>JAZGQO010000001.1:36820000-46820000 GCA_036850965.1 Patella caerulea | reverse complement strand
GAGCCCCCCCCCCCCCAGCCGAAAAAGGATTTAGCACCTTTGAAACACTTTTGGAGACCGGAGAATAGAGATAAAATTATTCACAAAAGTGATACATTTTAAGAGTTTTAATGCATATCATTTCAACACACGGAATTAAACTTCGAATCGTACTTAGCTGCACCAGTAATTTTTTTTTTTTTTAACTTGAGGATGACAATCTGAATCGTTGTCAGTGTCGCGCATCTTGCAGGCTTTTCTCTCACTGAAACGCGCGGGACGGATATTCCAGTTTCAGAACAGTGTTAATGGAACAAATAATTTCATTGGCTGATCTAACTTATCCAGCCAATCAGTGGTGTCGTACTTAAAACAAACCGGAAAAGAGCGACTCGACGTTCGGAATACATCGCGTTCGACTATTTGCATATGATCAATGTGCACCTGAATGTAACTCGTACGTGGAAATCCCTTATATTTTATTTTTATACTATAGTTTTGAAAATGCGTGAGATTTCACTATGTGCTCGTGAGAGCGTGATTTTGATTAAAAATGCGTGATTCTCACGCCAAATGCGTGACGGTTGGCAGGTTTGATTCCCTTGTCTGAGATAAAAATAGCGAATACCTGCTAAATAAGACTGAATGGTAGAAAATGTAATCTTTAAAAAAGAATGACAAAAAGCTACAAATTGAATTAAATTCGATTCAGATACATTTGGTAATAAGTGTACATCTGAACAATAATTATACATCAAAAGAAAACGCTTAAAACATGCCAGTCTCGACTTATAAGTTTGAATAGTAGACGGCGCTAACGCTTTATCCCAAAGAGTCTCTACTTCTAAAGTTTAGCACGGTATTACTGATAGGTATTCGGGAACTACACAAGGGTCCCAATCTGCTAACGGTGCTAGCCGTTGAAATTTCTGAAAATCAAAACGTGAAAGGGAATCGGCTAACTCATTCTTATACCCCATCACATGTTGTGCCTTTAGTGTACAATTAAAACGCATAGCACAGAGTGTTAACTTTCTTGAAAATGTATTGATTAAAGAACATCTATAAGAGGCTCTACCCTTGCATATTATCTGTACAGTTGCTTCATTATCGCAATGAAACACTACTTGCTTTCCCCAGTTGTGACCCCACAAAATAGTTGCTATTAAAATAGGATACATTTCCAGCAAAGCTAAAGAGAATTCTTTTGAATTCAAGATTTCTGGGGGCCATTTACCACTAAACCATTTCCCTTTAAAAAACCCATCAAAACCTTTAGTGCTAGATGCATCTGTGTACAGCTCTATATCTGCGGCATAGGTAAACCATTGTTTGGAGAAAAAAGACGAACCATTCCAATCTCTAAGAAACTTGAGCCACATGTGAAGTTCTAGCCTACATGCCTCATTAATTTTCACAAAATGAGACAAATCTTTAACTTTGGTAGACAGTGTAATCAAATATGACACGAAAGAGCGACCAGGTCTGACTACACGAGCTGCAAAATTCAAATGACCCAACAGCGAGAGTAATTCCTTTTTTCTGACACTTATCATCAAAAGAAAACTTTGTATTATTTGTTTAATCCTTGTAAGTTTCGCACTTGGAAGCCGAGCCTCCATACGCTGGGTATCTAATATAACACCTAAATATTCAAGACAGACCGTAGGGCCCTATGTTTTGTTTTCAGATAATGGCACCCCTAATTCCTTGAACAATGATAACATGCTTGCCATCGTTTCAACAGCATTAGTATTGTTTCGATCAATCGTTAAAAAATCGTCTAGTAAATGTAAAATAGACGCCACACCACATTTGTGGTGGGTGATCCAGCATATGGAGGAAGAAAAAGTATCAAAAATTTTTGGACTAGAGCGAGAACCAAAAACTAAACAATTCTTTTTCCCACTGCACACCATGTAAATGTCATAAGGACGGATGAATTGGAATTTGCTTAAATGCATCTTTGATATCAAACTTGCATAACCAGCTACCTGCCCCAAACTTTTGAATTACTTTGATTGCATCATCAATTGAAACGTATGACAAAGAATATTCCTCTTTATCAATTAGACTATTTAGACTTTCTTCACATGAGTTATGAGGGGCTGACAAATCCACGATCAACCGTTTCTTAAACGAGTACTTCCCAACAGCCAAACCTAAAGGATTAATCCGAAATACCTCAAAAGGTGACCTCAGAAAAGGACCAATAATATAGTTATTATCCAGCTCTTTCTTAATAAGTAATGTGACAGATTCTTTATCATCCCTAGCTGACTTATTATTTTTACATACAACAGTAAAAACTGGCACTGATAATAAGCCGGTCTTAAAACCATAACGAAAACCCTTTATCAACTCGTCAACAACTTTGATATCTGGATGATCTGTTAGAAGCTGTTCTAATTTATTCACCTGAATAGGAGAGACAGGGGCTATTCCCTTTAATAGCTGTAACTCTATATTGTCATCACTTATATGTTTGAGTCAAATCCTCTTACCCTCTTACCCTCTTCCAGGTTAGATTTATTCCCTTTCCTGCATTTAACTGAAAGGTGCGAGCCTCTACAAAATACACAAATATGAGAAAAAATACAATTTCCCCGGCCGCAACCATTAGCTGTGTTAAAATTATTACAAATGGGTGTCCCATTATGAAAACTAATTTTGCGCCCCCGAATATCTGTGTCCACTTTCCGTTTGCCATTTGAAAAACTAGTGGAAGGATTATTTCTCCCTGCTGTAAGAGATACATACAATGGAATATCCAGTTTCCCCCAGTCGACTTTAATGCCCTGAGCTAACAAGTTACAAGCCTTAGAATAAAAGGCTTGATGGTACTCATAGAAAACTGAACCCCCCAAAAGTTGAGGCCATATTAGTTATATGCCCCAAATATGCCTTCATTTCATTCTGTCTACCAGGAAATGCTTTACAAATAACATCCCGGAAAATATCATAAGCTTTATAATATTCAACAATACTTAAAAGTTTGTTTAATTTAGAACTCTGAGGGCTCTTGATTCTTATCTCACCCCCATCAGCGTCAATTATATGTCTGAACTCTTCGGATTCAATATGGGGAGGTACAAGCAACATAGCAAAGTTCACAAACTTCCCCTCAAGGATCTGTTGTTGCAGTTTAAAAGAAATATTCGCCACATACGGGGCGTCATGAGAACTAATCCCAATGCCCTGATCCAAAACACTAACAAACAGTATCATTGTTTAACCGTGACAAACCTCCATAGGTAGAGTCCGAGTGGCCTAAAGAGGTATCATTACAAGAAAGGCTAGGCCTACCACTGTCCTGGAACCGTCCACTCTGTGACAACTGTTCCACATTCCTCGATAAAAGTCGTAATTGTTCTTGAATACCCGAAAGATCAAGTTTATGGCCGCTGCCATCTTGGTTCCGCTGACCTTCACCTTCGCTAAAGCCTCGATCTCGTGCTACAAATGTCGTCTGCTCTGATTCGCCCTCGCTAACAGCATCTTTGGTCGTTCGAAGGCAGGGCTTGAAAGGAATAAAATTATGGAGAGCTCTAAAAGCTGCACCTAAAATTACAAATGCAGAAAATCACTCTCCTAAAAACCTGCACCTCAGATATTCTAGGAGAGTGTTTTTTCAAAAGCAGATTTTGCTTATATTAAGTGCCCAAATTAATATTATGTTATAAATCTGTTTATTTTACATCCTTTTTCTCAGTCAAATGGTTGTTTTAGGCCTGACTATCACAACCCGTTCAATATATTTATTACTTTCACAAAAATAATGCATTCTTCGTGCGTGCGTAGAGGAGTCGACTCAGTGCTTTCTGTGACTTAATCCTTCGTATAATTATACAATCTGCATTGGTCACTTTATATTTACTTCAAAGTCTCAATCTCAAGTAGCTTTTTTTCCCAAAAAATGTTCAAATATTTTCGCCCTCATTTAAACAATACTTTCATTAGGAGCAATAATCGCCATATCATGAAATTCGCTAAATTGGATATACCCGGATGGGTAAATAACCCAGAGTTTTCCCCTAAACTTTCAGAATTCGTCTGCTCATTGTAAATGACTGATAGATGACAAAAACGTTTGTATTTCTTATTCGGAATCAAGTTTACATTATTTTAATAACAATAAACAATTTACGAACTAGTGATACGTTATGTAGGCTATTAAATCTTCTTTAATTTTTGCACGCGAATTGACAACGAATTGTCCGCCATGTTGGTATTGGTCGCTCTCACATATGCAATGTTTTGAATCGACTCGTGCTCATTTTATTTTTGTTCCTCCTCCACATACATCGGCCTGTATTTCGTCATTCAGAACCAAGGCTACATTTTTTTTTTTAAATTAAGTACAATTTATACGTAATATGAGACGTTTTATTATTAATTAGACACACAAAAAACATCTATCACAACATCGGATGGTTTTGACTTTTAAATACGTAACCCATTCTTGGTTACGACCGTGGAAATAAGATTGTTTCGATACTATCAATCGACATTTCAATGTCGATTATCGATAGTAAAAATAACTATTGATACCCAACACAAATCGGTGACCATAACATGGCCGTGGATAGTAAAAAATCGGCCACGAATCTGCGACCAAATTCTAAAAATCGGAGGCCATTGCCGTCGGCCTTGGCCTTGCCTGAGACCGTTAAATAAAAATAGATTATTTTGACGAGAATTTTATTAAAAGCGGTCGCGTTAATTCATTTAAAAGGTCGGGGATATTTTAAAAAGAGAACCGTGAGTTAGCCTTCGGTACGAGGAGCGTTGTTTATAAAATTCGGGTGCGTCTAAAAATATGTACCTGGGTTTCACTTTAGGTGCGTGGTAGGTGCGCGAGCGCTTTCACGCGCCTTTCGTTTCGAGCCCTGCAAAGGCCATTCAAAACACCACTTCTCCCAGTTTCACTAGAAACATTCCCAGCAACAGAATTACTCCTTGCCGCAAAACTTCTCGTCGTCAAAGTGTCATTGCAAACCGTAACATCCCGCACTTTCGATATAGACTGCCAATTAGCTTTAATTATCTTCAAAATGTCCTTTCGTGGAATCGATGGCGGAATTACCAATGAAAGTCTGTTCAACGCCTCTCTCATATAATCAGAAGTCCAGTTCAGACCCACCGAGCTAACCAGACAAGACTTCGTTGTGAAGTGCGCATGTACAAATACTCAAACCAATGCGCATGATCCGATTGCTTTAACGTCATAAACTCAATTTGAACCAAGTTACAAATACAAAATTTACTATTACTATTTCCCTAATTATGTCTACTACATCGTTAACACAGTTCATCACGTGCATTTTGCATACAGATAGTTCATTGGCCAAACATGCTATTTTATTGAGATTTCGTCCAATAGTGTGGCGCCAGGCAGGGTAAGCTTACTCTTCCGGACACCTGTTACCACTGTTTGTCGTGTATTTTCTACACGGGGAGCAGTCCATTTGCTGATTACACTATTTTGCCTAATAACGTTTTTAGGACTTCGAATTCTGTCTAATGGTTTGGATTGTTCGATAAAAAAAATTTGGAGCTCTTGCCAAAAATTTGAATTCTCTGTGACGTATCAGCAGACCAAAACAATGAAATTGCCGTTGGATAGTGCCATGAATGGACTATCTGATTGATTTGAATTCAATTATTAGGAAATGAATAATGACACGCCGAAAATGAAGTACTTTAGGTATGGGAGCATTCCGAGACACCTTTTTTCTCGAAAACAACGCCTACGATTTTTCTTAATCTTCTTTTATTCAGACTCCTATCTGTGGTCTAAAGTGTGCATCCAAAGAGAAAAGCATTGCAATAACATAGGTGTTCTAAAAATGGCATGAATCTTTGAAAAAAGTGAAAAATAGGTTGCCATGCAACGAAACATACGCCCACACAGCAGCTAAATCGTCCAAGCAGTCAACAAGAGTTCTCGCACATTAAGTAATTATCAGAAAATCATTAGAATTTGTTTGGTTTTTATAAAGTTCTGCCCCATGCTAACGTTAAGTATACGAATCATTTAATATTATGGAATTAGCTGTCACCTCCACTGGATACGAAACATTTAATATTATGGTGATTTTTCGTACAATCAGGGGCCATAATTCAGGAAATTACGATCAGATATGTCCAAATATTGACAGGAACCAAGATCTTTGAGTTATGAACATGCATTTCAAGTCTGACCAAAATCAATTTAAAATTGTGACCTCTACAGGGTTCACATGTAAAAGTGGCGGCCATTTTGTTAATCAATTTCGATCCGATGTTCAGGAAATTCAAACTGAAAATTCATTTAGGAGATAAACACTTCCTGTTTCGCATTTAGAGGGGTGTTATTGTCCAATAGACATGTCCTGAGATCATTAGGACCTGAGACGCGTAGTCAGGACATGTCTATTGGACAATAACACCCCTCTAAATGCGAAACAGGAAGTGTTTATCGACATTGTAACATGCTTTTTTAGGATTTTAAAAGACATTACTAAAACAGAAGGGTGTTATTGTCCAATAGACAGTGTCTAAGTGACCAATCAAAACGCAGGGTTTACCCTGAAGCATGTTACAATACAGTGTAACGGTGATATAATCAAGTGTTTTTGATCTCAATACGGATCACAAGATAATCAGAGGCCATCATTCAGGAAGTTAAAATCCGATATGCGCAAATATCGCAAGGAACCAAGATCTTTAGGTTATAAAAATGTATTTCAAGTTTCATCAAAAACGAATTAAAATTGTGGACAAACTGTGGTCATTTTGCTTGTCAATTTCGGTCTGATTTTCATGAAATTCAAATTCAACCTAGATTACCCTGTAACGGTGATATAATCAAACTTTTTTTTTATATCCGGTAATAATTGTTACCTCCAGAGGGACCACAAGGTAATAAGGGGATTTTTCGTACAATCGGGGGCCATAATTCAGGAAGTTACGATCCGAAATGGGCAAATATCGAAAGGAACCAAGAAATTTTATGTTATAAACATGTATTTCAAGTTTCATCAAAATTGTGACCTCTGCAAGGTCCACAACCTTGATACAACATATTTTCACACAAATGGCCACAGTTTCACAATTTTGGTACAATTTTCACGAAATTCAACACCATCCTTTATTACCATGTAACCGTGATATAATCCAAGGTTTTTTTAAATTGGATAATAATTTTGACCTCCAGAGGTGCTACAAGCTAAAAAAAAAGCGAATTTTCGGCCAATCACGGGACATAATTCAGGAAGTTACGATCAGATGGGCGTAAATATAGAGAGGGCCAAAGATCTTTGCGTTATCAACATACATGTCAAGTTTCATCGAAATTGTTTCAAAATAGTGACCTCTATAGGGCCCAGAAACTTGATATAACATATTTTCACACTATTGGCGTACAAACGGCGGCCATTTTGTCTGTCAATTTTGGTCTGATTTTCACGAAGTTCGAACTCAACTGCCATAACCATGTAACGATGATATACTTTAACGTTTTTTTAAATCGGATAATAATTTTGACCTCCAGAGAGACCACAAGCTAAAAGATAGGCTGGCACTGCCAGGCAGGATACGCCCACATATTCGAGAGATGGATAGAGAACAAGCAATACCAAAAGTGATTTTTCCTACAAGTCCTGTATTTCATACTGTATTGGGAGCAGCCATTTTGTTGGTCAGTTCCAGTCTGATATTCATGAAATTCGAAGCCGACAATGATTATGGTGTGACGGTACACAACCTAGAAATGTTACTTTTCGTCAAAATCGGATAAGAATTGTGACCTGTAGAGAGTCCACAACCATGATATACCATATTTTTACACTATTCGCGTACAAACGGCGACCATTTCGTCCGGCAATTTTGGTACGATTTTCACGAAATTCGAACTCAACCTTCCTTACGGTGCAACAGTAATATAATCAGAGTTTTTTTTAAAATCAGATAATAATTGTTCGAGAGATAGACAGAGAACAAGCAATACCGAAAGTGATTTTTCCTACAATCAAAGGCCATAATTCATTAAGTTGCAATTTGATATGCGCAAATATCGAAAAGAATAAAGATCTTTAGGTTATAAACAAGCATTTCAGGTTTCATCAAAATCGAATTAAAATTGTGACCTCTACATGGTCCACAACTTTGATATACCATACTTTTACACTGTTCGCGTACAAACAGCGGCCATTTTTTCTGGCAATTATGGTCCGATTTTCTCGAAATTCTAACTCAACCTTCCGTAGGGTGTAACGGTGATAGAGTCAAACGTTTTTTTAAATCGGATAATAATTGTGACCTCCAGAGGGACCATAGGCGATTTTTCGGACAATCAGGGGCCATAATTCAGGAAGTTACGATCGGATATGTGCAAATAACGAAAGGAACCAAGATCTTTGGGTTATAACCATGCATTTCAAGTTTCATCAAAATCGAATTAAAATTGTGACCTCTACAGGGTCCACAACCATGATATACAATTTTTTAACAGTATCCGCATACAAACGGCGGCCATTTTGTATGGCAATTTTGGTCCGATTTTCCCGAAATTCGAACTCAACCTTCCTTACGGTGTAACGGTTATATAATCAACCGTTTTATTAAATCGGATAATGATTGTGACCACCAGAGAGACTACAAGCTAAAATAAGGCGATTTTGCGTATAATCAGGGGCCATAATTCAGGAAGTTACGTTCCGATATGCGCAAATGTCGAAAGGAACCAAGATCTTTGGGTTATTACCATAAATTTCAAGTTTCATCAAAATCGAATTAAAAATATGACTTCTACAGGGTCCACAACCTTGATATACCATTTTTTAACAGTATTCGTGTACACACGGCGGCCATTTTGTATGACAATTTTCGTCCGATTTTCCCGAAATTCGAACTCAACCTTCCTTAGGGTGTAACGGTGAAGTAATCAAACGTTTTTTTAAATCGGATAATAATTGTGACCTCCAGAGGGACCACAAGCTAAAAAGGGTGATTTTTCGGACAATCAGGGGCCATAATCCATGAAGTTTTCATCCGATACATGCCAATATCGAAAGCAGCCGAGATCTTTTGGGGATAAACCTATATTTCAAGTTTCGTAAAAATCGGATAGAGAGTCCACAAACAAATTGTGGATGGACGTATGTCCGAACGGACAGGGGCG
Source organism: Patella caerulea (assembly GCA_036850965.1). Taxonomy (NCBI): domain Eukaryota; kingdom Metazoa; phylum Mollusca; class Gastropoda; family Patellidae; genus Patella; species Patella caerulea. Next base: position 46,810,858 of record JAZGQO010000001.1, on the reverse strand, counting down.
ACGACAATATACGTCCACATAAAAATGTGGGCGTATAAAAACATTTGATTATATCATCGTTACATGGTTATTGAGGTTAAGTTCGAATTTCGTAAAAATCAGACCAAAATTGACAGACAAAATGGCCACCGTTTGTACGTGAATAGCGTGAAAATATTATATCAAGGTTGTGGGCCCAATAGCGGTCACAATTTTGAACAGATTTTGATAAAAACTTGACATGTATATTTATAACCCAAATGTCTTGGTTCCTATTGATATTTGCGCCCAACAGATATTAACTTCCTGAATTATGTCCCCTGATTGTCCGAAAAATCGCCTTTTTACAGCTTGTGGTCTCTCTGGAGGTCAAAATTGTTACCCAAATTTAAAAACCGTTTGATTATATCACCGTTACATGGTTGTGGATGTTGAGTTCGAATTTCGTGAAAAATAAAATGGACGCCATTTGTACGCGAATAATGTGAAAATAAATTATATCAAGCTTGTGGATCCTATAGAGGTCATAATTTTGAACCTATTTCGATGAAGCTTGACATGTATGTTAATAACCCAAAGATCTTGGGTCCTTTCATTATTTGAGCCCAACTGATCGTAACTTCCTGAATTATGTTCCCTGATTATCCGAAAAAATCACCCTTTTTAGCTTGTGGAGGTAAAAATTGTTATCCGATCTAAAAAAAACGTTTGATTATATCACCGTTATATGGTTATGGAGGCTGAGTTCGAATTTTGTGAAAATCAGACCAAAATTGACAGACAAAATGGCAGCCGTTTGTATGCGAATAGTGTGAAAATATGTTTTATCAAGGTTGTGGACCCTATAGGTCACAATTTTGAACCGATTTTCATGAAACTTGACATGTATGTTTATAACCCAAAGGTCTTGGTTCCTTTCAATAGTTGCGCCCATTGGATCGTAACTTCTTGAATTATGTCCCCTGATTGTCTGAAAAATCACCTTTTTATACGCCCACATTTTTATGTGGACGTATATTGTCGTCGCCGTTTGTACGCGAATAGTGTAAAAATATGGTATATCATGGTTGTGGACTCTCTACAGGTCACAATTCTTATCCGATTTTGACGAAAAGTAACATTTCTAGGTTGTGTATCGTCACACCATAATCATTGTCGGCTTCGAATTTCATGAATATCAGACTGGAACTGACCAACAAAATGGCTGCTCCCAATACAGTATGAAATACAGGACTTAATGAGGAAAAATCACTTTCGGTATTGCTTGTTCTCTATCCATCTCTCGAAAATGTGGGCGTATCCTGCCCACATTTTGACCTCCAGAGGGACCACAAGCTAAAAAGGGTGATTTTTCGGACAATCAGGGGCCATAATTCAGGATGTTACAATTTCGCTGAGTGCAAATATCGAAAGGAAATAAGATCTTTGAGTTATAAACATGCATTTCAAGTTTCATCCAAATCGGTTCAAAATTGTGACCTCTACTCTGTTCACAAGCTAAAAACGTGATTTTTCGTACAATCAGGGGCCATAACCCATGAAGTTACAGTCCCATACATGCCAATATCGAATTGAACTGAGATCTTAGGGTGATAAACCTATGTTTTAAGTTTCATTGAAATCAGATAAAAATTGTGACCTGTAGACTGTTCACAAACAATTGTGGATGAACGGACAGGGGCGACGACAATATACGTCAACATGACAATCTGGGCGTATAAAAATGGTAAAATTATTGAAAATGCTTTTTTATTTATTTTTTTTCTCGAAAAATACTCCATGAATTTTTTTGAGACTTATCTTATGGTACAGGAAGTTAAGTATCTAAACAACATGTTAAAGCTATTCCGACGATGATCCCAAAACCGGAGTCGAAAAAATATTCCATATTTTGAAAAAAAAAGGACAAAAATGCCCATCTTGTGAAAATAAGTGATTACTATGCCAGATTTCACCGAATCAAAAAAAACAAACAAAGTGTCATTGGATAAACCGAACAATGGACGATATTTAGACAGTCAAATGGTAAATATTCGCTGATTAGGCAAAATATTATGGGACACTGAAGATCTAGTATTTTCCTTTTTGGATTTTATATATCAGAATGATACAAGTTTGATGGTTAGGCAATATATTATGAAATTCTGAAAATTTAGTATTTTCCTCTTTTTTTGGAGCCTATTCAGACTCGTTTATCTCGAAAACTACTTCTATTTCTCTTTTCTTAAACTTCTGTTACCCCGAGTCCTATCGGTCGTTTAGAGTATAAATGTACATTTATACTCTAAATACATATGAAAGCTTATTGTTTCTGTTAAAATTAATATTATTAAGCTTTCATATTACATGTATTTTCTGCAAATCGGATTTCTCAGAATCTAACCATAGGATCTTTCTGAAACTTTGACCTACCCCCCCATAAATGGGGTGCGAACCTTGATTAAATATATTTTCAAAACGTTTTACGAATCCGAAATCACCGAATTTTACGAACGAATGCATTTGACCTACAATGCTGTAACTTTGTGACTATTTGACCTATTTAATTAATTCTTTTTTCTATAAGTACCTTGAGACATTTACTTCAAATCTGCAATTTCGGATTTTCGAATTTCGAAAATTCGTCGCTGTGATATCGAACCGGAAGTTTAGACCAACTCGACAACTTCTTTAGTAGTTGTACGATTTTCATGAAATTTGATATGTAAGTAAACCTTAATGGTGCGACTTGAAAAATGACTTTAGAAATTTTCTAAATTATCTCCCCTTGGAGAAATTAAGGATCGAAATTTTCAAAAAAATCGACGAAATATAGGTCAAATCATCTTGAATTTTTTTTTGGGTTACTAGCTACGACAGTAGCAGATCTAGTTATTATTATTTTTTTTTTTGTGTGTGTTTTCTGCAAATCGGATTTCTCAGAATCTATCCATAGGATCTTTCTGAAATTTTGACGTACCCCCCCAAAAATGGGGTGCGAACCTTGATTAAATATATTTTCAAAACGTTTTACGAATCCGAAATCATCGAATTTTACGAACGAAAAAATTGACAATGCATAGTCGTAACTTTGTTATTTTTTGACCGATCTTACTAATTCTTTTTTCTTTGAATACCTTGAAAAAAATCATTTTCATCTGGAGTTTCACATTTTTGAATTTCGAAAATTCGTCGCTGTGATTTCGAACCGGAAGTTTAAACCAATTTGACAACTTCTTTAATAGTTGTACGATCTTTATGAAATTTAGTATATAAGTAGATCCTAGCGATGTGATTTCAAAAATATAATTAGAAATTTTCAAAATTATCTCCCCTTGACAAAATTAAGGATCAAAATTTTCAAAAAAATCATCGAAATATAGGTCAGAATGACCTGATTTTTTTTTTGGATACTAGATAAGTAATTACTGATTTGTACACAAAATATGAAGTTTGTCGATCGAACCGGAAGTGCCACCATCTTGAAACGTGAAAAATAATTAAGGCTTTTTTGCTATTTTACTTACAGACACGGGGGTAATATTTTCTGAATCCTTGAAGGTTGGCCCAAAAATCGCTGGGAGCAGAATTTTGATTTAGGTCTACTGATGGATTCCATTTTGAAGTGAATATGAAAAGTAGTAGCAATTTGAAGGGCTGAGACTTTGAAACACAATAACTCTCCTTCTAATTAAGCTAGAATGTTCAAACTTGGTGTAGACGTTCACTAGGTCAATGTCATGATTGAGTTTAAAGATGAGCATTTTCTGCTTAGGGTAAGCAGAGATAAATATGCTGATTTGTTGATTCTTTAGGGCATGATAACTTCGGTTATAATGAAGAGAGGGTGGTGAAACTCTTGTTAATCGAGAGTCTATAAATAGCTAGCCCGTTGTGTGAAATCATTGTATCATTGTTTTTAAATGTCAGGGATAGCAGAAAAAAGGAGATCGAAAATCCAAAAAGTCGTATTTTTACGATTTTGAGCATTTTTAAAGGTCCTCTTCTCTTCAATCAACATAATATTTTTGGGGAACTTCTTCTACAAAGAGTCTTATCGATAGTCTTTTATATGAAACCATCGATCAACAGTCCAAAATATCAGGAGTAGAAGAATAAAAGGATCGAAAATTGAAAACTGAACCCTTTCATTGTTAAGCGAAACATGCAGCGTGGGTGAGTCAAGGGTGACTACAATTTGCACATTTAGTCATCGTATAGAGCTTATTCAACAGTATCGAATTCCAACTGCTTAGGGATATTTTACGTGCACTTCAATGTGTACACGGGACCTTGGTTTTTCGTCCCATCCGAACGACTAGACAGCTGTCCTTGTCAGGCCCTCCGTTCTGCCTCACTGAAAATCGAGATGAACTTTCTCGGTGCAGAACTTTCAATTCACGCCAAACGTTTATTGCATACGATCAAACTGGTCAGTTGGAGCTTATTTTCAAAAGTTTTATAATAATTGCTTGGTAATTGAAGTACCGTGCAAATTAAACTGCTAAAACAGAAAATTTCGCCCGGTTGAAATGTTGCTTGCTATAAGTCAGCAATTTCCCGTTTTTAGGGCTGAATGACTGAATGGTTAGCATACGCGCGCTTTGTCGTAACGTCTGTCATTGAGTCAACTGGCGTCGTTTCGATTTACAGCTTCCACGTGACATGGAGTATGGTGTCCAACGTCGTGGATTTTCTCTGTGTCCTTCGATTTCCTCCCACTCCTGAAGACCAGTAGGCGTAAGGGAAGTTTATAAATAAAATTAAAATCATATATTAGTCCCGAAATGACCTAGTTTGTATCGAATGGACGTTAAGCCGCATTTCTCTCCTTCTGTTTTATTTTTAAAGTTTTGTAATAATCGGTTGGTAATCCATGGTACTGTAAAAGTGATAAAACAGAAAATTTCGCCCGGTTGAAATTTAGGGAGGTTACGTGGCTGAATGGTTAGCACCTGCGCTCTGTATCGTAACGTCTGTCATTGAGTCAACTGGCGTTGTTTCGATTTAAATTGCCCGGTTGAAATGTTTCTTGCTATAAGTCAGCAATTTTCCGATTTTAGTGAGGCTGAATGGTTAGCATTTGTGCGCTGTATCGTAACGTCTGTCATTGAGTCAACCGAAGTCGTTTCGATTTCCAGGTTGCACGTGACATGGAGTATGGTGTCCAACCTCGTGGGTTTTCTCTGTGTCCTTCGGTTTCCTCCCACGGCTACAGACCCATACGCGCAAGGGAAGTTTTTCAATAAAATTAAAAGACATATGCTAGTCCCGAAATGACCTAGTTTTTGTCGAATGGACGTTATGCCGCATTTCTCTCTTTCTGTTTTATTTTTAAAGTTTCATAATAATCGGTAATCAATGGTACTGTAAAACAGAAAATGCCGCCCGGTTGTAATGTTTCTCACTTTAAAGTCAGCAATTTGCCGATTTTAAGGGGCAAACGTTTATTGCGAACGATTAAGCTGGTCAGAGGGGGGGGGGCTTATTTTTAAAAGTTTTGTAATATTCGAAAATTCGTCGCTGTGATTTCGAACCGGAAGTTGAGACCAACTTGACAACTTCTTTAATAGTTGTACGATTTTCATGAAATTTAGTATGTAACTAGACATTACTGATGCGACTTGAAAAATGACTTTTAAAATTTTCTAAATTATCTCCCCTTGGTGAAATTAAGAATCAAATTTTTCAAAAAAATAAAGGTCAGAATAAGGTCGAAATAAAGGTCAGAATGACCTTAAAAGAAAATTTCGATACTAGACAAGTAATTACTGATTCGTACACAAAACATGGAGTTTGTCGATCGAACCGGAAGTGCCACCATCTTGAAACGTGAAAAAACAATAGAACTTTTGCGATATTGCACTTACAGACATGGGAGTTACGTTTTCTGAACCCATGAAGGAAAACCTAAAAAATGTTCAGAGCAGAAACACAATAGGGCATAGTATGTTCAATGCGTCTCCTATGTCTAAAATTTAATACATTTCAATTTCAGGATAGACGAGATACGGGTGGAATTTTTGGTATTTGAATATTTCAAAAATTCGAATTTCGCTTTTGATGTTTTTCGTGCTGACAAAGTTGTTTACGAGTGAAAAATCACATTAATTTCGATAGATTGTGACCGATTTTAATGATTCATTTTTTCTTCTTCGGATTATTTATATGACCAATGACATGTGACAGGAAGTGACAGTGAATATGAAAGCTTTCATATCTGCATGGGACAGTAGCAGATCTAGTTATTATTTTTTTTTTGTGTGTTTTATCCATAAATCGGATTTCTCAGAATCTAACCATAGGATCTTTCTGAAACTTTTACCTATCTCCCCCAAAATGGGTGGTGGCTGTTGATTAAATATATTTTCAAAACGTTTTACGTATCCGAAATCACCGAATTTTATGAACGAATGCATTTGACCTACAATGCTGTAACTTTGTGACTATTTAACCTATTTTACTAATAATTTTTTCTTTGAGTACCTTGAGACAATTTAATTACTTTAAATCTGCAGTTTCAGATTTTCGAAAATCGTCGTTGTGATTTCAAACAGGAAGTTATGGCCAATTTGACAATTTCTTAAATAGTTGTAGGATTTTCATAAAATTTAGCATACAAGTCGATCTTGTTAATGCGACTTCAAAAATATGATTAGAAATTTTTAAAATTATCTCCCCTTGATGAAATTAAGGATCAAAAGTTTCAAAAAAATCATCGAAATATAGGTCAGAATGACCCGATTTTTTTTTGATAGTCATTTTATAGAGCTTATTCAACAGTATCGAATTCCAACTGCTAAGGGATCTTTTACGTACACTCCAATGTGTACACGGGGGTGGGGGGCACGCCAGAAAATCGAGATGAACTTTCTTGGCCAATGCAGGGACGAACACCCGACCTCTAGGCTAGCAGGTCAACGCCTTAGCCACTTAGTGTGGACACCCATCGTACATTTCATCCGTCAAATCATAACATTGCATTGCCATCAGACCAATAATTAATTATTCTTAATTTAAAACTTTATTTTTTATATTATTAAATCCTAATATTATTGGTAGACGTTCGTCTTATTTAAAATTAAACTTTCATTTAACTATGAACAACCCTTAACATGTCTCTTTAAAACAATTAGTCCCGAAATGATCTAGTTTGGGACACAATAACTAGAAGATTGTCAGCATATTTTAAATTAGGTTCCAAAGAACCACAAAGCTTTCTTTGTCCACACGTATCTTAAAATTTGACTATTCTCTCGTTTCTAAAATAATAAAGAGGACAAAATTCTATGGAATATCAATACTTCTTAATACTGAGAGACATTTCGACTAGGCTCCTCTGTTATAAAAGATAGGATGCCAGGCAACAAAACTGTTTGCATAGAGAATTGCATTATTTTTATACGCCCACATGGAAATGTGGTTGTATATTGCCGTCGCCCCCGTCCGTCCGTCTGTCGGTCGGTCCGTCCGTCAGTCTATCATCCACAATTTCTTTTCTTGTGAACGCTCTAGAGGCTAAAGTTAATATCTGATTGACTTTAAATTTATACACGGTGTTTAAGGTCGTGAGACGAAGAAGCCTATTGATTTTAAGCGATATCCGATAATTACTACCAGAGTTATGACCCTTAATCACTTTGAAAAATCTTGTGAACGCTCTAGAGGCTAAAGTTAATACCCGATTGACTTTGAATTTATACACAGTGTTTAAGGTCATAAGACGAAGAATCCTATTGATTTTCAGCGATTTCCTATGATTAGTACCAGAGTACTTGATCACTTCATAAAATCTTGTGGCCAAAGTTAATATCTGATTGAATTTAAATTTATACACAGTGTTTAAGGTCATAAGAAGACCCTTGATCACTTTGAAAAATCTAAAGTTAATATCCGATTGACTTTGAATTTATACACACTGTTTACGGTCATGATACAAAAAAGCCTATTTACACAGTGTTTAAGTTCATGATACGAAGAATCCTATTTGATTTTCAGTGATATCTGATAATTTCTGCCAGAGTTATGGCACTTGATCACTTTAAAATATCTTGTGGACGATCGAAGGCCTTGAGACAAACCATCAAAACTGTTCTAATCGTTTCTGATAATTACTTAATGGGCTATTACTCGTAATAAGATTATCATGTGTTGTAAATGTTCTCCTTACTGACAAAAGAAACAATATCCGACAATCTTTGTTGACTGCCCGGACGACTTAGCTGTTGTGGGCGTATGTTTCGTTGTCTGGCAACCTATCTTGTGACAATGATCTAGGTCACTAAAATGTATGGTGGTTTTATTATGTCAGGGTGGATTGGCAGCATTAACTAAAGGACAGCCATTGAATATAGCATATGGTTCACAGATAACTCTGAGGCATACGTATGATGCGGTTCCTGGTAAACCATGCTGGCTTCACTCACATCCTCCAGTCTATCCTCTTCGATACCCTGATAATCGTGGCAGTAGTCACCAACAGCAAGTTACTTGTTATGTATTTAAAGATGTCAATAATTGGTGGATTGTTAAAGATCCAAACAGGTATGAATTACTCTTGTTTCCTTTTGGAAGATTGTGAACATCCAAAAAATACAAGAGCTGTTACAAGGCATTCTAGAAAGTGTATGCACATACTCTGTCTTGCATGATATCTGTCTCTACTTACAGAATTTGGACTTCGATCTAAGAAGCCAAAGCTAATTGGTGATTTTGGTAGGCAATAATGATGAAGATTGACATCGTAATGTTATTAACTCTGCAGAAATACCTTTTACCATAAAATTTTAGTTCAAAATGTTTATCTCTTTCAAAATAATTGTTATTTGGCTCAAATTGTATGACTATTTGATTTCTATTAATGAACTTTGTCAGGAGGTAATTATAATATTGAATTAATCTGCAAAATTGTATTACCGGTACTTGTTGGAAAACCATTAAAAAAAACCATTGAGTGGGAATTTGCTGTGTAAATGTAAGCATCTGAGTTCTAGAAAGATTTATCCAGCCACATAGTTAGTGCTAATTTAGAACAGTATTTGTGTATTAGGTCTTAAGAATGGAATAAAAGTGCTAAGAGCTTCTGACACAGAATTATTCACTGAAATATATCTGGGATTCTCCTATATTCTTTTCAAACAAGAAAGTATTATGATAAATAAATGAAATGAAATGGAGTTTAACGTCTTACTGTTCTGCTCCTAACCTGGGCTAATGAAGATGGGCATATGCCATACGCCAGAACGTCGAGGATGAACTTTCTCAGCCAATGCAGGGAACGAAAACACCCGGCCTCCAGGCCAGCTAGCCAGTGTCTTACCCACTTAGAGACTGATGATAAATAGGACTAACATATATTTTATTGACTGTGTAACATCCTAAGGACTGCAGGCCAAAATATTTTACCCAGTTGATCATTTTACAAGAATAAGCTCATTACCAATACCAATTTGTCACAAATAAACACTTTTTGTGTACCAGTAGATGTATATTTAGATGTCAAGTATGTGTTTTATTTTCAGTGAAAGTTTGGTTGTAGAAGAACCACCTCGTCCAGTAAAACATGGTGATATTGTACAACTAGTACATGGTATTACTAGTAGAGCTTTAAATAGGTGCAAGAATAACAATTTTGTAATTATTAGGAAAAAGAAGATAGAGCTGGGGCATTCCATCTCAAGTTTACCTAAAATTTGGGCGATTTTGACATGACCATCTCAGATTTTGATGTGCAAGTTAACCATGACGAAAAAAAAGTTGATGTGCAAATTTTTAGCACTGGGGGGGCCATTGGGCCCCTTCAGGTGTATCCCAAAATTTGGGCCTTTTCGGCGGACCTTCAAATTTTGAAAATCCATAACTTCGCCCCTAGTCATCCTACTTACCTGGGTACATGAAATTAGCATCAAATTGTTTAGAAAACAGAGATCTCTCTAATGAACAGAAGCACAAACTCAACAGAACAAAATCTAGGCAGATGCTGTTGACCTTGACCTTTGAAACCATGTCCCTGAAAAGGGACAGATTCCATTTGGCCAATTTTTCATGTGAACATTGCTGCACCCATAAATTACGAACACACAAAAAATCAAAGTGGGAACTCCATGGGAACAGATTTGATGAACAAGAAGTCCATCTTGGTCGCAAAAACAGACGTCGATTTTATTAGCATTCACTGTAAGTTGTTTTCTGCAAGCTGACTTCTGAACACTAATTTCAGTATAGTAACTTACACTCTGTGTTCTTTATACGCCCACATGGAAATGTGGACATATATTACTGTTGCCCCTGTCCATCCGTTGTCCACCATTTTTTTTGTGGACGCTCTAGAGGCTTACGTTAATATCTGACTGACTATAAATTTATACACAGTGTATGAAATAAAGAAGCCTATTGATTTTCAGCGATATCCGATAATTCGTCGGGAGGTAGATTAAGTGACTTATCGTCAGACAGTTAAGGTATGAAGATAAGTCACTTCGTCTACCTACCAACAAATTGTCAGAGTTATGGCCCTTGATTACTTTGAAAAATCTTGTGGACGTTTTAGAGGCCAAAATTAATATCCGTTTGACTTTAAATTTATGCACAGTTTTTAAGGTCATTAGACGAAGAAGCCTGTTGATTTCCAGCAATATTCGATGATTACTGCCAGAGTTATGGACCTTGATCACTTTGAAAAATCTTGTAGATGATCTAGAGGTTAAAGTTAATATATGATTGACTTCGAATTTATACACAGTGTTTAAGTTCATTAGATTAAGAAGCCTATTGATTTTCAGCGATATTTGACAATTACTGCCAGAGTTATGGGCCTTGGAAAGTCGTGTGGATGCTCTAGATGCTAAAGTTAATATCCAATTGACTTTGAATTTATACAATGTTTAGGTCATGAGACGAAGAAGCCTATTGATTTTCAGTGATATACGATAATTTCTGCAAAAGGATGGTGGCCCTTGATCACTTTGGAGTGGATGCTCTAGACAAATTCTAACCATTACTTAATGGGCTATAACTAGTAATAAGATTTTTATGTGTTGTAAACTTTCTCCTTACTGACAAAAGTAAATATATGTGACAACCCTTGTTGACCGCTCGGACGACTTAGCTGTTGTGGGTGTATGTTTCATTGCATGGTAACCTGTCTTGTCATTAATAGTGTACCTATCTCAAATTTTTACTGCACCTCGAGGATAGAACCACATTTTTCCCCACACGAATTTGCGAGTAATGAGAATGCAACGTTACAGGCTTAAAGCACTATGTCACTACCATAGGTACTATGTTAGTTGGACATCTCTTTCCACGGCCCAAATCAGGCTCGCTGAGTCAATGTTACGACGTCATGTCGTGTGCACTTGAATAACTGTCTAGCACCTGACCCGACTTGTTCCTAAAATCTGTTTCCATGGAGGTCCGATTTTGCAACGTTACAGGCTTAAAGGATGTCACTACCATAGGTACTATGTTAGTTGGACATCTCTTTCCACGGCCCAAATCAGGCTCGCTGAGTCAATGTTACGACGTCATGTCGTGTGCACTTGAATAACTGTCTAGCACCTGACCCGACTTGTTCCTAAAATCTGTTTCCATGGAGGTCCGATTTTGTGTTTTTGTGTATTAGTTAATCATAGGTGGGGCAATGTTCACACGAAAAATTGGCCAAATCGAATCTGGCCCTTATCAGGGGTGGGGTTTCAAGGTCAACATCATCTGCCTGGATTTTGTTCTGTCAAGGTCGTGTTTCGAATCATTAGAAAGAGAAAGATCTTTGTTTTCTGAACAATTTGAAACCAATTTCATGTAAGTGGGATTACACTGCTAGGGACCGGGTATCATTCAGATTTGATGAAAAAAGGTAAGAAACTGAGCTTACCATCTAGAATCTAATACACATATTCAGTTAATAGATTGCCATCCAGAAAGTGTTAAATACCATCAAGTTTCATCAAAAACCTCCCAGTTTGTGCTACCATTTAGTTTGACATCATTTGTCTAGTTTATGAAACTAAAGGGTTATAAACTGGAAGACCAATATCAAAACTAAGCTAAATGGTCATAAACTAGATGATGGATGTCAAAACTAAACGGTATTTCTTAAACTAAATGGTAGCACAAACTGGGCGGTTTTTGATGAATCTTGATGGTATTTAACACTTTCTGGATGGCAATCTATTAACTGAATATGTGTATTAGATTCTAGATGGTAAGCTCAGTTTCTTACATTTTTTCATCAAATCTGAATGATACCCGGTCCCTAGTGTTACTAGGGACGAAGTTATGGACTTTCAAAGTTTGAAGGTCAGTCGAAAAGGTCTCATGGGGCCCCCAGCACTAAAATTTTGCACATCATGTTTTTTCGTCATGGTTAACTTGCGCAACAAAAATCATCAAAATCTGTGATGGACATGTCAGAACCTTGTGTACACTCGACGTGGAATCCCCCAGCTGCATCACTTAAAAAGTGCCCCATGATCATAATTTATTCAAAGGATGAAATGTCATTTATGTTTCCTAGCATTAATGGAAGCTAACTCTTGAAAATTGTGGATTGAATTTGTAAGTTTTGACTAAACATGGATATGTGGTCGTATATTGCTGTCGCCCTAGTCTGTCTGTCGATCCGTCCATCTGTTCGTGTGTTGTCCACAATTTCTTGTGAACGCTGTAGAGGCCATAGTTAATATCCGATTGACTTTAAATTTATTTACAGTGTTTAAGATCATAAGACAAAGAAGTCTGTTGATTTTCAGCGATATCCGATAATTACTGCCCGAGTTATGACCCTTGATCATTTTGAAAAATTTTGTGAACGCTATAGTGGCTAAAGTTAATATCCTATTGACTTTAAATTTATTTACAGTATTTAAGGTCATGAGATAAAGAAGCCTATTGATATTCAGCGATATCCGATAATTACTGCCAGAGTTATGACCCTTGATCATTTTGAAAAATCTTGTGAACGCTGTAGAGGCCATAGTTAATATCCGATTGACTTTAAATTTATTTACAGTGTTTAAGATCATAAGACAAAGAAGTCTATTGATTTTCAGCAATATCCGATAATTACTGCCAGAGTTATGACCCTTGATCACTTCAAAAAATCTTGTGGATGCTCTAGAGGCCAAACTTTATATCCGATTGCGTTTAGATTTGTACACAGTCCTTAAGGTCATGAGACGAAGAAGCCTATTGATTTTCATCCATTTCTGATAATTACTTCCCCCTGATCACTTCAAAAAAACTTGTGGATGCTCTAGAGGCTAAAAGTTAATATCAGATTGACTTTAAATTTATATACAGTGTTTAAGGTCTTGAGACAAAGAAGCCTATTGATTTTCAGCGATTTCCAATAATTACTGCCAGAGTTATGGCCCTTAATCATCTACATTTTGTTTGTGGACACTCTATAGGTCACAATTCTTATCCGATTTTAACAAAACTTGAAATATTGGTTTATCTTCAAAAGATCTTGGTTCGAAACATCATGGATTATGGCTCCTGATTTTATGAAAAATCATGTTTTTACCGTGTGCAGACTTTAGATGTCACAATTTTTATCTGATTTAGATGAAACTTGAACTTGTTCTCTAACTCTTCCAAAATGTGGGGCATCTTGCCTGGAAGCCGTTGGTTGATGTTCTTTTCCTCTTTGCCATGGGTGTGACTCATGCAAAATTGCCAATTTCTCGGCAACTGCTCATATTACAAACTAAATTTCACATACACTCTCTTTGTATGGATTATTGCTACAAGTTTATGAAAGTATCGAAGAAATATTTTAATATATGAAGACACTGGATGGGTTGTAAATAGCTTATTTTTACCTCCTTTTTATACACCCACATTGAATGTGGTCATATATTGTCGTCGCCCCTGTCCATCCGCCCGTCCGTCGGTCCGGCGTCCACAAGAACTTGTGGACGCTCTACAGGCTAAAGTTAATATCCGATTGACTTTAAATTTATACACAGTGTTTGAGGTCATGGGACGAAGAAGCCTTTTGATTTTCAGCGATTTCTGATTATAACTACCAGAGTTATGGCCCTTGATGACTTCAAAATATCTTGTGGACGCTCTAGAGGCCAAAGTTAATATCCGATCGACTTTAAATTAACACACAGTGTTTAAGGTCATGAGACGAAGAAGCCTATTCATTTTCAGAGATTTCAAATAATTACTGCCAGAATTATCTCCCTTGATAACTTCAAAATATCTTGTGACCGCCCGGACGATTTAGCTGCTGTGGGTGTATGTTTCGTTGCCTGCAACCTATCTTTTACCTTTTAATCGAAATGGCCCGAAGACTAAATCGAAATTAAAAAAACGGAGTCCGAGATTTTGTGCACCTTTTGAGTAAGATCAGATTTGTAGAAAATAGTATTTGCTTTCAAAAAGTGGTACCCAACTGTCAATATTGCAGTTTTTACTGAATTTACGCCTCTTCCGGTGCCTTCAGGAAACTTTACCGGTAACAAAAAAAATGACATGTTGAACCACGGAACATATGAACATGGTTTCATACAAATCGAACAATAAATAATTAATGTAAGACTGAAAAACTGAATTAGCCAATATAGCGGCCAAGGAAAATTACGGAAACAAAAAATGTTGACATTTTTGCTCAAATCAGATGACTCTTTAACCTTGGTTATAATGTCATATAAAAATATTAATAAATAAATATTATTTTTGTAAAAATTTAAATTTTTAAAAATTTGGCGCCTAATATCTTCCAAGAATCGTCAAAAATCAAAAATCAAAAGTAACATAGCTATGTCCCCTGTTTCTGGCTATCTCAAAATGCATCATATGCTAAAATACAACAATTATTGTTAATATTACGGCAATATTTAAAAAAACAACATTTTTGGTGATTTTGGACGTTTCGCATTGTCGCAGAATGCCGGGAATAGCTTTAATCTCTTTAATCGAAATTAAAAAAAATGCTTCCGACATTTTTTGCGCCTTGAAAGGGCACACTCTTTGAGTCATATAATTTTTCAAAAAAATAATATTTGTTTTCGAAAAATGGTGGAAGCTCTAGAGGCCAAAGTTAATATCCGATCGGCTTTAAATTAACACACAGTGAGACGAAGAAGCCTAAAATAATATTTGTTTTCGAAAAATGGTACCTAACTGTTAAAATTGTAGTTTTTGGTAAAATTATGCCACTTCCGTGCCGACAGATAACACTTTCGGTAATAAAAAAAATGACAATTCAAACAACGAAGCATATGAACTTTGTTTTATACAAATCGAACAATAAAAAATTAATCTAGGACTGAAAAACTGAATTAGCCAATGGCGGCCAAGGAAAATTACGGAGACAAAAATTTTTAACATTTTTGCGCTAGTCATATGACTCTTTAATTCTGTGCACAACACGACTAAAAATTATTTATAAATAAAAAAGTTTTTTATAAATTTTAAATTTTCGAAATTTGGCTCCTAATATCTTCGAAGATTTGCCGAAAATAAAAAATCGAAAGTAGCCTAGCTATGTGCCCTGTCTCCGGCTATGCCAAAAGGTATCGAAAGTTAAAATCCAATAATTATTGTTAAATTACTGCAATATTTTAAAAAACAATAACTTGGGGGATTTCGGACATTTCGCATTGTCGCAGAACATTCAAAATAGCTTTATCCTCTAAGTCACACCCACTTTCCCAGTGTGAAACCCTAATAATAATAAGAATAATTTTAACAAAAACAATAGTGTTTCACACAAGTTACGCAGTGTGAAACCCTAATAAGTATACAAAATAATAATAAGAATAGTAATATACACACACTTAGAAAATAATGGGTATTATGTTGTGTTAGGCAGTAAACATTTTTGTGAAGTAAAAAATAATTAAAAATCGCTCATGACCCAAAAGTGCTTGCGTATCACTTGGAAGACCCTCGCGTTCCACAGGTTAGGAACCACTGCTCTAAAGTCAATATCAGATTGTCTTTAGATTTATACAGTGTTTTAGGTCATGAGACAAAGAAATCTATTGATTTTCAACGGTTTCTGACAATTACTGCCAGAGTTATTGCCCTTGATCACTTTCAAAAATTTTGTGGACGCTCCAGAGGCTAAAGATTGACTTTGGATGATACTCACTGGTTAAGGTCTGGAGACGAACAAGTATATTGATTTTCAATGAATTTTGATAACTTGAACAGCTAATTCGATGAAATTAAATGTTTCGTATACTAAGCGTTAGCATGGAAGAGAACTTTATGAAAACTAAACAAATTCTATTGATTTTCTGATAATTACTTATTGAGTTGATATATTTTAAATGTGTCATTCCCAAAAGAGTAAAAATATCCCGGAACAATATTTAAGTATCAGATTTGGTCAAACTGTTGCCATATTGGCTTTCACGATAGCCACCACATATGAGACATTAATCTGTATCTCAAAAACTAAAAATGAGTGAATCTCTGATACTTTCATAATGTTTGCTCAAGAAGGGAACAATTGTAGTGGGAATTACTCCTTAGCGGCCCTACTATTAATTTCCCAGCACTGCCATACTAGTTGATAAATATCTATAGTTTACTGACTAGTGTTTGTCATCTGTAATATATATAAATATACTTTTAGTCATGATGTAGCAGCACCAGTAACACCACAGAATCAAGAAGTTACTTGTTATATAGATTATAATGTTTCAATGCCAGCTCAAAACTTATGGCGAGTGGTAAGTTCTCTTCATTTGACAATTAGGTAGAATTTTGAAATTATATTAAATTTTTTACTTTTTATACGCCCACATTTTCATGTGGTTAAAATATATAAAACTGCCATTTAAAACCATCATACATGTCCACTATCCTGACTAGTTTCGTCAAATAAATTTTAACTTTTTCAAAGGAATAGTTCAACAGAAACAGGAAACAAATTTGAATAATGATGTCATATGTTGATGACATCACTAAGTTGTAATGGTTGCCCTGTCGTTGGTAACATGTAAGTTCTTCATTTTCTAGAAAGGTGATCTATCACATGAAAATATGATGATACTAAGGTGCCTATACACAAGTTGAAAATCCACAAATATTTACAGTAGGCATCCTCAAACCAATCTTCCAACGAATTTCTGATGGGATCACAATTACTAGGTAACTGGATACATAAACAGCATAAGTGTAGTGGTTAAAATATATAAAACTGCCATTTAAAACCATCATACATGTCCACTATCCTGACTAGTTTCGTCAAATAAATTTTAACTTTTTCAAAGGAACAGTTCAACAGAAACAGGAAACAAATTTGAATAATGATTCAACATATGACATCACTAAGTTGTAATGGTTGCCCTGTCGTTGGTAACATGTAAGTTCTTCATTTTCTAGAAAGGTGATCTATCACATGAAAATATGATGATACTAAGGTGCCTATACACAAGTTGAAAATCCACAAATATTTACAGTAGGCATCCTCAAACCAATCTTCCAATGTGGACGTATTATGTCGGCGCCCCTGTCCGTCCGGACGTCCGTCCGTCCCCAATTTGTTTGTGGACTCTATACAGGTCACAATTCTTATCTGATTTTGACGAAACTTGAAATATAGGTTTATCCCCAAAAGATCTCTCCTGCTTTCGATATTGGCATGTATCGGATCAAAACTTCATGGATTATGGCCCCTGATTGTACGAAAAATCACGTTTTTAGCTTGTGAACCAATTTTGATGAAACTTGACATGCATGTTTGTAACCCAAAGATCTTGGTTCCTTTCGATATTTGCGGCTATCGGAATGTAATTTCCTGAATTATGGCCCCTGATTGTCCGAAAAATCACCCTTTTTAGCTTGTGGTCCCTCTGGAGGTCACAATTATTATTCGATTTAAAAAAAACGTTTGATTATATCACCGTTACACCCTAAGGAAGGTTGAGTTCGAATTTCGGGAAAATCGGACGAAAATTGCCATACAAAATGGCCGCCGTTAGTACGCGAATACTGTTAAAAAATGGTATATCAAGGTTGTGGACCCTGTGGAGGTCACAATTTTGATTCGATTTTGATGAAACTTGAAATTCATGGTTATAACCCAAAGATCTCGCTTCCTTTCGATATTTGCGCATATCGGATCGTAACTTCCTGAATTATGGCCCCTGATTATACGCAAAATCGCCTTTTTTTTAGCTTGGAGGTCACAATTATTATTCGATTTAAAAAAACGTTTGATTATATCACCGTTACACCCTAAGGAAGGTTGAGTTCGAATTTCGGGAAAATCGGACGAAAATTGCCATACAAAATGGCCGCCGTTTGTACGCGAATACTGTTACAAAATGGTATATCAAGGTTGTGGACCCTGTGGAGGTCACAATTTTGATTCGATTGTGATGAAACTTGAAATTCAAGGTTATAACCCAAAGATTTTTTAGCTTGGAGGTCACAATTATTATCCGATTTAAAAAAATGTTTGATTACATTACCGTTACACCGTAAGGAAGGTTGAGTTTGAATTTCGGGAAAATCAGACCAAAATTGCCATACAAAATGGCCACCGTTTGTACGTGAATACTGTTAAAAAATGGTATATCAAGGTTGTGGACCCTGTAAAGGTCACAATTTTAATTCGATTTTGATGAAACTTGAAATGCATGGTTATAACCCAAAGATCTTGGTTCCTTTCGGTATTTGCGCATATCGGATCGTAACTTCCTGAATTATTCGAATTTCGTGAAAATGGTACCAAAATTGCCGGACGAAATGGTCGCCGTTTGTACGCGAATAGTGTAAAGATATGGTATATCATGGTTGTTGACTCTGTACAGGTCACAATTCTTATCCGATTTTGATGAAAAGTCACATTTCTAGGTTGTGTACCGTCACACCATAATCATTGTCGACTTCGAATTTCATGAATATCAGACTGGAACTGACCAACAAAATGGCTGCTCCCAATACAGTATGAAATACAGGACTTAATGATGTAGGAAAAATCACTTTCCGTATTGTTTGTTCTCTATCCATCTCTCGAAAATGTGGGCGTATCCTGCCTGGCAGTGCCAGCCTATCTTTGGATAGCTGACGTCAATCCGATTCCAACAATATAAGTTTTGTTCTGAAATGTTAACTTTGATTTTTCACTTTTTTTCGCATTTTGGTCAAAAACGATAAGGCTTATTTTTTTAAAACCACTCCAACGATTTTTCTGAAACTTTGGTAAGATGAACAGAGATGTCTGAATTGTTCCTTAAACTATAAATGAAAATCCTCTAATCACCGGAAGTGGTCAAGAAAGGTATCCAAAGTTCGACAAAATTCAGAAAAATGGGTGCCTGTGCGACAAATAAGATGTATCGATTGGTTGTTTACAGAGTAGTTAAAGCATTATATCGTTTGATAGCCACGTGAATTATCTACAAGATGGTACTATAGCGACAAGTTTCTATCAAAAAATAAAAAAGTTATCTGAGTTTGAAAAGTAAGGTATTTTGCTATTTCGATCAACATTAGACGCGTATTTCTCGAAAACGCCGCCTACGATTTTTATAAAACTTTCTCATTCGAGAGTCTTATAGGTGATGTATTGTGTGAAACCATTGTACAATTTCTCTAAATGTCATGAGTAGTCGAAAAACGAGATTGAAAATCCAAAACGTCGTATTTTTACCATTTGGAGCATTTTTAGACGTCTTTTTCTCGAAAAGTCAACGTAATTTTTTTTTTTAACTTCTTCTACAGAGAGTTTTATAGGTAGTCTTAGGTATGAAACCATTGCGCAACAGTTAGAAATATCAGGAGTATGAGAACAAGGGATCGAAAATTGAAAACGTCACCTTTCATTGTTAAGCGAAACATGCAGTAAGAGTTGATACAATCTGTACGTATTAGCAACGTTTAGAGCATATTCGAAAGTCCCCCTTTCTCTCACAGTGATGATATTTGGGCAAAAAGTATTTCAACTTTGAGTGTTTACTTATATTCAAAATATGGGTTTAGTGACCCTGTAACAGAAATAATTGATTTCTGTGTAATTAGTCTTTGAATTAATATTGTTTCTCATTGGCCAAAATTACCTCATAGCCGTAATCATCTCGACACAAATCGACGGCTCGCGCTGTTTATAAGCAAATCCAATTTTTAATAGGTTGCAGTTGTATCTTGCAGTAGTATTGTGCAGAAGTACGAATATTGCACCGGTCGTAGAAAGTTTAATGTGCACATAAAATAGCCCTGAAAATTTCTCTATGTGAGCAGTCCATGGTTATTTTATCCACTTTACGGCAAATTCACATCAATCCGACTAAAATTAATCTAGCTATCCTCATTCAAAGTCGTAAAAATAGACCTCCCGTAAAAACGACTTTGCCAATTATTGAAAACACTCTTAATCCCCTCAGACGCCAGTGACGTCACAGTGACCGAATGCATATTCGGAATGTTTATTCCTTAATTACCTATATACAGCCGGCGTGTGTATTCATTAACGCCTGACTGATTCCTTAATCCCCCTAATTAAATAAAACAATTGACTACGGAATAATTTGTTTTATAATTCATTTTAATTCAAGATCCAATTTAGAATTTGTTTCATATTGTACATTCTGTTTTCTCACGGCAGCGATTTTAATACACTCTACCATCGTGCACGGTCTAAACGATTCGAGCTACATTTTCGTCAGAAGTTTATTGTTCGAATTTAGAATCTGTTTCATTATGTACGGTCGTTCTGTTTACTCACGGCAGCAATTTTAATACAATCTACCATCGTGTGCAGTCCAAACGATTCTACATACATTTTCGTCAGAAGAGTATCGTCATTCTAATTTAGAATTTGTTTCATAATGTACGGTCGTTCATTTTCTCATGGCAGCGATGTCATACACCTCCAACTATTCGAGATACATTTTCGTCAGAAGAGTATTGTGGTTCGAATTTCCCCGAGTAAAAGAGTATAGGAGTTAAAAGATGTGGTCACGCAAAATATAAACGTCAAACATGATTGAAACGCGATTTGTAAATGACGATCCGTTATCGATGTACTGCGCCTTTCTTTCTGCTTGCGAATTTGACTTTTTTACTTTGAAATAGACCGCAAAAATGAAATACGAAAAAATATCTCAATATACGTTAGAATTAACAGATTGAGAAGGGTCACCTAACTATCTATGTGTATCGCAAGTGAGTGTTGTTAATACCTGTCATTAATCAATCAGACTAAATTTGAACAGTGATTGGGTCATAAAGTAATTAAGAATGCTGATTAGGTAATTATCTTTTTCTTTGCTCACCGATGTTTTTGTAATAAAGTAGCCTAGTATTATTTGTTGATTGGTGTTTAAACAACATCTAAATATAAATCATTCGCTGGATATACGTTTTTGATAAGATAAGGTCATAAAGTCTAACATCATTAAAATTTAACTTTTTTTTATAAAGAATACAAGTATTTTACTATTAAATTGACAGTTTAATCACTCACCAAATGGCACAAGGAACTCCACATTTTATCAAGTGTATTTGATATTCATTATTACAAATTGATCTGGCAGGTGTAACAAAAAATGATAATTACCCTTCTAAATTAGAACCACAATACTGACGAAAATGTATCTCGAATCGTTTGGACTGCACACAATGGTAGATTGTATTAAAACCGCCGCCGTGAGAAAACAGAACGGCCGTACATAATGAAACAAATTTTAAAATGGATCTTGAATTAAAATGTATTACAAAACAAATTTTTCCGTAGTCAATTATTTTATTTAATTAGGGGGGTGAAGGAATGAGTCAGGCGTTAATAAATACACACGCCCAATGTGTATAGGTAATTAAGCAATCGTTCGTAAAATGTTCACTGCATATCACTGTTGTGACTGTAGGTTGCCAATCAGGATTTGAATTGTTTACAAACGCATTCCACTCTTTCCGTACGATTTCATTCTTGGGAAATTTATGAAACGCCGGTACATTATTCCCCTTTTCCTTGCTGGAATTTCCACAACTCCTAATAACACAACGGTAATATGGCATCTTGAAATACACTCGGTAATATTCTTGTCACAAATATATAATCTATTATAACTCAAGACGAGAAAGGTCAGCTTTTGAAAATGCTTTGACTGATATTATAGTGATATGTAACTTACATGTAAATAATTACGTGTTAATGATTACGGCAGTCAAATGTAAATTGGACCGCCATATACACACACGTGTCAACTGGCTGTGTGTATATACAGTGATATATTGTATAGATGATGTGTATAATATGTGTATACTATGTGTAGTGCCTGTGACGTCACCAGCCAATCAACCGGATTAAGGTTGTAATTGAAAATTTGAAAACCGTTTTTGGCAGTCGGATACTAAAACGTAAATATCTGAATTAATTTTAATCAGATTAGTTTGATCTTGCCGTAAAATGGATTTTGTAACTATTGAGTACCCGTACGTAAAAATTTTCTAAATCATTTGATGTGGTCTTTAATGTAGTTAGAGCATGGACTCTGTTTCTAATAAATATGAAATTTTATATGTTGGTGACGTCAAATCTTTAACGTGCACGAAATCCGAAAATTGGCGATATTTCATTGAATATAAAATCAATTTTTGAATCAGTTACATATTTGAGTAGCTGACATGAAAACGCGATTCCGAAGTCTCGTGTACACATTGGTGTGACATTGACAAAAGTCCGAATTGGTCATAATTGGAACGTTTTGCATACGTATAATGCATATATAGAGATTTTTTTTAAAAGTGGCAATATTTGAACAAAGGGTGTTTTAATAGTAACCAATATCTGTTACTGGTGCTTCTAGAGTGAAAATAATTGGTTTTAGTAAATAATAGTTAACCCCTGAAATTAATATCGCAGGATTTTTGTCTCCATGACGTCATCATTTGATACCAGTGAAAATAAACCTGTCTGTTGAAGCTATTTATAAGGAAGGCACTCCTCTATATAAATGCTGAAAAATTAATGTTGAATGTATGATTCTGGGTTTTGGTTATTATTTGACACTTCGTTTTTTTTTTTATTCTCGTGTAGATCTCTGAAACTAAAACAGAGTTTTGAATATTGATTTTTCCTATGTTTTAAACATTTAGTACTTAGAACTATTGCGAAAGTTGTGAACCAGACCGGAAGTGATGTAAATCTTTAACGTGCACGAATTAAAATCGGTTCTAATTATGTCAATTCCCAACCGATTTTCGAAAAAATTATATTTTTGTACAGCCGGGGATATTGTGGATGGGATAAAGGTCGAATTGAGATAACCATGCCGTTCTGAGTTGAGATAACCAGTTTGAGCATATGTTACAAGTAGTGACGTCAAATCTTTACCGTGCACGAAATCAGAATATTGTAGATATTTCATTGAATATTTAATCAATTTTTGAACCAGTTGCATATTTGAGAAGTTGATATGGACGTGATTCCAAAGTCCCGTGTACACATTGGTGTGACATTGACAAAAGTCCGAGTTGGTCATAATCGCAACGTTTTGCCTACGTATAAAGCATTATATAGAGAGTTTTTTTTTGAAAGAGGCAATATTTGAACTAAAGGCGTTTTACTGGTAACCAATATCTGGTAATGCTGCTTCTAGAGTGAAAAAAATTCATTTTAGTCAATAACAGTTACTCCTGAAATTATTATCCCAGGTTTTTTGTCTACATGACGCCATCATATGATACCAGCGAAAATGACGCTATTTACTGAAACTATTTATAAGGAAGGCACCCCTCTGGACACATGTTGAAAAGTTGATGTTGAAAGGTATATGTTACTTGGTTTTGGTTATTATCTGACACGATGTTTTTTTTTTTGTCCCATTCGAAAAACTGGGGTTTTTTTTTCATTCTCGTGTAGATCTCTGAAACTAAAGCAGATATTGCGGATGCGATATAGGTCGAATTGCAATACCATGCAGTTCTCTTTTTTTCCTGAAAATTTGAAAATGTACTAAAATCGTAATTTTTTTTTTAGAATTTTTGCGTTTTTGATTGCGTATTTAGATTTCTGGCGTCTGTAGGATTCTACCGATCCAAGTTCATAATGTTGTAAATTGTTCAACTATATTTTTATACGCCCACATTTTCATGTGGACGTATTATGTCGTCGCCCCTGTCCGTCCGGACGTCCGTCCGTCCGTCCGTCCACAATTTGTTTGTGGACTCTCTACAGGTCACAATTCTTATCCGATTTTGACGAAACTTGAAATATAGGTTTATCCCCAAAAGATCTCGGCTGCTTTCGATATTGGCATGTATCGGATCAAAACTTCATGGATTATGGCCCCTGATTGTACGAAAAATCACGTTTTTAGCTTGTGGACCCTATAGAGGTCACAATTTTGAACCGATTTTGATGAAACTTGACATGCATGTTTGTAACCCAAAGATCTTGGTTCCTTTCGATATTTGTGGCTATCGGAATGTAATTTCCTGAATTATGGCCCCTGATTGTCCGAAAAATCACCCTTTTTAGCTTGTGGTCCCTCTGGAGGTCACAATTATTATTCGATTTAAAAAACCGTTTGATTATATCACCGTTACACCCTAAGGAAGGTTGAGTTCAAATTTCGGGAAAATCGGACGAAAATTGCCATACAAAATGGCCGCCGTTTGTACGCGAATACTGTTAAAAAATGGTATATCAAGGTTGTGGACCCTGTGGAGGTCACAATTTTGATTCGATTTTGATGAAACTTGAAATTCATGGTTATAACCCAAAGATCTTGCTTCCTTTCGATATTTGCGCATATCGGATCGTAACTTCCTGAATTATGGCCCCTGATTATACGCAAAATCGCCTATTTTTTAGCTTGGAGGTCACAATTATTATTCGATTTAAAAAACCGTTTGATTATATTACCGTCACACCCTAAGGAAGGTTGAGTTCGAATTTCGGGAAAATCGGACGAAAATTGCCATACAAAATGGCCGCCGTTTGTACGCGAATACTGTTAAAAAAATGGTATATCAAGGTTGTGGACCCTGTGGAGGTCACAATTTTGATTCGATTTTGATGAAATTTGAAATTCATGGTTATAACCCAAAGATCTTGCTTCCTTTCGATATTTGCGCATATCGCATCGTAACTTCCTGAATTATGGCCCCTGATTATACGGAAAATCGCCTTTTTTTTTAGCTTGGAGGTCACAATTATTATCCGATTTAAAAAAACGTTTGATTATATTACCGTTACACCGTAAGGAAGGTTGAGTTTGAATTTCGGGAAAATCAGACCAAAATTGCCATACAAAATGGCCGCCGTTTGTACGCGAATACTGTTAAAAAATGGTATATCAAGGTTGTGGACCCTGTAAAGGTCACAATTTTAATTTGATTTTGATGAAACTTGAAATGCATGGTTATAACCCAAAGGGGGGGAGGGGTGGCTGAATGGTTAGCACGCGCGCCTGTCATTGAGTTAACTAGCGTGTTTTCGAATGCCCAGTTGTACGTGACAAGGATTAGGTTCGCCTGTCCATCCTGCCATTTTTAGTTCTTTCTCGCCATTTTCATTTCATTTTCTCATCCGTTTCATTACAGTAATACAAGTTTCAGTTATTTCCCTTTAGTTTTCAGTTTATTGTTATGCCTGGGTGCAATGTTTCATACTATATTTAGACTTGTAACTTCGCGAGTTTTTGACCAATTTTGATAATTTTTTCTTTTCATCCTTTTATTTAGGATACTTGATACAATCGATGACAACGTGACGATGAATATGAAAGCTTTCATATCTGCATGGGACAGAAGCAGATCTAGTTATTATTTTTTTTTTTGTGTGTGTTTTCTGCAAATCGGATTTCTCAGAATCTATCCAAAGGATCTTTCTGAAATTTTGACCTACCCCCCCAAAAATGGGGTGCGAACCTTGCTTAAATATATTTTCAAAACGTTTTACGAATCCGAAATCAACGAATTTTACGAACGAAAAAACTGACAATGCATAGTCGTAACTTTGTTATTTTTTGACCGATTTTACTAATTCTTTTTTCTTTGAATACCTTGAAAAAAATCATTTTCATCTGCAGTTTCACATTTTCGAATTTCGAAAATTCGTCGCTGTGATTTCGAAGCGGAAGTTTAGACCAATTTGACAACTTCTTTAATAGTTGTACGATTTTCATGAAATTTAGTATATAAGTAGATCTTACCAATGTGACTTCAAAAATATAATTAGAAATTTTCTAAATTATCTCCCCTTGGTGAAATTAAGGATCAAAATTTTCAAAAAAATCGTCGAAATATAGGTCAGAATGCCCTAATTTTTTTTTTCGATACTAGACAAGGAATTACTGATTTGTACACAAAATATGGTGTTTGTCGATCGAACTGGAAGTGCCACCATCTTTAAACGTGAAAAATCACTAAGGCTTTTTCGCTATTTTACTTACAGACTCGGGAGTTATATTTTCTGAGTCCTTGTAGGATGGCCTAAAAATCTATCTGATTAGAATTTTGATTTCGGTCACGTGATGGTCACCATTTTGAATTGAAAATGAAAAATAGAAGCAATTTGAAGGGCCGGGAATTTTGAACACAATAACTCTCCTTCTAATTAATCTAGAATGTTCAAACTTGGTGTAAAAATATATAAAACTGCCATTTAAAACCATCATACATGTCCACTATCCTGACTAGTTTCGTCAAATAAATTTTAACTTTTTCAAAGGAACAGTTCAACAGAAACAGGAAACAAATTTGAATAATGATGTCATAGACGTTCACTAGGTCAATGTCATGATTGAGTGCAAAGATGAGCATTTTCTGCCAAGGGTAAGCAGAGATAAGCATGCTGATTTGTTGATTCTTTAGGGCACGATAACTTCGGTTATAATGAAGGGAGGGCGGTGAAACTCTTGTCAAATGAGAGTCTAATAGCTAGCCTGTTGTGTGAAATCATTGTATCATTTTTTTAAATATCAGGGATAGCCGAAAAAAAGAGATTGAAAATCCAAAAAGTCGTATTTTTACGATTTGGAGCATTTTAAAAGGTCCTTTTCTCTTAAAGTCAACATAATATTGGTTGGGAACTTCTTCTACAAAGAGTCTTATCGGTAGTCTTTTATATGAAACCATTGATCAACAGTCCAAAATATCAGGAGTAGAAGAATAAAAGGATCGAAAATTGAAAACGGCACCCTTTCATTGTTAAGCAAAACATGCACTGTGGGTGTGGCTACAACCTGCTCATTTAGGCATCGTATAGAGCTTATTCAACGGTATCGAATTCCAACTGCTAAGGGATCTTTTACATGCACTCCAATGTATATACGGGGGTGGGGGGGCACGCCAGAAAATCGAGATGAACTTTCTTGGCCAATGCAGGGATCGAACACCCGACCTCTTGGCTAGCAGGCCAACGCCTTAGCCACTTTGTCTCGACACCGATCGTACATTTCATCCGTCAAACCAAAACATTGCATTGCCATCAGACCAATAATTAATTATTCTTAATTTAAAACTTTATTTTAATATTATTAAATACTAATTTTATTGGTAGACGCTCGTCTTATTTAAAATTAAACTTTCATTTAACTATGAACAACCCTTAACGTCTCTCTTTAAAACAATTAAATACTCTAAAACAGTAGCTCAACCTTTTGACCTAAACTCATTAATTTACCATTTTGTTGTGAGCGGCTTGTTATTCTTCCTACATGACATATTGCACGTGTCTGATTTCAAAGGGGGGGGGGCTGAATGGTTAGCACGTGCGCCTGTCATTGAGTTAACTAGCGTGTTTTCGAATGCCCGGTTTTACGTGACAAGGAGTAAGGTCGCCTGTCCAACCTGCCATTTTTAGTTCTTTCCTGCCATTTTCATTTCATTTTCTCATCCGTCTCATTACAGTAATAATACAGGTTTCAATTATTTCTCTTAAGTTTTCAGATTATTGTTATGCCTGGGTGCAATGTATTACATATGAAAGCTTATTGTTTCTGTTAAAGTTATTATTATTATTATTTTTTTTTGTGTGTGTTTTCTGCAAATCGGATTTCTCAGAATCTATCCAAAGGATCTTTCTGAAATTTTGACCTACCCCCCCCAAAAATGGGGTGCGAACCTTACTTAAATATATTTTCAAAACGTTTTACGAATCCGAAATCACCGTATTTTACGAACGAAAAAACTGACAATGCATAGTCGTAACTTTGTTATTTTTTGACCGATTTTACTAATTCTTTTTTCTTTGAATACCTTGAAAAAAATCATTTTCATCTGCAGTTTCACATTTTCGAATTTCGAAAATTCGTCGCTGTGATTTCGAACCGGAAGTTTAGACCAATTTGACAACTTCTTTAATAGTTGTACGATTTTCATGAAATTTAGTATATAAGTAGATCTTACCAATGTGACTTCAAAAATATAATTAGAAATTTTTTTTAATTATCTCCCCTTGGTGAAATTAAGGATCAAAATTTTCAAAAAAATCGTCGAAATATAGGTCAGAATGACCTAATTTTTTTTTTCGATACTAGACAAGGAATTACTGATTTGTACACAAAATATGGTGTTTGTCGATCGAACTGGAAGTGCCACCATCTTTAAACGTGAAAAATCACTAAGGCTTTTTTGCTTTTTTACTTACAGACTCGGGAGTTATATTTTCTGAGTCCTTGTAGGATGGCCTAAAAATCTATCTGATCAGAATTTTGATTTCGGTCACGTGATGGTCACCATTTTGAATTGAAAATGAAAAATAGAAGCAATTTAAAGGGCCGGGAATTTGGAACACAATAACTCTCCTTCTAATTAAGCTAGAATGTTCAAACTTGGTGTAGACGTTCACTAGGTCAATGTCATGATTGAGTTCAAAAATGAGCATTTTCTGCTTAGGCTAAGCAGAGATAAGCATGCTGATTTGTTGATTCTTTAGGGCACAATAACTTCGGTTATAATGAATGGAGGGCGGTGAAACTCTTGTCAATAGAGAGTCTAATAGCTAGCCTGTTGTGTGAAATCATTGTATCATTTTTTTTAAATATCAGGGATAGGCGAAAAAAAGAGATTGAAAATCCAAAAAGTCGTATTTTTACAATTTGGAGCATGTTTAGAGGTCTTTCTCGTAAAGTCAACATACTATTTTTGGGGAACTTCTTCTACAAAGACTCTGATCGATAGTTTTTTATATGAAACCATCGAACAACAGTCCAAAATATCAGGAGTAGAAGAATAAAAGGATCAAAAATTGAAAACGGCACCCTTTCATTGTTAAGCAAAACATGCAGTGTGGGTGTGGCTACAACCTGCTCATTTAGGCATCGTATAGAGCTTTTTCAACAGTATCAAATTCCAACTGCTAAGGGATCTTTTACGTGCACTCCAATGTATATACGGGGGTGGGGGGGCACGCCAGAAAATCGAGATGAACTTTCTTGGCCAATGCAGGGATCGAACACCCGACCTCTTGGCTAGCAGGCCAACGCCTTAGCAACTTTGTGTCGACACCGATCGTACATTTCATCCGTCAAACCAAAACATTGCATTGCCATCAGACCAATAATTAATTATTCTTAATTTAAAACTTTATTTTAATATTATTAAATCCTAATTTTATTGGTAGACGCTCGTCTTATTTAAAATTAAACTTTCATTTAACTATGAACAACCCTTAACGTCTCTCTTTAAAACAATTAAATACTCTAAAACAGTAGCTCAACCTTTTGACCTAAACTCATTAATTTACCATTTTGTTGTGAGCGGCTTGTTATTCTTCCTACATGACATATTGCACGTGTCTGATTTCAAATGGGGGGGGGCTGAATGGTTAGCACGTGCGCCTGTCATTGAGTTAACTAGCATGTTTTCGAATGCCCGGTTTTACGTGACAAGGAGTAAGGTCGCCTGTCCAACATGCCATTTTTAGTTCTTTCCCGCCATTTTCATTTCATTTTCCCATCCGTCTCATTACA
The DNA here is from genome assembly GCA_036850965.1 of Patella caerulea. Taxonomy (NCBI): domain Eukaryota; kingdom Metazoa; phylum Mollusca; class Gastropoda; family Patellidae; genus Patella; species Patella caerulea. Next base: position 46,781,006 of record JAZGQO010000001.1, on the reverse strand, counting down.
GTAATACAGGTGTCAGTTATTTCTCTTAAGTTTTCAGATTATTGTTATGCCTGGGTGCAATGTATTACATATGAAAGCTTATTGTTTCTGTTAAAGTTATTATTATTATTATTTTTTTTTTTTGTGTGTTTTCTGCAAATCGGATTTCTCAGAATCTATCCATAGGATCTTTCTAAAATTTTGACCTACCCCCCCAAAAATGGGGTGCGAACCTTGATTAAATATATTTTCAAAACGTTTTACGAATCCGAAATCACCGTATTTTACGAACGAAAAAAATGACAATGCATAGTCATAACTTTGTTATTTTTTGACCGATTTTACTAATCATTTTCATCTGCAGTTTCACATTTTCGAATTTCGAAAATTCGTCGCTGTGATTTCGAACCGGAAGTTTAGACCAATTTGACAACTTCTTTAATAGTTGTACGATTTTCATGAAATTTAGTATATAAGTAGATCTTACCGATGTGACTTCAAAAATATAATTAGAAATTTTCTAAATTATCTCCCGTTGACGAAATTAAGGATCAAAATTTTCAAAAAAATCATCGAAATATAGGTCAGAATGACCTGATTTTTTTGTTGGATACTAGATAAGTAATTACTGATTTGTACACAAAATATGGAGTTTGTCGATCGAACCGGAAGTGCCGCCATATTTAAAAGTGAAAAATCAATAAGGCTTTTTTGCTATTTTACTTACAGACTCGGGAGTTATATTTTCTGAATCCTTGTAGGAAGGCCTAAAAAATGTCGCGAATAGAATTTTGATTTCGGTCACATGATGGTCACCATTTTGAATTGAAAATGAAAAATAGAAGCAATTTGAAGGGTCGGGACTTTGGAACACAATTACTCTCCTTCTAATTAAGCTAGAATGTTCAAACTTGGTGTAGACGTTCACTAGGTCAATGTTATGATTGAGTTCAAAGATGAGCATTTTCTGCTTAGGGTAAGCAGAGATAAGCATGCTAATTTGTTGATTCTTTAGGGCACGATAACTTCGGTTATAATGAAGGGAGGGCGGTGAAACTTTTGTCAATAGAGAGTCTAATAGCTAGCCTGTTGTGTGAAATCATTGTATTATTTTTTCTAAATATCAGGGATAGCCGAAAAAAAGAGATTGAAAATCCAAAAAGTATTATTTTTACAATTTGGAGCATGTTTAGAGGTCTTTCTCGTAAAGTCAACATAATATTTTTGGGGAACTTCTTCTACAAAGAGTTTTATTGGTAGTCTTTTATATGAAACCATCGATCAACAGTCCAACATATCAGGAGTAGAAGAACAAAAGGATCGAACATTGAAAACGGCACCCTTTCATTGTTAAGCGAAACATCCAGTGTGGGTGACTACAATCTACACATTTAGTCATCGTATAGAGCTTATTCAACAGTATCGAATTCCAACTGCTTAGGGATATTTTACGTGCACTCCAATGTGTACACGGGACCGTGGTTTTCGTCCCATCCGAACTAGACAGCTGTGCTTGTCAGGCCCTCCGTTCTGCCACACTGACAAGGGGGAACCACGCCGGGAAATCGAGATGAACTTCCTACGTGCAGAACTTTCAATTCAAGCCAAACTTTTATTGCATACGATTAAGCTGGTCAGTTGGAGCTTATTTTCAAAAGTTTTGTAATAATCGGTTGGTAATTAAAGTACCGTGCACATTAAACTGTTAAAACAGAAAATTTCGCCCGGTTGAAATGTTTCTTGCTGTAAGTCAGCAATTTTCCGAATTCAGGGAGGATGAATGGCTGAATGGTTAGCATGTGCGCGCTGTATCGTAACGTCTGTCATTGAGTCAATGGGCGTCGTTTCGATCTCCAGGTTGCACGTGACATGGGATATGATGTCCAACCCCGTTTATTGCGAACGATTAAGCTGTTCAGGGGGAGCTTATTTTTAAAAGTTTTGTAATATTCGGTTGATAACTAAAGGTACTGTGCAAATTAAACTGTTAAAATAGAAAATTTGGCCCGGTTGAAATGTTTCTCGCTGTAGGTCAGCTAGAATGTTCAAACTTGGTGTAGACGTTCACTAGGTCATTGTCTTGATCGAGTTCACAGCAGAAATAACAGTGAAACGATCAACGAACTCATAGCAGAAATAACAGTGCAAAAATTCATAGCATAAATAGCAGAAATGAAATGGGGTTTTACGTCCTACTCTTCTGCACCTGACCTGGGCTAATGGAAGACGGGCATACGCCATACAGTGTGCTATGAGGGAATTTTTGCCCGGGCAGCGGCGCTACGGCCTACTCTTATATCGAATTCCAACTGCCAAGGGATCTTTTACGTGCACTCCAATGTGTACACGGGACCTCGGTTTTTCGTACCATCCAAAAGACTAGGCAGCTGTCCTTATCAGGCCATCCTTCTGCATCACTGACAAGAGGAAACCACGCCGGAAAATCGAGATGAACTTTCTCGGCCAATGCAAGGATCGAACACCCGACCTCCAGGCTAACGAGCCAGCGCCTTTCCCACTTAGCCACCGTGATTCCCATAAATAGCAATGAAACGATCAACGAATTTATAGCAGTAATAACACTTCAACAATTAACGAATTCGTAGCAGAAATAACAATGAAACGTTCAACGAAATCATAGCCGAAATAAGAGTGAAACAATCAACGAATTAATAGTAGACGAGTTCATAGTAGAAAAAACAGTGAAACAATGAACGAATCATAGCAGAAACCAGAAGGCTATCAATACACCGTGAAATTTGAAACCTAAATGGCCCGGCTAGGAACAATATCTACATGCCCATAAAAGACTACTTAACAGTTGGAATTTGAAAGAAAAGACCGTAACGATGCTGTCCGATCAAAATTTAGTTAATTCAGTCGGCGCAGAAAGATAGGTCGTTAAAACCATTTCTGTTCAGTTCATTCCATTTCCTTAAATCTATGAAAGTTGCGTGAATTGGGAATCGCGTATTACTCAACAGTTTCAGGGGAGATAAGCCGTCTTTAAGATTGGAAATCAATTTTTGATATCGACTGTGTATGATTGCTACTAGATCGATTGTGATTCAGGTTCTAATCAGTTTGGATTGAAGAATCGGGGTGGTATATGCTGACAATCAAACCACGTGATGTAAATAATTAGCCATGCGGTGTGAATTGGTCCACAGCGGACTGTTCAGTGTGAGTGAATTTACGCGACGGCTTTGTGTACTAAACGTTAAAAAAACATAAATTCGTGTTTATAATATCCTAACAAACAGTCCATTTCATCAGATTTTTGGCCCAAGGACGGGACGTGAATACAATACATCAGTAAACTTATGCCAAATCTGTATGCTTTCTATAGAGCCCAGTGAGCGTTTTGAACCAACTATGTCACTTCCGGTTTTAATGAAAATTAATTTCTCGTTCACAAAAACTTTTTTACTTTTTTTACAGTGGGGATTCTTTCTGAATATATATTTCAGATTTATGGAAACCTTGTTGAAAATCGTTGGTCTTCCCCTTTAACAGTGGGAGGAAACCGCAGGTCCCGGGGTAAACCCAGGAGATAGGACAGGCGAGATTGCAGGTTAGGGTTAGGGTAAGCGCTAAGGTTAGGTCTTGGGTTAGGATTAGGATTAGCGATATCCCTATTTACATCTCGTGACCTTTGACCAAACGTAATGAAGACAGGATATGACGTATATATGCACATTGAGGTTATCAAGCTATAGACCGGACTAGTAGTAAGCTATAAAACTGATAAATAACAAGAGTTTATATGTATATTATTTTATTAAATTTATATATATCTTAACTCCCTGATTTACGTATATACATTATGCATGAACAGTAGAAACTATATACTAGTATTTATAAGTATTAAAGCTATGGTAATATTATGCTATCAAATAGCCGTATTGTCTTAATATTTGTTGTAACCGCAACCTTGATAGTTATTGTAAGAAGGATAACGGTTGTAGTTGTTGTATCCGTTACCGTATCCGTTGTTATTGTCCCCCGCCTTTCGAAGAAAGTTGGGGGACTATTAAAATGGGTTCGTCCGTCCGTCTGTCTGTCTGTCTGTCTGTCTGTCTGTCTGTCCGTCTGTCCGTCACACTTTTTGGGACACAATAACTCTCTTCCCAATTGAGCTAGAATGTTCAAACTTGGTGTATGTGTTTATTAGGTCAATGCCTTGATGGAGTTCAAAGATGAGCATTTTCCGCTTAGATTAAGCAGAGATAAGCAATTTGATTGGTTGATGCTTTGGGACACGATAACTTTAGTTCTAATTAAGTGAGAGTGATGAAACTTAGTGTATAGTTTCATTACAGTAATACCTTGACTAAGTTCGATAATGAGCATTTTCCGCTCAGGGTAAGCAGAGCAATTTGATTGGTCGAGACTTTGGAACACAATAACTCTCCTTCTAATTGAGTTAAAATGTTCAAACTTGGTGTATATGCTTATTAGGTCAATGCCTTGATGGAGTTCGAAGATGAGCATTTTCCGCTTAGGGTAAGCAGAGATAAGCAATTTGATTGGTTGATACTTTGGGACAAGATAACTTAGGTTCATCTTGATTGATGATTTTTATGCCAATACAATGACTGCATTCTCATTTAGTAATCGATTCGACAGTAACAGTGTATAGAAACGATTGACTTGGACACGAGGGCCTTTTCCTTGGCCAGAGGGGCCCTTTTGTCTGCCTTTAGGGTCCCCATAACTAGGGTACATTTTCATTTTTCTCGTCGGTTTTAGCATTTTTCTTTATAAAACACTTTTGGATGACACTTCGTGTACAGTTTGATTGCTCGATACATTGAAAAAAATAAATGTGCGATTAATTAATATGTGTCTTCTATTTATTTGGGGATTTCGGCGGGGGACATCAGCCTCACTGTTGGCTTGTTGTAGTTGTTATATCCCTTCCCATATTCGTTGTTATTGTGGCCATTGTTGTAACCGTTGTTGTAATTGTAGGGGCCGTTGTAACTATTGTATCCTTTATTATTGTATTGGTTGTACTTGTATGGTCCGTTGTTGTATCGGTTGTATGGCCCGTTGTAGTTGTATGATTGTTTGTAAGCTCCAATCTTTCCATGTCCAACAAGTCCGTTTCCAATTATACCGTGTCCGATACGTAACCAACGATGTCATGCCCAATGCCGTTACCAATCTTTCCATGTCTAATAAGTCCGTGTCCGATTCCGTTTCCAATGATACCATGTCCGATACCGTTACCAACGATACCATGACCAATTCCGTTTCCAACAATACTGTGTCCGATACCGTTACCAACGATGCCATGCCCAATGCCGTTACCAATCTGTCCATGTCCAATAAGTCTGTGTCCGATTCCGTTTCCAATGATACCATGTCCGATACCGTTACCAACGATATCATGACCAATTCCGTTTCCGATACCGTTACCAACGATACCATGACCAATTCCGTTTCCAACAATACAGTGTCCGATACCGTTACCAACAACACCATGACCAATTCTGTTACCAATAACACTGACTTTGCGAGGGTTTATTTATAACCAAAAACTTGACAATCAAGAAATTTTATTGTGCCGCCATTATTTAGTACATGATCGAGTTTTGGCGTTACCAGGCAGATCACAAATAATGTTCAACTCTGGGTAATAATTTACACTTTTTATAATTTACCATTCTGGCCCTATGAATATAAAACTGCCTGTAATACAATGTCAAGGGCGATAAGCAATAATACAACGGTGACGATGCAATACCATGTTCAACCCTCGGTAATTTCTAGCAGTTTTAAATTTAAAGATGGACCTATGGGTATGAATGCCAAGTGCGATAAGCAATCATATAAAAATTTAGTATGTAATGAAACTTATTAGTGCTATACCAAATTAGATATCAGGTTTCTTGTCTAGAAAGTTCAAGTATATACCATCTGGGTCACGATCCTTGTCACTACATACCGCTAATTGGAAGTATTGAAGATTATTTAGCCAACAAGTTAAATTTACTCTCTGTAGATTGTTACAATGTTTTATTGTATTAGCCCAGTCTGTACAGAACAGAAGGGCGAAAAAGCAAGTCCCATTTAAGATTTCAGGGAGCGGGTATACTTATCTTAAAACTTCAAAGATTTGAAATCTTATACGGAGTAGGGCAAAAATCCTACTTTATACACCGACTGGACCAATGAAGACAAACAGATAGATTTTGCCCGGACATCTACATTACGATATACTCTATCAAGGAATCTTTTACGTGCACGCCAATGTGTACACTGAACATTGCTTTTCATGCCATCCTGACAATTAGACACTATTCCCTGTCAGGCCGGGCAGACCTACTGTCCTGTACAATTGACTTTCTGGTCAAACCCCGGGAGTGAGAGAGAGAGAGAGAGAAATGGGGTTTAACGTCCACTCAACACAACCAGGTCATTTCGGGACTAACATATGGTTTCAATTTTATTTCAATAATTCGCATGCGCGTAGGGGTCTTTAGAGGTGGGAGGAAACCGGAGTGCCCGGAGGAAACGCACGAGGTTGAGAAGACGCCCCTATCTCCATGCCACATACGCTCACACCGGGGCTCGAAACCACAGCCGCAAGCCAGAGGTGACCGGCCAGCTAGAGGTCGAAGCGCGGCACTCTAGACCACTAGCCCCCCCCCACCCACCCACCCGCGGAGAGAGCCCAAGACCTACTGGTTAGTTAATCAGTGTCTCATATCACTGAGCCACCATCATGATCCCCATACATTAAAAACATGGAGTTCGAAGATGAGCATTTTATGCTTAGGGTAAGCAGAGATAAGCAATTAGATTGGTTGATGATTTCGGACACTTTCACTTCAGTCAGATTGATGAAACTTGGTGTATAGTTTCATTACATCAATACCTTGAATACGTTCGACAATGAGCATTGTCTGCCCTGGATAAGCAGAGCGATGAGCAATTTGATTGGTCGAGAATTTGAAACAAAATAACTCTCCTTCTAATTGGGGCAGAATGTTCAATCTTCGTGAAGGCGTTCATTAGGTCAGTGCCATGAAGGAGTGCGAAGATGAGCATTGTCTGCTTACAGTAAGCAGAGATAAGCAATCTGATTGGTTGATTCTTTGGGGCACGATAACTTTGGTTATAATGAAGTGAGAGTGACAAAATTCCAAATATAGATTCATTATGTCATTACCTTGACTAAGTTTGATGTTGAGAATTTCTGCGTAGACTTAGGAGCAATAAGCAATTTGACTGATCACATTGGAACATAACACCTCTAATGTGAACCGGTGGAATTGTTTCTCGTTATAACTCGGTGAGTTTTTGGCGGATTTCATTAATTCTTTTTCCTTTTTAAGATTCTTTATGTAACTCATGAGATGCGACAGAAACTGACCGTGAATATGAAAGCCTTAATATCTGCTTAGCAGATCTAGTTATTATTATTTTTTTTTTGTGTATTTTCTGCAAATCGGATTTCTCAGAATCTAACCATAGGATCTTTCTGAAACTTTGACCTACCCCCCCATAAATGGGGTGCGAACCAGGGATCTTAATCGGCTGTTTTTTGTCGGCTTTAGCCGATTGATCTTTAATCTAGCCGGTTTGTAAAACAATGAACCGGCCACTATGGTATCATTAATCAATCAACTTTTGGCCGATAACAAAGAGTTAATTATTACTCGTCGATTAAGAAACACACCAAAGAGTCAGTCAATACAATATGAATACCTTCGGCTTCAATCCGTATCGGCTCATTTCCTAAATAAACAACTTAATTAGTTGAGTCAATCAAGTAAAAGAATGTATATATAATCCAATGTCGGTTCATTCATTTATATCTAACACAATGTTGAAGTACTTGAACACCTCGCAGAATGACAATAGAAAACGTAAACGAGTTTTAGCCGATGATAGTGATGGTGGCATTGACCTTGAACTTCAAGCATGCACGTCGTCATTGGAAGTTCCAAAAGTCGGAGAAACTCCCACGGCCAATATAGGTCAACCAACCAAGGTTGAAGTCCGGGAGATATTTTAATTCCGAATGGTTAACTACTGTCAAATGGCTTTCGTTTGACAAAATTTCACAAAAAATGTTTTGTCTCGTAAGTTATAAATTTAGTCTTCTTTTTATACGCCCACATTTTCATGTGGACGTATTATGTCGTCGCCCCTGTCCGTCCGGACGTCCGTCCGTCCACAATTTGTTTGTGGACTCTCTACAGGTCACAATTCTTATCCGATTTTGACGAAACTTGAATTATAGGTTTATCCCCAAAAGTTCTCAGCTGCTTTCGATATTGGCATGTATCGGATCAAAACTTCATGGATTATGGCCCCTGATTGTACGAAAAATCACGTTTTTAGCTTGTGGACCCTATAGAGGTCACAATTTTGAACCGATTTTGATGAAACTTGACATGCATGTTTGTAACCCAAAGATCTTGGTTCCTTTCGATATTTGCGGCTTACGGAATGTAATTTCCTGAATTATGGCCCCTGATTGTCCGAAAAATCACCCTTTTTAGCTTGTGGTCCCTCTGGAGGTCACAATTATTATTCGATTTAAAAAACCGTTTGATTATATCACCGTTACACCCTAAGGAAGGTTGAGTTCGAATTTCGGGAAAATCGGACAAAAATTGCCATACAAAATGGCCGCCGTTTGTATGCGAATACTGTTAAAAAATGGTATATCAAGGTTGTGGACTCTGTGGAGGTCACAATTTTGATTCGATTTTGATGAAATTTGAAATTCATGGTTATAACCCAAAGATCTTGCTTCCTTTCGATATTTGCGCATATCGGATCGTAACTTCCTGAATTATGGCCCCTGATTATACGCAAAATCGCCTTTTTTTTTAGCTTGGAGGTCACAATTATTATCCGATTTAAAAAAACGTTTGATTATATTACCGTTACACCGTAAGGAAGGTTGAGTTCAAATTTCGGGAAAATCAGACCAAAATTGTCATACAAAATGGCTGCCGTTTGTACGCGAATACTGTTAAAAAATGGTATATCAAGGTTGTGGACCCTGTAAAGGTCAAAATTTTAATTCGATTTTGATGAAACTTGAAATTCATGGTTATAACCCAAAGATCTTGGTTCTTTTCAATATTTGCGCATATCGGATCGTAACTTCCTGAATTATGGCCCCTGGTTATACGCAAAATCCCCCTTTCTTTAGCTTGTGGTCCCTCTGGAGGTCACAATTATTATCCAATTTAAAAAAACGTTTGATTATATCACCGTTGCACTGTAAGGAAGGTTGAGTTTGAATTTCAGGAAAATCGGACCAAAATTGACAGACAAAATGGCCGCCGTTTGTACGCGAATACTGTTAAAAAAATGATGTATCATGGTTGTGGACCCTGTATAGGTCACAATTTTAATTCGATTTTGATGAGGAAGGTTGAGTTCTAATTTCGTGAAAATCGTACCAAAATTGCCGGACGAAATGGTCGCCGTTTGTACGCGAATAGTGTAAAAATATGGTATATCATGGTTGTGGACTCGCTACAGGTCACAATTCTTATCCGATTTTGATGAAAAGTCACATTTCTAGGTTGTGTACCGTCACACCATAATCATTGTTGGTTTCGAGTTTCATTAATATCAGACTGGAACTGACCAACTAAATGGCTGCTCCCAATACAGTATGAAATACAGGACGTAAAGATGTAGGAAAAATCACTTTCGGTATTGCTTGTTCTCTGTCCATCTCTCGAAAATGTGGGCGTATCCTGCCTGGCAGTGCCAGCCTATCTTTTAAGTCACGTAATAACCTACTGATCTCGTATATTAATAATTATTATTATTATGTTAGCGGTGAGTAAATCTGGTAATAACCTACTGACCCGTATATAATTATTATGTCAAGCCTACCATGACAATTGGCCATGTGACTTTTCGCAAGTATGGCATCACTCGGCAAACCTCGGCATATTTCCGAGTTCCGACTTTACACAGAACTAATTTTTGCTAATTTGTTAATATTGATATTACATTCTTTTTATTTTTATATATTGACAAGTGATCACAATAATACAATTGTAAAAAAAACATATTTGTATTTACTGGTAGTTTTTCTTTTTACTAAATTATAACTTCCGTTTGGTTGGATGAAAGCGAAAGTAGGAATATGCATTATGCAAGTTGCTGAAATTTGACAATAAATTTCGATATTATGATCGATGTATGAATACAGGTATGCAATTACAACAAAAGTTTTGTTTATTCGAAGTTTAAGCAATTATTATTCAGAATACGTTATGCAATTATTAACTTGAATAAAGTATGCATAAACCAACATGTCTGTTGTTGAAAATACGACTATCCGTTAGGCTTACCCTTGGCCGGTTCATTTCAAAATGGATTAAGAACCCTGGTGCGAACCTTGATTAAATATATTTTCAAAACGTTTTACGAATCCGAAATCACCGAATTTTGCGAACGAATGCATTTGACCTACAATGCTGTAACTTTGTGACTAGTTGACCTATTTAATTAATTCTTTTTTCTATGAGTACCTTGAGACATTTACTTTAAATCTGCAATTTCGGATTTTCGAATTTCGAAAATTCGTCGCTGTGATATCGAACCGGAAGTTTAGACCAACTCGACAACTTCTTTAGTAGTTGTACGATTTTCATGAAATTTAATATGTAAGTAAACCATAATGATGCCACTTGAAAGATGACTTCAGAAATTTTCTAAATTATCTCCCCTTGGAGAAATTGAGGATCGAAATTTTCAAAAAAATCGACGAAATATAGGTCAAATCATCTTGAATTTTTTTTTGGATACTAGTTCCGAGACCACTGATTCGTACACAAAAAATGGAGTTTGTAGCTCAACCCGGAAGTGCCACCATCTTGAAATGTAAAAACCTCAAACGCCATTTTGCTATTTTACTTACAGACACGGGAATTATATTTTCTGAATCCTTGGAGGAAGGCCTAAAAAACGTCGGGAGTAGAATTTTCATTTAGGTCAACTGGGAGTCACCATTTTGAATTGAAAATGAAAAATAGAAGCAATTTGAAGGGTCAACATAATATTTTTTGGGAACTTCTTTTGCAAAGAGTCTTATTGGTAGTCTTTTATATGAAACCATCGATCAACAGTCCAACATATCAGGAGTAGAAGAACAAAAGGATCGAACATTGAAAACGGCACCCTTTCATTGTTAAGCGAAACATGCAGCGTGGGTGACTACAATCTACACATTTAGTCATCATATAGAGCTTATTCAACAGTATCGAATTCCAGCTGCTTAGGGATATTTTACGTGCACTCCAATGTGTACACGAGACCTTGGTTTTTCGTCCCATCCGAATGACTAGACAGCTGTGCTTGTCAGGCCCTCTGTTCTGCCTCACTGACAAGGGGAACCACGCCGGGAAATCGAGATGAACTTTCTCTGTGCAGAACTTTCAATTCAGGCGAAAACGTTTATTGCATACGATTAAGCTGGTCAGTTGGAGCTTATTTTCAAAAGTTTTGTAATAATCGGTTGGTAATTAAAGTACCGTGCACATTAAACTGTTAAAACAGAAAATTTCGCCCGGTTGAAATCTTCTTGCTATAAGTCAGCAATTTTCTGAATTCAGGGAGGCTGAATGGTTAGCATGTGCGCACTGTATCGTAACGTCTGTCATTGAGTCAGCGGGCGTCGTTTCGATCTCCAGGTTGCACGTGACATGAAGTATGATGTCCAACCTCGTGGGTTTTCTCCGTGTCCTTCGGTTTCCTCCCAACGGCTAAAGACCTGTAAGCGCAAGGGGAGTTTTTAAATAAAATTAAAAACATGTTAGTCCCGAAATTACCTAGTTTGTGTCGAATGGACATTAGGCCGCATTTCTCTCTTTCTCTTTTATTTTTAAAGTTTTGTAATAATCGGTTGGTAATCAAAGGTACTGTAAAAGTGAACAAACAGAAAATTTCGCCCGGTTGTAATGTTTCTCACTTTAAAGTCAGCAATTTGCCGATTTTAAGGGGCAAACGTTTATTGCGAACGCTTAAGCTGGTCAGGGGGAGCTTATTTTTAATAGTTTTGTAATATTCGGTTGATAACTAAAGGTACCGTGCAAATTAAACTGTTACAATAGAAAATTTGGCCCGGTTGAAATGTTTCTCGCTGTAGGTCAGCAATTTAACGATTTTAGGGAGGTTGCGTGGCTGAATGGTTAGCATGTGCGCTCTGTATCATAACGTCTGTCATTGAGTCAACTGGCGTTGTTTCGATTTCTTGGTTGTACGTGACAAGGAGTATGGTCGCCTGTCCAACCTCGTAGGCCGTAACCGCCGCTGACCGGGTAAAATTTCCCTCATTGCACACTTTATGGCATATGCCCGTCTTCATTAGCCCATTGTAGGAGCAGAACAGTAGGACGTTAAACCCCATTCAATTTCATTTCATTTTCTCTATGTTGCTTATTTATTATAGTGGATAAATATTTTTCTGGTTCTAGCAATTATTTAATTTCTGCATAGAAATCTTGCTTTGGCCAGTTTTTATACGCCCACATTTTCATGTGGACGTATTATGTCGTCGCCCCTGTCCGTCCGGACGTCCGTCCGTCCACAATTTGTTTGTGGACTCTCTACAGGTCACAATTCTTATCCGATTTTGACGAAACTTGAAATATAGGTTTATCCCCAAAAGTTCTCGGCTGCTTTCGATATTGGCATGTATCGGATCAAAACTTCATGGATTATGGCCCCTGATTGTACGAAAAATCACGTTTTTAGCTTGTGGACCCTATAGAGGTCACAATTTTGAACCGATTTTGATGAAACTTGACATGCATGTTTGTAACCCAAAGATCTTGGTTCCTTTCGATATTTGCGGCTTACGGAATGTAATTTCCTGAATTATGGCCCCTGATTGTCCGAAAAATCGCCCTTTTTAGCTTGTGGTCCCTCTGGAGGTCACAATTATTATTCGATTTAAAAAACCGTTTGATTATATCACCGTTACACCCTAAGGAAGGTTGAGTTCGAATTTCGGGAAAATCGGACAAAAATTGCCATACAAAATGGCCGCCGTTTGTACGCGAATACTGTTAAAAAATGGTATATCAAGGTTGTGGACCCTGTGGAGGTCACAATTTTGATTCGATTTTGATGAAACTTGAAATTCATGGTTATAACCCAAAGATCTTGCTTCCTTTCGATATTTGCGCATATCGGATCGTAACTTCCTGAATTATGGCCCCTGATTATACGCAAAATCGCCTTTTTTTTAGCTTGGAGGTCACAATTATTATCCAATTTAAAAAACCGTTTGATTATATTACCGTCACACCCTAAAGAAGGTTGAGTTCGAATTTCGGGAAAATCGGACGAAAATTGCTATACAAAATGGCCGCCGTTTGTACGCGAATACTGTTAAAAAATGGTATATCAAGGTTGTGGACCCTGTGGAGGTCACAATTTTGATTCGATTTTGATGAAATTTGAAATTCATGGTTATAACCCAAAGATCTTGCTTCCTTTCGATATTTGCGCATATCGGATCGTAACTTCCTGAATTATGACCCCTGATTATACGCAAAATCGCCTTTTTTTTAGCTTGGAGGTCACAATTATTATCCGATTTAAAAAAACGTTTGATTATATTACCGTTACACCGTAAGGAAGGTTGAGTTCGAATTTCGGGAAAATCAGACCAAAATTGTCATACAAAATGGCTGCCGTTTGTACGCGAATACTGTTAAAAAATGGTATATCAAGGTTGTGGTTGTGGATCCTGTAAAGGTCACAATTTTAATTCGATTTTGATGAAACTTGAAATTCATGGTTATAACCCAAAGATCTTGGTTCTTTTCAATATTTGCGCATATCGGATCCTAACTTCCTGAATTATGGCCCCTGGTTATACGCAAAATCCCCCTTTCTTTAGCTTGTGGTCCCTCTGGAGGTCACAATTATTATCCAATTTAAAAAAACGTTTGATTATATCACCGTTGCACTGTAAGGAAGGTTGAGTTTGAATTTCAGGAAAATCGGCCCAAAATTGACAGACAAAATGGCCGCCGTTTGTACGCGAATACTGTTAAAAAAAATGATATATCATGGTTGTGGACCCTGTATAGGTCACAATTTTAATTCGATTTTGATGAGGAAGGTTGAGTTCTAATTTCGTGAAAATCGTACCAAAATTGCCGGACGAAATGGTCGCCGTTTGTACGCGAATAGTGTAAAAATATGGTATATCATGGTTGTGGACTCGCTAGAGGTCACAATTCTTATCCGATTTTGATGAAAAGTCACATTTCTAGGTTGTGTACCGTCACACCATAATCATTGTCGGTTTCGAGTTTCATTAATATCAGACTGGAACTGACCAACTAAATGGCTGCTCCCAATACAGTATGAAATACAGGACGTAAAGATGTAGGAAAAATCACTTTCAGTATTGCTTGTTCTCTGTCCATCTCTCGAAAATGTGGGCGTATCCTGCCTGGCAGTGCCAGCCTATCTTTTTTATTGCAGAGTGCCATTCTTGTTTAAACAAACATGATCCTTTGTTTAAAACATGCTTAAGAAGTCGTCACGATTTTCTACTTATAACCAAACATATTGGAAATATTAGTCTGGCATTATTAAATCCTAATTTTATTGGTCTTATTTAAAATTAAACTTTCATTTAACTATGAACAACCCTTAACAACGTGTCTCTTTAAAACTATTAAGTACTCTAAAACAGTAGCTCAACCTTTTGACCTAAACTCATTAATTTACCATTTTGTTGTGAGCGACTTCTTATTCTTCCTATATGACATATTGCACGTGTCTGATTTCAAAGGGGGGTTGGGTGGCTGAATGGTTAGCACGCGCGCCTGTCATTGAGTTAACTAGCGTGTTTTCGAATGCCCAGTTGTACGTGACAAGGAGTAAGGTCGCCTGTCCAACCTGCCATTTTTTTTTTTTTTTTCCCGCCATTTTCATTTCATTTTCTCATCCGTCTCATTACAGTTATACAAGTTTCAGTTATTTCCCTTTAGTTTTCAGATTATTGTTATGCCTGGGTGTAATGTTTCATACTATATTTAGACTTGTAACTTCGCGAGTTTTTGACCAATTTTAATAATTTTTTCTTCTTATCCTTTTATTTAGGATACTTGATACAATCAATGACATGTGACGATGAATATGAAAGCTTTCATATCTGCATGGGACAGTAGCAGATCTAGTTATTCTTTTTTTATACGCCCACATGGAAATGTGGTCGTATATTGCCGTCGCCCCCGTCCGTCCGTCTGTCGGTCCGTCCGTCCGTCGGTCCGTCCGTCCATCGTCCACAATTTCTTGTGAACGCTCTAGAGGCTAAAGTTAATATCCGATTGACTTGAAATTTATACACAGTGTTTAAGGTCGTGAGACGAAGAAGCCTATTGATTTTCAGCTATATCCAATAATTACTGCCAGAGTTATGACCCTTGATCACTTTGAAAAATCTTGTGAACGCTCTAGAGGCTATAGTTAATATCCGATTGACTTTAAATTTATACACAGTGTTTAAGGTCATGAGACGAAGAAGCCTATTGATTTTCGGTGATATCTGATAATTACTGCCAGAGTTATGACCCCTGATCACTTTGAAAAATCTTGTGAACGCTTTAGAGGCCAAAGTTGATATCCGATTGACTTTAAATTTATACACAGTGGTTAAGGTCATGCGACGAAGAAGCCTGTTGATTTTCAGCAATATCCGATAATTCCTGCCCGAGTTATGACCCTTGATCACTTTGAAAAATCTTGTGAACGCTCTAGAGGCTAAAGTTAATATCCGATTGAATTTAAATTTATACATGGTATTTAAAGTCATGATACATAGAAGCCTATTGATTTTCAGCAATATCCGATAATTACTGCCAGAGTTATGACCCTTGATCACTTTGAAAAATCTAAAGTTAATATTCGATTGATTTTAAATTTATACACACTATTTACGGTTATGATACAAAATAGCCTATTTATTTTCAGCGATATCCGATAATTACTGCCAGAGTTATGACCCTTGATCACTTTGAAAAACCCTGTGAATGCTCTAAAGGCTAAAGTTAATATCCGATTGACTTTAAATTTGTACACAGTGTTTAGGGTCATGAGACGAAGAATCGTATTTGATTTTCAGTGATATCTGATAATTTCTGGGATTTGATCACTTTGAAATATCTTGTGGACAAAGGCCTTGAGACAAACCATCAAAACTATTCTAATCATTTCTGATAATTATTTAATGGGCTATTACTCGTAATAAGATTATCATGTGTTGTAAATGTTCTCCTTACTGATAAAAGAAACAATATGCGACAACCCTTGTTGACTGCCCGGACGACTTAGCTGTTGTGGGTGTATGTTTCGTTGCCTGGCAACCTATCTTTTTTTCACTTTGCCTATTTCTCAGCAACTATAAGAGATAGAGGTCTGAAATTTAGTTTTCTCTCGGGAAACTGGGTGGTAGTTAGTGCTTAAATGTAAAACGAAATTCGTGTGCATAGCGGAAATTTGTTAAATCTTTAACGGGCACGAAATTTGAAAATGGCTGTAATTTTGGTAATTGTCAACCGATTTCTCTGATATTTACATTTTTGGATAGCTTGAAACATTTCTAAGAAGATAGCAGTTCACAAACGTCAAATTTGGAAACTTTATCGCTTTCATTTTTTTGGTGAAATTGGAAAATTTTCAAAAATTTCAAAAATTTTTATTTTTTGGAATTTTGAATTATAACTTATATTTTTGGATAGCTGACATCAATCCGATTCCAAAAATATAAGTTTTATTCTGAAATGTTAACTTTGATTGTTCACTTTTTTTCGCATTTTGGTCAAATCGTAGAGTTATTATTTTTTTAAAACGGCTCCAACGATTTTTCTGAAACTTCAGGAATATGAAGTCGAAGGTCCAAACCAGTCCATGAACTATAAATGAAAATCTTCTAATCACCGGAAATAGTCAAGAAAGGTATCCGAACTTTGACAAAATTCCAAAAAATGGGTGCCTGTGCGGAAAATGCGATGTATCAATTGGTTGTTTAACGAGTACTTCAAGTATTATGTCGTTTGATAGCCACGTGAATGGTCTACAACATGGTACTATAGCGATAAGTTTTTATCAAAAATTGAAGTAGTTATAGGACTTTGAAAAGTAAGGTTTTTTTACGATTTCGAGCAATTTTAAACGTATGTTTCTCCAAAACGCCGCCTACGATTTTTTTAAAACTTTCTCAGTCGAGAGCCTAATGGGGGGTGTATTGTGTGAAACCATTGTACAATTTCTCTAAATGTCATGAGTAATCGAAAAACGAGATTGAAAATCCAAAACGTTGCATTTTTACCATTTGGAGCATTTTTGGAGGTCTTTTTCTCGAAAAGTCAACTAAATTTTTTTTTTGAACTTCGTCTACAGAGAGTTTAATCGGTAGTCTTATGTTTGAAAGCATTGTGCAACAGTTAGAAATATCAGGAGTATGAGAACAAAGGGATCGAAAATTGAAAACGTCACCTTTCATTGTTAAGCGAAACATGCAGTACGAGTTGATACAATCTGTACGCATTACCAACGTTTAGAGCATATTCAAAAGTCACCTTTTCTCATAGTGACGATATTTGGGTAAAAAGTATTTCAACTTTGAGTGTTTACTTCTATTCAAAATAAGGGTATAGTGACCCTGTAACAGAAACATTTGATTTATGTGTGTAATAATTAGTCTTTGAATTAATATTGTTTCTCCTTGGTCAAAATTACCTCATAACCGTAATCATCTAGACACAAATCGACGGATTGCGCTGTTTATAAGCATGTCCAATTTTTAAGAGGTTGCAGTTGTATCTTGCAGTAGTATCGTGAAGAAGTATCGTGAAGAAGTATGAATATTGCACCTGCGATAGAAAGAATGACGTCTGTAATAACTCTATTATTGACGTCAAATCTTTAAAGTGCACGATATTTCATTGAATATTTAATCAATTTTTGAACCCTTTGCATATTTGAGGAGTTGATATGGACGTGATTCCAAATTCCTGTGTACACATTGGTGTGACTTTGAAAAAAGTCTGAGTTGGTCATAATCGCAACGTTTTGCCTACGTATAAAGCATTATATAGAGAGCTTTTTTTGAAAGAGGCAATATTTGAACTAAAGGTGTTTTACTGGTAACCAATATCTGGTAATGCTGCTTCTAGAGTGAAAATAATTCATTTTTGTCAATAACAGTTACTCCTGAAATTATTATCGCAGGTTTTTTGTCTACATGATGCCATCATATGATACCAGCGAAAATGACGCTATTTGCTGAAACTATTTATAAGGAGGCACCCCCCTGGACAAATGTTGAAAAGTTGATGTTGAAAGATATGATTCTTGGTTTTGGTTATGATCTGACACGATCTTTTTTTTTTTGTCCCATTCGAAAAACTGTTTTCTTTTTATTCTCATATAGATCTCTGAAACTAAAGCAGATAGAGTTCTGAATAATGATTTTTCCTATGTTTTAAGCAGTAAGTACTTAAAACTATCGCGTTCTGAACAGGCCTGAAGTGAAGTAAATCTTTAATGTGCATAAATGAAAATAGGTCCTAATAATCTCAATTCCCAACCGATTTTCGAAAAAGTTATATTTTTGTAGAGCCGGGGATATTGCGGATGCGATATAGGTCGATTGCAGTACCACGCAGTTCTCTTTTTTTCCTGAAAATTTGAAAATGTACTAAAATTGTAAAACTCTAAAATTGAGAATTTTTGCGTTTTTGATTGTGTATTTAGATTTCTGGCGTCTGTAGGATTCTACCGATCCAAGTTCATAATGTTGTAAATTGTTCAACTATATTTTTCACTTTCCTTCTATCGTAATGCGCATGCACAGAAAGTGTCAATATCTGAGTTGTTTAAGTGTGTGTGTGTGTGTTTTAAGGGGTGAGTGGTGGGCATTTTGTGCTGCCTTGGGTAAGGTGAAAGCCTTCAGCCTTGCAAGCAAGTCTAGTTATTATTATTCTTTTTTTTTGTTTTGAGTAGATCTCAGCAACTGCTTGTCGCATCGTTACGATTTCTTCTGTTTTACTGGGAAAATGGGTGTGACTTAGAGGATAAAGCTATTTTGAACGTTCTCCAACAATGCGAAATGTCCGAAATCACCGAAGTTATCGTTTTTAAAAATATTGCAGTAATTTTAACAATAATCATTGGTTTTTAATTTTCGATACATTTTGGCATAGCCGGAGACAGGGCACATAGCTACGCTACTTTCGATTTTTGATTTTAGGCAAATCTTCGAAGATATTAGGCGACAAATTTCGAAAATTTAAAATTTTACAAAAAACTTTTTTATTTATGAATATTTTTTAGTCGTGTTGTGCACAGAAGTAAAGAGTCATCTGACAAGCGCAAAAATGTTAAAAAAATTTGTCTCAGTAATTTTCCTTGGCCGCCTTTGGCTTATTCAGTTTTTCAGTCCGAGATTAATTTTTTATTGTTCGATTGGTATAAAACAAAGTTCCTATGCTTCGTTGTCTCAATTGTCATTTTTTTATTACCAAAAGTGTTATCTGTCGGCACCGGAGGTGGCATAATTTTACCAAAAACTACAATTTTGACAGTTAGGTACCATTTTTCGAAAACAAATATTATTTTTTTGAAAAATTATATGACTCAAAGAGTGTTTCCTTTCAAGGCGCAAAAAATGTCGGAAGCATTTTTTTTAATTTCGATTTCATTTTCGAGCAAAATCGATTAAGAGGCTACAAATGGTGTAAATTTGACCTATTTACAACCCAGTCAGGCTTTTCAGATTTTAAAATATTTCTTTGTAACTTTTATAAACATGTAGCTATAATTTATAATCCATACGAAGAAAATGTATGTTAAAATTAGTTTGTAATGTAAGCAGTTGCCAAGAAATGGGCAGTTCTGCATAAGTCACTGTTTTCTTTATTTTGCGTGTAAAATAGTCAATTATTATTGGATTTTTATAAAAGTGACATCATTTGATTCAAAAAGCATGTAGCGTCATATCAAGTTGATTACAATTTAAAATTGACACCGGAAGTGACGTCATTTTGTCAAAAACTGCATTTTAAACTTTTTAAATCAATGTTTTATTCAACCAAGAATTACTTAATATGTATTAATAATTTTAACTTTTGGTTTAAATTCACATATAAACACAACTCATATGGTCATATAGATATCATAAAATTGTTTCTAACTTGTTCGGTTGCCGAGAAATAGACGGTTTTCTACAGGTCACTTTTGAAGGTTTTGGGGCCATAAAAGTGTCAATTATTATTCGTTTTTCATAAACTTTACACCATGTCACTTTTCAAGTTTTTTGGTCTTTAAAAGTGGCAATTATTATTCGATTTTACATAAAATTTTCACTATATGATATCGTATGCCATATATGATTTCATAAGACTAATTGAACATTTTCATTAACACCGGGAGTAATTTAATTTTTTCAAAATCATTTACAACTAACAAATGTATAAAATGAATTGATATTGCTGGATTTGGTTGATTCTGCGTCCATTTTATTTGTATGCAATGTTAATTTGGAAACCTGTTTAGTGGTTTAGTTGGTACCGGATGTAACAGCATGCCTCTATCGCTGAAGCAGCCAAATAATATTGACAGAGGAATGATGCTCTGCGGACGATTACTCTGAAGTCAATGCTTTCTATACTGAAACGTTTAGCGAAATATAAATAACTAGTTCTTCAATGTAATAAATTTATATATTTGAATATAACAGCTACATAAACAGTTCACATCAGCTTACACAAATCAGTTCGCATATGCATGGGCCTACATAGCCTAATGAGAGAATTCGAATACGGATGAATTCCTCTTTTACTTCTGATCAACGTGCTATATATATTATACTGAAGACACGATGGCTGAATATTACTTAATACTGACGATGCTGAATGATACTCAATTACATGCTGAATATTATAATGGCATTCTGAAGCTCGAAGCTTTCACTGAATATTACTAATATTACATTCTGAAGATTTCACTAAACATTACGTGAAAACTGAAATAAGAAAAATACATTGGATTACCATACAGTTCTGATTGACTAACATTAATGACGACAATGAGCACAACGTAAACAATACGTAGCCCTGTTCAAAGGCCAAGGACGATGACATTGACAGCTGACAGCGCTGTCTTCACGAATTCTTAACCTGACTTAATGTAACTACAATATTGCTTGGCAAAGCACACAATAACACTGATGTGTAATTAAACGTACAATAAACATCTTATCATACTATAAACATATAAATTATGTGTTTACAAAATGTAATAACCTTTTTGACTTCACCCCTTTCCCGATTTCATGCATTTGGCTGCCATGATGATCTACGAAAGACCACGTATTTTGAGGGAAGCTTATTAGGTAAACATAATAAAGTTAACTAAATGCCTATAATCATAATTTGATTCCCTGATTAAATATCTACCTATTTAATACTCAAACTAATAATATATAAACTATAAGATTATACAGTTTTAAGACGTAAAGGCAAAATTAAAGAGAAACAACAAACAACATCAATTAATTCTCCCTATAATAAGAAATTAGCAGACAAACGGCCAGTAGACAAAGTTAGCAATCGGAACACTTCGTCTACTGCGCGATAACCGTTACACCGGAAGTGACATATGTTCAAGGGTAACTTGGCACCGGAAGTCACATGTTTAAGGGTATTGTGGCACCAGTGAAACCCGTCATTCCTGCATGCAGGTCTAGTGATTTTCTTATAATTACTTAATGAGTTGTTTCTCGCAATCAGATTTTAATGTAATATAAATGTTTCATTACCGAGAAATGTAAAAATATGCAACAACTCTTGTTGACTGTCCGGACGATTTAGCTGCTGTTGGCGTATGTTTCGTTTTTATACGCCCACATTTTCATGTGATATAAAATAATTAGTAGAATACAATATCAAAAAACCATCGCTTTGATATTGTATTCTACTAATTATTTTATATCAACTTATCTGAATATCATATGCATCATTTTGACTTTGTCGAAATCGATCTCATCATATCGTCTGTATTTGGTTTGTGTTTCCTGTTTCTATTGATTGGAAGTTTCACATTTTCATGTGGACGTATATTGTCGTCGCCCCCGTCCGTCCACAATTGTTTGTGAACAGTCTACAAGTCACAATTTTTATCCGATTTCAATGAAACTTAAAATATAGCTTTATCACCCTAAGATCTCGGTTCCTTTTGAGATTGGCATGTATCGGACTTCAACTTCATGGGTTATGGCCCCTGATTGTCCGAAAAATCATGTTATTAGCTTGTGAACAGTGTAGAGGTCACAATTTTGAACCGATTTGGATGAAACTCGAAATGCATGTTTATAACCCAAAGATCTTGGTTCCTTTTGATATTTGCGACCCGTAGGATTGTAACTTCCTGAGTTATGGGCCCTGATTGTCCGAAAAATCACCCTTTTTAGCTTGTGGTCCCTCTGGAGGTCAAATTGTTATCCGATTTAAAAACCCGTTTGATTATATCAACATTACATGGTTATGAATGTCCAGTTCAAATTTCCTGAAAATCAGACCAAAATTGACAGACAAAATGGCTGTCGTTTGTACTCGAATTGTGTGAAAATATGTTATATCAATGTTGTAACATATCAATGTTGTGAACCCTATAGAGGTCACAATTTTGAACCGATTTGGATGAAACTTGAAATGCATGTTTATAATCCAAAGATCTTGGCTCCTTTTCGATATTTGTGCCCGTCGGATTGTAACTTTCTGAATTATGGCCCCTGATTGTCCGAAAAATCGCCCTTTTTAGCTTGTGTTCCCTCTGGAGGTCAAAATTGATATCCGAATTAAAAAAACGTTTGATTATATCACCGTTACTTGGATATGAAGGTTGAATTCAAATTTCGTGAAAATCGGACCAAAATTGACAGACAAAACGGACAATCCACTATAGTGTGGAATAGTGTGAAAATATGTAATGTCAAGGTTGTGGACCCTGTAGAGGTCGCAATTTTGAATTGATTTTGATGAAACTTGACATGTATGTTTATAATCCAAAGATCTTGTTTCCTTTCGATATTTGCGCCCATCGGATTGTAACTTCCTGAATTATGGCCCCTGATTGTACCAAAAATCGCCCTTTTTAACTTGTGGTCCCTCTGTAGGTCAAAATTGTTATCCTATTTCAAAAAAACGTTTGATTATATCACCGTTACATGATTATGGAGGTTGAGTTCAAATTTCATGAAAATCAGACCAAAATTGACAGACAAAATGGCCGCCATTTGTACGCGAATAGCGTGAAAATATGTTAAATCAAGGTTGTGGACCCTATAGAGGTCACAATTTTCAACCGATATTGATGAAACTTGACATGTATGTTTATAACACAAAGATCTTGGTTCCTTTCGATATTTGTGCCCATCGGATTGTAACTTCCTGAATTATTGCCCCTGATTGTCCGAAAAATCACCCTTTTTAGCTTGTGGTTCCTCTGGAGGTTACAATTATTATCCGATTTAAAAAAACGTTTGATTATATCACCGTTACACCCTAAGGAAGGTTGAGTTCGAATTTCGGGAAAATCGGACGAAAATTGCCATACAAAATGGCCACCGTTTGTACGCAAATACTGTTAAAAAATGGTATATCAAGGTTGTGGACCCTGTAGAAGTCACATTTTTTATTCGATTTTGATGAAACTTGAAATTCATGGTTATAACCCAAAGATCTTGGTTCCTTTTGATATTTGCGCATATCGGAACGTAACTTCCTGAATTATGGCCCCTGATTATACGCAAAATCGCCTTATTTTAGCTTTCTTTCCCTCTGGTGGTCACAATTATTATCCCATTTACTAAAACGGTTGATTATAATACCGTTACACCGTAAGGAAGGATGAGTTCGAATTTCGGGGAAATCGGACCAAAATTGCCATACAAAATGGCCGCCGTTTGTACGCGAATACTGTTAAAAAATTGTATATCTTGGTTGTGGACCCTGTAGAGGTCACAATTTTAATTCGATTTTGATGAAACTTGAAATGCATGGTTATAACCCAAAGATCTTGGTTTCTTTTGTTATTTGCGAATATCGGATCGTAACTTCCTGAATTAAAATCGCCTATGGTCCCTCTATGGTCCCTCTGGAGGTCACAATTATTATCTGATTTGAAAAAACGTTTGACTCTATCACTGTTACACCCTACGGAAGGTTGAGTTCGAATTTCGAGAAAATTGGACTATAATTGCCAGAAAAAATGGCCGCCGTTTGTACGCGAACAGTGTAAAAATATGGTATGTCAAAGTTGTGGACCCTGTAGAGGTGACAATTTTAATTTTTATACGCCCACATTGAAATGTGGTTGTATATTGTCGTCGCCCCCGTCCGTCCGTCGGTCCGGCGTCCACACTTGCTTGTGGACGCTCTACAGGCTAAAGTTAATATCCGATTGACTTTAAATTTATATGCAGTGTTTAAGGTCATGAGACGAAGAAGCCTATTGATTTTCAGCGATTTCCGATAATTAGTGCCAGAGTTATGGCCCTTGATCACTTCAAAAAATCTTGTGGACGCTCTAGAGGCCAAAGTTAATATCCGATTTACTTTAAATTTATACACAGTGTTTAAGGTCATGAGACGAAGAATCCTATTGATTTTCAGCGATTTCCGATAAAAACTACCAGAGTTATGGCCCTTGATCACTTCAAAATATTTTGTGGACGCTCTGGAGGCCAAAGTTAATATCCGATTGACTTTAAATTTATACACAGTGTTTAAGGTCATGAGACGAAGAAGCCTATTGATTTTCAGCGATTTTCGATAATAACTACCAGAGTTATGGCCCTTGATCACTTCAAAATATCTTGTGGACGCTCTAGAGGCCAAAGTTAATATCTGATTGACTTTAAATTTATACACAGTGTTTAAGGTCATGAGACGAAGAAGCCTATTGATTTTTCCGATAATTAGTGCCAGAGTTATGGCCCTTGAACAGTTGAAAATATCTTGTGGACGCTCTAGAGGCCAAAGTTAATATCCAATTGATCACTTCAAAATATCTTGTGGACGCTCTAGAGGCCAAAGTTAATATCCGATTGACTTTAAATTTATACTCAGTGTTTAAGGTCATGAGACGAAGAAGCCTATTGATTTTTCCGATAATTAGTGCCAGAGTTATGGCCCTTGAACACTTGAAAATATCTTGTGGACGCTCTAGAGGCCAAAGTTAATATCCGATTGACTTTAAATTTATACACAGTGTTTAAGGTCATGAGACGAAGAAGCCTATTGATTTTCAGCGATTTCCGATAATTAGTGCCAGAGTTATGGCCCTTGAACACTTGAAAATATCTTGTGGACGCTCTAGAGGCCAAAGTTAATATCCAATTGACTTTAAATTTATACACAGTGTTTAAGGTCATGAGACAAAGAATCCTATTGATTTTCAGCGATTCCCGATAATTAGTGCCAGAGTTATGTCCCTTGATCACTTCAAAAAATCCTGCGGACCCTCTAGAGGCCAAAGTTAATATCCGATTGACTTTAAATTTATACACAGTGGATGCTCTAGAGGTCAAAGTTAATATCCGATTGACTTCAAATTTATACATAGTGTTTACAGTCATGAGACTAAGTCGTCTATCGATTTTCAGTGATTTTCAATAATTGCTGCAAGAGTTATGGCCCTTGATCACTTCGAAAAAATCCTGTGGAAGCTCTAGAGGCCAAAGTTAATATCCGATCGACTTTAAATTAACACACAGTATTTAGGGTCATGAGACGAAGAAGCCTATTGATTTTCAGAGATTTAAAATAATTATTGCCAGAGTTATCTCCCTTGATAACTTCAAAAAATCTTGTTACGCTATAGAGGCTAAACTTATCATCCGATTGACTTTAGATTGATACACAGAGTTTAAGGTGTTGAAACGAACAAGTACTTTGATTTTCAATGAATTTTAATAACTGAACAGCTAAATCCATGATATTAAATGTTTCATGTATATACTAATTGTTAGTGTGGGGTAACACTTTATAAAAAGCAATCAAATTCTAATGATTTTCTGTTAATTACATAATGAGCCGTTACTCTTAATCAGTTTTTAGTGTATTACAAATGTTTCATTAGCAAAAAAAGTAAAAATATGCGACAACCCTTGTTGACTGCCCGGACGATTTAGCTGCTGTGGGTGTATGTTTCGTTGCCTGGCAACCTATCTTTTCGATTTTGATGAAACCTGAAATGCTTGTTTATAACCTAAAGATCTTTATTCTTTTCGATATTTGCGCATATCAAATTGTAACTTAATGAATTATGGCCTTTGATTGTAGGAAAAATCACTTTCAGTATTGCTTGTTCTCTGTCTATCTCTCGAACATTTATTATCTGATTTAAAAAAAACTCTGATCATATTACTGTTGCACCGTAAGGAAGGTTGAGTTCGAATTTCGTGAAAATCGTACCAAAATTGCTGGATGAAATGGTCGCCGCTTGTACGCGAATAGTGTAAAAATATGGTATATCATGGTTGTGGACTCTCTATAGGTCACAATTCTTATCTGATTTTGACGAAAAGTCACATTTCTAGGTTGTGTTCCGTCACACAATAATCATTGTTGGCTTCGAATTTCATGAATATCAGACTGGAACTGACCAACAAAATGGCTGCTCCCAATACAGTATGAAATACAGGACTTAATGATGTAGGAAAGATCACTTTGGGTATTGCTTGTTCTCTATCCATCTCTCAAAAATGTGGACGTATCCTGCCTGGCAGTGCCAGCCTATCTTTTTTAGCTTGTGGTACTTCTGGAGGTCAAAATTATTATCCGATTTAAAAAAAACGTTTGATTATATCACCATATGGAAATGAAGAATGAGGATGAAATTCGTGAAAATCGGACCAAAATTGACGGACAAAATGGTCGTCGTTTGTACCCAAATAATGTGAAAATATGTTATATCAAGGTTGTGGAAACTATCACTAAGGGACCAGGTATCATTCAGATTTGATGAAAAAAGGTAAGAAACTGAGCTTACCATCTAGAATCTAATACACATATTCAGTTAATAGATTGCCATCCAGAAAGTGTTAAATACCATCAAGTTTCATCAAAAACCTCCCAGTTTGTGCTACCATTTAGTTTGACATCATTTGTCTAGTATATGAAAATAAAGGGTTATAAACTGGATGACCAATATCAAAACTAAGTTAAATGGTCATAAACTAGATGATGGATGTCAAAACTAAACGGTATTTCTTAAGAACGTATCCGCGAGAGCACCATGCAGGTGGTGACAGGGGTCATGTCAGCGATTTTGGCCATATTTTCCATGTGGGATAGGTTAGGGCCCAAATGCACGCAAAAGCAATATTTGACCGATTGGACCCCTCCTTATCCTCCGGAATGGGGTTTGGAGTTTTATCCTCAGAAAAACGTCAAAAATCGATTTTTTTGAGGTTGAAATTTGAGAGGCTGCCTCATGTAAACCAATGGAGATACAATAACCTTATTGGGATATAATATAGTCAAGGTTGTTCTCTAACTGTACATATTAGTTAAAGTTCGAAATCTGCACAGTGGTCCTTATTCAGACTGGATGCCAAACCCAATCCTAGGAAACATAGATTTGATACCCTAACTTTGAACAGTTGTAGCGCCCCCTTTGCGGGGTTGCGGGAGAAATGTGGTACCCAGGGAGAACAAGTATGACCAGTAGAATCGTATTCAAGAAAAAAATCCATTGCAGCCCAATGTTGTGGATCACAGTGAACGGTTAAAAATAGTGAAAAAAGAAGAAAATTTAAGAAAAACGGCGAATTTGATATATCTATCATATTGTATTTCTCAATATAGTCCGGCAGAAGGTCAACGAACCTGGAAATATAGTCAACCTAATATATTTTAATGGATTATATATATATCATCCCTGGCACCTTTGGGGAAATTGTATATTCAAAATGGCCGCACTGAGGCATTTTCTGGTTATTTACTTTAATTTAATGGGGTTTAATTCGGAAAAAAATCTCTCGGACCTCGGTATGAAGGTGGTTTCTGTAAGAATATGATCGGCTGAATCTAACGAGCTTGGGTATTCATCCTAAAAGTGACGACTTATTCCGCTAGAGGGCCAAAGTCATAATGGCAGCTCCTTTTTTGAGGTAAACTCATAGTGTCCCCCTATACGGTGTGTAATATATTGAAATATAGGTTTTCATTGTCAGTTTCTTCAGATATAAACATAAATACATGTTCAAGCAAAAAGTGTTGAAATCCGATGATATTCTTCCCTTAATATTCTTATAAGGACACAGATATACACGGTCAAACACAATCAACAATCAGACCATCGTGAGTTGGTAGCAATTTGTCACACATTGTCACATATTTGTCTTGTGCAACCTCGGGAATTTGTCTAACTCACCCTCTCTTGAATCACTGGAATACTCGCAATCGGTAGAACATTCTGATTCTTCCCATTTCATCCATGTTATGCAACGGGGATGACATTTGTCATTCCTCATTTTACTCAGTTTTCTATTAGACCATGGTATGACTCAAATGTTCTAGAAGCAAAACGTTCTCGGCGCCGAGCCGAGAGAAAATGCCGCAAATCTAAATTGGAAATCCAAAGACAACTGTATTGCTCTCAGAACTCTCATCTAACCAACGTTATCCGAAAAGCTAAAAGTAACTACTGTTTAGCTAAGCTTGAGCACTGTGGCCAAGATCCACGCAGGATACACACATTCATGAATTCTCTCCTGGGTAAGAAATCTGAAACGAAACTGCCTTCTTCTAATAATTCAAAGAAACTAGCTGACGAGTTCAATAGTTACTTTGTTGACAAGATCAACGGCATCAGAACCTTGCTACTTGAATCTACTGACCATTCAACCTCAATTGATTCAACAGTTGAATTTTCTGGTGGCGCACTCGAGGAATTTCAGTTGTTTTCTGAAGATGATGTCTTGAAAATTATCCGTTCATCTAAGCCAACGACTTGTTCATCAGACCCCATTCCCACCCCTCTAGTGATCCAACTTGTAGATGTGCTACTTCCAACAATAACTTTGATAATTAATAGCAGCCTTCAATCAGGAGTCTTTTCTGAAATTTTTAAACATGCCTTGGTTAAACCCCTACTTAAAAAGCCTTCGATGGATAAGGAAATTTTCAAAAATTATCGTCCTGTATCCAATTTAACATTTATTTCAAAGATATTGGAAAAAGCTGCAAACATTCGGCTGAACGATCATTTGACTCGACACTCACTGTTAGATCAGTATCAGTCAGCTTACAGACAAGGCCATTCAACCGAGACAGCTCTTAGGTCGTGGATGATATCAGACATATTGTCGACAGAGGTAACTGCTGTTCCTTAGTAATGCTGGATCTTTCAGCCGCATTCGACACGATCGACCCAGTAGTGCTCCTAAAGAAACTTCACGTAGAGTTTGGCATTAAAGATTGTGTCCTGGCTTGGTTTGAATCTTACCTTCTCAGTCGTAGTCAGTCGGTACAGATAACTGACACCAACTCTGATTCTGTTAATCTTTCGAGTGGAGTTCCCCAAGGTTCTGTGCTGGGGCCAGTACTATTTGTACTTTACACAGTCAGTGTCGCCAATATACTTAAAAAGCACCAGCTTATGTACCACTCTTATGCTGATGACACACAAATTGTTGACAGCTGGAATTCTACAGATCATCAGGATTCATTTAATAGAATCACATTATGTACAGAAGATATCAAATCATGGATGACCAATAACATGCTCAAGCTCAACGATGATAAAACAGAGGTCATGGCTATTGGTACCAAACAACAGCTTTCTAATAAATCAGCATATATCATCCACATCGCTGACTCTCAAATAAATATTGTTAACTCAGTTAAGGATCTTGGTGTCCACCTTGATTCTGAGCTTAGTATGGAGAACCATGTTAATCATTTGTGTAAAGTCTGCTACTTCCATCTCCGATCTATTCGACATCTTATTACAAAAGACGCTGCGCATACTTTAGTCAGATCATTAGTTTCCTCACGACTCGACTACTGTAACAGTTTACTCTATGGTATAAATCAGAACCTACTAAACAAACTTCAAACAGTGCAAAACACTGCAGCCAGGATCGTCTGCAGATCTGACAGAAACTGTCACATCACACCTATTTTAAAAGAACTTCACTGGCTACCAATCACCCACAGAATCAATTTCAAACTCTTGTGTATGGCCCATAAATGTATAAATGGAACAGCCCCGGAATATCTTAGTTCACTACTATCTGAATATATACCCAAACGCACCCTAAGGTCACAAAATGAACACCTTCTAACAGTACCAAGTTATAGACCCAAATCCTTTGGGTTTCGACGATTTTCACACAGTGTGCCAACTCTATGGAACTCTTTACCCATTAATCTCAAAACTTCGCAATGTTTGGAAACTTTCAAATCAAAACTTAAGTCTCATATGTTCGAATCCTATTATAAACTGAAGAGCTAAACAAACCTGCGCCATGAGCATACTGTTTGGATGGAATGCGCGCAATATAAATATTCATTATTATTAGAGGAGGTGACAAGGAGGGGTGTCATAGTGGATCATAATTTATGCTTGACAATTCGCTCTCCGTAGCTTTTGTTCATATGGCTCTCTGGTTTGTGCTCTTAGTCAAGTGATACATAAGTTTTTACGTTAACCCAGTTCCTTTATAAACCTATCATTACTCTATATGTGCATAGGAACTGGGTGATCGAGTCTCACTCAACAGCGGCCTCGCTTCGTAGGCTTTATCACATGATAGAACTTACGAAGCGAGGCTGCTGTTGAGCGAGACTTGATCACCCAGTTTCTATGCACATATCGAGTAATGATAGGTTTATAAAGGGACTGAGTGATGCAGACTTCTTTTGACCTTATTTCGGGTTTCTTCCGGGCTCGGGAAGTTGAATATCGGTAAATGATAGCTTTTTAAGTTTGATTTGTTATTAATAACGCTGTAAAAGGACAAATTTAATTACATCGGAAGGTGAATAATGATCAAAAATAAAGTCTCGTTGGCAATAAAAATGACATGAAGTGTCAGAACTAGTGAGTATTGTGAGATGACACCAGACAATATATCATAAAAAAGTCAGAACAAAGATGGCGTCTGCCATCCCTTTATCATATAGTTATAGTCAAGCAGTAGTAAGAAGTTTTATTTTAATCCCTTCAAGTCCCTGTGCCGAAAACCTATTGTTTAATATATTGCACAGCCTTTTGGGGCGACTTTATGAGTTTCACCAAATAATTTTCCTCCATTTTGAATTTGGACACCTTGTGGAATTGGACAGCTTTTTAAGGAAAAATACCCAAGTTTTTTGGATTCAGAGGGTCACATTCTGACAGAAATCACCTTTATATCGAAATCCGAGAGAATCTGTCCCGAATTTTACCCCACTAACCTAAAGTAAATTATCAGAAAATGCCTCATGACGGCCATTTTGAATTCTTTTATACTCAAGGATGCCAGGAGGGCATCATCCGGATTCTGAAACTGCACAGATTGAAGATATATAATACACCAAAAACCTATCTTTCAATACACACCGTTTCAGTAAACGTTATACATTTCCAGCCAAAATAAGCCACCGTTTTGAATTTGGCCTCCTAACGGATTCAGTGGGTCAAATTCTTGTAAAACCCATCTTCAACTCGTGGTTCGAGAGACACTGTCACATATTTTACCCCACTCAACAACCAGAAAAGCTCTCATGGCAGCCATCTTGAATATTAAATTTCCCCAAGGGTGCCGGATTCTTAATCTACACATACTGAAGATATATGATCCATCAAAAAACATTAGGTGGACTAAATTTCCATGTTAAGGCTTAAAATGGGGCTTGGCTGCCGGACTAATATTATCGTTGTAAAAGTAAAAGCCTATAAAAAAAGAGTAGAGGATATCGCACCAACCATAATACTGATCAGATTCGTCGTATAAAACGTACTAGATACTGTATAAAACAGTAGTGGGCGTGGCACCTTCATTGTCTACGATATCACCTTAGGTGGAAGTGGACGTTAAACCCCACGAACGAACGAACGGCACCTTCATTTGCTTATTGGGGGGGCGGGGGCGGGGGCGCATGGTTAGCACCTGCGTGGTGTATCATAAAGCCTGTCATTGGGTCAACTGTCGTGGTTTCGAATCCCCGGTTGTATGTGACATGCTTTTAGAAATTTTCTGAAGGCAGGGACTCTTGCATGACTGGAGTCCAAACCTCATTGATCAGCACGCGTCTTGTCGGCACTGTTGACACCATGTTTAATACTGAGAGGTGGAATGAAGCAGAATCAAATGGCCTGAAACAATGAATCAACAGTGAAGGAAAATATCATTAAGATCCAATTTTCACATTTTTACGGGTGCCACTGCTCATTCCACTATTCCGTTGCATCCAATTTTATTTTTTATTTTGATAAAGCATGGTATGAACTTCATAACGACCGTATGAGATACTATGAAATACCTGCAAAGGGGGTGCTACAAGGATTTTTGGGAATGGTGTATTTTGCCTCTTAAAAGATATACCATTTTGACTGAGCTCTGAAACACCCATAATACATCATTTTCTAAAAATGGTGCCCATGTTAGAAAGTCAGAAAAATGGCCTTTGCAATGAGAGCATGACAACTACCGTACATAACATATTTTATGAACAACGATATTTCAAACATTTGGTATTTTCAATGAAAATTAAATGAAAAAATGGCTATTTTCGAGTGAAAAACTACTGTTCCAGCTGTAGGCCCCAGGGTAGGTTTTGGGCTCTGGGACTTAACCACATTTATAACAATGCTTAGGTGGTCCAATAACCAGAGTAAGGTTAAAAATTTCAAACTTAGCACTTTGGCATTTTTTTCGAAATTTGCATGGTTTTCTCGCGGATTCATTCTTAAACTAAATGGTAGCACAAACAGGGCGGTTTTTGATGAATCTTGATTGTATTTAACACTTTCTGGATGGCAATCTATTAACTGAATATGTGTATTAGATTCTAGATGGTAAGCTCAGTTTCTTACCTTTTTTCATCAAATCTAAATGATACCCGGTCCCTAGTGTATAGAGGTCACAATTTTGAACCGATTTTGATGAAACTTAAAATACATGTTTATGACCTAAAGATTTTGGTTCCATTGCATATTTGCACATTTCTGATTGTAACTTCCTGAATTATGGCCCCTGATTGTACGAAAATAGCCCCATTTTTTTTTAGCTTGTGGTTCCTTTGGAGGTCACAATTATTAACGGATTTAAAATAATGTTTGATTATATCACTGTTTCACGATAATGAAGGGTGAGTTCAAATTTCGTAAAAATCGGACCAAAACTGCCGGACAACATGGCTGCCGCTAATACTCGAATATTGTAGAAATATGATACATCAAGGTTATGGACCCTGTAGAGGTTACAATTTTAATCCGATTTTGATGAAATTTGATATGTAAGTTTATAACCCAAAGATCGCGGTTTCTTTTAATATTCGGGCACATTGGACCATAACTTCCTGAATTATGGCCCCTGATTGTACGAAAAATCATGTTTTTTAACTTTTGGACCCTATGGAGGTCACAATTTTATTCCGAATTAAAAAAAACGTTTGACTATATCCCTGTTACACATTAATGGTGGTTGAATGTGAATTTCTTGAAAATCGATAATTGAACAGCTAAATCCATAATATTAAATGTTTTGTATACTTAACGTTAACATGGGGCAGAACTTTACAAAAACCAAACAAATTCTAATGATTTTCTGATAATTACTTGTTGACTGCCCGGACGATTTAGCTGCTGTGTGGGCGTATGTTTCGTTGCCTGGCAACCTATTTTTAGATTAAATTCATGTACTTGTGTCGCTGAACTCAATATGTGTGTTTCTTAGGTTTGAGAAAATAGATCAAAGCTTGTAGATCTAGCAGGGATGTATGTCTATGCGGTAATATTGCAAAGAGTGTGTGTAAAATGGCCCATACAATGTGTCTTCCATTGGTATTATAATACTCATATTTTTGTCCCCCCATCTGTCTGTCTGTCGTCACCCTTTTTGGGACACAATAACTCTCTTCCTAATTGAGCTAGAATGTTCAAACTTGGTGTATGTGTTTATTAGGTCAATGCCTTGATGGAGTTCGAAGATGAGCATTTTCCGCTTAGTAAGCAGAGATAAGCAATTTGATTGGTTGATGCTTTGGGACACGATAACTTTAGTTCTAATTAAGTAAAAGTGATGTAACTTGGTGCATAGTTTCATTACAGTAATACCTTGACTAAGTTCGATAATGAGCATTTTCTGCTCAGGGTAAGCAGAGCGATACGCAATTTGATTGGTCAAGACTTTGGAACACAATAACTCTCCTTCTAATTGAGTTAAAATGTTCAAACTTGGTGTATATGCTTATTAGGTCAATGCCTTGATGGAGTTCAAAGATGAGCATTTTCCACTTAGGGTAAGCAGAGATAAGCAATTTGATTGGTTGATGCTTTGGGACATGATAACTTTAGTTCTAATTAAGTGAGAGTGATGAAACTTGGTGTATAGTTTCATTACTGTAATGCCTTGACTAAGATCGATAATGAGCTCAGGTTAAGCAGAGCGATACACAATTTGATTGGGTGAGACTTTGGAACACAATAACTCTCCTTCTAATTGAGTTAAAATGTTCAAACTTGGTGTATGTGTTTATTAGGTCAATGCCTTGATGGAGTTCGAAGATGAGCATTTTCCGCTTAGGGTAAACAGAGATAAGGAATTTGATTGGTTGATGCTTTGGGACACGATAACTTTAGTTCTAATTAAGTGAGAGTGATGAAACTTGGTGTATAGTTTCATTACAGTAATGCCTTGACTAAGATCGATAATGAGCATTTTCTGCTCAGGGTAAGCAGAGCGATAAGCAATTTGATTTGCCGAGACTTTGGAACACAATAACTCTCCTTCTAATTGAGTTAAAATGTTGAAAATTGGTGTGTATGCTTATTAGGTCATTGCCTTGATGGAGTTCGAAGATGAGCATTTTCTGCTTAGGGTAGGCAGAGATAAACAATTTGATTGGTTGATACTTTTGGACAAGATAACTTAGGTTCATCTTGATTGCTGATTTTTATGCCAATACAATGACTGCATTCTCATTCAGTAATGGATTCGACAGTAACAGTGTATAGAAACGATTGACTCAGAGACAAGGGCCCTTTTCCTTGGCCAGAGGGGTCCTTTTGTCTGCCTTTAGGGTCGCCCTAACTAGGGTATATTTTCATTTTTCTCGTCGGTTTTAGCATTTTTCTTTATAAATCACTTTTGGATGACACTTCGTGTACAGTTTGATGGCTCGATATGTTTGAAAAAAATAAATGTGCGATTAATTAATATGTGTCATCTAATTATTTGGGGATTTCGGTGGGGGACATCAGCCTCACTGTTGGCATGTAATTCTACAAATTACCTACAAAAGAAAAATTATTTGCAGGAAGTTTTAAATCGTGAAGGTGCTGATGAATTATGGCACACAATAAAGAGTCACGTGCGATTGGTTCATGTTAATACAACTGCTGCTTTAAAGGTAAATCTATATTCTTTATATATATACCAAGCCTTAAATCAGTTTCGCACATTTATAGTCACTAAATAAATGGTCATGTTGTACTTAATAAGCTATGACCATTTAACAATCTAAAATTAATAGTCTGAAAAATATTTTCAAATTTCATGAAAATCAGACCAAAATTGACAGACAAAATGGCTGCCATTTGTACGCGAATAGCGTGAAAATATGTTAAATCAAGGTTGTGGACCCTATAGAGGTCACAATTTTCAACCGATTTTGATGAAACTTGACATGTATGTTTATAACCCAAAGATCTTGGTTCCTTTCGATATTTGTGCCCATCGGATTGTAACTTCCTGAATTATGGCCCCTGATTGTCCGAAAAATCGCTTTTTTTTAGCTTGTGGTACCTCTGGAGGTCAAAATTATTATCCGATTTAAAAAAATCGTTTGATTATATCACCATTACATGGAAATGAAGAATGAGGATTAAATTCGTGAAAATCGGATCAAAATTGACGGACAAAATGGTCGCCGTTTATACCCGAATAATGTGAAAATATGTTATATCAATGTTGTGGAAACATATAGAGGTCACAATTTTGAACCGATTTTGATGAAACTTGAAGATAGGTTACGTGCCCTTGTTTTGAATTAGTCTTGCTTAACCAGTCTATCGGACCATTTTACGTCTAATTGACGGGGGAGGGGGGATGGCTGAATGGTTAGCATGTGCGTGGTGTATATAAAGCCTGTCATTGAGCCAAATGGCGTGGTTTGGAATCCCTGGTTGTACGTGGCAAGGAGTAGGGTCGCCTGTCCAACTTCGTGGGTTTTCTACGAGTCCTCTGGTTTACTTCCACTGCTAAAGACCCCTACCCGTAAGCGTATTATTGAAATAAAATTAAACCACATGTTAGTCCTGAAATGACCTGTCAAGTGGACTTAATACCACTATTGATAGCTCACAGATATTCAGCCAAAGATCTGTTGATAGTCTGTGGATCATTTCCACAACATCAAGTATAAGTTAGGGTGACCCACCATAAATAAATATCTCCAATTATTACACCACAATATTTATTTGTGTGCCTCAATCAAAGAATCAACAAACGCATCAACGTGTAGTGTAAAATGTCATTTATTGACTATAAACAGATAAATGACTGTAACAAAATTAAAAATACAAACATTAATCAACTGAGCATTATACATGGTAACAAAATTAAAAATAAAAACATTAATCAACTAAGCATTTAATCATTAACATGCAGCCACCTCTACCTATAAATCCTGTTGGGCTAAATTAGAGCCCCGATTTATGCCTAACGTATAAAACCAACATATCGTACATAACCAGCGTATCATAAGGAGGAGCGTGGGGAGGCGGAGGTAAGCACTGCAGACAACACTAATACAAGCACAATTCCTTCCCCAAACAAGCAAGTGTACAACAAAAGCTAGAATGCCACGGTTCCCTTTGTCTCAAGTAAGTGAATCTCATGACCTAATTAATAGCGTCATTTGACTGAGCCCACTGATTAAGAAGATTCTGATTGGTTGAATCGCACAAAAATTATTATGGTCATAATTTGTATTTGTGTGCCTCAATCAAAGAATCAACAAACGCATCAACGTGTAGTGTAAAATGTCATTTATTGACTATAAACAGATAAATGACTGTAACAAAATTAAAAATACAAACATTAATCAACTGAGCATTATACATGGTAACAAAATTAAAAATAAAAACATTAATCAACTAAGCATTTAATCATTAACATGCAGCCACCTCTACCTATAAATCCTGTTGGGCTAAATTAGAGCCCCGATTTATGCCAAAAGCATCCACAGCTGGAATCCAGCGCAGGATGTCTAGCCCAACACGGGACACTGACTTCAATAGCATGTATAATGACCATAACCATGTCTGCCTGACTATATTAAACACTAATTCGTACTAAACTTTGAAAGATTATGGGTCGCCAAAGAGTGTGATATACAATAAAATTCTAACTACTTCCACACTTACTATTGACAAGAGACACTATGATTAGTGTAATTTAAGCTAAACTTGAATATAATGAGATCTCAAACTTTACTTATGCATGCAAAATATATACAAGGTAAACAAATGCTTGCAGGTGATATACAAGGTAAAAGCAAGATGGACAACAACTTACTTAGCATGCACAATGACATACATAAAAAATGGCACTTGAACATTTAAGTACATGAGATCCAACAACTATGCGTGCAAATTGGTATACACAATATAATATTAATGCAAAAATATATACAAGGTAAACAGCATCATACAAAAATAATCTATAACACTAATAGTAATACAATGAACGGGAAAAATATGACTTCGTGATCTAAGGTTGGGCAAGGTAAGAAACACAGAGACACTGCAGCAGCCTACACTGACAACAATTGACTCCAGGTAAAGGTGGGATTCCGACATTTCTAAAGTTGAAGGACGGGAAGGCGAATATAAGAACGTACCGCATTACTATGCCACTGCCCAAACAGTCTGATTTGCGTTTCGGATTGGCCGTTTAAAAATGCTGTGGTTGCAGCCCCAATACGAAAGGAATGCAATTTCACACGAGTGGTATCTAAACCAATGAACGCTACTAAGCGGGTTAAGGACGTGTTGACAAACTGATAAGATACCGAGGTTCCATTATGCCACTGGAACAGTGGACCAGTAGAGTGGGGGAACGAACGAACATACTTAAGCAATAGACATGGGGCACACGGTTGAACCGATGAACTACAGGAACATTTAAAATGCAACAACGCGGGTTGTATGGACGGCTGATGTTTAAAATGATGTAGCGAGAGTTCCATAGCAATTAGCCTGTTTTGGCTGAAACTAAACTGAATATGAGATATCTGTACTACCTGAGATACGTTCGATTGTGTCTTAACGACTAATTCACCAATGCGGAAAAAACCTGCAAACGTCAGTGAAAACAAAGCCTGTAACAAAATTTGTTGCGATCGACAGCTAAATACAATTGGTATGGCATTGATAAGTTTTAACAAAATAGGTAATGTAATCGGAAGCCGAGAAGCGGGAATCAAAGTTTTCAACCGTTTAGCTCCCTTTATAAGGCAATGAACCAAAAAATTATTACAGGGGTCAGGAAAACCCAACGATTTATGGACAAAGGCAATGACCGAGACGTGCGATGAAATGGTACTTATAGCCAAACCATTTTCAAATAAGGACGCCAAAAAATTGACGATGACAACATGGGAAACGGGAAAGTTAGGGTCGATATTCGTCTCTGAACAGAAATTAACAAACTTATTCCAAGCTCTAGCATACGATGCGCGAGAACTAGGGGCCAGTGTGTGAGCAAGCAAACAGCGAGCTGAAGAGGTCAAAGTGTTAACTTGGTGTGGCAAACGGCTTGAGGCTTCAGATCCAACCATGGGGCCCAATTCCTGGCTGTCTGAAATTGAAAACGAGACAGACGATCAGCCACTAAATTTGTTTTTCCTTCAATATGTTTGGCCCTGATGAGAATGTTAAAGGTTATAGTGGCTGTAACCAGGCGTCTAATTAACTTCATGATGTTTGCACATTTCGACGATGCTTTGTTTATAACAAAGGTAACACATTGATTATCTGACAGTATTAATAGTTTATGATTGCGTAATAATGGGCCCCAAGTCTCGATGGCCAGGACGATAGGGAATAATTCCATTACATTAATAGACAATTGTTTCATAGTATCCGGCCAAGAGTGAGCGAACCATTTTGAACCAAAAACTGCTGCAAACCCGGTTGAAGACGCTGCATCCGTGAACAGTTTCAGCGTATCTGAAGCCAGCCAGCTATCATTCAAGAACAGGCAGCGACCATTAAATTTCTCCAAAAATGTGGACTAAACTAAAAGGTCAAGGCGCGCAGCATTTGTGATCCGAATTTTATAATGCGGTTTTGCAACATTTATTGTTAAATCGTATAGCCGTCGCAGAAAAGTGCGACCCGGTACTACAACTAAGGTAGCGAAATTAAGCAGACCTAACAGTGATTGCAACTGTCGGAGCGTGACTTTACGACATGACTTTATAGCTGTAATTGCTGCACGAATCTTCACTAACTTGTCATTTGGTAACCGAACTAACATTAACTCAGAATCCACCTCGATACCATAAATCGTCAAGGTCGTCGCAGGTAACACGGTTTTAGAGGCCTTGATGGGAATACTTAAATGGTCTGCTAACGAAAGGAAGTTATTGAGCGAATCCAAGCAACTGGAAGAATTTGCCGGACCAGCAAAGAAAAAATCGTCAATCATGTGACTCATGACCGCACCATATTTAGTTTCCATGATCCATTGAAGAGATGTACTAAAGCGTTCAAAAGTTTGGCAGCTCATACTTAAGCCCATAGGTAGACACATGTCAGCAAAATACAATAATTGGTGATCAAGCAAAACTGTAAAGCCAAGGAGCTCATAATCGCCAGGATAAATAGGTAATAGTCTGTATGCATCCTGGATATCTGATTTGGCCATTAAGGCTCCTCGCCCCATTCGTTTTACTATGTCAACAACATCATCAATATTATCATACGATACTACGGTATGTTCCTCTGATATATTAGAATTAATCGAATTATTTAAGGGAAAGGACAAATCATGGATTAAACGAAACGAACCTTTCTCTTGTTTCGGAATCACACCTAATGGGGAACATATTAAATTTGGGAAAGGAGGGACAAGAAATGGACCCATTATACGATTATGCATCAACTCTTGATTTATTTTCTGAAATAATATATCGTAATTCTGAAAGCAAGACGAATGATTTCTTGCTACAGAAAAATGTCGTGTGCCTTTATATGGGATACGAAATCCATTGGTGAAACCATCTACCAAAAAGGCACGCTCCTCAGGCTTATATCTTTCTAGAGCAGTCAAAAGTTTATTTGGATTAATTGGGGTGGGCACTTTTGCTGGCAGAGGCACCACCTTTCCGAAAGGAATACCGAGAATTTGGTGGATTAATGTAAGTTGTAGTCCTAGGTTGGTTTGGGGGCACTGGCATGGCATATGACGGAGGCATGGGGTATGATGGAGGTGCAGTTGGAAGTTGCGGCCGTAGCGGTGAAGGCATAGTAGGGTTATTACGAGTGTTGGACAAGGACGGACGTTTGCTGAAACATGACATCAAAGGATGTTTAAGAGAACACAATCGACAAACATGCGGGTATTTACAAAGGGGGCGGTTACACCCCTTGGTGGAATTATAATCAAAACACACCAAGTTGGCCGAATTAGGTTGACCCCGTGCAGCGGTATAACCTTTTTGTTCGGTTGGAACAATAGTTTTTGTCGCATACACGGTGGATGCCTTCAGCCACAATTCAGAATGCATCTGATTCCAGGGCAGGTGATATGTGGCGCGGAGCGTACGAAATTGGTGATCATAAAACTGATACGCTCTCACGCCAAAGGACGAATACAAATCAATGATGGACTGCAAATAAGTCAATAAACTAGATATTAAATGTGGACATTTTTGACAATAAATGTCCATAAAAATTAAAAAGGCTCTGCGCCACTGTTCAAAGGTAATTGATTTTGTTTTTGGGGATGATGATATTTGAAAGGTGGAACTATCATCCCCTTCCGAAATATTTAAAGACAAGGTATTTGACTGTAATCCAGGCAACAGCAAGGAAAAATCTATGTATTTGTCCAACCAAATGTCAGTCTTAATCTTATCCGACACATGACTGGAGATGGATGTCGGGGGTGTGGGCGCTTGCGATATCAAGGGAGCGCCGTTACCTGCATTAAATAATTTGTCGGCCCGTACAGAAAGGACTGAAGGGCCTGGAGCAGCTGGGGTAACTTCCGGCGACGTTGAAGCCATAGCAGCCGATGAAGCATTAACAGCTGCCGTATCCTCTAACGACTCCTCTTCAAGTCGCACATCTGTCATAGAAGGAGGTGATGCAGCCTTTGAGTGGGCCTTCCCCCTTTTGGCAGTCTGTTTTATGACCATCCCTTTTTTGGCTAACTTCCGAACCAAGATGTCTGTAAGGCGGTCTTCCGCTGACGTCATTGGTGGCGAGGAATCCGTACACTCCGGTTCTGAATCGCTGGAGGGATATCTGCGTTTTGGCATGATTCTAAAATAACAACTATCATGCAAGAAAACATTACACACATAACAAAGCCAAAAGTTCCATATGGATTAGCAAGTTTTCCAAAGGGAAAAGCCAACCTCCCTCGCGGAAAGCAAAAGTTCCAAAAGGAAAAGCAACAAAGTTCCACAAGGGAAAGCAAAAGTTCCATACGGAAAAGCATAAAGTCCCATAGGGAAAGTAAAAAGTTCCACAAAGGAAAGCAAAATTTCTGAAAAGAAAAAGCAACAAAGTTCCACACGGGAAAGCATAAAGTTCCATAGGGAAAACATAAAATTATAAGCAAAAGCAAACGTTACATAACGAAAAGTTCCAACAGGAAAAGCAAAAAAGTTACACAAGGGAAAGCAAAAGTTCCATACGGAAAAGGGAAAGTAAAAAGTTCCACAAAGGAAAGCAAAATTTCTGAAAAGAAAAAGCAACAAAGTTCCACACGGGAAAGCATAAAGTTCCATAGGGAAAACATAAAATTATAAGCAAAAGCAAACGTTACATAGCGAAAGCAAAAGTTCCATAGGGAAAGCAACGATACACGGGGAAGGCAAAAGATAAACGGGGAAGGCAAACGTTCCACACGGAAGGCAAAGTTCCATTGAGTGCTGCAAAGAAGGCCAAACATCCCACGGGAAGGCACAATTTCCCTAGGCTTGGGTTATGCTAATGAAGTTGTGGTTGACAGCAATTGACACCATCTCATGTGTCTTAGCAAAGCGTCCCTGATGCTTTTCATAAACAAAATACATCCCACGGAATCCGACAAGTGAACGCCCTGAGAATCATTCATAGACATGTGTAACTGGCTGACATAAGCCTGCTCTATGTTTCCAAAAGGTTATATTTTGGAAACGTTGACACAACAATGACAGATGATAATTAGTTTGAAAAACACGATCATTATATTGGTCATCAACAACCACGTGACGTTTTATCAGTTGCGAGATTATCACACCTTGGGGACGAAAGGTAGTTAAAATGTCATAAGCAAAGTCCACAATAGCATGTGCTAAGATATCTGGCGACACTGACGAATCACATAAATCGTTGGAACCCAAATGAAGAAATACGATATCCGTGCCTAAAAAACGGTCAAAGTCCTTGTACAGTCGCTGGAATCTGTCGTTCAACACGCACAATCCACCATAACCAAAACACGAAATGGCGCACAAATTGCGCGGTAAATGGAAATTAGAATGCAAACCATGTAATTGCGGGATTAAACTTTTGATATACGACGAACCAAACAAAGTCACCTTGATAGGAACCACAGGGAATGTGTCCGTGCCCAAATTTAATGCCGCAAAAGTCGGGCTGTACGAAGCACCCACTGCCATTTCACAGAGCGGCCATTCTGATAACGAAACAAAGGAATCGGACAAATGATATGCACCACAGAATTAAATGCGTAAACAAAGTTGTGCAACCGACAGTTCATCTAAGTTACTTCTGGAAAAACACGGGACTGCGATCTATGCGGCTGCTATATCACGGAATCGCCATTATGAACAGAAACAAAGGAATCGTGCTAATGTCGTGAAAGGCAAAGAAACAAGTCTAAAATAAACGACACGGGCACCACGGAACTAAATATAATTATGTTAAACAAAAGTTTGCACCGAACACGTTATAAGAAAGTTACCTCTGAAGTAAGCAAAGCAAAGAAGTTGAAAAATAAGCACTGCAGACAACACTAATACAAGCACAATTCCTTCCCCAAACAAGCAAGTGTACAACAAAAGCTAGAATGCCACAGTAAGTGAATCTCGTGACCTAATTAATAGCGTCATTTGACTGAGCCCACTGATTAAGAAGATTCTGATTGGTTGAATCACACAAAAATTATTATGGTCATAATTTGTATATATATACCAAGCCTTAAATCAGTTTCGCACATTTATAGTCACTAAGTAAACCATCATGTTGTACTTAATTATGCCCCAGTCAGACTGGAGTGATGACCCTACTGGAAATACACAAGGTCGTTGGCAAGCGTGAACACAACGCGGAAAAATGTCCCCAAATTACAAACTTCAAAATTTCCCATTCTTACTGCGACCTGTGCGTTTTTACAGCATTCTCGCAGCTGGCTCGTCACGATCTCTCTGTGCTTATGGCGTTTCTATTGAGATGTATAATCTTGGCACCGGCGGACATCGCGAATCCGCGTTGCTCAACCACACATCTTATCTGGACTACACGTGCGTTTCCACCACGTGATCACGGCGACTATATAAGCTGGTTAGATTTTTTTTCGAAATTTCAAGATCACCTTTGAATCAGCCGTTTTCAAAGCAAGTCGCA
This sequence comes from Patella caerulea, assembly GCA_036850965.1. Taxonomy (NCBI): domain Eukaryota; kingdom Metazoa; phylum Mollusca; class Gastropoda; family Patellidae; genus Patella; species Patella caerulea. The sequence goes on along the minus strand of JAZGQO010000001.1, from coordinate 46,736,927 downwards.
CATGAAAAGCATGGTTGCCATAGCTTGGTAACCGCACCATGGTTGTATTAAGAACTCCATACACATAGTGCGAACCTCATAACATCGCCATATGCTTAGATGTAGCCCCATGAGGTCGTGATGCAATCACGCAACAGTGGTGGAATCATCGTAACATCGTCAGGACACTTGAGGGTTGTGGCAAAGACACCATGAAGGCATTGTTGCAAATGTTAAAATTTTTGCAGCGTCTTTGCCGCGTGAGTACTGCGCGTGTACTATGTTCATAGAGATGTTACCATGCTTATCTCGCGACCTTTGCGACCCACCATGTTCTCTCAGTTTTCCAGGTCATATTGCAGAACCTTGTTGAGTATGTTCAAAGGAAACACTGTGACTCAACGATCATTGTAGACCATGGAGACCACAGCACAATAACTCGCGTTTCCACCATCTTTATGGTGATCCTGGCACGCACTGAAACCAGCGCAGTAAGGACCCTTGCGACCCCATCACATTCTCGCAACTTTCCCGATAATATGAGCATGTTCAAAACAAACGTCGTGGCTCAGCGATCATTGGCGACCATGGAGATCACAGCACGATATCTAGCGTTTCCACCACGCCTTGACCATGCTTTTACCGATCTTGACTCGCTCTGACACCATTTTTGTCGCAGTAGAAGTGCAGTAAAGACGCAACCTCGGTCTGACGGGGGTATAAGCTATGACCATTTAGTCATCTATAAATAAGACACTTAATGATGGTTTTGAGTGTGGGCCATATACGGGCACTTGTGAGTAAAAGATAGGTTACATGGCCTTGTTTTGAAGTTAGTCTCGATTAACCAGTCTATAGACCATTCTACGTCTGATTGACAAGCCTGGAGAATCAAGACTACTTTGTATACGCTCACATTTTCATGTCGCCTGTCATTGTCGTCTGTCAGTCCGCTCACAATTGTTTGTGAACATTTTACCGATCAAAATTTTTATACGCCCACATTTTCATGTGGTCATCCGTCCACAATTGTGTTAGTCGGCCGGATAAACACAGATTTATGTGTTTTCTTGATAAAAATGAAATGGGGTTTAACGTCCTACTCTTTTGCACCTAACCTGGACTAATAGAAGACAGGTATATGCCATACAGTTTGCTATGAGGGAAATTTTTCCCGGGCAGTGGTGCTACGGCCTACTCTTATATCGAATTCCGACTAATAATAATAATAATAATCGTTTTCTATAGTGCTCAACATTCAGTCAGTCTGACTGCTCTGTTGCGCTTTACAATGTAGATATGTCCGTCCACAATTGTTTTGGTCTGCCGGATAAACACAGATTTATGTGTTTTCTTGGTAAAAATGAAATGGGGTTTAACGTCCTACTCTTTTGCACCTAACCTGGGCTAATAGAAGACGGGCATATGCCATACAGTTTGTTATGAGGGAAATTTTTCCCAGGCAGTGGCGCTATGCCCTACTCTTATATCGAATTCCAACTAATAATAATAATAATCGTTTTCTATAATGCTCAACATTCAGTCAGTCTGACTGCTCTGTTGCACTTTACAATGTAGATATGTTATAAAAAAAGAAAAACAAAACAAAACATACATGTATATACAAATAACAAAATAATACAAAGGAATAGTTAAGTTACAATATACAGATAAAAAGTGAAGCATTTAAATTATTGTTCAAAAGTTTGGTTAAAAAAAAACAGGTTTTTTAGACGTCGTTTGAATACAGCCAAGTTTGGACTATTTTGGACTACCAGGGGCAATTTGTTCCATTCTTTTGCTTCTGCGCACACAAAAGCTTTCTCGTCAAATTTCGACTTTTGTACTGGACATACAAGCTGGTTTATTATGAGATAAACGTAAGGTACATATTGCTTAATCAAATCAGATAAATAGGATGGTGCCAAAGGATCGTTTAAACAATTGAAAGTGATTGTGTTAATTTTGAACATAATGCGTTGATTAACCGATAGCCCTTGTAACTGTTTTAGAACAGGTTTAATATGGTCAGATGATTTGGTGAGAGACGCAATTCGAGCTGCTTTATTCTGGATTTTCTGTAGCTGACATACAAGAGTTTTAGAAAGAGAATACTATAATGAAATACAATAATCTAAGGATGACAAAAGCATTTACTAACATTTTAGTGGTATCAAGGTCAATATAGGATCAAATTTTGCCAATGTTATACAAGTGAAAGTTCGCCTTTTTGCACACCATGGATACATGGATTTCATATCGAAGGAAGAGTCAAAGAACCCACCAAGATTCCTGACACAGTTTGTTGGGGTTATTGCTGTGCTTCCAATAGTCACATGGTTGATGTCAATGTTCTTCTTATTCACGATTAATATATTTTCTGTTTTGTTATCGTTCAAAACAAAAAATTGCAGTGCATCCAGATTCTAATTCGTTCAATGTGTGCTTCAAGTTATGATGTTGTTGTTTCTGGTGAAGGATCGAGTTCAACATTTTTCTGGGTATCATCCGCGTAGAGGTGGTAATCAAGACCCATCTCACGGATGATATCTCCAATTGGTGCAGTGTATGCTGTGAACAAATCAGGTCCCAATACTGATCCCTGGGGAGCACCAAAATCAAAAACTTTAGGCATTGATTGCGATGTGTCGATAACAATTCTCTGCTGTCTTCCATTCAGATATGACTCAAACCACTTCAGCGTGTCTCCGGATATACCATATAGAGTTTCAAGTCTCCCGAGTAAGATTGATTGATCTATCGTATCAAATGCCGCACTCAAATCCAATAAAACTAGCGACACCGGTTTCTTCCATTCCAAGCTACATACAATATTATTGTGAACACGAAGTAAGGCGGATTCTGTATTGTGCTGTTTTTTGTATGCTGACTGAAATTTTTCTTGGAGATTGTTTTCACACAAACCATTAAGGACAATTTTTTGTATAATTTTCGATATGAAAGATAAATTCTACACATGTCGGTAATTTTTTAGCACATTACGTGATTTTTTAATGAGGGGTGTCACATGAGCTGTTTTAAGCGTTTCACATACTTCTGCGCCTACTAAAGAGGTGTTCACGATTTGGGTGATCACTGGAATTAACTCCACTTCAGACTTGTTTAATATCCATGTTGGCAGGGGATCGAGGGAACATGATTTTGAGGCCGATTTCTGAATTGTTTCTCATATCTCATCTTCTGTTCTGTTGCTAAACAAAAGTTCTCAAGAGTGTGACCTTCAAACTTTTTCTCAATGAACATGTTTGTTGGTTTATTTACACTGAGTCCTTGTCGATTGGTGGAGACTTTGTAGTGGAAAAATTCAGAAAATTGATCTGACAGGCTAGCATCATTTTGAACCGATGGCAGAACCTTTGCTTCTCTTGGTTTTAGCAGACTGTTTGTAGACTTCACGTGGATTATGTTTGTTGAATAACAGACAGTCCTTTGTGAAGGATCATTTAGCCAATGCAATTAAATTGTTAGTGTTAGTTCGGTTCTTATTATAAATTTGTCTGTGAATTTCAAGATTAGTTTTTCTCCATGTTTTCTCTGCTTTCCTGCGTTGGACCTTATGATCACGTATTTCATCAGTGTACCATTGTTTATTAGGCAGAATAATGATTTCTTTTGTTTTCAGTGGAACATGTTTTTCCAGTATTTCGGAAAGAACGTTGTTATAAACATCCACTTGTTGGTAGTATCCGCCTTGGTGGCAATGGTACTATTAATATCGCATCTAAATTTATCAATAGGAATGTTTTTTGTTTTTCTGAAACTTATTGTCCTCTTTATTGGTTCAGACTTGGGAAACGTAAGATTGCAGAATATATAGTAGTGATCAGATATCTGATGGTCAACAACGTCACATGACTGAATAATGGAATTATGTTCTCTCGTTATCACCAGATCAAGAATATGATTATGTCTATGGGTTGGCACATCCACATCCTGTTTTAAACTAAATGCATCTAACAATAGTAAAAACTTCTTAAAGTTCGAATCATTGGCTTTATCATGTAGATTAAAATCCCCAAGAATAAGTATATGTCCAGGTCCAGTATTCAAATTACTGAGTAGTTCAGCAAATTCTGTCAGGAAATCCACCACACTAGTTGAAGGAGGGCAATATACTGACACTATTCTTACATGATTCTTGCCAAGCAATACGTTTAATTGTAGTATTTCAAAAGTTGAAAATACGTTTTTTGTACTTGCTCGGGAAACTTTTACAGACTTTTTGAAGAGATAGGCAATTCCACCTCCTTTAGAATGTTTTCTATTTTCAAATAGAGAGTCAAAATTGGCAGGAACTAATTTGTTGATGATAACTGTGTCTTCATTGCGAATCCAAGACTCCGTTGCAATAAATAAATCCACATCATTATCAACAACATATTCGTTCAGTTCATCAGTTTTATTTCGGACAGATCTTGTATTCAATATGCATAAACTAAACTTTTCAGAATTTTTCTTATTTTTCATTTTCTTTGTTGGAGCACTTAGGGTCATATCATTTAATTGTTAAAATTAACACCTTGGTTGGTCTTGACAAAAGGAACTCTTTCACTAATGACCGTCTTAATTAATCTTTGTTTATTCTTGCCAGCTCTACAACCCCTCGGTCTTAATTGACTGGACAAGAACAATGGTTGTGTTGACAAGTATATCATGTCACTGTAGTAAATCCTGGTCCATGAAGAATTTCATTTCACAATATAGTGAATAAGAATAATATAAGTTACCAAAACTACCGTATGAATCAATCTTTTCCTGAATTTTTTTCACCAAAATTGCTTCTTGTACCTGTAATAGCTTCTATATAAAATAAGACAAAGGCCATACATGTGATTGGCCACAAGTAAAATGTCAGGAGATTTTTGTAAAAATGTCAGGAGATTAAGGTCAAAAGAGGGAGACTTTATCACGCGTTAAAATTAACCATCCACCATGAATAAAAGACAAATTAATTCATATATTTTACTATCATTTGATTGTTTTAATTACATACATTTAACAAAATACATGAAAACACACTGTGTTCTCATTTAAACATTAGAAATATTTGTTCCACTTCTCTAAATCGCTATATTTTAATTTTTCTTTTATCAATCGGTTCCAAAAATAACTAAATGGATTTTCGTTTTTATAACATATTTGACATTCAAAAACCAGAAATGGTAGCTACCACACTGTTTTCAGTCATTGAAGACACCGCATACATCTTTCATAAATACTACTACTAGTACTAGACTTGTCATTTGTAATCTTTTTTCCAAGCACGTAACGTGAGATAGCCTCAATCATAGGTAGCGACCGGTTGACAAAATTAATAATATTTATTAACCACGGCACTCTACAAACAAAAGCTCAATCAAAAGGATACATGATAAATTATAGTTTAATGTGATGAAAAAAGTATTAAAGAAGACAGGACAGTAAAATCGTTTACATCAGCAGTCAAGTGATGCCATGTGCCGGTTGGGGGTCAAAGTTGACGACATACATACGGGTCATTGGTTTTCTGTGGTACTACCTCACAGCATGACTACAGTGAAAAGAACACGTGTAGTAAATTCTTTGGAAATATAGCTGACATGTTCAAATATTTATGACATAACTAATCATTTAAAGAATTAGGACGGGGGTATTTTTAAATCATTTAACCTGCTTCCAACTGGACAATACGTGATGTTAAACTGATGTCAAAAATATGTGATCTGTCAAACTGAAAGTAGGCCTACCGGTAAGACTGATGGAGAAATAAATTACCAAGAATGAATGAATTGAGATGTGCTGTATAATACAAATACTAATAATTTAGACCTGTGTGTTTTATTTCGATGCTATTTGATTACAATTTTGACTACCAAAAAATAAAATTACAAGAATTGAAAAAGCGGCAGTATTTGTCTACCGATCGGGAGCTCGGGAGATCAGGGGTGAAATCGGGAGACTCCCGCGAATTGCGGGAGGTATCACATGTATGCAAAGGCACGTCTGCTATTATAACTCACTCTGCAAGCTTTATTTATGTAGGCTCTTATATAGTAACATACATATATGATATTGGTGGAACTAATGAATATTAATGAGGCTTACTATTGGTATATAGGACATTACATCTCCTTTTTTTTCAAATGATATAAATTTCATACTTAAATTTATATTATGACATTACAATTTAAAAATTCAAATTAACAGAAATTTATTAATAGTTTTCTTAAAAATGTAAAAATCTTGAAATTTAAAATCACTTATTAAATTCAAAATATTTTAATTACATAGAACAATTTTAAATTCACAATCCTTGTCTCAAAATTTTCTTAACATGCAAATCAAATAATGTTAAAACAATACCTCTACAATAAACTAAACAAACTAAGCTAAACTAATAATTATGTAAAGAAACTAAAATCATTCATGATCATTTAACCATCTTGGTCTACGTATTTCTCTACCATAAAGTGATCTAAAAATATATTTTGTTAGGGCCAAAATTCGTCTATATAGATCCGAGTCCATTATTTTGTTAGTGTTATATCCAAGTCAATGTTTGTATATGTATTTCCTGTCTTAACCTACCGGAAACTGACATCGTTTAAGATGGGGTTTTTTGACTTTAAAAAATGCTATAGAGTTTGATTTCAAAACATCGTTTGATAATTGACAATAATCGTTTGAAAACTACAAAAATGGTTTAATTAGAACCATAGTTTAATTTAATGGTACAGCGTTTGATATCTCCGAGTGGGGGTTAAAAATGGACGAACCGTCGAATTATGTAATGCGTTTGATTACTAGACATCGCTTTGATTTCCGAGCTGCCGATTAATTTATCAAGTGTTTAAATATTAGACGAAAAATTTATTTGCTCGCGAGTCGTTTATCCGATCGGTTCATTTTGATTACGATTATTTACATATGAAATGAAGTACGAATAAAAAGGGTGGATATAAAAAAATGCACACGAAGATATGCTAAACTTACCGTGGTCGTAGTATTATTATCCATTAAAAATAATGATTCACGGTACCATTGACAAATACATCAAAAATCGGTACGTCCATTGTTATTATACCATCGGAAATCGGTAGAGCACATCCCCGGTGATGTATTTTTCTTTAAATCACAAATGAATGAAAATAGATTTCCATGTGTACACGTGACTAGAAGACCTGGCAATGATTCCACCATTGACAAATACATCAACAATCGGTAAATCACGTCCAATGTTATTATATCATTGGAAATCGGTAAAGCACATTCCGGGTAAAGTATTTTCTTTAAATCACTAATGAATGAACACAACTTTTCATCTGCACATGTGGTCGTGTGATAATCTCGCGAGACTTGTATACTGGCGCCAAACGTCGCTATTCGTCGATCTCCATAGACGAGCTATCGCTCAGGGCGGTGCGGGTCGGTTCATCCCACGATCTTTTCACCCTGGGCTGTTTCATCCCAATGTTGTTGTATATTACAGATTTAACGTCCAATACATTGAATATGATATTAAGTTGATTAAATTAAATTATTTACACTGCGTGGGTTGGAAGTTGGTAAAAACATACAATTGGTTAACACAAAAAAAATAAAAAGTCCTTGTTTGTTAAAAAATCAATTTAAATCACACTTATAAGACCGCTCCCTTTGTCATAACAAAAACATGTTTCACCTCAACGCAGACAGGTAACTACAAGTGGGAATTGATAAAACAATAGCATTTGACCAATCAAATAATGAATGTAAATAAAAAAAACACATTAAAAAGGACATTTATGACTCAACTGTATATTCAAAGACATGATTTTGTGTGGCACCCAGACAGGTGAGCACAGGTGATAATTAATAAAACAACAGCTTTCGACCAATCTCAGGATTAACCCATACTGTACTAACATACATGTATATTGAAAATATGCATTTCATATGGCACCCAGGATTTGAAAAACCTAAGCATTCGGCCAAACAGATAATCAATCTACTCTTATAACAGACAATTATGACTCCACCGTATATTCACCTGGCCAAAAGGTGATTAGCTCAGCATACCGTGTATACACAGACCATTTCTGTAATTAATGTACATGGGGATATATATTAAGAGGTTTGCATGCCGCTAGTTCTTGCAAACGTTATTCATATGTATAAACCATGATATTCCAATGTTCGATTTCTTTTTAATGTGCATGCTGCAAATAAATGTCTTTAAAACGTTCTTTATAATAATATGTATAAACTAGTGATTGCATGCAGCAATTATTTTTTTTGAATCGTTCTTTATATGTGATTGTTTTCCAATTTTATATCTGTGAACCAGTCTCTTCCAGTATTTTAAGAGTTCATGTTATTTTTTAGTGTTTATTTTTGAGTGTTTATGTTATTTTTTAGTGACATGGATTCCACTAAGTAAAAACACGTGTCCCAAATCATGCTTTATATTTATTGTATAAGTCTATGACACTGCCGTTCAGGCGTCGAATTCGGATTCTAATATATCGGTATAAAAATGAATATCAAACACGACGTCGCGCCTGTACATGACACTATTCTAATCACGTGCAGAGGACAGCTGATCGTTCCCCCTGGAATTCCTTTCTCGCATTCCGACTAATTTGCGATAAAAATTATATGTGAAAGAATGATATTACAGAAGAGCAATGAAGACATAGATCAGTAATTAATTCTAATTGTTAGGTTTTCTGGCTTCTTACTTAAATGTGTGAATACAACTCAACCCTCGCCGCATGTTTTTATTACTAATCCAAAACAAATAATTATTTCTTATTAAATAATAAATAAAAAAAGTACACGTTTGTTCAACTATAAGTAAGTGCTTAACAGTTTATTTAACAATAAGTACAGCTTAGTTAATTAACTGCTATTCTAATAACCAACTTTCAACCTATGAAGTGTAAATAATTTAATTTAATCAACCTGTCCATAATATCATATTAAATGTATTCGATGTTAAATCTATAATAAACAACAATAACAAGGACGGTGGTGGGGGGGGGGGGTGAAACAGCCCGGAATGAATAGATTACTTGTCATTTCGATCCCGCGTCATTTCGGACTCAAGAATAAAACCTCGACGTTTCAGACTCAGGTATGTGACATTTCTGACTTGGGTAGGTGACGCTTCTGACTCGGGGAATAAGTTTAAAGGAAAGGTTTAACACAACTGTCAAATCAATTTATAATAAATTATATAATTTACACCTCGCCATCAAGTACAGCACCTGGAGTTGTGCATAACGAACCTACGGCAAAATTTCAAATGTTGAATGTTTACGAAAAGAGCGTTTTATTTTTTTTATATCTGTACTATCTATATAAAAATGTTGTTGATGAATTTATTTGAAATAGGCCAATTCAAAACACGAAAGAAAATATTTATTAACATGAAACACGTGATTAGTAAAAATGCTCCACCAAATGTTAAATCATTAGTGAATAGTTGCACTTGCGGTTCTTTGATAATCATCGTTTCCCGTAAAAAGTAATGCATTTGTTTAAAACGAATAATATGCTGATGAATTGATTTGAAAATGACCTACACAAAAATTAAAATAAATATTTACACGACATGCACTCTTTTTACAAGTATCTAGAAATTGTTAACGATAATCCGCACGTTGACATGCATTATTCCTCGACAAGCTTGGCAATACCAATCGATAAATTTGTGCGTACAAAGCAATGTTTTTCTATGGAAAATATTAGAAATAGCAACGATCAAAGTGGAATAATTAAAGCTGATTAGCCGATAATCCCCATGTTATTGTTGTGGCTGTGCAAAGAAATCTTACGGTTGTTTGGTGGATGAGGAAAAACGTGAGTTGTCAATCATCGATAATGGCGGCCGTGTGTTGATTGCAATTATTCCGTTTCACAAAAAAACCCAATAGCAGGTCAATCAGGCTCGTTTACTATTTGATAAAAGAAAAACAATGAAGTATTACTAAATATACACAAATTTTCAACAATATTTTATTACCTAGTTTATTACTCGCCGATGAAACAAAACAAAAGAGAACTAGCAATGTTAATCGCGATCTCAACAGTCGCCGATCAACTGAATAAGGCAACTATCAGCCTCCCATAAAACGAAAAGATAAATGGCTGTACTGTCACATAAATTTTCCACAGTCTTTTAATTATTAATCCGAAACGTCGCTAGCCGAATCCGAAATGAAACAGCCCGGGATGAACAGTCCGATAAAAAATTAGGTTGAGATGAAACAGCCCAGGGTGAAAAGATCGTGGGATGAACAGACCCGCACCACCCTGAGCGATAGCTCGTCTATGGAGATCGACGAATAGCGACGTTTGGCGCCAGTATACAAGTCTCGCGAGATTATCACACGACCACATGTGCAGATGAAAAGTTGTGATCATTCATTAGTGATTTAAAGAAAATACTTTACCTGGAATGTGCTTTACCGATTTCCAATGATATAATAACATTGGACGTGATTTACCGATTGTTGATGTATTTGTCAATGGTGGAATCATTGCCAGGTCCTCTAGTCACGTGTACACGTGGAAATTTATTTTCATTCATTTGTGATTTAAAGAAAAATACATCACCGGGGATGTGCTCTACCGATTTCCGATGGTATAATAACAATGGACGTACCGATTTTTGATGTATTTGTCAATGGTACCGTGAATCATTATTTTTAATGGATAATAATACTACGACCACGGTAAGTTTAGCATTACTTCGTGTGCATTTTTTTATATCCACCCTTTTTATTCGTACTTCATTTCATATGTAAATAATCGTAATCAAAATGAACCGATCGGATAAACGACTCGCGAGCAAATAAATTTTTCGTCTAATATTTAAACACTTGATAAATTAATCGGCAGCTCAGAAATTAAAGCGATGTCTAGTAATCAAACGCATTACATAATTCGACGGTTCGTCCATTTTTAACCCCCACTCGGAGATATCAAACGCTGTACCATTAAATTAAACTATGGTTCTAATTAAACCATTTTTGTAGTTTTCAAACGATTATTGTCAATTATCAAACGATGTTTTGAAATCAAACTCTATAGCATTTTTTAAAGTCAAAAAACCCCATCTTAAACGATGTCAGTTTCACAGTGACAGATCACCAAATATTCCTGGGCAGTCACCCACGAAACAAGGGCGAAAGTTATTTTTAGTCCTTCTCTCCCTTTGCCTTTTCCCCCTTTTGCATGGCGATTTTTGTTGAATTTTTGGTGTAGAATCGAAGAAAAGGGTTTGAAAATACATTTTCTGCCAGATTTTGGTGAATATTCATGATTTTGAGGCGGAAGGATACAAGAGTTGTGAGGTTGGTTACGTTGAAAAGGAGGGCCGAAAATTGCAAGGTTAGCTGTCTCTACTTCCAGCTTGTCTATCTCAAGTTTTTCATGAAGAACCTCATACATGCTTTTGGGCAAGAGTCTGCCACATGTTGCTCCATCTGTGGCAGAAAGCGTTTTTCCCAACGAATATTTGGGAAAAAGTTACAGCCGGTCTAAGAGACGAGAATTAACATTAAAGTCAATGGGTCAATAATTAGTGTTCTGTGGCCTGTCTGTGTATGACAATGCTGTGACTGATATGCCTTAGTTTTGGAAATATGATGACTAATTTGTCATCACTAAAAAAAATTAAATTTAGAAAAAAATTTATCAAAGTTTTGGGAAAAATTGTGATTTTACTGCAAATTTTCCAATTTTCAGTTTTTATACGTCCACATTGAAATGTGGATAAAAACAAAGTCAAAGGTATCACAAAACCATCTTTTAAAGTATCTAACGTTTCGTAGGTAAAAACCTACTTCTTCAGAGAATATATAACTTATATTCTCTGAAGAAGTAGGTTTTTAACGTTTCGTAGGTAAAAACCTACTTCTTCAGAGAATATATAACTTATATTCTCTGAAGAAGTAGGTTTTTACCTACGAAACGTTAGATACTTCTTCAGAGAATATATAACTTATATTCTCTGAAGAAGTAGGTTTTTACCTACGAAACGTTAGATACTTTAAAAGATGGTTTTGTGATACCTTTGACTTTGTTTTTATCCACTCCTACTACTGGTGTCACTGTATCAAGTTTATTATGACTTTGATCCTGTCTATGTTTATGTTATTTAAATGGTTTTGGATTCCTCTCACTTTATCATTCGTATTCACATTGAAATGTGGTCGTATATTGTCGACCCCCCCCCCTCCGTCCGTCCGTCCGTCCGTCCGGCGTCCACAATTGCTTGTGGACGCTCTTCAGGCTAAAGTTAATATCTGATTGACTTTAAATTTATACACAGTGTTTGATGTCATGAGACGAAGAAGCCTATTGTTTTTCAGCGATTTCTGATAATAACTACCAGAGTTATGGCCCTTGATCACTTCAAAAAATCTTGTGGACGCTCTAGAGGCCAAAGTTAATATCCGATTGACTTTAAATTTATACACAGTGTTTACGGTCATGAGACGAAGAAGCCTATTGATTTTCAGCGATTTCCGATAATTAGTGCCAAAGTTATGGCCCTTGATCACTTCAAAAAATCTTGTGGACGCTCTAGAGGCCAAAGTTAATATCTGATTTACTTTAAATTTATACGCCCTGTTTAAGGTCATGAGACTATGAATCCTATTGATTTTCAGCGATTTCCGATAATTAGTGCCAGAGTTATGGCCCTTGATCACTTCAAAAAATTCTGCAGACGCTCTAGAGGCCAAAGTTAATATCCGATTGACTTTAAATTTATACACAGTGTCTAAGGTCATGAGACAAAGAAGCCTTTTGATTTTCAGCGATTTCCGATAATTACTGCCAGAGTTATGGTCCTTGATCACTTCAAAAAATCTTGTGGATGCTCTAGAGGACAAAGTTAATATCCGGATGACTTCAAATTTATACATAGTGTTTACAGTCATGAGACTAAGTCTATCGATTTTCAGTGATTTTCATTAATTGCTGCCAGAGTTATGGCCCTTGATCACTTCGAAAAAATCCTGTGGAAGCTCTAGAGGCCAAAGTTAATATCCGATCGACTTTAAATTAACACACAGTGTTTAGGGTCATGAGACAAAGAAGTCTATTGATTTTCAGAGATTTCAAATAATTATTGCGAGAGTTATCTCCCTTGATAACTTCAAAAAATCTTGTTACGCTATAGAGGCCAAACTTATCATCCGATTGACTTTAGATTGATACACAGAGTTTAAGGTGTTGAAACGAACAAGTATTTTGATTTTCAATGAATTTTGATAACTGAACAGCTAAATCCATGATATTAAATGTTTCATGTATATACTAATTGTTAGCGGGGTAACACTTTATAAAATGCAATCAAATTCTAATGATTTTCTGATAATTACATAATGAGCTGCTACTCTTAATCAGTTTTTAGTGTATTACAAATGTTTCATTAGCGAAAAAAGTAAAAATATGCGACAACCCTTGTTGACTGCCCGGACGATTTAGCTGCTGTGGGCGTATGTTTCGTTGCCTGGCAACCTATCTTTATTTAATTTCTAACAGCAAGAAAAATACTTCAATGTCCAATTTTGGTGTATTCAGCCTCAGAAAGCACAGATAAAGTGAACAACATTGTAATTTCACCTAATTTGGTCTAAAAATCAGGAATATTAACAGAAAATCTCCAGATTCTCCCATTTCTAAAAATGCCCTTATTTTCATTGCTAATGTAACTTAGATGGGATTTATAAGTTTGTCAAGTTTAGAAATAGCTCCAGCTTTCCTACAGAAAATGGAAAATTGGCAACACTGAGTTAATGATATTCAGCAGATGGGTTTGTACAAAATGTTCAAAACAGGGGTAGGCTCAATTTGGCCACTATTTTACCCAGAACAAGCATTTTTTTCTTCTTTGAAGCATTAAATTCTTGCATTTTCTTCATGTAGGAAGCAATATCCCAATCTTTGTAGACATTTTTCACCCCATCTTTCTGTTTAAAGGGGCTATAAATGCCCCACCCCACCCGTTTTTATTAATGTGTTTTGAGATATTTAATTGCACCTGTGTTGACAATTAAATGATAATAATTGGAATTTGTTGTTGAATTACAGATGGGAATGTTATTTTTTGCCAATAAATGGTCATTTCGTACATTTTATGTTATCAACTATGTCATAACTACCTTTTTGACTTCATTTTTTAAGGCAATTGATGTAAAGGTCCAGACATCTTGCTTAGTACAATAATTGCAATAAAGATTTGTATGATGCCTCTGAGGTTTGAGATGTTGAAAACATTAAACTATTTCCAAATTTGTGAAAATTGTGTATTCTGTGACCCTTTTGTTAGAGAGGGGTGGACATAGGCCAAATATACCTTTTTTATTCTTCCAGCAAGGCCTATTTTAACCATAATTCATATTAATTGCACCTATTTTAGCTTCTATGTACATATATTAGCCAGGGATGGTAAAACATATCTGTTAGGCAGATTCCTTTGGTTATGTTAGCTCTGCAACCAAAGATAAGATTGATTCAGTCATTGACATTTTTAGGGGGTGGGGTTACATGTTTCAGTACATACCTCTATAATTACAATCAATGCAATTGATTTGTGATTTTTCTGTTTGCATATTGTCCAGGGTTTCCAAAAATATATTACTTGCCAGGCTGGCTATCTAAAAAAGTGGAAAACTATTGTTTTTTTGACAGATGCTACATGTAAATTTTATACATTTTTCATGACATGGCAGTAAAAAAATATATTTTTGATAAAAATTCCAAATTATGAGTGTTTTCTATATAGTTTGTTTGTAACTTGTCTAATTTTTTCACAGAGCTCAAATACTGCCTCTATTAAAAAAGATTTTTTAAATTTTAGCACAAAAGGCCCAGGGACCTGAGATGCACCACTGTACTTAAAGCAGCATGTATACTTAAAGGGCCATCATTTTTGCAGTTATTCTTTGATTTTGATTTCCTTTCACCAGCATGTTGCCAGAACATATGGGAAGCAAATACAAAAGGCCTTTTGGTGATATCCGAAGTTTCACCCCTATATAGGACACAGATCACCAAATATTCCTGGGCAGTCACCCACAAAACCAGGGCGAAAGTTATTTTTAGTCCTTCTCTCCCTTTCCCTTTTTCCCCCTTTTGCATGGCGATTTTTGTTGAAATTTTGGTGTAGAATTGAAGAAAAGGGTTTGAAAATACATCTTCTGCCAGGTTTTGGTGAATATTCATGATTTTGAGGCGGAAGGATACAAGAGTTGTGAGGTTGGTTACGTTGAAAGGGAGGGCCGAAAGTAAAATTGCAAGGTTAGCTGTCTCTACTTCCATCTTGTCTATCTCAAGTTTTTCATGAAGAACCTCATACATGCTTTTGGGCAAGAGTCTGCCACATGTTGCTCCATCTGTGACAGAAAGCGTTTTTCCCAACGAATATTTGGGAAAAAGTTACAGCCGGTCTAAGAGACGAGAATTAACATTAAAGTCAATGGGGCAATAATTAGTGTTCTGTGGCCATATAGTAACATACATATATAAGGTATTGGTGGAACTAATGAATATTAATGAGGCTTACTATTGGTATATACATATTGTACTGTATAGTATAGAACTATAGGACATTACAGTACCGTGATACAGCACCAGTCAAAAAATAACACAAATCAAAAACCTTGTTTACAACAATAATTAGTAAAAACACAGAGCTGCCCTTAGGCGCTCTATACATATACTGCCAAGGGATCTTTTATGTGCACTCCAATGTGTACACAAGACCTCGGTTTTTTGTCCCATCCGAACGACTAGGCTGCTGTCCTTGTCAGGCCCTTCTTCTGCATCACTGACAAGGGGAAATCACACCAGAAAATCAAGATGAACTTTCTCGGCTAATGCAGGGATCAAACACCCGACCTCCAGGCTAGCGAACCAGTGCCTTATTCGTGACCCCCTTGTTGGAAATAAGTCCCATCAAAGCAAACTTGGTCTTGAATGAAAGGTAGGGTCCGTAGGTACTCCAGAAAAAAATGATCGCTTGGGGAAAATTTTGGGGCGGGGTCAAAGGTCAAAGTTGACCATTCAGAAAATATCAGTCAATATCTGAGAAACTATCAATGTTAGACCCTATGAATTTATTATTAACATCGTGTACACAATTTCTACTATGCTAGATGAGTGGACAGTGGTAGTAGAGTGGTTCAGAGACACAATATTTGTCCTTATAAAAACTGACCCGCTTACCTGTGTGATTGCTCCGTCGAGAAATCTTCTGAAGTGAGTAGAAGTTAGCGCCGCGCACGTAGTTTAGGATGTCGCAGCAAATATACGTCACACGAGGTATTTTTACAAACATGTATTGGTATATAACGCCGAGTAAAAAATACACTCATTACGGGCTTCGACTTACGTGTTTATTTAATAGCGAACGTGAGCAAAAATTTTGATTTCACTCCTTGATTCGATTTTTGATTTTGGCGATTTTGGTGATTTAAATACAGAGCTAGCTGTAATAGCTTCGTTTCATTTCTAACTTTCAAGCAGGTGAAATCGCCCAGATAAATTCACTACAACCTTTCGAGATTTACTTTTATTAAGTGGTTATAATCTTGGTTTACGCGGCAATCTCTCCTGGTTAGGAAATAAATATTTGCTAGCTCCAAATGCGCAGAACTATTTCAGACCGGAAAATAACCGAAACAAACTTTTTATTTGTAGTCTTTATTTTCCAGACACTTTTCGGTAACATGAGGTAAATTATTTTTATAATCTTAGTATATTATCTTAACATCCTGTAGCCATAGGCTTTGATCGACAGACTTATTTTTTTCTAGATTTGAGACTGAGCCCTGCAAGGTATCGTCCACGGATCATTTGCTATCCAGCATTGGATAAAATCACAAAAATCACAAATAGGCCGATGCTAGACAAATGTTAATAAATTCCTGACAACTTCGGAGCATCGGTCTATCATGACTGCTTTACATGACGACTGTGTGACTTTTGGTGACAAATACATTCAAAATAGACTGGTCAGACCGGGTCAGACTGACGACAAAGACTAGGAAGCTGAGTAAAAGTAAGGTTAAGTCCACTAAATGTATGAAATCATACAACGATTTTCTTGACACCCCATTTTTTCAGGGATAGTTTACGAGACTCCATCAGCAGACACAAGTGAAATTAATTTAATAAATAGAGAGACTCGATGCGACCTTGACTGATTTAGATAGAAAAAAAAATATTTGCGGCGATTGTCATAAAAGCCCGATCGCCAAGTTTAAAAACTTCTGAAGACTAAAAAAGAAATGATTTGCATGAAGGCTAATAATGAAAATAAAAAACAATTGGCAGGTAAAAAGAATGGTTGCAAGTCAAAACCTTTTTAGATGAACGAAGGAATTTGTATGATGTCAAAAATCAAAGATACACAGCAGAATGCCATAATTTGGTCATGGAACTTAATAATCTAAACGTTTCCAATAGTAACGTAGCAGTGGTTATAACCGCATGTTAGGCTGTCGCGGGACTAAAAACTAATTACATTCCATCAAAATCTACAGTTCAAAGAATATCATGTGAGCGCGTCGGTGTATCTTTAAACATGTTTAGGAAACCTTGAAGTCGGCGAAAAATACTACCCTTTATACAGACGAGACTACAAAATTTGGCTCTAAATTCGGTACATACGCAATAATCGTGGCTCGACACATACGCCACTTATCCAGCAATGTGTTCTTTTTTCATAAAAAACATCATGCAGTACAATATATTTATTTATCTGAGGGACAAAAAATAAAGTCTTAAATTAATAGTTTTATTGAGGTGTTTATCCCTCTCTCACTCCCCGTATTACATATCATTATATTTTCCTCATACTTTACCGGCAATTTTAATTATTTTTCATAACAAACATCATACTGCACAATATAATATTTAGTTATGTTATAGAGATGATAAAACCTTAAAGTGTTACATTATTAGATTGATAGACCTCTTTCTCCCTCGCTCCTTCTGTATAACATGCCGTTTTAAACAGGCCAGTGTTTGGGTATAAATAAGTAAACGCACTGTTCATTTTAATATATTTATTAGGATAATCTTGAAATAATTCTTGTCAAATGCCGATCTTTTCATCTCCAGCTTAACATGTATTTTAATTTCTACTGTAGCATTATAAACACAGTTAATATAAAGACATGTGAAGGGGTGGGTTGACTGTTAAAACAACTAAGCGTTTGCACATGCGTACATATGTCAAATCCAATCGTCTCATAGAGTGTATTCTGTTACTTCGCAGTAAGGAAATAAACAATATTTTCCAACTGCGATAAAGTTATTTCGTTTCAGGGACGTGCGTAGCTTGGAGCATATTTTTTATAGTACAACCAAGGGACATAGCTCTTATTCTCACTAAGAGATAACACCTTTGATTATGGAAGCCGTGAAGATTTTGAGCCATTTATAACATATGTCCAAATGGTTATATATCCTCAAAAATCAGAAGTGTCCAGACTTCCATTGTTGATCAATGAAGTTTTTATAGTAAGTCATATAATGTCTTTACTGTCCCGAAATAGTGTCTGTTATAAATCATTTTTAGCCTGAACCACTCTAACAGTGGGTGAGGAGGGGGGCTGATAAAATGACGAAATTTCATGTTTCATTCGACTTTTGCACACAGCATATGTTGACCAACTTCATATGTAGCCAAAAACACTGCTTAAGGAGACCTGAACGCCTGTCATGCACTGTATAGACCTCTAAAGGGCCGGGAATCGATTATCAGGTAACCCAACAAAAAAAAATTGGCCCGAAATCTTTTGATGTTCACATTCAAGTGACTCTATATTTTTGCGATTATTTTTGTGCATATGTCGACCAACTTCATATGTAGCCAAAAACACTGCTTAAGGAGACCTGAACGCCTGTCATGCACTGTATAGACCTCTAAAGGGCCGGGAATCGATTATCAGGTAACCCAACAACAAAAAAATTGACCCGAAATCTTTTGATGTTCACATTCAAGTGACTCTATATTTTTGCGATTATTTTTGTGCATATGTCGACCAACTTCATATGTAGCCAAAAACACTGCTTAAGGAGACCTGAACGCCTGTCATGCACTGTATAGACCTCTAAAGGGCCGAGAATCGCTTATCAGGTAACCCAACAAAAAAAAAATTGACCCGAAATCTTTTGATGTTCACATTCAAGTGACTCTATATTTTTGCGATTATTTTTGAGGCTGTTCAAATCCAGATAGTCCCTTCAAGTGTGTGAATTACCCTTCTATCTCTGATAAGGACATGAAAGCGGTAGCCAAGGTGAAATGGCCAAAACTGACGATTCTTATTTGAAAATTGGTTGGCTTGATAGCGACCACTGAAATCTTTTCGGGGTATTCTGTTTTATATTATTATAACAGATTTCTCATGTTATACCAATGGACTTAAATGCGAGTGTCTGGGCAAAGTTTCACCATAGAAATG
Source organism: Patella caerulea (assembly GCA_036850965.1). NCBI lineage: Eukaryota > Metazoa > Mollusca > Gastropoda > Patellidae > Patella > Patella caerulea. The sequence goes on along the minus strand of JAZGQO010000001.1, from coordinate 46,717,476 downwards.
ATAAGTTAGGCCTATGTGGTTGTCCCGAAATGACTGAGTCTTTAGTTGATGCATCTTTGTGGAATTTGGTTTCTATGTCTACTTCTGTTTTAAACAACCTTCTCAATTGATGGAAGATGTTGCTGTGGAATGACATAAGGACTCAAATTTGGATGTATGTTTTTTATACGCCCACATTTTCATGTGGACGTATTATGTCGTCGCCCCTGTCCGTCCTGACGTCCGTCCACTTTCTACAGGTCACAATTCTTATCCGATTTTGACGAAACTTGAAATATAGGTTTATCCCTATAAGATCTCGGGTCCTTTCGATATTGGCATGTATCGGATTGGAACTTCATGGATTATGGCCCCTGATTGTATGAAAAGTCATGTTTTTAGCTTGTGGGCCCTATAGAGGTCACAATTTTGAACAGATTGTGATGAAACTTGACATGCATGTTTATAGCCCCAAAATCTTGGTTTCTTTCGATATTTGCGCCCATCGGATTGTAACTTCCTGAATTATGGCCCCTGATCGTCCGAAAAATCGCCCTTTTTAGCTTGTGGTCCCTCTTGAGGTCAAAATTATTATCCGATTTAAAAAAACGTTTGATTATATCACTGTTACATGGTAATGAAGGTTGAGTTCAAATTTCGTGAAAATCGGACCACAATTGACAAACAAAATGGCCACCGTTTGTACGCGAATAGTGTGAAAATATGTTATATCAAGGTTGTGGACCCTATCGAGGTCACAATTTTGAACCGATTTTGATGAAACTTGACATGTATGTTTATAACCCAAAGATCTTGATTCCTTTCGATATTTGCACCCATCAGATCGTCACTTCCTGAATTATGGCTCCTGATTGTCCAAAAAATTGCCCTTTTTAGCTTGTGGTCCCTCTGGAGGTCAAAATTATTATCCGATTTAAAAAAAAACGTTTGATTATATCACCGTTACATGGTACTGAAGGCTGTGTTCGAAGTTCGTGAAAATCAATCCAAAATTGACGGACAAAATGGCCGCCGTTTGTACGCGAATAGTGTGAAAATATGTTATATTAAGGTTGTGGACCTTATAGAGGTCACAATTTTGAACCGATTTTGATGAAACTTGACATACATGTTTATAGCCCAAAGATCTTGGTTCCTTTCGATATTTGCGCTCATTGATTTGTAACTTCCTGAATTATGGCCCCTGATTGTACGAAAAATCACCCTTTTTTGCTTGTGATCCCACTGGAGGTCAAAATTATTATCAGATTTAAAAAAAACGTTTGATTATATCACCGTTACATGGTAATGAAGGGTTGAGGTTAAATGTCGTGAAAATCGGACCAAATTTGACAAACAAAATGGCCGCCATTTGTAAGGGAATAGTGTGAAAATATGTTATATCAAGGTTGTGGACCCTATCGATTGCACAATTTTGGACCGCTTTTGATGAAACTTGACATGTATGTTTATAACCCAAAGATCTTGGTTCCTTTTGATATTTACACCAATCGGATCGTAACTTCCTGAATTATGGCCCCTGATTGTCCGAAAAATTGCCCTTTTTAGCTTGTGGTCCCTCTGGAGGTCAAAATTATTATCCGATTTAAAAAACGTTTGATTATATCACCGTTACATGGTAATGAAGGCTGATTTCGAATTTTGTGAAAATCGAACCAAAATTGATGACAAAATGGCCGCCGTTTGTACGCGAATAGTGTGAAAATATGTTATATCAAGGTTGTGGACCCTATAGAGGTCACAATTTTAAACTGATTTTGATGAAACTTGACATGCATGTTTATAACCCGAAGATCTTGGTTCCTTTCGATATTTGCGCTCATTGATTCGTAACTTCCTGAGTTATGGCCCCTGATTGTACGAAAAATAACCCTGTTTAGCTTGTGGTCCCACTGGGGGTCAAAATTATTATCCAATTTAAAAAAACGTTTGATTATATCACCGTTACATGGTAATGAAGATGGAGGTAAAATTTCGTGAAAATCGGACCAAAATTGACAGACAAAATGGCCGCCTTTTTTACCCAATTAGTGGGGTCAGAATTATTATCCCATTTAAAAAAACGTTTGATTATATCACCGTTACATCGTAATGAAGGTTGACGTCGAATTTCGTGAAAATCGGACTAAAATTGACGGCTGTTCTTGTCAGGCCATCCATCCTTCATCACAAACAAGGGGAAACCACGCTAGAAAATCTAGATGAACTTTGTCACCCAATGCAGGGATCAAACACCCAACCTCAAGGCCACTGAGCCAGCATCTTACCCACTTAGCAACATGATCCCCAGTTGAATTTGAAGCCTACTGAAATGAACCTTTATAACCCAAAGATCTTAATTCATTTCAATATTTCCACGTATCAAATTCTAACTTAATGATGTAGGAAAAATCACTTTCGGTATTGCTTGTTCTCTATCCATCTCTCGAAAATGTGGGCGTATCCTGCCTGGCAGTGCCAGCCTATCTTGTGAACACTCTAGAGGCAATAGTTGATATCTGATTGTTTAAGATCATGAGACAAAGAATCCTATTGATTTTCAGCTAATTCCGTTAATTACTGCCAGAGTTATGACCCTTGATCACTTTGAAAAATCTTGTGAATGCTCTAGAGGCTAAAGTTAATATCCGATTGACTTTAAATTCATGAGATGAAGAATTCTATGGATTGTCAGTGATATCCATTAATTACTGCCAGAGTTATGACCCTTGATCAATTTTTGTGAACTCTCTAGAGGCTAAAGTTAATATCCAATTGACTTGAAATTTATACATAGTGCTTAAGGTCATGAGACGATATTCAATAATTACTGCCAGAGTTATGACCCTTGATCACTTTGAAAAGTCTTGTGAACTCTAAGTTAATATCCAATCGTCTTGAAATTTGTACACAGTGTTTAAGGTCATGAGATAAGGAAGCCTATTGATTTTCAGCGAATTTCGATAATTGCTGCAAGAGTTATAGCCCTTGTTCACTTTGAAAAATCTTGTGGATGCTCTAGTGGCCAAACTTATCATCCAATTGACTTCAGATTGATACACAGAGTTTAAGGTCTTGATTTTCAATGAATTTTAATAACGGAACAGCTAAATGCATAATTTGAAATGTTTCGTATACTACATGTAAGTGTTAGCATTGGGCAGAACTTAAAAAAAACAGACAATTTCGGATAATTTCTTTACGAGTTGTTAATCTTCATCAGATTTCAGAGTATTATATATGTTTCATTATCGAAAAAAGTAAGAATATGCGACAACTCTTGTTAACTGCCCGTATGATTTAGCTGATGTAGGGGTATGTTTCGTTGCCTGGCAACCTATCTTTTGGTTTGTCAAGCTTTGAAAGGTTGGATAATGTAGGGTTGATGAATTTGTTTACCATATGTTCTGAATAGTCGTTGTATTCCAAGGTTGAGAGATTTCGGGGTCACAAATGGTTTTTTAAAAGATATATATTCATCTATGTGTATTTGTTTTTTGTACACTGACGTGGTCGTCTGTCCACAATTGTTTGTTAACTCTCTACAGGTCACAATTCTTATCCGATTTTGACCTTGAAATCTAGATTTATCTCCAAAAGATCTCAGCTGCTTTTGATATTGTCATGTATCTGATTGAAACTTGATGGATTGTGGTACCCTATTCATGTATGAACATATCCTTTTTATTTATTTCTGAAGATGGCGGGGGTTTAACTGAAGGTGATAATTTAGATGTCAATAAAAATCTTCATTATTTTCCCTGTATAAACCTCATCTTGACATCAAAATCCAAAATGGCGGAAATCCAAGATGCCCGTAATGTTAATATGTGTTAAGAGCTAGTCCACGAGAAAACCATGCAGGGGGTTCGAAGGTGGGGGGCGTCCGATTGAGTTCATATTTACAGGGTTTGGTAGACCCATCGAGCCTACTCCCCAGCCAAAATCACTGATTTCAGAACCGTTTTCGAGATACAGGCCTTTTACATTTTTTGGCAGTTTTTTGACATTTTCAAGCCAAATTTTAGGTATTTTCGTCGCACTATTACCACTGTTACGTGACCCTGGAGAACTAGGTTTGGGTTGTTCATGATAGCAGGGGTCTTGCACTACCACATTATCATGGTCATCCGGTTCAAGTTCATTTTCCAAAAGTGTCCGGATACTTCACACGATACGTGTCTAGAGATACCTGAATTATACCCTTTCTTCAAATTTCGATAACTCCACTGGAGCAGGGTTTGCGATAAAAATTAAATCGTTGTCAACTCACCTACAACAGTATGAAAATTTGTGTCGAAAGTTACGAAATTCGTCATTTTTCGCGTCGTATTTTGGTTTCTTTAGTGTTTGGATTTCAGCCATACTTTCCGGACATGTCCTGCGATATTTTCCAAATGTCGGACCAGGAATATGACCGACTGGACATCAATATTGACCAATTGGACATCAAGATATGGTGAATAATATTCAGAATTTCAAAATTAGTATGTGTATTGAGTATATAACTACCACCTGTATTTATCTTGTTATACCGTCGATACGTACACCTACCTTGTTTACCTGCTTAATCTATTGTAGAAATGATTTATCTATGAATAAAATAAAACCAAGCGTGAACAATCCAAACCATTAGTAAAAATTCGAATTCCGGCAAAATAGTGTAATCAGCAAATGGACTGTTCACCGTGTACAAAATACACGACAAACAGTGGTTAAAATACCATTTCGGAAGCTTTTTTTTCATTTGCTACCATATAAACGAATAAATTTTTGGGAAATATCACTGGCCTGAATTTGATTGAAGCAGACACGGATAGTTTTGAAGATTCATCAAAATCTGATAAAATTTATGTTCTTTAAGCGGTCCTCACACGCTCAATATAATTGTCAATATTACTGATGTCAATGTTATTGAAGCAAATATTGTCTCAATATTCATTCTGAGGAAAGCAGCCATCATTGACGGAACAATTTGTTTAGCATTAGCTATGGCGGTTCCAAGTCCCAAGAAAAAGAAACTACATCGAAAATGGTCATAACAAGGGTGTACTCAGGGGGAAAAGTTTGGGCACAAACACCTACTTCGAGAGCTTCGTGAAAACGAAATATTGCGTCAATATTATTGATGACGCCCACACACGATCAATTGTTGCACAAAAATTGACGGTTCGTCAATAAAAAATCTACGGACATTTGATTTCTTCAATCATATTGACATCAATTATTTCGAGCTTCAATATCACATACACACACTCAATATGATTGTCAATATCAAGTATTGACAATATAACTGACAATTATGTTGTGCGTATGTGGGCCGCTTAAGAGTGTCAACATTCTTGGAATTACATACTTTTACACTATTTGCGAACGAAAAGCGGCCATTTTGTCTGGTAGTTTTGGTTTGATTTTCATGAAATTCGAACTCCGCAATCATTAGCGTGTAACTGGGATATATCAAAACGTTTTTAAAAATCGAATGAAAGTTGTGACCTCTAGACGGGCTACAAGCTAAAACAGCATTTTTTTTTGTAGAATCATGGGCCATAAGCCATGTTTACATTACAAGTTTTTAAGCGTGCCAGGTACGGTTCCTGGTATGGCACTGTTAATGTTTTTGTAGTGTAAACGGGTCAAACACAAGCGTGTCGTACTGAGTACCGTGCCAATCTGGCCCACTGAAGTGGGGTGGTCTCGGAACCTTGCCAAGAACGGCTCGTTTTAAATTTTCGTACTGTAAGCGTTAACCGATCTGAGCACGGATTACTGCCCATGCGCCAAATGAACCTTGACTTTTTTCCGCGAACTTTGACAGCTCTATCAAAATGACTATACGTACCAAAATCAACCGCCATAATTGTTTTCATCCGGGTAACTTGCTTAGGGACTGAAATTCACTTTTCTGTGAAGAGTCCCGCTTTTGGCGTGCTTGGCACGGTTCCAAGACTGGTAATGTAAACGGGTCAATTTCTTGAAATTCATCGAGGCCTAGTACCGTGCCCAGTACGACACGCGTATCGCGGCCAAGTGTAAACGGGGCTATAATCCAGGAAGTTAATATCCGATATCCAGGAATATTAGATAAGGGTTATAAACGACCCCTTTAAAGCTACAATTTCATATTTTTAAGTTATATCTATAAATTATATTTTTAAAGAAACGATTAAAATCGTTGGTATCTATAAACAGTCCTGCCTTGTTAAAGAGAGAGAGAGAGAGAGAGAGATTTCAATAATTCGCTTGCGCGTAGGGGTCTTTAGCGGTGGGATGAAACCGGAGTGCCCGGAGGAAACCCACGAGGTTGAGAAGGCGCCCCTATCCCCATGCCACATACGCTAACACCAGGGCTCGAAACCACAGCCGCAAGCCAGAGGTGACCGGCCATCTAGAGGTCGAAGCGCGGCACTCTAGACCACTAGGCCATCCCAACCCCCCGCCTTGTTAAAGAATAATCCTTTTAATCCTATAATTCACTATTGTCAGTTGAGAAATTGGCAAAAATATCATTATCAACTTCAAATTCAAACGTTTGAAGATAGCTATTGCATGAGGGGAATGGGAAAACAAGGGAGATAATTATGTTATTTTTTCCGATTTAGTCCAGAAACGATAAACATGATTTTCGTAAAATCTGGTGCCATGAAGTTACGATCAGATACATGCCAATATTGAAAGGAACCGAACATAATTATGTTATTATTTCCGATTTAGTCCAGAAACGATAAACATGATTTTCGTAAAATCAGGTGCCACGAAGTTACGATCAGATACATGCCAATATTGAAAGGAACCGAGATGTTAGGGAGATAAACCTATAATTATTTCAAGTATTGCAGAAAGTGGATAAAAATGTGACACATATAGTGTCCGTAAACAAAATGTGGACCGACGGACATGGGCGACGACAATACACGTCCACGCAAAAAATGTGGACAGATAGACTGACAGGGGGTCCACATGAGAATGTAGGTGTACAAAAATAGCGAGATTTTCCTATTTTTATTACGGGCGGATTTTGAATATTTTGTAGACATTTTATAACGAAAACGATGTTTTGACATCGCAAAACTATTCTTATTTGGGCAATTCTGCATTCATTTGCTGTCGAATAAACGAAGACACGTTATTTTGTACCATACGGGGATTAAATATGAAAAATATTTTTATCTGCTCTAACTTGACCGTTTTTCAAAATTTTGACGCTTTAGATCGAGAATTTGCGAAAATCCATATTCTCTGGGAGACGCCATCTTGGATTTGCAGACTGGATACCCAAACCAAACCCGGACTGAATATTTTGGCAAAGTCGGTTGACGGGGAGGCAGAGTCGATATACTGACCCTCTGAATAACAATATAGGCGATAGGGTACCTTAATAATCCGCCCATGTATCCCAATGAAAACTGAAGTTTTTGCTAACTTTCGACATGAATTTTCATACTGTTGCAAGTTAGCTGACAACGAATTTATTTCTTATGTTGTTGTCCCCCGCCTTTCGAAGAAAGTTGGGGGACTATTAAAATGGGTTTGTCCGTCTGTCCGTCTGTCTGTCCGTCTGTCTGTCCGTCACACTTTTTGGGACACAATAACTCTCTTCCTAATTGAGCTAGAATGTTCAAACTTGGTGTATGTGTTTATTAGGTCAATGCCTTGATGGAGTTCGAAGATGAGCATTTTCTGCTTAGGGTAAGCAGAGATAAGCAATTTGAATGGTTGATGCTTTGGGACACGATAACTTTAGTTCTAATTAAGTGATATTGATGAAACTTGGTGTATAGTTTCATTATAGTAATACCTTGACTAAGTTCGATAATTAGCATTTTCTGCTCAGGGTAAGCAGAGCTATACGCAATTTGATTGGTCGAGAATTTGGAACACAATAACTCTCCTTCTAATTGAGTTAAAATGTTCAAACTTGGTGTATATGCTTATTAGGTCAATGCCTTGATGGAGTTTGAAGATGAGCATTTTCCGCTTAGGGTAAGCAGAGATAAGCAATTTGATTGGTTGATGCTTTGGGACACGATACCTTTAGTTCTAATTAAGTGAGAGTGATGAAACTTGGTGTATAGTTTCATTATAGTAATACCTTGACTAAGTTCGATAATGAGCATTTTCTGCTCAGGGTAAGCAGAGCGATACGCAATTTGATTGGTCGAGACTTTGGAACACAATAACTCTCCTTCTAAATTAGTTAAAATGTTCAAACTTGGTGTATATGCTTATTAGGTCAATGCCTTGATGGAGTTAGAAGATGAGCATTTTCCGCTTAGGGTAGGCATAGATAAGCAATTTGATTGGTTGATGCTTTGAGACACGATAACTTTAGTTCTAATTAAGTGAGAGTGATGAAACTTGGTGTATAGTTTCATTACAGTAATATCTTGACTAAGATCGATAATGAGCATTTTCTGCTCAGGGTAAGCAGAGCGATAAGCAATTTGATTTGCCGAGACTTTGGAACACAATAACTCTCCTTCGAATAGAGTTAAAATGTTCAAAATTGGTGTGTATGCTTATTAGGTCAATGCCTTGATGGAGTTCGAAGATGAGCATTTTCTTCTTACGGTAGGCAGATATAAGCAATTTTTGGATGACACTTCGTGTTCAGTTTGATTGGTCGATACGTTTGAAAAAAATAAATGTGCGATTAATTAATATATGTCATCTATTTATTTTGGGATTTCGGCGGGGGACATCAGCCTCACTGTTGGCTTGTTAGAACTGGTCAAGCTGCAAATAAATTGATTTTAATTTTTATCGCAAACCCTGCTCCAGTGGAGTTATAACGATCTAAAGATGGGGTACATTTCAGGCATCTCTAGACACGTACCTTGTGAAGTACCCGGACACCTTTGGAAAATGAACTTGATCCGGATGACCATGATAATGTGGTAGTGCAAGACCCCGGCTATCATGAACAACCCAAACCTAGTTCTCCGGAGTCATGTAACAGCGTTAGTAGTGCGACGAAAATACCTAAAATTTGGCCTAAAAATGGCAAAAAAACACCGAAAAACGTAGAAGGCCTGTATCTCGAAAACGGTTGATTTCTGAAATCGGTGATTTTGGCAAGGGAGTAGGCTCGACAGATCGACCAAACCCTGTGAATATGAACTAAAATGGCCGACCCCCACCTTCGAACATCTGCATGATATTGCATGGTTTTCTCGTGGAATGACTCTTAATATTTTCTCTGTGTTAACGACCTGTCTAACATTTTACTGTTACATTTTCTTCTCTATAAAACTATAATGTATAGTTATATGTATTTGTCTATACTTACCTATGTGTGCTTATTGTTTTCTTGCAGACTAAAGTAATACCATAATGACCTCGCCAAAACCTAAAGCAACTCGTTCTTTGGTGCGAAAACAGTTAGGGGTGGAATTGTATATAGAAGCAACTGCATTTGCCAGTGGATTCCTACCTTTTAAAAAAGATATCATAACTAATATAATGTATCTAATGAGACCAACTAGGTCTGGTTAAAGTGGGCGTTCTAAATATAATGCAGCTTTAGTTTTGGCATATGTGCTTTCAGACCACTGGTTATTTTGCAACATATAGTATATAATATCACTATCAAACATATCAAAACAAATTTACTTACGCTCCTAAATACCATCAAAACGTACCAGGCTAGGAAAAATGACAATTATAACGAGAATGTTAAACTATTTAACACTGAATATTCTGAACTGTTTGATATCTCTTGTGACGACACAGATGTAAAGCGCTTAGTTTTCGTGGTGTGGAAATGACCTTAGTCGAATTTGATTTCTTTGAAGATTAACCAGGTGAGACGAAAATGGTAAGTGAAAACTTCATTGATGAACAGTGAATGAAAACTTTGGAGACATTAACGCAAGCAAAAGAAGAAGTAACTTCTCTGCGTACCAGGCTAGGAAAAATGACAATTATAACGAGAATGTTAAACTATTTAACACTGAATATTCTGAACTGTTTGATATCTCTTGTGACGACACAGATGTAAAGCGCTTAGTTTTCGTGGTGTGGAAATGACCTTAGTCGAATTTGATTTCTTTGAATATTAACCAGGTGAGACAAAAATGGTAAGTGAAAACTTCATTGATGAAAAGTGAATGAAAACTTTAGAGACATTATCGCAAGCAAAAGAAGAAGTAACTTCTCTGCTTCGAAATTATGGGAAGTTGGGTCGGTAATAACGTTCAAACAGACGTGTGACTGGTAGGTAAAACCCTCGAAATGGTTGTATTAAACGAAATAGTGAAAGAGCAGGACCATAATTTCGAAGTAGAGAAGTTACTTCTACTGCTCGTTAGCACGCTTCTCTAATGCTGAATGCCTCCATTAAGATCATTTTCCACGCCATGAAAAATAAGCACTTTGCAACCTCTGTATTGTCACAATAGACATCAAACGGTTGAGAATATTCAGTGTTATATAGTTTAACATTCTCTTTATGTTTTTCATTTTTCTTTGGCGCATTTGGATGAGATTTCGAAAATCTTGAGTAAGGAGTTTGTATATTTGTTTTAATATATTTGGTAGTAGTAGTATATACTAATACTACGTTGTAAAAAAAAACCAACCTGTGTTCTAAAAGCGCATATGCCAAAACTAGAGCTGCATTGAACGTCCACTTCAACCCGCCCAAGTTGTTCGCATCAGATACATCATATTAGTTATGATATCTTTTTTAAAAGGTAGGAGTCCACTGGCAAATCCAGTTGTTTCTATATACAATTCCTCCCCTAACTGTTTTTCGCACCAAAGAGCGAGTTGCTTTAGGTTTTGGCGAGGTCATCACAGTATTACTTTAGTAAATGCATGTTTATAATGAAAGATTTTGTTTCGATATTTGCGTCCATCAAATCGTAACTTTCTGAATTATGGTCCCTGATTGTACGAAAAATCGCCCTTTTTAGCTTGTGGTCCCTCTGGAGGTCACAATTTTTATCCGATTCAAAAAAATGTTTGATTATATCACCGTTACATGTTAATGAAGGTTGAGGTCATATTGTGTGAAAATCAGACAAAAATTGATGGACAAAATGACCGTCTTTGTACGCCAATAGTGTAAAAATATGGTATGGTAGGGTGCCCCACCCTAAATGAATATCTCCAAATATCTCGACAATTACACCACAATACTAATATATTTAGAAAGCCTTAAATCTGTTTCACACATTTATAGTCACTAAATAAACGACCATGCTGTACTTCATAAGCTATGATCATTAAACCATACATAAATAATACTGAAAAATGGTTTGGAGTGGCGTCCATAACATCCAGACACTTTTGAGTAAAAGATAGGTTACGTGCCCTTGTTTTGAAATTAGTCTCGCTTAACTAGTCTACCGATCACTCTACGTCTAATTGACGGGTCGGGATAACCAAGACTACTTTTTTTTACGAAACATGGAACAAGAAATTGAATTTAGAAGCACCAACATCAGGCGTCTCAACAATATTTTTAAGAACCTTGTAAAAGTAAAATGAAACTACTGCTTTGATCATTATTCTTCCATACGGACGTTGAGTCAGAGATATTATTTGTACTTAACCAAAATATGCAGCTTCTAATGGTACAGCTAATTTATAAGGCAATTTAAAAAATAAAACGAGCGTAATTTCTAAAGATGCCGTAATAACCAAAAAGTTAAATATTATTGCTATTCAGAATCGTCAACAATAGATTTTTTACGGCTGTAGTAGTGTTTGGTGTTTTGAACATTTCCGCATGCTGTTGCTATTTATAGCCTCAACGAGTGTGCGAGACTGTTAGAAATCAGTAGTAAGTCATTGAACTAAAACGTGCAGGATCAACGTGTCAAGAACAACTTTTCAGTTGGCACGTGGGGCACCCTAGGTATGGTAAGGTTGTGGACCCTATAGAGGTCACAATTTTAATTCAATTTTGATGAAACTTGAAAGACATGTTTATAACCAAAAGATCTTGGTTCCATTCATTATTTGCACATATAGGATTGTAACTTCCTGAATTATGGCCCCTGATTGTACTAAAAATCGCCTTTATTAGCTTGCGGTCCCTCTGGAGGTCACAATTTTTACCTGATTTAAAAAAAAAAAAACATTTGATGATATCAGTGTTACAGAGGTTGAGTTAGAATTTCGTGAAAATCAGACCAAAATTGACGGACAAAATGGCTGTTGTTTGTACACGAATAGTGTAAAAAATATGGTATGTCAAGGTTGTGGACCCTATAGAGGTCACAATTTTGAACCGATTTTGATGAAACTTGATATACATTTTTATATACGCCCACATTTTCATGTGGACGTATCATGTCGTCGCCCCTGTCCGTCCGTCCGTCCACAATTTGTTTGTGGACTCTCTACAGGTCACAATTCTTATCCGATTTTGACGAAACTCGAAATATAGGTTTATCCCCAAAAGATCTCGGCTGCTTTCGATATTGGCATGTATCGGATCTAAACTTCATAAATTATAGCCCCTGGTTGTACGAAAAATCACGTTTTTAGCTTGTGGACCCTATAGAGGTCACAATTTTGAACCGATTTTGATGACATTTGACATGCATGTTTGTAACCCAAAGATCTTGGTTCCTTTTGATATTTGCGCCTATCGGAATGTAATTTCCTGAATTATGACCCCTGATTGTCCGAAAAATCACCCTTTTTAGCTTGTGGTCCCTCTGGAGGTCACAATTATTATCCGATTTAAAAAAACGTTTGATTATATCACCGTTACACCCTAAGGAAGGTTGAGTTCGAATTTCAGGAAAATCGGACCAAAATTGCCATACAAAAATGGCCGCCGTTTGTACACGAATACTGTTAAAAAATGGTATATCAAAGTTGTGGAACATGTGGAGGTCACAATTTTAATTTGATTTTGATGAAACTTGAAATTCATGGTTATAACCCAAAGATCTTGGTTCCGCATATTTGCGCATATCGGATCGTAACTTCCTGAATTATGGCCCCTGATTATACGCAAAATGGACTTGTGGTCCCTCTGGAGGTCACAATTATTATCCAATTTAAAAAAACGTTTGATTATACTACTGTTACACCGTAAGGAAGGTTGAGTTCAAATTTCGAGAAAATCAGACCAAAATTGACATAAAAAATGACCGCCGTTTGTACGCGAATACTATTAAAAAATGGTATATCAAGGTTGTGGACCCTGTAAAGGTCACAATTTTAATTAGATTTTGATGAAACTTGAAATTCGTGGTTATAACCCAAAGATCTTGGTTCTTTTCGATATTTGCGCATATCGGATCGTAACTTCCTGAATTATGGCCCCTGGTTCTTTAGCTTGTGGTCCCTCTGGAAGTCACAATTATTATCCGATTTAAAAAAACTTTTGATTATATCACCGTTACACCGTAAGGAAGGTTGAGTGTGAATTTTAGGAAAATCGGACCAAAATTGACAGACAAAATGGCCGCCGTTTGTACGCGAATACTGTTAAAAAAATGGTATATCATGGTTGTGGACCCTGTATAGGTCACAATTTTAAATCGATCTTGATGAGGAAGGTTGAGTTCTAATTTCGTGAAAATCGTACCAAAATTGCCAGAAGAAATGGTCGCCGTTTGTACGCGAATAGTGTAAAAATATGGTATATCATGGTTGTGGACTCTCTACAGGTCACAATTTTGATGAAAAGTCACATTTCTAGGTTGTGTACCGTCACACCATAATCATTGTCGGCTTCGAATTTCATGAATATCAGACTGGAACTGACCAACTAAATGGCTGCTCCCAATACAGTATGAAATACAGGACTTAATGATGTAGGAAAAATCACTTTCGGTATTGCTTGTTCTCTATCCATCTCTCGAAAATGTGGGCGTATCCTGCCTGGCAGTGCCAGCCTATCTTTATAACCTAAAGATCTTGGTTCCTTTCGATATTTGCGCATATGGGATTGTAACTTCCTGAATTATGGTCTGTTATTGTTTGAAAAATCGCCTTTATTATCTTGTGGTCCATCTGGAGGTCACAATTATTACCTGATTTAAAGAAAAATTTTGATTATATCAGTTATACTGTAATGAATGTTCGGTGCAAATTTCATGAACATCGGACCAAAATTGCTGAACAAAATGGCTGCCACTGTTACGGGAATGGTGTAAAAATATGGTATATGGCTCTTTGCACAAAACATAACAATCAACTTTGGACATGTTGTAAATAAATATGTATGTATATTTGTTATGTTTTTGTTATTGTTTTTAATTGATATATGGTTGGGGAGACAGAAAAGATAATATAAAATAACTGCATGGAAATTATATATTATTTTTTCTCAAAAAATAGTTTCAAAACCCTCATCATTTGGATGGAGCCTAACTCCTGAAAAATAATAGCTATTGAATAAGGCCCCAGATTTTCAACAAAACTTTGGTGTATATTTAAATTATTTGGATAAAATTGTTCTATAATGATTAAATGTTGAATTAGGACAATGCCATAATTGCTAGTGACTGTAAAAATAAACAATATCTTTCCTTCAGTTTTTTAATATTTTTTTCTCATTTTCCATCCGGGATGACAACGTAATGCTCGACATTTTGTATAGTGTCTAATTGTTGATTGTTTACAGTAAGTCAACTCAAATTGGTAAAATTTGGCATGAAGAATGTGTAATAATATGTTCCAAGTCCATAATTTGGACTAAAAACACTGAGAACTGCTAAGGTGTGACTATAATGTAGGCTGGCTGGCTGGGTCGGACACTATTCTGACACTGTGTTGTATACTGAGCGCCATAGAAAACGCATCACTTATTTAGTTTTTCGTATAACAAAATGATCCTGTAAACATATCTTATTTATTTTGCTTCTTATTGTGAACAATATTTAAATGGGAACACATCAATAACAACACATTTGTACACTTATGGATGTTTAATCTGTAATCAACGGTACAAAAGTCAGAGGGGTCAAAATCAAAAGTACGACAAAGATTGCCAATGGATCGGTTAGTTCTGGAATTAGGATCGTTGGAGTGTATGCGATGTAAATTTAGTGAAAAGTTAGAGTAATTTTAGTTTATTAAATACTATTTATGTGGGAATTACCACTGTCCAGTTGGTTGTGTCGTATTATTCATCAACATGGAATGCACAGAGATTTCTGTTTTATGCTATTGCTATTGAAGGTAAGATGCACAATTTACACATTTGCTGGATTTTCTTTCTATATTCACGTTGATATTCAATTTGGACGCTGACTGCTTGGTATTTATAAATGACGACATTACATTTGTCTTACCGTATACGATAGATTAATCCACATTTTTATTTCATAAAATGCAACTTTATATGGTATGTAATAGGCCTACAATAGACATAACAGAAACGTAGATCACAGCGAGCACACACGCCTATCTAAAGACCTTTATTTTACAAAGACCTGCGTAAAACACACAGCCGAATGATTAATCGCACGGTAAAACAGTTTTACTTCTCAAATTTTGATTTAACACGTACATGTCAAATAAAGCCATGTTGGTCTTTGATTATACTCCGTTTGGTTCAGTTGCCAGAAAACACGCCAATTAAACAATACACAACATTGTCATTCATTTTTTATACGCCCACATTTTCATGTGGACGTATATTGTCGTCGCCCCTGTTCGTCCGTCCGTCCACAATTGTTTGTGAACAGTCTACAGGTCACAATTTTTATCCGATTTCAATGAAACTTAAAATATAGGTTTATCACCCTAAGATCTCGGTTCCTTTCGATATTGGCATGTATCGGACGGTAACTTCATGGGTTATGGCCCCTGATTGTACGAAAAGTCACGTTTTTTAGCTTGTGAACAGTGTAGAGGTCACAATTTTGAACCGATTTGGATGAAACTTGAAATGCATGTTTATAAACCAAAGATCTTGGTTCCTTTCGATATTTGCGCCAATTGGATCGTAACTTTCTGAATTATGGCCCCTGATTGTCCGAAAAATCGCCCTTTTTAGCTTGTGGTCCCTCTGGAGGTCAAAATTGTTATCCGATTTAAAAAAACGTTTGATTATATCACCGTTCCATGGTTATGAAGGTTGAGTTCGAATTTCGTGAAAATCGGACCAAAATTGACGGACAAAATGGCCGCCATTTGTATGCAAATAGTGTGAAAATATGTTTTATCAAGGTTGTGAACAGTGTAAAGGTCACAATTTTGAACCGATTTGGATGAAACGTGACATGTATGTTTATAACTGAAAGATCTTGGTTCCTTTCGATATTTGCGCTCATCGGATCGTAACTTTCTGAATTATGGCCCCTGATCGTCCGAAAAATTGCCCTTTTTAGCTTGTGGTCCCTCTGGAGTTCAAAATTGTTATCCGATTAAAAAAACATTTGATTATATCACCGTTACATGGTTATGAAGGTTGAATTCGAATTTCGTGAAAATCGGACCAAAATTGACGGACAAAATGGCCGCCGTTTGTACGCGAATAGTGTGGAAATATGTTATATCAAGGTTGTGGACCTTATAGAGGTCACAGTTTTGAACCAATTTTGATGAAACTTGACATGTATGTTTATAACCCAAAGATCTTGGTTCTTCTCGATATTTGCGCCCATCGGATCGTAACTTCCTGAATTATGGCCCCTGATTGTCCAAAAAAATCGCCCTTCTTAGCTTGTGGTGCCTCTGGAGGTCAAAATTGTTATCCGATTTAAAAAAACGTTTGATTATATCACCGTTTCATGGTTATGAAGGTTGAGTTCGAATTTCGTGAAAATCAGACCAAAATTGACGGACAAAATGGCCGCCATTTGTACGCGAATAGTGTGAAAATATGTTATATCAAGGTTGTGGACCTTATAGAGGTCACAATTTTGAACCGATTTTGATGAAACTTGACATGTATGTTTTAAACCCAAAGATCTTGGTTCTTTTCGATATTTGCGCCCATTGGACCATAACTTCCTGAATTATGTCCACGGATTGTCCGAAAAATCGCTTTTGTTCGCTTTTGGTGCCTCTTGAGGTCAAAATTATTATCCGATTTAAAAAAACGTTTAACTATATCACCGTTACATGGTAATGAAGAGAGAGTTTAAATTACGTGAAAATCTGAATAGAATTGACGGACAAAATGGCCGCCATTTGTACACGAATAGTGTGAAAATATGATCTCTTAAAAATTGGTTTCCTTGTAGAATTTTGACTCCATTCTAATATTGAGATTAATACAAAGAATAATCGAATACTTTCTTAACATGCCGTTGGTAAGTCAGAACGCACACACTCCTCCTCAAAACCATGAGCAACGAGTTGCGCTTTAACAATTACTGATCTGTCAATCTCCTTATTGGTGATCACCCATCTGGTGCTAATAGTTTTTTGTATTTCATCTTTCACTACAAGTATGGTATCGTCTAAAATGGTAGTTTAACCGATAGATTCTATTCATACCGTGTAATTTCAAAACATTGTTCAATAAATGATAAAACTCATTGAAAATAACAAAAATGGTTTAATTAGTACCATGGTTTAGTTTCTCCGAGATGCGTTTAAAAATGGACGATCCACGCACTTATTTATGGCGATCATTTACTGGCCGAACGGTTGAGTTTCCCCGAGATGGGTTTAAAAATGGACTTCCCGTTCACTTATCTATGATGTCCAGTTATTAGACGACGCGTCAAATTTCCCGAGATACATATATAAATCAACATGCGAATAATTTATCTATGGTGTTTTATTACAAGATAAAACTTGTAATTTCCCCGCGTGCCGTTTATCCGATCAATTCATTTTGATTACGATTATAAACGAAGTACGAATAAAAATTTGAGTGTAAAAAAATGCGCACACATAGATTTTCACCTTACCGTACTATATATTATCCATTAGCCTATAAAAATAGTATTCCACCATTGACAAATACGTCAAAAATCGGTAAATCACGATATTCACCTTACCGTGGCCGTACTATATATTATCCATTTACATAAAGAGAAAATATAAGATGGAAGTAAACAACCAATATATAGAAATCGGTCAAGTCGATACAGAAAAAGATCTGGGAGTAATTTTCCAAAATAACTTGAAATTTAACAACCATGTTGCTACTAATGTGAAAAAAGCCAACCACCTATTGGGATTGATTCGACGGACCTTCACTGAAATAAATAAAGAAATGTTCTTACAGTTATATAAATCTCTAATTCGTCCACATTTGGAATATGCTGTCAGTATGGTACCCCATCCTTAAGAAAGACATTAGAGCAGTTGAAAATGTACAACGCAGATCGACCAAACTAGTGAAGGGACTATAAGACCTTGGTTACCAACAACGCTTGTTCAGTCTCGGTTTGCCGTCTTTGGAATACCGAAGGAAACTTATGATGTCATCCAAGTATACAGGATTCTTCAAGAACAGGATATTGTAGTTAATAAAGAAATGCTAAAATCAAATACAGAGAAAAGAACAAGAGGGCACAACTTTAAGCTAGAAAAGCGTCATTGCAGATTAGACATAAGGAAAAACAATTTCTCAATCAGAGTCATAAACAATTGGAACTCATTACCATACTATGTTGTCAATGCTGAAACCCTGAACCAATTCAAGTCAAGTCTAAACAAATTTTGGAAAAATGAAGAAACTCAGTTTAACCCAAGTTGCTATTAGTATTAGTACAATTTCCTGGTAATTATGAGACCAAATACTTTGAGAAAATTTTTTTTAGAATGTATCTATGATAATATTTAGCCCAAACATGCGCAAACCTCCCAATGTTAGATTTATTCAAGGTGGTCAACAAGCCACATAGGCTTAAAGGTAGACCGAAGAAAAGGTATATAAAAATTAGTATTCCACTATTGACAAATATGTCAGAAATTGGTAAATCTCGTCCCGGGTAATTATACAATCAGAACTCTGTAAATCACATAGGTAATGCATCTTCAGTAAATCACAAATGAATTAACGTGTACATGTGGCCAGAAGTCAACCCCACAATGGCAGTGCGATAGACCCGCGAGAGAGTTAGACATGTACTGGCGCCAAAAGAAGTCACCCAGGAAATACGCTTCAATGATTGGAGCCTTGATGTTACTGATTTTTGGTAGATCATGTAGTTGCTTTTTTGTTCCAAAAATGATCACTTCAGTCTTATCATCGTTTAATTTTAATTTATTTGATGACATCCAAGATTTTATATCGTGTGAGCACTGGGTTATGATATTTATGTCACTGGTAATCTGATTTGATTTGAAAGACGACATTAGTTGTGTATCGTCAGCATAAGAAAAATGGTTGATGCCGTGTTGACAGTTGATTTCCAAAACACATGATGAGTACAGTAGAAAGAGTACTGGACCCAGAACTGATCCCTGGGGTACTCCATATTTAAGTAGAACTGGATTAGACATTACATCATTTATTTGAACCTGTTGATGATGGTTTTGAAGGTATGACATGAACCAAGAGTGTGCACTTCCAATTATGCGAAACTCATTTCTGAGACGACCGGAAAGAATCTTGTGATCCACGGTGTCAAATGCTGCAGATAGATCCAATAGAATAAGTGCTGTTATAGAACCACTTTCCACAGAGGATCTGATGTCGTTTACAACTCTGACATGAGTGGTTTCTGTACTGTGTGATGGACGGTAAGCTGACTGAAAATTATCCCAGCGTTTGTTTGTCGTAATCTATTGTTTACAGCTTTTTCAACAATTTTAGATAGGAAAGACAGATTTGAAACAGGTCGAAAATTTTTCAGTATGTTTTCATCCAGATTATCCTTTTTCAATAGTGGTCGTACAATAGCTTGTTTTAGAACATTTGGGAATAAACCACTTGAAAGACTTTCATTTATAATACGCGTTATAACCGGTGCAAATGATCAAAAACAATTGCGGTTGGAACAGGATCTAGCAGACAGGTAGTCTTCTTTGACGCTAGTATTAGTTTTCTGACCTCCTCCTCACCAAAAGGTTCAAAACAGGAGAGTGGCTCGCAAGACATAGTATGTGTGCCTAGATCACTTTTGGATGAAGGCTGCGCATCCAAGTCCGGCTGAATAGTTTCGATTTTTGAAATGAAGTGGTCAGAGAATTTTGTTGCCAACACATGGTCATCTGCAGAATCAAGAAGTTTTGATTTAGACTTCACACAGAAATCTTTTCATTGCAGTATTGAACTTGCAGCATCTTTGAATATATGTTCCTTTCTGTCTTAAAAAATGTGTTGTGAACTTCTAAGTTCGACTTCAGCCAATGTCTTTCAGCTTTGCGTCAGAGATGCTTAGCTTCTTTGATCTCTTTGTCATACCATTTGGTGTCTGGTCTAATAATAATTACCTTTGTGGTCGCAGGGGCATGCTTTTCCAACAAGCTAGAAAGAGTCTTGTTGTACAATATGCATAATTCATCTACATCACACAGTGGATCATTAAGTAGATCTGAGGATTTCAGGTCAGCAGTAAAGTCTGATATTTTCATACCGTTAATGTTAGGACAAACTCTTTCAATACGTATATTAGATGGTTTCTAGATGCACCAATCCATCTGAATGAGGAAATGATCACATATTTGAATATCAGAAACTGATACATTTTTAATGAGATTGCATGTTTCAGGAGATACAACCAAATCCAGAGTATAGCCATGTTTATGCGTTGGGTTGGATATATGTTGTAGCAAACTAAAGGAATTAAGGAGTTCTCTAAATTTCTGTGTAGTTGAATTAGTTTTGTCTTCATAGTGAAAATTAAAGTCTCTGAGTTAAACTGTGTTATCCTTTTTGTGATTACCAAATAGAGTTTCAAATTCGTCAAAGATAGTAGCAAGAGATCTAGAAGCATCGTTCTTTTTGGATACCAGTGGTTGATAAATACAGACAACATGAACTGTCACATTTTAAGAACTGAATATTACATGAAATGATTCAAAACAATTGTATTTCCACGAATTGTTATTCATAACTTCTAAGTTTAATCCAAGTTTGAAGATTACTGCTAATCCTCCGCCAGCACAATTAGGTCTTGGAACTTGATAAATATCGTAGCCGTCAGGAATGAGCTCTGAAATCTTAACATCATCCCCTGCTTCCTTTAACCATGTCTCTGTTTAAAACAGGACATCAACATCTTCATACAGTAATATATCTGCAATTTCTAGGGTTTTATTGCGACATGATTGGCAATTTAAAACACAAACTTTCAATGCTAATCCTCCACCAGCACAATTAGGTCTTGGAACTTGATAAATATCGTAGCCGTCAGGAATGAGCTCTGAAATCTTAACATCATCCCCTGCTTCCTTTAACCATGTCTCTGTTTAAAACAGGACATCAACATCTTCATACAGTAATATATCTGTAATTTCTAGGGTTTTATTGCGACATGATTGGCAATTTAAAACACAAACTTTCAATGATTTGGATGATTTTAAAGTTGGTGCTTGATTGACTGAGTTTTGGCTTGACTTGATTGAACAGTCAGGGA
This sequence comes from Patella caerulea, assembly GCA_036850965.1. Taxonomy (NCBI): domain Eukaryota; kingdom Metazoa; phylum Mollusca; class Gastropoda; family Patellidae; genus Patella; species Patella caerulea. The sequence goes on along the minus strand of JAZGQO010000001.1, from coordinate 46,696,039 downwards.
AACAATTTTATTTCCATGTTTGGATTTACCACCTCTAGTTCCTCTAAAGGGTCTGAGCAGACCAAGGTCGTACAACATTGAGTGATTGACAAATTGTTTAAATAATTTAGTAGACTGTCTCTTTAATTCAAAAAGTTGTTGACGTGAGTAGGAAATCATTTTATAGTTCAGGAAAAACTCACAACATTGCTGAAGATGGTTCACTCAAAACAGTTCACAAGATAGTGACCAACAGGTAAATTGTAACTAAAAATAGCACAAAATATCCAATTTATGATAAAGTGTACCATCAGAACACCAAGATTACAAAATTTTGAGACACAAAATTTTCATATGTCATAAACAGATAGAATTTGATAGATATTTTATCAAAATATCACCGCTTTTTTGGTACGTCGGATTTGAATATATAGGCCCGGAAGAGAGAACCAACAATTTTTCAAAGACCCAATATAGTAAGTCACGCTACTTATGGATAAAGTTGCATTTAATAGAATAAAAATAGGTTGCCAGGCAACGAAACATACGCCCACACAGCAGCCAAATCGTCCGGGCAGTCAACAAGAGTTTTCGCATATTAAGGAATTATCAGAAAATCATTAGAATTTGTTTGGTTTTTATAATCAACATTTTTTTTCAAATCAGATAATAATTGTGACCTTCAGAGGGACCACAAGCTAAACAGGGTGATTTTTCGTACAATCAGGGGACATAATTCAGGAAGTAATGACCCGATGGGCGCAAATATCGAAAGGAACCAAGATCTTTGGGTTATAAACATACATGTCAAGTTTCATCAAAATCGATTCAAAATTGTGACCTCTATAGGGTCCACAACCTTGATATAACATATTTTCACACTATTCGTGTACAAACGGCGGTCATTTTGTTCGTCAATTCTAGTCCGATCTTCACGTAATTCACACTCTCTCTTCATTACCATGTAACGGTGATATAGTCAAACGTTTTTTTAAATCGGATAATAATTTTGACCTCCACAGGTATCAAAAGCTAACAAAAGCGATTTTTCGGACAATCTGGGGACATAATTCAGGAAGTTATAATCCAATGGGCGCAAATATTGAAAGGAACCAAGATCTTTGGGTTATAAACAAACATGTCAAGTTTCATCAAAATCGGTTCAAATTTCTGACCTCTTTAAGGTCCACAACCTTTATATAACATATTTTCACACTATTCGCGTACAAACGGCGGCCATTTTGTCCGTCAATTTTGGTCTGATTTTCACATTGGGCAAGTCTTTTATTAACTAAGTGCTGCTGATCATAATTTATATATTTCAGATTCTTCACGTCTTTATCTACACTAAAATGTATTGATGTGATGTTAAAATTCTATTTATTTCAGATGACGGGTAAACAACTACCTGATTGGGGAGCACATCAGTTAGAAATAGCAGCTGATCGTGTTGTTAATCAGCCTGCTACTATATGGAATGTTGAAGAACATCGTTACTCTACAAGTAAGTAATTAAAAAGCAGCAATTAATGCCATGATATAGTGCATTTTATCTCCTGGAAGTTGATACATGGAACTGTAATAAAGGTAAAACTTACGATTGTATGAAAAATCATGTTTTTAGCTTGTGGATTTTCAGGAAACTTTAAATCAGGGTTCTTACTTCATTTTGAAATGAACCGGCCACGGGTCGTCTTAACAGATAGTCGTCTTTATGCATATTCTTTTCACGACCATAATTGCATATCGTATTAAGAATAATATTACCTTAAACCCTGAATATAAACCCTTAATAAACAAAACCTTTGTTTTAATAGCATACTTGTATTCATAAGTCGATATATTCACACTTTTACAGTCAAATTTCAGTACTTTGCAAAATGCATATTCCTAGTCCTACTTTTGCTTTCATTGTTTCGTCCAACCAAACGGAAGTTATAGTTTAATAATAAAAAAAAATACGAGTAAATACAAATATGTTTTTTAAAACTATTTTTATTCTTAATCACTGGTAAATATATAAAAACAACAAAATATATAAGCACATATCAATAGTATAACAAGTTAACAACGTCGCACAAATTTATTTTCGTGTATAGTCGGAAAGATGCCGATCACGTGACCAATTGTCTCAATTAAGATTAATTTATTTTTAGTGTCACCTGCATACAGTCGCCGGGATCTGATGTCTTTCCACTTTAGTAAACAATTATGTGGATCGAAGGAAGATAGAGGGGGGGCCTTCTAAACTTATCCGCATCAAGTTATCTAAAGTTTCTACGTTCAGACGGCACCTAAGCTTAGTTTTGATAACGTTTTGCTTAGAAAAAAACCCTCTCACACTCGACACTACTAACTGGTAGCGTCCTCCCTATTTCCATCAGTTTTATTACATTTGGAAATTGCTCTTTCATGGAATTGTTATGACAGCTCACCAGTAATTCGGAATTAATAACTTAGTTAGACAAAACATTTTCTGTGAATTTTGTCAAACGAAAGCCATTTGAAAGTAGTTAACCATTCGGATTTAAAATATCTTCCTGACTCCGACTTTGGTTGACCTATATTGGACGTGGGGGGGGGATCTGCAGCTTTTGGAATTTCCAATGACGACGTGCATGCTTGAAGTTCAAGGTCGGCGCCGCCATCACTATCTTCGGCTATATCTCGTTTACGTTTTCTATTGTCATTCTGCGCGGTGTTCCAGTACTTCAACATTGTGTTAGATATAAATGATTGAACCGACATTGGATTATATACATTCTTTTACTTGGCATGATTAACTCAACTAAATTGTTTATTTAGGAAACAAGCCGATAAGGATTGAAGCTGAAGGTAATCAGATTGTATTGACGGACTCTGTGATGGGTTTCTTAATCGACGAGTAATAATTAACTCTTTGTAATCGGCAGTGATGGGTTTCTTAATCGACGAGTAATAATTAACTCTTTGTAATCGACCGAAAGTTGATTGATTAATGATACCATAGTGGCCGATTCATGATAATTAACTCTTTGTAAATCGGCCGACGTAGATTGATATATGATACCATAGTGGCCGATTCATTGTTTTATCAATCGGCTAGATTAAAGATCAATCGGCTAAAGCCGACAAAAAACAGCCAAATAAGATCCCTGCTTTAAATGCATGTTTACACTAGGGACCGGGTATCATCCAGAATTTGCGAAAAAAGGAAAGAGACTAAAAGAGACTAAGCTTACCGTTTAGAATCTAATACACGTATCCAGTTAATAGATTGCCATCTAGTATCTGTTTTAAAATACGGCATGTGCATTTATAGTATGTAAAGATATTTAACTGAAGAAAAAGATAAATATATGTATAAATAACTGCAGCCCGCCTATGGTACGAAGACCTAGTACATCCCAAACTTAGGCTGCCTATCTACAGCTAGCTCCTGCTGAGAATAGGCCCTAACCTAATTAACCGACATTTTAATTCCTACATCAATGATTTTAGTCGAAAACACTGAGTATGCTTTCAGAAATTTTTAGAAGTATTTATTTCTCTTCTATTGTCATATTGAATGAAATTAAATATGTTTATTTAGCGGTTGTGTGTGTGAAAGATGTCAAACTAATCAGAGCAGAATCACAAAAAAGTTCCCTAATTATTCAATATGGTGGCGCCTATGACAGATAATTTCACATGGGCGGTTTTGTTTGCGAAAACAAATTTAGGAGTATCTAACCTTGTTTTGAAAGATAAACAGATTGAAACTCTAAAGACAGTTTACAATGGTTAAGAATTTATTGCAATATTACCCATAGCACACGCGAGTGTCAGCGACATGGCGTGTTAACATAAAACACACGTCCTTGGGTTATTTTTACTCTGTTGTCTAAACAAAGCGGTGTCTAGTGGATAAGTCCCGCCCCAAATTGATCACGTGAGCATTTTAAATGGAGGGTAAATAGGACAGTGATAACAATTCTCGGAAATATGACATAGGTGGATCACTGTGTTCAGTATGAGCCTAGTATTCATCTAGATATGAAATACGTATAAGAACTGTCAAATTTCCTGTATTTATGTACGCCAATTTTTATGTACGTGTAAATTTTACCGACGGATGCCAGAAATCGATATTTACAAAAGCTTTGATATAGTATCGTATAAGAAAGATTAGGCAAGTATGCAATTGAGGAAAACAAGTGAATGTGTGATCCATGCTCGTGGCCCGAACAGGAATTTTTTTGGGGGTCAAGTTTATTACTTATTTTACGACCAAATGGATGTTATATATTAATTACAGCACAGTTGTGAGGTTATCGTCTTCTGTAGCACTGCATGCCAATAGCTACTGTAAATTTACCCGTGTTAAGACGGTCCTAACCAATGAAAAATTATTGTTGTTTTGTGCACACCGACGGCTCTCGGTAAAGTGGTAATATAGCGTAAAATCTGAATGCCTTGTGTTACCAAACACTTAGTTCATTACTTCACAACGTCTGGGAAAATAAATGCCGTTCAAACTGGGCGGTTTTTGATGAATCTTGACGGCATTAAACAGATTCTAGACAGCAATCTATTAACTGGATACGTGTATTAGATTCTAAACGGTATGCGTAGTTTCTTTCCTTTTTTTGTAAAATCTGGACGATACCCGGTCCCTAATGTTATAATAGGGGTTTCAGGTCATGTGACTTCAACGTGAAATCAGACTGCCAGTGGCTGATATATAGCCAAGTTCAATCTACGATTCTGAATTACTACTTTATGTAAATGTATTACTACTGTCTGTTCCAGGCAACACTACAACTCGAAAATTTCTTGCTATATCTTCAATTTTTATACGCCCACATTTTTATGTGGACGTATATTGTTGTCGTCCCTGTCCGTCCGTCCACAATTGTTTTTGAACAGTCTACAGGTCACAATTTTTATCCGATTTCAATGAAACTTAGAATATAGGTTTATCACCCTAAGATCTCGGTTCCTTTTGATATTGGCATGTATCGGACTGTAACTTCATGGGTTATGCCCCTGATTGTACGAAAAATCACGTTTTTAGCTTGTGAACAGTGTAGAGGTCACAATTTTGATTCGATTTCGATAAAACTTGGAATGCATGTTTATAACCAAAAGATCTTGGTTCCTTTCGATATCGTAACTTCCTGAATTATGGCCCCTGATTGTCCGAAAAATCACCCTTTTTAGCTTGTGTTCCCTGTGGAGGTCAAAATTGTTATCCGATTCAAAAAACCTTTTGATTAAATCACCGTTACATAGTTATGGGGGTTGAGTTCGAATTTCGTGAAAATCGGACGAAAATTGACAGACAAAATGGCCGCCGTTTGTACGTGAATAGTGTGAAAAAATGTAATATCAAGCTATAGAGGTCACAATTTTTAACCGATTTTGATGAAACTTGACATGTATGGTTATAACCCAAAGAACCTGGGTCCTTTCTATATTTGCGCCCATCTGATTGTAACTTCCTGATTTATGTCCTGTGATTGACCGAAGAATTGCCTTTTTTAGCTTGTGGCCCCTTTGTAGGTCAAAATTATTATCCGATTTAAAAAAACGTTTGATTATATCACCGTTACATTGTTATAAAAGATGATATTGAATTTCGTGAAAATTGGACCAAAATTGACGGACAAAATGGCCGCTGTTTGTACGCGAATAGTGTGAAAATATGTTATATCAAGGTTGTGGACCCTATACAGGTCACAATTTTGAACTGATTTTGATGAAACTTGAAATACATGTTTATAACATAAAGATTGTGGTTCCTTTCGATATTTGCACATATTGGATCGTAACTTCCTGAATTATGGCCCCTGATTGTACTAAAAATCGCCTTTATCATCTTGTGGTCCCTCTGGAGGTAACAATTATTACCTGATTTAAAAAAACATTTGATTATATCACCGTTACAGGGAAATCTAGGTTGAGTTTGAATTTCATGAAAATCGGTCCAAAATTGACAAACAATATGACCGCCGTTTGTATGTGCATGGTGTAAAAATATGGTATATCAAGGTTGTGATCCCTATAGGGGTCACAATTTTAATTCGTTTTTGATGAAACTTGAAATACATTTTTATAACCTAAAGATCTTGGTTCTTTGCGATATTTGCGCATATCGGATTGTAATTTCCTGAATTGTGGCCTCTGATTATACGGAAAATTGCCTTTATTATATTGTGATCGGTCTGGAGTTCAAAAACATTTGATTATATCACCGTTACACTGTAATGAATTTTCAGTTTGAATTTTCTGAACATCGGACCAAAATTGATGAACAAAATGGCCGCCATTTTTACACGAATAGTGTAAAAATATGGTATATCAAGGTTGTGTACCCTATAGAGGTCACAATTTTAATTCGATTTTGGTCAAACTGAAAGATCTTGGTTCCTGTCGATATTTGGACATATCTGATCGTAACTTCATGAATTATGGCCCCTGATTTTACGAAAAGTCGCCATAATATTAAATGTTTCGTATCCAATGGAGGTGACAGCTTATTCCATAATATTAAATTATTCGTATACTTTACATTAGCATGGAGCAGAACTTTATAAAAACCAAACAAATTCTAATGATTTTCTGATAATTACTTAATATGCGACAACTCTTGTTGACTGCCCGGACGATTTAGCTGCTGTGTGGGCGTATGTTTCGTTGCCTGGCAACCTATTTTTAATTAAAATGGTTAAAACTTAACGACCTACCTGGAATGGTCATCCCGTTAGTTTCTATCGCACGTTTACCAATTTCAGATCAAGCTATGTAACCTTTCTCTTTTGAAAAATCCTTCTTTATTTACTTCGCGGTATTGAAGTCTTCCATGCTTGACCTAATTATTTGGGATAAACCAAATCGAACAGGGGTGTGTATATGGCTCTGAGTCATTTCGTCCTATCTGAATGTTAGACAGTTGTTTCGACCCAGTAAAATATAACTTGCTTAAAAGAGCTATTTAAGGGAAGTAATATAAATTTTCTATTTGGTTTCAGACCACAGTTTTTTGTTCCACTGCCTTAGATATTAAATTTGCTAATACGGGTATTTTTTTTAGATAGTCTAGTCTATTTCATTTTTGATTTAGTTTTTTTTTCTTTTGTAAAATGCCCCTAAGCAAATGATGCTTTGACAGAAAACGGAAAGGGGTTGTAGCCACACAAGGTCAACTTTTGTTAGATCAAGGGCCCGTAATTGCGTTTTTGTGTTCAGACCATGAGTTATTTTTATTTTTTTTTTACATTTAATTTATTCTTATTGATTAACCCTGAACTTCATTAAATTTCTGCAAGTCTACCTTTTAAACAAGAAAGCAGAAGTAAACTTTAATAGAAATCATTTATTTACACAAATTCAGAGAAAATACTCCAACTATATATGACGGTGTGAAACCTCCCACCCAAAGTATTATTGACCGAATGCACCCGATTTGTGGAATACCTTCTACCCCTACATGATATACGAGTGATCCAATTTACACATGCGTAGAGTCAATGTTTATGTTCTGAGAAATTGAGTGTTTCGAAAAATGTGAAATTTACATGGGAATAGATGATTTTATCGAACTTATTGGCGTTAAGGTTCAACGAAGAAAGTAATGGGGTGACCATTCCAGGCAGGTCGTTAAGTTTTAACCATTTTAATTAAAAACTGAAGAAATGGCAAGCAATTTTCGAGTTGTAGTGTTTAGGCTAGATTTAGACTAAAAAATTTTTGAAATGTCAGCAAAATTACCGTTTGTTTACATGAGGCGTCAGCGGGAAAATCCCGCTCTGACGTCGCGCGACCTAGAATTTTACATTGCTACGACCCACTTCATTGGATTTCCGCACGTTAGTTTCCGGCCGATTTTCATATAGAACCAATCAAACGATAGATAACATTTTAGGGATTATACTGATGTCTGATACCACGTGATCCTAAAATGAGCACCGAAGAAAACAAGATTTATCTGTTTTGATGACTGAAATTTGCTAAATTTCGACTAAATATAGCCTACGCTTTTTGTGGTATCATCCAGATTATAAATATTTGACATACTATCATTCAAATTATTACGATTTTAATAAATCTTAGCTGACAATAAAGTGCAGATTTCAGTTTTAAAACTGGTACTAGCGATTCTGAAGGGAAAATTCCCATTATGACATCACTCAGATATGACTGAAAAGCAATTACTTTGGTCCATTCCACGCATTGACTGGTATAGAGCGTTTTGATTACATTTTTGACGTTGATCTCGGATTTTAAAATTCTATAACTTCAGATCTAATTGGAATATTTTGATGAAATAAAAAAATTTGGGTAGCATTTTATGTATATTTTCACAAAATATTTTAAAAATTTTTTTTTCTGTTATTTGAAACTTTGTTATTTGAAACTTTGACCTGAACCCCCTAGTTATAACCCTACGATCTTGGTTCCTTTCGGTGTTTTTGCGCATATCGGAACATTATGGCCCCTGATAGTACGACAAACAGGGCGTTTTAAGGTTAATCATGGCGGAGGCTATACTATTTTGTGAGCCCTCTTTCGCGGGGGTCTGGGGGGGGGGGGGGAGGTGTGTGTCTTGATTGATGATTTTCTTACCAGTGCAATGACTGCATTCTCATTCAGTAGTGGATTCAACGGTAATAGTGTAAAGAAAACGGTTGACTCGAACACGGGGTCCCTTTCTGGAGGGCCCTTTTGTCAGACGAGGGGCTCTTTTGTCTGCTTTTAGGGCCCTCCCAAACTAGGGTACATTTTATTTTTCTCATCGATTTTACCATTTTTCTCCCGTTTTATGTGTTCAACTTCTTTGATTTTTTTCCGCGAAGAGGCTAATGCCTCCAACGCCTTAGCTATAAAACGACAAATCATGTTTTTAGTTTATGGTCCCTCTAGAAGTTACTCTTAGCTATAAAACGACAAATCATGTTTTTAGTTTATGGTCCCTCTAGAAGTATTATCCATATATCATTGGTACACCGTAATGGTGGTTGAGTTCGAATTTCCTAAAATTCTACAGATACCTTTTTGTTAATCAAGTTTTGTGAACTAACAGCACAATTGTCCCACTGTCTTCAGTTTCTTGTTAATATACTATTCCAAAAAAGTAGGTGATATTTGATTTTGGGGGCATAATACTAAAATATGCAAATGACTACGAAAAAAGTCACTATAGAACCTAACAGAAGAAACATTTCCAGTTACATGTGACGCCCAAAAGCACCAATAGCTACCTCATGGAATGCAGGTGATGCTTGGGATCATCATGGGGGTCCAACCCAAGATTTGCACGACTCTGACTTTGAATGTTACAGTCATTGTGGCATTGAATTCCAGGGTGGAAACATCAGTTTAATTGTTTTAGTGACCAGAAAACAAATTTTGATATGCGTCGGCTTACTCAAAATGAAAGGTTACGTGCCCTTGGCATGCTACAGATCGGCACAACACAGGCGGTTGTGGCGCGGACGATGAATGTTTCTCAGTCTGTCATAAGCAGGCTATGGTCTAGATACCGTGATACACAATCTGTACAGGACAGACCATGCTCAGGTCGACCAAGGGCGACAACTCAAGCCCAGGATCGATTTATCCGTACCTTAGCCTTGAGAAATCGTGTCATCACAGCAAATCAGATCAGCGCTCGTCTTCAAACAGACACTGGTGTAAGAGTGAGTGGCCAGACTATTCGGAATCGACTGCATAGGGGTCACCTTCGCGCCCGACGTCCTCGCGTGATCCCTTGTTTTAGAGATCGTCACATTCAGGCAAGACGTCGTTGGTGTAGGGATCGTCAACACTGGGATAATCGACGCTGGAGCAATGTGATGTTTTCAGATGAGTCAAGGTTCACTGTTGATTTTTTGGACAGACGTAGGAGGGTGTGTCGTCGTCGAAACGAGCGCTTCCAAGACGTTAACGTCATCAGACATGGTCGATTTGGGGGTGGTTCTGTTATGGTGTGGGGAGGCATCACTGTTGCTGGAAGAACGGCTTTACATGTTGTTGCAGGGCGTGTTACAGGCCAGTACTACCGGGACAACATCTTGGCAGTCCATGTTGTGCCATTCGCACGACGTCATGGCCGCCGTTTCATCTTCCGGGATGACAACGCAGGATGTCACAGTGCCAGGATCGTTACAGGTTACCTCCAACAACAGAACATCACCACATTACCTTGGCCAGCACTGAGTCCCGACCTCTCCCCCATCGAGCATGGCTGGGACATGCTTGGACAGAGGTTACGTCAACTTCAATGCTTGTTTGGCAAACAGAGGAGGATTTACCCGTTACTGACTTTGTTGTGATGCTGTGGTAACTTTGCTGTTTGACCCCGGGTATCATTTTACCCTTATAATGGCCAGTCTGTGCCTTACTTAGTCTAACGATCATTTGGAATAAATCGATGAATGTGAACTTCATTTCATTTTGTCATTTGTTTCTTCGTCGGTTTCATTGGGTGACTTTAATAACACTTAAAAATCAAATATCCCCTACTTTTTATACGCCCACATTGAAATGTGGTTGTATATTGTCGACGCCCCCGTCCGTCCGTCTGTCCTCTACAGGCTAAAGTTAATATCTGATTGATTAAATTTATACACAGTGTTTAAGGTCATGAGACGAAGAAGCCTATTGTTTTTCAGCGTTTTCCGATAATAACTACCAGAGTTATGGCCCTTGATCACTTCAAAATATCTTGTGGACGCTCTAGAGGCCAAAGTTAATATCCAATTGACTTTAAATTTATACACAGTGTTTAAGGTCATGAAACGAAGAAGCCTATTGATTTTCAGCGATTTCTGATTATAACTACCAGAGTTCAGGGCATCATTTCTGTAAAACATGCAGGAGTCACAAAAAGCTCTTGCACTTAAATTTCCGGGAGCACAAAAAAACGCACCTGCAAATTTGCTTGCAAGAGCTTTTTTTTTTCCATCTATCCAAATGGTGTACAAAAAAAAAGAGAAAACAGTTAAAAATCCAATTTATTTATTTATAGATTTACCGGTCATATGCTTACAGAAAACACTACCTTGGACGTTCGAGTAAATCTCTGGCTCAATGCCAAAGCGGGAAAGGTGCGACGTTGTGCTTGATATTCAATTCTATACCGATAGTTTAGAATCCGAATTCTACACTTTTCTCAACGTCATATGTCACAGGCCTGCACATAAAGCATGATTTTGGACACATGCTTTTACTTAGTGGAATCCACGTCAATCCATGTCAATTCGAGTCGGAGACTTACAATTAATCAGGCAATTCGTGCATATTTTCAGTCCGGCCATGTCGAAGAAATTAATTATGATATTCACAGACCGGGGTGAAACGGTCGTGGGATGAAACTAACTGCTCTCATCGTGATTATCCAGACGCTTTCTATATGACCACGACAGAAATTCATAACGTTATATTTATTCAAATTTCACCATCAAAAACTCTTATAAAACTAACGCCGTAACTCGGAAAGCATTTTATTTAAAAACAATCAATCGTTTATTGTCCCCCGCCCTTTCGAAGAAAGTTGGGGGACTATTAAAATGGGTTCGTCCGTCTGTCTGTCTGTCTGTCTGTCCGTCTGTCTGTCCATCTGTCTGTCCGTCACACTTTTTGGGACACAATAACTCTCTTCCTAATTGAGCTAGAATGTTCAAACTTGGTGTATGTGTTTATTAGGTCAATGCCTTGATGGAGTTCGAAGATGAGCATTTTCCGCTTAGGGTAAGCAGAGATAAGCAATTTGATTGGTTGATGCTTTGGGACACGGTAACTTTAGTTCTAATTATGTGAGATTGATGAAACTTGGTGTATAGTTTCATTATAGTAATACCTTGACTAAGTTCAATAATGAGCATTTTCTGCTCAGGGTAAGCAGAGCTATACGCAATTTGATTGGTCGAGAATTCGGAACACAATAACACTCCTTCTAATTGAGTTAAAATGTTCAAACTTGGTGTATATGCTTATTAGGTCAATGCCTTGATGGAGTTCGAAGATGAGCATTTTCCGCTTAGGGTAAGCAGAGATAAGCAATTTGATTGGTTGATGCTTTGGGACACGATAACTTTAGTTCTAATTAAGTGAGAGTGATGAAACTTGGTGTATAGTTTCATTATAGTAATACCTTGACTAAGTTCGATAATGAGCATTTTCTGCTCAGGGTAAGCAGAGCGATACGCAATTTGATTGGTCGAGACTTTGGAACACGATAACTCTCCTTCTAATTTAGTTAAAATGTTCAAACTTGGTGTATATGCTTATTAGGTCAATGCCTTGATGGAGTTCGAAGATGAGCATTTTCCGCTTAGGGTAAGCAGAGATAATCAATTTGATTGGTTGATGCTTTGGGACACGATAACTTTAGTTCTAATTAAGTGAGATTGATGAAACTTGGTGTATAGTTTCATTATAGTAATACCATGACTAAGTTCGATAATGAGCATTTTCTGCTCAGGGTAAGCAGAGCGATAAGCAATTTGATTTGCCGAGACTTTGGAACACAATAACTCTCCTTCGAATTGAGTTAAAATGTTCAAAATTGGTGTGTATGCTTCTTAGGTCAATGCCTTGATGGAGTTCGAAGATGAGCATTTTCTTCTTACGGTAGGCAGAGATAAGCAATTTTTGGATGACACTTCGTGTTCAGTTTGATTGGTCGATACGTTTGAAAAAAATAAATGTGCGATTAATTAATATGTGTCATCTATTTATTTTGGGATTTCGGCGGGGCACATCAGCCTCACTGTTGGCTTGTTACTAATGTAATACTATCACTAATAAATAATAATCTAGCGTGAATGCAAACGCCATGGAGAGACTTAACAACCGAGCTAATAATCTTCAACCCAAATGTCTTGATACCATCACAAAACGCACGCTACTGGATTTTGCTAACAAAACTACTCTTCACGATTTTCGGATACAATAATATTTCATTTAACTTTAAAGCTGGACTTTCTTGATAAAACTGTCGAAATTGTCTGAATTTTTAGCAGGAGCTATAACCTGCGCTTGTGTTTTCAAGATTACAGGCGCAGTGTTTAAGGTCATGAGACGAAGAAGCCTATTGATTTTCAGCGATTTCTGATAATTAGTGCCAGAGTTATGGCCCTTGAACACTTAAACAAATCTTGTGGACACTCTAGAGGCCAAAGTTAATATCCAATTGACTTTAAATTTAGACACAGTGTTTAAGGTCATGAGACGAAGAAGCCTATTGATTTTCAGCGATTTCCGATAATTAGTGCCAGAGTTATGGCCCTTGATCACTTCAAAAAATCTTGTGGACGCTCTAGAGGCCAAAGTTAATATCCGATTTAGTTTAAATTTATACACAGTGTTTAAGGTCATGAGACGTAGAATCCTATTGATTTTCAGCGATTTCCGATAATTAGTGCCAGAGTTATGTCCCTTGATCACTTCAAAAAATCCTGCGGACGCTCTAGAGGTCAAAGTTAATATCCGATTGACTTTAAATTTAAATACAGTGTCTAAGGTCATGAGACGAAGAAGCCTTTTGATTTTCAGCGATTTCTGATAATTACTACCAGAGTTATGGCCCTTGATCACTTCAAAATATCTTGTGGACGCTCTAGAGGCCAAAGTTAATATCCAATTGACTTTAAATTTATACACAGTGTTTAAGGTCATGAGACGAAGAAGCCTATTGATTTTCAGCGATTTCTGATAATTAGTGCCAGAGTTATGGCCCTTGAACACTTAAACAAATCTTGTGGACACTCTAGAGGCCAAAGTTAATATCCAATTGACTTTAAATTTAGACACAGTGTTTAAGGTCATGAGACGAAGAAGCCTATTGATTTTCAGTGATTTCCGATAATTAGTGCCAGAGTTATGGCCCTTGATCACTTCAAAAAATCTTGTGGACGCTCTAGAGGCCAAAGTTAATATCCGATTTAGTTTAAATTTATACACAGTGTTTAAGGTCATGAGACGTAGAATCCTATTGATTTTCAGCGATTTCCGATAATTAGTGCCAGAGTTATGTCCATTGATCACTTCAAAAAATCCTGCGGACGCTCTAGAGGTCAAAGTTAATATCCGATTGACTTTAAATTTAAATACAGTGTCTAAGGTCATGAGACGAAGAAGCCTTTTGATTTTCAGCGATTTCTGATAATTACTGCCAGAGTTATGGCCCTTGATCACTTCAAAAAATCTTGTGGATGCTCTAGAGGTCAAAGTTAATATCCGATTGACTTCAAATTTATACATAGTGTTTACAGGCATGAGACTAAGTCGTCTATTGATTTTCAGTGATTTTCAATAATTGCTGCCAGAGTTATGGCCCTTGATCACTTGAAAAAATCCTATGGAAGCTCTAGAGGCCAAAGTTTATATCCGATCGACTTTAAATTAACACACAGTGTTTAGGGTCATGAGACGAAGAAGCCTATTGATTTTCAGAGATTTCAAATAATTACTTCCAGAGTTATCTCCCTTGATCACTTCAAAAAACCTTGTGACACTATAGATGCCAAACTTATCATCCGATTGACTTCAGATTGATACACAGAGTTTAAGGTGTTGAAACGAACAAGTATTTTGATTTTCAATGAATTTTGATAACTGAACAGCTAAATCCATGATATTAAATGTTTCATGTATATACTAATTGTGTGGGGTAACACTTTATAAAAAGCAATCAAATTCTAATGATTTTCTAATAATTACATAATGAGCCGTTACTCTTAATCAGTTTTTAGTGTATTACAAATGTTTCATTAGCAAAAAAAGTAAAAATATGCGACAACCCTTGTTGACTGCCCGGACGATTTAGCTGCTGTATGCGTATGTTTTGTTGCCTGGCAACCTATCTTTTTGAATAGTATACTAACTTCTATGAAGTTCTTATGTATGTACATGTACATTGAATTTAAAAATTTTAAATTCAGCCAATGGACAACCGCCTTTTTGGGTATTTTCTTTGATTACATGTCTGTTAGCTAACGGATAATGAAAATGACTTTTCAGCAACAGAAATTTAACGAACCGTAAACAAATGACACATCATCAAGATAATGATTCTTTTAGATTTTCACTGTACGTTAAAATAACTCAGTTTTGGGCAACTAACCCCAGATCATTAAAAGTTAACGGAGCTTTGAGCAACACGGACCCAAGGGCAATAGTGCATTGAATTTACTCAATGCCCACTTACAAAACATCCTATGTGAAGGCGTATCGTCAAGAAGAGTCGAGTGAAACTAGCAAGAGGCCAGATAATGTAAAGGGAATTTGCTGAAAAATTCAATCAAATTGATCAATATCATTTTCCTTTGGCAACTAACATCAAGCAGAAATATTTACAACAGTCAGAGATAAAAATACAACAGTTTTATACGCCCACATTTTCATGTGGACGTATTATGTCGTCGCCCCTGTCCGTCCGTCCGTCCACAATTTGTTTGTGGACTCTCTACAGGTCACAATTCTTATCCGATTTTGACGAAACTCGAAATATAGGTTTATCCCCATAAGATCTCGGTTCCTTTCGATATCGGCATGTATCGAATCGGAACTTCATGGATTATGGCCCCTGATTGTACGAAATATCATGTTTTTAGCCTGTGGACCCTATAGCAGACCTGTCAACTCTACCGCATCACGCGGTAAAATGCCGCGAAATAGCCTCGTGTACCGCTCTACTGCGCGGTAATAGATATCTACCGCATTCTTAAACAAAGAGTTTTTTATACACCCACAATTTCATTTGGACGTATTATGTCGTCGCCCCTGTCCGTCCGGACGTCCGTCCGTCCACAATTTGTTTGTGGACTCTCTACAGGTCACAATTCTTATCCGATTTTGACGAAACTTGAAATATAGGTTTATCCCCAAAAGATCTCGGCTGCTTTCGATATTGGCATGTATACGACAAAACTTCATGGATTATGGCCCCTGATTGTACGAAAAATCACTTTTTTAGCTTGTGGACCCTATAGAGGTCACAATTTTGAACCGATTTTGATGAAACTTGACATGCATATTTGTAACTCAAAGATCTTGGTTCTTTTCGATATTTGCGGCTATCGGAATGTAATTTCCTGAATTATGGCCCCTGATTGTCCGAAAAATCACCCTTTTTAGCTTGTGGTCCCTCTGGAGGTCACAATTATTATTCGATTTAAAAAACCGTTTGATTATATCACCGTTACACCCTAAGGCAGGTTGAGTTCGAATTTCGGGAAAATCGGACGAAAATTGCCATACAAAATGGCCGCCGTTTGTACGCGAATACTGTTAAAAAATGGTATATCAAGGTTGTGGACCCTGTGGAGGTCACAATTTTGATTCGATTTTGATGAAACTTGAAATTCATGGTTATAACCCAAAGATCTTGCTTTCTTTCGATATTTGCGCATATCGGATCGTAACTTCCTGAATTATGGCCCCTGATTATACGCAAAATCGCCTTTTTTTTAGCTTGGAGGTCACAATTATTATTCGATTTAAAAAAACGTTTGATTATATCACCGTTACACCCTAAGGAAGGTTGAGTTCAAATTTCGGGAAAATCGGACGAAAATTGCCATACAAAATGGCCGCCGTTTGTACGCGAATACTGTTAAAAAATGGTATATCAAGGTTGTGGACCCTGTGGAGGTCACAATTTTGATTCGATTTTGATGAAACTTGAAATTCATGGTTATAACCCAAAGATCTTGCTTCCTTTCGATATTTGCGCATATCGGATCGTAACTTCCTGAATTATGGCCCCTGATTATACGCAAAATCGCCTTTTTTTTAGCTTGGAGGTCACAATTATTATCCGATTTAAAAAAACGTTTGATTATATTACCGTTACACCGTAAGGAAGGTTGAGTTCGAATTTCGGGAAAATCAGACCAAAATTGCCATACAAAATGGCCGCCGTTTGTACGCGAATACTGTTAAAAAAATGGTATATCAAGGTTGTGGACCCTGTAAAGGTCACAATTTTAATTCGATTTTGATGAAACTTGAAATTCATGGTTATAACCCAAAGATCTTGGTTCTTTTCGATATTTGCGCATATCGGATCGTAACTTCCTGAATTATGGCCCCCTTTCTTTAGCTTGTGGTCCCTCTGGAGGTCACAATTATTATCCAATTTAAAAAAACGTTTGATTATATCACCGTTACACTGTAAGGAATGTTGAGTTTGAATTTCGGGAAAATCGGACCAAAATTGACAGACAAAATGGCCGCCGTTTGTACGCGAATACTGTTAAAAAAATGATATATCATGGTTGTGGACCCTGTATAGGTCACAATTTTAATTCGATTTTGATGAGGAAGGTTGAGTTCTAATTTCGTGAAAATCGTACCAAAATTGCCGGACGAAATGGTCGCCGTTTGTACGCGAATAGTGTAAAAATATGGTATATCATGGTTGTGGACTCTCTACAGGTCACAATTCTTATCCGATTTTGATGAAAAGTCACATTTCTAGGTTGTGTACCGTCACACCATAATCATTGTCGGTTTCGAATTTCATTAATATCAGACTGGAACTGACCAACTAAATGGCTGCTCCCAATACAGTATGAAATACAGGACTTAATGATGTAGGAAAAATCACTTTCGGTATTGCTTGTTCTCTGTCCATCTCTCGAAAATGTGGGCGTATCCTGCCTGGCAGTGCCAGCCTATCTTTTTAATTGTCTCGCCAAAACTTTGGAACTAAGGGAAGCAACTCTTTGCATGTAAACAAAAAAGATTGCGACTTTCTGTTATCAACATCGACTTGGGGTGTTGTAAGGTGTAATTTAGCTAAGAGATTTGTTCTCGAATTCATTTCAACCTTTTTTAGAGTTAATAAAGCGGATATATTATTGCCACGTGTTCCAAATACTCTTAAAATGCGTAGCGATAAATTAAACAAATAGCGACCGATTTACAGCATCAATGGCTGACATTTTCGTTTGCAACACAACCTGGAACTTTAATTTCAAGATGAGAATACGTCTTGCCGATACGACTTACATGGAAGGCTCCCTCGAATAAATTCAAAAGCAGATTTACGGAATCCCGGGAGAACAAATCCCGTACACTGTGTATTGTATTGTAAGAGTATAAACGTCACGGCATGAAAAGCATGTTCGATGCCAATATTTACTTATTTAATCGCTATGCAAAACTTATTTTTTACGCCCTCCCCCTCTATTCCTTATCAAGAATTGCTGTAGAATCTATATAATAAGTGTTGTAGAGGGGATCTGGGGTCGTCAAAATAAACAATCCAGAACGGGTTCAAAACTTTATTACTGTATAAATCAGGCAAGTAAACAAAACCCTGCAAATATACAATACAAAATAATAATATAAAGCTCACAAATAAAAGGGAAAAAACAGAAATACAAACATCATTAACACATATCAACTAATATACAATTACTACAGTACAGATATTATCTGTTCCACAAAGCAAATCACTGTTTACAACAAATAGCAAACATTGTACCGGTACTTTAAACTACTCTATATCTAAACTAACTTACCCGAAGTGGGGTTTTAAATATACTCTGTTAGCTTAACTTATTAATCTAACAACCTGAAATAGGATGATATATAATGTGTGAATGTATGTATGTATGCAAATTAACTTTATAAACTTTATCCATAAAAACTAAGAACTTCAGTATTAAAATATAAAACTACAGAGCTAAACTTATACATCTTATATAACCAGTAAAATATAACATACCTGAAAAATAGCTACAATCCTTTATTCCAAAACTTCAAGAAACCAATCACAAAAACTAAACTTATGCACAACTTCTCTAAAACACCTGTGTTGTGATTTTACCCTGTAGAATACAGACGTCCGTCAGGATAACCGGGACTACTTCCGCCTTTCAACAGAGTCCCGTGCTACCAGCGGGATTTGACCTATATATAGCCGATTTGCCGTGGCTACTGTTCAGATTATGCATTAGACTTCAAATAGGTAACTTGTTATTGCTTGCGGACGCCTTGGATCACCAAGTGGGACTTGGTACATATAGAATTACCCTCGACCACAACAAATGGTAGGAACGGAAAAAACTTTTAATTAACAAGGGGAGAAGGATATAATATAAATTATATTGTTTTGCATATCTACTAGTAATCGAATTGACAGAAACTTTATTGAGCGAGTTGCACGTGTGGCGCTTGTGTGTGTTTACACTGTGTGCCTGCACGTGGTTTGTATACGATTGTAACTTTGTTTATGATTATCTCACCAAGTTGTTTATTGATGATGAAATAATGAGATCGTCATGGCTAGATGGGCGACATATTCCACCGTCGCTGACCGGTGGCAATTCCTCACCCCGCCAGTTTTATACGGGTGACGACAGTACGTTTAACCGATCTCAACGGTGTCATAACATCCCAGACTCATTGTTTTATGACAGCTATTCAAACTGGCCAAACTTTGCAAATAAATTTACCCGGTTTGCCATATCACAGTCCTGGTCCGATCAGGAATGTAAGGAACAGTTGTTCTTTTGTTTAAAGGGATATGCAGTCGATGTTCATAGGATTGTCCTTTCACGTAATGGCAATTTGACATGCTTTGAACTAATGACTAAGCTCCAGGAATGTTTCAATCGTGCAGAAATGTCTAGGACCGCAAACTCGTTTCGGAATCGATCATCACCGACCCAAAGAATTGATCCTAGGCCTAATGATTATATACTGGCAGCAAACAAAACCAGAGCCGAAACTCCCAAATCACAGACCATGACTTCATCCGAACAAGAATGTTTAGAAAACACAGAGCAGCGCTGTGACAGAGCGGACCAGAAGTGGGATGACGCCATTACCAAACTTGACAAATTAACTAATCAGTTACGTCAGTTGACCGATATTTGTAATTTCTCAGAAGTAACTCATCGGTCACATGCAATAATGCCCAAGTCGGTAACTGCAGTCTCCAAGCTTATTCCCGAGAATTTAACGTGCGACCCACACATTGTCAATGAACAGGCTGCAATAGAATTAAAACTTGAATTCGATCAAGAAGGCAAGCCTTGTGTCCCAAGCTTGTCCGTGGATTCGCATTTCGGAATATCTGAAACTTCGACTACGAACGGGTCGGATAGACGCGGGACGATCGCCAGTTTTGAAACCGCTAAGGCATCGAACGGTTTCACTAACACCGATTTATACGGTGATGTAACAAATATTACCACCCCGGGGGGTGATCAAAAGTTCCAGGATACCGTTGCAACCGGTGTCATTCCAAGAATCGACTCAATCGATTCCGCGAAAGCTAAGCAAACATGCGTATTAGCTACGACGTGCATCCACAGTAATCATTTAGATTATATCGGTCAGCTTAATTTAAAAACTCAAAGTCAACAAGTGACAAAACTTTCCGATCTTCGCAGTCAAGAGTTACAGGAGAAATTACCAAAAGTTGAAGAAGTTCCCGAGTTTAATGCGTTTGAAAATTCAGTTATGAACTGGTTGCGTTCGATAACAAATAGTCAAACGCGACTTCTGTTTCGCGGTCTATCAACTTTAGTTGTTACGGAATATACCGCTGGGGAATATTCCATTTCGGATAGTTTCTTTGAGCAACAAAAAGAAAAGCCTCCTAGACTTAAATTGGTAGAGTTCAACAGATCTACCATAGATAAATGGTCCGAAGTTCCAGTGCCTTATTTGGCTGTACCCGTAAAGTTGAAGAAACATTTATTTTGAGAAGAAATGAATTTGTTCATAGCAGAACTGATTAAGCAGTGTGTCAGATTCTTCAAAGATAAATTGTCATTGACCCTTCACAGTGATGCAGTAAATGTGAACGCCGATTTATTTATTGATAATTTGCTCACCATCGACGATGTTTTTGATGCGCGTTACGAATCAGAAGTTACAAATAGTAACTTGGCCTCACCGTTGACTATCTCACGGTGTAATATCTACAATCAATTAACTGAGTGTGCGTCTGGATCTTTAACTATTTCAGAGAATTTGTTTGAACGATCTGCGCGACCAACTGTAGTCAGCATGCACTATTTGTTACGAATACAAGAATATCTGGCCAGAATAAAATGCTATTTTTGGAGTTTAAGAAATAAGACTCAATCTTTCATTCGAAATAAAGGAACAAAATTTAAAGCGAAGATGTTTTCAACATTACGATGTTGATTATATACCTGTCCATGCCTTACGGTGACTTTCCTGTAAACCGTGAAATAGCTGTGTGTATGTAGATTTTTTCGGTGAAGTTATAACCGATTTGATTTTGATTGACGCGTGAATGACACGGTGTACCTGTATACCGTTACTAGTGTGATTGAAAGTGTGAATGTGAAGAGTAGGATTTATTTTTCAGAACCAGGAACCAATCCTTTCAAATAAAGACGGGGAGGTGTGTTGTGATTTTACCCTGTAGAATACAGACGTCCGTCAGGATAACCGGGACTACTTCCGCCTTTCAACAGAGTCCCGTGCTACCAGCGGGATTTGACCTATATATAGCCGATTTGCCGTGGCTACTGTTCAGATTATGCATTAGACTTCAAATAGGTAACTTGTTATTGCTTGCGGACGCCTTGGATCACCAAGTGGGACTTGGTACATATAGAATTACCCTCGACCACAACACCTCTCTGACAGAAAGATGGCTAGCAACTGAATGTATCCACCAACAAATACATCACATGACATAGAAACAAATGAAACTCAGTTAAATGTACTCACTATTGTTAAAGTAACAACAGCTTAAAGAAATTGACCAATGAAGTTTAGAACTTTAAAGTGAGGATTTAAAAGTGCTTACTAACATGTGCTATACTAAAAACATTAAAATTACTATACACAGAAATTGTAAAATATTCTCTATCTTACTTTTACCATCTATAACATAAGTACAATTATCTTACATTAAATAAAATTGACAAAAACTGTCGGAAGAGGAAACACACGTCACACAAGGATTTTTTTTTAAAATCATTATTAAAACAAAAGAAAAATGGTAGAATCTACTGCCAGCCTACTGGATTACTAATTTTAATTATTTTTTCTTTACTAATAAATACTAATTATTTCTTTCTGTAGGGTACATATTCAATTTTGGTTTAATAAATAATTTTAGATATGGTTCATTTTGCTACTGAATGTGTGTGTATTTTATTTATTACCCATTTAATGCAATTTTTGTATTGTTAGGCCTACAATTCAATGTATCATTTGACATTTCCAAATTAATTACCCTTGGAAGTGCGAATTCACGCGTTTTTGGAAATCTACTGCCAAATCATGGTTTCTACTGCCTTTTTTACACAACCCTACTGCATTTCAGCTCTGAGGGGTTGACAGGTCTGCCCTATAGAGGTCACAATTTTGAACCGATTGTGATGAAACTCTACATGCATGTCTATAACCCCAAAATCTTGGTTCCTTTCGATAGTTGCGCCCATCGGATCGTAACTTCCTGAATTATGGCCCCTGATTGTCCGAAAAATCGCCCTTTTTAGCTTGTGGTCCCTCTGGAAGTCAAAATTATTATCCGATTTAAAAATCTGTTTGATTATATCACCGTTACATGGTAATGAAGGCTTACTTCAAATTTCGTGAAAATCGAACCAAAATTGACAGACAAAATGGCCGCCGTTTGTACGCGAATAGTGTGAAAATATGTTATATCAAGGTTGTGGACCCTATATAGGTCACAATTTTGAACCGATTTTGATGAAACTTGACATGCATGTTTATAACCCGAAGATCTTGGTTCCTTTCGATATTTGGGCTCATTGATTCGTAACTTCCTGAATTATGGCCCCTGATTGTACGAAAAATCACCCTTTTTAGCTTGTGGTCCCTCTGGAGGTCACAATTATTTTCCGATTTAAAAAAATGTTTGATTATATTACCGTTTCACCTTATGGAAGGTTTGAGTTCAAATTTCGGGAAAATCGGAGCAAAATTGACAGATAAAATGGCCGCCGTTTGTACGCGAATACTGTTAAAAAATGGTATATCATGGTTGTGGACCCTGTATAGGTCACAATTTTAATTTGATTTTGATGAAACTTGAACATGGTTGTGGACTCTCTATAGGTCACAATTCTTATCCGATTTTGCCGAAAAGTCACATTTCTAGGTTGTGTACCGTCACACCATAATCATTGTCGGCTTCGAATTTCATGAATATCAGACTGGAACTGACCAACAAAATGGCTGCTCCCAATACAGTATGAAATACAGGACTTAAAGTGCCAATCCCGATAACTCTTTGGGGAATAAAACTGCTTAATTTTGTGTTAAAATCCTTTAAAATCCATAACCTAAGGCCCACCTACCAACCCGATATTTGTGATACGCTTGTAAATAACTTAAACCTGGCAGTCTTCATCAGGAAATGGAGAACGTTTTATTATACAGTATCTGGATAAAACCAGACATTTTTCTATAAAAATAATATGTAGGTGAAATTTACCTTTTGTTATCAAGTACAGGGCATGGGTCATTCACTGTATAGACCTCTCAAGAAACATTAATCGATTATCAGGTCACCCAATGAAAAAATTGACCCGAAATCTTAAAAGGGTTACGTGTCCGGATAAGCAGTGTTGACGTTCACGTCCAAACAACTCAATATTTTGAGCTGAAGTTTTGAGACAAGGTAAATACACCATGCCACTATATTTTGGTCCATAAATTTCATAAATACTCGGACTTTAATTTTGAGACTCTGTTCTTATCGGGATTGTCCCTTTAATGATGTAGGAAAAATCACTTTCGGTATTGCTTGTTCTCTATCCATCTCTCGAAAATCTGGGCGTATCCTGCCTGGCAGTGCCAGCCTATCTTTACGTATGTTATTAATTTTTTATACGCCCACATTTTCATGTGGATGTATATTGTCGTCGCCCTTGTCCGTCTGGACGTCCACAATTTGTTTGTGGACTCTCTACAGGCATAGGCGTACGGGGAAATTTTTGACTGAGGGGGCGGTGGTGGTTGGTGCCCAAAAAATATAGTTAGGTTCTTAGTATGTTACACAATAATAATCATAGGCATACGGACTCAATGATAGTTAGGGGGGCAGAACTCAAATTGCCCGAAAAATTTTCGGTTTTACAGACGCACCCTCCCCCTCAAGAAAATTTTGGAATATTGACGGCTGTTTTCCTTCTATTTCAACCAGTGAAAAAAGCAACTTCAAAGTGATCAAATTAGCTTAATTAGGGTAACTTCAATTTGGTCAAATACAGTCCACCTGCTGACCCGAATTCTAAAAACAATTAATCGTCGCAGAGTATGGGGGCCTCACCCTCCGGAGAAAAATTTGAAAATTTAACCACTGCAAATGCGTTTTCTGCTATTCTAGCCCATGTCAGTAACTCCAAAAGTATCCAATGGTTTTGTTACCGAAATCCCACTCCAAATTCCAACCATCCAACCAGACTGTTGTAGCTGCATTTACAAATACTAATCGATGCCCGAAAACTGTCGCACAAAGTAGAATGGGCTGAATGACTCCAGACAAACTGTTTTAATCCATAGTCGACTCGGTACAAATTCGTTGTTGTCAATTAAAAGAAAAGTAAAATTAGTGTGTTAGGGCTCAAGGACAGTTAGGGAAGCAAACTAAACAGAAATTCAGGTTTACAGACAGCTGCGCCTGTTTTTTTCGATAGGCGAAGAAGCGGAGTTGACCTTGATAGACCTCCCAAGAAAGTTTTGGAATATTTGACGAACCGCGTTTTACTGCTATTCCAGTCAGTAAAATTAGTTTTTTATTAGATTTCGGACTAAGTAGGTGAAATTTTTTTTCACACTTTATCTGCCTGCCCGAAAAGTCAGCTTGCCCGAAAGTTAGGGGGTCAATGTTGATTTAAATTGACAAATTATTTGTGTTTTCAATGTTGAAGATTTTGGATGGTATTGAGTTAGGGACTTAGCTACTTTAATATTATTAATACAAAATATAGGTTCACGTACCAGGCCTGTAGGATGGAAACGAAGTCTGCAGATTCTTTTACAAAGCTAACGGACTGAGTACCGACTATATTTCGGATGCGAATGCTGCTAAGGGTGTCTATGTTTTTATTTAACTAAATCACGCATGAATAAATATGCATTTTAAGTGATTCTAAGGAGTTTTTACCAAATAAAAAAAAGTTCAATAATGTGAACGTATTATGCCGTCGCCCCTGTCTGTGTGTGTGTGTGTGTATGTGTGTGTGCATTTGTATATGGTGTATATCGAGGACACACATCTGAATACACACCTTCTAATCGCGGACCTCTGTCAACCGAGGACGTCCTCGGTTCAATCGAGGACTTTTTGAACTGAAACCAGGACTGCCACGATGTTCAGAAGCCTTGATTTAATACCCCATTTGATTTTAAGGTCGATCTGAGGTGTTCCGCGTTAGGCGGTATTCTGCAGTTAGGGTGTATCTGTCGTGTGTGTGATCTCAAAAGGCAAAAATATGATTGTGTGTATCAAGTCCGCAGTTAGTGTTTATTGTACAGCGAGTGTATCAAGACCTCGGTTAACCGATTTCAGCCATACACATCATACATGGTCACGTGGGAGAAATTCGTTTTCTGCTATATCTAAAATTTATAACCATTTTCAAACCGTGCGATATTTAAAAAAATCTAGCCATCTAGTCATTACATTTTTTCTGTCTGAAATTTCGAATTTTTTTTATCTGGGTAAACATACAATAAGATTATTGCCGAAATAATAAGCGTAAATTTAAAAAAAAAAACTTACAGCAATTGAAATATTAGTGAGTAGTGACACATGTTAGGACGTATTAAGACAGTCACAATTGTTATATAATGTGTAGATAAAACTGGACAATTTTTGCCTTGCGGATGTACTACAGAAAAAAAATGATTAACCTCGGGAGGCGTCGGGAACAGGTTTACCGCTTACTCAACGGGAGACCACAGGAGAACTGCCAGGAAAACAGGTCGGGAAGGCATCACCGGAGCTTTCCAGATCCACAAGGAAACTCCGGGGATGATTGCCTTGTTTCGGGAACAGGGTTATAGCGTCGGGAACAGGTTTGCGGGTGTCCCAGGGGAGCTTCCGGGGCAAAGCTAGCCTTGTGGAGAACTACGAAAAGTTTCAATGCTTGCATTGTCAGACCAGGGGGCATTCCCGGATCTTTCCAGACTCACAAGGAAACTCCAGGGCATCAGCGAAGCATGTGAGATGTCTTGCCCAAGTGTCAGGTGACTTTTGAGGATATTTAAATCGGCCAAATTTTCAATACAAACTTTGAAATTTTTCGCAGTAATCCAGATGATTCCATATGGCTTGCGACGGCCCCAATCTCCCCCTAGGCATTACCGAAGCATCGGCGATGTCATGATGACTTATCAGGGGCCCTTTGAGGATATTTCATTCAGGGATGCTTCGGATAAAAGAAATACTGCGCTGAAGTTTCACGACGACGACTCGTGTCAAAAAAAGTTCCATCCTAGTGTGACAAAAAAGAGAAGATCACCGGCGGTTCTGGTGCTGACGACCGAAACTCTTTGAACGTGCCCGCTCGTTCGCTCACTCTCTGTGTGTGTCTCTCTCTCCTCCGAACCACGCAGGAGAGGAGGGAAAGAGAGGAGCGGAGAGGGAGGGTCGGGAAACACGTACCGACAAGAGAGAAGCCACAACCGAAGCCATGCATCTCCCCATCCGCCCAGGACAAGCCTCCTAGCGTCTGAAGTAGAAGAAGAGCGACCTGGTAAAACGGTGGTAAAGTTTCGATGGTGAGGGTTCCGTCATCTCTCGCACAGGGGAGAAAGAGACCGAAGATACGGTAATGATGCTTCAGCAGGTTCACCTTCGGAAACCTTGTAACGACTTTTACTTCATCTAAATGATTAAGCTCGAACGCCTTTCCGAGCCCGTCCGAAGACAGGCCCAGTCTTAGCCATTCTATCGGAGGTAGCGACCGGCGGTGTGTACAAAAGGCAGGAACTCAATCGGCGCCAGCTGATGACGGGCGCCTACATGGAATTCTTCGTTCACGGAGTTAAAGACCATTGGCACGGTTAACCCGTTGCAGGCGAGACTGCCCCCGAAGGAACAATCCCAACCTCCCCTCTCGGGGCGGGTTCCTCGTCTGACCAAACCAAGACCATAGGCACTTGCGCTTTCCTCTTTTCCCCGCCTGGTACGCTCGCCCCCTACATTCCTCTCGAACCCTAGATCTCCGGCGAAATCGAAAGCAAAAGCGACGTCAGAAAGTCGACAGGATCACCCCACTTATTCCAACAACGAAATATTCTGGCTAGGGGTATTAGCCTACCTTTAGCACTCTTAATGTTTTCAAGGTAGACAGAAAATGCGGCGGGTTCTCTCCAATAGCTCCTCGCACACTCTTTTAAATTGCGCTTATTCCTCCTGCGCCGACGACGAAATGGCCGCACCACGTTATTTTTCGTATGTGGCGCGCCTGCTGCCCTCCTTGGAGGTGGTAGCTGTTTGCAGGCTCCCTCTCCAGATTCCAACCCTGATTCCGCGTTACCCGTCAACACCGTGGTAAGCAGGTAGCCGTACATCGCCAATTGATGGGACAGACACTTCATGGCAAAAACTTCGGGAGGCCGGAAAGACCCCGCGATTGGCAAAGTTATTCGGATTTCAACACTTGTCGCTTCGCCCCGTCGCTACTTTTGACGGTAGCTTCACAGGCTAGGGCGATCTGGTATAGAAAATAAATGCCGTTCCCCTCGTCGGGAAACGAAAATGAGCCGTGTGCAGTTTCGGCTCGCTTCCCGAAAGGAACAAACCTGAACGAAGACTTCCATAGCTTAAGCTTATAGACAAGCATATGACCACTGGGCTGATAATCGGGGGTAGTAGGTGAGACCCGCTGTTTTGACAATCGAACGAACCAGCCTGTGCCGCTGTGTAAGCGTACACCTGAACGTTTCGGGTCTGTCGGGGGGACTGGAGAAATCGATCTCCGCCGGCTGGGTGGTCGACCTCGCCCCCTGTCTCCTTACAACTTTGAATCGTACGAAGACTGGACGAGAGATCGGGCTAAACGATCCCCGCCTTCCGACCTTGTCGCTGCCTGCGAGAGAGAATCGGGTATATTTCAATATACAAGCTTGACATTTCAAATGTCAACTTGACATTTCAAATGTCAACTTGACTTTTCAAATGTCAACTTGACTTTTCAAATGTCAACATGACTTTTCAAATGTCAACTTGACTTTTCAATAAAAATTAGTTTTATCTAACTTTTTACCCTCTATCGAAGGGCGATCCTCAGACGTAAAGTGTTTCTTACAAATCAAGTTAGTGTCTTTGAAATTCATGGTCATATCTTGAAGATTCACATTAATGTCTTTAAAAGTACAGCTTGTTGATAATTAAATGAGGATTAGAGAGTTTGTAAACACCGCATTGGTATACACTTCTAAAGTCCTCGGATGTGAGTGTGTGTGTACTCGGTTGTTAGTTTTCACCATACACAAAGTTCCCATTTGTCGGTATTAAAACATAATGTGCGTCCTCGGTTGGTCACATTAATAAATAACTGTTATATCGCGGTATTATGCACCGAACATGCACCGAACATCAATTATAAAAGGTTAATTTGTCTTTTTATCCCATGTGTGGTCAAAGGGGGGACAAAAATTTAAAGGTTTAAGACCACAGTGAGTTTCAAGTCCAGAGGTCCTCGATTGGTTACATACACTTTGTAAGACCTCAGTCAGAAAATTAAAAGTTTTAAGTGGCTGAATCAATAAAAAAATGTTTTTTCAATGGGCTGCGCCTGTGGTCAAAGGGGGCCTGTTCTCGGATATAGAGTGTTGAACCAACTGAATTTATATTATTGGCATACACCTGTAACGTCCTCGGATGTGAGTGTGTATGTACTCGGTTGCTGGTGTTCACCATACACGAAGTCCCCATTTGACGGTATTAAAACATAATGTGCGTCCTCGGTTGATCACATTGATAAATACATGACTGTTCTACCGCGATATTGTGCCATACTTCGATTTTAAACAGTTATATTGAAATTTTCACATGTGTGGTCAAAGGGGAGACAAAAATGTAGTTATTTACAGGTTAAAGACCACAATAAATGTCAAGTCCACAATATGGTAGTATAGAGCAAAATGACCTCGTTTGGCGGCGTTCCCAACACACACCATGTGTGTCCTCGATTAGGTGTATCTAGCATAAGGACTCGTTCGGCCGTATTTCCCCAAATAATCGCAAACACCCGTGTGTCCGCATTTCTTCCGTAAAAAGTCAAATGCATAAAATATATGAATTCGGGTATAATTTATACCTTTTCATAATCCTTTGATGTAATAGAGTTCAGAAATAATGATGTTTTTCAGCTACATGCAGTATTTATCAAGACCTCGATTGGGAGGATTCAGTCAAAGTCCTCGATTTACACCATATACATGTATGTATGTGTGTGTGTGTGTCTGTGGTTCGCCTACAGGGCGCAATTCTTCATGGATTTTCTTCAAACTTGGTATACTTATTCCTTATACCCCAAGGAAGATTTCTAATGTTTTTGGGGCATGCCCGACCCCCAGGGGCCGAGCCACGCCCATTTCTAGTATTTGTTTGTTTGTCGTCTACAGGCCACATTTCTTAACTTATAATCTTGAAACTTTGCATACACATTCTTTGTACCCTAAGAAACTTCCCTATCGTTTGGGGTGTATGCCCCACCCCCAGGGGCAGAGCCACGCCCATTTTGTTTTTGTGTGTCTTTGTGTTGCCTACACGGCGCAATTCTTACTGGATTTTCTTCAAACTTGGTATACGAATTCCTTATACCCTAAGGAAGATCTCTATTGTTTTTGGTGCATGCCCGACCCCCAGGGACAGAGCCACGCCCATTTCTAGTATGTATTTGTTTGTCATCTACAGGCCACATTTCTTAATTTATAATTTTGAAACTTAGCATACACATTCTTTGTACCCTAAGGAACATCCCTATCATTTGGGGTGCATGCCCAACCCCCTGGGGCAGAGCCACACCCATTTTCTTATTGTGTGTCTTTGTGTCGCCTACAGGCCGCAATTCTTTTTGGATTTTCTTTAAAACTTTGTATACTTACTCTTTATACTCTAAGGATGATCCCTATCGTTTGGGGTGCATACCCACCCCCCAGGGGCAGAGCCACGCCCATTTTCTTTTTGTGTGTCTCGGTGTCGCCTAGAAGCCACAATTCTAACTGGATTTTCATAATACTTTGTATACTTACCCTAAGGATGATCCGTATTGTTTTTTGGTTTTTGGTGCATGCCCGACCCCCAATGGCAGAGCCACGCCCATTCCTTGTATTTATTTGTTTGTCGTCTACAAGCCACATTTCTTAACGTATCATCTTGAAACTTTTTGAATGATTATTCTTTGTACCCTAAGGAACATTTTTATCATTTGGGGTGCATGCCCAACCCCCAGGGGCAGAGTCACGCCCATTTTCTTTTTGTGTGTCGCCTACAGGCCACAATTCTTAATCGGTCATCTTGAAACTTAAAATACTTATTCCTTATACCCTAAGGATGGCCCCTTTTGTTTTGGGTGCATGCCCGACCCCCGTGGGACAGCAACACCCATTTCTTGTATTTGTTTGTCTGTCGTATACAGGCTGCATTTCTTAATGTATCATCTTGAATACTTATTCTTGGTACCTTAAGGAAGATCCCTATTGTTTTTGGTGCATGCCCGACCCCAAGGGACAGTGCCACGCCCATTTTTTTTTGTCGGTGTGTCACCTACAGGCCACAATTATTATTCTTAATAGATCGTCTTGAAAACTTTTTTTTATACTTATTCCTTATACCCTAAGGCTGACCACTATTATTTTTGGTGCATGCCGGACCCCCTGGGACAGAGCCACGCCCAATGCTTTTGTGTCTTGTGTTCGCCTACAGGATGCAATTCTTAACAGATCCTTTTAAAACTTTACAAACCTATTCCTTATACCCTAAAGATGACCCCTATTGTTTTTGGTGATTTCCTAACTCCCCAGGGGCAGAGCCATGCCCATTTTTACTTCGTGTCTGCGTGTGTTGTCTACAGGCCACGATTCTTAATTGATCGTCTTTAAACTTGGGATATGTATTCCACATAGCCTAAGGACGTCAACTGTATGTCCCGACTCACACAGGCAAGACACGCCCAATTTTTGTGTTTGTCGTTTACAGGCCGCAATTCTGAATGAATCAGCTTGATACTTGGCTTATGTATTCCTTATAGCCTGAGGGCGTCCACTATTGATTTTGATGAATGTCCCGACCCCCAAGGGCAGAGCCACGCCCACTTTTTGCGTTATGAAGGCACAATTCTGTATGGATTATCTTGGTATACTTATTCCTTATACTCTAAGGACGGCAACTATTGATGTTGGTGTATGACCCTCAACGCCTAGCCTTCTTGACAAAGTACCATATCAATCAAAGCAGGAATGTGGACGTATATTGTAGCGTTAGCGTTATGTTTGTCATGGTTGGCACATAATCATTGTACCGTTTGTCTCTTATGATATTGACAAATGAATATTTTTGGACATACGCCATACAGTGTGCTTTGAGTGAAATTTTGCCCGGGCATCGGTGCTACAGCCTATTATATTGAATTCCAACTGCCGAGAGGACGTTTCACTTGAGTTGCGGTCACCGAGCGATTGTTCTTATTGTACATGAGCTTATACTCGATTCCCTTTATTGTATGGTGACTTATTGGATACCGTCCTAATCTTCCAGTTCGCTGAATTTCGAGAAATGTTTTTGGAGAAATGTATTTGGAGAAATATTTATAGAGAAATGTTTTGCAAGATTAGTATTTGGAGATTTGTATTTGTGTCTTCGAAGGCCGGTTCTGATTAGCTGTTCTACGCTAAATTGGATTTTACATCCTACTATTCTGCCCCTAGAAAATCGACTATTTCTCTGCAACCGTACAAGTTAGAAACCATTTTGTGATATCTGTATGATCGTATGGGTTCATTCTATTTGTTGATTGGCATCAAATACCATAATTTCAAAACAATTTCAAAACAGACTCATTTGAATAAAATATCTGTTTTGAAGGCTAAAAATACAGTTTTTGCCAAAATGACATTACTTCCGGTGATACTAAAAACATGAAATTAGTTTTATAACATAGTCTTTGACAGTAGGCTTCAAAGGGTGAAAATTTTATGAAAATCGAATAATAATTAACACTTGGCCAAAAACTTTCAAAAGTAACTTTTAGAAAACCGCCTATATCTCGGCAACCGAACAAGTTAGAAACAATTTTATGATATCTATATTGTAATACTTTTAGAAGAATTTTTGCTCGAGAAATAAGATGGCATATTATTTCATTAATTAATATCTTTGGTTCACATATATGTAGGTGTGTACTAAAATCAACTTAGTCAATGATTGACATGGTTACATAAAAAAGAGTTGTATAGCCATAACAAACTAGTTCTATCTTTCAACAAATTGCATGTGCATAGAAGTTTACCTATTGCGTCATTTGGCTTGATTTATCCAATCATATGCTAAATTGCACAGGTTCATGGTCATGAACACGCTTGGACCTGCATGATATCCATTAGGCTATAAAACAATCTATATTATAACTTTAAATCAGACTTCGATTAGATTCCAGAGGGTTACCATCTAAGAATCTAGACACCGCGAGGTGTCTAGGTTGAAAAGAGTTTAGCTAGCATTGACTGTAATTGTAATATGCTTGTATGTATACTTATGCTACATAAAAGGTAAAAACGAACTATTGCATTGTTATAACTGAAGAAGACAAACGTCTTAAGAAACCAGTAAGAAGAAATACACAACGTGAAAGAGATAGACGATCACAAGGCTAACGGTAATATGTAGCAAAAACGAGATGCATGGGTCATACGTAGGATGTGGCGACCGGACCGGTTACCACCCGCTCTCCGCGTCAGACAAAAAGACCCATGGTGCTACAATATGACCGCATGAGTTTTGTTAGTATGTGAATTTAAACCAAAAATTAATATTATTATTACATATTAAATAATTCTTGGTTGAATAAAACATTAATTTAAAAAGGTAAAATACGAAAACAGTGACTTATGCAAAACCACCCTTTTGTCGGCAACTGCTTATATTACAAACTAATTTTCACATACATTCTCTTCGTATGGATTATCGCTACAAGTTTATAAAAGTTATGTAAAAATATTTTAAAATCTGAAAAGCCTGAATGGGTTGTAAATAGGTCAATTTTACGCCTTTTTTCACCTCTTAATCCAATTTGCTAGAAAATGAAATAGAAATTAAAAAAATTGCTTCAGACTTTTTTTGCGCCTTTAAAGGACACACTCTTTTAGTTACATCAGTTTTAAAATAAAATAATATTTTCTTTTGAAAAATGGTACCTAACTGTCAAAATTGTAGTTTTTGGTAAATTTACGCCACTTCCGTTGCCGACAGATAACACTGTTGGTAACAAAAAAGATGACAATTGAGACAAAGGAGCTTATGAACTTTGTTTTATTATACAAATCGAACAATAAATAATTCGTGTCTATGTGTGTAGTCTACAGGCCACGATTCTTAATGGATCGTCTTTAAACTTGGGATATGTATTCAATATAGCCTAAGGACGTCAACTGCATGTCCCGACTCACACATGCTAGACACGACCAATTTTTGTGTTTGTTGTTTACAGGCCGCAATTCTGAATGAATCAGCTTGGTACTTGGTTTATGTATTCCTTATAGCCTGAGGGCGTCCACTATCAATTTTGATGAATGTCCCAACCCCCAGGGGCAGAGCCAGGCCCACTTTTTGCCTTTAGTGTTAGGAAGGCACAATTCTGAATGGATTATCTTTGTATAGTTATTCCTTATACTCTAAGGACGGCAACTATTAATGTTGGTGCACGACCCTCAACGCTAAACAAACCAAACGCCTAGCCTTCTTGACAAAGTACCATATCAATCAAAGCAGGAATGTGGACGTATATTGTAGCGTTAGCGTTATGTTTTGAAGGCCCATGACAGGTTCTACAATATCTCTTTTCCAATGAATAAGTTCTTGATTTCTAAATCATCAATAAAAGAGAACTAAATTTTATTTACTTGTAATATACACAACTAGAAACAGTTGTTTATGTAACGGTAAATCGTGGCTTACTGTACTGCAAACAAAAGAGGGTTCGAGTCATAAGATTTCTATTTAATTGCCTAACTAAAGACACTCTGAATTTAAATTCGCTGTTAAATTGGACACATTCAAGAACACAATATTTTTTTATACAACTTTTACAAAGTACAATTGTGTGCCCAAATTTTCCCAGCATTTGGTGCTGGCCGCCCCCCCAGCTCGTACGCCTATGTCTACAGGTCACAATTCTTATCCGATTTTGACGAAACTTGAAATATAGGTTTATCCCCATAAGATGTAGGCTGCTTTCGATATTGGTATTTATCGGATCAAAACTTCATGGATTATGGCCCCTGATTGTACGAAAAATCATGTTTTCAGCTTGTGGACCCTATAGAGGTCACAATTATGAACCGATTTTGATGAAACTTGACATGTATGTTTATAACCCAAAGATCTTGGTTCCTTTCGATATTTGCGCCTATCGGAATGTAATTTCCTGAATTATTGCCCCTGATTGTCCGAAAAATCACCCTTTTTAGCTTGTGGTCCCTCTGAAGGTCACAATTATTATCCGATTTAAAAAACCGTTTGATTATATCACCGTTACACCGTAAGGAAGGTTGAGTTCAAATTTCGGGAAAATGAGACGAAAATTGCCATACAATATGGCCACTGTTTGTACGTGAATACTGTTAAAAAATGGTATATCAAGGTTGTGGACCCTGTAGAAGTCACATTTTTAATTCGATTTTGATGAAACTTGACATTCATGGTTATAACCCAAAGATCTTGGTTCCTTTCTATATTTGCGCATATCGGAACGTTACTTCCTGAATTATGGTCCCTGATTATACGCAAAATCGTCTTATATTAGCTTGTGGTCCCTCTGGTGGTCACAATTATTATTCGATTTAATAAAACGGTTAACGATATTACCGTTACACCGTAAGGAAGGTTGAGTTCGAATTTCGGGAAAATCGGACCAAAATTGCCATACAAAATGGCCGCCATTTGTACGCGAATACTGTTAAAAAATTGTATATCATGGTTGTGGACCCTGTAGAGGTCACAATTTTAATTCGATTTGATGAAACTTGAAATGCATGGTTATAACCCAAAGATCTTGGTTCCTTTCGTTATTTGCGCATATCGGATCGTAA
This sequence comes from Patella caerulea, assembly GCA_036850965.1. NCBI lineage: Eukaryota > Metazoa > Mollusca > Gastropoda > Patellidae > Patella > Patella caerulea. Next base: position 46,660,804 of record JAZGQO010000001.1, on the reverse strand, counting down.
CTTCCTGAATTATGGCCCCTGATTGTCCGAAAAATCGCCTATGGTCCCTCTGGAGGTCACAATTATTATCCAATTTAAAAAAACGTTTGACTCTATCACCGTTACACCCTACAGAAGTTTGAGTTCGAATTTCGAGAAAATCGGACTATAATTGCCAGAAAAAATGGCCGCCGTTTGTATGCGAACAGTGTAAAAATATGGTATATCAAAGTTGTGGACCCTGTAGAGGTGACAATTTTAATTCGATTTTGATGAAACCTGAAATGCTTGTTTATAACCTAAAGATCTTTGTTCTTTTCGATATTTGCGCATATCAAATTGTAATTTAATGAATTATGGCCTTTGATTGTAGGAAAAATCACTTTCGTTGTTGCTTGTTCTCTGTCTATCTCTCGAACAATTATTATCTGAATTAAAAAAAAAACTATAATTATATTACTGTTGCATCATAAGGAAGGTTGAGTTCGAATTTCGTGAAAATTGTACCAAAATTGCCGGACGAAATGGTCACCGTTTGTACGCGAATAGTGTAAAAATATGGTATATCATGGTTATGGACTCTCTACAGGTCACAATTCTTATCCGATTTTGACGAAAAGTAACATTTCTAGGTTGTGTACTGTCACACCATAATCATTGTCGGCTTCGAATTTCATGAATATCAGACTGGAACTGACCAACAAAATGGCTGCTCCCAATACAGTATGAAATACAGGACTTAATGATGTAGGAAAAATCACTTTCGGTATTGGTTGTTCTCTATCCATCTTTTAAAAATGTGGGGGTATCCTGCCTGGCAGTGACAGCCTATCTTTAGCTTGTGGTCCCTCTGGAGGTCAAAATTATTATCCGATTTGAAAAACCGTTTGATTTTATCAAAAGATTGAATTCAAAATTTGTGAAAATCGGACCAAATTTGACAGACAAAATGGCCGCTGTTTGTACGCGATGAGTGTGAAAATATGTTATATCAAGGTTGTGGATCCTATAGAGGTCACAATTTTGAACCAATTTTGATGAACTTGACATGCATGTTTATAACCCAAAGATCTTGGTTCCTTTCGATATTTGCGCCCATTGATTCGTAACTTTCTGAATTATGGCCCCTGATTGTACGAAAAATCACCCTTTTTAGCTTGTTGTCCCTCTGGAGGTCAAAATTATTATCCGCTTTAAAAAAACGTTTGTTTGTATCACCGTTAAATGGTAATGAAGGTTGAGTTCAAATTTCGTGAAAATCGGATCAAATTTGACAGACAAAATGACCGCTGTTTGTACGCGATTAGTGTGAAAATATGTTATATCAAGGTTGTGGACCCTATAGAGGTCACAATTTTGAACCAATTTTGATAAACTTGACATGCATGTTTATAACCCAAAGATCTTGGTTCATTTCGATATTTGCGCCCATTGATTCGTAACTTCCTGAATTATGGCCCCTGATTGTCTGAAAAATCGCCCTTTTTAGCTTGTGATCCCTCTTGAGGCCAAAATTATTTTCCGATTTAAAAAAACGTTTGATTATATCACCATTTTACATGGTAATGAAGGTTGAATTCATATTTTGTGAAAATCAGACCAAAATTGACAAACAAAATGGCCGCCGCTTTTACTTTGCCTATACCGTTTTTGTTTAGGAATGCTACCGGTGTAGGCTGTCATTGATAGTCCATTGGCCAATCACGTTATTTTACCGAGATAGTTTGGATGCAGCTATGGCGGGTGTTGGCGCCAGGCAGGGTAAGCTTATTACTCTTCCGGACACCTGTTACCACTGTTTGTCGTGTATTTTCTCCACAGTGAACAGTCCATCTGCTGATTACACTATTTTGCTTCGACCGTTTTTATTGGACTTAAAATTTTGACTAATGGTTTGGATTGTTCGTACTTAGTTTTATTTTATATCAAAACTTAGGAAGGAAAATTAATTTTACCGTGCGATTTTTCATTCGCTGGTGTGTTTTACGCAAATAGGTCTTTGTATAAGGACAGGTCTTTATATGTGGAGTTGTACGGGGCCGTTTCTTCAGTGCGTCTTTTGTATACTTGTTGATGAACATAAGACACACTACATGTTTTATAGTCTCGCCATTTATAAAATTGCCTATATGGATGTGTGCTTGCTATATGATTTACGTTTCTCTCATCTTGTCTTTTTGTATTTGTATAAAACCAGTACGCGTTTTATACTTTCACGTTATTTATATATAAATTTGCATTTAATGAAACAAAAATGTACGGAAAGGTGAATATAATGTCGTCATAATTATATAGATATCCCACACAGAATCCAAAATTTGAATATCCCCGGGTACACAGCGAGTAAGCTAAATTTTCCAAATGTGTATATTTACTTGTTCGTTTGTTCCTTCATTTTTCTTTTCTTCAGGTAGTGGTTCCCCTTTCAAATCCGTACTGAGTCTAGGCAAAGTGGTGCTGCCTAAATTGTCTCAGATGCACTGAAATTAATCCTAATTTTAAAAAAAAATCATCCCAGGCACTCAAAGCAAGGGGCAGAGTACCATTATTTTGGGTGATATTTCTTTTTAAAAGTTATTTATATTTACTTTGAACACTGCTGCCAACAAGGGGGACTATATTTTGTTTTATTTTTAAAAAAAAAAAATCGTAAGGGATACATTTTCACGTTATTTTGCCAATATGATGGAGAAAATATTCATAATTTTAGTGGAACTGGCTTTTCAATTTTATTTATAGTAATATAAATGCTACTTTGTACAATTGAATTTTATATCATTGGAAAGAACACAGCAATGTGTACATTTTTGTAACAGTATTTTAATTTATAGAAAATATTTTTTTAATTATTTGCAATTTTGTAGAGGGTATTAGAATTAACAATAATCCTTTAATTGGCTTAGGGAGATGGGCCCTTCAGATTTAATGAGTTTAGGGGTAGGGTAACTAATCTTTTAATTGGCTCAGGGTTAAATGGGTTCAACCCGCAAGTGCTTGTACCGTATGTCAGTATTCCTATAAATGGTCAGTAATAATCATACAGTGAGTATTTAAGTTAATTGGTTAGTATTCCTTACTTACTGACGGGTGTAAGCGACTATTGACAACACACTATTGACAACACGTAGGGCTGGGTAAAATATCGATATAAATCGACAGTATCGATTGGACGGCCCAGAAAAGCACTATCGATAGGGGTGGGTTACTATCGATTATCGCTCTTCGTCTATTTTTCTTGCGTCTGAAATGTCAATGTTTTCTTTAAGTTAATCAAAATACACCGCTCAATTTAATTACTATCAAGTATCAATGTAACATATATAACAAAATTGTGACTGCTTATTGAAAAGCCGTTTTCATAAATTCAATCACATTGAAACATTACTTTAGCTTTGACGAAATTATTGTTGAATATCGCTAAATCGGAGATACCTGGATGTGTAAATAAAGTTAGAGTTATTTCCCTTTGCAAGCTTCAGAATTCGTCTGTACGGTTCACTATTTCTGTATGTTTGCCTCAGTAATAGAGTACCCGGTACAATAAATAGCACATGTGGACGACAAAACGCTTGTTGATTTTCCCGGCAAAGCTAAAAGTTAAATCTTTGAGTTTTAGACAGGAGCAAACGATCTTTCGTAACTTCGTATGGTTTTGAACTTTGAACTTGCACTGTATCCAGTCTTGATGTTTTCGATACTATCGATTATTGACCGACATTTCATTGCCGATTATCGATAGTAAAAATCACTATCGATACCCAGCCCTAACAACACGTATATTTCTCACGAGTTTCCATGATTAGTAATCACAATAAAGTTTTTCTACTTGCTTGAAAGATATTTTAACGCAGAAGCCCGACACTAAAAGCTCTGATGCCAGTTTTACACCCTATGCACCTTGCAGTGTAATACATCTGCATCAAGCACTGTGGAAGTCTTAAGAACTGTGTTTGCAAGAAGCGGATTGCCTTCCAGAATTGTCAGTGACAATGGACCTCAATTCATTGCATCTGAGTTTGAACTATTTTGTAAATCAAATGGAATCGAGCATATCCGGTGTTCTCCGTATCACCCAGCCAGTAGACCAGAAAAAGGAACTATCCAGATAAAGTTATCCAAGTTTCTATTGGCTTATAGGAACACACCACATTCTACAACCAACACTTCACCAGCTAAATTGTTTATGGGACGAGAGCTCAGAACAATATTACAACCGATTAAAAGGAAACTTGTCTGCCTATGTCAAGATTAAACAAGAAGATATGTGTAGATATCGCAAAAATCCACAATGTAGTGTTGAAAACGGTCAACATGTAGCAGTATGTGACTACAGAGGCTCCAGCAAATGGGTACCCGGTGTAATTCGTAATCACACTGGTCCGGTATCTTATCAAGTTGAAACAAATGAAAATGTTATCTGGAGATAAAGTCGCTAAGTTCAGTGTTCCTCTAGATGAAAACATTCCATAAAATCCAGATTATATTCCACATCTACCAGTGCAAATTGCATCCCCAAATCAACTTGCAACATCTCCAGGAACATCTCGACAGACCACACCGATAAAACCCAGAAGTCCACCCACTCATCATAATCCTGCCAGAACATGTTACAAACAAGCTAAATTTGATGATTATATGATTATATGACTCTAAATACACTGATTCTAAATTAAAGAGGGAGAAAGTGTTATGTATTATCTTATTAACACTATCATATAAACAATAAGCATATTATATAATAACGATTCCATGTCCAACATTTCGATGTAACCACCGCTTCACTTAGTATGAATATGATTAGTTTAGATTATAACACGTGTGACATAAACTCTGTTGTTGTCTTGTCATTCTTTTCTGTTTGTTATGTGGTCAATACATAACGGGTGTAAGCGTGTTTGTTGGACATTTTTAATATTTTTACCGTAAGTTTACGCTTCAGTGATCACAAGATGAGTTTAAGGGCCAGGGGTAGTAAAAATAGGTCTGTGACTGTGAGTAATTTTTTTTATTTCAGACTTTTGTATCCAAGGTTCCACTGTTCTGGTTTTGGGAATAATTTTTTCATCTTTTCAGGTGTTGTGAGAAAATGGTGTCTCTTTACCTTGCCCTTAAAAGTCCAAATTTCTCTGTATGTTAACTGGAATAAGAAAATTTAATTTCACAAGATAATTTTGTTGTGGTATAATTAAGTGCTTCAATAAATTCTAGTGTTAAATTTATCAATGGTTTGCTTTCTCTACTAGATGCTGAGAAAGATAAACAATCTTTGGAATTACGGAGTGCTGAAATGATTCCATTAGAACCAACTCATTTATCTTTTTGGTCGAAGTTTATTGAATTGCATCTTAAGATGATTTTTTCAAATCAAGATACAGAAATGGAACATAAATACAGCTCCGAACCGTTAGACTGGCCATTTATTAGCAAAAATCTGGCGTATTGGATGAGTTCCAAATCTAATGTGAGTATAAATACTATAAATGGTATTCTTCTTCTATTAGTGTTTAATGTCCGTTTCCACCAAGGGTGATATCGGACAAGTTGTCTTATTTTATTATCTTAGCGTATGAGCTGGGGTCTTTCCAGTGGGAGGAAACTGGAGTAAGGCCACAAGGTTGAGAAGGTGCCCTTATCTCCAAGCCACATACGCTCACATCAATCAGGGATTGAAACCACCGCAAACCAGGTGACCAGCCAGCTAGACCACTAGGCTATTACACCCACCCCACTAGATACACTGTTTTTACTTTATATAGTTGTACTTGAGTGATTTTTACCTGCCAAGTTCCTGGCTGTTTTGTGGCTCATGCAATGGGTTCCTCGGACCAATATCAAATGTTCATCACGGCTGAAGAACTGACTTTGTATTGCATGCTCCACAACATTGCTTTCTTCGTTTATCATCAATATTTCACCTTGTGGTAGCAAACATTTGTTTGAGGTGTTCAAAGGGTTAATTGCACTTTAGCCCTGATTGTTTGTAAATATTAATATTTTATAATAGTACATCCACATTCTACATGTTCTGGACATAATCATCCAATTCCCTGCATATAATATCTGTCAGTTATCTAATTCCAAATCTTAATGGAAGAAGGACTGATTTACTAGGGATGTTGGTTTATCATCGACCAATAATCCCAGTTTATTTGCATAATATGGGGGGTATAGAATCTTGTGCTGTACAACCGAGGTTGATGTATATTATTATATGTAATCCACTGATTAACATGTTTCATTATGGTTATTGAGCTGGTTACAGAAGTCTTCCATACAGTTGAATTCTCTGCTGTTTGTAGCTTTCATATTTATTTACACTTTTGCTTTTATCCAAAATGGATCAATTAATACTGTCAGTTTTAGAGATCATCTTTCTGTCATAATTTTTAAAAGCAATATTTGTCCCCGCCTTTCAAAGAAAGCAGGGGTCTATTAAAAAAGGTCTGTCCAACATCCGTCCATCCGTCAAACTTTTTGGGGTTCGAAGTCGAGCATTTTCTGCTAATGGTAAGCAGAGATAAGTATTTTGATTGGTTGATGCTTTGGGACACGATAACTTCAGTTCTAACTAGACCTGCATCCAGGAATGACGGGTTTCACTGGTGCCACGTTACCCTTGAACATGTCACTTCCGGTGCCAAGTTACCCTTCAACATATGTCACTTCCGGTACCAACGAAACCACTAAACAGGTTTCCAAATAAACATTGCTCATATCAAATAAAATGGACGCAGAATCAACCAAATCCAGCAATACCAATTCATTTTATACATTTGTTACTTGTAAATGATCTTGACAAAATTACATTACTTCCGGTGTTAATGAAAATGGCATAGATATCATATAGTGAAAATGTTTTTGTAAATTGAATAATAATTGCCACTTTTAAAGACCAAAAAACTTGAAAAGTGACTTGTAGAAAATCGACCATTTCTCTGCAACCGTATAAGTTAGAAACCATTTTGTGGTATATGCATCAAATATCATAATTTGAAAAAGATTTCAAAACAGACTCATTTGAATAAAATATGTGTTTTGAAGGCTAAAAATACAGTTTTTGCCAAAATGACGTGATAATGAAAATCATAAATTACTTGTATGAAATCCTAAATGGCATTAGGTATAACATGGTGTAAAGTTTATGAAAATCGAATAATAATTGACACTTTTATGGCCCCAAAACCTTCAAAAGTGACCTGTAGAAAACCGTCTATTTCTCGGCAACCGAACAAGTTAGAAACAATTTTATGATATCTATATGAACATATGAGTTGTGTTTATATGTGAATTTAAACCAAAAGTTAAAATTATTAATACATATTAAATAATTCTTGGTTGAATATATAAGATTGATTTAAAAAGTTTAAAATGCAGAATTGACAAAATGACGTCACTTCCGATGTCAATTTTAAATTGTAATCAACTCGATATGACGCTACATGCTTTTTGAATCAAATGATGTCACTTTTATAAAAATCCAATAATAATTGACTATTTTACAGGCAAAATAACGAAAACAGTGACTTATGCAGAACTGCCCATTTCTTGGCAACTGCTTATATTACAAACTAATTTTCTTCGTATGGATTATAGCTACAAGTTTATAAAGTTACTAAGAAATATTTTAAAATCTGAAAAGCCTGAATAGGTTGTAAATAGGTCAATTTTACACCATTTTTAGCCCCTTAATCGAATTTGCTCGAAAATGAAATCGAAATTTAAAAAACTGCTTACGACATTTTTTGCGCCTTGAAAGGGCACACTCTTTGAGTCATATAATTTTTCAAAAAAATAATATTTGTTTTCGAAAAATGGTACCTAACTGTCAAAATTGTAGTTTTTGGTAAAATCATGCCACTTCCGGTGCCAACAGATAACACTTTCGGTAATAAAAAAAATGACAATTGAGACAACGAAGCATATGAACTTTGTTTTATACAAATCGAACAATAAAAAATCAATGTAGGACTCAAAAAGTGAATTAGCCAATGGCGGCCAAGGAAAATTACTAAGACAAAAATTTTTGCGCTAGTCAGATGACTCTTTAATTCTGTGCACAATACGACTAAAAAATATTCATAAATAAAAAAGTTTTTTGTAAAACTTTAAATTTTCGAAATTTGGCGCCTAATATCTTCGAAGATTTGCTGAAAATCAAAAATCAAAAGTAGCGTAACTATGTGCCCTGTCTCCGGCTATGCCAAAATGTATCGAAAGTTAAAATCCAATGATTATTGTTAAAATTACTGCAATATTTTCAAAAACGATAACTTCGGTGTTTTCGGACATTTCGCATTGTCGCAGAACGTTCAAAATAGCTTTATCCTCTAAGTCACACCTACTTTCCCAGTAAAACCGAAGAAATCATAACGATGCGACACGTAGTTGCTGAGATCTATTCAAATTGGAATCTGAATAATAATAATAAGAACTAGACCTGCAGACCTGCAGTGCTGAATCAGCTTTCAGGAATCAGACAGGAAGTGTGTCATACAATAGCCGATCCATCGCGCTACCAAACGATACTGCAGTTGTTATGATTCAGTGACACCCTCTATCAGATTTGTAAGTAATCTATACACCGGTCAAAATTGTAAAATCTGAAAAAATTACTTCACTTCCGGTGCAAAAAGAAATCATTATCGGTAACAAATAAGTTGAGAATTGGCAATTGAGAATTGTTTTATACACATCAGGCAATAAATAATAAACTTGGAACCCATAAACTGAAATTAAAAAGGTAAAAAACTTAAAGAGAGACCAAATATATCTCAAATTAACCGGCACTACCGAGATGAGAGAAATGGGGTTTAACGTCGACTAGACCATTTGCCTTCTGTCATCCTCTATTCCATATTTGTTGTTATTGTCCCCCGCCTTTCGAAGAAAGTTGGGGGACTATTAAAATGGGTTCGTCCGTCTGTCTGTCTCTCCATCTGTCTCTCCATCTGTCTGTCCGTCACACTTTTTGGGACACAATAACTCTCTTCCTAATTGAGCTAGAATGTTCAAACTTGGTGTATGTACGTGTTTATTAGGTCAATGCCTTTATGGAGTTCGAAGATGAGCATTTTTTGCTTAGGGTAAGCAGAGATAAGCGATTTGATTGGTTGATGCTTTGGGACACGATAACTTTAGTTCTAATTAAGTGAGATTGATGAAATTTGGTGTATAGTTTCATTACAGTAATACCTTGACTAATTTCGATAATGAGCATTTTCTGCTCAGGGTAAGCAGAGCGATACGCAATTTGATTGGTCAAGACTTTGGAACACAATAATTCCCCTTCTAATTGAGTTAAAATGTTCAAACTTGGTGTATATGCTTATTAGGTCAATGCCTTGATGGAGTTCGAAGATGAGCATTTTCTGCTTAGGGTAAGCAGAGATAAGCAATTTGATTGGTTGATGCTTTGGGACACGATAGCTTTAGTTCTAATTTAGTGAGAGTGATGAAACTTGGTGTATAGTTTCATTACAGTAATACCTTGACTAAGTTCAATAATGAGCATTTTCTGCTCAGGGTAAGCAGAGCGATACGCAATTTGATTGGCCGAGACTTTGGAACACAATAACTCTCCTTCTAATTGAGTTAAAATGTTCAAACTTGGTGTATATGCTTATTAGGTCAATGCCTTGATGGAGTTCGAAGATGAGCATTTTCCGCTTAGGGTAAGCAGGGATAAGCAATTCGATTGGTTGATGCTTTGGGACACGATAACTTTAGTTCTAAGTAAGTGAGAGTGATGAAACTTGGTGTATAGTTTCATTACAGTAATACCTTGACTAAGATCGATAATGAGCATTTTCTGCTCAGGGTAAGCAGAGCGATAAGCAATTTGATTTGCCGAGACTTTGGAACACAATAACTCTCCTTCGAATTGAGTTAAAATGTTCAAAATTGGTGTGTATGCTTATTAGGTCAATGCCTTGATGGAGTTCGAAGATGAGCATTTTCTTCTTATGGTAGGCAGAGATAAGCAATTTCATCTTAGGTTCATCTTGATTGATGATTTTTATGCCAATACAATGACTGCATTCTCATTCAGTAATGGATTCAACACTAACAGTGTATCGAAACGATTGACTCGGACACGAGGTCCCTGTCCCTTGGCCAAAGGAGCCTTTTTGTCAAGCGTGGGGGCCCTTTGGTCTGCCTTTAGGGTCCCCCTAACTAGGGTACATTTTCATTTTTCTCGTCGGTTTTAGCATTTTTCTTTATAAAACACTTTTGGATGACACTTCGTGTACAGTTTGATTGCTCGATACTTGAAAAAAATAAATGTGCGATTAATTAATATGTGTCATCTATTTATTTTGGGATTTCGGCGGGGGACATCAGCCTCACTGTTGGCTTGTTTCGTTATAATATCCTGTTGTATTTTCTCCGCTTCCAATGTTTACAATTTGTTATTATTATGGGCTATGCGCAGTTATCGTGCACAATAGTCATGTCGCTTGTCAAATTTTCACGCTCACGTAAATCACACTTCACCATTTAATAACCACTAAACTATGCATTGTCTTGGGTCGTCCCGAATGTGATTTACTCCCCAATACCTTATTTGTAAATTACAACATAATTAGCTATTGTCGAGCTCGCATAACATCGTAATTTGTATCTTTCCTACAGCAAAGCTATTTCCTTTCGCTTGTCAACGGCATGGCGGAACTGAAGCGCGAGACGACGTCACTTGGCATGCGCGACTACAACAACGTCTTCTGATTGGCTGGTCGTTTTCAACGCTTAATATAAATAAGGGTTCAGACGGCCATTTTGACAGACCGCCTTTCACAGCGGATCTCTGACAACCGATTTTCACTATGTTAAGGATTGCTTAACACGGTTATGACCGTGACGAAACAAGTTGTTACTTTCACGAACAACTTGTTCCAAGTTCGTGCTGCAACATAAGGAACCTAGTTCTATTCAATTACTACTAGTGCATGTTACAAACATAACATAGGCCTAAATGTTTAAAAGCTAACATGTTGTAATCGGGACGTTCCATGTTGCATTCATAACAAACTTGTTGCATCCATAAACCCATTGTGTCACAAGAATTGGTTTTTCAGACACTTGCTGCTGTTCTTCATTTAACTAGCATAATATTATTATAATTACAGGCTTATTATAGCTTTAATATTTCAACGATTTATTGTAGACTGTTTAATTCATAACAGTTCCCCTTAAATATAATTATAACCTGACCTGCCTGATTTGCTTGATTATAGCAATCAATCATCATTTATTAATATAGCTTGCGTGTGGAATATAATTTATTGCATATCATTTCTTATTTATAAATTATTACATTACATTATATAGTAAAAGTATTAACATATATAGCTGACAAGCTTAAACTGTTAAATATAATATAATACTGCATCGTATTTATAATTATTAATATATATCGTTACAATTTTTATTGTTGAATTAATTGTTACTTGAGATTTTAAACTTGGCTTGTGTCAATTCTTCGATCATAGTGCTAGGCTGGGAACGAACGATCCACATATTTGTGTAGCACGTTTGCCTGGAAGCCTGTGGGGAAAGGGCGCTTTACAACATTAAGGGTCAGGGGGTCAAATCGCTACACTATGTCATTTCGGGACTAGCATGGTTTAATTTTATATCAATAATTCCTGTGTAAAATATCATCAAAAAATATTCATAAATAAAAAAGGTTTTCGTAAAAGAATTATTTTTTTTCAAAATATCGGACATTTTTTCGACTACTTCCGGTTTTACGATCGTTGTTGTGATAGCTTTACGAAGTTCTTTGGATACTTAACTTTACGTACCAGAAGTGTCAGAAACATCCATTGAGTAATTTTGGAAAAAAAGATAAATTAAAGAGCATTTCCAAAAATTTAACGATTTTTCATTTTTTTTCAAAGTTTGAGGCCATTTTTGGACCACTTATATTATTTCAATGCTTTTCAGTTTGAATTCACTATATAGACAACCGATAGGACTTTGAGTAAGAAAAGTTTAAGAAAAATCTGTGGCGTCGTTTTAGAGAAAAGGGCGTCTCAGAATGTTAAAAAATCGGAAAATACTAGATTTTTGGCAAACAATAATTTATTTCCTTACCATCGAAATCCTATTATTTAGATACCATATGATGGTCCATTAATTGGGCTATCCAGCGACACTTTAGTTCTTTTGGTCCGCTATTACCTAAGGGAGAAATCAAGTTTTTCGCAAGTGCGACAATGTTTTTAACGTTTTTTTTTTTTTCATTTTTTGAATACATTCGGTATGGTTATTATAAGTCTATGTTGGTGTGTAGACATGCATCATGTTACTCTGTGTTTTTTTGTGAAATAACATAAGTTTTAATTGGATTTGTAACTTGAAAAGTATATTGGATTGTTCATTAGGAGTAGGTGTATCACTGTGATGGATTATTCAGTATTTTGTGTGAGTTTTTGACTTTTAATAGACATATTTAAATTTTGGTTGAAAATATATAGGAATCAATGAGGTGTGAAGGGCTACCAGATGGACCCTGTCCACTCAAGCATAGAGGTCAAGATGTTTCCATGTCCCAAGGTGACCTCATGTTATGTCAAAGCTGCTCAGATATCAGATTTGGTCCAAGTAAAAGGCCAGCCCAGAACACAACTATACCAGTTAATACTACTCACAACCATACCCCAACCAATGGCAATGTCGAGACAGCTGAATTGATCACTCATCAAGTTACTATTGTTGATTATGTACTCAGCTATATTATTCACTCCTTACGGAAGAGTTCAAGTGACAATATTAAGACAGTAGTTCTTGATCATTTCAAGATGGAAGAAATATTAAACAGCAAATGTCTATTGTGGGACAAATGTGACAGTAATGTGATTGGTGAAAGGGCTAGAAGGAAAGACTCCCCCGTAAGGTCTGAAAAAGAAGCCCACGTCATGGACATTATATCAGCCATGGAGAAACTGGATAAATCAGATAATGTTCCTTTAATAACGCTGAATGCTCTTGATATTTACCGTCTGCCCAGAGCATTACCAGAAGAACTCAACATAATTTCAATGGCGGAACGATTATTGTCATTTGAGGATAAAGTGTAGAGATTGGAAAAGGTCTTGGAATGCACAGTCTGCGAAAATGTGAGTATTAAAGAACAACTAACGTCTTTAGCATCAAAGCCTCACAAGTCATACGCAGAAATATCGTCCATAATTGTTCCCAAAACATTAACCACTGCCTCTGAACCTAGAGAGAAAATATTAAAGCATACACCAGTTCTCAGTCATCATGACAGACAAGAGAATAAACAACAACGAAAGAAATACCCATCGGACGCCAATGCAGATATCGATAGTATCAGATCAGACGTAAGTGATACTGCTGACGCTGCCCAAGACGAATTTCAACTCCCTCCACATGTTGCAAAAACTCTGAAAAGACAGGAAAGGAAACGAAGAAGATTTATGGTCGGGAACTCAACGTCTAAGTCAACATTTTGAAGTGATTTGCCAAATGAAGGAAGGTTAGATAAAGGCTAGCGAGATCTACCAATCGACAACTCCATCAGAACACTATAAAATACAACATAAAATAACCAGGTCTGCTAAAGAAGCGACCCAAGATAACCATATAATCAACTGGTCTGCTCGACAGCGACCATTTCTACACTGCAATAAAAACACACACCACTTCAGCTTAACAACCCTCTTATATAGGCCAACAGCACGTGCACTCCCAGTTTATACAAGAGTTTGGGCAAAACATATAGGTAGTCGAGTCAAGGAAGCTCATCCAATGAGGTTGAGTTTGGGAGACCCAAACCTACTCTGAACGTTAGAAACTCGTCAAGTTACAAAATCACTACACACCTCCCAATTTTATTAAGGTCCCCTTTGTACAGTGGACTGGATCAAAAGTCCTGCACAGACTAAAATACACATATTATAAACAAGACAATCCAACCAAGCAAAAATGTGAATGATTCTTAGAAGGCACCACTCTTGCCTGAACTCTCTGGAGACACAATATCAATGATTTCACCATAATTCTGCAGGGGTGGTCCACCTGGAAAGCTGATACTCCACCGACATCTCCACATTCGACTCCAGGAACAACCAATTAAACTTTGTAACAACTGCTAAACATAATAAATCTCAATTTTCAACATAAAATCTCAGTGACCACACACCCTAAATATGTACATCAAGTATTAACAATAAATAACTACATGTGCACTCGATTCAAAACAAACTATTCATATACTAGAACAGATCTCATAAACTACCCCTATTTTAGATTCAACACTTGATTATCTCTGTCTCGCTAAGTCCCCTTCTTTTCTCTGCAATATCTAAATGGCATTCCCCGGGAAAGGGTTGCAGACTTAATGATGGTGATCCCCAATTAAAACCTGGATTAAATATGGGATTGCCATCTCCACTGACACTCCTTCAAAACACTAACGATAATCTTTCAACCACTGCCAACGTTTATTAACAACTCTTCTACCCCCTCTCCTTTCGACACTGCCAACAACCCTCCCGTTGCTTGTGCCCCCTTAACACACGTCTCTGTGGTTACTTCCCTCGACACGGCCAAGGCTCCCACGGTCACCCTCTTACATTCCCCATTTACATTGTTGTTAACTTCTGCTACCACCAATGATTCTTCCTTCACAGCCAACAACGGTGACATCGACAAATCCACTGATGATGATACACAGTCAACGACGATGAGATCGTTAAACCCACAACCATCGATGATTTGGCCACCAGACGCTATTCTGTCTACTACATCGAGTCTCTTTCGACACAGCCAACAACTCTGACATTGCTACTACCAACGTTTCGTCCTCCACTGCCAACGACGATGACATCAATAAACCTATTGATAATTCGGACACCAGATGCTATAAACCTTTACATATCTTTTAAAATGTTTTATCCAATAACCAACACCCTAAACTGGGCAAAACTACGCCCATAATCTTATTCCCTATTTTAGACCTAGACAAGACAGATTCGAAACAAATTAAACATTGAACGATGCTGGGGAATAAATTTCAAGTTTGACAAAGATAACTATAAGAAAGCTATCTGAGAATTATTCTAGTGAGTACAAGGATCTTGAAAGTGTAATCCCATTTACAACTATCTTACAAGAAAAAATATCGAAAGGTTGCAAGAACGTTATGAGGTTATTTCAAGCTTAAAGGTGTATTTCCAAAAGTAACCTTACTAAACTCTAGGGTATTGGAAGTACATATTATAAAATGTTGACCCGAATCTTTACTATGTATTTTGAATATAGTGAAAAATAGTTAGATAACATTGTCAAATCTTTTTGTATCTTCATCATTTACCAACTGTCTTACGAAATGGATACCAATTGACTGGATACCATCATAAATTGATACCCTCTGACCGTATGTCATTTAACGAACCCCATCAGGATGGTCGCCACCTGGTTCAATCACCATTCAAGTGAATGTCATTTGGGGCCCCATTTAACTCGGCATAAAGAATGTTCTCTTCGTTACTTAAACAGGATTACCCCATGGCTGGGCTATTCCTTCCAATTATAAAAGAATTCAAAATACGTAAGTAAACGACAACTAACAGAAACAAAATCACAACCTATTTGATTAATCTAATGCAATCAGTTGCTTAATAAGAATATTCCGGGCAAAACTCAGACACTGATTTCTGCCCATTTGGATTGAGTCTCAAGATGAAATTACAGTTAATAAACAGTTAATAAACAAAGTCTCATCGCACAGAGCCATAATTTCAATGTCACCAAACTATAGAACAGGATGTCCACCGAACAAACGACTAGAAATAAAACCAAGACATCCTTTGAAAGAAAACCGTTTTGATTACTCAGTCGTACATAAACCCCAGGACAGAGTTCTCTAATAAACAAAAAACACTGGAAACCACGTAAACATGAGGAGAGGCTAACTTGGTGGCACCTTCTAGACTACGATCATCCTTCGAGTGGGGGTTAGATTCTTAAATAAAAACAAATGGAGAGCGATGGCAATAAAAAGCTAAAAATATAGTTTGACTTTGTCATACGACCGACACCTACAAGACTTCGTCCTCTCACAGTAGTTGGATAACAATGTGCAAAACACTTTCTTTCTATACTCGACGTGAAACTGTCGCTTTAAAACTTAAAAATATAGAAATTTTCCGATAATAATATTAGAATCATCGTTATATTGACTTCCAGCTACCCTGTATTTAATTGAAGAGTGGCTTACGTTAAATAATGAAAAGCTATAATAAGGTCCCGAAATCTCAAATATCCACATTACCAGTTCACGGATACATGCTTTATGTGTCACATACATGTACTTGTAAGCCAAAAAATAGAATCTCAAAACATAAATAACCTTTCCTTCCCCCGCTTTTAAAATTTTTAGCTCGCAGCGCCAATGAAGTGATTTGCCGAATGAAGGAAGGTTAGATAAAGGCTAGCGAGATCTACCAATCGACAACTCCATCAGAACACTATAAAATACAACATAAAATAACCAGGTCTGCTAAAGAAGCGACCCAAGATAACCATATAATCAACTGGTCTGCTCGACAGCGACCATTTCTACACTGCAATAAAAACACACACCACTTCAGCTTAACAACCCTCTTATATAGGCCAACAGCACGTGCACTCCCAGTTTATACAAGAGTTTGGGCAAAACATATAGGTAGTCGAGTCAAGGAAGCTCATCCAATGAGGTTGAGTTTGGGAGACCCAAACCTACTCTGAACGTTAGAAACTCGTCAAGTTACAAAATCACTACAATTTAAAGGTGGTGCCGATCCAAATCGGGACTTGTTTATATACCATGTAGATAAAAACACTGAGGACAATCAGATATCTTGTTATCTTAAAGACAATGGAATAAATGTTATTCAACTTATGTGCATATCAAACCCTGATGCGAAATATAAATCCTTCAAGTTAACGGTCCTCCAACCAGAATTCCAGAAACTATTTAATGAAGAATTATGGCCTAGCGGAGTCTGTATCAGAAAATATGTCCCACCTAGAGTGGATAACCACATAAGAACAATAGAGTGACATCTTTACGCATAGCAACATATAATTCCCACGGTCTCGGTACAGGTAGAATCGAATACATACATAAACTGTGTCGTTCTCATGACTTTGTCTTTATTCAAGAACATTGGCTGCTAAACGAGCAACTTCCAGTATTACAGTCTAAAATCCCAATCATTTCAGCTCATGGAACATCAGGTATGGATAGTAGTGCTTTTATTCAGGGCCGGCCTTATGGCGGGTGTGCGATATTGTGGCGCAACACACTGTTGTGCAATATAAAGCCCATTTTATTCGAATCAAAACGTATCTGTGCTGTGTTAGCTCAGTGTGGTGACATATCTATACTATACTATTCACAAAAAGTAGGGGATATTTAATTTTGGGGGCATAATACTAAAATATGCAAATGACTACGAAAAAAGTCACTATAGAACCTAACAGAAGAAACATTTCCAGTCACACGTGACGCGAAAACGCACCAATAGCTACCGCATGGAATGCAGGTGATGCTTGGGATCATCATGGGGGTCCAACCCAAGATTTGCACGACTCTGACTTTGAATGTTACAGTCATTGTGGCGTTGAATTCCAGGGTGGAAACATCAGTTTAATTGTTTTAGTGACCAGAAAACAAATTTTGATATGCGTCAGCTTACCCAAAATGAAAGGTTACGTGCCCTTGGCATGCTACAGAGCGGCACAACACAGGCGGTAGTGGCGCGGACGATGAATGTTTCTCAGTCTGTCATAAGCAGGCTATGGTCCAGATACCGTGATACACAATCTGTACAGGACAGACCACGCTCAGGTCGACCAAGGGCGACAACTCAAGCCCAGGATCGATTTATCCGTACCTTGGCCTTGAGAAATCGTGTCATCACAGCAAATCAGATCAGCGCTCGTCTTCAAACAGACACTGGTGTGAAAGTGAGTGGCCAGACGATTCGGAATCGACTGCATAGGGGTCACCTCCGCGCCTGACGTCCTCGCGTGATCCCTTGTTTGAGAGATCATCACATTCAGGCAAGACGTCGTTGGTGCAGGGATCGTCAACACTGGAATAATCGACGCTGGAGCAATGTGACGTTTTCAGATGAGTCAAGGTTCACTGTTGATTTTTTGGACAGACGTAGGAGGGTGTGGCGTCGTCGAAACGAGCGCTTCCAAGACGTTAACGTCATCAGACATGATCGATTTGGGGGTGGTTCTGTTATGGTGTGGGGAGGCATCACTGTTGCTGGAAGAACGGCTTTACATGTTGTTGCAGGGCGTGTTACAGGCCAGTACTACCGGGACAACATCTTAGCAGTCCATGTTGTGCCTTTCGCACGATGTCATGGCCGCCGTTTCATCTTCCAGGATCGTTACAGGTTACCTCCAACAACAGAACATCACCACATTACCTTGGCCAGCACTGAGTCCTGACCTCTCACCCATCGAGCATGTCTGGGACATGCTTGGACAGAGGTTACGTCAACGTCAACAACGTCCTGCCAATGTCCAAGAACTTGCTGCTGCGTTGCCACAGGAATGGGACAAAAATGAACTTAGACGTCTCATTAGGAGTATGCCACGTCGGAGCAATGCTTGTTTGGCAAACAGAGAAGGATTTACCAGTTACTGACTTTGTTGTGATGTTGTGGTAACTTTGCTGTTTGACCCCGGGTATCTTTTTACCCTTATAATGGTCAGTCTGTGCCTTATTTAGTCTAACGATCATTTGGAATAAATCGATGAATGTGAACTTCATTTCATTTTGTCATTTGTTTCTTCGTCAGTTTCATTAGGTGACTTTAATAACACTTAAAAATCAAATATCCCCTACTTTTTTTGAATAGTATATTATGCAATGTGTATATGCCATGTGACAGTGTAAACATGAATGAATTCCAGAACACCCTTCACCAGATAAGACAACTATGTGACGAGAATCAAAGTGATCATTTAATCGTTGGCGGAGACTTCAATACTGAGATTACACGAACCACTTCTAAACAGACACAGAACCTTCTTAAATTTATGTCTGACTGTACCTTAGAAGGGGCCTATAAACCACCCCTCAAGTCATGTTTCTTATACTTATGAAAGTAAAATAAACAACAGTAGATCTATCATTGATCACTTTTTCCTCACCCCAAATTTGTTAAATGTCATTGTAAGTCATGAATCTGTGCATGATTTTGATAACTTTTCTGATCATTCAGTTCTTAGTTTGTCTCTTAATATCCCCCTTGGCTATTATGACAAGTCATCTGCAAGTCAAGATGGCCGCCAAAAGTTGAAATGGGATGAAGCTACAGATCAACATATAGAAAGATATAAACACACATTGAATGTGCTTTTACATGATTTATATATCCCAATTGATGCTTTAAACTGTAAAAACCACACATGTTCCAATCATAATAGTGAATTAGATACTTATTTTGATGAATTAGTCTGTATCACTCTAAAAGCTGGTGAAATATGCATCCCAAAAACAGGAAATAAACGCAGGGGTGGCACTATTCCTGGGTGGAACGAAGAGGTCAGGGACTTTCGGGATACGGCTATATTTTGGCATCAGCTATGGAAGGACAGCAATTCCCCCAAATCTGGAAATCTGGCACTTTAGCTACAATACGTAGGTCTACAAGGGCTAAATACCATTATGTATTGAGACAGGTTAAGCGTAACAAAGATATAATTTGTTCAAACAAACTTGCTGACAGTTTAATGTCAAATAGACATAAAGATTTCTGGAATGAAATTAAGAAAATAAGTGGGTCATGTAATTCTTTACCTAATACGATTGATGGTAAGATAGGAACAGAGAATATACATGTATGTAATCTATTTTGTAATAAGTACGACGAGTTATTTAATTCAGTGTCTTTCAATAATGATGATATGTTGAATCTTCAGAATGAAATTGGAAATAGTATAAATAAACATTATAATTGCAATTGTAAGCGTGTATTGTGTGCGGACGATGTTATTAAGGCTGTAAAGCACTTGAAACATGGTACGATGGTAATCTTGGCCAAACTTCAAATCACATAATACATGCTTCAAACTCTTTATTTGTTCACTTTTCAATGTTATTAACTTCCATGATAGTACTTGGCTTCTCTCCTAGAAACTTTGTTCTATGTTCAATCATACCCATTCCAAAGAACCGGAAGAAGTCTTTAAATGATTCTAGTAACTATAGAGGCATTGCTCTTAGTAGCATAATTGGTAAATTCTTTGACTGGATATTGATTGAACAAAACAAAGATATATTTCAGTGTTCAGACTTGCAATTTGGTTTTAAAGCAAAACACTCAACTTCACATTGTTCATTTGTACTTAATGAAACAATAAGATATTATAATAACAGGAAATCTGATGTTTATGTAGCACTGCTAGATGCAACACGGGCATTTGACCGTGTAAATTATGTAAAACTGTTTAGAATATTATTGTCTCGAGGAATTTGTCCTGTAATTGCAAGATTTCTTTTAAATATGTATTTAAATTAGAAAATTAGAGTCAAATGGGGCGACACAACTAGTAGGACATTTAATGTGGGTAATGGTGTCAAACAGGGTGCGGTTTTGTCTCCGATATTGTTTACAATTTATTTAGACGAGTTATTGTCTCGGTGTAAAAATAATGGAATTGGCTGCTATATAGGTCATGTTTATGTCGGCGCTTTAGCATACGCTGATGATATTACTTCTGTCACACCTACCAGACAAGCTCTTACTAAACTGCTAGACATAGCAAGTCAATTTTCTGAAGAATTTGAACTGAAGTTCAATCCAGATAAAACAAAACTTCTACTATTCCCCTTTAATCAAAACTGTATCAACCCTGTTAAAGATATATATTTGGATGGCAAGGTCATTCAGGTCGTGTCATCAGATAATCACTTGGGTAACACACTGAACTCAGCATCCAAATCTGAACACTTATTAAACTGTGTTGACAACTTCTTAGTTAGAGTAAATGTAACCCTAAAGAATTTTAAACTTGTATTATCTGTCACTAAATATGAATTGTTTAAAACATATTGTATGCCATTATATGGGTGTCACCTTTGGGATTATTCTCATAAAACCATTCATTTATTTTATACAGCATGGCGTAAAACTATAAGACGGTTATTTTGTATTTCTAACGTACACACAGTAATCTTTTACATATTATTTGTAATGATGTTCCTATAGATTGTCAATTACACAAAAGATTTTTAAGATTTTATCTTAGTTCATATAATAGCAGTAACACGTGTTTAAGCATATGTAGTAAACATGCTCTGTATGGAAGCCAGTCTGCAGTTTCTAATAGTATCAATTTTATTTGTTCTAAATATAATTTATGTAAATATGACCTCTGTAATTTTAAATTACCTAAAATCGCCACAGCCATTTCATGTCCAATTACTGATAAAGACATCCAACTCGGAAATAGTATAAGAGAATTTATTAAATATAGAGATGTAAACTATGATGATGCTAGAAACCTTGAAGAAATTATCAACTATTTATGTACATCATAGAGAAAAGTTTAGTTATATTACATATATGTATATAATTATGTAAATTCTGTAAATTATGTATTGTATTGTGTACTATGAGTACAAAATAAAGCATTATTGTCGGAATAGTTTTAATAGCCGGTTTGGGCACTAAAATAGCCACAGGGCTCTGTAATGATACATTACACTATCTGATCAGATAAAATGACCCTGAGAAATCCTATGTTCAAAAGTGCCCAAAATGCAAAAAATTTAAAATATCGAAAATCAAATTTCAATAACTACATGCATGTTATATATCGTTAGAATCGTAATTAGGTCAGCTATCGGAATATACAACCTTTTTTTGAAAATCTCTTAAAATAAAAAAATAGTAGAGCATTTTCCAAAATTTCACGATTTTTCGACTTTTTTTTATTTTCAGTCCGTTATTTCCCCTATTCCAGATATTTCAAAGTCGTAATGGAATGTTTCGAACACAAGACTACCGCAAGGTCTCTCAATAGAGAAAGTTTCATAAAAAACTGCGGAGCAGTTTTCGAGATACAGGCATCTAAAAACGCTCCAAATCAGAAAATACTTGATTTTCAGCGTGCCATATTTTGCTTCCTGCTCATCGTATCCGTACGAATTGGGTATCATTCAGTGGTCCAATCACCGCCCGACCAAATGATACCTTAATTTTTTTAATCCGTTGATATCGGACGGAAAAATCCTGTTTTTACCCAAAACACCAATTTTTCACGTTTTTTTCAAAATATCGCATATTATTTTGACTACTTCCGGTTTACGGATTGTTGTTGAAATTGCTTTAAACGGTGGTTTGACCATATTACTTCATGTTCCAGGAATTTGAGAAACGTCGATCCGGCCGTAAAACGAAACTTAAGCTCACAAAATGTGAAGAAAATTCGAAAAATAAAGGGCGATAACTCTGAATGAAACTTATATCAGGTATCCAAAAATGTAGGTCAAATTTGAAAATTTTGAAAAATAACAAAAAATGTGTCTTAAACAACATATTTTCATTTTTCGAATGCTAGAAGTCAGCAGCGAAGTTTCGAAATTGCAAAATTTTCAACTGCTATCGTCCGAGAGAAGACTCAAGGCTTCCAAAAATGTAATTTGTATGAAAATAGGTACAAATTTTAACAAAAACAATAATTTTAACAAAAACAATAGTGTTTCACACAAGCTACGCAGTGTGAAACCCTAATTAAGTTAGAGTAATCAAATTTGGTGTATAGTTTAATTACATCAGTACCTTGACTCAGTTCGATAATGAACATTTTCTGCTCATGGTAAGAGTTATAAGCAATTTGATTTGCGGCACAATAACTCTCTTTGTAATTAAGCTAGAATTTCCAAACTTGGGGTAGGTGTTTATTAGGTCAATGCTGTGTTGGAGGACGAGGATGGGCATTCAGGGGTAGAAATTCATGTGAATCTCTGAATCGGATTCGCGCAAGGATTCTCACAATAGCTTACGCGTGGATTCGCGTAAAATTTTTCTAAAAAAATATCTGAGAATATTATTGTCAAGTCCGACTATTGATGTCAGTCAAGGTAAGTGTTCTTAAACGCCTGTATTTTCTCTGCTTTACCTGGTAAAACAATGAACAACAATCATACCTTAGTCACGTGGTTCAAAATCCGACTTGGAATAATTAGCGCATTTAACCGTGATTTGGATAATCCGATAAAAGAATAAAAATCAAAATTTTGCTCATTATACATAATATGTTCAGTAAAAGTAAATAAACCGTGTGGCGAAAAAAGACAATCTCGTCATGGCGTGTGAATTCATACATTGATGGATTCCCTGACCAGTTGTTCGGTAAATTTAAATCTTCATTGAATGTAATCCCTGGAGAGAACACCGAATACACGAAAGATACACAGTGCATATTTTCCCGAAAGAATATCATTCCAGTGACATGGGACATATTGGTTGGAATTAGGTCAATAAACCAGTTTTAAATAGCGCGTTTACCGTTATGATTATTTTATCTTATACACATGCTGACAGAGGCTTAATTTTTATAGGTCCACATTCATAATGTGAACGTATTATGCCGTCGCCCCTGTCTGTGTGTGTGTGTGTGTGTGTGTGTCTGTGGTTTGCCTACAGGGCGCAATTCTTAATGGATTTTCTTCAAACTTGGTATACTTATTCCTTATACTCCAAGGAAGATCCCTATTGTTTTTGGTGCATGCCCGACCCCCAGGGGCAGAGCCACGCCCATTTTTAGTATTTGTTTGTTTGTCGTCTACAGGCCACATTTCTTAACTTATAATCTCGAAACTTTGCATACATATTCTTTGTACCTTAAGGAACAACCCTATCATTTGGGGGTGCATGCCCAACCCCCAGGGGCAGAGCCACGCCCATTTTCTTTTCGTGTGTCTTTGTGTCGCCTACAGGGCGCAATTCTTACTGGATTTTCTTCAAACTTTGTATGCGTATTCCTTATACCCTGCATGCCCGACCCCCAGGGGCAGAGCCACGCCCATTTCTAGTATGTGTTTGTTTGTCGTCTACTGGCCACATGTCTTAACTTATAATTTTGAAACTTTGCATACACATTCTTTGTACCCTAAGGAACATCCCTATCGTTTGGGGTGCATGCCCAACCCCCAGGGTCAGAGCCACGCCCATTTTCTTTTGTGTGTCTTTGTGTCGCCTACAGGGCGCAATTCTTGCTGGATTTTCTTCAAAATTTGCATACTTACTCTTTATACTCTAAGGATGATCCCTATCGTTTGGGGTGCATGCCCAACCCTCAGGGGCAGAGCCACGCCCATTTTTAGTATTTGTTTGTTTGTCGTCTACAGGCCACATTTCTTAACTTATAATCTCGAAACTTTGCATACATATTCTTTGTACCTTAAGGAACAACCCTATCATTTGGGGGTGCATGCCCAACCCCCAGGGGCAGAGCCACGCCCAATTTCTTTTCGTGTGTCTTTGTATCGCCTACAGGGCGCAATTCTTACTGGATTTTCTTCAAACTTTGTATACGTATTCTTTATACCCTAAGGAAGATCTCTATTGTTTTTGGTGCATGCCCGACCCCCAGGGGCAGAGCTACGCCCATTTTTTTTTTTTGTCTGTGTGTCACCTACAGGCCACAATTATTGTTCTTAATCGATCGTCTTGAAAACTTTTTTTTATACTTATTCCTTATACCCTAAGGCTGACCACTATTATTTTTGGTGCATGCCGGACCCCCTGGGACAGAGCCACACCCAATGCTTTTGTGTCTTGTGTTCGCCTACAGGATGCAATTCTTAACAGATCCTTTTAAAACTTTACAAACCTATTCCTTATACCCTAAAGATGACCCCTATTGTTTTTGGTGATTTCCTACCCCCCCAGGGGCAGAGCCATGCCCATTTTTACATCGTGTCTGTGTGTGTTGTCTACAGGCCACGATTCTTAATTGATCGTCTTTAAACTTGGGATATATATTCCACATAGCCTAAGGACATCAACTGTATATCCCGACTCACACAGGCAAGACACGCCCAATTTTTGTGTTTGTCGTTTACAGGCCGCAATTCTGAATGAATCAGCTTGATACTTGGCTTATGTATTCCTTATAGCCTGAGGGCGTCCACTATTGATTTTGATGAATGTACCGACCCCCAGGGGCAGAGCCACGCCCACTTTTTGTCTTTAGCGTTATGAAGGCACAATTCTGTATGGATTATCTTGGTATACTTATTCCTTATACTCTAAGGACGGCAACTATTGATGTTGGTGTACGACCCTCAACGCCTAGCCTTCTTGACAAAGTACCATATCAATCAAAGCAGGAATGTGGACGTATATTTAGCGTTAGCGTTATGTTTAAAATATTACTGAAACCTATATCCTAGTACTGAATTTTATTTCATGATTCATAGCAATTTTTATACGTCCACATTCATAATGTGAACGTATTATGCTGTCGACCCTGTCTGTGTGTGTCTGTGTGTGTGTGTGTGTGTCTGTGGTTTGCCTACAGGGCGCAATTCTTAATGGATTTTCTTCAAACTTGGTATACTTTTCCTTATACTCCAAGGAAGATCCCTATTGTTTTTGGTGCATGCCCGACCCCCAGGGGCAGAGCCACGCCCATTTCTAGTATGTGTTTGTTTGTCGTCTACTGGCCACATTTCTTAACTTATAATTTTGAAACTTTGCGTACACATTCTTTGTACCCTAAGGAACATCCCTATCGTTTGGGGTGCATGCCCAACCCCCAGGGTCAGAGCCACGCCCATTTTCTTTTGTGTGTCTTTGTGTCGCCTACAGGGCGCAATTCTTGCTGGATTTTCTTCAAAATTTGCATACTTACTCTTTATACTCTAAGGATGATCTCTATCGTTTGGGGTGCATGCCCAACCCCCAGGGGCAGAGCCACGCCCATTTTCTTTTTGTGTGTCTGTGTGTCGCCTACAGGCAGCAATTCTAACTGGATTTTCTTAAAACTTTGTATACTTACTCTTTACACCCTAAGGATGATCCGTATTGTTTTTTGGTGCATGCCCGACCCCCAATTGCAGAGCCACGCCCATTCCTTGTATTTATTTGTTTGTCGTCTACAAGCCACATTTCTTAACGTATCATCTTGAAACTTTGAAGGCTTATTCATTGTACCCTAAGGAACATTCCTATCATTTGGGGTGCATGCCCAACCCCCAGGGGCAGAGTCACGCCCATTTTCTTTTTGTGTGTCGCCTACAGGCCACAATTCTTAATCGGTCATCTTGAAACTTAAAATACTTATTCCTTATACCCTAAGGATGATCCCTTTTGTTTTGGGTGCATGTCCGACCCCCGTGGGACAGCAACACCCATTTCTTCTTTTTGTTTGTCTGTCGTCTACAGGCTGCATTTTTTAATGTATCATCTTGAAACTTTGAATACTTATTCTTGGTACCTTAAGGAAGATCCCTATTGTTTTTGGTGCATGCCCGACCCCAAGGGACAGTGCCACGCCCATTTTTTTTTGTCGGTGTGTCACCTACAGGCCACAATTATTATTCTTAATAGATCGTCTTGAAAACTTTTTTTTATACTTATTCCTTATACCCTAAGGCTGACCACTATTATTTTTGGTGCATGCCGGACCCCCTGGGACAGAGCCACGCCCAATGCTTTTGTGTCTTGTGTTCGCCTACAGGATGCAATTCTTAACAGATCCTTTTAAAACTTTACAAACCTATTCCTTATACCCTAAAGATGACCCCTATTGTTTTTGGTGATTTCCTAACTCCCCAGGGGCAGAGCCATGCCCATTTTTACTTTGTGTCTGCGTGTGTTGTCTACAGGCCACGATTCTTAATTGATCGTCTTTAAACTTGGGATATGTATTTCACATAGCCTAAGGACGTCAACTGTATGTCCCGACTCACACAGGCAAGACACGCCCAATTTTTGTGTTTGTCGTTTACAGGCCGCAATTCTGAATGAATCAGCTTGATACTTGGCTTATGTATTCCTTATAGCCTGAGGGCGTCCACTATTGATTTTGATGAATGTCCCGACCCCCAAGGGCAGAGCCACGCCCACTTTTTGCGTTATGAAGGCACAATTCTGTATGGATTATCTTGGTATACTTATTCCTTATACTCTAAGGACGGCAACTATTGATGTTGGTGTATGACCCTCAACGCCTAGCCTTCTTGACAAAGTACCATATCAATCAAAGCAGGAATGTGGACGTATATTGTAGCGTTAGCGTTATGTTTGTCATGGTTGGCACATAATCATTGTACCGTTTGTCTCTTATGATATTGACAAATGAATATTTTTGGACATACGCCATACAGTGTGCTTTGAGTGAAATTTTGCCCGGGCATCGGTGCTACAGCCTATTATATTGAATTCCAACTGCCGAGAGGACGTTTCACTTGAGTTGCGGTCACCGAGCGATTGTTCTTATTGTACATGAGCTTATACTCGATTCCCTTTATTGTATGGTGACTTATTGGATACCGTCCTAATCTTCCAGTTCGCTGAATTTCGAGAAATGTTTTTGGAGAAATGTATTTGGAGAAATATTTATAGAGAAATGTTTTGCAAGATTAGTATTTGGAGATTTGTATTTGTGTCTTCGAAGGCCCGTTCTGATTAGCTGTTCTACGCTAAATTGGATTTTACATCCTACTATTCTGCCCCTAGAAAATCGACTATTTCTCTGCAACCGTACAAGTTAGAAACCATTTTGTGATATCTGTATGATCGTATGGGTTCATTCTATTTGTTGATTGGCATCAAATACCATAATTTGAAAACAATTTCAAAACAGACTCATTTGAATAAAATATCTGTTTTGAAGGCTAAAAATACAGTTTTTGCCAAAATGACATTACTTCCGGTGATACTAAAAACATGAAATTAGTTTTATAACATAGTCTTTGACAGTAGGCTTCAAAGGGTGAAAATTTTATGAAAATCGAATAATAATTAACACTTGGCCAAAAACTTTCAAAAGTAACTTTTAGAAAACCGCCTATATCTCGGCAACCGAACAAGTTAGAAACAATTTTATGATATCTATATTGTAATACTTTTAGAAGAATTTTTGCTCGAGAAATAAGATGGCATATTATTTCATTAATTAATATCTTTGGTTCACATATATGTAGGTGTGTACTAAAATCAACTTAGTAAATGATTGACATGGTTACATAAAAAAGAGTTGTATAGCCATAACAAACTAGTTCTATCTTTCAACAAATTGCATGTGCATAGAAGTTTACCTATTGCGTCATTTGGCTTGATTTATCCAATCATATGCTAAATTGCACAGGTTCATGGTCATGAACACGCTTGGACCTGCATGATATCCATTAGGCTATAAAACAATCTATATTATAACTTTAAATCAGACTTCGATTAGATTCCAGAGGGTTACCATCTAAGAATCTAGACACCGCGAGGTGTCTAGGTTGAAAAAAGTTTAGCTAGCATTGACTGTAATTGTAATATGCTTGTATGTATACTTATGCTACATAAAAGGTAAAAACGAACTATTGCATTGTTATAACTGAAGAAGACAAACGTCTTAAGAAACCAGTAAGAAGAAATACACAACGTGAAAGAGATAGACGATCACAAGGCTAACGGTAATATGTAGCAAAAACGAGATGCATGGGTCATACGTAGGATGTGGCGACCGGACCGGTTACCACCCGCTCTCCGCGTCAGACAAAAAGACCCATGGTGCTACAATATGACCGCATGAGTTTTGTTAGTATGTGAATTTAAACCAAAAATTAATATTATTATTACATATTAAATAATTCTTGGTTGAATAAAACATTAATTTAAAAAGGTAAAATACGAAAACAGTGACTTATGCAAAACCACCCTTTTGTCGGCAACTGCTTATATTACAAACTAATTTTCACATACATTCTCTTCGTATGGATTATCGCTACAAGTTTATAAAAGTTATGTAAAAATATTTTAAAATCTGAAAAGCCTGAATGGGTTGTAAATAGGTCAATTTTACGCCTTTTTTCACCTCTTAATCCAATTTGCTAGAAAATGAAATAGAAATTAAAAAAATTGCTTCAGACTTTTTTTGCGCCTTTAAAGGACACACTCTTTTAGTTACATCAGTTTTAAAATAAAATAATATTTTCTTTTGAAAAATGGTACCTAACTGTCAAAATTGTAGTTTTTGGTAAATTTACGCCACTTCCGTTGCCGACAGATAACACTGTTGGTAACAAAAAAGATGACAATTGAGACAAAGGAGCTTATGAACTTTGTTTTATTATACAAATCGAACAATAAATAATTCATCTAGGGCTGAAAAACTGAATTAGCCAATGGCGGTCAAGAAAAATTACTGAGACAAAGTCAAATGACTCTTTAATTCTGTGTACAACACGACTAAAATATATTCATAAATAAAAAAGTTTTTTGGAAAAATTTAAATTTTCGAAATTTGGCGCCTAATATCTTCGAAGATTTGCTGAAAATCAAAAGTAGCGTAGCTATGTACCATGTCTCCGGCTATGCCAAAATGTATCGAAAGTTAAAATCCAATGATTACTGTTAAAATTATTGCAATATATTTAAAAACGATAACTTCAGTGATTTCGGACATTTCGGATTGTCGCAGAACATTCAAAATAGCTTTATCCTCTTAGTCACACCCAGTAAAACCGAAGAAATCGTAACGATGTGACAAGTAGTTGCTGAGATCTATTCAAATTGGAATCTGAATAATAATAATAACTAGATTTGCTACTGTCCGATGCAGATATGAAAGCTTTCATATTCACAGTCACTTCCTGTCACATGTCATGGGTCATATTAATAATCCGAACAAGAAAAAATAAATCATTAAAATCAGTCACAATCTAGCGAAATTAATGTGATTTTTCTCTCGTAAACAACTGTGTCGGCAAGAAAAACATCAAAGGCGAAATTCAAATTTTTGAAATGTTCAAATACCAAAATTTTGACCTGTATCCCGGCTATCCTGAAATGTATTAAATTTTAGACATAGGAGACGCATTGAACATACTATGCCCTATTGTGTTTGTTTACAAGTCCGTAAATGTCGATTTTTCACTATGTTTCATGTTCACTTCAAAATGACGACCTAAATCAAAATTCTGCTCTGAAAGTTTTTTAGGTTTTCCTTCAAGGTTTCAGAAAATGTAAGTCCAATGTCTGTAAGTGCAATATCGCAAAAGTTCTATTGTTTTTTTCACGTTTAAAGATGGTGGCACTTCTGGTTTGATCGACAAACTCCGTGTTTTGTGTACAAATCAGTAATTACTTGTCTAGTATCAAAAAAAAAATAGTTCATTCTGACCTTTATTTCGACGATTTTTTTTTGAAAAATTTGATTCTTAATTTCACCAAGGGGAGATAATTTAGAAATTTTTAAAAGTCATTTTTCAAGTCGCATCAGTAATGTCTACTTACATACTAAATTTCATGAAAATCATACAACTATTAAAGAAGTTGTCAAGTTGGTCTCAACTTCCGATTCGAAATCACAGCGACGAATTTTCGGATATTACAAACTTTTAAAAATAAACTCTCCCTGACTAGCTTAATCGTTCGCAATAAACGTTTGCCCCTTAAAATAGGCAAATTGCTGACTTTAAAGTGAGAAACATTACAACCGGGCGAAATTTTCTGTTTTATCACTTTTACACAGTACCATTGATTACCAACCGATTATTACAAAGCTTTAAAAATAAAAGAGAAATGCGGCTTAACGCCCATTCGACACAAACGAGGTAATTTCGGGACTAATATATGTCTTTTAATTTTATTTAAAAACTTCCAGTGTGCGTACGGGTCTTTAGCCGTGGGAGGAAACCGAAGGACACAGAGAAAACCCACGAGGTTGGACACCAAACTCCATGTCACGTGCAACCTGGAAATCGAAACGACGCCGGTTGACTCAATGACAGACGTTACGATACAGTGCGCACATGCTAACCATTCAGCCATTCAGTCTCCCTAAAATCGGGAAATTGCTGACTTATAGCAAGAAACATTTCACGATACTTTAATTACCAACCGATTATTACAAAACTTTTGAAAATAAGCTCCAATTGACCAGCTTAATCGTATGAATTGAAAGTTCTGCACCGAGAAAGTTCATCTCGATTTTCAGGCGTGGTTCCCCCTTGTCAGTGAGGCAGAACGGAGGGCCTGACAAGGACAGCTGTCTAGTCGTTCGGATGGGATGAAAAACCAAGGTCCCGTGTACACATTGGAGTGCACGTAAAAGATCCCTTAGCAGTTGGAATTTCGATACTGTTGAATAAGCTCTATACGATGACTAAATGTGCAGGTTGTAGCCACCCACACTGCATGTTTTGCTTAACAATGAAAGGTTGCCGTTTTCAATTTTCGATCCCTTTATTCTTCTACTCCTGATATTTTGGACTGTTGATCGAAGTTTTCATATAAAAGACTATCGATAAGACTATTTGTAAAAGATGTTCCCAAAAAATATTATGTTGACTTTAAGAGAAAAGAACCTTTAAAAATTCTCCAGATCGTAAAAATACGACTTTTTGGATTTTCTGCTATCCCTGATATTTAAAAAAAAATGATACAATGATTTCACACAACAGGCTAGCTATTAGACTCTCGATTAACAAGAATTTCACTGCCCTCCCTTCATTATCACCAAAGTTATTGTGCCGTAAAGAATCAACAAATCAGCATGCTTATCTCTGCTTACCCTAGGCAGAAAATGCTCATCTTTGAACTCAATCATGACATTGACCTAGTGAATGTCTACACCAAGATTGAACATTCTAACTCAATTAGAAGAAGAGTTATTGTGTTCCAAAGTCCCGGCCCTTCAAATTGCTTCTATTGTTCATTTTCAATTCAAAATGGTGACCATCACGTGACCGAAATCAAAATTCTGATCTGATAGATAGATTTTTAGGCATTCCTTCAAGTATTCCGAAAATATAACTCCTGAGTCTGTAAGTAAAATAGCAAAAAAGCCTTATTGATTTTTCACTTTTAAAGATGTTGGCACTTCCGGTTCGATCAACAATTTCCATATTTTGTGTACGAATCAGTAATTACTTGTCTAGTATGGAAAAAAAAATTAGGTCATTCTGACCTATATTTCTTTGATTTTTTTGAAAAATTTGATCCTTAATTTCGTCAAGGGGAGATAATTTAGAAAATTTCTAATTATATTTTTGAAGTCATATCGGTAAGATCTACTTATATACTAAATTATAGGAAAACCGTACAAATATTAAAGAAGTTGTCAAATTGGTCTAAACTTCCGATTCAAAATCACATCGACGAATTTTCGAAATTCGAAAATCTGAAACTGCAGATTTAAAGTAATTGTCTCAAGGTACTCAAAGAAAAAAGATTTAGTAAAATAGGTCAAATAGTCACAAAGTTACAGCATTGTAGGTCAAATGCATTCGTTCGTAAAATTCGGTGATTTCGGATACTTAAAACATTTTGAAAATATATTTAATCAACAGCCACCACCCATTTTTGGGGGGATAGGTAAAAGTTTCAGAAAGATCCTACGGTTAGATTCTGAGAAATCCGATTTGTGGATAAAACACAAAAAAAAAATAATAATAATTGAAATAATAATCTTAACAGAAACAATAAGCTTTCATATGTAATATGAAATCTTAATAATCTTAACAGAAACAATAAGCTTTCATATGTAATATGAAAGCTTAATAATAAAAAGAATAATAATTTTAACAAAAACAATAGTGTTTCACACAAGCTACGCAGTGTGAAACCCTAATAAGAAGAAGAACTAGACCTGCATGCAGGAATGACGGGTTTCACTGGTGCCACGTTACATGTAGAGAAACATCTTGGTGAGAAAACAGGACCTTGCTTACCTCACTAGAATCAATATGTGTGGCATAACATGCTGTTAGAAATACGTCCCCTTCCTTCTCAGCTGCTGCAAAGCAGACAAACCGAAGCCATTGATATCTAAATATAGGGTAACGTACAAATTTATGTAACTTGGCCATATGAGACGAAACAAAATTTATTTTATTTAGCGATCTGTATAATATACGAAGCTGAAAATTTTGGCGATGGCTATAACATACGAAGCTGACAATTCAGAAAATAGCTCGCCGGTGTGTGTTCTCTTAGATGAACACAGATTATTGGAATGGATCTTCAACACTTTATTTCAGGAGCAAATAAAAAACCCAGCAACAATTAAACAACCTATAACTTCCTATAAATCAAAACCCAACTAGTATATACAGTCTTCCTAAGCTGGTCTCATTGGTTGATAATGACTGGAGAAGCCCAGTCGAAACGTCGCTCAGTAATAAACAGTAATTGTATTCAATAAAATTGTGACCTGTATATGCTAAAGACCCCTACGCGCAAGCAAATTATTGAAATAAAATTAAAAACCATATGTTAGTCCCGAAATGACCTAGTTTGTACATATCATATATTAAAGAAGAAGTTACTCTGTTGAACAATTCAGTCAATAAAATCAGTTAAATATCTCAGTCAAAAAAAACAAAAGAGGCAGATAATTCAATCGAATAATCCAGTCGATAAATCAAGTCGAATAACCGAGTCGCTCAATACGACAAGGAAAACGTAAAGCGTGACTTTATTTAGCAGTGGTGGAACATGCATCCTGCTCCTCTATAAATCTGCCCACTTCTTTGTTTTCATTCCGAAGCGACTAGTTACTATGCTGTCCTCAGTTTTATGCATCGGACACAGACTAAACACTTAACTGTTTATAGCACGGCCATTGTTTCCAGTCGCTGACATCAGTCGTTGACCCTTAACCCAAAGTTGATGACCTTACTCTCAAAGAGAAGTCAACAGGTTGTTTAGAGGATAGACTGGCCCAGTCTCTTCTATTTATTTTACGTTTCGATTTATATAAAAGTATTAATTTTTAGTAAACCAACACTTTCGTTTCCATTTGTATAAAAAAAAATTTGAGTAAACCGTAACCAGCACCAGAGACTGGACAATTTGCGAGCTTCACAATAAAATGGGCGTTCCTGTCCTGTTTTACGTTGTTCCTTATTTGGAATGATTGACAGTTGTCAAGCAAGCCCCGAGTCACGTGACACGAATTTGTAAATAAAGTCTCGTTTCCATTCGCCATTCGGCTTCGTCCCGATACGCATGAACAGGCTCCGTTAAGTTGTTATAATGATGTCGTGTGTAATTATTTATGTTCATTCACCTCATCCCATACGTTGTATCCGTTCATTCGACAGATATTGTCCGTCAACAAAATTCTTAGATCGTTAAAGTATCACTAAATAACAATAACTGTTATCCACAACAAACATCTCGCACCTACACCAGTTTGCCAGTTAGTCGACAGCCATGTTTATTATCACGTGATGTTAGATATGTCGTGATAACGTGCACGACGTCACACGACCTACATAATGCAGGTTGACCTACTAGATGAGAATGAAGCTCTATTTGCCCAGTCTCTAGAGATTACGTTTTTTTTTTCGTTTTTTTTTTTGAGAGGACTGGCCAATTTTTGGTGTGTGGAGAAGACTGGCTACCAGTCTATTTAGAGGATTGCTGTTAAAGAAAAATCTCTATAAAGTTTTGATTTCAACTGTCAGATTTGAGCTTGGGGAAAAAACAAAATAGACAAAAAACAATGTAATGAAATTTATTTGTGACAAGCCCTGACTCCCAGCGGTAATTAAATCATCCTTAGTCAATTACTCTCCCCTGTTAATTAACACACCGTATCTACAGAGATTAACCTCTTCGTATTAGACTTATTGCCATAATTAGAATTTTACCAATATCCATACAAATTTACCATGGTTGGTAATTATCTATACCTAAAACGTACAACTTATAACATTACTACTTCTCCGTGTTAAAAAAGTTATTTTTCCTTATTTCTTCCAAACAAGTGCAAGAGCGTGGGATGTTTGATGACTGGTCATCTTGTTGTATTAGATGTAAGGTCTGTCTAAATGTATGTCTGTAATATGATTTAATAATCCTGTAGTATGATGTAGTCTCGGTGTTATAGAATATTGTATATATTACAGGCACAGATACATCTACTAGGTAATCCTGTAGTTTGGTTTAGTGGAAGTCTCGGAGTTATAGTATACCTAGCAGTTATTATATTCTATATGTTGAGAAGAAGACGACAGATATATGACATAACGGACGGTGAGGTCATTTTTGTATTTATCGTTGGAAGGATGGCAGCATTCACGAATCAACCCAGAATTTATTTAAACAATATTTTATTCATTTAAATTTACAGAATATATTTAATGAATATAGGATACGATAACAAGCTTTATCAGCTTATATAAAATCGCTTCCTGGGACAAAGAAGCTCATTGATTCCAATGATGACTTTATTGCCCATGATCACTTTGAGAGGGTTGTAGTAGCTAAAGATATCATCTGATTGACATGTAGTTTATGTTAATCCTAGGAAGAGGCCTATCAGATTTAAGTAATTTCTGATAATTACTACATAGGTTGTTGCTCTTAATAACCTTTTAATATCTTGTAAATTCTCAAGTGATGTATATAAGAACCATAAGGCGACAAATTTTATGGACTGCACAAATTAATTGCTGCTGTGTGGGTATATGTTTTGTTGCCTGGCAACATATCTTTAAATGTTATTTTTTTTTAATTTTGAATTTGAATAATTTTGGATTTGTATTTCAGGAGAATGGGAGAAGTTTGTGTTCGTAGGTGAATTGTTAGTTGGAGGTTATTTACTGCATTATCTCCCCTTTTTTCTAGCAGATAGAACCATGTTTATACATAATTATTTACCAGCTATTATATTTAAAGTGATGGCCTTCTCGGCATTAATGGATCATATCTATATCATATCACATCGGTAAGACTTAAACATATAAACTTACATGATATTGATAGTGCATTTCATCACCAGAAACCCAGTATCATTGACTTTCAAAAACAAGTGTTGTTACTAGAAATTATGGCCGATTAATATAAATTAGCATGTAATTCTATGTTTCATTGCCTGACAACCTATCTTGTAAGCATATATTTTGTTGCCTATCAACCTTTCGTCAAAATTTTTTATGTATATCTACTGAGCTCCACTTTCGTTGGCTTTCACACTACCTAAACTTACTTAAAGATCATAATTATTCTTTATTTGATATTTTATAATTTCAGGTTTCCTGGTCTAATGTCTGCAATAAAATGTGCATCGATTGTCCTGATT
The DNA here is from genome assembly GCA_036850965.1 of Patella caerulea. Lineage (NCBI taxonomy): Eukaryota > Metazoa > Mollusca > Gastropoda > Patellidae > Patella > Patella caerulea. The sequence goes on along the minus strand of JAZGQO010000001.1, from coordinate 46,624,528 downwards.
TCTGGAACAGTTTATGCCTTTCTAGAACTATCTGTATTTACATACGGAAATACACCTTTAAGACCTCAACAAATAATGTCCTTAACATGGATAGACACTTGGGATTTTCTTCTTCATTTTAAAACAAACTAAAAATTACAAATTGCTGACTGAATGCTTTCCTATTCCTTTCTGAAAATTTGGTCTACATGTGATAAATACAATTACTGTAAGGATTAGGTACATATAATATAAAACATTTCAATATCATCAACAAAACTACATTATGGTAATTATATGATAACTTGTCTTACTTCTCTTGGGAGGGTGGGAGAGATAGTCAAGCAGAATCTTGGGATTTTACATGCAAACATGTATTGGCGATGAAACGTTTGAAATCACCTTTAGACTGCAGACCAATGGTAATATAAAATCACTGACAATTAATCCTTGGTGAGTGCAGGCCATTCGAAATGAGGAGTATGGTAAAGCATGTTGCATTGATCGTAATGTACTATAATGCCATATTGACTTGATGACATATAAATTATTTTGTTACAGTATTCAACACCCAAATGAATAGTTTTTATACACCCACATTTTCATGTGTTAAAAATATATAAAACTGCCATTTAAAACCATCATACATGTTCACTATGACATCACTAAGTTGTAATGACTGCCCTGTTGTTGGTAACATGTAAGTTCTTCATTTTCTAGAAAGGTGATCTATCACATGAAAGTATGATGATACTATTAACAATTGTTTGTTAACACTCTACAGGTCTCAATTTTTATCCGATTTTAATGAAATTTGAAATGATCTCGGTTCCTTTCGATATTGGCATGTATCGTAACTGTAACTTCATGGAGTATGGTCCCTGATTGTATGAAAAATCACATTTTTAGCTTGTGAACACAGTAGAGGTCACAATTTTGTACTGATTTTGATGAAACTTGAAATACACGTTTGTATCCCAAAAGATCTTGGTTCCTTTCGATATTTGTGCATATTGAGTCTTTATCTTCCTGAGTTATGTCCTGTGATTGTATGAAAAATTGCCCTTTTATACGCCCACATGGAAATGTGGTCGTATATTGCTGTCACCCTGTCTGTATGTCCGTCCGTCAGTTGTCCACAGTTTATTGTGAACGCTCTAGAGGCTAAAATTAATATTCGATTGACTTTAGATTTATACACAGTGTTTAAGGTCATGAGACAAAGAAGAGAAGCCTATTTCCGATTATTACTGCCAGAGTTATGGCCCTTGATCACTTCAAAAAATCTTTCTCAATGCTTTAGAGGTCAAAGTTTAAATCCGAATGACTTCGAATTTATACACAGTGTTTAAGCTCATGAGACGAAGAAGCCTATTTCCGATTATTACTGCCAGAGTTATGATCACTTCAAAAGATAGGCTGGCACTGTCAGGCAGGATACGCCCACATGGAGAGAGAACAACCAATACCGAAAGTGATTTTTCCTACATCATTAAGTCCTGTATTTCATACTGTATTGGGAGCAGCCATTTTGTTGGTCAGTTCCAGTCTGATATTCATGAAATTCGAAGCCGACAATGATTATGGTGTGACGGTACACAACCTAGAAATGTGACTTTTCGTCAAAATCGGATAAAAATTGTGACCTGTAGAGAGTCCACAACCATTTTGTATGGCAATTTTGGTCCGATTTTCCTGAAATTCGAAAATTACCTTCCTTACGGTGTAACGGTAATATAATCAAACGTTTTTTAAATTGGATAATAATTGTGACCTCCAGAGGGACCACAAGCTAAAAAGATAGGCTGGCACTGCCAGGCAGGATATGCCAACATTTTTGAGAGATGGATAGAGAACAAGCTATGCGAAAGTGATTTTTCCTACATCATTAAGTCCTGTATTTCATACTGTATTGGGAGCAGCCATTTAGTTGGTCAGTTCCAGTCTGATATTAATGAAATTCGAAGCCGACAATGATTATGGTTTGACGGTACACAACCTAGAAATGTTACTTTTCGTCAAAATCGGATAAGAATTGTGACCTATAGAGAGTCCACAACCATGATATACCATATTTTTACACTATTCGTGTACAAGCGGCGACCATTTCATCCGGCAATTTTGGTACGATTTTCACGAAATTCGAACTCAACCCTCCTTACGGTGCAACAGTAATATGATCAGAGTTTTTTTTAAATCAGATAATAAATGTTCGAGAGATAGACAGAGAACAAGCAATACTGAAAGTGATTTTTCCTACAATCAAAGGCCATAATTCATTAAGTTACAATTTGATATGCGCAAATATCGAAAAGAATAAAGATCTTTAGGTTATAAACAAGCATTTCAAGTTTCATCAAAATCGAAGGGTCCACAACTTTGATATACCATATTTTTACACTGTTCGCGTACACATTTTTTCTGGCAATTATGGTCCGATTTTCTTGAAATTCGAAATCAACCTTCCGTAGGGTGTAACGGTGATAGTCAAACGTTTTTTTAAATCGGATAATAATTTTGACCGCCAGAGGGACCATCAGGGGCCATAATTCAGGAAGTTACGATCAGATATGTGCAAATAACGAAAAGAACCAAGATCTTTGGGCTATAACCATGCATTTCAAGTTTCATCAAAATCGAATTAAAATTGTGACGTCTACAGTGTCCACAACCATGATATACAATTTTTTAACAGTATTCGCGTACAAACGGCGGACATTTTGTATGGCAATTTTGGTCTGATTATCCCGAAATTCGAACTCAACCTACCTTACGGTGTAACGGTGATATAATCTAACGTTTTTTTCAATCAGATAATAATTGTGACCTCCAGAGGGACCACAAGGTAAGAAAAGGCGATTTTTCGTCTAATCAGGGGCCATAATTCAGGAAGTTACAATCCGATATGTGCAAATATCGAAAGGAACCAAGATCTTTCGATTATGACCATGAATTTCAAGTTTCATCAAAATCGAATTAAAATTATTTTCTTTATAAGAATTTGTTATCAGAGATAGATCAGATGTAACGTGTCGAGCTTGGATATAACATTTTTTAACAGTATTTGCGTACAAACGGCGGCCATTTTTATGGCAATTTTGGTCCGATTTTCCCTAAATTTGAACTCAACCTTCCTTACGGTGTAACGGTGATATAATCAATCGGATAATAATTGTGACCTCCAGAGGGACCAGAAGGCAAAAAAGGTGATTTTTCGGCCAATCAGGGACCATAATTCAGGAAATTACGTTGCAATAGGTGCAAATATTGAAAGGAACCAAGATCTTTGGGTTATAAACATGCATGTCAAGTTTCATCAAAATCGGTTCAAAATTGTGACCTCTATAGGGTCCACAAGCTAAAAACGTGATTTTTCGTACAATCAGGGGCCATGAATTTTGATCCGATACATGCCAATATCGAAAGCAGCTGAGATCTTTTGGGGATAAACCTATATTTCAAGTTTCGTCTAAATCAGATAAAAATTGTGACCTGTAGAGAGTCCACAAACAAATTGTGGACGGATGGACGGACAGGGGCGACGACAATATACGTCCACACAATAATGTGGGTGTATAAAAAGGCGATTTTGCGTATAATCAGAGGCCATAAGTCAGGAAGTTACTATCCGATATGCGCAAATATCGAAAGGAACCAAGGTCTTTGGGTTATAACCATGAATTTCAAGTTCCATCAAAATCGAATTAAAATTGTCCACAACCTTGATATACCATTTTTTAACAGTATTCGCATACAAACGGTGACCATTTTGTATAGCAATTTTGGTCCGATTTTCATGAAATTCGAACTTGACCTTCCTTAGGGTGTAACGGTGATATAATCAAACGATTTGTTAAATCAGATAATAATTGTGACTTCCAGAGGGACCACAAGCTAAAAGATAGGCTGGCACTGCCAGGCAGGATACGCCCACATTTTTGAGAGATGGATAGAGAACAAGCAATACCGAAAGTGATTTTTCCTACATCATTAAGTCCTGTATTTCATACTGTATTGGGAGCAGCCATTTTGTTGGTCAGTTCCAGTCTAATATTCATGAAATTCGAAGCCGACAATGATTATTGTGTGACGGTACACAACCTAGAAATGTGACTTTTCGTCAAAATCGGATAAGAATTGTGAGCTGTAGAGAGTCCACAACCATGATATACCATATTTTTACACTATTCCTGTACAAACGGCAACCATTTTGTCCGGCAATTTTGGTACGATTTTCACGAAATTCGAATAATTCAGGAAGTTACGATCCGATATGCACAAATACCAAAAGGAACCAAGATCTTTGGGTTATAACCATGCATTTCAAGTTTCATCAAAATCCACAACCATGATATACCATTTTTTAACAGTATTCGCGTACAAACAGCGGCCATTTTGTCTGTCAATTTTCCCGAAATTTGAACCCAAACCATCCTTAAGGTGAAACGGTGTGTATCAAACATTTTTTTAAATCGGAAAATAATTGTGACCATAATTCAGGAAGTTACGAATCAATGAGCGCAAATATTGGAAGGAACCAAGATCTTCGGGTTATAAACATGCATGTCAAGTTTCATCAAAATCGGTTCAAAATTGTGACCTCTATAGGTTCCACAACCTTGATATAACATATTTTCACACTATTCGCGTACAAACGCCGCCCATTTTGTCCGTCAATTTTGGTTTGATTTTCACGAAATTCGAAGTCAGCCTTCATTACCATATAATGGTGATATAATCAAACGTTTTTTTTAAATCGGATAATAATTTGACCTCCAGAGGGACCACAAGCTAAAAAGAGCAATTTTTCGGACAATCAGGGGCCATAATTCAGGAAGTTACGATCTGATGGGTGCAAATATCGATAGGAACCAAGATCTTTGGGTTATAAACATACATGTCAAGTTTCATCAAAATGTTCCGATCCGATACATGCCAATATCGAAAGGAACCGAGATCTTATGGGGATAAACCTATATTTCAAGTTTCGTCAAAATCGGATATGAATTGTGACCTGTAGAGAGTCCACAAACAAATTGTGGACAGACGGACAGGGGCGACGACATAATACTTCCACATGAAAATGTGGGCGTATAACAAAAGTGGGGAAGATTTCTCTTTTTTTCACAAATTTTTTTTCTTCTGGATCACATTCCATACTTTTTTTTCAATGTCTCCCAGTTACGTAAGTGTAACAAGCCTTTGTTTTGTTTGCTTTTTTCCAGAGCTGCCTGGCACTCCTTCTTACCAGGAGTTTTTTCTGCCTTGATATCTTCCTTAAAGTACCTCTGTATTTCTTGAATCTCATCTGTGGTCCATGAGACCCTGGTTACACCTTTAAGAATTATATTACAAACATGTTTAGTTTAATGCCAAGTCAAGGTATTTCAGTTATTTTAAGGCGAAGGTTCTAGGTGATCTATCAGTAACAAGAGTATTTGGATATTTTTCTTCTTTCATGTCAATTTGAACCCTGAAATCACACTTTCTGAAATTTTAATGGTCAAAGGATATTCCTTTTAAATTTATATTATATTTCTTACCAGTGGAACGTTTTGTTTCTTTTTCGGATGTGATGTCGTCAACGTCAAACAAATAAACATCTTGTTCATCTCCTGAAATGATAAGAATTTCATCACTTTGTGTAATTAAACTATATTGGATTGTTAGCAAATTTTGAAATAGCAAGTCTCCATTTAAACCTATGGATTTTTGGTCAAAATATCGCAACATCAAATGTAATGGGCTTCATTTATAACGAAGTAGAAACAATAGCTTTCAAAGAAGAAACATTTTATTATCAGGCAAACATGGCTGACATACAATCTAGAAAAAAACAAAAGTGCCACCTTCTGGCATAAAAGGAAATAAAGGGATATACCTCTGTTCATACTTATACACCTCAGACCACAATGATATAAACAATACTGTTGTCGGACACTACATTCCTTCCTTCTTTTAGATGTGATTGTAACTTGATGAAATAAAACAATTAAGTGCATGTCCATGAGAAAACCGTGCAAAATCGGGAAGGTGAGGGGTCGGCCGATTCCATTCATATTCATAGGGTTTGGTCATGTCCATGAGACTATTTGATCGCCAAAACCGCCGATCTCAGAAATTGACCCTAGCTGAGATACGGCAAATGGGTGATTTGGGGGGCTTTTTTCTCAATTTTTAGGCAATGTTAGCTGCTGTTTTTCAGGTTGTAAATGAGTACTTATGAAACAAATTATGATTCGATATATTACGCTAGGTAGTAATGTTTCAAAAAAAAATGAAAGAAGAAAAATCTATCTCTAGACTGAGGGTGCCATTTGGTTTTTCCTGAAGGGTATAAATCAACCCCTATAAAGTACCACAACTTTATGCTGTGATATCTCCACTGCCGCGGGGTCCCATGAATTTTTATACGCCAACATTTTCATGTGGACGTATATTGTCGTCGCCCCTGTTCGTCTAGTTCAGCTCTGAACGTCGGTCTCATTACACTCACCCTGAACGTTCAGAGACTGGCCCATTCAATCAATGTCGAAAATAATTTGACCCCCAATTTTACTGGGCAACTTTTCACTGCTAAACGATGGGTGACACTGCGTGTGGACGCGTGTAAAGGAACATCTCAGTGAGAAAATAAGACCTTGCTCATTTCGCTAGAGTCAGTATGAGAGCATCACAACACGCTGTGTCATAGTGGCGAAAGGGTAGATTGATAGGAGGGGACGTATTTTAAACAGCGTGTTGTTTCGCTCATACTGAGTCTAGCGAGGTAAGCAAGGTCTTATTTTGTCACTAAGATGTTCCTTTACATTGTACAGACGTCCACACGGATTGACACTCCGATATTTCGCAGTGAAAAGTTGCCAAGTAAAATTGACTGGGGTTCAAATTATTTTCGACATTGATTGAATAGGCCAGTCCTTGAACGGTCAGGGTGAGTGTAATGAGACCGACGTTCAGAGCTGAACTACTGTTGGTCCGTCCGTCCGCAATTGTTTGTGAACAGTCTACAGGTCACAATTTTTATCCGATTTCAATGAAACTTAAAATATAGGTTTATCACCCTAAGATCTCGGTTCCTTTCGACATTGGCATGTATCGGACGGTAACTTCATGGGTTATGGCCCCTGATTGTACGAAAAATCACGTTTTTTAGCTTGTGAACAGTGTATAGGTCACAATTTTGAACCGATTTGGATGAAACTTGACATGTATGTTTATAACCCAAAGATCTTGGTTCCTTTCGATATTTGCGCCCATCGGATCGTAACTTCCTGAATTATGGCCCCTGATTGTCCAAAAAAATCGCCCTTTCTAGCTTGTGGTCCCTCTGGAGGTCAAAATTGTTATCCGATTTAAAAAAAAATCGTTTGATTATATCACCATTTCATGGTTATGAAGGTTGAGTATAAATTTTGTGAAAATCGGACCAAAATTGACGGACAAAATGGCCGCCGTTTGTACGCGAATAGTGTGAAAATATGTTATATAAAGGTTGTGGACCTTATAGAGGTCACAATTTTGAACCGATGTTGATGAAACATGACATGTATGTTTTATACCCAAAGATCTTGGTTCCTTTCGATATTTGCGCCCATTGGATCATAACTTCCTGAATTATGTCCCCGGATTCTCCGAAAAATCGCTTTTGTTCGCTTTTGGTCCCTCTTGAGGTCAAAATTATTATCCGATTTAAAAAAACGTTTAACTATATCACCGTAACATGGTAATGAAGAGAGAGTTTGAATTACGTGAAAATCGGAATAGAATTGACAGACAAAATGGCCGCCATTTGTACACGAATAGTGTGAAAATATGTTATATCAAGGTTGTGGACCCTATAGAGGTCACAATTTTGATGAAACTTGACATGTATGTTTATAACCCAAAGATCTTGGTTCCTTTCGATATTTGCGCCCATCGGGTCATTACTTCCTGAATTATGTCCCCTGATTGTACGAAAAATCACCCTTTTTTAGCTTGTTGTGCCTCTGGAGGTCACAATTATCTGATTTAAAAAAAAAACGTTTGATTATAAAAACCAAACAAATTCTATTGATTTTCTGATAATTCCTTAATATGCGAAAACTCTTGTAGAGGTCACAATTTTGAACCCATTTGGATGAAACTTTAAATGCATGTTTATAAACCAAAGATCTTGGTTCCTTTCGATATTTGCGCCAATTGGATCGTAACTTCCTGAATTATGGCCCCTGATTGTCCGAAAAATCGCCCTTTTTAGCTTGTGGTCCCTCTGGAGGTCAAAATTGTTATCCGATTTAAAACAACGTTTGATTATATCACCGTTCCATGGTTATGAAGGTTGAGTTCGAATTTCGTGAAAATCGGACCAAAATTGACGGACAAAATGGCCGCCATTTGTACGAGAATAGTGTGAAAATATGTTTTATCAAGGTTGTGGACCTTATAGAGGTCACAATTTTGAACCGATTTGGATGAAACGTGAGATGTATGTTTATAACCGAAAGATCTTGGTTCCTTTCGATATTTGCGCTCATCGGATCGTAACTTCCTGAATTATGGCCCCTGATCATCCGAAAAATTGTCCTTTTTAGCTTGTGGTCCCTCTGGAAGTCAAAATTGTTATCCGATTTAAAAAAACGTTTGATTATATCACCGTTACATGGTTATGAAGGTTGAATTCGAATTTCGTGAAAATCGGTCCAAAATTGACGGACAAAATGGCCGCCGTTTGTACGCGAATAGTGTGAAAATATGTTATATCAAGGTTGTGGACCTTATAGAGGTCACAATTTTGAATCGATTTTGATGAAACTTGACATGTATGTTTATAACCCAAAGATCTTGGTTCCTTTCGATATTTGCGCCCATCGGATCGTAACTTCCTGAATTATGGCCCCTGATTGTCCAAAAAAATCGCCCTTTCTAGCTTGTGGTCCTTCTGGAGGTCAAAATTGTTATCCGATTTAAAAAAACGTTTGATTATATCACCATTTCATGGTTATGAAGGTTGAGTATAAATTTTGTGAAAATCGGACCAAAATTGACGGACAAAATGGCCGCCGTTTGTACGCGAATAGTGTGAAAATATGTTATATAAAGGTTGTGGACCTTATAGAGGTCACAATTTTGAACCGATGTTGATGAAACATGACATGTATGTTTTATACCCAAAGATCTTGGTTCCTTTCGATATTTGCGCCCATTGGATCATAACTTCCTGAATTATGTCCCCGGATTCTCCGAAAAATCGCTTTTGTTCGCTTTTGGTCCCTCTTGAGGTCAAAATTATTATCCGATTTAAAAAAAAAACGTTTAACTATATCACCGTAACATGGTAATGAAGAGAGAGTTTGAATTACGTGAAAATCGGAATAGAATTGACAGACAAAATGGCCGCCATTTGTACACGAATAGTGTGAAAATATGTTATATCAAGGTTGTGGAGCCTATAGAGGTCACAATTTTGAATTGATTTTGATGAAACTTGACATGTATGTTTATAACCCAAAGATCTTGGTTCCTTTCGATATTTGCGCCCATCGGGTCATTACTTCCTGAATTATGTCCCCTGATTGTACGAAAAATCACCCTTTTTAGCTTGTTGTGCCTCTGGAGGTCACAATTATCTGATATACCAAACAAATTCTATTGATTTTCTGATAATTCCTTAATATGCGAAAACTCTTGTTGACTGCCCGGACGATTTGGCTGCTGTGTGGGCGTATGTTTCGTTGCCTGGCAACCTATTTTTTGTGGTTGTTAGTAATTGGGTAGTCTCTCGATTAAAAAAATAAAATTCCATATATCTTCATACGCATGCGCGATAACATTGTCTAAGTTTTGACAATTTTGATATTGGATCATCTGATAGGGATATGTTCTAATCAATATAGTGACAAAATATGGATGCTAAACGACTCGATACCATTGGCAATTGACAGACTAGCGTTTCAAACCCGCTCAGACTGTCGTAGAACCCACTCTGTCAAAACTATCAGTTCTGTAATCCAGGCTGGATAATCCAGTCATTCAAGATGGCGGCTGCCGTATGTGGTTTTTCGCAGTTTTCTACTTTAAAGCCCCAATAACACTCTTGTTGTAACTGAATAATATGTCCCAATCTTCATTCTGGTCAACAAATCGTATTATTTTACAATATTCCAATTAATTGATGATATAAATTTCATCTAAACACACCTACTTTGAAAAATTGGAAAAATTCAACCAATTGATTTGAAAAGTCTAACGTAAACCTTTTCAAATGTGACTTGGATTTTAAAATATTTTCGAACCCTCTGGACAAAGAAAATAGATTGTAATGAATAATTTACACAACAGGTAGGACATTTAAACATCTAGTACTTAGAATAAGGGTATTATTTATTTTCTGTCGCTACCAAGCCAGCAAGAATGTTATTGTCCCTTTAAAATGCGGTGTTTTCACTGTATATCCTAAAGAGACTGAGCATGTTTTATTGATAACATTGTCTACAACTACACTTTCAAACATAGTGGGTAATTTTGACAAAAATGAGATAAATTCGACAATTTTACGAAGCTTTATCCCCAATATTATCAAACTGATATTCTCAAACAAATGTAGTATAATACAGACTCCTTCACAACTGCTATGTTTTCGCAACATAATGTTTGTATGACAACTCTTACTGCAACTGGAAGTGAAAATTTGCTAAGATTCGCAATATTTCACTATTAAATCTCTTGATATGTACAGATCTCATTATAAGCTGCAGTTGAGAGAACTGTCATAGCTTACTGTAGTTATTAGAGACTTTTGGCAAGTGGCATTTTCCCTATCCGTATCACGTATCCGTATCTTATACGTCACACGTTGAGTCAGAGTAGTTTTAGAGTTTTGGCAGATTCTTGCACCGCGTACGTATTCGTCACTGAGCTGGGCTTAGTTCTGTATAGCATGATGGCAGTTATCTACCAAGATCACCATCAGTAATAGTCAAGTGCCTTGCCTGCAATTTCTCGGAATGCGTGAAGTCACTCGACAGTCGCTGAGCTATTAATGTCGCATCTTATTATAAAAATCTTTGACTCGACAGGAATTTTTAGTTTCACTAATTTATCATTTACATCCCTTTACCATAGAATCACATCATTTACAGATTTGCAAGGTCCCATATCTACCTAAATCTAGCGCGTAGATCAACCAGCGTGCAGACAGACTGGAAAAGTATGAAAATTCCGAGAAAAACCCATCAAAAATAATGATTAAATTACAGTCTTTATTATGATTAAATTCACATCAAATATACACCTATTTGTTCTAAGATACACATAGATTCATAAAAAACGCTATGATACAACATTTCAGCGTCTGAGAAGACGACAATGTTATACGGACCTTCTCCGTATGAAAGCTCCGTGTGCCGTATCACACACATTAATGACGTCACACCCAAAATCCACACGGACACGCGATATACGCACAAGGAATTTACGCTTGCCAAAAGTCTCTATTGAATAGTAAAATGTAGGCCTAAATCGTCAAGATTTAAAATAAACTCGACTCTAAAAAGTTCCAGGCCAGCACGACTAAAAGGGCAAGATTTTTTCTTTTCTTTCAATTTTCAGGACCGATGTTATCTTTACCTCTAGTAGTAGTTCTACACTCTTCACAAAAAGCGTAAATAAACAAAACCCTTTTTTTTCAATTTGCTTAAAGTTCCAATTTGATATTTTCTAAGAAAGTCAAAACATAATTATTTCTATGTCTTTTGCTCAACTCACTACTATACATTCATGGGCAAAATTTTTTGGGCATTAGAAAGGCCGACAAAGATTGATTGAGGAAATAGTTACTCAATTACCTCCCTTGTTTTCCCATTCCTCTCCATGGACGGCCATCTTCAAACGTAAGTAAAGCAGAAAGGTAAGAATATACAATCGCAGATTAAATACTAAATAGGGCAATGCCCGTTATTGACCGTGTGAGTCAATCCTTAATTCTCACAAAATATCAAATATATATACAAAATTTTCTTTCGGGAGGGAATACTAATCCTTACAAAATATCACATCTAATTACATTCATGAACCCTCACAAAATATCAATTATCAAATGCCGTTAGCATATGTGGCATGGAGATAGGGGCGCCTTCTCAAACTCGTGGGTTTCCTCCGGGCACTCCGGTTTCCTCCCACTGCTAAAGACCCCTACGCGCAAGCGAATTATTGAAATAAAATTAAACCATGTTAGTCCCAAAATGACCTAGTTTGTGTTGAGTGGACGTTAAACCCCATTTCTCTCTCTCTCTCGTTCATAATTTTTCACAATACATCAGAGACATTCAACGAATCCTTTCCTTACAATATATCAAATACAGTATTATACAAAATTTACATTCATGAACCCTCGCTAAATATCATACAAAATTTACATTCATAAATTTTTACAAAATATCCAGAAAACCACATACGGCAGCCGCCATCTTGAATGGCTGGATTGAAACATTACTACCTAGCCGAATGTATCGAATCATCATTTGTTTCATAAGTACTCATTTACAACCTGAAAAACAGCAGCTAACATTGCCTAAAATTGACGAAAAAATGAGCAAAAAACACCGGTTTGCCGTATCTCAGCTAGGGTCAATTTCTGAGATCGGCGGTTTTGGCTATCAAGTAGTCTCATGGGCATGACCAAAACCTATGAATATGAATGGAATCTGCCGACCCCTCACCTTCCCGATTTCTGCATGGTTTTCTCGTGGACTGGCACTTAACAGATAACATGAATATTTAAATGTATTGAGATACTGGGTAAAATAATATATTTCAAAAAGCTTAATCAAGCCTTGTGGTTTCGAAGTAGAATATCAATGACCATTATATAATGGAAATCAAAACATACAATATTTTTTTTAACAAACATTATCATTATTTCATAACAAAGTCCTTGAACCATTTAGGTCTGGATTTCTGTCTGTTTGGTCTACACGTATTTTCCAAAATAGGATTTTGACTAATACTAGATCCCTTAGTTCAATATTTGGATTAATTTGATTTTCACATTCTATTTCACTTTGAGGATTTGGCACAATAATATTTTGGGAGTTTGATTTTTCACCATTTACTTTTTCACCATTACGACCATTTGGTGATTTTTTAAATGGATTTGATATGTGAGCACTATCATTATCTTTTTCCTCCAAAATATTTTGAAATTGATCTTTTATATCTTTGGTACTAAAGGAAAGAATATCACACATTGGCATTTCCAAAAGCTTAAAATAAGATGCGTTTCGCGTGATCATTTTACCGTCTGGTAATCTTTTTGCGACTATCATCGTACCTTTCACCTTTGTGATAATATACGGTTGTGATTCATATGGCGTAGACAGTTTACATTTTCGTTTCGTTTTCACTAACAATATAATGTCATCTAACACACACAGTTCCGAAAATACTTGCGAAATCTGTTTTGTTCTTGGATTTTCAGCACACGTTTTCTGACTACCACGTTTGATATTTTCTTTCAGTTTATTCAACGATTCATCTTTAATGGTTTCATCATGAACTTGTTTTAATGTTACGGCAGGTGGAGCACAATGACGGATTACAGTTCTAACTGCCATTTTGTTGATTTTACCATTTTCTGTATCGGTCTTCTCATGATCGTTTGGATGACGACTTAAATAATCTGCAGGATTATATTTTCCCTTTTCTTACACCACTGTGTGGTCAAATTGTTGTAAATACAGTAACCAACGTTCTATTCTGATTGGAGGTCTACTATTTGGATTATTAAACAATGGCAACAATAGTTGGTGATCAGTTACAATTTCAAATTTGGAACCAATAAGTAAAGTCTTTCGCAGGCCCATCGAACACCAAGAGCTTCCTTCTCAATTTGGGAATACCGCTGCTCTACTTTGGTTAAGGAACGACTTACAAACAATATTGGTCGCCAACTAGAATCTTGTCCAGATTTTCTCTGGGCTAACATTGCACCTAAACCATTAGGTCCTGCATCGGTATAAATGCGTGTTTCATATTGTTTGTTGTAGTACTGAAGAGTAATGTCTTTTGACAGGGCTGTTCTCAATTTTTCGAGTGCTTTTTCCTCGTCGTGTCCCCATTGCCATTTTGCGTTTTTCTCTGTCAGTTTTCGTAAAGGAGCGTTGATTGATGAAAAACCAGGAATAAATCTTGCCGAAAATGCGACCATGCTAACAAGAGATCTAATTTCATCAAAACTCTTCGGGGCTTCTAAACTCTGAATAATGTCTGCTTTTCCTGGATCCTGTTTTACACCATCTTTTGAAAATATAAACCCGAAAAATTTTACTTCATCGAGATTGAACTGACATTTGCTCTTGTTAAGTGTCAAACCACAGTCGTTAAATCGTTGAAGCACATTGTTTAACGCTCTGTTGTGAGATGCTGTGTCTTCACCGTAACATAAAATATCGTCTCTGATATTAAGGATACCAGGTATATCACCTACAGTTTTCTGCATGATACAATCGAAAATATCTTGTGATGAAATGGATCCGTAGTTAAGGCGTTTGAATCTTTTTTTTCAATTTACACCATAAAAAGTTGTGAGGTGTCTAGATTTTTCATCCAATTCTATTTGGTAATAAGAATCATTCATATCAAGTTTGGAGAATACTCGTGCACCATTCAGTTTAACAGCGATATCTTCTACTGTTGGCACTTCGACGATAGGACGTTTTAAAAAATACGACTCTTTGGATTTTCAATCTCTTTTTTTCGGCTACCCCGGACATTTAAGAAAAAATGATACAATGATTTCACACAACAGGTTAGATATTAGACTCTCGATTGACAAGAGTGCCCTAAAGAATCAACAAATCAGCTTGCTTATCTCTGCTTACCCTAGCCAGAAAATGCTCATCTTTGAACTCAATCAAGACAGTGACCTGGTGAACGTCTACACCAAGTTTGAACATTCTAGCTCAATTAGAAGGAGAGTTATTGTGTTCCAAATTCTCAATTAGAAGGAGAGTTATTGCTTCTATTTTTCACTTTCACTTCAAAATGGCGACTATCAATTGACCTAAATCAAAATTCTACTCCGAACGTTTTTTTAGGCCATCCTTGAAGGATTCAGAAAATATAACTCCCGTGTCTGTAAGTAAAATAGCAAAAAAGCCTTTGTGATTTTTCACGTTTCGAGATGGCGGCACTTTCGGTTCAATCCACAAACTCAATATTTTGGGTACGAATCAGTATTTACTTATCTAGTATCCAAATAAAACATCAGGTCATTCTGACCTATATTTCTTCGATTTTTTTGAAAACTTTGATCCTTAATTTCGCCAAGGAGAGATAATTTAGAAAATTTCTATTTATATTTTTGAAGTCACGTGGGTAAGATCTACTTACATACTAAATTTCATGAAAATCGTAGAACTATTAAAGAAGTTGTCAAGTTGGTCTCAACTTCCGGCTCGAAATCACAGCGACGAATTTTCGAAATTCGAAAATCTGAAACTGCAGTTGAAAATGATTTTTGTCAAGGTACTGAAAGAAAAAAGAATTAGTAAAATAGGTCAAATAGTCACAGAGTTACAGTAATGCAGGTCAAATTCACTCGTTCGTAAAATTCTGTGATTTCGAATTCGTAAAACGTTTTGAAAATATATTTAATCAAAAACTGCCACCCAGTTTTTTTTTGGGGGGGGGGGGGTAGGTCAAAGTTTCAGAAAGATCCCATGGTTAGATTCTGAGAAATCCGATTTGCAGAAATGACACACAAAAAAAAATAATAATAACTAGATCTGCAAAGCAGATATTAAAGCTTTCACATTAACAGTCACTTCCTGTCACATGTCATTGGTCATGTAAATAATCTCATCAACAACAAAAAAAATCATTAAAATCGGTAAAAATATAGCGAAGTTTTTATGATTTTTCAATCGTAAACAAATTTATCGGCACGAAAAACATCAAAGACAAAATTCGAAAATGTGACATTTTCAAATAACAATATTTCGACCCTGATCCCGGCTATCCAGAAATGTATTCATTTTGGAAATAGGAGACATCAGTAAGATCTACTTACATACACAATTTCATGAAAATCGTACAACTATTAAAGAAGTTGTCAAGTTGGTCTCAACTTCCGGTTCGAAATCACAGCGATGAATTTTCGAAATTCGAAAATCTGAAACTGCAGTTGAAAATGATTTCTGTCAGGGTACTCAAAGAAAAAAGAATTAGTAAAATAGGTCAAATAGTCACAGAGTTACAGTAATGCAGGTCAAATTCACTCGTTCGTAAAATTCGGTGATTTCGAATGCTTAAAACGTTTAGAAATATATTTAATCAATACTCACCACCCATTTTTGGTGGGGTAGGTCAAAGTTTCAGAAACATCCTATGGTTAGATTCTGAGAAATCCGATTTGCAGGAAACACATGTTGACTTTACGAGAAAGACCTTTAAACATGCTCCAAATTGTAAAAATACGACGTTTTGGGTTGTCAATCTCTTTTTTTCGGCTACCCCGGACATTTAGGAAAAAATGATACAATGATTTCACACAACAGGTTAGTTATTAGACTCTCGATTGACAAGAGTTTCATCGTCCTCCCTTCATTATAACCAAAGTTATTGTGCCCTAAAGAATCAACAAATCAGCTTGCTTATCTCTACTTACCCTAGGCAGAAAATGCTCATCTTTGAACTCAATCACGACAGTGACCTAGTGAACCTCTACACCAAGTTTGAACATTCTAGCTCAATTAGAAGGAGAGTTATCGTGTTCCAAATTCTCGGCCCTTCAAATTGCTTCTATTTTTCACTTTCACTTCAAAATGGCGACCATGAATTGACCTAAATCAAAATTCTACTCCAAACGTTTTTGGGGCCATCCTTGAAGGATTCAGAAAATATAACTCCCGTGTCTGTAAGTTAAATAACAAAAAAGCCTTTGTGATTTTTCACGTTTCAAGATTGCGGCACTTCCGGTTCAATCCACAAACTCAATATTTTGTGTACGAATCAGTATTTACCTATCTAGTATCCAAAAAAACCATCAGTTCAATCTGACCTATATTTCTTCGATTTTTTTGAAAAATTTGATCCTTAATTTCACCAAGGGGAGATAATTTAGAAAATTTCTATTTATATTGTTGGTCTCAACTTCCGGTTCGAAATCACAGCGACGAATTTTCGAAATTCGAAAATCTGAAACTGCAACTGAAAATGATTTTTGTCAAGGTACTCAAAGAAAAAAGAATTAGTAAAATAGGTCAAATAGTCACAGAGTTACAGTATTGTAGGTCAAATTCATTCGTTCGTAAAATTCTGTGATTTCGAATTCGTATTTAATCAAAAACTGACACCCAGTTTTTTTTTTGGGGGGGGGGGAAGGTCAAAGTTTCAGGTTTCTGAGAAATCCGATTTGCAAAAACTACACAAAAAAAAAAAAAAAAAAAAATAATAGCAACTAGATCTGCTACTGTCCCATGCAGATATGAAAGCTTTCATATTCATCGTCACGTGTCATTGATTGTATCAAGTATCCTAAATAAAAGGATAAGAAGAAAAAATTATCAAAATTGGTCAAAAACTCGCGAAGTTACAAGTCTAAATGTAGTATGAAACATTGCACCCAGGCATAACAATAATCTGAAAACTAAAGGGAAATAACTGAAACTTGTATTACTGTAATGAGACGGATGAGAAAATGAAATGAAAATGGCGGGAAAAAAAATTAAAAATGGCAGGTTGGACAGGTGACCTTACTCCTTGTCACGTACAACCGGGCATTCGAAAACACGCTAGTTAACTCAATGACAGGCGCGCGTGCTAACCATTCAGCCACCCAACCCCCCTTTGAAATCAGACACGTGCAATATGTCATATAGGAAGAATAAGAAGTCGCTCACAAGAAAATGGTAAATTAATGAGTTTAGGTCAAAAGGTTGAGTGAGCTACTGTTTTAGTGTATTTAATAGTTTTAAAGAGACACGTTAAGGGTTGTTCATAGTTAAATGAAAGTTTAATTTTAAATAAGACCAATAAAATTTTAGGATTTAATAATGCCAGACTAATATTTCCAATATGTTTGGTTATAAGTAGGAAATCGTGACGACTTCTTAAGCATGTTTTAAACAAAGGATCATAGACTGAATTATACAAGAATGGCACTCTGCAATAAAAAAAAAATGGCCAAAGCAAGATTTCTATGCAGAAATTAAATAATTGCTAGAACCAGAAAAATATTTATCCACTATAATAAATAAGCAACATAGAGAAAATGAAATTGAATGGGGTTTAACGTCCTACTGTTCTGCTCCTAAAATGGGCTAATGAAGACGGGCATATGCCATAAAGTGTCCAATGAGGGAAATTTTACCCGGGCAGCGGCGTTACGGCCTACGAGGTTGGACAGGCGACCATACTCCTTGTCACGTACAACCAAGAAATCGAAACAACGCCAGTTGACTCAAAGACAGACGTTATGATACAGAGCGCACGTGCTAACCATTCAGCCACGCAACCTCCCTAAAATCGGCAAATTGCTGACCTACAGCGAGAAACATTTCAACCGGCCCAAATTTTCTATTTTAACAGTTTAATTTGCACGGTACCTTTAGTTATCAACCGAATATTACAAAACTTTTAAAAATAAGCCCCCCCCCCCCCGACCAGCTTAATCGTTCGTAATAAACGTTTGCCCCTTAAAATCGGCAAATTGCTGACTTTAAAGTGAGAAACATTACAACCGGGCGAAATTTTCTGTTTTATCACTTTTACAGTACCTTTGATTACCAACCAATTATTACAAAACTTTAAAAATAAAAGAGAAAGAGAGAAATGCGGCCTAATGTCCATTCGACACAAACTAGGTCATTTCTTGACTAACATATGTTTTTTAATTTTATTTAAAAACTCCCCTTGCACTTACTGGTCTTTAGCCGTTGGGAGGAAACCGAAGGACACGGAGAAAACCCACGAGGTTGGACATCATACTCCATGTCACGTGCAACCTGGAGATCGAAACGACGCCCGTTGACTCAATGACAGACGTTACGATACAGCGCGCATTTGCTAACCATTCAGCCATTCAGCCTCCCTGAATTCAGAAAATTGCTGACTTATAGCAAGAAACATTTCAACCGGGCGAAATTTTCTGTTTTAGCAGTTTAATTTGCACGGTACTTTAATTACCAACCGATTATTACAAAACTTTTGAAAATAAGCCCCAACTGACGAGCTTAATCGTATGCAATAAACGTTTGGCCTGAATTGAAAGTTCTGCACGGAGAAAGTTCATCTCGATTTTCCGGCGTGGTTCCCCCTTGTCAGTGAGGCAGAACGGAGGGCCTGACAAGGATAGCTGTCTAGTCGTTCGGATAGGATGAAAAACCAAGGTCGCGTGTACACATTGGAGTGCACGTAAAATATCCCTAAGCAGTTGGAATTTGATACTGTTGAATAAGCTCTATACGATGACTAAGTGTGCAGATTGTAGCCACCCACGTTGCATGTTTTGCTTAACAATGAAAGGGTGCCGTTTTCAATTTTCGACCCTTTTATTCTTCTACTTCTGATATTTTGGACTGTTGGTCGATGGTTTCATATAAAAATGTGCAGATTGTAGTCACCCACGCTGCATGTTTCGCTTAACAATTAAAGGGGGCCGTTTTCAATGTTCGATCCTTTTATTCTTCTACTCCTGATATTTTGGACTGTTGATCGAAGTTTTTATATAAATGACTACCGATAAGACTCTGTAGAAGAAGTTCGCAAAAAATATTATGTTGAATGTCTTGCTGCTCTTCAAGAGAGATTTGTTCTAAGACCTGTTGATAAGGCTAGTAATAAGATTGCCTTTATCTGTAAAAAGTACTAAATTAAAAATATCCTTACCGAAGTCGGACTTTGGCCTAACACCAATAATGATACTTATAAATGTATGACGGAATTATCTAAAATAGATATTTTGCATAACCAATATTCGTTTAGTAATGATATCAGAGACAATTTGAAAATAGATGCACTACCTTATATTTATTCTATACCGAAATTTCATAAAAATCCAGTTAAATTCAAATATATAATTTCCTCCAGCATCTGCCAGACAAAACCTCTAGCAGTGACTATAACAAAAGGACTTAAATTATGTCAGGCCCAACATGCCATTTGGTGCAAAACACTTCGAAATTATACTGGAATTAACAGTTTTATCATAATTGATAAAAATAACCCTATAGTAGACACTTTAGATAAAATTAACAAAAAAGGCAATGCTAAATCAATAGAAACTTTCGACTTTTCCACTTTATACACTATGCTACAACATACAGACCTTAAAAATAATTTGGATTGGTTCGTTGATAAAGCCTTTAATGGAGCTTTCGGAAAGGGCAGAAACCTGATGGCCATCTACTCACAAGATGCAAGATGGATAATAAAACGGCGCAATGCTAATACTGTAGTTTTCGATAAAGAAAAATTTCAAAATATCATACATTTTCTCATTGCCAATGCCATATTTGAGGTTGGGAAATGGCAAATGCACATTTATACAAATCCGAATTCGACTTTCAAGACCACAAAAGAAAAACAGATTACAAGGTAGCTAAAAGTCTAATATACCTTCCGTTACATTGATGACATAACACCAATCAATGATAATGGTAATTTCAATAAATATAAAGATGAAATATATCCTCCTGAACTTATATTAAATAAAGAAAATGTGGGCACTATTAATTAATGCATCTGTTTTTGACCTGGGCATCAATATAATTTACGATAAATTTAATGTCGGTATATTCGATAAAACGGACAAATTTGGCTTTGAAGTAGTAAAATACCCGTCAGCTTACAGTAACATCCCAGATACTACACTATATAATGTTTTCTATTCACAGGCATTACGATTTTTAAAAATATGCAACAAGAAGGAACTGTTTCTCTCACGAATAAAAACTCTTAATTTTAAGTGCACGGCCAAAGGCGGATCACAATTGCGCATTTTTAAAGAAATTTCTAAACTTCCATTTCTTCAACATAATAGATTTGACATTTCTTATAAATATATTACTGACTACATATTGGATAATGATTCAACATAAAATTTTTTATACGCCCACATTTTCATGTGGACGTATATTGTCGTCGCCCCTGTTCGTCCGTCCGTCCGTCCGTCCACAGTTGTTTGTGAACAGTCTACAGGTCACAATTTTTATCCGATTTCAATGAAACTTAAAATATAGGTTTATCACCCTAAGATCTCGGTTCCTTTCGATATTGGCATGTATCGGACCGTAACTTCATGGGTTATGGCCCCTGATTGTACGAAAAATCACGTTTTTTAGCTTGTGAACAGTGTAGAGGTCACAATTTTGAACCGATTTGGATGAAACTTGAAATGCATGTTTATAAACCAAAGATCTTGGTTCCTTTCGATATTTGCGCCAATTGGATCGTAACTTCCTGAATTATGGCCCCTGATTGTCCGAAAAATCGCCCTTTTTAGCTTGTGGTCCCTCTGGAGGTCAAAATTGTTATCCGATTTAAAAAACCGTTTGATATATATCACCGTTCCATGGTTATGAAGGTTGAGTTTGAATTTCGTCAAAATCGGACCAAAATTGACGGACAAAATGGCCGCCATTTGTACGCGAATAGTGTGAAAATATGTTATATCAAGGTTGTGAACAGTGCAGAGGTCACAATTTTGAACCGATTTGGATGAAACTTGAAATGCACGTTTAAAACCCAAAGATCTTGGTTCCTTTCGATATTTGCGCCAATCGGATCGTAACTTCCTGAATTATGGCCCCTGATTGTCCGAAAAATCGCCCTTTTTAGCTTGTGGTCCCTCTGGAGGTCAAAATTGTTATCCGATTTAAAAAAACGTTTGATTATATCACCGTTCCATGGTTATGAAGGTTGAGTTCAAATTTTGTGAAAATTGGACCAAAATTGACGGACAAACTGGCCGCCATTTGTACGCGAATAGTGTGAAAATATGTTATATCAAGGTTGTGGACCTTATAGAGGTCACAATTTTGAACCGATTTGGATGAAACTTGACATGTATGTTTATAACCGAAAGATCTTGGTTCCTTTCGATATTTGCGCCCATCGGATCGTAACTTCCTGAATTATGGCCCCTGATTGTCCGAAAAATTGCCCTTTTTAGCTTGTGGTCCCTCTGGAGGTCAAAATTATTATCCGATTTAAAAAAACGTTTGACTATATCACCGTTACATGGTAATGAAGAGAGAGTTTGAATTACGTGAAAATCGGACTAGAATTGACGGACAAAATGGCCGCCGTTTGTACACGAATAGTGTGAAAATATGTTTTATCAAGGTTGTGGACCCTATAGAGGTCACAATTTTGAATCGATTTTGATGAAACTTGACATGTATGTTTATAACCCAAAGATCTTGGTTCCTTTCGATATTTGCGCCCATCGGATCGTAACTTCCTGAATTATGGCCCCTGATTGTCCGAAAAATTGCCCTTTTTAGCTTGTGGTCCCTCTGGAGGTCAAAATTATTATCCGATTTAAAAAAAACGTTTGACTATATCACCGTTACATGGTAATGAAGAGAGACTATGAATTACGTGAAAATCGGACTAGAATTGACAGACAAAATGGCCGCCGTTTGTACACGAATAGTGTGAAAATATGTTATATCAAGGTTGTGGACCCTATAGAGGTCACAATTTTGAATCGATTTTGATGAAACTTGACATGTATGTTTATAACCCAAAGATCTTGGTTCCTTTCGATATTTGCGCCCATCGGGTCATTACTTCCTGAATTATGTCCCCTGATTGTACGAAAAGTCACCCTTTTTAGCTTGTTGTGCCTCTGGAGGTCACAATTATTATCTGATTTAAAAAAAAAACGTTTGATTATAAAAACCAAACAAATTCTAATGATTTTCTGATAATTCCTTAATATGCGACAACTCTTGTTGACTGCCCGGACGATTTGGCTGCTGTGTGGGCGTATGTTTCGTTGCCTGGCAACCTATTTTTTTTTTATCTTCTATACATGTCTAGTTCTGTTTGGATTGTCGCCCTTATTATTATGCCTTTGTGAATATACTTATATAATCTACGATTTCTTCAGCATTCCTCTTTTGCGTTTCTTACGTGGGTTATTATATGATATTTATGCTATGGTTTATACAATTACTGATAGTTTTTTTAGTTTTTAACGTTATTTCATCTGGATTATCGCCCTTTTTATCGGGAAATTGCACCTTCTAAGCGACGACGTCATAACAGCTATAACGACAGATTCACGTCACGCCATTCAGTTAGCAGACGACGGTCTCCCTAGACGGTCTTACATTCCTTTGCTTCCATGTATTCAGTTTTGTTTCTGTGACCGTTGTAATGTGTGTCCTAATGCATTCAATATACTTCAATCATCTTCTTTATTGATTTAATGCATCTAGTTTTTTAGAACTAGGCCTACTTATTTGATACATTTAACGGTGTGGTTAGGCCTACTTGTTTATCTGAATTTATACAACAATATGCTTGCATTCGTAATTCTTGCAACATATGACAGATCATGACTCATGCTGACATTATATCTAACTGTTTCCTTGGGTTTTGCTCCCAACTTGTTTTCAAATATGAGTGAAGTCTGTGTCACCACAGGCCCGAGACTGTACAGCGCAGTGGACGCTTACGGCTAGTCCCCGGATCCATTCACTCTTTTTGATTTGTTTTTGTTTGTGGTCTCTTAGTATGATGTCTTATCTGTATATTTGTTTTTGTGTAGAATTGTGTGTGGTGCAGTCCCCCTGCACTTACAATTTAAGAGAGAAGAACCTTAAAAAATGCTCCAAATCGTAAAAATACGACTTTTTGGATTTTCGATCTCTTTTTTTCTGCTATCCCTGCAAATCGAAAAGACGCCGGTTGATTCAATGACAGAGGTTACGATACAGCGCACACATGCTAACCATTCAGCCTCCCTAAAATCGGGAAATTGCTGACTTATAGCAAGAAACATTTCATCCGGGCGAAATTTTCTGTTCTAACAGTTTGATTTGCACGGTACTTTAATTATCTCGATTTTCCGGCGTCGTTCCCCCTTGTCAGTGAGACAGAACGGGGGGCCTGACAAGGACAGCTGTCTAGTCGTTCGGATGGGACAAAAAACCAAGGTAAAATATCCCTAAGCAGTTGGAATTCGATACTGTTGAATAAGCTCTATACGATGACTAAATGTGTAGATTGCAGTCACCCACACTGCATGTTACGCTTAACAATTAAAAGAGTGCCGTTTTCGATCCCTTCGTTCTTCTACTCCTGATATTTTGGACTGTTGATCGATGGTTTCATATAAAAGACTACCGATAAGACTCTTAGAAGAAGTTCCCCAAAAATATTATGTTGACGTCAGAGAAAAAGACATTTAAAAATGCTCCAAATTGTAAAAAAAATACGACTTTTTGGATTTTCAATCTCTTTTTTTTCGGCTAACCAGGACATTTAAAAAAAATGATACAATGATTTCACACAACAGGCTAACTATTAGACTCTCGATTGACAAGAGTTTCATCGCCCTCCCTTCATTTTAACCAAAGTTATCGTGGCCTAAAGAATCAACAAATCAGCGTGCTTATCTCTGCTTACCCTAAGCAGAAAATGCCAGTCTTTGCATTCAATCATGACATTGACCTAGTGAACGTCTACACCAAGATTGTACATTCTAGCTTAATTAGAAGGAGAGTTATTGTGTTCCAAAGTCCCGGTCCTTCAAATTGCTTCTATTTTTATACGCCCACATTTTCATGTGGACGTATATTGTCGTCGCCCCTGTTCCTCCGTCCGTCCGTCCGTCCACAATTTTTATACGATTTCAATGAAACTTAAAACATAGGTTTATCACCATAAGGTCTCGGTTCCTTTCGATATTGGCATGTATCGGGCTGTAACTTCATGGGTTATGGCCCCTGATTGTACGAAAAATCACATTTTTAGCTTGTGAACAGTGTAGAGGTCACAATTTTGAACCGATTTTGATGAAACTTGACATGCATGTTTATAACCCAAAGATCTTGGTTCCTTTCGATATTTGCGCCCGTCGGATCGTAACTTCCTGAATTATCGCCCTTGATTGTCCGAAAAATCGCCCTTTTTAGCTTGTGGTCCCTCTGGAGGTCAATATTATTATCCGATTTAAAAAACCGTTTGATTATATCACCGTTACATGGCAATGAAGGTTGAGTTCGAATTTCGTGAAAATCAGACCAAAATTGACGGACAAAATGACCGACGTTTTTACGCGAATAGTGTGAAATTATGTTTTATCAAGATTGTGGACCCAGTAGAGGTCATAATTTTAATTCGATTTTGATGAAACTAGACATGTTTGTTTATAACCCAAAGATCTTGGTTCCTTTCGATATTTGCGCATATCGGATCGTAACTTCCTGAATTATGGCCCCTGATTGTACGAAAAATTGCCTTGATTAGCTTGGGGTCCCTCTGGAAGTCAAAATCTTTACCTGTTTTAAAAAAAACACGTTTGATTATATCACCGTTACACTGCAATGAATGTTGAGTTCGAATTTCATGAAAATCGGACCAAAACTGACGAACAAAATGGCCACCGTTTGTACGCGAATAGTGTGAAATTGTTATATCAAGGTTGTGGACCCAAGGTTGAATCATAATTTTAATACGATTTTGATGAAACTTGACATGTATGTTTATAATCCAAAGATCTTGGCTCATTTCAATATTTGCACCCATTGGATCGTAACTTCCTGAATTATGGCCCCTGATAGTCGGAAAAATCTCCCTTTTTAGCTTGTGGTCCCTCTGGAGGTCAAAATTATTATCCGATTTTGAAAACCGTTTGATTATATGACCGTTATTTGGTAATGAAGAATGAGGTTGAATTTCGTGAAAATCGGACCAAAATTGACAGACAAAATGGCCGCTGTTTGTACGCGAATAGTGTGAAAGTGTGTTATATCAAGGTTGTGGACCATTTGGAGGTCACAATTTTAATTCAATTTTGATGAAACTTGAAATACATGTTTATAAATTAAAGATGTTGGTTCCATTGCATATTGGATCGTAACTTCCTGAATTGTGACCCCCTGATTGTACAAAAATTCGCCTTTATTAGCTGGTGGTCCTTCTGGAGGTCACAATTATTACCTGAGTTAAAAAAATGTTTGATTATAAAAACCAAACAAATTCTAATGATTTTCTGATAATTCCTTAATATGCGACAACTCTTGTTGACTGCCCGAACGATTTAGCTGCTGTGTGGGCGTATGTTTCGTTGCCTGGCAACCTATTTTTCATTTTCAATTCAAAATGATGACCATCACGTGATCGAAATCAAAATTCTGATCAGATAGATTTTTAGGCATTCCTTCAAGGATTCCGAAAATATAACTCCCGAGTCTGTAAGTAAAATAGCAAAAAAGCCTTATTGATTTTTTCACTTATAAAGATGGTGGCACTTCTGGTTCGATCCACAAACTCGATATTTTGTGTAGGAATCAGTAATTACTTGTCTAGCATCGAAAAAAAATTAGGTCATTCTGACCTATATTTCTTTGATTTTTTTGAAAAATTTGATCCTTAGTTTCGTTAAAGGTAGATAATTTAGAAAATGTCTAATTATATTTTGAAGTCACATTGGTAAGATCTACGTACATGCTAAATTTCATGAAAATCGTATTCAAAAAAAAAAAAAAGAATTAGTAAAATAGGTCAAAAAATAACAAAGTTACGGCTACGCATTGTCAGTTTTTTCGTTCGTAAAATTCGGTGATTTCGGATTCGTAAAATGTTTTGAAAATATATTTAATCCAAAGCCACCCCCATTTTGGGGGGGGGGGGGGTAGGTAAAAGTTTCAGAAAGATCCTACGGTTAGATTCTGGGAAATCCGATTTGTGGATAAAACACACACAAAAAAATAATAATAGGAATAATCTTAACAGAAACAATAAGCTTTCATATGTAATATGAAAGCTTAATAATAGTAACATGAAAGCTTAATGATCTTAACAGAAACAATAAGCTCCCATATGTAATATGAAAGCTTAATAATAATCTTAACAGAAACAATAAGCATTCATATGAAATATGAAAGCTTAATAATCTTAACAGAAACAATAAGCTTTCATATGTAATATGAAAGCTTAAAAATAATAACTAGATCTGCTACTGTCCCATGCAGATATGAAAGCTTTCATATTCACAGTCACTTCATGTCACATGTCATGGGTAATATAAATAATCCTAACAAGAAAAAATAAATCATTAAAATCGGTCACAATCTAGCGAAATTAATGTGATTTTTCACTCGTAAACAACTTTGTCGGCCCGAAAAACATCAAAGGCGAAATTCGAATTTTTGAAATATTCAAATACCAAAAATTCGATCGTATCCCGGCTATCCTGAAATGTATTAAATTTTAGACATAGGAGACGCATTGAACATACTATGCCCTATTGTTTTTGTTTACAAGTCCGTAAATGTCGATTTTTCACTATGTTTCATATTCACTTCAAAATGGCGACCATCAGTTGACCTAAATCAAAACACTGCTCTTAACGTTTTTTTTTTTTAGGTTTTCCTTCAAGGATTCAGAAAATGTAACTCCCATGTCTGTAAGTGCAATATCGCAAAAGTTCTATTGTTTTTTCACGTTTCAAGATGGTGGCACTTCCGGTTCGATAGACAAACTTCATGTTTTGTGTACGAATCAGTAATTACTTGTCTAGAATCGAAAAAAAAATAGGTCATTCTGACCTTTCTTTCGACGATTTTTTTTTGAAAGATTTGATTCTTAATTTCACCAAGGAGAGATAATTTAGAAAATTTTAAAAGTCATTTTTCCAGGCGCATCAGTTATGTTAACTTACATACTAAATTTCATGAAAATCGCACAACTATTAAATAAGTTGTCAAGATGGTCTCAACTTCCGGTTCGAAATCACAGCGACGAATTTTCGAATATTACAAAACTTATAAAAATAAGCCCCCCCCCCCCGTCCAGCTTAATCGTTCGCAGTAAACGTTTGCCCCTTAAAATTGGCAAACTGCTGACTTTAAAGTGAGAAACATTACAACCGGGCGAAATTTTCTGTTTTATCACTTTTACAGTACCATTGATTACCAACCGATTATTACAAAACTTTATAAATAAAAGAGAAAGAGAGAAATGCGGCTTAACATCCATTCCACACAAACGAGGTCATTTCGGGACTAACATATATTTTATTTAAAAACTTCCCTTGCGCGTACGGGTCTTTAGCCGTGGGAGGAAACCGAAGACACGGAGAAAACCCACGAGGTTGGACACCATACTCCACGTCACGTGCAACCTGGAAATCGAAACGACGCCGGTTGACTCAATGACAGACGTTACGATACAGCGCGCACAAGCTAACCATTCAGCCTCCCTAAAATCGGGAAATTTCTGACTTATAGCAAGAAACATTTCAACCGGGCATTTCAATCGAAACAACGCCAGTTGACTCAATGACAGACGTTACGATACAGAGCGCAGGTGCTAACCATTCAGCCACGCAACCTCTCTAAATTTGGCAAATTGCTGACCTACAGCGAGAAACATCTCAACCGGTCGAAATTTTCTAATGTTAACAGTTTAATTTGCACGGTACCTTTAACTATCAACCGAATATTACAAAACTTTTAAAAATGAACTCCCCCCTGACCAGCTTAATCGTTCGCAATAAACGTTTGCCCCCTAAAATCGGCAAATTGCTGACTTTAAAGTGAGAAACATTACAACCGGGCGAAATTTCCTGTTTTATCACTTTTAGAGTACCTCTGATTACCAACCGATTATAACAAAACTTTAAAAATAAAAGAGAAAGAGAGAAATGCGGCTTAACATCCATTCGACACAAACTAGGTCATTTCGGGACTAACATATGTTTTTAAATTTTATTCAAAAACTTCCCTTGGGCGTACTGGTCTTTAGCCGTTGGGAGGAAACCGAAGGACACGGAGAAAACCCACGAAGTTGGACACCATGTCACGTGCCACCTGGAAATCGAAACGACGCCGGTTGACTCAATGACAGACGTTACGATACAGCGCGTACATGCTAACCATTCAACCTCCCTAAAATCGGGAAATTGCTGACTTATAGCAAGAAACATTTCAACCGGGCGAAATTTTCTGTTTAACAGTTTAAATTGCACGGTACTTTAATTACCACCCGATCATTACAAAACTTTTGAAAATCAGCTCCAATTGACCAGCTTAATCGTATGCAATAAACGTTTGACCTGAATTGAAAATTCTGCACCGAGAAAGTTCATCTCGATTTTCCGGCGTGGTTCCTCCTCGTCAGTGAGGCAGAACGAAGGGCCTGACAAGGACAGCTGTCTAGTCGTTCGGATGGGACGAAAATCCGAGGTCCCGTGTACACATTGGACTGCGCGTAAAATATCCCTAAGCAGTTGGAATTCGATATTGTTGAATAAGCTCTATACGATGACTAAATGTGCAGATTGTAGTCACCCATACAGCATGTTTCGCTTAATAATGAAAGAGTGCCGTTTTAAATGTTCGATCCATTGGTTCTTCTGTTCTAGATATGTTGGACTGTTGATCGATCGTTTCATATAAAAGACTGATAAGAATCTTTGTAGGAGAAGCTCCAAAAAAATATCATGTTTACTTTACGAGAAAAAGAGGTCTAAATATGCCCCAAACCGTAAAAATACGACTTTTTGGAATTTCGATCTTTTTTTTTCTGCTATCCCTGATATTTTAAAAAATGAAACAATGATTTCACACAACAGGATAGCTATTAGACTCTCCATTGACAAAAGTTTCACCGCCCTCCCTTCATTATAGCCGAAGTTATCGTGCCCTAAAATATCAACAAATCAGCATGCTCATCTTTGAACTCAATCATGTCATTGACCTGGTGAACGTCTACACCAAGTTTGAACATTCTAGCTCAATTAGAAAGAGAGTTATTGTGTTCCAAAGTCCCGGAACTTCAAATTGCTTCTATTTTTCATTTTCAATTCAAAATGGTGACCATCACGTGACCGAAATCAAAATTCTGATCCGATAGATTTTTTAGGCATTTCTGCAAGGATTCAGAAAATATAACTCCCGAGTCTGTGAGTAATAGCAAAAAAGCTTTATTGATTTTTCACGTTTAAAGATGGTGGAACTTCTGGCTCGATCGAAAAACGCCATATTTTGTGTAGGAATCAGTAATTACTTGTCTAGTATCGAAATTTTTTTTAAGGTCATTCTGACCTATATTTCGACGATTTTTTTGAAAAATTTAATCCTTAATTTCACCAAGGGGAGATAATTTAGAAAATTTCTAATTATATTTTTGAAGTCACATCGGTAAGATCTACTTTTATACTAAATTTCATGAAAATCGAACAACTATTAAAGAAGTTGTCAAGTTGGTCTAAACTTCCGGTTCTAAATCACAGCGACGAATTTTCGAATATTACAAAACTTTTAAAAATAAACTCCTCCTGTCCGGCTTAATCGTTCGCAATAAACGTTTGCCCCTTAAAATCGGCAAATTGCTGACTTTAAAGTGAGAAACATTACAACCGGGCGAAATTTTCTGTTTTATCACATTTACAGTACCATTGATTACAAAACTTTAAAAATAAAAGAGACAGAGAGAAACGCGGCTTAGCGTCCATTCGACACAAACGAGGTTATTTCAGGACTAACATATGTCTTTTAATTTTATTTAAAAACTTCCCTTGCGCGTATGGTTCTTTAGTCGTGGGAGGAAACCGAAAGACACAGAGAAAACCCACGAGGTTGAACACCATACTCCATGTCACGTGCAACCTGGAAATCGAAACGACGCCGGTTGAATCAATGACAGACGTTACTATACAGCGCGCACATGCTAACCATTCAGCCTCCCTAAAATCGGGAAATTGCTGACTTATAGCAACAAAACATTTCAACCGGGCATTCCAATCGAAACAACGCCAGTTGACTCAATGACAGACGTTACGATACAGAGCGCAGGTGCGAACCATTCAGTCGCGTAACGTTACCTTTAGTTATCAACCGAATATTACAAAACTTTTAAAAATAAGCTCCTCCTGACCAGCTGAGAAACATTACAGTACCTTTGATTACCAACAGATTATTACAAAACTTTAAAAATAAAAGAGAAAGATAGAAATGTGGCTTAACATCCATTCGAGTCAAACTAGGTCATTTCGGGACTAACATATGTTTTTAAATTTTATTCAAAAACTTCCCTTGCGCGTACTGGTCTTTAGCCGTTGTGAGAATGCCG
The DNA here is from genome assembly GCA_036850965.1 of Patella caerulea. NCBI lineage: Eukaryota > Metazoa > Mollusca > Gastropoda > Patellidae > Patella > Patella caerulea. The sequence goes on along the minus strand of JAZGQO010000001.1, from coordinate 46,593,256 downwards.
AAGGACACGGAGAAAACCCATGAGGTTGGACACCATACTCCATGTCACGTGCAACCTAGAAATCGAAACGACGCCGGTTGACTCAATGACGGACGTTACGATACAGCGCGCACATGCTAACCATTCAGCCTCCCTAAAGTCGAGAAATTGCTGACTTATAGCAAGAAATATTTCAACCGGGCGAAATTTTCTGTTTTAACAGTTTGATTTGCACGGTACTTTAATTACCAACCGATTATTACAAAACTTTTGAAAATAAGCTCCAACTGACCAGCTTAATCGTATGCAGTAAATGTTTGGTCTGAATTGAAAGTTCTGCACCGAGAAAGTTCATCTCGATTTTCCGGCGTGGTTCCCCCTTGTCAGTAAGGCAGAACGGAGGGCTTGACAAGGACAGCTGTCTAGTCGTTCGGATTGGACGAAAAACCAACGTCCCGTGTACACGTTGGAGTGCACGTAAAATATCCCTAAGCAGTTGGAATTCTATACTGTTGAATAAACTCTATACGATGTCTAAATGTATAGATTGTAGTCACCCACACTGCATGTTACGCTTAACAATGAAAGTGTGCCGTTATCAATGTTCGATCTTTTTGTTCTTTTACTCCTGATGTGCTGGACTGTTGATCGATGGTTTCATATAAAAGACTACTGATAAGACTCTTTGTAGAAGACGTTCCAAAAAAGTTCTGCACCGAGAAAGTTCATCTCGATTTTCCGGCGGGGTTACCCCTTGTCAGTAAGGCAGAACGGAGGGCTTGACAAGGACAGCTGTCTAGTCGTTCGGATTGGACGAAAAACCAAGGTCCCGTGAACACATTGGAGTGCACGTAAAATATCCCTAAGCAGTTGGAATTCGATACTGTTGAATAAGCTCTGTACGATGTCTAAATGTGTAGATTGTAGTCACCCACACTGCATGTTACGCTTAACAATGAAAGGGTGCCGTTATCAGTGTTCGATCTTTTTGTTCTTTTACTCCTGATATTTTGGACTGTTGATCGATGGTTCCATACAAAAGACTACCGACAAGACTCTTTGTAGAAGTTCCCAAAAAATATTATGTTGACTTTACGAGAAAGACCTCTAAACATGCTCCAAATTGTAAAAAATACGACTTTTTGGATTTTCAATCTCTTTTTTCGGCTACCCCGGACAAGACGTTCCCAAAAAATATTATGTTGACTTTACGAGAAAGACCTCTAATCATGCTCCAAATTGTAAAAAAAACGACTTTTTGGATTTTCAATCTCTTTTTTCGGTTACCCCGGACAAGACTCTTTGTAGAAGAAGTTCCCAAAAAATATTATGTTGACTTTGGGAGAAAGACCTCTTTTTTCTGCTATCCCTGATATTTAAAAAAATGATACAATGATTTCACACAACAGGCTAGCTATTAGACTCTCGATTGACAAGAGTTTCATCGCGCCCCCCCCCCCTCCATTATAACCAAAGTTAACGTGTCCTAAAGAATCAACAAATCAGCTTGCTTATCTCTGCTTACCCTAGACAGAAAATGCTCATCTTTGAACTCAATCATGGCAATGACCTAGTTAACGTCTACACCAAGACTGAACATTGTAGCTCAACTAGCAGGAGAGTTATTGTGTTCCAAAGTCTCGGCCCTTCAAATTGCTATTACTTTTCAAATTGCTGACCATCAGTTGACCTAAATCAAAATTCTACTCCGAACGTTTTTTAGCCATTCCTTCAAGGATTCAGAAAATATAACTCCCGTGTCTGTAAGCACAATATCGCAAACGTTTTATTGCACTTTATGTTTCAAGATGGCGGCACTTCCGGTTCGATTCACAAACTCCATATTTTGTGTACAAATCAGTAATAACTTATCTAGTATCAAAAAAAAATCAGGTCACTCTGGCCTATATTTCGACGATTTTTTTGAAAAATTTGACCCTTAATTTCATCAAGGGAGGATAATTTAGAAAATTTCTGAAGACATCATTGAAGTCGCATTGGCAAGTTCTACTTACATTCTAAATTTCATGAAAATCGCACAACTATTAAAGAGATTGTCAAGTTGGTCTCAACTTCCGGTTCGAAATCACAGCGACGAAGTTTCGAAATTCGAAAATCCGAAATTGCAGATTTGAAGTAAATGTCTTAGGATACTCAAAGAAAAATGAATTAGTAAAATAGGTCAAATAGTCACAAAGTTACAGCATTGCAGGTCAAATGCCTTCGTTCGTAAAATTGGGTGATTTCGGATTCGTAAAACGTTTTGAAATTATATTTAATCAAGGTTCGCACCCCATTTTTGGGTGGGTAGGTCAAAATTTCAGAAAGATCCTATGGATAAATTCTGAGAAATCCGATTTGCAGAAAACACACACACAAAAAAAATAATAATAATAATCTTAACAGAAACAATAAGCTTTCATATGTGTTAACAGAAACAATAAGCTTTCTTATGTAATATGAAAGCTTAATAATAGGAATAATCTGAACAGAAACCATAAGCTTTCATATGTAATATGAAAGCTTAATAATAGGAATAATCTGAACAGAAACCATAAGCTTTCATATGTAATATGAAAGCTTAATAATCTTAACAGAAACAATAAGCTTTCTTATGTAATATCAAAGCTTAATAATCTTAACAGAAACAATAAGCTTTCATATGTAATATGAAAGCTTACTAATCTTAACAGAAACAATAAGCTTTCGTATGTAATATGAAAGCTTAATAATCTTAACAGAAACAATAAGCTTTCGTATGTAATATGAAAGCTTACTAATAGTGTGAAGGTTCGTTTATACCTCACTTTCTGGATACATTAAACTAATCTAAATGAGAGAACAACATCAGTTGAATGGTGTAATGTAATGTTTTTTTACGTTTATTATCATATAAAAATAATGTACTTTGAAATTCTGTGGTGTTCCTCCTAATCTTGACATACGGAATCTTGTTAACAACTCCGCCAATTGTGAAGGTTCGTTTATACCTCACTTTCTGGATACATTAAACTAATCTAAATGAGAGAACAACATCAGTTGAATGGTGTAATGTAATGTTTTTTTACGTTTATTATCATATAAAAATAATAAATAAGTTTCATAACAAAAAGATATAATATTCAATTACGTAATTGTAAACATCGAATATTAGAATATAATATTCAATTACAATTACATAGTTTTTTTTTAAACATTATAAAAGGTTGGGGTGGGGGGAATTATTTATGAGTTAGACTCGCAAAGATAGTCTTGAATAGCAAGTCACTCCGAGAGGACTTGATATTCAAGAACCTGGCAGTGAGGGGCACTATTTGTAGTCCCAGGAGGTAACACCTTAATTAGCCTCTTAATATATAACGCACCGTAAACATGCGCTGTATAACTAATCGTGATTTAGCGCGTAATGGATTCAAACCATATAGATTATAATGCAAACACTAATCATCTGTAGGATCGGTTCATATAAAAGCTAATGCATGCAATACTGCTAATAATTACGGTACATGACAATATACTTCACACGGCATCACGAGACGAAGTCTTAATATGCATATTATGCTCTAGTAATATTATTCAATATAACGCGTACGTGTAATTTATTAGCGCATGCTAACGTGTCGCCGAACACTTGAACAGTTGACCTACAGGTAAAATTATGCATACAAACTTAATACTAAATATATTTGGAATAAATGATTATACACTGTTTGTAGTTGAACATAATAGATACAAATATAACATAAACATAAAATAAAGAAGTAGAAATCGCTTACCTAAATGAGAGAACAACATCAGTTGAATGGTGTAATGTAATGTTTGGAGATTCGAATGTGATCTGTACTTATATACCCACAATTGTTTATTTGCTTGGTAACCTATAAACAATTGGAGTTTTAAATCCAAGTTTAATTATTTCTACAGCATTCGAGTCTCTGAACACTACCTAATTATCCGACCATTGTTGCTTCTCAGGTAAAGCTTAACTCTCTTAATCTTTTAATCTTTTTCTGTGATCATAGTTATCTGGCTACTAATTAACAATGCGTTTCTTAAACGTCTAAAATATTATTTTTATAATTAAAATTAAGTTGTGGGTTTGTATGTATTTTACTTTATTACAATATCTCCACCGTCTACTTTGCTTTTGCCCTCAAAAGCTACTAAGGAATGGGCCGTTGTGAAAGTAGGAACACTGAAGCCATGATAACTATGAACACCTACAAAAGTGTAATAACGTGTGAATAAATTTTGAAAAAATGAAAACGATATATACAACACGTAAGTAATAATAAAAGGAAAAATACATATCAAATACAATTATAAGAATTAATAAAAAAAAATATATATATATCGAATACAAATATAAACATTAATTGAAAAATACATATCAAATACAATGTACGAATTAATTGAAAAGGTATTTAAGTATCAATATCAGTACTATATTCTAACTTATGATGGCTTAACGTTTATTCCCTGTGGGTAGTAAGGTAATTGTCTTTCCGTAATGGGAAATGCGTAACCTTGGTGGGTTACTAAAATATATGCCTGAAAACATTGTTGTTTTAGAATGGATCGCAGGCGATAAGCATTATAGAAAGAGATTGGGAACCTATTGGGGATGTGAAGTGCTTGTGATGTTATAAGATTAATAACTTGAAAATTTGGCCATCTTACTGTGATATAAGGTAATGGTGTGATTGAGAGGTAGAGGTCTTCGATAGTAGAAGGGTGAATTATTTGGTAGTAAGAAGGACAGAGAGGTAGGTTAGTTATTGGAAATGTAACACAGTTAGATCCTGATGTAACCTCAAGTACTAAAATCGAATGAGACCTTTTTCGTTTATATAAAAGCCGCACGAATATAACCAAAATAATGATGCATAAAACTGCGGTGACCCAGCTCATGTGGTCAATTTGGACAATCTGTTTTGTTTCGGTTTGTAAACCTTCACCATGATACACAAGACTTGGTATCGTATCTCTGATCCTGTCAGACTGGCCGAATTCACCTTTTTAGCTAAAACCAAAGCAGCTGTCAGAGAGCGTATCCTAAGTAGTAGATAGATACACGAAAGGGTTGCTATAGCTGACAACACCAAAGATGCAACAGTTAACAGTGATTTAACGTCTAAGAATGACGCCTGCATTTGGATTTGGCTATCTAGCGTTGATTCGGACAAGGATTTGAAAATGGTCTCCTCGTGTTTAGCTCTTTGAACCATGCGCTCTAGGCTAAGATGACCTGTGTTATCGTTGGCAACAATAGATGAAAACTTATGGTTATAGAGTTGGAATTCTGGAAGGTTAGTAATGTTAATAGGAGTTTTGAATGCTGTGTCCCCTGCAATAGATGCTAGTTCTTGTGGATTAAAGAAGTGCTGTAGTAAGGCAAGAATAACTGGATGGATTTTGGTAACATGTGATGCATTTGCCTCGCAAGATTCTAAACTCTCTGCCCAATAAAATTTCTGAGTAGATAATGAGCACTGGCATGGAAGCTTCATTATACAAAAGGTACATCCTGAAATCATCTTTTGTTGTGAGGCACAATTCAAAGTAAGTAGAGGAATGTTGTACACAATAATTGAAGATGAAGTTAGCTCAAGAATCGAAGTTGGCGTAGCATTCATCTTAAATCTAAAATTGCAGGAAGTCTTTATCATGTTCTTATTATCCAAAAATAGAGCAAGTTCACATGAAGGTACAGCACCAGCTGACAATGCCAATTTATTCTTACAATAAATATTTTTCTCTCCCAAGCACGACTTAATTTTAGCATAAGAAAATGTAGCATATGAGTTGTTAAATGGTACGGGAAGAGTTTCAATTTCGTAAAGAGATAAATGATTAGCATGACTAACGATGGGAATTGCTAGTGATATATATATCTTGTTGTGTGACCTGGACAGAAAAAATTTTGCGTGGGTGTAATAAAATTGTGTGTCCGTTTGGAGCACCTGGAAGTTGTGATATTGCTTATTTAAAATCGCTTGAATTTTGTGAATTGTCCGTTCTAAAATTTGCGGTGATACAATTAAGGGTGACAATTTTCCCTGAACTAAAGCATGAATACCAAACTTGAGTTCATCTAAATAAGACACAATTAACATTGACTGTTCAATTTGATTAGTCACGAGGTGAGACATAGTGATAAATGTTTCTTCAACGCTCCTAATCGTTGACTGCATATTATTTGTAGCGAACAAGATAGCGTCATGGTTTTGTCGTACGCCGGCGATGGTATTATCCAATCTTTTGTTTACAGTCGACATAAACGATGAAAAGTGTTTAGCATGTTGCGTCAGTTCATTCGCAATTTTATGATTTTGTTGACTGAGAGCATTTACATGCTTTGCAAGTAACTGGACATCCTCTTCTGTCGCGGTTCCAAACAGGGATTTGGATATTTGTCCAACAAAATCTAAAATACCACGTTTTGAGCGACTTTTCGTGTCAAATTTGTGTTCGGGAACTAACCGTTTAAGATGGTTATTAGTATTGTTCAACACGATAGCGGTTTTGCTCTTCACGAGATTGATTTCCTTTATGACCTGCTTGATTAACGAACAGGTAGAGTTATTGTGTTTGCACTTGACATCTTCCTGGAGAGCGTGTGTTTCAGGTAGCGAGAATTGGAATGTGTGCATCCAGTAATCGACTCCAAAAGTAACAGTATTCGCCGGTACAGCGGGTTTGAATATGACTCCATAGTTGATTCGATGAACCATCTCCATTGAATGTATAGGCAGCACCAGAAGAAAAGCTAAGAAGATTCGTATCAACCACGAAACGGGTGATCCTAGAAAGGAGAGGAAATAAAAGGTGTTAAAGAAAGTTAAGCAGAATTTGTGGGTAAATGTGTGATCAAGACATCAACCCTAGCACTATTAAACAGAAGAACCTGCTCTTAAGGCTTAACTCATAGTGGAAAAAAAAAGGAATAGGGGTAGGTGCTGGAAGAGGAGTCACTAATGCCATGCTGTATTTATGTCCGGGAGCGAGTAAAGTACTTATGTTGTAGTGGACGCTTCCGTCGTTTACCAGAGATAGTTTTTCGAATATGGAAATCTTGTATAAGCTCTTGGTCGATTTTATGAGCAGGACACCATATTGTTTCTCGCTGATCCTTGACTTTGACGCGGTATTGGCGTTTATCACCTTGATATTTTGCGGTAATTATTCGCTCGATGTCTAGTTGCTTGCTTTCGGTGGGAGCAGATGCTGATAAGTCTGGGATGGTTAGATTGGGATCATCATCGCTAGGCCCATCTGCTTTGTCTTTCGTCGTGGACAGTTCCTGCTGTGTGCTGGGTTGTAGATGCACGTTCTGGTCTATATCCTGAAGAATCCTGTCTTTTTCAGAAAGGAAGGGTTTCAGGCGACAAGCATTAACAAAGGAACCATAGTCTTTATCATCGGAACAGGTTCTTATTCGGTATGTGTGATTTGGCCCGAAGTCTGTAATGTAATATGGTCCGATGTACTTCGCTTGCAGCTTTGGAGACAATCCCTTAACTTTCTTCATATTTGATAACCAGACTTTGTCACTTATGGCGAATTCGGAAGACTTAGCTTTCTGGTCATGGTACTCTTTGTTGCGTTCTTGAGCCCGTAGAATATTTTCATCAGCAATTTTTCTGGAAACTTTAAGCTTTTCTATCAAATCTTTCAAGTATGCATTAGCATTCTTTCCTACCGAGTCTTTTGGGATTATGTTGGTGTCGAAGATCAATGTCATTTCTCGTCCAAACAGAAGTTGATAAGGCGATAACTTTGTAGTTTGTGACACGGTGCATCGAAATGACATCATAATGGATGGAAGAATGTCGGGCCAGTTGTTCTGTTTATCGTTGCAGTATGCCCGAAGAGCTTTCTCAATGTCAGCATTTCTTCTCTCGCACGTTCCGTTGGTAGCAGGATGGTAAGAACTTGTACATTTATGACGAACTTGAAAGAGATTGCATACCGCATTTACAAGTTTTGACATAAAAGCGGCTCCCCTGTCGCTGACAAGTGAACTTGGGCATCCGTACCTTGTGAAGATTTCATTATAAAGTTTATTACTGACTTCTTCGGCTTCTTGAGTTTTTGTTGGGAAGGCTTCACACCATCCCGTGTAGGCATCTACGATGAGCAAAATGTGTTTGTAACCTTCTGGGCTTGCTGGCAATGGACCCAGGAAGTCAATATGAAGACGAGAGAATGGTCCTTCTATTGGTAAAGGGGTGAGTGGAACTTTTGTGTTAGCTCCAGGCTTTATTTGTTGACATGTCTCGCATTTGGCTATATAATCACAAATGGATTGATACATCCTTGGCCAATAATATTTAGTGATTAAAGATTGGCGTGTAGCTTCCCTACCTTTGTGACAACCTCCTGCCATGGCATCATGGTAAGCCTGAAGTGCTGGAACTCGGTCCTCTCTTGGTAGTGCCAGCTGACTGATTTGCAAGTAGGTACTTGTAGGTTTTCTTCGGCGTGGTTGGAAAAAGTGGTAAAGGACGCCATCTTTCATGTCATATTGATCGGCCATGCTTACTAATCCCTTTGCTTCTTCTGTGGTAAATGACGCAGGAACTGTTTTGTTTTCCAAAAATTCAATAATGTGTTTGAAATCGGGGCATTTCCTCTGTTTAGCAGCTATTTCTGGCAAATTGTCTTCTGGTTGAATCCCTGTTACTTGTCCGACAAACGGCGTTGAATTTGTAGTTTCCGCACAAAAAGTAACCTCAGTCAATTCCTCATTTGGTTTGGTAACTGCTTGTATAGAAGGAATTTGACATTCATCATCAGTGGTAGTGTTTTCTGGATATACTCTTCTTGACAAAGCATCAGCATTACAATTCTTCTTCCCAGGTCGATGGACAATGTCATAGTTATATCCCTGTATTTCAAGAGACCATCGAGCTAACCTTCCTGTTGATTTGATGTCTTTCAGCGCTGTTAATGCTTTGTGGTCGGTGATGACTGTGAACTTGGTGTTGGACAAGTAAACTTTAAAGGCACGTATACCAGCAATAACAGCAAGGCACTCTAGTTCGGAAATGCTCCATTTAGCTTCAAATTTGCTGAGCGAGCGTCCTCCGTAGTAGATTACTCTTTCTTTTCCCATATCATCCTTCTGGCCAAGTATATAACCAATTGCATCTCCAGAAGCATCAGTAGTTAAGATGAATTCTTTGGTCATATCTGGATAAACGAGGACTGGTGAAGTCGTTAGAGATTGCTTCAGTTTGTCAAAAGCTAGTTGACACTCCTCTGACCATTTAAAATCAACATTCTTTTGGAGCAATTGATTGAGTGGTGTAGCAATTTTGGCATAATTAGGTATGAACTTCCTGTAATAATTGCAGAGACCGAGGAAATGGCGTATATCATGTTGCGATTTTGGCGTTGGTATTGTTTGTATAGCATCGACTTTAGAATTATCTACCTCTATGCCGTTGGCAGAAAAATAATGTCCAAGATATTTAACTTTTTTACAAGCAAATCGGCACTTTGACGGTTTTAATGTAATACCGGCCTTTTCTAGCTTCTTAAACACATTAGATAAGTGTCCTAAATGCTATTCAAAATTTTCCGAAAAGACGATAATGTCATCAACATAGACTAATACATACTGCCAATTCATGTCTCGAAGGATATCACTCATGACCATTTGGAAACTCATAGGCGCGTTGGCTAATCCGAAAGGCATACGCTGCCATTCAAACACGCCCTCGGGTGTTATGAACGCTGCTTTATGTTTGGATCTGTCATCCATACCAATTTGCCAAAATCCACTCGCACAATCTAGGACTGAAAACATTTTAGCCTTTGCTCTACCAATGGTATCAATAACATCCTCAAATCGAATGAGAGGGAAAAAATTTGGCTTGGTAACACTGTTCAGTTTCCTGTAATCTACGGCGAATCGGTACTCACCACTTGCCTTTTTGACCATAACAACTGGTGACCTCCATGTAGAATTTGACTTTCTAATAATATCAGCTTCTAACATTTTGCTGACTTGGTTGGAACATTCATCCCGCATTTCTGGTGACTGACGATAAAATGGCATCCTTACTGGTTTTGCATCTACAGTTGTTTCGATATGATGCTTGTACACGTTGGTTTTACCTAATTCGTTAAGGTTCGCTGCGAAGACCTGTCTGTTATCCCGTAAAAAGTCTACTAAGCGCTGCTTTTGCTCCTCATTTAGCGCTGCTTCAGACAGATCAAATTCAATTTCTTCAGGAACCTCAGACTGTGGTTGTGGGATATTATCGGTTGAACATTGGTCATCTGGTATGCGTAAATGCTCTGTATGAATATCTCCTTCATCGATCTGCATAGCTCTAGCGATGATTTTATTTTTGGGGAGTGTAACGGGAGAATCAGTAGGATTCATAAGTAAGTATACACTTTTCCCTTTGTTAATACTAACTACGCATTTACTTCCAGCAATGTTATTTTCGCACAAGTTTGGGATTGGTTCCAAAAGCGCTAAAGCTTTATCCGTAGCTTTTGATACATAGACCGGTATTTCAAGTTCTCCGCGCGGGTCAACTGTGATGGAGTCAACAGTGCGCACAAGCCCGAAGAAACATTTATCTCTTATGTCCTTAGATGATGTGTCTGTCTTTAAAATCGGAACCGAGACTGTGTTTTCAATCTCAACTGTCTTATTCTCAAAATTTAATTTAAGTTTGTAGTTTGTCATGAAGTCAATGCCCAATATTAAAGGATGATGCACGTGCGACATGACATAAAATTTATTTTCATAAGCATGGTTTTTGATTTGCATGGTTAAACTAATTGTTCCTAATACGTCATGAGTTTCTCCTCCTACACCAACAATCTCGGGAATATCAGTTTGGCTTAATTTCGTATTTTTGTACCCTATTTCATTTAGTAATTGCTGTGATATACATGTTATTTGTGCTCCTGTATCCAGTAATCCTGATAGATTAATTTTGTTAATTTGAACATTAATTAGGTTGAGATCAATGGGTGCTACAAGTGAAATCAATTTCATATCATTTTGCCTGTTCAAAGGGATCTTTGACACAGGCGCCTCGCCCTATTGTGGATTTTGGGATTGTCTATTTGAACAGTTATATTTTGTATGACCGACAATTCGACAATTTTGACAGAAAGGGGGTTTGCCATCAAATGAGTTAGAATTATAGTACTGACCTCTAGAGTTTCTTCCGTGACTTCGATTGAAGTTCCTCTGGTTGTTTCTCTGGCTTTTATTTCGTCTATTATCATAACTCTGTTGGAACTGCCCTTGGTTGTAGGAATCGTTTCTATATGGTTCCTGGTATTGCTGGTTTGGACTGGAGATATTTTGTCTGGCCATTTGAAGCATCATTTCTTGCATATTCTTCAAGAAAGACTCTTGTTGCTGTACCATTTTATTTATGGCACCACCCAAGTGATTTGATGGCTCACTGGATGCTATAGCGATGCTTTGGCCTTGATCAAGATCCGACTCTACCATCTTACAGGTTTCTTTTAACTCGGCCCATGATTTCGGCTTCTGGTATTTCACAGTTTTATGGAGTGTTTTATGCAGTCCATTTATAGCTACCTTAATGATGAAAGGTACATCAAATTTGTGATAGTGAAATAACTTTTCTACTCTATTTAAATATTGTTCGCACGATTCTCCTGTTTGTTGTTTCACATCATATATGTCTGGCATTTCAGGATTTCCAAATTCTTTTTCAAATTCGGCTTTAAGAGTGTCTATATCATTCTGTGCTTCACCTGAAAGTTTATCAAACCAACGTCGAGCACTGTCTTTCAAATGATACAACAATATGTGGCACATTTGTTGTTTGTCCGTGATATTTTGCAGTGCACAATATGTGTTGAAATCCTGCAGCCATTCTTTAGCACTTTCAATAGAATGTCCGTAAAAGTTTTTCAAATTAAGTTGAAGAGCCATTTTCGATGCCTCTGTTGTTGTGGCTACACTTGTTGAAGTTGTAGGCGTAATCTGCGATGGCGCTGTATCGGCTTTTGCACTAGGTTGCGCGCCTTTCTTTCTCTTGTCATCCACTGATTGTTGTCTCGTTTGTACTTTGAAATTCTGTGGTGTTCCTCCTAATCTTGACATACGGAATCTTGTTAACAACTCCGCCAATTGTGAAGGTTCGTTTATACCTCACTTTCTGGATACATTAAACTAATCTAAATGAGAGAACAACATCAGTTGAATGGTGTAATGTAATGTTTTTTTACGTTTATTATCATATAAAAATAATAAATAAGTTTCATAACAAAAAGATATAATATTCAATTACGTAATTGTAAACATCGAATATTAGAATATAATATTCAATTACAATTACATAGTTTTTTTTTAAACATTAGAATATAAAAAGGTTGGGGTGGGGGGAATTATTTATGAGTTAGACTCGCAAAGATAGTCTTGAATAGCAAGTCACTCCGAGAGGACTTGATATTCAAGAACCTGGCAGTGAGGGGCACTATTTGTAGTCCCAGGAGGTAACACCTTAATTAGCCTCTTAATATATAACGCACCGTAAACATGCGCTGTATAACTAATCGTGATTTAGCGCGTAATGGATTCAAACCATATAGATTATAATGCAAACACTAATCATCTGTAGGATCGGTTCATATAAAAGCTAATGCATGCAATACTGCTAATAATTACGGTACATGACAATATACTTCACACGGCATCACGAGACGAAGTCTTAATATGCATATTATGCTCTAGTAATATTATTCAATATAACGCGTACGTGTAATTTATTAGCGCATGCTAACGTGTCGCCGAACACTTGAACAGTTGACCTACAGGTAAAATTATGCATACAAACTTAATACTAAATATATTTGGAATAAATGATTATACACTGTTTGTAGTTGAACATAATAGATACAAATATAACATAAACATAAAATAAAGAAGTAGAAATCGCTTACCTAAATGAGAGAACAACATCAGTTGAATGGTGTAATGTAATGTTTGGAGATTCGAATGTGATCTGTACTTATATACCCACAATTGTTTATTTGCTTGGTAACCTATAAACAATTGGAGTTTTAAATCCAAGTTTAATTATTTCTACAGCATTCGAGTCTCTGAACACTACCTAATTATCCGACCATTGTTGCTTCTCAGGTAAAGCTTAACTCTCTTAATCTTTTAATCTTTTTCTGTGATCATAGTTATCTGGCTACTAATTAACAATGCGTTTCTTAAACGTCTAAAATATTATTTTTATAATTAAAATTAAGTTGTGGGTTTGTATGTATTTTACTTTACTACAATAGGAATAATCTTAACAGAAACAATAAGCTTTCATATGTAATATAAAAGCTTAATAATATTAATCTTAACAGAAACAATAAGCTATGTAATATGAAAGCTTAATAATCTTAACAGAAACAATAAGCTTTCATATAACGTAGAATTACTAACAGGACAACATTATGTAATGTGCACATTTACCTCAAACGGGTTTGATAATGGCATTATTGGCACAGTAGTCAGTACAATTATGATGCAAGGGTGTAGATATTATAAATACACAAATGCCAAGACTTAGCATCGTTATTACATGGAAATATGATGTATGATAATGATATGAATCAAGTAATATGGAAAGGTAGAGAATAATTTTGATACAAGAGAGACAGATTACACATTTTATGACCTTAGATTAATCGCTTGGAAAACAAAGGCACTAACTGAGATAGCAACTGTTTTGGGTGGATTAAATAGGTTTTCTAGGGAATAGGATAGATAGTTATCTGTAAATGTTGGATATATGTGTACGGTACGCAAATCTTCATACAGTGGACATTCTAGCAAAAAGTGAGCCTCATCTTCAATTTTTTGCATAGAGAATTGTTGGCATATTCTTAGATCTGGGGGGGGGGGACATTTTTGTATCTGTCCATTTCAATTTGCAGTGAGTGGGATCTAAGACGGAGTGAGGTCATGGCTATTTTAAAGTTCTTATTATGTACATAACAGAGATATTCAGTGGGTTTATAGATTTTGGTTTTAAATAAGCCGAAAGTCCTAAGCTTAGTAGTTTTAAACGGGCTGGAGTGGCATGAGTCAGAGAAAAGGTAGTTGAATTTCGATTGAAGTTATGATTTGATATTAATTTTGGTGAGGTTTGACGGTTTTATGTTGAAATAATTTATTAAGTGAGTTATAGAAGCAGTCCATGAAAGTTTAATATTAGAGTTAGCTATTTTAATATTATCATTAAAGGCTTCAGCTAGTAACAGGGTTGAATCTTTCATATCAGGGTGGTTTAATCTTTTATAATTGAGTAGCATTCTATGGTATTTATCATGGACCTTATATAGCTCAGCAAGGCAATCCATGTTAGTAGTTTTAGGGGGTTGGCAAAATATTGACTTACAGGTTTTTATGGTTATCTTATTGTGTTCTATATTACTCCACCTGTGATGGCCTATCATTATCATTCAGGATTTAACAAAATTTCTTTAAACACCTAAATAAAATGAAAAGCAAAGTAAAAATTAAATGTAAATTGAAAGCAAATATTAAATCAAAAGCAAAAGTTAAATCAAAAGTCAAAATTAAATCAAAAGTCAAAATTAAATCAAAAGCAAAAGTTAAATCAAAAGTCAAAATTAAATCAAAAGCAAAATTAAAAATTAAAAGAAAAATCAAAATGTAAATTAAAATCAAAACACAAATTGAAAGTAAAAGTAAAACCAAAATGTAAATTAAAATCAAAACACAAATGGAAACTAAAATCATTTTTTAAAAGTAATTTAAAATGTAAAACAAAAATAAAAGTGAATAGCAAAACAAAAATATTTGTCGGCCTATCGTTATCATTCAACATTTTTTTTTTTCACGCAAAAAAAATGTTGGTCGGCCTATCGTTATCATTCAACGTCCTTGACCCCAATCAGTAACCGTCGGCTATTTCCGATAGCCTTGACTCGACGATTTGTTCTCCGGCTGTACAAATAAAACTGAATCAGATCAGTATTTCCTTATGGGGAGTGAAACGTACAAAGATTTGAGAAAGCAATATATTTCCAACCGCAAACGTTACTGATTAAACCTTTTTCTTTTATTAATCTCTTCAATCCATCAAGCATCATAGCAGTATTGTTGTAGTATTTGTGATTTATATTTCCACCTAATATTAGGCTATATTACCCTTATCTATTTTATGCGCCCGTGTTGTTTTTTTTTTCTTGGGGGGGGGTGGGTGGGTATTGTCCTTTTTATTATACGCCCACATTGAGATGTGGTCGTATATTGTCGTCGCCCGTCCGTCCGTCCGTCCGGCGTCCACAATTGCTTGTGGACGCTCTACAGGCTACAGTTAATATCCGATTGACTTTATATTTATACACAGTGTTTAAGGTCATGAGACGAAGAAGCCTATTGTTTTTCAGCGATTTCCGATTATAACTACCAGAGTTATGGCCCTTGATCACTTCAAAAAATCCTGTGGACGCTCTAGAGCCCAAAGTTAATATCCGATTGACTTTAAATTTATACACAGTATTTAAGGTCATGAGACGAAGACGCCTATTTCCGATTTCCGATAATTAGTGCCAGAGTTATGGCCCTTGATCACTTAAAAAAATCTCGTGGACGCTCTAGAGGCCAAAGTTAATATCCGATTTACTTGAAATTTATACACAGTGTTTAATGTCACGAGACGAAGAATCCTATTGATTTTCAGCGATTTCCGATAATTAGTGCCAGAGTTATGGCCCTTGATCACTTCAAAAAATCCTGCGGACGCTCTATAGGCCAAAGTTAATATCCGATTGACTTTAAATTTATACACAGTGTCTAAGGTCATCAGACGAAGAAGCCTTTTGATTTTCAGCGATTTCCGATAATTACTGCCAGAGTTATGGCCCTTGATCACTTCGAAAAAATCCTGTGGAAGCTCTAGAGGCCAAAGTTAATATCCGATCGACTTTAAATTAGCACACAGTCTTTAAAGTCATGAGACGAAGAAGCCTATTGATTTTCAGAGATTTCAAATAATTACTGCTAGAGTTATCTCCCTTGATTACTTCAAAAAATCTTGTGACGCTATAGAGGCCAAACTTATCATCCGATTGACTTTAGATTGATACACAGAGTTTATGATGTTGAAACGAACAAGTATTTTGATTTTCAATGAATTTTGATAACTGAACAGCTAAATCCATGATATTAAATGTTTCATGTATATACTAATTGTTAGCATGGGGTAACACTTTATAAAAAGCAATCAAATTCTAATGATTTTCTGATAATTATATAATGAGTTGTTACTCTTAATCAGTTTTTAGTGTATTACAAATGTTTCATTAGCGAAAAAAGTAAAAATATGCGTCAACCGTTGTTGACTTCCCGGACGATTTAGCTATTGTGGGCGTATATTTCGTTGCCTGGCAACCTATCTTTATTTTCTGTAGGCATATTGTATGTATAGCTTGCATTGTCTGTCTGTAAATTGATGCCCTTGTATAACTTTTTCATCTTTAATGGCCGCCCTAAAAGTGCGTTCCGACGCAATCAAATTCTGGTATGTTCTTTTCTATTCGATATACATTTACACATTCGTTAGCGTAATGGTAGACGTTACTGATTCCCTCTACACTACCGCCGCTTTTGAATGGGTGGCCCTCGAGACGCTGCTATACCCATGGTCAGGTTGTCACTATGCGTCTCGATGGCCACCCACCCAAAGCGGCGGTAGTGTAGAGGGAATCAGTAACGTCTACCATTACACTAAGGAATGTGTAAACGTGTGTATATAATAGAAAAAAAACCGAATTTGATTGCATCCGAATGCCTTTTAGGGAGACCATATACAATATGTAAAGATGAAAAAGTTATACACGTGTACCAATTTACAGACAGACAATACAAACTATAATACGATATATCGTATATTGAAAATAAAAACAGGACAAAAAAGAAAAAAAAACAACAACATGCGCGTATAAAATAGATACAGGTAATATAGCCTAATATTAGGTGGACATATCAATCACAAATTCTGCAACACTTGGGGCTATGATGCTTGATGGATTGAAGAGATTATTAAAAGAAAAAGGTTTAATCGGTAACGTTTACGGTTGGATATAATATATTGCTTTTCAAATCTTTATACGTTTCGCATCCCATAAGAGAGAGAGAGAGAGAGATGGGGTTTAACGTCCACTCAACACAAACTAGGTCGTTTCAGGACTAACATATGGTTTAATTTTAATTCAATAATTCGCTTGCGCGAAGGGGTCTTTAGCAGTGGGAGGAAACCGGAGTGGCCAGAGGAAACCCACGAGGTTGAGAAGGCGCCCCTATCTCCATGTCACATACGCTCACACCAGGGCTCGAAACCACAGCCGCAAGCCAGAGCTGACCGGCCAGCTAGAGGTCGAAGCGCGGCACTCTAGACCACTAGGCCATCCCAACCCCCCGCATCCCGTAAGGAAATACTGTTCTGATTCAGTTTTATTTGTACAGCGGGAGAACAAATCGTTGAGTCAAAGCGATCGGAAATAGCCGACGGTTACCGATTGGGGTCAAGGACGTTGAATGATAACGATAGGCCGACCAACATTTTTTTCATTTTACTTTTGCGTGAAAAAAAAAGTTGAATGATAACGATAGGCCGACAAATATTTTTGTTTTGCTTTTCACTTTCACTTTTGTTTTACATTTTAAATTACTTTTAAAAATGATTTTACTTTTCATTTGTGTTTTGATTTTAATTTACATTTTGCTTTTAATTTGTGTTTTGATTTTAATTTAAATTTTGATTTTACTTTTATTTTTGCTTTTGATTTAATTTTTACTTTTGATTTAACTTTTGCTTTTGATTTAATTTTAACTTTTGCTTTTGACTTAATTTTAACTTTTGCGTGTGATTTAATTTTTACCTTTGATTATCTTTTGCTTGTGATTTAACTTTTGCTTTTAATTTACTTTTAATTTTGACTTTGTTTTCCATTTTGTTTAGGTTTTTAAAGAAATTTTGTTAAATCCCGAATGATAACGATAGGCCACCATACTCCACTTAGGTAAATTTAATTTTACATTGTGCACTAAATGAGAACCCAAAACATCAGAGGCATACATTCCAATTTGCTTTACAACAGAGTCATACAGTTTAATTAGAACTTATTTTGATTTAAATTGACAAATAATTTGTGTTTTCAATATTGAAGATTTTGGATGATATTGTGATAGAGACTTAGCTACTTTAATTAAGTCCTTATATTAGTTATAGTATTATTAGTAGATTCTATCACACGTTTGAAAGATGTCAAACGAATATGTTGTAGTTTGACCTAAATAAATTAAACACCGAGAAAGTAAAAATTACAAAATTCTGACAATTTTAACTTAAAATTAGAGACTTATATTCGCAAATAAAATATTATTTTAAAAATCGGGATTATTTAATTTGATACAACTGAATAATAATCACTGTTGATTTTCACGGATTTCCGATAATTAGTGCCAGAGTTATGGCCCTTGATCACTTCAAAAAATCTTGTGGATGCTCTAGAGGACAAAGATGATGTCCGATTGACTTCAAATTTATACATGGTGTTTAAGGTCATGAGACGAAGAAGCCTATTGTTTTTCAGCGATTTCCGATTATAACTACCAGAGTTATGGCCCTTGATCACTTCAAAAAATCCTGTGGACGCTCTAGAGCCCAAAGTTAATATCCGATTGACTTTAAATTTATACACAGTATTTAAGGTCATGAGACGAAGACGCCTATTTCCGATTTCCGATAATTAGTGCCAGAGTTATGGCCCTTGATCACTTAAAAAAATCTCGTGGACGCTCTAGAGGCCAAAGTTAATATCCGATTTACTTGAAATTTATACACAGTGTTTAATGTCACGAGACGAAGAATCCTATTGATTTTCAGCGATTTCCGATAATTAGTGCCAGAGTTATGGCCCTTGATCACTTCAAAAAATCCTGCGGACGCTCTATAGGCCAAAGTTAATATCCGATTGACTTTAAATTAATACACAGTGTCTAAGGTCATCAGACGAAGAAGCCTTTTGATTTTCAGCGATTTCCGATAATTACTGCCAGAGTTATGGCCCTTGATCACTTCGAAAAAATCCTGTGGAAGCTCTAGAGGCCAAAGTTAATATCCGATCGACTTTAAATTAGCACACAGTCTTTAAAGTCATGAGACGAAGAAGCCTATTGATTTTCAGAGATTTCAAATAATTACTGCTAGAGTTATCTCCCTTGATTACTTCAAAAAATCTTGTGACGCTATAGAGGCCAAACTTATCATCCGATTGACTTTAGATTGATACACAGAGTTTATGATGTTGAAACGAACAAGTATTTTGATTTTCAATGAATTTTGATAACTGAACAGCTAAATCCATGATATTAAATGTTTCATGTATATACTAATTGTTAGCATGGGGTAACACTTTATAAAAAGCAATCAAATTCTAATGATTTTCTGATAATTATATAATGAGTTGTTACTCTTAATCAGTTTTTAGTGTATTACAAATGTTTCATTAGCGAAAAAAGTAAAAATATGCGCCAACCGTTGTTGACTTCCCGGACGATTTAGCTATTGTGGGCGTATATTTCGTTGCCTGGCAACCTATCTTTATTTTCTGTAGACATATTGTATGTATAGCTTGCATTGTCTGTCTGTAAATTGATGCCCGTGTATAACTTTTTCATCTTTAATGGCCGCCCTAAAAGTGCGTTCCGACGCAATCAAATTCTGGTTCTTTTCTATTCGATATACATTTACACATTCGTTAGCGTAATGGTAGACGTTACTGATTCCCTCTACACTACCGCCGCTTTTGAATGGGTGGCCCTCGAGACGCTGCTATACCCATGGTCAGGTTGTCACTATGAATTTTTTCGGAGAGAAGAAGCACTCCGACGCCCACGTGAGTTTTTTCGGAGAGAAGAAGCACTCCGACGCCCACTTTGGGCAAACAATGTGACAAGATACCCCGTCAAGTACCGAACCCGCTAATCCAGGCAAAGAGAGAGATATGTGGTTAAACGTCCACTCAACACAAACTAGGTCATTTCGGTGCTGACATGGTTTAATTTTATTTCAATAATTCGCTTGTGGGTCATTAGCAGTGGGTGGAAACCGGAGTACTCGGAGAAAACCCACGAGGTTGGACAGGCGACCCTACTCCTTACCACGTAGTTCTATTACAGCATGATGAGAGTTATCGTCCAAGATCACCATCAGTGCCAGTCTAATGCCTAGGTCCTAGCCTACAAGTACAAATGCCTAAAGCGAGTGAAGTCGCTCGACAGTGGCTGAGCTATTAAAAAAAGTTAATGTCGAATCTTATTAAAAATCTTCGATTTGTAGTAATTTGATTCACTGATGAATAAAAAGTTTATACCCGTTTACCATAGAATCAAATCATTTACAGATTTGCAAGGTCCGCATCCCCACTACTCACCTCAACCAGCATGCAGACGGACAGACCGGAAAAATATAAAAATTCCGAGAAAACCCATCAAAAATAATTATTAAATTCCAGTTTTTATCATGGCCCAAATCACATCAAATATACACTTTTGTATTCTAGGATACACATAGATTCATAAAAACGCTATGGTATACTATTTTGACGTCTAAAAGTAGCAAAATAGATCGTAAAATGATAACGATGTTATACGGACTTTTTCTGTATGATAGAAATTCGATACGTGCTGCTGTATCCGTGTGCTGTAAAACGTATGAGAAATGCACACACATTGATGATGTCACAAGCAAAATCGATACGAATACGTGATACGGACCAGAAATTTATACCTGCCAAAAGTCTCGAGTGTTTGCCCAACGTGTGCCGTAACACGTATGAGAAATGCACACACATTGATGACGTGACAAGCAAAATCGATACGGATACGTGATACGGGCCAGGAATTTATACTTGCCAAAAGTCTCTAGTGTTTGCCCAACGTGGGCGTCACAGTGTTTCTTCTCTCCGAAAATACTCATAGCGACAACCTGACCTTGGGTATAGCTGCGTCTCGATGGCCACCCACCCAAAGCGGCGGTAGTGTAGAGGGAATCAGTAACGTCTACCATTACACTAAGGAATGTGTAAACGTGTGTATATAATAGAAAAAAAACCGAATTTGATTGCATCCGAATGCCTTTTAGGGAGACCATATACAATATGTAAAGATGAAAAAGTTATACACGTGTACCAATTTACAGACAGACAATACAAACTATAATACGATATATCGTATATTGAAAATAAAAACAGGACAAAAAAGAAAAAAAACAACAACATGCGCGTATAAAATAGATACAGGTAATATAGCCTAATATTAGGTGGACATATCAATCACAAATTCTGCAACACTTGGGGCTATGATGCTTGATGGATTGAAGAGATTATTAAAAGAAAAAGGTTTAATCGGTAACGTTTACGGTTGGATATAATATATTGCTTTTCAAATCTTTATACGTTTCGCATCCCATAAGAGAGAGAGAGAGAGAGAGAGATGGGGTTTAACGTCCACTCAACACAAACTAGGTCGTTTCAGGACTAACATATGGTTTAATTTTAATTCAATAATTCGCTTGCGCGAAGGGGTCTTTAGCAGTGGGAGGAAACCGGAGTGGCCAGAGGAAACCCACGAGGTTGAGAAGGCGCCCCTATCTCCATGTCACATACGCTCACACCAGGGCTCGAAACCACAGCCGCAAGCCAGAGCTGACCGGCCAGCTAGAGGTCGAAGCGCGGCACTCTAGACCACTAGGCCATCCCAACCCCCCGCATCCCGTAAGGAAATACTGTTCTGATTCAGTTTTATTTGTACAGCGGGAGAACAAATCGTTGAGTCAAAGCGATCGGAAATAGCCGACGGTTACCGATTGGGGTCAAGGACGTTGAATGATAACGATAGGCCGACCAACATTTTTTTCATTTTACTTTTGCGTGAAAAAAAAAGTTGAATGATAACGATAGGCCGACAAATATTTTTGTTTTGCTTTTCACTTTCACTTTTGTTTTACATTTTAAATTACTTTTAAAAATGATTTTACTTTTCATTTGTGTTTTGATTTTAATTTACATTTTGCTTTTAATTTGTGTTTTGATTTTAATTTAAATTTTGATTTTACTTTTATTTTTGCTTTTGATTTAATTTTTACTTTTGATTTAACTTTTTTTGCTTTTGATTTAATTTTAACTTTTGCTTTTGACTTAATTTTAACTTTTGCGTGTGATTTAATTTTTACCTTTGATTATCTTTTGCTTGTGATTTAACTTTTGCTTTTAATTTACTTTTAATTTTGACTTTGTTTTCCATTTTGTTTAGGTTTTTAAAGAAATTTTGTTAAATCCCGAATGATAACGATAGGCCACCATACTCCACTTAGGTAAATTTAATTTTACATTGTGCACTAAATGAGAACCCAAAACATCAGAGGCATACATTCCAATTTGCTTTACAACAGAGTCATACAGTTTAATTAGAACTTATTTTGATTTAAATTGACAAATAATTTGTGTTTTCAATATTGAAGATTTTGGATGATATTGTGATAGAGACTTAGCTACTTTAATTAAGTCCTTATATTAGTTATAGTATTATTAGTAGATTCTATCACACGTTTGAAAGATGTCAAACGAATATGTTGTAGTTTGACCTAAATAAATTAAACACCGAGAAAGTAAAAATTACAAAATTCTGACAATTTTAACTTAAAATTAGAGACTTATATTCGCAAATAAAATATTATTTTAAAAATCGGGATTATTTAATTTGATACAACTGAATAATAATCACTGTTGATTTTCACGGATTTCCGATAATTAGTGCCAGAGTTATGGCCCTTGATCACTTCAAAAAATCTTGTGGATGCTCTAGAGGACAAAGATGATGTCCGATTGACTTCAAATTTATACATGGTGTTTAAGGTCATGAGACGAAGAAGCCTATTGTTTTTCAGCGATTTCCGATTATAACTACCAGAGTTATGGCCCTTGATCACTTCAAAAAATCCTGTGGACGCTCTAGAGCCCAAAGTTAATATCCGATTGACTTTAAATTTATACACAGTATTTAAGGTCATGAGACGAAGACGCCTATTTCCGATTTCCGATAATTAGTGCCAGAGTTATGGCCCTTGATCACTTAAAAAAATCTCGTGGACGCTCTAGAGGCCAAAGTTAATATCCGATTTACTTGAAATTTATACACAGTGTTTAATGTCACGAGACGAAGAATCCTATTGATTTTCAGCGATTTCCGATAATTAGTGCCAGAGTTATGGCCCTTGATCACTTCAAAAAATCCTGCGGACGCTCTATAGGCCAAAGTTAATATCCGATTGACTTTAAATTTATACACAGTGTCTAAGGTCATCAGACGAAGAAGCCTTTTGATTTTCAGCGATTTCCGATAATTACTGCCAGAGTTATGGCCCTTGATCACTTCGAAAAAATCCTGTGGAAGCTCTAGAGGCCAAAGTTAATATCCGATCGACTTTAAATTAGCACACAGTCTTTAAAGTCATGAGACGAAGAAGCCTATTGATTTTCAGAGATTTCAAATAATTACTGCTAGAGTTATCTCCCTTGATTACTTCAAAAAATCTTGTGACGCTATAGAGGCCAAACTTATCATCCGATTGACTTTAGATTGATACACAGAGTTTATGATGTTGAAACGAACAAGTATTTTGATTTTCAATGAATTTTGATAACTGAACAGCTAAATCCATGATATTAAATGTTTCATGTATATACTAATTGTTAGCATGGGGTAACACTTTATAAAAAGCAATCAAATTCTAATGATTTTCTGATAATTATATAATGAGTTGTTACTCTTAATCAGTTTTTAGTGTATTACAAATGTTTCATTAGCGAAAAAAGTAAAAATATGCGCCAACCGTTGTTGACTTCCCGGACGATTTAGCTATTGTGGGCGTATATTTCGTTGCCTGGCAACCTATCTTTATTTTCTGTAGACATATTGTATGTATAGCTTGCATTGTCTGTCTGTAAATTGATGCCCGTGTATAACTTTTTCATCTTTAATGGCCGCCCTAAAAGTGCGTTCCGACGCAATCAAATTCTGGTTCTTTTCTATTCGATATACATTTACACATTCGTTAGCGTAATGGTAGACGTTACTGATTCCCTCTACACTACCGCCGCTTTTGAATGGGTGGCCCTCGAGACGCTGCTATACCCATGGTCAGGTTGTCACTATGAATTTTTTCGGAGAGAAGAAGCACTCCGACGCCCACGTGAGTTTTTTCGGAGAGAAGAAGCACTCCGACGCCCACTTTGGGCAAACAATGTGACAAGATACCCCGTCAAGTACCGAACCCGCTAATCCAGGCAAAGAGAGAGATATGTGGTTAAACGTCCACTCAACACAAACTAGGTCATTTCGGTGCTGACATGGTTTAATTTTATTTCAATAATTCGCTTGTGGGTCATTAGCAGTGGGTGGAAACCGGAGTACTCGGAGAAAACCCACGAGGTTGGACAGGCGACCCTACTCCTTACCACGTAGTTCTATTACAGCATGATGAGAGTTATCGTCCAAGATCACCATCAGTGCCAGTCTAATGCCTAGGTCCTAGCCTACAAGTACAAATGCCTAAAGCGAGTGAAGTCGCTCGACAGTGGCTGAGCTATTAAAAAAAGTTAATGTCGAATCTTATTAAAAATCTTCGATTTGTAGTAATTTGATTCACTGATGAATAAAAAGTTTATACCCGTTTACCATAGAATCAAATCATTTACAGATTTGCAAGGTCCGCATCCCCACTACTCACCTCAACCAGCATGCAGACGGACAGACCGGAAAAATATAAAAATTCCGAGAAAACCCATCAAAAATAATTATTAAATTCCAGTTTTTATCATGGCCCAAATCACATCAAATATACACTTTTGTATTCTAGGATACACATAGATTCATAAAAACGCTATGGTATACTATTTTGACGTCTAAAAGTAGCAAAATAGATCGTAAAATGATAACGATGTTATACGGACTTTTTCTGTATGATAGAAATTCGATACGTGCTGCTGTATCCGTGTGCTGTAAAACGTATGAGAAATGCACACACATTGATGATGTCACAAGCAAAATCGATACGAATACGTGATACGGACCAGAAATTTATACCTGCCAAAAGTCTCGAGTGTTTGCCCAACGTGTGCCGTAACACGTATGAGAAATGCACACACATTGATGACGTGACAAGCAAAATCGATACGGATACGTGATACGGGCCAGGAATTTATACTTGCCAAAAGTCTCTAGTGTTTGCCCAACGTGGGCGTCACAGTGTTTCTTCTCTCCGAAAATACTCATAGCGACAACCTGACCTTGGGTATAGCTGCGTCTCGATGGCCACCCACCCAAAGCGGCGGTAGTGTAGAGGGAATCAGTAACGTCTACCATTACACTAAGGAATGTGTAAACGTGTGTATATAATAGAAAAAAAACCGAATTTGATTGCATCCGAATGCCTTTTAGGGAGACCATATACAATATGTAAAGATGAAAAAGTTATACACGTGTACCAATTTACAGACAGACAATACAAACTATAATACGATATATCGTATATTGAAAATAAAAACAGGACAAAAAAGAAAAAAAACAACAACATGCGCGTATAAAATAGATACAGGTAATATAGCCTAATATTAGGTGGACATATCAATCACAAATTCTGCAACACTTGGGGCTATGATGCTTGATGGATTGAAGAGATTATTAAAAGAAAAAGGTTTAATCGGTAACGTTTACGGTTGGATATAATATATTGCTTTTCAAATCTTTATACGTTTCGCATCCCATAAGAGAGAGAGAGAGAGAGAGAGAGATGGGGTTTAACGTCCACTCAACACAAACTAGGTCGTTTCAGGACTAACATATGGTTTAATTTTAATTCAATAATTCGCTTGCGCGAAGGGGTCTTTAGCAGTGGGAGGAAACCGGAGTGGCCAGAGGAAACCCACGAGGTTGAGAAGGCGCCCCTATCTCCATGTCACATACGCTCACACCAGGGCTCGAAACCACAGCCGCAAGCCAGAGCTGACCGGCCAGCTAGAGGTCGAAGCGCGGCACTCTAGACCACTAGGCCATCCCAACCCCCCGCATCCCGTAAGGAAATACTGTTCTGATTCAGTTTTATTTGTACAGCGGGAGAACAAATCGTTGAGTCAAAGCGATCGGAAATAGCCGACGGTTACCGATTGGGGTCAAGGACGTTGAATGATAACGATAGGCCGACCAACATTTTTATACGCCCACATTTTCATGTGGACGTATATTGTCGTCGCCCCTGTTCGTCCGTCCGTCCGTCCGTCCGTCCGTCCGGACGTCCGTCCGGACGTCCGTCCGTTCACAATTGTTTGTGAACAGTCTACAGGTCACAATTTTTATCCGATTTCAATGAAACTTAAAACATAGGTTTATCACCCTAAGATCTCGGTTCCTTTCGATATTGGCATGTATCGGACTGTAACTTCATGGGTTATGGCCCCTGATTGTACGAAAAATCATGTTTTTTAGCTTGTGAACAGTTCAGAGGTCACAATTTTGAACCGATTTGGACGAAACTTGAAATGCATGTTTATAACCCAAAGACCTTGGTTCCTTTCGATATTTGCGCCAATCGGATCGTAACTTCCTGAATTATGGCCCCTGATTGTCCGAAAAATCGCCCTTTTTAGCTTGTGGTCCCTCTGGAGGTCAAAATTGTTATCCGATTTAAAAAACCGTTTGATTATATCACCGTTCCATGGTTATGAAGGTTGAGTTCGAATTTCGTGAAAATCGGACCAAAATTGACGGACAAAATGGCCGCCATTTGTACGCGAATAGTGTGAAAATATGTTAAATCAAAGTTGTGAACAGTGTAGAGGACACAATTTTGAACCGATTTGGATGAAACTTGAAATGCATGTTTATAACCCAAAGATCTTGGTTCCTTTCGATATTTGCGCCAATCGGATCGTAACTTCCTGAATTATGGCCCCTGATTGTCCGAAAAATTGCCCTTTTTAGCTTGTGGTCCCTCAAGAGGTCAAAATTGTCATCCGATTTAAAAAACCGTTTGATTATATCATTGTTCCATGGTTATGAAGGTCGAGTTCGAATTTCGTGAAAATCGGACCAAAATTGACGGACAAAATGGCCGCCATTTGTACGCGAATAGTGTGCAAATATGTTATATCAAGGTTGTGAACAGTGTAGAGGACACAATTTTGAACCGATTTGGATGAAACTTGAAATGCATGTTTATAACCCAAAGATCTTGATTCCTTTCGATATTTGCGCCAATTGGATCGTAACTTCCTGAATTATGGCCCTTGATTGTCCGAAAAAATGCCCTTTTTAGCTTGTGGTCCCTCTGGAGGTCAAAATTGTTATCCGATTTAAAAAAACGTTTGATTATATCACCGTTCCATGGTTATGAAGGTTGAGTATGAATTGTTAGAAAATCGGACCAAAATTGACGGACAAAATGGCCGCCGTTTGTACGCGAATATTGTGAAAATATGTTATATAAAGGTTGTGAACCTTATAGAGGTCACAATTTTGAACCGATTTTGATGAAACTTGACATGTATGTTTATAACCCAAAGATTGTGGTTCCTTTAGATATTTGCGCCCATTGGATCATAACTTCTTGAATTATGTCCCCGGATTGTCAGAAAAATCGCTTTTGTTCGCTTTTGGTCCCTCTGGAGGTCAAAATTATTATCCGATTTAAAAAAACGTTTGACTATATCACCGTTACATGGTAATGAAGAGAGAGTTTGAATTACGTGAAAACCGGACTAGAATTGACGGACAAAATGGCCGCCGTTTGTACACGAATAGTGTGAAAATATGTTATATCAAGGTTGTGGACCCTATAGAGGTCACAATTTTGAATCGATTTTGATGAAACTTGACAGGTATGTTTTAAACCCAAAGATCTTGGTTCCTTTCGATATTTGCGCCCATCGGGCCATTACTTCCTGAATTATGTCCCCTGATTGTACGAAAAATCACCCTTTTTAGCTTGTGGTGCCTCTGGAGGTCACAATTATTATATGATTTAAAAAAAAACGTTTGATTATAAAAACCAAACAAATTCTAATGATTTTCTGATAATTCCTTAATATGCGACAATTCTTGTTGACTGCCCGGACGATTTGGCTGCTGTGTGGGCGTATGTTTCGTTGCCTGGCAACCTATTTTTTTCATTTTACTTTTGCGTGAAAAAAAAAGTTGAATGATAACGATAGGCCGACAAATATTTTTGTTTTGCTTTTCACTTTCACTTTTGTTTTACATTTTAAATTACTTTTAAAAATGATTTTACTTTTCATTTGTGTTTTGATTTTAATTTACATTTTGCTTTTAATTTGTGTTTTGATTTTAATTTAAATTTTGATTTTACTTTTATTTTTGCTTTTGATTTAATTTTTACTTTTGATTTAACTTTTTTTGCTTTTGATTTAATTTTAACTTTTGCTTTTGACTTAATTTTAACTTTTGCGTGTGATTTAATTTTTACCTTTGATTATCTTTTGCTTGTGATTTAACTTTTGCTTTTAATTTACTTTTAATTTTGACTTTGTTTTCCATTTTGTTTAGGTTTTTAAAGAAATTTTGTTAAATCCCGAATGATAACGATAGGCCACCATACTCCACTTAGGTAAATTTAATTTTACATTGTGCACTAAATGAGAACCCAAAACATCAGAGGCATACATTCCAATTTGCTTTACAACAGAGTCATACAGTTTAATTAGAACTTATTTTGATTTAAATTGACAAATAATTTGTGTTTTCAATATTGAAGATTTTGGATGATATTGTGATAGAGACTTAGCTACTTTAATTAAGTCCTTATATTAGTTATAGTATTATTAGTAGATTCTATCACACGTTTGAAAGATGTCAAACGAATATGTTGTAGTTTGACCTAAATAAATTAAACACCGAGAAAGTAAAAATTACAAAATTCTGACAATTTTAACTTAAAATTAGAGACTTATATTCGCAAATAAAATATTATTTTAAAAATTGGGATTATTTAATTTGATACAACTGAATAATAATCACTGTTGCCGATAAACATTAACAAAGTGCTTTCCGAAATATATGAGGTTACCACACATTTTTTGTGGCACGGCTACAGACCACAATTACAACCAATTTCAATGAAACTTGTAGATTATAATTACATTAATAATATCTCAGAGTAGTTAAAGTTTCGGTCACTTCTGGTAAGCAGTTTCCGAGATATGAGGTTACCGCGTATTTCATCTGACACGGTTAGAGAACTTACAATTACCAACCGATTTCAATGAAACTTGCAGATTATAATTACATTAATAACATCTCAGAGTAGGCACAGTTTCGGCCACTTCCGGTTAGCACTTGCGGAGGTATCAGGTTAACACAAATTTTCTTTCCACAAGAAAATGCGTGCCCCGTCACTCTAGCTTCGGGGGAGGGGGGGGGGCAACAAATTTCTCCCCTCGCTCTAACCATGCTAACCAAATGATCTTATCTATACTTGATGGGTATACGCATATATCGTATCGTGTAGGTGTTTTACGGTATTTTTTTTTACACCATCATATAGACAGACCTGTTGAATGCATGATGACATACCAGTCATTGTATTTTTTCTATAGGTATGCTTTCTATAGGTAGGCTGTATCACACACTATCTACAGTCTTTAATAATAGACTACATGAATTCACTACATAGACATGAATAACTAGTCTCTCTGCTTTTCGTCTATCATCATGGGTGTTATGGAAATGGAAGTAAATGAATTCAAATGGGGGTTTAACGTCCTACTGTTCTGCTCCGACTGGGCTAATGACGGGTTTACGGACAGCTGCACTACGGCCTAAACTCAAATATATAGAAATAAGTTGTCAAGGGTTCTTTTACGTGCACGCTAATGTGTACACGGGACCACGGTCTTTTGTCCTATCCATGGCGGGGGCGTAGCCGTGAAATATATATTGTCAGCCGATGTAGCGCAATATGAGGTTCACCCTCCAACGAAGGGGGGGGGGGGAGAGGGGTGCCCCCGTAAATACATTTTGTTTAAAGTTTCAATCTTCTGTAAACACTGTTTTGGCATATTTTACGGGTTAAACTAAAACATCACATCAATATAATGTTTATCATGTTAACAGACAGCGGCACCGGTCTTCCGCGAGAGGCGAAGAGGCGTGGCTTACTTTGTATGGACCCCACCCTCAACCCCACCTAAGAAGATTTTGTAATATTTGATGGCTGCAAACATCTTTTCCTGCTATTTCAACCCGTGAACAAAGCAACTTCAAAGTGGTCTAATATAGACTAATTAAGGTGGCTTGCTGACTCGAATTCCAATCAATCGTTTACACCCACGAAGATGGGACCGTTTTGAAAATTTAACTGTCACAAACGCGTTTTCCTGCTATTCAAGCCTGTGAATACAGCAACTTCAATTTTGTCCAAGATAGCCCAGAATTCCAAATAACCAACCAATCGTCGCGGGCTATGGGAGCCTGACCCTCCCAGAGAAAATTTTGAAAATTTAACCACCGTAAATGAGTTTTCTGCTATTCACAAAGTAGAGTGGCCCGCTGACAAAATGTTTTAATTAACAGTCAACTGGTATTCAATTAAAGGAAAAGTGAAATTAGTGTTTTATTTGACTCGATGACAGTTAGGGAAGCAAAACTAGAAATCGCCGAAGCAGGTTTACAGACAGCTGACAGTTTTCGTCGAGAGGCGAAGAAGCGAAGCTGACCGTGTACGGATCCCCCAAGAAAATTTTGAAATATTTGATGGCCGCAAACGCGTTTTACTGCTATTCCAGTCCTAAAATTAGTGTTTTGTTAGATTTCGGACACTTTATTTTGCCAAATTTTGAGGGGGTCCAAGTATATTCAAACCTCCCCCCAACCCCCCAGGAAAACAATTGGAGCTGACCTTGTATGGACCCCCAAGAAAATTTTGAAATATTTTACTGCTATTCCAGTCCTAAAATTAGATTAGTGTTTTATTAGATTTCGGACACTTTATTTTGCCACATTTTTGGGGGTCCAAGTATATTCAGACCCCCTCCCCCGGAAAACAATTGGGGGAATCCCCCTCCCCCCCCATGAGTGACTCCCATTGTCCTATCCGAACTTTCTCGACCAACGCAGTGTTCGGACACGAACCTCCAGGTTAGCGAGCTTACTCAGTGGTGAGCCTCCGTGCCCCATCCACCCACCCACCCATAGTGTGGTATGTAATCACACTATTTTAAATAATTCAACTCTTAAAAAAGAGGAGGGCTGGGATCATTTGGGGAAATGTAGTAAATCATGCAGTCTAATATTATGATACATCAGTCGAACTGAATTGTAATAAATGTTTCGAATTGAGTTATGATATCTTAATTTGTCGTTAATAAATGTTTCGAACTGAGTCATAATTTGTATTTAATAAAACAACGTGTCGATAAAGTATTTCACAAAAATACCAAAATAACGAGACGAGAAACAGCATCTGTCACATTTCGAGCTAGCTGTAGTCAAGCAGCCTAAGTTTTGGATCGGGGAACGGATGGACCAGCCGAGTTTGTATTTGTTTGCATTAGCGTCTGGATAATCGACTATAGCGTGTGAAAGTTTCATTTGAGGGTAGGTAGCTAAATTGGCACAACTCGAGCGTCTGTTCACAATAGAAAAAACCTTTGGATTACTCATTATTGCTAAAGAATATTACTCAGTGGAGGTCTTCGTCTATCGTGGATTTTTAGATATTTACATGACAATTTTCAGGTAAGGATTTATAATTCATACACGTCGGTATAGAATGTTTTTACACTTCATAAACATAGATTTATACCATATCAGTTTTATAACTACATATCATTTTATAGTGATTTGTGTGGTTTGCATTGATACATTTATCATCTAAAACTAACTGCTACCCCTTCTTGCCTTTACTAAGAAAGAGTTTGACATTTTATTAACACACGCGCATTGTATTTTTCTTTAATGACACGTTGTAACCAATATCTGTTTATTGTGCAATTAAAAAAAATATTTAAAAAGAAGGATAGTCTGTCTAGAAATAAGCAACTGACTAGTTTTACAAAGCTGTTCATGTTTATTCTTGATGGTTTCATGAAATGTATGACTTTTATGGGTTAAAGTTAAAGATTTGAAACATGTGACATCTCGGTTTATAATTTAAAGTTAGCTAAAGTCAACCTTTTTTATACGCCCACATAGAAATGTGGACGTATATTGCCGTCGCCCCCGTCCGTCCGTCTGTCGGTCCGTCCGTCCGTCCGTCCGTCCATCGTCCACAATTTTTTGTGAACGCACTAGAGGCCAGGGTTAATATCCGATTGACTTTAAATTTATACACAGTGTTTAAGGTCATGAGACGAAGAAGCCTATTGATTTTCAGCAATATCCGATAATTACTGCCAGAGTTATGACCCTTGATCACTTAGAAAAATCTTGTGAACGCTCTAGAGGCTAAAGTTAATATCCGATTGACCTTAAATTTACACACAGTGTTTAAGGTCATGAGACGAAAAAGCCTATTGATTTTCAGCGATGTCCGATAATTACTGACAGAGTTATGACCCTTGATCACTTTGAAAAATCTTTTGAACGCTCTAGAGGCTAAAGTTAATATTGGATTGACTTTAAATTTATACACAGTGTTCAAGGTCATGATACGAAGAAGCCTATTGATTTTCAGCAATATCCGATAATTACTGCCAGAGTTATGACCCTTGATCACTTTAAAAAATCTTGTGAATGATCAAGAGGCTAAAGTTAATATCCGATTGACTTTAAATTTATACACAGTGTTGAAGGTCATAAGACGAAGAAGCCTATTGATTTTCACGGATTTCCGATAATTAGTGCCAGAGTTATGGCCCTTGATCACTTCAAAAAATCTTGTGGATGCTCTAGAGGACAAAGATGATGTCCGATTGACTTCAAATTTATACATGGTGTTTAAGGTCATGAGACGAAGAAGCCTATTGATTTTCAACGATCTCTGATAATTATTGCCAGAGTTATGGCCCTTGATCATATCAAAAAATCCTGTGGACGCTCTAGAGGCCAAAGTTAATATCCGATTGACTTTAAATTTACACACACTGTTTAAGGTCATGAGACGAAGAAACCTGATTTTCAGCGATTTCAAATAATTACTTCCAGAGTTATCTCCCTTGATCTCTTCAAAAAACCTTGTGACACTATAGATGCCAAACTTATCATCCGATTGACTTCAGATTGATACACAGAGTTTAAGGTGTTGAAACGAACAAGTATTTTGATTTTCAATGAATTTTGATAACTGAACAGCTAAATCCATGATATTAAATATTTCCTATACTAATTGTTAGCGTGGGGCAAAACTTTATAAAAAGCTAACAAATTCTAATGATTTTCAGATAATTACATAATGAGTTGTTACTCTTAATCAGATTTTAGTGTATTACAAATGTTTCATCCCCCCAAAAAGTAAAAATATGCGACAACCCTTGTTGACTGCCCGGACGATTTAGCTGCTGTGGGCGTATGTTTCGTTGCCTGGCAACCTATCTTTTACAAACTTCTAAATATTTGTATGTATGTGTAGGTCCACATCTCATTTAATTGTATTTTTGTTATCCATTGCTTACACTGTTCTTGTGTTGTGTGTGTGTGTGTCCGCGAGATTGTGTTGTACGGTTCTCTTTCACTTACTCTGTGGAACAATACTTTAAATTCGTGACATTTATATACATACATGTATATGGAGACGCTATCATTATTGAAATAGGATGTGACTGTCAATATCACGCCAGAAATAAATAGTTCAAGTAACTTGTATTCCATGTAATTGTGTCGTGTGTTATTGAAATGGGAGTTAGTAAAAGTAAGGAAACACTGTCCCCGTGCACGACACTTTGACATTTTTTATTATTTTGCTAGCTAAATCTAGCAATGGTTTGGACATAGAATTCAGAAGCTTAGTTGTTTTTTGTAGGCAACTTTTGTTACCAGTTTAGGGTAGTTTTTCGGCATTTAGGGTGTTTTCCGGTATTTAGTGTTTAGGAGAAATTTAGAATGTTGTCCACTCTCAATCTGCAGCTTTTGGATAGAAGAGAGATTGACCAAGCAGAGCGTACCTACACAGCGCAACGTCCTATATGTAAAACCTCAAGAGTGTACATGTACACAGAATGTATGTAGTCAGTTAGGAGATGGATAGGGGTGCTGTAAGGCAGCGGCTAAATACCACGCTTCAAAATACCACGCTCGCCTTACTGCTTCTATACACACGAAACGTGGTACGCTTTTTCGGTACCACTTTCTATTTAATTATAGGGATTTTACATTATATAACGCTAATTTTGCAAATTATGTTGATCATTTAATCAATTTTGATGTTTTTATTGGTGATATTTACACTTAATCTTAAAATAAATTACAATACAGATAGCCGATCGGTCGGTTAATGCATCGAGCCGTACCTATGCTATACGGTTTATAATACGGTGTAACCGTTATTATACCCTATTCAAAAAGACCCTACGTGGTATATTGGAATATTATGTATGCGACTATGCATAGATATGAAACAAAACCCGGAAGGTAAAAACTAACGTTGTATAATCCTGTATAGGGGCGATAAGAAAGGGCGATAAGTTGACAGTAAAAAAAGTGGTATTCCGGGGCCGAGATAACCGCACCACGTTCGCCTTGCTAGTGCTATACAAACGGAACGTGGTACGCGACTTCGGTACCACGTCCTTTGTATTTTACATTATTTGTAGTAAATTTTTCAAATTATGTTGATTATTTAATCCATTTTCATGTTTTTATAGGCCATATTTACACTTTATTCTAAAATTAATTACAATACAGATAACCGATCGGTAATAATACTGTGTAAATTTAAAAAACCCAACGTGGTATATTGGAAATGAAATGAAATGGGGTTTAACGTCCTACTGTTCCGCTCCGACCGGGCTAATGAAAACGGGCATATCAGTACCTCGCTCGACTTTCTCTGTCTACAAAAACGAAGCGTGGTACGCGACTTTGGCTTATTTTTCAAATTGGATCATTTTGATGTTTTTATAGGCCATATACTGTATCCGATTTAAAAAGACCCTACGTGGTATATTGGGTAGATATGAAATAAAACGTGGCAAGTAAAACGGGGTATAATAAAATATGTGGATTATACGAGAGTACCTTGAGTCGAATATAGTTAAACAAAAGTGGTATAATAGAATCCGGTGCTGAGATAACCGCACAACGCTCGCCTTGCTGGATCTATAAAACCGGAACGTGGTACCCGACTTCGGTAAAAAAGAATCGTGGTAAAATAGAATCCAAGACTGGGACAATCGTACCACACTCGCCTTGCTGATTCTATACAAACGGAACGTTGTACGTGACTTTGGTTCTATACAAACGGAACATGGTGCGCCACTTCAGTTAAAAAAACGTGGTATAATAGAATCAGAGACTGAGATAATCGTACCACGCTCGCCTTACTGGTTCTATGCAAACGGGACGTGGTACGCGACTTCGGTTTAAAAAACGTGGTATAATAGAATCAGAGACTGAGATAATCGTACCAAGCTCGCCTTGTTCTATACAAACGGAACGTGGTACGAAACTTGGGTTCAAAAACGTGGTATAATAGAATCCGAGACTGAAATAATCGTACCACGCTCGCCTTACTTGTTCTATACATAAACGGAACGTTGTACGCGACTTCGGTAACAAAAAAAAAGGTGGTATACTAGAATCAGTGACTGGTATAACCATGGCACGCTCGCCTATCGGTTGTACACAAACGGAACGTGGTGCGCGACTTCGATACAAGAAAAGTGGTAAAATAGAATCCGAGACTGAGATAACCGTAATTAGAACCAAAGACTGGGATAACCACGCCCGGCTTACTACTTTTATACGACTGAAACGTGGTAAACTCGCTCTACTTCTCCTATACAATTGAAACGTGGTACGCGGCTTTGGTACCACGTCCTTTTTAATAATAGGGATTTTACATTTTTCGATGCAGATTTTGCAAATTGTGTTGATTATTTGATCCATTTTGATGTTTTATAGGCCACTTCGGTACAAACAACGTGGTATACTAGAATCAGAGACTGTGATAACCGTAGCACGCTCGCCGTATACTGGTTCTATACAAATGGAACGTGGTACGCGACTTCGGTACAAAAAACGTGATATAATAGAAACCGAGACAGAGATAACCGTACCATGCTCGCCCGGCAGGTTCTGTACAAACGAAACGTGGTACAAAAACGTGGTAAACTAGAAACCGAGAGCAAGATAACGGTAACTAGAAACCGATACTGAGATAACCGTACCACGCCCGGCTTACTACTTCTATACAACTGAAACGTGTTATGCTCGCCTTACTTCTCATATGCAATTGAAACGTGGTACTAACCTAATTGGTACCACGTCTTTTTTTAATTATAGAGATTTATACATTATTCAAAGCAGATTTTGCAAATTGTGTTAATTATTTAATCCATTTTGATGTTTTAACTATAGGCCATATTTACACTTTATGATAAAATAAATTATCGTGTATCATAATGCGTTTCAGCGCCATTTGTAACTAGGGGCTCGAAGAACAAGGCTAGACTTATTCCACAAGTCATGTTAAACGGTGACCGCATATTCTTATCTGGAGAACATGTGCAATAAACGTAATCGACGTAGACTGATATAACCAGACGCTAGAGATTGCCATTCGATTTCGCCGAACCTAACTGATTAGAGATTACTGTAAAAACAGAAACGATTGAATGTAAATCAGTTTATTTTCATTCATATTACATTAATATATGCGTTGCGACCCATTTGTGTTAATGTCGAGGTCCCAGATATTAGCGATTGAGCCCCTTCATTTATAGGGATTTACATTTGTACCGAAGTCGCGTACCACGTTCCATTTGTATAGAACCAGCATAGGGCGAGGGTGGCACGGTTATCTCAGTCACTGATTCAATTATATCACTGGATTAAATAATCAACATAATTTGAGAAATACGACAAATTCGCGTACCACGTTTCGTTTGTATAAAAGTAGTAAAGCCAGCGTGGTACGGTTATCTCAGTCTCGGATTCTATTATACCACGTTTTTTTTTGTACCGAAGTCGCGTACCACGTTCCGTTTGTATAGAACCAGTGCAAGGCGAGCGTGCCACGGTTATCCCAGTCTCTGATTCTAGTATACCACTCTTTTTTTTTTACCGAAGTCGCGTATAACTTTTCGTTTGTATAGAACCAGTAGAATGGGCGTTATACGGTTATCTCAGTCTCGGATTCTATTATACCACGTTTTTGAACTGAAGTCGCGTACCACGTTCCGTTTGTATAGAACCGATACAAGGCGAGCGTGCCACGGTTATCCCAGTCTCTGATTCTAGAATACCACTCTTTTTTTTTTACCGAAGTCGGGTATAACTTTTCGTTTGTATAGAACCAGTAGGATGAGTGTTGTACGGTTATCTCAGTCTCGAATTCTATTATACCACCTTTTTTCGTACCGAAGTCGCGTACCACGTTCCATTTGTATAGAACACGTAAAATGAGCGTAGTACGATTATATCAGTTTCGGATTCTATTATACAATATTTTTTTTGTATCGAAGTCGCGGGCCACGTTTTTCTAGACCCAGTTAGACGACCGTGGTGCGATTATCTGAGTCTCGTATTCTATATTATACCACGTTTTTGAACCGAAGTTGCGTACCGTGTTCCGTTTGTAAAGAACCAGTAAGGCGAGCGTGGTACGATTATCTCAGTCTCTGATTCTATTATACCACGTTTTTGAACCGAAGTTGCGTACCGTGTTCCGTTTGTAAAGAACCAGTAAGGCGAGGGTGGTACGATTATCTCATTCTCGGACTCTATTATAAAACATTTTTTGTACCGAAGTCGCGTACCACGCCCTGTTTGTATAGAACCAGTAAAGCAAGTATGGTACGATTATCTCATTCTCGGATTCTTTTATACCACGTTTTTTGCATCGAAGTCGTGCAACACGTTCCCTTTTTATAGAACCAGTACGATTATCTCAGTCTCGGATTCTATTATACCACGTTTTTGAACCAGTACGATTATCTCAGTCTCGGATTCTATTATACCACGTTTTTGAACCCAAGTTTCGTACCACATTCCGTGTGTATAGAACCAGTAAGGCGGGCTTGGTACGATTACTCAGTCTCGGATTCTATACTACCACTTGTTTTGTACCGAAGTCGCTTACCACGTTCCGGTTGTATAGAACCTGTAAGGTGAGCGTGGTACGATTATCTCAGTCCCTGATTCTATTACATGTATACCACGTTTTTCGAACCGAAGTTGCGTACCACGTTCCGTTTGTATAGAACCAGTAAGGCGAGCGTGGTACGATTATCTCAGTCTCGGGTCCTGTTATACCACGTTTTTGAACCCAAGTTTCGTACCACGTTCCGTTTGTATAGAACAAATAAGGCGAGCTTGGTACGATTATCTCAGTCTCGGATTCTTTTATACCACGTTTTTTGCATCGAAGTCGCGCAACACGTTCCCTTTTTATAGAACCAGTACGATTATCTCAGTCTCGGATTCTATTATACCACGTTTTTGAACCAGTACGATTATCTCAGTCTCGGATTCTATTATACCACGTTTTTGAACCCAAGTTTCGTACCACATTCCGTGTGTATAGAACCAGTAAGGCGAGCTTGGTACGATTATCTCAGTCTCGGATTCTATACTACCACTTTTTTTTGTACCGAAGTCGCGTACCACGTCCCGTTTGCATAGAACCAGTAAGGCGAGCGTGGTACGATTATCTCAGTCTCTGATTCTATTATACCACATTTTTTGAACTGAAGTGGCGCACCATGTTCCGTTTGTATAGAACCAGTACGATTATCTCACTCTCGGATTCTATTATACCACGTTTTTGAACCGAAGTCGCGTACCACGTTCCGTTTGTATAGAACCAGTAAGGCGAGCATAATACGGTTATCTCAGTCTTTGATTCTATTATAAAACATTTTTTGTACCGAAGTCGCGTACCACGTCCCGTTTGTATATTCTAGTTCGGTACTATGTCCTTTTTATTTATAGTTGATATTTATATATTTATAGTTGATAATTTAATCCATTTTGATGATTTTATAGGCCATATACTGTACCCTATATAAAAAAAGCCTTGTGGTTTAGTGGGTAGATATGAAATAAAACGTGACAAGTAAAACGTGTTATAATAAAATACGTGGATGATAAAATACGTGGATGATACGAGAGTACCGTGAGTTGATAGTTAAACAAAGCGCGGTATAATGGAATCCGAGACCGAGATAACCGTACCACGCTCGCCTTACTGGTTCTATACAAGCGGAACGTGGTACGCTACTTCGGTCCATAAAATGTGGTATAATAGAATTCGAAACTGACATAATCGTACCACGCTCGCCTTACTGGTTCTATACAAACGGAACGTGGTACCCGACTTCGGTTCAAAAACGTGGTATAATAGAATCGGAAACTGGGATAATCATGCCACGCTCGCCTTACTGGTTCTATACAAACGGAACGTGGTATAATAGATTCAGAGACTGGGATAATCATACCACGCTCGCCTTACTGTTTTTTTTTTAAATACGGAACGCGGTACGCAACTTCGGTTCAAAAACGTGGTATAATAGTATACGAGACTGAGATAATCGTACTGCTTCTATACAAACAGAACGTGGTGCACGACATCGGATTCTATTATACCACGTTTTTAAACCTAAGAAGCGAACAATATACGGCCTATAAAACATCAAAATGGGTTAAATTATCAACATAATTTTAAAAATAAGCCAAATTGGTATACCAGAATCAGAGACTGGGATAACCGTGGTACGCTCGCCTTATACTGGCCTTATTTAACCGAAGTAGCGTACCACGTCCCGTTTGCATAGAACCAGTAAGGCGAGCGTGGTACGATTATCTCAGTCTCTGATTCTATTATACCACGTTTTTTAAACTGAAGTGGCGCACCATGTTCCGTTTGTATAGAACCAGTACGATTATCTCACTTTGAACCGAAGTCGTGTACCACGTTCCGTTTGTATAGAACCAGTAATTTGAGCGCCGTACGATTATCGCAGTCTCTGCTTCTATTATCTATTATACATTGTACCACTTTTTTGTAGAATACCAGACTG
Source organism: Patella caerulea (assembly GCA_036850965.1). Lineage (NCBI taxonomy): Eukaryota > Metazoa > Mollusca > Gastropoda > Patellidae > Patella > Patella caerulea. The sequence continues at coordinate 46,552,990 of JAZGQO010000001.1, read as the reverse complement.
AGATGATCGTACCACGCTCGCTTTACTGGTTCTATACAAACGGAACGTGGTACGATCATCTCAGTCTCGTATTCTATTACATCACGTTTTTGAACCGAAGTCGCGTACCACGTTCCGAGCGTGGTACGATTATCTCAGTCTTGGATTCTATTATAAAACATTTTTTGTACCTAAGTCGTGTACCACGTCCCGTTCATAGAACCAGTAAGGCGAGCGTGGTACGATTATTGCAGTCTCGGATTCTAGTTCGGTACCACGTCCTTTTTATTTATAGGGATTTAGCATTATATGTAGTAAATTTTGATTATTTAATCCATTTTGATGTTTTTATAGGCCACATTTACACTTTATGATCAATCTAATACTGAGTAAAAGTTAATAAACTATTCCCTATTTAGAAAGACTCTACGTGGTATATTGGAAATGAAATGAAATGGGGTTTAACGTCCTACTGCTGTGCTCCGACTGGGCTAATGAAAACGGGGCATATCAGTACCTCACTCGACTTTCTCCGTCTACAAAAACGAAACGTGGTACGCGACTTTGGCTTATTTTTCAAATTATGTTGATAATTTAATCCATTTCGGTGCATTTATAGGCCATATACTGTACCCCATATAAGAAAGCCTTGTGGTATAGTGGGTAGATGTGAAATAAAACGTGGTAAGTAAAACGGGGCATAATAAAATACGTGGATGATACGAGAGTACCTTGAGTTGATAGTTAAACAAAACGTGGTATAATGGAATCCGAGACCGAGATAACCGTACCACGCTCCGAAACAGATAATCATGGATTAAATAATTCTGAAAAATGTACTACATATAATGCTAAATCCCTATAAATGAAAAGGACGTGGTACCGAACTAGAATCCGAGACTGCGATAATCGTACTTCACTCGCCTTACTGGTTCTGTACAAACGGGACGTGGTACGCGACTTCGGTACAAAAAATGTTTTATAATAGAATCCAGGCTCGGAACGTGGTACGCGACTTCGGTTCAAAAACGTGATGTAATAGAATACGAGACTGCGATGATCGTGTAAGAATCCGAAACTGAGATGATCGTACCACGTTCCGTTTGTACAGAACCAGTAAGGCGAGCGTGGTACGATCATCTCAATCTTGGATTCTACAAAAAACGTGGTACAATGTATAATAGAATCCGAGACTGCGATAATCGTGCCACGCTCAAATTACTGGTTCTATACAAACGGAACGTGGTACACGACTTCGGTTCAAAAAGGTGGTATAATAGAATCCCAGACTGGGATAATCATGCCACGCACGTCTTACTAGTTCTATGCAAACGGGACGTGGTACGCGATTCCGGTACCACGTTCCGTTTGTATAGAACCAGTAAGGCGAGCGTGGTATGATTATCTCAGTCTCGGATTCTATTATACCAAGTTTCTATTGTACCGAAGTCGCGTACCACGTTCCGTTTGTATAAACCAGTATAAGGCGAGCGTGCCGCGGTTATCCCAGTCCCTGATTCTAGTGTACCACGTGTTTGAACCGAAGTTGCGTACCGCGTTCCGTTTTTTAAAAAAACAGTAAGGCGAGCGTGGTATGATTATCCCAGTCTCTGAATCTATTATACCACGTTCCGTTTGTATAGAACCAGTAACGCGAGCGTGGTATGATTATCTCAGTTTCGGATTCTATTATACCACGTTTTTGAACCGAAGTCGCGTACCACGTTCTGTTTGTATAGAACCAGTAAGGCGAGCGTGGTACGATTATCTCAGTTTCGGATTCTATTATACCACATTTCTGGACCTAAGTCTTACTAGTTCTATGCAAACGGGACGTGGTACGCGACTTTGGTATCACGTTCCGTTCATATAGAACCAGTAAGGCGAGCGTGGTATGATTATCTCAGTCTCGGATTCTATTATACCAAGTTTCAATTGTACCGAAGTCGCGTACCACGTTCCGTTTGTATAGAGCCAGTATAAGGCGAGCTTGCCACGGTTATCCCAGTCTCTGATTCTAGTATACCACGTTTTTGAACCGAAGTTGCGTACCGCGTTCCGTTTTTTTAAAAAAACAGTAGGGCGAGCGTGGTATGATTATCCCAGTCTCTGAATCTATTATACCACGTTCCGTTTGTATAGAACCAGTAACGCGAGCGTGGTATGATTATCTCAGTCTCGGATTCTATTATACCAAGTTTCTATAGTACCGAAGTCGCGTACCACGTTCCGTTTGTATAAACCAGTATAAGGCGAGCGTGCCACTGTTATCCCAGTCCCTGATTCTAGTGTACCACGTTTTTGAACTGAAGTTGCGTACCGCGTTCCGTTTTTTAAAAAACCAGTAAGGCGAGCGTGGTATTATTATCCCAGTCTCTGAATCTATTATACCACATTCCGTTTGTATAGAACCAGTAACGCGAGCGTGGTATGATTATCTCAGTTTCCGATTCTATTATACCACCTTTTTGAACCGAAGTCGCGTACCACGTTCCGTTTGTATAGAACCAGTAAGGCGAGCGTGGTACGATTATCTCAGTTTCGGATTCTATTATACCACGTTTTTTGGACCGAAGTCTTACTAGTTCTATACAAACGGGACGTGGTACGCGACTCTGGTACCACGTTCCGTTCATATAGACGTAGTAAGGCGAGCGTGGTATGATTATCTCAGTCTCGGAATCTATTATACCAAGTTTCTATTGTACCGAAGTCGCGTACCACGTTCCGTTTGTATAGAGCCAGTATAAAGCGAGCGTGCCACGGTTATCCCAGTCTCCGATTCTAGTATACCACGTTTTTGAACCGAAGTTGCGTACCGCGTTCCGTTTTTTAAAAAACCAGTAAGGCGAGCGTGGTATGATTATCCCAGTCTCTGAATCTATTATACCACGTTCCGTTTGTATAGAACCAGTAACGTGAGCGTGGTATGATCATCTCAGTTTCAGATTCTATTATACCACGTTTTTGAACCGAAGTCGCGTACCACGTTCCGTTTGTATAGAACCAGTAAGGCGAGCGTGGTACGATTATCTCAGTTTCGGATTCTATTATGGCACGTTTTTTGGACGGAAGTCTTACTAGTTCTATACAAACGGGACGTGGTACGCGACTCTGGTACCACGTTCCGTTCATATAGACGTAGTAAGGCGAGCGTGGTATGATTATCTCAGTCTCGGATTCTATTATACCAAGTTTCTATTGTACCGAAGTCGCGTAATACGTTCCGTTTGTATAGAGCCAGTATAAGGCAAGCGTGCCACAGTTATCCCAGTCTCTGATTCTAGTATACCAATTTGACTTATTTTTGAAATTATGTTGATAATTTAATCGATTTTGATGTTTCATAGGCCGTATACTGGTACGCTTCTTAGGTTTAAAAACGTGGTATAGTAGAATCCGATGTCGCGCACCACGTTCCGTTTGTATAGAACCAGTACGATTATTTCAGTCTCGTATTCTATTATACCACGTTTTTGAACCGAAGTTGCGTACCGCGTTCCGTTTTTTTTTTAAAAACCAGTAAGGCGAGCGTGGTATGATTATTTCAGTCTCTGAATCTATTATACCACGTTCCGTTTGTATAGAACCAGTAACGCGAGCGTGGTATGATTATCTCAGTTTAGGATTCTATTATACCACGTTTTTGAACCGAAGTTGCGTACCACGTTCCAGTAAGGCGAGTGTGGTATGATTATCTCAGTTTCGGATTCTATTATACCACCACGTGTTTGAACCGAATTTGCGTACCACGTTCCGTTTGTATAGAACCGGTAAGGCGAGCGTGGTACGATTATCTCAGTTTCGGATTCTATTATACCACATTTTTTGGACCGAAGTCTTACTAGTTCTATGCAAACAGGACGTGGTACGCGACTCTGGTACCACGTTCCGTTCATATAGAACCAGTAAGGCGAGCGTGGTATGATTATCTCAGTCTCGGATTCTATTATACCAAGTTTCTATTGTACCGAAGTCGCGTACCACGTTCCGTTTGTATAGAGCCAGTATAAGATAAGGCGAGCGTGCCACGGTTATCCCAGTGTCTGATTCTAGTATACCACGTTTTTGAACCGAAGTTGCGTACCGCATTCCGTTTTATTAAAAAAACAGTAAGGCGAGTGTGGTTTGATTATCCCAGTCTCTGAATCTATTATACAACGTTCCGTTTGTATAGAACCAGTAACGCGAGCGTGGTATGATTATCTCAGTTTCGGATTCCATTATACCACGTTTTTGAACCGAAGTCGCGTACCACGTTCCGCTTGTATAGAACCAGTAAGGCGAGCGTGGTACGATTATCTCAGTTTCGTATTCTATTATACCACGTTTTTTGGACCGAAGTCTTACTAGTTCTATGCAAACGGGACGTGGTACGCGACTTTGGTACCACGTTCTGTTCATATAGAACCAGTAAGGCGATCGTGGTATGATTATCTCAGTCTCGGATTCTATTATACCAAGTTTCTATTGTACCGAAGTCGCGTACCACGTTCCGTTTGTATAGAGCCAGTATAAGGCGAGCGTGCCACGGTTATCCCAGTCTCTGATTCTAGTATACCAATTTGGCTTATTTTTAAAATTATGTTGATAATTTAACCCATTTTGATGTTTTATAGGCCGTATATTGTTCGCTTCTTAGGTTTAAAAACGTGGTATAATAGAATCCGATAATACCACTCCTTTATTTACCGAAGTCGCGCACCATATTCCGTTTGCATAGAACACATAAGACGAGCGTGGTACGATTATATCAGTCTCGGATTCAATTATACCACGTTTTTATACCACGCACGTTTGTATGGAATATATAATCATTACAATTTGGAAAATTTCCTTCAAATAATGTAAATCCCAATAATTAAAAGGGACGTGGTACCAAAGTCGCGTACCACGTTTCAATTGTATAGAAGCAGTAATGTGAGGTTGATTGGGTTATCCCCGCTTCGGATTCTAATATATCAAGAAGTTTGTTTTACACAATATTGTTAACGGTATGGTAATTAACGGGCCGATCGGCTATTTGTATTGTAATTTATTTTAACATAAAGTGAAAATAGGGCCTATAAAACAACAAAATGGATTAAATAATCAAAATAATTTGAAAAATAAGCATTATATAATTTAAAATAAGTCAAAGTCGCGTACCACGTTTCGTTTGTATAGAAACAGTAAATGAACTTGGTACTGTTATCTCAGCCTCAGATTCTATTGTACCACGTTCTTTTTACTTATCAACTCACTGTTCTTTCGTGTCATTCTCATTCTTTATTATACCACGTTTTTAACTGCTACTTTTTAGTATATCTACGCAGTAGTGCAATATACCACGTGGGGCCTTTTTAGATAGGTAACAATAACGTGTACACCGTATATTAATGGCGATTATTTTAACCGACTGATTGAATTGTATTATATTAAATATCAAGTGTAAATATGATCTATAAATAGTATAAAACATTGAAATTATTTAAATGATTAATGTAATTTCCAAAATTAGCTTTTAAACGGGTAAAATCACCATAATTAAAAAGAACGTGGTACCAAAATCTCGTACCACGTTACATTTGTAAAGAAGCAATAGGGACGAGCGTGGTATTTTGGAGCGTGGTATTTAGCCACTGCCGTGCTGTAAAATGATATATCTGTTAAGTGAGCAATTAATTAAATATTCGTTTTGGTACCTCTAAATTTCAACATTAAAGGAATTCAAATAATCATGGAATAATTTAATCTGTAAATGTGTACTGAAAATGACTGACAATTGTATGTGGACGCTCTAGAGGCTAAAGTTAATATTCGGTTTACTTTAAATTTATACACGGTGTTTAAGGTCATGAAAAGAAGAAGCCTATTAATTTTTAGCGATTTCTGATTATTACCCCCAGAGTTATGGCCCTTGATCACATCAAAAAATCCTGTGGACGCTCTAGAGGCCAAAGTTAATATCCGATTGACGTTAAATTTATACACAGTATTTAAGGTCTTGAGACGAAGAAGCCTATTGATTTTCAGCGATTTCTGATAATAATTGCCTGAGTTATTGACCTTGATCACTTCAAAAAATCTTGTGTATGCTCTAGCACTTTTGATTTACATTATGTAACTGACGATTTCATTTTCAAGCAACGCTGTTCTCTTAATCCAAAAAAAAGTACAGGTCTTGATGAGATTCCAGAAAAAGATTCTTAAAAGACGGCGCTGACGTCTTAAAAGTTCACATTCAATTTCTTATCAATTTATCTATATCAGAAAGCGCAGTAATTGGTGATTTGAAGCTAGCTAGAGTTAAATCTTTGTACAAGAAGAATAGCTCTTTGGATGTAGGTAACTATCGACCTGTACGGTACGTGTCTTGAGTATTGTGTCAAAATTGCTTGAAAAATCAATATGCATTCAACTAGAGTCTTATCTCACTCGAAACAACCTTCTCTATGGGTATCAATCAGGCTTTCGTGGCAGATACTCAACAAACTCATGCCTGATATACCTTTTACATCACTTGAAAGACCAAAATGCAAAAGGTCTATTATGTACAGGAATGATAATGCTTGACCTCCAGAAAGCATTTGACACTGTCGATCCTGTTGTATTATATCAAAAACTAAAACTGATGGGCGTTCAGTCCATTGATTGGGTCTACTCATATCTGTCATGCGGGAAACAAGTAGTCAACATTGGTGATACGTTATCAGAACCTGCTTCCATAACCTGTGGTGTGCCCCAGGGCAGTATCCTTGGGCCGTTGTTATTTCTTTGTTATGTGAACGATGCGGTTATTAGCATCTCCACTGAATGTAAACTTACCTTATACGCTGATGGCAGTACCATATTATTTTCCGACCAGAATATTGAAGTCGTCTCACAAACACTTAGTTGTGCTCTTGATTCCTGCTCAGAATGGCTCATCGATAATAAACTAAACGTAAATTAAGACATATTAAACAGTTCACAAAAAAACTGCAACAACCATACCGTAAGGGCTACGGATAAACTAAAATATTTGGGTGCATATTTTGACAAATACTTGTCTGTTGAGGGCATTGTTAACAATATTGTTAAGAAAGCAAACTCACGATTAAAATTTCTGTTTCGCTACAATAAATGCCTAAGTACTTTGTTCTGCACTTATTCAATGCCACTTTGATTATGCCTGCCCAGTCTGATATTCTGGTGTGAGTCATTCACTTAAAAATAAACTAAAAGTTGTTCAAAATACGTTTCTTAGATTTATACATGGGCTTGGACGTAGAGATCATGTTTCATATTCAGATTTCAAAGTACTAAATGTCGAAAACCGAGTTAAACAGTTAAAACTAAACCTTGTACGTAAGATTTTTCATAATAATTGTCCATTATACCTTAAAATCAAAATTCAAATGTGTTAGAGATACATGTACTCATCAATATAGCACAAGATCTAATTCATTTTTTCTGTTCCAAAAAGCGGGTAGAGATCAGTTCACATCATTTTATTACACTGCCATAAGTATCTGGAACGATTTATCGAATGATATTTCAATAAGCTGCAGTCAAGAAGTATTTATTGTTAACCTAAAATTAATCAGTGATAGGCCTACATGCTTGATTATCTACTATTAGTAAAATTTGTTGATGTATAACATGTAGACTTAACTATTTTTAACTATTTGTGATACATTTCTGGGATGGCTTAGTTATTAAATTTTGTCTCCTAATGATGAACTGACGCGACCATGACAACCTTTGACCCCAATGGAAATAAGCAATGGATGTTATTTACGTCAAGCTTTATGGGCTATCCTAAGTAAAGGTCTCTTCGTGACATTATACCTATCATACTTCTCATTCCAATCATACAATGCATCACAACGTCTTTATTCCATATACACAACTATATTTATTGTTGCCACTTTCCCGATCATACAATGCAGCTCATAGTCCTTAGTACATGTACATTAATTTATTGTTGTCATAGTTAATATCCGGTTGACTTTAAATGTTTAAGGTCATGAGACGAAGAATCCTATTGATTTACAGCGAATTCTGATAATTACTGCCAGAGTTATGACCCTTGATCACTGAAACAAATCTTGTGGACGCTCTAGAGGCCAAAGTTAATATTGTATTAACTTTAAATTTATGTACAGTGTTTAAGGTCGTGATACGAAGAAGCCTATTGATTTTTAACGATTTCCGATAATTACTGCGAGACTTCAAAAAATCTTGTGGACGCTCTAGAGGCCAAATTTATCACCCGATTGACTTCAGATTGATACACAGAGTTTATGGTCTTGAGAAGAACAAGTATATTGATTTTCAATGAATTTTGATAATAGTCCGGTGACTGAAAGGGGAAGGGATCGCCACCCGAGCTGTGAATTTATGAGATCAAGTCTTTCTACACCAGTTTTCTGTGCAGATTCCGAATATGGGTGATGATCAGGCGTTGGAGGGGGCGATTTTGAGATAAAGGGTCAAATGTCTACAATGGGCTTGTGTGTGTGGTAGGGTGGGGAGAATGTAATGCTGATATTCTATGTTAATAAAACATAAATTTCTGGGACTTCCCATCTTTAAATGCGTGTTTATGATACCATGGACAACTGTTTTGATTTGTAGGGAGGTGGGGTGGGTGTGGGTAGCAAGTGTTGTTGTTGCTGTGTGTGTGTGTGGGTGTGTGTGTGTGTGGGGGGTGTTATTATGTTGATATATATGATGATCATGTTATATATTAATGAAGTTTCTAGGACTACCTATCTCTAAATAAGTGTTTGATTTGTTGGATGGGGGGTAGCAGGTGTCCGTGTGCGGAAGGAGGGGGGGGGGGGGTAAATTGCCGAGAATAATGAGTTCACGTTGATTTAAATAATGATTTTGTTAGAGCTCGGTAAAAACATTACTTTTTAATTCCACTGCACATCCCTAACTATGTGTATAAGATTACCATTGTATGGGGGCGGGGGGGACAGGGTGGGATAAATGTATTTTGGGGGACAGAAACCACTTGGTTCAAAATTGTCCTGAAAAGTGTTTTCTCGTGTTTTTCTTTCAGTACCAATATTGTCATTCAAAATATTAAATTATAATGGTACTTTCGAGAGATCTGGAATTTAAACTTAAAGAAACACATGTTTGAATATTACTAGTATATTCTTGATGGCTGATCAACAGCCCGCATGTATTCTTTGAATATGCCTCAGATACCCATTCACATTGTAAATCTTCATTCCAGCCTTGTATCGCAGGTTTTGCAGCCGGTCTCCATATTGTTGCAATGCAAAATATTTATTTAATGTGCAGCAAAAGACTACCCAGGCAAGATGGTAATAAAGAAAGTTTTATTTTTCATCACAATTAAAATTCCTCCAGAAGATCTTTCTTCGAGTGTCATCTACAGATGTAAGTCAGTTTTCGCGGTACAAGGTACAAACAATTTTTGTTCTAAATTACGTCATCCCAGCTCTTTAAAAAGGACAGATAGTCATTACCACTGAAAGCATGTACCATGGGCCGAGATATTCTCGACACTTTCCATACTAATCTTGATCGGATCAAAATATATCAAGATTAGTATTGAAAGTGTTGAGAATATCCTAGAACTGACAGCCAACCACAAGGACACCAAAATATCTTACCCATTCCTCTAATGGAGGTGCTAAAAATGTTGTATTTTGCATTCTTCCTACGGCGAAATAGACATCCAAATCATTCTCTTGCAAACGATGGTCCAAATATACAGATTTTGATCGATAATGAGACGAGTAAAGGAAGAAAATATCGCGAAAGGCGTCTTACAGTCCTAGAAACTTATTTTTCATTAATATAATAATGAAATTAATAATGATGATCATCATTTATGTCAACATAATGAAACCCTTCTGGTCTAGAAAAACTTAGTCTCATGAATTAACAGCTCGGGTGGCGATTCCCCCCTTCAGCCACTGAACAGCTAAATCCGTGATATTAAATGTTCCGTATACTCAACGTTAGCATGGGGAAGAACTTTATAAAACCAAAACAATTTCTAATGATTTTCTGATTATTACTTAATGAGTTGTTATCAGATTTTAGTGTATTATAATATATTTTTCATTACCGAAAAAAGTAAAAATATGCGATAACTCTTGTTGACTGCCCTGATGATTTAGCTGCTGTGGGAGTAGGTTTCGTTGATGGTACCCTATCATTTTTATACGCCCACATGGAAATGTGGACGTATATTGCCGTCGTCCCCGTCCGTCCGTCCATCTGTCGGTCCGTCTGTCCGTCCGTAGATCCGTCCGTCTGTCATCCACAATTTCCTATGAACGCACTAGAGGCTAAAGTTGATATCCGATTGACTTTAAATTTATACACATTAAGTTCACGAGACGAAGAATCCTATTGATTTTCAGCGATTTCCGATAATTACTGCTAGAGTTATGACCCTTGATCACTTTGAAAAATCTTGTGAACACTGTACAGGCCAAAGTTGATATTCGATTGACTTTAAATTTATACACAGTGTTTAAGGTCATGAGACGAAGACTCCTATAATTACTGCCAGAGTTATGGCCCTTGATCACTTTGAAAAACCTTGTGGGTGGTCTAGAGGCCAAAGTTAATAACCGATTGACTTTAAATTTATACACAGTGTTTAAGGTTATGAGATGTAGAATCCAGAGATTTCCGATAATTACCGCCAGAGTTATGCCCCTTGATCACTTCAAAAAATCTTGTGGACGCTCGAGAGGCCAAAGTTGATATCCAATTGACTTAAAATTGATACAGTGTTAAAGGTCATGAGGCAGAGAATCCTATTGATTTTCAACGATTTCCCATAATTACTGCCAAAGTTATCTCCCTTGATCACTTTGAAAAATCTTGTGATGCTTTAGGGGTTAAACTTATTATCCGATTGACTTCAAAGTGATACACAGAGTTTAAGGCCTTGAGAAGAACAAGAATATTAATTTTCAATGAATTTTGATAACTGAACAGCTAAATACATGATATTAAATGTTTTGTATACCATACTATATGTTAGCATGGGCCAGAACTTGATAAAAACCAAACAAATTCTAATGATTTTCTGAGTTGTTACTCTTAATCAGATTTTAGTGTAATATAAATGTTTCATTATCGAAAAAAGTAAAAATATGCGACAACTCTTGTTGACTGCTCGACCGATTTAGCTGCTGTGGGCGTATGTTTCGTTGCCAGGCAACCTATCTTTATTTGAAGGTACAATCTTGACTTTCAAATCATACATAATAAATGTAGTGGGGGTGTTATTAAAAACATTAGTGATCCAAAAATGACAAAAACCGACCAATGCCTAACGGATGGTAAAAACGCATTACTTTCTATTTATTTCATGCTACCATCTTGTTTTCTCGTTAGCCTGCGTTTGAACGATAGTTCTTGTCTATCCACGGAGCCACGGTGGCTAAGTGAGTAAGGCGCTGACTCGCTATCCTGTGTTGGCCAAGAACATTCATCGGGATTTTCCGGTGTGGTTTCCAACACTAGGATGGACCTGACAAGGACAGTTGTCTAATCCTTTGGATGGGACGAACAACTAAGGTCCCATGTACAAATTGGCTTTCACGTACAAGATTCCGTGTCAGTTTGCATTCAATATAAGAGTAGGCCGTAACGTATACCCATCTTCATTAGCCCGTCTTCATTAGCCCAGTCGGAGCAGAACAGTAGGGCTTTAAACTCCAATTCATTTATCTTCTTATGGGACATTAAATGTGAATGGGCGTAACAAAATGTGACAATTGAGATCGATTTGAATAATTTTTGAACCAAAATGTTTTTTGATAAATACTTTTGATTTTGTATTTGGTCGGCAACTCTATATATAATCGTTATTATATGCGTCATTATTTGGGCGTTAAGTCCTTAATTGAGTGTAATTTTTTTATTTGGGCGTTAAGTCCTTATTTGTAGAATTACTGATCGCTGTTATAGACCTTGAGTTTCTGTTATACACCCACATAGTCCTAGAGAATTAGATCCCTAGAAATTTACTATACGGGAATAACAGATCATGGTGTTGACTATGGGTTGTATTCCGCTAAAAATGAAACCGGGTTTTGCGTGAATGTAAACCTTGTGCACTCATTGATATTTTGTAATACGATTTTAGACTTAATATTACATTTATATAAACACATGTACATAATAATGACAAACTAATATAAACTTTACATTTTCTTGTACGTAACTGTTAGATTTAAATAACTTTTGGACTGTTACCCATATCTCCTTTATTTCGGCATGTTTCCCTTTAAACCCAACTTGGTAAGTATTATTCAAATAATTGGGTAATTTTGAAAACAGGTCTGGTGCATTCTTTAAGAGGCATTTATTAACTGGGCAGATAAATAAACTAAAAACATACTTATAGAAAAACAGCTACTGATTTATTTAGGCGACGTTTCGAAGAGTATTCTCTCAACGTTTTCAAGCTGTTTTTCCATAAGTATGTTTTTAGTTTGTAGGTCCGGTGCAGATACATATTAATATGTTCTGAAATTGTTCTGGGCAGAATTTAAACTACATGTATTTACACTTGAACGGTGTACCGAATAGGTATAGCCCAATTGTTGTCATCGCAATAACAGTACAACTATGCATTGAGTCAAAGCTATCACCATCCATTACAAACAATACTTTAAAATTATACAGACTTGAATAGATTCAGTGAAAGTCTTGATCGTTAGTGATATAACAGTATACATATTTCATGACTTTCAGCACTTTAATGTACCGATGAATCGAAACGATCAGAATGACCAAACATCAGAGGTCAATGGCTTAGGAGACCAATCTTCCCTGAGACTAAACCTTGACCAACAATGTTTATTTTAATTCCTAGCTTTCCATAACCTGAACTAGTTAGTCGACTGGGCCAGTATGAAATTTAAACTGTTCTGAATTTCATATTATTACCTTGAGCAATAATATCACGCGATTTAAATTTGACTGATCCGTCTGGGTGGAAAATGTATTTACATGTACTTTAAATGTTGAGTGGTTTGGAGGAAATGTTTAATCGATAACGATAAATCTTGACCAACACACATTTTGTAAATGAAATAAATGCATATTTAGCAATACATTGATGCGAAGCAAGCATCGATCTAGTTACTGGGCTACGACGATGCTTTAATTAACAACATAAGGATTTTAGGTTGATGGTGAAACAAAGCTACTGAAGGTGGACATACCCCATGCTGTGGGGGGGATTTTTGCCCGGACAGTGGCGCTACGGTCTACGCTTATTTCGAATTTCAAATTGTCAAGGAGTTTGTTACATTCAAACCAATGTGTTCAGGTGGCCCCAGTTTTCAATTAAATTGAATTTATCAATCAAAGAAATATCCTACTTTTCCGATCCAAGTAGGCGAACGGGTATACCCAATTGAATTAAAAATGTCAAGTGTTCTTTTACATGCACGCCAATGTGAGCACGGGACCTCGGGTTTTTGACGAGAAGCTGTTCCTTGTTATAACGCTGGAAATCCCGTGGAATCGCAACCAAATAAAGAGGATGAACAATGAGGTGCGGGTAGTTGTCTGAAATTTTTCGTGCCTTTGGCACTCGAGACCCCCAACCTGCCTTCAGGTTGTGCAATGTTATATCGTCACTTCTTTAAGGTTGACAAAATCAATAATCGTAATATGGCATAAACTTAGTGTCACCTTGAATAAAACTGATTTTAGGCGAGATAACGATCGGCGAACAACTATATCGGCAATACGATCTATGTTCTATCGGGACGCCCAGACAGTGTTATAGCCAGTATTTTGTTGACATCATTGTGGTTCCCTACATTTGCCCATCCCATATTCACAGCTTCTAGATCCGCTACTGGTATTAATTACTCCCCCTTTATCTACATAACTTCTTCGTCTTTTGATTTATGCTGTAATGGTACATGTATACGTGAGTATAAAGGATATTTAAGCAGTCAAAACCACTAACTGGTAAAAAAAATACGATATACTTGATTCAGTTAAGGTTGTTTATTTATGTTTTTATTCATGTATTCAACTATTATATATATAGAGATAAATGGGGTGTAACGTCCACTCGACACAAACTAGGTCATTTTGGGACTCACATATGGTTTAATTTTATTTCAATAATTCGCTTGTACGTAGGGGTCTTTGGCAGTGGGAGGAAACTGGAGTAGCCGGAAAAAAACCACGCGGTTGGACAGGCGACCCTACTCCTTGTTACGTACAACCGGGGATTCGAAACCGCGCCAGTTTACTCAATGACAGGCTTTATGATACAGCGCGCACGTACTACCCCCCCCCCCCCCACACACACACATTGAAGTATTAAAAAGAAAGATTTAAACGTCATTTTTTGCAGTCGTTGTGGTGGGATGAAAACGTGATTCCACTGTGTATAATACGCAAACGAACACTTGACAAAAGTGTCACGTCAAAACTATGAAAAACAATTAATCCCCTTAGATATTTGAGACGTAGAAAATATAAACTATTTTACAGTAAATTACATTTTTTGCTTTACATCGTGTCGAACACTAATCCCCAAGATAATCAATCCTCTTTGTCCAATATTATAAATACACATTATTATCTGCTGTCCAATAGACCTACGCTTCGGTCATCCATAAAGCCATAGCAAAACAGCAAGGGATTATCTATTGAAGATAGGGACTTCAAAAACTAATAACGCATAAATATTTTCTCAGGCCCACGTCTTCGGGGTTCAATTAGTGTCAGGGTCGAGTGGTTCACTCCATTTTAAACGTGGGCTATTGAGAATTTTTGAGGCGCGACTTACATCCATTTACAATTGAAAAGCTAATGGCGATATGGAGAAGAGTATACAGTCCTTTTATCCAGAAACCAATATTCGAATTGGCGAATGAATTTGCATTGGTGGTAGATAACGGTAGTTTAAACTTTCCCAGATACAGACTTTATAATGATAGCTGCCTCCTGAGTAGTTGTAAGATAATGGTACTATTTATTTACCAAGATACAGATCTCCATGAAATAGTGTTATGAATATTGTTTTAAGGTTACGGTACAATATACTTACCTATACTCTTATTTGTTTTAGATGTTTACGTAAGATAACTCTTGTCTTGCCATACCTAGTTATAATCCTCATAGTTGGAAGATAACATGACCTATACATATCTCATAATAAACATACTGTTTAAAAATTACTGTAAGGTTACGGTACTCTATATTTGCATATATGCAGCATATATGCATATCTCATAATGATATACATTGTTTCGGACAAAATTTTAAGATAGTGATACTTGTAGTACTACTGCTACTTTCAGGACTTCTTCTTTGTTGTGTCTTGTGATCGTAAAACAATACCACAGTATTTCAGCTATAAGAACTTTATTGCCAAGCTGGATGATTTCGCAGGTCCCTTGTTCTCAACAGATAATGGCTGCTTGAATATCTGGGAGAGTATCTGATGGGGCTTGATCTACACTCCAAATTACACCCCCATCCCTGCACGTCCAAGATATAGCCTTGACGTTAATTTCCATTCCAAATGCGTAAGAACCTACTAAATTTCACACAAATAAAGCAGGTGCTGATACCATATTATGTCTACTAACCATAGGTCCAATAACAGGAAGAACGTGATGGACAGTTTTGTCATAGGTTATGCTTTTACCAAAACATCACTGACTTATTATGTATAGCTTTTATTTCACGTTTACTAGGTACGTGGGATTTTAATTTTATAGACAGAAAATATAATAATTTTCCAAAGACCAAAGTCTTACATACTTACTAACCTAGATGTAGATCTTATAATAATATAACATTTTGAACATACATGTAGTTCTAAGATAATATAGTACTCTAGTCTTACCTATATAAATTACTCATTAATTTGTTGTTTTGAATATTGTTGTGAGATGGTGGTACTCTGGACTTGCCTTGATATATCTCTCGTTATGAAATATTTTTTCGAATATTGTTTTACGATAACATACTTGGGCACATATTCTAGATCATTCTTGAACTATGCTATTACAATATGACTAATTACGCGTCACATACAGGTGTTGTATATTATGATAGACTATATTTGATATATTAGATACAATTGTTACATAATAGTATGTTATGATTAACTTAATTTTGATACTTATATTTTATGTTCAATTCTGGATTTTCTTACATTGATTATAGAGTTATACACTTAACCAGAATTTGTAAATGCTTTCGAAATCTGTTTCATAACAGATCATAATCCAAAAATAATGTCTGTCATGGTGTAGCCATGGGTATCATGGCAAAAAAAGTTGCACACCTAAACACTTCCTTGTCTCACTTTGTACATTTACTCTGTTTCAAATGTAAACCCACAATCTACTAGAGCAAACCTGCCATTATTCTTTATTCTACAACCTTATTTTATTCCTTAATATCTTTATATGTCATTATTACAATCTTGTTACGTAGTGGAGATGTCGTTGAAAATCCGGGACGCATAAACTTGACCTTGTTTCCGCAGAAATCTCCGAAAATTTCGATTTGATCTTATTAACTGAGACATGGCTTGACAAAAGCATATCATCGGACACCCTTTCTATCCCTGGTTTTAATGCACCAATTCGCAAAGACAGGACTACAGGACAGGGGGGGGGGGTAGCAATTTATTCTCACAACAACATTTTCACAAAACGCCGATCTGATTTAGAAACCGACAATACAGAGGACATTTGGGTAGAAACTAATATTCATAATAAACATTTTTTATTTGGCACTTTTTATAGACCCCCAAATTCCACTGTTCAATTAGATAATTATATCTTGAATTCGTTTTTATTGACAGCAGCAGACGACATAAACAATATCTTTACATCGATTTCTTTACAAAATCCAATACTTTAATTCATTCGGCAAATTTTCTTTTCGATTTAAAACAAATAATCAAGGACCCAACCACATATGGTAGCCTAATAATGGTAACAATACATTGACTGATTTAATTTTAACGAATTGTTCTGGTCATATTTCTGATTCAGGTTGCTTAGATAATTCCTGTAGTGATCACTGCCCTGTGTACTGTCGGTTAAATTTCCATCGTCTGAAATCAATTAGCTTTACACGTACCATATGGAAGTATGATAAGACTGACTTTGACCAACTGCGAGTGGCGTGACGCTGAAAGTATCTTATGGGACTCCACCACTATTGATATTACATGTGCCGCCCTCAAAAGCGAGTTAATAAATTTGGCAAGAACACACATCCCAAACAAAATAGCAACCATTAGATCAAAAGACAAACTTTGGATGAACAGCACTATTCGGAAAATGAGCAAAATGAAAAACAAATTCACCGGAAAGCAGTAAAATTAAACTTAGACCTCGATTGGCAAAAATTTAGAAATATAAGGAATGACTACAAAATATCCTTCATAGCACACTGCATGGCTTATGCCCGTCTTCATTAGTTCAGTTGGTGCAGAAAAGTATGAAGTTAAACCCCATTTCATTTATTGTCACCCACTCCTAATCTGTTTGTCAAAGTAAATCAGAAATATAAGAAGAAAGAGAGGGAGAGAGAGGGGGGGGGGGTGTAAAAAAACCCACGATATACTTGATTCAGTTAGGGTTGTTTATTTTATGTTTTTATTATAAGGTATTCATTTGTTTGAAGTATTTGAGAGAGAGAGAGAGAGAGGGAGAGAGAGAGAAAAAGAGAGAGACAGAGATACAGAGAGATTTAACGCCAACTCTGGACAGACTATGTCATTTCGGGACAAACATATGGTTTAATTTTATGTCAATAATGCGCTTGTGCGTAGGAGTCTTTAGCAGTGGGAGAAAACCGGTGAAAACTCACGAGGTTGGACGGGCGACCCCTCTCCTTGTTACATACAACCGGGGTTTCGAAACCACGCCAGTTCACTCAATTACAGGCTTTATGATACAGCGCGCACGTACTAACCATTCCCCCCTATTGAAGTATTATAAAGAAAGATTTAAACGTCACGTGCTAACCATTCAGCCATCCACCCCTCCATTAGCCCAGTTGGAGCAGAACAGTTGTTTTAAATCAACGGGGGATCGCCGTGGCTAAGTGGATAAGGCGCTGTTTCGCTAGCCTGGAGGTCGGGTGTTCGATCGCTGCATTGACCGAGAAAATTCATCTCGATTTTCCGGCGTGATTTCCCCTTGTCAGTGATGTAGATTTCCCCTTGTCAGTGATGTAGAAGGAAGGCCTGACAAGGACAGCTGCCTAGTCGTTTAGATGGGACGAAAAACCAAGGTCCCGTGTACACATTGGAGTTCACGTAAAAGATCCCTTGGTAGTTGGAATTCGATATAGGAGTAGGCAGCAGCGCCGCTGCCCGGGCAAAATTTCCCTCACAGCACACTGTCGGGCGTATGCCCGTCTTCCATTAGCCCAGATTAGGTGCAAAAGAGTAGGACGTTAAACCCCATTTCATTTTATGTCATTTAAATCAACGATATCGTGATCGGCTTGTGGTGTGCGATTGTTGTTGTAATATTTAGCATTTTTACCTCTCGTTGACTATCAAAGCATTTTGTTTGTGTTTTACTTGGCCTTCTTAAAGCTCGACCAATATTTGCCAATAATGGCTGTGTGGAACATTCTTGGACCATAAATATGTCGTTAGTGTCAAGATATTCCATTGATAACGTAAATTATTTGGCTATTCTGTTGTTTCTTTTATGCTCTACCAATGTTGATACACAAGCGTAAGTAACCCTTTAAACTCAATGTCGCCAGTCGACCAGACTATAAATTCACCAGCCACTCTACGTCAAACAGATTAGTGTGTTGTAAAAATTGATAGTGTGACCTAAAGGGTCATAAACGTTAGTTGTATTAAATTTATTTTATTGCCTACACCAACTACAGATCTCAACAAAGTAAACACGATCTTTTAACTTGGGAACCTGAAATATTGCAAAATATTAACTGGCATCGATGATAGATCTGAAGGTTTTTTACGGAGATATTTTTAAAGATTTGGGGGGGGGGGGTACACAAAATTAAATTTTTTTAGTTCTCTGACAGTATTCGTGTTTAGAAATAGAAAAAGAGATTCGTTGGGACTTTTGTGCTGCGCTACATTTTAACAGCGATCACAAAATATCACCTTTCATCTCCCACCTTAGTTTCGTATTTTATTTATTTTTGTAGAGTTGTCATCGATTATGGACATAAAAATTCTACTTTGTGACATCAACGCAAGTTTACCATGCAAATGGTTTACAAATTTTTGAAATATTTTTTCGGCATTTATACGATCTTTGCGGTGAAACAACAATTTTCTTTGAATTGATTTTTTTAGAGTGTATTTAATACGGAACACTTTAACAAAAACCAAGTTGTGTAATTAACAAACCCTTTTGTATTATGCCCGGGCCCAAATGTTAAATGGCATCATAAGTAGTGTCAGACAGTGGCGGATTGAATGGGGCGTGGGCGCTCCCCTCCCTCCCTAATTGTCGACAGTGCCCATTTTTACTGCTGAAAGTGCCTTTTTCCACACCCAAATATGTCCGTTATGAACGTTTACTTCGACGAAAACATCAGCCAAATAGCTCTTGGAATGGAAACAGATGCAAGGAAATGACATACAATTTTCTTGGGGGATCCCCCCCCCCCTCAGCGGCGTTCCCCGTCTCCGCGGTCAGTGCCCTTATTTTGCGCCCCCCCCCTCCTTTTTTCCACACCCAAATATGTCCGTTATGAACGTTTACTTCGACGAAAACATCAGCCAAATAGCTCTTGGAATGGAAACAGATGCAAGGAAATGACATACAATTTTCTTGGGGGATCCCCCCCCCCCCTCAGCGGCGGTCAGTGCCCTTATTTTGCGCCCCCCCCCCCCAAAATTCCTAGATCCGCCCCTGTCAGATATTAGTTTAATACCTTATCTGTCGAAAAATCATATCTCAGACTAAATCTTCAGGAATCCTGAAACCACTTCTCGTTTGAGGAATGGGAATGGGTGTTGGTTTAAAGTCTCATCAATATAAAACTTTAGTAATTTCGAGACACAAAGAGTACATTTACATTTCAGTGTGCACTGCAATGGGGATACTCTCTTTCAAATGTCAAGGGTTATTTTACGTAAATTCCAATGTGTAACACAGCTTTACTTCGGGTTATTTCTCGTCGAACGGTTAGGAATACTTACCTTGTTAGCCCCAAACCGAAAACATGGGCTTGTTTTTAGAGCAAAACAAACCTATAAAACATGTGCCTAACACACTCCAAGTTAACAAATAACTCCCATAATTTTATGTATAATGGAAAATATTAATTAGAAAAGGCCATGAATTCAATTATCTTAGAATTGTGATATCAGACACTGGCACTTGTTTAGCTGCCATGGATAACGTGACACAGAAATGAAGTAAGGCGTTTAACATTATGATTAACAGATGCATGCAGACGGAAGATATAGCTGTTTTTCATTTATAAAGAGTTGTGAATATATAAAATCAAATAAAGATTTAAAATCATATTATAACTAGACCTGCATGCAGGAATGACGGGTTTCACTGGCGCCACGTAACCCTTGAACATGTCACTTCCGGTGCCAAGTTACCCTAGATGAAAATATTCAATTACTTTTTTGAAATCAGAAATGGCATAAGGCATCACACGGTGAAAATTTTATGCAAATCGAATAATATATGCCACTTTTATAGACCCAAAACCTTGAAAAGTGACTTGTAGAAAATCGGCTATTTCTCGGTAACCGTACAAGTTAGAAACGATTTTGTGG
This sequence comes from Patella caerulea, assembly GCA_036850965.1. Taxonomy (NCBI): domain Eukaryota; kingdom Metazoa; phylum Mollusca; class Gastropoda; family Patellidae; genus Patella; species Patella caerulea. The sequence continues at coordinate 46,532,241 of JAZGQO010000001.1, read as the reverse complement.
CATCTGTATGATCGTATGGGGCCATTCTATTTGTTGATTGGCATCAAATATCATAATTGTAAAAACATTACAAATATCTGCTTTGAAGGCTAAAAATACAGTTTTTGCCAAAATGACATTACTTCCGGTGATACTAAAAAACATTGTCTATGACAGTAGGCTTCAAAGGGTGAAAATTTTATGAAAATCGAATAATAATTGACACTTTTATGGGCCAAAAACTTTCAAAAGTGACTTTTAGAAAACCGCCTATATCTCGGCAACCAAACAAGTTAGAAACAATTTTATGATATCTATATGACCGTATGAGTTTTGTTACTATGTGAATTTAAACCAAAAGTTAATATTATTATTACATATTAAATAATTGTTTGTTGAAAAAATATAAATTTTAAAAGTTAAAAAGGCAGTTTTTGACCAAATGGCGTCACTTCCGGTGGTAATTGTAAATTGTAATCAACTTGATATGACGCAAATGGCGTCACTTCCGGTGGTAATTGTAAATTGTAATTAACTTGATATGCTTTTTGAATCAAATGATGTCACTTTTGCGAATATCCATTAATAATTGACTATTTTACAGGCAAAATTACGAAAACAGTGACTTATGCAGAACTGCCCATTTCTTGGCAACTGCTTGTATTACAAACTAATTTTAACATACATTTTCTTCGTATGGATTATAGCTACAAGTTTATAAAAGTTACGAAGAAATATTTTAAAATCTGAAAAGCCTGAATAGGTTGTAAACAGGTCAATTTTACACCATTTTTAGCGTCTTAATCGAATTTGCTCGAAAATGAAATCGAAATTAAAAAAACTGCTTCCGACATTTTTTGCGCCTTGAAAGGGCAGACTCTTTGAGTCATATAATTTTTCAAAAAAATAATATTTGTTTTCGAAAAATGGTACCTAACTGTCAAAATTGTAGTTTTTGGTAAAATTGTACCACTTCCGGTGCCGACAGATAACACTTTTGGTAATAAAAAAAATGACAATTGAGACAACGAAGCATATGAACTTTGATTTATACAAATCGAACAATAAAAAATTAATCTAGGACTGAAAAACTGAATTGCCAATGGCTGAGACAATTTTTTTTAACATTTTTGCGCTAGTCAGATGACTTTTTAATTCTATGCACAACACGACTAAAAAAATATTTATAAATAAAAAAGTTTTTTGTAAAATTTTAAATTTTCGAAATTTGACGCCTAATATCTTCGAAGATTTGCCGAAAATCAAAAATTGAAAGTAGCGTAGCTATGTACCCTGTCTCCGGATATGCCAAAATGTATCGAAAGTTAAAATCCAATGATTATTGTTAAAATTACTGCAATATTTTCGAAAATGATATCCTTGGTGATTTCGGACATTTCGCATTGTCACAGAACGTTCAAAATAGCTTTATCCTCTAAGTCACACCCACGTTCCCAGTAAAACCGAAGAAATCGTAACGATGCGACACGTAGTTGCTGAGATCTATTCAAATTGGAATCTGAATAATAATGATAATAATAACAACTAGACCTACATGCAGGAAAGACGGGTTTCACTGGTGCCATGTTACCTTTGAACTTGAACTTGTGTCACTTTCCCTGCCACGTTACCCTTGAACATATGCCACTTTCGGTACCAATGAAACCAATATACAGGTTTCAACATAAGCATTGCACACATCAAATAAAATGGAAACAGAATCAAACAAATCCAACAATATCAATAATAACAACTAGACCTGCATGCAGGAAAGACGGGTTTCACTGGTGCCATGTTACCTTTGAACTTGAACTTGTGTCACTTTCCCTGCCACGTTACCCTTGAACATATGTCACTTTCGGTACCAATGAAACCAATATACAGGTTTCAACATAAGCATTGCACACATCAAATAAAATGGAAACAGAATCAAACAAATCCAACAATATCAATTGATTTTATACATTTGTTACATGTAATTGATCCTGACAAAATTACAGTACTTCCGTTGATAAATGTTCCATTAGTTTTATGAAATCAGAAATGGCATAAGGCATCACATGGTGAAAATTTTATGTAAATCGAATAATAATTGCCACTTTTATAGACCAAAAACCTTGAAAAGTGACGTGTTTAATCTATTTGTTGATTGGAATCAAATATCATAATTTTATAAACATTACAAATCAGACTCATTTGAATAAAATATCTGTTTTGAAGGCTTAAAATACAGTTTTTGCCAAAATAACGTTACTTCCGGTGATAATGAAAACGTTAAATTAGTTTTATAACATCGTCTATGACATCAGGCTTCAAAGGGTGAAAATTTTATGAAAATCGAATAATAATTGACACTTTTATAGGCCAAAAACGTTCAAAAGTGACCTTTAGAAAACCGCCTATATCTCGGCAACCGAACAAGTTAGAAACAGTTTTATGATATCTATTTGAGCATATGAGTTTTGTTAGTATGTGAATTTAAACCGAAAGTTAATATTATTATTACATATTAAATAATTCTTGGTTGAAAAAAATATCGATTTTAAAAGATAAAAATGCAGTTTTTGACCAAATGGCGTCACTTTCGGTGTCAATTTTGAATTATAATTAACTTTTTATGACGCATACTTACTTTTTGTATCAAATGATGTCACTTTTGCGAATATCCATTACTAATTGACAATTTTACAGGCAAAATTACGAAAACAGTGACTTGTGCAAAACTGCCCTTTTCTCGGCAACTGCTTGTATTACAAACTCATTTTCACCTACATTCTCTTCGTATGGATTATAGCTACAGGTTCATAAATTTTACGTAAAAATATTCTAAAATCTGAATAGCCTGAATGGGTTGTAAATAGGCCAATTTTAGGCTATTTTTCACCTATTAATCCAATTTGCTAGAAAATGAAATAGAAATTAAAAAAACTGCTTCCGACATTTTTTGCGCCTTTAAAGGACACACTCTTTTAGTTATATCAGTTTTAAAATAAAATAATATTTTCTTTTGAAAAATAGTACCTAGCTGTCAAAATTGTAGTTTTTGGTAGTTTTTGGTAAATTTACGCCACTTCCGTTGCCGACAGATAACATTATTGTTATCAAAAAAAAAAAGAAAAAAAAGAAGAAAATTGAGACATCGGAGATATTGAAAATCTTAAATTACTTGTATGAAATCCTAAATGGCATTAGGTATAACATGGTGCAAAGTTTATGAAAATCGAATAATAATTGACACTTTTATGGCCCCAAAACCTTCAAAAGTGACCTGTAGAAAACCGTCTATTTCTCGGCAACCGAACAAGTTAGAAACAATTTTATGATATCTATATGAACATATGAGTTGTGTTTATATGTGAATTTAAACCTCAAGTTAAAATTATTAATATATATTAAATAATTCTTGGTTGAATATAACAGTGATTTAAAAAGTTTGAAATGCAGTTTTTGACAAAATGACGTCACTTCCCATGTCAATTTTAAATTGTAATCAACTTGATATGACGCTACATGCGTTTTGAATCAAAATGGAAAAATAACGAAAACAGTGACTTATGCAGAACTGCCCATTTCTTGGCAACTGCTTGTATTACAAACTAATTTTAACATACATTTTCTTCGTATGGATTATAGCTACATGTTTATAAAAGTTACGAAGAAATATTTTAAAATCTGAAAAGCCTGAATAGGTTGTAAACAGGTCAATTTTTCACCAATTTTATCAGTTTTAAAAAAAATAATATTTTCTTTTGGAAAATGGTACCTAACTGTCAAAATTGTAGTTTTTGGTAAATTTACACCACTTCCGTTGCCGACACATAACAGGTAACCCCCCAAAAAATGACATTTGAGATAACGAAGCATATGAACTTTGTTTTATACAAATCGAACAACAAATAATTAATCTAGGGCTGAAAACTGAATAAGCCAATAGCGGCCAAGAAAAATTACTGAGACAAAAAAAAAAAAAAAAAAAAACTTCGGTGATTTCGGACATTTCGCATTGTCGCAGAACGTTCAAAATAGCTTATTTATCCTCTAAGTCACACCCACTTTCCCAGTAAAACCGAAGAAATCGTAACGATGCGACAAGTAGTTGCTGAGATATAGTCAAAGTGGAATTGGAATAATAATACGAATAATAACTAGACCTGCAAGCAGCACTGAACCGGCTTTCAGGAATCATACAGGAAGTTTGTTATACCATAGCCGATCCATTGAGCTACCAAACTATACTTTAGTTGTTTTGCTTCAGTGACACCCTCTCTCGTTTGTAAAAGTAATATTTGCTGGCGAAAAGACCGGTCAAAATTGTAAATTATGGCAAAATTACGTCACTTCCTGTGCCCCCCCCCCCCAAAAAAAAAAAATTTATAGGTAAAAAATCTTACTGCCCATTAGAGTCAGACGTTATAAAGTTAAACGAATAATGAATATAAATCCCTTCAAAAAATGTTTGTTTTGGAGGCTAAAAATACGTCTTTTTGCAAAAATTACATTACTTCCTGTGATATTGAAAATGTTAATTTAGTTCATAGAGGTCATAAATGGCATAAGGCATCAAATGGTAAAAAAATTATAAAAATCGAATAGTAATTGACACTTTTATAGACCAAAGACCTTGAAAAGTGACTTATCGAAGATCGCCTATTTCTCTGTAACCGTACAAGTTAGAAACCATTTTGTGGTATCTGTATGGTCGTATGGCTTTATTCTATACATTGATGGGAATCAAATATCATAATTTGAAAATTATTATAAGGCAGCAGACTCATTTGAATAAAATATTTGTTTTTTAGGTTAAAAATACAGTTTTTGGCCAAATGACGTCATTTCCGGTCACAGTGAAAATGTAAAATTGGCTTGACGTATTTGAAATTGGCATTAGGCATCAAATGGAAAATATTGCAAATCGAATAATAATTCACTCTTTTATAGGCAAAATAACGTGAAAAGTGATGCATGCAAAATTGCATATTTCTCGGCAACTCATATTACAAACTAATTTTCGCATACAATCTCTGGATTATTGCTACGAGTTTATGAAAATTACAAATAAATATTTCAAAATATGAAGACGCTGAATGAATTGTAAATAACTGAATTTTACACTTTATTTTACATTTTATTCGAAATTATCCGAAAATGAAATTGAAATTAAAAAATCTGAGCTAAAGATTTTATACCACTTTGTAGGGTGCATCCTTTTAGTTATATCAGTTTTGAAAAAAAAAATATTTGCTTTCAAAAGGTGATACCGAACTGTCAAAATTGTAGTTGTCGACAGAAAAATTTCACCGTAACAAAAAGAATTACAATTGGGACCACGGAGCATATGAACTTTGTTTTATACAAATCGAACAATAAGTAGTTTTTCTGGGTACGAAAAACTAAATTAGCCGATGGCGGCTAACGCATATTACCGAGACAATTTTTTTCTCATTTCTGCTCAAGTAGGATGATATTTTAACCCTGTGTAAAACACCATCAAAAAATATTCATAAATAAAAAAGGTTTTCGTAAAAAAAAAAATTTTTTGTTAAAATATCGGACATTTTTTCGACTACTTCCGGTTTTACGATCATTGTCGGGACAGCTTTACGAAGTTCTTTTGATACTTAACTTTCTGTACCAAAAATGTCAGAAACATCCATTGAGTAGTTTTGGAAAAGAAGATAAATTAAAAAGCGTTTCCAAAAATTTAACGATTTTACAATTTTTTTCAAAGTTTGAGGCCATTTTTGGACCACTTATATTATTTCAATGCTTTTCATTTTGGAATCACTATATAGACAACCGACAAGGCTTTGGGTAAGAAAAGTTTATGAAAAATCTGCGGCGTCGTTTTCGAGAAAAGGGCGTCTCAGAATGTTAAAAAATCGGAAAATACTAGATTTTTGGCATACAATAAATTATTTCATTACCATCGAAATCGTATTATTTAGATATCATATGATGGTCCATTAATAGGGCTATTCAACGACACTTTAGTTCTTTTGGTCCGCTACTACCTAAGGGAGAAATCAAGTTCTTCTCTAGTGCGACAATGTTTTTAACCTAGTTTTTCATTTTTTGAATACTTCCGGTGTGGTTATTATTGTCGGAATAGTTTTAATAGCCAGTTTGGGCACTAAAATAGCCACAGGGCTCTGTAATGATATATTACATTATCTGATCAGATAAAATGCCCCTGAGAAATCCCATGTTCAAAAGTGCCAAAAATGCAAAAAATTTAAAATATCGAAAATTAAATTTCAATAACTACATACATATTATACATCGTTAGAATCGTAATTAGGTCAGCTATCTGAATATACAACCTTTTTTTGAAAATCTCTTAAAATAAAAAAATAGTAGAGCATTTTCCAAAATTTCACGATTTTTCGACTTTTTTCGATTTTCAGTCCGTTATTTCACCTATTCCAGATATTTCAAAGTCTTATTGGATGGCTTCATGCAAAATACCTCCGAAAGGACTTTCAATAGAAAAGATTAAAAAAAAGTTGCGGTTAAGTTTTCGAGATACAGGCATCCAAAAACGTTCCAAATTAGAAAATACTTGACTACTTAACTTGATCTGCTAAGCAGATATGAAAGCTTTCATATTCACGACCAGTTTCTGTGGCATCTCATGGGTTATATAAATTATCTTAAAAAGGAAAAAGAATTAATAAAATCCACCAAAAACTCACCGAGTTATGACGAGAAACAATTCAACCGGTTCAAATTTTACCTTAATTAATAACAGTTGTTATGTTCCAATGTGATCAGTTAAATTGCTTATTGCTCCTAAGTCTACGCAGAAATTCTCAACATCAAACTTAGTCAAGTTAATGCAATAATGAATCTATATTTGGAATTTTGTCAATCTCGCTTCATTATAACCAAAGTTATCGTGCCCCAAAGTATCAACCAATCAGATTGCTTATCTCTGTTTACTGTAAACAGACAATGCTCATCTTCGCGCCCCATCATGGCATTGACCTAAAGAACGCCTTCGCCAAGATTGAACATTCTGCCCCAATTAGAAGGAGAGTTATTTTACTTCAAATTCTCGACCAATCAAATTGCTCATCGCTCTGCTTATCCATGGCAGACAATGCTCATTGTCGAACGTATTCAAGGTTATTGATGTAATGAAACTATACACTAAGTTTCATAACTCTGACTTAATTAGAACTGAAGTGAAAGTGTCCGAAATCATCAACCAATTAAATTGCCTATCTCTGCTTACCCTAAGCATAAAATGCTCATCTTCGAACTCCATCAAAGCATTGACGTAATAAAGACCTACGCCAAGTTTGAACATTCTAGCCGATTAACACTGAGAGTTATTGTGTTTCAATGTCTCGACCAATCAATTTGCCTATCGCTCTGCTTATCCTGAGCAGAAAATGCTCATTGTCGAACTTAGTCAAGGTAGTGATTTAATGAAACTATACACCAAGTTTAATCACTATCACTTAATCAGAACTAACGTTATTGTGTGTCGAATCATCAACCAATCAAATTTCTCATCTCTGCTTACCAAACGCAAAAAATGATGATATTCGAACTTCATCAAGATATTGACCTAGTGAATGCCTATACCAAGTTTGAACATTGTACCCCAATTAGAAGAAGAGTTATTGTGTTCCAAAATCATCAAGGTATTGGCCTAATAAACACCTACACCAAGTCTAGCTGAATTAGAAAGAGGGTTATTGTGTCCCAAACTAGATCATTTCGGGACTAACATATAGTTCGATTTTATTTCAATATTTCGCTTGCGCATAGAGGTCTTTAGCAGTGGAAGGAAACCGGAGGAAGTGAAGAAAACCCACCAAGTTGGACAGGCGACCCCACTCCTTGTCAGGTACAACCAGTGATTCGGAAACACGCTAGTTGACTCAATGAAAGGCTTTCTGATACAGCGCACGCGTGCTAACCATTCAGCCACCCCCTTTAAAATCAGACACGTGCAATATGTCATATAAGAAGAATAACAAGTCGCTCACATACAAAATGGTAAATTAATGAGCTTAGGTCAAAAGGTTGAGCTCTGTTTTAGAGTATTTGGCCACAGATCACTAATTATTTCCCCATTGACTTTAATGTTAATTCTCGTCTCTTAGACCGGCTGTAACTTTTTCCCAAATATTCGCTGGGTAGAACGTTTTCTGCCACAGATGGAGCAATATGTGGCAAACTCTGGCCCAAAAGCATGTATGAGGTTCACCATGAAAAACTTGAGATACACAGGCTGGAAGTCCAGACAACTAAACAAGCAATTTTCGGCCCTCGCTTTCAACGTAACCAACCTCACAACCCTTGTATCCTTCCGCCTCAAAATCATGAATATTTACCAAAACCTGGCAGAAAATGTATTTTTAAACCCTTTTCTTCAATTCTACACCAAAAAGTCAACAAAAATCGACATGCAAAAGGGGGAAAAAATGTAATGATATATTACATTATCTGATCAGATAAAATGCCCCTGAGAAATCCCATGTTCAAAAGTGCCAAAAATGCAAAAAATTTAAAATATCGAAAATTAAATTTCAATAACTACATACATATTATACATCGTTAGAATCATAATTAGGTCAGCTATCTGAATATACAACCTTTTTTTGAAAATCTCTTAAAATAAAAAAATAGTAGAGCATTTTCCAAAATTTCACGATTTTTCGACTTTTTTCGATTTTCAGTCCGTTATTTCACCTATTCCAGATATTTCAAAGTCTTATTGGATGGCTTCATGCAAAATACCTCCGAAAGGACTTTCAATAGAAAAGATTAAAAAAAAGTTGCGGTTAAGTTTTCGAGATACAGGCATCCAAAAACGTTCCAAATTAGAAAATACTTGACTACTTAACTTGATCTGCTAAGCAGATATGAAAGCTTTCATATTCACGATCAGTTTCTGTGGCATCTCATGGGTTATATAAATTATCTTTAAAAGGAAAAAGAATTAATAAAATCCACCAAAAACTCACCGAGTTATGACGAGAAACAATTCAACCGGTTCAAATTTTACCTTAATTAATAACAGTTGTTATGTTCCAATGTGATCAGTTAAATTGCTTATTGCTCCTAAGTCTACGCAGAAATTCTCAACATCAAACTTAGTCAAGTTAATGCAATAATGAATCTATATTTGGAATTTTGTCAATCTCGCTTCATTATAACCAAAGTTATCGTGCCCCAAAGTATCAACCAATCAGATTGCTTATCTCTGTTTACTGTAAACAGACAATGCTCATCTTCGCGCCCCATCATGGCATTGACCTAAAGAACGCCTTCGCCAAGATTGAACATTCTGTCCCAATTAGAAGGAGAGTTATTTTACTTCAAATTCTCGACCAATCAAATTGCTCATCGCTCTGCTTATCCATGGCAGACAATGCTCATTGTCGAACGTATTCAAGGTTATTGATGTAATGAAACTATACACTAAGTTTCATAACTCTGACTTAATTAGAACTGAAGTGAAAGTGCCCGAAATCATCAACCAATTAAATTGCCTATCTCTGCTTACCCTAAGCATAAAATGCTCATCTTCGAACTCCATCAAAGCATTGACGTAATAAAGACCTACGCCAAGTTTGAACATTCTAGCCGAATAACACTGAGAGTTATTGTGTTTCAATGTCTCGACCAATCAATTTGCCTATCGCTCTGCTTATCCTGAGCAGAAAATGCTCATTGTCGAACTTAGTCAAGGTAGTGATTTAATGAAACTATACACCAAGTTTAATCACTATCACTTAATCAGAACTAACGTTATTGTGTGTCGAATCATCAACCAATCAAATTTCTCATCTCTGCTTACCAAACGCAAAAAATGATGATATTCGAATTTCATCAAGACATTAACCTAGTGAATGCCTATACCAAGTTTGAACATTGTACCCCAATTAGAAGAAGAGTTATTGTGTTCCAAAATCATCAAGGTATTGGCCTAATAAACACCTACACCAAGTCTAGCTGAATTAGAAAGAGGGTTATTGTGTCCCAAACTAGATCATTTCGGGACTAACATATAGTTCGATTTTATTTCAATATTTCGCTTGCGCATAGAGGTCTTTAGCAGTGGAAGGAAACCGGAGGAAGTGAAGAAAACCCACCAAGTTAGACAGGGGACCCCACTCCTTGTCAGGTACAACCAGTGATTCGGAAACACGCTAGTTGACTCAATGAAAGGCTTTCTGATACAGCGCACGCGTGCTAACCATTCAGCCACCCCCTTTAAAATCAGACACGTACAATATGTCATATAAGAAGAATAACAAGTCGCTCACATACAAAATGGTAAATTAATGAGCTTAGGTCAAAAGGTTGAGCTCTGTTTTAGAGTATTTGGCCACAGATCACTAATTATTTCCCCATTGACTTTAATGTTAATTCTCGTCTCTTAGACCGGCTGTAACTTTTTCCCAAATATTCGTTGGGTAGAACGCTTTCTGCCACAGATGGAGCAACATGTGGCAAACTCTGGCCCAAAAGCATGTATGAGGTTCACCATGAAAAACTTGAGATACACAGGCTGGAAGTCCAGACAACTAAACAAGCAATTTTCGGCCCTCGCTTTCAACGTAACCAACCTCACAACCCTTGTATCCTTCCGCCTCAAAATCATGAATATTTACCAAAACCTGGCAGAAAATGTATTTTTAAACCCTTTTCTTCAATTCTACACCAAAAAGTCAACAAAAATCGACATGCAAAAGGGGGAAAAAATGTAATGATATATTACATTATCTGATCAGATAAAATGCCCCTGAGAAATCCCATGTTCAAAAGTGCCAAAAATGCAAAAAATTTAAAATATCGAAAATTAAATTTCAATAACTACATACATATTATACATCGTTAGAATCATAATTAGGTCAGCTATCTGAATATACAACCTTTTTTTGAAAATCTCTTAAAATAAAAAATAGTAGAGCATTTTCCAAAATTTCACGATTTTTCGACTTTTTTCGATTTTCAGTCCGTTATTTCACCTATTCCAGATATTTCAAAGTCTTATTGGATGGCTTCATGCAAAATACCTCCGAAAGGACTTTCAATAGAAAAGATTAAAAAAAAGTTGCGGTTAAGTTTTCGAGATACAGGCATCCAAAAACGTTCCAAATTAGAAAATACTTGACTACTTAACTTGATCTGCTAAGCAGATATGAAAGCTTTCATATTCACGATCAGTTTCTGTGGCATCTCATGGGTTATATAAATTATCTTTAAAAGGAAAAAGAATTAATAAAATCCACCAAAAACTCACCGAGTTATGACGAGAAACAATTCAACCGGTTCAAATTTTACCTTAATTAATAACAGTTGTTATGTTCCAATGTGATCAGTTAAATTGCTTATTGCTCCTAAGTCTACGCAGAAATTCTCAACATCAAACTTAGTCAAGTTAATGCAATAATGAATCTATATTTGGAATTTTGTCAATCTCGCTTCATTATAACCAAAGTTATCGTGCCCCAAAGTATCAACCAATCAGATTGCTTATCTCTGTTTACTGTAAACAGACAATGCTCATCTTCGCGCCCCATCATGGCATTGACCTAAAGAACGCCTTCGCCAAGATTGAACATTCTGTCCCAATTAGAAGGAGAGTTATTTTACTTCAAATTCTCGACCAATCAAATTGCTCATCGCTCTGCTTATCCATGGCAGACAATGCTCATTGTCGAACGTATTCAAGGTTATTGATGTAATGAAACTATACACTAAGTTTCATAACTCTGACTTAATTAGAACTGAAGTGAAAGTGCCCGAAATCATCAACCAATTAAATTGCCTATCTCTGCTTACCCTAAGCATAAAATGCTCATCTTCGAACTCCATCAAAGCATTGACGTAATAAAGACCTACGCCAAGTTTGAACATTCTAGCCGAATAACACTGAGAGTTATTGTGTTTCAATGTCTCGACCAATCAATTTGCCTATCGCTCTGCTTATCCTGAGCAGAAAATGCTCATTGTCGAACTTAGTCAAGGTAGTGATTTAATGAAACTATACACCAAGTTTAATCACTATCACTTAATCAGAACTAACGTTATTGTGTGTCGAATCATCAACCAATCAAATTTCTCATCTCTGCTTACCAAACGCAAAAAATGATGATATTCGAATTTCATCAAGACATTAACCTAGTGAATGCCTATACCAAGTTTGAACATTGTACCCCAATTAGAAGAAGAGTTATTGTGTTCCAAAATCATCAAGGTATTGGCCTAATAAACACCTACACCAAGTCTAGCTGAATTAGAAAGAGGGTTATTGTGTCCCAAACTAGACCATTTCGGGACTAACATATAGTTCGATTTTATTTCAATATTTCGCTTGCGCATAGAGGTCTTTAGCAGTGGAAGGAAACCGGAGGAAGTGAAGAAAACCCACCAAGTTGGACAGGCGTGAGGCGACCCTACTCCTTGTCAGGTACAACCAGTGATTCGGAAACACGCTAGTTGACTCAATGAAAGGCTTTCTGATACAGCGCACGCGTGCTAACCATTCAGCCACCCCCATTTAAAATCAGACACGTGCAATATGTCATATAAGAAGAATAACAAGTCGCTCACATACAAAATGGTAAATTAATGAGCTTAGGTCAAAAGGTTGAGCTCTGTTTTAGAGTATTTGGCCACAGATCACTAATTATTTCCCCATTGACTTTAATGTTAATTCTCGTCTCTTAGACCGGCTGTAACTTTTTCCCAAATATTCGTTGGGTAGAACGCTTTCTGCCACAGATGGAGCAACATGTGGCAAACTCTGGCCCAAAAGCATGTATGAGGTTCACCATGAAAAACTTGAGATACACAGGCTGGAAGTCCAGACAACTAAACAAGCAATTTTCGGCCCTCGCTTTCAACGTAACCAACCTCACAACCCTTGTATCCTTCCGCCTCAAAATCATGAATATTTACCAAAACCTGGCAGAAAATGTATTTTTAAACCCTTCTCTTCAATTCTACACCAAAAAGTCAACAAAAATCGACATGCAAAAGGGGGAAAAAGGTAAAGGGAGAGAAGGACTAAAAATTACTTTCGCCCTACATTCGTAGGTGACGGCCCATGAATATTTAGTGATCTGTGTCCATTTAATTGTTTTAAAGAGACACGTTAATGGTTGTTCATAGTTAAATGAAAGTTTAATTTTAAATAAGACCAATAAAATTAGGATTTAATAATGCCGGACTAATATTAAAATAAAGTTTTAAATTAAGAATAATTAATTATTGGTCTAATGCAATGAAATGCTTTGATTTGACGGATGAAATGTACGATGGGTGTCCACACTATGTGGCTAAGGCGTTGGCCTTCTAGCCAGGAGGTCGGGTGTTCGATCCCTGCATTGGCCGCTTAAGTTCATCTCGATTTTCTGGCGTGCCCCCCCCCCCCGTGTACACATTGGAGTGTACGTAAAAGATCCCTTAGCAGTTGGAATTCGATACTGTTGTATAAGCTCTATACGATGACTAAATGTGCAGATTTTAGCCACCCACACTGCATGCTTTGCTTAACAATGAAAGGGTGCCGTTTTCGATTTTCGATCCTTTTATTCTTCTACTCCAGATATTTTGGACTGTTGGTCGATGGTTTCATATAAAAGACTACCGATAAGACTCTTTGTAGAAGAAGTTCCCCAAAAATATTACGTTGACTTTAAGAGAAAATAACCTTTAAATCGTAAAAATTTGGACCTCCAAATCGTAAAAATACGACATTTTGGATTTTCGATCTCTTTTTTTCTGCTATCCCTGATATTTAAAAAAAATGATACAATAATTTCACACAACAGACTACCTATTAGACTCTCGATTGACAAGAGTTTCACAAGCCTCCCTTAATTATAACCGAAGTTATCGTGCCCTAAAGAATCAACAAATCAGCATCTCTACTTACCCTAAATCAAAATTCTGCTCCCTATTAAAGAAGTTGTCAAATTGGTCATGACTTTCGGAACGAAATCACAGCGACGAAATTTTGAAATTACAGGTGAAATTGGTTTTCGTCAAGGTTTTCAAAGAATTTTTTAAAAAATAAAATAGGTCTATCAATAACAAAGTTACGACTATGCATTGTTAATTTTCGAGCGTAAAATTCGGTGATCTCGAATTCGCAAAACATTTTGAAAATATATTTAATCAACAGCCACAACCCATTTTTTTAGGGGGGGGGGATAGGTCAAAGTTTCAGAAAGATCCTAAGGTTAGATTCTGTGAAATCCGATTTGCAGGAAAAACAAAAAAGAAAAAAAAATATAATAATAATCTTAACAGAAACAATAAGCTTTCATATGAAAGCGCAATAATAATCTTAACAGAAACAATAAGCTTTCATATGTCTTTCATATAAGAATAATAATTTTAACAAAAACAATAGTGTTTCACACAAGCTACGCAGTGTGAAAGCCTAATAACTTACTGTTCAAAAAATAAATAATAATAAAGGCATTGATGGAACTTACTTAACGTCAAGGATATATGGAATTATATATAAAATGATATGAATTATTTACATGTGATAAAAAAATCGAAAAGACGGAAAAGCACTAAGAATAAGCACACATAAATTGAAAATTGAAACAGGGAGATATTTAAAACTAGATGTAAATGATCGTTTGTGCAATATATGACGAACAAAGAAAAGAACTGTTTGGATTAATTCTATTTCGTGAATCAAATTTTTATAACCTAACTGATTTACAACAATTTAGAATACTGATGATGAATGAAAATATAGAAATTTTAAAATGCTTAGGATCTTTTGTATACAATTCATTTATGTCTTTGTGAAGTTATGTACATGTATCTGTGTAAAATTATATTCGTGTATGTATCCTTTGTTTGTTTCATGTATCTTTCTATTTTTATACGCCCATATTTTCATGTGGACGTACAATTGTCGTCGTCCCTGTCCGTCTGGACGTCCGTCCGTCCGCAATTTGTTTGTGGACTCTCTACAGGTCACAATTCTTATCCGATGTTAACGAAATTTGAATTATAGGTTTATCCCCATAAGATCTCGGCATGTATCGGATGGAATCTTCATGGATTATGGCCCCCTGATTGTACGAAAAATCGTGTTTTTATACGCCCACATTTTCATGTGGATGTATATTGTTGACCCTGTCCGTCCGTCCACAATTTGTTTGTGGACTCTCTACAGGTCACAATTCGATATTTGCGCCCATCGGATCGTAACTTCCTGAATTATGGCCCCATATTGTCTGAATATGTGGTCTCTCTGGAGGTCAAAATTATTATCCGATTTAAAAAGCCGCTTGATTATATCACTGTTACATGGTAATGAAGGATGATTTCGAATTTTGTGAGAATCGGACCAAAATTGACAGACAAAATGTCCGCCGTTTGTACGCGAATAGTGTGAAAATATGTAATATAAAGGTTGTGTACCCTATAAAGGTCACAATTATGATCCGATTTTGATGAAACTTGAAATGTATGTTTACAACCCAAAGATCTTGGTTCCTATCGATATTTGCGCCCATCGGATCGTAACTTCCTGCATTATGGCCCCCGATTATCTGAAAAATAGCCCTTTTTATCTCTGGGTCCCTCTGAAGGTCAGAATTATTATCCGATTTACAAAACTGATTGATTATATCGCCGTTGCATGGTAATCAAGGTTGAGTTTGAATTTCGTGAAAACGGACCAAAATTGACAGACAAAATGGCCGCCGTTTGTACGCGAATAGTACGTGAAAACATGTTATATCAAGTTTGTGGATCCTATAGAGGTCACAATTATGATCCGATTCTGATGAAACTTGAAATGTATGTTTATAAACCAAAGATCTTGGTTCCTTTCGATATTCAGGCACATCGGATTGTAACTTCCTGAATTATGGCCCTTGATCGTACAAAAAATCGCCTTTATTAGCTTATGGCCCCTCTGGAGGTCACAATTAGTACCTGATTTGAAAAAAAAACCGGTTGATTATATGTAGGTTGAGTTCGAATTTCGTGAAAATCGGACCAAACTTGAAAAACAAAAACGGCCACCGTTTGTACGCTAAGAGTGAAAAAATATGGTATATATATCAAGGTTGTGGACCCTATAGAGGTCACAATTTTAAATGGATTTTGATGAAACATGAAATGCATGTTTATAACCTAAAGATCTCGGTTCCTTTCAATATTTGTGCATATCGGTTTGTAACTTCCCGAATTATGACCTCTGATTATACGAAAAACGGCTGTATCATCTTGTGGTCCGTCTGGAGGTCACAATTATTACCTGATTTAAAAAAAAAAAACGTTTGATAATATAACCGTTACACTGTAATGAAGGTTCGGTTCGAATTTCGTGACCAAAATTGCTGAACAAAATGGCCGCCACGTTTACGCGAATGGTGCAAAAATGTGGTATATCAAGGTTGTGGACCCTGTAGAGGTCACAAGTTCAATCCGATTTTGATAAAATTTGAAATATAAGTTTATAACCGAAAGATCGCGGTTCCTTTCGGGCACATTGGACCATAACTTCCTGAATTATGGCCCCTGATTGTACGAAAAATAATTTTACCTTGTGGACACTATGGATGTCACAATTTTATTCCGAATTAAAAAACCGTTTGACTATATCCCCCTTACACATTAATGATGGTTGAGTTTGAATTTTTTGAAAATCGATAATTGAACAGCTAAATCCACAATATTAAATGTTTCGTATACTAAACGTTAGCAAAGGTAGAACTTCATATAAACCAAACAAATTCTAATGATTTTCTGATAATTACTTAATAACTCTTGTTGACTGCCCGGACGATTTAGCTGCCGTGGGCATAGGTTTCACTGCCTGGCAACCTATTTTTTGTATATGCATACGACCCTGTAAGGGTTTTTGTGTAATAAAGTTTCTTCTTCTTAGGATGGCGTTTGTGAAGATTCGATTTTTTCCTGAATCATTGCGTCATTTTAAACCACCTCGTACATTTGATGTGACAAAATAGAAACCGATCAAAAAATCACCCCAGTGATCATTTCATTTGATGAGGGGATTTAATTCAAATGACGAGAAATACCTGCAATGTTGGGTCTTTCATCATGGTATGTTCACGCCAAAATGATTCAGACAAAGATACTGGGAACCCAATGGATGTATACGCCATTGCGACTACATTGCGAAGAGACACAAATATGATATAAAAAGTCACACGGTATCAAACTCAGACATCGCCAAAAGTTAAGTAGCCCAGAACTACTCTTTTGTTGAAAAGAAGAGATTTCTCTTCATTTTGTGCCAATTCATGAATATGCTTGTTCACATAACAGTTTTCAATAACAAAAAAATCCCCACACTTTTGAATCCAGTAACCTTTACTCTGGGGGATTTGATCTGAAAGAAATTTAAAGTTTGTTAAACCATGGATTTATGTTTAAACGTACTACCAACACAGTGATATACCACCCTGGACACAAACCAATAAGTAATCTTTACAGCTGTTAATTTGAAAGAAAAATAGAGTTGTACGGCTGGAAACACTGAGATTTATGTAAGAAAAAGAGGTTGCCAGGCAACGAAACATACGCCCACACAGCAGCCAAATCGTCCGGGCAGTCAACAAGAGTTGTCGCATATTAAGGAATTATCAGAAAATCATTAGAATTTGTTTGGTTTTTATAATCGAACGTTTTTTTTTTTAAATCAGATAATAATTTTGACCTCCAGAGGCACAACAAGCTAAAAAGGGTGATTTTTCGTACAATCAGGGGACATAATTCAGGAAGTAATGACCCGATGGGCGCAAATATCGAAAGGAACCAAGATCTTTGGGTTATAAACATACATGTCAAGTTTCATCAAAATCGATTCAAAATTGTGACCTCTATAGGGTCCACAACCTTGATATAACATATTTTCACACTACTCGTGTACAAACGGCGGCCATTTTGTCCGTCAATTCTAGTCCGATTTTCACGTAATTCAAACTCTCTCTTCATAACCATGAAATGGTGATATAATCAAACGTTTTTTTAAATCGGATAACAATTTTGACCTCCAGAGGGACCACAAACTAAAAAGGGCGATTTTTTTGGACAATCAGGGGCAATTATTCAGGAAGTTACGATCCGATGGGCGCAAATATCGAAAAGAACCAAGATCTTTGGGTTATAAACATGCATGTCAAGTTTCATCAAAATTGGTTCAAAATTGTGACCTCTATAAGGTCCACAACCTTGATATAACATATTTTCACACTATTCGCGTACAAACGGCGGCCATTTTGTCCGTCAATTTTGGTCCGATTTTCACGAAATTCGAATCCAACCTTCATAACCATGGAACGGTGATATAATCAAACGTTTTTTTTTAAATCGGATAACAATTTTGACCTCCAGAGGGACCACAAGCTAAAAAGGGCGATTTTTCGGACAATCAGGGGCCATAATTCAGGAAGTTACGATTCAATTGGCGCAAATATCGAAAGAAACCAAGATCTTTGGGTTATAAACATGCATTTCAAGTTTCATCCAAATCGGTTCACAATTGTGACCTCTACACTGTTCACAACCTTGATATAACATATTTTCACACTATTCGCGTATAAGTGGCGGCCATTTTGTCCGTCAATTTTGGTCCGATTTTCACGAAATTTGAACTCAGCCTTCGTAACCATGTAACGGTGATATAATCAGACGTTTTTTTTTTAATCGGATAACAATTTTGACCTCAAGAGGGACCACAAGCTAAAAAGGGCAATTTTTCGGACAATCAGGGGCCATAATTCAGGAAGTTACGATCCGATGGGCGCAAATATCGAAAGGAACCAAGATCTTTGGTTTATAAACATGCATTTCAAGTTTCATCCAAATCAGTTCAAAATTGTGACCTCTACACTGTTCACAAGCTAAAAAACGTGATTTTTCGTACAATCAGGGGCCATAACCCATGAAGTTACGGTCCGATACATGCCAATATCGAAAGGAACCGAGATCTTGGGGTGATAAACCTATATTTTAAGTTTCATTGAAATCGGATAAAAATTGTGACCTGTAGACTGTTCACCAACAATTGTGGACGGACGGACGAACGGACGAACAGGGGCGACGACAATATACGTCCACATGAAAATGTGGGCGTACAAAAACTTTAAGAAAATAACAGGTTTAAAATATGCTTTATGACACGGAATATTAGAGGTGTGCAGTATGCATCAATTACACAAGTGTGTACTCACGTCTGATTTCTAAAGATCTAACGCTGACAGTATCTGTTTTAGATCAAGAGCATTGGTAGAAGACAGATACGTGGGTAGGTATGTGATTAATTTCTAATATATTTGTAAAGGCAATATAATGGAGCTGGGCGGGATTTGGGGTTGTCTGGAACCGTATGAGTACAAGTCAAAGGGGCATGGGGGGGAGCTGACTTTCCGTAGACAAGGAAAGTGACAAAAAAAATTTAGTTCATCTATTTGTCAAAATTAAATGCCCGAAATCTAATAAAACACTAATTTTACGGGCTGGAATAGCAGGAAAACGAGTTTGCAGCCATTAAATATTCCAAAATTTTCTTGTGGAGTTCCACACAAGTCCAGTTTCGCTTCTTCGCCTCTGTCTGTAAACCCGAATATTTTCGGTCATTTCTAGTTTTGCTATGTGTCACCGAGCCCTAATATAATCCTAATTTTACTTTTCGTTTAATTGAATGCCCAAAATGTGTGCTGAGTTTACTATGTATTAAAATTTTTGTCTGGAGCCACTCTAATTTGTGCGACATTTTTCGGACATCGATTATTATTAAAAAATTTGTCAATGCAGCTGCAACAGTCTGATTGAATGGTTGGAATTCAGAGTGGGATTTCGGTTACAAAAGCATTGGATACTTTTCGAGTTGCTTACTCGGGCTGGAATAGCAGAAAATGCATTTGCGGTTGTAAGATTTCCAAAATTTTGTCCCGGGGGGGGGGGGGGGAACTGGTTGTTTGGACCAAATTGACATTGTATTCACAGGCTGCAATAGCAGGAAAACGTGTTTGCGGCAGTTAAATTTTTGGGAAAATGTCCCAACGGACCCGTTTTCGTGGACTGTAAACGATTGGTTCGAATTCGAGTCAGTCACCTTAATTAGACTATATTAGACCACTTGGAAGTTGCTGTGTTCACAGGCTGAAATAGCAGGAAAACGTGTTTGCAGCCGCCAAATATTCAAAAAATTTCTTTTGAAGGCGGGGGTCCATACAAGATAAGCTCCGCTTCTTTGCGTCTCGGGGAAGACAGGTGTCGCTCCCTGTAAAACCGATTTTTTTCGGGCATTTCGGGTTCTGCCCCCTAACTGTCATCGAGCCCGTACTCCTGTGACTGGAACTGGCCGAGCTGAAGTTCTTGAGTTCTTGGCGACAATAAACAACCCGTTTCGAAAACTTTCCATCTTTTACTTAGGAATTGCAATAACATGTCAACTCAGACAAATTGTTAAATCCCCCCCCCCACTGGACATAAATTTCTCCTTATCTCAAATATCATCTCAAGTAACTTTTCTCGCAATTTCTCCACTATATGTTGAGTCAAGTTCAAAACGCACGTGATTAGCCGTTCGACTTTTCTTCAACCTTCGCGCCATTTTTAGTTGATTTATTGCACCAAGGCAAGACAATCTAACATTGATTTCCTACTTCACCATTTTAAGACTAACGAAGTAACATTTCAGAGTGCATCAAACGTGATCCGTGGCATTAAAACGACAACCTGCCAAGTGGTCTAAATAATCAATATTATAAAAAATGTGACGAGATTAAGGTATATATACTATTCAAAAAAAGTAGGGGATATTTGATTTTTAAGTGTTATTAAAGTCACCTAATGAAACTGACGAAGAAACAAATGACAAAATGAAATGAAGTTCACATTCATCGATTTATTCCAAATGATCGTTAGACTAAGTAAGGCACAGACTGACCATTATAAGGGTAAAATGATACCCGGGGTCAAACAGCAAAGTTACCACAGCATCACAACAAAGTCAGTAACGGGTAAATCCTCCTCTGTTTGCCAAACAAGCATTGATCCGACGTGGCATACTCCTAATGAGATGTCTAAGGTCATTTTGGTCCAGATTGTCCCATTCCTGTTGCAACGTAGCAGCAAGTTCTTGGACATTGGCAGGACGTTGTTGACGTTGACGTAACCTCTGTCCAAGCATGTCCCAGACATTCTCGATGGGGGAGAGGTCGGGACTCAGTGCTGGCCAAGGTAATGTGGTGATGTTCTGTTGTTGGAGGTAACCTGTGACGATCCTGGCCCTGTGACATCTTGCGTTGTAATCCTGGAAGATGAAACGGCGGCCATGACGTCGTGCGAACGGCACAAAATGGACTGCCAAGATGTTGTCCCGGTAGTACTGGCCTGTAACACGCCCTGCAACAACATGTAAAGCCGTTCTTCCAGCAACATTGATGCCTCCCCACACCATAACAGAACCACCCCCAAATCGACCATGTCTGATGACGTTAACGTCTTGGAAGCGCTCGTTTAGACGACGCCACACCCTCCTACGTCTGTCCAAAAAATCAACAGTGAACCTTGACTCATCTGAAAACATCACATTGCTCCAGCGTCGATTATCCCAGTGTTGACGATCCCTACACCAACGACGTCTTGCCTGAATGTGATGATCTCTCAAACAAGGGATCACGCAAGGACGTCGGTCGCGAAGGTGACCCCTACGCAGTCGATTCCGAATCGTCTGGCCACTCACTCTCACACCAGTGTCTGTTTGAAGACGAGCGCTGATCTGATTTGCTGTGATGACACGATTTCTCAAGGCAAAGGTTCGGATAAATCGATCCTGGGCTTGAGTTGTCGCCCTTGGTCGACCTGAGCGTGGTCTGTCCTGTACAGATTGTGTATCACGGTATCTGGACCATAGCCTGCTTATGACAGACTGAGAAACATTCATCGTCCGCGCAACAACCGCCTGTGTTGTGCCGATCTGTAGCATGCCAAGGGCACGTAACCTTTCATTTTGGGTAAGCCGACGCATATCAAAATTTGTTTTCTGGTCACTTAAACAATTAAACTGATGTTTCCACCCTGGAATTCAATGCCACAATGACTGTAACATTCAAAGTCAGAGTCTTGCAAATCTTGGGTTGGACCCCCATGATGATCCCAAGCATCACCTGCATTCCATGCGGTAGCTATTGGTGCGTTTGGGCGTCACATGTAACTGGAAATGTTTCTTCTGTTAGGTTCTATAGTGACTTTTTTCGTAGTCATTTGCATATCTTAGTATTATGCCCCCAAAATCAAATATCCCCTACTTTTTTTTGAATAGTATATAACATTTCAACGGTACTAACAAAACTCTTAAAAGATATATTTCTGTAAACTATACAACCAGTTCACGAATTGCTTCTTAGATTGAATTTGTTTACTCTGGAATAAAACCTAAATATTTCTCTCCCTTCGTCTTAAATACAAACATAATGCCGCGGATCTCGATATAAAATTTTGTTGATAAAATGTGGATTTTTCAACAAAATAATATCTTCATTCTTTTGTAATAATGTTCTTTTTGTTTAGAATCGGGTATTTCATGAAATATTTATATCCCCAGTTTTATTTTAAACAATACTCTCTTTGATAAAAAGAAAGAAAACGACGCCTTTTTCTGGCCTGAACAGCAAACAGTCTTTATTTGGCCAACAATGGAAAATTCGTTAAATCTGTTAGATTTTGCACCCATAACACAGAACTGGTGTATTTTATTTTTGAGTATGATATAGGAGTATAAAAACAATATTGCATGTGTTTAATGTAAATAAGACGTAAACATGAAACACAATGGTGTAAATTATGTAAATAAATATATGGTAACCCATAATCGACACGGTTGTTTCCAATGTTTATGTTTAATTGTGAAAGTTTGGTCAAAATTTAGTTTTATGTAGGGAAGATAAACCTTTCTACACAATTTCTTTTTATATGAAAGCTATTCGTTTGAAGCAGATCTTAAATCCGAAAAGAATGTTATTGAATAACTAGTGATATGTAAGCGGATTCTACCTCTAATCCGACAAATCGGTTTAGTTGGTGCGGTGGTTGGTGTTTATCCTTAAGTAAGTCGACAATTAGCCTGACCCTTTCCTTAATCCGCTATAATATGAACATTTATCATGAGGTTTAGGTGTATTCTCTGTTTTATTAACGATTAAGTTGAAGACATTAATAACCTTAAGTGTGGTATTAAAATTGATAACACTATTGTTAGTCTACTATTGTATACAGACGACATAGCTCTTTTAGCCCCAGACGAGGACTCGCTGCAGTGTATGCTGGACTGTGTTGCAAATTGGTGCGGTAAATGGCGAATCCAAATAAATACTTCAAAAACGAAAATCGTTCACTATCGCCCTAAATTCAACCAGCAGGCCATGTAGAAACTTTATTTGTGGCAGTGACATCATAGATTACTCACATGCCTACAAGTACTTGGGGTTATGATTAAACGAATCAGTTGACCTTATTCACACTGCAAAAGAGATAGGTAAATCTGCTGGCAGAGCTATGTGTACAATTATTAGTAAATTTAAATGTGTCGATGGCATGTCATTCGATGTTTTTAATACTCTGTATGCTAATTTAGTCCAACCCATCTTATCCTATGGATCAGCAATTTGGCGCATGGAGAATTTAGAATAGATCCTGTCGTTTTTTCTTAGGCGTTGGAAGTAAATCATCAAATCTGGCGGTCCGTGGTGATATGGGTTAGACATCAAACTTTACAAAACAGAAAGTAGAAATTGTTAGATTGTGGGGAAGATTATCATGTGTAGAACCATCACGCCTTGTTAGTAAGGTTAAAGCTTGGTCTTTTAATTTCAGGAAGTCCTGGAATAATACTGTAAAATTGATGGTCGAATTACAAATCCCAATTCCTGATTTAATCAATATACGCAAAACTGATTTTTTTTATTTTAAACTTCATTACCCAGATCTAATGGTAATGCCAGGGATGGGGCCCTGACTTATTACCTTACATGTTTTTCCCTACACAATTTTAATTATCAATAGTACAAATATACAATTATATACTATACAATATACAAGATAATAGCAACATTAATAATAAAGAGAAATAGAATAGTCATTATCTATTAATATGTTAAAAAGTTATTATTCGTCTGATAATAGAGAATCAATTACTGACCATTTTTCTAACTTTTTTGAGGTATAATGAGCTATAGCAGATTGGTACCCAAAATAAGATAGCAGTGAGGATAGGTTCAAAGTTTGGTTTTTCTTTGCTGAAACATATATATATATGAAATTTAGATAGAAGTATTATTAAATTGAGGGCGTCTTTATAATTGTGAGTGTGTAATCCAAAAAGAATAGTTTTAGGTTCAAAAGTAACTTCAATATTAAGATTATTTTTAATTAATAGTTTTAGACTTTCCCATAGTTCTTGGACTATTTTACAGGATGTGAAAAAATGAATTAAGTCTTCCGTTGAATCTTGACAAAACGAACATAGGTCTGTATCTTTTATTTTAGTTTTTTTTTAGGTAAGAGTTGAGAGGTAAAATTCGATGCAATATTCTGTACTGGAACCACTGTAAATTAGTATCCTTTGTTAGTAAAAAGACGTTGGTAAATGTTGTTTGCCAATCGTTTGGTTCCAAATCTAAAAGTTCCTGACATTTTATTGTTGAAGTAGGAATAACATTTGTATTTAATAAAAGTTTATAGAAATAATTGCAACCTTTTAGGTTTGTTTGTAATTTTTGAACAATTGTTGAAACATACGGGCTTTCTAATTTTATACCTAAAGTGTCTGTTTCATTTTTATTTAAAAATTCTTTTAACGAAGAATATAGGCTCTGAAATTTTAAAGAAACAAATTTGAGGTAATTTAAATTTTGTTTCCAATTATATTTTTGATAGTATGTCACCATTGTCATCGAATAGATCGCCTTAAACTGTAATTCCGTTATTGTACCATGATTTGAAATATATAGGTTTGCTATCAATTTTAATATTCGAGTTATACCAAAGAGGAGATTTTGGTAAGTCAGTGTTAATTATATTTAGAGATATATGTGACCAGGAATTAAAAAAAACGTCTTTCCAAAATGGATTAGTTGTGTTTATTTTGGAATTTAAAAAACTGGTCATCGAAATCTATTAACTGTTTAGTAAAGTTATTACCGTAGCATGCATGGACAATATCAAGCCACGGAGTATCAAAGTTAACTAAAATTCGTCTTATCTATGTGCATTTTAGAGCCATAATAGATAAGTTTAGATTCGTCATTTTTAAACCTCCGTACTGATATGGCGTCACAAGTACATCTCTTTTAACTCTATCGACACTAGAACCCCATATAAATTTGAAAAGTCAGTGTTTATTGCTTTAATGATATTAATAGAAGGATTTGGTAGTGAGATAAATATATGTATTAACTTTGGTAGTAGTAAAGATTTATAACAGTAATTCGACCTATCGGACTCAAAATTCGTCGGTTCCATTGTGTTATTGAGCTTTTTATTTTAATTAGCTGTTTGTCAAGATTCAAAGTTACGATATTATTAAGTTCAATAGAAAAGTCTATGCCTAATAGAGAGAAGGAAGTAGAACCCCAATTTAATTTCGATTTATCATGATGATAGACTTGATTACTGTTTATTTTTTAGAACCTATCCACACAATCTTAGTTTTGAAGCTATTTATTTTAACCAGATATGCTTGCAAACTAGTCTAGGGTATCTAATGCTGAGTGAAATGATTGTTTCGATCCATCTAGAAAAAGAGTGGTATCATCGGCATACTGCGAAATGACGTGTTCTGTTTTTCCTATAAGTATACCTCCAATGAGCTTATTATTTTTAACTAACATGGACAAAATTTCAGCACACAATATGAAAATGGGGCAATGGGGTCACCTTGTCGACAGCCACGCTTAACATTGAAGGATTCAGACAGATGTCCATGTTGTATAACAGAGGATAGGATATTATTATTAAAAATCTTAATCCAATTTTTAATTGTATCGCCAATATTAAAGAAGTCTAGAACTTTATAAACAAAAGACCAAGCAACTGAATCGAAGGCTTTTTCAAAGTCAACAAGAATTAGTAGTCCCGGTATGTCATTATTTTCGGTGTAGTGAAGAAAATCAAACAAAAGCCTAGTATTTTCCCCAATGTATCTCCCTCTTATGAAACCAGTCTGAGAATTGGATATTAAAATATTTAAAACATATTTTATTCTATTTGCTATGACCCCAGATAATAGTTTATAACATACATTTAGTAAGGTTATGGGTCGCCAGTTGATAAGAAGATGTCTTGGCTTATCACCTTTAGGGATGCAAGCTATTACTCCAAATCGCTGATCAATAGGCAGTATTCCTTTGTCATAAATGTCATTTGCAGCTCTGAGAATAATGGTTTTTAACTGACCCCAAAAATGTTTGCAAAAGTCAGCCGGGAATCCGCTAGACCCAGGTGATTTGTTTAATTTCATTTTGTTAAAAACTATAAGTAATTCCTCTTCAGAGATTGGTCCTTCTAAACTATTAGATTGTGTATCGTCCAAAATAGTATAATTAAAATTTTTCAGCAGTTCGTTAAGGTCATAATTATCTAGCTCTAATTCGCGATCATTATAAAGTGAAGCATAAAAGTGCCTGACTTGTTTTAGAATTTCTTTCTGGTCTGTAATAGTATTCCCATTTCCCGTTTCTACCCTTTGAATTGTTTTATTCAAAAAATTGTTTAGTTCTAAATTGCGGAAATATTTTGAAGGTTTTTCGCCATCCTCAATCCATTGAGCTTTAGATCGAATTACAACGCCTTTCATATAGTCATTCCGAATATTTTCAAGATCATTTTTATGTTCAGTTAGTTTTATTAGTTTTTCTGATTTTAGTTTGTTTTTGTCTGAAAGGAATTCTAATTTACAGATTTTATCAATCAAAACTTTTTCTCTACTTTTTGTTTCACGTTTTTTGTGTATAGAATACGACATAGAATTGACAAAAGGTCTGAATCCGAAATACTATATTGTAAGTCGTGTTCGTCAATATTAGGTATCATGTCTCTGTCATAAATAATAATGGCGTATTGCTGTTTAACCTGGTTAAATGTATTTTTAATAATATTTGAATAGTTTTCATCTTTTAGAAGAGTATTATTAAATTTCCACAACCCTCCGCCTTTATCAAATTTACTTACTGAGAGTTCTAAAACTACAGTGGAATGATCCGTTCGATACCCCGCGTTAATCTTAATATTTTCTATGAAATTAGAAAGATTCTCTGAAGTCTGAAGTTAATAAAAAGTCTAATCTGGCTTGTTTCTTTGGTCTCTTTTTTCGCCAAGTGTATCTTCTTAAGTCAGGGTATAAAATTCTATAGTAGTCAAGTAAATTAAATTCCGTCATAACGTTTAAAATATAGGATGTTGCTTTAGGATTTTTAATATGTAAGTTATTGTCAGTGTCTATTTCCGGTCTTAAAACAAGATTAAAGTCGTCACAAATTATATTAGAGGTATTTCCGAATTCTAGTATAATATTTCTTACTAAGTCATAGAAATCAGGGCAGTCTTGATTAGGGCCGTAAATATTTAAAAGGCTCAGTCAGATTCCTTCAATATTAAGGTCAATTGCCAATAAGTTACCATTTTCATCTTTTTTGGATCGATGTATTGTAAATTCAAAATTATTTCTGAAAAGTACCGCAACACCCCGCGAATTAGTGGAATAGGAATTAAATAGACACTTATAACCCCAGAGTAATTCAATTTGAGTTTCATCTTGTGTGCTGAAATGAGTGTCTTGTAAGCAGATGATATTATAATTGAGTTGTTTATAAAAATTAAAAACATCGTTTCTTTTACTTTTTGATCCTAGACCTTGACTATTAATTGTTACTATTTTTATATATTTACTCATTAAAATATTTCTTAAATTTTAATTTAATAGAAATATGGAATATATAAGAGATTGTAACATGCTTAGGGGTGAATCTTGCGTTTTGATTGGTCGATTAGACACTGTCGATTGGACAATAACACCCAATGACGTATATATATTAACTAGACCGATGACGCCAATCTGTTTACTAATGACGTGATGACAAATCAGTGCTGACTTCCGGTTCAGTCAAGAAGAGCCGAAAGCGTGACGTTTCTAATGTAAACAATACACGTTGTGCACCTTATTTTTTATCGTTATATCGTCTGTAAATAAAAAGACTGATTGGAATTTAGATTTTTTCTGTTATTACCATCGCTGTACAGTTCACAAATAAAATTTTATATTTTTTAGAAGTGATCATATCTTATAATTTCAAGTATATGACCACGAATGGGCAATGCGCTGATTGAGGTCTGGCTGAACTACTTATTTTCATATTAGGATTCATTGGCGTATAACGGCACCCGAAAAATTAAAAATAAATATAAAAAGTCTATTTACGATTCCCCTATCGGAAAAAAACCTAAATAAATACGTTTTCCCACCGACCCCATTTTTTTAATAGGTAAGGTAAGCAATTGCATCTATACCGACCCTATCTTTTAAAAGCAAAATGCTCACCCCCTCTAGTGTCTAGACCTAAGCTTTTTTTTTTTTTTTTTTTTTATTCTGAACTGATTACTGGTGATCAATTTGCTACAGGACCTATGAATCGGGATTGGTGTGATTTCTGCGCCCAAATGCCACAACTCAGTTCTCAGTGTTTACATAAGCACGAATCAGCATTATTTTCTAGAACCTTACGCTGCTCTGTGATTCTACTAGAAATCCTTGGAAATGAATA
Source organism: Patella caerulea (assembly GCA_036850965.1). Classification (NCBI taxonomy): domain Eukaryota; kingdom Metazoa; phylum Mollusca; class Gastropoda; family Patellidae; genus Patella; species Patella caerulea. Next base: position 46,503,466 of record JAZGQO010000001.1, on the reverse strand, counting down.
ATATACACTTCATGGCATATTAAAATGTGACATAACAAGGGCTATGGACAGGGCTGAACAACAGGGGGCTATTGGGGATGGGTCGATTTTGTTTGCCGAGTGACTGGATTCTTTCGGGAAAATGGACCGTTTTGTCTCTTAAACATAATAAAAACAAAATGAGGCCTACAAATCAGAGAGAGAAATTGGATTTAACGTCCACTCGACACAAACTATGTCATTTTGGGACTAACATATGGTTTAATTTTATTTCAATAATTCGTTTGTGCGTAGGGGTCTTTAGCAGTGGGAGGAAACTGGAGTGCCCAGAGGAAACCCACAAGGTTGAGAAGACGCCCTTATCTCCATGCCACATACGCACCTACAAATCAATATTCAACAGAGTCATTCAAAAATTACACAGTGCTATACTTTACTACTTTTCGACTTATAACTTGGGGTCATAATTGATAATTTAAAAAAAAATAGGTTGCCAGGCAACGAAACATACGCCCACACAGCAGCCAAATCGTCCGGGCAGTCATCAAGAGTTGTCGCATATTAAGGAATTATCAGAAAATCATTAGAATTTGTTTGGTTTTTATAATCAAACGTTTTTTTAAATTGTGACCTCCAGAGGGACCACAAGCTAAAAAGGGTGATTTTTCGTACAATCAGGGAACATAATTCAAGAAGTAATGACCCGATGGGCGCAAATATCGAAAGGAACCAAGATCTTTGGGTTATAAACATACATGTCAAGTTTCATCAAAATCGATTCAAAATTGTGACCTCTATAAGGTCCACAACCTTGATATAACATATTTTCACGCTATTCGCGTACAAACGGCGGCCATTTTGTCCGTCAATTTTGGTCCGATTTTCACGAAATTCAAACACAACCTTCATAACCATGGCACGGTGATATAATCAAACGTTTTTTTTAAATCGGATAACAATTTTGACCTCCAGAGGGACCACAAGCTAAAAAGGGCGATTTTTCGGACAATCAGGGGCCATAATTCAGGAAGTTACGATCCGATTGGCGCAAATATCGAAAGGAACCAAGATCTTTGAGTTATAAACATGGATTTCAAGTTTCATCCAAATCGGTTCAAAATTGTGACCTCTACACTGTTCACAAGCTAAAAAAACATGATTTTTCGTACAATCAGGGGCCAAAACCCATGAAGTTACAGTCCGATACATGCCAATATCGAAAGGAACCGAGCAAAACCCATGAAGTTACAGTCCGATACATGCCAATATCGAAAGGAACCGAGATCTTAGGGTGATAAACCTATATTTTAAGTTTCATTGAAATCGGATAAAAATTGTGACCTGTAGACTGTTCACAAACAATTGTGGACAGACGGACGAACAGGGGCGACGACAATATACGCCCACATATAAAAATGTTCTCCATCTCGGGCCGGGCGATGCCATTTTCACTGGGTGCCAAAAATAAGGTAATAGTGGGCCGAATTGTTTTTCTAATATTGAGTGGAACGATTTTTTGATAGCGCCCCCTTCCCACCAACCGCCACCATTGAAATTTTGTTTGTGCGCCCCAGGCTATGGAATGAAAGAATCCATGTTGGTTTTAAAGAAAAAACCTAAATTGTTTTTGAGCGAAGCGACCTTAAGGCACTTGTATTATTATATTTTCCACTTTGTCTAAGGATCGAGTGTCATTAGAAATAATGAAAATCACACCCAATGTTCTCGAAAATAACTTTAGCAGCAACCACGGTATTGAACAATTATTTGTAAAGATGCCCAAACAAATTACAATGTAATGTGTACATTGTCATAAAATAACTGCAAATAAATGATCTTTTCAGAAAGAAAACAAACAGTAAAATGGCTATTCTAAATTTAAATAAAAATGCATATGATATTGTAGTAGATTATGAAATTTATCACACAAGTGATATCTACTGTAGAATGTGCTTATGGGTGATAATAAACTTATTTTTTTTTATCAAGCTATCTTGCAATATTCAATCGTGCAGTAATATAATGGTACACGATAGATCCATAAGACTTGGTAATACAGAGATAGCTGTTCTTGCTATAATAGTTTTAAATTGTGTTGGTAGCGTTTGACAAAACATGTCTACATAAAGTCTGTTTGAATCAGTTGAGTTGTTAAAAGTTTCTTGAATGATGTCAATGAGTTGTGTTGACGAAGGTTCACAGGTAATGAGACCACCTTCTAGCCATCCTTTAACTTGGTATGATCAGTTGTCTATGGTCGCATTTTTTGATTTCGATCACATTTTCGGTAGATTGTAAGACTGAACACGTCCACACAGATACTTAGGAGCAGTGCCACACTTTTAAACTATGTTATTCTGAGCGAAGTTATGAGTGTTTAAAATTTTAAAATAGAATTGTCTCTGGCTCTTCATTACAAAACCCACACGCATCATTACCAAGGATTCACAAAAATGTTGGTACTAATAATTGAGTGGATAGTAGGGTATTGAAGGCACTGTGGGGTTTTCCTAGCCAAAGAGCTGATATTTTGAAAAATATTGTCTCTGGCGGTATATTAGATTGAAAATTCTAACATGCTATCGTCTAATTTCTAACTTCCATTCACGTAATTTCTATTTTCATTCATGTATTAGTCTTAATAATAGAAATAAGATGAAAAAGAATTAGGATTTACACTGAACAAATTAAAGAAATTGGATTATACTTTGTCTTTTTTTTAGAAATTACATGAATGAAAGTTAGAAATTACATGAATGAAAGTTAGAAATTACATGAATGGAAGTTAGAAATTACATGAATAGAAGTAAGAAATTAGACGATAGCATGTTAGAATTTTGAATCTAAAATAACGCCATAATTGTCAGCACATATTTAAATTATTAGAATTTAAAAATTTCTCCCACATTTATCTGTAAAATGATATCATTGCGATATATTGCTTTCTGTAACTTTGGTTCGTGGTGTGTCTTTTCCTAATATTCACTTTTTATTAATTTGATAAGTTTTTCTTATTTTCTCCTGTCACTTCATAATCTGTGTATGTCATTTACAATCGTGGAAGTGATTTGAAAAATACAACATGTAAATTAAATATCAATTTACCATTTTCGTTTTGAATAAAAATAATTCCGTGAATCTTAACATAATAAAATACATTTTTAAAAATATTTTATTAATTACCAAATATTAAAACATTTATTAAAACTTAAAGTTGATTGTTATTTTCATTATCTTAAATAAATGTAGCTTATATGATGAAATTTATCAAATAAAATGTTAAGATGATATTACTTTAAATGTATTTTTCGCAATATTTCTATCAGTTGCGAAGCCTGAAATGTCGTATAGGCCTTACACGTTGGAATAAATGTTTTTCAAACTAGGCCTATTTCCCAAGGGCTTTTCATTTCCATAGCTACACCATTACTCACGGATTTGAGCTTAGCACTTTGAAATTTAAAAAGATTTATATAGGTAAACATGAAAGTTGATTCATTTTAACTAGGTCAGAAGTGACATTAATTATTATTTCATTATCTTAGAGCTATCTAGCATATGTTTAAAAAATTGTCTGAATACAAAATGTTTAGACTAGATAATTTCATTTTAAATTTAGATGTATTTTTCGCCATATTTCAATAGGCCTTATTACGTTGAAATAAAGTATTTTATTTGGACTAAAATAGGCCTATTCCCCAAGTGCTTTTAAGTTCCGTAGCTAGAACATTTCTCACGGCTTAGTAATGTGAAATAAAATAGAAAATCAAGTTGATTTTAACTATTCAGAAGTGGCATCATTTTTTATTTATTCTAACCTAAAGTCATAACGTTTCCACAGGCGAAATACCGATTGCCTGTTGAAGCAGCAGGCCTTTAGTATTTATTACCGTACATCGCCATGGATATGATTCATCTTATCTTTTATCAATGAAATATTAATATTATTGAAAATTTCGACAGCTTCCCCAATGAAGACACACACGGACTTAGCATAAGCCTAGGGATGTTCGAATTTAAGCATGGATAATTATAAAACTTGTATAAATAAACTACCAAACTCCTATATCTAGTATCTAGGCCTAACAGCTCTTTCTTCGGATAGAAAGAGGAGTTGTTAAAATCTATTTCCCAGAAGCCTGAAGTTTTATTGTCTATTTAAGCTCATTAAAACCCGCCTGTGGCGTGTTCCCTACAAAAGTACCTTTATTATATTACTTATTCCATATACGGTGAATACCGAACAACAAACCAGCTCGTTGTTCGGTATTCGCGAATACCGAACAACAAACTAGCTTCACGCCGCTCATACATATACAAAGTATTTTTATTTTCAAATTTCTTTCTAAAAATAATATTATCTAGTCCTATACATCTATTAATCCAGAAAATTTGATTGTTCGGGTGTATCAAGTTATCACTCACCTATTCACTCACTCTCAATCAGTGTCATTTTTAAAGATGTATAAAATCCCGTTATCCGAAATTCAGATAATATACTAAAAACAAATTCCATCTTTATTTGATGAAGAACTGAGTAAGCTTCATGAGGGTAAATGGACAGATGATTCTAAAATAGTACTTTTCAACCTTTTGCATCTACGAAAAATAACCTGTATCGCGCCAGACGATCAATATATCCAAAAATACCAACAACAAAATGCGAATTTGAAATTTCGATAATTGAAGGCATACCATTTGTGGTGAGCAATTTTATCTAATCGATGACGATACTGATGATAGGATTTTTATACGCCCACCAGCTTAATCGTTCGCAATAAACGTTTGCCCCTTAAAATCGGCAAATTGCTGACTTTAAAGTGAGAAACATTACAACCGGGTGAAATTTTCTGTTTTATCACTTTTACAGTACCATTGATTACCAACCGATTATTACAAAACTTTATAAATAAAAGAGAAAGAGAGAAATGCGGCTTAACGTCCATTCGACACAAACGAGGTCATTTCGGGGGTAACATATGTCTTTTAATTGTATTTAAAAACTTCCCTTGCACGTACGGGTCTTTAGCCGTGGGAGGAAACCGAAGGACACGGAGAAAACCCACGAGGATGGACACCATACTCCATGTCATGTGCGACCTGGAAATCGAAACGACGGCGGTTGACTCAATGACAGACGTTACGATACAGCGCGCACATGGTTACCATTCAGCTATTCAGCCTCCCTAAAATCGGGAAATTGCTGACTTATAGCAAGAAACATTTCAAAAGGGGCATTTCAATCGAAACAACGTCAGTTGACTCAATGACAGACGTTAGGATACAGAGCGCAGGTGCTAACCATTCAGCCACGCAACCTGCCTAAAATTTTTTTTCTTTATAAACAATATTTTATTCAGAATGTCTGAACGGGATCGGGGAACAGGCTTAGCCTATGTAAAACCCCTCTCCCTAGATATACTATTCAAAAAAAGAAGGGGATATTTGATTTTGGGGGCATAATACTAAAATATGCAAATGACTACGAAAAAAGTCACTATAGAACCTAACAGAAGAAACATTTCCAGTTACATGTGACGCCCAAACGCACCAATAGCTACCGCATGGAATGCAGGAGATGCTTGGGATCATCATGGGGGTCCAACCCAAGATTTGCACGACTCTGACTTTGAATGTTACAGTCATTGTGGCATTGAATTCCAGGGTGGAAACATCAGTTTAATTGTTTTAGTGACCAGAATTTTTTTTTTGATATGCGTCAGCTTACCCAAAATGAAAGGTTACGTGCCCTTGGCATGCTACAGATCGGCATAACACAGGCGGTTGTGGCGCGGACGATGAATGTTTCTCAGTCTGTCATAAGCAGGCTATGGTCCAGATACCGTGATACACAATCTGTACAGGACAGACCACGCTCAGGTCGACCAAGGGCGACAACTCAAGCCCAGGATCGATTTATCCGTACCTTGGCCTTGAGAAATCGTGTCATCACAGCAAATCAGAACAGCGTTCGTCTTCAAACAGACACTGGTGTGAGAGTGAGTGGCCAGACGATTCGGAATCGACTGCATAGGGGTCACCTTCGCGCCCGACGTCCTCGCGTGATCCTTTGTTTGAGAGATCATCACATTCAGGCAAGACGTCGTTGGTGTGGGGATCGTCAACATTGGGATAATCGACGCTGGAGCAATATGATGTTTTCAGATGAGTCAAGGTTCACTGTTGATTTTTTGGACAGACGTAGGAGGGTGTGGCGTCGTCGAAACGAGCGCTTCCAAGACGTTAACGTCATCAGACATGATCGATTTGGGGGTGGTTCTGTTATGGTGTGGGGAGACATCACTGTTGCTGGAAGAACGGCTTTACATGTTGTTGCAGGGCGTGTTACAGGCCAGTACTACCGGGACAACATCTTGGGAGTCCATGTTGTGCCGTTCGCACGACGTCATGGCTGCCGTTTCATCTTCCAGGATGACAACGCAAGATGTCACAGGGCCAGGATCGTTACAGGTTACCTCCAACAGCAGAACATCACCACATTACCTTGGCCAGCACTGAGTCCCGACCTCTCCCCCATCGAGCATGTCTGGGACATGCTTGGACAGAGGTTACGTCAACGTCAACAACGTCCTGCCAATGTCCAAGAACTTGCTGCTGCGTTGCAACAGGAATGGGACAATCTGGACCAAAATGACCTTAGACGTCTCATTAGGGGTATGCCACGTCGGATCAATGCTTGTTTGGCAAACAGAGGAGGATTTACCCGTTACTGACATTGTTGTGATGCTGTGGTAACTTTGCTGTTTGACCCCGGGTATCATTTTACCCTTATAATGGTCAGTCTGTGCCTTACTTGGTCTAACGATCATTTGGAATAAATCGATCAATGTGAACTTCATTTCATTTTGTCAGTTGTTTCTTCGTCAGTTTCATTAGTTGACTTTAATAACACTTAAAAATCAAATATCCCCTACTTTTTTTGAATAGTATAATATACATACATAATATTAAAACAAAGGAACAAAAAGGGTGTATATACAGAGTTAAAATGGCAAACACATTCCTAAATACAATAATACATATATAATAGGAAAGATAGCAATGTTTAATATATTATGTATTATGGGTTAAATCATTACGTTAATTAAAATTAATACTATAAAATAAAGCTGTTAATGAGCTAGTTTCAGTATCTGTTAGAATCTGTTTGACATCTCAATAAACTTGTGTACTTGATTAAAAATATTGTTGTTTACATCAGTACTGTAATTTGTAGATCCGAAAACGAGACAGTTTATGTTTTTATGGTTATATTGTAATTTGTCTATGGTTTCCTTTCGTGCATTTGAATGTAAAGAGCATTGCAAAAGGTAGTGATCAGGATCTTCAAAGAAGTGACCACAGAGGCATGCGGGACTGTCAGTAACATGTCTGGGGTACTTATGACCCTGTAGATCAGAACATCGGAGTCTGAATTTACTATGGATTATTTGGACTTTCCGCTGGCCGATATAGTAAAAAGATGGAATTTTTATGTCTGCTTTGGAGCGATGATCTGAAAATATTTTAAGAGTTCTTGAATTTCTTACAGGGGGACCGAGTTTATTCCACTCCTTTATACTGGATGGGATAAATGATTTAGAAAATAATTCAGTACGGTATCGAAATTCTTTGATTTTATCTTCGTTTCGAAATGAATATGTATTTGTTGGTTCCAGATTTATGAGATTCTTGAGATAGGGTGGGGTTAGGTTGTTTATAATTTTGTATAGTAATTTTAATTTGTGACGATTTCGTCGTTCTTTGAGTGGAATAAACCCAGTTTCCGCGTACAGGGAAGCGTGACTAGTACCTTTAACTGCCCCACATATAGTGCGTAGTGCATCAAGCTGAAGGGATTCGAGATTATTAGATAAGTAGTCGGTGCACCCGTCCCAGATTACATCGGCATAGTCAAAGTGTGGCAGAATAAATGAAGAGTATAGGGTATTTAGCGATTTTCTGTTTAAGCGATATTTAAAGGAGCGTAGACAGTTTACTAATTTTGACACTTTACTAATTATACTATCAATGTGACTGTTCCATTTACAATTGGTTTGAAAAATAAGTCCAAGGTGTTTGTGTTCAGTTACTTCCTTTATTCTTATTGATTTCATTAATAGTGGTGGTTTCACAATGTTGCGTTTAGTTGTGAGGGTTAGGGTTTCTGTCTTTAGGGGATTAAAAGTCACTAGCCACGCTTCCGCCCATGCATTGATTTTTTGTAGATCTGTGTTTAGGGTAACTGCGCATGCCTCTGAGTAAGGTCCCTTGTCCAACCTGCCATTTTTAGTTCTTTCCCGCCATTTTCATTTCATTTTCTCATCCGTCTCATTACAGTAATACAAGTTTCAGTTATTTCCCTTTAGTTTCAGATTATTGTTATGCCTGGGTGCAACGTTTCATACTATATTTAGACTTGTAACTTCGCGAGTTTTTGACCAATTTTGATTATATTTTCTTCTTATCCTTTTCTTAGGATACTTGATACCATCGATGACACGTGATGACGTTATAGAGTATTTAATTGTTTTAAAGAGACACATTAAGGGTTGTTCATAGTTAAATGAAAGATTTTTTTTAAAAAGACCAATAAAATTAGGATTTAATAATGCCAGACTGATATTAAAATAAAGTTTTAAATTAAGAATAATTAATTATTGGTCTAATGCAATGAAATGATTTGATTTGATGGATGAAATATACAATGGGTGTCCACACTATGTGGCTAAGGCGTTGGCCTGCTAGCCAGGAGGTCGGGTGTACGATCCCTGCATTGACCGAGAAAGTTCATCTCTATTTTCTGGCGTGTCCCCCCACCCGCCGTGTACACATTGGAGTGCACGTAACAGATCCCTTAGCAGTTGGAATTCGATATTGTTGAAAAAGCTCTTTACGATGACTAAATGTGCAGATTGTAGCCACCCACACTGCATGTTTTGCTTAACAATGAAACGGTGTCGTTTTCAATTTTCGATCCTTTTATTCTTCTACTCCTGATATTTTGGACTGTTGATCGATGGTTTCATATAAAAGACTCTTTGTAGAAGAAGTTCCCCAAAAATATTATGTTGACTTTAAGAGAAAAGGACCTTTAAAAATGCTCCAAATCGTAAAAATACGACTTTTTGGACTTTCGATCTCTTCTTTCTGCTACCCTTGATATTTAAAAAATATGATACAATGATTTCACACAACAGGCTAGCTATTAGACTCTCGATTGACAAGAGTTTCACCACCCTTCCTTCATTATAACCGAAGTTATTGTGCCCTAAAGAATCAACAAATCAGCATGCTTATCTCTGCTTACCCTAGGCAGAAAATGCTCATCTTTGCACTCAATCATGACATTGACCTAGTGAACGTCTACACCAAGATTGAACATTCTAGCTCAATTAGAAGGAGAGTTATTGTGTTTCAAAGTCTCGGCCCTTCAAATTGCTACTACTTTTCATATTCACTTCAAAGTGGCAACCATCAGTTGACCTAAATCAAAATTCTGCTCCCAGCGATTTTTGGGCCATCCTTCAAGGATTTAGAAAATATAACTTCCGTGTCTGTAAGTAAAATAGCAAAAAAGCCTTAGGGATTTTTCATGTTTCAAGATGGTGGCACTTCCGGTTCGATCGACAAACTCCATATTTTGTGTAGGAATCAGTAATTATTTGTCGAGTATCGAATTTTTTTTTAGGTCATTCTGACCTATATTTCGACGATTTTTTTTTAAAACTTTGATCCTTAATTTCACCAAGGGGAGATAATTTAGAAAATTTCTGATTATATTTTTGAAGTCACATGGGTAAGATCTACTTATATACTAAATTTCATGAAAATCGTACAACTATTAAAGAAGTTGTTAAATTGGTCTAAACTTCGGGTTCGAAATCACAGCGACGAATTTTCGAAATTCGAAAATGTGAAACTGCAGATGAAATTGATTTTTTTCAAGGTATTCAAAAAAAAAAAAAAAAAAGAATTAGTAAAATCGGTCAAAAAATAGCAAAGTTACGACTATGCATTGTCAGTTTTTTTCGTTCGTAAAATTCCGTGATTTCGAATTCGCAAAACGTTTTCAAAATATATTTAATCAACAGCCACAACCCATTTTTCAGAAACATCCTATGGTTAGATTCTGTGAAATCCGATTTGCAGGAAAAACACCCAAAAAAAAAATAAAAAAAAATAACTAGATCTGCTACTGTCCCATGCAGATATGAAAGCTTTCATATTCAACGTCATGTGTCATCGATTGTATCAAGTATCTTAAATAAAGGGATAAGAAGAAAAAATATCAAAATTGGTGAAAAACTCGCGAAGTTACAAGTTTAAATATAGTATGAAACATTGCACCCAGGCATAACAATAATCTGAAAACGAAAGGGAAATAACTGAAACTTGTATTACTGTAATGAGACGAATGAGAAAATGAAATGAAAATGGCGGGAAAGAACTAAAAATGGCAGGTTGGACAGGCGACCTTACTCCTTGTCACGTACAACCGAGCATTCGAAAACACGCTAGTTAACTCAATGACAGGCGCGCTTGCTAACCATTCAGCCCCCCCCCCCTTGAAATCAGACACGTGCAATATGTCATATAGGGAGAATAACAAGTCGCTCACAACAAAATCGTAAATTAATGGGTTTAGCTCAAAGGGTTGAGCTACTGTTTTAGAGTATTTATTTGTTTTAAAGAGGCACGTTATGGGTTGTTCATAGTTAAATGAAAGTTTAATTTTAAATAAGACCAATAAAATTAGGATTTAATAATGCCAGACTAATATTAAAATAAAGTTTTAAATTAAGAATATTTAATTATTGGTCTAATGCAATGAAATGCTTTGATTTGACGGATGAAATGTACGATGGGTGTCCAGACTATGTGGCTAAGTCGTTGGCCTGCTAGCCAGGAGGTCGGGTGTTCGATCCCTGCATTGGCCGAAAAAGTTCATCTCGATTCCCCCCCCCCCCTGCCGTGTACACATTGGAGTGCACGTAAAAGATCCCTTTGCAGTTGGAATTCGATACTGTTGAATACGCTCTATACAATGACTAAATGTGCAGATCATAGCCACCCACACTGCATGTTTTGCTTAACAATGAAAGGGTGCCGTTTTCAGTTTTCGATCCTTTTATTCTTCTACTGATATTTTGGACTGTTGGTCGATGGTTTCATATAAAAATCTACCGATAAGACTCTTTGTAGATTTAATAATGCCAGACTAATATTAAAATAAAGTTTTAAATTAAGAATAATTAATTATTGGTATAATGCAATGAAATGCTTTGATTTGACGGATGAAATGTACGATGGGTGTCCAGACTATGTGGCTAAGTCGTTGGCCTGCTAGCCAGGAGGTCGGGTGTTCGATCCCTGCATTGGCCGAAAAAGTTCATCTCGATTCCCCCCCCCTGCCGTGTACACATTGGAGTGCACGTAAAAGATCCCTTTGCAGTTGGAATTCGATACTGTTGAATACGCTCTATACAATGACTAAATGTGCAGATCATAGCCACCCACACCACCCTCCCTTCATTATAACCGAAGTTATCGTGCCCTAAAGAATCAACAAATCAGCATGCTTATCTCTGCTTACCCTAGGCAGAAAATGCTCATCTTTGAACTCAATCATGACATTGACCTAGTGAACGTCTACACCAAGGTTGAACATTCTAGCTTAATTAGAAGGAGAGTTATTGTGTTCCAAATTCTCGGCCCTTCAAATTGCTTCTATTTTTCATTTTCAATGCAAAATGGTGACCTTCACGTGACCGAAATCAAAATTCTGATCCGATAGATTTTTAGGCATTCCTCCAAGGATTCCGAAAATATAACTCCCGAGTCTATAAGTAAAATAGCAAAAAAACTTATTGATTTTTCACGTTTAAAGATGGTGGCACTTCTGGTTCGATCGACAAACTGCATATTTTGTGTACGAATCAGTAATTCCTTGTCTAGTATCGAAAAAAAAAATTAGGTCATTCTGACCTATATTTCTTTGATTTTTTTTAAAATTTTGATCCTTAATTTCATCAAGGGGAGATAATTTAGAAAATTTCTAATTATATTTTTGAAGTCACATCGGTAAGATCTACTTATATACTAAATTTCATGAAAATCGTACAACTATTAAAGAAGTTGTCAAATTGGTCTAAACTTCCGGTTCGAAATCACAGTGACGAATTTTCGAAATTCGAAAATGTGAAACTGCAGATGAAAATGATTTTTTTCAAGGTATTCAAAGAAAAGAGAATTAATAAAATCGGTCAAAAAATAACAAAGTTACGACTATGCATTGTCAGTTTTTTCGTTCGTAAAATTCGGTGATTTCGGATTCGTAAAACGTTTTGAAAATATATTTAAACAACGTTCGCACCCCATTTTTTGGGGGGGGGTGGTCAAAGTTTCAGAAAGATCCCATGGTTAGATTCTGAGAAATCCGATTTGCAGAAAATACACAAAAAAAAAAAAATAACTAGATCTGCTACTGTCCCATGCAGATATGAAAGCTTTCATATTCATCGTCACGTGTCATCGATTATATCAAGTATTTCAAATAAAAGGATAAGAATAACAAACTATCAAAATTGGTCAAAAACTCGCGAAGTTACAAGTCTAAATATAGTATGAAACATTGAGTAATCTGAAAACTAAAGGGAAATAACTGATACTTGTGTTGCTGTAATCGGGATGACTCCCGACTTCAAAACTTTCAGAAAAATGAAATGAAAATGGTAAGAAAACATCGAAAAATTAAACGAGATACTTTGAACAAAACTAAAACTTTTTGAATCAGGTTGAACTCAACTGTTTGAATATGTACGTTAAATATGTAGATTTGGAAAATTATAAAGACATAATATCAAAATCGGTCAAAAACTCACAAAGTTACAAATTTAAATGTAGTTGAGAAACATTGCACCCGGGCAAAAAAATAATCTTTAAACTAAAGGGAAATAACTGAAACTTGTATAGCTGTAATCGGGTTTCCAAGATATGTTATATAATTATGGTTTCCAATATGTTCGGTTATAAGTAGGAAATCGTGACGACTTCTTAAAGTTGGGTTCCCAGATAAGTATTTATCGGGTGGTCATTGCCTATAAAAGTATGGCAATTTTGGTATATATGGAAAGAAGAGATATCCAATCTTACTAGAAAAATACTGGATTCCCTGAAAAACACTCATGGAGCGTAAACAGGACAAAAATGTAAGGGGTTCCCTTAATAGTCAACCCGACGAATAAGGGTACCTGCACGCTTGGCGTTGAAGGCTGCACGCGAACTTGAGTGATTTGTGTACATTTTGAAAAACTTTATGAAGAGTTAGACATACAACAATTTCTGGGGTAAAAATCACGGAAAAAGACGCATGCAGTGGATAATCCGAGAATTTAATTAGGATTCTATATTTGTAGTAAATAGTCAGCGCTTACAGACAACATCGTCTTGTGTATGCAATGCATTCTCCCCTGTCGTCTGCCACCGTTGCCATTGGTTACGCCGAGGGGTAATCGCCTGACGCAAACATGGTCTCTTTCGATAGATTTTTATAGCGGGCTATTCTCGTCAATTACAATGTTATGGGAACGATTTGAAGCAAAATTATGATAAAATAATTAGTTTGAATATGTTTTTAATTCTAATATATCATCAAATCACCCAGTTTGTATCCGGGAACCCAACTTTAAGCATATTTTAAACAAAGGGTCATAGACTGCAATATACAAGAATGGCACTCTGCAATAAAAAAAATGTCCAAAGCAAGATTTCTATGCAGAAATTAAATAATTGCTAGAACCAGAAAAATATTTATCCACTATAATAAATAAGCAACATAGAGAAAATGAAATGAAATTGAATGGGGTTTAACGTCCTACACTTCTGCTCCTACAATGGGCTAAGGAAGACGGGCATACGCCATAAAGTGTGCAATGAGGGAAATTTTACCCGGGCAGCGGCGTTACGGCCTACGAGGTTGGACAGGCGACCATACTCCTTGTCACGCACAACCAAGAAATCGAAACAACGCCAGTTGACTCAATGACAGACGTTATGATACAGAGCGCACATGCTAACCATTCAGCCACGCAACCTCCCTAAAATCGCCAAATTGCTGACCTACAGCGAGAAACATTTCAACCGGGCGAAATTTTCTATTTTAACAGTTTAATTTGCACGGTACCTTTAGTTATCAACCGATTATTACAAAACTTTTTAAAAATAAGCTCCCCCTGACCACCTTAATCGTTCGCAATAAACGTTTGCCCCTTAAAATCGACAAATTGCTGACTTTAAAGTGAGAAACATTACAACCGGGCCAAATTTTCTGTTTTATCACTTTTACAGTACCTTTGATTACCAACCGATTATTACAAAACTTTAAAAATAAAAGAGAAAGAGAGAAATGCGGCTTAACGTCCATTCGACACAAACTAGGTCATTTCGGGACTAACATATGTTTTTTTTAAACTTTATTTATAAACTCCCCTTGCGCGTACTGGTCTTTAGCCGTTGGGAGGAAACCGAAGAACACGGAGAAAACCCACGAGGTTGGACATCATACACCATGTCACGTGCAACCTGGAGATCGAAACGACGCCCGTTGACTCAATGACAGACGTTACGATACAGCGCGCACATGCTAACCATTCAGCCATTCAGCCTCCCTGAATTCGGAAAATTGCTGACTTATAGCAAGAAACATTTCAACCGGGCGAAATTTTCTGTTTTAACAGTTTAATGTGCACGGTACTTTAATTACCAACCGATTATTACAAAACTTTTGAAAATAAGCTCCAACTGACCAGCTTAATCGTATGCAATAAACGTTTTGCCTGAATTGAAAGTTCTGCACGGAGAAAGTTCATCTCGATTTCCCGGCGTGGTTCCCCTAGTCAGTGAGGCAGAACGGAGGGCCTGACAAGCACAGCTGTCTAGTCGTTCGGATGGGACGAAAAACCAAGGTCCCGTGTACACATTGGAGTGCACGTAAAATATCCCTAAGCAGTTGGAATTCGATACTGTTGAATAAGCTCTATACGATGACCAAATGCGTAGATTGTACACACCCACACTGTATGTTTCGCTTACTAATGAAAGGGTGCCGTATTCAATGTTCGATCCTTTTGTTCTTCTACTCCTGATATGTTGGATTGTTGATCGACGGTTTCATATAAAAGACTACCAATAAGACTCTTTGTAGAAGAAGTTCCCCAAAAAATATTACGTTGACTTTACGAGACAGACCTCTAAACATGCTTCAAATTGTAAAAATACGACTTTTTGGATTTCCAATCTCTTTTTTCCTCTATCCCTGATATTTAAAATAAATGATACAATGATTTCACACAACAAATTCTCGGCCCTTCAAATTGCTTCTATTTTTCACTTTCACTTAAAAATGGTGACCATCACGTGACCGAAATCAAAATTCTGATTCGATAGATTTTTAGGCATTCCTTCAAGGATTCCGAAAATATAACTCCCGAGTCTGTAAGTAAAATAGCAAAAAAGCCTTTTTGATTTTTCACTTTTAAAGATGGTGGCACTTCCGGTTCGATCCACAAACTCCATATTTTGTGTACGAATCAGTAATTGATTGTCTAGTATAAAAAAAAGTCATTTTTGAATGGTTAGCATGTGCGCGCTGTTTCGTAACGTCTGTCATTTAGTCAACCGCCGTCGTTTCGATTTCCAGGTTGCACGTGACATGGAGTATGGTGTACAACCTCGTGGGTTTTCTCCGTGTCCTTCGGTTTCCTCCCACGGCTAAAGACCTGTACGTGCAAGGGAAGTTTTTAAATACAATTAAAAGACATATGTTACCCCCGAAATGACCTCGTTTGTGTCGAATGGACGTTAAGCTGCATTTCTCTCTTTCTCTTTTATTTATAAAGTTTTGTAATAATCGGTTGGTAATCAATGGTACTGTAAAAGTGATAAAACAGAAAATTTCACCCGCTTGTAATGTTTCTCACTTTAAAGTCAGCAATTTGCCGATTTTAATTAATTATTCTTAATTTAAAACTTTATTTTAATATTAGTCTGGCATTATTAAATCCTAATTTTATTGGTCTTTTTTAAAATTAAACTTTCATTTAACTATGAACAACCCTTAGCGTGTCTCTTTAAAACAATTAAATACTCTAAAACAAAAACAAAAAAAACAAAAAATCAACTAGATCTGCTACTGTCCCATGCAGATATGAAAGCTTTCATATTCGTCATCACGTGTCATCGATGGTATCAAGTAACTTAAGAAAAGGATAAGAAGAAAATATTATCAAAATTGGCCAAAAACTCGCGAAGTTACAAGTCTAAATATAGTATGAAACGTTGCACCCAGGCATAACAATAATCTGAAACTAAAGGGAAATAACTGAAACTTGTATTACTGTAATGATACGGATGAGAAAATGAAATGAAAATGGCGGGAAAGAACTAAAAATGGCAGGTTGGACAAGGGACCTTACTCAGGGGCATGCGCAGTTACCCTAAACACAGATCTACAAAAAATCAATGCATGGGCGGAAGCGTGGCTAGTGACTTTTAATCCCCTAAAGACAGAAACCCTAACCCTCACAACTAAACGCAACATTGTGAAACCACCACTATTAATGAAATCAATAAGAATAAAGGAAGTAACTGAACACAAACACCTTGGACTTATTTTTCAAACCAATTGTAAATGGAACAGTCACATTGATAGTATAATTAGTAAAGTGTCAAAATTAGTAAACTGTCTACGCTCCTTTAAATATCGCTTAAACATAAAATCGCTAAATACCCTATACTCTTCATTTATTCTGCCACACTTTGACTATGCCGATGTAATCTGGGACGGGTGCACCGACTACTTATCTAATAATCTCGAATCCCTTCAGCTTGATGCACTACGCACTATATGTGGGGCAGTTAAAGGTACTAGTCACGCTTCCCTGTACGCGGAAACTGGGTTTATTCCACTCAAAGAACGACGAAATCGTCACAAATTAAAATTACTATACAAAATTATAAACAACCTAACCCCACCCTATCTCAAGAATCTCATAAATCTGGAACCAACAAATACATATTCATTTCGAAACGAAGATAAAATCAAAGAATTTCGATACCGTACTGAATTATTTTCTAAATCATTTATCCCATCCAGTATAAAGTAGTGGAATAAACTCAGTCCCCCTGTAAGAAATTCAAGAACTCTTAAAATATTTTCAGATCATCGCCCCAAAGCAGACATAAAAATTCCATCTTTTTACTATATCGGCCAGCGGAAAGTCCAAATAATCCATAGTAAATTCAGACTCCGATGTTCTGATCTACAGGGTCATAAGTACCCCAGACATGTTACTGACAGTCCCGCATGCCTCTGTGGTCACTTCTTTGAAGATCCTGATCACTACCTTTTGCAATGCTCTTTACATTCAAATGCACGAAAGGAAACCATAGACAAATTACAATATAACCACAAAAACATAAACTGTCTCGTGTTCGGATCTACAAATTACAGCACTGATGTAAACAACAATATTTTTAATCAAGTACACAAGTTTATTGAGATGTCAAACAGATTCTAACAGATATTAAAACTAGCTCATTAACAGCTTTATTTTATAGTATTAATTTTAATTAACGTGATGATTTAACCCATAATACATAATATATTATACATTGCTATCTTCCCTATTATATATGTATTATTATATTTAGGTATGTGTTTGCCATTTTAACTCTGTATATACACCCATTTTGTTCCTTTGTTTTAATATTATGTATGTATATTATACTATTCAAAAAAAGTAGGGGATATTTGATTTTTAAGTGTTATTAAAGTCACCTAATGAAACTGACGAAAAAACAAATGACAAAATGAAATGAAGTTCACATTCATCGATTTATTCCAAATGATCGTTAGACCAAGTAAGGCACAGACTGACCATTATACGGGTAAAATGATACCCGGGGTCAAACAGCAAAGTTACCACAGCATCACAACAATGTCAGTAACGGGTAAATCCTCCTCTGTTTGCTAAACAAGCATTGATCCGACGTGGCATACTCCTAATGAGACGTCTAAGGTCATTTTGGTCCAGATTGTCCCATTCCTGTTGCAACGCAGCAGCAAGTTCTTGGACATTGGCAGGACGTTGTTGACGTTGACGTAACCTCTGTCCAAGCATGTCCCAGACATGCTCGATGGGGGAGAGGTCGGGACTCAGTGCTGGCCAAGGTAATGTGGTGATGTTCTGCTGTTGGAGGTAACCTGTAACGATCCTGGCCCTGTGACATCTTGCGTTGTCATCCCTGAAGATGAAACAGCAGCCATGACGTCGTGCGAACGGCACAACATGGACTCCCAAGATGTTGTCCCGGTAGTACTGGCCTGTAACACGCCCTGCAACAACATGTAAAGCCGTTCTTCCAGCAACAGTGATGCCTCCCCACACCATAACAGAACCACCCCCAAATCGATCATGTCTGATGACGTTAACGTCTATGAAGCGCTCGTTTCGACGACGCCACACCCTCCTACGTCTGTCCAAATAATCAACAGTGAACCTTGACTCATCTGAAAACATCACATTGCTCCAGCGTCGATTATCCCAGTGTTGACGATCCCTACACCAACGACGTCTTGCCTGAATGTGATGATCTCTCAAAGAAGGGATCACGCGAGGACGTCGGGCGCGAAGGTGACCCCTATGCAGACGATTCCGAATGGTCTGGCCACTCACTCTCACACCAGTGTCTGTTTGAAGACGAACGCTGATCTGATTTGCTATGATGACACGATTTCTCAAGGCCAAGGTACGGATAAATCGATCCTGGGCTTGAGTTGTCGCCCTTGGTCGACCTGAGCGTGGTCTGCCCTGTACAGATTGTGTATCACGGTATCTGGACCATAGCCTGTTTATGACAGACTGAGAAACATTCATCGTCCGCGCCACAACCGCCTGTGTTATGCCGATCTGTAGCATGCCAAGGGCACGTAACCTTTCATTTTGGGTAAGCTGACGCATATCAAAAAAAAAATTCTGGTCACTAAAACAATTAAACTGATGTTTCCACCCTGGAATTCAATGCCACAATGACTGTAACATTCAAAGTCAGAGTCGTGCAAATCTTGGGTTGGACCCCCATGATGATCCCAAGCATCTCCTGCATTCCATGCGGTAGCTATTGGTGCGTTTGGGCGTCACATGTAACTGGAAATGTTTCTTCTGTTAGGTTCTATAGTGACTTTTTCGTAGTCATTTGCATATTTTAGTATTATGCCCCCAAAATCAAATATCCCCTTCTTTTTTTGAATAGTATATCTAGGGAGAGGGGTTTTACATAGGCTAAGCCTGTTCCCCGATCCCGTTCAGACATTCTGAATAAAATATTGTTTATAAAGAAAAAAAATTTTAGGCAGGTTGCGTGGCTGAATGGTTAGCACCTGCGCTCTGTATCCTAACGTCTGTCATTGAGTCAACTGACTTTGTTTCGATTGAAATGCCCCTTTTGAAATGTTTCTTGCTATAAGTCAGCAATTTCCCGATTTTAGGGAGGCTGAATAGCTGAATGGTAACCATGTGCGCGCTGTATCGTAACGTCTGTCATTGAGTCAACCGGCGTCGTTTCGATTTCCAGGTCGCACATGACATGGAGTATGGTGTCCATCCTCGTGGGTTTTCTCCGTGTCCTTCGGTTTCCTCCCACGGCTAAAGACCCGTACGTGCAAGGGAAGTTTTTAAATACAATTAAAAGACATATGTTACCCCCGAAATGACCTCGTTTGTGTCGAATGGACGTTAAGCCGCATTTCTCTCTTTCTCTTTTATTTATAAAGTTTTGTAATAATCGGTTGGTAATCAATGGTACTGTAAAAGTGATAAAACAGAAAATTTCACCCGGTTGTAATGTTTCTCACTTTAAAGTCAGCAATTTGCCGATTTTAAGGGGCAAACTTTAATTGCGAACGATTAGGCTGGTCTGGGGGAGCTTATCTTTAAAAGTTTTGTAATATTCGAAAATTCGTCGCTGTGATTTCGTACCGGAAGTTGAGACCAACTTGACAACTTCTTTAATAGTTCTACGATTTTCATGAAATTTAGTATGTAAGTAGACATTACTGATGCGACTTGAAAAATGACTTTTAAAATTTTCTAAATTATCTCCCCTTGGTGAAATTAAGAATCAAATTTTTCATGAAAATCGTCGAAATAAAGCTCAGAATGACCTAATTTTTTTTCGATATTAGACAAGTAATTACTGATTCGTCCACAAAACATGGAGCTTGTTAATCGAACCGGAAGTGCCACCATCTTGAAACGTGAAAAAAAATAGAACTTTTGCGATATTGCACTTACAGACATGGGATTTACATTTTCTGAATCCTTGAAGGAAAACCTAAAATGCGTTCAGACCAGAATTTTGATTTAGGTCAGCTGATGGTCGCCATTTTGAAGTGAATATCAAACATAGTGAAAAATCAACATTTACGGACTTGTAAACAAACACAATAGGACACAGTATGTTCAATGCGTCTCCTATGTCTAAAATTTAATACATTTCAGGATAGCCGGGATAAGGGTCGAAATTTTGGTATTTGAATATTTCAAAAATTCGAATTCCGTCTTTGATGTTTTTCGTGCCGACAAAGTTGTTTACGAGTGAAAAATCACATTAATTTCGCTAGATTGTGACCGATTTTAATGATTTATTTTTTCTTGTTCGGATTATTTATATGACCCATGAAGTGACAGGAAGTGACTGTGAATATGAAAGCTTTTATATCTTCATGGGACAGTAGCAGATCTAGTTAAGCTTTCATATTACATATGAAAGCTTATTGTTTCTGTTAAGATTATTCCTATTATTATTTTTTTTGGTGTTTTATCCGCAAATCGGATTTCTCAGAATCTATCCATAGGATCTTTCTGAAACTTTTACCTATCCCCCCAAAATGGGTGGTGGCTGTTCATTAAATATATTTTCAAAACGTTTTACGAATCCGAAATCACCGAATTATACGAACGAAAAAACTGACAAGGCGTAGCCGTAACTTTATTATTTTTTGACCGATATTACTAATTCTTTTTTCTTTGAATACCTTGAAAAAAATCACTTTCATCTGCAGTTTCACATTTTCGAATTTCGAAAATTCGTCGCTGTGATTTCGAACCGGAAGTTTAGACCAATTTGACAACTTGTTTAATAGTTGTACGATTTTCATGAAATTTAGTATGTAAGTATGCAAGGGAAGTTTTTAAATACAATTAAAAGACATATGTTACCCCGAAATGACCTCGTTTGTAAGCCGCATTTCTCTCTTTCTCATTTCTGTTTCCCCCCAACAGCTAAAGAGCAGTACGCGCAATTAAAAATTAAAATTAAAAAACATATGTTAGTCCCGAAATGACCTCGTTTGTGTCGAATGGCCGTTAAGCTGCATTTCTCTCTTTCTCTTTTATTTTTAAAGTTTTGTTATAATCGGTTGGTAATCAGATGTACTGTAAAATTGATAAAACAGGAAATTTCGCCCGGTTGTAATGTTTCTCACTTTAATGTCAGCAATTTGCCGATTTTAGGGGGCAAACGTTTATTGCGAACGATTAAGCTGGTCAGAGGGGGCTAATTTTTAAAAGTTTTGTAATATTCGGTTGATAATTAAAGGCACCATGCAAATTAAACTGTTAAAATAGAAAATTTCGCCCGGTTGAAATGTTTCTCGTTGTAGGTCAGCAATTTGCCAAATTTAGGGAGGTTGTGTAGCTGAATGGTTAGCAACTGTGCTCTGTATCGTAACGTCTGTCATTGAGTCAACTAGCGTTGTTTCGATTGAAATGCCCGGTTGAAATGTGTCTTGCTATAGATCTTACCAATGTGACTTCAAAAATATAATTAGATATTTTCTAAATTATCTCCCCTTGACGAAATTAAGGATCAAATTTTTCAAAAAAATCAAAGAAATATAGGTCAGAATGACCTAATTTTTTTATTGATACTAGACAAGGAGTTACTGATTCGTACACAAAATATGGAGTTTGTGGATCGAACCGGAAGTGTCACCATCTTTAAAAGTGAAAAATCAGTAAGGCTTTTTTGCTATTTTACTTACAGACTCGGGAGTTATATTTTCGGAATCCTTGAACGAATTCCTAAAAATCTATCGGATCAGAATTTTGATTTCGGTCACGTGATGGTCACCATTTTGAATTGAAAATGAAAAATAGAAGCAATTTAAAGGGCCGGGACTTTGGAACACAATAACTCTCCTTCTAATTAAGCTAGAATGTTCAACCTCGGTGTAGACGTTCACTAGTCCAATGTCATGATTGAGTTCAAAGATGGGCATTTTCTGCCTAGGGTAAGCAGAGATAAGCATGCTGGTTTGTTGATTCTTTAGGGCACGATAACTTCCGTTATAATGAAGGGAGGGCGGTGAAACTTTTGTCAATAGAGTCCAATAGCTAGCCTGTTGTGTAAAATTTTTGTATCATTTATTTTAAATATCAGGGATAGGCGAAAAAAAAGAGATTGAAAATCCCAAAAGTCGTATTTTTACAATTTGGAGCATGTTTAGAGGTCTTTCTCCTAAAGTCAACTTAATATTTTTTGGAAGAACAAAAGGATCGAACATTGAAAACGGCATCCTTTCATTGTTAACCGATACATGTGTGGGTGACTACAATCTACACATTTAGTCATCGTATAGAGCTTATTCAACAGTATCGAATTCCAACTGCTAAGGGATATTTTACGTGCACTCCAATGTGTACACGGGACCTTGGTTTTTCGTCCCATCCGAACGACTAGACAGCTGTCCTTGTCAGGCCCTCCGTTCTGTCTCACTGACAAGAGGAACCACGCCGAAAAATCGAAATGAACTTTCTCAGTGCAGAACTTTCAATTCAGGACAAACATTTACTGCATACGATTAAGCTGGTAAGTTTGAGTTTATTTTCAAACGTTTTGTAATAATCGGTTGGTAATTAAATTACCGTGCAAATCAAACTTTTAAAACAGAAAATTGCGCCTGGTTGAAATGTTTCTTGCTATAAGTCAGCAATTTCCCGATTTTAGGGAGGCTGAATGGTTAGCATACGCGTGCTTTATCTTAACGTCTGTCATTGAGTCAACCGGCGTCGTTTCGATTTTCAGGTTGCACGTGACATGGAGTATAGTGTCCAACCTCGTGGGTTTTCTCCATGTCCTTCGGTTTCCTCCCACGGCTAAAGACCCGTACGCGCAAGGAAAGTTTTTAAATAGAATTAAAACACAGATTGCATGTGACATGGGGTATGGTGTCCAACTTCGTGGGTTTTCTCCGTGTCCTTCGGTTTCCTCCCACTGCTAAAGACCCGTACGTGCAAGGGAAGTTTTTAAATACAATTAAAAGACATATGTTACCCCGAAATGACCTCGTTTGTAAGCCGCATTTCTCTCTTTCTCATTTCTGTTTCCCATCAACAGCTAAAGAGCAGTACGCGCAATTAAAAATTAAAATTAAAAAACATATGTTAGTCCCGAAATGACCTCGTTTGTGTCGAATGGCCGTTAAGCTGCATTTCTCTCTTTCTTTTTTATTTTTAAAGTTTTGTTATAATCGGTTGGTAATCAGATGTACTGTAAAATTGATAAAACAGGAAATTTCGCCCGGTTGTAATGTTTCTCACTTTAATGTCAGCAATTTGCCGATTTTAGGGGGCAAACGTTTATTGCGAACGATTAAGCTGGTCAGAGGGGGCTAATTTTTAAAAGTTTTGTAATATTCGGTTGATAATTAAAGGCACCATGCAAATTAAACTGTTAAAATAGAAAATTTCGCCCGGTTGAAATGTTTCTCGTTGTAGGTCAGCAATTTGCCAAATTTAGGGAGGTTGTGTAGCTGAATGGTTAGCAACTGTGCTCTGTATCGTAACGTCTGTCATTGAGTCAACTGGCGTTGTTTCGATTGAAATGACCGGTTGAAATGTGTCTTGCTATAAATCAGCAATTTCCCGATTTTAGTGAGGCTGAATGATTAGCATGTGCGCGCTGTTTCGTAACGTCTGTCATTTAGTCAACCGGCGTCGTTTCGATTTCCAGGTTGCACGTGACATGGAGTATGGTGTCCAACCTCTTGGGTTTACTCCGTGTCCTTCGGTTTCCTCCCACGTCTAAAGACCCGTACGCGCAAGGGAAGTTTGTTTTTTTAAAAACTAGGGTTAGGGTTTAAAAATAGAATTAAAAGACATATGTTAGTCCCGAAATGACCTCGTTTGTGTCGAATGGACGTTAAGCCGCATTTCTCTCTTTCTCTTTTATTTTTGAAGTTTGTATTAATCGGTTGGTAATCAATGGTACTGAAAAATTGATAAAACAGAAAATTTCGCCCGGTTGTAATGTTTCTCAATTTAAAGTCAGCAATTTGCCGATTTTAAGGGGCAAACGTTTATTGCGAACGATTAAGCTGGTCAGGGGGAGCTTATTTTTAAAAGTTTTGTAATATTCGAAAATTCGTCGCTGTGATTTCGAACAGGAAGTTGAGACCAACTTGACAACTTCTTTAATAGTTCTACGATTTTCATGAAATTTAGTATGTAAGTAGACATTACTGATGCGACTTGAAAAATGACTTGGGATCAGGGTCAAAATATTGTTATTTGAAAATTTCGAATTTTGTCTTTGATGTTTTTCGGGCCGATAAAGTTGTTTACGAGTGAAAAATCATAAAAACTTTGCTCTATTTTGTCCGATTTTAATGATTTTTTTTTCTTCGTGAGATTATTTACATGACCTATGACAGGAAGAGACTGTCAATATGAAAGCTTTAATATCTGCTTTGCAGATCTAGTTAAGCTTTCATATTACATTTGAAACCTTATTATTTCTGTTAAAATTATTATTATTTTTTTTTTTGTGTGTATTTTCTGCAAATTGGATTGCTCAGAATCTAACCATGGGATCTTTCTGAAACTTTGACCTACCCCCCTAAAAATGGGGTGCGAACGTTGTTTAAATATATTTTCAAAACGTTTTACGAATCCGAAATCACCGAATTTTACGAACGAAAAAACTGACAATGCATAGTCGTAACTTTGTTATTTTTTGACCAATTTTACTAATTCTTTTTTCTTGATTGAGTTCAAAGATGAGCATTTTTTGCCTAGGGTAAGCAGACATAAGCAAGCTGATTTTTTGATTCTTTAGGGGACGATAACTTTGGTTATAATGAAGAGAGGGCGATGAAATTCTTGTCAATCGAGAGTCTTATAGCTAGCCCGTTGTGTGAAATCATTGTATCATTTTTTTAAATATCCAGGGTAGCCGAAAAAGGAGATTGAAAATCCAAAAAGTCGTATTTTTATGATTTGGAGTATTTTTAGAGGGCTTTTTCTCGTTAAGTCAACATAATATTTTTGGGGAACTTCTTCTACAAAGACTCTTATCTGTAGTCTTTTTTATAAAACCATGGATCAACAGCCCAAAATATCAGGAGTAGAAGAACAAAAGGATCGAAAATTGAAAACGGCACCCTTACATTGTTAAGCGAAACATGCATTGTGAGTGGCTACAATCTACACATTTAGGGCTTATTCAACAGTATCGAATCCCAACTGCTAAGGGATCTTTTACGTGCACTCCAATGTGTACACCGGACCAGTATCATAAAGCCTGTCATTGAGTCAACTAGCGTGTTTTCGAATCCCTGGTTGTACGTGACAAGGAGTAAGGTCGCCGGTTTCCTTCCACTGCTAAAGAACTCTACGCGCAAGCGAAATATTGAAATAAGATCAAACCATATGTTAGTCCCGAAGTGATTTAGTTTTTGGACACATAAAATCTCTTTCTAATTGAGCTAGACTTGGTGTAGGTGTTTATTAGGATAATAACTTGATGACTTTTGAACACAATACATTTGTAACTCTTCTTCTAATTCGGCTACAATGTTCAAACTTGGTTTAGGTATTCACTAGGTCAATGTCTTGAAGGAATTCGAATATCAGCATTTTCTGCGTTGGGTAAGCAGAGATGAGCAATTTGATTGGTTGATGATTCGGCACATAATAACATAAGTTCTGATTAAGTGATAGTGATGAAACTTCTTGTATAGTGTATAGTTTCATTAAATCACTACCTTGACTAAGGTCGACAATGAGCCTTTCCTACTCAGGGCGGAGTTTGAAAATGAGCATTTTCTGCTTAGGGTAAGCGGAGATAAGCAATTTGATTGGTTGGTGATTTCGGACACTTTTACTTCAGTTCTAATTAAGTCGGAGTGACGAAACTTAGTGTATAGTTTCATTACATCGATACCCTGAATATGTTCAACAATGAGCATTGTCTGCCATGGATAAGCAGAGCGATGAGCAATTTGATTAGTCAAGAATTTGAAACAAAATAACTCTCCTAATTGTGGAAGAATGTTCAATCTTGGCGAAGGCGTTCATTAGGTCAATACCCTGATGGAGTGTGAAGATGAGCATTGTCAGCTTACTGTAAGCAGAGATAGGCAATCTGATTGGTTGATACTTTGGGGCATGATAACTTTGGTTATAATGAAGTGAGAGCGACAAAACCCCAAATATAGATTCATGGTTGATACTTTGGGGCATGATAACTTTGGTTATAATGAAGTGAGAGCGACAAAACTCCAAATATAGATTCATTATGTCATTACCTTGACTATGTTAGATGTTGAAAATTTTCTGCTTAAACTTAGGAGCGATAAGCAATTTGACTGATCACATTGAAACAAAATAACTTTGTTTTTAATTAAGGCAGAATTTGAACCGATTGAATTTTTCTCGTTATAACTCAGTGAGTTTTTGGCTGATTTCAATATTCCTTTTTCCGTTTTAAGATTCTTTATATGACCCATGACATGTGGCAGGAAGTGACTGTGCATATGAAAACTTTAATATCTGCTTAGCAGATCTAGTTTCTATTTAATTTTTTATGGCATAGTTTTGTTTTTATTTCTTATATGGCGAAATTTGTTATAGTATAGTAATGTTTTTATTTCATTTTTGGCTAAATTGAATTAAGTTTTGGTTCTAGTTTAATTATGTTTTTTTTATTTCTTATGCCAGAAATGGTGCTAAAATGTTGGTTAATTAATTACATTGGGGATTATGAAAGTGTAAATTCTTAGCATAACAATCTATAACACCATTGTTACATTTTTATACGCCCACATTTTCATGTGGACTTATTATGCCGTCGCCCCTGTTTGTCCGCCCCGTCCGGACGTCCGTCCGCAATTTCCTTGTGGACACTCTACAATTCACAATTGTTATCCAATTTCAACGAAACTTAAAATATAGGTTTAACTCCGTAATATCTCAGTTCCTTTCGATATTTGCATGTATCGGACAGTAAATTCATCGATTAATCGCGTTTTTAACTTGTGGACCCTATGGAGGTTACAATTTTGAGCCGATTTTGATGACATGTGTGATTAACCAAAAGATCTTGGCTCTTTTCGATATTTGCGCCTATCGGATCGTAACTTCCTGAATTATGTCCCCTGATTTTCCGAAAAAATCGCCTTTTTTAGCTTGTAGTCCCTTTTGAAGTGAAAATTATTATCCGATTTAAAAAACCATTTGATTATATCACCGTTACATGGTAATGAAGGTTGAGTTCGAATTTCGTGAAAATCGGACCACAATTGACGGACAAAATAGCCGCCGTTTGTACGCGAATAGTGTGGAAATATGTTATATCAAGGTTGTGGACCCTATAGAGGTCACAATTATGAACCGATTTTGATGTTGCTTGACGTGTATGTTTATAACCCAAAGATCTTGGCTCCTTTCGATATTTGCGCCTAGAGGTCACAATTTTAATTCGATTTTGATGAAACTTGACATGTATGTTTATAATCCAAAGATCTTGGTTCCTTTCGATATTTGCACCCATCGAATCGTAACTTCCTGAACTGTGGCCCCGATTGTCCGACAAATCGCCCTCTTAGCTTGTGGTTCCTATGGAGGTCAAAATTATTATCCGATTAAAAAAAAAAAACAGTTTGATTATATCACCGTTACATGTTATTGAAGAATGAGTGTGAATTTCGGACCGAAATTGAAAGACAAAATGGCCGCCGTTTTTACGCGAATAGTGTGAAAGTATGTTATATCACATGTTCCTGAAGCAACGATATACTAGTTTTATAACTATTATAAACATGGTTATATCAAGGTCACAATTTTAATTCGATTTTGATGAAACTTGAAATACATGTTTATAACCTAAAGATCTTGGTTCCATTGCATATTTGGGCATATCGGATCGTAACTTCCTGAATTATGGCTCCTGATTGTACGAAAAATCGCCTTTATAAGCTTGTGGTCCTTCTGGAGTTCGCAATTATTACCGATTTAAAAGAACGTTTGATTATAAAAACCAAACAAATTCTAATGATTCTCTGATAATTACTTAATATGCGACAACTCTTGTTGACTGTCCGGGCGATTTAGCTGCTGTGTGGGCGTATGTTTCGTTGCCTGGCAACCTATTTTCAATCCATTTTAATCCCTAAGAGCTGGATTCCCGCGACGTCGTCGAAAACTACCTCTTTTACTCCGTTACGGTCAATAACTGCGCATTCGTGGGAATAAACCGAGGTTTATATGGAGAGATTGTGTTATTATTAACAATATAATTAATACCTTAAAGGGTAGATTATATGCACAACCAGAATTTTCCGGGATCGAATTTCTTAAATGAATTTTAATTTCAATATTGCATCAAATGTATACCACTGGAGCTACGTTGGACACATAATTTAAAGGTCATTCGTTCTAAAGTATCTACACATGCTCTGTTATTATTGACCAAATTGTGTCAAGTCGGCGCATGGAATGACAACTTACCACGGTCTTAGTTATTTCTTTTGTTTATGGTAAAATTAAAGAGGATATGTTAGTTCAAATATCGAAGCGATATGATTAATCCACAAAGCTACCTATATCACACAATATATCAAGGGAGATTATTGTCTCCACATCACTTTGGTTCCTTTTACAACTTCGTCGATTTAAAAAAAAATACTAGTAAAAGTCAGGCCCATAGCTAGCCCAAAGGCTTCTGTGGGCGCCGATGGGGCTTCTGGGGGCGCAGATATACCTACAGTTGATGATCCACGGCGAACGGTACCATTGAAGGGTCGATAAGGGCCTCTTCATAGGCGATACGTACGGGCTCGATGAATGTTATTTTGCCAATCAGATGAAATTATTTTTTTGTTGTCATTTTATCCGCATGCCCGAAAAGTCAGATTGCCTATAGTGCCCCCCCCCCCCCGCCCCCGAAAAAATTTGGGAAAATATAGTTTGCACCTAATAATTACGGAAAATTTCAATTTTGAAGCTGTATTTGAGATATCGGCGTAATATGATATTTTGATATGAACAGTATAAACGTATCGATAATAATTTATGAGAAAACTGAATCGGGTTAGAGTGCGACTTGCTTGAATTTTTAAGATTATTACGCCGTTTTAGGAACCCAATTCATTCGTGGGCGTCTTACTAATCTCGGTAGCATAATTTAAGGGGGCGCCCATGATCCCATCATTATGGTCGTCCCAACAGAATGAGACACCCCACAAATCACGCCTTTTGGGGCCCCCAATTCATTCGTGGGCGCCTAACCAATGTCTTTAGCATTATATTATGGGCGCCCATGATCTCGACATCATGGGCGCCCCTCTGGGATGCAGCACACACAAATCATGCCGTTTGAATTTAGAAAATGATCATGCCGTTTCGGGTGCCCATTTCATACGAGGGCTCCTAACCAATGTCACTAGAACTATATTATGGGCGCCCCTCTGGGCACCGAAAAAAATCCCGTTTTGTGCGCCTCATTGATTAAGTCGTGGGCGCCCAACCAATCTGACTCGGCACTATGCACTATGTGCTGCTCAGCATTGTAAGGCGCCCAACCAATCATATAATCGGTATAAGTCACCAATCGGTATAAGTCACAACACAGATCAAACCATTTTGGTCGCCCCATCAATTGTGGCGAGGCGCCCTTAAAAGTAAGTGACATTGGTTGGGAGCTCATTTTTCCCCCCAATGGGCAAAAGGGCGCCGAAGCCGCCCATCGGGGGCGCCGAAAATTTCCAGGGGGCAGCTAGCCACAGGCCTGAAAGTTTAGCTTTTATAGGCCAACATATAATGACCGTCTATCACGTTCACCCGTGGGTTCATACATTGCCTTTTCTCATAAAAAAAAAATCTTAAAGTTTTACGTTTTTGCTTATTCGTAGTAAAAGAATTATTATCAAATCGATTGTTTCAGCAAAACTTTTTTTTTTAAATCATTGATAGGGGTTAAAACAGGCCATTGTCATTGGCTATAGACTATGTATAATAAAATCCTGAGTGGTTTGAATAGTTTAGTTGAATTAAGTTTGTATCGCAAATAATATTAATGGAAAGAACAACAACGTCTGTGTTGGAAAGAGCTTTTGCGGGGAGTTTCTCTCGATCTTCGTTGACCAGTTTGTGAATTTAAATGGTAAATATTCTGTCAAATTCTTGGCATGTTTAATGTTACGTGGGAATTAATTAGATTAGTTTTATGATAATATAATATTCAGAGAGGAAAAAAAGATCACGCCAGGGCAAATTATTTTTATGTCTTGAGTTGAAAGAACATTTAAGCATTGGGTGAATCCTAATAATAATGATAGTGATCCTTAGTGAATGCCATAGAAAATGGATTGGACCTTGGGGTGTTTACTTATTTCTTTTAAACTATCTGATTCACCTTGAAACCCATGATTTATTAATCGTATGTCCTAATTCCGTTTTGTTTTTATGTTTTGACTGGAGGGCCAATGTCACAAGTGATTTGGTTTAATTGATTTATGTGTTAAGACACCTATAAAGTGGTTTGCAAACAAAGTTCAAGATAGTCAACCTGTATTTGATTCTTCTTGTAATATTTAATTTGTTCAAGCAATTTATTGCATTTCATATTGAATAATTCCAATAAATAGCGTGACAATTGTTTAGCATATATATTATGGATGAATGTTATCAAAGATTGCATGGTAGCCCAAAACCCTTATTAATTTTAATCGAAATGCCATGAATGGTGGCTGATTGGTATCATGTCGTAATGTCGTGATGTCGCCTTTCATAACGCGACAACCCGAGATCACGACATTTCTACACGACAACCCGACATCACGACATTTCTACCCGACTTCACGACATTTTTACCCGACATTACGACACTAAAAATGTTGTGATGTCAGGTAAAAGTGTCGTGATGTCGACTCAGTGACAGACACACAAACAAGGGCGGCGGCATAACATGTTCACATTATGAAATGAAATGGGGCTTAACGTCCTACTGTTCTGATCCGACTGAGCTCATGAAGACGGTTCACATTATGAATATGGACGTATACAAATGGATACGAATGCAACTCAAACTGCAATGTGAGTGTGAATCTACTTCCACTTGATCAACCATTTTCTTTATTGCCAGTTTTTTGGTTCATAACGCGACAACCCGACATCACGACATCACGACAACCCGAAAATAAAACATTTTTACCCGACATCACGACATTTTTACCCGACATCACGACAGTTTTAGTGTTGTAATGTCGGGTAAAAATGTTGTGATGTCGGGTAGAAATGTCGTGCAATGATGTCGGGTTGTCGCGTTATGAAAGGCGACATCACGACATTACGACATGATACCAATCACCCACCATATGAATCGGATCTTGGGTATTGTAATCTTGGGAATACGAAGCAGTAATTGTATTGTTGGAGGAGGAATATGTAGCAGGGAATGCGGGATTGGTATTTGTTTTGAACAATCAGCTGCAATATTCTCAGTAAAATTCGAATGACAAAATGGTCCATGTCCTATAAACATAACGTGTACTCGCGTACACTCATTTTAAGTCAAACTAAGATCCCAGCTTTCCGGTCATTTATCAAATTTCCTAAGCACATTAGTATACACATATACATCTAATTAATAAATAAAGTATTAATTTGAATTATATGTACAAATCTATCCTTAATATTCGAACACAGTGTTATTTTTCGTAGGACCATAGAACGATATTTACCATTGGTCAGGTTTATCTGATAATCCATAAGTAGAGATCGCTGGTTAGCTGACAAAATCCCCGCTGGCTAAAGATGTAGTATATGTCATTTAATTAGTAGTTTGCTGGTAATTATATCTATGTTACCAGAGATTTACAGCTTATATATGTATAGATAGGTGATATAAGTAACAGGTATACACCTGGTACGGACATTATATATTGATACCAATTGTTGCATACACGCTATATTTATACCAATATCATGTATAAATACTGGAGGTGAGTAGAGCGTTTTTTGTCTTTTTGTGAAAGGAAATTTGTCCAGGGGTTTATTAACCTAAATTTTTGATTTCACTGATTCGTAAAATGACTTTCACCAAAGATGCAATAGTCAGTAAACGATGTGCGCTAGTAAACAATCACACGCAAGTATTTCGTTTTGCTTTAGATTCCAATTGAAGTTGCTTTTTTATGCCAACCGAGACTTAGGCGTACGGGCTCGATGACAGTTAGGGGGACAGAACCCCCCGGCCCCAAAAGAAAATTTTGGAATATTTGTCGGCTGCAAACACGTTTTCCTGTTATTTCAGCCCGTGAACAAAGCAACTTCAAAGTGTCGGACTCGAATTCGAATCAATCGTTTACAGTCCACGAAAACGGTCCGTTGGGATTTATCTTTTAAATTTAACTGCCGCAAACGCGTTTTCCTGCTATTACAGCCTGTGAATACAGCATCAATTTTGTCCAATATAGCCCACCTGGTTGACCCAAATTCCAAACAACCAGTCAATTCTAAATAACTAGTCAATGGTCGCTGGGTTTGGGGCCTTACACCCCCCCCCTCCCCGCGGAGAAAATTTTGAAAATTTAACCACCGCAAATGCGTTTTCTGCTATTATAACCCAAGTAAGCAACTGCAAAAATATCTAATGGTTTTGTAACCGAAGTCCCGCTCTGAATTCAAACCAGACAATCAGACTGTTGCAGCTGCATTGACAAAATTTTTTTAATCCATAGTCAACTCAGTACAAACTTTTGATATTCAATAAAAGAAAAATAAAATTAGTATTATATTAGGGCTCGGTGACAGTTGAGGAAGCAAAACTTGAAATGCCCTAAAAAATTCGGGTTTACTGAGGCGAAGAGGCGAAACTGGACTTATATGGAACCCTCAAGAAAATTCTGGAATATATAACGGCCGCAAACGCGTTTTCCTGCTATTCTAGCCCGTAAAATTAGTGTTTTATTAGATTTCGGGCACTAAACTTTGCCAAATAGATGAACTATTTTTTTTTGTCACTTTACCCGTCTGCCCGAAAAGTCAGCTTGCCCGAAAGTTAGGGGGCAGCGCCCCCCTCTCCCGGCTCGTACGCCAATGAACCGTGGTCTGTCTATCCGGTTGCAGATCTTGTTTGATCGAACAAATATTAGTAAGGCACAGTGGGATACAATCAACTATATATATATATATATATATAAAATATAGGTAAATACAACTCCCAGTTAATATATATATAAACTAAATTAAAGAAAGACACCAAAATACTAATTTGACGGTTAGCGCTTTCTGTTCGTACTGAACATCATCAGACCATTTTTATACGCCCACATTGAAATGTGGTCGTATATTGTCGTCGCCCCCGTCCGTCCGTCCGCCCGTCCGTCCGTCCGTCCGGCGTCCACAATTGCTTGTGGACGCTCTACAGGCTAAAGTTGATATCCGATTGACTTTAAATTTATACACAGTGTTTAAGGTCATGAGACGAAGAAGCCTATTGTTTTTCAGCGATTTCCAATAATAACTACCAGAGTTATGGCCCTTGATCACTTCAAAAAATCTTGTGGACGCTCTAGAGGCCAAAGTTAATATCGGATTAAATTTATACACAGCGTTTACGGTCATAAGACGAAGACGCCTATTGATTTTCGGCGATTTTCGATAATTACTGCCAGAGTTATGGCCCTTGATCACTTCAAAAAATCTTGTGGACGCTCTAGAGGCCAAAGTTAATATCGGATTAAATTTATACACAGCGTTTAAGGTCATAAGACGAAGACGCCTATTGATTTTCGGCGATTTCCGATAATTACTGCCAGAGTTATGGCCCTTGATCACCTCAAAAAATATTGTGGACGCTCTAAAGGTCAAAGTTAATATCCGATTGACTTTAGATTTATACACAGTGTTTAAGATCATAAGACGAAGACGCCTATTGATTTTCAGCGATTTCCGATAATTAGTGCCAGAGTTATGGCCCTTGATCACTTCAAAAAATCTTGTGGACGCTCTAGAGGCCAAAGTTACCATCCGACTGACTTCAGATTGATACATAGAGTTTAAGGTGTTGAAACGAACAAGTATTTTGATTTTCAATGAATTTAGATAACTGAACAGCTAAATCCATGATATTAAATGTTTCATGTATATACTAATTGTTAGCGTGGGGTAAAACTTTATAAAAAGCAATCAAATTCTAGTGATTTTCTGATAATTACATAATGAGTTGTTACTCTTAATCAGTTTTTAGTGTATTACAAATGTTTCATTACCGAAAAAAGTAAAAATATGCGACAACCCTTGTTGACTGCCCGGACGATTTAGTTGCTGTGGGCGTATGTTTCGTTGCCTGGCAACCTATCTTTATTTATGAAGAATTACGTAGAACAATAGACGCTACTATAAATATATCAAATAAATTAATATCCGATTGCCTTTAAATTTATACACAGTGTTTAAGGTCATAAGACAAAGATGCCTATTGATTTTCAGCGATTTCCGATGATTAGTGCCAGAGTTATGGCCCTTGATCACCTCAAAAAATCTTGTGGGTGCTCTGGAGGCCAAAGTTAATATCCGATTGACTTTAGATTTATACACAGTGTTAAAGGTCATGAGACGAAGAAGCCTGTTGATTTTCAGCGATTTCAAATAATTACTGCCAGAGTTATGTCCCTTGATAACTTCAAAAATTCTTGTGACGCTATAGAGGCCAAAGTTACCATCCGACTGACTTCAGATTGATACATAGAGTTTAAGGTGTTGAAACGAACAAGTATTTTGATTTTCAATGAATATAGATAACTGAACAGCTAAATCCATGATATTAAATGTTTCATGTATATACTAATTGTTAGCGTGGGGTAAAACTTTATAAAATGCAATCAAATTCTAATGATTTTCTGATAATTACATAATGAGTTGTTACTCTTAATCAGTTTTTAGTGTATTACAAATGTTTCATTACCGAAAAAAGTAAAAATATGCGACAACCCTTGTTGACTGCCCGGACGATTTAGCTGCTGTGGGCGTATGTTTCGTTGCCTGGCAACCTATCTTTATTTATGAAGAATTACGTAGAACAATAGACGCTACTATAAATATATCAAATACACCATAAAATATTATTTACACATTTTTATATTTAGTAAATTATCACTAAAAAGAGAATTACTTCATCTCTTATTATAATATCCGTTTATTTAATTCGGGTTTGTACTTTTTGATGAAATAATTTTCTTTACATTCAAGTAAATCATTATTTTAAAAAATTCAATTTGTACAAGGGAAATACATTGAATTTTCCACCTCCACATGTTTCGATGTGTGCACTTAAAGGTATCGTTCGATTACTGGGTATTTTAATTTGAGATCTATGAAGGTTCATTCGAAGGTTTAGTTGACCTTCTGTTTTACCAATGTATTTCCCTTTACAGCCATAGCATACGATGAGATAAATAACATTTTTTGATTTCCATGTCATGCTTTGTTTTACATGAAAATCATTGGATTCATTTATTTTAATGGAGCTTCCTTCGACTTTCATATTACAAGTTAAACATCTTTCATCCCCACATATGGAAACAACAGGTTGTTTAGTTTCTAAATCAAATTTTGTGGAAGTGAGAATTCGTCTCAAGTTCGGGGGTTGTTTTAGACTGTTGATGACATTTGTTTTGTTGATAATATATTTAAGTTTTTCACTTTTAAATAACTGTGGTAAATGTGATCTAATTATGTCCATACCCCGTTCTTGAGGAGGATTATGTGTTGTAACTAAAGTCAAAATTTCATTTTGTTTACCTAAAACTTTAGGTTTTCTTAAAATTTCCTGATCTATTTTTAATGCTTGTTTAATACCATTTTCTATTAAACCAAAAGGATAGTTTTGATTTCGAAGGAATTTTTTAATTCTTGTAACCTTATGAGTTTTTTCTTTTCACATGATACGATTGCACAACGTTTAAGTAATTTTATAGACATTATTCTCAAACCTCTATGTAAGCACATCAAGAGCTACATACGGGATGATATAGATTTCTTATGTAATTTACCTAGTAAAGCTGAACCAAATAGCGTACTTGTCACGTTTGATGTTGAAAGCTTGTATAGCAATATTGAAATGGGCATAAGATCTATACATTTCTGGCTCGATAGATTCGAATCAGAAATACCCACACGTTTCTCCAATACTTTTATCATAAATGCAGTCACGATAGTCATTTCCAATAACATTTTTTATTTTGATAAACACTATTACTAGGGTAGGGTAAATACACTTTTTTCTTCACTACAAGTGTTTCTAGAGGCGAAATTCGACACTGAATCCGAATCTGTTAAAATTTTCGACCCAATTTAAGTCTTTCGGTCAGTACAGCTGCCATGTTTGAAAATGGCGACCAACATATGACTTTTTGGCCGTTAAACTCCTAAAATTATGTGAGATATGGCCTATAATATGTCTTTTCTATGATGTTCTGGGTTGCTGAGTACGATGTCATGTCCAAAAATGCAATTAAAAGCGTCATAGTTGAAATATAATCAAGTATCGGTGTAAAAATCTAATATTTGTCTTGCATTTACGGCCACTGAACACAACCAACAGTACTACAGTACGGGGTTCCCCAAGGATCAGTCCTCGGCCTCTTGGCGATGTTATCAGGGAATGTGATGCAAATTTTCACCTCTTCGCTGATGGTACCCAGTTGTATCTCTGAGGCCCACCTTGCGATGTCCCAGAGAAAAAAAAAACACCAACTGGAAAACTGCATTGAACAAATCAGTGTGTGGATGCATGAAAATTACTTGCAACTTGTTCAGATCAAACAAAATTTCTTTCGATCTATAGACCGACCATACAAACCTCCACAGCAGATTCCAACAACAGTCAAATATCTATTGGGGAATGTGTAATTCCTGTGGTCGAATAAGTAAAATTCGAAAATATCTTGATGTGGATTCGACCAAAACTCTTGTCAATGCCTCCATAACTTCTTGCCTGGACTATTGTAACTCCCTACTTTACGGTCTCCTAACAACTTCATTAAATCGTCTACAGAAGATTCAAAATACAGCCAAACCAAACTAAAAACCAAACTTTATGAGCATATTTCACCAATCATTAGGGAACTTCATTGGCTACCCGTGAGGAAACGTGTAGAATTTAAGATTTTACTGTTGACATACAATTGTCTTCATGCCACAGCTCCAAAC
This sequence comes from Patella caerulea, assembly GCA_036850965.1. Lineage (NCBI taxonomy): Eukaryota > Metazoa > Mollusca > Gastropoda > Patellidae > Patella > Patella caerulea. The sequence goes on along the minus strand of JAZGQO010000001.1, from coordinate 46,465,931 downwards.
TATCTCCAGGACCTAATTCAAATAAAATCCAATCAGAGAACAACCAGGTCGTCAAATATACAACAACTTGATATTCCAAGAACAAATCTCGTATCGTGTGGTGATAGCGCCTTCTCTTGAGCAGCACCAGTACTGTGGAACAAGTTACCCAACATGTGAAAGAAGAAGGAACTATTGCAGAATACAATATAAAATCATTTCCTGTGACAGACAACTCAACGCCATTGTCCAGTCTACTGGATAATGGGTGTTATATAAATACATTACTATATTATTATAATAACATACATCCAATTATATGACTTGGAGCTTACATGTGGAACGGAATTCTTCCTCTTCATTGTAGCTAACACATTTAAGTTCATGAACTATAGCATCGCTACGAGTTGTTTCCGCTTTGGTAGTTGATGCCATCATATCATATTATCTCTGGAAGTAAGCTTACACAAATAACAAAAAACTTAAATCTCTGATAAGCTAGAGCACATCAAAAATTACAACCTGGAAGAGAACATTCACAAATCATCTCCGATACTCAAAAAAAAACATTCATCGAACACTTCCATCACTGTAGATATGATGAAATAGCACAAAACAAACCAATTTGGGGCGTAAAGGTGGACTAAAATCATTACTGATCCATACAATCATATTTTTTTAACACGGCATCATACTCAGCGACCCAGAAAAACATAGAAAACATATATTACACACCATATTTCGCATCATTTTAGAGCATAACAGCAAAAAAGTCATATTTTGACCACCATTTTGAAAAAAATGCGACTGTACTGACCTAGGCACATGTTTTAGGTCAAAAATCTCTTCGGATTTGGATTCAGTGTCGAATTTCGCCTTAAGAAACAAGTGTTGTATTTACCCTACCCTACTATTACGAACAAATTAAAGGTGTGGCTATGGGAACAAAAATAGGCCCAACATACACGACTTTAACACTAGGCTACCTTGAAGAAATTTGGTACACTAATATTGGAGAACGTTTCGGTTTGGAATTAAAATTACAGATTGAACATTCATGGAAACGTTTCTTAGATGATTGCTTTATCATATTTGTTAAGGATAATGTTCTATTAAATGAATTATATCTCATGCTTAACTCACTAAATGAAAGATTAAATTTTATAATAGAAAAAAACTTTAAATCAATTAACTTTTTAGATGTAACGATAACATTATCTGAAAATGGGGACATTACAACGGATCTATACTATAAAACTACTGACACGCACCAGTATTTAGATTTCAATTCATGTCACCCTTCACATATAAAAAGAAACATCCCGTTTAATCTTGCTAGGAGAATTTGTACAATCGTATCATGTGAAAAGAAAAAAACTCATAAGGTTACAAGAATTAAAAAAATTCCTTCGAAATCAAAACTATCCTTTTGGTTTAATAGAAAATGGTTTTAAACAAGCATTAAAAATAGATCAGGAAATTTTAAAAAAAAACCTAAAGTTTTAAGGTAAACAAAATTAAATTTTGACTTTAGTTACAACACATAATCCCCCTCAAGAACGGGGTATGGACATAATTAGATCACATTTACCACAGTTATTTAAAAGTGAAAAACTTAAATATATTATCAACAAAACAAATGTCATCAACAGTCTAAAACAACCCCCGAACTTGAGACGAATTCTCACTTCCACAAAATTTGATTTAGAAACTAAACAACCTGTTGTTTCCATATGCGGGGATGAAAGATGTTTAACTTGTAATATAATATGATAGTCGAAGGAAGCTCCATTAAAATAAATGAATCCAGTGATTTTCATGTAAAACAAAGCATGACATGGAAATCAAAAAATGTAATTTATCTCATCGTATGCTATGGCTGTAAAGGGAAATACATTGGTAAAACAGAAGGTCAACTAAACCTTCGAATGAACCTTCATAGATCTCAAATTAAAATACCCAGTAATCGAACGATACCTTTAAGTGCACACATCGAAACATGTGGAGGTGGAAAATTCAATGTATTTCCCTTGTACAAATTGAATTTTTTAAATAATGATTTACTTGAATGTAAAGAAAATTATTTCATCAAAAAGTACAAACCCGAATTAAATAAACGGATATTATAATAAGAGATGAAGTAATTCTCTTTTTAGTGATAATTTACTAAATGTTAAAATGTGTAAATAATATTTTATGGTGTATTTGATATATACTCTTCAAAAAAAGAAACGCACAACCCATGTTTCATCAATTTTTTGTTTGAACGAGGTCGTTGTTTCGGTAAATCTTACTTATTTTCAATGCCATTATGTAAGGATAAAAGAAATTCATTATTGATTTTAAAGGTAGGGTCACTAATTGTGACTGGTCATCCTTTTTGTCGAAATTTGTTATCGCTTGATTGCACCAAGAAACATGAATTTAACAACTTCGCGAGTTTTTCGCGTGGAACCTAGATCTAAGGTCTTTAAAATCCCGGGGTTCTCGGTTTCCAAATCAGTTGCACATGTAAACACTCAACGAACCAATTGATGCCACATCTGAACGAAGACCAATACAACAGCGCTATTGGACGATTACAAGCAGGTGAATCCAAGACAGATGTAGCCAGAGCCTTATATATAGAGAGTCTGGCCAACTCGCGTCATGGACGCCATTTTGTTACCCATTCTTACGCGTCACGTCATAGAGCCATAGTAGAGCCTTTGATAGGGTGCCCCACGTGCCAACTGAAAAGTTGTTCTTGACACGTTGATCCTGCACGTTTTAGTTCTATGACTTACTACTGATTTCTAAGTCTCGCACACTCGTTGAGGCTATAAATAGCAACAGCATGCGGAAATGTTCAAAACACCAAACACTACTACAGCCGTAAAAAATCTATTGTTGACGATTCTGAATAGCAATAATATTTAACTTTTTGGTTATTACGGCATCTTTAGAAATTACGCTCGTTTTATTTTTTAAATTGCCTTATAATTAGCTGTACCATTAGAAGCTGCTGCATATTTTGGTTAAGTACAAATAATATCTCTGACTCCTTGTCCGTATGGAAGAATAATGATCAAAGCAGTAGTTTCATTTTACTTTTACAAGGTTCTTAAAAATATTGTTGAGACGCCTGATGTTGGTGCTTCTAAATTCAATTTCTTGTTCCATGTTTCGTAAAAAAAGTAGTCTTGATTATCCCGACCCGTCAATTAGACGTAGAATGATCGGTAGACTAGTTAAGCGAGACTAATTTCAAAACAAGGGCACGTAACCTATCTTTTACTCAAAAGTGTCTGGATGTTATGGACGACAATCCAAACCATTTTTCAGTATTATTTATGTATGGTTTAAATGATCATAGCTTATGAAGTACAGCATGGTCGTTTATTTAGTGACTATAAATGTGTGAAACAGATTTAAGGCTTTCTAAATATATTAGTATTGTGGTGTAATTCTCGAGATATTTGGAGATATTCATTTAGGGTGGGGCACCCTACCTTTGACCGATTTATATGTTTTAGATCCGCGCAAATGTAAGGGTTGACAATAATTTCAATAAACCAATTAATCACAATGTAAATTTTATTTTGACAATATTTTTTTTTATCTTTTAACATTAAAAATACCGCAATAATAATCCAATATCATTTTACTACAGATTTTTGAAATTAGAAACTAATTTTTATACGCCTACATTGAAATGTGGTCGTATATTGTCGCCGCCCGCTTCCGTCTGTTCGCCCGCCGGTCGGCCATTGATTACTTTGGGAAATCTTGTGCACGCTCTAGAGGCTAAAATTAATATTCGATTGACCTTAAATTTATACACAGTGTTTAGGGTCATCATGTCATGATTTTATATTTATAATTATACACCGTATACCACAATAATCCAATATATAGTTTGATTATACAGGTCAAATCGAAAGTATCGAATAATGATTACCTCGCGCTAATTTTATCGTATGTTATTATCCTCGCGCTAAAGGAAGTAATTGAGAGATATTGAAAAATGAAACGGGTTCTGTCCATCCCCTTTTCGTTTCCGTTGCACATCACAAGATATCTTTATGAAACTAAAGGGGGGAGGGTGGGGGTCGCCACCCCAGCTGTGATTATGAATTTATGAGACCAAGCTTTTCTAGACCAGTTTGTTGTGTAGATTCCGAATCTGGATGATGATCAGGCGTTTGAGGGTTCGTTTTCGATATATAGGGGGTCCAATGTCTACAATAGGTGTGTGTGTGGGCAGATGGGGTGGGGATGTCATTATGTTGACATAATATATTAATAAAATATAATTTCTAGGATTGTCCATCTATAAATAAATGTTTATGATGCCCCTGGACAACTGTTTTTATTTGTGGGGAGGTGGGGTGGGAGTGGCAGGTGTGTGTGTGTGGAGGGTGGGGTGGAGTGGTGATAAAATAGGTAGGAAATGAGTTCATGGGATTTAAATGATGATTGTCTAAGAGCTTGACGAGACATCTCTAAATATGACTTCTGTCCACAAAAATGCATGCCCCCCCCACACACACACACATACAGGCAGGCACCCACTCGGGAGTCCACCCCCACAATGGGAAAATGGGAATATAGTTGCTAATTAGAACTCCTACTGATTTAATCATTTTTGTGTTTTATTGGAAACAGGGGGTTGGGTGGTCGAGTGTCTAACACGTGCGATTTAGATCATAAGCTCTACCATTGAGTCAAGTGGCGATGTTTCGATCTTAAGATTCTACTTGAAAATGGTCGCCTGCACATACCGTATAACGTTATGCCATATCAACGAAATTTGAATCGAAAAACACCCAGGTCTACGACTCATAATAAACTGTTGAAAATTCACTCCTGCATGAAATTGAAGTCATTAAACATAATCACTTATATAAAAAAAATAAAATCACCTTATCGAGTTAAATCGAAAAACATCTAGGCCTAGTAATCTAGGCTAGACCTATAGGCCTAGTACTAGTAGTATACGTATAGGCATAAGGCCTACACTGTATCAAACTCAAAAGTAAAGTAAGTGTCACGCTTATAGTAAATTTTCGAAAATTCACTCATGGATGAAAACATTAATAATATCTATCTATAAATAAAGTGATCAAAACCGCAACACTTTATACCATACAGACAGACGAAATGAAATCTACAATTTGGCTAGGCCTAGGCCATACATTATTATTACACTGTGGTGACTGTCAAACGTGTTATTCGAAAATTCATTTATCAAAAATAAAAACTAACCAATGACGAGAATGTTGAGAACTTCTCCTAATTACAAAAATCGACGGTCGCTTGAAATCGTTAAATATAAAGAAAGATAGGTTACTTTGTTTACTTACATGCTTACATCACACAAGAAAGAATGTTTACCTACCAGGCTTCCACTCGCTTCTTTTTACCTTAACCTCCCACAATCGCCGCCTTTCTATGTTTTTTGGGGGAACCTGTGCATGGTAATGCTTTGCCCATCTCTTGTGTGACAGTTTACGGCCACACAACAGACCATTTATGTAAATTATAGGCTACAATCAGTATAAGATAAGGCTCTGGCTACTATAGCAGACGATTCTTTAATGGGTAACGTAATGGCGTCCACGTGTCACGTGACTATCATTAGCCAATCATAATCGGGACACGGGTTGGCCAGACTCTCTATATATAAGGCTCTGGATGTAGCCAGGCTGCTGAATGTTTCTCTTGGTTCCATTTGTCGCCTTTGGGATGGGTACCGACAACAAAGTTCAACACGTTACCGCCCTAGCTCAGGCCAAACAAGAGTGACCCCAACTATCCTGGATCGTCACTTCCGGTTACGTCATTGGCGTAAATGGTTTTCAACAGCGACCTCTACTGCAGTAGCAATTCCCAGACGGCGTAGAATCTCGTACCAGACAGTAGGTAAACGCCTACGTGAAACCGAATAACGAGGCAGACGTCCCCGTTAGAGCTTCTGTTTTGAAATACGCCAACACCTTGAAATCCAACTTTAATGGATCAGGCACTGACGGTATGGACACAGCAACACTGGAGAACAGTTTGGTTCAGCGACGTGTCGCGGTTCTTGTTGCAACAAGGCGATGGTAGAGCGAGGATATACCGACGACGAAATGTAACTTTGCGTTTCTTTTTTGGGAGAGTATATTTATAGTAACGTCATGACGTTGCGTCTATTGTTCTACGTAATTCTTCATAAATAAAAATGGTCTGATGATGTCCAGTACGAACAGAAAGCGCTAACCGTCAAATTAGTATTTTGGTGTCTTTCTTTAATTTAGTTTATATCGTAGAAAATGTAACAGTCTATAAAATATTGACGAAACCATACGTTTTATTTGGGAACCTCATATTTAACAACTTTGGTATACAAACCTTTGAAAAGTATTATGAAAATCATTAATTTTGTTAAATTTTATACTAATGGAATGTATAGGTAAACATACACAGGGTAAGTTGGGTTGTATTGTAAGTATCAACTGGGCTCGAATCCATTGCGACCTCTTCTCCCACCCCTTAGTCTCGTAATCATCAGATGAAACTAGTAAGAGTTTCTCGTTCATTGATTAATAGCACGAAGACCGAAGACATTCATACAAACGTTCAACTTGAACTGAAAAAATAATTCTAAATATGTTTTTGGAAATGTTGAAATCGTTAGAGTGTTGGTGAAGTCTTAAAGTCTTAAACCAGCAACATGTTTTATTTACCAAACCTTCAATGGTGTCTAGTTAAAGCAATTTTCTGATCGCTATTAAATTAGGCCTGGTTTTTTACCGAATCAAATAAAACGTAGCCCGTTGATATTTCAGAAATTACTATTTTGTCACGTGGCGGAGTTAGGAATGTTATTCCAAGTATTATATTACCTTTGGGATGAAAGATATTACGAGGTAAGGGTGTCCAACGTTTTCACCTTTTTCTAACGATTACACAAATGTTTATGTCACTGAAAGTATTTTGAATAGAAGAGACAAAAGAGATCAGATAGTTTTAAACCGCATCTCTAATCGATTTCTTCTCGAACTTGTTTGTTTGAATGTTTCAAAGTCAAGAGTATATTGGCCAACAGTTACATCGAACATCTAGAACTGTATAACAAACAGGTCCATTTGAATGGAAATTTATATCATTATTGCGGACGAATTTGACTGCAGCCTGGCACTCTTAAGTGTTTGGAAAGTAGGTAAGTCAATGTGATCGGTTATCTTCAATGTTTTGTAATCAGTGATGCAGCTGCCTATGGAGGAGCCTTCACATCATCACCAAACTATCCGTCATCCACATGCCATCTAAGCCAGTTTCCCCTTTCTGATAGATGCCAATAAAATATAAGATGCAGAAGATCAGCTATTTCTGTTGATTGTATCATTCGGAACATACACCAAATGGCGTATTACATACGATATCAGTTCTATATCGAATTATATGATATTCAAAAAGATTGCATTTTGTGTATTATATTACATATATTATCAATTCTGGTAGACAAAATTATAACATGTTTTCAAACTGAAAACTGTAACTTTTCTATTGGGTGTTCGATTAATTCCTTTCAAATTTTGGTATTAACAACATTCTCATGGAGGAAAAGCAAAGCCCACTCATCACATGATACAGACATGTTAAAAAAGGGAAATTATGCACAATTTTACATATTATGATAAAGTAGTCCTATTAGCTTTGAGTTAAACATCTCTATAGCCGCTAATTGACGTAAGGATGGTGTAGTTGATACCTATATTGACATACTATTATCCCGTACACTCATACGTGAAGTATGGTACAGTTGTATATTTTAACACGGTTGGATGGATAAATTAAGTGTTTATACTATATCTAGTACTTATTGTCTTGTCCCATGATTTAGCATCTGTCACTTAAAATATCATCCAATTACGTTACTTGATTAGTCGGGCGAGACGTCTTCACCTTAAAGCTGAACTCCGATTATAAAACCACTAAAATAATTAAATAACAAAAAAGGTAACGCCCAAAACAACCGCCATACTTGTTTTCAAATGCGAAGAGTACGCATCCGGCTAGGTGGTCAACAACCATTTTTACCTCCTGACTGATTGAAGTTTTTTTTTACACTATCAGCCCACAGAAAATATTATTGCAACAAAATTATTATGTCTGATCAGGTATATATTGGTTTACTAATTAGACGAAAAAAGTCAACCACGGTGTACTTTTGCTCTAAAATTACTAAAAATAACAGAAAACTGCCTTACCCCCATAGGCGTACGAGCCAGCGGGGCAGGTGGGGGGGGCAGCTGTTCCCCTAACATTCGGGCAAATTGACTTTTCGGGCAGACGGGTAAAGTGAAAAAGAAATCTAAATGAAAAAACTAATTTAACGGGCTGGAAGAGCAGGAAAACGCATTTGAGACGTCAAATATTCCAAAATTTTCTTGTAGGGGGTCCATTCAAGGTCAGCTCCGCTTCTTCGCCTCTCGAAGAAAACCGGCGCCGCTGTCTGTAAATTCGATTTTTTTTTCGGGCATTTCTAGTTTTGCTTCCCTAACTGCCATCCAGTCCTGTAACACTAATTTTAGTTTTCTTTTGACTATGGAATTAAAAATTTGTCTTTATTTAAAAATTTGTCTAAATTTGTCTTTATTTAAAAATTTGTCTTTATTATTAAGCTTTCATATTACATATGAAAGCTTATTGTTTCTGTTAAAGTTATTAAGCTTTCATAATACATATGAAAGCTTATTGTTTCTGTCAAACCTTGAACTTGAGACGAATTCTCACTTCCTCAAAATTTGATTTAGAAACTAAACAACCTGTTGTTTCCAAATGTGGGGATGAAATATGTTTAACTTGTAATATAATATGATAGTCGAAGGAAGCTCCATTAAAATAAATGAATCCAATGATTTTCATGTAAAACAAAGCATGACATGGAAATCAAAAAATGTAATGTATCTCATCGTATGCTATGGCTGTAAAGGGAAATACATTGGTAAAACAAAAGGTCAACTAAACCTTCGAATGAACCTTCATAGATCTCAAATTAAAATACCCAGTAATCGAACGATACCTTTAAGTGCACACATCGAAACATGTGGAGGTGGAAAATTCAATGTATTTCCCTTGTACAAATTGAATTTTTTAAATAATGATTTACTTGAATGTAAAGAAAATTATTTCATCAAAAAGTACAAACCCGAATTAAATAAACGGATATTATAATAAGAGATGAAGTAATTCTCTTTTTAGTGATAATTTACTAAATGTAAAAATGTGTAAATAATATTTTATGGTGTATTTGATATTTATAGTAACGCCATGACGTTGCGTCTATTGTTCTACGTAATTCTTCATAAATAAAAATGGTCTGATGATGTTCAGTACGAACAGAAAGCGCTAACCGTCAAATTAGTATTTTGGTGTCTTTCTTTAATTTAGTTTATATATATTATATATTTTGGCGGAAATCGTGACAAAATTGATTCACGATATCCTGACGACAAAACCTGTGTACAAGGCATAATTATGTCATTTTCAAACATTTTCCTTAGAAACCATAAACTGAAGCTCAAAACAAAGCTCCACAAAACAGTTTGCATCGCCCAAACGCAGTATGGTACGACATTTTCGAGTTGATTATGTCCTTGCACGTGCACTGTGCATTTTCCATGAACAGTTTTGGCATAAAAAAAACTTTCATGACCGTGCTGCTCTCAGTTGTAATTTCAACATGGTCAGACGTCAGCTGAGTGAACTTGACAGAGGAAGAGCCATTGCGTGGCTTCATCAGGGTTTTACACAAAGGAATGTGGTACAGAGAATCAGTTATAGCCAAAGTGTGATTGGGAGACTATGGATGGCAGCGTTTCCAGGCAACCAATTCAATTCAGAATCGTCCACGGTCTGGTAGGCCAAAACCAACGTCGCAACGTCAAGGTCGACATGTCATTCAAATGGCCTTACGTCAGCGCGTTGTTACAGCGAGATGTCTGAGAGATGAACTGCGAAATGCAAGTGGTGTTCAAGTATCGGACCAGACCATAAGAAATGGGGGTGGGTACTCTTCACTGATGAGTCCCGATTTGCATTACAGTTCAATGATGGCAGAATTCGCGTCTACAGGAGGCAAGAAGAAAGATTTGCTGATGTTAACGTCAGACAACGCCATCGCTTTGGGGGTGGTACCGTAATGGTGTGGGCTGGAATTTCGGTACATCACAGGACTCCTCTTTTCGTCGTCCAAGGAAATTTGACGGGTATCAGGTACAGAGACGAAGTTTTATTTACAGCATTTTGTCATCCCAACCCTTCGTCAAATTGGAGCATGTTCTGGGTCCATTACAGCCACGTAACTACTAGCTTTCAGTTAAAAATACGTATCTTCCTGTAACGTAAGGGCAATTGGTATTCAAAGGCACTGTTTAGTATCAAATTGTCCCTTAAAGTTAACATACTTAACTTTTAAGTTTTAGTATGTAAGTGGTATTCAAAGGCTTGTTTAAGTGTGAAATATCCACTTAACTTTAAGTGACCTATGGGAGGTACCTTAAAGTTAAGTGAGATTATAATGACTTCTTTTGACGCTGTAGTAGCAGTCTCGTAATGGCGATTTTAATACTTAGGGCATTCAGATTGAAACAAAGACAATGTCGCCGAGCGTAGCTGGGGTCATTTAGTTTTCGTCGTCAGCTTTGATGTTGTAGTGCCATAATACAGTATAAGGTTATTTTTTATGTTGGTATTGCTTAATCATGTGTCCAACACTGCCATATAATAAAGTTAAATTCATTTGTGATGACATGGTTTTATAGATTTCAGAAATTATATATACTACGCTAGAAACAAGGCATGATTCATTTTTTACAAGTCTTCCCACGTATACATAATCGGTAGTATTTATTTAGGTAAAATATGATAATGCAACATGAATCTTTCGTATACACAATGTACCGCCAATGCCAAGCCTTTAAAAATCTAAAATTTGGGTACTTACACAATGTCTATGAATTTCTCAAATGGTAGATTTATAAACAACACTGTAGGATTTGTTCAGTATAACTTAGAAGGCAAAGGTCATTGCGCATTGCTGATGTTGTGTCTATTCGTGATAGATTGTTAAAAAATTAAAGTTTACGATATCCATCATTATACTACCGGAAATTCTCGTATTTAAGTCCTGGGCTTAATTTCGAATTTGACCATGTCAGTGATAAAAGCATTTCTTCTGAAATTAAACCCAGGGCTAAAATTCGAAAAAACGACAAACATTTAGGTTCTTTTTATAATTGTCACGTTTAGTGTCTAATAGTAAGTGCGGGGGGACTGCACCACACACAATTCTACACAAAACAAATAAATGGACAGGACATCATACTCAGAGAAAAACAAACAACATAATTCAAAAAGAGTGACTGGGTCCGGGGGCTAGCCGTAAGCGTCCACTGTGCTGTACAGTCCGGGGCTGTAGTGAGACAGGCTCCACTCATATTTGAAAACAATTTGGAATACAACCCAGAGAAATGATTATGTAATGTCAGCACGAGTCATGATCTGTCATATGTTGCAAGAAATACGAATGCAAGCATATTGTATTAATTTCGCTATACAAGTAATCACACCGTTAAATGTACCATACAAGTAGTTCACAAAACTCAAATGCACTAAATCAATAAAGAAGAGGATTGAAGTAAGTTGAATGCATTTAGTGCACACATTCCAACCGTCACAGCAACACACAAAATATGTCACTTGCAATTGGAGTCCAATATCAGTTACATTTAACAGTTATATTTTCGTCTGATTTTTATCAATGCACTTGACCCTAGCCAAAATATTTTAAATTGGCAGTTGACCTTATAAACGCAGTATAGATAAAGTACTTACAGTACACATTGTAGATGTTAAATATCCTTTCTTATAATCATATTATATTGTCAATAATGATCACAGACAAATATATATATATATATATATATATATACCAAAGAGCAGCTTTAATTAACTATTCTACTATATATATACATATATATTTATAAAGTAAATTAAAGAAAGACACCAAAATACTAATTTGACGGTAAGCGCTTTCTGTTCGTACTGAACATCATCAGACCATTTTTATTTATGAAGAATGGGTGCTATTGTGTTGATGAACAGGCTGTACTATAGACAGAAAATCATAGAATTATTAGGGGATTCTAATTACTATAAATTGTCAAATTTAAATAAGGAACAGAAAGTGAAAAATATAGTAATTAGATTTATCGAAAGTCATAGAGGAGAAATAACAGAAAAAGAATATGCTTACTTGACCAAATTTGAGCCTAACCATGCGAATTTTTATGGATTACCAAAGATTCATAAAAGCCAGGAAATTCGAAATGCAGTAATGGAACAAAGACAGGAAGTGATTACCATTCCAGACCCTACTGATTTGAAATTTAGACCGGTTGTAGGTGGACCAAATAGCTCAACACAACGTTTAAGTAATTTTATAGACATTATTCTCAAACCTGTATGTAAGCACATCAAGAGCTACATACGGGATGATATAGATTTCTTATGTAATTTACCTAGTAAAGCTGAACCAAATAGCGTACTTGTCACGTTTGATGTTGAAAGCTTGTATAGCAATATTGAAATTGAACTGGGCATAAGATCTATACATTTCTGGCTCGATAGATTCGAATCCGAAATACCCACACGTTTCTCCAATACTTTTATCATAAATGCAGTCACGATAGTCATTTCCAATAACATTTTTTATTTTGATAAACACTATTACGAACAAATTAAAGGTGTGGCTATGGGAACAAAAATAGGCCCAACATACGCGACTTTAACACTAGGCTACCTTGAAGAAATTTGGTACACTAATATTGGAGAACGTTTCGGTTTGGAATTAAAATTACAGATTGAACATTCATGGAAACGTTTCTTAGATGATTGCTTTATCATATTTGTTAAGGAGAATGTTTTATTAAATGAATTATATCTCATGCTTAACTCACTAAATGAAAGTTTAAATTTTATAATAGAAAAAAAACTTTAAATCAATTAACTTTTTAGATGTAACGATAACATTATCTGAAAATGGGGACATTACAACGGATCTATATTATAAAACTACTGACACGCACCAGTATTTAGATTTCAATTCATGTCACCATTCACATACAAAAAGAAACATCCCGTTTAATCTTGCTAGGAGAATTTGTACAATCGTATCATGTGAAAAGAAAAAACTTATTAGGTTACAAGAATTAAAACAATTCCTTCGAAATCCAAATTATCCTTTTGGTTTAATAGAAAATGGTATTAAACAAGCATTAAAAATAGATCAGGAAATTTTAAGAAAACCTAAAGTTTTAGGTAAACAAAATGAAATTTTGACTTTAGTTACAACACATAATCCTTCTCAAGAACGGGGCATGGACATAATTAGATCACATTTACCACAGTTATTTAAAAGTGAAAAACTTAAATATATTATCAACAAAACAAATGTCATCAACAGTCTAAAACAACCCCCGAACTTGAGACGAATTCTCACTTCCACAAAATTTGATTTAGAAACTAAACAACCTGTTGTTTCCATATGTGGGGATGAAAGATGTTTAACTTGTAATATAATATGATAGTCGAAGGAAGCTCCATTAAAATAAATGAATCCAATGATTTTCATGTAAAACAAAGCATGACATGGAAATCAAAAAATGTAATTTATCTCATCGTATGCTATGGCTGTAAAGGGAAATACATTGGTAAAACAGAAGGTCAACTAAACCTTCGAATGAACCTTCATAGATCTCAAATTAAAATACCCAGTAATCGAACGATACCTTTAAGTGCACACATCGGAACATGTGGAGGTGGAAAATTCAATGTATTTCCCTTGTACAAATTGAATTTTTTAAATAATGATTTACTTGAATGTAAAGAAAATTATTTCATCAAAAAGTACAAACCCGAATTAAATAAACGGATATTCTAATAAGAGATGAAGTAATTCTCTTTTTAGTGATAATTTACTAAATGTAAAAATGTGTAAATAATATTTTATGGTGTATTTGATATATTTATAGTAACGTCATGACGTTGCGTCTATTGTTCTACGTAATTCTTCATAAATAAAAATGGTCTGATGATGTTCAGTACGAACAGAAAGCGCTAACCGTCAAATTAGTATTTTGGTGTCTTTCTTTAATTTAGTTTATATATATATTAACTGGGAGTTGTATTTACCTATATTTTAATATATATATACTCTTCAAAAAAAGAAACGCACAATCCATTTTTCATCATTTTTTTTATTTGAACCAGGTCTTTGTTTCGGTAAATCTTACTTGTTTTTAATGCCAATATGTAAGGATAAAAGAAATTCATTATTGATTTTAAAGGTAGGGTCACTAATTGTGACTGGTGATCCTTTTTGTCGAAATTTTTTATCGCTTGATTGCACCAAGAAACATGAATTTAACAACTTCGCGAGCTTTTCGCATGGAACCTAAATCCAAGGTCTTTAAAATCGCCTTTGGGATAGGTACCGACAGCGAAGTTCAACACGTGAACGCCCAAGCTCAAGCCAAACAAGTGTGGTCCCACTTGTCCTGGGTCGTCACTTCCGGTTACGTCATTGGCGTAAATGGTTTTCAACAGCGACCTCTACTGCAGCAGCAATTCAAGGACGGCGTAGAATCTCGTACCAGACAGTAGGCAAACGCCTATGTGAAACCGAATAACGAGGCAGACGTCCTCGTTAGAGCTTCTGTTTTGAAATACGCCGACACCATGAAATCCAACTTTAATGGGTTCAGGTACTGAGGGTATGGTCACAGCAACACTGGAGAGCAGTTTGGTTCAGCGACGTGTCGCCGTTCTTGTTGCAACAAGGCGAAGGTAGAGCGAGGACATACTGACAACGAAACGTAACGTTGCGTTTCTTTTTTGGGAGAGTATATATATATATATATAAAGAAAATGCAAATGCAAAACAGAGCACACGTCCAGTTATGATAGACCGATGCTCCGTAGTTGTCGGGAATTTATCAAAGGAGAATGCTATTGTAAAAGATTTTAATCTAAAAGTTGATCATTTACTTCAATGTGTAACGCATTTCAGAATTTATTTATTTATTTTTTTTTAAATAAAAGAGTTTAGTTGCAAATAACGTTAAAAAAACACTTTCGGATTTCCGCAATTACGGAAACACCCGACAATTAGGGAGCTGAAACTAAATCACATGACGTGACGTAATAAATAATAATAATAATGAGTCTTGTATAGCGCTAAAGTCCACACCACAAAAGGGGTATGCTCAAAGGGGTATGCTCAATAGTCGACACTCGCGTAAGGGGTGGGTGTATATTTCAATGTGGCATCGGCAGAAAGTGAGTTTGTCAGACATTGATTTCGCCCCGAATGTTCTTCCCTATCCTCAGTTAGAAATGCGAGGAACAACGGTGCGATGATGGTTCGGAACATTCTATCATTTCTAGCGACGAAGAATGATAAATGGACACTAAAAATAGCGTGGACATCTTGTCTTATCACTTTATCATTAGTAGGGTCTATTGTTGACATCACTGTGTCTGGACCTTTCTGCGTGTTGTCTCGCTTGGAAATTTGAAAAAAAAATGACACGTGCTTCCTTATTTATAATTGTACCTATTAGTACGCCCCCATGCAACGCAATTGACCATATTTATGTTTCCAATTAGTTTGCGGTAGTATAGTTGTAACAGTGGTCAAATCATAGGAGTATCAATTCTGGATAGCAAATCATTTAGGTTCTTTTTATAATTGTCACGTTTAGTGTCTAATTGTAAGTGCGGGGGGACTGCACCACACACAATTCTACACAAAACAAATAAATGGACAGGACATCATACTCAGAGAAAAACAAACAACATAATTAAAAAAGAGTGACTGGATCCGGGGGCTAGCCATAAGCGTCCACTGCGCTGTACAGTCCGGGGCTGTAGTGAGACAAGCTCCACTCATATTTGAAAACAATTTGGAATACAACCCAGAGAAATGATTATGTAATGTCAGCACGAGTCATAATCTGTCATATGTTGCAAGAAATACGAATGCATGCATATTGTATTAATTTTGCTATACAAGTAATCACACCGTTAAATGTACCATAGAAGTAGTTCACTAAACTAAAATGCACTAAATCAATAAAGAAGAGGATTGAAGTAAGTTGAATGCATTTAGTGCACACATTCCAACCGTCACAGCAACACACAAAAGATGTCACTTGCAATTGGAGTCCAATATCAGTTACATTTAACAGTTATATTTTCGTCTGATTTTTGTCAATGCACTTGACCCTAGCCAAAATATTTTAAATTGGCAGTTGACCTTATAAACGCAGTATAGATAAAGTACTTACAGTACACATTGTAGACGTTTAATATCCTTTCTTATAATCATATTATATTGCCAATAATTATCACAGACAAATATATATATATATATATATAAAGAAAATGCAAATGCAAAACAGAGCACACATCACGCGTACAGTTATGATAGACCGATGCTCCGTAGTTGTCGGGAATTTATCAAAGGAGAATGCTATTGTAAAAGATTAAGTTGATCATTTACTTCAATGTGTAAGGCATTTCAGAATTTATTTATTTATTTATTTTTTAAATAAAAGAGTTTTAGTTGCAAATAACGTTAAAAAAACACTTTCGGATATCCGCAATTACGGAAACACCTGACAATTAATGAGCTGAAACTAATTCACATGACATGACGTAATAGTCGACACTTTCGTAGGAGTGGATGTATATTTCAATGTGGCATCGGCAGAAAGTGAGTTTGTCAGACATTGATTTCGCCCCGAATGTTCTTCCCTATCCTCAGTTAGAAATGCGAGGAACAACGGTGCGATGATGGTTCGGAACATTCTATCATTTCTAGCGACGAAGAATGATAAATGGACACTAAGAATAGCGTGGACATCTTGTCTTATCACTTTATCATTAGTAGGGGCTATCGTTGACATCACTGTGTCTGGATCATTCTGCGTGTTGTCTCGCTTGGAAATTTGAAAAAAAATGACACGTGCTTCCTTATTTATAATTGATCCTATTAGTACACCCCCATGCAACGCAATTGACCATGTTTATGTTTCCAATTAGTTTGCGGTAGTATAGTTGTAACAGTGGTCAAATCATATGAGTATCAATTCTGGATAGCAAATCATCGGTGACGCCAATTTGCAGGGCTCAGTCTCAGATCTTTAAAACCCCCCCAACTATTTCCTTCGATCAAGGCTTAAGTCTTCACAATAATTAAGTAAGATACTATGATTATAAAAATAATGTATCAAGTTACCGAAAGTGTCTGTAAAATAAAGACTACAATTAAAATTTTGTTTCGGTTATTATCCGGTTTTAAATAGTTCTGCGTATTTAGAGCTAGCAAATATTTATTTTTTAACATGAAGTGATCGGCCCGTAAACGAAAGGTGTAACCACTATATAAAAGTAAATCCCAAAATGTTGTAATGAGTTTATCTTGACGCTCTCAAGTAGTTAGAAATGAAACGAAGCTATTACAGCTAGCTCTTTATCGAAATCGCCCAAATCAAAAATTAAATCAAAGAGTGCAATTGATATTTTTGCTCACGTTCGTTTTTAAATAAACACACAAGTCGAAGCCCGTAATGAGTGTGTTTTTTACTCGGCTTTATGTATAGGATATTAACCTACCCAAGGTTGATATGATAGAGAACACGCGGGCGCAGCCCAAGTGTTCTCTATCATATCAATCCGAGGGAGAGTAGGTTAATGTCTAACATATACAACGGGTTCACCTTTAAATGTAACGGACTCTTCTAAAAAAGGCAACAGTGATTGGATAATTGCTCGACAGTTTCCGCCAAAATGCGAAAATTACCGAAGCTGTTACGTGCAAATGTTTATTTTAACGTCGCCATTTTGGAGAAAGCAAAAGCAAAAGGGATAGTAAAACAAAGCCAGATGAATAACCAATAATCAATCCATAATGACGCTAGAATTGATGTGAATGCAAATATGAGGATCTATCCAAAGCCTGAGGAAAACTTGGAGTGTGTGGAGAAATAATGTGGGCGGAAAGAAAATTCTGAAAGATATCTTAGATGGAGTATGGTCATGGATAACCGATTTAGATATGCCGATAAGTATATACGCCGTCTATTTCGTTACAAAACTGAATGCCTAGAACTGTACTATAACAATGTTTTTTTTTTTTTATTTTCAAAAGAATAAAATTAATTTCTGTGTTCTTTGTATTATTTCGATCATCTACGTCATCAGCGGTTGATATGAGCCGAATGTATCGACCTATGATGACGTCATCAGCGGTTGATATGATATATCAACCTGTCATGACGTCATCAGCGGTTGGTATGATATATCAACCTGTCATGTCGTCATCAGCGGTTGATAACAACCGAATATCAACCTATGATGACGCCACGAGAGGTTGTTATGAGATATAACTCCTATGGACATCAAAGAAAAAAACTACACCCAGTTATATAACAATACATGTGTGTAAAATACCTCGTGTGACGTATATCTGCTGCGACATCAAAAATGACGTGCGCGGGGCTGACCTTTGCTCACACTAGACAATTTCTCAAAGGTGCAACTAGGCAGATAAGTGGGTCAGTTTTTATAAGTGTCTCTGAACCACTCTATCATAGGCAACCTGATAATCTCCAAGAATTGGTGCAATTCCTTCAGGTAGAGTGGCAAGCCATTCCCCAGATGTTTTTTCGACATATGATCGACAGCATGCCTCGTCGTTGTGTCGACTGCTTACGAGCACGTAGTGGTTATCGAATTTGAGACAGTTTTGTTTGACCTCATTATACTCAAAATGGCGAATTTTCATTAGATCCTCAGAATACTTGTGTATAAAAAGTGCATATGCTTTGCATAACAGTCTAGTCATTGAGACATATTTAACTCATTCTGACCAAAAGTGTGCTTAAAAGTTTTGATTTACATGTTCCCTGTGTCTAATAAAATGTCAAACAAAAATAATTGGTTGACCCATAACTTCCGCTGAGTAGTATATAATTGATGAAGGTGAATTATTATTAATTGTATCGTTCAGATCACATGGTATTATTATTTTCGTTTTTATACGCCCACATTGAAATGTGGTCGTATATTGTCGTCGCCCCCGTCCGTCCGTCCGTCCGTCGGTCCGTCGGTCCGTCCGTCCGTCCGTCGGTCCGGCGTCCACAATTGCTTGTGGACGCTCTACAGGCTAAAGTTAATATCCGATTGACTTTAAATTTATACACAGTGTTTAAGGTCATGAGACGAAGAAGCCTATTGTTTTTCAGCGATTTCCGATAATTAGTGCCAGAGTTATGGCCCTTGATCACCTCAAAAAATCTTGTGGACGCTCTAAAGGCCAAAGTTAATATCCGATTGACTTTAGATTTATACACAGTGTTTAAGGTCATGAGACGAAGAAGCCTATTGATTTTCAGCGATTTCAAATAATTACTGCCAGAGTTATCTCCCTTGATAACTTCAAAAATTCTTGTGACGCTATAGAGGCCAAAAGTTACTATCTGATTGACTTCAGATTGATACATAGAGTTTAAGGTGTTGAAACGAACAAGTATTTTGATTTTCAATGAATTTAGGTAACTGAACAGCTAAATCCATGATATTAAATGTTTCATGTATATACTAATTGTTAGCGTGGGGTAAAACTTTATAAAAAGCAATCAAATTCTAATGATTTTCTGATAATTACATAATGAGTTGTTACTCTTAATCAGTTTTTAGTGTATTACAAATGTTTCATTACCGAAATTAGTAAAAATATGCGACAACCCTTGTTGACTGCCCGGACGATTTAGCTGCTGTGGGCGTATGTTTCGTTGCCTGGCAACCTATCTTTTCTTAACATGCCAAAATCGTTTTCATCTGTATTCAAGAGAAATATATACGTAAAGGTATATATTTCTCTTGGATATTGTTTCACTGAAATAGTTTTGATAGAATACTTGTTTCCAGAAAAATACAGATTCATTCAATCATTGGTGCTATTTCCCTATTATTGGTCATATTTATACCGCAGATTAGACAGAGGTTAGTAGTTTTCACCGTGTCAATGCAACATTTAACATGGTAATATCCAGTAATCCCGGCATATTGCAGAGAAATTCTCTCTGACATTGCGACAAAAATGACAAGCCAACGACGTGTTCCGTCTCATAAAAGGTATTCCCTGGTCTATTTTTGGCTATTGACCCGTGACCTTATGACGTTGTTTGCTTTTATGGTTTCTGATTGGCTTAGAATACGATTTTTTCTACCACTACTACTACTACTAAAACAATGAGATTGGGCTTGAAGGTTATTGTTGTAAGGGTTCGGCTGAGTTTGATAGTAGGTGAGTTGATTCAGAAAACACACTAGCTACAACAGATACAAATTATTATGAAACATTTTGATCACATACTGCATTCAGAGTTACTTTTTTAAACAAGAAGAGCCGTTCGGCACAGAAACATACAAAAATCCACACGCAGAACAAATACACAGCTGCCTTCTAGGCGATTACATTAATGTCTTCAACCTAGGCATCCTAAAATTAGGTCTAAATTTTAAATGAAAAGGTAATAAATAGTTACATTTAAACAGCAAACACTACTCCGCTTGGTTAATAAATATGAAATATATTTCTCCCTTTGTAATTGTCCTGGTGTAGAAAATGGGATATAGCTGAATTTTTTCTGTATGCTGCCGTGGGTCTAGAAGAAAATAAGTGCCTCTCAATCCCGGTTGCAGTCCGTCCCATAAGTCATTGGCATGTTAAGAAGTCTTTGGCAATTGGTATGTTAAGAACTCTTTGACAGTTAGAATTCCACTGTGAGTAGGGGTTGTATTGTCTAAATGCACCCTCCTTTCAAAACACACGTGAACAGTATCAAAATGGCGAAAGGTTATTGTTTATTGATCTTAGTGGTCTGTTTTGAATATAATCAAAGACAATCCATATTATGCCCCGCGGGGCAAATTATACTTTGTCTTTCTGAAATCTGAATTAAACACTCCCTCGGAACACTTGAGACCGTTGAGTAGGTGCAAGGTTATCAAAGCCGTCTTTCTATGCAATGTTTATCCTACTTCGTTGTTGAGTCTATTCAGCCCTTTATGTATGAATAGATTCTTTTATAACAGGCGAGTTTTTTTGTAAGAAAAATAGGTCGTACTATATCATATAATAGATACTGATTTATAAACGACGTGAATGTAAAAGTTGAA
Organism: Patella caerulea; assembly: GCA_036850965.1. NCBI lineage: Eukaryota > Metazoa > Mollusca > Gastropoda > Patellidae > Patella > Patella caerulea. Next base: position 46,444,673 of record JAZGQO010000001.1, on the reverse strand, counting down.
GGATAGGTAAACTTAATATACACATTAGCGTGTCTTATTATGTTGGATGAAATAGTCGTGAAAGTTATATCTATGAGAACAGTGCGGCTTAAGGATTTAACTTAAACAATGGTATAAAGGGACCTGACAGTTACATAGGTAAATAATAATATATTCCATTGATAGATGTTAGATTTAATTTGTTAAAGTTTTAAAGGATACGTTTTAGAATATTAATAGTGGGTGGTTATGTTTGGTTATATACATGTAGGTTTGGAAGGAAGTTAAAGCAGTGGACACCAAGGCGTAACGTTTAACCTGAACGATGGTGTAAACGGCCAGCTGAAATACATTTAATTAGTATCCTTTATTAAAAAAAGCTTTATACGTTGTAAGGTTATGTTGGCATAGTTGGGTTTTTTATTAGATAAAGCAAACATATTAAATAGATATGGTAGCAAAGTATTTTCAACACTCAGTTTTGAAACTTAGAATAAAAACTGTGGAATGTATTATCATGTATTTAAATTTACTTTTAGGATATTATGTAATGGAGCTTAAATTTGTCTAATTTATTATTAAATTTTCTGTGAGGTAATTTACCCGCCTAAGATTATCACTATTCTTGGTTATAGTCATTAGAGTCACAAGTTGTGTGTGCCTAGAATGGATTGATGCCTGGTGATTCATCAAGCCTGGCTCATCAATGTATTAAGCACGATGAATTAATTGGTTCATCACTTTGACTTTTCTAATCCTAGTTTTCTTTCACGAATTATTTAAGATAAAAAAGATTATTAAAATAAGCATTTACTCTCTCCCTTAATATGAAATGAAATGGGGTTTAATGTCCTATTGTTCTGCTTATTCTTCTACATTGTACTTTCTTCTTATTGTATTTGTGTAAATATTAGAATAGGTACGTGGGGAATGTAGTTTCGTTTATAATGTAATGCCGATTTAAGTAAATAGATAAATTCTATGTATAAGAATGATTGGAATGTATTATGTGGTTTTGGAAATGACCCAATCTTTTTATGTGTACGAATTAGTGTAATACACTAAGGTCATGGTTTCCGAAATCGCCAAGTATGTGGGAATATCTGGAATACGAAATACAGTATGGCCATTATGTGGTTTCCGAATTGACCCAGTATTTTTATGTTGTTTTATTGTGAATAATTAGATTGTCTTTATTTTTAATAAATCACCACCTGTGTGGCTTTCGGGATGGATAGGGAAGACTTCCAATTTTTAAAACACTTTTGAACTATTCTACTATTTACACAAAAAACAATACTTCTTATTATTATCTTAGTCCGAACTTTAGATCATTATAATTTCATTATCTGTATCAAAATATTTATTTATTTCACCTATTATTATTTGTCCATTAACATCAAATCGATTTTAAATTATTCGACGAATCATGTTTCGGTTTAATTTGGATGAACCGGATTTACGGATTGTTTGATCGGGGGGGGGGGGACGAAAAGGTTTCCACAGCACGGAGGTTCTTCTATAACTATTTTGTTATAAACAGTAGGCGATCTAGAATGTTTTATTCTCTAAATCAGTGTCCCTATATTATATTGACTGATATTTTTGTAACAACACTGATACTGGATTCAATTTTTGAAAACATATTCTTATGTTTTATCAGAAAGTTATGTGGTGATTTATCTTTGTCCATTGAACACAAATCGAACTTTGTATTTGCTAAAGGTCATCTAAATATGAAACTGTATTCCAATCTATTGCTTGGAAATTTTTTTTGTATGCAAAAGAGGTATGCGTGTTGTTTAGATGCTTTTGTACTTGTGATTGCCAACAGGGATTAATACTTATTAAGTGACACCCATCATTCATTAACTAGCTGGTTAAAATTTAAAAGTAGGCTTAAAAAGTTTAATTTTGAAAAAAAAAAAACAAACCAAATCCTTTTTCCATAATGATATTTGAAACCTATTATCTGTCTTTTTTAAACTGTTGTAAAATGATAGGTTAAATATACATTGTGCCAGAGCTAAATCTGCCTATTGCCACGGTCTGAAATGTTATCTAAATCATTAATAGACATTAATTAATTTATCCAGGCCATAATCAACCCTCGATGTCAAAGCTAGCCTGCAATATTTATTGGACTTGGATCCGTTCCGCTACTCAACTTTCATTCGTGATTTAATTATGAAATGGATAATCGAGACTATGTTTTTTATCGTACCGACTTTAATAATGATGATCGATCGCTAAAATCTTGGTTTAGAGTGGATCAATTTGACTGAAATTTTCAGCAAATTCCCTTACTTTATCAAGTTTTTAACTATTATAGTGAGAACTGCCAGCTCCTTTTCTAATTTCCCATAATGTATCTTTAAGTTTTACTAAACCTGGTACAGAGAAATGCCGACATCCCTCATTTGCATCGAAAAAGACAAACACCATATGACAATACGAATTTGAAAAAAAAGGTTTGAGTCGGTACCTGGGTTGGCTGGGTACCCGATTTTGGTTGGTACCTTATTTTACAAATTACAAAAAGGTGACCACAACCTAGACCTTATTGCAACGATAGACATACAAACAATAAACTTAGAAGGCCAAATGGTAAGAATAATAAGTAAAATGGGAACAAAAAAAGAAATACAACACCAACTCAAAAAAAGTAACACTTGGCTTGTTTAAAAGCTTTCATCTGTTTTATAATATAGTTAACAAGTTGTCATTTTTCTCAACAAGGTTTCCTTCCCAAATCAGAAAGCAAAATCGGCTATTTCTTTACGCACGAGTCCCATACATAAAAAAGGCACCGAGTAGAAACGGGTACCGAGGTGCAATAGCTGTCCCTGTCCCTTCACCGCTAAATACTCCTCTGGTCTACGAAATAAATTGCAAATTTCTTTTTTTTAAATTATGATCAAGTATACCTTGCCTCGCCAATGATACACAATGTATGATATTCTAAACGCTATTAATTTTTTCAGATAAGTTGTAAGTTTCTGATATTTATATTTCCAGATGCTAAGTAAAAACATGGAGAATAGATTAATTTGTTTATTGGTGATGGTTGCCATGGGATCATGTGTTGATCTTACTACAGCTGGTGGGTTACCTCCTTATGTTTCTATTCCATTCTCTATTTTTTTTAGTACACGATAGGCGTACACGTATATAGGAAGGCCGCAGCGCCAATGTCAAGGCAAAATTTCCCCCATGATACACGTATGCCCGTCTTCATTTCCCGGTTGGTGCAGAAATGTAGGATGTTAAACCCCAGTTCATCTCATATTGGCTTTTAATTGTGGAACTGTTCATTAATTCAATCTGCAAATACTGAGATCGATGATGGACATATTTGTTTAGACCTAAGCAGTTCAATTTGATTGATGTCGGCTTTGGAAGACGATAACGTGCCGCCAATGTGTAAGAGTGATGAAACTTAGTCTGTGGGGATGGTTCACTCCCATTTCGGCTATTAAATCAAAAATTTTCGACATGCTACATGAGGACCTATTCTATTTATGTGGTATGATGTACGCGTCATGTGTGAAAAGAATTTTGGGGATCAGACTCCTCTAACCCCCTTGCACATACCCCTTGAAAATTCCCACCCCAATTCCACCCCAAAATAACGGTTTTGAGTGTAAAATTTGCAATAATAACTACCAAAGTTATGGCCCTTGATCACTTCAAAAAATTTTGTGAACCCTCTAGAGGCCAAAGTTAATATCTGACTGAGTTTAAATTCATACACAGTGTTTAAGGTCATGAGACGAAGAAGCCTATTGATTTTCAGTGATTTCCGATAATTACTGCCAGAGTTATGTCCCTTGATCACTTCAAAAAATCCTGTGGACACTCTATAGGCCAAAATTAACATCCGATTGACTTTGAATTTGTACACAGTGTTTAAGGTCATGAGACGAAGAAGCCTATTGATTTTCAGCGATTTCCGATAATTAGTGCCAGAGGTATGACCCTTGATCACTTCAAAAAATCCTGTGGACGCACTAGAGGCTAAAGTTAATATCCAATTGACTTTAAATTTATACACAGTGTTTAAGGTCATGAGACGAGAAAGCCTATTGATTTTCAGTGATTTCCGATAAGTACTGCCAGAGTTATGGCCTTTGATCACTTCAAAAAATCTTGTGATCACTGTTAATATCCGATTGACCTTAGATTTATACTCAGTGTTTAAGGTCATGAAACAAAGAAGCCTATCTACTGCCAGAGTTATGGTCCTTGATCACTTCAAAAAATCTTGTGGACGCTCTAGAGGCCAAAGTTAATATCCGATTGACTTTAAATTTATATACAGTGTTTAAGGCCACGAAACGATGAATCCTAATGATTTTCAGCGAATTCTGATAACTACTGCCAGAGTTATCTTATCTCCCTTGATCACTTTGAAAAATCTTTTGTAACGCTCTAGGGGCCAAACTTATCACCCAATTGACTTCAGATTGATACACAGCGTTTAAGGTCTTGAGATGAAGAAGTATATTGATTTTCAATGAATTTTGATAACTGATCAATGATTTTAAATGTTTCGTATACTAAGCGTTAGCATGGGGCAGAACTTTATAAAAACCAAACAAATTCTAATGATTTTCTGATAATTACTTTATGAATTGTTAAACTTAATCAGATTTCAGAGTATTATAAATGTGTCATTACCGAAAAAAAAGTAAGAATATGCGACAACTCTTGTTGACTGCCCGGAAGATTTAGCTGCTGTGGGCATATGTTGCGTTGCATGGCAACCTATCTTTAATGATGTTGGGTCTGATCATTGACTTATGATTATTTTCGATATTCCAAAATGGCCTCCATTTTAATTGGGCTCTTTGCTTATTTCATATATATGGCTTGTAATATATCTTTTTTATAGGGTTTCGTTGCTGCAAAGTCTAAATCGGAAATTGACCATCCATTATGTTCGAAATTCAAGATGATGATACAAATATGGCTGCCATTTCGAACAAAGCCTTTGTTAATTCGAATATATGGCTTGTAATATGTCTTTTTATACGCCCACATTGAAATGTGGTCATATATTGTCGTCGTCCCCGCCCTTCCGTCTGTCCGTCCGTCCGACCACTATTGTTTGTGAACAGTCTACAGGTCACAATTTTTATCCGATTTCGATGAAACTTGAAATGTAGGTTTATCACCCTAATATCTCGGTTCCTTTCGATATTGGCATGTATCGGACTGTAACTTCCTGATTGAAAAATGGTCTTTTTATACGCCCACATTTTCATGTGCACGTATATTGTCGTCGCCCCTGTTCGTCCGTCCGTCCGTCCGTCCGTCCGGACGTCCGTCCGTCCGTCCGTCCACAATTGTTTGTGAACAGTCTACAGGTCACAATTTTTATCCGATTTCAATGAAACTTGAAATATAGGTTTATCAGCCTAAGATCTCGGTTCCTTTCGATATTGGCATGTATCGGACCGTAACTTCATGGGTTATGGCCCCTGATTGTACGAAAAATGACGTTTTTTAGCTTGTGAACAGTGTAGAGGTCACAATTTTGAACCGATTTGGATGAAACTTGAAATGCATGTTTATAAACCAAAGATCTTGGTTCCTTTCGATAATTGCGCCAATTGGATCGTAACTTCCTGAATTATGGCCCCTGATTGTCCGAAAAATCGCCCATTTTAGCTTGTGGTCCCTCTGGATTGCAAAATTGTTATCCGATTTAAAAAACCGTTTGATTATATCACCGTGCCATGGTTATGAAGGTTGAGTTCGAATTTCGTGAAAATCGGACCAAAATTGACGGACAAAATGGCCGCCATTTGTACGCGAATAGTGTGAAAATATGTTATATCAAGGTTGTGAACAGTGTAGAGGTCACAATTTTGAACCGATTTGGATGAAACCTGACATGCATGTTTATAACCCAAAGATCTTGGTTCCTTTAGATATTTGCGCCAATCGGGTCGTAACGTCCTGAATTATGGCCCCTGATTGTCCGAAAAATCGCCCTTTTTAGCTTGTGGTCCCTCTGGAGGTCAAAATTGTTATCCGATTTAAAAAAACGTTTGATTATATCACCGTTTCATGGTTATGAAGGTTGAGTCCGAATTTCGTGAAAATCGGACCAAAATTGACGGACAAAATGGCCGCCATTTGTACTCGAATAGTGTGAAAATATGTTATGTCAAGGTTGTGGAAGGGTGGCCAAAAAATCACATACTTGCTCAGAACCTCACACTTTTTTGATATATGGTGAGGTTGGGACAGTAATACAAAAATATGATTTTTTTTTAAAAATTGAATCATCCTCTAGGGGTCCCATCCGCCATTTTCCAAGATGGCGGCTAATATGGCGGCCAACATCAGTTTTTGTCATATAATTTTCACATTTTTGATAAAACATCACTTGCAATATGTCCTTTATAGGGTTTATGTGGTCAAGGAATTCGAATATGCCAGGGACGATGACGTCACTAAATCCAAGATGGCGGAAATCCAAGATGGCGTCATAAATAACACCAAAATCAGCCCGAACTTCCCAAAATGGCCTATATACTATTTAGAACGTTGATTTATATATCCTATATAGTGTTTTGGGGAATTAAGGATTTCAAATATGCTAGTTAAGATGACGTCACTAAATCCAAGATGGTGACAATCCAAGATGGTGACCAAAATGACATCATAATCACTCCAAAATCAGCCAAACATTACCAAAATGAGAGCGCCGAGTTATATATAAGGTTTTAGGGTTCAAGGGATTCAAATATGCTAGTTACAATGGCGAGATGGCGGAAATCCAATATGGTGGCTAAAATGACATCATGAATACGATGACTCAATAAAGAATAACATTTGAAAAAATATTCAATAAGAAAATTTATCATTTTGTTCCATCAACTTTACTTTACTACTTTAATTTTTTCTATGGTTTGTATTCTAGCATTACATCCAATCATATCCGACAGTTATATAATAGCATTTCTAGATTACAAAATTTACATCCGTTTAAAAAAAATATTCTGAATAAAGCACTTTATTAATACTGATATCAATTAAAACATTAAAATAGTCCATCTATCATTATATCCGATTATTATATCCAATTGATATATCCTACATATAGATAGGAGGATTTCTATATATCCATGTAAAACATATTTTTTATTAATGCACTTCATAATACTGATATCAATTTAGACATTTAAAAAGCTCATTTGTCATTATATCCGATTATTACAGTCAAAGCTCGGTAAGTGTCATCTTGATAATTGAGAAACTTGCTAAATGAAACACTTTCTCCGAATTTCCGGAGGTGTTTCAATAATCAAGGTTTGACTGTATGTTCAATCAATAAGTCACTTTTACGTTATTCTGTCTGTAATAGAGTCAATTATTCTTGAATTTTCATTAAAGTAACGCCCTTTGATGCAGGAAGCTGTATTGTCATACCTCGAAAACGGATATTTTTTTCAACATTCAACAGATAGAATGAACCTATACGATCGTATAGATATCACAAAATAGTGTCTAATTTGTTCAGTTGCGGAGAAATAGACAATTTCCTGCAAGTCACTTTTAACGGTTTTTGATCCAGGAAGTTGTTAATCATTATTTGATTTTATAAAGGTTTCACCACTTGATGCCTAATGCCATTTGTGATTTCATAAAAAATAATTTAAAAAATGTCAACATTTTGAATAAAACTATATTTTTAGCCTTCTAAATAATATTCCTTAAAAATTATGATATTTAATTTCATCCAACATATATAATGATTTAATCCGATGCTATAGATAACAAAATATTACTTCTAACCTCTTCCGTTACCGCGAAATAACCAATTTTGTCAGAGTCACTTTTTAAGTTTTTTTTCGCATTTTAATTTCCCATTAGAAAGTCTCATCAGATACTTAGCGGTAAGTTAATAACAAATTTTGCCAGGATCACTTTTTCAACATATGTAACACATGGTAACAAATGTATTAATGGAATTGATATCGCTGGATTTGGTTGATTCTGCGTCCATTTTATAATATGTGTACAATGCTTATGCGGTTTCATTCGTACCAGATGTGACATAAGTTCAAGGGTAACAAGGCAACGGAAGTAACATAAGTTCAAGGGTAACGTGGCACCGGTGAAACCCGTCATAACTGCATCACAGTTCTAGTTTTTACATTGTTTCCATACTCATATATATGAAGTGTTTATGGGAAATACCTTTGTCTTATAAGACATTTTCCAATATGGTGCAGGCTTAATTTTACCATATTAGACTCGGTAACAGTTTTGATATATTAATTATATATATAAATGTATATACACAGTGAGTTCTTTCAAAATACACATAATTGTCGTAGTACTTAACATATTAATGCATATTCCTAATTTTAACGTCTCTGGTCCTCAATTAAAGATGCTTTATGTAAGAACTAAATCTGCCTAATGCATAGGCTATTTTATTGAGTCCTTGTTATCATGACGTCATTTTACCCGCCATATTGGATTTCCTCCATCATAAATTTAGTGACGCAATCGTAACTAGCATATGTGAATTTCTTGAGTCCTAAAACCTTATATATGTTAATGTTAACCTATATAACTCGACGCTCTCAATTGTATATAGTCATTTAGCAAATGTTTTGCTGATTTGGGGCAATTATGATGTCATTTTGGCCGCCATTTTGGATTTCAACCATCCTGGCTTAGTGCTGTCATTGTCACCAGCATATTTGAAATCTTTGATCCCGAAACCACTATATAGGATGTATAAATAAATGCTCTAAATAGTATATAGGCCATTTTGGTAAGTTTTGGCTGATTTTAGGAAGTTTTGGCTGATTTTGGGGGAAAATTATGACGTTATTTAGGTCGCCATCTTGGATTTCCGCCATCTTGGATTTAGTGACGTCATCGTGACTAACATATTTGAAATCCTTGACCCAGAAAACATTATAAAGGACATATTACAAGTGATGTATTATCAACAATGTGAAAACTATATGACAAAAACTGATTTTGGCAGCCATATTGGCCGCCATCTTACAAAATGGAGGATGGGACCCCTAGAGAATTATCCAATTTTCAAAAAAAATTATATTTTTGTATTACTGTCCCAACCTCAACATATATCAAAAAAGTGTGATGTTCTGGGCAAGTAAGTGATTTTTGGGCCACCCTAAATTTATGTGGACCTTATAGAGGTCACAATTTTGAACCGATTTGGATGAAACTTGACATGTATGTTTATAACCGAAAGATCTTGGTTCCTTTCGCTATTTGCGCCCATCGGATCGTAACTTCCTGAATTATGGCCCCTGATTGTCCGAAAAATTGCTTTTGTTCGCTTTTGGTCCCTCTGGAGGTCAAAATTATTATCCGATTTAAAAAAACGTTTGACTATATCACCGTTACATGGTAATGAAGAGAGATTTCGAATTACGTGAAAATCGGACTAGAATTGACGGACAAAATGGCCGCCGTTTGTACACGAATAGTGTGAAAATATGTTATATCAAGGTTGTGGACCCTATAAAGGTCACAATTTTGAATCGATTTTGATGAAACTTGACATGTATGTTTATAACCCAAAGATCTTGGTCCCTTTCGATATTTGCACCCATCGGGTCATTACTTCCTGAATTATGTCCCCTGATTGTACGAAAAATCACCCTTTTTAGCTTGTTGTGCCTCTGGAGGTCACAATTATTATCTGATTTAAAAAAAACAGGTTTGATTATAAAAACCAAACAAATTCTAATGATTTTCTGATAATTCCTTAATATGTGACAACTCTTGTTGACTGCCCGGACGATTTGGCTGCTGTGTGGGCGTATGTTTCGTTGCCTGGCAACCTATTTTTTTTAGCTTGTGGTCTCGCTAGATGTGATAATTATTATTCGATTTATAAAACCATCTGATTATATCACCGTTACACTGTAATGAAGATTTGGTTCGAATTTACCAAAAATCGGACCAAAATTGCCAGACAAAATGGCCGCGGCTTGAATGCGAATAGTGTAAAGATATGGTATATCAAGGTTATGGACTTTGATGAAACTTGAAATACATATTTAAAATGCAAAATCGACCTTTTTTAGCTTGTGGTTCCCCTAGGGGTCTCAATTATTATCCGATTTAAAAAAACAAAAAACGTTTGATTATATCACCGTTACACTGTAATGAAGGTCGAGGTCGAATTTCGTAAAAATCAGACCAAAACTACCGGACAAAATGGCTGCCGCTAATACGCGAATAGTGTAAAAATATGATATATCCAGCTAAAAAAAGGCCATAATTCAGGAAGTTCCGATATGCGCAAATATCGAGAGGAACCAAGGTCACAATTTTAATCCGATTTTGATGAAATTTGAAATGTAAGTTTATAGCCCAAAGATCGCAGTCCCTTTCGATATTCGCGCACATTGGACCATAACTTCCTGAATTATGGCCCCTGATTGTAGGAAAAAATCAAGTTTTTTTTTTATCTTGTAGACCTTATGGAGGTCACAATTTTATTATGAATTGAAAAAACCGTTTGACTATATCACTGTTACACATTAATAATGGATGAGTTAGTTTGATTTTCAATGTATTGTGATAATTGAACAGCTAAATCCAGAACAGTAAATGTTTCGTATACTAAACATTAGCATGGGGCAGAACTTTATAAGAACCAAACAAATTCTAATGATTTTCTGATCATAACTTAATATGCGACAACTCTTGTTGACTGCCCGGACGATTTAGCTGCTGGTGGGCGTATGTTTCGTTGCCTGGCAACCTATTTTTATTTTGAAATTCGGAAATTTAATCGTAGAAATAATTGTTTATTTATTTATTAACAATAACATTGTTTTATGTGTATATGGCGGGACTTTGTGCAGTAGATTTCGTAATTTCTCAGAGGGTTAAGCCGCCAATCTTGCTGGGTGGATATGTGTTTAGTAAAAATAATGAGCGCGGTGAATGTTTTCATTGGAAGTATGTAATAGCAACCCGCATTGGAAAATGTACCACAATGGATATATACATTCCAAATGTTACCCCCCCCCCCCCGAAAAGTCAAATTTTAAAGTATTTTTAGGTTTGATTTCATATAATCTGCTATACGCTGTGGCAGTGTGAAGTTGAATCGTTTTTCGTTATTCGATATTCGTTAGTCACAAATAACGAATATTGAATAACGAGTTGACTTGCCTCGTTATTGGCGAGACAGGTCACCTAGTTATTCGCTATTCAACTTTATATTCGGGATAACAAGCTGTTTGTGGAGATCGGGTGTTCGATCCCTGCATTGGCCGAGAAAGTTCATCTCGATTTTCCGGCATGGTTTCCCCTTGTCAGGGATGCAGAACGGGGGGGGGGTCTGCCTAGTCGTTCGGATAGGACGAAAAATCGAGGTCCCGTGTACACATTGGCGTGCATGTTAAAGATCCCTTGGCAGATGGAATTCGATAGAAGAGTAGGCCGTAGCGCCGCTGCCGGGGCAAAATTTCCCTCATAGCAAACTGTATGCCGTATGCCCGTCTTCCATTAGCCCATGTTAGGTGCAGAAGAATAGGGCGTGATCAAGGGCCATAACTCTGGCAGTAATTATCGGAAATCGCGGAAAATCAAGAGGGGTCTTCATCTCATGGCAGTAATTATCGGAAATCGCGGAAAATCAATAGGCGTCTTCATCTTATGACCTTAAACACTTTGTATAAATTCAAAGTTAATCGGATATTAACTTGAGCCTGTGGAGCACCCACAAGCAATTGTGGACGCCGGATGGACGGACCGACGGGGTCGACGACAATATACGACCAAATTTCAATGTGGGTGTATAAAAACGAATAACAAACAGTTCGTTATTCGTTATTCACGTCTTGAATAATAATCTATTTTATTTACCGACTATACGTCATTTAAAATGTTTTCTACTGCTAGGTGATACTTTGCAATCCATTATTTTATTGCTATCTAATAGTTGTTTAGAATTAAATCGTGAAATATCTTCATTAAAGATACCTAATATTATTATGTGAATCTCGAATAGCGAGATGAAAAACGAATAACAATGTGAAAACGAATTGCAAACAGTTCGTTATTCGTTATTCACGGCTTGAATAACAATCTGGTTTATTTACCGACTATATGTCATTTAAAATGTTTTCCACTGCTAGGTGATACTTTGCAATCCATTATTCCATTGTTGTCTAATGATTGTTTAGAATTAAATCCAGAAATATTTCCATTAAAGATACATTATATGTGAATCCCGAAAAACGAGGTGGAAAAAGAATAACAAACAGTTCGTCATTCACCGCTTGAGTAACAAGCCCCCCCCCCCCCCCAAAAAAAAATCGAATTTGGCCCCCACCAAAAATGATGATTTCTTACGAGTGTTCTTAGCCGGCCACATCCTCGGCCCCTCCAAAACATCCTGTAGCCCCCCCCCAAAAAAAAAAAACATTCCGTACCCCCACCCCTCCCCAAATTTTATAAGCTGGTTACGGGCCCGTACCGACTAAACGTCATTTAATATATTTTCTACTGCTAGGGGATACATTGCAATCCATTATTCTATTGCTGCCTAATGATCGTTTAGAATGAAATCCTCATATGTGAATCTCGAATAAGGATGTAATAAACGAATAACAAACAGCTCGCTATTCGCTGCTTGAATAACAATGTTGACTGTTTTTGGTTTAAAGGTCGTTTTGCTGCGTTTTATACTACTGAAGGATACTTGTCATGGCTAGCTGCAAATTGGAAGGCCGAATATAAAGTTTAATAACGAATAGCGAATAACGAGGTGACTTCGCCAATAACGAGGCAAGCCACCTCGTTATTCGTTATTGGTGAATAACGAAAAACGTTTCAACTTCACACTGCCATATGCTGTAGCCTAAATAGGATATCTTATGGAAGCATCTATTTTAGTTAAAGAGAGGCTATATAGGCAAGGATAATAAAACCACTAGACCATATAATCTGTTGTTATAAGCTGTAGTCTTAATTTTTCAGATTTGTGTGAAGTTGATGGTGGTTATGAGGTCTTTATTCGTGGTATCAGGGAAAATACACAAATAGGTAAGTTATAATTATTAGGGTTTCACACTGCCTCATACGGTCATATAGATATCATAAAATTGTTTCTAATTTGTTCCGTTGCCGAGATATCGGCAGTTTTCTAAAGTTACTTTTGAAGGTTTTTGGCCCATAAAAGTGTCAATTATTATTCGATTTTCATATTTTTTTTTTCATTTTTATACGCCCACATGGAAATGTGGTCGTATATTGCCGTCGCCCCCGTCCGTCCGTCTGTCGGTCGGTCGGTCGGTCCGTCCGTCCGTCTGTCCGTCCGTCCGTCGGTCCGTCCGTCCATCGTCCACAATTTCTTGTGAACGCTCTAGAGGCTAAAGTTAATATCCGATTGACTTGAAATTTATACATGGTGTTTAAGGTCGTGAGACGAAGAAGCCTATTGATTTTCAGCGATATCCGATAATTACTACCAGAGTTATGACCCTTGATCACTTTGAAATATCTTGTGAACGCTCTAGAGGCTATAGTTAATATCCGATTGACTTTAAATTTATACACAGTGTTTAAGGTCAGGAGATGAAGAAGCCCATTGATTTTCGGTGATATCCTGAAATTACTGCCAGAGTTATGACCCTTGATCACTTTGAAAAATCTAAAGTTAATATCCGATTGACTTTAAATTTATACACACTATTTACGGTCATGATACAAAATAGCCTATTTATTTTCAGCGATATCTGATAATTACTGCCAGAGTTATGACCCTTGATCACTTTGAAAAACCCTGTGAATGCTCTAAAGGCTAAAGTTAATATCCGATTGACTTTAAATTTGTACACAGTGTTTAGGGTCATGATACGAAGAATCCTATTTGATTTTCAGTGATAATTAAAGATAATTTCTGGCAGTTGATCACTTTGAAATATCTTGTGGACAAAGGCCTCGAGACAAACCATCAAAACTATTTTATTCATTTCTGATAATTATTTAATGGGCTATTACTCGTAATAAGATTATCATGTGTTGTAAATGTTCTCCTTACTGATAAAAGAAACAATATGCGACAACCCTTGTTGACTGCCCGGACGACTTAGCTGTTGTGGGCGTATGTTTCGTTGCCTGGCAACCTATCTTTTGATTCCTTATGTCATAGACGATGTTATAAAACCAATTTAACGTTTTTAGTATTACCGAAATGTATTCTAACTTGTACTGTTGCCGAGAAATAGACGATTTTTTACAAGTCACTTTTCAAGGTTTTTATACGCCCACATTTTCATGTGGACGTATTATGTCGTCGCCCCTGTCCGTCCGTCCACAATTTGTTTGTGGACTCTCTACAGGTCACAATTCTTATCCGATTTTGACGAAACTTGAAATATAGGTTTATCCCCAAAAGATCTCGGCTGCTTTCGATATTGGCATGTATCGGATCAAAACTTCATGGATTATGGCCCCTGATTGTACGAAAAATCACGTTTTTAGCTTGTGGACCCTATAGAGGTCACAATTTTGAACCGATTTTGATGAAACTTGACATGCATGTTTGTAACCCAAAGATCTTGGTTCCTTTCGATATTTGCGGCTATTGGAATGTAATTTCCTGAATTATGGCCCCTGATTATACGCAAAATCTCCTTTTTTTTTAGCTTGGAGGTCACAATTATTATTCCATTTAAAAAAACGTTTGATTATATCACCGTTACACCCTAAGGAAGGTTGAGTTCGAATTTCGGGAAAATCGGACGAAAATTGCCATACAAAATGGCCGCCGTTTGTACGCGAATACTGTTAAAAAATGGTATATCCATGTTGTGGACCCTGTGGAGGTCACAATTTTGATTCGATTTTGATGAAACTTGAAATTCATGGTTATAACCAAAAGATCTTGCTTCCTTTCAATATTTGCGCATATCGGATCGTAACTTCCTGAATTATGGCCCCTGATTATACGCAAAATCTCCTTTTTTTTTAGCTTGGAGGTCACAATTATTATTCGATTTAAAAAAACGTTTGATTATATCACCGTTACACCCTAAGGAAGGTTGAGTTCGAATTTCGGGAAAATCGGACGAAAATTGCCATACAAAATGGCCGCCGTTTGTATGCGAATACTGTTAAAAAATGGTATATCAAGGTTGTGGACCCTGTGGAGGTCACAATTTTAATTCGATTTTGATGAAACTTGAAATTCATGGTTATAACCCAAAGATCTTGGTTCCTTTCGATATTTGCGCATATCGGATCGTAACTTCCTGAATTATGGCCCCTGATTATACGCAAAATCGCCTTTTTTTTTTTAGCTTGGAGGTCACAATTATTATCCGATTTAAAAAAACGTTTGATTATATTACCGTTACACCGTAAGGAAGGTTGAATTCGAATTTCGGGAAAATCAGACCAAAATTGCTATACAAAATGGCCGCCGTTTGTACGCGAATACTGTTAAAAAATGGTATATCAAGGTTGTGGACCCTGTAAAGGTCACAATTTTAATTCGATTTTGATGAAACTTGAAATTCATGGTTATAACCCAAAGATCTTGGTTCTTTTCGATATTTGCGCATATCGGATTGTAACGTCCTGAATTATGGCCCCTGGTTATACGCAAAATCCCCCTTTCTTTAGCTTGTGGTCCCGCTGGAGGTCACAATTATTATCCTATTTAAAAAAACGTTTGATTATATCACCGTTACACTGTAAGGAAGGTTGAGTTTGAATTTCGGGAAAATCGGACCAAAATTGACAGACAAAATGGCCGCCGTTTGTACGCGAATACTGTTAAAAAAATGATATATCATGGTTGTGGACCCTGTATAGGTCACAATTTTAATTCGATTTTGATGAGGAAGGTTGAGTTCTAATTTCGTGAAAATCGTACCAAAATTGACGGACGAAATGGTCGCCGTTTGTACGCGAATAGTGTAAAAATATGGTATATCATGGTTGTGGACTCTCTACAGGTCACAATTCTTATCCGATTTTGACGAAAAGTCACATTTCTAGGTTGTGTACCGTCACACCATAATCATTGTCAGTTTCGAATTTCATTAATATCAGACTGGAACTGACCAACTAAATGGCTGCTCCCAATACAGTATGAAATACAGGACTTAAAGATGTAGGAAAAATCACTTTCGGTATTGCTTGTTCTCTGTCGAAAATGTGGGCGTATCCTGCCTGGCAGTGCCAGCCTATCTTTGGTATTTATAAAGGTGACAATTATTATTCGATTTACATAAAATTTTCGCCATATGATGCTATTTCTTATTTCATCAAACTTATTTACCATTTTCTTCATCACCGGAAGTAATTGTGTCAGGAATAGTAACATGTAACAAAGGTATAAAATGAATTGGTCGCTGGATTTGGTTGATTTTGCGTTCAATGCTTATGTGGAAACCGGCTTAACGGTTTCATTGGTTCCGGAAGTTGAAGGGAGTGAAGTAAGTTCAAGGATAACGTGGCGCTGGTGAAACCCGTCATATTCCTACTTCGCAAGTCTAGCTTTATTCATTTTTATACGTCCACATTCATAATGTGAACGTATTATGCCGTCGCCCCTGTCTGTGTGTGTGTGTGTGTGTGTGTGTGTGTGTGTATGTATGTATGTGTGTGTGTGTGTCTGTGGTTCGCCTACAGGGCGCAATTTTTCATGGATTTTCTTCAAACTTGGTATACTTATTCCTTATACCCCAAGGAAGATCCCTATTGTTTTTGGGGCATGCCCGACCCCCAGGGGCCGAGCCACGCCCATTTCTA
Organism: Patella caerulea; assembly: GCA_036850965.1. Lineage (NCBI taxonomy): Eukaryota > Metazoa > Mollusca > Gastropoda > Patellidae > Patella > Patella caerulea. Next base: position 46,427,906 of record JAZGQO010000001.1, on the reverse strand, counting down.
GTATTTCTTTGTTTGTCGTCTACAGGCCATATTTCTTAACTTATAATCTTGAAACTTTGCATACACATTCTTTGTACCCTAAGGAACATCCCTATCGTTTGGGGTGTATGCCCCACCCCCAGGGGCAGAGCCACGCCCATTTTCTTTTCGTGTGTCTTTGTGTGGCCTACAGGGCGCAATTCTTACTGGATTTTCTTCAAACTTGGCATACGTATTCCTTATACCCTAAGGAAGATCTCTATTGTTTTTGGTGCATGCCCGACCCCCAGGGACAGGGCCACGCCCATTTCTAGTATGTATTTGTTTGTCGTCTACAGGCCACATTTCTTAACTTATAATTTTGAAACTTAGCATACACATTCTTTGTACCCTAAGGAACATCCCTATCATTTGGGGTGCATGCCCAACCCCCCTGGGGCAGAGCCACACCCATTTTCTTATCGTGTGTCTTTGTGTCGCCTACAGGCCACAATTCTTATTGGATTTTCTTTAAAACTTTGTATACTTACTCTTTATACTCTACGGATGATCCCTATCGTTTGGGGTGCATGCCCAACCCCCCACGGGCAGAGCCACGCCCATTTTCTTTTTGTGTGTCTCTGTGTCGCCTAGAAGCCACAATTCTAACTGTATTTTCTTAAAACTTTGTATACTTACCCTAAGGATGATCCGTATTGTTTTTTGGTGCATGCCCGACCCCCAATGGCAGAGCCACGCCCATTCCTTGTATTTATTTGTTTGTCGTCTACAAGCCACATTTCTTAACGTATCATCTTGAAACTTTGAATGATTATTCTTTGTACCCTAAGGAACATTTCTATCATTTAGGGTGCATGCCCAAGCCCAACCCCCAGGGGCAGAGTCACGCCCATTTTCTTTTTGTGTGTCGCCTACAGGCCATAATTCTTAATCGGTCATCTTGAAACTTAAAATACTTATTCCTTATACCCTAAGGATGACCCCTTTTGTTTTGGGTGCATGCCCGACCCCCATGGGACAGCAACACCCATTCCGTGTATTTGTTTGTCTGTCGCCTACAGGCTGCATAAAGATGACCCCTATTGTTTTTGGTGATTTCCTAACCCCCAGGGGCAGAGTCATGCCCATTTTTACTTCGTGTCTATGTGTGTTGTCTACAGGCCACGATTCTTAATGGATCGTCTTTAAACTTGGGATATGTATTCCATATAGCCTAAGGACGTCAACTGCATGTCCCGACTCACACAGGCAAGACACGACCAATTTTTGTGTTTGTCGTTTACAGGCCGCAATTCTGAATGAATCAGCTTGGTACTTGGTTTATGTATTCCTTATAGCCTGAGGGCGTCCACTATTGATTTTGATGAATGTCCCGACACCCAGGGGCAGAGCCGCGCCCACTTTTTGCCTTTAGTGTTAGGAAGGCACAATTCTGAATGGATTATCTTGGTATAGTTATTCCTTATACTCTAAGGACGGCAACTATTAATGTTGGTGCACGACCCTCAACGCTAAACAAACCAAACGCCTAGCCTTCTTGACAAAGTACCATATCAATCAAAGCAGGAATGTGGACGTATATTGTAGCGTTAGCGTTATGTTTCGTTTCTATAATCACCTTGGCCACCATGTACTGATGAATATAGTAATTCGGAGAAATTCTGTACTTCATTATGCGCCTTTGTAATATTATTTAAGATCTATAAAAAAAATCTCCAAATTGGTTGAGGAGATTCCTACTATTTCGGCTCGTAACAGCACTTGGGTTTTGGTTGTGGCTTTTCGTAGACATCTGTTTCCCTTTTGGCCAAGGCTACTATCTAATGCTACTGAATGGATGATTGTAAATTAATACTACTGTCTGTTCCAGGTGACACTATGGCTCGAAAATTGCTTTCTATTTCTTCAGTTTTTAATTAAAATGGTTAAAATTTAATGACATACCTATATGGTCCCTCTATAACTTTCTTCGTCGATAAAATCATCTATTCTTTGTAAATTCCACATTTTTCGAAACTAGTCAATTTCTCAGAACCTAAACATTACCACTGCGCCCGTGTAAATTGCGTCACTCGTATATCATGTAGCGGTATAAGGTATTCCTCAAATCGGGTGCATTCGGTTAATAATGCTATGTGTGGGTGGGGGGGGGGGGTCGCACGTTCATTTTGCGGCAGTAGTACATGTATTTATTTTCAATAATTTTCAGAGCTTTTTTTAAACGTTTCATTCAAAAATAAATCCATTATTTGTTACAAAATCAACAATATGTGTTTTGGTTGGTTTTATTTGGTTCCCGGTATATTAATATTCCTTAGAGGTATTCATAGTATTGCGTGTCTTCTAAAATTCCTAAAATTTCCATGACGTGTAACTACAATATCAGGTTCCACTTTGTATGTAGTTTATATCAATATCTAAAAGCCGCCAATTTAATGTCTAAGACAGTAGTAGTTAGGACGCCTGTATGGCAATTTGCACGCATATACGCACGTGCATGTGCATGCACATGACCTAGTACTGGATGACCCCCATGACCGTGCACGTGCGTGACCTGGTGATGACCCCTTGCACGTGCGTGACCTGGTGATGACCCCTTGCACGTGCATGACCTGGTGATGACCCCTTACACGTGCGTGACCTAGATATCTTGCACGTGTGATTGCAGGTGCGTGACCGAGAAAGAAAGGGCGCACGCACGAGAAAGGAGAGAAGTATAGGAAACAGCTCTTTTTGCAATGACTAAGTTGGCCCTGAAAACGGCCGTTGTCCTCAGTCGAATGTGAGGAAACAACTTTTTTTGCAATGACTAAGTTGGCCCTGAAAACGGCCGTTGTCCTCAGTCGAATGTGAGGGTGCAACGCACTTAATTTTGGTTGCGTGTAATGGCCTCCACTAATTCGGGGGCGGGGGTCTTTTCCTGGGAGGTGTTCTCACGTTCCAGCCATAGATATGCCACAACAATTACACGACACCTTTGAGGCCATCATTGAGGAAATTCGCCAAATTTGGGCGCCATCAGTCACTCAAGACTCAAAATCACCGATATGGTTACTGGTTACAGAAAGTGGCTGTCTTATTATAGAGTAATGAAGAATTTTCGACTGTATCAACGCATGTCTATGAGTATTTGTCACGTGTCCCTTCTCGATGGCAGAAGTAGAGGAACAAATGTGAAGAAGAGACAGCGCTAATTTCAACGAAATATCTGGTCACCATCAAAAAATAGTGTCGAACTATCTATATACGCCCACATTTTCATGTGGACGAATATTGTCGTCGCCCCTGTCCGTCCGTCCGTCCGTCCACAATTGTTTGTGAACAGTCTACTGGTCACAATTTTTATCCGATTTCAATGAAACTTAAAATATAGATTTATGACCCTAATATCACGGTTCCTTTCGATATTGGCATGTATCGGACTGTAACTTCATGGGTTATGGCCCCTGATTGTACGAAAAATCACGTTTTTAGCTTGTGAACAGTGTAGAGGTTACAATTTTGAACCGATTTGGATGAAACTTGAAATGCATGTTTATAACCCAAAGATCTTGGTTCCTTTTGATATTTGCGCCCATCGGATCGTAACTTCCTGAATTATGGCCCCTGATTGTACGAAAAATGGCTTTTTTAGCTTGTGGTACCTTTGGATGTCAAAATTATTATCCGATTTAAAAAACGTTTGATTATATCACCGTTACATGGTAATGCCTTTTTTAGCTTGTGGTCCCTCTGTAGGTCAAAATTGTTATCCGATTCAGAAACCCGTTTGAATATACCACCATTACATGGTTATGGAGGTTGGGTTCAAATTTCGTGAAAATCGGACCAAAATTCACAAATTGGCCGCCGTTTGTACGCGAATAGTGTGAAAATAGTTATATCGAGGTTGTGGATCCTATAGAGGTCACAATTTCCAGCCGATTTCGATGAAACTTGACATGTATGTTTATAACCCAAAGATCTTGGTTCCTTTCGATATTTGCGCCCATCGGATCTTAACTTCCTGAATTATGTCCCCTGATTGTCCGAAAAATCACTTTTTTTTTAACTTGTGGTACCTCTAGAGGTCAAAATTATTATCCGATTTAAAAAAGAGTTTGATTATATCATCGCTACATTGTAACGAAGAATGAGGTTGAATGCAGACAAAATAAATGGCCGCCGTTTGTACGTGAATAGTGTGAAAATATGTTATATCGAGGTTGTGGACCCTATAGAGGTCACAATTTTCAACCGATTTTGATGAAACTTGAAATGTATGTTTATAGCTCAAAGATCTTGGTTCCTTTCGATATTTGCGCCCATCGGATCTTAACTTCCTGAATTATGGCCCCTGATTGTCCGAAAATGGCTTTTTTAGCTTGTGGTACCTCTGGAGGTCAAAATTATTATCCGATTTAAAAAACGTTTGATTATATCACCGTTACATGGTAATGAAGAATGAGATTGAATTTCGTGAAAATCGGACCAAAATTGACGGATAAAATGGTCGCCGTTTGTACGCGAATAATGTGAAGATATGTTATATTGATGTAAAGTGGTGGTATCGTCCCAACACATTACACTCGTCCCGTCTCGAGCCATAAATAGGAGTGTCAAAGCCAAAAGAAGTTAGTCTGCGATATTACTTATGTTGAAGCGGACGTTATACCACCAGTTATAACCAGTGAGTAACCAAAAGAAGTCACAAACACAATGGATGAAAAAGATCATCGATATTGCGCAATTTGTGGGGGTATTACCCAATGTTTAGGGGGAACCGGCCAGATGCCGATTACTTAATTTGTTTATGGTGTGGGATATAAATTGGGAACACCTGTCATTGACGGAGCAAACACTTGCTCAAATACTCGAAAAAAAACCCCAATCGATGGGAGCAGCCGAAGTGTTGCTGTTAGATCTCTTATTGGGAGAAGAACGGCCCTTTTCAAGGCCAATTTAGTCAATGCAAAAAGAGTTGTTACCCCACCCCTTCTCCTCTCTTTCTCTGTCTCTCTTTCCCCTTTTCCTGTGCGGGCGCGCCCTTTCTTTCTCTCTCTCTCTCTCGGTCACGCACCTGCAATCACACGCGCGCGTGCAAATTGCCATACAAACGTACTAACTACTGCAGTGGAGCAAACAACCATAAAGCGAGTTATATTCTACAAGGTCGAAACAACTATCTAAACATTTGGGTAGGACGAAAAGACCCAAAGCCACATCCCTGTTCGATTCGGTTTATTCCAAATAATTAGGTCATGTATGGTTAAGTAAATAAAAAAGGATCTTTCAAGAGAGAAAGGTTACATAGGTTGATCTGAAACTGGTTAACGTGCGGTAGAAAGTAACGGGATGACAATTTCAGGAAGGTTGTTAAGTTTTAACCATTTTAATTAAAAATTGAAGAAATAGCAAGCAATTTTCGAGTCAAACTGTAATTAAAGGAGGGGTGCATTACAGACAAGCTCAAATTCATTAAGCACGGACATTGTAAGTCACAAAAAACAGGCGAATGGCTCCAGGTTCAGCTGCAATCGTCGACTTCCTTACAACACTTAAAACCAAAACTGTAAGTGAAAAACGACACAAGCTTAAATATCCCTGGCACTATGTCACCTTTGCACTTGGTAATCGTGTGTGAGATTTATTCCTAGTAGCCTATTATATACACTATTACAACTTCAGTATTGACGTATTTTTACATGAAGTTTCTTATATTTAGGTGAAGTTATTTATACCATAAATTTTGCTGGTACCCCAGGACAAATTATTCTACAGCAATCAGCTAACAGTTTCTTTGATTTCGATGCTCAGACGAGGAATGTGACTATAAAAGCCGAATTAGACAGAGAAACACAGGGAGAAAGATTAAAATTTACCGTGTCATGTAAAGTGAATACATCTAATGCTGCAACAGTGAGTAATCTTTTCTTTGTAGTTTCTGTCTAAATGTGAAGATGATCAAAATATGCTATTGTATAATAATGGACAACCAATGTCGTTAAAGAAGTAGCCTATAATGAATGAATGAAATGTGGTTTTATGGCACGTCAGCACCAACCGGGCCCTATTGCTTCAGACATATGATGAGCTATTCGAGACAAACTAAATAATAATCGCAGTAGTAATCTATATACATGTATACATAAATATAAACAAATATAACAGAAATTATCAATTGAAAATAATTATCACAAAACTTTATGTATATATAATTAAAATATAAAATATGAAATTGACAAATATACAATTAAAATTTTGTGTAAAAATTTGTCTCTTTTAAAAGGTCTAGTAAACAACAACAAACAACAACAATAGAGCGCCGTGGAGCAGCTGTTAGCTGGAGCATTCAGCGCTATACAAATTGATTATTATTATTATTATTATTATATAGACACGGTTGGGCAAATAATTGATTTAAGGACTGGCAACGGTAGTGATTAGATCTAATATCCTTAAGATGCTTGCACACAATCAAAATGTGCTTAACTGTCAAAGGAACGTGACAGTGTTCACATTCTGGTTGAGGCTCTCGCTTTAATATGAACATGTGGGTTAAAAAAGTATGACCTATGCGAGAGCGACACAAGACAACTTCATCCCTCCTGTTGGTTATATAGGAGCTTGGCTCTTCTCCTTAGAGAGACTTGATGTGATGAAGTTTGTTTGTGCCTGCAAGATCCCAAGACCGTTGCAAGCGGTCATAGATAAAATGATTAATACATGTTTTAAAATCTTTATATGGTATTAAAATATTTGATAGGGGAAGATCTAAAGCAGCTTTGGCAGCTAAATCTGCTTGATCATTCCCCTTTATATCAACATGACTGGGGAGCCAGCAAAAGACGATGTCTTTGCTGTTCAACTCGTAAGATAGTAGCAGACGATAAACATCTGCTACTAATGGGTGTTCAAGCTGTTTATTGTTAGTTGCTTGAAGCGAGGACAGAGAATCCGTAAAGATGATATGCTTTAAAGCTGAAGAGGACTGAATGAACTCAAAGGCCTGAATAATAGCCTGGAGCTCAGCTGTAAATATTGAAGCAGCAGGTGGAAGACATACAGAAATGGTCTTAGATGGCGTCACGGTAGCCGAAGCTACCCGATCACCATCTTTAGAACCATCCGTGTAAATAGGAGCATAATCACCATATCTAGACCTTAGCTCTCTAAAGAGAGGCTGGAACACCGTTGAGCTAGTATCTTTCTTTTTATGTTGAGTAAGGTCGAAATCGATCTTTCGGGGAGATACAACACTCGGTGGAGTCCTAAAGGCAGGGGTATTCGCAATACTGTCAAGGTCGATACCAGCCTCCGACAAAAGAGGTTGTATGCGAATACCGAATGATGGAACAACATTAGTCTTTACCAGATACAAATGCTCATGGCGAGGTCTAAACATGGTGTTAAATGAAATATACTAAAGTAGGAGATATTTGATTTTGGGGGCATAATACTAAAATATGCAAATGACTACGAAAAAAGTCACTATCGACGCTGGAGCAATGTGGTGTTTTCAGATGAGTCAAGGTTCACTGTTGATTTTTTGGACAGACGTAGGAGGGTGTGGCGTCGTCGAAACGAGCGCTTCCAAGACGTTAACGTCATCAGACATGATCGATTTGGGGATGGTTCTGTTATGGTGTGGGGAGGCATCACTGTTGCTGGAAGAACGGCTTTACATGTTGTTGCAGGGCGTGTTACAGGCCAGTACTACCGGGACAACATCTTGGCAGTCCATGTTGTGCCGTTTGCACGACGTCATGGCCGCCGTTTCATCTTCCAGGATGACAACTCAAGATGTCACGGGGCCAGGATCGTTACAGGTTACCTCCAACAACAGAACATCACCACATTACCTTGGCCAGTACTGAGTCCCGACCTCTCCCCCATCGAGCATGTCTGGGACATGCTTGGACAGAGGTTACGTCAACGTCAACAACGTCCTGCCAATGTCCAAGAACTTGCTGCTGCGTTGCAACAGGAATGGGACAATCTGGACCAAAATGACCTTAGACGTCTCATTAGGAGTATACCACGTCGGATCCATGCTTGTTTGGCAAACAGGGGAGGATTTACCCGTTACTGACTTTGTTGTGATGCTGTGGTAACTTTGCTGTTTGACACCGGGTATCATTTTACCCTTATAATGGTCAGTCTGTGCCTTACTTAGTCTAACGATCATTTGGAATAAATCGATGAATGTGAACTTCATTTCATTTTGTCATTTGTTTCTTCGTCAGTTTCATTAGGTGACTTTAATAACACTTAAAAATCAAATATCCCCTACTTTTTTGAATAGTATATGATTCAGAAGTGATGCAATTTTCGTATACTGCAGGGCCTGTTTATTACGTATGTTGTGCAGTGAGGGCTCATGCGCCTCGACGTATAAACTGTCCACTGGAGATATACGAAATGCTCCTAAACTGATTCTAAGTCCTTGGCTGTGTATGGTGTCGAGCTCTTTGAGATAAGACAAGCGTGCAGACCCATACACAATACACCCATAATCGAGTTTTGATCGAATTAATGCTCGATATAATCGGAGCAAGACCTTACGGTCTGCTCCCCAGTCAGTATTTGATAAGACTCTCAATATGTTGAGTGCTTTCAGACATTTTTTAAGGCTTTTAATTTGGGAAATATAAGTCTAGCCACCAATGTGTCCTGATTTACGCCTGCCAGGAGCACAACTCCAGTCAAAGGGTCCACAACTCATTTGGTGTACCCTACTTATTATTTCTCTATTCTAGCTGGCCGGTCATCTCTGGCTTGCGGCTGTGGTTTCGAGCCCTGGTGTGAGCGTGTGTGGCATGGAGATAGGGACGCCTTCTCAACCTCGTGGGTTTCCTCCCACTGCTAAAGACCCCTACGCGCAAGCGAATTATTGAAATAAATTGAAACCATGTTAGTCCCAAAATGACCTGGTTTGTGTCGAGTGGACTTTAAACCCCATATCTCTCTCTGTCTCTCTCTCTCTCTCTCTCTCTCTCTCTCTCTATTGACAACACTCTGCGCCTTTAACTTGGATCATTCCGTGTAGTTTACCCGTTATGTCAGGAAATAAATGAAAAGAAAATGGGTTTAACACCCTACTGTTCTTCACTGACTGGGATAATGAAGACACAAGTCGGAAGTCATCAAAGAGCCCGGCATGTCACAATTATCTGATTAAAATCCGGAAGGGATTGACCGTTTCGATTTTATTACTTCACATATAATAAGCCTAAAGGCTCAAAAATCAATATCATTAGTGGACCCACTCCAATCCCGGAATCCCTTGTTGGACGGGCGAAGACTTTAACATACATAGATTTGACCATAGCTTCGCGTGACTTAATCAAAGCATAGAACTTAATACGCTTGGTTAAGTGGAAAATTACGTATTTTACCTAACCTAGTGAAAACCTTTGAAAATCGGACTCAGATCTCCTTGTAATTGAGCGAACGCGTTTCTCCATGTAAATAGAAATATGTAGTCCTATATCATGAGACCCGGTAGTTTTTAATTTTACAAATCTTCAGAACATGCTTAGAGAATCCGGCCTGTGTGTTGTGACTTTGTTTTTAACAGCTGATCACTGCTTTAGAAATAGGTATATGAAAATGAGGACTAGTAGGCCTATATTATTTTAATTTTGCAAACAGGGGTGTAAATCTGGGTGTGTGTGTGTTTGTGGTACCCCCCACCCCCACCCCAGCAAAAAAAAATAGTCGGTCGCAAAATCAGTGCAGTCGGTCGCAAAATAGAGTAGTCGGTATCGAAATACGTACTCACTGTATACGTCACGCTAATCACGCCACGCAAAACTTTACTATAAAATAGTCGATCCCAAATACTAAGTAGTTGCGTGAATCCGTGTACCTAAATTGCATACGTCACACAAAACTATAGTATAAAATAAACATTTCTGCTTGTCACCCTTATTCTGTTGTATGTTTTTCAATGAAATGTTTTCTGCCATGACAAAAGATAGTCGGTCTCAAAAATAGTACTCACCGCAGTCGGTCTCCGACTAAATGAATTAATGGGATAAACAATCACAAAACAGGCGAAATTGATAGATAGGCCTCAAGATTCTGTCTCATGTCTTATCCTATCGTTAACGAGAATTTGGTTCCATTTGCTATGACATTGATTCAAATTTTCAAGCCCAGTCCCTGCGGCGCGCGATTCCATTTTAAAATGGGCGTGGGGGGTATGGACATCAGTCGGTCACATTTTGGCTAAACACCCCCCAATCGAAATCGTTATGTACGCCCATGTTTGCAAATCTTCACAAAGTGCTATGAAATATTCTTGCTATGCATTTTTTTTGGGGGGGGGGGGAATATGCAGGCCTATATTAGAGGGCCTAGTATTATTTTAATTTTACAAAGCTTCATAAAAATGCTCAGAGAATTCTGCCAGCATATCGCAGCCTTATTTCTTAAAGCTGATCACTGTTTTTAGAAATAGGCCTATATTAGTTTACCCTTACAAATCTTCACAAAATACAGTGACATTCTGCCTGTACATCATGAATTGTTTATTTATTCTTTTTTTTGACAGCTGATCACCCTTTTTTTTTTAAATGTGTAGGCCTATATTACAAGGCCTAGTATTATTTTATTTTTACAAATCGTCATAACATGCTCAGGGAATTCTGCCTGTATATTATGACTTTATTTTGACATGTGATCTCTGTGTTTAGAAATAGGTAGACTTATATAATGAGGCCTAATAGGCCTATGTTATTTTAACGTTGCAAATCACAAAATTCAGTGAGTTATTCTTTTTTTGAAAGCTGATAATGGTTTTAGGAATAGGTAGGCCAATATCATGAGGCCTAGGACATTATTTTAACTTTACAAATCTTCACAAAAATGCTGCGGTGAAATATTCTATCTGCATTTTTGACAGCTGGTCATCTTTTAGCAATAATATTACGTTGACATTCTGCCTGTACATCATGAATTGTTTATTTATTTGTTTTGACATCTGATCACCCTTTTTAGAGAAATATGTAGGCCTTTATTACAAGGCCTAGTATTGTTCTATTTTTTTACAAATATTCACAAAATGCTGTGTTATATTCGATCTGTATATATATATGCTGGGATTTTTTTACTTTTTTTGACACCTGATTGCTTGTGGACGCTTTAGAGGTCAAAGTTAATACCCGATTAACTTTGAATTTATACACAGTGTTTAAGGACATGAGACGAAGAAGCCTATTGTTTTTCGGCGATTTCCGATAATAACTACCAGAGTTATGGCCCTTGATCACATCAAAAAATCTTGTGAACGCTCTAAAGGCCAAAGTTAATATCTGATTGACTCTAAATTTATACACAGTGTTTGAGGTCATGAGACGAAGAAGCCTATTGATTTTCAGCGATTTCTGATAATTACTTGATCACTTCAAAAAAGTTTTGTGGACGCTCTAGAGGCTATAGTTAATATCCGATTGACTTCAAATTCATACACATTGTTTACAGTCATGAGACGAAGATGTCTATTGATTTTCAGCTATTCCCAATAATTACTGCCAGAGTTATGGCCCTTGATCACTTAAATAAAAAATCCTGTGGGCGCTCTAGAGGCCAAAGTTAATATATTGACTTTAAATTTACACACAGTGTTTAAGGTCATGAGACGAAGAAACCTAGTGATATTCGGCGATTTGAAATAATTACTGTCAGAGTTATCTTCCTTGATAACTAAAAAAATCTGTTGACGCTATAGATGCCAAACTTATCATCAGATTGACATCGGATTGATACACAGAGTTTAAGGTGTTGAAACAAGTAGTTTGATTTTCAGTGAATTTTGATAACTGAACAGCTAAATCCATGATATTATATGTTTCGTATACTAATTGTTGGCGTGGGGCAAAACTTTATAAAAAGCAAACCAATTCTAATGATTTTCTGATAATTCGCCATCCGTTTATGTTATTCGCCATTCATTTTCGTTATTTGCCATTCGTTTTTTTTAAATCGATTTTTTCTGTACTATCACGATGTCTGGTCGAGGGGTAATGGTACCATACACTTAAACTACATGTAGTTTACTTCGTCGTACCAAAAGGAACATATATCATTTTCGTTGCACTAAAAATGCGAAAAGAGAGAGAGAGAGAGAGAGAGAGAGAAGAGCTAGAGAAGAGAGAGTGAAAGCAGGAGAGAGAGGGAGAGAGAAAAGGAGGGAGAGAGAAGAGGAATGTTTGAAATGGAATGTATATATAGAAATATACGGATGGCAAATATAACAAGCAGTTGGAAATGAAATTTATTAGTAGGAAATGAAATATAGGAATAGTTAATAAAATATATAAACCACGGGTCGCAGATAAAATATTTCCGGATTAGTAATAGATACAAAATTTCACAGAATACGGAACTTTTCACATGTGTGTTACTTCCATGTACACACGATGTCGGTTTCTCTGTCTTCGCTTCGCTGTGAACGAAGGTTTTCATTTACACGATGGAGCTTCAAATCAATCTCGAAACCAGAAAAATTTTTGAAGAAATTTCTCTGGTGAATCGGGGCAGCCATTTTCCCGGGAAGGTGACATGTAATTCCTACGCACGAAATTTCTCGTTTATTTGCGTCGTACGCCCCTGATTTTACGTGCCTGGATGACCGAATCACTTAAAAATATACCCACGCGTAGAAAAATCGATCTTTATAAAAACTTGAATTTGTTCGTTTAGGATCCAATTTTTTATGTCAGCGTCTTGACTTTGGCTCAAGGATCATTTTACAACAAACGAAACGACGATCCGACCTCTAGTTTTCGAGAAATCGACCCAAAAAGATTGACCAATCAGAGGTCAGGGGCGGGGCTTAGATATTTTTACTCTGTGGCTTAGGTTTGAAAAAAATTGGAAAAAAATGAACGGTCTAATGCGCCAGAGGCCTTCGGTTCCACAGTTGCCTCTGGGAACGAGATTGGCTTCAAATAACAAATGACAATTAAAAAGGGGTTCAGTGTTTGTAATTTGAATAAAAGCACACACAATCTGCAAGTATTTTAAGTTTATGATATAAAACGAATTGCGAATAACCATCCTTATGGGCCTGGGCTGTTCGCCATTCGAATGGCGAATATCCATTCCTTTTCCAGAATTGTATCATGATGTCTAGTATTATTTTATTATACAAATCTTGACAATCAGACGCGAGATCGATCTGTCAGCGGGAAACAAAACCATAAAATGGAAAAAGGTATTTAAAGGGACAATCCCGATAAGAACAGAGTCTCAAAAATTAAAGTCCGAGAGTTTATGAAATTTATGGACCAAAATATAGAGGCATGGTGTATTTATCTTGTCTCAAAACTTCAGCTCAAAATATTGAGTCGTTTGGACGTGAACATCAACACTGCTTATCCGGACACGTAACCCTTTTAAGATTTCGGATCAATTTTTTCATTGGGTGACCTGATAATCGTTTCACATTTCTTGAGAGGTCTATACAGTGAATGACCCATGTACTGTACTTGATAACAAAAGGTAAATTTCACCTACATATTATTTTTATAGAAAAAAGTCTGGTTTTATCCAGATACTGTATAATACAAAGGTCTCCATTTCCAGATGAAGACTATCAGATTTAAGTTATTTACAAGCGTATCATAAATATTGTGTTATTTGGTCGGCCTTAGGTAATGGGTTTTAAGGGATTTTAACACAAAATTAAGCAGTTTTATTCCTCAGAAAGTTATCGGGATTGGCCCTTTAATATAGCCTAATTATATTGAATAAGGCATGAGGCGGTTCAATCAATGAGTAAAATTAATTCGTCTATATATGATATTATTATATTCTTTATGATTATTAATATGGTCTGACAAATTACCTACTTATCGAATCAGAATATCTTCGAATCAGACCATCTTCCATGTGTGCTACGGTTGTTTTTATTCCATCCTCTCTATGTTAAAAACTTGAATATTTTCCCACCACCAATCTGTTAAAATAAAACACATGCGTGACATGATAAAGTTTTTAACTAGTTGAAAAGGGAGGTTGTGACATGTGTGAGCGTAGTCGATATTTTTAAGGTTTTTTTTAAAAATCATTTTAAAAGATACAGTGTACTATAAACTATACTACTATAGCATATTTCCCAACTTGACATTATCGGTACTTGTACCACATATTCAAATATTATTATAACTCTTATATTATTTGAATTTCAGAAAATGTGCGGGCGGAGGAATAATGTAGCCCTACCGTAATGGCCATGGGCATGGGGTTTGTTTGTAGTAAACAAATCTAACTTGGACTTGGGGCGCTACCGAGGCATTAGCATAACAAAGGGATAAAACTACGGCCAAGGCTTACTAGATCGAGATTAATAATATGAAATATTTTATTGGAATAAATTGATTGCAATTATAGAGGTCTGTACGGAAATATGTAACCCCATCCCCTAAACATGTCAATGACTGAATCAATCTTATCTTAGGTTACAGAGCTAACATTACCAAAGGAATCTGTCTGACAACTACGTTTTACCATCCCTGGCTAATATGTGTGCATATAAACTAAAATAGGCGCAATAAATATGAATTATGGTTAAAATAGGCCTTGGGGAAAGAAAGAAAGAAATGCCATATTTGGTCTGTGACCAACCCGCTATAACAAAAGCGTCACAGAATACACAATTTTCACAAATTTGGAAATAGTTTAATGTTTTCCACATCTCAAAGCTCAGAGGCATCATACAAATCTTTATTGCAATTATTGTGCTGAAGCAAGATGTCTGGACCTTTACACCAATTGCCTGAAAAATGAAGTCAAAAAGGTAGTTATGACAGAGTTGACAACATCAAAGACGCCTGAAAAGGAGCAAAATTAACATTTTACTGTTCTATATGTGACATAAATGCAACAAACACCACAAATCCTACATTTTGATAAGAAAATATTGACCATTAAGCTGACATGTACACATCTACCCAAGTTCTGTATCAGGGTGTGGTCTTATTGGTCTGACTTGTCTCAGGATTCTAAGTTTGACTTTAAACAAAAAAGGTTAGAAATCCTTGGTATGTACAAAATAACCATCTCAAATTCTAAGCTTGGCGATTATTAAACATATATTTCAGGTGATATTAGTTACCTGTTTCAGGTTAATACAGCTGTGTATGTTTCAATTCATATTTATGTATCTGTGTATGTTTGTGGTTAATTAATAAGGCAACGTTAAGTTGGCACATTATTCGTGATTCGGGATTC
Source organism: Patella caerulea (assembly GCA_036850965.1). Classification (NCBI taxonomy): domain Eukaryota; kingdom Metazoa; phylum Mollusca; class Gastropoda; family Patellidae; genus Patella; species Patella caerulea. Next base: position 46,412,708 of record JAZGQO010000001.1, on the reverse strand, counting down.
AAATAACAAGGCAGCTGGCTCGTTATTTGGGAATTCGCCAGTAATGAATAACGAATAACGAGCTGGCACGTTATTCGGGATTCGCCACTAAAACAGATCGGTATCGGTCTACCTACCATGCGACCATTTCCTCGCTGCCTCCGACCCTAGGGTTAGTGAAGTTCGGTGGCCGACTAGGGTGGAGACGGAAGCTTATCCAGCATGTAGGGTGTTGACTGGTTTGTTTGAGTGTACGGGGCAGTAAGTGAAAGTTGGGTGACCGACTAGGAAGTAGACGACTGTTTGTCGAGCGAATAGAGTGTTGACTGTTTTTTTTTATAAACAATATTCTATTCAGGATGTCTGAATGGGATCGGGGAACATGCTTAGGCTATGTGAAACCCCTCTCCCTGGTTTGTTGGCGTGCACTGGGCAGTCCTGTCCTATACTCATCTGTTTTATTGTCGATCTATCTTGCAACCGACCATTTCCTCGCAGGGCCGTATCTAGCGGGGGTGCAGGGAGTACACTGCACCCTCAGAAAAATAAGGCGCCCCGAGAAATGGCGCCCCTCCCCCATCCAAAACAATATAATTTGACAATCTTTCAATTATAAAATAATACCCTTAATTATGATCACACAGTGGTGCTCTTCGGGCTCTGATCAATCGGTCGGTTTTAAGGGCGCCCACAGGCAATGGTTTCGTTTGTCCTGAAATAAACTTTCATACATCACTTACGTGGAGGCTATGGTGCCCCACCACTCTTCTGCACCCCCACTTTTAAAATCCTACATACAGCCCTGTTTCCTCTTTGGGTTAGCACGGAGACGACTGTTTGCCAAGCGATGAGGTTGTTGACTGGTTTGTCAGAGTGCATGGAATCCCGAATAACGTGTATTTCATGTTGATAGGGGTGTGTATGTTTTACTTATTTCAGGTTAATATCTGTGTATGTTTCAGGTTGATATTATTGTGTATGTTTTACTTACTTCAGGTTGATATAACTGTGAATGTTTTAATAGTTGATGTGAATGACAATCGACCGATATTTACTGTAAATACGTATTATTTAAACATAAGCGAGGTAAGATAATATATTCTCATAATTTATGTTGAAATCTATTCGCAATTGAACCGACTTCTTACCAAAAATTTAGAAGAAATTGCGTTTTTTTGTGCTTGCTTAATTTATTATAGGGTAATTTGAAAACCTTCATCGTTACACCCCTTGTGTTATGTTTTACTTCAGTTATAAAACCTGACTTCCTGGATTCCACAAGAAACTACTTAAAGAAGAACTAGGAAACAGCCTGATTACAATATCTAAATTTCCTATAGTTTATATGTTTGGGTTTTGTGTGCCTCTATTCCATTTACATCTGACATGTTTGCAAAGGAGGTTACGCCAGGATTCATAAAGAAAATGATTTCTTTGTTTCTCGCGAATTCCCCGAAAACTCTATCAGGCCCAACTATCTCTAACACATATTAAACAAAATTTGAACAAAATTTGAAGTAGAACTCTGCAATATAATAAGATCTGCGTTTTAATTAGTTTGGGATTTTTTAGGTTGTTTTTTTTTAATAATATAATTTTGCTGTAATGTAGAATTTATTTTTGAAAGGATGTTCCCGTGGGTAAGAATATTGTGACTAATATTAAAGCCAACGATATAGATCCTGGACAAAATGGACAGATTTTGTATGATATCGTTGAAGGCCAATATTCTGTAAGTTTACCATTGCCTTCTTACATTTTGTTGATTGGACATTAGGAAATATTTTCCAACGTGGTTTCCCCTTGTCAGTGGAGTTGGGCTGGCAAGGGCAGCTGTCTAATCGTTTGGAAGGGACAAAAAACCGAGGTCCTGTGTATACATTGGTGTGCACATAAAAGATCCCTGGCAGTTGGAATTCGATATAAGAGTAGTTCATAGTGGCGTTGCCGGGGCAAAATTTCCCTCAGCGTATGCCCGTCTTCATTAGCCCACTCGGAGTTAAATCCCATTTCATTTCATTAGGTAATCCGAACGATAACTATGATTATTATTCACCATAATCCGACTCGACACAAACTAGGTCACTTCGGAACTTACGGTTCAATGTTATTTCCTGCGCGTAGGACCTGGAGAAAACCCATGAGGTTGGAGAGACGACCTACTCATGACAGACCTCATGATACCACGCTCACGCCCCAACCATTCGATACCCCCAGCCCGCGTAGGTGGAAAGGGTGTGTGAGTTTACATTGTTATTCCTAGATTTGACATCCAAGATTCACATTTGATAGTCGTTTGAGTAGGGTCCACTTCTGCACAGGTTGCCATGCACATGAATTAAGAGCTATTGGCATTCGGGATTCGATGAATTTACTTATGTATGTATTTACCTAATACACACAAAGATGGCGATGTGAATTAAGTAGAAACCAAAGTAAACTTGGTCATAGATTGATTTAGAATTGATTGATTTAAATATTTGTATCAAAATACCTTAAATATATAACCATTAGTCTGGTATGTTGGGACTTTAATGAATCATTGAATACTTATATTGCCATTATTTAATTTTTAAGCTTCTTTGTTACAGTTTGTAATATTCAAATTATTACCCGATGTACACAATAGTAATTACTGTCTCATTTTCAGGAATATTTTGAAATAGAAGATAAGGTGAAAACGGTCATTCGTCTGAATAAATCGTTGGATTATGAACAACTTAAAACCATGACAATAAATATTTCAGCGAAGGTGGGTTAATAGTTTACACTTGTCTATGTTGTCAGTATAAATGAAATGAAATGAAATGGGGTTTAGTGTCCTACTCTTCTGCACATAATCTTGGCTAATAGATGACGGGAATACGCCATACAGTGTGCTAGGAGGGAAATTTTGCCAGGGCAGAGGCGCTACGGCCTACTCTTATATTGAATTGTCAATGTGTACATGGGACCTCGTTTTTTCGTGCAATCCGAACGACTAGACAGCTGTCCTTGTCATATGTTGTCAGTGTTACGGAGGAACTGATATAATGTACGGATTAGTATGTATAACTGAATTCACTTGCTTTGTAACTATTAGATTATTTGTTCTTCAGATACAAAGTTACTTTCAAGAGATTACCTCGTTGAAGGGGCGTTGTCGAATTGAACGCCATTGAGAATATTCACAATTTCAGGTTCTAGAGTACAATGCAAATTGTAGATTTAAAATGTTGCTTCTTTCAAACGTTATCGGTAAAAAAAATAGTTAAAGGGCCAATCCCGATAACTTTTTGGGGAATAAAACTGCTTAATTTTGTGTTAAAATCCCTTAAAACCCATTACCTAAGGCCGACCAACTGACATGATATTTATGATACGCATGTAAATAACTTAAACCTGACAGTCTTCATCTGGAAATGAAGACCGTTGTATTATACAGTATCTGGATAAAACCAGACTTTTTTCTATAAAAATAATATGTAGGTGGTATTTACCCTTTGTTATCAAGTACAGTACATGGGTCATTCACTGTATAGACCTATCAAGAAACGGGAATTGATTACCAGGTCACCCAATGAAAAAATTGACCCGAAATCTTAAAAGGGTTACGTGTCCGGATAAGCAGTGTTGACCTTCACGTCCAAACGACTCAATATTTTGAGCTGAAATTTTGCGACAAGGTAAATACACCACGCCTCTATATTTTGGTCCATAAATTTCATAGATACACGGACTTTAATTTTTGAGACTCTGTTCTTATCGGGAGGGCGCCTTTAATGTAAGCATGTTTAAATGGAAACATTTCCTGTATAATGAGGGCTTTATTTACGTACATCATTCAGTTAGTAAAGTTAAGTCACTCAACCAGGACCCGAGTAAACATTGACGATTCTTCATAATCTGAAGATAGTTTGTCACAGTGGAATATCTTTTGTATCATCTTATATTCAAAATAGACACATATCCATGACATTCTTTATTTGATTGTGATTTTAAAACGTATATTTCAGGACCAACCTATGAATGAACCCACGCTAACTTCCATGTGTCAGCTTGTTCTAACGGTCCTAGATGCTGATGATTCTAGCCCAGAATTTACTAAAAAAAAGTACACCGGAAGTGTCCTTAACACCGCAACACCGGTAAGAAGACACAATTCGATTTACATATCCATTTTGGATAAACGAAAACATTGATATATTTAGGAAAACATGAAAACAATTCTGAATTTATATTTTATCTATTTAGGAGAATACGAAAATAATTCGGAATTTATATATCGATTTAGGAAAACACGAAAACAATTCAGAATTTATATATCTATTTAGGAAAACAATTCGATTTTATATATATTTAAAGACTAGAATATTGAGAGCTGTGTTATTTGACATTGATAACTGGTTAGTTGAATAAGGCATGAAACGTGTTGTGTTAAATCAAATTTTATTTTGATGTGCTTTTGTAATTACACCACTGCGCTAATTATTTTGATAGTGACCTATGGTTTGCCCGTGGCTACATTAAACAGGGCATGCTTACTCTTTCTATAACACTTAAAACCACCTTTTTGCTGGAGGAAATCACACAACCAACAACTGGGATGCTTTTTCATATCTGTATGAAATATTGATTTTGTTACATGATATGGCGTTGAACGTCGGTACCGACTGGGCTAATGGGACGGTTGTACATGTATGCCATACAGTTTGGTTTTTCCAGGAAGTCTTATTTTAAATTTCAACTGCCAAGGGTTATTTGTGTGCATGCCAATGTGTACACGGGGCCTCAGTTTTCCGTCCCAACCGAATGACTGGACATTGTTCCTTGTTAGGCCTTCTGCCTTACCAGAAAGGATAAGTATTGAGAAACGTTTGTGTGTCATTTATTTTATTTTATAAATTCACTTTCATTTTTACAGGGAACAATAGTAAATGTCAATGTTAAAATATTAGCAACAGATCCAGATGTTACAATTAATGCTCCCGTTGAATATTCATTATATGGTAAGCGCATGGGGTTGCACGGTTTGCATTAATCAACAATGACTGAGTAGTCTCTTTGTTATTGACGCCATATTCACCACCTTGTTTACTGTAACTGACCAATTATTTTAGTTAATTTAATTGTCCAATATCACTGTAAAGTAACGTGGTCTACTTCCAGTTCATCTTAATGTTTTAAACGACCTTTATTATTAGTAATTCGCGGTCTGATATTGTTGTAGTCATCAGTGTTTGTTGTTTAGTTTTTGTCTGAAACAATACTTTCATTTAACTATCATATTCATTGCTATTGAATCGTGAAAACTTTAATATACCATTATTGTTCTGAAACCGCAAATTCTGACATTAAGTAAGGTATTTTAAACAAAGGGCAATAACTCTGCAAATGTGTATATTATATTTGTCAGGTGTTGGTTTAACCCTGCAAATGCATTTAAGGCGGGTTCTGGTGCTTTAAAACACATGTTTTATGAATGACAATGTAGGCATGTGAACACTTTGATGTAAACTTAATTCCGACTAAAACCCAATCAAAGGGGCAAGTTTTATGGAAACACATGCTATTTATCGGTTTCACTATGGTCAAAAATCTTTTTTTTTATATTTTCAATATTCGGTCTGTTATTTCAGGCGTTCGATGTTAACTTCTAACACTCATTAAAACTCCAATGCACCAGGAGGCTAATTTAACAAAATGAAATGTTAAACGGTATTCTTTAGATCAGTCAGGTGCTATTATCTTTCAGTAACGGAATGGAGTTTAAGTACAGAAAAAATTAGTATACAGAAAAAGATTACGCCGTGAAATTAATAGATATTAACTTTAAATAACCATATCTTATGTCATGATTGATTTCTTTTTCAATGTGTTTATTTGCCTTTAAGTCTTGAATATTGTGCATTTAAAGCAAAAAACAAACGAACCGACATCCACAAGTTATGTACAATCCCTGTTAATGCAAAACCGACATTTCTTATCGCACCGTTGTAATTAGAGGGGTATTATCACTTTGGCCATGAACAAAATGTTATTATATTGGACAATGTAAAATTTAGAATAAACTTTTAGAATTAGTGAAAATTTTAACTCCGATTTATAAAGAGTAGTGTGTTTTACTTGAATATTCATTAAAATCCTTAAAAATCTGTAACACATTTTTACAGCGAAGATCCCCAAAGCATAAATGCTTCTTTAACACCGACCTATCTATGTAGGAGAGGTATCCTATTATTTATGTTGAATATTTATCAAAATAAAATGGTGTTTTTAGTTTAACGTCCTACTTTTCTGCTAAACATTTTCCCTGAATCACGAGTCGGCTTAAAATAATACCCATCTGTGGCACCTTCCTCAGCATCGCTCCAATCAGCGTCGTCATCTTCTTCATCATCACCGTCACCATTATCGCTTTCTATCACTACCAGCGCCATCGTTATTATCGTAGCACAATCACCATATAATCGTTCATTGTTATGTTAAATGTTGTAATGTTTTGTTATGATTTTGTTGTGCTTGTGGTGTTCATTTGAACTGTGTTTTGTTTTTGTTGCTTGTCGTTACTTTGGGGAAGGAAAGCACAATACATTTTTTTTTTTGTTTTCTGGATTGCAAGAAATGTAGAAATGTTCCCACAATCTTGAATTTTGGCTTAGTTAGCTTACTGACTTTTAAAAAACCCCAAATAGATCACTCATCCCCATTTCAATTAAAGGCGACAGAGGCCCTTTCAATCGAAGAATGCATGATTATTGCACCTTATTCTTAAATAAAGTCATTATTATTATCATTATTTTTACATAGTATAGTTTATGTCTGTAGTAGATAATGTCGTAGCATTATATGTGCTAAGATAAACTGAATAATGTGAATTGTGCTGTTTATTGAATAATATAATATAATATTAAATCGGAATGCCTTTATTTAATACCGCCAACAGACGAGGATAATGTATTTGAGATTGATGGAACATCTGGTGAGGTAAAAGTTAAACAAACTCCAACTGCTAAAACATATTCTCTCATGGTAGAGGTAAGTACAATTTAAATTCTATATTAGTAGTCACTCCATCAACAATATTTTTGGTATTTATTATCTTAGCTTTATTGTTGATTTGTCCAGTTCCAAGAATATACAATAGGTAAAGAGAGGGATTTGACGTTGGCTCATCACACAGACAGGGTCATTTCAGGAGTGAATGGTATATATTTAGGGTGGCAACCACCCTTGGCGCCACGCATAGGATGTAGGATGGTGACTACGACAACCTGAATCGATAATAGATCTTATGATCTAAGTCGCCCCACCCTGCCACAACACAACAATAATGCCAAGATGAAACCAGATGCAAGTGTTATCTACCAGGAAAGGATAAACATACCCTGTTAACTTGTAGTAATTCATGGGACATAACTCTGTCTGGCTTAGGCTATTACTCCTGAATTTTCTGTAACAGGAAATGGCTATGGGGTTTGTTGTGGTCTCGGTCACACAGAACCTACTAATTTTTAACTTACGGCGGGTCTGGAAAAGTTTTCAATATTTGAATAGAGTCCAATGCCCATGCGTAACCGGAAGTTTGGTTTTTAATGTGGTTGATTATCCAGTGTCTTCTGGCCAAGTCAAGTAAGAGTTGCATCCCTTCCCGCAATACATCCTACAATTCCTGCATAATTATAAAAACAAACATGAATCTTGACGACGAATTAGTATTAAATTTTTTTAAAAAAAAAAACCTAGATAAGGCCCATGGAAAGAAATTTTACAATGAAAAAAAAAAAAAAAAATGTGAGCGTTGGATATTGAAATGTGTTGCAATCAAATGGATTATTTGAAATGACATTCTTAAATTAATTTCATGGGCGTCATCATCTTGTTTAAGGACGAGTTACCTCCCTTGAAAGACCAGATAATCTAGTCAATGAACGATTTTTCTCAAATCTTGACAACTTATCCAGACCACTGATCTATATATTATATAACTGGATAGCTCATGACGCATGTCTACAAATGACGTAGCTTGAAGCCACTACCCGACAGCTTGCTACTCCCAGAAGCACTTGTAGTCCTTTAATTCCTCTATAAGAACGCTCTTTGTTTACAAGCAAATTCGACGGAAACATTAAATTATATTTTGATTAAAACATTGTTGGTGCTTAATATAAAATAAATTCACCAGGGAACAACATTGATTTTAAGTGCACATTCTCATTATGATATATCGGCAGACGCCATAAAATGTTTTGAAATGCACCATACATTTGCCGTAGATCAGATTATAAAATAACGTTGAATTTATCAATTATTTCTACATACAATTGAAAATAATAAATACTAAATGATAGAGTAAGGCATGGGCTTTTTTAGACATTGTTTGGAAAAAATGAAATCATGTGACGAAAAAAAATGTAAGATGCCAGTGCCACCCCTTGTTTTTTTTTTAAATAATAGTTTTTATTTTGGATTTTAAAAACGTTTTTATGCGCCCATATTTTCATATGGACGTATTATGTCGTCGCCCCCGTCCGTCCGTCCGTCCGTCCGTCAGTCCGTCCATCCGTCTCTACAGGTCACAAATGGTACCCGATTTTGACGAAACTTGAAATATAAGTTTATCCCCAAAAGATCTCACTTGCTTTCGATATTGCCATGTATCGGATCAAAACGTCATGGATTATGGCCCCTGATTGTACGAAAAATCACGTTTTTAGCTTGTGGACCCTATAGGGTGATTTTTCGGACAATCAGGGGCCATAATTCAGGATGTTACGATTTCGCTGAGTGCAAATATCGAAAGGAAATAAGATCTTTGAGTTATAAACATGCATTTCAAGTTTCATCCAAATCGGTTCAAAATTGTGACATCTACACTGTTCACAAGCTAAAAACGTGATTTTTCGTACAATCAGGGGCCATAACCCATGAAGTTACAGTCCGCTACATGCCAATATCGAAAGGAACCGAGGTCTTAGGGGGATAAACCTATATTTTAAGTTTCATTGAAATTGTGACCTTTAGACTGTTCACAAACCATTGTGGACGGACAGACGGCTGAACAGGGGTGACGACAACAAACGTCCTCATGAAAATGTAGGCGTATAGAAATATTAATTATAGAGTGTTCAGTGATTTAATACACCCAGTCCCGTGCCTGACTCATGGTCACGTATGGGACTGGAATAGAAACCAGGATATTTTACCCCCTCCCTTAAAATCTGAATTTAGCCATGCTGTAATTGTGACTTATCCGTCGATCGATGGACAATTGTCCAAGGAACAAGCTTACCATATTTTATGTCGATCACACATGAATTGGTGGAGTCTGAGGCATTTCTCGAAGTGCTTCGTCCCCAAGAACAAGATGAGTTGGATCGAGTGACTTGGAAGATAAGTACTAAACATTTTCAACAACGATGAAAAGTCCAACGTTTGGGATAAATACCCTTCTGATGATAATGAACGTGAATCGCAGTGAGGTGGCGACCTTTCAAACCAAGGACGATAAGAACATGCTACATGTACCGTGTCTGCATCTTTGCAATGAAGACATTTCAAAAGTGCATCTTAAATCATACTTATACCGAGATGTTCGATTATTTTTGCAGGCAATTCAAGTAGATAATAGTTTAAGAAAGGGGACAGCGTTATTACAGATACAGGTATTAGATAGTAATACTACAAGTCCACCACAGTTTGAAAGGAATAACTACTATCTCTCAGTACCAGAGTCAACTCCTATTCTTACAACAATTCTGACTCTATCTGTTAAAGACTATGGTATGGTAAGTAAACTAGCTCTCACACACAGTGCAGGATTAAGACGCGTGGCGTTCTTAAGTAATTGGGGTCCAAATTGAATTACAAAAATTGTATATAAAACGTACGTAGTTTAAGTAGAAAAGTACTATCTCAATTCACTGTTGTTCAGTACACTTACTGTACTGAAGTCACCTCCAATGTCAAAAAGTTCAGCCAACCTTCCGTCATAGTGGAACTCAGACTTGATTTTTCTCTTTTCAATTGATATAATTGCCAAACGCAAAGTCAACAAAATTAATATGTGATATAAAGATAACTAAATTTTAAAGCTTTCTTATTCACAGTCACATCCCGTCACATGTCATGGGTCGTATAAATATTCCGAACAAGAAAAAAAAATCATTAAAATCAGTTACAATCTAGTGAAGTTAATGTGATTTTTCGGCACGAAAAATGTCAAAGGCAAAATTCAAATTTTTGAAATATTCAAGTACCAAAAATTCGACCCGTATCCCGCTATCCTGATATGTATTAATTTCAGAAATAGGAGACGCATTGAACATACTATGCCCTATTGTTTTTGTTTACAAGCCCGTAAATGTCGATATTTCACTATTTTCCATATTCACTTCAAAATGGCGACCATCATTTGATCTCAATCAAAATTCTGCTCTGAACTTTTTATGCATTCCTTCAAGGATTCAGAAAATATAACCCCCATCTGTAAGTAAAATATCGCAACAGCCTTATTGGTTTTTCACGTTTCAAGATGGCGGCACTTCCTGTCCGATCGACAAACTTCATATTTTGTGTATGAATCAGCAATGTCTTGTCTAGTATCGAAAAAAAATTAGGTCATTCTGACTTATATTTCGTTCATATTTTTTTAAACTTTGATCCTTAATTTCACCAAGGGGAGATAATTTAGAAATTTTTTAAGGACATCTTTAAAGTTGCATCGGTAAGGTCTACTTACATACTAAATTTCATGAAATAAAACAACTATTAAAGAAGTTCGAAATCACAGCGATGAATTTTCGTAATTCGAAAATCTGCAACTGCAGGTGAAAATGTTTTTTTACAAGGTAGTCAAAGAAAAAAAAATAGGTAAAAAAAAACCAAAGTTACGACTATGCATTGTCAGGTTTTTCGTTCGTAAAATTCGGCGATTTCTAATGCTTAAAACGTTTTGGAAGTATATTTAAACAATACTCACCACTCAGTTTGGGGGGGGGGGCGGGGGTAGCAGACGGACGGAGATGGACGGACGGAGACGGGGACGGACGGACGGACGGAGACGGGGACGGGGACGGGCGGACAGAGACAGACAGACAGACAGACAGACAGACAGACCCATTTCAATAGTCCCCCACTACGGGGTCTATCGGCTTCAGTCTGTTCTCCAATCCAGTTTCTGTGAATAAATATTGTTTAGAAAAAATAAAGCTATACACCATATCAGATAATTAGGCACAAAGTTTAGTCTTTGACGAGTTGATGACAGGATTTCAAATACCATGAGGTCTACAGTGTATTCTGTTTAATTACATGTCCGTTAATGTAGATTTTTCACTATTTCTCATATTCAATTCAAAATGGTGACTACCAGTTGCCCTAAATCAACGTTTTTTAGACATTCTTTCAAGGGATCCGATAATATAACTCTCGTGTCTGTAAGTAAAATATCAAAAAAGCCATGTAGATTTTCACATTTCAAGATGGTTGCACTTTGGAATTGAGATGCAAACTCAATTTTTGTGTACGAATCAGTAGTCTCGTAGCTAGTAAAGAAAAAAAAAAATCAAGTTGATCTGACCAATATTTCGTCGAATTTTTAAAAAAAACTTTGACCCTTAATTTCTCCAAAGGGTGATAAGTTAGAAAGTTTTTAAAGATATCTTTCAAGTCGCATCGGTAAGATCTACTTACATTCCAAATTTCATAAAAATCGTGCATCTATTACAGTAGTTGTCAAATTGGTCATAACTTCTGGAACGAAATCACAGCGACGAATTTTCGAAATTCGAAAATTTGAAACTGCAGGTGAAACTGGCTTTCGTCAAGGTACTCAAAGAAAAAAGAAAAAAGAATTAGTAAAATAAGTCAATAAATAACAAGTTACGACTATGCATTGTCAGTTTTTTCGTTCGTAAAATTCGGTGATTTCGAATGCTTAAAACGTTTTGAAAATATATTTATTCAACGTTCGCATCCCATTTTTTTTTTTGGGGGGGGGGATAGGTCAAAGTTTCAGAAAGATCCTATGGTTAGATTCTGAGGAATCCGATTTGCAGAAACTACACAAAAAATAATAATAGATATGTATAGGATATTAACCTACCCGAGGTTGATATGATAGAGAACACTTGGGCTGCGCCCGCGTGTTCTCTATCATATCAATCCGAGGGAGAGTAGGTTTATATCTGACGTATACAACGTTCACCCTTAAATTTAATGGACTCTTCTAAAAAAAGGCAACAGTGATTGGTTAATTGCTCGACAGCACGTGACGTGTTTGTTTATACGACGCCATTTTGTAGTAATTGAACTGAAGAAAGCTAAAACAAAATGGGTAGTAAAACGAAGTCAGACGAATAATCAATCCTTTTTAGTCATCATATTGACGATAGAATAGATGTGAATGCAACTATGATGAGGATCTATACAAAGCCTGAAGATAATTTGGATCAAAAGGCAATCTTTTCCGATAATTCTGACAATGAACCGTGACTGAAGGTTACTTTTCGGTATGTTCAGAGAAAGATTTGACCGACTGTTTTGAGTGGATTGTAGCCGTAGCCAAAAATACTTTACAAAGGAACTCTTGGGTGATAAATACTTTCACGTCTTGGGATGTGTGGAGAAATGATTTGGTCAGAAAGAAAATTCTGAAAGATATCTTAGACATGGACTGGAGTGTGGATAACCGATTTAAATAAGCCGATAAGTACGCCGTCTATTTAGGTCCTGAATGCTACAAACTGTACCAAAACAATTTTTGTTTTTATTGTCAAAAGAATAAAATTTTATTTCTGTGTTCTTTGTATTATTTCGATCATCTACGTCAAGAGCGGTTGATATGAGCAGAATATATCGTCCTGTAATGACGTCATCAGCGGTTGATATGAAATATCAACCTCTCAGGACGTCATCAGCGGTTGATATGAACCGAATATATCAACCTCTGATGACGTCACGAGAGGTTGTTATGAGATATAACTGCTATGGACATCAAAGAAAAAAACCACTACCAGTTGTATATGAAAGCTTAATAACTTTAACAAAAACAATAAGCTTTCATATGTAATACATATGAAAGCTTAATAATCTGAACAGAAACAATAAGCTCTGAGCTCCATAGAAAACGCATCACTTAGGTTTTCGTATAACAAAATGATCCTTTAAACATCTTATTTATTTTGCTTCTCATTGTGAACAATATTTAGGGTGCCACGAGCTAAAAAAATCTCGAAACTATTTACAGTTATGGCACTATATCTATACAAACAACAACCTCAGACAATCCTTTATTATAAACTGCCAAGAAACTGTACCTGCGTGCTATATTTCACAAGATGTATCCATTCGGCTTTCCGATAAAATACACTGCTTTTGTGTATTGGCGGCGCACATTTTTATTTGGGGTTTCATTGTTGATGGAGTTATATTTTCTTGGTCATTCAAAATTACGGATTTCTTTTCCAATAAGAATTAACCAACACTACCATTCGGGACTATTAGTTTAAATCGCAATTTGCTATTTAACAAAATCTGCTCCACGTATCGATTGAAATTCAGATCTGAGCATGCGCAACATAGCTCAGTTTTGGATAGGTCGTTCCTGTGTAAATTATATGTGTGCAGTCCAATTTAAATTTATTTAAGTCTTTGTTGTATAATGGACCAATCTATTTATATTTTTTATATACCCATAGACACACAGGTCTATTTATATTGGTATTTATATTTGAACGTGCCTTTGTAAATTTATATTTGATGTCCCATTTAAGAAGTAATGTTTGGAGGTATGTTTATTGAAGGAAAGTTTTATGAAATAATTAGAGTATTAAATAAATAATGACAGACTATTTTAATCAATCTGATTGAAAAAATATGCAATAGTTGATCAAGTTATGTACAGATTTGTGATGTTCATTGACATTTTGAGGTTGGGTTGGAATAAGTGAATACAAGCTGGAAGATACTTAATTAAAAACAAATTCAAACTCGGGATCACGTTCCTTCTTGTATGATAGCATTTACACAAGAATAAATATGCTGATTATATTAGCGGCGTGAAGCTAGCTTGTTGTTCGTTGTTCGGTATTCGTGAATACCGAACAACAAACTGGCTCGTTGTTCGTTATTCGCCAATATGTAACAGCTCTTTCTTCGGATAGAAAGAGAAGTTGTTAGAATCTATTTCCCAGAAGTTTGAAGTTTTATTGTCTATTTAAGCTCATAAAAACCCGCCTGTGGCGTGTTCCCTACAAAAGTACCTTTATTATATTACTAATTCCATATACGGTGAATACCGAACAACAAACCAGCTCGTTGTTTTGGTATTCGCGAATACCGAACAACAAACCAGCTCGTTGTTCGTTATTCGCCAATACCGAACAACAAACTGGCTCGTTATTCGTTATTCGCCAATATGTAACAGCTCTTTCTTCGGATAGAAAGAGAGGTCGTTAGAATATATTTCCCAGAAGTTTGAAGTTTTTAATGTCTATTTAAGCTCATAAAAACCCGCCTGTGGCGTTTTCCCTACAAAAGTACCTTTATTATATTACTAATTCCATATACGGTGAATACCGAACAACAAACTGGCTCGCTGTTCGTTATTCGCCAATATGTAACAGCTCTTTCTTCGGATAGAAAGAGAAGTTGTTAGAATCTATTTCCCAGAAGTTTGAAGTTTTATTGTCTATTTAAGCTCATAAAAACCCGCCTGTGGCGTGTTCCCTACAAAAGTACCTTTATTATATTACTAATTCCATATACGGTGAAAACCGAACAACAAACCAGCTCGTTGTTCGTTATTCGCCAATACCGAACAACAAACTGGCTCGTTGTTCGTTATTCGCCAATATGTAACAGCTCTTTCTTCGGATAGAAAGAGAAGTTGTTAGAATCTATTTCCCAGAAGTTTGAAGTTTTATTGTCTATTTAAGCTCATAAAAACCCGCCTGTGGCGTGTTCCCTACAAGAGTACCTTTATTATATTACTAATTCCATATACGGTGAATACCGAACAACAAACCAGCTCGTTGTTCGGTATTGGCGAATACCGAACAACAAACTGGCTCGTTGTTTGTTATTCGCCAATACCGAACAACAAACTGGCTCGTTGTTCGTTATTCGCCAATATGTAACAGCTCTTTCTTCGGATAGAAAGAGAAGTTGTTTGAATCTATTTCCCAGAAGTTTGAAGTTTTAATGTCTATTTAAGCTCATAAAAACGCGCCTTTGGCGTGTTCCCTACAAAAGTACCTTTATTGTCCCCCGCCCTTCGAAGAAAGTTGGGGGACTATTAAAATGGGTTCGTTCGTCCGTCTGTCTGTCTGTCTGTCTGTCCGTCTGTCTGTCCGTCACACTTTTTGGGACACAATAACTCTCTTCCTAATTGAGCTAGAATGTTCAAACTTGGTGTATGTGTTTATTAGGTCAATGCCTTGATGGAGTTCGAAGATGAGCATTTTCCGCTTAGGGTAAGCAGAGATAAGCAATTTGATTGGTTGATGCTTTGGGACACGATAACTTAAGTTCTAATTAAGTGAGATTGATGAAACTTGGTGTATAGTTTCATTATAGTAATACCTTGACTAAGTTCGATAATGAGCATTTTCTGCTCAGGGTAAGCATCGCGATACGCAATTTGATTGGTCGAGACTTTGGAACACAATAACTCTCCTTCTTATTGAGTTAAAATGTTTAAACTTGGTGTATATGCTTATTAGGTCAATGCCTTGATGGAGTTCGAAGATGAGCATTTTCCGCTTAGGGTAGGCAGAGATAAGCAATTTGATTGGTTGATGCTTTGAGACACGATAACTTTAGTTCTAATTAAGTGAGAGTGATGAAACTTGGTGTATAGTTTCATTACAGTAATACCTTGACTAAGATCGATAATGAGCATTTTCTGCTCAGGGTAAGCAGAGCGATAAGCAATTTGATTTGCCGAGACTTTGGAACACAATAACTCTCCTTCGAATTGAGTTAAAATGTTCAAAATTGGTGTGTATGCTTATTAGGTCAATGCCTTGATGGAGTTCGAAGATGAGCATTTTCTTCTTACGGTAGGCAGAGATAAGCAATTTTTGGATGACACTTCGTGTTCAGTTTGATTGGTCGATACGTTTGAAAAAAATAAATGTGCGATTAATTAATATGTGTCATCTATTTATTTTGGGATTTCGGCGGGGGACATCAGCCTCACTGTTGGCTTGTTATATTACTAATTCCATATACGGTGAATACCGAACAACAAACCAGCGCGTTGTTCGTTATTCGCGAATACCGAACAACAAACTGGCTCGTTGTTCGTTATTCGGCAATATGTAACAGCTCTTTCTTCGGATAGAAAGAGGAGTTGTTAGAATCTATTTCCCAGAAGTTTGAAGTTTTATTGTCTATTTAAGCTCATAAAAACCCGCCTGTGGCGTGTTCCCTACAAAAGTACCTTTATTATATTACTAATTCCATATACGGTGAATACCGAACAACAAACCAGCTCGGTTTTTTGGTATTCGCGAATACCGAACAACAAACCAGCTCGTTGTTCGTTATTCGCCAATACCGAACAACAAACTGGCTCGTTGTTCGTTATTCGCCAATATGTAACAGCTCTTTCTTCGGATAGAAAGAGAAGTTGTTAGAATCTATTTCCCAGAAGTTTGAAGTTTAATTGTTTATTTAAGCTCATAAAAACCCGCCTGTGACGTGTTCCCTACAAAAGTACCTTTATTATATTACTAATTCCATATACGGTGAATACCGAACAACAAACCAGCGCGTTGTTCGGTATTCGCCAATACCGAACAACAAACCAGCTCGCTGTTCGTTATTCGCCAATACCGAACAACAAACTGGCTCGTTGTTCGTTATTCGCCAATATGTAACAGCTCTTTCTTCGGATAGAAAGAGAAGTTGTTAGAATCTATTTCCCAGAAGTTTGAAGTTTTATTGTCTATTTAAGCTCATAAAAACCCGTCTGTGGCGTGTTCCCTACAAAAGTACGTTTATTATATTACTAATTCCATATACGGTGAATACCGAACAACAAACCAGCTCATTGTTCGTTATTCGCCAATACCGAACAACAAACTGGCTCGTTGTTCGTTATTCGCCAATATGTAACAGCTCTTTCTTCGGATAGAAAGAGAAGTTGTTAGAATCTATTTCCCAGAAGTTTGAAGTTTTATCGTCTATTTAAGCTCATGAAAACCCGCCTGTGGCGTGTTCCCTACAAAAGTACCTTTATAATTCCATATACGGTGAATACCGAACAACAAACCAGCTCGTTGTTCGTTATTCGCCAATACCGAACAACAAACTGGCTCGTTGTTCTTTATTCGCCAATATGTAACAGCTCTTTCTTCGGATAGAAAGAGAAGTTGTTTGAATCTATTTCCCAGAAGTTTGAAGTTTTATTGTCTATTTAAGCTCATAAAAACCCGCCTGTGGCGTGTTCCCTACAAAAGTACCTTTATTATATTACTAATTCCATATGCGGTGAATACCGAACAACAAACCAGCTCGCTGTTCGTTTTTCGCAAATACCGAACAAAAAACTGGCTCGTTGTTTGTTATTCGCCAATATGTAACAGCTCTTTCTTCGGATAGAAAGAGAAGTTGTTAGAATCTATTTCCCAGAAGTTTGAAGTTTTATTATCCAGCTAGGCGCATAAAAACCCGCCTGTGGCGTGTTCCCTACAAAAGTTATTTTATTAGATTACTAATTCCATATCGTCGGATAGAAAGAGAAGTTGTGAGAATCTATTTCCCAGAATTTTGAAGCTTTATAATCCAGTTAGGCTTATAAAAACCCGCCTGCGGCGTGTTCCCTGCAAAAAATCTTTTATTACATTACTAATTCCATATCTGGTGAATACCGAACAACAAACCAGCTCGTTGTTCGTTATTCGCGAATACCGGACAACAAACCAGCTCGTTGTTCGTTATTCGCGAATACCGAACAACTGGCTCGTTGTTCGTTATTCGCGAATACCGAACAACGAACAACAGGCTAACTTCACGTCGCCGATTATATTCCTATATATTTCCTATAACTTTATAGGGACTTAAAGCGATCAATAACATTAACAAAAACACATATCATCGTGAGCAACGCCCTAAGTCAACGGCATGTCGTCTATTACAACACCCTTTAATCATATACATTTATATTATATACATTAGAACATCTGTCTTAGCAGATGTTTTTCTTTTATAAAACAGTCAATATTATCTTGTCAGCTATTATACGACAGAAATACAGGTTTTCCCAAAGATAAATAGGTTAAAAATTAAGGTAATCAGCGCAGGTGTATTCACTTTACCAAACAAAGCATAACTCAAATCTTACCCAAAACACGATCTGTTACGACATTTCACAAATCGATTGATAATAAATAATATATAGTCATTATTTATCAAACAAAGATATGTAATTTGGAACTAATCTGCAGTAAACATATTATAATCTCAATTCTTCCCTTTGGGGCAAAATAAAAAGTTTTAGTTTTACTTAGAGTATGTCAAAGGCAACTTTTCAAACACGATGTCAAAGCAGATCTACAGTTGTAGGCGTATTTTGTAAAATAAATTGCTACCGGGAAATTAACCACTTGGTTTCAAGAAACTCTTATCAAATAATGAATTGTTAAAATACTCTGAGAATTGTCGGAATGTCGGTCTGCTGGGACGTCTGGATTGACAAATAAATTAGACACAAAGAATGAAGAAATTGTATTTTTAATAACCGCTAAAACAAGGCATTGAAAGTTTCTTCCTGTTAGGTAAGATCAGCCAGGTCAATTAATTTTTGTAAATTTGCTTTTAAAACTGGAATCGAGTGTTACTTACCGGCGACAGAAAAATAAAATAGAGACTGATTGGAAATTTGCTGATTTAAAACATACCTACGAAACCGGAGCTGTGCTTTCAGTGTCTCTTTCATTTCCCTATCTGTAAGTTGTAAAAGCCCATTTTCCATACCCTCTTTACTTTCCAAAGACCCACCCCGACAATATATTATTTCTATTGTTAGGCGTTCTTTTTTCCCAATCTCCCGTTTCTCTTTTGTAACAATTCATTCTTTTTCGCCAAAAGAACCGCTAGCTTTTTTCTTTCGATTTCTTCTCGTCTTTGCCTAAATTTAGAATGTTGATTTTTTTGTTATCGGTTGAGCATCCATTAAGACCAAATTGCGTTTACCAGGTGAAAGATTTTTTAGCCATTCATGAGATGTATTCATTTTATATAAAATGGACGCTTCGTTGACAAAAATATTAGACGAGGGCGGGATCCTCATTAATCTATTGAGATGACTGAACACGGTTTCTGGTAATTTGTTGTGAGGTATGGCCGAACTCGAACACGAAGGATTTAAATCATCTCGATACTCAAGTAAAATTTTTGCAATATACTTTCTGAACTCGGCCAAGAGCACTTCCAAAACATGCACCAGGGTTGAATTAATAGTTAAATCAGAATTAATTTCCGTCAGATTAGCAAAGACAGAATCATTTTCAATTTTGATTAGAGATTCGAATAGGTGTGATTTACCTTTGACAAAATTTTGAATATTCGAGTTTTCGAAAAAATCTATAATTCCTGATAAATAGTTTTCATGTCAAGTGCATTAATGCCGCTTTCTAATTTGCGCCACAGTGGAGCAGTAATTGATTTATCTATCAAGCCCAAATCCTGGAACTCAATATGAAATAACGGAATTTTAATATCTAAAAATATACTTTGGGTCAATCTATCTTCTGTTCCAAAATCACCAAGAAAATTTTTTATATTCCTGGCCATATAATTTACAACTGCGGCATTGTGGAGAATGATATTAAACCGATTACCATGAAATAGTGTTAGCGGTAATTTTGAAATCCCAAGGGACTTGAGATATAACTTTTATCGGCCAAACCAGTTTGTAGATGAAGACCGCAAAAGAAATGATTTATATTTAGGTGAATATTTCGCTCTGAATCTGATAAATCTGACTAGTTTTCTACTAATCTAGAGCAAATATTGCCTCTGTACTGTGTAATTAAAGTGTTAAAAAGCTTTTCGGTGCTGGCTCTGTCTGACATATAGGCCCGTATTTTCGAAAGTGGTTTAGTGCTAATCATAGATTTAATCTCTGATTTTCCCAACAGTCATATTCTGAAAAGCAGATTAAATTTTAAGCCAAGATTTTTATATACATTGAATAGCCTAGTCATTGAGGTAATCATTGTTCGAGATTACCATAAAATGAGTAGTCTCGAACGTTGACTTGTACTTAATCATTGACTAAATCACCCCAATATTTAGTCATCTCAACGGGTGGGGGGTAGTTTAAGGAAGGATTAAGTACATGGATATGCAATTACAATGTATTGAATATTGTAGAAATGATTATTTTTCATTGAATTCAGGCACATTGCACTTATATTTTACCACGCAAGTAACAAATTCACATTCACAGTGAATTCGGTTGAAAGAGTATTTTTAATATAAATATTAAACTTTCTCTATAATGTAAAACATATAAATACTTATGTGCACTTTCATCAAAATGAATAAACTACAAAATACAAATAATTTTTAGAAGTATCAAGGAACCTTTTACAAAAGGAATTGCAAAGAACGGAGCAAATCAAGATTTTTCGAAGTGATCAAGGACCATAACGCTGGCAGTAATTATCGGGAATCGCTCGATATCAAGTCTTCATCTCATGACCGTAAACACTGTATATAAATCTAAAGTCAATCGGATATCAACTTTGGCCCCAAGCGCGTCCACAAGATTTTTCAAAGTGATCAAGGTCACTAACACTGGCAGTAATTAACACATATCGCTCGAAATCAATAAGCTTCTTTCTCTCATCAAGATCAAGGGCCATAGCTCTGACAGTAATTATTGTAAATCGTTGGAAATCAACAGGCTTCCTCATCTCTTGACCTGAAAAACTGTGTATATGTCAATCGGATACCAACTGCATTCTCCCAGAGCGTACATGAGATCTTCAAAAGTGATCAAGGGCAGTAATTATCGGAAATCGTTGAAAATCAATAGGATTCGTCATCTCATGACCCTAAACACTGCGTATAAATTTAAAATCAATCAAGTATTAACTTTAGCCTCTTATGAGCGTCCACAAGATTTTGCAAAGTTATCAAAGTTTTAGCTGTTAAAGCAATGTTTTCGATGTGAGAGATTTAAGACGCGAAAGAGTCATGTTCTTTGAAACTTGATAAATATAAAGGATAAATATAAAAATATACCAAGGTTACACAATTCTATGAAATTGTGGGCTTTCAACAGCTGGATCAGTTTAAATGCACTTGGATTTGTAAAATAATAGGGTTTAATATAACGTTTGGGAATATCATTAAAATGGGGGCATACTAGAATATGATGTCTTTCGTCCTCGATCTCAGCTAGGCTACATAATTCACAGAATCTTTTTTGTCTTTCTATATTTTTGTACCAACCAATTTCTATATTTAGACTATGTGTAGATAGTCTAATTTTTTGCATTAGTTTTAATATATTTAAAATGTATGGGTTTACGTAAGTAATACTGAAGAGAAAAATTAGAAATAAAATGCTGATACAAGTAGCCTTTAGGAGATGAACAAATTTTTTCAAAACAATTTTGCTTAAAAATATCAAAAAACTCTACTCTTAATTAGTATAAATAACTGCCGATTGAAAAGATTGTTTTCCCAGATATAACCGAGCCCATATTAAACAATTCGTTTTTTATATTTAAGATCCATGTACATTTATTACTTATTAACTCACTTAAACATGATTTTAACAATACATTTGTAGTTGAAGCTACCTTAATAAAATATTTGAATATTCTAATTTTTCTAATAATATATAGTGGATAACGACCAAGTTCATAATAAATCATGCAATTGTTTGTGGATTGGGGAACATTTATGAGTCTTTTGCAAAATGAACTGTGAATTCTTTCTACGTCTGACGCTTTGTGGAAGCCCTAGATTTCAGATCCGTAGCCCAAAACACTGTTCACGGATGTGTCAAATATAGAGATTTTAGTTTCAATGTTAAAGTAATTCTCATTACATGTTTCTAAAATAGCATATAAAGCTTTACGACCTTGGTCAGCCCTATGCTTTTGTGTTTTTAGAAATTTACCATTGAAATGTAATAACAGGCCTAAATAATTAAATTCATCGACAGTATCATATTCAGACCATTGTAATGCCATTTATCTTTTCCTGTTAATTTACCTCCGTTTCTAAAAACGACAATTTTAGTTTTAGAGACATTTACAGTCAAATTCCATTTAAGTGTGTAAGTGAATCTAATAGTTTTTGTAGACCCTCTGGTGTTTCTGAAAAAAGGGTTTTATCATCGGCGTACTTTAACAGGAAGAGGTTTAATGATGCTAACGATATAGATGGACAATCATCATTTTTGAAATTTGCTTCGACATCATTTATATAAAATGAAAATAGCAGCGGTGATAAAATTTCGCCTTGAAAAAGTCCGGAATTACAGTTAAAAATATCAGATAAGTCTCTTGGTATTTAACTCGACATTTTATAGGCTGTGATTTAGCCACGAAAATCGTTTCATTTTGTCCCAGCAAATTCCAGGCGAAAATCTGACGCTTTGCTGCACAAGTAAACAAGTAAGTCGTCACTGTAGTACACATTTCTATTGCGATGTTTTGTACAATCAGACCAACACTCGAATTACGCCTCGGACTATATTTGTCAAGTGTAGCCATAATGTGGTGAAGAAATCATATTCTAAGCCAATCAGAAACCATAAAAGCAATCAACGTCATTAGGTCAGGGGTCAATAGCCATAAATAGACCAGGGAATACCTTTTACGAGACGGAACACGTTGGCTTGTTTACATTTGTATGAGAGAATTTTTCTGCAAATATGCCTGAATTACGGGACAATAACATCAGATAAATGTTGTGCTGACACCGTGAACACGGCTAGCCCCTGATTTGCGGAAAAAATATGGTCAAAAGCGAAATTGTATCAATGAATGTGATATTTCCTGGAAAAAGTATTTTTTCCATTTTATTTCAATACAACAATATGCAAAAGAAATATAAATTTAGTATACAGATGAAAACGTTTTTGGCATGATTGAAATACTGGTTCGGTATAATAATTATATATAACGTTGAGAAAAAAACAAAAAAAATAATACTATCTACATGAGCCCACTGATACAACAGAATATGAATAATGATTCACCTAACAACCCTGAACATGCAATTATACTTGTTTTTTTAAAAAAAACAAAAACAATAAAGACATATTATAAGAGATGTCAAATAAGTATACATTTATTTTATAGAAAGAAATACAGTACTAAAAAATAAGAAATGAATGCAATTTTATATACTTCCTCATACAGTATTCAACAACAACACTCGATGGCGTGAGATTTCTCCGATATTAAATAGATTAAAATGATTCAGCGATACTTTGATTTAATCAAATATGGAGGACCGAGACTTAGCTTTGATCAAACAGTACAGTGGTTGAAATTGTTGAACATGTCTGCCAAACCTTTAAAGGCTAATATCTTTGCTTGCAATAGAGTAATTTGAATGAAATTTTCAAATTATTCATTTTACATTATCTACTTTTGAACTATTATAGCAAGAATGGCTAGTTCTTTATCTAAATCTTATATAATGTATCTTTAATGAAAAATGTATATAATAATAATAACATCATTTATATAGTGTATTAATACTGGAGAATGGTTTCTAATCTGCTTTTCAGATTTTTATATCCACAGAATCGGGCCCGTCGCCAGCTCATAAAATTGCTGGAGGGGAGGGGGTACAGAATTTTTTGGAGGGGCTGAGGATGTGGCCGGCTAAGAATACTCCAAAGAAATCATCAATTTTTTTTTTTTGGGGGGGGGGGGGTGTTAAACCGCACAGACTACATGTATTTACACACAGATCAGGTCTTGTGTCCGTATACACTGTGCAAAATTAAAAGATATATGCCAGTAAAGAAAAGTACATACATGAGAAAAACAAAAGAGAGAGAGAGAAATGGGGTTTAACGTCCACTCAACACAAACTAGGTCATTTCGGGACTAACATATGGTTTTTAATTTTATTTCAATAATTCGCTTGCGCGTAGGGGTCTTTAGCAGTGGGAGGAAACCGGAGTGCCCGGAGGAAACCCACGAGGTTGAGAAGGCGCCCCTATCTCCATGCCACATACGCTCACACCAGGGCTCGAAACCACAGCCGCAAGCCAGAGGTCGAAGCGCGACACTCTAGTCCAGTAGGCCATCCCAACCCCCCGAGAAAAACAAACAGTTAACTAAGTAAAATGGTTCCAGTAATATGAATAAGAACTGAAATGGGGTTAAACGCCGTCCTACTGTTCTGCTCTTATACATGTACATGTACGCTATACAGTGTACTACGAGGAAAATTTTGCCTGGGCACAGCACTATGGCCTACTCTTATATCGAATTCCAACTGCCTCGGGACCTTTTTACGTGCACACCAATGTTACACAGGAATTCGGTTTTTCGTCACATTTGAACGACTAGACAGCAGTCCTTGTACCTTGTCAGCCCCTCTGCCTGCACCACTGACAAGGAGAAACCACATCTGAATTGAATTGGAATAAAAAAGGAAAATAAAAACATATATGTCAACTTAAAATAGCTAAATATGATATGAACATTTATCGACATGTACAGTACATTTAAGTAAAACATGTTTAAAATACAAAAATACATATGTATACAGGTTTAGGCCTACTCATAAAAATCACAATTTCATCAATATGATTTGGCTGTCACTTTCATATTTGAACAATTTTCACAAATCCATACTAGAAAACTTTCACTTCTAAAAAATACATCTATCTGTAGCTCCTATATACATGTACTGGGTTAAGGAAGACGGGCGTGCGCTATACAGTTTATTATGAGGGAAATTTTGCCTGGGCACAGCACTATGGCCTACTCTTATATCGAATTCCAACTGCCAAGGGGTCTTTTTACATGCACACCAATGTCCAAACCGCTTACAAAAATACATACAGGTGTAGGCCTATTCATAAAAAATCATGTAATTGCATCAATATCATTTGAATGTCACTTTCATATTCAAACAATTTTCACAAATCCATACTAGAAAGCTTTCACTTGTAACAAATACAACTATCTGAAGCCTAATGCAGCCTGATTTGCATCCACAGAGAAAATATTGTTTGGTTCTTGGTCTCTATAGTCAACCTACCCCTGTCATTTGTTACAGTAGAGTTTAACAAGAAGGGCATAAATTTCTGCAGATACAGTAAGGCAACTTTAAAG
This sequence comes from Patella caerulea, assembly GCA_036850965.1. Classification (NCBI taxonomy): domain Eukaryota; kingdom Metazoa; phylum Mollusca; class Gastropoda; family Patellidae; genus Patella; species Patella caerulea. The sequence continues at coordinate 46,387,416 of JAZGQO010000001.1, read as the reverse complement.
TAATGCACATGGTATTTCACCTCAATGGTGACACAGTCTTTTCCATTGTGGTCTTTTGTCTTGGTCTGAGTTGTCATACATTTAGGAATAGGAGAATATCTTCATCAACTTGCTTTTGCAATAAAATTGGAAAATGTTAAGATAATGACCCCCTTAACAAATTAACCAGACCTATTATTCTTTTTCTTATTTCGCTGGTAAAATATTAGCTGCTCTAAACATAGTTCTTTATTCATACACAGTTGTTGTTTTTTTTTTACGTTGGTAATGTATGTGAGAAGTCTGTATTGTTAGAATGAGAAAGAGTTTTGTCTGCACATTCCTGCAATTCTTTGTCCAACATAGGCCTATCAATATTTCCATCTAATTTGATCCACTGGTTAGCACATACCCTAAATTTTTCCCAGTTTCTCACAGTAAACGTTTTTACATCGGTGTTTTAAACAAAATCTACACGGAGTATACAGTTCTAGTTATTCTTCCGCTTTTTTACTATCAAAACGTAAACAAACCGGTGACCTTTCACTCTACACGACCCGTTGACCTTTCATCGTGTGCGTCTGATTGGTGAGCTTTGTCACGTGATCCATTAAAACCAAATCACCGCGAAATTCAAATACCATCGCACATTGATAAGTAAGCCCATTTTTATTTTACGTTTTCTGTCAAACGTCAAAGAATTGATAAAAGAAAAGTTGTGTGGAAATACAAAGTAATACTAGAAGAATTAGATTATGTAGTTTGTTTTCCGCCTGAAACTCGTCGGGATGGAGCAACAGAAGCAAGCTTGCTAGAAATTTCACATCACGGCCTATTACTTTGTCATATAGTGAAAGAATTAGTTTTAGGATTTTACCATCAATTCCTTCATGGATTAATTTGTATCAAAGACTTGAACGATTAACAAAGTCAAATGCTTTTGAGTAATCAATGAAACAACAATAGAGACGTTTTTTACGTTTTAATGTACAATTAATTATTGTTTGTAAAACAAATATGGCATCTATAGTGGATAGGCCTTTCCGAAAACCAAATTGTGAATTTGTTATAACGTTGTTAAGTTTATCAAATGTTAATATCCTTGTATTTAAGATTGATGTAAAAAGTTTACCGAGGCAACTTAATAACGTGATACCTCTATAATTGTCAGGTATATTAGTCAACCACTAATCTCTAACTAGTTAGTTAGGCCCGTATTCTCGAAAGTGGATTAGTGCTAATCATAGATTTAATCTCAGACTTTTCGACCAGCCATATTGGCGTATTGAACCATGACTAGTCAAGACCACCTTTCAGAAAAAGTGACTAGTGTTATCAAAGAAGATAGCTACACGTTGAAAAATGTAGTGGATTTAATTGTTAATTTAGATGATAAAATGGGACATATTGAACACAGAATAGCTAAAATTGATGATATATGCACAATTCTTTCAAACATGTCTGGAAAATTAAATTCCCTGGAGAGTGATGTGAAACGGATTAAAAACAATCAGACTGAAATGAAATCAGAACTGGAGAAATTATCAGTGTCAAACAGTGATCTTCTTAAAATAAAATCTGAGGATAAAATTCAAATAGAAAATTTGTCAAAATGTATGAGCAAGGTAATGGAAGAAGATCTAAAAGTGTCAAATGCGCTATCAGAGATTCGAGAACAGACAGTCCAACTACAAAATACGGTGATAGATTTGCAGTGCAGATCTATAAAAATACAATTTAATATTTAATGGATTGAAGGAGTGTAATGATGAGAACACGGAAGAGATGCTTAGAGATTTTCTGTATCGAGAATTACAAATTGAGCACAAAATTGAGTTCGGAAATATACACCGATTTGGTAAATTTAAAGAAAACAGGAGCAGGCCGATCATGGCGAAGTTTTTGTATTATGGTGATTTGGACTTAGTAAAGAGTCGTGCTAATATGCTGAGGGGCAAACCTTATGGAATAAATGAACAATTCCCCCTGTTGTTGAACAAGAAAGAAAGAAACTGTACCCTGTAATGAAGAATTTGCTAGTAAGTGGTCAAAAAATAAAGTTGGTAAGAGATAAACTATTTGTTAATAATCAACTCTATGATATTACCAAACACAATACTACTCATTTTGACCGCAGACCTTCAATTAGACATGATAAGGAACCAGTACGAAATCTACTAATAATCCGATTAGACCATGGGAAACCAACGATAAAAACACAAGTACTGGTACTAGTAGTTTCGGTAGACCGTCAGCGAAACGCCACGCACACTTCAGTTCAAGTTCGGAAACATCTCCATTGCGGGCATAGGAAATCTCGGGGAGTGGACTCTCTATACTAGCCTGGAATGTAGGTAAAGGACTGAAAAAAAACTCACAGAACAAGCCTTCATCAGTATTGTGTGCCAACATGACATTTTGTGTTTGTTTGAAGCCTGGATTAGTGAAGATGATGTGATAGAATTGACAGACTATACATTGTACAAATATGCTAGAGACAAAGGGAGGGGTGGGGGAACCGTTATCTTTATTAAAAATAAATTTATATCTGCATGTAAAATCCATATGAATATATTAGACTGCATTGTTTTTATAAATGTATCATCCCCAAGTTTAGTTGACAAGCCGCTTGCTATATTTGCATGTTATTTCCCCCCTTACAATAGTGTTTTCTATGAGAGAAATGACATTAATCTGTTTAACTGTCTAGAAGAAGAGATAAGTAAAGTTTCTAAATCACATACTATTATTACAGTTGGTGATCTTAATAGTCGTACATCTATTGAATATGATTTTGTGGCTTTTGATAAACTTAATGAAACAGCGGATGCGCTATTATCTAATATAATTGTTCATAGCCCTGATAGCTATCATAGTTTGAAATTGAGAAACAATATGGATAAAACTATAAATAGCTTTGGTTGAGAATTATTAAATATGTGTAAGACAACTGGTTTAAGAATAGTAAACGGAAGATATTTGTCTGACAAGAGCGGGTCCTACACATTTAATAGTGACAAAGGGTCAAGTCTAATCGATTATTCTTTGATGCACTATGATCAATTTAATTTAATACAAAGTTTCGAATCTGGTCAATTTAATGAGTTTTCGGACCACTCACCACTTTGTATCAAACTGAACTTCAATCTGAATAGCTCAGAAGTTAGTAGTATTAGTCGTCATAGTGTTAAACTGAAAACTAAAGTTGTTCATAAATGGGATCATCGCAGGTGTAGTGAACTAATAAATGAGTTGAGTAATTATCAACCAGTTTTAATTGATGTTTGTACGCTAAATGACAGGTCGAAAACTTCCATAGATAATAGTGTTGGTCGATTCACCAAGACCCTCTTGGAAATAATATCACCATTCTGTATAAAAAAAAATAGAAAGTTCAACATATTTAAATAAAACCAAGTGTAATAAACTTAAAACACGACCCTGGTTCAATGAAATTTGTACTACCCAATATAAACTTTACAAAAATGCCTTGAGCAACTTTAATAAAAATAAATCTCTTGAAAATAGATTAATTTTATCTTACGCAAAATGTTCATATAAAAAATTACAAATTAAACTTAAACGCAACTATATGGCACAAGAAGGCAACCGTATTAATTTTCTACGGAAAGACAACCCAGCCATGTTTTATAAACTTTTCAAGAAGAGAGAGAACTCGGTTGACCCCTCGGTTGCTATAGATAACTTCTATGAACATTTTAGTAATTTGGCTTCAAATATAACAGATACTATTGATAGTGATGTAAACGAATTCTTATCTCAATATGATAATCAGACATCTTCTGAAAATGAAATAAATGATAACCCTGGTGTTGACCTTAATGGGTCAATTACTTATCACGAAATATATAAAGCCATCAAAAATTTAAAAAATAACAAATCTTGTGGAATTGATGGAATTATTAATGAATTATTTATTTATTGTTCACAACAACTTGTACCCGTTTTATACATTTTATTGAATAATATTTTAGAATCTGGTTGTTTCCCAAGTACTTGGTGTATTGGTGTTATTGTGCCCGTTTTCAAAAAGGGCGATTCCAGTAATCCTGACCATTATAGAGGAATTACCCTTGTTAGCTGTTTGAGCAAATTATTTACTGGAATATTAAACAATAGATTATTAGAATATGACAAATCACATTGTGGTATTACCTATTCCCAGTTTGGTTTCAGAAAAGGTTTATCAACTCCAGATGCTATTTTTATTCTAACTACGTTGATCAATCGAATTTTAAAAAATAAAAAACGTCTTTATTGCTGTTTTGTTGACTATTCAAAAGCCCTTGACTTAATTACGCGGATAAATCTATGGTATAAACTAATTCAGGAAGGTATAACAGGAAACATTTTAAAATTGACACGTTCGTTATATGATCAGGTAAAATGTTGCGTTAAACTACAAAGTTATTTGTCGAACTTTTTTAATTGTAATTCTGGTCTCTTTCAAGGTGAAATTTTAAGTCCCATATTGTTTTCATTTTACATTAATGATGTTGAAAACCATCTGTACTCAAAAAATTGTCCATCCATTCCTCTAGATACCACGAACCTTTTCCTTTTAATGTATGCGGACGACAAGGCAGTGTTCTCGGAAACTCCCGAGGGTTTACAACAGTTGCTTGACTCATTATGTAAATATACTTGTAAATGGAACCTCACTGTAAATACGAACAAAACTAAAATTGTTGTTTTTAGAAATAGTGGAAAATTATCAGAAAATGAAAAATGGTTTTATAATGGTAATGAATTAGAAATTGTTAACACTTTTAACTATTTAGGATTGATTTTAAACTATAATGGTAAATTTTTGAAAACCCAGAAACATGTAGCCGATCAGGGCAGGAAGACTTTATTCTCTGTACTACGAGTATGTAATGATAACTTTTTTAACATTGAAACTAAATTGTCAGTATTCGATACTTATGTCGGAAGCATTTTATCATATGGATCAGAAATATGGGGATTTCATAAAGCCGCTGGTGTGGAGAAAGTTCAATCAAATTTTTGTAAACGAATACTAGGAGTTAGACAAACAACTATGCACAGTATGATTTATTTTGAATTAGGTCGATTCCCTTTATATGTAACAAGAAGAATTAGAATTTTTAAATATTGGACAAAACTACTAAACACTGATAATACGATTTTAAAATGTTGTTTACAGGACCAGGAAGCGAATAAAAGTAAATGGATTATAAATGTAAGGAATGAATTATTTCAAATGGGTTTAGGCTATATTTGGGAACATAGAAAATCATGTAACTCATCATATTTCAAAACCATTAAGCATAGAATTTTAAATATTTTTAAACAATTATGTATAGAACGTATTTGTAATTCATCAAAAGGGCTCTTTTATCAGCATTTCATTTCAAACTTTACCTTACAATATTATTTGGCCAAATCCATCCCATATAGATATGCTAATTGTATTTCAAAAATCCGTTTATATGCCCATAACTTATTTATAGAAACTGGTAGAAACAACAGTGTTGCTAAAAATAAAAGACTATGTAAATTTTGCGATAATGACGATGTTGAGGATGAGTACCATTTTGTACTAATATGTAAAAAATATAAAGATATCCGGTGTAAATATATTAAACCATATTATAGAATTAATCCAAGTGTATATAAATTTATTCAACTTCTGACTGTACATAATATTAAGGAATTGACAAATCTTGGAAAGTATCTATCAATAACTTTTGAATCGAGAAACAAATTACTCCAAATCTAAGAGTATAAATTGACATCTTAAATAGAAATAATGCATTGTCTACTCTCCCATGCGCAACAACCTTTTAAGAAATTTAAAATGTAAATAATTTCATATTTGTATGTTTTGTATATTGTATTGTATTGTATCTGATCGGCTGTTAGGCCAAGGAATAAAAAAAGAAAAAGAAAAAAAGAAAGGCTGATTAAATTATGGCTAAGATTTTTATAAACTTTGATTAGCTTAATCATTGAGTTAATCATTGTTCGAGAATACCATAAAATGTGGTATTCTCGAACGTTGACTTGTACTTAATCATTGACAAAATCAACCCAATATTTAGTAATCTCAGGGGGGTAGTTTAAGGAAAGATTAAGTGCATGCATATGCAATTATACTGTATTGAATATTATAGAAATTATTATTTTTCATTGAATTCAGACACATTGCACTTATATTTCGCCTCAAAAGTAACGAATTTACATTCATCGTAAATTCTTTGAAAAAGTTTTTTTATATATTATATTAAACATTCTCTATAATATAAAATATAATTATGTGCACTTTAATCAAAATGAATAAAATACAAAATGCAAATAATTTTTTAGAGCGGAACAAATCAACCTCTTGGCACAAAAGGGAACCCACAGCAGCTAAATCGTCCGGGCAGTCGACAAGGGTTGTCAATTTTTTTCTTTTGTCATTAATGTAAACATTTACGAATCTAAAATCTGAGTACGATTAACAACCTATTAAGTAATCAATAGAATTTGTTTGGTTTCTAGTTCTGCCATCGGCGATCATTTACTATACAAAAGGTAATAGGCCTCCTCTTCTCAGTTAAATACTGTGTATAAATTTCAAGTCAATCGGATATTTACCTCAGAGCATCTTGAAGGTTTTTCAAAGTGATCAGCCTCTCCAACCTCGTGGGTTTTCTCCAGGACCCCCGGTTTCCCCCCCCCCCCACAGCTAAAGACCCATACGCCCAAGCGAATTATTGAAATAGAAAAACAAACCATATATATGTTAGTTTGTGTCGAGTGGACGTTAAACCCCATCTCTCTCCCTCTCTCTCTCTCTCTCTCAAAGTGATCAAGGGCCATAATTATCGTAAATCGTTGGAAATCAACAGGCTTCCTCGTCTCTTGACCTTAACCATCTTAAGTCAATCAAATACCAACTGTAGCCTCTACTGCGTCCATAAGATTTTCAAAAGTGATCAAGTGTCATAATGCTGACAGTATTATCGACAATCGTTAAAAAACAATAGGATTCCTCATCTCGTGACCCTAAACACTGTGTATAAATCTAAAATCGATCGGATATTAACTTTAACCTCCAGGTTGTCCACAAGATTTTTCAAAGTGATCAAGGGCAATAACTCTAGTAGTAAATATCAGCAATCAATATACCCCTCAGTCTCATGGCCTTAAACACTGTGTAAATTTAGAGTCAATCGGATATAAACTTTGGCCTCTAGAGCGCCCATAATTATCGGAAATTATTGAAAATCAATAAGCTTTTGTATCGGCAGACCTTAATAAATGTGTATGAATTTCAAGCCTTCTACCGAATACATGAAAGAATCAATAGAAATATTGAAGCATAGTATACAAACGTTTCTTTTCATTTAGCATAATCTTTATGATTTCTTTTTCGAGATGTCCACAAAGGCTTTCTTTTTGTCAATAAAAAAGAATTTGTTACAGTCTTAATTTTAGCTGTTCAAGCAATGTTACATGTTTTCGATGTAAGAGATTTAAGAAACGAAATACAGTCGTGTTCTTTGAAACTTGAAGAATGTAAATGAGATTTTATAGGTTTGGCACTCCCTGCAACAGTTGTATATAAAAAGAATATAAAAAGAAAATGCATATTTATTGTGTCTCAATAGGTTAAACAACTCGTAAAACTTCGTTATAAATAATAATTACATTTTAATGTTCCAAATTGGCCTATATACGAAAACAAAACCCATCAAAATGGATAAATAAATAAAGAATACACATATAGCAGGTTGTTACAAAATAGACAAATAGTGATAATTTCGGATTTTAATAGAAAAGAGGGGCATAAAATTAATCTATTCCTGTGCAGTGCTTCTGTTGCATCAGGAGAACAAATGTGACTTTGATATCAGCAACAGAAATTCATATTTCGAATACTAAAAGACAGTCACGGTGGTGCAAGATGAAGACCCTTGCAAGGGACAAGGTGGAGTCGTTTGGATCAGATAACAAACTTAAGTACTGTGTACACATTGGGCCGCACGTAAAATAACCTTTGACAGTTAAATTTTTGTATAACTGAGCCGTGGTGTCGGTCCCCAGGCAAAATTGCCCTCATAGCACACTCTATGGCATAGGGCTGTCTCCCTTAGCTCAGCTGGAGCTCAACAGTAACTTTCGTTTCATTTCATTTCGAATACTAAATATATGTGAACTCTATTTTACTTGACTTTCTTTTTCACACATTTTATTTCTTTCCTGCCCACCCATATGAGCCCCTTTGATGATTTTTTGGACCCTAACAATAGTTTCACAGACTCTAGAATGGGAAAAACTGTCTTAAAACATGTACTTTTCTAATCTACTTCCTGTAATTGGGCCCCTTTATCAATGATGAAAACCTTTTTAATCACTGATTATATTTAATCATTGATTAAAGGTTTAATTATAATCACAAAGTTTAAACCTTGAATTTTAATCGTTGATTAGAAAAATTTATAGTCAAAGATTAGCTAATCTGACTTTTGAGAATACCAATCTTAGTCTACCATTAATCTCTAACTAGGTAGTTACGGATTAGACCTAATCACAGATTATTTTAAACACTGTTCGAAAATACGGGCCTTACTGATTAGACCTAATCACAGATTATTTTAGACACTGTTCGAAAGTACGGGCCTAATTGAATGTTTAATTATAATCAAAGTTTAAACCTTGAACTTTAAGCATAGATTAGAAAAAAAATTATAGTCAAAGATTAGGTAATCAGACTTTTGAGAATACCAAACTTAGTCAACCACAAATCTCTAACTAGTTAGTTACTGATTAGACCTAATCACAGACTATTTTAGACACTGTTCGAAAATACGGGCCTGTATATCTAATTTCGAAAATTACGGATTAACTAATAGGCCCAGCTGTATCATCAAGATCTGCCAAAATTTCATTTAAAGTTGTAAGGGTAGTTTGCGCTGATTTATCAACCATATTTCGAAGACCAATAATAAATGGCGTACGAGTCGAGTCAGCGATTATTGCATATGTACCGAATTTGGAGTCAAATTTTGTAGTTTCGTCCGTATATAAAGTGGTGTTTTTCACTGACTTTAGGGTTTCCGAAACATGTTTTAAAGATACACCGACGCGCTCACATGATATTCTTTGAACTGTAGTTTTTGTTGGAGTGTAATTAGATTGGAGTCCTGCGACAGCCAAACATGCGGTTATAACCGCGTTGACTTTCCTATCAGAAACGTTGAGGTTTTTTAGTTGCATGGCCAAATTATAGCATTCTGAAGTGTATCTTTGAAGGAGAGTTTAGTTATTGTACTGAGATCATAGTCATCGCCCAATCCAATGCTGGATAGTAATTTATCGTTGGACGTCATGCCTGCTAATTGAATGGATTGACAACAAATTAAAAAGATTTGTGTCCCAATAAACCTTAAAAGTCGATAGTCTCGAGCAGTAAAACTATCGTGCGTTTCGATTAATTCCCGGTAGCAAATTTTAGATACGAAACAATTTGTTTATTTTCTAATTTGACGTTACATGTCTCAGCAATTCCACAAAGATTTTAGGAATCTTAAAAAATTAAAAGATACACACGGCCTTTACTCTTATCTCGACTGACACAAGTGCTGCGGAGATCTATGGGAAATCGACGAAACTGAATTGCATCACTCTGTAGATAAGCAGCGAATTGAAAAATAAAAACGACAATAATTTTTAGAATTTTGAACGTAGCTTGCGATCAAATAATATCTAAAGACAAACGCGTGGTGAGAATAATTTTAACTTGGATTTATATACCATTTGATATTGTGACAATACCACGTGCAAGGCCATATATACTAAATATTTGCTGCGCAAATTACTCGCACATGCTTTCATTGGGCCCGGCGCTCTTTCGTCATCATTCAGAAATTCGTCTTTGGACAGTCAACAACTCTCCCAGGTGAGACAAAATTTCTTAGCGGATAAATTATTGTTGTATTGGGCACCATACAAAATTCAAATGGGAACACATCAATAACAACAAATAAGATATGTTTACATGATCATTTTGTTATACGAAAAATTAATGGATGCGTTTTCTATGGCGCTCAGTATATGAAAGCTTAATAAAAATAACAGTTATACAATAATTTGATTTAGTTAATTTTTACTGAGACGTTTAATATAATGTATATAAATGTACTTGTTAAAAACATATTTTGTATTCTAACTTTCTAAGGGGCCCTCTATAATGCGCCATGGGTGATCCGCCACTGCTCACGCATATTGAATAGTTTTTAAAGGATATCATTCGTTATTTCATGTCAATTCTCAAAAACTTAAATTAAAATATTATAAGAATGCAGGCCCGGAGAATGCAGGCCCGGGGGGGGGGGAGGCAGTGAAGTTTTTAGGAGGGGCACACCTGTTACAGTCTACAGTAGGTATTTTAGAGTTAGGGTTGGCAAAATTGGACACCGCGACCCTCCCCTGGCTACGGGCCTGTAAGAATGCCTCCTTTTCATTGGCTAAGAGCTAAAAAAAATTGTTAGAATTTAGCTCTCAGCCAATGAAAAGTCTTGATTCTTAAAATGTTTTAGTTCAAGGCTCATTTCTTTTTCTATAGTTCAATTTTCGTTTTATTTGCGGTATGAAAGAGCTTTTGAATAAATCCGCGTTCAATTTAGTATGTGCGAGATCATCTAACGCATTAATCCGATCACAATTTGTTTTTTTTTCTTCCATAAAATGTTTATTTTGAAACAGCTAATATTCAAAACAAATAAACAAAAAATGATGGAACATATTTTGATTTAAAAGATTCGTGGTTTCCGGGAATCCGAAAATACACACTAAAAGAAACTGCGTGAACATTTGATTATTTCAAATAATAACTTCAAATATTCGAATAGTATAATCGGCATTGGATGTGACCAGTGCACTTTTATATCTTCTACAATACATTATCAAACAATCAAAAATGCCAAAGCGAATCAGTTATTCACTGCAGTTTGTTAAGAATGGGGAAGGCGAAGGCAATGGGATATAACGTGAAATGAACGCAAACTGGGATCTTTCGGGACTAATCAATTCACTTTACCAGTTGTGAGAAACCAGAGAACCACTACACTTGAATCGATGATCTAGACCACAGGCTTTAGACCACTCGATCTCCGAACACCCAATTTAAAATAATAATAATAATGATTTTGTTGTTATTTAACAATTTTAGTATCTATAACTTTATTTTTCAGGATGACACTGTAACTTTTGCATTAAGAACGACTTCCAGTATATTTGATGTAAATCCACATAGGTAAAAATTTGACAATCGTTATTTTATTACTATGATGATTTCTGTCAATCACACACAGTATATTCGGTTTGAATGAATTCGTCAGACCTGCGGAAGGTGTGCATCCATATCCTAATGGACCCGGTGAATTTTCTGTCAATTTAATCATGATTATGGTATGGTTCATAACAGAAAGTGTGAAGCGAAACAAACGTGACCAGGGTACCGCGGTAAATAGTATATTCTTCAAGCTCTGGTAATAGTAAATAATTCAATAAATGTTTTTAATTAGCTATTTTCTGTTTTTTCAGTGGTGATCTTATGGTTAAAAAATCTCTAGATTATGAGACACAGCGAAATCATACTCTACAAATAACTGCAACAAGTGGCACATATGTAAGTAATGCTGTTTAACGTCCTAGCAACATTACCAAGGCCATTTCACGACTAACATACGGTATATTTAATTTCAGCAATTCGCTTAGGAAAAAAAGTGAGGTTCCCAAGCGATCCAACTCCGTGCCACGGGGACGAACTCATGACCTTCATAGATATCCAGAGAGGTTATCAAAGGACCCTACTCCATGTCACGGGAACAAACGCGTGACATGCTAGAGCTAGATCTCACCCTCCATGTAAATAATGAACTATATAACATACCTATCATAATTTCATAGGCATACGGGCTCGATGACAGTTAGGGGGACAGAGCCCGAAATGCCCGAAAAAGAATTCGGGTTTACAGAGAGAGCTGCGGTCTTCCTCGAGAGGCGAAGAAGCGGAGCTTACCTTGTATGGACACTCCCCCCCTCCCGAAGGAAATTTTGGAATATTTGACCGCCCCATACACATTTTCCTGCTATTTCAGCCCGTGAACAAAGCACCTTCAAAGAAGTCTAATATAGCCTAATTTAGGTGGCTGACTCGAATTCCAATCAATCGTTTACACCCACGAAGACAGGACCGTTGGGAGAAAATTTAACTGCCGCAAACGCTTTTTCCTGCTATTCCAGCCTGTGAACACAGCTACTTCAATTTGGTCCAATATAGCCTACCTGGCTGACCCGAATTTCAAACAATCGTCGCTGGGTTTGGGGGTCTTACCCTCCGGGGATGAATTTGGAAAATTTAACCACCGCAAATGCGTTTTCTACCATTATCGCCCGTGTACGTAACTCACAAATTATCCTATGGTTTTGTAACCGAAATCCCACTCTGCATTCCAGCCATCCAATCGGCCGCATGCTGCTGCATTCACAAATACTAATCAATTCCCAAATGTCGCTAAAAAGTAGAGTGGCTCCAGACAATTTTTTTCAATCCATAGTCAACTCAGTACAAATTCGTGGTATTCAATTAAAAGAAAAGCAAAACTAGAAATGCCCGAAAAAATTTCGGGTTTACAGACAGCGACGCCGGTTTTCTTTGAGAGGCGAAGAAGCGGAACTGACCTTGTTTGGACCCCCACAAGAAAATTTTGGAATATTTGACGGCCGCAAACGCGTTTTCCTATTCTTCCAGCCTGTTGGCACTTAATTTTGCCAAGTAGATGAAATAATTTTTTTTTCACTTTGTTTGCCCAAAAAGTCAGTTTGCTCGAAAGTTTAGTGGGGCAACTGCCCCCTGGCTCATACGCCTATGCATAATTCCATGTGTTTATTTTCGGGTGGTGTTTGTTTTGGCCGGCAGTGCCACTATTCAAAGCAATTGTTTAATTAAAGTTCTTCAGGACGATTCACGTCTGCAAGATTCATAAGGTTTGTATTGTTTTATGAATGTGTAAAATGTTGTGTTTTATAATCCTTGAAGAATAATTCTTTGCACAAAAATTGTAGCCATGTTTGACTTCCAAAATAAAGCATGATGTCTGGCGAAAATAAACGTGTGGATTTGGGACTATATAGAGCAATAACTTTAACTTGGTCGGAAGCCTAAAGCATTTGGTAGGTGTTTACATCCGCGGCCGAACGCCCATGGTCTTAAAAGAGAGAGAGGGAAAAGCGCTTTAACGTTCACTCAACACAAACTAGGTTATTTCGGGACTAAACCATGGTCTTAAAACATGTAATATTTGCTCTGTTGGGAGTGTTAGCAATTATGGTGAATTTATATTTTAGACGGCCACTGCTACAGTGAAAGTTACAGTTTCGGACGTGAATGATAATAATCCGAGCATTCCTCAAAAGGAAGAAATTGTCGCTGCGCAGAGACAAAGTGGTGCCATCTTAACTACAATAATGGTAAGTCTGTCTGAACCATTCTATTAATTTGTGTACGATGATCTGTAGATTATTATTTATATGACCCAATAAACAAATATGAAAATCTACAAATTAATGCGCATTTATTGTCTATTTACTTTCCTGCTAGTGGTTGTTACACTGAATTTTGAAGACTAGCTTGTAAGAATCGGGCAAATTTGAATATTGTTATTATGATCTACAAGGTTTGATGGAGGTTAAAGTCATATATTCACTAATTGGTCAGGGTTTTAACTATAGGCTAATTAATTATTCGTGTAGCCTGGTAAACTTCAATTCAAAGTTTTCAAGTTTTTTATTCACATAGCTGTCTAATTGGGATGTTCCCACTTTGCCGGCAGACTTTGATGTCAAATTTTAGCGCTAATCCAGAGTTAATCCTAGAACACTGGTGTTATAAACTATTGTCCATATCTTTTAAACTGTATTGATTTTAACACATAATTTGACTTTTATTAAATAACATATAAAAATGTATTGATTTTAACAAATTTAACATTTATTGAATAACATTAAATAATTTACACATATAAAAACCATTAGGGTTTACACATGCAACTTTTATTAAATAGCATTATATAATTTATAACAATCAATCAATTCTTTATTCAGTTACTTTAAGGCAATATGCCTACAGTATCAAAAACATACAATGATATTTGTACAGACAATATAGTTTACAAAATAATTCGATATAAATTAATATATATATATATATATATATATATATATATATATAATTATCTTTTAGATATAACATGGCAAAAAAAATAAGGATGAAATTGAATATATACAGAGCATTATCAAAGAGCACTATGGTTGCAGGATTTCTGATCTTATTTCCATCGCCTTACATATATAAATGGGCAGAGAACGAAAATAAGGATGAAATTGAATATATACAGAGCATTATCAAAGAGCACTATGGTTGCAGGATTTCTGATCTTATTTCCATCGCCTTACATATATAAATGGGCAGAGAACGAACCATGCTTGGGTCTTGACATTTAGACAGTTTGATAGCGTTTTCTTCGGTAGGGTGTTTTGTTAGCCATGTGGGTAGGAAATTAGCTTTAAGATCTTTAAGTATAGGACAGAATAATATAAAATGTAGCTCGTTTCCTAATTGTTTCCTGTTACAAATTGAACATATTCGCTCCTCTCTAGTAACATTATGATGGCGGCCTTGTTCAATCTCTAGATGGTGAGTTGAGCACCTTAAATTAGCAAGACAAAAACGAAGTTTATGAGATAGTGAACTAGATAAATACGATTCAGAATACATACTAGATTTGATCTTGTGGTAGAATTCACATCGAGGGGATTGGGATATATAAGTTTGCCATTTTTGAAAATTTATATCTCTAATCCGTTGCCTAAAGCATGTCAGAGACTGTTTAACGTCCCCTACACCCTGGTGCATCCACACATGACCAAAACCAGAACTAAATAGTATAACAAGTACAGATGAGCACCAATTAAACCTACCATGCGAATCGTGTTCGTATAGCATCCGGTAACATAATTTTGGCAATCTATTGTCACTCATACTTTGAATAGTAAGAAAATATTTGATAGGTTTAATGACATAATTTACATATAACTCTAGTCTACCACATTCTGCTCTTGCAATGGCGTTTGTAGTTTTCATTCCTGTACACAAGAGCCATTTGCAGAATTTGTTTTGCACATTTTCTATATCAGGTTTAAGTTCAGTTCCCAATATTTCTGCACCATAATATAATATTGGACCAACCATAGAATCGAACAGTTTAAACGCAATTTTAACATTACGTTGAACAAGTTTAGATATACATAATTTTATACAATTTTTAAATAATGCCTTGTTTGCTTGCAGTGATAGGGTTTTACAACAAAGATTCCACTTGAGTCTATTTGAAAATATAATACCCAAATATTTGTAATGGCTGACAACATCAATAAGGTTTCCTTGATAGTACCATTTTTCATGTTTTGACAAAATACCCCCGTTCTTAAAATCTACAACTTGAGATTTAACTAAATTTACTTTCATGTTCCATTTCGAACAATATGTATCAAGTATATCAAGTCTGTTCTGAAGTCCACCTATGGTATCTGCAACCAGTGAGATATCATCTGCGAAAAGCAGGAGAAATACATCTTCGACACATTGGTTTATAAATATGCCAGATCTACATTCAGATCTCAACATGAGTGCAAGCTCGTTTATATAAATTCCAAATAACCAGGGACTGAGTATGCATCCCTGCTTCACCCCACTGAAACATTCAAACTCTTCAGAACAGGTTCCACCAGCTCTTACTTTTGAAATTGTACATTTATACATATTACATAACAAATTATACATTCGTCCGTGCATGCCATTTTTGATAAGTAAGTAGAACAATTTTGATCTTTGGATTAAATCAAAGGCAGTAGAGAAATCGATAAAGCAGCAATATAGGGCTCCATTTTTGGATATAGATAAATATTTCTGGACAATAGAATTAAGAACAAACATATTATCAACAGTGGAGTAGCCACGGCGAAAACCAGCTTGTTCTTCAACAAGTAATTGGTTTTCATCAGACCATTCAACCAGCCTTTTGTTTAGAATAGAACACAATATCTTCGATACTATTTCAATTAAGGAGATTCCACGATAATTTTCGGGGGTGTCCCGATTACCTTTTTTATGTATGGGGTGGATAATACTTGTAGACCAGGACGTTGGAAATGTTCCACTGTTAAATATGCTATTGAAAAGCTTGTAGAGTACTGGTAACAGTTGACCAGAGGCATATTTATAGAATTCTGGTGGTATCAGATCCTCGCCGGCCGCTTTACCACCTTTCAGTTTTGATATTGCGCAAGATATTTCGTGATGTGTAATATCACGGTTAAGTTTGTCGCAAAAAGTTATATCGGTATCATACTCTGCGCTATTGATATCATCAGATACATGGTCATTAGACAGTTCATCACTTTGTTCTACAATGGGATGTAATAAATTGTTAAAGTGATTGTACCATTCGTCAATGTTAAAGAGCACATATAATGAGAAAACTAAATTCATTGAGCTTATAAACATTATTTACTATATGCATTTTACGGCAGTTTAACGTCAATCTGATGAAAATTAATTCAGATATCGTCATTCAAAGTCGCAAATATAGACCTCCCGTAAAAACGACTTGGCCAATTATTGAAAACACTCTTAATCCCCTCAGACGCCAGTGACGTCACAGGGACCGAATGCATATTCGAGATGTTTATTCCTTAATTACCTATATACACCCGGCGTGTGTATTCGTTAACGCCTGACTGATTCCTTAAGCCCCCTAATTAAATAACCATTGACTACGGATTAATTTGTTTTGTAATTTAGAATTTGTTTTATAAAGACACTTGTTGTAGCCATATTCCCCATGTGTTTTTTTTTTATTAGAATAAGCCGACCGTAAGCCAACAATAATTGGCTTCTAATTGAAACAAGATTGGTGTGAAATTGTTATAGTCGGCGCTACGGACATCTTTTAAGCCGATAGAAATAATCAATTTAAGAAACGAAATGGTTTCAAATAATAATCATTAGGGGTTTGACTGTCGATAGTGTGTATCGATAGTAAAAAGAAACTATCGATAAAAATTGCGATAGTCAAGCAAACTATCGATAGCTTCGATAGTTTGTAATAGCGAAAGTAACATGGCTCAAATTCACTCGTATTTGTCGAATAATTACTCTGTATTTATAACAAAAAGCTCCGTTATCACTAAAATAGCGTTACACGATCTCAATGTCACATGGAAATCTTCGTCTACCATATTAGGCATGGCTTACTAAGAAATGTTTAAAATGGTTGATTTTGGCGCGAAAAAGCTGAAAATGGTCACGTACGCCAATAACAGACATGCTGAAAGCATGTCGCATATGACAGGAAAGTTGGCTATGCCTTTTTTTACAAATTACTAAACTACCTATGTAATATTAATAATATAAATTTTATATAATACAAAGAAAAAAACAACAATTTACTTTATTATTTAATTCACAATCAGAATGCGACGTTACCGTGTACCCGAGATACCAGCTTAGGAGGCTCTTCTATTCGCCCCCCTCCCCTTTTGCCGCACCTTTAGAAGACACATATTGTTTTTATCTGCACCGTCTTGTGTCGCTTCATTCTGTTTATTTGTCGATATGACTACCGATAACCGTGTTAAAACATTACGTACTGATTTACGGGCTGGAGATGTTGATCAACTAGTGAATTGTTATCTATTCTAGCGTTTAACGTCAATCTGATGAAAATTAATTCAGATATCGTCATTCAAAGTCGCAAATATAGACCTCCCGTAAAAACGACTTGGCCAATTATTGAAAACACTCTTAATCCCCTCAGACGCCAGTGACGTCACAGGGACCGAATGCATATTCGAGATGTTTATTCCTTAATTACCTATATACACCCGGCGTGTGTATTCGTTAACGCCTGACTGATTCCTTAAGCCCCCTAATTAAATAACCATTGACTACGGATTAATTTGTTTTGTAATTTAGAATTTGTTTTATAAAGACACTTGTTGTAGCCATATTCCCCATGTGTTTTTTTTTTATTAGAATAAGCCGACCGTAAGCCAACAATAATTGGCTTCTGATTGAAACAAGATTGGTGTGAAATTGTTATAGTCGGCGCTACGGACATCTTTTAAGCCGATAGAAATAATCAATTTAAGAAACGAAATGGTTTCAAATAATAATCATTAGGGGTTTGACTGTCGATAGTGTGTATCGATAGTAAAAAGAAACTATCGATAAAAATTGCGATAGTCAAGCAAACTATCGATAGCTTCGATAGTTTGTAATAGCGAAAGTAACATGGCTCAAATTCACTCGTATTTGTCGAATAATTACTCTGTATTTATAACAAAAAGCTCCGTTATCACTAAAATAGCGTTACACGATCTCAATGTCACATGGAAATCTTCGTCTACCATATTAGGCATGGCTTACTAAGAAATGTTTAAAATGGTTGATTTTGGCGCGAAAAAGCTGAAAATGGTCACGTACGCCAATAACAGACATGCTGAAAGCATGTCGCATATGACAGGAAAGTTGGCTATGCCTTTTTTTACAAATTACTAAACTACCTATGTAATATTAATAATATAAATTTTATATAATACAAAGAAAAAAACAACAATTTACTTTATTATTTAATTCACAATCAGAATGCGACGTTACCGTGTACCCGAGATACCAGCTTAGGAGGCTCTTCTATTCGCCCCCCTCCCCTTTTGCCGCACCTTTAGAAGACACATATTGTTTTTATCTGCACCGTCTTGTGTCGCTTCATTCTGTTTATTTGTCGATATGACTACCGATAACCGTGTTAAAACATTACGTACTGATTTACGGGCTGGAGATGTTGATCAACTAGTGAATTGTTATCTATTCTAGTCACAAATATATAATCTATTACAACTTAAGACGAGAAAGGTCGGCTTTGTTGTTGTTCTTGGTGTTTAACGTCCGCTTCCACCGAAGGTGATATCGCAGACAAGTCCTATTTTTCATTTTCATTATCTTAGCGCACGCGCAGGGGTCTTTGCTGTGGGAGGAAACCGGAGTGCCCGGAGGAAACCCACGAGGTTGAGAAGGAGCCCCTATCTCCATGCCACATACGCTCACACCAGGGCT
Organism: Patella caerulea; assembly: GCA_036850965.1. Classification (NCBI taxonomy): domain Eukaryota; kingdom Metazoa; phylum Mollusca; class Gastropoda; family Patellidae; genus Patella; species Patella caerulea. The sequence continues at coordinate 46,368,227 of JAZGQO010000001.1, read as the reverse complement.
CGAAACCACAACCGCAAGCCAGAGGTGACCGGCCAGCTAGAGGTCGAAGCGCGGCACTCTAGACCACTAGGCCATCCCAACCCCCTGGGTCGGCTTTTGAAAATGCTTTCACTTATAGTAGCTTACGTGTAAAATTACGAGTTAATGATTACGCCAGTCAAATGTTAATTGGACCGACAAATACACACGTGTTAACTGGCGGTGTGTATACAGTGAGATATCGTACAGATAGTGATATATTGTATAGATAATGTGTATAGATTATGTGTAGTGCCTGTGACGTCACCAGCCAATCAACCGGATAAAGGTTGTAATTGAAAATTTGAAAACCGTTTTTGGCTGTCTGATGTTTAAACGTTAATATCTCAATTAATTTTAATCAGATTGGAGTGCACTTGACGTAAAATGAATATAGTAACCCTTAGCTATCAATATATGCAATTAAAAATTATTATTTTATGTGGTCTTTAATATCGGATTTATGTTCACAAGACTTATTTAGGAGATATTTTACATTCGACCAAAATTTAACCGAATCTTTTTCGTTGCATAGATCGTCTAACACTGACTTGTGATAGAGGTCTTTTTTCGTTGCGCACTCTTGCTGGAATGATAATTTAGATTCGAGATATTCATCGAGGTCATACTGATTATTTGTGATGCGGAATAAATTCAATCTATCACATTTTGTTTTCTTGAGGCCAATAAGGCTGGTATCAAACCATGTGGCTGTTTACGATGGTCCGACTGTTTACTAATCCGCATTCGCGACTTATCACCGACAGACAATAGTGCTTCATTTAGATGTTTGACCGAGGTTTCCATGTCTGTATCGAGTTTCTGGAGTACGTCATCTAGATTATGTATGAACTCTGCACTATTAATGTTTGATATAAATTGGTCAACAAAACTTGGTTTCCATTTATACTTGACAATATGTGACGATGAATTTGTTGTGATTGGTTTAACATTCGGACACAATTTAAGCTCACAGAACACTGGGAAATGTTTTGATAGGTCTGTTTCAAGAATGGAAAACGTACTTACATTAGGGAACAGATTAGGACTAACAATAACATAATCGATAGTACTTGCACAACCTGAGGATACATATGTGAAGTTACCTCGAGTATCGGGAGTTATTCGACCGTTTAGAATTATCACATTGTTTTCACAGCACAAATCCAACAGTTGTTTTCCGAAATTATTAATTTTCATATCACAATTGTGCCTTGTTGGTATCATTTCTGTCGGAATGTGGTTTATGCGCATGGTGTCATAACAAGCCTCCAAACTAGGAATGTGAGCACCGTTATCGTTTTCGACGAAGTCAACTCCCGTTCCAGTTCTGGCATTTATGTCCCCCATTATGATAACATCTGTATCTTCATAGATTTGTTTAATAGAAAATAATGCTGATTCTATCGTGGTAATATTACAATTGATATCTTTATCATCATAAAAGATGGAGTTGACGGGTGGGACATAAACGCAACCTAAAATTAGATTTCTGGACAGTCCCAGTTTTTTTGTGTTGATGTGTAGCCATACCATTTCTTCAAAATCGTCGCGAACCAGGATTCTTTTTGTATAGATGGACAGGGCATCCTTAACGAGCACGAGTACGCCCCCAGAAGATTTACGTGAGTCACATATTCTCATACTCTCATATGCGTGGTATCCGGGGAACGTTTGTGAAAATTCTGTATTGGTTTTTTGAAAAGTTTCCACAAAACCAACTATATCATATTGTTCGATTATGGAGCATAAATCCTCATATTTCGAAAGTTTATATAATAGTCATTCAATATTCCAAGAAACAATATTAAGAGTACCTTTGTGGTCGGGTGGTGGCTTTTTGTTGCTATTGGTTGAGTTGAATTATTTGTTTCGTTTCAAGGTCGAAAGTAAACACATTTCTGTTAATAATTAGTTGATCAGATTTCAGTGTCACAGTGTTATCACTATTTCGTTTGGCTTCTTTTAGATGCGGTATTAACCCTTTGCGAATTGATCTCACTCTATTAGTGAAATCTTCAGAAACACTCACACTTGATTCTTTGAGCAGTTGTCTGGCTTTGGTTAGGATTATGTCTCTTGTTTTGAGTCTGTGAAATAAAACTTTAATCGGACGCGGTCGACTGGAGTTTTGATTTCTTTTCCCGACCCGATGCACACGGTCAATGGAAACTGAACTGTCATCTTCTGCACCGTCTACTCCTAATTTCTCTGACAAAAACTTTCTTATTAAAATTTCACAATCACCCCAAGTTTCTCTTGACCCTTCTTTAATTTCATCGAACCCATAAAATATTAAATTATTCTGTCTCATTTGATTTTCATTTACATCGACTTTGCTCATGAATGAGTCAGTGACCGATTTAATTTGACTTACTTCATTTCTCAGTGTCATAACTTCGTCTTTAATATTTAGTTCTCTCATTTCCCCTCTGAGACTAGCGATCTCTTCTTTTAAATCTAGAACAATTTGAGTAAGGTCTTTAATACTATCTCCGCTATTCTTTAAAACTAACTCACCAGTCGTTGAGATCTGAGCTTGTCTTGTAGATGGGTTTGATTCAATGTCGCCGACCATTAACATCAGTAGATTGACGATAAAAACAAGAGAAAGTGACATGTTCGTTAAACGTATCACTTTAGTTCCGGGTTTTCTTCTGGCAATTCTGTGTATGTATGATCCGATATTTGCTCTCCATGCAGCTATATCATAACTCATTTTGCTTTAAATATATCCACTTGAAAATCGACGCGGTTCGTTGGTTTCTTTAGCTCGATAATGCGACTGTTCTCGACAACGTCCGTTTTAAATAAATAAATGCCTTACATAGCAATCATTTTACAGCCCAAATAAATAGGAAAGTTTTGTTCCATACTGATTTACACTTAAATTACCATTTAATAATTGTGTTTTTAAATGGTCAGTTCTTGTATCAAGTTGTCGATATTTCTTTTTGGTACCACTAAATATCTCTGAAAAGGTGATTTCGACATAAGATTTTTCATGTTTTATTAAGTTAATGAACTTGTAAAGAGCTCATTAACGCTGAACACTAGTGAACAGTTCTTGAGTGAATACTTTAAAACAGAGTATAGTTTTAAGATCAATTAAAGGATTAACAGGCTGCCGGCAAAGTGGGAACACACAGTCTAATTAAGTATGCACGTATATTTTTGAATTTTTACCGTACATTGACTGACAGAAAGTTGACAGTAAATTGAGTGTATTGTAAAACTAACATGTAGAATTACACCTAAATGGTAGATTTAGATTTACAAACACCATGTAAACTTACAATGAATGTAAAATAACTGGGCAAAGTAATCAATGTTTGCAGTTTTGATAAGATGTGCGCATTGATTGTTTATTAACGTAACCACGTGCTGGTTATTCAAGTCTTAGACTTGCCTCCCCATTGTGGACGCTCTAGAGGCTAAAGTTAATATCCGATTGACTTTAAATTTATACACAGCGTTTAAGGTCATGAGACGAAGAATCCCATTGTTTTCGGCAATTTTCAATAATTACTGCCAGAGTTATGATCCTTGGTCACTTCAAAAAATCGTGTGATCGCTCAAGAGACCAAAGTTAATATCCGATTGTCTATAAATTTATACACAGTGTTTAAGGTCATGAGACGAAGAAGCATATTGATTTTCGGTGATTTCCGATAATTACTGCCATAGTTATTTTCCTTCATCACTTTGAAAAATCTCTTGTAACGCTCAAGAAGCCAAACTTATTGTATGATTAACTTCAGATTGATACACAGAGTTTAAGGTCTTGAGACAAACAAGTATATTGATTTTCAATGAATTTTGATAACTGAACAACTCAATCCATGATATTAAATGTTTCGTATACTAAACGTTAGCATGAGGCAGAACTTTATAAAAACCAAACAAATTTTAATAATTTTCTGATGAGTTGACTTGTTACTCATAATCAGATGTTAGTGTATTATAAATGTTTCGTTACTGAAAAAAGTAAAAATATGCGACAACTCTTGTTGACTGCCCGGACGATTTAGCTGCTGTGAGCGTATGTTTCGTTGTCTGTCAACCTATCTTTAAATTAAATCACCTAAATCGCCGAACCGTTCTAATCTAGTTAAAATGGGGGCATCGACAGTTTATTATAGTGTTGTCAGGTTTAATTAATAATTTAAATAACATTTAAGACCTAAAGAAAGACCTGCAATACGCAGATTTATTATTAAGCTTTCATATTTCATGTGAAAGCTTATTGTTTTTGTTAAGATTATTAATTTTTCATGTGAAAGCTTTTTTTTGATAAGATTATTATTAAGCTTTCATATTATGAAAGCTTATTGTTTCTGTTAAGATTATTATTATTATTTCATATGAAAGCTTATTGTTTCTGTTAAGATTATTACTAAGCTTTCATATGTATTTCATATGAAAGCTTATTGTTTCTGTTAAGATTATTATTAATATTATTCTTTTTTGTGTGTGTGTGTGTTTCCTGCAAATCGGATTTCTCAGAATGTAACATAGGATGTTTCTGAAACTTTGACCTCCCCCACCCCCCAAAAACAAAAATGGGTGTTGAGTATTGATGAAATATATTTTCAAAAAGTTTTAAGAATTCGAAATCACCGAATTTTACGAACGAATGAATTTGACCTGCATTACTGTAACTCTGTGACTATTTGACCTATTTTACTAAAAAATTCTTGACGAAAATCATTTTCAAGTGAAATTTCAGATTTTCGAATTTCGAAAGTTCGTCGCTGTCATTTCGAACCGAAAGTTGAGACCAACTTAACAACTTCTTTAACAGTTGTACGATTTTTATGAAATTTAGTATGTAAGTAGATCTTATCAATGCAACTTTAAAGATGTCCTTAGAAATTTTCTAAATTATACCCCGTTCGTAAAATTACGGATCGAAGTTTTCCAAAAAAATCGAAGAAATATAGGTCAGAATGACCTGATTTTTATTATTGATACTAGATAAGTAATTTCTGATTCGTACACAAAATATAGAGTTTGTCGATCGAACCGGAAGTGCCAAAATATTGATACGTGAAAATTCCCTAAGGCTTTAACTTACCGCCATGGAAGTTACATTTTCGGAATCCTTGAAGGAATGCCTATAAATCTATCGGGTCAGAATTTTGATTTCGGTCAGGTGACAGTCACCATGAGAAAAGGTGAAAAATCCACGATAACGGACATTAAAATGAAAACAATAGACCGTAGTTTGGAGAAAACGTATCCTATTTTCGAAATTAATACATTTCTAGTTAGCCGGTATCAATGACGAATTATTGATATTTGAAAATGTCACAATTTCGAATTTTGCGTTTAACGTTTTTCTTGTCGACAATGTTGTTTAAGAGTGGAAAATTGAAGTAACATGGCTATATTGTGACCGATTTTAATGATGTTTTTTCTTGTTCAGATTATTTACATGACCCATGACACGTGACAGGAAGTGACTGTGAATATGAAAGCTTTAATATCTGCTTTGCTGATCTATTATTATTATTTTTTTTGGTCTGTATTTCATGCAAATCGAATTTCTCAAAATAAGATGTTTCTGAAATTTTGACCTAGCCTCCCAAAAATGGATGGTGAGTATTGATTAAATATATTTTCAAAACGTTTAAAGGATTCAAAATCAGCGAATTTTACGAACGAATGAATTTGACTTGCATTACTGTAACTCTGTTGTGACTATTTGACCTATTTTACTAGTTATTTTTTCTTTCAGTACCTTGACAAAAATCATTTTCAACTGCAGTTTCAAATTTTCGAATTTCGAAAATTCGTCGCTGTGATTTCGAACTGGAAGTTGAGACCAACTTGACAACTTCTTTAATAGTTTCACGATTTTCATGAAATTTAGTATGTATAAGTGCAAGTAGATCTTACCGATGCAACTTCAAAGATGTCCCTAGAAATTTTCTAAATTATCTACCCTTGCTAAAATTATTGATCAAAATTTTCAAAAAAATCGAAGAAATATAGGTCAGAATGACCTGGGGTTTTTTATACTAGATAAGTAATTACTGATTCGTACACAAAATATGGAGTTTGTAGATCGAACCGGAAGTGACGGCATCTTTAAAAGTGAAAAAAATCACTAGGCCCATATTCTCGAAAGTGAATTAGTGCTAATCATAGATTTAATCTCTGACTTTTCGACCAGCCATATTCTGAAAGGCTGATTAAATTTTAAGCTAAGATTTTTATAAACTTTGATTAGCCTAATCATTGAGTTCATCATTGTTCGAGAATACCATAAAATGTGGTATTCTCGAACGTTGACTTGTACTTAATTATTGACTAAATCACCCCAATATTTAGTCATCTCAGGGGGGTAGTTTAAGGAAAGATTAAGTGCATGTATATGCAATTATACTGTATTGAATATTATAGAAATTATTTTTTTTTCATTGAATTCAGACACATTGCGCTTATATTTCGCCTCAAAAGTAACAAATTTACATTCATCGTAAATTCTGTTGAAATTTTTTTTTTTATATATATTATATTAAACATTCTCTATAATATAAAATATAATTATGTGCACTTTAGTCAAAATGAATAAAATACAAAATACAAATTATTTTTAGAGCGGAACAAATCAACCTCTTGGCACAAAAGGGAACCCACAGCAGATAAATCGTCCGGGCAGTCGACAAGGGTTGTCAATTTTTTTCTTTTGTCATTAATGAAAACATTTACGAATCTAAAATCTGAGTACGATTAACAACCTATTAAGTAATTATCAGAAATCAATAGAATTTGTTTGGTTTCTAGTTTTGCCCTCGGCGATCATTTACTATACAAAACCTAATAGGCCTCGTCTTCTCAGTTAAATACTGTGTATACATTTGAAGTCAATCGGATATTAACCTCAAAGCATCTTGAAGGTTTTTCAAAGTGATCAGCCTCTCCAACCTCGTGGGTTTTTTCCAGGACCTCCGGTTTCCCCCCACAGCTAAAGACCCATACGCCCAAGCGAATTATTGAAATAGAAAAACAAACCATATATATGTTAGTTTGTGTCGAGTGGACGTTAAACCCCATCTCTCTCTCTCTCTCTCTCTCTCTCTCTCTCTCAGTGGTCAAGGGCCATAACTAAAGTCAATCGGATACCAACTTTAGCCTCTACAGAGCTCATGAGATTTTTCAAAGTGATTAAGGGCCATAACGCTGGTAGTAATTATAGGAAATCGTTAGTAATCGGATACTTTCTCATGACCCTAAGCACTGTATATAAATCTAAAGTAAATCCGATACAGACTTTAGCCCATAGCGCGTACCATAAGATTTTTCAAATTGATCAAGGGCACTAACACAGGCAGTAATTATCATCGGATATCGCTGGAAATCAATAGGAATCTTCCTCTCATAACTTTCCACACTGTGTATAAGATCAAAGTCAATCAGATATTAATTTTAGCCTCTACAGCGTCCACAAAAATTTTCAAAGTGATCAAGGGCCATAATTATCGTAAATCGTTGGAAATCAACAGGCTTCCTCGTCTCTTGACCTTAACCATTGTGTATAAATCTTAAGTCAATCAAATACCAACTGTAGCCTCTACTGCGTCCATAAGATTTTCAAAAGTTATCAAGGGTCATAATGCTGACAGTATTATCGACAATCGTTAAAAAACAATAGGATTCCTCATCTCGTGACCCTGAACACTGTGTATAAATCTAAAATCGATCGGATATTAACTTTAACCTCCAGGTTGTCCACAAGATTTTTCAAAGTGATCAAGGGCAATAACTCTAGTAGTAGATATCAGCAATCAATATACCCCTCAGTCTCATGGCCTTAAAAACTGTGTCTGTGTAAATTTAGAGTCAATCGGATATAAACTTTGGCCTCTAGAGCGCCCATAATTATCGGAAATTGTTGAAAATCAATAAGCTTTTGTGTCGCATGACCTTAATAAATGTGTATGAATTTCAAGCCTTCTACCGAATACATGAAAGAATCAATAGAAATATTGAAGCATAGTATACAAACGTTTCTTTTCATTTAGATGTGGTATTCTCGAACGTTGACTTGTACTTAATTATTGACTAAATCACCCCAATATTTAGTCATCTCAGGGGGGTAGTTTAAGGAAAGATTAAGTGCATGTATATGCAATTATACTGTATTGAATATTATAGAAATTATTTTTTTTTCATTGAATTCAGACACATTGCGCTTATATTTCGCCTCAAAAGTAACAAATTTACATTCATCGTAAATTCTGTTGAAATTTTTTTTTTTATATATATTATATTAAACATTCTCTATAATATAAAATATAATTATGTGCACTTTAGTCAAAATGAATAAAATACAAAATACAAATTATTTTTAGAGCGGAACAAATCAACCTCTTGGCACAAAAGGGAACCCACAGCAGATAAATCGTCCGGGCAGTCGACAAGGGTTGTCAATTTTTTTCTTTTGTCATTAATGAAAACATTTACGAATCTAAAATCTGAGTACGATTAACAACCTATTAAGTAATTATCAGAAATCAATAGAATTTGTTTGGTTTCTAGTTTTGCCCTCGGCGATCATTTACTATACAAAACCTAATAGGCCTCGTCTTCTCAGTTAAATACTGTGTATAAATTTGAAGTCAATCGGATATTAACCTCAAAGCATCTTGAAGGTTTTTCAAAGTGATCAGCCTCTCCAACCTCGTGGGTTTTTTCCAGGACCTCCGGTTTCCCCCCACAGCTAAAGACCCATACGCCCAAGCGAATTATTGAAATAGAAAAACAAACCATATATATGTTAGTTTGTGTCGAGTGGACGTTAAACCCCATCTCTCTCTCTCTCTCTCTCTCTCTCTCTCTCAGTGGTCAAGGGCCATAACTAAAGTCAATCGGATACCAACTTTAGCCTCTACAGAGCTCATGAGATTTTTCAAAGTGATTAAGGGCCATAACGCTGGTAGTAATTATAGGAAATCGTTAGTAATCGGATACTTTCTCATGACCCTAAGCACTGTATATAAATCTAAAGTAAATCCGATACAGACTTTAGCCCATAGCGCGTACCATAAGATTTTTCAAATTGATCAAGGGCACTAACACAGGCAGTAATTATCATCGGATATCGCTGGAAATCAATAGGAATCTTCCTCTCATAACTTTCCACACTGTGTATAAGATCAAAGTCAATCAGATATTAATTTTAGCCTCTACAGCGTCCACAAAAATTTTCAAAGTGATCAAGGGCCATAATTATCGTAAATCGTTGGAAATCAACAGGCTTCCTCGTCTCTTGACCTTAACCATTGTGTATAAATCTTAAGTCAATCAAATACCAACTGTAGCCTCTACTGCGTCCATAAGATTTTCAAAAGTTATCAAGGGTCATAATGCTGACAGTATTATCGACAATCGTTAAAAAACAATAGGATTCCTCATCTCGTGACCCTGAACACTGTGTATAAATCTAAAATCGATCGGATATTAACTTTAACCTCCAGGTTGTCCACAAGATTTTTCAAAGTGATCAAGGGCAATAACTCTAGTAGTAGATATCAGCAATCAATATACCCCTCAGTCTCATGGCCTTAAAAACTGTGTCTGTGTAAATTTAGAGTCAATCGGATATAAACTTTGGCCTCTAGAGCGCCCATAATTATCGGAAATTGTTGAAAATCAATAAGCTTTTGTGTCGCATGACCTTAATAAATGTGTATGAATTTCCTTAGCTATCAATATATGCAATTAAAAATTATTATTTTATGTGGTCTTTAATATCGGATTTATGTTCACAAGACTTATTTAGGAGATATTTTACATTCGACCAAAATTTAACCGAATCTTTTTCGTTGCATAGATCGTCTAACACTGACTTGTGATAGAGGTCTTTTTTCGTTGCGCACTCTTGCTGGAATGATAATTTAGATTCGAGATATTCATCGAGGTCATACTGATTATTTGTGATGCGGAATAAATTCAATCTATCACATTTTGTTTTCTTGAGGCCAATAAGGCTGGTATCAAACCATGTGGCTGTTTACGATGGTCCGACTGTTTACTAATCCGCATTCGCGACTTATCACCGACAGACAATAGTGCTTCATTTAGATGTTTGACCGAGGTTTCCATGTCTGTATCGAGTTTCTGGAGTACGTCATCTAGATTATGTATGAACTCTGCACTATTAATGTTTGATATAAATTGGTCAACAAAACTTGGTTTCCATTTATACTTGACAATATGTGACGATGAATTTGTTGTGATTGGTTTAACATTCGGACACAATTTAAGCTCACAGAACACTGGGAAATGTTTTGATAGGTCTGTTTCAAGAATGGAAAACGTACTTACATTAGGGAACAGATTAGGACTAACAATAACATAATCGATAGTACTTGCACAACCTGAGGATACATATGTGAAGTTACCTCGAGTATCGGGAGTTATTCGACCGTTTAGAATTATCACATTGTTTTCACAGCACAAATCCAACAGTTGTTTTCCGAAATTATTAATTTTCATATCACAATTGTGCCTTGTTGGTATCATTTCTGTCGGAATGTGGTTTATGCGCATGGTGTCATAACAAGCCTCCAAACTAGGAATGTGAGCACCGTTATCGTTTTCGACGAAGTCAACTCCCGTTCCAGTTCTGGCATTTATGTCCCCCATTATGATAACATCTGTATCTTCATAGATTTGTTTAATAGAAAATAATGCTGATTCTATCGTGGTAATATTACAATTGATATCTTTATCATCATAAAAGATGGAGTTGACGGGTGGGACATAAACGCAACCTAAAATTAGATTTCTGGACAGTCCCAGTTTTTTTGTGTTGATGTGTAGCCATACCATTTCTTCAAAATCGTCGCGAACCAGGATTCTTTTTGTATAGATGGACAGGGCATCCTTAACGAGCACGAGTACGCCCCCAGAAGATTTACGTGAGTCACATATTCTCATACTCTCATATGCGTGGTATCCGGGGAACGTTTGTGAAAATTCTGTATTGGTTTTTTGAAAAGTTTCCACAAAACCAACTATATCATATTGTTCGATTATGGAGCATAAATCCTCATATTTCGAAAGTTTATATAATAGTCATTCAATATTCCAAGAAACAATATTAAGAGTACCTTTGTGGTCGGGTGGTGGCTTTTTGTTGCTATTGGTTGAGTTGAATTATTTGTTTCGTTTCAAGGTCGAAAGTAAACACATTTCTGTTAATAATTAGTTGATCAGATTTCAGTGTCACAGTGTTATCACTATTTCGTTTGGCTTCTTTTAGATGCGGTATTAACCCTTTGCGAATTGATCTCACTCTATTAGTGAAATCTTCAGAAACACTCACACTTGATTCTTTGAGCAGTTGTCTGGCTTTGGTTAGGATTATGTCTCTTGTTTTGAGTCTGTGAAATAAAACTTTAATCGGACGCGGTCGACTGGAGTTTTGATTTCTTTTCCCGACCCGATGCACACGGTCAATGGAAACTGAACTGTCATCTTCTGCACCGTCTACTCCTAATTTCTCTGACAAAAACTTTCTTATTAAAATTTCACAATCACCCCAAGTTTCTCTTGACCCTTCTTTAATTTCATCGAACCCATAAAATATTAAATTATTCTGTCTCATTTGATTTTCATTTACATCGACTTTGCTCATGAATGAGTCAGTGACCGATTTAATTTGACTTACTTCATTTCTCAGTGTCATAACTTCGTCTTTAATATTTAGTTCTCTCATTTCCCCTCTGAGACTAGCGATCTCTTCTTTTAAATCTAGAACAATTTGAGTAAGGTCTTTAATACTATCTCCGCTATTCTTTAAAACTAACTCACCAGTCGTTGAGATCTGAGCTTGTCTTGTAGATGGGTTTGATTCAATGTCGCCGACCATTAACATCAGTAGATTGACGATAAAAACAAGAGAAAGTGACATGTTCGTTAAACGTATCACTTTAGTTCCGGGTTTTCTTCTGGCAATTCTGTGTATGTATGATCCGATATTTGCTCTCCATGCAGCTATATCATAACTCATTTTGCTTTAAATATATCCACTTGAAAATCGACGCGGTTCGTTGGTTTCTTTAGCTCGATAATGCGACTGTTCTCGACAACGTCCGTTTTAAATAAATAAATGCCTTACATAGCAATCATTTTACAGCCCAAATAAATAGGAAAGTTTTGTTCCATACTGATTTACACTTAAATTACCATTTAATAATTGTGTTTTTAAATGGTCAGTTCTTGTATCAAGTTGTCGATATTTCTTTTTGGTACCACTAAATATCTCTGAAAAGGTGATTTCGACATAAGATTTTTCATGTTTTATTAAGTTAATGAACTTGTAAAGAGCTCATTAACGCTGAACACTAGTGAACAGTTCTTGAGTGAATACTTTAAAACAGAGTATAGTTTTAAGATCAATTAAAGGATTAACAGGCTGCCGGCAAAGTGGGAACACACAGTCTAATTAAGTATGCACGTATATTTTTGAATTTTTACCGTACATTGACTGACAGAAAGTTGACAGTAAATTGAGTGTATTGTAAAACTAACATGTAGAATTACACCTAAATGGTAGATTTAGATTTACAAACACCATGTAAACTTACAATGAATGTAAAATAACTGGGCAAAGTAATCAATGTTTGCAGTTTTGATAAGATGTGCGCATTGATTGTTTATTAACGTAACCACGTGCTGGTTATTCAAGTCTTAGACTTGCCTCCCCATTGTGGACGCTCTAGAGGCTAAAGTTAATATCCGATTGACTTTAAATTTATACACAGCGTTTAAGGTCATGAGACGAAGAATCCTATTGTTTTCGGCAATTTTCAATAATTACTGCCAGAGTTATGATCCTTGGTCACTTCAAAAAATCGTGTGATCGCTCAAGAGACCAAAGTTAATATCCGATTGTCTATAAATTTATACACAGTGTTTAAGGTCATGAGACGAAGAAGCATATTGATTTTCGGTGATTTCCGATAATTACTGCCATAGTTATTTTCCTTCATCACTTTGAAAAATCTCTTGTAACGCTCAAGAAGCCAAACTTATTGTATGATTAACTTCAGATTGATACACAGAGTTTAAGGTCTTGAGACAAACAAGTATATTGATTTTCAATGAATTTTGATAACTGAACAACTCAATCCATGATATTAAATGTTTCGTATACTAAACGTTAGCATGAGGCAGAACTTTATAAAAACCAAACAAATTTTAATAATTTTCTGATGAGTTGACTTGTTACTCATAATCAGATGTTAGTGTATTATAAATGTTTCGTTACTGAAAAAAGTAAAAATATGCGACAACTCTTGTTGACTGCCCGGACGATTTAGCTGCTGTGAGCGTATGTTTCGTTGTCTGTCAACCTATCTTTAAATTAAATCACCTAAATCGCCGAACCGTTCTAATCTAGTTAAAATGGGGGCATCGACAGTTTATTATAGTGTTGTCAGGTTTAATTAATAATTTAAATAACATTTAAGACCTAAAGAAAGACCTGCAATACGCAGATTTATTATTAAGCTTTCATATTTCATGTGAAAGCTTATTGTTTTTGTTAAGATTATTAATTTTTCATGTGAAAGCTTTTTTTTGATAAGATTATTATTAAGCTTTCATATTATGAAAGCTTATTGTTTCTGTTAAGATTATTATTATTATTTCATATGAAAGCTTATTGTTTCTGTTAAGATTATTACTAAGCTTTCATATGTATTTCATATGAAAGCTTATTGTTTCTGTTAAGATTATTATTAATATTATTCTTTTTTGTGTGTGTGTGTGTTTCCTGCAAATCGGATTTCTCAGAATGTAACATAGGATGTTTCTGAAACTTTGACCTCCCCCACCCCCCAAAAACAAAAATGGGTGTTGAGTATTGATGAAATATATTTTCAAAAAGTTTTAAGAATTCGAAATCACCGAATTTTACGAACGAATGAATTTGACCTGCATTACTGTAACTCTGTGACTATTTGACCTATTTTACTAAAAAATTCTTGACGAAAATCATTTTCAAGTGAAATTTCAGATTTTCGAATTTCGAAAGTTCGTCGCTGTCATTTCGAACCGAAAGTTGAGACCAACTTAACAACTTCTTTAACAGTTGTACGATTTTTATGAAATTTAGTATGTAAGTAGATCTTATCAATGCAACTTTAAAGATGTCCTTAGAAATTTTCTAAATTATACCCCGTTCGTAAAATTACGGATCGAAGTTTTCCAAAAAAATCGAAGAAATATAGGTCAGAATGACCTGATTTTTATTATTGATACTAGATAAGTAATTTCTGATTCGTACACAAAATATAGAGTTTGTCGATCGAACCGGAAGTGCCAAAATATTGATACGTGAAAATTCCCTAAGGCTTTAACTTACCGCCATGGAAGTTACATTTTCGGAATCCTTGAAGGAATGCCTATAAATCTATCGGGTCAGAATTTTGATTTCGGTCAGGTGACAGTCACCATGAGAAAAGGTGAAAAATCCACGATAACGGACATTAAAATGAAAACAATAGACCGTAGTTTGGAGAAAACGTATCCTATTTTCGAAATTAATACATTTCTAGTTAGCCGGTATCAATGACGAATTATTGATATTTGAAAATGTCACAATTTCGAATTTTGCGTTTAACGTTTTTCTTGTCGACAATGTTGTTTAAGAGTGGAAAATTGAAGTAACATGGCTATATTGTGACCGATTTTAATGATGTTTTTTCTTGTTCAGATTATTTACATGACCCATGACACGTGACAGGAAGTGACTGTGAATATGAAAGCTTTAATATCTGCTTTGCTGATCTATTATTATTATTTTTTTTGGTCTGTATTTCATGCAAATCGAATTTCTCAAAATAAGATGTTTCTGAAATTTTGACCTAGCCTCCCAAAAATGGATGGTGAGTATTGATTAAATATATTTTCAAAACGTTTAAAGGATTCAAAATCAGCGAATTTTACGAACGAATGAATTTGACTTGCATTACTGTAACTCTGTGACTATTTGACCTATTTTACTAGTTATTTTTTCTTTCAGTACCTTGACAAAAATCATTTTCAACTGCAGTTTCAAATTTTCGAATTTCGAAAATTCGTCGCTGTGATTTCGAACTGGAAGTTGAGACCAACTTGACAACTTCTTTAATAGTTTCACGATTTTCATGAAATTTAGTATGTATAAGTGCAAGTAGATCTTACCGATGCAACTTCAAAGATGTCCCTAGAAATTTTCTAAATTATCTACCCTTGCTAAAATTATTGATCAAAATTTTCAAAAAAATCGAAGAAATATAGGTCAGAATGACCTGGGGTTTTTTATACTAGATAAGTAATTACTGATTCGTACACAAAATATGGAGTTTGTAGATCGAACCGGAAGTGACGGCATCTTTAAAAGTGAAAAAAATCACTAGGCCCATATTCTCGAAAGTGAATTAGTGCTAATCATAGATTTAATCTCTGACTTTTCGACCAGCCATATTCTGAAAGGCTGATTAAATTTTAAGCTAAGATTTTTATAAACTTTGATTAGCCTAATCATTGAGTTCATCATTGTTCGAGAATACCATAAAATGTGGTATTCTCGAACGTTGACTTGTACTTAATTATTGACTAAATCACCCCAATATTTAGTCATCTCAGGGGGGTAGTTTAAGGAAAGATTAAGTGCATGTATATGCAATTATACTGTATTGAATATTATAGAAATTATTTTTTTTTCATTGAATTCAGACACATTGCGCTTATATTTCGCCTCAAAAGTAACAAATTTACATTCATCGTAAATTCTGTTGAAATTTTTTTTTTTATATATATTATATTAAACATTCTCTATAATATAAAATATAATTATGTGCACTTTAGTCAAAATGAATAAAATACAAAATACAAATTATTTTTAGAGCGGAACAAATCAACCTCTTGGCACAAAAGGGAACCCACAGCAGATAAATCGTCCGGGCAGTCGACAAGGGTTGTCAATTTTTTTCTTTTGTCATTAATGAAAACATTTACGAATCTAAAATCTGAGTACGATTAACAACCTATTAAGTAATTATCAGAAATCAATAGAATTTGTTTGGTTTCTAGTTTTGCCCTCGGCGATCATTTACTATACAAAACCTAATAGGCCTCGTCTTCTCAGTTAAATACTGTGTATAAATTTGAAGTCAATCGGATATTAACCTCAAAGCATCTTGAAGGTTTTTCAAAGTGATCAGCCTCTCCAACCTCGTGGGTTTTTTCCAGGACCTCCGGTTTCCCCCCACAGCTAAAGACCCATACGCCCAAGCGAATTATTGAAATAGAAAAACAAACCATATATATGTTAGTTTGTGTCGAGTGGACGTTAAACCCCATCTCTCTCTCTCTCTCTCTCTCTCTCTCTCTCTCTCAGTGGTCAAGGGCCATAACTAAAGTCAATCGGATACCAACTTTAGCCTCTACAGAGCTCATGAGATTTTTCAAAGTGATTAAGGGCCATAACGCTGGTAGTAATTATAGGAAATCGTTAGTAATCGGATACTTTCTCATGACCCTAAGCACTGTATATAAATCTAAAGTAAATCCGATACAGACTTTAGCCCATAGCGCGTACCATAAGATTTTTCAAATTGATCAAGGGCACTAACACAGGCAGTAATTATCATCGGATATCGCTGGAAATCAATAGGAATCTTCCTCTCATAACTTTCCACACTGTGTATAAGATCAAAGTCAATCAGATATTAATTTTAGCCTCTACAGCGTCCACAAAAATTTTCAAAGTGATCAAGGGCCATAATTATCGTAAATCGTTGGAAATCAACAGGCTTCCTCGTCTCTTGACCTTAACCATTGTGTATAAATCTTAAGTCAATCAAATACCAACTGTAGCCTCTACTGCGTCCATAAGATTTTCAAAAGTTATCAAGGGTCATAATGCTGACAGTATTATCGACAATCGTTAAAAAACAATAGGATTCCTCATCTCGTTACCCTGAACACTGTGTATAAATCTAAAATCGATCGGATATTAACTTTAACCTCCAGGTTGTCCACAAGATTTTTCAAAGTGATCAAGGGCAATAACTCTAGTAGTAGATATCAGCAATCAATATACCCCTCAGTCTCATGGCCTTAAAAACTGTGTCTGTGTAAATTTAGAGTCAATCGGATATAAACTTTGGCCTCTAGAGCGCCCATAATTATCGGAAATTGTTGAAAATCAATAAGCTTTTGTGTCGCATGACCTTAATAAATGTGTATGAATTTCAAGCCTTCTACCGAATACATGAAAGAATCAATAGAAATATTGAAGCATAGTATACAAACGTTTCTTTTCATTTAGCATAATCTTTATGATTTCTTTTTCGAGATGTCCACAAAGGCTTTCTTTTTGTCAATAAAAAAGAATTTGTTACAGTCTTAATTTTAGCTGTTCAAGCAATGTTTCATGTTTTCGATGTAAGAGATTTAAGAAACGAAATACAGTCGTGTTCTTTGAAACTTGAAGAATGTAAATCAACATTTCACATTTTTGTACGATAATTAATGTTGCTAAATGAGATTTTATAGGTTTGGCACTCCCTGCAACAGTTGTATATAAAAAGAATATAAAAAGAAAATGCATATTTATTGTGTCTCAATAGGTTAAACAACTCGTAAAACTTTGTTATAAATAATAATTACATTGTAATGTTCCAAATTGGCCTATATACGAAAACAAAACCCATCAAAATCCCACTACACTTTGGAAAAGTGTAGCGTTAAAAGTGGATAAATTAATAAAGAATACGCATATAGCAGGTTGTTACAAAATAGACAAATAGTGATAATTTCGGATTTTAATAGAAAAGAGGGGCAAAAAAATTAATCTGTTCCTGTGCAGTGCTTCTGTTGCATCAGGAGAACAAATGTGACTTTGATATCAGCAACAGAAATTCATATTTCGAATACTAAAAGACAATCACGGTGGTGCAAGATGAAGACCCTTGCAAGGGACAAGGTGGAGTCGTTTGGATCAGATAACAAAATTAAGTACTGTGTACACATTGGGCCGCACGTAAAATAACCTTTGACAGTTAAATTTTTGTATAACTGAGCCGTGGTGTCGGTCCCCAGGCAAAATTGCCCTCATAGCACACTCTATGGCACAGGGCTGTCTCCCTTAGCTCAGCTGGAGCTCAACAGTAACTTTCGTTTCATTTCATTTCGAATACTAAATATATGTGAACTCTATTTTACTTGACTTTCTTTTTCTCACATTTTATTTCTTTCCTGCCCACCCATATGAGCCCCTTTGATGATTTTTTGAACCCTAACAATAGTTTCACAGACTCTAGGATGGGGAAAACTGTTCTAAAACATGTACTTTTCTAATCTACTTCCTGTAATTGGGCCCCTTTATCAATGATAAAAGCCTTTTTAATCACTGATTATATTTAATCATTGATTAAAGGTTTAATTATAATCAAAGTTTAAACCTTGAATTTTAATCGTTGGTGAGAAAAATTTATAGTCAAAGATTAGCTAATCTGACTTTTGAGAATACCAAACTTAGTCAACCACCTAATCACAGATTATTTTAAACACTGTTCGAAAATACGGGCCTAAGTCTTTTGCGATATTGCACTTACAGACATGGTAGTTATATTTTCTGAATCTTTAAAGGATGGCCTAAAAAATGTTCAGAGCAGAACGTTGATTTAGGTCAACCGATGGTCGCCATTTAGAAGTGAATATGAAAAATAGTGAAAAATCGACATTTAATAATGATGAATGAAATAATAATAATTTATTTTTATATAGCACATTACACATAGTTTCAATGCACTGTACAATGCATTACATATAAAATAGGTACATTTAAAAGGAATAAAAAAATATATAAGAGCATTTAATACAATCGATACAAACAGGAGTACATATACACATACATTCACATACAGACATATTTACATATTCATATACTTGCACATAAATACAAACATGTTCACGGGTAGCGTTGTCTGAACAAATGTGTTTTTAAACAGCGTTTAAATGGAGCAATTTCTGCGATTTCATGGAGGTGTATTGGGAGAGAGTTCCAGAGTTCAGGACCAGAGTGTTTAAAAGCTCGCGACCCATAAAATTTAGTTTTGGGAGGTTTTGAGGGGTATTGTAGACAATTACCTTGAGCGAACCGGGTGTTTTGAGTTGTATTTTTAACAATGAGAAGTTCGTTCAGGTACATAGGTGCTGAACCGTGAATAATTTTGAAAGTTAATAGAATGATTTTGAATATTGTTCTTTGGGCCAAAGGAAGCCAGTGGAGTTCACGTAGTATAGGGACTGATGGGGCAAACTTGCCTTGTCTTGTAACTAATCGGGCAGCAGAGTTTTGTAAGGTTTGAAGTTTTTGTATTTGGGTGAGGCGTAGGTTGTGATATAGACTGTTGCAATAGTCCAGACGTGAGTTTATCATTGAATGAACTAATTTCTTAGTACCGCGTCTGTCTAGTAGGGGACAAATTCTTCCTATTCTGTAAAGCGCGTATGCTATTACCTTACATGTTTGTTTAACGAATCCTTCGAGTGAACAGTCTCTTTCTAACATAACACCTAAGTTTTTAACAGTTTCCGAAACAGATATGTCAGTGTCATCACCTCGAATGGAAATTAAAGAATTAGCACTTTCACCGAATCGGGACGAAAAACAAACCACGTCTGTTTTTCCATCATTCAGTACAAGTTGATTTTTCTTCATCCACGCTCGTATTTCGTCCACACACGATTCAACAGATACTGTTACGTCTGAATGTTGTGTACACGATACATATATTCAGCTGTCATCTGCGTATATCATTGACTCAAGACCATGCCTCGATATAATGGCCTCTATCGGTGAAGTGTATAGGTTAAAACGCACAGGTCCCAATACCGAGCCTTGAGGAACGCCTCGACACAAAGTTCTCTCCGGGGATGTGTTGTTGCCGATTATGACTGATTCGGCTTCTATTACTTAAGTATAATGTGAACCATTCTAATACTATACCACAGATACCAAATCGATCTTGTAAGCGGTGAAGTAAAATTTGATGATTCAACGTATCGAACGCTGCGCTCAGGTCTTCTAACATGACAAGGATAACCTGCTTCCACTCATCTAGTGCTGATACAGTGTCATTATGTACACGTAGTAGGGCAGTCTCTGTGCTGTGGTGTGGTCGATAAGCTGATTGACATTTAGTGTATAGTGATTTCTCACATAGGTGTGTCCTCAAGCGAGTGGGTGCAGCTTTTTCAAGAATTTTAAAGTTAAAAGGAAGGTTAGAAACTGGTCTGAAATTATTGAGAATTTCTGGATCGAGGTTTTGTTTCTTTATCAAAGGTCGCACTAACGCCGTCCGGAACAACGCCTGTTTCAAAGGATTTGTTTACCATCTCAGTCCGTGAAGGTGTTACTTGATCAACACATTTTTTCAACAATTCGGTTGGCATCGGATCAAGGGGACATGATTTTGACGGAGCTTGCAGAATTATTTTTTTAATTTCCTCCTTGGTCACTGGTTTGAATTTGTTGAGTTTTGGAGAAACTGTTTCATATTGTTCATGTTGAGGTGATGCAGCACTACCAGAGCAAAGTTTATCAATTTTGTGGATGAAAAAGTCTGACATCATCTCTGCAGCTTCTTCTTGGGAATTTGCAGTTGGTGTGACCGATGCGTTTATCTTCTTCAAGCCAATCATATCATTAACTATACTAAACAGTTGCTTGGAGTTCGCGTTTTCAATTCGATGTTTGTGGTACAGAAATTAGTGTTTTTTCGATCTCGTTATTGTAACTTTCCTTAAGAATTTGTTTGTTAATTTCGAGATTAGAGGATTTCCACTTTCTTTCAGCGCGTCGCATTTCCTTCCTTACTTCTGATAATTCTGCCGTAAACCAGGGAGCTCTTGGTTTGTCAGTAACTGTCTTTTCAGATAGTGGAGCTAAGGAGTCCAGGACAAGTTTGACCGTAGTGTTGAAATCGTCTGCTAGCATGTAAGCGTCACCTTGAGAAACCAAAATGAAGATCCAAGAGCTTTCTGAAATTCTTCGACACCTAAGTCTACGAGCTTTCGTCTCTTCGGGCGGATTTTGTTATTGGGTGGACGCATAATATTGAGATTTAAAAGAATTTGGCTGTGGTCTGAAGGTAGGTCATTATTTATACTCAGATTTTTGATGAAGTCATCCGACGACCTCGTTATTATAAGGTCTAACGTGTGGCCTTCATCGTGGGTTGGTTCATTTACATGCTGGACCAGGTTAAATGAGGAGAGAAGATTAGATAACTTTATCACTTCAGGTTTATTTGTCTCGTAGTGGAAATTAAAGTCACCGGCGATTAATAAATTACGGGCTTGGCTTGTAAACAAACACAATAGGGCATAGTATTTTCAATGCGTCTCCTATTTCTGAAGTTGTTTACGAGTGAAAAATGAGATTTAAAAGAATTTGGCTGTGGTCTGAAGGTAGGTCATTATTTATACTCAGATTTTTGATGAGGTCATCCGACGACCTCGTTATTATAAGGTCTAACGTGTGGCCTTCATCGTGGGTTGGTTCATTTACATGCTGGACCAGGTTAAATGAGGAGAGAAGATTAGATAACTTTATCACTTCAGGTTTATTTGTCTCGTAGTGGAAATTAAAGTCACCGGCGATTAATAAATTACGGGCTTGTAAACAAACACAATAGGGCATAGTATTTTCAATGCGTCTCCTATTTCTGAAGTTGTTTACGGGTGAAAAATGACATTAACTTCACTAGATTGTGACCAATTTTAATGATTTATTTTTTCTCGTTCGGATTATTTATATTACCCAAGACATGTGACAGGAAGTGACAGAAATAAAAATGGGTGGCAGTTTTTGATTAAATATATTTTCAAAACGTTTTTCGAATCAAAAATCACCGAATTTTACGAATGAAGAAATTGACCTACATACCTATAACTCTGTTACTATGTGACCTTTTTTACTATTTATTTTTCTTTGAGTAGCTTGACATATTTACTTCAACTCTGCTATTTACGATTTTCGAAAATGAGGTCATTGACAGTTCGTACCGGAACTAAAACAGACTTATTAAGTTTTTTAATATTCGTACGATTTTCATGAAATTTGGAATGTATGTAGCTATTATGTACCCAACTTCAACGATACCATTAGATGTGTCATGAATTATCTCCCCTTGGATAAATTTGGCATCAAACAGTCGACGAAATATAGGCCAGATCACCATGATTTTTTGTCTGTGTACTAGCTGAGGTATTCTTGATGTGTACACAAAATATGAAGTCTATCGATCGAACCGGAAGTGCCGCCATCTTGAAACGTGAAAAATCCCAAAGGCTTTTTGGCTATTTTACTTACAGACACGGGAGTTCTGAATCCTTGAAGGAATGCCTAAAAAATGTTCAGAGCAGAATTTTGATTTAGGTCAACTGAGGTCGCCATTTTGAATTTAATATGAGAAATAGTGAAAAATCGACATTTACGGGCTTGTAAACAAATACAATATGCCCCTTATTTCTGAAATGAATACATTTCAAGATAGCCTGGCTCATTTCGAACTTTTGGTATTCGGATTTTTCAAAAATTCGAATTTCGTCTATGACTTTTTTCGTGCCGACAAAGCTGTTTACAAGTGAAAATGGATTTCTTTCTTGTTCGGATTATTGATATGAAACATGACATGTGACAGGAAGTGACTGTGAATATGAAAGCTTTAATATCTTCATATGAAAGCTTATTGTTTCTGTTAAATTTATTATTGTTTTTTTTTGTGTGTGTTTTGTCCACAAATAGGATTTCTCAGAATCTAACCATAGGATCTTTATGAAACTTTTACACCCCCCCCCCCCAAAAAAAAATAAATAAATGGGTGGTAGTTGTTGATTAAATATAATTTCGAAAATGTATTTGTTACTGTTTGACCTATTTTACTAATTCTATTTCTTTGAGTACCTTGAGAAAATTTCTTCAAATCTACAGTTTCAGAATTTCGAAAATTCGTCGCTGTGATTTCGAACCGGAAGTTTAAACAACTTAACAACTTCTTTAATAGTTGTACGATTTTCATGGCTTTTTTGATATTTTACTTACACACCAACTTGACAACTTCTTTAATAGTTATACGATTTTCATGAAATTTAGTATGTAAGTAGACCTTACTGATGCGACTTGAAAAATGACTTTCAAAAAAATCATCGAAATATAAGTCAGAATGACCTATTTTTTTTCGATACTAGACAAGTGATTAAGGATTCGTACACAAAATATGGAGTTTGTCGATCGAACCGGAAGTGCCACCATCTTGAAACGTGAAATATCAATAGAACTTTTGTGATATTGCACTTTTCTAAATTATCTCCCCTTGGTGAAATTAAGAATATCATTTTTCAAAAAAATCATCGAAATATAGGTCAGAATGACCTTTTTTTGATACTAGACAAGTAATTATTGATTCGAACACAAAATATGGAGTTTGTCGATCGAACCGGAAGTGCCACCACCTTGAAACGTCAAATATCAATAGAACTTTTGCGATATTGCACTTACAGACATTGGAGTCATATTTTCTGAATCCTTGAAGGAAAGTTTAAGAACATTCAGAGCAGAATTTTGATATAGGTCTATTGATGGTCGCCATTTTGAAGTGAATATGAAACATAGTGAAAAATCGACATTTACGGGCATAGTATGTTCAATGCGTCTTCTTTTCGTGATAGCCGGGATAAGGGTCGAATTTTTGGTATTTGACTATTTCAAAAATTCGAATTTTTCCTTTGATGTTTTTCCTGCCGACAAGGTTGTTTACGAGTGAAAAATCACATTAACTTCACTAGATTGTGACCGATTTTAATGATTTATGTTTTCTTATTCGGATTATTTATATCACCCATGACATGTGACAGGAAGTGACTGTGAATATGAAAGCTTTAATATCTGCTTAGCAGATCTAGTTATTATTATTATTATTATTATTACCGGTATGCATAACCGCTAGAATCCTGGGTGTATTCGAGACTGTGGCCGCAAGTTCGTGAACGTCGGAAGAACACGAAAACACTTTCACGAGTCTCGAACATGAGAAAACCGTGTCCGTGGTAACAAGTTGAATTGAATTTATACAATCTATTACTATAACTTGATTAGTACTGTATTAAGCATAAATGACTTAGATATTAAGCATAGTTTTGAAAAAATGATTCTGTTTTGCTCCTTTTTAATTCTTTCTGTGACGAATAAATCGCCTTTTGATACGCCCACGTGGAAATATCGTCGTATATTGTCGTCGTCACCGTGCGTCCGTCCGTCCGTCAGTGAGCACTCTACAGACATTTATCATCTGATTGATTTGAAATTGATATATTGTTTACATTAGTGAGACGAAGGCTCCTGTTTACTTTCAATAATTTTCGTTAATTTCTTCTGTAGTTATGGCCCTTTTTCACTTTGCTGCACCTTGCGAACGACAAAAGTGGACATCCTATCTGTATGAAATTTGTATGCATCATTTAAATTAGCGCAACGAAGAAAACTATTGCATTTCAGCAATTTCCGTTTATTACGTCTAGAGTTTTCCCCATTGTTTCACTTTGTTGAACCTTGTGGATCTGTATGAAATTGTATCATTTAAATTGTAACACAATTTATCATCCGGTCTGTATGAATTTGTATGCATTATTTAAATAAGTAAAACAGAATAATTTGTCAATGTTTAACAATTAAGGTTCTTGTTTCGGGTTGTAGAGCCTTTGTAAATCCACAAAAGACGAAAATTAGATTCTGATCTGTATAAAATTGTCTTATAAATCCCGCCATTACATACAAAATAATGAATATTCGACAGCCCTTATTGTCCGCCGAACGATTTAGCTGCTGTCGGTAGTTGTCGACGCGTCGATCAAGTATGCTCTCGCCTCACACCAGCTAACGGGGTAGTGTGGGATTTGAGAACAGAAACGTGTTTGCGAACGCATTCCCGTCTGTTCGACACCCACAGGAACCCATTCTCCGTCCGCTCTCTGCACCGGAACACTTGTTTCGAATACACCACTAATCATCACCTAGTTTTATAGGGTATTTTAGGGGTGTTAGCAAGACAGAATTGCGTTGACGGTCTGCAAATAAAATGATAAATGCTAAAAACTCACCACGTTACATGAAAATCTAGTAGGTCGCAACTATTTCAATCACGACAACATTATAAATTACCGGCAAAAAGCATCGCTTCATACGTTAAAAATATTTTATTGGCGATACCTGAATAACATTTTCTTTCATAATTTATTTACCAGCGACTCGAAACTGAAGCATTTTAAAATTTGCAGGAAAAAGAGAACGGTCGGTATAAATGTATTGAGAGTAATGAGAATATTTTCTGAAAATTGAACGACAGCACATGGCCAAATAAAGACTTTTAAAAAAAAATAAAAAAAATGGGTGTATACATGTTTAAGTAGTTCCGAAGAAAATCCCTAAATATTTGGGCTACAATACCGATAAACAAGATCCTGTTTCCAATTTATCGGGGGGGGGGGGCGGGGTGTTATTGACCATTTCACCATGCCTGGATGGTGTTCTAATGACAAATTCGAAACAGTAATATTAACTAATGTGGCCTTAAAAGGTCTATCAATGTTAAAGTTCAAAAGATATGTAGAATTACACGTTTCTTGTAAATTCTACACAAATATTGTATTTAAATATGTTTGAACATTAGAATTACCAATAAAAACAAGAAAAGTACAACATACATGTACTTTTAACAAACATAGTTGAACCTCTACACCTCAATTTTTAATTTACCAGTCTTTTACAGTAGTCCCATGTTACCTCACTAATACAGTAAATTTAAAGTGTAAAAACATGCAGTGGTATTTTTACAGCGTTATGTTTAAGAAATTCCATATTTTCAATGTAATTTTACAATTACTTCTAACAGTGTATAGAAATAAGTAATTGCAGTTAATACCACTATATAATTTTGTATGGCGTTTTTTACTGGTTTTCTTGTGCATTGGTTCCACAGTGAGACATTATTGGCTACATAATATGTTACTCGTTTCGTTCTTAACGTATTTTATAACGGTCGAAAATTTATTTATTATGTTGTTTCATTGCCTTTACCTTAAAGGACAATATAGGTGTTAGTCATTATCACATATGTGATAGAACTGGTTAAACATTATAAAAAAAATATCGGTTCTTGGGCCATTTTCAAAAAAGGCTATAGTAGCTATTTCTCTTGATTTACATAGCAACATTAAAAAAACATAATTAAGATATCAACTGTATGCGTAAAATCCAACTATTTAAAGTTACATTCCCGGGTATAAATTTTGTGATTTGATGTTATATTTGGATGGAAACATATCCAAAGTAACCAATCTATCAAAAATTTGCTTCAATTCCCTCTCAAAAAATTTGTATTCGCCGGGGATACCACTAGCTATAAATGTTAGGCGCAGATTGCCACCCCCTCGGACAGATTACCCCTGCACATGCGCAAATCTCGGTCTAATTTCCGATGAGTCATCTGCGCGCGCGAAGTGAACTTTGTCCAGGCAATTTAACGGATTACTGCGATGATAATCCACTTAATCTTATTAGTATTATTAGTCATTTTAGTGAAATTTGCGAGAAATGAACCGTGTGTTTTATAACACCAAGGCGTTCAGATTTTACGCCAAATTACCACTTTACCGAGAGCAGTCTATGCTATGTTGTTACGATTTATGTGGTTACGATTTATAGAAAAAAGATTTTGAAGATATTCACTGATTCAACTTGGTCATCGTTTTATTCTTTCTGTTATTCATATTCCATCAAGAGGAGATTTTATAAAAATGGCTGAAGTATTACTCCGTGCATCAAATGACGATAATTTTTCATTGGTTAGATCCGTATAAATGCGGGAAAATTTAGAGTAGCTATTGGCTAAAAGCACGCATAAAAAACCTTATTTGCATATTGCATACTATTTATAGTATTATTAGTTGGAATTATTTTCAAGTCGGCAGCCTCAAGGACCAACATACCGCGTTTTGCATAGAGTCGAGTAGGGTAGCATAGAATTGTAATAATAAATAGTACGCAAGTCTGAAATAATTATATTCGCGAAAAATTGTCTTACATTATCGGTGGTCCACACTGATTTAGAGGCGTATTTCCAGTATTACAGCTAGATAAATCCATGCTATGGGCACAATGATGTGTAAAATAGCTTTATTTAACGTCCGCTTCCACTGAGGTGATATCGCACAATGATAAAACTATAACGTACCCGCGTACGTATACCGGAAATCAAAGATTACAGGTGCACATCATTTCATTTACCACCCTTTTCATATTAACCTGGACGGCGTTGTTTCGGATGTGGGGGGTTGTGGTGGCCTAGTAGTCTAGAGTGCCTTGCTTCGACCTCTAGCTGGCCGGTCACCTCTGGTTTGCGGCTGTGATTTCGATCCCCGGTGTGAGCGTATGTGGCATGCTACTACTACTACCTGGTGTTTTAGCGTCCGCTTCCACAGAAGTGATATCGCAGACAAGACATAGGAGAGCCAAGGCTTCTTCCTGTTTTTAGAATATGGGTTTGCAATCTTTCCATCTGCGGCCTTGAGCCATGGAGTAGGTTTAGTGAGAAGTTCTTCCCTTTATTCAATAAAAAACATATTGTTTGGTAGTTGATCTGTAGAGACAGCATTTATGCAGACATATATGCGTCTCGTATCTGGATTGGTAGAAGTCATCTTTTGAGGTTTAGGTGCCAGGCCCGTCTTGTCGTGGCCTCCCCTTACTCCACTTACCCCACTTTGCGGGTTTGGTGTCTTTGTAGTGGATTAATGTTTAGATGCCGAGTCCGTCTTACCCTGACCCTCCCTTACTCCACTATCCTGCTACATGTACTTTGGGGTATATCCCCTATGTAGTTTAGTGTTTAGATGCCGAGCTCGTCTTATCGTAGCCCCCTCTTACTTCACTATTCTACTTAATCCAACGGTGTTCATTACATCGTGAATTAGTTCGAAGATTTGCAGCTTCAGATCGGGTCTTGGAAAGAGTAGGTTCTTTATGTTGAGCGGTATGTTGTTGCTCTCCATCATCTCCACTAGTTCTGTTTTCTCTTCCTTGTATATCTCGCAGTCTACCAGGACATGGTTGGTGGTACATTCTTCTCCGCACTGACACACGATGACTTGGTGATTGTAGTCTCGCAGCCGCTCTTTCACCCTTAGTTTCGATATAAGTTTGCATATATCTCTTCTTGGGTGATTGATAGCTGTCTTCGTGTAGATCTTGTCATCCAGTCGGAATCTGTATGTGTTGAGTTCAACGAGCTTTAATTCCCAGAGTGAATTGACCTGGCTTTTTACCATACTGTAGATTTCCGTGGTGCTGTATTCTATGGTGTGGAATGGTGCCGTGTCCTTGAGAACTTCGTTGGCGAGTCGATCTGCCTATTCGTTTCCTCTAATGTTCACATGTGATGGAATCCACACGAGCTCTAATTTGCTTCCCTTTTCTAGGACCCTCTGGTACAGCTGTCTGATTTCCAGAATGACTTCTGGTCTTGAGTCCGACTTGTCATTTTGGGTTGAAATCAGACTGCTCAGAGAGTCGCATGGGATGACGAACTTACTAGTCTTTTGATAAGAGAGCCATGATATAGCATCACGGATGGCCACAATCTCTGCGGTGTACACCGAACAGTTTCCTGGGCAGTTTCCTGCTTATTCCCTGTTCCCCGTTTGGCAGGTATATTCCAAATGAGCTGATGTCCCTTTCAGGATTGCGTGAGCCATCCGTATAAACATGTTCCCAGTTATCCGACGGCCAGTTGTCTTCCGGGTGTTCCAGAGAGAGAGAGAGAGCCCGTGCTGCAGTGGGGTTGTTTTTCTTTTCGGTTTTCTGTAGCAGATCTAGATTGACCGGTGGTATTGGGAGTGTCCAAGGAGCGATCAATGGTGGGTCGTGTTCGGTTATCACAAGCTCCTCCGGTCGTAGTTCCTTGACTGTTTCCCTGATACCCTGGCCGAAGTTTTTCTTTCTAGGATCTCTTACATATCTTGTCTTCTTTAGACTGACAAAGGTCGGGGATCTATCGCTCAATTGCGAGATCTTAGCCCAATACCTTGTTGCTAGTTCTTTTCTTCTTAGGGATAGGGGCAACTCTCCGGCTTCCTGTAGTAATGCCTCTCTCCTGGTCCCAAGCTCTACGCCAGTCGCAATACACAGAGCTTTATATTGGATGGTGGCAAGACCAAAGATCCGTAGTCTAATACAGAGCGTATTAGGACTTTGGAGCATCTATCTACAGTCCAGTTGATGTGCGGTTTCCAGGTCAGCCTTCGGTCAAAGATTACGCCAAGGAACTTGGTTTGGTCTTTAAACTCGATGGTTTTCCCGTTCATACACAAAGTCATTCTGCTTATCACTCTATCCCTGCACACAAGCATGCCGACTGTTTTCTTCTCTGAGACCTTAAATCCCTAGGCGTTTGCCCATGTCATGAATTTGTCTAAGGCCTTTTGCATATTCTTCATAGAATCTCGTCCCTTTCCTCCATATTGTACTGTCGTCAGCAAATTTTGCTAGCTCAGTTCTGGCGTCGAGATATGAAGATTTCTGTATGTCGTTGATCATGATATTGAAGAGAGTGGGACTGATGACCGACCCCTGATGCGTGCCATTTTCTAATGTTTGCTCGGCACTCGGGAATCTGTCAACATTCACCTGTATCCTTCTATCGCTCAGAAAGCTTTTGATCCACCGAAACATTGTGCCCGTTATTCCGATACGTCCAAGCTTGAAAAGCAGCCCGTCCAACCAAACTAAATCGAAAGCCTTGGTTAAATCTACGAACACGGCACATAGCAGGTGCCCCGAGAGGAGTGCCTGAGACATGACTTGCTGTAGTCGCACCAAGTGGTCCATTGTTGATCGTCCCTTCCTGAACCCGCTTTGATTTTCGTCGATCAGTCGGTTACTCTCCAGGTAGAACTGATGTCGGATGTTAACCATTGTCTCCAAGGTTTTGCACAGTGTGGATGTCAAGCTTACTGGTCGATAGGACTCTGCCTTTGTTCTCTCTTTCCCCGGTTTCGGAAGAGGGATGACGTTGGCTTTCCGCCATTATTTAGGTACCTCCCCTGTCAACCAAGATGTGTTGAAGAAGTTCAGCAGTATCTTTTTGGCATTTCTGGGCAGATGCTCGAGCATTGGGTACTTTACTTTGTCCTCACCAGCCGCACTATCATTCTTGAGGGAAAGAGCCTTATTTAACTCTTCCTCTGAGAAGGGCAGATTGATTGGTTCAGCCTCTTCATTAGATTCAATTACTAATGAAGGGTGCTGTGAGTAAAAGATTTCCTTCCTCTTCCTGAATTCTGGAGATTGGTTTTCATTTCTACTTACCTCTGCAAATGTCTTAGCAAGTAAATCTGCCTTTTCATTGTCGTTGGTAACGTACTTGTCTCCATCTTCAAGGTTTGGTATGTTGAACGATCTGCGTTTTCCGTGCATGGCGTTCAGTTTCTTCCAGACGACCCCTGTTTGCGTGTTTTGGTTCAACGTATTACAGAATGTCCTCCAGTGCCCACTTTGTGCCCTCTGAATGGTGTCTCTAGCGGCGTATTTCAACTTCAAGTAATTTTGGTGGTTGACTCCATTGTAGTGGCGTTTTCGTAGTCGAAGTGCCTTCTTTCTTTCGTAAACTGCCTCTTGACATTCTGAAGACCACCAGGGTTTTGTAATTGTATTCCTTGCCAGAAGTCTTTGGACCTATAATTGCATTCGTGATATTGGCGGAGTACACGTCGATGTCGGTGTCGATGATATCTTCTTCCTTCCAACCGAGGCAGTCTACACGGAAGTTAGCCCAATCAGCTTCTTTCATTTTCCAATTGGGTCTTCCGTTATAGACTTCTCTGTTGGTTTCGGCTTGGATGTTAAATTCTATCACCAAATGGTCACTGTCAAGTGTCTCATCTTCATGTACTAGCCAATCGCAGCGGTTTGCCATACCAAGCGTGCAGAATGCGAGATCTAGGTGTGAAGGTGGGGAATTTCCTCCAACAAATGTAGGGCTCTCATCATTCAGTATGCATAGGTCGTTCTCTTCTATTATTGAGCATAGGCTAATCCCCCTGCAGTCATTCCTCGGTGACCCCCACAGAGTGTGCTTTGCATTGAAATCTCCACAAAGCACCGATTCGCCCCGTGGAAGCTGGTCGAGAAGTGACTGGAAGTCATCTGGTTCTATTGTGACCTCTGGGGGTGCATAGACATTCACTATTGTCAACTTTGTTTTATTGCACAATGTGATGGCTATGCCCATTGCTTCTAGGGGGGTGGTTACATTCAGTGGAACAGAAATGTAATTTATGTTGTCACTGACGTAAATGGCAAGGCCGCCGCCACGTGTCATGCTGCCCGGTCTGTCCCTTCTCTGACAAGTATATCCGGGTAAGTAGATGTCGCTCTTCGTTGGTAGTAGCTTGGTTTCTTGGAGGCATATTACGTCTTTGGGGTTGCGGTTGATGTATTTTCTCAGCTCAGCACACCTGGGAGCCAGTCCATTGATATTAAGTTGTAGGACTTTTACATGGCCCACCATGATGACTGCCTGGATGGATGCCCCAGAGTCTTGTGGGTTTACTGATCTATCGGCGTCTCACATTCCGTAGTAGGTACCTCATTAGTGTTCGCCTTTGGTGTTAACACCGGCAAGCAACTGGGCATATCGCCAGTGCTGTAGTGACGAACATGCGATATCCTTCTACGGAGCGCGAGATTTACTGATTGATCGGCTTTTATAGATTCTTCGTCGTCTTCTTCTCTTGATCTTTTTTTTGACTGTATTGATGGAGTTAATCATTACAATCAGTACATCGGCGTTGACCATGTACGTTCGTAGCTTTCCGAGGAGGCTGGCCATTTTTGTTGACTGGTCGTCATTGGACACAGCCACCCTCAGGAACTCGATCATGAAGCTCATGAACCCACTCTCCGATTTAAATTTCGGGACGAATTGGCCTTCATCAGCTTTCGTTTTCGGTTCCTCCATTTTCTTCTTGGGTTTTGTCTTCTTTTTGTATGTGGATGGTTGTTGTTCTGGGCGGGGTGTCGCGATTGGTTCCTGCGGTGTCGAAGGAATCGGCTTCTGGATTGGTTTTGCGATCGGACCCTTATTCCTAACCTCTTTGGACTCCCCCTCCTTCTGTTTCAGGATTAATGAGGCTTCATTAAACTTACTTTTTCTTTCACCTGTATTTTTAAGGCTGCCTTGGTGTTTTGAATCTTTGGGCATTCGGGTGAGTTCGCTGCGTGACCGCCTTTGCAGTTTGAACATTTATTTGGTATGCCCGCCCTGCAGTCGGTCGCCGCATGACTCCCCCCACACTGGGCGCACACAGTCTTTCCCTTGCAGTACTTGACTGTGTGTCCCAGTTTCTGGCAGTTTGCACACTGACTCACCCTCTGAACATAGGGGTGGGTACGTCTATTCAGGTACACGATTTTTAGGGCCTCGGGTGCTGTTCCTTTCTTGAAGGACAGGGCGGCGCTTCCCTGGTCCTTCCCCTCGGCCACTTTAAACCGGTACACCTCGGTTGTCTGGTACCCTCTCTTCGTCAAGTCTTCGAGAATTTCCTCCCCGGTATATTCGGCTGGTATCCCATGGACAACCACCTTGTCTATTGACAAGGTGATAGGTTCGGACACCGTCACGGACATACCAAGAAGTGCCTTCTGTCCCAACGCCAGATCCATGTCAGACCTGCTTTTTAGGGCTTGTCTGAGATGGCCTGGCACTGCGATCTTGATATCAGGTATGCTGGTGATACCCCACTTACTTTTTATCTCCTTCCCTACAGCCGTAAGTTTGGCCCCTTGGAAGGATTTGCCTTCAATTGGCTTCACTAGGACGACGTGAGTCTGTTCCTCTCTCCTTTTTGTCACAGGAAAGAACTTTGGTGCAGGACTGCTTTTAAAAGCGTCAGCCATGGACATGGTAGAGCTAGCCTCTGACGCCATCGTTCTTATGCTGCCGAAATAATCAAAAAACAAAAGGAGGGACCAAACAGTGTTGATTGGAGTTTAAAGCTGTTGTTAATTAAGCTCGTAAGCTGATTTAACTGTTGTTAACCCTTTCCACGGAGAGCCGCTAGTCAATCAATGTTATTTAAAACTAATTAACTATGGGCTCTTATTGCTTGTGTGAGTTTACTTAACAGTTATCAGGCTTGTTAACTGTAAAAATAGTTTAGCTTCTTCTTCTTCTTATTAAGAAGCTTGTTAAGAGTACAATCAGTTGGTTGGCTTGTTCACTGAGCTTTTCGACTAGTGAGTGAAGGGAAAGACAAAAAGAATAAATAAAAAGAAAAAGTAACTAAATAGGGTAGATTATAAATGAGAGATGGGTAAAAATAGAATAATAATAAAAAAAGCTATATAAGTTGAATAAGTAAGAAGAGATATTATCCTAATAATAAAGCACGGAAGAAGGGAAATTTGACAAAAGAAAAATGAAATTAACAAAAAAGAAAAAAGGTAAATAGTAATGAACAAAAAAAGTAGAGAAAAATAAAGGCTTATACCTTGTGAAGGTATAAAAATAAAAATAAAAACAACCTTAAATTACTTAGGACTGGGAGATCTTTGCAGTATCTAGCAGTCTTTCTGGATTTGAGGAGTCTTTGGATTCTTGAGTCTTGGCTAGGCTTCTTTATCCATGATAAACTCAGCAATAGCTTTGGAGCTAGCACAAATGAAGATATGTATGTGGCATGGAGATGGGGGCGCCTTTTAACCTCGTGGCTTTCCTCCGGCCACTCTGGTTTCCTCCCACTGCTAAAGGTCCTTACGCTCAAGCGAATTATTGAAATAAAATGGCCTAGTTTGTGTCGAATGGACATTAAACACCATTTCTCTCTCTCTCTCTCTGTTTCGGGTGAAACCCAGACATGTGTCTGGATTAGGGGATTAATTAAACAATAGGTAGTGGCAATTCAAAGCATCGAACGACAGACATTTATCGATTGTTGTATATTCCATGCGACGGTGGTGTAATTACACGTCTGTGGGCGATAGGGTTTCAGACGGAACCGAAACAGATGGCTGGAATTTGTGTTTTATATAACAATAGGAGGTAGTCATTCAAAGAATATAATCTAAATTGTAATGTAATGACGAGCATTTATTCCAAGCGACGGTGGCCTTATTCGTAGACTGAAACCCAAAATAGACCATTGTGTTTTGTTTTTTTGGGGGAAAAAAACGTCGTACAGTAAGCTTCTTTAAAATAAAATGGAATCGAACGCCATTTTTATGCACGTGTAAGGTTTACCGACCGATGCCAGAAATCGATTTTTAGAAAAACTTCGATATTACCAGACCCGTAATTGGCCGCATGCAATTGAGAAACACAAGTGGATGAGTGATCCGTGCTCATGGCCTGAACTAGAAATTTTTTTTGGTCAAGTTCATTACGATTTTACGACCAAACGGATGTTATATATTAATTACAGCATAGTGCGTGCGAGGTTATTGTCTTCTTTAGCGCTGCATATGCTATCCACACAAAACACAATACTCTAAATAGTGTATGCAATATGCAAATTAGCTTGTTTATGCGTGCTGTAAGCCAATAGCTACTCTAAATGTACCCGCGTTTAGACGGTCCTACTGAATGAAAAATTATCGTTGTTTGGTGCACGTATAATTTCCTCTTGATGGAATATGAATAACAGAAAGAATAAAACGATGAACAAGTTGAATCAGTGAATATTTTTAAAATCTTTTTTTCTATTTATTGTAACCACATAAATCGCAACCACATGTAGTTATGTCAAACTACAGCAAATATTTTTTACATTTAGTCACGTGGTCAGCACCGATAACGAGATACTGCTGACAGAATTAAAAATAAAATCTTATTTTCTAAGCACACACGCTAATTATGTTGTCATTTTAAAAATATTTCACTACAAAACCGATAGAGGGCAAGTCATATATATATATTTACGTCTGACAGAGAACTAACATCTCTAAAAACATCGAGGGTTAATCTGCTCCACAGCTTCATCAGCGCAGATTGTAATCTGCTCGCGCGAGGTGCAATCTGCGCTCGCGGAGTGCAATATGCGCTTCACGACAGCGCAGATTACAATCTGGGCGAGGTGTGAAGATTGCGACTAAAATAAATAAACTGTTAGTGCAATGTCTGTCAACTTAGCTTCATTGTGTGTGTGTGGGGGGGGGGGGCATTTTTCAGAATGTATTTATCATTACTTACCGGACATTTCATACATATTGAGGCCTAAATGAATTGTTAATTATTTTCGTCAACTTATTTTTCCCACGTTTAATTGTACAGAGTCTTTTGTACATTGACACCCCTCAATAGTAACAAAGCTGCTAACCCTTTTGATGAAGAAATAACAAACGCCCCCCTAAATCAAGCTGGCAGACAGTAAGTCGTCGGGTTGTCAGTTAGTTATACCCAATCTGTTTCACAGAGAATTACTTAGGAATTAACTCTGTAACAGATGAGTGTCCATAGCACGTGCGTTGACTGCAGTCATTGGCTCAACGGCTCGTGCAATGCTTACTTAACACCTAACTGCTTCGGGCAAAATGACGCATTTTACTCATTTTAATACCCATTTATACTTAATAGGAAATATTTTTTAACTTCAATTACTTCAAACGTCTTTATTTATTTTTCTGTTACCTCAAAAAAATGTTTGAGAATTTAATTTGTCGGACTAAAAAAGTTAATATGCCGTACTTATTAAGCCTCGTCGATGTCATGCTTATCAGTGATTGTAGCGGCCAAGCGAATATTCACTGCGGGATCAGTTTGAGTTATACCCTGACAATTTTGCTCAGTGCTTGCCCCATGGGTGTTTTTCGGGTAATTGTTGATTATTTTCGTCAACTTCTTTTTCTCACGTTTAATTTCAGAGTCTTTTGTACATTGACACCCCTCAATATTAACAAAACTGCTAGCCCCTTTGGTAAATAAATAACAAACGCCCCCTAAATCAAGGTGGCAGACAGTAAGCCGTCGGGTTGTCAGTGATACCCTGACAATTTTGCCCAGTGCTTTCCCCATTAGAAATGATAAACTAGGTCTGTGTGGTTGTCCAAAAATGACCGAGTTAATGTGACGACGAAACGTTTAACTCAATTATATTTCATTTTAAAAAATTAAAGGAGCATTGGGTTAGATCATAGCAACGCGGCTAAGAAACACGTTGGTGGGGGCTTTGGACACTGGCTCCTTAATTTGGGGGTCTATGGTCGTTTGAACTCACCAATGTAATGTTCGGAATATTACGGTTAATTTGATAGACACCGCATTTCGGGAAGGTAGACTTTGTGGCAGTGTGAAGTTAGCTCAATTTTCGTTTTTCAATATTGGTGAATATCGAAAAACGAGCTACTCGTTTTTCGATATTGGCGAATAACGAAAAACAACTAGCTTGTTAATCGATATTGGCGAATGTTGAAAAACGAACTACTAGTACTTGTTTTTCGACATTCAAACTTGAATCTCAAAAAATTAGATTTGATCGATGTGTAGCTAAATCGGTGATCGGTGATCTAAAATGAAATAGATATCAAAAATGTGGATGCCTGAATTATGATATCTTTAGTTGGTTTTAGAAAACGTATTTAATAAAATGTGTAGATAAACCTCCATCAAATCTGCTTTTTTGACGTTTAAGTTTGAATATCGAATAACGAGTAGCTCGTATTTGCGCTTATCGGAACATAATTTGGGTCGTAATTTCCTGAATTATGGCCCCTGATTGTCCGAAAAATCGCGTATGGCCCCTCTGGGACTATATCACCGTTACACCCTACGGAAGGTTGAGTTCGAATTTCTTACCCACTTAGCAACATGATCCCCAGTCGAACTTGAAGCCTACTGAAATGCACCTATATAACCCAAAGATCTTAATTCATTTCGATATTTGCACATATCAAATTCTAACTTAATGATGTAGGAAAAATCGCCAGTGTGAAGTTAGCTCGATTTTCGTTTTTCAATATTGGTGAATATCGAAAAACGAGCTACTCGTTTTTCGATATTGGCGAAAAACGAAAAACAACTAGCTCGTTTTTCGATATTGGCGAATGTCGAAAAACGAGCTACTTGTTTTTCGACATTAAAACTTGAATCTCAAAAAAGTATGTATCTATACAGAATGTCCCCAAACACATTTTATTAAATCAGTTTTGTAAAACGAACTAAAGATGTCATTAATGAGGATACCTGAGCAGTGGATTCACATAAAAAGTGTTATTTCTCGTTGTTTTTTTTTTGATATTGGCGTATCTCGAAAAACGAGCCACTCGTTTTTCGATATTCAAACTTGAATCTCAAAAAAGAAGATTTGATGGATATATATCTACAGAATGTCTCCAAAGCACATTTTATCATTGATCTAAAACGAACTAAAGACATCATAATTGGGGATGCCCGAGCAGTGGATTCACATAAAACAGCTCTTTCTCCTTGTTTTGTTATATTGACGAATCTCGAAAAACAGATTCAGTTTCCGCTCTAGCGTGATCACTAATACTATCGCGACTAGATTATTGTAATATTCTTCTCACTGGCCTATCCCAAAATCAACTAAATCGTCTTCAACGAATCCAAAATATCACAGCAAGAATGGTCACAAGATCTCCATATCATTGTCATATAACTCCCGTTCTCCAAGCCCTTCATTGGTTACGACAAAGAGCGTTTGCTGTTGCTGCCGCTGAAAAATGGAATTCACTCCCAGTTGAACTCCGTTTTGTGACTACTTTACCAATTTTCAAATCTCGATTAAAGACTCAACTGTTCAAAATTCACAACAGAAATTGACAAAAAGCTTAGAGCAGAAGGACTTTTGTATAGTTGTTGTATGCGCTATGAGCACGATTTTGTGGATTTGGCGCTATTTAAATGGACATATTATTATTATAATTATTATTATGCCTGGGCAGTGGATTCACATAAAAAGTACTCTTTCTCCTTGTTTTTTGATATTGGCGAATCTCGAAAAATGAGCCACTCGTTTTTTGATATTCAAAGTTGAATATCAAAAATCAGATTTGATGGATGTATATCCTCAGAATGTCTCCAAAACACATTTTATTAAATCAGTTTTGTAAAACGAACTAAATACATCATAACTGGGGATGCCCGAGCAGTGGATTCACATAAAGATAGGCTAGCACTGCCAGGCAGGATACGTCCACATTTTCGAGAGATGGATAGAAAACAAGAAATACCGAAAGTGATTTTTCCGGCAAAGTGAAGTTTTGCACGTTATTCGGGATTCAAATAACGAATAACAAGCCAGCTCATTATTCGGGATTCACGAACCCCGAATACTGTGCTGACTCATTATTCGGGATTCGCCAATAACGAATAACGAGCCAGCACGATTTTCGGGATTCGACACTAAAAGGAGCGGTCTACCTTCCATGCCACCAAGTAGGGTAACTGGTTTGTTGGCGTGCACGGGACAGTACGTGAACGTTGGGTGACCGATTAGCAAGGAGACGACCGTTTTTTTATGCGAACAGGGCTCTTTATTCGGGATTCGCCACTAAAACAGGCCGATTGAAGTGGCATCCGATCGTTTCAATGCTACCCCCGACAGTAGATGGGTGACCGAATAACAACTAGACGACTATTTGTCGAGGGAATAGGGTGTTGACTGGTTTGTCGGCGTGCACTGGGCAGTCCTGTCCTGCACTAGCCTGTTTTATTGTCGAATCCTGAATAACTTGTTGGCTCGTTATTCCGGATTTGCCAATAACGAATAACGAGCCAGCACGTTATTCGGGATTCGCCATCAAAACAGAACTATCTATCTTGCATCCGACCATTTCCTCGTTGGGTGACCGACCAGCACGGAGACGACTATTTGTCAAGCGAATAGGGTGCTGATGGGTTATTTAGAGTGCACGGGGCAGTAATCTCCAGCAATTACCTGTTTTATTGCCAAGTCTGGAATAGCCAGCACGTTATTCGGGATTCTCCACTAAAACAGATCGACTTACGGGGCATCCGATCATTTCCTCGCTACCCCCGACAGCAGTTGGGTGACCGACTAACAACTAAACGACCATTTGTTCAATAGCGCGATGACTGGTTTATCGGCGTGCACTGGGCAGTCCTGTCCAACTCTCAAGTGTTTCATTGTCCCGAATCACGAATAACGTGCTGGCTCGTTTTTCGGGATTCGCCAATAACGAATAACGAGCCAGCACGTTATTCGTGATTCGTCACTAAAACAGACCGATTTACGGGGCATCCGATCATTTCCTCGCTACCCCCGACCGCAGTTGGTTAAACGAATAACAACTAGACGCCCATTTGTCTAGCGAATAGCGAGTTGACTGGCTTATCGGCGTGCACTGGGCAGTCCGGTCCTCGTCTCACCTGTTTCATTGTCGAATCACGAATAACGAGCTAGCCCGTCATTAGGAATTCGCCATCAAAACATAACCATCTATCTTGCATCCGTCCATTTCGTCGTTGGGTGACCGACCAGCACGGAGACGACTATTTGTCAAGCGAATAGAGTGCTGATTAGTTTATACAGGTCACAATTCTATGGAATACAATTACTGCTTATTACTGAGCGACGTTTCGAGTAGGCTTCTCTAGTCGTTATCAAGCAATGAAACGTCGCTCAGTAATAAGCAGTAATTGTATTCCATAGAATTGTGACCTGTATACTCCAGTTCAATTACTAAATGCCATTGAAACAGTTTGCTGATTAGTTATTTGGGCCAAACCGAAGCATTCCAAACATGAAGATACGCCGATGGGGACAAATCCTTCCCCACGACCGAGGCCGTCCTCCGAGAAAAACAAGTTCTAAATGCACCAGGCCTCGCTCTTTAATTAAATATACACTATGCAAGAGCTAAAACTGCATATTGCAGGTCTTTCGTTGGGTCTGGAATGTTTTTTTTAAATTATCAATTACACATATATCAACCCGTCCATGCCATAATCAACTCTCGATTTCATCAGATTTCGCTATATTAAATAGAACCAGGGCCTTATCTAGCGGGTGTGCAGGCAGAGGCGTATTACCCTATAGGCAGTGTAGGCAGTTGCTTAGGGCACAAGAAAAAAGAGGGCCCATAAAATATTTGACGACCTTTTTAAATTTGATATTATACATTGGCGAATAACGAAAAACAACTAGCTTGTTAATCGATATTGGCGAATGTTGAAAAACGAACTACTAGTACTTGTTTTTCGACATTCAAACTTGAATCTCAAAAAATTAGATTTGATCGATGTGTAGCTAAATCGGTGATCGGTGATCTAAAATGAAATAGATATCAAAAATGTGGATGCCTGAATTATGATATCTTTAGTTGGTTTTAGAAAACGTATTTAATAAAATGTGTAGATAAACCTCCATCAAATCTGCTTTTTTGACGTTTAAGTTTGAATATCGAATAACGAGTAGCTCGTATTTGCGCTTATCGGAACATAATTTGGGTCGTAATTTCCTGAATTATGGCCCCTGATTGTCCGAAAAATCGCGTATGGCCCCTCTGGGACTATATCACCGTTACACCCTACGGAAGGTTGAGTTCGAATTTCTTACCCACTTAGCAACATGATCCCCAGTCGAACTTGAAGCCTACTGAAATGCACCTATATAACCCAAAGATCTTAATTCATTTCGATATTTGCACATATCAAATTCTAACTTAATGATGTAGGAAAAATCGCCAGTGTGAAGTTAGCTCGATTTTCGTTTTTCAATATTGGTGAATATCGAAAAACGAGCTACTCGTTTTTCGATATTGGCGAAAAACGAAAAACAACTAGCTCGTTTTTCGATATTGGCGAATGTCGAAAAACGAGCTACTTGTTTTTCGACATTAAAACTTGAATCTCAAAAAAGTATGTATCTATACAGAATGTCCCCAAACACATTTTATTAAATCAGTTTTGTAAAACGAACTAAAGATGTCATTAATGAGGATACCTGAGCAGTGGATTCACATAAAAAGTGTTATTTCTCGTTGTTTTTTTTTTGATATTGGCGTATCTCGAAAAACGAGCCACTCGTTTTTCGATATTCAAACTTGAATCTCAAAAAAGAAGATTTGATGGATATATATCTACAGAATGTCTCCAAAGCACATTTTATCATTGATCTAAAACGAACTAAAGACATCATAATTGGGGATGCCCGAGCAGTGGATTCACATAAAACAGCTCTTTCTCCTTGTTTTGTTATATTGACGAATCTCGAAAAACAGATTCAGTTTCCGCTCTAGCGTGATCACTAATACTATCGCGACTAGATTATTGTAATATTCTTCTCACTGGCCTATCCCAAAATCAACTAAATCGTCTTCAACGAATCCAAAATATCACAGCAAGAATGGTCACAAGATCTCCATATCATTGTCATATAACTCCCGTTCTCCAAGCCCTTCATTGGTTACGACAAAGAGCGTTTGCTGTTGCTGCCGCTGAAAAATGGAATTCACTCCCAGTTGAACTCCGTTTTGTGACTACTTTACCAATTTTCAAATCTCGATTAAAGACTCAACTGTTCAAAATTCACAACAGAAATTGACAAAAAGCTTAGAGCAGAAGGACTTTTGTATAGTTGTTGTATGCGCTATGAGCACGATTTTGTGGATTTGGCGCTATTTAAATGGACATATTATTATTATAATTATTATTATGCCTGGGCAGTGGATTCACATAAAAAGTACTCTTTCTCCTTGTTTTTTGATATTGGCGAATCTCGAAAAATGAGCCACTCGTTTTTTGATATTCAAAGTTGAATATCAAAAATCAGATTTGATGGATGTATATCCTCAGAATGTCTCCAAAACACATTTTATTAAATCAGTTTTGTAAAACGAACTAAATACATCATAACTGGGGATGCCCGAGCAGTGGATTCACATAAAGATAGGCTAGCACTGCCAGGCAGGATACGTCCACATTTTCGAGAGATGGATAGAAAACAAGAAATACCGAAAGTGATTTTTCCGGCAAAGTGAAGTTTTGCACGTTATTCGGGATTCAAATAACGAATAACAAGCCAGCTCATTATTCGGGATTCACGAACCCCGAATACTGTGCTGACTCATTATTCGGGATTCGCCAATAACGAATAACGAGCCAGCACGATTTTCGGGATTCGACACTAAAAGGAGCGGTCTACCTTCCATGCCACCAAGTAGGGTAACTGGTTTGTTGGCGTGCACGGGACAGTACGTGAACGTTGGGTGACCGATTAGCAAGGAGACGACCGTTTTTTTATGCGAACAGGGCTCTTTATTCGGGATTCGCCACTAAAACAGGCCGATTGAAGTGGCATCCGATCGTTTCAATGCTACCCCCGACAGTAGATGGGTGACCGAATAACAACTAGACGACTATTTGTCGAGGGAATAGGGTGTTGACTGGTTTGTCGGCGTGCACTGGGCAGTCCTGTCCTGCACTAGCCTGTTTTATTGTCGAATCCTGAATAACTTGTTGGCTCGTTATTCCGGATTTGCCAATAACGAATAACGAGCCAGCACGTTATTCGGGATTCGCCATCAAAACAGAACTATCTATCTTGCATCCGACCATTTCCTCGTTGGGTGACCGACCAGCACGGAGACGACTATTTGTCAAGCGAATAGGGTGCTGATGGGTTATTTAGAGTGCACGGGGCAGTAATCTCCAGCAATTACCTGTTTTATTGCCAAGTCTGGAATAGCCAGCACGTTATTCGGGATTCTCCACTAAAACAGATCGACTTACGGGGCATCCGATCATTTCCTCGCTACCCCCGACAGCAGTTGGGTGACCGACTAACAACTAAACGACCATTTGTTCAATAGCGCGATGACTGGTTTATCGGCGTGCACTGGGCAGTCCTGTCCAACTCTCAAGTGTTTCATTGTCCCGAATCACGAATAACGTGCTGGCTCGTTTTTCGGGATTCGCCAATAACGAATAACGAGCCAGCACGTTATTCGTGATTCGTCACTAAAACAGACCGATTTACGGGGCATCCGATCATTTCCTCGCTACCCCCGACCGCAGTTGGTTAAACGAATAACAACTAGACGCCCATTTGTCTAGCGAATAGCGAGTTGACTGGCTTATCGGCGTGCACTGGGCAGTCCGGTCCTCGTCTCACCTGTTTCATTGTCGAATCACGAATAACGAGCTAGCCCGTCATTAGGAATTCGCCATCAAAACATAACCATCTATCTTGCATCCGTCCATTTCGTCGTTGGGTGACCGACCAGCACGGAGACGACTATTTGTCAAGCGAATAGAGTGCTGATTAGTTTATACAGGTCACAATTCTATGGAATACAATTACTGCTTATTACTGAGCGACGTTTCGAGTAGGCTTCTCTAGTCGTTATCAAGCAATGAAACGTCGCTCAGTAATAAGCAGTAATTGTATTCCATAGAATTGTGACCTGTATACTCCAGTTCAATTACTAAATGCCATTGAAACAGTTTGCTGATTAGTTATTTGGGCCAAACCGAAGCATTCCAAACATGAAGATACGCCGATGGGGACAAATCCTTCCCCACGACCGAGGCCGTCCTCCGAGAAAAACAAGTTCTAAATGCACCAGGCCTCGCTCTTTAATTAAATATACACTATGCAAGAGCTAAAACTGCATATTGCAGGTCTTTCGTTGGGTCTGGAATGTTTTTTTTAAATTATCAATTACACATATATCAACCCGTCCATGCCATAATCAACTCTCGATTTCATCAGATTTCGCTATATTAAATAGAACCAGGGCCTTATCTAGCGGGTGTGCAGGCAGAGGCGTATTACCCTATAGGCAGTGTAGGCAGTTGCTTAGGGCACAAGAAAAAAGAGGGCCCATAAAATATTTGACGACCTTTTTAAATTTGATATTATACATTTTAAATGAATTCAGATTATTGAAAGTGAATTACAAAATATATTTCTCTTCTTTTTAGAAATAACAAATTTTAAGCTTGTTTTTATTTTATCCGGCCATTGGCAGTTGTTGTGCTTCTCTGAGCATCAAAAGATTGTCACTAGCCGAATGACATGATACTGTTGGATTAAGTTGAAGTGCTTGACATTATTCCATCAGTATATCCTTGTTTCTCTTACAGAGGTCTTAGTTTTACTACGGTAAACCAGTTCCGTGAAGGGCTCAGCTAGTCGAGATGCCTAGGGCCAATCTAAGCCATAATCCGCCGCTGGGTGCAGGTGGTACATTGCACCCCCAGAAAATTAAGGCGCGCCAAGAAATGATGCCCCACCCCTTCAATCTTTCAATTATAAAATAATACACTTGATTATGATCACACAGTTATCCTCTTAAGGCACTGATCAGTCAGTCGGTTTTAAGGGCGCGCTGGGTACACGCCAAAGGGTTCGTTTGTCCTGAACCAAACTTTCTTATATCACTTACGAGGAGGCTATGGCACCCCAACACTACTATGCTACTCTCCCACTTTTAAAATCCTACATACGACCCTGAATAGAATAGAAAGATTCAGCCATATATTGAGTTAATTGAAAAATCGAGTAACGAGACTTAGCTTCGAACAAACAGTACGTTGGTTGAAATTATTGCACATGTCTTGGCAAGTCTTCAAAAGCTAATATCTTTTTGCGTGTAATTTGAATGAACTTTTCAAATTATTCAGTTTACGTTATCTATTTTCGAACTATTATAGCAAAACTGGAAAGCTTTTTATCTTAATTACTGTATCTTTAATGTTTTTCCATATACAGACAATGTAAATGTTACGCCGGGTGCTGCCGTGACATTATATAAAATGATGATATT
Source organism: Patella caerulea (assembly GCA_036850965.1). NCBI lineage: Eukaryota > Metazoa > Mollusca > Gastropoda > Patellidae > Patella > Patella caerulea. The sequence continues at coordinate 46,323,334 of JAZGQO010000001.1, read as the reverse complement.
TAAAACCAATTTGTTGATTAAATTTACTCATTTGAATAATCATTATAGTGTTTTTAAGATTAGGATTCCGAAGTTGAATGAACAAATTACCTTTTAATTGGTATTCTCGTGATAGCAATGACGTAACTATTACATCAAAATTACGTCATATTCAAATTTAGATGTTTTGACCAACAATATGCATTGGTAACCCATTACGCTTTCACATGATAGTAAATTATTTTCAAGTTTATTCAGCACCAAAGAACAATAACCAAAAATCTATACCTACCCCCACTAAATCTATTGTCGTTAAAGAAACCCTGACCATTGGTAAAAGTGCAAAAAAATATATTGGGCCTCGTTGAAATTTTGCACAAGAACCAGTTTTAAGTTCTGGTGATGTGACTCAAAGTATTTTGTTCTGCCTCGGGTAAGTCTATCTCGCCATTTAAGCCCCTTTGGGGGTTTTGGCCGCTAGACTAATATATCACGAGAGAAAGATGTTGATTTTAAAAACCGCAATTTTTATATACGAGACATTTTAATGTGATATTTGACTTATTAAATTTTTATTACAGGCGACGGATCACGATGAATCCAGCAAACTGTCTTTTGTGCTGCACAGCTACACAGAGTAAGATTTTTTTTTTTGAATTGATATAGTTTCAGAGGCTTTAAAATTTTTTTTTTTTTAAATAATGTATTAAATTGTTTCTTACGTTAGATATTTTAAATTTGATTGTGGAATGTAATTTTTATAGTATTCAAATTTCTATATCGAGACGAGACATAACAATTGCAATTCAATAGAGTGTATAAAATTTTAATTAACATAGCCAGGTATATTATGATTAAGACAATAATGAATATGCTGATTTTGCAAACTGGTTGGGTTTTTCTTATTGTCAGAAGCACTACTCAGTTTGTAGGCTTTAACAATAGCACATTGGGTCCAGTTGTACAGGAGGGTAATAGCTAAGGGTCAAGATCAGTACCCTACAGCATACCAATAAAGTAGTATGAAGAACCAGCCTTGATAAAGTTAATGCATCAGTAACACTTGAATACGAATTAAACTAAACAAGGTTTCAGTCAGTATAAAGTAATAGAATAAATATTTCACATACAAAACATTAAAAACTTGCCTTTGTAATTTCAAAAAGCATTTTGTCATTACCTCATTATTCATTCAGCTTTTGTGAATATGCCAGAATTTGTAAACGTGTCTTCAGTGTCGGACCCATCTCAATGCATTACCCGTGAATGTATAATTGAACATAAATGTTGGCGTGAAATTACGATGTCTTAGTGGGTTGTTACTTATTGTGGGCAATGTTAGATTGCTATCCGTATATACACAATAATGTATGTCTTTAGGCTAAACCACGCTTGACAGGTTGATAAGAGGTGATTGACGGTGAAAAGTCTCACATTTTGCTTTAACTCGGTTGGTTATTTCTTGAAATGCGGGATGTTTTTAACAGAATTTTTCTAATGCATTGGATATCTTCTGTGAAATTGAATACACTGTAATGCATTTTGTGAGTCATAATCTGAATAAAGATGAACGGCGTTTATATTGAGAAGTACACAAGCCTCACCTTTTGCGTTGACTTCAATGGGACAGTTCAATTTAGAAATGTGTTTAGATTATGTTCTAAGTTGGACTCGAGATAACAAGAAGTTCTGAAATTCATTGGATATTTTATGTGAAAGTGAATACATCGAAATGCATATTGTGAATAATAATAATATGGATAAAGATAGGTTGTGTTTACATTGAGAAATGGACAAATAATAATATGTAAAGAAAGAAATCGGATTTTCGTAAGTAAATGACACCATAAGATAACTAGTCGTGTTATTGTTCATGTTTTGTGTTTAAAATATTTTTCTAAATAGCTGCACGTCAAATGCCAACCCTCAAGTTTGAACAAATAAAATATAAATTCTATGAGTCCAAAAAAGCGAGATATTTGAGAAGCCTCTTTACAGGAGCATTTCATTTTCTTCAATTCACTGTAAATATTATATCCTATATACCGGAAACTGATCCTAACACTAGCCTTTGTAGGGTTTCCCGGTTTTTAGTGTGTTTTTCGGTACCAAGTGTTTTTCCTGTGTTTTCCGGTATTCAGTATAAAATGGCGTTTCCGGTAGTTTTCGGTGTTTTCCGGTATATAGTATTGTCGGAATAACATACATATTTAAAAATGTTACACTGGGCAAGTAAAGTCTATAAAGCATAGGCGTACGAGCCCCGGAGGCTCTAGTCTTGCTTCCCTAACTGTCACCGAGACCTAAACCTAATATAATACTAATTTTACTTTTCTTTTAATTGAAAATCAAAAAATTGTACTGAGTTGACTATGGATTAAAAATTTTGTCTGGAGCCACTGTACTTTGTGCGACATTTTTCGGGCATCGATTATTATTTGTCAGTGCAGCTGCAACAGTCTGATTGGATGGCTGGAATTCAGGGTGGGATTTCGGTTACAGAATCATTGGATACATTTGGAGTTGCTTACTCGGGCTAGAATAGCAGAAACGCAATCGCGGTGGTTAAATTTTCATTTTTTTTATTTGTTATTTCCAGTCTCTTTGCCGTCAGTGACGAAGGTGTAGTCTCGATCATAGGTCTTGCTGGCGAATTAAAAGAAAATAGATATGACTTGTTGATCGAAGTTTCGGATAACGGTATACCGCCAAGAAAAGAATCAAAGATTATTACTGTTGAATTTCCCAAATTGCCAGTGACAGACAGAGTGATTATGGCTAGTGGCCAAGATGATACCTTGGCGATTGTGTTTGGGGTATTGGCAGCGATCATGTTCATAGTAATAATTGTTCTACTCTTCTACATCTTCAGAAAGTAAGTACAATGTTCTGTAGAGTCCTTAAAGGGGAAATATGCATATTTTGAGATACAGCGTGATAACTGAAATATTTTAGATACCACTAAGACCATTCATGTTTCTTCAGCGAAATCTAATTCATCTGCATGTCTGCATGTGTGTTTCACTGTAGATATTCGGTAGTGACATTAGGTAATTTGGTAGAAGTTAAACTTTAAAGTGAGTGCAAATATAGATTGTGTCTGGAAACAACTGATCTTTAAAAATCGGGTTCAAAATTATGGAAGGGTGTCGCTGCCAATATTAAATGCTATGGTAAAATGTCTTTTCCGTTGATTATATGTAAAAAGTACAATGTACAGAGTCACTATACCGGTAATGATAAAGTCAAAATACCTCTAAAGCCAAAGTTAAATGTAAAACGACAAATGTAATGTGTCAAAAGACAAATGTTTTAATGCAAAATGCTGTTCTTTGACATTTCTACATTTGACATTTCTCTCATTATAAATCACATTTGCACTCTGCCACATCTCATTTGTCACTCACGCTTTCTTTTCATCAACTTGCGCATAGTATCTTCTTAAATATGCAAATATAGTATACCACGTGACTTAATAACATAAATACGGAAAAGACCGATCTTTCTTTAATTAAAAATGTGAATAATTATTCCAAAGGAAAGATAACTCAGTTAATGTGCCATTAGTTGTTTTTCTTTTTAAATTATTTATATATGTTTGTGCTGGTAAAAGGAAAATATAACTTTTTGTTGAATATGAGCATCCTGACCAATTTCTTACCCGAATAAGTAAACATTTATTGATGTTTGTGAAAAGTTTAAAGTCTAAAGTAGCTAAGTCTCTAACTCAATATCATCCAAAATCTTCAACATTGAAAACACGAATTATTTGTCAATTGATATCAACAATTGATGCTGTGATCTTACCGGAAAAATATGGACTTCTGATATCCAGTATTTAAGACACAATAAAAAGTTTACCATTGGTACACGAATCGTGTACAATAAAGTGTTTCAAACCAAGTTCGAGGAAAGAGGCTATAGAAACAAATCAAACGGCGTGTGTAGACTGGAATAACCAGACGCTAGAAATTTGCATTCGATTGAGACTACTGACTTATTTCGCCGAACATAACTGATTTGAAATAAGAGTAAAACGGAAACCATTGAATTTAAATCAGTTTATATACATTCATGTTACATTATTGTATGCGTTGCGATTCTCTTATGTCAATTTCTAGGTCCCAAATCAAATCAGAGAGAGAGAGAGAGAGAGAGAGAGAGAGATGGGGTTTAACGTCCACTCGACACAAACTAGGTCATTTCGGGACTAACATGGTTTAATTTTATTTCAATAATTCGCATGCGCGGAGGGGTCTTCAGCACTGGCGGGAAACCGGAGGTTGAGAAGACGCCCCTATCTCCATGCCACACACGCTCACACCAGGGATCGAAACCACAGCCGCAGGCCAGCTAGAGGTCGAAGCGCGGCACTCTGGACCACTAGGCCATCCCAACCCCCCATTATAAATGTATGAATATATATGATCTGTATGTCCATAGTGGCACAGCCGTAGTACTGTATTTTGTCGTTGGCCTACTTCATTTTATATAATCTTACGAAAACAAAAAATTAGAAAGTGGAATAATGATAAGAGATTCTACGCGCATGAAACCACTTGGGCTTACGGATCGACCTGTATTGGCCGAGAAGGTTTCTCTTAGAACGGGACAAACAACTGAGGTCAACTTAATTGTTAGCTAAGTAAGAACCCATGAATGGCATGAAGTCAACTGAAGAATGGCAGTACGTTAACTGGGAGAAATAATTCATATTCTTATTTCAAGAAAGATCGGACGTTTCCGTATATAGCATACTATATTTGCATATTTAAGAAGATGCTATGCGCAAGTTGATGAAAAGAAAGCGTGAATGACAAATGAGATGTTGCAGAGCGCAAATGTGATTTGTAATCAGAGAAATGTAAAATGTAGAAATGTCAAAGAACAGCATTCTGCATTAAAACATTTGTCATTTGACACATTTCAATTGTCGTTTTACATTTAACTTTGTCCTTAGAGATATTTTGACTTTATCATTACCTGTATTGTGACTTTGTACATTGTACTTTTTACATATAATCAATGGAAAAGACACTTTAGCAGAGCATTTGATATTGGCAGCGATACCCTTCCATACAAAATGGCTGTCTAAAGACAGTATCAATATCAATCTCCATTCATTTCATTTCATTTTGTGAATTATTTTTGATTGTACTCGCTGTGCGATTCTTGTGATCTGTGCGATTAGTGAATGGATTTTAATTCGGGTTAAAATCGATTGTAATGGATTATCAGTATTCTCTTTGGGGTTAACGTCTACTCTTTGATAGGTTGGAACTCCCCACTATTTTAATTTATTTTACCATTATCCCATTTCAGACTTAAGGAATATGAAAACTTAAGGTATAGACTATACAAAAACCTGCATGTAGATAATTTAGTTTGTAGTTTCAACCCAGTAGATATTTCCCTTAAAAATTTCCAGATTTTTAGCATTTTTAATCGATTTCCAGATTTTTAGCATCTTTTATTAATAAATTGATTAGAGTCTAGTTTAAAATGGAATGAAATGAATGAGGATTTATGGCACATCTTAATTAGTTATGAAAATATCAAGATTTTATCGAACAATGTTACACATGACACATTCCCTTTTCTGTTCTTCTACATAATTTTATATTATTGTTATGGTTGATTTACAACCGGCAATACTTTATACCGGAAAACACCATTTTATACTTAATCTTTTAGTGGCATTTAGCGATTTGGGGACATAACAGAACTAACACAGTTATATGGGAAAACAACCAGGGGATACTTATCGAAACGTCGTGCTTGTGTATAATAAACCAGTAGTTGTTTTCCCATATAACTGTGTTAGTTCTTCCCTGAAAACACCGGAAAAACACTGAATACCGACTCCGGGTTATCTATTTAATGTGTTTCTGGTATTTAAAGGTTAGTGTTAGTTTCTGGTATGTAGTATAGCAATGCTCCACCGGTCCGGGTTACCTATTTAGGGTGTTTTCTGGTATATAGTGTGTTTTCCGGTATTATGTGTTTTCCGATATTCAGTACAATTTGGTGTTTCCCGTTAGTTTTCCGGTGTTTTGTGGTATATAGTAAAGCCCTTATCAACCGTTCTGTAATTACCTCAGTGAATGCCGTGCGCAGTGTTTTATCGTATGCTCCGAAACTGATAGATCCGGGGTTTATGGTCACAGTCGTGGTCTGTGGTGGTAGTCTAAAAATAAGCAAAGTAACGTGTTGGGGAAAAGTAAAAATCACTGCATTTCACTTTCAAAACCATCCAACATTGTTTTGATGACAAGCAAAGTTATTATGGATTTATTCCCCTATTATGCGTGTGTCTATGGTCATTTTCGGTTGTTACTGACAGTTACTTTATGTCGGAAAGTCGAGGTCACTGGTAACATCCGAGAATGACTAATTTCGCCATTATCAAAATTGAAGGAAGCAATTTTAAAATATTCTTTAAGAGGCATTTACTAACTGGGTAGATAAATAAACTAAAAACATACTTATGGAAAAACAGCTACCGATTTATTTAGGCGACGTTTCGAAGAGTATTCTCTCAACGTTTTCAAGCTAATACAATATAACAAAAAAGTGAGGCAACATATATAGACAAAATCAACAACAACAAGGTTGAAACCATACATAGAAACAACAAGATCAAACGTCTATGACACAATGGGTTATGGTATACAAAAACAAAATAGAGAGGGACTAATTAACTTCCTAAAAGCCACTGAGTAGTGATGTAGTATACATAATGGTATATTAATGATTGGGATTATAGGTGCTTAAAGGATAATGTATCCACTTAATTAAAACACTAAAGCACACACACAAAAAAAGCACAACTGATTAAGGACAGGGGCTATTGTATGATGAAGCCAGATGATGATTCCACTATTGTTTAACACTGTTGACCATATTAGATTAATGGACTCCAAACTAGTAGAGAGTAAACTATTATGAATAAAATTAATTAATGAATAAGATTAACAATTGTCTACGATATCACCTTAGGTGGAAGTGGACGTTAAACCCCACGAACGAACGAACGAAGATTAACAAAGTAATTTGGGTTTGTAGTAATTAGGAATAAAGTTTGAATGTTTATGATTTGAGTATTTGGTCGTAGGCGCTTGACAAAAATCTGCCTATGTCGCGGTTGAGATCTGGTGTGCTTCTTCTGATATGTATTGCCTCAATAAGTTTGCGTGTCTTTTCAACAGGGAGATTAACTGCCAGGGTTTTGTATGACTCAATTCTATGTCCTTGGTTGGATTGGAGATGCTGTGCTACAGCGGAATTAGTGGTGGCGGATTTAGATTTATGTTGACTAATTCTTTTATCCAGGGGTTGTCTCGTTTCTCCTATGTGTTTCATATCACAGCTGCATGCAATTTCGTAAAGACAGTCTTTAGGATGTGGAATTTTGTTAGGGGGAGCTTCCCATTAGCCTTTAGGATGTCTTGCAGGGTTCGTCCTTTAGAGAAGGTGACTTGGATCCCTGTTGGACCGAGGAGTCTCCTAAGTTGATAAGATAGCTTGCCTTGAAACGGTATAGTGGTTCTTACTGGTGGTTTGTCAGGTTTTGGTTTAGTGGTTTCTCTGGAACTGTTTGTGGTGGTCTTGATGGTTTTCTGTACTAATTGGCTTGGATAGTTGTTGTATTTGGTGAGGACTTCTTCAATGTGGTCCAGTTCTTTTTGAGGGAATCATTGCTGCAGTTGTTGATGGCACGGCGCGTTAGCGCGGCTATGGTAGCTGTCTTTACACTGTGAGGATGGTTGGACAGTGTGTGTGTGTCACGTATTGGTCAGTGTGTGTGGGTTTTCTATACACGCTGGTGGTGAGTTTGGCATCAGATTTCTTAACTAGGACATCTAAAAATGGGAGGCATTGGTTCTTTTCTCTTTCTATGGTAAATTTGATTCTGTTGTTTTGGCTATTGAGGTGATGAAGAAGTAGGTTAGGATCTTCGTTCTGTTGGAGGATGACAAACGTGTCGTCAACCTTACGAAGCCATGTTGTTGGTTGAACTGCTGAGGTTGATAGGGCACTCTTCTCAAAGCTTGTCATATATGCTTCCCATCGGTAGTCCGTGTATCTGTTCATAGTGGTCTCCTCCCCAGGAAAAGTAGGTAGAATCAATACACGATTTGGTAAGCATGATTATATCTTCTGTACTCAGGTCGGTATCCAGTGGGCTTTCCAAGGACGCGAGTCTTTGTTGTAGTGCTGCAAGGGATTCATCACGGGGGATATTGGTGAAGAGATCTATGACATCATATGATAACATTTGTACATTGTTTTGTAGGTTTTGTAGTTTTTCACAGAAATCTTTTGAATCTTTAATAAATGAGGCGGCTTCTTACCTAATGGAGAGAGGAGTTTAGACAGGTGCTGGGCAGTGTTGTAATATACCGAGTCCCTGGAGCATACTAGAAGTCTGGCTTTAATGGGGTTCTTATGGGTTTTAATTGTAGCTCTTGCATACGGCGATCTAGGGTGGGAAGGCTTAAGTTTATAAAATAGGGAAGTTGTAATTCCTAAATACTACAAACTCAAATTACTTTGTTAATCTTATTCATTAATTAATTTTATTCATTATAGTTTACTCTCTACTAGTTTGGGGTCCATTAATCTAATATGGTCAACAGTGTTAAACAATAGTGGAATCATCATCTGGCTTCATCATACAATATCCCCTGTCCTTAATCAGTTGTGCTTTTTTTTGTGTGTGTGCTTTAGTGTTTTAATTAAGTGGATACATTATCCTTTAAGCACCTATAATCCCAATCATTAATATACCATTATGTATACTACATCACTACTCAGTGGCTTTTAGGAAGTTAATTAGTCCCTCTCTATTTTGTTTTTGTATACCATAACCCATTGTGTCATAGACGTTTGATCTTGTTGTTTCTATGTATGGTTTCAACCTTGTTGTTCTTGATTTTGTCTATATATGTTGCCTCACATTTTTGTTATATTGTATTAGCTTGAAAACGCTGAGAGAATACTCTTCGAAACGTCACCTAAATAAATCAGTAGCTGTTTTTCCATAAGTATGTTTTTATTTTATTTATGAATTTTAAAATGTACCGAAAAAGTATTGGTTGTGTACGTGCCTTAAAACACCATTCATTTCAACTGCGGCGTGTATGAAATTTAGTTGGTAAGGTTGAATAGCGGATTATTTCGATTATTTTATTCCAAAAGGGTCAACCATTATTCAAAACTACATCCTGTATATAAATCATCCTTTATGGTTCAGTTCATGAGATGTGACTGTACACTATAAGGGGTTAATAAAACTTATTAGTCGATCTGTAATATTTTTCTATTAAAATATTTTGAATTCATTGATGAGTGACTACAGTATATTATATTATTTTTGTTAGTCGATGAACCGTTAATATTGCTTTAATTCTAGCAATTTTACAAATTTTATTTTCTCGCGTGTCGACAGCCATATGTAAATTGTCAATTATACGTCTGCCTACTTGGAAGATGTTTTGTGGACGTGTGGATATTTTGAATACTATAAAAAATGTATTAATGTATTAATTAATTAAAAAGGAATCAGACCTGAATACCTGACTTCCAGTTGGCTTCAAGAATCCAAACTATTTTATTTGGTTAATCTGCAGTTTCTCCATTACACTTACTAGATTTTCATTAGAAATGCAAACATATACAGTCATAGTTGCGCATTATGTGAAGATTAATATTATAGAACACGATACTAGCTTTCATAGATGGAAATTATTATTACGACCAGTTTTCCTGTATTCCTAGTTATTTATCAGATGGTGTCAGAATCTTTCATTGGAAAGACTGAAAATCCTTATTGTTTGGGTTTTTATTTTCAAAATGTTTGATCAATTCACAAGGCTTAGTCATTTACAGGAATTTCAAAATTCGCCAGATGTTTGTTTCAAAAACAAAAAGTCGAAGCTAGCTTTCGTTAAATACTTGTCATCCTTAATATAAAAGGGGGGGGGGTGTTTTGTTTTTCAGAAGACAGCAGAGCTCAGAACACCTAAGCAAGGCCAAACTAAATCGATCAAATAATCCCAAGGGATTGGCTTTCAAATCCAACCCTCCAGCAAGAAACAACCCAGGTCTCATCAACATCGATTATCATGGCAACATCGAGGAAACTTCTGATCATGGCGCCACTACCATCCAGGAAAATCCATTTAACGATGACAGAATTAATTACGGTTACGTGCACAGTGATTCTGAGACAGATAGAGACATGTATGAGATACACATTGAAACATCGGTTATACCTTATGATGCTTACAAGACCAACAGCGGGGTCTACAGAAGCGTCGATGGCCATCCGATAAATAACAACTATGCCAGTCATAATTGCGAAAACGGATATGAGAATGGCTCAATCAGTACATTTAAAGATAGTTTTAGTTCTGAGAGTATTAACAGCGAATCTGTGAATAGTAAAAAGGCGTTGGTTAGTGGAAACAATAACCGACCAGCTATGCATCTGATGTCATGGGATAATAATGGTCATGTTCCGTCAGTAGCATCTATGGTATGTATCCCTACAGTAAAAACGTTGGTACGTATTGTTGTTATTATTTGTCCAACCCCTGCATGATTGGCTAATGGCAACAAGATTCCATATGACTAGGTCAAGGTTAGTTTTCTAGAGCCTGGGTTCAAAGTATTTTCAAAAGTTGTGGTTATTTTACTGGAAATCACAAAGGGCATCCTTCCCTTTAGAGCTAGCACTTCAGTGGTGCACAGTCGTGTCCAGGTGATATCAAAATTGACAGTGGGTGTGAGAACGTTTCTTGTATGTCTTCGTGAAAACTCTCCTTTGAATCCAGACTCGATTCTATAGATTTTTAAATCTTTTTCAAATTACACTGTTATACCAACTTTCCTTCTGACAGCAATATGGCGCTATCTTATTTCTCGCAGAGGTATAGACCTAAAAAAAAATAAATAAAAGTTTTTAACAGTTTAAAATTTTAAATGAAGATATTTCTCACTTTCCTAGCTATACCTCAATAATTTACCCGTTCTTAAATTCTTACATTAATTCATCAACCTTTAGTTGCACCCTTTTCCTAATTAAGCCATATAGATCATAGTGTCCTTTTGTCAAAATTATATTTACTAAAATTCATAATGGTGCACATCTAGAAACCTAAAATTTATTATTGATTTTGTCTAAAAATCTAAAATTTGTCTAAAATTGGTAAGTGACAAATTTTTGAATAGATTATAGTGAATGGCAGACACCCATTCGTTCAACTGGCGTGGGAGATAATTCAAATATCGTAGAACTACATGTATAATCCAGAGATAGATTTGTTATTCCAGATTAAGATAATTGATTAGTTAATTATATGAATAATGCATTCTAATTATAAATTAAATAATGCAAAAGTGGGGGGGTTATAATTTTCTCTTTTTCTATATTTTTCAGCAAAGTTTTGACAATGATGTTGAGATAGTGCCAATCGAGGAGAAACCGGAAATCACGGTTTATTTCTAATAATGATATTGTGAAGCACCATAATTGGTTGAAATGAAATAATTCTACGTCAGTCAAACAAACCGCAATGATTGTGATAATAATTAATTGATGCATATTCATGATAGCATGTCTACAACATTTTGCGTAAACCCATTGTGACCAACAAAACAACTGTTAGATTTTTTGTGCTGTGATTGGTTTCCCACTAAGTTAGAGCATGGCAACATTTTGTTTTAGTGATAAGCAATTTATCCATTTTCATATTTATGATATAACCACACCTAAAAAGCCACTGTATGATAATAAATAGACGTTATTTTCCTTCCTATTATTCTGTTGTCACTCCGAATACAATAAAACTCGTAAAATAAAACGAAATGTTGACAATATTTTTAAATGTATAAAGATCATTGTATTTTATTTTGTTAAGAGTAATTTTGTATATTAAAGTCCCACCATTGTTGTATATTTAATATCAATTTCATACCATATTATACATGTTCATGTATATGTTAAACCTAATATAAGTGAATATTTTTAAGATAAAAGGCATGTGAATAATTATATGAAAATAATTTATTTATCAATAATACTATATTTAATTAATGTTTGTTTGTTGATGCTATTCGGTCAATATACCAAATCCATTCCTCATTGCCCATGGGAAAGTTAATTCCTCACCCTGACACACTTTACTAGGACTGTAGTTGTTTCCAATCATTTCGCTGCAGGGGAATGCAGGTCTGACTATTTTATACCGGCGAACAAAGTTGGGGAGCCATTTGTTTTTAACCACGCTTTTATAATTAATTAGCTAGTTAGTCAAAATCAGCTATGCTGACAGTAATGGATTCAGTCAATTCCATATACATGTAAAACCATCGACAAAGACCAATCGAAACGTTGGAAACCCCTGCGATGTACATGCGATTCTACACAACGTTTCGGTCATAGCAGCGATGCGACCGCTCCCATTTCAAAAGTTCGCCTCCGATTTGCCCTAAATTGGGCGAGATAGAGCTCTAATATTTCTTGGGACCACATGCAAAAAAACTGTCCATGTCGGCATTGACCACTCGAATACCACGCCCATGCTCACCACAGCATAATTTATATGATGCACCACTAATGTGAAAGGTCCAAAGGACTGTATGAACCTCCAAATTCGCCTTTTCGCGTCTCTTCTTGGTCAGGATCACGCCGGAAAATTCCAGATGACTTTTCTCGGCCAACGCCGGGATCTAACACCGGACCTCAAAGTTCGCGACCAAACCTGTAATTCACTGATTCACCATGGCTCACAGAAAAGTAGGACATTAAACCCCCGTTCCTGAGTGATTCCTCTTTGACAGTGGTGCATGGTGGGGCGGGGGTGGGGGCAGTGAGTAGCGTATAACTGTTCCGGTGGGATGAAAAACCGAGGCCCCATTAACGTATTGACATGCACGTAAAAAAAACCCATAACGCTAACGCCACAATACTGGTACTTTGTTAAGGAGGCCAGGCGTTTGGTTTGTTTAGCGTTGAGGATCGTGCATCAACATCAATAGTTGCCGTCCTTAGAGCATAAGGAATAAGTATATCAAGATAATCCATTCAGAATTGTGCCTTTCAGACGCTAAAGGCAAAAGTGGGAGTGGCTTTGCCTCTGGGGGTCAGGACATTCACCAATATCAATAGTTGACGCCCTCAGGCTATAAGGAATACATATGCCAAGTACCAAGCTGATTCATTCAGAATTGCGGTCTGTACCAAGCTGATTAATTCAGAATTGCGGCCTGTAAACGACAAACACAAAAAATTGGACGTGGCTTCCCTCTGGGGCTCGGGACATGCAGATGTTTTCCTTAGGCTATAAAGGGATATATATCCCAAGTTTAAAGACGATCCATTAAGAATCGTGGCCTGTAGGAAACACAAGCAGACACAAAGTACAAATGGACATGGCTCTGCCCCTGGGGTTTGGGTAATCATAAAAAAAAACCAATAGTGGTCATCCTTAGGGAGAGAGATAGAGAAATGGAGTTTAACGTCCACTCAACACAAACTAGGTCATTTCGGGACTAACATATGGTTTTAATTTTATTTCATAAATTCGCATACGCGTAGGGGTCTTTAGCAGTGGGAGGAAACCGGAGTGCCAGGAGGAAACCCACGAGGTTGAGAAGGGGCCCCTATCTCCATGCCACATACGCTCCCACCAGGGATCGAAACCACAGCCGCAAGAGGGGTGACCGACCAGCTAGATGTCGAAGCACGGCAGTCTAGACCACTAGGCCATCCCAACCCCTCTCTTCCTTAGGGTATAAGGAATAGGTACGCAAAGTTTTAAAAGGACCGATTAAGAATTGCGGTCTGTAGGTGACACACAGACACACAAAAGGAAAATGGGCGTGGTACAATCATTGGGGGTTGGGCATGCACCCCAGACGATAGGGATCTTCCTTAAGGCAAAAATAACAAGTAATCAAAGTTTCAAGATAATACGTTAAGAAATGCAGCCTGTAGACGACAAACATATGAATACAAGAAATGGGCGGGGCTAGGAAAGGGCATCTCCCGGCCGGCCGCCTCTCTCGCTCCGAAACGTGTGAAACGTGTACTCGGCCGGCCGACAGGAGATATCCCTGGAGCGCGCGACTAGACCGCAAAGCCACATATCGGCCGTCTCGAGGAACGACGGCAGCCACGCATCGTCCCGCCCCTCTCGTCGCTGTTGTCTCTAACTCCGAAACGGGTACTCGGCGGCCGGCCGACAGACAGGAGAAATCCCTCGAGCGCGCGACTGAACCGCAAAGCCACACATCGGCCGCCCGCCTCTCTCGCCGCTGCTGTATCTCACTCTGAAACATCGGCCGTCTCAAGGAAAGGGCAGCCCCCCGGCCGGCCGCCTCTCTCGCCGCTGTCGTCTCTCACTCCGAAACGCGTACTGTACTCGACCGGCTGACAGGAGAAATCCCTCGAGCGCGCGACTGACTGGACTGGACCGCAAAGCCACACATCGGCCGCCTCTCTCTCGCGCCGCTGTTGTCTCTCTCACTCCGAAACGGGTACTCGGCGGCTGGCCACACATCGGCCGACCGCCTCTCTCGCCGCTGTTGTCTCTCTCACTCCGAAACGGGTACTCGGCCGGCCGACAAGAGAAATCCCTCAAGCGCGACTGGACTGGACCGCAAAGCCACACATCGGCCGCCCGCCTCTCTCTCTCTCACTCACTCCGGCAGCAGGAGAAATTCTTAGCCTCTCTCGTCTCGCCGCGCGGTCGGTCGGTCGGTTGTCTCTCACTCCGAAACGGCCGACAGTGGTGGCAAAGTCACACGTCGGCCGCCCGCCCGCCTCTCTCGCCGCTGCGCTGCTGTCTCTGGAAAGGGCAGCCCCCGGCCGACCGCCTCTCTCGCGCCGCTGTTGTCTCTCACTCCGAAACGGGTACTCGGCGACTGGCCACACATCGTTCGGTCGCCTCTCTCGCCGCTGTTGTCTCTCACTCCGAAACGGGTACTCGGTCGGTCGGCCGTCTCGAGGAACGGCAGCCCCCGGCCGGCCGCCTCTCTCGCCGCTGTTGTCTCCCTCACTCCGAAACGGGTACTCGGCGACTGGCCACACATCCATCGGTCGGTCGCCTCTCTCGCCGCTGTTGCCTCCCACTCCGAAACGGGTACTCGGTCGGCCGTCTCGAGGATCGGGCAGCCCCCGGCCGGCCGCCTCTCTCGCCGCTGTTGTCTCTCTCACTCCGAAACGGGTACTCGGCCGGCCGACAGGAGAAATCCCTCGAGCCCGCCCGCCCTCCTCTCTCGCCGCTGGGCTGCTGTCTCTCACTCTGAAACATCGGCCGCCTCCAGGAAAGGGCAGCCCCCGGCCGGCCGCCTCTCTCTCTCTCGTGCCGCTGTTGTCTCTCTCACTCCGAAACGGGTACTCGGCCGCCGGCCGACAGGAGAAATCCCTCGAGCGCGCGACTGGACCGCAAAGCCACACGTCGGCCGCCCGCCTCTCTCGCCGCTGCGCTGCTGTCTCTCACTCTGAAACATCGGCCGTCTCAAGGAAAGGGCAGCCCCCGGCCGGCCGCCTCTCTCTTGCGGCGCCGCTGTTGTCGCTCACTCCGAAACGGGTACACGGCGGCTGGCCACACATCGGCCGCCCGCCTCTCTCGCCGCTGTTGTCTCCCACTCCGAAACGGGTACTCGGTCGGCCGGCCGGCCGTCTCGAGGAACGGCAGCCCCCGGCCGGCCGCCTCTCCCGCCGCTGTTGTCTCTCTCACTCCGAAGCGGGTACTCGGCCGCCGGCCGACAGGAGAAATCCCTCGAGCGCGCGACTGGACCGCAAAGCCACACGTCGCCCACCCGCCCGCCCGCCCGCCCGCCCGCCACTCTCGCCGCTGCTGTCTCTCACTCTGAAACGTCGGCCGTCTCGAGGAAAGGGCAGCCCCCGGCCCGTCGGCCGCCTCTCTCGAGCGCGCGACTCTGGACTGGACCGCAAAGCCACACATCGGCCGCCTCTCTCTCTCTCGCCGCTACTCGGTCGGTCGCCCGTCTCGAGGAACGGCAGCCCCCGACCGGCCGACCGCCTCTCTCGCCGCTGTTGTCTCTCTCACTCCGAAACGGGTACTCGGCTGCCGGCCGACAGGAGAAATCCCTCGAGCGCGCGACTGGACGGGACTGGACTGGATTGGACCGCAACGCCACACATCGGCCGCCCGCCTCTCTCTCACTCACTCCGGCAGCAGGAGAAATTCTTAGCCTCTCTCGTCTCGCCGCGGTCGGTCGGTCGGTTGTCTCTCACTCCGAGACGGCCGACAGTGGTGATCGCCCCCAGGCCCGCCCCAAGGATGTCCCAAGTGCCCCTTGGTCCAAATCTGTTGCTCCTACGACCTTCCCGTACACGTGCACATCGAAAAACGACGTTTTGACCCCCTGGGTCTTCTGAGGGGTGACCCGCCCTTTATGGCTGTCACAATTCTGTGATTCCGCTTTTGACTTGACTGGAAGTGGCTCAGAATTGTGACAAGGCCTTTATCCGGCGCCCCAGGCCTTTCAATGGCCGTCAGGAGGCATTTGCTCAAAATTGTGACATACAGGTTTTGCTCAATTTCCGTTTTCCGCCCTTTGGCGTGCCGTAGGGTGGCGGGTACGAGTATGAGGGGGTAAGGCCCTGCCCTCGGGTGGTCTGGCATCCATTCAGGGGGTCAGCCCCCCCCCCCCCCAAAAAAAAATTTTTTTTTTGCCACGCCCCTTTCTGGACATGTCCAAAAATTTTATTTTTTTTTTACTGAATGACGGAAAATTTAGATTGGTGTGGGTGGGGTGGGGCTTGGGTCCACCCCCCGTAGGTTGAGGGTGGTTGCGTGCCCCCAAGTCGGTCGTTGATTCACGGAAATTTGATTTTTTACTCAACCTGATGTGCGCGGGCAAGATAAATTGCCTAATTTAACTTTGGAATTGACTTTTTTCACACAAAAATAATTAATGGAGATGAGTTTTTAAAGATACGCTTATCGACTTGCCAAAATATATTAATAAAGTGGAAAATATTCCAAGTTTACATGCAAAACAGCGAAAACGCAAACTTCAGCGGTCTTATTCCAAGTCTGGTACCCAAAATAGAGTTATCTCTCTTTACCCGGTTAATTCAAACTCCGCTCTGTAAGTAGACCAAATCCGCCGTATATTGTCTATGTGCACTAAAATGTGTTCGATAAAAATCGCGACACGTCAAAAAAAAAAAAAGAAAAAAGATTCCCGTCCATGGTCGTGTCGGGCTGGTATTCATTTGCTATCCCGCTCCGATAAATGTCTCTCGCATAATTCAAACTCGGTCGTTGATTCACGGAAATTTGATTTTTTACTCAACCTGATGTGCGCGGACAAGATAAATTGCCTAATTTAACCTTGGAATTGACTTTTTTCACACAAATATAATT
The DNA here is from genome assembly GCA_036850965.1 of Patella caerulea. Taxonomy (NCBI): domain Eukaryota; kingdom Metazoa; phylum Mollusca; class Gastropoda; family Patellidae; genus Patella; species Patella caerulea. Next base: position 46,305,947 of record JAZGQO010000001.1, on the reverse strand, counting down.
AACGGAGATGAGTTTTTAAAGATACGCCTGTCGACTTGCCAATATATATTTATAAAGTGGAAAATATTCCAAGTTTACACGCGAAAACGCAAACTTCAGCGGTATTATTCCAAGTCTGCTACCCAAAATAGAGTTACCTCTCTTTACCCGGTTAATTCAAACTCCGCTCTGTAAGCAGACCAAATCCGCCGTATATTGTCTATGTGCACTAAAATGTGTTTGATAAGAATCGCGACACGTCAAAAAAAAAAGAAAAAAAAAGATTCCCGTCCATGGTCGTATCGGGCTGGTATTCATTTGCTATCCCGCTCCGATAAATGTCTCTCGCATAATTCAAACTCCGCTCTGTAAGAAGACAAATTAATCGTATATTGTCTATGTACACTAAAATGTGTTTGATAAAAATATAAACTAGATAAACACCCCTCGACACACGTCAAACAAAATGCCCGCCCATGGTCGTCTCGGACCGGGATTCATTTGCTCCGACAAATGTGTCTCGCACCGAATAAAAAATGGAGTTATCTCGCTTTACCCGGATAAACGCATTTCTTTGGTTAAAGTTATTATCGTAATCTCACCCGTATATTATATATGTTCAATAAAAAAAAAAATATACCTCAGATAAACGTCAAAAAATGATTCCGGTTATGAGCGATAAAGTGATAAGCGATAAATCTGTAAATATTTGGTTCTACATATAGATCAAGTTGTCTATTAACTTGCTTCGCCAACTAAGTAAGAGTTAGAACCCATATAGAAAATTCTTAGAACATGATCTCTACGTTCAAAACTTATACAAAATATAGTATGATATTTGTATTATTTATATTTCATAAAATATTTGGGGAAAACTAATTGAAATATGAAATTTGTTAAAGTTGAATAATTTGTAGGTGTGGTCATAGAGTGATTGACAATTGGGTGGAGTCATTCAATGTCACCTGTATAAGTCATGAGATTAAGAGATTAAAGGTGATTACAAGTGATTACAAGTAACTTTTGATCGTTAATGAGTACAACTTTAATCTTATTATGTTCCTTCATTCATTCAGTAGTAATTTGATAGTCACTATAGTAAATGTACTTCAATATGGATGTGCCAGATTTTGCTGTCGACTGGGCATCGTTTCCATCAGATGATGAACTAATTAGCCTATCGCAAGTGATGGATATTCCAACGCAACAACTAGTGGATATGTCATGTGTGACTCGTGATAATAAAGGACGTTTTTCTAGTCCTGTGAAGCAGGCAGATTTAGAAAATATACAAAAATGTTCAGTTCCAATCAAGACAAGAAACAACAACAAATGGGCGTTAAATTTATGGAAGGACTGGGTTGATAATAGGAACTCTAAGCCAGAGACATATTTTGAGAAAGGAAAATTAATTCCTACGGACATTAATACATTAAATGATGAAGAATTACAATTTTGGCTGCAAAGATTTATTGTTGAGATAAGGCGTAAAGATGGGACAAATTATCCACCAAACACTCTTGTTCAAATTGTTTCGGGATTACAAAGGTATATCAAAATTGATTGTAACAGAAATAATGTGCATATTTTGAGAGATGATGATGAGAAATTTAGTACATTCCGCAAAATATTGGATTCCGAAATGAAACGACTGACATCTCTTGGATTTGGAACAAAAGTAAAATCATGTGAACCAGTGCTTCCAGAAGAGGAAAAAGTAATGTGGGATAAGGGTGTTTTTTCTATGAACACAGCAGAAGGACTGAGTAACGCGATATTTTTCTATAATGGAAAAGCCTTTGCATTTAGAGGTATGGAGCAACATAAGTGTGTTGAAGCTGAACAATTTGAAATTTTGACTGATCAAAAAAACAAGAGAAAATTTATAAGATTCACTCCTAGGATACAAAAAAACTCGCAAGGTGGATTAAAACGAAAAAATGTGACAATTACACCAATTGAACACTATGAACAGCCAGATAATGAGCGTTGTTTGGTGAAAATGTATGATTATTATCTATCGCTTATTCCCCGTAAAGGATTTCTATATAAAAAAACACTGACCACAACCGTAACTGATGAAAGTCAACATCCCAGGTTTAGTGCTGCCAATATAACTTTTAATAAACTTTCTCAAATGTTTAAAAAATTTTATCAACAAGCTGGACTTAGTATTGAGAGTCGAACAATATCTAACCACTCTGGTCGGGTAACTTGTTGCACAACTTTGTACAATGATGGTTTTTCGGATAAGGCTGTGACGTCAAGGAGTGTCCATAGAAGCAACGCTGTCCAGAAATACCAAAGAGAGTTATTTTCTATTAAAGATAGTGTTAGCAAGTCTTTGGGGCCGCCTGAAATAAATGACATTAAAACTACCGGTACACAAGAAGATAATGACGAAATTCAGGAAATTAAGAAGTTGAAAACTTGCGTAAACCAAGATGTGCCTTCAAGTGCTAATAACACTCTCGAAATAATAATTCCAGATTGTGTAAATAAAGTAGTTTTGCGAAAAAAAGATAAAACTGTAACGGTTGAAATATAATGCATGTAAATTATATTGTAAATATTAAGATATAACCACAATTAAATTATATTAAATGTTGTTGTCTTTATCCTTTATTTAGCTCACCCTAAATCAGCAGACCGTGTAGTTAGCTTACTGTGTTAATCCCAATTAGCGATCACATACCATGACCTGAGCTGTGGGTGGGGTTTTCTACAGCCAATGGCAAGTACTTAAGATAACTTCATTCTTCATGAAATAGAACAGTGTCACATGGTCATTTTAAAGGTATCTGATTGGAAGAAAAATGTTCTAAGCGGATTAACTAAGAGATTAAGCTTTAAATAGGTCAACCTTCAACTTAAACAATATGTCGATTATTATTGCACTAACGATAACGATCAGAAATACTTATCTTATTTTGAAATAAGTATTATAAAACAGAAAAAAATGAACAATTTCATTTTAAGTATTGTTTCTATATTGTCATAGAAAATCGTTTTTACATACATCTACGACAAGGTATATATTAACAAAATGGCGATTATATCTGAAGGCCTTAATCCGTGCTTGTATAGAAAATGACGACATATATGGAGCGAACTACGTCTAAATATCTTGAAATAAATATTTTAATTTTATATATATTTTAATCGCTTGATATAAATATTATTTGTCGCTCGTACTAAGTATTTAGTCACACTCACCGATTAAGAGATTAAGTACCGCATACTTACTTGTTATTGTCTTATTACTTACCACCTACTGTTCGGTAATGGACTTACCTTTGATGAAGCATAGATATTTAAACTCATCTAAACACTAATCATATGACAATTAGTGCCTCGTGATAGGTTGAAAATACTTGTCTTAACTCAAATCGTTTTCTTAATATTAATAGCCAGACACCACCCATCTCAATTTTTTTTTTTTTTTTTTTTTTTTTTTTTTTTCTCCTCCTACTACCACAACCAGAGTTTCGCTTACCCTTTCTGTGCTATGAACATCGGATAATCATTTCGCTAACCACACCACATTTCTACTACATTACGTACCTTAACTGATTTATATTGTATCCAATAACACGTTTTAAATTAATCAAATGAGAGTAAAACCATTTACTTTGTAATTCTATACCAATTTGTTTTTTATGATTATAATCTTATACAATGTATTTATATTTTATTGTAAATAATGTCCTCGGGAGATGAATTTATATAAGCCCCGGCTTGTTTTCAGATCCCACAATCATATAGTGTACTTTTGTATTATGTAAAATATTTATTGAATAAATAGTGTCAGAAAAAAAAAAAAAGAGATTAAGTGTTAAGTAGGTCAAAGAACAACTTCTTATACCTGTAGATCAATCAACAAAATGGCGATTATGTCTGAAGACCTTAATCCGTGATTGTATAGAAAATGACGACATATATGGAGCGAACTACGTCGTAATCTCTTGAAATAAATATTTCAATTCTCTTGTAATAAATTTTTGAACTCGCTTGTTATAAATTGTTGAATTCGCTTGTTATAAATATTATTTGTCGCTCGTACTAAGTATTTAGTCACTCACCGATTAAGAGATTAAGTATTAAGTAGGTCAAAGCACAACTTCTAATACTTGTAGATCAATTAACAATAGCGTGGATTAGAATTGAAGTCTTAGCGAAATACGGCATATATAGAAAATGACAACGACATATATGGAGTGAAATATGTCTAATTCTCTTGTAATAAATCTATTAACTTCACGTACACTAAATTATTTAAATGTAGAAGAATAAACACAAGTTTTTTTCTTACATAAAAGTCCAGGTCTCGATTAATTAGCGTCGGCTGCTAAGGGATTAACTCTATATATTACTACTACCCGGGTTATAGTTGAAGTCTTAGTGGACGTTGTCTGCTAATAACCGATTAACTGTATATATCATACTTGTAGATCAATTAACAATAGGGGGGATTAGAAATGAAGTCTTAGCGAAATACGGCATATATAGAAAATGACGACATACATGGAGCGAACTACGTCTAAATCTCTTGAAATAAATATTTTAATTTTATAAATATTTTAAATCGCTTGTTATAAATATTATTTGTCGCTCGTACTAAGTATTTAGTCACACACCGATTAAGAGATTAAGTGTTAAGTAGGTCAAAGAACAACTTCTTATACCTGTAGATCAATTAACAAAATGGCGATTATGTCTTAAGACCTAAATCCGTGATTATATAGAAAATGACGACATATATGGAGCGAACTACGTCGTAATCTCTTGAAATAAATATTTCAATTCTCTTGTAATAAATTTTTGAACTCGCTTGTTATAAATTGTTGAATTCGCTTGTTATAAATATTATTTGTCGCTCGTACTAAGTATTTAGTCACTCACCGATTAAGAGATTAAGTATTAAGTAGGTCAAAGCACAACTTCTAATACCTGTAGATCAATTAACAATAGAGGGGATTAGAATTGAAGTCTTAGCGAAATACGGCATATATAGAAAATGAGGACATATATGGAGTGAAATATGTCTAATTCTCTTGTAATAAATATATTAACTTCACGTACACTAAATTATTTAAATGTAGAAGAATAAACACAAGTTTTTTTCTTACATAAAAGTCCCGGTCTCGATTAATTAGCGTCGGCTGCTAAGGGATTAACTCTATATATTACTACTACCCGGGTTATAGTTGAAGTCTTAGTGGACGTCGTCTGCTAATAACCGATTAACAGGATTAACTGTATATATCATAGCGATTTAAGATAACTATCGATTTACTTGATATCATACTATTGATTAAAACCGTGATTATTTGATTCTATTAAATATTTCATAATAAAATATATAGAATTACGTACTTCACATGTAGAATTTGATATAGAATATGAGAATGTTCTTCATCCCAAATTTGGTAGTCCTGAAAAGGACTGTTTTTATTTTCTCAATTTAGGATGGCCTTCATCAAAAAAGGGCAGCTTTAACGAGTGCGAATTTGTTGCTGGTACAAATTCGCGGAAAACGCCCGTATACTTTCTCGCCGACAAGGTCGGCGATCCAGCCCATATACGTGCATAGTTTTCGTTGCTCGTCATCATTTAGATGCACGCCATCGTATAAACTTTCCCGGAAGAATTGATCTATATGTCTCTCCTGGAAAAAGCAGGTCAAACCATAGAATAGGTTGCTGGTTCGGCTCAATCGCCTTTTCATGGCCCGGTTCAGCTGTTCCATCCGGCGTCTGTATTCTTTCTGCGATCCGTATCTCGGATTTTCTCGTGGATAACAATTTATCCAGACTACTGGAACCTGGCACCGCTGATGGAGATCGTTCAAAATCCCCATCAGTTGGTCGGCAAGACACTGGGCGTCGACCGACGGACGAATGTCGTTGCCTCCCAAGACCACGAAGAGAAGATCTAAGGTGGGCTCGAAATGAAAATGGGTTGGTCTATATTTTTCGGCCGTGTAGCCCGACTTTCCATAAAAAAAAGCTCATTGGATGTTGTCAGCTCTGTTCTTCTTCTCCGGCAAAATGTCTGCAATTTATTCACATGGGATGAACCAATTACACCGATCTTCATTTTGTCTGTTATTCTGCTATAACTACCACAGAAGTGATATGGAACACTCTAAACGCCTACACTTAAATAGCCTAGTACAACATCGGCCGTAAAAACATGCGAGTTTTGATCAGAGCTTGTGTTTTTTTTTTAGATTGAGAATATTGACTTACGCTATGTACTTTAATAAGAAACCACCGGAAAGCGTTCTTCTCAAATAATCCATACAAAACTGCGTCACAACAAAAGTAACTTAAACTACCATAAATTCGTAGAATTTGATAGGACAACCCAGCATGTTCCTGTGGCCACTATATAGAGGATACTGAACATTATTTATTATATTGTCCAAAATTTACCAATGTTAGATTCCAAACTATAAATACATTACCAAATATTTTTATTAACTTACAAACATTAACCAACGGTGATAGCAATAATACCTTACAAATAAATACGCACATTTTCAATACAGTCCACACATTTATCTAAAAGACTACAATAACCATCGTAAAATACCATCTAAATTAATTATTTTCGGTTAATATACATCTGACGTCCACAAAACATGGTGCAAAGCAAGCGTATTATGAAATAGTAAGGCAATGTAAGTGACACTAACTGTTAAATTACTTGCATGCACGATTAGTGTGAATATTAAATATTGTACTGTTAAACGTATTTTGTATGAGAAGTGTACATATCACAGCTGTATTTGTAATATACTCAATATATAAGGAGACGAATTAATATAAGCCTTTGGCTTGTTTTTGAATCCTTACTTTCAGAATTGTATATGTATACAACACCTATCTTATTTGAATAAAATATTGTTTAAATCAATAAGAAACCACACCTCACGTTGTCTTAAGAAGGTAGCCGCCTATGCTATAAAAACATATTTATTTATAAACACATTTATATGGCTTCCATTAATAAACAATGAATTGAAATTCAACTCTTATTTTTCAAAGGCGGTATTTGCTTATTCAAGAAAAATGTTTTTTGTTCATGTACCGTGCCTTGTCACTCACATTTCTGACTAAATTAAAATGAATTTATCGACCGATTTTAAGATATGATAAATAATTCATGCATAGAAACATATTGTTAAAATAGGGAATATTAATTGCATACGTCGGGATTTCCATTTCAACATAAGTATGCCAGATGTTCAAGTTCCCACGTCAATTTCTTAGACAAAGAAAGGTATTCACACCAAATATATTTATTGAATTTCTATTCACACCAAATATGTTTATTGAATTTCTATTCACACCAAATATGTATATTGAATTTCAAGAGAGGAAGCCATCCCTACAGTTAATCCGTTAAGACTTTCGTAGAAGGGCGCCAATATAATATATTTATTCATCGATTTTATGGTTGATAAAGAATTCTTGCCTAGAAACATGAATTAAATACAACTCATATATTTTATATAGCCGATATTTGATTATTTACGAGGATTGTAAATAAGGGTTTAACGTCTACTCGACACAAACTAGGTCTAACATGATATGGTTGCTTTAACTGAATAAAATGGATTAGTAATCGATACCTATGAATTAAATACAACTCATATATTTTATATAGCCGATATTTGATTATTTACGATGATTGTAAATAAGTTTGACTGAAATAAAATGGATTTATTGATCGATTTTATGGTTGATAAATAATATTTCAACAGATATAAACATTTAATTTTAACATAATTTGTTTCTCAGTGAATAGAAATAAATACGATTTGTAATTGCATATATTTGTCAAGTTTGTGAGATTTTTTCCTCTGGGAAATACACATGAAGAAATATATGTTCTAGACATATTGGCGCCCTTCTACGAAAGTCTTAACGGATTAACTGTAGGGATGGCTTCCTCTCTTGAAATTCAATATACATATTTGGTGTGAATGCGCAGAAAAATGAATTCTATCTGATACCTGTAATTAATTTGCGACAGCATGGCGTCATCTTTGCGAGTCTGAAGTTGGCTTAGGTGTTAGATTAATCTGGTAATATCAGTTGGCATTATACAAACCGTTCCATGCTGTAGGTATATAAGGTAGACAGGAATCTATGGTTATCATTCATGTTTCAGAGTTTGAACTAGTACAAGTTACCTGTGTACGAGATAAACTTGAGTTACAATCCAGTGTTGGGTAAAGGTTTAGGTTGAGAGTCGGCTAAGTTCAGATTTTTCTATTATATTATATTTTATTTACTTTTGACTAGGTTATATTTTCATCATGTCTGGTAGGCACGCTAAGCAATGCCCTATTTGTTTCAAGTCCTTTGAGTATATTGTTAGGCATTTGACTAAAGTTCATGATAAGAGTAAGGAACAGGCGTTAGGTATATCCCGCGACATTGCCGAGCGCCAGTGCTCAATTAATCCCAGGATTCGTCTGACGGATATTTTAGAACTGGTGCCCGGGGATGACGGCTGGGTAAGTTCCCCCCAAGTGCAGCAAATATTAGAGGCAGTAGGTATCGAGGTGATTGTTAACGGTCTTTGGCCCGTTGCAATGGTTAGGCAACAGAACCCCATTACGCGTGCCCGGTGCGTCTTGGACCCACCGGTCGAAGCAGAGGCCCAGGCAGAGGCTGAACACCCCATTACTGATTCAAGTTATTCTCCGTCTGGGAGCGAACTGGCCGAAGTTGACGACGCCCCCCTCCCCCCTACAGGTGATAGTAGCCCAGTTATAGCCCCCCACAGCCCTTCAGTGCAAAGTAGTCCAGATGTAGGCCCCCACCCCCCCACTGAGAGTAGCCCAGTTATGGCCCCTAGGACCAGGACAGTTCGGCCAGTTTTGACGCACAGTAGTGACAGTGATTCTGGAAGTGACTCGGGGAGGGAACCTGAAACAGGGTTGACGGCCGCTGAAGAAAGGCATTTACTCAAGGGAGCCACTTATAGAGGGAATTCTCTTGTTGGGCCAATCCGGAAGATTAGAAAGGATGCCGGTATGGCCAAGAGAATAACATGGAGTGCTAAGGGCGACAAGGGTGATGGCCACCTACATTCATTTTACGCACATTTGATGAGGTGCAAGACTGGTAAGAAAGACAGAAGTGCTTCGAACAAAGTCAACCACATTCAGACGACCCACAATATGGGTACCAGTAGCGCAGACCCCAAGTGTCTGTATCAGCAGGAAACATTCAATATTTATTATGATAGGCTTGCACACGATCTTGATGGTAAGGGAAATGGGGTTGGTTTACAGGCGACGGCTATGAAAAATGAATTGCAGTCGGTCAAACTGTATTTGAATTTTCTGATCACTGGTTGTAGTTTTCATGTGACCGACCCGACGTTTAAGGAACACGTTAAAATACTACTAGAAGCCATGGCTGTCATGGTCAAAAATAATCATAGCAGAATAGCTGCTGCAAACACGCAGCGTCAAATACAGCAACAGACGGAGGGTGTTAAGCATGATATCAAAAACTTGAGAGCGGAACTTGAGAATAACGTCGCCATCAATGATAGATTAAAAATGATTCGCGATAGGCTAGCTAAGAGTGGTGTATGAAACGACAATAAATCGGATTTTATATTTTTGACTAGGTACTTGATGGTTAGGATTCAGCTTGAGGCCATTCAGAGGGTGGGGGTGTCAAGGTCTGACATTGAGGGAGTTTTATAATGCAATTTCGGGTGTTAATGAGGCAGGGAAAGACGTCTTTCTCTTTTTGGTAGCGGAGCATAAGACAAATTGCCATTACGCCGGGACGCTCGTGGTCCCGGCCGACGTTTATAGCTTGATGGATTTTTATTTGAAGAGGTTTAGGCAAAAGGATGATCCTAAGACAAAATGCTCCCACAAGTTTTTCAGGCAATGGGGTTCACAGACGGAATACGTGTCCGTCGCAAATAACATTACTCAGTTTAGGAAGAAGTTTGGGTTGACTGCTATCACTTCGACAGAGTGTCGGCACGCCGCCCATTCCAAGGGCAAAGAGGAGGGTATCAGTCATGATGCAGCTCTTCAAGCGTACTCGGCAATGGGACACACTCTGCCGACTGCTGAGAAGCATTATAGAAATGAGGGGAAAGTTAAGGCCGCCTTCGCCAACGCCCAGGTAGTTAAGGCCGCCTTCGCCAACGCCCAGGTGTTGAACAATATTATTAATGGTGTATTTAGTGAGTTTAGATTGAAGCCGTCTTCTGTCGATGCTGCCAAGGCCATGGCTGAGAAACTGGGGGTCGACCTTGATGTAAATTCTGGGGCTAGTACTTCTAGTGCTAGTACTACCCCACCCGTTTTAGAACCATGTGTGGTTGTTTTGGAACCATTGGCGGATAGTGTTAATTCTGGTGCTAGCACCAGTTCTGCCCCCATATTAGAACCATGTCAATCTCCCACATCATCAGTTGGCTCCTTCCCATCCGTTTCTTTGAATGGGTCGGATGTCATGTCTTTAGACCAGATAACGAAATTATTACAAGAAGCGTTATTTGAGGCATACCCTATTACCCATGATGGGTCTGTTCCCAACAAAGCCATGGCCGAAGCGGTATTCAAGAGTAAGGAGTATTACGAAAAGGTTACTTCTGATCAACGGCCGAAGACGACCAAAAATCTGACTTCTAAATGGCGGGAGGGGCAGCATAAGGCTAGGGGTATCTTTTTCGTAGAGAGTTTTCCAAGGGTTAAGTTAGGAGACGCCAAGAGTGCTAGTTCAATTATCCAGGCTAAGTTCCCCGACTGGAGCCAATACGGCAAGATAGCCTATTACGCCTTGCAGTATGTGGCTCACCAGTCCCAGTCCAAAAGGGGCAAAGATAAGCGCCCCTTACAACTGACAGATATCCCTCAGTTGAAGCACATGCATTCCAAGCAGTCATGGATCACGTAATTGTTAAGAAACATTTACCTGGTCGGGGTAGGGGTCTCTTTGCCATGAAAGAAATACAAAAGGGTCAGGTAGTGATAGATTACTATGGGATATATAGAACTGGTTCTGAGGGCAAGAGGTTATATGAGTCTAGGACTGCTGAAATGGGATATATGTTCGAATTTCATTATAATAGCACAAAGCACTGGAGAGATGCAACGGTGGATGATGGCACGTTTGGTCGCCTAATAAATCATTCCGCCTGCTGTGCTAATTTGAGGGCCAATGTAGTAGATTTAGCTAACAACGGTCGTCCCATCTATTTTTTACTAGCACCCGGCAAATTCTTCCAGGCGAGGAGTTGCTTTTCAATTATAATGACCGGGAATCCCAGGCAGAATTTTTGAAAGCGTGCCCGGTGTGCGGCGTCGATAACCCCGTCCTTCATGGGGTGGGGTGGGTTCTCCAGTAGGTTAGGGGGTAAGGTTGGGGGATAAGGGTAGGGCATAGGATTAGGCGATAGGTGGGGAATTCCAGGCACCATAACGCGATTAATTGGGATCGGACCTTGTGTGCCTGGGATAAGGTTAGGGCATAGGATTAGGCGATAGGTTAGGGCATTAGGTAAGGGCATAGGATTAGGCGATAGGTAGGGAATTCCAGGCACCATAACGCGATTAATTGGGATCGGACCTTGTGTGCCTGGGATAAGGTTAGGGCATTAGGTAAGGACATAGGATTAGGCGATAGGTAGGGAATTCCAGACACCATAACGCGATTAATTGGGATCGGACCTTGTGTGCCTGGGATAAGGTTAGGGCATTAGGTAAGGGCATAGGATTAGGCGATAGGTAGGGAATTCCAGGCACCATAACGCGATTAATTGGGATCGGACCTTGTGTGCCAGGGATAAGGTTAGGGCATAGGATTAGGCGATAGGTTAGGGCATTAGGTAAGGGCATAGGATTAGGCGATAGGTAGGGAATTCCAGGCACCATAACGCGATTAATTGGGATCGGACCTTGTGTGCCTGGGATAAGGTTAGGGCATTAGGTAAGGGCATAGGATTAGGCGATAGGTAGGGAATTCCAGGCACCATAACGCGATTAATTGGGATCGGACCTTGTGTGCCTGGGATAAGGTTAGGGCATAGGATTAGGCGATAGGTTAGGGCATTAGGTAAGGGCATAGGATTAGGCGATAGGTTAGGGCATAGGATTAGGCGATAGGTTAGGGCATTAGGTAAGGGCATAGGATTAGGCGATAGGTAGGGAATTCCAGGCACCATAACGCGATTAATTGGGATCGGACCTTGTGTGCCTGGGATAAGGTTAGGGCATTAGGGAAGGGCATAGGATTAGGCGATAGGTAGGGAATTCCAGGCACCATAACGCGATTAATTGGGATCGGACCTTGTGTGCCTGGGATAAGGTTAGGGCATAGGATTAGGCGATAGGTTAGGGCATTAGGAAAGGGCATAGGATTAGGCGATAGGTTAGGGCATAGGATTAGGCGATAGGTTAGGGCATTAGGTAAGGGCATAGGATTAGGCGATAGGTAGGGAATTCCAGGCACCATAACGCGATTAATTGGGATCGGACCTTGTGTGCCTGGGATAAGGTTAGGGCGTTAGGTTAGGGCCCCTGGGATAAGGTTAGGGCATTAGGTAAGGGGATAAGGTTAGGGCATTAGGTTTAGACGACCAGTTTCCCGGGCAGCATAACGCGATTAATTGGGATCGGATCTTGCGTGCCCCGGGAATCTGGATTATCTAAATATTATTCTGTTAGGTGACGGTTAGGTGACTAGGTGACGCCACCAGTGTCCCGGGCAGCATAACGCGATTAATTGGGATCGGATCTTGCGTGCCCCGGGAATCTGGATTATCTAAATATTATTCTGTTAGGTGACGGTTATTCTGACAATTTTCTCCCCCTTTTTTTTCAGGGCCACCGGCTTGCTGTGACAGGAGCTGGTATCATCTTTTTTTTTTTCTTTTTTTTTTTTTTGGAATACAGCATCTGGTGTTATCACATAAATATGTTCTCGTTATTACATTTTTTGCGAAAACACCAGAAATTATATTCTTTGGGCCATGTAGAAGCTACCTCCACGTGGTATGGCCTGGATACCAATGGAATAAACACATTCCGTTGGTAACGAGATGCTTCTAAGAATAATATCCTTCACCCCCCTCAAAAATTTATTAAATTCTATTTTTTGTAAAGTGTTGAAATAAAAATTACGAAGGGCCGTTATAGGTCCGTTAAGTTGTTGTTTTTTTTTTGTCATAAAACCAACAGAAGACGGTCATACGCCATACTGTGGGCTACTGGTGGGGTTATACCGGACAGCGGCACTATGATGATATAGAATACCAATTAAATGGCCCCAAAGTCGGTCACAATGCACTCTAGGCCTATCACCCAGTCACCTGATACATTTGAAGGCGATTCGAGCCGCGAGGCGGGGGTTTTCGGATGGGCAGCGGCGGCGGAAACGCCAATGAAGCCGCTGTGCGGCACGAATTTGTGCCAGATTTCGGCTTCTTTCCCTTTTCCGCCCATCACTTAAGCCGTCTGAGAGCAGGTTCCGGGGCCATTTTCTCTGGAATGAGAATATGCAGGGTTTTGGGAATTATACGATCGGAAAGCTAAAACCGTACAATTTCACAGAGACGTCGAACGATAGAATCGGAAGAGTGAAACTGCTTGAAATTCAGCGCAAAATGTGAGCGCAGGGCAGTTACGCGCCCGTAAAAGGTTTATTTTTCGGCAAATATGGGCATTTACCCAAGGCACCGACAGGCTCACAAAGATCAATGCTGGTGGAAAACATTGCCGAATGATGCCACGATCGAGACCTGCCATGCACGTGGCAATGCATAAACCATTTTGGCCACAGCAGCACCACAGCAAATCGCGAGAACGGGTTTATTCGGCCGTTTTTGGTCGCCCAGTCGAAAACCCGTTAAATTGCCTCCAAAGTTGGCCAAAATGCACTTCAGGCCTATCGCCCTGTCACCTGATAAATTTGAAGGCGATTCGAGCCGCGAGGCGGGGGTTTTCGGATGGGCAGCGGCGGCGGAAACACCAACGAAGCCGTTGTGCGGCACGAATTTGTGCCAGATTTCGGCTTCTTTCCCTTTTCCGCCCATCACCTGAGCCGTCTGAGAGCAGGTTCCGGGGCCAATTTCTCTGGAATGAAAATATGCAGGGTTTTGGGAAATATACGATCGGAAAGCTAAAAACCGTACAATTTCACAGAGACGTCGCACGATAGAATCGGAAGAGTGAAACTGCTTGAAATTCAGCGCAAAATGTGAGCGCAGGGCAGTTACGCGCCCGTAAAAGGTTATTTTTCGGCAAATACGGGCATTTACCCAACGCACCGACAGGCTCACAAAGATCAATGCTGGTGGAAAACATTGCCGAATGATGCCACGATCGAGACCTGCCATGCACGTGGCAATGCATAAACCATTTTGGCCACAGCAGCACCACAGCAAATAGCGAGAACGGGTTTATTCGGCCGTTTTTGGTCGCCCAGTCGAAAACCCGTTAAATTGCCTCCAAAGTCGGTCAAAATGCACCCAGGCCTATCGCCCAGTCACCTGATAAATTTGAAGGCGATTCGTGCCGCGAGGAGGGGGTTTTCGGATGGGCAGCGGCGGCGGAAACACCAATGAAGCCGCTGTGCGGCACGTATTTGTGCCAGATTTCGGCTTCTTTCCCTTTTCCGCCCATCACCTGAGCCGTCTGAGCAGGTTCCGGGGCCATTTTCTCTGGAATGAAAATATGCAGGGTTTTGGGAATTATACGATCGAAAAGCTGAAGACCGTACAATTTCACAGAGACGTCGCACGATAGAATCGGAAGAGTGAAACTGCTTGAAATTCAGCGCAAAATGTGAGCGCAGGGCAGTTATGCGACCGTAAAAGGTTTATTTTTCGGCAAATACGGGCATTTAGCCAAGGCACCGATAGGCTCACAAAGATCAATGCTGTTGGAAAACATTGCCGAATGATGTCACGATCGAGACCTGCCATGCACGTGGCAATGCATAAACCATTTTGGCCACAGCAGCACCACAGCAATTCGCGAGAACGGGTTTATTCGGCCGTTTTTGGTCGCCCAGTCGAAAACCCGTTAAATTGCCTCCAAAGTCGGTCAAAATCGAGTCAGCGATTATTGCATATGTACCGAATTTGGAGTCAAATTTTGTAGTTTCGTCCGTATATAAAGTGGTGTTTTTCGCTGACTATAGGGTTTCCGATACACCGACGCGCTCACATGATATTCTTTGAACTGTAGTTTTTGTTGGAGTGTAATTAGATTTGAGTCCTGCGACAGCCAAACATGCGGTTATAACCGCGTTGACTTTCCTATCAGAAACGTTGAGGTTTTTTAGTTGCATGGCCAAATTATAGCATTCTGAAGTGTATCTTTGAAGGAGAGTTTAGTTATTGTACTGAGATCATAGTCATCGCCCAAACCAATGCTGGATAGTAATTTATCGTTGGACGTCATGCCTGCTAATTGAATGGATTGACAACAAATTAAAAAGATTTGTGTCCCTTTAACCCTAAAAGTCGATAGTCTCGAGCAGTAAAACTATCGTGCGTTTCGATTAATTCCCGGTAGCAAATTTTAGATACGAAACAGTTTGTTTATTTTCTAATTTGACGTTACATGTCTCAGCAATTCCACAAAGATTTTAGGAATCTTAAAAAATTAAAAGATACATACGGCCTTTACTCTTATCTCGACTGACACAAGTGCTGCGGAGATCTATGGGAAATCGACGAAACTGAATTGCATCACTCTGTAGATAAGCAGCGAATTGAAAAATAAAAACGACAATAATTTTTAGAATTTTGAACGTAGCTTGCGATCAAATAATATCTAAAGACAAACGCGTGGTGAGAATAATTTTAACTTGGATTTATATACCATTTGATATTGTGACAATACCACGTGCAAGGCCATATATAGTAAATATTTGCTGCGCAAATTACTCGCACATGCTTCCATTGGGCCCGGCGCTCTTTCGTCATCATTCAGAAATTCGTCTTTGGACAGTCAACAACTCTCCCAGGTGAGACAAAATTTCTTAGCGGATAAATTATTGTTGTATTGGGCACCATACAAAATTCAAATGGGAACACATCAATAACAACAAATAAGATATGTTTACATGATCATTTTGTTATACGAAAAATTAATGGATGCGTTTTCTATGGCGCTCAGTATATGAAAGCTTAATAAAAATAACAGTTATAAACATATTCTGTATTCTAACTTTCTAAGGGGCCCTCTATAATGCGCCATGGGTGATCCGCCACTGCTCACGCATATTGAATAGTTTTTAAAGGATATCATTCGTTATTTCATGTCAATTCTCAAAAACTTAAATTAAAATATTATAAGAATGCAGGCCCGGAGAATGCAGGCCCGGGGGGGGGGGGGGCAGTGAAGTTTTTAGGAGGGGCACACCTGTTACAGTCTACAGTAGGTATTTTAGAGTTAGGGTTGACAAAATTGGACACCGCGACCCTCCCCTGGCTACGGGCCTGTAAGAATGTCTCCTTTTCATTGGCTAAGAGCTAAAAAAAATTGTTAGAATTTAGCTCTCAGCCAATGAAAAGTCTTGATTCTTAAAATGTTTTAGTTCAAGGCTCATTTCTTTTTCTATAGTTCAATTTTCGTTTTATTTGCGGTATGAAAGAGCTTTTGAATAAATCCGCGTTCAATTTAGTATGTGCGAGATCATCTAACGCATTAATCCGATCACAATTTGTTTTTTTTTCTTCTATAAAATGTTTATTTTGAAACAGCTAATATTCAAAACAAATAAACAAAAAATGATGGAACATATTTTGATTTAAAAGATTCGTGGTTTCCGGGAATCCGAAAATACACACTAAAAGAAACTGCGTGAACATTTGATTATTTCAAATAATAACTTCAAATATTCGAATAGTATAATCGGCATTGGATGTGACCAGTGCACTTTTATATCTTCTACAATACATTATCAAACAATCAAAAATGCCAAAGCGAATCAGTTATTCACTGCAGTTTGTTAAGAATGGGGAAGGCGAAGGCAATGGGATATAACGTGAAATGAACGCAAACTGGGATCTTTCGGGACTAATCAATTCACTTTACCAGTTGTGAGAAACCAGAGAACCACTACACTTGAATCGATGATCTAGACCACAGGCTTTAGACCACTCGATCTCCGAACACCCAATTTAAAATAATAATAATAATGATTTTGTTGTTATTTAACAATTTTAGTATCTATAACTTTATTTTTCAGGATGACACTGTAACTTTTGCATTAAGAACGACTTCCAGTATATTTGATGTAAATCCACATAGGTAAAAATTTGACAATCGTTATTTTATTACTATGATGATTTCTGTCAATCACACACAGTATATTCGGTTTGAATGAATTCGTCAGACCTGCGGAAGGTGTGCATCCATATCCTAATGGACCCGGTGAATTTTCTGTCAATTTAATCATGATTATGGTATGGTTCATAACAGAAAGTGTGAAGCGAAACAAACGTGACCAGGGTACCGCGGTAAATAGTATATTCTTCAAGCTCTGGTAATAGTAAATAATTCAATAAATGTTTTTAATTAGCTATTTTCTGTTATTTCAGTGGTGATCTTATGGTTAAAAAATCTCTAGATTATGAGACACAGCGAAATCATACTCTACAAATAACTGCAACAAGTGGCACATATGTAAGTAATGCTGTTTAACGTCCTAGCAACATTACCAAGGCCATTTCACGACTAACATACGGTATATTTAATTTCAGCAATTCGCTTAGGAAAAAAAGTGAGGTTCCCAAGCGATCCAACTCCGTGCCACGGGGACGAACTCATGACCTTCATAGATATCCAGAGAGGTTATCAAAGGACCCTACTCCATGTCACGGGAACAAACGCGTGACATGCTAGAGCTAGATCTCACCCTCCATGTAAATAATGAACTATATAACATACCTATCATAATTTCATAGGCATACGGGCTCGATGACAGTTAGGGGGACAGAGCCCGAAATGCCCGAAAAAGAATTCGGGTTTACAGAGAGAGCTGCGGTCTTCCTCGAGAGGCGAAGAAGCGGAGCTTACCTTGTATGGACACACCCCCCCCCTCCCGAAGGAAATTTTGGAATATTTGACCGCCCCATACACATTTTCCTGCTATTTCAGCCCGTGAACAAAGCACCTTCAAAGAGGTCTAATATAGCCTAATTTAGGTGGCTGACTCGAATTCCAATCAATCGTTTACACCCACGAAGACAGGACCGTTGGGAGAAAATTTAACTGCCGCAAACGCTTTTTCCTGCTATTCCAGCCTGTGAACACAGCTACTTCAATTTGGTCCAATATAGCCTACCTGGCTGACCCGAATTTCAAACAATCGTCGCTGGGTTTGGGGGTCTTACCCTCCGGGGATGAATTTGGAAAATTTAACCACCGCAAATGCGTTTTCTACCATTATCGCCCGTGTACGTAACTCACAAATTATCCTATGGTTTTGTAACCGAAATCCCACTCTGCATTCCAGCCATCCAATCGGCCGCATGCTGCTGCATTCACAAATACTAATCAATTCCCAAATGTCGCTAAAAAGTAGAGTGGCTCCAGACAATTTTTTTCAATCCATAGTCAACTCAGTACAAATTCGTGGTATTCAATTAAAAGAAAAGCAAAACTAGAAATGCCCGAAAAAATTTCGGGTTTACAGACAGCGACGCCGGTTTTCTTTGAGAGGCGAAGAAGCGGAACTGACCTTGTTTGGACCCCCACAAGAAAATTTTGGAATATTTGACGGCCGCAAACGCGTTTTCCTATTCTTCCAGCCTGTTGGCACTTAATTTTGCCAAGTAGATGAAATAATTTTTTTTTCACTTTGTTTGCCCAAAAAGTCAGTTTGCTCGAAAGTTTAGTGGGGCAACTGCCCCCTGGCTCATACGCCTATGCATAATTCCATGTGTTTATTTTCGGGTGGTGTTTGTTTTGGCCGGCAGTGCCACTATTCAAAGCAATTGTTTAATTAAAGTTCTTCAGGACGATTCACGTCTGCAAGATTCATAAGGTTTGTATTGTTTTATGAATGTGTAAAATGTTGTGTTTTATAATCCTTGAAGAATAATTCTTTGCACAAAAATTGTAGCCATGTTTGACTTCCAAAATAAAGCATGATGTCTGGCGAAAATAAACGTGTGGATTTGGGACTATATAGAGCAATAACTTTAACTTGGTCGGAAGCCTAAAGCATTTGGTAGGTGTTTACATCCGCGGCCGAACGCCCATGGTCTTAAAAGAGAGAGAGGGAAAAGCGCTTTAACGTTCACTCAACACAAACTAGGTTATTTCGGGACTAAACCATGGTCTTAAAACATGTAATATTTGCTCTGTTGGGAGTGTTAGCAATTATGGTGAATTTATATTTTAGACGGCCACTGCTACAGTGAAAGTTACAGTTTCGGACGTGAATGATAATAATCCGAGCATTCCTCAAAAGGAAGAAATTGTCGCTGCGCAGAGACAAAGTGGTGCCATCTTAACTACAATAATGGTAAGTCTGTCTGAACCATTCTATTAATTTGTGTACGATGATCTGTAGATTATTATTTATATGACCCAATAAACAAATATGAAAATCTACAAATTAATGCGCATTTATTGTCTATTTACTTTCCTGCTAGTGGTTGTTACACTGAATTTTGAAGACTAGCTTGTAAGAATCGGGCAAATTTGAATATTGTTATTATGATCTACAAGGTTTGATGGAGCTTAAAGTCATATATTCACTAATTGGTCAGGGTTTTAACTATAGGCTAATTAATTATTCGTGTAGCCTGGTAAACTTCAATTCAAAGTTTTCAAGTTTTTTATTCACATAGCTGTCTAATTGGGATGTTCCCACTTTGCCGGCAGACTTTGATGTCAAATTTTAGCGCTAATCCAGAGTTAATCCTAGAACACTGGTGTTATAAACTATTGTCCATATCTTTTAAACTGTATTGATTTTAACACATAATTTGACTTTTATTAAATAACATTAAATAATTTACACATATAAAAATGTATTGATTTTAACAAATTTAACATTTATTGAATAACATTAAATAATTTACACATATAAAAACCATTAGGGTTTACACATGCAACTTTTATTAAATAGCATTATATAATTTATAACAATCAATCAATTCTTTATTCAGTTACTTTAAGGCAATATGCCTACAGTATCAAAAACATACAATGATATTTGTACAGACAATATAGTTTACAAAATAATTCGATATAAATTAATATATATATATATATATATATAATTATCTTTTAGATATAACATGGCAAAAAAATAAGGATGAAATTGAATATATACAGAGCATTATCAAAGAGCACTATGGTTGCAGGATTTCTGATCTTATTTCCATCGCCCACATATATAAATGGGCAGAGAACGAACCATGCTTGGGTCTTGACATTTAGACAGTTTGATAGCGTTTTCTTCGGTAGGGTGTTTTGTTAGCCATGTGGGTAGGAAATTAGCTTTAAGATCTTTAAGTATAGGACAGAATAATATAAAATGTAGCTCGTTTCCTAATTGTTTCCTGTTACAAATTGAACATATTCGCTCCTCTCTAGTAACATTATGATGGCGGCCTTGTTCAATCTCTAGATGGTGAGTTGAGCACCTTAAATTAGCAAGACAAAAACGAAGTTTATGAGATAGTGAACTAGATAAATACGATTCAGAATACATACTAGATTTGATCTTGTGGTAGAATTCACATCGAGGGGATTGGGATATATAAGTTTGCCAGTTTTGAAAATTTATATCTCTAATCCGTTGCCTAAAGCATGTCAGAGACTGTTTAACGTCCCCTACACCCTGGTGCATCCACACATGACCAAAACCAGAACTAAATAGTATAACAAGTACAGATGAGCACCAATTAAACCTACCATGCGAATCGTGTTCGTATAGCATCCGGTAACATAATTTTGGCAATCTATTGTCACTCATACTTTGAATAGTAAGAAAATATTTGATAGGTTTAATGACATAATTTACATATAACTCTAGTCTACCACATTCTGCTCTTGCAATGGCGTTTGTAGTTTTCATTCCTGTACACAAGAGCCATTTGCAGAATTTGTTTTGCACATTTTCTATATCAGGTTTAAGTTCAGTTCCCAATATTTCTGCACCATAATATAATATTGGACCAACCATAGAATCGAACAGTTTAAACGCAATTTTAACATTACGTTGAACAAGTTTAGATATACATAATTTTATACAATTTTTAAATAATGCCTTGTTTGCTTGCAGTGATAGGGTTTTACAACAAAGATTCCACTTGAGTCTATTTGAAAATATAATACCCAAATATTTGTAATGGCTGACAACATCAATAAGGTTTCCTTGATAGTACCATTTTTCATGTTTTGACAAAATACCCCCGTTCTTAAAAACTACAACTTGAGATTTAACTAAATTTACTTTCATGTTCCATTTCGAACAATATGTATCAAGTATATCAAGTCTGTTCTGAAGTCCACCTATGGTATCTGCAACCAGTGAGATATCATCTGCGAAAAGCAGGAGAAATACATCTTCGACACATTGGTTTATAAATATGCCAGATCTACATTCAGATCTCAACATGAGTGCAAGCTCGTTTATATGAATTCCAAATAACCAGGGACTGAGTATGCATCCCTGCTTCACCCCACTGAAACATTCAAACTCTTCAGAACAGGTTCCACCAGCTCTTACTTTTGAAATTGTACATTTATACATATTACATAACAAATTATACATTCGTCCGTGCATGCCATTTTTGATAAGTAAGTAGAACAATTTTGATCTTTGGATTAAATCAAAGGCAGTAGAGAAATCGATAAAGCAGCAATATAGGGCTCCATTTTTGGATATAGATAAATATTTCTGGACAATAGAATTAAGAACAAACATATTATCAACAGTGGAGTAGCCACGGCGAAAACCAGCTTGTTCTTCAACAAGTAATTGGTTTTCATCAGACCATTCAACCAGCCTTTTGTTTAGAATAGAACACAATATCTTCGATACTATTTCAATTAAGGAGATTCCACGATAATTTTCGGGGGTGTCCCGATTACCTTTTTTATGTATGGGGTGGATAATACTTGTAGACCAGGACGTTGGAAATGTTCCACTGTTAAATATGCTATTGAAAAGCTTGTAGAGTACTGGTAACAGTTGACCAGAGGCATATTTATAGAATTCTGGTGGTATCAGATCCTCGCCGGCCGCTTTACCACCTTTCAGTTTTGATATTGCGCAAGATATTTCGTGATGTGTAATATCACGGTTAAGTTTGTCGCAAAAAGTTATATCGGTATCATACTCTGCGCTATTGATATCATCAGATACATGGTCATTAGACAGTTCATCACTTTGTTCTACAATGGGATGTAATAAATTGTTAAAGTGATTGTACCATTCGCCAATGTTAAAGAGCACATATAATGAGAAAACTAAATTCATTGAGCTTATAAACATTATTTACTATATGCATTTTACGGCAGTTTAACGTCAATCTGATGAAAATTAATTCAGATATCGTCATTCAAAGTCGCAAATATAGACCTCCCGTAAAAACGACTTGGCCAATTATTGAAAACACTCTTAATCCCCTCAGACGCCAGTGACGTCACAGGGACCGAATGCATATTCGAGATGTTTATTCCTTAATTACCTATATACACCCGGCGTGTGTATTCGTTAACGCCTGACTGATTCCTTAAGCCCCCTAATTAAATAACCATTGACTACGGATTAATTTGTTTTGTAATTTAGAATTTGTTTTATAAAGACACTTGTTGTAGCCATATTCCCCATGTGTTTTTTTTTTATTAGAATAAGCCGACCGTAAGCCAACAATAATTGGCTTCTGATTGAAACAAGATTGGTGTGAAATTGTTATAGTCGGCGCTACGGACATCTTTTAAGCCGATAGAAATAATCAATTGTCGGCTTTTAAGAAACGAAATGGTTTCAAATAATAATCATTAGGGGTTTGACTGTCGATAGTGTGTATCGATAGTAAAAAGAAACTATCGATAAAAATTGCGATAGTCAAGCAAACTATCGATAGCTTCGATAGTTTGTAATAGCGAAAGTAACATGGCTCAAATTCACTCGTATTTGTCGAATAATTACTCTGTATTTATAACAAAAAGCTCCGTTATCACTAAAATAGCGTTACACGATCTCAATGTCACATGGAAATCTTCGTCTACCATATTAGGCATGGCTTACTAAGAAATGTTTAAAATGGTTGATTTTGGCGCGAAAAAGCTGAAAATGGTCACGTACGCCAATAACAGACATGCTGAAAGCATGTCGCATATGACAGGAAAGTTGGCTATGCCTTTTTTTACAAATTACTAAACTACCTATGTAATATTAATAATATAAATTTTATATAATACAAAGAAAAAAAAACACAATTTACTTTATTATTTAATTCACAATCAGAATGCGACGTTACCGTGTACCCGAGATACCAGCTTAGGAGGCTCTTCTATTCGCCCCCCTCCCCTTTTGCCGCACCTTTAGAAGACACATATTGTTTTTATCTGCACCGTCTTGTGTCGCTTCATTCTGTTTATTTGTCGATATGACTACCGATAACCGTGTTAAAACATTACGTACTGATTTACGGGCTGGAGATGTTGATCAACTAGTGAATTGTTATCTATTCTAGTCACAAATATATAATCTATTACAACTTAAGACGAGAAAGGTCGGCTTTGTTGTTGTTCTTGGTGTTTAACGTCCGCTTCCACCGAAGGCCGAAGGTGATATCGCAGACAAGTCCTATTTTTCATTTTCATTATCTTAGCGCACGCGCAGGGGTCTTTGCTGTGGGAGGAAACCGGAGTGCCCGGAGGAAACCCACGAGGTTGAGAAGGAGCCCCTATCTCCATGCCACATACGCTCACACCAGGGCTCGAAACCACAACCGCAAGCCAGAGGTGACCGGCCAGCTAGAGGTCGAAGCGCGGCACTCTAGACCACTAGGCCATCCCAACCCCCTGGGTCGGCTTTTGAAAATGCTTTCACTTATAGTAGCTTACGTGTAAAATTACGAGTTAATGATTACGCCAGTCAAATGTTAATTGGACCGACAAATACACACGTGTTAACTGGCGGTGTGTATACAGTGAGATATCGTACAGATAGTGATATATTGTATAGATAATGTGTATAGATTATGTGTAGTGCCTGTGACGTCACCAGCCAATCAACAGGATAAAGGTTGTAATTGAAAATTTGAAAACCGTTTTTGGCTGTCTGATGTTTAAACGTTAATATCTCAATTAATTTTAATCAGATTGGAGTGAACTTGACGTAAAATGAATATAGTAACCCTTAGCTATCAATATATGCAATTAAAAATTATTATTTTATGTGGTCTTTAATATCGGATTTATGTTCACAAGACTTATTTAGGAGATATTTTACATTCGACCAAAATTTAACCGAATCTTTTTCGTTGCATAGATCGTCTAACACTGACTTGTGATAGAGGTCTTTTTTCGTTGCGCACTCTTGCTGGAATGATTATTTAGATTCGAGATATTTATCGAGGTCATACTGATTATTTGTGATGCGGAATAAATTCAATCTATCAAATTTTGTTTTCTTGAGGCCAATAAGGCTGGTATCAAACCATGTGGCTGTTTACGATGGTCCGACTGTTTACTAATCCGCATTCGCGACTTATCACCGACAGACAATAGTGCTTCATTTAGATGTTTGACCGAGGTTTCCATGTCTGTATCGAGTTTCTGGAGTACGTCATCTAGATTATGTATGAACTCTGCACTATTAATGTTTGATATAAATTGGTCAACAAAACTTGGTTTCCATTTATACTTGACAATATGTGACGATGAATTTGTTGTGATTGGTTTAACATTCGGACACAATTTAAGCTCACAGAACACTGGGAAATGTTTTGATAGGTCTGTTTCAAGAATGGAAAACGTACTTACATTAGGGAACAGATTAGGACTAACAATAACATAATCGATAGTACTTGCACAACCTGAGGATACATATGTGAAGTTACCTCGAGTATCGGGAGTTATTCGACCGTTTAGAATTATCACATTGTTTTCACAGCACAAATCCAACAGTTGTTTTCCGAAATTATTAATTTTCATATCACAATTGTGCCTTGTTGGTATCATTTCTGTCGGAATGTGGTTTATGCGCATGGTGTCATAACAAGCCTCCAAACTAGGAATGTGAGCACCGTTATCGTTTTCGACGAAGTCAACTCCCGTTCCAGTTCTGGCATTTATGTCCCCCATTATGATAACATCTGTATCTTCATAGATTTGTTTAATAGAAAATAATGCTGATTCTATCGTGGTAATATTACAATTGATATCTTTATCATCATAAAAGATGGAGTTGACGGGTGGGACATAAACGCAACCTAAAATTAGATTTCTGGACAGTCCCAGTTTTTTTGTGTTGATGTGTAGCCATACCATTTCTTCAAAATCGTCGCGAACCAGGATTCTTTTTGTATAGATGGACAGGGCATCCTTAACGAGCACGAGTACGCCCCCAGAAGATTTACGTGAGTCACATATTCTCATACTCTCATATGCGTGGTATCCGGGGAACGTTTGTGAAAATTCTGTATTGGTTTTTTGAAAAGTTTCCACAAAACCAACTATATCATATTGTTCGATTATGGAGCATAAATCCTCATATTTCGAAAGTTTATATAATAGTCATTCAATATTCCAAGAAACAATATTAAGAGTACCTTTGTGGTCGGGTGGTGGCTTTTTGTTGCTATTGGTTGAGTTGAATTATTTGTTTCGTTTCAAGGTCGAAAGTAAACACATTTCTATTAATAATTAGTTTATCAGATTTCAGTGTCACAGTGTTATCATTATTTCGTTTGGCTTCTTTTAGATGCGGTATTAACCCTTTGCGAATTGATCTCACTCTATTAGTGAAATCTTCAGAAACACTCACACTTGATTCTTTGAGCAGTTGTCTGGCTTTGGTTAGGATTATGTCTCTTGTTTGGAGTCTGTGAAATAAAACTTTAATCGGACGCGGTCGACTGGAGTTTTGATTTCTTTTCCCGACCCGATGCACACGGTCAATGGAAACTGAACTGTCATCTTCTGCACCGTCTACTCCTAATTTCTCTGACAAAAACTTTCTTATTAAAATTTCACAATCACCCCAAGTTTCTCTTGACCCTTCTTTAATTTCATCGAACCCATAAAATATTAAATTTTTCTGTCTCATTTGATTTTCATTTACATCGACTTTGCTCATGAATGAGTCAGTGACCGATTTAATTTGACTTACCTCATTTCTCAGTGTCATAACTTCGTCTTTAATATTTAGTTCTCTCATTTCCCCTCTGAGACTAGCGATCTCTTCTTTTAAATCTAGAACAATTTGAGTAAGGTCTTTAATACTATCTCCGCTATTCTTTAAAACTAACTCACCAGTCGTTGAGATCTGAGCTTGTCTTGTAGATGGGTTTGATTCAATGTCGCCGGCCATTAACATCAGTAGATTGACGATAAAAACAAGAGAAAGTGACATGTTCGTTAAACGTATCACTTTAGTTCCGGGTTTTCTTCTGGCAATTCTGTGTATGTATGATCCGATATTTGCTCTCCATGCAGCTATATCATAACTCATTTTGCTTTAAATATATCCACTTGAAAATCGACGCGGTTCGTTGGTTTCTTTAGCTCGATAATGCGACTGTTCTCGACAACGTCCGTTTTAAATAAATAAATGCCTTACATAGCAATCATTTTACAGCCCAAATAAATAGGAAAGTTTTGTTCCATACTGATTTACACTTAAATTACCATTTAATAATTGTGTTTTTAAATGGTCAGTTCTTGTATCAAGTTGTCGATATTTCTTTTTGGTACCACTAAATATCTCTGAAAAGGTGATTTCGACATAAGATTTTTCATGTTTTATTAAGTTAATGAACTTGTAAAGAGCTCATTAACGCTGAACACTAGTGAACAGTTCTTGAGTGAATACTTTAAAACAGAGTATAGTTTTAAGATCAATTAAAGGATTAACAGGCTGCCGGCAAAGTGGGAACACACAGTCTAATTAAGTATGCACGTATATTTTTGAATTTTTACCGTACATTGACTGACAGAAAGTTGACAGTAAATTGAGTGTATTGTAAAACTAACATGTAGAATTACACCTAAATGGTAGATTTAGATTTACAAACACCATGTAAACTTACAATGAATGTAAAATAACTGGGCAAAGTAATCAATGTTTGCAGTTTTGATAAGATGTGCGCATTGATTGTTTATTAACGTAACCACGTGCTGGTTATTCAAGTCTTAGACTTGCCTCCCCATTGTGGACGCTCTAGAGGCTAAAGTTAATATCCGATTGACTTTAAATTTATACACAGCGTTTAAGGTCATGAGACGAAGAATCCTATTGTTTTCGGCAATTTTCAATAATTACTGCCAGAGTTATGATCCTTGGTCACTTCAAAAAATCGTGTGATCGCTCAAGAGACCAAAGTTAATATCCGATTGTCTATAAATTTATACACAGTGTTTAAGGTCATGAGACGAAGAAGCATATTGATTTTCGGTGATTTCCGATAATTACTGCCATAGTTATTTTCCTTCATCACTTTGAAAAATCTCTTGTAACGCTCAAGAAGCCAAACTTATTGTATGATTAACTTCAGATTGATACACAGAGTTTAAGGTCTTGAGACAAACAAGTATATTGATTTTCAATGAATTTTGATAACTGAACAACTCAATCCATGATATTAAATGTTTCGTATACTAAACGTTAGCATGAGGCAGAACTTTATAAAAACCAAACAAATTTTAATTATTTTCTGATGAGTTGACTTGTTACTCATAATCAGATGTTAGTGTATTATAAATGTTTCGTTACTGAAAAAAGTAAAAATATGCGACAACTCTTGTTGACTGCCCGGACGATTTAGCTGCTGTGAGCGTATGTTTCGTTGTCTGTCAACCTATCTTTAAATTAAATCACCTAAATCGCCGAACCGTTCTAATCTAGTTAAAATGGGGGCATCGACAGTTTATTATAGTGTTGTCAGGTTTAATTAATAATTTAAATAACATTTAAGACCTAAAGAAAGACCTGCAATACGCAGATTTATTATTAAGCTTTCATATTTCATGTGAAAGCTTATTGTTTTTGTTAAGATTATTAATTTTTCATATGAAAGCTTTTTTTTGATAAGATTATTATTAAGCTTTCATATTATGAAAGCTTATTGTTTCTGTTAAGATTATTATTATTATTTCATATGAAAGCTTATTGTTTCTGTTAAGATTATTATTAAGCTTTCATATGTATTTCATATGAAAGCTTATTGTTTCTGTTAAGATTATTATTAATATTATTCTTTTTTGTGTGTGTGTGTGTTTCCTGCAAATCGGATTTCTCAGAATGTAACATAGGATGTTTCTGAAACTTTGACCTCCCCCACCCCCCAAAAACAAAAATGGGTGTTGAGTATTGATGAAATATATTTTCAAAAAGTTTTAAGAATTCGAAATCACCGAATTTTACGAACGAATGAATTTGACCTGCATTACTGTAACTCTGTGACTATTTGACCTATTTTACTAAAAAATTCTTGACGAAAATCATTTTCAAGTGAAATTTCAGATTTTCGAATTTCGAAAGTTCGTCGCTGTCATTTCGAACCGAAAGTTGAGACCAACTTAACAACTTCTTTAACAGTTGTACGATTTTTATGAAATTTAGTATGTAAGTAGATCTTATCAATGCAACTTTAAAGATGTCCTTAGAAATTTTCTAAATTATACCCCGTTCGTAAAATTACGGATCGAAGTTTTCCAAAAAAATCGAAGAAATATAGGTCAGAATGACCTGATTTTTATTATTGATACTAGATAAGTAATTTCTGATTCGTACACAAAATATAGAGTTTGTCGATCGAACCGGAAGTGCCAAAATATTGATACGTGAAAATTCCCTAAGGCTTTAACTTACCGCCATGGAAGTTACATTTTCGGAATCCTTGAAGGAATGCCTATAAATCTATCGGGTCAGAATTTTGATTTCGGTCATGTGACAGTCACCATGAGAAAAGGTGAAAAATCCACGATAACGGACATGAAAATGAAAACAATAGACCGTAGTTTGGAGAAAACGTATCCTATTTTCGAAATTAATACATTTCTAGTTAGCCGGTATCAATGACGAATTATTGATATTTGAAAATGTCACAATTTCGAATTTTGCGTTTAACGTTTTTCTTGTCGACAATGTTGTTTAAGAGTGGAAAATTGAAGTAACATGGCTATATTGTGACCGATTTTAATGATGTTTTTTCTTGTTCAGATTATTTACATGACCCATGACACGTGACAGGAAGTGACTGTGAATATGAAAGCTTTAATATCTGCTTTGCTGATCTATTATTATTATTTTTTTTGGTCTGTATTTCATGCAAATCGAATTTCTCAAAATAAGATGTTTCTGAAATTTTGACCTAGCCTCCCAAAAATGGATGGTGAGTATTGATTAAATATATTTTCAAAACGTTTAAAGGATTCAAAATCAGCGAATTTTACGAACGAATGAATTTGACTTGCATTACTGTAACTCTGTGACTATTTGACCTATTTTACTAGTTCTTTTTTCTTTCAGTACCTTGACAAAAATCATTTTCAACTGCAGTTTCAAATTTTCGAATTTCGAAAATTCGTCGCTGTGATTTCGAACTGGAAGTTGAGACCAACTTGACAACTTCTTTAATAGTTTCACGATTTTCATGAAATTTAGTATGTATAAGTGCAAGTAGATCTTACCGATGCAACTTCAAAGATGTCCCTAGAAATTTTCTAAATTATCTACCCTTGCTAAAATTATTGATCAAAATTTTCAAAAAAATCGAAGAAATATAGGTCAGAATGACCTGGGTTTTTTTATACTAGATAAGTAATTACTGATTCGTACACAAAATATGGAGTTTGTAGATCGAACCGGAAGTGACGGCATCTTTAAACGTGAAAAAAATCACTAGGCCCATATTCCCGAAAGTGAATTAGTGCTAATCATAGATTTAATCTCTGACTTTTCGACCAGCCATATTCTGAAAGGCTGATTAAATTTTAAGCTAAGATTTTTATAAACTTTGATTAGCCTAATCATTGAGTTCATCATTGTTCGAGAATACCATAAAATGTGGTATTCTCGAACGTTGACTTGTACTTAATTATTGACTAAATCACCCCAATATTTAGTCATCTCAGGGGGGTAGTTTAAGGAAAGATTAAGTGCATGTATATGCAATTATACTGTATTGAATATTATAGAAATTATTTTTTTCATTGAATTCAGACACACTGCGCTTATATTTCGCTTCAAAAGTAACAAATTTACATTCATCGTAAATTCTGTTGAAATTTTTTTTTTATATATATTATATTAAACATTCTCTATAATATAAAATATAATTATGTGCACTTTAGTCAAAATGAATAAAATACAAAATACAAATTATTTTTAGAGCGGAACAAATCAACCTCTTGGCACAAAAGGGAACCCACAGCAGATAAATCGTCCGGGCAGTCGACAAGGGTTGTCAATTTTTTTCTTTTGTCATTAATGAAAACATTTACGAATCTAAAATCTGAGTACGATTAACAACCTATTAAGTAATTATCAGAAATCAATAGAATTTGTTTGGTTTCTAGTTTTGCCCTCGGCGATCATTTACTATACAAAACCTAATAGGCCTCGTCTTCTCAGTTAAATACTGTGTATAAATTTGAAGTCAATCGGATATTAACCTCAAAGCATCTTGAAGGTTTTTCAAAGTGATCAGCCTCTCCAACCTCGTGGGTTTTTTCCAGGACCTCCGGTTTCCCCCCACAGCTAAAGACCCATACGCCCAAGCGAATTATTGAAATAGAAAAACAAGCCATATATATGTTAGTTTGTGTCGAGTGGACGTTAAACCCATCTATCTCTCTCTCTCTCTCTCTCTCTCTCTCTCAGTGGTCAAGGGCCATAACTAAAGTCAATCGGATACCAACTTTAGCCTCTACAGAGCTCATGAGATTTTTCAAAGTGATTAAGGGCCATAACGCTGGTAGTAATTATAGGAAATCGTTAGTAATCGGATACTTTCTCATGACCCTAAGCACTGTATATAAATCTAAAGTAAATCCGATACAGACTTTAGCCCATAGCGCGTACCATAAGATTTTTCAAATTGATCAAGGGCACTAACACAGGCAGTAATTATCATCGGATATCGCTGGAAATCAATAGGAATCTTCCTCTCATAACTTTCCACACTGTGTATAAGATTAAAGTCAATCAGATATTAATTTTAGCCTCTACACCGTCCACAAAAATTTTCAAAGTGATCAAGGGCCATAATTATCGTAAATCGTTGGAAATCAACAGGCTTCCTCGTCTCTTGACCTTAACCATTGTGTATAAATCTTAAGTCAATCAAATACCAACTGTAGCCTCTACTGCGTCCATAAGATTTTCAAAAGTTATCAAGGGTCATAATGCTGACAGTATTATCGACAATCGTTAAAAAACAATAGAATTCCTCATCTCGTGACCCTGAACACTGTGTATAAATCTAAAATCGATCGGATATTAACTTTAACCTCCAGGTTGTCCACAAGATTTTTCAAAGTGATCAAGGGCAATAACTCTAGTAGTAGATATCAGCAATCAATATACCCCTCAGTCTCATGGCCTTAAACACTGTGTCTGTGTAAATTTAGAGTCAATCGGATATAAACTTTGGCCTCTAGAGCGCCCATAATTATCGGAAATTGTTGAAAACCAATAAGCTTTTGTGTCGCATGACCTTAATAAATGTGTATGAATTTCAAGCCTTCTACCGAATACATGAAAGAATCAATAGAAATATTGAAGCATAGTATACAAACGTTTCTTTTCATTTAGCATAATCTTTATGATTTCTTTTTCGAGATGTCCACAAAGGCTTTCTTTTTGTCAATAAAAAAGAATTTGTTACAGTCTTAATTTTAGCTGTTCAAGCAATGTTTCATGTTTTCGATGTAAGAGATTTAAGAAACGAAATACAGTCGTGTTCTTTGAAACTTGAAGAATGTAAATCAACATTTCACATTTTTGTACGATAATTAATGTTGCTAAATGAGATTTTATAGGTTTGGCACTCCCTGCAACAGTTGTATATAAAAAGAATATAAAAAGAAAATGCATATTTATTGTGTCTCAATAGGTTAAACAACTCGTAAAACTTTGTTATAAATAATAATTACATTGTAATGTTCCAAATTGGCCTATATACGAAAACAAAACCCATCAAAATCCCACTACACTTTGGAAAAGTGTAGCGTTAAAAGTGGATAAATTAATAAAGAATACACATATAGCAGGTTGTTACAAAATAGACAAATAGTGATAATTTCGGATTTTAATAGAAAAGAGGGGCAAAAAAATTAATCTGTTCCTGTGCAGTGCTTCTGTTGCATCAGGAGAACAAATGTGACTTTGATATCAGCAACAGAAATTCATATTTCGAATACTAAAAGACAATCACGGTGGTGCAAGATGAAGACCCTTGCAAGGGACAAGGTGGAGTCGTTTGGATCAGATAACAAACTTAAGTACTGTGTACACATTGGGCCGCACGTAAAATAACCTTTGACAGTTAAATTTTTGTATAACTGAGCCGTGGTGTCGGTCCCCAGGCAAAATTGCCCTCATAGCACACTCTATGGCACAGGGCTGTCTCCCTTAGCTCAGCTGGAGCTCAACAGTAACTTTCGTTTCATTTCATTTCGAATACTAAATATATGTGAACTCTATTTTACTTGACTTTCTTTTTCACACATTTTATTTCTTTCCTGCCCACCCATATGAGCCCCTTTGATGATTTTTTGAACCCTAACAATAGTTTCACAGACTCTAGGATGGGAAAAACTGTTCTAAAACATGTACTTTTCTAATCTACTTCCTGTAATTGGGCCCCTTTATCAATGATAAAAGCCTTTTTAATCACTGATTATATTTAATCATTGATTAAAGGTTTAATTATAATCAAAGTTTAAACCTTGAATTTTAATCGTTGGTGAGAAAAATTTATAGTCAAAGATTAGCTAATCTGACTTTTGAGAATACCAAACTTAGTCAACCACCTAATCACAGATTATTTTAAACACTGTTCGAAAATACGGGCCTAAGTCTTTTGCGATATTGCACTTACAGACATGGTAGTTATATTTTCTGAATCTTTAAAGGATGGCCTAAAAAATGTTCAGAGCAGAACGTTGATTTAGGTCAACCGATGGTCGCCATTTAGAAGTGAATATGAAAAATAGTGAAAAATCGACATTTAATAATGATGAATGAAATAATAATAATTTATTTTTATATAGCACATTACACATAGTTTCAATGCACTGTACAATGCATTACATATAAAATAGGTACATTTAAAAGGAATAAAAAAATATATAAGAGCATTTAATACAATCGATACAAACAGGAGTACATATACACATACATTCACATACAGACATATTTACATATTCATATACTTGCACATAAATACAAACATGTTCACGGGTAGCGTTGTCTGAACAAATGTGTTTTTAAACAGCGTTTAAATGGAGCAATTTCTGCGATTTCATGGAGGTGTATTGGGAGAGAGTTCCAGAGTTCAGGACCAGAGTGTTTAAAAGCTCGCGACCCATAAAATTTAGTTTTGGGAGGTTTTGAGGGGTATTGTAGACAATTACCTTGAGCGAACCGGGTGTTTTGAGTTGTATTTTTAACAATGAGAAGTTCGTTCAGGTACATAGGTGCTGAGCCGTGAATAATTTTGAAAGTTAATAGAATGATTTTGAATATTGTTCTTTGGGCCAAAGGAAGCCAGTGGAGTTCACGTAGTATAGGGACTGATGGGGCAAACTTGCCTTGTCTTGTAACTAATCGGGCAGCAGAGTTTTGTAAGGTTTGAAGTTTTTGTATTTGGGTGAGGCGTAGGTTGTGATATAGACTGTTGCAATAGTCCAGACGTGAGTTTATCATTGAATGAACTAATTTCTTAGTACCGCGTCTGTCTAGTAGGGGACAAATTCTTCCTATTCTGTAAAGCGCGTATGCTATTACCTTACATGTTTGTTTAACGAATCCTTCGAGTGAACAGTCTCTTTCTAACATAACACCTAAGTTTTTAACAGTTTCCGAAACAGATATGTCAGTGTCATCACCTCGAATGGAAATTAAAGAATTAGCACTTTCACCGAATCGGGACGAAAAACAAACCACGTCTGTTTTTCCATCATTCAGTACAAGTTGATTTTTCTTCATCCACGCTCGTATTTCGTCCACACACGATTCAACAGATACTGTTACGTCTGAATGTTGTGTACACGATACATATATTCAGCTGTCATCTGCGTATATCATTGACTCAAGACCATGCCTCGATATAATGGCCTCTATCGGTGAAGTGTATAGGGTAAAACGCACAGGTCCCAATACCGAGCCTTGAGGAACGCCTCGACACAAAGTTCTCTCCGAGGATGTGTTGTTGCCGATTATGACTGATTCGGCTTCTATTACTTAAGTATAATGTGAACCATTCTAATACTATACCACAGATACCAAATCGATCTTGTAAGCGGTGAAGTAAAATTTGATGATTCAACGTATCGAACGCTGCG
This sequence comes from Patella caerulea, assembly GCA_036850965.1. Classification (NCBI taxonomy): domain Eukaryota; kingdom Metazoa; phylum Mollusca; class Gastropoda; family Patellidae; genus Patella; species Patella caerulea. The sequence continues at coordinate 46,271,200 of JAZGQO010000001.1, read as the reverse complement.
CTCAGGTCTTCTAACATGACAAGGATAACCTGCTTCCACTCATCTAGTGCTGATACAGTGTCATTATGTACACGTAGTAGGGCAGTCTCTGTGCTGTGGTGTGGTCGATAAGCTGATTGACATTTAGTGTATAGTGAGTTCTCACATAGGTGTGTCCTCAAGCGAGTGGGTGCAGCTTTTTCAAGAATTTTAAAGTTAAAAGGAAGGTTAGAAACTGGTCTGAAATTATTGAGAATTTCTGGATCGAGGTTTTGTTTCTTTATCAAAGGTCGCACTAACGCAGTCCGGAACAACGCCTGTTTCAAAGGATTTGTTTACCATCTCAGCCAGTGAAGGTGTTACTTGATCAACACATTTTTTCAACAATTCGGTTGGCATCGGATCAAGGGGACATGATTTTGACGGAGCTTGCAGAATTAATTTTTTAATTTCCTCCTTGGTCACTGGTTTGAATTTGTTGAGTTTTGGAGAAACTGTTTCATATTGTTCATGTTGAGGTGATGCAGCACTACCAGAGCAAAGTTTATCAATTTTGTGGATGAAAAAGTCTGACATCATCTCTGCAGCTTCTTCTTGGGAATTTGCAGTTGGTGTGACCGATGCGTTTATCTTCTTCAAGCCAATCATATCATTAACTATACTAAACAGTTGCTTGGAGTTCGCGTTTTCAATTCGATGTTTGTGGTACAGAAATTAATGTTTTTTCGATCTCGTTATTGTAACTTTCCTTAAGAATTTGTTTGTGAATTTCGAGATTAGAGGATTTCCACTTTCTTTCAGCGCGTCGCACTTCCTTCCTTACTTCTGATAATTCTGCCGTAAACCAGGGAGCTCTTGGTTTGTCAGTAACTGTCTTTTCAGATAGTGGAGCTAAGGAGTCCAGGACAAGTTTGACCGTAGTGTTGAAATCGTCTGCTAGCATGTTAGCGTCACCTTGAGAAACCAAAATGAAGATCCAAGAGCTTTCTGAAATTCTTCGACACCTAAGTCTACGAGCTTTCGTCTCTTCGGGCGGATTTTGTTATTGGGTGGACGCATAATATTGAGATTTAAAAGAATTTGGCTGTGGTCTGAAGGTAGGTCATTATTTATACTCAGATTTTTGATGAAGTCATCCGACGACCTCGTTATTATAAGGTCTAACGTGTGGCCTTCATCGTGGGTTGGTTCATTTACATGCTGGACCAGGTTAAATGAGGAGAAAAGATTAGATAACTTTATCACTTCAGGTTTATTTGTCTCGTAGTGGAAATTAAAGTCACCGGCGATTAATAAATTACGGGCTTGGCTTGTAAACAAACACAATAGGGCATAGTATTTTCAATGCGTCTCCTATTTCTGAAGTTGTTTACGAGTGAAAAATGAGATTTAAAAGAATTTGGCTGTGGTCTGAAGGTAGGTCATTATTTATACTCAGATTTTTGATGAGGTCATCCGACGACCTCGTTATTATAAGGTCTAACGTGTGGCCTTCATCGTGGGTTGGTTCATTTACATGCTGGACCAGGTTAAATGAGGAGAGAAGATTAGATAACTTTATCACTTCAGGTTTATTTGTCTCGTAGTGGAAATTAAAGTCACCGGCGATTAATAAATTACGGGCTTGTAAACAAACACAATAGGGCATAGTATTTTCAATGCGTCTCCTATTTCTGAAGTTGTTTACGGGTGAAAAATGAGATTTAAAAGAATTTGGCTGTGGTCTGAAGGTAGGTCATTATTTATACTCAGATTTTTGATGAAGTCATCCGACGACCTCGTTATTATAAGGTCTAACGTGTGGCCTTCATCGTGGGTTGGTTCATTTACATGCTGGACCAGGTTAAATGAGGAGAGAAGATTAGATAACTTTATCACTTCAGGTTTATTTGTCTCGTAGTGGAAATTAAAGTCACAGGCGATTAATAATTACGGGCTTGTAAACAAACACAATAGGGCATAGTATTTTCAATGCGTCTCCTATTTCTGAAGTTGTTTACGAGTGAAAAATGACATTAACTTCACTAGATTGTGACCAATTTTAATGATTTATTTTTTCTCGTTCGGATTATTTATATTACCCAAGACATGTGACAGGAAGTGACAGAAATAAAAATGGGTGGCAGTTTTTGATTAAATATATTTTCAAAACGTTTTTCGAATCAAAAATCACCGAATTTTACGAATGAAGAAATTGACCTACATACCTACATACTCTGTTACTATGTGACCTTTTTTACTATTTATTTTTCTTTGAGTAGCTTGACATATTTACTTCAACTCTGCTATTTACGATTTTCGAAAATGAGGTCATTGACAGTTCGTACCGGAACTAAAACAGACTTATTAAGTTTTTTAATATTCGTACGATTTTCATGAAATTTGGAATGTATGTAGCTATTATGTACCCAACTTCAACGATACCATTAGATGTGTCATGAATTATCTCCCCTTGGATAAATTTGGCATCAAACAGTCGACGAAATATAGGCCAGATCACCATGATTTTTTGTCTGTGTACTAGCTGAGGTATTCTTGATGTGTACACAAAATATGAAGTCTATCGATCGAACCGGAAGTGCCGCCATCGTGAAACGTGAAAAATCCCAAAGGCTTTTTGGCTATTTTACTTACAGACACGGGAGTTCTGAATCCTTGAAGGAATGCCTAAAAAATGTTCAGAGCAGAATTTTGATTTAGGTCAACTGAGGTCGCCAATTTGAATTTAATATGAGAAATAGTGAAAAATCGACATTTACGGGCTTGTAAACAAATACAATATGCCCCTTATTTCTGAAATGAATACATTTCAAGATAGCCTGGCTCATTTCGAACTTTTGGTATTCGGATTTTTCAAAAATTCGAATTTCGTCTATGACTTTTTTCGTGCCGACAAAGCTGTTTACAAGTGAAAATGGATTTCTTTCTTGTTCGGATTATTGATATGAAACATGACATGTGACAGGAAGTGACTGTGAATATGAAAGCTTTAATATCTTCATATGAAAGCTTATTGTTTCTGTTAAATTTATTATTGTTTTTTTTTGTGTGTGTTTTGTCCACAAATAGGATTTCTCAGAATCTAACCATAGGATCTTTATGAAACTTTTACACCTCCCCCCCCCAAAAAAAAAAAAATAAATGGGTGGTAGTTGTTGATTAAATATAATTTCGAAACGTTTTTCGAATCCGAATATTACGAACAAATGTATTTGACCTACATTGCTGTAACTTTGTTACTGTTTGACCTATTTTACTAATTCTATTTCTTTGAGTACCTTGAGAAAATTTCTTCAAATCTACAGTTTCAGAATTTCGAAAATTCGTCGCTGTGATTTCGAACCGGAAGTTTAAACAACTTAACAACTTCTTTAATAGTTGTACGATTTTCATGGCTTTTTTGATATTTTACTTACACACCAACTTGACAACTTCTTTAATAGTTGTACGATTTTCATGAAATTTAGTATGTAAGTAGACCTTACTGATGCGACTTGAAAAATGACTTTCAAAAAAATCATCGAAATATAGGTCAGAATGACCTATTTTTTTTCGATACTAGACAAGTGATTAAGGATTCGTACACAAAATATGGAGTTTGTCGATCGAACCGGAAGTGCCACCATCTTGAAACGTGAAATATCAATAGAACTTTTGTGATATTGCACTTTTCTAAATTATCTCCCCTTGGTGAAATTAAGAATAACATTTTTCAAAAAAATCATCGAAATATAGGTCAGAATGACCTTTTTTTGATACTAGACAAGTAATTATTGATTCGAACACAAAATATGGAGTTTGTCGATCGAACCGGAAGTGCCACCACCTTGAAACGTCAAATATCAATAGAACTTTTGCGATATTGCACTTACAGACATTGGAGTCATATTTTCTGAATCCTTGAAGGAAAGTTTAAGAACATTCAGAGCAGAATTTTGATATAGGTCTATTGATGGTCGCCATTTTGAAGTGAATATGAAACATAGTGAAAAATCGACATTTACGGGCATAGTATGTTCAATGCGTCTTTTTCGTGATAGCCGGGATAAGGGTCGAATTTTTGGTATTTGACTATTTCAAAAATTCGAATTTTTCCTTTGATGTTTTTCCTGCCGACAAGGTTGTTTACGAGTGAAAAATCACATTAACTTCACTAGATTGTGACCGATTTTAATGATTTATGTTTTCTTGTTCGGATTATTTATATCACCCATGACATGTGACAGGAAGTGACTGTGAATATGAAAGCTTTAATATCTGCTTAGCAGATCTAGTTATTATTATTATTATTATTATTATTACCGGTATGCATAACCGCTAGAATCCTGGGCGTATTCGAGACTGTGGCCGCAAGTTCGTGAACGTCGGAAGAACACGAAAACACTTTCACGAGTCTCGAACATGAGAAAACCGTGTCCGTGGTAACAAGTTGAATTGAATTTATACAATCTATTACTATAACTTGATTAGTACTGTATTAAGCATAAATGACTTAGATATTAAGCATAGTTTTGAAAAAATGATTCTGTTTTGCTCCTTTTTAATTCTTTCTGTGACGAATAAATCGCCTTTTGATACGCCCACGTGGAAATATCGTCGTATATTGTCGTCGTCACCGTGCGTCCGTCCGTCCGTCAGTGAGCACTCTACAGACATTTATCATCTGATTGATTTGAAATTGATATATTGTTTACATTAGTGAGACGAAGGCTCCTGTTTACTTTCAATAATTTTCGTTAATTTCTTCTGTAGTTATGGCCCTTTTTCACTTTGCTGCACCTTGCGAACGACAAAAGTGGACATCCTATCTGTATGAAATTTGTATGCATCATTTAAATTAGCGCAACGAAGAAAACTATTGCATTTCAGCAATTTCCGTTTATTACGTCTAGAGTTTTCCCCATTGTTTCACTTTGTTGAACCTTGTGGATCTGTATGAAATTGTATCATTTAAATTGTAACACAATTTATCATCCGGTCTGTATGAATTTGTATGCATTATTTAAATAAGTAAAACAGAATAATTTGTCAATGTTTAACAATTAAGGTTCTTGTTTCGGGTTGTAGAGCCTTTGTAAATCCACAAAAGACGAAAATTAGATTCTGATCTGTATAAAATTGTCTTATAAATCCCGCCATTACATACAAAATAATGAATATTCGACAGCCCTTATTGTCCGCCGAACGATTTAGCTGCTGTCGGTAGTTGTCGACGCGTCGATCAAGTATGCTCTCGCCTCACACCAGCTAACGGGGTAGTGTGGGATTTGAGAACAGAAACGTGTTTGCGAACGCATTCCTGTCTGTTCGACACCCACAGGAACCCATTCTCCGTCCGCTCTCTGCACCGGAACACTTGTTTCGAATACACCACTAATCATCACCTAGTTTTATAGGGTATTTTAGGGGTGTTAGCAAGACAGAATTGCGTTGACGGTCTGCAAATAAAATGATAAATGCTAAAAACTCACCACGTTACATGAAAATCTAGTAGGTCGCAACTATTTCAATCACGACAACATTATAAATTACCGGCAAAAAGCATCGCTTCATACGTTAAAAATATTTTATTGGCGATACCTGAATAACATTTTCTTTCATAATTTATTTACCAGCGACTCGAAACTGAAGCATTTTAAAATTTGCAGGAAAAAGAGAACGGTCGGTATAAATGTATTGAGAGTAATGAGAATATTTTCTGAATATTGAACGACAGCACATGGCCAAATAAAGACTTTAAAAAAAAAATAAAAAAAATGGGTGTATACATGTTTAAGTAGTTCCGAAGAAAATCCCTAAATATTTGGGCTACAATACCGATAAACAAGATCCTGTTTCCAATTTATCGGGGGGGGGGGGGGCGGGGTGTTATTGTCCATTTCACCATGCCTGAATGGTGTTCTAATGACAAATTCGAAACAGTAATATTAACTAATGTGGCCTTAAAAGGTCTATCAATGTTAAAGTTCAAAAGAGATGTAGAATTACACGTTTCTTGTAAATTCTACACAAATATTGTATTTAAATATGTTTGAACATTAGAATTACCAATAAAAACAAGCAAAGTACAACATACATGTACTTTTAACAAACATAGTTGAACCTCTACACCTCAATTTTTAATTTACCAGTCTTTTACAGTAGTCCCATGTTACCTCACTAATACAGTAAATTTAAAGTGTAAAAACATGCAGTGGTATTTTTACAGCGTTATGTTTAAGAAATTACATATTTTCAATGTAATTTTACAATTACTTCTAACAGTGTATAGAAATAAGTAATTGCAGTTAATACCACTATATAATTTTGTATGGCGTTTTTTACTGGTTTTCTTGTGCATTGGTTCCACAGTGAGACATTATTGGCTACATAATATGTTACTCGTTTCGTTCTTAACGTATTTTATAACGGTCGAAAATTTATTTATTATGTTGTTTCATTGCCTTTACCTTAAAGGACAATATAGGTGTTAGTCATTATCACATATGTGATAGAACTGGTTAAACATTATAAAAAAAAATCGGTTCTTGGGCCATTTTCAAAAAAGGCTATAGTAGCTATTTCTCTTGATTTACATAGCAACATTAAAAAAACATAATTAAGATATCAACTGTATGCGTAAAATCCAACTATTTAAAGTTACATTCCCGGGTATAAATTTTGTGATTTGATGTTATATTTGGATGGAAACATATCCAAAGTAACCAATCTATCAAAAATTTGCTTCAATTCCCTCTCAAAAAATTTGTATTCGCCGGGGATACCACTAGCTATAAATGTTGGGCGCAGATTGCCACCCCCTCGGACAGATTACCCCTGCACATGCGCAAATCTCGGTCTAATTTCCGATGAGTAATCTGCGCGCGCGAAGTGAACTTTGTCCAGGCAATTTAACGGATTACTGCGATGATAATCCACTTAATCTTATTAGTATTATTAGTCATTTTAGTGAAATTTGCGAGAAATGAACCGTGTGTTTTATAACACCAAGGCGTTCAGATTTTACGCCAAATTACCACTTTACCGAGAGCAGTCTATGCTATGTTGTTACGATTTATGTGGTTACGATTTATAGAAAAAAGATTTTGAAGATATTCACTGATTCAACTTGGTCATCGTTTTATTCTTTCTGTTATTCATATTCCATCAAGAGGAGATTTTATAAAAATGGCTGAAGTATTACTCCGTGCATCAAATGACGATAATTTTTCATTGGTTAGATCCGTATAAATGCTGGAAAATTTAGAGTAGCTATTGGCTAAAAGCACGCATAAAAAACCTTATTTGCATATTGCATACTATTTATAGTATTATTAGTTGGAATTATTTTCAAGTCGGCAGCCTCAAGGACCAACATACCGCGTTTTGCATAGAGTCGAGTAGGGTAGCATAGAATTGTAATAATAAATAGTACGCAAGTCTAAAATAATTATATTCGCGAAAAATTGTCTTACATTATCGGTGGTCCACACTGATTTAGAGGCGTATTTCCAGTATTACAGCTAGATAAATCCATGCTATGGGCACAATGATGTGTAAAATAGCTTTATTTAACGTCCGCTTCCACTGAGGTGATATCGCACAATGATAAAACTATAACGTACCCGCGTACGTATACCGGAAATCAAAGATTACAGGTGCACATCATTTCATTTACCACCCTTTTCATATTAACCTGGACGGCGTTGTTTCGGATGTGGGGGGTTGTGATGGCCTAGTAGTCTAGAGTGCCTTGCTTCGACCTCTAGCTGGCCGGTCACCTCTGGTTTGCGGCTGTGATTTCGATCCCCGGTGTGAGCGTATGTGGCATGCTACTACTACTACCTGGTGTTTTAGCGTCCGCTTCCACAGAAGTGATATCGCAGACAAGACATAGGAGAGCCAAGGCTTCTTCCTGTTTTTAGAATATGGGTTTGCAATCTTTCCATCTGCGGCCTTGAGCCATGGAGTAGGTTTAGTGAGAAGTTCTTCCCTTTATTCAATAAAAAACATATTGTTTGGTAGTTGATCTGTAGAGACAGCATTTATGCAGACATATATGCGTCTCGTATCTGGATTGGTAGAAGTCATCTTTTGAGGTTTAGGTGCCAGGCCCGTCTTATCGTGGCCTCCCCTTACTCCACTTATCCCACTTTGCGGGTTTGGTGTCTTTGTAGTGGATTAAAGTTTAGATGCCGAGCCCGTCTTACCCTGACCCTCCCTTACTCCACTATCCTGCTACTTTGGGGTATATCCCCTATGTAGTTTAGTGTTTAGATGCCGAGCTCGTCTTATCGTAGCCCCCTCTTACTTCACTATTCTACTTAATCCAACGGTGTTCATTACATCGTGAATTAATTCGAAGATTTGCAGCTTCAGATCGGGTCTTGGAAAGAGTAGGTTCTTTATGTTGAGCGGTATGTTGTTGCTCTCCATCATCTCCACTAGTTCTGTTTTCTCTTCCTTGTATACCTCGCAGTCTACCAGGACATGGTTGGTGGTACATTCTTCTCCGCACTGACACACGATGACTTGGTGTTTGTAGTCTCGCAGCCGCTCTTTCACCCTTAGTTTCGATATAAGTTTGCATATATCTCTTCTTGGGTGATTGATAGCTGTCTTCGTGTAGATCTTGTCATCCAGTCGGAATCTGTATGTGTCGAGTTCAACGAGCTTTAATTCCCAGAGTGAATTGACCTGGCTTTTTACCATACTGTAGATTTCCGTGGTGCTGTATTCTATGGTGTGGAATGGTGCCGTGTCCTTGAGAACTTCGTTGGCGAGTCGATCTGCCTATTCGTTTCCTCTAATGTTCACATGTGATGGAATCCACACGAGCTCTAATTTGCTTTTCTAGGACCCTCTGGTACAGCTGTCTGATTTCCAGAATGACTTCTGGTCTTGAGTCCGACTTGTCATTTTGGGTTGAAATCAGACTGCTCAGAGAGTCGCATGTGACATACAGGTTTTGCTCAATTTCCGTTTTTCGCCCTTTGGCGTGCCGTAGGGTGGCGGGTACGAGTATGAGGGGGTAAGGCCCTGCCCTCGGGTGGTCTGGCATCCATTCAGGGGGTCAGCCCCCCCCCCAAAAAAATTTTTTTTTGCCACGCCCCTTTCTGGACATGTCCAAAAATTTTTTTTTTTTTTTACTGAATTTAGATTGGTGTGGGTGGGGTGGGGCTTGGGTCCACCCCCCGTAGGTTGAGGGTGGTTGCGTGCCCCCAAGTCGGTCGTTGATTCACGGAAATTTGATCTTTTACTCAACCTGATGTGCGCGGGCAAGATAAATTGCCTAATTTAACTTTGGAATTGACTTTTTTCACACAAATATAATTAATGGAGATGAGTTTTTAAAGATACGCCTGTCGACTTGCCAAAATATATTAATAAAGTGGAAAATATTCCAAGTTTACATGCAAAACTGCGAAAACGCAAACTTCAGCGGTCTTATTCCAAGTCTGGTACCCAAAATAGAGTTATCTCTCTTTACCCGGTTAATTCAAACTCCGCTCTGTAAGCAGACCAAATCCGCCGTATATTGTCTATGTGCACTAAAATGTGTTCGATAAAAATCGCGACACGTCAAAAAAAAAAAAAAGAAAAAAGATTCCCGTCCATGGTCGTGTCGGGCTGGTATTCATTTGCTATCCCGCTCCGATGAATGTCTCTCGCATAATTCAAACTCGGTCGTTGATTCACGGAAATTTGATTTTTTACTCAACCTGATGTGCGCGGACAAGATAAATTGCCTAATTTAACCTTGGAATTGACTTTTTTCACACAAATATAATTAACGGAGATGAGTTTTTAAAGATACGCCTGTCGACTTGCCAATATATATTTATAAAGTGGAAAATATTCCAAGTTTACACGCGAAAACGCAAACTTCAGCGGTATTATTCCAAGTCTGCTACCCAAAATAGAGTTACCTCTCTTTACCCGGTTAATTCAAACTCCGCTCTGTAAGCAGACCAAATCCGCCGTATATTGTCTATGTGCACTAAAATGTGTTTGATAAAAATCGCGACACGTCAAAAAAAAAAGAAAAAAAAGATTCCCGTCCATGGTCGTATCGGGCTGGTATTCATTTGCTATCCCGCTCCGATAAATGTCTCTCGCATAATTCAAACTCCGCTCTGTAAGAAGACAAATTCATCGTATATTGTCTATGTACACTAAAATGTGTTTGATAAAAATATAAACTAGATAAACACCCCTCGACACACGTCAAACAAGATGCCCGCCCATGGTCGTCTCGGACCGGGATTCATTTGCTCCGACAAATGTGTCTCGCACCGAATAAAAAATGGAGTTATCTCGCTTTACCCGGATAAACGCATTTCTTTGGTTAAAGTTATTATCGTAATCTCACCCGTATATTATATATGTTCAATAAAAAAAAAATATACCTCAGATAAACGTCAAAAAATGATTCCGGTTATGAGCGATAAAGTGATAAGCGATAAATCTGTAAATATTTGGTTCTACATATAGATCAAGTTGTCTATTAACCAGCTTCGCCAACTAAGTAAGAGTTAGAACCCATATAGAAAATTCTTAGAACATGATCTCTACGTTCAAAACTTATACAAAATATAGTATGATATTTGTATTATTTATATTTCATAAAATATTTGGGGAAAACTAATTGAAATATGAAATTTGTTAAAGTTGAATAATTTGTAGGTGTGGTCATAGAGTGATTGACAATTGGGTGGAGTCATTCAATGTCACCTGTATAAGTCATGAGATTAAGAGATTAAAGGTGATTACAAGTGATTACAAGTGATTACAAGTAACTTTTGATCGTTAATGAGTACAACTTTAATCTTATTATGTTCCTTCATTCATTCAGTAGTAATTTGATAGTCACTATAGTAAATGTACTTCAATATGGATGTGCCAGATTTTGCTGTCGACTGGGCATCGTTTCCATCAGATGATGAACTAATTAGCCTATCGCAAGTGATGGATATTCCAACGCAACAACTAGTGGATATGTCATGTGTGACTCGTGATAATAAAGGACGTTTTTCTAGTCCTGTGAAGCAGGCAGATTTAGAAAATATACAAAAATGTTCAGTTCCAATCAAGACCAGAAACAACAACAAATGGGCGTTAAATTTATGGAAGGACTGGGTTGATAATAGGAACTCTAAGCCAGAGACATATTTTGAGAAAGGAAAATTAATTCCTACGGACATTAATACATTAAATGATGAAGAATTACAATTTTGGCTGCAAAGATTTATTGTTGAGATAAGGCGTAAAGATGGGACAAATTATCCACCAAACACTCTTGTTCAAATTGTTTCGGGATTACAAAGGTATATCAAAAATGATTGTAACAGAAATAATGTGCATATTTTGAGAGATGATGATGAGAAATTTAGTACATTCCGCAAAATATTGGATTCCGAAATGAAACGACTGACATCTCTTGGATTTGGAACAAAAGTAAAATCATGTGAACCAGTGCTTCCAGAAGAGGAAAAAGTAATGTGGGATAAGGGTGTTTTTTCTATGAACACAGCAGAAGGACTGAGTAACGCGATATTTTTCTATAATGGAAAAGCCTTTGCATTTAGAGGTATGGAGCAACATAAGTGTGTTGAAGCTGAACAATTTGAAATTTTGACTGATCAAAAAAACAAGAGAAAATTTATAAGATTCACTCCTAGGATACAAAAAAACTCGCAAGGTGGATTAAAACGAAAAAATGTGACAATTACACCAATTGAACACTATGAACAGCCAGATAATGAGCGTTGTTTGGTGAAAATGTATGATTATTATCTATCGCTTATTCCCCGTAAAGGATTTCTATATAAAAAACCACTGACCACAACCGTAACTGATGAAAGTCAACATCCCAGGTTTAGTGCTGCCAATATAACTTTTAATAAACTTTCTCAAATGTTTAAAAAATTTTATCAACAAGCTGGACTTAGTATTGAGGGTCGAACAATATCAAACCACTCTGGTCGGGTAACTTGTTGCACAACTTTGTACAATGATGGTTTTTCGGATAAGGCTGTGACGTCAAGGAGTGCCCATAGAAGCAACGCTGTCCAGAAATACCAAAGAGAGTTATTTTCTATTAAAGATAGTGTTAGCAAGTCTTTGGGGCCGCCTGAAATAAATGACATTAAAACTACCGGTACACAAGAAGATAATGACGAAATTCAGGAAATTAAGAAGTTGAAAACTTGCGTAAACCAAGATGTGCCTTCAAGTGCTAATAACACTCTCGAAATAATAATTCCAGATTGTGTAAATAAAGTAGTTTTGCGAAAAAAAGATAAAACTGTAACGGTTGAAATATAATGCATGTAAATCATATTGTAAATATTAAGATATAACCACAATTAAATTATATTAAATGTTGTTGTCTTTATCCTTTATTTAGCTCACCCTAAATCAGCAGACCGTGTAGTTAGCTTACTGTGTTAATCCCAATTAGCGATCACATACCATGACCTGAGCTGTGGGTGGGGTTTTCTACAGCCAATGGCAAGTACTTAAGATAACTTCATTCTTCATGAAATAGAACAGTGTCACATGGTCATTTTAAAGGTATCTGATTGGAAGAAAAATGAGGTTATGTTCTAAGCGGATTAACTAAGAGATTAAGCTTTAAATAGGTCAACCTTCAACTTAAACAATATGTCGATTATTATTGCACTAACGATAACGATCAGAAATACTTATCTTATTTTGAAATAAGTATTATAAAACAGAAAAAAATGAACAATTTCATTTTAAGTATTGTTTCTATCTTGTCATAGAAAATCGTTTTTACATACATCTACGACAAGGTATATATTAACAAAATGGCGATTATATCTGAAGGCCTAAATCCGTGCTTGTATAGAAAATGACGACATATATGGAGCGAACTACGTCTAAATATCTTGAAATAAATATTTTAATTTTATATATATTTTAATCGCTTGATATAAATATTATTTGTCGCTCGTACTAAGTATTTAGTCACACTCACCGATTAAGAGATTAAGTGTTAAGTAGGTCAAAGAACAACTTCTTATACCTGTAGATCAATCAACAAAATGGCGATTATGTCTGAAGACCTTAATCCGTGATTGTATAGAAAATGACGACATATTTGGAGCGAACTACGTCGTAATCTCTTGAAATAAATATTTCAATTCTCTTGTAATAAATTTTTGAACTCGCTTGTTATAAATTGTTGAATTCGCTTGTTATAAATATTATTTGTCGCTCGTACTAAGTATTTAGTCACTCACCGATTAAGAGATTAAGTATTAAGTAGGTCAAAGCACAACTTCTAATACTTGTAGATCAATTAACAATAGCCTGGATTAGAATTGAAGTCTTAGCGAAATACGGCATATATAGAAAATGACAACGACATATATGGAGTGAAATATGTCTAATTCTCTTGTAATAAATCTATTAACTTCACGTACACTAAATTATTTAAATGTAGAAGAATAAACACAAGTTTTTTTCTTACATAAAAGTCCAGGTCTCGATTAATTAGCGTCGGCTGCTAAGGGATTAACTCTATATATTACTACTACCCGGGTTATAGTTGAAGTCTTAGTGGACGTCGTCTGCTAATAACCGATTAACTGTATATATCATACTTGTAGATCAATTAACAATAGGGGGGATTAGAAATGAAGTCTTAGCGAAATACGGCATATATAGAAAATGACGACATACATGGAGCGAACTACGTCTAAATCTCTTGAAATAAATGTTTTAATTTTATAAATATTTTAAATCGCTTGTTATAAATATTATTTGTCGCTCGTACTAAGTATTTAGTCACACACCGATTAAGAGATTAAGGGCGTTGAGTAGTCTAAAATGCAAATTTTAAAGCTAGCACTGTAATTTTTGTTGATAAGATATGACATTTTTTGTTATTTGGGGTGATAAACTACATATTAATCACCAAATAAATACCAATTTTATTTACCAACTATGTTCCAAACTTGGCCCAAAAGCATGATAAAAAGGGGTACTGATGACAACAAAAGTAGAATTTTCTCAGTTATGCCTGCAGATATTTTCATCAAATTTCGCATGAACAATGCTAATAGCAAGTCCCAAAAATACACTGGTCAATTTTTGGCTATAGGTTGTGGTTTGTCTTGTATCCATGGAAACGCAAAAAAACGATGCGTTTTCTTGGAAATTCTATTAGTACAAGCTCAAAAGATTTATTGATAATCCCACCAGTAGATCGAAAGTGGAGGTTATAAGCTACATTTCGACACCAAAAACGTTAAAAAATACCAACTCAAAGTATTTTAAAATTGTTGTTCATTATTTACCTTCAAACGAGATTTTGCGATTTTGGGTTAATTCTTTGAATACGTCGACAACAAGTATTAAAATACAACAATTCGGATGTAAAAGTAAATAATTACTTCACTGCACTACTCCACCGCACTCTAAATCATGTTATGCATTCAAAAAATAGTAATCTTTGACCATAAAAAAAAAATCCGTCATGTTCCTTTCGTGATAGATAAATAGACCTGGATAATAGCGTCATACAGGGAATTCCTTCTGGTCACGTGACATCTTCCACTCCCGTTGAAGCCACGTCTGTGTTGATCACGTGACTGGCGTGCACGACGTCATAATTTATTCAACACCTTATCTAGGTCGGGGAATCAGTCTCGTTTGCTATAAATAGTTTTATTCCTCCGCCTCGTATCTCCATTGTTACACATAAAACGACGCGACTTTCGAGAGTTTTCTGAGTTATTTTATAAGTGGAACAAGTTTGCAAAGACTTAATAAGATTGGCGTTGAAAAGTTAGTGCGAATCTTAGACTGCTCAACGCCCTTAAGTGTTAAGTAGGTCAAAGAACAACTTCTTATACCTGTAGATCAATTAACAAAATGGCGATTATGTCTTAAGACCTAAATCCGTGATTATATAGAAAATGACGACATATATGGAGCGAACTACGTCGTAATCTCTTGAAATAAATATTTCAATTCTCTTGTAATAAATTTTTGAACTCGCTTGTTATAAATTGTTGAATTCGCTTGTTATAAATATTATTTGTCGCTCGTACTAAGTATTTAGTCACTCACCGATTAAGAGATTAAGTATTAAGTAGGTCAAAGCACAACTTCTAATACCTGTAGATCAATTAACAATAGAGGGGATTAGAATTGAAGTCTTAGCGAAATACGGCATATATAGAAAATGACGACATATATGGAGTGAAATATGTCTAATTCTCTTGTAATAAATATATTAACTTCACGTACACTAAATTATTTAAATGTAGAAGAATAAACACAAGTTTTTTTCTTACATAAAAGTCCCGGTCTCGATTAATTAGCGTCGGCTGCTAAGGGATTAACTCTATATATTACTACTACCCGGGTTATAGTTGAAGTCTTAGTGGACGTCGTCTGCTAATAACCGATTAACAGGATTAACTGTATATATCATAGCGATTTAAGATAACTATCGATTTACTTGATATCATACTATTGATTAAAACCGTGATTATTTGATTCTATTAAATATTTCATAATAAAATATATAGAATTACGTACTTCACATGGAAATCATTAATAATTGTTTATTAAATACTGTATAGTAGTATAGTAGAATTTGATATAGAATATGAGAATGTTCTTCATCCCAAATTTGGTAGTCCTGAAAAGGACTGTTTTTATTTTCTCAATTTAGGATGGCCTTCATCCAAAAAGGGCAGCTTTAACGAGTGCGAATTTGTTGCTGGTACAAATTCGCGGAAAACGCCCGTATACTTTCTCGCCGACAAGGTCGGCGATCCAGCCCATATACGTGCATAGTTTTCGTTGCTCGTCATCATTTAGATGCACGCCATCGTATAAACTTTCCCGGAAGAATTGATCTATATGTCTCTCCTGGAAAAAGCAGGTCAAACCATAGAATAGGTTGCTGGTTCGGCTCAATCGCCTTTTCATGGCCCGGTTCAGCTGTTCCATCCGGCGTCTGTATTCTTTCTGCGATCCGTATCTCGGATTTTCTCGTGGATAACAATTTATCCAGACTACTGGAACCTGGCACCGCTGATGGAGATCGTTCAAAATCCCCATCAGTTGGTCGGCAAGACACTGGGCGTCGACCGACGGACGAATGTCGTTGCCTCCCAAGACCACGAAGAGAAGATCTAAGGTGGGCTCGAAATGAAAATGGGTTGGTCTATATTTTTCGGCCGTGTAGCCCGACTTTCCATAAAAAAAAGCTCATTGGATGTTGTCAGCTCTGTTCTTCTTCTCCGGCAAAATGTCTGCAATTTATTCACATGGGATGAACCAATTACACCGATCTTCATTTTGTCTGTTATTCTGCTATAACTACCACAGAAGTGATATGGAACACTCTAAACGCCTACACTTAAATAGCCTAGTACAACATCGGCCGTAAAAACATGCGAGTTTTGATCAGAGCTTGTGTTTTTTTTTTAGATTGAGAATATTGATTTACGCTATGTACTTTAATAAGAAACCACCGGAAAGCGTTCTTCTCAAATAATCCATACAAAACTGCGTCACAACAAAAGTAACTTAAACTACCATAAATTCGTCATGCACTTAACGGACAACCCAGCATGTTCCTGTGGCCACTATATAGAGGATACTGAACATTATTTATTATATTGTCCAAAATTTACCAATGTTAGATTCCAAACTATAAATACATTACCAAATATTTTTATTAACTTACAAACATTAACCAACGGTGATAGCAATAATACCTTACAAATAAATACGCACATTTTCAATACAGTCCACACATTTATCTAAAAGACTACAATAACCATCGTAAAATACCATCTAAATTAATTATTTTCGGTTAATATACATCTGACGTCCACAAAACATGGTGCAAAGCAAGCGTATTATGAAATAGTAAGGCAATGTAAGTGACACTAACTGTTAAATTACTTGCATGCACGATTAGTGTGAATATTAAATATTGTACTGTTAAACGTATTTTGTATGAGAAGTGTACATATCACAGCTGTATTTGTAATATACTCAATATATAAGGAGACGAATTAATATAAGCCTTTGGCTTGTTTTTGAATCCTTACTTTCAGAATTGTATATGTATACAACACCTATCTTATTTGAATAAAATATTGTTTAAATCAATAAGAAACCACACCTCACGTTGTCTTAAGAAGGTAGCCGCCTATGCTATAAAAACATATTTATTTATAAACACATTTATATGGCTTCCATTAATAAACAATGAATTGAAATTCAACTCTTATTTTTCAAAGGCGGTATTTGCTTATTCAAGAAAAATGTTTTTTGTTCATGTACCGTGCCTTGTCACTCACATTTCTGACTAAATTAAAATGAATTTATCGACCGATTTTAAGATATGATAAATAATTCATGCATAGAAACATATTGTTAAAATAGGGAATATTAATTGCATACGTCGGGATTTCCATTTCAACATAAGTATGCCAGATGTTCAAGTTCCCACGTCAATTTCTTAGACAAAGAAAGGTATTCACACCAAATATATTTATTGAATTTCTATTCACACCAAATATGTTTATTGAATTTCTATTCACACCAAATATGTATATTGAATTTCAAGAGAGGAAGCCATCCCTACAGTTAATCCGTTAAGACTTTCGTAGAAGGGCGCCAATATAATATATTTATTCATCGATTTTATGGTTGATAAAGAATTCTTGCCTAGAAACATGAATTAAATACAACTCATATATTTTATATAGCCGATATTTGATTATTTACGAGGATTGTAAATAAGGGTTTAACGTCTACTCGACACAAACTAGGTCTAACATGATATGGTTGCTTTAACTGAATAAAATGGATTAGTAATCGATACCTATGAATTAAATACAACTCATATATTTTATATAGCCGATATTTGATTATTTACGATGATTGTAAATAAGTTTGACTGAAATAAAATGGATTTATTGATCGATTTTATGGTTGATAAATAATATTTCAACAGATATAAACATTTAATTTTAACATAATTTGTTTCTCAGTGAATAGAAATAAATACGATTTGTAATTGCATATATTTGTCAAGTTTGTGAGATTTTTTCCTCTGGGAAATACACATGAAGAAATATATGTTCTAGACATATTGGCGCCCTTCTACGAAAGTCTTAACGGATTAACTGTAGGGATGGCTTCCTCTCTTGAAATTCAATATACATATTTGGTGTGAATGCGCAGAAAAATGAATTCTATCCGATACCTGTAATTAATTTGCGACAGCATGGCGTCATCTTTGCGAGTCTGAAGTTGGCTTAGGTGTTAGATTAATCTGGTAATATCAGTTGGCATTATACAAACCGTTCCATGCTGTAGGTATATAAGGTAGACAGGAATCTATGGTTATACGATATCACCTTAGGTGGAAGTGGACGTTAAACCCCACGAACGAACGAACGAACTATGGTTATCATTCATGTTTCAGAGTTTGAACTAGTACAAGTTACCTGTGTACGAGATAAACTTGAGTTACAATCCAGTGTTGGGTAAAGGTTTAGGTTGAGAGTCGGCTAAGTTCAGATTTTTCTATTATATTATATTTTATTTACTTTTGACTAGGTTATATTTTCATCATGTCTGGTAGGCACGCTAAGCAATGCCCTATTTGTTTCAAGTCCTTTGAGTATATTGTTAGGCATTTGACTAAAGTTCATGATAAGAGTAAGGAACAGGCGTTAGGTATATCCCGCGACATTGCCGAGCGCCAGTGCTCAATTAATCCCAGGATTCGTCTGACGGATATTTTAGAACTGGTGCCCGGGGATGACGGCTGGGTAAGTTTCCCCCAAGTGCAGCAAATATTAGAGGCAGTAGGTATCGAGGTGATTGTTAACGGTCTTTGGCCCGTTGCAATGGTTAGGCAACAGAACCCCATTACGCTTGCCCGGTGCGTCTTGGACCCACCGGTCGAAGCAGAGGCCCAGGCAGAGGCTGAACACCCCATTACTGATTCAAGTTATTCTCCTTCTGGGAGCGAACTGGCCGAAGTTGACGACGCCCCCCTCCCCCCTACAGGTGATAGTAGCCCAGTTATAGCCCCCCACAGCCCTTCAGTGCAAAGTAGTCCAGATGTAGGCCCCCACCCCCCACTGATAGTAGCCCAGTTATGGCCCCTAGGACCAGGACAGTTCGGCCAGTTTTGACGCACAGTAGTGACAGTGATTCTGGAAGTGACTCGGGGAGGGAACCTGAAACAGGGTTGACGGCCGCTGAAGAAAGGCATTTACTCAAGGGAGACACTTATAGAGGGAATTCTCTTGTTGGGCCAATCCGGAAGATTAGAAAGGATGCCGGTATGGCCAAGAGAATAACATGGAGTGCTAAGGGCGACAAGGGTGATGGCCACCTACATTCATTTTACGCACATTTGATGAGGTGCAAGACTGGTAAGAAAGACAGAAGTGCTTCGAACAAAGTCAACCACATTTCGTCGAAGTTATTGCATTTTATTCAGACGACCCACAATATGGGTACCAGTAGCGCAGACCCCAAGTGTCTGTATCAGCAGGAAACATTCAATATTTATTATGATAGACTTGCACACGATCTTGATGGTAAGGGAAATGGGGTTGGTTTACAGGCGACGGCTATGAAAAATGAATTGCAGTCGGTCAAACTGTATTTGAATTTTCTGATCACTGGTTGTAGTTTTCATGTGACCGACCCGACGTTTAAGGAACACGTTAAAATACTACTAGAAGCCATGGCTGTCATGGTCAAAAATAATCATAGCAGAATAGCTGCTGCAAACACGCAGCGTCAAATACAGCAACAGACGGAGGGTGTTAAGCATGATATCAAAAACTTGAGAGCGGAACTTGAGAATAACGTCGCCATCAATGATAGATTAAAAATGATTCGCGATAAGCTAGCTAAGAGTGGTGTACGAAACGACAATAAATCGGATTTTATATTTTTGACTAGGTACTTGATGGTTAGGATTCAGCTTGAGGCCATTCAGAGGGTGGGGGTGTCAGAAGGTCTGACATTGAGGGAGTTTTATAATGCAATTTCGGGTGTTAATGAGGCAGGGAAAGACGTCTTTCTCTTTTTGGTAGCGGAGCATAAGACAAATTGCCATTACGCCGGGACGCTCGTGGTCCCGGCCGACGTTTATAGCTTGATGGATTTTTATTTGAAGAGGTTTAGGCAAAAGGATGATCCTAAGACAAAATGCTCCCACAAGTTTTTCAGGCAATGGGGTTCACAGACGGAATACGTGTCCGTCGCAAATAACATTACTCAGTTTAGGAAGAAGTTTGGGTTGACTGCTATCACTTCGACAGAGTGTCGGCACGCCGCCCATTCCAAGGGCAAAGAGGAGGGTATCAGTCATGATGCAGCTCTTCAAGCGTCCTCGGCAATGGGACACACCCTGCCGACTGCTGAGAAGCATTATAGAAATGAGGGGAAAGTTAAGGCCGCCTTCGCCAACGCCCAGGTAGTTAAGGCCGCCTTCGCCAACGCCCAGGTGTATTTAGTGAGTTTAGATTGAAGCCGTCTTCTGTCGATGCTGCCAAGGCCATGGCTGAGAAACTGGGGGTCGACCTTGATGTAAATTCTGGGGCTAGTACTTCTAGTGCTAGTACTACCCCACCCGTTTTAGAACCCTGTGTGGTTGTTTTGGAACCATTGGCGGATAGTGTTAATTCTGGTGCTAGCACCAGTTCTGCCCCCATATTAGAACCATGTCAATCTCCCACATCATCAGTTGGCTCCTTCCCATCCGTTTCTTTGAATGGGTCGGATGTCATGTCTTTAGACCAGATAACGAAATTATTACAAGAAGCGTTATTTGAGGCATACCCTATTACCCATGATGGGTCTGTTCCCAACAAAGCCATGGCCGAAGCGGTATTCAAGAGTAAGGAGTATTACGAAAAGGTTACTTCTGATCAACGGCCGAAGACGACCAAAAATCTGACTTCTAAATGGCGGGAGGGGCAGCATAAGGCTAGGGGTATCTTTTTCGTAGAGAGTTTTCCAAGGGTTAAGTTAGGAGACGCCAAGAGTGCTAGTTCAATTATCCAGGCTAAGTTCCCCGACTGGAGCCAATACGGCAAGATAGCCTATTACGCCTTGCAGTATGTGGCTCACCAGTCCCAGTCCAAAAGGGGCAAAGATAAGCGCCCCTTACAACTGACAGATATCCCTCAGTTGATGCACATGCATTCCAAGCAGTCATGGATCACGTAATTGTTAAGAAACATTTACCTGGTCGGGGTAGGGGTCTCTTTGCCATGAAAGAAATACAAAAGGGTCAGGTAGTGATAGATTACTATGGGATATATAGAACTGGTTCTGAGGGCAAGAGGTTATATGAGTCTAGGACTGCTGAAATGGGATATATGTTCGAATTTCATTATAATAGCACAAAGCACTGGAGAGATGCAACGGTGGATGATGGCACGTTTGGTCGCCTAATAAATCATTCCGCCTGCTGTGCTAATTTGAGGGCCAATGTAGTAGATTTAGCTAACAACGGTCGTCCCCATCTATTTTTTACTAGCACCCGGCAAATTCTTCCAGGCGAGGAGTTGCTTTTCAATTATAATGACCGGGAATCCCAGGCAGAATTTTTGAAAGCGTGCCCGGTGTGCGGCGTCGATAACCCCGTCCTTCATGGGGTGGGGTGGGTTCTCCAGTAGGTTAGGGGGTAAGGTTGGGGGATAAGGGTAGGGCATAGGATTAGGCGATAGGTGGGGAATTCCAGGCACCATAACGCGATTAATTGGGATCGGACCTTGTGTGCCTGGGATAAGGTTAGGGCATAGGATTAGGCGATAGGTTAGGGCATTAGGTAAGGGCATAGGATTAGGCGATAGGTAGGGAATTCCAGGCACCATAACGCGATTAATTGGGATCGGACCTTGTGTGCCTGGGATAAGGTTAGGGCATTAGGTAAGGGCATAGGATTAGGCGATAGGTAGGGAATTCCAGGCACCATAACGCGATTAATTGGGATCGGACCTTGTGTGCCTGGGATAAGGTTAGGGCATTAGGTAAGGGCATAGGATTAGGCGATAGGTAGGGAATTCCAGGCACCATAACGCGATTAATTGGGATCGGACCTTGTGTGCCAGGGATAAGGTTAGGGCATAGGATTAGGCGATAGGTTAGGGCATTAGGTAAGGGCATAGGATTAGGCGATAGGTAGGGAATTCCAGGCACCATAACGCGATTAATTGGGATAGGACCTTGTGTGCCTGGGATAAGGTTAGGGCATTAGGTAAGGGCATAGGATTAGGCGATAGGTAGGGAATTCCAGGCACCATAACGCGATTAATTGGGATCGGACCTTGTGTGCCTGGGATAAGGTTAGGGCATAGGATTAGGCGATAGGTTAGGGCATTAGGTAAGGGCATAGGATTAGGCGATAGGTTAGGGCATAGGATTAGGCGATAGGTTAGGGCATTAGGTAAGGGCATAGGATTAGGCGATAGGTAGGGAATTCCAGGCACCATAACGCGATTAATTGGGATCGGACCTTGTGTGCCTGGGATAAGGTTAGGGCATTAGGGAAGGGCATAGGATTAGGCGATAGGTAGGGAATTCCAGGCACCATAACGCGATTAATTGGGATCGGACCTTGTGTGCCTGGGATAAGGTTAGGGCATAGGATTAGGCGATAGGTTAGGGCATTAGGAAAGGGCATAGGATTAGGCGATAGGTTAGGGCATAGGATTAGGCGATAGGTTAGGGCATTAGGTAAGGGCATAGGATTAGGCGATAGGTAGGGAATTCCAGGCACCATAACGCGATTAATTGGGATCGGACCTTGTGTGCCTGGGATAAGGTTAGGGCGTTAGGTTAGGGCCCCTGGGATAAGGTTAGGGCATTAGGTAAGGGGATAAGGTTAGGGCATTAGGTTTAGACGACCAGTTTCCCGGGCAGCATAACGCGATTAATTCTGATCGGATCTTGCGTGCCCCGGGAATCTGGATTATCTAAATATTATTCTGTTAGGTGACGGTTAGGTGACTAGGTGACGCCACCAGTGTCCCGGGCAGCATAACGCGATTAATTGGGATCGGATCTTGCGTGCCCCGGGAATCTGGATTATCTAAATATTATTCTGTTAGGTGACGGTTATTCTGACAATTTTCTTCCCCTTTTTTTTTCAGGGCCACCGGCTTGCTGTGACAGGAGCTGGTATCATCTTTTTTTTTTCTTTTTTTTTTTTTTTGGAATACAGCATCTGGTGTTATCACATAAATATGTTCTCGTTATTACATTTTTTGCGAAAACACCAGAAATTATATTCTTTGGGCCATGTAGAAGCTACCTCCACGTGGTATGGCCTGGATACCAATGGAATAAACACATTCCGTTGGTAACGAGATGCTTCTAAGAATAATATCCTTCACCCCCCTCAAAAATTTATTAAATTCTATTTTTTGTAAAGTGTTGAAATAAAAATTACGAAGGGCCGTTATAGTTCCGTTAAGTTGTTGTTTTTTTTTTTGTCATAAAACCAACAGAAGACGGTCATACGCCATACTGTGGGCTACTGGTGGGGTTATACCGGACAGCGGCACTATGATGATATAGAATACCAATTAAATGGCCCCAAAGTCGGTCACAATGCACTCTAGGCCTATCACCCAGTCACCTGATGCATTTGAAGGCGATTCGAGCCGCGAGGCGGGGGTGAGGCGGGGGTTTTCGGATGGGCAGAGGCGGCGGAAACACCAATGAAGCCGCTGTGCGGCACGAATTTGTGCCAGATTTCGGCTTCTTTCCCTTTTCCGCCCATCACTTAAGCCGTCTGAGAGCAGGTTCCGGGGCCATTTTCTCTGGAATGAGAATATGCAGGGTTTTGGGAATTATACGATCGGAAAGCTAAAAACCGTACAATTTCACAGAGACGTCGCACGATAGAATCGGAAGAGTGAAACTGCTTGAAATTCAGCGCAAAATGTGAGCGCAGGGCAGTTACGCGCCCGTAAAAGGTTTATTTTTCGGCAAATATGGGCATTTACCCAAGGCACCGACAGGCTCACAAAGATCAATGCTGGTGGAAAACATTGCCGAATGATGCCACGATCGAGACCTGCCATGCACGTGGCAATGCATAAACCATTTTGGCCACAGCAGCACCACAGCAAATCGCGAGAACGGGTTTATTCGGCCGTTTTTGGTCGCCCAGTCGAAAACCCGTTAAATTGCCTCCAAAGTTGGCCAAAATGCACTTCAGGCCTATCGCCCTGTCACCTGATAAATTTGAAGGCGATTCGAGCCGCGAGGCGGGGGTTTTCGGATGGGCAGCGGCGGCGGAAACACCAACGAAGCCGTTGTGCGGCACGAATTTGTGCCAGATTTCGGCTTCTTTCCCCTTTCCGCCCATCACCTGAGCCGTCTGAGAGCAGGTTCCGGGGCCAATTTCTCTGGAATGAAAATATACAGGGTTTTGGGAAATATACGATCGGAAAGCTAAAAACCGTACAATTTCACAGAGACGTCGCACGATAGAATCGGAAGAGTGAAACTGCTTGAAATTCAGCGCAAAATGTGAGCGCAGGGCAGTTACGCGCCCGTAAAAGGTTATTTTTCGGCAAATACGGGCATTTACCCAACGCACCGACAGGCTCACAAAGATCAATGCTGGTGGAAAACATTGCCGAATGATGCCACGATCGAGACCTGCCATGCACGTGGCAATGCATAAACCATTTTGGCCACAGCAGCACCACAGCAAATAGCGAGAACGGGTTTATTCGGCCGTTTTTGGTCGCCCAGTCGAAAACCCGTTAAATTGCCTCCAAAGTCGGTCAAAATGCACCCAGGCCTATCGCCCAGTCACCTGATAAATTTGAAGGCGATTCGTGCCGCGAGGAGGGGGTTTTCGGATGGGCAGCGGCGGCGGAAACACCAATGAAGCCGCTGTGCGGCACGTATTTGTGCCAGATTTCGGCTTCTTTCCCTTTTCCGCCCATCACCTGAGCCGTCTGAGCAGGTTCCGGGGCCATTTTCTCTGGAATGAAAATATGCAGGGTTTTGGGAATTATACGATCGAAAAGCTGAAGACCGTACAATTTCACAGAGACGTCGCACGATAGAATCGGAAGAGTGAAACTGCTTGAAATTCAGCGCAAAATGTGAGCGCAGGGCAGTTATGCGACCGTAAAAGGTTTATTTTTCGGCAAATACGGGCATTTAGCCAAGGCACCGATAGGCTCACAAAGATCAATGCTGTTGGAAAACATTGCCGAATGATGTCACGATCGAGACCTGCCATGCACGTGGCAATGCATAAACCATTTTGGCCACAGCAGCACCACAGCAATTCGCGAGAACGGGTTTATTCGGCCGTTTTTGGTCGCCCAGTCGAAAACCCGTTAAATTGCCTCCAAAGTCGGTCAAAATCGAGTCAGCGATTATTGCATATGTACCGAATTTGGAGTCAAATTTTGTAGTTTCGTCCGTATATAAAGTGGTGTTTTTCGCTGACTATAGGGTTTCCGATACACCGACGCGCTCACATGATATTCTTTGAACTGTAGTTTTTGTTGGAGTGTAATTAGATTTGAGTCCTGCGACAGCCAAACATGCGGTTATAACCGCGTTGACTTTCCTATCAGAAACGTTGAGGTTTTTTAGTTGCATGGCCAAATTATAGCATACTGAAGTGTATCTTTGAAGGAGAGTTTAGTTATTGTACTGAGATCATAGTCATCGCCCAAACCAATGCTGGATAGTAATTTATCGTTGGACGTCATGCCTGCTAATTGAATGGATTGACAACAAATTAAAAAGATTTGTGTCCCTTTAACCCTAAAAGTCGATAGTCTCGAGCAGTAAAACTATCGTGCGTTTCGATTAATTCCCGGTAGCAAATTTTAGATACGAAACAATTTGTTTATTTTCTAATTTGACGTTACATGTCTCAGCAATTCCACAAAGATTTTAGGAATCTTAAAAAATTAAAAGATACATACGGCCTTTACTCTTATCTCGACTGACACAAGTGCTGCGGAGATCTATGGGAAATCGACGAAACTGAATTGCATCACTCTGTAGATAAGCAGCGAATTGAAAAATAAAAACGACAATAATTTTTAGAATTTTGAACGTAGCTTGCGATCAAATAATATCTAAAGACAAACGCGTGGTGAGAATAATTTTAACTTGGATTTATATACCATTTGATATTGTGACAATACCACGGGCAAGGCCATATATAGTAAATATTTGCTGCGCAAATTACTCGCACATGCTTCCATTGGGCCCGGCGCTCTTTCGTCATCATTCAGAAATTCGTCTTTGGACAGTCAACAACTCTCCCAGGTGAGACAAAATTTCTTAGCGGATAAATTATTGTTGTATTGGGCACCATACAAAATTCAAATGGGAACACATCAATAACAACAAATAAGATATGTTTACATGATCATTTTGTTATACGAAAAATTAATGGATGCGTTTTCTATGGCGCTCAGTATATGAAAGCTTAATAAAAATAACAGTTATACAATAATTTGATTTAGTTAATTTTTACTGAGACGTTTAATATAATGTATATAAATGTACTTGTTAAAAACATATTCTGTATTCTAACTTTCTAAGGGGCCCTCTATAATGCGCCATGGGTGATCCGCCACTGCTCACGCATATTGAATAGTTTTTAAAGGATATCATTCGTTATTTCATGTCAATTCTCAAAAACTTAAATTAAAATATCATAAGAATGCAGGCCCGGAGAATGCAGGCCCGGGGGGGGGGCAGTGAAGTTTTTAGGAGGGGCACACCTGTTACAGTCTACAGTAGGTATTTTAGAGTTAGGGTTGGCAAAATTGGACACCGCGACCCTCCCCTGGCTACGGGCCTGTAAGAATGTCTCCTTTTCATTGGCTAAGAGCTAAAAAAAATTGTTAGAATTTAGCTCTCAGCCAATGAAAAGTCTTGATTCTTAAAATGTTTTAGTTCAAGGCTCATTTCTTTTTCTATAGTTCAATTTTCGTTTTATTTGCGGTATGAAAGAGCTTTTGAATAAATCCGCGTTCAATTTAGTATGTGCGAGATCATCTAACGCATTAATCCGATCACAATTTGTTTTTTTTTCTTCTATAAAATGTTTATTTTGAAACAGCTAATATTCAAAACAAATAAACAAAAAATGATGGAACATATTTTGATTTAAAAGATTCGTGGTTTCCGGGAATCCGAAAATACACACTAAAAGAAACTGCGTGAACATTTGATTATTTCAAATAATAACTTCAAATATTCGAATAGTATAATCGGCATTGGATGTGACCAGTGCACTTTTATATCTTCTACAATACATTATCAAACAATCAAAAATGCCAAAGCGAATCAGTTATTCACTGCAGTTTGTTAAGAATGGGGAAGGCGAAGGCAATGGGATATAACGTGAAATGAACGCAAACTGGGATCTTTCGGGACTAATCAATTCACTTTACCAGTTGTGAGAAACCAGAGAACCACTACACTTGAATCGATGATCTAGACCACAGGCTTTAGACCACTCGATCTCCGAACACCCAATTTAAAATAATAATAATAATGATTTTGTTGTTATTTAACAATTTTAGTATCTATAACTTTATTTTTCAGGATGACACTGTAACTTTTGCATTAAGAACGACTTCCAGTATATTTGATGTAAATCCACATAGGTAAAAATTTGACAATCGTTATTTTATTACTATGATGATTTCTGTCAATCACACACAGTATATTCGGTTTGAATGAATTCGTCAGACCTGCGGAAGGTGTGCATCCATATCCTAATGGACCCGGTGAATTTTCTGTCAATTTAATCATGATTATGGTATGGTTCATAACAGAAAGTGTGAAGCGAAACAAACGTGACCAGGGTACCGCGGTAAATAGTATATTCTTCAAGCTCTGGTAATAGTAAATAATTCAATAAATGTTTTTAATTAGCTATTTTCTGTTATTTCAGTGGTGATCTTATGGTTAAAAAATCTCTAGATTATGAGACACAGCGAAATCATACTCTACAAATAACTGCAACAAGTGGCACATATGTAAGTAATGCTGTTTAACGTCCTAGCAACATTACCAAGGCCATTTCACGACTAACATACGGTATATTTAATTTCAGCAATTCGCTTAGGAAAAAAAGTGAGGTCCCCAAGCGATCCAACTCCGTGCCACGGGGACGAACTCATGACCTTCATAGATATCCAGAGAGGTTATCAAAGGACCCTACTCCATGTCACGGGAACAAACGCGTGACATGCTAGAGCTAGATCTCACCCTCCATGTAAATAATGAACTATATAACATACCTATCATAATTTCATAGGCATACGGGCTCGATGACAGTTAGGGGGACAGAGCCCGAAATGCCCGAAAAAGAATTCGGGTTTACAGAGAGAGCTGCGGTCTTCCTCGAGAGGCGAAGAAGCGGAGCTTACCTTGTATGGACACACCCCCCCCTCCCGAAGGAAATTTTGGAATATTTGACCGCCCCATACACATTTTCCTGCTATTTCAGCCCGTGAACAAAGCACCTTCAAAGAGGTCTAATATAGCCTAATTTAGGTGGGTGACTCGAATTCCAATCAATCGTTTACACCCACGAAGACAGGACCGTTGGGAGAAAATTTAACTGCCGCAAACGCTTTTTCCTGCTATTCCAGCCTGTGAACACAGCTACTTCAATTTGGTCCAATATAGCCTACCTGGCTGACCCGAATTTCAAACAATCGTCGCTGGGTTTGGGGGTCTTACCCTCCGGGGATGAATTTGGAAAATTTAACCACCGCAAATGCGTTTTCTACCATTATCGCCCGTGTACGTAACTCACAAATTATCCTATGGTTTTGTAACCGAAATCCCACTCTGCATTCCAGCCATCCAATCGGCCGCATGCTGCTGCATTCACAAATACTAATCAATTCCCAAATGTCGCTAAAAAGTAGAGTGGCTCCAGACAATTTTTTTCAATCCATAGTCAACTCAGTACAAATTCGTGGTATTCAATTAAAAGAAAAGCAAAACTAGAAATGCCCGAAAAAATTTCGGGTTTACAGACAGCGACGCCGGTTTTCTTTGAGAGGCGAAGAAGCGGAACTGACCTTGTTTGGACCCCCACAAGAAAATTTTGGAATATTTGACGGCCGCAAACGCGTTTTCCTATTCTTCCAGCCTGTTGGCACTTAATTTTGCCAAGTAGATGAAATAATTTTTTTTTCACTTTGTTTGCCCAAAAAGTCAGTTTGCTCGAAAGTTTAGTGGGGCAACTGCCCCCTGGCTCATACGCCTATGCATAATTCCATGTGTTTATTTTCGGGTGGTGTTTGTTTTGGCCGGCAGTGCCACTATTCAAAGCAATTGTTTAATTAAAGTTCTTCAGGACGATTCACGTCTGCAAGATTCATAAGGTTTGTATTGTTTTATGAATGTGTAAAATGTTGTGTTTTATAATCCTTGAAGAATAATTCTTTGCACAAAAATTGTAGCCATGTTTGACTTCCAAAATAAAGCATGATGTCTGGCGAAAATAAACGTGTGGATTTGGGACTATATAGAGCAATAACTTTAACTTGGTCGGAAGCCTAAAGCATTTGGTAGGTGTTTACATCCGCGGCCGAACGCCCATGGTCTTAAAAGAGAGAGAGGGAAAAGCGCTTTAACGTTCACTCAACACAAACTAGGTTATTTCGGGACTAAACCATGGTCTTAAAACATGTAATATTTGCTCTGTTGGGAGTGTTAGCAATTATGGTGAATTTATATTTTAGACGGCCACTGCTACAGTGAAAGTTACAGTTTCGGACGTGAATGATAATAATCCGAGCATTCCTCAAAAGGAAGAAATTGTCGCTGCGCAGAGACAAAGTGGTGCCATCTTAACTACAATAATGGTAAGTCTGTCTGAACCATTCTATTAATTTGTGTACGATGATCTGTAGATTATTATTTATATGACCCAATAAACAAATATGAAAATCTACAAATTAATGCGCATTTATTGTCTATTTACTTTCCTGCTAGTGGTTGTTACACTGAATTTTGAAGACTAGCTTGTAAGAATCGGGCAAATTTGAATATTGTTATTATGATCTACAAGGTTTGATGGAGCTTAAAGTCATATATTCACTAATTGGTCAGGGTTTTAACTATAGGCTAATTAATTATTCGTGTAGCCTGGTAAACTTCAATTCAAAGTTTTCAAGTTTTTTATTCACATAGCTGTCTAATTGGGATGTTCCCACTTTGCCGGCAGACTTTGATGTCCAATTTTAGCGCTAATCCAGAGTTAATCCTAGAACACTGGTGTTATAAACTATTGTCCATATCTTTTAAACTGTATTGATTTTAACACATAATTTGACTTTTATTAAATAACATTAAATAATTTACACATATAAAAATGTATTGATTTTAACAAATTTAACATTTATTGAATAACATTAAATAATTTACACATATAAAAACCATTAGGGTTTACACATGCAACTTTTATTAAATAGCATTATATAATTTATAACAATCAATCAATTCTTTATTCAGTTACTTTAAGGCAATATGCCTACAGTAACAAAAACATACAATGATATTTGTACAGACAATATAGTTTACAAAATAATTCGATATAAATTAATATATATATATATATATATATATATAATTATCTTTTAGATATAACATGGCAAAAAAATAAGGATGAAATTGAATATATACAGAGCATTATCAAAGAGCACTATGGTTGCAGGATTTCTGATCTTATTTCCATCGCCCACATATATAAATGGGCAGAGAACGAACCATGCTTGGGTCTTGACATTTAGACAGTTTGATAGCGTTTTCTTCGGTAGGGTGTTTTGTTAGCCATGTGGGTAGGAAATTAGCTTTAAGATCTTTAAGTATAGGACAGAATAATATAAAATGTAGCTCGTTTCCTAATTGTTTCCTGTTACAAATTGAACATATTCGCTCCTCTCTAGTAACATTATGATGGCGGCCTTGTTCAATCTCTAGATGGTGAGTTGAGCACCTTAAATTAGCAAGACAAAAACGAAGTTTATGAGATAGTGAACTAGATAAATACGATTCAGAATACATACTAGATTTGATCTTGTGGTAGAATTCACATCGAGGGGATTGGGATATATAAGTTTGCCAGTTTTGAAAATTTATATCTCTAATCCGTTGCCTAAAGCATGTCAGAGACTGTTTAACGTCCCCTACACCCTGGTGCATCCACACATGACCAAAACCAGAACTAAATAGTATAACAAGTACAGATGAGCACCAATTAAACCTACCATGCGAATCGTGTTCGTATAGCATCCGGTAACATAATTTTGGCAATCTATTGTCACTCATACTTTGAATAGTAAGAAAATATTTGATAGGTTTAATGACATAATTTACATATAACTCTAGTCTACCACATTCTGCTCTTGCAATGGCGTTTGTAGTTTTCATTCCTGTACACAAGAGCCATTTGCAGAATTTGTTTTGCACATTTTCTATATCAGGTTTAAGTTCAGTTCCCAATATTTCTGCACCATAATATAATATTGGACCAACCATAGAATCGAACAGTTTAAACGCAATTTTAACATTACGTTGAACAAGTTTAGATATACATAATTTTATACAATTTTTAAATAATGCCTTGTTTGCTTGCAGTGATAGGGTTTTACAACAAAGATTCCACTTGAGTCTATTTGAAAATATAATACCCAAATATTTGTAATGGCTGACAACATCAATAAGGTTTCCTTGATAGTACCATTTTTCATGTTTTGACAAAATACCCCCGTTCTTAAAAACTACAACTTGAGATTTAACTAAATTTACTTTCATGTTCCATTTCGAACAATATGTATCAAGTATATCAAGTCTGTTCTGAAGTCCACCTATGGTATCTGCAACCAGTGAGATATCATCTGCGAAAAGCAGGAGAAATACATCTTCGACACATTGGTTTATAAATATGCCAGATCTACATTCAGATCTCAACATGAGTGCAAGCTCGTTTATATAAATTCCAAATAACCAGGGACTGAGTATGCATCCCTGCTTCACCCCACTGAAACATTCAAACTCTTCAGAACAGGTTCCACCAGCTCTTACTTTTGAAATTGTACATTTATACATATTACATAACAAATTATACATTCGTCCGTGCATGCCATTTTTGATAAGTAAGTAGAACAATTTTGATCTTTGGATTAAATCAAAGGCAGTAGAGAAATCGATAAAGCAGCAATATAGGGCTCCATTTTTGGATATAGATAAATATTTCTGGACAATAGAATTAAGAACAAACATATTATCAACAGTGGAGTAGCCACGGCGAAAACCAGCTTGTTCTTCAACAAGTAATTGGTTTTCATCAGACCATTCAACCAGCCTTTTGTTTAGAATAGAACACAATATCTTCGATACTATTTCAATTAAGGAGATTCCACGATAATTTTCGGGGGTGTCCCGATTACCTTTTTTATGTATGGGGTGGATAATACTTGTAGACCAGGACGTTGGAAATGTTCCACTGTTAAATATGCTATTGAAAAGCTTGTAGAGTACTGGTAACAGTTGACCAGAGGCATATTTATAGAATTCTGGTGGTATCAGATCCTCGCCGGCCGCTTTACCACCTTTCAGTTTTGATATTGCGCAAGATATTTCGTGATGTGTAATATCACGGTTAAGTTTGTCGCAAAAAGTTATATCAGTATCATACTCTGCGCTATTGATATCATCAGATACATGGTCATTAGACAGTTCATCACTTTGTTCTACAATGGGATGTAATAAATTGTTAAAGTGATTGTACCATTCGCCAATGTTAAAGAGCACATATAATGAGAAAACTAAATTCATTGAGCTTATAAACATTATTTACTATATGCATTTTACGGCAGTTTAACGTCAATCTGATGAAAATTAATTCAGATATCGTCATTCAAAGTCGCAAATATAGACCTCCCGTAAAAACGACTTGGCCAATTATTGAAAACACTCTTAATCCCCTCAGACGCCAGTGACGTCACAGGGACCGAATGCATATTCGAGATGTTTATTCCTTAATTACCTATATACACCCGGCGTGTGTATTCGTTAACGCCTGACTGATTCCTTAAGCCCCCTAATTAAATAACCATTGACTACGGATTAATTTGTTTTGTAATTTAGAATTTGTTTTATAAAGACACTTGTTGTAGCCATATTCCCCATGTGTTTTTTTTTATTAGAATAAGCCGACCGTAAGCCAACAATAATTGGCTTCTGATTGAAACAAGATTGGTGTGAAATTGTTATAGTCGGCGCTACGGACATCTTTTAAGCCGATAGAAATAATCAATTGTCGGCTTTTAAGAAACGAAATGGTTTCAAATAATAATCATTAGGGGTTTGACTGTCGATAGTGTGTATCGATAGTAAAAAGAAACTATCGATAAAAATTGCGATAGTCAAGCAAACTATCGATAGCTTCGATAGTTTGTAATAGCGAAAGTAACATGGCTCAAATTCACTCGTATTTGTCGAATAATTACTCTGTATTTATAACAAAAAGCTCCGTTATCACTAAAATAGCGTTACACGATCTCAATGTCACATGGAAATCTTCGTCTACCATATTAGGCATGGCTTACTAAGAAATGTTTAAAATGGTTGATTTTGGCGCGAAAAAGCTGAAAATGGTCACGTACGCCAATAACAGACATGCTGAAAGCATGTCGCATATGACAGGAAAGTTGGCTATGCCTTTTTTTTACAAATTACTAAACTACCTATGTAATATTAATAATATAAATTTTATATAATACAAAGAAAAAAAACCACAATTTACTTTATTATTTAATTCACAATCAGAATGCGACGTTACCGTGTACCCGAGATACCAGCTTAGGAGGCTCTTCTATTCGCCCCCCTCCCCTTTTGCCGCACCTTTAGAAGACACATATTGTTTTTATCTGCACCGTCTTGTGTCGCTTCATTCTGTTTATTTGTCGATATGACTACCGATAACCGTGTTAAAACATTACGTACTGATTTACGGGCTGGAGATGTTGATCAACTAGTGAATTGTTATCTATTCTAGTCACAAATATATAATCTATTACAACTTAAGACGAGAAAGGTCGGCTTTGTTGTTGTTCTTGGTGTTTAACGTCCGCTTCCACCGAAGGTGATATCGCAGACAAGTCCTATTTTTCATTTTCATTATCTTAGCGCACGCGCAGGGGTCTTTGCTGTGGGAGGAAACCGGAGTGCCCGGAGGAAACCCACGAGGTTGAGAAGGAGCCCCTATCTCCATGCCACATACGCTCACACCAGGGCTCGAAACCACAACCGCAAGCCAGAGGTGACCGGCCAGCTAGAGGTCGAAGCGCGGCACTCTAGACCACTAGGCCATCCCAACCCCCTGGGTCGGCTTTTGAAAATGCTTTCACTTATAGTAGCTTACGTGTAAAATTACGAGTTAATGATTACGCCAGTCAAATGTTAATTGGACCGACAAATACACACGTGTTAACTGGCGGTGTGTATACAGTGAGATATCGTACAGATAGTGATATATTGTATAGATAATGTGTATAGATTATGTGTAGTGCCTGTGACGTCACCAGCCAATCAACAGGATAAAGGTTGTAATTGAAAATTTGAAAACCGTTTTTGGCTGTCTGATGTTTAAACGTTAATATCTCAATTAATTTTAATCAGATTGGAGTGAACTTGACGTAAAATGAATATAGTAACCCTTAGCTATCAATATATGCAATTAAAAATTATTATTTTATGTGGTCTTTAATATCGGATTTATGTTCACAAGACTTATTTAGGAGATATTTTACATTCGACCAAAATTTAACCGAATCTTTTTCGTTGCATAGATCGTCTAACACTGACTTGTGATAGAGGTCTTTTTTCGTTGCGCACTCTTGCTGGAATGATAATTTAGATTCGAGATATTTATCGAGGTCATACTGATTATTTGTGATGCGGAATAAATTCAATCTATCAAATTTTGTTTTCTTGAGGCCAATAAGGCTGGTATCAAACCATGTGGCTGTTTACGATGGTCCGACTGTTTACTAATCCGCATTCGCGACTTATCACCGACAGACAATAGTGCTTCATTTAGATGTTTGACCGAGGTTTCCATGTCTGTATCGAGTTTCTCTAGTACGTCATCTAGATTATGTATGAACTCTGCACTATTAATGTTTGATATAAATTGGTCAACAAAACTTGGTTTCCATTTATACTTGACAATATGTGACGATGAATTTGTTGTGATTGGTTTAACATTCGGACACAATTTAAGCTCACAGAACACTGGGAAATGTTTTGATAGGTCTGTTTCAAGAATGGAAAACGTACTTACATTAGGGAACAGATTAGGACTAACAATAACATAATCGATAGTACTTGCACAACCTGAGGATACATATGTGAAGTTACCTCGAGTATCGGGAGTTATTCGACCGTTTAGAATTATCACATTGTTTTCACAGCACAAATCCAACAGTTGTTTTCCGAAATTATTAATTTTCATATCACAATTGTGCCTTGTTGGTATCATTTCTGTCGGAATGTGGTTTATGCGCATGGTGTCATAACAAGCCTCCAAACTAGGAATGTGAGCACCGTTATCGTTTTCGACGAAGTCAACTCCCGTTCCAGTTCTGGCATTTATGTCCCCCATTATGATAACATCTGTATCTTCATAGATTTGTTTAATAGAAAATAATGCTGATTCTATCGTGGTAATATTACAATTGATATCTTTATCATCATAAAAGATGGAGTTGACGGGTGGGACATAAACGCAACCTAAAATTAGATTTCTGGACAGTCCCAGTTTTTTTGTGTTGATGTGTAGCCATACCATTTCTTCAAAATCGTCGCGAACCAGGATTCTTTTTGTATAGATGGACAGGGCATCCTTAACGAGCACGAGTACGCCCCCAGAAGATTTACGTGAGTCACATATTCTCATACTCTCATATGCGTGGTATCCGGGGAACGTTTGTGAAAATTCTGTATTGGTTTTTTGAAAAGTTTCCACAAAACCAACTATATCATATTGTTCGATTATGGAGCATAAATCCTCATATTTCGAAAGTTTATATAATAGTCATTCAATATTCCAAGAAACAATATTAAGAGTACCTTTGTGGTCGGGTGGTGGCTTTTTGTTGCTATTGGTTGAGTTGAATTATTTGTTTCGTTTCAAGGTCGAAAGTAAACACATTTCTATTAATAATTAGTTTATCAGATTTCAGTGTCACAGTGTTATCATTATTTCGTTTGGCTTCTTTTAGATGCGGTATTAACCCTTTGCGAATTGATCTCACTCTATTAGTGAAATCTTCAGAAACACTCACACTTGATTCTTTGAGCAGTTGTCTGGCTTTGGTTAGGATTATGTCTCTTGTTTTGAGTCTGTGAAATAAAACTTTAATCGGACGCGGTCGACTGGAGTTTTGATTTCTTTTCCCGACCCGATGCACACGGTCAATGGAAACTGAACTGTCATCTTCTGCACCGTCTACTCCTAATTTCTCTGACAAAAACTTTCTTATTAAAATTTCACAATCACCCCAAGTTTCTCTTGACCCTTCTTTAATTTCATCGAACCCATAAAATATTAAATTTTTCTGTCTCATTTGATTTTCATTTACATCGACTTTGCTCATGAATGAGTCAGTGACCGATTTAATTTGACTTACCTCATTTCTCAGTGTCATAACTTCGTCTTTAATATTTAGTTCTCTCATTTCCCCTCTGAGACTAGCGATCTCTTCTTTTAAATCTAGAACAATTTGAGTAAGGTCTTTAATACTATCTCCGCTATTCTTTAAAACTAACTCACCAGTCGTTGAGATCTGAGCTTGTCTTGTAGATGGGTTTGATTCAATGTCGCCGGCCATTAACATCAGTAGATTGACGATAAAAACAAGAGAAAGTGACATGTTCGTTAAACGTATCACTTTAGTTCCGGGTTTTCTTCTGGCAATTCTGTGTATGTATGATCCGATATTTGCTCTCCATGCAGCTATATCATAACTCATTTTGCTTTAAATATATCCACTTGAAAATCGACGCGGTTCGTTGGTTTCTTTAGCTCGATAATGCGACTGTTCTCGACAACGTCCGTTTTAAATAAATAAATGCCTTACATAGCAATCATTTTACAGCCCAAATAAATAGGAAAGTTTTGTTCCATACTGATTTACACTTAAATTACCATTTAATAATTGTGTTTTTAAATGGTCAGTTCTTGTATCAAGTTGTCGATATTTCTTTTTGGTACCACTAAATATCTCTGAAAAGGTGATTTCGACATAAGATTTTTCATGTTTTATTAAGTTAATGAACTTGTAAAGAGCTCATTAACGCTGAACACTAGTGAACAGTTCTTGAGTGAATACTTTAAAACAGAGTATAGTTTTAAGATCAATTAAAGGATTAACAGGCTGCCGGCAAAGTGGGAACACACAGTCTAATTAAGTATGCACGTATATTTTTGAATTTTTACCGTACATTGACTGACAGAAAGTTGACAGTAAATTGAGTGTATTGTAAAACTAACATGTAGAATTACACCTAAATGGTAGATTTAGATTTACAAACACCATGTAAACTTACAATGAATGTAAAATAACTGGGCAAAGTAATCAATGTTTGCAGTTTTGATAAGATGTGCGCATTGATTGTTTATTAACGTAACCACGTGCTGGTTATTCAAGTCTTAGACTTGCCTCCCCATTGTGGACGCTCTAGAGGCTAAAGTTAATATCCGATTGACTTTAAATTTATACACAGCGTTTAAGGTCATGAGACGAAGAATCCTATTGTTTTCGGCAATTTTCAATAATTACTGCCAGAGTTATGATCCTTGGTCACTTCAAAAAATCGTGTGATCGCTCAAGAGACCAAAGTTAATATCCGATTGTCTATAAATTTATACACAGTGTTTAAGGTCATGAGACGAAGAAGCATATTGATTTTCGGTGATTTCCGATAATTACTGCCATAGTTATTTTCCTTCATCACTTTGAAAAATCTCTTGTAACGCTCAAGAAGCCAAACTTATTGTATGATTAACTTCAGATTGATACACAGAGTTTAAGGTCTTGAGACAAACAAGTATATTGATTTTCAATGAATTTTGATAACTGAACAACTCAATCCATGATATTAAATGTTTCGTATACTAAACGTTAGCATGAGGCAGAACTTTATAAAAACCAAACAAATTTTAATTATTTTCTGATGAGTTGACTTGTTACTCATAATCAGATGTTAGTGTATTATAAATGTTTCGTTACTGAAAAAAGTAAAAATATGCGACAACTCTTGTTGACTGCCCGGACGATTTAGCTGCTGTGAGCGTATGTTTCGTTGTCTGTCAACCTATCTTTAAATTAAATCACCTAAATCGCCGAACCGTTCTAATCTAGTTAAAATGGGGGCATCGACAGTTTATTATAGTGTTGTCAGGTTTAATTAATAATTTAAATAACATTTAAGACCTAAAGAAAGACCTGCAATACGCAGATTTATTATTAAGCTTTCATATTTCATGTGAAAGCTTATTGTTTTTGTTAAGATTATTAATTTTTCATATGAAAGCTTTTTTTTGATAAGATTATTATTAAGCTTTCATATTATGAAAGCTTATTGTTTCTGTTAAGATTATTATTATTATTTCATATGAAAGCTTATTGTTTCTGTTAAGATTATTATTAAGCTTTCATATGTATTTCATATGAAAGCTTATTGTTTCTGTTAAGATTATTATTAATATTATTCTTTTTTGTGTGTGTGTGTGTTTCCTGCAAATCGGATTTCTCAGAATGTAACATAGGATGTTTCTGAAACTTTGACCTCCCCCACCCCTCAAAAACAAAAATGGGTGTTGAGTATTGATGAAATATATTTTCAAAAAGTTTTAAGAATTCGAAATCACCGAATTTTACGAACGAATGAATTTGACCTGCATTACTGTAACTCTGTGACTATTTGACCTATTTTACTAAAAAATTCTTGACGAAAATCATTTTCAAGTGAAATTTCAGATTTTCGAATTTCGAAAGTTCGTCGCTGTCATTTCGAACCGAAAGTTGAGACCAACTTAACAACTTCTTTAACAGTTGTACGATTTTTATGAAATTTAGTATGTAAGTAGATCTTATCAATGCAACTTTAAAGATGTCCTTAGAAATTTTCTAAATTATACCCCGTTCGTAAAATTACGGATCGAAGTTTTCCAAAAAAATCGAAGAAATATAGGTCAGAATGACCTGATTTTTATTATTGATACTAGATAAGTAATTTCTGATTCGTACACAAAATATAGAGTTTGTCGATCGAACCGGAAGTGCCAAAATATTGATACGTGAAAATTCCCTAAGGCTTTAACTTACCGCCATGGAAGTTACATTTTCGGAATCCTTGAAGGAATGCCTATAAATCTATCGGGTCAGAATTTTGATTTCGGTCATGTGACAGTCACCATGAGAAAAGGTGAAAAATCCACGATAACGGACATGAAAATGAAAACAATAGACCGTAGTTTGGAGAAAACGTATCCTATTTTCGAAATTAATACATTTCTAGTTAGCCGGTATCAATGACGAATTATTGATATTTGAAAATGTCACAATTTCGAATTTTGCGTTTAACGTTTTTCTTGTCGACAATGTTGTTTAAGAGTGGAAAATTGAAGTATCATGGCTATATTGTGACCGATTTTAATGATGTTTTTTCTTGTTCAGATTATTTACATGACCCATGACACGTGACAGGAAGTGACTGTGAATATGAAAGCTTTAATATCTGCTTTGCTGATCTATTATTATTATTTTTTTTGGTCTGTATTTCATGCAAATCGAATTTCTCAAAATAAGATGTTTCTGAAATTTTGACCTAGCCTCCCAAAAATGGATGGTGAGTATTGATTAAATATATTTTCAAAACGTTTAAAGGATTCAAAATCAGCGAATTTTACGAACGAATGAATTTGACTTGCATTACTGTAACTCTGTGACTATTTGACCTATTTTACTAGTTCTTTTTTCTTTCAGTACCTTGACAAAAATCATTTTCAACTGCAGTTTCAAATTTTCGAATTTCGAAAATTCGTCGCTGTGATTTCGAACTGGAAGTTGAGACCAACTTGACAACTTCTTTAATAGTTTCACGATTTTCATGAAATTTAGTATGTATAAGTGCAAGTAGATCTTACCGATGCAACTTCAAAGATGTCCCTAGAAATTTTCTAAATTATCTACCCTTGCTAAAATTATTGATCAAAATTTTCAAAAAAATCGAAGAAATATAGGTCAGAATGACCTGGGTTTTTTTTATACTAGATAAGTAATTACTGATTCGTACACAAAATATGGAGTTTGTAGATCGAACCGGAAGTGACGGCATCTTTAAACGTGAAAAAAATCACTAGGCCCATATTCCCGAAAGTGAATTAGTGCTAATCATAGATTTAATCTCTGACTTTTCGACCAGCCATATTCTGAAAGGCTGATTAAATTTTAAGCTAAGATTTTTATAAACTTTGATTAGCCTAATCATTGAGTTCATCATTGTTCGAGAATACCATAAAATGTGGTATTCTCGAACGTTGACTTGTACTTAATTATTGACTAAATCACCCCAATATTTAGTCATCTCAGGGGGGTAGTTTAAGGAAAGATTAAGTGCATGTATATGCAATTATACTGTATTGAATATTATAGAAATTATTTTTTTTCATTGAATTCAGACACATTGC
This sequence comes from Patella caerulea, assembly GCA_036850965.1. Classification (NCBI taxonomy): domain Eukaryota; kingdom Metazoa; phylum Mollusca; class Gastropoda; family Patellidae; genus Patella; species Patella caerulea. Next base: position 46,230,423 of record JAZGQO010000001.1, on the reverse strand, counting down.
GCTTATATTTCGCTTCAAAAGTAACAAATTTACATTCATCGTAAATTCTGTTGAAATTTTTTTTTTTATATATATTATATTAAACATTCTCTATAATATAAAATATAATTATGTGCACTTTAGTCAAAATGAATAAAATACAAAATACAAATTATTTTTAGAGCGGAACAAATCAACCTCTTGGCACAAAAGGGAACCCACAGCAGATAAATCGTCCGGGCAGTCGACAAGGGTTGTCAATTTTTTTCTTTTGTCATTAATGAAAACATTTACGAATCTAAAATCTGAGTACGATTAACAACCTATTAAGTAATTATCAGAAATCAATAGAATTTGTTTGGTTTCTAGTTTTGCCCTCGGCGATCATTTACTATACAAAACCTAATAGGCCTCGTCTTCTCAGTTAAATACTGTGTATAAATTTGAAGTCAATCGGATATTAACCTCAAAGCATCTTGAAGGTTTTTCAAAGTGATCAGCCTCTCCAACCTCGTGGGTTTTTTCCAGGACCTCCGGTTTCCCCCCACAGCTAAAGACCCATACGCCCAAGCGAATTATTGAAATAGAAAAACAAACCATATATATGTTAGTTTGTGTCGAGTGGACGTTAAACCCCATCTCTCTCTCTCTCTCTCTCTCTCTCTCTCTCTCAGTGGTCAAGGGCCATAACTAAAGTCAATCGGATACCAACTTTAGCCTCTACAGAGCTCATGAGATTTTTCAAAGTGATTAAGGGCCATAACGCTGGTAGTAATTATAGGAAATCGTTAGTAATCGGATACTTTCTCATGACCCTAAGCACTGTATATAAATCTAAAGTAAATCCGATACAGACTTTAGCCCATAGCGCGTACCATAAGATTTTTCAAATTGATCAAGGGCACTAACACAGGCAGTAATTATCATCGGATATCGCTGGAAATCAATAGGAATCTTCCTCTCATAACTTTCCACACTGTGTATAAGATTAAAGTCAATCAGATATTAATTTCAGCCTCTACAGCGTCCACAAAAATTTTCAAAGTGATCAAGGGCCATAATTATCGTAAATCGTTGGAAATCAACAGGCTTCCTCGTCTCTTGACCTTAACCATTGTGTATAAATCTTAAGTCAATCAAATACCAACTGTAGCCTCTACTGCGTCCATAAGATTTTCAAAAGTTATCAAGGGTCATAATGCTGACAGTATTATCGACAATCGTTAAAAAACAATAGGATTCCTCATCTCGTGACCCTGAACACTGTGTATAAATCTAAAATCGATCGGATATTAACTTTAACCTCCAGGTTGTCCACAAGATTTTTCAAAGTGATCAAGGGCAATAACTCTAGTAGTAGATATCAGCAATCAATATACCCCTCAGTCTCATGGCCTTAAACACTGTGTCTGTGTAAATTTAGAGTCAATCGGATATAAACTTTGGCCTCTAGAGCGCCCATAATTATCGGAAATTGTTGAAAATCAATAAGCTTTTGTGTCGCATGACCTTAATAAATGTGTATGAATTTCAAGCCTTCTACCGAATACATGAAAGAATCAATAGAAATATTGAAGCATAGTATACAAACGTTTCTTTTCATTTAGCATAATCTTTATGATTTCTTTTTCGAGATGTCCACAAAGGCTTTCTTTTTGTCAATAAAAAAGAATTTGTTACAGTCTTAATTTTAGCTGTTCAAGCAATGTTTCATGTTTTCGATGTAAGAGATTTAAGAAACGAAATACAGTCGTGTTCTTTGAAACTTGAAGAATGTAAATCAACATTTCACATTTTTGTACGATAATGAATGTTGCTAAATGAGATTTTATAGGTTTGGCACTCCCTGCAACAGTTGTATATAAAAAGAATATAAAAAGAAAATGCATATTTATTGTGTCTCAATAGGTTAAACAACTCGTAAAACTTTGTTATAAATAATAATTACATTGTAATGTTCCAAATTGGCCTATATACGAAAACAAAACCCATCAAAATCCCACTACACTTTGGAAAAGTGTAGCGTTAAAAGTGGATAAATTAATAAAGAATACACATATAGCAGGTTGTTACAAAATAGACAAATAGTGATAATTTCGGATTTTAATAGAAAAGAGGGGCAAAAAAATTAATCTGTTCCTGTGAAGTGCTTCTGTTGCATCAGGAGAACAAATGTGACTTTGATATCAGCAACAGAAATTCATATTTCGAATACTAAAAGACAATCACGGTGGTGCAAGATGAAGACCCTTGCAAGGGACAAGGTGGAGTCGTTTGGATCAGATAACAAACTTAAGTACTGTGTACACATTGGGCCGCACGTAAAATAACCTTTGACAGTTAAATTTTTGTATAACTGAGCCGTGGTGTCGGTCCCCAGGCAAAATTGCCCTCATAGCACACTCTATGGCACAGGGCTGTCTCCCTTAGCTCAGCTGGAGCTCAACAGTAACTTTCGTTTCATTTCATTTCGAATACTAAATATATGTGAACTCTATTTTACTTGACTTTCTTTTTCACACATTTTATTTCTTTCCTGCCCACCCATATGAGCCCCTTTGATGATTTTTTGAACCCTAACAATAGTTTCACAGACTCTAGGATGGGAAAAACTGTTCTAAAACATGTACTTTTCTAATCTACTTCCTGTAATTGGGCCCCTTTATCAATGATAAAAGCCTTTTTAATCACTGATTATATTTAATCATTGATTAAAGGTTTAATTATAATCAAAGTTTAAACCTTGAATTTTAATCGTTGGTGAGAAAAATTTATAGTCAAAGATTAGCTAATCTGACTTTTGAGAATACCAAACTTAGTCAACCACCTAATCACAGATTATTTTAAACACTGTTCGAAAATACGGGCCTAAGTCTTTTGCGATATTGCACTTACAGACATGGTAGTTATATTTTCTGAATCTCCAAAGGATGGCCTAAAAAATGTTCAGAGCAGAACGTTGATTTAGGTCAACCGATGGTCGCCATTTAGAAGTGAATATGAAAAATAGTGAAAAATCGACATTTAATAATGATGAATGAAATAATAATAATTTATTTTTATATAGCACATTACACATAGTTTCAATGCACTGTACAATGCATTACATATAAAATAGGTACATTTAAAAGGAATAAAAAAATATATAAGAGCATTTAATATAATCGATACAAACAGGAGTACATATACACATACATTCACATACAGACATATTTACATATTCATATACTTGCACATAAATACAAACATGTTCACGGGTAGCGTTGTCTGAACAAATGTGTTTTTAAACAGCGTTTAAATGGAGCAATTTCTGCGATTTCATGGAGGTGTATTGGGAGAGAGTTCCAGAGTTCAGGACCAGAGTGTTTAAAAGCTCGCGACCCATAAAATTTAGTTTTGGGAGGTTTTGAGGGGTATTGTAGACAATTACCTTGAGCGAACCGGGTGTTTTGAGTTGTATTTTTAACAATGAGAAGTTCGTTCAGGTACATAGGTGCTGAGCCGTGAATAATTTTGAAAGTTAATAGAATGATTTTGAATATTGTTCTTTGGGCCAAAGGAAGCCAGTGGAGTTCACGTAGTATAGGGACTGATGGGGCAAACTTGCCTTGTCTTGTAACTAATCGGGCAGCAGAGTTTTGTAAGGTTTGAAGTTTTTGTATTTGGGTGAGGCGTAGGTTGTGATATAGACTGTTGCAATAGTCCAGACGTGAGTTTATCATTGAATGAACTAATTTCTTAGTACCGCGTCTGTCTAGTAGGGGACAAATTCTTCCTATTCTGTAAAGCGCGTATGCTATTACCTTACATGTTTGTTTAACGAATCCTTCGAGTGAACAGTCTCTTTCTAACATAACACCTAAGTTTTTAACAGTTTCCGAAACAGATATGTCAGTGTCATCACCTCGAATGGAAATTAAAGAATTAGCACTTTCACCGAATCGGGACGAAAAACAAACCACGTCTGTTTTTCCATCATTCAGTACAAGTTGATTTTTCTTCATCCACGCTCGTATTTCGTCCACACACGATTCAACAGATACTGTTACGTCTGAATGTTGTGTACACGATACATATATTCAGCTGTCATCTGCGTATATCATTGACTCAAGACCATGCCTCGATATAATGGCCTCTATCGGTGAAGTGTATAGGGTAAAACGCACAGGTCCCAATACCGAGCCTTGAGGAACGCCTCGACACAAAGTTCTCTCCGAGGATGTGTTGTTGCCGATTATGACTGATTCGGCTTCTATTACTTAAGTATAATGTGAACCATTCTAATACTATACCACAGATACCAAATCGATCTTGTAAGCGGTGAAGTAAAATTTGATGATTCAACGTATCGAACGCTGCGCTCAGGTCTTCTAACATGACAAGGATAACCTGCTTCCACTCATCTAGTGCTGATACAGTGTCATTATGTACACGTAGTAGGGCAGTCTCTGTGCTGTGGTGTGGTCGATAAGCTGATTGACATTTAGTGTATAGTGAGTTCTCACATAGGTGTGTCCTCAAGCGAGTGGGTGCAGCTTTTTCAAGAAGGTTAAAAGGAAGGTTAGAAACTGGTCTGAAATTATTGAGAATTTCTGGATCGAGGTTTTGTTTCTTTATCAAAGGTCGCACTAACGCAGTCCGGAACAACGCCTGTTTCAAAGGATTTTTTTACCATCTCAGCCAGTGAAGGTGTTACTTGATCAACACATTTTTTCAACAATTCGGTTGGCATCGGATCAAGGGGACATGATTTTGACGGAGCTTGCAGAATTAATTTTTTAATTTCCTCCTTGGTCACTGGTTTGAATTTGTTGAGTTTTGGAGAAACTGTTTCATATTGTTCATGTTGAGGTGATGCAGCACTACCAGAGCAAAGTTTATCAATTTTGTGGATGAAAAAGTCTGACATCATCTCTGCAGCTTCTTCTTGGGAATTTGCAGTTGGTGTGACCGATGCGTTTATCTTCTTCAAGCCAATCATATCATTAACTATACTAAACAGTTGCTTGGAGTTCGCGTTTTCAATTCGATGTTTGTGGTACAGAAATTAATGTTTTTTCGATCTCGTTATTGTAACTTTCCTTAAGAATTTGTTTGTGAATTTCGAGATTAGAGGATTTCCACTTTCTTTCAGCGCGTCGCACTTCCTTCCTTACTTCTGATAATTCTGCCGTAAACCAGGGAGCTCTTGGTTTGTCAGTAACTGTCTTTTCAGATAGTGGAGCTAAGGAGTCCAGGACAAGTTTGACCGTAGTGTTGAAATCGTCTGCTAGCATGTTAGCGTCACCTTGAGAAACCAAAATGAAGATCCAAGAGCTTTCTGAAATTCTTCGACACCTAAGTCTACGAGCTTTCGTCTCTTCGGGCGGATTTTGTTATTGGGTGGACGCATAATATTGAGATTTAAAAGAATTTGGCTGTGGTCTGAAGGTAGGTCATTATTTATACTCAGATTTTTGATGAAGTCATCCGACGACCTCGTTATTATAAGGTCTAACGTGTGGCCTTCATCGTGGGTTGGTTCATTTACATGCTGGACCAGGTTAAATGAGGAGAGAAGATTAGATAACTTTATCACTTCAGGTTTATTTGTCTCGTAGTGGAAATTAAAGTCACCGGCGATTAATAAATTACGGGCTTGGCTTGTAAACAAACACAATAGGGCATAGTATTTTCAATGCGTCTCCTATTTCTGAAGTTGTTTACGAGTGAAAAATGAGATTTAAAAGAATTTGGCTGTGGTCTGAAGGTAGGTCATTATTTATACTCAGATTTTTGATGAGGTCATCCGACGACCTCGTTATTATAAGGTCTAACGTGTGGCCTTCATCGTGGGTTGGTTCATTTACATGCTGGACCAGGTTAAATGAGGAGAGAAGATTAGATAACTTTATCACTTCAGGTTTATTTGTCTCGTAGTGGAAATTAAAGTCACCGGCGATTAATAAATTACGGGCTTGTAAACAAACACAATAGGGCATAGTATTTTCAATGCGTCTCCTATTTCTGAAGTTGTTTACGGGTGAAAAATGAGATTTAAAAGAATTTGGCTGTGGTCTGAAGGTAGGTCATTATTTATACTCAGATTTTTGATGAAGTCATCCGACGACCTCGTTATTATAAGGTCTAACGTGTGGCCTTCATCGTGGGTTGGTTCATTTACATGCTGGACCAGGTTAAATGAGGAGAGAAGATTAGATAACTTTATCACTTCAGGTTTATTTGTCTCGTAGTGGAAATTAAAGTCACAGGCGATTAATAATTACGGGCTTGTAAACAAACACAATAGGGCATAGTATTTTCAATGCGTCTCCTATTTCTGAAGTTGTTTACGAGTGAAAAATGACATTAACTTCACTAGATTGTGACCAATTTTAATGATTTATTTTTTCTCGTTCGGATTATTTATATTACCCAAGACATGTGACAGGAAGTGACAGAAATAAAAATGGGTGGCAGTTTTTGATTAAATATATTTTCAAAACGTTTTTCGAATCAAAAATCACCGAATTTTACGAATGAAGAAATTGACCTACATACCTACATACTCTGTTACTATGTGACCTTTTTTACTATTTATTTTTCTTTGAGTAGCTTGACATATTTACTTCAACTCTGCTATTTACGATTTTCGAAAATGAGGTCATTGACAGTTCGTACCGGAACTAAAACAGACTTATTAAGTTTTTTAATATTCGTACGATTTTCATGAAATTTGGAATGTATGTAGCTATTATGTACCCAACTTCAACGATACCATTAGATGTGTCATGAATTATCTCCCCTTGGATAAATTTGGCATCAAACAGTCGACGAAATATAGGCCAGATCACCATGATTTTTTGTCTGTGTACTAGCTGAGGTATTCTTGATGTGTACACAAAATATGAAGTCTATCGATCGAACCGGAAGTGCCGCCATCTTGAAACGTGAAAAATCCCAAAGGCTTTTTGGCTATTTTACTTACAGACACGGGAGTTCTGAATCCTTGAAGGAATGCCTAAAAAATGTTCAGAGCAGAATTTTGATTTAGGTCAACTGAGGTCGCCATTTTGAATTTAATATGAGAAATAGTGAAAAATCGACATTTACGGGCTTGTAAACAAATACAATATGCCCCTTATTTCTGAAATGAATACATTTCAAGATAGCCTGGCTCATTTCGAACTTTTGGTATTCGGATTTTTCAAAAATTCGAATTTCGTCTATGACTTTTTTCGTGCCGACAAAGCTGTTTACAAGTGAAAATGGATTTCTTTCTTGTTCGGATTATTGATATGAAACATGACATGTGACAGGAAGTGACTGTGAATATGAAAGCTTTAATATCTTCATATGAAAGCTTATTGTTTCTGTTAAATTTATTATTGTTTTTTTTTGTGTGTGTTTTGTCCACAAATAGGATTTCTCAGAATCTAACCATAGGATCTTTATGAAACTTTTACACCTCCCCCCCCCAAAAAAAAAAAAATAAATGGGTGGTAGTTGTTGATTAAATATAATTTCGAAACGTTTTTCGAATCCGAATATTACGAACAAATGTATTTGACCTACATTGCTGTAACTTTGTTACTGTTTGACCTATTTTACTAATTCTATTTCTTTGAGTACCTTGAGAAAATTTCTTCAAATCTACAGTTTCAGAATTTCGAAAATTCGTCGCTGTGATTTCGAACCGGAAGTTTAAACAACTTAACAACTTCTTTAATAGTTGTACGATTTTCATGGCTTTTTTGATATTTTACTTACACACCAACTTGACAACTTCTTTAATAGTTGTACGATTTTCATGAAATTTAGTATGTAAGTAGACCTTACTGATGCGACTTGAAAAATGACTTTCAAAAAAATCATCGAAATATAGGTCAGAATGACCTATTTTTTTTCGATACTAGACAAGTGATTAAGGATTCGTACACAAAATATGGAGTTTGTCGATCGAACCGGAAGTGCCACCATCTTGAAACGTGAAATATCAATAGAACTTTTGTGATATTGCACTTTTCTAAATTATCTCCCCTTGGTGAAATTAAGAATAACATTTTTCAAAAAAATCATCGAAATATAGGTCAGAATGACCTTTTTTTGATACTAGACAAGTAATTATTGATTCGAACACAAAATATGGAGTTTGTCGATCGAACCGGAAGTGCCACCACCTTGAAACGTCAAATATCAATAGAACTTTTGCGATATTGCACTTACAGACATTGGAGTCATATTTTCTGAATCCTTGAAGGAAAGTTTAAGAACATTCAGAGCAGAATTTTGATATAGGTCTATTGATGGTCGCCATTTTGAAGTGAATATGAAACATAGTGAAAAATCGACATTTACGGGCATAGTATGTTCAATGCGTCTTTTTCGTGATAGCCGGGATAAGGGTCGAATTTTTGGTATTTGACTATTTCAAAAATTCGAATTTTTCCTTTGATGTTTTTCCTGCCGACAAGGTTGTTTACGAGTGAAAAATCACATTAACTTCACTAGATTGTGACCGATTTTAATGATTTATGTTTTCTTGTTCGGATTATTTATATCACCCATGACATGTGACAGGAAGTGACTGTGAATATGAAAGCTTTAATATCTGCTTAGCAGATCTAGTTATTATTATTATTATTATTATTATTACCGGTATGCATAACCGCTAGAATCCTGGGCGTATTCGAGACTGTGGCCGCAAGTTCGTGAACGTCGGAAGAACACGAAAACACTTTCACGAGTCTCGAACATGAGAAAACCGTGTCCGTGGTAACAAGTTGAATTGAATTTATACAATCTATTACTATAACTTGATTAGTACTGTATTAAGCATAAATGACTTAGATATTAAGCATAGTTTTGAAAAAATGATTCTGTTTTGCTCCTTTTTAATTCTTTCTGTGACGAATAAATCGCCTTTTGATACGCCCACGTGGAAATATCGTCGTATATTGTCGTCGTCACCGTGCGTCCGTCCGTCCGTCAGTGAGCACTCTACAGACATTTATCATCTGATTGATTTGAAATTGATATATTGTTTACATTAGTGAGACGAAGGCTCCTGTTTACTTTCAATAATTTTCGTTAATTTCTTCTGTAGTTATGGCCCTTTTTCACTTTGCTGCACCTTGCGAACGACAAAAGTGGACATCCTATCTGTATGAAATTTGTATGCATCATTTAAATTAGCGCAACGAAGAAAACTATTGCATTTCAGCAATTTCCGTTTATTACGTCTAGAGTTTTCCCCATTGTTTCACTTTGTTGAACCTTGTGGATCTGTATGAAATTGTATCATTTAAATTGTAACACAATTTATCATCCGGTCTGTATGAATTTGTATGCATTATTTAAATAAGTAAAACAGAATAATTTGTCAATGTTTAACAATTAAGGTTCTTGTTTCGGGTTGTAGAGCCTTTGTAAATCCACAAAAGACGAAAATTAGATTCTGATCTGTATAAAATTGTCTTATAAATCCCGCCATTACATACAAAATAATGAATATTCGACAGCCCTTATTGTCCGCCGAACGATTTAGCTGCTGTCGGTAGTTGTCGACGCGTCGATCAAGTATGCTCTCGCCTCACACCAGCTAACGGGGTAGTGTGGGATTTGAGAACAGAAACGTGTTTGCGAACGCATTCCCGTCTGTTCGACACCCACAGGAACCCATTCTCCGTCCGCTCTCTGCACCGGAACACTTGTTTCGAATACACCACTAATCATCACCTAGTTTTATAGGGTATTTTAGGGGTGTTAGCAAGACAGAATTGCGTTGACGGTCTGCAAATAAAATGATAAATGCTAAAAACTCACCACGTTACATGAAAATCTAGTAGGTCGCAACTATTTCAATCACGACAACATTATAAATTACCGGCAAAAAGCATCGCTTCATACGTTAAAAATATTTTATTGGCGATACCTGAATAACATTTTCTTTCATAATTTATTTACCAGCGACTCGAAACTGAAGCATTTTAAAATTTGCAGGAAAAAGAGAACGGTCGGTATAAATGTATTGAGAGTAATGAGAATATTTTCTGAAAATTGAACGACAGCACATGGCCAAATAAAGACTTTAAAAAAAAAATAAAAAAATGGGTGTATACATGTTTCAGTAGTTCCGAAGAAAATCCCTAAATATTTGGGCTACAATACCGATAAACAAGATCCTGTTTCCAATTTATCGGGGGGGGGGGGGGCGGGGTGTTATTGTCCATTTCACCATGCCTGAATGGTGTTCTAATGACAAATTCGAAACAGTAATATTAACTAATGTGGCCTTAAAAGGTCTATCAATGTTAAAGTTCAAAAGAGATGTAGAATTACACGTTTCTTGTAAATTCTACACAAATATTGTATTTAAATATGTTTGAACATTAGAATTACCAATAAAAACAAGCAAAGTACAACATACATGTACTTTTAACAAACATAGTTGAACCTCTACACCTCAATTTTTAATTTACCAGTCTTTTACAGTAGTCCCATGTTACCTCACTAATACAGTAAATTTAAAGTGTAAAAACATGCAGTGGTATTTTTACAGCGTTATGTTTAAGAAATTACATATTTTCAATGTAATTTTACAATTACTTCTAACAGTGTATAGAAATAAGTAATTGCAGTTAATACCACTATATAATTTTGTATGGCGTTTTTTACTGGTTTTCTTGTGCATTGGTTCCACAGTGAGACATTATTGGCTACATAATATGTTACTCGTTTCGTTCTTAACGTATTTTATAACGGTCGAAAATTTATTTATTATGTTGTTTCATTGCCTTTACCTTAAAGGACAATATAGGTGTTAGTCATTATCACATATGTGATAGAACTGGTTAAACATTATAAAAAAAAATCGGTTCTTGGGCCATTTTCAAAAAAGGCTATAGTAGCTATTTCTCTTGATTTACATAGCAACATTAAAAAAACATAATTAAGATATCAACTGTATGCGTAAAATCCAACTATTTAAAGTTACCCGCCTCTCTCGCCGCTGCGCTGCTGTCTCTGAAACATCGGCCGCCTCGAGGAAAGGGCAGCCCCCGGCCGGCCGCCTCTCTCTCGCGCCGCTGTTGTCTCTCTCACTCCGAAACGGGTACTCGGCCGCCGGCCGACAGGAGCAATCCCTCGAGCGCGCGACTGGACCGCAAAGCCACACGTCGGCCGCCCGCCTCTCTCGCCGCTGCGCTCCTGTCTGTCTCTCACTCACTCTGAAACATCGGCCGTCTCGAGGAAAGGGCAGCCCTCTCTCGCGCCGCTGTTGTCGCTCACTCCGAAACGGCCGCCTCTCCCGCCGCTGTTGTCTCTCTCACTCCGAAGCGGGTACTCGGCCGCCGGCCGACAGGAGAAATCCCTCGAGCGCGCGACTGGACCGCAAAGCCACACGTCGCCCGCCCGCCCGCCTCTCTCGCCGCTGCTGTCCCTCTCGCCGCTGCTGTCCCTCACTCTGAAACGTCGGCCGTCTCGAGGAAAGGGCAGCCCCCGGCCGGTCGGCCGCCTCTCTCGAGCGCGCGACTCTGGACTGGACTGGACCGCAAAGCCACACATCGGCCGCCTCTCTCTCTCTCTCTCTCGCCGCTGTTGTCTCCCACTCCGAAACGGCTACTCGGTCGGTCGCCCGTCTCGAGGAACGGCAGCCCCCGACCGGGCTCGAGCGCGCGACTGGACGGGACTGGACTGGACCGCAAAGCCACACGTCGGCCGGCCGCCCGCCTCTCTCTCTCTCTCACTCACTCACTCGGGCAGCAGGAGAAATTCTTAGCCTCTCTCGTCTCGCCGCGGTCGGTCGGTTGTCTCTCACTCCGAAACGGCCGACAGTGGTGGCAAGTGCCGCCTCCATTGCGTGTAGATACGGGGCGGGGGCCCGTCGGGTAAAAAAATCCTCTCCTCTCCTCTCCTCTTCTCTTCTCTTCTCTCCCTCCCTTGGCCAGGGACCCTCGTCGCGGCTGCTGCTGCAAGAGCTCTGTCCGTCTGAAGCGGACAAATCTCCTAGTCGAGGGACAAGTCTCAACGCATCGCAGCCACAACAGGCCGCTCTACCGAGTACGACACCCCGACTCGCACAAACCCAAGTCGTCTGCAAGCAGATTTACCTGCCTTCGAAAGACACCTGCCGAAACACACAGGTCGGACACACACCACCCCGTTGGCCCGCGAGGGCCAAGTAGGGCCTAATCGTTCTGTCGCCGGTCTCAGAGAGGCAGACGCGGACGTCGTGGGACGGGATTCCGGCTTAGAGGCGTTCAGCCGTAAGCCCCAGGACAAAGGCAAAGCCCCAATGGCAATAAACCACCAAGCACCAACGCTTTCAATCCCGGACCAACGTTCCTCTCGTACTAGTCAGTCCTACCCGCTCGTAACCGCTCGTTCGTAAAGAGTTCCCTACCAGTAGGGTAAAACTAACCTGTCTCACGACGGTCTAAACCCAGCTCACGTTCCCTGTTGGTGGGTGAACAATCCAACGCTTGGCGAATTCTGCTTCGCAATGATAGGAAGAGCCGACATCGAAGGATCAAAAAGCAACGTCGCTAAGAACGCTTGGCTGCCACAAGCCAGTTATCCCTGTGGTAACTTTTCTGACACCTCTTGCGGGAAGCAGTAAAGAATAGAGCTCTCCCATCGTCGCCCGAGGGGCGACACAAAAGGATCGATAGGCCTTGCTTTCACACGGATCCCTCCTACTGAAAAGCATCCTCAAGCCAGCATTTGCCCTTTCGCTCTACCAAGGGTTTCTCCCCCTTCTGAAGCTGGCCTTGGGGCGCCCGCGCTAGACTTTCGCGGGCACACCGCCCCAGTTAAATTCAGAACTGACTCTGTCCTCGATCGCCCTCGCGAGGGACCTGGTCCCGCAAGACGCACGACCGGTTGCCCGACCGCCCGCCTTTAGCGCGGGGGACCCCTCGCTTAGCACCTTGCGCTCGCCGACACCGCCCCGAATGCGGCCGCTCTCGTGGTCCTCATCGAGTGAGTTGAACGAGGAACGCAGTAGTGGTCTTTCACTTGCGCCGTAAAGCAGTCCCACCTAGGCTACACCTGCGCTCTCGCCCAACCAAGCCAATCGCGAATCAAGCTCAACAGGGTCTTCTTTCCCCGCTGACAGCCCCGGACCCGTTCCTCCGGCTGTGGCTTCGCTAGATAGTAGATAGGGACAGTGGGAATCTCGTTAATCCATTCATGCGCGTCACTAATTACATGACGAGGCATTTGGCTACCTTAAGAGAGTCATAGTTACTCCCGCCGTTTACCCGCGCTTCCGTAAATTTCTTCACCGTGACATTCAGAGCACTGGGCAGAAATCACGTCCCGTCAACACCGATCTCCGGCCTTCGAGACGCTATGTTTTTACTAAACAGTCGGATTCCCCCGGACCGTGCCAGTTCTGATCGAGCCGTTCCTCGCGCCCGTGCCGAAAACGGGGAGAGTCGCCCCTACCCCGCTCCGTCCGCCTGCCCTTCCGAGGGTAGAACGTTCGCCGTTCGGTGCGCCCAAGTCCAAATTAATATGCCACCTGGCGGACTCCCGCTCTAGGATTCCCTCTTCCGAAGCTAGCAGCGGGTCGCTCGGCCCTCAGAGCCAATCCTTCTCCCGAAGTTACGGATCCATTTTGCCGACTTCCCTTACCTACATTGTTCTATCGACCAGAGGCTGCGAACCTTGGAGACCTGCGGCGGATTGAGGTACGGCCCGAGGCGAGAGCGTGTGATAGATATTTCCCTAACAAAGAAGAAAAATGTTTAGCCGTCGGAGTTTCAAGGACCGTCGAGTCGTAGCCGAACAGGCCCCCGCTGGAGCCGGCTTTGCGGATAAAGTTGATTGCTCTCGCTCCCTATCTCCGGCAGAACCGCTTCCAGGGTCAGCGAGCGCACCTCAAAAAGAAAAGTTAACTCTTCTCGACTCTCCCGACGGCGTATCCGACCTTCTTTGCGTCACCGCTTGTGCTCCGCCTTCGGGTACGGGAATCCTAACCCGTTTCCCTTTCGGCCCGTGCATTGGGTGAGACTCTCTTCTTGTGATGAAACAAAAAACGTCCCGCTTCCCGTAGGATTTCTCCCAGGCCTTAGGACCGACTAACCCGCGGCCGATCGAAGGAGCAACGCGGAACCCTTCTCCACTTCGGCCTTCGAGGTTCTCGCTCGAATATTTGCTACTACCACCAAGATCGGCACCCGCGGCCGCTACACCCAGACTCGCGTCTAAGGCTTCAGCGCTGACCGCGGCGACCCTCCTACTCGTCTCGGCTTCGGTCAGTCCCCGGCGGCAGGCCGCGAGGAATTGCCGAGACGGCCGGGTGTAGGCTGCACGCTACAGCGCCATCCATTTTCAGGGCCCACCAATTCGGCAGGTGAGTTGTTACACACTCCTTGGCGGGTACCGACTTCCATGGTCACCGTCCTGCTGTCTTTACCGATGGACGCCTTTTGTGGGTTCTGCTGAGCGTGACGATCGGGCGCCTTAACCCGGCGTTTGGTTCATCCCACAGCGCCAGTTCTGCTTACCAAAAGTGGCCCACTTGGCACTCGTACATTTCGACGGGGGCCGAGCCTCCCAGATCGAGCGGTAGGCACCCCTTCTCGCCCGTTCAAAGTTTGACAATAGCTCCACGCCATTTCGGCACGGACTCCTCTAATCATTCGCTTTACCGGACGAAACTGTCTCGGCGAGCGCCAGCTATCCTGGGGGAAACTTCGGAGGGAACCAGCTACTAGATGGTTCGATTAGTCTTTCGCCCCTACGCCCAAGTTCCGTGATCGATTTGCGCGTCAGAACCACTTAGGACCTCCACCAGCATTTCTCCCGGCTTCGTCCCGCTCGGGCCTAGTTCACCATCTTTCGGGTCCCAACGCGAGCGCTCTTGCTCCGCCGAGGCCGTAACAACCCCCGACGGGCCGGTCCTGCGCCCCCCTCGCCCGAGAGAGGATCGGACCACGTCGCTTTCGCTGCGCCCCAAGGGAGTGTTTTTCCCTGTGACTCGCGCTCACGTTAGACTCCTTGGTCCGTGTTTCAAGACGGGTCGGGAAGAGTGCCGCCACGGCCAGCCGCGGACCCTCTAGACCGTCCCCCAATGCCCGCCGCCCCACCGACGCCGACCGAGCGACCGCACTTGCACTGTTAAGCCCGCGAGGGGCAGTCAAGACGGCCGCGACGACGCCGGGAGACTAGGTCGGGAGCGAGGACGGGGCCGTTCCTCGGCCCGGAGCTACGTTCGCCCTAGAGCCGACCGGAGCAGACAGTCCGAAGACAGGTGCGACGCCCCGAGAGACGCGCCCCTCGCCTGACACCAGCCGAGACGAAGCACTCCGAGCCGGTCGCGACTCGCGACGCAGCGGAAGATACGCCGACGGGGACGAACCCACTCGCACGACCGAGCCCGCCCTCCGAGAAGGACAAGTCCCGACCCGCGCGAGGAGCCGCCGGCCCGGCGAGCTGGATTCCGCTGATCGCACCGGCGGTTCCACCCGTTTGCCCGTAGGCGCTTTCACGGTCTCTTGAACTCTCTCTTCAAAGTTCTTTTCAACTTTCCCTCACGGTACTTGTTCGCTATCGGACTCGTGCAAGTATTTAGCCTTAGATGGAGCTTACCACCCGCTTTGAGCTGCGATCCCAAGCAACTCGACTCGCAGGTACCGACTGCGCCGGGCAGAAGACCCAGACCGAACTAAAGGCCTCACACCCACTCTGGGAGCACACCTGTCCCGCGGGACTTGTTCGGACGGTCAGACGCCTGACGAGTCGGACCCTTACGCCACAATTCCCGAACCGCCGAGGTCCGACGGGGGATTCGGCGATGGGCTCTTCCCGCTTCGCTCGCCGCTACTGAGGGAATCCCGGTTGGTTTCTTTTCCTCCGCTTAGTGATATGCTTAAGTTCAGCGGGTAATCTCGCTCGATCCGAGGCCGGTGAGAAAAAACAAAATAACAAACCAAAACGACGGAGGAGGGAGGGAAAGATGCAGGGAGTACGTGCGCCCGGAAAGACGCCTTGCCACGCACTCCGAACCCGTCCTGTTGAGCCACCCGAGAGAGAGAGAGAGATTGCGCCAGAGAGCGACGACACCCACACTCGTCCCAGGCGAGAACGGAACGCCGGAGTGACAGCGGACAGGGCGCTCGAGAGCCTCCCTTCCGTGCTCCTCCCGCACTGTAACACACTCCGCTCCGTCGAATGGTCGGGTCTGCCTTTGAGGAGACGGGGCCTGGCGGCCGCGACTCCCAGTCTTGGTTAATCTTACCTGCCGGCCCTCGGACGAACGTGGCCGCGGGAGGACCCGCTGCCGCCATGTGCGTTCGAGACGTCGATGATCTTCACTGCAATTCACATCACTTAACGCGTCAGGCCGCGCTCTTCATCGACGCACGAGCCGAGTGATCCAACGCCTACGGTCGTACGCTTTTGCTTTCTTTTTAAGTCTGACGGCCGCCGAAAACGACGGCCCGTGTCAAAAGTGTTTCCATCCTAGTGTGAAAAAAAAAAAAAGAGAAGACCGATCGAGAAGATCGCCGGCGGTCCCGGTGCTGACGACCGAGACTCTTTGAACGTGCCCACTCACTCACTCACTCACTCACTCGCTCACCCACCCACTGGCTCGCTCTCCGCCAGAGCGGCGGGAAGCAAGGCAGGCGGAGGGAGGGAGAGCGAGAGAGAGGGAGGGAGAGAGGGGGTCGTGTCAAACACGTACCGACAAGAGGAGAGAGAAGCCACAACCGAAGCCGTGCACCTGGCCGCTCGCCCCGCCCCAGGACGGGACGGGGGAGCTGGAGGCACGCCTCGCCACGGACTGGTTGGCTCGGGACGAGCCTCCTAGCGTCCGAAGTAGGTACAGAGTTTCGAGGGGTTTGGGTTCCGCCGATCTCTTCTCTCGCGGAGGAGGAGACAGAGAGCGAAGATACGGTAATGATCCTTCCGCAGGTTCACCTACGGAAACCTTGTTACGACTTTTACTTCCTCTAAATGATTAAGCTCGAACGCCTTTCCGGGCCCGTCCGAAGACAGGCCCAGTCTAACGGCCTCGCTTAGCCATTCTATCGGAGGTAGCGACGGGCGGTGTGTACAAAAGGCAGGGACTTAATCGGCGCCAGCTGATGACGGACGCCTACTCGGAATTCCTCGTTCACGGGGCTGAGTTGCAAGCCCCGATCCCCAGCACGAAGACGATTGGCACGGTTAACCCGTTGTAGGCGAGACTGCCCCCGAAGGAACAGCCCCAACCTCCCCTCTCGGGGCGGGTTCCCGGCCTGACCAAACCAAGACCGTAGGCACTCGCGCTTTCGTCTTCAGTGTAGCGCGCGTGCGGCCCCGGACATCTAAGGGCATCACTGACCTGTTATTGATCTCTCTCACCTAGCTTAAGCTTGCTCGGGATCCCCCTAAGAAGTAGCGACGACCGCTTCGACTCGCCCGATGTTCTCCCTGCTCCCCGAGGGGAGACTAAGATTCGAGAACCACGAGCCGACTAGTTAAGGGCGAGGCCTCGCCCGTTAGCGGAATAAACCAGACTTTTCACTTCACCAGCCACGAACGGCCATGCACCACCACCCATCGAATCGAGAAAGAACTGCACGAGCGTCTGTCAATCCTGACGATGTCCGGACCGGGTAAGTTGCCCCGTGTTGAGTCAAATTAAGCCGCAGGCTCCACTCCTTGTGGTGCCCTTCCGTCAATTCCTTCAAGTTTCAGCCTTGCGACCATACTACCCCCGGAACCCGTAAACTCTCAGGTTGCCCGAAGCCGCCACGGACGGGTCCATAACCGCTGTTCTCGAGCCTCGTCCGCGGCCCGGTCGGCAGCGTTTACCGTCGGTACTACGACGGTATCTGATCGTCTTTGCTCCACCCACCTTCGTTCTGGATTAAGGAAGACGTCCGGGGCCAGCGCTTTCGCTTCGAGTCGTCCCGAGCGGATCACAAAATTTCACCTCTCCCCGCCCGGTACGCTCGCCCCCCACCGTTCCTCTCGAATCCTAGCTCTCCGGCGAAACCGACAGCGAAAGCGACGTCGCCAAGTCGGCCGGACCACCCTCCGGAAAAGAGCATCCCCGCTTATTCCATGCACGAAATATTCAGGCTCGGGGTTTTAGCCTGCCTTTAGCACTCTAATTTTTTCAAGGTAGACAGAAAATGCGGCGGGTTCTCTCCCGCGAAGGAGAAAAACGAGGCAGGACCGCGAAGTCCACCTCGCCCCGCGCGCCGGTTAGGGACGGCCGAGAAATCGCCGGTCGGACCCGCAGCGTATCGCGCCCGACCGTGCCGCCTCCGAGATCCAACGACGAGCTTTTTAACCGCAGCAACTCCGATATAGGCTATTGGAGCTGGAATTACCGCGGCTGCTGGCACCAGGCTTGCCCTCCAATAGCTCCTCGCACACTCTTTTAAATTGCGCTCATTCCGCCCGCGGCGACCACGAAAGGGCCCCGCCACGTTATTTTTCGTCACTACCTCCCCGTGTCGGGATTGGGTAAGTTGCGCGCCTGCTGCCCTCCTTGGAGGTGGTAGCCGTTTCGCAGGCTCCCTCTCCGGAATCGAACCCTGATTCCCCGTTACCCGTCAACACCGTGGTAGGCAGGTCGCCGACCATCGCCAATTGATGGGACAGACACTTCATGGCAAAGTCGTCGGGGGCCCGGAAAGACCCCGCGATCGGCACAGTTATTCGGATTTCAACACTTGTCGCTTCGCCCCGTCGCTACTTTTGACGGTAGCTTCGCAGGCTAGGGCGATCTGGTATAGAGAATAAATGCCGTTTCCCCTCCTCGTCGAGAAACGAAAGGGGGGGACCACGGTGCGTTGCATGTATTAGCTCTAGAATTACCACAGTTATCCATTAAACCGACCCGCTTTTCGCCAAGGAACCTTATCTGACTAATGAGCCGTTCGCAGTTTCGGCTCGCTCCCCGAAAGGAACAAGCCTGAACTTAGACTTGCATGGCTTAAGCTTTGAGACAAGCATATGATCACTGGCAGGATCAACCAGATAGCCTTCACGAGTTCGAGAGAGAACCACGAGTAAACGCCCCCAGTCGCAGACACCCGCCTCCCTTTGCCGAACTTCCCTGCCCACCCCAAAAAGAGAGGAGGGAGGTGGTTGAGCAACCGAAGAGCGGGGGCGAGCTGGGGGGCGACCGGGCGGGAGGACAGTAGCCAGGACTGAACACCGCCGGCCTCGTTCGCTGCGCAATCCCAGACGAAGAGGAGGAGGAGGAGGAGGAGGAGGAGGGAGACCCTAAGACGGCAATAAAGTAACTGTCGTCGCCGGGCGATTCCCTAGCTCGCACGCTCGCTCGCTCGCTCGCTCGCTCGCTCGCGCTAGGCATACGGAAGAACCGAGGTTGAGCCGAGACGGGCGAGAGGACGGGCAAGAGACGAACTCGAGCACGCCACACGCCGCGAATCGGGGGTAGTAGTCGAGACTCGCTGATTTGACAATCGGACGAGCCAGCCTGTCCCGCCGTGTAAGCGTACACCGGAACGTTTCGGGTCTGCCGGGAGGGAGGGAGGAAGGAAGGGAGAAATTAATCTCCGCACCCCGCCGCCGCCACCGCCGACCGTCGCGAGCTGTGACCGGGCGCCGAGGAGTCGTCGTCCCCGGGTCGGCCTCGCTCCACCGTCTCCATCGGGTCTTGGATCGTAGGAAGAAAGAGTGCGTGCGCGGTGACTGGACGAGAGATCGGGCTAAACGATCCCCCGCCTTCCGACCGCTTCGCTGCCTGCGAGAGAGAGAGAAAACCGGGACGGAGAAGTCAGTCAGAGAGAAGAAAGGGAGAGGAGAACGGAACGGTACGCGCGGCGCGGTCTCGGGTGCCATCCTTCCCCTCCAGCAAGCGGCGCGACGACGGTGACGAGAAGGGTAACCGGGAGCTGCACGAACACACACTCCCTAGCCTTCACTCAACCGCCGTGTACGCACCGAGCAAGAGGAGACCGGCCAACCTTCCACCGCGAAACGCTCGTCTCCAGAAACTCGCCCGACCAATCACTCCAGTTTCGTTCTCCGCCAAAGTTCGCTTCGCTGCCCCGCCGAGGACCGGCTGAGCTTCACCCTCCATGTAAGAGAAAACGCACTCGTTTGAAAGGTATACACATGCAGCGTACCAGGTTCGGTCCCTCTCACCTACCTCCTATACTAGTGTTTCGCACTCGTCTGAAAGGTATACCATCGTGCAAAAGTAGGTTTCTGCCCGATTTTTTAGCTCCCCAGGCGTTTCCCGCCCATCCAAACACATCTCTTTGCGTCCGCACTGGCCAGGGACCCTCGTTCCAGTCACTTTGGCCGAGATCCGTCGGCGCATCTCCCCGCCAGGGGCGCTCGAACGGCCGGCGGGAATTCCTCCAGAGCGCGACTCGGCCGCCAAGCCACGCTTCGGCCGTCTGGAGGAATACCGGCCGGCCGGCCGACAGACGGGAGAAATCCCCCGACTGGACCGCAAAGCCACACATCGGCCGCTCGCCGCTGCTGTCTCTCACTCTGAAACATAGGCCGTCTCGAGGAAGGGCAGTCCCCCCGGCGGCCGCCGCCTCTCCCCCCGCTTCTCGCTGCAACCAGACAAAGCCTGGCATCGCCGGCCGGCCGACAGGAGAAATCCCCCGAGCACGCGACTGGACCGCAAAGCCACACATCGGCCGGCCGTCTCGAGGAAAGGGCAGCCCCCGGCCGGTCGGTCGGTCACCTCTCCGAAACGGGTACTCGGTCGGTCGGCCGTCTGGAGGAACGGGCAGCCCCCGGCCGGCCGCCTCTCTCGCCGCTGTTGTCACTCTCACTCCGAAACGGGTACTCGGCCGGCCGACAGGAGAAATCCCTCGAGCCCGCCCGCCCGCCTCTGTCTCTCACTCTGAAACATCGGCCGTCTCCAGGAAAGGGCCGCCCCGCCCGCCTCTCTCGCCGCTGCGCTGCTGTCTCTGGAAAGGGCAGCCCCCCGGCCGGCCGCCTCTCTCGCGCGCCGCTGTTGTCTCTCACTCCGAAACGGGTACTCGGCGGCTGGCCACACATCGGCCGCCCGCCTCTCTCGCCGCTGTTGTCTCCCACTCCGAAACGGGTACTCGGTCGGCCGTCTCGAGGAACGGCAGCCCCCGGCCGGCCGCCTCTCTCTCGCGCCGCTGTTGTCTCTCTCACTCCGAAACGGGTACTCGGCGGCTGGCCACACATCGGTCGGTCGCCTCTCTCGCCGCTGTTGCCTCCCACTCCGAAACGGGTACTCGGTCGGCCGTCTCGAGGAACGGGCAGCCCCCGGCCGGCCGCCTCTCTCGCCGCTGTTGTCTCTCTCACTCCGCGACGGGTACTCGGCCGGCCGACAGGAGAAATCCCTCGAGCCCGCCCGCCCGCCTCTCTCGCCGCTGCGCTGCTGTCTCTCACTCTGTGAAACATCGGCCGCCTCCAGGAAAGGGCAGCCCCCGGCCGGCCGCCTCTCTCTCGCGCCGCTGTTGTCTCTCACTCCGAAACGGGTACTCGGCGGCTGGCCACACATCGGCCGCCCGCCTCTCTCGCCGCTGTTGTCTCCCACTCCGAAACGGGTACTCGGTCGGCCGTCTCGAGGAACGGCAGCCCCCGGCCGGCCGCCTCTCTCTCGCGCCGCTGTTGTCTCTCTCACTCACTCCGAAACGGGTACTCGGCGGCTGGCCACACATCGGTCGGTCGCCTCTCTCGCGCCGCTGTTGCCTCCCACTCCGAAACGGGTACTCGGTCGGCCGTCTCGAGGAACGGGCAGCCCCCGGCCGGCCGCCTCTCTCGCCGCTGTTGTCTCTCTCACTCCGCGACGGGTACTCGGCCGGCCGACAGGAGAAATCCCTCGAGCCCGCCCGCCCGCCGCCTCTCTCGCCGCTGCGCTGCTGTCACTCACTCTGAAACATCGGCCGCCTCCAGGAAAGGGCAGCCCCCGGCCGGCCGCCTCTCTCTCGCGCCGCTGTTGTCTCTCACTCCGAAACGGGTACTCGGCGGCTGGCCACACATCGGCCGCCCGCCTCTCTCGCCGCTGTTGTCTCCCACTCCGAAACGGGCACTCGAGGAACGGCAGCCCCCGGCCGGCCGCCTCTCTCTCGCGCCGCTGTTGTCTCTCTCACTCCGAAACGGGTACTCGGCGGCTGGCCACACATCGGCCGCCCGCCTCTCTCGCCGCTGTTGTCTCCCACGCCGAAACGGGTACTCGGTCGGCCGTCTCGAGGAACGGCCGACAGGAGAAATCCCTCGAGCCCGCCTCTCTCGCCGCTGCGCTGCTGTCTCTCACTCTGAAACATCGGCCGCCTCGAGGAAACGGCAGCCCCCGGCCGGCCGCCTCTCTCTCGCGCCGCTGTTGTCTCTCTCACTCCGAAACGGGGACTCGGCCGCCGGCCGACAGGAGAAATCCCTCGAGCGCGCTACTGGACCGCAAAGCCACACGTCGGCCGCCCGCCTCTCTCGCCGCTGCGCTGCTGTCTCTGAAACATCGGCCGCCTCGAGGAAAGGGCAGCCCCCGGCCGGCCGCCTCTCTCCCGCGCCGCTGTTGTCTCTCTCACTCCGAAACGGGTACTCGGCCGCCGGCCGACAGGAGCAATCCCTCGAGCGCGCGACTGGACCGCAAAGCCACACGTCGGCCGCCCGCCTCTCTCGCCGCTGCGCTCCTGTCTGTCTCTCACTCACTCTGAGACATCGGCCGTCTCGAGGAAAGGGCAGCCCTCTCTCGCGCCGCTGTTGTCGCTCACTCCGAAACGGCCGCCTCTCCCGCCGCTGTTGTCTCTCTCACTCCGAAGCGGGTACTCGGCCGCCGGCCGACAGGAGAAAATCCCTCGAGCGCGCGACTGGACCGCAAAGCCACACGTCGCCCTCTTCGCCGCGGTCGGTCGGTTGTCTCTCACTCCGAAACGGCCGACAGTGGTGGCAAGTGCCGTCTCCATTGCGTGTAGATACGGGGCGGGGGCCCGTCGGGTAAAAAATCCTCTCCTCTCCTCTCCTCTCCTCTCCTCTTCTCTTCTCTTCTCTCCCTCCCTTGGCCAGGGACCCTCGTCGCGGCTGCTGCTGCAAGAGCTCTGTCCGTCTGAAGCGGACAAATCTCCTAGTCGAGGGACAAGTCTCAACGCATCGCAGCCACAACAGGCCGCTCTACCGAGTACGACACCCCGACTCGCACAAACCCAAGTCGTCTGCAAGCAGATTTACCTGCCTTCGAAAGACACCTGCCGAAACACACAGGTCGGACACACACCACCCCGTTGGCCCGCGAGGGCCAAGTAGGGCCTAATCGTTCTGTCGCCGGTCTCAGAGAGGCAGACGCGGACGTCGTGGGACGGGATTCCGGCTTAGAGGCGTTCAGCCGTAAGCCCCAGGACAAAGGCAAAGCCCCAATGGCAATAAACCACCAAGCACCAACGCTTTCAATCCCGGACCAACGTTCCTCTCGTACTAGTCAGTCCTACCCGCTCGTAACCGCTCGTTCGTAAAGAGTTCCCTACCAGTAGGGTAAAACTAACCTGTCTCACGACGGTCTAAACCCAGCTCACGTTCCCTGTTGGTGGGTGAACAATCCAACGCTTGGCGAATTCTGCTTCGCAATGATAGGAAGAGCCGACATCGAAGGATCAAAAAGCAACGTCGCTAAGAACGCTTGGCTGCCACAAGCCAGTTATCCCTGTGGTAACTTTTCTGACACCTCTTGCGGGAAGCAGTAAAGAATAGAGCTCTCCCATCGTCGCCCGAGGGGCGACACAAAAGGATCGATAGGCCTTGCTTTCACACGGATCCCTCCTACTGAAAAGCATCCTCAAGCCAGCATTTGCCCTTTCGCTCTACCAAGGGTTTCTCCCCCTTCTGAAGCTGGCCTTGGGGCGCCCGCGCTAGACTTTCGCGGGCACACCGCCCCAGTTAAATTCAGAACTGACTCTGTCCTCGATCGCCCTCGCGAGGGACCTGGTCCCGCAAGACGCACGACCGGTTGCCCGACCGCCCGCCTTTAGCGCGGGGGACCCCTCGCTTAGCACCTTGCGCTCGCCGACACCGCCCCGAATGCGGCCGCTCTCGTGGTCCTCATCGAGTGAGTTGAACGAGGAACGCAGTAGTGGTCTTTCACTTGCGCCGTAAAGCAGTCCCACCTAGGCTACACCTGCGCTCTCGCCCAACCAAGCCAATCGCGAATCAAGCTCAACAGGGTCTTCTTTCCCCGCTGACAGCCCCGGACCCGTTCCTCCGGCTGTGGCTTCGCTAGATAGTAGATAGGGACAGTGGGAATCTCGTTAATCCATTCATGCGCGTCACTAATTACATGACGAGGCATTTGGCTACCTTAAGAGAGTCATAGTTACTCCCGCCGTTTACCCGCGCTTCCGTAAATTTCTTCACCGTGACATTCAGAGCACTGGGCAGAAATCACGTCCCGTCAACACCGATCTCCGGCCTTCGAGACGCTATGTTTTTACTAAACAGTCGGATTCCCCCGGACCGTGCCAGTTCTGATCGAGCCGTTCCTCGCGCCCGTGCCGAAAACGGGGAGAGTCGCCCCTACCCCGCTCCGTCCGCCTGCCCTTCCGAGGGTAGAACGTTCGCCGTTCGGTGCGCCCAAGTCCAAATTAATATGCCACCTGGCGGACTCCCGCTCTAGGATTCCCTCTTCCGAAGCTAGCAGCGGGTCGCTCGGCCCTCAGAGCCAATCCTTCTCCCGAAGTTACGGATCCATTTTGCCGACTTCCCTTACCTACATTGTTCTATCGACCAGAGGCTGCGAACCTTGGAGACCTGCGGCGGATTGAGGTACGGCCCGAGGCGAGAGCGTGTGATAGATATTTCCCTAACAAAGAAGAAAAATGTTTAGCCGTCGGAGTTTCAAGGACCGTCGAGTCGTAGCCGAACAGGCCCCCGCTGGAGCCGGCTTTGCGGATAAAGTTGATTGCTCTCGCTCCCTATCTCCGGCAGAACCGCTTCCAGGGTCAGCGAGCGCACCTCAAAAAGAAAAGTTAACTCTTCTCGACTCTCCCGACGGCGTATCCGACCTTCTTTGCGTCACCGCTTGTGCTCCGCCTTCGGGTACGGGAATCCTAACCCGTTTCCCTTTCGGCCCGTGCATTGGGTGAGACTCTCTTCTTGTGATGAAACAAAAAACGTCCCGCTTCCCGTAGGATTTCTCCCAGGCCTTAGGACCGACTAACCCGCGGCCGATCGAAGGAGCAACGCGGAACCCTTCTCCACTTCGGCCTTCGAGGTTCTCG
The DNA here is from genome assembly GCA_036850965.1 of Patella caerulea. NCBI lineage: Eukaryota > Metazoa > Mollusca > Gastropoda > Patellidae > Patella > Patella caerulea. The sequence goes on along the minus strand of JAZGQO010000001.1, from coordinate 46,205,290 downwards.
CTCGAATATTTGCTACTACCACCAAGATCGGCACCCGCGGCCGCTACACCCAGACTCGCGTCTAAGGCTTCAGCGCTGACCGCGGCGACCCTCCTACTCGTCTCGGCTTCGGTCAGTCCCCGGCGGCAGGCCGCGAGGAATTGCCGAGACGGCCGGGTGTAGGCTGCACGCTACAGCGCCATCCATTTTCAGGGCCCACCAATTCGGCAGGTGAGTTGTTACACACTCCTTGGCGGGTACCGACTTCCATGGTCACCGTCCTGCTGTCTTTACCGATGGACGCCTTTTGTGGGTTCTGCTGAGCGTGACGATCGGGCGCCTTAACCCGGCGTTTGGTTCATCCCACAGCGCCAGTTCTGCTTACCAAAAGTGGCCCACTTGGCACTCGTACATTTCGACGGGGGCCGAGCCTCCCAGATCGAGCGGTAGGCACCCCTTCTCGCCCGTTCAAAGTTTGACAATAGCTCCACGCCATTTCGGCACGGACTCCTCTAATCATTCGCTTTACCGGACGAAACTGTCTCGGCGAGCGCCAGCTATCCTGGGGGAAACTTCGGAGGGAACCAGCTACTAGATGGTTCGATTAGTCTTTCGCCCCTACGCCCAAGTTCCGTGATCGATTTGCGCGTCAGAACCACTTAGGACCTCCACCAGCATTTCTCCCGGCTTCGTCCCGCTCGGGCCTAGTTCACCATCTTTCGGGTCCCAACGCGAGCGCTCTTGCTCCGCCGAGGCCGTAACAACCCCCGACGGGCCGGTCCTGCGCCCCCCTCGCCCGAGAGAGGATCGGACCACGTCGCTTTCGCTGCGCCCCAAGGGAGTGTTTTTCCCTGTGACTCGCGCTCACGTTAGACTCCTTGGTCCGTGTTTCAAGACGGGTCGGGAAGAGTGCCGCCACGGCCAGCCGCGGACCCTCTAGACCGTCCCCCAATGCCCGCCGCCCCACCGACGCCGACCGAGCGACCGCACTTGCACTGTTAAGCCCGCGAGGGGCAGTCAAGACGGCCGCGACGACGCCGGGAGACTAGGTCGGGAGCGAGGACGGGGCCGTTCCTCGGCCCGGAGCTACGTTCGCCCTAGAGCCGACCGGAGCAGACAGTCCGAAGACAGGTGCGACGCCCCGAGAGACGCGCCCCTCGCCTGACACCAGCCGAGACGAAGCACTCCGAGCCGGTCGCGACTCGCGACGCAGCGGAAGATACGCCGACGGGGACGAACCCACTCGCACGACCGAGCCCGCCCTCCGAGAAGGACAAGTCCCGACCCGCGCGAGGAGCCGCCGGCCCGGCGAGCTGGATTCCGCTGATCGCACCGGCGGTTCCACCCGTTTGCCCGTAGGCGCTTTCACGGTCTCTTGAACTCTCTCTTCAAAGTTCTTTTCAACTTTCCCTCACGGTACTTGTTCGCTATCGGACTCGTGCAAGTATTTAGCCTTAGATGGAGCTTACCACCCGCTTTGAGCTGCGATCCCAAGCAACTCGACTCGCAGGTACCGACTGCGCCGGGCAGAAGACCCAGACCGAACTAAAGGCCTCACACCCACTCTGGGAGCACACCTGTCCCGCGGGACTTGTTCGGACGGTCAGACGCCTGACGAGTCGGACCCTTACGCCACAATTCCCGAACCGCCGAGGTCCGACGGGGGATTCGGCGATGGGCTCTTCCCGCTTCGCTCGCCGCTACTGAGGGAATCCCGGTTGGTTTCTTTTCCTCCGCTTAGTGATATGCTTAAGTTCAGCGGGTAATCTCGCTCGATCCGAGGCCGGTGAGAAAAAACAAAATAACAAACCAAAACGACGGAGGAGGGAGGGAAAGATGCAGGGAGTACGTGCGCCCGGAAAGACGCCTTGCCACGCACTCCGAACCCGTCCTGTTGAGCCACCCGAGAGAGAGAGAGAGATTGCGCCAGAGAGCGACGACACCCACACTCGTCCCAGGCGAGAACGGAACGCCGGAGTGACAGCGGACAGGGCGCTCGAGAGCCTCCCTTCCGTGCTCCTCCCGCACTGTAACACACTCCGCTCCGTCGAATGGTCGGGTCTGCCTTTGAGGAGACGGGGCCTGGCGGCCGCGACTCCCAGTCTTGGTTAATCTTACCTGCCGGCCCTCGGACGAACGTGGCCGCGGGAGGACCCGCTGCCGCCATGTGCGTTCGAGACGTCGATGATCTTCACTGCAATTCACATCACTTAACGCGTCAGGCCGCGCTCTTCATCGACGCACGAGCCGAGTGATCCAACGCCTACGGTCGTACGCTTTTGCTTTCTTTTTAAGTCTGACGGCCGCCGAAAACGACGGCCCGTGTCAAAAGTGTTTCCATCCTAGTGTGAAAAAAAAAAAAAGAGAAGACCGATCGAGAAGATCGCCGGCGGTCCCGGTGCTGACGACCGAGACTCTTTGAACGTGCCCACTCACTCACTCACTCACTCACTCGCTCACCCACCCACTGGCTCGCTCTCCGCCAGAGCGGCGGGAAGCAAGGCAGGCGGAGGGAGGGAGAGCGAGAGAGAGGGAGGGAGAGAGGGGGTCGTGTCAAACACGTACCGACAAGAGGAGAGAGAAGCCACAACCGAAGCCGTGCACCTGGCCGCTCGCCCCGCCCCAGGACGGGACGGGGGAGCTGGAGGCACGCCTCGCCACGGACTGGTTGGCTCGGGACGAGCCTCCTAGCGTCCGAAGTAGGTACAGAGTTTCGAGGGGTTTGGGTTCCGCCGATCTCTTCTCTCGCGGAGGAGGAGACAGAGAGCGAAGATACGGTAATGATCCTTCCGCAGGTTCACCTACGGAAACCTTGTTACGACTTTTACTTCCTCTAAATGATTAAGCTCGAACGCCTTTCCGGGCCCGTCCGAAGACAGGCCCAGTCTAACGGCCTCGCTTAGCCATTCTATCGGAGGTAGCGACGGGCGGTGTGTACAAAAGGCAGGGACTTAATCGGCGCCAGCTGATGACGGACGCCTACTCGGAATTCCTCGTTCACGGGGCTGAGTTGCAAGCCCCGATCCCCAGCACGAAGACGATTGGCACGGTTAACCCGTTGTAGGCGAGACTGCCCCCGAAGGAACAGCCCCAACCTCCCCTCTCGGGGCGGGTTCCCGGCCTGACCAAACCAAGACCGTAGGCACTCGCGCTTTCGTCTTCAGTGTAGCGCGCGTGCGGCCCCGGACATCTAAGGGCATCACTGACCTGTTATTGATCTCTCTCACCTAGCTTAAGCTTGCTCGGGATCCCCCTAAGAAGTAGCGACGACCGCTTCGACTCGCCCGATGTTCTCCCTGCTCCCCGAGGGGAGACTAAGATTCGAGAACCACGAGCCGACTAGTTAAGGGCGAGGCCTCGCCCGTTAGCGGAATAAACCAGACTTTTCACTTCACCAGCCACGAACGGCCATGCACCACCACCCATCGAATCGAGAAAGAACTGCACGAGCGTCTGTCAATCCTGACGATGTCCGGACCGGGTAAGTTGCCCCGTGTTGAGTCAAATTAAGCCGCAGGCTCCACTCCTTGTGGTGCCCTTCCGTCAATTCCTTCAAGTTTCAGCCTTGCGACCATACTACCCCCGGAACCCGTAAACTCTCAGGTTGCCCGAAGCCGCCACGGACGGGTCCATAACCGCTGTTCTCGAGCCTCGTCCGCGGCCCGGTCGGCAGCGTTTACCGTCGGTACTACGACGGTATCTGATCGTCTTTGCTCCACCCACCTTCGTTCTGGATTAAGGAAGACGTCCGGGGCCAGCGCTTTCGCTTCGAGTCGTCCCGAGCGGATCACAAAATTTCACCTCTCCCCGCCCGGTACGCTCGCCCCCCACCGTTCCTCTCGAATCCTAGCTCTCCGGCGAAACCGACAGCGAAAGCGACGTCGCCAAGTCGGCCGGACCACCCTCCGGAAAAGAGCATCCCCGCTTATTCCATGCACGAAATATTCAGGCTCGGGGTTTTAGCCTGCCTTTAGCACTCTAATTTTTTCAAGGTAGACAGAAAATGCGGCGGGTTCTCTCCCGCGAAGGAGAAAAACGAGGCAGGACCGCGAAGTCCACCTCGCCCCGCGCGCCGGTTAGGGACGGCCGAGAAATCGCCGGTCGGACCCGCAGCGTATCGCGCCCGACCGTGCCGCCTCCGAGATCCAACGACGAGCTTTTTAACCGCAGCAACTCCGATATAGGCTATTGGAGCTGGAATTACCGCGGCTGCTGGCACCAGGCTTGCCCTCCAATAGCTCCTCGCACACTCTTTTAAATTGCGCTCATTCCGCCCGCGGCGACCACGAAAGGGCCCCGCCACGTTATTTTTCGTCACTACCTCCCCGTGTCGGGATTGGGTAAGTTGCGCGCCTGCTGCCCTCCTTGGAGGTGGTAGCCGTTTCGCAGGCTCCCTCTCCGGAATCGAACCCTGATTCCCCGTTACCCGTCAACACCGTGGTAGGCAGGTCGCCGACCATCGCCAATTGATGGGACAGACACTTCATGGCAAAGTCGTCGGGGGCCCGGAAAGACCCCGCGATCGGCACAGTTATTCGGATTTCAACACTTGTCGCTTCGCCCCGTCGCTACTTTTGACGGTAGCTTCGCAGGCTAGGGCGATCTGGTATAGAGAATAAATGCCGTTTCCCCTCCTCGTCGAGAAACGAAAGGGGGGGACCACGGTGCGTTGCATGTATTAGCTCTAGAATTACCACAGTTATCCATTAAACCGACCCGCTTTTCGCCAAGGAACCTTATCTGACTAATGAGCCGTTCGCAGTTTCGGCTCGCTCCCCGAAAGGAACAAGCCTGAACTTAGACTTGCATGGCTTAAGCTTTGAGACAAGCATATGATCACTGGCAGGATCAACCAGATAGCCTTCACGAGTTCGAGAGAGAACCACGAGTAAACGCCCCCAGTCGCAGACACCCGCCTCCCTTTGCCGAACTTCCCTGCCCACCCCAAAAAGAGAGGAGGGAGGTGGTTGAGCAACCGAAGAGCGGGGGCGAGCTGGGGGGCGACCGGGCGGGAGGACAGTAGCCAGGACTGAACACCGCCGGCCTCGTTCGCTGCGCAATCCCAGACGAAGAGGAGGAGGAGGAGGAGGAGGAGGAGGGAGACCCTAAGACGGCAATAAAGTAACTGTCGTCGCCGGGCGATTCCCTAGCTCGCACGCTCGCTCGCTCGCTCGCTCGCTCGCTCGCGCTAGGCATACGGAAGAACCGAGGTTGAGCCGAGACGGGCGAGAGGACGGGCAAGAGACGAACTCGAGCACGCCACACGCCGCGAATCGGGGGTAGTAGTCGAGACTCGCTGATTTGACAATCGGACGAGCCAGCCTGTCCCGCCGTGTAAGCGTACACCGGAACGTTTCGGGTCTGCCGGGAGGGAGGGAGGAAGGAAGGGAGAAATTAATCTCCGCACCCCGCCGCCGCCACCGCCGACCGTCGCGAGCTGTGACCGGGCGCCGAGGAGTCGTCGTCCCCGGGTCGGCCTCGCTCCACCGTCTCCATCGGGTCTTGGATCGTAGGAAGAAAGAGTGCGTGCGCGGTGACTGGACGAGAGATCGGGCTAAACGATCCCCCGCCTTCCGACCGCTTCGCTGCCTGCGAGAGAGAGAGAAAACCGGGACGGAGAAGTCAGTCAGAGAGAAGAAAGGGAGAGGAGAACGGAACGGTACGCGCGGCGCGGTCTCGGGTGCCATCCTTCCCCTCCAGCAAGCGGCGCGACGACGGTGACGAGAAGGGTAACCGGGAGCTGCACGAACACACACTCCCTAGCCTTCACTCAACCGCCGTGTACGCACCGAGCAAGAGGAGACCGGCCAACCTTCCACCGCGAAACGCTCGTCTCCAGAAACTCGCCCGACCAATCACTCCAGTTTCGTTCTCCGCCAAAGTTCGCTTCGCTGCCCCGCCGAGGACCGGCTGAGCTTCACCCTCCATGTAAGAGAAAACGCACTCGTTTGAAAGGTATACACATGCAGCGTACCAGGTTCGGTCCCTCTCACCTACCTCCTATACTAGTGTTTCGCACTCGTCTGAAAGGTATACCATCGTGCAAAAGTAGGTTTCTGCCCGATTTTTTAGCTCCCCAGGCGTTTCCCGCCCATCCAAACACATCTCTTTGCGTCCGCACTGGCCAGGGACCCTCGTTCCAGTCACTTTGGCCGAGATCCGTCGGCGCATCTCCCCGCCAGGGGCGCTCGAACGGCCGGCGGGAATTCCTCCAGAGCGCGACTCGGCCGCCAAGCCACGCTTCGGCCGTCTGGAGGAATACCGGCCGGCCGGCCGACAGACGGGAGAAATCCCCCGACTGGACCGCAAAGCCACACATCGGCCGCTCGCCGCTGCTGTCTCTCACTCTGAAACATAGGCCGTCTCGAGGAAGGGCAGTCCCCCCGGCGGCCGCCGCCTCTCCCCCCGCTTCTCGCTGCAACCAGACAAAGCCTGGCATCGCCGGCCGGCCGACAGGAGAAATCCCCCGAGCACGCGACTGGACCGCAAAGCCACACATCGGCCGGCCGTCTCGAGGAAAGGGCAGCCCCCGGCCGGTCGGTCGGTCACCTCTCCGAAACGGGTACTCGGTCGGTCGGCCGTCTGGAGGAACGGGCAGCCCCCGGCCGGCCGCCTCTCTCGCCGCTGTTGTCACTCTCACTCCGAAACGGGTACTCGGCCGGCCGACAGGAGAAATCCCTCGAGCCCGCCCGCCCGCCTCTGTCTCTCACTCTGAAACATCGGCCGTCTCCAGGAAAGGGCCGCCCCGCCCGCCTCTCTCGCCGCTGCGCTGCTGTCTCTGGAAAGGGCAGCCCCCCGGCCGGCCGCCTCTCTCGCGCGCCGCTGTTGTCTCTCACTCCGAAACGGGTACTCGGCGGCTGGCCACACATCGGCCGCCCGCCTCTCTCGCCGCTGTTGTCTCCCACTCCGAAACGGGTACTCGGTCGGCCGTCTCGAGGAACGGCAGCCCCCGGCCGGCCGCCTCTCTCTCGCGCCGCTGTTGTCTCTCTCACTCCGAAACGGGTACTCGGCGGCTGGCCACACATCGGTCGGTCGCCTCTCTCGCCGCTGTTGCCTCCCACTCCGAAACGGGTACTCGGTCGGCCGTCTCGAGGAACGGGCAGCCCCCGGCCGGCCGCCTCTCTCGCCGCTGTTGTCTCTCTCACTCCGCGACGGGTACTCGGCCGGCCGACAGGAGAAATCCCTCGAGCCCGCCCGCCCGCCTCTCTCGCCGCTGCGCTGCTGTCTCTCACTCTGTGAAACATCGGCCGCCTCCAGGAAAGGGCAGCCCCCGGCCGGCCGCCTCTCTCTCGCGCCGCTGTTGTCTCTCACTCCGAAACGGGTACTCGGCGGCTGGCCACACATCGGCCGCCCGCCTCTCTCGCCGCTGTTGTCTCCCACTCCGAAACGGGTACTCGGTCGGCCGTCTCGAGGAACGGCAGCCCCCGGCCGGCCGCCTCTCTCTCGCGCCGCTGTTGTCTCTCTCACTCACTCCGAAACGGGTACTCGGCGGCTGGCCACACATCGGTCGGTCGCCTCTCTCGCGCCGCTGTTGCCTCCCACTCCGAAACGGGTACTCGGTCGGCCGTCTCGAGGAACGGGCAGCCCCCGGCCGGCCGCCTCTCTCGCCGCTGTTGTCTCTCTCACTCCGCGACGGGTACTCGGCCGGCCGACAGGAGAAATCCCTCGAGCCCGCCCGCCCGCCGCCTCTCTCGCCGCTGCGCTGCTGTCACTCACTCTGAAACATCGGCCGCCTCCAGGAAAGGGCAGCCCCCGGCCGGCCGCCTCTCTCTCGCGCCGCTGTTGTCTCTCACTCCGAAACGGGTACTCGGCGGCTGGCCACACATCGGCCGCCCGCCTCTCTCGCCGCTGTTGTCTCCCACTCCGAAACGGGCACTCGAGGAACGGCAGCCCCCGGCCGGCCGCCTCTCTCTCGCGCCGCTGTTGTCTCTCTCACTCCGAAACGGGTACTCGGCGGCTGGCCACACATCGGCCGCCCGCCTCTCTCGCCGCTGTTGTCTCCCACGCCGAAACGGGTACTCGGTCGGCCGTCTCGAGGAACGGCCGACAGGAGAAATCCCTCGAGCCCGCCTCTCTCGCCGCTGCGCTGCTGTCTCTCACTCTGAAACATCGGCCGCCTCGAGGAAACGGCAGCCCCCGGCCGGCCGCCTCTCTCTCGCGCCGCTGTTGTCTCTCTCACTCCGAAACGGGGACTCGGCCGCCGGCCGACAGGAGAAATCCCTCGAGCGCGCTACTGGACCGCAAAGCCACACGTCGGCCGCCCGCCTCTCTCGCCGCTGCGCTGCTGTCTCTGAAACATCGGCCGCCTCGAGGAAAGGGCAGCCCCCGGCCGGCCGCCTCTCTCCCGCGCCGCTGTTGTCTCTCTCACTCCGAAACGGGTACTCGGCCGCCGGCCGACAGGAGCAATCCCTCGAGCGCGCGACTGGACCGCAAAGCCACACGTCGGCCGCCCGCCTCTCTCGCCGCTGCGCTCCTGTCTGTCTCTCACTCACTCTGAGACATCGGCCGTCTCGAGGAAAGGGCAGCCCTCTCTCGCGCCGCTGTTGTCGCTCACTCCGAAACGGCCGCCTCTCCCGCCGCTGTTGTCTCTCTCACTCCGAAGCGGGTACTCGGCCGCCGGCCGACAGGAGAAAATCCCTCGAGCGCGCGACTGGACCGCAAAGCCACACGTCGCCCTCTTCGCCGCGGTCGGTCGGTTGTCTCTCACTCCGAAACGGCCGACAGTGGTGGCAAGTGCCGTCTCCATTGCGTGTAGATACGGGGCGGGGGCCCGTCGGGTAAAAAATCCTCTCCTCTCCTCTCCTCTCCTCTCCTCTTCTCTTCTCTTCTCTCCCTCCCTTGGCCAGGGACCCTCGTCGCGGCTGCTGCTGCAAGAGCTCTGTCCGTCTGAAGCGGACAAATCTCCTAGTCGAGGGACAAGTCTCAACGCATCGCAGCCACAACAGGCCGCTCTACCGAGTACGACACCCCGACTCGCACAAACCCAAGTCGTCTGCAAGCAGATTTACCTGCCTTCGAAAGACACCTGCCGAAACACACAGGTCGGACACACACCACCCCGTTGGCCCGCGAGGGCCAAGTAGGGCCTAATCGTTCTGTCGCCGGTCTCAGAGAGGCAGACGCGGACGTCGTGGGACGGGATTCCGGCTTAGAGGCGTTCAGCCGTAAGCCCCAGGACAAAGGCAAAGCCCCAATGGCAATAAACCACCAAGCACCAACGCTTTCAATCCCGGACCAACGTTCCTCTCGTACTAGTCAGTCCTACCCGCTCGTAACCGCTCGTTCGTAAAGAGTTCCCTACCAGTAGGGTAAAACTAACCTGTCTCACGACGGTCTAAACCCAGCTCACGTTCCCTGTTGGTGGGTGAACAATCCAACGCTTGGCGAATTCTGCTTCGCAATGATAGGAAGAGCCGACATCGAAGGATCAAAAAGCAACGTCGCTAAGAACGCTTGGCTGCCACAAGCCAGTTATCCCTGTGGTAACTTTTCTGACACCTCTTGCGGGAAGCAGTAAAGAATAGAGCTCTCCCATCGTCGCCCGAGGGGCGACACAAAAGGATCGATAGGCCTTGCTTTCACACGGATCCCTCCTACTGAAAAGCATCCTCAAGCCAGCATTTGCCCTTTCGCTCTACCAAGGGTTTCTCCCCCTTCTGAAGCTGGCCTTGGGGCGCCCGCGCTAGACTTTCGCGGGCACACCGCCCCAGTTAAATTCAGAACTGACTCTGTCCTCGATCGCCCTCGCGAGGGACCTGGTCCCGCAAGACGCACGACCGGTTGCCCGACCGCCCGCCTTTAGCGCGGGGGACCCCTCGCTTAGCACCTTGCGCTCGCCGACACCGCCCCGAATGCGGCCGCTCTCGTGGTCCTCATCGAGTGAGTTGAACGAGGAACGCAGTAGTGGTCTTTCACTTGCGCCGTAAAGCAGTCCCACCTAGGCTACACCTGCGCTCTCGCCCAACCAAGCCAATCGCGAATCAAGCTCAACAGGGTCATTTGCTTTTCGGAAGAATTGAACAAAAATCCACAATTTTGTGATCGCCCCCAGGCCCGCCCCCAGGATGTCCCAAGTGCCCCTTGGTCCAAATCTGTTGCTCCTACGACCTTCCCGTACCCGTGCACCTCGAAAAACGACGTTTTGACCCCCTGGGTCTTCTGAGGGGTGACCCGCCCTTTATGGCTGTCACAATTCTGTGATTCCGCTTTTGACTTGACTGGAATTGGCTCAGAATTGTGACAAGGCCTTTATCCGGCGCCCCAGGCCTTTCAATGGCCGTCAGGAGGCATTTGCTCAAAATTGTGACATACAGGTTTTGCTCAATTTCCGTAGGGTGGCGGGTACGAGTATGAGGGGGTAAGGCCCTGCCCTCGGGTGGTCTGGCATCCATTCAGGGGGTCGGCCCCCCAAAAATAAAAAATAAAAATTTTGCCACGCCCCTTTCTGGACATGTCCAAAAATTTTATTTTTTTTTTTTACTGAAGGACGGAAAATTTAGATTGGGTATGGGTGGGGTGGGGCTTGGGTCCATCCCCCGTATGTTGAGGGTGGTTGCGTGCCCCCAAGTCGGTCGTTGATTCACGGAAATTTGATTTTTTACTCAACCTGATGTGCGCGGGCAAGATAAATTGCCTAATTTAACTTTGGAATTGACTTTTTTCACACAAATATAATTAACGGAGATGAGTTTTTAAAGATACGCCTATCGACTTGCCAAAATATATTAATAAAGTGGAAAATATTCCAAGTTTACACGCAAAACAGCGAAAAAACACAAACTTCAGCGGTCTTATTCCAAGTCTGGTACCCAAAATAGAGTTATCTCTCTTTACCCGGTTAATTCAAACTCCGCTCTGTAAGCAGACCAAATCCGCCGTATATTGTCTATGTGCACTAAAATGTGTTTGATAAAAATCGCGACACGTCAAAAAAAAAAAAGAAAGAAAAAAGATTCCAGTCCATGGTCGTGTCGGGCTGGTATTCATTTGCTATCCCGTTCCGATAAATGTCTCTCGCATAATTCAAACTCGGTCGTTGATTCACGGAAATTTGATTTTTTACTCAACCTGATGTGCGCGGACAAGATAAATTGCCTAATTTAACCTTGGAATTGACTTTTTTCACACAAAAATAATTAATGGAGATGAGTTTTTAAAGATACGCCTGTCGACTTGCCAAAATATATTAATAAAGTGGAAAATATTCCAAGTTTACAAGCGAAAACGCAAGTTTCCCGTCTATGGTTGTGGCGGGCTGGTATTCATTTGCTATCCCGCTCCGATAAATGTCTCTCGCATAATTCAAACTCCGCTCTGTAAGAAGACAAATTAATCGTATATTGTCTATGTACACTAAAATGTGTTTGATAAAAATATAAACTAGATATACGCCCCTCGACACACGTCAAACAAGATGCCCATCCATTGAGCCGGGCTACCGAATAAAAAATGGAGTTACCTCGCTTTACCCGAATAAAGGCATTGCTTTGGTTAAAGTGATTATAGTAATCTCACCCGTATATTATATATGTTCAATAAAAAAAAAATATACCTCAGATAAACGTCAAAAAATGATTCCGGTTATGAGCGATAAAGTGATAAGCGATAAATCTGTAAATATTTGGTTCTACATATAGGTCAAGTTGTCTATTAACCAGTTTCGCCAACTAAGCGGATTAACTAAGAGATTAAGCTTTAAATAGGTCAACCTTCAACTTAAACAATATGTCGATTATTATTGAACTAACGATAACGATCAGAAATACTTATCTTATTTTGAAATAAGTATTATAAAACAGAAAAAAATGAACAATTTCATTTTAAGTATTGTTTTTACATACATCTACGACAAGGTATATATTAACAAAATGGCGATTATATCTGAAGGCCTAAATCCGTGCTTGTATAGAAAATGACGACATATATGGAGCGAACTACGTCTAAATATCTTGAAATAAATATTTTAATTTTATAAATATTTTAATCGCTTGATATAAATATTATTTGTCGCTCGTACTAAGTATTTAGTCACACTCACCGATTGAGAGATAAAGTGTTAAGTAGGTCAAAGAAGAACTTCTTATACCTGTAGATCAATCAACAAAATGGCGATTATGTCTGAAGACCTTAATCCGTGATTGTATAAAAAAAATGACGACATATATGGAGCAAACTACGTCTAAATCTCTTGAAATAAATATTTAAATTTTATAAATATTTTAAATCGCTTGTTATAAATATTATTTGTCGCTCGTACTAAGTATTTAGTCACTCACCGATTAAGAGATTAAGTGTTAAGTAGGTCAAAGAACAACTTCTTATACCCGTAGATCAATTAACAAAATGGCGATTATGTCTGAAGACCTAAATCCGTGCTTGTATAGAAAATGACGATATATGGAGCGAACTACGTCGTAATCTCTTGAAATAAATATTTCAATTCTCTTGTAATAAATTTTTGAACTCGCTTGTTATAAATTGATGAATTCGCTTGTTATAAATATTATTTGTCGGTCGTACTAAGTATTTAGTCACACTCACCGATTAAGAGATTAAGTATTAAGTAGGTCAAAGCACAACTTCTAATACTTGAAGATCAATTAACAATAGGGGGGATTAGAATTGAAGTCTTAGCGAAATACGGCATATTATGACGACATATATGGAGTGAAATATGTCTAATTTTCTTGTAATAAATATATTAACTTCACGTACACTAAATTATTTAAATGTAGAAGAATAAACACAATTTTTTTTCTTACATAAGAGTCCAGGTCTCGATTAATTAGCGTCGGCTGCTAAGTGATTAACTCTATATATTACTACTACCCGGGTTATAGTTGAAGTCTTAGTGGACGTCGTCTGCTAATAACCGATTAACAGGATTAACTGTATATATCATAGCGATTTAAGATAACTATCGATTTACTTGATAGCATACTATTGATTAAAACGGTGGTTATTTGATTCTATTAAATATTTCATAATAAAATATATAGAATTACGTACTTCACATGGAAATCAATATTCATTAATAATTGTTTATTAAATACTGTATAGTAGAATTTGATATAGAATATGAGAATGTTCTTCATTCAAATTTGGTAGTCCTGAAAAGGACTGTTTTTATTTTCTCAATTTAGGATGGCCTTCATCCAAAAAGGGCAGCTTTAACGAGTGCGAATTTGTTGCTGGTACAAATTCGCGGAAAACGCCCCTATACTTTCTCGCCGACAAGGTCGGCGATCCAGCCCATATACGTGCATAGTTTTCGTTGCTCGTCATAAATTAGATGCACGCCATCGTATAAGCTTTCCCGGAAGAATTGGTCTATATGTCTCTCCTGGAAAAAGCAGGTCAAACCATAGAAGAGGTTGCTGGTTCGGCCCAATCGCCTTTTCATGGCCCTGTTCAGCTGTTCCATCCGGCGTCTGTACTCTTTCTGTGATCCGTATCTCGGATTTTCTCTTGGATAACAATTTATCCAGACTACTGGAACCTGGCACCGCTGATGGAGATCGTTCAAAATCCCCATCAGTTGGTTGGCAAGACACTGGGCGTCGACCGACGGACGAATGTCGTTGCCTCCCAAGACCACGAAGAGAAGATCTAAGGTGGGCTCGAAATGAAAATGCGTTGGTCTATATTTTTCGGCCGTGTAGCCCGACTTTCCATTAAAAAAAGCCCACGAGACGTTAAATCAGTTCGTGTTGTTCGGCAAAATACTTCTAATTTCTTCACATGGGAGAACCAATAATGCGGATCTTCATTCTTCATCTTGTTATTACTACTACAGAAAGTGGTATCGAACAGTCTAAACGCGTACACTTAAATAGTCGCGTATAACATCGGCTTTAAAAACATGCGAGTTTTCATCAGAGCTTGTGGGTTTTTTTTATATTGATTTACATAATGTACTCGAATAAGAAACCACACCTCACATTCTCTTAAGAAGGTCGCCGCATATGTTATACACATATTTATATGACTTCCATTAATAAACAATGAATTGAAATTCAACTCTTATTTTTCAAAGGCGGTATTTGATTATTCAAGTCACATCTCTTACTAAATTAAAATGAATTTATCGACCGATTTTAAGATTGATAAATAATTCATGCATAGAAACATGGAAATGTATTATTAAAATATGGAATGTTAATTGCATACGTCGGGATTTTCATTTCAACATAAGTTATACCAGATGTTCAAGTTCCCACATCAATTTCTTAGACAAAGAAAGGTATTCAGAGTGTGTCCGCGAGAAAACCATGCAGATGGTGCTAAGGCTTCAATCACAGATTTTGACCAAATTTGGTTTATAAGTTGGGATAGTCCCAAAACACATATATGTGCAATATCAGATAAATCTTTCAATTAATAATTAATAATTATAATAATAATTTTATCATTTATATAGCGCCGAGTATCCAACACAAGTATTGCTCAGTGGCGCTTTACAAACACAATTTGTAAAAACGGAAAAACAAAATAATAAAATAAACATAGAACATTTTACAAACAGAGACAAGCGATTACAGTACATGTAAGACACTCAAAATATCAACACTTGAAAGCTCTCTGGAAAAGGACGGTTTTAAGGTTTTTCCGAAATGTGGTTATTGATGATGCATTTTTCATGGATTCATTTAAACCATTCCATAATTCAGGAGCAGCATAGCTGAATGTTCTTGTTCCGACAATTGTCTTATTTTTGGGTTTAACAAGCAGATTACTTGAAGATGAGCGCAGAGTTCTGGATGGAGTATATGGGGCCAGGAGATCTTTAAGGTATTCTGGGACAAATTCACAGTTTAGAGTTGCATAGGTCATGGATAAAATCTTGAATTCGATTCTGTACTTGATTGGGAGCCAGTGAAGTTCTTTCAAAATTGGACTGATATTCTCAGATGTCTTCGACCTAGTAACTATCCTGGCAGCTTTATTTTGTAGTTTCTGCAACCGGCCAATTTGATATTTGGGAGAATTGTATAGGAGTGAGTTGCAGTAGTCAATTCTGGATGTTACAAGCGAGTTAACTAGCATCTTTGCTGTTGACTGGTCAATAAAATTGCGTATTTTACCGATGTTGTGAAGATGAAAGTTGACAGACTTGCACACAGACGTAATGTTATCAGACATATCGCACAGAGAATTGAAATGCACGCCTAAATTTCGCACAGACTTAGTGTTCGCTTCAACTACAGTGTCACCAATTTTCAAAGAATTGCTTTTTGTTTTGCTGACATGGTATTTACTTCCAATTTTAAGTAATTCAGTCTTGTCATCATTAAGCTTCAGCTTATTAGCCTTCATCCAGTAACGAATTTCCGACAAACACTTTTCCAGTTTACCAATCTCGTCTTGTTCATTGGAATGCTCAAAGCATATGTAGAGCTGAGTGTCATCAGCATACAGCTGATACTTTTGGTTATTGCGGCGTATGATAGTACCAAGAGATGATGTGTAGGTCGTGAATAGCAGAGGACCTAAGACCGAGCCTTGTGGTACCCCATACTTCACGGCACCTGGTTTCGCGCTATGTCCGTTAACTACCACAGTTTGGAAGCGTCCACATAGGTAAGATGTAAACCACGATAGAGCTGTTTCTGTGATGCCGAATTCTGCTGAAAGTCGCCTTAGTACACTTTGATGCTCAAGAGTGTCGAATGCTGCACTAAGATCCAGTAAAACAAGAAATACAGTTTTATTGGCGTCCATTTCCTTAAGGATATCATTTTGTACTCTCATTAAAGCTGTCTCAGTACTGTGTTTGGACTTGTAGGCAGATTGGTAAGGCTCTATCAAATTGTTGCAACGTAGATGACAGATCATTTGTTCGGCAACAACCTTTTCCATAATTTTGGATATGAATGAGAGATTGGACACTGGTCTATAGTTTTTAAGTTCATCTGGATCTAATGATGGTTTCTTTAGAAGCGGATTTACTAATGCTAGTTTCATTTGATCTGGAACTATACCCATTTCAATGCAGCTGTTCACAATGTCTGTTATGACCGGGGCAAGTTCAGATATACATGACTTAGTAATGTTCGTCGGTATTGGATCTAAACTGCATGACTTTAGGGCTGACGACGAGATAAGTTTTGCAATCTGTTCGGTAGTGACAGTTGAGAATTGATTTAATGGCTTACCAGCAAATGGAGTTAAATACGTAGTGTTGTTAGAGTCAAAATTTTGCATTATCTTTTCAACTTTGTTCTGGAAAAATTCGGAGAAATTGTCAGCAAGTACTGTGGGGTTATTTGTATCTGGTAAGATGTTGCTGGATTTAGGTTTAGTTAAACTGTTGATAATCTGGTAAATCTGTTTAGGATTAGTGGATGCGTCTTGCAATTTGTTAAGGATATAAGTTTGTTTAGCTTCCCTAATACATCTGGTTGTTTGAAATTTCGCTTTAACATACAATTGACGATGTATCTCTAACTTGGTAGTCCTCCATACCTGCTCAGCTTTCCGTTCAAGCTTCTTCATTGACCTGACATGATCAAGGTCTCATGACCTCAGACACTGAGTATCAATTGAAATCTGACATTAACTTGAGTTTCTTCGTCTCGTGCATGACCTTAAACACCGTGTATAAATTCAAAGTCAAAGGGATATTAACTTTTGCCTCCAAAGCGCCAACAAGATTTTACGAAGTGATCAAGGGTCATAGCTCTGGCAGTAATTATCAGAAATCGCTGAAAATGAATAGACTTTTCGTCTCATGACCGTAAACACTGTGTATAAATTTAACGTCAATGGGATATTAACTTTTGCCTTCAAAGCGTCAACAAGATTTTACGAAGTGATCAAGGGTCATAACTCTCGCAGTAATTATCGGATATCGTTGAAAATGAATAGGCTTTTCGTCTCATGACCGTAAACACCGTGTATAAAATTTAAAGTCAATGGGATAGTAACTTTTGCCTCCAAAGCGTCAACAAGATTTTACGAAGTGATCAAGGGTCATAACTCTGGCAGTAATTATCGGATATCGCTGAAAATTTATAGGCTTCTTCGGCTCATGACCGTTAACACCGTGTGTCAATTTAAAGTCAATCGGACATTAACTTAACTTTGGTCTGTAGAGCGTCTACAAGATTTTTTAAAGTGATCAAGCGTCATAACTCTGGCAGTATGTGAGATTCGAACCACCAACCGCATGACTTCCCGCCAACGGACCCCATCACCGAAATGCTTGTCCCAGGGCCCCAAGGTCCATGACGCGGGGCCTGTTCAGGGGGATTGCCTATGGCCTCTCTTATTCTAAATCCGACCCTGTGGGTGTAACTGACAGCGCTCGAGAGCCGTAGCTACCATACTACACTGTTCAGCGTCGATTCAATTTAAAGCTGGGGAAAATACAGCAATCAGTGAAGCGTGTGAAGAGAATAAAGCCGGGTGTGTATAGCTTGCTGACAAGAAATAAACTGGAAGTGAGATCGGCTAACCTTCCCAGGTCATAAGCCTCCATGTCCGCCATACTTATTTCACAAATTGGAAACAAGTATGGCGGCTTGAAGGCGTTAATTTTTTTTTTATTACATTATTTCGGTATTTTTGTAACCGGAGTTCAGCTTTAAGCTGTTAAAATTTGAGCTTCCACATTTCTGCATTGTAGAAATCAGTGGATTTGTCCCAAAATGAATACTGGAAACAAGCTCTTAAATTTGTAGCCATTTTCGGTAACCTGTTGGAAAATGATACCTTAAAGAGACAACACAACAAATATGTTAAAGGGACAATACGACAATGCCAAATATACCATACATATAAATACACACTTATATACAGTACCACATGGTACAAATGATGGCTATGGATATGACGAAAACATATAAAAGCCAAGCATTTTATTTCTCTAATCAAAATTTCTAAAAAAAAATGTATAACAAAAGCTTATTTTTAGCACTTTTCAATAAGCTGTGTATTTAAAGTATGTTGCATTCCGGTCATTTTTTTACACATATTGATACTATGTCCCTAGCACTTCAAAACCATCCAAAGAAATTCTACTTTCGACCATGAAAGAAAAAGTTACAGTGTATCTTTTTGTGTACTATTGGGACAATGTGAATATGGTACCCTAAATCAAGTCCACAAAAAATTAGTATGGACTGATTTTCTTCTTTCAAATTGGAAGTTGACAACCCGTTTTTGGAAGTTGACAACCCGTTTTATCAGACAGGGTCAAAATTAGAAGGTTTTTATTGCACCATAGAATGCAGTCTGTGCTTAAAAAAAGGTGATAAATACAGATGTGAAAACCAAAATTTTACCCATAAAATGAGTATTTCCAGTACAGTCTTTTATAGCGACATTAGGTTGAAACCACTTCAGCATGTCACTTCTTGCCACTAGGGTTTGCCATGCCATAAGTTTGATCAAAAACTTCCGACCCCCCATCTTAGCACTTTTTGCGAATTTTGCATGGTCTTCTCGCGGATACACTCTTCACACCAAATATGTTTATTGAATTTCAAGAGAAGAAGCCATCCCTACAGTTAATCCGTTAAGACTTTCGTAGAAGGGCGCCAATATGTCTAAAACATATATTTCTTCATGTGTATTTCTCAGAGAAAAAAATCTCAAAGTTTACAAATATATGCAATTACAATCGTATTTTTTTCTATTTACTGAGAAACAAATTATCTTAAAATTAAATGTTTATTTCTGTTGAAATATTTCATTTCACGAGTATGCAATTAACATACCGTGGTTTTAATCCATTTTCATCTTTCTACGCACAAATTATTTATCAACCATGTGTATACAAGCCCTTTAATCTGCGCCCCGGGCCTTTTAATGGCCGTAAAAACGTTTTTGCTCGAGATTGTGATGGGTAGGTTTAGCCCAATCAATAAAAATATACCTGAGATATACACCTGTCGCCACGTCAAATAATAATTTACGGATAAATTGGAACGCATTCCAAATTTGCACCCGAAACAAGGAAATCGCCAGGTACAAAGGTCTGATTCCAAGTCTGATCTCGATATGGAGTCTTTCTGCCGTTAAGAGCGTTACGCGATTTTTTGTAATATCATAGAAAGTGCGGGGGGGGGACTGCACTAAACATAATGCACCAACTCTCTCTTTAAAGATAAGTTTCATGACCATATACTGACAGGAAACCTCGGTATTGTTGAAGATAAAAAAATCTTAGAAAACTTTTTCGATTTGGGCCACAATTGCGAGAACAACCAAGTAAAACTAATTTTGAAAAATTACATAATAATCTAAAATTTTAAATCAGGAAATGCATAGTACCTTTGTCTGATAAATTTCGCGCACCTTCAAAATCTTTTGGAGAATGGAAAAAACACTGTTTCAGATGTCTTGTCAAAGAGAATCAATTATATGGAACTCAACCCAAGATACCCACCACCCGAAGTCCTAAAAACACATCCGCAGTTGAATGTCTTGCTAGTTTTAAGATCAATTAAAGGATTAACAATCTGGCGGCAAAGTGGGAACACACCGAAATAAGTTCTGGCGGATAATATTTTATGTATGGCTTGGATTGTCACATGCTCCGATTAGGGAGATTAAGCGTTAAATGGGTCAGACCACAACTTGTAGATTAATTATTAATTAACGTATAATTTACAAAGATTTCATAGAACTATTCATATACTTCATATATTATTGATTAAAACCGTGGTTATTTGATTCTAATAAATATTTCATAATAAAAAATATAGAAAATGAGAATGTCTCCATATTTTGTTTCTTTATCTGGAAATCAATATTGATTGAAACCGTGGATATTTGATTCTATTAAATACTTTATAATAGAATATATAGAATGAGAAAGTTTTTCATTCCAAAATTGGTAGTCCTGAAAAGGCCCGTTTTTAATACCCAATTTAGGATGTCGTTCATCCAAATAGAGCATCTCTAACCCCTCGAATTTGCTGCTTTTAAAACTTTTCGGCAAACGGCCGTACACTTGCTCACCTATCAGGTCTCTGATCCAGCCCATGTTCGTGTATAGTTTTGACATCTTTGCCGCATTCAGATCCACTCATCCCACAAATTCTCCCCAAAATACTGTTTTAGATGCTGGTCTTGGTATATAAATTAACACGTAATTGCAGACACCCTACAACATTCGCATTGATATGAGACAGGAATTGCCAAGTATACGCCCCCCCCCACAACCACACACACACACCATTAAGAATATTGTAACAGCGCACAACGAAAGCAGCTAATCCTGCTGGATGTTGGCGCTCTATCAATGCCCATTATTAGCCTATTATTATTAGGGTTTCACACTGCGTAGCTTGTGGGTAACAAGTTTGTTTTTGTTATTATTCCAATTCCACTTTCAGTAGATCTCAGCAACGATTTCTTCGGTTTTGCAGGGAAAGTGGGTGTGACTAAAAGGATAAAGCTATTTTGAACGTTGTGCGACAATGCGAAATGTCCGAAATCAATGAAGCTATCGTTTTTAAAAATATTGCAGTAATGTCATCAATAATCGCTGGATTCTAACTTTCGATACATTTTGGCATAGCCAGCGACAGGGCACATAGCTACGCGACTTTTAATTTTTGATTTTCGGCATTAGGCGCCAAATTAAGAAAATTTAAATTTTTACAAAAAAAACCCTTTTTTAGTTATGAATATTTTTAAATCGTGTTTTGCACACAATTAAAGAGTCATCTGAAATGAACAAAAATGTGAAACTTTTTTGTCTCAGTAATTTACCTTAGCCGCCATTTGTTAATTCAGTTTTTCAGTACTAGAATAATTATTTATTTTTCGATTTGTGTAAAACAATGTTCATATGTTCCGTCGTCTCAATTGTCATTTTACTTTGTTACCTGTCGTCACCGGAAGTGGCATTATTTTACCAAAAACTACAATTTTGAACGTTATGTACCATTTTTCAAAGGCAAATATTATTTGTTTTAAAACTGATATAACCAGAAGAATGTGCCCTTTAAAGGCGCAAAAAAGTGTGTAAGCTCAGTTTTTAAAATTTTGATTTCATTTTCGAGCAAATTCGATTAAGAGGTGAAAAAAATGTGTAAAATTGACTTAATTACAACCAATTCAGGCTTTTCAGATTTTAAAATATTTCTACGTAACTTTTACAGACTTGTAGCTATAATCCATACGAAGAGAATGTATGTTAAATTAGTTTGTAATATAAGCAGTTGCCAAGAAATGGGCAATTTTGCATAAGTCACTGTTTTCGTTATTTTGCCTGTAAAATAGTCAATTGCTATTGAATTTTCATAAAAGTGACACCATTTTGATTCAGAAAGCAAGTATGCGTCATATCAAGTCGATAACAATTTAAAATTGACACCAGAAGTGACGCCATTTTGTCAAAAACTGCATATTTAACTTTTAAAATCAATATTTTTTTCAACCAAGAATTATTTAATATGTATTAATAATTGTAACTTTTGGTTTAAATTCACACATTAACAAAACTCATACAGGTCACAATTCTATGGAATACAATAAGCAGTATACTCTAGTTCAATTACTAAATGCCATTGAAACAGTTTAACAAAACTCATACGGTCATAAAATTTTTTTGCCGAAAAATAGACGGTTTTCTACAAGTCACTTTTGAAGGTTTTTGGCCCATAAAAGTGTCAATCATTATTCTTGGTTGATCATTTAATGCCTAATGTCATAGACGATGTTATAAATTGAATTTAATATATTTAGTATCACCGTAAGTAATGACATTTTCTAATACAACGCTATTCATTTCTTATATCGCTTCTAATACAACCCTACATTCGGATAGGTTGGTTATTTTCACGTAATCGTGTAAAAATAGATATTAATTCGCTTGTAATAAATATTATAATTCTCTTGTACTACACACATATCTTTGTGGAGAATTAAATTAATACTGTTGAATAAAAGTGTAACAGAAATATATCCGCAGAAAACAATGCCTTTAAAGTGAATTAAACTTGACTGTTTTGGAAATATCCGTCAAGATAAACACATTTCTTATCAAATACCTATCTAATCTATTTTATGACTGATAAATAATTCATGCGTAGAAACATGCAAATGGATTATATATCCAACGTTTGAAACATGGCTGGTAGATCATAAGCATTGTCCCATTTGTGTTGGTCTAATCCGTAGGATACGAAAGGATGCTGGATTGACAGAGAAGATATCCCCGGACAATGAGGCCGAAAAGGGCGGCTGTCGACGACATTCATTTTTCAAGCATTTAATGAGATGCAAGGCTGGAAAGAAAGAAGTGCAACAAACAAGGTAAATCATATTTCTAAACTACTCCATTTCATTCTAAAGACGCACGATATGGGCAAAGTGCCTGCACGAGCAAGAGATTTTTACCAATTATTATGATAGGCTTGCTCACGATCTCGATGGCAAGGGGCCATGAAAAATGAGTTACAATAGGTCAAACTTTATTTGACAACTAGTTGCAATTTTCACGTTAAGGAGCACGCCAAGGTTTTGCTCGACGATATGTCTGTCATTGTTAAAACAACCACAGTAGGATAGCCGCCGCAAACACACAGCGGCAAACCCAACAATAGACAGAAGGTGTTAAATATGATATTAAACTCTTGGGGCCAGAAAATTACGTTGCAATCAATGATCGATTGACAACGACTCATGACAAGCTGGCCCACAGCTGTGTCCGAAATGGTAATAAACAGAGAATCTCCTACGAGTGTTTTTTGATATAAAAAAACACGAGTTGGAGATTTTATTTATCACCTGTCACTTACAATGTATGTGGAGAGGGCATCGGTAAGTTTTCGTAACTTTTGTCCCAATCCGTTTGTACTTTAGTTATGTTCTAGTACAATAAACTATGTTTAAACAAACCACCCTGTTAACAGACAAGGTGGATGTTCATGGGATACCGACCGAATATACCGGGGAGGAAATAATGGACGACCTGAAAGATAGGGAGTATGACGTCACTGAGATATACAGATTTAGAGTAGCCGAGGGGAAGGATCAGGGAAGCGTTGCCCTGACCTTCAATTAAGGTACAGCACCCGGGGTCATAAACATAGTGTATCTCAGAAGACGGACACATCCCTATATACAGAGGGTACGGCAGTGCACTAACTGTCAAAAATTGGGTCATACAGTGAAGTACTGTAAAGGAAAGGCCGTATGCGCCCAATGTGGGGGAGAACACATGGTGGCTGAGTGTAGGCTGGGTAGCAAAATTAACTGCCCAAACTGCAACGGCAGCCACGCAGCTAACTCCCCCAATGCCCAAGAATTCAAGCAACAAAAGCAACGCTACGTCTACAAAGTAAAGAAAAACTTACCTTTAGGGAAGCGACACAACAAGTAACGAACAGGGGGAGGGAAGCAAAAGTAGTCAGAGAACCGGTGATGGAACCAAAACAAGCTCCAGTCCCGACTCTCTCCGATGCAACCCCCACCCCTAAAGGTAAAGACAGGAACAAGAAAGAGAAGAAAATATCAGTCAAACCTGTAGAAGTCAAACAGAAGACAAAATCATCAAAGAAGAAAGAAGAGGAACCGAAAACGAAGATTCATGAAGAACACTTCATTCCTAAATTTAAAACGGAAAGTGGCTTCATGAACTTCATGATCGAGTTCCTCAGGGTGGCCGCATCCAATGAGGACCAAACTACCAAGATGGCAAGTTTATTCGGCAAAATAAGGACATACATGGTCAACGCCGATGTCCTGTGTCTCATGATTAAGAGATGAAGAGAAGAAGATGACGACGAAGAAACGGCAAAAGGCGATCAAACGGCAAACCTCGCACTCCGTAGAAGGATATCTCATGTTCGTCACTACAGCACTGGTGATATGTCAGTTGCTTGCCGGTTTCAACACCAAAGACAAACACTAATAAGGTACCTCCTATGGAATGTGAAACGCCAATTGACCAATAAATAGCCAAGACAGAGAGGCATCCACCCGGACAGTCATCATGGCGGACCAGATAAAAGTTCTACAACTAAACGTTAATGGACTGGTCCCCAGATGTGCTGAGCTGAGGAAATACATCACCCACAACCCCAAAGATGTAATATGCCTCCAAGAAACCAAGCTACTACCAACCAAGAAGGACACCCACCTACCCGGATACCGTTGTCAGAGAAGGGACAGACCGGGCAGCACGACACGTGGCGGCGGTCTTGCCATCTACGTCAGTGATAACTTAAATTATACTTCTGTTACGCTGGACGTAGTGGACCCTCTAGAAGCAATGGGCATAGCCATCACATTGAGCAATAATACAAAATTGACAATAGTGAATGTCTATGCTCCCCCATTAGTCACGATAGAATTACTAGACTTCCAGTCACTTCTCGATCAGCTTCCACAGGGCGAATCTGTGTTTTGCGGGGATTTCAACGCAAAACACGCTCTGTGGGGATCACAGAGGAATGACTGTCGGGGGACTAGTCTGTGCTCAATAATAGAAGGGAACGACCTATGCGTACTGAACGACGAGAGCCCTACTTTTGTTGGAGGAAATGTCCCACCTTCACACCTGGATCTCACACTCTGTACGCTTGGTATGGCAAACCGCTGCGACTGGCAAGTACACGAAGATGAAACACTTGGCAGTGACCATCTACTGATAGAACTCTACATCCAATGTGAAACAACAAGGGAAGTCTATAACGGGAAACCCAATTGGAAAATAAAAGAAGCTGATTGGGCTAACTTCCGTGTAGACTGCCTTGAGTGGAAAGAAGAAGACATCATCGATGCCAACATCGACGTGATAACTTAAATTATACTTCTGTTACGCTGGACGTAGTGGACCCTCTAGAAGCAATGGGCATAGCCATCACATTGAGCAATAATACAAAATTGACAATAGTGAATGTCTATGCTCCCCCATTGGTCACGATAGAATTACTAGACTTCCAGTCACTTCTCGATCAGCTTCCACAGGGCGAATCTGTGTTTTGCGGGGATTTCAACGCAAAACACGCTCTGTGGGGATCACAGAGGAATGACTGTCGGGGGACTAGTCTGTGCTCAATAATAGAAGGGAACGACCTATGCGTACTGAACGACGAGAGCCCTACTTTTGTTGGAGGAAATGTCCCACCTTCACACCTGGATCTCACACTCTGTACGCTTGGTATGGCAAACCGCTGCGACTGGCAAGTACACGAAGATGAAACACTTGGCAGTGACCATCTACTGATAGAACTCTACATCCAATGTGAAACAACAAGGGAAGTCTATAACGGGAAACCCAATTGGAAAATAAAAGAAGCTGATTGGGCTAACTTCCGTGTAGACTGCCTTGAGTGGAAAGAAGAAGACATCATCGATGCCAACATCGACGTGTACGCTGCCAACATCACAAGTGCTATTATAGGTGCCGCAGACGACTCCATTCCAAAGACTTCTGCAGGGAAACCAAGGATTAGAAAACCTTGGTGGTCACCAGAATGTCAGAAGGCGGTTAACGAAAGAAAGAGGACACTGCGCCTACGGAAACGCCACTACAATGAAGACAACCATCAAAACTACATGAAGCTGAAATACGCCGCAAGAGACACCATCCAGAAGGCACAAAGTGGGCACTGGATGACATTCTGTAATGCGTTGAATCAAAACACGCAAACAGGTGTCGTATGGAAGAAGCTGAACGCCATGAACGGGAAGCACAGATCATTCAACATACCAAAGCTAGAGAATGGAGATGAGTACGTTACCAACGGCAATAAAAAGGCAGATCTACTTGAAAAAGCTTTCGCTGACGCAAGCAGGAATGAAAACCAATCACCAGAGTTCCTGAAGAGAAAGGAAATCTTTTACTCGCAGTACCCTTCATTAGTAATTGAACCTAACGAAGGGGAAAAACCAATCAATCTACCCTTCTCTGAGGAAGAGTTAAATAAGGATCTTTCCCTCAAGAAGGATAGCGCGGCTGGTGAGGACAAAGTAAAGTACTCAATGCTCAAACATCTGCCTAGAAATGCCAAAACGATACTACTAAACTTCTTCAACATATCCTGGCTGGCAGGAGAGGTACCTAAAGGATGGGGGAAAGCCAACGTCATCCCTCTTCTAAAACCAGGGAAAGAGAGAACAAAGGCAGAGCCCTATCGTCCAGTAAGCTTGACATCCACACTGTGCAAAACCTTGGAAACAATGGTTAACATCCGACTACAGTTCTATCTGGAGGGCAACCGACTGATCGACGATAATCAAAGCGGGTTCAGGAAAGGGCGATCAACAATGGACCACTTAGTGAGACTACAGCAAGTCATGTCGCAGGAACTCCTCTCTGGGAACCTGTTATGTGCCGTGTTCGTAGATTTAACTAAGGCTTTCGATTTAGTTTGGCTGGACGGGCTGCTCTTCAAGTTGGGACGTATCGGTATAACCAGCACAATGTTTCGGTGGATCAAAAGCTTTCTGAGCGATAGAGGGATGCAGGTGAATGTTGGCAGATTCCTGAGTGTGGAGCAAACATTAGAAAATGGCACGCCTCAGGGGTCGGTCACCAGTCTCACTCTCTTCAACATCATGATCAACGACATACAGAAATCGTCCTACCTCGACGCCAAAACTGAATTAGCTAAATTTGCTGATGACAGTACAATATGGCGGAAAGGGAGGAACTTCTGTGAACTACAAAAGAATATGCAAAGGGCCTTAGACAAATTCATGACATGGGCAAACGACTGGGGATTTAAAGTCGGTCGGCATGCTTGTGAGCAGGGATAGTGGGATAAGCAGAATGACTCTGTGTATGAACGGGAAAACCATCGAGTTTAAAGACCAAACCAAGTTCCTTGGCGTAATCTTTGACCGAAGGTAGACCCGGAAACCGCACGTCGACTTGACTGTAGATAGGTGTTCCAAAATCCTAAACTTAGTGAGACAAATAACGGGTAGCACATGGCGTGCCAATAGAGTAAAATTAATGATGGTGTATCGTGCTCTAATAAGCTCTGTGTATTGCGACTGGTGTAGGAGTTGGGACTAGGAGAGAGGTACTACTACAGGAAGCCGGGGACTTGCCCCTATCCCTAAGAAGAAAAGAACTAGCGACAAGGTATTGGGCTAAGATCTCGCAACTGGGCGAAAGATCCCCTACTTTTGTCGGTCTACAGAAGACAAGATGTGTGAGAGATCCCAGAAAGAAAAGCTTCGGTCAGGGTATCAGGGAAACAATCAAGGAACTGCGACTGGGGGAGCTCGTGATAAATGAACACGAACCCCCAGCAAAATCTTAAAGAGGGGAATTTCTATGCCCAAATTTTATGCAGAATTA
Organism: Patella caerulea; assembly: GCA_036850965.1. NCBI lineage: Eukaryota > Metazoa > Mollusca > Gastropoda > Patellidae > Patella > Patella caerulea. Next base: position 46,178,040 of record JAZGQO010000001.1, on the reverse strand, counting down.
TTAATAGCTTGGGATACTTTTCAATGTGAATTCAAATGCACACCCCGAAATATTGACGAAGTTATGAGCAAGTCATTATTTTGTAATCTGAATTTAGAAAACGGGAAATCCATTAAGAATAATGATATTTTTTTTATTAAGAGTCAATTCACAACGGTAGTAGATATTAGCTTTGAAATTATTCCGGGCTTCTTTACAACAGAAACTATAGTAGAAAAGGTTCTGGAAATGTTTCCAAATGTAAAATGCGCCACAATTATATGAAAAAATCCTAGATAGTATTCTTATATATTGGGTAGAATTGATATCATCACCCCACCCCCCTTTATAGAAAAAGGGAATACATTAATTGATATCGAAACTAAGAATTTTGTTTAAAAACATGTTACGATATTCTGAGATCCAAGTACTATAACCAACTAACAAGTGCGAGATACGGGCAAGAAAAGGGTTTTACCCTATGTCCGAATAACTATAAAAACGTTTTTTTTTAACATACAAACATACCGATGCGATAGAATTGGATTTCAAAATTGAAACAGTTTGCCTTATGTTTTTTTAGTTGTCCATATGATGAATATTTAGTTGAAATATTTCAATTTTTTTTCATAGACTCAAGACCACTAGCTTTCTCTGTCAAGGATCTAGAACAGTACTTCATACTAGGAATACATGATCCAGTGTCCGATATAGAGCGCTATTTTATGAATGTTATTTTATCTCTAGCAAGACTATCTATTTATAAAAGGAGACAAGTCCTTCTTGGCTGGAATTATCATAAATGTTTAATTTTCTTTAAATTCCTAGTTAAGTAAGTACCAGCTGAAATATATTAAAACACATTCTTTGAGTGACTTTAATAAAATATTTACAAAGAATAATAATTACATCACCTATAACGAAGATAGTATAACACATATAATGGACCTGACAATTTTTCGATATGGGTAGTCCCTGATTACTTTATTCACTTTACCGCAAGTTCACACCAATTTGACTGAAATTAATTCAGCTATCTTCAGTCGTAAAAATAGACCTCCCGTAAAAACGACTTTGTTAATTATCAAAAACATACTTAATCCCCTCACACGCCAGTGACGTCACAGTGACCGAATGCTTTATTATCTATATACAGCCGACGTGTGTATTCATTAACGCCTAACTGATTCCTTAATCCCCCTAATTAAACAAAACAGTTGACTACGAAATAATTTGTTTTGTAATTTAAATTGTCTTATAATGTCCCGCCCTCCCTGCTCACTTCAGCAATTTTAATGCTGTGTTTTAAAGTGGCTTTTTGATAGAGTCCCTCTACCATCGTGATAGAGTCCCTCTACCATCGTGTGCTGTCCAAAACACTCGAGATACCCTTTCGTCAGAAGAGTATTGTGATTCTAATTCCTCGAGAGCGCGACTCGGCCGCGAAGCCACGCATCGGCCGTCTCGAGGAACAGCCGCCCTGGTCGTCTCTTTCCCCGCTTCTTTCCCCAACTAGGAGACCGGCACTTGGTCGGCCCAGGGAACTCCCACCGAGACTCGGCCGCGAGTTCATGCATCGGCCTTATCGAGGAACGGCAGCCAAGCTTGTCAACTCGTGGAATTCCCACCGAGACTCGGCCGCGAGGCCACGCATCGGCCGTCACGAGGAACGGCAGCGCAGCTCGTCCCTTTCCCCGCTTCTCTCTCCTACTCATTAATTAATCAATCCGACTAAAGTTTTACAGACATGGGGTCATAAATTACTTTACATCTCGGTGTTAGCTGTGAGTGTTACGGGATTAAGAATGCTGATTAGGTAATTATCTTTTTTTACGCCGGCCACGTCAAAGACATCACGAACGAACTAATGGTAGAATCGTACACACATTCATTGTATAAAACAATATTGAGTTTTACTCATCGGTCGTTTATAATTATTATTTACCCAATAATTATTGCACACATCGTTTCACTTTTTTATAATAAAGGTATTTTACATTTACATTGACAATTTAATTACTCAACTAACGGCACCAGGAACTCGATGTGTGATTAAGTGCATTTGATATTCATCTCCATGAATCGCCGTGCAATTTTCACACCAAAGTTCAACTAACCTCATTTACTACTCCCGTAGTACATGGAACCGTACATGGTGATAAAATTCCCAGCATTGATTGGCTGAGGAATGAGGGTGATCTATTGTTATGCATATAGTCATCGGAAAATTCCATATTCGCTGTGAATTTCAAATGGAGTTACGATGAAAGTTGTTCTTTGTGTATAGAAATGGTTATTATTGTTATGTATAGTTAATAATGAATATATCGACAAATGACTGGCACCATTTGTATTGCTGTACTTATAGATAAAAGGTTGGGATATCAAGTTTAACAGGGTTATCCAAATTACCGGAAAATACGCTAATTGCATTTGTCGTCTTCATTTGTCACGCGGCCTATTAAAACAAAAGACACTGAATGGATCTACTACGGCATGATACGGTATTTTAAAATCACTCTAAAATATTCCAATCGCAAATGTCTAAACTATAACAACGTAAGACAATAATTTGGTGATTCCAATCGCAAATGTCTAAACTACAACAACGTAAGACAATAATTTGGTGATTATGGATATGGAAGTCACGTGGTGATTGGACCGCCAATAGACGCTTGTCAACTAATAGTGTGTATTGATAGTGCTATATTGTACAGGCAGTGATGATGTATATAGTATGGGTAGTACCTGTGACGTCACCAGCCAATCACACGGATTAAGATTGTAATTGAAAATTTGAAAACCGTTTTTGGCTCTCAGATACCTGAATTAATTTTAATCAAATTAGTTTGAACTTGTCGTAAAATGGATCTAGTAACTATTATCTACACGTACAGAGAAATTGTTTCGGACATTGTATGTGGTCTTTAAGGGACGACTGTTGTAAATACAGTGTAGTAGATCCACATGTGTAATCGCATTATACGGGCGATACCCTCAGCAATCCTACCCCAAACGGATCTGAAACAAATAATGGAATAACAAATATTAGCGAGATCATACGTAATGTAATTAAAACTCCAATTATTACTTCTATCTGTCCAACTCCAAGCGCCTCTGAAAAAAAAAACAGAAGAAAAATATTACATAATAAATAATCAAGGTTCCCGGTGCATCCATGGTCCGATCCCAATTGACCGCATCATTATTATTATTATTATTTTCAACATTTATATAGCGCACGATTTCACAACATGTGTTCAGATGCGCTGAACAATACACTTTACATAAAATTAAAACATACATTTAAAAATCTATAATAGTTGTATAAATCAAATCATATTTTTAAAATCTATAATAATTTTATAACTTAAAACAATAAACTATAAATCAAAAGCTTGTTTAAAGAGGTAGAACTTCTGAGAGTAAATGGGAGCTTATTCCACAGTTTAGGGGCCTGCACTGTAAACGATCGTTCACCGTAAGTTTTCAGTCTAGCTGTTTTACAGGCAAGAGAATAATGATCACTTGAGGACCTCAATGTATGAGTAGGGGAATAGACATCTAAAAGGGACGATAAATACAACGGTGCCATGTGATTTAAACATTTAAAAGTTAAAAGAATGATCTTATATTGAATTCTAAAAACAATGGGTAACCAGTGAAGTTGAATTTAAACAGGGGTGATAATATGATCATTATATTTACTTTTGGTAATGAGTCGAGCTGCCGCGTTCTGAACCTTTTGCAGTTTATCAGTGAGACGAGATGGTAAACCAATAAGCAATGGATTACATTGATCTAATCGTGATGTGACAAGCGCTTGAGCAACAGATGGACTCAACTGGCAAATTTTTACTGATTTTACTTATATTCCTCAGTTGAAAATTACAAGATCTGCAAATATTACTAATTTGTTTCTCCATGGATAGTTCACTGTCAAAGATAACACCAATATTACAGGCTGAAGATGTTGGGATTATTTCATGCTCACCAACTAAGAGTGAAACATCTTTATTAAACTTAGAGACTAAACTGTTTGATCCAAAGAGAATATATTCAGTCTTTTCGTTGTTCAGTTTAAGGAAATTGATTCCCATCCATACGCGAATTTCACTAATACATTCTTCAATTTGATGTTTTGATGTATTAAAGTCTCCAGACAGAGAGGGTTTAAATGACAGATACAGCTGAGTGTCATCGTAAAGTTGGAACTGAAGACCATGTTTCTCAATAATTTTGGACAATGGGGTGGTGTATATGCTGAACAAACTTGGGCCTAAAACTGAGCCCTGGGGTACACCGAAGCTCAGATCTTTTTTGTCAGATTGTTTGTTGTGTATAATGATAGATTGGGAACGATTTGTTAAATAAGATTTTAGTAGTTCGAGAGCTGAACCAGTTACACCAAATTCACCAGCAAGTCGCGAGAACAGCACCTTATGGTCTACCGTGTCAAATGCTACAGAAAGATCTAAAAGCAGCAATAACACACAGCTTTTATTATCAATGGACAAGAGAATGTCGTTTTGTACTTTTAACAGTGCAGTTTCTGTGCTATGATATTGACGGTAGGCGCTTTGATAGGTGCTGAGAAGATTAAATTCAGATATATAACCAAATAATTGTCTTGCGATGCATTTCTTTAGAACTTTCGACACAAAACTTAGGTTGGATACCGGCCTATAGTTCTTGACTTGGTTTGGATCGAGCGATGGTTTCTTAATGAGAGGGATTACATTGGCATGTTTATAAATATCTGGGAATGTTCCGGATCTAAACGAATCGCTGGGAGTAATACTGGAAGCTGATCTTTCAGTATCCGTGTTGACAATGGGTCCAAGGCATACGATTTTGTTGCATAGATTTGATGACACGAGAGATTTCGTCCTGAGACAATATTTCAAATCTGTCTAGAGCAGTCGAAATGTCAATTATGGAGCCCGATCCCAGTTGATCGTATTATGGTGCATGAATACCGTCTGTTACGGTCGTCTATTTGTCAGGAGAACCCAACCCGACTCCATGTAGAATAGATCGTCCTCTCCACACACTGGGCAGAATCTCGCGGGTGCTCGTAAAAATAGATCTGGACGACCGTTGTTAAGCAAATCGACCACGTTTGCCCTCAAGTTGTTGGCACAGCAGGAGGAATTATTGATGAATCGTCCTAGACTACCGTCATCAACCGTTGCATCGCGCCAATGCTTCGTGCTGTTGTAGTAGAATTGAAACAGCCCATTTCTGTCGTTCGACCAAACGAACCAGTCCGATAAATCCCACTTAAATAATTTACACATGTAAAAATGCATTACAATTTACACATTTAACTTTTATTAAACAGCATTATATAATTTATAAATAAATGCCTTACAACATAATAATCATTTTACAGTCCAAATAAATAGGAAATTTGTTCCATACTGATTTACACTAAAAGTGCCATTTAATAACTGTGTTTTCAAATGGCCAATTCTTCTATCAAGTTGTGGATATTTCTAAACTCGAGGCCTTTTGGTATCACTAAATAATATCTGTGAAATAGTGATTTCGACATAAGATTGTTCATGTTTTATTAAGTTAATGAACTTGTAAATATTAGGATGGCATGCTGTCATTTTATTAAGAAGGATTAAGAGCCGATTTACGCTGAACACTAGTTAAAAAATCTTGAGTTTTTAAACCGAGTATAGTTTAAAGATCAATTAAAGAATTAACAATCTGCCGGCAAAGTGGGAACACACCAAATAAAGACCTGTAATAAGCAGATTTTGCTCTTGCATAATGCTAATTTAAGTTATTATCTTTTATAGACATATTAAGGGTTTCCGATATTATAACGAATAGTAGAGCCGACACCGGACAATCCTTGTAACACCAAAGAAGTTTGAAATATGTCCATTGCACTTAAAATCCAACTTTTTATGTTGAGTATAATACCTTAATATAATTGAAGAATTTTGCACGAAGCCAAAGCTATTTAATAGTTTCGTTAAGTAGTCGTGCTCCACCAGATTGAGGGCCTTCATATGGTCAAAGTGACTAATACAAATTGTAAAACCAGCCACTATATACGAAATAATCAAATATTCACCATAAACGGTTGGATGAAAAAATGGGTATTTCAGTGTAGCAGTGAGATTTGTGGTATGTGGGGGGGAGAGGGGGACAATATTCAGGGTTTCGACCACTGTTTTCAGAATTACATTAGTAATCGGCACATGCCAATCCTAGTCTATTTGCCAACAGGCACATTTATGGGAGCGGGGAAGCATATGAAGGCCCTGCACGACAGCATAATCGAAACATGATATTCAACAGCACGTTGACCACGGCTTTGGCCACGGCAACACTAAACCGTACTAGTACTTATCGATCGTTACTTGAATTGGGAAGGCGCATCCTAGGCCTTTCTTTTGCGACTCGCCGGAGCCGAAGTTTGTTGGCAAGGCTAAGTGACTAATGCTAATTCAAAACCAGCCACTGGCGCTGTTGCAAAAGTTCAGTTTTCGCTTTTTACCGATACGGCATGGCAGTGCGGTGGCCATGGTGTCGGGAGTCTGGGAGATATTAGAGTATCTGACCATTCGCACCAAATCCATTCAGACATATTATTACTGGAATTAACTTCTCTTTCGCTGTCATCTCCATCTATATAAGCGGCAGCTTTCTCCTTTGTACGGTATGTTCCGTTTACGGTGACCATCGACAATGTTTGCTCCAGAACGGTGCCTTGGTTGGATGTCTGTAATTATGAGGAAAATACACAATTATACACACATTTCTATGGCGCTGCCATCTATGTTCAGAAGCGCTTTACAATGTAAAATACAAAAAAGTAGAAATAACAAAAGTTAAGATATATAAAATAAATTCGCTCTCAAATAGTTTGTCTTTTAGCGGTACGGTAAGTCGCTAACGTGGTGTGGAAACACATGTTGCGATTACGATGTCCTTCGGCGAACCGTGCTGGAAAAGTCCCCGCAAAATCCCGAGGGGCCTCGTCCCACCTTGAAGAAATTGCACGTTACTTATGTAACTCTGAAAGCAGTGGTCTAAATCCTGAATATTGTCTCCCCTTAGACCACATGATATCTTACTGGTTGACAGAAATACCCCTTTTCCTTCATCCAACTGGTATTTTATGCTGAATATTTGATTAATTCGTATATTGGCTGGTTTTACACTTTGTATTAGTCACTTTGATTTCAGGTTGCCCACACCTTGTTTTGGACACAGGAGCGGAATGCCGTAAAGGTGATTTTTATATTTTCATGGTCTAGCTACCAGTACGTTTATTTGGTCTGTGGTTTTATCTACGCCTTCTCCAACCTCGTACAGCCTGTCATCAACAAATAATTTGACCCTAATCAGTTTTATTTTATGGCCGTTTTGCTTGAAGTTTTTCATAGCGAGATAAAGGGCTTTTCTACTATCTTCCATTGATGCGGGGGACTGTTCGTTTATAATACCGTATGGTTTTCCTTTATGTTTATAGACATTACTTTTCACGTGCATACTCCTCACAGTGTTCTGTTTGATTAGCGCTAGTCCCACTACTTACACTGCTGGAAAGAATGAAAATTCTTGTTCTAAATTATGATTGGTTAATAGTCCGATTAACTACCAATCGCTAACTCTGTTACAATGGCATTACCCTTAAAACAAGGCGTCAAAATTTGACCAAACATGTTTACATAACATTAGGTCATGGCTCACGATTTTATTAGGTCCAATTAACCGGTGCAAAGCGGAATATTGCAGTCAAACTATAAATTGCGTGACAAAGGAGGCGCTATCAACATTGACATAATGTAAACAATACTATATGGAGACGAACAGACTTTCGCCGTTTTAATACCTTAATTCACTGTTCAAAGTTTTAGGGAAGACCCAAGATTCAAAGGAAGCAGGGCTGTCATGTTGCTGTACTCATGGGCGTATGAGGCAAGGGGGCAGGCAGCTGGCCCCCTAACTTTCGGGCAAGCTGATTTTTTCGGCAGACGGGTGAAGTAGAAACACAAAATTATTTCATCTTCTTAGCATAAAGTGCCCGTCATCTAATGAAAAAAGCTAATTTTACAGATTGGAAGAGCAGGAAAATGCGTTGCCGCCGTCAAATATTCCAAAATTTTCTTGTGGGTGTCCATACAAGGTCAGTTCCACTTCTTCGCCTCTAGAAGAAAACCGGCTGTCTGTAAACCCGAATTTTTTTTTCGGGCATTTAAAGTTTTGCTTCCCAAAATGTCACCCACCCCAAATATATAACACTAATCTTAGTTTTCTTTTAATTGAATACCACGAATTTGTACTGAGTTGACTATGGATCAAAAAATTTGTCTGGGGCCACTATACTTTTTAGCGACATTATTCGGGAATCGATTTGTATTTTGTGAATGCAACTGCAACAGTCCGATTGGATGGTTGGAATGCAGGTTTCGGTTACAAAACCATTGGATACTTTTGGAGTTGCGTACACGGGCTAGAATGGCAGAAAACGCATTTTATGGTGGTTAAATTTTCCGAATTTACCCCGGGGGGATAAGACCCCCAAACCATACGCGAATTTCACTAATACATTCTTCAATTTGATGTTTTGATGTATTAAAGTCTCCAGACAGAGAGGGTTTAAATGACAGATACAGCTGAGTGTCATCGTAAAGTTGGAACTGAAGACCATGTTTCTCAATAATTTTGGACAATGGGGTGGTGTACATGCTGAACAAACTTGGGCCTAAAACTGAGCCCTGGGGTACACCGAAGCTCATATCTTTTTTGTCAGATTGTTTGTTGTGTATAATGATAGATTGGGAACGATTTGTTAAATAAGATTTTAGTAGTTCGAGAGCTGAACCAGTTACACCAAATTCACCAGCAAGTCGCGAGAACAGCACCTTATGGTCTACCGTGTCAAATGCTACAGAAAGATCTAAAAGCAGCAATAACACACAGCTTTTATTATCAATGGACAAGAGAATGTCGTTTTGTACTTTTAACAGTGCAGTTTCTGTGCTATGATATTGACGGTAGGCGCTTTGATAGGTGCTGAGAAGATTAAATTCAGATATATAACCAAATAATTGTCTTGCGATGCATTTCTTTAGAACTTTCGACACAAAACTTAGGTTGGATACCGGCCTATAGTTCTTGACTTGGTTTGGATCGAGCGATGGTTTCTTAATGAGAGGGATTACATTGGCATGTTTATAAATATCTGGGAATGTTCCGGATCTAAACGAATCGCTGGGAGTAATACTGGAAGCTGATCTTTCAGTATCCGTGTTGACAATGGGTCCAAGGCATACGATTTTGTTGCCATAGATTTGATGACACGAGAGATTTCGTCCTGAGACAATATTTCAAATCTGTCTAGAGCAGTCGAAATGTCAATTATGGAGCCCGATCCCAGTTGATCGTATTATGGTGCATGAATACCGTCTGTTACGGTCGTCTATTTGTCAGGAGAACCCAACCCGACTCCATGTAGAATAGATCGTCCTCTCCACACACTGGGCAGAATCTCGCGGGTGCTCGTAAAAATAGATCTGGACGACCGTTGTTAAGCAAATCGACCACGTTTGCCCTTAAGTTGTTGGCACAGCAGGAGGAATTATTGATGAATCGTCCTAGACTACCGTCATCAACCGTTGCATCGCGCCAATGCTTCGTGCTGTTGTAGTAGAATTGAAACAGCCCATTTCTGTCGTTCGACCAAACGAACCAGTCCGATAAATCCCACTTAAATAATTTACACATGTAAAAATGCATTACAATTTACACATTTAACTTTTATTAAACAGCATTATATAATTTATAAATAAATGCCTTACAACATAATAATCATTTTACAGTCCAAATAAATAGGAAATTTGTTCCATACTGATTTACACTAAAAGTGCCATTTAATAACTGTGTTTTCAAATGGCCAATTCTTCTATCAAGTTGTGGATATTTCTAAACTCGAGGCCTTTTGGTATCACTAAATAATATCTGTGAAATAGTGATTTCGACATAAGATTGTTCTTGTTTTATTAAGTTAATGAACTTGTAAATATTAGGATGGCATGCTGTCATTTTATTAAGAAGGATTAAGAGCCGATTTACGCTGAACACTAGTTAAAAAATCTTGAGTTTTTAAACCGAGTATAGTTTAAAGATCAATTAAAGAATTAACAATCTGCCGGCAAAGTGGGAACACACCAAATAAAGACCTGTAATAAGCAGATTTTGCTCTTGCATAATGCTAATTTAAGTTATTATCTTTTATAGACATATTAAGGGTTTCCGATATTATAACGAATAGTAGAGCCGACACCGGACAATCCTTGTAACACCAAAGAAGTTTGAAATATGTCCATTGCACTTAAAATCCAACATTTTATGTTGAGTATAATACCTTAATATAATTGAAGAATTTTGCACGAAGCCAAAGCTATTTAATAGTTTCGTTAAGTAGTCGTGCTCCACCAGATTGAGGGCCTTCATATGGTCAAAGTGACTAATACAAATTGTAAAACCAGCCACTATATACGAAATAATCAAATATTCACCATAAACGGTTGGATCAAAAAAATGGGTATTTCAGTGTAGCAGTGAGATTTGTGGTATGTGGGGGGAGAGGGGGACAATATTCAGGGTTTCGACCACTGTTTTCAGAATTACATTAGTAATCGGCACATGCCAATCCTAGTCTATTTGCCAACAGGCACATTTATGGGAGCGGGGAAGCATATGAAGGCCCTGCACGACAGCATAATCGAAACATGATATTCAACAGCACGTTGACCACGGCTTTGGCCACGGCAACACTAAACCGTACTAGTACTTATCGATCGTTACTTGAATTGGGAAGGCGCATCCTAGGCCTTTCTTTTGCGACTCGCCGGAGCCGAAGTTTGTTGGCAAGGCTAAGTGACTAATGCTAATTCAAAACCAGCCACTGGCGCTGTTGCAAAAGTTCAGTTTTCGCTTTTTACCGATACGGCATGGCAGTGCGGTGGCCATGGTGTCGGGAGTCTGGGAGATATTAGAGTATCTGACCATTCGCACCAAATCCATTCAGACATATTATTACTGGAATTAACTTCTCTTTCGCTGTCATCTCCATCTATATAAGCGGCAGCTTTCTCCTTTGTACGGTATGTTCCGTTTACGGTGACCATCGACAATGTTTGCTCCAGAACGGTGCCTTGGTTGGATGTCTGTAATTATGAGGAAAATACACAATTATACACACATTTCTATGGCGCTGCCATCTATGTTCAGAAGCGCTTTACAATGTAAAATACAAAAAAGTAGAAATAACAAAGGTTAAGATATATAAAATAAATTCGCTCTCAAATAGTTTGTCTTTTAGCGGTACGGTAAGTCGCTAACGTGGTGTGGAAACACATGTTGCGATTACGATGTCCTTCGGCGAACCGTGCTGGAAAAGTCCCCGCAAAATCCCGAGGGGCCTCGTCCCACCTTGAAGAAATTGCACGTTACTTATGTAACTCTGAAAGCAGTGGTCTAAATCCTGAATATTGTCTCCCCTTAGACCACATGATATCTTACTGGTTGACAGAAATACCCCTTTTCCTTCATCCAACTGGTATTTTATGCTGAATATTTGATTAATTCGTATATTGGCTGGTTTTACACTTTGTATTAGTCACTTTGATTTCGGGTTGCCCACACCTTGTTTTGGACACAGGAGCGGAATGCCGTAAAGGTGATTTTTATATTTTCATGGTCTAGCTACCAGTACGTTTATTTGATCTGTGGTTTTATCTACGCCTTCTCCAACCTCGTACAGCCTGTCATCAACAAATAATTTGTCCCTAATCAGTTTTATTTTATGGCCGTTTTGCTTGAAGTTTTTCATAGCGAGATAAAGGGCTTTTCTACTATCTTCCATTGATGCGGGGGACTGTTCGTTTATAATACCGTATGGTTTTCCTTTATGTTTATAGACATTACTTTTCACGTGCATACTCCTCACAGTGTTCTGTTTGATTAGCGCTAGTCCCACTACTTACACTGCTGGAAAGAATGAAAATTCTTGTTCTAAATTATGATTGGTTAATAGTCCGATTAACTACCAATCGCTAACTCTGTTACAATGGCATTACCCTTAAATAAGGCGTCAAAATTTGACCAAACATGTTTACATAACATTAGGTCATGGCTCACGATTTTATTAGGTCCAATTACCGGTGCAAAGCGGAATATTGCAGTAAAACTATAAATTGCGTGACAAAGGAGGCGCTATCAACATTGACATAATGTAAACAATACTATATGGAGACGAACAGACTTTCGCCGTTTTAATATCTTAATTCACTGTTCAAAGTTTTAGGGAAGACCCAAGATTCAAAGGAAGCAGGGCTGTCATGTTGCTGTACTCATGGGCGTATGAGGCAAGGGGGCAGGCAGCTGGCCCCCTAACTTTCGGGCAAGCTGATTTTTTCGGCAGACGGGTGAAGTAGAAACACAAAATTATTTCATCTTCTTAGCATAAAGTGCCCGTCATCTAATGAAAAAAGCTAATTTTACAGATTGGAAGAGCAGGAAAATGCGTTGCCGCCGTCAAATATTCCAAAATTTTCTTGTGGGTGTCCATACAAGGTCAGTTCCACTTCTTCGCCTCTAGAAGAAAACCGGCTGTCTGTAAACCCGAATTTTTTTTTCGGGCATTTAAAGTTTTGCTTCCCAAAATGTCACCCACCCCAAATATATAACACTAATCTTAGTTTTCTTTTAATTGAATACCACGAATTTGTACTGAGTTGACTATGGATCAAAAAATTTGTCTGGGGCCACTATACTTTTTAGCGACATTATTCGGGAATCGATTTGTATTTTGTGAATGCAACTGCAACAGTCCGATTGGATGGTTGGAATGCAGGTTTCGGTTACAAAACCATTGGATACTTTTGGAGTTGCGTACACGGGCTAGAATGGCAGAAAACGCATTTTATGGTGGTTAAATTTTCCGAATTTACCCCGGGGGGATAAGACCCCCAAACCCAGCGACAATTGATTGGTTGTTTGGAATTCAGGTCAGTCAGGTAGGCTATATTGGACCAAATTGAAGATGATGTATTCACCGGCTGGAATAGCAAGAAAACGCGTTTGCGGCAGTTAAATTTTCTCCCAAAGGCCCCGTCTTCGTGGGTTGTAAACGATTGATTGATTGATTGATTGATTGATTCAGCCACCTATAACAATAATATATAATAATAATCTTTATTCAAAATCTAACTATGAGACATAAGACTACAATTTACATAAAATCATTCATACAATCAATGACAGGTTTTGGACAATACGTGACATTCATGTATATATTTGCATAAGCTATCTACAATAGATTATTCATTCACACTTATTTGTATATTATATAAGTTATATCAATATGGTACAGTTCATTAAACTTGTTTACTATAATATAAATTAGATTAGACCACTTTGAAGGTGCTTTGTTCACAGGCTGAAATAGCAGGAAAACGTATTTGGAGCCGCCAAATTTTCGGGGGGGGGGGGGGGGGCATACAAGTTAAGCTCCGCTTTTTCGCCTCTCGAGGAAGACCACAGCCGCTGTGTGTAAACCCATCGAGCCCGTACGCCTATGGCTGTACTCAGGTGATAGATTCGATTGAACGGGAAAAATGGATAAACTCCCTCAAAAGTTCAAGTATCCCCCCCTCCTGAAAAAATGTTTTGCCCCCCCCCCCCCCCAAAGTAAATTGAACCGGAAAAATGGACACACTCCCTCAAAAGTTCAAGTATCCCCCCCCTCCTGAAAAAATGTTCCCCCCCCCCCCCCGAAAGTAAATTTGCCGACCATGACTCTAAAATACCTACTGTAAACTGTGCCCCCCCCCCAAAAAAAAAAGCTTCATTGCCCCTCCGCAGCCCAGGGGCGTTTTAAGGTTTATCAAGGCGGAGGTTATTCTATTTTGAGGTTTCTCTTTCGCGGGTGTCTTGATTGATGATTTATGCCAATGCAATGACTGCATGGGACCCTTTTGTCTGCCTTTAAGGCCCCCTAACTAGGATACATTTTCATTTTTCTCATCGGTTTTAGCATTTTTCTCCCGTTTTATTTTTCCAATTTCTTTGATTTTTTTTTCGCGAGGAGGCTTTTAATGAATTGATAATTGTGTTTGTTTTAATATGACTAATCGAACCAATAATAAAGTGTTTTGTTTTTTGTTTTTTTTAATAAATTGATAATTGTGTTTGTTCTAATACTAATATGACTACTCGAACTGGGTAGAAACTGGGTGACCAAGTCTCGATGCGTGATAGAACCTACGAAGCGAAGCCGCTGTTGAGCGAGACTTGGTCACCCAGTTCCTATGCACATATCGAGTAATGATAGGTTTATAAAGGGACTGGGTGATACAGGCTTCTTTTGACCTTATTTCGGGTTACTTCCGGGTTTGAGAAGTTGTATATCGACAAGTGATAGCTTTTTAAGTTCGATTTGTTATTAATAACGCTGTAAAAGGACCAATTTAATTACATCGGAAGGTGAATAATGATCAAATGAAGTCTTGTTGGCAATAAAAATGACATAAAGTGTTAGAACTAGTTAGTATTGTGAGATGACAGCAGACGATATGTCATAAAAAAAATCATAACAAAGATGGCGCCTGACATCCTTTATTATATACTAATACTATACTATTATAGTCAAGCATTAGTAAGAAGTTTTATTTTAATCCCTTCAAGTCCCTGTAGATTCAAACTATGGTGAAAATCAAGCTATGATAAATATGACGGAATTACTAAAACCTATAAATACCAGGATGAGAAATATTGAAATGCGACTAGTGACAATGAGTCACATCGAAACTATGTTAACTCATATTACAAACAAAGAGTATATAAATATGCGGCTTCGTTTAGTAAACGACTTGTGATAATCTCATTTTCACAATATTGTCTCCACAATTCCATTATTTTTCCTTCTGTTTTTCTGGTTTTTGTTGTTTCTGGTTTTTGTTGTTCTTGACCCGAGTGGTCTTTGGTCCGAGTGGTCATGGATTCCCACAAACTGATCCCGCAGTGAATATTCACTTGGCCGCTACTAAAGACGCCCGTCGCATAATATCTGTGAAACAGATTGGGATTCCCAGACGGGACCAATCTGAGAATTACTCACGAATTATCTCTGTAACAGATGACTGTCCATAACACGTGCGTTAAACATTTTACTCATTTTAATGAAACCAAGCTGATTGGGACAAAAGTCAAAGCTGATTGGGACCACATTCTTGGCTGATTGGGACCACATTTACTTGGCTTATTCGGACCACACGATTAAAAATTACTAGAAACGTAGGTTTTGATATTGAACTAAGTTTAATATAAATTAAAGGAGTTTTATATCTCTAGCGTGACTATAATTATGTGCTTTTTAATATGTAGGCCTGCGTTATTTATGTTTTTATTCCATTTTTTTATGTCACGGTTACACTATATTATATCAACAGAGATTATCTTATTAATCTTATGTAAATTATTATACGTTTTATGTAATTTAAACAGACAATTTTTTATTTTATTTTATAAACTTCATAGCTTGTTTTGGAATCCATTATAGCCTATACAGTAGCATAACGGAAATCCGAAACCATTATACATGTACATATTGTGTGTAATTATGTTATAGAAATAATGTTTTAACCATACAAATTTGAAAACTAATACCAGCAATACAGTAGCAACGGTATATATTTATAGACTCAATTTTAACACAAGTAAACAGGTAGGTGATATCTAGGAAAGTGTACTATATTACTACATGAAAATTACTCAGATCTTACTGATAGCCACAACAGGGAATTTGTGTGATTGGGTCTGATTGGTTATTGGATTATTAGGCTTGTCATCAATTAACAATAAAAGGTGTGATTAGGTTCTTGTATATTGCTACCTGAGTTTTATACTATAAATAAAGTGTGACTTAATTAACTTTGTTTAATGTGTATTTGTGTATATTGCTAAGAAAATGTTACACATTTGTCAACCAATTTAGTGTATTGCATATCATGGACCTTATAATCCTAAATTCTTGGTTATTGATATTGAATTTTGTTTTCCAGACTGCCTTGTTAACCAGAAAGACAGCATTTTTAAGATCCTAAGAAAAGTTTTTGCCCTCCCTGTGTTACCTGCAACAGACATACCCCCGCGTTTGATCAACTAAAGAGAAAATAGATTGCCAGAAGGTCAACCGCTACTGCTAGACTTAATTATGTAAAGGAAACCTAGTTAGAATCAACAATATGGACAGTTGAATCCTGGTCAGTCTTCGGTAGAAGTGTTAGGACAAATAATGACGTGGAGAGGTGGCATAGCAAATTAAACAAAAGAGCTAAGAAGGGGTGTTTACCATTTTATTTGTTAATTACCCTTTTATACCAGGAAGCGGACGAAATTCCAAACCAATTAAAATTAGTTAAGGGGGGAAAGCTACGTCGATATCAAACAACAAAAACCAGAAAAACAGAAGGAAAAATAATGGAATTGTGGAGACAATATTGTGAAAATGAGATTACCACAAGTCGTTTACTAAACGAAGCCGCGCATTTATATTATGGTCCGACTAAATCATAATAGCTTGTAAATAATTTTGTTTTGTTATATGACAGGTTATGAAATATATGTGTTTATTTTTTACAGGTCTGTATTTTTATATGAAATATTTTGAAATGTGTATTTTTATATGAAATAATTTGAAATGTGTATTTTTATAGGAAATATTTTGAAATGTGTATTTTTATAGGAAATAATTTTAAATATTTGTATGTTTTAATAAAATATTGGTTTGTAACGGAATTGAATCACTGTATGAAATAAAATGATATTTACTAAGTAAAATATTATACAAAAAACAATATTTGTCTGTCATTATTTCAGCTTCATTCATTACAAAATATCGCATTCATTGCAGTAATTATACTGATATGAGGCTTTTTGATATTGGGTTACAATTTGATAATACTGGGTGGTATTTTAATTATTGTCATGCAAACATATTTAAAACGGGTATTCTCACTGTGCCACCCGCTATTGTTCTCATGGGGGGATTAATCAAACAAGGGGATTATCGAATACAATGTTGTTAAAAGTATAGTCAGTTTTTAAAAACTACTAGGTTTAAACTAATTAACAACTTTATTCACAATAAATAACATAAACGTAACAACAAATACATGTATCAAACATAAATCATAACCCTACTAAATGAGATATGGCGTCCGTATATGCAATTGCACTTTTTACCCCATTTAATAGGTCGGTTTTCAGATCGTTAATAGTTTCTTCTATTTTTTTATATTTTCGCCTTTTAGAGGGCAATCGTACACCGTTATCCAACTGAACTATGGTATTTTCAACACAAGTCTGCTCTTTCAACACACTGTTAATAAATTTAAATATATTTGGGTGACTTGTTCCGGTCTTCTTCATTTTACTGTGCCATCCCTCAACGTGATTGGTTGTCCGTGAACCATCCGTGTTAAAGTGATTCCACAAAGCCCTCCCATCGCTTTCTGTAACATGATCTGCAAACTTAAAAATATTTTCATCTTCCAAATCCGCTTCTTCTAAGGCATTCAACCAAACGTTGTCTATGTCGCATAATCTCACAAATGGAAGGGCGAAGCCCGACGCACAAGTGAATTTACAGCTGGACTGTCTGTGAAAGCTCTCTGTAGTCCAAATTTCTGTGAACTAGGAATAAACCGTACAAGCACTTGAGCCATTTTAAAAAATATAATTGAATTGGGGGTGACAACTATCCTTATAAAATGATAGTGAGTTTCTAATCATATATTTGATTGTTTTATGAGTACTGTCTGAATGAAAGATGGGTGAGTAATATTTAAGATAACCGATGACACGTGAACTTAACTTATATATTTTAATCATTAAAAAAATTAAATCTTAACTAGGTGAACAGTACTAATAAGGATACAGTCTATAATCCTTTGTTTATTTAACTTTTCACACCACTACCCCATAACACCAGTTGATTGGGTGGCACAGTGAGATTAAACCATTTAAAACACTCTTATCATTGGTCTGATCATGGTCCCTACAATAGAACACAATTTGGCTAAATCAGTTTTAATAAAAATTACTATCCCACCACCTCTACCGGTTTCTCTGGCGAATTTGAAGGCCTTGTAACTATAAAAAGCAATATTATCAATTTCGCGAATCCAGCACTCGTACAGTACAATGATGTCATATCGTGATAGCAATTTAATAAAATCATTATCCATCAATTTCTTAGTGAGACCTTTTCCCACATTCCACGACACAACTTTCAATTTACTCTCGTGAAACAACTATTCGATATCAATTGACAGCCCATTAGATGAAGTCGCGCTATAGTTTCGTTTCTTCCCTGGTTGGTAGAATCGGGTCGCGTCTTCCCACGGGCGATGCTGATTTGTCTCCGCAGGAACAGCGTTGTTAGAAGCAGTGTTCTATGGTGGACTATGGCTGCCATAGCAAATACATATTATTTTCATGAAATTTAAACTTTTTAGGCCTATCTATTTTTTATTTAAGTCTTTTTTCTTTCATTTAAAAAAAATTTATATTTATATTTATTTTAATTTTTTTTTTTTATAAATTTTATTTTAAATTTTTTTTTTTTTTATAAATTTTATTTTTTCTTTCATTTAAAAACAATTTAAATTTATATTTATTTTAATTTTTTTTTATAAATTTTATTTTAAATTTTTTTTTATATAAAATTTTATTTTGAATTTTTTTTATACATTATTTTTTAAATTTTTTTTTTTAAATTATTTACATTTTTTTCATAAATTATTTTTTTAATTTTTTGTTTCATAAATTATTTTTTTAATTTTTTGTTTCATAAATTATTTTTTTAATTTTTTGTTTCATAAATTATTTTTTTTTTTAAGGAAATTTAGAAAATAAAAAAATCTTTTAAGAAGATAAAAAAAAATTTCAGAAACAAAAAATATTTTGTTCGTGAAACCTTTTTTTTATTATTTTTAGAAAATAAAAAAAAAATCGTTTTCAGAAAAAAAAAAGAAGATAATAAATATAAAAAAATGAAAAAAAAATAAAAGAAATTTCAATAAACAAATAAAATAAATTTAAAATAAAAATGTAATAAAAATAAATAAAAAAAAATATTAAAAAAAAAATAAAATTTATAGAACAAAATTAAAAAAATAATTTATTAAAAAGATTTAAAAAAAAAATTTAAAAAAAAAAACAATTTATAAAAAAAATTAAAAAAAAATTAAAAAAAAAATTAAAAAAAAAAAATTCAAATAAATATAAATTTAAATTGTTTTAAATGAAAGAAAAAGAATTAAATAAAAAATAGATAAAATTTTTTAAAATTTTATGAAAATAATATGTATTTGCTATGGCAGCCATAGTCCACCATAGTGTTCTCCATCTTCCAGGCTGTATTCCCTGCCGTCGATGAACAATTTGTCACGTACTAACTTAGTTTTGTGACCTCTTTGTTTAAAGTTTTTCTGGATGGGATATAGCTTCTTTCGGGTTTCTTCGATAGCGGGAGGAAACTGCTGGTTAATATCGTAGGGCTTACCTTTTAACTTAAATGAATTTGCCCTTACCGTCTCTAGATCTCCATAATAGATGAATCTTGCGACGATAGATCTTGGCCTTCCATGTTGCCGTTTACCGAATCGATGGATGTTGCCGAACTGAATTTTGTAATCTATTCCCAATTTATAATACAAGAAGTCTCTAAGAACTCTGTCGGTATCTTCTTGCTCATTCTCAACCAAACCATGAAAAATCAGGTTGAACTCTGTTATAGTGTCGAGTAGCTGGCTTTGATGGCATTATTTATCTTTGTTTGGTACGAATTGAAATTTTCACTCATTTTTGATATACCCACTCGATTAGAATCCACATCCTTTCTCAGATTATTGTTTTGTTCCTTAAGCACATTAATATCACCCTCATTATTCCTAGATTTTGAATACAGAGACTGTAAGTCACTTTCCACTTTATTCAATTTCGCAGATAAAGTTGTCAGCATGTTCTCAATAGAATCTATTTTATCCAACCTATTTTCAATGTGTTTTAGGCGTTCATCAACATTTTGCATAAACTCAAACAATTTCTGAAGTGTACTATTATTTCCATCCACATGCCCCATAGGGTAAGTAGGTCTCAAAACAGTTTACTATAACTACCGCCACGCCATTCTCGTTCCCAGAGGCAGCCGCGGAGCCGAAGGCCTCTGGCACATTAGACCATCCATTTTTTCCAATTTTTTTCGAACCTAAGCCCCGCCCATTCTGACCTCTGATTGGTCAATCTTTTTGGGTCGATTTCTCGAAAACTAGAGGTCGTTTCGTGTGTTGTAAAATGATCCTTGAGTCCAAGTCAACTCGCTGACATAAAAATTGGATCCTAAACGAACAAATTCAAGTTTTTGTAAAGATCTATTTTTCTACGCGTGGGTATATTTTTAAGTGATTCGGCCATCCAGGCACGTAAAACCAGGGGCGGATGACGCAAATAAACGAGAAATTTAGCGCGTAGGAGCTACATGTCATTTTCTGGGAAAATGGCTACACCGATTCACCAGAGAAATTTCTTCACAAATTTTTCTGGTCACAAATTTTTCTGGTTTCGAGATTGCCGCCACGCTTGATTACCGTCTTTAGCGATTATACACACGTCCTGTTTCTTCGGCTGTCAGGGGCTCATTTGTATTGATCGAGCCGTCGATCCCTAATTACACTATTATTTGTGACTAATTACACTATTTATTGCCATAAGTAATGGTCCGAATAAGCCTCGTCATGGTCCCAATCAGCCACAAATCTGGTCCCAGTCAGCCAAGAATCTGGTCCCAATCAGCCACAAATCAGGTCCCAATCAGCCAGGTCCCAATCAGGCATGGTCCCAATCAGCCAATTAATCATTTTGATACCCATTTACACTAAATAGGAAGTATTTTTTAACTACAAATACTTCAAACGTCTTTATTTATTTTCCTTTTACCTCAAAAAAATGTTTGAGAATTTAATTTGTTCGAAATCCACTGATCTATATAATCATAGATCGTATTCTAGTACAGTTCTATGATATAATAATTGGATAGCTCATGACGCAATCAACAAATGACGTTGCTTGAAGCCACCGTCCGGCATCTTGCTCCTCCCAGAAGCACTCGTTGTCCTTTGTCTCAACTATAAGTACGCACTTTGTTTACTAGTAAATTTGACGAAAACATTAACAACAGAACATTATATTTTGTTGACGATATTGTTGGTGCTTTATATAAAATAAATTCACAACATTGATTTTATTTTGAAAAGTGCACATTCTCATTATAAAATGTTTTGAAGCGAACCACACATTTGCCGTAAATCAGATTATAACTTTAACATACCGTTGAATTTATCAATTTCTATAATATAGGCCTACACAATTGAAAATAATAAATGATAGAGTAAGGTTTGGAAAAAATAAAATCATCTGACTAAAAAAAAAATTTAAATGCCACCCCTTGTTTTTTTTTAAAAATTATTATTTTCATTATGGATTTTAAAAATATTTGGAAATCAGCCAGTTGTATTCATCCAGAATTTTCTACTATATTTTAAATATTTATGAATACCAAGATTGTATCATGTCCTTTGGTAAAAAAAAAGGGCATAAGATCTTTTGACATGTAGGGTCAATGATAAAATAATAATAGTATGTGCCGTATTTACACTACCGTTGTACGTCTTTACAAGGGCGCATTACAATATTCAAATTTAAATACTGTTCAGCTATTTTTTTGTGTGTGTGCACATCTTTATCCTTAGAATATATGTAATTTTGTTATTTTATAGCTTTTATCTACATATATACATACATCTAAACCCCTATTCTACTTTCTTTTTTACCTTTTAGGATCTTTGTCCCTTTTTCTTTTTCAAGATATGAAGAACAGTTATTCTATGTTGTATTATATAATATTATTACCTTCATAGTCTGTAATTTTAGTTCCTCTCTCTCTCTCTATATATATATATATATATATATAGGCCTATATCATAGTCCTTAAAAACACGAGGGGGGGGGGTGTGTGGCCTGTGGCCGGAAGACTACCTGCATGCCCAAGAGTCTCTCTGAAGTTGCCCTTGATGAAGCGTGGACCAAGACATCAGATGGACGACTCTTTCTGCACAACACACAAGGCCCAAGAACCAATAACAAACTGGAGGGATTTCACAACAGGTTGAACCGCTCTCTCCCCCACCGACATCCCAACATCTTCCGCTTTGTTGGCATCATCAAGAGAA
Organism: Patella caerulea; assembly: GCA_036850965.1. Lineage (NCBI taxonomy): Eukaryota > Metazoa > Mollusca > Gastropoda > Patellidae > Patella > Patella caerulea. The sequence continues at coordinate 46,155,733 of JAZGQO010000001.1, read as the reverse complement.
TCGAGAACGCAGATCGAGCGAAACTGGTTGTTTTATATTTGTTATCTTTAACATACCAATGTTACAATTTGCTGTTGTTTTGAACTAGCTGTCTAAGTTTTGGGATTTTTCTAGATTTTCTTGGGCTGTTCCATTATCAAATATAGGTAAGAGGTTGAGGATTAGCTGTGCACTTGACCGTAAATGTTGTTGTTTTAAGCTGTCTAAGATATGGCTGTCTAAGTTTTGGCAGGATACCCCTCTGGCTTGCGGCTTCGAGCCCTGGTGTGAGCGTATGTGGCATGGAGATAGGGGCGCTTTCTCAACCTCGTGGGTTTCCTCCAGGCACTCCGGTTTCCTCCCACTGCTAAAGACCCCTACGCGCAAGCGAATTATTGAAATAAAAATGAAACCATATGTTAGTCCCAAAATGACCTAGTTTGTGTTGAGTGGACGTTAAACCTCATTTCTCTCTCCTTAAAAACACTACTTATATTATAGGCCTGTATTCCGTTTTCTCCTTTACAATTTACAATTCTGTGTTTTCAGTGTTAATTCCAAAGAGAATAGCATAAATTCGTCTTTTTTTAAAATATAGGATTACATTACATAACTTTATTTTACAAGCCTGTATCCCATATTCTTCTACACAATTTAAAATTCTGTATTTCAATGTTAATTAAATACAAAACAGTCCAAATTTATTCTTTAGAAATAGATAAAATCCTTATAGGGCATTTAGTAACTGTAATATGATAAATAACACAAATTAATATGGATAACAGTCAGTGAGTAATGACCATATAATGACAAGAAATCAAATTAACAAAGTAACAAAAACAATAACTGATATGGATCATCAAAGGGCTAATAAAACGAACAATCATAACCTTACATAGTGGACACCAAAGATGTAGATTAATTAAGTTATGAATATATCTAAGGACTTAGAAATACATGTATATAGGCCTTACACCATTTTTTCTTTTACTTTTCTGTAATTAGTAATTTCACAGTTAATTTTGGAGGGAAAAAAACTCATGTATTGTCCAGTTATTTTTTTTCCTTTCGTCTTGTGGTCAGTATAATCTGTAATTTTAGAGTCTTTATTTTTTTTTTAAAAAACCTGGGCTATTCACATAGGCATATATTTTTGTCTGATTTCTAGTAATTTTAGAAACGTTCAAAGATATAATATAGGCCTGTAATAAATTATTTTTCTTTATTTGGTCTATATATGAATAACACCAGTCAATTGCATAGGCCTATCTTTTTTTCTTTAAAAATAAATTACTTATATTATAGGCCTATGTCATTTTTTAAAAAATTACTTATATTATAAATTATAGGCCTGCAGGGAATATTTTACTTTTTTACATTTGATTAGCAGTTTCCAGAAAAATTGTGTAAGAATGCTAATCAATTGTATAATTGAGTAGCAAAATTTACCAATTGATTAGCAGTTTTTTAGTATGTAATAGAATTCTTATTTCACATAATTAGGCCTATATGTGACAATAACAATACCCACATTATTTGTATTACCAAACGGTTGTTTATATTTATATATAAAATAAAAATAAAAGTATGTGACCACATGTTATTCTTTGTACGAAACCTGGACATTCTTTATTTACTTCATACTCTAGTCAGATCTTTTCTGCGTCACATTTCCTCACCCAATCTTGAACTGTTGCTAATTTTAATGTCGAATTTGAAGATAGAACATAATATCATGTGTTTGAATTTCGCGACGTACCCTCGATCATCCGGTAATTTTATCTTGTAGTGTTTTGAATGTCTGTCTTGACGAATGTGACTACAACAGATATAGAAAGAAAGTATGTAGTGTTGTCATCTCTGTCATCAAAACTTTTTACGTCTATAAATAGCAGACGTCAACATGTACTGCTCTCGTTCCACTGGACCGTTGCAGAGGCACGTAAAGAGTCTTGACGATATAGACAATAAAATTGCGAGATTTCAGATTTGTTTTGATGTGTTTTACGATACTGAATGGTTTTAAAGTTAAAATTAATTTTCAAAACTTTGATTCGCGCTGAAGCAGGGTTTTAAGCTAATAATGCTAATCAAATATGAATTTGATTCGCAAAATCGGACTTTTGAGTCTCAAATTGCGATACGAACCCGGTGAAAATATTCCCTGTTATTATACTATAGGCCTATATCACATTCTCGCCTTTACTATTTATAATGCTGTTTTTCAATGGTAATTTCAGAGAGAATAAAAGCACAAATTTATTTGCAATAAACAATAGGACTACATGTATATCAAAATTTTAAATTCGGTATTTTCACTGTTTATTAAAAACAAATATATTCAAAATTTATATTTTCATCAATATACAGGCCCACATTATATACCATTTTCGTCTTTACTTTTCTGTAATTTCACAGATAATTTTAGAGGGGGGGGGGGGGGCTAAGATTTGACGTTAGTTAGTTATTTCATTGGCATTTTGGACAGAATAATTTGTAATTTTAAAGTCTTTATTTTAAAAATTATAGGCTATTCACATAATAAAAGAATTATAGGCCCATGTGTTTATGATATGTGTCTATCTTCTTTTATTACTTCTTTTTTTTCGCTGATGTTTAAACAAACAAAAAGGGAAAAAAATAAAAATGAATGAAATATAATCAATATACCGTACATATAACAAGACAGAATTTTTTTTTTTTTCTATTTTGTATTCTCTAATATTTTTTAAAAGTTTAAGGATAGCCTACATGAGGTAATTGTATGATAAAAAAAAACTTCCATAGCTTTGGCAGGCCTACATCCTATTTTCTTCTTAAAAGAATCTTACTTATTTCATAGTCCTACCTATTTTACATTTTCTTTTCTACACTTTACAATTTTCACTGTTTATTCACTCATCACTGTCCAAATTTATTTTTTAAAAATACAAATAGGCCTATATTATTATAGATTATTCTGTAATTTCACAGTTAATTCTAGAGGAAAAAATCACAGCCCGGATGTAGTGATTATTATTATTATTTCTTTTTTTTAAAAAGGCTATTCATACATAAGCCTAAATATGTATCCAATTTCTTTTTTGCTCTCACTCTTTAAACCAAAGTTAATAGCAAATGAATAAATATAAAAAGGATAAAATATATATAACAAAAAAAAAACAAGGAAAAAAAAGAAAAGAAAACTTGAAGAACTAGACTATATTAAAATACATAAATATGATTATGACTCTTGTAGTTAGCCTTATGATAGGCCCATAAATAGCTGCATGTGTTTGGCCTTTAATGCTCAATCTATAAATCCGATCTGTATTTATTTGCTTTTGTTTTCAACCGTGAATTCACCACACCCCTTCCTTTATAATGTGAAAAGTTTCATTAAAATAATAGGCCTGATTTACGTCTATTTACCATGCAACCATGATTATGATGAATGTAAAGAAAGACCAAGCATTCTATGGACCAAGGTATGCCCACGTAAAACAGTAATTTAACGTTTATACATTATTTTATTTTCATAAACTGTCGGCACATTTCATTCAGGACAACTTGTTATTAATTTTGAAAAGTTAGGATTATTTTAAAAACTTATAACGGTATTAATATTATCGAAGTTTACTTGAGGTAAATAACATTACGTCAACGGTAGAAACAAATGTTTTGCGAGGTTAAACATGGCGGAATTGGTACTTCCGGTGACTTCACACTTCTCAGCCAATGAACTATTAATGATTAAATCTCGTCGATGTCATGCTTATCAGTGATTTAAGGTAAACGTTTTTTTCCGTCCACCGGAGCCTGGTCTTATGACGTCATATTGGGATTGAGGGTTTAAATTAGGATAAGGGTTAGGCTTGGCCCAGGGTTAGGGCTAGTCCTGTCTACATCTCGAGACTGTGACGAAATCTGCAGGCCATAGCCCTTATCCTAACCCACAATCCACATATGACGTCATAAGAACAGGCTCCGGTGGACGGAAAAAAATGCTTACCGATTGTAGCGGCCAAGCGAATATTCACCGCGGGATCAGTTTGAGACGGGAGTTCATTAGCCAGTATTATTGAATAGGCGTTTTCATTGACTGATGGTGCCACGTGATCACTTAAACCAATGAAAATTCTTCGCGCCAACATAGAAGTGGAAATTCAAGAATGAATTGTGGAAATTATATTATATTCACACGAAGTATTTTGTCACCCACAATAACTGACGCAGTGCGTTGATACGGCTACTCTTTGCCGTCTTTGGGTTAGGGTTAGGGTTTGTGTTAGCAAAGTAGACCAGAAGTAGTCGGGTCAACGTACCGGTAGCATGTGCCAACCAAAATTCAATTTTTGAGCTAGGGACCCGAAACTTTGCATACAGCTAGAAAAAAATCTTAGAATCATTAATCTTTTTAGATTTTAAAAATCGGTTATTAACTTTTATTTTTATAGCTTATTTTATATATCCATAGGTAAGCAGCGTTTTGCAAAATTCCGTCAAAAACGGGCAAAATTGATAAAATGATAATTTGACTGACTAAATGACTTTGGAGCAGGCTCAGATTTTACTCACATGTTCTAGGTATACACATTAACTAAAATCAACCACAAAAATATTGTTTTTAACCTTTATTTGGACATAATTGAGAGGAAATCGGACATATTTCGTACAGAAAAGTAAAAAATAAATAACTATAACTGATGTTGAAATGATTAACAAGAACTTTAATTTAAGTTTTCTCTAAATAATTTTAGAATAACATTTCTTTTTATTTTACAACGATTTCAAGTTTTGTCTAAATAATTATAAGTACCTTATCAAAAAATAAAACTTGATAATAAATCATATACAAACAAAACCTATACCCTGTACCAATAACAATAAAAAACAACAAGGCTGCTCAATTTCAATTAAATCTTTTACCAAGTTCTAGGAACCTGAAAAATTATAGTAAATTATAATTTATATGAATGATTAAACAAGATTGATAAACAATTGGTAGGCCTATGAAAGGAAGACTGGCATACGCCGTGCGATGAATAATATTTTTATTTTAACACGAAATTTATAAAACATACAATTTAAACTAATTTTATTTATCTCGTAAATAACAAATTCACTCTCAAAGAATTAAAATTGTTAACATTTCAAGTATTTTCTCGCATTCGCACGTGAGTAACGGTCGTATAACTGTAATTTGATATAGTCTCGATCAGCAGTACTCCTCAGTGTAAAGCGTACAGCGAATCTATTGTCGTCTGAATGATAGAGACTACAGTTCACACGCCTTCCGCCATGACAGAATGGCCGATAAAATTTCGGTCATCTCAGAACAATTGAATTTTTACGACTTTCACGTCCACATATGGAAATAAATGAAGGTGGATCTTATCAAGGAACATTTCTTCCATAATTTAGCAAGTTTTTTACCCCGGCGCATCTTCCACGAAAAAAGTTACAAAATTCCAAACTTTTCAATCGAAGAAAAAAAATATTCTTACCTTGCTATGTGTGATAAAATTTCCATGCGCCGCAACCTTGACATCTTAACTAACTGTTTTCGGTTGAATGGAACCGGTATCAATAGCAGGAAACCGACACGGGGCCGTAATGCAAGGCCTACTTTTCGCGAAAAAAATGCGCCATATTTGTGACAGCCAATTAAGAAAAAAGAGTTACGTCACTTTTTCGGTTGGCACACGCTACACTCGGCAAACCTCGTAAGATTTCGGGAATCTAAACTCGGCTGTATGATGAATTCTGCCATATTGGAACTACTTTAAAGGTCCCGGATGAAACATGGCTGCGCCCATTACAAACACAAGTTGGCAACCTATTTGGCTAGCGACCTATTCGACCGATCCAGCTGTAAGATAATGACGAAATTACACGTCTATTCTGAGCTGAAGGAATGGATAAAAAATAATATATTCTACTTTCATTTGATAGACATAACGTTGGATTTTATTGGTTGATAAATAGAGACTGTTGTCTTTACTCTAAATGGGTGTCCAACGAACAGGTTGCAGCTCGATCGGTCGAATAGGTCGCTAGCCGAATAGGTTCCCAATTTGTGTAATAGCGCCAAGTTTTCCTGTTAAAGTAAACCGGTAGCCGCATCGCAAATATATGGGCGTAGGTACATATCACTTACTGTCATACATCCGAGACTAGATGTAGTTGACGTAGTTTACGGAATCTGTCGAGATTAGCCGAGTGGCACACGCTAGGTACCGGGCCCAATAACGTAATCGTAATCTGTGTTGAGAATAGAATTGAAGTGATTTGCCAAATGAAGGAAGGTTAGATAGGCTAAAAGCTAGCAAGATTTACCAATCCAATCGACAACTCCATCAGAACACTATAAAATACAATATATAATAACCAGGTCTGCTAAAGAAGCGACCCAAGTCGACCATTTCTACACTGCAATAAAAACACACCCCACTTCAGCTTAACAAACAACCCTCCTATATAGGCCAACAGCACGTGCACTCAAAATTTATACAACTTACAAGAGTTTGGGCAAACATGTAGTCGAGTCAAGGAAGCCCATCAAATGAGGTTGAGTTTGGGAGAGGCAAACCTACTCTGAACGTCAGAAACTCGTCAAGTTACAAAATCACTACAGAATGGTAGGTAAGTTATTTGTCAATATTATTTTGACCTATCCAGTTATCCACCCTGTTTCCTAAACACCCAGTTCTGTAGATCTATTTACTTACACGTAGGCCTACCGCCTAGTTCTACAAGAGCCTACTCTTTTACAATTTACTATCACTGTCGTCAGTTGTCAAAAAAAAAATCATTCCCAAATGTAAGGCAACTTGAAGTTGAACATGACACATAATAAAAATGTCATTTTCTCATAGCCCAGTCATCATAGTATAAGTTAGTTCAGCTCTGAACGTCGGTCTCATTACATTCACCCTGGACGTTCAGGGACTGGCCCATTCAATCAATGTCGAAAATAATTTGACCACTAATTTTACTGGGCAACTTTTCACTGCTAAACGATGGGTGTCACTCCGTGTGGAGGCTTGTACAGTGTAAAGGAACATCTAAGTGAGAAAATAAGACCTTGCTCATTTCGCTAGAGTCAGTATGAGCATCACAACACGCTGTGTCATGGTGGCGAAAGGGTAAGCTTAATAGGAGGGGACGTATTTTAAACAGCGCGTTGTTTCGCTCATACTGACTCTAGCGAGGTAAGCAAGGTCTTATTTTGTCACTAAGATGGTCATTTACATTGTACAGACGTCCACACCGATTGACACTCCGATGTTTCGCAGTGAAAAGTTGCCCAGTAAAATTGACTGGGGTTCAAATTATTTTCGACATTGATTGAATAGGCCAGTCCCTGAACGGTCAGGGTGAGTGTAATGAGACCGACGTTCAGAGCTGAACTAAGTATAAGTTAGTTCAGCTCTGAACGTAGGTCTCATTACACTCGCCATTACTAGTACTACGTTCAGATCTCGTGCCATTAAACCAATGTCGAAACTATAATCTGTCCCAGTAAATTTTACTGGGCAACTTTTCACGGCTAAACGGTCGCGTGTCAGGCGTATTTTTTAAAAGTGTGTTGTGTCGGTCATACTGGTTCTAGCTAGGTAAGCGTGGGTCTTATTATTGTCCCCGGCCTTTCGAAGAAAGTTGGGGGACTATTAAAATGGGTTCGTCCGTCCGTCTGTCTGTCTGTCTGTCTGTCTGTCCGTCACACTTTTTGGGACACAATAACTCTCTTCCTAATTGAGCTAGAATGTTCAAACTTGGTGTATGTGTTTATTTGGTCAATGCCTTGATGGACTTCGAAGATGAGCATTTTCCGCTCAGGGTAAGCAGAGATAATCAATTTGATTGGTTGATGCTTTGGGACACGATAACTTTAGTTCGAATTAAAGGAGCTAAGTCTTTAACTCAATGTCATCCAAAATGATTCTATAACAAAATATATGATGGTTAATATATTAAGTAACCATAAAATAATGAGATAATTGAAAGCCATTCGTTGGTTTGTCACTTGTTACCTTGAGATTAAGATTAAAGTGAAGTAAAACTATTGTCTTTTAATCTAACTGATTGATTGAATGATTGACTTAAATTAACACTTAATCTTTGATTAATAAAGTAATCTTTTCCTCAAAGATTCACTTTTTAAGTCACATGTCTAAAGAAGAATCCTACATAAAAAGTAATAAAAGAAAATGTTGAATGCCTTCTTATAATTTGTTAAAACCGATTTAAATCTTTTAAAAAAAAATAATGAATTGGATTTGTGTCAGATACACCTAATTTATTTCTTTGTTGCTATCAAATTTGATGTTTATCATATGTAAATATTTATATATAATTGAAGAGTAATTGAAATGTAATTGACCATTACATGATTTTTGGAATGTAATTAATTACATTTCCATTACTCATTACTTTTGAAATCTTCCATTACTCATTACTTGACATTAAAGTCTTACCAGTATTACAAGTTCTATGCTGCCATTGTTCACACCCGTCACAGTGAACAGCCCCCTGCCTTAGGCAAACTACTGATTCACAAACTATACAGCTATCAGACAATTACAGATTTAACATCCAATACATGTTATATATTATGGACAGGTTGATTAGATTAAATTACATGTGGGTTGAAAGTTGGTAAACACAAAATAAAAAGTCCTTGTATATTAAAAAGTTAATTTAAAATATTTGATTTCAGTATTTTTATACAATACCCCAGTTTGACACTTACTCAAATCATTTTAATAAACGTTATAATATTTGTCTTCGAAGTGCTTCACCAATCTGATTGGATTTGGGCTGAGTGGTCTTCAAAGATAGCAACTGTATTGAAACAAATATCACTTATATTTGTTGGGATGAGTTGTCTTATAATTATAACCTGAGTCTCTCTCTATCCATGTTTTAAAGTTGGGATGAGTTGTCTTTTATAGTGGGATGAGTTGTCTTTTGACTTGGGATGAGTTGTCTTCTAGATTGGGATGAGTTGTCTTATATTGGGATGAATTGTCTTGGGATGAGTTGTCTTTGGGATGAGTTGTCTGGATACCCTTTAATTCTAATTAAGTGAGAGTAATGAAACTTGGTGTATAGTTTCATTACAGTAATACCTTGACTAAGTTCGATAATGAGCATTTTCTGCTCAGGGTAAGCAGAGTAATTTGATTGGTCGAGACTTTGGAACACAATAACTCTCCTTCTAATTGAGTTAAAATGTTCAAAATTGGTGTTTATGCTTATTAGGTCAATGCTTCGATGGAGTTCGATAATGAGCATTTTCTGCTCAGGGTAAGCAGAGCGATACGCAATTTGATTGGTTGAGACTTTGGAACACAATAACTCTCCTTCTAATTGAGTTAAAATGTTCAAACTTGGGGTATATGCTTATTAGGTCAATGCCTTGATGGAGTTCAAAGATGAGCATTTTCCGCTTAGGGTAAGCAGAGATAAGCAATTTGATTGGTTGATGCTTTGGGACACAATAACTTTAGTTCTAATTAAAGGAGCTAAGTCTTTAACTCAATGTCATCCAAAATCTTCAACATTGAAAACACGAATTATTTGTCAATTTAAATCAAAATTGATGATGTGATCTTACCGGAAAAAGATGGGCTCCTGATATCCAATATTTAAGAAAAAATAAATATTTTACCATTGGTACACGAATCGTGTACCATAATGCGTTTCAGCCCCAGTTCTAGCAAGAGACTTGAGGAACGAGGCTAAAAACATTGTACCAAATCAAACGGCGCATGTAGACTGGAATAACTAGACGCTAAAAAAAATGCCTTCGGTTGACACTTCTGGTTTATTTCGCCGAACATAACTGATTTGAAATTAGAGCAAAAACGGAAACAATTGAATGCAAATCAGTTTATATACATTCATATTACAGTATTATATGTGTTGCGATCCACTTGAGTCAATTTCTAGGTCCCAAATGTTAGCGATTTAGCTCCTTTAAGTGAGAGTGATGAAACTTGGTGTATAGTTTCATTACAGTAATACCTTGACTAAGTTCGATAATGAGCATTTTCTGCTCAGTGTAAGCAGAGCGATGGTCAAGAATTTGCAACACAATAACTCTTCTTCTAATTGAGTTAAAATGTTCAAACTTGGTGTATATACTTATAAGGTCAATGCCTTGATGGAGTTGGAAGATGAGCATTTTCCGCTTAGGGTAAGCAGAGATAAGAAATTTGATTGGTTGATGCTTTGGGACACGATAACTTTAGTTCTAATTAAGTGAGAGTGATGAAACTTGGTGTATAGTTTCATTACAGTAATACTTTGACTAAGTTCGATAATGAGCATTTTCTGCTCAGGGTAAGCAGAGCGATACGCAATTTGATTGGTCGAGAGTAGCCGAGATTTTGGAACACAATAACTCTCCTTCTATGTGAGTTAAAATGTTCAAACTTGGTGTATATGCTTGGTGTATTAGGCCAATGCCTTGATGGAGTTCGAAGATGAGCATTTTCCGCTTAGGGTAAGCAGAGATAAAAAATTTGATTTGTTGATACTTTGGGACAAGATAACTTAGGTTCAATGACTGCATTCTCATTTAGTAATGGATTCGACAGTAACAGTGTATAGAAACGATTGACTTGGACACGAGCGCCCTTTCCCTTGGCCAGAGGGGCCCTTTTGTCTGCCTTTAGGGTCCCCCTAACTAGGGTACATTTTCATTTTTCTCGTCGGTTTTAGCATTTTTCTTTATAAAACACTTTTGGATGACACTTCGTGCACAGTTTGATTGCTCGATACGTTTGAAAAAAATAAATGTGCGATTGATTAATATGTGTCTACTATTTATTTTGGGATTTCGGCGGGGGACATCAGCCTCACTGTTGGCTTGTTTTTCTCACTAAGATGTTCATTTACATTGTTCAGGCGTTCACGGGGACTGACACACGATTGTTTAGCCGTGAAAAGTTGCCCAGTAAATTTGTCTGGAATACATGACTACTCGGACCAAAGACCACTCGGACCAAGACCACTCGGACCAAAACGGAGACCACTCGGACCAAACAAAAAGACCACTCAGACCAAACAAAAAGACTACTCGGACCACAATAAAAAAAAGTACTCGGACCAAACAAAAAGACTACTCGGACCAAGTGTTTTAATAGATAATATGACTACTCGGATTGCTAATAAATAAAGTACTCGGACCAAACAAAAAGACTACTCGGACCAAGTGTTTTAATAGATAACGACGTAGAAGGTTGGCACAACCGGATCAACCAGAAAGCAAAAAAAGGAAATCTTCAATTTTACCTACTGATCAGCTTGCTCTACAAAGAAGCCAGTCTTTTACCACAACAGATAAAAATGGTAACTGAGGGGAAGCTGAAGCGCTATCAAAAAAAACCAAACCAGGTCCATACAAGGAAAATTGTTCGCGCTTTGGAAGTCATACAGCGAAGACAGAATAAGTACAAGCCAGCTATTAAAAAAATGTGGTTTTGTTTATGGCCAGTGATCAGAGACATCAACAAATAAAAAAAAAAAAACCGTTCCCAAAAATTAATAAATGTATTAAATCAAAAACTACAAAAAAAAATTTAATAAATTGTTGATGTAATAAATATGAATATGCTACTTACCTGTACCATTTGTTACAGGCATATTAAAAATATTTAATAAATTGTTGATGTAATAAGTATAGGATATTAACCTACCCGAGGTTGATATGATAGAGAACACGCGGGCGCAGCCCAAGTGTTCTCTATCATATCAATCCGAGGGAGAGTAGGTTTATATCTGACATATACAATGTTCACCCTTAAATTTAATAGACTCTTCTAAAAAAAGGCAACAGTGATTGGTTAATTGCTCGACAGCACGTGCCGTGTTTGTTTATACAATCGCCATTTTGTAGTAATTGAACTGAAGAAAGCTAAAACAAAATGGATAGTAAACCGAAGTCAGACGAATGATCAATCCTTTTTAGTCATCATATTGACGATAGAATAGATGTGAATGCAACTATGATGAGGATCTATACAAAGTCTGAAGAAAATTTGGATCAAAAGGCAATCTTTTCCGATAATTCTGACCATGAACCGTGACTGAAGGTTACTTTTCGGTATGTTCAGAGAAAGATTTGACCGACTGTTTTGAGTGGATTGTAGCCGTAGCCAAAAATACTGTACAAAGGAACTCTTGGGTGATAAATACTTTCACGTCTTGGGATTTGTGGAGAAATGATTTGGGCAGAAAGAAAATTCTGAAAGATATCTTATAAGACATGGACTGGAGTGTGGTTAACCGATTTAAATAAGCCGATAAGTACGCCGTCTATTTAGGTCCTGGATGCTACAAACTGTACCAAAACATTTTTTTTTTTTATTGTCAAAAGAATAAAATTTTATTTCTGTGTTCTTTGTATTATTTCGATCATCTACGTCAAGTGCGGTTGATATGAGCCGAATATATCGACCTGTAATGACGTCATCAGCGGTTGATATGAAATATCAACCTCTCAGGACGTCATCAGCGGTTGATATGAACCGAATATATCAACCTCTGATGACGTCACGAGAGGTTGTTATAAGATATAACTGCTATGGACATCAAAGAAAAAAACTACTACCAGTTGTATATATATGAATATGCTACTTACCTGTACCACGGGCATATTAAAAATAAAAAAAAATATATTTTATAAATTGTAATAAATATGAATATTTGCTAGATTTTGTATAGATTCATTTATAAAATATTTGCTTCTTTGAATTAATAAATAGAATTTATTTAACTTAAAATTTGTATTTTGTTTCTTTTTTGGGTTGGTCCGAGTGGTCTTCCAACGTAAATTGAATGGTCCGAGAGGCAACAAATATTGTTTTTTGGGTTGGTCCGAGTGGTCTTCCAACGTAAATTGAATGGTCCGATGGGCAACAAATATTGTTTTTTTGGGTTGGTCCGAGTGGTCTTCCAACATAAATTGAATGGTCCGAGAGGCAACAAATATTGTTTTTGGGGTTGGTCCGAGTGGTCTTTTGGGTTGGTCCGAGTGGTCTCCGTTTTGGTCCGAGAGGTCTTTTTTTTTGGTCCGAGTGGTCTTTGGTCCGACTGGTCCGGATACCTTTGTCTGGGGCCACTATACTTTTTAGCGACATTATTTGGGAATCGATTTGTATTTTGTGAATGCAACTGCAACAGTCTGATTGGATGGTTGAAATGCAGATTTCGGTTACAAAACCATTGGATACTTTTGGAGTTGCGTACACGGGCTAGAATGGCAGAAAATGCATTTTGTGGTGGTTAAATTTTCCGAATTTACCCCGGGGGGATAAGACCCCCAAACCCAATGTTAATATCCGATTGACTTTAAATTTATGCACAGTGTTTAAGGTCATGTGACGAAGAAGCCTATGGATTTTCAGCGATTTCCGATAATTTGTGCCAGAGTTATGGCCCTTGATCACTTCAAAAAAATCTTGTGGACACTCTAGAGGCCAAACTTATCATCCGATTGACTTTAAATTTATACACAGTGTTTAAGGTCATGAGACGAAGAAGCCTATTGATTTTCAGCGATTTCCGATAAGTAATGCCAAAGTTATGGCCCTTGATCACATCAAAAAATCCTGTGGACGCTGTAGAGGCCAAAGTTAATACCCGATTGACTTTAAATACACACACACTGTTTAAGGTCATGAGACGAAGAAGCCTACTGATTTTGAGCGATTTCAAATAACTACTTCCAGAGTTGTTTCCCTTGATCACTTCGAAAAACCTTGTGATGCTATAGAGTCCAAACTTATAATCTGATTGACTTCAGATTGATACACAGAGTTTAAGGTGTTGAAACGAACAAGTATTTTGATTTTCAATGAATTTTGATAACTGAACTGCTAAATCCATGATATACTATTCAAAAAAAGTAGGGGATATTTGATTTTTAAGTGTTATTAAAGTCACCTTATGAAACTGACGAAGAAACAAATGACAAAATGAAATGAAGTTAACATTCATCGATTTATTCCAAATGATCGTTAGACTAAGTAAGGCACAGACTGACCATTATAAGGGTAAAATGATACCCGGGGTCAAACAGCAAAGTTACCACAGCATCACAACGAAGTCAGTAACGGGTAAATCCTCCTCTGTTTGCCAAACAAGCTTTGATCCGACGTGGCATACTCCTAATGAGACGTCTAAGGTCATTTTGATCCAGATTGTCCCGTTCCTGTTGCAACGCAGCAGCAAGTTCTTGGACATTGGCAGGACGTTGTTGACGTTGACGTAACCTCTGTCCAAGCATGTCTGGGACATGCTCAATGGGGGAGAGGTCGGGACTCCGTGCTGGCCAAGGTAATGTGGTCATGTTCTGTTGTTGGAGGTAACCTGTAACGATCCTGGCCCTGTGACAACTTGCGTTGTCATCCTGGAAGATGAAACGGCGGCCATGACGTCGTGCGAACGGCACAACATGGACTGCCAAGATGTTGTCCCGGTAGTACTGGCCTGTAACACGCCCTGCAACAACATGTAAAGCCTTCTTCCAGCAACAGTGATGCCTCCCCACACCATAACAGAACCACCCCCAAATCGATCATGTCTGATGACGTTAACGTCTTGGAAGCGCTCGTTTCGACGACGCCACACCCTCCTACGTCTGTCCAAAAAATCAACAGTGAACCTTGGCTCATCTGAAAACATCACATTGCTCCAGCATCGATTATCCCAGTGTTAACGATCCCTACACCAACGACGTCTTGCCTGAATGTGATGATCTCTCAAACAAGGGATCACGCAAGGACGTCGGGCGCGAAGGTGACCCCTATGCAATCGTCTGGCCACTCACTCTCACACCAGTGTCTGTTTGAAGACGCGCGCTGATATGATTTGCTGTGATGACACGATTTCTCAAGGCCAAGGTACGGATAAATCGATCCTGGGCTTGAGTTGTCACCCTTGGTCGACCAGAGCGTGGTCTGTCCTGTACAGATTGTGTATCACGGTATCTGGACCATAGCCTGCTTATGACAGACTGAGAAACATTCATCGTCTGCGCCACAACAGCCTGTGTTGTGCTGGTCTGTAGCATGACAAGGGCACGTAACCTTTCATTTTGGGTAAGCCGACGCATATCAAAATTTGTTTTCTGGTCACTAAAACAATTAAACTGATGTTTCCACCCTGGAATTCAATGCCACAATGACTGTAACATTCAAAGTCAGAGTCGTGCAAATCTTGGGTTGGACCCCCATGTTGATCCCAAGCATCACCTGCATTCCATGCGGTAGCTATTGGCGCGTTTGGGCGTCACATGTAACTGGAAATGTTTCTTCTGTTAGGTTCTATAGTGACTTTTTTCGTAGTCATTTGCATATTTTAGTATTATGCCCCCAAAATCAAATATCCCCTACTTTTTTTGAATAGTATATTAAATGTTTCCTATATTAATTGTTAGCGTTGGGCAAAACCTTTATAAAAAGCAAACAAATTCTAATGATATTCAGATGATTACATAATGAGTTGTTACTCTTAATCAGATTTTAGTGTATTACAAATGTTTCATTACCAAAAAAAAGGAAAAATATGCGACAACCATTGTTGACTGCCCAGACGATTTAGCTGCTGTGGGCATATGTTTCGTTGCCTGGCAACCTATCTTCATTTTTCTCATCAGTTTTAGCATTTTTCTCCCGTTTTATTTTTCCAATTGCTTTGATTTTTTTTCGCGAGGATGCTTGCGCCTCCAGCGCCTCGGCTATAAAACGCCATTAAACCAATGTCCAAACTATAATCTGTCCCAGTAAATTTTACTGGGCAACTTTTCACGGCTAAACGGTCGCGTGTCAGACGTATTTTTTAAAAGTGTGTTGTGTTGGTCATACTGGTTCTAGCTAGGTAAGCAAGGTCTATTTTCTCACTAAGATTAGGTGGAAAAGGTGATTTTGAGATTATGATTATACATTTGATTTTATTAGTTTTTTAAGTAGATCACTTCATTCTTTTCACAAAATTTTTACAGATTCAAAATCGGATGAAAACTTTTTTTTTTATTGAGGTTCAAAGTTGCGATTTTTGACTTTTCGCGGAATAAAGGTTTTTCAACACTTTGAAAAGGTCATTTTTGGTGATTTTTGTGAAGCAATATTTCATTTCCTATCCAAACTATCAAAAATGTAGATGTAAAGTCATGAAATACAACTTTAAAGCTAATGATGTTTCAATTTTCACATTTCTGTAATAATTACACCGATTTCCACAGCAACTGCAAATTAGATAGGTTTTCTCAAAAATTCCAGTTCTGTCTGAGTGATTTTGGTCAATTTTTTCATCATAAATGGTATTATCCATGTTACATCTGAAATATTGAACCTGGTTGTTATACATTTTAAAATCAGTAGCTATCAAGTGAGATTAACAGAAAAAAAAATAGTAAAAATATCTAGTTGCCTTTTCTCAAGAGCTGGATTTATGTTCATTTTTGAACAATTCTCCGCGGCACATGACATTAGCCTATTTTTGGGGTGTTTTGAGGACATTAATAAAATAAGAAAGAATTGAAATTATGGGAATATGTCAAAAAGTTTGTGAATTTTTAAAATTACATATTTCCAATCCGGCATATATTATCAATTTTGGTTGTCATAGCAACCGAAATTGAAAAAAATGCAATTTTTGACCATTTTCAACGCTATTTACCATAACACAAAAGGTGATCACCACATTTAAAAATAAGCATTTTGAAATATTTAAAACCCAAGTAATGTCAAATGATGTGGATTGTATCAGTTTGAGACAAATATTAGGGAGTTTGAGTGGTTACCATAGAAACCACTGTATATTTTTTAAAAAAGCATTATTTTCCGATTATTTTCTCATTAATATTAATTTTTATATTATTTTAAGTTAGTAGCTGTCAGGCAATGATTGAACAAATAAATAATAACAAAATATTTATATGCCATCTCTTTATACGCTGGAAAGGGGTGCACTTTTGAAAAACATTCTGCCATTGGAAATTGCCCAATTTTAGGCTTAAAATTTTTGAAGGAATTAAGATTTTCAAGTGAAATTTGTGTACTGTACTGGTAAATTGAGTGAATTTTAAAAATTACTTATCTTTTCTCTTCTATAATACTTAATATTTGGTTGTTATAGCAATCAACCCCCCCCCCCCAGAAAAAAAGAAAAGGCAATGTTATTCAATTTTCAAACCAATTGATCACCATTTTAAAGAAAGGACAACTGTTTCATTATCACTGATCTCAGCATCCGTTGCTTACATTATTGTTAGAATTCTGCTTTTACATATTATTTCTACTCAGAAGATAACAACATTGACCAATAGAAATATATTCTCTGGTCTAAGGACTAAATAGTAAAAGTAGGTTACTCAGTTACTGATAGGCTAAGGCCTAGTCATGTTTAAGGCCTGAGCCTGGAACCTACCATTTTGACTAGTCGAAGATATTTTTGTTTTTACTTCACTTTTGAATGTTTCTATTATTCCTTCAAATCAGTATATGTAGCCTATTGAGCAACTTTCTTATTTTTGTATATTTTAATCAACGTAAATAAATATCAAATAAAGGCCTAAAAGGCCTCACGCTTTTTATATTGTTCGTGTCATGGCAGTAAACTAGTAGAAGTTAAATGTCCTTATACGTTGCGAAATAATGATTTAAATCATATTCCAATCAGTAAATTGGCATATATTGAAGAAGATGAGAATACATGTAAAAAGTTTGTTAAGAAAGGGCATGTTAGTGGCTATTACGAGCAAGTTTTACTACAACAAGTAATATCTGGTATTTATTCCGCTGAAATGTTGATCTGGACAAAGCATGGCTACATTGTTGTTCCAATTGATTATGATGATCAATATTGGCAGGTTCAAATTTTGCCAAGCTTAACCTCTTTTTTTGAAGACTACATTGCCGTAGAAATTCTAACTTCACCTGTCAATAAAGGTCTAGAACTTTATTCATCGTCTGTATTGAATGAGTCTTCAGACTCAGAGAGCAGTCCCCATATGGAAATCAGTTCAAGTGATTCAGTGGATGATCGACAATCAGACCTGGATAGCGATAGTTCAAGTGGAATTATTGTTAATTCTATAGATGTTGAGGTTGATAATCAAACTATGGATGATAGCAGTGATGATTATGATAACTGGACACTAGGATGCAAATCTAACTGTAGAGACAATAGAGCACCTACATTTTCAAAAGTTAAGGGGCAACTCATTGCGTGTGATACAAATTTGGTCTGTGCTCCTGCAACTTGGTATCACTTTTTTTGTGAGGGATTTAGGCGACTGCCACATAATTATCAACTTCAAAAGAAATATGTGTGTAAAAAGTGCAGGGAAGTGCATCCAGATAAAGAAAATCTAATGACAACTTGTGGATTCTACTAGCTTTTTGAGGTCCAATTTTGTAATACTGTTCCAATTCTCGTGCCAATTTGAATATGTTTTTAATTTATTTTTGAATACCACCTTTTCTGAAAAAGATGATTAAATCTCAAAACAATTATACCAGTACTAAAAATATTATTTAAAAATTGTACAAGAAGGTAATGGGAATATAATTTGTTAAATTATTGTTGTATCGATTCAATGTTATTTCATTTAGCACTGGTACATATATATATACATGTACTTGCAATAAAATCTAAGTTATTGTGCTATTACCGCATTTTGTTTCAGCAGCATTAATTTATAAAAGAAAAAAAGATCTGATAATGAAAAGGGGTTTAACAGTTTAACATCCTTCTTTTCTGCACTGGCTAGGCTTATGAAGTTAGGCAACATCAAGAGCAAATCTGAGGTCCTCTGGGCACTGTTTCTTGAAAGATAAAGATAAAATCCACATTTTAGTAGATACTACAATTTTGATTGGCTAAGCACTAAAATCAATTTAATATTATCCAATCATGTTACTAAAATTTGGATTTTAGCTTCGTTACAATTTCGTGAAACAGGCCCCTGGTTAATAAACAAAACCTGTCTGGGCATAACCATATTTGCGCAAGTAAATTTAATTATTAAGTCAGAATCTTCAAAATTAAACAGAATTAGAATTAGGAAACTTGCTTATTAACTTTGTTTCGATAATTAAGAAAACTAATGAAAACATTTAAATGTCACAATTTATTAAACAAAATATCTTAATTCTAGTGCTAAACATTCAATTGTTCAACAATTAAAATTTATAACATATATATAACAGTTAAAATAATCACAATTTATAACAATTAAAATAATCACAATTTGTATTACAATTAGAATATTTATAACAATTAGAATAATATTTATGAATAATATTTATAACAATTAGAATAATATTTATAACAACTACAATAATATTTATAGCAATTAACCTTACAATGTATCATGTACAGCAAAATATCAAGTAAGCAGGTTTACACATACATGTACAGGACACATACATGTATGTACAATGTGCTTTTGATTAACCCAATAATTATGCTCCAGAGACTAAGCTAAATGTCCAATAGACATTAAATTTATACACAGTATTTACGGTCATGAGTTGAATTTGTAAATGTTTTCATAACTACTAATAACTTATCTGTGGCAGGAGTATGTTAAGTTACCTAAGACTTCACAATAGGAGTTTGAAAATTAACTAAATAGGCACATACAGTAAACACCTGCTCAGCTATATGTTTCATCGACAACTGTAGTTCCCCATGCAAAATGTGATACATTTTGATACGCTGAATTGCACGTTCAATATGGATACGCACACTTGAGATCGTGTTGGACAATGAGCCTTCTTTAGCAGACAACTGAGGTCTCTCTCGTCCCTTAAATGATGGCATATGTAATTTCACTCCCATATCATTTAAAATACCTTCAATTACAAAACCTCTGTCGGCCATAACAGACCCCTTATCAGTCTCCAGTCTCTGCAACAGATCCGCTGAATCAGATGTAATATGTTTGTCTGAAGCACGACCACCATAGGCACGACTAACATATGTTATTCCTAACTGGGGGCTGATACCAACAAGAAATTTGAAAGTGTTATGATGTTTGTAATTTGAAAAAAACTGTTTCTTTTCTTCTAATTTACTTGGGTTTTGAACAAACAACTCTGTGCAATCAAGTATTACTCTAACATCTTTATATGAACCCATAGCATGTGACTTGTTCTCCTCAGTGATGTTTCGAGTTGGAAGTTCACACAAAAGTTTAAGGTCACAGTACATTAAGTTTATCCAAGAACTGAATATTGAAGATACATTTCCAGTTGAAATACTGAACCTCTGAGCCAAGTCTTCAGTTAGAAGTGGTGATTTTAACCGCACCATAGTTAGGAAAAACTCATCCAGTAAGCTCATCTTTCTGTCTGGACCTGGTTTGTTTGTGTAAACTTTAGTAAAATTTTCTGTTTGAAGAGTAGTATTTCCTCTCCAGTACTTCATGTTTTGCGCAAGTGGCTCAAGAAATTCAAATAATGCCAGAAATGTTTCATAATTTGGAAAACCAGTCCAATACTGCATTTTTTTGTGATTGCTCTTGATCTGATCCAAATCTAAAACTTGAGTTTTGTAAATTTCATTTAATTTTTCTAAATGTAAGGCGACAACGCTTCTTAGGCAGGATGGATGAACTTTTTGATTGATTCATCCATTTCTTGCATTTTTGTAACAATATAATCGTGACCTTCCGGCTGTGGGGTAAGAACATGTTTTTCCCAACCTTTAATCTCTATGGGCTGTGAAAATGTAAGGCGACAACGCTTCTTAGGCAGGATGGATGAACTCTGATGTTCTTTCAGTGGAGACAAGACGAGTCCACTAGAATTTCTGCTGGGCCTTGGTGTTGGTTCCTTTTTGAACGAAAATACTGTTGGAACAAAGCCTTGGTCTGAGGGATTACTTCCTTTTTTACCTGAAAATACAAGTTTATACTATATGATGCTATTAAATATTCATTTTTTAATTCTGATATCTTTCTTGACTCCCACCTCTTCCCCCCCCCCCCCCAATCAGGGTACAATATCAAAATTCTTAATATATTGTATGGTGCGCAGTCTTCAACCTTCAACTTGTATTTGGGAAGTTCACAGTTTAGAAAAGTAAGACTTATAACCCCAAACCCCATTTCATCTATCATTCCCTAACTTAGGTAAGGTATCGGAGGGAGGGGGGGGGAGTTCAGTGCTGAACGTCAGTCTCACAGGGCTGGGGTAATGGGTAATGATAATGGAATGTAATCATTACATTTTTTTGGTAATGGTCAAGTAATGAGTAATGAAAGATTTCAAAAGTAATGAGTAATGGAAATGTAATTAATTACATTCCAAAAATCATGTAATGGTCAATTACTTTTCAATTACATATAAATATTTACATATGATAAACATCAATTTTGATGGCACCAAAGAAGTAAATTAGGTGTATCTGACACAAATTCAATTCATTATAATTTTTTTTTAAGATTTCAATCAGTTTTAACAAATTGTAAGAAGGCATTCAACATTTTCCTTTATTACTTATGTACTGTAACCTAAAGTGCATCTTTGAAAAGAAGATTATTTTAATCAAAGATTAAGTGTTAATTTTACAGTCAATCATTCAGTCAATCAATCAATCAGTTAGATTAAAAGACAATAGTCTTACTACACTTTAATCTTAATCTCAAGGTAACAAGTGGCAAACCAAACAATGGCTTTCAAGTATCTCATCATTTTATGGTTACTTAATTAATATTTATAAGAGTGTAATGAGACTGACGTTCAGAGCTGAACTAAGGGTGGGGGGGGAGACATTCTTCCTTCAAAACAGGGGAGGAGAGGGGAGATTTAATTTACATAAAACTACATGTTATGATAGATATCTTCATGTATAAATATAAAGAGTACTTAGGCCATAAATTATAATCAAATGATATTAATTATACGTATGCTAGGCCTACGTGTATTTATTTAATTAATTTATTATTTATTTAATTTATATTATTAATATTTCAACTCATGTTACTACAAATGGGAAGAAAACTCTTTGTACAATATTCTTTTTTAACCGAAGTCTTAATCTATAATCTAGATAATGTGTGATCGATAAGGATATCTTTCTACTAAAATCATTTTAATACCATTAGAAAGATAATTGAAGTTGTGACACCTACTAAGATGTTCATTTACATTGTTCAGGCGTTCACGGGGACTGACACGCAACCGTTTAGCCGTGAAAAGTTGCCCAGTAAAATTGACTGGGACAGATTGTAGTTTCGACATTGGTTGAATGGCACGAGATCTGAACGTGAATTACGTAGTAATGGCAAGTGTAATGAGATCTACGTTCAGAGCTGAACTAAGTATAAGTATAGTCTGGGGGGCCTAGTGGCCCGTAGCTAGCCCAAAATTGTCAGGGGGGCGCCGATGGAATCCTAGCGTATTCATTACCAGGCTAATTCATTACCGGTAAATTCGGAGTATTCATGACCAGTATGTTGTAGGGTTGATTTGTCGGTATATAAAGGTGCTAATTAGTACTCATCAGTGCCAATGTCTATGGGTGTGAATTAATCAATTAAGACACGACAATAGAAGGATGAACAAGGTATTTATTATATATTTTAAATAGATATAATACAAACAACAGTTCAAATATTTCATATTCAAAGACAATATTTACATATAAAACATCGTATTCAGTTGATACGATTAGTAATAGCCATAGTTTCGTATTCAACTTTGAACTGAGTATTGTGTTTAACTTGATGTTAGTATTAATATTTCTTTATTTATCACATTAAAAAACAACGTATTCAGTTGATGCAATTAATAGTAGCTATAGTTTCGTATTCAACTTTGAACTGAGTATTGACTATTGTGTTTAACTAGATGTTATTTAAAATGAAAATTAAACCAGTTCATAAATAACTGACCAGGGTATTGTGTTCATTAAATATTTTTCTTTTCTTTTAGTTTTATAGTTGAACAAATTTACAATACAATACTGTGAAGTGTGAACAGGGTATTGTGTTCATAAATGTGATACATTTAATCTTAAGCTTGAGATTGTAAATCCTGGCTTTATTTTGATTGGTCGGTGTATAAAGGTGCTAATTAATAGTACTCATCAGTGTGGATAGAAGCCTATACGATAATTATTAATGATTGGTGTTTGATGTATTAAATTTTTTTTTTTTTTATTATTGAGTTATTGTTTAAATTATTTAATCTTAAGCTTGAGATTGTAAATCCCGGCTTTGTTAAGCTTAAGATTAAATAATTTAAAGTTCCAATAGCATATTTTAAGTTATATTTTTAAAATGTATTAAAATAAAGCCCTAAAATAGATTGTACCTTGTTAAAGAATAATCCTATTAATCCTAGAAAACCGTCTATTTCTCGGCAACCGAACAAGTTAGAAACAATTTTATGATATCTATATGACCATATGATTTGTGTTTATATGTGAATTTAAACCAAAAGTTAAAATTATTAATACATATTAAGTAATTCTTGGTTGAATAAATCATTGATTTAAAAAGTTTAAAATGCAGTTTTTGACAAAATGACGTCACTTCCGGTGTCAATTTTAAATTGTAATCAACTTGATATGACGCTACATGCTTTTTGAATCAAATGATGTCACTTTTATAAAAATCCAATAATAATTGACTTTATTACACGCAAAATAAAGAAAACAGTGACTTATGCAGAACTGCCCATTTCTTGGCAACTGCTTATATTACAAACTAATTTTCACATACATTCTCTTCGTATTGATTATAGCTACAAGTCTATAAGAGTTATGTAAAAATATTTTAAAATCTGAAAAGCCTGAATGGGTTGTAAATAGGTCAATTTTACGCCTTTTTTCACCTCTTAATCCAATTTGCTAGAAAATGAAATAGAAATTAAAAAAACTGCTTCCGCAATTTTTTGCGCCTTGAAAGGACACACTCTTTGAGTCATATAATTTTTCAAAAAAATAATATTTGTTTTCGAAGAAGGAAAATAACTGTCAAAATTGTAGTTTTTGGTAAAATTATGCCACTTCCGGTGCCGACAGATAACACTATCGGTAACAACAAAAAAATGACAATTGAGACAACGAAGCATATGAACTTTGTTTTATACAAATCGAACAATAAAAAAATAATCTAGGACTGAAAAACTGAATTAGCCAATGGCGGCCAAGGAAAATTACTGAGACAAGATTTTTTAACATTTTTGCGCAAGTCAGATGACTCTTTAATTCTGTGTACAACACGACTAAAAAATATTCATAAATAAAAAAGATTTTTGTAAAATTTTAAATTTTCAAAATTTGGCGCCTAATATCTTCGAAGATTTGCCGAAAATCAAAAATCGAAAGTAGCGTTGCTATGTGTCATGTCTCCGGCTATGCCAAAATGTATCAAAAGTTAAAATCCCATGATTATTGTTAAAATTACTGCAATATTTTAAAAAAACGATAACTTCGGTGATTTCGGACATTTCGCATTGTCGCAGAACGTTCAAAATAGCTTTATCCTCTAAGTCACACCCACTTTCCCAGTAAAACCGAAGAAATCGTAACGATGCGACACGTAGTTGCTGAGATCTACTCAAAACAAAAGAATAATAATAATAATAATAATAATAAGAATAATAATTTTAACAAAAACAATAGTGTTTCACACAAGCTTCGCAGTGTGAAACCCTAATAATAATAATAATAACTAGACCTGCATGCAGGAATGACGGGTTTCACTGGTGCCATGTTACATTTGAACTTGAACTTGTGTCACTTTCGGTGGTATGTCACCCTTGAACATATGTCACTTCCGGTGCCAATGAAACCAATATACAGGTTTCCAGATAAGCATTGCACACATCAAATAAAATGGAAACAGAATCAAACAAATCCAGCAATATCATTTCATTTTATACATTTGTTACATGTAATTGATCCTGACAAAGTTACAGTACTTCCGGTGATAATGTAAATGTTCCATTAGTTTTATGAAATCAGAAATGGCATAAGGCATCACATGGTGAAAATTTTTTGTAAATCGAATAATAATTGCCACTTTTATAGACCAAAAACCTTGAAAAGTGACATGTAGAAAATCGTCTATTTCTCGGCAACCGTACAAGTTAGAAACCATTTTTTGGTATTTATATGACCGTATGGGTTTATTCTATTTGTTGATTGGAATCAAACATCATAATTGTATAAACATTACAATTCAGACTCATTTGAATAAAATATCGGTTTTGAAGGCTTAAAATACAGTTTTGCCAAAATGACGTTACTTCCGGTGATAATGAAAACGTTAAATTAGTTTTATAACATCGCCTATGTCGTTAGGCTTCAAAGGGTGAAAATTTTATGAAAATCGAATAATAATTGACACTTTTATGGGCCAAAAACCTTCAAAAGTGACTTTTAGAAAATCGCCTATATCTCGGCAACCGAACAAGTTAGAAACAATTTTATGATATCTTTTTGACCGTATGAGTTTTGTTAATATGTGAATTTAAACCAAAAGTTAATTTTATTATTATATGTGACGTAATTCTTGGTTGAAAAAAATATCGATTTTAAAAGTTAAAAATTGAGTTTTTGACTAAATGACGTCACATCCGGTGTCAATTTTAAATAGTAATCAACATGATATGACGCAGACTTGCTTTTTGAATCAAATGATGTCACTTTTGTGAACATCCATTAATAATTGACTATTTTACAGGCAAAATTACGAAAACAGTGACTTATGCAAAACTGCCCATTTCTCGGCATTTGCTTATTTTAGAAACTAATTTTAACATACATTCTCTTCGTATGGATTATAGCTACAAGTTTATAAAAGTTACGAAGAAATATTTTAAAATCTGAAAAGCCTGAATAGGTTGTAAATAGGTCAATTTTACACCATTTTTAGCCTCTTAATCGAATTTGCTCGAAAATGAAATCGAAATTAAAAAAACTGCTTCCTACATTTTTTTGCGCCTTGAAAGGGCACACTCTTTGACTCAAATAATTTTTCCAAAAAATAACATTTGTTTTCGAAGAAGGAAAATAACTGTCAAAATTGTAGTTTTCGGTAAAATTATGCCACTTCCGGTGCCGACAGGTAACACTTTTGGTAATAAAAAAAATGACAATTGATACAACGAAGCATATGAACTTTGTTTTATACAAATCGAACAATAAAAAATTAATCTAGGACTGAAAAACTGAAGTAGCCAATGGCGGCCAAGGAAAATTACTGAGGCAAAATTTATTAACATTTTTGCACTAGTCAGATGACTCTTTAATTCTGTGCACAATACGACTAAAAAATATTCATAAATAAAAAAGTTTTTTGTAAAATTTTAAATTTTCGAAATTTGGCGCCTAATATCTTCGAAGATCTGCCGAAAATCAAAAATCGAAAGTAGCGTAGCTATGTGCCCTGTCTCAGGCTATGCCAAAATGTATCGAAAGTTAAAATCCAATGATTATTGTTAAAATTACTGCAATATTTTCAAAAATGATAACTTCGGTGATTTCGGACATTTCGCATTGTCGCAGAACGTTCAAAATAGCTTTATCCTCTAAGTCACACCCACTTTCCCAGTAAAACCGAAGAAATCGTAAGGATGCGACACGTAGTTGCTGAGATCTATTCAAATTGGAATCTGAATAATAATAATAATAAGAACTAGACCTGCATGCAGGAATGACGGGTTTCACTTTTGCCATGTTACCTTTGAACTTGAACTTGTGTCACTTTTGATGCTACGTTACCCTTGAACATATGTCCTTTCCGGTACCAATGAAACCCATATACAGGTTTCCACATAAGCATTGCACACATCAAATAAAATGGAAACAGAATCAAACAAATCCAGCAATTTTATTTTATACATTTGTTACATGTAATTGATCCTGACAAAATAACAGTACTTCCGGTGATAATGTAAATGTTCCTCTAGTCTTATGAAATCAGAAATGGCATAAGGCATCATATGGTGAAAATTTTA
Organism: Patella caerulea; assembly: GCA_036850965.1. Taxonomy (NCBI): domain Eukaryota; kingdom Metazoa; phylum Mollusca; class Gastropoda; family Patellidae; genus Patella; species Patella caerulea. The sequence goes on along the minus strand of JAZGQO010000001.1, from coordinate 46,128,782 downwards.
TGTAAATCGAATAATAATTTCCACTTTTATAGACCAAAAACCTTGAAAAGTGACGTGTAGAAAATCGTCTATTTCTCGGCAACCGTACAAGTTAGAAACCATTTTTTGGTATTTATATGACCGTATGGGTTTAATCTATTTGTTGATTGGAATCAAATATCATAATTGTATAAACAATAAACAATCAGACTCATTTGAATAAAATATCGGTTTTGAAGGCTTAAAATACAGTTTTTGCCAAAATGACGCTACTTCCGGTGATAATGAAAACGCTAAATTAGTTTTATAACATCGTCTATGACATTAGGCTTCAAAGGGTGAAAATTTTATGAAAATCAAATAATAATTGACACTTTTATGGGCCAAAAACCTTCAAAAGTGACTTTCAGAAAATCGCCTATATCTCGACAACCGAACAAGTTAGAAACAATTTTATGATATCTATTTGACCGTATGAGTTTTGTTAATATGTGAATTTAAACCAAAAGTTAATTTTATTATTACATGTGACATAATTCTTGGTTGAAAAAAAGATCGATTTTAAAAGTTAAAAATTGAGTTTTTGACTAAATGACGTCACTTCCGGTGTCAATTTTAAATAGTAATCAACATGATATGACGCACACTTGCTTTTAGAATCAAATGATGTCACTTTTGTGAATATCCATTAATAATTGACTATTTTACAGGCAACATTACGAAAACAGTGACTTATGCAAAACTGCCCATTTCTCGGCAACTGCTTATATTAGAAACTAATTTTAACATACATTCTCTTCGTATGGATTATAGTGACAGGTTTATAAAAGTTAAGTAAAAATATTTTAAAATCTGAAAAGCCTGAATGGGTTGTAAATAGGTCAATTTTACGCCTTTTTCACCCCTTAATCCAATTTGCTAGAAAATGAATTAGAAATTAAAAAAACTGCTTCCGACATTTTTTGCGCCTTTAAAGGACACACTCTTTTAGTCATATAATTTTTCAAAAAAATAATATTTGTTTTCGAAAAATGGTACCTAACTGTCAAAATTGTAGTTTTTGGTAAAATTATGCCACTTCCGGCGCCGACAGATAACACTTTTGGTAATAAAAAAAATAACAATTGGGACAACGAAGCATATGAACTTTGTTTTATACAAATCGAACAATAAAAAATTAATCTAGGACTGAAAAACTGAATTAGCTAATGGCGGCCAAGGAAAATTACTGAGACAAATTTTTTAAACATTTTTGCGCTAGTCAGATGACTCTTTAATTCTGTGCACAACACGACTAAATAATATTTATAAATAAAAACGTTAAATCGAATAATAATTGCCACTTTTAAAGACCAAAAAACTTGAAAAGTGACTTGTAGAAAATCGGCTATTTCTCGGCAACCGTACAAGTTAGAAACCATTTTGTGGTACCTGTATGATCGTATGGGTTCATTCTATTTGTTGATTGGCATCAAATACCATAATTTGAAAAAGATTTCAAAACAGACTCATTTGAATAAAATATCTGTTTTGGAGGCTAAAAATACAGTTTTTGCCAAAATGACGTTACTTCCGGTGATAATGAAAATCTTAAATTACTTGTATGAAATCCCAAATGGCATTAGGTATAACATGGTGTGACGTTTATGAAAATCGAATAATAATTGACCCTTTTATGGCCCCGAAACCTTCAAAAGTGACCTGTAGAAAACCGTCTATTTCTCGGCAACCGAACAAGTTAGAAACCATTTTATGATATCTATATGACCATATGAGTTTTGTTTATATGTGAATTTAAACCAAAAGTTAAAATTATTAATACATATTAAGTTATTCTTGGTTGAATAAAACATTGATTTAAAAAAGTGTAAAATGCATTTTTTGACCAAATGATGTCACTTCCGGTGTCAATTTTAAATTGTAATCAACTTGATATGACGCTACGTGCTTTTTGAATCAAATGATGTCACTTTTATAAAAATCCAATAATAATTGACTATTTTACAGGCAAAATAACGAAAACAGTGACTTATGCAGAACTGCCCATTTCTTGGCAACTGCTTATATTACAAACGAATTTTAACATACATTTTCTTCGTATGGATTATAGCTACAAGTTTATAAAAGTTACGAAGAAATATTTTAAAATCTGAAAAGCCTGAATAGGTTGTAAATAGGCCAATTTTACACCATTTTTAGCCTCTTAATCGAATTTGCTCGAAAATGAAATCGAAATTAAAAAAACTGCTTCCTACATTTTTTGCGCCTTGAAAGGGCACACTCTTTGAGTCAAATAATTTTTCCAAAAAATAAGATTTGTTTTCGAAGAAGGAAAATAACTGTCAAAATTGTAGTTTTTGGTAAAATTATGCCACTTCCGGTGCCGACAGATAACACTTTCGGTAATAAAAAAAACGACAATTGATACAACGAAGCATATGAACTTTGTTTTATACAAATCGAACAATAAAAAATTAATCTAGGACTGAAAAACTGAATTAGCCAATGGCGGCCAAGGTAAATTACTGAGACAAATTTTTTTAACATTTTTGCACTAGTCAGATGACCCTTTAATTCTGTGCACAATACGACTAAAAAATATTCATAAACAAAAAAGTTTTTTGTAAAATTTTAAATTTTCGAAATTTGGCGCCTAATATCTTCGAAGATTTGCCGAAAATCAAAAATCGAAAGTAGCGTAGCTATGTGCCCTGTCTCAGGCTATGCCAAAATGTATCGAAAGTTAAAATCCAATGATTATTGTTAAAATTACTGCAATATTTTTAAAAACGATAACTTCGGTGATTTCGGACATTTCGCATTGTCGCAGAACGTTCAAAATAGCTTTATCCTCTAAGTCACACCCACTTTCCCAGGAAAACCGAAGAAATCGTAACGATGCGACACGTAGTTGCTGAGATCTATTCAAATTGGAATCTGAATAATAATAATAATAATAACTAGATCTGCTACTGTCCCATGCAGATATGAAAGCTTTCATATTCATCGTCACGTGTCATTGATTGTATCAAGTAACCTAAATAAAAGGATACGAAGAAAAAATTATTAAAATTGGTCAAAAACTCGCGAAGTTACAAGTCTAAATATAGTATGAAACATTGCACCCAGGCATAACAATAATCTGAAAACTAAAGGGAAATAACTGAAACTTGTATTACTGTAATGAGACGGATGAGAAAATGAAATGAAAATGGCGGGAAAAAAAATTAAAAATGGCAGGTTGGACAGGCGACCTTACTCCTTGTCACGTACAACCGGGCATTCGAAAACACGCTAGTTTACTCAATGACAGGCGCGCGTGCTTACCATTCAGCCACTCAACCCCCCTTTGAAATCAGACACGTGCAATATGTCATATAGGAAGAATAAGAAGTCGCTCACAACAAAATGGTAAATTAATGAGTTTAGGTCAAAAGGTTGAGCTACTGTTTTAGAGTACTTAATAGTTTTAAAGAGACACGTTAAGGGTTGTTCATAGTTAAATGAAAGTTTAATTTTAAATAAGACCAATAAAATTAGGATTTAATAATGCCAGACTAATATTTCCAATATGTTTGGTTATAAGTAGGAAATCGTGACGACTTCTTAAGCATGTTTTAAACAAAGGATCATGTTTGTTTAAACAAGAATGGCACTCTGCAATAAAAAAAACTGGCCAAAGCAAGATTTCTATGCAGAAATTAAATAATTGCTAGAACCAGAAAAATATTTATCCACTATAATAAATAAGCAACATAGAGAAAATGAAATGAAATTGAATGGGGTTTAACGTCCGACTGTTCTGCTCCTAAAATGGGCTAATGAAGACGGGCATATGCCATAATGTGTGCAATGAGGGAAATTTTACCCGGGCAGCGGCGGTTACGGCCTACGAGGTTGGACAGGCAACCATACTCCTTGTCACGTACAACCAAAAAATCGAAACAACGGCAGTTGACTCAATGACAGACGTTATGATACAGAGCGCACGTGCTAACCATTCAGCCACGCAACCTCCCTAAAATCGGCAAATTGCTGACCTACAGCGAGAAACATTTCAACCGGGCCAAATTTTCTATTGTAACAGTTTAATTTGCACGGTACCTTTAGTTATCAACCGAATATTACAAAACTTTTAAAAATAAGCTCCCCCCTGACCAGCTTAAGCGTTCGCAATAAACGTTTGCCACTTAAAATCGGGAAATTGCTGACTTTAAAGTGAGAAACATTACAACCGGGCGAAATTTTCTGTTTTATGACTTTTACAGTACCTTTGATTACCAACCGATTATTTTCTGTTTTATCACTTTTACAGTACCTTTGATTACCAACCGATTATTACAAAACTTTAAAAATAAAAGAGAAAGAGAGAAATGCGGCCTAATGTCCATTCGACACAAACTAGGTCATTTCGGGACTAACATATGTTTTTTAATTTTATTTAAAAACTCCCCCTGCGCTTACAGGTCTTTAGCCGTTGGGAGGAAACCGAAGAACACGGAGAAAACCCACAAGGTTGGACATCATACTTCATGTCACGTGCAACCTGGAGATCGAAACGACGCCCGTTGACTCAATGACAGACGTTACGATACAGTGCGCACATGCTAACCATTCAGCCATTCAGCCTCCCTGAATTCAGAAAATTGCTGACTTATAGCAAGAAACATTTCAACCGGGCGAAATTTTCTGTTTTAACAGTTTAATGTGCACGGTACTTTAATTACCAACCGATTATTACAAAACTTTTGAAAATAAGCTCCAACTGACCAGCTTAATCGTATGCAATAAACGTTTTCGCCTGAATTGAAAGTTCTGCACGGAGAAAGTTCATCTCGATTTCCCGGCGTGGTTCCCCTTGTCAGTGAGGCAGAACGGAGGGCCTGACAAGCACAGCTGTCTAGTCATTCGGATGGGACGAAAAACCAAGGTCCCGTGTACACATTGGAGTGCATGTAAAATATCCCTAAGCAGTTGGAATTCGATACTGTTGAATAAGCTCTATACGATGACTAAATGTGTAGATTGTAGTCACCCACACTGCATGTTTCGCTTAACAATGAAAGGGTGCCGTTTTCAATGTTCGATCCTTTTGTTCTTCTACTCCTGATATGTTGGACTGTTGATCGATGGTTTCATATAAAAGACTACCAATAAGACTCTTTGTACAAGAAGTTCCCCAAAAATATTATGTTGACTTTACGAGAAAGACCTCTAAACATGCTCCAAATTGTAAAAATACGACTTTTTGGGTTTTCAATCTCTTTTTTTCGGCTATCCCTGATATTTAGAAAAAATAATACAATGATTTCACACAACAGGCTAGCTATTAGACTCTCTATTGACAAAAGTTTCACCGCCCTCCCTTCATTATAACCGAAGTTATCGTGCCCTAAAGAATCAACAAATTAGCTTGTTTATCTCTGCTTACCCTAAGCAGAAAATGCTCATCTTTGAACTCAATCATAACATTGACCTAGTGAACGTCTACACCAAGTTTGAACATTCTAGCTTAATTAGAAGGAGAGTAATTGTGTTCCAAAGTCCCGACCCTTCAAATTGCTTCTATTTTTCATTTTCAATTCAAAATGGTGACCATCACGTGACCGAAATCAAAATTCTATTCGCGACATCTTTTAGGCCTTCCTACAAGGATTCAGAAAATATAACTCCCGAGTCTGTAAGTAAAATAGCAAAAAAGCCTTATTGATTTTTCACTTTTAAATATGGCGGCACTTCCGGTTCGATCGACAAACTCCATATTTTGTGTACAAATCAGTAATTACTTATCTAGTATCCAAAAAAAAAATCAGGTCATTCTGACCTATATTTCGATGATTTTTTTGAAAATTTTGATCCTTAATTTCGTCAAGGGGAGATAATTTAGAAAATTTCTAATTATATTTTTGAAGTCACATCGGTAGGATCTACTTAGATACTAAATTTCATGAAAATCGTACAACTATTAAAGAAGTTGTCAAATTGGTCTAATCTTCCGGTTCGAAATCACAGCGACGAATTTTCGAAATTCGAAAATGTGAAACTGCAGATGAAAATGGTTTTTTTAAAGGTATTCAAAGAAAAAAGAATTAGTAAAATCGGTCAAAAAATAACAAAGTTACGACTATGCATTGTCATTTTTTTCGTTCGTAAAATTCGGTGATTTCGGATTCGTAAAACGTTTCGAAAATATATTTAATCAAGGTTCGCACCCCATTTTTGGGGGGGTAGGTCAAAATTTCAGAAAGATCCTATGGATAGATTCTGAGAAATCCGATTTGCAGAAAACACACAAAAAAAAAAATAATAATAATAATAACTTTAACAGAAACAATAAGCTTTCATATGTAATATGAAAGCTTAATAATAACTAGACCTGCATGCAGGAATGACGGGTTTCACTGGTGCCAAGTTACTCTTAAACATGTCACTTCCGGTGCTAAGTTACCCTTGAACATATGTCACTTCCAGTACCAGCGTAACCACTAAACAGGTTTCCAAATTAACATTGCACACAAATAAAATGGACGCAGAATCAACCAATCAATCCAGCAATATCAAGTCATTTTATACATTTGTTACTTGTAAATAATCTTGACAAAATTAAATTACTTCCTGTGTTAATGAAAATGTTCAATTAGTTTTATGAAATCAGAAATGGCATACGATATCATATAGTGAAAATTTTATGTAAATCGAGTAATAATTGCCACTTTTAAAGACCAAAAAACTTGAAAAGTGACTTGTAGAAAATCGGCTATTTCTCTGCAACCGTACAAGTTACAAACCATTTTGTGGTATCTGTATGATCGTATGGGTTCATTCTATTTGTTGATTAGCATCAAATACCATAATTTGAATAAGATTTCAAAACAGACTCATTTGAATAAAATATCTGTTTTGAAGGCTAAAAATACAGTTTTTGCCAAAATGACGTTACTTCCGGTGATAATGAAAATCTTAAATTACTTGTATGAAATCCCAAATGGCATTAGGTATAACACGGTGTAACGTTTATGAAAATCGAATAATAATTGACACTTTTATGGCCCCGAAACCTTCAAAAGTGACCTGTAGAAAACCGTCTATTTCTCGGCAACCGAACAAGTTAGAAACAATTTTATGATATCTATATGACCATATGAGTTTTGTTTATATGTGAATTTAAACCAAAAGTTAAAATTATTAATACATATTAAGTTATTCTTGGTTGAATAAAACATTGATTTAAAAAGTTTAAAATGCAGTTTTTGACCAAATGATGTCACTTCCGGTGTCAATTTTAAATTGTAATCAACTTGATATGACGCTACATGCCTTTTGAATCAAATGATGTCACTTTTATAAAAATCCAATAATAATTGACTATTTTACAGGCAAAATAACGAAAACAGTGACTTGTACAGAACTGCCCATTTCTTGGTAACTGCTTATATTACAAACGAATTTTAACATACATTTTCTTCGTATGGATTATAGCTACAAGTTTATAAAAGTTACGAAGAAATATTTTAAAATCTGAAAAGCCTGAATAGGTTCTTAATAGGTCAATTTTACACCATTTTTAGCCTCTTAATCGAATTTGCTCGAAAGTGAAATCGAAATTAAAAAAACTGCTTCCTACATTTTTTGCGCCTTGAAAGGGCACACTCTTTGAGTCAAATAATTTTTCCAAAAAATAATATTTGTTTTCGAAATAAAAAAATAACTGTCAAAATTGTAGTTTTTGGTAAAATTATGCCACTTCCGGTGCCGACAGATAACACTTTTGGTAATAAAAAAAATGACAATTGATACAACGAAGCATATGAATTTTGTTTTATACAAATCGAACAATAAAAAATCAATCTAGGACTGAAAAACTGAATTAGCCAATGGCGGCCAAGGAAAATTACTGAGACAATTTTTTTTAACATTTTTGCACTAGTCAGATGACTCTTTAATTCTGTGCACAACACGACTAAAAAATATTCATAAATGAAAAAGTTTTTTGTAAAATTTTAAATTTTCGAAATTTGGCGCCTAATATCTTCGAAGATTTGCCGAAAATCAAAAATCGAAAGTAGCGTAGCTATGTGCCCTGTCTCAGGCTATGCCAAAATGTATCGAAAGTTAAAATCAAATGATTATTGTTAAAATTACTGCAATATTTTCAAAAACGATAACTTCGGTGATTTCGGACATTTCGCATTGTCGCAGAACGTTCAAAATAGCTTTATCCTCTAAGTCACACCCACTTTCCCAGTAAAACCGAAGAAATCGTAACGATGCGACACGTAGTTGCTGAGATCTATTCAAATTGGAATCTGAATAATAATAATAATAATAACTAGACCTGCATGCAGGAATGACGGGTTTCACTGGTGCCATGTTACCCTTAAACATGTCACTTCCGGTGCCAAGTTACCCTTGAACATATGTCACTTCCGGTACCAGCGAAACCACTAAACACGTTTCCAAATTAACATTGCACACAAATAAAATGGACGCAGAATCAACAAAATCCAGCAATATCAATTCATTTTATACATTTGTTACTTGTAAATGATCTTGACAAAATTAAATTACTCCCGGTGTTAATGCAAATGTTCAATTAGTCTTATGAAATCAGAAATGGCATACGATATCATTTAGTGAAAATTTTATGTAAATCGAATAATAATTGCCACTTTTAAAGACCAAAAAACTTGGAAAGTGACTTGTAGAAAATTGGCTATTTCTCTTCAACCGTACAAGTTAGAAACCATTTTGTGGTATCTGTATGATCGTATGGGTTCATTCTATTTTTGATTGGCATCAAATACCATAATTTGAAAAAGATTTCAAAACAGACTCATTTGAATAAAATATCTGTTTTGGAGGCTAAAAATACAGTTTTTGCCAAAATGACGTTACTTCCGGTGATAATGAAAATCTTAAATTACTTGTATGAAATCCCAAATGGCATTAGGTATAACATGGTGTGACGTTTATGAAAATCGAATAATAATTGACCCTTTTATGGCCCCTAAACCTTCAAAAGTGACCTGTAGAAAACCGTCTATTTCTCGGCAACCGAATAAGTTAGAAACCATTTTATGATATCTATATGACCATATGAGTTTTGTTTATATGTGAATTTAAACCAAAAGTTAAAATTATTAATACATATTAAGTTATTCTTGGTTGAATAAAACATTGATTTAAAAAGTTTAAAATGTATTTTTTGACCAAATGATGTCACTTCCGGTGTCAATTTTAAATTGTAATCAACTTGATATGACGCTACGTGCTTTTTAAATCAAATGATGTCACTTTTATACAAATCCAATCATAATTGACTATTTTACGGGCAAAATAACGAAAACAGTGACTTGTACAGAACTGCCCATTTCTTGGTAACTGCTTATAATATTACAAACGAATTTTAACATACATTTTCTTCCTATGGATTATAGCTACAAGTTTATAAAAGTTACGAAGAAATAGCTTAAAATCTGAAAAGCCTGAATAGGTTGTAAATATGCCAATTTTACACCATTTTTAGCCTCTTAATCGAATTTGCTCGAAATGGAATCGAAATTAAAAAAACTGCTTCCTACATTTTTTGCGCCATGAAAAGACACACTCTTTGAGTCATATAATTTTTCAAAAAAATAATATTTGTTTTCGAAATAAGAAAATAACTGTCAAAATTGTAGTTTTTGGTAAAATTATGCCACTTCCGGTGCCGACAGATAACATTATTGGTAACAAAAAAAATGACAATTGAGACAACGAAGCATATGAACTTTGTTTGATACAAATCGAACAATAAAAAATTAATCTAGGACTGAAAAACTGAATTAGCCAATGGCGGCCAAGGAAAATTACTGAGACAAAAAATTTTAACATTTTTGCACTAGTCAGATGACTCTTTAATTCTGTGCACAATACGACTAAAAAATATTCATAAATAAAAAAGTTTTTTGTAAAATTTTAAATTTTCGAAATTTGGCGCCTAATATCTTCGAAGATTTGCCGAAAATCAAAAATCGAAAGTAGCGTAGCTATATGCCCTGTCTCAGGCTATGCCAAAATGTATCGAAAGTTAAAATCCAATGATTATTGTTAAAATTACTGCAATATTTTCAAAAACGATAACTTCGGTGATTTCGGACATTTCGCATTGTCGCAGAACGTTCAAAATAGCTTTATCCTCTAAGTCACACCCACTTTCCCAGTCAAACCGAAGAAATCGTAACGATGCGACACGTAGTTGCTGAGATCTATTCAAATTGGAATCTGAATAATAATAATAATAATAAGAATAATAATTTTAACAAAAACAATAGTGTTTCACACAAGCTACGCAGTGTGAAACCCTAATAATTTTAACAAAAACAATAGTGTTTCACACAAGCTACGCAGTGTGAAACCCTAATAATAACTAGACCTGCATGCAGGAATGACGGGTTTCACCGGTGCCATGTTACCCTTAAACATGTCACTTCCGGTGCCAAGTTACCCTTGAACATATGTCACTTCCGGTACCAGCGAAACCACTAAACAGGTTTCCAAATTAACATTGCACACAAATAAAATGGACGCAGAATCAACAAAATCCAGCAATATCAATTCATTTTATACATTTGTTACTTGTAAATGATCTTGACAAAATTAAATTACTCCCGGTGTTAATTCAAATGTTCAATTAGTCTTATGAAATCAGAAATGGCATACGATATCATATAGTGAAAATTTTATGTAAATCGAATAATAATTGCCACTTTTAAAGACCAAAAAACTTGAAAAGTGACTTGTAGAAAATCAGCTATTTCTCTGAAACCGTACAAGTTAGAAACCATTTTGTGGTATCTGTATGATCGTATGGGTTTATTCTATTTGTTGATTGGCATCAAATACCATAATTTGAAAAAGATTTCAAAACAGACTCATTTGAATAAAATATCTGTTTTGGAGGCTAAAAATACAGTTTTTGCCAAAATGACGTTACTTCCGGTGATAATGAAAATCTTAAATTACTTGTATGAATTCCAAATGGCATTACGTATAACATGGTGTGACGTTTATGAAAATCGAATAATAATTGACCCTTTTATGGCCCCGAAACCTTCAAAAGTGACCTGTAGAAAACCGTCTATTTCTCGGCAACCGAATAAGTTAGAAACCATTTTATGATATCTATATGACCATATGAGTTTTGTTTATATGTGAATTTAAACCAAAAGTTAAAATTATTAATACATATTAAGTTATTCTTGGTTGAATAAAACATTGATTTAAAAAGTTTAAAATGTATTTTTTGACCAAATGATGTCACTTCCGGTGTCAATTTTAAATTGTAATCAACTTGATATGACGCTACGTGCTTTTTAAATCAAATGATGTCACTTTTATACAAATCCAATCATAATTGACTATTTTACGGGCAAAATAACGAAAACAGTGACTTGTACAGAACTGCCCATTTCTTGGTAACTGCTTATATTACAAACGAATTTTAACATACATTTTCTTCCTATGGATTATAGCTACAAGTTTATAAAAGTTACGAAGAAATAGCTTAAAATCTGAAAAGCCTGAATAGGTTGTAAATATGCCAATTTTACACCATTTTTAGCCTCCTAATCGAATTTGCTCGAAAATGGAATCGAAATTAAAAAAACTGCTTCCTACATTTTTTGCGCCATGAAAAGACACACTCTTTGAGTCATATAATTTTTCAAAAAAATAATATTTGTTTTCGAAATAAGAAAATAACTGTCAAAATTGTAGTTTTTGGTAAAATTATGCCACTTCCGGTGCCGACAGATAACATTATTGGTAACAAAAAAAATGACAATTGAGACAACGAAGCATATGAACGTTGTTTGATACAAATCGAACAATAAAAAATTAATCTAGGACTGAAAAACTGAATTAGCCAATGGCGGCCAAGGAAAATTACTGAGACAAAAAATTTTAACATTTTTGCACTAGTCAGATGACTCTTTAATTCTGTGCACAATACGACTAAAAAATATTCATAAATAAAAAAGTTTTTTGTAAAATTTTAAATTTTCGAAATTTGGCGCCTAATATCTTCGAAGATTTGCCGAAAATCAAAAATCGAAAGTAGCGTAGCTATATGCCCTGTCTCAGGCTATGCCAAAATGTATCGAAAGTTAAAATCCAATGATTATTGTTAAAATTACTGCAATATTTTCAAAAACGATAACTTCGGTGATTTCGGACATTTCGCATTGTCGCAGAACGTTCAAAATAGCTTTATCCTCTAAGTCACACCCACTTTCCCAGTAAAACCGAAGAAATCGTAACGATGCGACACGTAGTTGCTGAGATCTATTCAAATTGGAATCTGAATAATAATAATAATAATAAGAATAACTAGACCTGCATGCAGGAATGACGGGTTTCACTGGTGCCATGTTACCCTTAAACATGTCACTTCCGGTGTCAAGTTACCCTTGAACATATGTCACTTTCGGTACCAGCGAAACCACTAAACAGGTTTCCAAATTAACATTGCACACAAATAAAATGGACGCAGAATCAACAAAATCCAGCAATATCAATTCATTTTATACATTTGTTACATGTACTTGTAAATGATCTTGACAAAATTAAATTACTCCCGGTGTTAATGCAAATGTTCAATTAGTCTTATGAAATCAGAAATGGCATACGATATCATATAGTGAAAATTTTATGTAAATCGAATAATAATTGCCACTTTTAAAGACCAAAAAACTTGAAAAGTGACTTGTAGAAAATCAGCTATTTCTCTGCAACCGTACAAGTTAGAAACCATTTTGTGGTATCTGTATGATCGTATGGGTTCATTCTATTTGTTGATTGGCATCAAATACCATAATTTGAAAAAGATTTCAAAACAGACCCATTTGAATAAAATATCTGTTTTGGAGGCTAAAAATACAGTTTTTGCCAAAATGACGTTACTTCCGGTGATAATGAAAATCTTAAATTACTTGTATGAAATCCCAAATGGCATTAGGTATAACATGGTGTGACGTTTATGAAAATCGAATAATAATTGACCCTTTTATGGCCCCGAAACCTTCAAAAGTGACCTGTAGAAAACCGTCTATTTCTCGGCAACCGAATAAGTTAGAAACCATTTTATGATATCTATATGACCATATGAGTTTTGTTTATATGTGAATTTAAACCAAAAGTTAAAATTATTAATATATATTAAGTTATTCTTGGTTGAATAAAACATTGATTTAAAAAGTTTAAAATGCATTTTTTGACCAAATGATGTCACTTCCGGTGTCAATTTTAAATTGTAATCAACTTGGTATGACGCTACATGCTTTTTGAATCAAATGATGTCACTTTTATAAAAATCCAATCATAATTGACTATTTTACAGGCAAAATAACGAAAACAGTGACTTGTACAGAACTGCCCATTTCTTGGTAACTGCTTATATTACAAACGAATTTTAACATACATTTTCTTCGTATGGATTATAGCTACAAGTTTATAAAAGTTACGAAGAAATATTTTAAAATCTGAAAAGCCTGAATAGGTTGTAAATAGGCCAATTTTACACCATTTTTAGCCTCTTAATCGAATTTGCCCGAAAATGAAATCGAAATTAAAAAAACTGCTTCCTACAATTTTTGCGCCTTGAAAGGACACACTCTTTGAGTCATATAATTTTTCAAAAAAATAATATTTGTTTTCGAAATAAGAAAATAACTGTCAAAATTGTAGTTTTTGGTAAAATTATGCCACTTCCGGTGCCGACAGATAACATTATTGGTAACAAAAAAAATGACAATTGAGACAACGAAGCATATGAACTTTGTTTTATACAAATCGAACAATAAGAAATTAATCTAGGACTGAAAAACTGAATTAGCCAATGGCGGCCAAGGAAAATTACTGAGACAAAAAATTTTAACATTTTTGCACTAGTCAGATGACTCTTTAATTCTGTGCACAATACGACTAAAAAATATTCATAAATAAAAAAATTTTTAGTAAAATTTTAAATTTTCGAAATTTGGCGCCTAATATCTTCGAAGATTTGCCGAAAATCAAAAATCGAAAGTAGCGTAGCTATGTGCCCTGTCTCAGACTATGCCAAAATGTATCGAAAGTTAAAATCCAATGATTATTGTTAAAATTACTGCAATATTTTCAAAAACGATAACTTCGGTGATTTCGGACATTTCGCATTGGCGCAGAACGTTCAAAATAGCTTTATCCTCTAAGTCACACCCACTTTCCCAGTAAAACCGAAGAAATCGTAACGATGCGACACGTAGTTGCTGAGATCTATTCAAATTGGAATCTGAATAATAATAATAATAATAATAAGAATAATAATTTTAACAAAAACAATAGTGTTTCACACAAGCTACGCAGTGTGAAACCCTAATAATTTTAACAAAAACAATAGTGTTTCACACAAGCTACGCAGTGTGAAACCCTAATAAGAATAATAATTTTAACAAAAACAATAGTGTTTCACACAAGCTACGCAGTGTGAAACCCTAATAAGAATAACTAGACCTGCATGCAGGAATGACGGGTTTCACTGGTGCCATGTTACCCTTAAACATGCCACTTCCGGTGCCAAGTTACCCTTGAACATATGTCACTTCCGGTACCAGCGAAACCACTAAACAGGTTTCCAAATTAACATTGCACACAAATAAAATGGACGCAGAATCAACAAAATCCAGCAATATCAATTCATTTTATACATTTGTTACTTGTAAATGATCTTGACAAAATTAAATTACTCCCGGTGTTAATGCAAATGTTCAATTAGTCTTATGAAATCAGAAATGGCATACGATATCATATAGTGAAAATTTTATGTAAATCGGATAATAATTGCCACTTTTAAAGACCAAAAAACTTGAAAAGTGACTTGTAGAAAATCGGCTATTTCTCTGCAACCGTACAAGTTACAAACCATTTTGTGGTATCTGTATGATCGTATGGGTTCATTCTATTTGTTGATTGGCATCAAATACCATAATTTGAAAAAGATTTCAAAACAGACTCATTTGAATAAAATATCTGTTTTGGAGGCTAAAAATACAATTTTTGCCAAAATGACGTTACTTCCGGTGATAATGAAAATCTTAAATTACTTGTATGAAATCCCAAATGGCATTAGGTATAACATGGTGTGACGTTTATGAAAATCGAATAATAATTGACCCTTTTATGGCCCCGAAACCTTCAAAAGTGACCTGTAGAAAACCGTCTATTTCTCGGCAACCGAATAAGTTAGAAACTATTTTATGATATCTATATGACCATATGAGTTTTGTTTATATGTGAATTTAAACCAAAAGTTAAAATTATTAATACATATTAAGTTATTCTTGGTTGAATAAAACATTGATTTAAAAAGTTTAAAATGCATTTTTTGACCAAATGATGTCACTTCCGATGTCAATTTTAAATTGTAATCAACTTGATATGACGCTACGTGCTTTTTGAATCACGTGATGTCACTTTTATAAAAATCCAATCATAATTGACTATTTTACAGGCAAAATAACGAAAACAGTGACTTGTACAGAACTGCCCATTTCTTGGTAACTGCTTATATTACAAACGAATTTTAACATACATTTTCTTCGTATGGATTATAGCTACAAGTTTATAAAAGTTACGAAGAAATATCTTAAAATCTGAAAAGCCTGAAGAGGTTGTAAATAGGCCAATTTTACACCATTTTTAGCCTCTTAATCGAATTTGCTCGAAAATGAAATCGAAATTAAAAAAACTGCTTCCTACATTTTTTGCGCCATGAAAAGACACACTCTTTGAGTCATATAATTTTTCAAAAAAATAATATTTGTTTTCGAAATAAGAAAATAACTGTCAAAATTGTAGTTTTTGGTAAAATTATGCCACTTCCGGTGCCGACAGATAACATTATTGGTAACAAAAAAAATGACAATTGAGACAACGGAGCATATGAGCTTTGTTTTATACAAATCGAACAATAAAAAATTAATCTAGGACTGAAAAACTGAATTAGCCAATGGCGGCCAAGGAAAATTACTGAGACAAAATTTTTTAACATTTTTGCACTAGTCAGATGACTCTTTAATTCTGTGCACAATACGACTAAAAAATATTCATAAATAAAAAAGTTTTTTGTAAAATTTTAAATTTTCGAAATTTGGCGCCTAATATCTTCGAAGATTTGCCGAAAATCAAAAATCGAAAGTAGCGTAGCTATGTGCCCTGTCTCGGGCTATGCCAAAATGTATCGAAAGTTAAAATCCAATGATTATTGTTAAAATTACTGCAATATTTTCAAAAACGATAACTTCGGTGATTTCGGACATTTCGCATTGTCGCAGAACGTTCAAAATAGCTTTATCCTCTAAGTCACACCCACTTTCCCAGTAAAACCGAAGAAATCGTAACGATGCGACACGTAGTTGCTGAGATCTATTCAAATTGGAATCTGAATAATAATAATAATAATAATAATAATAAGAATAATAATTTTAACAAAAACAATAGTGTTTCACACAAGCTACGCAGTGTGAAACCCTAATAATTTTAACAAAAACAATAGTGTTTCACACAAGCTACGCAGTGTGAAACCCTAACTAGACCTGCATGCAGGAATGACGGGTTTCACTGGTGCCACGTCACTTTCGGTGCCACGTTACCCTTGAACATGTGTCACTTCCGATACCAATGAAACCATCGACCAGGTTTCCACATAAGCATTGTAAACATCAAATAAAATTGACGAAGAATCAACCAAATCCAGCAATATCAATTCATTATATATATATATATATATATTACTTGTAAGTGATCCTGGAAAAATTTCATTACTTCCGGTGATAATGAAAATGTTCAATTAGTTTTATGAAATCAGAAATGGCATAAGGCATCATATGGCGAAAATAGTATGTAGATCGAATAAGAATTGCCACTTTTATAGACCAAAAACCTTGAAAAGTGACTTGTAGAAAATCGTCTATTTCTCGGCAACCGTACATGATAAAAACTATTTTTTGGTATCTATATGATCGTATGGGTTCAATCGATTTGTTGATTGGGATCAAATATCATAATTTGAAATATATTACAAATCAGACTCATTTTAAAATAATATCTCTTTTGAAGGCTAAAAATACAGTTTTTGCCAAAATGACATTACTTCTGGTGATACTGAAAATGTTAAATTAGTTCTATGAAATCAACAATGACATAAGATATCATACAGTGAAAATTTTATGAAAATCGAATAATAACTGACACTTTTATAGACCAAAAACCTTGAAAAGTGACTTAGGGAAAATTGTCCATTTCTCTGCAACCGTACAAGTTAGAAACCATTTTGTGGTATCTGTATGATCGTATGGGTTCAATCTATTTGATCAATAGAATCAAATATCATAATTTGAAAAAAATAACAAGTACGACTCATTTGAATAAAATATTGTTTTTAAAGGCTAAAATTTAAGTTTTGAGCAAATAACGTCATTTCCGGTTGCGGCGTAAGAGGTAAAATGGTTTGAAATAGTCCACTATGGCATTAGGCATCCAATGGCGAAAGAAAATTGAAAATCGAATAATAATTGATTCTTTTACAGCCAAAATTACGTGAAAAGTGACTCATGCAAAATTGCCTATTTCTCGGCAACTGCTTATATTACAAACTAATTTTCACGCATATTCTCTTCGTATGGATGATAGCTACAAGTTTATAAAAGTTACAAAGAAATATTTTAAAATTTGAAAAGCCTGAATAGGTTGTAAATAGGTCAATTTTACACCATTTTAGCCTCTTAATCGAATTTGCTCGAAAATGAAATCGAAATTAAAAAAACTGCTTCCTACATTTTTTGCGCCTTGAAAGGGCACACTCTTTGAGTCAAATAATTTTTCCAAAAAATAATATTTGTTTTCGATATAAGAAAATAACTGTCAAAATTGTAGTTTTTGGTAAAATTATGCCACTTCCGGTGCCGACAGATAAAACTTTCGGTAATAAAAAAAATGACAATTGAGACAACGAAGCATATGAACTTTGTTTTATACAAATCGAACAATAAAAAATTAATCTGGGACTGAAATACTGAATTAGCCAATGGCGGCCAAGGAAAATTACTGAGACAATTTTTTTTACTATTTTTGCGCTAGTCAGATGACTCTTTAATTCTGTGCACAACACGACTAAAAAATATTCATAAATAAAAAAGTTTTTTGTAAAATTTTAAATTTTCGAAATTTGGCGCCTAATATCTTCGAAGATATGCCGAAAATCAAAAATCGAAAGTAGCGTAGCTATGTGGCCTGTCTCCGACTATGCCAAAATGTATCGAAAGTTAAAATCCAATGATTATTGTTAAAATTACTGCAATATTTTCAAAAACGATAACTTTGGTGATTTCGGACATTTCGCATTGTCGCAGAACGTTAAAAATAGCTTTATCCTCTAAGTCACACCCACTTTCCCAGTAAAACCGAAGAAATCGTAATGATGCGACAAGTAGTTGCTGAGATATAGTCAAAGTGGAATTGGAATAATAATAAGGAATGACGGGTTTCACTGGTGCCACGTTACCCTTAAACATGTCACTTCCGGTGCCAAGTTACCCTTTAACATATGTCACTTCCGGTACCAGCGAAACCACTAAACAGGTTTCCAAATTAACATTGCACACAAATAAAATGGACGCAGAATCAACAAAATCCAGCAATATCAATTCATTTTATACATTTGTTACTTGTAAATGATCTTGACAAAATTAAATTACTCCCGGTGTTAATGCAAATGTTCAATTAGTCTTATGAAATCAGAAATGGCATACGATATCATATAGTGAAAATTTTATGTAAATCGAATAATAATTGCCACTTTTAAAGACAAAAAAACTTGAAAAGTGACTTGTAGAAAATCGGCTATTTCTCTGCAACCGTACAAGTTAGAAACCATTTTGTGGTATCTGTATGATCGTATGGGTTCATTCTATTTGTTGATTGGCATCAAATACCATACTTTGAAAAAGATTTCAAAACAGACTCATTTGAATAAAATATCTGTTTTAGAGGCTAAAAATACAGTTTTTGCCAAAATGACGTCACTTCCGGTGATAATGAAAATCTTAAATTACTTGTATGAAATCCCAAATGGCATTAGGTATAACATGGTGTGACGTTTATGAAAATCGAATAATAATTGACCCTTTTATGGCCCCGAAACCTTCAAAAGTGACCTGTAGAAAACCGTCTATTTCTCGGCAACCGAACAAGTTAGAAACCATTTTATGATATCTATATGACCATATGAGTTTTGTTTATATGTGAATTTAAACCAAAAGTTAAAATTATTAATACATATTAAGTTATTCTTGGTTGAATAAAACATTGATTTAAAAAGTTTAAAATGCATTTTTTGACCAAATGATGTCACTTCCGGTGTCAATTTTAAATTGTAATCAACTTGATATGACGCTACGTGCTTTTTGAATCAAATAATGTCACTTTTATAAAAATCCAATCATAATTGACTATTTTACAGGCAAAATAACGAAAACAGTGACTTGTACAGAACTGCCCATTTCTTGGTAACTGCTTATAGTACAAACGAATTTTAACATACATTTTCTTCATATGGATTATAGCTACAAGTTTATAAAAGTTACGAAGAAATATTTTAAAATCTGAAAAGCTTGAATAGGTTGTAAATAGGCCAATTTTACACCATTTTTAGCCTCTTAATCGAATTTGCTCGAAAATGAAATCGAAATTAAAAAAACTGCTTCCTACATTTTTTGCGCCTTGAAAGGGCACACTCTTTGAGTCAAATAATTTTTCCAAAAAATAATATTTGTTTTCGAAGAAGGAAAATAACTGTCAAAATTGTAGTTTTTGGTAAAATTATGCCACTTCCGGTGCCGACAGATAAAACTTTTGGTAATAAAAAAAATGACAATTGATACAACGAAGCATATGAACTTTGTTTTATACAAATCGAACAATAAAAAATTAATCTAGGACTTAAAAACTGAATTAGCCAATGGCGGCCAAGGTAAATTACTGAGACAAAATTCTTTAACATTTTTGCACTAGTCAGATGACCCTTTCATTCTGTGCATAATACGACTAAAAAAATATTCATAAATAAAAAAGTTTTTTGTAAAATTTTAAATTATCAAAATAACGTCATTTCCGGTTGCGGCGTAAGAGGTAAAATGGTTTGAAATAGTCCACTATGGCATTAGGCATCCAATGGCGAAAGAAAATTGAAAATCGAATAATAATTGATTCTTTTACAGCCAAAATTACGTGAAAAGTGACTCATGCAAAATTGCCTATTTCTCGGCAACTGCTTATATTACAAACTAATTTTCACGCATATTCTCTTCGTATGGATGATAGCTACAAGTTTATAAAAGTTACAAAGAAATATTTTAAAATTTGAAAAGCCTGAATAGGTTGTAAATAGGTCAATTTTACACCATTTTAGCCTCTTAATCGAATTTGCTCGAAAATGAAATCGAAATTAAAAAAACTGCTTCCTACATTTTTTGCGCCTTGAAAGGGCACACTCTTTGAGTCAAATAATTTTTCCAAAAAATAATATTTGTTTTCGATATAAGAAAATAACTGTCAAAATTGTAGTTTTTGGTAAAATTATGCCACTTCCGGTGCCGACAGATAAAACTTTCGGTAATAAAAAAAATGACAATTGAGACAACGAAGCATATGAACTTTGTTTTATACAAATCGAACAATAAAAAATTAATCTGGGACTGAAATACTGAATTAGCCAATGGCGGCCAAGGAAAATTACTGAGACAATTTTTTTTACTATTTTTGCGCTAGTCAGATGACTCTTTAATTCTGTGCACAACACGACTAAAAAATATTCATAAATAAAAAAGTTTTTTGTAAAATTTTAAATTTTCGAAATTTGGCGCCTAATATCTTCGAAGATATGCCGAAAATCAAAAATCGAAAGTAGCGTAGCTATGTGGCCTGTCTCCGACTATGCCAAAATGTATCGAAAGTTAAAATCCAATGATTATTGTTAAAATTACTGCAATATTTTCAAAAACGATAACTTTGGTGATTTCGGACATTTCGCATTGTCGCAGAACGTTAAAAATAGCTTTATCCTCTAAGTCACACCCACTTTCCCAGTAAAACCGAAGAAATCGTAATGATGCGACAAGTAGTTGCTGAGATATAGTCAAAGTGGAATTGGAATAATAATAAGGAATGACGGGTTTCACTGGTGCCACGTTACCCTTAAACATGTCACTTCCGGTGCCAAGTTACCCTTTAACATATGTCACTTCCGGTACCAGCGAAACCACTAAACAGGTTTCCAAATTAACATTGCACACAAATAAAATGGACGCAGAATCAACAAAATCCAGCAATATCAATTCATTTTATACATTTGTTACTTGTAAATGATCTTGACAAAATTAAATTACTCCCGGTGTTAATGCAAATGTTCAATTAGTCTTATGAAATCAGAAATGGCATACGATATCATATAGTGAAAATTTTATGTAAATCGAATAATAATTGCCACTTTTAAAGACAAAAAAACTTGAAAAGTGACTTGTAGAAAATCGGCTATTTCTCTGCAACCGTACAAGTTAGAAACCATTTTGTGGTATCTGTATGATCGTATGGGTTCATTCTATTTGTTGATTGGCATCAAATACCATACTTTGAAAAAGATTTCAAAACAGACTCATTTGAATAAAATATCTGTTTTAGAGGCTAAAAATACAGTTTTTGCCAAAATGACGTCACTTCCGGTGATAATGAAAATCTTAAATTACTTGTATGAAATCCCAAATGGCATTAGGTATAACATGGTGTGACGTTTATGAAAATCGAATAATAATTGACCCTTTTATGGCCCCGAAACCTTCAAAAGTGACCTGTAGAAAACCGTCTATTTCTCGGCAACCGAACAAGTTAGAAACCATTTTATGATATCTATATGACCATATGAGTTTTGTTTATATGTGAATTTAAACCAAAAGTTAAAATTATTAATACATATTAAGTTATTCTTGGTTGAATAAAACATTGATTTAAAAAGTTTAAAATGCATTTTTTGACCAAATGATGTCACTTCCGGTGTCAATTTTAAATTGTAATCAACTTGATATGACGCTACGTGCTTTTTGAATCACGTGATGTCACTTTTATAAAAATCCAATCATAATTGACTATTTTACAGGCAAAATAACGAAAACAGTGACTTGTACAGAACTGCCCATTTCTTGGTAACTGCTTATAGTACAAACGAATTTTAACATACATTTTCTTCATATGGATTATAGCTACAAGTTTATAAAAGTTACGAAGAAATATTTTAAAATCTGAAAAGCTTGAATAGGTTGTAAATAGGCCAATTTTACACCATTTTTAGCCTCTTAATCGAATTTGCTCGAAAATGAAATCGAAATTAAAAAAACTGCTTCCTACATTTTTTGCGCCTTGAAAGGGCACACTCTTTGAGTCAAATAATTTTTCCAAAAAATAATATTTGTTTTCGAAGAAGGAAAATAATTGTCAAAATTGTAGTTTTTGGTAAAATTATGCCACTTCCGGTGCCGACAGATAAAACTTTTGGTAATAAAAAAAATGACAATTGATACAACGAAGCATATGAACTTTGTTTTATACAAATCGAACAATAAAAAATTAATCTAGGACTTAAAAACTGAATTAGCCAATGGCGGCCAAGGTAAATTACTGAGACAAAATTCTTTAACATTTTTGCACTAGTCAGATGACCCTTTCATTCTGTGCATAATACGACTAAAAAAATATTCATAAATAAAAAAGTTTTTTGTAAAATTTTAAATTATCAAAATTTGGCGCCTAATATCTTTGAAGATTTACCGAAAATCAAAAATCGAAAGTAATGTAGCTATGTGCCCTGTCTCTGGCTATGCCAAAATGTATCGAAAGTTAAAATTCAATGATTATTGTTAAAATTACTGCAATATTTTAAAAAACGATAATTTGGTGATTTCGGACATTTCGCATTGTCGCAGAACGTTCAAAATAGCTTTATCCTCTAAGTCACACCCACTTTCCCAGTAAAACCGAAGAAATCGTAACGATGCGACATGTAGTTGCTGAGATCTATTCAAATTGGAATCTGAATAATAATAATAATAAGAACTAGACCTGCAAGCAGCACTGAACCGGCTTTCAGGAATCATACAGGAAGTTTATTATACCATAGCCGATCCATTGAGCTACCAAACTATACTTTAGTTGTTTTGCTTCAGCGACACCCTCTATCATATGTAAAAGTAATATTTGCTGGCGAAAAGACCGGTCAAAATTGTAAATTAAGGCAAAATTACGTCACTTCCGGTACCGAAAGAAATTTTTATAGGTAAAAAATAAGTCGAAAATTCGCAACATACAAAATACAAACTTTGTTTTATACATATCGGGCAATAAATAATTAACCTATAACCCATAAACTGAAATTAAGAAGGTAAAAAACTTAAAAGTGACCCTGGGAAAATTGGTTATTATTCGACAAGGGAACATGCTAGAAGCCTTTTCTTGATATCAATATGATGGTATTGATTCAATCTTACTGCCCATTAGAGTCAGACGTTATAAAGTTAAACGAATAATGAATATAAATCACTTCAAAAAAATGTTTGTTTTGAAGGCTAAAAATACGTTTTTTGCAAAAATTACATTACTTCCGGTGATATTGAAAATGTTAACTTGGTTCATAGAAGTCATAAATGGCATAAGGCATCAAATGGTAAAAAGATTATAAAAATCGAATAATAATTGACACTTTTATAGACCAAAAACCTTGAAAAGTGACTTATAGAAGATCGCCTATTTCTCTGAAACCGTACAAGTTAGAAACCATTTTGTGGTATCTGTATGGTCGTATGGCTTCATTCTATTCGTTGATGGGAATCAAATATCATAATTTTAAAAATATTATAAGGCAGACTCATTTGAATACAATTTTAGTTTTTTAGGTTAAAAATACAGTTTTTGCCCAAATGACGTCATTTCCGGTCACAGTGAAAATGTAAAATTGGCTTGACCTAGTCCAAATTGGCATTAGGCATCAAATGGAAAAAAAATATTGCAAATCGAATAATAATTCACTTTTGTATAGGCAAAATAACGTGAAAAGTGATGCATGCAAAATTGCATATTTCTCGGCAACTGCTCATATTATAAACTAATTTTCGCATACATTCTCTTCGTCTGGATTATTGCTACGAGTTTATGAAAATTACAAATAAATATTTCAAAATATGAAGACGCTGAATGAATTGTAAATAACTGAATTTTACACTTTATTTTACATTTTATTCGAAATTGCCCGAAAATGAAATTGAAATTTAAAAATATGAGCTAAGGATTTTGTGCACCTTTGCAGGGTGCATCCTTTTAGTTATATCAGTTTTGGAAAAAAATAATATTTGCTTTCAAAAAGTGGTACCGAACTGTCAAAATTGTAGTTTTTGTTAATATTACGTCACTTCCGTTGCCGACAGAAAAATTTCACCGTAACAAAAAAAATTACAATTGGGACCACGGAGCATATGAACTTTGTTTTATACAAATCGAACAATAAATAATTTTTCTGGGTACGAAAAGCAAAATTAGCCGATGGCGGCTAACGCAAATTACCGAGACAATTTTTTTTCTCATTTCTGCTCAAGTACGATGATATTTTAACCCTGTGAAAAATATCATCAAAAAATATTCATAAATAAAAAAGGTTTTCGTAAAAAAAATATTTTTTTTCAAAATATCGGACATTTTTTCGACTACTTCCGGTTTTACGATCATTGTCGCGATAGCTTTACGAGGTTCTTGGGATACTTAACTTTCTGTACCAGAAGTGTCAGAAACATCCATTGAGCAGTTTTTGAAAAAAAGATAAATTAAAGAGCGTTTACAAAAATTTAACGATTTTTCAATTTTTTTCAAAGTTTGATGCCATTTTTGGACCACCTATTTCATTTCAATGGTTTTCATTTTGGATTCACTGTATAGACAACCGATAGGACTTTGAGTAAGAAAAGTTTAAGAAAAATCGTAGGCGTCGTTTTCGAGAAAAGTGCGTCTCAGAATGTTAAAAAATCGGAAAATACTAGATTTTTGGCATGCAATAATTTATTTCCTTACCATGGAAATCATATTATTGAGATACCATATGATGGTCCATTAATAGTTCTATCCAACGACACTTTAGTTCTTTTGGTCCGCTATTACCTAAGGGAGAAATCATGTTTTTCGCAAGTGCGACAATATTTTTAACTTTTTTTTTTATTTTTTGAATACTTCCGGTATGGTTATTATTTTCGGAATAGTTTTAATAGCCAGTTTGGGCACTAAAATAGCCACAGGGCTCTGTAATGATATATTACATTATCTGATCAGATAAAATGCCCCTGAGAAATCCTACGTTCAAAAGTGCCAAAAATGCAAAAAATTTAAAATATCGAAAATTAAATTTCAATAATTACATACATATTATACACTGTTAGAATCGTAATTAGGTCAGCTATCTGAATATACAACCTTTTTTTAAAAATTTCTTAAAATAAAAAAATAGTAGAGCATTTTCCAAAATTTCACGATTTTTCGACTTTTTTCGATTTTCAGTCCCTTTTTTATCCTATTCCAGACATTTCAAAGGCTTATTGGATGGCTTCATGCAAAAGACTTCCAAAAGGACTCTCGATAGAAAAAATTTGAAAAAAATTGTAGGTTAAGTTTTCGAGATACAGGCGTCCAAAAACGCTCCAAATCAGAAAATACTTGATTTTCAGCGTGCCATATTTTGCTGACTGATCATAGAATCCGTATGAATTGGGTATCATACGATAGTACAATCCTAGTGCAGTCCAATGGTACCCTAATTTCTTTAATCCATTGATATCGGGCGGAGAAATCGCGTTTTTCCCCAAAATATCCATTTTTTGCATTTTTTTCAAAATATTGCCCATTATTTCGACCACTTCCGGTTTAAGGATTCTTGTCGAAATTGCTTTATAAGTTGGTATTGGACTATAACTTCATGTTCCAGAAGTTTCAGAAACGTCAATTCTGCCATAAACCGAAACCCGAGCTCACAAAATGGGAAGAAAATTCGAAAAAAATCGAAAAATAAAGGGCGATAACTCTGAATGAAACTTATATTACTGGAATCGGATGGACTTCAGGTATCCAAAAATGTAGGTCAAATTTGAAAATTTTTAAAAATAACAAAAATTGTCTCGTAAACAACATCTTTTCAATTTTCAAACGATAAAAGTCATAGACGAATGTTCGAAATTGAAAAATGTTAGATAGCCATTGTCTCAGAAAAGATTCAGGGATTCCAAAAATGTAATTTGTTTGAAAATGGATAAAGAATTGCCGAAACTATGGCCAATTTTCAATTTTTAGACAACGTACAAAGTTCGGTCACTTCCGGTATGCGCAGAAATTTCGAAAATATTTTATCAAGTAGCCACCACATGGTTTCCCAATAGAAAATCTAATTCCAGATCGATATCTGTTTCGATCATAGAGATCTAGGCCCTCGCGGTAAATAATAATAATAATAATAATAATTTTAGTAATCTCAATAGGCTTTCAGACGAAAGTCTGAAAGCCTAATAATAATTTTAACAAAAACAATAGTGTTTCACACAAGCTACGCAGTGTGAAACCCTAATAATAATTTTAACAAAAACAATAGTGTTTCACACAAGCTACGCAGTGTGAAACCCTAATAAGAACTAGACTTGCTTGCAAGGCTGAAGGCTTTCACCTTACCCAAGGCAGCACAAAATGCCCACCACTCACCCCTTAAAACACACAGACACACACACTTAAACAGCTCAGATATTGTCACTTTATGTGCATGCGCATTACGATAGAAGGAAAGTGAAAAATATAGTTGAATAATTTCCAACATAATGAACTTGGATCGGTAGAACCGCACAGACGCCGGAAATCTAAGCACGCTATCAAAAACTAAAAAATTCCAAGAAATTTTAATTTTAGTACATTTTCAAAATTGTCAAGGAAAAAGAGAACGACGTGGTATCTCAATTCGATCGTTATCTAAGCACGCAATCAAAAACTGAAAAATTCCAAGAAATTTTAATTTTAGTTCATTTTCAAGAAAAAAAAGAAAACGAAGTGGTATCTCAATTCGATCGTTATCGCATCCGCAATATCACCCGCAGTACAAAAATATAACTTTTTCGAAAATCGGTTGGGAATTGACATAATTAGGACCGATTTTCATTCGCGCACATTAAAGATTTACATCACTTCCGGTCTGTTCACAACTTTCGCAATAGATCTAAGTACTAAATGTTTAAAACATAGAAAAAAACAATATTCAGAATTCTATCAGTTTTAGTTTCAGAAATCTAAACGACTACAGAAAAAAAAAACAGTTTTCCGAATGAGACAAAAAAAAAATACCTTAAGTATCAGGTAATAACCAAAACCCTAATCGCACCTTTCAACATTAATTTTGCAAAATTGTAATTGAGGGGTACTTTATTTATAAATAGCTTCAACAGAGAGCTTCATTTTCACTGGTATCAAATGATGACGTCATGTAGACATTAAACCTGGGATATTAATTTCAGGAGTAACTGTTAATTACTAAAATGAATTATTTTCATTCTAGAAGCACCAATACCAGATATTGGTTAAAATTCAAACACCCTTTGTTCAAATATTGCCAGTTTTAAAAAAGCTCTATATATATATATGCTTTATACGTATGCAAAACGTTCGATTTATAACCAATTCGGACTTTTGTCGATGTCACACCAATGTGTTACACGGAACTGTGGAATCGCGTTCAGGTCAGCTACTCAAATATGTAACTGGTTCAAAACTAAATTGAATATTCAATGAAATATCGACAATATTCTGATTTCGTGCACGTTAATGATTTGACGTCACTAACATATAAAAATTTATCTTTAATTAGAGATAGCTCAAACTACATCATGCTTTCTATCACAGGTGCAATATTCGTAATTCTGCACGATACTACTGCAAGATACAACTGCAACCTATAGATAATTAGATTTCCTTATAAACAGCGCGGGCCGTCGATTTGTGTCGAAATGATTACGGTTATGAGGTAATTTTGACAAAGAAGAAACAATATTAATTCAAAGACTAATTATTACACACAGAAATCAATTATTTCTGTTACAGGGTCACTAAATTCATATTTTGAATATAAGCAAACACTCAAAGTTGAAATACTTTTACCTCAAATATCGTCACTGTGATAGAAATGGGGAATTTTGAATATGCTCTAAACGTTGGTAAAACGTACAGATTGTATCAACTCTTACTGCATGTTTCGCTTAACAATGAAAGATGATGTTTTCAATTTTCGATCCCTTTGTTCTCATACTCCTGATATTTCTAACTGTTGCGCAATGGTTTCATACCTAAGACTACCGATAAAACTCTGATTTCGTGCACGTTAATGATTTGACGTCACTAACATATAAAAATTTATCTTTAATTAGAGATAGGGCCCAAGCTGAAACTACATCATGCTTTCTATCACAGGTGCAATATTCGTACTTCTGCACGATACTACTGCAAGATACAACTGCAACCTATAGATAATTGGATTTCCTTATAAACAGCGGGAGCCGTCGATTTGTGTCGAGATGATTGCGGTTGAGGGATAATTTTGACAAAGAAGAAACAATATTAATTCAAAGACTAATTATTACATACAGAAATCAATTATTTCTGTTACAGGATCACTAAACCCATATTTTGAATATAAGTAAACACTCAAAGTTGAAATACTTTTAGCTCAAATATCGTCACTGTGATAGAAATGGGGAATTTTGAATATGCTCTAAACGTTGGTAAAACGTACAGATTGTATCAACTCTTAATGCATGTTTCGCTTAACAATGAAAGGTGACGTTTTCAGTTTTCGATCCCTTTGTTCTCATACTCCTGATATTTCTAAATGTTGCGCAATAGTTTCATACCTAAGACTACCGATAAAACTCTCTGTAGAAGAAGTTCCCCAAAAAAATTACGTTGACTTTTCGAGAAAAAGACGTCTAAAAATGCTCCAAATGGTAAAAATACGACGTTTTGGATTTTCAATCTCGTTTTTCGACTACTCATGACATTTAGAGAAATTGTACAATGGTTTCACACAATACACCACCTATAAGACTCTCGAATGAGAAAGTTTAAAAAAAATCGTAGGCGGCGTTTTCGAGAAATACGCGTCTAAATTTGATCGAAATAGCAAAATACCTTACTTTTCAAACTCAGATAACTTTTTTATTTTTTGATAGAAACTTGTGGCTATAGTACCATCTTGTAGGTAATTCACGTGGCTATCAAACGATATAATGCATTAACTACTCGGTAAACAACCAATCGATACATCTTATTTGTCGCACAGGCACCCATTTTTCTGAATTTTGTCAAAGTTTGGATACCTTTCTTGACCACTTCCGGTGATTAGAGGATTTTCATTTATAGTTTAATGAACAATTCAGACATCTCTGTTCATCTTACCAAAGTTTCAGGAAAATCGTTAGAGTGGTTTTAAAAAAATAAGCCTTACCGTTTTTGACCAAAATGCGAAAAAAAGTGAAAAATCAAAGTTAATATTTCAGAACATAACTTATATTGTTGGAATCGGATCGACGTCAGCTATCCAAAAGTGTAATTAGAATTTCTAAATTCCTAAAAATAAACATTTTAGCAATTTTTTGAAAATTTTCCAGTATTCACCAAAAAAATGAGAGCGACAAAGATTCTATATTCAACGTTTTTCAACTGCTATCTAGTCGAAAATGTCTCCCGCTATTCAAAAATATAAATGTCTGAAAAATCGATTGAGAATTAACTGAATTATGGCCGATTTTCAATTTTTATACGTCCACATTCATAATGTGAACGTATTATGCCGTCACCCCTGTCTGTGTGTGTGTGTGTGTGTGTGTGTGTATGTATGTATGTGTGTGTGTGTGTGTGTGTGTGTGTGTGTGTGTGTGTGTGTCTGTGGTTCGCCTACAGGGCGCAATTCTTCATGGATTTTCTTCAAACTTGGTATACTTATTCCTTATACCCTAAGGAAGATCCCTATTGTTTTTGGTGCATGCCCGACCCCCAGGGGCAGAGCCACGCCCATTTCTAGTATTTGTTTGTTTGTCGTCTGCAGGCCACATTTCTTAACTTATAACCTTGAAACATTGCATACATATTCTTTGTACCCAAAGGACCATCTCTATCGTTTTGGGTGCATGCCCAACCCCCAGGGGCAGAGCCACGCCCATTTTCTTTTCGTATGTCTTTGTGTCGCCTACAGGGCGCAATTCTTACTGAAGTTTCTTCAAACTTTGTATATGTACTCTTTACACCCTAAGGATGATCCCTATCGTTTGGGGTGCATGCCCGACCCCCAGGGGCAGAGCCACGCCCATTTCTAATATTTGATTGTTTGTCGTCTACAGGCCACATTTCTTAACTTATAACCTTGAAACTTTGCATACATATTCTTTGTACCGAAGGACCATCCCTTTCGTTTGGGGTGCATGCCCAACCCCCAGGGGCAGAGTCACACCCATTTTCTTTTCGCGTGTCTTTGTGTCGCCTACAGGGCGCAGTTCTTACTGAAGTTTCTTCAAACTTTGTATATTTACTCTTTACACCCTAAGGATGATCCCTATCGTTTGGGGTGCATGCCCGACCCCTAGGGGCAGAGCCACGCCCATTTCTAGTATTTGATTGATTGTCGTCTACAGGCTACATTTCTTAACCTTGAAACTTTGCATGCATATTCTTTGTACCCAAAGGGACACCCCTATCGTTTGGGGTGCATGCCCAACCCCCAGGGGCATAGCCACGCCCATTTCTAGTATTTGATTGTTTGTCGTCTACAGGCCACATTTCTTAACTTATAACCTTGAAAGTTTGCATACATATTCTTTGTACCGAAGGACCATCCCTATCGTTTGGGGTGCCTTTGTGGCGCCTACAGGGCGCAATTCTTAGTGAATTTTCTTCAAACTTTGTATATTTACTCTTTACACCCTAAGGATGATCCCTATCGTTTTGGGTGCATGCCCGACCCCCAGGGGCAGAGCCACGCCCATTTTATTTTGTGTGCTTCCTACAGGCCACAATTCTTAATCGATCATATTGAAACTTAAAATACTTATTCCTTATACCCTAATGATGATCTCTTTTGTTTTGGGTGCATGCTCGACCCCCTTGGACAGCAACGCCCATTTCTTGTATTTGTTTGTCTGTCATCTACAGGCTGCATTTCTTAAAGTATCGTCTTGAAACTTTTAAAACTTATTCTTGGTACCTTAAGGAAGATCCCTATTGTTTTTGGTGCATGCCCGACCCCCAGGGACAGTACCACGCCCATTTTCTTTTTGGGTGTCTGTGTGTCACCTACACGCCACAATTCTTAATCGATCGTCTTGAAAACTTTTTTATACTTATTCCTTATACCCTAAGACTGACCACTATTATTTTTGGTGCATGCCGGACCCCCTGGGACTGAGCCACGCCCAATGTTCGTCTACAGGATGCAATTCTTAATAGATCCTTTTAAAACTTTGCATACCTATTCCTTATACCCTAAGGATTACCCCAATTGTGTTTGGTGATTTCCTATCCCCCAGGGACAGAGTCATGTTCATTTTTACTTCGTGTGTGTTGTCTACAGGCCATGATTCTAAATGGATCGTCTTTAAACTTGGGATATGTATTCCTTATAGCCTAAGGACAACAACTGCATGTCCCGACTCCCAGAGGCAAGCCACGCCCAATTTTTGTGTTTGTGGTTTACAGGCCGCAATTCTGAATGAATCAGCTTGGTACTTGGCATATGTGTATTCCTTATAGCCCGAGGGCGTCCACTATTGATTTTGGTGATCCCCAGGGGCAGAGCCATGGCCACTTTTTGCCTTTAGCGCCTGAAAGCCACAATTCTGAATGGATTATCTTGATGTTGAAGCACGACCCTCAACGCTAAACAAACCAAACGCCTAGCCTTCTTGACAAAGTACCATATCAATCAAAGCAGGAATGTGGACGTATATTGTAGCGTTAGCGTTATGTTTGTGCACGCTAAAGATTTCACGCATTTCCGCTATGCGCACAAATCTGGAAATAGTTTTAAGGAGTAACCATCACCCATTTTCCCGAGGGAAAATCAAACTTCAGACCTCTATCTCTTATAGTTTCTGAGATCTAGCTTCCCCCAATAAAAAAAAAATAATAATAAGAATAATCTTAGTAATAACAATAGTCTTTCACCATTGAAAAATGGTGAAAGCCTAACTAGACCTGCATGCAGGAATGACGGGTTTCACTGGTGCCACGTTACCCTTAAACATGTCACTTCCGGTGCCAAGTTACCCTTGAACATATGTCACTTCCGGTACCAACGAAACCACTAAACAGGTTTCCAAATTAACATTGCACACAAATAAAATGGACGCAGAATCAACAAAATCCAGCAATATCAATTCATTTTATACATTTGTTACTTGTAAATGATCTTGACAAAATTAAATTACTCCCGGTGTTAATGCAAATGTTCAATTAGTCTTATGAAATCAGAAATGGCATACGATATCATATAGTGAAAATTTAATGTAAATCGAATAATAATTGCCACTTTTAAAGACCAAAAAACTTGAAAAGTGACTTGTAGGAAATCGGCTATTTCTCTGCAACCGTACAAGTTAGAAACCATTTTGTGGTATCTGTATGATGGTATGGGTTCATTCTATTTGTTGATTGGCATCAAATACCATACTTTGAAAAAGATTTCAAAACAGACTCGTTTGAATAAAATATCTGTTTTAGAGGCTAAAAATACAGTTTTTGCCAAAATGACGTTACTTCCGGTGATAATGAAAATCTTAAATTACTTGTATGAAATCCCAAATGGCATTAGGTATAACATGGTGTGACATTTATGAAAATCGAATAATAATTGACCTTTTTATGGCCCCGAAACCTTCAAAAGTGACCTGTAGAAAACCGTCTATTTCTCGGCAACCGAACAAGTTAGAAACCATTTTATGATATCTATATGACCATATGAGTTTTGTTTATATGTGAATTTAAACCAAAAGTTAAAATTATTAATACATATTAAGTTATTCTTGGTTGAATAAAACATTGATTTAAAAAGTTTAAAATGCATTTTTTGACCAAATGATGTCACTTCCGGTGTCAATTTTAAATTGTAATCAACTTGATATGACGCTACGTGCTTTTTGAATCAAATGATGTCACTTTTATAAAAATCCAATCATAATTGACTATTTTACAGGCAAAATAACGAAAACAGTGACTTGTACAGAAC
Organism: Patella caerulea; assembly: GCA_036850965.1. Taxonomy (NCBI): domain Eukaryota; kingdom Metazoa; phylum Mollusca; class Gastropoda; family Patellidae; genus Patella; species Patella caerulea. The sequence continues at coordinate 46,095,406 of JAZGQO010000001.1, read as the reverse complement.
TGCCCATTTCTTGGTAACTGCTTATAGTACAAACGAATTTTAACATACATTTTCTTCGTATGGATTATAGCTACAAGTTTATAAAAGTTACGAAGAAATATTTTAAAATCTGAAAAGCCTGAATAGGTTGTAAATGGGTCAATTTTACACCATTTTTAGCCATTTAATCGAATTTGCTCGAAAATGAAATCGAAATTAAAAAAACTGCTTCCGCCATTTTTTGCGCCTTGAAAGGGCACAAGCTTTGGGTCAAATAATTTTTCCAAAAAATAATATTTGTTTTCGAAAAATGGTACCTAACTGTCAAAATTGTAGTTTTTGGTAAAATTATGCCACTTTCGGTGCCGACAGATAACACTTCCGGTAATAAAAAAAATGACAATTGAGACAACGAAGCATATGAACTTTGTTTTATACAAATCGAACAATAAAAAATTAATCTAGGACTTAAAAACTGAATTAGCCAATGGCGGCCAAGGTAAATTACTGAGACAAAATTCTTTAACATTTTTGCACTAGTCAGATGACCCTTTAATTCTGTGCATAATACGACTAAAAAATATTCATAAATAAAAAAGTTTTTTGTAAAATTTTAAATTTTCAAAATTTGGCGCCTAATATCTTTGAAGATTTATCAAAAATCGAAAGTAGTGTAGCTATGTGCCCTGTCTCCGGCTATGCCAAAATGTATCGAAAGTTAAAATTCAATGATTATTGTTAAAATTACTGCAATATTTTAAAAAACGATAATTTGGTGATTTCGGACATTTCGCATTGTCGCAGAACGTTCAAAATAGCTTTATCCTCTAAGTCACACCCACTTTCCCAGTAAAACCGAAGAAATCGTAACGATGCGACAAGCAGTTGCTGAGATCTACTCAAAACAAAAGAAGAATAATAATAATAATAAGAATAACTAGACCTGCATGCAGGAATGACGGGTTTCACTGGTGCCATGTTACCTTTGAACTTGAACTTATGTCACTTTCGGTGCCACGTTACCCTTGAACATATGTCACTTCCGGTACCAATGAAACCAATATACAGGTTTCCACATAAGCATTGTACACATCAAATAAAATGGAAACAGAATCAAACAAATCCAGCAATATCAATTGATTTTATATATTTGTTACATGTAATTGATCCTGACAAAATTACAGTACTTCCGGTGATATGTTCCATTAATATTATGAAATCAGAAATGGCATAAGGCATCACATGGTGAAAATTTTATGTAAATCGAATAATAATTGCCACTTTTATAGACCAAAAACCTTGGAAAGTGACGTGTAGAAAATCGTCTATTTCTTGGCAACCGTACAAGATAGAAACCATTTTTTGGTATTTATATGACCGTATGGGTTTAATCTATTTGTTGATTGGAATCAAATATCATAATTTTATAAACATTACAAATCAGACTCATTTGAATAAAATATCTGTTTTGAAGGCTTAAAATACAGTTTTTGCCAAAATGGCGTTACTTCCGGTGATAATGAAAACGTTAAATTAGTTTTATAACTTCGTCTATGACATTAGGCTTCAAAGGGTGAAAATTTTATGAAAATCGAATATTAATTGACACTTTTATGGGCCAAAAACCTTCAAAAGTGACTTTTATAAAAACGCCTATATCTCGGCAACCGAACAAGTTAGAAACAATTTTATGATATCTATTTGACCGTATGAGTTTTGTTAGTATGTGAATTTAAACCAAAAGTTAATTTTATTATTACATATCAAATAATTCTTGGTTGAAAAAAACATCGATTTTAAAAGTTAAAAATGCAGTTTTTGACCAAATGGCGTCACTTCCGGTGTAAATTCTAAATTATAATCAATTTGATATGACGCATACTTGCTTTTTGAATCAAATGATGTCACTATTGTGAATATCCATTAATAATTGACTATTTTACAGGCAAAATTAAGAAAACAGTGACTTATGCAAAACTGCCAATTTCTCGGCAACTGCTTATATTACAAACTAATTTTCACATACATTCTCTTCGTATGGATTATAGCTACAAGTTTATAAAAGTTACGTAGAAAAATTTTAAAATCTGAAAAGCCTGAATGGGTTGTAAATAGGTGAATTTTACACCATTTTTAGCCTTTTAATTGAATTTGCTCGAAAATGAAATCGAAATTAAAAAAACTGCTTCCGACATTTTTTGCGCCTTGAATGGGCACACTCTTTGGGTCATATAATTTTTCAAAAAAATAATATTTGTTTTCGAAAAATGGTACCTAACTGTCAAAATTGTAGTTTTTGGTAAAATTATGCCACTTCCGGTGCCGATAGATAATACTTTTGGTCATAAAAAAAATGGCAATTGAGACAACGAAGCATATTAACTTTGTTTTATACAAATCGAACAATAAAAAATCAATATAGGACTGAAAAACTGAATTAGCCAATGGCGGCCAAGGAAAATTACCGAGGCAAAAAATGTTAACATTTTTGCGCTAGTCAGATGACTCTTTAATTCTGTGCACAACACGACTAAAAAATATTCATAAATAAAAAAGTTTTTTGTAAAATTTTAAATTTTCGAAATTTGGCGCCTAATATCTTTGAAGATTTGCCGAAAATCAAAAATCGAAAGTAGCGTAGCTATGTGCCCTGTCTCAGGCTATGCCAAAATGTATCGAAAGTTAAAATCCAATGATTATTGTTAAAATTACTGCAATATTTTCAAAAACGATCATTTGGTGATTTCGGACATTTCGCATTGTCGCAGAACGTTCAAAATAGCTTTATCCTCTAAGTCACACCCACTTTCCCAGTAAAACCGAAGAAATCGTAACGATGCGACAAGCAGTTGCTGAGATCTACTCAAAACAAAAGAAGAATAATAATAATAAGAATAACTAGACCTGCATGCAGGAATGACGGGTTTCACTGGTGCCACGTCACTTTCGGTGCCACGTTACCCTTAAACATATGTCACTTCCGATACCAATGAAACCATCACACAGGTTTCCACATCAAATAAAATGGACGAAGAATCAACCAAATCCAGCAATATCAATTCATTATATATATATGTTACTTGTAAGTGATCCTGGCAAAATTTCATTACTTCCGGTGATAATGAAAATGTTCAATTAGTTTTATGAAATCAGAAATGGCATAAGGCAGCATAATGGCGAAAATTGTATGTAAATCGAATGAGAATTGCCACTTTTATAGACCAAAAACCTTGAAAAGTGACTTGTAGAAAATCGTCTATTTCTCGGCAACCGTACACGATAAAAACTATCTTTTGGTATCTATATGATCGTATGGGTTCAATCCATTTGTTGAATGGAATCAAATATCATAATTTGAAATATATTACAAATCAGACTCATTTGAAAAAAATGTCTGTTTTGAAGGCTAAAAATACAGTTTTTGCCAAAATGACATTACTTCCGGTGATACTGAAAATGTTAAATTAGTTCTATGAAATCATAAATGACACAAGATATCATATGGTGAAAATTTTATGAAAATCGAATAATAACTGACACTTTTATAGACCAAAAACCTTGAAAAGTGACTTAAGGAAAATCGCCCATTTCTCTGCAACCGTACAAGTTAGAAACCATTTTGTGGTATCTGTATGATCGTATGGGTTCAATCTATTTGATCAATAGAATCAAATATCACAATTTGAAAAAAATAACAAATACGACTCATTTGAATAAAATATTGTTTTTTGAAGGCTAAAATTTAAGTTTTGAGCAAATGACGTCATTTCCGGTGGCAGCGCAAGGGGTAAAATGGTTTGACATAGTCCACTATAGCATTAGGCATCCAATGGCGAAAGAAAATTGAAAATCGAATAATAATTGATTCTTTTACAGCCAAAATTACGTGAAAAGTGACTCATGCAAAATTGCCTATTTCTCGGCAACTGCTTATATTACAAACTAATTTTCACATACATTCTCTTCGTATGGATTATAGCTACAAGTTTATAAAAGTTACGTAAAAATATTTTAAAATCTGAAAAGCCTGAATGAGTTGTAAATAGGTCAATTTTACGCCTTTTTTCACCTTTTAATCCAATTTGCTAGAAAATGAAAAAGAAATTAAAAAAACTGCTTCCGACATTTTTTGCGCCTTTAAAGGACACACTCTTTGGGTCATATAATTTTTCAAAAAAATAATATTTGTTTTCAAAAAATGTACCTAACTGTCAAAATTGTAGTTTTTGGTAAAATTATGCCACTTCCGGTGCCGACAGATAACACTTTTGGTAATAAAAAAAATGACAATTAGGACAACGAAGCATATGAACTTTGTTTTATACAAATCGAACAATAAAAAATTAATCTAGGACTGAAAAACTGAATTAGCCAATGGAGGCCAAGGAAAATTACTGAGACAAAATTTTTTAACATTTTTGCACTAGTCAGATGACTCTTTAATTCTGTGCACAATACGACTAAAAAATATTCATAAATAAAAAAGTTTTTTGTAAAATTTTAAATTTTCGAAATTTGGCGCCTAATATCTTCGAAGATTTGCCGAAAATCAAAAATCGAAAGTAGCGTAGCTATGTGCCCTGTCTCAGGCTATGCCAAAATGTATCGAAAGTTAAAATCCAATGATTATTGTTAAAATTACTGCAATATTTTCAAAAACGATAACTTCGGTGATTTCGGACATTTCGCATTGTCGCAGAACGTTCAAAATAGTCACACCCACTTTCCCAGTAAAACCGAAGAAATCGTAACGATGCGACACGTAGTTGCTGAGATCTATTCAAATTGGAATCTGAATAATAACTAGACTTGCTTGCAAGGCTGAAGGCTTTCACCTTACCCAAAGCAGCACAAAATGCCCACCACCCACCCCTTTAAAACACACACACACACACTTAAACAACTCAGATATTGACACTTTCTCTGCATGCGCATTACAATAGAAGGAAAGTGAAAAATATAGTTGAACAATTTACAACATTATGAACTTGGATCGGTAGAATCCTACAGACGCCAGAAATCTAAATACGCAATCAAAAACTGAAAAATTCTAAAAAAAAAATTTTTTACAATTTCAGTACATTTTCAAATTTTTAGGAAAAAAGGAGAACGGCGTGGTATTGCAATTCGACCTTTATCGCATCCACAATATCACCGGCTCTACAAAAATATAGCTTTTTAGAAAATCGGTTGGGAATTGACATTATTAGGACCTATTTTCCTTTATGCACGTTAAAGATTTACTTCACTTCAGGTCTGTTCAGAACTTTCGCAATACTTCTGAGTACTTACTGCTTAAAACATAGGAAAAATCATTATTCAGAACTCTATCCGCTTTAGTTTCAGAGATCTACAAGAGAATGAAAAAACCCCAGTTTTTCGAATGGGACAAAAAAAAGGATCGTGTCAGATCATAACCAAAACCAAGAATCATACCTTTCAACATCAACTTTTCAACATTTGTCCAGAGGGATGCCTTCCTTATAAATAGTTTCGGTAAATAGCGTCATTTTCGCTGGTATCATATGATGGCGTCATGTAGACAAAAAACCTGGGATAATAATTTCAGGAGTAACTGTTATTGACTAAAATGAATTATTTTCACTCTAGAAGCAGCATTACCAGACATTGGTTACCAGTAAAACACCTTTAGTTCAAATATTTCCTCTTTTCAAAAAAAGCTCTCTATATAATGCTTTATACGTAGGCAAAACGTTGCGATTATTAGCAACTCGGCCTTTGTCAATGTCACACCAATGTGTACACGGGACTTTGGAATCACGTCCATATCAACTACTCAAATATGCAACTGGTTCAAAAATTTATTAAATATTCAATGAAATATCTACAATTTTCTGATTTCGTGCACGTTAAAGATTTGACGTCACTACATGTAACATATAAAAATTTAATATTTATTACAGATAGAGTCCATGCTCAAACTGGTTATCTCAACTGAGAACGACATGGTTATCTCAATTCGACCTTTATCCCATCCGCAATATCCCGGGCTGTACAAAAATATAATTTTTTCGAAAATCGGTTGGGAATTGACATAATTAGAACCGATTTTCATTCGTAGACGTTAAAGATTTACATCACTTCCGGTCTGCTCACAACTTTCGCAATAGATCTAAGTACTAAATGTTTAAAACATAGGAAAAACCAATATTCAGAACTCTATATCTGTTTTAGTTTCAGAGATCTAAACGAGTATTAAAAAAAAACAGTTTTCCGAATGAGACAAAAAAAATACCTTAAGTTAGGGTGCCCCACGTGCCTACTGAAAAGTTGTACTAGACACGTTGAATATGCACGCTTTACTTGGTTCACTACTACTAATTTTCTGACAGTCTCGCACACTAGTTGAGTCTATAAATAGCAACAGCCCGTGGAAATTCTAAACACACTGGTAACTATTACAGTCGTAAAAAATCTATTGTTGACGATTCTGAGTAGCAGTAATATTTATCGTTTTGGTTATTACGGCATCTTTAGAAATTACGTTCGTTTTATTTTTTAAATTGCTTTATCCTTCGCATAACCGTTAGAAGCGACATATTTTGGTTTAGTACAAATAATATCTATGAATAACTTGGGTTGTACAGAATCATGATATCAGCAGCAGTTTCGTTTTACTTTTACAAGGTTAGAAAAAACAATTGTTGAGTCAACACTGTGTGTTATTTATAAATTCGATTTCTTGTTCCAGCTTTCAGTCACGTTTCGTAAAAAGTAGTCTGGATTATCCCGGCCCGTCAATCAGACGGAGAATGGTCGGTAGGCTGGTGAAGTGAGACTAGTTTCAAAACAAGGGCACGTAACCTATTTTTTACTCGAAAGTGTCTGGATGTTATGGACGACGCTCCGGACCATTTTTCAGTGTATTATTTATGATGTTTAAATGGTCATAGCTTATTAAGTTTAACATGACCGTTTATTTAGTGACTATAAATTTGTGAAATAGTTTTAAGACATGTCATATATATATAAATATTGTGGTGTAATTGTTTAGCTATTTGGAGATATTTATATATGGTGGGGCACCCTACTTAAGTATCAGGTAATAACCAAAACCCAAAATCGCACCATTCAACATTAATTTTTCAACGTTGTAATTGAGGGGTACCTTATTTAAAAATAGCTTCAACAGAGAGCTTCATTTTCACTGGTATCAAATGATGACGTCATGTAGACAAAAATCCTGGGATATTAATTTCAGGAGTAACTGTTAATTACTAGAATGAATTATTTTCATTCTAGAAGCACCAATACCAGATATTGGTTACCATTCAAACACCCTTAGTTCAAATATTGCCAGTTTTTAAAAAAGCTCTCTATATATGCTTTATACGTATGCAAAACGTTCCATTTATAACCAATTCGGACTTTTGTCGATGTCACACCAATGTGTTACACGGAACGTTGGAATCGCGTTCAGGTCAGCTACTCAAATATGTAACTGGTTCAAAAATAAGTTGAATATTCAATGAAATATCGACAATATTCTGATTTCGTGCACGTCAATGATTTGACGTCACTAACATATAAAAATATATCTTTAATTAGAGATAGGGCCCAAGCTCAAACTACATCATGCTTTCTATCATAGGTGCAATATTCGTACTTCTGCACGATACTACTGCAAGATACAACTGCAACCTACTGATAATTGGATTTCCTTATAAACAGCGCGAGCCGTCGATTTGTGTCGAGATGATTACGGTTATGAGGTAATTTTGACAAAGAAGAAACAATATTAATTCAAAGACTAATTATTACACACAGAAATCAATTATTTCTGTTACAGGGTCACTAAACCCATATTTTGAATATAAGTAAACACTCAGAGTTGAAATATTTTTAGCTCAAATATCGTCACTGTGAGAGAAATGGGGAATTTTGAATATGCTCTAAACGTTGGTAAAACGTACAGATTGTATCAACTCTTACTGCATGTTTCGCTTAACAATGAAAGGTGACGTTTTCAGTTTTCGATCCCTTTGTTCTCATACTCCTGATATTTCTAAATGTTGCGCAATAGTTTCATACCTAAGACTACCGATAAAACTCTCTGTAGAAGAAGTTCCAAAAAAAAAATTACGTTGACTTTTCGAGAAAAAGACGTCTAAAAATGCCCCAAATGGTAAAAATACGACGTTTTGGATTTTCAATCTCGTTTTTCGATTACTCATGACATTTAGAGAAATTGTACAATGGTTTCACACAATACACCACCTATAAGACTCTCGAATGAGAAAGTTTTAAAAAAATCGTAGGCGGCGTTTTCGAGAAATACGCGTCTAAAGTTGATCGAAATAGCAAAATACCTTACTTTTCAAACTCAGATAACTTTTTTATTTTTTGATAGAAACTTCACGTTATAGTACCATCTTGTAGATAATTCACGTGGCTATCAAACGATATAATACTTTAACTACTCGGTAAACAACCAATCGATACATCTTATTTGGCGCACAGGCACCCATTTTTCTGAATTTTGTCAAAATTTGGATACCTTTCTTGACCACTTCCGGTGATTAGAGGATTTTCATTTATAGTTTAAGGAACAATTCAGACATCTCTGTTCATCTTACCAAAGTTTCAGAAAAATCGTTGGAGTGGTTTTAAAAAAATAAGCCTTACCGTTTTTGACCAAAATGCGAAAAAAAGTGAAAAATCAAAGTTAATATTTCAGAACAAAACTTACATTGCTGGAATCGGATCGACGTCAGCTATCCAAAAGTGTAATTAGAATTTCTAAATTCCAAAAAATAAACATTTTAGCAAATTTTTGAAAATTTTCCAGTATTCACCAAAAAAATGAGAGCGACAAAGTTTCTATATTCAACGTTTTTCAACAGCTATCTAGTCGGAAATGTCTCCCGCTATTCAAAAATATAAATGTCTGAAAAATCGATTGAGAATTAACTGAATTATGGCCGATTTTCAATTTTTGTGCACGCTAAAGATTTCACACATTTCCGCTATGCGCACAAATCTGGAAATAGTTTTAAGGAGTAACCACCACCCATTTTCCCGAGGGAAAATCAAACTTCAGACCTGTATCTCTTATAGTTTCTGAGATCTAGCTTCCCCCAATAAAAAAATAAATAATAACTAGACTTGCTTGCAAGGCTGAAGGCTTTCACCTTACCCAAGGCAGCACAAATTGCCTACCACTCACCCCTTAAAACACACACACACACACACACGCTTAAACAACTCAGACATTGACACTTTCTGTGCATGCGCATTACGATAGAAGAAAGTGAAAAATATAGTTGAACAATTATGAACTTGGATCGGTAGAATCCTACAGACGCCAGAAATCTAAATACGCAATCAAAAACGCAAAAATTCTAAAAAAAAAATTACAATTTTAGTACATTTTCAAATTTTCAGGAAAAAAAGAGAACTGCGTGGTATTGCAATTCGACCTATATCTCATCCGCAATATCCCCGGCTCAACAAAAATATAACTTTTTCGAAAATCGGTTGGGAATTGACATAATTAGAACCGATTTTCATTCGTGCACGTTAAAGATTTACATCACTTCCGGTCTGGTCCACAACTTTCGCAATAGTTATAAGTAAGTAACTCTATCTGTTTTAGTTACAGAGATCTAAACGACTACAGAAAAAAAAACAGTTTTCCGAATGAGACAAAAAAAAAAATACCTTAAGTATCAAGGTAATAACCAAAACCCCAAATCGCACCTTTCAACATTAATTGTTCAACATCGAATTTGAGGGTTACTTTATTTATAAATGACTTCAACAGAAAGCTTCATTTTCACTGGTATCAAATGATGACGTCATGTAGACATAAAACCTGGGATATTAATTTCAGGAGTAACTGTTAATTACTAAAATGAGTTATTTTCATTATAGAAGCACAAGTACCAGATATTGGTTACTATTCAAACACCCTTTGTTCAAATATTGCCAGTTTTAAAAAAAGCTCTCTCTATATGCTTTATACGTATGCAAAACGTTCCACTTATAACCAATTCGGACTTTTGTCGATGTCACACCAATGTGTTACACGGAACTTTGGAATCGCGTTCAGGTCAGCTACTCAAATATGTAACTGGTTCAAAACTAAATTGAATATTCAATGAAATATCGACAATATTCTGAGTCCGTGCACGTTAATGATTTGACGTCACTAACATATAAAAATTTATCTTTAATTAGAGATAGGGCCCAAACTCAAACTACATCATGCTTTCTATCACAGGTGCAATATTCGTACTTCTGCACGACACTACCTACTGCAAGATACAACTGCAAACTGTTGATAATAGGAATTCCTTTTAAATAGCGTGAGCAGTCGATTTGGGTCGAGATGATTACGGTTATGAGGTAATTTTGACAAAGAAGAAACAATATTAATTCAAAGACTACTTATTACACACAGAAATCAATTATTTATGTTACAGGGTCACTAAACCCATATTTTGAATATAAGTAAACATTCAAAGTTGAAATACTTTTAGCTCAAATATTGTCACTGTGAGGGAAATGGGGAATTTTGAATATGCTCTAAACGTTGGTAAAACGTACAGATTGTATCAACTCTTAACTGCATGTTTCGCTTAACAATGAAAGGTGACGTTTTCAGTTTTCGATCTCTTTGTTCTCATACCCCTGATATTTCTAAATGTTGCGCAATGGTTTCATACCTAAGACTACCGATAAGACTCTCTGTAGAAGAAGTTAAAAAAAAAAAAATTACGTTGACTTTTCGAGAAAAAGACGTCTAAAAATGCTCCAAATGGTAAAAATACGACGTTTTGGATTTTCAATCTCGTTTTTCGACTACTCATGACATTTAGAGAAATTGTACAATGGTTTCACACAATACACCACCTATAGGACTCTCGAATGAGAAAGTTTTAAAAAAATCGTAGGCGGCGTTTTCGAGAAATACGCGTCTAAAGTTGATCGAAATAGCAAAATACCTTACTTTTCAAACTCAGATAACTTTTTTATTTTTTGATAGAAACTTGTCGCTATAGTACCATCTTGTAGATAATTTACGTGACTATCAAACGATATAATATTTTAACTATTCGGTAAACAACCAATCGATACATCTTATTTGGCGCACAGGCACTCATTTTTCTGAATTTTGTCAAACTTTGGATACCTTTCTTGACCACTTCCGGTGATTAGAGGATTTTCATTTATAGTTCATGGACTGGTTTGGTCCTTCGACTTCCTTTTCCCGAAGTTTCAGAAAAATCGTAGGCGCCGTTTTAAAAAAATAAGAACTCTACGATTTGAACAAAATGCCAAAAAAAGTGACAAATCAAAGTTAACATTTCAGAACAAAACTTATATTGTTGGAATCGGTTTTAGGTCAGCTATCCAAAAATATAAGTCAAATTTCAAAATTCCAAAAACTAACAATTTTATGAAATTTTCCAATTTTCACCAAAAAAATGAAAATGACAAAGTTTCAAAATTCAAAGATTTTGAACTCCTGTCTTCTCGTCAATGTTTCCGAGTATCCAAAAATATAACTTTCTGAAAAATCGATTAAGAACTAAAAGACTTATGGCCGATTTTTAAATTTCGTGCACGTTACAGATTCTACAAAAGCGGGATATTTTGGTAATTTCGTTTTACATTTAAGCACTAATACATGAAACAGTTAATTTAATTCCAGAGTTTCATAACATTCGTTCAAATAGTTTCTGAGATTTAGGTTTCCCCATTTGAGTTAAACGTATAACGCGTTTTGTAATTGGTTTGGGGGGAAAACCAATTACCTACTAGACTTGCTTGCAAGGCTGAAGGCTTTCACCTTTACCCAAGGCACCACAAATTGCCTACCACTCACCCCTTAAAACACATACACACACACACACACTTAAACAACTCAGACATTGACACTTTCTGTGCATGCGCATTACGATAGAAGGAAAGTGAAAAATATAGTTGAACAATTATGAACTTGGATCGGTAGAATCCTACAGACGCCAGAAATCTAAATACGCAATCAAAAACGCAAAAATTCTAAAAAAAAAATTACAATTTTAGTACATTTTCAAATTTTCAGGAAAAAAAAGAGAACTGCGTGGTATTGCAATTCGACCTATATCTCATCCGCAATATCCCCGGCTATACAAAAATATAACTTTTTCGAAAATCGGTTGGGAATTGACATAATTAGGACCGATTTTCATTCGCGCACGTTAAAGATTTACATCACTTCCGGTCTGTTCACAACTTTCGCAATAGATCTAAGTACTAAATGTTTAAAACATAGAAAAAAACAACATTCAGAATTCTATCAGTTTTAGTTTCAGAAATCTAACGACTACAGAAAAAACACAGTTTTCCGAATGAGACAAAAAAAAAAAAATACCTTAGGTATCAGGTAATAACCAAAACCCCAAATCGCACCTTTCAACATTAATTTTTCAACATTGTAATTGAGGGGTACTTTATTTATAAATGGCTTCAACAGAGAGCTTCATTTTCACTGGTATCAAATGATGACGTCATGCAGACATAAAACCTGGGATATTAATTTCAGGAGTAACTGTTAATTACTAAAATGAATTATTTTCATTCTAGAAGCACCAATGCCAGAAATTGGTTACCATTAAACACCCTTTGTTCAAAAATTGCCAGTTTTAAAAAAAGCTCTCTATATATGCTTTATACGTATGCAAAACGATCCATTTATAACCAATTCGGACTTTTGTCGATGTCACACGGAACTTTGGAATCGCGTTCAGGTCAGCTACTCAAATATGTATTTCTATCACAGGTGCAATATACGTACTTCTGCACGATACTACTGCAAGATACAACTGCAACCTATAGGTAATTAGATTTCCTTATAAACAGCGCGAGCCGTCGATTTGTGTCGAAACGATTACGGTTATGAGGTAATTTTGACAAAGAAGAAACAATATTAATTCAAAGACTAATTATTACACACAGAAATCAATTATTTCTGTTACAGGATCACTAAACCCATATTTTGAATATAAGTAAACACTCAAAGTTGAAATACTTTTAGCTCAAATATCGTCACTGTGATAGAAATGGGGAATTTTGAATATGCTCTAAACGTTGGTAAAACGTACAGATTGTATCAACTCTTACTGCATGTTTCGCTTAACAATGAAAGATGATGTTTTCAATTTTCGATCCCTTTGTTCTCATACTCCTGATATTTCTAACTGTTGCGCAATGGTTTCATACCTAAGACTACTGATAAAACTCTGATTTCGTGCACGTTAATGATTTGACGTCACTAACATATAAAAATTTATCTTTAATTAGAGATAGGGCCCAAGCTCAAACTACATCATGCTTTCTATCATAGGTGCAATATTCGTACTTCTGCACGATACTACTGCAAGATACAACTGCAACTTACTGATAATTGTATTTCCTTATAAACAGCGCGAGCCGTCGATTTGTGTCGAGATGATTACGGTTATGAGGTAATTTTGACAAAGAAGAAACAATATTAATTCAAAGACTAATTATTACACACAGAAATCAATTATTTCTGTTACAGGGTCACTAAACCCATATTTTGAATATAAGTAAACACTCAAAGTTGGAATACTTTTAGCTCAAATATCGTCACTGTGATAGAAATGGGGAATTTTGAATATGCTCTAAACGTTGGTAAAACGTATAGATTGTATCAACTCTTACTGCATGTTTCGCTTAACAATGAAAGATGATGTTTTTAATTTTCTATCCCTTTGTTCTCATACTCCTGATATATCTAACTGTTGCGCAATGGTTTCATACCTAAGACTACAGATAAAACTCTCTGTAGAAGAAGTTCCAAAAAAAAATTACGTTGACTTTTCGAGAAAAAGACGTCTAAAAATGCTCCAAATGGTAAAAATACGACGTTTTGGATTTTCAATCTCGTTTTTCGACTACTCATGACATTTAGAGAAATTGTACAATGGTTTCACACAATACACCACCTATAAGACTCTCGAATGAGAAAGTTTAAAAAAAATCGTAGGCGGCGTTTCCGAGAAATTCGCGTCTTAATTTGATCGAAATAGCAAAATACCTTACTTTTCAAACTCAGATAACTTTTTTATTTTTTGATAGAAACTTGTCGCTATAGTACCATCTTGTAGATAATTCACGTGGCTATCCAACGATATAACACTTTAACTACCCTGTAATCAACCAAGTGATACATCGCATTTTACCCATCGGTACCCATTTTTCAGAATTTTGTCAAACTTTGGATACTTTTCTTGACCACTTCCGGTGATTAGAGGATTTTTATTTATAGTTCATGGACTGGTTTGGACCTTCGACTTCATATTCCATAAGTTTCAGAAAAATCGTAGGCGCCGTTTTAAAAAAATAAGAACTCTACGATTTGACCAAAATGCGAAAAAAAGTGAAAAATCAAAGTTAACATTTCAGAATAAAACTAATATTGTTGGAATCGGATTGATGTCAGCTATCCAAAAATATAACTCATAATTCAAAATTCCAAAAAATAAAAATTTTGGAAATTTTTGAAAATTTTCCAATTTTCACCAAAAAAATGAAAGCGACAAAGTTTCTAAATTTGACGTCTGTGAACTGCTATCTTCTTAGAAATGTCTCAAGCTATCCAAAAATGTAAATATCAGAAAAATCGGTTGACAATTACCAAAATTACGGCCGATTTTCAATTTTCGTGCACGTTAAAGATTTAACGCATTTCTGCTATGCGCACGAATTTCGTTTTACATTTAAGCACTAACTACCACCCAGTTTCCCGAGAAAAAATCAAACTTCAGACCTCTATCTCTTATAGTTGCTGAGAAATAGGCAAAATGGAAAAAAAAAAAGAATAATAATAACTAGACTTGCTTGCAAGGCTGAAGGCTTTCACCTTACCCAAGGCAGCACAAATTGCCTACCACTCACCCCTTAAAACACACACACACACACACACGCTTAAACAACTCAGACATTGACACTTTCTGTGCATGCGCATTACGATAGAAGGAAAGTGAAAAATATAGTTGAACAATTATGAACTTGGATCGGTAGAATCCTACAAACGCCAGAAATCTAAATACGCAATCAAAAAGAGAGAGAGAGAAATGGGGTTTAACGTCCACTCAACACAAACTAGGTCATTTCGGGACTAACATATGGTTTAATTTTATTTCAATAATTCGCTTGCGCGTAGGGGTCTTTAGCAGTGGGAGGAAACCGGAGTGCCCGGAGGAAACCCACGAGGTTGAGAAGGCGCCCCTATCTCCATGCCACATACGCTCACACCAGGGCTCGAAACCACAGCCGCAAGCCAGAGGTGACCGGCCAGCTAGAGGTCGAAGCGCGGCGCTCTAGACCACTAGGCCATCCCAACCCCCCAAATACGCAATCAAAAACGCAAAAATTCTAAAAAAAAAAAAATTACAATTTTAGTACATTTTCAAATTTTCAGGAAGAAAAGAGAACTGCGTGGTATTGCAATTCGACCTATATCTCATCCGCAATATCCCCGGCTCTACAAAAATATAACTTTTTCGAAAATCGGTTGGGAATTGACATAATTAGAACCGATTTTCATTCGTGCACGTTAAAGATTTACATCACTTCCGGTCTGGTCCACAACTGTCGCAATAGTTCTAAGTACTAAATGTTTAAAACATAGGAAAAATCAATATTCAAAACTCTATCTGTTTTAGTTTCAGAGATCTAAACGACTACAGAAAAAAAACAGTTTTCCGAATGAGACAAAAAAAAAAAATACCTTAAGTATCAAGGTAATAACCAAAACCCAAAATCGCACCTTTCAACATTAATTGTTCAACATTGAATTTGAGGGGTACTTTATTTATAAATGACTTCGACAGAAAGCTTCATTTTCACTGGTATCAAATGATGACGTCATGTAGACATAAAACCTGGGATATTAATTTCAGGACTAACTGTGAATTACAAAAATGAGTTATTTTCATTATAGAAGCACAAGTACCAGATATTGGTTACTATTCAAACACACTTTGTTCAAATATTGCCAGTTTTAAAAAAAGCTCTCTATATATGCTTTATACGTATGCAAAACGTTCCATTTATAACCAATTCGGACTTTTGTCGATGTCACACCAATGTGTTACACGGAACTTTGGAATCGCGCTCAGGTAAGCTACTCAAATATGTAACTGGTTCAAAACTAAATTGAATATTCAATGAAATATCGACAATATTCTGATTTCGTGCACGTTAATGATTTGACGTCACTAACATATAAAAATTTATCTTTAATTAGAGATAGGGCCCAAGCTCAAAATACATCATGCTTTCTATCACAGGTGCAATATTCGTACTTCTGCACGACACTACTGCAAGATACAACTGCAATCTGATGATAATTGGATTTCCTTTTAAACCGCGCGAGCCGTCGATTTGTGTCGAGATGATTACGGTTATGAGGTAATTTTGACAAAGAAGAAAGAATATTAATTCAAAGACTAATTATTACACACAGAAATCATTTATTTCTGTTACAGGGTCACTAAACCCATATTTTGAATATAAGTAAACATTCAAAGTTGAAATACTTTTAGCTCAAATATTGTCACTGTGAGAGAAATGGGTAATTTTGATATGCTCTAAACGTTGGTAAAACGTACAGATTGTATCAACTCTTACTGCATGTTTCGCTTAACAATGAAAGGTGACGTTTTCAGTTTTCGATCTCTTTGTTCTCATACTCCTGATATTTCTAATTGTTGCACAATGGTTTCAAACATAAGACTACCGATAAAACTCTCTGTAGACGAAGTTCCAAAAAAAAATTACGTTGACTTTTCGAGAAAAAGACCTCCAAAAATGCTCCAAATGGTAAAAATGCAACGTTTTTGATTTTCTATCTCGTTTTTCGACTACTCATGACATTTAGAGAAATTGTACAATGGTTTCACACAATACACCCCCCATTAGGCTCTCGACTGAGAAAGTTTTAAAAAAATCGTAGGCGGCGTTTTCGAGAAACATGCGTTTAAAATTGCTCGAAATCGTAAAAACTCTTACTTTTCAAAGTCCTATAACTTTTCAATTTTTGATAGAAACTTGTCGCTGTAGTATCATCGGATAGATAATTCAATAGACTATTCAATGATATAAAACATTATTTAATTGGCAAACACACAATGAATACATCGCATTTTCCGCACAGGCACCAATTTTTCAGAATTTTGTCAAAATTTGGATACTTTTCTTGACCACTTCCGGTGATTAGAGGATTTTCATTTATAGTTCATGGACTGGTTTGGTCCTTCGACTTCATATTCCTGAAGTTTCAGAAAAATCGTAGGCGCCGTTTTAAAAAAATAAGAACTCTACGATTTGACCAAAATGTGAAAAAAAGTGAAAAATCAAAGTTAACATTTCAGAACAAAACTTATATTGTTGGAATCGTTTTAAGGTCAGCTATCCAAAAATATAAGTCAAATTTCAAAATTCCCAAAAATAACAATTTTATGAAATTTTCCAATTTTCACCCAAAAAATGAAAACGACAAAGTTTCAAAATTCAAAGATTTTGAACCCCTGTCTTCTCGCCAATGTTTCCTAGTATCGAAAAATATAACTTTTTGAAAAATCGATTAAGAACTAAAAGACTTATAGCCGATTTTTAAATTTCGTGCACGTTACAGATTCTACAAAAGCGGGATATTTTGGTAATTTCGTTTTACATTTAAGCACTAATACATGAAACAGTTAATTTAATTCCAGAGTTTCATAGCATTCGTTTAAATAGTTTCTGAGATTTAAGCTTCCCCATTTGAGTTAAACGTATAACGCGTTTTGTAATTGGTTTTGGGGGAAAACCAATTACCTACTAGACTTGCTTGCAAGGCTGAAGGCTTTCACCTTACCCAAGGCAGAACAAATTGCCTACCACTCACCCCTTAAAACACGCACACACACACACACACACTTAAACAACTCAAACATTGACACTTTCTGTGCATGCGCATTACGATAGAAGGAAAGTGAAAAATATAGTTGAACAATTATGAACTTGGATCGGTAGAATCCTACAGACGCCAGAAATCTAAATACGCAATCAAAAACGCAAAAATTCTAAAAAATAAAATTACAATTTTAGTAAATTTTCAAATTTTCAGGAAAAAAAGAGAACTGCGTGGTATTGCAATTCGACCTATATCTCATCCGCAATATCCCCGGCTCTACAAAAATATAACTTTTTCGAAAATCGGTTGGGAATTGAGATTATTATGACCTATTTTCATTTATGCACGTTAAAGATTTACTTCACCTCAGGTCTGTTCAGAACTTTCGCAATACTTCTAAGTACTTACTGCTTAAAACATAGGAAAAATCATTATTCAGAACTCTATCTGCTTTACTTTCAGAGATCTACACGTGAATGAAAAAAAAACAGTTTTTCGAATGGGACAAAAAAGAAAAGATCGTGTCAGATCATAACTAAAACCAAGAATCATACCTTTCAACGTCAACTTTTCAACATTTGTCCAGAGGGGTGCCTTCCTTATAAATAGTTTCGGCAAATAGCGTCATTTTCGCTGGTATCATATGATGGCGTCATGCAGACATAAAACCGGGGATATTAATTTCAGGAGTAACTGTTAATTACTAAAATGAATTATTTTCATTCTAGAAGCACCAATGCCAGATATTGGTTACCATTCAAACACCCTTTGTTCAAATATTGCCAGTTTTAAAAAAAAGCTCTCTATATATGCTTTATACGTATGTAAAACGATCCATTTATAACCAATTCGGACTTTTGTCGATGTCACACCAATGTGTTACACGGAACTTTGGAATCGCTTTCAGGTCAGCTACTCAAATATGTAACTGGTTCAAAACTAAATTGAATATTCAATGAAATATCGACAATATTCTGATTTCGTGCACGTTAATTATTTGACGTCACTAACATATAAAAATTTATCGTTAATTAGAGATAGGGCCCAAACTCAAACTACATCATGCTTTCTATCACAGGTGCAATATTCGTACTTCTGCACGATACTACTGCAAGATACAACTGCAACCTGTAGATAATTGGATTTCCTTATAAACAGCGGGAGCCGTCGATTTGTGTCGAGATGATTACGGTTGAGAGGTAATTTTGACGAAGAAGAAACAATATTAATTCAAAGACTAATTATTACACACAGAAATCAATTATTTCTGTTACAGGGTCACTAAACCCATATTTTGAATATAAGTAAACACTCAAAGTTGAAATACTTTTAGCTCAAATATCGTCACTGTGATAGAAATGGGGAATTTTGAATATGCTCTAAACGTTGGTAAAACGTACAGATTGTATCAACTCTTACTGCATGTTTCGCTTAACAATGAAAGATGATGTTTTCAATATTCGATCCTTTTGTTCTCATACTCCTGATATTTCTAACTGTTGCGCAATGGTTTCATACCTAAGACTACCGATAAAACTCTGATTTCGTGCACGTTAATGATTTGACGTCACTAACATATAAAAATTTATCTTTAATTAGAGATAGGGCCCAAGCTCAAACTACATCATGCTGTCTATCACAGGTGCAATATTCGTACTTCTGCACGATACTACTGCAAGATACAACTGCAACCTATAGATAATTGGATTTCCTTATAAACAGAGGGAGCCGTCGATTTGTGTCAAGATGATTACGGTTGAGAGGTAATTTTGACAAAGAAGAAACAATATTAATTCAAAGACTAATTATTACACACAGGAATCAATTATTTCTGTTACAGGGTCATTAAACCCATATTTTGAATATAAGTAAACACTCAAAGTTGAAATACTTTTAGCTCAAATATCGTCACTGTGATAGAAATGGGGAATTCTGAATATGCTCTAAACGTTGGTAAAACGTACAGATTGTATCAACTCTTACTGCATGTTTCGCTTAACAATGAAAGGTGACGTTTTCCGTTTTCGATCCCTTTGTTCTCATACTCCTGATATTTCTAAATGTTGCGCAATAGTTTCATACCTAAGACTACCGATAAAACTCTCTGTAGAAGAAGTTCCAAAAAAAAAATTACGTTGACTTTTCGAGAAAAAGACGTCTAAAAATGCTCCAAATGGTAAAAATACGACGTTTTGGATTTTCAATCTCGTTTTTCGACTACTCATGACATTTAGAGAAATTGTACAATGGTTTCACACAATACACCACCTATAAGACTCTCGAATGAGAAAGTTTAAAAAAAATCGTAGGCGGCGTTTCCGAGAAATTCGCGTCGTAAATTGATCGAAATAGCAAAATACCTTACTTTTCAAACTCAGATAACTTTTTTATTTTTTGATAGAAACTTGTCGCTATAGTACCATCTTGTAGATAATTCACGTGGCTATCAAACGATATAACACTTTAACTACTCTGTAATCAACCAAGTGATACATCGCATTTTACCCATCGGTACCCATTTTTCAGAATTTTGTCAAACTTTGGATACCTTTCTTGACCACTTCCGGTGATTAGAGGATTTTCATTTATAGCTCATGGACTGGTTTGGACCTTCGACTATATATTCAGTAAGTTTCAGAAAAATCGTAGGCGCCGTTTTAAAAAAATAAGAACTCTACGATTTGACCAAAATGCGAAAAAAAGTGAAAAATCAAAGTTAACATTTCAGACTAAAACTTATATTTTTGGAATCGGATTGATGTCAGCTATCCAAAAATATAAGTCATAATTCAAAATTCCAAAAAATAAAAATTTTGGAAATTTTTGAAAATTTTCCAATTTTCACCAAAAAAATGAAAGCGATAAAGTTTCCAAATTTGACGTTTGTAAACTGCTATCTTCTTAGAAATGTCTCAAGCTATCCAAAAATGTAAATATCAGAGAAATCGGTTGACAATTACCAAAATTACGCCCGATTTTCAATTTTCGTGCACGTTAAAGATTTAACGCATTTCCGCTATGTGCACGAATTTCGTTTTACATTTAAGCACTAACTACCACCCAGTTTCCCGAGAGAAAATCAAACTTCAGATCTCTATCTCTTATAGTTGCTGAGAAATAGGCAAAATGGAAAAAAAAAAAAAGAATAATAATAATAATCTTAGTAATTTCAATAGTCTTTCACCATTGAAAAATGGTGAAAGCCTAACTAGACTTGCTTGCAAGGCTGAAGGCTTTCACCTTACCCAAGGCAGCACAAATTGCCTACCACTCACCCCTTAAAACACACACACACACACGCTTAAACAACTCAGACATTGACACTTTCTGTGCATGCGCATTACGATAGAAGGAAAGTGAAAAATATAGCTGAACAATTATGAACATGGATCGGTAGAATCCTACAAACGCCAGAAATCTAAATACGCAATCAAAAACGCAAAAATTCTAAAAAAAAAATTACAATTTTAGTACATTTTCAAATTTTCAGGAAGAAAAGAGAACTGCGTGGTATTGCAATTCGACCTATATCTCATCCGCAAAATCCCCGGCTCTACAAAAATATAACTTTTTCGAAAATCGGTTGGCAATTGACATAATTAGAACCGATTTTCATTCGTTCACGTTAAAGATTTACGTCACTTCCGGTTTGGTCCACAACTTTCGCAATATTTCTAAGTACTAAATGTTTAAAACATAGGAAAAATCAATATTCAAAACTCTATCTGTTTTAGTTTCAGAGATTTAAACGACTACAGAAAAAAAACAGTTTTCCGAATGAGACAAAAAAAAAATACCTTAAGTATCAAGGTAATAACCAAAACCCAAAATCGCACCTTTCAACATTAATTGTTCAACATTGAATTTGAGGGGTACTTTATTTATAAATGACTTTAACAGAAAGCTTCATTTTCACTGGTATCAAATGATGACGTCATGTAGACATAAAACCTGGGATATTAATTTCAGGAGTAACTATTAATTACTAAAATGAGTTATTTTCATTATAGAAGCACAAGTACCAGATATTGGTTACTATTCAAACACCCTTTGTTCAAATATTGCCAGTTTTAAAAAAAGCTCTCTATATATGCTTTATACGTATGCGAAACGTTCCATTTATAACCAATTCTGACTTTTGTCGATGTCACACCAATGTGTTACACGGAACTTTGGAATCGCGTTCAGGTAAGCTACTCAAATATGTAACTGGTTCAAAACTAAATTGAATATTCAATGAAATATCGACAATATTCTGATTTCGTGCACGTTAATTATTTGACGTCACTAACATATAAAAATTTATCGTTAATTAAAGATAGGGCCCAAACTCAAACTACATCATGCTTTCTAACACAGGTGCAATATTCGTACTTCTGCACGATACTACTGCAAGATACAATTGCAACCTGTAGATAATTGGATTTCCTTATAAACAGCTTGAGCCGTAGATTTGTGTCGAGATGATTACGGTTATGAGGTAATTTTGACAAAGAAGAAACAATATTAATTCAAAGACTAATTATTACACACAGAAATCAATTATTTCTGTTACGGGGTCACTAAACCCATATTTTGAATATAAGTAAACACTCAAAGTTGAAATACTTTTAGCTCAAATATCGTCACTGTGATAGAAATGGGGAATTTTGAATATGCTCTAAACGTTGGTAAAACGTACAGATTGTATCAACTCTTACTGCATGTTTCGCTTAACAATGAAAGATGATGTTTTCAATTTTCGATCCCTTTGTTCTCATACTCCTGATATTTCTAACTGTTGCGCAATGGTTTCATACCTAAGACTACCGATAAAACTCTGATTTCGTGCACGTTAATGATTTGACGTCACTAACATATAAAAATTTATCTTTAATTAGAGATAGGGCCCAAGCTCAAACTACATTATGCTTTCTATCACAGGTGCAATATTCGTACTTCTACACGATACTTCTGCACGATACTACTGCAAGATACAACTGCAACCTATAGATAATTAGATTTCCTTATAAACAGCGCGAGCCGTTGATTTGTGTTGAGATGATTACGGTTATGAGGTAATTTTGACAAAGAAGAATCAATATTAATTCAAAGACTAATTATTACACACAGAAATCAATTATTTCTGTTACAGGGTCACTAAACCCATATTTTGAATATAAGTAAACACTCAAAGTTGGAATACTTTTAGCTCAAATATCGTCACTGTGATAGAAATGGGGAATTTTGAATATGCTCTAAACGTTGGTAAAACGTATAGATTGTATCAACTCTTACTGCATGTTTCGCTTAACAATGAAAGATGATGTTTTCAATTTTCAATCCCTTTGTTCTCATACTCCTGATATATCTAACTGTTGCGCAATGGTTTCATACCTAAGACTACCGATAAAACTCTCTGTAGAAGAAGTTCCAAAAGAAAATTACGTTGACTTTTCGAGAAAAAGACGTCTAAAAATGCTCCAAATGGTAAAAATACGACGTTTTGGATTTTCGATCTCGTTTTTCGACTACTCATGACATTTAGAGAAATTGTACAATGGTTTCACACAATACACCACCTATAAGACTCTCGAATGAGAAAGTTTAAAAAAAATCGTAGGCGGCGTTTCCGAGAAATTCGCGTCTTAATTTGATCGAAATAGCAAAATACCTTACTTTTCAAACTCAGATAACTTTTTTATTTTTTGATAGAAACTTGTCGCTATAGTACCATCTTGTAGATAATTCACGTGGCTATCCAACGATATAACACTTTAACTACCCTGTAATCAACCAAGTGATACATCGCATTTTACCCATCGGTACCCATTTTTCAGAATTTTGTCAAACTTTGGATACTTTTCTTGACCACTTCCGGTGATTAGAGGATTTTTATTTATAGTTCATGGACTGGTTTGGACCTTCGACTTCATATTCCATAAGTTTCAGAAAAATCGTAGGCGCCGTTTTAAAAAAATAAGAACTCTACGATTTGACCAAAATGCGAAAAAAAGTGAAAAATCAAAGTTAACATTTCAGAATAAAACTAATATTGTTGGAATCGGATTGATGTCAGCTATCCAAAAATATAACTCATAATTCAAAATTCCAAAAAATAAAAATTTTGGAAATTTTTGAAAATTTTCCAATATTCACCAAAAAAATGAAAGCGACAAAGTTTCTAAATTTGACGTTTGTGAACTGCTATCTTCTTAGAAATGTCTCAAGCTATCCAAAAATGTAAATATCAGAGAAATCGGTTGACAATTACCAAAATTACGGCCGATTTTCAATTTTCGTGCACGTTAAAGATTTAACGCATTTCCGCTATGCGCACGAATTTCGTTTTACATTTAAGCACTAACTACCACCCAGTTTCCCGAGAGAAAATCAAACTTCAGACCTCTATCTCTTATAGTTGCTGAGAAATAGGCAAAATGGAAAAAAAAAAGAATAATAATAATAATATTAATCTTAGTAATTTCAATAGTCTTTCACCATTGAAAAATGGTGAAAGCCTAATAATATTAATCTTAGTAATTTCAATAGTCTTTCACCATTGAAAAATGGTGAAAGCCTAACTAGACTTGCTTGCAAGGCTGAAGGCTTTCACCTTACTCAAGGCAGCACAAATTGCCTACCACTCACCCCTTAAAACACACACACACACACGCTTAAACAACTCAGACATTGACACTTTCTGTGCATGCGCATTACGATAGAAGGAAAGTGAAAAATATAGCTGAACAATTATGAACATGGATCGGTAGAATCCTACAAACGCCAGAAATCTAAATACGCAATCAAAAACGCAAAAATTCTAAAAAAAAAATTACAATTTTAGTACATTTTCAAATTTTCAGGAAGAAAAGAGAACTGCGTGGTATTGCAATTCGACCTATATCTCATCCGCAAAATCCCCGGCTCTACAAAAATATAACTTTTTCGAAAATCGGTTGGCAATTGACATAATTAGAACCGATTTTCATTCGTGCACGTTAAAGATTTACATCACTTCCGGTTTGGTCCACAACTTTCGCAATATTTCTAAGTACTAAATGTTTAAAACATAGGAAAAATCAATATTCAAAACTCTATCTGTTTTAGTTTCAGAGATTTAAACGACTACAGAAAAAAAAACAGTTTTCCGAATGAGACAAAAAAAAAATACCTTAAGTATCAAGGTAATAACCAAAACCCAAAATCGCACCTTTCAACATTAATTGTTCAACATTGAATTTGAGGGGTACTTTATTTATAAATGACTTTAACAGAAAGCTTCATTTTCACTGGTATCAAATGATGACGTCATGTAGACATAAAACCTGGGATATTAATTTCAGGAGTAACTATTAATTACTAAAATGAGTTATTTTCATTATAGAAGCACAAGTACCAGATATTGGTTACTATTCAAACACCCTTTGTTCAAATATTGCCAGTTTTAAAAAAAGCTCTCTATATATGCTTTATACGTATGCAAAACGTTCCATTTATAACCAATTCGGACTTTTGTCGATGTCACACCAATGTGTTACACGGAACTTTGGAATCGCGTTCAGGTAAGCTACTCAAATATGTAACTGGTTCAAAACTAAATTGAATATTCAATGAAATATCGACAATATTCTGATTTCGTGCGCGTTAATTATTTGACGTCACTAACATATAAAAATTTATCGTTAATTAAAGATAGGGCCCAAACTCAAACTACATCATGCTTTCTAACACAGGTGCAATATTCGTACTTCTGCACGATACTACTGCAAGATACAATTGCAACCTGTAGATAATTGGATTTCTTTATAAACAGCGCGAGCCGTAGATTTGTGTCGAGATGATTACGGTTATGAGGTAATTTTGACAAAGAAGAAACAATATTAATTCAAAGACTAATTATTACACACAGAAATCAATTATTTCTGTTACGGGGTCACTAAACCCATATTTTGAATATAAGTAAACACTCAAAGTTTAAATACTTTTAGCTCAAATATCGTCACTGTGATAGAAATGGGGAATTTTGAATATGCTCTAAACGTTGGTAAAACGTACAGATTGTATCAACTCTTACTGCATGTTTCGCTTAACAATGAAAGATGATGTTTTCAATTTTCGATCCCTTTGTTCTCATACTCCTGATATTTCTAACTGTTGCGCAATGGTTTCATACCTAAGACTACCGATAAAACTCTGATTTCGTGCACGTTAATGATTTGACGTCACTAACATATAAAAATTTATCTTTAATTAAAGATAGGGCCCAAGCTCAAACTACATTATGCTTTCTATCACAGGTGCAATATTCGTACTTCTACACGATACTTCTGCACGATACTACTGCAAGATACAACTGCAACCTATAGATAAGTAGATTTCCTTATAAACAGCGCGAGCCGTTGATTTGTGTTGAGATGATTACGGTTATGAGGTAATTTTGACAAAGAAGAATCAATATTAATTCAAAGACTAATTATTACACACAGAAATCAATTATTTCTGTTACAGGGTCACTAAATCCATATTTTGAATATAAGTAAACACTCAAAGTTGGAATACTTTTAGCTCAAATATCGTCACTGTGATAGAAATGGGGAATTTTGAATATGCTCTAAACGTTGGTAAAACGTATAGATTGTATCAACTCTTACTGCATGTTTCGCTTAACAATGAAAGATGATGTTTTCAATTTTCAATCCCTTTGTTCTCATACTCCTGATATATCTAACTGTTGCGCAATGGTTTCATACCTAAGACTACCGATAAAACTCTCTGTAGAAGAAGTTCCAAAAAAAAATTACGTTGACTTTTCGAGAAAAAGACGTCTAAAAATGCTCCAAATGGTAAAAATACGACGTTTTGGATTTTCAATCTCGTTTTTCGACTACTCATGACATTTAGAGAAATTGTACAATGGTTTCACACAATACACCACCTATAAGACTCTCGAATGAGAAAGTTTAAAAAAAATCGTAGGCGGCGTTTCCGAGAAATTCGCGTCTTAATTTGATCGAAATAGCAAAATACCTTACTTTTCAAACTCAGATAACTTTTTTATTTTTTGATAGAAACTTGTCGCTATAGTACCATCTTGTAGATAATTCACGTGGCTATCCAACGATATAACACTTTAACTACTCTGTAATCAACCAAGTGATACATCGCATTTTACCCATCGGTACCCATTTTTCAGAATTTTGTCAAACTTTGGATACCTTTCTTGACCACTTCCGGTGATTAGAGGATTTTCATTTATAGCTCATGGACTGGTTTGGACCTTCGACTATATATTCAATAAGTTTCAGAAAAATCGTAGGCGCCGTTTTAAAAAAATAAGAACTCTACGATTTGACCAAAATGCGAAAAAAAGTGAAAAATCAAAGTTAACATTTCAGACTAAAACTTATATTTTTGGAATCGGATTGATGTCAGCTATCCAAAAATATAAGTCATAATTCAAAATTCCAAAAAATAAAAATTTTGGAAATTTTTGAAAATTTTCCAATTTTCACCAAAAAAATGAAAGCGATAAAGTTTCCAAATTTGACGTTTGTAAACTGCTATCTTCTTAGAAATGTCTCAAGCTATCCAAAAATGTAAATATCAGAGAAATCGGTTGACAATTACCAAAATTACGCCCGATTTTCAATTTTCGTGCACGTTAAAGATTTAACGCATTTCCGCTATGTGCACGAATTTCGTTTTACATTTAAGCACTAACTACCACCCAGTTTCCCGAGAGAAAATCAAACTTCAGACCTCTATCTCTTATAGTTGCTGAGAAATAGGCAAAATGGAAAAAAAAAAAAAGAATAATAATAATAATCTTAGTAATTTCAATAGTCTTTCACCATTGAAAAATGGTGAAAGCCTAACTAGACTTGCTTGCAAGGCTGAAGGCTTTCACCTTACCCAAGGCAGCACAAATTGCCTACCACTCACCCCTTAAAACACACACACACACACACACGCTTAAACAACTCAGACATTGACACTTTCTGTGCATGCGCATTACGATAGAAGGAAAGTGAAAAATATAGTTGAACAATTATGAACTTGGATCGGTAGAATCCTACAAACGCCAGAAATCTAAATACGCAATCAAAAACGCAAAAATTCTAAAAAAAAAATTACAATTTTAGTACATTTTCAAATTTTCAGGAAAAAAAGAGAACTGCGTGGTATTGCAATTCGACCTATATCTCATCCGCAATATCCCCGGCTATACAAAAATATAACTTTTTCGAAAATCGGTTGGGAATTGACATAATTAGGACCGATTTTCATTCGCGCACGTTAAAGATTTACATCACTTCCGGTCTGTTCACAACTTTCGCAATAGATCTAAGTACTAAATGTTTAAAACATAGAAAAAAAAAACATTCAGAATTCTATCAGTTTTAGTTTCAGAAATCTAAACGACTACAGAAAAAACACAGTTTTCCGAATGAGACAAAAAAAAAAATACCTTAAGTATCAGGTAATAACCAAAACCCCAAATCGCACCTTTCAACATTAAATTTTCAACATTGTAATTGAGGGGTACTTTATTTATAAATGGCTTCAACAGAGAGCTTCATTTTCACTGGTATCAAATGATGACGTCATGCAGACATAAAACCTGGGATATTAATTTCAGGAGTAACTGTTAATTACTAAAATGAATTATTTTCATTCTAGAAGCACCAATGCCAGAAATTGGTTACCATTCAAACACTCTATGTTCAAATATTGCCAGTTTAAAAAAAAAGCTCTCTATATATGCTTTATACGTATGCAAAACGTTCCATTTATAACCAATTCGGACTTTTGTCGATGTCACACCAATGTGTTACACGGAACTTTGGAATCGCGTTCAGGTAAGCTACTCAAATATGTAACTGGTTCAAAACTAAATTGAATATTCAATGAAATATCGACAATATTCTGATTTCGTGCACGTTAATGATTTGACGTCACTAACATATAAAAAGTTATCTTTAATTAGAGATAGGGCCCAAAATCAAACTACATCATGCTTTGTATCAC
Source organism: Patella caerulea (assembly GCA_036850965.1). Taxonomy (NCBI): domain Eukaryota; kingdom Metazoa; phylum Mollusca; class Gastropoda; family Patellidae; genus Patella; species Patella caerulea. Next base: position 46,066,485 of record JAZGQO010000001.1, on the reverse strand, counting down.
AGGTGCCATATTCGTACTTCTGCACGACACTACTGCAAGATACAACTGCAAACTATTGATAATTGGATTTCCTTTTAAACAGCGCGAGCCGTCGATTTGTGTCGAGATGATTACGGTTATGAGGTAATTTTGACAAAGAAGAAACAATATTAATTCAAAGACTAATTATTACACACAGAAATCAATTATTTCTGTTACAGGGTCACTAAACCCATATTTTGAATATAAGTAAACATTCAAAGTTGAAATACTTTTAGCTCAAATATTGTCACTGTGAGAGAAATGGGGAATTTTGAATATGCTCTAAACGTTGGTAAAACGTACAGATTGTATCAACTCTTACTGCATGTTTCGCTTAACAATGAAAGGTGACGTTTTCAGTTTTCGATCTCTTTGTTCTCATACTCCTGATATTTCTAAATGTTGCGCAATAGTTTCATACCTAAGACTACCGATAAAACTCTCTGTAGAACAAGTTAAAAAAAAAAAAAATTACGTTGACCTTTCGAGAAAAAGACGTCTAAAAATGCTCCAAATGGTAAAAATACGACGTTTTGGATTTTCAATCTCGTTTTTCGACTACTCATGACATTTAGAGAAATTGTACAATGGTTTCACACAATACACCACCTATAGGACTCTCGAATGAGAAAGTTTTAAAAAAATCGTAGGCGGCGTTTTCGAGAAACATGCGTTTAAAATTGCTCGAAATCGTAAAAACTCTTACTTTTCAAAGTCCTATAACCTTTTCAATTTTTGATAGAAACTTGTCGCTGTAGTATCATCGGATAGATAATTCAATAGACTATTCAATGATATAAAACATTATTTAATTGGCAAACACACAATGAATACATCGCATTTTCCGCACAGGCACCAATTTTTCAGAATTTTGTCAAAATTTGGATACTTTTCTTGACCACTTCCGGTGATTAGAGGATTTTCATTTATAGTTCATGGACTGGTTTGGTCCTTCGACTTCATATTCCTGAAGTTTCAGAAAAATCGTAGGCGCCGTTTTAAAAAAATAAGAACTCTACGATTTGACCAAAATGTGAAAAAAAGTGAAAAATCAAAGTTAACATTTCAGAACAAAACTTATATTGTTGGAATCGTTTTAAGGTCAGCTATCCAAAAATATAAGTCAAATTTCAAAATTCCCAAAAATAACAATTTTATGAAATTTTCCAATTTTCACCAAAAAAATGAAAACGACAAAGTTTCAAAATTCAAAGATTTTGAACCCCTGTCTTCTCGCCAATGTTTCCTAGTATCGAAAAATATAACTTTATGAAAAATCGATTAAGAACTAAAAGACTTATAGCCGATTTTTAAATTTCGTGCACGTTACAGATTCTACAAAAGCGGGATATTTTGGTAATTTCGTTTTACATTTAAGCACTAATACATGAAACAGTTAATTTAATTCCAGAGTTTCATAACATTCGTTTAAATAGTTTCTGAGATTTAAGCTTCCCCATTTGAGTTAAACGTATAACGCGTTTTGTAATTGGTTTTGGGGGAAAACCAATTACCTACTAGACTTGCTTGCAAGGCTGAAGGCTTTCACCTTACCCAAGGCAGCACAAAATGCCTACCACTCACCCCTTAAAACACACACACACACACACACACACACACACACTTAAACAACTCAGACATTGACACTTTCTGTGCATGCGCATTACGATAGAAGGGAAGTGAAAAATATAGTTGAACAATTATGAACTTGGATCGGTAGAATCCTACAGACGGCAGAAATCTAAATACGCAATCAAAAACGCAAAAATTCTAAAAAAAAAATTACAATTTTAGTACATTTTCAATTTTTCAGGAAGAAAAGAGAACTGCATGGTATTGCAATTCGACCTATATCTCATCCGCAATATCCTCGGCTCTAAAAAAATATAACTTTTTCGAAAATCGGTTGGGAATTGACATAATTAGAACCGATTTTCATTCGTGCACGTTAAATATTTACATCACTTCCGGTCTGGTCCACAACTTTCGCAATAGTTCTAAGTACTAAATGTTTAAAACATAGGAAAAATCAATATTCAAAACTCTATCTGTTTTAGTTTCAGAGATCTAAACGACTACAGAAAAAAAACAGTTTTCCGCCTGAGACAAAAAAAAATTACCTTAAGTATCAAGGTAATAACCAAAACCCCAAATCGCACCTTTCAACATTAATTGTTCAACATTGAATTTGAGGGGTACTTTATTTATAAATGACTTCAACAGAAAGCTTCATTTTCACTGGTATCAAATGATGACGTCATGTAGATATAAAACCTGGGATATTAATTTCAGGAGTAACTGTTAATTAATAAAATGAGTTATTTTCATTATAGAAGCACAAGTACCAGATATTGGTTGCTATTCAAACACCCTTTGTTCAAATATTGCCAGTTTTAAAAAAAGCTCTCTATATATGCTTTATACGTATGCAAAACGTTCCATTTATAACCAATTCGGACTTTTGTCGATGTCACACCAATGTGTTACACGGAACTTTGGAATCGCGTTCAGGTAAGCTACTCAAATATGTATCTGGTTCAAAACTAAATTGAATATTCAATGAAATATCGACAATATTCTGATTTCGTGCACGTTAATGATTTGACGTCACTAACATATAAAACTTTATCTTTAATTAGAGAGAGGGCCCAAATTCAAACTACATCATGCTTTCTATCACAGGTGCAATATTCGTACTTCTGCACGACACTACTGCAAGATACAACTGCAAACTATTGATAATTGGATTTCCTTTTAAACAGCGCGAGCGTTCGATTTGTTGATAATAGGATTTCCTTTTAAATAGCGCGAGCAGTCGATTTGTGTCGATATGATTACGGTTATGAGGTAATTTTGACAAAGAAGAAACAATATTAATTCAAAGACTAATTATTACACACAGAAATCAATTATTTCTGTTACAGGGTCACTAAACCCATATTTTGAATATAAGTAAACATTCAAAGTTGAAATACTTTTAGCTCAAATATTGTCACTGTGAGAGAAATGGGGAATTTTGAATATGCTCTAAACGTTGGTAAAACGTACAGATTGTATCAACTCTTACTGCATGTTTCGATTAACAATGAAACGTGACGTTTTCAGTTTTCGATCTCTTTGTTCTCATACTCCTGATATTTCTAACTGTTGCGCAATGGTTTCATACCTAAGACTACCGATAAAACTCTGATTTCGTGCACGTTAATGATTTGACCTCACTAACATATAAAAATTTATCTTTAATTAGAGACAGGGCCCAAGCTCAAACTACATCGTGCTTTCTATCACAGGTGCAATATTCGTACTTCTGCACGATACTACTGCAAGATACAACTGCAACCTACTGATAATTGGATTTCCTTATAAACAGCGCGAGCCGTCGATTTGTGTCGAGATGATTACGGTTATGAGGTAATTTTGACAAAGAAGAAACAATATTAATTCAAAGACTAATTATTACACACAGAAATCAATTATTTCTGTTACAGGGTCACTAAACCCATATTTTGAATATAAGTAAACACTCAGAGTTGAAATATTTTTAGCTCAAATATCGTCACTGTGAGAGAAATGGGGAATTTTGAATATGCTCTAAACGTTGGTAAAACGTACAGATTGTATCAACTCTTACTGCATGTTACGCTTAACAATGAAAGGTGACGTTTTCAGTTTTCGATCCCTTTGTTCTCATTCTCCTGATATTTCTAAATGTTGCGCAATAGTTTCATACCTAAGACTACCGATAAAACTCTTTCTAGAAGAAGTTCCAAAAAAAAAATTACGTTGACTTTTCGAGAAAAAGACGTCTAAAAATGCTCCAAATGGTAAAAATACGACGTTTTGGATTTTCAATCTCGTTTTTCGACTACTCATGACATTTAGAGAAATTGTACAATGATTTCACACAATACACCACCTATAAGACTCTCGAATGAAAAAGTTTAAAAAAAATCGTAGGCGGCGTTTCCGAGAAATTCGCGTCTTAATTTGATCGAAATAGCAAAATACCTTACTTTTCAAACTCAGATAACTTTTTTATTTTTTGATAGAAACTTGTCGCTATAGTACCATCTTGTAGATAATTCACGTGGTTATCGAACGATATAACACTTTAACTACTCTGTAATCAACCAAGTGATACATCGCATTTTACCCATCGGTACCCATTTTTCAGAATTTTGTCAAACTTTGGATACTTTTCTTGACCACTTCCGGTGATTAGAGGATTTTTATTTATAGTTCATGGACTGGTTTGGACCTTCGACTTCATATTCCATAAGTTTCAGAAAAATCGTAGGCGCCGTTTTAAAAAAATAAGAACTCTACGATTTGACCAAAATGCGAAAAAAAGTGAAAAATCAAAGTTAACATTTCAGAATAAAACTAATATTGTTGGAATCGGATTGATGTCAGCTATCCAAAAATATAACTCATAATTCAAAATTCCAAAAAATAAAAATTTTTGAAATTTTTGAAAATTTTCCAATTTTCACCAAAAAAATGAAAGCGACAAAGTTTCTAAATTGGACGTCTGTGAACTGCTATCTTCTTAGAAATGTCTCAAGCTATCCAAAAATGTAAATATCAGAAAAATCGGTTGACAATTACCCAAATTACGGCCGATTTTCAATTTTCGTGCACGTTAAAGATTTAACGCATTTCTGCTATGCGCACGAATTTCGTTTTACATTTAAGCACTAACTACCACCCAGTTTCCCGAGAGAAAATCAAACTTCAGACCTCTATCTCTTATAGTTGCTGAGAAATAGGCAAAATGGAAAAAAAAAGAATAATAATAATAATATTAATCTTAGTAATTTCAATAGTCTTTCACCATTGAAAAATGGTGAAAGCCTAACTAGACTTGCTTGCAAGACTGAAGGCTTTCACCTTACCCAAGGCACCACAAATTGCCTACCACTCACCCCTTAAAACACATACACACACACACTTAAACAACTCAGACGTTGACACTTTCTGTGCATGCGCATTACGATAGAAGGAAAGTGAAAAATATAGTTGAACAATTATGAACTTGGATCGGTAGAATCCTACAGACGCCAGAAATCTAAATACGCAATCAAAAACGCAAAAATTCTAAAAAACAAAATTACAATTTTAGTACATTTTCAAATTTTCAGGAAAAAAAGAGAACTGCGTGGTATTGCAATTCGAACTATATCTCATACGCAATATCCCCGGCTATACAAAAATATAACTTTTTCGAAAATCCGTTGGGAATTGACATAATTAGGACCGATTTTCATTCGCGCACGTTAAAGATTTACATCACTTCCGGTCTGTTCACAACTTTCGCAATAGATCTAAGTACTAAATGTTTAAAACATAGAAAAAAACAACATTCAGAATTCTATCAGTTTTAGTTTCAGAAATCTAAACGACTACAGAAAAAACACGGTTTTCCGAATGAGACAAAAAAAAAATACCTTAAGTATCAGGTAATAACCAAAACCCCAAATCGCACCTTTCAACATTAATTTTTCAACATTGTAATGGAGGGGTACTTTATTTATAAATGGCTTCAACAGAGAGCTTCATTTCACTGGTATCAAATGATGACGTCATGCAGACATAAAACCTGGGATATTAATTTCAGGAGTAACTGTTAATTACTAAAATGAATTATTTTCATTCTAGAAGCACCAATGCCAGAAATTGGTTACCATTAAACACCCTTTGTTCAAAAATTGCCAGTTTTAAAAAAAAGCTCTCTATTTATGCTTTATACGTATGCAAAACGATCCATTTATAACCAATTCGGACTTTTGTCGATGTCACACGGAACTTTGGAATCGCGTTCAGGTCAGCTACTCAAATATGTATTTCTATCACAGGTGCAATATTCGTACTTCTGCACGATACTACTGCAAGATACAACTGCAACCTATAGGTAATTAGATTTCCTTATAAACAGCGCGAGCCGTCGATTTGTGTCGAAATGATTACGGTTATGAGGTAATTTTGACAAAGAAGAAACAATATTAATTCAAAGACTAATTATTACACACAGAAATCAATTATTTCTGTTACAGGATCACTAAACCCATATTTTGAATATAAGTAAACACTCAAAGTTGAAATACTTTTAGCTCAAATATCGTCACTGTGATAGAAATGGGGAATTTTGAATATGCTCTAAACGTTGGTAAAACGTACAGATTGTATCAACTCTTACTGCATGTTTCGCTTAACAATGAAAGATGATGTTTTCAATTTTCGATCCCTTTGTTCTCATACTCCTGATATTTCTAACTGTTGCGCAATGGTTTCATACCTAAGACTACCGATAAAACTCTGATTTCGTGCACGTTAATGATTTGACGTCACTAACATATAAAAATTTATCTTTAATTAGAGATAGGACCCAAGCTCAAACTACATCATGCTTTCTATCATAGGTGCAATATTCGTACTTCTGCACGATACTACTGCAAGATACAACTGCAACTTACTGATAATTGTATTTCCTTATAAACAGCGCGAGCCGTCGATTTGTGTCGAGATGATTACGGTTATGAGGTAATTGTGACAAAGAAGAAACAATATTAATTCAAAGACTAATTATTACACACAGAAATCAATTATTTCTGTTACAGGGTCACTAAACCCATATTTTGAATATAAGTAAACACTCAGAGTTGAAATATTTTTAGCTCAAATATCGTCACTGTGATAGAAATGGGGAATTTTGAATATGCTCTAAACGTTGGTAAAACGTACAGATTGTATCAACTCTTACTGCATGTTTCGCTTAACAATGAAAGGTGACGTTTTCAGTTTTCGATCCCTTTGTTCACATACTCCTGATATTTCTAAATGTTGCGCAATAGTTTCATACCTAAGACTACCGATAAAACTCTCTGTAGAAGAAGTTCCAAAAAAAAATTACGTTGACTTTTCGAGAAAAAGACGTCTAAAAATGCTCCAAATGGTAAAAATACGACGTTTTGGATTTTCAATCTCGTTTTTCGACTACAAATGACATTTAGAGAAATTGTACAATGGTTTCACACAATACACCACCTATAAGACTCTCGAATGAGAAAGTTTAAAAAAAATCGTAGGCGGCGTTTCCGAGAAATTCGCGTCTTAATTTGATCGAAATAGCAAAATACCTTACTTTTCAAACTCAGATAACTTTTTTATTTTTTGATAGAAACTTGTCGCTATAGTACCATCTTGTAGATAATTCACGTGGCTATCCAACGATATAACACTTTAACTACTCTGTAATCAACCAAGTGATACATCGCATTTTACCCATCGGTACCCATTTTTCAGAATTTTGTCAAACTTTGGATACTTTTCTTGACCACTTCCGGTGATTAGAGGATTTTTATTTATAGTTCATGGACTGGTTTGGACCTTCGACTTTATATTCCATAAGTTTCAGAAAAATCGTAGGCGCCGTTTTAAAAAAATAAGAACTCTACGATTTGACCAAAATGCGAAAAAAAGTGAAAAATCAAAGTTAACATTTCAGAATAAAACTAATATTGTTGGAATCGGATTGATGTCAGCTATCCAAAAATATAACTCAAAATTCAAAATTCCAAAAAATAAAAATTTTGGAAATTTTTGAAAATTTTCCAATTTTCACCAAAAAAATGAAAGCGACAAAGTTTCTAAATTTGACGTTTGTGAACTGCTATCTTCTTAGAAATGTCTCAAACTATCCAAAAATGTAAATATCAGAGAAATCGGTTGACAATTACCAAAATTACGGCCGATTTTCAATTTTCGTGCACGTTAAAGATTTAACGCATTTCCGCTATGCGCACGAATTTCGTTTTACATTTAAGCACTAACTACCACCCAGTTTCCCGAGAGAAAATCAAACTTCAGACCTCTATCTCTTATAGTTGCTGAGAAATAGGCAAAATGGAAAAAAAAAGAATAATAATAATAATATTAATCTTAGTAATTTCAATAGTCTTTCACCATTGAAAAATGGTGAAAGCCTAACTAGACTTGCTTGCAAGGCTGAAGGCTTTCACCTTTACCCAAGGCAGCACAAATTGCCTACCACTCACCCCTTAAAACACACACACACACACACACGCTTAAACAACTCAGACATTGACACTTTCTGTGCATGCGCATTACGATAGAAGGAAAGTGAAAAATATAGTTGAACAATTATGAACTTGGATCGGTAGAATCCTACAAACACCAGAAATCTAAATACGCAATCAAAAACGCAAAAATTCTAAAAAAAAAAAATTACAATTTTAGTACATTTTCAAATTTTCAGGAAGAAAAGAGAACTGCGTGGTATTGCAATTCGACCTATATCTCATCCGCAATATCCCCGGCTCTACAAAAATATAACTTTTTCGAAAATCGGTTGGGAATTGACATAATTAGAACCGATTTTCATTCGTGCACGTTAAAGATTTACATCACTTCCGGTCTGGTCCACAACTGTCGCAATAGTTCTAAGTACTAAATGTTTAAAACATAGGAAAAATCAATATTCAAAACTCTATCTGTTTTAGTTTCAGAGATCTAAACGACTACAGAAAAAAAAAACAGTTTTCCGAATGAGACAAAAAAAAAAATACCTTAAGTATCAAGGTAATAACCAAAACCCAAAATCGCACCTGTCAACATTAATTGTTCAACATTGAATTTGAGGGGTACTTTATTTATAAATGACTTCGACAGAAAGCTTCATTTTCACTGGTATCAAATGATAACGTCATGTAGACATAAAACCTGGGATATTAATTTCAGGAGTAACTTTTAATTACAAAAATGAGTTATTTTCATTATAGAAGCACAAGTACCAGATATTGGTTACTATTCAAACACACTTTGTTCAAATATTGCCAGTTTTAAAAAAAGCTTTCTATATATGCTTTATACGTATGCAAAACGTTCCATTTATAACCAATTCGGACTTTTGTCGATGTCACACCAATGTGTTTACACGGAACTTTGGAATCGCGTTCAGGTAAGCTACTCAAATATGTAACTGGTTCAAAACTAAATTGAATATTCAATGAAATATCGACAATATTCTGATTTCGTGCACGTTAATGGTTTGACGTCACTAACATATAAAACTTTATCTTTAATTAGAGATAGGGCCCAAACTCAAACTACATCATGCTTTCTATTACAGGTGCAATATTCGTACTTCTGCACGACACTACTGCAAGATACAACTGCAAACTGTTGATAATTGGATTTCCTTTTAAACAGCGCGAGCCGTCGATTTGTGTCGAGATGATTGCGGTTGAGAGGTAATTTTGACAAAGAAGAAACAATATTAATTCAAAGACTAATTATTACACACAGAAATCATTTATTTCTGTTACAGGGTCACTAAACCCATATTTTGAATATAAGTAAACATTCAAAGTTGAAATACTTTTAGCTCAAATATTGTCACTGTGAGAGAAATGGGTAATTTTGATATGCTCTAAACGTTGGTAAAACGTACAGATTGTATCAACTCTTACTGCATGTTTCGCTTAACAATGAAAGGTGACGTTTTCAGTTTTTGATCTCTTTGTTCTCATACTCCCGATATTTCTAATTGTTGCACAATGGTTTCAAACATAAGACTACCGATAAAACTCTCTGTAGACGAAGTTCCCAAAAAAAAATTACGTTGACTTTTCGAGAAAAAGACCTCCAAAAATGCTCCAAATGGTAAAAATGCAACGTTTTGGATTTTCAATCTCGTTTTTCGACTACTCATGACATTTAGAGAAATTGTACAATGGTTTCACACAATACACCATCTATTAGGCTCTCGACTGAGAAAGTTTTAAAAAAATCGTAGGCGGCGTTTTCGAGAAACATGCGTTTAAAATTGCTCGAAATCGTAAAAACTCTTACTTTTCAAAGTCCTATAACTTTTTCAATTTTTGATAGAAACTTGTCGCTGTAGTATCATCGGATAGATAATTCAATAGACTATTCAATGATATAAAACATTATTTAATTGGCAAACACACAATGAATACATCGCATTTTCCGCACAGGCACCAATTTTTCAGAATTTTGTCAAAATTTGGATACTTTTCTTGATCACTTCCGGTGATTAGAGGATTTTCATTTATAGTTCATGGACTGGTTTGGTCCTTCGACTTCATATTCCTGAAGTTTCGGAAAAATCGTAGGCGCCGTTTTAAAAAAATAAGAACTCTACGATTTGACCAAAATGTGAAAAAAAGTGAAAAATCAAAGTTAACATTTCAGAACAAAACTTATATTGTTGGAATCGTTTTAAGGTCAGCTATCCAAAAATATAAGTCAAATTTCAAAATTCCCAAAAATAACAATTTTATGAAATTTTCCAATTTTCACCAAAAAAATGAAAACGACAAAGTTTCAAAATTCAAAGATTTTGAACCCCTGTCTTCTCGCCAATGTTTCCTAGTATCGAAAAATATAACTTTTTGAAAAATCGATTAAGAACTAAAAGACTTATAGCCGATTTTTAAATTTCGTGCACGTTACAGATTCTACAAAAGCGGGATATTTTGGTAATTTCGTTTTACATTTAAGCACTAATACATGAAACAGTTAATTTAATTCCAGAGTTTCATAACATTCGTTTAAATAGATTCTGAGATTTAAGCTTCCCCATTTGAGTTAAACGTATAACGCGTTTTGTAATTGGTTTGGGGGGAAAACCAATTACCTACTAGACTTGCTTGCAAGGCTGAAGGCTTTCACCTTTACCCAAGGCACCACAAATTGCCTACCACTCACCCCTTAAAACACACACACACACACACACACACACACTTAAACAACTCAGACATTGACACTTTCTGTGCATGCGCATTACGATAGAAGGAAAGTGAAAAATATAGTTGAACAATTATGAACTTGGATAGGTAGAATCCTACAGACGCCAGAAATCTAAATACGCAATCAAAAACGCAAAAATTCTAAAAAAAAATTACAATTTTAGTACATTTTCAAATTTTCAGGAAAAAAAGAGAACTGCGTGGTATTGGAATTCGACCTATATCTCATCCGCAATATCCCCGGCTATACTAAAATATAACTTTTTCGAAAATCGGTTGGGAATTGACATAATTAGGACCGATTTTCATTCGCGCACGTTAAAGATTTACATCACTTCCGGTCTGTTCACAACTTTCGCAATAGATCTAAGTACTAAATGTTTAAAACATAGAAAAAAACAACATTCAGAATTCTATCAGTTTTAGTTTCAGAAATCTAAACGACTACAGAAAAAACACAGTTTTCCGAATGAGACAAAAAAAAAATACCTTAAGTATCAGGTAATAACCAAAACCCCAAATCGCACCTTTCAACATTAATTTTTCAACATTGTAATTGAGGGGTACTTTATTTATAACTGGCTTCAACAGAGAGCTTCATTTTCACTGGTATCAAATGATGACGTCATGCAGACATAAAACCTGGGATATTAATTTCAGGAGTAACTGTTAATTACTAAAATGAATTATTTTCATTCTAGAAGCACCAATGCCAGAAATTGGTTACCATTAAACACCCTTTGTTCAAAAATTGCCAGTTTTAAAAAAAGCTCCCTATATATGCTTTATACGTATGCAAAACGATCCATTTATAACCAATTCGGACTTTTGTCGATGTCACACGGAACTTTGGAATCGCGTTCAGGTCAGCTACTCAAATATGTATTTCTATCACAGGTGCAATATTGGTACTTCTGTACGATACTACAGCAAGATACAACTGCAACCTATAGGTAATTAGATTTCCTTATAAACAGCGCGAGCCGTCGATTTGTGTCGAAATGATTACGGTTATGAGGTAATTTTGACAAAGAAGAAACAATATTAATTCAAAGACTAATCATTACACACAGAAATCAATTATTTCTGTTACAGGATCACTAAACCCATATTTTGAATATAAGTAAACACTCAAAGTTGAAATACTTTTAGCTTAAATATCGTCACTGTAATAGAAATGGGGAATTTTGAATATGCTCTAAACGTTGGTAAAACGTACAGATTGTATCAACTCTTACTGCATGTTTCGCTTAACAATGAAAGATGATGTTTTCAATTTTCGATCCCTTTGTTCTCATACTCCTGATATTTCTAACTGTTGCGCAATGGTTTCATACCTAAGACAACCGATAAAACTCTGATTTCGTGCACGTTAATGATTTGACGTCACTAACATATAATAATTTATCTTTAATTAGAGATAGGGCCCCAAGCTCAAACTACATCATGCTTTCTATCATAGGTGCAATATTCGTACTTCTGCACGATACTACTGCAAGATACAACTGCAACTTACTGATAATTGTATTTCCTTATAAACAGCGCGAGCCGTCGATTTGTGTCGAGATGATTACGGTTATGAGGTAATTTTGACAAAGAAGAAACAATATTAATTCAAAGACTAATTATTACACACAGAAATCAATTATTTCTGTTACAGGGTCACTAAACCCATATTTTGAATATAAGTAAACACTCAGAGTTGAAATATTTTTAGCTCAAATATCGTCACTGTGATAGAAATGGGGAATTTTGAATATGCTCTAAACGTTGGTAAAACGTACAGATTGTATCAACTCTTACTGCATGTTTCGCTTAACAATGAAAGGTGACGTTTTCAGTTTTCGATCCCTTTGTTCTCATACTCCTGATATTTCTAAATGTTGCGCAATAGTTTCATACCTAAGACTACCGATAAAACTCTCTGTAGAAGAAGTTACAAAAAAAAATTACGTTGACTTTTCGAGAAAAAGACGTCTAAAAATGCTCCAAATGGTAAAAAAACGACGTTTTGGATTTTCAATCTCGTTTTTCGACTACTCATGACATTTAGAGAAATTGTACAATGGTTTCACACAATACACCACCTATAAGACTCTCGAATGAGAAAGTTTAAAAAAAATCGTAGGCGGCGTTTCCGAGAAATTCGCGTCTTAATTTGATCGAAATAGCAAAATACCTTACTTTTCAAACTCAGATAACTTTTTTATTTTTTGATAGAAACTTGTCGCTATAGTACCATCTTGTAGATAATTCACGTGGCTATCCAACGATATAACACTTTAACTACCCTGTAATCAACCAAGTGATACATCGCATTTTACCCATCGGTACCCATTTTTCAGAATTTTGTCAAACTTTGGATACTTTTCTTGACCACTTCCGGTGATTAGAGGATTTTTATTTATAGTTCATGGACTGGTTTGGACCTTCGACTTCATATTCCATAAGTTTCAGAAAAATCGTAGGCGCCGTTTTAAAAAAATAAGAACTCTACGATTTGACCAAAATGCGAAAAAAAGTGAAAAATCAAAGTTAACATTTCAGAATAAAACTAATATTGTTGGAATCGGATTGATGTCAGCTATCCAAAAATATAACTCATAATTCAAAATTCCAAAAAATAAAAATTTTGGAAATTTTTCAAAATTTTCCAATTTTCACCAAAAAAATGAAAGCGACAAAGTTTCTAAATTTGACGTTTGTGAACTGCTATCTTCTTAGAAATGTCTCAAGCTATCCAAAAATGTAAATATCAGAGAAATCGGTTGACAATTACCAAAATTACGGCCGATTTTCAATTTTCGTGCACGTTAAAGATTTAACGCATTTCCGCTATGCGCACGAATTTCGTTTTACATTTAAGCACTAACTACCACCCAGTTTCCCGAGAGAAAATCAAACTTCAGACCTCTATCTCTTATAGTTGCTGAGAAATAGGCAAAATGGAAAAAAAAAGAATAATAATAATAATCTTAGTAATTTCAATAGTCTTTCACCATTGAAAAATGGTGAAAGCCTAACTAGACTTGCTTGCAAGGCTGAAGGCTTTCACCTTTACCCAAGGCACCACAAATTGCCTACCACTCACCCCTTAAAACACATACACACACACACACGCTTAAACAACTCAGACATTGACACTTTCTGTGCATGCGCATTACGATAGAAGGAAAGTGAAAAATATAGTTGAACAATTATGAACTTGGATCGGTAGAATCCTACAGACGCCAGAAATCTAAATACGCAATCAAAAACGCAAAAATTCTAAAAAAAAAATTACAATTTTAGTACATTTTCAAATTTTCAGGAAAAAAAGAGAACTGCGTGGTATTGCAATTCGGCCTATATCTCATCCGCAATATCCCCGGCTATACAAAAATATAACTTTTTCGAAAATCGGTTGGGAATTGACATAATTAGGACCGATTTTCATTCGCGCACGTTAAAGATTTACATCACTTCCGGTCTGTTCACAACTTTCGCAATAGATCTAAGTACTAAATGTTTAAAACATAGAAAAAAACAACATTCAGAATTCTATCAGTTTTAGTTTCAGAAATCTAAACGACTACAGAAAAAACACAGTTTTCCGAATGAGACAAAAAAAAAATACCTTAAGTATCAGGTAATAACCAAAACCCCAAATCGCACCTTTCAACATTAATTTTTCAACATTGTAATTGAGGAGTACTTTATTTATAAATGGCTTCAACAGAGAGCTTCATTTTCACTGGTATCAAATGATGACGTCATGCAGACATAAAACCTGGGATATTAATTTCAGGAGTAACTGTTAATTACTAAAATGAATTATTTTCATTCTAGAAGCACCAATGCCAGAAATTGGTTACCATTAAACACCCTTTGTTCAAAAATTGCCAGTTTTAAAAAAAGCTCTCTATATATGCTTTATACGTATGCAAAACGATCCATTTATAACCAATTCGGACTTTTGTCGATGTCACACGGAACTTTGGAATCGCGTCCAGGTCAGCTACTCAAATATGTATTTCTATCACAGGTGCAATATTCGTACTTCTGCACGATACTACTGCAAGATACAACTGCAACCTATAGGTAATTAGATTTCCTTATAAACAGCGCGAGCCGTCGATTTGTGTCGAAATGATTACGGTTATGAGGTAATTTTGACAAAGAAGAAACAATATTAATTCAAAGACTAATTATTACAATCAGAAATCAATTATTTCTGTTACAGGATCACTAAACCCATATTTTGAATATAAGTAAACACTCAAAGTTGAAATAATTTTAGCTCAAATATCGTCACTGTGATAGAAATGGGGAATTTTGAATATGCTCTAAACGTTGGTAAAACGTACAGATTGTATCAACTCTTACTGCATGTTTCGCTTAACAATGAAAGATGATGTTTTCAATTTTCGATCCCTTTGTTCTCATAATCCTGATATTTCTAACTGTTGCGCAATGGTTTCATACCTAAGACTACCGATAAAACTCTGATTTCGTGCACGTTAATGATTTGACGTCACTAACATATAAAAATTTATCTTTAATTAGAGATAGGGCCCAAGCTCAAACTACATCATGCTTTCTATCATAGGTGCAATATTCGTACTTCTGCACGATACTACTGCAAGATACAACCGCAACTTAATGATAATTGTATTTCCTTATAAACAGCGCGAGCCGTCGATTTGTGTCGAGATGATAACGGTTATGGGGTAATTTTGACAAAGAACAAACAATATTAATTCAAAGACTAATTATTACACACAAAAATCAATTATTTCTGTTACAGGGTCACTAAACCCATATTTTGAATATAAGTAAACACTCAGAGTTGAAATATTTTTAGCTCAAATATCGTCACTGTGATAGAAATGGGGAATTTTGAATATGCTCTAAACGTTGGTAAAACGTACAGATTGTATCAACTCTTACTGCATGTTTCGCTTAACAATGAAAGGTGACGTTTTCAGTTTTCGATCCCTTTGTTCTCATACTCCTGATATTTCTAAATGTTGCGCAATAGTTTCATACCTAAGACTACCGATAAAACTCTCTGTAGAAGAAGTTCCAAAAAAAAATTACGTTGACTTTTCGAGAAAAAGACGTCTAAAAATGCTCCAAATGGTAAAAATACGACGTTTTGGATTTTCAATCTCGTTTTTCGACTACTCATGACATTTAGAGAAATTGTACAATGGTTTCACACAATACACCACCTATAAGACTCTCGAATGAGAAAGTTTAAAAAAAATCGTAGGCGGCGTTTCCGAGAAATTCGCGTCTTAATTTGATCGAAATAGCAAAATACCTTACTTTTCAAACTCAGATAACTTTTTTATTGTTTGATAGAAACTTGTCGCTATAGTACCATCTTGTAGATAATTCACGTGGCTATTCAACGATATAACACTTTAACTACTCTGTAATCAACCAAGTGATACATCGCATTTTACCCATCGGTACCCATTTTTCAGAATTTTGTCAAACTTTGGATACTTTTCTTGACCACTTCCGGTGATTAGAGGATTTTTATTTATAGTTCATGGACTGGTTTGGACCTTCGACTTCATATTCCATAAGTTTCAGAAAAATCGTAGGCGCCGTTTTAAAAAAATAAGAACTCTACGATTTGACCAAAATGCGAAAAAAAGTGAAAAATCAAAGTTAACATTTCAGAATAAAACTAATATTGTTGGAATCGGATTGATGTCAGCTATCCAAAAATATAACTCATAATTCAAAATTCCAAAAAATAAAAATTTTGGAAATTTTTGAAAATTTTCCAATTTTCACCAAAAAAATGAAAGCGACAAAGTTTCTAAATTTGACGTTTGTGAACTGCTATCTTCTTAGAAATGTCTCAAGCTATCCAAAAATGTAAATATCAGAGAAATCGGTTGACAATTACCAAAATTACGGCCGATTTTCAATTTTCGTGCACGTTAAAGATTTAACGCATTTCCGCTATGCGCACGAATTTCGTTTTACATTTAAGCACTAACTACCACCCAGTTTCCCGAGAGAAAATCAAACTTCAGACCTCTATCTCTTATAGTTGCTGAGAAATAGGCAAAATGGAAAAAAAAAAAGAATAATAATAATAATATTAATCTTAGTAATTTCAATAGTCTTTCACCATTGAAAAATGGTGAAAGCCTAACTAGACTTGCTTGCAAGGCTGAAGGCTTTCACCTTTACCCAAGGCACCACAAATTGCCTACCACTCACCCCTTAAAACACATACACACACAAACACACACACACTTAAACAACTCAGACATTGACACTTTCTGTGCATGCGCATTACGATAGAAGGAAAGTGAAAAATATAGTTGAACAATTATGAACTTGGATCGGTAGAATCCTACAGACGCCAGAAATCTAAATACGCAATCAAAAACGCAAAAATTCTAAAAAAAAAATTACAATTTTAGTACATTTTCAAATTTTCAGGAAAAAAAGAGAACTGCGTGGTATTGCAATTCGGCCTATATCTCATCCGCAATATCCCCGGCTATACAAAAATATAACTTTTTCGAAAATCGGTTGGGAATTGACATAATTAGGACCGATTTTCATTCGCGCACGTTAAAGATTTACATCATTTCCGGTCTGTTCACAACTTTCGCAATAGATCTAAGTACTAAATGTTTAAAACATAGAAAAAAACAACATTCAGAATTCTATCAGTTTTAGTTTCAGAAATCTAAACGACTACAGAAAAAACACAGTTTTCCGAATGAGACAAAAAAAAAATACCTTAAGTATCAGGTAATAACCAAAACCCCAAATCGCACCTTTCAACATTAATTTTTCAACATTGTAATTGAGGGGTACTTTATTTATAAATGGCTTCAACAGAGAGCTTCATTTTCACTGGCATCAAATGATGACGTCATGCAGACATAAAACCTGGGATATTAATTTCAGGAGTAACTGTTAATTACTAAAATGAATTATTTTCATTCTAGAAGCACCAATGCCAGAAATTGGTTACCATTAAACACCCTTTGTTCAAAAATTGCCAGTTTTAAAAAAAGCTCTCTATATATGCTTTATACGTATGCAAAACGATCCATTTATAACCAATTCGGACTTTTGTCGATGTCACACGGAACTTTGGAATCGCGTTCAGGTCAGCTACTCAAATATGTATTTCTATCACAGGTGCAATATTCGTACTTCTGCACGATACTACTGCAAGATACAACTGCAACCTATCGGTAATTAGATTTCCTTATAAACAGCGCGAGCCGTCGATTTGTGTCGAAATGATTACGGTTATGAGGTAATTTTCACAAAGAAGAAACAATATTAATTCAAAGACTAATTATTACAATCAGAAATCAATTATTTCGGTTACATGATCACTAAACCCATATTTTGAATATAAGTAAACACTCAAAGTTGAAATACTTTTAGCTCAAATATCGTCACTGTGATAGAAATGGGGAATTTTGAATATGCTCTAAACGTTGGTAAAACGTACAGATTGTATCAACTCTTACTGCATGTTTCGCTTAACAATGAAAGATGATGTTTTCAATTTTCGATCCCTTTGTTCTCATACTCCTGATATTTCTAACTGTTGCGCAATGGTTTCATACCTAAGACTACCGATAAAACTCTGATTTCGTGCACGTTAATGATTTGACGTCACTAACATATAAAAATTTATCTTTAATTAGAGATAGGGCCCAAGCTCAAACTACATCATGCTTTCTATCATAGGTGCAATATTCGTACTTCTGCACGATACTACTGCAAGATACAACCGCAACTTAATGATAATTGTATTTCCTTATAAACAGCGCGAGCCGTCGATTTGTGTCGAGATGATTACGGTTATGAGGTAATTTTGACAAAGAAGAAACAATATTAATTCAAAGACTAATTATTACACACAAAAATCAAATATTTCTGTTACAGGGTCACTAAACCCATATTTTGAATATAAGTAAACACTCAGAGTTGAAATATTTTTAGCTCAAATATCGTCACTGTGATAGAAATGGGGAATTTTGAATATGCTCTAAACGTTGGTAAAACGTACAGATTGTATCAACTCTTACTGCATGTTTCGCTTAACAATGAAAGGTGACGTTTTCAGTTTTCGATCCCTTTGTTCTCATACTCCTGATATTTCTAAATGTTGCGCAATAGTTTCATACCTAAGACTACCGATAAAACTCTCTGTAGAAGAAGTTCCAAAAAAAAATTACGTTGACTTTTCGAGAAAAAGACCTCCAAAAATGCTCCAAATGGTAAAAATGCAACGTTTTGGATTTTCAATCTCGTTTTTCGACTACTCATGACATTTAGAGAAATTGTACAATGGTTTCACACAATACACCCCCCATTAGGCTCTCGACTGAGAAAGTTTTAAAAAAATCGTAGGCGGCGTTTTCGAGAAACATGCGTTTAAAATTGCTCGAAATCGTAAAAACTCTTACTTTTCAAAGTCCTATAACTTTTTCAATTTTTGATAGAAACTTGTCGCTGTAGTATCATCGGATAGATAATTCAATAGACTATTAAATGATATAAAACATTATTTAATTGGCAAACACACAATGAATACATCGCATTTTCCGCACAGGCACCAATTTTTCAGAATTTTGTCAAAATTTGGATACTTTTCTTGACCACTTCCGGTGATTAGAGGATTTTCATTTATAGTTCATGGACTGGTTTGGTCCTTCGACTTCATATTCCTGAAGTTTCAGAAAAATCGTAGGCGCCGTTTTAAAAAAATAAGAACTCTACGATTTGACCAAAATGTGAAAAAAAGTGAAAAATCAAAGTTAACATTTCAGAACAAAACTTATATTGTTGGAATCGATTTAAGGTCAGCTATCCAAAAATATAAGTCAAATTTCAAAATTCCCAAAAATAACAATTTTATGAAATTTTCCAATTTTCACCAAAAAAATGAAAACGACAAAGTTTCAAAATTCAAAGATTTTGAACCCCTGTCTTCTCGCCAATGTTTCCTAGTATCGAAAAATATAACTTTTTGAAAAATCGATTAAGAACTAAAAGAATTATAGCCGATTTTTAAATTTCGTGCACGTTACAGATTCTACAAAAGCGGGATATTTTGGTAATTTCGTTTTACATTTAAGCACTAATACATGAAACAGTTAATTTAATTCCAGAGTTTCATAACATTCGTTTAAATAGTTTCTGAGATTTAAGCTTCCCCCTTTGAGTTAAACGTATAACGCGTTTTGTAATTGGTTTGGGGGGAAAACCAATTACCTACTAGACTTGCTTGCAAGGCTGAAGGCTTTCACCTTGCCCAATGCAGCACAAAATGCCCACCACCCACCCCTTAAAACACACACACACACACACTTAAACAACTCAGATATTGACACTTTCTCTGCATGCGCATTACGTTAGAAGGAAAGTGAACAATATAGTTGAACAATTTACAACATTATGAACTTGTATCGGTAGAATCCTACAGACGTCAGAAATCTAAATACGTAATCAAAAACTCAAAAATTCTAAAAAAAATTTTTACAATTTCAGTACATTTTCAAATTTTTAGGAAAAAAGGAGAACAGCGTGGTATTGCAATCCCCAATATCACCGGCTCTACAAAAATATAACTTTTTCGAAAATCGGTTGGGAATTGACATTATTAGGACCTATTTTCGTTTATGCACGTTAAAGATTTACTTCACTTCAGGTCTGTTCAGAACTTTCGCAGTACTTCTAAGTACTTACTGCTTAAAACATAGGAAAAATCATTATTCAGAACTCTATCTGCTTTAGTTTCAGAGATCTACAAGAGAATGAAAAAAAAAAGTTTTTCGAATGGGACAAAAAAAAGATCGTGTCAGATCATAACCAAAACCAAGAATCATACCTTTCAACATTAACTTTTCAACATTGGTCCAGAGGGGTGCCTTCCTTATAAATAGTTTCGGTAAATAGCGTCATTTTCGCTGGTATCATATGATGGCGTCATGTAGACAAAAAACCTGGGATAATAATTTCAGGAGTAACTAAAATGAATTATTTTCACTCTAGAAGCAGCATTACCAGATATTGGTTACCAGTAAAACACCTTTAGTTCAAATATTGCCTCTTTCAAAAAAAAAGCTCTCTATATAATGCTTTATACGTAGGCAAAACGTTGCGATCATGACCAACTCGGACTTTTGTCAATGTCACACCAATGTGTACACGGGACTTTGGAATCACGTCCATATCAACTACTCAAATATGCAACTGGTTCAAAAATTGATTAAATATTCAATGAAATATCTACAATTTTCTGATTTCGTGCACGTTAAAGATTTGACGTCACTACATGTAACATATAAAAATTTAATATTTATTACAGATAGAGTCCATGCTCAAACTGGTTATCTCAACTAAGAACGACATGGTTATCTCAATTCGACCTTTATCCCATCCGCAAAATCCCCGGCTGTACAAAAATATAATTTTTTCGAAAATCGGTTGGGAATTGACATAATTAGAACCGATTTTCATTCATGCACGTTAAAGATTTACATCACTCCCGGCTGTACAAAAATATAATTTTTTCGAAAATCGGTTGGGAATTGACATAATTAAAACCTATTTTCATTCGTGCACGTTAAAGATTTACATCACTTACGGTCTGGTTCACAACTTCGCAATAGTTCTAAGTACTAAATGTTTAAAACATAGGCAAAATCAATATTCAAAACTCCATCTGTTTCAGATTCAGAGATCTACACGAGAATAAAAAAAAAGAGTTTTCCGATTAAGACAAAAAAGTATCGTAAGTGTCAAATAATATCCAAAACCCAGAATCCTACATTCAACATTAATTTTTCTGCATTTATGTAGAAGAGTACCTTCCTTATAAATAGCTTCAACAGAGAGGTTTATTTTCACTGGTATCAAATGGCGACGTCATGGAGACAAAAATCCTGCGATATTAATTTCAGGGGTAACTATTATTTACCAAAACGAATTATTTTCACTCTAGAAGCACCAGTAACAGATATTGGTTACTATTAAAACACCCTTAGTTCAAATATTGCCACTTTTAAAAAAATCTCTCTATATATGCTTTATACGTATGCAAAACGTTCCAATTATGACCAATTCGGACTTTTTTCGATGTCACACCAATGTGTACACGGGACTTCGGAATCGCGTTTTCATGTCAGCTACCCAAATATGTAACTTGTTCAAAAATTGATTTTATATTCAATGAAATATCGCCAATTTTCGGATTTCGTGCACGTTAAAGATTTGACGTCACCCACATATAAAATATCGATATTTATTAGAAACAGAGTCCATGCTCTAACTACATTAAACTTTCTATGACCGGTGCAATATTCGTACTTCTGCACGATACTACTGCAAGATACAACTGCAACCTCTTAGAAATTGGATTTGCTTATAAACAGCGCGAGCCGTCGATTTGTGTCGAGATGATTACGGCTATGAGGTAATTTTGGCCAAGGAGAAAGAATATTAATTCAAAGACTAATTATTACACACATAAATCAAATATTTCTGCTACAGGGTCACTATACCCTTATTTTGAATAGAAGTAAAGACTCAAAGTTGAAATACTTTTTGCCCAAATATCGTCACTGTGAGAGAAAACGGGACTTTTGAATATGCTCTAAACGTTGCTAATACGTACAGATTATGCTCTAAACGATGGTAAAACGTACAGATTGTATCAACTCTTACTGCATGTTTTGCTTAATAATGAAAGGTGACGTTTTCAATTTTCGATCCCTTTGTTCTCATACTCCTGATATTTCTAACTGTTGCGCAATGGTTTCATACCTAAGAGTACCGATAAAACTCTCTGTAGAAGAAGTTCAAAAAAAAAATTACGTTGACTTTTCGAGAAAAAGACGTCTAAAAATGCTCCAAATGGTAAAAATACGACGTTTTGGATTTTCAATCTCGTTTTTCGACTACTCATGACATTTAGAGAAATTGTACAATGGTTTCACACAATACACCACCTATAAGACTCTCGAATGAGAAAGCTTTAAAAAAATCGTAGGCGGCGTTTTCGAGAAATACGCGTCTAAAGTTGACCGAAATAGCAAAATACCTTACTTTTCAAACTCAGATAACTTTTTTATTTTTTGATAGAAACTTGTCGCTATAGTACCATCTTGTAGGTAATTCACGTGGCTATCGAACGATATAATGCATTAACTACTCGGTAAACAACCAATCGATACATCTTATTTGTCGCACAGGCACCCATTTTTTCTGAATTTTGTCAAAGTTTGGATACCTTTCTTGACCACTTCCGGTGATTAGAGGATTTTCATTTATAGTTTAAGGAACAATTCAGACATCTCTGTTCATCTTACCAAAGTTTCAGGAAAATCGTTGGAGTGGTTTTAAAAAAATAAGCCTTACCGTTTTTGACCAAAATGCGAAAAAAAGTGAAAAATCAAAGTTAATATTTCAGAACACAACTTATATTGTTGGAATCGGATCGACGTCAGCTATCCAAAAGTGTAATTAGAATTTCTAAATTCCTAAAAATAAACATTTTAGCAATTTTTTGAAAATTTTCCAGTATTCACCAAAAAAATGAGAGCGACAAAGATTCTATATTCAACGTTTTTCAACTCCTATCTAGTCCGAAATGTCTCCCGCTATTCAAAAATATAAATGTCTGAAAAATCGGTTGAGAATTAACTGAATTATGGCCGATTTTCAATTTTTGTGCACGCTAAAGATTTCACGCATTTCCGCTATGCGCACAAATCTGGAAATAGTTTTAAGGAGTAACCACCACCCATTTTCCCGAGGGAAAATCAAACTTCAGACCTCTATCTCTTATAGTTTCTGAGATCTAGCTTCCCCCAATAAAAAAAAAAATAATAACTAGATCTGCTACTGTCGCATGCAGATATGAAAGCTTTCATATTCATCGTCACGTGTCATCGATTATATCAAGTATCTCAAATAAAAGGATAAGAATAACAAACTATCAAAATTGGTCAAAAACTCGCGAAGTTACAAGTCTAAATATACTATGAAACATTGAGTAATCTGAAAACTAAAGGGAAATAACTGATACTTGTGTTGCTGTAATCGGGATGACTTCCGATTTCAAAACTTTCAGAAAAATGAAATGAAAATGGTAAGAAAACATCGAAAAATTAAATGAGATAACTTTGAACAAAATTAATACTTTTTGAATCAGGTTGAACTCAACTGTTTGAATATGTACGTTAAATATGTAGATTTGGAAAATTATAAAGACATAATATCAAAATCGGTCAAAAACTCACAAAGTTACAAATTTAAATGTAGTGAGAAACATTGCACCCGGGCAAAAAAATAATCTTTAAACTAAAGGGAAATAACTGAAACTTGTATAGCTGTAATCGGGCTTCCAAGATATGTTATATAATTATGGTTTCCAATATGTTTGGTTATAAGTAGGAAATCGTGACGACTTCTTAAGCATGTTTTAAACAAAGGGTCATAGACTGCAACATACAAGAATGGCACTCTGCAATAAAAAAAAAAAACTGGCCAGAGATTTCTATGCAGAAATTAAAAGATAGGCTGGCACTGCCAGGCAGGATACGCCCACATTTTCGAGAGATGGATAGAGAACAAACAATACGGAAAGTGATTTTTCCTACATCATTAAGTCCTGTATTTCATACTGTATTGGGAGCAGCCATTTTGTTGGTCAGTTCCAGTCTGATATTCATGAAATTCGAAGTCGACAATGATTATGGTGTGACGGTACACAACCTAGAAATGTGACTTTTCGTCAAAATCGGATAAGAATTGTGACCTGTACAGAGTCAACAACCATGATATACCATATCTTTACACTATTCGCGTACAAACGGCGACCATTTCTTCCGGCAATTTTGGTACCATTTTCACGAAATTCGAATAATTCAGGAAGTTACGATCCGATATGCGCAAATACCGAAAGGAACCAAGATCTTTGGGTTATAACCATGCATTTCAAGTTTCATCAAAATCGAATTAAAATTGTGACCTTTACAGGGTCCACAACCTTGATATACCATTTTTTAACAGTATTCACGTACAAACGGTGGCCATTTTGTATGGCAATTTTGGTCTGATTTTCCCGAAATTCGAACTCAACCTTCCTTACGGTGTAACGGTAATATAATCAAACGTTTTTTTAAATCGGATAATAATTGTGACCTCCAAGCTAAAAAAAAAAGGCGATTTTGCGTATAATCAGGGGCCATAATTCAGGAAGTTACGATCCGATATGCGCAAATATCGAAAAGAAGCAAGATCTTTGGGTTATAACCTTGAATTTCAAGTTTCATCACAATCGAATCAAAATTGTGACCTCCACAGGGTCCACAACCTTGATATACCATTTTTTAACAGTATTCGCGTACAAACGGCGGCCATTTTGTATGACAATTTTCGTCCGATTTTCCCGAAATTCGAACTCAACCTCCCTTAGGGTGTAACGGTGATATAATCAAACGTTTTTTTAAATCGAATAATAATTGTGACCTCCAAGCTAAAAAAAAGGCGATTTTGCGTATAATCAGGGGCCATAATTCAGGAAGTTACGATCCGATATGCGCAAATATCGAAAGGAAGCAAGATCTTTGGGTTATAACCATGAATTTCAAGTTTCATCAAAATCGAATCAAAATTGTGACCTCCACAGGGTCCACAACCTTGATATACCATTTTTTAACAGTATTCGCGTACTAACGGCGGCCATTTTGTATGGCAATTTTCGTCCGATTTTCCCGAAATTCGAACTCAACCTTCCTTAGGGTGTAACGGTGATATAATCAAACGGTTTTTTAAATCGAATAATAATTGTGACCTCCAGAGGGACCACAAGCTAAAAAGGGTGACTTTTCGGACAATCAGGGGCCATAATTCAGGAAATTACATTCCGATAGCCGCAAATATCGAAAGGAACCAAGATCTTTGGGTTACAAACATGCATGTCAAGTTTCATCAAAATCGGTTCAAAATTGTGACCTCTATAGGGTCCACAAGCTAAAAACGTGATTTTTCGTACAATCAGGGGCCATAATCCATGAAGTTTTGATCCGATACATGCCAATATCGAAAGGAACCGAGATCTTTTGGGGATAAACCTATATTTCAAGTTTCGTCAAAATCGGATAAGAATTGTGACCTGTAGAGAGTCCACAAACAAATTGTGGACGGACGGACGGACGTCCGGACGGAAAGGGGCGACGACATAATACGTCTACATGAAAATGTGGGCGTATAATAATTGCTAGAACCAGAAAAATATTTATCCACTATAATAAATAAGCAACATAGAGAAAATGAAATGAAATTGAATGGGGTTTAACGTCCTACTGTTCTGCTCCTACAATGGGCTAATGAAGACGGGCATACGCCATAAAGTGTGCAATGAGGGAAATTTTACCCGGGCAGCGGCGTTACGGCCTACGAGGTTGGTAAGGCGACCATACTCCTTGTCACGTACAACCAAGAAATCGAAACAAGGCCAGTTGACTCAATGACAGACGTTATGATACAGAGCGCATGTGCTAACCATTCAGCCACGCAACCTCCCTAAAATCGGCAAATTGCTGACCTACAGCGAGAAACATTTCAACCGGGCCAAATTTTCTATTTTAACAGTTTAATTTGCACGGTACCTTTAGTTATCAACCGAATATTACAAAACTTTTAAAAATAAGCTCCCCCTGACCAGCTTAATCGTTCGCAATAAACGTTTGCCCCTTAAAATCGACAAATTGCTGAATTTAAAGTGAGAAACATTACAACCGGGCCAAATTTTCTGTTTTATCACTTTAACAGTACCTTTGATTACCAACCGATTATTACAAAACTTTAAAAAGAGAAAGAGAGAACCGCGGCCTAACGTCCATTCGACACAAACTAGGTCATTTCGGGACTAACATATGTTTTTTAATTTTATTTAAAAACTCCCCTTGCACGTACTGGTCTTTAGCCGTTGGGAGGAAACCGAAGAACACGGAGAAAACCCACGAGGTTGGACATCATACACCATGTCACGTGCAACCTGGAGATCCAAACGACGCCCGTTGACTCAATGACAAAGGTTACGATACAGCGAGCACATGCTAACCATTCAGCCATCCAGCCTCTCTGAATTCGG
The DNA here is from genome assembly GCA_036850965.1 of Patella caerulea. NCBI lineage: Eukaryota > Metazoa > Mollusca > Gastropoda > Patellidae > Patella > Patella caerulea. Next base: position 46,039,527 of record JAZGQO010000001.1, on the reverse strand, counting down.
AAAATTGCTGACTTATAGCAAGAAACATTTCAACCGGGCGAAATTTTCTGTTTTAACAGTTTAATGTGCACGGTACTTTAATTACCAACCGATTATTACAAAACTTTTGAAAATAAGCTCCAACTGACCAGCTTAATCGTATGCAATAAACGTTTTGCCTGAATTGAAAGTTCTGCACAGAGAAAGTTCATCTCGATTTCCCGGCGTGGTTCCCTTGTCAGTAAGGCAGAACGGAGGGCCTGACAAGCACAGCTGTCTAGTCCTTCGGATGGGACGAAAAACCAAGGTCCCATGTACACATTGGAGTGCACGTAAAATATCCCTAAGCAGTTGGAATTCGATACTGTTGAATAAGCTCTATACGATGACTAAATGCGTAGATTGTAGTCACCCACACTTCATGTTTCGCTCAACAATGAAAGGGTGCCGTTTTCAATGTTCGATCCTTTTGTTCTTCTACTCCTGATATGTTGGACTGTTGATCGATGGTTTCATATAAAAGACTACCAATAAGACTCTTTGTAGAAGAAGTTCCCAAAAAATAGTATGTTGACTTTACGAGAAAGACCTCTAAACATGCTCCAAATTGTAAAAATACGACTTTTTGGATTTTCAATCTCTTTTTTTCGGCTATCCCTGATATTTGAAAAAAAATGATACAATCATTTCACACAACAGGCTACCCATTAGACTCTCTATTGACAAAAGTTTCACCGCCCTCCCTCCATTATAACCGAAGTTATCGTGCCCTAAAGAATCAACAAATCAGCATGCTTATCTCTGCTCACCCTAAGCAGAAAATGCTCATCTTTGAACTCAATCATAACATTGACCTAGTGAACGTCTACACCAAGTTTGAACATTCTAGCTTAATTAGAAGGAGAGTTATTGTGTTCCGAAGTCCGGGCCTTTCAAATTGCTTCTATTTTTCATTTTCAATTCAAAATTGTGACCATCACATGACCGAAATCAAAATTCTGATCCGATAGATTTTTAGGCATTCCTTCAAGGATTCCGAAAATATAACTCCCGAGTCTGTAAGTAAAATAGCAAAAAAGCCTTTTTGATTTTTCACGTTTAAAGATGGTGGCACTTCCGGTTCGATCGACAAACTCCATATTTTGTGTACGAATCAGCAATTCCTTGTCTAGTATCGAAAAAAAAAATTAGGTCATTCTGACCTATATTTCGACGATTTTTTTGAAAACTTTGATCCTTAATTTCACCAAGGGGAGATAATTTAGAAAATTTCTAATTATATTTTTGAAGTCACATCGGTAAGATCTACTTGTACACTAAATTTCATGAAAATCGTACAACTATTAAAGAAGTTGTCAAATTGGTCTAAACTTCCGGTTCGAAATCACAGCGACGAATTTTCGAAATTCGAAAATGTGAAACTGCAGATGAAAATGATTTTTTTCAAGGTATTCAAAGAAAAAAGAATTAGTAAAATCGGTCAAAAAATAACAAAGTTACGACTATGCATTGTCAATTTTTTCGTTCGTAAAATTCGGTGATTTCGGATTCGTAAAACGTTTTGAAAATATATTTAAACAACGTTCGCACCCCATTTTTGGGGGGGTAGGTCAAAGTTTTAGAAAGATCCCATGGTTAGATTCTGAGAAATCCGATTTGCAGAAAATACACAAAAAAAAAATAATAATAATCTTAACAGAAACAATAAGCTTTCATATGTAATATGAAAGCTTAATAAGAATAATCTTAGTAATAACAATAGTCTTTCACCATTGAAAAATGGTGAAAGCCTAACTAGACTTGCTTGCAAGACTGAAGGCTTTCACCTTACCCAAGGCACCACAAATTGCCTACCACTCACCCCTTAAAACACATACACACACACACTTAAACAACTCAGACGTTGACACTTTCTGTGCATGCGCATTACGATAGAAGGAAAGTGAAAAATATAGTTGAACAATTATGAACTTGGATCGGTAGAACCTACAGACGCCAGAAATCTAAATACGCAATCAAAAACGCAAAAATTCTAAAAAAAAAAATAATACAATTTTAGTACATTTTCAAATTTTCAGGAAAAAAAGAGAACTGCGTGGTATTGCAATCCGACCTATATCTCATCCGCAATATCCCCGGCTATACAAAAATATAACTTTTTCGAAAATCGGTTGGGAATTGACATAATTAGGACCGATTTTCATTCGCGCACGTTAAAGATTTACATCACTTCCGGTCTGTTCACAACTTTCGCAATAGATCTAAGTACTAAATGTTTAAAACATAGAAAAAAACAACATTCAGAATTCTATCAGTTTTAGTTTCAGAAATCTAAACGACTACAGAAAAAACACAGTTTTCCGAATGAGACAAAAAAAAATACCTTAAGTATCAGGTAATAACCAAAACCCCAAATCGCACCTTCAACATTAATTTTTCAACATTGTAATGGAGGGGTACTTTATTTATAAATGGCTTCAACAGAGAGCTTCATTTCACTGGTATCAAATGATGACGTCATGCAGACATAAAACCTGGGATATTAATTTCAGGAGTAAGTGTTAATTACTAAAATGAATTATTTTCATTCTAGAAGCACCAATGCCAGAAATTGGTTACCATTAAACACCCTTTGTTCAAAAATTGCCAGTTTTAAAAAAAAGCTCTCTATATATGCTTTATACGTATGCAAAACGATCCATTTATAACCAATTCGGACTTTTGTCGATGTCACACGGAACTTTGGAATCGCGTTCAGGTCAGCTACTCAAATATGTATCAAATATGTATTTCTATCACAGGTGCAATATTCGCACTTCTGCACGATACTACTGCAAGATACAACTGCAACCTATTGGTAATTAGATTTCCTTATAAACAGCGCGAGCCGTCGATTTGTGTCGAAATGATTACGGTTATGAGGTAATTTTGACAAAGAAGAAACAATATTAATTCAAAGACTAATTATTACACACAGAAATCAATTATTTCTGTTACAGGATCACTAAACCCATATTTTGAATATAAGTAAACACTCAAAGTTGAAATACTTTTAGCTCAAATATCGTCACTGTGATAGAAATGGGGAATATTGAATATGCTCTAAACGTTGGTAAAACGTACAGATTGTATCAACTCTTACTGCATGTTTCGCTTAACAATGAAAGATGATGTTTTCAATTTTCGATCCCTTTGTTCTCATACTCCTGATATTTCTAACTGTTGCGCAATGGTTTCATACCTAAGACTACCGATAAAACTCCGATTTCGTGCACGTTAATGATTTGACGTCACTAACATATAAAAATTTATCTTTAATTAGAGATACGGCCCAAGCTCAAACTACATCATGCTTTTCTATCATAGGTGCAATATTCGTAATTCTGCACGATACTACTGCAAGATACAACTGCAACCTACCGATAAATGGATTTCCTTATAAACAGCGCGAGCCGTCGATTTGTGTCGAGATGATTACGGTTATGAGGTAATTTTGACAAAGAAGAAACAATATTAATTCAAAGACTAATTATTACACACAGAAATCAATTATTTCTGTTACAGGGTCACTAAACCCATATTTTGAATATAAGTAAACACTCAGAGTTGAAATATTTTTAGCTCAAATATCGTCACTGTGATAGAAATGGGGAATTTTGAATATGCTCTAAACGTTGGTAAAACGTACAGATTGTATCAACTCTTACTGCATGTTTCGCTTAACAATGAAAGGTGACGTTTTCAGTTTTCGATCCCTTTGTTCACATACTCCTGATATTTCTAAATGTTGCGCAATAGTTTCATACCTAAGACTACCGATAAAACTCTCTGTAGAAGAAGTTCCAAAAAAAAATTACGTTGACTTTTCGAGAAAAAGACGTCTAAAAATGCTCCAAATGGTAAAAATACGACGTTTTGGATTTTCAATCTCGTTTTTCGACTACTCATGACATTTAGAGAAATTGTACAATGGTTTCACATAATACACCACCTATAAGACTCTCGAATGAGAAAGTTTAAAAAAAATCGTAGGCGGCGTTTCCGAGAAATTCGCGTCTTAATTTGATCGAAATAGCAAAATACCTTACTTTTCAAACTCAGATAACTTTTTTATTTTTTGATAGAAACTTGTCGCTATAGTACCATCTTGTAGATAATTCACGTGGCTATCCAACGATATAACACTTTAACTACTCTGTAATCAACCAAGTGATACATCGCATTTTACCCATCGGTACCCATTTTTCAGAATTTTGTCAAACTTTGGATACTTTTCTTGACCACTTCCGGTGATTAGAGGATTTTTATTTATAGTTCATGGACTGGTTTGGACCTTCGACTTCATATTCCATAAGTTTCAGAAAAATCGTAGGCGCCGTTTTAAAAAAATAAGAACTCTACGATTTGACCAAAATGCGAAAAAAAGTGAAAAATCAAAGTTAACATTTCAGAATAAAACTAATATTGTTGGAATCGGATTGATGTCAGCTATCCAAAAATATAACTTATAATTCAAAATTCCAAAAAATAAAAATTTTGGAAATTTTTGAAAATTTTCCAATTTTCACCAAAAAAATGAAAGCGATAAAGTTTCCAAATTTGACGTTTGTGAACTGCTATCTTCTTAGAAATGTCTCAAGCTATCCAAAAATGTAAATATCAGAGAAATCGGTTGACAATTACCAAAATTACGGCCGATTTTCAAATTTCGTGCACGTTAAAGATTTAACGCATTTCCGCTATGCGCACGAATTTCGTTTTACATTTAAGCACTAACTACCACCCAGTTTCCCGAGAGAAAATCAAACTTCACACCTCTATCTCTTATAGTTGCTGAGAAATAGGCAAAATGGAAAAAAAAAAAGAATAATAATAATAAAGAATAATAATAATCTTAGTAATTTCAATAGTCTTTCACCATTTTCAATGGTGAAAGCCTAACTAGACTTGCTTGCAAGACTGAAGGCTTTCACCTTACCCAAGGCACCACAAATTGCCTACCACTCACCCCTTAAAACACATACACACACACACTTAAACAACTCAGACGTTGACACTTTCTGTGCATGCGCATTACGATAGAAGGAAAGTGAAAAATATAGTTGAACAATTATGAACTTGGATCGGTAGAACCTACAGACGCCAGAAATCTAAATACGCAATCAAAAACGCAAAAATTCTAAAAAAAAAAATAATACAATTTTAGTACATTTTCAAATTTTCAGGAAAAAAAGAGAACTGCGTGGTATTGCAATCCGACCTATATCTCATCCGCAATATCCCCGGCTATACAAAAATATAACTTTTTCGAAAATCGGTTGGGAATTGACATAATTAGGACCGATTTTCATTCGCGCACGTTAAAGATTTACATCACTTCCGGTCTGTTCACAACTTTCGCAATAGATCTAAGTACTAAATGTTTAAAACATAGAAAAAAACAACATTCAGAATTCTATCAGTTTTAGTTTCAGAAATCTAAACGACTACAGAAAAAACACAGTTTTCCGAATGAGACAAAAAAAAATACCTTAAGTATCAGGTAATAACCAAAACCCCAAATCGCACCTTCAACATTAATTTTTCAACATTGTAATGGAGGGGTACTTTATTTATAAATGGCTTCAACAGAGAGCTTCATTTCACTGGTATCAAATGATGACGTCATGCAGACATAAAACCTGGGATATTAATTTCAGGAGTAAGTGTTAATTACTAAAATGAATTATTTTCATTCTAGAAGCACCAATGCCAGAAATTGGTTACCATTAAACACCCTTTGTTCAAAAATTGCCAGTTTTAAAAAAAAGCTCTCTATATATGCTTTATACGTATGCAAAACGATCCATTTATAACCAATTCGGACTTTTGTCGATGTCACACGGAACTTTGGAATCGCGTTCAGGTCAGCTACTCAAATATGTATCAAATATGTATTTCTATCACAGGTGCAATATTCGCACTTCTGCACGATACTACTGCAAGATACAACTGCAACCTATTGGTAATTAGATTTCCTTATAAACAGCGCGAGCCGTCGATTTGTGTCGAAATGATTACGGTTATGAGGTAATTTTGACAAAGAAGAAACAATATTAATTCAAAGACTAATTATTACACACAGAAATCAATTATTTCTGTTACAGGATCACTAAACCCATATTTTGAATATAAGTAAACACTCAAAGTTGAAATACTTTTAGCTCAAATATCGTCACTGTGATAGAAATGGGGAATATTGAATATGCTCTAAACGTTGGTAAAACGTACAGATTGTATCAACTCTTACTGCATGTTTCGCTTAACAATGAAAGATGATGTTTTCAATTTTCGATCCCTTTGTTCTCATACTCCTGATATTTCTAACTGTTGCGCAATGGTTTCATACCTAAGACTACCGATAAAACTCCGATTTCGTGCACGTTAATGATTTGACGTCACTAACATATAAAAATTTATCTTTAATTAGAGATACGGCCCAAGCTCAAACTACATCATGCTTTTCTATCATAGGTGCAATATTCGTAATTCTGCACGATACTACTGCAAGATACAACTGCAACCTACCGATAAATGGATTTCCTTATAAACAGCGCGAGCCGTCGATTTGTGTCGAGATGATTACGGTTATGAGGTAATTTTGACAAAGAAGAAACAATATTAATTCAAAGACTAATTATTACACACAGAAATCAATTATTTCTGTTACAGGGTCACTAAACCCATATTTTGAATATAAGTAAACACTCAGAGTTGAAATATTTTTAGCTCAAATATCGTCACTGTGATAGAAATGGGGAATTTTGAATATGCTCTAAACGTTGGTAAAACGTACAGATTGTATCAACTCTTACTGCATGTTTCGCTTAACAATGAAAGGTGACGTTTTCAGTTTTCGATCCCTTTGTTCACATACTCCTGATATTTCTAAATGTTGCGCAATAGTTTCATACCTAAGACTACCGATAAAACTCTCTGTAGAAGAAGTTCCAAAAAAAAATTACGTTGACTTTTCGAGAAAAAGACGTCTAAAAATGCTCCAAATGGTAAAAATACGACGTTTTGGATTTTCAATCTCGTTTTTCGACTACTCATGACATTTAGAGAAATTGTACAATGGTTTCACATAATACACCACCTATAAGACTCTCGAATGAGAAAGTTTAAAAAAAATCGTAGGCGGCGTTTCCGAGAAATTCGCGTCTTAATTTGATCGAAATAGCAAAATACCTTACTTTTCAAACTCAGATAACTTTTTTATTTTTTGATAGAAACTTGTCGCTATAGTACCATCTTGTAGATAATTCACGTGGCTATCCAACGATATAACACTTTAACTACTCTGTAATCAACCAAGTGATACATCGCATTTTACCCATCGGTACCCATTTTTCAGAATTTTGTCAAACTTTGGATACTTTTCTTGACCACTTCCGGTGATTAGAGGATTTTTATTTATAGTTCATGGACTGGTTTGGACCTTCGACTTCATATTCCATAAGTTTCAGAAAAATCGTAGGCGCCGTTTTAAAAAAATAAGAACTCTACGATTTGACCAAAATGCGAAAAAAAGTGAAAAATCAAAGTTAACATTTCAGAATAAAACTAATATTGTTGGAATCGGATTGATGTCAGCTATCCAAAAATATAACTTATAATTCAAAATTCCAAAAAATAAAAATTTTGGAAATTTTTGAAAATTTTCCAATTTTCACCAAAAAAATGAAAGCGATAAAGTTTCCAAATTTGACGTTTGTGAACTGCTATCTTCTTAGAAATGTCTCAAGCTATCCAAAAATGTAAATATCAGAGAAATCGGTTGACAATTACCAAAATTACGGCCGATTTTCAAATTTCGTGCACGTTAAAGATTTAACGCATTTCCGCTATGCGCACGAATTTCGTTTTACATTTAAGCACTAACTACCACCCAGTTTCCCGAGAGAAAATCAAACTTCACACCTCTATCTCTTATAGTTGCTGAGAAATAGGCAAAATGGAAAAAAAAAAAGAATAATAATAATAAAGAACTAGATCTGCTACTGTCCCATGCAGATATGAAAGCTTTCATATTCATCGTCACGTATCATTGATTGTATCAAGTATCCTAAATAAAAGGATAAGAAGAAAAAATTATCAAAATTGGTCAAAAACTCGCGAAGTTACAAGTCTAAATATAGTATGAAACATTGCACCCAGGCATAACAATAATCTGAAAACTAAAGGGAAATAACTGAAACTTGTATTACTGTAATGAGACGGATGAGAAAATGAAATGAAAATGGCGGGAAAAAAAAATAAAAATGTCAGGTTGGACAGGCGACCTTACTCCTTGTCACGTACAACCGGGCATTCGAAAACACGCTAGTTAACTCAATGACAGGCGCGCGTGCTAGCCATTCAGCCATCCAACCCCCCTTTGAAATCCGACACGTGCAATATGTCATATAGGAAGAATAAGAAGTCGCTCACAACAAAATGGTAAATTAATGAGTTTAGGTCAAAAGGTTGAGCTACTATTTTAGAGTACTTTATAGTTTTAAAGAGACACGTTAAGGGTTGTTCATAGTTAAATGAAAGTTTAATTTTAAATAAGACCAATAAAATTAGGATTTAATAATGCCCGACAAATATTTCCAATATGTTTGGTTATAAGTAGGAAATCATGACGACTTCTTAAGCATGTTTTAAACAAAGGATCATAGACTGAATTATACAAGAATGGCACTCTGCAATAAAAAAAACTGGCCAAAGCAAGATTTCTATGCAGAAATTAAATAATTGCTAGAACCAGAAAAATATTTATCCACTACAATAAATAAGCAACATAGAGAAAATGAAATGAAATTGAATGGGGTTTAACGTCCTACTGTTCTGTTTCTAAAATGGGCTAATGAAGACTGGCATATGCCATAAAGTGTGCAATGAGGGAAATTTTACCCGGGCAGCGGCGTTACGGCCTACGAGGTTGGACAGGCGACCATACTCCTTGTCACGTACAACCAAGAAATCGAAACAACGCCAGTTGACTCAATGACAGACGTTTTGATACAGAGCGCACGTGCTAACCATTCAGCCACGCAACCTCCCCAAAATCGGCAAATTGCTGACCTACAGCGAGAAACATTTCAACCGGCCCAAATTTTCTATTTGAACAGTTTAATTTGCATGGTACCTTTAGTTATCAACCGAATATTACAAAACTTTTAAAAATAAGCTCCCCCTGACCAGCTTAAGCGTTCGCAATAAACGTTTGCCCCTTAAAATCTGCAAACTGCTGACCTTAAAGTGAGAAACATTACAACCGGGCGAAATTTTCTGTTTTATCACTTTTACAGTACCTTTGATTAACAACCGATTATTACAAAACTTTAAAAATAAAAGAGAAAGAGAGAAATGCGGCCTAATGTCCATTCGACACAAACTAGGTCATTTTGTGACTAACATATGTTTTTTAATTTTATTTAAAAACTCCCCTTGCGCTTACTGGTCTTTAGCCTTTGGGAGGAAACCGAAGGACACGGAGAAAACCCACGAGGTTGGACATCATACTTCATGTCACGTGCAACCTGGAGATCGAAACGACGCTCGTTGACTCAATGACAGACGTTACGATACAGCGCGCAGATGCTAACCATTCAGCCTCCCTGAATTCGGAAAATTGCTGACTTATAGCAAGAAACATTTCAACCGGGCGAAATTTTCTGTTTTAACAGTTTAATGTGCACGGTACTTTAATTGCCAACCGATTATTACAACTGACCAGCTTAATCGTGTGCAATAAACGTTTGGCCTGAATTGAAAGTTCTGCACGGAGAAAGTTCATCTTGATTTCCCGGCGTGGTTCCCCGTTGTCAGTGAGGCAGAACGGAGGGCCTGACAAGCACAGCTGTCTAGTCGTTCGGATGGGATGAAACACCAAGGTCCCGTGTACACATTGGAGTGCACGTAAAATATCCCTAAGCAGTTGGAATTCGATACTGTTGAATAAGCTCTATACGATGACTAAATGTGTAGATTGTAGTCACCCACACTGCATGTTTCGCTTAACAATGAAAGGGTGCCGTTTTCAATTTTCGATCCTTTTGTTCTTCTACTCCAGATATGTTGGACTGTTGATCGATGGTTTCATATAAAAGACTACCAATAAGACTCTTTGTAGAAGAAGTTCCCAAAAAATATTATGTTGACTTTACGAGAAAGACCTCTAAACATGCTCCAAATTGTAAAAATACGACTTTTTGGATTTTCAATCTCTTTTTTTCGGCTATCCCTGATATTTAAAAAAAATGATACAATGATTTCAAACAACAGGCTAGCTATTAGACTCTCTATTGACAAAAGTTTCATCGCCCTCCCTTCATTATAACCGAAGTTATCGTGCCCTAAAGAATCAACAAATCAGCATCCTTATCTCTGCTTACCCTAAGCAGAAAATGCTCATCTTTGAACTCAATCATGACATTGTCCTAGTGAACGTCTACACCAAGTTTAAACATTTTAGCTTAATTAGAAGGAGAGTTATTGTGTTCCAAAGTCCCGGCCCTTCAAATTGCTTCTATTTTTCATTTTCAATTCAAAATGGTGACCATCACGTGACCGAAATCAAAATTCGGATCCGATAGATTTTTAGGCATTCCTTCAAGGATTCTGAAAATATAACTCCCGAGTCTGTAAGTAAAATAGCAAAAAAGCCTTTTTGATTTTTCACGTTTAAAGATGGTGGCACTTCCGGTTCGATCGACAAACTCCATATTTTGTGTACGAATCAGTAATTACTTGTCTAGTATCAAAAAAAAAAAATTAGGTCATTCTGACCTATATTTCGACGATTTTTTTGAAAACTTTGATCCTTAATTTCGTCAAGGGGAGATAATTTAGAACATTTATAATTATATTTTTGAAGTCACATCGGTAACATCTACTTACACACTAAATTTCATGAAAATCGTACAACTATTAAAGAAGTTCTCAAATTGGTCTAAACTTCCGGTTCGAAATCACAGCGACGAATTTTCGAAATTGGAAAATGCGAAACTGCAGATGAAAATGATTTTTTTCAAGGTATTCAAAGAAAAAAGAATTAGTAAAATCGGTCAAAAAATAACAAAGTTACGACTATGCATTGTCAGTTTTTTCGTTCGTAAAATTCGGTGATTTCGGATTCGTAAAACGTTTTGAAAATATATTTAATCAACAGCCACCACCCATTTTTGGGGGGATAGGTAAAAGTTTCAGAACGATCCTATCGTTAGATTCTGAGAAATCCGATTTGTGGACAAAACACAAAAAAAAAATAACAATAATAATCTTAACAGAAACAATAAGCTTTCATATGTAATATGAAAGCTTAATAATAATAATCTTAGTAATTTCAATAGTCTTTCACCATTTTCAATGGTGAAAGCCTAACTAGACTTGCTTGCAAGGCTGAAGGCTTTCACCTTTACCCAAGGCACCACAAATTGCCTACCACTCACCCCTTAAAACACATACACACACACACACACTTAAACAACTCAGACATTGACACTTTCTGTGCATGCGCATTACGATAGAAGGAAAGTGAAAAATATAGTTGAACAATTATGAACTTGGATCGGTAGAATCCTACAGACGCCAGAAATCTAAATACGCAATCAAAAACGCAAAAATTCTAAAAAAAAAATTACAATTTTAGTACATTTTCAAATTTTCAGGAAAAAAAAGAGAACTGCGTGGTATTGCAATTCGACCTATATCTCATCCGCAATATCCCCGGCTATACAAAAATATAACTTTTTCGAAAATCGGTTGGGAATTGACATAATTAGGACCGATTTTCATTCGCGCACGTTAAAGATTTACATCACTTCCGGTCTGTTCACAACTTTCGCAATAGATCTAAGTACTAAATGTTTAAAACATAGAAAAAAACAACATTCAGAATTCTATCAGTTTTAGTTTCAGAAATCTAACGACTACAGAAAAAACACAGTTTTCCGAATGAGACAAAAAAAAAAAAATACCTTAGGTATCAGGTAATAACCAAAACCCCAAATCGCACCTTTCAACATTAATTTTTCAACATTGTAATTGAGGGGTACTTTATTTATAAATGGCTTCAACAGAGAGCTTCATTTTCACTGGTATCAAATGATGACGTCATGCAGACATAAAACCTGGGATATTAATTTCAGGAGTAACTGTTAATTACTAAAATGAATTATTTTCATTCTAGAAGCACCAATGCCAGAAATTGGTTACCATTAAACACCCTTTGTTCAAAAATTGCCAGTTTTAAAAAAAGCTCTCTATATATGCTTTATACGTATGCAAAACGATCCATTTATAACCAATTCGGACTTTTGTCGATGTCACACGGAACTTTGGAATCGCGTTCAGGTCAGCTACTCAAATATGTATTTCTATCACAGGTGCAATATACGTACTTCTGCACGATACTACTGCAAGATACAACTGCAACCTATAGGTAATTAGATTTCCTTATAAACAGCGCGAGCCGTCGATTTGTGTCGAAACGATTACGGTTATGAGGTAATTTTGACAAAGAAGAAACAATATTAATTCAAAGACTAATTATTACACACAGAAATCAATTATTTCTGTTACAGGATCACTAAACCCATATTTTGAATATAAGTAAACACTCAAAGTTGAAATACTTTTAGCTCAAATATCGTCACTGTGATAGAAATGGGGAATTTTGAATATGCTCTAAACGTTGGTAAAACGTACAGATTGTATCAACTCTTACTGCATGTTTCGCTTAACAATGAAAGATGATGTTTTCAATTTTCGATCCCTTTGTTCTCATACTCCTGATATTTCTAACTGTTGCGCAATGGTTTCATACCTAAGACTACTGATAAAACTCTGATTTCGTGCACGTTAATGATTTGACGTCACTAACATATAAAAATTTATCTTTAATTAGAGATAGGGCCCAAGCTCAAACTACATCATGCTTTCTATCATAGGTGCAATATTCGTACTTCTGCACGATACTACTGCAAGATACAACTGCAACTTACTGATAATTGTATTTCCTTATAAACAGCGCGAGCCGTCGATTTGTGTCGAGATGATTACGGTTATGAGGTAATTTTGACAAAGAAGAAACAATATTAATTCAAAGACTAATTATTACACACAGAAATCAATTATTTCTGTTACAGGGTCACTAAACCCATATTTTGAATATAAGTAAACACTCAAAGTTGGAATACTTTTAGCTCAAATATCGTCACTGTGATAGAAATGGGGAATTTTGAATATGCTCTAAACGTTGGTAAAACGTATAGATTGTATCAACTCTTACTGCATGTTTCGCTTAACAATGAAAGATGATGTTTTTAATTTTCTATCCCTTTGTTCTCATACTCCTGATATATCTAACTGTTGCGCAATGGTTTCATACCTAAGACTACAGATAAAACTCTCTGTAGAAGAAGTTCCAAAAAAAAATTACGTTGACTTTTCGAGAAAAAGACGTCTAAAAATGCTCCAAATGGTAAAAATACGACGTTTTGGATTTTCAATCTCGTTTTTCGACTACTCATGACATTTAGAGAAATTGTACAATGGTTTCACACAATACACCACCTATAAGACTCTCGAATGAGAAAGTTTAAAAAAAATCGTAGGCGGCGTTTCCGAGAAATTCGCGTCTTAATTTGATCGAAATAGCAAAATACCTTACTTTTCAAACTCAGATAACTTTTTTATTTTTTGATAGAAACTTGTCGCTATAGTACCATCTTGTAGATAATTCACGTGGCTATCCAACGATATAACACTTTAACTACCCTGTAATCAACCAAGTGATACATCGCATTTTACCCATCGGTACCCATTTTTCAGAATTTTGTCAAACTTTGGATACTTTTCTTGACCACTTCCGGTGATTAGAGGATTTTTATTTATAGTTCATGGACTGGTTTGGACCTTCGACTTCATATTCCATAAGTTTCAGAAAAATCGTAGGCGCCGTTTTAAAAAAATAAGAACTCTACGATTTGACCAAAATGCGAAAAAAAGTGAAAAATCAAAGTTAACATTTCAGAATAAAACTAATATTGTTGGAATCGGATTGATGTCAGCTATCCAAAAATATAACTCATAATTCAAAATTCCAAAAAATAAAAATTTTGGAAATTTTTGAAAATTTTCCAATTTTCACCAAAAAAATGAAAGCGACAAAGTTTCTAAATTTGACGTCTGTGAACTGCTATCTTCTTAGAAATGTCTCAAGCTATCCAAAAATGTAAATATCAGAAAAATCGGTTGACAATTACCAAAATTACGGCCGATTTTCAATTTTCGTGCACGTTAAAGATTTAACGCATTTCTGCTATGCGCACGAATTTCGTTTTACATTTAAGCACTAACTACCACCCAGTTTCCCGAGAAAAAATCAAACTTCAGACCTCTATCTCTTATAGTTGCTGAGAAATAGGCAAAATGGAAAAAAAAAAAGAATAATAATAATAATATTAATCTTAGTAATTTCAATAGTCTTTCACCATTGAAAAATGGTGAAAGCCTAACTAGACTTGCTTGCAAGGCTGAAGGCTTTCACCTTTACCCAAGGCACCACAAATTGCCTACCACTCACCCCTTAAAACACATACACACACACACACACTTAAACAACTCAGACATTGACACTTTCTGTGCATGCGCATTACGATAGAAGGAAAGTGAAAAATATAGTTGAACAATTATGAACTTGGATCGGTAGAATCCTACAGACGCCAGAAATCTAAATACGCAATCAAAAACGCAAAAATTCTAAAAAAAAAATTACAATTTTAGTACATTTTCAAATTTTCAGGAAAAAAAGAGAACTGCGTGGTATTGCAATTCGACCTATATCTCATCCGCAATATCCCCGGCTATACAAAAATATAACTTTTTCGAAAATCAGTTGGGAATTGACATAATTAGGACCGATTTTCATTCGCGCACGTTAAAGATTTACATCACTTCCGGTCTGTTCACAACTTTCGCAATAGATCTAAGTACTAAATGTTTAAAACATAGAAAAAAACAACATTCAGAATTCTATCAGTTTTAGTTTCAGAAATCTAAACGACTACAGAAAAAACACAGTTTTCCGAATGAGACAAAAAAAAATACCTTAAGTATCAGGTAATAACCAAAACCCCAAATCGCACCTTTCAACATTAATTTTTCAACATTGTAATTGAGGGGTACTTTATTTATAAATGGCTTCAACAGAGAGCTTCATTTTCACTGGTATCAAATGATGACGTCATGCAGACATAAAACCTGGGATATTAATTTCAGGAGTAACTGTTAATTACTAAAATGAATTATTTTCATTCTAGAAGCACCAATGCCAGAAATTGGTTACCATTAAACACCCTTTGTTCAAAAATTGCCAGTTTTAAAAAAAGCTCTCTATATATGCTTTATACGTATGCAAAACGATCCATTTATAACCAATTCGGACTTTTGTCGATGTCACACGGAACTTTGGAATCGCGTTCAGGTCAGCTACTCAAATATGTATTTCTATCACAGGTGCAATATTCGTACTTCTGCACGATACTACTGCAAGATACAACTGCAACCTATTGGTAATTAGATTTCCTTATAAACAGCGCGAGCCGTCGATTTGTGTCGAAATGATTACGGTTATGAGGTAATTTTGACAAAGAAGAAACAATATTAATTCAAAGACTAATTATTACACACAGAAATCAATTATTTCTGTTACAGGATCACTAAACCCATATTTTGAATATAAGTAAACACTCAAAGTTGAAATACTTTTAGCTCAAATATCGTCACTGTGATAGAAATGGGGAATTTTGAATATGCTCTAAACGTTGGTAAAACGTACAGATTGTATCAACTCTTACTGCATGTTTCGCTTAACAATGAAAGATGATGTTTTCAATTTTCGATCCCTTTGTTCTCATACTCCTGATATTTCTAACTGTTGCGCAATGGTTTCATACCTAAGACTACCGATAAAACTCTGATTTCGTGCACGTTAATGATTTGACGTCACTAACATATAAAAATTTATCTTTAATTAGAGATAGGGCCCAAGCTCAAACTACATCATGCTTTCTATCATAGGTGCAATATTCGTACTTCTGCACGATACTACTGCAAGATACAACTGCAATCTACTGATAATTGGATTTCCTTATAAACAGCGCAAGCCGTCGATTTGTGTCGAGATGATTACGGTTATGAGGTAATTTTGACAAAGAAGAAACAATATTAATTCAAAGACTAATTATTACACACAGAAATCAATTATTTCTGTTACAGGGTCACTAAACCCATATTTTGAATATAAGTAAACACTCAGAGTTGAAATATTTTTAGCTCAAATATCGTCACTGTGATAGAAATGGGGAATTTTGAATATGCTCTAAACGTTGGTAAAACGTACATATTGTATCAACTCGTACTGCATGTTTCGCTTAACAATGAAAGGTGACGTTTTCAGTTTTCGATCCCTTTGTTCTCATACTCCTGATATTTCTAAATGTTGCGCAATAGTTTCATACCTAAGACTACCGATAAAACTCCCTGTAGAAGAAGTTCCAAAAAAAAATTACGTTGACTTTTCGAGAAAAAGACGTCTAAAAATGCTCCAAATGGTAAAAATGCGACGTTTTGGATTTTCAATCTCGTTTTTCGACTACTCATGACATATAGAGAAATTGTACAATGGTTTCACACAATACACCACCTATAAGACTCTCGAATGAGAAAGTTTAAAAAAAATCGTAGGCGGCGTTTACGAGAAATTCGCGTCTTAAATTGATCGAAATAGCAAAATACCTTACTTTTCAAACTCAGATAACCTTTTTATTTTTTGATAGAAACTTGTCGCTATAGTACCATCTTGTAGATAATTCACGTGGCTATCAAACGATATAATACTTTAACTACTCTGTAATCAACCAATTGATACATCGTATTTTACGCATCGGTACCCATTTTTCAGAATTTTGTCAAACTTTGGATACTTTTCTTGACCACTTCCGGTGATTAGAGGATTTTTATTTATAGCTCATGGACTGGTTTGGACCTTCGACTTCATATTCCATAAGTTTCAGAAAAATCGTAGGCGCCGTTTTAAAGAAATAAGAACTCTACGATTTGACCAAAATGCGAAAAAAAGTGAAAAATCAAAGTTAACATTTCAGAATAAAACTAATATTGTTGGAATCGGATTGATGTCAGCTATCCAAAAATATAACTCATAATTCAAAATTCCAAAAAATAAAAATTTTGGAAATTTTTGAAAATTTTCCAATTTTCACCAAAAAAATGAAAGCGACAAAGTTTCTAAATTTGACGTTTGTGAACTGCTATCTTCTTAGAAATGTCTCAAGCTATCCAAAAATGTAAATATCAGAGAAATCGGTTGACAATTACCAAAATTACGGCCGATTTTCAATTTTCGTGCACGTTAAAGATTTAACGCATTTCCGCTATGCGCACGAATTTCGTTTTACATTTAAGCACTAACTACCACCCAGTTTCCCGAGAGAAAATCAAACTTCAGACCTCTATCTCTTATAGTTGCTGAGAAATAGGCAAAATGGAAAAAAAAAAAAGAATAATAACTAGATCTGCTACTGTCCCATGCAGATATGAAAGCTTTCATATTCATCGTCACGTGTCATTGATTGTATCAAGTAACCTAAATAAAAGGATACGAAGAAAAAATTATTAAAATTGGTCAAAAACTCGCGAAGTTACAAGTCTAAATATAGTATGAAACATTGCACCCAGGCATAACAATAATCTGAAAACTAAAGGGAAATAACTGAAACTTGTATTACTGTAATGAGACGGATGAGAAAATGAAATGAAAATGGCGGGGAAAAAAAATTAAAAATGGCAGGTTGGACAGGCGACCTTACTCCTTGTCACGTACAACCGGGCATTCGAAAACACGCTAGTTTACTCAATGACAGGCGCGCGTGCTTACCATTCAGCCACTCAACCCCCCTTTGAAATCAGACACGTGCAATATGTCATATAGGAAGAATAAGAAGTCGCTCACAACAAAATGGTAAATTAATGAGTTTAGGTCAAAAGGTTGAGCTACTGTTTTAGAGTACTTAATAGTTTTAAAGAGACACGTTAAGGGTTGTTCATAGTTAAATGAAAGTTTAATTTTAAATAAGACCAATAAAATTAGGATTTAATAATGCCAGACTAATATTTCCAATATGTTTGGTTATAAGTAGGAAATCGTGACGACTTCTTAAGCATGTTTTAAACAAAGGATCATGTTTGTTTAAACAAGAATGGCACTCTGCAATAAAAAAAACTGGCCAAAGCAAGATTTCTATGCAGAAATTAAATAATTGCTAGAACCAGAAAAATATTTATCCACTATAATAAATAAGCAACATAGAGAAAATGAAATGAAATTGAATGGGGTTTAACGTCCGACTGTTCTGCTCCTAAAATGGGCTAATGAAGACGGGCATATGCCATAATGTGTGCAATGAGGGAAATTTTACCCGGGCAGCGGCGGTTACGGCCTACGAGGTTGGACAGGCAACCATACTCCTTGTCACGTACAACCAAAAAATCGAAACAACGGCAGTTGACTCAATGACAGACGTTATGATACAGAGCGCACGTGCTAACCATTCAGCCACGCAACCTCCCTAAAATCGGCAAATTGCTGACCTACAGCGAGAAACATTTCAACCGGGCCAAATTTTCTATTGTAACAGTTTAATTTGCACGGTACCTTTAGTTATCAACCGAATATTACAAAACTTTTAAAAATAAGCTCCCCCCTGACCAGCTTAAGCGTTCGCAATAAACGTTTGCCACTTAAAATCGGGAAATTGCTGACTTTAAAGTGAGAAACATTACAACCGGGCGAAATTTTCTGTTTTATGACTTTTACAGTACCTTTGATTACCAACCGATTATTTTCTGTTTTATCACTTTTACAGTACCTTTGATTACCAACCGATTATTACAAAACTTTAAAAATAAAAGAGAAAGAGAGAAATGCGGCCTAATGTCCATTCGACACAAACTAGGTCATTTCGGGACTAACATATGTTTTTTAATTTTATTTAAAAACTCCCCCTGCGCTTACAGGTCTTTAGCCGTTGGGAGGAAACCGAAGAACACGGAGAAAACCCACAAGGTTGGACATCATACTTCATGTCACGTGCAACCTGGAGATCGAAACGACGCCCGTTGACTCAATGACAGACGTTACGATACAGTGCGCACATGCTAACCATTCAGCCATTCAGCCTCCCTGAATTCAGAAAATTGCTGACTTATAGCAAGAAACATTTCAACCGGGCGAAATTTTCTGTTTTAATAGTTTAATGTGCACGGTACTTTAATTACCAACCGATTATTACAAAACTTTTGAAAATAAGCTCCAACTGACCAGCTTAATCGTATGCAATAAACGTTTTCGCCTGAATTGAAAGTTCTGCACGGAGAAAGTTCATCTCGATTTCCCGGCGTGGTTCCCCTTGTCAGTGAGGCAGAACGGAGGGCCTGACAAGCACAGCTGTCTAGTCATTCGGATGGGACGAAAAACCAAGGTCCCGTGTACACATTGGAGTGCACGTAAAATATCCCTAAGCAGTTGGAATTCGATACTGTTGAATAAGCTCTATACGATGACTAAATGTGTAGATTGTAGTCACCCACACTGCATGTTTCGCTTAACAATGAAAGGGTGCCGTTTTCAATGTTCGATCCTTTTGTTCTTCTACTCCTGATATGTTGGACTGTTGATCGATGGTTTCATATAAAAGACTACCAATAAGACTCTTTGTACAAGAAGTTCCCAAAAAATATTATGTTGACTTTACGAGAAAGACCTCTAAACATGCTCCAAATTGTAAAAATACGACTTTTTGGGTTTTCAATCTCTTTTTTTCGGCTATCCCTGATATTTAGAAAAAATAATACAATGATTTCACACAACAGGCTAGCTATTAGACTCTCTATTGACAAAAGTTTCACCGCCCTCCCTTCATTATAACCGAAGTTATCGTGCCCTAAAGAATCAACAAATTAGCTTGTTTATCTCTGCTTACCCTAAGCAGAAAATGCTCATCTTTGAACTCAATCATAACATTGACCTAGTGAACGTCTACACCAAGTTTGAACATTCTAGCTTAATTAGAAGGAGAGTAATTGTGTTCCAAAGTCCCGACCCTTCAAATTGCTTCTATTTTTCATTTTCAATTCAAAATGGTGACCATCACGTGACCGAAATCAAAATTCTATTCGCGACATTTTTTAGGCCTTCCTACAAGGATTCAGAAAATATAACTCCCGAGTCTGTAAGTAAAATAGCAAAAAAGCCTTATTGATTTTTCACTTTTAAATATGGCGGCACTTCCGGTTCGATCGACAAACTCCATATTTTGTGTACAAATCAGTAATTACTTATCTAGTATCCAAAAAAAAAATCAGGTCATTCTGACCTATATTTCGATGATTTTTTTGAAAATTTTGATCCTTAATTTCGTCAAGGGGAGATAATTTAGAAAATTTCTAATTATATTTTTGAAGTCACATCGGTAGGATCTACTTAGATACTAAATTTCATGAAAATCGTACAACTATTAAAGAAGTTGTCAAATTGGTCTAATCTTCCGGTTCGAAATCACAGCGACGAATTTTCGAAATTCGAAAATGTGAAACTGCAGATGAAAATGGTTTTTTTAAAGGTATTCAAAGAAAAAAGAATTAGTAAAATCGGTCAAAAAATAACAAAGTTACGACTATGCATTGTCATTTTTTTCGTTCGTAAAATTCGGTGATTTCGGATTCGTAAAACGTTTCGAAAATATATTTAATCAAGGTTCGCACCCCATTTTTGGGGGGGTAGGTCAAAATTTCAGAAAGATCCTATGGATAGATTCTGAGAAATCCGATTTGCAGAAAACACACAAAAAAAAAAATAATAATAATAATAACTTTAACAGAAACAATAAGCTTTCATATGTAATATGAAAGCTTAACTAGATCTGCAAAGCAGATATTAAAGCTTTCATATTAACAGTCACTATCTGTCACATGTCATGGGTCATGTAAATAATCTCATCAACAAAAAAAAAAAAAAATCATTAAAATCGGTCAAAATATAGCGAAGTTTTTATGATTTTTCAATCGTAAACAACTTTATCGGCACGAAAAACATCGGAGACAAAATTCGAAAATGTGACATTTTCAAATAACAATATTTCGACCCTGATCCCGGCTATCCAGAAATGTATTCATTTTGGAAATAGGAGACATATTCTCCTAACTACGGCCTATTGCTTTCATTCACGTGCTCGTTAATGTCGATTTTTCACCTTTTCTCATATTCAGTTCGAAATGGTGACCATCACGTGACCGAAATCAAAATTCTGATCCGATAGATTTTTAGGCATTCCTTCAAGGATTCCGAAAATGTAACTCCCAGGTCTGTAAGTAAAATATCGCAAAAGCCTTTGTCATTTTTCACGTTTCAAGATGGCGGACTTCCGGTTTGATCCACAAACTCAATATTTTGTGTACGAATCAGTATTTACCTATCTAGTATCCAAAAAAAAAATCAGGTCATTCTGACCTATATTTCTTCGATTTTTTTGAAAACTTTGATCCCTAATTTCACCAAGGGGAGATAATTTAGAAAATTTCTAAGGACATCTTTAAAGTGACATCGGTATGATCTACTTACATACTAAATTTCATGAAAATCGTACAACTATTAAAGAAGTTGTCAAGTTGGTCTCAACTTCCGGTTCAAAATCACAGCGACGAATTTTCGAAATTCGAAAATCTGAAACTGCAGTTCAAAATGATTTTTGTCAGGGTACCCAAAGAAAAAAGAATTAGTAAAATACTTCAAATAGTCACAGAGTTACAGTAATGCAGGTCAAATTCACTCGTTCGTAAAATTCGGTGATTTCGAATGCTTTAAACGTTTTGAAAATGTATTTAATCAATACTCACCACCCATTTTTGGGTGTGTAGGTCAAAGTTTCAGAAACAGTCTATGGTAAGATTCTGAGAAATCCGATTTGCAGGAAACACATGTTGACTTTACGAGAAAGACCTTTAAACATGCTCTAAATTGTAAAAATACAACTCTTTGGATTTTCAATCTCTTTTTTTCGGCTACCCCGGACATTTAAGAAAAAATGATACAATGATTTCACACAACAGGTTAGATATTAGACTCTCGATTGACAAGAGTTTCATTGCCCTCCCTTCATTATAACCAAAGTTATCGTGCCCTAAAGAATCAACAAATCAGCTTGCTTATCTCTGCTTACCCTAGGCAGAAAATGCTCATCTTTGAACTCAATCAAGACAGTGACCTAGTGAACGTCTACACCAAGTTTGAACATTGTAGCTCAATTAGAAGGATTCTTATTGTGTTCCAAATTCTCGGCCCTTCAAATTGCTTCTATTTTTCACTTTCACTTCAAAATGGCGACCATCAATTGACCTAAATCAAAATTCTACTCCGAACGTTTTTTAGGCCATCCTTGAAGGATTCAGAAAATATAACTCCCGTGTCTGTAAGTAAAATAGCAAAAAAGCCTTTGTGATTTTTCACGTTTCAAGATGGCGGCACTTCCGGTTCAATCCACAAACTCAATATTTTGTGTACGAATCAGCATTTACTTATCTAGTATCCAAAAAAAACATCAGGTCATTCTGACCTATATTTCTTCGATTTTTTTGAAAACTTTGATCCTTAATTTCACCAAGGGGAGATAATTTAGAAAATTTCTATTTATATTTTTGAAGTCACGTGGGTAAGATCTACTTACATACTAAATTTCATGAAAATCGTACAACTATTAAAAAAGTTGTCAAGTTGGTCTCAACTTCCGGTTCGAAATCACAGCGACGAATTTTCGAAATTCGAAAATCTGAAACTGCAGTTGAAAATGATTTTTGTCAAGGTACTCAAAGAAAAAAGAATTAGTAAAATAGGTCAAATAGTCACAGAGTTACAGTAATGCAGGTCAAATTCACTCGTTCGTAAAATTGTGTGATTTCGAATTCGTAAAACGTTTTGAAAATATATTTAATCAAAAACTGCCACCCAGTTTTGGGGGGGTAGGTCAAAGTTTCAGAAAGATCCCATGGTTAGATTCTGAGAAATCCGATTTGCAGAAATGACACAAAAAAAAAAAATAATAATAATAATAACTAGATCTGCTACTGTCCCATGCAGATATGAAAGCTTTCATATTCATCGTCACGTATCATTGATTGTATCAAGTATCCTAAATAAAAGGATAAGAAGAAAAAATTATCAAAATTGGTCAAAAACTCGCGAAGTTACAAGTCTAAATATAGTATGAAACATTGCACCCAGGCATAACAATAATCTGAAAACTAAAGGGAAATAACTGAAACTTGTATTACTGTAATGAGACGGATGAGAAAATGAAATGAAAATGGCGGGAAAAAAAAATAAAAATGTCAGGTTGGACAGGCGACCTTACTCCTTGTCACGTACAACCGGGCATTCGAAAACACGCTAGTTAACTCAATGACAGGCGCGCGTGCTAGCCATTCAGCCATCCAACCCCCCTTTGAAATCCGACACGTGCAATATGTCATATAGGAAGAATAAGAAGTCGCTCACAACAAAATGGTAAATTAATGAGTTTAGGTCAAAAGGTTGAGCTACTATTTTAGAGTACTTTATAGTTTTAAAGAGACACGTTAAGGGTTGTTCATAGTTAAATGAAAGTTTAATTTTAAATAAGACCAATAAAATTAGGATTTAATAATGCCCGACAAATATTTCCAATATGTTTGGTTATAAGTAGGAAATCATGACGACTTCTTAAGCATGTTTTAAACAAAGGATCATAGACTGAATTATACAAGAATGGCACTCTGCAATAAAAAAAACTGGCCAAAGCAAGATTTCTATGCAGAAATTAAATAATTGCTAGAACCAGAAAAATATTTATCCACTACAATAAATAAGCAACATAGAGAAAATGAAATGAAATTGAATGGGGTTTAACGTCCTACTGTTCTGTTCCTAAAATGGGCTAATGAAGACTGGCATATGCCATAAAGTGTGCAATGAGGGAAATTTTACCCGGGCAGCGGCGTTACGGCCTACGAGGTTGGACAGGCGACCATACTCCTTGTCACGTACAACCAAGAAATCGAAACAACGCCAGTTGACTCAATGACAGACGTTTTGATACAGAGCGCACGTGCTAACCATTCAGCCACGCAACCTCCCCAAAATCGGCAAATTGCTGACCTACAGCGAGAAACATTTCAACCGGCCCAAATTTTCTATTTGAACAGTTTAATTTGCATGGTACCTTTAGTTATCAACCGAATATTACAAAACTTTTAAAAATAAGCTCCCCCTGACCAGCTTAAGCGTTCGCAATAAACGTTTGCCCCTTAAAATCTGCAAACTGCTGACCTTAAAGTGAGAAACATTACAACCGGGCGAAATTTTCTGTTTTATCACTTTTACAGTACCTTTGATTACCAACCGATTATTACAAAACTTTAAAAATAAAAGAGAAAGAGAGAAATGCGGCCTAATGTCCATTCGACACAAACTAGGTCATTTTGTGACTAACATATGTTTTTTAATTTTATTTAAAAACTCCCCTTGCTCTTACTGGTCTTTAGCCTTTGGGAGGAAACCGAAGGACACGGAGAAAACCCACGAGGTTGGACATCATACTTCATGTCACGTGCAACCTGGAGATCGAAACGACGCTCGTTGACTCAATGACAGACGTTACGATACAGCGCGCAGATGCTAACCATTCAGCCTCCCTGAATTCGGAAAATTGCTGACTTATAGCAAGAAACATTTCAACCGGGCGAAATTTTCTGTTTTAACAGTTTAATGTGCACGGTACTTTAATTGCCAACCGATTATTACAACTGACCAGCTTAATCGTGTGCAATAAACGTTTGGCCTGAATTGAAAGTTCTGCACGGAGAAAGTTCATCTTGATTTCCCGGCGTGGTTCCCCGTTGTCAGTGAGGCAGAACGGGGGGCCTGACAAGCACAGCTGTCTAGTCGTTCGGATGGGATGAAACACCAAGGTCCCGTGTACACATTGGAGTGCACGTAAAATATCCCTAAGCAGTTGGAATTCGATACTGTTGAATAAGCTCTATACGATGACTAAATGTGTAGATTGTAGTCACCCACACTGCATGTTTCGCTTAACAATGAAAGGGTGCCGTTTTCAATTTTCGATCCTTTTGTTCTTCTACTCCAGATATGTTGGACTGTTGATCGATGGTTTCATATAAAAGACTACCAATAAGACTCTTTGTAGAAGAAGTTCCCAAAAAATATTATGTTGACTTTACGAGAAAGACCTCTAAACATGCTCCAAATTGTAAAAATACGACTTTTTGGATTTTCAATCTCTTTTTTTCGGCTATCCCTGATATTTAAAAAAAATGATACAATGATTTCAAACAACAGGCTAGCTATTAGACTCTCTATTGACAAAAGTTTCATCGCCCTCCCTTCATTATAACCGAAGTTATCGTGCCCTAAAGAATCAACAAATCAGCATCCTTATCTCTGCTTACCCTAAGCAGAAAATGCTCATCTTTGAACTCAATCATGACATTGTCCTAGTGAACGTCTACACCAAGTTTAAACATTTTAGCTTAATTAGAAGGAGAGTTATTGTGTTCCAAAGTCCCGGCCCTTCAAATTGCTTCTATTTTTCATTTTCAATTCAAAATGGTGACCATCACGTGACCGAAATCAAAATTCGGATCCGATAGATTTTTAGGCATTCCTTCAAGGATTCTGAAAATATAACTCCCGAGTCTGTAAGTAAAATAGCAAAAAAGCCTTTTTGATTTTTCACGTTTAAAGATGGTGGCACTTCCGGTTCGATCGACAAACTCCATATTTTGTGTACGAATCAGTAATTACTTGTCTAGTATCAAAAAAAAAAAATTAGGTCATTCTGACCTATATTTCGACGATTTTTTTGAAAACTTTGATCCTTAATTTCGTCAAGGGGAGATAATTTAGAACATTTATAATTATATTTTTGAAGTCACATCGGTAACATCTACTTACACACTAAATTTCATGAAAATCGTACAACTATTAAAGAAGTTCTCAAATTGGTCTAAACTTCCGGTTCGAAATCACAGCGACGAATTTTCGAAATTGGAAAATGCGAAACTGCAGATGAAAATGATTTTTTTCAAGGTATTCAAAGAAAAAAGAATTAGTAAAATCGGTCAAAAAATAACAAAGTTACGACTATGCATTGTCAGTTTTTTCGTTCGTAAAATTCGGTGATTTCGGATTCGTAAAACGTTTTGAAAATATATTTAATCAACAGCCACCACCCATTTTTGGGGGGATAGGTAAAAGTTTCAGAACGATCCTATCGTTAGATTCTGAGAAATCCGATTTGTGGACAAAACACAAAAAAAAAATAACAATAATAATCTTAACAGAAACAATAAGCTTTCATATGTAATATGAAAGCTTAATAATATTAATCTTAGTAATTTCAATAGTCTTTCACCATTTTCAATGGTGAAAGCCTAACTAGACTTGCTTGCAAGGCTGAAGGCTTTCACCTTACTCAAGGCAGCACAAATTGCCTACCACTCACCCCTTAAAACACACACACACACACGCTTAAACAACTCAGACATTGACACTTTCTGTGCATGCGCATTACGATAGAAGGAAAGTGAAAAATATAGCTGAACAATTATGAACATGGATCGGTAGAATCCTACAAACGCCAGAAATCTAAATACGCAATCAAAAACGCAAAAATTCTAAAAAAAAAATTACAATTTTAGTACATTTTCAAATTTTCAGGAAGAAAAGAGAACTGCGTGGTATTGCAATTCGACCTATATCTCATCCGCAAAATCCCCGGCTCTACAAAAATATAACTTTTTCGAAAATCGGTTGGCAATTGACATAATTAGAACCGATTTTCATTCGTGCACGTTAAAGATTTACATCACTTCCGGTTTGGTCCACAACTTTCGCAATATTTCTAAGTACTAAATGTTTAAAACATAGGAAAAATCAATATTCAAAACTCTATCTGTTTTAGTTTCAGAGATTTAAACGACTACAGAAAAAAAACAGTTTTCCGAATGAGACAAAAAAAAAATACCTTAAGTATCAAGGTAATAACCAAAACCCAAAATCGCACCTTTCAACATTAATTGTTCAACATTGAATTTGAGGGGTACTTTATTTATAAATGACTTTAACAGAAAGCTTCATTTTCACTGGTATCAAATGATGACGTCATGTAGACATAAAACCTGGGATATTAATTTCAGGAGTAACTATTAATTACTAAAATGAGTTATTTTCATTATAGAAGCACAAGTACCAGATATTGGTTACTATTCAAACACCCTTTGTTCAAATATTGCCAGTTTTAAAAAAAGCTCTCTATATATGCTTTATACGTATGCAAAACGTTCCATTTATAACCAATTCGGACTTTTGTCGATGTCACACCAATGTGTTACACGGAACTTTGGAATCGCGTTCAGGTAAGCTACTCAAATATGTAACTGGTTCAAAACTAAATTGAATATTCAATGAAATATCGACAATATTCTGATTTCGTGCACGTTAATTATTTGACGTCACTAACATATAAAAATTTATCGTTAATTAGAGATAGGGCCCAAACTCAAACTACATCATGCTTTCTAACACAGGTGCAATATTCGTACTTCTGCACGATACTACTGCAAGATACAACTGCAACCTGTAGATAATTGGATTTCCTTATAAACAGCGCGAGCCGTAGATTTGTGTCGAGATGATTACGGTTATGAGGTAATTTTGACAAAGAAGAAACAATATTAATTCAAAGACTAATTATTACACACAGAAATCAATTATTTCTGTTACGGGGTCACTAAACCCATATTTTGAATATAAGTAAACACTCAAAGTTGAAATACTTTTAGCTCAAATATCGTCGCTGTGATAGAAATGGGGAATTTTGAATATGCTCTAAACGTTGGTAAAACGTACAGATTGTATCAACTCTTACTGCATGTTTCGCTTAACAATGAAAGATGATGTTTTCAATTTTCGATCCCTTTGTTCTCATACTCCTGATATTTCTAACTGTTGCGCAATGGTTTCATACCTAAGACTACCGATAAAACTCTGATTTCGTGCACGTTAATGATTTGACGTCACTAACATATAAAAATTTATCTTTAATTAGAGATAGGGCCCAAGCCCAAACTACATTATGCTTTCTATCACAGGTGCAATATTCGTACTTCTACACGATACTTCTGCACGATACTACTGGAAGATACAACTGCAACCTATAGATAATTAGATTTCCTTATAAACAGCGTGAGCCGTTGATTTGTGTTGAGATGATTACGGTTATGAGGTAATTTTGACAAAGAAGAATCAATATTAATTCAAAGACTAATTATTACACACAGAAATCAATTATTTCTGTTACAGGGTCACTAAACCCATATTTTGAATATAAGTAAACACTCAAAGTTGAAATACTTTTAGCTCAAATATCGTCACTGTGATAGAAATGGGGAATTTTGAATATGCTCTAAACGTTGGTAAAACGTATAGATTGTATCAACTCTTACTGCATGTTTCGCTTAACAATGAAAGATGATGTTTTCAATTTTCAATCCCTTTGTTCTCATACTCCTGATATATCTAACTGTTGCGCAATGGTTCCATACCTAAGACTACCGATAAAACTCTCTGTAGAAGAAGTTCCAAAAAAA
Organism: Patella caerulea; assembly: GCA_036850965.1. NCBI lineage: Eukaryota > Metazoa > Mollusca > Gastropoda > Patellidae > Patella > Patella caerulea. Next base: position 46,010,736 of record JAZGQO010000001.1, on the reverse strand, counting down.
AATTACGTTGACTTTTCGAGAAAAAGACGTCTAAAAATGCTCCAAATGGTAAAAATACGACGTTTTGGATTTTCAATCTCGTTTTTCGACTACTCATGACATTTAGAGAAATTGTACAATGGTTTCACACAATACACCACCTATAAGACTCTCGAATGAGAAAGTTTAAAAAAAATCGTAGGCCGCGTTTCCGAGAAATTCGCGTCTTAATTTGATCGAAATAGCAAAATACCTTACTTTTCAAACTCAGATAACTTTTTTATTTTTTGATAGAAACTTGTCGCTATAGTACCATCTTGTAGATAATTCACGTGGCTATCCAACGATATAACACTTTAACTACCCTGTAATCAACCAAGTGATACATCGCATTTTACCCATCGGTACCCATTTTTCAGAATTTTGTCAAACTTTGGATACTTTTCTTGACCACTTCCGGTGATTAGAGGATTTTTATTTATAGTTCATGGACTGGTTTGGACCTTCGACTTCATATTCCATAAGTTTCAGAAAAATCGTAGGCGCCGTTTTAAAAAAATAAGAACTCTACGATTTGACCAAAATGCGAAAAAAAGTGAAAAATCAAAGTTAACATTTCAGAATAAAACTAATATTGTTGGAATCGGATTGATGTCAGCTATCCAAAAATATAACTCATAATTCAAAATTCCAAAAAATAAAAATTTTGGAAATTTTTGAAAATTTTCCAATTTTCACCAAAAAAATGAAAGCGACAAAGTTTCTAAATTTGACGTCTGTGAACTGCTATCTTCTTAGAAATGTCTCAAGCTATCCAAAAATGTAAATATCAGAAAAATCGGTTGACAATTACCAAAATTACGGCCGATTTTCAATTTTCGTGCACGTTAAAGATTTAACGCATTTCTGCTATGCGCACGAATTTCGTTTTACATTTAAGCACTAACTACCACCCAGTTTCCCGAGAGAAAATCAAACTTCAGACCTCTATCTCTTATAGTTGCTGAGAAATAGGCAAAATGGAAAAAAAAAGAATAATAATAATAATATTAATCTTAGTAATTTCAATAGTCTTTCACCATTGAAAAATGGTGAAAGCCTAATAATAATCTTAGTAATAACAATAGTCTTTCACCATTGAAAAATGGTGAAAGCCTAACTAGACCTGCATGCAGGAATGACGGGTTTCACAGGTGCCATGTTACCCTGAAACATGTCACTTCCGGTGCCAAGTTACCCTTGAACATATGTCACTTCCGGTACCAGCGAAACCACTAAACAGGTTTCGAAATTAACATTGCACACAAATAAAATGGACGCAGAATCAACAAAATCCAACAATATCAATTCATTTTATACATTTGTTACTTGTAAATGATCTTGACAAAATTAGATTACTTCCTGTGTTAATGAAAATGTTCAATTAGTCTTATGAAATCAGAAATGGCATACGATATCATACAGTGAAAATTTTATGTAAAATTTTAAGACCAAAAAACTTGAAAAGTGACTTGTAGAAAATCTGCTATTTCTCTGCAACCGTACAAGTTACAAACCATTTTGTGGTATCTGTGTGATCGTATGGGTTCATTCTATTTGTTGATTAGCATCAAATACCATAATTTGAAAAAGATTTCAAAACAGACTCATTTGAATAAAATATCTGTTTTGAAGGCTAAAAATACAGTTTTTGCCAAAATGACGTTACTTCCGGTGATAATGAAAATCTTAAATTACTTGAATGAAATCCCAAATGGCAGTAGGTATAACACGGTGTAACGTTTATGAAAATCGAATAATAATTGACACTTTTATGGCCCCGAAACCTTCAAAAGTGACCTGTAGAAAACCGTCTATTTCTCGGCAACCGAACAAGTTAGAAACAATTTTATGATATCTATATGACCATATGAGTTTTGTTTATATGTGAATTTAAACCAAAAGTTAAAATTATTAATACATATTAAGTTATTCTTGGTTGAATAAAACATTGATTTAAATAGTTTAAAATGCAGTTTTTGACCAAATGATGTCACTTCCGGTATCAATTTTAAATTGTAATCAACTTGATATGACGCTACATGCTTTTTGAATCAAATGATGTCACTTTTATAAAAATCCAATAATAATTGACTATTTTACAGGCAAAATAACGAAAACAGTGACTTGTACAGAACTGCCCATTTCTTGGTAACTGCTTATATTACAAACGAATTTTAACATACATTTTCTTCGTATGGATTATAGCTACAAGTTTATAAAAGTTACGAAGAAATATTTTAAAATCTGAAAAGCCTGAATAGGTTGTAAATAGGTAAATTTTACACCATTTTTAGCCTCTTAATCGAATTTGCTCGAAAGTGAAATCGAAATTAAAAAAACTGCTTCCTACATTTTTTGCGCCTTGAAAGGGCACACTCTTTGAGTCAAATAATTTTTCCAAAAAATAATATTTGTTTTCGAAGTAGGAAAACAACTGTCAAAATTGTAGTTTTTGGTAAAATTATGCCACTTCCGGTGCCGACAGATAACACTTTTGGTAATAAAAAAAATGACAATTGATTCAACGAAGCATATGAATTTTGTTTTATACAAATCGGACAATAAAAAATTAATCTAGGACTGAAAAACTGAATTAGCCAATGGCGGCCAAGGAAAATTACTGAGACAATTTTTTTTAACATTTTTGCACTAGTCAGATGACTCTTTAATTCTGTGCACAATACGACTAAAAAATATTCATAAATAAAAAAATTTTTTGTAAAATTTTAAATTTTCGAAATTTGGCGCCTAATATCTTCGAAGATTTGCCGAAAATCAAAAATCGAAAGTAGCGTAGCTATGTGCCCTGTCTCAGGCTATGCCAAAATGTATCGAAAGTTAAAATCCAATGATTATTGTTAAAATTACTGCAATATTTTCAAAAACGATAACTTCGGTGATTTCGGACATTTCGCATTGTCGCAGAACGTTCAAAATAGCTTTATCCTCTAAGTCACACCCACTTTCCCAGTAAAACCGAAGAGATCGTAACGATGCGACACGTAGTTGCTGAGATCTATTCAAATTGGAATCTGAATAATAATAATAATAACTAGACCTGCAAGCAGCACTGAACCGGCTTTCAGGAATCATACGGGAAGTTTATTATACCATAGCCGATCCACTGAGCTACCAAACTATACATTAGTTGTTTTGCTTCAGTGACACCATCTATCATATGTAAAAGTAATATTTGCTGGCTAAAAGACCGGTCAAAATTGTAAATTATGGCAAAATTACGTCACTTCCGGTGCCGAAAGAAATTTTTATAGATGAAAAATAAGTCGAAAATTCGCAACATACAAAATACAAACTTTTTTTTTATAGATATCGGGCAATAAATAATTAACCTATGACCCATAAACTGAAATTAAGAAGGTAAAAAACTTAAAAGTGACCCTGGGACAATTGGTTATTATTCGACAAGGGAACATGCTAGAAGCCTTTTCTTGATATCAATATGATGGTATTGATTCAATCTTACTGCCCATTAGAGTCAGACGTTATAAAGTTAAACGAATAATAAATATAAATCCCTTCCAAAAAATGTTTGTTTTGAAGGCTAAAAATACGTTTTTTGCAAAAATTACATTACTTCCGGTGATATTGAAAATGTTAACTTGGTTCATAGAAGTCATAAATGGCATAAGGCATCAAATGGTAAAAAAATGCTAAAAATCGAATAATAATTGACACTTTTATAGACCAAAAACCTTGAAAAGTGACTTATAGAAGATCGCCTATTTCTCTGTAACCGTACAAGTTAGAAACCATTTTGTGGTATCTGTATGGTCGTATGGCTTCATTCTATTCATTGATGGGAATCAAATATCATAATTTTAAAAATATTATAAGGCGGACTCATTTGAATAAAATATTAGTTTTTTAGGTTAAAAATACAGTTTTTGCCCAAATGACGTCATTTCCGGTCACAGTGAAAATGTAAAATTGGCTTGACCTAGTCCAAATTGGCATTAGGCATCAAATGGAAAAAAAAAATATTGCAAATCGAATAATAATTCACTCTTTTATAGGCAAAATAACGTGAAAAGTGATGCATGCAAAATTGCATATTCCTCGGCAACTGCTCATATTACAAACTAATTTTCGCATACATTCTCTTCGTCTGGATTATTGCTACGAGTTTATGAAAATTACAAATAAATATTTCAAAATATGAAGACGTTGAATGAATTTTAAATAACTGAATTTTACACTTTATTTTACATTTTATTCGAAATTGCCCGAAAATGAAATTGAAATTTAAAAATATGAGCTAAGAATTTTGTGCACCTTTGCAGGGTGCATCCTTTTAGTTATATCAGTTTTGAAAAAAAATAATATTTGCTTTCAAAAAATGGTACAGAACTGTCAAAATTGTAGTTTTTGTTAATATTACGTCACTTCCGTTGCCGACAGAAAAATTTCACCGTAACAAAAAAAATTACAATTGGGACCACGGAGCATATGAACTTTGTTTTATACAAATCGAACAATAAATAATTTTTCTGGGTACGAAAAACTAAATTAGGCGATGGCGGCTAACGCAAATTACCGAAACAATTTTTTTTCTCATTTCTGCTCAAGTACGATGATATTTTAACCCTGTGTAAAATATCATCAAAGAATATTCATAAATAAAAAAGGTTTTCGTAAAAAAATTAATTTTTTTCAAAATATCGGACATTTTTTCGACTACTTCCGGTTTTACGATCGTTATTGTGATAGCTTTACGAAGTTCTTTGGATACTTAACTTTCTGTACCAGAAGTGTCAGAAACATCCATTGAGTGGTTTTGGAAAAAAAGATAAATTAAAGAGCGTTTCCAAAAATTTAACGATTTTTCATTTTTTTTCAAAGTTTGAGGCCATTTTTGGACCACCTATATTATTTCAATGCTTTTCATTTTGGATTCACTATATAGACAACCGATAGGACTTTGAGTAAGAAAAGTTTAAGAAAAATCGTAGGCGTCGTTTTCGAGAAAAGGGCGTCTCAGAATGTTAAAAAATCGGAAAATACTAGATTTTTGACATACAATAATTTATTTCCTTACCATCGAAATCGTATTATTTACATACCATATGATGGTCCATTGAGAGGGCTAACCAGCGACACTTTAGTTCTTTTGGTCCGCTATTACCTAAGGGAGAAATCAATTTTTTCGCAAGTGCGACAATGTTTTTACTCTTTTTTTTTTCATTTTTTGAATACTTCCGGTATAGTTATTATTCTCGGAATAGTTTTAATAGCCGGTTTGCGCACTAAAATAGCCACAGGGCTCTGTAATGATATATTACATTATCTGATCAGATAAAATTCCCCTGAGAAATCCTATGTTCAAAAGTGCCAAAAATGCAAAAAATTTAAAATATCGAAAATTAAATTTCAATAATTACATACATATTATACATCGTTAGAATCGTAATTAGGTCAGCTATCTGAATATACAACCTTTTTTTAAAAATCTCTTAAAATAAAAAAATAGTAGAGCATTTTCCAAAATTTCACGATTTTTCGACTTTTTTCGATTTTCAGTCCCTTTTTTATCCTATTCCAGACATTTCAAAGTCTTATTGGATGGCTTCATGCAAAATACCTTCAAAAGGACTCTCGGTAGAAAAAATTAAAAAAAAATTGTAGGTTAAGTTTTCGAGATACAGGCGTCCAAAAACGCTCAAAATCAGAAAATACTTGATTTTCAGCGTGCCATATTTTGCTGTCTGTTCATAGTATCCGTATGAATGGGGTATCATATGATAGTCCAACAATCGTGCCATCAAACGGTACCTTCATTCGTTTAATCCATTGATTTCGGGCGGAGAAATAGCGTTTTCCCCAAAAATATCCATTTTTTGCATTTTTTCCAAAATATTGCACATTATTTCGACCACTTCCGGTTTAAGGATTCTTGTCGAAATTGCTTTATAAGTTGGTATTGGACTATAACTTCATGTTCCAGAAGTTTCAGATACGTCAATTCTGCCATAAAACGAAACCCGAGCTCACAAAATGGGAAGAAAATTCGAAAAAAATCGAAAAATAAAGGGTGATAACTCTGAATGAAACTTATATTACTGGAATCAGATGGACTTCAGGTATCCAAAAATGTAGGTCAAATTTGAAAATTTTGAAAAATAACAAAAATTGTCTTGTAAACAACATGTTTTCAATTTTCGAACGATAAAAGTCATAGACGAATGTTCGAAATTGAAAAATGTGAGATGGCCATGGTCTCAGAAAAGATTCAGGGATTCCAAAAATGTAATTTGTTTGATTATGGATAAAGAATTGACGAAACTATGGCCGATTTTCAATTTTTTGACAACGTACAAAGTTCGGTCACTTCCGGTATGCGCAGAAATTTCAAAAATATTTTATGCAGTAGCCACCACATGGTTTCCCGATAGAAAATCTAATTCCAGATCGATATCTGTTTTCGATCATGGAGATCTAGGCCCCCGCGGTAAATAATAATAATAATAATAATTTTAGTAATCTCAATAGGCTTTCAGACGAAAGTCTGAAAGCCTAATAAGAAGAACTAGACCTGCATGCAGGAATGACGGGTTTCACTGGTGCCAAGTTACTCTTAACACTTCCGGTGTCAAGTTACCCTTGAACATATGTCACTTCCGGTACCAACGAAACCACTAAACAGGTTTCCAAATTAACATTGCACACAAATAAAATGGACGCAGAATCAACCAATCAATCCAGCAATATCAAGTCATTTTATACATTTGTTACTTGTAAATGATCTTGACAAAATTAAATTACTTCCTGTGTTAATGAAAATGTTCAGTTAGTCTTATGAAATCAGAAATGGCATACGATATCATATAGTGAAAATTTTATGTAAATCGAATAATAATTGCCACTTTTAAAGACCAAAAAACATGAAAAGTGACTTGTAGAAAATCGGCTATTTCTCTGCAACCGTACAAGTTAGAAACCATTTTGTGGTATCTGTATGATCGTATGGGTTCATTCTATTTGTTGATTGGCATCAAATACCATAATTTGAAAAAGATTTCAAAACAGAATCATTTGAATAAAATATCTGTTTTGAAGGCTAAAAATTCAGTATTTGCCAAAATGACGTTACTTCCGGTGATAATGAAAATCTTAAATTACTTGTATGAAATCACAAATGGCATTAGGTATAACATGGTGTAACGTTTATGAAAATCGAATAATAATTGACACTTTTATGGCCCCGAAACCCTCAAAAGTGACCTGTAGAAAACCGTCTATTTCTCGGCAACCGAACAAGTTAGAAACAATTTTATGATATCTATATGACCATATGAGTTGTATTTATATGTGAATTTAAGCCAAAAGTTAAAATTATTAATACATATTAAGTTATTCTTGGTTGAACAAAACATTGATTTAAAAAGTTTAAAATGCAGTTTTTGACCAAATGACGTCACTTCCGGTGTCAATTTTAAATTGTAATCAACTTGATATGACGCTACATGCTTTTTGAATCAAATGATGTCACTTTTATAAAAATCCAATAATAATTGACTATTTTACAGGCAAAATAACGAAAACAGTGCCTTGTACAGAACTGCCCATTTCTTGGTAACTGCTTATATTACAAACTAATTTTAACACACATTTTCTTCGTATTGATTATAGCTACAAGTTTATAAAAGTTACGAAGAAATATTTTAAAATCTGAAAAGCCTGAATAGGTTGTAAATAGGTCAATTTTACACCATTTTTAGCCTCTTAATCGAATTTGCTCGAAAATGAAATCGAAATTAAAAAAACTGCTTCCGACATTTTTTGCGCCTTGAAAGGGCACACTCTTTTAGTCAAATAATTTTTCCAAAAAATAATATTTGTTTTCGAAAAATTGTACCTAACTGTCAAAATTGTAGTTTTTGGTAAAATTATGCCACTTCCGGTGCCGACAGATAACACTTCCGGTAATAAAAAAAATGACAATTGAGACAACGAAGCATATGAACTTTGTTTTATACAAATCAAACAATAAAAAATTAATCTAGGACTGAAAAACTGAATTAGCCAATGGCGGCCAAGGAAAATTACTGAGGCAAAATTTTTTAACATTTTTGCACTAGTCAAATGACTCTTTTATTCTGTGCTCAATACGACTAAAAAATATTCATAAATAAAAAAGTTTTTTGTAAAATTTTAAATTTTCGAAATTTGGCGCCTAATATCTTCGAAGATCTGCCGAAAATCAAAAATCGAAAGTAGCGTAGCTATGTGCCCTGTCTCAGGCTATGCCAAAATGTATCGAAAGTTAAAATCCAATGGTTATTGTTAAATTTACTGCAATATTTTCAAAAACGATAACTTCGGTGATTTCGGACATTTCGCATTATCGCAGAACGTTCAAAATAGCTTTATCCTCTAAGTCACACCCACTTTCCCAGTAAAACCGAAGAAATCGTAACGATGCGACACGTAGTTGCTGAGATCTATTCAAATTGGAATCTGAATAATAATAATAATAAGAATAATAATTTTAACAAAAACAATAGTGTTTCACACAAGCTACGCAGTGTGAAACCCTAATAACTAGACCTGCATGCAGGAATGACGGGTTTCACTGGTGCCACGTTACCCTTAAACATGTCACTTCCGGTGCCAAGTTACCCTTGAACATATGTCACTTCCGGTACCAACGAAACCATTAAACAGGTTTCCAAATTAACATTGCACACAAATAAAATGGATGCAGAATCAACCAAATCCAGCAATATCAATTCATTTTATACATTTGTTACTTGTAAATGATCTTGACAAAATTACATTTCTTCGGGTGTTAATGAAAATGTTCAATTAGTTTTATGAAATCAGAAATGGCATACGATATCATATAGTGAAAATTTTATGTAAATCGAATAATAATTGCCACTTTTAAAGACCAAAAAACTTGAAATGTGACTTGTAGAAAATCGACTATTTCTCTGCAACCGTACAAGTTAGAAACCATTTTGTGGTATCTGTATGATCGTATGGGTTCATTTTATTTGTTAATTGGCATCAAATACCATAATTTGAAAAAGATTTCAAAACAGACTCATTTGAATAAAATATCTGTTTTGAAGGCTAAAAATACAGTTTTTGCCAAAATGATGTTACTTCCGGTGATAATGAAAATCTTAAATTACTTGTATGAAATCTTAAATGGCATTAGGTATAACATGGTGTAACGTTTATGAAAATCGAATAATAATTGACACTTTTATGGCCCAAAAACCTTCAAAAGTGGCCTGTAGAAAACCGTCTATTTCTCGGCAACCGAACAAGTTAGAAACAATTTTATGATATGTATATGACCATATGAGTTGTGTTTATATGTGAATTTAAACCAAAAGTTAAAATTATTAATACATATTAAGTAATTCTTGGTTGAATAAAACATTGATTTAAAAAGTTTAAAATGCAGTTTTTGACAAAATGACGTCACTTCCGGTGTCAATTTTAAATTGTAATCAACTTGATATGACGCTACATGCTTTTTGAATCAAATGATGTCACTTTTATAAAAATCCAATCATAATTGACTATTTTACAGGCAAAATAACGAAAACAGTGACTTGTACAGAACTGTCCATTTCTTGGTAATTGCTTATATTACAAACTAATTTTAACATACATTTTCTCCGTATGGATTATAGCTACAAGTTTATAAAAGTTACGAAGAAATATTTTAAAATCTGAAAAGCCTGACTAGGTTGTAAATGGGTCAATTTTACACCTTTTTTAGCCATTTAATCGAATTTGCTCGAAAATGAAATCGAAATTAAAAAAACTGCTTCCGCCATTTTTTGCGCCTTGAAAGGGCACACTCTTTGAGTCAAATAATTTTTCCAAAAAATAATATTTGTTTTCGAAAAATGGTACCTAACTGTCAAAATTGTAGTTTTTGGTAAAATTATGCCACTTTCGGTGCCGACAGATAACACTTCCGGTAATAAAAAAAATGACAATTGAGACAACGAAGCATATGAACTTTGTTTTATACAAATCGAACAATAAAAAATTAATCTAGGACTGAAAAACTGAATTAGCCAATAGCGGCCAAGGAAAATTACTGAAACAAAATGTTTTAACATTTTTGCTCTAGGCTGTTGACTCTTTAATTCTGTGCACAATACGACTAAAAAATATTCATAAATAAAAGAGTTTTTTGTAAAATTTTAAATTTTCGAAATTTGGCGCCTAATATCTTCGAAGATTTGCCGAAAATCAAAAATCGAAAGTAGCGTAGCTATGTGCCCTGTCTCAGGCTATGCCAAAATGTATCGAAAGTTAAAATCCAATGATTATTGTTAAAATTACTGCAATATTTTCAAAAACGATAACTTCGGTGATTTCGGACATTTCGCATTGTCGCAGAACGTTCAAAATAGCTTTATCCTCTAAGTCACACCCACTTTCCCAGTTAAACCGAAGAAATCGTAACGATGCGACAAGCAGTTGCTGAGATCTACTCAAAACAAAAGAAGAATAATAATAATAATAAGAATAATAATTTTAACAAAAACAATAGTGTTTCACACAAGCTTCGCAGTGTGAAACCCTAATTTTAACAAAAACAATAGTGTTTCACACAAGCTTCGCAGTGTGAAACCCTAATAATTTTAACAAAAACAATAGTGTTTCACACAAGCTTCGCAGTGTGAAACCCTAATAATAATTTTAACAAAAACAATAGTGTTTCACACAAGCTTCGCAGTGTGAAACCCTAATAACTAGATCTGCTACTGTCCCATGCAGATATGAAAGCTTTCATATTCACAGTCACTTTCTGTCACATGTCATGGGTAGTATGAATAATCCGAACAAGGAAAAAAAAATCATTAAAATCGGTCACAATCTAGCGAAGTTAATGTGATTTTTCACTCGTAAAGAATTTTGTTAGCACGAAAAACATCAAAGGCAAAAATCGAATTTTTGAAATATTCAAATACCGTATCCCGACTATCCTGAAATGTATTAATTTCAGACATAGGAGACGCATTGAACATACTATATATATATAATGCTCTATTGTGTTTGTTTACAAGTCCGTAAATGTCGACTTTTCACTATGTTTCATATTCACTTCAAAATGGTGACTACCAGTTGACCTAAATCAAAATTCTACTTCGAACTTCATCAAGACATTGACTTAGTGAATGCCTATACCAAGTTTGAACATTGTACCCCAATTAGAAAAAGAGTTATTGTGTTCCAGAGTCATCAAGGTATTGGCCTAATAAACACCCACACCAAGTCTAGCTGAATTAGAAAGAGAGTTATTGTGTCCCAAACTAGATCATTTCGGGACTAACATATAGTTCGATTTTATTTCAGTATTTCGCTTGTGCGTAGAGGTCTTTAGCAGTGGAAGGAAACCGGAGGAAATGAAGAAAACCCACCAAGATGGACAGGCGACCTTACTCCTTGTCAGGTACGACCGGAGATTCGAAAACACGCTAGCTGACTCAATGACAGGCTTTATGATACAGCGCGCGCGTGCTAACCATTCAGCCACCAAACCCCCCTTTGAAATCGGACACGTGCAATATGTCATATAAGAAGAATAACAAGTCGCTCACATACAAAATGGTAAATTAATGAGCTTAGGTCAAAAGGTTGAGCTACTGTTTGAGTATTTAATTGTTTTAAAGAGACACGTTAAGGGATGTTCATAGTTAAATGAAAGTTTAACTTTAAATAAGACGAACGTCTACCAATAAAATGAGGATTTAATAATATTAAAATAAAGTTTCAAATTAAGAATAATTAATTATTGGTCTAATGCAATGAAATGCTTTGATTTGACAGATGAAATGTACGATGGGTGTACACACTATGTGGCGAAGGCGTTGACCTGCTAGCCAGGAGGTCGGGTGTTTGATCCCTGCATTGGCCGAGAAAGTTCATCTCGATTTTTTGGCGTGTCCTCCCACCGGCGTGTACACATTGGAGTGCACGTAAAAGATTCCTTAGCAGTTGGAATTCGATAATGTTGAATAAGCTCTATACGGTGACTAAATGTGCAAATTGTAGCTACCCATACTGCATGTTTTGCTTAACAATGAAAGGGTGCCGTTTTCAATTTTCGATCCTTTTATTCTTCTACTCCTGATATTTTGGACTGTTGATCGATGGTTTCATATAAAAGACTACCGATAAGACTCTTTGTACAAGAAGTTCCCCAAAAATATTATGTTGACTTTAAGAGAAAAGGACCTTTAAAAATGCTCTAAATCGTAAAAATACGACTTTTTGGATTTTCGATCTCTTTTTTCTGCTATCCCTGATATTTAAAAAAAATGATACGATGATTTCACACAACAGGCTAGCTATTAGACTCTCGATTGACAAGAGTTTCACCACCCTCCCTTCATTATAACCGAAGTTATCGTGCCCTAAAGAATCAACAAATCAGCATGCGTATCTCTGCTTACCCCAGGCAGAAAATGCTCATCTTTACACTCAATTATGACATTGATCTAGTGAACGTCTACCCCAAGTTTAAACATTCTAGCTTAATTAGAAGGAGAGTTATTGTGTTCCAAAAACTCGGCCCTTCAAATTGCTTCCATTTTTATACGCCCACATTGAAATGTGGTCGTATATTGTCGTCGCCCCCGTCCGTCCGTCGTTCCGGCGTCCACAATTGCTTGTGGACGCTCTACAGGCTAAAGTTAATATCCGATTGACTTTAAATTTATACACAGTGTTTAAGGTCATGAGACGAAGAAGCCTATTGTTTTTCAGCGATTTAACTACCAGAGTTATGGCCCTTGATCACTTCATAAAATCTTGTGGACGCTCTAGAGGCCAAAGTTAATATCCGATTGACTTTAAATTTATACACAGTGTTTAAGGTCATAAGACAATGACGCCTATTGATTTTCGGCGATTTCCGATAATTAGTGCCAGAGTTATGGCCCTTGATCTCTTTAAAAAATCTTGTGGACGCTCTTAAGGTCAAAGTTAATATCCGATTGACTTTAAATTTATACACAGTGTTTAAGGTCATAAGACGAAGAAGCCTATTGATTTTCAGCGATTTCCGATAATTAGTGCCAGAGTTATGGCCCTTGATCACTTTAAAAAATCTTGTGGACGCTCTAGAGGCCAAAGTTAATATCCGATTGACTTTAAATTTATACACAGTGTTTAAGGTCATAAGACGAAGACGCCTATTGATTTTCAGCGATTTCCGATAATTAGTGCCAGAGTTATGGCCCTTGATCACCTCAAAAAATCTTGTGGACGCTCTAGAGGCCAAAGTTAATATCCGATTGACTTTATTTTTATACACAGTGTTTAAGGTCATGAGACGAAGAAGCCTATTGATTTTCGGCGATTTCCGATAATTAGTGCCAGAGTTATGGCCCTTGATCTCTTTAAAAAAATCATGTGGACGCTCTAAAGGTCAAAGTTAATATCCGATTGACTTTAAATTTATACACAGTGTTTAAGGTCATAAGACGAAGAAGCCTATTGATTTTCAGCGATTTCCGATAATTAGTGCCAGAGTTATGGCCCTTGATCACTTCAAAAAATCTTGTGGACGCTCTAGAGGCCAAAGTTAATATCCGATTGACTTCAAATTTATACACAGTGTTAAAGGTCATAAGACAAAGACCCCTCTTGATTTTCAGCGATTTCCGATAATTAGTGCCAGAGTTATGGCCCTTGATCACCTCAAAAAATCTTGTGGACGCTCTGGAGGCCAAAGTTAATATCGGATTGACTTTAGATTTATACACAGTGTTTAAGGTCATGAGACGAAGAAGCCTGTTGATTTTCAGCGATTTCAAATAATTACTGCCAGAGTTATCTCCCTTGATAACTTCAAAAATTCTTGTGACGCTATAGAGGCCAAAGTTATCATCCGATTGACTTCAGATTGATACATAGAGTTTAAGGTGTTGAAATGAACAAGTATTTTGATTTTCAATGAATTTAGATAAATGAACAGCTAAATCCATGATATTAAATGTTTCATGTATATACTAATTGTTAGCGTGGGGTAAAACTTTATAAAAAGCAATTAAATTCTAATGATTTTCTGATAATTACATAATGAGTTGTTACTCTTAATCAGTTTTTAGTGTATTACAAATGTTTCATTACCGAAAAAAGTAAAAATATGCGACAACCCTTGTTGACTGCCCGGACGATTTAGCTGCTGTGGGCGTATGTTTCGTTGCCTGGCAACCTATCTTTCATTTTCAATTCAAAATGGTGACTTCCAGTTGACCTAAATGAAAATTCTACTCCCGACGTTTTTTAGGCCGTCCTCCAAGGACCCTATAGAGGTCACAATTTTGAACCGATTTTGATGAAACTTGACATGCATGTTTATAACACAAATATCTTGGTTCTTTTCGATATTTGCGCCCATTGGATCGTAACTTCCTGAATTATGGCCCCTGATTGTCCGAAAAATGACCTTTTGTGGTCCCTCTGGAGGTCAGAATTATTATCCCATTTAAAAAACCGTTTGATTTTATCACTGTTACATCATAATGAAGATTGAGGTGGAATTTCGTGAAAATCGGACCAAAATTGACTGAAAAAATGGCTGCCGCTTGTACGCGAAGAGTGTAAAAATATGGTATATCAAGGTTGTGAACCCTGTAGAGGTTACAATTTTCATTCAATTTTGATGAAACTTGAAACACATGTTTAAAACAATCTTAGTTCCTTTCGATATTTGTGCATATCGGATTGTAACTTCCTGAATTATGGCCCCTGATTGTACGAAAAATGACCTTTTTTTTTAGCTTGTGGTCTCTCTGGGGTCAGAATTATTATCCCATTTAAAAAAAACGTTTGATTATGTCACCGTTACATCGTAATGAAGGTTGAGGTGGAATTTCGTGAAAATCAGACCAAAATTGACAGCTGTTCTTGTCAGGCCATCCATCCTTCATCACTAACAAAGGGAAACCACGCCTGAAAATCTAGATGAACTTTGTCACCCAATGCAGGGATCAAACACCCAACCTCAAGGCTACCGAGCCAGCATCTTACCCACTTAGGAACATGATCCCCTGTCGAATTTGAAGCCTACTGAAATGAAACTTTTATAACCCAAAGATCTTAATTCATTTCAAAATTTTCACATGTCAAATTCTAACTTAATGATGTAGGAAAAATCACTTTCGGTATTGCTTGTTCTCCATCCATCTCTCGAAAATGTGGGCGTATCCTGCCTGGCAGTGCCAGCCTATCTTTTGTGTACGAATCAGTGGTCTCGCAGCTAGTAACCAAAAAAAAAATCAAGATGATTTGACCCATATTTCGTCGATTTTTTTGAAAATTTCGATCCTCAATTTCTCCAAGGGGAGATAATTTAGAAAATTTCTAAAGTCATTTTTCAAGTCGCATCATTAAGGTTTACCTACATATTAAATTTCATGAAAATCGTACAACTACTAAAGAAGTTGTCGAGTTGGTCTAAACTTCCGGTTCGAAATCACAGCGACGAATTTTCGAAATTCGAAAATCCGAAATTGCAGATTTGAAGTAAATGTCTCAAGGTACTCATAGAAAAAAGAATTAATTAAATAGGTCAAATAGTCACAAAGTTACAGCATTGTAGGTCAAATGCATTCGTTCGTAAAATTCGGTGATTTCGGATTCGTAAAACGTTTTGAAAATATATTTTATCAAGGTTCGCACCCCATTTATAGGGGGGTAGGTCAAAGTTTTGGAAAGATCCTATGGTTAGATTCTGAGAAATCCGATTTGCAGAAAATACACAAAAAAATAATAATAATAATAATAACTTTAACAGAAACAATAAGCTTTCATATGTAATATGAAAGCTTAATAATAACTAGACCTGCATGCAGGAATGGCGGGTTTCACTGTTGCCAAGTTACTCTTAAAAATATCACTTCCGGTGCCAAGTTACCCTTGAACATATGTCACTTCCGGTACCAACGAAACCACTAAACAGGTTTCCAAATTAACATTGCACTCAAATAAAATGGACGCAGAATCAACCAATCAATCCAGCAATATCAAGTCATTTTATACATTTGTTACTTGTAAATGATCTTGACAAAATTAAATTACTTCCGGTGTTAATGAAAATGTTCAATTAGTCTTATGAAATCAGAAATGGCATACGATATCATATAGTGAAAATTTTATGTAAACCGAATAATAATTGCCACTTTCAAAGACCAAAAAATTTGAAAAGTGACTTGTAGAAAATCTGCTATTTCTCTGCAACCGTACAAGTTAGAAAC
Source organism: Patella caerulea (assembly GCA_036850965.1). Classification (NCBI taxonomy): domain Eukaryota; kingdom Metazoa; phylum Mollusca; class Gastropoda; family Patellidae; genus Patella; species Patella caerulea. The sequence goes on along the minus strand of JAZGQO010000001.1, from coordinate 45,994,459 downwards.
CATCTTGTGGTATCTGTATGATCGTATGGGTTCATTCTATTTGTTGATTGGCTTCAAATACCATAATTTGAAAATAGATTTCAAAACAATACTCATTTGAATAAAATATCTGTTTTGGAGGCTAAAAATACAGTTTTTGCCAAAATGACGTTACCTCCGGTGATAATGAAAATCTTAAATTACTTGTATGAAATCCCAAATGGCAATAGGTATAACATGGTGTTACGTTTATGAAAATCGAATAATAATTGACCCTTTTATGGCCCCGAAACCTTCAAAAGTGACCTGTAGAAAACCGTCTATTTCTCGGCAACCGAACAAGTTAGAAACCATTTTATGATATCTATATGACCATATGAGTTTTGTTTATATGTGAATTTAAACCAAAAGTTAAAATTATCAATACATATTAAGTTATTCTTGGTTGAATAAAACATTGATTTAAAAAGTTTAAAATGCATTTTTTGACCAAATGATGTCACTTCCGGTGTCAATTTTAAATTGTAATCAACTTGATATGACGCTACGTGCTTTTTGAATCAAATGATGTCACTTTTATAAATAATCCAATCATAATTGACTATTTTACAGGCAAAATAACGAAAACAGTGACTTGTACAGAACTGCCCATTTCTTGGTAACTGCTTATATTACAAACGAATTTTAACATACATTTTCTTCGTATGGATTATAGCTACAAGTTTATAAAAGTTACGAAGAAATATTTTAAAATCTGAAAAGCCTGAATAGGTTGTAAATAGGCCAATTTTACACCATTTTTAGCCTCTTAATCGAATTTGCTCGAAAATGAAATCGAAATTAAAAAAAACTGCTTCCTACATTTTTTGCGCCTTGAAAGGACACACTCTTTGAGTCATATAATTTTTCAAAAAAATAATATTTGTTTTCGAAATAGGAAAATAACTGTCAAAATTGTAGTTTTTGGTAAAATTATGCCACTTCCGGTGCCGACAGATAACATTATCGGTAACAAAAAAAATGACAATTGAGACAACGAAGCATATGAACTTTGTTTTATACAAATCGAACAATAAAAAAATAATCTAGGACTGAAAAACTGATTCAGCCAATGGCGGCCAAGGAAAATTACTGAGACAAAATCTTTTAACATTTTTGCACAAGTCAGATGACTCTTTAATTCTGTGTACAACACAACTAAAAAATATTTATAAATAAAAAAGTTTTTTGTAAAATTTTAAATTTTCAAAATTTGGCGCCTAATATCTTCGAAGATTTGCCGAAAATCAAAAATCGAAAGTAGCGTAGCTATGTGCCATGTCTCCGGCTATGCCAAAATGTATCGAAAGTTAAAATCCCATGATTATTGTTAAAATTAATGCAATATTTTAAAAAACGATAACTTCGGTGATTTCGGACATTTCGCTGTGTCGCAGAACGTTCAAAATAGCTTTATCCTCTAAGTCACACTCACTTTCCCAGTAAAACCGAAGAAATCGTAACGATGCGACACGTAGTTGCTGAGATCTATTCAAATTGGAATCTGAATAATAATAATAACTAGACCTGCAAGCAGCACTGAACCGGCTTTCAGGAATCATACAGAAAGTTTATTATACCATAGCCGATCCATTGACCTACCAAACTATACTTTAGTTGTTTTGCTTCAGTGACACCCTCTACCATATGTTAAAGTAATATTTGCTGGCGAAAAGACCGGTCAAAATGGTAAATTATGGCAAATTACGTCACTTCTGGTGCCGAAAGAAATTTTTATTGGTGAAAAATAAGTCGAAAATTCGCAACATACAAAATACAAACTTTGTTTTATCATATCGGGCAATAAATAATTAACCTATAATCCATAAACTGAAATTAAGAAGGTAAAAAACTTAAAAGTGACCCTGGGAAAACTGGCTATTATTCGACAAGGGAACATGCTAGAAGCCTTTTCTTGATATCAATATGATGGTATTGATTCAATCTTACTGCCTATTAGAATCAAACATTATAAAGTTAAACGAATGATAAATATAAATCCCTTCAAAAAAATGTTTGTTTTGAAGGCTAAAAATACGTTTTTTTTTGCAAAAATTACATTACTTCCGGTGATATTGAAAATGTTAATTTAGTTCATAGAAGTCATAAATGGCATAAGGCATCAAATGGTAAAAAAATTATTAAAATCGTATAATAATTGACACTTTTATAGACGAAAACCCTTGAAAAGTGACTTATAGAAGATCGCCTATTTCTCTGTAACCGTACAAGTTAGAAACCATTTTGTGGTATCTGTATGGTCGTTTGGCTTCATTCTATTCGTTGATGGGAATCAAATATCATAATTCTAAAAATATTATAAGGCAGACTCATTTTAATAAAATGTTTGTTTTTTAGGTTAAAAATACAGTTTTTGCCCAAAAGACGTCATTTCCGGTCACAGTGAAAATGTAAAATTGGCTTGACCTAGTCCAAAATGGCATTAGGCATCAAATGGAAAAAAAATATTGCAAATCGAATAATAATTCCCTCCTTTATAGGCAAAATAACGTGAAAAGTGATGCATGCAAAATTGCATATTTCTCAGCAACTGCTCATATTACAAACTCATTTTCCCATACATTCTCTTTGTCTGGATTAATGCTACGAGTTTATGAAAATAACAAATAAATATTTCAAAATATGAAGACGCTGAATGAATTGTAAATAACTGAATTTTACACTTTATTTTACATTTTATTCGAAATTGCCCGAAAATGAAATTAGAATTAAAAAATCTGAGCTAAAGATTTTGTGCACCTTTGCAGGGTGCATCCTTTTAGTTATATCAGTTTTGAAAAAAATAAGATTTGCTTTCAAAAAGTGGTACAGAACTGTCAAAATTGTAGTTTTTGTTATTATTACGTCACTTCCGTTGCCCACAGAAAAATTTCACCGTAACAAAAAATATTACAATTGGGACCACGGAGCATATGAAGACAAAAGACGCCATTTCCGGTCACAGTGAAAATGTAAAATTGGCTTGACCTAGTCCAAAATGGCATTAGGCATCAAATGGAAAAAAAATATTGCAAATCGAATAATAATTCCCTCCTTTATAGGCAAAATAACGTGAAAAGTGATGCATGCAAAATTGCATATTTCTCAGCAACTGCTCATATTACAAACTAATTTTCCCATACATTCTCTTTGTCTGGATTAAGGCTACGAGTTTATGAAAATAACAAATAAATATTTCAAAATATGAAGACGCTGAATGAATTGTAAATAACTGAATTTTACACTTCATTTTACATTTTATTCGAAATTGCCCGAAAATGAAATTAGAATTAAAAAATCTGAGCTAAAGATTTTGTGCACCTTTGCAGGGTGCATCCTTTTAGTTATATCAGTTTTGAAAAAAATAAGATTTGCTTTTAAAAAGTGGTACAGAACTGTCAAAATTGTAGTTTTTGTTATTATTATGTCACTTCCGTTGCCGACAGAAAAATTTCACCGAAACAAAAAATATTACAATTGGGACCACGGAGGGAGCATATGAACTTTGTTTTATACAAATCGAACAATAAATAATTGTTCTGGGTACGAAAAACTAAATTAGCCGATGGCGGCTAACGCAAATTACCGAGACAATTTTTTTTCTCATTTCTGTTCAAGTAGGATGATATTTTAACCCTGTGTAAAATACCATCAAAAAATATTCATAAATGAAAAAGGTTTTCGTAAAAAAAAATTTTTTTTCAAAATATCGGACATTTTTTCGACTACTTCCGGTTTTACGATCATTGTCGTGATAGCTTTACGAAGTTCTTTGGATACTTAACTTTCTGTACCAGAAGTGTCAGAAACATCCATTGAGTAGTTTTGGAAAAAAAGATAAATTAAAGAGCGTTTCCAAAACTTTAGCGATTTTTCAATTTTTTTCAAAGTTTGAGGCCATTTTTGGACCACCTATATTATTTCAATGCTTTTCATTTTGGATTCACTATGTAGACAACCGATAGGACTTTGAGTAAGAAAAGTTTAAGAAAAATAGTAGGCGTCGTTTTCGAGAAAAGGGCGTCTCGGAATGTTAAAAAAGCGGAAAATACTTGATTTTTGGCATACAATAATTTTTTTCCTTCCCATAAAATCGTATTATTTAGATACCATATGATGGTCCATTAATAGGGCTATCCAACGACACTTTAGTTCTTTTGGTCCGCTATTACCTAAGGGAGCAATCAAGTTTTTCGCAAGTGAGACAATGTTTTTAACCTTTTTTTTTTTTCATTTTTTGAATACTTCCGGTATGGTTATTATTGTAGGAATATTTTTAATAGCCGGTTTGGGCACTAAAATAGCCACAGGGCTCTGTAATGATATATTACATTATCTGATCAGATAAAATGCCCCTGAGAAATCCTGTTTTCAAAAGTGCCAAAAATGAAAAAAAATTAAAATATCGAAAATTAAATTTCAATAATTACATACATATTATACATCGTTAGATTCTTAATTAGGTCAGCTATCTGAATATACAACCTTTTTTAAAAAATCTCTTCAAATAAAAAAATAGTAGAGTATTTTCCAAAATTTCACGATTTTTCGACTTTTTTCGATTTTCAGTCCGTTATTTCACCTATTCCAGATATTTCAAAGTGGTAATGGAATGTTTCGTACGCAAGACCACCACGAGGTCTCTCGATAGAGAAAGTTTCATAAAAATCTCTGGCGTAGTTTTCGAGATACAGGCGTCCAAAAATGCTAAAAATCAGAAAATACTTGATTTTCAGCGTGCCATATTTTGCTGCCTGATCATAGTATCCGTATGAATTGGGTATCATACGATAGTACAATCCTAGTGCAGTCCAATGGTACCCTAATTTGTTTAATCCATTGATATCGGACGGAGAAATCGCGTTTTCCCCAAAACTATCCATTTTTTGCATTTTTTCAAAATATTGCACATTATTTCGACTACTTCCGGTCTACGGATCATTGTTGAAATTGCTTTATTCCTTGCAATGGTCATTTGGCTTCATGCCTTAGAAGTTTAAGATTCGCCAATTCGGCCATATAACGAAACCCGAGCTCACAAAATAGGTAGAAAATTCGAAAAAAATCGAAAATTAAAGGGCGATAACTCTGAATGAAACTTATATTACTAGAATCGGATGGACTTAAGGTATCCAAAAATATAAGTCAAATTTGAAAATTTTGAAAAATGAAAAAAATTGTGTCTTAAACAAAAATTTTTAATTTTCGAACGCTAGAAGTCAGCGACGAAGTTTCGAAATTACAAAATCTTAGATTGCTATTGGCTCGGAAAAGATTCAGGGTGTCCGAAAATGTCATTTGTTTGAAAATGGGTAAATAATTGACGAAACTATGGCCAATTTTCAATTTTTATACGCCCACATTGAAATGTGGTCGTATATTGTCGTCGCCCCCGTCCGTCCGTCCGTCGGTCCGGCGTCCACAATTGCTTGTGGACGCTCTACAGGCTAAAGTTAATATCCGATTGACTTTAAATTTATACACAGTGTTTAAGGTCATGAGACGAAGAAGCCTATTGATTTTCAGCGATTTTCCGATAATTAGTGCCAGAGTTACGGCCCTTGATCACTTCAAAAAATCTTGTGGACGCTCTAGAGGCCAAAGTTAATATCCGATTGACTTCAAATTTTTACACAGTGTTTAAGGTCATAAGACGAAGAAGCCTATTGATTTTCAGCGATTTCCGATAATTAGTGCCAGAGTTATGGCCCTTGATCACTTCAAAAAATCTTGTGGACGCTCTAGAGGCCAAAGTTAATATCCGATTGACTTTAAATTTATACACAGTGTTTAAGGTCATAAGACAAAGACGCCTATTAATATTCAGCGATTTCCGATAGTTAGTGCCAGAGTTACGGCCCTTGATCACCTCAAAAAATCTTGTGGACGCTCTGGAGGCCAAAGTTAATATCCGATTGACTTTAGATTTATACACAGTGTTTAAGGTCATGAGACGAAGAAGCCTATTGATTTTCAGCGACTTCAAATAATTACTGCCAGAGTTATCTCCCTTGATAACTTCAAAAATTCTTGTGACGCTATAGAGGCCAAAGTTACTATCCGATTGACTTCAGATTGATACATAGAGTTTAAGGTGTTGAAACGAACAAGTATTTTGATTTTCAATGAATTTAGATAACTGAACAGCTAAATCCATGATATTAAATGTTTCATGTATATACTAATTGTTAGCGTGGGGTAAAACTTTATAAAAAGCAATCAAATTCTAATGATTTTCTGATAATTACATAATGAGTTGTTACTCTTAATCAGTTTTTTAGTGTATTACAAATGTTTCTTTTCCGAAATTAGTAAAAATATGCGACAACCCTTGTTGACTGCCCGGATGATTTAGCTGCTGTGGGCGTATGTTTCGTTGCCTGGCAACCTATCTTTTGACAACGTACAAAGATCTGCCACTTCCGGTATGCGCAGAATTTTCGAAAATACTTTATCAAGTAGCCACCACATGGTTTCCCGAAAGAAAAGTTTATTTCAGATCGATATCTGCTTTCGATCATGGAGAACTTTGCCCCCGCGGTAAATAATAATAATAACTAGACCTGCAGTGCTGAATCGGCTTTCAGGCATCAGGCAGGAAGTGCGTCATGCAATAGCCGATCCATCGAGCTACCAAACGATACTGTATTTGTTATGATTCAGTGACACCCTCTATCAGATTTGTAAAAGTAATATTTGCTTGCAAATACACCGGTCAAAATTGTAAAATCTGTCAAAATTATTTCACTTCCGGTGCCAAAAGAAATAATTATCGGTAACAAATAAGTTGAGGATTCCTAATTGAGAATTGTTTTATACATATCAGGCAATAAATAATAAACTTAGAACCCATAAACTGAAATCAAAAAGGTAAAGAACTTTTAAGTGATCCTTAGAAAATTGGTTATTTCTCGACAAGGGAATATGCTAGAAGCAATTTTTTGATATCAGTATGATTATATTGATCCAATCTAAATGGCCATTAGAATCAAACGTTATAACGTTAAACAAATAATAAATATAACTCACTTCGAAATTCGAAAATCTGAAACTGCAGTTGACGACGTTTTTTGTCAAGGTACTCAAAGAAAAAAGAATTGGTAAAATATGTCAAATAGTCACAGAGTTACAGTAATGCAGGTCAAATTCACTCGTTCGTAAATTTCGGTGATTTCGAATTCGTAAAACGTTTTGAGAATATATTTAAACAAAAACTGCCACCCAGTTTTGGGGGGTAGGTCAAAGTTTCAGAAAGATACCATGGTTAGATTCTGAGAAATCCGATTTGCAGAAATGACACAAAAAAAAAAAAAAAAAAATAACTAGATCTGCTACTGTCCCATGCAGATATGAAAGCTTTCATATTCATCGTCACGTGTCATCGATTATATCAAGTATCTCAAATAAAAGGATAAGAATAACAAACTATCAAAATTGGTCAAAAACTCGCGAAGTTACAAGTCTAAATATAGTATGAAACATTGAGTAATCTGAAAACTAAAGGGAAATAACTGATACTTGTGTTGCTGTAATCGGGATGACTCCCGACTTCAAAACTTTCAGAAAAATGAAATGAAAATGGTAAGAAAACATCGAAAAATTAAATGAGATAACTTTGAACAAAACTAAAACTTTTTGAATCAGGTTGAACTCAACTGTTTGAATATGTACGTTAAATATGCAGATTTGGAAAATTATAAAGACATAATATCAAAATCGGTCAAAAAATCACAAAGTTTCAAATTTAAATGTAGTGAGAAACATTGCACCCGGGCAAAAAAATAATCTTTAAACTAAAGGGAAATAACTGAAACTTGTATAGCTGTAATCAGGCTTCCAAGATATGTTATATAATTATGGTTTCCAATATGTTCGGTTATAAGTAGGAAATCGTGACGACTTCTTAAAGTTGGGTTCCCAGATAAGGATTTATCGGGTGGTCATTGCCTATAAAAGTATGGCAATTTTGGTATATATGGAAAGAAGAGATATCCAATCTTACTAGAAAAATACTGGATTACCTGAAAAACACTCATGGAGCGTAAACAGGACAAAAATGTAAGGGGTTCCCTTAATAGTCAACCCGACGAATAAGGGTACCTGCACGCTTGGCGTTGAAGGCTGCACGCGAACTTGAGTGATTTGTGTACATTTTGAAAAACTTGATGGAGAGTTAGACATACAACAATTTTTGGGTAAAAATCACGGAAAAAGACGCATGCAGTGGATAATCCGAGAATTTAATTAGGATTCTATATTTGTAGTAAATAGTCAGCGCTTACAGACAACATCGTCTTGTGTATGCAATGCATTCTCCCCTGTCGTCTGCCACCGTTGCCATTGGTTACGGCGAGGTTTAATCGCCTGACGCAAACATGGTCTCTTTCGATAGATTTTTATAGCAGGCTATTCTCGTCAATAAAAATGTTATGAGAACGATTTGAAGCAAAATTATGATAAGATAATTAGCTTGAATATGTTTTTAATTCTAATATATCATCAAATCACCCAGTTTGTATCCGGGAACCCAACTTTAAGCATATTTTAAACAAAGGGTCATAGACTGCAATATACAAGAATGGCACTCTGCAATAAAAAAAAATGGCCAAAGCAAGATTTCTATGCAGAAATTAAATAATTGCTAGAACCAAAAAAATATTTATCCACTATAATGAATAAGCAACATAGAGAAAATGAAATGAAATTGAATGGGGTTTAACGTCCTACTGTTCTGCTCCTACAATGGGCTAATGAAGACGGGCATACGCCATAAAGTGTGCAATGAGGGAAATTTTACCCGGGCAGCGGCGTTACGGCCTACGAGGTTGGACAGGCGACCATACTCCTTGTCACGCACAACCAAGAAATCGAAACAACGCCAGTTGACTCAATGACAGACGTTATGATACAGAGCGCACGTGCTAACCATTCAGCCAGGCAACCTCCCTAAAATCGGCAAATTACTGACCTACAGCGAGAAACGTTTCAACCGGGCCAAATTTTCTATTTTAACAGTTTAATTTGCACGGTACCTTTAGTTATCAACCGATTATTACAAAACTTTTAAAAATAAGCTCCCCCCCCCCCGACCAGCTTAATCGTTCGCAATAAACGTTTGCCCCTTAAAATTGACAAATTGCTGACTTTAAAGTGAGAAACATTACAACCGGGCCAAATTTTCTGTTTTATCACTTTTACAGTACCTTTGATTACCAACCGATTATTACAAAACTTTAAAAATAAAAGAGAAAGAGAGAAATGCGGCCTAACGTCCATTCGACATAAACTAGGTCATTTCGGGACTAACATATGTTTTTTAAACTTTATTTAAAAACTCCCCTTGCGCGTACTGGTCTTTAGCCGTTGGGAGGAAATCGAAGAACACGGAGAAAACCCACGAGGTTGGACATCATACACCATGTCACGTGCAACCTGGAGATCGAAACGACGCCCGTCGACTCAATGACAGACGTTACGATACAGCGCGCACATGCTAACCATTCAGCCTCCCTGAATTCGGAAAATTGCTGACTTATAGCAAGAAACATTTCAACCGGGCGAAATTTTCTGTTTTAACAGTTTAATGTGCACGGTACTTTAATTACCAACCGATTATTGCAAAACTTTTGAAAATAAGCTCCAACTGACCAGCTTAATCGTATGCAATAAACGTTTTGCCTGAATTGAAAGTTCTGCACGGAGAAAGTTCATCTCGATTTCCCGGCGTGGTTCCCCTTGTCAGTGAGGCAGAACGGAGGGCCTGACAAGCACAGCTGTATAGTCGTTCGGATGGGACGAAAAACCAAGGTCCCGTGTACATATTGGAGTGCACGTAAAATATCCCTAAGCAGTTGGAATTCGATACTGTTGAATAAGCTCTATACGATGACTAAATGCGTAGATTGTAGTCACCCACACTGCATGTTTCGCTTAACAATGAAAGGGTGCCGTATTCAATGTTCCATCCTTTTGTTCTTCTACTCCTGATATGTTGGACTGTTGATCGATGGTTTCATATAAAAGACTACCAATAAGACTCTTCGTAGAAGAAGTTCCCCAAAAATAGTATGTTGACTTTACGAGAAAGACCTCTAAACATGCTCCAAATTGTAAAAATACGACTTTTTGGATTTTCAATCTCTTTTTTTCGGCTATCCCTGATATTTAAAAAAAATGATACAATGATTTCAAACAACAGGCTAGCTATTACACTCTCTATTGACAAAAGTTTCACCGCCCTCCCTTCATTATAACCGAAGTTATCGTGCCCTAAAGAATCAACAAATCAGCATGCTTATCTCTGCTTACCCTAAGCAGAAAATGCTCATCTTTGAACTCAATCATGACATTGACCTAGTGAACGTATACACCAAGTTTGAACATTCTAGCTTAATTAGAAGGAGAGTTATTGTATTCCAAAGTCCCGGTCCTTCAATTTGCTTCTATTTTTCATTTTCAATTTAAAATGGTGACCATCACTTCACCGAAATCAAAATTCGGATCCGACAGATATTTAGGCATTCCTTCAAGGATTCTGAAAATATAACTCCCGAGTCTGTAAGAAAAATAGCAAAAAAGCCTTTTTGATTTTTCACGTTTAAAGATGGTGGCACTTCCGGTTCGATCGACAAACTCCATATTTTGTGTACGAATTAGTAATTACTTCTCTAGTATTCAAAAAAAAAAATTAGGTCATTCTGACCTATATTTCGACGATTTTTTTTGAAAACTTTGATCCTTAATTTCACAAAGGGGAGATAATTTAGAAAATTTCCAAGGACATCATTGAAATTGCATTGGCAAGATCTACTAACATTCTAAATTTCACGAAAATCGCACAACTATTAAAGAAGTTGTCAAATTGGTAATAACTTCCGGTTCGAAATGACAGCGACGAATTTTCGAAAATCCGAAATTGCAGATTTGAAGTAAATGTTTCAAGATACTCAAAGAAAAAAGAATTAGTAAAATCGATCAAACAATAACAAAGTTACGACTATGCATTGTCAGTTTTTTCGTTCGTAAAATTCGGTGATTTCGGATTCGTAAAACGTTTTGAAAATATATTTAATCAAGGTTCGCACCCCATTTTTTTTGGGGGGGGGGTAGGTCAAAATTTCGGAAAGATCCTATGGATAGATTCTGAGAAATCCGATTTGCAGAAAACACACACAAAAAAAAATAATAATAATAACTTTAACAGAAACAATAAGCTTTCATATGTAATACATATGAAAGCTTAACTAGATCTGCAAAGCAGATATTAAAGGTTTCATATTAACAGTCACTTCCTGTCACATGTCATGGGTCATGTTAATAATCTCATCAACAAAAAAAAAAATCATTAAAATCGGTCAGAATATATTAGCGAAGTTTTTATGATTTTTCAATCGTAAACAACTTTATCGGCACGAAAATCATCAAAGACAAAATTCGAAAATGTGACATTTTCAAATAACAATATTTCGACCCTGATCCCGGCTATCCAGAAATGTATTCATTTTGGAAATAGGAGACATTTTCTCCAAACTACGGCCTATTGCTTTCATTCACGTGCTCGTTAATGTCGATTTTTCACCTTTTCTCATATTCAGTTCGAAATGGTGACCATCACGTGACCGAAATCAAAATTCTGATCTGATAGATTTTTAGGCATTCCTTCAAGGATTCCGAAAATGTAACTCCCAGGTCTGTAAGTAAAATATCGCAAAAGCCTTTGTGATTTTTCACGTTTCAAGATGGCGGCACTTCCGGTTCGATGCACAAACTCAATATTTTGTGTACGAATCAGTATTTACTTATCTAGTATCCAAAAAAAAAAAATCAGGTCATTCTGACCTATATTTCTTCGATTTTTTTGAAAACTTTGATCCCTAATTTCACAAAGGGGAGATAATTTAGAAAATTTCTAAGGACATCTTTAAAGTTGCATCGGTAAGATCTACTTACATACTAAATTTCATGAAAATCGTACAACTATTAAAGACGTTGTCAAGTTGGTCTCAACTTCCGGTTCGAAATCACAGCGACGAATTTTCGAAATTCGAAAATCTGAAACTGCAGTTGAAAATGATTTTTGTCAAGGTACTGAAAGAAAAAAGAATTAGTAAAATAGGTCAAATAGTCACAGAGTTACAGTAATGCAGGTCAAATTCACTCGTTCGTAAAATTCGGTGATTTCGAATTCGTAAAACGTTTTGAAAATATATTTAATCAAAAACTGCCACCCAGTTTGGGGGGGGGGGGGTAGGTCAAAGTTTCAGAAAGATCCCATGGTTAGATTCTGAGAAATCCGATTTGCAGAAACTACACAAAAAAAAAAAAAAAAATAATAGCGATAATAATCTTAACAAAAACAATAAGCTTTCATATGTAATATGAAAGCTTAATAATAATAAGAATAACTAGATCTGCAAAGCAGATATTAAAGCGTTCATATTAACAGTGACTTCCTGTCACATGCCATGGGTCATGTAAATAATCTCATCAACAAACAAAAAATCATTAAAATCGGTCAAAATATAGCGAAGTTTTTATGATTTTTCAATCGTAAACAACTTTATCGGCACGAAAAACATCAAAGACAAAATTCGAAAATGTGACATTTTCAAATAACAATATTTCGACCCTGATCCCGGCTATCCAGAAATGTATTCATTTTGGAAATAGGAGACATATTCTCCAAACTACGGCCTATTGCTTTCATTCACGTGCTCGTTAATGTCGATTTTTCACCTTTTCTCGTATTCAGTTCGAAATGGTGACCATCACGTGACCGAAATCAAAATTCTGATCTGATAGAAATTAGGCATTCCTTCAAGGATTCCGAAAATGTAACTCCCTTGTCTGTAAGTAAAATATCGCAAAAGCCTTTGTGATTTATCACGTTTCAAGATGGCGGCACTTCCGGTTCGATCTACAAACTCAATATTTTGTGTACGAATCAGTATTTACTAATCTAGTATCCCCAAAAAAATCAGGTCATTCTGACCTATATTTCTTCGATTTTTTTGAAAACTTTGATCCCTAATTTCACCAAGGGGAGATAATCTAGAAAATTTCTAAGGATATCTTTAAAGTTGCATCGGTAAGATCTACTTACATACTAAATTTCATGAAAATCGTACAACTATTAAAAAAGTTGTCAAGTTGGTCTCAACTTCCGGTTCGAAATCACAGCGACGAATTTTCGAAATTCGAAAATCTGAAACTGCAGTTGAAAATGATTTTTGTCAGGGTACTCAAAGAAAAAAGAATTAGTAAAATAGGTCTAATAGTCACAGAGTTAAAGAAATGCAGGTCAAATTCACTCGTTCGTAAAATTCGGTGATTTCGAATGCTTCAAACGTTTTGAAAATATATTTAATCAATACTCACCACCCATTTTTGGGTGGGTAGGTCAAAGTTTCAGAAACATCCTATGGTTAGATTCTGAGAAATCCGATTTGCAGGAAACACATGTTGACTTTACGAGAAAGACCTTTAAACATGCTCCAAATTGTAAAAAATACGACTCTTTGGATTTTCAATCTCTTTTTTTTCGGCTACCCAGGACATTTAAGAAAAAATGATTTCACACAACAGGTTAGCTATTAGACTCTCGATTGACAAGAGTTTCATCACCCTCCCTTCATTATAACCAAAGTTATCGTGCCCTAAAGAATCAACAAATCAGCTTGCTTATCTCTGCTTACCCTTGGCAGAAAATGCTCATCTTTGAACTCAATCAAGACAATGACCTAGTGAACGTCTACACCAAGTTTAAACATTGTAGCTCAATTAGAAGGAGAGTTATTGTGTTCCAAATTCTCAGCCCTTCAAATTGCTTCTATTTTTCACTTTCACTTCAAAATGGCGACCATCAATTGACCTAAATCAAAATTCTACTCAGAACGTTTTTTAGGCCATCCTTGAAGGATTCAGAAAATATAACTCCCGTGTCTGTAAGTAAAATAGCAAAAAAGCCTTTGTGAATTTTCACGTTTCAAGATGGCGGCACTTCCGGTTCAATCCACAAACTCAATATTTTGGGTACGAATCAGTATTTACTTATCTAGTATCCAAAAAAAACATCAGGTCATTCTGACCTATATTTCTTCGATTTTTTTGAAAACTTTGATCCTTAATTTCACCAAGGGGAGATAATTTAGAAAATTTCTATTTATATTTTTGAAGTCACATGGGTAAGATCTACTTAATACTAAATTTCATGAAAATCGTAGAACTATTAAAGAAGTTGTCAAGTTGGTCTCAACTTCCGGTACGAAATCACAGCGACGAATTTTCGAAATTCGAAAATCTGAAACTGCAGTTGAAAATAATATATTTGTCAGGGTACTCAAAGAAAAAAGAATTAGTAAAATAGGTCAAATAGTCACAGAGTTACAGTAATGCAGGTGAAATTCACTCGTTGGTAAAATTCTGTGATTTCGAATTCGTAAAACGTTTTGAAAATATATTTAAACAAAAACTGCCACCCAGTTTTTGGGGGGGGGGGGTAGGTCAAAGTTTCAGAAAGATCCCATGGTTAGATTCTGAGAAATCCGATTTGCAGAAATGACACAAAAAAAAAATAATAATAATAATAATCTTAACAAAAACAATAAGCTTTCATATGTAATATGAAAGCTTAACTAGATCTGCAAAGCAGATATTAAAGCTTTCATAATAACAGTCACTTCCTGTCACATGTCATGGGTCATGTAAATAATCTCATCAACAAACAAAAGATCATTAAAATCGGTCATGGGTCATGTAGATAATCTCATCAACAAAAAAAAGAAATCATTAAAATCGGTCAAAATATAGCGAAGTTTTTATGATTTTTCAATCGTAAACAACTTTATCGGCACGAAAAACATCAAAGACAAAATTCGAAAATGTGACATATTCAAATAACAATATTTCGACCCTGATCCCGGCTATCCAGAAATGTATTCATTATACGCCCACATTTTTATGTGGACGTATATTGTCGTCGCCCCTGTCCGTCCGTCCGTCTGTCCGTCCGTCCGTCCGTCCACATTTTTTTTGTGAACAGTCTACAGATCACAATTTTTATCCGATTTCAATTAAACTTAAAATATAGGTTTATCACCATAAGATCTCGGTTCCTTTCGATATTGGCATGTATCGGACTGTAACTTCATGGGTTATGGCCCCTGATTGTACGAAAAATCACGTATTTTAGCTTGTGAACAGCGTAGAGGTCACAATTTTGAACTGATTTGGATGAAACTTGACATGTTTGTTTATAACCCAAAGATCTTGGTTCCTTTCGATATTTGCGCCCATCGGATCGTAACTTCCTGAATTATGGCCCCTGATTGTCCGAAAAATCGCCCTTTTTAACTTGTGGTCCCTCTGGAGGTCACAATTGTTATCCGATTTAAAAAATCGTTTGATTATATCACCGTTGCATGGTTATGAAGGTTGAGTTCGAATTTCGTGAAAATCGGACCAAAATTGACGGACAAAATGGCCGCCGTTTGTACGCGAATAGTGTGAAAATATGTTATATCAAGGTTGTGGACCTTATAGAGGTCACAATTTTGAACCGATTTTGATGAAACTTGACATGTATGTTTATAACCCAAAGATCTTGGTTCCTTTCGATATTTGCGCCCATCGGATCGTAACTTCCTGAATTATGGCCCCTGATTGTCTGAAAAATTGCCCTTTTTAGCTTGTGGTTCCTCTGGAGTTCAAAATTGTTATCGGATTTAAAAAAAACGTTTGATTATATCACCGTTCCATGGTTATGAAGGTTGAGTTCGAATTTCGTGAAAATTGGACCAAAATTGACGGACAAAATGGCCGCCGTTTGTAAGCGAATAGTGTGAAAATATGTTATATCAAGGTTGTGGACCTTATAGAGGTCACAGTTTTGAACCAATTTTGATGAAACTTGACATGTATGTTTATAACCGAAAGATCTTGGTTCCTTTCGATATTTGCGCCCATCGGATCGTAACTTCCTGAATTATGGCCCCTGATTGTCCGAAAAATTGCCCTTTTTAGCTTGTGGTCCCTCTGGAGGTCAAAATTGTTATCGGATTTAAAAAAACGTTTGATTATATCACCGTTCCATGGTTATGAAGGTTGAGTTCGAATTTCATGAAAATCGGACCAAAATTGACGGACAAAATGGCCGCCGTTTGTACGCGAATAGTGTGAAAATATGTTATATCAAGGTTGTTGACCTTATAGAGGTCACAATTTTGAACCAATTTTGATGAAACTTGACATGTATGTTTCTAACCCAAAGATCTTGGTTCCTTTCGATATTTGCGCCCATCGGATCGTAACTTCCTCAATTATGGCCCCTGATTGTCCAAAAAATCGCCCTTTTTAGCTTGTGGTCCCTCTGGAGGTCAAAATTGTTATCCGATTTAAAAAAACGTTTGATTATATCACGATTCCATGGTTATGAAGGTTGAGTTTGAATTTGGGAAAATCGGACCAAAATTGACGGACAAAATGGCCGCCGTTTGTATGCGAATAGTGTGAAAATATGTTATATAAAGGTTGTGGACCTTATAGAGGTCACAATTTTGAACTGATTTTGATGAAACTCGACATGTATGTTTATAACCCAAAGATCTTGGTTCCTTTCGATATTTGCACCCATTGGATCATAACTTCCTGAATTATGTCCCCGGATTGACAAAAAATCGCTTTTGTTAGCTTTTGGTCCCTCTGGAGGTCAAAATTATTATCCGATTTAAAAAAACGTTTGACTATATGACCGTTACATGGTAATGAAGAGAGAGTTTGAATTACGTGAAAATCGGACTAGAATTGACAGACAAAATGGCCGTACACGAATAGTGTGAAAACATGTTATATCAAGGTTGTGGACCCTATAGAGGTCACAATTTTGAACCGATTTTGATGAAACTTGACATGTTGGTTCCTTTCGATATTTGTGCCCATCGGGTCATTACTTCCTGAATTATGTCCCCTGATTGTACGAAAAATCACCCTTCACAATTATTATCTGATTTAAAAAAAAACGTTTGATTATAAAAACCAAACAAATTCTAATGATTTTCTGATAATTCCTTAATATGCGACAACTCTTGTTGACTGCCCGGACGATTTGGCTGCTGTGTGGGCGTATGTTTCGTTGCCTGGCAACCTATTTTTTTGGAAATAGGAGACATATTCTTCAAACTACGGCCTATTGCTTTCATTCACGTGCTCGTTATTGTCGATTTTTCACCTTTTCTCATATTCAGTTCGAAATGGTGACCATCACGTGACCGAAATCAAAATTCTGATCCTGTAGATTTTTAGGCATTCCTTCAAGGATTCCGAAATTGTAACTCCCATGTCTGTAATTAAAATATCGTAAAAGCCTTTGTGATTTTTTACGTTTCAAGATGGCGGCACTTCCGGTTCGATCCACAAACTCAATATTTTGTGTACGAATCAGTATTTACTTATCTAGTATCCAAAAAAAAATCAGGTCATTCTGACATATATTTCTTCGATTTTTTTTAAAACTTTGATCCCTAATTTCACCAAGGGGAGATAATTTATAAAATTTCTAAGGACATCTTTAAAGTTGCATCGGTAACATCTACTTACATACTAAATTTCATGAAAATCGTACAACTATTAAAGAAGTTGTCAAGTTGGTCTCAACTTCCGGTTCGAAATCACAGCGACGAATTTTCGAAATTCGAAAATCTGAAACTGCAGTTGAAAATAATATATTTGTCAGGGTACTCAAAGAAAAAAGAATTAGTAAAATAGGTCAAATAGTCACAGAGTTACAGTAATGCAGGTCAAATTCACTCGTTCGTAAAATTCGGTGATTTCGAATGCTTAAAACGTTTTGAAAATATATTTAATCAACACTCACCACCCATTTTTGCAGGGGTAGATCAAAGTTTCAGAAACATCCTATGGTTAGATTCTGAGAAATCCGTTTTGCAGGAAACACATGTTGACTTTACGAGAAAGACCTTTAAACATGCTCTAAATTGTAAAAAATACGACTCTTTGGATTTTCAATCTCTTTTTTTCGACTACTCCGGACATTTAAGAAAAAATGATACAATGATTTCACACAACAGGTTAGCTATTAGACTCTCAATTGACACGAGTTTCATCGCCCTCCCTTCATTATAACCAAAGTTATCGCGCCCTAAAGAATCAACAAATCAGCTAGCTTATCTCTGCTTACCCTAGGCAGAAAATGCTCATCTTTGAACTCAATCAAGACAGTGACCTAGTGAACGTCTACACCAAGTTTGAACATTCTAGCTCAATTAGAAGGAGAGTTATTGTGTTCCAAATTCTCGGCCACCCAGTTTTTTTTTTGGGGGGGGGGGTAGATCAAAGTTTCAGAAAGATCCCATGGTTAGATTCTGAGAAATCCGATTTGCAGAAATGACACACAAAAAAAATAATAATAATAATAGTTAATAATCTTAACAAAAACAATAAGCTTTCATATGTAATATGAAAGCTTAATAATTTTAACAAAAACAATAGTGTTTCACACAAGCTACGCAGTGTGAAACCCTAATTATTAATCATAATATTAAAGAACTATCCAAGTTCTTAGAAACACATACATATATATGTACATAATGTATTGTTAAATATCGTTACTGGGAGTCTACATGTATACCGAACTACCATTGTATCCAAGGTTGTAGGACTATTTTAAATTATTTGCTCTAACTTGACGACGTCATAACAGCTATAACGACAGATTCACGTCACGCCATTCAGTTAGCAGACGACGGTCTCCCTAGACGGTTTTACATTCCTTTGCTTCCACGTATTCAGTTTTGTTTCTGTGACGGTTGTAATGTGTGTCCTAATACATTCAATATACTTCAATCCCCTTCTTTATTGATTTAATGCATCTAGTTTTTTAGAACTAGCCTACTTCTTTGATACATTTAACGGTGTGGTTACTTGTATGTCGGAATTTATACAACAATATGCTTGCATTCGTAATTCTTGCAACATATAACAGAGCATGACTCATGCTGACATTATATAAGTGTTTCCTTGGGTTTTACTCCCAACTTGTTTTCAAATATGAGTGAAGTCTGTGTCACCCATAGAGTTATATATTGTGTCACCACAGGCCCGGGACTGTACAGCGCAGTGGACGCTTACGGCTAGCCCCCGGATCCATTCACTCTTTTTGATTTGTTTTTGTTTGTGGTCTCTTAGTATGATGTCTTGTCTGTATATTTGTTTTTGTGTAGAATTGTGTGTGGTGCAGTCCCCCTGCACTTACTATTAGTAATGAAGAAATTAGGTATTTCTAACTTTTGTTGTCTTTTCATTTCTCCACAATGGATATTAAGTTGCGAGTAAGACCTGCTAAAAAGTGAAGAGTGCAGACATTCGCATTTCATTGGCTGTTATTTTTAGATTGTCCAATCATATCTTGTCGATCCCCCACCCCTCATGGTAAACCTTCCTGTATGGTTAAGCTGGTGTGCTATACATAGTGTGTGGCTCTGAAGAGAAGTTAATTTGAATTTGCAAGATCGGGAAAGTTATTATTTCGTTCTGTGCACATCTAAGTAGCTGCTTGTTGAACCACCAACCTAGTCTTTTATTAGTTATCCATATGAACGAATAATGATCGTGACGTGAATGATAATGTGTTGTGTAAACATAGATTCCATCCGGGCTCATCTTAGTAATTATCATAGGCCCTATTAGGCCCTATATATGTGATATTATATACCTAGAAGTCCCAAATAATTTATTCTTTTATAGCATTACATATCTTGATGCGCGTTTATCCTCTTTTTTACTTATTGTCCCCCGCCTTTCGAAGAAAGCAGGGGACTATTAAAATGGGTTCGTCCGTCTGTCTGTCCGTCTGTCTGTCCGTCACACTTTTTGGGACACAATAACTCTCTTCCTAATTGAACTAGAATGTTCAAACTTGGTGTATGTGTTTATTAGGTCAATGCCTTGATGGAGTTCGAAGATGAGCATTTTCCGCTTAGGGTAAGCAGAGATAAGCAATTTGATTAGTTGATGCTTTGGGACACGATAACTCTCTTCCTAATTGGGCTAGAATGTTCAAACTTGGTGTATGTGTTTATTAGGTCAATGCCTTGATGGAGTTCGAAGATGAGCATTTTCCGCTTAGGGTAAGCAGAAATAAGCAATTTGATTGGTTGATGCTTTGGGACACGATAACTTTTAATTGAGGTAGAATGTTCAAACTTGGTGTATGTGTTTATTAGGTCAATGCCTTGATGGAGTTCGAAGATGAGCATTTTCCGCTTAGGGTAAGCAGAGATAAGTAATTTGATTGGTTGATACTTTGGGACACGATAACTCTCTTCCTAATTGAGCTAGAATGCTCAAACTTGGTGTATGTGTTTATTAGGTCAATGCCTTGATTGAGTTCGAAGATGAGCATTTTCCGCTTAGGGTAAGCAGAGATAAGCAATTTGATTGGTTGATGCTTTGGGACACGATAACTTTAGTTCTAATTAAGTGAGATTGATGAAACTTGGTACATAGTTTCATTATAGTAATACCTTGACTAAGTTCGATAATGAGCATTTTCTGCTCAGGGTAAGCAGAGCGATACGCAATTTGATTGGTCGAGACTTTGGAATACAATAACTCTCTTTCTAATTGAGTTAAAATGTTCAAACTTGGTGTATATGCTTATTAGGTCAATGCCTTGATGGAGTTCGAAGATGAGCATTTTCCGCTTAGGGTAAGCAGAGATAAGCAATTTGATTGGTTGAAGCTTTGGGACACGATAACTTTAGTTCTAATTAAGTGAGAGTGATGAAACTTGGTGTATAGTTTCATTACAGTAATACCTTGACTAAGTTCGATAATGAGCATTTTCTGCTCAGGGTAAGCAGAGCGATACGCAATTTGATTGGTCGAGACTTTGGAACACAATAACTCTCCTTCTAATTGAGTTAAAATGTTCAAACTTGGTGTATATGCTTATTAGGTCAATGCCTTGATGGAGTTCGAAGATGAGCATTTTCCGCTTAGGGTAAGTAGAGATAAGCAATTTGATTGGTTGATGCTTTGGGACACGATAACTTTAGTTCTAATTAAGTGAGAGTGATGAAACTTTGTGTATAGTTTCGTTACAGTAATACCTTGACTAAGTTCGATATTGAGCATTTTCTGCTCAGAGTAAGCAGAGCGATACGCAATTTGATTGGTCGAGACCTTGGAACACAATAACTCTCCTTCTAATTGAGTTAAAATGTTCAAACTTGGTGTATATGCTTATTAGGTCAATGCCTTGATCGAGTTCGAAGATGAGCATTTTCCGCTTAGGGTAGGCAGAGATAAGCAATTTGATTGCTTGATGCTTGGGACACGATAACTTTAGTTCTAATTAAGTGAGAGTGATGAAACTTGGTGTATAGTTTCATTACAGTAATACCTTGACTAAAATCGATAATGAGCATTTTATGCTCAGGGTAAGCAGAGCGATAAGCAATTTGATTTGCCAAGACTTTGGAACACAATAACTCTCCTTCGAATTGAGTTAAAATGTTCAAAATTGGTGTGTATGCTTATTAGGTCAATGCCTTGATGGAGTTCGAAGATGAGCATTTTCTTCTTACGGTAGGCAGAGATAAGCAATTTTTGGATGACACTTCGTGTTCAGTTTGATTGGTCGATACGTTTGAAAAAAATAAATGTGCGATTAATTAATATGTGTCATCTATTCATTTTGGGATTTCGGCGGGGGACATCAGCCTCACTGTTGGCTTGTTAAAAATATTAGGATCCAGTGTAGACTTTTTAATTAAAGGGGTAACATAAGCTTGCTTGAAAATGTTGGGAGCAGTAGAGGATGATATACAAGAATTAATAATATTAGTGAAAACTGGAATAACTTCGTCTAGACAGTCCTTAAGAACAGGAGTCGGAATAGGATCTAATGAACAAGATTTAGGAGCAGATGACTTAATTAACTTTAAAACAAAAGATTCACTAACCAAATTAAATTTTTCTAAATAAACAGAGTTTTCTAACTGATCAAAATCATGAGCGTTAAAGTCAATAGTTTTATTTAAATCATCAAGTTCAGTTCGTATTTTCTGTATTTTTATTTGAAAGAAATCAGAGAATAAATTCGCAAGTTCAGCATCATTATCATTATTCGGGAGAATAGTTCGCTCAGCATTATAATCCAAAAGGGAATTCACAAGTTTATACAGGTCTTTTTGTCTGTTTTCGCCATTTTCTATTTTATCAGAGTAAAATTTAATTTTAGTGTCTTCAATTAATTTATTCACATTGTTTTTTAAAGATTTATAAATCTGTTTATGGGCATGTAGATTTGTTTTACGCCATAGATGTTCGGCCTTATTACGATCCCTTTTTGCTTCTAAAATAGACTCATTAAACCACTGCGTGTCCAAAATTTCAGCAAGTTAGAGTGGTATTGAGTTGCCTTCTCTTGTACATCTTGAATATGTTGAATGTCATTGAAGTCCGAGTTGACTATTTCGCTTTAAATTTAGTAATATCAAGTGATTTAAACCTTCGATATATTACAGTCTTTCTTGTTGGTTGTGGTTTCTGGATCTTTAGATTAAAACTTGCCGGGAAATGATCAGATATTAATTTGTCAGAGACTGAGAGATTATCCAGTTTAATATGACATGGATTAGTTATAACAAGATCGAGAATATGTCCACCATTATGGGTAGAAGAAGAAACATGTTGTGTTAGAGATCTATTATTCAACATTTCACAAAAGTCAACCGCGGCAGGGTCATTAGAATCATCAACATGAAAATTAAAATCTCCCCAAATAATAGTGCAACACTTAGTCACATTTAACTGGTCCAGAAATAATCCAAATTCTTCCATAAACCTTTGACACAATCTGTTATTGGGCGGGCGATAAATTGTAATTATCCTAGTTTCTTTTGAAGAAAACTGTAGAGAACAATCCAAGATTTCAAAAGAATCAAAGCGTTCTTGACGAATTTTCTTACACTTAATAGATGACTTAAATATAAGTGCTACACCTCCCCCACGTGAACCTCTAGGGCAATGTTGTATGGAATATCCATCAGGTACTAAAGCTGCGATTGTCGATGAATCCAAGCAGTCATTACTCAGCCACGTTTCAGTTATTCCAAAAATATCGATCGAATTTTCAACAATATAATCAGATAAAATTGTTGTTTTGTTCTTTACAGATCTGGCATTAATTAATCCAAACGAAGTTGTTAAAACCGACGCTTCATTTTCGACTGCCTTTCTAATTTGTATAATATCTGTTTTAAAATGTTTGATCAGTTTGTGATTTGTGATTGAGTTTGGGGGTGAGCTGGATGATATTGTTAAGATTAATATTAATATTCCGTGGTTTAGTGTTCAAAGATTCATACGGTCTGTTGGTTATGATAACTTTTAAATGTTCTTGATTTCCCACATTTTCTTCATTAATTTCAATGTTATTGTATATATAATCATTCAAGGCGGGCCTTGCCTTAAGACACAGTTGTTTGCTGTCTGGGCGTTGGTCAATTTGGTCAGAAATTATTGGAATATTAACAAGATTAGCCCTGTTCACTGTTCTGTGGCTTTTAACTGCATCCTTTCTAATAGTAATAGATGGATTTAACACATTAATCCTTTTCTGACGAAGAAGCCTATTGATTTTCAGCGATTTCCGATAATTAGTGCCAGAGTTATGGCCCTTGATCACTTCAAACAAATCTTGTGGACGATCTATAGAGGCCAAAGTTAATACCCGATTGACTTTAAATTTATACACAGTGTGCTTAAGGTCAGAGACGAAGAATTTTCAGTGATTTCTGATGATTAGTGCCAGAGTTGTGGCCCTTAATCACTTCAAAAAATCTTGTGGACGCTCTAGAGGCCAAACTTAATATACGATTGAGTTCAGATTGATACACAGAGTTTAATACGAGTATTTTGATTTTCAATGAATTTTGATAACATAACAGCTAAATACATCATATTAAATGTTTCCTATATTAATTGTTAGCGTGGGGGAAAATTTTATGAAAAGCAAACAAATTCTAATGATACATAATGAGTTGTTACTCTTAGTCAGATTTTAGTGTATTACAAATGTTTCATTACCAAAAATAAGTAAAAATATGCGACAACCCTTGTTGACTGCCCGGACGATTTAGGTGCTGTGGGCGTATGTTTCGTTGCCTGGCAACCTTTTCTTTTAGCTTCTGGTCCCTCTGGAGGTCACAATTTTTTTCAGATTTAAAAAAACGTTTGAGTTCGAATTTCGGGAAAATCGGACCAAAATTGACAGACAAAATAGCCGCCGTTTGTTCGCGAATACTGTTAAAAAATGGTATAATATGGTTGTGGACCCTGTATAGGTCACAATTTTAATTCGATTTTTATGAAACTTGAAATTCATGGTTATAACCCAAAGATCTTGGTTCCTTTTGATATTTGCGCATATCGGATCGTAACTTCCTGAATTATGGCCCCTGATTATACGCAAAATCGCCTTTTTTTTTTGCTTGTGGTCCCTCTGGAGGTCACAATTATTATCCGATTTAAAAAAACGTTTGATTATATTACCGTTACACCATAAGGAAGGTTGAGTTAGCTTGTGGTCCCTCTGGAGGTCACAATTATTATCTGATTTAAAAAAAAAAACAAAAAAAACCGTTTGATTTGATCTCTGTTACACCCTAAGGTTGAGTTCGAATTCCGGGAAAATCGGACCAAAATTGACAGACAAAATTGCCGCCGTTTGTACGCGAATACTGTTAAAAAATGGTATATCATATTTGTGGACCCTGTATAGGTCACAATTGTAATTCGACTTTGATGAAACTTGAAATGCATGGTTATAACCCAAAGATCTTGGTTCCTTTCGTTATTTGCACATATCGTATTGTAACTTCCTGAATTATGGGCCCTGATTCTCCGAAAAATTGCCGATGGTCCCTCTGGAGGTCACAATTATTATCCGATTTGAAAAAAAACAAAAACATTTGACTCTATCACCGTTCCACCCTACGGAAGGTTGAGTTCGAATTTCGAGAAAATCGGACCATAATTGCCAGACAAAATGGCCACCGTTTGTACGCGAATAGTGTAAAAATATGGTATATCAAAGCTGTGGACCCTGTAGAGGTCACAATTTTAATTGATTTTGATGAAACCTGAAATGCATGTTTATAACCTAAAGATCTTTATTCTTTTCGATATATGCGCATATCAAATTGTATCTTAATGAATTATGGCCTTTGATTGTAGGAAAAATCACCTTCGTTATTGCTTGTTCTCGATCTATCTCTCGAACAATTATTATCCGATTTAAAAGTTTCGTGAAAATCGAACCAAAATTGCTGGACGAAATGGTCGCCGTTTGTACGCGAATAGTGTAAAAAATATGGTATATCATGGTTGTGGACCCTCACAATTTTTATCCGATTTTGACGAAAAGTCACATTTCTAGGTTGTGTACCGTCACGCCATAATATTAATCATTGTCGGCTTCGAACTTCCTGATTGTACGAAAATCATGGGGTTTTTTTTACCTTGTGGAAGCTATGGAAGTCACAATTTTATTCCAAATTTAAAAAAAAACGTTTGACTTTATCCCCGTTACACATGAATGATGGTTGAGTGTGAATTTCTTGACTATCGATAATTGAACAACTAAATTCATAATATTAAATGTTTCGTATGCTTAACGTTAGCACGGGGCAGAACTTAATAAAAGCCAAACAAATTCTAATGATTTTCTGATAATTACTTTATGATAGTTGAGAGTGAATTTCATGAAAATCGATAATTGAACAGCTAAATCCATAATATTAAATGTTTCGTATGCTTAACGTTGGCATGGGGCAGAACTTTAGAAAAACCAAACAAATTCTAATGGTTTTCTGATAATTGCGTAAGATGCGACAACTCTTGTTGACTGCCCGGACGATTTAGCTGCTGTGTGGGTGTATGTTTCGTTGCCTTGCAACCTATTTTTAAAGAATATTGAAGACGTAAACCATGAACATTTAACTTTTATCATGAATAGTCCCAAGACGGATGAAAAGTACTTTAAAATGTTACCGTTGTCATGAGATGATGAATTACAAACTACAATAACCACATTATTGTGTCATATGATGAATCACTTGCAAACTACAATTTTGTCAAAGTCGAAACCAAGATACAACAACTTTAAAATTTCAAAACATATAATTTTAGGCAAACCAGAAGATGCTTATATAGATGATAAATAAGTTGCATTTGGGTGTCCGAAGTCAAGTCCACTGAATATCAGTTTCAGGTAAGTTGGCTATAATTTTTGGACCACAAAATATCCATTTGGTAAATATAATTTTGATTTACAATATAGTATACTGTATCAAGTTAAGCTGAATTACTTAAAACTCTTCTGGCTTCAAACAATGTTCATTTCATAGATTCGTTCATTAAACAGTAACTTACCATCTCAAACTCAGTCTGGGTTGATAACAAAGTAGCTGCTTATTGGTAGTCTGTGTATTTTGTCATAGGTCAAAACAGTCTTGACAGTGTCCTAAACTGTTATTAAAAGGACTAATTATATTTTAAGCTGTTCTGGCTTGAATGAAGGTTAATGCATTCTGACATAACAAAGGTTATGCTGTAAGTTATTCTGGCTTGTAGAAAAAATGTGATAGTGTCCTAAGCCTCTGTTAAGGCTTAATAAAGCTTCATTAATAAGTCGTTCTGGCAAAATGGCAATATTATCCTAAGCTGTCCTGGCTTGAAAAATAAAGATGGCATCCTAAGCTGTCCTGGCTTGAAAAATAAAGATGGCATCCTAAGCTGTCCTGGCTTGAAAAATAAAGATGGCATCCTAAGCTGTCCTGGCTTGAAAAATAAAGATGGCATCCTAAGCTGTCCTGGCTTGAAAACAGTTGATTATATCGCTGTTCTGGCTTGGTAAATATGGTTGATAGTATCCTAAGATGTCATGGCTTGAAACAATCTGATTATATTCTAAGCTGTCCTGACATGAAACAATCCTGATTGTATCCCAAACTGTTCTGGCTTTGTAAAAATGACATGCGAAGGCATTCTTAGCTTTCCTTGCTTGGTAAAGGTCTTTTGTAATCTAAGTTGCACGGACTTTGTAAAGGTCTATTGTATCCTAAGATGTTCTGGCTTGGTAAATATGGTCGATAGTATCCTAAGATGTCCTGGCTTAAAACAATCCTGATAGTATCCTAAGCTGATCTAGCTTAAAATGATCCAGTCAGTGTCCTTAGCTGTCCTGGTGTGAAACAGTCCTGGTTGTATCCCAAGCCGTTCTGGTTTGGTAAAAATGGCAGGTTATGGTATCCTAAGCTGTCCTGGCTTGGTAAAGGCCTATTGTAAGCTAAGTTGTACTGGCTTAGTAAAGGTCTATCGTAGCTTAAGCTGTCCTGGCTTGGTAAAGGTTATACAGGTCACAATTCTATGGAATACAATTACTGCTTATTACTGAGCGACGTTTCGACTAGGCTTCTCTAGTCGTTATCAAGCAATGATAAAATCTAAAAAATAAGACAAGTCAATATATACATGTACATAACAATACATTCTTAATGCTGACAAAAGCAATCCTGATAGTATCGTAAGCTGATCTAGCTTAAAATGATCCGGACGGTGTCCTTAGCTGTTCTGATGTAAAACAATCCTGATTGTATCCCAAGCTGTTCTGGTTTTGTAAAAATGTCAGGTGATGTTATCCTAAGCTGTCCTGGCTTGGTAAAGGCCTATTGTAAGCTAAGTTGTACTGGCTTAGTAAAGGTCTATCGTAGCTTAAGCTGTCCTGGCTTGGTAAAGGTTGATTGTAAGGTAAGCTGTCCTGGCTTGGTAAAGGTTGATTGTAAGCTAAGCTGACCTGGCTTGGTAAAATTCGATTGTAACCGAAGCTGTTCCTGGCTTGGTAAAGGTCTATTGTAACCTAAGCCGTGGTGACTTGGTAAGGGTCTATTGCGATCTAAGCTGCTGTTTTGGTTGGGTAAATATGGTCGATAGTATCCTAAGCTGTCCTGGTTTGAAAGGATCCTTTTAGTATCCTAAGCTAAGCCGTCTGGCTTAAAACAATCCTGATAGTATCGTAAGCTGATCTAGCTTAAAATGATCCGGACGGTGTCCTTAGCTGTTCTGGTGTAAAACAATCCTGATTGTATCCCAAGCTGTTCTGGTTTTGTAAAAATGGCAGGTGATGTTATCCTAAGCTGTCCTGGCTTGGTAAAGGCCTATTGTAAGCTAAGTTGTACTGGCTTAGTAAAGGTCTATCGTAGCCTAAGCTGTCCTGGCTTGGTAAAGGTTGATTGTAAGCTAAGCTGTCCTGGCTTGGTAAAGGTTGATTGTAAGCTAAGCTGACCTGGCTTGGTAAAATTCGATTGTAACCGAAGCGGTTCCTGGCTTGGTGAAGGTCTATTGTAACCTAAGCCGTCCTGACTTGGTAAGGGTCTATTGCGATCTAAGCTGCTGTTTTGGTTGGGTAAATAAGGTCGATAGTATCCTAAGCTGTCCTGGTTTGAAAGGATCCTTTTAGTATCCTAAGCTAAGTCGTCTGGCTTAAAACAATCCTGATAGTATCGTAAGCTGATCTAGCTTAAAATGATCCAGACGGTGTCCTTAGCTGTTCTGATGTAAAACAATCCTGATTGTATCCCAAGCTGTTCTGGTTTTGTAAAAATGGCAGGTGATGGTATCCTAAGCTGTCCTAGCTTAATAAAGGTCTATTGTAGCCTAAGCTGTCCTGGCTTGGTAAAGGTTAATTGTAAGCAAAGCTGTCCTGGCTTGGTAAAGGTTGATTGTAAGCTAAGTTGACCTGGCTTGGTAAAAGTCGATTGTAACCAAAGCTGTTCCTGGCTTGGTAAAGGTCTGTTGTAACCTAAGCTGTTTCTGTTTCTGGCTAGGTAAAGGTCAATTGTAACCTAAGCTGTCCTGTTCTGGTAAGGGGCTATTGCTACCTAAGCTGTTCTGGCTGGGTAAATATGTTCGATAGTATCCTAAGCTGTCATACTTTTGGTTTTGAAGTTTTGACCCCTCTGACTTTGTACCGTTGGTTACAGATTAAACATCCATAATTGTAAAAATGTGTTGTTATTGATGTGCTCCCATTTGAATATTGTTCACAATAAGAAGCAAAATAAATAATATATGTTTACAGGATCATTTTGTTATACGAAAAACTAAGTGATGCGTTTTTTTATGGCGCTCAGTATATGTCATACATGCGAAAGGTCACGTGGCCAATTTTGATTCAGATTAGTTTTATTTTCAGTGTTATTCATAAAAAAAGTAGGCTTTAATAACTTACGAGACATTTTTTGTGAATTTTTACCAAGCAAAAGCCAGTTGAAAGTGTTAACCCAGGTTTCCCGCGGTCCTTGAAAATCCTTGAATATCCTTAAATTTAAAATTTCATTTTCAAGGTCTTGAATATCCTTGAATTTCGCGAAAATAGGAAAATATCCTTGAATTTCAGTTGAGATCCTTAATTTTGTTGGTAATACTGGTAAGTTGATCTAAAAAAAACCGTTTAGATTATAAGTAATGCTGGTTTTACTAAACAATAACTCTGACGTATACCTGTCAATCAACTGATCTAAATAACAGCTGTGTTTTGTCACGTAATAACAAGACAAGCCAATGACATTTACCGTTAGGCAACCAAATACTCTCACGTGACTCCATTGTCCAATTAACATACTAGAAGCCACTACACTAACTAATCAAAATCGGTATTAGTAATTACATTAAAAAATGCATAATAAGGAAAGGGCAAATAACTCTATTTTAAAAATGGCGGGAGTTTTCCCCGGTGTGCCGAAAGTTGATCTGTAATAAAAAACAGTTTATGTCTTCAATTGTAACGATAGTTGGTAATGTTTTGGTTGTTTTTAAGATGAAAAATTGTAACTTTAGGCTAAAAATGTCCTTGAAAATCCTGAAATTTGACGTATAATTATCCTTGAATATCTTTGAAAAAATGTTTGACGAAGCCGCGGGAACCCTGTAACCATTCGGTTCAGAAATATCTTCGGTTGACCTATATTGGACATGGGAGGATCTCCAGCCTTTGGAACTTCCAAATGCAATGACGAAATGCATGCTTGAAGTTCAAGGTCAATGCCGCCATCGCTATTTTCGGAAATGAGCCGATCAGGATTCAAACCAAATGTATTCATTGCATTGATTGACCCTTTGATGGGTTAATTAATCAACGAGTAATAATTACCTCTTTGTAATTGGCCGAAAATAGATTGATATGACGTCATAGTGACCGGTTCATTGTTTTATCAATTATTCAGCATGATAATTAACTCTTTGTAAATCTGCCTAAAGACCCCTGGTCAGTAGTATCCTGCGCTGTACACGCTTGAAACAATCCTGATAGTATCTTAAGATAAGCTAGTAAAAGGTCTATTGTAACCTAAGCTTCCCTGGCCTATTGGTAAAGATCTATTGTGATCTAAGGTCTTCTGGCTTGGAAAATATGGTCAATAGTACCCAAAGCTGTCAGGGCTTGAAACAATTCTGATAGGATCTTAAAGGCTCAATACCACTCTTGTAACTGAATATGTCTCAATCTTTATTCTGGTCAACAAATTGTATTATTTTACAATATTCCAATTAATTGATGATACAAATTTCATCTTAACACATCTAATTTGAAAAAGTGGAAAAATTAAACTAAATGATTTGAAAAGCCTAACGTAAACCTTTTCAAATGTGACTTGGATTTTAAAATATTTTCGAACCCTCTGGACAAGTAAAATAGTATGTAATGGATAATTTACACAACAGGTAGGACACTTAAACATCTAGTACTTAGAATAAGGCTATTATTTATTTGCTGGAGCTACCAAGCCAGCAAGCGTGTTATTCTCCCTTTAACTTAAGCTGTCCTGGCCTGAAACATTTCTACTTTCAGAAGCTGACTTGGCGTGAAACGATCCTGATTGTATCCCAAGTTGGTGGGTGATGGTATCCTTTGCTGTCCTAGCTTGGTAGAGTTTGATTTTAAATTTAAACTGTCCAGGCCTGGTGGATGTCTAATGTAACCTAAGGTGTCCTGGCTTGAAAATGATTTTTTGTATCCTAAACTACCTGGCTTTTTAAAGGTCTATTGTAAACAAAACTGTTCTGGTTTGGGTAAATGTGGGCGATAGTATCCTACCTTTCCTGGCTTGAAACAATCCTGATAGTATCCTATTCCTAAGCTATCCTGGCTTAAAATGATCCTGACAGTATTCTAAGCTGTACTAGCTTGAAAATTGTTTATTGTATCCTAAGCTGCCCTGGCTTGGTAAGGTTGATTGTAAATTAAGTTGTACTGGCTTGGTAAATATAGTCGCATGTATCCTGAGCTGTACTGGCTTGAAAAAGTCCTGATAGTATCCTAACCTGTCCTGGCTTAAAATGATCCTGACCTTATTCTAAACTGTCCTGGCTTTAAAATTATTTATTGTATCCTAAGCTGTCCTGGCTGGGTAAAGGTCTATCGTAACCTAAAATGTTCTGGCTTGGTATTGTAACCTGAACTGTTCTGGCTTGGTAAATATGGTCGATAGTATCCTACGCGCTCCTGGCTTGAAACAATCCTCGTTGTATCATACTAAGCTGCCCTGGCTTAAAATGATCCTGACAGTATTCTAAGCTCTCCGGCTTGAAAATGATTTACTGTATCCTAAGCTACCCTGGCTTGTTAAAGGTTGATTGTAAATTAAGCTGTTCTGGTTTAGTGAAGATCTATTGTAACCTTAACTGTTCTTGCTTGGTTGATAGTAGTATACTGAGCTGTCCTGGCCGGAAACAATCCTGGTAGTATCCTAAGTTTGGTAAAGGTTGTTTGTAAATTAAGCTGTTTTGGCTTTTGTAAAGGTCTATTGTAACCTAAGCTTTTCTGGCTTGGTTAATATGGTCGATAGTATATTGAAACAAGCCTGGTCCTAAGCTGTCCTGGCTTAAAATGATCCGGACAGTAACCTAGGCTGTCCTGGCTGAAAACAACCTTGATAGTATCCTAAGCTGATCTGGCTTAGTAAAATTGTTAATTGTATCCAAGTTGTCCAAGCTGTCTTGGCTTGTAAGTCCTGATAATATCCTAAGCTGCTCTGGCTCGGTAAAAATAATGTTAATATCCTAAGCCGTCCTTTCTTGAAACATTCCTGATCAAATCCTAATCTGTCCACTGCTTAAAGAAGGTTGATTTAATCTTAATTTCTGCCTTCGGACAATCATGATTGTATACTGAGTTTTTCTTGATTGTCCTGTCTTGAAACATTCCTGATCAGATCCTAATCTGTCCTCTGCTCAAAGAAGGTTGATTTAATCTTAATTTTCTGCCTTCGGACAATCATGATTGTATACTGAGTTGTTCTGGATTGGTTAAAAATGAGATTGTATCCTAAGCTGTCCTGGCGATACTACCCTAAACTGTCCTGGCTTGAAACAATCCAGAGCGTATTGTGGCTTAAAATGAACCAGATGGTATCCTAAGTTGTCCTGTCTTGAAACAATCTCAAGCACATCTGACTTGGCAAAATAAGGGGTTAATAACTTAAGCTGTCATGGCCTGAAACAATCTTCATAATATCCAAAGCTGTCATGGGTCAAAGAAGGTTGATTTTGTCTTAAACTTTCCTGGCTTCAAAAACTTCTGATTGTATTCTAAGGTGTTCTGGGTTGGTAAAAATAGCGATTCTGGCTTGAAAATGATGTATCGTATCCTAAGCTGTCCTTATTTGAAAAAGATTGATTGTATCCTAAGCTGCTCTGGCTTCAAACAATCCAGATAGTATTCTAAGCTGTTCTGAATTGGAAAAGGTTGTTCTGAATTGGAGAAAGTGTATTATATCCTTAGCTGTTCTGGCTTGGAAAATGGTGATTCCCCAGACTAGTGATAGTATCCTAAGCTGCCATTGCTTGAAAAAGGTTTATTGTCTCCTAAGCTGTCAATAATAATACCAGTATGTGTATTTATATAGTGCTAGAACTCCATGTACAGATGCATGTTCACAACGAATACAGTTAAAATAATTAATTCTGATAACATTTCTGAAAAAGATGGGTTTTAAGGGTTGATTCAATGTTGATTGTATCCTAGGCTGTCCTGACTTGAAAAAAAAGTTGATTGATTCTTTAAGTTGTTCAGATTTAAAACAATCCTGATCATATTCTAAGCTGTCCTGGCTGGAAAAAAGTTGATTATATCATCTTAAAGCTGTTTTGGCCTGAAACAATCCTGATTGTATCCTAAGCTACTCTGACTTGAAAATGGTTTATTGTATCCTTTGCTTTCCTGGATTCAAACCATCCGAATTGTAATGGAAGCAGGTCAGGCTTGGTAAAAATGGTGATGTCATCCTTAGCTGCACTTTCATGAAAATGGTTTATTGTATCCTAAAATATCCTAGCTTGAAAAGGGTTGATTGTATTCTAAGCTGTTCTGGCATGGAGCAATCCTGATTGTGTTCGTTGTTCCTGCTAAGTAAAAACGGTGATATTATCCTAAGCTGTCCTGGCATGAAAATGGTTGACCTTAAGCTGTCAAGACTTAAAACAGTCCTGATTGTATTCTTAGCTGTTCCTATCTTAAGTTGCCCTGGCTTAGTAATAATTGATAGTATCTTAAGCAATCCTTTCTTGAAACAATCCTGATCTGATGTTACCCGAAACTGTCCTAGCTTCATACGATCCTGATTGTAATCTAGGCTTGGTATTATAAGCAGTCCTGGCCCAAATAAAGTTGATTATATCTTAAGCTTTCCTTGCCTCGAACAGTCCTGATTGTATTCTAGGCTGTTCTGGGTTGATGAAAATGGGGATAGTATCCTGAACTACCCTATCTTCAATAGAAGGTTTGATTTCGCTTTAACTACGTACATCTTATCGAGCCCTTCACGTAATACCCCACATATTTCGAAACTAAGTTTGATTGGGTAACAAGCCCAGCTTGGGAGCCTATCTCATTCCTTGGTTAAAAATATCGGAGAATTATCGGGACACATTCATAGCAAAGAGACTTGCCACTGTTGGTTTTCATGCAAATAAACACATCTTTAGTTCCTAAAACTGCTTTAATTGCTTTATATTTTTGTTTTCCGTGAGTTTCTCAATTGAAAAAAAAAACTTGTAAACTTGTCTGTTTCTTTTTCTATGGAGGCCACCATGTTTGTTTACATTGTGATTGGACAATGCTAATTAGTCACGTGTAAACACAACGGGTGTAAAAGTTCGGGAATTGCTGAGTATTGAAGCAACGGTTAGTTGTTTGTAAAACTCGTGGAAGTTGCATAAGGAACATGGTGGAACTACCCTGGCTTGATAAAAAAGTTTACAGTATATTGTATGCTAATTCAAAAGCTCTTGTGACTTTAAAAGAATATGATTATCCCAAGGATACTTGGCTTGAACAATCCTGATAGTTATAATAGTAACATAAAGTGTCTAAGCTGTTATATCTTGAATCATGCCAATTGTATCCTGGCTTGAAAAGGGTTGATTGTAGTATCCAAACAGCTGTCCTTGCTTGAAACAAACTTGATGGTAACCTAACCTGTCCCAGCTTGAATAATGGTGGTAGTACCCAAAACTGTTGTGGCTTGAAAACAAGTTTGATCATATGTTAAGTGGTCCTAACTTGAAAGATCCTGATCTAAATGTAAGCTACCTTGGCTTAAAACATGTCGATTGTGTATCCTGAGCCTTCCTGCCTTGGAAAAAAATTGTGATAGGTTCTATGATATTCTGGCTTGAAACAATTCCTATGGTAATATAAGCACTACTGGATTTGAAAAATGGTCTTAGTATATTAAGCTGTCTGAACTTGAAACATCTGTCCGATCTTGAAAGAATCCTTACCGTATCCTGTGCTGTTCTGACGTGGTAAAAATGGTGATAGTATCTTAAGCATGTTGAGTAAAAATGACAACAGTATCCTATACTGTCCTGGCTTGAAAAATAGTGTAATTGGTACATGAATGCAATCAGGCTTAAAAAAAAGTTTATACATATTCTAGTTCACAAACTGTTCTGGCTTGAAACCTCCTTAAAGGATCTTGACTGTCCTGGCTGGAAACAATCATAATATTATCCTAGCTGTTCTGACTTGAGAAAAGTGGTTGCTGTTATGTCCTAGAAATTCTGGTAACAGTAACAGAACTGGAAAAAAAAAAGGAAAAACGTTTCCTAATATTCTCTGGCTTGCAATGGTGTTGATAATTTACGAAGCTGTCCTGGCTTGAAACAACTTTGGTCTGCTATGCTGCTTTGGCATGAAACAATTTGATAGTATTCTAAACTGTCTAGTTGATAGTATCCTCACTAGTTGAAGACATTGCTGATAGTACTGCATACTTTCATACAGATGATAGTCTAGTTGTCAGTGCTTGAAACCTTATTCGTTCTTTTATTCAAACTGTTACATAGTTGTCTTTGTTATTTAGGTTATAGTATTCAGCGCTGTTATATACTGTTAAAACAAGTTTTTGTGTTGTTTACATCGATTATTGTTTTATTAATGTTTTTGGTACCTATACTTATGTGTTCGGTACCGTTACAATGTTTTCTGCGTTTCCAAATTCTAACCAATGCATTTAATAACCTGGTATGTTTTGTATTGTTATTTAACTTTGATATAGTCTTAATGAAAGGCAATGAAATGGTCTGAAGGCAGGAGGTTGTTAAATATCTCTTGTCCTGTCACAATAACTTTTTCACGATCTAAATTATTCCAATGCTAAGCTTAAGTGATATACTTTTTACAGTAATTTGGGTTAGACTTGAAAAATAAGGTAAGGAAATCGAAAAATGATTCCCAATCTTCCCTGGCTTGCAATGGTGTTAATAATCTACGAAGCTATCCTGGCTTGAAACAACCTTGGTCTGCTATTCTGCTTTGGCATGAATGAAACAATCCCATAGCTAAACTGCTAGTTGATGGTTTTATACATTGCTGATAGTACTGCATACTTTCATATAGATGATAGTAGTATAGTTGTCAATGCTTGGAACACTTTTTTTTTTTTTTATGCACACTGTTAAATAGTTGTCTTTGTTTACGCTTTGTTAGTTTTATTATTTATGTTATTGTATTCAACGCTGTTATATACTTAACATGTTTTTGTGTTGTTTACAACGATTATTGTTGTTGGTACCCATATCGTTATTTTGATGTGTTTGGTGCCTTTTTGTTTGTTTTTTTTTTTTATTTTGGTGCCCTTATCGTTTTATTGATGTGTTTGGTACCGTTTCACTTTCATCAATGTGTTTTACATTACTAGTTTTTAACCAATATTTTTAATAACCTTGTATGTTTTGTATTGATAGTATAGTTGTCAATGCTTGTAACCCTTCTTTTTTTAAGCCCACATGGAAATGTGGTCGTATATTGTCTTCGCCCTTTTCGTTTGTCCGTCCATCTGTCATCCACAGTTTCTTGTGAACGCTCTAGAGGCTAAAATTAATATCCGATTGACTTTAAAATTTATACACAGTGTTTAAGGTCATAAAACGAAGAAACCTATTGATTTTCAGCGATATCTGATAATGTCTGCCTGAGTAATGGCCCTTGATCACCTTAAAATATTTTGTGGACGAAGGCCATGAGAAAACAATCAAAATAATTCCAACCATTTCTGATAATCACTTTTTAAAGTAAATAACCGGTCGACGTCATTTTGACGTTATGATGTCAAGTGGTCAGGGTAAAAAAATAAAATAAGGTGAAATATTTTGTATGCCTATTTCAATCGACTACTGCCGGATAATTATAAATGTGATAGACTCTTGCCACCAATAAAAAAAAGTTGAAGAGGATAAGTTGATCTATAATTTGCAAATCATTTTAAATCATTTTCATATGAAACATCATCTTCAGAATCGGCGTCATCGATATAATCAGAGTCAGAATCATATATATATAGGCATTTCAATGTCTTTGAGAGTCTTTAACATTCACGACATTGTTAATTTACGGTTTTTATACGCCCACATTGTGGACGCCGTCGGTCCGGGATCCACAATTGCTTCTGGACGCTCTAGAGGCTAAAGTTAATATCCGATTGACTTTATACACAGTGTTTAAGACGAAGAAGTCTATTGATTTTCAGCGATTTCCGATAATTAGTGCCAGAGTTATGTCCCTTGATCACTTATACAAATCTTGTGGACGCTCTAGAGGCCAAAGTTAATATCTGATTGACTTTAAATTTATACACAGTATTTAAGATCATGAGATAAAGAAGCCTATTGATTTTCAGCTATATCCGATAATGACTGCCATCTTGTGGATGCTCTAGAGGCCAAAGTTAATATCCGATTGACTTCAAATTTATACATAGTGTTTACAGTCATGAGACTAAGACGTCTGTCGATTTTCAATAATTACTGTCAGAGTTATTGCCCTTGATCATTTCGAAAAAATCCTGTGGAAGCTCTAGAGGCCAAAGTTAATATCCGATTGACTTTAAATTAACACACAGTGTTTAAGGTCATGAGACGAAGAAGCCTTTTGATTTTCAGCGGTTTCCGATAATTACTGCCAGTGTTATGGCCCTTGATCACTTCAAAAAATCTTGTGGTTGCTCTACAGGCCAAAGTTAATATCCGATTGACTGTGTTATAAACGTTCTCCTTACTGACATAAGAAAAAATATGCGACAACCCTTGTTGACTGCCCTGACGACTTAGCTGTTGAGGACGTATGTTTCGTTGCCTGGAAACCTATCTTTATGCACATTGTTAAATAGTTGTCTTTGTTTACACTTTGTTAGTTTTATTATTTATGTTACAGTATTCAGCGTTATTATTAAGGATGTGCAAAAATATTGATATAATCGATAATCGGTAGAAGTTATTTAGTGATACGATAATCGATATTGAAATTCAAATATCAATTAATTATCGGTATATTTACCTTCTGACGGCAAGTTACAGTCACTTTCACATGACTGAACTTGCCGTAGTCTGGTATTAGCCAATAGACGAATGAATGAATACACAACGCCAACACAACTATTTCCCCCCTCTGCTTACAGACTGGCACATTTTAAATATAAAATTTTTGTAAAAAACTAAACCTTAAGATTAAATACATTATTTTGATATTTTCGTTGTTTTTGTTGTTATTACTAATTGAAACTAAAATAGGTCACGCACTTTGTGAACAATGACAATCGCACGTGATATATAGTAAAATTAGAATTATCTCCCCTCTTTGCTTTTCATTGATTTATAGAAAAATCGTCTGTTTTCACGATAAAACTCAGCTTTTATTACTAAATCATGTCAGATACAGCCCATACACGTTTTTGATTTCCCGGGAAAGGCAAAAAGCGAGGTATGGAATTGTTTTGGTTTTTACGGAACCGACGACAGTAATATTGACCTAATACATGTAACAGTTATTGACCTTCATAGACTCCGGTAATGAAGATGAATGAGATCAATTCACTTTCGTTCGTTTTTATACGCCCACATTTTCATGTGGACGTATATTGTCGTCGCCCCTGTCCGTCCGGACGTCCGTGCACAATTTGTTTGTGGACTCTTTACAGGTCACAATTCTTATCCGATTTTGACGAAACTTGAAATATAGGTTTATCCCCATAAGATCTCGGCAGCTTTCGATATTGACATGTATCGGATCGACACTTCATGGATTATGGCCCCTGATTGTACAAAAAATCATGTTTTTAGCTTGTGGACCCTATAGAGGTCACAATTTTAGACCGATTTTGATGAAACTTGACATGTACGTTTATAGCCCACAAATCTTGGTTCCTTTCGATATTTGCACCCATCGGATGGTAACTTCCTGGATTATGGCCCCTGATTGTTCGCAAAATCGCCCTTTTTAGCTTGTGGTCCCTCTGGAGATCAAAATTATTATCAGATTTAAGAAAACGTTTGATTATATCACCGTTACATAGTAATGAAGGTTGTGTTCAAATTTCGTGAAAATCGGACCAACATTGACGGACAAAATGACTGCCCGGACGATTTAGCTGCTGTGTGGGCGTATGTTTCGTTGCCTTGCAACCTATTTTTTTTTATTACGATTGAGTATTGACATATTGTATTATAATAAACATGACTGTTGAAGAACAAATACAACAAAATAGTGGTAGCCTGTGTCGACGTACACAAATAACAGGTCGGTAAAGTTCGAACTTTTCCGGAAAAATGATAATCGATAACAAATTCTTGCCGATAATCGATATTAAAATTTCATATCGATTCCCAGCCTTAGCTGTTACATACTTAACAAGTTTTCGTGTTGTTTACATCGATTATTGTTTTATTAATGTTTTTGTTACCTATATCGTTATTTATGCACACTGTTAAATAGTTGTCTTTGTTTACGCTTTGTTAGTTTTATTATTTATGTTATTGTATTCAACGCTGTTATATACTTAACATGTTTTTGTGTTGTTTACAACGATTATTGTTGTTGGTACCCATATCGTTATTTTGATGTGTTTGGTGCCTTTTTGTTTGTTTTTTTTTATTTTGGTGCCCTTATCGTTTTATTGATGTGTTTGGTACCGTTTCACTTTCATCAATGTGTTTTACATTACTAGTTTTTAACCAATATTTTTAATAACCTTGTATGTTTTGTATTGATCGTATAGTTGTCAATGCTTGTAACCCTTCTTTTTTTAAGCCCACATGGAAATGTGGTCGTATATTGTCTTCGCCCTTTCCGTTTGTCCGTCCATCTGTCATCCACAGTTTCTTGTGAACGCTCTAGAGGCTAAAATTAATATCAGATTGACTTTAAAATTTATACACAGTGTTTAAGGTCATAAAACGAAGAAACCTATTGATTTTCAGCGATATCTGATAATGTCTGCCAGAGTAATGGCCCTTGATCACCTTAAAATATTTTGTGGACGAAGGCCATGAGAAAACAATCAAAATAATTCCAACCATTTCTGATAATCACTTTTTAAAGTAAATAACCGGTCGACGTCATTTTGACGTTATGATGTCAAGTGGTCAGGGTAAGAAAATAAAATAAGGTGAAATATTTTGTATGCCTATTTCAATCGACTACTGCCGGATAATTATAAATGTGATAGACTCTTGCCACCAATAAAAAAAGTTGAAGAGGATAAGTTGATCTATAATTTGCAAATCATTTTAAATCATTTTCATATGAAACATCATCTTCAGAATCGGCGTCATCGATATAATCAGAGTCAGAATCATATATATATAGGCATTTCAATGTCTTTGAGAGTCTTTAACATTCACGACATTGTTAATTTACGGTTTTTATACGCCCACATTGTGGACGCCGTCGGTCCGGGGTCCACAATTGCTTCTGGACGCTCTAGAGGCTAAAGTTAATATCCGATTGACTTTATACAC
The DNA here is from genome assembly GCA_036850965.1 of Patella caerulea. Taxonomy (NCBI): domain Eukaryota; kingdom Metazoa; phylum Mollusca; class Gastropoda; family Patellidae; genus Patella; species Patella caerulea. The sequence goes on along the minus strand of JAZGQO010000001.1, from coordinate 45,954,067 downwards.
AGTGTTTAAGACGAAGAAGTCTATTGATTTTCAGCGATTTCCGATAATTAGTGCCAGAGTTATGTCCCTTGATCACTTATACAAATCTTGTGGACGCTCTAGAGGCCAAAGTTAATATCTGATTGACTTTAAATTTATACACAGTATTTAAGGTCATGAGATAAAGAAGCCTATTGATTTTCAGCTATATCCGATAATGACTGCCATCTTGTGGATGCTCTAGAGGCCAAAGTTAATATCCGATTGACTTCAAATTTATACATAGTGTTTACAGTCATGAGACTAAGACGTATATCGATTTTCAATAATTACTGTCAGAGTTATGGCCCTTGATCATTTCGAAAAAATCCTGTGGAAGCTCTAGAGGCCAAAGTTAATATCCGATTGACTTTAAATTAACACACAGTGTTTAAGGTCATGAGACGAAGAAGCCTTTTGATTTTCAGCGATTTCCGATAATTACTGCCAGTGTTATGGCCCTTGATCACTTCAAAAAATCTTGTGGTTGCTCTACAGGCCAAAGTTAATATCCGATTGACTGTGTTATAAACGTTCTCCTTACTGACATAAGAAAAAATATGCAACAACCCTTGTTGACTGCCCGGACGACTTAGCTGTTGAGGACGTATGTTTCGTTGCCTGGAAACCTATCTTTATGCACATTGTTAAATAGTTGTCTTTGTTTACACTTTGTTAGTTTTATTATTTATGTTACAGTATTCAGCGTTATTATTAAGGATGTGCAAAAATATTGATATAATCGATAATCGATAGAAGTTATTTAGTGATACGATAATCGATATTGAAATTCAAATATCAATTAATTATCGGTATATTTACCTTCTGACGGCAAGTTACAGTCACTTTCACATGACTGAACTTGCCGTAGTCTGGTATTAGCCAATAGACGAATGAATGAATACACAACGCCAACACAACTATTTCCCCCCTCTGCTTACAGACTGGCACATTTTAAATATAAAATTTTTGTAAAAAAAACTAAACCTTAAGATTAAATACATTATTTTGATATTTTCGTTGTTTTTGTTGTTATTACTAATTGAAACTAAAATAGGTCACGCACTTTGTGAACAATGACAATCGCACGTGATGTATAGTAAAATTAGAATTATCTCCCCTCTTTGCTTTTCATTGATTTATAGAAAAATCGTCTGTTTTCACGATAAAACTCAGCTTTTATTACTAAATCATGTCAGATACAGCCCATACACGTTTTTGACTTCCCTGGAAAGGCAAAAAGCGAGGTATGGAATTGTTTTGGTTTTTACGGAACCGACGACAGTAATATTGACCTAATACATGTAACAGTTATCTACCTTCATAGACTCCGGTAATGAAGATGAATAAGATCAATTTACTTTCGTTCGTTTTTATACGCCCACATTTTCATGTGGACGTATATTGTCGTCGCCCCTGTCCGTCCGGACGTCCGTGCACAATTTGTTTGTGGATTCTTTACAGGTCACAATTCTTATCCGATTTTGACGAAACTTGAAATATAGGTTTATCCCCATAAGATCTCGGCAGCTTTCGATATTGACATGTATCGGATCGACACTTCATGGATTATGGCTCCTGATTGTACAAAAAATCATGTTTTTAGCTTGTGGACCCTATAGAGGTCACAATTTTAGACCGATTTTGATGAAACTTGACATGTACGTTTATAGCCCACAAATCTTGGTTCCTTTCGATATTTGCACCCATCGGATGGTAACTTGCTGGATTATGGCCCCTGATTGTTCGCAAAATCGCCCTTTTTAGCTTGTGGTCCCTCTGGAGATCAAAATTATTATCAGATTTAAAAAAACGTTTGATTATATCACCGTTACATGGTAACGAAGGTTGTGTTCAAATTTCGTGAAAATCGAACCAACATTGACGGACAAAATGACTGCCCGGACGATTTAGCTGCTGTGTGGGCGTATGTTTCGTTGCCTTGCAATCTATTTTTTTTATTACGATTGAGTATTGACATATTGTATTATAATAAACATGACTGTTGAAGAACAAATGCAACAAAATAGTGGTAGCCTGTGTCGACGTACACAAATAACAGGTCGGTAAAGTTCGAACTTTTCCGGAAAAATGATAATCGATAACAAATTCTTGCCGATAATCGATATTAAAATTTCATATCGATTCCCAGCCTTAACTGTTACATACTTAACAAGTTTTCGTGTTGTTTACATCGATTATTGTTTTATTAATGTTTTTGTTACCTATATCGTTATTTTGATGTGTTTTTGTGGGTTTTTTTTTATTGTGGTGCCCTTATCATTTTATTGATGTGTTTGGTACCGTTTCACTTTTATGAATGTGTTTTACATTATCAGTTTTTATCCAACGTTTTTAATAACCTTGCATGTTTTGTATTGATAGTATAGTTGTCAATGCTTGAAACCATTCTTTGTTTTTTTTTATACGCCGGACCATGTGGAAACCGTGTCTGTCCATCTGTCATCCACAATTTCTTGTGAACGTTCTAGAGGCTACAGTTCATATCCGATTGACTTTAATTTATACACAATGTCTTAGGTCATGAGACGATATCTGATAATGTCTGCTAAAGTAATGGCCCTTTATCACTTTAAAATATCTTGTGGACGAAGGCCATGAGATAATCAATCAAAACAATTCTAACCATTTCTGTTAATTACTTAAAGGGCTATTACTCGTATTAAGATTTTCATGTGTTACTGACATAAGAAGAAATATGCGACAACCCTTGTTGACTGCCAGGACAACTTAGCTGTTGTGGACGTATGTTTCGTTGCCTGGCAACCTATCTTTATGCGCATTGTTAAACAATTGTCTTTGTTTACACTTTGTTAGTTTTATTATTTATGTTATAGTATTCAGTGCTGTTATATACTTAACAAGTTTTTGTGTTGTTTACATCGATTATTGTTTTATTAATGTTTTTGGTACCTATACTTATAATGTGTTTGGTACCTTTTGTTGCTGTTTTTTTTTATTGTGGTGCCCTTATCGTTTCATTGATGTGTTCGGTACCGTTACAATTTTATAAATGTTTTTCTGCATTTCCAGATTCTAACCAATGCACTTAACAACCTGGTATGTTTTGTATTGTTGTTATTTAACTTTGATATAATCTTAATGAAAGGCAATGAAATGGTCTGAAGGCAGGAGGTTGTTAAATATATCTTGTCCTGTCACCATCAGTTTTTCACGATCTAAATTAGTTCAGTGCTAATCTTATCTGGAATTGGTGAAAGTATTCCTGGTTACAGATGGTCTTGATCTGAACTCCAAGAAGTTGCCCTGGTGTAAAATAATAATGATTGCATATTAAGATATATTGCTCATGGCTTAAAAAATGTTGATTGTATCCTCAGCAGTCCAGGCTTGAAAAAAAGTTGATTGGATGAAGCTGATCTAACTTAGTAATAATGGCGATAGTATCCCAAGTTGTCCATGCTAGAAAAATGGGTAACATCTTTATAGTAATTCACAAGCTCTCCTAGCATAAAACAATCCTGCTAGTATTCTAGTCTGTGATGGCTTGAAGGAGGGTTGGGATGGCCTAGTGGTCTAGAGTGCCGCGCTTCGACCTCTAGCTGGCCGGTTACCTCTTGCTTGCGGCTGTGATTTCGAGCCGTGGTGTGAGCGTATGTGACATGGAGATAGGGGCGCCTTCTCAACCTTGTGGGTTTCCTTCGGGCACTCCGGTTTCCTCCCACTGCTAAAGGCCCCTACGTGCATGCGAATTATTGAAATAAAATTAAACCATATGTTAGTCCCGAAATGACCTAGTTTGTGTTGAGAAGACGTTAAATCCCATTTCTCTCTCTCTCTGTGATGGCTTGAAACAATCCTGATACTATCCTAAGGTGTCCTGGCTTCAAACCATCCTGATTGTATTCTAATCTGTTCTAGTTGTGTAAAAATGGATAATAGTAGTAACCTAACCTTGAAACGATCCTCACTGTATTGTAAGCCGCTATTTCTTATGAAAATTGGGCCATATTATCTAAGCTGTCCTGGCTTGAAACAATCTAGATAGTATCCTAAGAAGAGATGAACTTGGGTGTTAGAAATTGAGTCCAAACCAATTTTTGCATGATGTACTATTTAGACAGGTGCTAAACACTAGTATAGGAGGTAGGTGTATACATTTCAAACTACTGCGTTTTCGTTTGCATAGAGGGTGAAGCTTAGCTGGTCCCGAGTGCGACAATGAACTTTAGCAGAGAATTGGTCGGGTGAGTTTCTGGAAACGAGCAATTCTCAGTGGAAGGTTGGCCGGTCTCCTTTTGCTTGGTGCATATATGGCGGTTGAGTGAAGGCTCGGGAGTTTATTCAGTTCCCTGTTATCTCTCTCATCACTGCTGTCACGCCGCTTGCTCGAGGGGAAGGATGGAACCCGAGAATGCGTTACTCACTCTGTTCTTTTGCGGCACACCCTTTCTTCTCTCTTCGCCAATGTTTCCCCGAAGGCAGCGAAGCTGTTGGAAGGCTGGTAATTGTTTATCCTGATCTCTCGTCTCAGTCATGGCTTGAAACAACCCTGATAATATCCTTAAGCTGTTGAGGCTCAAAGAAGGTTGATTTTATCTTAAGCTTTCCTAATTGTATCCTGAGCTTTTCTAGACTGTATCTTAAAGCTGTTTTGGCGTGGGACAATCCTGATTGTATCCGTAGCTCTCCTGGGTTGAAAAAGTTGATTGTATTCCTTAGCTTTTCTGGCTTTGTAAAATGGCAATAGTATCCTAAGCTGTCTTGTCTTTAAACAATCGCGATTGTGTCCTAAGGCTGTTCTGGCTTGAAAAAATTTCATTTTATACTAAGCTGTCAGTGCTTGGAAAAAGGTGAGTGTATACTAAGCTGTCCTGGCTTAAAACGGTTGACTGTTTTGTATCCGAAGCTGTCCTGGCTTGAAAATTGTATATTGTGCCCTTAGTTCTCCTGGTTTGAAAATGCTCTATTGTATCCTAAAATGTCATGCTTGAAAAATGTTGATTGCATTCTAAGTTCTAAGCTGTCTTGCTCAGTGAAAATGGCAATAGTAGCCTAAGCTGCCCTGGCTTAAAGATACATTATGGGAGGTTAGATAAAGAGTTGGCAGTTCTCACTATAATAGTTAAAAACTAAATGGTCTGGATAAGCTAATTAATGTCTAATTAATAATTAAGATAACATTTCAGACCTAAAGAAAAACTTGAAATAGACAGATTTAGCTCTTGCATAAAGCATGTTTAAATAAAGTTAATTAAAAGTGGCAATAGTATCGTAAGCTGCCCTGGCTTCAAGAAGGTTGGCTGTATCCTAAATTTTTGAAACAGTGCTGATTTTGCTTTGTAAAATTTGCGATAAATTCCCAAACTGTCATTGCTTAAGAAAAGGTTGATAATGCTGCCCAAGCTCTAAATAAATTAATATCCTAATTAGTATCTTAAGCTGCCCTGGCTTGAAGAAGGTTGGCTTGAAACAGTGCTGATTTTGCTTTGTAAAATTTGCGATAAATTCCCAAATGGTCATTGCTTAAGAAAAGGTTGATAATGCTGCCCATGTTCTAAATAAATTAATATCCTAATTATTCACAAACTGGCCTGACTTAAAACATTCTAATAGCATCATAAGCTGTCTTGGGCCCGGTTCCTAGAAAATTCTTAAAAGTAAGCACAAAGTCATGCTTCACTTTTACTTACGTAAGAAACTTTATAAAATACCGTCTCTAGAAATTTCTCAAGACCGTACTTACGTAAGCACAAGTCAAGTATGAGTCTAAGCACATTGTGACTGGTAAATTGAGACTGGTGCTCTCTAACCCTATAAAAACAATTTTATATACGAAATACGTCATGAATTGGTCGTTTGCATACAGTTATAAATAGATCAATGACATTAACTTCCCGGCAAATAGTCGATTTAGATGCATTTGACCTGTCCCCCCACCCACCACAGGCCTTCATATATAAAATGTGCCACAAGCTAACAGATGGAATAATTGTGAGAGCGTCTGATCTTAAAGTAGCCAGCATTTGTGTTGTTTACCAATTTGTAAAGAAATAAAATGGTTTTATAGGGTAGAAGCGAATTTTTGTCTGTAGCATTATTCTCGAGAATATGTTACCAAAAGAACTTCTGTCTTTCAATTGTCTCTAAGGTATCAAAAGCTGTAGCAAATGCCGTCAAAACCAAAAGTATGACACAGATGTCAGTAGCGCGTGTCCCCCATTGGAGCTTGCGCACGCTGTGCAGCGACGTAGCATGGAATTAACCATCTGTGTCGTACTCTGACTTTGTACAGTTGGTTACAGATTAAACACCCATAAATGTACAAATGTGTTGTTATTGATGTGTTCCCATTTGAATATTGTTCACAATAAGAAACAAAATAAATAAGATATGTTTACAGGATCATTTGTTAAACGAAAAACTAAGTGATGCGTTTTCTATGGCGCTCAGTACATTTCCTGACTTCTAACAATCAGTGATTGTATTCTAAGCTGTTCTGGCTTGTAAAAGGTTGATTTTAACCTAAGCTGTCCTGGCTTAAAAAGGGAGATTGTGGTCAGTCGTGTGATCCTCTATTTCTGCACATTGGAAAATATTAAAGAATTGTAATTTGAAAAATGTTAACATAAACCTTAATACCAGGAAGGTTGGCAGTCTCGTTTAAACGGATGTTTCCATGATTGGTAAATATACCACTTTTAGCATCATCTGAAGGGGAAGGATGGCGCCTGTGATTATATTGAAGAGATAATCATAATTTTATGCAGAGGTTATTGACGTGAGCAAATAATTCGTTGACAGATTGGTTTGCAGCAACTAGAAGTGGTTCTTGGTACCTGAGATTATGTCTCTGCGATATGCGTAACTGGCTCACTTTGTCCCTGTATCAGATATCTAAAAAGTATGATGTTGAAGGTAAACATTCAAGACGCCTATTGATTTTCAGCGATTCCAAATAATTACTGCCAGAGTTATGGCCCTTGATAACTTCAAAAAATCTTGTGACGAAGAAGCCTTTTGATTTTCATCGATTTTAAATAATTACTGCCAGAGTTATCTCCCTTAATCACTTCGAAAAAATTACTGCCGAATTACTGGGTGGTCTGGGAATACCCCCCCCCCCTCCAGTCGTACCTGCACCCCCTGCCATCGCCCCCATCCATCCATCTGTCATCCACAATTTCTTGTGAATGCTGTAGAGGCAGAACTTTATAAAAACCAAACAAATTCTAATGATTTTCTGATAATTACTCAATATGCAACAACTCTTGTTGACTGCCCGGACGATATAGCTGCTGTGGGCGTATGTTTCGTTGCCTGGCAACCTATTTTTTAAACTGTGCGTTAAGATGAAATTTGTATCATCAATTAATTGGAATATTGTAAAATAATACAATTTGTTGACCAGAATAAAGATTGGGACATATTATTATTTAGTTAGAACAAAATTGGTATTGAGCCTTTAATATCCGATTGACTTCGAATTTATGCACAATTTACGGTAGTGAGACAAAGTTATCTCCCTTTGTCACTTTGAAAAGTCTTGCGAAGCTCTGAATAGTGGGTGGTGTTATTTTACAAATGTTGATGTTCAAATCCAGGGCCCCCTTCAAAAGTTGTAGTTGCCCTATTTATGTATGAACATATCCTTTTTATTTCTCCGTAACCCCCCTGTACATACTCCCTGGAGATAGCGGGGGTTAAACTGAAGGTGATAATTTAGATTTCAATAAAAATCTTCATTATTTTCCCTGTATAAACCCCATCCTGACTCTTATATCAGGGTTTTCGGGGTCACGGAGTTCATTGATGAGGAGAGGAATTGTATATAGAAACCGCTGCATTTGTTAGTGGACTCCTACTTTTTAAAAAAGATATCATAACTAATATGATGTATCTAATGAGACCAACTAGGGCTGGTTAAAGTGGACGTTCTAAAAATAATGCAGCTTTAGTTTTGGCATAAATATGCGCTTTCAGACCACTAGTTATTTTGCAACGTATAGTATATACTATCACTACCAAACATATCAAAACGAATTTACTTACTTGCACTCTACACACGATTCCAAAATCTCATCCAAACGTACCAGGCAAGGAAAAATGACAATATAACGAGAATGTTAAACTATTTAACACCGAATATTCTGAACTGTTTGATATCTCTTGTGACGACGCAGAGGTTTGAAATCGCTTAGTTTTTGTGATGTGGAAATGACCTTAGTCGAATTTGATTTCTTTGAAGATTAACCAGGTGAAACGAAAATGGTAAGTGAAAACTTCATTGATGAACAGTGAATGAAAACTTCATTGATGAACAGTGAATGAAAACTTCGGAGACAATGACGCACTCGAGATATGTGCTAGCAAGCAAAAGAAGACGTAACTTCTCTACTTCGAAATTATGGGAAGTTCGGTCGGTTATAACGTTCAAACAGATGTGTGGCTGGTAAAAGCATCGAAATGGTTGTATTAGACGAAATAGTGAAAGAGCAAGACCATAATTTCGAAGTAGAGAAGGTACTTTTCTTCTGCTTGTTAGCACGATTCTCTAATGCTTAATGCCTCGATTAAGATCATTTTCGACACCATGAAAACTACGCGCTTTGCAACCTCTGTATTGTCACAATAGACCTCAAACGGTTGAGAATATTCAGTGTTAAATAGTTTAACATTCTGTTTATATTTTTCATTTTTCTTTGCCTGGCACGTTTGGGTGAGATTTCGAAATCTTGGGTAAGAAGTTAATATATTTGTTTTGATAAGTTGCCGCACTAATAGTATATAGGCATACTAATACTATGTTGTAAAATAAGCGTGTTCTAAAAGCGCATATGCCAAAACTAAAGCTGCATTGAACTTTAACTAGCCCTGTTTGTTCGCATTAGATACATCATATTAGTTGCGATATATTTTTTAAAAGAGTCCACTGGCAAATGCAGCTGTTTCTATATACAGTTCCTTCCCTAACTGTTTTTCGCGCCAAAGAGCGAGTTGCTTTAGATTGTGGCGAGGTCATTAGGTATTACTTTAGTCTGCAAGCACACAATAAGCACACATAGGTGAGTATATATAGACAAATATAGATAAGTATACATAAACAGTTTTAGAGACAAGAAAATGTAACAGTAAAATGTTAGAGAGGTCGTTTACACAGAGAAAATATCAACACGTATGGAATTTTTGGAAATATTACCGCCATCTTGGGTTTCTGCCATTTTGGATTTTCAAATCTTAAATTTAACATCACCAATGAACACGGCGACTCCGGAAACAGTCAAGATGAGGTTTATACAGGGACAGTAATGAAGATTTTAAATGAAATCTCAATTTTCACCTTAAGTTCAACCCCTCGCTATCTCCGGGGGGTGTGTACAGGGGGGGTAGGAGGGCCAGAAATTTTTTTAAAAAATATGTTCAAACATGGGTAACTATAACTTTTGGAGGGGGCCTCGAAAGAAGTTATATTTAACACCACCCCCTACTCTGAAGGCCAAACTTATCATCCCATTGTTTACATTTTGATACACAGGATTTATTCCTGAGACGAACAAGTATAGTTATTGTCAATGAATTTTGTATTATAACTGAACATTTTAGTGTATTATAAATGTTTCATTTCTGAAAAAAAAGTGAAAATATGCGACAACTCTTGTTGACTGCCCGAACGATCTAGCTGCTGTGGGCGTATGTTTCCTGGCAACCTATCTTTTGTAGAGAAATAGAAAACTTCCTTTGTGTGCTTGGGGTATCTGAAATTGAGATCTGTGATCTAAAGACAGCTATTCATTTTGGGAATAAATTATGGTATGTTAAACTTGATTTTCTTATTTTAAGTTTGTCGTCTTGGAAGCCAACTGCAAAGCCAAAGTAGGTGATTAACCCTTAACCGGTTGACATCATTTTGACGTTATGACGTCAAGTGGTCAGGCTAAAAAAAACTAACGTAAAATATTTTGTATGTCATTACAGACTCGTGGCACCAATAAAAAAGTTGAAGAGGATAAGTTGATCTATAATTTGTAAATCATTATACGCCCACATTGAAATGTGGTCGTATATTGTCGTCGTCCCCGTCCGTTGGTCCGGCCGGCCAGCGTCCACAATTGCTTGTGGACGCTCTAGAGGCTAAAGTTAATATCCGATTGACTTTAAATTTATACACAGTGTTTAAGGTCACCGATAATAACTACCAGAGTTATGGCCCTTGATCACTTCAAAAAAATCTTGTGGACGCTCTAGAGGCCAAAGTTGATATCCGATTGGCTTTAAATTTATACACAGTGTTTACGGTCATAAGACAAAGAAGCCTATTGATTTTCAGCCATTTCCGATTATTAGTGCCAGAGTTATTGCCCTTGATCACTTCATAAATTCTTGTGGACGCTCTAAAGGCAAAAGTTAATATCCGATTGACTTTAAATTTTACACAGTGTTTAAGGTCACAAGACGAAGAAGCCTGTTGATTTTCAGCGATTTCCGATAATTAGTGCCAGAGCTATGGCCCTTGATCACCTCCAAAAATCTTGTGGACGCTCTAAAGGCCAAAGTTAATATCCGATTGGCTTTAAATTTATACTCAGTGTTTAAGGTCATAAGACGAAGAAGCCTATTGATTTTCAACGATTCCTGATAATTACTGCCATAGTTATGGCCCTCGATCACATCAAAAATCCTGTGGACGCTCTAGAGGCCAAAGTTAATATCCGATTGACTTTAAATACACTGTTTAAGGCGATGAGACGAAGAAGCCTATTGATTTTCAGCGATTTCAAATAATTGCATCCAGAGTTGTTTTCCGTGATCACTTCAAAAAACCTTGTGACGCTATATTGGCCAAACTTATCATCCGATTGATTGACTTCAGATTGATACACAGAGTTTAAGGTGTTGAAACGAACAAGTATTTTGATTTTCAATGGATTTTTATAACTAAACAGCTAAATCCATGATATTAAATGTTTCCTATACTAATTGTTAGCTTGGGGCAAAACTTTATTAAAAGCAAACAAATTCTAATGATTTTCAGATAATTACATAATGAGTTATTACTCTTAATCAGATTTTAGTGTATTACAAATGTTTCATTACCAAAAAAAGTAAAAACATGCGACAACTGTCCGGACGATTTAGCTGCTGTGGGCGTATGTTTCGTTGCCTGGCAACCTATCTTTGACATCTTCAAGACACCCTTCCAGATTCTTAATGACGGCATTTTGGTCGATCGGAAGTGGCTTGAAGCTGTCAAGGAGCTGAGAATCATCAGCATAAAAATGATACAGCAGATTGTCATCATGAATAAGTTTGCCTAACGGCTTAATATACATTGTGAAGATTATCACACCACATAAGAGTTGTTGATGACTTGATGAGGGGTTGTTAACTTCAACATACTGAAATCGTCCAGTGAGATAGGATGAAAACCATTTTAGAATGGATCCAGTTAGTCAATAATGTGATGAAAGTCGATTCAGTAGGTAGCCGTGGTCAGTATAGTATAGTGATTTTATGGCATCCAGAACACGTAGTAGTGCTGTCTTAGTACTGTGGCCAGAGCGATAAGCGGATTGGAACTCATCCAGAAGTTGAAATTTTTCTACATGACTAGGAAGTTGCTGCTTGACAACCTTCTCCAGAATTTTAGACAGGTCAGATTTGATACTGGTCGATAATTTTTCAGTAGTTGTGGGTCAAGTGTCGACTTTTTATACGCCCACATTTTCATGTGGAAGTATTATGTCGTCGCCCTGTCCGTCCCTCCACAATTTGTTTGTGGACTCTCTACAGGTCACACTTCCTATCCGATTTTGATGAAACTTGAAATATATGTTTATCCCCATAAGATCTCGATTCCTTTTGATATTGGCATGTATCGGATCGGAACTTCATGGATTATGGCCCCTGATTGTACGAAATATCATGTTTTTAGCTTGTTGACCCTATAGAGGTCACAATTTTGAACCGATTGTGATGAAACTTGACATGCATGTCTATAACCCCAAAATCTTGGTTCCTTTCGATATTTGCGCCCATCGGATCGTAACTTCCTGAATTATGGCCCCTGATTGTCCGAAAAATCGCCCTTTTTAGTTTGTAAATACGGTTACAACCAAACAGGCGTGTCAGAATTTTACGGACATTTTTATACGCCCACATTTTCATGTGGACGTATATTGTCGTCGCCCCTGTTCGTCCGTCCGTCCGTCCACAATTGTTTGTGAACAGTCTACAGGTCACAATTTTTATCCGATTTCAATGAAACTTGAAATATAGGTTTATCACCCTAAGATCTAGGTTCCTTTCGATATTGGCATGTATCGGACCGTAACTTCATGGGTTATGGCCCCTGATTGTACGAAAAATGACGTTTTTTAGCTTGTGAACAGTGTAGAGGTCACAATTTTGAACCGATTTGGATGAAACTTGAAATGCATGTTTATAAACCAAAGATCTTGGTTCCTTTCGATATTTGCGCCAATTGGATCGTAACTTCCTGAATTATGGCCCCTGATTGTCCGAAAAATCGCCCATTTTAGCTTGTGGTCCCTCTGGAGGTCAAAATTGTTATCCGATTTAAAAAAAAAACCGTTTGATTATATCACCGTGCCATGCTTATGAAGGTTGAGTTCGAATTTCGTGAAAATCGGACCAAAATTGACGGACAAAATGGCCGCCATTTGTACGCGAATAGTGTGAAAATATGTTATATCAAGGTTATGAACAGTGAAAGGTCACAATTTTGAACCCATTTGGATGAAACTTGACATGCATGTTTATAACCCAAAGATCTTGGTTCCTTTCGATATTTGCGCCAATCGGATCGTAACTTCCTGAATTATGGCCCCTGATTGTCCGAAAAATCGCCCATTTTAGCTTGTGGTCCCTCTGGAGGTCAAAATTGTTATCCGATTTAAAAAAACGTTTGATTATATCACCGTTTCATGGTTATGAAGGTTGAGTTCGAATTTCGTGAAAATCGGACCAAAATTGACGGACAAAATGGCCGCCATTTGTACGCGAATAGTGTGAAAATATGTTATATCAAGGTTGTGGACCTTATAGAGGTCACAATTTTGAACCGATTTGGATGAAACTTGACATGTATGTTTATAACCGAAAGATCTTGGTTCCTTTCGATATTTGCGCCCATCGGATCGTAACTTCCTGAATTATGGCCCCTGATTGTCCGAAAAATTGCTTTTGGTCCCTCTGGAGGTCAAAATTATTATCCGATTTAAAAAAACGTTTGACTATATCACCGTTACATGGTAATGGAGAGAGAGTTCGAATTACGTGAAAATCGGACTAGAATTGACAGACAAAATGGCCGCCGTTTGTACACAAATAGTGTGAAAATATGTTATATCAAGGTTGTGGATCCTATAAAGGTCACAATTTTGAATCGATTTTGATGAAACTTGACATGTATGTTTATAACCCAAAGATCTTGATCCCTTTCGATATTTGCGCCCATCGGGTCATTACTTCCTGAATTATGTCCCCTGATTGTACGAAAAATCACCCTTTTTAGCTTGTTGTGCCTCTGGAGGTCACAATTATTATCTGATTTAAAAAAAAAAACAGGTTTGATTATAAAAACCAAACAAATTCTAATGATTTTCTGATAATTCCTTAATATGTGACAACTCTTGCTGACTGCCCGGACGATTTGGCTGCTGTGTGGGCGTATGTTTCGTTGCCTGGCAACCTATTTTTACGGCTACAGACAGGTGTGTTAGTTTTAGATATTGAACTTTTCAATCATTTCGAGTCGACGGTAAATCACGTGTTATCGAGAATATGGATACGGCGACATCCACTGCCACCGATAGGCCTACAAGGACAAATGGTAATTTACAAGTTTCGTCAGCAATTCAGCCACCGCCAGAGTTAGACTTTAATAATGGACAAGCCTGGTCGGCGTGGATACGACGTTTCGATCGATATAGATTGGCATCTGGTTTGGATCAACAGTCAGAAGATAGACAAGTATCAACTTTAATTTACACCATGGGTCAACAGGCAGACGATATCTACAATAGCTTTGATTATCCTGCAGATGAACAAATAACATATGACATGGTTAAAACAAGTTTTGATGGTCATTTTATCATTCGTAAGAATGTGATTTTTGAAAGGGCAAATTTTAATAAACGTTTTCAAAAAGAAGGAGAATCGGCTGATAACTTTATAAATTCCTTATTTCCGCTTTCGGAATATTGTGAATATGGTATGCTTAGAGAGCAATTGATTAGAGATAAAATCGTCGTAGGAATTCGTGATGAGAAATTATCGCAAAAACTACAATTGGATTCTCAACTTTCATTGAAGAAAGCCATTGATATGGTTCGTCAATCCGAATCCATTATAGCACAAAATCGCACACTTCGTGAGACGAATTCGACCATTGAAGTAGACGCCATAAAGTCGAAGCCGAAACAGAAGTTTAAACCACCGCTTCATAAGAAGGGGAGTAATCCTGTTCCAGCACAGAGGGACTCAGACTAGTAATTATTTGTCCATTGACTTCAATGTTAAATGGCTGTAAAATCACAGGCTGTAGCTTTTTGCTCAACATTCCGTTGGTTCCAATCTTTATAGGCACAATGGGGACCACATTTGGCAATCTCCTCATCATAAATTTGTAGGGGGTTGACCGTTTAGATTTTTTGCTACGAGGATTTGAAGTTGACTGGGTGAAAATCTCACTTCCGACACAATGATTGCTCTGCAGAAAGACACTTTACACCCCCTATCCCTCCGCTGTAATATCAACAGTATTACCCAAAACTGCTATGAAATGGCAAATTTGATCCCTTTTCTCCAATTCTAGACCAAAAAGTCAACCTAAAAATGCAGGAAAAGGGGAGAAAAAAATTAAGGGAAAAAATGTCTATTAATAACTCGCACTACATTCGTCCATCATGAAATAAGGGGAAATAATTACTAGTCTTAGTCCTATATACCTCACATGTTGCTGCTGTCTGAACAAATCTGCCGCAATCTAATAAACAAACATATATGCAATTCCCTGGCCAAAAATTATGACAATCCATGCATTTTCAGATGAGCAGTGCAGCATTCTCCAAACACTATAATACATCAGAAAACTGCGGAATTTCAGACAGAAATTTAAAAAGCACATGAATTTTGAAATCCACAAAACATTTTTATTTCTGAACATAAATGCATTCTGTAAAAAGATAACATAAATTCAATATAAATCGAACAAGAAAATCCTTGAAAACAGTAATTATCATGTAATATTAGATTTTTTTTAACATTTTCAATGTAAAGTACAAATTTTTTCTCTGTTAACTCAGTTTTAAGTGGCAAATTGTGGTCAAATCTAAGATGTTGAAACATGCTGTGCCTATAAATTTTAAAATGTCTTCTACATAGCTGTATTTACATAGCACAATTAAGTTCAGATAATCTGATTATGTAACACTACAACAGTTTTATGATCCCCACCCCCTAGTATGGAATCTGATACATGGCTGACCAATCACATTTCTCACTGTTCATTCTGACCTGTCAAATGATTTACAATGGTGATGGTACCTACAAGTTTCCTGGCCCAGAGATATGCAAAACAGTCAACATACAAGCCATTTATATTATCTTTCAATATGAGAGGCCATAATAAACGCAAGGCTGTCTTTTTCAAGCTCGGAAATGAAGTCAACACCAAAAAGCAATGTTTACAGGGGTCCTCGGCTGGAACCCAAACTGATTACGATTTGCCCTCAACTTCCACAGGTGTCACAGATATCAGGGATGAAATTAATATGCATCTTTCTACTAAAGCCAGTCCTGGAAGTCATCGGATTTTGAGATGTAGACCTGAAATGTTAAATTTGGATGAGAATGAGAATTCTGAGGCGAATGCTATCCAGGGGAACAGGATCGTAGACATCCAGAAAATGGTTGAAATGTGGAATTCTGCCATTCAGTTACATGCCCAGGGGAGAGGAAAGGCCTGTGCTGTACCAAATTTCCAGCCCATTAGTGAGCAGAAGTGGGGAGCGGGTTGGATGTACTCTGTAAAGTGCACAAAATGTACATTTATCTCACCTGTCTACAAGTTGTATAAAGAGATTCCAACTGGGAAACCTGGAAGAAAGGCAGCTGCTATTAATCTGACCCTACAATCTGGACTGTTAGACATGCCGGTTGGAAACACCAGAGCTCGGCTGCTGTTGACAGATTTGGATATTCCACCGCCCTCTCGGAGTGGTATGCAGACTCTTTCTAACCAAGTTAGTGCTAAAATGACAAGGTTGAACACTATCAACATGAGGGAAAAAATCGAAGCAGTTAAATCTTTTAATGAGAAGGGAGGGGCAGTAAACCCAAATATAATAAATGTTGCAGTGGATGGGCGCTACAACAGCATAACCATAGGCCACAGTAAAAAGCCAGGGCAAGCAGCCTCGCAGGCGATTGGAATTGCATGCGAGACAAACACAAAGCACAAATATATCCTGAGTGCTGTGATGCAAAATAAACTGTGCTGGCAAGGTGCCTGGCTTAGAGGAAAAGGTTTTACGGTCAACTGCCCTGGTGGACACGAAGACTATACTGCAAATTTACCAGTCCATGCACCATTATCTGAGTATGATATGGGGAAAAGCATTGGAACAGAACTAGCTCTCCAAAATGTCCTCATCAAATATGCAACAACAGATGGAGACGGACGATCGGCTGCTGGAATTGAAGATAGTTTAAAAATTTTGCATCCGATCTGGAGTGTTGAACGACTAGCTGACCCTTCACACCTGGCTGCCACTCAATTTAGGCATTGTTATAATGCAAAATTCAGTGATGAGATGTTTCCTGGTAAAACCAGACTGGAAAAGGGCAAGGTCAAGAAAATACTGAGCCAAGATGTAAAAGCTCGATGCAGTCTTATCATGACTACATTGTTTGAAAATTACTGTGGTAATACTGAGGAGATGAGAAAACGCCTACCAAAAGTCCTAGAGTCCACTATCAGGTGCTACGATGGTGACTGCTCAATGTGCCGGTCTCATTCTGTTGTGTGCCTGGGTGGGATAACAAATAACTGGTGGAACCGTTCCATGTATCTGGCCTCAAATAAAGTTGATTCCCTGAACATGAATGAAAATGACAAATCAATTCTAAGTGAAATTCTAAAAATCCGAATAAGTGAAGCAGCTTTAGAAAAAACCAAATTCCAAACAAACACACAGAAATGTGAAGCAATCAACCGCTCGTTGAGTGTTTCACTTCCAAAGAATGTAAATAACGAAAGAAATGCGATGGGGCGACTTTCCTCAACAATATTGAGAAGCAATGATGGAATAAAGAGTGCCACCGAGCAGAAAGCTAAACTTCTTGGGGCCCCCCTTTCTCCAAAGACAAGATATTCCCTGCGGCAAATAGAAAGAGAAAGTCTGTACCACAGAGAATACCAAACCAGACCCGAAGTGCAAAGACAAGCACTTCTGCTGCGCGGACGAAAGCTTCGCGAATTCCGCGAGTACAAGAATTACTGTGCAGTTGAATCCGGCTACAAAAAAGGCCATTTAGACCAGCCATCAACAGCAGACGACACTTTACAGGATCACAGCTATAGTAAATAAGCAAGACAGACAAATGCAAGCCATTGTCATACACCCACCTTTTGCCTTGATACTTGTGTTGAGGTCAGTCATTCCACTTCTGCAGAGTAACTTAACACCTGAAATGATAGAAAGATGGGAATAAAAATAAAAATTTAAAATAGTAAGAAAACAGTAATAATAAAAAAAAATATGTGGTTGAATAAGAAGGGAGACCTCCTCGTGGTTTCAACTGGAAATAGAAATAATATGCCTCTTTATTTCTAGCGAACATTCCTTCAGTGGCCCTCCAACAAGAAAATTAGTTAATGATCAATTAAAAATAAAGTAAACCTTGACTGTGACTTACATCTAAGCCAGTCTCAAATGCAACAGACACCTGCTGTAGGCACCATGGCCAAAGCAATGGCCATTAGATTTACAGTATTGTCTATTATTATTAATATGGTGCGGCTCAAAACTGATGTGGCTGGCATTTGTACACAGGCTGTTGTGGCATACATGTGAACAATCCATGTTAGAGGGCAAATCAAAACTTAAGGCCGTGGTCACCATAAAAGACAGTCTGTGGACACCGGTGTATTTCCAAACCCCTGTTAGTGGGCACTTAAATGACATTCTCCCATATCTGGCATCTGCCGACTTCAAGCCCTGCCATATCCTGCATTCCCCATTTTCACTCAGTAAAGTCAAATATTCAATTTTTTCATAAATTCGACGATAAAAATCTGCCATTTTGTAAAAAACACATGCTACTAGATAACTAGAAACATTGTAATACACTATTCAGTGTTTTGATACGACATCATGCAACAAAATGTAAACATTTACCCTCAAATTCACACACGGCCAACAGATACCCCCCAATAATGGCTATTTTGATATGAAATAGTCACAAAACTTACTGCTGAGCAATAAAAAAACAGTATTCTTACCATTTCTGACACTTTCCATTCAAAACTTCAGGAAATAAGAGGCTGAGAAAATATCTGAATTCAATGTTTGTCAATATATCAGGACTCAGACTAGTAATTATTTGTCCATTGACTTCAATGTTAAATGGCTGTAACATTACAGGCTGTAGCTTTTTGCTCAACATTCCGTTGGTTCCAATCTTTATAGGCACAATGGGGACCACATTTGGCAATCTCCTCATCATAAATTTGTAGGGGGTTGACCGTTTAGATTTTTTGCTACGAGGATTTGACAATGGCAAATTTGATCCCTTTTCTCCAATTCTAGACCAAAAAGTCAACCTAAAAATGCAGGAAAAGGGGAGAAAAAAATTAAGGGAAAAAATGTCTATTAATAACTCGCACTACATTCGTCCATCATGAAATAAGGGGAAATAATTACTAGTCTTAGTCCAGAGCACTCATACCAATGTCAAGGTTTCATCGGATGTAAACAAACAATCATGTCAAAGATGTGGAAATAAATATCACGCAAGATCTGAATGTCCAGCGAAAAACTCAACGTGTCGCAAATGTAAGAAATTAGGACACTGGGACAAAGTTTGTCGTTCAAGACATGTCAACACCATTGAAGAAAATAATTCCTATGCATTTATGGGTCTAGTTTCTACAAATGAATGTCAAGATATTTTCAAGAGAAAACTTAAACTGGGAAAACTTGATGTTGAATTCAAGATAGACTCCGGTGCAGATGTAACTTGTATTTCTAACTCGGTCTTTGAGCAAGTTCAATGTTTAACGTCAAATTTGAAGTAAGCAAAACCAGATAGAATATTATATGGTCCTAGTAATACAAAGTTAATAGTTCTTGGTAGTATGAATATCGACATTATGTGTGAAACAACATCTAAAATTACCAATCAAAGAGTTTATGTAGTGAATGATTTGTCTTTACCATTATTGGGACAACCTGCAATTAAAGCCTTAGATTTGCTACATTCTTCAACTTCTTGTACAACTCAACATCAACAAGAAACATCATCATTGAATACAGTGGTAGATAATAATTCTGATTATGTGAAGCAATATCCAAAGTTATTTTCTGGATTAGGGAAGTTGTCTGGTGATTACACCATAAGATTAAGAGAAGATGCGGTCCCATATGCTGTTGTGACGTCAAGAGCTGTCAAGTTACATCAATATGAGAAATTGAAGGCTGAAATCGATATTATGTTAAAAGATGGAGTAATTTCCAAAGTGGATGAACCAACCGATTGTTGTTTCCCCATCGTACCCATTGACAAGGCTGATGGTAGGATACGTCTCAGAATGCTGAATCAGAATATGCTAGTAGAAAATTATTTATTACCCACAGTAGACTCCACTTTAGGTCAATTATCTGGTGCAAAATATATGTCAAAATTAGACGCCAATAGTGGATTTTTTCAAATTCGATTGAGCGAGTCTTCCAGACATTTAACCACCTTTATGACTCCATTTGGCAGATTCTGTTTTCACAGACTCCCATTCGGAATAAATTCTGCTCCAGAATATTTCCAGAAGAGAATGTCGCAGTTATTAGATGGATTAAACGGTGTATTGTGTCACATGGATGATATCCTTGTATTCGGTTCAACTTTAAAAGAACACGATGAACGTTTAAAATCAGTACTCAAAAGGTTAGAATCATCGGGATTAACTTTGAATTTGAATAAGTGTTTATTTGCACCGACAAGAATGAAGGTTTTGGGTCACATTATTTCCCAGACTGGAATTTCCCCAGATCCGGATAAACTCAAAGCCATTAAAGAACTCGAACCACCTAATGATGTTCACGGTGTGAGACGCATACTTGGCGTAGTTCATCAACTTGGGAAATTCACCCCAAAATTAACAACATTAACTCAACCATTGAGAGAACTTCTTTCCAGTGCAGCGGATTTTAATTGGACTAATGAGAGACAAAAGTGTTTTGATTCTCTTAAGGAAGAATTGTGTTCTTCTCGTGTTTTAAAACTTTATAACCCTAATCACAAAACCAAAGTTAATGCAGATGCATCAAAATTTGGATTAGGAGCGGCAATTTTGCAATTTGATCCAATTAGTTGTTATTGGAAACCTGTATCATTCGCATCACGCACAATGACAAGTGCTGAATGTAATTATCCCCAGATTGATAAAGAGGCTCTCGTGTAACATGGGCTTGTGAGAAATTCTCTGAATATTTAGTAGGCATAAAGTTTCACATCGAAACTGACCACAAACCCTTGGTTTCTCTTTTAGGTACAAAATGTGTGAATGAGCTTCCTGCTCGCATACAGCGATTCAGACTACGATTATTTCGTTATAAATATACCATTTCTCATGTACCGGGTAAAGACCTCATTCTAGCTGATGCACTGAGTAGAGCTCCATTGTCAAACTGTCTGGATAAAACTGATTTAGAATTAAGCAAAGATTGTGAAGCTATGATTTGTTCAGTTAGACAAAATTTTGTTAAAATTTTTAGTAATGAAAGTCGATTATTAGAAATTCAGAAGGTTCAACATAATGATCCTATTTTAAGCAAAGTTATTACTTATGTTAAAAGAGGTTGGCCTGAAAAATCTAATATTATCTCTTCATTGAAAAATTTCCATCCTGTACGTCATGAACTAACTCTGATAGATAATTTATTAGTTCGTAATGCAAGAATTGTTATTCCAGAATCTTTAAGGTCAGAAATGTTACAGAAATTACATCAAGGTCACTTAGGTATTCAAAAGTGTCGTGAACGTGCCTTACAAAGTGTATGGTGGCCTGGATTAAGCAGTCATATTCTTGATCTAGTTCAAAATTGCACACAGTGTGCTGAATTTCGTGCCAAACATTCTGAACCATTAATTCCTACAAATTTTCCGGAAAGACCATGGAAAGTCATTGGATCTGATTTGTTTTATTTCAAGGGAAAAACATATTTACTTGTAGTTGATTATTTTTCTAGATATGTAGAAATTGCAGCGTTAAAATCTCTAACTTCATCAGAAGTAATTCTTCACTTCAAATCGATTTTTGCAAGGCATGGCTTACCTGAAATTCTTAGATCTGATAACAGTCCTCAGTATAAATCATATGAATTTAAGACATTTGCTAAAGATTTTCAATTTACACACATTACTAGCAGCCCGATACATCCACAAAGTAATGGAGCAGCGGAAATTGCAGTAAAAACAGTTAAATTGTTACTTAAGAAATCACATGATCCGTATAAGGCATTGTTGGCATATCGATCAACCCCTCTTTCTAATGGATATAGTCCGTCTGAGCTTTTATTTGGGCGAAAATTGAGAAATTTTGTACCTTGCTTAACAAGTAAATTACAACCTCATTGGCCTTTCTTGAATAATGTGAGGGAAAGAGAAGAACAGTATAGAAAGCGTTCTAAAAAAAAAATTTGATCGTCGTCAAAATGTTTCTGAAAAATCTGTGCTTAAATTGAATGAGAATGTATATATTAGTGATTTAAAACGTCATGGTATTGTAAAAGAAATACTTCCTAATAGATCATATCTTATTGAAACTGTACATGGTATTGTTAGGAGAAATAGAATTAATCTTGTTCCATGTAAACCTCCAAGGAATCCTATTTATACATATGCAGATTTAGATTGTTATAATTATAATATTACTGATGTTAATCATAATATGCCAAATATTTCTGTTAGTGATTTTCATAATTCAACTATTCCAAAATCTCCAATTTTAGTTAGACGTTCTAGCAGATTAAGAAAACATCCAAAAAGATTGATCACTGAAATTTAAAGAATTATTATGTTTTGTTATGTACAAAATGTTTTTGGTTATTGTTTGATCTAATCATTATTTTTATTACATTGTCATATCATTAAGAGACAATGAAGGCTATACAAAGGGGGATGTGGTATTATTGACCAATGAAAAGCCTTCCTCGTCTCTACCGCTTTCGCTTCGGCATGAAGAACATGTCTGTTGTCTTGATTTCACATGCTCTCTAATAAACGCTTTATATGACTGTTAGTCTGCCTCCTGTCATTAATAACCAAATACGGTTACAACCAAACAGGCGTGTTTGGAAGAGACACATTGTTCAAATTAGGAAAGGCGATAATAGTCTTGATGACAATGTTATTGTTGAAGATAGTGAGGGAGAGAATAATGAGTTCATTCCAGCTCAACCTACAGCAGTAAGACGCAGAGATAATTTTATTTTGGATAAAACTGCATGTCATAAACATGCAGGTCATGATCTGAATACATCAATAATAGATATGCCAATTGATATTTCAAGTACAAGAGATTTCAACATAAGCGATAATCTAAGAACATCTACACCCAAATCGAAAGAACCAGATGAACGACCACGATATCAGAGTGAGATGAATAGCGGTTCTACCGAGTTAAATGTCAGACGTTCTTCAAGAATCGCGAATAAAACTGAAAGACTGATTGAAAAGTGTTAATTTATTTCTTAAGTAGTGATTACAAATGATTGAACGATACGATATTAAAATTGTTGATGTGATTTATCAGGTTGATAAAAACCATATTTTAGTTCATTACGAAATGATTAACAGTTGTTAAGATTCATAATTTTCAGGTGTTTTCATTTTCAGAGTAGAACTGAAATATAATTTTTGTTTGTTTTTTATAGTAAGCCTTCTGCTACGCACAACTTTTAATCTTAGAAAGGAGGAAGGAATGTGATGTATTTTATTAATAGTATAGGATTATATTGTACATTGGTATTTAATATTTTTGGCAAAGATTGCGTACCATACATGGTACCGCTAAATATGTCACGTGGTAGGATGATGTCATATTGTCACATGGAATGTACCGCCATAATATAACATGTTGCCTTCTTCACCAATTATGATTATTAATAGCCTTCCACTTGACCACGAAACTTGACACAAGCTATCAGAGAAACTCAAGTTACAGCCAGAACAAGAAGTACCCAAAAGAGAAAAAATGAATATGACTCGTGGGGAGTAAATTAGAATCTCTTTCATGGGACAAATTTCGAAGTGAGTTAGATAGCATTTTATCTACACTCTTAAACAACTTTAAAGCTGGTGAACTCAGATTTCATTTAGACTTCTGGAAGTCTCTCACGCCTGACATACATCTATTAAAATTAGTGTGTGGTATTGATATCGAGTTAAATTCTGAAATTGCACCTGATTGCATAATTCCTATTCCTTATAAATTCTCTGAAGAGAAGTCTAATATGATACTGCTGAAATTGAAAATTTACTGAGAAAAGAAATCATTGAGAAAGCCAAATTTGAAGAAGGGCAATTTATTTCTAATATATTTACAAAAGAAAAGAAAAATGGATCTCTTAGAATTATTTTGGACCTTAAGGAATTAAATGACTATATAGATTATCAGCATTTTAAAATGGATACTTTATCACATGCAATAAATCTTATGTCTGAAAATTGTTTCATGGCTTCAATAGACTTGTCTAATGCCTATCATGCTTTGAATATTTCAAAACCGTATAGAAAATATCTTAAATAGTTGGGATTGAGTTATATATCAATATTGCTGTTTAGCCCCAGCCCCTCGATTATTTACCAAAATTACCAATTCTTTCTTTTCACAATTAAGAAAATTAGGGCATTTAAATACCAGCTTTATTGACGATTGTTTATTGTTTGGAGATGACATTGCTGATATTAAAAACAATATTAGAGACACATTCTTGTTATCCCTAAATGCTGGTTTTATTGTTCACCCAGAGAAATCTGTCCTTGACCCAGTTCAAGAAATTACTTACCTTGGCTTTATTTTAAATTCGAAATTCATGAATATAAGGTTAACTATTCCTAAAGCTCTAAAATTGAAAAGAGCATGTATTGAATTATTAAATGAACGCCTTATTACTATAAGGAAATTTGCTTGTGTCATTGGTCAAATGGTAGCAGCTATTCCTGGAGTCCTTTATGGCGAAATTTATTTTCGCAGATGTGATATTCTTAAAAGCAAAATGTTAAGTCTATTTAATGGTGACTTTGAACAAAAAATTATCTTGACCTCGGACTGTAGGTCAGATTTATATTGGTGGGTAAACAATGTTGAAAATGCATAAAAGTCTTTAAAAATTGAAAACCCTACATAGATTTTAAAAAGTGATGCTTCTAAAAAAGCCTGGTAGGAGTCGACCTGATGGCAATGCAACAGGTGGTTGTTGGTAATCTGAGGAAGCGCTTTTACACATAAATTCCTTAGAACTTTTAGCTGCTAAACTTGTTTTATTTGCCTTTTGTAGAGAAATGAAAGATATTTGTATTTTGATAATGATTGACAACACTACTGCTGTATCGTACATCGATTCTTTAGGAGGTTAACATGAAAATTTAAACACTATTACTAGAGACATCTTTATGTTTTGTATTGAAAGAAATATTTACCTAAAGGCCTGTCACATTGCAGGCAAGAAAAATGTTGAAGCTGACAAACAGAGCAGAATTGAACATAAGAACACTGAATGGGAGTTAAATCAAACTGTATTTTTTTAAGATTACTGATCTCTGGGGTTTACCAGAAGTAGATTTATTTGCCTCCAGAATTAAAGCTAAAGTTGGAAATTATTATGCTTATAAACGTGATCCTTTTGCGATAGGTATCAATGCGTTTTCTTACACTTGGGATAAGTTTTTCTATGCTTTCCCTTCTTTTTGTTTGATTGGCAGAGTGTTGTTTAAGATTATTCATGATCAAGCCACTGGTATTCTAATAATACCTTGGTGGCATGCTCAATACTTGTTCACTAAATTAATTCGATTTTTAATAGATGTTCCTTTTATTTTACCTAGGGCCGAAGATGTCTTAACTCACCCTACCAGGCAGGTAAAGGAGTTGCCCAAAATGAAGTTACTAGCTGTTATGGTGTCGGGCAAGGTAGCTTTTCAAAACAGGCTAAAGACATTTTGTTATCCTCATGGAGAGATTCCACAAAGGACCAATACTCTGGCCACATTAAGCAATGGTTCCGGCATTGCACTCAAAGATCTGTGGATCCCTTTTCACCCTCTATAGAAGAGATTATTGAATATTTGACTTTCCTATTTCATAAAGGACTAAGTTATAGTTCGTTAAATTGCAAAAGAAGTGCTTTATCTAGTTTTATTCTTATTGGAATTACCTATAATCAAACGTTTTTTTCCGGGGAGTATTTAATTTACGTCCTGCTCTACCGCGAAGTAATTTAACTTGGGATTGTAATATTGTGCTCAGATATTTGTCGAAACTTTCACCTGTTAGTAAGCTTTCCCTGAAGCTTTTATCACTTAAACTGGTAGCCTTATTGGCACTCTTATCGGGACAGAGAATTCAATCACTTCACTTACTGAACATTAAAAACATTGATTGTAATCGGAACAGAATTGAAATAAGAATTGGTGATATTATTAAACAATCAAGACCCAGTTTCCATCAAAGTGAATTGTGTTTTAAAGGTTTTGCACCTGATAGGAGATTGTGTTTACCAACTGTGTATTGTGAATATCTTAAAAGAACTACTGAATTCAGAGGCACAGAGTGTCATCTGTTTATTAGTTACATTAAACCGTATAAAAAAGTATCTAGAGATACATTATCTCACTGGCTAAAAACTGTTTTAAATAGTGCCGGGGTAGATGTTTCTATTTTTGTTCCTCACTCCTTTAGATCATCTGCTACTTCTGCTGCACGTAGAGCTTCAGTACCAATTAGTACAATTTTGAAAACGGCTGGCTGGTCTAATGACTCAACTTTTCGCAAGTATTATTCAAAACCTATCATGGATGAAGGCGAATTCGCGGAAAAAATACTTAAAGGTGCTAACTTAAACTAATTGATTGATCACAAAATCATTCTGTTGAATGTTGAACTTTGTTTCTGTTTAAACTATTAAAGTTAAAATATTGAAAATGTGTTCATTTATTGAAAATGACCTAAATTGTGTTCCATGGTGACAACTTTGAAACTCTCACATTGACACATGACCTCGAATATGACGTCATACAGTAAGACAGAATTTATAAATCAAACGAGGCTTACCTGCAAGGTGAAGTTTGATTGTAATTCTGTCTTGCTGTTGACGTCTGAGAGGTTATGTGCCCACCCTAATTGTTGTTTGGGGATTAAAGGAGAATTTGGGTTTCCCTCCCTTGAACTGATTTTCTTTGTTAGACTTGTTTCTTTGTCACCATTTTCACCCTTTGAAATATGATGGTTCTTGGCATGCGCATCTCACATAACCTCTCAGACGTCAACAGCAAGACAGAATTACAATCAAACTTCACCTTACAGGTAAGCCTCGTTTGATTTATAAATTAGTGCTCTTATTATCAAAATGCATCACACCAAATTTGAAAAGAAATCTGTTAAAAACGGTAGTCTCTATCAAGTTGTGGGCGGGGTGGAGGTAACTCTAGAATGGGAGGTTATGTAATGCTGAAAATGGACAAGTTTTGTCATATCATGACACCAATAATTCACACCAAATTAGAAAAAAGTCTATTAAAAACCGTAGCCTGTAGAAGGCTTTTGAAAACAGAGGATGACTTTAGAATGGAAGGTCAGCATTAAATTCTAATCCTGAATAATCAATTTGTTGCATATATTTAATGTCCCATCCGTCACATGTTCTGATGTCCCATCTGCCACAGTGTTGATGGTGCCACTGTGGCATAATGACAAATATGAAAACATAGCTATTTTACCTCAATCCACTTAAATTTTTACCTAAATCCACTTAAATGATTCTATTTTAACATAGGCATGTCAGTTAAACTAAATTTTAGTAATTGAGATAGATCAATGTTCCGGTACCAAGGTTACATAAAACGATGGTCTAGAAATGTCCCATCTGTCATATCAAACATAATCCCAAAATGCTCAGTAATTATTTTTACTGAAAAAAAAATTTTTGTTGGATATTAAAGGGTTGACACGGGGGTTGTGAAACATACTTTCAATTGCATGATTTCAAATGTATTGAAATAACCAGATTTCAAATTTACTCTGAAAATCTTATCTTTTGTCCCATCTGTCACGCTGGAATTACTCGACCATGAAATCAAAGGGAGAGAGAAATGGGGTTTAATATCCACTCAAACTAGGTCATTTCTGTACTAACATGGTTTTATTTTATTTCAATAATTCGCTTGCGCGTAGGCGTCTTTAGCAGTGGGAGGAAACTGGAGGATAGATGACATAAAAGACTCTACAAATCTGATTCGATCTTTTCCTATTGCATGCATATGACCAACTGTTTATACAGGATGAACAATATATAACAATAAATGAAATATATACACAGGGTGAAACCATTATATGAATTTCATAAATGCAAATAATACTATTGACATGATTTTGATTTAAAAGGCCAGATATGTGACATGCAAAAGACTGCATTGAGTTCATCATAGATCTATGTATTTCCAATATCTCTAGATAATTTTTTTACAATCCTTTTCTCATATTTAACTTATCAAATTTGTGTAGCCACAAAAATTCCACCGTCTCTCAATTGAAGCACCAACACCATGAACTATTTGTTTAAAGAGCATAGGAAATCTCTCTAACAGATCCTCTACTTCTCTTGGTCGCATATTCTCAAGCTGATTAAGATATGACCATAAATAATCTACTGTGGCCCCAAAGGGATGAACATGTAAAAAGCAGCAAATAAGACCTGAAAGAAAACATTACTAAATTAGAAACCAGAAGGACATTATTTCCTGCAATCTCACCACAGAGATTATATTGCTAATGTATGTACAAGGAAAAGCATTTTTATGCAGTTTAAAAACTATGTTCTACAATAACCCTTGCAAGATTTTAACCAAATTTGTGTAATTTACAAACAATTCCATATTATATTTTTTCCATATATGTACATTAAAAGAAGTAGTTAGTAATTATGGTACCTAGTAGTTTAGCTTCTTTAGGATTGAGATTAATGCCAGAACTTGTAACTTCTCCAGTTTCTGTACCTAATTTTAAAACAGGTATAATCTCTAACGACAATTCTTTATCAATGACCTGAAATCAATGTGAAAATGCATCTGATGAATAGTATGGTATTGAAGTATAAAAAAAAGCCTATTACCTTTGAATAGTGTATTAACTCACGAAGTTACGATATATAGACAGTAAGTGTAGGGGAAGGTGTAAATAGACTGTAAATGATCGGCTATGTGCTACAGGAAATATAAATGTAGCCACATTGAAGGGTACCTTTGTGAGGAACCACTTCTTGAAATTTAGCAGAAATCAAATTAAGGATAGGTTGCCAGGCAACGAAACACACACTTCAGCATCTAAGTCATCCGAACAGTAACAACTCATTAAGTAATTAGCAGAAAATCATTAGAATTTGTTTGGCTTTTAGTTCTGCCCGATGCTAACGTTTAATATACAAAACATTTAATATCATGGATTCAGCTGCTGAAGTTATCAAAATTCATTGAAAATCGATATACTTGTTCTTCTCAAGATCCTTAAACTCATTGACAATCACTTTGCTTCCCCTTCTCACGACCTTAAACACTGTATAAATCAGAAATTAACTCTAGCCTCTAGAATGTCTACAAGATATTTCATAGTGAACAAGGACCATGACTGGCAGTAATTATCGGATTGAAAATCGATATACTTGTTCTTCTCAAGATCCTTAAACTCATTGACAATCACTTTGCTTCCCCTTCTCACGACCTTAAACACTGTCCTTAGAATGTCTACAAGATATTTCATAGTGAACAAGGACCATGACTGGCAGTAATTATCGGATATCGTTTAAAATCAAAAGGATTCTTCATTTTATGACCATAAATTTAATATCAATCTGATATTAACTTTGGCCTCTACAGCGTCCAGAAGATTTTTCAAAGTGATCAAGGGCCATAACTCTGGTAGTAGTTATCTTATATCGTTGAAAATCGATGGGCTTCTTCATCTCATGCCATTAACTTTACAGTATGCGGTATAGTTCTAATTTAAGACAATGTATAACCCAATTTCTTTGTTTGTTCAGTGTAAATTTCAATTCTGTTCCAACTTGTTACTATTATGTAAACGAAAAATGTCTTCTTAATAGATGATTTACATGTTTAGCATCAACGAATTTAGAATTTATACATTTCTGCCTAGCAACCATCATTATGATGTCGTTTGGTGTCGCCACTGAGTGCTCAATTGGTGATTGCGCACCTGATCGGGACCATTATTTGGTATAAATGGCTCATTCTTTGTCAAGTTGGAGAGTGAATCTAGACCTACTACAAACAACCGATAAGAAAAACAACCCAATTGCTGCACGGGCAATATCCCTAACACACATGGAGGACAACTGGCCGTCTGATGACTGGGAACATGTTTACACGGACGGCTCACGCAATCCTGAAAGGGGCACCAGCTCGTTTGGAATATACCTGCCAAACGGGGAACAGGGAATAAGCAGGAAACTGCCCAATAACTGTTCGGTGTACACTGCAGAGATCGTGGCCATCCGTGACGCTATATCATGGATCTCCCATCAAAAGACGGGTAAGTTCGTCATTCCAAGCGACTCTATGAGCAGTCTGATTTCAATCCAGAATGACAACTCGGACTCAAGACCAGAAGTCATACTGGAAATCAGACAGCTGTACCAGAGGGTCCTAGATAAGGGAAGTAAACTAGAGCTCGTGTGGATTCCATCACATGTGAACATTAGAGGAAACGAAGAGGCAGATCGACTCGCCAACGAAGGTCTCAAGGACACAGCACCATTCCGCACCATAGACTACAGCACTTCGGAAATCTACAGTATGGTCAGAAGACAGGTCAATTCAAACTGGGAATTAAAACTCGTTGAACTTGACACATACAGATTCCGACTGGATGACAAGATCTACACAAAGACAGCGTTCAATCACCCTAGAAGAGATATATGCAAACTTATATCGAAACTAAGGGTGAAAGAGCGGCTGCGAGACCACAAACACCAAGTCATCGTCTGTGAGTGCGGAGAGGAATGTACCACGAACCATGTCCTGGTAAACTGCGAAGTATACAAGGAGGATAGAAGGGAATTAGTGGAACTGCTGGAGGCCAACAACATACCACTCAACACTAAGAACCTACTCTTTCCGAGACCAGAAGTCAAGCTGCAAATCTTCGAACTAATCAACGATTTAATGAACACAGTTGGATTAAGTAGAATAGTGAAGTAAGAGGGAGTCACGGTCAGACGGGCTCGGTATCTAAACACTAAACTACATATGGGAGATTTACCAAACTAGCAGGATAGTGGAGTAAGGGAGGGTCACGATCAGACGGACTCGGCATCTAAACACTACTCCGCTACATATACATAATGGGATTGTGGAGTAAGGGGAAGTCACGATAAGACGGGCTTGGCACCTAAACACAAAATTCCAAACGGAGTATACAGATCGGGTTAGTTGAGTAAGGGGGGACCATGATAAGACGGGTCTGGCACCTAAAGACTATACCCAGAAAGAAGACATCTACCAATCCAGATAATAAGTTTTTATTAGTAAATAAAGGGAAGACCTTCCCACTAAACCTAATCCATGGCTTATGGCCGAAAATGGAAAGATTGCAAAATCATATTCTAACAACAGGTAGCAGCTTCGGCTCTCCTATTTCTAGTCTGCGATATCACATTAGTGGAAGCGGACGTTAAACATACCATTCCAGTCCAGTTCCAGTCAAGTTGGAGAGAGACAGAGAATCATTAGGCCTCCAAACACTGTATAAATTTAAAGTCAATCAGATATTAACTTTAGCCTCTAGAGCCTCCACAAGATATTTCAAAGTGATCAAGGGCCATAACTCTGGCAGTAATTATCAGAAATTGCTGAAAATCCATAGGATTCTTCATCTCACTAATGTAAACAACATATACCAATTTCCAAACAATCAGATGATAAATGTGGCCTGTAGAGAGTTCTCAAGAAATTGTGGACGACATATGAATGGGAGTGGGAGGGACGACGGCAACCATAACTGAATAAAATAAGTAATCGCAAAAAATGTGCTACGACCTACTCTTTATGTGCATACCAATGTGTACATGGGAACTCCAAATGACAAGACAGCTGATTGCTCTATTCTTTTCCAACAGTATACTAAATTATTGAGGATTGCAAAATGTCTGATTAGGTAAACCTGTAAATAATTATATGAACTGCATATGGCCTAAGCTTTACTCTAAAACAAAAAGATGGTTTACCCCAACCTGAAATTTTCAACCAAAACAAATCACCTACACAACCTATTGTCTTCTTCATATTATTTTTATTATTGCCACATCTTCTTGTGAATATCTTGCACATTGCAGTTCATATAATTATTTACAGGCTTACCTGATCAAATATTTTTGCAATCTTCAATAATTTGGTATACTGTTGGGAAAAAATAAAGTATTCAGTAAAGCGTATACACTTAGAGATTAAGACCAGATGTGTACAGCTGGCTGACAAGAAACAAACTGGTAGTGAGATCGGCTAATCTTTCCAATGTCATAAGCCTTCATGTCCGCCATATTTATTTCACAAATTGGAAACAAGTATGGCGGCTTGGGGGCGTTAACTTTTTTTTATTTAATCATTTCGGTATTTTTGAAACCCTAGTTCAGCTTTAATATGATACAAGGAGTTTTAATAGAATTCTTTATCAATACTTAAAGATACTTTCCCAGAAAAGTATTTATCGGGTGGTTATTTCCAAATTTGGTATGTCAAATTTGGTATATATGTAAAGTTTTGACACAAAATCTTACTAGAAAAATACTGGATTACCCCAAAAATGCCAATGGGGCAAGCACTGGGCAAAATTGTCAGGGTATCACTTACTGTAAACCCGACTTAAATCTGCCAGCTTATAATTAAGTAAGGGGGCGGTTGTTATTTCTTGAACAAATGGTTAGGCAGTTTTGGGAAATCGGCAATTAAACGGCGAAGACGTTGACAGAAATAATTAATAATGTACAGTAAGTAATGATAAATACATTCTGAAAAATGGACCCTCCCACAACGAAGCTAAGTTGATAGACAGTGCGTCTTAGTCAAACAACAGTTTATGGGTATCCTCGGCAATTACAAATTTTTGAGGGGGAATTGAAGTCAATTTTTGATAGATTGGTTCCTTGGAATATGTTTTCCATCCAAATATATCATCAAATCACAAAATTTGTACCCGGAAATGTATCTTTAAAATAACTGGGGAAAGTACCTGTTGAGATGTCGTACTTTCTGTTTCATCTCTATCCTCTTCAGATTTTATAATAATAACATCATCTTTTTCACTACTCTGATCATCAACTGTCTGTTTTGATTTTTGAGCAGCCATAAGTTGCTGTTAAAGTAAAGGATATATTTTAAATATACAGTACAGACTCTGCATTTAACGGACAATCGCTTATAATTGACACAACCGTTTGGTCCCCATTTTGTAATAGAAATTTCTTATTTTCAAAGTCATTTATAGCTGACTCTTTTCATCAGTCCTTAATCCACAAATCAATTTAAAAGTCCATTTTTATAACGGACTCTCGAATAAGCAGAACAAAATGATGATACATGTATTACTGATTTTCTTATCAGTGACTGGAATACTTATCCCAGAAAATATCCATACTGATTTTATGGAAAACATTTTTCCCTGAAAATTCAGCCCAGACACAACAGGGATTCCACACACACAGAAATCCCAAATATCAACTCTCAAAGACAGACGGGCGACCTACTGGACGCAGCAGCCATGTTCGATGATGCTTTTCTTTGTGTTTCTGGCAGATTAAAGCAGACCTGCATTACACATTTTTTCAAATAAGCTCATTTATTTTGAACATCCACAATATGTGAATACATACGTGACTTTTATGTAAACATGTATGTTTTGACTCTGTAGATTATGCATATGATTATTATTATTATTGTTCGATTTATATAACTCTTCATTACACTTGAGTGTTTCAAAAAGTTCAAAAACGTTTTTGAAATAAATATGTTTTTAAGTTAGTTTTAAAGCTCTGTATTGAAGAGGACTCTCGGAGAGTTTTTGGAAGATCATTCTACAGTTTAGCCGCTCTGACAGAGAAAGGAAATTCACCAGAACGTTTATTATATTTAGGAATCGTCAATATGTTAAGATCATTTGAAGAATGAAGGTTGGATCTCGGGGAGTATAGAAATCAAAGAGTTCTTTTAAATAACTGGGTGCAGTGTCAGAATAAATTACTAAAATTATTATTATTATTAAGCTTTCATATTACATATGAAAGCTTATTGTTTCTGTTAACATTATTCCTATTATTATTTTTTTCGTGTGTGTTTTGTCCACAAATCGGATTTCTCAGAATCTAACCATAGGATCTTTCTGAAACTTTTACCTATCCCCCCCCCCCAAAATGGGTGGTGGCTGTCTGTTGATTAAATATATTTTCAAAACGTTTTACGAATCCGAAATCACCGAATTCTACGAACGGAAAAACTTGACAATTCGCAGCCGTAACTTTGTTATTTTTTGACCGATTTTACTATTTCTTTTTTCTTTGAATACCTTGAAAAAAATCATTTTCATCTGCAGTTTCACATTTTCAATTTCGAAAATTCGTCGCTGTGATTTCGAACCGGAAGTTTAGACAAAATAAACAACTTTAATAGTTGTACGATTTTCATGAAATTTAGCATGTATGCAGATCTTACCGACGTGACTTCAAAAATATAATTAAAAATTTTCAAAATTATCTCCCCTTGACGAAATTAAGGATCAAATTTTTCAAAAAAATCAAAGAAATATAGGTCAGAATGACCTAATTTTTTTTTCGATACTAGACAAGTAATTACTGATTCGTATGCAAAATATGGAGTTTGTGGATCGAACCGGAAGTGCCACCATCTTTAAAAGTGAAAAATCAATAAGGCTTTTTTGCTATTTTACTTACAGACTCGGAAGTTATATTTTCGGAATCCTTGAGGGAATGCCTAAAAATCTATCGGATCAGAATTTTGATTTAGGTCACGTTATGGTCACCATTTTGAATTGAAAATGAAAAATAGAAGCAATTTGAAGGGCCGGGACTTTGGAACACAATATTTCTCCTTCTAATTAAGCTAGAATGTTCTAACTTTGTGTAGACGTTAACTAGGTCAATGTCATAAGCACGCTGATTTGTTGATTCTTTAGGCCACGATGACTTTGGTTATAATGAAGGGAGGGCAATGAAACTCTTGTCAATCGAGAGTCTAATAGCTAGCCTGTTGTGTGAAATCATTGTATCATTTTTTTTCAAATGTCCGGGGTAGCCGAAAAAAAAGAGATTGAAAATCCAAAAAGTCGTATTTTTACAATTTGGAGCATGTTTAAAGTCTTTCTCGTAAAATCAACCTGTGTTTCCTGCAAATCCGATTTCTCAGAATGTAACCATAACATGTTTCTGAAACTTTGACCTACCCCACCAAAAATGGGTGGTGAGTATTGATTAAATCTATTTTCAAAACGTTTTAAGCCGTCAGAATCACCAAATTTTAAGAACGAATGAATTTGACATGCATTACTGTAACTCTGTGACTATTTAACCTATTTTACTAATTCTTTTTTCTGTGAGTACCTTGACAAAAATCATTTTCAACTGCAGTTTCAGATTTTCGAAAAATCGTCGCTGTGATTTCGAACCGGAAGTTAAGACCAACTTGACAACTTCTTTTCATGAAATTTAGTATGTTAGTAGACATTACTGATGCGACTTGAAAAATGACTTTTAAAATTTTCGAAATTACCTCCCCTTGGTGAAATTAAGAATCAAATTTTTTAAAAAAATCGTCGAAATAAAGGTCAGAATGACCTATTTTTTTTTGTTCGATACTAGACAGGTAATTACTAATTCGTACACAAAACCTGAAGTTTGTCGATCGAACCGGAAGTGCCACCATCTTGAAACGTGAAAAAACAATAGAACTTTTGCGATATTGCACTTACAGACATGGGAGTTACATTTTTTGAATCCTTGAAGGAAAACCTAAAAAATGTTCAGAGCAGAATTTTCATTTAGGTCAGCTGATGGTCGCCATTTTGAAGTGAATACGAAACATAGTGAAAAATCGACATTTACGGACTTGTAAACAAACACAAAATAGGGCATAGTATGTTCAATGCGTCTCCTATGTCTAAAACTTAAAATAGCATTATGCAAGAGCAAATCTGCTTTTTACAAGTCTTTCTTTAAGCCTGAGATGTTATCTAAATAATCAATTAGACATTAATTAACATATCCAGACCATAATAAACTCTTTATGTCAAGGCTAGCCTTCGATGTTGGCAGATTAAAATCGTATATGCCGCTTAATGGTGATTGATAATTAAATCAATCAAGTGGATAATCGAGACTATGCTGTTTATATTAATGATTTGAGTAATGATGACCGAGGCTATGAATATTTCAAAAGCTTTTTTTCGCGGCTAATAGTGAATCAATTTGACTGAAATATTCAGCAAATTATCTTTACACTATCTAGTTTTTAACTATTATAGTGAGAACTGCCATCTCTTTATCTCATCTCCCATAATGTAACTTTAATACATTTCAGGATAGCCAGGAGACGGGTCGAATTTTTGGTATTTGAATATTTAGAAAATTGGAATTTCGCCTTTGATGTTTTTCGTGCGAAAAATCACATTAATTTCGCTAGATTGTGACCGATTTTAATGATTTATTATTTCTTGTTCGGATTATTTATATGACCCATGACATGTGACAGGAAGTGATTGTGAATATGAAAGCTTTCATATTTGCATGGGACAGTAGCAGATCTAGTTAAGCTTTCATATTACATATGAAAGCTTATTGTTTCTGTTAAGATTATTATTATTTTTTTTTTGTGTGTATTTTCTGCAAATCGGATTTCTCAGAATCTAACCATGGGATGTTTAGACCAATTTGACAACTTCTTTAATAGTTGTACGATTTTCATGAAATTTAGTATATAAGTAGATTTTACCGATGTGATTTCAAAAATATTATTAGAAATTTTCTAAATTATCTCCCCTTGTTGAAATTAAGGTTCAAAGTTTTCAAAAATATCGTCGAAATATAGGTCAGAATGACCTAATTTTTTTTTCGATACTAGACAAGGAATTACTGATTCGTATACAAAATATGGTGTTTGTCGATCGAACCGGAAGTGCCACCATCTTTAAACGTGAAAAATCACTAAGGCTTTTTTGCTATTTTACTTACAGACTCAGGAGTTATATTTTCTGAATCCTTGTAGGATGGCCTAAAAATCTATCTGATCAGAATTTTAATTTCGGTCACATGATGGTCACCATTTTGAATTGAAAATGAAGAATAGAAGCAATTTGAAGGGCCGGGAATTTGGAACACAATAACTCTCCTTCTAATTAAGCTAGAATGTTCAAACTTGGTGTAGACGTTCACTAGGTCAATGTCACGATTGAGTGCATGAGCATTTTCTGCCAAGGGTAAGCAGAGATAAGCATGCTGATTTGTTGATTCTTTATGGCACTGTAACTTCGGTTATAATGAAGGGAGGGCGGTGAAACTCTTGTCAAATGAGAGTCTAATAGTTAGCCTATTGTGTTAAATCATTGTATCATTTGTTTAAAAGTCGTATTTTTACTGTTTGGAGCTTATTTAGAGGTCTTTTTCTCGTAAAGTAAACACGATATATTTTTGGAACTTCTTGTACAAAGAGTATTATCAGTAGTCTTTTATATGAAACCATCGATCAACAGTCCAACATATCAAGAGTAGAAGAACAAAAGGATCGAACATTGAAAATGGCACCCTTTCCTTGTTAAGCGAAACATGCAGTGTGGGTGACTAGAATATGCACATTTAGTCATCGTCTAGAGCTTATTCAACAGTATCGAATTCCAACTGCTTAGGGATATTTTACGTGCAGTCCAATGTGTACACGGGACCTTGGTTTTTCGTCCCATCCGAACGACTAGACAGCTGTCCTTGTCAGGCCCTCCATTCTGCCTCACTGACGAGGGGGAACCACGCCGAAAAATCGAGATGAACTTTCTTGGTGCAGAATTTTCAATTCAGGCCAAACGTTTATTGCCTACGATTAAGCTGGTCAGTTGGAGCTTATTTTCAAAAGTTTTGTAATAATCGGTTGGTAAATAAAGTACCGTGTTAAAACAGAAAATTTCTCCCGGTTGAAATGTTTCTTGCTATAAATCAGCAATTTCCCGATTTTAGGGAGGCTGGATGGCTGAATGGTTAGCATGTGCGCGCTGTATCGTAACGTCTGTCATTGAGTCATCCGGTGTCGTTTCGATTTCCAAGTTGCACGTGACATGGAGTATGGTGTCCAACCTCGTGGGTTTTCTCCGTGTACTTCGGTTTCCTCCCACGGCTAAAGACCCGTACGCGCAAGGGAAGTTTTTAAATAAAATTAAAAAACATATCTTAGTCCCGAAATGACCTAGTTTGTGTCGAATGGACGTGAAGCCGCATTTCTTGTTTTATTTTTAAAGTTTTGTAATAATCGGTTGGTAATCCATGGTACTGTAAAAGTGATAAAACAGAAAATTTCGCCCGGTTGTAATGTTTCTCACTTTAAAGTCAGCAATTTTCCGATTTTAAGGGGCAAACATTTATTGCGAATGATTAAGCTGGTCAGGGGGAGCTTATTTTTAAAAGTTTTGTTATATTCGGTTGATAATTAAAGGTACCGTACAAATTAAACTGTTAAAAAAGAAAATTTCGACAGGTTGAAATGTTTCTCGCTGTAGGTCAGCAATTTGCCAAATTTAGGGAGGTTACGTGGCTGAATGGTTAGCACCTGCGCTCTGTATCATAACGTCTGTCATTGAGTCAACTGGCGTTGTTTCAATTGAAATGCCTGGTTGATATGTTTCTTGCTATAAGTCAGCAATTTCCCGATTTTAGGGAGGCTGAATGGTTAGCAATTTACCGATTTCAAGGGGCAAACGTTTATTGCGAATGATTAAGCTGTTCAGGGGGAACTTATTTTTAAAAGTTTTGTAATATTCGGTTGATAATTAAAGGTACCGTTCAAATTAAACTGTTAAAATAGAAAATGTCGCCCGGTTGAAATGTTTCTCGCTGTAGGTCAGCAATTTGCCAAATTTAGGGAGGTTGCGTGGCTGAATGGTTAGCACCTGCGCTGTGTATCGTAACGTCTGTCATTGAGTCAACAGGCGTTGTTTCGATTGAAATGCCCGGTTGAAATGTTTCTTGCTTTAAGTCAGCAATTTCCCGATTTTAGGGAGGCTGAATGGTTAGCATGTGCGCGCTGTATCGTAACGTCTGTCATTGAGTCAACCGGCGTCGTTTCGATTTCCAGGTTGCACGTGACATGGAGTATGGTGTCCAACCTCGTGGGTTTTCTCCGTGTCCTTCGGTTTCCTCCCACGGCTAAAGACCCGTACGTGCAAGGGAAGTTTTTAAATAAAATCAAAAGACATATGTTAGTCCTGAAATGACCTCGTTTGTGTCGAATGGACGTTAAGCCGCATTTCTCTCTCTCTCTTTTATTTTTAAAGTTTTGTAATAATCGGTTGATAATCAATGGTAGTACTGTAAAAGTGATAAAACAGAGAATTTCGCCCGGTTGTAATGTTTCTCACTTTAAATTCAGCAATTTGCCGATTTTAAGGGGCAAACGTTTATTGCGAACGATTAGGCTGGTCAGGTCAAGCTTATTTTTAAAAGTTTTGTAATATTCGAAAATTCGTCGCTGTGATTTCGAACTGGAAGTTGAGACCAACTTGACAACTTCTTTAATAGTTGTACGATTTTCACGAAATTTAGTATGTAAGTTGTCATTACTGATGCGACTTGAAAAATGACTTTTAAAATTTTCTAAATCATCTCCCCTTTAAAAATAAATCGTCGAAATAAAGGTCAGAATGACCTATTTTTTTTCGATACTAGAGAACTAATTACTCATTCTACAAAAACATGGAGTTTGTCGATCGAACCGGAAGTGCCACCATCTTGAAATGTGAAAAAACAATAGAACTTTTGCGATATTGCACTTACAGACATGGGAGTTACATTTTCTGAATCCTTGAAGGAAAACCTAAAAGATAGGCTGGCACTGCCAGGCAGGATACGCCCACATTTTCGAGAGACGGATAGAGAACAAGCAATACCGAAAGTGATTTTTCCTACATCATTAAGTCCTGTATTTCATACTGTATTGGGAGCAGCCATTTAGTTGGTCAGTTCCAGTCGGATATTCATGAAATTCGAAGCCGACAATGATTATGGTGTGACGGTACACAACCTAGAAATGTGACTTTTCATCAAAATCGGATAAGAATTGTGACCTGTAGAGAGTCCACAACCATGATATACCATTATTTTTACACTATTCGCGTATAAACGGCGACCATTTTGTCCGGCAATTTTGGTACGATTTTCACGAAATTAGAACTCAACCTTCCTCATCAAAATCAAATTAAAATTGTGACCTATACAGGGTCCACAACCATGATATACCCTTTTTTTTAACAGTATTCGCGTACAAACGGCGGCCATTTTGTCTGTCAATTTTGGACCGATTTTCCCGCAATTCACACTCAACCTTCCTTACGGTGTAACAGTGATATAATCAAACGTTTTTTTTTAAATCGGATAATAATTGTGACCTCCAGAGGGACCACAAGCTAAAGAAAGGGGGATTTTGCGTATAACCAGGGGCCATAATTCAGGAAGTTACGATCTGATATGCGCAAATATCGAAAAGAACGAAGATCTTTGGGTTATAACCATGAATTTCAAGTTTCATCAAAATCAAATTAAAATTGTGACCTTTACAGGGTCCACAACCTTGATATACCATTTTTTAACAGTATTGGCGTACAAACGGCGGCCATTTTGTATGGCAATTTTGGTCTGATTTTCCCGAAATTAGAACTCAACCTTCCTTACGGTGTAACAGTAATATAATCAAACTTTTTTTTAAATCAGATAATAATTGTGACCTCCAGAGGGACCACAAGCTAAAAAGATAGGCTGGCACTGCCAGGCAGGATACGCCTACATTTTCGAGAGATGGACAGAGAACAAGCAATACCGAAAGTGATTTTTCCTACATCTTTAAGTCCTGTATTTCATACTGTATTGGGAGCAGCCATTTAGTTGGTCAGTTCCAGTCTGATATTAATGAAACTCGAAACCGACAATGATTATGGTGTGACGGTACACAACCTAGAAATGTGACTTTTCATCAAAATCGGATAAGAATTGTCATCTGTAGAGAGTCCACAACCATGATATACCATATTTTTACACTATTCGCGTACAAACGGCGACCATTTCGTCCGGCAATTTTGGTACGATTTTCACGAAATTAGAACTCAACTTTCCTCATCAAAATCGAATTAAAATTGTGACCTATACAGGGTCCACAACCATGATATACCATGATATACGTTTATTGCGAATGATTAAGCTGTTCAGGGGGAGCTTATTTTTAAAAGTTTTGTAATATTCGGTTGGTAATTAAAGGTACCGTTCAAATTAAACTGTTAAAATAGAAAATTTCGCCCGGTTGAAATGTTTCTCGCTGTAGGTCAGCAATTTGCCAAATTTAGGGAGGTTGCGTGGCTGAATGGTTAGCACCTGCGCTCTGTATCGTAACGTCTGTCATTGAGTCAACAGGCGTTGTTTCGATTGAAATGCCCGGTTGAAATGTTTCTTGCTATAAGTCAGCAATTTCCCGATTTTAGGGAGGCTGAATGGTTAGCATGTGCGCGCTGTATCGTAACGTCTGTCATTGAGTCAACCGGCGTCGTTTCGATTTCCAGGTTGCACGTGACATGGAGTATGGTGTCCAACCTCGTGGGTTTTCTCCGTGTCCTTCGGTTTCCTCCCACGGCTAAAGACCCGTACGTGCAAGGGAAGTTTTTAAATAAAATCAAAAGACATATGTTAGTCCTGAAATGACCTCGTTTGTGTCGAATGGACGTTAAGCCGCATTTCTCTCTCTCTCTTTTATTTTTAAAGTTTTGTAATAATCGGTTGATAATCAATGGTAGTACTGTAAAAGTGATAAAACAGAGAATTTCGCCCGGTTGTAATGTTTCTCACTTTAAATTCAGCAATTTGCCGATTTTAAGGGGCAAACGTTTATTGCGAACGATTAAGCTGGTCAGGTCAAGCTTATTTTTAAAAGTTTTGTAATATTCGAAAATTCGTCGCTGTGATTTCGAACTGGAAGTTGAGACCAACTTGACAACTTCTTTAATAGTTGTACGATTTTCACGAAATTTAGTATGTAAGTTGTCATTACTGATGCGACTTGAAAAATGACTTTAAAAATTTTCTAAATCATCTCCCCTTTAAAAATAAATCGTCGAAATAAAGGTCAGAATGACCTATTTTTTTTCGATACTAGAGAACTAATTACTCATTCTACAAAAAACATGGAGTTTGTCGATCGAACCGGAAGTGCCACCATCTTGAAATGTGAAAAAACAATAGAACTTTTGCGATATTGCACTTACAGACATGGGAGTTACATTTTCTGAATCCTTGAAGGAAAACCTAAAAGATAGGCTGGCACTGCCAGGCAGGATACGCCCACATTTTCGAGAGACGGATAGAGAACAAGCAATACCGAAAGTGATTTTTCCTACATCATTAAGTCCTGTATTTCATACTGTATTGGGAGCAGCCATTTAGTTGGTCAGTTCCAGTCTGATATTCATGAAATTCGAAGCCGACAATGATTATGGTGTGACGGTACACAACCTAGAAATGTGACTTTTCATCAAAGTCGGATAAGAATTGTGACCTGTAGAGAGTCCAAAACCATGATATACCATTTTTTTTACACTATTCGCGTATAAACGGCGACCATTTTGTCCGGCAATTTTGGTACGATTTTCACGAAATTAGAACTCAACCTTCCTCATCAAAATCAAATTAAAATTGTGACCTATACAGGGTCCACAACCATGATATACCCTTTTTTCAACAGTATTCGCGTACAAACGGCGGCCATTTTGTCTGTCAATTTTGGACCGATTTTCCCGCAATTCACACTCCACCTTCCTTACGGTGTAACGGTGATATAATCAAACGTTTTTTTTTAAATCGGATAATAATTGTGACCTCCAGAGGGACCACAAGCTAAAGAAAGGGGGATTTTGCGTATAACCAGGGGCCATAATTCAGGAAGTTACGATCCGATATGCGCAAATATCGAAAAGAACGAAGATCTTTGGGTTATAACCATGAATTTCAAGTTTCATCAAAATCAAATTAAAATTGTGACCTTTACAGGGTCCACAACCTTGATATACCATTTTTTAACAGTATTGGCGTACAAACGGCGGCCATTTTGTATGGCAATTTTGGTCTGATTTTCCCGAAATTACAACTCAACCTTCCTTACGGTGTAACAGTAATATAATCAAACTTTTTTTTAAATCAGATAATAATTGTGACCTCCAGAGGGACCACAAGCTAAAAAGATAGGCTGGCACTGCCAGGCAGGATACGCCCACATTTTCGAGAGATGGACAGAGAACAAGCCATACCGAAAGTGATTTTTCCTACATCTTCAAGTCCTGTATTTCATACTGTATTGGGAGCTGCCATTTAGTTGGTCAGTTCCAGTCTGATATTAATGAAACTCGAAACCGACAATGATTATGGTGTGACGGTACACAACCTAGAAATGTGACTTTTCATCAAAATCGGATAAGAATTGTCATCTCTAGAGAGCCCACAACCATGATATACCATATTTTTACACTATTCGCGTACAAACGGCGACCATTTCGTCCGGCAATTTTGGTACGATTTTCACGAAATTAGAACTCAACTTTCCTCATCAAAATCGAATTAAAATTGTGACCTATACAGGGTCCACAACCATGATATACCATTTTTATACGCCCACATTTTCATGTGGACGTATTATGTCGTCGCCCCTGTCCGTCCGGACGTCCGTCCGTCCGTCCACAATTTGTTTGTGGACTCTCTACAGGTCACAATTCTTATCCGATTTTGACGAAACTTGAAATATAGGTTTATCCCCAAAAGATCTCGGTTCCTTTCGATATTGGCATGTATCGGATCAAAACTTCATGGATTATGGCCCCTGATTGTACGAAAAATCACGTTTTTAGCTTGTGGACCCTATAGAGGTCACAATTTTGAACCGATTTTGATGAAACTTGACATGCATGTTTGTAACCCAAAGATCTTGGTTCCTTTCGATATTTGCGGCTATCGGAATGTAATTTCCTGAATTATGGCCCCTGATTGTCCGAAAAATCACCCTTTTTAGCTTGTGGTCCCTCTGGAGGTCATAATTATTATTCGATTTAAAAAACCGTTTGATTATATCACCGTTACACCCTAAGGAAGGTTATGGCCCCTGATTATACGCAAAATCGCCTTTTTTTTAGCTTGGAGGTCACAATTATTATTCGATTTAAAAAAACGTTTGATTATATCACCGTTACACCCTAAGGAAGGTTGAGTTCGAATTTCGGGAAAATCGGACGAAAATTGCCATACAAAATGGTCGCCGTTTGTACGCGAATACTGTTAAAAAATGGTATATCAAGGTTGTGGATCCTGTGGAGGTCACAATTTTGATTCGATTGTGATGAAACTTGAAATTCAAGGTTATAACCCAAAGATCTTGCTTCTTTTCGATATTTGCGCATATCGGATCGTAACTTCCTGAATTATGGCCCCTGATTATACGCAAAATCGACTTTTTTTTTAGGCTTGGAGGTCACAATTATTATCCGATTTAAAAAAACGTTTGATTATATTACCGTTACATCGTAAGGAAGGTTGAGTTCGAATTTCGGGAAAATCAGACCAAAATTGCCATACAAAATGGCCACCGTTTGTACGTGAATACTGTTAAAAAATGGTATATCAAGGTTGTGGACCCTGTAAAGGTCACAATTTTAATTCGATTTTGATGAAACTTGAAATGCATGGTTATAACCCAAAGATCTTGGTTCCTTTCGGTATTTGCGCATATCGGATCGTAACTTCCTGAATTATTCGAATTTCGTGAAAATGGTACCAAAATTGCCGGACGAAATGGTCGCCGTTTGTACGCGAATAGTGTAAAGATATGGTATATCATGGTTGTTGACTCTGTACAGGTCACAATTCTTATCCGATTTTGACGAAAAGTCACATTTCTAGGTTGTGTACCGTCACACCATAATCATTGTCGACTTCGAATTTAA
Organism: Patella caerulea; assembly: GCA_036850965.1. Classification (NCBI taxonomy): domain Eukaryota; kingdom Metazoa; phylum Mollusca; class Gastropoda; family Patellidae; genus Patella; species Patella caerulea. The sequence continues at coordinate 45,909,309 of JAZGQO010000001.1, read as the reverse complement.
TGAATATCAGACTGGAACTGACCAACAAAATGGCTGCTCCCAATACAGTATGAAATACAGGACTTAACGATGTAGGAAAAATCACTTTCCGTATTGTTTGTTCTCTATCCATCTCTCGAAAATGTGGGCGTATCCTGCCTGGCAGTGCCAGCCTATCTTTTTAACAGTATTCGCGTACAAACGACGGCCATTTTGTCTGTCAATTTTCAAACTCAACCTTCCTTACAGTGTAACGGTGATATAATCAAACGTGTTTTTAAATTGGATAATAATTGTGACCTTCAGAGGGACCACAAGCTAAAGAAAGGGGGATTTTGCGTATAACCAGGGGCCATAATTCAGGAAGTTACGATCCGATATGCGCAAATATCGAAAAGAAGCAAGATCTTTGGGTTATAACGATGAATTTCAAGTTTCATCAAAATCGAATTAAAATTGTGACCTTTACAGGGTCCACAACCTTGATATACCATTTTTTAACAGTATTCACGTACAAACGGCGGCCATTTTGTATGGCAATTTTGGTCTGATTTTCCCGAAATTCGAACTCAACCTTCCTTACGGTGTAACGGTAATATAATCAAACGTTTTTTTAAATCGGATAATAATTGTGACCTCCAAGCTAAAAAAAAGGCGATTTTGCGTATAATCAGGGGGAATAATTCAGGAAGTTACGATCCGATATGCGCAAATATCGAAAGGAAGCGAGATCTTTGGGTTATAACCATGAATTTCAAATTTCATCAAAATCGAATCAAAATTGTGACCTCCAAAGGGTCCACAACCTTGATATACCATTTTTTAACAGTATTCGCGTACAAACGGTGGCCATTTTGTATCGCAATTTTCGTCCGATTTTCCCGAAATTCGAACTCAACCTTCCTTAGGGTGTAACGGTGATATAATCAAACGTTTTTTTAAATCGAATAATAATTGTGACCTCCAAGCTAAAAAAAAGGCGATTTTGCGTATAATCAGGGGCCATAATTCAGGAAGTTACGATCCGATATGCCCAAATATCGAAAGGAAGCAAGATCTTTGGGTTATAACCATGAATTTCAAGTTTCATCAAAATCGAATCAAAATTGTGACCTCCACAGGGTCCACAACCTTGATATACCATTTTTTAACAGTATTCGCGTACAAACGGCGACCATTTTGTATGGCAATTTTCGTCCGATTTTCCCGAAATTCGAACTCAACCTTCCTTAGGGTGTAACGGTGATATAATCAAACGTTTTTTTAAATCGAATAATAATTGTGACCTCCAGAGGGACCACAAGCTGTAAAGGGTGATTTTTCGGACAATCAGGGGCCATAATTCAGGAAATTACATTCCGATAGCCGCAAATATCGAAAGGAACCAAGATCTTTGGGTTACAAACATGCATGTCAAGTTTCATAAAAATCGGTTCAAAATTGTGACCTCTATAGGGTCCACAAGCTAAAAACGTGATTTTTCGTACAATCAGGGGCCATAATCCATGAAGTTTCGATCCGATACATGCCAATATCGAAAGCAGCCAAGATCTTTTGGGGATAAACCTATATTTCAAGTTTCGTCAAAATCGGATAAGAATTGTGACCTGTAGAGAGTCCACAAACAAATTGTGGACGGACGTCCGGACGGACAGGGGCGACGACATAATACGTCCACATGAAAATGTGGGCATATAAAAACGTTCAGAGCAGAATTTTGATTTAGGTCAGCTGATGGTCACTATTTTGAAGTGAATATGAAACATAGTGAAAAATCTACATTTACGGACTTGTAAGCAAACACAATAGGGCATAGTATGTTCAATGCGTCTCCTATGTCTAAAATTTAATACATTTCAGGATAGCCGGGATACGGGTCGAATTTTTGGTATTTGAATATTTCAAAAATTCAAATTTTAATAATTTATTTTTTTCTTGTTCGGATTATTTATATGACCCATGACATGAAGTGACTGTGAATATGAAAGCTTTCATATCTGCATGGGACAGTAGCAGATCTAGTTATTATTATTTTTTTCCGTCGGAGCCTATTTCTCCATGATCAAAAACAGATATCGATCTGGAACCAACTTTTCTATCGGGAAAACATGTGGTGGTTACTTGATAAACTATTTCTCAAACTAGGCCATACTTCCGTCAATTCTTTACCCATTTTAAAAAGATAGGCTGGCACTGCCAGGCAGAATACGCCCACATTTTTGAGAGATGGATAGAGAACAAGCAATACCGAAAGTGATTTTTCCTACATCATTAAGTCCTGTATTTCATACTGTATTGGGAGCAGCCATTTTGTTGGTCAGTTCCAGTCTGATATTCATGAAATTCGAAGCCGACAATGATTATGGTTTGACGGTACACAACCTAGAAATGTTACTTTTCGTCAAAATCGGATAAAAATTGTGACCTGTAGAGAGTCCACAACCATGATATACCATATTTTTACACTGTTCGCGTACAAACGGTGACCATTTCGTCCGGCAATTTTGGTACGATTTTCATGAAATTCGAACTCAACCTTCCTTACGGTGCAACAGTAATATAATCAGATTTTTTTTTAAATCAGATAATAATTGTTCGAGAGATAGACAGGGAACAAGCAATACCGAAAGTGATTTTTCCTACAATCAAAGGCCATAATTCATTAAGTTTCAATTTGATATGCGCAAATATCGAAAAGAATAAAGATCTTTAGGTTATAAACAAGCTTTTCAGGTTTCATCAAAATCGAATTAAAATTGTCACCTCTACAGGGTCCACAACTTTGACATACCATATTTTTACACTGTTCGTGTACAAACGGCGGCCATTTTTTCTGGCAATTATGGTCCAATTTTCTCGAAATTCAAACTCAATCTTCCGTAGGGTGTAACGGTGATAGAGTCAAACGTTTTTTCAAATCGGATAATAATTGTGACCTCCAGAGGGACCATAGGCGATTTTTCGGACAATCAGGGGCCATAATTCAGGAAGTTACGATCCGATATGCGCAAATATCGAAAGGAACCAAGATCTTTGGGTTATAACCATGCATTTCAAGTTTCATCAAAATCGAATTAAAATTGTGACCTCTACAGGGTCCACAACCATGATAATATACAATTTTTTAACAGTATTCGCGTACAAATGGCGGCCATTTTGTATGGCAATTTTGGTCCGATTTTCCCGAAATTCGAACTCAACCTTCCTTACGGTGTAACGGTAATATGATCAACCGTTTTATTAAATCGGATAATAATTGTGACCACCAGAGGCACCACAAGCTAAAATAAGGCGATTTTGCGTATAATCAGTGGCCATAATTCAGGAAGTTACGTTCCGATATGCGCAAATATCGAAAGGAACCAAGATCTTTGGGTTATAACCATGAATTTCAAGTTTCATCAAAATCGAATAAAAAATGTGACTTCTACAGGGTCCACAACCTTGATATACCATTTTTTAACAGTATTCGCGTACAAACGACGGCCATTTTGTATGGCAATTTTGGTCCGATTTTCCCGAAATTCGAACTCATTCTTCCTTAGGGTGTAACGGTGATATAATCAAACGTTTTTTTAAATCGGATAATAATTGTGACCTCCAGAGGGACCACAAGCTAAAAAGGGTGATTTTTCGGACAATCAGGGGCCATAATTCAGGAAATTACATTCCAATAGGCGCAAATATCGAAAGGAACCAAGATCTTTGGGTTATAAACATGCATGTCAAGTTTCATCAAAATCGGTTCAAAATTGTGACCTCTATAGGGTCCACAAGCTAAAAACGTGATTTTTCGTACAATCAGGGGCCATAATCCATGAAGTTTTCATCCGATACATGCCAATATCGAAAGCAGCCGAGATCTTTTGGGGATAAACCTATATTTCAAGTTTCGTCAAAATCGGATAAGAATTGTGACCTGTAGAGGGTCCACAAACAAATTGTGGACGGACAGACGGACGGACAGGGGCGACGACAATATACGTCCACATAAAAATGTGGGAGTATAACAAATGACATTTTCGGGAACCCTGAATCTTTTCGGAGATAATGGCTATCTCACATTTTTCAATTTCGAAAATTCGTCTGGGACTTCTATTTTTCTAAAATTGAAAAGACGTTGTTTATGACACAATTTTTGTTATTTTACAAAATTTTCAAATTTGACATACATTTTTGGATTCCTGTAGTCTATGCGATTCCAGTAATATAAGTTTCATTCAGAGTTATCGCCCTTTATTTTTCTATTTTTTTCGAATTTTCTGCCCATTTTGTAACCCTTATATTTTTTGGAAAGGATAAAACGATATATCTGAAACCCCTGAACCATAAAGCCAAATTGCCAAACAGTTGCAACAACGATTCGTAAACCGGAAGTAGTCGAAATAATGTCTGATATTTTGAAAAATTTTTTAAAAAATGGGGGTTTTGGGAAAAACCTGATTTCATCGTCCCATATCAACCGATCAAATGGATTAAGGTATCGTTGGTTTACATCGGAATTGGAGTATCGTATGATACCCAATTCATACAGATACGATGGTCCGGAAGTAAAATATGACACGCTGAAAATCAAGCATTTTCTGATTTGGAGCGTTTTTGGACGCCTTTATCTTGAAAACTGCTCAAGCGATTTTTCTTAAACATTCTCTATAAAGAGTGCCTTCGGTAGTCTTTAGCATGAAGCCATCCAATAAGACCTTCGAATAACTGGAATAGGGAAAAAAAGGTACTGAAAATTGAAAAAAGTCGAAAAATCGTGAAATTTGGGAAAATGCTCTACTATTTTTTTATTTTAAGAGATTTTAAAAAAAAGATATATATTTAAATAGCTTACCTAATTACGATTCTAATGATGTATAATATGTATGCAGTTATTGAAATTTAATTTTTAATATTTTGACATTTTTAACACTTTTGAACATAGGATTTCTCAGAAGTATTTTATTTGATTGTATAGTGTAATATATGATTAGAGAGCCCTGTTCCCATACAAACTCCAAAACTGGATGTGAAAACTACTCGAATTTGATTCATATACCGGAAGTAGTTAAAAAAACGAAGAAAAATGTAAAAAAGATAAAAAAAAAATGGAGCTCTTGCCAAAAGTTCGAATACTCCGTTACATATTAGCGGACCAAAACAATTAAAGTGTCGTTGGACAGTTCCATTAATAGACGGTCGGTCGTATAACATCTAAATAACACGAATTTGATTCTTAGGAAATAAATTATGGTACGCCGAAATCTAAGTATTTTCCGTTTTCTCGAAAACGACGCCTACGATTTTTCTTAAACATTTTTTACTCAGAGTCCTATCGGTGGCCTAGCGTGTGCATCTAATAATAAAAGTGCTGCAATATTATAAGTGGTCCAAAAATGACCTCAAACTTTGAAAACAGTTGAAAAATCATTAAATTATTGAAAATGCTCTTTTATTTATCTTTTTTTCAAAAATTACTCAATGAATGTTTCTGACATTTCTGGTACAGGAAGTTAAGTATCTAATCAACTTGTTAAAGCTATTCCGACAATGATCGAAAAACCGGAAGTAGTCAAAAAAATCTCTGATATTTTGATTTTTTTTTTTACATTTTTACAGAAAACTTTTTTATTTATGAATATTTTTTGATGGTAGTTTACAGGAGTTAAAGTATCACCCTACTTGAGCAGAAGTGAGAAAGAATTTTGTCTCAGTAATTTTCTTTAGTCGCCATTGGGTAAATTAGTTTTTCGTACCTAGATTAATTATTTATTCTTTGATTTGTATAAAACAAAGTGCATATGCTCCGTGGTCTCAATTGTAATTTTTTTTGTTGCTGTGAAATTTTTCTGCACGCAACGGAAGTGGCGTAAAATTAACAAAAACTACAATTTTGACTATTCAGTACCACTTTTTGAAAGCAAATATTATTTTTTTCAAAATCTGATATAGCAAAAAGGATGCACGCTGTAAAGGGGCACAAATTGTTAGCTCAGATTTTTTAATTTCAATTTCATTTTCGGGCAATTTCGAATAAATGTAAAAAAAAAGTGTAACAATCAGTTATTTACAACCCATTCAACGTCTTCATATTTTGAACGATTTATTTGTAACTTTCATAAACTCGTAGTAATAATCCAGACGAGGAGAATGTATGCAAAAAATAGTTCGTAATATGAACAATTGCCGAGAAATATGCAATTTTGCATGCATCACTTTTCACGTTATTTTGCCTATAAAAGAGTAAATTATTATCCGATTTTCAATATTTTTTTTTCATTCGATGCCTAATGCCAATGTGGAATAGGTTAAGACAATTTTACAGTTTCACTGTGACCGGAAATGACGTCATTTTGGAAAAAAATGTATTTTTAACCTAAAAAACAAATATTTTATTCAAATGAATCTTTTTTATAATATTTTTAAAACGAATAGCATGAACCCATACGATCATATAGATACCACAAAAAAGTTTCTAACTTGTACGGTTGCCAAGAAATATACAATTTTCTACAAGTCACTTTTTAAGCTTTTTGGTCTATAAAAGTGTCAATTATTATTCAATTTTCATACAATTTTCACCATGTGATGCCTTATGCCATTTATGATTGCAATGATCTGATTTAACATTTACATTATCACCGGAAGTAATGTCATATTTGCAAAAAAACGTATTTTTAGACTTCAAAACAAATATTTTTTTGAAGTGAGTTATATTTATTTTTTGTTTAACATTATAACGTTTGATTCTAATGGCCATTTAGATTGGATCAATATAATCATACTGATATCAAAAAATTGCTTCTTGCACATTCCCTTGTCGAGAAATAACCAATTTTCTAAGGATCACTTTTTCAATTTCGAACATTCGTCTATGACATCTATCGGTCGAAAATTGAAAAGACGTTGTTTATGAGACAATTTTTGTTGTTTTTCAAAATTTGCAAATTTGACCTACATTTTTGGAGTCCTGAAGTCTATGCGATTCCAGTAATATAAGTTTCATTCAGAGTTATCGCCCTTTATTTTTTCGAATTTTTTCGGATTTTCTGCCCATTTTGTGACCCTTATATTTTTTGGAAAGGATAAATCGATATTTCTGAAACCTCTGGAACATAAAGCCATATAGTTAGACAGTTGGATAAAGCAATTTCAACAACGATCCATAAACCGGAAGTAGTCGAAATAATTTCTGATGTTTGGAAAAAAATGCAAAAAATGGGTGCTTTGGGGAAAAACGCGATTATTTCGTCCGATATCAACGGATTAAAGAGATTAGGGTATCGTTGGGTTGCACGGGAACTGAAGTATCATATGGTACCCATTTCATAAAGATACGATGACCCGGAAGTAAAATATGGCACGCTGAAAATCAAGCATTTTCTATTTTGGAGCATTTTTGGACGCCTTTATCTCGAAAACTGCTCCAGCGATTTTTCTTAAACTTTATCTATCGATGGTCCTTCCGGTAGTCTTTTGTATGGATCCATCCATTAAGACCTTCATAAAATTGGAATAAGACAAAAAAGGGACTGAAAATTGAAAAAAGTCAAAAAAACGTGAAATTTTGGAAAATGCTCTACTATTTTTTTATTTGAAGAGATTTTTAAAAAAAGGATATAAATTCAGATAGCTAACCTAATTACGGTTCTAACAATGTATAATATGTATGTAGTTATTGAAATTTAATTTTCAATATTTTTACATTTCTAACACTTTTGAACATAGGATTTCTTAGAAGTGTTTTATTTAATCGTATAGTGTAGTATATCATTAGAGAGCCCTGTTCCCATGCAAACTCTAAAACTGGATGTGAAAACTACTCGACAATGATTCGTATACCGGAAATAGTTCACAAAACGACGAAAAATGTAAAAAAGATAAAAAAAAATTGGAGCTCTTGCCAAAAGTTCCAATTCTCCGTCACATATTAGCGGACCAAAACAATTAAAAGTGTTGTTGGATAGTTCCATTAATATACTATCATATAACATCTAAATAACACGAATTTGATTCTTAGGAAATAAATTATGGTACGCCGAAACCTAAGTATTTTCCGTTTTGGAGCATTCTGAGACGCCTTTTTTCTCGAAAACGACACCTACGATTTTTCTTAAACATTCTTTACTCAGAGTCCTATCGGTGGCCTAGCGTGTGCATCTAATAATAAAAGCGTTGGAATATTATAGGTAGTTCAAAACTGACCTCAAACTTTGAAAAAAGTTGAAAAATCATTAAATTATTGAAAATGCTCTTTTATGTATCTTTTTTTCGAAAATTGCTCAACGAATGTTTCTGACATTTCTGGTACAGGAAGTTAAGTATCTAATCAACTTCTTAAAGCTATTCCGACAATGATCGAAAAACCGGAAGTAGTTGAAAAAATATCCGATATTTTGATTTTTTTTAAACATTTTTACAGAAAACTTTTTTATTTATGTATGTTTTTTGATGGTAGTTTACACAGATTTAACGGATCACCCTACTTGAGCAGAAGTGAGAAAGAATTTTGTCTCAGTAATTTACTTTAGTCGCCATTGGCAAATTTAGTTTTTCGTACCTAGATTAATTATTTATTGTTCGATTTGTATAAAAGAAAGTGCATATGCTCCGTGGTCTCAATTGTAATTTTTTTTGTTACCGTGAAATTTTTCTGCATGCAACAGAAGTGGCGTAATATTAACAAAAACTACAATTTTGACAGTTCAATACCACTTTTTGAAAGCAAATATTATTTTTTTCGAAATCTTATATAGCATGCACGCTGTAAAGTGGCACAAATCGTTAGCTCTGATTTTATAATTTCAATTTCATTTTCGGGCAATTTCGAATAAATGTAAAAAAAATTGTAACAATCAGTTATTTACAACCCATTCAACGTCTTCATATTTTGAACTATTTATTCGTAACTTTCATAAACTCGTAGTAATAATCCAGACAAGGAGAATGTATGCAAAAAAACAGTTGTAATATGAGCAATTGCCGACAAATATGCAGATTATGCCATTTATGATTGCAATGATCTGATTTAATATTTCCATTATCACCGGAAGTAATGTCATATTTGCAAAAAACGTATAAAACAAAGTTTTGTATGTTTCATGTTGCAAATTCTCAACTTATTTGCTGCCGATAATGATTTCTTGTCAGATTCTACAATTTTGGCCGATCTTTTCGCAAGCAAATATTACTTTTACAAGTCTGATAGAGGGTGTCACTGAATAAAAAAAAATACAGTATCGTTTGGTAGCTGGATAGATCGGCTATTGTATGACGTATTTCCTGTCTGATTCCTGATAGCCGATTCAGTGCTGTGGAGGAAATGCAGCAGGTTGGACTGACATGTACATTTGGAATCCCCTCCCCTCCTTAAACATGTGACTGGCACCCGGGGTGTTTTACGTGCAAGCAAATGTGTACATAGGACCTCGGTTTCACATCTACTCTGATCTATTATTTTCAGGCACCATCCCTACACCTTTGACGAGGGAGGAACTATGCTGACAAATCTGAATATTTCTCGATAAATGCAGGGATTGGACATGGGACCTACAAGTTAGTGATTTACAAGCAGGGCTACCAAAAGTAATGACTACCAAGAATAACCTGGCTAATGAAAAGTGGAATATGTCATGCAGTTTGTTACAAGGGATTATCTGTCTGGACAGCTGCAATAGCAAACAGGCCATTTATTTCCTTTTTTGCCAATGAACATATCTTTTCAGGGGTTTTCAGGGGTGCTAAAGACTTAAATCATAGTAAAAATTATGATCAGACGATATCCAGCATTTATTTGCTATTTTGTCAATTGATATTTTTTTACTTAGAATTGCAAGGGTGCTGAAGACGAAAATCATTGTAAATGCACTCTTTTCGTAACGAAAAATCCACAACATCATAGTGTTATACTGAAGAACAATCTATACATTAGTAGTAATTTGTATATTATAACTTTGGTAGGTTTAACTGAAGTTAATTTCATCAATTAATTAGCACCTTAGTGCCAGCTAGTGGACAGGAGATTAAGATTATTGTTGATTAGGTAATTATCAAAGCAGCCACCACAATTGTATGTGTGTTCAGTTAACACGTGGATTAAAAAAAGAGTTTGGGTGTACGATACGTCTATAGTATTTTCAGATACCGTAACGTTATCAAAATATGAGTACCTATAGATAGCTGCCAATTTAATAGTCAAGTAAAGCTTACGTTTACTTTTGTGCATTTTGGCTTTAATGTAATTAAGCAATGGCAAGTTCGAGAATCGTCACATTTTGGCTCGTTGGTCGTTCTCTTTTTTTGGACCCACGGTGATAAGAACATTTTAAACAATGATATCCAATACGCATGCCGTATGAAGAAGCGACAGTTAACAGAATTAAGCTATCGATAAAATTCCCTTCAAAAAGAAAATTATTGGCCATTTTTATTTCCATTTAAGGCCTATAAATTATGATCAGACGATATTCAACATTTATTTGCTATTTTGTCAATTGATATACCTTTTTACTTAGAATTGCAAGGGAGCTGAAGACGAAAATCGTTGTAAATGCACTCTTTTCGTAACGAAAAATCCACAACATCATAGTGTTATACTGAAGAACAATCTATACATTAGTAGTAATTTGTATATTATAACTTTGGTAGGATTAACTGAAGTTAATCTCATCAATTAATTAGCACCTTAGTGCCAGCTAGTGGACAGGAGATTAAGATTATTGTTGATTAGGTACGAGACATTATTGGTATGAGATATTATTCGCAGTAAATAATGAGTTGTCAACAGCTTTATCATTGACCCGTGACAGTTGATTAGTATTACTCAACGACACACACCCGCTTGCTGATTAATTTACATAATCAGCTACATGGTTTTGATTAACACTCAAGGGCAATCTATATACGAACAGAATTATTTTTTTTCTGTCACTTATCAGAGTGAATCTCATGTAGGTACCCAAAAACATAATTGCCTAAACCAAATATTTATCGCCCGCTCAGCCATCCTCGTAACCATAATGCTTTGCACACGATGTCTGGGCCAATCAGCAAACGAGTTGTGTTTGTTTATATTTTCTAGGGGTTTTAAAACTCAAGCTTGTCCGTTCAAAATCAATTCAGCGATAATATTTTGATAATATTTGATATCTGGAGATTCTCCATTTTACAACGATGCCAATTGTTATGCAAGAGGAATGACCGGTCGTTCCATAGCGAGCGAAGGAACATAACTAATTTCGCCGAGAATTTTAAGAAATCGGATAGATTTAAGAATACGGTACTCTTACAAAGGTGTTCTATAATCTTTTATTACTATTTTGATCTTTTGTGTCGATAGATAGTATATTTATAGACTCATTTCTGAGAAAATCTCATCAATACTTTCACTTATTTTGCAATCCGACTCAAGATGGCGTGTTCAATCACAAATATTACGATAAGCTGAAGATCTAGTATTTTCCTTTTTGGGCTTTTATATGATATCAGAATACAAATTCGATGGTTAGGCAATAGATTATGAGATGGCGTGTTCAATCACAAATATTACGATAAGCTGAAGATCTAGTATTTTCCTTTTTGGGCTTTTATATGATATCAGAATACAAATTCGATGGTTAGGCAATAGATTATGAGATGGCGTGTTCAATCACAAATATTACGATAAGCTGAAGATCTAGTATTTTCCTTTTTGGGCTTTTATATGATATCAGAATACAAATTCGATGGTTAGGCAATAGATTATGAGATGCCGAAAATGTAGTATTTTCCTCTTTTTTTTGGGACCCCATTCAAACTCGTTTATCTCGAAAACTACTACTATTTCTCTTCTTAAACTTCTGTTACCCCGAGTCCTATCGGTCATTTAGAGTATAAAGGTAAATTTAAAAGCATGGCAATGATATGAAGGATCCTGAAAGCCGATTCAGCACTGCTATGCAGGTCTAGTTAGGCCTTTGTCTGAAAGTCTATTGAGATTACTAAAATTATTATTATTATTATTATTTACCGCGGGGGCCAAGTTCTCCATGATTGAAAGCAGATATCGATCTGAAATCAACTTTTCTTTCGGGAAACCATGTGGTGGCTACATGATAAAGTATTTTCGAAAATTCTGCGCATACCGGAAGTGGCAGATCTTTGTACGTTGTCAAAAAATTGAGATTGGCCATAGTTTCGTCAATTATTTACCCATTTTCAAACAAATGACATTTTCGGAAACCCTGAATCTTTTCCGAGTCAATAGCAATCTAAGATTTTGTAATTTCGAAACTTCGTCGCTGACTTCTAGGGTTCGAAAATTTTCAAATTTTGTTTAAGAGACAATTTTTTCCATTTTTCAAAATTTTCAAATTTGACTTATATTTTTGGATACCTTAAGTCCATCCGATTCCAGTAATATAAGTTTCATTCAGAGTTATCGCCCTTTATTTTTCGATTTTTTTCGAATTTTCTACCTATTTTGTGAGCTCGGGTTTCGTTATATGGCCGAATTGGCAAATCTTAAACTTCTAAGGCATGAAGCCAAATGACCATTGCAAGGAATAAAGCAATTTCAACAATGATCCGTAGACCGGAAGTAGTCGAAATAATGTGCAATATTTTGAAAAAATGCAAAAAATGGATAGTTTTGGGGAAAACGCGATTTCTCCGTCCGATATCAATGGATTAAACAAATTAGGGTACCATTGGACTGCACTAGGATTGTACTATCGTATGATACCCAATTCATACGGATACTATGATCAGGCAGCAAAATATGGCACGCTGAAAATCAAGTATTTTCTGATTTTTAGCATTTTTGGACGCCTGTATCTTGAAAACTACGCCAGAGATTTTTACGAAACTTTCTCTATCGAGAGACCTCGTGGTGGTCTTGGGTACGAAACATTCCATTACCACTTTGAAATATCTGGAATAGGTGAAATAAGGGACTGAAAATCGAAAAAAGTCGAAAAATCGTGAAATTTTGATCAGGCAGCAAAATATGGCACGCTGAAAATCAAGTATTTTCTGATTTTTAGCATTTTTGGAGGCCTGTATCTCGAAAACTACTCCAGCGATTTTTATGTAACTTTCTCTATCGAGAGACCTTGTGGTAGTCTTGTGTACGAAACATTCCATTACGACTTTGAAATATCTGGAATAGGTGAAATAACGGACTGAAAATCTAAAAATCGTGAAATTTTGGAAAATGCTCTACTATTTTTTTATTTTAAGAGATTTTCGAATAAAGGTTGTATATTCAGATAGCTGACCTAATTACGATTCTAACGATGTATAATATGTATGTAGTTATTGAAAGTTAATTTTCGATATTTTAAATTTTTTGCATTTTTGTCACTTTTGGACATAGGATTTCTCAGTGGCATTTTATCTGATCAGTAAATGTAATATATCATTACAGAGCCCTATGGCTATTTTAGTACCCAAACCGGCTATTTAAACTATTCCAACAATAATAACCATACCGGAAGTATTCAAAAAATAAAAAAAAAGGTTAAAAACATTGTCGCACTTGCGAAAAACTTGATTTCTCCCTTAGGTAATAGCGGACCAAAAGAACTAAAGTGTCGTTGGATAGCCCTATTAATGGACCATCATATGGTATCTAAATAATACGATTTCGATGGCAAGGAAATAAATTATTGTATGTCAAAAATCTAGTATTTTCTGATTTTTTAACATTCTGAGACGCCCTTTTCTCGAAAACGACGCCTACGATTTTTCTCAAACTTTTCTTACTCAAAGTCCTATCGATTGTCTATATAGTGAATCCAAAATGAAAAGCATTGAAATAATATAGGTGGTCCAAAAATAGCATCAAACTTTGAAAAAAATACAAAAATCGTTAAATTCTTGTAAACGCTCTTTATTTTATCTTTTTTTCCAAAACCACTCATTAGATGTTTCTGACACTTCTGGTACAGAAAGTTAAGTATCCAAAGAACTTCGTAAAACTATCACGACAACAATCTTAAAACCGAAAGTAGTCGGAAAAATGTCTGATATTTTGAAAAAAAATATTTTTTTTACGAAAACCATTTTTATTTATGAATATTTTTTGATGATATTTTACACTGGGTTAAAATATCATCCTACTTGAGCAGAAATGAGAAAAAAAATTGTCTTGGTAATTTGCATTAGCCGCCATCGGCTAATTTAGTTTTTCGTACCCAGAAAAATTATTTATTGTTCGATTTGTATAAAACCAATTTCATAAGCTCCGTGGTCCCAATTGTAATTTTTTTTGTTCTGGTGAAATTTTTCTGTCGGCAACGGAAGTGACGTAATATTAACAAAAACTATAATTTTGACAGTTCGGTACCACTTTTTGAAAGCAAATATTAATTTTTTTCAAAACTGATATAACTAAAAGGATGCACCCTGCAAAGGTGCACAATATCCTTAGCTCAGACTTTTTAATTTCAATTTCATTTTCGGGCAATTTCGAATAAAATGTAAAATAAAGTGTAAAATTCAGTTGTTTGCAATTCAGCGTCTTTATATTTTGAAATATTTATTTGTAATTTTCATAAACTCGTAGCAATAATCCAGACGAAGAGAATGTATGCGAAAATTAGTTTGTAATGTGAACAGTTGCCGAGAAATATGCAATTTTGCATGCATCACTTTTCACGTTATTTTGCCTATAAAAGAATGAATTATTATTCGATTTGCAATTTTTTTTCCATTTGATGCTTAATGCCAATTTGGACTAGGTCCAGCCAATTTTACAATTTCACAATTTCACTGTGACCGGAAATGACGTCATTTGGGCAAAAACTGTATTTTTAACCTAAAAAACAAATATTTTATTCAAATGAGTCTGCCTTATATTATTTTTAAAATTATGATATTTGATTCCTATCAAAGAATAGTAGGAGCCATACAACCATACAGATACCACAAAATGGTTTCTAACTTGTACGGTTACAGAGAAATAGGCGATCTTCGATTAGTCACTTTTCAAGGTTTTTGGTCTATAAAAGTGTCAATTATTATTCGATTTTTATAATATTTTTACCATTTGATGCCTTATGCCATTTATGACTTCTATGAACTAAATTAACATTTTCAATATCACCGGAAGTAATGTAATTTTTGCAAAAAACGTATTTTGAGCCTTCAAAACAAACATTTTTTTGAAGGGATTTATATTTATCATTCGTTAAACTTTATAACGTCTGGCTCTAATGGGCAGTAAGATTGAATCAATACCATCATATTGATATCAAGAAAAGGCTTCTAGCATGTTCCCTTGTCGAAAAATAGCCAATTTTCCCAGGGTCACTTTTAAGTTTTTTACCTTCTTAATTTCAGATTATGGGTTATAGGTTAATTATTTATTGCCCGATATGTATAAAACAAAGTTTGTATTTTGTATGTCGCGAATTTTCGACTTATTTTTCACCTAGAAAAATTTCTTTCGGCACCGGAAGTGACGTAATTTTGCCATAATTTACAATTTTGATCGGTCTTTTCGCCAGCAAATATTACTTTTACATATGATAGAGGGTGTAACTGAAGCAAAACAATTAAAGTATAGTTTGGTAGCTTAATGGATCGCCTATGGTATAATAAACTTCCTGTATGATTCCTGAAAGTCGGTTCAGTGCTGCTTGCAGGTCTAGTTCTTATTATTATTCTTATTCCAATTCCACTTTGACTATATCTCAGCAACTACTTGTCGCATCGTTACGATTTCTTCGGTTTTACTGGCAAAGTGGGTGTGACTTAGAGGATACAGCTATTTTGAACGTTCTGCGACAATCCGAAATGTCTGAAATCACCGAAGTTATCGTTTTTAAAAATATTGCAGTAATTTTAACAATAATCATTGGATTTTAACTGTGGATACATTTTGGCATAGCCGGAGACAGGGCACATAGCTACGCTACTTTCGATTTTTGATTT
Organism: Patella caerulea; assembly: GCA_036850965.1. NCBI lineage: Eukaryota > Metazoa > Mollusca > Gastropoda > Patellidae > Patella > Patella caerulea. The sequence continues at coordinate 45,893,433 of JAZGQO010000001.1, read as the reverse complement.
TCGGCAAGTCTTCGAAGATATTAGGCGCCAAATTTCGAAAATTTAAAATTTTACAAAAAACTTTTTTATTTATGAATACTTTTTAGTCGTGTTGTACACTTGCGCAAAAATGTTACAATTTTTTGTCTCCGTAATTTTTCTTGACCGCCATTGGCTTATTTAGTTTTTCAGCACTAGATTAATTATTTATTGTTTGATTTGTATAAAACAAAGTTTATATGCTCTGTTGCCTCAAATGTCATTTTGTTTGTTAACAATAATGTTATCTGTCGGCAACGGAAGTGGCATAAATTTACCAAAAACTACAATTTTGACAGTTAGGTACCATTTTTCAAAAGAAAATATTTTTATTTTTTTTAAACTTATATAACTAAAAGAGTGTGTCCTTTAAAGGCGCAAAAAATATCAGAAGCAGTTTTTTTTAATTTCTATTCCGTTTTCTAGCAAATTGGATTAAGAGGTGAAAAAAGGCGTAAAATTGACATATTTATAACCCATTCAGGCTTTTCAGATTTTATAATATTTTTACGTAATTTTTATAAACCTGTAGCTATAATCCATACGAAGAGAATGTAGGTAAAATGAGTTTGTAATAAAGCAGTTACCGAGAAAAAGGCAGTTTTGCACAAGTCACTGTTTTCGTAATTTTGCCTGTAAAATAGTCCATTATTAATGGATATTCGCAAAAGTGACATTATTTGATTCAAAAAGCAAGTATGCGTCATAACAAGTTAATTATAATTCAAAATTGACACCGAAAGTGACGCCATTTGGTCATAAACTGCATTTTTAATTTTTAAAATCGGTATTTGTTTCAACCAAAAATTATTTAATATGTAATAATAATATTAACTTTTGGATTAAATTCACATACTAACAAAACTCATACGGTCAAAAAGATATCATAAAATTGTTTCTAACTTGTTCGGTTGCCGAGATATAGGCGGTTTTCTAAAAGTCACTTTAGAAGGTTTTTGGCCCATAAAAAGTCAATTATTATTCGATTTTCATAAAATTTTCACCCTTTGAAGCCTAATGTTATAGACGATGTTTTAAAACTAATTTAACGTTTTCATTATCACCGGAAGTAACGTCATTTTGGCAAAAACTGTATTTTAAGCCTTCAAAACAGATATTTTATTCAAATGAGTCTGATTTGTAATGTTTATAAAATTATGATATTTGATTCCAATCAACAAATAGATTAAACCCATACGATCATACAGATACCACAAAATGGTTTCTAACTTGTACGGTTGCAGAGAAATAGCCAATTTTCTACAAGTCACTTTTCAAGTTTTTTGGTCAATAAAAGTTGCAATTATCATTCGATTTACATAAAATTTTCACTATATGATATCTTATGCCATTTCTGATTTCATGGAACTAATTGAACATTTTCATTATCACCGGAAGTACTGTAATTTTATCAGGATCAATTACATGTTACAAATGTATAAAATGAATTGATATTGCTGGATTTTTGTTGATTCTGTTTCCCTTTTGTTTGATGTGTGCAATGTTTATGTGGAAATCTGTTTATCGGTGCCATTGGTTCAAGGGCAACATGGGAGCGAAAGTGACATAAGTTTAAAGTTAAAGTGGCACCAGTGAAACCCGTCATTCCTGCATGCAGCAGGTCTAGTTTCAGTTTAGGATTGTGGTCTAAGGACAGACAACTCATTGGAGGTTACATAACAGTTTTAAGGTACATTGAGTCTGTTAATTGTATTGTTGTCATTTTAATTTATAAATTATATCACTTTATAATATGATGTTAGAGAGAAAATTATGGAACTTATTTGAAATCGAAAATTGTGGTCTGAAAAGGACAAATTATTCCAAGTAAGGATTGAGGTCTAAGGGCAGACATCTCGATGGAGTAAGACCACTGCTTTAAAGCCCCAATAACACTCTTGTTGTAACTGAATAATATGTCCCAATCTTCATTCTGGTCAACAAATCGTATTATTTTAGAATATTCCAATTAAATAATGATATAAATTTCATCTTAACACACCGATTTTAAAAAATTGGAAAAATAGGTTGCCAGGCAACGAAACATACGCCCACACAGCAGCTAAATCGTCCGGGCAGTCAACAAGAGTTATCGCATATTAAGTAATTATCAGAAAATCATTAGAATTTGTTTGGTTTTTATAAAGTTCTGCTCCATGCTAATGTAAAGTATACGAATCATTTAATATTATGGAATAAGCTGTCACCTCCACTGGATACGAAACATTTAATATTATAGCGACTTTTCGTACAATCAGGGGCCATAATTCAGGAAGTTACGATCAGATATGTCCAAATATCGAAAGGAACCAAGATCTTTATGTTATAAACATGTATTTCAAGTTTCATCAAAATCAGTTCAAAATTGTGACCTCTATAGGGTCCACAACCTTGATATAACATATTTTCACACTATTCGTGTACAAACAGCGGCCATTTTGTCCGTCAATTTTGGTCCAATTTTCACGAAATTCCACATCATCTTTTATAACAATGTAACGGTGATATAATCAAATGTTTTTTAAATCGGATAATAATTTTGACCTACAGAGGGGCCACAAGCTAAAAAAGGCAATTTTTCGGTCAATCACGGGACATATTTCAGGAAGTTACGATCAGATGGGCGCAAATATAGAAAGGACCCAAGATCTTTGGGTTATAAACATACATGTCAAGTTTCATCAAAATCGGTTCAAAATTGTGACCTCTATAGCTTGATATAACATTTTTTCACACTATTCGCGTACAAACGGCGGCCATTTTGTCTGTCAATTTTGGTCTGATTTTCACGAAATTCAATCTCAACCTCCATTACCATGTAACGGTGGTATAATCAAACGTTTTTTTAAATCGGATAACAATTTTGACCTCCAGTGGGACCACAAGCTAAAAAGGGTGATATTTTGGCCAATCAGGGGCCATAATTAAGGAAGTTACGATCCGATGGGCGCAAATATTGAAAGAAACCATGACCTTTGGGTTATAAACATACATGTCAAGTTTCATCAAAATCGGTTCAAAATTGTGACCTCTATAGCTTGATATAACATTTTTTCACACTATTCGCGTACAAACGGCGGCCATTTTGTCTGTCAATTTTGGTCCGATTTTCACGAAATTCAATCTCAACCTCCATTACCATGTAACGGTGGTATAATCAAACGTTTTTCTAAATCGGATAACAATTTTGACCTCCACAAGCTAAAAAGGGTGATATTTTGGACAATCAGGGGCCATAATTCAGGAAGTTACATATTGAAAGAAACCAAGACCTTTGGGTTATAAACATACATGTCAAGTTTCATGAAAATCGGTTCAAAATTGTGACCTCTATAGGGTCCACAACCTTGATATAACATTTTTTCATACTATTCGCGTACAAACGGCGGCCATTTTGTCTGTCAATTTTGGTCCGATTTTCACGAAATTCGAACTCAACCCCCAAAACTATGTAACGGTGATATAATCAAACGTTTTTTTGAGTCGGATAACAATTTTGACCTCCATAGGGAACACAAGCTAAAAAGTGTGACTTTTCGTACAATCAGGGGCCATAATTCAGGAAGTTACGATCAGATATGCGCAAATATCGTAAGGAACCAAGATCTTTCGGTTATAAACATGCATTTCAAGTATCATGGAAATCGGTTCAAAATTGTGACCTCTATAGGGTCCACAACCTTGATATAACATATTTTCACACTATTCGCGTACAAACGGCGGCCATTTTGTCCGTCAATTTTGGTCCGATTTTCACGAAATTTGAACTCAACCCCCATAACTATGTAACGGTGATATAATCAAACGGTTTTTTGAATCGGATTACAATTTTTACCTCCAGTGTTACCACAAGCTAAAAAGGGTGATATTTCGGACAATCAGGGGGCATAATTCAGGAAGTTACGATCCGATATGCGCAAATATAGAAAGGAACCAAGATCTTTATGTTATAAACATATATTTCAAGTTTCATCAAAATCAGTTCAAAATTGTGACCTCTATAGGGTCCACAACCTTGATATATCATTTTTTCACACTATTCGCGTACAAACGGCGGCCATTTTGTCTGTCAATTTTGGTCCGATTTTCACGAAATTCGAACTCAACCCCCATAACTATGTAACGGTGATATAATCAAACGTTTTTTTGAATCGGATAGCAATTTTGACCTCCACAGGGAACACAAGCTAAAAAGGGTGATTTTTCGGACAATCAGGGGCCATAATTCAGGAAGTTACGCTCCGATATGCGCAAATATCAAAAGGAACCAAGATCTTTCGGTTATAAATATGCATTTCAAGGTTTCATGAAAATCGGTTCAAAATTGTGACCTCTATAGGGTCCACAACCTTGATATAACATATTTTCACACTATTCGCGTACAAACGGCGGCCATTTTGGTCCGATTTTCACGAAATTTGAACTCAACCCCCATAACTATGTAACGGTGATATAATATCAAACGTTTTTTTGAATCGGATTACAATTTTGACCTCCACAGGGAACACAAGCTAAAAAGGGTGATTTTTCCCACAATCAGGGGGCATAATTCAGGAAGTTACAATCCGATATGCGCAAATATCGAAAGGAACCAAGATCTTTTGGTTATAAACATGCATTTCAAGTTTCATCGAAATCGGATCAAAATTGTGACCTCTACACTGTTCACAAGTTAAAAACGTGATTTTTCGTACAATCAGGGGTCATAACCCATGAAGTTACAGTCCGATACATGCCAATATCGAAAGGAACCGAGATCTTAGGGTGATAAACCTATATTTTAAGTTTCATTGAAATCGGATAAAAATTGTGACCTGTAGACTGTTCACAAACAATTGTGGACGGACGGACAGACGGACGGACGGACAGGGGCGACGACAATATACGTCCACATAAAAATGTGGGCGTATAAAAATTCAACCAATTGATTTGAAAAGTCTAACGTAAACCTTTTCAAATGTGACTTGGATTTTAAAATATTTTCGAACTCACTGGACAAGTAAAATAGGTTGTAATGGATAATTTACACAACAGGTAGGACACATAAACATCTAGTACTTAGAATAAGGGTATTATTTATTTTCTGGGGCTACCAAGCCAGCAAGAATGTTATTGTCCCATTAAGATCTACAGTTCCATTGAATCTTTTCAAGTCAGGATAAATTGTTTTCTGAATAATTTGTTGTAGTTAATTAGCATTGAATCATACAAAGTCAAAGTGTTGAGGATACATTTTGATTCATAGAAATTTATCTCAGTAAAGTTTTGATAATGGTCAGAATTTAAAAATAAACTTTTTTTTTTTAAAGTGTACAGCAAAGGGGAAATTTCTCAATTACTGTGGTTGACTCATTGAAAATTATTATTTTCTTGGTATGAGAATGTCTTCACATTCAGTAGCAAAATCTGGTCTCAAAATCTTGCATGCTGTCATCTCAATAAAAAGGTGAAAACTAGGACAGCATTAAATATCAATACTGTTTGATAAATTTAATTTTCTTTATCATAATGATGGAAAGTGATTTCAGTTAGGCCATCAAAGTTGCTGTGAAGCTTTAAGTCGAGATAATTTATTCTCATTCATTAAGCAGTGTTTAATCGTATACTATGTGTTGAATACATTTTTGATTTAGAAATTCTGACAGTTTAAGCTCTAGTTTATAATATTCCCGAAGATGCTGTCTACTTTTATTATCGGTCACTATTTCATGTGTAAGCTCTAGTTTATAATATTCCCGAAGATGCTGTCTACTTTTATTATCGGTCACTATTTCATGTGTATACTCTTTTTAGAAGATATTGACTCTTGTCTATCCCCAAACTGCAAATTTGTTTTAGTCAGAGAATTTCACTATATGGTCCTTACATACTGATGGTACGATGTGTTCAGTAGATAGGAGTATGAGTTGGCAGGTTTAATATATAGGTCAGTTATCTAATTTAATTAAGTTAGGTCTCCTTCAAGGTAATTAGAAGGGTGTCTAATGGCCATCATTAAAGAGCACATAAAACAAGAAAACGAAATTGATCGAACTTATAGACATTGGTTACTATATGCATTTTACGGCAGTTTAACATCAATCTGATGAAAAATAATTCAGATATCATCACTCAAAGTCGCAAGTATAGACCTCCCGTAAAACCGACTTGGCCAATTATCGAAAACACTCTTAATCCCCTCAGACGCCAGTGACGTCACAGTGACCGAATGTTTATACATATACAGAATGTTTATTTTTTAATTACCTATATACAGCCAGTGTGTGTATTCATTAACGGCTGACTGATTCCTTAATCCCCCTAATTAAATAAAACAATTGACTACGGAAAAATCTGTTTTATAATTAATTATGTAATTTTAATTTAAGATCCATTTTAGAATTTGTTTCATAATGTACGGTTGTTTTGATTTCTCACGACAGCGATTTTAATACCCTCCAAAGGATTCGAGATGCATTTTCCTCAGAAGAGTATCGTTGTTCTAATTTAGAATTTGTTTCATAATGTCTGGTTGTTCTATTTCATCACGGCAGCAATTAAATACCCTCTACAATTGTGTGTGCAGTCCAAACGATTCGAGATACATTTTTGTCAGAAGAGTATTGTGGTTCTTCTAATTTCTCCCTAGTAAAAAAGTACTGGGGTAAAAAGATGTGGTCATGCCAAGTGTATCATAAACATCAAAGATAGGCTGGCACTGCCAGGCAGGATACGCCCACATTTTCGAGAGATGGATAGAGAACAAACAATACGGAAAGTGATTTTTCCTACATCATTAAGTCCTGTATTTCATACTGTATTGGGAGCAGCCATTTTGTTGGTCAGTTCCAGTCTGATATTCATGAAATTCGAAGTCGACAATGATTATGGTGTGACGGTACACAACCTAGAAATGTGACTTTTCGTCAAAATCGGATAAGAATTGTGACCTGTACAGAGTCAACAACCATGATATACCATATCTTTACACTATTCGCGTACAAACGGCGACCATTTCGTCCGGCAATTTTGGTACCATTTTCACGAAATTCGAATAATTCAGGAAGTTACGATCCGATATGCGCAAATACCGAAAGGAACCAAGATCTTTGGGTTATAACCATGCATTTCAAGTTTCATCAAAATCGAATTAAAATTGTGACCTTTACAGGGTCCACAACCTTGATATACCATTTTTTAACAGTATTCACGTACAAACGGTGGCCATTTTGTATGGCAATTATGGTCTGATTTTCCCGAAATTCGAACTCAACCTTCCTTACGGTGTAACGGTAATATAATCAAACGTTTTTTTAAATCGGATAATAATTGTGACCTCCAAGCTAAAAAAAAAGGGCGATTTTGCGTATAATCAGGGGCCATAATTCAGGAAGTTACGATCCGATATGCGCAAATATCGAAAAGAAGCAAGATCTTTGGGTTATAACCTTGAATTTCAAGTTTCATCACAATCCAATCAAAATTGTGACCTCCACAGGGTCCACAACCTTGATATACCATTTTTTAACAGTATTCGCGTACAAACGGCGGCCATTTTGTATGGCAATTTTCGTCCGATTTTCCCGAAATTCGAACTCAACCTTCCTTAGGGTGTAACGGTGATATAATCAAACGTTTTTTTAAATCGAATAATAATTGTGACCTCCAAGCTAAAAAAAAGGCGATTTTGCGTGTAATCAGGGGCCATAATTCAGGAAGTTACGATCTGATATGCGCAAATATCGAAAGGAAGCAAGATCTTTGGGTTATAACCATGAATTTCAAGTTTCATCAAAATCGAATCAAAATTGTGACCTCCACAGGGTCCACAACCTTGATATACCATTTTTTAACAGTATTCGCGTACTAACGGCGGCCATTTTGTATGGCAATTTTCGTCCGATTTTCCCGAAATTCGAACTCAACCTTCCTTAGGGTGTAACGGTGATATAATCAAACGGTTTTTTAAATCGAATAATAATTGTGACCTCCAGAGGGACCACAAGCTAAAAAGGGTTATTTTTCGGACAATCAGGGGCCATAATTCAGGAAATTACATTCCGATAGCAGCAAATATCGAAAGGAACCAAGATCTTTGGGTTACAAACATGCATGCCAAGTTTCATCAAAATCGGTTCAAAATTGTGACCTCTATAGGGTCCACAAGCTAAAAACATGATTTTTCGTACAATCAGGGGCCATAATCCATGAAGTTTTGATCCGATACATGCCAATATCGAAAGGAACCGAGATCTTTTGGGGATAAACCTATATTTCAAGTTTCGTCAAAATCGGATAAGAATTGTGACCTGTAGAGAGTCCACAAACAAATTGTGGACGGACGGACGTCCGGACGGACAGGGGCGACGACATAATACGTCCACATGAAAATGTGGGCGTATAAAAATGATTGAAACATGATTTGTAAGTGACAATCCGTTATCATCATACGCCGCCTGTCTTTCTGCATGCAGCTTTGACTTCATTACGCTGAAATAGACCGTAAAAATGAAATACGAGAAAATATCTCAATATATGTCAGAATTAAGAGTATAAATACATTTTGTTGGTAATCATCTTAATGGAATAACAGATTGAGAAGGGTCATCTAACTACTTTGTGTATTGATGGCAAATGTAGGGTCGTTTATACCTGCCATGAATCAATCAGACTAACGTTGCACAGAGATTGGGTAATAAATTAATTCTTAAAAGAATGTTGATTAGGTAATTATCATTTTTTACGCCGACCAGATTAATTAGCTTTGTTCACTGATGTTTTTGTAATAAAGTAGCCTCTTATTATTTGTTGATTAGTGTTATAAATCATTCGATGAACAAACGTTTGTGACTGTAGGTTGCCAATCAGGATTTGAATTGTTTACAAACTGGCTTTCCGTAAGATTTCATCCTTGGGAAATTTATGAAACGCCGGTACATTATTCACCTTTTCCTTGCTGGAATTTCCACAACTCTCAATAACACAACAATAATGTGGCATCTTGAAATACACTCCAAAATATTCTAGAATCTATTACAACTCAATTGAGAAAGGTCGGCTTTTGAAAATGCTTTGACTTATATAGTATAGTGATATGTAGCTTACATGTAAATAATGAAGAGTTAATGATTACGCAGTAAAGTTAATTGGACCGACAAATACACACGTGTTAACTGGTGGTGTGTATACAGTGATATATTGTACAGGCAGTGATATATTGTATAGATTATGTGTAGTGCCTGTGACGTCACCAGCCAATCAACCGGATTAAGGTTGTAATTGAAAATTTGAAAACCGTTTTTGGCTGTCTGATGTTTAAACGTTAATATCTGAATTAATTTTAATCAGATTGGTGTGAACTTGACGTAAATGAATGTAGTAACCCTTGGCTATCAATATATGCAATTAAGAATTATTATTTTATGTGGTCTTTAACCAAGTGTTGTTTTTTATCGTTGATTGATAATAACTAGAGACAGCGCTCACGCTGTCGATCGCCAAATTCGCCAATTGCGATTTAAATATAATTTTGGCTAAAGAATATTCAATTTGGCGAAATTTTGGGCGATATTTTTTTCCTGTATGGCGATTCTTTTTTTACCTGGAAATAAAAAAATTATCGGCACAAACTCAAAAAGCTTTGATTTCCGCGCGTACATACTAAACAGTGTACCGTCGATCGCGCTTCGTTGAGTCAATCAACAATCAATTAGGTATCAATAATAGCCCTATCTTTTGTCTCTTGATCAATCTGGGATTAGTGTTGATAAGTATTTACAGTCAGAGTAGTAATAAACTAATTACGAGACAAAAGATTTAATTGTGTGTTTTCAAATACGAATCGGTTGCTTTGTTGATGGTTTCGATATATTCAAAATGGCGGACACTGTAAACAATACTCACTCGATTTGTTCGGGATTATTGGATTATGACTGCTGTTTGATCTATTTCAAACCGAAATTGACGATATCGTTAATAAATGAAGCCAGGTATGTTGTCACAGTTTATAAATGCGTATATAAACTTGGGACTGTCAAATCATATGCCATGGGTCGTAAGCGAAAAATTGAACAGCCTTCTTCAACGTCTGACAGAAGAATGTCAGATTTTTTTTAATATTCCACCACCAAAATGGACGAAGACTACAGATGATACTGACATGATGATACCCTAAAAGACCACCGCAGAGAAATATTTCGAAAAACGTAAAATAATAAGTGCATTTGGAAAAGGTAGATCTTTCACTTTCAAATTCTTGGTTAAGGTATGATGTAGTTCAGCTCTGAACGTACTCAGTCTCATTACACTCACCTGAACGTTCAGGGGGTGCCCGATTCAATCAATGTCGAAAATAATTTGAACCCCAGTCAATTTTACTGGGCAACTTTTCACGGCTAAACGGTCGCGTGTCAGTCCCCGTGAACGCCTGAACAATGTAAATGAACATCTTAGTGAGAAAATAAGATCTTGCTTACCTAGCTAGAGCCAGTACGGCCGAGACAACACGCTGTTAAAAATACGTCCCCTCCTATCAAGTTAACTTTTCGGCGCCATGACACTCTAAATATAGGTCAACGTCCAGATTTAGGAATGCCGGTCATACAAGACGAAACGAAATTTAGGTAAATGTTGGAATGTTTGAAAAAGACGATTAGAATCTTCAGTCATTTATTGCTTTGCCCATGTTTTAATATTACAATAGAATAAAACAAACATTCCAGGTGTATAATGAAGGATAAACCCATTTACTCTCAGATTCCGTATTTATTGTAGCTTGTTTCTTAAGTTTTATTATTTTTTTTCAAAAAAATAAAAATAAAAATACAGAAATAACAAGGTTGTTTATTCTTTAGAAGAAAAAGAGGAAAATATATGTTAAACTCTTAAACAAAACTTTCTAAAATAAAAATGACACATATGCATATAATGCAAATGTCAATGAATAAATACATAAATATATGGATTTAAATTATTCTCTACAAAACTTGTGCCTAGTGCACCACACAAATATCTATAGAATAAATACATAAATACAAGGATTTTAATTTTTCTAAACTATACCATTACTGTAACATCATATGGGTAGTAATATTTATCCAATTAGGTATGCACATATGCATATATATGTGTCATTTTTATTTTAGAAAGTTTTGTTTAAGAGTTTAACATATATTTTTCCTCTTTTTCTTCTAAAGAATAAACAACCTTGTTATTTCTGTATTTTTATTTTTATTTTTTTGAAAAATAAAACTTAAAGGGACAATAACATTCTTGCTGGCTTGGTAGCTCCAGAAAATAAATAATACCCTTATTCTAAATACTAGATGTTTAAATGTCCTACCTGTTGTGTAAATTATCCATTACAACCTATTTTACTTGCCCAGAGGGTTCAAAAATATTTTAAAATCCAAGTCACATTTGAAAAGGTTTACGTTAGACTTTTCAAATCAATTGGTTGAATTTTTCAAATTTTTTAAAATAGGTGTGTTAAGATGAAATTTATATCATCATTTAATTGGAATATTCTTAAATAATACGATTTGTTGACCAGAATGACGATTGGGACATATTTTTCAGTAACAACAAGAGTGTTATTGGGGCTTAATACGGAATCTGAGAGTAAATGGGTTTATCCTTCATTATACACCTGGAATGTTTGTTTTATTCTATTGTAATATTAAAACATGGGCAAAGCAATAAATGACTGAAGATTCTAATCGTCTTTTTCAAACATTCCAACATTTACCTAAATTTCGTTTCGTCTTGTATGACCGGCATTCCTAAATCTGGACGTTGACCTATATTTAGAGTGTCATGGCGCCGAAAAGTTAACTTGATAGGAGGGGACGTATTTTTAACAGCGTGTTGTCTCGGCCATACTGGCTCTAGCTAGGTAAGCAAGGTCTTATTTTCTCACTAAGATGTTCATTTACATTGTTCAGGCGTTCACGGGGACTGACACGCGACCGTTTAGCCGTGAAAAGTTGCCCAGTAAAATTGACTGGGGTTCAAATTATTTTCGACATTGATTGAATCGGGCACCCCCTGAACGTTCAGGTGAGTGTAATGAGACTGAGTACGTTCAGAGCTGAACTAGGTATGATGCAGCTAACAAAACAATGTGAATCAGTCTTCAAAAAATGGGAGTCTGCAAAGCAGAGAAGAATTTTTTTAAATTTTAAGATATATACTGTATGTATTTATGTAAATAAAATTCCCGAAAAAATTTTTTAATAGTTATTTTATTTTGGCGGAAAAAATATCTGGCTGATAAATTAAAATGAAAAATTGGCGGAAAAAAAATGGAACCCAGAGTGAGCACTGACTAGAGAAGCATAGTTGAAACGTAACTCAGTAATTGTATTCCATAGAATTGTGACCTGTATATTCTTGTTTAATTACTAAATGCCATTGAAACAGTAATATTCATTTTCAAACATGGCTGATGGAATTAGTTTTTAAAAGATATACATTTTATTATTAATTTTCATTGGGGCGGAAATGTCACCAAATTTCACTACCTGTTGCATGGCTTGTAGTGCATTTTGTAAGGCTTTGAGTTGTGTGTCTTTGGCATCTAATGCATTCTGGGAATCTTGTTTAATCAAATCTATTTCATTTTTATATCCTTCAAGCTGGCATTTTAATGAATCATTTTCTTCTTTTAAACTGGCCACAACATCAATAGCTGAAAAAAAGCCCAAACCCAAAATATGTAAAATAATTTAATCAAAACAAACATGGCAAAAAAGACGAAATATCTATCTAATGTATGCAGGCTTCAGTTATTACGATGTATTGCTTTGATCAACGTCTATTGCTTAACTTAAAGCAATGGGAATCTGGTGCAAGGCTTTTGTTGTGGTCCAATTAAACATTGGAAGGTAGGCATCATGAAAATGAAATGAAATGTGATTTAACGTCCTACTGTTCTGCTCCTCGACTGGGCTAATGAAGACGGGCATACACCATACAGTGTGCTATGAGAAAATTTTGCCTCGACAGCGGCACTACAGCCTAATTTTATATTGAATTACAACTGCCCAGTGATCTTTCACTTGCACGGCAATGTGTACACAGGACCTTAGTTCTTTGTCCCATCTGAACGACAAGACAGCAGTCCTTGTCAGGCCCTCTGTCCTGCACCAAAACAAAGGGGAAACCATGCCAGAAAATTGGAATCCTGAAGCAAAGGTTATAAGCTGTATCATCTTATTGCTACACTATGGTAAAGTGACCGTTCTATTAGTAATCTTTCGAAGGGAGGTATCCTAATTAAATAAGACACTGTTCATGTGCCCTGTATATATTACTGCAAGTTGATATGCTGCCTCCAATTCACAATTTTTGTACTACTGTGTTTCAGATCCAAAACCTGGCTGGCAATAAAAAAAATATTTACCTCCTGTTTCAACACGTTTACGTTTAGATGAGGATGTTTCTATGTCATCATCTTGATCATCAGATAAATCCATTTCATCTTCTTCTCTATCATTCAAAAATTCTTCTTGTTGACTGATTAACATTTCCTGAAATACCAAAAACAAGACAAACGTTGGGAAATTTATTCTTTGTTTATATGATTTCTTCAAATTTTACCTCATCACATATAACTGTTTCTGAAAAAGGAATGATAACAAAACCCCCTAAACTGGCAAAATTTCTATTTTTTTTTATTTTACCACATAGTGATGTTCATATAACATTTTAGATAAAAATCCTTGTCATGGTATAGACTTTTAACTTCCAAATTAGTGGTTTTCAAGGAGTATATCAAGATTTAGTTTTGCAAACTTATAAAATACATCAGTTATTTTTTATTACCACTGCCAATGATGGATAGTTCATAAAATATCAGATACTATAAACACAAATCAAAATACTTTGATCCTTTACCCAGCCCAGTGAAATAAACGTTCATTTATAAACTTTATTACATGTATATTAACTCATATTAGCAGTGTGTAACTCCAAATATAATGTATTAATCTATTGATTCTCTCGCTCACATTCTTCTGTCCACAGTCGTCATTATTAATTGTGTATAACGAATTACCTTCAACTCATAATTCTACGCTACCCACACACACACACAAAGTTTAGAAATCAAAAATAGAGTTGATGTGACATGACTGACATTAATGGGATAGTTTTTAAGATAGAACTTGGTCTATGAGTGCCGCGCTTCGACCTCTAGCTGGCTTGTCACCTCTGGCTTGCGGCTGTGGTTTCGAGCCCTGGTGTGAGCGTATGTGGCATGGAGATAGGGGCGCCGTCTCAACCTCGTGGGTTTCCTCCAGGCACTCTGGTTTCCTCCCACTGCTAAAGACCACTACGCGCAAGCGAATTATTGATATAACATTTTTAAAAACCATGTTAGTCCCGAAATGACCTAGTTTGTGTTGAGTGGACGTTAAACCCCATTTCTCTCTCACTCTTTCTCTAAAATAAAGGTAACTTTTGATTTCATAATCTGGGACTTTTTCTTTACTGCGAAAGCTCTTTTGGATAATGCACAGCAGTATTGTTCGTAATTCATTTATTTTAACTGCACATGTTACACAGTAAAGCAGCATCAAAAATTATTTTACAAACTACATTGACTGTATGCCTAGCCTAAAAAACTTTCTTTATAACATCATTTAAAACTTACCTTGTTCGAAAAAAAATACCCAAGCCAACACTGAAATCTCAAAATAAATAGATGACACATATTAATTAATCGCACAATTATTTTTATCAAAAGTATCAAGCAATCAAACTACCATACTCCTCTGACATGTTGTTTTTGCTTTTTCTTAGTGTGCCGTTTTCGTGGTACACTTACATTACATATAAGGAAGATCTCATGGCACACAGGTGTGCTACGGCACACTGGTTGAGAATCACTGGATGAGAGCTAATCCCACTACTCACTGCTGGTCAAAAGTATTAAGCAATCAAACTACCATACTTGTGGCAATGTTCCGTTTGATTAGAGCTAATCCAACTACTCATTATTGGTCAGTAGTCCGATTAACTACCAATCGCTAACTGCGTTACAAAAGCATTACCCTTAACACAGAGTGTCAAATTGGACCAAATATGTTTACATAACATTACGTCATAACTCACGATTTTATTATGCCCAATTAACCAATGCATGGCAGAATATTGCAGTAAAACTAATTGCGTGACAAACAAGGTTATCAACATTGACATAATGTAACAATACTGTATGGAGACAAAGAGACTCACCGTTTTTAATACCTTAAATCAATGTCCAAAGTTTTAGGGAAGACCCCAGATTAAACGAAGGGCTGTCATGTTGCCGTACTGAAGTGATAGATTTGATTGAACGGGAAGAATGACACACTCCCTCAAAAGTTCAAGCATCAGAAGCCAATATAGCAATGGCCAGAGAGGGATTTCTTGGGCCATTGCTTCAGGAATATGTAAACTACATGTATATGCTAAGTTTCATCACTCTCTATCAGATAAAATCAAGATTTATCTTGTCCCAAAGCCTTGACCAATGAAATTGATTGGCTTTGCTTAACTTTAGCTTGAAATGCTAATCACTAAACAAATTTAAGACATTCACCCAATGAACATCTACATCAAGTTTAAACATTCTACCTCAATTAAAAGCAGAGTTGTTATGTTCCAAAGTGTTGACCAATCAAGTTGCTTATCGCTTCTTAGCCTAAGCAAAAAATTTGCACCATCAAACATAGTCAAGGTAATGATATAATGAATCTATATTCAGAGTTCATCGCTCTCACTCCATTATAATTATTTAAAGCTATCGTGCCCCAAAACATAAACCAATCAGATTGTTTATAGCTCTGCTTACCCTCAGCAGAAAATGTTCATTATCGAACTTTGTCAAGGTATTGATGTAATAAATCTATACACCAAGTGTCCTCACTCTCACTTAATTAGAACTAAAGTTATTGTGTCCAAAAGCATCACATCACTTATCTCGGCTTATTCTAAGTAGAAAATTCTCATATTCGAACTCCATCGATGCATTCACCTACCAGACACTTACGCCAAGTGTGAACAAGTCTAACTCAAATAGAATGAGAGTTATTGTGTTCCAAAGTCTTGCTCAATCAAATTATTTACCCTGAGAAGAACATGCTCATTATCGACCATAGTCACGGTATTGATGTAATGAAACTGTACACCAAGTTTCATCACTCTCACTTAATTAGAACTAAAGTTATCATGTCCCAAAGCATCAACCCATCAAGTTACTTATCCCTGCTTACCCTAAGCAGACAATTCTCATGTTCAAACTCCCTCAAGGTATTGACCTAATAAACACCAAGTTTGAACATTCTAGCTCAATTAGAAAGAGATTTATTGTGTCCCAAATAGTGTGATGGACGGACAAATCAACTGACAGACCCATTTTAATAGTCTCCTGCTTGCTTCGAAAGGCACCGGGCAATAAAATTAAACTTTGTATCACTGTACTTTTTGTTCAAGGATTATAAATATACTTAATTTATATTTGCGTTTATTTCTCATCTATGAGTTACCATATTATTTGTGGCTTTGTCTTATACCATATATATTACCAAAATTTAAAAAAACTTGTCGCCATTTTGAATTGTTGGAAATCTATACTTTAGCCTCAAGTTACGTCAATGTATGTGTAACCAAGTAAAAAACTAAAGTTTTACTACAAAGATATCCTCGTAAAATACAGTGATCAACTTGTTTGTTATTCATATTTACTACTGGCACTATGATATCTGAAAACAAGGTAAAATACACCAAGGAGAGAGGTATTTGGATGGGTGGATGTTCTAGTGGTGATTTCATTCTGATAAATTTCTAGTACCTTTTTATAATGAATTATAATTTCCTGAATTCGATCTGTACTGCACTCCATAATATAAAATTTGATCAATTAGGTTCCAGTGACATGTACCCTGTTCTACCCTTGACTGCCAGGGGTTAACAGTTAACAGTCTTTCACCTTCAACTGATTACAGATACACTGACATAAGTCTACTTTCTTATGTGTTTTGACGCTCTATAATCTATATAAACCCAAAGCTTTCAATTTAATATAAATTTTTCATGAAACAAAAAATTAAAATTCAACAGTCAAACTCACAACTTATTGTTTTTGTTTAAAGGTATATGACAGTTTTGCACTGCCTCAAATATGAAATAGTAGACTTGAAATATGTCCTATGCAAGTTTTAAATACATTACCAATAGATCTACAACAATTTGTTTCCACACAAAGCTATATATATTATACACAAAGATCAGTTTTCAAAATTTTTCTATAACAATAAGATGTAAAGTTTGACCGTTTCACCTACTTTAGCCTGCTTGTTCCAGAGATCTAAACTCTTGCGCTGTGCCTTGGAAAAATGGTCCCAACATCTCTGTTTAAGTGCGGCCGTGAAGATTTTGTCTATCTGATTAACTTGAACCATCAAAACATAAGAAACGTTATAGTTATTATGAAAAAAATCAGAAAAAGATTTACTTACACTGTAGGTTCAAGTATGTATTACTGTAAACCTCAGAATGCCTCGTTCCACACCATTTTGCAGTATTGTAAACGAGGTAAAAAGATAGGTTGCCAGGCAACGAAACATACGCCCACAGCACCTAAATCGTCCGGGCAGTCAACAAGGTTGTCACATATTTTTACTTTTTTTGGTAATGAAACATTTGTAATACACTAAAATCTGATTAAGAGTAACAACTCATTATGTAATTATCTGAAAATCATCAGAATTTGTTTGCTTTTTATAAAAGTTTTGCCCCATGCCAACAATTAGTATAGGAAACATTTAATATAATGGATTTAGCAGTTCAGTTATCAAAATTCATTGGAAATCAAAATACTTGTTTGTTTCAACACCTTAAACTCTGAGTATCAATCCGAAGTCAATCGGAGGATAAGTTTGGCCTCTATAGCATCACAAGGTTTTTTGAAGTGTTCAAGGGGGACAACTCTGGAAGTAATTATTTGAAATCGCTCAAAATCAATAGGCTTCTTAAACAGTGTGTGTGTATTTAAAGTCAATCAGGTATTAACTTTGGCCTCTAGAGCGTCCACAGGATTTTTTAATGTGATCAAGGGCCATAACTCTGGCACTAATTATTAGAAATCGCTGAAACTCAATAGGCTTCTTCGTCTCATGAACTTAAACATTGTGTATAAATTTCAAGTCAATCGGATATTAACTTTGTCCTCTAGAGCGTCCACAAGATTTTTTTAAAGTGATCAAGGGCCATAACTCTGGCACTACTAATCGGAAATCGCTGAAAATCAATAGGCTTCTTCGTCTCATGAACTTAAACACTGTGTATAAACAGGGCTCTATAAAAGTTAAGTGTGCCTGCGCACACACTTGAAAATGTGCCTGCAGGGTCATACTCAAAAAGAGAGTATTCAATTGCCAGGTATATAGTATGATTGTGGGGGGGGGGGCTTACGAAAGCTTCTTGGGTTGGAGTCGGCAGAAGAAGAAATTATAAATAATTTTTAGTACCTTTTTTTATTATGGTTTCTAAATTGTATTAACGTATTATAGATTACTTTAAAAATAAAGAGTATGTTTGATGTGCATATTGTTGTTTGGGGATAATATAAACACAGAATAGATGCCTAACTGCTTCGGGCAAAATGATGCATTTTACTCATTTTAATACCCATTTACACTAAATAGGAAATATTTTTTAACAACAAATACTTTAAACGTCTTTATTTATTTTTCTTTAACCTCAAAAAAATGTTTGAGAATTTAATTTGTCGCAGTAAAAAAGTTAATATGCCGTACTCATTAAGCCTCCAACGAAACATATGCCCACAGCAGCTAAATCATCCAAGCAGTCAACAAGAGTTGTCGCATATTTTTACTTTTTCCGGTAAAGAGTAACAACTCATTAAGAAATCATTCTGGAAAACGTTGTGTATACGAAACATTCAATATCATGGATTTAGCTGTTCAGTTATCAAAATTCATTGAAAATCAAAATACTTGTTCCTTAAACTCTGTGTATCAATCTGAAGTCAATCGGACGATAAGTTTGGCCTTTAAACATGTAGCGTCATTATTTGAAATCGCTGAAAATCAATAGGCTTCTTCGTCTCATGACCTTAAACACTGTGTATAAATTTCAAAATCAATCGGATATTAAATTTGGCCTCTAGAGCGTCCACAAGATTTTTTGAAGTGATCAAGGACCATAACTCTGGCAGTAATTATCGGAAATCGTTGAAAATCAATAGGCTGCTTTGTCTCATGACCTTAAACACCGTGTATAAATTTAAAGTCAATCGGATATTAACTTTGGCCTCTAGAGCGTCCACAAGATTTTTGGACGTGATCAAGGGCCATAAGTCTAACAGTAATTATCGGAAATTGCTGAAAATCAATATCCATGAAGTTTGGTACGATACATGCTAATATCGAAAGGAACCAAGATCTTTGGGAGAAGAACCTTCATGTACATTTGAAGTTTCATTAAAATCAGATAAAAATTGTAACCTGTAGAGTGTCCACAAATAAATTGTGGATAGAGGCAACAGCATAATACGTCCATATAGTCCGGCAGCCAAACCCCATTTTAAGGCTTAACATGGAAATATAGTCCACCAAATATTTTTTGATGGATTGTATATTTTCAATATGTGTAGATTCAGAATCTGGATGATGCCACCCCTGGCACCCTTGGGGAAATTTAAATATTCAAAATGTCTCATAACTGTAAAATAATTTTTTTAACATTGGTACACGAATGCGTTTTAGCGTCATTTGCAATAAGGCACTGGAAGAACGAGGCTATAATATCCCACAAATCAATGCGGTTAATAAAATCCCAGATGCGGATCGTACAGTTTTGTAGAGCATCCACAAGACTTTTTGAAGTGATCAAGGGCCATAACTTTGGCAGTAATAATCAGAAAATCTCTGAAAATCAATAGGCTTCTTCATCTCATGACCTTAAACAATGTGTATAAATTTAAAGTCAATTAACTTTGGCCACTAGAGCGTCCACAAGATTTTTTGAAGTGATCAAGGGCCATAACTCTGGCTCTAATTATCGGAATTCGCTGAAAATCAATAGGCTTCTTCGTCTCATAACTTTAAACACTGTGTATAAATTTAAATTCAACAAGAGTTGTCGCATATTTTTACTTTTTTCAGTAATGAAGCATTATTTATAATACACTAAAATCTGATTAAAAGTAACAACTCATTAAGTAATTATCAGAAAATCATTAGAATTTGTTTATTTTTTATAAAGTTTTGCCCCATGCTAACGTTTTGTATATAAAACATTTAATATCATGGATTTAGCTGTTCATTTATCAAAATTCAGTGAAAATCAATATACTTGTTCGTCTCAAGAACTTAAACTCGTGTATCTATCTGAAGTCAATTGGATAATGAGTTTGGTCTCCAGAGCCTCACAAGATTTTTCAAAGTGATCAAGGAAGATAACTTTGTCTCATGATCTTAAAGATAGGTTGCCAGGCAACGAAACATACGCCCAAAGCAGCTTAATCGTCCGGGCAGTCAACAAGGGTTGTCGCATATTTTTACTTTTTTTGGTAATGAAACATTTGTAATACATGTACACTAAAATCCGATTAAGAGTATCAACTCATTATGTAATTATCTGGAAATCATTAGAAATTGTTTGTTTTTTATAAAGTTTTGCCCCACGCTAACAATTAGTATAGGAAACATTTAACATCATGGATTTAGCTGTTCAGTTATCAAAATTCATTGAAAATCAAAATACTTATTCGTTTCAACACCTTAAACTCTGTGTATCAATCTGAAGTCAATCGAATGATAAGTTTGGCATTTATAGTTGTATTGTCACAAGGTTTTTTGAAGTGATCAAGGGAGATAACTCTGGAAGTAATTATTTGAAATCGCTGAAAATCAGTAGGCTTCTTCGTCTCATGAACTTAAACACTGTGTATAAATTTGAAGTCAATCCGATATCAACTTTGGCCTCTAGAGCATCCACAAGATTTTTTGAAGTGATCAAGGGCCAGAACTCTGGCACTAATTATCGGAAATCGCTGAAAATCAATAGGCTTCTTCGTCTTATGACCTTAAACAATCTGTATAAATTTAAAGTCAATCGGATATTAACTTTGGCTTTTAGAATGTCCACAAGATTTTTTGAAGTGATCAAGGGCCATAATTCTGGCACTAATTATCAGAAATCGCGGAAAATCAATAGGCTTCTCCATCGTATGACCTTAAACACTGTGTATAAATTTAAAGCCAATCGGGTATTAACTTTGGCCTCTAAAGCGTCCACAAGATTTTTTGGAAGTGATCAAGGGCCATAACTTTGGTAGTTATTATCAGAAATCGCTGAAAAACAATAGGCTTCTTCGTCTCATGACCTTAAACACTGTGTATAAATTTAAAGTCAATCGGATATTAACTTTAGCCTCTATTGCTTGTGGACGCCGGCCGGACGGACGGGGGCGACGACAATATACGACCACATTTCAATGTGGGCGTATAAAAACTGTGTATAAATTTAAAGTCATTCGTATATTTGACCTCTAGACTATCCTCAAGGTTTTTTGAGGTGATCAAGGACCATTACTCTAACAGTAATTATCGTAAATTGCTGAAAATAAATATACTTCTTTGTGTAAATTCAAAGTCAATCGGATTTTAACTTTAGCCTCTAGAGCGTCCACAATTTCTTGTGGACCGACAGACAGGGGTGACGACAATATATGACCATGTGAGCATATAAAAAACGTAATTAAAATGTTCTAAATGTTTTGTTTTAGTCTCCAATTGATCAATATTCATATCTTTTAAAGATGGCTCAAAGAAAAGGTTGTACATTTGTTTATGAGAATTTCATCTATGGAAGAAATATTTTACACTCCATTTTGATGTTGGGTATTCAAACTTCAATGTATTTATTGCAGGAAGAGTAAACTCATCTGCAGTCACTATTCAATTTGATCTTTGAGCTAACTTATATAATTAACATTTACCGTTATTCTTTATTAATCCAGACGAACTTTCGTTTTTTAAAAAAAATCAATCATTTTGACTCACATTGTTTTAATATTCCTTCGATTTGTTGACGGAAATTTAGCTTAGCTCGCTGTAATTCTTCTTCAAATTGTTGTTTTTCATTGAGAAGTCGTCTAACATGAGAATTTGATGCTTGGATCATACTGAAGAATGAATTAGCTGTTTTACGAACACAGTCACCTCTTTCAAGCCATGTGATAAGAACCTGGGAGGCTTTCACAAAATTATCATCACCTACAAAAAAAGAAACACAATATAAAACCATGGACCGTGTATAGATATATTTGGTCCATGATAAAACTATATAAAACAAGCCAACAGTGAGGCTGATG
Source organism: Patella caerulea (assembly GCA_036850965.1). Lineage (NCBI taxonomy): Eukaryota > Metazoa > Mollusca > Gastropoda > Patellidae > Patella > Patella caerulea. Next base: position 45,871,052 of record JAZGQO010000001.1, on the reverse strand, counting down.
TCCCCCGTCGAAATCCAAAAATAAATAGATGATACATATTAATTAATCGCACATTTATTTTTTTCAAACTTATCGAGCAATCAAACTGTACACGACGTGTCATCCAAAAGTGTTTTATAAAGAAAAATGCTAAAACCGACGAGAAAAATGAACATGTACCCTAGTTAGGGGGCCCCCACGCTTGACAAAAGGGCCCCCACGCTTGACAAAAGGGCCCCTCTGGAAAAGGGAAAGGGCCCTCGTGTCCGAGTCAATCGTTTCTATACACTGTTCCATTACTGAATGAGAATCCAGTCATTGTATTGGCATAAAAATCATCAATCAAGATGAACCTAAGTTATCTTGTCCCGAAGTATCAACCAATCAAATTGCTTATCTCTGCCTACCCTAAGAAGAAAATGCTCATCTTCGAACTCCATCAGGGCATTGACCTAATAATCATACACACCAATTTTGAACATTTTAACTCAATTCGACGGAGAGTTATTGTGTTCCAAAGTCTCTGCAAATCAAACTGCTTATCGCTCTGCTTACCATGAGCAGAAAATGCTCATTATCGATCTTAGTCAAGGTATTACTGTAATGAAACTATACACCAAGTTTCATCACTCTCACTTAATTAGAACTAAAGTTATCGCGTCCCCAAGCATCAACCAATCAAATTGCTTATCTCTGCTTACCCTGAGAGGAAAATGCTCATCTTCAAATTCCATCAAGGCATTGACCTAATAAGCATATACACCAAGTTTGAACATTTTAACTCAATTAGAAGGAGAGTTATTGTGTTCCAAAGTCTCAACCAATCAAATTGCATATCGCTCTGCTTACCCTGAGCAGAAAATGCTCATTATCGAAAATAGTCAAGGTATTACCGTAATGAAACTATACACCAAGTTTCATCACTCTCACTTAATTAGAACTAAAGTTATCGCGTCCCAAAGCATCAACCAATCAAATTGCTTATCTATGCTTACCCTGTGCGGAAAATGCTCATCTTCGAATTCCATCAAGGCATTGACCTAATAAGCATATACACCAAGTTTGAACATTTTAACTCAATTAGAAGGAGAGTTATTGTGTTCCAAAGTCTCAACCAATCAAATTGCGAATCGCTCTGCTTACCCTGAGCAGAAAATGCTCATTATCGAACTTAGTCAAGGTATTACTGTAATGAAACTATACACCAAGTTTCATCAATCTCACTTAATTAGAACTAAAGTTATTGTGTCCCAAAGCATCGCTCAATCAAATTGCTTATCTCTGCTTACCCTATGCGGAAAATGCTCATCTTCGAACTCCATCAAGGTATTGACCTAAGGTATTATGCTGTTGGGTTTCACCCATAAAACCTGGATTTTGTTTGTGTGTGTTTGTGAAATACCTTTATTTTATGTCTGCTTCCACCGAAGTGATATCGCACACAGGGGTTTTTTTTAGCGTGTCTCCTATATAATACTAAGTGGTTTCACTATAATGCTATTGGATCCACTTGAGTCCCCTATATCATACTAAGAGGTTCACCATAATGATCTTGTGTATCTTGAACCACTTTTTACAAAATATTCTATATACTATAACATTATCTATATATTCTATAACACTATCTAAAGGAAGTTGGATTGGACAGGTTCATGTTTACTCATTAATATTTGAGGACCAATCCATTACTGTGAGGGGGGTTGGGAAGGCCTAGTGATCAAGAGTGCCGCGCTTAGACCTCTAGCTGGCCGGTCACCTCTGGCTTGTGGCTGTGGTTTCGATCCCTGGTGTGAGGGGCACATTCTCAACCTTGTGGGTTTCCTCGGGCACTCCGGTTTCCTCACACTGCTAATGACCCCTACGCGCAAGCAAATTATTGAAATAAAATTGAAACCATATGTTAGTTCCAAAATGACCTAGTTTGTGTCGAGTGGACGTTAAACTCTGTCTGTCTGTCTCTCTCTCTCATTACTGTGATAAAATGCCATGAATTTTGAATAGAATCTATAATCACAATATATTATATCATTTACATGATTTCATACTACTGCAAGAACTCAGAAAATACTACATATAGGGCAATTCCAAGCTAAAGTATACAATTAGGTGAAAAATTTAATTAGGTGATAAGTGGATAAAAATAATGTTTTATGGTGAGAAATAATCTATATTTTGAAAACAAACTTAAATTTTGGTGGAAATTGTTCCTATTTTTTTTTTTTATTTGGTCTTTTGCCGAGGTGTACTTTGTAAATGTTGAATTTATAATTCTTATGTATTTTCTTACTTTGTTTTTGTTGGATAATTCTGAGACATAATGAATGATTTGGCATTAGTTATCTGACAATGTACATAAACAATGAAAATAACATATTTTTGTGAAAGTAATCAACATAAAAAAATATCACTATGAGAATGTACGTCCGTTACCAAATATTCACATTTTTTCCTCTTTCATTCATATTTATGAAATGAATTGTTTAAAATTTCATATCTAAAGCTAAAATAACCCATTCTTATTATAATGACCAAAAAAAGAAAAGATTGGCAAAAATTCTCAGAATAACTTGTGTTTTCGTACATGTACATCCGTTACTTTTTATGGCATTTCATTTTATCAAATATTTATATTTTATCTCTCACATATTTATTTATGGAACTGTTCAAAAACTCATATATAAAGCTAACATCACCCATTCTTGATATTATGACTGTAGAAGGAAATTATTTTGACCCAATTCTCTGAATCATTTGGGGTTTCATAGATGTATGCACGTATGTTGCTAAAATTTTAGGGTAAAAATGTACGTCCGTTACCCAAGACTTTTAGGTTGCAATATTTTATGTAAGAAGTAATGATTTTAGGAAATTAACTGTTCCATTAATTCAAATGAGTTAATAATCAGTATTATGTATCAGTCCTATTATTTGTAAGTTTACATATCTCATTTAATTGGTTAGCAATTTGCACTCGTACGTCTGTTACCAGAAATTATGTACGTCCATTACCACAGTAATTTCTAATTTACAGGATTACAAGAATCTAAATGTGAGAAGTGATCATACAGTACACATCTAGTATTAGTGCCCTTTCTCTTACAGGGATAAAGATAGGTTGCCAGGCAACGAAACATACGCCCACAGCAGCTAAATCGTCCGGGCAGTCAACAAGGGTTGTCGCATATTTTTACTTTTTTCGCTAATGAAACATTTGTAATACACTAAAAACTGATTAAGAGTAACAGCTCATTATGTAATTATCAGAAAATCATTAGAATTTGATTGCTTTTTATAAAGTGTTACCCCACGCTAACAATTAGTATATACATGAAACATTTAATATCATGGATTTAGCTGTTCAGTTATCAAAATTCATTGAAAATCAAAATACTTGTTCGTTTCAACACCTTAAACTCTGTGTATCAATCTAAAGTCAATCGGATAATAAGTTTGGCCTCTATAGCGTAACAAGATTTTTTGAAGTTATCAAGGGAGATAACTCTGGCAATAATTATTTAAAATCTCTGAAAATCCACAGGCTTCTTCGTCTCATGACACTAAACACTGTGTGTTAATTTAAAGTCGATCGGATATTAACTTTGGCCTCTAGAGCTTCCACAGGATTTTTTCGAAGTGATCAAGGGCAATAACTCTGGCAACAATTATTGAAAATCACTGAAAATCGATAGATGACTTAGTCTCATGACTGTAAACACTATGTATAAATTTGAAGTCAATCGGATATTAACTTTGGCCTCTAGACCATCCACAAGATTTTTTGAAGTGATCAAGGGTCATAACTCTGGCAGTAATTATCAGAAATCGCTGAAAATCAAAAGGCTTCTTCGTCTCATGACCTTAGACACTGTGTATAAATTTAAAGTCAATCGGATATTAACTTTGGCCTCCAGAGCGTCCGCAGGATTTTTTGAAGTGATCAAGGGCCATAACTCTGGCACCAATTATTGGAAATCGCTAAAAATCAATAGGATTCTTCGTCTCATGACCTTAAACACTGTGTATAAATTTAAAGTAAATCGGATATTAACTTTGGCCTCTAGAGCGTCCACAAGATTTTTTTGAAGTGATCAAGGGCCATAACTCTGGCACTAATTATCGGAAATCGCTGAAAATCAATAGGCTTCTTCGTCTCATGACCTTAAACACTGTGTATAAATTTAAAGTCAATCGGATATTAACTTTAGCCTCTAGAGCGTCCACAAGATTTGTTTAAGTGATCAAGGGCCATAACTCTGGCACTAATAATCGGAAATCGCTGAAAATCAATAGGCTTCTTCGTCTCATGACCTTAAACACTGTGTATAAATTTAAAGTCAATCGGATATTAACTTTGGCCTCTAGAGCGTCCACAAGATTTTTTGAAGTGATCAAGGGCCATAACTCTGGTAGTTATTATCGGAAATAGCTGAAAAACAATAGGCTTCTTCGTCTCATGACCTTAAACACTGTGTATAAATTTAAAGTCAATCGGATATTAACTTTAGCCTGTAGAGCGTCCACAGCAATTGTGGACGCCGGACCGACGGACGGACGGACGGACGGACGGACGGGGGCGACGACAATATACGACCACATTTCAATGTGGGCGTATAAAAACTGTTGAATTCCACAGGACAATTCACAGAGTTTTGCAACCATGTTCATGTAGGTAAATCATGGTGTTCATTTCTGTACGTCCGTTACCTATACTTTGAGGAGCCAATGTTTATTTTCAGTGTTCAGGAATAAATAAAATCATATGTCAATTAATACTTAAAATATATGCCTTTAATACTATATAAAACACAAACAGTTAATTTTTCATGGTTAGATAATATTGGAAGAATTCAAATATAACGAGTGCAAAATGTCCGTCCGTTACTGTGGAATTGCCCTATTATGAATGAGTTCTTTTAATAAAATAATACTTTTAAGCTGTTCTAGGACATTGGTTGATTCGTGATCATTAAAATGAATAACAGGTGGTGGACTAGGTGGTCGCAGTCTAGCTTCTTCAATTGACTGACGATGTCGCATTTCACGAGCCAAAGCACGCTGCTGGCACTCAAATTCATACTGGTCATCCCTAGCAACAGCATAATCAACATGAATTCTTCCTGTATTGGGTTTATCATCTTTGTTTTCTATCTTCATTCTATAACCTGTACAATAATAAATTATAAAAAGTTTATGCAATACAGTTGAGTACAAAACTCAACAAAAAACATTAGTATTTTTTTTATTTTCTCTGGTTGTATTCATGGAGGAAAACTTTGTTTGTTTTTTTTTAATGGGAGGTCAGTTCATTTCTTAACAATGTTTTTGGAGTGTATTGTGTAATGTAAATTGAGATAATACAACAGTCAGATATAACCCTCTAAGAAATGGTGACATTTTAATACTACTCCTGTTCAAGACACATATCTACCGTGGATCACACGCCCCTTGACAACTGTAAATTAAGGACAAAAACAGCTGTTCTGCTAAACACTGAGTGTAAAAATAAATCTTTCTAAATTAAAATGACGTTTCACTAACCTGATATAAATAAAGCTCGATCGGAACTTTCTGATATTTGAAAACGGATGTGGGCAAAGTTCTTTTTACTTAAACGAATACTTGTAATTGGACCACAACTTTCAAAAACTTCTGTAAGAATTTCCTCTGTACTTGTATCTGGTAGCCCTCCAATAAAAATCGTTCTACAACCAGGTGGCTTTTCTCTGTGACTACGGGGTGGTGCACCTGCAAATATCAAACCCCAAAATTTACCTTTGGTAAATATTTTACCACATTAAATTTACTATTAACATTTTGAGGAAAGCTAGATTAGCTACATTATCTGAGTGAGAATGGACATGAACGAAAGAGAGAGAGAAATGGGGTATAACGTCCACTCAACACAAACTAGGTCATTTCGGGACAAACATATGGTTTAATTTTATTTCAATGATTCACTTGCGCGTAGGGGTCTTTAGCAGTGGGAGGAAACCGGAGTGCCCGGAGGAAACCCACGAGGTTGAGAAGGCGCCCCTATCTCCATGCCACATACGCTCACACCATGGCTCGAAACCACAGCCGCAAGCCAGAGGTGCCCGGCCAGCTAGAGTTCGAAGCGCGACACTCTAGACCACTAGGCCATCCCAACCCCCCAGGACATGAACGAAGACATGGCTTTTTTACTCTGTAAATGAGAATACAGTGATTAGATGACAATCGGACAGATGAAATACACTGCCCTTGTAAAAGATCAGTATGCCCTTGTGATATGTCTTTTGTTTACCAGTTGGAGTGCACAACCCTGTAATTACTACTGAAACAAACACTATATAAATAACACACTTGTGACCAACCAGCACTGGTTAATGTGACACAGTCTGCCTTTTTATTCAGATTTGGCACAAACCATGTAGAAAGTGGTACTGACAGAAATGAATAACATTATTTTTTCTATATCTTCAAGGCTTAAATGTGTTATGCCTTTTGATCTAAGTAATTTACTTTGTAGCAATACTTTAAAATGAGTACCTGTGTTCTTCAAAATAATCTGGGCTACATAAAAACCACAGACTGATGAACAATATGACATGTGCACTAACAAGACAATACTACTTTCAACACAGTGATATTTTCATCACTTCACATAGCTCTGACAAAAGCAATTTCCTGACATGATCGAAAGCTATGTAACATGTTGCGGGTGAGATTATTCATGCCATCACTATCAGAAGTGTATCAAATCAAGTAAATGTATCTGGGGGTCAGTTGTAACCATCCTCTGCAAAATTCTGGGTCTGTATGATATAAACTTCACTAAACATGTATCTTTTAAAATCAAAATCATTGATTAAACAATTTGTATATTTATGCCAAATGCTCCACACTGATAAATATCATTATTTGAGTTGATTTATTGCCAAGGAATAATCAACACTTTGTGTCATCAGCTGAGAAGTTAATTGTGTCATTTATGCAACCCCCCTGGGGTGTAGGGGGTGATAAGAATATACCCTTCGTATGTCCTGCGTGTCGTAAAAGGCGACTAAAGGGATCCCTGTAATGGGGCAACGTGTTTGCCGTGCGTTGCGACCCGTGTCGGTGGAGAGTGGAATCCTGGTAGTTGAGTGGGGATTTGGCTTGCGAGCCCTTTTTCTGCAACACATTGCTTCGGCCCATAATTCACCTAGACGGGCGGTTAGAGTGGCCCACTCTGATCAATCGGCTTTGGTCGTGTTTAGCTGACGAGTAGGCGCATCTTTCCCATAAATCTGTAATGTATTTATTGCAGTTCTACCTTTGCGTCCTAAGTGCCTACTCTAAAGCAGCGGCTTGGGTCAACTGGGTAAAGTAAAAATATTTCATCTTTACTTTGTCTAGGTATATCCCTGTCTGTCCTCTTAGGGCGTATGCGCTGGATAGCCGCGCAGTAGCCTGCATGGATATTGTAACCCGTTGGTGGTTGGAGAGCAGGCAGGGATGAATCTTTAAAATTACACTCATGGCTTCCCAATCGAAGAAGACTCGTCCTTTAAAACGTACGTCGACCGAGGAATTGGAACCAAATAATATACCTAACAAAACTTCCCGAACCTGGCCTAGATTTCTGGTTATACAGAGTACAAATGATATCAACTTAGCTAAAACTTCTCCTTTTTTGATTTCTAAAGGTCTTGCTGGCTTGGCTGGCGAACCAAAAAGTGTCAAAAAAATGAGAAATGGTACTCTGTTAGTGGAATGTGCTAAAGAATCACATGCTACATCATTATTAAAATCAAAAACTTTAGCCAACATTCCGATCAAAGTTGTACCGCATAACTCTCTTAATTCTTCAAGAGGTGTTATTCGGTCTCAGGATTTAGAAGGCAGCTGTGAGGATGAGATGCTTGAAAATCTCGCCTCACAAGGTGTTACTTACGTCAAACGAATTTCCATCAGACGTAATGGTAATATTATTCAAACCAACACCTATATCCTGACCTTTGATAAACCAGATCTTCCTAGGATGATCAAAGCTGGTTTTCTTGCCATACCAGTTACCCCTTACATCCCAAATCCATTGCGTTGTTTTCATTGTCAACGCTTTGGACACAGTAAAAACGTGTGTAAGGGGAAAGCGGTGTGTGCTCGATGTGGACAGGATGGTCACGAAAGTACATCTTGTCAGCTCGACCACCACTGCATTAACTGTAAAGGGCCTCATTTCGCATACTCTCGAGAGTGCCCAATATGGAAAAAAGAAAAACAAGTTCAGCAGGTGAAAACAGAAAAAAATATACCTTACCCGGAAGCAAGGAAGTTGGTTGAGGCTGCAACCCCAACTTTTGCAATGTCCTTTGCAAATGCTGTCAAGCCGAAGACCACTTCTATTGCTTGCCAAACACCTGCTGTATTTCCAGCTGAGACAGAAGATTCCTCGTCCAAACCAAAACCTATCGTTCCACCTAAACCGGTTATTAAATCTCTCGGCACTCAGGCTGTTAATAAGTCTGAAGAGTCTGAGATGGAGGAGACTGTGCCCCCCACTCCTCAACCAAATGGTGGAAATCCACCCCAAAACAACAAAAACAAGGAACGTTCTGAGAAAGAAGTTCCTCGAAAATTACATACCTTCCGCAGTAGGAAGGGTGACGAGGATCCTGTCGGAACCTATAACAGGTTCGGGATACAGGACTCTCTAATGGATGTTGTTGTAGATGTACACGACCCCAAACAACATCATAGAAGTCCTGTTAAACCACCCTGAAAATGGCTAATTCCATAATTCAATGGAATTGTCGTGGTCTTAAACCAAATTTTAATGAAGTTCAAATCTTAATTCAAAAATTTAATCCTTTAGCTATTTGTTTACAAGAAACTTTTTTAAAGAATTCAGATGTTTTAACACTCAGACATTTTGTTGACTATCATCATTTTGCTAATAATGATGGTAGAGCGCATGGTGGCGTTTCCATTTTCCTTAATGGGAATATTCTGCAGAGTAAAGTCGTCCTCAACTCGCCTTTACAGGCTGTTGCAGTCAGGGTGACTCTACATATTCCAATCACACTCTGCTCTGTATATTTACCACCTAGTTTACATCTGAACCCCGGAGATCTTGATGACCTTATTGCACAACTTCCCCTCCCGTTTATAATTACGGGGGATTTCAATGGTCATCATTCACTCTGGGGTAGTCCAGATGATAACAACAGAGGTAAACAAATAGCGGACTTCATTAACATTAATAATTTGTGTTTATTAAATGATGACTCGCCTACTTATCTACATCCTGCCACAGCTTCTTTTTCTTCCCTCGATCTCACCATTTGCTCTCCGGTCCTGTTTCAGGATTTTACATGGAGAGTAAATGAAGATCTGTGTGGCAGTGACCACTTTCCGATCTTGATAAATAATAATGGACCCTCTCCGGTCGAAAGGCCTCAGAGGTGGAAGTTGCATAAGGCTGATTGGGCTCTTTTTGAATCTTTGTGTCTCTTCTCTTTTGATGCAAAAGAGTTAGAGGATGCAGAAGAGCCCATGGCCTTATTCACTTCAATTCTTCAAGATGTAGCTGAGCAGGCGATTCCAAAGACCACGATTGAGCCCAAACGTTTCAATAAACCATGGTTTAATAACGATTGCAAATCCGCTCTTAAAGAGCGTGATCGTATTTTAAGACGACTTGAGAATCACCCTTCCATGGAGAATCTTGCAGCATTCCAAATGGTCCGGGCGAAGGCCCGTAGAATCATACGCCAGGCAAAGAAGTCTTCATGGCAGGGCTATGTCTCAAAGATAAATTCCCGTACGTCTTCCAAATCGGTATGGGATAGGATTCGTAGAATTAAAGGTAAAAGTAGTGCATTATCAGTTAACCATCTAAATGTTGATGATACCACCTTAACAACATTTCCTGATATTGCTAATTCACTGGCCAGTACAATTTCATTCAATTCATCATCCAATTTTTCCTCTGATGCCTTTCAGGGCATTAAACATCAGCAGGAGAAAAGGCGACTTAACTTCAAGTCCCGTAATGATGAGTGTTATAATGATAAGTTTTCTATTTCTGAACTCCGTGATTCACTCAAACGAGCTCGAGATACTGCTACTGGTCCAGATGAAATTCACTACCAGATTTTAAAACATTTACCCTTTTCTACACTCTTGATATTATTAGATCTTTTCAACCGGATTTGGGTTGATGGGAATTTCCCGCCTTCGTGGCATGAAGCCACAATAATTCCCATCCCTAAACCGGGTAAAGATCCTACGAATCCTAACAATTATCGTCCGATCGCTTTAACTAGCTGCATTTGCAAAACCATGGAGAGATTGATCAATCGAAGGCTTGTTTGGTACCTTGAGTCCAACAACCTCATTACAGACCTCCAATGTGGATTTCGGTCCCAAAGGAGCACTCTTGATCATCTTGTTCGATTTGAAACGTTTGTCAGGGATGCTTTCATCCAGAAACAACATTTAGTTGCTATATTCTTTGATCTGGAGAAGGCTTATGATACCACATGGAAATATGGTATCATGCGCGACCTGCATAACCTCGGTCTGCGGGGTCGCTTACCTATCTTCATTAAAAACTTCTTAGAAGATAGGTCGTTTAAGGTACGTTTAGGATCAATATTCTCTGACCCCTTTCCTCAGGAAATGGGGGTTCCTCAGGGAAGTATATTATCACCCACACTTTTTTCTATCAAAATAAATACCATACCGACGTGCCTTAAACGCGGGGTCGACGGCTCTCTTTATGTTGATGACTTTCAGATGTGTTACGGATCGACAAGTATGCAGACAATCGAACGTCAGTTGCAGCTTTGCTTGAATTCTATTCAACGATGGGCAACTGACAATGGATTTCGTTTCTCGAAATCCAAGACTGTCTGCATGCACTTTTGTCAAAGAAGAGGTTTACATCCTGATCCGGAACTTACACTGGATGGTAGTCCCATTCCAGTTGTAGATGAAACGAAATTCTTGGGTTTGATATTTGATAAGAAATTATCATTTATTCCCCATATCAAAACCCTCAAGAAAAAATGTCTGAAAGCCCTCAACATATTGAGAGTCTTATCAAACACTGACTGGGGAGCAGACCGTAAGGTCCTGCTCAGATTGTATCGAGCATTAATACGATCTAAACTCGATTATGGGTGTATTGTGTATGGGTCTGCCCGCGAGTCTTATCTCAAAGAGCTAGACACCATACACAACCAAGGACTTAGAATCAGTTTAGGAGCATTCCGAACATCTCCAGTGCAGAGTTTATACGTCGAGGCGCACGAGCCCTCATTGCACGACAGACGTGATAAACTTGCACTGCAGTATGCCACAAAAATTGCATCTCTGCCTCATCACATTTCATTTAACACCATATTTAGACCTCTTCATGAGCATTTGTATATGATGAAGACTAATACTATTCCATCATTTGGTATTCGCATTCAACACCTTTTGTCAGAGGCTGGTATTAGTCATGACAGTATTGCGAATACCCCTTTCTTTGAGACACCACCATGGTCTATATCTCCTCCTAAGATCGACTTAGATCTTACAAAAAATAGGAAGAAAGAAACTAGTTCAACAGTGTTCCAAACTCTCTTCGGAGAGTTGAGGTCTAAATATGGTGATTATGCTCCAATTTATACAGATGGTTCCAAAGATGGCGATCGGGTAGCTTCGGCTACTGTCACGCCATCGGAGACCATTTCTGTTCGCCTCCCTCCTGCTGCTTCAATATTTACTGCTGAACTCCAGGCCATCTTTCAGGCACTGGAGTTCATTCAATCCTCTACATCTTTAAAACATGTTATATTTACTGATTCTTTGTCCTCTTTACAGGCAATAAACAATAAGCAGCTTGTACACCCTTTAGTAGCAGACATATATCGCCTGCTACTGTCACACGAGTTTAACGGCAGGGACATTGTCCTTTGCTGGCTCCCCAGTCACGTTGATATTAAAGGGAATGATGAAGCAGACTTAGCTGCCAAGTCTGCGTTAGATCTTCCCATATCACAATTTCTTTTACCTTTCACCGATTTTAAATCGTCCATCAACTTTTATATATTTGAGCGTTGGCAACGGTCTTGGGATCTTGCAGACACAAATAAACTTCATCACATTAAGCCTCTCTTAGGAGACTGGCCAAGCTCCTATAGAACCAGTAGGAGGGATGAAGTGGTTTTGTGTCGCTCTCGCATTGGTCATACTTTTTTAACTCATATTTTCATTTTGAAGCGAGAGCCTCAACCAGAGTGTGAACACTGCCATGTTCCTTTGACAGTGAAGCACATTCTGATTGAGTGCAACCATCTCAAGAATACAAGATCGCGATATTACCGTTGCCAGTCGCTACATCACTTGTTTGCCCAGCCTGGGCTATATTGCGAAATACTAAACTTTTTAAAAGAGACAGGTTTTTATTATAAATTTTAATTTGTTTATAATATATATATTTGTAATATTTAACTTTTATTGTTTATATGCATAAAAGATTGTTTTTTATTTTTAAATTTGATAAACTGTGATATTGTTTTTATTTATGCATATACAAGTTTGTGATATGTTTTAGCTTGTCTCAAAAGAATCATCATTTTGTTTGGCGCAATATAGCCCGGTTGGAGCTGACGGTGCCATAAAACAACATTTCATTTCATTTCATTTATGCAAACTAACAAACTTGTGATGCTTCTAATTCTATGTAACGAAAAATTTACCAAGAAAAACCTAGAATGTTTTTTAAACATGTAACAAATTAAAAAAAAAGGGTATTTCTGGGTGTCTACCAGTAAAATGGCAGCTGTGAGCATGATCTCATGTAAAACCCTAATACTAGAATAGAAGCAGATGTGATTATGTATGGAGCGGTACAGTAGGGTTTTTTAATTTCATGATCTCCCGTATGGTTTAGTGGGTATTAAAATATACAATGTGCACTATTCTTTCCAATATTGCCCCAATAGATGAACATTTCTCCTCATGGCGCCCAATGATACTCATCATATATATCTAAAAATTCAAATTTACAATTAACTTTGAATGTTCGGGTAACTGAGAGAGGGGGCTGGATTTTTACAAGTAGCCATTATTGTATTATTACCTGGTGGTGGTGGATATAAACTACAACTTTTTAATGTGATTATCTCTCGTGGAATATGACTCTGCATATTGGGATCCATTCCTGGTCCTACAGGTCCCATAAAGCCTCCAAACTATAGTAAAGACAAAAATAAACATGTATTGTTTAATTATATTTGAGAGAATGCTTACTTCAATCAATTATTTCCTGTGATAATATAAAATGTCTGCATATTATATTATATTTGAGAGAACGCTCACTTCAATCAATTATTTCCTGTGATGATATAAAATGTCTGCATATTATATCTGTAACCACCTTGTATGTTAGATCATAGATCGTATATAATATGGATAACTGACCCTGCAGTATCTGTCATTGGACGATGAATTATGTTGTACATCGCATGCGCGAAGTCAAAAGAACCCAAGTTACTTCCAGTCGAAGGCTTTGCTATTGTTTATAATGAAGCCTAGTCGTGTGAGCTGATATTAATGTTATTATTTTGTAATAATTGTAATTGAGATAGCGACTGGAAATTTTGAGACAACGTTCCTATATTTATGAAGCTAATAATAACACGAAGACCGTATTTTTTACTTCATTATTTATATTTTTAAAGATAGGTTGCCAGGCAACGAAACATACGCCCACAGCAGCTAAATCGTCTGGGCAGTCAACAAGGGTTGTCGCATATTTTTACTTTTTTGGGTAATGAAACAACTCATTATGTAATTATCTGAAAATCATTAGAATTTGTTTGCTTTTTATAAAGTTTTGCCCCACGCTACCAATTAGTATAGGAAACATTTAACATCATGGATTTAGCTGTTCAGTTATCAAAATTCATTGAAAATCAAAATACTTGTTCGTTTCAACACCTTAAACTCTGTATCAATCTGAAGTCAATCGGATGATAAGTTTGGCATCTGTAGCGTCACAAGGTTTTTTTGAAGTGATCAAGGGAGATAACTCTGGAAGTAATTATTTGAAATCAATGAAAATCAGTAGGCTTCTTCGTCTCACGACCTTAACTTTGGCCTCTAGAGTGTCCACAGGATTTTTTGACGTGATCAAGGGCCATAACTCTGGCAATAATTATCAGAGATCGCTGAAAATCAATAGACTTCTTCGTCTCATAACCTTAAACACTGTGTATAAATTTAAAGTCAATCGGATATCAACTTTGGCCTCTAGAGCATCCACAAGATTTTTTGAAGTGATCAAGGGGCATAACTCTGGCACTAATTATCGGAAATCGCTGAAAATCAATAGACTTCTTCTTCTTATGATCTTAAACACTGTGTATGAATTTTAAGTCAATCGGATATTAACTTTGGCTTTTAGAGCGTCCACAAGATTTTTTGAAGTGATCAAGGGCCATAACTCTGGCACTAATTATCGGAAATCGCCGAAAAACAATAGGCTTCTTCATCTCATGACCTCAAACACTGTGTATAAATTTAAAGTCAATCAGATATTAACTTTAGCCTCTAGAGCGTCCACAAGCAATTGTAGACGCCAAACCGACGGACGGACGGACAGGGGCGACGACAATATACGACCACATTTCAATGTGGGCGTATAAAAATAGATCCCATACTATGGGCCATATAGCAGTAGATTGCAAAGCCTATGCGTGAACTGATGTTATTGTTATTATTTTGTAATAATTTTGAAATAGCGACTGGAAATTTTGAGACAACTTTCCTATATTTATGTAGTTAATAATAACATGAAGACTTCATTTTTTATATTTTATCGATCTACAGATTTTCTTGAATTTTTTGTAAAAATAAAATTATTGTTTTGTTTTGGGTCCATTATTTAAGGATGTAAATATCATGTGTATTTTTGTAACCAAACTGTTTCTTTAAATTTATTTTCACAGAGAAAAAAAAGATGCACTTAAAATATTTTCGTTTATAAATAATTTTTTATATTTTATCGATCTACAGAATTTCTTGTAAAAATAAAACTACTTTTTTGTTTTGGGTCCATTATTTAAGGATGTAAATATCATGTGTATTTTTGTAACCAAACTCATTCTTCAAATCTATTTTCACAGAAAAGAAAAGATGCACTTAAAATATTTTCGTAGCAAAAATAAAAATCTTGATATTAAATCATTGTCTTCATACTTGATCTTTTTAATTCAAATTGATTCATTATAATTTTTTCCAAAGAAAAAAAATACCAATCTAAATATATAAGGATTATGTATGCTGGTGTTATTCAATAAAGTTTTCCAGCATTTTGCAGCATATGGTTTCTCCCAGTCGGTAGTGTAAGAGGGACAGCATGGCAAAGAACAGTGTCTAGTTGTGTAGATGGGACAAAAAACACAAGCTCATTGGTACACATTGGCATCATAATTTTGTAAACAATCTGATTCTTCAAAACTATTTTCAATGAAAAAAAAGAAGGAGAGTTTTGCCCGGACAGCATCTGTCTGTCCACGCTTCTTCAATTTTGAACTATATGGAATTGGGTTTCATTTAACATTATCTTGTCAACACATGCAATCCTTCAGTATTTCGTTATGATAACATATGGTAGTCTTTATTCTATGACTATTTGAAAAATCCAAGGAAGGAGAATTTTGCCTAGACAGAATCTTTCTGTCCATGCTTCTTCAATTTTGAACTGTTGTTCTTAAGAGTTAAACGACAACTTCCACCAAAGGTGATATAGCAGACAAGTCTTATTTTTCATTGTTATTATCAAAGCGCACGCACAGGTGTCTTTCGTGTGGGAGTAAATCCATGAATTTGAGAAGGCACCCCTATCTCCAAGCCACATACGCTCACACCAGGGATCGAAACCACAACAGCAAGCCAGAGGTGACCGGCCAGCTAGAGGTTGATGCACAGCACTCTATACTACCCCAACCCCCAAATTTTGAAGTACATATGTACAGGGGTCTTTTCTTGTTAGAAGAATATTACTAACAAATATTTCAACAACAATAAGATACATAAAAAAAGAACCCCTTTATTCATTTTAACAATTACAGACATTAAAAAAAAAATAACCTGAAAACCTCCGAATAGCAATAGAGGATCAGTTTTTTCTGAACACGATAGAGGCTGCATATTTTAACAGATGGAGGTTTATCTCCTATTTTTCTGCATGGTTTGGCAAATAATGACAAGTCTTAGTGTTTGTCATACAGTGTGCTATGAAGTAAATTTTGTCCAGACAGCAGACTAATTAATTACCTACTTTTATTTCGAAAATTGTCAAGGATTCTTGTACATGTACTCCAACGAATCGATTAGACAATGTCCTTGCCAGGCCCTCTTCCGAAATTACTGACAAAGTATTTTTCACACTTTGTTATTTATGGAGGGTTGTAGCAGTGAAGAGCTTATCTTATATTCAGAGGCCTACAAAAGAAAGTACAGGGTAACGGGTATTAACATTTTCATAAAGAAATTGAGGAGTTTAAAGGGGTATTAATAATAATAATATTTTCAACATAATCCTATTTTAACAGACAGTTTTCAGATCCAATAATTATGTATCATTAGATAATGTTATACTCATGAAATAAATATGGTGTAAGAATGGAAAAAAAACACGACACTATCTGACATTTACACTTACATTCATGCAAATTTTATAATGTCAATACGACCAATATTTAAAAGGATTTTCTTAATTTGAACATAGTCGGGAAAATAAAAGTCTGGGTACGTATGAAATTTCAACGTAAAAATATAGAGCAATGGTGTATACCTTGTCTCAAAATTTGAGGTAAAAAAATTGACTTGTTTTGACTAAGAATGGCTAAGTTGCTTATCTGGACACGTAACGCTTTTAAAATTTCGGGTCATTTTTTTTCGCTGGGTGACCTGAAAATCGATTCCCTAAGGTCTATACAGTGAATGGCCTATGTGCTGTACTTGATAGCGATCGGTATTTTTCACCTACACATATAATGTTTTCAATATTAAATGAGGGCTTAGAAACAGAACATCCATTCAAAAGATTTTTTTAAAAAGTTTACCTTGAAATTTCAGTGTGCAAACAAATTGTTTTAAAATACTGATAGCACATTTGAAATTGACAGAATGCTGAAACCATTCATTAAGGTCTAAATTTTATAGAAAATTTCCTTAGGATATTATTTGATTTTTCCTACATATTCAATTGATAAAGACAGATTTTTTATTTATTTATACACCTAAAGACGTATACGGTATATCTAATTATAAAAACAGTTTTTCTTACAATCTAAAACTAAAAGGGACATTTTAGCTATTAACCTACTTTTTTTGAGGGAGGGTGGGGGGGGGGGGCTATGAAGACACCTTGAAGTAATCAATATTGATACACCAAAGAAGAAACGTAGGCCTAAAGTAAAGATAAAACATGACTATAGGCCTACATGTATATAGGCCTATATAATTAGAAAATTTTTGATTCTAGACTAGCTGCATAGTTTTTATTACGTTTGACGAAATATTATTATATCAAATAGAAACAAATTGAGGTTTTAAAATACAATAGAATGCGTCCTGGACGCATTCTCACTGAAAATGATTATTCAATAACTTATCATACTTTTATGTGTTATTGTTGTAGGCCTGTCGTGTCGGCTGGGTACCGTAGTATCCTTTTAAATTTTATACGAACGAAACATGTACTGACAACTAACCGTATTGATACAAAATAACTTACACATGGTTAAACATTAATTTCGGATATATCTTGGTAATTGGAAGTTGTGCAGACGATGTTTTTTTTCTTATTTTATTCCGAAGCTCACAGGACTCCATACGCATTTCTTCAGGGTCTTGTTTAACCGGAAGTAACTTGGGTTCTTTTGACTTTGCGCATGCGATGTATAACATAAACCATCAGTCGGACTTCCTTTCTAGTACAGTTCTATGGTTAGATGAGTTTATTAACCTTCCTTTATTTACTTGGCTGAGGGAGTTGGTTGGGCAATGCTTTTCAAAGGCAAACAACATATCTACTGGTTTCTTTCATAACAAAACAACTGATGTAGAAATGATTAACTACAAGTTGTCCAGTGACAGAAATTATCAGTTATTGATTCTACTAATAAAACAACATCTATACTTATATATGAACATAAGCCTATCAATTATCTTATTTAGATGTACATCCTTAAAAAAACAACAAAATTATTATGGAAGGGTATCGCTGCCATTTTTAAATGCTCGGCTAAAGTATCTTTTCCGTTGATTACGTGTAAAAAGTACAATGTACAAAGTCTTAATAAAGGTAATGATAAAGTCAAAATACCTCTAAGGCCAAAGTTAAATGTAAAACGTTAAATGCAACGTGTCAAATGACAAATGTTTCATTGGAAAATGCTGTTTTTGACGTGTGTAGAATAGACATTTTCCTCATTACATTTGCGCTCTGCCACTTCTCATTTGTCGTTTACGCTTTGTATATATCATCTTACGCATCATCTACAGGGTATGCAAATGTAAATATCACGTTGACTTATTAACATATATGGAAACGAGGCCAAGATCAATCTGGCATAAGGTAATGCAGCACACGATAGCGTTCTGCACACTATAAAAAAAATTATTTACTTTTAAAAATATACACGATCAAATTTGGATGATACTAAACTATGATTACGGTGAGGGGGGTATGCAGTGGCAAAACCTGAGTCATAATACGATATCATGTGACATATACCAGTGAAAAGCATGTACAATGTATAGCCTACTCTTTCCTCGCTTTAAGTAGTCTTCATGTACATTCATTATTTATTTGGCAGAATGATTAATTAGCATGTACTAGAGAGAGGGTGTGGGGCCGTAGGCGAGTGATAATAATGTTAAAATACGGGACTTAATACATAATTCCACTTATGGAAAATATGTTTCTGTGGTGTTTTGAATCCGTCAGTTATGTCCTTGGACATTCATAATTACTTACTTTGGAGATAGAAAAATCCTCTTTGTTTTGTTGAAAGAAATGTGTTACTGTCCGACAGTAACCTAATTGCTAAATATAGACTGTACTTTCAATTTAACCGAGGTCCCGTGTGCATGTTGGTGTACACGTAAAAGATTCCTTGTCAGTTGGAATTCGATGTAAGAGTTCTCCGTAGTGTCGCTCAGAGGCGAAAATAACGATTTTGTTTGGGGGATGGTAGCAAAAATGCGACCGACTGATGCACATGTCCCTAATACGAGTGGGGGAGGAGTTGGATGGTCGAACGGTTAACACGTACGCGCTGTATTATAAAGCCTGACATTGAGTCAGCTGGCGTGGTTTCGAATCCCCGGTTGTATGTGAAAAGGAATAGGGTCGCCTTCCAGCCTCGTGGGTTCTCCCTGGGTCGCCCACTGCTAAAGACCCCAAGCGAATTATTGAAATAATTATACGATATGTTAGTTCTTAAATGAACGTTAACACCCCCCTCTCTCTTTCTCTCTGTTAATACGATTGACGAGGTCAGGAGCCGGGCACCACAGATGATAGATAAGAAACATCATCTCTCAACACTCCTTACATCTCAACGTTTTTAGCTACGTTCTCGTACCTACACAGATGATTGTTTTCTAGGGCCCCATAGTTGATCTTGAAGCTGGGAATGGGGGGTGGGCGCCAATCTAGGGCGCCGTCCACAATCACACCTCTCAATAAATGTCACCAAATTACTGGCTATAACACTGGGCGTCCCGGTAGAACATAGATCGTATTGCCTATATAGTGGTTCGCCGATCATTATCTCGTCGGAAAGCAGTTTAATTTGAATTGACATAAAGTTTATGTAATATAATACAGCGCATAAGAACTAATCGTTCGGCCATCCAATCTCCCCACCCGTATTAGGCCAAGCCTTTTAGATTTTTCGGATCACGGATCCGCCGACGACAGTTCAAAACTGCTGCTGGGAAAATAAAAAATGTGTGTGTTTTTTTAATTTTTATTTAAACGGCCGAAGCATATAACGAATCGTGATTCTGAAAAAAAATTGCTTACAATTACATCAAAGCTTCCTTTTGTTTTAAAATACTGCCGTACCAGTGTTTTGGCACATTAATCACGGCAGTCACTTTCTGGTAATATTTTATGACAGTATAAGAGCACGGAAGGCCGAGGATGGCTCAGGCGGCAATTAACCAATTTGCGACTTACGGGCATGCCGATTTCCGTTACCTTGTGGTAACACGAAAAATCGGATCAACAATAACATTGAAGATGGCTGCCGAGTCGTCTTCGCCTCCTATTAGTATGACTTGCGGGAAGAAGAAATGTTTTCACCAAGTGGCTTCACAAAATATCGGCGAATTCGTCGCCACAGCTTTGGGTATAAATGGAGATAAAATCAAGGAGATCACAGCTTCCACAAAACCCGACTCAGATCACATAAATGTAGCTACACTAACTATGCCTGCGGTCATGTTGGTTAGAGATTTCGGCTGTATATCTCTCGTTGTTACATTAAAAGAAGATGAGTTAGAGAGTACTGTCCCGGATAAATCTACGTCTACTATTTCAGCACTAGATGTATTGATGTGATCCCAGCGATTGTACGATAAAATCCCTCCTGAAAAGTAAGTAGGCCTACCGATTGCAATACCGAATGTTACATGTAATAGACTGTAGATCTTGTGTAAATATTTCCTTTAAGTATTCACAGTGACTAAGATATAACGAAATATTAAACTGTTAATTATCATAATCATGCATTTTCAGTAACCTGCAGATTTAAAGTGGATTGTTTAGCATATATATATGTATATATATATATAAACTAAATTAAAGAAAGACACCAAAATACTAATTTGACGGTTAGCGCTTTCTGTTCGTACCATGGGTTCCATTTCGGCCGTATTTGCCGGTCGGGACCTACGGCTTTGGAAAATGACCGAATCTGGATCAGACCCGTAGGTCATTTTGCACGCCGGAAAAATAGCATATTTTGTGCTATATCATAAAATTCGGGAGATGACGAAACTCCGTGCGTGGCGTGATGTAAACTATCGGGTATAATAAAATTAACAGTGTTCAGTAGCCCACGAATGGAAACCACTGCCAATCAATTATCCTTGTGTATATTGCTCTAATCACAATTAACGGAGGAGCAACATCAAACAGATTAAAGGCTTAACATGTAATCAATTTACTTAGGTGTGTTTCGTTTTACAATTAGTGATACCGTGATCATTCTTTAAGTTGAGTTGTTGTTACAGCATATTTGCTGACTTTCATCGCTCGTGCGGCAATTCACTGTTTGAACATCAAACAAATTAAAACATTTTCTTTGATGTCTTCACTTGATTACAAGAGTTAATCGTATCAACGTTGCGAATGATATAGATATATCAGAAATGCTAGCATTCTCTATATCATTTCAAAATGTTGAAATTCCTCACCTCCCAGAATAACAAAAGAAAAGAAAGCGAGATGACGATATCGCCGTCAATGAATCCGACCTCCTTTCTTCAACATCGGCCCACGAGGATGATAGTTCCGCTCCAAAAAACAAAGTCGGCCGTAAATTCTCTACTAAATTGTCACAAATATTCCCCTGGTTAAGATATGATATTCCCACACAAAAAGATGTATTCTCAGGTGTGTTTTTAATCCATTTTTTTCCTTTTATATAACAATTGATAGACGTCATTTGGTTAAAACAATGAGCTTTTACGATCGCTACCATTTTGAAATATGTGCAAATGTCTTTACATATTATAGAGTTAAAATACTAGCACGATATTATTTGAGTTTTCAAAATATCAATACGAGTTAATAAATTGATAAGTTTAATAATTATGTTAATTATTGTACATGTGTATGCATCTTGTTATTGTTATACTTTATGAATGTATAAATAACTAAATGATAATAATTGATTACATGTGTTCTTTTATTTATTAGGGGGATAGGTGGGTGGGTATATAAATGTCGATGTGAGATTAACTTTTTGTGTGACTGTCCTTGACCCAATTAAAGTCGATCGACCTTCCGAGAGCATGTAGTTTTTGGCTTCTTATTATGTGCTTAAAATAGCACCACTTTCTCCGTGAGAAAAATGACCGTTTGGGAAAATTTTGAAGTGGAAGCCCTAGTTCGCACTGAACATCATCAGACCATTTTTATTTATGAAGAATTACGCAGAACAATAGACGCAACGTCATGACGTTACTATAAATATATCAAATACACCATAAAATATTATTTACACATTTTTACATTTAGTAAATTATCACTAAAAAGAGAATTACTTCATCTCTTATTATAATATCTGTTTACAAGGGAAATACATTGAATTTTCCACCTCCACATGTTTCGATGTGTGCACTTAAAGGTATCGTTCGATTACTGGGTATCTTAATTTGAGATCTATGAAGGTTCATTCGAAGGTTTAGTTGACCTTCTGTTTTACCAATGTATTTCCCTTTACAACCATAGCATACGATGAGATAAATTACATTTTTTGATTTGCATGTCATGCTTTGTTTTACATGAAAATCATTGGATTCATTTATTTTAATGGAGCTTCCTTCGGCTATCATATTACAAGTTAAACATCTTTCATCCCCACATTTGGAAACAACCGGTTGTTTAGTTTCTAAATCAAATTTTGAGGAAGTGAGAATTCGTCTCAAGTTCGGGGGTTGTTTTAGACTGTTGATCACATTTGTTTTGTTGATAATATATTTAAGTTTTTCACTTTTAAATAATTGTGACCGGAATTATCGTTTTCAGTCGGAAGTCGGAATCATTCATTTTGCGTTATAGGCAAAATACGGCAGTCAGTGGTGAAATTATTGATTTTCAGTTTTCATCACCAAACAATAGTTTGAAATGTTGTCTTTCGGAATTCTAAACCATTTTTAATTATTCGAACTCTAAATGCCTCAAAAATTGATTTTAATAAAACATGTAGAATGTTACGTAATCAAAATTCTCCCTAAAACAATCGAAATTAGTCGTCACTTAACATGTCAAATAAATTTTCAACCGGTAAAAATTTGGAGGCAATATCCCCATCCTAAGATACTGGTTGCTATAATGGTTTGAAAATTTTTAGTACCCAGACTTTAATCTGCGTTTTCTCAGAATGTACTTATGTTGACCTTGAAGCTTCAAAATTTCACAACTCAGTCAATTTTTGAGATATCAACATAATTTTTGTTGCATTTGAAAGCCCACAGTTGTGGCTTTCAGAAAATGTATAGAACTCAATTTTGGTGAAGTGATCCAAGTGACTGATTTTGCTGGCACCAGCCACAATTGTGGTAAATGTGATCTAATTATGTCCATACCCTGTTCTTGAGGAGGATTATGTGTTGTAACTAAAGTCAAAATTTCATTTTGTTTACCTAAAACTTTAGGTTTTCTTAAAATTTCCTGATCTATTTTTAATGCTTGTTTAATACCATTTTCTATTAAACCAAAAGGATAGTTTTGATTTCGAAGGAATTGTTTTAATTCTTGTAACCTTATGAGTTTTTTCTTTTCACATGATACGATTGTACAAATTGTGCAAGATTAAACGGGATGTTTCTTTTTGAATGTGAAGGGTGACATGAATTGAAAACTCAACATACTGGTTCGTGTCAGTAGTTTTATAATATAGATCCGTTATATATATATATATATATGCTGGCAAAATTAATCATTAGTCGAAAAATTATTTTTTTATTATAGCCGGACATCAAAATAGATCCGTTATATATATATATATATGCTGGCAAAATTAATCATTAGTCGAAAAATTATTTTTTTATTATAGCCCGACATCAAAATTTTACTCTTTAAAAAATAAAAAAAATAAGACACTGAAATCTTTTTTTTATTATTTATTTCGACCGACATCATCAATTCTATGTCCTAAAAATCTGTGAACCTAATAATCAAAGATAGGTTGCCAGGCAACGAAACATACGCCCACAGCAGCTAAATCGGCCGGGCAGTCAACAAGGGTTGTCGGCAGTTGTCGCATATTTTTACTTTTTTTTGGTAATGAAACATTTGTAATACACTAAAATCTGATTAAGAGTAACAACTCATTATGTAATTATCTGAAAATCATTAGAATTTGTTTGCTTTTTATAAAAGTTTTGCCCCACGCTAACAATTAGTATAGGAAACATTTAATATCATGGATTTAGCAGTTCAGTTATCAAAATTCATTAAAAATCAAAATACTTGTTCGTTTTAACACCTTACTCTGTGTAACTGAGAACTGCTAAGGAGTTAAAAGGTGCACAGCCCGTATAGAATTTTTAATCCTCGTTGTTATTTGTACGTATGTTGGAAGATAATTAATTTTCGGACTATTACCGGTTTAAAACTGTAAAAAGGTGTGTTAATTAACGAGGGTGAAAAACTGTCCGAGAGGTGGGTTAATTAACGCTAGGTGCGTTTTCTATAGAGGTGTGTTAATTAACCGACCGGTAAAAAATGAATGTCAATGTTGTGTATTGTTAAATTGGCGTGTTTTCTCGCTAGTTGTGGTATAATCAAGCACCAACATGCTCTATCTGACACGTACGAGTTAAATCAAAATTTGAGAAGTAAACACTGTTTAACCGTGCGATTAATCATTCGACCGTGTGTTTTACGCAGGTCTTTGTAAAATAATGAGGTCTTTAGATAGGCGTGTGTGCTCGCTATGATCTACGTTTCTCTTATGTCTATTGTAGGCCTATTACATATCATATATATAAAGTTGCATTTTATGAAATAAAAAATATGGATTAATCTATCGTATACGAAAAGGCGAATGTAATGTCGCCATTTATAAATACCAAGCAGTCAGCGTCCAAATTGCATAAATTGAGCATCTTACCTTCAATAGCAATATCCATTAAACAGAAATCTCCTTGTTGATAAATATTACGACGAAAAAACCAACCAAACAGTGGTAATTCCCACGCAAATGGTATTTAAACTGAAATCATTTTAGCTTTTCAACGATCTTCATTCCAGAACTCGTGACTTTCAATAGCCTTTTGTTATGCAATTACAGAAGAAACACATAAGCCTGAGTTGACACGTAATCATTTTTCGAGACTTCGTAGTAATATTGGATTTCCTGGTTATGTTTTCTTTGTGATCGTAACATATAAAACTACAGGCCAGTTCGTTTCTACAACTATGTTATTAAGCTGGATTCGAAGAACCCTCGTTCTCAATAAATAATAAATAATAACTAGACCTGCATGCAGGAATGACGGGTTTCACTGGTGCCAAGTTACTCTTAAACATGTCACTTTCGGTGCCAAGTTACACTTGAACATATGTCACTTCCGGTACCAACGAAACCACTAAACAGGTTTCCAAATTAACATTGCACACAAATAAAATGGACGTAGAATCAACCAATCAATCCAGCACTATCAAGTCATTTTATACATTTGTTACTTGTAAATGATCTTGACAAAATTAAATTACTTCCGGTGTTAATGAAAATGTTCAATTAGTCTTATGAAATCAGAAATGGCATACGATATCATATAGTGACAATTTTATGTAAATCGAATAATAATTGCCACTTTTAAAGACCAAAAAACTTGAAAAGTGACTTGTAGAAAATCTGCTATTTCTCTGCAACCGTACAAGTTAGAAACCATTTTGTGGTATCTGTATGATCGTATGGGTTCATTCTATTTGTTGATTGGCATCAAATACCATAATTTGAAAAAGATTTCAAAACAGACTCATTTGAATAAAATATCTGTTTTGAAGGCTAAAAATTCAGTTTTTGCCAAAATGACGTTACTTCCGGTGATAATGAAAATCTTAAATTACTTGTATGAAATCACAAATGGCATTAGGTATAACATGGTGTAACGTTTATGAAAATCGAATAATAATTGACACTTTTATGGCCCCGAAACCTTCAAAAGTGACCTGTAGAAAACCGTCTATTTCTCGGCAACCGAACAAGTTAGAAACAATTTTATGATATCTATATGACCATATGAGTTGTATTTATATGTGAATTTAAACCAAAAGTTAAAATTATTAATACATATTAAGTTATTCATGCTTGAATAAAACATTGATTTAAAAAGTTTAAAATGCAGTTTTTGACCAAATGACGTCACTTCCGGTGTCAATTTTAAATTGTAATCAACTTGATATGACGCCACATGCTTTTTGAATCAAATGATGTCACTTTTATAAAAATCCAATAATAATTGACTATTTTACAGGCAAAATAACGAAAACAGTGACTTGTACAGAACTGTCCATTTCTTGGGAACTGCTTATATTACAAACTAATTTTAACATACATTTTCTTCGTATGGATTATAGCTACAAGTTAATAAAAGTTACGAAGAAATATTTTAAAATCTGAAAAGCCTGAATAGGTTATAAATAGGTCAATTTTACACCATTTTTAGCCATTTAATCGAATTTGCTCGAAAATGAAATCGAAATTAAAAAAACTGCTTCCGACATTTTTTGCGCCTTGAAAGGGCACACTCTTTGAGTCAAATAATTTTTCCAAAAAATAATATTTGTTTTCGAAAAATGTACCTAACTGTCAAAATTGTAGTTTTTGGTAAAATTATGCCACTTCCGGTGCCAACAGATAACACTTCCGGTAATAAAAAAAATGACAATTTAGACAACGAAGCATATGAACTTTGTTTCATACAAATCGAACAATAAAAAATTAATCTAGGACTGAAAAACTGAATTAGCCAATGGCGGCCAAGGAAAATTACTGAGACAAAATTTTTTAACATTATTGCACTAGGCAGATGACTCTTTAATTCTCGGCACAATACGACTAAAAATTATTCATAAATAAAAATGTTTTTTGTAAAATTTTAAAATTACGAAATTTGGCGCCTAAAATCTTCGAAGATTTGCCGAAAATCAAAAATCGAAAGAAGCGTAGCTATGTGCCCTGTCTCAGGCTATGCCAAAATGTATCGAAAGTTAAAATCCAATGATTATTGTTAAAATTACTGCAATATTTTCAAAAACGATAACTTCGGTGATTTCGGACATTTCGCATTGTCGCAGAACGTTCAAAATAGCTTTATCCTCTAAGTCACACCCACTTTCCCAGTAAAACCGAAGAAATCGTAACGATGCGACAAGCAGTTGCTGAGATCTACTCAAAACAAAAGAAGAATAATAATAATAATAATAAGAATAACTAGACCTGCAAGCAGCACTGAACCGGCTTTCAGGAATCATACAGGAAGTTTATTATACCATAGCCGATCCATTGAGCTACCAAACTTTAATTGTTTTACTTCAGTGACACCGTCTATCATATGTAAAAGTAATATTTGCTGGCGAAAAGACCGGTCAAAATTGTAAATTATGGCAAAATTACGTCACTTCCGGTGTTGAAAGAAATTTTTATAGGTGAAAAAAGTAAGTCGAAAATTCGCAACATACAAAATACAAACTTTGTTTTATACATATCGGGCAATAAATAATTAACCTGTAACCAATAAACTGAAATTAAGAAGGTAAAATAATTAAAAGTGACCCTGGGACAATTGGCTATTTTTCGACAAGGGAACATGCTAGAAGCCTTTTCTTGATATCAATATGATGGTATTGATTCAATCTTACTGCCCATTAGAGTCAGACATTATAAAGTTAAAGGAATAATAAACATAAATCACGTCAAAAAAATGTTTGTTTTGAAGGCCAAAAATACGTTTTTTGAAAAAATTACATTACTTCCGGTGACATTGAAAGTGTTAATTTAGTTCATAGAAGTCATAAATGGCATAAGGCATCAAATGGTAAAAAAAATTATAAAAATCGAATAATAATTGACACTTTTATAGACCAAAAACCTCGAAAAGTGACTTATCGAAGATCGCCTATTTCTCTGTAACCGTACAAGTTAGAAACCATTTTGTGGTATCTGTATGGTCGTATGGCTTCATTCTATTCGTTGATGGGAATCAAATATCATAATTTTAAAATTATTATAAGGCAGACTCATTTGAATAAAATATTTGTTTTTTAGGTTTAAAATACAGTTTTTGCCCAAATGACGTCATTTCCGGTCACAGTGAAATTGTAAAATTGGCTTGACCTAGTCCAAATTGACATTAAGCATCAAATGGAAAAAAATATTGCAAATCGAATAATAATTCACTCTTTTATAGGCAAAATAACGTGAAAAGTGATGCATGCAAAATTGCATATTCCTCGGCAACTGCTCATATTACAAACTAATTTTTGCATACAATCTCTTCTCCTGGATTATTGCTACGAGTTTATTAAAATTACAAATAAATATTTCAAAATATGAAGACGCTGAATGAATTGTAAACAACTGAATTTTACACTTTATTTTACATTTTATTCGAAATTGCCCGAAAATGAAATTGAAATTAAAAAATCTGAGCTAAGGATATTGTGCACCTTTGCAGGGTGCATAATTTTAGTTATATCAGTTTTGAAAAAAAATAATATTTGCTTTCAAAAAGTAGTACCGAACTGTCAAAATTATAGTTTTTGTTAATATTACGCCACTTCCGTTGCCGACAGAAAAATTTCACCATAACAAAAAAAATTGCAATTGGGACCACGGAGCATATGAACTTTGTTTTATACAAATCGAACAATAAATAATTTTTCTGAGTACGAAAAACTAAATTAGCCGTTGGCGGCTAACGCAAATAACCGAGACAATTTTCTTTCCCATTTCTGCTCAAGTAGGAAAATATTTTAACCCTGTGTAAAATACCATCAAAAAATATTCATAAATAAAAAAGGTTTTCGTAAAAAAAATATTTTTTTTCAAAATATCGGACATTTTTTCGACTACTTCCGGTTTTACGATCGTTGTTGTGATAGCTTTACGAAGTTCTTTGGATACTTAACTTTCTGTACCAGAAGTGTCAGAAACATCCATTGAGTAGTTTTGGAAAAAAAGATAAATTAAAGAGCGTTTACAAAAATTTAACGATTTTTCAATTTTTTTCAAAGTTTGATGTCATTTTTGGACCACCTATATTATTTCAATGCTTTTCATTTTG
The DNA here is from genome assembly GCA_036850965.1 of Patella caerulea. Lineage (NCBI taxonomy): Eukaryota > Metazoa > Mollusca > Gastropoda > Patellidae > Patella > Patella caerulea. The sequence continues at coordinate 45,842,012 of JAZGQO010000001.1, read as the reverse complement.
GATTCACTATATAAACAACCGATAAGACTATGAGTAAGAAAAGTTTCAGAAAAATCGTAGGCGTCGTTTTCGAGAAAAGGGCTTGAACTCAGAATGTTAAAAAATCGGAAAATACTAGATTTTTGGCATACAATAATTTATTTCCTTACCATCGAAATCGTATTATTTAGATACCATATGATGGTCCATTAATAGGGCTATCTAACGACACTTTAGTTCTTTTGGTCCGCTATTACCTAAGTGAGCAATCAAGTTTTTCACAAGTGCGACAATATTTTTAAACTTTTTTTTCATTTTTTGAATACTTCCGGTATAGTTATTATTGTCGGAATAGTTTTAATAGCCGGTTTGGGCGCTAAAATAGCCACAGGGCTCTGTAATGATATATTACATTATCTGATCAGATAAAATGCCCCTGAGAAATCCTATGTTCAAAAGTGCCAAAAATGCAAAAAATTGAAAATATCGAAAATTAAATTTCAATAATTACATACATATTATACATCGTTAGAATCGTAATTCGGTCAGCTATCTGAATATACAACCTTTTTTTAAAAATCTCTTTAAATAAAAAAATAGTAGAGCATTTTTCAAAATTTCACGATTTTTCGACTTTTTTCGATTTTCAGTCCCTTTTTTATTCTATTCCAGACAATGCAAAGTCTTATTGGTTGGCTTCATGCAAAGTACCTCCAAAAGGACTCTCGATAGAAAAAATTAAAAAAAAAATTGTAGGTTAAGTTTTCGAGATACAGTCGTCCAAAAATGCTAAAAATCAGAAAATTCTTGATTTTCAGCGTGCCATATTTTGCTTCCTGATCATAGTATCCGTATGAATTGGGTATCATACGATAGTACAATCCTAGTGCAGTCCAATGGTACCCTAATTTGTTTAATCCATTGATATCGGACGGAGAAATCGCGTTTTCCCCAAAACTATCCTTTTTTTTGCATTTTTTCAAAATATTGCACATTATTTCGACTACTTCCGGTCTACGGATCATTGATGAAATTGCTTTATTCCTTGCAATGGTCATTTGGCTTCATGCCTTAGAAGTTTCAGATTCGCCAATTCGGCCATATAACGAAACCCGAGCTCACAAAATAGGTAGAAAATTCAAAAAAAATCGAAAAATAAAGGGCGATAACTCTGAATGAAACTTATATTACTGGAATCGGATGGACTTAAGGTATCCAAAAATATCCGTCAAATTTGAAAATTTTGAAAAATGAAAAAAATTGTCTCTTAAACAAAATTTTTCAATTTTCGAACGCTAGAAGTCAGCGACGAAGTTTCGAAATTACAAAATCTTAGATTGCTATTGGCTCGAAAATGATTCAGGGTTTCCGAAAATGTCATTTGTTTGAAAATGGGTAAATAATTGACGAAACTATGGCCAATTTTCAATTTTTTGACAACGTACAAAGATCTGCCACTTCCGGTATGCGCAGAATTTTCGAAAATACTTTATCAAGTAGCCACCACATGGTTTCCCGAAAGAAAAGTTGATTTCAGATCGATATCTGCTTTCGATCATGGAGAACTTGGCCCCCGCGGTAAATAATAATAATAATAATAATTTTAGTAATCTCAATAGGCTTTCAGACGAAATTTAACAAAAACAATAGTGCTTCACACAAGCTTCGCAGTGTGAAACCCTAATTAACAAAAACAATAGTGTTTCACACAAGCTTCGCAGTGTGAAACCCTAATAATTTTAACAAAAACAATAGTGTTTCACACAAGCTTCGCAGTGTGAAACCTTAATAATAATTTTAACAAAAACAATAGTGTTTCACACAAGCTTCGCAGTGTGAAACCCTAAAAATGACGGGTTTCACTGGTGCCACGTTACCCTTAAACATGTCACTTCCGGTGCCAAGTTACCCTTGAACATATGTCACTTCCGGTACCAGCGAAACCACTAAACAGGTTTCCAAATTAACATTGCACACAAATAAAATGGACGCAGAATCAACAAAATCCAGCAATATCAATTCATTTTATACATTTGTTACTTGTAAATGATCTTGACAAAATTAAATTACTCCCGGTGTTAATGCAAATGTTCAATTAGTCTTATGAAATCAGAAATGGCATACGATATCATATAGTGAAAATTTTATGTAAATCGAATAATAATTGCCACTTTTAAAGACCAAAAAACTTGAAAAGTGACTTGTAGGAAATCGGCTATTTCTCTGCAACCGTACAAGTTAGAAACCATTTTGTGGTATCTGTATGATCGTATGGGTTCATTCTATTTCTTGATTGGCATCAAATACCATACTTTGCAAAAGATTTCAAAACAGACTCATTTGAATAAAATATCTGTTTTAGAGGCTAAAAATACAGTTTTTGCCAAAATGACGTTACTTCCGGTGATAATGAAAATCTTAAATTACTTGTATGAAATCCCAAATGGCATTAGGTATAACATGGTGTGACGTTTATGAAAATCGAATAATAATTGACCCTTTTATGGCCCCGAAACCTTCAAAAGTGACCTGTAGAAAACCGTCTATTTCTCGGCAACCGAACAAGTTAGAAACCATTTTATGATATCTATATGACCATATGAGTTTTGTTTATATGTGAATTTAAACCAAAAGTTAAAATCAAAAATCGAAAGTAGTGTAGCTATGTGCCCTGTCTCCGGCTATGCCAAAATGTATCGAAAGTTAAAATTCAATGATTATTGTTAAAATTACTGCAATATTTTAAAAAACGATAATTTGGTGATTTCGGACATTTCGCATTGTCGCAGAACGTTCAAAATAGCTTTGAGTTTGAGTCAAATAATTATTCCAAAAAATAATATTTGTTTTCGAAGAAGGAAAATAACTGTCAAAATTGTCGTTTTTGGTAAAATTATGCCACTTCCGGTGCCGACAGATAAAACTTTTGGTAATAAAAAAAATGACAATTGATACAACGAAGCATATGAACTTTGTTTTATACAAATCGAACAATAAAAAATTAATCTAGGACTTAAAAACTGAATTAGCCAATGGCGGCCAAGGTAAATTACTGAGACAAAATTCTTTAACATTTTTGCACTAGTCAGATGACCCTTTAATTCTGTGCATAATACGACTAAAAAATATTCATAAATAAAAAAGTTTTTTGTAAAATTTTAAATTTTCAAAATTTGGCGCCTAATATCTTCGAAGATTTACCGAAAATCAAAAATCGAAAGTAGTGTAGCTATGTGCCCTGTCTCCGGCTATGCCAAAATGTATCGAAAGTTAAAATTCAATGATTATTGTTAAAATTACTGCAATATTTTAAAAAACGATAATTTGGTGATTTCGGACATTTCGCATTGTCGCAGAACGTTCAAAATAGCTTTATCCTCTAAGTCACACCCACTTTCCCAGTCAAACCGAAGAAATCGTAACGATGCGACAAGCAGTTGCTGAGATCTACTCAAAACAAAAGAAGAATAATAATAATAAGAATAATAATTTTAACAAAAACAATAGTGTTTCACACAAGCTTCGCAGTGTGAAACCCTAATAATAATTTATTTTTAATAATAATAATAATAATTTATTTTTATATAGCGCATTACACATAGTTTCAATGCGCTGTACAACGCATTACATATAAAATAGGTAATTTAAAAAAAAAATAAAATGTATAAGAGCAAACTAAGAGAGATTCTGAGAGCAGCCTCACTCGACTCAATATAAATGATAGCTGCTCGAATACCTGCTCAACACCCTCTTTTATAACCCCCTTTTTTCTGCACGTCCTATAGGCTGACCTTGACTTTCATTTACAGGACAAATGGAATAAACCACCCAAGTCGCGCTACTTATAGATAAAGTTGCATTTAATAAAATAAAAATATTGCACGAAATGCAAGAGAATTTAATATTTTGATTGTTGAATTCCCGTCTACTGTGGTTCATTTGTAAAATATACAACCAATAACGATATTAATTGAAATTATATATTATCGCTTGACCATGGAATGGGTCGGAAACGTGTATACGACGAACGAGTCGGATTAGCGAATATTCTCGAGTGAGAAAACGGTGGTCATTTGTTTCATTACTTCCGCCAAAATGTGCTAAGCTGAACGCTGAGTTTATTAAATTTTTTTTAATTATTAGAGTTAAAAACGAAAATCAAAGGTGACAACTTGAAATGACCAAGTGACAAGTAAAAAAAATAATTCTAAAAGTTTACAAACATTTCAACTCCTGACTTATTGGAATAAACTGTAACAATTGCCAAATTCCGACCAACTATATATCAGCTAGTCCGTAAGTGCACGATTTAACTGTGCCTCTTATGCCAACATCAAAGAGTAGAGCTAACTATTTGTCGCCTGACAACATCAAAGGGCAATTCCGTGTGAAAAGCGTGCATGAATCGACAGTATTGTAAAACAAAGGCTGGATTCTCAATCACAGAAACGGATAGTTTCTTAGCAGGCTCTGAGATTTGACAATGGAGATTATAATATATCAGATAATTAAATTGGAGCGAAGTATAAAACACGTTGTATTCATCAAGAAATGAAATGTGTATAAGAACGCATATATGTAACTACATGTAGCCCTACACTATGTATAAATCCATATTAATAACACCACCGCCTATAATTCTTACCGTTTTCTAAAATACAATATTAGAGCACTCGTATCTTGTATATAAAGTCAAACTGGGGGAAAGTATTGTCATCTTCTTGTTTTGGTTGATTGATCAGAATGTTTGAAAACGTTGACCTACATAGGTGTTGCTTAACACTTGATTGGTGTCATAAAGTAATAAACTAATCAACAAGCTACATGGATTATTTACTTCAACTAAAATGTGTATTAGAATTTGCTGTCTGAATTACAGTTGTTAATTTTGTTTATAGATTTATTAATTAAATGTTTTTGATAACTTAAAAAATCGTGCAAAATGAAAAATAAGGTAATTTATGTTTAAAACTTTTATGGCATGTAAATAGGATACATAGAAGCGTGTATTGTAAAATTTACTGCAACCAGTAACTGACACTCTCTTGATACAGGCGTATCTGTTTTATGGAATGACCTACCATTTACTTAGTTTAAGATGTTGCAAATATCTTTATTCTCTAAATAATCTAAATAAGAATAAAAGGATATTTAAAACAAATTAATTATATTGGCTTTTAATATATTTTTTATATACTATTCAAAAAAAATAGGGGATATTTGATTTTTAAGTGTTATTAAAGTCATCTAATGAAACTGACGAAGAAACAAATGACAAAATGAAATGACGTTCACATTCATCGATTAATTCCAAATGATCGTTAGACTAAGTAAGGCACATACTGACCATTATAAGGGTAAAGTGATACCCGGGGTCAAACAGCAAAGTTACCACAGCATCACAACGAAGTCAGTAACGGGTAAATCCTCGTCTGTTTGCCAAACAAGCATTGATCCGACGTGGCATACTCCTAATGAGACGTCTAAGGTCATTTTGGTCCAGATTGTCCCATTCCTGTTGCAACGCAGCAGTAAGTTCTTGGACATTGGCAGGACGTTGTTGACGTTGACGTAACCTCTGTCCAAGCATGTCCCAGACATGCTCGATGGGGGAGAGGTCGGGACTCAGTGCTGGCCAAGGTAATGTGGTGATGTTCTGTTGTTGGAGGTAACCCGTAACGATCCTGGCCCTGTGACATCTTGCGTTGTCATCCTGGAAGATGAAACGGCGGCCATGACGTCGTGCGAACGGCACACCATGGACTGCCAAGATGTTGTCCCGGTAGTACTGGCCTGTAACACGCCATACAACAACATGTAAAGCCGTTCTTCCAGCAACAGTGATGCCTCCCCACACCATAACAGAACCACCCCCAAATCGATCATGTCTGATGACGTTAACGTCTTGGAAGCGCTCGTTTTGACGACGCCACACCCTCCTACGTCTGTCTAAAAAATCAACAGTGAACCTTGACTCATCTGAAAACATCACATTGCTCCAGCGTCGATTATCCCAGTGTTGATGATCCCTACACCAACGACGTCTTGCCTGAATGTGATGATCTCTCAAACAAGGGATCACGCGAGGACGTCGGGCGCGAAGGTGACCCCTATACAGTCGATTCCGAATCGTCTGGCCACTCACTCTCATACCAGTGTCTGTTTGAAGACGAGCGCTGATCAGATTTGCTGTGATGACACGATTTCTCAAGGCCAAGGTACGGATAAATCGATCCTGGGCTTGTGTTGTCGCCCTTGGTCGACCTGAGCGTGGTCTGTCCTGTACAGATTGTGTATCACGGTATCTGGACCATAGCCTGCTTATGACAGACTGAGAAAAATTCATCGTCCGCGACACAACCGCCTGTTTTGTGCCGATCTGTAGCATGCCAAGGGCACGTAACCTTTCATTTTGGGTAAGCCGACGCATATCAAAATTTGTTTTCTGGTCACTAAAACAATTAAACTGATGTTTCCACCCAGGAATTCAATGCCAAAATGACTGTAACATTCAAAGTCAGAGTCGTGCAAATCTTGGGTTGGACCCCCATGATGATCCCAAGCATCACCTGCCTTCCATGCGGTAGCTATTGGTGCGTTTGGGCGTCACATGTAACTGGAAATGTTTCTTCTGTTAGGTTCTATAGTGAATTTTTTCGTAGTCATTTGCATATTTTAGTATTATGCCCCCCAAATCAAATATCCCCTACTTTTTTGGAATAGTATATGATTAAATTGTCACTTTGTAAAGTGTCCCTAAACAAGTTATGAAGAGCACACTATAATTATATATACACGCGTAGTGTATCAATATCCGTTCTTAAACTTTAACATATGTATTAACAGTAACAAAATTTCGATTTATAGTATTATTATTAATTTGTTTCCGTTATTTGCAAAACATCTCCCCGATGTTGATAATAAATTTGATTTGAATTATTTTTCCGTGCCAGGAAACATAATTGTCTAAGGTCTAATTGGACTGTGAAGTTTAAATCAAATATTAAATTGAATTAGGAAACAGGTAAATGTATTTTTGCATAATTACAATGCTGTTTGTTTCAAATCTGCATTGGACTATTCATGGTCTATCTATTGTGATTTGTATTTGATATCTGTGAATGATATCCGACTACCATAAAAAAAAAGGTCTTTTAGAAACTAATAACGAGATATATGTTCATTCAGAAAGTATTCAGATATCCTAAATTATCTGCTAGCTATTACAAAAACTTACAACACACACAAACAGGGTAAGCTATATGATCAGCGCTTCCCGAAGAGCTACCAATTTATTAGAATTTTCAAAGAAAAATTGCCAAATGTTATAGTTTATTATTAATATCTTCTCAAATAAAGCAACCTAACAGTTTTCCAATACGTGCGAATAAGCTCGTGCACACCTCTACATATAAACAGAAGTGTTGCTTTGATCAAGGAGACGTAATTGAGATTGTCGAATCTGCACGGACAATGCATGAACCGGGGAGACATGAAGTCTGAAATGCCAATGAATGGGTTAACATTGATTTGAATTATATTATTTTTTTGATCATGAACACAAATGATAACTTGTCAGAAGACGAGATGAAGTATATTTATGAGAATATGTATATTTACATACGGTAAAGTTACAAGTTTAGTTCATGAATTAGGATAGTTGGATTGATGCAATGTAAATTTAGTGAAAAGCTAAAATAATTTTAGTTTTTTAAATACCATTTGCGTGGCAATTACCACTGTTCGGTTGGTTGTTGTGTCATAATATTTATCAACAGGGAGATTTCTATTGAAAGTAAGATGCACAATTTACGCATTGTGGCCCATTTTTGCTGAATTTACTTTCTATTTCACGTTGATATTCAATTTGGGCGCTGACTGCTTGGTATTTATAAATGACGACATTACATTCGCCTTTCCGTATACGATAGATTAATCCATATTTTTATTTCAGAAGATGTAACTTTATACATATGATACGTAATAGGCCTACAATAGACATAAGAGAAACGTAGATCATAGCGAGCACACACGCCTATCTAAAGACCTCATTATTTTACTAAGACCTGCGTAAAACACACGGTCGAATGATTAATCGCAGGGTTAAACAATTTACTTCTCAAATTTTGATTTTACTCGTACGTGTCAGATAAAGGATGTTGGTCCTTGATCATACTCCTTTTGGTGCAGTTATCGCAACTAGCGAGAAAACACGCCAATTGAACAATACACAACATTGACATTCATTTTTTACCGGTTGGTTCATTAAAACACCCATACAGAAAACGCACCTAGCGTTAATTAACCCACCTCTCGGACAGTTTTTCACCCTCGTTGATTAACACACCTTTTTACAGTTTTAAACCGGTAATACTGAGTAATAGTCCAAAAATTAATTATCTTCCGACATACGTACAAATAACAACGAGGTTTAAGAATTCTACACGGGCTGTGCCCCGTCCACAGGATTTTTTGATGTGATCAATGGCCATAACTCTGGCAGTAATTATCAGAAATCGCTGAAAATCAATAAGCTATTTCGTCTCATGACCTTAAACAATGTGTATAAATTTAAAGTCAATCGGATATTAACTTTGGCCTCTAGAGCATCCACAAGATTTTTTGAAGTAATCAAGGGCCACAATTCTCTGGCACTAATTATTAGAAATCACTGAAAATCAATAGACTTCTTCGTCTCATGACCTTAAACACTGTGTATAAATTTCAAGTCAATCGGATGATAAGTTTGGCCTCTAGAGCGTCCACAAGATTATATTGAAGTGATCAAGGGCCAAAACTCTGGCACTAATTATCGGAAATCGCTGAAAATCAATAGGATTCTTCGACTTATGACCTTAAACACTGTGTATAAATGTATATTAACACTGTGTATAAATTTAAAGTCAATCGGATATTAACTTTGGCCTTTAGAGCGTCCACAAGATTTTTTGAAGTGATCAAGGGGCATAACTCTGGCACTAATTATCAGAAATCGATGAAAATCAATAGGATTCTTCGTCTCATGACCTTAAACACTGTGTATAAAGCCAATCGGATATTAACTTTAGCCTCTGAAGTGATCAAGGGCCATAACTCTGGTAGTTATAATCGGAAATCGCTGAAAAACAATAGGCTTCTTCGTCTCATGACCTTGAACACTGTGTATAAATTTAAAGTCAATCGGATATTAACTTTAGCCTCTAGAGCATCCACAAGCAATTGTGGACGCCAGACCGACCGACGGACGGACGGACTGGGGCGACGACAATATACGACCACATTTCAATGAGGGCGTATAAAAATGGGTGGCCTTAGGGACATGTGCATCAGTCGGTCGCATTTTTGCTACCCCCCCCCCAACAAAATCTTTATGTACGCCCCTGAGCAGCGTTATGGCCTACCCTTGCATCGAATTCCAACTGCCAAGGAATCTTTTACATGCACACCAATATGTACATGGGACCTCGGTTAAATTGAAAGTACAGTCTATATTACGAATTAGGCCACCCATTTTTGATTATTAGGTTCACAGATTTTTAGGACATAGAATTGATGATGTCGGTCGAAATAAAAAAAAAAAAAAAAGATGTCAGTGTCTTATTTTTTAAAGAGTAAAATTTTGATGTCGGGCTATAATAAAAAAATAATTTTTCGACTAATGATTAATTTTACCAGATCATATATATATATATATATTTAGATATTAGGTATTGCTTCAGTGTAAACCCTGCGTTTTGATTGGTCAATTAGACACCGTCTATTGGACAATAACACCCTTCTGTTTTAGTAATGTCTTTTAAAATCCTGAAAAAGCATGTTACAATGTCGATAAACACTTCCTGTTTCGCATTTAGAGGGGTGTTATTGTCCAATAGACATGTCCTGAGATTTTACATTAGAACCCTCGACGCTACGCGTCTCGGGTCCTAATGATCTCAGGACATGTCTATTGGACAATAACACCCCTCTAAATGCGAAACAGGAAGTGTTTATCTCCTAAATATACGGGGCATTTTTCCACTTAAGACCTTTCTTGTGGGGTATTCAAATATTATGGGGCATATTTAAAACATCGCTTTTATGTTGATTTTAATTTGAATCTACAGCCCAAATAGGTGTTTTTATACGCCCACATAGAAATGTGGACGTATATTGCTGTCGCCCCCGTCCGTCCGTCTGTCGGTCCGTCCGTCCATCGTCCACAATTTTTTGTGAACGCACTAGAGGCCAGGGTTAATATCTGATTGACTTTAAATTTATACACAATGTTTAAGGTCATGAGACGAAGAAGCCTATTGATTTTCAGCAATATCCGATAATTACTGCCAGAGTTATGACCCTTGATCACTTAAAAAAATCTTGTGAACGCTCTAGAGGCTAAAGTTAATATCCGATTGACTTTAAATTTACACACAGTGTTTAAGGTCATGAGACGAAGAAGCCTATTGATTTTCAGCGATATCCGATAATTACTGACAGATTTATGACCCTTGATCACGTTGAAAAATCTTGTGAACGCTCTAGAGGCTAAAGTTAATATTGGATTGACTTTAAATTTATACACAGTGTTCAAGGTCATGATACGAAGAAGCCTATTGATTTTCAGCAATATCCGATAATTACTGCCAGAGTTATGACCCTTGATCACTTTGAAAAATGTTGTGAATGATCGAGAGGCTAAAGTTAATATCCGATTGACTTTAAATTTATACACAGTGTTTAAGGTCATAAGACGAAGAAGCCTATTGATTTTCACGCATTTCCGATAATTAGTGCCAGAGTTATGGCCCTTGATCACTTCAAAAAATCTTGTGGATGCTCTAGAGGACAAAGATGATGTCCGATTGACTTCAAATTTATACACAGTGTTTAAGCTCATGAGACGAAAAAGCCTATTGATTTTCAGCGGTCTCTGATAATTATTGCCAGAGTTATGGCCCTTGATCATATCAAAAAATCCTGTGGACGCTCTAGAGGCCAAAGTTAATATCCGATTGACTTTAAATTTACACACACTGTTTAAGATCATGAGACGAAGAAACCTACTGATTTTCAGCGATTTCAAATAATTACTTCCAGAGTTATCTCCCTTGATCACTTCAAAAAACCTTGTGACACTATAGATGCCAAACTTATCATCCGATTGATTTCAGTCTGATACACAGAGTTTAAGGTGTTGAAACGAACAAGTATTTTGATTTTCAATGAATTTTGATAACTGAACAGCTAAATCCATGATGTTAAATGTTTCCTATACTAATTGTTAGCGTGGGGCAAAACTTTATAAAAAGCTAACAAATTCTAATGATTTTCAGATAATTACATAATGAGTTGTTACTCTTAATCAGATTTTAGTGTATTACAAATGTTTCATTCCCCAAAAAAGTAAAAATATGCGACAACCCTTGTTGACTGCCCGGACGATTTAGCTGCTGTGGGCGTATGTTTCGTTGCCTGGCAATCTATCTTTAAACAATTGGTGCATATTTCGGTTTTATATCGATATGTCCAATAGTTGTCTCCCCTTAGACCACATATCGCATTTCTGTCGCTCCCTCAGAATCTTGGATGTTCATTGACGTTCGAGTCTACTGATCGGGTGAAGCTGATTGGCTGATAGTTTATATGCCCCACAAAATTGTTCGAGACTACGAAGGAGGAACGAACTGGCATCGTTGACTGTCATACTGTCAATTTTCGTTGACGAAGGTAAGTTTAAGATTCGTTTAAATAATAGGTAATTTTTCTGTAGGGTATTTAAGGTATCCTGAACGAAAGTAGTCCGTTATTAAGGTGCACAAGACAAGGAAGGGTTCGTGAGACATGGTTACCGCCATTAGTCATTAACTACAGTTACAGCCGGAAGCCATTTTTTTGTCATGTTTGCAGCTTGAGGTGTTATGGATTTGGCTGTCTGACAGCGCGGCTTTTTAGAATATTTGATCAATTGGAAGATTTTCGATCTTGTTTTTACGCCTACCACAGGCATTCATGTTTGATGTGACTCCCATTTTTGTGTCTCAATATATTTCATTGTCACAGAATTGAAGGAAGATTGAGATAATTATATTGTTGGTTTTTTTACCACCCTTACTGGCCTTACGGTAAGGCTTACCCTCAATTTATAGGTTTTAATCTTACATGCCTGAACCAGGCCAAACCCTAACCCCTTGTCCTCTCTACATACCAGCAATTAAAAGAGATGGAATGTAAAGGGAGTCGGGTCAAACAGCCTTTTAATTATTAATCGGAATCTGAAACGTCGCCAGACAGAGTCCGAAAGGTTGCCTGTGTTGAGTCCGAAATGATGGGGGGCCGAAATGTCGTGCTACCGTAGTAATTACTAAAATTAGACATAAAAAGTCCAAAGTGACTCGCCTAAATAAGATAGGTAATTCTTTTGTGAATTTTCAGTTCTCAACTTCGAAGCTACAAATATTAAATAATGAATGAATATGAATTTCTTTTTTTGAATTTTCAGTTGTCAGCAACAATTTATTGGAATAGTTTATTGGTCAACTTGCGGTGTATTTGTTACAGACATATCGTCATAGCCATGCCAAAGGTTAGGCCTAGTTTATTTTAATTTACTAAAAATTTTTAGGCTAAATTTATTTTTTGCACTTAATTTGGATCAATTAACTGCAAGTTGACGTCACTATAAAAGCATACACCCTATATCCAAGACCAGGTACAAATCCTTCTCAAAACACTGTTCATGTGAGGGAATACCCCCCGATATAAAACAAATCATTAAAAGAGGCCATGTTTGTGTCCGTGTGATTTTTTTGCTGGCGAACTACCCAGCAATGGGTGCGAAGTCGGAGATTTCATTGCATACACACGACGATGGTGTGTTTAATTGCTACGGTATACATTTATCTTAAAAAATCAAAGGCTAATTAAATTCTTGCATTATCCTCTGCCCACACCTTTTTCTGTGATTGTTATCTCAGAAAGTGTTGTACGCCTAACTCTTCATTAAATGTTTTGATAGGCCCATATATGGATAGCAGAAATATCCAATCTTACTATTCTTATTAGCAAAATACTGGATTACCTAAAAAAAAAACCTCATGGACTGGACAAAAAGGTAAAGGTTTCCCTAATGAACTGCCAGACGATTAGGAAAGCCTGTTCGTGTGGCGTGAAAGTTTGCACCTGGAATGAGCGTTTGATGTACATGTTGACAAACATTTAATGAAGAGTTAGGCGTACCGTACGCGAAATTTCAACTGGCCGGTGTCATGGCTATGCAAATGTAGAATGCATTACCATGAAGACAAATTGTATGGTAACTATTGTAGTGGTCCAGTCTTCACTATTTGCGATAGAATTATTTATTCCAATATACAAACTGTAATGATATGTGTTGACAATTGTGCAATTGAACCTATTTGAACTTGCGTAAGGGTTCTTAGACTGGATCAATTATAAACACAAGTATAGTAATTAAAGCAAAATCTGCCTATTGTAGGTCTTTCTTTAGGCCTGAAATGTTATAAAAATATTATTTAGACATTAATTAACTTATCGAGATCATAATCAACTCTCAATGTCAAAGCTAGCCTGCGATATTTGTTGGATTATAGTTCGATTTGCTGCAAAATTTTCCTTCATGATTTAACGATTAAATGGGTAAACAAGACTACTAGTAGTACTAGTTTTGTCTTACCGACTTTAGCAATGATGAACGAGGCTCAACGGAACTTTCATTTGCTTAGTTCTCGGTTCATAGTGGATCAATTTGACTGAGATTTTCAGCAAATTGCCTTTACATTATCTAGTTTTTAACTAATATAGTGAGAACTGCCAACTCATTATCTAATCAATCTAATCTTTCATAATGTATCTTTACTATTGATCTACTTTCATTTATTTTATTCTTAAAGATTTGTTGGATAAAGCTAGATATGGATGTATGGTGGCCAGATGAGGTCCAGTAAGTATTTCAAAGAACTAAATAGTTTTGAATTCTTACAATAGAGTAACTTCGAATAAGTCGGATTTGTATAGTTAGATTTTCACTCAACTGGGATGAAATCGTTTGTACCCCTTGATCCTGCATGATTTCATAATAAATTTCTTTTGCCCGTAAATTGTATTTCCTAAGCAGCACCTCCGCTCAACTCCGATCAAAATGTTGGGTCCATTTGATTTAATTCCAGCTTTTTTCCTTTTGCCTATATGTTCAGAATTTGGCTACGTCAGTTTCCTCCTGATTGTCTAAAATGTGGTTAGGTATTCCATGCACAGAACCCCAAAATACTTTCCCCGATCATTTTGACTCAAATCAGCCTATTTTACGCAACACAATTATAGGCTTTCATGGAAAATTAAGGACATTTTTGCTTTACTAAAATACATTTTATTTTATTTTTTGCATTTCAGAAATTCCGTTATCTATTGACAGTGAAAAGTTACATGAAGATCGTGGCATTAATGAACTAAAACACAGGAAACGGTTTCAGAGGAAATAGGTATGCTTTTCCTTTGAAATATATTTTGTAATGATTGCTCTTTGAAAAAAATAAACGTGTATGTCTGTGGTTAAGGTTAAGTCCATCAGAATTACCCGGCATGATTTCCCCTTTTGACGGGTGCCATGATTCTTGGGTACACATCGAATTTGGCAATAATTTCCCCATAGTCACATTATATGTTCATCTTCATTATCCCAGTTGGAGTAGGACGTTATACCACATTTCATTTGTGGAAGAATAAGATGTTGCAGATTTAAGGGAAGAACGAGAACCAAATATCTTTTTCTGATAAATTTTTCATGAGTTGTTACTTTTGATTGGTTGTTATTGCCTTATATAAAGTCGCATTACCTTCAAAAGAATAAATATGTCACAACCATTGTCAGTTACTCTAAATGGCTAAGCTGCTTTGGGTTTACGTTGCACAAAATTTCACCCTAATAAGAAATAGTTTATCAATGCCGGAAATAATACAAAAGAAATAATAACTCAATTTTATGAGGAGCAAGAGTTCTATAAATTTTATTTGAGGAAAAACAAGACATGGTCAATACACAAGGCTTTAGTTATTGGTATACATACAGTATTTTGTTAATTATCTGGCTTAAATTAAAACTCTTATTTTCATTTTAGTTAAGTCTGTCAAGAACCTAGCAAGAAGAACTGGGACAGATGAGGAAAATAAAGCTCTGAAAGATACATTTAATTTATACCTCGCCCATGTTCATCCACCAGTTTACGTCGAGGATATTAAAAATGCTTTACCGAGGTTCAAGTGTTTACGAAGACGAAGAGTACCTCAAATAAGGACAAAGTTAAATAACATGAAACTAGGGAAATAAACAGAATAAAATTAAAGATAACATGTATACTCGTTGATAAACTTAAAATATGTTTATCTCCCAAAGATCTAGGTTACTTTCATTACTTGCTTGTATCAGACCATAACTTACTGGTTTATGCTTCCTGATTATAGGTAAATTTTTAAACATAACGCTAACGCTACAATATACGTCCACATTCCTGCTTTGATATGGTACTTTGTCAAGAATGCTAGGCGTTTGGTTTGTTTAGCGTTGAGGGTCGTGCACCAACATTAATAGTTGCCGTCCTTAGAGTATAAGGAATAACTATACCAAGATAATCCATTCAGAATTGTGCCTTCCTAACACTAAAGGCAAAAATAGGTTGCCAGGCAACGAAACATACGCCCACACAGCAGCCAAATCGTCCGGGCAGTCAACAAGAGTTGTCGCATATTAAGGAATTATCAGAAAATCATTAGAATTTGTTTGGTTTTTATAATCAAACGTTTTTTTTTAAATCAGATAATAATTGTGAAGGGTGATTTTTCGTACAATCAGGGGACATAATTCAGGAAGTAATGACCCGATGGGCACAAATATCGAAAGGAACCAACATGTCAAGTTTCATCAAAATCGGTTCAAAATTGTGACCTCTATAGGGTCCACAACCTTGATATAACATGTTTTCACACTATTCGTGTACAAACGACGGCCATTTTGTCTGTCAATGCTAGTCCGATTTTCACGTAATTCAAACTCTCTCTTCATTACCATGTAACGGTGATATAGTCAAACGTTTTTTTAAATCGGATAATAATTTTGACCTCCAGAGGTACCAAAAGCTAACAAAAGCGATTTTTTTGACAATCCGGGGACATAATTCAGGAAGTTATGATCCAATGGGTGCAAATATCGAAAGGAACCAAGATCTTTGGGTTATAAACATACATGTCAAGTTTCATCAAAATCGGTTCAAAATTGTGACCTCTATAAGGTCCACAACCTTTATATAACATATTTTCACATTATTCGCATACAAACGGCGGCCATTTTGTCTGTCAATTTTGGTCCGATTTTCCCAAATTCAAACTCAACCTTCATAACCATGGAATCGTGATATAATCAAACGGGTTTTTAAATCGGATAACAATTTTGACCTCCAGAGGGACCACAAGCTAAAAAGGGCGATTTTTTGGACAATCAGGGGCCATAATTGAGGAAGTTACGATCCGATGGGCGCAAATATCGAAAGGAACCAAGATCTTTGGGTTATAAACATACATGTCAAGTTTCATCAAAATTGGTTCAAAATTGTGACCTCTATAAGGTCCACAACCTTGATATAACATATTTTCACACTATTCGCGTACAAACAGCGGCCATTTTGTCCGTCAATTTTGGTCCGATTTTCATGAAATTCGAACTCAACCTTCATAACCATAGAACGGTAATATAATCAAACGTTTTTTTAAATCCGATAACAATTTTGACCTCCAGAGGGACCACAAGCTAAAAAGGGCAATTTTTCGGACAATCAGGGGCCATAATTCAGGAAGTTACGATCCGATGGGCGCAAATATCGAAAGGAACCAAGATCTTTGGGTTATAAACATACATGTCAAGTTTCATCAGAATTGGTTCAAAACTGTGACCTCTATAAGGTCCACAACCTTGATATAACATATTTTCACACTATTCGCTTACAAACGGCGGCCATTTTGTCCGTCAATTTTGGTCCAATTTTCACGAAATTCGAACTCAATCTTCATAACCATGGAACGTATATATAATCAAACGTTTTTTTAAATCCGATAACAATTTTGAACTCCAGAGGGACCACAAGCTAAAAAGGGCAATTTTTCAGACAATCAGGGGCCATAATTCAGGAAGTTACGATCCGATGGGCGCAAATATCGAAAGGAACCAAGATCTTTGGGTTATAAACATACATGTCAAGTTTCATCAAAATCGGTTCAAAATTGTGACCTCTATAAGGTCCACAACCTTGATATAAAAAATTTTCACACTATTCGCGTACAAACGGCGGCCATTTTGTCCGTCAATTTTGGTCCGATTTTCACGAAATTCGAACTCAACCTTCATAACCATGCAACGGTGATATAATCAAACGGATAAATCGGATAACAATTGTGACCTCCAGAGGGACCACAAGTTAAAAAGGGCGATTTTTCGGACAATCAGGGGCCATAATTCAGGAAGTTACGATCCGATGGGCGCAAATATCGAAAGGAACCAAGATCTTTGGGTTATAAACATACATGTCAAGTTTCATCCAAATCGGTTCAAAATTGTGACCTCTACGCTGTTCACAAGCTAAAAAACGTGATTTTTCGTACAATCAGGGGCCATAACCCATGAAGTTACAGTCCGATACATGCCAATATCGAAAGGAACCGAGATCTTATGGTGATAAACCTATGTTTTAAGTTTAATTGAAATCGGATAAAAATTGTGACCTGTAGACTGTTCACAACAAAAATGTGGACGGACGGACGGACGGACAGGGGCGACGACAATATACGTCCACATAAAAATGTGGGCGTATAAAAAGTGGGCGTGGCTCTGCCCCTGGGGGTCGGGACATTCATCAAAATCAATAGTGGACGCCCTCAGGCTATAAGGAATACATAAACCAAGTACCAAGCTGATTCATTCAGAATTGCGGCCTGTAAACGACAAACACAAAAATTGGTCGTGTGTTGCCTGTGTGAGTCGGGGCATGCAGTTGACGTCCTTCGGCTATATATGGAATACATATCCCAAGTTTAAAGACGATCCATTAAGAATCGTGGCCTGTAGACAACACACATAGACACGAAGTAAAAATGGGCATGGCTCTGCCCCTGGGGGTTAGGAAATCACCAAAAACAATAGGGGTCATCTTTAGGGTATAAGGAATAGGTTTGTAAAGTTTTAAAAGGATCTGTTAAGAATTGCATCCTGTAGGCGAACACAAGACACAAAAGCATTGGGCGTGGCTCTGTCCCAGGGGGTCCGTCATGCACCAAAAATAATAGTGGTCAGCCTTAGGGTATAAGGAATAAGTATAAAAAAAGTTTTCAAGACGATCGATTAAGAATTGTGGGCTGTAGGTGACACACAGACAGACAAAAAAAAAATGGGCGTGGCTCTGTCCCTTGGGGTTGGGCATGCACCAAAAACAATAGCGATCTTCCTTAAGGTACCAAGAATAAGTATTCAAAGTTTCAAGATGATACATTAAGAAATGCAGCCTGTAGACGACAGACAAACAAATACAAGAAATGGGTGTTGCTGTCCCACGGGGGTCGGGCATGCACCCAAAACAAAAGGGGTCATCCTTAGGGTATAAGGAATAAGTCATGATGACCGATTAAGAATTGTGGCCTGTAGACGACACACAAAAAGAAAATGGGCGTGACTGTGCCCCTGGGGGTTGGGCATGCACCCTAAATGATAGAAATGTTCCTTAGGGTACAAAGAATAATCTTTCAAAGTTTCGTTAAGATGATACGTTAAGAAATGTAGCTTGTAGACGACAAACAAATAAATACAAGGAATGGGCGTGGCTCTGCCATTGGGGGTCGGGCATGCACCAAAAAACAATACGGATCATCCTTAGGGTAAGTATACAAAGTTTTAAGAAAATCCAGTTAGAATTGCGGCTTCTAGGCGACACAGAGACACACAAAAAGAAAATGGGCGTGGCTCTGCCCCTGGGGGTTGGGCATGCACCCCAAACGATAGGGATCATCCTTAGAGTATAAAGAGTAAGTATACAAAGTTTTAAAGAAAATCCAATAAGAATTGCGGCCTGTAGGCGACACAAAGACACACGATAAGAAAATGGGTGTGGCTCTTCCCCAGGGGGTTGGGCATGCACCGCAAATGATAGGGATGTTCCTTAGGGTACAAAGAATGTGTATGCTAAGTTTCAAAATTATAAGTTAAGAAATGTGGCCTGTAGACGACAAACAAGTAAATACTAGAAATGGGCGTGGCTCTGTCCCTGGGGGTCGACATGCACCAAAAACAATAGAGATCTTCCTTAGGGTATAAGGAATACGTATACCAAGTTTGAAGAAAATCCAGTAGGAATTGCGCCCTGTAGGCGACACAAAGACACACGAAAAGAAAATGGCCGTGGCTCTGCCCATGGGGGTGGGGCATACACCCCAAACGATAGGGATGTTCCTTAGGGTACAAAGAATGTGTATGCAAAGTTTCAAGATTATAAGTTAAGAAATGTGGCCTGTAGACGACAAACAAACAAATACTAGAAATGGGCGTGGCTCGGCGATTCTGACCCATCTATTTATTTTCCTTGTGGGTAATTTAGTTGTACACATTGGCATACACGCAAAAAAATCCCCTGGCATTTGGAATTCAATATGAATAGACTGTAGTTCTGCTGTCTGGCCAAAATTCAGTCATAGCACACTGTATGATTGATGTCTGTCTTCATTAGCCTAACAGGTTTTTTTTTTTAATTTTCAAACGATATTTTCGAATGGTCAGTCTAGTTCAGATTCTAACACATCTAATGGCTTCTGGTGGGTGGTTGAATGGATTTGAGGTGTGTGCTTTAGATCATGAGGTCTGTAGTTGAGTCAAGCGGCATGGCTTCGATCCAAAACTTGCACGTGACCACAAGAAGATTCGCCTGTTCAAGCTCTTGAGAAATATAAGTCCCCAGGTTTCCCCCCACAACTTTTGGGGGTGGGGGGAACATGGTGGTTAAGTGGGTAAGGTGCTGGGGGCAGTTTCACAAAAGTTCGTAACTTTAAGAAAAAAAACTGCGTAAAGAAAAACTTACGAAAAAGATACGAATTATTTACGTCGGTTTCACAAAGGCCGGCGTAAGTTTTTCTTAACTTTTTCACGTATCTTCTTTCGTAAATACGTCGTGACCATGCATGACGTCATGTTGCGTCACTTTATTCAAACTTCTGTAAACATTCCCACGGTCTAAATGTTGACAATGTCGGCATTATAGCCGCTATGTTTGATTTGATCATTACCTTTTGAAACATAAACGACGAAATGATATATATATATACGCTAAGAATTTAGGAGTGTATCTATTATTATTAATAAACTGATATTTTCAAGCCTTTTGTTTACTTGTTTCTGTTTGCTACGTCATAGCGCGTGTCACAGTAGCGTGCGCTTCGTCTGTCAGTCTGCCAAAAGCCGAAATGGGGTCTAAAATTGGACCCCTGCAGCTCTCCGCTTTATGATTGAGGCAGTTGAGCAGAACTGTGGAATTCTAAAAGGAAAATTGAGCAGCAGCCTGACCAAGACATCGAAAGTGATAGTTTGGGAGAATATTTGTAAGCTTACTCTTAAGGCCCTTGTTAGTTATAGGCCTACAGGGTCTAGTAGTAGTAATAGGCCTACTAGGCATAATAATAGTAATACCCAGCGTTGGCCATAATCTTGTTTAATGGAAACTAGCCTACTGAGATTATTTTTCCTGGGTTCCTGTTTGTGATAAATCAAATTAAATACGATGTTGTAGGCCTACTTGTGTAAATGCTTGCCTTCAATTGAAGGCCCACGAGACCCTAGTTTTAAGCCTGAATATGCCAAGCCTATAAGCTATATAATAATTATATATATAGGCATACCTTTCCGGTACTATAGCAGGTAAACCCGATCCTGACCACAAAACTTAAAAGGTGATTAGTCTAGTCACTGATGGTACGCTAACCCCTTGTGCCATGAGTTTTTGGAAGCTACCTGTGGCATAGTAGCCTATCGTTATGCAAATGAAATGGGGTTTAACGTGCCACTCTTCTGCACCTAACCTGAGCTAATGGAAGACGGGCATACGCCATACAGTGTGCTATGAGGGAAATTTTGCTCGGGCAGCGGCACTACGGACTACTCTTTTACAACGAATTCCAACTGCCAAGGGATCTTTTACGTGCACGCCAATGTGTACACGGGAATTCGGTTTTACGTCCCATCCGAACGACTAGACAGCTGTCCTTGTCAGCCCCTCCGTTCTGCATCACTTTCTCAACCAATGCAGGGATCGAACCCGACTTCCAGGCTAGCGAGCCAGCGCCTTAGACACGTGATCCCCCCTATCGTAATGCAATCTGGACTTGTACTGTAGTTTGTACACTACAGATGACAAGGATTTCGATCGTTGAGTTGCGGTTTCGATATCATAATTAATACAGTTAATAACATGTAATATATTGGTCCGATCAAGTCTGTACCGCGAAACTAACTCCTCGTCTGTATGGATGTCGGGAGGGTTTAATCTATCACTGAATATTCTCTCCCAACGAAGTTCCTGAGGGCAGTTTTAAAAAAGTTCGTAAATTTATTAAGAAAAAACGTTACGTTAAAAAAAAATTACGAAAAAGATACGAATTATTTACGCCGGTTTCACAAAGGTCTTTTCTTAACTTTTTCTCGTAACTTTTTACGTAGATACGCCACGAATGGTAGTGACGACATTTTACGTCATTTCATTCAAAGTTCTGTAAACATTCCCCCAGTCATAATGTTGACAAATTCGGCATTACAACCGTTGTGTTGGGTTTCACCCTTATCATTTGAAACGAAAACGACGAAATGGTATATTCCTTATATATACGCTAAGATGTAGCTGTGTATTTATGAATAACATAACGCTAACGCTACAATATACGTCCACATTCCTGCTTTGATTGATATGGTACTTTGTCAAGAAGGCTAGGCGTTTGGTTTGTTTAGCGTTGAGGGTCGTGCACCAACATTAATAGTTGCCGTCCTTAGAGTATAAGGAATAACTATACCAAGATAATCCATTCAGAATTGTGCCTTCCTAACACTAAAGGCAAAAAGTGGGCGTGGCTCTGCCCCTGGGGGTCGGGACATTCATCAAAATCAATAGTGGACGCCCTCAGGCTATAAGGAATACATAAACCAAGTACCAAGCTGGTTCATTCAGAATTGCGGCCTGTAAACGACAAACACAAAAATTGGTCGTGTCTTGCCTGTGTGAGTCGGGACATGCAGTTGACGTCCTTAGGCTATATGGAATACATATCCCAAGTTTAAAGACGATCCATTAAGAATCGTGGCCTGTAGACAACACACATAGACACGAAGTAAAAATGGGCATGACTCTGTCCCTGGGGGTTAGGAAATCACCAAAAACAATAGGAGTCATCTTTATGCAGCCTGTAGGCGACAGACAAACAAATACACGAAATGGGTGTTGCTGTCCCATGGGGGTCGGGCATGCACCTAAAACAAAAGGGGTCATCCTTAGGGTATAAGGAATAAGTATTTTAAGTTTCAAGATGACCGATTAAGAATTATGGCCTGTAGGCGACACACAAAAAGAAAATGGGCGTGACTCTGCCTATGGGGGTTGGGCATGCACCCCAAATGATAGAAATGTTCCTTAGGGTACAAAGAATAATCATTCGAAGTTTCAAGATGATACGTTAAGAAATGTGGCTTGTAGACGACAAACAAATAAATACAAGGAATGGGCGTGGCTCTGCCATTGGGGGTCGGGCATGCACCAAAAAACAATACGGATCATCCTTAGGGTAAGTATACAAAGTTTTAAGAAAATACAGTTAGAATTGCGGCTTCTAGGCGACACAGAGACACACAAAAAGAAAATGGGCGTGGCTCTGCCCCTGGGGGGTTGGGCATGCACCCCAAACGATAGGGATCATCCTTAGAGTATAAAGAGTAAGTATACAAAGTTTTAAAGAAAATCCAATAAGAATTGTGGCCTGTAGGCGACACAAAGACACACGATAAGAAAATGGGTGTGGCTCTGCCCCAGGGGGGTTGGGCATGCACCCCAAATGATAGGGATGCTCCTTAGGGTACAAAGAATGTGTATGCTAAGTTTCAAAATTATAAGTTAAGAAATGTGGCCTGTAGACGACAAACAAATACATACTAGAAATGGGCGTGGCTCTGTCCCTGGGGGTCGGGCATGCACCAAAAACAATAGAGATCTTCCTTATGGTATAAGGAATACGTATACCAAGTTTGAAGAAAATCCAGTAAGAATTGCGCCCTGTAGGCGACACAAAGACACGCGAAAAGAAAATGGGCGTGGCTCTGACCCTGGGGGTGGAGCATACACCCCAAACGATAGGCATGTTCCTTAGGGTACAAAGAATGTGTATGCAAAGTTTCAAGATTATAAGTTAAGATTTGTGGCCTGTAGACGACAAACAAAGAAATACTAGAAATGGGCGTGGCTCGGCCCCTGGGGGTCGGGCATGCCCCAAAAACAATAGGGATCTTCCTTGGGGTATAAGGAATAAGTATACCAAGTTTGAAGAAAATCCATGAAGAAGTGCGCCCTGTAGGCGAACCACAGACACACACACACACACACATACATACATACACACACACACACACACACACACACACACACACACACAGACAGGGGCGACGGCATAATACGTTCACATTATGAATGTGGACGTATAAAAAAGCTATTTTCATGCCTTTTGTTTTTCTTTGCTACTTCATAGCGCGTGAGACACAGTAGTATACGTCGTCTGCCAAAAGCCGAAATAGAAAGAATGAAAATTAAAATCGAAAACAAAATTGGAACGGCTCTCGGTGTTTCGATTGAGGGGCGTAGAGCAGAATTACGGAATTCTGAAAGGAAAATTGAGCAGCAGTCTGACAAGGTAATCGAAAATCTGAGCTTGGGAGAATATTTGTGTCGGTCTTTGCCGCGATAGGCGTAGGCCTAGGCCTACTCTTTAGGGGAAATTTATTGATAATTAATCGTTAACACGGGTTGTTATTGCTCGTGAAACACGATAAATTACTCTAGACACTGATGGTACACTAACCCCGTGACCATGTGCATCAGTGATGAGATTTTGGAAGCTAGGTGTGGCATAGTAGGCCTACTGTAATGCAATCAGAACTTGTAAGTTGTACAATAGGATTTCGATCGGCAAATTGCGGTTTTGATATCATCATTTATAGCCTACGGCTACAGTGAACAACTACGGGGCCTACTGGTCCAATCAAGTTTGTTACGTGAAACTAGGGAATCACGGTGGCTAAGTGGGCAAGATGCTGGCTCGCTAGCCTGGAGGTCGGGTGTTCGATCTCTTCATTGGCCGAGGAAGTTCATTTCGATTTTCCGGAGTGGTTTCACCTTGTCAGTGATGCAGAAGGAGGGTCTGACATGGACAGCTGCCTAGTCGTTCGGATGGGACGAAAAACCGAGGCCCCGTGTACACGTAAAAGATCCCTTGGCAGTTGGAATTCGATATAAGAGTAGGCCGTAGTGCCGCTGCCCGGGCAAAATTTCCCTCATAGCACACTGTATGGCATATGCCCGTCTTCCATTAGCCCAAGTCAGGCACAGAAGACTAGGACGTTAAACCCCATTGAAACTAACTCCTCGTCCGTACGGGTGTCACTAAATATTCTCTCTCGTCGAAGTTGCCGATCCGCATAAAGCAATGGTTGCCAACAATGGTTGTGTACAAAATACACGACAAACAGTGGTAACAAGTGTCCGGAAAAGTAAGCTTACCCTGTCTGGCGCCACATCCGCCATAGCTGCACTTTATCGGAATACTTTTACAAGTAGAACACACAAAAGAACTTTAAAAAAAAAACAACTCAATGCTTCTCCCCCCCCCCCCAAAAAAAAAAAAATTAATCAATCAAGAAATAGATAGAGAAGTATAGAGATAAAATATAAGTAAGTAGGCCTATTCAAAATAATAATAAGAATAGTAACATATACAAACTGAGGAAATAATGGGTATTATCTTGTGTTAGGCAGTAAACATTTTTGTGAAGTAAAAAATAACTAAAAAAAACGTCCATAACCCCGAAAGTGCTCGCGTACCACAGGTTGGGAACCACTGGCATAAAGTAACAATGCGGACATTTTGTCCAAGATAGTAAAAAAATCCAACTTACGACAGGGTGAGAGTTGCTGTAGACTTTACGATCAAATTTACGAATTTTGTAAGTTAAGAATTTTAGTGAAACGCAATTTCTTCGTAAGTTTACGTTACGATAAATTTTTCATCGTAAGATGCTTGGTGAAACTACCCCCTCATACGCCTAAAGTATAAAGGCGTCCATGTTGTCAAAGATACGAAAAATTTCCAACTTACGACAAGGTTAGAGTTGCCGTAGACTTCACGATAAAAGTTACAAATTTCGTAAGTTAAGAAGTTTAGTGAAACGCGATTTTTACGTAAGTTTACGTTACGATAAACTTACGCAAATTTTTCTTCGTAAGTTGCTTTGTGAAACTGGCCCCTGGTTCGCTAGCCTGGATGTCGAATGTTTGTTCCCTGCATTGCCCGCGAAAGTTCGTCCAGATTTTCTCTTGTCAGTGATGCAGGACAGAGGGCCTGACAAGTACAGTTGTCTAGTTAGAATGGAATGGAAAACCGAGGTCCCCGTGTACACCACGAGATGCATGTAAAAGATCCCCTGGCAGTTTGACTTCGATGAAAGAGTAGGCCGTAGTACCGCTTCCCAGGCAATATTTCCCTCATAGCACATTGTATGGTGTATGCCTATCTTCATAAGCCCAGTTCAGGAGCAGAACCCCATTTCATTTCACCTAGTTTTGGTGAAGTGGGTGTTAAACTCTGGGAATTGTGGATTTTCTTTGTACTTTTCATTGGAATTCTAGTCACATCAATGACTATGGATTCTTTCTGTAGTGGGTTTATGCACTTTTTAGTACAAACCTCAGTTCAGATGAATGACAATTTTTTTATTTTTTTTTGGGGGGGGGGGGGTACTATATATCGGGTTACCCACCACCGAAAAAATAAATGTCCCCCCCTCAAAAAACACAACTATTAACACTCCAACAGAATTTCTATACCCCATAAAATTGATATGCCCCATATGCTTTATAATTCCGTTATATTACAAACAAAACGGGACATCAAAATTGTGGGCTATATAAATTGTATATACCCCACAAAATTTATATGCCTAATAAGCCGTATAAGATAATTCCTTTATTTTACAAATAAAACGGGGCATTAGAATTGCGGGGTATATAAATTATATATAGTTATATGCCCCATAATGTGATGCCCCACTTGACCATTTCAAAACGAGACCCCGTATAAGGTTCAGTGTCTGTATATATATATACAACTGGTAGTAGTTTTTTTCTTTGATGTCCATAGCAGTTATATCTTATAACAACCTCTCGTGACGTCATCAGAGGTTGATATATTCGGTTCATATCAACCGCTGATGACGTCCTGAGAGGTTGATATTTCATATCAACCGCTGATGATGTCATTACAGGTCGATATATTCGGCTCATATCAACCGCGCTTGACGTAGATGATCGAAATAATACAAAGAACACAGAAATAAAATTTTATTCTTTTGACAATAAAAAAAAAATTGTTTTGGTACAGTTTGTAGCATTCAGGACCTAAATAGACGGAGTACTTATCGGCTTATTTAAATCGGTTATCCACACTCCAGTCCATGTCCAAGATATCTTTCAGAATTTTCTTTCTGACCAAATCATTTCTCCACACATCCCAAGACGTGAAAGTATTTATCACCCAAGAGTTCCTTTGTAGAGTATTTTTGGCTACGGCTACAATCCACTCAAAACAGTCGGTCAAATCTTTCTCTGAACATACCGAAAAGTAACCTTCAGTCACGGTTCATGGTCAGAATTATCGGAAAAGATTGCCTTTTGATCCAAATTTTCTTCAGACTTTGTATAGATCCTCATCATAGTTGCATTCACATCTATTCTATCGTCAATATGATGACTAAAAAGGATTGATTATTCGTCTGACTTTGTTTTACTATCCTTTTTGTTTTAGCTTTCTTCAGTTCAATTACTACAAAATGGCGATTGTATAAACAAACACCTCACGTGCTGTCGAGCAATTAACCAATCTCTGTTGCCTTTTTTTAGAAGAGTCCATTAAATTTAAGGGTGAACGTTGTATATGTCAGATATAAACCTACTCTCCCTCGGATTGATATGATAGAGAACACTTGGGCTGCGCCCGCGTGTTCTCTATCATATCAACCTCGGGTAGGTTAATATCCTATACATATATATACAGACGAAATCTCTTACCAACACGACCGCACAGCTATGTGACAAAAAAATTAAGTCAATGGATTGCAATGCAAATACCACTATTAGAAAGCCCTTTGGCAGGCCATTACAATGACACCAAAATCACCTTTCTGCAATAAATAGCAAGAAAGTTAGGGCAATTTAAATGTTGCATAATTAGTCATTAACGCGTCAATTAATTTTGTAAGAAACAATAGCGCTCGCGAAATAACTTTGTGTCGTGATCCATTTTAACACCCCACTAAATGTTTTGTAACTTTCTCAATTATTGTTCAATTTCAATAAACTTGGTACACAGGGACTTGAAGGGGTTAAAATAAAACTTCTTACTACTGCTTGACTATAATAGTATAGTATTAGTATATAATAAAGGGATGTCAGACGCCATCTTTGTTATGACTTTTTTATGATATATCGTCGGCTGTCATCTCACAATACTCACTAGTTCTAACACTTCATGTCATTTTTATTGCCAACGAGACTTTATTTGATCATTATTCACCTTCCGATGTAATTAAATTAGTCCTTTTACACCGTTATTAATAACAAAACAAACTTAAAAAACTATCACTTGTCGATATACAACTTCGCAAGCTCGGAAGTAACTCGAAATAAGGTCAAAAGAAGTCTGCATCACCCAGTCCCTTTATAAACCTATCATTACTCGATATGTGCATAGGAACTGGGTGACCAAGTCTCACTCAACAGCGGCCTCGCTTCTTAGGTTCTATAAGCTTATTTCGGGTTATCTGGCACTAAAATAGGCGTCATTGTCTTATGATCTTAAACACTGTGTATATAAATTTAAAGTCAATCGGATATTAACTTTGGTCTCTAGAGCGTCCACAAGATATTTTGGAAGTGATCAAGGGCCATAACTCTGGTAGTTATTATCGGAAATCGCTGAAAAACAATAGGCCTCTTCGTCTCATGACCTTAAACACTGTGTATAAATTTAAAGTCAATCGGATATTAACTTTAGCCTGTAGAGCGTCCACAAGCAATTGTGGACACCGGACGGACGGACGGGGGCGACGACAATATACGACCACATTTCAATGTGGGCGTATAAAAAGTCATAACAAAGATGGCGTCTGACATCCCTTTATTATATACTAATACTATACTATTATAGTCAATTAGTAGTAAGAAGTTTTATTTTAATCCCTTCAAGCAAGTCCCTGTGACTTGGTATCATTGGAAAGCACAACAAAAGCCCCACATGATTAATTGCACAGGTCAATATCAGTTGTATTTATTATTAAATATTATAGGCATAGTATTTCTTGTGCCAAACAATTCAGCCAATGGGTGTGCGGGGAAATGGGTCACGTGACCAACAAACCTCAATGAAATACCGGAGGCGAAATAACTGCGTGGACAAATTCACTCCATGGGAGTCGATAGAATTGCCTGAAATTTGGCAAGTAGATCGTCAGATAACCACAGTAAAATATTATCATAGTTTTAAAAAATATTTTAATTATTTTCTAGCAAAGCGAAGTGATTTTGATGACTTGAAAAATCGCAGAAAATGTTGATCTTCGTGTTAAGCTTCTACAAAATCCAATCGGAAAAAAATCAAGGGCGGCATATTAGCAGGCTTGTTATCTACGTCAGCAAAATGTGTGTAGACCCCCCACTAATGTAAATAAACACCAAAACACCCATTTTATGAAGGGGGGTGGGGGGTGGGTACCAACGCTGAAGTACCGGCAGTCCAAACGAAAACGAGGCTGTTCACAAAGTTTTCACTGTCGAGAAGCCAGAATTGTCACATAGCTACATCTTCAATGTTATTGTTGATCCGATTTTTCGTGTCACCAGGAGGTAACGGAAATCGGCATGCCCGTAAGTTGCAAATTGATTAATTCCCACCTGAGCCATGCTCGGCCCGCCGTCCTCTTATACTGTCGTAAAATATTACCAGAAAGTGACTGCTGTGATTAATCTGCCAAAGCTTCGATGTAATTGTAAGTAATTTTTTTTCAGAATCACGTTTCGTTATATGCTTCGGCGGTTTAAATAAAAATAAAAAACACACGCATTTTTTTTTTCCCAATGGCAGTTTTGAACTGTCGTCGGCGGATCCGTGAACCAAAAAATCTAAAATGCTTGGCCTTAGGTTTCTGATGAAACATTTGTCATTTGACACGCTGCATTTAACGTTTTACATTTAACTTTGGGATTAGAGGTCTTTTGACATTATCATAACCGGTATTAAGACTTTGTACATTGTACTTTTTACACGTAATCAATGGAAAAGACATTTAATATTGGCAGCGATACCCTCCCATAAATTATATCTATATAAATATGTTAAATGTGAACATAAGACGTAAAAATTCTCTTATTTTGTATGTTCCTATATAAGTGAAAAGATAGGTTGCCATGCAACGAAACATACGCCCACAGCAGCTAAATCGTCCGGGCAGTCAACAAGGTTTGTCCCATATTTTTACTTTTTTCGCTAATGAAACATTTGTAATACACTAAAGACTGATTAAGAGTGACAACTCATTATGTAATTATCAGAAAATCATTAGAATTTGATTGCTTTTTATAAAGTGTTACCCTACGCTAACAATTAGTATATATACATGAAACATTTAATATCATGGATTTAGCTGTTCAGTTATCAAAATTCATTGAAAATCAAAATACCTGTTCGTTTCAACACCTTTAACTCTGTGTATCAATCTAAAGTCAATCGGATGATAAGTTTGGCCTCTATAGCGTCACAAGATTTTTTGAAGTTATCAAGGGGGATAACTCTGACAGTAATTATTTGAAATCTCTGAAAATCAATAGGCTTCTTCGTCTCATGACCTTAAACACCGTGTGTTAATTTAAAGCCAATTAGATATTGACTTTAGCCTCTAGAGCGTCCACAATAGGCCAGATTCTGACATTGATTATCGTGTCACCCCTGCTCCGACATCTGGAACGTTAAGAATTTAGAAAACAAATAACTTTTTTAACGTGTATTGAAGCCTCACGAAAAAGTTCCTCGGTAACGGCGCAGCAGTTATTGCTAAATAAATGGTTTAATTATGATATTGTCGGTGTTGAATCAATTGGTCATGTGACACGGTCAAAGGTGACTAAAGGGACCACATGACGCATCTTGACCAATAACAAATCAACAATAACAAAAATGGCAGCCCCCAGTAAATATTGTTATGCTATCATTCAAAGCTTATGTTTTACGTTTTATCCTGTAACAAACTTAATACAGCAATACGAGGGAGTGGAGTGAACAACGGAAATGTCGACAATGGTTAAAAGAAAGTGTCTTATGCTCAGTGATAGTGATAAAGACAGTGACTAATATTGTTAAAATATTTACTGTTATTGATTTTAAATAATAACCCAATATTTGACATGACACTTAGGTTTTCTGTTTCACTCATATTTTGGGGCTCAAAGACCGGCTTTCGGTGCATGGTTCCAAAATCCATTTACATGTACAGTCCATGATCAATTTTTTTCTGTATGTTTCAATTATATTGTATGAATACCTTTTTGGCATTAGATTTTAAATGTTTTAAGTATGTTTCTTTTTCAAATAATGTGTATTATTTAAAACTTGTCCATGTTGTTAAAACCCTCTAAGTGAAAAACATGATACTGAGCAGACAGACGTACATGTTATGTAGTTCTTAAAAGATAGGCTGGCACTGCCAGGCAGGATACGCCCACATTTTCGAGAGATGGACAGAGAACAAGCAATACCGAAAGTGATTTTTCCTACATCTTTAAGTCCTGTATTTCATACTGTATTGGGAGCAGCCATTTAGTTGGTCAGTTCCAGTCTGATATTAATGAAATTCGAAACCGACAATGATTATGGTGTGACGGTACACAACCTAGAAATGTGACTTTTCATCAAAATCGGATAAGAATTGTGACCTGTAGAGAGTCCACAACCATGATATACCATATTTTTACACTATTCGCGTACAAATGGAGACCATTTCGTCCGGCAATTTTGGTACGATTTTCACGAAATTAGAACTCAACCTTCCTCATCAAAATCGAATTAAAATTGTGACCTATACAGGGTCCACAACCATGATATATCATTTTTTTAACAGTATTCGCGTACAAACGGCGGTCATTTTGTCCGTCAATTTTGGTCCGATTTTCCCGAAATTCAAACTCAACCTTCCTTACAGTGTAACGGTGATATAATCAAACGTTTTTTTAAATTGGATAATAATTGTGACCTCCAGAGGGACCACAAGCTAAAGAAAGGGGGATTTTGCCTATAACCAGGGGCCATAATTCAGGAAGTTACGTTCCGATATGCGCAAATATCAAAAAGAACCAAGATCTTTGGGTTATAACCATGAATTTCAAGTTTCATCAAAATCAAATGAAAATTGTGACCGTTACAGGGTCCACAACCTTGATATACCATTTTTAACAGTATTCGCGTACAAACGGCGGCCATTTTGTATGGCAATTTTGGTCTGATTTTCCCGAAATTCAAACTCAACCTTCCTTACGGTGTAACGGTAATATAATCAAACGTTTTTTTAAATCGAATAATAATTGTGACCTCCAAGCTAAAAAAAGGCGATTTTGCGTATAATCAGGGGCCATAATTCAGGAAGTTACGATCCGATATGCGCAAATATCGAAAGGAAGCAAGATCTTTGGGTTATAACCATGAATTTCAAGTTTCATCAAAATCGAATCAAAATTGTGACCTCCACAGGGTCCACAACCTTGATATACCATTTTTTAACAGTATTCGCGTACAAACGGCGGCCATTTTGTATGGCAATTTTCGTCCTATTTTCCCGAAATTCCAACTCAACCTTCCTTAGGGTGTAACGGTGATATATTCAAACGGTTTTTTAAATCGAATAATAATTGTGACCTCCAAGCTAAAAAAAAGGCGATTTTGCGTATAATCAGGGGCCATAATTCAGGAAGTTACGATCCGATATGCGCAAATATCGAAAGGAAGCAAGATCTTTGGGTTATAACCATGAATTTCAAGTTTCATCAAAATTGAATCAAAATTGTGACCTCCACAGGGTCCACAACCTTGATATACCATCTTTTAACAGTATTCGCGTACAAACGGCGGCCATTTTGTATGGCAATTTTCGTCCGATTTTCCCGAAATTCGAACTCAACCTCCCTTAGGGTGTAACGGTGATATAATCAAACGGTTTTTTAAATCGAATAATAATTGTGACCTCCAGAGGGACCACAAGCTAAAAAGGGTGATTTTTCGGACAATCAGGGGCCATAATTCAGGAAATTACATTCCGATAGCCGCAAATATCGAAAGGAACCAAGATCTTTGGGTTACAAACATGCATGTCAAGTTTCATCAAAATCGGTTCAAAATTGTGACCTCTATAGGGTCCACAAGCTAAAAACGTGATTTTTCGTACAATCAGGGGCCATAATCCATGAAGTTTTGATCCGATACATGCCAATATCGAAAGGAACCGAGATCTTTTGGGGATAAACCTATATTTCAAGTTTCGTCAAAATCGGATAAGAATTGTGACCTGTAGAGAGTCCACAAACAAATTGTGGACGGACGGACGTCCAGACGGACAGGGGCGACGACATAATACGTCCACATGAAAATGTGGGCGTATAAAAAGCACACAATTTAAACCCTTTTCTTACCACACCGCTGCTACCTAGCCAATCTGTCAAACCCTTGTCTAAACTTGGAAGTACAATTTAGACAATTGTATTGTAAAGGAGGAAAGGAAGTGGAAATATAAAAACTCTGGGTTGGAGGAGGCTATTAGAATTCGGTGCCTGCTGGAAATTGATTTTGGTGCGTGGGTTGGAGGGGGCTGCGAGAACATAATTTGGTGTCTTTCTAAAAATTAACCTGAGCTGCAGTGGGAAGTTAAACACACTACAGTGCAATCAGTCAATTATAAAGTGTGGTATGGGGGTGGGAAGGGGGTGTATGATTTTATTCATTTTCATATTTTTTCTTGTATAATAATTACAAGTTTAAAGTATGGAAATGTTCCATTCAATACTTTAAACATGTAGTTATTTTTTAAGGAAACATATGAAAATGAAAAGTGTAATTATTTGTTTTGAGATAAATAATACAAAAGCAATGGTCCAAGTATGTGTATTGGACTATGAACATGTGTAATTTCTGTCATAAGATAATATTACAACAGCATTTGCCAAATATGTGTAATGACATGGAGTAACATGTGGGAATGGGAGAGTGGTGTAATATGTATTATGAGATAAATAATACAAAAGCATTTGCCAAATATGTGTATTGGACTATGGAGTAACATATGGGAATGAGAGAGGCCTAAGGGGTGTTATTTGTTATGAAATAAGTAATACTGAAGCACTGGCCAAGTATATGTGTATCGGACTAGGGAGTAAAATGTGCCAAAAAAAGTATACTAGTAGGCCTACTGTTTGTACTTGTAGCTAATGACCCCAATTTCATACCTAGCATAATAATTATAAATAGATTGTAGTTCAATGCAGAGTGAAATTAAATTTGATTTAACAAGATCCGTTTTAATAAAGACTAAACTGGGAAAGTTATTTTATTGACAACTAAAAATATGCGAGTATTTGTCAAGGAAACACGTTCAGTTGTGCGCTATTCTCCGGCGAGTCCGGGAGTTCGATTTAACTACCGTGTAACTATTAATTTACAAAACTTGAATGAAAAATATTATCAAACTATGTAAAATTAAAATTGATATTTACGCTATCAAGGTACAATTAAGATCATGTTAGAATCGAAGTTTTCATACGTTTAAGTTTAATTAAAGTGTGTCGTGTAGTTTTGTTTACCGTAGTGTCTAAATCTTCTCACGCAGTTCGTGGAAAAGACACGTGTTTTAAGTGTTTACTTGCCAGTGATTGGCTACTTAAGAATACTACGTAACAGGCTAGTCTAAATATAGTATAAAAGCAACTCTTCGCACAACAAACAAATATGATCAAAGAACTAATTTACTGCTTCTGTCCCATCTAGGAACTTTTGATATAATGTTCAGAACATTAAGTTCTATCATTTAAAGCAAAAATCTCTTATAAAGTTCCAAAGTCGGAGCAAACTTGGTTTTCTGTTAATATTTATCGATCACAGATACTGTCCTACAAGATTTGTTTAAGTGATCAAGGGCCATAACTCTGGCACTAATTATCGGAAATTGCTGAAAATCTCATGACCTTAAACACTGTGTATAAATTTAAAGTCAATCGGATATTAACTTTGGCCTCTAGAGCGTCCACAAGATTTTTTGAAGTGATCAAGGGCCATAACTCTGGTAGTTATTATCGGAAATCAATGAAAAACAATATGCTTCATCGTCTCATGACCTTAAACACTGTGTATAATGTTAAAGTCAATCGCATATTAACTTCAGCCTATAGAGCGTCCACAAGCAATTATGGACGCTAGCCGGCCGGCCGGCCGGACGGGGGCGACGACAATATACGACCACATTTCAATGTGGACGTATAAAAAGTGGAGTTTACTTATTGAACATCAGTATTTAGGAGATAAACACCACCTGTTTCACATTTAGAGGGGTGTTATTGTCCAATAGACATGTCCTGAGATTTTACATTAGAACCCGTGATGCTAACGCTTTCTAATGTAAAATCTTAGGACAATAAAACCCCTCTAAATGTGAAAAAGAGGTGTTTATCGACATTGTAACATGCTATTTTTTAGGGTTTTAAAAGAACTTATTTTATTGTGTTGACTTAAAAATTCATCCAACTGCAAATCTGTTTTAATGACGTAAAAAACAAGAAATTAATTTTGACATAATGAAAATGTTGTGACCTAGCGGGATAATGGGCTTCACTCGTTAGATTTGGCTCGCTTATCGTTTGGTTGCTATAGTACTAGTAGCGTTATGAATATAGACACAAACAATAACCCTAAAATTCTCACTTCATTTTTTTTACGTATTTTTTAAAATAAAATTTATGTCTTTGTAATAGATTATTGTATATTTTGTTGTTTGTAGCTGTTGCCTGACAAGGGGGTTGGCATTTCATGTTTATGCTCAGATATATCTCCAAATATTTCATTTAGTGGACCAAGATCATAAATTATTGTCCCCACTGTGGTTATCTCGATTAAAGACATACGCATAATATTAATATGCAGTGATTTTTCTAATTCAGAGGGGGTCCAATAAACAGTGTCAAATCGATCAATCACCCTTAAGTATGTTACAATAGTAGATATTGTTGAAATGTCATCAAACTGTATAATAATTATGTTTGAACAAATAATCCACATCAAGTATTCTACAAGAATCTTAATAAAGGCTAAACATTCCAAAATTGAGTAAATGGCAAATAACAACTTTGAGACAATACACAATAAAAACAGTAGTTTACTAAAGAGCATATTAGTTCAATAGATATTAAAATCGATCAAGTTGTGACAATGTAAAGTCTACATTATCTTTTCAGATTTCATGTTGACATGCTTATTTTCCAATAATCATCTGTTGACATCTGTTCACATTTGTGCATTTGGCGAAAATGGTATCTAATCTAACCTACGTTTTTTTTTTCTTTTAATGGTCTAAACTACTAACTACACAAAACACTTTTCATCCCTTATGGTATATTTTCAAATATAAATAAGGGAAATATTTTTTTTGTTTTCATGTGTCAGAATGTTCCATTAAAATGTGAATTTTTTGGCCTGTAAATTAAAGAGTTGCTATTAACAATAAAAGTAATTACCTGATTAACTCCCATCATAGGTCCCATCATCATCATGTTTGGATCAGGACCCATCATAGGTGTAGGAAATCCTAAACCAGGAAATCCCATTGGCATCATCCCACCACCTAACATAGGATTTTCTTGATTAGTAGTACTCGTAGGTGTCTCCTCTAAAAAAAATACAAACTTAAAATATATAATAAATAAATAATAATAACTAGATCTGCTACTGTCCCATGCAGATATGAAAGCTTTCGTATTCATCGTCACGTGTCATGAATTATATCAAGTATCTTAAAAGATTGAAGTACAAGAAATCTTAATTATCAAAATCGGAAAGAAAATCGCGAAGATATAAGTCTAAATATAGAGAGAAACATTGCACCCGGGTAAAAAAATAATCTGAAAACTAAAGGGAAATAACTGAGCCTTGTGTTGCGGTAATCGGGATGACTTCCCACTTCAAAAGTTTCAGAAAAATGAAATGAAAATGGTAAGAAAACATCGAAAAATTAAATGAGATAACTTTGAACGGAACTAATACTTTTTGAATATGATTGACCTCAACTATTTGAATATTTACGTTAACTACGTAAATTTGGAAAATAATAAAGACATAATTATCAAAATCGGTCAAAAACTCACAAAGTTACGAGTTAAAATAATATTTAAACTTAAGCGAAATAACTGAAAGTTGTATAGCTGTAATCGGGCTTCCAAAATTAGGGTTATGTTTATATAATTATGGTTTCCAATATGTTTGGTTATAAGTAGTAAATCGTGACAACTTCTTAAGCATGTTTAAATTAAAGGGTCATAGACTGCATTATACGAGAATGGCACTCTGCAATAAAAAAACAGCTCAAAACAAGATTTCTTTGCAAAAATAAAATAATTGCTAGAACCAGAAAAAGATTTATCCACTATAATAAATAAGCAAAATAGAGAAAAAGAAATGAAATTGAATGGTGTTTAACGTCCTACTGTTCTGCTCCTTAAATGGGCTAATGAAGACGGGGGCATAAAGTATGCAATGAGGAAAATTTTACCCAGACAGTGGTGTTACGGCCTTTAAGGTTGGACAGGCGACCATACTCCTTGTCACGTACAACCTAGAAATCGAAACAACACCAGTTGACTCAATGACAGAGGTTATGATACAGCGCGCACATACTAACCATTCAGCCATCCAACCTCCCTAAAATCGTCAGGCGAACATACTCCTTGTCACGTACAACCAAGAAATCGAAACAACGCCAGTTGACTCAATGACAGATGTTATGATACAGAGCGCATGTGCTAACCATTCAGCCATCCAACCTACCTAAAATCGGCAAATTGCCAACCTACAGCGAGAAACATTTCAACCGGGCGAAATTTTCTATTTTAACAGTTTAATTTGCACGGTACCTTTAATTATCAATCGAAAATATTACAAAACTTTTAAAAATAAGCTCGCCCTGACCAGCTTAATTCATGTTCGCAACAAACGTTAGTCCCCTAAAATCGGCAAATTGCTGACTTTAAAGTGAGAAACATTACAATCGGGAGAAATTTTCTGTTTTATAACTTTTACAGTACCTTTGATTACCAACCGATAATTACAAAACTTTAAAAAAAAAAAGAGAAAGAGAGACATGCATCCCACTTCAAAACTTTCAGAAAAATGAAATGAAAATGGTAAGAAAACATCGAAAAATTAAATGAGATAACTTTGAACAAAACTAAAGCTTTTTGAATCAGGTTGAACTCAACTGTTTGAATATTTACGTTAAATATGTAAATTTGGAAAATTATAAAGACATAATTATCAAAATCGGACAAAAACTCACAAAGTTACAAATTTAAATGTCGTGAGAAACATTGCACCCGGGCAAAGAAAATAATCTTTAAACTACATGTAAGGGAAATAACTGAAACTTGTATAGCTGTAATCGGGCTTAAAAAATTAGAGATTTATATAATTATGGTTTCCAATATGTTTGGTTAGGAAGTCGTGACAACTTCTTAAGCATGTTTTAAACAAAGGGTCATAGACTGCAATATACAAGAATGGCACTCTGCAGCAATAAAAAAAAATAGTCAAAGCAAAATTTCTATGCAGAAATGAAATAAAATTGCTAGAACCAGAAAAATATTTATCCACTATAATAAATAAGCAACATAGAGAAAATGAAATGATTTTGAATGGGGTTTAACGTCCTACTGTTGTGCTCCTAAAATGGGCTAATGAAGACGGGCATAGGCCATAAAGAGTGGAATGATGGAAATTTTACCCGGGCAGCGGCGTTACGACCTATGAGGTTGGTCAGGCGACCATACTCCATGTCACGTGTCACCTGGAAATCGAAACGACGCCCGTTGACTCAATGACAGATGTTATGATACAGCACGCACATGCTAATCATTCAACGTCCCTAAAATTGGGAAATTGCTGACTTATAGCAAGAAACATTTCAACAAGGGCAAAATTTTCTGTTTTAACAGTTTGATTTGCACGGTACTTTAATTACCAATCGATTATTACAAAACTTTTGAAAATAAGCTTCAACTCACCAGCTTAATCGGATGCAGTAAATGTTTGGCCTGAATTGAAAGTTCTGCACAGAGAAAGTTCATCTCGATTTTCCAGGGTGGTTCCCCCTTGTCAGTGAGGCAGAACGGAGGGCCTGACAAGGACAGCTGTCTAGTCGTTCGGATTGGACGAAAAACCAAGGTCCCGTGTACACATTGGAGTGCACGTAAAATATCCCTAAGCAGTTCGAATTCGATAATGTTGAATAAGCTCTATACGATGACTAAATATGTAGATTGTAGTCACCCACACTGCATGTTACGCATAACAATGAAAGGGTGCCGTTATCAATGTTCGATCTTTTTGTTCTTCTACTCCTGATATGCTGAACTGTTGATCGATGGTTTCATATAAAAGACTACTGATAAGACTCTTTGTAGAAGAAGTTCCAAAAAAATATGACATTTATTTTAGAGAAAAAGACGTTTAAAAATGCTCCAAATCGTAAAAATACGACTTTTTGGATTTTCGATCTCTTTTTTTCGGCTACCCCGGACATTTGAAAAAAATGATATAATTATTTCACATAACAGGCTATTAGACTCTCGATTGACAAGAGTTTCATCACCCTCCCTTCATTATAACCAAAGTTAACGTGCCCTAAAGAATCAACAAATCAGCTTGCTTATCTCTACTTACCCTCGACAGAAAATGCTCATCTTTGAAGTCAATCATGACATTGACCTAGTTAACGTCTACACCAAGTTTGAACATTCTAGCTCAACTAGCAGGAGAGTTATTGTGTTCCAAAGTCTCGGCCCTTCAAATTGCTATTACTTTTCATATTCACATCAAAATGGCGACCATCAGTTGACCTAAATCAAAATTCTACTCCGAACGTTTTTTAGCCATTCCTTCAAGGATTCAGAAAATATAACTCCCGTGTCTGTAAGTACAATAACGCAAAAGTTTTATTGCACTTTATGTTTCAAGTTGATGGCACTTCCGGTTCGATCCACAAACTCCATATTTTGTGTACAAATCAGTAATTACTTATCTAGTATCAAAAAAAAAAATCAGGTCACTCTGACCTATATTTCGACGATTTTTTTGAAAAATTTGACCCTTAATTTCACCAAGGGGAGATAATTTAGAAATTTCTGAAGACATCATTGAAGCCGCATTGGCTAGTTCTACTTACATTCTAAATTTCATGAAAATCGCACAACTATTAAAGAAATTGTCAAGTTGGTCTCAACTTCCGGTTCTAAATCACTGCGACGAAGTTTCGAAATTCGAAAATTCAAAATTGCAGATTTGAAGTAAATGTCTTAGGATACTCAAAGAAAAAAGAATTAGTAAAATAGGTCAAATAGTCACAAAGTTACAGCATTGTAGGTCAAATGCCTTTCGTTCGTAAAATTCGGTGATTTCGGATTCGTAAAACAGTTTGAAAATATATTTAATCAAGGTTCGCAACCCATTTTTTTTGGGGGGGGGGGGGTAGGTCAAAATTTCAGAAAGATCCTATGGATAGATTCTGAGAAATCCGATTTGCAGAAAACACACACAAAAAAAAAAAAAAATAATAATAATCTTAACAGAAACAATAAGCTTTCATATGTAATATGAAAGCTTAATGATACTTGTATCGCGCAACTATTCAATCCACTAGGGAATGCACTAGGCGCCAGAAATGTTCTCATTTTGCAGTGTTAATGATAGTGACTAAATAACCAAGTTTTAACTTTGAATTTAAAAACTGACACAGATTCACATTGTCAGATATTTTCTGGAAGTGTATTCCAAACAATTGATGCGCTGTATCGAAAAGTTCTAGATCCAAATGATTTCAAATTATAGCCAGGTACATCCAATAATAGTGTCCTTTCTGATCTTAATGATCCTTTAGGTTGATACAGTGATACTAGATTTTGATGGTGACTTGGCACGGATTTGTTTATTGATTGATAGGTTAATGACAAGATTTTAAAGTTGATCCTTTCTCGAACACGGAGCCAATGTAATTTGTTTAAGACTGGGGTGATGGTGTGATCTTGATTTAGTTTTTGTGACAATGTAAGCAGCGCGGTTTTGTTATCTTTAAAGTTTTGAAATCTGTTCGTTCGTAATACCAGTTAGTACCGAATGGCAATAGTCTATTCTAGACAGGACAAAGGATCGAGCTAAGGTTGTAGCAGCGTCCATATCCTTCGGAGATGGAAATGACATATTTTACTGATGTTGTTCACATGGTTTTCAAAGCTGAGACGAGAATCGACAAGAATTGTAAGATATCTCACAGTTCTAGACACAGGAATTTCGGTGTTTCCAATGCTGATATGGAATGTCACACTTCTTAAGTCTGCTAGCAGGATCGACGAGAAGAAACACACTTTTTTCATCGTTGAGTTTAAGCATATAATATTAGACGACATCCATCTATGAACATTTTCAAGACACCCTTCCAGATTCTTAATGACGGCATTTTGATCACTTTGAAGTGGCTTGAAGCTGTCAAGAAGCTGAGAATCATCAGCATAAAAATGATACAGCAGATTGTAATCATGAATAACTTTACCTAACGGCTTAGTATATATTGTGAAGATTATCTGGCCCAAAACGGATCCTTGGGGAACACCACTTTTTGCCTTTAGCATCAGAAAAGCACAATCTGAATGAATTATCTTGGTATACTTATTCCTTATACTCGAAGGATGGCAACTATTGATGTTGATGCACAACCATCAACGCTAAACAAACCAAATGCCTAGCCTTCTTGACGAAGTACCATATCAATCAAAGCAGGGAATGTGAACATATATTGTAGCGTTAGCCTTATGTTTACGTCATTTAATTAGCTCACTGGGGGAAAAACATCATAACATACATGTATCCACTTCCTAAAGGGTTAAGTTACGATGGAATTTTAGTTTAAGACGATTATAAGGAGAATTATTTTTTTGTGAAACAGGGCCCAGATATTGTAACATCATATCAATTTTGGAGTCGATGTTCTGATAATAATTCTGTAATAAATTATTTCAACCTCGAATTTCCTGGGTCAATTCAAACAAAAATTTGGCTCCAAAATATTGAATTTTGTCTCTTACAAATGCATTATAGCAAAATCTCTGAAGGCCTAAATACATGTATAAATTTGAAGTCAAGCAAGGTGTAATGGTTCTGTGGTCCTCTAAGAAGTTATTCAGTACTCCCCTCCCCTCCCACGTACAATACGCTGCTGGAATTTTGGACTCTTCAAACACGGTGGAAAACACGCTGTTCCGCGGAGGAATCTTGGAGAATCGCTAGCGAAACGCCAGCTAGCCAAATCATCGCGAAATAGGGTGTTTTGCGGTCGAACGCGGTGAAACGCTTCAGTGTCAATTTCATCCCGATTTAAGCATGTTGAAGAAAAGAGTAATTTATTTCAGCTATGTTAACTGTTTGCGAGGAAATTAGGGTCAGATAATTTTTTTTCCAACGCACTGTATACATGCACAACGTCGATCAAAATGTATGCAACAATGAACAACTTACAATGTTTTAAACGTATCATTACATCTTCGTCTATAACTTAGATGTAATCCATCAATTATTCGCTGCTATCAAATCCAAACTTTAAATTATATACGATGAGCTTTTACACATTACTTAATTACTCACAGCTTCAGATAATCTAAATCAATTTTCCATACAGCACAGTGCAGTAAATCACACCACGGTAAGTCACGTGGTCAGAAACGCGCCAAAAGATTGAGACTATTTTATTATTACACTTTGTTATTCGGCGAAATTCCTTTAAGCAGATCTTGACTGTCACCGGTATATGATAATAATGCATTATGACGCAGTGAGGGTCACTTAAGTAACAGCGCAATGTATTTGTTATTTTACAAACACTGTACATTTACATGCACACAACCAAGGGATGTTCTTGCAGGATTTTGCGTAGCCGTAGAATAATCTCCGCTGTGACAATATACATTTATTCCACAGAAATGAATTGGGAGACATAAAGTAGATGTATATTATCACAGCGTAAAAAAATATAGTCCCATTTTGTAAGATAACAAAAACTTGAAAACATACCTTTTCTGTCGTCAGGTGTATTCATGGAGATTAGTGGTTTACCTTTGTTATTATTAAACATCAATGGCATATTATTCATGGCTGGATTCAACTGTTGCTGTATGCCAATGTTACGCAGGGAATTGTTCATACCTGAAAATAGTAAATTAAAAATAATTTATAAGCATTTAAAACAAGCATATCTTCTGCGTCATTCTAAAACTTCATAAGATTGATCAACAAAATTTAATAGTGAATATAAAATACTGTACTGTTCAATGTTTTTTTTATGTGAAGTGTACACATCACATTGTATTGTATTTGTAGTATATTTATTATATGAGGAGACGAATTAATATAAACCTTTGGCATGTTTTTGAATCCTTACCTTCAGCATATGTATACAATATCTATCTTATTTGAATAAAATATTGTTTAAATCAACCAAATTTTACAAGAGGGACAAAAAAAAAGAAAAAAGTCATAATTATGTTCATTTTTACGATTTTGGAGCTACGAGGTATTCATCCCCTATTCTGTTTTTTTTCTTCAGACAACATACAATTTGCAAGCTTTCTGAAGTTTTTGTATTAGAACTGTGTGATATACAAAACTTTTGTTTTCGCGTGGCTACAGTATAAATTGGGCATACAAATGCAGGGAAATCAATATACAACGTAAGTATTGTATTATACCATTCTCCAGTTGGATATCAACAGTAGGTAGGTAGGAACGGCAAGTTACGTGCGAGTTTCGGCAACAGGTAGGTGTAGAAGTAACATAGATCTAGAAGCTCAATACCTTACGGGATATTGAAGCCTAGTTACGCTAAGAACACTGCTAACTAACTAGTAGGCCTAGACACCCAGTGGAGTAAGTTACTTGTGTGTTATTGTCTACCAGTAGGTCTAGACCTTTAGTGGGGTAAATTACTCTGGGGTGGGGGGGATGAATACCTCGTAGGTCTAGATGCTCAGTGGGATAAGTTACTTAAGGAATGTTCCATACAGTAAGTTACCTCGAAGATATTACCTACGGTAGGTCTAGATGCTCAGTCAGGCAGGTTATTTAAAGGTATTGCCCACAGGTGGGTCTGGATGCCCATTCTTCAGACAGATTACTTAAAGGTATTGCCCACAGGTATTGCTTAGTAGGGTAAGTTACTTAATGGGTAATGCCAACATGAAGGGTATATCTTACTGATAGGTCAACAAGTTACCGGATAGATATCAACTACAGGTGGGTCTAGATGCCCGGTCGGTTACGTTACCTGAGGGGTATTGTCCCACAAGTGGATCTAGATGCTCAGTCGGGTAAGTTACCCACAGGTAGGTCTTGATGATCAGTAGGGGCAATTACCCGAGGGGCATTGACCACGGGTAGGTATAGATATTCAAGCGGGTTGTTGCTCACAGGTAGGTCAAGATAATCAGTATGATTTACATGAAGGGTAAGGCCAACAGGTAGGTCCAGATGTTCAGTATGATAACTAACTTGAGGAGTGCTGCTCA
Organism: Patella caerulea; assembly: GCA_036850965.1. Classification (NCBI taxonomy): domain Eukaryota; kingdom Metazoa; phylum Mollusca; class Gastropoda; family Patellidae; genus Patella; species Patella caerulea. The sequence continues at coordinate 45,797,811 of JAZGQO010000001.1, read as the reverse complement.
TAGACACCCCCCCCCCCAAAACTTTCGAGCAATCTGACTTTTCGGGCAAACAAGGGTCATTCCATGTCAAATCACCCTATGAGTTAAACCATACCCCCCGATTTAGATGAAATTTGGTGTGTAGGCTTATATGGGCAGGAAAAACTGATATTTCAAATTTTAGCTTTATCTGACCAACGGTTGTCGAGATATGGCTGTTTCAATTTGGGGCATTTTGGCCAAAATGGTCGTGGTCGACTTTATTCACTTGATCATTACACAGCAACCAACAAGTCAAAATTGCTATAATAAGTATTCCAAATATGCCATTATTTTTGACATGGGTGAATTTGTAAATGTCAAAAACCATTGACTTAGACTTTGACCTTGAACTCGACCGAGTGGAACTCATGACCTTGAGATTAACGTTTTAGATCAAAAATTAGCCCAACATGTTTTCTACACAATATCATAAAATTGGAGGTATAATGTCCACACATGAGGCTGAAAATCGGTCTTTTTGTACTTAATAAAGCAGGGTTTTGTTCTTTGAGACATAGTAAACTGGTGCAGAATTCCTAAAGATAGCTAATCATGTTTAAAACAGCCATATCTTGACAACCGTTGGCCGGATCAAGCTAAAATTTGAAATATCAGATTTTCCTGTCCAAATAAGCAGATATATACACACTAAATTTCAGCTAAATCGAAGGGGGTACGGTTTAATGTTTACATTTTTTGGGGTGTTTTGACAGGGAATGACCAACAACTTAACAAGTAAAGTGAAAATAAAAATTAGTTCATCTAGTTGGCAAAATAAAGTGCCCGAAATCTAATAAAACGCTAATTTTACTTTTCTTTTAATTGAATACCACAAATTTGTACTGTATTGACTTAGGATTAAAACATCTTATCTTGAGTCACTCTACTTTGTGCGAGATTTTTCGGGAATCGATTATTATTTGTGAATTCAGCTGTAACAGTCTAGTTGGAATTCAGGTCGGCACATAGTGTGATTTCGGTTGCAAAACGATTTGAATCTTTAAAGTTGCTTAAAGGACCTAAGTCTCTAACTCAATAGCCTTCAAAATCTTTGACCTCGAAAACACGAATTATTGGTCAATTTAAATCAACATTGATGATGTGAACTTACCGAGAAAAGACAGGCTTCCGATATCCGATATTTAACATAAAATAATTTTTTTAACATTGGTACACGAATGCGTCTTAGCATCATTTGCAATAAGGCACTGGAAGAACGAGGCTATAATATCCCACAAATCAATGCAGTTGATAAAATCCTGGACGCGGATCGTACAGTTTTGTAGTGATGACAAACCGGCGAAAAGAAGAAGACGGGAATATGACAAGCAATACAAGAAGAAGATAAAAGATAGGTTGCCAGGCAATGAAACATACACCCACAGCAGCTAAATCGTCCGGGCAGTCAACAAGGGTTGTCGCATATTTTTACTTTTTTTGGTAATGAAACATTTGTAATAGACTAAAATCTGATTAAGAGTAACAACTCATTATGTAATTATCTGAAAATCATTAGAATTTGTTTGCTTTTATTTTTACTTTTTTTGGTAATGAAACATTTGTAATACACTTAATTCTGATTAAGAGTAACAACTCATTACGTGATTATCACTCAGAAAATCATTAGAATTTCTTTGCTTTTTATAAAGTTTTGCCCCACGCTAAAAATTAGTATACGAAACATATCATATCATGGATTTAGCTGTTCAGTTATCAAAATTCATTGAAAATCAAAATACTTGTTCCTTAAACTCGGTGTATCAATCTGAAGTCAATCGGATGTTAAGTTTGGCCTTTATACATGTAGCATCACAAGAGAGATAACTCTGGCAGTAATTATTTGAAATCGCTGAAAATCAATAGGCTTCTTCGTCTCATGACCTTAAACAGTGTGTATAAATTTCAAAATCAATCGGATATTAAATTTGGCCTCTAGAGCATCCACAAGATTTTTTTGAAGTGATCAAGGGCCATAACTCTGGCAGTAATTATCGGAAATCGTTGAAAATCAATAGGCTTCTTTGTCTCATGACCTTAAACACTGTGTATACATTTAAAGTCAATCGGACATGAACTTTGACCTCTAGAGCTTCCACAAGATTTTTTGACGTGATCAAGGACCATAACTCTAACAGTAATTATCATTAATCGCTCAAAATCAATATCCATGAAGTTATGGTACGATACATGCTAATATCGAAAGGAACCAAGATCTTTGAGAGAATAACCTTCATGTACATTTGAAGTTACATTAAAATATTTCAAACCGGATAAAAATTGTGACCTGTAGAGTGTACACAAACAAATTGTGGATAGAGGCAATATAGGCGAAGGACAGAAGAAATTTATCGTTCAAGTTCGTTGCAACAACCTATGAGCGAGATTTTAATTTTTTAGATTACTAGTCTCTTTGTACTAATTTAAAAAACATGATCTCCACACATCCAGCATGTGCCTGTATTTCATAATTATTTTTTTAAAAATGGAATTCTTAATCACCTAAAAAATAAACTTACACGCTGTAGGAATACGCACTCTGATCAATGGCATAACAGCTAGTTCTGTCGATGTGCAATCGGCCTTGAACTCGAAAGATAAATACTCACCCGGAAACTGCGGAAGTTTGTTGCCGAGTGCCATTTTGACCAATCAGTGTCAAATGGATGTCATTAGATCCAGCACCAGAGGACATTTTAAAGTATGTACATTGCAATTGTACTGCAGATGTTCATGAAAAGTTGCGGCTCTTTCATGTACAGATCTATGTGGATGTAAAGAGTGTCAAAATTTAACACCTACAGCCACATAGATGGCTATGGATGATAATGATGATGTAAATGATGATGATGATGATGATGATGAAGAAGAATATTGAATGTACAAACTACAAACTATAGCCTATATTGTAAATAAATAATGTTAAAAAAATAATTTATTTCTATAACTCCCATACACCGCCCCTTTGAGCAAGACAAAGTAGTCTATATAATATGTTTTTAAAATAGGGGAATGGACAAACAAGGGACATTTTAGCCAGTTGTTTGAACACAACCTGTATTATACCTATGCATTAATTTCAAAAAGTCATAATTTAGCAAACACAAATAACTGTCCACAAAACATCAATTAATTTAGAGGTGCCTTTCCGTTTTGTGGGTATATTGATATTAAAAGGTATTTCCAACCTTATAATATGAAGGGTGGGGGATTAAGCAGTAGATGGGGGGGGGACTGGGCCTAAAAGGTGTTTCCAACCTTATATGGAGGGTGGGGGATTAAGCAGTGTATTGGGGGGGGGGGGCTGGGCCTTGCATTTGATTTATGCATAGTTATATATGGATGCTACAGTGTCGACTTTATTAGAGATGAGGAAGGGGGGGCTTAGGGGATCTATTCTAACCAGTTAATATTAGGGTGAACTCGACAATGCAAAGTACTTATGCCTACACACGCAAAGACAAATACAGTAGGAAGAGAGCCTCTAATAAAATATAGCTTCACACACCTTGATTGATTTTGATATTTGGCAATTATCTATATTCGATTATATATAGGCCTATATCATTGCTATCAAACAACATTTCCAACACTTCTCAAATTATCTTAATACTCGGAGCAGTGGCGGGACGTTAAACACGATGCATGCAAAAATTAATTGCACAGTGTACTTCCTTAAGAATAATAAATTGATTCATCATATTTACACAGGCTACAAACAGCTTAAAATTTGTTGAGAGAGGACAAGCCCGTCAGGTATTATCAACAGCGGCTTCACGGGGGTAAAGCTTTCTAGCACCGGGGAAAACTGACCGTCTGATGGGGTGGCGGGTCCGAAAACACAGCACATAATCGCCAAGTTGTAAGCAGCTGTCAGTTGGACACTCTACCCATTGACTGAATGAGTCATCGCTGATCTAAATCTTTCACATTTATGCACTTATTACATGTTAGCCGACACCGGTATTAATAGCGCACATTTTCTTTTCATTAGAAATATGATTTACAATGAGTTTGGCTAGAAAAAATCGTCCTAATTATATTATAGCATAAAGATAGGCTGGCACTGCCAGGCAGGACACGCCCACATTTTCGAGAGATGGATAGAGAACAAGCAATACCGAAAGTGATTTTTCCTACATCATTAAGTCCTGTATTTCACAGTGTTTGGGAGCAGCCATTTAGTTGGTCAGTTCCAGTCTGATATTCATGGAATTCGAAGCCGACAATGATTATTGTGTGACAGTACACATCCTAGAAATGTGACTTTTCATCAAAATCGGATAAGAATTGTGACCTGTAGAGAGTCCACAACCATGATATACCATATTTTTACACTATTCGCGTACAAACGGCGACCATTTCGTCCGGCAATTTTGGTACGATTTTCACGAAATTAGAACTCAACCTTCCTCATCAAAATCGAATTAAAATTTTGACCTATACAGGGTCCACAACCATGATATACCATTTTTTTAAGAGTATTCGCGTACAAACGGCGGCCATTTTGTTTGTCAATTTTGGTCCGATTTTCAAGAAATTCAAACTCAACCTTCCTTACGGTGTAACAGTGATATAATGAAACGTTTTTTTAAATCGGATAATAATTGTGACCTCCAGAGGGACCACAAGCTAAAGAAAGGGGGATTTTGTGTATAACCAGGGGCCATAATTCAGGAAGTTACGATCCCATATGCGCAAATATCGAAAGGAACCAAGATCTTTGGGTTATAACCATGAATTTCAAGTTTCATCAAAATCAAATAAAAAATGTGACTTCTACAGGGTCCACAACCTTGATATACCATTTTTTAACAGTATTCGCGTACAAACGGCGGCCATTTTGTATGGCAATTTTCGTCCGATTTTCCCGAAATTCGAACTCAACCTTCCTTAGGGTGTAACGGTGATATAATCAAACGTTTTTTTAAATCGGATAATAATTGTGACCTTCAGAGGAACCACAAGCTAAAAAGGGTGATTTTTCGGACAATCAGGGGCCATAATTCAGGAAATTACATTCCGATAGGCGCAAATATCGAAAGGAACCAAGATCTTTGGGTTATAAACATGCATGTCAAGTTTCATCAAAATCAGTTCAAAATTGTGACCTCTGGGTCCACAAGCTAAAAACATGATTTTTCGTACAATCAGGGGCCATAATCGATGAAGTTTTCATCCGATACATGCCAATATCGAAAGCAGCCAAGATCTTTTGGGGATAAACCTATATTTCAAGTTTCGTCAAAATCGGATAATAATTGTGACCTGTAGAGGGTCCACAAACAAATTGTGGACGGACGAACAGACGTCCGGACGGACAGGGGCGACGACAATATACGTCCACATAAAAATGTGGCCGTATAAAAACCAACCAATATTCAAAATACAGTGAAAAAATGTAATCCTTTTGTCTCCATTACGTTTTTTTAAATCGGATAATAATTGTGACCTCCAGAGGGACCACAAGCTAAAGAAAGGGGGATTTTGTGTATAACCAGGGGCCATAATTCAGGAAGTTACGATCCCATATGCGCAAATATCGAAAAGAACCAAGATCTTTGAGTTATTACCATGAATTTCAAGTTTCATCAAAATCCAATTAAAATTGTGACCTCTACAGGGTCCACAACCATGATATACAATTTTTTAACAGTATTCGCGTACAAACGGTGGCCATTTTGTATGGCAATTTTGGTCCGATTTCCCCGAAATTCGAACTCAACCTTCCTTACGGTGTAACGGTAATATAATCAACCGTTTTAGTAAATCGGATAATAATTGTGACCACCAGAGGGACCTCAAGCTAAAATAAGGCGATTTTGCGTATAATCAGGGGCCATAATTCAGGAAGTTACATTCGGATAATAATTGTGACCTGTAGAGGGTCCACAAACAAATTGTGAACGGACGGCCGGACGGACAGGGGCGACGACAATATACGTCCACATAAAAATGTGGGCGTATAAAAACCAACCAATATTCAAAATACAGTGAAAAAATGTAATCCTTTTGTCTCCGTTACAACCTCTATTAGTAAGTGCACCACACACAAGTCTACACAAAAACAAATATACAGATAAGACATCATACTAAGAGACCACAAACAAAAACAAATCAAAAAGAGTGAATGGATCCGGGGGCTAGCCGTTAGCGTCCACTTCGCTGTACAGTCCCGGGCCTGTGGTGACACAGACTTCACACATATTTGAAAACAAGTTGGGAGTAAAACCAAAGGAAATAATTATATGATGTCAGTATGAATCATGATCTATCATATGTTGCAAGAATTACGAATGCAAGCATATTGTTGTATAAATTCCGATATACAAGTGACCACACCGTTAAATGTATCAAAGAAGTAGGCCTAGTTCTAAAAAACTAGATGCATTAAATCAATAAAGCAGAAGATTGAAGTATATTGAATGCATTAGGACACACATTACAACCGTCACAGAAACAAGAACAAAACTGAATACATGGAAGCAAAGGAATGTAAGACCGTCTAGGGAGACTGTCGTCTGCTAACAGAATGGCGTGACGTGAATCTGTCGTTAGTTATAGCTGTTATGACTTCGTTAAGGTTAAAAACTAAAAAAACTATAAGTTTTTGAGACCATGTAATTGTACAAACCATAGCATAAATATCATATAATAACCCACGTAAGAAACGCAAAACAGGAATGCTGAAGAAATCGTAGATTATAAGTGTATTCACAAAGGCATAATAATAAGGGCGATAATCCAAACAGGACTAGACATTTATAGAAGAAGATAGGTTGCCAGGCAACGAAACATACGCCCACAGCAGCTAAATCGTCCGGGCAGTCAACAAGGGTTGTCGCATATTTTTACTTTTTTGGGGAATGAAACATTTGTAATACACTAAAATCTGATTAAGAGTAACAACTCATTATGTAATTATCTGAAAATTCATTGAAAATCAAAATACTTGTTCGTTTCAACACCTTAACCTCTGTGTATCAATCTGAAGTCAATCGGATGATAAGTTTGGCATCTGTAGCGTCACAAGGTTTTTTGAAGTGATCAAGGGAGATAACTCTGGAAGTAATTATTTGAAATCACTGAAAATCAGTAGGCTTCTTCGTCTCATGACCTTAAACAGTGTGTATAAATTTAAAGTCAATCAGATATTAACTTTGGCCTCTAGAGCGTCCACAGGATTTTTTGATGTGATCAAGGGCCATAACTCTGGCAATAATTATCAGAGATTGCTGAAAATCAATAGGCTTCTTCGTTTCATGACCTTAAAGACTGTGTATAAATTTAACATCAATCGGATATCAACTTTGGCCTGTAGAGCATCCACAAGATTTTTTGAAGTGATCAAGGGCCATAACTCTGGCACTAAGTATCAGAAATCGCTGAAAATCAATAGGATTCTTTGTCTTATGACCTAAAACTTTGTGTATGAATTCAAAGTCAATCGGATATTAACTTTGGCCTCTAGATCGTTCACAAGATTTTTTTGAAGCGATCAAGGGCCATAACTCTGGCACAATCAATAGGCATCTTCGTCTAATGACCTCAAACACTGTGTATAAATTTAAAGTCAATCGGATATTAACTTTAGCCTCTAGAGCGTCCACAAGATTTTTTTGAAGTGATCAAGGGCCATAACTCTGGCACTAATTATTGGAAATTGCTGAAAATCAATAGGCTTTTTCGTCTTATGACCTTAAACACTGTGTATAAATTTAAAGTCAATAAACACTGTGTATAAATTTAAAGTCAATAAACACTGTGTATAAATTTAAAGTCAACTAGACCTGCATGCAGGAATGACGGGTTTCACTGGTGCCATGTTACCCTTAAACATGTCACTTCCGGTGTCAAGTTACCCTTGAACATATGTCACTTCCGGTACCAGCGAAACCACTAAACAGGTTTCCAAATTAACATTGCACACAAATAAAATGGACGCAGAATCAACAAAATCCAGCAATATCAATTCATTTTATACATTTGTTACTTGTAAATGATCTTGACAAAATTAAATTACTCCCGGTGTTAATGCAAATGTTCAATTAGTCTTATGAAATCAGAAATGGCATACGATATCATATAGTGAAAATTTTATGTAAATCGAATAATAATTGCCACTTTTAAAGACCAAAAAACTTGAAAAGTGACTTGAAGAAAATCAGCTATTTCTCTGCAACCGTACAAGTTAGAAACCATTTTGTGGTATCTGTATGATCGTATGGGTTCATTCTATTTGTTGATTGGCATCAAATACCATAATTTGAAAAAGATTTCAAAACAGACTCATTTGAATAAAATATCTGTTTTGGAGGCTAAAAATACAGTTTTTGCCAAAATGACGTTACTTCCGGTGATAATGAAAATCTTAAATTACTTGTATGAAATCCCAAATGGCATTAGGTATAACATGGTGTGACGTTTATGAAAATCGAATAATAATTGACCGTTTTATGGCCCCGAAACCTTCAAAAGTGACCTGTAGAAAACCGTCTATTTCTCGGCAACCGAATAAGTTAGAAACCATTTTATGATATCTTTATGACCATATGAGTTGTATTTATATGTGAATTTAAACCAAAAGTTAAAATTATTAATACATATTAAGTTATTCTTGGTTGAATAAAACATTGATTTAAAAAGATTAAAATGCATTTTTTGACCAAATGATGTCACTTCCGGTGTCAATTTCAAATTGTAATCAACTTGATATGACGCTACATGCTTTTTGAATCAAATGATGTCACTTTTATAAAAATCCAATCATAATTGACTATTTTACAGGCAAAATAACGAAAACAGTGACTTGTACAGAACTGCCCATTTCTTGGTAACTGCTTATATTACAAACGAATTTTAACATACATTTTCTTCGTATGGACTATAGTTACAAGTTAATAAAAGTTACGAAAAAATATTTTAAAATCTGAAAAGCCTGAATAGGTTGTAAATAGGCCAATTTTACACCATTTTTAGCCTCTTAATCGAATTTGCTCGAAAATGAAATAGAAATTAAAAAAACTGCTTCCTACATTTTTTGCGCCTTGAAAAGACACACTCTTTGAGTCATATAATTTTTCAAAAAAATAATATTTGTTTTCGAAATAAGAAAATAACTGACAAAATTGTAGTTTTTGGTAAAATTATGCCACTTCCGGTGCCGACAGATAACATTATTGGTAACAAAAAAAATGACAATTGAGACAACGAAGCATATGAACTTTGTTTTATACAAATCGAACAATAAAAAATTAATCTAGGACTGAAAAACTGAATTAGCCAATGGCGGCCAAGGAAAATTACTGAGACAAAAAATTTTAACATTTTTGCACTAGTCAGATGACTCTTTAATTCTGTGCACAATACGACTAAAAAATATTCATAAATAAAATTTTTTTTAGTAAAACTTGAAATTTTCGAAATTTGGCGCCTAATATCTTCGCAGATTTGCCGAAAATCAAAAATCGAAAGTAGCGTAGCTATGTGCCCTGTCTCCGGCTATGCCAAAATGTATCGAAAGTTAAAATCCAATGATTATTGTTAAAATTACTGCAATATTTTCAAAAACGATAACTTCGGTGATTTCGGACATTTCGCATTGAGGCAGAACGTTCAAAATAGCTTTATCCTCTAAGTCACACCCACTTTCCCAGTAAAACCGAAGAAATCGTAACGATGCGACACGTAGTTGCTGAGATCTATTCAAATTGGAATCTGAATAATAATAATAATAATAATAAGAAGAATAATAATTTTAACAAAAACAATAGCGTTTCACACAAGCTACGCAGTGTGAAACCCTAATAAACACTGTATATAAATTTAAAGTCAATCTGATATTAACTTTGGCTTTTAGAGCTTCCACAAGATTTTTTGAAGTGATCAAGGGCCATAACTCTGGCCATAATTATCGGAAATCGCTGAAAATCGATAGGCTTCTTCGTCACATGACCTTAAACACTGCGTATAAATTTAAAGTCAATCAGATATTAACTTTAGCCTCTTAGCAATTGTGGACGCCGGACCGACCGACGGACGGATGGATGGACGGACGGACGGACGGGGGCGACGACATTTGGCTTCAATGCGTCAACAATCTAATTGAAATTCAGATCTATATTTCGTTTCGGTTTTTATAATTTCGATGGCCTACACTACATGTAGATCTAACAAGTCATAGCAGGAGGTCACGTTCAGCCAGTTCAGATGTCAAGCACGCGACATTTGACCCTATCACCGCAATCATTCGATTAACCAATCAGAATTGTTGTTGCGTTGTTTTGATTTCTATCGCTGATAATGCTTACCCACAATTCCACGCAGAAAAGGTCAAACCCTCGATTCGACAGACAATTTGATTGGCTGACCCCTTATTTCAAGCAGAACACGAGTTAAATAACAAGTCTTTCAGATCCTAATGTAGTAAAGACAAGTAAAACGAAATTTTGAACTATAAAAACGAAACGAAATAAGATCTCTATTTTAATCAGATTGATGCGTCAAATTCTTATAGATCCCACCTTCAAACCAAAGTCCGAGAGAATCTGTCACAAAGTTTACCCCATTAAATAACCCCACTAAATAACCAGAAAATACCTCATGGCGGCCTTCTTGAATATTTCAATTCCCCCAAGGGTGCCAGGGTGGCATCATCCGGATCCTGAACCAACACCCTCCGACGATATAATATAATCCATCAAAAAACATTAGGTGGACTATATTTCCAGGTTTGTCGACTGGCTGCCGGACTAATATAAAATGTGGGTGTATAAAAAGCTTTTTACATACAACCAGGTAATAAAACTAATCTTTTAGCCTTGTTTCAGTTGGTGTTGGTTTTACAGTTGATGTACAGTGTACACGTATTTCTTCTCATAACATTTGTGAATTTATATAATTACAGTTCTCGAGGGGAAAAAGTTGAACCCTCGCCCGGTGATCATACATTTAACTACAGAACATAATGCAAGCAGAATCAGATCATTATAGAGACAGTCGGTGCTGAATTATCAACTGATACTTTGTACTTTCAAATTTTTAGAAGAATAGTTTCTGCTTCTCAAGAATAACTATCATGCATTATAACAGTTAGAACATTATTCAAACAATATTGTTGACTGAGTTCTAACTGTAAACTTTTCATTGAAAGAAAAAAAACCCAGGCAAATGAGATGTACTACATACCTTATCTGCCATATCTGTTCCTGTATCAGAATATAACTTCACTTTATATTTATGTGACCTGTTTTATTTGCATCCAGCTAGGTACATGTAGCCAAACATGCTAGCAGGAAGAGCTATTGACGTTATAGGGACAAGACAAATTTACCAGCTTACAAAACCTAGCTAACTCATATTACTAATCAATGATGAAATCGAACAAACTACAGCCTTGTGTAATACTCCATACAACCTATATTCACCTCTACTCTAAGTTACACAAACATCTTTTTTTTTCTAAGCTTATACACTGTGTACATGTATATTAGTAAAAGATCAGAAATTTGTACAAAAGAATACATTTTTCCCCCTCCAGTTTTGCAAATATCTTTCAACATACATTATGAAATAGCTAAATCTGCCTATTACATTAATTAACTTATTCAAACTATGATCAACTTTTGATGTCATCACTAGTCTACAACATTTACTGGATTTGAATTCGATCTGTTGGTCAACATTCATTGCTCATTAAATCCAAAAACAGATACCGGTAATCGAGACTACACATGTATGTAGGTTTTGACTGTACCGACTATAGTAAGGGTGATCGAGGCCAGGCTTAAAATTCATAATAGTGAGAACTGTGAGCTCTTTATCTAATCTCCCATAATGTCCCTTTAATTAAAAAAGAGTTTTGACACCTGATTCTGAAATAACCAAACGATTAAGAATATCTTGTTGAAAAATTATTTTAAATTTTGACATCTAAAGTGACATAAAAATTGTTTTAAATAAAACAAATTTGTATTAAACAAGTCAACAGCCAGGCTGATGTCCCCCTCCGAAATCCCAAAGTAAATAGATGACATATTAATTAATCGCACATTTATTTTTTTTCAAAAGTATCGAGCAATCAAACTATACTGTAAGTTTCATCACTCTATCAGATAGAATCAAGGTTATCTTGTCCCAAAGCATTGACCAAGGAAATGTTAATATTATGACTTAGTCAAGACATTCACCTGATGAACATCTACAAGTTTAAACATTCTACCTCAATTAAAATTAAAAGCAGAGTTGTTATTTTCCAAAGCCATCAGTCAAATTACTTATTGCTCCTAAGCCTAAGCAGGAAATTCTCACCATCAGAATTAGTCAATGAATTGACATAATGAATCTATATTTGGAGTTCCGTTGCTCTCACTTCATTATAACCAAAGTTATCATGGCCCAAATCATCAACCATTCAGATTGCTTATCTCTGCTTACCGTAAGCAGAAAATGGACATCTTTGAACTCCATCAATGCATTGACCTAATATAGACCTACACTAAGTTTGAACATTCTAGCTGAATAAAGATGGAGAGTTATTGTGTTCAAGAGTCTCATCAAACTTAGTCAAGATATTGATGTAATGAAACTATACACCAAGTTTCATCACTATCACTTAATTAGAACTAAAGTTATCCTGTCCCAAAGCAACAACCAATCAAATTGCTCATCTCTGCTTACCCTAGGCATCAAGGTATTGACCTAATAAACACCTACACCATTCTAGCTCAATTAGAAAGAGTTATTGTGTCTCAAAAAGTGTGACGGACAGACAGACGGATGGACAGACAGAGAGACGGATGGACAGACAGACAGACAGACAGATGAACCCATTTTAATAGTCCCCCACTTTCTTTGAAAGACGGGACAATTATATGTTCAATGGTGCAAAGTCTCAACTTTTTTATTGCCGATAGAGTTTTATGTCGGCACCGGAAAAGATGTAATTTTGACAAAAACTACAACTTTGGCTGGTAGGAAAGTCGACGCAAGCAAATATTTTTTTTTTTTAAAATGAGTAAACATAACACTAAAATATACATCTACATTCTTGCTTTGATTGATATAATACTTTGTCAAGAAGGCTAGGCATTTGGTTTGTTTAGCGTTAAGGGTTGTGCATCAACATCAATAGTTGCCTTCCTTAGAGTATAAGGAATAAGTATACCAAGATAATCCATTCAGAATTGTGGCAAAAAGTAGGCGTGGCTCTGCCACTTGGGGTCGGAACATTCACCAAATTCGACATTGGACGCCCTCAGGCTATAAGGAATACATATGCCAAGTAACAAGCTGATTAATTCAGAATTGCGGCCTGTAAACGACAAACACAAAGATAGGCTGGCACTGCCAGGCAGGATACGCCCAAATTTTCGAGAGATGGATAGAGAACAAGCAATACCCAAAGTGATTTTTCCTACATCATTAAGTCCTGTATTTCATACTGTATTGAGAGCAGCTATTTTGTTTTTCAGTTCCAGTCTGATATTCATGAAATTCGAAACCGACAATGATTATGGTGTGACGGTACACAACCTAGATATGTGACTTTTCGTCATAATCGGATAAGAATTGTGACCTGTAGAGAGTCCACAACCATGATATACCATATTTTTACACTATTCGCGTACAGACGGCGACCATTTTGTCCGCCAATTTTGGTACGATTTTCACGAAATTCGAACTCAACTTTCCTTATGGTGCAACAGTAATATAATCAGAGTTTTTTTTTTAAATCGGATAATAATTGTTCGAGAGATAGATAGAGAACAAGCACTACCAAAAGTGATTTTTCCTACAATCAAAGGCCATAATTCATTAAGTTATGGAAAAGAATAAAGATCTTTAGGTAATAAACATACATTTCAGATTTCATCAAAATCGAATTAAAATTGTGACCTCTACAGGGTCGACAACTTTGATATACCATATTTTTACACTATTTGCATACAAACGGCGGCCATTTTGTCTGGGAATTAAGGTCCGATTTTCTCGGAATTCGAACTCAACCTTCCGTAGGGTATAACGTTGATAGAGTCAAACGTTTTTTTAAATCGGATAATAATTGTGACGGCTCCAGAGGGACCATAGGCGATGTTTCGGACAATCAGCGGCCATAATTCAGGAAGTAACGATCCGATATGCGCAAATAACGAAAGGAACCAAGATCTTTGGGTTATAACCATCTGTTCAAGTTTCATCAAAATCGAATTAAAATTGTGACCTATACAGGGTCCACAACAATGATATACCATTTTTTAACAGTATTCGCGTACAAACGGCAGCCATTTTGGTCCGATTTTCCCGAAATTCAAACTCAAACCTTTCTTAAGGTGTAACGGTGATATAATCAAACGTTTTTAAAATCGGAAAATAATTGTGACCTCCAGAGGGACCACAAGCTAACAAAAGGCAATTTTGCGTACAATCAGGGGCCATAATTCAGGAAGTTACAATCCGATATGCGCAAAAATATCGAAATGAATCAAGACCTTTGGGTTATAACCATGCATTTCAAGTTTCATCAAAATCAAATTAAAATTGTGACCTCTACAGGGTCCACAACCATGATATACCATTTTTTAACAGTATTCACATACAAACAGCAGCCATTTTGTATAGCAATTTTGGTCCGATTTTCCCGAAATTCGAACTCAACCTTCCTTACGGTGTAATGGTAATATAATCAAACGTTTTTTAAAATCGGATAATTATTGTGACCTCCATAGGGACCACAAGCTAAAAAGATAGGCTGGCACTGCCAGGCAGGATACGCCCACATTTTCGAGAGATGGATAGAGAACAAGCAATACCGAAAGTGATTTTCCTACATCATTAAGTTAGAATTTGATACGTGCAAATATCCAAATGAATTAATATCTTTGGGTTATAAAGGTGCATTTCAGTAGGCTTCAAATTCGACTACGGATCATGTTGCCAAGTGGGTAAGAAATTCGAATTCAACTTTCCGTAGGGTGTAACGGTGATAGAGTCAAAGATTTTTTTAAATCGGATAATAATTGTGACCTCCAGAGGGACCATAGGCGATTTTTCGGACAATCAGGGGCCATAATACAGGAAGTTACGATCCAATATGTGCAAATAACGAAAGGAACCAAGATCTTATAACCATGCATTTCAAGTTTTATCAAAATCAAATTAAAATTGTGACCTATACACAACCATGATATACCATTTTTTATCAGTATATGCGTACAAAGAGCGGCCATTTTGTATGGCAATTTTGGTCAGATTTTCCCGAAATTCGAACTCAACCTTCCTTACGGTGTAATGGTAATATATTCAAACGTTTTTTTAAATCGGATAATAATTGTGACCTCCAGAGGAACCACAAGCTAAAAGATAGGTTGCCAGGCAACGAAACATATGCCCACAGCAGCTAAATCGTCCGGGCAGTCAACAAGGGTTGTCGCATATTTTTATTCTCAGCTCCTTGACAGCTTCAAGCCACTTCCGATCGATCAAAATGCCGTCATTAAGAATCTGGAAGGGTGTCTTGATTTCAAAGATAGGTTGCCAGGCAACGAAACATACGCCCATAGCAGCTAAATCGTCTGGGCAGTCAACAAGCGTTGTCACATATTTTTACTTTTTTGGATAATGAAACATTTGTAGTACACTAAAATCTGATTTAGAGTAACAACTCATGTAATTATGAGAATAAAGTTTTACCCAACGCTAACAATTAGTATATACATGAAACATTTAATATCATGGATTCTGCTGTTCAATTATCAAAATTCATTGAAAATCAAAATACTTGTTCGTTTCAACACCTTAAACTCTGTGTATCAATAGACTGAACCCATACGATCATATAAATATCACAAAAGGTTTTTAACTTGTTCACTTTTAAAGGTTTTTGGTCCATAAAACTGTCAATTATTATTCGATTTTCATAAAAATTTCCACTGTTTGATACCTAATACAATTTACAATTTCACACAAGTAGTTAAGATTTTCATTTTCACCCGAAGTAACAACATTTTTCAACTTTAACTTTAACATTCGAAGTCAATCGGATATTAACTTTGGCCTCTAGAGCATCCTTAAGATTTTTTGAAGTGATCAAGGGTCATATAATTGTCAATAATTATTGGATATCGCATGACCTTAAACACTGTATAAATTTAACGTCAATCTGATATTAACTTTGGCCTCTAGAGTGCCCAGAAGTTTTTTTGAAGTGATCAAGGGACATAACTCGGACAGTAATTATCGGATATCCCTGAAAATCAATAGACTTCTTTGTCTTATGACCTTAAGCACTGTGTATAAATTTAAGTCAAACCGATATTAACTTTAGCCGCTAGAGGGTTCACAGGATTTTTCAAACTGATCACGGGCCATAACTCTGGCAGTGATTACCAGATACCGCTAAAAATCAATAGGCTTCTTCGTCTCATGACCTTAAACATTGTGTTCATGTATAAATTTAAAGTCAAACTGGTATTAACTTTAGCCGCTAGAGCATTCACAAGATTTTTCAAAGTGATCAAGGGTCATAACTCTGGCAGTAATTATCAGATACCACTAAAAATCAATAGGATTCTTCGTCTCATGACCTTAAACAATGTGTACATGTATAAAGTAAATCGGATATTAACTTTAGCTGCTAGAGTGTTCACAAGATTTTTCAAAGTGATCAAGGGTCATAACTCCAGCAGTAATTATCAGATATCGCTGTAGACTTCTTCGTCTCATGACCTTTAATACTGTTTATAAATTTAAAGTCAATCGGATATTAACTTTAGCCACTAGAGCGTTCACAAGATTTTTCAAAGTGATCAAGGGTCATAACTCTGGCAGTAATTATCGGATAGACTTCTTTGTCTCATGACCTTAAACATTGTGTATAAATTTAAAGTCAATCGGATATTAACTTTAGCCTGTAGCGCGTTCACAAGAAATTGTGGACCACTGACCGACAGACGGACGGACAGGCGATATTTTTTTCAAATGAGTCTGATTTGTAAAGTCTGAAAGCCTATTGAGATTACTAAAATTATTATTAGGGTTTCACACTGCGAAGCTTGTGTGAAACACTATTGTTTTTGTTAAAATTATTATTCTTATTATTCTTATTATTATTCTTTTGTTTTGAGTAGATCTCAGCAACTGCTTGTCGCATCGTTACAATTTCTTCGGTTTTACTGGGAAAGTGGGTGTGACTTAGAGGATAAAGCTATTTTGAACATTCTACGACAATGCGAAATGTCCGAAATCACCGAAGTCGTCGTTTTTAAAAATATTGCAGTGATTTTAACAATAAAATTGACCTATTAACAACCCATTCCGGCTTTTCAAATTTTGAAATATTTCTTTGTAACTTTTATAAACTTATAGCTATAATCCATACGAAGAAAATGTATGTTAAAATTAGTTTGTAATAAAATAAGCAGTTGCCAAGAAATGGGCAGTTTTGCATAAGTCACTGTTTTCGTTATTTTACCTGTAAAATAGTCAATTGTTATTGAATTTTTATAAAAGTGACATCATTTGATTCAAAAAGCATGTAGCCTCAAATCAAGTTGATTACAATTTAAAATTGACATCAGAAGTGACGTCATTTTGTCAAAAACTGCATTTTTAACTTTTTAAATCAATGTTTTATTCAACCAAGAATTATTTAATATGTATTAATAATTTTGACTTTTGGTTTAAATTCACATATAAACACAACTCATATGGTCATGTACATAGCATTAAATTGTTTCTAACTTGTTCGGTTGCCGAGAAATAGACGGTTTTCTACAGGTCACTTTTGAAGGTTTGGGGGCCATAAAAGTATCAATTATTATTTGATTTTCATAAACTTTACACCATGTTATACCTAATGACATTTGGGATTTCATACAAGTAATTTAAGATTTTCATTATCACCGGAAGTAACGTCATTTTGGCAAAAACTGTATTTTTAGCCTTCAAAACAGATATTTTATTCAAATGTGTCTGTTTTGAAATCTTTTTCAAATTATGGTATTTGATGCCAATCAACAAATAGAATGAACCCATACGATCATACAGATACCACAAAATGGTTTCTAACTTATACATTGCAGAGAAATAGCCGATTTTCTACAAGTCACTTTTCAAGTTTTTTGGTCTTTAAAAGTTGCTATTATTATTCGATTTACATAAAATTTTCAATATATGATATCGTGTGCCATTTCTGATTTCATAAGACTAATTGAACATTTTCATTAACACCGGAAGTAATTTAATTTTGTCAAGATCATTTACAAGTAACAAATGTATAAAATGAATTGATATTGCTGGATTTGGTTGATTCTGCGTCCATTTTATTTGTGTGCAAAGTTAATTTGGAAACCTGTTTAGTGGTTTCGTTGGTACCGGAAGTGACATATGTTCAAGGGTAACTTGGCACCGGAAGTGACATGTTTAAGGGTAACGTGGCACCAGTGAAACCCGTCATTCCTACATGCAGGTCTAGTTATTTATTATTATTATTATTTACCGCGGACCCTTATTTGTCAGTCCCTGCAAGAGATACCAATCTGGAATCAAATTTTCTATCAGGAAACCATGTGGTGGCTACTTGATAAACTATTTTTGAAACTTCTGTGCAGACCGGAAGTGGCCAAAGTTGGTATGGTGCCAAAAAACTATAAAACGGCCGTAGTTTCCTTAATTCTTTACCTATTTTCAACAAAATGACCTTTTCAGAAACCCTGAATCTTTTCTAGATTTTTTAAAGTTATCAAGGGAGATAACTCTGGTAGTAATTATTTGAAATCGCTGATAATCAATAGGCTTCTTCATCTCATAACCTTAAACACTGTGTGTAAATTTAAAGTCTATCGGGTATTAACTTTGGCATCTAGAGCGTACACAAGATTTTTTAAAGTGATCAAGGGCCATAGTTATTATCAGAAATCGCTTAAAAACAATAGGCTTCTTCATCTCATGACCTTAAACACTGTATCGGATATTAACTTTAGCCTCTAGAGCGTCCACAAGCAATTGTGGACTCCGGACCGACAGACCAACGACAATATACGACCACATTTCAATGTGGGAGTATAAAAATGTTGTTTTAGAGACAATTTTTGTCATTTTTCAAAATTTTCAAATTTGACCTACATTTTTGGACACCTGAAGTCCATCGGATTCCAGTAATATAAGTTTCATTCCGAATTAACTCCCTTTATTTTTTTTATTTTTTTCAAGTTTTTGCATTTTGTGAGCTCGGGTTTTGTTTTACAGCCGAATTGATGATTCTGAAACTTCTGTAACATGAAATTATAGTCCAATACCAGCTGATAAAGCAATTTTGACCAGAATCCTTAAACCGGAAGTGGTCGAAATAATGTGCAATATTTTGAAAAAAATGCAAAAAATTGATAATTTTTGGTAAAAATGCGATTTCTCCGGACAAAGGCGATTTTTCATACAATCAGGGGTCATAATACAGTAAGTTAGAATCCGACATGCGCAAATATGGAATGGAACCAAGATCTTTAGGTTATAAACATGTATTTCAAGTTTCATCAAAATCGGATCATAATTGTGACCTCAATAGGGTCCACAACCTTTATGTAACATATTTTCACACTATTCGCATACAAACGGCGACTATTTTGTCTGACAATTTTCACAAAATTCGAACTCAAGTTTCAGTACCATATAATGGTGATATAATCAAACCTTTTTTTTAAATTGGATAATAATTTTGACCTCCAGAGGGGAAAGGGCGATTTTTCAAACAATCAGGGGCCATAATTCAGGAAGTTACAATCCGATGGGCGCAAAGGAACAAAGATCTTTAGGTTATAAACATGTATTTCAAGTTTCATCAAAATTGAAATAAAATTGTGACCTCCATATATATAGGGGCCACAACCTTGATATACCATATTTTTACACTATTCGCGTAGAAACAGCGGCCATTTTGTCAGTCAATTTTGGTCTGATTTTCACAAAAATCAACTCCGTCTAGATTACCCTGTAACAGTGATATTGTCAACGGTGATTTTTGAAATCAGGTAATAATTATGACCTCCAGAGGGACCACAAGCTAACAAAGGCGATTTTTCGTACAATCAGTCATAATTCAGTAAGTTAGAATCCGACATTGGCAAATATGGAATGGAACCAAGATCTTTAGGTTATAAACATGTATTTCAAGTTTCATAAAAAAAGAATTAAAATTGTGACCTCTATAGGGTCCACAACCTTGATATAACATATTTTCACACCATTCTTGTACAAATGGCAGCCATTTTGTCCGTCAATTTTGGTCCGATTTTCACAAAATTCGAACTCAACCTTCATTACCATGTAACGGTGATATAATCAAACAGTTTTTTAAATCGAAACATAATTTTGACCTCCAGAGGGACAACAAGCTAAAAAGGGCAATTGTTTTGACAATCAGGGGCCATAATTCAGATAGTTACGATCCGATGGGTGCAAATATCGAAAGGAACCAAGATCATTGGGTTATAAATATACATTTCAAGTTTCATCAAAATCAGTTCAAAATTGTGACCTCTATAGGGTCCAAAAGCTAAAAACATGATTTTTCGTACAATCAGGGGCCATAATCCATGAAGTTTCAATCCGATACATGCCAATATCTAAAGCAGCTGAGATCTTATGGGGATAAACCTATATTTCAAGTTTCGTCAAAATCGGATAAGAATTGTTACCTGTAGAGAGTCCACAAACAAATTGTGGACGGACGGACGGACAAGGGCGACGACAATATACGTCGACATGAAAATGTGGATTGTGGGCGTATAAAAACCTGGCCATTCTCCCATGTAGCCCCTCCCATTTTAATATACATGGTCATGATTTCGTGTGTACCATAGTACAAATTGAACACGGCAGAAAGTCTGTGGATTCAGACTTATTCAGTTTGGCCTTTCGGTTTAAATGAGTTAAATCCAGGGGGTTTCAAAAACATTAATAATCATGCACAATTCTTCCTTAGTTGTAAAATTTTACCTAAGTTTTAGTTAATTAAACTAACCTTTCATGTTATGTACCTAAGTCTATGACATCATCATTCCCACGATGTCATAACTTCCTATGAATATGATGTCATAACTGACTTCCAGTCATTTTGTATTTAGTTTTTTCATTTAGTATTTTTACGGATGAAACGTTGGATAAAACAATGTTTTTTTTGATACTGTATTGTATTAATCATTTTATATCACACTGAGATGATGTAGGCGTATAAAACTGGAGGCCGGCAATTGTTGGAGCCAAACGGTTATTTCATCAAAATCAAATACAACCAAATATCACAAACTTTTGGAATTACATGAAGTTGGTGCTTGTTGATGATACATGTACATGTTGAGATTCTGAATCCCATTAGATCAAGTTTAAACCCTGACTAACATATCTCAAACATCTAAACTTTTCAAGCACTGTCATGAAAAATAAACCATCAATCTGTTTTACAGAGAATTACGAAAATCTTGTAATATCTCTGTAAAAGATGACTGTCTTCATCAGTGTAATCACATCACACGTTGTCAATGATTGCCAAATGGCATGTGCATTGTTTATAGAAGACGTAACTGGGTCGGACAGAATGGTGTTTTTTACTCATTTAAATACCCATTTACACTAAATAGGAAATATTTTTTACCTACAAATACTTCAAACGTCTTTATTTATTTTTCTTAAACATACAAAAAATGTTTTAGAATTTAATTTGTCAGAGGAAAAAAGTTAATATTGGTGACTCATTAAGTCGCATCCATGTCATCCTTATCAGTGTCTGTAGTGGCCTTGGGAATATTCACTGGTGATCAGTGTGGTAAACCATGGGTATATTTTGAAACTATTTGGCTTGCACTACATGTACCTTAAATAACAATGAAAATAACAAACACTTTGACAATTGAAACAAAGCCAGATTTGTCAAGTTCTCTATCTTACACATCTTTCTCCCATTTATGCAACTCAACTTTACCACCCAAAAACACCTTGCTTACATCTCTGAGTCTTGTTAAACTATTTGTTCATCAAGGTTGATTTAATACATATAATATAAGCATGTTTACAATTTCTTAGACACTGATACAAAGATGCTATTTCAAACAGAAAATAAACTGATTATAATTACGTATATAAAATATACCAAATACTTGCAAGCTATTACTATTAGAGATGTAGTGAGTCCTTTTTATGAAACCATCGATCAACAGTCCAACATGTCAGGAGTAGAAGAACGAAAGGATCGAACATTGAAAACGGCACCCGTTCATTGTTACGCGAAACATGCAGTGTTGGCAGCGCTCACGCTGTCGATCGCCAAATTCGCCAATTGCGATTTAAATATAATTTTGGCTAAAGAATATTCAATTTGGCGAAATTTTTGGCGATATTTTTTTCCTGTATGGCGATTCTTTTTTTACCTGGAAATAAAAAAATTATCGGCACAAACTCACAAAGCTTTGATTTCCGCGCGTACATACTAAACAGAGTACCGTCGATCGCGCTTCGTTGAGTCAATCAACAATCAATTAGGTATCAATAATAGCCCTATCTTTTGTCTCTTGATCAATCTGGGATTAGTGTTGATAAGTATTTACAGTCAGAGTAGTAATAAACTAATTAAGAGACAAAAGATTTAATTGTGTGTTTTCAAATACGAATCGGTTGCTTTGTTGATGGTTTCGATATATTCAAAATGGCGGACACAGTAAACAATACTCACTCGATTTGTTCGGGATTATTGGATTATGACTGCTGTTTGATCTATTTCAAACCGAAATTGACGATATCGTTAATAAATGAAGCCAGGTATGTTGTCACAGTTTATAAATGCGTATATAAACTTGGGACTGTCAAATCATATGCCATGGGTCGTAAGCGAAAAATTGAACAGCCTTCTTCAACGTCTGACAGAAGAATGTCAGATTTTTTTTTAATATTCCACCACCAAAATGGACGAAGACTACAGATGATACTGGCATGATGATA
Source organism: Patella caerulea (assembly GCA_036850965.1). Classification (NCBI taxonomy): domain Eukaryota; kingdom Metazoa; phylum Mollusca; class Gastropoda; family Patellidae; genus Patella; species Patella caerulea. Next base: position 45,774,807 of record JAZGQO010000001.1, on the reverse strand, counting down.
TTACAGCCCTAGATATTGAACGGATACCCTAAAAGACCGCCGCAGAGAAATATTTTGAAAAACGTAAAATAATAAGTGCATTTGGAAAAGGTAGATCTTTCACTTTCAGGGATGAATCGAAATTTTCAAATTCTTGGTTAAGGTATGATGCAGCTAACAAAACAATGTTTTATTAAACATGTGAATCAGTCTTCAAAAAATGAGAGTCTGCAAAGCAGAGAAGAATTTTTTAAATTTTAAAATATATAGTGTATGTATTTATGTAAATAAAATTCCCGAAAAAATTTTTTAATAGTTATTTTATTTTGGCGGAAAAAATATCTGGCTGATAAATTAAAATGAAAAATTGGCGGAAAAAAAATGGAACCCAGAGTGAGCACTGAGTGTTGGTGACTACAAATCTGCACATTTAGTCATCGTATAGAGCTTATTCAACAGTATCGAATTCCAACTGCTAAGGGAGTTTTTACATGCACTCCAATGTGTACACGGGACCTTGGTTTTTCGTCCCATCCGCATGACTAGACAGCTGTCCTTGTCAGGCCCTCCGTTCTGCATCACTGACAAGGTGGAAAAACGGCGGAAAATCGAGATGAACTTTCTCAGTGCAGAACTTTCAATTCAGGCCAAACATTAATTGCATACGATTAAACTGATTAGTTGGAGCTTATTTTCAAAAAGTTTTGTAATAATCGGTTGGTAATGAAAGTATCGTGCAAATTAAACTGTTAAAACAGAAAATTTCGCCCGGTTGAAATGTTTCTTGCTATAAGTCAGCAATTTCCAGATTTTAGGGAGGCTGAATGGCTAGCATGTGCGCGATGTATCGTAACGTCTGTCATTGAGTCAACCGGCGTCGTTTCAATTTCCAGGTTGCACGTGACATGGAGTATGGTGTCTAACCTCGTGGGTTTTCTCTGTGTCCTTCGACTAAAAACCAGTATGCACAAGGGAAGCTTTTAAATAAAATTAAAAAACATATGTTAGTCCCGAAATGACCTTGTTTGGTCGAATGGACGTTAAGCCGCATTTTTCTCTTTCTCTTTTTTTTTAAAGTTTTGTAATAATCGGTTGGTAATCAAAGGTACTGTGAAAGTGATAAAACAGAAAATTTCGCCCGGTTGTAATGTTTTTCACTTTAAAGTCAGCAATTTGCCGATTTTAAGGGGAAAACGTTTATTGCGAACGATTAAGCTGGTCAGGTGGAGCTTATTTTAAAAAGTTTTGTAATATTCGGTTGATAATTAAAGGTACCGTGCAAATTAAACTGTTAAAATAGAAAATTTCGCCCGGTTGAAATGTTTCTCGCTGTAGGTCAGCAATTCGCCGATTTTAGGGAGGTTGCGTGGCTGAATGAATGGTAAGCATGTGCGCTCTGTATCGTAACGTTTGTCACTGAGTCAACTGGCGCTGTGTCCATTTCTTGGTTGTACGTGACAAGGAGTATGGTCGCCTGGCCAACCTCATAGGCTGTAACGTCACTGTCCGGGTAAAATTTCCCTCATTGCACACTTTATGGCGTATGCCCTTCTTCATTAGCCCATTTTAGGAGCAGAACAGTAGGACGTTAAACCCCATTCAATTTCATTTTCCATATGTTACTTATTTATTATAGTGAATAAATATTTTTGGGGTTCTAGCAATTATTTAATTTCTGCATATAAATCTTGCTTGAACAGTTTTTTTTATTGCAGAGTGCCATTCTTGTATATTGCAGTCTATGAACCTTTGTTTAAAACATGCTTAAGATGTTGTCACGATTTCCTACTTATAACCAAACATATTGGAAACTACAATTATATAACATATCCCTAATTTTGGAAGCCAGATTACAGCTATACAAGTTTCAGTTATTTCCCTTTAGTTTAAAGATTATTTTTTTGCCAGGGTGCAAATTTCGCACAACATTAAATTTGTAACTTTGTGAGTTTTTGACTGATTTTGATAATTATGTCTTTATAATTTTCCAAATTTACATATTTAACGTAAATATTCAAACAGTTCAGTTCAACCTGATTCAAAAAGTATTAGTTCCATTCAAAGTTATCTCATTTAATTTTTCGATGTTTTCTTATCATTTTCATTTCATATTTCTGACACTTTTGAAGTGGGAAGTCATCCCGATTACAGCAACACAAGTCTCAGTTATTTCCCTTTAGTTTTCAGATTATGCAATATTTCATACTATATTTAGACTTGTAACTTCGCGAGTTTTTGACCATTTTTGTTATTTTTATCCTTTTATTTGAGATACTTGATATAATCGATGACACGTGGCGATGAATATGAAAGCTTTCATATCTGCATGGGACAGTGGCAGATCTAGTTAAGCTTTCATATTACATATGAAAGCTTATTGTTTCTGTTAAGATTATTATTTTTTTTTTGTGTGTGCATTTTATGCAAATCGGATTTCTCAAAATCTAACCATGGGATCTTTCTGAAACTTTGACCTACCTTCCCGCTCAAAAAATGGGGTGCGAACGTTGTTTAGATATATTTTCAAAACGTTTTACGAATCCGAAATCACCGAATTTTACGAACGAAAAAACTGACAATGCATACTCGTAACTTTGTTCTTTTGACCGATTTTATTAATTCTTTTTTCTTTGAATACCTTGAAAAAAAATCATTTTCATCTGCAGTTTCAAATTTTTGAATTTCGAAAATTCGTCGCTGTGATATCAAACGGAACCGGAAGTTTAGACCAATTTGACAACTTCTTTAATACATGTAGTTGTATGATTTTCATGAAATTTAGTATGTAAGTAGACCTTACAAATGCGACGTGAAAAATGACTTTTAAAATTTTCTAAATTATCTCCCCTTTGTGAAATTAAGGATCAAACTTTTCAAAAAATTCGGCGAAATAAAGTTCAGAATGACCTAATTTTTTTTTTCGATACTAGAGAAGTAATTACTGATTTTGACACAAAACATTGAGTTTGTCGATCGAACCGGAAGTGCCACCATCTTAAAACGTGAAAAAAACAATAGAATTTTTGCGATATTGCACTTACTGACATGGGAGTTACATTTTCTGAATCCTTGAAGGAAAGCCTAAAAAATGTTCAGAGCAGAATTTTGATTTAGGTCAAATGATGTGAATATGAAACATAGTGAAAAATCTACAATTACGGACTTGTAAACAAACACAATAGGGCATAGTATGTTCAATGCGTCTCCTATGTCTGAAATTAATACATTTCGGGATACGGGTCGAATTTTGGGTATTTGAATATTTCAAAAATTCGAATTTTGCCTTTGATGTTTTTCGTGCTGACAAAGTTGTTTACGAGTGAAAAATCACATTAATTTCGCTAGATTGTGACTGATTTTAATGATTTCTTTTTTCTTCTTTGGATTATTTACATGACCCATGACATGTGACAGGAAGTGACTGTGAAAATGAAAACTTTAATATCTGCTTAGCAGATGTATAGTTATTAGGCTTTCAGACGAAAGTCATTACTAAAATAATTATTTTGTTTTATTATTATTCTTTTCCGCCGGAGCCCATTTCTCTATGATCAAAAAGAGATACCGATCTGCGGTTCATCTTTCTATCTGGAAACCATGTGGTGGTTACTCAATAAAGCAATTTTTGAACTTCTGCGCAGACCTGAAGTGGTCGAATTTTGAACGTTGGTAAAAAATTAAAAATCGGCCATGGTTTCGTCAATTCTCTACCTATATTCAAACAAATCAAATTTTTGGAAAGCCTGAGACTTTTCAGAGACAATAGCAATCTCACAATTTGCAATTTCAAAACTTCGTCGCTGACTTCTATCGTTCAAAAAGTCAAAACACGTCATCTATGAGACATTTTTTGTTATTTTTCAAAATTTGCAAATTTGACCTAGATTTTTGGATACCTGACGTTAATCCGATTCCAGTAATATAAGTTTCATTCAGAGTTATCGCCCTTTATTTTTCGATTTTTTTCGAATTTTCTTCCCAATTTGTGAGCTCAGTTTTCGTTTTATAGCAGATTTGACATTTCTGAAACTTCTGGAACATGAAGTTATAGTCCAATACCAACTTATAAAGCAATTTCGACAAGAATCCTTCAACCGGAAGTGGTCGAAATAATGTGCAATATTTTGAAAAAAATGGATATTGTGGGGAAAAACGCAATTTCTCCACCCGATATTAATGGATTAAAGAAATTAGGGTACCATTGGACTGCACTGGGATTGTAGTATCGTATGATACCAAATTCATACGGATACCAAATTCATATACTAATTGCCATGCGCCTGACAGGCAGCCACTGTAATTTAGCTCTGTGTTTGTTCTAAGTTTCTGTAGTTATTTCATTGTGTACAACTTTGTGAGCTGTTTCATTGAACTTTCTCTGTTCAACAGTTTGTTAAACCAGATTTCTACTCATCTAAACAAAGTGATATATTCTTATTCGAGGAAAAAACTTTTCTCAATTAAAAACGTTGGTCAGAAAATTTGTGAAAATTTAGAGGTTAACTATCTGAAAGATCTTGGGATATTTCGGAGTGGTCGAAGAAGTCGGGGAGGAAAACATAAGGTGAATTATGATCAGGGTATCTTTCCTATAAAGGTACATGTGACACTAAATTCTGTAAACAAAAACTGTCAACACCCTCCCAAAGGCACCAATATAAGAAATCTTGTAGACGTCTATCCACAGCATAAGTCATCTCAACTGAAAATATATCTCTGATTAATCAATTTAATTAACTGTATGCGCTGTGAGCATGCATCTGTGCATGGAGTACTAGCGCTATATAAATGTACATATTATTATTATACTATGATCAGGCAGCAAAATATGGCACGTTGAAAATCAAGTATTTTCTGATTTGGAGCTTTTTTGGATGCCTGTATCTCGAAAACTTAACCGCAACTTTTTTTTTTCATTTTTTCTATCAAGAGACCTTGTGGTAGTCTTGTGTACGAAACATTCCATTACGACTTTGAAATATCTGGAATAGGTGAAATAACGGACTGAAAATCAAAAAAAGTCGAAAAACCGAGAAATTTTGGAAAATGCTCTACTATTTTTTTTATTTTAAGAGATTTTCAAAAAAAGGTTGTATATTCACATAGCTGACCTAATTACGATTCTAACGATATATAATATGCATGTAATTATTGAAATTTAATTTTCGATATTTTAATTTTTTTTGCATTTTTGGCACTTTTGAACATAGGATTTCTCAGGGGCTTTTTATATGATCAGATAATGGTCAAAGTTTAAAAAAAAAACGTCGAAATATAGGTCAGAATGGACTGATTATTTTTTTTCGATACTAGGTAAGTAATTACTGATTTGTACACAAAACATGAAGTTTGTCGATCAAACCGGAAGTGCCACCATCTTTAAATGTGGAAAGTCTCAAAGGGTTTTTTGCTATTTTACTTACAGACTCGTGAGTTATATTTTCTGAATCCTTGAAGGAAGGCCTAAAAAACGTTGAGAGTAGAATTTTGATTTACGTCCACTGGTAGTCACCATTTTGAATTGAAAATAAAAAATAGAAGCAATTTGAAGGGCCGAGACCTTGGAATATAATAACTCTCCTTCTAATTGAGCTAGAATGTTCAAACTCTGTGATTTAGGTCAACTGGTGGTCGCCATTTTGAATTGACAATGAAAACTAGAAGCAATTTGATTGGCTGAGACCTTGGAACAAAATAACTCACCTTCTAATTGAGCTAGAATTTTCAATCTTGGTGTAGACGTTCACTAGGTCAATGTCTTCATTGAGTTCAAAGATGAGCATTTTCTGCCTAGAGTAAGCAGAGATAAGCAAGCTGATTTGTTGATTCTTTGAGGCACGATAATTTGGGTTATAGTCTAATAGCTAGCTTGTTGTGTGAAATCATTGTATCATATTTTTTTAAATGTTCAGGGTAAAGTAATGCATTTGATCTACAATGCTGTAACTTTGTGACTATTTGACCTATTTTACTAAATCTTTTTTCTTTGGGGGGTTGGGATGGCCTAGTGGTCTAGAGTGCCGCGCTTCGACCCCTAGCTGGCCGGTCACCTCCTGCTTGCGGCTGTGGTTTCGAGCCCTGGTGTGAGCGTATGTGGCATGGAGATATGGGCGCCCTCTCAACCTTGTGGGTTTCCTCCAGGCACTCCGGTTTCCTCCCACTGCTAAAGACCCCTACGCGCAAGCAAATTATTGAAATAAAATTAAACCATATGTTAGTCCCGAAATGACCTAGTTGTGTTGAGTGGACGTTACATCCCATTTCTCTCTCTCTCTCTCTCTTTTTTCTTTGAGTACCTTGAGACAATTACTTTAAGTCTTCAATTTCAAATTTCGAAAATTCGTCGCTGTGATTTTGAACCGGAAGTTTAGACCAATTTGACAACTTCTTTAATAGTTGTACGATTTTCATGAAATTTAGCATGTAAGTAGATCTTACCGATGCGACTTCAAAAATATGATTAGAGATTTTCTAAATTATATCCCCTTGGTGAAATTAAGGATCAAAGTTTTCAAAAAACATAACGCTAACGCTACAATATACGTCCACATTCCTGCTTTGATTGATATGGTACTTTGTCAAGAAGGCTAGGCCGTTTGGTTTGTTTAGCGTTGAGGGTCGTGCACCAACATTAATGGTTGCCGTCCTTAGAGTATAATACCAAGATAATCCATTCAGAATTGTGCCTTCCTAACACTAAAGGCAAAAAGTGGGCGTGGCTCTGCCCCTGGGGGTCGGGACATTCATCAAAATCAACAGTGGACGCCCTCAGGCTATAAGAAATACATATAAACCAAGTACCAAGTGGGCGTGGCTCTGCCCCTGGGGGTCGGGACATTCATCAAAATCAATAGTGGACGCCCTCAGGCTATAAGGAATACATAAACCAAGTACCAAGCTGATTCATTCAGAATTGCGGCCTGTAAACGACAAACACAAAAATTGGTCGTGTCTTGCCTGTGTGAGTCGGGACAAGCAGTTGACGTCCTTAGGCTATATGGAATACATATCCCAAGTTTAAAGACGATCCATTAAGAATCTTGGCCTGTAGACAACACACATAGACACGAAGTAAAAATGGGCATGGCTCTGCCCCTGGGGGTTAGGAAATCACCAAAAACAATAGGGGTCATCTTTAGGGTATAAGGAATAGGTTTGTAAAGTTTTAAAAGGATCTGTTAAGAATTGCATCCTGTAGGCGAACACAAGACACAAAAGCATTGGGCGTGGCTCTGTCCCAGGGGGTCCGTCATGCACCAAAAATAATAGTGGTCAGCCTTAGGGTATAAGGAATAAGTATAAAAAAAGTTTTCAAGACGATTGATTAAGAATTGTGGGCTGTAGGTGACACACAGACAGACAAAAAAAAAATGGGCGTGGCACTGTCCCTTGGGGTTGGGCATGCAAAAACAATAGGGATCTTCCTTAAGGTACCAAGAATAAGTATTCAAAGTTTCAAGATGATACATTAAGAAATGCATCCTGTAGACGACAAACAAATACAAGAAATGGGTGTTGCTGTCCCACGGGGGTCGGGCATGCACCCAAAATAAAAGGGGTCACCCTTAGGGTATAAGGAATAAGTATTTTAAGTTTCAAGATGACCGATTAAGAATTGTGGCCTGTAGGCGACACACAAAAAGAAAATGGGCGTGACTCTGCCCCTGGCGGTTGGGCATGCACCCCTAATGATAGAAATGTTCCTTAGGGTACAAAGAATAATCATTCAAAGTTTCAAGATGATACGTTAAGAAATGTGGCTTGTTGTTGTTGTTGTTCTTGGTGTTTAACGTCCGCTTCCACCGAAGGTGATATCGCAGACAAGGCTTATTTTTGATTTTCATTATCTTAGCGCACGCGCAGGGGCCTTTGCTGTGGGAGGAAACCGGAGTGCCCGGGGGAAACCCACGAGGTTGAGAAGGAGCCCCTATCTCCATGCCACATACGCTCACACCAGGGCTCGAAACCACAGCCGCAAGCCAGAGGTGACCGGCCAGCTAGAGGTCGAAGCGCGGCACTCTAGACCACTAGGCCATCCCAACCCCCTGTGGCTTGTAGACGACAAACAAATAAATACAAGGAATGGGCGTGGCTCTGCCATTGGGGGTCGGGCATGCACCAAAAAACAATACAGATCATCCTTAGGGTAAGTATACAAAGTTTTAAGAAAATCCAGTTAGAATTGCGGCTTCTAGGCGACACAGAGACACACAAAAAGAAAATGGGCGTGGCTCTGCCCCTGGGGGTTGGGCATGCACCCCAAACGATAGGGATCATCCTTAGAGTATAAAGAGTAAGTATACAAAGTTTTAAAGAAAATCCAATAAGAATTACGGCCTGTAGGCGACACAAAGACACACGATAAGAAAATGGGTGTGGCTCTGCCCCAGGGGGTTGGGCATGCACCCCAAATGATAGGGATGTTCCGTAGGGTACAAAGAATGTGTATGCTAAGTTTCAAAATTATAAGTTAAGAAATGTGGCCTGTAGACGACAAACAAATACATACTAGAAATGGGCGTGGCTCTGTCCCTGGGGGTTGGGCATGCACCAAAAACAATAGAGATCTTCCTTAGGGTATAAGGAATACGTATACCAAGTTTGAAGAAAATCCAGTAAGAATTGCGCCCTGTAGGCGACACAAAGACACACACACACACACACATACATACATACATACACACACACACACAGACAGGGGCGACGGCATAATATGTTCACATTATGAATGTGGACGTATAAAAATCGTCAAAATATAGACAAGTAATTTCTGATTAGTTCACAAAATATGGAGTTTGTCGATCGAACCGGAAGTGCCACCATCTTGAAAAGTGAAAAATCCTTATGGCTTTTGCTATATTGCACTTACAGACGTGTGAGTTATATTTTCTGAATCCTTGAAGATTGGCCTACAAAACATTCAGAGCGGAATTTTGACTTAGGTCACTGATGGTCGTCATTTTGAAGTGAATATGAAAGATAAGTTGCCAAGCAACGAAACATACGCCCACAGCAGCTAAATCGTTCGGGCAGTAAACGAGGGTTGTCGCAAATTTTTACTTTTTATGGTAATGAAACATTTGTAATACACTAAAATCTGATTAAGAGTAACAACTCATTATGTAATTATCTGAAAATCATTAGAATTTGTTTGCTTTTTATAAAAGTTTTGCCCCACGCTAACAATTAGTATAGGAAACATTTAATATCATGGATTTAGCAGTTCAGTTATCAAAATTCATTGAAAATCAAAATACTTGTTCGTTTCAACACCTTAAACTCTGTGTATCAATCTGAAGTCAATCGGATGATAAGTTTGGCCTCTATAGCATCACAAGGTTTTTTGAAGTGATCAAGGGAGACAACTCTGGAAGTAATTATTTGAAATCGCTCAAAATCAATAGGCTTCTTCGTCTCATGACCTTAAACAGCGTGTGTGTATTTAAAGTCAATCGGGTATTAACTTTGGCCTCTAGAGCGTCCACAAGATTTTTTGATGTGATCAAGGGCCATAACTCTGGCAGTAATTAATCAAGGACCACAACTCTGGCACTAATTATTAGAAATCGCTGAAAATCAATAGGCTTCTTCATCTCATGACCTTAAACACTGTATATAAATTTAAAGTCAATCGAATATTAACTCTGGCCTCTAGAGTGTCCACAAGATTTTTTAAAAGTGATCAAGGGCCATAACTCTGGCACTAATTTAAAGTCAATCGGATATTAACTTTGGCCTCTAGAGTGTCCACAAGATTTTTTTAAAGTGATCATGGGCCATAACTCTGGCACTAATGATCTAAAATCGCTGAAAATCAATAGGCTTCTTTGTCTTAGGACCTTAAACACTGTGTATAAATTTAAAGTCAATCGGATATTAACTTTTGCCTTTAGAGCGTCCACAAGATTTTTTGAAGTGATCAAGGGCGATAACTCTGGCACCAATTATCGGAAATTGCTGAAAACAATAGGCTTCTTTGCCTTATGACCTTAAACACTGTGCATAAATTTAAAGCCAAACGGATATTAACTTTGGCCTCTAGAGTGTCCATAAGATATTTTTGAAGTGTTCAAGGGCCATGACTCTGGCAGAAATTATCGGAAATCGCTGAAAATCGATAGGCTTCTTCGTCTCATGACCTTAAACACTGTGTATAAATTTGAAGTCAATCGGATATTAAGTTTGGCCTCTAGAGCGTCCACAAGATTTTTTGAAGTGATCAAGGGCTATAACTCTCGTAGTTATTATTGGAAATCGCTGAAAAACAATAGGCTTCTTCGCCTCATGACCTTAAACACTGTGTATAAATTTAAAGTCAATCGGATATTAACTTTAGCCTCTAGAGCGTTATTATTTTTTGAGTGTGTTTTCTGCAAATCGGATATCTCAGAATCTATCCATAGGATCTTTCTGAAATTTTGACCTACCCCTCAAAAAATGGGGTGCGAACGTTGTTTAAATATATTTTCAAAACGTTTTACGAATCCGAAATCACCGAATTTTATGAACGAATTAACTGGCAATGCAAAATCGTAAGTTTGTTATATTTTGACCGATTTTACTAATTCTTTTTTCTTTGAATACCTTGAAAAAATTCATTTTGATCTGCAGTTTCACATTTTCGAATTTCGAAAATTCGTCGCTGTGATTTCGAACCGGAAGTTTAGACCAATTTGACAACTTCTTTAATAGTTGTACGATTTTCATGAAATTTAGTATATAAGTAGATCTTACCGATGTGACTTCAAAAACATAATTAGAAATTTTCTGAATTATCTCCCCTTGACGAAATTAAGGATCAAAATTTTCAAAAAAATCATCGAAATATAGGTCAGAATGACCTGATTTTTTTTTGGGATACTAGATAATTAATTACTGATTTGTACACAAAATATGAAGTTTGTCGATCGAACCGGAAGTGCCACCATCTTGAAACGTGAAAAATCCCTAAGGCTTATATTTTCTGAATCCTTGAAGGATGGCCCAAAAATCGCTGGGAGCAGAATTTTGATTTAGGTCAACTGATGGTAACCATTTTGAAGTGAATATGAAAAGTAGTAGCAATTTGAAGGGCCGAGACTTTGAAACACAATAACTCTCCTTCTAATTGAGCTAGAATGTTCAATCTTGGTGTAGACGTTCGGTAGGTCAATGTCGTGATTAAGTGCAAAGATGAGCATTTTCTGCTTAGGGTAAGCAGAGATAAGCATGCTGATTTGTTGATTCTTTAGGGCACAATAACGTTGGTTATAATGAAGGGAGGGTGGTGAAACTCCTGTCAATCGAGAGTCTAATAGCTAGCCCGTTATGTGAAATCATTGTATAATTTTTTTTTAATATCAGGGATAGTAGAATAAAAAAGAGATCGAGAACCCAAAAAGTCATATTTTTACGATTTGGAGCATTTTTAAAGGTTCTTTTCTCTTAAAGTCAACATACATGTAATATTTTTGGGGAACTTCTTCTACAAAGAGTCTTATCGGTAGTTTTTTATATGAAACCATCGACCAACAGTCCAAAATATCATGAGTAGAAGAATAAAAGGATCGAAAATTGAAAACAGCACCCTTTCATTGCTAAGCAAAACATGGGTGGCTATAATCTGCACATTTAGTCATTGTATAGAGCGTATTCAACAGTATCGAATTCCAACTGCAAAGGGATCTTTTATGTGCACTCCAATGTGCACACGGCGGGGTGGGACCCACCAGAAAATCGAGATGAACTTTCTCGGCCAATGCAGGGATCAAACACCCGACCTCCTGGCTAGCAGGCCAACGACTTAGCCACATAGTCTGGACACCCATCGTACATTTCATCCGTCAAATCAAATCGTTTCATTGCATTAGACCAATAATTAATTATTCTTAATTTAAAACTTTATTTTAATATTAGTCTGGCATTATTAAATCCTAATTTTATTGGTCTTATTTAAAATTAAACTCTCATATGAACAACCCATAACATGTCTCTTTAAAACAAATAAATACTCTAAAACAGTAGCTCAACCTTTTGACCTAAACTCATTAATTTACGATTTTGTTGTGACATATTGCACGTGTCTGATTTCAAAGGGGGGGGGGGAGATTGGCTGAATGGTTAGCACGCGCGCCTGTCATTAAGTTAACTAGCGTGTTTTTGAATGCCCGGTTGTACGTGACAAGGAGTAAGGTCGCCTGTCCAACCTGCCATTTTTAGTTCTTTCACGCCATTTTCATTTCATTTTCTCATCCGTCTCATTACAGTAATACAAGTTTAGGTTATTTCCCTTTAGTTTTCAGATTATTGTTATGCCTGGGTGCAATGTTTCATACTATATTTAGACTTGTAACTTCGCGAGTTTTTGATCAATTTTGATAATCCTTTCATTTAGGATACTTGATACAATCGATGACACATGACGTTGAATATGAAAGCTTTCATATCTGCATGGGACAGTAGCAGATCTAGTTATTATTATTTTTTTTTTTTGTGTTTATCCACAAATCGGATTTCTCAGAATCTAACCATAGGATCTTTCTGAAACATTTACCTATCCCCCCAAAAATGGGTAATGGCTGTTGATTAAATATATTTTCAAAATGTTTTACGAATCCGAAATCACCGAATTTTACAAACGAACGCATTTGACTTACAATGCTGTATCTTTGTGACTATTTAACCTATTTTACTAAATTTTTTTTCTTTGAGTACCTTGAGACAATTATTTCAAATCTGCAGTTTCCGATTTTCTAATTTCGAAAATTCGTCGCTGTGATTTCGAACCAGAAGTTATGATCAATTTAACAACTTCTTTAATAATTGTACGATTTTTATGAAATTTAGCATGTAAGTAGAGCTTATTGATGCAACTTGAAAAATGACTTAAACATTTTTCTAAATTATCTCCCCTTGGATAAATTAAGGATCAAAGTTTTACAAAAAAATCGTCGAAATATGGGACAGAATGACATTTTTTTTTCGATACTAGACTCGTAATTACTGATCGAACTGGAAGTGCCACTATCTTGAAATGTGAAAAACCAATAGAACTTTTGCAATAGCACTTACAGACATGGGAGTTATATTTTCTGAATTCTTGAAGGAAGGCCTAAAAAATGTTCAGAGCAGAATTTTAATTTAGGTCAACTGATGGTCGCCATTTTGAAGTGAATGTGAAACAGAGTGAAAAATCGACATTTCCGGACAAAGAATACCCTAAACATGGCTACCGTACCTCAGTCCATTCTTGTACACTTTACAAATATGTCATTGGGAAAAATACCTACCGCGTAATAGAAAAATCAGTGTCATTTAAAAATTTCACGACAGAACTTTCCCTGCCATCTTTTTGTTAGACTGGTGGCCAGTCTTCTCCACACACCAAAAATTGGCCAGTCCTCTCAAAAAAAAAAAAAACGTAATCTCTAGAGACTGGGCAAATAGAGCTTCATTCTCATCTAGTAGGTCAATCTGCATTATGTAGGTCGTGTGACGTCGTGCACGGGATTACTGCATTTGCACTGGCAAACTGGTGTAGGTGCGAGATGTTTGTTGTGGATAACAGTTATTGTTATTTAGTGATACTTTAACGATCTAAGAATTTTGTTGACGGACAATATCTGTCGAATGAATGGATACAACGTATGGGATGAGGTGAATGAACATAAATAATTACACACGACATCATTATAACAACTTAACGAAGCCAGTTCATGCGTATCGGGACGAAGCCGAATGGCGAATGGAAACAAAAACGTGACATCAGCCCGCAGACGGTTTCAGCATGACTGCTTTGCACTCCATTCGAGACGCATGATTCATGAAGGTAAACATCGAACTTAATTTATCTTAGACATCACATTTACAAATTCGTATCACGTGACTCGGGGCTTGCTTGACAACTGTCAATCATTCCAAATAAGGAACAACGTAAAACAGGACAAGAAACGCCCATTTTATTGTGAAGCTCGCAAATTGTCCAGTCTCTGGTGCTGGTTACAGGTTTACTCAAATTTTTTTTTATACAAATGGAAACGAAAGTGTTGGTTTACTAAAAATTACTACTTTTATATAAATCGAAATGTAAAATAAATAGAAGAGACTGGGCCAGTCTATCTTTTTGTGTGCATGTCAATTCTTTTATAATAAATCTTTTACAAACTTTCTCATAATGGATCAAACAAGCCACCACATTGTAAACAATGTAGTTCTATGACATAAAAAATGACGCGGATCCAGAGGGGGGGTCCAGGGGGTCCAGACCCCCCCCCCCTGCTCAGGCTTGAAAATTTTTAATGCGATTTTATTGGCGATTTAGACCTGTAATTTTGGAATTTACCTTCTGGAAATACGTCAGAATGAACCAAATTGAATCTTATTTACCAAATTAATCGGTTGAGTGCAATTAGTTAAGCAATTATCAAACCTAGACCCCCACCTGCAAAAAATCTTGGATCCGCGCCTGTCTTTCTTGGAGATTTTAACTTGTGCACCCTACATTCGCTACTACTCCAACATTCACAATATGTTAAATGCCCAACAAGGAAGGAAACAATTGATCTGTGCTATGGTAATATAACCAATGCCTAGTCTACAAGGCATTCTGCAAGCCTTTTAATCGGCTCCTGTGATCATAACTCTGTACAAATGTACATCTCATTCCAACGTATGTGACAAAACTAAAATCTGAAAAAACCTATCCATAAGATCGTTAAATCATGGAATAAAGAGTCCCTAGAAAGTCTTAAGGGGTGCTTTGAATGTACAGACTGGGATATATTCGCGTTGGATCCGCCAGATGTAAATGAGTGGTGCGATGTTATTTCGAATTATATCAACTTTTGTGTTGAAATGATCATCCCCGTAAAGGAAATTAAAATCTTTCCTAATAATAAACCTTGGATTTCAAAAGAACTGAAATCTCTTCTTAATGCGAAGTTTCAGAATACAAATATCTAGGTACTACTATTATTGATGACAAACTGTCATGGTACCAAAACCCAAACACAGTGTGTAAAAAGTGTCAACAACGCCTCTATTTCATGGGCAAATTGAGATCTTTTCACGTTAACCAAACCATACTTTCACTTTTTTACTCTTCATTTATACAAAGCATTCTTTGTTTTTCTATCCAATGTTGGTATCCCTCCCTCACCGTCATCCAAAACAAAGCTAAGCTAAACAAAATTGTTAACACGGCAAGCAAAATTTCAGGAGCTCAGCACACCCCACTCCCCACTCAGTAGATTGCACAATAAATTTGTATTAAATGTGGGCAAAAAAATAGCTCTTGATGAAACACATTTTCTTTATAGTGAATACGAATTACTACCCTTAGGACATCGCTACAGAGTGCCAAAATTTAAAACAAAAAGATGTCAGTCATCGTTTATCCCCCAAAGCATATGTATACTAAACCAAGCAATATCAGACGAAATGCAATAGGCTGTCATTTGTCAACATATATTATTTTCTATCAAATTTTTCAACTCTTGTCTATGGTTAAGAATTCCTGTAAGGTAATAAAGAATTATTATTAACTTTAGCCTCTAGAGCGTCCACGACAATTGATTGTGGACGCTCTAGAGGCTAAAGTTAATAATAATGTGGACGGACAGGGACATTAAAAAATACAACCACATTTCAATGTGGTCGTATAAATCTGCCGCCTCTTTGTGGCTACAGTTCTAAAAGGATTTATTTTATCAAATTGATTTTCAACTCTTCTCAACCTTTCTTTGCTGAGTTATCCCCCTTTTTGGAACCTTGTTCATGAGGGGATGATATCCATTGATTTTCAGTGCTCCACAACCTTTCGTTCTGAGTTCCCCACCACCCCACCCTTAACACAATAAAGGTTACAGTTTTAACAGATTTTTTCAAATCGGATTTCAAATTTGATCTCATATTTGCACAGTTAAAGTACATGTACATTGCATTTCAAGATATTTGTAAGAAACTTATTCTTTAAATCAAATGAGCATAAAAAAATCAAAAGCAAAGTCTGTCTATGTTGGGGTCAAATGTGTGTGCATTATTATACATGTAAGGTCTCCTTTAATTGACACTGAACAGTAGTCAAAAAGTGGAGTGGTTTTGATTGCCAGCTAGTCTATCCAGTCAATGTTTGCAAATTGCATGCTTGAGGTGGGTCATCGTGTACATTAACACCATTTTCTAGATATTTTCTACATTGCTTGCTTGAGGTAGGTCATCATGTACACTACGTGTCTGGAGTTTGGGACTAGAAAAATCGAACACCATGGAAAAACACTCTCTTTCACGGTGGAATCTCGGAGAATGGCTAGCGAAACGGCAGCTTGCCAAATCACCGCGAAATAGGGTGAATGTATCGCCGTGGAACACGGTGAATCGCTTTAGTGCCGATATCATCCCGATGTAAGCATGTTGACGGAAAATGTAATTTATTTAAGTTGAATACAAGATATGTTAACCGTTGGCGAGGCAGCTACGGTCGTATTTTTTAATTTCTAACACACTGTACATGTATAACGTGGTGTCACAATGTACCCGTATGCAAACAATGAATAACTTACAATGTATCATTTCATTTTATTGGCTGCTATCAAATCCAAACTTTGAATTATATACGATGAGATTTTACACACTACTTCATTACTCGCAGCTTCAGTTAATCTAAACGCTCCATAAAGCACAGCGCCATAAATCACTTCCGCAATGTGGTTAACCGTCAGTCATGTGGTCAGAAACGCGCAAAAACATGAGATGTTGGGTTCGACACGGGGACTATATTCTTAGCAAATCTTGACTGTCATTAAAACAATATGGGTGGGAAGGGGTACACACTGCGAAAGTCAAAAAAGTGACAGCGCCATGTATTTGTTATTTTACAGATTCCGTATACATAGAATACTCTACATGTACATGAGTACATGCATTCAACAAAGGAATATTCTTACGACAATGTCCACTGTGACAATATACATCTACTGGGTGCCGCTCATTTCATTTCGGTAGAAGCGGATGTTAAATAAAGCCATTTCACACAGACGTGTACATGGCATATATTTATACAATGGCCACACATGTGTTAATTCTCGTCGTCACCCTGTTATAATTTACTTATTTTGAGTACACTTCTGAATGATTCCATTCCTTCGTACATTCAACTTCCCGATTTTCTACTGCACATGTACATATCAGCAGCTCAAAAGCTATACTAGACGATAATACTTCTCACCAAGCTAAGAGACAAAGGCTTTCGACAAATCTACAGGAAGCCATGTCATAGTTTAAATTTGACCCATTCAGGTGGTTAATACAATGTAATCATCAGATTCAAGCTCTTCTACAAGTACCGGTACATAACATTTTATTATCTCAAAGAAAACAGATGCCTATTAAAACAAACACAATTATCAATTTATTAAAACAACAATTAAAACATCACTCTATTATTGATTCGACTATCGATTATCCAGTACTACAATGTCTTAAATATTAAAACAAACGCAATTATTAAGTAACTAAAATAACACATTATTATGGTCATGGATTCGTAAAAAATAATTGAATCATTCAGAAAGTGTATTCAAAATAAGTAAATTATAACGGGGTGAAGGCGAGAATTAACACATGTGGCCATTGTATAAATATATGGCATGCGCATACACGTCTGTGTGTGTGAAATGACTTTACTCAATATCCGCTTCCACCGAAATGAATTGCGCGACATAAAGTAGATGTATATTGTCAGAGCGGCGATTTTTTCTACGGCTGCTCAAAATCTTCCCCCACCTATATTGTTTTAATACGTCATAATACATTGTTATCATATACCGGTGACAGTCAAGATTTGCTAAGAATATAGTCCCCGTGTCGAACCCAACAGCTCATGATTTCGCGCGTTTCTGACCACGTGACTAACGCATTGCCGAAGTGATTTATGGCGCTGTGCTTTATTGAGCTGCGAGTAATGAAGTAGTGTGTAAAATCTCATCGTATATGATTTAAAGTTTGGATTTGATAGCAGCCAATAATTGGTGGGTTACATCTAAGTTATAGACGAAGATGTAATGATACGTTTAAAAAATAGGTTGCCAGGCAACGAAACATACGCCCACACAGCAGCCAAATCGTCCGGGCAGTCAACAAGAGTTGTCGCATATTAAGGAATTATCAGAAAATCATTAGAATTTGTTTGATTTTTATAATCAAACGTTTTTTTTTTTAAATCAGATAATAATTGTGACCTCCAGAGGCACCACAAGCTAAAAAGGGTGATTTTTCGTACAATCAGGGGACATAATTCAAGAAGTAATGACCCGATGGGCGCAAATATCGAAAGGAACCAAGATCTTTGGGTTATAAATATACCTGTCAAGTTTCATCAAAATCGATTCAAAATTGTGACCTCTATAGGGTCCACAACCTTGATATAACATATTTTCACACTATTCGTGTACAAACGGCGGCCATTTTGTCCGTCAATTCTCGTCCGATTTTCACGAAATTTAAACTCTCTCTTCATTACCATGTAACGGTGATAGAGTCAAACGTTTTTTTAAATTGGATAATAATTTTGACCTCCAGAGGTACCAAAAGCGAACAAAAGCGATTTTTCGGACAATCCGGGGACATAATTCAGGAAGTTATGATCCAATGGGCGCAAATATCGAAAGGAACCAAGATCTTTGGGTTATAAACATACATGTCAAGTTTCATCAAAATCGGTTCAAAATTGTGACCTCTATAAGGTCCACAACCTTTATATAACATATTTTCACAATATTCGCGTACAAACGGCGGCCATTTTGTCCGTCAATTTTGGTCCGATTTTCACAAAATTCATACTCAACCTTCATAACCATGGAATGGTGATATAATCAAACCGTTTTTTTAATCGGATAACAATTTTGACCTCCAGAGGGACCACAAGCTAAAAAGGGCGATTTTTGGGACAATCAGGGGCCATAATTCAGGAAGTTACGATCCGATTGGCACAAATATCGAAAGGAACCAAGATCTTTGGGTTATAAACATGCATTTCAAGTTTCATAAAAATCGGTTCAAAATTGTGTCCTCTACACTGTTCACAACCTTGATATAACATATTTTCACACTATTCGCGTACAAATGGCGGCCATTTTGTCCGTCAATTTTGGTCCGATTTTCACGAAATTCAAACTCAACCTTCATAACCATGGAATGGTGATATAATCAAACGGTTTTTTAAATCGGATAACCATTTTGACCTCCAGAGGAAACACAAGCTAAAGATAGGTTGCCAGGCAACGAAACATACACCCACAACAGCTAAGTCGTCCGGGCAGTCAACAAGGGTTGTCGCATATTGTTTCTTTTATCAGTAAGGAGAACATTTACAACACATGTTAATCTTATTACGAGTAATAGCCCATTAAATAATTATCAGAATTGATTAGAATAGTTTTGATGGTTTGTCTGAAGGCCTTTGTCCACAAGATATTTCAAAGTGATCAAGTTCCAGAAATTATCAGATATCACTGAAAATCAAATAGGATTCTTCGTCTCATGACCCTAACCACTGTGTACAAATTTAAAGTCAATCGGATATTAACTTTAGCCGTTAGAGCATTCATAGGGTTTTTCAAAGTGATCAAGGGTCATAACTCTGGCAGTAATTATCGGATATCGCTGAAAATAAATAGGCTATTTTTATCATGACTGTAAATAGTGTGTATAAATTTAAAGTCAATCGGATATTAACTTTAGATTTTTCAAAGTGATCAAGGGTCATAACTCTGGCAGTAATTATCTGATATTGCTGAAAATCAATAGGCTTCTTTGTATCATGACTTTAAACACCGTGTATAAATTTAAATTCAATCGGATATTAACTTTAGCCTCTAGAGCGTTCACAAGATTTTTCAAAGTGATCAAGGGTCATAACTCTGGCAGTAATTATCAGATATCACCGAAAATCAATAGGCTTCTTCGTCTCATGACCTTAAACACTGTGTATAAATTTAAAGTCAATCGGATATTAACTATAGCCTCTAGAGCGTTCACAAGATTTTTCAAAGTGATCAAGGGTCATAACTCTGGCAGGAATTATTGGATATTGCTGAATATCAACAGGCTTCTTCGTATCATGACCTTACACACTGTGTATAAATTTAAAGTCAATTGGATATTAACTTTAGCCTCTAGAGTGATCACGAGATTTTTCAAAGTGATCAAGGGTCATAACTCTGGTAGTAATTATCGGATATCACCGAAAATCAATAGGATTCTTCGTCTCATGCCCTTAAACACTGTGTATAAATTTAAAGTCAATCAGATATTAACTTTAGCCTCTAAAGCGTTCACAAGATTTTTCAAAGTGATCAAGGGTCATAACTCTGGCAGTAATTATCAGATATCACCGAAAATCAATAGGCTTCTTCGTCTCATGACCTTAAACACTGTGTATAAATTTAAAGTCAATCGGATAATAACTATAGCCTCTAGAGCGTTCACAAGATTTTTCAAAGTGATCAAGGGTCATAACTCTGGTACTAATCATCGGATATCGCTGAAAATCAATAGGCTTCTTCGTCTCATGCCCTTAAACACTGTGTATAAATTTAAAGTCAATCGGATATTAACTTTAGCCTCTAAAGCGTTCACAAGATTTTTCAAAGTGATCAAGGGTCATAACTCTGGTAGTAATTATGGGATATCACCGAAAATCAATAGGCTTCTTCGTCTCATGACCTTAAACACTATGTATAAATTTAAAGTCAATCAGATATTAACTTTAGCCTCTAGAGTGTTCACAAGAAATTGTGGACGATGGACGGACGGACCGACGGACGGACGGACGGACCGACAGACGGACGGACGGGGGCGACGGCAATATACGACCACATTTCCATGTGGGCGTATAAAAAGGAAGATTTTTTGGACAATCAGGGGCCATAATTCAGGAAGTTACGATCCGATTGGCGCAAATATCGAAAGGAACCAAGATCTTTGGGTTATAAACATGCATTTCAAGTTTCATCCAAATCGGTTCAAAATTGTGTCCTCTACACTGTTCACAACCTTGATATAACATATTTTCACACTATTCGCGTACAAATGGCGGCCATTTTGTCCGTCAATTTTGGTCCGATTTTCACGAAATTCGAACTCAACCTTCATAACCATGGAACGGTGATATAATCAAACGGTTTTTTAAATCGGATAACAATTTTGACCTCCAGAGGGACCACAAGCTCAAAAGGGCGATTTTTCGGACAATCAGGGGCCATAATTCAGGAAGTTACGATCCGATTGGCGCAAATATCGAAAGGAACCAAGATCTTTGGGTTATAAACATGCATTTCAAGTTTCATCCAAATCGGTTCAAAATTGTGACCTCTACACTGTTCACAAGCTAAAAAACGTGATTTTTCGTACAATCAGGGGCCATAACCCATGAAGTTATAGTCCGATACATGCCAATATCGAAAGGAACCGAGATCTTAGGGTGATAAACCTATGTTTTAATTTTCATTGAAATCGGATAAAAATTGTGACCTGTAGACTGTTCACAAACAATTGTGGACGGACGGACGAACAGGGGCGACGACAATATACGTCCACATGAAAATGTGGGCGTATAAAAATTGTAAGTTTATTATTTTGGCATACATTTGCCGGTGTTATGTATGTACATGTATACAGTGCGTTGGGGAAAAAAATCGTAACCGATACAGAATGCCGGTAAATGTCTTCCCGAGATTACCTAACTCATCTGTTATTCAAACCAGCCTGTACTTTATACATATATATGTACACATTTTCCCAGGAGCATTACTATATTACAACTCCTTCAATTCACAAATGTATTATAGACAATATTAGTTTGACCCTAGCTTAAGGTAGACTCGTGAATTCCTTGCGGGAAACACAATGTACTTTTATCGGAACACGGTGAATTCCTAGAGAAACACGGCGAATCTTAGAGACAAATCAACGCGGAATTAAGCGAAATTTCACCGTGAAATCTAAGAGAATTCGGAGTGGGTTTTTTTTGCCGCGTCACTGCGATTCCGGTCCTAAAAATTTGGGAGGAACTGTAAGGTCTCCTTTAATTGACACTGAACAGTAGCCTAAAAGTGGAGTGATTTCGATTGCCAGCTAGTCTATCCAGTCAATGTTTGCAAATTGCTTGCTTGGGGTAGGTCATCATGTACATTAAACACCATTTTCTAGATATTTTCTACATTTGTATTCTGATCATCAGGATGTGTATTAGTTGGTTCATGAATTCCTAAGTGATCATATTTATAGGGAAGGACATAAAAAAGATAAGTTTACAGAGATACAGGTACATGTATTATCTAAGATTTGTAGAGCAACTAACCAATATTTTCAAAGTCAATTTTTAAGCACCCAAATAAACATTTTTAGAAACTTATGGAACACCTACCTGGTAAATAAATATATAAGTTATTGACAGAAGTCCAGGCTTATATTTTAATTTACACAATCGTAAACTTAAGAAAAATAACAAATACCAACCTGCCTCCAAAGCAACAGCGATCAAACTACTATAATCTGGATTCATTGATTTACAGCCTATATCTTTATAATCAAATACTTTTGTTTAGAAAAATATTGAGCAGACAACAATTTTGTATTTTCTTTGATTACAAAAAAGCCAAATTCTATTAAGTTGCAACCCGAATTTGTATACTGTATTGTAAACAAGGAAACACATTCGTTCAAGCAAAAATTAAACACTGACCAAACAGTTCAAGCGTTTCTTTCATCAATAAATGCCATTGTTGATTTCTATGTGTACTATCATACTTCCACAGTCAGAACTATGTAAGAGATTTACAAAAAAACAAGAGTTTCAAATAAATGCTGAAAGAATTTTGTTACAACACTGCTGATAAACCACTATAAATGTCTGGTCCCCAATTTCTACACCTGCTTGTTGTTGAAGCAACCAAAAAAAAGATACAGTATGGTGTCAGTCTATTGTCTTACTCAGTAGCATGTTTAGCTACCACAGAGCCAGTTACATTGGTAAAGGGATATTAAACACAAACAAACACAATAAACAAACTATTTGTTTAGCAAAGTTCAACAATGGCACTGACTGGAAAGGGAGAGACAAGACTGTCAAGAAGTCTAGAAGTAGAAAAGAAGAGGTTGACAACTTCTCTAACTCATTATTATCAAAAATCTTCAACATTGAAAACACAAATTATTTGTCAATTTAAATCAACATTGATGCTGTGATCTTACCGGGAAAAGATGGGCTTCTGATATCCAATATTTAAGACAAAATAAACATTTTACCATTGGTACATGAATTGTGTACCATAATGCGCTCCAGGAACATTTGCAACAAGGAACTCGAAGAACAAAGCTAGATACCATAATGCATTTAAACCAGGGCTGGGATTCTGCCTCTATATTTCGGACTTGTCTGACGCCAATTTCCAAACGCCCAAAATTGTCTGACCGGAAATATCCCCAATCGGACATCGAGACATGGTGAATAATATTCAAAATTACAAAATTAATATAGTTTATTGAGTGTATTACTACCACTCAACCCGATTATCGTTGATAATAGGCTGGCTTGATTAGGTACATGTAATTAAGTGATCAACGTATTTATCCTGTTATACCACCTAACACCTACCTTGATTAACTAGTTAATCTGCCTTAATCCTTTATCGGACAATTCATCAATCCAATCCAAACAAAAGTCATTGCTACTCCTTTGTCGGGATATGTATCAATACAATAACAGTGATTGTAAACTTAATCCTCGTGATTGACCCATGATTTCCCAATTGTCCGATGTATTACTATTATAATCTCCTTGATGTCGGGCGACAGCAGGTAGAAATTAGTTGTATGTTTCAGGGCTGGGGTAATGTTAATGGGTAATGGTAATGGAATGTAATCATTACATTTTTTAAGTAATGGTCAAGTAATGAGTAATGGAAGATTTCAAAAGTAATGAGTAATGGAAATGTAATTAATTACATTCCAGAAATCATGTAATGCTCAATTACATTTCAATTACTCTTCAATTACATTTAAGGCACATATAAATATTTACATATGACAAATTTTATATCACCAAAGAAGTAAATTAAGTGTATCGGACACAAATCCAATTCATTATTTTATTTTTTTAAAAAGATTTAAATCAGTTCTAACAAATCAAAAGAACGCATTCAACATTTTCTTTTATTACTTTTTACGTAGGACCCTTCTTTAGACATGTAACCTAAAAAGGTTCCCCTAAAAAGGTTCCCCCTAAAAAGTAGATCTTTGAAAAGAAGTATATTTTAATCAAAGATTAGTGTTAATTTACAGTCAATCATTCAGTCAATCAATCAATCAGTTAGATTAAAAGACAATAGTCTTACTACACTTTAATCTTAATCTCAAGTTAACAAGTGTCAAACCAAACAATGGCTTTCCAGTATCTCAACATTTTATGGTTACTTATAAACCAATCATATGTTTTGTTTTAGAATCATGCTGAATAATTTACCAGTTATACAATAGACAAACTATTTGGATTGATTAAGAATCTTAAAAAATACACTTAATCAAATTATACTTTCAATTCATTTTTCAAAACATGAAGTGAAAGCATCAGCGTTTGTCACCATTCCCCTCACTTGAAAAGTTGCCTTGATGTTATAATTTATAGAAATAACAATTCATACACAGATATCTATTAAAGTGAATCAAGGGTTATTTTGAGTTTGGTTTTATAGGCCCTTCATGGTGGAAAATAACTTTGTCTTTTTAATTTCTATGTGAAAAATTGTTTTTTATTCATATAGTCATAAAGTAATGGGTAATGGTAATTAATTACTTTCAATGTAATGGGTAATGGTAATTAATTACATTGCTAAAGATAGGCTGGCACTGCCAGGCAGGATACGCCCACATTTTTGGGAGATGGATAGAGAACAAGCAATACCGAAAGTGATTTTTCCTACATCATTAAGTCCTGTATTTCATACTGTATTGGGAGCAGCCATTTTGTTGGTCAGTTCCAGTCTGATATTCATGAAATTCGAAGCCGACACAACGTAGAAATGTTACTTTTCGTCAAAATCGGATAAGAATTGTGACCTGTAGAGAGTCCACAACCATGATATACCATATTTTTACACTATACGCGTACAAACGGTGACCATTTCGTCCGGCAATTTTGGTACGATTTTCACGAAATTCGAACTCAACCTTCCATACGGAGCAACAGTAATATAATTAGAGTTTTTTTTTAAATCAGATAATAATCGTTCGAGAGATAGACAGAGAACAAGCAATACCGAAAGTGATTTTTCCAACAATCAAAGGCCATAATTCATTAAGTTACAATTTGATATGCACAAATATCAAAAAGAATAAAGATCTTTAGGTTATAAACAAGCATTTCAGGTTTCATCAAAATCGAATTAAAATTGTCACCTCTACAGGGTCCACAACTTTGATATACCATATTTTTACACTGTTCGCGTACAAACGGCGGCCATTTTTTCTGGCAATTATAGTCCGATTTTCTCGAAATTCGAACTGAACCTTCTGTAGGGTGTAACGGTGATAGAGTCAAATGTTTTTTTAAATTGGATAATAATTGTGACCTCCAGAGGGACCATAGTCGATTTTTCGGACAATCAGGGGCCATAATTCAGGAAGTTATGATCTGATATGCGCAAATAACGAAAGGAACCAAGATCTTTGGGTTATAACCATGCATTTCAAGTTTCATCAAAATCGAATTAAAATTGTGACCTCTACAGGGTCCACAACCATGATATACAATTTTTTAACAGTATTCGCGTACAAAAGGCGGCCATTTTGTATGTCAATTTTGGTCCGATTTTCCCGAAATTCGAACTCAACCTTCCTTACGGTGTAACGGTAATATTATCAACCGTTTTATTAAATCGGATAATAATTGTGACCACCAGAGGGACCACAAGCTAAAATAAGGCGATTTTGCATATAATCAGGGGCCATAATTCAGGAAGTTACGTTCCAATATGCGCAAATATCGAAAGGAACCAAGATCTTTGGGTAATAACCATGAATTTCAAGTTTCATCAAAATCGATTTAAAAATGTGACTTTTACAAGGTCCACAACCCATGATATACAATTTTTTAACAGTATTCGCGTTCAAACGGCGGCCATTTTGTATGGCAATTTTCGTCCGATTTTCCCGAAATTCGAACTCAACCTTCCTTAGGGTGTAACGGTGATATAATCAAACGGTTTTTTAAATCGGGTAATAATTGTGACCTCCAGAGGGACCACAAGCTAAAAAGGGTGATTTTTCGGACAATCAGGGGCCATAATTCAGGAAATTACATTCCGATAGGTGCAAATATCGAAAGGAACCAAGATCTTTGGGTTATAAACATGCATGTCAAGTTTCATCAAAATCGGTTCAAAATTGTGACCTCTATAGGGTCCACAAGCTAAAAACGTGACTTTTCGTACAATCAGGGGCCATAATCCATGAAGTTTTCATCCGATACATGCCAATATCGAAAGGAACCGAGATCTTTTGGGGATAAACCTATATTTCAAGTTTCGTCAAAATCGGATAAGAATTGTGACCTGTAGAGAGTCCACAAACAAATTGTGGACGGACGGACAGGGGCGACGACAATATACGTCCACATAAAAATGTGGGCGTATAAAAATGAGAAAGTAATTGTAATGATTACATTTGAAAAGTAATGGTAATGGTAGTGTAATTAATTACATTGGCAATGTAATGGCCCCAGCCCTGGTATGTTTCACATATCCTAACTGTACGAACACCTCAAATCAATATTTATCGATAACTCGTCTGCAATATCACTTTGGTGGAAGTGAGCGTTAAATAAAACTATTTCACACACACACACATCTAAAAAAAAAACTAGACCTTGCTAACTCTGTTTCTGATCGCGCGGTTATAGTTTCTAATCGCACACGGTTATAGCACACGGCAAACCTCGCTGAATTCTGTTACTCTACGTCTAGCCGGGGCTATATCTCGGTAAGGATTTTTAATGAACCAACGCCTATAGAATGGCCATGCAGTACGGGCTTACATATTAGGTAAACTTGCCTATTTTAAAAATAAGTTATCAAAATTGCGTCGTTCGAAGCGTGTTTAGAATATTCAGAGCAAAGCAGAAATCTCACAAGACTCGTGAAACTATGAAATGAATACCACTCGGTAAACCCCGACAGATTCCGGTACTCAACATTAGATATACCAAGGAAATGAATACGTGACTATTTTCACGCGTCTAATGTCGAAGAAAAGATTCTATTTGATGGCATATTGTCGGATTTATGATCATATTTTCAATGAGGTTTATGTTTTTAAATAAAGAAATAAGTACGGTATGCAGTGTCGACGAATATGTCGAATGGAATAGTGTAAAAACTTAATTGATATAGACGACAGAGCGTGCTTGATTTGAGTATGATTATTTAGCAAATGGTGTCACTAGCTCGTCCTACAACAACGAGCGACGTTTACTGCAAAATGAATTTCGAGATAACATTTTTTATCCTCCGTATATAAGTAGAAACGGATCATAAGACGAATGCCGAACTTATGCTGAAAAATGCATCGAATTAAATGACTCGAAAATCGCTACTTTTCCAGGAATTTGAAACAGTACGGATCGGCAATCGGCACGCTTTCATTCTATTGTATTACTGGCATAAATGTGAATATCGTACGGGAATTAAATATGAAAAATAACGAAGTGCACCTATTGTTTTTATTACGTAGGAATTTGAATATTTTGTTCACACATGATTTTATTGCTTGGTCTAAAAACTGCCTTCTTTAACCCTTCCTGAGCTAACCACTTCATATTCATACCCATAGAGGGCTATGCAAATATTGAGTAAAAGTCAAGTTTTAGACCCTGTAAAATGTGAAAAAACCTAAATAACTTGAATATGAATGCGACCACAACTGTAAAATGGCAGATATATATGCATTGTATATGACTTGTGGTTTCTGCATATTTTCGGTTTAGCTTTTATGGTTATCATGGTTACCACTATGTTTCAAAATGGCTGCCATATTATTGTCATAAATGAAATATTTGATATTTTCTTGCCATTAAAAAAATCAAGATGTGCGGGAATGAAGCTACATGGATTATTAGCATGATAAATGTGATCCACTTTACCGAAACCAGGCGGAAGTCGCGTGACGCCATTTTGTGCTACGGGCACAAAAGCATTGTTAACAATGGATTTGGACCAAATTCTCGATTTTGAGATTGAGGTTGGAACATCGAGAAATACAAAAGAACTTTGTGATTTGAGAAGGATTTTGACGATCAGAAAACTGAAAATAGTTTTTTGGGGAAATTTTATGCGCCTACCTGATTAAAAAGGCCCAATAAATGACATCTATTCTGTTAAAAAATCAGCGAAATTAATCCAATGTTTTTAAAACGCATGCGGTGCTTGATGCTAATCTCCATACATTGTTGGAACGGTCATGAACTTAACTTTCCATATTTGGAGTAATCAAGGACGAATTGTTTGTTAGTAACGAATCAGAATCAGTTTAACAAAATAGACCATAGGCCTTCTCGTTGCCACGAATGGCCGACCTCCCGATAATAATACGCGATTTCATTGGCTTAAAGTTCTGGCACGCGCTTAGAGTGTAACAAGAGCATGCGCAAAAAAGATGTAAACACAGATTTGTTGACCTGTGCAAATCTGTCAAATTTATCTTTTTCTCAATAGTTTAACGAATGAAAATTTCGCATTGATAACAAACATAATAGTTTGAAAAATGTCATCGAAGTCTAGACCCGCTGTTCATTTTGCACGACTCCTGAATTCAGCCAAGCAAATCGGTATTTCAATCAAGGGCCCGGAGCCGGGGGGTGATGAATTTCTACTGTATCGGCGATGGCGGGTTTGATGTTTCTCCTAGTATTACTTAAATTACTAACCTCCTATATGGAATCTATGTGATATTTAACATAAATGTGACCATCCGCTACAAAACCAGTCACATGTTTCAATTTTTAAAAACTGTGATTTAATGCTTGGCTTAAAGGGGACTGAAATTGCTTCCTGTTGCCACAAAAAATCATTTTTCCCAACTTAATTTGCTTTGTTTTTTAAGTGATAATGTTTCTAGAGTCCCCGAAATAAAATTATTTTTGTCCGTTACCATGGTAACAGTTTTACAAATAATTGGTTTTACATCAAATTTGAAGGGAAAAACCAAACCAAACCCCTCTTATTAGAGTAGAACAAGCCAACAGTGAGGCTGATGTCCCCCGCCGAAATCTCAAAATAAATAGATGACACATATCAATTAATCGCACATTTATTTTTTTCAAACGTATCGAACAATCAAACTGAACACGAAGTGTCATCCAAAGCATCAACCAATCAAATTGCTTATCTCTGCTTACCCTAAGCGGAAAATGCTCATCTTCGAACTCCATCAAGGCATTGACCTAATAAACATATACACCAAGTTTGAACATTTTAACTCAATTAGAAGGAGAGTTATTGTGTTCCAAATTCTCGACCAATCAAATTGCGTATAGCTCTGCTTACCCTGAGCAGAAAATGCTCATTATCGAACTTAGTCAAGGTATTACTATAATGAAACTATACACCAAGTTTCATCAATCTCACTTAATTAGAACTAAAGTTATCGTGTCCCAAATCATCAACCAATCAAATTGCTTATCTCTGCTTACCCTAAGCGGAAAATGCTCATCTTCGAACTCCATCAAGGCATTGACCTAATAAACACATACACCAAGTTTGAACATTCTACCTCAATTAGGAAGAGAGTTATTGTGTCCCAAAAAGTGTGACGGACAGACAGACAGACAGACGGACGAACCCATTTTAAAAGTCCTCCAACTTTCTTCGAAAGGCGGGGGACAAATATTACCACATGGCTCATTTTCACACAATCTTATGCAGTGACAATCACAATAACAACTCATTTTTTTTTTAACTTTCTAAAATACCTGGAATCACATGTTTTATTTTAGTTACATGTATGTTCACAAAAACGGAGTCCCATATTAACAAAAGTTTGACACATTAAAATATTAGTTTTATACATCAAAACAGATTAGCTTAGGTTTGTGTGTGATATCTAAAAACTATAAAGTACTGATTTTGGCTGGTTACCATGGCAACATTTTTCCAAAAAACGAATTTTAATCATATTCAAACCCACATTATTTGATTGAAGTCCTGGAACGGCACATATGAATTTCACCTGATTATAATTTTTCTTTTCTACAATGATTTACAAAAACTAGCAACAGAGTTACAGCATTTACGGTTCTTTTTTTTTTCACAGCATCCACAAAATACCCATTTTTATGCATTTTTTATTATATTTTTGCCAAAACTTTTGAATTAATGAAAAATAGATGCTTTTTTAAAGCGTTTAGGGCTAAAAAAAAATTTTCGGTAGTTTTGACCCAAATAATGTATTTTGCCATGTATATTATATACATGTATAGAAATAGAGTCGTGGAACATGCGACTGATTTTGTGCTGGAGGGTAACAAATATTGGGGAAAAAAATCATTTTATGTCAGGCCTATATATACGAAATTTTTTTTGCTTGTTAGATAAACCACCGATAGGTTCACATCCTAAAAGATCAAGCTGAAGCTTGTTTATATCACGTGACTTCTCCACCAAACTCGACTGATTACGTAAGAACTACCCCTCTCCGCTTCTGTTTAATTTCTATGCATCTTTACTGATTATCTTATTGAAATACATTTTAACAGCAGAAGTACAAGTAATGTCAACTATGAGAGCACCAATAGAAAACGCCTTCCCGGCTTCCGATAGAAAGGCCAGAAATGTCCTAAGCATTATCTGTGTCACACTATGTGAGTATGTGTTCAGTGAACTGAAAAATTCGCTCCCTGACAATAACATTTAGTCATCTTATAGAGCTTATTCAACAGTATCGAATTCCAACTGCTAAGGGATCTTTAACGTGCACTTGAATGTGTACCGGGGGTGTTAGGGGGGGTGGTGGTGTCACGTCAGAAAATCGATATGAACTTTCTTGGCCAATGCAGGGATCGAACACCCGACCTCCTGGCTGGAGCCACTTAGTGTGGACACCCATCGTACATTTCATCCGTCAAATCAAAACATTAAATTGCCATCAGACCAAAAATTAATTATTCTTAATTTAAAACTTTATTTTAATATTAGTCTGGCATTATTTAATCCTAATTATATTGGTAGACGTTTCGTCTTATTTCAAATTAAACTTTCATTTAACTAAGAACAACCCTTAACGTGTCTCTTTAAAACAATTAAATACTCTAAAACAGTAGCTCAACCTTTTGACCTTAACTCATTAATTTACCATTCTGTATGTGTGCGACTTGTTATTCTTCTTATGACATATTGTACGTGTCTGATTTCAAAGGGGAGTTGGGTGGCTGAATGGTTAGCATGCGCGCGCTGTATCATAAAGCCTGTCATTGAGTCACTAGCGTGTTTTCGAATCTCCGGTTGTACTTGACAAGGAGTTAGGTCGCCTGTCCAACCTGGTGGGTTTTCTTCATTTCCTCCAGTTTCCTTCCACTGCTAAAGACCTCTACATGCAAGCGAAATATTGAAATAAAATCGAACTATATGTTAGTCCTGAAATGATCTAGTTTGGGACACAATAACCCTCTTTCTAATTCAGCTAGACTTGGTGTAGGTGTTTATTAGGCCAATACCTTGATGACTTTGGAACACAATAACTCTTCTTCTAATTGGGGTACAATGTTCAAACTTGGTGTAGGCATTCACTAGGTCAATGTCTTGATGAAGTTCGAATATCAGCATTTTCTGCGTTGGGTAAGCAGAGATGAGCAATTTGATGGGTTGATGATTCAATACACAATAACATTAGTTCTGATTAAGTGATAGTGATGAAACTTGGCATATATACATGTAGTTTCCAGGGAATATGATAAGCGGTATCGCACCGCAGCTTGCTAAACAAAAACGGTCCAAGTGCAAATCAAATATTAATTTGATTAGAAGAAAATTTTCAAATTCAAGGGAACCCGTGAATCAAATTTCTTGTCCCAAATCAAGTGTGAAAAAATGTTTAACAAACAATCTAAACATGATTTACCGTTTCACACCGTACGGACATTTTAATCCCCTGGATGTCAGTCACTAAATTAGTAATTAGTCAGTAATCTACGGTAATTGTAAGCTAACCATTAACAGTCATCCAGTTCACGATCAAATTAAGTAAAAAATTGCGTAAATATA
Source organism: Patella caerulea (assembly GCA_036850965.1). Lineage (NCBI taxonomy): Eukaryota > Metazoa > Mollusca > Gastropoda > Patellidae > Patella > Patella caerulea. Next base: position 45,742,543 of record JAZGQO010000001.1, on the reverse strand, counting down.
CAAGCTCGATAATTATTCATAAAACAATAATTTGTATCTGTAACTATTTTCCTTAGTAAGAATTGACCGCGTGTTCCCAACTGGTATCCTATTTGCCATCACACAAATATTTTAATTATTTTCCAGTGACTGAACAACAAAATATCCTGTTTTCTTTAATTGTACGAAAAATGTATCCATCTGAAGCGTGCACTTACGACAAATTGCACTTGGTTCATTTTGGCAGGAATAAGGTCATGTGGACAAATAACAACAACATGGTGACAATGCATGCATTGCACTAGGCAAACTTCGGCAGATCTTCCGAGGTTTGCTGAGTGGCATGCATTTAATGAAACATTTAATATCATGGATTTAGCTGTTCAGTTATCAAAATTCATTGAAAATCAAAATACTTGTTCGTTTCAAGACCTTATTTAAAACTCTGTGTATCAATCTGAAGTCAATCGGATGATAAGTTTGGCCTCTATAGCGTCACAAGATTTTTTTTTAAGTGATCAAGGGCCATAACTCTGCCACTAATTATCGGAAATCGCTGAAAATCAATAGGCTTCTTTGTCTCATGACCTTAAACACTGTGTATAAATTTAAAGTCAATCGGATATTAACTTTGGCCTCTAGTCTAGAGCGTCCACAAGATTTGTTTAAGTGATCAAGGGCCATAACTCTGGCACTAAATATAGATTCATTATGTCATAACCTTGACTAAGTTTGATGTTGAGAATTTCTGCATAGACTTAGGAGCAATAAGCAATTTGACTGATCACATTGGAACATAACAACTCTGTTTTTAAATTAAGGTAGAATTGTTTCTCGTTATAACAACTCGGTGAGTTTTTGGCCGATTTCATTAATTCTTTTTCCTTTTTAAGATTCTTTATATATAACTCATGAGATGCGACAGAAACTGACCGTGAATATGAAAGCTTTAATATCTGGTTAGCAGATCTACATGTAGTTATTATTTTTTTTTCGTGTATTTTCTGCAAATTGGATTTCTCAGAATCTAACCATAGGATCTTTCTGAAACTTTGACCTACCCCCCCAAAAATGGGATGCGAAAGTTGTTTAAATATATTTTCAAAACGTTTTACGAATCCGAAATCACCGAATTTTACGAACGAATGCATTTGACCTACAATGCTGTAACTTTGTGACTATTTGATCTATTTAGGGTTTCACACTGCGTAGCTTGTGTGAAACACTATTGTTTTTGTTAAAATTATTATTCTTATTATTATTATTATTATCATTCAGATTCCAATTTGAATAGATCTCAGCAACTACGTGTCGCATCGTTACGATTTCTTCGGTTTTACTGGGAAAGTGGGTGTGATTTAGAGGATAAAGCTATTTTGAACGTTCTGCGACAATGCGAAATGTCCGAAATCACCGAAGTTGTCGTTTTTGAAAATATTGCAGTAATTTTAACAATAATCATTGGATTTTAACTTTCGATACATTTTGGCATAGCCTGAGACAGGGCACATAGCTACGCTACTTTCGATTTTTGATTTTCGGCAAATCTTCGAAGATATTAGGCGCCAAATTTCGAAAATTTAAAATTTTACAAAAAACTTTTTTATTAATGAATATTTTTTAGTCGTATTGTGCACAGAATTAAAGAGTCATTTGACTAGTGCAAAAATGTTAAAATTTTTTGTCTCAGTAATTTTCCTTGGCCGCCATTGGCTAATTCAGTTTTTCAGTCCTAGATTAATTTTTTATTGTTCGATTTGTATAAAACAAAGTTCATATGCTTCGTTGTATCAATTGTCAATTTTTTTATTACCGAAAGTGTTATCTGTCGGCACCAGAAGTGGCATAATTTTACCAAAAACTACAATTTTGACAGTTATTTTCCTATTTCGAAAACAAATATTATTTTTTGGAAAAATTATTTGACTCAAAGAGTGTGCCCTTTCAAGGCGCAAAAAATGTCGGAAGCAGTTTTTTTAATTTCGATTTCATTTTCGAGCAAATTCGATTAAATGGCTAAAAATGGTGTAAAATTGACCTATTTACAACCTATTCAGGCTTTTCAGATTTTAAAATATTTCTTCGTAACATTTATAAACTTGTAGCTATAATCCATACGAAGAAAATGTATGTTAAAATTAGTTTGTAATATAAGCAGTTCCCAAGAAATGGGCAGTTCTGTACAAGTCACTGTTTTCGTTATTTTGCCTGAAAAATAGTCAATTATTATTGGATTTTTATAAAAGTGACATCATTTGATTCAAAAAGCATGTAGCGTCATATCAAGTTGATTACAATTTAAAATTGACATCGGAAGTGACGTCATTTGGTCAAAAACTGCATTTTAAACTTTTTAAATCAATGTTTTATTCAACCATGAATAACTTAATATGTATTAATAATTTTAATTTTTGGTTTAAATTCACATATAAATACAACTCATATGGTCATATAGATATTATAAAATTGTTTCTAACTTGTTCGGTTGCCGAGAAATAGACGGTTTTCTACAGGTCACTTTTGAAGGTTTCGGGGCCATAAAAGTGTCAATTATTATTCGATTTTCATAAACGTTACACCATGTTATACCTAATGCCATTTGTGATTTCATACAAGTAATTTAAGATTTTCATTATCACCGGAAGTAACGTCATTTTGGCAAAAACTGAATTTTTAGACTTCAAAACAGATATTTTATTCAAATGAGTCTGTTTTGAAATCTTTTTCAAATTATGGTATTTGATGCCAATCAACAAATAGAATGAACCCATACGATCATACAGATACCACAAAATGGTTTCTAACTTGTACGGTTGCAGAGAAATAGCAGTCACTTTTCAAGTTTTTTGGTCTTTAAAAGTGGCAATTATTATTCGATTTACATAAAATTGTCACTATATGATATCGTATGCCATTTCTGATTTCATAAGACTAATTGAACATTTTCATTAACACCGGAAGTAATTTAATTTTGTCAAGATCATTTACAAGTAACAAATGTATAAAATGACTTGATATTGCTGGATTGATAGGTTGATTCTACGTAAATTTTATTTGTGTGCAATGTTAATTTGGAAACCTGTTTAGTGGTTTCGTTGGTACCGGAAGTGACATATGTTCAAGTGTAACTTGGCACCGAAAGTGACATGTTTAAGAGTAACTTGGCACCAGTGAAACCCGTCATTCCTGCATGCAGGTCTAGTTTACTAATTCTTTTTTCTTTGAGTATCCTAAGACATTTACTTCAAATCTGCAATTTCGGATTTTCGAATTTCGAAAATTCGTCGCTGTGATTTCGAACCGGAAGTTTACACCAACTCGACAACTTCTTTAGTAGTTGTACGATTTTCATGAAATTTAATATGTAAGTAGACCTTAATGATGCGACTTGAAACAGAAATTTTCTAACTTATCTCCCCTTGGTGAAATTAAGGATCAAAGTTTTCAAAAAAATCGTCGAAATATAGGTCAGAAGGACCTAGTTTTTTTTTTTGATACTAGACAAGGAATTACTGATTCATACACAAAATATGGAGTTTGTCGATCGAACCGGAAGTGCCACCATCATTAAACGTGAAAAATCAATAAGGCTTTTTTGCTATTTTACTTACAGACTCGGGAGTTATATTTTTTGAATCCTTGTAGGAAGGCCTAAAAAATGTCGCGAATAGAATTCTGATTTAGGTCAACCGGGAGTCACCATTTTGAATTGAAAATGAAAACTAGAAGCAATTTGAAGGCCGAGACTTTGGAGCACAATAACTCTCATTGTAATTAAGCTAGAATGTTCAAACTTGTTGTAGACGTTCACTAGGTCAATGTTATGATTGAGTTCAAAGATGAGCATTTTCTGCTTAGGGTAAGCAGAGATAAGCATGCTGATTTGTTGATTCTTTAGGGCACGATAACTTCGGTTATAATGAAGGGAGGGCGGTGAAACTAGTCTAATAGCTAGCCTGTTGTGTGAAATCATTGTATCATTTTTTTTTAAATATCAGGCATAGCCGAAAAAAAGAGATTGAAAATCCAAAAAGTCGTAATGTGAACGTATTCATTCATAATGTGAACGTATTATGCCGTCGCCCCTGTGTGTGTGTGTGTGTGTGTGTGTGTGTGTGTGTGTCTCTGTGGTTCGCCTACAGGGCGCAATTCTTCATGGATTTTCTTCAAACTTGGTATACTTATTCCTTATACCCCAAGGAAGATCCCTATTGTTTTTGGGGCATGCCCGACCCCCAGGGGCCGAGCCACGCCCATTTCTAGTATTTCTTTGTTTGTCGTCTACAGGCCACATTTCTTAACTTATAATCTTGAAACTTTGCATACACATTCTTTGTACCCTAAGGAACATCCCTATCGTTTGGGGTGTATGCCCCACCCCCAGGGGCAGAGCCACGCCCATTTTCTTTTCGTGTGTCTTTGTGTGGCCTACAGGGCGCAATTCTTACTGGATTTTCTTCAAACTTGGTATACGTATTCCTTATACCCTAAGGAAGATCTCTATTGTTTTTGGTGCATGCCCGACCCCCAGGGACAGAGCCACGCCCATTTCTAGTATGTATTTGTTTGTTGTCTACAGGCCACATTTCTTAACTTATAATTTTGAAACTTAGCATACACATTCTTTGTACCCTAAGGAACATCCCTATCATTTGGGGTGCATGCCCACCCCCCCTGGGGCAGAGCCACACCCATTTTCTTATCGTGTGTCTTTGTGTCGCCTACAGGCCACAATTCTTATTGGATTTTCTTTAAAACTTTGTATACTTACTCTTTATACTCTAAGGATGATCCCTATCGTTTGGGGTGCATGCCCAACCCCCCAGGGGCAGAGCCACGCCCATTTTCTTTTTGTGTGTCTCTGTGTCGCCTAGAAGCCGCAATTCTAACTGTATTTTCTTAAAACTTTGTATACTTACCCTAAGGATGATCCGTATTGTTTTTTGGTGCATGCCCGACCCCCAATGGCAGAGCCACGCCCATTCCTTGTATTTATTTGTTTGTCGTCTACAAGCCACATTTCTTAACGTATCATCTTGAAACTTTGAATGATTATTCTTTGTACCCTAAGGAACATTTCTATCATTTGGGGTGCATGCCCAAGCCCAACCCCCAGGGGCAGAGTCACGCCCATTTTCTTTTTGTGTGTCGCCTACAGGCCATAATTCTTAATCGGTCATCTTGAAACTTAAAATACGTATTCCTTATACCCTAAGGATGACCCCTTTTGTTTTGGGTGCATGCCCGACCCCCATGGGACAGCAACACCCATTTCGTGTATTTGTTTGTCTGTCGCCTACAGGCTGCATAAAGATGACCCCTATTGTTTTTGGTGATTTCCTAACCCCCAGGGGCAGAGTCATGCCCATTTTTACTTCGTGTCTATGTGTGTTGTCTACAGGCCACGATTCTTAATGGATCGTCTTTAAACTTGGGATATGTATTCCATATAGCCTAAGGACGTCAACTGCATGTCCTGACTCACACAGGCAAGACACAACCAATTTTTGTGTTTGTCGTTTACAGGCCGCAATTCTGAATGAATCAGCTTGGTACTTGGTTTATGTATTCCTTATAGCCTGAGGGCGTCCACTATTGATTTTGATGAATGTCCCGACCCCCAGGGGCAGAGCCGCGCCCACTTTTTGCCTTTAGTGTTAGGAAGGCACAATTCTGAATGGATTCTCTTGGTATAGTTATTCCTTATACTCTAAGGACGGCAACTATTAATGTTGGTGCACGACCCTCAACGCTAAACAAACCAAACGCCTAGCCTTCTTGACAGAGTACCATATCAATCAAAGCAGGAATGTGGACGTATATTGTAGCATTAGCGTTATGTTTTTTAAATATCAGGGATAGCCGAAAAAAAAGAGATTGAAAATCCAAAAAGTCGTATTTTTACAATTTGGAGCATGTTTAGAGGTCTTTCTCGTAAAGTCAACATACTATTTTTTGGGAACTTCTTCTACAAAGAGTCTTATTGGTAGTCTTTTATATGAAACCATCGATGAACAGTCCAACATATCAGGAGTAGAAGAACAAAAGGATCGAACATTGAAAACGGCACCCTTTCATTGTTAAGCGAAACATGCAGTGTGGGTGACTACAATCTACGCATTTAGTCATCGTATAGAGTTTATTCAACAGTATCGAATTCCAACTGCTTAGGGATATTTTACGTGCACTCCAATGTGTACACGGGACCTTGGTTTTTCATCCCATCCGAAGGACTAGACAGCTGTGCTTGTCAGGCCCTCTGTTCTGCCTCACTGACAAGGGGAACCACGCCGGGAAATCGAGATGAACTTTTTCCGTGCAGAACTTTCAATTCAGGCCAAACGTTTATTGCATACGATTAAGCTGGTCAGTTGGAGCTTATTTTCAAAAGTTTTGTAATAATCGGTTGGTAATTATTAAAGTACCGTGCACATTGAACTGTTAAAAAAGAAAATTTCGCCCGGTTGAAATGTTTCTTGCTATAAGTCAGCAATTTTCCGAATTCAGGGAGGCTGGATGGCTGAATGGTTAGCATGTGCTCGCTGTATCGTAACGTTTGTCATTGAGTCAACGGGCGTCGTTTCGATCTCCAGGTTGCACGTGACATGGTGTATGATGTCCAACCTCGTGGGTTTTCTCCGTGTTCTTCGGTTTCCTCCCAACTGCTAAAGACCAGTAAGCGCAAGGGGAGTTTTTAAATAAAATTAAAAAACATATGTTAGTCCCGAAATGACCTAGTTTGTGTCGAATGGACATTAAGCCGCATTTCTCTCTTTCTCTTTTATTTTTAAAGTTTTGTAATAATCGGTTGGTAATCAAAGGTACAGTAAAAGTGATAAAACAGAAAATTTCGTCCGGTTGTAATGTTTCTCAATTTAAAGTCAGCAATTTGCCGATTTTAAGGGGCAAACGTTTATTGCGAACGATTAAGCTGGTCAGGGGGAGCTTATTTTTAAAAGTTTTGTAATATTCGGTTGATAACTAAAGGTACCGTGCAAATTAAACTGTTAAAATAGAAAATTTGGCCCGGTTGAAATATTTCTCGCTGTAGGTCAGCAATTTGCCTATTTTAGGGAGGTTGCGTGGCTGAATGGTTAGCACGTGCGCTCTGTATCATAACGTCTGTCATTGAGTCAACTGGCGTTGTTTCGATATCTTGGTTGTACGTGACAAGGAGTATGGTCGCCTGTCCAACCTCATAGGCCGTAACGCCTATTTTGCTTATTTATTATAGTGTATAAATATTTTTCTGGTTCTAGCAATTATTTAATTTCTGCATAGAAATCTTGCTTTGGCCAGTGCCATTCTTGTATATTGCAGTCTATGATCCTTTGTTTAAAACATGCCTAAGAAGTCGTCACGATTTCCTACTTATAACCAAACATATTGGAAACCATAATTATATAACATATCTCTAATTTTGGAAGCCCGATTACAGCTATACAAGTTTCCCTTTAGTTTAAAGATTATTGTTTTGCCCGGGTGCAATATTCTTTACTACATTTAAATTTGTAACTTTGTGAGTTTTTGACCGATTTTGATAATTATGTCTTTATAATTTTTCCAAATCTACATATTTAACGTACATATTCAAACAGTTGAGTTCAACCTGATTCAAAAAGTTTTAGTTTTGTTCAAAGTTATCTCATTTAATTTTTCGATGTTTTCTCACCATTTTCATTTCATTTTTCTGAAATTTTTTAAGTCGGAAGTCATCCCGATTACAGCAACACAAGTTGCAGTTATTTCCCTTTAGTTTTCAGATTATGCAATGTTTCATATTATATTTAGACTTGTAACTTCGCGAGTTTTTGACCAATTTTGATAGTTTGTTATTCGTATCCTTTTATTTGAGATACTTGATATAATCGATGACACGTGACGATGAATATGAAAGCTTTCATATCTGCATGGGACAGTAGCAGATCTAGTTATTATTATTATTATTATTCAGATTCCAATTTGAATAGATCTCAGCAACTACGTGTCGCATCGTTACGATTTCTTCGGTTTTACTGGGAAAGTGGGTGTGACTTAGAGGATAAAGCTATTTTGAACGTTCTGCGACAATGCGAAATGTCCGAAATCATCGAAGTTATCGTTTTTGAAAATATTGCCTTAATTTTAACAATAATCATTGGATTTTAACTTTCGATACATTTTGGCATAGCCTGAGACAGGGCACATAGCTACGCCACTTTCGATTTTTGGTTTTCGGCAAATCTTCGAAGATATTAGGCGCCAAATTTCGAAAATTTAAAATTTTACAAAAAACTTTTTTATTTATGAATATTTTTTAGTCGTATTGTGCACAGAATTAAAGAGTCATCTGACTAGTGCAAAAATGTTAAAAAATTTTGTCTCAGTAATTTTCCTTGGCCGCCATTGGCTAATTCAGTTTTTAAGTCCTAGATTAATTTTTTATTGTTCGATTTGTATAAAACAAAGTTTATATGCTTCGTTGTCTCAATTGTCATTTTTTTTGTTACCAATAATGTTATCTGTCGGCACCGGAAGTGGCATAATTTTACCAAAAACTACAATTTTGACAGTTATTTACGATCTTCAAAAACAAATATTATTTTTTTGAAAAATTATATGACTCAAAGAGTGTGTCCTTTCAAGGCGCAAAAAATGGCGGAAGCAGTTTTTTTAATTTCTATTTCATTTTCTTGCAAATTGGATTAAGAGTTGAAAAGATAGGTTGCCAGGCAACGAAACATACGCCAACAACAGCTAAGTCGTCCGGGAAATCAACAAGGGTTGTCGCATATTGTTTCTTTTATCAGTAAGGAGAACATTTACTATTTACAACACATGATAATCTTATTACGAGTAATAGCCCATTAAATAATTATCAGAAATGATTAGAATATTTTTGATGGTTTGTCTCAAGGCCTTTGTCCACAAGATATTTCAAAGTGATCAAGTGCCAGAAATTATCAGATATCACTGAAAATCAAATAGGATTCTTCGTCTCATGACCCTAAAAACTGTGTACAAATTTAAAGTCAATCGGATATTAACTTTAGCCTTTAGAGCATTCACAGGGTTTTTCAAAGTGATCAAGGGTCATAACTCTGGCAGTAATTATCGGATATCGCTGAAAATAAATAGGCTATTTTGTATCATGACCGTAAATAGTGTGTATAAATTTAAAGTCAATCGAATATTAACTTTAGATTTTTCAAAGTGATCAAGGGTCATAACTCTGGCAGTAATTATCGGATATTGCTGAAAATCAATAGGCTTCTTTGTATCATGACTTTAAACACCGACGTGTATAAATTTAAATTCAATCGGATATTAACTTTAGCCTCTAGAGCGTTCACAAGATTTTTCAAAGTGATCAAGGGTCATAACTCGGGCAGGAATTATCGGATATTGCTGAAAATCAACAGGCTTCTTCGTCTCATGCCCTTAAACACTGTGTATGAATTTAAAGTCAATCGGATATTAACTTTAGCCTCTAGAGCGTTTACAAGATTTTTCAAAGTGATCAAGGGTCATAACCCTGGTAGTAATTATCGGATATCACCGAAAATCAATAGGCTTCTTCGTCTCATGACCTTAAACATTGTGTATAAATTTAAAGTCAATCGCATATTAACTATAGCCTCTAGAGCGTTCATAAGATTTTTCAAAGTGATCAAGGGTCATAACTCTGGTAGTAATTATCGGATATCGCGGAAAATCAATAGGCTTCTTTGTATCATGACTTTAAACACCGTGTATAAATTTAAATTCAATCGGATATTAACTTTAGCCTCTAGAGCGTTCACAAGATTTTACAAAGTGATCAAGGGTCATAACCCGGGCAGGAATTATCGGATATTGCTGAAAATCAACAGGAATCTTCCTATCACTGTGTATAAATTTAAAGTCAATCGGAGATTAACCTTAGCCTCTAGAGTGTTCACAAGAAATTGTGGACAATGGACGGACGGACGGACCGACAGACGGACGGACGGGGGCGACGGCAATATACGACCACCTTTCCATGTTGGCGTATAAAAAGGCGTAAAATTGACCTATTTACAACCCATTCAGGCTTTTCAGATTTTAAAATATTTTTACATAACTTTTATAAACTTGTAGCTATAATCCATACGAAGAGAATGTATGTGAAAATTAGTGTGTAATATAAGCAGTTGCCGAGAAAAGGGCAGTTTTGCATAAGTCACTGTTTTCGTAATTTTGCCTGTAAAATAGTCAATTATTAATGGATATTCACAAAAGTGACATCATTTGATTCAAAAAGCAAGTATGCGTCATATCAAGTTGATTATAATTTAAAATTGACACCGGAAGTGACATCATTTGGTCAAAAACTACATTTTTAACTTTTAAATCGATATTTTGTTCAACCAAGAATTATTTAATATGTAATACGAATATTAACTTTTGGTTTAAATTCACATACTAACAAAACTGAAAACTCATACGGTCATATAGATATCATAAAATTGTTTCTAACTTGTTTGATTGCCGAGATATAGGCGGTTTTCTAAAAGTCACTTTTGTAGGTTTTTGGTCCATAAAAGTGTCAATTATTATTCGATTTTCATAAAATTTTCACCCTTTGAAGCCCAATGTCATAGAGGATGTTATAAAACTAAAGCCCAATGTCATAGAGGATGTTATAAAACTAATTTAACGTTTTTAGTGTCACCGGAAGTAATGTCGTTTTGGCAAAAACTGTATTTTTAGCTTTCAAAAAAGATATTTTATTCAAATGAGTCTGATTTGTAATTTTTTTTTAAATTATGATATTTGATGCCAATCAACAAATAGAATGGACCAATACGATCATACAGATGCCACAAAAAATCGTTTCTAACTTGCACGGTTGACGAGAAATATGTTCAAGGGTAACGTTGCACCGAAAGTGACACAAGTTCAAAGGTAACGTGGCACCAGTGAAACCTGTCATTCCTGCATGCAGGTCTAGTTATCATTAGGGTTTCACACTGCGTAGCTTGTGTGAAACACTATTGTTTTTGTTAAAATTATTATTCTTATTATTATTATTATTATTATTCAGATTCCAATTTGAATAGATCTCAGCAACTGCTTGTCGCATCGTTACGATTTCTTCGGTTTTACTGGGAAAGTGGGTGTGACTTAGAGTATAAAGCTATTTTGAACGTTCTGCGGCAATGCGAAATGTCCGAAATCACCGAAGTTATTGTTTTTGAAATATTGCAGTAATTTTAACAATAATCATGGAATTTTAACTTTCGATACATTTTGGCATAGCCGGAGACAGGGCACATAGCTACGCTACTTTCGATTTTCGGTAAATCTTTGAAGATGTTAGGTGCCAAATTTTAATATTTTTCAAAAAACTTTTTTATTTATGAATATTTTTTAGTCGTATTGTACACAGAATTAAAGAGTCATCTGTCTTGCGCAAAAATGCTAAAAATTTTTGTTTTAGTAATTTTTCTTGGCTGCCATTGGCTAATTCAGTTTTTCAGCCCTACACATGTAGATTAATTATTTATTGTTCGATTTGTATAAAACAAAGTTCATATGCTCGGTTGTCTCAATTGTCATTTTTTTTGTTCCCAATAATGTTATCTGTCGGCACCGGAAGTGGCGTAAATTTACCAAAAACTACAATTTTGAAAGTAAGGTTTTTTTTTTAAAACTGATATAACTTAACTAAAAGAGTGTGTCCTTTAAAGGCGCAAAAAATGTCAGAAGCAGTTTTTTTAATTTCTATTTCATTTTCCAGCAAATTGGATTAAGAGGTGAAAAAAAGTGTAAAATTGACCTATTTACAACCCATTCAGGCTTTTCAGATTTTAAAATATTTTTACGTAACCTTTATAAACTTGTAGCTATAATCCATACGAAGAGAATATATGTGAAAATTAGTTTGTAATATATGCAGTTGCCGAAAAAAGGGCAGTTTTGCATAAGTCACTGTTTTCGTAATTTTGCCTGTAAAATAGTCAATTATTAATGGATATTCGCAAAAGTGACATCATTTGATTCAAAAAGCATGTATGCGTCTTAGTAAGTTGATTATAATTTAAAACTGACACCAGAAGTGGCGCCTTTTGGTCATAATTCAGGAAGTTACGATCCTATATGCGCAAATATCGAAAGGAACCAAGATCTTTCGGTTATAAACATGCATTTCAAGTTTCATCGAAATCGGATCAAAATTGTGACCTCTACACTGTTCATAAGCTAAAAACGTGATTTTTCGTACAATCAGGGGGGGATAACCCATGAAGTTACAGTCCGATACATGCTAATATCGAAAGGAACCGAGATCTTAGGGTGATAAACCTATACGTTAAGTTTCATTGAAATCGGATAAAAATTGTGACCTGTAGACTGTTCACAAACAATTGTGGACGGACAGACGGACGGACGGACGGGGGCGACAACAATATACGTCCACATAAAAATGTGGGCGTATAAAAATCGCTATTTTTTCAACCAAGAATTATTTAATATGTAATAATAATATTAACTTTTGATTTAAATTCACACACTAACAAAACTCATATGGTCATATAGATATCATAAAATTGTTTCTAACTTGTTCGGTTGCCGAGATATAGGCGGTTTTCTAAAAGTCACTTTTGAAGGTTTTTGGCCCATAAAAGTGTCAATTATTATTTGATTTTCATAAAATTTCCACCCTTTGAAGCCTAATGTCATAGACGATGTTATAAAACTAATTTAACGTTTTTAGTATCACCGGAAGTAATGTCATTTTGGCAAAAACTGTATTTTTTGCCTTCAAAACAGATATTTTATTCAAATGAGTCGGATTTGCAATGTTTTTAAAATTACGATATTTGATGCCAGTCAACAAATAGAATGGACCCATATGATCATACAGGTGCCACAAAATCATTCCTAACCTGTACGGTTGCCGAGAAATAGCTGATTGTCTACAAGTCACTTTAGAAGGTTTTGGGTCCATAAAAGTGGCATATATTATTCGATTTGCATAACATTTTTACCATGTGATGCCTTATGCCATTTCTGATTTCATAAAACTAATTGAACATTTTCATTATCACCGGAAGTACTGTCTGTACACTTACATGCAACAAATGTATGAAATGAATTGATATTGCTGGATTTGGTTGATTCTGCTTTATCGGTTCCATTTGTACTGGAAGTCAAATGAGTTCAAGGGTAACGTGGCACCGAAAGTGACATAAGTTGAAAGGTATCGTGGCAACAGTGAAACCTGTCATTCCTGATACGCAGGTTTAGTCTTATCTTATTCTTACAGTATGCGTTTCGACCCACTTGTGTCAATTTCTAGGTCGCATATGTTAGCGATTTAGCTCCTTTAAAGCGCCAATCCCAATAACTTTTTGGGGAATAAAACTGCTTAATTTTGTGTTAAAATCCTTTAAAATACATAACCTAAGGCCCACCTACTAACCCGATATTTGTGATACGCTTGTAAATAACTTAAAGCCCCAATAACACTCTTGTTGTAACTGAATAATATGTCCCAATCTTCATTCTGGTCAACAAATCGTATTATTTTAGAATATTCCAATTAAATGATGATATAAATTTCATCTTAACACACCTATTTTAAAAAATTGGAAAAATTCAACCAATTGATTTGAAAAGTCTAACGTAAACCTTTTCAAATGTGACTTGGATTTTAAAATATTTTCGAACCCTCTGGACAAGTAAAATAGGTTGTAATGTATAATTTACACAACAGGTAGGACACTTAAACATCTTCTAGTACTTAGGATAAGGGTATTATTTATTTTCTGGAGCTACTTAGCCAGCAAGAATGTTATTGTCCCTTTAAACCTGACAGTCTTCATCTGGAAATGGAGAACGTTTTATTATACAGTATCTGGATAAAAGCAGACTTTTTTCTATAAAAATAATATGTAGGTGAAATTTACCTTTTGTTATCAAAAGTACAGGGCATGAGTCATTCAATCTATAGACCTCTCAAGAAACATTAATCGATTATCAGGTCACCCAATGAAAAAACTGACCCGAAATCTTAAAAAGGTTACGTGTCCGGATAAGCAGTGTTGACGTTCACGTCCAAACGACTCAATATTTTGAGCTGAAATTTTGAGACAAGGTAAATACACCATGACCAGGCCACTAGGCCTATATTTTGGTCCATAAATATAAATTTCATAAAAATAAATACTCGGACTTTAATTTTTGAGACTCGGTTCTTATAGGGATTGTCCCTTTAAGTTCAATCATGGTATCATTGTCCCTAGATACTTTTACAGGCTATAAAAAAATATCAATATGCTTCTAAATCCAAATACCTATATTCATTGGCATCATCGTCTTGTATTATTTTCTTTTCTACATTCTCGTGGAGTCCTCATCGACCAATTTCATGTTTACTTGTAGTTTCGTACTTTTATTTTCAAATGTACTAAAATAGAGAAAAGAGCTGAAAATCTCGCAAAATAACTATTTACATCACTTTAAAAATACTTTACATTGAAATACTTTACATGTAGTGATGTAATAAAGTAAATAATTCGAATTCTTATTATACTACGAAACTAAACTGAAACGTATCTTAAAAATGGCTTCCGATCCAACTGGTTCGTTGACGTTTCAAGATTATTTGTTTTGAACATTTATAAACAGGCGATAAATTAAAATAGAAAGAAATAATGTGTAACAGGCATTGCCCGGGTGGAGCGAAGCTAATTATTATCAAATATATAAAACCTTCATAGTTAATTTGCTAGTTCTATTTCAGTATCGCACCTTCTACCACTACCAGTTCCCGTGAAATTTTCAGGGGATGCCAAGGCCCAAGGGGGGCTAGCGATGACCTCACGCAAAATTTCAACCGAATCGATCAATAACTTTTCATGTTACCGACCTTTTACGTTCTGCTTCACAGATAATCTTATCCGTTCGACGCCATTTTCTTTGTTGACTATTTAGATTCGAATAACAAGACACTCAGACGGACACCGACACTCTGTGCTATCTAACGATGCAGTTCATAATAATAATAATTTTGGTATATTTTAATTTTTGCGCTAAGCCACCATTTTCTGTAAATGACTATTTGGCGTTGACCATTTGGATTGTCATTTAAGTGTGAATAACCAACCTTGACCTTGACTTTGACCTTGAGTCCAAACTTCCCATAGTTCTTGGAGCCTTTGCGTTTATCCTTCCGATAACCCTATTTTTAGCTGTGTTATCAGAGTCATTATGTGAGGTGAAAGCCAAGACAACGTCCTTCAAATAAGGTAACTGGGTCTAAGCCGTGGGTCAAGGTCATGTTACAGAAAACTGAACTCAGACTTTTCATACTCAGTTTTTGGACACTTGGCCTTGACTTACGACCTTCATCCAGTAACCATTTTTTAAAGGCCACACTCTGAACTTGGATCACCGACCTTGACCTTGGTCCTGTGACACACTGCTTGGTCAGAAAACTGTCAAAAGCCGAGGGTCCGTGACGAAAAGGAAGTCAATGGGCGTGGTCAATATAGACGGTCGTGGTGACCTGCACTAGTCAAGGCTAACCATCCGTGACCTTGACTTTGACCTTGAGTCCAAACTCCCCATCGTTCTTGGGGCCTTTGCGTTTATGCCTGCCATGACCCTATTTCTCACTGTATTATTAAGTTCATTGTTCGAGGTGAAAGCAGAGACGATGACCTTCAAAAAAGATAATTAGGTCAAAGCTGTGGGTTAAGGTTATGTTACAGTAAACTGAACTGAAACTTTTCAAAGTCAGTTTTTGGACATTTGACCTTGACTTACGACCTTTACCCAGTAACCTTTTTCAAAGGCCACAATCTTGGCTTGAACTACCGACCTTGACCTTGATCCTGTCGCACACCGCTTGATCAGAAAACGATAAAACACTGAGGGTCCGTGTCGGAAAGGAAGTCAACTGGTGACGTCAATGTGAAAGGTGCATGTGACCTCCACAGGCGGGAAAAAATTCGAACAGGCCACGATATTTTTATTAGATGACTGTGACATGCCGGAGCCGTTATGTTTAAAAGCATTAAGATCATAGGAATGTTACTGGAAAAATATAGGCCAAGAAATATCATCGATTTTCCACTAAAGTAAAACTGTAGAGAATTACCTGTCTTATCCCTAATATTTTAAACAGGAGTTACTTCCCTTAGACCTAAACCTAAAATGTTAAACAAAGAAAATGGCGTTGACCGGATAAGACTATCTGTGAAGCTGAACGTAAAAGGTTGTTAAATGACAAGTTATTGATCGATTTGGCTAGGGGTCATCACTAGTCCTCCTGAACATCCCCTGAAAATTTCAAGTCTCTACGATCACGGGAACTGGTAGAGGTGCGAAAGTGCAATAGCGCCGCATTGCTTGACTATTTAGACTCGAATAACAAGACACTCAAACAAACTCCAACACTCGGCGCCCCGTGCCTTATGCTGCCGTTCATAATATTAATAATAATTTTCGTATATTTTAATTATACGCCCACATGGAAATGTGGTCGTATATTGCCTCGCCGTCCGTCCGTCCATCCGTCATCCACAATTTCTTATGAACGCTCTAGAGGCTAAAGTTAATACCCGATTGACTTTAAATTTATGCACAATGTTTAAGGTCTTGAGACGAAGAAGCATATAATGGATTTTCAGGGATTTCTGATAATTACTACCAGAGTTATTACCCTTGATCTCTTCAAAAAATCTTGTAAACGCTCTAGTGGTGAAAGTTAATATCCGATTGGCTTTAAATGTATACACAGTGTTTAAGGTCATGAGACGGAGAATCCTATTGATTTTCAGCTATATCCAATAATTACTGCCAGAGTTGTTACCCTTGATCACTTTGAAAAATCTTGTGAATGCTCCAGCGACTAAAGTTAATATCCAATTGACTTTTAATGTGTACATGTTGTTTAAGGTCACGAGACGGAGAATCCTATTGATTTTCAGCTATATCCAATAATTACTGCCAGAGTTGTTGCCCTTGATCACTTTGAAAAATCTTGTGAACGCTCTAACAGCTAAAGTTTATTTCCGATTGACTTTAAATTTAAGCACACAGTTTAAGGTCAGTTTTTCGACACTTGGCCTTTGGTTACTACCTTCACCCCATACAATATTTTAAAGGGCACAATCTTGACATGGACCACCGACCCTGACCTTGGTCGTGTCACACAAGGCTCGGTCAGAAAACGGTCAAACGTTAAGGGCCTGTGTTTGAAGGGTGGTCTATGGTAGGAGTGTAGCGACACATCCAATAGATGCATCGCGATAGTTTGACTATGTATCGATAGTAAAAAGAAACTATCGATAAAAATTGCGATAGTCAAGCAAACAATCGATAGTTTGTAATAGCGAAAGTGAAATGGCTCAAATTTCTCGTATTTGTCGAATAATTACTCTGGATTTCTAACAAAGAGCTCTGTTATCACTAAAATGGCGTTACAAGATCTCAATGTCACATGGAAATCTTCGTCTACCATATTAGGCATGGCTTACTAAGAAATGTGTAAAATGGTTGATTTTGGCGCGAAAAAGCTGAAAATGGTCACGCAGGCCAATAACAGACATGGTGATAACAAGCCGCGGCATATGACAGGAAAATTGGCTATGTTTTTTTTTACAAGTTATTAAACTATCAATGTAATATTAATAA
This sequence comes from Patella caerulea, assembly GCA_036850965.1. NCBI lineage: Eukaryota > Metazoa > Mollusca > Gastropoda > Patellidae > Patella > Patella caerulea. Next base: position 45,724,921 of record JAZGQO010000001.1, on the reverse strand, counting down.
TATACAATTTTATATAATATAAAGAAAAAAAAACCCAATGTACTTTATTATTTAATTCACAATCAAAATGTGACGTTACCATGTACCTGAGATACATGCTAGGAGGCTCTTCTATTCGCCCCCCACCCTTTTCTCGCACCTTTTATCTGCACTGTCTTGTGTTGCTTCTGTCGTTTTTAGTTTTTCAATATGACGACCGATATCCGTGTTAAATTATTACGTACTGATTTACGGGCGGGAGATGTTGAACTAGTGAATTGTAATCTATTGCCAGTACTGGAATAATTAGCAGTTAAAGCAGTAGGGTTAAGTCAGAATGCGGGAATGTCTTACAAAGCCCAACCGATACGATTTTTGGAGTGGCGATTACCTGATTGAAGAATTTTGTAATTGTGACAACACTAAAAATCAGTATGGTTATTTTCTGGGAAAAGTAGTCCAGTCACCAATAATATAATCAGTAATATCATTAGTTTGTTCTGCTTATTCGAGATAACATTACAAAAATGGACTCTTACATTCATTGTCCGTTATATTATTCAGGGTCTACCTGGAACTTTCTAGTGTTTCAAAATTTTTAGTTTGATTAAATGTTATAATAAATGTATACATGACAGTGTGTTTAAAACCTAAAGTAATAAACAGATCAAACAATCGTAGTAGTCCAATAGTATCGCAATATTTAATCCCCAATAGTAATATTATTGCAATAGCTGTTTACCCAATAGCAATACTATGGCAATAGTGGAAATTAGAAACAATAGTCACCCCTAGTCTATGGGCCTTGTCAATATGAAAGGTCGTGGTGACCTTTGGTAATCAAGGTTAACCAGCCTTGACCTCGACTTTGACCTTGAACCTCAAATTCCAATAGAGCTCGGGGCCTTTACGTTTATGCTTGTCATGGCCCTATTGCTCGTTGCATTATGAAGGTCGATGTTCTATGTGAAAGCAGAGACGATGCCCTTCAATAAAAGTAGCAGGGTCAAAGTCGTGGGTCAAGGTCATGGTACAAAAAACTTAATTCAAACTTTTCAAAGTAGAGGTCACAATTTTAATTCGATTTTGATGAAACCTGAAATGCATATTTATAACCTAAAGATCTTTATTCTTTTCGATATTTGCGCATATCAAATTTTAACTTAATGAATTATGGCCTTTGATTGTAGGAAAAATCACTTTCGGTATTGCTTGTTCTCTATCTATCTCTCGAGCAATTATTATGCGATTTAAAAAAAAACTCTGATTATATTACCGTTGCACCATAAGGAAGATTGAGTTCGAATTTCGTGAAAATAGTACCAAAATTGCCGGACGAAATGGTCGCCATTTGTACGCGAATAGTGTAAAAATATGGTATATCATGGTTGTGGACTCTCTACAGGTCACAATTCTTATCCGATTTTGACGAAAAGTCACATTTCTAGGTTGTGTACCGTCACACCATAATCATTGTCGGCTTCGAATTTCATGAATATCAGACTGGAACTGACCAACAAAATGGCTGCTCCCAATACAGTATGAAATACAGGACTTAATGATGTAGGAAAAATCACTTTCGAAACCATCTCTCGAAAATGTGGGCGTATCCTGCCTGGCAGTGCCAGCCTATCTTTAGGTTTGTATTTTATAATATTGGGTAGCATTTGCAAAGTATTTGATAGTATTGGGTAATTAATTGCTTAATTTGGGTGATATAAGGAGGCAAGTTGAACAGCCAGACATTGGTAATCACATTTGAAGTACATTTTCCACGACATATCTCACTATTTTTGAAAAAAAATAAGTAATATGCTCATTTGGAATGAAGTATTGGGTAGTATGTGGTGATATTTGAGTGGTATTCGAGGGGTATTGGGTAGTATTATTGGGTAAATCGTAACGCCGCTTTAAAGTAGCTAAAGCAGTGAAAACATTAACCGAATCATTCGGCCGAATGGGTGGACACACTAGCCGAATGTTTCGCCCGATTAACCAGTCGATTGCGTCACCTTTCACGTCACATGATTAAAACATGACGTCGTCAATGTCTTCAAACAATCACATGACTTCTTGATATGAGTGTCAATTGGCTAATGAATTCTACATGCGGCCGAATGCTTCGGCGAAGCAGACATACCAGGCGAAAATAATTCGGCCGAATATATCAAACCGTTTGATTTGGGCACACTAGGCAAATTTTGCGGCCGATTGATTTGGCTTGTGTGTCCATCGCCTTAGTCTCTAACTCAATATTATCTAAAATCTTCCATATTGAAAACATGCATTATTGGTCAGTTTAAATCAACATTGATGCTGTGATCTTACCGGGTAAAGATGGGCTTCTGATATCCAATATTAAAGACAAAATAAACATTTTACCATTGGTACACGAATCGTGTACCATAATACGTTCTAGCCTCAGTTCTAGCAAGAAACCCGAGGAACAAGGCTAACAGCGTTGCACCAAATCAAACAGCATTTGTAGACTGGAATAACCAGATGCTAGAAATTGAAACTGATTGTCCGAAAAATCACGTTTTTAGCTTGTGAACAGTGTAGAGGTCACAATTTTGAACCGATTTGGATGAAACTTGAAACGCATGTTTATAACCCAAAGATCTTGGTTCCTTTCGATATTTGCGCCCATCGGATCGTAACTTCCTGAATTATGGCCCTTGATCGTACGAAAAATCGCTGTAGGTCAAAATTGTTATCCTATTTAAAAAACCGTTTGATTATATCACCGTTACATGGTTATGGAGGTTGAGTTCAAATTTCGTGAAAATCGGACCAAAATTGCCAGACAAAATGACCGCCTTTTGTACGCGAATAGTGTAAAAATATGTTATATCAAGGTTGTGGACCCTATAGAGGTCACAATTTTCATCTGATTTCGATGAAAGATCTTGGTTCCTTTTGATATTTGCGACCATCGGATCGTAACTTCCTGAATTATGACCCCTGATTGTTCGAAAAATCGCTTTTTATACGCCCACATTTTCATGTGGACATATTATGTCATCGCCCCCGTCCGTCCACAATTGTTTGTGGACTCTCTACAGGTCACAATTCTTACCCGATTTTGACGAAACTTGAAATATAGGTTTATCCCCAAAAGATCTTGGCTGCTTTCGATATTGGCATGTATCAAATACTGTTAAAAGATGGTATATCAAGGATTGTGGACCCTGTAGAGGTCACAATTTTAATTCGATTTTCATGAAACTTGAAATTCATGGCTATAACCCAAAGATCTTGGTTCCTTTTGATAGTTGCGCATATCGGATCGTAACTTCCTGAATTATGGCCCTTGATTATACTCAAAATCGCCTTTTTATACGCCAACATTTTCATGTGGACGTATTATGTTGTTGCCCCTGTCTGTCCGGACGTCCGTCCACAATTTGTTTGTGGACTCTCTACAGGTCACAATTCTTATCTGATTTTGACGAAACTTGAAATATAGGTTTATCCCCATAAGATCTCGGTTCCTTTCGATATTGGCATGTATCGGATCGAAACTTCATGGATTATGGCCCCTGTATGAAATATCATGTTTTTAGCTTGTGGACCCTATAGAGGTCACAATTTTGAACCAATTCTGATGAAACTTGACATGCATGTTTATAATCCCAAAATCTTGGTTCCTTTCGATATTTGCGCCCATTGGATCGTAACTTCCTGAATTATGGCCCCTGATTGTCCGAAAAATCCCCCTTTTTAGCTTGTGGTCCCTCTGGAGGTCAAAATTATTATCCGATTTTAAAAAACCGTTTGATTATATCACCGTTACATGGTAATGAAGGCGGAGTTTGAATTTCGTGAAAATCGAACAAAAATTGACAGACAAAATGGCCGCCGTTTGTACACGAATAGTGTGAAAATATGTTATATCAAGGTTGTGGACCCTATAGAGGTCACAATTTTGAACCGATTTTGATGAAACTTGACATGCATGTTTATCACTCAAAGATCTTGGTTCTTTTGGATATTTGCGCCCATTGGATCGTAACTTCCTGAATTATGGCCCCTGATTGTCCGAAAAATGACCTTTTTATACGCCCACATTTTTATGTGGACGTATGTATATTGTCGTCGCCCCTGTCCGTCCGGACGTCAATCCGTCCGTCCGTCCACAATTTGTTTGTGGACTCTCTACAGGTCACAATTCTTATCCGATTTTGACGAAACTTGAAATATAGGTTTATCCCCAAAAGTTCTCGGCTGCTTTCGATTTTAGCATGTATCGGATGAAAACTTCATGGATTATGGCGCCTGATTGTACAAAAAATCACGTTTTTAGCTTGTGGACCCTATAGAGGTCACAATTTTGAACCGATTTTGATGAAACTTGACATGCATGTTTATAACCCCAAGATCTTGGATCCTTTGGATATTTGCGCCTATCGGAATGTAATTTCCTGAATTATGGCCCTTGATTGTCCGAAAAATCACCCTTTTTAGCTTGTGGTCCCTGTGGAGGTCACAATTATTATCCGATTTAAAAAAACTGTTTGATTATATCACCGTTACACCCTAAGGAAGGTTGAGTTGGAATTTCGGGAAAATCGGACCAAAATTGCCATACAAAATGGCCGCCGTTTGTACGCGAATACTGTTAAAAAATGGTATATCAAGGTTGTGGACCCTGTAGAAGTCACATTTTTAATTCGATTTTGATGAAACTTAAAATTCATGGTTATAACCCAAAGATCTTGGTTCCTTTCGATATTTCCGCATATCGGAACATAACTTCCTGAATTATGGCCCCTGATTATACGCAAAATCGCCTTATTTTAGCTTGTAGTCCCTCTGGTGGTCACAATTATTATCCGATTTAATAAAACGATTGATAATATTACAGTTACACCGTATGGAAGGTTGAGTTCGAATTTCGGGAAAATTGGACCAAAATTGCCATACAAAATGGCCGTCGTTTGTACGTGAATACTGTTAAAAAATTGTATATCATGGTTGTGGACCCTGTAGAGGTCACAATTTTAATTCGATTTTGATGAAACTTGAAATGCATGGTTATAACCCAAATTTCTTGGTTCCTTTCGTTATTTGGGCATATCGGATCGTAACTTCCTGAATTATGGCCCCCGATTGTCCGAAAAATCGCCTATGGTCCCTCTGGAGGTCACAATTATTATCCAGTTTAAAAAAACGTTTGACTCTATCACCGTTACACCCTACGGAAGGTTGAGTTCGAATTTCGAGAAAATCGGACCATAATTGCCAGATAAAATGGCCGCCATTTGTACGCGAACAGTGTGAAAATATGGTATATCAAAGTTGTGGACCCTGTAGAGGTCACAATTTTAATTTGATTTTGTTGAAACCTGAAATGCTTGTTTGTAACCTAAAGATCTTTATTCTTTTCGATATTTGCGCATATCATATTGTAACTTTATGGCCTTTGATTGTTGGAAAAATCACTTTCAGTATTGCTTGTTCTCTGTCTGTCTCTCGAACAATTATTATCTGATTTAAAAAAAACCTCTGATTATATTACTGTTGCAACGTAAGGAAGGTTGAGTTCGAATTTCGTGAAAATCGTACCAAAATTACCGGACGAAATGGTCACCGTTTGTACTCGAATAGTGTAAAAATATGGTATATCATGGTTGTGGACTCTCTACAGGTCAGAATTCTTATCCGATTTTGACGAAAAGTAACATTTCTAGGTTGTGTACCGTCACACCATAATCATTGTCGGCTTCGAATTTCATGAATATCAGACTGGAACTGACCAACAAAATGGCTGCTCCCAATACAGTATGAAATACAGGACTTAATGATGTAGGAAAAATCACTTTCGGTATTGCTTGTTCTCTATCCATCTCTCAAAAATGTGGGCGTATCCTGCCTGGCAGTGCCAGCCTATTTTTTAGCTTGTGGTCCCTCTGGGGTCAGAATTATTATCCCATTTAAAAAAACATTTGATTATATCACCATTACATCGTAATGAAGGTTGAGGTCGAATTTCATGAAAATCTGACCAAAATTGACAGCTGTTCTTGTCAGGCCATCCATCCTTCATCACTAACAAGGTGAAACTACGCCAGAAAATCTAGATGAACTTTGTCACCCAATGCAGGGATCAAACACCCAACCTCAAGGCTACCAGGCCTTACCCACTTAGCAACATGATCCCCAGTCGAATTTGAAGCCTACTGAAATGAACCTTTATAACCCAAAGATCTTAATTCATTTCGATATTTGCACATATCAAAGTCTAACTTAAAGTTACATTATGGGAGATAAGATAAAGAGATGGCAGTTCTCACTATAATAGTTAAAAACTAGATAGTGTAAAGGTAATTTGTTGACAATTTCAGTCAAATTGGTCTACTATTAGCCGAGAAAAAAGCGTTTGAAATATTCATATAGCCTTGGTCATCATTACTCAAATCATTAATATAAACAGCATAGTCTCGATTATCCACTTGATTGTTTTAATTATCAACGGCCATTAAGCGGCATATAGAAATTCAATCCGCCAACATCGAAGGCTAGTCTTGACTTTAAGAGTTTATTATGGTCTGGATATGTTAATTAATGTCTAATTGATTATTTAGATAACATCTCAGGCCTAAAGAAAGACCTGTAATAAGCAGATTTTGCCCTTGCATAATGCTATTTTAATGATGTAGGAAAAATCACTTTCGGTATTGCTTATTCTCTATCCATCTCTCGAAAATGTGGGCGTATTTTTTTAGCTTGTGGTCCCTCTGGAGGTCACAATTATTATCCGATTTGAAAAAATCTTCGATTATATTACCGTTACATCGTAAGGAAGGTTGAGTTCGAATTTTGGGAAAATCAGACCAAAATTGCCATACAAAATGGCCGCCGTTTGTACGTGAATACTGTTTAAAAATGGTATATCTAGGTTGTGGACCCTGTGGAGGTCACAATTTTAATTCGATTTTGATGAAACTTGAAATTCATGGTTATAACCCAAAGATCTTTGTTCCTTTCGATATTTGCGCATATCGGATCGTAACTTCCTGAATTATGGCCCCTGATTATACGCAAAATCGCCTTTTTTTTAGCTTGGAGGTCACAATTATTATCCGATTTAAAAATAGGTTTGATTATATTACTTTTACACCGTAAGGAAGGTTGAGTTCGAATTTCGGGAAAATCAGACCAAAATTGCCATACAAAATGGCCGCCGTTTGTATGTGAATACTGTTAAAAAATGGTATATCAAGGTTGTGGACCCTATAAAGGTCACAATTTTAATTCGATTTTGATGAAACTTGAAATTCATGGTTATAACCCAAAGATCTTGGTTCTTTTAGATATTTGCGCATATCGGATTGTAACTTCCTGAATTATGGCCCCTGGTTATACGCAAAATCCCGCCTTTCTTTAGCTTGTGGTCCCTCTGGAGGTCACAATTATTATCCGATTTAAAAAAACGTTTGATTATATCACCGTTACACTGTAAGGAAGGTTGAGGTAGAATTTCGGGAAAATCGGACCAAAATTGACAGACAAAATGGCCGCCGTTTGTACGCGAATACTGTTAAAAAAATGATATATCATGGTTGTGGACCCTGTATAGGTCACAATTTTAATTCGATTTTGATGAGGAAGGTTGAGTTCTAATTTCGTGAAAATCGTATCAAAATTGCCAGACGAAATGGTCGCCGTTTGTACGCGAATAGTGTAAAAATATGGTATAACATTGTTGTGAACTCTCTACAGGTCACAATTCTTATCCGATTTTGATGAAAAAAGTCACATTTCTAGGTTGTGTACCGTCCCACCATAATCATTGTCGGCTTTGAATTTCATGAATATCAGACTGGAACTGACCAACTAAATGGCTGCTCCCAATACAGTATGAAATACAGGACTTAATGATGTAGGAAAAATCACTTTCGGTATTGCTTGTTCTCTGTCCATCTCTCGAAAATGTGGGCGTATCCTGCCTGGCAGTGCCAGCCTATCTTTTTAGCTTCTGGTCCCTCTGGAGGTCACAATTATTTTCCGATTTAAAAAAACGTTTGATTATATCACCGTTATACCTTAAGGTTTGAGTTCGAATTTCAGGAAAATCAGACCAAAATTGACAGACAAAATGGCCGCCGTTTGTACGCAAATACTGTTAAAAAATGGTATATCATAGATCACAATTTTAATTCGATTTTGATGAAACTTGAAATGCATGGTTATAACCCAAAGATCTTGGTTCCTGTCGTTATTTGCACATATCGAATTGTATCTTCCTGAATTATGGCCCCTGATTGTCTAAAAAATCGCCGATGGTCCCTCTGGAGGTCACAGTTTGTATCCGATTTAAAAAAACGTTTGACTCTATCACCGTTACACCCTACGGAAGGTTGAGTTCGAATTTCTTACCCACTTAGCAACATGATCCCCAGTCGAATTTGAAGGCTACTGAAATGCAACTTTATAACTCAAAGATATTAATTTGTTTCGATATTTGCACATATCAAATTCTAACTTAATGATGTAGGAAAAATCACTTTCGGTATTGCTTGTTCTCTATCCACCTCTCTAAAATGTGGGCGTATCCTGCCTGGCAGTGCCAGCTTATCTTTTTAACTTGTGGTCCCTCTGGAGGTCACAATTATTATCCGATTTAAAAAAATGTTTGATTATATTAACGTTACACTGTAAGGTTCAAAATTGCCATACAAAATGGCCGCCGTTTGTACGCGAATACTGTTAAAAAATGGTATATCAAGGTGGACCCTGTAGAGGTCACAATTTTAGTTCGATTTTGATGAAACTTGAAATTCATGGTTATAATTCATGTCGTCGCCTCCCATCCGTCCATCGGTCCCGTGTCCACAAGCAATTGTGGACGCTCTAGAGGCTACAGTTAATATCCGATTGACTTTAAATTGATAGACAGTGTTTAAGGTCGTGAGACGAAGAAGCCTATTGTTTTTCAGCAATTTCCGATAATAACTACCAGATTATGGCCCTTGATCACTTCAAAAAATCTTGTGGATGCTCTAGAGGCCAAAGTTAATATCCGATTGACTTTAATTTTATACACAGTGTTTAAGGTCATGAGACAAAGAAGCCTATTGATTTTCAGCGATTTCCGATAATTAGTACCAGAGTTATGGCCCTTGATCACTTAAACAAATCTTGTAGACGCTCTAGAGACCAAAGTTAATATCCGATTCACTTTAAATTTATACACAGTGTTTAAGGTCATAAGACGAAGAATTCTATTGATTTTCAGCCATTTCCGATAATTAGTGCCAGAGTTATAGCCCTTGAGCACTTCAAAAAATCCTGTGGACGCTCTAGAGGCCAAAGTTAATATCCGATTGACTTATACACAGTGTCTAAGGTCATGAGACGAAGGAGCCTTTTGATTTTCAGCAATTTCCGATAATTACTGCCAGAGTTATGGCCCTTGATCACTTCAAAAAATATTGTGGCTGCTCTAGAGGACAAAGTTAATATCCGATTGACTTTAAATTTATACATAGTGTTTCCGCTCATGAGACTAAGACGTCTATTGATTTTCAGTGATTTCAAATAATTACTGCCAGAGTTATCTCCCTTGATAACTTCAAAAAATCTTGTGACGTTATAGAGGCCAAACCTCAGATTGATACACAGAGTTTAAGGTGTTGAAACGAACAAGTATTTTGATTTTCAATGAATTTTGATAACTGAACAGCTAAATCCATGATATTAAATGTTTCATGTACCGTATATACTAATTGTTAGCATGGGGTAAAACTTTATTCTCATAATTACATGAGTTGTTACTCTTAATCAGATTTTAGTGTATTACAAATGTTTCATTACCAAAAAAAGTAAAAATTTGCGACAACCCTTGTTGACTTCCCGGACGACAGGGCTCTATAAAAGTTGAGTGTGCCTGCGCACACACTTGAAAATATGTGCCTACAGGGTCCTACTCAAAAAGAGAATATTCAATTGCCAGGTATATAGTATGATTTATTGGTGGGGGGGGGCTTACGAAAGCTTCTTTGGTTGGACTCGGCAGAAGAAGAAATTATAAATAATTTTTAGTACCTTTTTTATTATGGTTTCTAAATTGTATTAATGTATTATAGATTACTTTAATAATAAAGATTATGTTTGATGTGCATATTGTTGTTGTTTGGGGTTGATATAAACATAGAGTAGATGCTTACTGGCTTCAAACAAGTTCATTAAATCCCTTTTTCATTCGTTAAATTTAACTTTCGGTATAATTCGGACTACACGGTACTGGTGTTTAGGGGTCGCCGAGGTCACAATTGATAGTTCATACGTTGCGTGCTATTGTTTTAATCATCGAGTGGATGATTTAAATCATTTAAAATAATGTTTGATTATATCACTGTTTCACCATAATGAAAGGTGAGTTCAAATTTCGTAAAAAATCGGACTAAAACTGCTCGACAAAATGGCTTCCGCGAATACGCGAATAGTGTAGAAATATGATATATCAAGGTTGTGGACCCTGTAGAGGTCACAATTTTAATCCGATTTTGATGAAATTTGATCTGTAAGTTTATAACCCAAAGATCATGGTTTCTTTCGATATTTGGGGACATTGGACCATAACTTCCTGAATTATGACCCCTGATTGTACGAAAAATCATGTTTTTTAACTTGCACTATAAACCGCAGATTGCCTCGTTTGGCATTTCTGTCCAAATGAGGTAAAACAAATGCCTCGTTGTCTGGAGTTCCAAAAGGAGGTTTTTTAAATTGCCCTGTTTTTGGAACGAGGTATTTTGTTCAGAACGAGGCTTGGTAAAAATGCCTCGTTTACTAAACGTGGTTTTTTCAAGATAGTTATAAGCAGTATTTCCTATCAGCAAATTTCTAAAAATTAAAATTTATGTTATTTAATATGAAAATAAAACCAGTCCAAACTATGATATTATATTCAGAGAAATAGACAAGACAGGAATACACACCATAGATGTAGGTGTAAAGCAACATCAGCTACCTTGATTGATTTATTGGCCCAGTCAGTTATAGGTGTTAAGAAACAACTGTGGTGTTGTGACAATTTATTGGGGCCAATAAATTAATCAAGGTAGCTATGTGTCTGCAATAGTTTTACACCTAACTGATATCGCAGACAACAAATTAGTGTTTATTTGGTCTAAATACAACAAATAATCCATTCTTCTTAATCAAAAAAGCATATAATTTCATTTCTTATTTCCAATACGCAGGTTTATTATTTATATTTATTGTAAAAGATAGGTTGGCACTGCCAGGCAGGATACGCCCACATTTTTGAGAGATGGATAGAGAACAAGCAATACCGAAAGTGATTTTTCCTACATCATTAAGTCCTGTATTTCATACTGTATTGGGAGCAGCCATTTTGTTGGTCAGTTCCAGTCTGATATTCATGAAATTCGAAACCGACAATGATTATGGTGTGACGGTACACAACCTAGAAATGTGACTTTTCGTCAAAATCGGATAAGAATTGTGACCTGTAGAGAGTCCACAACCATGATATACAATTTTTTAACAGTATTCGCGTACAAACGGCGGCCATTTTGTATGGCAATTTTGGTCCAATTTTCCCGAATTTCAAACTCAACCTTCCTTACGGTGCAACAGTAATATAATCAGATTTTTTTTTTAAATCAGATAATAATTTTTCGAGAGATAGACAAAGAACAAGCAATACCGAAAGTGATTTTTCCTACAATCAAAGGCCATAATTCATTAAGTTACAATTTGATATGCACAAATATTGAAAAGAATAAAGATCTTTAGGTTATAAACAAGCTATTCAGGTTTCATCAAAATCGAATTAAAATTGTGACGTCTACAGGGTCCACAACTTTGATATACCATATTTTTACACTGTTCGTGTACAAACAGCGGGCATTTTTTCTGACAATTATGGTCCAATTTTCTCGAAATTGGAAGTCAACCCCTTCCGTAGGGTGTAACGGTGATAGAGTCAAACGTTTTTTTAAATCGGATAATAATTGTGACCTTCAGAGGGACCACAGGCGATTTTTCGGACAATCAGGGGCCATAATTCAGGAATTTACGATCAGATATGTGCAAATATCGAAAAGAACCAAGATCTTTGGGTTATGAACATGCATGTCAAGTTTCATCAAAATCGGTTCAAAATTGTGATCTCTATAGGGTCCACAAGCTAAAAACGTGATTTTTCATACAATCAGGGGCCATAATCCGTGAAGTTTTGATCCGATACTTGCCAATATCAAAAGCAGCCGAGATCTTTTGGGGATAAACCTATGTTTCAAGTTTCGTCAAAATCAGATAAGAATTGTGTCCGGCCCGGATGTGGGCGTATAAAAAATAACTTGACTATAGCATTGACTGTTTCTGTTGAAACTCCATAACATTGCATAAAATATTATTGGAGCAAAATTACATAAACGCGCAGCGATGAATTTGTTGGCTTATACCAGTTGTCAATTAAATGGGAAATAAAGCACAGTTGTTTAGTAAACGAGGCATTTTTACCAAGCCTCGTTCTGAACAAAATACCTCGTTCCAAAAACAGGGCAATTTAAAAAACCTTGTTTTGGAACTCCAGACAACAAGGCATTTGTTTTACCTCGTTTGGACAGAAATGCCAAACGAGGCAATCTGCGGTTTATAGTGTTGTGGACCCTATGGAGGTCACAATTTTATTCCGAATTAAAAAACATTTGACTCTATCCCTGTTACACATTAATGATGGTTGAGTGTGAATTTCTTTAAAATCGACAATTTAACAGCTAAATCCATAATATTAAATGTTTTGTATACTTAACGTTAACATGGGGCAGAACTTTGTAAAAACCAAACAAATTCTAATGATTTTCTGATAATTACTTGTTGACTGCCTGGACGATTTAGCTGCTGTGTGGGCGTATGTTTCGTTGCCTGGCAACCTATTTTTAATCAATAGTCTGTGGATGACAATTTCAGTTATGCTCCTGTGTTACCGGAAAAGAGCTTTGCTCTATATTCCCTCGTCCGTCGGTTGGTCCACAATTTCTTGTGGATGCTCTGGAGGCCAAAGCTTATATTCGATTGATTTCAAATTCATACACAGTGTTTAAATTCATGAGACAAAGAAGCCTATTGTTTTTCAGCAATTTCTGATGATTACTGCCAGAGTTATGACCCTTGATCACTTCAAAAAATCTTGTGGTCACTCTAGAGGCCAAAGTTTAAGGTCATAGGATGAAGAAGCCTATTGATTTTCAGTGATTTTTGATAATTACTCTTGATCACTTCAAAAAATCTTGTGGACACCCTAGAGGCCAAAGTTTAAGGTCATAAGATAAATAAGCCTTAGAATTACTGCCAGAGTTATGGCCCTTGATCAATTCAAAAAATCTTTGAAGCATCTTTTGATACTCTAGAGGCCAAAATTATTATCCCATTGACTTCAGATTGATACACAGAGTATAAGGTATACAGGTCACAATTCTATGGAATACAATTACTGCTTATTACTGAGCGACGTTTCGACTAGGCTTCTCTAGTCGTTATCAAGCTTGATAACGACTAGAGAAGCCTAGTCGAAACGTCGCTCAGTAATAAGCAGTAATTGTATTCCATAGAATTGTGACCTGTATACTCCAGTTCAATTACTAAATGCCATTGAAACAGAGTTTAAGGTCTTGCGTCAAAAAAATATATTGATTTTCAGTGATTTCCGATAATTACTATCAGAGTTATGGCCCTTGACCTCTTCAAAAAATCTTGTGGTCAAAGTTTATATTCAATTGATTTTAAATTTTTACACAGTGTTGAAGGCCATGAGACAAAGAAGCTTTTTGTTTTTCAACAAATTCTGATCATTACTGCCAGAGTTATGACCCTTGATCATTTTGAAAAATCTTGTGGACGCTCTAGAGGCTAAAGTTAATATCTGACTGACTTTAGATTTATACACAGTGTTTATAGTCATGTGGCGAAGAATCCTATTACTGCCAAAGTTATCTTCCTTGATCACTTTGAAAAATCTTGTGATGCTCTAGAGGCCAAACTTATTATACAATTGACCTCAGATTGATACACAGAGTTTAAGGTCTTGGGACGAACAAGTATCCATGATAATAAATATTTCATATACTAAATGCTAGCATGGGGCAGAACTTTATAAAAACCAAACAAATTCTAATGATTTTCTGATAATTACATAATGAGTTGTTACTCTTAATCAGATCATTTTAGTGTATTATAAAAGTAAAAATATGTGACTGCCTGGACGATTTAGCTGCTGTGGGCGTATGTTTTGTTGCCTGGCAACCTATCTTTGATTTCTGTACTCTTTACTATTATTGTAGCGACCAGTAATCATTTTCAACCATTTGTCTTGTCTTGACTCTTTGCTTTACCACAGAGCAAATATTAGTAAAAATTGTATTACCTGAATAGAGCGAAGCTGAAGTGATTAATTGTCAAATGTAAAACCTTCATTTTTATACGCCCACATGGAAATGTGGTCGTATTTGCCGTCGCCCCCGTCCATCCATCTGTCGGTCGGTCCGTCCATCCATCGTCCACAATTTCTTGTGAACGCTCTAGAGGCTAAAGTTAATATCCGATTGACTTGAAATTTATACACGGTGTTTAAGGTTGGAGACGAAGAAGCCTATTGATTTTCAGCGATATCCGATAATTACTACCAGAGTTATGACCCTTGATCACTTTGAAAAATCTTGTGAACGCTCTAGAGGCTAAAGTTAATATCCGATTGACTTTAGATTTATACACAGTGTTTAAGGTTATGATACGAAGAAGCCTGTTGATTTTCAGCAATATCCGATAATTCCTGCCCGAGTTATGACCCTTGATCACTTTGAAAAATCTAAAGTTAATATCCAATTGACTTTAAATTTATACACACTATTTACGGTCATGATACTAAATAGCCTATTTATTTTCAGCGATATCCGATAATTACTGGCAGAGTTATGACCCTTGATCACTTTGAAAAACCCTGTGAATGCTCTAAAGGCTAAAGTTAATATCTGATTGACTTTAAATTTGTACACAGTGTTTAGGGTCATGAGACGAAGAATTTTCCTATTTGATTTTCAGTGATATCTGGCACTTGATCACTTTGAAATATCTTGTGGACAAAGGCCTTGAGACAAACCATCAAAACTATTCTAATCATTTCTGATAATTATTTAATGGGCTATTACTCGTAATAAGATTATCATGTGTTGTAAATGTTCTCCTTACTGATAAAAGAAACAATATGCGACAACCCTTGTTGACTGCCCGGACGACTTAGCTGTTTCGTTGGCGTATGGGCGTATGTTTCGTTGCCTGGCAACCTATCTTTAAGTTTCTCAAGTGATTCAAAAAATGTTGAATAATTATGTTTTTTCCAAATTAATTTTAATTTAGATTTTAAAAAATGTCTGAATATTTTTTTAATCATTAGTCTGTGGGTGACAGTTTTATTTGCGCTCCTTTGTTACCGGATCCTCGCAGGATGGCTCTTGGGCATACAAGGATCAGATCCCTCTGAACATGAGAGACCATGACATGATGCCCATAGTATGAACTTTGTTGTTGTTGTGATAGGACATACAGACTAGCATTACAAGATGAAATATTTGAGATGAACTAATAGTAAGTGCAGGAGGACCGCACTGTCCGCACTACATGCAAAACAAAATCTCCAAGATCAATTTGTGGACAAGGCAAAATACATGGAGATTGCAAGAATAAACAACGAATATCAAATCAAGTGCCCATAACCCAGGGTAGAGGCTGCTCAGTCTTCTAGGATTTGGTGTAGAATTTAGAATACTGGTACTAGTAGTAAAATTTTGAACATGGGGTTTCAGGTTAAGTGGTTGTTGAAATTTTTGCAAAGAAAAAAGCTTCAAAATGTATGAAAATTTATGTGCTCTTAAATGCTTCCACAAGCATACAAAAATTAATCTGATTTTTGGCTTCTGAAGCTGTTTTTGTGTAGCTTAATTTTTGCTTGATTCAGCATATTGACCTTACAAGTTACATTTAAATGCTCAATGCCATTTACATGTCCAATGTCATGTAGGCAATGTAACAAAAATATTCTGGTTCTCAGACAATCCTGTATTACTTTAAAAGGGCTACATGACCTGTTTTTATTTTTAGGAAAATGTAAACAAACTCATTGATTACCCTGCTCTATAGAAGCATTGAATGAATCCAGAAATGCGATATATTTATCAAGTACACGTCACTGATTAATGTTACTGACGATCATAAATGATACTGGAATGAGGGGCGAGGAAACAGAGTTTTAACTAATTATTTTTCAGATAACCATTACTGAGAGGCCTTATTGTTGCAAACGTAAAGCTTGCATATGAATATGATACTCTGTCAAGTAAAACTGTTAGCTAATGAACTTGTGATTCTTATTTTATTTGTATTTTAGTCTTTTTACTCAAATGTGGAGTTCAACAGTATGCTTGGGGAAAGATTGGAAGTGACAGTGAAGTTGCCAAATTGTCCAAAAATTCTAATCCAGATTTCAACCTGAAAGAAGATGCCCCTTATGCTGAGGTTAGTTTAAAGGAGCGAAACTTCTTTGATTTAGATGAAAGCGTTAAGTCCAGTTGAACTGATGTATTATTTTGATTAGAGATAGCTATGCTATACTGCTGCATCTTTGTCATGTAATCATTTGGGAAATCGTCATTTGAGATTGAACATACAATATTAAGTTGAACTTTTATCTGGAGCCAATTTCTGGTTGTGTAGTGCAACCTATTAAAAAATACATGTATAATTTAGTCAGTTGATTATATCACAGATTAACTTGATTAGCAGATAGTTTGAGAATTTGGTTAAGATCCTTGGATATTTGGAATGCAAAGATAAGGCAATTCAAATTAATCATTTCCTGTACCGGGTATTGAAATTTAACAAAAATAAGGACTTGAAAGTTTTCTTTAAATAGTAATCTAAATTAATACAGTTCAGTCAGATATCAGCTAATGATCGCAGTATTCTCAGAGTTAAAAGAGATGATGTCCTGTGTATACATTGGCATGCATGTAAAAGATCCTGTGGCACTTGGAATTCGATTTAAGAGTAGGCCATAGTGCAAAATTTCCGTCATAGCCCAGCAGGACATTTCATTTCACTTCAATTTGTGTATCAATTGGAAATGAATTTAATTTTATAAATTTGACGAATATCTTAAAATTGATTTTGTATTAGTTGTGGATGGGGACACACCCGAACTGTCCATCTTATGTTGATATTCCTGGTAAAGAAGAAATAAAACTAGAAGACTGGATAAAAGATCACCGTGACAAATTGGGTTCTGAAGTCAACACTTATTTTGATGGAAAGCTACCATTTCTTTTCAAAGTCTTGTCTGTAAAGACATCTTTATCTATCCAGGCTCATCCAAACAAGGTGAGTCAGTTCGTACCGTACTCAAAACAAAGTTAACATTAGGCGGAATATACATACATTAGTTGTACCTTTTGCATCTTTTACAATCATTAGTTGCATAAGTTTTACATTTTTATACGCCCACATTTGCATGTACATGTAGAGGTATATTGTCGTCGCCCCTGTCCGTCCGTCCACAATTTATTTGTGGACTCTCTACAGGTCACAATTCTTATCCGAATTTTGACGAAACTTGAAATTTAGGTTTATCCCCAAAAGTTCTCAGCTGCTTTCGATGTTAACATGTATCGGATTGAAACTTCATGGATTATAGCTCCTGATTGTGCGAAAAATCACGTTTTTAGAGGTACAATTTTGAACTGATTTTGCTGAAACTTGACATGCATGTTTATAACCCAAAGATATTGGTTCCTTCCGATATTTGCGGCCATTGGATCTAACTTCCTGAATTATGGCCCCTGATTTTCCAAAAAGTTGCCCTTTTTAGCTTGTGGTCCCTCTGGAGGTCGCAATTATTATCCAGTTTAAAAACACGTTTGATTAGATCACCGTTACAAAGTAATGAAGGTTGAGTTTAAATTTCACGAAAATCAGACCATAATTGCTGGACAAAATGGCTGCCATTTAAAGGCAAATAGTGTAAAAATATGGCATCAAGGTTGTGGACCCTGTAGAGGTCAAAAGTTTAATTTAATTTTGATGAAACTCGACATGCATGTTTATAGGCTAACCCAAAGATATTGGTTCCTTTCGATATTTGCACATATCTGATCGTAACTTCCTGAATCATGGCCCCTGATTGTACAAAAGATCACTTTTTTTTTAGCTTGTGGTCCCTCTGAAGGTCACAATTATTAACAGATTTAAAATAATGTTTGATTATATCACCGTTACACCATAATTTGAGTTCAAATTTCATGAAAATCAGACCAAAACTGTTGGACAAAATGGCCGCCACTTGTACGTAAATAGTGTAAAAATATGGTATATCAAGGTTGTAGACCCTGTAGAGGTCACAATATTGATCTGATTTTTTTAAAACTCAAAATGCATATTTATAACTCAAAGATTTTCAATATTGTAACTTCATGAATTATGGCCCTTGATTGTAGGAAAAATCACTATTTTTTTAGCTTGTTCTCTATCTATTGCTCTCAAATATGGGCGTATCATCATGCCTGGCAGACGCTGGTTTATCTAGTTTTTAGTAGACGATTATCACATCTGACGAAGCTATTAAAGCTATTATGTGCAAATATCTGCAAATTATACCAAGACAAATGTGCCTTTTGCCTAATTATTAATTTCAAATCATATTATTTCTCAAATCAAACTATTGTCTTTAATCATAGCTTTACAGTTGTAATGTACTGGGCATGTAAAACTGGGCTTATGTTAGTGTAATATTGAATAAAGAGAGAGATAGAGAAATCAGGTTTAACAGCCACTCAACACAAACTAGGTCATTTCAGGATTTACATATGGTTCAATTTATATCAAAAATTCGCTTGCGTGTAGAGGTCTTTAGTGGGGGGAGAAAACGGGAGGACCCGAACAAAACCCATGAGGTTGGACAAGCGATCTTACTCCTTTTCACGTACAACTGAGGAATCGAAACCACACCAGTTGACTCAATGACAGACCTTATGATGCAGCGTGAATTCGGACATCCAACATCCCAATTTTAAATAATGCAATGGAACTCAAGATATGGGCACGATAACCTGGTAGTCTGACACTAAATGTTATACACATACACTACATGTACTAGTATTGGTTTGTTTAAAACACCAGAGATTGTATATCACTGTACCTTCTAAAATATTGTTGATTTTGTTTGAATTGTTATTAGATAGTACAGTGGCTGAAGGGGGGAGAATCGCCACCCGAGCAGTGAATAATTTATGAGACCAAGTTTTTCTAGACCAGTTTTTTGTGTAGATTCCGA
The DNA here is from genome assembly GCA_036850965.1 of Patella caerulea. NCBI lineage: Eukaryota > Metazoa > Mollusca > Gastropoda > Patellidae > Patella > Patella caerulea. The sequence continues at coordinate 45,705,588 of JAZGQO010000001.1, read as the reverse complement.
AAATCTGGGTGGTATCGGGCATTTGAGGGGGCGATTTTGAGATATAGGGGGTCAAATGTCTACAATGGGTGTGGGGGGGAAGGATATCATTATGTTGACATAATATATTAATACTAGACCTGTGAAGCAGTAATGATGTGTTTCACTGGTGCCTCGTTATCTTTGAACTTTCGGTGCATCGTAACACTTGAACTCATATCACTTCCAGTACAAATGGAACCGATAAAACAGATTTCCACATAAACATTGCACACATCAAATAAGACGGGCAGTTTTTTGTGTAGATTCCGAAAATCTGGGTGGTATCAGGCATTTGAGGGGGCGATTTTGAGATATAGGGGGTCAAATGTCTACAATGGGTGTGGGGGCGGAAGGATGTCATTATGTTGACATAATATATTAATACTAGACCTGTGAAGCAGTAATGATGTGTTTCACTGGTGCCTCGTTATCTTTGAACTTTCGGTGCAACGTAACACTTGAACTCATATCACTTCCAGTACAAATGGAACCGATAAAACAGATTTCCACATAAACATTGCACACATCAAATAAGACGACCAGTTTTTTGTGTAGATTCCGAAAATCTGGGTGGTATCAGGCATTTGAGGGGGCGATTTTGAGATATAGGGGGTCAAATGTCTACAATGGGTGTGGGGGGGGGAAGGATGTCATTATGTTGACATAATATATTAATACTAGACCTGTGAAGCAGTAATGATGTGTTTCACTGGTGCCTCGTAACACTTGAACTCATATCACTTCCAGTACAAATGGAACCGATAAAACAGATTTCCACATAAACATTGCACACATCAAATAAGACGGGCAGAATCAACCAAATCCAGAAATATCTATTCATTTTTATACGCCCACAATGAAATATACGTCCCCGTCCATTGGTCTGGGCCGAAGTTAAGATCCGATAGATTTTATATTTATACACAGTGTTTAAGGTCATGATACAAAGAAGCCAATTTATTTTCAGCGATTTCAGATAATAACTACCAGAGTTATGGCCCTTGATCACTTCAAAAAATCTTGTAATCGCTCTAGAGGCCAAAGTTAATATCCGATTGACTTTAATTTTATACACAGTGTTTAAGGTCATGAGACGAAGAAGCCAATTTATTTTCAGCGATTTCAGATAATAACTACCAGAGTTATGGCCCTTGATCACTTCAAAAAATCTTGTAATCGCTCTAGAGGCCAAAGTTAATATCCGATTGACTTTAATTTTATACACAGTGTTTAAGGTCATGAGACAAAGAATCCTATTGATTTTCATGATTTCCGATAAATACTGCTAGAGTTATGGTCCTTGATCACTTCAAAAAATCTTGTGGACGCTCTAGAGGCCAAAGTTAATATCCGATTGACTTTAATTTTATACACAGTGTTTAAGGTCATGAGACAAAGAAGCCTATTGATTTTCAGCGATTTCAGATAATACTGTCAGAGTTATGGCCCTTGATCACTTCATAAAATCTTGTGATAGCTCTAGAGGCCAAATTTAATGTCCGATTGACCTTAAATTTATACACAGTGTTTAAGGTCTTGAGACAAAGAAGCCGATTGATTTTCAGCAATTTCCGATAATTACTGCTAGAATTATCTCCCTTAATCACTTTGAAAAATCTTTTGTAACGCTTTAGAGGCTAAACTTATCATCCAATTGACTTCAGATTGATACACAGAGTTAAAGGTCTTGAGACGAACAAGTATATTGATTTCTTGTTGACTGTCCCGATGATTTAGCTGTTGTGGGTTTATGTTTTATTGCCTGGCAACCTATCGTATACATTTGTCACATGTAAGTAATCCTGACAAAATTACAGTATTTCCAGTGAAAAGAAAAATATTCCATTAATTTAATGAAATCAGAAATGGCATAAATGTCAGACACTTGTACAGGTGGACTTGTTGAACAAATTCCTACATATCGATGGTCTTGACTGCTGGCACTAGAATTTGAAACATCTTTCATCGCTTCCTCACTGTCAAAATTTATTTGACAACCTTTATCGTGGCTATTGGCAGGATGACACATTGTTTCTATTGTTACCATTAACACAGGGTTATTCCCAACAGCCACATCTTTAGTATCAGGAATATTTTGGACACCCACATGTATCCTTTTTACTGGAGACCACAGAAATCGGTGCTTTTTGGGCATCCTTCTTAGCAAAAAATTCTAGCTGTCGTTGTCTATTCCTTTATCTTTTGGCAAAAGAACAATATTTCTTTTCCGGACTGGGTAATGAATTTTCTGAGAAGCCCCATTTAAAGCTGATTTCTGTAGAACCCCTATCCTGTTTGAGACTCCAAGCAATTGGTAGTTGATTCAGACTTCTTATTGCTGCTACAGCTGCTGAAGGAAGAATTAAGTTGATATCCATCCTTTCTTTTTCAAAATATGTTGATAATTTATCTCGCTTAGCTGTACCGGAATCAAGAGTAGACAATTTTATTTACTCTACCCGGCATCTCCACCATATAACACCGTTCGACTTTCAGGGAATGTAGCTCGTCGACGTGTGTTCTTTAAGTATCAGAAATGACTACAGATTCTTGTAATGGATCTTCAACACTTTATTTTCAGCAGCAAATAATTAACAGCAACAATTTAACAACTTATAATTTAGTAAATATATCGGACCTCCAACTAGCATGTTCCCTAAGCTGGTCTCTCCAACTAATGATAACCTAGCATACATTTGTCTATTTATACAAATCAGTTATTAGAAAGTGTTGACAAACATATAATTATCAAAGGATTAAGACTTAAAGCATTTAAAACAATAGTTAGAAGAAACTTAACAGATCAACTACTTTAGTTGCCAGTCTGTCATAATTTGACTGACAGATTTTAATCTGTCAGTCAAATTATGACAGACTGGCAACTAAAGTAATGCTTGGTTAGTCATCAGACAGCAATTAAAATTGCTGTCTGATGACTAACCAAGCATTAATGAAATTTAAAATATAGATTTTGAAATTTAAAACAGAATTGAAAAATAATAAAATAACATATGACCTAGACATTGGTAATAATCGTATGGGTTTAATTGATGCGTTGATTGGAATCAAATAACATATTTTTTAAAAGCATTACAAATCAGAGTCATTTGAATAAAATATCTGTTTTCAAGACTTAAAATAAATTTTTTTTTTGAAAAAGGACGTTACATCCAGTGATAATAAAAATCTTATTGTATGAAATTGTAAATGGCATTAGGTATCACAGTGAAAATTTGATGAAATTCGAATAATAATTGACACATTTATGGACCAAAAACCTTGAAAAGTGACCTGTTGAAAATAGCCCATTTCTCCACAACTTAGAAACTATTTTGTGATATCTTTATGATCGTATGGGTTTATTCTATTAGTTGATTGGAATCAAATATCAAAACTCTGAACAAATAACAAAAACGACTCATTTGAATAAATTTTTTGTTTCGAATGCTACAAATACAGTTTTTATACGCCTACATTTTCATGTGGATGTATTATGTCGTCGCCCCTGTCCGTCTGTCAATCCTTCCGTCCATAATTGTTTGTGGACTCTCTACAGGTCACAATTCTTACCTGATTTTGACGAAACTTGAAATATAGGTTTATCCCCAAAAGATCTCGGCTGCTTTCGATATTGGCATGTATCGGATCAAAACTTCATGGATTATTGCCCCTGATTTTACGAAATATCATGTTTTTAGCTTGTGGACCCTATAGAGGTCACAATTTTCATGGATTATTGCCCCTGATTGTACGAAAAATCACGTTTTCCATATTTGCGCCTATCGGAACGTAATTTCCTGAATTATGGCCCCTGATTGTCCGAAAAAGCACCTTTTTATATGCCCACATTTTCATGTGGACGTATTATGCCGTCGCCCCTGTTCGTCCGTCCACAATTTGTTTGTGGACTCTCTACAGGTCACAATTCTCCGGTTTTGACGAAACTTAAAATATAGGTTTATCCCCATAAGATCTCGGTTCCTTTCGATATTGGCATGTATCCTATAGAGGTCACAATTTTGAACCGATTGTGATGAAACGTGACATGCATGTTTATAACCCCAAAATCTGGGTTCCTTTCGATATTAGCGACAACTGGATCGTAACTTCCTGAATTATGGCCCCTGATTATCCGAAAAATCAGCCTTTTTAGCTACATAATGAGTTGTTACACTTAATCAGATTTTAGTGTATTACAAATGTTTCATTACCAAAAAAAGTAAAAATATGCGACAACCCTTGTTGACTGCCCAGACTATTTAGGTGCTGTGGGCGTATGTTTCGTTGCCTGGCAACCTATCTTTTAGCTTGTGGTCCCTCTGGAAGTCACAATTATTTTCCGATTTAAAAAAACGTTTCTTTATATCACCATTACACCTTAAGGAAGGTTTGAGTTCAAATTTCGTGAAAATCGGACCAAAATTGACAGACAAAATGGTTGTGGAATCTGTATAGTTCACAATTTTAATTTGATTTTGATGAAACTTGAAATGCATGGTTATAACCCAAAGATCTTGGTTCCTTTTGGTATTTGCGCATGTCGAATTGTAACTTTCTGATTGTCCGAAAAATCGCCTATGGTCCCTCTGGAGGTCACAATTATTATCCGATTTAAAAAAATGTTTGACACTATCACCGTTACACCCTACGGAAGGTTGAGTTCGAATTTCGAGAAAATCGGACCATAATTGCCAGACAAAATGGCCACCGTTTGTACGCGAATAGTGTAAAAATATGGTATATCAAAGTTGTGGGCCCTGTTGAGGTCACAATTTTAATTCGATTTTGATGAAACTCAAAATGCATGGTTATAACCCAAAGATCTTGGTTCCTTTTGGTATTTGCGCATGTCGAATTGTAACTTCCTGATTGTCCTAAAAATCAGCTATGGTCCCTCTGGAGGTCAAAATTATTATCCTATTTAAAAAAAAAAACGTTTGATTATATCATGGTTACATGGTAATGAAGGTTGAGTTCAAATTTTGTGAAAATCGGACCAAAATTGACAAAACAAAATGGCCGCCGTTTATACGCGAATAGTGTGAAAATATGTTATATCAAGGTTGTGGACCCTATAGAGATCACAATTTTGAACCGATATTGATAAAACTTCATATGTTTGTTTATAACCCAATGATCTTGGTTCCTTTCGATATTTGCACCCATCGGATCGTAACTTCCTGAATTATGACCTCTGATTATCCGAAAAATTACCCTTTTTAGCTTGTGGTCCCACTGGAGGTCATAATTATTATCCGATTTCAAAAAAAGGTTTGATTATAGCACCGTTACATGGTAATGAAGGCTGGATTTGAATTTCGTGAAAATCGAACCAAAATTGACCTACAAAATGGCCGCCGCTTGTACGCGAATAGTGTGAAAATATGTTATATCAAGGTTGTGGACCCTATAGAGGTCACAATTTTTAACTGATTTTGATGAAACTTGTAGGAAAAATCACTTTCAGTATCGCTTGTTCTCTATTCATCTCTCGAACAATTATTATCCGATTTAAAAAAAAAACTCTGATTATATCACTGTTGCAAAGTATGGAAGGTTGAGTTTGAATTTCGTGAAAATCGTACCGAAATTGCCGGACGAAGTGGTCGCCGTTAATAGTGTTAAAATATGGTATATCATGTTTGTGGACTCTCTACAGGTCACAATTCTAACCGATTTTGACGAAAAGTCATATTTCTAGGTTGTGTACCGTCACACCATAATCATTGTCGGCTTCAAATTTCATGAATATCAGACTTGAACTGACCAACAAAATGGCTGCTCCCAATACAGTATGAAATACAGGACTTAATGATGTAGGAAAAATCACTTTCGGTATTGCTTGTTCTCTATCCATCTCTCGAAAATGTGGGCGTATCCTGCCTGGCAGTGCCGGCCTATCTTTGCTCAAATTACGTCATTTCCAGTGGCATTGAAAATGTTAAATTGGTTTCAACTAGTCACAATTGACATTATGCATCAAATTGTGTTACTTTTATGAAAATCCAATAATAATTGCATCTTTTACAGGCAAAATAGCATTGACCATTTCTCGGCAACTGCTCATACTACAAACTAATTTTAAGATGTTCCAAACTGGCCAAATTGTAGTTATTGTCAAAAATTCTGTCATTTCCGGTACCGACAGAAAACTTTATTGAGCTTTATCTTATACAAATCGAGCAATAAATAATTAACCTAGAACCCATAAGCTGAATTAGCCTTAAGCGGCCAAGGTAAATTATCGAAACAATTTTGTTCATATTTTTGCTCAAATCACCCGACCCTTTAGTTTAATTATGGGTAAAACGGCTTAAAAAAATCATTCATAAATATAAAAGTTTTTTGTCAAAATTTAAATTTTCAAAATTTGGCGCTATATCTGCAAAGATTCATTGAAAATCAAAAATCTAAAGAATTTCAGGCTATGTCAAAATGTTTCAATTGTTAAAATCTGACAATTATTGTTAATATTACGGCAATATTTAAAAAAAACCAATAACTTCAGTGATTTCGAACATTTCACATTGTCTCAGAAAGTTTGAAATAGCTTTAATCTTTAAGTCACACCTATTTTATGTTGACATAAATGATGATCTATATATTAATAAAACATACATTTCAAGGACTGCCTTAGATTTCTAAATAGGTGTTTATGATGCCCCTGGACACCGACAACCATTTGATTTGTGGGTTGGGGTAGCAGGTGTGTGAGTGCGTGATGGTGCGTATTTAAATGGTGGAAAACGAGGACACACACTAATTGAGGACTTGGGTCGAATCGAAGATGTCCTTGGTTAAAACTGACTTGCTGAAGGTGCTTAGGAGAGCCTAAATATAGATATATCTAAAAATCTTGTAATTCTATTTTTTTCCTCGGTTGACGGTACAGTACATGTAGTGTGTATAGTGTGATAGCCTGAAAAATTTATGGTGTGTATTCTCTTGAAAATCTATGTCCTCGTTCATTTGAATATGTACATATGTGTATTGTCCTCGATAGAGCTGTTTTAAACGTGTACACACAATCACATGATCATTACGTTACGTCGGTATAAAATGGCGGATTAATTTTTGATTGTGATTGAAAGTTTATTTCTCTTAAGTTATGTTAAAATATCGTCAGGGTCAAAAAAGAACAAGAATTAATGATCACATGTGGCAAGACTACTCATGGGGATATACCAAAAAATGATTGAATGATTGTGGACGAGCCCGAATTCGTGAGAAAAAAAAACTAAATAAAAAGGATACACCCATCTTGCACTTTACGGGTGTCTAGAACAGTATGTTACGACACACTGAAGAAATTTCACAGTGTAGTCCTTGTGGTTCATGTCTCGTTTCAGGGTTCAATTTAAGCGGTATTGCATCGCAAAAAGCGACCTAAATCGCGGTAGAAGTGATAGAATTATTTTATTCATTAGCCAAAAATTGCTTTCAAACTTGTGAAGTGCAATTCATTATATTTTGGATGAATGTGGAGTATAATCAAACTGATCCCGCAGTGAATATTCGCTTGGCCGCTACAATCACTGATAAGCATGCCATCGAGGAGGCTTAATGAGTACGGCATATTAACTTTTTTACTCCGACAAATTAAATTCTCAAACATTTTTTTGAAGTATTTGTAATTAAAAAATATTTCCTCTTTAGTGTAAATGGGTATTAAGATGAGTAAAATGCATCATTTTGCCCGAAGCAGTTAAGTGTTAAGTAAACATTGCACGGAGCCGTTGAGCCAATGACTATGCCACGTGCAGTCAACGCATGTGTTGTGGACAGTCATCTGTTACAGAGATAATTCGCAAGTAATTCTCTGTGAAACAGATTGGAGTATAATTAGGCCTACGAAAAAATAAATTTATAAATGCAGGACTAACTTGTTTAATATTCCAAGTTGTGGTCGTGATTAATTTGAACCAATTTTTATTTCAATATATCCGAAAACTAGAAGACAATTCAGACTCCGTTTTTAATCACACGTGTTTATAAAATATGTTACTAAAAATAGAATAAAACAACGCAGTATAGTATGATTGGTTAACTTAACTGGAAACTAAAAGTATTAAACATCTCGCGAGACGCGTGAAACGATGGCATATTCTCGGGTTAAAATTTTGAAGGCGGAGAGGGGGATGTTTTTAAATAATAAATAAACAAGCAAAGCCACGTCTACAAGAATTCAATGATTATTTCAAAGACAAAATATCCAAAATTTGTGATGGTCTTGGTTCTTCATCTATTATCCGTACTGAACAACCCATAGTTTCAACACAGTTCAATGGTTTCCAATCTGTACAGCCAGAGCAGCTCAAGAAAATAATTCTTCAGTCCAAACCTACATCATGCTCATTAGATACCATACCCACGCACTTCCTGCTAAGTATCCTGGATACTATTTTACCAGTTCTGACTAAAATCGTCAATAAAAGTCTGCAATCGGGAACGGTACCACTTAGCTTCAAAACGGCAGTTATTAAGCCCTTAATTAAGAAGTCTACGCTTGACCCACAGCTGTTGAAAAATTACCGCCCTGTATCTAATTATAATCTAACATTCCTCTCAAAGATTCTAGAGAAGGTTGTTAAGCGGCAACTAATTGTCTACCTTGACCAGTCCAGACTTTTTGACGAGTTTCAGTCAGGCTACCGCCCCGCACATAGCACTGAAACAGCTTTGGTTTGTGTCATCGACGCTTTAAAATCATCTGTCGATTCAGGTAGTATCAGCGTGCTAGCCCTTTTAGATCTATCGGCTGCAATCGACCATAGCAACCTACTTCATCGACTGAAGACTGGCTACGGAATAGCAGGATCTTCTCTACAATGGTTCGGCTCATATCTTACCACTCGATACCAGTATGTTGACATTAATAACTCTTCATCAAAGCAAGTGCAATTATCTTGTGGGGTACCTCAAGGTTCAGTATTGGGACCCGTTTTATTTACACTGTATACAAAATCCCTTGGAGACCTCATCGATAGTTATAACATCCAGCAACACTTTTATGCGGATGACACATAGCTAATCGATAAATTTAACCTCAACTCTGTCAGTCGGCTCTCCGAATTGGTAATTTAGAATGCCATACTCTCTGGAGTAACTGATGAACAAATTTCCAAGTTGCAAAGGATCCAAAATCATGCTGCACGCATTGTCACTAAAGCTAGATCAAAATCACACATCACTCCCATCTTAAATAATCTTCACTGGCTCGGAGTGCGCGAAAGAATTAAATTTAAAATTTTAACCCTGACTTACAAGACATTAAATCAAACGGCACCTCGATATCTTCAGAATCTCTTGACACACTACAAACCTAATAGGTCACTGAGATCTGAGAGTAAATTATTGTTAGATGTCCCAGTTCATAAGATGAAGAAATTTTTGTTCAAGGACTTTTCAATATAATGCATCAACTCTGTGGAATTCGCTAATGCCTTCAATTCGAAAATGTGAAACATTGTCCATCTTCAAATCAAGTGTGAAAACCTGGATGTTTAGTCACTATAATTAATCCTGTGTGAACACTTTCATGCACCTAGAGCATCCCCAAGTGGGATGAATTGTTGCGCAATATAAATTTCGTTATTATTATTATTATTTCGATTGGAATAGTGTAACTTAAAGTACATGGTGGTTTTGTTTTAGACGATTAGTGCGTCCGGCATCGTGGAGAGACTGTAACTGTTTGGGTTTTTTTTCTTCATCCGCACATAAGCCGAAGCGGAGTATACAACGAAGGCTGGACTTCAGTGGAAAAAGTATCCACTTACACCCCGAAAAATCAGAATTGCAAATATTTGTGATTAGGTTATGTTTTACTGCTCTAAATGCCACTTAAAGAAATTTCACTGCTCCTCAAATCTGAGCAAATGCTATTCAAATTTTGAATTGATTAGCCAAAATGTAAATCTGTCACAAAAATTTGCTACTCATTGTTTTTAGACTAAATTGAACCCTGATACAATGAGCAATTTTTCCAAAATACATTGCGTAGTTTTTGCCTTGTTATGACGTCCTTTCAACAGCAAAACTAAAATGTGTTCCAACTTCCTTAGACTCATATTCGCAGTAAATTACGTCGAAAGGCAAAACCTTTTTGGGGGTTTGTTTTTGTTTTGATTGCTATAACAACCAAATATTAAGTATTATAGAAGGGAAAAGATAAGTAATTTTAAAAATTTACTACATTTACCAGTATGGTACACAAATTTCCCTTGAAAATCTCAATTCCTTAATATTAATATATTTTTTGAAGCCTAAAATTGGGCAATTTCCAATTGCAGAATGTTTTTCAAAAGTGAATAAAGAGATGGAATATAAATATTCTGTTATTATTTATTTGTTCAATCATTACCTCACAGCTACTGACTTCAAATAATTTAAAAATTAATATTAATGAGAAAAATTATGGGAAAATGATGCTCTTTTTAAGCCTAAAATTGGGCAATTTCCAATTGCAGAATGTTTTTCAAAAGTGAATAAAGAATGTATAAAGAGATGGCATATAAATATTCTGTTATCATTTATTTGTTCAATCATTACCTCACAGCTACTGACTTGAAATTAATATTTGGCGGATTGGAAATATGTAATTTTAAAAATTCACAAACTTTTTGACATATTCCCATAATTTCGATTCTATCTTATTTTTATTAATGTCCCCAAAACACCGCAAAAATAGGCAAATGAGCACAAATCCACCCCTTGAGAAAAGGCATATAGATATTTTTACACTTTTTTTTTCTTTTAATCTTACTTGATAGCTACTGATTTTAAAATGCATAACAACCAGGTTCAATATTTCAGATAAAACATGGAAAAGACCATTTTTAATGAAAAAATTGACCAAAATCACTTTGATAAAAATGGGATTTTTGGGAAAACCTAGGTATACATTGTGTAAATTGAAACATCATTAACCTTAAAGTTGTATTTCATAAATATACATCTACATTTTTGATAGTGTTGATATGAAATGAACTATGGTATCACAAGAGACACCAAAAATGACCTTTTCAAAGTGTTCAAAAACCTTTCTTCCGCGAAAAGTCAAAAATCGCAACTTTGAACCTCAATAAGAAAAAAAAAATTCATCCGATTTTGAATCTGTAAAAAGTTTTGTGAGAAGAATGATGAGATATACTTAAAACACTAATAAAATCAAATGTATAATCATAAGCTCAAAATCACCTTTTCCACCTAATATAATCAGGTTTTAATATATATTTTTGTAAAAGAACCAAAATGTCCTCTATCTGTACCAAAGTCCTTTATATATTTGGAATTACCGGGTTAAGTTAGATTTTGGCTATACTGCATATTCCTGAAGCAATGGCTCGAGATATCCCTGTATTTAAAATTTCAAATACATTATTGCCAGTCTGGTCTTGATATTATTACAAGGAACGCCGATAACAGATCCTTCCAACCCTTTTTAAATACTACCTGCGATAAGCTGGACCGATGTTTAATGTAAATGTGTTTAGTAGCATCTGACATCGGCCCCACCTACCGAGGACAAATAACTTCCGCAGTTGTTAATAAAAGAACCAAAATGTCCTCTATCTGTAGTAAGTGGACACACACGCGCGTGTGGCCAAAGTCTTTAATATATTTTGGAACTGTCTGGTTAAGTAAGATTTCGGCTATACTGATGAAATTCCGAAATTGTTGTTTGAATAAATAAACCTGGTAACAGACCAATCAGCATTTTTTTATCAAATAATGTCCTCGGTGAGGGGGACCAATGTTTAGTGCCAGTGTGTTCAGTGGTATCAGATAATGGCCCCACTTTTAGTTTTGATATTTAATTTTGTAATTTATAATATTGACCAGTTATGAGAGAACATAATTGATTCAAATGTAGTCAAATTGGGAACAAAATGTGGCTTTTCATGTAGGCAGATCACGCTTACGATTGGTAATAGATGGATATATATGTCCTCGATTTAATTTAATCCTATACACACACCCGTTTGTCCTCATTTGCTATCATTCGAATAGCTGTGTGTCCACACCTTACCATGGCAATGTCTAAGGGAATTTATCCAGTATTATAATCATAATTTAATAAATATTTTCGTAATTTATAATATTGGCCCGCAAATATTTTTGTAATTTATAATATTGGCCAGTCTTCAGAGAACGAGATTGTTCGACATGTGGTCAAAGGTACGTCCACGATTGGTAATACATGAATCAATATGTCCTCTATTCATAGTAATCAAACTCACACACGTGTTTCTTTAGAATTATAATTTTTCACCCCAGGGTCCGTATTCAAAGGTTTTCTAAAAGTTAAGTAAAAATACTTAATTTTTCCACTTAACCAAGTGTCTTACCTTAAATTGGTATTCAAAGGTTGTATTTTACACATACTTGGCTATGTGAAAACCTGACTGCGCACTTAAATTATGGAATACTCACATTCACCAAAAAGCATGAATTTTTGTTATTTATGGAATACCCTCCACTGCCAAAAATCACGATTTACTGACATTGCCAGCTTGTTATGCCCCCTTAAGAGCATCCCTGTATTCTATTAAATTCTTAGTTTACATCACCAGGAAAATGTTTGTCGAAATATTATATTGTAACCCATGAAAATAGTATGATTATAATTTAAGATAAATTATGATAGTGTGCATCCTTTGCCGGAACAGCTGTTTTCATAGACTTTTTTTTTTAAAAAAATAAAATCCATTCAAATAGATTACAATAAATAATGGTAATATAATGATGGATATTGTAAGCTTTAATTTTAACAATATAAAGCGAATAGAAAACAACATATTATTAGCTATACACAATGGCCCTTGCCTTCTAAGCTAGACTGGACAAATTATACAGTGTTGTTTTTAAATCTATCATTTGAGAAATTCATAGATATTGTGCAAGTACCTACACTTTAGATTTTGACAGATCTGGCATTGACGGTACTTTGTGTGTACGAAATATTCATGCATAACATGATAAATGATCGGGAAAAGATATCCTCAACTACATCGGTGGTAATAACCTTATACTCTATTATGGCACTACAACATCAAAGTTGACGACGAAAAAATAAATTGGAGGTCAGCTACGCTCGGCGACATTGTCTTTGTTTTAATCAGAATTCCCTATCTTTTAAAATTGCCATTACGGGACTGCTTCTACAGCATTAGAAGAAGTCATTATAATCTCACTTAACTTTAATAGTAAGTGCAGGGGGACCGCACTACACGAAAAACAAAAAACCTATAAGATTAACTTGCGGAAAACATCAAATCAAGTGAATGGATCCGGGGGCCAGCCGTAAGCGTCCACTGCGCTGTACAGTCCCGGGCCTGTTTTGGTACAGGCTTCACTAAAAATGATTTGAAAAAAAAAGAGGCAACAGAAATAATGCGACCGATCTCTACAATGGTCGTCTCTTCAATGGCGATAGTCTGCCAGTTGACGTCAGATGTTAAAATGTCAAACAATTTCAACAATAAGGGCGATAATCCGGATAGAATATCGGAAAACGCCAAAATAATAAGTGTAGCGAGCAAACAGGAGCAAAGCCCGACAACGAGAACATTCTACAGTACGAAGGGCTAAAACTCTACTCCAATAGTAAGTGCAGGGGGACCGCACTAAACGAAAAACAAAAAACCTATAAGATTAACCTGCGGAAAACATCAAATCAAGTGAATGGATCCGGGGGCCAGCCGTAAGCGTCCACTGCGCTGTACAGTCCCGGGCCTGTTTTGGTACAGGCTTCACTAAAAATGATTTGAAGAAAAAAAAAAAAAAAAAAAGAAAAGAGGCAACAGAAATAATGCGTCCGATCTCTACAATGGTCGTCTCTTCAATGGCGATAGTCTGCCAGTTGACGTCAGATGTTAAAATGTCAAACAATTTCAACAATAAGGGCGATAATCCGGATAGAATCTCGGAAAACGCCAAAATAATAAGTGTAGCGAGCAAACAGGAGCAAAGCCCGACAACGAGAACATTCTACAGTACGAAGGGCTAAAACTAAGGGCTAAAACTCTACTCCAATAGTAAGTGCAGGGGGACCGCACTACACGAAAAACAAAAAACCTATAAGATTAACCTGCGGAAAACATCAAATCAAGTGAATGGATCCGGCGGCCAGCCGTAAGCGTCCACTGCGCTGTACAGTCCCGGGCCTGTTTTGGTACAGGCTTCACTAAAAATGATTTGAAAAAAAAAGAGGCAACAGAAATAATGCGACCGATCTCTACAATGGTCGTCTCTTCAATGGCGATAGTCTGCCAGTTGACGTCAGATGTTAAAACGTCAAACAATTTCAACAATAAGGGCGATAATCCGGATAGAATCTCGGAAAACGCCAAAATAATAAGTGTAGCGAGCAAACAGGAGCAAAGCCCGACAACGAGAACATTCTACAGTACGAAGGGCTAAAACTCTACTCCAATAGTAAGTGCAGGGGGACCGCACTACACGAAAAACAAAAAACCTATAAGATTAACCTGCGGAAAACATCAAATCAAGTGAATGGATCCGGGGGCCAGCCGTAAGCGTCCACTGCGCTGTACAGTCCCGGGCCTGTTTTGGTACAGGCTTCACAAAAAATGATTTGAAAAAAAAAGAGGCAACAGAAATAATGCGACCGATCTCTACAATGGTCGTCTCTTCAATGGCGATACTCTGACAGTTGACGTCAGATGTTAAAACGTCAAACAATTTCAACAATAAGGGCGATAATCCGGATAGAATCTCGGAAAACGCCAAAATAATAAGTGTAGCGAGCAAACGGGAGCAAAGCCCGACAACGAGAACATTCTACAGTACGAAGGGCTAAAACTCTACTCCAATAGTAAGTGCAGGGGGACCGCACTACACGAAAAACAAAAAACCTATAAGATTAACCTGCGGAAAACATCAAATCAAGTGAATGGATCCGGGGGCCAGCCGTAAGCGTCCACTGCGCTGTACAGTCCCGGGCCTGTTTTGGTACAGGCTTCACTAAAAATGATTTGAAAAAAAAAAGAGGCAACAGAAATAATGCGACCGATCTCTACAATGGTCGTCTCTTCAATGGCGATAGTCTGCCAGTTGACGTCAGATGTTAAAACGTCAAACAATTTCAACAATAAGGGTGATAATCCGGATAGAATCTCGGAAAACGCCAAAATAATAAGTGTAGCGAGCAAAGGTACCTCCCGTAGGTCACTTAAAGTTAAGTGGATATTTCTCACTTAAACTGGCCTTTGAATACCACTTGACTTTGGAACACAATAACTCTCTTCCTAATTGAGCTAGAATGTTCAAACTTGGAGTATGTGTTTATTAGGTCAATGCCTTGATGGTGGTCGAAGATGAGCATTTTCCGCTTAGGGTAAGCAGAGATAAGCAATTTGATTGGTTGATGCTTTGGAACACGATAACTTTAGTTTTAATTAAGTGAGAGTGATGAAACTTGGTGTATAGTTTAATTACAGTAATACCGTGACTAAGTTCGATAATGAGCATTTTCTGCTCAGGGTAAGCAGAGCGATACGCAATTTGATTGGTCGAGACTTTGGAACACAATAACTCTCCTTCTAATTGAGTTAAAATGTTCAAACTAGGTGTATATGCTTATTAGGTCAATGCCTTGATGGAGTTCGAAGATGAGCATTTGCCGCTATCTTTTAAAATTGCCATTACGGGACTGCTTCTACAGCATTAAAAGAAGTCATTATAATCTCACTTAACTTTAAGGTACCTCCCGTAGGTCACTTAAAGTTAAGTGGATATTTCTCACTTAAACTGGCCTTTGAATACCACTTGACTTTGGAACACAATAACTCTCTTCCTAATTGAGCTAGAATGTTCAAACTTGGAGTATGTGTTTATTAGGTCAATGCCTTGATGGTGTTCGAAGATGAGCATTTGCCGCTTAGGGTAAGCAGAGATAAGCAATTTGATTGGTTGATGCTTTGGGACACGATAACTTTAGTTCTAATTAAGTGAGATTGATGAAACTTGGTGTATAGTTTCATTACAGTAATGCCTTGACTAAGTTCTATAATGAGCATTTTCTGCTCAGGGTAAGCAGAGCAATACACAATTTGATTGGTCGAGACTTTGGAACACAATAACTCTCCTTCTAATTGAGTTAAAATCTTGGTGGATATGCTGATTAGGTCAATGCCTTGATGGAGTTTGAATATCCGCTTAGGGGTAAGCAGAGATAAGCAATTTGATTGGTTGATGCTTTGGGACACGATAACTTTAGTTCTAATTAAGTGAGAGTGATGAAACTTGGTGCATAGTTTCATTACAGTAATACCTTAATTAAGATCGATAATGAGCATTTTCTGCTCAGGGTAAGCAGAGTGATAAGCAATTTGATTTGCCGAGACTTTGAAACACAATAACTCTCCTTCGAATTGAGTTAAAATGTTCAAAATTGGTGTGTATGCTTATTAGGTCAATGCCTTGATGGAGTTTTCATTTTTCTCGTCGGTTTTAGCATTTTTCTTTATAAAACACTTTTGGATGACACTTCGTGTACAGTTTGATTGCTGGATACGTTTGAGAAAAATAAATGTGCGATTAATTAATATGTGTCATCTATTTATTTTGGGATTTTGGCGGGGGACATCAGCCTCACGGTTGGCTTGTTTTTTTTAATTCAACTACATTATTAGCAGTCTAGACTTGATATTGTTACAGAGAAAGCTCAGAACAGACCAGTCCAACCATTTGATAAATAATGTCCTCGATTAGCGGGACCACTGTTTAATATGTGTTTAATGACATCTGACATCGGCCCCACCTACCGAGGACAGATAACGTCCACAGTTGTTAATAAAAGAACCAAAGTGTCATATATCTGTATTAATCCGACACACACTGTACTAGTGAACTTCCATCCAATTATATATTAATATTAATTACAGCCTTCGATTGTTTCTCTTTGGGGTGGGTGTGGTGGGGGTGGAGCTGAATGCCAATATAATGTTGCTGTGGCGAATTGTTCCGACTAATTTGGTAAATTAGATTCAATTTGGTGCATTCTGGCGTATTTCCAGAAGGTAAATTCCAAAATTACAGATCTAAAAGTCGTCAATAAAATCGCATAAAACATTTTCAAGTCTGAGCAGGGGGGGGGTCCGGACCCCCTGGACCCCCCCCTCTGGATGTGCGCCTGTAATGACCTTGTTTTGTAGCATTCCTGTGCACACAAATGGTGTGACCTTGATTATAAGCCTTGTCTCTGTGTCACGCGTGTCATTCAGTGTTTAAAATTTACGTCGGTCCGTCGGCTCGGCGCCAATAAAAAGCTGGATGGGCCGACTTATTTTTATTTTGAAGTAAATTGAAGATGGTGGGTTGGCCCTGTGAGCTGACTGTTTTTGTCAGGGATACTTTGTTCATGGTTCTATCAGTATCAAATTTTCCTTTGTAAATATTTATATTGCCCCTATTTCCGATATATATTTTATCCAGATATTTAACAGTATTTCATTACCGGAAATGAAAATAAAATTGTCCACCTAACGAAATTATCGCTGTAAAAATGAATTCGCACTTGCAAATATCAACACGCTCCCAAAATATTATTTCACCATTTTGAGTGTGTGTTCCAATAGTATGTCTAATTACTTACTGTCTTATTTGTTTTTATCCGATATTGAATACACATGCATAATCCGGTATATTATATTCCTTCAATCAATGGATTGAACCAAACACATATGTTACTAAACTAGGTCAGTTCATCTATGGTAGGCCTATTGTCATTAATCCAAGAATATATATATTCACGTGATATGAATCCTTTGGCTGCCAGTTTCATTTCATTTATATACACAATATTTTCTGTTAATTTTTGGAGAATATGAATGGCCATTTTAATCTTCAGATTTCTATATTTTTACATGTAGCAATATTGATAATTCAACGTGCTACAAAGATGTCGTGTATAATGGTTTCATCTTATACACAACGATAATCTAGAGGCAGACCTGTCAACCCCTCAGAGCTGAAATGCAGTAGGGTAGTGTAAAAAAGGCAGTAGAAACCATGATTTGGCAGTAGATTTCAAAAAACGCGTAAATTCGCATTTCCAAGGGTAATTAATTTGGAAATTTCAAATGATACATTGAATTGTAAGCCTAACAATACAAAAATAATGTCCACTCAACACAAACTAGGTGATTTCAGGGCTAACATATGTTTTTTTTAAAATTTTATTTCAATAATTTGCTTGCGCGTAGGGGTCTTTAGCAGTGGGAGGAAACAGGAATGCCTGGAGGAAACCCACGAGGTTGAGAAGGCGCCCATATCTCCATGCCACATACGCTCACACCAGGGCTCGAAACCACAGCGGCAAGCCAGAGGTGACCGGCCAGCTAGAGGTCGAAGTGCGACACTCTAGACAACTAGGCCATCCCAACCCCCCGGTAATAAATAAAATACAAACACATTATTTAGCAATGAACCATATCTAAAATTATTTATTAAACCAAAATTGACTACAGAAAGAAATAATTAGTATTTATTAGTAAAGAAAAAATAATTAAAATTAGCAGTCCAGTAGTGGGCCTACACTGGCAGTAGATTCTACCATTTTTCTTTTGTTTTAACTTATTAGTAAGTAGTATGATTTTAAAAAAAAAAAAATCTGTTTCCTATTCCGACAGTTTTTGTCAATTTTATTTAATGTATGATAATTGTACTTATTATATAGATTCTACATCAACTCTTGATTAGGAATAGAGAGAGGAGGGCGTAAAAAATAAGTTTGCATAGTGACTAAATAAGAAAATATTATTGGCATCGAACATGCTTTTCATGCCGTGACGTTTATCCTCTAATTAATGCAATTCAGTGTACGGGATTTTTTCTCACGAAATTCCGTAAATCTGCTTTTAGATTTATTCGAGGGAGCCTTCCATGTAAGCCGTATCGGCAAGACGTATTCTCATCTTGAAATTAAAGTTCCAGGTTGTGTTGCATTCGAAGTATTGTATTGCATGCTGTACGTACATACGCGGTAAACGTTTTTTTCGATCCACCGGAGCCTGGTCTTATGTCGTTATATGTGGATTGTGGGTTAGGATAAGGGTTAGGCTTGGCCCAGGGTTAGGGTTAGGGCTAGCCCTGTCTACATCTCGCAATCGTTTTTGTTTACATGCAAAGAGTTGCTTCCCTTAGCCTAGTTCCAAAGTTTTGGCGAGACAATGAAAAAAAACCTCTTTGTTTAAGAATGCGGTAGAAATCTATTACCGCGCAGTAGAGCGGTACACAAGGCTATTTTGCGGCATTTTACCGCGTGATGCGGTAGAGTTGACAGGTCTGTCTAGAGGGCACTACTGTTGTAACGTGTGTGTCCTACATTATTCTATAAAAAATCACATACCTAAAATAAACATACAGAACTTTAATTTGCAATTTCATGATCAGATGAAATGGGGTTATGCCAAGATGACTCTAATTCTGCTCTCAGAGTATTATTTAACCAGGGAGGTTGGGATGGCCTAGTTGTCTAGCTGGCCGGTCACCTCTGGCTTGCGGCTGTGGTTTCGAGCCCTGGTGTGAGTGTATGTGGCATGGAGATAGGCCGCTTTCTCAACCTCGTGGGTTTCCTCCGAGCACAACGGTTTCCTCCCACTGCTAAAGACCCCTACGCGCAAGCAAATTATTGAAATAAAATGAAACCATATGTTAGTCCCAAAATGACCTGGTTTGTGTCGAGTGGACGTTAAACCCCATTTCTCTCTCTCCCATTATTCAACCGGCCCTCGGTATGGGGGGTTGATACAGCTGTCCTTGTTTTCCACCTTATAATAATATGTACATTTATATCGCGCACAGTTCCATGCTAGTATGCATGCTCAAGGCGCTACAAAGACTAGGTGCCATATAATAGACTGTAAATAGATGAGTTTTTAAATTTGTTTTGAATGTTTCTAGGCTCGATGACAGTTTAAGTAATAGTTATTAGCACACTTTCCAAGGTGTATCGGTGAATATCAGGACAGTTTTGGTCGGGGGCTCAGCCGAGGCGGAGCCGAGGCGGCCCACGACCAAAACTGTCCTGATATTCACCGATACACCGAGGAAAGGTGCTAATAAGTTACTTACATCACATTTCTATCGAGTATTGTGAAGCAAAATGTGAAAAATAGTATTTATTATCGAGTCGTTTCAACCGAAAAGTGACAAATAATTTCAGCTCTTTTATTTATCCCTTTCTGTGCCTCACGTTACATTTCATGGTAGTATTTACACGTGCGTCTTGTTGTGAAACCCGAGCGTGAAACAGCCACGTGTTTGTTTAGACCACATCGTCAAAACAATTTGTCTATGGCGTAGAGGACTGCGATGATATTAAATGTAGTGTAAAGGAAATTCGAAACGTGGGTCGTTCCTGGTGACAGTATGCATCGGCGCATAGTTCGTCCGTTGAAATTTAATTGTAATGAAATTTATAACTTTCTAGGCGTTTTTTTTATATCCTGCTTATTTTCAAGCCTTGTGAAGTGTCTAGCAAGAGAATCACAATTAGTTAAAATAATTATTCAATATTCTCATTTATATGTTTTGCATAATAAATCAAACCAAATTATGGAGTAGATGCCAATTGATATGTGTAATAATTGTTTTTTGTAATATGTTGTTATGTTGATTTTATGTCATTGCGTATATTTTTGCACTGCCATGGAGTTCCTACCGGTTTGTTTTGTTACTATGATTTTGATTAGTCTCATGTACCTTAGCCGAGTGCAGTATGAAACAAATAGTTATCATTGCGATCTGGGTCGGACTAAACGTCGGCTTCTTATTGCTTGATAAGTTTCTTAAACGGTATGAAAGTATCCGTGTATCAGAAATGAACAGTACTCTTTTTAAAAAGTGTACTGTTCATTTCTGATACACGGATACTTTTACGCATGTATTGGAAATGAACAGGACAGTTTCATCAAAGGTTGCCATTGGCAACGAGTAGAAGTGGGATGTAATGATAGGAAGGTCCAGATCCATGTAAACACTTATCTATACGCAAGGCACAAGAGCTTAATATCTATTCTTGATTTAATAGGCAACCAATGGGGAGGGAAACGAATTTTTGTGGTATCTCATTAGCGTTTTTCGTTATAAAGATACTTTTCAAGAGAGTGTAAATCAAAATCACAGTAACTCAGAGACATTTTTAGTTTATTCTTAGTCTTCATGAGAAGATTCAAAATCATTAGTTCATATGAGCGAAATATCCTTCAGAAACCAATTCACATTGTAAATTTCCATTCAAACCATGCAGCAAAAGACCGCGTCTCAAATTTGTATTTTGGAATCATCATTTGCTAAAAGAATGATTGGGATGTCTATTTTGCCAGAGCAAGAACGCAAAATACAATATTTGAAATGCGAAGAGGAGTAGGTAAGATATTTTGGTGTTCTGGTGGTTGGTTGTTAGTTTTAGGATATTCTCGACACTTTGACACTTTCATTACTAATCTTGATATTTTTTGATCCAATCAAGATTGGTATTGAAAGTGTCGAGAATATCTCTGCCTATGGTAATTACTATCTGTCTTTCTTTTTCAATATAATCCCAATTTTTCTAATTTAAAGAGCTGGGGTGACGTAATTGCTGTTGTAACCAGGTCACAAAGCGATGTAATATTACTTTCGTTTTCTTGTTCAATCCATATTGCTTGTTCAATCCATATTGTCTATTAATAGAATTTACTTGGAAGGCCCCTGTCCCTTTTGTCTAGCACGAGATCTGCCTCGCTTTCATTCTAAGCATGGATATCCATGGTGTATTTGTTAAAGTTGGGACTGCGGTCGATTTTCATTTCTAAATGAGGTAATGTTCATTTACTTTTACATTTATTAATGGCAATTAATTAATTATAGTATTGTTCCCCATAATCAATCATAAATTGCCATTGTCACTTGTCAAAATGGTAGAATTTGTTTGTAAATTGTGTCCTAGAGTAGCCTGGCACTGAGATTTTCTTCTCGTGATGTCAACAAATCCATTTTTGTCAAAGTTTATCAATAGATGTTTGTTTTTCCTATTTACGAACATATCTGTTATAATATTTAGGATTTTGTGGTAAATTAATTGTAATTATTCTGTATTCTTCCATCCTATTATTATATGCATTATGTAAAATGATAGTTAGATTGTTTCATCTACTTTGGTTGCATTTGTGCAAAGTTAGGAAAAGTAGTAGACTTTGGTCATATCAGTTTTGCATTTAGGATTAAGAAGACAAATCATACAGAGTTATGCTAGAGTATATTCTGCGATAATATAACAACTCAGAATTTAGTTTTAACCATTGTAGTCAATTTATTAGGGTTTCACACTGCGTAGCTTGTGTGAAACACTATTGTTTTTGTTAAAATTATTCTTATTATTATTCTTCTTCTTATTATTATTTTTTTTTTTCCAATTTGCTTATATCTCAGCAATTTCTTTTCGGATCGATACAATGTCTTCAGTTTTACTGGGAAAGTGGGTGTGACTTAGAGATTAAAGCTATTCCCGGCATTCTGCGACATTGCGAAATGTGCGAAATCACCGAAAATGTCGTTTTTTGAACTATTGCCCTAATGTTAACAATAATCATTGGATTTTAGCATATGATGCATTTTGACATAGCCAAAAACAGGGGACATAGCTATGTTACTTTTGATTTTTGATTTTCGACGAATCTTGGAAGATATTAGGCGCCAAATTTTGAAAATTTAAATTTTTACAAAAAACTTTTTTATTTATTAATTCTTTTATATGACATTTTATCCAAGGTTAAAGAGTCATCTGATTTGAACAAAAATGTCAACATTTTTTGTTTCAGTAATTTTCCTTGGACGCCATTGGCTAATTCAGTTTTTCAGTCATACATTATTTATTTATTGTTCGATTTGTATAAAACCATGTTCATATGTTCCATGGTTCAAAATGCCATTTTTTTTGTTACCGGTAAAGTTTCCTGTAGGCACCGGAAGTGACGTAAATTCAGCAAAAACTACAATATTGACAGTTCGGTACAACTTTTTGAAAGCAAATATTATTTTTTTCAAATCTTATATGACTGAAAAGATGTGCAATGTTAAGGCGCACAAAACATCGGGCTCAGATTTTTTAATTTCGATTTCGTTTTCTGGCAATTTGGATTAAAGGGTGAAAAAAGGTGTCAATATAAGCTATTTACAACCCATCCAGCGTCATCATATTAAAAAATATATCTTCGTAACACTCATAAACTCGTAGTAATAACCCATACGAAAAGAATGTATGTGAAAATTAATTTGTAATATGCGCAGTTGCCGAGAATTAGGCAATTTTGCATGAGTCACTTTTCACGTAATTTTGGCTGTAAAAGAATCAATAATTATTCGATTTTCAATTTTCTTTCGCCATTGGATGCCTAATGCCATAGTGGACTATGTCAAACCATTTTACCTCTTGCGCTCTCACCGGAAATGACGTCATTTACTCAAAACTTAAATTTTAGCCCTCAAAAACAATATTTTATTCAAATGAGTCGTACTTGTTATTTGTTTCAAATTATGATATTTGATTCTATTGATCAAATAGAATGAACCCATACGATCACACAGATACCACAAAATAGTTTCTAACTTGTACAGTTGCAGAGAAATGGGCGATTTTCCTTAAGTCACTTTTCAAGGTTTTTGGTCTATAAAAGTGTCAGTTATTATTCGATTTTAATAAAATTTTCACCATATGATATCTTATATCATTTATGATTTCATAGAACTAATATAACATTTTCAGTATTTCCGGAAGTAATGTCATTTTGGCAAAAACTGTATTTTTAGCCTCCAAAACAGATATTTTTTTCAAATGAGTCTGATTTGTAATATATTTAAAATTATGATATTTGATTCCAATCAACAAATAGAATGAGCCCATACGATCATATTGATACCAAAAAAATAGTTTTTATAATGTGCGGTTGCCGAGAAATAGACGATTTTCTACAAGTCACTTTTCAAGGTTTTTGGTCTATAAAAGTAGCAATTCTTATTCGATTTACATACAATCTTCGCCATATGATGCCTTATGCCATTTCTGATTTCATAAAACTAATTGAACATTTTCATTATCACCGGAAGTAATGAAATTTTGCCAGGATCACTTACAAGTAACACATATATAAAATGAATTGATATTGATGGATTTGGTTGATTCTTCGTCCATTTTATTTGATGTTTGCAATGCTTATGTGGAAACCTGTTTAATGGTTTCATTGGTATAGGAAGTGACATATGTTCAAGGGCAACGTGGCACCGAAAGTAACGTGGCACCAGTGAAACCCGTCATTCCTGCATGCAGGTCTAGTTTTAAGTTGTCACTGTAAGAGTACAATATATTTTGACTTGGTATATTATTATGTTAATTCATATTTCATGGTTAATCCTGATTACTCAAGAGAGCATGTGTCAATTCCAATGCGTGAGCATTGTGTGTCAAAAGTTAAAGCCACATTCCCTTTACAGTTATTCCCATTTTAAAACCATTGCTTCACTTTGACCCTTTTTGTTTTTGGTTCTAATGATTGTCATCATTGTTGGTTGTTATGATTAATGCCACGACACGACATTAAAAGATTAGACTTTATAAATAGTTGTTAATCATCACCGCACACATACTAAAGAACCGTCCTGTCCGTCAGGTCCCACTGGTTTAGCAAAAAATGTTTGTACCTCGTACGGCGAAAAATCACTTACATCAGTAGATGACACCAGAACTAGAAGAAAGATCTTCTGGTGTAATTTTATTTGTAATGAAAAAAAACAAAACTTTCTTTATTGCCATCTCGCCTGAGTAGTCTTTTGCTGCACATTAAACGCAATAATTATGTTGCAACAATATGGAGACATGCTGCAAAACCAATGATCGAACTAGATGGACCTGTGATACAAGGTCCAGGTCGGAATAAAAATTTACAATGTGAATGAGCATCTGAATCACATCAAGAAGATATCTATCCCGCTCATATTATAAGAATAAACTAATATCTACTAAACGTATTTATTATATTATGCACATTTCCAGATCTCTGGAAAAGTACCATTATATTATAATTAAATGTTTTGAATGACGATATTGGTACTGAACCAAAAACTCAAGAAACACTTTTCAGGTCAATTTTAAAAAAAGTGGTTTCTGTCCCCCAAAATTCGTTTATCACCCCCCCCCCCTCGCTCAATCGTCTTTACCAAACTCTTAAGAAAATTATCATTTAAATCAATGTGAAGTCATTTCCTGCCAGTTCACCATTGTAGACATTGACCCCCTATATCTTGATAGCGCCCCCACAAATCCCTGATCCGCCAGATTCGGAATCTACACAAAATACGGGTCTATAAAACTTGGTCTCATAGATTCACAGCTCACAGATATATGTTCCAAATAGAAACAAATTCCAGTTGTCTCCATCTATATGTAAGTTTTTAATTTCTTATGGAGTGCTTAATATTGGTCTCTGGTTTTCAGTCTATAAAGGTTTAAAAATAGTGTAATGGGTAATCATATTTTTATTTTGCAGGTACATGCCGAACAGCTACATGCTACAAGACCTGATGTCTATAAAGATCCTAATCATAAGCCAGAAATGGCAATAGCTCTAACTCCTTTTCAAGGTCTTTGTGGCTTTAGAATGATTAAAGAAATAGCTCACTATGTTCAAGGTAATACTAAAATCACATCTTGTTCATTTTGAAGTTCCCAGCCTCTTTGATTAGTGGATGGATTTTTTGCTGTATTTAGAATAGCATTCATCAAGTGTTGAGTTCTGTAGAAAGGAAATAAATTATTCTCAATAATACGATCTAAAAGCGATGTTTTCCATATTACAAAAGGATTTATGTGTCAGATAAAAGCAGGTAAAATTTAAATTAGCAGCAAATTGTATTAGTTGATGAAGATGGAGCTGCATAGAGTATGCTGAAAAACATCGATCTCTCTGATAATTGCAACATTTACAATCAGGTTTTTTATACGCCCACATTTTCACGTGACTGTATATTGTCGTCATGTGGCTGTATATTGTTTGTGGACTCTCGACAGGTCACAATTCTTATCCGATTTTGACGAAACCTGAAATATAGATTTATCTCCAAATGGATCTGGTTGTGGACTCTCCATAGGTAGGGTGCCCCACGTGCCAACTGAAAAGTTGTTCTTGACACGTTGATCGTGCACGTTTTAGTTGAATGACTTACTACTGATTTCTGACAGTCTCGCACACTCGTTGAGGCTATAAATAGCAACAGCATGCGGAAATGTTCAAAACACCAAACACTACTACAGTCGTAAAAAATCTATTGTTGACGATTCTGAATAGCAATAATATTTAACTTTTTGGTTATTACGGCATCTTTAGAAATTACGCTCGTTTTATTTTTTAAATTGCCTTATAATTAACTGTACCATTAGAAGCTGCATATTTTGGTTAAGTACAAATAATATCTCTGACTCAACATCCATAAAGCAAGAATATGATACTAGCAGTAGTTTCATTTTACTTTTACAAGGTTCTTAAAAATATTGTTGAGTTGGCTGATGTTTGTGTTTCTAAATTCAATTTCTTGTTCCATGTTTCGTAAAAAAAAGGAGTCTTGATTATCCCGACCCGTCAATTAGACGTAGAATGATCGGTAGACTAGTTAAGCGAGACTAATTTCAAAACAAGGGCACATAACCTATCTTTTACTCAAAAGTGTCTGGATGTTATGGACGCCACTCCAAACCATTTTTCAGTATTATTTATGTATGGTTTAATGGTTATAGCTTATTAAAGTACAACATGGTCGTTTATTTAGTGACTATAAATGTGTGAATCAGATTTAAGGCTTTCTAAATATATGAGTATTGTGGTGTAATTCTTGAGATATTTGGAGATATTCATTTAGGGTGGGGGACCCTACCATAGGTCACAATTCTTATCTGAGTTTGACGAAACTTGAAATATAGGTTTATCTCCAGAAAGATCTCGGCTGCTTTTACTATTGGCAGGTATTGAATTGAAACTTCATGGATTATGGCCACCGATTGTACAAAAGATAGGCTGGCACTGTCAGGCAGGATACGCCCTCATTTTTGAGAGATGGATAGAGAACAAACAATACCGAAAGTGATTTTTCCTACATCATTAAGTCCTGTATTTCTTACTGTATTGGGAGCAGCCATTTTGTGGTCAGTTCCAGTCTGATATTCATGAAATTCGAAGCCGACAATGATTATTGTGTGACGGTACACAACCTAGAAATGTGACTTTTGGACAAAATCGGATAAGACCTGTAGAGAGTCCACAACATGGGTTCCATTTCGGCCGTATTTGGAAAATGAACTAATCTGGATCAGACCCGTAGGTCATTTTGCACGCCGAAAAAATAGCATATTTTGTACTAAATCATAAAATCCGGGAAACCACGAAACTCCGTGCGTGGCGTGATGTAAACTATCGGGTATAATAAAATTAACAGTGTTCAGTAGCCCACGAATGTAAACCACTGCCAATCAATTATCTTTGTGTATATTGCTCTAATCACAATTAACAAAGGGACTACATCAAACAGATTAAAAGCTCAACATTTAATCAATTTATTTAGTTGTGTTTTGTTTTATAATTAGTAATACTATGAGCGTGATCATTCTTGAGTTGTTGTTACAGCATATTTACCGACTTTCATCATTCCTACGGCAATTCACTTTTGAACATCAAACAAATTAAAAACTTTTCTTTGATGTCTTCACTTGATCACAGGAGTTAATCATGTCAATCTTGCAAATGATATATATATATATTTTTTATATATATACAAGAATGTTAGCATTCTATATATCATTTCAAAATGTTGAAATTCCTCACCTCCGAAAATAACAAAAGTAAATTCTCTACTAAATGGTCACAAATATTCCCGTGGTTAAGATATGATATTCCCACACAAAAAGATGTATTCCCAGGTGTGTTTTTAATCCATTTATTCCTTTTATATAACAATTGATAGGCGTCATTTGGTTAAAACGATCGCCGCCATTTTGTGCAAATATCTTTAAGAATTATGTTGATTATTGTACATGTGTATGACTTTGAATTATTTACGTGTGCTAATCATTTGGAACTACTTTTTCCCCGTGTATGGAGAAAATAGTCAACCGCCGAATATGTCACATACGCACTGAGAACGTGGTTCGTCGCACCAAAACATAATTAAAACCAAGTAACGATGTTCCTTGAGCATGAAAAATCTTGACGAATTAATGAGAATTTCTATGAAGGGGCCACCACTTGCCGAATTTTAACCGGCACATGCTTTACAGAAATGGAAATCCTGTAAAAATCGATGAGTATATACGGGTGATGTCGTAAACAAATTAAGAAAATACTGTACTTTCGATAAATGAATGCATCTTGTTATTGTTATACTTTATGAATGTATAAATAACTAAATGATAATAATTGATTACATGTGTTCTTTTATTTATTAGGGGGATAGGTGGTTGGGTATATAAATGTCGATGTGCGAGATTGACTTTTTGTGTGACTGTCCTTGACCCAATTAAAGTCGATCTACATTCCGATAGCATGCAGTTTTTGGCTTCTTATGTGCTTAAAATAGCACCACTTTCTCCGTGAGAAAAATGACCGGTTGGGAAAATTTTGAAGTGGAAGCCCTGGTCCACAACCATGATATACCATATTTTTACACTATTCACGTACAAACTGCGACCATTGCGTCCGGCAATTTTGGTACGATTTTCACGAAATTCGAACTCAACCTTCCTTACGGTGCAACAGTAATATAATCAGAGTTTTTTTTTAAATCAGATAATAATTGTTTGAGAGATAGACAGAGAACAAGTAATACCGAAAGTGATTTTTCCTACCATCAATTTGATATGCACAAATATCGAAAAGAATAAAGATCTTTAGGTTATAAACAAACATTTCAGGTTTCATCAAAATCGAATTAAAATTGTGACCTCTACAGGGTCCACAACTTTGATATACCATATTTTTACACTGTTCGCGTACAAACGGCGGCCATTTTTTTCTGGCAATTATGGTTCGATTTTCACGAAATTCAAACTCAACCTTCCGTAGGATGTAACGTTTTTTTTAAATCGGATTATAATTGTGACCTCCAGAGGGACCATAGGCGATTTTTCGGACAATCAGGGGCCATAATTCAGGAAGTTACGATCCGATATGCGCAAATAACGAAAGGAACCAAGATCTTTGGGTTATAACCATGCATTTCAAGTTTCATCAAAATCGAATTAAAATTGTGACCTCTACAGGGTCCACAACCATGATATACAATTTTTTAACAGTATTCGCGTACAAACGGCGGCCATTTTGTATGGCAATTTTGGTCCGATTTTCCCGAAATTCGACTTCGACCTTCTTTACGGTGTAACGGTAATATAATCAAACGTTTTTTTCAATCAGATAATAATTGTCACCTCCAGAGGAACCAAGGCGATTTTGCGTATAATCACACTGAGAACTGCTAAGGAGTTAAAAGGTGCACAGCCCGTATAGAATTCTTAATCCTCGTTGTTATTTGTACGTATGTCGGAAGATAATTAATTTTCTGACTATTACTCGGTATTACCGGTTTAAAACTGTAAAAAGGTGTGTTAATTAATAGGTGTCACAACTCCCATTGCTCGTGTTGGAAGAAAGTCTTTTTTTCCCGATTTGTAACCTTTTTTAAACTTAACGTCACACAGTCGTTATATAGTCTTTATTAATATTTAAAACAGATTTTGAAAGCCGATATCTTGCTCTTTTGTTTGGTATAATTTTTATATACCTATTCTTCTATTAATTTCATAAACGTAAGTTGAAAAACGTCAATTTCGCGTGTTTTGACGTTACGGTAAAAATTTTTGTCACATTTTTAAACGAGGGTACCTCACTTCAAGTGCTCCGCTCAGGTCTTTATTTTTAATAATTTTTTTTCATTTTAATATTATAAGAAAGGTAAATGAACGATCTTTCGATCGGCGGGGGGTGCTTTGTTGGTTTTTCGAAATACCATGCCTTTTTTTTAAGTTGAAGGCTTCAATTCACGTAATCTTTTTTTGTGGCGATTTGCCAACGAAAGTTCGTTTTATTGTCGTTTCAATGCTTTTAAAATCAACAAAATCAGGGCATTTTAAGAACCTGAGCGGAGCATTTGAAAATTGTATACAATGAGCAATTTTGTCAAAAATAAATCACGTAGTTTTGCCTTGTTATGACGTCATTTCAACACCAAAACTAATTAATGTATTCCAAGTTCCTAAGGCTCATATTCGCGGTAAATTACGTCCAAAGGCAAATCCGATGTTAATTTATGAAGTAAGCGTCATGTTAAATGTATAAAGACTTGCCTGAAAATAAATAACATAGTTAAAATCCATTTTTTTACGTATTTCACAGAGTTAACTTTATTTACATCACATGACTCCTATTTTATAACCACGTGACAGGA
Source organism: Patella caerulea (assembly GCA_036850965.1). Lineage (NCBI taxonomy): Eukaryota > Metazoa > Mollusca > Gastropoda > Patellidae > Patella > Patella caerulea. The sequence continues at coordinate 45,675,078 of JAZGQO010000001.1, read as the reverse complement.
TCTGAGGATCGAATGGAAATTTCCTACAAGCTACCACACGTCTCTACTTTTAACACTAAACATATTTCAAGAATGGAAAAATTCTATAAAATTGTCGACTGTTTCAATGCCCTGAAATCATAAATTCGCTGTTTAATGAATTATCCAAGCCCAATGTTAATGTATTTCTGTGCACGCGAATGGAAATGAAACCGGAAAATGTCCACACAGGTCTCTGTCCGTGTGGTCTGTACTGACTGTAGCCGCTAGTCGGCGTGTGGACGATAATGTGGTACCTACCGTATACATAACATACGATTTCTTTCCACTTAAAAAGAGAATTGTACCCAAATAAAGTTGGATCAACAAAAGAGTCAACGCCAGTTGAAATAATTTGAATGACTATTTCTGGATTTGTCGTTGGCGATTTACAACATTTTGTTTTGAGATGATTGATAGAACCGACCGACATAGATCTGAATTAAATTAGGTCAGTCATATGTCAACAATGTCGATACGGATACCCAATTTTGCAAAACTTTTTATAGATAATTTAGCATCATATTACAGTTGGTTTAAACAGTATTTATTTCGAGAATATTATACAGTATAAAAGAGCATAAATAATAGGATACAAAAACAAGCCAAGTAGGCTTATATTAATTTGCTTCCTTCAGGTTTGGGTGTATAATTCATGTACAATGTCGAATTATATATGATACAGACAAAAACTAATTACATTGTTTTAGTTATGGTACAATTAAACAAATAAATAAGATTTTAATTTTGAGTAAATAAATAAATAATTAGAAAATAATAATAATAATAATAAAAAAATATATATATATAAGAGAAATGATAGAAAAAAAATGAATAATAATAAAAAAGTAAGAAAAAGAAAAGAAAAATAAATCAATTAATTTAAAAAAAAATAAATAAATAAATAAATAAATAAAAAATAAATAAAAAATTTAAAAAATATTACAGTTGTCATACTAATTATTATAATTTTAATTCTTGTTTTTTTAGGGGAACTAATTAACACCTCAAGTATCACATTTGTTAATCAGTTAACAATAACAAATTCCCGGTTCTAAGAAACGACAAGCGTAAGGCCTTTTAGGCCTTTATTTGATATTTATTTACATTGATTAAAATATACAAAAAATAATAAAGTTGCTCAATAGGCTACATATAGTGATTTGAAGGAATAATAGAAATATTCAAAAGTGAAGTAGAAACCAAAAAATCTTTGACTTGTCAACATATATGGTAGGTTCCAGGACCAGGCCTAAGTTAAACACGACTAGGCCATAGCCTATCATCAGTAACTGAGTAACCTACTTTTACTATTTAGTCCTTAGACTAGAGAATATTTTTCTATTGGTCAATGTTGTTGTTTTCTGAGTAGAAATAATATGTAAAAGCAGAATTCTAACAATAATGTAAGCAACGAATGCTGAGAACAGTGATTATAAAACAGTTGTCCTTTCTTTAAAATTATTTGGTTGCTATGGCAACCATCGAAAATCCTTAATATTTCTCTAAAAGTATACAATTTATAATATTTTATATTACATAGGCTGTAAATATGTGGTTTGGTATGGTGATCAATTGGTTTGAAAATTGAATAACATTACCTTTTTGGTTTTTCATGGTGATCAAATGGTTTGAAAATTGAATAATATTACCTTTTTTTTGGGGGGTGTGTGTGTTTTGATTGCTATAACAACCAAATATTAAGTATTATAGAAGAGAAAAGATAAGTAATTTTTAAAATTCACTACGTTTACCAGTACGGTACACAAATTTCACTTGAAAATCTCAATTCCTTCATAATTTTTTTAAGCCTAAAATTGGGCAATTTCCAGAAGCAGAATGTTTTTCAAACGTGAACCCCATTCCAGCGTATAAAGAGATGGCATATAAATATCTTGTTATATTATTTGTTCAATCATTGCCTGACAGCTACTGACTTAAAATAATATAAAAATTAATATTAATGAGAAAATAATCGGAAAATGATGCTTTTTTAAAAAAAATACAGTGGTTGCTATGGTAACCACTCAAACTCCTTAATATTTGGCTCAAACCTAAAAAATCCATATCATTTGACATTACTTAGGTTTAAAATATTTTAAAATGCTTATTTTTAAATGTGGTGATCACCTTTTAGGTTATGGTAAATAGCGTTGAAAATGGTCAAAAATTGCATTTTTTTCAATTTTGGTTGCTATGACAACCAAAATTGATAATATATGGCGGATTGGAAATATGTAATTTTAAAAATTCACAAACTTTTTGACATATTCATTAGTGCTCCTACGGTTAGGACTTTTTGTTATTCGAATAACCGTGGCTATTAACCGGTTACTAACAATTAACCGTTTGGTATCAAGTTTCAACATTAAATAACCACTCGCATCGCGGTATGATGATTTAAAAGCAAGTGGTTTTTAATACATAATTGTACACATCTGTCAATATCAAGTAATAAGCTTACCGGTAGGCCTACCTACAAATATTATAGCTTTGCTCCTCTCTAAGTTAAATCCTGTGTTTTTCCTCTTTGTAAGTATTTGAAAGTACCAAAAGAAAACAAATGTCTATCATCGAATTCAGAGATTATCATGGCGGAAGTGTTGTACTATTTGGTGATCGAGTTTATTTCACCAGTTCCACAACTCCAATCTCCACCATCGGTGCTTTGTTGATAAAACTACTTTATTGTTATTGAAATTATTAAAGACTTATAATCAGGCAACTAGAATTATCTACAGCTTGTGTGTGATCAAGATGTAACTCAACTCATAACAGTCGAACCGTATCACACGCCACGCCATGAAAACTGCACTAACTGACTGAGCGAACACGTGACCGACGGAAATTCTCTTCGGCTTCTTAAAATTAAATTGGTAGATTTTTGACAGTAATAATGTCGCATTAATACAGGATGATTATTTTGTAATTGTTCTCGCCTTGCCTCCCCCCGATTATCGAGATTTTAAGACGTGGGTTGTTTTCTACCGGTGCAACAGCAACACATACCTCTCGACTGCTCGGCAAAATATTCTGATTTCAAGATAAATATAAATACATCGTGGAATAAAGTGGAATAGTTATAAAGAAGAAAGCGCCTGACCTCAGTAACTAACTTCCTGTAATTTTTAAACAATAATATTTAAAACCCGAAAATAACATTTTTTTATATTAAATTCCTGTAAAACAAACAGCTGCTCATTGACAGGTCATACACGTTATAATACTGGGGTAACGGGGCATCTCGAGTTGACATACATTGTTCAATTTTCAAAATGGCGCTCTGTCGTCATGGAGCTGTCTGTAATGGGAGATAACTCCATTTAATGGGGACATCTCCAATTAACCGTACCGTTCAATTCGAACCGTTTAACCGTCCAATTCTAACCGTTTACGGTTATCCGACTAACCGTAGGAGCACTAATATTCATATAATTTCACTTCGGTATCTCAATTCCTTCTTATTTTATTAATGTCCCCAAAACCCCCCAAAAATAGGCAAATGTGTGCCGCGGACAATTGTTCAAAAATGAACATAAATCCAGCTCTTGAGAAAAGGCATATAGATATTTTTACTCTTTTTTTTTCTGTTAATCTCACTTGATAGCTACTGATTTTAAAATGCATAACAACCAGGTTCAATATTTCAGATGTAACATGGATAATACCATTTTTGATGAAAAAATTGACCAAAATCACTTCGACAAAAATGGAATTTTTTAGAAAACTTATGTAATTTGCAGTTGCTGTGGAAATCGGTGTAATTATTACAGAAATGTGAAAATTGAAACATAATTAGCTTTAAAGTTGTATTTCGTGACTTTACATCTACATTTTTGATAGTTTTGATAGTAAATGAAATATTGCTTCACAAAAAACACCCAAAATGACCTTTTCAAAGTGTTGAAAAACCTTTCTTCCGCGAAAAGTCAAAAATCGCAACTGAACCTCAATAAAAAAAAAAATTTTCATCCGATTTTGAATCTGTAAAAAGTTTTGTGAAAAGAATGATGAGATCTACTTAAAAAACTAATAAAATGAAATGTATAATCATAATCTCAAAATCACCTTTTCCACCTATAATTAACGAGGGTGAAAAACTGTCCGAGAGGTGGGTTAATTAACGCTTGGTGCGTTTTCTGTAGAGGTGTGTTAATTAACCGACCGGTAAAAAATGAATGTCAATGTTTTCTCGCTAGTTGCGATAACTGCACCAAAAGGAGTATAATCAAGGACCAACATGCTTTATCTGACACGTACGAGTTAAATCAAAATTTGAGAAGTAAAACTGTTTAACCGTGCGATTAATCATTTGACCGTGTGTTTTTTACGCAGGTCTTTGTAAAATAATGAGGTCTTTAGATAGGCGTGTGTGCTCGCTATGATCTACGTTTCTCTTATGTCTATTGTAGGCCTATTACGTATCATATATATAAAGTTGCATTTTATGAAATAAAAATATGGATTAATCTATCGTATACGGAAAGGCAAATGTAATGCCGTCATTTATAAATACCAAGCAGTCAGCGCCCAAATTTATTATCAACGTGAAATAGAGCGTAAATCCAGCAAAAACGGGCCACAATGCGTAAATTGTGCATCTTACCTTCAATAGCAAGATCCATCAAACAGAAATCTCCTTGTTGATAAATATTACAACAACCAACCGAATAGTGGTAATTCCCACGCAAAGGGTATTTAAACTGAAATTATTTTAGCTTTTCAACGATCCTCATTCCAGAACTAGTAACTTTCAATAGCCGTTTTTATGCAATTACAGAAGAAACACATACGCCCGAGTTGACACGTAATCATTTTTCAAGACTTCGTAGTAATATTGGATTTCTCTACAACTATGTTATTAAGCTGGATTGGATTCGAAGAACCCTCGTTCTCAATAAATGATAGCTGCTCGGAATACCTGTAGAGCTCTTATCAGTCTCGCTCAACACCCTCTTTTATAACCCCCTTTTTTCTGCACATCCTATAGGCTGACCTTGACTTTCGTTTCCAGGCAAAATGGAATAAACCACCCAATTTCCCAACAACCAGGGGGAGAACATTGCCTTATTTGGTCTACAAAAACATATATCATAAACAGATGGAATTTGATGGATATTTTACCAAAATATCACCAATGTTTTACATATAAACATGTCGTCCGCTTTTTTAGTACGTTGGATTTGAATCTATAAGAGTGAACCAACAATTTTTCAAAGACCCAATATAGTAAGTCACGCTATTATAGATAAAGTTGCATTTAATAAAATAAAAATATTGACCCTAATCTATCGCATGAAATGCAAGAGAATTTAATATTTTGATTGTTGAATTCCCGTCTACTGTGGTTCATTTGTAAAATATACAACCAATAACGATATTAATTGAAATTATATATTATCGGCATGACCATGGAATGGGTTGGAAACGTGTGTACAACGAACGAGTCGGAATAGTGAAGATTCTCGAGTGATAAAACGGTGGTCATTTGTTTCATTACTTCCGCCAAAATGTGGTAAGGTGAACGCTGAGTTTATTAAAAAATTTTTATTTATTAAAGTTAAAAACGAAAATCAAAGGTGACAACTTGAAATGACCAAGTGACAAGTAAAAAAATAATTCTAAAAGTTTACAAACATTTCAACGTCTGACTTATTGGAATAAACTGTAACAATTGCCAAATTCCAACCAACTATTTATCAGCTAGTCCGTAAGTGCACAATTTAACATCAAAGAGCAGAGCTAACTGTGTGTCGCCGACAACATCAAAGGGCAATTCCAACATCAAAGGGCAATTCCGTGTGAAAAGCGTGCATGAATCGACAGTATTGTAAAACAAAGGCTGGATTCACAATCACAGAAACATATGGTTTCTTAGCAGGCTCTGAGATTTGACAATGGAGATTATAATATATCAGATAATTAAATTGGAGCGAAGTATAAAACACGTTGTATTCATCAAGAAATGAAATGTGTATTAGAACGCATATGTAACTATATACAACTGGTAATAGTTTTTTTCTTTGATGTCCATAGCAGTTATATCTTATAACAACCTCTCGTGACGTCATCAGAGGTTGATATATTCGGTTCATATCAACCGCTGATGACGTCACGAGAGGTTGATATTTCATATCAACCGCTGATGACGTCATTACAGGTTGATATATTCGGCTCATATAAACCACTCTTGACGTAGATGATCGAAATAATACAAAGCAAAGAACACAGAAATAAAATTTTATTCTTTTGACAATAAAAAAAAAAATTGTTTTGGTACAGTTTGTAGCATTCATGACCTAAATAGACGGCGTACTTATCGGCTTATTTAAATCGGTTATCCACACTCCAGTCCATGTCTAAGATATCTTTCAGAATTTTCTTTCTGCCCAAATCATTTCTCCACACATCCCAAGACGTGAAAGTATTTATCACCCAAGAGTTCCTTTGTAAAGTATTTTTGGCTACGGCTACAATCCACTCAAAACAGTCGGTCAAATCTTTCTCTGAACATATCGAAAAGTAACCTTCAGTCACGGTTCATGGTCAGAATTATCGGAAAAGATTGCCTTTTGATCCAAATTTTCTTCAGGCTTTGTATAGATCCTCATCATAGTTGCATTCACATCTATTCTATCGTCAATATGATGACTAAAAAGGATTGATTATTCGTCTGACTTCGTTTAACTATCCATTTTGTTTCGGTAGCACGATTTACCCAAATCCACCCAAATCTGCCCAAATCCACCCAAATCTGCCCAAATCCACCCAAATCCACCACTATTTCAACTCACAACACAATAATTTATATTGATATTTGATAATATACCGTTCTTTATATCGATTTGTCATATTTAATTGAAAACCGCAGCATTTTAGTGTCAAAATGCCCCTCAAAATGTGATTTCCAAGCAAGTTTGGAAGTCGCAAGGCAAGGGACATACACAAATCTACGCAAAACCCCCATTATTTCCACATATATCTCAATTATGTATATCATTTTTTAATATACTATCATTCATTTAGCTAAAATGCCATAATTACTTTAAAAACACGGTCCTTTTGTGTTAAAATCCGACAAGTCATGCTTGTTTGTGCGTCGTATGGAAGGGACATTACTTGTGTATATATACCCAAATGGAGGCAGACCACCATTAAATTTGTAGTTTGTCTATTGATAGCAAATCGCCCTGTGTCTCTATTCTCCCCTTTTGCATGCCCATTTTTGTTGATTTTTTGGTCTAGGATGGACGAAGACGGGTTGAATTAATATTTTTCTGCCAGGTTTTGGTAAATATTCAGGATTTTGAGGAGGAAGGATAACGGAGTTATCGGGTGGGCGAAGGTGATATGTACGGTAACTATATATATATGTTATAAGTAAATTAAATAAATGTTATATAAGTTAATTAAAATAAAATATGTAATATGTTATATTAGTAAATTGAAATAAATATTATATTAGTAAATTGAAATAAATATTATATTAGTAAATCAAAATATTTATTATATTAGTAAATTAAAATAAATATTATATTAGTAAATTAAAATATATATTACATGAGTAAATTAAAATATATATTATATGAGTAAATTAAAATATATATTATATGAGTAAATTAAAATATATATTATATGAGTAAATTAAAATATACATTATATGAGTAAATTAAAATATATATTACATGAGTAAATTAAAATATATTATATGAGTAAATTAAAACATGTTATATTAGTAAATTATAATACATGTTATATTAGTTAATCAAGATATATATTATATCAACATAGAATTACTTGCCTACCAAACAAGGAGGCATAAAGCTTATACTGCAATTTAACTTCAAAAGGTCCAGGAGGGTAACAATACAGTATGTATTTCATAAAAATATGTAAATTCAATTTGTTTACTGGTTCCTATTACATTCTTCAATCAAAGCCTCCGCATGGCAATTCGAAAGATACTGTAGCATACATTCACACTAATCCCGAAATACTAAGAAAAGCATATTCCATGTCGAAATCGGAAAAGGCAAGTGTTGTTGCACATAAAATGTGCCTGGATGACAGTTTAGAGGCACCGAAATCTGCATGACAAGTTCAAGACAAAATATACTGCGTATCCAAAACATCAAACCTTTCGATAAATTGTAATTTAGCAGACGATATCTTGGATATATTATCAAAGCAGCATGACTCAACCAATATTAAAGAGGTATGCTTCAGTGGTCACAGACAACCATCTATTATTTTGTATTCGAAAGAACAATTAGTAGATATTAAAAAGAACTGCTTTGGTGAAAATGGAAGTGTGCTTGGAGTGGACAGGACTTTTAATTTGGGACAATGTTTTGTTACGGCATTTTCTTACAAAAACAGATCTGTTTTAAATAGAAAAACAGGCGAAGAACCAATTATGCTAGGGCCACTTTTTTTACATTGGGACGGGGAACAAAGTACATATAATCATTTTTTTGCCCACGTTAGGGATGCCCTTGGACCTGGGGAGTGGAAAATTGGGGTGTGACCAGGAAAAGGCTATACTTAATTCATTGAAAGAAAATTTTCCTTGTAATACCATATTGTTATGCACAAAACATATTAAAGACAACATTAAACTTTATTTACAAAAATTGGGAACGTCCGAAGATAACAGAAATAAGATTATATATATAATTTTCAACAGCAAAACTGGCATAGTGTATTCGAAAAGCGAATCTGAATTTTTAAGTAGAAGAGATGCACTGTGTCAGTATTTTAAAAAGGACAACAAATTTAAAAACTATTGGAATATATATATCGAAAATAACATCAGAAAACATGTAAATTTACCACTTCGCGAAAATAAAATAAGTAAATTGTGGACTAACAACAATTCAGAATCCATTAATCACAGACTAAAACAGCTTACGGACTGGAAACAACACACTATCAATAATCTTATTGAAAAGCTAACCTTGGCATCTGAAATCCAAATTCTAAATTTACGACGCGCTTTATATGGATACGGTAGCTACAAACTTAATCAAAATGCTTCACAATTTTATAAATTTGATTTTGATGTTTGGCACTCTAAAAATAAACGCGAAAAAAATGACGTATTTTGGAGATTTTTAAATGATAAAAGAACTTTACCAAATCCAACTAAAAAATTCTTTTTTTCCGCTAACAAAAAGTTTAAAGTAGTGTGTCCCAAGACTTCCTCCGGTAAAAAGCCAGGCCAGAGGAAGCGGATTCGAGCCGAAAGAACGCGAAGTTTTAAGAAATAGTTCACTTTCTTGTATCTGAGTAATATTCGCTGTGTATATATTATTTTTATTTTTTCATAGTAAGCATTTTTAAATATATGTATATTTTAATAAAATATTGGTTTGTAAAGGAATTAAAATCAATCGCCAAGTATCTCGTTACCTCATCACGTAGCGCTTTTGTGCGTAGAATATTTGGTAGTTAATTAGAATTCCTTTACAGACTAATTATTTCATTATTTTTATATTTTCATAGTTAACATTTTTTAATATATGTATGTTTTAATAAAATATTGGTTTGTAAAGGAATTGAAATTAACCGCCAAGTATCTCGTTACCTCGTCAGGTAGCGCCTTTGTGCGTAGAATATTTGGTATAGTTAATTACAATTCCTTTACAGAGTAATTATTTCATTATTTTTATACTTTCATTGTAAACATTTTTAAATATGTGTATGTTTAATAAAATATTGGTTTGTAAAGAAATTAAAATTAATCGCCAAGTATCTGGTTACCTCGTCAGGTAGCGCCTTTGTGCGTAGAATGTTTGGCAGTTAATTAGAATTCCTTTCCAGACTAATTATTTTGTTGCTTTGTTATTTTTATATTTTCATATGAAGCATTTTTAAATGTGTGTATGTTTAAATAAAATATTGGTTTGCAAAAGAATTAAAATTAACCGCCTATTTGCCCACTTCCAACTTTTCCCCGAATTTTCGTTGGGTTGGATGCTTTTCACTACAGACAGAGGAACAAATGGCCATGGCTTTGCACTAAAATTTGTTTGAGGTTGACCATCAAAATTTTGAGATACACAGAATTGAAGGAGCATGCTAAGAACATGTGACTAGTTACCGTACATATCACCTTCGCCCACCCGATAACTCCGTTATCCTTCCTCCTCAAATTCCTGAATATTTACCAAAACCTGGCAGAAAAATATTAATTCAACCCGTCTTCGTCCATCCTAGACCAAAAAATCAACAAAAATGGGCATGCAAAGGGGAGAATAGAGACACAGGGCGATTTGCTATCAATAGACAAACTACAAATTTAATGGTGGTCTGCCTCCATTTGGGTATATACACAAGTAATCTCCCTTCCATACGACGCACAAACAAGCATGACTTGTCGGATTTTAACACAAAAGGACTGTGTTTTTAAAGTAATTATGGCATATTTAGCTAAATGAATGATAGTATATTAAAAAATGATATACAGTAGAATCTGCATTAAGCAGCCACCCACGGGAAATTTTAGGATTGACCGCTTAACGGGAGTGGCCTCTTAATAAAATCTCGAGTTTTTTGTGCTGACATCAATTAATATTACGCTTGGGTGCATTTGCATCGGTAAATTTGGCCGTCGCTGAATCTCGGACATAACTTCCGTAAACATGTCATTTTGTCCCAACCTTCAATACTACTGTCTATCATTGTCATGCATTCGATAATATTTATCCATTTTTGTAAAATCTCATGTTTTTTTGTGCTGACATCAATTAATATTACGCTTGAATGCATTGGAAGCAAACACCAATGCCATACTTCAATTGCATCGGTAAATTTGGCCGTCGCTGAATCGCGGACATAACTTCTGTAAACTTGTCATTTTGTACCAACCTTCAATACTACTGTCTATCATAGTGATGTATTCGATAATATTTATCCATTTTTGTGAAGAAAATCGATAAATTAATTTTATTTTATCAAAGAAGCACACGAACCAAAAAACATCGCTGATTTAGCTACCGAATCATAGGGGGTGTAACTCTGTATGTAATATTACAGGTGGCGCTAAAAACGTCTATTTAACAACATAGCGGCTTTTAGTCGGTACTTTCAGTTTATTCAATCAGTATCAAATAATGTCCCGTTACGTGTGAAAACAATGATCAGGTTTGTCGTTTAATAAAACAAAAGATTAATTAACAGATAATCCCGGGTTAATTGGTATTTTCACATTTCTTTTTATCTGATTTGTGGGAGTCCAGTTAATTGATTACTACTCACGGGATTAGCGGGGGTGTTTCGAACTGAATCGAAGAACGACAAGATGGTATCATCCAACAATGGCCGTTGAATGGGCGATGTTTTGTTAAATTCATGTGCAAAATAGTGACCGCTGGCCGCGTTAGAGGAGTGACCGTTGAATAAAGAGATGAAACAATAGAATTTTTACGGGGGGAATTTATTGTGACCGCTTACAAGGAGATGTCGCTGAATAGGAGTGGCTGCTCATACGGATTCTACTGTACACAATTGAGATATATGTGGAAATAATGGGGGTTTTGCGTAGATTTGTGTATGTCCCTTGCCTTGCGACTTCCAAACTTGCTTGGAAATCACATTTTGAGGGGCATTTTGACACTAAAATGCTGCGGTTTTCAATTAAATATGACAAATCGATATAAAGAACGGTATATTATCAAATATCAATATAAATTATTATGGTGCGAGTTGAAATAGTGGTGGATTTGGGCAGATTTGGGTGGATATGGGCAAATCGTGCTACCCTTTTGTTTTAGCTTTCTTCAGTTCAATTACAATGTACTACAAAATGGCGACGTATAAACAAACACGTCACGTGCTGTCGAGCAATTAACCAATCACTGTTGCCTTTTTTTAGAAGAGTCCATTAAATTTAAGGGTGAACATTGTATATGTCAGATATAAACCTACTCTCCCTCGGATTGATATGATAGAGAACACTTGGGCTGTGCCCGCGTGTTCTCTATCATATCAACCTCGGGTAGGTTAATATCCTATACACATGTAGCCCTACACCATGTATAAATCGATATTAATAACATAGAAGCGTGTATTGTAAAATTTACTGCAACTAGTAAACAACTCTTTCTTGATAAAGGCGTATCTGTTTTATGGAATGATCTACCATTTACTTAGTTTAAGATGTTGCAAATATCTTTATTCTCTAAATAAAAGGATATTTAAAACAAATTAATTATATTGGCTTCAGGGGCCATAATTCAGGAAGGTACGATCCGATGGGTGCAAATATCGAAAGGAACCAAGATCTTTGGGTTATAAACATACATGTTAAGTTTCATCAAAATCGGTTCAAAATTGTGACATGCATGTTTATAACCCGAAGATCTTTTAAGTCAGAAAGGAACATATATTCAAAGACGCTGAAGCATGTTAAAGCTCAATACTGCAATGATAAGATTTCTACCATTAATAAAGATCCTAAGAAATTCTATAGTTTTATGGAATCACTCCTGGGTGCGAAGTCAAAATCAAAACTTCCTGATTCTGTAGATGACCATGTGTTGGCAACAAAATTCTCTGACTACTTCATTTTGAAAATCGAAAATATTCGGCAGAAATTGGATGCGCAGCTTTCATCCAAAAGTGATCTAGGCACACATACTATGTCTTGCGAGCCACTCTCCCACTTTGAACCTTTTGGTGAGGAGGAGGTCACAAAACTAATACTAGCGTCAAAGAAGACTACTTGTCTGCTAGATCCTGTTCCAACCGCAATTGTTTTTGATCATTTGGATATTCTTGCACCGGTTATAACACGTATTATAAATGACAGTCTTTCAAGTGGTGTATTCCCAAATGTTCTAAAACAAGCTATTGTGCGACCACTACTGAAAAAGGATAATCTGGATAAAAACATACTGAAAAATTTTCGACCTGTTTCAAATCTGTCTTTCCTATCTAAAATTGTTGAAAAAGCTGTGAACAATAGATTACGCTCTTATTTGACAGCAAACAATCTCTGGGATAATTTTCAGTCAGCTTACCGTCCATCACACAGTACAGAAACCACTCTTGTCAGAGTTGTAAACGACATCAGATCTTCTGTGGATAGTGGTTCTATAACAGCACTTATTCTTTTGGATCTATCGGCTGCATTTGACACCGCTGATCACAAGATTCTTTCCGGTCGTCTCAGAAATGAGTTTCGCATAATTGGAATTGCACACTATTGGTTCATGTCATACCTTCAAAACCGCCATCAACAGGTTCAAATAAATGATGTAAAATCTAATCCAGTTTTACTTAAATATGGAGTACCCCAGGGGTCAGTTCTGGGTCCAGTACTCTTTCTACTGTACTCGTCATGTGTTTCGGAAATCATCTGTCAACACGGCATCAACCATTTTTCTTATGCTGACGATACACAACTAATGTCATCTTTCAAAACAAATCAAATTACCAGTGCTATAAATATCATAACCCAGTGTTCTCACGATATAAAATCTTGGATGTCATCAAATAAATTAAAATTAAATGATAAGACTGAAGCGATCATTTTTGGAACAAAAAAGCAACTACACGATCTACCAAAAATCAGTATAACCATTGGAGATTCCAGCATCCAGGTTTCGGAGGATGTTAAAAATCTTGGCGTATTTCTAGATTCCTCTCTTACTCTAGAAAGACAGGTTGATCACCTGTGCAGATCATGCTACTTTCAACTGAAACGTATAAGCGGAATACGAAACATCATCACTGTTGAAGCGGCTAAATCATTAGTTCAATCTCTCGTCCTTTCAAAATTCGACTATTGTAACAGTATACTAGCTGGAAGTACTCAGTCCACACTATATAAGCTACAAAAAGTTCAGAATACAGCAGCCAGGATCATTACTAGAACAAACAAATCATCACACATCACCCCTGTTCTAAAATCCCTGCATTGGCTTCCGATTCATGCACATATTGAATTTAAGATCTTGTGTTTGACTTACCATTGTCAACAGGGTACTGCACCCTTGTATCTTTCAGAACTATTAACTATATACCAGCCTACACGTACTTTGAGATCTCAACATCAAAACCTTTTATGCACTCCAACATCAAAATTGAAACAATTTGGAGATAGAAGTTTCAGTGTTGCTGCACCTAAACTCTGGAATAGTCTGCCAATCAATATCCGTGATTGTAAAACTCTATCAAGTTTTAAATCACAATTAAAAACTTACATGTTTAAACTCTCTTATCCTGACTAAATTAATTGATATGTTTTTCACTCCTTTTAAAAGCGCTTTGAGCATGCTTATGGATGGATTTGGCGCTCTAGAAAACGACATTATTATTATTATTATCTTGGTTCCTTTCGATATTTGCGCTCATTTATTCGTAACTTCATGAATTATGTCCCTGATTGTACGAAAAATCACCCTTTGTAGCTTGTGGTCCCTCTGGAAGTCACAATTATTTTCCGATTTAAAAAAAGTTTGATTATATCACTGTTTCACCTTAAGGAAGGTTTGAGTTTAAATTTCGGGAAAATCAGACCAAAATTGACAGACAAAATGGCCGCCGTTTGTACGCGAATACTGTTAAAAAATGGTATATCATGGTTGTGGACCCTGTAGAAGTCACATTTTTAATTTGATTTTGATGAAACTTGAAATGCATGGTTATAACCCAAAGATCTTGGTTCCTTTCGGTATTTGCGCATATCGGATCGTAACTTCCTGAATTATTCGAATTACGTGAAAATCATACCAAAATTGCTGGACGAAATGGTCACCGTTTGTACGCGAATAGTGTAAAGATATGGAATATCATGGTTGTGGACTCTCTACAGGTCACAATTCTTATCTGATTTTTAAAAGTCACATTTCTAGGTTGTGTACCGTCACACCATAATCATTTTCGGCTTTGAATTTCATGAATATCAGACTGGAACTGACCAACAAAATGGCTGCTCCCAATACAGTATGAAATACAGGACTTAATGATGTAGGAAAAATCACTATTGCTTGTTCTCTATCCATCTTTCGAAAATGTGGGCGTATCCTGCCTGACAGTGCCAGCCTATCTTTTTAAATCGGATAATAATTGTGACCTCCAGAGGGACCACAAGCTAAAAAGGGTGATTTTTCAGACAATCAGGAAATTACATTCCGATAGGCGCAAATATCGAAAGGAACCAAGATCTTTGGGTTATAAACATGCATGTCAAGTTTCATCAAAATCGGTTCGAAATTGTGACCTCTATAGGGTCCACAAGCTAAAAACGTGATTTTTCGTACAATCAGGGGCCATAATCCATGAAGTTTTGATCCGATACATGCCAATATCGAAAGCATCCGAGAACTTTTGGGGATAAACCTATATTTCAAGTTTCGTCAAAATGAGATAAGAATTGTGACCTGTAGAGAGTTGTGGACGGTCACAATTATTTTCCGATTTAAAAAAACGTTTGATTATATCACCGTTACACCTTAAGGAAGGTTTGAGTTCGAATTTCGGGAAAATCGGACCAAAATTGACAGACAAAATGGCCGCCGTTTGTACGCGAATAGTGTAGAAATATGGTATATCAAAGCTGTGGACCCTGTAGAGGTCACAATTTTAATTTGATTTTGATGAAACCTGAAATGCTTGTTTATAACCTAAAGATCTTTATTCTTTTCGATATTTGCGCATATCAAATTGTAACTTAATGAATTATGGCCTTTGATTGTAGGAAAAATCACTTTCGGTATTGCTTGTTCTCTGTCTACCTCTCGAACAATTATTATCTGATTTAAAAAAAAACTCTAATTATATTATTGTTGCACCGTAAGGAAGGTTGAGTTCGAATTTCGTGAAAATCGTACCAAAATTGCCGGACGAAATGGTCGTTGTTTGTACGCGAATAGTGTAAAAATATGGTATATCATGGTTGTGGACTCTCTACAGGTTACAATTCTTATCCGATTTTGACCAAAAGTCACATTTCTAGGTTGTGTACCGTCACACCATAATCATTGTCGGCTTCGAATTTCATGAATATCTACTGGAACTGACCAACAAAATGACTGCTCCCAATACAGTATGAAATAAAGGACTTAATGATGTAGGAAAAATCACTTTCGGTATTGCTTGTTCTCTATCCATCTCTCGAAAATGTGGACGTATACTGCCTGGCAGTGCCAGCCTATCTTTTAGCTTCTGGTCCATCTGGAGGTCACAATTATTATCCGATTTAAAAAAACCGTTTGATTATATCACCGTTACACCCTAAGGAAGGTTGAGTTCGAATTTCTCGAAATTCGGACCAAAATTGCCATACAAAATGGCCGCCGTATGTACGCAAATACTGTTTAAAAATGGTATATCAAGGTTGTGGACCCTGTATTAGGTCACAATTTTAATTTGATTTTGATGGAACTTGAAATTCATGGTTATAACCCAAAGATCTTTGTTCCTTTCGATATTTGCGCATATCGGATTGTAACTTCCTGAATTATGGCCCCTGATTATACGCAAAATCGCCTTTTCTTAGCTTGTGGTCCCTCTGGAGGTCACAATTATTATCCAATTGAAAAAAATGTTTGATTATATTATCGTTACTCCGTAAAGAAGGTTGAGTTCGAATTTCGGGAAAATTGGACAAAAATTGCCATACAAAATGGCCGACGTTTGTAAGCGAATACTGTTAAAAAATTGTATCATGGTTGTGGATCCTGTAGAGGTCACAATTTTAATTCGATTTTGATGAAACTTGAAATGCATGGTTATAACCCAAAGATCTTGGTTCCTTTCGTTATTTGCGCATATTGAATCGTAACTTCCTGAATTATGACCCCTGATTGTCCGAAAATCGCCTATGGTTCCTCTGGAGGTCACAATTATTATCCGATTTAAAAAAACGTTTGACTTTATCACCGTTACACCCTACGGTGTAGAGGTCACAATTTTAATTCGATTTTGATGAAACCTGAAATGCTTGTTTATAACCTAAAGATCTTTATTCTTTTCGCTATTTGCGCATATCAAATTGTAACTTAATGAATTATGGCCTTTGATTGTAGGAAAAATCATTTTCTCTATTGCTTGTTCTCTGTCTATCTCTCGAACAATTATTATCTGATTTAAAAAAAAACTCTAATCATATTACTGTTGCACCGTAATGAAGGTTGACTTCGAATTTCGTGAAAATCATACCAAAATTGCCGGACGAAATGGTCGCCGTTTGTACGCGAATAGTGTAAAAATATGGTATATCATGGTTGTGGACTCTTTACAGGTCACAATTCTTATCCGATTTTGACGAAAAGTCACATTTCTAGGTTGTGTACCGTCACACCATAATCATTGTCGGCTTCGAATTTCATGAATATCAGACTGGAACTGACCAACAAAGTGGCTGCTCCCAATACAGTATGAAATACAGGACTTAATGATGTAGGAAAAATCACTTTTGGTATTGCTTGTTCTCTATCCATCTCTCAAAAATGTGGGTGTATCCTGCCTGGCAGTGCCAGCCTATCTTTTTTAATCTTTATCATAATGCTAAATATAAAACAATGCAGAAAAAAGAACACCAGTTTTGATTTAAATAATTTTAAATTTTAATACCAGCTAGCTCTGGTCCAGCATATCGGCAATAATCACAAAACATTACTTGCTGACTTTCATCAAACATGAGCCATGAAAACTCATCCTTCCATGAAGGCATGAATTTTCGTTTTCCCTTTCTAGACACCTGGGTAGTCTGCATTTCTATGACTACTCCCTGATGATTTCTTGTTGATGCTACTGTGGAACTAACATTAGAACTCGAAGCACTAGACGTAATGATGTCAGTAGTGTCAGTAACAACAAGGTCACTTTGACGAATACCTGACAACTCATCCCAAAGACAACTCATCCCAGACAACTCATCCCAATAAAAGACAATTCATCCCACTTTTAAAGACAACTCATCCCAAGTCAAAAGACAATTCATCCCAAGTGAAAAGACAACTCATCCCAACTTTTAACCCCCCCCCCACTCATTCCAAGTTACAAAGAAATACCACAAATTAATCACTAAAAAATAATATGAATTTATTACATCAACAATTTATTAAATTATATTTTCTGGCATATCGACGTGAAAGTGTTGATTAACTGAATTTTCTTTTAAGTAATTTTATATTATAAGATTCTTAATCAATCCAAATAGTTTGTCTATAATATATTGCATAACTGATAAATTATTCAGCATGATTCTATAACAAAATATATGATGGTTAATATATTAAGTAACCATAAAATAATGAGATAATTGAAAGCCATTCTTTGGTTTGTCTTCAAGTTTATTACCCTTGAGTCACAGACTCATCGGGGAAAACAAATATATATACAATACAAATATACATGTATACACAATACAAATACCCATATATATTAATATATAAGCACGATATTACACACAAGATTCATGATAATATTTGGAGAGTAGAGTGACGGTATATTTAATTGTTACTATTCCCTTTAATCTCTTTATCTCTTAGTTTATTAGACAAATATAAAAATTTACCAAGGTTTACAAGTTCAGAAACATTTCTAGTACATAAAAGATTAAGTAATTTAAAAACACTGGGGTTCGAATAATAGTATTTTTTAATATATTTATATCTCAGGTGTTTATAAATTGGACAAATTAAAACAAAATGGTATTCATCTTCAATGTCTTCAACATTACACAATGTACATAATCGTTTACTTCTCTCAATGTATTTGTTACTATATCTTAACATTTCAATATTTAGATTATGACTGGACATACGGATTCTTGTAATTTCACGTCTGTATTTTCTGTCTATTGGTTTAGTCAAATAATATTGTAAACCGAAAGTATTCACAATATGCTTATAAATGATACATTTACTTGATAATTCAAATTTCTCAATACACTCTTGTCTAAATATGTCTAATAATCTTTGTCTGATAATATTGATACAATCTGTGTTTATGAGATGAAAAGGTTTTTCCCACAAATTTCCCAAGCCAAGTTTGAAAAGCTCTTTCTTAAAGTGCCAATCCCGATAATTTTTTTGGGGAATAAAACTGCTTAATTTTGTGTTAAAATCCTTTAAAATCCATAACCTAAGGCCCACCTACTAACCCGATATTTGTAATACGCTTGTAAATAACTCAAACCTGACAGTCTTCATCTGGAAATGGAGAACGTTTTATTATACAGTATCTCGATAAAACCAGACTTTTTTCTATAAAAATAATATGTAGGTGAAATTTACCTTTTGTTATCAAGTACAGGGCATGGGTCATTCATTGTATAGACCTCTCAAGAAACATTAATCGATTATCAGGTCACCCAATGAAAAAACTGACCCGAAATCTTAAAAAGGTTACGTGTCCGGATAAGCAGTGTTGACGTTCACGTCCAAACGACTCAATATTTTGAGCTGAAATTTTGAGACACGGTAAATACACCATGCCACTATATTTTGGTCCATAAATTTCATAAATACTCGGACTTTAATTTTTGAGACTCTGTTCTTATCGGGATTGTCCCTTTAACATTCAGGACCCACGGGTCATTATTTATTAACATATTAGAGTAGCAAGAATTAAGTAAGACATTAGTAGAAGAACGTAATTTAATCCAGTATTTGAAGATCCGTAATTTTCTCGTAATAATTAAAGGGAAACGTCCAAGTTCATAATAGATCATGTGGGAATTGGTGGTTGTTCTTGTATCTAAGATTTTCTTAAGGTATCTTAAATGTATTTGTTCTATATCCTGTCCCGAATGAAAACCCCAAACTTCAGCCCCATAATTTAAAATACAAGATATAAAAGTATCAAAAATACAAAGTTTAGTTACAATATTAAAATAATTTTCATTACAAACTTTTGAGACTGAGAAGAGGGCTTTTCGACCCCGTTCAGGAATGTGTTTTTGTGTGATAAGATATTTACCATTAAAATTTAGTAGTAGTCCAAGATAATTAAAACTATTTACAACATCAATATTACAACCATCAAGAGTCCAATTCTCATAACTTTTAAATTTACCCCCATTTCGGAAAATCATAATTTTAGTCTTTTTAATATTAATTTGCAAATCCCAGTCGTGTGTGTATCGACATAGTGAATTTAAAATATCTTGAAGGCCTTGTGGAGTTTCCGAAAGAACAACTTTATCGTCTGCGTACATTAGCAAAAATAAATTGAATGTCTGGATATCAATAGCCTCACAATTATTGGCTAGGAGATGAGATTCGCAATCATTTATATAAAAAGAAAATAACCACGGCGATAAAACTTCCCCTTGAAATAGACCATTCTTACTATTAAAATATTCAGATAGTTCTCCATCTAATTTAACACAACACTTAACCTTATCATAGAGAGACCTTATTATTTTCAAAGTTTTACCCCCAATTCCCTCCTGTATTAATTTATACCATAAATTACACCTGTTTAAATAATCAAATGCTTTACAGTAATCTACAAAGCACGCGTATAGACGACGTTTTTTCTTTAGGAAATAATTAATAATTGATTGTAAAATAAAAATAGCGTCTACAGTGGACTGGTTTTTACGGAACCCAAATTGACAGCTAGTAATTTTCATCTCATTAGCATCAAACTTTAATAGACGATTATTAATAATAGAAGTGAATAATTTTCCGAGACAAGAAACAATCGTGATTCCTCTATAATTATCTAGGTCTGAAGTATCGCCTTTTTTAAAAACCGGTATGATATTACCAATTGCCCAAGCTGACGGAAAGTAGCCAGAGTTGAAGACATTATTGAAAATACGAAGGAGACACGGCATGAGTTCATTCTGGCCATATTTTAGAATTTCATTCTGGATATTGTCATTTGCAGAAGCCTTATTTAGTTGTAGGCGTTTAATACACTCTCTAATTTCATGTTCGGTTATCGCTTTATGAAAAATCTCATCGGTGGTATTTTTATCAGGTTCGTTATCATATGATGTAAGAAATTCGATAATTCCTTCATTAACAGTCGGCAGGATTGAAGACAAATTTTTGAAATGAGTATAGAAATCACCTATAGTCAAATTGGGGTCCCTTTTTGTTTTGCGTTTATTAAATAGTTTATAAAATATTTTTGGATTCGACTTACGCAAAAAATCATATAAATTACCAAGCTTATTTTTATAATCGTATTTGAGTTTTAATTCATTTTTTTTGTAATTAGTTTTAGATTGTATTAAATTCAGCCTATTTTTAGTAGTCCTATTGCGATTATATACATATAAAGCTGATTTGTATTCATGGTATTTACTTTTACAGTCGTCTGTAAACCATGGCTTATCAAGTTTACTTTTTTTAGAGGAACTTTTCCTATGTGCATTGTTTACAGTGTATTCTGATATCAAATCAGATAGACATCTGGAAAAACCTTCGACACAGTTGTCAACGCTGTCCTGAGTAGTGTTGTCCGCAATGCAAGAGCTCGTTAACACGTTTTGGTTATCCCTCAATGTCTTACGAATATCATCAATGTTCACTTTACCCCAGTTAATTTTACTGTTTGTTTCCGCTCTTTGTTCACGTTTACTTTCCTTATTGTCACCATGTACTGATTCCGTTTTATTTGTTGGAATAAATACGTTAAATATAATGGGTGAATGGTCAGAGAATTCTTGAAATAGCCAGATTGGAAGTATTTAATAAGTGATAAATGGTTGGCATGAAGTAATAGATAATCAATAAGACTACTGCCTTTATTTGAGCAAAATGTAAAACTACCATTAATATCATTCCTATGCCTACCATTCACAATTCTTAATCCTGTGGCTTTCTTAATCCTGTCACTTGTTACCTTGAGATTAAGATTGAAGTGAAGTAAAACTATTGTCTTTTAATCTAACTGATTGATTGATTGAATGATTGACTGTAAATTCACACTTAATCTTTGATTAATAAAGTAATCTTTTCCTCAAAGAATCCTACATAAAAAGTAATAAAAGAAAATGTTGAATGCCTTCTTATAATTTGTTAAAACCGATTTAAATCTTTTTTAAAAAAAATAATGAATTGGATTTGTGTCAGATACACCTAATTTATTTCTTTGTTGCTATCAAATTTGATGTTTATCATATGTAAATATTTATATGTAATTGAAGAGTAATTGAAATGTAATTGACCATTACATGATTTTTGGAATGTAATTAATTACATTTCCATTACTCATTACTTTTGAAATCTTCCATTACTCATTCCATGTTTTAAAGTTGGGATGAGTTGTCTTTTATAGTGGGATGAG
Organism: Patella caerulea; assembly: GCA_036850965.1. Classification (NCBI taxonomy): domain Eukaryota; kingdom Metazoa; phylum Mollusca; class Gastropoda; family Patellidae; genus Patella; species Patella caerulea. Next base: position 45,652,803 of record JAZGQO010000001.1, on the reverse strand, counting down.
TTGTCTTTTGACTTGGGATGAGTTGTCTTCTAGCTTGGGATGAGTTGTCTTATATTGGGATGAGTTGTCTTGAGATGAGTTGTCTATGGGATGAGTTGTCTGGATACCACTTTGACTTGTAGTTGAACTACTGCCACTACCGGCTAGATTTCTGTCAGAAGACTGTGTTAGAGAGGAATCTTCCTTTTTTTTTTAAAGAAAGAGCTTAAAAGATTTTGTTTTTTATGCATTTTGTTAATATATAGGGAATAACTTTAATGTATGGGTTAGAAATATGGGTCAACTACATGCGTAGTCAGCCACTTTGTATACATTGCCATAAGTTAGAAGTTAGAACGATTTTCGGCCTATGGTAAGAAAATATATGAATGTCGTAAATAATGTCGTTAAATTGGAGTTATTTCCCCTTGTAAGTTCCGGTTTTACGAAGCGCTGAATAAACAAATTCAATTTTGTAAAAAAAACTTTGTAATTATTTTAAAACGAGAAAAAAAATTACAGTTGCCAGCTGGCGAGTGTTTTAGTCGCCATGTAGAGCCTTGCTTGGTTCAATATTTATTTAAAATCTGTTTGATTATATCACCGTTAGATTGTAATAAAGGTTCAATTCGAATTTTGTGAACATCAGACCAAAATTGACGAACAAAATGTCCACCGCTTGTACGCGAGTAGTGCAAAGATATGGTATATTAAGGATGTGGACCCTGTAAAGGTCACAATTTTAATTTTAATCCGATTTTGATGAAACTTGAAATGCGTGTTTATAACCCAAAGATCTTGGTTCCTTTCAATATTTGCACTTATGGAATTGTAACTTCATGAATTATGGCCCTTGATTGTAGGAAAAATCACTTTCTTTTTAGCTTGTTCTCTATCCATGTCTCGAAAATCGGGTCGTATCCTGCCTGGCAGAAACTGGTTTAAATCGGGAAAGAGGGGTCATTACCATTTAGTCTATTCTAAGAACATTAAAACCCAAAATGTATAGCAAGGTCTAATACAAAATTTAGAGAGGTGAAGGAATTTCATATATGTGCAATGATTTGCATAATGATAATAACAAAAATTATATGTTCAATAGCTATGTATTTAGACCCTCAATACGGTTCTTATAATAATATGTATATTTGTATAGTGCCTGTATGTTAGTAGCACCTGCAAAGTATTTAGTTTTCTACAATTTGAGCAACATTTGCAACACAATACAAAACATACCATTGGAACAAATAAGTCTTCAATGATGATAGTGATGTGAAGCTGCTAGATATGAAAATAATTTTGCTCCAAAAGTTTATAAATTGTAAGTTGGTAACTGTAGCTGAACGCTATTTGTGACCCATCATGGCATAACCGGGCTTAATGACCCAAACTTCAAAATTGAGTTATTTACTGATTCATAATCTGTATGAAATAATATTTCAAATGCTTTTTATTTCATCAAATTATCTTAAAAAATAAGTTTTTTATGACCTTTTGAAGTTCAGCGATCAAACCAGATGTTCTGAGTTCTAAAGCAGAGAAAAAAGACCCCAAAAGTCGTCATTCGCTTTAAAGCAAAAATCCATATAAAACATACATTAAATGTTATCCAATTGATGTTAAATTTGGTACAGAGCTGGTCTAGGATATGGACTTCAAAGACATGTCAACTTCCATGCATTTTCATAATATTTTCCACACAAAATAAGGTGGAAACCAAGTTATAGGTTTTGGTGCTTTGGACTCCCGACGCATAATCAATTCTTGGGTAGGGGTGCCGCCATATACAGACTTATTATACTTTGGAATATTAAAGTGGTACGGACCATTCCATTTGTATTGTAATTAAGCACCAATGTTATATCAAGGCTGTTATGGAATGGCAGCGCACCACACTCCTCTAGAGGGCGCCACCTATGCCCTTTTGACCCCCGAAATCTGCCACGCCACCCCCCCCCCCCCCGAAAAAAAAAACCCATTCAATTTTAGTTTAAGTTCACTAATTCCTCGTTTGGTAGATTTGTGTTTGCAACCAAGAACAGGATACATGTACAGGAATTAGAGTAACAATAAAAGTCAATTTTTATAAAACCACATTGAAATGTGGTTGAATATTGTTGTCGCCCCAGTCCGTCTGTCCGTTCGTCCGTCTGGTGTTCACAATTGCTTGTCTACGCTCTAAAGGCCAAAGTTAATATCCGATTGACTTTAAATTTTTACACAGTGTTTGTGGTCATCAGAGGAAGAATCCTATTGATTTTTAGCGAAATTACGATAATTACTGCTAGAGTTATTGCCCTTGATCTCTTCAAAAAATGTTTTGGATGCTCTAGAGGCCAAAGTTAATATTCGATTGACTTTAAATTTACACACAGTGTTTAAGGTCATGAGACGAAGAAGCATATTGATTTTCAACGATTTCCAATAATTACTGCCATTGATCACTTTTTTCATCCGATTGACTTTAGATTGATAAACAGAGTTTAAGGTCACCTCTGGCTTGCAGCTGTGGTTTTGAGCCCTGGTGTGAGCTTATGTGGCATGGAGATAGGGTCGCCTTCTCAACCTCGTAGGTTTCCTCCGGTTTCCTCCCACTGCTAAAGACCCTTACGCGCAAGCGAATTATTGAAATAAAATTGAACCATATGTTAGTCCCGAAATGACCTAGTTTGTGTTGAGTGGACGTTAAACCCCATTTCTCTCTCTCATTTAACATCAATACAACTTCAACGATGAAAGATTTTGAGAAAGCTATTAAAGATTTTCGTGCCCTAGGAATTCGATTCGACAATTATAGTCAATTCTAGTTACTCCTGGCAGCAGGCAGGGTTTCCTTATCAACTTCCTTGACTTAGTTTACACTATTCAAAAACATGCTATGTGTCAATCACTCATAACCTACTGTCTGACCCATGGTAAATAACAATCTGAACGACAGACTCACCCTACCTGCAGAGATGTGACTCTGACACAGTGAATAGCCATGATATCCATGACGTTATCTAAACTTCACAGGTCATGAGGTCACATCAACAAACAAAATGTCAACAGTTATCAACTGTGTAGCATACAATAACTCATATGACATGGTACCTTTTACGGTAATCAAATTCAAAGCGTTGATTATTGATTAGCTGAGGCATGATCGCGATCTACGAAATGCCATCGGAAAATTCCATTCTCCGTGGATTTCACGATTATAAAATTCTGAACACACCAGAAATAATATTCAAAGAGAAATAGAAAAACATGGATCTATCTACAGTTAATTCAACTGATGTGCTGTACGATTTGTTGATAATAATTCTTGGTATTTATTTAGAAAAAAAACGTTACATACCTATTCAATGATTCGATGGCCTCAGATATATTAATTTTGCCGAGGCAAATGTAAAATACATCGGATTTTACCTTGGCTACAGCAGATTGCCGAGGTTAATTGGCAGGACTGCTTAAGTTAATCACCAGGAAATATTAAAAATATTCAAGGGTAAGATTTAAGGCCAATAAAACAAATGTTAATTCAAAAAAAAAAATCCCACTGCACTCTCTAACCAAATTATTAATACAAGGCGGAAACAAAATACCGGACTATGTTTTTATGTTTGCAAACACCCAAACTCATTACTGGGTCGGAGAGCAATAGCTTATTTATACATAAAATTTGAATTTTCGTAAAAGAGCCAAACACAGTTACGATTGACAAGCCTTGCTTTGACCCCCTTATACGAAATGATCTATCCTGATAAGTGACGTAATAAGCCTCCATTTTGTTATTTCTCTGTGTCAAAATTTGTGAAGAGTTCAATTTTACAAGAGAACTTTTTTATTCGTTGGGATATATAGTTGTACAATGGGTTTTATTTAACGCGAGTTCATTTCAAACACTCAGGTAAGTGTATAATAACCAGTCCAAAGTAGAGTAGTTTGTTCATAATCATAGAAATCCGTTAATTATTTACCATGGTTCAGACAGTAAGACCTTCATCTCTTCATCAGATTGAATATCATTCATGATGATGGACATTTCCATATACCTATCCTATAGGCTATATAGGCCTAAATGATCAACTGCACCAAGGTCCACTCGACACAGTCACATCAAAACCGTCAGCAAAAGATGGATCCTCCTCTGCATTGTCTAAGACACTAATAATTTCATCAGGCCCATCATAATTCATACCCAGTCTAGCTCATAATCAATATCAAAACCCTCATCGTTAACGTCATCAGCAGAATCTGCGAAATATTCACTCACTGACAACTGACAAGTTCATACAATGTATCAACGCTTTTTCATGAACATCGTTAACTATGTTAGAATGGCGCAAGTCGTTCAGCGCATTTGCTGCAGTAATATCAGTCCCACAAACACTAGTTATTGTTCTGAAGTGTATTAAATCCAACTTATTAATTCGTTTGGCCAGGTATTTAGTCGAAAAACAATGGAAAATGAGATCTCCATTTATTTTTCATGGGTGCCGCCATATTCCCACAATACACCGCACCGGTCTCTCGGCCAATCAGCGGCGGTCTTTTGGCCCATTGTCTAGCAACAAGCTGTGTTTGTTTACATTGAATGTAGTTTTTCTAAAACCGTCTTTTATTGGTAAAAAATGATGCTATCTGGGAATCCCATCTCAAAATAGACCAGAAGAATGACGCAGCTTACTGTTTACACCCATATAAGGGGGTTAGGATATACCAACAGCGTGGTCAATGTCGGTAAATTCAAGCAAGTTTTGCATTGTTTTACGTCAATTTTCCTTTACTAAAACGTAATTTAAGAGCTTTTAAGAATACATTTCCAACATTTCAGATGATTTATTCAGTAAATTAGTGTTTAATCTTGCTAATTAGACACAAAAAAAAAAATTGACATCTCAATGCATTTTCAACAAATAATAGGCTTAACGTGCCATAGCGCAAAATCAATTAGTGCGACTTATGCCGGGTTTAGGCGTGACAGATCACATTTTTTGGATCTTATTCTTAGTTTCCTGGAGGGTAAATGTTCCTCATGGACATGTTCCTGGAGGTACACTGATGCTATTTTGTGAACTGCCTTATATGTTAAACACAGTAATTTGATAGTATGAATATATATTTAACAGTCATGCCTCTTAATTCTTAACATGCCAGCAAGTATGCCTAACTAACTTAAAGGAGCTAATTCTTTAATCATTGAACACAAATCCTAACCACACAGACCACCATCCCAGTCCCAACAACCACCTCCCCAAAACAGGAAGAAAGTTCAGTGTCACTCTTGGAAATTCTACACAATATTCAATTTTCAGAACCAGTACACTCAAAAATAATAAATATGTCATCTGTAGTACTAAGTCATTACGAGCTAAATTTCCTACAGAAAGGACTAAAATTCACATAGGGATATTGTGAGGAACAAAATTCACTTCAACCCTATGCGAGGCAGGAACGTGGCGCTGGACAATTTCATCAATTATTTAAGTTATTTAACCAAGTTGCCACTCCCTATAAACTGCAACACAAAATAAAATGTGTCGAAGGAGGAACAGTGTGCTATAAATTCCTTAAAATCTAACAATACTATCGTTATAAACTCTTAACTGACCCACGTTGACTTTTGTCGACACCTGTGACGTTACAGTTAAGTACCCACAGCGAATTTTTTCGACAAAACCAGTTAGCCGAATGCAATGTTCCTAGCACAGTGAGAGTTACTTCCCTTATAAACAGGCGGACTTTTCTCATTTGTTTACTTCCTGTTTGACATTTTGACTGTTGAAAATCTTACAGTTTCTTGAAAACAGTGTTGAAAATCGGAGCGAGATTTGTGATCCGAATACTTTCGTTTGCTATCCGAATACTATTCGGATAATTCAGAAATGTAAAAGTCTTCTACAGAGTTACTAGTAGGGGTCGAACTCCCAGATCCGTGACCAATTTCCGGGGAGGAAGGTTTGACGATTGATTCTGGTAGTGGGGACTGTTCTGAGGATTTGTGCGGTTTGCAACCTCTGGTAAGTGTGGGCAACTCTCAGGAGAAGCAAAAATCCAAGATGGCGGCCGAAATAGCACAGAGACGTATAGTTGGGTGCTAATGTCATCAAACCGTCCTTGTAATATGTCATTTTTATAGTTTTCAGGGTCGCTGAAACCATTAAGATCATTCGCAAGTCAGTTTGATGCACCCATATCCCAATATTGCGGAAATCTGGCGGAGATGGTGGAAAAAACGAATAATAATATTATATATTCTAGTAATATATCGTTTTCAGGGTTTTCATGGATGCTTAGTTCAGTTTTGATGGTCTCGTGTCAATGAAATCTACATTACAGGGTGTTAAATATGAAACAAATGTCAGAGCACAGAAGATACAAAGATACGGTAAACAGCATTATATATGCAATACGCCATTCATATAGCACCTACTAATATCATAATTTCTATTCATAGGCATATATACATTTCACACAAATCTTTCAAGACGGCAGCCTTCAACCAGAGTCCGTGTCTAATGTACTGTCAGACTCAGATGTGTCACTAACAGAGGTACCATTATCCTCATCACCATTACCATCATCAATGTCTACCGATGATCTGAATTTAAATGGCAAGGCCGAGTTTATATTCTCTACAGGAACACACACATTCCCTCTTTCAACTCCCATCCATGTTCGAGTGAACCAGCTACGTTTCTGACATTGTAACTTAGCATGATATATGCTTGATAGTTCACTCTTTTTATGTGCTGTTCCAGACTATCTTCACCAGGTGGGATACGGCGTGTGCATTGCTTTTCATCTTTAGCCATTTACTAGCTCTACCACAAGCTACAGTTGTGGATTATTTGTCATTATAGATACATCTCAGCAGAAATTGTTCCATGGAGGCTACCGGGTTATCGGATAAAGTTAATGCGACACCTAAACCATCTAACAATGATGCATCTGCACTAAATGTGGACTTATATAGAGTCTTTTTTGAATATCTGGGTGTGTTTTTACTAATTTATCTAACTCTTTATGTAGGAACACTTGTAGTCTCACTTTATAAGCATCGTTTGAGAGGAAATTGGAGAATTCTCGAGCGTTCAGAAATTTACTATCGGCCTTGATATAAATGTTCTTGGTACCACCTTGGTACTGTTCTGAACGCAGATTGCGTTCAGAATATTTTGTCAAGATCGTATGGGTCATTCACAAATACGATTGTTTTAGCTTTTGGATGTCATTTCAAAGCTAGATTGAAAATTTTCACTGCATAATCCTACCATGTGTATACACTACCACCATCAATAAGTGTTTCCACATAAAGAGTTTGATAAATTAGTAAAAACACACCCAGGCATTCAGTTCATTTACTCTATCCGAAAGAACTGTTATGATCTAACAGCCGGCAACTGTAGGTTCCAACTTTTCGAATGTGACCACTTTGTATGCACAACTGAGATCGATTGGAAGCGACGAACTTGTAGTTAGTTCTAGACGCAGAAGATACTGATGTTTTGGTTTTATCAAGCTATGTTTCTCAGATGAAGCCGGGGTCTCTAGCAGTAAGACGAAAGGGGCAGTCTTTACTGCCATGTGATGTGGCGCTACATATCATTCAGTTCCACTCGATAACCGGTAGTGATATACAGTGTCAGGATTTTTTGGCCATTCCTAAAAGACTCTACATAAGTCCACATTTAGTGCAGATGCATCATTGTTAGATGGTTTAATTAGGTGTCGCATTAACTTTATCCGATAACCTGGTAGCCTCCATGGAACAATTTGTGCTGAGATGTATCTATAATGACAAATAATCACAACTGTAGCTTGTGGTAGAGCTAGCAAATTGCTAAAGATGAAAAGCAAATGCACATGCCGTATCCCACCTGATGAAGATAGTCTGGAACAGCACATAAAAATAGTGAACTATCAAGCATATATCCTGCTAAGTTACAACGTCAGTAATGTAGCTGGTCCACGCAAACATGGATGGGAGTTGAAAGAGGGAATGTGTGTGTTCCTGTAGGGAATATAAATCCGGCCTTGCCATTTAAATTCAGATTATCGGTAGACATTGATGATGGTAATGATGATGAGGATAATGGTACCTCTGTTAGTGACACATCTGAGTCTTACAGTACATTAGACACGGACTCTGATTGAAGGCTGCCGTCTTGAAAGATTTGTGTGAAATGTATATGCCTATGAATAGAAATTATGATATTAGTAGGTGCTATATGAATGACGTATTACGTATATAATGATGTTATCTTTGTATCTTCTGTACTCTGACATTTGTTTCATATTTAACATCTAATGTAGATTTCATTGACATGAGACCATCAAAAATGAACTAAGCATCCGCGAAAACCCTAAAAACGATATATTACAAGCCCATATTTGCCTTACTAGAATATATAACATTATTTTTCGTTTTTTCCACCATCTCCTCCAGATTTCCGCCATATTGGGATATGGGTGCATCAAATTGACTTGCGAATGATCTTAATGGATTCAGCGACCCTGAAAACTATAAAAATGACATATTACAAGGTCAGTTTGATGACATTAGCACCCAACTATACGTCGCTGTGCTATTTCGACCGCCATATTGGATTTTTGCCTCTCCTAAGAGTTGCCCACACTTTCCAGAGGTTGCAAACTGCACAAATCCTTAGAACAGTCCCCCCTACCAGAATCAATCGTCAAACCTTCCTCCCCGGAAATTGGTCACGGATCTGGGAGTTCGACCCCTACTATACCCCAATATTTCATATATTCGTATTTTTTTGTGTATTTTTTTCAATATGTTTGTCATGCGCGTCCGGTGGGAAAATCATACTTTCGATTTGCACATTTTTTGATCCGCGAATAAAAAACATGCTTACCTTTTGCCCCATATTAGGACTATCTATTACATGTATCCTAAAAATCCATGATGTGAAGAAATTTGTGTATCACTGCCCACTTATTCCCCCCCCCCACTCTTTTTATTTTGTTCAATCAACTCGAATAAAAGAAAAGGTAAATAAAAACATGTCCCATTTATTTCACAATGGCTACATGCTTCGTTCGGTGTCTTATGAGAATGCATGTGACCTACGTCAGTATGAATACATTTCACTGCGAGAAGTTTAAACTCAGTCCCGTGTCTCGTAAACAAACGCAGGGTATGAATATTATTTTTTATTTCTTTGCATTGCATTAACAATTTAATGCTGAAAAAACGGTAGTGATAATACCAAATTAAACACTTCAATGGCGAAATAATGTAGATGATTCCACTCAGCACTTACGTCATTCAGAAAGGGTTCGTTTCAAAATAACCAAATATATTAACAGAGAACGTGAAAAAAAAATTTAAATAATATTTGTTGATATTTATTATTCAGCACACTTATGGTATAAGTATATTGTACCGGGTGCATCCATTGAAATGGAATCGAGATTTAGTCGCTTAATTAGCGGTAACGGTGGTCCCAGCCATCGAAAAATACTCGTTCTAATGGAACAGATGTAGACGGGATTCTTAAAATATCCTTGGCTAGCTTAGACAACAAGGGGGTGCCTAAGTTCGTTAATTTTCAACCACTGTTGAGGACACGTGTCAGCAGAGCACACATCTTTCGATTTAAAACAATTAACCTGTCTTTCCGCTCGACCAGGCATCGTTACGGCTAAACTGGGATGAATTTTAAGTATGGCAATCAACTGCTGTTTTTCGGTGACATACATTTTATCAATATAATTTTTGATTTTGGTATGTCATGGGACTCGTTATCGAGGGTTTATCGTTTACTTCATGTCAACAAAGGGTTGCGCCATTGTTAAAAAGTATGTCTGTGTACGGCGTGCGTGATCAGTTGCATTGGGGAAAATTTCAAAGTAATCAAATGTAAAAATAGAACATAACAGAGTTTCAGAAGATTGAAGCGGATAATAAAATTATTCGGATATCCGTTATTTTGTATCCGTTAACGGATATCCGAATAGTAGTTTCAACACTACTTGAAAAATTATAATAAAACCGTGTTATGTCTAGGCCTATATGACAACGTTCTCCTTACGACTGATTACCATCAGGCATGTCAACCTCCCAGGTACGAAAAAACAGGAGACCAGCAATGAAAAAGCAGGAGAATCCAGGAGATTTTGTTTATATACGCCCACATTTTCATGTGGGCGTATTATGTCGTCACCCCTGTCCATTCGTCCATCCGTCCACCATTTGTTTGTGGACTCTCTACAGGTCACAATTCTTAACTGATTTTGACGAGGGGGATTGGGATGGCCTAGTGGTCTAGAGTGCCGTGCTTCGACCTCTAGCTGGCCAATCACCTCTGGCTTGCGGCTGTGGTTTCGAGCCCTGGTGTGAGCGTATGTGGCATGGAGATAGGGGCACCTTCTCAACCTCGTGTGTTTCCTCCGGGCACTCCGGTTTCCTCCCACTGCTAAAGACCCCTACGCGCAAGCGAATTATTGAAATAAAATTAAAACCATGTTAGTCCCGAAATGACCTAGTTTGTGTTGAATGGACGTTAAACCCCATTTCTCTCTCTCTCTCTCTCTGATTTTGACGAAACTTGAAATATAGGTTTATCCCCATAAGATCTCGGCTGCTTTCGATATTGGCATGTATCAGATCAATCTGATTAAAACACAGATATAATTTCGTTTCGTTTTTTATAGTTCAAAATTTCGTTTTTACTTGTCTTTACTACTCTTGGATCTGGAGGACTTGTTATTTAACTTGTGTTCTGCCTGAAATGAGGGGTCAGCCAATCAAATGGTCTGTCGAATCGACCGTTTGACCTTTTCATGCGTGGAACTGTGGGTAGATACGTCTATACTACCAGCAGATAGAAATAAAAACAAAACAAAAGTAGATTTTAAAAAGCATGGCGGTCGCTAATTGGTTAATCGAATGACTGACAATATCGGGTCAAATGTCCCGTGCTTGATACCCGATGTCATAGAATGTGAGCTCTCACTATAACTTGTTAGATCTACATGAGTGTAGGCCATCGAAGGTATAAAAAACGAAACGAAATATAGATCTATATTTTTATCTAGATTGGTATCGGATCAAAACTTCACGGATAATGCCCCTTGATTGTACAAAAAATCACGTTTTTAGCTTGTGGACCCAATAGAGGTCACAAGTTTGAACCGATTTTGATGAAACTTTACATGCATGTTTATAACTCAAAGATCTTGGTTCCTTTCGATATTTGCGCCTGTCCGGTCGTCCGTCCGTCCACAATTTGTTTGTGGACTCTCTACAGGTCACAATTCTTATCTGATTTTGACGAAACTTGAAATATAGGTTTATCCCCAAAAGATCTCGGCTGCTTTCCATATTGGCATGTATCGGATCAAAACTTCATGGATTATGGTCCCTGATTGTACGAAAAATCACGGTTTTAGCTTGTGGACCCTATAGAGGTCACAATTTTGAACTGATTTTGATGAAACTTGACATGCATGTTTATAACCCAAAGATTTTTTTTTTTTTTTTTTTTTTTTTACCACAAACACTTTATTTACGTCAGATTTCTACAAGCATATATTAAGTACATTTATATCTTAAATGATAAAATACAATGTTCTATATAAATGGTGAGTTGCAGGGTTCCATCAATGGGGAATCGTTATGGAGGCAATCTGTTAATTCTTAAAAAGATATTTCCATTTATTTGTGTATAATTCTGGAGATATCTCAATCTCCATTTTAGCATCCTCTACTAAAAAGCTTTCATACTTATTAATATTGAGCATTTCGTTTCGTAGTTTAGCCCGATATATATAGAATTTAGATAAAATAATTACATGATTAATGAAAATCCATTCAGTATTACTTATATAATTTGATTTGTTAGTTAGACCAAGGTGTATTATATGTGTTTTTATATTTATCTTTATATTACCACGATCTAGGATAGTATGAAGATGATTCCATATTATTTGTGAAAATGGGCAAAGGACAAAGAGATGTTCTACATTTTCTATATTAGATTCACAGAAAGTGCAGAGTGTGTTATCAACTTTTCTAATTTTGAATAATTTATCATTTGTGAATATAATCCTATGGAGATATTTGTATTCAAAACTCCTCAGTTTTGTACTAAGACATACAGTGTTTATTATTTTGAATATATTTTCTACGTAAAATCACTTAAATCGGTATCTAGAATGTGTTCCCATTCTTTAATGGCTTTTGGCCTGCTGAACTTTGCTTGTATTCGGCTATCATAAATATTTTTTAAGTTTACGTTGTGAAAATGGGTATTATATATTTTGTAAAAATTAGTATTTATATCTTCCAAGGGAGTTCTATTACAATTAAAATTTGTATGCACCGCACTTTCAAGCTCGCTTGCTTCCTGTACATACTGCAAGATACACTTTTCTATTCCTGATGTAAATTGATGTTTTTCTAAATATTGATTATCGATCTTATTTATTTTATCAAAATATTCACTAACGTACCGAATATTATTGTTAAAAAGAAATTTTAAAAATATAGTTTTATTATTAATCTTTATATTTGTATTATTCCAAATAATTTGATTTTCAGTGTGGGCAATGTTCTTTATATGCATTGTGTAGATTGTATACCAGTTGGCATACAGGTTTTTATTAAAAGGAATTTTTAGATTTAACTTATCTGGAAAGTTGCATATAGGTAATAAATTTCCACCATATTCAGCCATAATGAATTCATATGGTATGAGCCATGTTTGGATTGGTGACTGATATATTTTTTTAATCCAAAAAATGCTATTACATATTAGGAGTTCTTTTAAGTCAATCATTTTTAATCCGCAATTTTTATTTTTTTGTATAAGAATGTCTCGCTTTATTCTGTCAGGACCCTTCCATATAAATTTGTAAAAAATTATGTTTAGTTGTTGAATAGTAGAATCCGGTACTGGATTAACAGTGGCCTGGTAAAGAATTCTTGGAATGCAGAATGTTTTAATTAGTTGTATTTTTCCAATTAAAGATAATTTATGTTTATCAAATACTTTTAATATTTGTTCTATTTCATTTATTTTATTTCCAAAGTTTAATTCACTAGTAATTTGAGTATCTTTTGAAAAATGGATCCCGAGGATTTTTATAAATTTTTCGCATAATACTATACCGGTTGATTTTAATTTTTGCATTAAATTCATATCACAGCTATTTAAATCTATTGCTTCTGTTTTATTAACGTTAATTATAAGCCCCCGAAACTAAACCGAAAAGTTGCAAAACCTCAAGCAAATGTCCTGCAGAGCTAAAATCTTTGAATAATGCCGTTATATCATCAGCAAAGGCTATAACTTTTATGGATTTTTGACCAAATTTTATTCCATTTATATTTATATCGTCTCTAATAGCACGTAACAACAGTTCTATGATCAAATTAAAAAAATTGGATGACATCGGATCGCCTTGTCGTACACCCCGTTTTACATGAAAATAAGGGGTTGTAAATCCATTGTTTATTACACAACAGGTGATATTTTTGTAAAGGGTTTTTATCCATCTAATAAAGTTACGTCCGAAACCGTACGACGATAAAGCTTGTATTAAAAATTTATGGTTTATGCTATCGAAGGCTTTTTGGAAATCTATAGCCAAAAGAAAGCCAATTATTCTTTTTTGTTTCGCAAGATCGAAACAGTCGGAGATAATACAGGTATTTTCATGAATGTGGCGACCTGGTATAAACGCGGATTGATTTGGGTGTATTAATTGGTTCAAAAATGGTTTTAATCTATTAGACAAAACTTTGCTTATCAGCTTCACATCGACATTAATAAGCGTAATGGGTCTCCAGTTAGTTAAGCATGTTCTATCTTTATTACCTTTAGGAATGAGTTTAATAACTGATTGACGTTGTGTTACAGATAAAGATTCTTCTTCAAAGCTACAGTTACACGAGTCTAATAATAATACATAAATATCTGGCCAAAAATGTCGATAAAATTCAATTGTGATACCATCATTTCCTGGAGATTTATTTATTTTAAACGAGTTTAAGGCCTTCTGAAGTTCGAAAGAGTCAATTTTGAATTCAAATAAATCCTTCTGGTATTCATTTAGCCTTTCTACGGGTCTAAAATTTGTTATAAAATTGTTTTCCTTTTTAAAAGACGTATCTTTCGACGCATATAAATTTTTATAAAATAGAAATATTTCATCCGAAATTTCAATGGGGTCAAATATAGCAGAATCGTCTGATTTTTTAAGCTTATTTATTATCGTAGCACATTTTCTATCTTTTTCTAAGTTTAAAAATAATTTTGTGTTTTTTTCACTATTTTCATACCAGTTTTGTTTAGATCTAATAATTGCTCCTTGCGTCTCATTAATGTAAATGTTATCTAATGATTGTTTAACTTCAGTATATTGATCATAAAGTTTTTCGATAATTTTGTTGTCACAAGGTTCCTGTTTACTGATAAGGGATTCAATCTTGACCAGTTCTTCAATTAGACTATTTTTTACAGCTTTTTTAAGTTTTTGTTTCTTTTTGGAATATCCTATAGAAGATTCCTTTATCTTAAATTTAATGAAGTCCCATAAACCATTTTTATACGCCCACATTTTTATACGCCCACATTTTCATGTGGACGTATTATGTCGTCGCCCCTGTCCGTCCGGACGTCCGTCCGTCCACAATTTGTTTGTGGACTCTCTACAGGTCACAATTCTTATCCGATTTTGACGAAACTTGAAATATAGGTTTATCCCCAAAAGATCTCGGTTCCTTTCGATATTGGCATGTATCGGATCAAAACTTCATGGATTATGGCCCCTGATTGTACGAAAAATCACGTTTTTAGCTTGTGGACCCTATAGAGGTCACAATTTTGAACCGATTTTGATGAAACTTGACATGCATGTTTGTAACCCAAAGATCTTGGTTCCTTTCGATATTTGCGGCTATCGGAATGTAATTTCCTGAATTATGGCCCCTGATTGTCCGAAAAATCACCCTTTTTAGCTTGTGGTCCCTCTGGAGGTCACAATTATTATTCGATTTAAAAAACCGTTCGATTATATCACCGTTACACCCTAAGGAAAGTTGAGTTCGAATTTCGGGAAAATCGGACGAAAATTGCCATACAAAATGGCCGCCGTTAGTACGCGAATACTGTTAAAAAATGGTATATCAAGGTTGTGGACCCTGTGGAGGTCACAATTTTGATTCGATTTTGATGAAACTTGAAATTCATGGTTATAACCCAAAGATCTCGCTTCCTTTCGATATTTGCGCATATCGGATCGTAACTTCCTGAATTATGGCCCCTGATTATACGCAAAATCGCCTTTTTTTTAGCTTGGAGGTCACAATTATTATTCGATTTAAAAAAACGTTTGATTATATCACCGTTACACCCTAAGGAAGGTTGAGTTCGAATTTCGGGAAAATGGGACGAAAATTGCCATACAAAATGGCCGCCGTTTGTACGCGAATACTGTTAAAAAATGGTATATCAAGGTTGTGGACCCTGTGGAGGTCACAATTTTGATTCGATTGTGATGAAACTTGAAATTCAAGGTTATAACCCAAAGATCTTGCTTCTTTTCGATATTTGCGCATATCGGATCGTAACTTCCTGAATTATGGCCCCTGATTATACGCAAAATCGCCTTTTTTTTTAGCTTGGAGGTCACAATTATTATCCGATTTAAAAAAACGTTTGATTATATTACCGTTACACCGTAAGGAAGGTTGAGTTCGAATTTCGGGAAAATCAGACCAAAATTGCCATACAAAATGGCCACCGTTTGTACGTGAATACTGTTAAAAAATGGTATATCAAGGTTGTGGACCCTGTAAAGGTCACAATTTTAATTCGATTTTGATGAAACTTGAAATGCATGGTTATAACCCAAAGATCTTGGTTCCTTTCGGTATTTGCGCATATCGGATCGTAACTTCCTGAATTATTCAAATTTCGTGAAAATGGTACCAAAATTGCCGGACGAAATGGTCGCCGTTTGTACGCGAATAGTGTAAAGATATGGTATATCATGGTTGTTGACTCTGTACAGGTCACAATTCTTATCTGATTTTGACGAAAAGTCACATTTCTAGGTTGTGTACCGTCACACCATAATCATTGTCGACTTCGAATTTCATGAATGGAACTGACCAACAAAATGGCTGCTCCCAATACAGTATGAAATACAGGACTTAATGATGTAGGAAAAATCACTTTATGTATTGTTTGTTCTCTATCCATCTCTCGAAAATGTGGGCGTATCCTGCCTGGCAGTGCCAGCCTATCTTCATGTGGACGTATTATGTCGTCGCCCCTGTCCGTCCGGACGTCCGTCCGTCCGTCCACAATTTGTTTGTGGACTCTCTACAGGTCACAATTCTTATCCGATTTTGACGAAACTTGAAATATAGGTTTATCCCCAAAAGTTCTCGGCTGCTTTCGATATTGGCATGTATCGGATCAAAACTTCATGGATTATGGCCCCTGATTGTACGAAAAATCACGTTTTTAGCTTGTGGACCCTATAGAGGTCACAATTTTGAACCGATTTTGATGAAACTTGACATGCATGTTTGTAACCCAAAGATCTTGGTTCCTTTCGATATTTGCGGCTTACGGAATGTAATTTCCTGAATTATGGCCCCTGATTGTCCGAAAAATCACCCTTTTTAGCTTGTGGTCCCTCTGGAGGTCACAATTACTATTCGATTTAAAAAACCGTTTGATTATATCACCGTTACACCCTAAGGAAGGTTGAGTTCGAATTTCGGGAAAATCGGACGAAAATTACCATACAAAATGGCCGCCGTTTGCACGCGAATACTGTTAAAAAATGGTATATCAAGGTTGTGGACCCTGTGGAGGTCACAATTTTGATTCGATTTTGATGAAACTTGAAATTCATGGTTATAACCCAAAGATCTTGCTTCCTTTCGATATTTGCGCATATCGGATCGTAACTTCCTGAATTATGGCCCCTGATTATACGCAAAATCGCCTTTTTTTTTTAGCTTGGAGGTCACAATTATTATTCGATTTAAAAAACCGTTTGATTATATTACCGTCACACCCTAAAGAAGGTTGAGTTCGAATTTCGGGAAAATCGGACGAAAATTGCCATACAAAATGGCCGCCGTTTGTACGCGAATACTGTTAAAAAATGGTATATCAAGGTTGTGGACCCTGTGGAGGTCACAATTTTGATTCGATTTTGATGAAATTTGAAATTCATGGTTATAACCCAAAGATCTTGCTTCCTTTCGATATTTGCGCATATCGGATCGTAACTTCCTGAATTATGGCCCCTGATTATACGCAAAATCGCCTTTTTTTTAGCTTGGAGGTCACAATTATTATCCGATTTAAAAAAACGTTTGATTATATTACCGTTACACCGTAAGGAAGGTTGAGTTCGAATTTCGGGAAAATCAGACCAAAATTGTCATACAAAATGGCTGCCGTTTGTACGCGAATACTGTTAAAAAATGGTATATCAAGGTTGTGGACCCTGTAAAGGTCACAATTTTAATTCGATTTTGATGAAACTTGAAATTCATGGTTATAACCCAAAGATCTTGGTTCTTTTCAATATTTGCGCATATCGGATCGTAACTTCCTGAATTATGGCCCCTGGTTATACGCAAAATCCCCCTTTCTTTAGCTTGTGGTCCCTCTGGAGGTCACAATTATTATCCAATTTAAAAAAACGTTTGATTATATCACCGTTGCACTGTAAGGAAGGTTGAGTTTGAATTTCAGGAAAATCGGACCAAAATTGACAGACAAAATGGCCGCCGTTTGTACGCGAATACTGTTAAAAAAATGATATATCATGGTTGTGGACCCTGTATAGGTCACAATTTTAATTCGATTTTGATGAGGAAGGTTGAGTTCTAATTTCGTGAAAATCGTACCAAAATTGCCGGACGAAATGGTCGCCGTTTGTACGCGAATAGTGTAAAAATATGGTATATCATGGTTGTGGACTCGCTACAGGTCACAATTCTTATCCGATTTTGATGAAAAGTCACATTTCTAGGTTGTGTACCGTCACACCATAATCATTGTCGGTTTCGAGTTTCATTAATATCAGACTGGAACTGACCAACTAAATGGCTGCTCCCAATACAGTATGAAATACAGGACGTAAAGATGTAGGAAAAATCACTTTCGGTATTGCTTGTTCTCTGTCCATCTCTCGAAAATGTGGGCGTATCCTGCCTGGCAGTGCCAGCCTATCTTTATTTTGTTTGTCAAAATATTTACTTTTCCATATCGGTATTGATGATTTTATCATTTTAGTATATGTCTTGTCTTTTGTTAGCGAAGAGTTAAATATCCACAGATTTGGTCCGCGTGGATAATTGTTTATTTTGATATGTAAATGAATTGATGAGTGATCAGTAAAGGAAGTTGGCTTTATTGTACATGATTTTATACAATCTTGAAGTTTTTCCGATATCAGCCAAAAATCAATTCGACTTTGTATCAAAGGCTTCCTTTGTTTCCAAGTAAAACGCTTATTATTTTGATTTAGATTCCTGAATATATCTAAGAGGTTAAAATAATTTATTATATTGAATATGGCAGTTTGGCCTTTTCTTTTCAGTTTATAATTGCCGCCATATCTATCAAGTTGAACATTTAGGACATTATTAAAATCTCCGCCAATTACCATAGAGAACGTGTCAAATTCGCTACACAGCTGTTGTAAAGATTTAAGTAATCTTGTATAATAAGTGTACTGGTCATTGTCAGATATAGGGCTATATGTATTGACTAAAACTAAGATATCATTATAGACACTTATTACTAAAATGTTAAAATAACCTTTTTCATCGGATTCGTTTTTAATAACATTTATGTTATTGTTACTTTTTAAAAAAATAGCTGTCCCTGCTGAGTTGGTTCTACTATGTGAAAACAATATGCGATCAGCCCATTCGTTCTGCCAATCGGTTTCATCGCATACACTGCTGTGAGTTTCTTGAAGGAAATTAATAGCACATGATTGTTCGTTTAACCAATTAAATATCTTTTTTCTTTTTAAAGCATTTCGAATTCCTCTTACATTGATGGACAGAAGTTTAATTGACGTCATTTAATACTATTTAAAAGTAAATAAACAAATTTAAAGCTATGGAGGAGATAATAGAGATCTGTGTGTAGGGAAGCCCATTTTGAGAAAATAATTGTATGTAATAATAATAATAATACAGTAATAACAATAACCAAAGCATAGTATTTACAATCATAATTACAAAACATGTTGAGACTGAAACAGGCTTTTGCGAAGCTTCGCTATGTACAGAACGAGTCACAATTAGAAGAGAAACATACAGACACATGGTAGACAACTAGTTAAATAACTTGTGAGCAGAGTAATGCTCATGTATTACTCCTTTGGCAGAAAAAAAAAAAAAAAAATTGTTTAAGTCAAAAAGCTGTGGATGTGTATACTGTGCTGGTTGAGCGTACAATTATTTTAAACAATAACAAGATCTTGGTTCCTTTCGATATTTACGCCTATCGGAATGTAATTTCCTGAATTATGGCCCCTGATTGTCCCTCTGGAGACAAGCTTGTGGTCCCTCTGGAAGTCACAATTATTATCTGATTTAAAAAAACGTTTGATTATATCACCGTTACACCTTAAGGAAGGTTGAGTTCGAATTTCTGGAAAATTCGACGAAAATTGCCATACAAAATGGCCGCCGTTTGTACGCGAATACTGTTAAAAAATGGTATATCAAGGTTGTGGACCCTGTAGAAGTCACATTTTTAATTCGATTTTGATGAAACTTGAAATTCATGGTTATAACCCAAAGATCTTGGTTCCTTTCGATACTTGCGGATATCGGAACGTAACTTCCTGAGTTATGGCCCCTGATTATACGCAAAATCGCCTTATTTTAGCTTGTGGTCCCTCTGGTGGTCACAATTATTATCCGATTTAATAAAATGGTTGATAATATTACCGTTACACCGTAAGGAAGGTTGAGTTCGTATTTTGGGAAAATCGGACCAAAATTACCATACAAAATGGCCACCGTTTGTACGCGAATACTGTTAAAAAATTGTATATCATGGTTGTGGACCCTGTAGAGATCACAATTTTAATTCGATTTTGATGAAACTTGAAATGCATGGTTATAACCCAAATTTCTTGGTTCCTTTCCTTATTTGCGCATATCGGATCGTAACTTCCTGAATTATGGCCCCTGATTGTCGGAAAAATCGCCTATGGTCCCTCTGGAGGTCACAATTATTATCCAATTTAACAAAACGTTTGACTCTATCACCGTTACACCCTACGGAAGGTTGAGTTCGAATTTCGAGAAAATCGGACCATAATGGCCAGAAAAAATGGCCGCCGTTTGTATGCGAACAGTGTAAAAATATGGTATATCAAAGTTGTGGACCCTGTAGAGAGGTAACAATTTTAATTCGATTTTGATGAAACCTGAAATGCTTGTTTATAACCTAAAGATCTTTATTATTTTCGATATTTGCGCATATCAAATTGTAACTATGGCCTTTGATTGTAGGAAAAATCACTTTCTGTATTGCTTGTTCTCTGTCTATCTCTCGAACAATTATTATCTGATTTAAAAAATAAACTCTGATTATATTACTGTTGCACCGTAAGGGAGGTTGAGTTCGAATTTCGGGAAAATCAGACCAAAATTGCCATACAAAATGGCTGCCGTTTGTACACGAATACTGTTAAAAAATGGTATATCAAGGTTGTGGACCCTGTAGAGGTCACAATTTTAATTCGATTTTGATGAAACTTGAAATTCATGGTTATAACCCAAAGATCTTGGTTCCTTTCAATATTTGCGCATATCCAATCGTAACTTCCTGAATTATGGCCCCTGATTATACGCAGAATCGCCTTTTTATACGCCCACATTGAAATGTGGATAAAAACAAAGTCAAAGGTATCACAAAACCATCTTTTAAAGTATCTAACGTTTCGTAGGTAAAAACCTACTTCTTCAGAGAATATAAGTTACAAAAATGAGGCAGTTGAAATTCAAGGTTAGTCATGGTAACAAGTGATGTCATAATGTAAATATGATGTCATGTATATTGTCGTCGCCCCCGTCCGTCCGTCGGTCGGTCTAGAGGCTAAAGTTAATATCCGATTGACTTTAAATTTATACACAGTGTTTAAGGTCATGAGACGAAGAAGCCTATTGTTTTTCAGCAATTTCCGATAATAACTACCAGAGTTATGGCCCTTGATCACTTCAAAAAATCTTGTGGACGCTCTAGAGGCCAAAGTTAATATCCGATTGGCTTTATATTTATGCACACTGACAGTGTTTAAGGTCATGAGATGGAGAATCCTATTGATTTTCAGCGATTTCTAATAATTAGTGCCAGAGTTGTGGCCCTTGATTAATTACTGCCAGAGGTATGGCCCTTGATCACATCAAAAAATCCTGTGGACGCTCTAGAGGCCAAAGTTAATACCCGATTGACTTTAAATACACACACACTGTTTAAGGTAATGAGGCGAAGAAGCCTTTTGATTTTAAGCGATTTCAAATAATTACTTCCAGAGTTGTCTCCCTTGATCACTTCAAAAAAGCTTGTGATGCTATAGAGGCCAAACTTATCATCCAATTGACTTCAGATTGATACACAGAGTTTAAGGTGTTGAAACGAACAAGTATTTTGATTTTCAATGAATTTTGATAACTGAACTGCTAAATCCATGATATTAAATGTTTCCTATACTAATTGTTAGCGTGGGGCAAAACTTTTATAAAAAGCAAACAAATTCTAATGATTTTCAGATAATTACATAATGAGTTGTTACTCTTAATCAGATTTTAGTGTATTACCAAAAAAAGTAAAAATATGCGACAACCCTTGTTTACTGCCCACACGAATTATCTGCTGTGGGCGTATGTTTTTGTTGCCTGGCAACCTATCTTCTTAGCTTGTGGTCCCACTGGAGGTCACAATTATTATCCGATTTTAAAAAACGTTTGATTATATTACCGTTACACTGTAAAAAAGGTTGAGTTCGAATTTCGGGAAAATCGGACCAAAATTGCCTTACAAAATGGCCGCCGTTTGTATGCGAATACTGTTACAATTTTAATTCGATTTTGATGAAACTTGAAATGCTTGGTTATAACCCAAAGATCTTAGTTCCTTTCGTTATTTGCGCATATCGTATCGTAACTTCCTGAATTATGGCCCCTGATTGTCCGAAAAATCGCCTATGGTCCCTCTGGAGGTCACAGTTATTATCCGATTTAAAAAGAACGTTTGACCTCTATCACCATTACACCCTACAGAAGGTTGAGTTTGAATTTCGAGAAAATCAGATCATAATTGCCAGAAAAAATGGCCGCCGTTTGTACGCGAACAGTGTAAAAATATGGTATATCAAAGTTGTGAACCCAGTAGAGGTGACAATTTTAATTCGATTTTGATGAAACCTGAAATGCTTGTTTATAACCTAAAGATCTTTATTCTTTTCGATATTTGCGCATATCAAATTGTAACTTAATGAATTATGGCCTTTGATTGTAGGAAAAATCACTTTCGGTATTGCTTGTTCTCTGTCTATCTCTCGAACAATTATTATCTGATTTAAAAAAAAAAAACCTGATTATATTATATAAGGAAGGTTGAGTTCGAATTTCGTGAAAATCGTACCAAAATTTTGACGAAAAGTCACATTTCTAGGTTGTGTATCATCACACCATAATCATTGTCGGCTTCGAATTTCATGAATATCAGACTGGAACTGACCAACAAAATGGCTGCTCCCAGTACAGTATGAAATACAGGACTTAATGATGTAGGAAAAATCTCAAAAATGTGGGCGTATCCTGCCTGGCAGTGCCAACCTATCTTTTTAGCTTGTGATCCCTCTGGGGTCAGAATTATTATCCCATTTAAAAAACCATTTGATTATATCACCGTTACATCGTAATGAAGGTTGAGGTTGAATTTCGTGAAAATCGGACCAAAATTGACAGCTGTTCTTCTCAGGCCATCCATCCTTCATCACGAACAAGGGGAAACCACGCTAGAAAATCTAGATGAACTTTGTCACCCAATGCAGGGATCAAACACCCAACCTCAAGGCTACCGAGCCAGCATCTTACCCACTTAGCAACGTGATCCCCAGTCGAATTTGAAGCCTACTGAAATGAACCTTTATAACCCAAAGATCTTAATTCGTTTCGATATTTCAACATATCAAATTCCAACTTAATGATGTAGGAAAAATCACTTTCGGTATTGCTTGTTCTCTATCCATCTCTCAAAAATGTGGGCGTATCCTGCCTTGCAGTGCCAGCCTATCTTTCTTTCTATTATTCATATTCCATCAAGAGGTAATTTGATAAAAATGGCTGAAGTTTTACTACGTGCACAAAACAACAATAAATTTTCATTGGCTAGGACCATCTAGAAACGAAGGTAAATTTACTGTGTTTGCTTTAATATGACAACTTGAACCAATACCGATTAAATAGTTATTTAGTATGTAGAATTTGATAATACACATTGTTGTAAAGAACAACATTTTGATTGTCGAATTCGGAATAAAGAAGATTCTCAAATGATATATATATATATCAGGGGCGTAAAAATCCACTAGCCCGACGCCCAGGACTACTAAAAATAACCTATGGGCTAGTGACCTATTTAGCCGTACTAGTCCTGAGCTAATGCCCTTTCATTGCTCATTTTTTCTGTGATTTAAACTAGATAAATGAGATGTGAAATACTGCACTTTTATTTCTCCAAACCAAAGGAAACTATCTAACGTTTTTCTGTAGTGAACACGGGAAGGTTGTACCTCTTCTATTTATAGTGGGGCTAAATATAGATCTCAGTCAATACAATCTAAAGTAATGTGATAATCTAGACTACAATGCATGATGGGGGATGTAAGAAGCACTTTCCACCTCGCGCAATATAAAGTCATCTGATAAAGCGCAGTGGACGCTTACGGCTAGCCACCGGATCCATTCACTCTTTTTGAATTGTTTATGTTTGTGGTCTCTTAGTATGATGTCTTGTCTGTATATCTGTTTTTGTGTAGAATTGTGTGTGGTGCAGTCCCCCTGCACTTACTACTAGACTACAATGCATGATGGGAGATGTCTACTTTAGTTTTTATTTATATCGTCGTAGAAATTCATAAGGACCTGTGTTGTCCACTATTTATCGGATATATTGTAATGAAAACCAGTTCAAATAACCAAGGACAAAACTTGGAATATTAATCAAATTAGTCCTTCATTTATATCCGAGGCCACTTTCTGTTGCCGTACGTCGGCACAGCATTAGATCAGGAACAGTATCCCGTGCTGTAACTTGATATGCGGTGGAGTTGAAAAACAGTCGTCATCTGGATTGAGGCCCTGAAAAATTGTATACTCCACATCGATTTATGTACTCCGTATAATATGGAATACAGTTCAGTTTTAGAATGAATACATTTGCATGTAATGTGGTCAAATGGGTGACAATCTGCAGTGTACATTATTGTCAGGGGGGGTAGGATGGCCTAGTGGTCTAGAGTGCTGCGCTTAGAACTCTAGCTGGCCGGTCACCTCTGGCTTGCGGCTGTGGTTTCGAGCCCTGGTGTGAGTGTATGTGGCATGGAGATAGGGGCGCCTTATCAATCTCGTGGGTTTCCTCCGGGCACTCTGGTTTCTTCCCACTGCTAAAGACCCCTATGCGCAAGCGAATTATTGAAATAAAATTAAACCATATGTTAGTCTCGAAATTACCAAGTTTGTGTTGAGTGGACGTTAAACCCCATTTCTCTCTCTCTCTCTCACATTATTGTCATTATTGATGATTAAAGTTTGTACCGTGTCCAACTACGGACTAGTGGAAATGGATGCCGGGCTAGTGTCTGACAGTAGACTACTAGCCCGGGGCTAGTGGATTAAAAATATTTTTACGCCAATTAAACAATAGGCCTACATAACATTGACATTCATTTTTATACGCCCACATTTTCATGTGGACGTATTATGTCGTCGCCCCTGTCCGTCCGTCCACAATTTGTTTGTGGACTCTCTACAGGTCACAATTCTTATCCGATTTTGACGAAACTTGAAATATAGGTTTATCCCCAAAAGATCTCGGTTCCTTTCGATATTGGCATGTATCGGATCAAAACTTCATGGATTATGGCCCCTGATTGTACGAAAAATCACGTTTTTAGCTTGTGGACCCTATAGAGGTCACAATTTTGAACCGATTTTGATGAAACTTGACATGCATGTTTGTAACCCAAAGATCTTGGTTCCTTTCGATATTTGCAGCTATCGGAATGTAATTTCCTGAATTATGGCCCCTGATTGTCCGAAAAATCACCCTTTTTAGCTTGTGGTCCCTCTGGAGGTCACAATTATTATTCGATTTAAAAAACCGTTTGATTATATCACCGTTACACCCTAAGGAAGGTTGAGTTCGAATTTCGGGAAAATCGGACGAAAATTGCCATACAAAATGGCCGCCGTTAGTACGCGAATACTGTTAAAAAATGGTATATCAAGGTTGTGGACCCTGTGGAGGTCACAATTTTGATTCGATTTTGATGAAACTTGAAATTCATGGTTATAACCCAAAGATCTTGCTTCTTTTCGATATTTGCGCATATCGGATCGTAACTTCCTGAATTATGGCCCCTGATTATACGCAAAATCGCCTTTTTTTTAGCTTGGAGGTCACAATTATTATTCGATTTAAAAAAACGTTTGATTATATTACCGTTACACCCTAAGGAAGGTTGAGTTCGAATTTCGGGAAAATCGGACGAAAATTGCCATACAAAATGGCCGCCGTTTGTACGCGAATACTGTTAAAAAATGGTATATCAAGGTTGTGGACCCTGTGGAGGTCACAATTTTGATTCGATTGTGATGAAACTTGAAATTCAAGGTTATAACCCAAAGATCTTGCTTCTTTTCGATATTTGCGCATATCGGATCGTAACTTCCTGAATTATGGCCCCTGATTATACGCAAAATCGCCTTTTTTTTTAGCTTGGAGGTCACAATTATTATCCGATTTAAAAAAACGTTTGATTATATTACCGTTACACCGTAAGGAAGGTTGAGTTCGAATTTCGGGAAAATCAGACCAAAATTGCCATACAAAATGGCCACCGTTTGTACGTGAATACTGTTCGTAACTTCCTGAATTATTAGAATTTCGTGAAAATGGTACCAAAATTGCCGGACGAAATGGTCGCCGTTTGTACGCAAATAGTGTAAAGATATGGTATATCATGGTTGTTGACTCTGTACAGGTCACAATTCTTATCCGATTTTGACGAAAAGTCACATTTTTGGGTTGTGTACCGTCACACCATAATCATTGTCGACTTCGAATTTCATGAATATCAGACTGGAACTGACCAACAAAATGGCTGCTCCCAATACAGTATGAAATACAGGACTTAATGATGTAGGAAAAATCACTTTCCGTATTGTTTGTTCTCTATCCATCTCTCGAAAATGTGGGCGTATCCTGCCTGGCAGTGCCAGCCTATCTTTTACCGATCGGTTAATTAACACACCTCTACAGAAAATGCACCTAGCGTTAATTAACCCACCTGTCAGACAGTTTTTCACCCTCGTTAATTAACACACCTTTTTACAGTTGTAAACCGGTAATACCAAGTAATGATAGTCCGAAAATTAATTATCTTCCGACACACATAGAAAAAATGAGGATTAAGAAGAAAACTATGGGGTCTGTTCACAAAGTAACTCCTTAGCAGTATTGGTTAAAAAAAATATTGATTTCAAAAGTTAAAATGCAGTTTTTGACCAAATGGCGTCACTTCCGGTTTCAATTTTAAATTGTAATCGACTTGATATGACGCATACTTCCGTTTTGAATCAAATGGTGTCACTTTTGTAAATATCCATCAATAATTAACTATTTTACAGGCAAATTACGAAATCGAAATTAAAAAAACTGCTTCCGACATTTTTTGCGCCTTGAAAGGGCACACTCTTTGAGTCATATAATTTTTCCCAAAAATAATATTTGTTTTCGAAAAATGGTACCTAACTGTCAAAATTGTAGTTTTTGGTAAAATTATGCCACTTCGGGTGCCGACAGATAACACTTTCGGTAATAAAAAAAATGACAATTGAGACAACGAAGCATATGAACTTTGTTTTATACAAATTGAACAATAAAAAATTAATCTAGGACTGAAAAACTGAATTAGCCAATGGCGGCCAAGGAAAATTACTGAGACAAAAAATTTTAACATTATTGCACTAGTCAGATGACTCTTTAATTCTGTGCACAATACGACTAAAAAATATTCATAAATTAAAAAGTTTTTTGTAAAATTTTAAATTTTCGAAATTTGGCGCCTAATAATTCGAAGATTTGCCAAAAATCGAAAGTAGCGTAGCTATGTGCCCTGTCTCCGGCTATGCTAAAATGTATCGAAAGTTAAAATCCAATGATTATTGTTAAAATTACTGCAATATTTTCAAAACGATAACTTCGGTGGTTTCGGACATTTCGCATTGTCGCAGAACGTTCAAAATAGCTTTATCTTCTAAGCCACACCCACTTTCCCAGTAAAACAGAAGAAATCGTAACGATGCGACAGGTAGTTGCTGAGATCTATTCAAATTGGAATCTGAATAATAATAATAACTAGACCTGCAGACCTGCAGTGCTGAATCGGCTTTCAGGAATCAGACAGGAAGTGTGTCATACAATAGCTGATCCATCGAGCTACCAAACGATACTGTAGTTGTTATGATTCAGTAACACCCTCTATCAGATTTGTAAGTAATATTTGCTTGTGAATACACCAGTCAAAATTGTAGAATCTGGCAAAATTACTTCACTTCCGGTGCCAAAAGAAATCATTATCGGTAACAAATAAGTTGAGAATTCGCAATTGAGAATTGTTTTATACATATAAATAATAAACTTGGAACCAATAAACTCAAATTAAAAAGGTAAAAAACTTAAAGGGAAACAAAATATATCTCAAATTAACCAGCGCCAATGAGATGAGAGAAATGGGGTTTAACGTCGACTAGACACAAACTATTTCATTTCGGGTCTAGCATGGTTTAATTTTATATATCTCAAATTAACCAGCGCCAATGAGATGAGAGAAATGGGGTTTAACGTCGACTAGACACAAACTATTTCATTTCGGGTCTAGCATGGTTTAATTTTATATCAATAATTCCTGTGTAAAATATCATCAAAAAATATTCATAAATAAAAAAGGTTTTCGTAAAAGAATTAATTTTTTTCAAAATATCGGACCTTTTTGTCAACTACTTCCGGTTTTACGATCGTTGTTGTAATATCTTTACGAAGTTCTTTGGATACTTAACTTTACCAGAAGTGTCAGAAACATCCATTGGGTAGTTTTGGAAAAAAAGATAAATTAAAGAGCGTTTCCAAAAATTTAACGATTTTTCAAAGTTTGAGGCCATTTTTGGACCACTTATATTTTTACAATGCTTTTCATTTTGGATTCACTATATAGACAACCGATAGGACTTTGAGTAAGAAAAGTTTAAGAAAAATCTGCGGCGTCATTTTCGAGAAAAGGGCGTCGCAGAATGTTAAAACATAACGCTAACGCTACAATATACGTCCACATTCCTACTTTGATTGATATGGTACTTTGTCAAGAAGGCTAGGCGTTTGGTTTGTTTAGCGTTGAGGGTCGTGCACCAACATTAATAGTTGCCGTCCTTAGAGTATAAGGAATAACTATACCAAGATAATCCATTCAGAATTGTGCCTTCCTAACACTAAAGGCAAAAAGTGGGCGTGGCTCTGCCCCTGGGGGTCGGGGCATTCATCAAAATCAATAGTGGACGCCCTCAGGCTATAAGGAATACATAAACCAAATGGGTGTTGCTGTCCCATGGGGGTCGGGCATGCACCCAAAACAAAAGGGGTAGCCTGTAGGCTACATACAAAAAGAAAATGGGCGTGACTCTGCTCCTGGGGGTTGGGCATGCATTCTAAATGATAGAAATGTTCCTTAGGGTACAAAGCATAATCATTCAAAGTTTCAAGATGATACCTTAAGAAATGTGGCTTGTAGACGACAAACAAATAAATACAAGGAATGGGCGTGACTCTGCCATTGGGGGTCGGGCATGCACCAAAAAACAATACGGATCATCCTTAGGGTAAGTATACAAAGTTTTAAGAAAATACAGTTAGAATTGCGGCTTCTAGGCGACACAGAGACACACAAAAAGAAAATGGGCGTGGCTCTGCCCCTGGGGGGTTGGGCATGCACCCCAAACAATAGGGATCATCCTTAGAGTATAAAGAGTAAGTATACAAAGTTTTAAAGAAAATCCAATAAGAATTGCGGCCTGTAGGCGACACAAAGACACGCGATAAGGAAATGGGTGTAGCTCTGCCCCAGGGAGTTGGGCATGCACCCCAAATGATAGGGATGTTCCTTAGGGTACAAAGAATGTGTATGCTAAGTTTCAAAATTATAAGTTAAGAAATGTGGCCTGTAGACGACAAACAAATACATACTAAAAATGGGCGTGGCTCTGTCCCTGGGGGTCGGGCATGCACCAAAAACAATAGAGATCTTCCTTAGGGTATAAGGAATACGTATACCAAGTTTGAAGAAAATCCAGTAAGAATTGCGCCCTGTAGGCGACACAAAGACACACGAAAAGAAAATGGGCGTGGCTCTGCCCCTGGGGGTGGGGCATACACCCCAAACAATAGGGATGTTCCTTAGGGTACAAAGAATGTGTATGCTAAGTTTCAAAATTATGAGTTAAGAAATGTGGCCTGTAGACGACAAACAAACAAATACTATAAATGGGCGTGGCTCGGCCCCTGGGGGTCGGGCATGCCCCAAAAACAATAGGGATCTTCCTTGGGGTATAAGGAATAAGTATACCAAGTTTGAAGAAAATCCATGAAGAATTGCGGCCTGTAGGCGAACCACAGACACACACACACACACACATACATACATACACACACACACACACACACACACACACACACACACACACACACACACACAGACAGGGGCGACGGCATAATACGTTCACATTATGAATGTGGACGTATAAAAATCGGAAAATACTAGATTTTTGGCATACAATAATTTATTTCCTTACCATCGAAATCGTATTATGATGGTCCATTAATAGGGCTATCCAGTGACACTTTAGTTCTTTTGGTCCGCTATTACCTAAGGGAGAAATCAAGTTTTTCGCAAGTGCAACAATGTTTTTAACCTTTTTTTTTCATTTTTTGAATACTTCCGGTATGGTTATTATTGTCGAAATAGTTTTAATAGCCGGTATTGGCACTAAAATAGCCACAGGGCTCTGTAATGATATATTACATTATCTGATCAGATAAAATATCGAAAATTAAATTTCAATAACTACATGCATATTATATATCGTTAGAATCATAATTAGGTCAGCTATCTGAATATACAACCTTTTTTTGAAAATCTTTTAAAATAAAACAATAGTAGAGCATTTTCCAAAATTTCACAATTTTTCGACTTTTTTTGATTTTCAGTACGTTATTTCACCTATTCCAGATATTTTAAAGTCATAATGGAATGTTTCGTACACAAGACTACCGCAAGGTCTCTCTATAGAGAAAGTTTCATAAAAAACTGTGTTTTCGAGACACAGCCATCTAAAAACTCTCCAAATCAGAAAATACTTGATTTTCAGCATGCCATCTTATCCGTACGTATTGCGTATCATTCAGTGGTCCAATCCCTCCACGACCAAATGATACCTTAATTTGTTTAATCCGTTGATATCGGACGGAGAAATCGTGTTTTTACCCAAAACACAAATTTTTCACGTTTTTTTTCAAAATATCGCATATGAGTTTTCGAGACACAGCCATCTAAAAACTCTCCAAATCAGAAAATACTTGATTTTCAGCATGCCATCTTATCCGTACGTATTGCGTATCATTCAGTGGTCCAATCCCTCCCCGACCAAATGATACCTTAATTTGTTTAATCCGTTGATATCGGACGGAGAAATCGTGTTTTTACCCAAAACACAAATTTTTCACGTTTTTTTTCAAAATATCGCATATGATTTCGACTACTTCCGGTTTACGGATTAGTGTTGAAATTGCTTTAAATGGTGGTTTGACCATATTGCTTCATGTTCCAGGAATTTCAGAAACGTCGATCCGGCCGTAAAACGAAACTTAAGGTCACAAAATGTGAAGAAAATTCGAAAAAAATCGAAAAATAAAGGGCAATAACTCTGAATGAATGAAACTTATATTACTGGAACCGGATTGCCTTCAGGTATCCAAAAATGTAGGTCAAATTTGAAAACTTTGAAAAATAACAAAAAATGTGTCTTAAACAACATATTTTCATTTTTCGGACGCTAGAAGTCAGCGGCGAAGTTTCGAAATTGCAAAATTTTCAACTGCTATCGTCCGAGAAAAGACTCAAGGTTTCCGAAAATGTAATTTGTATGAAAATAGGTACAGAATTGACGAATGTACGGCCGTTTTTTAATTTTTTGGCACCGCACGAAATTTGGCCACTTCCGGTCTGCGCAGAAGTTTCAAATACAGTCGATGGAGTAGCCACCATATGGTTTCGCGTAAGGGTCTTGAGCAGTGGGAGGAAACCGGAGTGGTGCCCGGAGGAAACGCACGAGGTTGAGAAGGCACGCCTATCTCCATGCCACATACGCTCACACCAGGGATCGAAACCACAGCCGCAAGCCAGAGGTGACCGGCCAGCTAGAGATCGATGAGCGGGACTCTAGACCACCAGGCCATCCCAACCCCCTGGGCCCAAAGGCCCATGGACCTAAGATGCACCAATGTACATAAAGGGTCATCATTTTTGCAGTTATTCTTTGATTTTGATTTTCTTTCACTGGTTTGTTTCCAGAACATATGGGAAGCATATAACAAAGGCCTTTTGATGATACCTGAAGTTTTACCCTTATATACGACTCAGCTAACCTAATATTTCTGTAGGACGATAGCTATTTTTAGCCTTTCTCTCCCTTTCCCTTTACCCCATTTTGCTTTTTAGGTGTAGAATCAAAGAAAAGCGTTTGAAAATACATTTTATGCCAGGTTTTGGTGAATATTCATGATTTTGAGGCGGAAGGATAGAAGAGTTGAGAGGTTGGATACGTTGAAAATTAGGACCGAAAATTGCATGTTTACTTATCTCTACGTACATGCTTTTGGACAGGAGCTTGCCACATATTTTGCTTCATCTGTGGCAGAAAGCGTTCTACCCAACAAAAATTGGGGAAAAACGTTACAGCCGGTCTTAGAGACGAGAATTAA
This sequence comes from Patella caerulea, assembly GCA_036850965.1. Lineage (NCBI taxonomy): Eukaryota > Metazoa > Mollusca > Gastropoda > Patellidae > Patella > Patella caerulea. Next base: position 45,620,488 of record JAZGQO010000001.1, on the reverse strand, counting down.
CATAAAAGTTCATTAGTGGCCTGTGACCTATTATTATGTCTATATATTATGCAATAAAACATGACATAATATCGAATTAGAGTCAAATCGACTATTGACATGATCTAAACCTATCGACATGGTTTATGTCGGCATAGGGTGAATTTAATGTGTGAAGTCAACGTTATTAAGTTGATTTCTTGTAATATTTTTTGTCGATATGTTGAGATATTATATTAATAAGTAGTGACCCAAAAACGCTTCCATACTAACAGCAACCATAGGTTTGCCGAAGTAAAACTAAGACCACTAGAGAGAATTTCCGAGGATATATTGATGGAATATAGTCAAACATTATCATGCCATTCGGCCAGTAACAATAATTTGATGCCCAGGGAAGCATAGCAATACCCAATTGCTAGATAAAATGACTAAGTAATAGTATAGTATCACACATATCCACACGTTTGTTTAGGTATTGACGTACATTGTTTCATATAAATATCGTAATATGAAACCTTTTTATTTCTTCGTCATCGGAATGCCTAAAAGTTTTTGAAAGTCGACGAATCTGCTTTGGCTCAGCGACTCGAAGATTCGTACAACTACAATTCTATCATCCGTAGCCACATGGATTCCGCAAATTATCATGGTATCACACCTCCGTGCTAAATCGAATAGTTCGACGTTGAGGTGTAGAATTCAAATCTTAAAATATCTGTATATTGAATATTAAAACACAAATCACACCTGTGCATCGCACAGTGAGAAATATGCTGCGTGCGAAAGACAGGTAGCGCCACCTAGAATTCACCGGGACTATATTTACGCTACAAATTATATTAATAAACAAGATATTTTTTCCGACCTGATTATTTGATTTTGTCGAATTGTCTTTTATGATTAGATACACGAACTTACAAAGCAGCGATCTATCGAGCCGTGTGTATTTCCCTTCTACTCCAACCGCTTTCTAATATTTACTGTGGTGTCGTTACGATAGAATTATTATAATACTCCATAATGCTATAAACTAGTGCCAAGTAGATGAAAACCAGCGTAGATGGTGTGAAATTCATTGTTATAAAATTGTCTACTTCCAAACTGAGTACCTGTAGCCTGCGACAGAGCGAAATGTAAACAATGCAAATGGCGGCTTTTCGCGGTATTTCCGTATACGGCCTACGTGTACATGACGTGGACGTGAGTATTGTGGTCAATTTACTGAACATCAAGTAAAATTTAGTCCACCTGTCGCAAGCGACGGGTAGTTTTATTTCCTACCTGTCGGACGAAAAAATCGCCTGTCGGCGACAAGTAGACAGGTGAACATTTCGAGCCATGATCTTGCAGTAGTATCGTGAAGGAGTACAAATATTGTACCTGTGACAGACGGCATGATGTAGTTTGAGCATATACTCTATCTGTAATAAATAATCAATTTTTATATGTTATTGGTGCCAAATCTTTAACGTGCACGAACTCAGAAAATTGTCAATATTTCATTGCATATTAAATCAATTTTTGAACCAGTTACATATTTGAGTAGCTGACATGAACGCGATTCCAAAGTCCAGTGTAACACATTGGTGTGGCATCGACAAAAGTCTGAATTGGTTATAAATGGAACGTTTTGCATATGTATAAAGCATATAGAGAGCTTTTTTAAAAACTGGCAATATTTGAACTAAGGGTGTTTGAATGGTAACCAATATCTGGTACTGCTCTAGAATGAAAATAATTCATTTTAGTAATAAACAGTTACTCCTGAAATTAATATCCCAAGTTTTTTGTCTACATGACGTCATCATTTGATACCAGTGAAAATGAAGCTCTCTGTTGAAACTCAATTACAATGTTGAAAAATTAATGTTGAAAGGTGCGATTTGGGGTTTTGGTTATTACCTGATACTTAAGGTATTTTTTTGTCTCATTCGAAAAACTGTTTTTTTTATAGTCGTTTAGAACTCTGAAACTAAAACAGATAGAGTTCTGAATATTGGTTTTTCCTATGTTTTAAACATTTAGTACTTAGATCTATTGCGAAAGTTGTGAACAGACCGGAAGTGATGTAAATCTTTAACGTGCACGATTGAAAATCGGTCCTAATTATGTGAATTCCCAACCGATTTTCGAAAAAGTTATATTTTTGTATTATGTCGTCGCCCTTTCCATCCGTAGGTCTGTCCGTCCACAATTTGTTTGTTGACTCTCTACAGGTCACAATTCTTATCCGATTTTGACGAAACTTGAAATATAGGTTTATCCCTATAAGATCTTGGTTCCTTTCGATATTGGCATGTATCAGATCGGAACCTCATGGATTATGGCCCCTGATTGTACGAAATATCATGTTTTTATACGCCCACATTTTCATGTGGACGTATTATGTCGTCACCCCTGTCCGTCCGGACGTCCCTCCGTCCACAATTTGTTTGTGGACTCTCTACAGGTCACAATTCTTATCCGATTTTGACGAAACTTGAAATATAGGTTTATCCCCATATGATCTCGGTTCCTTTTGATATTGGCATGTATCGGATCGGAACTTCATGGATTATAGCCCCTTATTGTACAAAATATCATGTTTTTAGCTTGTGGACCCTATAGAGGTCACAATTTTGAACCGATTGTGATGAAACTTGACATACATGTTTATAACCCCAAAATCTTGGTTCCTTTCGATATTTGCGCCCATCAGATCGTAACTTCCTGAATTATGGCCCCTGATTGTCCGAAAAATCGCCCTTTTTAGCTTGTGGTCCCTTTGGAGGTCAAAATTATTATCCGATTTAAAAAAACGTTTGATTATACCACCGTTACATAGTAATGAAGGTTGAGTTCAAATTTCGTGAAAATCTGACCAAAATTGACAAACAAAATGGCCGCCATTTGTACGCGAATAGTGTGAAAATATGTTATATCAAGGTTGTGGACCCTATAGAGGTCACAATTTTGAACTGATTTTGATGAAACTTGACATGTATGTTAATAACCCAAAGATCTTGGTTCCTTTCGATATTTGCACCCATCGGATCATAACTTCCTGAATTATGGCCCCTGATTGTCCGAAAAATTGCCCTTTTTAGCTTGTGGTCCCTCTGGAGGTCAAAATTATTATCCGATTTAAAAAACCGTTTGATTATATCACCGTTGCATGATAATGAAGGCTGACTTCGAATTTTGTAAAAATCGAACCGAAATTGACGGACAAAATGGTCGCCGTTTGTACGCGAATAGTGTGAAAATATGTTATATCAAGGTTGTGGCCCCTATATAGGTCACAATTTTGAACCGATTTTGATGAAACTTGACATGCATGTTTATAACCCAAAGATCTTGGTTCGATATTTGCGTTCATTGATTCATAACTTCCTGAATTATGGCTCCTTATTGTACGAAAAATCACCCTTTTTAGCTTGTGGTCCCTCTGGAAGTCATAATTTTGTTCCGATTTAAAAAAACGTTTGATTATATCACGGTTTCGGGAAAATCGGACCAAAATTGACTGACAAAATGGCCGCTGTTTGTACGCGAATACTTTTAAAAAATGGTATATCATGGTTGTGGACCCTGTATAGGTCACAATTTTAATTTGATTGTGATGAAACTTGAAATGCATGGTTATTACCCAAAGATCTTGGTTCCTTTCGGTATTTGCGCATATCGGATCGTAACTTCCTGAATTATTCGAATTTCGTGAAAATCGTACCAAAATTGCCGGACTAAATGGTCGCCGTTTGTACGCGATTAGTGTAAAGATATGGTATATCATGGTTGTGGACTCACTACAGGTCACAATTCTTATCCGATTTTGCCGAAAAGTCACATTTCTAGGTTGTGTACCGTCACACAATAATCATTGTCGGCTTCGAATTTCATGAATATCAGACTGGAACTGACCAACAAAATGGCTGCTCCCAATACAGTATGAAATACAGGACTTAATGATGTAGGAAAAATGACTTTCGGTATTGCTTGTTCTCTATCCATCTCTCAAAAATGTAGGCGTATCCTGCCTGGCAGTGCCAGCCTATCTTTTAGCTTGTGAACAGTGTAGAGGTCACAATTTTGAACCGATTTGGATGAAACTTGAAATGCATGTTTATAACCCAAAGATCTTGGTTCCTTTCGATATTTGCACTAATCGGATCGTAACTTCCTGAATTATGGCCCCTGATTGTCCGAAAAATCACCCTTTTTAGCTTGTGGTGCCTCTGGAGGTCAAAATTGTTATCTGATTTAAAAAACCATTTGATAATATCACTGTACCATGGTTATGAAGGTTGACTTCGAATTTCGTGAAAATGGATCCAAAATTGACAGACAAAATGGACGCCGTTTGTACGCGAATAGTGTGAAAATATGTTATATCAAGGTTGTGGATCTTAATATAGAGGTCACAATTTTGAACCGATTTCGATGAAACTTGACATGTATGTTTATAACCCAAAGATCTTGGTTTCTTTCGATATTTGCGCTCATTGGATCATAACTTCCTGAATTATGTCCCTGGATTGTCTGAAAAATCGCTTTTGTTAGCTTTTGATCCATCTGGAGGTCATAATTATTATCCGATTTAAAAAAATGTTTGATTATATCACAGTTACATGGTAATGAAGAGAGATATTGAATTTCGTGAAAATCGGACTAGAATTGACGGACAAAATGGCCGCTGTTTGTACACGAATACTGTTAAAAAAATGTATATCATGGTTGTGGACCCTGTATAGGTCACAATTTTAATTCGATTTTGATGAAACTTGAAATGCATGGTTATAACCCAAAGATCTTGGTTCCTTTCGTTATTTGCACATATCTGATCGTAACTTCCTGAATTATGGCCCCTGATTGTCAGAGTTGACGGATAAAATGGCTGCCGTCTGTACGCGAATTGTGTGAAAATATGTTATATCAAGGTTGTGGACCCTATAGAGGTCACAATTTTGAACTGATTTTGATGAAACTTGAAATACATGTTTATAACCTAATGATCTAGGTTCCATTGCATATTTGCCCACATAGGAATATAGGATCGTAACTTCCGGAATTTTGGCCCCTGATTGTACGAAAAATCACCCTTTTTAGCGTGTGGTCCCTCTGGAGGTCACAATTATTATCTGATTTTAAAAAACGTTTGATTATATCACAGTTACACCGTAGTTGTGGGTGAATTATGATTTTCTGATGATTACTTAAAATGCAACAACTCTTGTTGACTGCCCGGATGATTTGGCTGCTGTGTGGGCATATGTTTCTTTGCCTGGCAACCTATTTTTCTGTTTGCATATTGTCCAGGGTTTCCAAAAATATATTACTTGCCAGTCTGGCTATCTAAAAAAAAAAGTGGAAAATTATTGTTTTTTTGAAAGATGCTACGTGTAAATTTTGTACATTTTTCATGACATGGCACTAAAAATTATATTTTTGAAAAAAATTCCAGATTATGAGTGTTTTCTGTGTAATTTGTTTGTGACTTGTCTTATTTTTTTCACAAAACTCACATACTGCTTTCAATAAGAAAGATTTTTAAATTTTACCAGAAAGGACCTGAGATGCACGACTGTACATAAAGCAGTATGTATACTTAAAGGGCCATCATTTTTGCAGTTATCCTTTGATTTTGATGTTCTTACACTGGTGTGTTGCCAGAACATATGGGAAGCATATATAAAGGGCCTTTTGGTGATACCTGAAGTTTCTCCCCTATATAGGGCACACATCATTAAATATTTCTACACCGGTACCCACAAATTGTACGGCCAAGTTATTTTTAGTCTTTCTCTCCCTTTGCCTTTTTCCCCCCTTTTGCACGGTTACTTTTTTGACTTTTTGGTGTAGAATCAAGGAAAAGGGTTTGAAAATACATTTTCTGCCAGGTTTTGGTGAATATTCATGATTTTGAGGCGGAGTTGTGAGGTTGGTTACGTTGAAAGGGAGGGCCGAAAATTACTTGTTTTGTTGTCTCTACTTCCAGCTTGTGTATCTCAAGTTTTTCATGGTGGCGAACCTCATACATGCTTTTGGGCAAGAGTTTGCAAGATGTTGCTCCATCTGTGTCAGAAAGCGTTCTACCCAACAAATATCTGGGAAAATAAATTATGCCGTGGTAGAAATGCTTTGCGTCAGCTTTTACTATGACTATGGCTTTGCCGTGGTAAATTTCTAGCGCTTAGTTTTTATACAGAGGACGAATGGGTGTAAATACGACTGGGCTGCTTTCCTTTATTTTTTCTTTGTATTGTGTGGCAAAAGATAGTGCCGCCCAGCGTGGCTACATCCCTGACAATGGTAACTATAGTCAATTAAAACCGCAGTGTTACTATGTAAATATGTATAAATTATTAAAATACTATACTGTTCATCTTTATACAGGTGATGGGATGGCCTAGTTGTCTAGAGTGCCACGCTTCGACCTCTAGTTGGCCGGTCGCATCTGGCTTGCGGCTGTGGTTCCGATAACCAACATGAGCCTATGTGGCATGAGATCGGGGCACCTTCTCAACCTTTCCTCCAACTGCTAAAGACCCCTACACGCAAGCGAATTATTGAAATAAAATTAAAATATATGTTAGTCCCGAAATGACCTAGTTTGTGTCGAGTGGACGTTAAGCCCCATTTCTGTCTCTCTCTTTCATCTTTATTTAATGACATAATTTATGAATAGTCCCAAGATGGATGAAAAGTACTTTAAAATGTTATTATAAGTCAATTCATATATTTTATGCATTTGACTTTTTACAGAAGAATTGCGGCCGCACAGGAATTAGCGAATATTTGGGGAAATATGGTCGAACGAGACCCTTTGCTAGTTACACCTAATCGGGGACACGCATGGTGTATGTTGGGAACGCCGCTAAACATGGTCATTTTGCTCAATGAGCGTACTGTGGACTTGACACTTATTGTGGTCTTTAGTTTAACCTGTTTTAACATAACTACGTTTTTGTCTCCCCTTTGACTACACATGGGAAAAAAAATACAATACTGTCACAAGATCCAATAATTATTGATTTTAAAACAAATTTCATTTTAAAAAAACATGAAAGCTACACATGTACACAAGAATTATAGAATAACTAACAACTTGTTTATTTACAGAAATTGAAGAGTTATGTATTGTAGTTGGTACTCATAATGCATGTAAATTGATAACTGTCAGTAAGTCTCTGGATATGCCATTACATAGAGAAGCTATCAAAGACTGTTTTATGGCAATGATGGAAAGAGATGTAGATACAGTGGAAAAAGAACTTGAAAAACTAGTTAATAGGGTAAAAGTATTAGGTGAGGCAAGCCTAGACATGGTTTTTATACACCCACATTGAAATATGGTCGTATATTGTCGTCGCCTGTGTTCGTCCGTCGGTCCGGCATCCACTAAAGTTAATATCTGATTGACTTAAAATTTTGACACACTGTTTAAGGGCATGAGACGAAAAAGCCTATTGTTTTTCAACGATTTCCGATAATAACTACCAGAGTTATTGCCCTTGATCACTTTAAAAAATCTTGTGAATGCTCTATACTAGGTCAAAGTTAGTATCTGATTGACTTTAAATTTATACACAGTGTTTAAGGTCATAAGACAAAGAAGCCTATTAATTTTCAGCAATTTCCAATCATTACTGCCAGAGTTATGGCCCTTGATCACTTCGAAAAATCCTGTGGACGCTCTAGAGCCCAAAGTTAATATCTGTTTGACTTTAAATTTGCACACAGTGTTTAAGGTTATGAGATGGAGAAGCCTATTGCTTATCAGCGATTTCAAATAATTACTACCAGAGTTATCTCCCATGATAACTTAAAAAAATCTTGTGACTTCAAAAAATCATTCGATTGATTTCAGATTGACACACAGAGTTTAAGGTGTTGAAACGAACAAGTGTTTTGATTTTCCATGAATTTTGATAACTGAACACCTAAATCCATGATATTAAATGTTTCGTATACTAATTGTTATAACTTTATAAAAAGCAAACAAATTCTAATGATTTTCATATAATTACATAATGGGCTATCCACAATTTGTTTGTGGACTCTCTACAGGTCACAATTCTTATCTGATTTTGACGAAACTTGAAATATGGCTTGCGGCTGTGATTTCGAGCCCTGGTGTGAGCGTATGTGGCATGGAGATAGGGGCGCCTTCTCATCCTCGTGGGTTTCGGTTTCCTCCCACTGCTAAAGACCCATACGCGCAAGCGAATTATTGAAATAAAATTAAAACCATGTTAGTCCCGAAATGACCTAGTTTGTGTTGAGTGGACCTTAAACCCCATTTCTCTCTCTCTCTCTCTCTGATTTTGACGAAACTTGAAATACAGGTTATCCCCATAAGATCTCGGCTGCTTTCGATATTGGCATGTATCGGATCAAAACTTCACGGATTATGGCCCTTGATTGTACAAAAAATCACGTTTTTAGCTTGTGGACCCAATAGAGGTCACAAGTTTGAACCGATTTTGATGAAACTTTACATGCATGTTTATAACCCAAAGATCTTAGTTCCTTTCGATATTTGCGCCTATTGGAACATAATTTCCTGAATTATGGCCCCTGATTGGCCGAAAAATCACCTTTTTATACGCCCACATTTTTATGTGGACGTATATTGTCGTCGCCCCTGTCCGTCCGTCCGTCTGTCCGTCCGTCCACAATTTGTTTGTGGACCCTCTACAGGTCACAATTCTTATCCGATTTTGACGAAACTTGAAATATAGGTTTCTCCCCAAAAGATCTTGGCTGCTTTCGATATTGGCATGTATCGGATGAAAACTTCATGGATTATGGCCCCTGATTGTACGAAAAATCACGTTTTTATACGCCCACATTTTCATGTGGACGTATTATGTCGTCGAATTTCGGGAAAATCGGACGAAAATTGCCATACAAAATGGCCGCCGTTAGTACGCGAATACTGTTAAAAAATGGTATATCAAGGTTGTGGACCCTGTGGAGGTCACAATTTTGATTCGATTTTGATGAAACTTGAAATTCATGGTTATAACCCAAAGATCTTGCTTCCTTTCGATATTTGCGCATATTGGATCATAACTTCCTGAATTATGGCCCCTGATTATACGCAAAATCGCCTTTTTTTTAAGCTTGGAGGTCACAATTATTATTCGATTTAAAAAAACGTTTGATTATATCACCGTTACACCCTAAGGAAGGTTGAGTTCGAATTTCGGGAAAATCGGACGAAAATTGCCATACAAAATGGCCGCCGTTTGTACGCGAATACTGTTAAAAAATGGTATATCAAGGTTGTGGACCCTGTGGAGGTCACATTTTGATTCGATTGTGATGAAACTTGAAATTCAAGGTTATGACCCAAAGATCTTGCTTCTTTTCGATATTTGCGCATATCGGATCGTAACTTCCTGAACTATGGCCCCTGATTATACGCAAAATCGCCTTTTTTTTTAGCTTGGAGGTCACAATTATTATCCGATTTAAAAAAACGTTTGATTATATTACCGTTACACCGTAAGGAAGGTTGAGTTCGAATTTCGGGAAAATCAGACCAAAATTGCCATACAAAATGGCCACCGTTTGTACGTGAATACTGTTAAAAAATGGTATATCAAGGTTGTGGACCCTGTAAAGGTCACAATTTTAATTCGATTTTGATGAAACTTGAAATGCATGGTTATAACCCAAAGATCTTGGTTCCTTTCGGTATTTGCGCATATCGGATCGTAACTTCCTGAATTATTCGAATTTCGTGAAAATGGTACCAAAATTGCAGGACGAAATGGTCGCCGTTTGTACGCGAATAGTGTAAAGATATGGGATATCATGGTTGTTGACTCTGTACAGGTCACAATTCTTATCCGATTTTGACGAAAAGTCACATTTCTAGGTTGTGTACCGTCACACCATAATCATTGTCGACTTCGAATTTCATGAATATCAGACTGGAACTGACCAACAAAATGGCTGCTCCCAATACAGTATGAAATACAGGACTTAATGATGTAGGAAAAATCACTTTCTGTATTGTTTGTTCTCTATCCATCTCTCGAAAATGTGGGCGTATCCTGCCTGGCAGTGCCAGCCTATCTTTAGCTTGTGGACCCTATAGAGGTCACAATTTTGAACCGATTTTGATGAAACTTGGCATGCATGTTTATAACTCAAAGATCTTGGTTCCTTTCGATATTTGCGCCTATCGGAATGTAATTTCCTGAATTATGGCCCCTGATTGTCCTAAAAATCACCCTTTTTAGTTTGTGGTTCTACTGGAGGTCACAATTATTATCCGATTTAAAAAAACGTTTGATTATATCACCGTTACACCCTAAGGAAGGTTGAGTTCGAATTACGGGAAAATCGGACGAAAATTGCCATACAAAATGGCCGCCGTTTGTACGCAAATACTGTTAAAAAATGGTATATCAAGGTTGTGGACCCTGTAGAAGTCACATTTTTTTTTTCGATTTTGATGGAACTTGAAATTCATGGTTATAACCCAAAGATCTTGGTTCCTTTTGATATTTGCGCATATCGGAACGTAACTTCCTGAATTATGGCCCCTGATTATACACAAAATTGCCTTATTTTAGCTTGTGGTCCCTCTGGTGGTCACAATTATTATCCGATTTACTAAAACGGTTGATTATATTACCGTTACACCGTAAGGAAGGTTGAGTTAGAATTTCGGGGAAATCGGAGCAAAATTGCGATACAAAATGGCCGCCGTATGTACGTGAATACTGTTAAAAAATTGTATATCATGGTTGTGGACCCTGTAGAGGTCACAATTTTAATTCGATTTTGATGAAACTTGAAATTCATGGTTATAATCCAAAGATCTTGGTTCCTTTCAATATTTGTGCATATCGGATCGTAACTTCCTGAATTATGGCCCTTGATTATACGCAAAATCGCCTTTTCTTAGCTTGTGGTCCCTCCTGGAGGTCACAATTATTATCCGATTGAAAAAAACGTTTGATTATATTACCGTTACACCGTGAGGAAGGTTGAGTTCGAATTGCAGGAAAATCGGACCAAAATTGCCATACAAAATGGCTGCTGTTTGTACGCGAATACTGTTAAAAAAATGTATATCATGGTTGTGGACCCTGTAGAGGTCACAATTTTAATTCGATTTTGATGAAACTTGAAATGCATGGTTATAACCCAAAGATCTTGGTTTCTTTCGTTATTTGCGCATATCGGATCGTAACTTCCTGAATTATGGCCCCTGATTGTCCGAAAAATCGCCTATGGTCCCTCTGGAGGTCACAATTATTGTCCGATTTAAAAAAACGTTTGACTCTATCACCATAACACCCTACGGAAGGTTGAGTTCGAATTTCAAGAAAATCGGACCATAATTGCCAGAAAAAATGGCCCCCGTACGCAAACAGTGTAAAAATATGGTATATCAAAGTTGTGGACCCTGTAGAGGTCACAATTTTAATTCTATTTTGATGAAACCTGAATTGCTTGTTTATAACCTAAAGATCTTTATTCTTTTCGATATTTGCGCATATCAAATTGTAACTTAATGAATTATGGCCTTTGATTGTAGGAAAAATCACTTTCGGTATTGCTTGTTCTCTGTCTATCTCTCGAACAATTATTATCTGATTTAAAAAAAACTCTGATTATATTACTGTTGCACCGTAAGGAAGGTTCAGTTCGAATTTCGTGAAAATAGTACCAAAATTGCCGGACGAAATGGTCGCCGTTTGTATGCGAATAGTGTAAAAATATGGTATATCATGGTTGTGGACTCTCTACAGGTCACAATTCGTATCCGATTTTGACGAAAAGTCACATTTCTAGGTTGTGTACCGTCACACCATAATCATTGTCGGCTTCGAATTTCATGAATATCAGACTGGAACTGACCAACAAAATGGCTGCTCCCAATACAGTATGAAATACAGGACTTACAGTCATTGTTTTTTGAGGTGGGCGATCGCTCGCGAGCGCCTGCCGCGCACCTGAATGTCGGCCGAGGGGAGGTTTTTCTCCCTCGCCTTAAAATTGAAAATCGCTCTCCATATTTGTAAATCATGGACATGTATTCGATCTCCGCCATACTGTCATTGTGAAATTAAATTATTTGGTGTATTCGATTAGTATGTGATTGCACATGGTAATAAAATTCCGATGAATATGTTGCTAAAAATAGATGGCGAATTTAACTGAAATGAAAAGTAGAACTCTCGCGAGACGTGAGAAATTACCAGAGATGGCACGTAAAAATTTCCAATGCGAATAATTTCGGAAGAAATAGATTATATTTTGATGGAATTTTCAAGCGTTTATGATTATATTTTGAATGGGGGTTATGTTTCCCTTAAAATAATTATACAAGCTAAACATATTTGAAATTTCGACAAGTATTTCTATTGGAATACCGTAAGTAGTTATAGACGATAGCAGAAGTTTTACTTGACCGTACGACTACGAACGAATGATATTATTTAGCAGACGATGTATATTATCAAAATGTAAACAGGAATGACCCCTTGCACCAAGTTATTGATCTTAAGAACCATTTTCCATATACAGAAAACTAATCACTCTTCTTAATATCAGATCACTCTCCTTAACTCCTAAATCACTCTTCTTATTGAAACTGGGAGAGCTTTTTTAGGAGAGCGATTTTTCAATTTCTTCATTTAAGGGGAGCTTTTTTCGATTCTCCTCTAAAATACAAAAAACAACGACTGGACTTAATGATGTAGGAAAAATCTTTTTCGGTATTGCTTGTTATCTATCCATCTCTCAAAAATGTGGGCGTATCCTGCCTGGCAGTGCCAGCCTATCTTTCAAATATGTTATGGTTATTGGTTATAACTGGAGGTATATTTCTAAAATTTGAAATTAAAATTTCAAATATATTATTGAAATTTTGGTTTCAAAATTGCAAATTATTTAAAAGGTGACCTTTAATATTTTGGAACAAAAATAAAAAATGTTTTTTTTACAACTTGGGAGTTTGTCATAATACTTTATATTCATAAAGTGAAAACACAGGGAATGGATAACAAATTTAAATGAAATCTGCTTCTATTTGTTTCTGTTAAACACTGCCAATACCAGAATTAAATGTACAAAAACAGTATAATATAAATATTGCAATCTCTATATTATAGTTGAAGCTGGTCAGGATACAACAGCCTACAATGCTCAGCTATTATTAAAACTACATGAAGAGTTTCCTGGTGATGTCGGTGGTTTTGCCATATATTTCCTCAATATAATAACTCTCAAACCAGGACAAGCCATGTTTTTAGAAGCTAATTTGCCACATGCTTATTTATTTGGAGGTTTGTTTCATAAATCTATTTATTTTTATATGCCCACATGAAAATGTGGTCGTATATTGATGTTGCCCTGAAAAATCTTGTGAACGCTTTAGAGGCTTTTAAAAGTTAATATCTGATTGACTTTAAGGTCATGATACGAAGACGCCTATTTATTTTCAGCAATAACTGATGATTACTGCCAGAGTTATGACCCTTGACCACAGTATTTAACCCTTTGGGCCTGATATGCAAAAATATTTGCATAAACGTTATTTACCGCATTCCCGTAATGCCAATATATTTGTGTACAGCCATGTGCTTTTGTTATGAATATAACGTAGGGAATTCCTGTGTGGGTGATCATGGACCAATCATTAAATAGCAACTAGGGGGGTTCATGTATTGTAATGTTATTGAAATTGTCATCTACTAATCGTTAGAGAGCTATTTTTATACGCCTACATTTTCATGTGGACGTATTATGTCGTCGCCCATGTCCGTCTGGACGTCCGTCCGTCCACAATTTGTTTGTGGACTCTCTACAGGTCACAATTCTTATCAGATTTTGACGAAACTTGAAATATAGGTTTATCCCCGTAAGATCTCGGTTCCTTTCGATATTGGCATGTATCGGATCAGAACTTCATGGATTGTTATGGCCCCTGATTGTACGAAATATCATGTTTTTAGCTTGTGGACCCTATATAGGTCACAATTTTGAACCGATTGTGATGAAACTTGACATGCATGTTTATAATCTTGGTTCCTTTCGATATTTGCGCCCATCGGATCATAACTTCCTGAATTATGGCCCCTGATTGTCCAAAAAATCGCCCTTTTTAGCTTGTGGTCCCTCTGGAGGTCAAAATTATTATCCGATTAAAAAAACCGTTTGATTATATCACCGTTACCTGGTAATGAAGGTAGAGTTCAAATTTCCTGAAAATCGGACCAAAATTGACAAACAAAATGGCCGCCGGTTGTACGCGAATAATGTGAAAATATGTTATATCACGGTTGTGGACCCTATAGAGGTCACAATTTTGAACCGATTTTGATGAAACTTGACATGTATGTTTATAACCCAAAGATCTTGGTTCCTTTCGATATTTGCACCCATCGGATCGTAACTTCCTGATTGTCCGAAAAATTGACCTTTTTAGCTTGTGGTCCCTCTGGAGGTGAAAATTATTATCTGATTTAAAAAACGATTTGATTATATCACCGTTACATGCTAATGAAGGCTGAGTTCGAATTTCGTTGAAAATCAAACCAAAATTGACAGTCAAAATGGCCGCCGTTTGTACGCGAATAGTGTGAAAATATGTTATATCAAGGTTGTGGACCTTATAGAGGTCACAATTTTGAACCGATTTTGATGAAACTTGACATGCATGTTTATAACCCGAACATCTTAGTTCCTTTCGATATTTGCGCTCATTGATTCGTAACTTCCTGAATTATGGCTCCTTATTGTACGAAAAATCACCCTTTTTATACGCCCACATTTTCATGTGGACGTATTCAGGGAATATTTTACTTTTTTACATTTGATAAGCAGTTTCCAGAAAAATTGTGTAAGAATGCTAATCAATTGTGTAATTGAGTAGCAAAATTTACCAATTGATTAGCATTTTTTATACGCCCACATTTTCATGTGGACGTATTATGTCGTCGCCCCTGTCCGTCCGGACGTCCGTCCGTCCACAATTTGTTTGTGGACTCTCTACAGGTCACAATTCTTATCCGATTTTGACGAAACTTGAAATATAGGTTTATCCCCAAAAGATCTCGGTTCCTTTCGATATTGGCATGTATCGGATCAAAACTTCATGGATTATGGCCCCTGATTGTACGAAAAATCACGTTTTTAGCTTGTGGACCCTATAGAGGTCACAATTTTGAACCGATTTTGATGAAACTTGACATGCATGTTTGTAACCCAAAGATCTTGGTTCCTTTCGATATTTGCGGCTATCGGAATGTAATTTCCTGAATTATGGCCCCTGATTGTCCGAAAAATCACCCTTTTTAGCTTGTGGTCCCTCTGGAGGTCACAATTATTATTCGATTTAAAAAACCGTTCGATTATATCACCGTTACACCCTAAGGAAAGTTGAGTTCGAATTTCGGGAAAATCGGACGAAAATTGCCATACAAAATGGCCGCCGTTAGTACGCGAATACTGTTAAAAAATGGTATATCAAGGTTGTGGACCCTGTGGAGGTCACAATTTTGATTCGATTTTGATGAAACTTGAAATTCATGGTTATAACCCAAAGATCTCGCTTCCTTTCGATATTTGCGCATATCGGATCGTAACTTCCTGAATTATGGCCCCTGATTATACGCAAAATCGCCTTTTTTTTAGCTTGGAGGTCACAATTATTATTCGATTTAAAAAAACGTTTGATTATATCACCGTTACACCCTAAGGAAGGTTGAGTTCGAATTTCGGGAAAATCGGACGAAAATTGCCATACAAAATGGCCGCCGTTTGTACGCGAATACTGTTAAAAAATGGTATATCAAGGTTGTGGACCCTGTGGAGGTCACAATTTTGATTCGATTGTGATGAAACTTGAAATTCAAGGTTATAACCCAAAGATCTTGCTTCTTTTCGATATTTGCGCATATCGGATCGTAACTTCCTGAATTATGGCCCCTGATTATACGCAAAATCGCCTTTTTTTTTAGCTTGGAGGTCACAATTATTATCCGATTTAAAAAAACGTTTGATTATATTACCGTTACACCGTAAGGAAGGTTGAGTTCGAATTTCGGGAAAATCAGACCAAAATTGCCATACAAAATGGCCACCGTTTGTACGTGAATACTGTTAAAAAATGGTATATCAAGGTTGTGGACCCTGTAAAGGTCACAATTTTAATTCGATTTTGATGAAACTTGAAATGCATGGTTATAACCCAAAGATCTTGGTTCCTTTCGGTATTTGCGCATATCGGATCGTAACTTCCTGAATTATTCAAATTTCGTGAAAATGGTACCAAAATTGCCGGACGAAATGGTCGCCGTTTGTACGCGAATAGTGTAAAGATATGGTATATCATGGTTGTTGACTCTGTACAGGTCACAATTCTTATCTGATTTTGACGAAAAGTCACATTTCTAGGTTGTGTACCGTCACACCATAATCATTGTCGACTTCGAATTTCATGAATGGAACTGACCAACAAAATGGCTGCTCCCAATACAGTATGAAATACAGGACTTAATGATGTAGGAAAAATCACTTTATGTATTGTTTGTTCTCTATCCATCTCTCGAAAATGTGGGCGTATCCTGCCTGGCAGTGCCAGCCTATCTTTTTAGTATGTAATAGAATTCTTATTTCACATAATTATGTGACAATAACAATACCCATATTTTTTATATTACCAAACTGTTGTTTATATTTATATATAACCGATTTAAAACAAATAAATGATAACATATTTAATACTATTACCATATTATTACTAGGGCCGAAAGGATTCACCGGTGAACCGGTGTACCGCGATTTTTTCCATGAAAACGATGAACGATATTTTTTTTAAGAATATCGATAATCGAGATTTTTTTTTCAATTTAAGGTTCACGATTATTTTCATACTATATCGCGATATTTGTTCAATAAATGAGACATGTAGGACCCTTAGAAATTACCTATCGGTTCAGTACGTACGTACACAAGGCCTAAATGTAAAGAAACCCTCGGTAGCTATAAATAGACTAGGAACAGCACGTGTCTTCTATAGGCCCGGGCATCCAGACTTCGCAATCATTGCAAAACTGACCCACAGAGTGCAAAATACGACTCGGAAACTGGATAAGACAATTTTTTCCATTGGACAAAATACCGGAAGCCATGCATTTTACACCAATGAAATCGCATTTTATTTAACAGTCATTTCTTCCTCGCGATGCCAGTGGCTCTTATTCGAATGAATGAAAAGCGTGTTGATATTTTGGTTTTAACAGTCTCTCATATAGTCTTTCGACTATTATGTTCACGCCCAGTACTGGTGGTAGCAGTGTTACACTTGGTGAAGTTGAAATAGAAAAGCCACCCGCCTGTAAACTGATCCCGCAGTGAATATTCGCTTGGCCGCTACAATCACTGATAAGAATGACATCGACAAGGCGTAATGAGTTCGGCATATTAACTTTTTTACTCCGACAAATTAAATTCTCAACCATCTTTTTGAGGTAAAAGAAAAATAAATAAAGACGTTTGAAGTATTTGTAGTTAAAAAATATTTCCTATTTAGTGTAAATGGGTATTAAAATGAGTAAAAAGCATCATTTTGCCCGACGCAGTTAGGTGTTAAGTAAACATTGCACAAGCCGTTGAGCCAATGACTGACGCCGCCTGCAGTCAACGCACGTCTTGTGGACAGTCATCTGTTACAGAGTTAATTCGTAAGTAATTCTCTGTGAGACAGATTGTGATTGAAGGTGTGGGATTATATTGATTTTCCTGTTTCGTACTTCCTGTTTGGGTGTTTCGCACAAAATAAAAAATGTGCCAAAAATATTGGTTAAAAGTTAAATATAAATTTTAATTTATCTAATAATAAACAATATAAATTTGTGTATTTTTTCTTTATTTCAAGAAAACTTTAGTCAATTTCACATTAATGGCGTGTGTATCGTGATGCACCCGTATCGTTGGGCTACGACATCATGCTGTATCATATCGTGGCACAGCGTATCGTTTCGGCCCTATTACCATATTGAAATAGAAATGGGGTCACAAAGTAACAAAGTAACAATGTATTTACAAATATTACAGGGAACTCTTTTGCGTACGATTACGGAGCGAAATGGTCGGAAATACGAACTGCCCATGTCGCCGTGCTAATTTTAGAATATAATACTATTAATGCACGTGAGTTTGTTTATCTGTAGGCCTTCTACGCGGATCGACAGTCCCAACAATTAATTTAGAAATGTCTGTAGTTAATCCAAATCAAAGAATTATCGATATATGTTTGAAATATGATAGAAAAATCACTTTGCGGGATAAACATTTCGAATTGACTAAAATCATAACGCGTTTATAACGCCAAGAACATTTCGCTGTCAGGCGCCATTTTTGATCAAGTAGTAAATCATGTGATCGATGACCTCCGGGTCAAACCTTTAAAGTACGCAAGGGGAAGAGTCGAATGCTGGATAGCGAGACTTGCGTGGAGAATGAAAGAAAGTATGTAGTGTTGTAGCAAGTAATTTGTAATCTCTATCATCAAAACCTTTTACGTCTATCAATAGCAGACGACAACATGTACTGCTCTAATTCCACTGGACCGTTGCAGAGGCACGTAAAGAGTCTTGATGATATAGACAATAAAATTGCGAGATTTGGGATTTGTTTTGATGTGTTTTACGATACTGAATGGTCGTAAAAGCTCATTGTTTTAACCAAATGGCGTCTACCGATTGTTATATAAACGGAATAAATGGATTAAAAACACACCTGGGAATACATATTTTTGTGTGGGAATATCATATCTTAACCACCGGAATATTTGTAACCATTTAGTAGAGCACCACACCTGGGAATACATATTTTTGTGTGGGAATATCATATCTTAACCACAGGAATATTTGTAACCATTTAGTAGAGAATTTACGGCTGACTTTGTTTTTCGGGGTGGAACTGTCATCCTCGTGGTTCGATCATCGATGTTGAAGAAGGGGAATCGGATTCATTGACAGCAATATCAGCATCTCGCGTTCTTTTGTTATTCTGAGAGATGAGGAATTTCAACATTTGAAATGATATATAGAATGCTAACATTCTTGTATAGATATATCATTTGCAAGATTGACATGATTAACTCTTGTGATCAAGTGAAGACATCAAAGAAAAGTTTTTAATTTGTTTGATGTCCAAACAGTGAATTGCCGCACGAATGATGAAAGTCGGTAAATATGCTGTAACAACAATTCAAGAATGATCACGCTCACAGTATTACTAATTATAAAACAAAACAAAACTAAGTAAATTGATTAAATGTTGAGCTTTTAATCTGTTTGATGTAGCTCCTTTGTTAATTGTGATTAGAGCAATATACACAAGGATAATTGATTGGCAGTGGTTTCCATTCGTGGGCTACTGAACACTGTTAATTTTATTATACCCGATAGTTTACATCACGCCACGCACGGAGTTTCGTCGTCTCCCGGATTTTATGATTTAGCACAAAATATGCTATTTTTCCGGCGTGCAAAATGACCTACGGGTCTGATCCAGATTCGGTCATTTTCCTAAGCCGTAGGTCCCGACCGGCATATACGGCCGAAATGGAACCCAATATTTTATTCAGTATTTTCAAAATTTATTTTTTCATCAATATACAGGCCTACATTATATACCATTTTCGTCTTTACTTTTCTGTAATTTCACAGTTAATTTTAGAGGGTGGTGGGGTAAGATTTGATGTTAGTTATTTCTTTGGTTTTTTGGAAAGAATAATTATATACCATTTTATACCACAATATATACAGAGTGGTATAGTAAATACACAATTATGTTCAACTAAAGAAGTATAATATCAATAGCTGTCATAACTATGAGCGTAGTCTGTAGCTGTATCTCTGACCTAACTTGTCTTTCATGGGTCCATCTTCATATTTATATTCTTATTATACCCACATTACAATTACCCTAACAACAATTTAGA
Organism: Patella caerulea; assembly: GCA_036850965.1. Lineage (NCBI taxonomy): Eukaryota > Metazoa > Mollusca > Gastropoda > Patellidae > Patella > Patella caerulea. The sequence goes on along the minus strand of JAZGQO010000001.1, from coordinate 45,600,546 downwards.
CAAAGATTAAAATATTAAAAGTATACAAAGAGGATTAGAACATAGAAAATAAGCTTATATTATATATTATATACATGTATTAAGATATAGAGAATCTCCTACAAGTGTTTTTTGATATCAAAAAATATCAACACAAGTTGATAATGTAAAAAAAACGAGGCTCTGCCGAGTTTTTTTTTACTTTATCAACGAGTGTTGATATTTTTTGATATCAAAAAACACGAGTTGGAGATTTTATTTATCACCCAATCCTTTCTTACATGCAGAAATAAATAAATATAATTCTTTGGTATAAATTTCACCTTTACTGGACCTAATTTCATTACTGCGTAGTGATACATCAGTTTTTTGACTGCAGTTTAGCTATTGCAAAGTCCTATATATTGACCCAGTATTTTCTTCAAAGTCAATTAAATAAAAACAGTTTCTTTTTAACAAGAAAAAAGTCACTTTTTATTTAAAATAAGTGGTTTCTTTAAAATGAAAGAAAGTAGTTCCTTTTTGATTGACCAATCAAATTCATGTAAAGCGATATCTCCTAAGTAGATTATGTAATTTATCATACAAGCGATATCTACTGTCAAATAAGATATTGGGTGATAAAGAACAATTAACACACATTATTCCATTCTGTCTCAATCTCGTAGACTGGTAGTTAACTAGACAGACCCTGGTGACAATCTGATGATGAATCCCCGTTTTCTTCACATGAATCGTAGTCCATAAAAACAGCATTAGAACATCATCGATCCTGCTATACGTCAACTGTTTACGGGGTATTTCTCTATCCTCCATTCTAAATTTGAGATGTTTATTGCACAATACTGGATCTTCGGCGTCGTGCTTAATATTTGGAGAATGCAGATTGAGGGTTAGGGTAAGTGCTAGGCCCTGTAGATTTCGTCGAAGTCTCGAGATGTAAACAGGGCTAGCCCTAACTGTAATGTTTGTGTATTGTGTGGGTACAAGTCTTCTAGGGGAGAAATAACAAGACGGGGTGTAGGCAGTCTGACGTTTATAATCTGAAAACTTGCGTTCTACAATTAAAGGGAGATAACTCTATTACAATATTATGGACTCAGACTAGTAATTATTTGCCCATTGACTTCAATGTTAAATGCCTGTAACATCAAAGGCTGTAGTTTTTTTCTCAACATTCTGTTGCTCCCAATCTTTTTAGGCACACTGGGGACCACATTTGGCAATCTCCTCATCATAAATTTGTAGGGGGTTGACCGTTGAGATTTTTTGCTACTGGGATTTTAAGTTGATTGGGGTGAAAATCTCACTTCTGACACAATGATTGCTCCGCAGAAAGACATTTTACACCTCCTATCCCTCCGCTGTAATATCCTCAGTATTACCCAAAACTGCTATGAAATTGAAAATTTGATGCCTTTTCTCCAATTCTAGACCAAAAAGTCAACCCAAAATTGCAGGAAGAGGGGAGAAAAAAAATAAGGGAAAAATTGTCTATTTATAACTTGCACTACATTCGTCCATCATGAAATGAGGGGAAATAATTACTAGTCTTAGTCCTATATACCTCACATGTTGCTGCTATTTGAACAAATCTTTTGTAATCTAATAAACAAACATATATGCAATTCCCTGGCCAAAGATTATGAAAATCCATGCATTTTCAGATGATCAGTGCTGCATTCTGCAAACCCTATAATACATCAGAAAACTGCAGAATTTCAGACAGAAATTTCAAAGGACATGAATTTTGAATTCCACACAACATTTTTATTGTTTAACATAAATGCATTCTGTAAAAAGATGAGATAAATTCAATGTAAATCAAACATGAAAATACTTTAAAACAGCAATCATGATCCAATATTAGACTTTTTAACACTTTCATCAAAAACCACACAGTTTTTCGCAGTTAACGTGTAGTTTCAAGTGCCAAATTATGGTTAAATCTAAGATGTTGAAACCTGCAGTGCCTATCAATTTTAAACTGTCTCCTATATAGCTGTATTTCCATAGGATAAGTAAGTTGAAATAATCTGATTGTGTAACACTACAACAGCTTTTTCAACCCCACCCCCCAGTATGAAATCGTATAATTTGAAAGCACATGAATTTTGAATTCCACAGAAGATTTTTATTATTGAACATAAATGCATTCTGTAAAAAGATGAGATAAATTCAATATAAATGAAACATGAAAATACTTTAAAACAGTAATCATGATGCAATATTAGACTTTTTGACACTTTCATCAAAAAACATACAGTTTTCTCTGTTAACATAGCTTCAAGTGCCAAATTGTGGCCAAATCTAAGATGTTGAAACATGAAGTGCCTCTAAATATCCAAATATCACCTATATAGCTGTATTTCCACAGGAAAAGTTAGTGGAAAAAATCTGATTATGTAACACTACAACAGTTTTTTTCATCCCCACCCCCCCAGTATTGAATCAGATACACTGCTGACCAATCATAGGTCACCCTGTTCACTCTGGTCTGTCAAATGATTTACAATGGTGATGGTGCCTACAACTTTCCTGGCAAAGAGATATGAACAACCGTCAACACACAGGTCATTTATTGGCATTTATGTTATCTTCCAATATGAGAGGTCATGATAAACACAACGGCAGATTTGGCCTAAAGGTCCCGAGATGTAAACAGAGCTGACCCTAACCCTAACCCAAGACCCAGCCCTTACCCTAACCTACAATCTCGTCAACAAGCATGTGCCCTAGAACCAAGCCAAAACCCAGTCCTGACCCTAGCCCTAACCCACAATTTTGTCCAAAAATCATGCGCCCACAACCCAATTTACATGTGACCTTGAACCAAGTCTGCAGTTGGCCTTAATATTTAGACCTAAAATGTTTTGCCTACACACAATGGCATGTTAACAGGTACACTCCAAAATTCACACCTGTGTGACTTTTGACAAAATCTGCAGTTGACCTTGACATTTAGACCAAACTTCAAAAGATGGTGTCTACCTTTGAGATTGCCTTAGACTTATGTGACACTCAGAGTTTACTTTTTTTGCTGACTACTGACTGTGGACTGGTTTCTAGTTGTAGGTCCAGTGACGGGATGTTTGCTAGAAACAAAGAGGTTTATTTCTATTTCCAATTGAGACCATTTTTTTTTTCCTTTCTTGTTATCCCACAGTTTTTTTTATTGCATATTTATCCCCAGCTTTCTGTCATTTCAGGTGCCAAGGCTAATGTTTCATTCATAGAGGCCTTAATGTTGAGACCTAAAACCACGTTTTGACACCATAGCGATTGAAATTTTAACATCTACACCTCAAATTCACCCTCGGCCAACAGATACCCCCCAATAATGGCTATTTTGATATGAAATAGATACAAAACTTACTGCTGAGCAATAAAAAAACAGTATTCTTACCATTTCTGACACTTTCCATTCAAAACTTCAGGAAATAAGTGGCTGAGAAAATATCCATCTTCCATGGCGTGTTGTGATATCAAAGGCTGTAGTTTTTTTCTCAACATTCCGTTGGTTCCAATCTTTTTAGGCACACTGGGGACCACATTTGGCAATCTCCTCATCATAAATTTGTAGGGGGTTGACTGTTTAGATTTTTTGCTACGGGGATTTTAAGTTGATTGGGGTGAAAATCTCACTTCTGACACAATGATTACTCCGCAGAAAGACATTTTACACCTCCTATCCCTCCGCTGTAATATCCTCAGTATTACCCAAAACTGCTATGAAATTGAAAATTTGATGCCTTTTCTCCCATTCTAGACCAAAAAGTCAACCCAAAATTGCAGGAAGAGGGGAGAAAAAAAAATATGTGAAAAATTGTCTATTTATAACTTGCACTACATTCGTCCATCATGAAATGAGGGGAAATAATTACTATTACTAGTCTTAGTCCTATATTATCTATAATCAAACCACGGATCAAACCTGGATCACGACACAACAATACTCCTAACCTTGGATAGATACTTGTTTTCTAAAATTAATTATCAAAATGAAAAAAGGTTAAAAGTTTAAACTGGAATTAATAAATTTTGAAAGGAATTGTTTGATTCGCTGTCTGTATTCACTCAATAAAATAAACTAAATTGTTCTTTAGAAATTAAATTATTGTCATTACACAATTAAAATGTGATTGTTGTTCTTATTTAAACAGTCTGTAATTTCACATTATAAAGTCTTTATATTTTGTAGGTAACTTCTTTCTATGAGCACGATTTTGTGGATTTGGCGCTATATAAATGGACATATTATTATTATTTATTATTATTATTACGTGTTGACTTTCTAACATCCATTATTATAGGTAGATCTATTTATTTCGTGTTGATTTTGATTATTTTGTTGATGGTTATTATGATGATATTCATTCTCCATATTTTGATTATTTTGAAAATTGTTATCATCTTCTTCTTCCTCTTCTTCTTGAAATGTGACCTCTGGGTTCACATTAACTCTTTTAAAGTGTGAAGAATTTCTAGTGACTTTGTGACCACCAGTTTGAGCAGTGATCACACTTCCTTTCTTCTCTATAACTCTGTATGGCTTAGAGTTAAAACGGTGTAGATCATTTTGTGATTTTTCTCTGCTTGTCTAATACTGTGTGACCAATTTTGACAGGAGACGGTTTTGTGTGACGTTTTTCATCAGCATATTGTTTGGTGTCATCCTTACTCTGCACCAATTTCTCATGTTTGTTATACGGTTTCTCAGTATTACTTGAAGGTAAAAGAATGTTCATTTTTCTACCATACAAAGCTTCAAACGGTAAAAGTTTGGTACTTGAGTGAAGCGTTGCTCTATATTGACGTAAAAATTCAATTAATTCTTTCTTCCATTTCAAACGAGCTGCTACTGATGTTCTGACTGATGTTCTACTGATGTCTGACGTTTATAATCTGAAAACTAGCGTGCTACAATTAAAGGGAGATAACTCTATTACAATATTATTATCTGTAATCAAACCACGGATCAAACCAGGATCGCGACACAACACTAACCCTAACCCTGGACCAAGCCTAACCCTTACCCAAACCCACAAATAACCGTTATCAAAATATTTAGCACGAGATCCAGTATAGTATTGTGCATGTTTATTTTCAAACAGGAAATAAACATTTAGAGATGTTCACGTCTCTACTGCTGAAGACTTGTGGGAAATAACTCTATTATGTTTCATTTCTGAAAAAAGTAAATATATGCGACAACTCTTGTTGACTGCCCGGACGATATAGCTGCTCTGGGCGTATGTTTCGTTGCCTGGCAACCTAACTTTTATCATTTTTTTTTTGAGAGAGATTCATGTTCCCAACTTCCCGAAATTTGGTCCACTTGACATGGAAAAAACCATATGTAATAATGCGGATGCTCGATTCACAGTTCCGGAATTAATTCCAAAACTGGTGTCAAACGAGTGAAAAGGAGAATTTCGGAGTACAGCGCATGTGTTGACTGTATGAAAATATCTCAACCAATCATGATATCTGAAACATATTTTTTACCTAGGAATACGTCATGATGCTATGTTGGGACTGGCAGAACTGTGACAGGACTGAATTCTGCGTCACTCGATTGTAATTCTGTCGATTCGGGATGTTCTAGACTGTGAATCGAGCATCCCCAATATTTATCTTATAATAATGTAAATATTTTACAGTTACACAGCTAAATTAATAATTTGCAGTGGTATTTGGAAAATCTTAACTCTCAAAAGTATAATTATTTGTTCAGTCCATTCGTGGTCTAAGGGGAGACAATTTGGTGTGAAAGAGTTACCTCCCTTAAACTATTCTGTGATATTTTACAATTAAAGAAAAAAGTAAAATTTAATAGATTAGGTAATCTATCTTTACACATTATTTTTTCAGATTGCATGGAGTGTATGGCATGTTCTGATAACGTAGTAAGAGCCGGTTTGACACCTAAACTAAGAGATGTACATACTCTATGTGAGATGTTAGATTATACTGGTAGACCAACAGCTAAAACATTATTTAATGGTGTAGAAAGTGTGGAGGATATAAAAGTTACTGTATTTAAACCCCCAGTACCAGATTTCTCTGTAATACGATATGAGGTAATTAAACAACAGATCTTGGAGATATTTTGGGTTTCACACTGCATATCGGACGTTTTTCCCAAAAATATCCATTTTTATACGCCCACATAGAAATGTGGACGTATATTGCCGTCGCCCCCGTCCGTCCGTCGGTCCGTCCGTCCGTCCATCGTCCACAATTTTTTGTGAACGCACTAGAGGCCAGGGTTAATATCCGATTGACTTTAAATTTATACACAGTGTTTAAGGTCATGAGACGAAGAAGCCTATTGATTTTCAGCTATATCCGATAATTACTGCCAGAGTTATGACCCTTGATCACTTTGAAAAATCTTGTGAACGCTCTAGAGGCTAAAGTTAATATCCGATTGACCTTAAATTTATACACAGTGTTTAAGGTCATGAGACGAAGAAGCCTTTTGATTTTCAGCGATTTCCGATAATTACTGACAGAGTTATGACCCTTGATCACTTTGAAAAATCTTGTGAACGCTCTAGAGGCTAAAGTTAATATTGGATTGACTTTAAATTTATACACAGTGTTCAAGGTCATGATACGAAGAAGCCTATTGATTTTCAGCAATATCCGATAATTACTGCCAGAGTTATGACCCTTGATCACTTTGAAAAATCTTGTGAATGATCAAGAGGCTAAAGTTAATATCCGATTGACTTTAAATTTATACACAGTGTTTAAGGTCATAAGACGAAGAAGCCTATTGATTTTCACGGATTTCCGATAATTAGTGCCAGAGTTATGGCCCTTGATCACTTTGAAAAATCTTGTGGATGCTCTAGAGGACAAAAATGATGCCGATTGACTTCAAATTTATACACGGTGTTTAAGGTCATGAGACGAAGAAGCCTTTTGATTTTCAGCGATTTCTGATAATTAGTGCCAGAGTTGTGTCCCTTGATCACTTCAAAAAATCTTGTGGATGCTCTAGAGGCCAAAGTTAATATCTGATTGACTTTAAATTTATACACGGTGTTTAAGGTCATGAGACGAAGAAGCCTATTGATTTTCATCGATCTCTGATAATTATTGCCAGAGTTATGGCCCTTGATCATATCAAAAAATCCTGTGGACGCTCTAGAGGCCAAAGTTAATATCCGATTGACTTTAAATTTACACACACTGTTTAAGGTCATGAGACGAAGAAACCTACTGATTTTCAGCGATTTCAAATAATTACTTCCAGAGTTATCTCCCTTGATCACTTCAAAAAACCTTGTGACACTATAGATGCCAAACTTATCATCCGATTGACTTCAGATTGATACACAGAGTTTAAGTATTTTGATTTTCAATGAATTTTGATAACTGAACAGCTAAATCCATGATATTAAATATTTCCTATACTAATTGTTAGCGTGGGGCAAAACTTTATGAAAAGCTAACAAATTCTAATGATTTTCAGATAATTACATAATGAGTTGTTACTCTTAATCAGATTTTAGTGTATTACAAATGTTTCATCCCCCCAAAAAGTAAAAATATGCAACAACCCTTGTTGACTGCCCGGACAATTAAGCTGCTGTGGGCGTATGTTTCGTTGCCTGGCAACCTATCTTTTGCAATTTTTTTCAAAATATTTCACGCTATTCCGACCACTTCCAGTTTAAGGATTCTTGTCGAAATTCCTTTATAAGTTGGTATTGGACTATAACTTCATGTTCCGGAAGTTTCAGAAACGTCAATTCTGCCATAAAACGAAAACTGAGCTCACAAAATAGGAAGAAAATTCGAAAAAAATTGAAAATTAAAGGGTGATAACTCTGAAATCTGAATAAAACTTATCAGGTCTCAGACTAGTAATTATTTGCCCATTGACTTCAATGTTAAAAGCATGTAACATCACAGGCTGTAGTTTTTTTCTCAACATTCCGTTGGTTCCAATATTTTTAGGCACAATGGGGACCACATTTGGTAATCTCCTCATCATAAATTTGTAGGGGGTTGACCATTTAGATTTTTTGCTACGGGGATTTGAAATTCGCTGGGGTAAAAATCTCACTTCCGACACAATGATTGCTCCGCAGAAAGACATTTTACACCCCCTATCCCTCCGCTGTAATATCCTCAGTATTACCCAAAACTGCTATGAAATTGAAAATTTGATGCCTTTTCTCCAATTCTCGACCAAAAAGTCAACCCAAAAATGCAGGAAGAGGGGAGAAAAAAAATAAGGGAAAAATTGTCTATTTATAAATCGCACTACATTCGTCCATCATGAAATGAGGGGAAATAATTACTAGTCTTAGACCTATATACCTCACATGTTGCTGCTATTTGAACAAATCTTTTGTAATCTAATAAACAAACATATATGCAATTCCCTGGCCAAAGATTATGAAAATCCATGCATTTTCAGATGAGCAGTGCTGCATTCTGCAAACACTATAATACATCAGAAAACTGCGGAATTTCAGAGAGAAATTTCAAAGGGCATGAATTTTGAATTCCACACAACATTTTTATTGTTGAACATAAATGCATGCTGTAAAAAGATGAGATAAATTCAATGTAAATCAAACATGAAAATACTTTAAAACAGCAATCATGATGCAATATTACACTTTTTAAGACTTTCATCAAAAACCACACAGTTTTTCGCAGTTAACGTAGTTTCAAGTGCGAAATTATGGTTTAATCTAAGATGTTGAAACCTGCAGTGCCTATCAATTTTAAACTGTCTCCTATATAGCTGTATTTCCATAGGATAAGTAAGTTGAAATAATCTGATTGTGTAACACTACACAGTTTTCTCTGTTAACATAGCTTCATCAAAAAACATATAGTTTTCTCTGTTAACATAGCTTCAAGTGCCAAATTGTGGCCAAATCTAAGATGTTGAAACATGAAGTGCCTCTGAATATCCAAATATCACCTATATAGCTGTATTTCCACAGGATAAGTTAGTGGAAAAAATCTGATTATGTAACACCACAACAGTTTTTTTCATCCCCACCCCCCAGTATTGAATCAGATACACTGCTGACCAATCATAGGTCACCCTGTTCACTCTGGTCTGTCAAATGATTTACAATGGTGATGGTGCCTACAACTTTCCTGGCAAAGAGATATGAACAACCGTCAACACACAGGCCATTTATTGGCATTTATGTTATCTTCCAATATGAGAGGTCATGATAAACACAAGGGTGTCCTGTTCAAGCTCGGAAATGAAATCATCATCAAAAAGCAAACTTTACAGGGGTCCTCGGCTGGAACCCAAACTGATTACGATTTGCCTTCCACTTTCACCACAGGTGACATAGAGAGAGATCAGGGATGAAATTGATATGCATCATCATTCTACAAAAGCCAGTCCAGGAAGTCATCGGGTTTCAAGATGTAGACCTGAAATGTTAAATTTGGATGAGAATGAGCATTCTGGGGCGAATACTATCCAGGGAAATTGATCATTGACATCCAGAAAATGGTCAAAATGTGCAATTCTGTCATTCAGTTACATGCTAAGGGGACAAGAAAACCCTGTGCAGTACCAAATTTCCAGCCCATTTGTCAGCATTAGTGGGGATCAGGTTGGATGTACTTCGTAAAGTGTATGAAATGCCCATTTATCTCACCTGTTCTGCTTCTTTTTTTCTTTTTAAAGCTTGTGTTGAGGTCAATCAATCCACTCTATGAATGAAACATTAGCCTTGGCACCTGAAATGATAGAAAGCTGGGGATAAATATGCAATAAAAAAAACTGTGGGATAATAAGAAAGGAAAAAAAATGGTCTCAATTGGAAATAGAAATAAACCTCTTTGTTTCTAGCGAACATCCCGTCACTAGAAACCAGTTCACAGTCAGTAGTCAGTAAAAAAGTAAACTCTGAGTGTCACATAAGTCTAAGGCAATCTCAAAGGTAGTAGACACCATCTTTTGAAGTTTGGTCTAAATGTCAAGGCCAACTGCAGATTTGGTCAAATGTCACACAGGTGTTAATTTTGGAGTGTACCTGTTAACATATCATTGTGTGTAGGCCAAATATTTGAGGTCTACTAAATATTAAGGCTAACTGCAGACTTGGTTCAAGGTCACACATAAATTGGGGTGTGGGCGCATGATTTTTTGACAAAATTGTGGGTTAGGGCTAGGGTCAGGAATGGGTTTTGGCTTGGGCCTAGGGCACATGCTTGTTGACGAGATTGCAGGTTAGGGTTATGGTTAGGGTAAGGTCTTGGGTTAGGGTTAGGGTCAGCTCTATTTACATCTCGGGACCTTCAGGCCAAATCTGCAGTTGAATAGGCCTTAATATTGAGACTTAAAACCACGTTTTGACACCATAGCGAACGAAATTTTAACATCTACACCTCAAATTCACCCTCGGCCAACAGATACCCCCCAATAATGGCTATTTTGATATGAAATAGAAACAAAACTTACTGCTGAGCAATAAAAAAACAGTATTCTTACCATTTCTGACACTTTCCATTCAAAACTTCAGGAAATAAGTGGCTGAGAAAATATCCATCTTCCATGGCGTGTTGTGATATCAGGACTCAGACTAGTAATTATTTGCCCATTGACTTCAATGTTAAAAGCATGTAACATCACAGGCTGTAGTTTTTTTCTCAACATTCCGTTGGTTCCAATCTTTTTAGGCACAATGGGGACAACATTTGGCAATCTCCTCATCATAAATTTGTAGGGGGTTGACCATTTAGATTTTTTGCTACGGGGATTTGAAGTTCGCTGGGGTAAAAATCTCACTTCTGACACAATGATTGCTCCGCAGAAAGACATTTTACACCCCCTATCCCTCCGCTGTAATATCCTCAGTATTACCCAAAACTGCTATGAAATTGAAAATTTGATGCCTTTTCTCCAATTCTAGACCAAAAAGTCAACCCAAAAATGCAGGAAGAGGGGAGAAAAAAAATAAGGGAAAAATTGTCTATTTATAAATCGCACTACATTCGTCATGAAATGAGGGGAAATAGTTACTAGTCTTAGTCCATATTACTGGAATCGGATGGACTTCAGGTATCCAAAAATGTAGTTTGAAAATGGGTAAAGAATTGAAGAAACTATAACCAATTTTCAATATTTAGACAACGTACAAAGTTCAGTCTCTTCCGGTATGCTCAGAAATTTCAAAAATATTTTATCAAGTAGCCACCACATGGTTTTCTGATAGAAAATCTAATTCTAGATCGATATCTGTTTTCGATCATGGAGAACGAGTAGGCTCCTGCGGTAAATAATAATAATAATAATAACTAGACCTGCAAGCAGCACTGAACCAGCTTTCAAGAATCAAACAACATTTTATTCCGATTTCATATAATAGTCCATTATTCACTCTATCAACCGATACTTTATTTATTTTCATTTGAAGAAATCTGACGTAATAATCACTTTTTTTTTCGTAAGAGCACCATTTTGTTACTTTTGGGAATTTTTTTTTTTTCAAAATATCAGATATTATTTCGACTACTTCCGTATTTTGGATCATTGTTGGGATAACTTTAATTAGGTAATTGAATGTTTTACTTCCTGTAACAGAAGTGTCAGAAACATTCACTGAGTAGTTTTGGAAAAAAAGACAAGAGAATATTTTCAATAATTTGACGATTTTTCAACATTTTTTCAAAGATTGGGGCTATTTTTGGACCACCTATATTATTTCAATGCTTTTATTTTTGAATACACACTCCAGAACACCGATAGGACTATCTGTAAAAAACATGTAAGGAAAATCGCTGGAGTCCTTTTCGAGAAAAAGGTTATCTAACAATGCTCCAAAACGGAAAATACTAGATTTTCAGTGTACCATAATTTAATTTTTAACAATCCAAATCGTATCATTTAGATGTCATATGATAGTGCATTAATAGGGCTATCCAATGGCACTTTAGTTCTTTTGGTCCGCTAATATCTAACAGAGAAATCAGGGTTTTCGCAAGAGCGCCATTTTTTTTTATCCTTTTTTTTCAATTTTTGAATACTACCGGTATGGAGATTATTGACGGTATAGTTTTGATAACCATTTTGTGAAATTAAAAAGTTACAGGGCTCTGTAATGATATATTACATTATCTGATCAGACAAAATGCCACTGAAAAATCCTATGTTCAGAAGTGCTAAAAATGCAAAAACGTCAAAAAATTGAAAATTAAATTTCAATAACTACATACGTATCATATATCGTTAGAATCGTAATTGGGTCAGCTATCTGAAGATTTAAACTTTTTTTGAAAATCTCTTAAAATAAAAATAAAATGAAGCATTTTCCTAAATTTCACGATTTTTCAACTTTTTTTCAATTTTCAGTCCGTTATTTGACCTATTCCAGATATTTCACAGTCTTAATGGAATGTTTTGTATACCAGACTGCCGAGGGGACTTTCGATACAGAACGTTTAAAAAAATCACTGGTGTAGTTTTCGAGATACAGGCATCCGAAATTGCTAAAAATCAGAAAGTACTTGATTTTCAGCATGCCATATTTTACTGCCTTTTCATAGTATCCGTATGAATTTGGTATCATATGATAGTCCAATCCTTGTGCCATCCAATGGTACCTTAATTTGTTTAATCCGTTGATATCAGATGGAGAAATCGTGTTTTCCCCCAAAACATCCGTTTTTTGCATTTTTTTTCGAATTATTGCACACTATTTCGACCACTTCGGGTTTAAGGATCCTTGTTGGAATTGCTTTACCTGTTGGTATTGGATTATAACTTTATGTTCCATCCATAAGTTTCAGAAACATCAATTCGTCAGTAAAACGAAACCCGAGCTCACAGAATGGTAAGAAAATTCGAAAAAAATTGGAAAATAAAGGGTGATAACTCTGAATAAAAATTATATTACTTGAATCGGATGGATTCAGGTATCCAAAAATATAGGTCAAATTTGAAAATTTCGCCAGTAAAACGAAACCCGAGCTCACAAAACGGTAAGAAAATTTGAAAAAAATTGGAAAATAAAGGGCGATATAACTCGGATGGACTTCAGGTATCCAAAAATATAGGTCAAATTTGAGGCGACGTGTTTTCAATTTTCTAACGACAGAAGTCAGCGAAGAAGTTTCGAAATCGCAAAATGTGAGATTGCTATTGTCTCGGAAAAGTCTCAGGCTTTCCAAAAATGTAATTTGTTTGAATATAGGTAAAGAATTTACATTTTCATGTGGACGTATATTGTCGTCGCCCCTGTTCGTCCGTCCGTCCGTCCACATTGTTTGTGAACAGTCTACAGGTCACAATTTTTATCTGATTTCAATGAAACTTAAAATATAGGTTTATCACCCTAGGATCTCGGTTCCTTTCGATATTGGCATGTATCGGACTGTAACTTCATGGGTTATGGCCCCTGATTGTACGAAAAATCAATTTTTTTTTTGCTTGTGAACAGTGTAGAAGTCACAATTTTGAACCGATTTGGATGAAACTTGAAATGCATATTTATAACCCAAAGATCTTGGTTCCTTTCGATATTTGCGCCAATCGGATCGTAACTTCCTGAATTATGGCCCCTGATTGTCAGAAAAATCGCCCTTTTTAGCTTGTGGTCCCTCTGGAGGTCAAAATTGTTATCGGATTTTAAAAAACGTTTGATTATATCACCGTTCCATGGTTATGAAGGTTGAGTTCGAATTTCGTGAAAATCGGACCAAAATTGACGGACAAAATGGCCGCCGTTTGTACGCGAATAGTGTGAAAATATGTTATGTAAAGGTTGTGGACCTTATAGTGGTCACAATTTTGAACGGATTTTGATGAAACTTGACATGTATGTTTATAACCCAAAGATCTTGGTTCCTTTCGATATTTGCGCCCATTGGATCATAACTTCCTGAATTATGTCCCCGGATTGTCCGAAAAATCGCTTTTGTTAGCTTTTGCTGCCTCTGGAGGTCAAAATTATTATCGGATTTAAAAAAAACGTTTGACTATATCACCGTTACATGGTAATGAAGAGAGAGTTTGGATTACGTGAAAATCGCACTAGAATTGATGGACAAAATGTCCGCCGTTTGTACACGAATAGTGGGAAAATATGTTATATCAAGGTTGTGGACCCCATAGAGGTCACAATTTTGAATCGACTTTGATGAAACTTGACATGTATGTTTATAACCCAAAGATCTTGGTTCCTTTCGATATTTGCGCCCATCGGGTCATCACTTCCTGAATTATGTCCCCTGATTGTACGAAAAATCACCCTTTTTAGCTTGTGGTCCTTCTGGAGGTCACAATTATTATCTGATTTAAAAAAACCCGTTTGATTATAAAAACCAAACAAATTCTAATGATTTTCTGATAATTCCTTAATATGCGACAACTCTTGTTGACTGCCCGGATGATTTGGTTGCTGTGTGGGTGTATGTTTCGTTGCCTGGCAACCTATTTTTATTTTCTTACCAACGTTCAGGAAAGCCTAACTAGACCTGCAAGCAGCACTGAACTGGCTTTCAGGAATAAGACTGGAAGTTTGTTATGTTATATAGCCGATCCATTGAGCTACCAACCGATACTTTAGTTGTCTTGCTTCAGTGACACCCTCTATCATTTGTAAAAGTAATATTTGCTGGCGAAAAGACCGGTCAAAATTACATCACTTCCGATGCCAAAAGAAATTTTTATAGGTATAAAAAAGGTCGAAAATTCGCAATTCAAGTTTCAAGATGGTGGCACTTACGGTTCGATCGACAAACTCCATATTTTGTGTATGAATCAGTAATTACTTATCTAGTATTGAAATTTAAAAAATTCGGTCATTCTGACCTATATTTCGTTGATTTTTGAAAAATTTGATCCTTAATTTCACCAAGGAGAGATAATTTAGAAAATTTCTAAGGACATTTTTAAAGTTGCATCGGCAAGATCTGCTTACATAGTACATACTAAATTTCATAAAAATCGTACAACTATAAAAGAAAATGTGAAGTTGGTCTCAACTTCCGGGTTTGAAATCACAGCGACGAATTTTCGAAAATTCGAAAATCTGAAACTGCAGTTGAAAATGATTTTTGTCAAGAAAAAAAAATTAGTAAATAAGGTCAAATAGTCACAGTACAGTAATGCAGGTCAAATTCATTCGTTCGTAAAATTCAGTGATTTTGAATTCTTAAAACGTTTTGAAAATATATTTAATCAATATACTCACCACCCATTTTTGGCGGGGAAGGTCAAAGTTTCAGAAACATCCTATGGTTACATTCTGAGAAATCCGATTTGCAGGAAACACACACACACAAAAAATAGGAATATTAATAATAATCTTAACAGAAACAATAAGCTTTCATATGTATACATATGAAAGCTTAACTAGATCTGCTAAGCAGATATTAAAGCTTTCATATTCACAGTCACTTCCTGTCATGGGTCATATAAATAATCCAAACAAGAAAAAAAAATCATTAATGTCGGTCACAATCTAGTGAAGTGAATGTGATTTTTCACTCGTAAACATCTTTGTGGGCACGAAAAACGTCCTAGACAAATTCGAAATTGAAACATTTTCACTACCACAAAATCGAAAATGACCATAGCAATTTGTTTACAAGCCCGTAAATGTCGTTTTTTCACTACTTTTCATATAAACTTCAAAATGGCGACCATCAGTTGATCTAAATCAAAATTCTACGCTGAACATTTTTTAGGCATTCCTTCAAGGATTCAGAAAATACTACTCCCATGTCTGTAAGTAACATATCAAAAAAGCCTTGTGGATTTTTCACATTTCTTGATTGTGGCACTTCCGGATTGAGCTACAAACTCCATATTTTGTGTACAAATCAGTCATTACTTATCTAGTATCGAAAAAAAAATCAGTTCATTCTGACCTATATTTTGTTGATCTTTTGAAAATTTTGATCCTTAATTTCATCAAGGGGAGATGATTTAGAAAATTTCTAATCATATTTTGTAAGTCACATCTGTAAGATCTACTTGCATGCTAAATTTCACGAAAATCGTACAAATATTAAAAAAGTTGTCAAATTGGTCATACTAAATTTCATCAAAATTGTACAACTATTCAAGAAGTTGTCAAATTGGTCATAACTTTCTGTTCGAAATCACAGCGACGAATTTTCGAAAATCTGAAACTGCATATGAAAATGATTTTTTATAAGATACTCAAAGAAAAAAGAATTAGGTCATTAAATAACAAAGTTATGACTATGCATTGTCAGTTTTTTATACGCCCACATGGAAATGTGGTCGTATATTGCCGTCGCCCCCGTCCGTCCGGCTGTCGGTCCGTCCGCCGATCCGTCCGTCCATCGTCCACAATTTCTTGTGAACGCTCTAGAAGCTAACGTTAATATCCGATTGACTTGAAATTTATACACGATGTTTAAGGTCGTGAGACGAAGAAGCCTGTTGATTTTCAGCGATATCCGATAATTACTACCAGAGTTATGACCCTTGATCACTTTGACAAAACTTGTGAACGCTCTAGAGGCTATAGTTAATATCCGATTGACTTTAAATTTATACACAGTGTTTAAGGTCATGAGACGAAGAAGTCTATTGATTGTCGGTGATATCTGATAATTACTGCCAGAGTTATGACCCTTGATCACTTTGAAAAATATTGTGAACGCTTTAGAGGCTAAAGTTAATATCTGATTGACTTTAAATTTATACACGGTGTTTAAGGTCGTGAGACGAAAAAACCTATTGATTTTCAGCGAAATCCGATAATTACTACCAGAGTTATGACCCTTGATCACTTTGAAAAATCTCGTGAACGCTCTAGAGGCTATAGTTAATATCCGATTGACTTTAAATTTATACACAGTGTTTAAGGTTATGGGAGGAAGAATCCTATTGATTTTCGTTGATATCTGATAATTACTGCCAGAGTTATGACCCTTGATCACTTTGAAAAATCTTGTGAACGCTTTAGAGGCTAAAGTTAATATCCGATTGACTTTAAATTTGTACACAGTGTTTAGGTCCATGAAACGAAGAATCCTATTTGATTTTCAGTGATATCTGGCACTTGATCACTTTGAAATATCTTGCGGACAAAGGCCTTGAGACAAACCATCAAAACTATTCTAATCATTTATGATAATTATTTAATGGGCTATTACTCGTAATAAGATTAACATGTGTTGTAAATGTTCTCCTTACTGATAAAAGAAACAATATGCGACAACCCTTGTTGACTGCCCGGGCGACTTAGCTGTTGTGGGCGTATGTTTCGTTGCCTGGCAACCTATCTTTTCACTATTTTTATACGCCCACATTTTCATGTGGACGTATATTGTCGTCGCCCCTGTTCGTCCGCCCGTCCAAAAATTGTTTGTGAACAGTCTACAGGTCACAATTTTTATCCGATTTCAATGAAACATATAAATATAGGTTTATCACCCTAAGATCTCGGTTCCTTTCGATATTGGCATGTATCGGACTGTAACTTCATGGGTTATGGCCCCTGATTGTACGAAAAATCACGTTTTTTAGCTTGTGAACAGTGTAGAGGTCACAATTTTGAACCAGTTGGATGAAACTTGAAATACATGTTTATAACCCAAAGATCTTGGTTCCTTTCGATATTTGCGCCAATCGGATCGTAACTTCCTGAATTATGGCCCCTGATTGTCCGAAAAATCGCCCTTTTTTAGCTTGTTGTCCCTCTGGTGGTCAAAATTGTTATCCGATTTAAAAAACGTTTGATTTTATCACCATTCCATGGTTATGAAGGTTGAATTTGAATTTTGTGAAAATCGGACCAAAATTGACGGACAAAATGGCCGCCGTTTGTACGCGAATAGTGTGAAAATATGTTATATAAAGGTTGTGGACCTTATAGAGGTCACAATTTTGAACCAATTTTGATGAAAATTGACATGTATGTTTATAACCCAAAGACCTTGGTTCCTTTCGATATTTGCTACCATCGGATCGTAACTTCCTAAATTATGGCCTCTGATTGTCCAAAAAAATCGCCCTTTTTAGCTTGTGGTCCCTCTGGAGGTCAAAATTGTTATCCGATTTAAAAAAAAAAACGTTTGATAATATCACCATTCCATGGTTATGAAGGTTGAGTTTGAATTTTGTGAAAATCGGACCAAAATTGACGGACAAAATGGCCGCCGTTTGTACGCGAATAGTGTGAAAATATGTTATATAAAGGTTGTGGACCTTATAGAGGTCACAATTTTGAACCGATTTTGATGAAACTTGACATGTATGTTTATAACCCAAAGATAAAGATCTTGGTTCCTTTCGATATTTGCGCCCATTGGATCATAACTTCCGGAATTATGTCCCCGGATTGTCCGAAAAATCGCTTTTGTTAGCGTTTGGTCCCTCTGGAGGTCAAAATTATTATCCGATTTAAAAAAACTTTTGATAATATCACCGTTACATAGTAATGAAGAGAGAGTTTGAATTACGCGAAAATCGGACTAGAATTGACGGACAAAATGGCCGCCGTTTGTACACGAATAGTGTGAAAATATGTTATATCAAGGTTGTGGACCTTATAAAGGTCACAATTTTGAATCGATTTTGATGAAACTTGACATGTATGTTTATAACCCAAAGATCTTGGTTCCTTTCGATATTTGCGCCCATCGGGTCATTACTTCCTCAATTATGGCCCCTGATTGTACGAAAAATCACCCTTTTTAGCTTGTGGTCCCTCTGGAGGTCACAATTATTATCTGATTTAAAAAAACCGTTTGATTATAAAAACCAAACAAATTCTAATGATTTTCTGATAATTCCTTAATATGCGACAACTCTTGTTGACTGCCCGGAGGATTTGGCTGCTGTGTGGGCGTATGTTTCGTTGCCTGGCAACCTGTTTTTCATATTCACTTTAAATGGCGACCACCAGTTGACCTAAAAAAAATTCTGCTCTGAACTTTTTTTAGACATTCCTTCAAGGATTCAGAAAATATAACTCCCATCTCTGTAAGTGCAATATCGCAAAAGCCTTAGGGACTTTTCAGGTTTATGATGGTGGCACTTCAGGTTTGATCGACAAACTCCATATTTTGTGTACTAATCAGTAAGTACTTATCTAGTATCGAAAAAAAATTAGGTCATTTTGACCTATATATTTCGATGATTTTTTATACGCCCACATTTTCATGTGGACGTATTATGTCGTCGCCCCTGTCCGTCCGGACGTCCGTCCGTCCACAATTTGTTTGTGGACTCTCTACAGGTCACAATTCTTATCCGATTTTGACGAAACTTGAAATATAGGTTTATCCCCAAAAGATCTCGGTTCCTTTCGATATTGGCATGTATCGGATCAAAACTTCATGGATTATGGCCCCTGATTGTACGAAAAATCACGTTTTTAGCTTGTGGACCCTATAGAGGTCACAATTTTGAAACGATTTTGATGAAACTTGACATGCATGTTTGTAACCCAAAGATCTTGGTTCCTTTCGATATTTGCGGCTATCGGAATGTAATTTCCTGAATTATGGCCCCTGATTGTCCGAAAAATCACCCTTTTTAGCTTGTGGTCCCTCTGGAGGTCACAATTATTATTCGATTTAAAAAACCGTTTGATTATATCACCGTTACACCCTAAGGAAGGTTGAGTTCGAATTTCGGGAAAATCGGACGAAAATTGCCATACAAAATGGCCGCCGTTTGTACGCGAATACTGTTAAAAAATGGTATATCAAGGTTGTGGACCCTGTGGAGGTCACAATTTTGATTCGATTTTGATGAAACTTGAAATTCATGGTTATAACCCAAAGATCTTGCTTCCTTTCGATATTTGCGCATATCGGATCGTAACTTCTTGAATTATGGCCCCTGATTATACGCAAAATCGCCTTTTTTTTAGCTTGGAGGTCACAATTATTATTCGATTTAAAAAAACGTTTGATTATATCACCGTTACACCCTAAGGAAGGTGGAGTTCGAATTTCGGGAAAATCGGACGAAAATTGCCATACAAAATGGCCGCCGTTTGTACGCGAATACTGTTAAAAAATGGTATATCAAGGTTGTGGACCATGTAAAGGTCACAATTTTAATTCGATTTTGATGAAACTTGAAATTCATGGTTATAACCCAAAGATCTTGGTTCTTTTCGATATTTGCGCATATCGGATCGTAACTTCCTGAATTATGGCCCCTGGTTATACGCAAAATCCCCCTTTCTTTAGCTTGTGGTTCCTCTGGAGGTCACAATTATTATCCAATTTAAAAAAACCGTTTGATTATATCACCGTTACACTGTAAGGAAGGTTGAGTTTGAATTTCGGGAAAATCGGACCAAAATTGACAGACAAAATGGCCGCCGTTTGTACGCAAATACTGTTAAAAAAATGATATATCATGGTTGTGGACCCTGTATAGGTCACAATTTTAATTCGATTTTGATAAGGAAGGTTGAGTTCTAATTTCGTGAAAATCGTACTAAAATTGCCGGACGAAATGGTCGCCGTTTGTACGCGAATAGTGTAAAAATATGGTATATCATGTTTGTGGACTCTCTACAGGTCACAATTCTTATCCGATTTTGATGAAAAGTCACATGTCTAGGTTGTGTTCCGTCACACCATAATCATTGTCGGTTTCGAATTTCATTAATATCAGACTGGAACTGACCAACTAAATGGCTGCTCCCAATACAGTATGAAATACAGGACTTAAAGATGTAGGAAAAATCACTTTCGGTATTGCTTGTTCTCTGTCCATCTCTCGAAAATGTGGGCGTATCCTGCCTGGCAGTGCCAGCCTATCTTTTGAAAATTTTGATCCTTAATTTCATTAAGGGGACATAATTTAGAAAATTTCTAATCATATTTTTGAAGTTGCATCGGTAAGATCTACTAACATTCTAAATTTCATGAAAATCGTACAACTATTAAAAAAGTTGTCAAATTGGCCATAACTTCCAGTTTGAAATCACAGCGACGAATTTTTGAAATTCGAAAATCTGAAATTGCAAACTTGAAGTAATTGTCTCAAGGTACTCAACGAAAAATGTTTTAGTAAAATAGGTCAATTAGTCACAAAGTTTCAGCATTGTGGGTCAAATAAATGCATACGTTCGTAAAATTTCGGATTCGTAAAATGTTTTGAAAATATATTTAATCAACACTCAACAGCTACGACACATTTTTGGAGGGATAGGTAAAAGTTTCAGAAAGATCCTATGGGTTAGATTCTGAGAAATCAGATTTGTGAATAAAACAGAAAAAATGATAATAATAATATTAATCTTAACAGAAACAATAAGCTTTCATATGTAATGCATATGAAAGCTTAACGAGATCTGCTAAGCAGATATTAAAGCTTTCATATTCACAGTCACTTCCTGTCACATGTCATGGGTCATATAAATAATTTGAACAAGAAAAAAAAAATCTATTTTCACTCGTAAACAGCTTTGTCGGCACGAAAAAAGTCAGAGACAAAATACGAATTTTTGAAAAATTCAAATACCAAAAATTGGAAATTATCCAGGCTATCCTGAAATGTATTAATTTCAGAAACAGGAGACATATTGAACATACTATGGCATATTGTGTTTGTTTACAAGCCCGTAATTGTCGATTTTTCACTATATTTCTCATATTCAATTCAAAATGGCGACCATCAGTTAACCTAAATCAAATTTCTGCTCTGAACATTTTTTAGGCATTTCTTCAGGGATTCAGAAAATATAACTCCTATTTCTGTAAGTAAAATAGAAAAAAAAGCCTTTGGGATTTTTCACGTTTCAAGATGGCGGCACTACCGGTTCGATCGATAGACGTCATATTTTATATACACATGAAGAATACCCCAGTTAGTACACACAAAAAAAAATTCAAGGTGATCTGACCTATATTTCGTCGACTGTTTTCAAAACTTTGATCCCAAATTTCTCCAAGGGGAGATAATTCATGTCACATCTAATGGTATCGTTGAAGTTGGGTTCATGATAGCTACATACATCCGGTACGAAATGTCAATGACCTCATTTTAGAAAATCGGAAAAAAGCAGAGTTGAAGTAAATATGTCAAGCTACTCAAAGAAATAGTAAAATAGGTCACATAGTAACAGAGTTATAGGTATGTAGGTCAATTTCATCATTTGTAAAATTCAGTGATTTCGGATTCGTAAAACGTTTTTGGGGTGGGGGGGGTACGTCAAAGTATCAGAGAGATCGTATGGTTAGATTATGAGAAATCCGATTTGCAGAAACTACACACACAAAGAAATAATAATAATAACAACTAGATCTGCATAGCAGTGCTGAATCGGCTTTCAGGGTCCTTTATATTGCCATGCTTTTAAATGTACATTTATACTATAAACGACCGATAGGACTCGGGGGTAACAGAAGTTTAAGAAGAGAAATAGAAGTAGTTTTCTAGATAAACGAGTCTGAATAGGCTCCGACAAGAGAGGAAAATACTACATTTTCGACATCTCATAAAATATAGCCTAACCATCGAATGTGTACGATTCTAGGGGGGGGGGGGCTACTCCTCTAGAGTGTCGCGCTAGCTGACCAGTCACCTCTGGCTTGCGGCTGTGGTTTTGAGCCCTGGTGTGAGCGTATGTGGCATGGAGATAAGGGCGCCTTCTCAACCTCGTGGGTTTCCTCCGGGCACTCCGGTTTCCTCCCACTGCTAAAGACCCCTACGCGCAAGCGAATTATTGAAATAAAATGAAACCAAATGTTAGTCCCAAAATGACCTGGTTTGTGTCGAGTGGACGTTAAACCCCATCTCTCTCTCTCTCTCTCTCTCTCTCTCTCTCTCTCTCTCTCTCTGTATCATTCTGATATATAAAAGTCCAGAAAGGAAAATACTAGATCTTCAGCGTTCCGTAATATTTTGCCTAATCAGCGAATATTTACGTATATTGTCGTCGCCCCTGTTCGTCCGTCCGTCCACAATTGTTTGTGAGCAGTCTACAGGTCACAATTTTTATCCGATTTCAATGAAACTTAAAATATAGGTTTATCACCCTAAGATCTCGGTTCCTTTCGATATTGGCATGTATCGGACTGTAACTTCATGGGTTATGGCCCCTGATTGTACGAAAAATCACGTTTTTATACGCCCACATTTTCATGTGGAAGTATTATGTCGTCGCCCCTGTCCGTCCGGACGTCCGTCCGTCCGTCCGTCCACAATAATAATAATAATAATAATGTACATTTGTAGAGCGCCAAATCCATCCAAAAGCATGCTCAAAGCGCAATGAGACAATGGTTATATACACAGTGAACAGAAAGTCTAATTCTCATAGCATTCTCGAAATAAGTGATTCCTTAGTTGTGATTTGAAAATAGTCAAGGTTTCACTGTTTCGAATTTTCAATGGCAAACCATTCCACAATTTAGGAGCAACTACACCAAAGCTTCTGTCACCAAAATGTTTCAGTTTTGAGTGTGGAACGACAAGCGTATTCTGGTAGTAAGATCGCAAGGACCGGTTTGGTTGATATACTGTTAGTAGTTCTGATAAATAGCTGGGTGCAAGATTTCGTAGACATTGGTATGTGAGGCACAGAACCTTAAAGTTGATGCGAGCTGAAATTGGGAGCCAATGTAAGGATTTTAGAACAGGTGTTATGTGAGATGATGTTTTGGTTCGTGATATGATCCTGGCTGATGTATTCTGCAGTTTCTGTAATTTGTAGAGACTTGAATGATTTATCCCAGACAACAAACTGTTACAATAGTCTAATCTTGACAGAACTAGTGACTGTACTAGAGATTTGGTGGCATCAATTGTGATGAGATGTCTAATATCACTGATGCGTCGCAAATGAAAGTAACAGGACTGACGCAGCTTATCAACCCGTGTTTCAAATGACAAACAAGGATCTAGATAAACACCAAGATCTTTCACAACACTAGTTAACTGAATAACCGAGTCTCCAATTTTAACATTGGTTTGAGATATGTTCTGAAGGCGTCTATTTGTTCCAAATAACATAACCTCAGTTTTGTCATCATTCAACTTAAGTTTATTTGAGGTCATCCAATTCTTAATAGCATGGGAACAATCAGTTACACAACCCAGAGCCTTGGTTACCTCCTCGGGCTTAAAAGATGAGACAAGCTGAGTATCGTCAGCATACGAATGGTGATCAATGTTATGTTTGTCGATAACATCAGCCAAATTATGACAGTATAGCAGAAACAGTATTGGACCGAGTACCGATCCTTGAGGCACACCGCGGGTAAGGCGGACAGGCGTCGATTGAACATTATTTATTAATACAGTCTGTTGACGATCTTGTAAGTATGACATCAGTCAGTTATGAGCCGTTCCAGTGATACTGAATTCATGTTGGAGTCGATCAGCAAGGATCTGGTGATCGACAGTGTCAAAAGCAGCCGAAAGGTCCAATAGAGTGAGTACTGATACATGACCGCTGTCAACTGAACGTCTCAGATCGTTTACAAC
The DNA here is from genome assembly GCA_036850965.1 of Patella caerulea. Classification (NCBI taxonomy): domain Eukaryota; kingdom Metazoa; phylum Mollusca; class Gastropoda; family Patellidae; genus Patella; species Patella caerulea. The sequence goes on along the minus strand of JAZGQO010000001.1, from coordinate 45,576,128 downwards.
TCTCAGCACGGTAGTTTCTGTACCATGTCCAGAACGATAAGCAGATTGAAATTTATCCCAAAGATTGTTGTTTGATATGTATGTACGCAGTCTGATGTTGACAGCTTTCTCTAAAAGTTTTGAGAGAAACGAGAGATTTGAAACAGGCCGAAAGTTTTTAAATACATTTCGATCAAGTGAATCCTTTTTAAGTAATGGACGCACAATGGCATGCTTGAAGATTTCAGGAAAAGTTCCGCTTTGCAAGCTATAATTTACTATGGAGGTTATGACAGGCAGAAGCGTATCTAAGTAGTCACAAACAATGGTACACGGAATGGGATCCAATGGACATGTTGTTTTCTTTGATGACAAGACTAACTTTCGGATTTCTTCCTCAGCAAATGGATGAAATTCAGTCAGTGGTTCGCGTTCTTTCTTGTCTGTAAATAAGGACTGAGTTTGAACAGAAAGATTGTCCAACTGACTTCTTATTTTTTCGATCTTAGAGATGAAGAAATTGGAAAAGTTATTTGCTAACTCAAAATCGCTTGTTGAATTAGGCAGTTTTGAGTTTGACTGAACACCTAATATTGATTTCATAAATCCGTGAAATTTCTTCGAGTCATTGCCAATAGCAGAAATTTTGTCCAGACAATAGTGGGCTTTAGCATTTCTAAGGATTTTGCTGACATTGTTTCGATTTGATTTGTAGATGGTGCGGTGAACCTCCAGGTTGGATTTGCGCCATTGTCGTTCTGCCACCTTGTGACTTAGCTTTCTTAACGTCTTCATTATACCATTTTGAACCTGGTCTTTTTCTTGACTGCTGGGGCATGTTTATCCAGAAGCTCAGCCAGAGTCTTATTGTAAAGATCACATAGTTCTTCAACACCCTCTGGGGGTTCTTTCGGTAAGTCTGAGGATTGTAGATCACGGATGAATACAGATCTATCAATGGCCTTAAAATTACGACATACGTTTTGCGTGCAGCTATTTCTGGGCTTTGTCATGTTCCACCTCGTTATAATAAGGAAGTGGTCAAATATTTGTATATCACGCACTTTTACATCGCTGATTAAGTTACAGGTCTCAGGTGAAATTACAAGGTCCAAAACCTGACCTAGTTTATGTGTAGGAGTAGTGACGTGTTGGACAAGACTACACACCCGCAGAAGTTTCCTGAATTTGATTGATGATGCATTGGATGCATCATCATAGTGGATGTTAAAATCCCCTAGAAATACAGTATTGTCCTTCCTGTGATTGCAGAAAAGGTTGTCAAGATCTTCAAGTGTCTCAGTGAGAGAGACATTGTTTTTCTTTGAAAGAGGCGGTCGATAAAGACACACAACATGAGCCGTTGTATTATAGGAGCTGATCTTTACATGAAGTGATTCAAAACCACGATAGGTCCAGGAAGTGTTATCAAACAGTTCAAGTTTGAGAGTATTTTTGAATATCGCAGCAAGGCCACCACCAGTGCGATTTAGTCTAGGTTTTTGGTGGGTATCATAACCTTTGGGTGTTAGCTCAGAAATTTTTGCATTGTCTCCAGATTCCTTTAACCAGGTTTCTGTCAGAAATAAGACATCAAGTCCCTCATCTAGAATTAAATCTGCCAAGTCTAGGGTTTTGTTGCGACATGACTGACTATTGAGTAGGAATACTTTCAAAGATTTAGCATCAGCAACGGCTGGCTCAGTTGAAGAACATCGAGAGGATTCTAGATTATTTAGTGGTCTTTTATTGGTAGCATATTTTGATTTACCACCTCTAGTACCTCTAAAGGTCTCAAAATAAAATATCTTAGTTGAGGGTTCAAAGTGTCTCTTTAAATTAAAAAGTTGTTTTCGTGAGTAGGTAATCATACCAGGCTTCACATCCAAGTCATAACACTGTTAACTCCATTGTTAACCCAGCTAGTAGTTAGTCTTTGCAGTTCACAAAACTTAATACAGTTCAGATTAGTATAAACACTGACAGACCAGATGCTAAAAATAGCAAAAACATGTCAACATTAAACTGAAATTTGTTTGTGGACTCTCTACAGGTCACAATTCTTATCCGATTTTGACGAAACTTGAAATATAGGTTTATCCTCATAAGATCTCGGTTCCTTTCGATATTGGCATGTATCGGATCGGAACTTCATGGATTATGGCCCCTGATTGTACAAAATATCATGTTTTTAGCCAATGGATCCTATAGAGGTCACAATTATGAACCGATTTTGATGAAACTTGACATGTATGTTTATAACCCAAAGATCTTGGTTCCTTTCGATATTTGCACCCATCGGATCGTAACTTCCTGAATTATGGCCCCTAATTGTCCGAAAAATTGCCCTTTTTAGCTTGTGGTCCCTCTGGAGGTCAAAATTATTATCCGATTTAAAAAAAAAACGTTTGATTATATCACCGTTACATTGTAATGAAGGCTGATTTCGAATTTCGTGAAAATCGAACCAAAATTGTACGCGAATAGTGTGAAAATATGTTATATCAAGGTTTGTGGACCCTAAATAGGTCACAATTTTGAACCGATTTTGATGAAACTTGACATGCATGTTTATAATCCGAAGATCTTGGTTCCTTTCGATATTTGCGCTCATTGATTCGTAACTTTCTGAATTATGGCCCCTGATTGTACGAAAAATCACCCTTTTTAGCTTGTGGTCCCTGTGGAAGTCACAATTATTTTCCGATTTAAAAAAAACCGTTTGATTATATCACCGTTTCACCTTAAGGAAGGTTTGAGTTCAAATTTCGGGAAAATCGGATCAAAATTGACAGACAAAATGGGCGCCGTTGTACGCGAATACTGTTAAAAAATTGTATATCATGGTTGTGGACCCTGTATAGGTCACAATTTTAATTTGATTTTGATGAAACTTGAAATGCATGTGCATGGTTATAACCCAAAGATCTTGGTTCCTTTCGGTATTTGTGCATATCGGATCGTAACTTCCTGAATTATTCGAATTTCGTGAAAATCGTACCAAAATTGCCGGATGAAATGGTCGCCGTTTCTACGCGAATAGTGTAAAGATATGGTATATCATGGTTGTGGACTCTCTACAGGTCACAATTCTTATCCGATTTTGCCGAAAAGTCACATTTCTAGGTTGTGTACCGTCACACCATAATCATTGTCGGCTTCGAATTTCATGAATATCAGACTGGAACTGACGAACAAAATGGCTGCTCCCAATACAGTATGAAATACAGGACTTAAAGATGTAGGAAAAATCACTTTCGGTATTGCTTGTTATCTATCCATCTCTCGAAAATGTGGGCGTATCCTGCCTGGCAGTGCGAGCCTATCTTTTAGCTTGTGAACAGTGTAGAGGTCACAATTTTGAACCGATTTGGATGCAACTTGAAATGCATGTTTATAACCCAAAGATCTTGGTTCCTTTCGATATTTGCGCCAATCGGATCGTAACTTCCTGGATTATGGCCCCTGATTGTCCGAAAAATCGTCCCTTTTAGCTTGTGGTCCGTCTGGAGGTCAAAATTGTTATCCGATTTGAAAAAAAAACTGTTTGATTATATCACCGTTCCATTGATTATATCTTTTGGGGATAAACCTATATTTCAAGTTTCGTCAAAATCGGATAAGAATTGTGACCTGTAGAGAGTCCACAAACAAATTGTGGACGGACGGACAGGGGCGACGACATAATACGTCCACATGAAAATGTGGGCGTATAAAAAAACGTTTGATTATACCACCGTTACATGGTTATGGAGGTTGAGTTCGAATTTCGTGAAAATCGGACCAAAATTGACAGAAAAAATGGTCGCCGTTTGTACGCGAATAGTGTGAAAATATGTTATATCAAGGTTGTGGACCTTATAGAGGTCACAATTTTGTACCGATTTTGATGAAACTTGACATGTATGTTTATAACTCACAGATCTTGGTTCCTTTCGATATTTGTGCCCATCGGATCGTAACTTCCTGAATTATAGCCCCTGATTGTCCGAAAAATCGCCCTTTTTAGCTTGTGGTCCCTCTGGAGGTCAAAATTGTTATCCGATTTTTTTAAAAAAATAGGTTGCCAGGCAACGAAACATACACCCACACAGCAGCTAAATCGTCCGGGCAGTCAACAAGAGTTGTCGCATATTAAGTAATTATCAGAAAATCATTAGAATTTGTTTGGTTTTTATAAAGTTCTGCCCCATGCTAATGTTAAGTATGCGAATCATTTAATATTATGGAATTAGCTGTCACCTCCACTGGATGCGAAACATTTAATATTATGGCGACTTTTCGTACTATCAGGGGCCATAATTCAGGAAGTTACGATCAGATATGTCCAAATATCGACAGGAACCAAGATCTTTTAGTTATGAACATGCATTTCAAGTTTGACCAAAATCGAATTAAAATTGTGACCTCTACAGGGTACACAATTTTGATATACCATATTTTTACACTATTCGTGTAAAAATGGCGGCCATTTTGTTCATTAATTTTCGTCCGATGTTCACAAAATTCAAACTGAAAATTCATTACAGTGTAACGGTGATATAATCAAATGTTTTTGAACTCCAGACCTATCACAAGATAATAAAGGCAATTATCCGTATAATCACAGGCCATAATGCAGGAAGTTACAATCCGATATGCGCAAATATCGCAAGGAACCAAGATCTTTAGGACTTTAGGTTATAAAAATGTATTTCAAGTTTTATCAAAAACGAATTAAAATTGTGACCTCTATAGGGTTCACAACCTTGATATACCATATTTTTATACCATTAGCGTACAGGTCATTTTGTTTGTCAATTTTGGTCCGATTTTCATGAAATTCAAACTCAACCTAGATTACCCTGTAATCAAACGTTTTTTTAAATCAGGTAATAATTGTTACCTCCAGAGGGACCACAAGGTGATAAAGGCGATTTTTCGTACTATCAGGGGCCATAATTCAGGAAGTTACGATCCAATATGCGCAAAGATCTTTATGTTATAAACATGTGTTTCAAGTTTCATCAAAATCGGTTCAAAATTGTGACCTCTACAGGGTCCACAACCTTGATATAACATATTTTCACACTATTCGCGTACAAACAGCTGCCATTTTCACCGTCAATTTTGGTCCAAATTCAACATCAACTTTTATAACAATGTAACGGTGATATAATCAAACGTTTTTTTAAATTGGATAATAATTTTGACCTACAGAGGGGCCACAAGCTAAAAAAAAGGCAATTTTTCGGCCAATCACGGGACATAATTCAGGAAGTTACTTTCAGATGGGCGCAAATATAGAAAGGACCCAAGATCTTTGGGTTATAAACAGACATGTCAAGTTTCATCACAATCGGTTCAAAATTGTGACCTCTATAGCTTGATATAACATTTTTTCACACTATTCGCGTACAAACGGCGGCCATTTTGTCTGTCAATTTTGGTCCGATTTTCACGAAATTCGAACTCAACCTCCATAACCATGTAACGGTGGTATAATCAAACGTTTTTTTATACGCCCACATTTTCATGTGGACGTATTATGTCGTCGCCCCTGTCCGTCCGTCCACAATTTGTTTGTGGACTCTCTACAGGTCACAATTCTTATCCGATTTTGACGAAACTTGAAATATAGGTTTATCCCCAAAAGCTCTCGGCTGCTTTCGATATTGGCATGTATCGGATCAAAACTTCATGGATTATGGCCCCTGATTGTACGAAAAATCACGTTTTTAGCTTGTGGACCCTATAGAGGTCACAATTTTGAACCGATTTTGATGAAACTTGACATGCATGTTTGTAACCCAAAGATCTTGGTTCCTTTCCATATTTGCGGCTATCGGAACGTAATTTCCTGAATTATGGCCCCTGATTGTCCGAAAAATCACCCTTTTTAGCTTGTGGTCCCTGTGGAGGTCACAATTATTATCCGATTTAAAAAAACCGTTTGATTATATCACCGTTACACCCTAAGGAAGGTTGAGTTCGAATTTCGGGAAAATCGGACCAAAATTGCCATACAAAATGGCCGCCGTTTGTACGCGAATACTGTTAAAAAATGGTATATCAAGGTTGTGGACCCTGTAAAGGTCACAATTTTAATTCGATTTTGATGAAACTTGAAATTCATGGTTATAACCCAAAGATCTTGGTTCCTTTCGATATTTGCGCATATCGGATCGTAAATTCGTGAATTATGGCCCCTGATTATACGCAAAATCGCCTTTTTTTTTAGCTTGTGGTCCCTCTGGAGGTCACAATTATTATCCGATTTAAAAAAAACATTTGATTATATTACCGTTACACCGTAAGGAAGGTTGAGTTCGAATTTCGGGAAAATCAGACCAAAATTGCCATACCCTGAAAAGGTCACAATTTTAATTCGATTTTGATGAAACTTGAAATTCATGGTTATAACCCAAAGATCTTGGTTCTTTTCCATATTTGCGCATATCGGATCGTAACTTCCTGAATTATGGCCACTGGTTATACGCAAAATCCCCCTTTCTTTAGCTTGTGGTCCCTCTGGAGGTCACAATTATATCCGATTTAAAAATACGTATAATTATATCACCGTTACACCGTAAGGAAGGTTGAGTTTGAATTTTGGGAAAATCGGACAGACAAAATGGCCGCCGTTTGTACGCGAATATTGTTAAAAAAAATGGTATATCGTGGTTGTGGACCCTGTATAGGTCACAATTTTAATTCGATTTCGATGAAGAAGGTTGAGTTCTAATTTCGTGAAAATCGTACCAAAATTGCCGGACGAAATGGTTGCCGTTTGTATGCGAATAGTGTAAAAATATGGTATATCATGGTTGTGGACTCTCTACAGGTCACAATTCTTATCCGATTTTGATGAAAAGTCACATTTCTAGGTTGTGTACCGTCACACCATAATCATTGTCGGCTTCGAATTTCATGAATATCAGACTGGAACTGACCAACTAAATGGCTGCTCCCAATACAGTATGAAATACAGGACTTAATGATGTAGGAAAAATCACTTTCGGTATTCCTTGTTCTCTATCCATCTCTCGAAAATGTGGGCGTATCCTGCCTGGCAGTGCCAGCCTATCTTTTTAAATCGGATAACAATTATGACCTCTAGAGGGACCACAAGCTAAAAAGGGTGATTTTTTGGACAATCAGGGGCCATAATTCAGGAAGTTACGATCCGATGGGCGCAAATATTGAAAGGAACCAAGACCTTTGGGTTATAAACATACATGTCAAGTTTCATGAAAATCGGTTCAAAATTGTGACCTCTATAGGGTCCACAACCTTGATATAACATATTTTCACACTATTCGCGTACAAACGGCGGCCATTTTGTACAAACGTGTTTTTTATTTTTATTATTATCTGATTTAAAAAAAAACAACGTTTGATTATATCACAGTTACACCGTAGTTATGGGTGAGTTTGAATTATGATTTTCTCATGATTACTTCAAATGCAACAACTCTTGTTGACTGCCCGGACGATTTGGCTGCTGTGTGGGCATATGTTTTGTTGTCTGGCAACCTATTTTTGTACTTTTTTTTCAAAATATGGAATATTTTTTCGACTATTTCCGGTTTTGGGATCATCGTCGGGATAGCTTTAACATGTTGTTTAGATATTTAACTTTCTGTACCATAAGTGTCAGAAAGATTCATGGAGTATTTTTCGAGAAAAACAACAAATAAAAAAGCATTTTCAATAATTTTACCATTTTTCACTCTTTTTCAACGATTGAGGCCATTTTTAGAACACTTACAATGCTTTTCTCTTTGGGTGCACACTCTAGACCACAGATAGGACTCTGAGTAAAAAAAGGTCAAAGTTTCAGAAAGATCCCATGGTTAAATTCTGAGAAATCCGATTTGCAGAAAGTATACAAAAAAAAAATAATAATAACAATAATAATCTTAACAAAAACAATAAGCTTTCATATGTAATATGAAAGCTTAATAATAATAACTTTAACAGAAACAATAAGCTTTCATATGTAATATGAAAGCTTAACTAGATCTGCAAAGCAGATATTAAAGCTTTCATATTAACAGTCACTTCCTGTCACATGTCATGGGTCATGTAAATAATCTCATCAACAACAAAAAAATCTTTAAAATCGGTCAAAATATGGCGAAGTTTTTATGATTTTTCAATCGTAAACAACTTTATCGGCACGGAAAACATCAAAGACAAAATTCGAAAATGTGACATTTTCAAATAATAATATTTCGACCCTGATCCCGGCTATCCAGAAATGTATTCATTTTGGAAATAGGAGACATATTCTCCAAACTACGGCCTATTGCTTTCATTCACGTGCTCGTTATTGTCGATTTTTCACCTTTTCTCATATTCAGTTCGAAATGGTGACCATCAAAATTCTGATCCTGTAGATTTTTAGGCATTCCTTCAAGGATTCCGAAATTGTAACTCCCATGGCTGTAAGTAAAATATCGTAAAAGCCTTTGTGATTTTTCACGTTTCAAGATGGCGGCACTTCCGGTTCGATCCACAAACTCAATATTTTGTGTACGAATCAGTATTTACTTATCTAGTATCAAAAAAAAAAATCAGGTCAAAGTTTCAGACAGATCCCATGGTTAGATTCTGAGAAATCCGATTTGCAGAAAGTATACAAAAAAAAATAATAACTAGATCTGCAAAGCATATATTAAAGCTTTCATATTAACAGTCACTTCCTGTCACATGTCATGGGTCATGTAAATAATCTCATCAACAAAAAAAAATCATTAAAATCGGTCAAAATATAGCGAAGTTTTTATGATTTTTCAATCGTAAACAACTTTATCGGCACGAAAAACATCAAAGACAAAATTCGAAAATGTGACCTTATCAAATAACAATATTTCGACCCTGATCCCGGCTATCCAGGAATGTATTCATTTTGGAAATAGGAGACATATTCTCCAAACTACGGCCTATTGCTTTCATTCACATGCTCGTTAATGTCGATTTTTCACCTTTTCTCATATTCAGTTCGAAATGGTGACCATCACGTGACCGAAATCAAAATTCTGATCCGATATATTTTTAGGCATTCCTTAAAGGATTCCGAAAATGTAACTCCCAGGTCTGTAAGTAAAATATCGCAAAAGCCTTTGTGATTTTTCACGTTTCAAGATGGCGGCCCTTCGCGTTCGATCCACAAACTCAATATTTTGTGTACGAATCAGTATTTACTTATCTAGTATCCAAAAAAAAAATCAGGTCATTCTGACCTATATTTCTTCGATTTTTTTGGAAAACTTTGATCCCTAATTTCACCAAGGGGAGATAATTTAGAAAATTTCTCAGGACATCTTTAAAGTTGCATCGGTAAGATCTACTTACATACTAAATTTCATGAAAATCGTACAACTATTAAAGAAGTTGTCAAGTTGGTCTCAACTTCCGGTTCGAAATCACAGCGACGAATTTTCGAAATTCGAAAATCTGAAACTGCAGTTGAAAATGATTTTTGTCAGGGCACTCAAAGAAAAAAGAATTAGTAAAATAGGTCTAATAGTCACAGAGTTACAGTAATGCAGGTCAAATTCACTCGTTCGTAAAATTCGGTGATTTCGAATTCGTAAAACATTTTGAAAATATATTTAATCAAAAACTGCCACCCAGTTTTGGGGGGGTAGGTCAAAGTTTCAGAAAGATCCCATGGTTAGATTCTGAGAAATCCGATTTGCAGAAATGGCACAAAAAAATAAAAATAATAATAACTAGATCTACAAAGCAGATATTAAAGCTTTCATATTAACAGTCACTTCCTGTCACATGTCATGGGTCATGTAAATAATCTCATCAACAACAAAAAAATCATTAAAATCGGTCAAAATATAGCGAAGTTTTTATGATTTTTTAATCGTAAACAACTTTATCGGCACGAAAAACATCAAAGACAAAATTCGAAAATAGGTTGCCAGGCAACGAAACATACGCCCACACAGCAGCCAAATCGTCCGGGCAGGAACCAAGATCTTTGGGTTATAAACATACATGTCAGGTTTCATCAAAGTCGATTCAAAATTGTGACCTCTATAGGGTCCACAACCTTGATATAACATATTTTCACACTATTCGTGTATAAACGGCGTCCATTTTGTCCGTCAATTCTAGTCCGATTTTCACGTAATTCAAACTCTCTCTTCATTACCATGTAACGGTGATATATTCAAACGTTTTTTTAAATCCGAAAATAATTTTTGACCTCCAAAAGCGATTTTTCGGACAATTCGGGGACATAATTCAGGAAGTTATGATCCAATGGGCGCAAATATCGAAAGGAACCAAGATCGTTTGGTTATAAACATACATGTCAAGTTCAAAATGCGTTCAAAATTATGACCACTATAAGGTCCACAACCTTTATATAACATATTTTCACACTATTCGCGTACAAACGGCGGCCATTTTGTCCGTCAATTTTGGTCCGATTTTCACAAAATTCAAACTCAACCTTCATAACCATGTAACGGTGATATATTCAAACGTTTTTTTCAATCGGATAACAATTTTGACCTCCAGAGGGACCACAACCTAAAAAGGGCGATTTTTGGACAATCAGGGGCCATAATCCAGGAAGTTACGATCCGATGGGCGCAAATATCGAAAGGAACCAAGATCTTTGGGTTATAAAAATACATGTCAAGTTTCATCAAAATTGGTTCAAAATTGTGACCTCTATAAGGTCCACAACCTTGATATAACATATTTTCACACTATTCGCGTACAAACGGCGGCCATTTTGTCCGTCAATTTTGGTTCGATTTTCACGAAATTCGAACTCAACCTTCATAACCATGGAACATTGATATAATCCAACGGTTTTTTAAATCCGATAACAATTTTGACCTCCAGAGGGACTACAAGCTAAAAAGGTCAATTTTTCGGACAATCAGGGGCTATAATTCAGGAAGTTACGATCCGATGGGCGCAAATATCGAAAGGAACCAAGATCTTTGGGTTATAAACATACATGTCAAGTTTCATCAAAATCGGTTCAAAATTTTGACCTCTATAAGGTCCACAACCGTCATATAACATATTTTCACACTATTCGCGTACAAACGGCGGCCATTTTGTCCGTCAATTAACCATTGAACGGTGATATAATCAAACGGTTTTTTAAATCCGATAACAATTTTGACCTCCAGAGGGACCACAAGCTAAAAAGGGCGATTTTTCGGACAATCGGGGGCCATAATTCAGGAAGTTACGATCCGATTGGCGCAAATATCGAAAGGAACCAAGATCTTTGGGTTATAAATATGCATTTCAAGTTTTATCCAAATCGGTTCAAAATTGTGACCTCTACACTGTTCAGGGACCATAACCCATGAAGTTACAGTCCGATACATGCCAATATCGAAAGGAACCGAGATCTTAGGGTGATAAACCTATATTTTCAGTTTCATTGAAATCGGATAAAAATTGTGACCTGTAGACTGTTCACATACAACGGGCGGACGGACGAACAGGGGCGACGACAATATACGTTCACATGAAAATGTGGGCGTATAAAAATGTGACATTTTCAAATAACAATATTTCGACCCTGATCCCGGCTATCCAGAAATGTATTCATTTTGGAAATAGGAGACATTCTCCAAACTACGGCCTATTGCTTTCATTCACGTGCTCGTTAATGTCGATTTTTCACCTTTTCTCATATTCAGTTCGAAATCGTGAACATCACGTGACCGAAATCAAAATTCTGATCTGATAGATTTTTAGGCATTTTAGGATTCCGAAAATGTAACTCCCATGTCTGTAATTAATACATCGAAAAAGCCTTTGTGATTTATCACGTTTCAAGATGGCGGCACTTCCGGTTCGATCCACAAACTCAATATTTTGTGTACGAATCAGTATTTACTTATCTAGTATCCATAAAAAAATCAGGTCATTCTGACCTATATTTCTTCGATTTTTTTGAAAACTTTGATCCCTAATTTCACCAAGGGGAGATAATTTAGAAAAATTTCTAAGGAGATCGTTAAAGTTGCATCGGTAAGATCGACTTACATACTAAATTTCATGAAAATCGTACAACTATTAAAGAAGTTGTCAAGTTGTTCTCAACTCCCGGTTCGAAATCACAGCGACGAATTTTCGAAATTCAAAAATCTGAAACTGCAGTTGAACATGATTTTTTGTCAGGGTACTCAAAGAAAAAAGAATTAGTAAAATAGGTCAAATAGTCACAGAGTTACAGTAATGCAGGTCAAATTCACTCGTTCGTAAAATTCGGTGATTTCGAATGCTTAAAACGTTTTGAAAATATATTTAATCAATACTCACCACCCATTTTTGGTGGGGAAGGTCAAAGTTTCAGAAACATCCTGTGGTTAGATTCTGAGAAATCCGATTTGCAGGAAACACATGTTGACTTTACGAGAAAGACCTTTAAATATGCTCCAAATTGTAAAAATACGACGTTTTGGGTTGTCAATCTCTTTTTTTCGGCTACCCCGGGCATTTAAGAAAATATGATACAATGATTTCACACAACAGGTTAGCTATTAGACTCTCGATTGACAAGAGTTTCATCGCCCTCCCTTCATTATAACCAAAGTTATTGTGCCCTAAAGAATCAACAAATCAGCTTGCTTATCTCTGCTTACCCTAAGCAGAAAATGCTCATCTTTGAACTCAATCACGACAGTGACCTAGTGAACGTCTACACCAAGTTTGAACATTCTAGCTCAATTAGGAGAGTTATTGTGTTCCAAATTCTCGGCCCTTCAAATTGCTTCTATTTTTCACTTTCACTTCAAAATGACGACCATCAATTGACCTAAATCAAAATTCTACTCCGAACGTTTTTGGGGCCATCCTTGAAGGATTCAGAAAATATAACTCCCGTGTCTGTATGTATAATAGCAAAAAAGCCTTTGTGATTTTTCACGTTTCAAGATGGCGGCACTTACGGTTCAATCCACAAACTCAATATTTTGTGTACGAATCAGTATTTACTTATCTAGTATTCAAAAAAAAACATCAGTTCATTCTGACCTATATTTCTTCGATTTTTTTTAAAACTTTGATCCTCAATTTCACCAAGGGGAGATAATTTAGAAAATTTCTATTTATATTTTAGAAGTCACATGGGTAAGATCTACTTACATACTAAATTTCATGAAAATCGTAGAACTATTAAAGAAGTTGTCAAGTTGGTCTCATCTTCCGGTTCGAAATCACAGCGACGAATTTTTGAAATTCGAAAATCTGAAACTGCAGTTGAAAATGATTTTTGTCAAGGTACTCAAAGAAAAAAGAATTAGTAAAATAGGTCAAATAGTCACAGAGTTACAGTATTGTAGGTCAAATTCATTCGTTCGTAAAATTCTGTGATTTCGAATTCGTAAAACGTTTTGAAAATATATTTAATCAAAAACACTGACACCCAGTTTGGGGGGGGGGGCGTAGGTCAAAGTTTCAGAAAGATCCCATGGTTAGATTCTGAGAAATCCGATTTGCAAAAACAATAAGCTTTCATATGTAATATGAAAGCTTAATAATCTTAACAAAAACAATAAGCTTTCATATGTAATATGAAAGCTTAATAATAATCTTAACAAAAACAATAAGCTTTTATATGTAATATGAAAGCTTAATAATCTTAACAAAAACAATAAGCTTTCATATGTAATATGAAAGCTTAATAACTTTAACAGAAACAATAAGCTTTCATATGTAATATGAAAGCTTAATAATAATAACTTTAACAGAAACAATAAGCTTTCATATGGAATCTGAAAGCTTAATAACTTTAACAGAAACAATAAGCTTTCATATGTAATATGAAAGCTTAATAACTAGATATGCTACTGTCCCATGCAGATATGAAAGCTTTCATATTCACTGTCACTTCCTGTCACATGTCATGCGTCATATAAATAATCCGAAGAAGAAAAAATAAATCATTAAAATCGGTCACAATAAAGCGAAATTAATGTGATTTTTCACTCATTTTTCACAACTTTGTCGGCACGTAAACATCAAAGGCGAAATTCGAATTTTTGAAATATTTAAACACAAAAATTTCGACCTGTATCCCGGCTATCCCGAAATTTATTAAATGTATTAAAATCGGTCACAATGTAGCGAAATTAATGTGATTTTTCACTCGTAAACAACTTTGTCGGCACGGAAAACATCAAAAGCGAAATTCGAATATATTTGAAATATTCAAATACCAAAAATTCGACCCGTATCCCGTCTATCCTGAAATTGAAATGTATTAAATTTTAGACATAGGAGACGCATTGAACATATACTATTCAAAAAATGTAGGGGATATTTGGTTTATAAGTGTTATTAAAGTCAACTAATGAAACTGACGAAGAAACAAATGACAAAATGAAATGAAGTTCACATTCATCGATTTATTCCAAATGATCGTTACACTAAGTAAGGCACAGACTGACCATTATAAGGGTAAAATGATACCCGGGGTCAAACAGCAAAGTTACCACAGCATCACAACAAAGTCAGTAACGGGTAAATCCTCCTCTGTTTGCCAAACAAGCATTGATCAGACGTGGCATACTCCTAATGATACCTCTAAGGTCATTTTGGTCCAGATTGTCCCATTCCTGTTGCAACGCAGCAGCAAGTTCTTGGACATTGGCAGGACGTTGTTGACGTTGACGTAACCTCTGTCCAAGCATGTCCCAGACATGCTCGATGGGGGAGAGGTCGGGACTCAGTGCTGGCCAAGGTAATGTGGTGATGTTCTGTTGTTGGAGGTAACCTGTCACGATCCTGGCCCTGTGACATCTTGCGTTGTCATCCTGGAAGATGAAACGGCGGCCATGACGTCGTGCGAACGGCACAACATGGACTGCCAAGATGTTGTCCCGGTAGTACTGGCCTGTAACACGCCCTGCAACAACATGTAAAGCCGTTCTTCCAGCAACAGTGATGCCTCCCCACACCATAACAGAACCACCCCCAAATCGATCATGTCTGATGACGTTAACGTCTCGTAAGCGCTCGTTTCGACGACGCCACACCCTCCTACGTCTGTCCAAAAAATCAACAGTGAACCTTGACTCATCTGAAAACATCACATTGCTCCAGCGTCGATTATCCCAGTGTTGTCGATCCCTACACCAACGACGTCTTGCCTGAATGTGATGATCTCTCAAACAAGGGATCACGCGAGGACGTCGGGCGCGAAGGTGACCCCTATGCAGTCGATTCCGAATCGTCTGGCCACTCACTCTCACACCAGTGTCTGTTTGAAGACGAGCGCTTATCTGATTTGCTGTGATGACACGATTTCTCAATGCCAAGGTACGGATAAATCGATCCTGGGCTTGAGTTGTCGCCCTTGGTCGACCTGAGCATGGTCTGTCCTGTACAGATTGTGTATCACGGTATCTGGACCATAGCCTGCTTATGACAGACTGAGAAACATTCATCGTCCGCGCCACAACCGCCTGTGTTGTGCCGATTTGTAGCATGACAAGGGCACGTAACCTTTCATTTTGGGTAAGCCGACGCATATCAAAATTTGTTTTCTGGTCACTAAAACAATTAAACTGATGTTTCCACCCTGGAATTCAATGCCACAATGACTGTAACATTCAAAGTCAGAGTCGTACAAATCTTGGGTTGGACCCCCATGATGATCCCAAGCATCACCTGCTTTCCATGCGGTAGCTATTGGTGCGTTTGGGCGTCACATGTAACTGGAAATGTTTCTTCTGTTAGGTTCTATAGTGACTTTTTTCGTAGTCATTTGCATATTTTAGTATTATGCCCCCAAATCAAATATCCCGTACTTTTTATACGCCCACATGGAAATGTGGTCCGTATATTGCCGTCGCCCCCGTCCGTCCGTCTGTCGGTCCGTCCGTCCGTCCGTCCGTCCATCGTCCACAATTTCTTGTGAACGCTCTAGAGGCTAAAGTTAATATCCGATTGACTTGAAATTTATACACGGTGTTTAAGGTCGTGAGACGAGGAAGCCTATTGATTTTCAGCGATATTTGGCGCTTGATCACTTTGAAATATCTTGTGGACAAAGGCCTTGAGACAAGCCATCAAAACTATTCTAATCATTTCTGATAATTATTTAATGGGCTATTACTCGTAATAAGATAATTACTACCAGAGTTATGACTTTTGATCACTTTGAAAAATCTTGTGAACGCCCTTGAGGCTATAGTTAATATCCGATTGACTTTAAATTTATACACAGTGTTTAAGGTCAGGAGACGAAGAAGCCTATTGATTTTCGGTGATATCTGATAATTACTACCAGAGTTATGACCCTTGATCACTTTGAAAAATCTTGTGAACGCTATAGAGGCTAAAGTTAATATCCGATTGACTTTAAATTTATACACAGTGTGTAAGGTCACGATAAGAAGAAGTCTGTTGATTTTCAGCAATATCCGATAATTCCTGCCCGAGTTATGACCCTTGATCACTTTGAAAAATCGTGTGAACGCTCTAGAGGCTAAAGTTAATATCCGATTGAATTTAAATTTATACACGGTGTTTAAAGTCATGATACAAAGAAGCCTATTGATTTTCAGCAATATCCGATATTTACTGCCAGAGTTATGACCCTTGATCACTTTGAAAAATCTAAAGTTAATATCCGATTGACTTTAAATTTATACACACTATTTACGGTCATGATACAAAATAGCCTATTTATTTTCAGCGATATCCGATAATTTCTGCCAGAGTTATGACCCTTGATCACTTTGAAAAACCCTGTGATTGCTCTAAAGGCTAGGGGGGTTGGGATGGCCTAGTCATCTAGTGCGCCGCGCTTCGGCCTCTAGCTGGTGTGAGCCCTGGTGTGAGCGTATGTGGCATGGAGATAGGGGCGCCTTCTCAACCTTGTGGGCTTCCTCCGGGCACTTCGGTTTCCTCCCACTGCTAAAGACCCCTACGCGCAAGCGAATTATTGAAATAAAATTAACCATATGTTAGTCCCGAAATGACCTAGTTGTGTTGAGTGGACTTTAAACCCCATTTCTCTCTCTCTCTCTCTCTCTCTCTCTCTCTCTCTCTAAAGGCTAAAGTTAATATCCGATTGACTTTAAATTTGTACACAGTGTTTAGGGTCATGATACGAAGAATCCTATTTAATTTTCAGTGATAATTTCTGGCAGTTGATCACTTTGAAATATCTTGTTGACAAAGGCCTTGAGACAAACCATCAAAACTATTCTAATCATTTCTGATAATTATTTAATGGGCTATTACTCGTAATAAGATTATCATGTGTTGTAAATGTTCTCCTTACTGATAAAAGAAACAATATGCGACAACCCTTGTTGACTGCCCGGCCCTTCAAATTGCTACTACTTTTCATATTCACTTCAAAATGGAATCCATCAGTAGACCTAAATCAAAATTCTGCTCTCAGCGATTTTTGGGCCAACCTTCAAGGATTCAGAAAATATAACTCCCGTGTCTGTAAGTAAAATAGCAAAAAAAGCCTTAGGGATTTTTCACGTTTCAAGATGCTGGCACTTCCGGTTCGATCGACAAACTCCATGTTTTGTGTACGAATCAGTAATTACTTGTCTAGTGTCGAAATTTTTTTTTAGGTCATTCTGACCTTTATTTCGAGTTTATCACTTTTACAGTACCTCTGATTACCAACCGATTATAACAAAACTTTAAAAATAAAAGAGAAAGAGAGAAATGCGGCTTAAAGTCCATTCCACACAAACTAGGACATTTCGGGGCTCGCATATATTTTTTAATTTTATTTCAAAACTTCCCTTGCGCGTACGAGTCTTTAGGAGTGGGAGGAAACCGAAGGACACGGAGAAAACCCACGAGGTTGGAAACCATACTCCATGTCACATGCAACCTAGAAATCGAAACGACGCCGGTTGACTCAATGACAGACGTTACGATACAGCGCGCACATGCTAACCATTCAGCCATTCAGCCGCCCTAAAATCGGGAAATTGCTGACTTATAGCAAGAAACATTTCAAACGGGCATTTCAATCGAAACAACGCCAGTTGACTCAGTGACAGACGTTACGATACAGAGCGCAGGTGCTAACCATTCAGCCACGTAACCTCCCTAAATTTGGCAAATTGCTGACCTACAGCGAGAAACATTTCAACCGGGCGAAATTTTCTATTTTAACAGTTAAATTTGCACGTTACCTTTAATTATCAACCGAATATTACAAAACTTTTAAAAATAAGCTCCCCTTGACCAGCTTAATCGTTCGCAATAAAAGTTTGCGCCTTAAAATTGTCAAATTGCTGACTTTAAAGTGAGAAACATTACAACCGGGCGAAATTTTCTGTTTTACAGTACCATTGATTACCAACCGATTATTTCAAAACTTTAAAAATAAAACAGAAGGAGAGAAATGCGGCTTAACGTCCATTCGACACAAACTAGGTCATTTCGGGACTAACATGTTTTTTAATTTTATTTATAAACTTCCCTTGCGCGTACTGGTCTTCAGGAGTGGGAGGAAACCGAAGGACACGGAGAAAACCCACGAGGTTGGACACCATACTCCATGTCACGTGCAACCTGGAAATCGAAACGACGCCAGTTGACTCAATGACAGACGTTACGACACAGCGCGCGTATGCTAACCATTCAGTCATTCAACCTCCCTGAAATCGGGAAATTGCTGACTTATAGCAAGCAACATTTCAACCGATTATTACAAAACTTTTGAAAATAAGCTCCAACTGACCAGCTTAATCGTATGCAATAAACGTTTGGCGTGAATTGAAAGTTCTGCACCGAGAAAGTTCATCTCGATTTTCCGGCGTGGTTCCCTCTTGTCAGTGAGGCAGAACGGAGAGAATGACAAGGACAGCTGTCTAGTCGTTCGGATGGGACGAAAAACCAAGTCCCGTGTACACATTGTAGTGCACGTAAAATATCCCTAAGCAGTTGGAATTCGATACTGTTGAATAAGCTCTATACGATGACCAAATGTGCAAATTGTAGTCACCCACGCTGCATGTTTCGCTTAACAATGAAAGGGTGCAGTTTTCAATTTTCGATCCTTTTATTCTTCTACTCCTGATATTTTGGACTGTTGATCGATGGTTTCATATAAAAGACTATCGATAAGACTCTTTAGTCTTTGTAGAAGAAGTTCCCCAAAAATATTATGTTGATTTAAGAGAAAGGGAGCTTTAAAAATGCTCAAAATCGTAAAAATACGACTTTTTGGATTTTCGATCTCTTTTTTTTTCTGCTATCCCTGACATTTGAAAAAATGATACAATGATTCACACAACGGGCTAGCTATTAGACTTTCGATTGACAGGAGTTTCACCACCCTCTCTTCATTATAACCGAAGTTATCGTGCCCTAAAGAATCAACAAATCAGCATATTTATCTCTGCTTGCCCTATGCTCATCTTTATACTCAATCATGACATTGACCTAGTGAACGTCTACACCAAGTTTGAACATTCTAGCTTAATTAGAAAGAGAGTTATTGTGTTTCAAAGTCTCGGCCCTTCAAATTGCTACTACTTTTCATATTCACTTCAAAATGGAATCCATCAGTAGACCTAAATCAAAATTCTGCTCTCAGCGATTTTTGGGCCAACCTTCAAGGATTCAGAAAATATAACTCCCGTGTCTGTAAGTAAAATAGCAAAAAAGCCTTAGGGATTTTTCACGTTTCAAGATGGTGGCACTTCAGGTTCGATCGACAAACTTTATATTTTGTGTACAAATCAGTAATTACTTATGTAGTATCCAAAAAAAAATTAGGTCATTCTGACCTATATTTCAATGATTTTTTTGAGAATTTTGATCCCTAATTTCACCAAGGGGAGATAATTTAGAAAAATTTCTAAGGAGATCGTGAAAGTTGCATCGGTGAGATCTACTTACATAGCTTGTGTGAAACACTATTGTTTTTGTTAAAATTATTATCAGGCTTTCACCTTCGGTGAAAGACTATTGTTATTAGGCTTTCAGACTTTCGTCTGAAAGACTATTGTTTTTACTAACATTATTATTAGGCTTTCAGACTTGAAAGCCTATTGTGATTACTAAAATTATTATTATTAGGGTTTCACACTGCGTAGCTTGTGTGAAACACTATTGTTTTTGTTAAAATTATTAGGCTTTCAGACTTTCGTCTGAAAGCCTATTGAGATTACTAAAATTATTAGGCTTTCAGACTTTCGTCTGAAAGCCTATTGAGATTACTAAAATTATTATTATTATTATTATTATTATTATTATTATTATTATTATTTACCGCGGGGGCCTAGATCTCCATGATCGAAAACAGATATCGATCTGGAATTAGATTTTCTATTGGGAAACCATGTGGTGGCTACTTGATAAAATATTTTTGAAATTTCTGCGCATACCGGAAGTGACCGAACTTTGCACGTTGTCTAAAAATTGAAAATCGGCCATAGTTTCGTCAATTCGTTATCCATTTTCAAACAAATTACATTTTTGGAATCCCTGAATCTTTTCTGAGACAATGGCTATCTCACATTTTTCAATTTCGAACATTCGTCTATGACTTTTATCGTTCGAAAATTGAAAACATGTTGTTTACGAGACCATTTTTGTCATTTTTCAAAATTTTCAAATTTGACCTACATTTTTGGATACCTGAAGTCCATCCGATTCCAGTAATATAAGTTTCATTCAGAGTTATCGCCCTTTATTTTTCGATTTTTTTCGAATTTTCTTCCCATTTTGTCAGCTCGGGTTTCGTTTTATGGTAGAATTGACGTTTCTGAAACTTCTAGAACATGAAGTTATAGTCCAATACCAACGTATAAAGCAATTTCGACAAGAATCCTTAAACCGGAAGTGGTCGAAATAATGTGCAATATTTTGAAAAAAATGCAAAAAATGGATATTTTGGGGAAAAACGCGAATTCTCCGCCCGATATCAATGGATTAAAGAAATTAGGGTACCATTGGACTGCACTAGGATTGTGCTATCGTATGATACCCAACTCGTACGGATACGATGAGCAGGCAGCAAAATATGGCACGCTGAAAATCAAGTATTTTCTGATTTGGAGCGTTTTTGGACGCCTGTATCTCGAAAACTTAACCGCAACTTTTTTTGTAATTTTTTCTATCGAGAGTCCTTTCGGAGGTATTTTGCATGAAGCCATCCAATAAGACTTTGAAATATCTGGAATAGGTGAAATAACGGACTGAAAATCGAAAAAAGTCGAAAAATCGTGAAATTTTGGAAAATGCTCTGCTATTTTTTTATTTTCAAAGATTTCCAAAAAACGATTGTATATTCAGATAGCTGACCTAATTACGATTCTAACGATGTATAATATGTATGTAGTTATTGAAATTTAATTTTCGATATTTTAAATTTTTTGCATTTTTGGCACTTTTGAACCTAGGATTTCTCAGGGGCATTTTATCTGATCAGATAATGTAATATATCATTACAGAGCACTGTGGCTATTTTAGTGCCCAAACCGGTTATTAAAACTATACCGACAATAATAACCATACCGGAAGTATTCAAAAAATGAAAAAAAAGGTTAAAAACATTGTCGCACTTGCGAAAAACTTGATTTCTCCCTTAGGTAATAGCGGACCAAAAGAACTAAAGTGTCGTTGGATAGCCCTATTAATGGACCATCATATGGTATCTAAATAATACGATATCGATGGTAAGGAAATAAATTATTGTATGCCAAAAATCTAGTATTTTCCGATTTTTTAACATTCTGAGACGCCCTTTTCTCGAAAACGACGCCGCAGATTTTTCTTAAACTTTTCTAACTCAAAGTCCCATCGGTTGTCTATATAGTGAATCCAAAATGAAAAGCATTGAAATAATATAGGTGGTCCAAAAATGGCATCAAACTTTGAAAAAAATTGAAAAATCGTTAAATTTTTGTAAACGCTCTTTTATTTATCTTTTTTTCCAAAACTGCTCAATGGATGTTTCTGACACTTCTGGTACAGAAAGTTAAGTATCCAAAGAACTTCGTAAAGCTATCACAACTACGATCATAAAACTGGAAGTAGTCGAAAAAATGTCCGATATTTTGAAAAAAATTATCTTTTTTACGAAAATCTTTTTTATTTATGAATATTTTTTGGTGATATTTTACACTGGGTTAAAATATCATCGTACTTGAGCAGAAATGAGAAAAAAAATTGTCTGGGTAATTTGCGTTAGCCGCCATCGGCGAATTTAGTTTTTCGTACCCAGAAAAATTATTTATTGTTCGATTTGTATAAAACAAAGTTCATATGCTCCGTGGTCCCAATTGTTATTTTTTATGTTACGGTGAAATGTTTCTGTCGGCAACGGAAGTGACGTAATATTAACAAAAACTACAATTTTGACAGTTCGGTACCACTTTTTGAAAGCAAATATTATTTTTTTTCAAAACTGATATAACTAAAAGGATGCACCCTGCGAAGGTGCACAAAATCCTTAGCTCATATTTTTAAATTTCAATTTCATTTTCGGGCAATTTCGAATAAAATGTAAAATAAAGTGTAAAATTCAGCTATTTACAATTCATTCAGCGTCTTCATATTTTTAAATATTTATTTGTAATTTTCATAAACTCGTAGCAATAATCCAGACGAAGAGAATGTATGCGAAAATTAGTTTGTAATATGAGCAGTTGTCGAGAAATATGCAATTTTGCATGCATCACTTTTCACGTTATTTTGCCTATACAAGAGTGAATTATTATTCGATTTGCAATATTTTTTTTCCATTTGATGTCTAATGCCAATTTGGACTAGGTCAAGCCAATTTTACATTTTCACTGTGACCGGAAATGACGTCATTTGTGCAAAAACTGTATTTTTAACCTAAAAAACTAATATTTTATTCAAATCAGTCTCCCTTATAATATTTTTAAAATTATGATATTTTATTCCCATCAACGAATAGAATGAAGCCATACGACCATACAGATACCACAAAATGGTTTCTAACTTGTACGGTTACAGAGAAATAGGCGATCTTCTATAAGTCACTTTTCAAGGTTTTTGGTCTATAAAAGTGTCAATTATTATTCGATTTTTATAATTTTTTTACCATTTGATGCCTTATGCCATTTATGACTTCTATGAACCAAGTTAACATTTTCAATATCACCGGAAGTAATGTAATTTTTGCAAAAAACGTATTTTTAGCCTTCAAAACAAACATTTTTTTGAAGTGATTTATATTCATTATTCGTTTAACTTTATAACGTCTGGCTCTAATGGGCAGTAAGATTGAATCAATACCATCATATTGATATCAAGAAAAGACTTCTAGCATGTTCCCTTGTCGAATAATAACCAATTTTCCCAGGGTCACTTTTAAGTTTTTTACCTTCTTAATTTCAGTTTATGGGTTATAGGTTAATTATTTATTGCCCGATATGTATAAAACAAAGTTTGTATTTTGTGTGTTGCGAATTTTCGACTTATTTTTCACCTATAAAAATTTCTTTCGGTACCGGAAGTGACGTAATTTTGCCATAATTTACAATTTTGACCGGTCTTTTCGCCAGCAAATATTACTTTTACATATGATAGAGGGTGTCACTGAAGCAAAACAACTAAAGTATACTTTGGTAGCTCAATGGATCGGCTATGGTATAATAAACGTCCTGTATGATTCCTGAAAGCCGGTTCAGTGCTGCTTGCAGGTCTAGTTATTATTATTATTATTATTATTATTATTATTATTTACCGCGGGGGCCTAGATCTCCATGATCGAAAACAGATATCGATCTGGAATTAGATTTTCTATTGGGAAACCATGTGGTGGCTACTTGATAAAATATTTTTGAAATTTCTGCGCATACCGGAAGTGACCGAACTTTGCACGTTGTCTAAAAATTGAAAATCGGCCATAGTTTCGTCAATTCGTTATCCATTTTCAAACAAATTACATTTTTGGAATTCCTGAATCTTTTCTGAGACAATGGCTATCTCACATTTTTCAATTTCGAACATTCGTCTATGACTTTTATCGTTCGAAAATTGAAAACATGTTGTTTACGAGACCATTTTTGTCATTTTTCAAAATTTTCAAATTTGACCTACATTTTTGGATACCTGAAGTCCATCCGATTCCAGTAATATAAGTTTCATACAGAGTTATCGCCCTTTATTTTTCGATTTTTTTCGAATTTTCTTCCCATTTTGTCAGCTCGGGTTTCGTTTTATGGTAGAATTGACGTTTCTGAAACTTCTAGAACATGAAGTTATAGTCCAATACCAACGTATAAAGCAATTTCGACAAGAATCCTTAAACCGGAAGTGGTCGAAATAATGTGCAATATTTTGAAAAAAATGCAAAAAATGGATATTTTGGGGAAAAACGCGAATTCTCCGCCCGATATCAATGGATTAAAGAAATTAGGGTACCATTGGACTGCACTAGGATTGTGCTATCGTATGATACCCAACTCGTACGGATACGATGAGCAGGCAGCAAAATATGGCACGCTGAAAATCAAGTATTTTCTGATTTGGAGCGTTTTTGGACGCCTGTATCTCGAAAACTTAACCGCAACTTTTTTTGTAATTTTTTCTATCGAGAGTCCTTTCGGATGTATTTTGCATGAAGCCATCCAATAAGACTTTGAAATATCTGGAATAGGTGAAATAACGGACTGAAAATCGAAAAAAGTCGAAAAATCGTGAAATTTTGGAAAATGCTCTGCTATTTTTTTATTTTCAAAGATTTCCAAAAAACGATTGTATATTCAGATAGCTGACCTAATTACGATTCTAACGATGTATAATATGTATGTAGTTATTGAAATTTAATTTTCGATATTTTAAATTTTTTGCATTTTTGGCACTTTTGAACCTAGGCTTTCTCAGGGGCATTTTATCTGATCAGATAATGTAATATATCATTACAGAGCACTGTGGCTATTTTAGTGCCCAAACAGGTTATTAAAACTATACCGACAATAATAACCATACCGGAAGTATTAAAAAAAAGGTTAAAAACATTGTCGCACTTGCGAAAAACTTGATTTCTCCCTTAGGTAATAGCGGACCAAAAGAACTAAAGTGTCGTTGGATAGCCCTATTAATGGACCATCATATGGTATCTAAATAATACGATATCGATGGTAAGGAAATAAATTATTGTATGCCAAAAATCTAGTATTTTCCGATTTTTTAACATTCTGAGACGCCCTTTTCTCGAAAACGACGCCGCAGATTTTTCTTAAACTTTTCTAACTCAAAGTCCCATCGGTTGTCTATATAGTGAATCCAAAATGAAAAGCATTGAAATAATATAGGTGGTCCAAAAATGGCATCAAACTTTGAAAAAAATTGAAAAATCGTTAAATTTTTGTAAACGCTCTTTTATTTATCTTTTTTTCCAAAACTGCTCAATGGATGTTTCTGACACTTCTGGTACAGAAAGTTAAGTATCCAAAGAACTTCGTAAAGCTATCACAACAACGATCGTAAAACTGGAAGTAGTCGAAAAAATGTCCGATATTTTGAAAAAAATTATTTTTTTTACGAAAATCTTTTTTATTTATGAATATTTTTTGGTGATATTTTACACTGGGTTAAAATATCATCGTACTTGAACAGAAATGAGAAAAAAAATTGTCTGGGTAATTTGCGTTAGCCGCCATCGGCGAATTTAGTTTTTCGTACCCAGAAAAATTATTTATTGTTCGATTTGTATAAAACAAAGTTCATATGCTCCGTGGTCCCAATTGTTATTTTTTATGTTACGGTGAAATTTTTCTGTCGGCAACGGAAGTGACGTAATATTAACAAAAACTACAATTTTGACAGTTCGGTACCACTTTTTGAAAGAAAATATTATTTTTTTTCAAAACTGATATAACTAAAAGGATGCACCCTGCGAAGGTGCACAAAATCCTTAGCTCATATTTTTAAATTTCAATTTCATTTTCGGGCAATTTCGAATAAAATGTAAAATAAAGTGTAAAATTCAGCTATTTACAATTCATTCAGCGTCTTCATATTTTTAAATATTTATTTGTAATTTTCATAAACTCGTAGCAATAATCCAGACGAAGAGAATGTATGCGAAAATTAGTTTGTAATATGAGCAGTTGTCGAGAAATATGCAATTTTGCATGCACCACTTTTCACGTTATTTTGCCTATACAAGAGTGAATTATTATTCGATTTGCAATATTTTTTTTCCATTTGATGTCTAATGCCAATTTGGACTAGGTCAAGCCAATTTTACATTTTCACTGTGACCGGAAATTACGTCATTTGGGCAAAAACTGTATTTTTAACCTAAAAAACTAATATTTTATTCAAATCAGTCTCCCTTATAATATTTTTAAAATTATGATATTTTATTCCCATCAACGAATAGAATGAAGCCATACGACCATACAGATACCACAAAATGGTTTCTAACTTGTACGGTTAATGAGAAATAGGCGATCTTCTATAAGTCACTTTTCAAGGTTTTTGGTCTATAAAAGTGTCAATTATTATTCGATTTTTATAATTTTTTTACCATTTGATGCCTTATGCCATTTATGACTTGTATGAACCAAGTTAACATTTTCAATATCACCGGAAGTAATGTAATTTTTGCAAAAAACGTATTTTTAGCCTTCAAAACAAACATTTTTTTGAAGTGATTTATATTCATTATTCGTTTAACTTTATAACGTCTGGCTCTAATGGGCAGTAAGATTGAATCAATACCATCATATTGATATCAAGAAAAGGCTTCTAGCATGTTCCCTTGTCGAATAATAACCAATTTTCCCAGGGTCACTTTTAAGTTTTTTACCTTCTTAATTTCAGTTTATGGGTTATAGGTTAATTATTTATTGCCCGATATGTATAAAACAAAGTTTGTATTTTTTGTGTTGCGAATTTTCGACTTATTTTTCACCTATAAAAATTTCTTTCAGTACCGGAAGTGACGTAATTTTGCCATAATTTACAATTTTGACCGGTCTTTTCGCCAGCAAATATTACTTTTACATATGATAGAGGGTGTCACTGAAGCAAAACAACTAAAGTATACTTTGGT
Organism: Patella caerulea; assembly: GCA_036850965.1. Taxonomy (NCBI): domain Eukaryota; kingdom Metazoa; phylum Mollusca; class Gastropoda; family Patellidae; genus Patella; species Patella caerulea. The sequence goes on along the minus strand of JAZGQO010000001.1, from coordinate 45,549,139 downwards.
AGCTCAATGGATCGGCTATGGTATAATAAACTTCCTGTATGATTCCTGAAAGCCGGTTCAGTGCTGCTTGCAGGTCTAGTTATTAGGGTTTCACACTGCGAAGCTTGTGTGAAACACTATTGTTTTTGTTAAAATTATTATTCTTATTATTATTATTCTTCTTTTGTCTTGAGTAGATCTCAGCAACTGCTTGTCGCATCGTTACGATTTCTTCGGTTTTACTGGGAAAGTGGGTGTGACTTAGAGGATAAAGCTATTTTGAACGTTCTGCGACAATGCGAAATGTCCGAAATCACCAAATTATCGTTTTTTAAAATATTGCAGTAATTTTAACAATAATCATTGATTTTTAACTTTCGATACATTTTGACATAGCCGGAGACACGGCACATAGCTACACTACTTTCGATTTTTGATTTTCGGTAAATCTTCAAGGATATTAGGCGCCAAATTTTGAAAATTTAAAATTTTACAAAAAACTTTTTTATTTATGAATATTTTTTAGTCGTGTTATGCACAGAATTAAAGGGTCATCTGATTAGTGCAAAAATGTTAAAGAATTTTGTCTCAGTAATTTACCTTGGCCGCCATTGGCTAATTCAGTTTTTAAGTCCTAGATTAATTTTTTATTGTTCGATTTGTATAAAACAAAGTTCATATGCTTCGTTGTATCAATTGTCATTTTTTTTATTACCGAAAGTTTTATCTGTCGGCACCGGAAGTGGCATAATTTTACCAAAAACTACAATTTTGACAGTTATTTTCCTTCTTCGAAAACAAATATTATTTTTTGGAAAAATAATTTGACTCAAAGAGTGCGCCCTTTCAAGGCGCAAAAAATGTAGGAAGCAGTTTTTTTAATTTCGATTTCATTTTCGAGCAAATTCGATTAAGAGGCTAAAAATGGTGTAAAATTGGCCTATTTACAACCTATTCAGGCTTTTCAGATTTTAAAATATTTCTTCGTAACTTTTATAAACTTGTAGCTATAATCCATACGAAGAAAATGTATGTTAAAATTCGTTTGTACTATAAGCAGTTACCAAGAAATGGGCAGTTCTGTACAAGTCACTGTTTTCGTTATTTTGCCTGTAAAATAGTCAATTATGATTGGATTTTTATAAAAGTGACATCATTTGATTCAAAAAGCACGTAGCGTCATATCAAGTTGATTTCAATTTAAAATTGACACCGGAAGTGACATCATTTGGTCAAAAAATGCATTTTAAACTTTTTAAATCAATGTTTTATTCAACCAAGAATAACTTAATATGTATTAATAATTTTAACTTTTGGTTTAAATTCACATATAGACAAAACTCATATGGTCATATAGATATCATAAAATGGTTTCTAACTTGTTCGGTTGCCGAGAAATAGACGGTTTTCTACAGGTCACTTTTGAAGGTTTCGGGGCCATAAAAGGGTCAATTATTATTCGATTTTCATAAACGTCACACCATGTTATACCTAATGCCATTTGGGATTTCATACAAGTAATTTAAGATTTTCATTATCACCGGAAGTAACGTCATTTTGGCAAAAACTGTATTTTTAGCCTCTAAAACAAATATTTTATTCAAATGAGTCTGTTTTGAAATCTTTTTCAAAGTATGGTATTTGATGTCAATCAACAAATAGAATGAACCCATACGATCATACAGATACCACAAAATGGTTTCTAACTTGTACGGTTGCAGAGAAATAGCCGATTTCCTACAAGTCACTTTTCAAGTTTTTTGGTCTTTAAAAGTGGCAATTATTATTCGATTTACATAAAATTTTCACTATATGATATCGTATGCCATATCTGATTTCATGAGACTAATTGAACATTTGCATTAACACCGGGAGTAATTTAATTTTGTCAAGATCATTTACAAGTAACAAATGTATAAAATGAATTGATATTGCTGGATTTTGTTGATTCTGCATCCATTTTATTTGTGTGCAATGTTAATTTGGAAACCTGTTTAGTGGTTTCGCTGGTACCGGAAGTGACATATGTTCAAGGGTAACTTGGCACCGGAAGTGACATGTTTAAGGGTAACGTGGCACCAGTGAAACCCGTCATTCCTGCATGCAGGTCTAGTTATTATTATTATTAAGCTTTCATATTACATATGAAAGCTTATTGTTTCTGTTAAGATTATTATTATTTTTTTTTTTTGTGTATTTTCTGCAAATCGGATTTCTCAGAATCTAACCATGGGATCTTTCTGAAACTTTGACCTACCCCCCCAAAAATGGGGTGCGAACGTTGTTTAAATATATTTTCAAAACGTTTTACGAATCCGAAATCACCGAATTTTACGAACGAAAAAACTGACAATGCATAGTCGTAACTTTGTTATTTTTTGACCGATTTTACTAATTCTTTTTTCTTCGAATACCTTGAAAAAAATCGTTTTCATCTGCAGTTTCACATTTTCGAATTTCGAAAATTCGTCGCTGTGATTTCGAACCGGAAGTTTAGACCAATTTGACAACTTCTTTAATAGTAGTACGATATTCATGAAATTTAGTATACAAGTAGATCTTACCGATGTGACTTCAAAAATATAATTAGAAATTTTCTAAATTATCTCCCCTTGGTGAAATTAAGGATCAAAATTTTCAAAAAAATCGTCGAAATATAGGTCAGAATGACCTAAAAAAAATTTTCGATACTCGACAAGTAATTACTGATTCCTACACAAAATATGGAGTTTGTCGATCGAACCGGAAGTGCCACCATCTTGAAACGTGAAAAAACAATGAACTTTTGCGATATTGCTCTTACAGACACGGGAGTTATATTTTCTGAATCCTTGAAGGATGGCCCAAAAATCGTAGGGAGCAGAATTTTGATTTCGGTCACGTGATGGTCACCATTTTGAATTGAAAATGAAAAGTAGTAGCAATTTGAAGGGCCGAGACTTTGAAACACAATAACTCTCCTTCTAATTGAGCTAGAATGTTCAAACTTGGTGTAGACGTTCACTAGGTCAATGTCATGATTGAGTTCAAAGATGAGCATTTTCTGCCTAGGGTAAGCAGAGATAGGCATGCTGATTTGTTGATTCTTTAGGGCACGATAACTTCTGTTATAATGAAGGGAGGGCTGTGAAACTTTTGTCAATAGAGAGTCCAATAGCTAGCCTGTTGTGTGAAATCATTGTATCATTTATTTTAAATATCAGGGATAGGCGAAAAAAAGAGATTGAAAATCCAAAAAGTCGTATTTTTACAATTTGGAGCATGTTTAGAGGTCTTTCTCGTAAAGTCAACTTAATATTTTTGGGGAACTTCTTCTACAAAGAGTCTTATTGGTAGTCTTTTATATAAAACCATCGATCAACAATCCAACATATCAGGAGTAGAAGAACAAAAGGATCGAACATTGAAAACGGCACCCTTTCATTGTTAAGCAAAACATGCAGTGTGGGTGGCTACAATCTGCACATTTAGTCATCGTATAGAGCTTATTCAACAGTATCGAATTCCAACTGCTAAGGGATCTTTTACGTGCACTCCAATGTGTACACGGCGGGTGGGGGGACACGCCAGAAAATCGAGATGAACTTTCTCGGACAATGCAGGGATCGAACACCCGACCTCCTGGCTAGCAGGCCAACGCCTTAGCCACATAGTGTGGACACCCATCGTACATTTCATCCGTCAAATCAAAGCATTTCATTGCATTAGACCAATAATTAATTATTCTTAATTGAAAACTTTTTTTTAATATTAGTCTGGCATTATTAAATCCTAATTTTATTGGTCTTATTTAAAATTAAACTTTCATTTAAGTATGAACAACCCTTAACGTGTCTCTTTAAAACATAAAAAAATACTCTAAAACAGTAGCTCAACCTTTTGACCTAAACTCATTAATTTACCATTTTTTGTGAGCCACTTGTTATTTTTCCTATGACATATTACACGTGTCTGATTTTAAAGGGGGGTTGGGTGGCTGAATGGTTAGCACGCGCGCCTGTCATTGAGTTAACTAGCGTGTTTTCGAATGCCCGGTTGTACGTGACAAGGAGTAAGGTCGCCTGTCCAACCGGTCATTTTTAATTTTTTTTCCCGCCATTTTCATTTCATTTTCTCATCCGTCTCATTACAGTATACAAGTTTGAGGTATTTCCCTTTAGTTTTCAGATTATTGTTATGCCTGGGTGCAATGTTTCATACTATATTTAGGCTTTCACCATTTTTCAATGGTGAAAGACTATTGAAATTACTAAGATTATTATTATTATTCTTTTTTTTTCCATTTTGCCTATTTCTCAGCAACTATAAGAGATAGAGGTCTGAAGTTTGATTTTCTCTCGGGAAACTGGGTGGTAGTTAGTGCTTAAATGTAAAACGAAATTCGTGCGCATAGCGGAAATGCGTTAAATCTTTAACGTGCACGAAAATTGAAAATCGGCCGTAATTTTGGTAATTGTCAACCGATTTCTCTGATATTTACATTTTTGGATAGCTTGAGACATTTCTAAGAAGATAGCAGTTCACAAACGTCAAATTTAGAAACTTTGTCGCTTTCATTTTTTTGGTGAAAATTGGAAAATTTTCAAAAATTTCCAAAATTTTTATTTTTTGGAATTTTGAATTATGAGTTATATTTTTGGATAGCTGACATCAATCCGATTCCAACAATATTAGTTTTATTCTGAAATGTTAATTTTGATTTTTCACTTTTTTTCGCATTTTGGTCAAATCGTAGAGTTCTTATTTTTTTAAAACGGCGCCTACGATTTTTCTGAAACTTATGGAATATGAAGTCGAAGGTCCAAACCAGTCCATGAACTATAAATAAAAATCCTCTAATCACCGGAAGTGGTCAAGAAAAGTATCCAAAGTTTGACAAAATTCTGAAAAATGGGTACCGATGGGTAAAATGCGATGTATCAATTGGTTGATTACAGAGTAGTTAAAGTGTTATATCGTTGGATAGCCACGTGAATTATCTACAAGATGGTACTATAGCGACAAGTTTCTATCAAAAAATAAAAAAGTTATCTGAGTTTGAAAAGTAAGGTATTTTGCTATTTCGATCAACTTAAGACGCGAATTTCTCGGAAACGCCGCCTACGATTTGTTTTAAACTTTTTCATTCGAGAGTCTTATAGGTGGTGTATTGTGTGAAATCATTGTACAATTTCTCTAAATGTCATGAGTAGTCGAAAAACGAGATTGAAAATCCAAAACGTCGTATTTTTACCATTTGGAGCATTTTTAGACGTCTTTTTCTCGAAAAGTCAACGTAATTTTTTTTTTGGAACTTCTTCTACAGAGAGTTTTATCGGTAGTCTTAGGTATGAAACTATTGCGCAATATTTAGAAATATCAGGAGAATGAGAACAAAGGGATCGAAAACTGAAAACGTCACCTCTCATTGTTAAGCGTAACATGCAGTAAGAGTTGATACAATCTGTACGTTTTACCAACGTTTAGAGCATATTCAAAATTCCCCATTTCTATCACAGTGACGATATTTGAGCTAAAAATATTTCAACTTTGAGTGTTTACTTATATTCAAAATATGGGTTTAGTGACCCTGTAACAGAAATAATTGATTTCTGTGTGTAATAATTAGTCTTTGAATTAATATTGTTTCTTCTTTGTCAAAATTACCTCATAACCGTAATCATCTCGACACAAATCGACGGCTCCCGCTGTTTATAAGGAAATCTAATTATCTATAGGTTGCAGTTGTATCTTGCAGTAGTATCGTGCAGAAGTACGAATATTGCACCTGTGATAGAAAGCATGATGTAGTTTGAGCTTGGGCCCTATCTCTAATTAAAGATGAATTTTTATATGTTAGTGACTTCAAATCATTAACGTGCACGAAATCAGAATATTGTCGATATTTCATTGAATATTCAATTTAGTTTTGAACCAGTTACATATTTGAGTAGCTGACCTGAACGCGTTTCCAAAGTTCCGTGTAACACATTGGTGTGACATCGACAAAAGTCCGAATTGGTTATAAATGGAACGTTTTGCATACGTATAAAGCATATATAGAGAGCTTTTTTTTTAAAATGGCAATATTTGAACAAAGAGTGTTTGAATGGTAACCAATATCTGGCATTGGTGCTTCTAGAATGAAAATAATTCATTTTAGTAATTAACAGTTACTCCTGACATTAATATCCCCGGTTTAATGTCTGCATGACGTCATCATTTGATACCAGTGAAAATGAAGCTCTCTGTTGAAGCCATTTATAAATAAAGTACCCCTCCAATTACAATGTTGAAAAATTAATGTTGAAAGGTGCGATTTGGGGTTTTGGTTATTACCTGATACTTAAGGTATTTTTTTTTTTTTTTTTTGTCTCATTCGGAAAACTGTTTTTTTTGTGTAGTTGTTTAGATTTCTGAAACTAAAACTGATAGAATTCTGAATATTGTTTTTTTCTATGTTTTAAACATTTAGTACTTAGATCTATTGCGAAAGTTGTGAACTGACCGGAAGTGATGTAAATCTTTAACGTGCGCGAATGAAAATCGGTCCTAATTATGTCAATTCCCAACCGATTTTCGAAAAAGTTATATTTTTGTACTGCGGGGGATATTGCTGATGCGATAACGATCGAATTGAGATACCACTTCGTTCTCTTTTTCCTTGACAGTAAAAAAAGTGTTTTACTGGTAACCGATATCTGGTAATGCTGCTTCTATAGTGAAAATAATTCATTTTAGTCAATAACAGTTACTCCTGAAATTATTATCCAAGGTTTTTTGTCTACATGACGCCATCATATGATACCAGCGAAAATGACGCTATTTACTAAAACTATTTATAAGGAAGGCACCCCTCTGGACAAATGTTTAAAAGTTGATGTTGAAAGGTATGATTCTTGGTTTTGGTTATGATCTGAAACGATCTTTTTTTTTCCATTCGAAAAACTTTTTTTTTTTTATTCTCGTGTAGATCTCTGAAACTAAAGCAGATAGAGTTCTGAATAATGATTTTTCCTATGTTTTAAGCAGTAAGTACTTAGAACTATTGCGAAAGTTCTGAACAGACCTGAAGTGAAGTAAATCTTTAACGTGCATAAATGAAAATAGTTCCTAATAATCTCAATTCCCAACCGATTTTCGAAAAAGTTATATTTTTGTAGAGTCGGGGATATTGCGGATGCGATATAGGTCGAATTGCAATACCACGCAGTTCTCTTTTTTTTCCTGAAAATTTGAAAATGTACTAAAATTGCAATTTTTTTTAGAATTTTTGCATTTTTGATTGCGTATTTAGATTTCTGGCGTCTGTAGGATTCTACCGATCCAAGTTCATAATGTTGTAAATTGTTCAACTATATTTTTCAATTTCCTTCTATCGTGATGCGCATGCACAGAAAGTGTCAATATCTGAGTTGTTTAAGCGTGTGTGTGCGTGTGTTTTAAGGGGTGAGTGGTGGGCATTTTGTGCTGCCTTGGCTAAGGTGAAAGCCTTCAGCCTTGCGAGCAAGTCTAGTTAGACTTGTAACTTCGCGAGTTTTTGACCAATTTTGATAATTTTTTCTTCTTATCCTTTTATTTAGGATACTTGATACAATCAATGACACATGACGATGAATGTGAAAGCTTTCATATCTGCATGGGACAGTAGCAGATCTAGTTATTAGGCTTTCAGACTTTCGTCTGAAAGCCTATTGAGATTACTAAAATTATTATTATTATTATTATTATTATTATTTACCGCGAGGGCCTAGATCTCCATGATCGAAAACAGATATCGATCTGGAATTAGCTTTTCTATCGGGAAACCATGTGGTGGCTACTTGATAAAATATTTTTGAAATTTCTGCGCATACCGGAAGTGACCGAACTTTGTACTTTCTCTAAAAATTGAAAATCGGCCATAGTTTCGTCAATTCTTTATCCATTTTCAAACAAATTACATTTTTGGAATCCCTGAATCTTTTCTGAGACAATGGCTATCTCACATTTTTCAATTTCGAACATTCGTCTATGACTTTTATCGTTCGAAAATTGAAAACATGTTGTTTACGAGACAATTTTTGTTATTTTTCAAAATTTTCAAATTTGACCTACATTTTTGGATACCTGAAGTCCATCCGATTCCAGTAATATAAGTTTCATTCAGAGTTATCGCCCTTTATTTTCCGATTTTTTTCGAATTTTCTTCCCATTTTGCGAGCTCGGGTTTCGTTTTATGGTAGAATTGACGTTTATGAAACTTCTGGAACATGAAGTTATACTCCAATACCAACTGATAAAGCAATTTCGACACGGATCTTCAAACCGGAAGTGGTCGAAATAATGTTCAATATTTTGAAAAAAATGCAAAAAATGGATATTTTGGGGGAAAACGCTACTTCTCTGTCCGATATCAATGGATTAAACGAATGAAGGTACCGTTTGATGGCACGATTGTTGGACTATCATATGATACCCCATTCATACGGATACTATGAACAGACAGCAAAATATGGCACGCTGAAAATCAAGTATTTTCTGATTTGGAGCGTTTTTGGACGCCTGTATCTCGAAAACTTAACCTGCAATATTTTTTAATTTTTTTCTATCGAGAGTCCTTTGGGAGGTATTTGACATGAAGCCATCCAATAGGACTTTGAAATGTCTGGAATAGGATAAAAAAGGGACTGAAAATCGAAAAAAGTCGAAAAATCGTGAAATTTTGGAAAATGCTCTACTATTTTTTTATTTTAAGAGATTTTTAAAAAAAAGGTTGTATATTCAGATAGCTGACCTAATTACGATTCTAACGATGTATAATATGTATGTAATTATTAAAATTTAATTTTCTATATTTTATTTTTTTTGCATTTTTGGCACTTTTGAACATAGGATTTCTCAGGGGCATTTTATCTGATCAGATAATGTAATATATCATTACAGAGCCCTGTGGCTATTTTAGTGCCCAAACCGGCTATTAGAACTATTCCGACAATAATAACCATACCGGAAGTATTCAAAAAATGAAAAAAAAGAGTAAAAACATTGTCGCACTTGCGAAAAACTTGATTTCTCCCTTAGGTAATAGCGGACCAAAAGAACTAATGTGTCGCTGGATAGCCCTATTAATGGACCATCATATGGTATCTAAATAATACGATTTCGATGGTAAGGAAATAAATTATTGTATGCCAAATATCTAGTATTTTCCAATTTTTTAACATTCTGAGACGCCCTTTTCTCGAAAACGACGCCTACGATTTTTCTTAAACGTTTCTTACTCAAAGTCCTGTCAGTTGATTATATAGGGAATCCAAAATGAAAAGCATTGAAATATTATAAGTGGTCGAAAAATGGCCTCAAACTTTGAAAAAAATTGAAAAATCGTTAAATTTTTTGAAACGCTCTTTAATTTATCTTTTTTACCAAAACTACTCAATGGATGTTTCTGACACTTCTGGTACGTACAGTTAAGTATCCAAAGGACTTCGTAAAGCTATCACAACAACGATCGTAAAACCGGAAGTAGTCGAAAAAATGTCCGATATTTCGAAAAAAATTAATTTTTTTACGAAAACCTTTTTTATTTATGAATATTTTTTGATGATATTTTACACAGGGTTAAAATATCATCGTACTTGAGCAGAAATGAGAAAAAAAAATTGTCTCGGTAATTTGCGTTAGCCACCATCGGCTAATTTAGTTTTTCGTACCCAGAAAAATTATTTATTGTTCGATTTGTATAAAACAAAGTTCATATGCACCATGGTCCCAATTGTAATTTTTTTTGTTACGGTGAAATTTTTCTGTCGGCAACGGAAGTGACGTAATATTAACAAAAACTACAATTTTGACAGTTCGGTACCACTTTTTGAAAGCAAATATTATTTTTTTTCAAAACTGATATGACTAAAAGGATGCACCCTGCAAAGGTGCACAAAAACCTTAGCTCATATTTTTTAATTTCAACTTCATTTTCGGGCAATTTCGAATAAAATGTAAAATAAAGTGTAAAATTCAGTTATTTACAATTCATTCAGCGTCTTCATATTTTGAAATATTTATTTGTAATTTTCATAAACTCGTAGCAATAATCCAGACGAAGAGAATGTATGCGAAAATTAGTTTGTAATATGAGCAGTTGCCGAGAAATATGCAATTTTGCATGCATCACTTTTCACGTTATTTTGCCTATAAAAGAGTTAATTATTATTCGATTTGCAATATTTTTTTTCCATTTGATGCCTAATGCCAATTTGGACTAGGTCAAGCCAATTTTACATTTTCACTGTGACCGGAAATGACGTCATTTGGGCAAAAACTGTATTTTTAACCTAAAAAATAAATATTTTATTCAAATGAGTCTGCCTTATAATATTTTTAAAATTATGATATTTGATTCCCATCAACGGATAAAATGAAGCCATACGACCATACAGATACCACAAAATGGTTTCTAACTTGTACGGTCACAGAGAAATAGGCGATCTTCTATAAGTCACTTTTCAAGGTTTTTGGTCTGTAAAACTGTCAATTATTATTCGATTTTTACAATTTATTTACCACTTCATGCCTTATGCTATTTATGACTTCTATGAACCAAGTTAAAATTTTCAATATCACCGGAAGTAATGTAATTTTTGCAAAAAACGTATTTTTAGCCTTTAAAACAAACATTTTTTGGATGGGATTTATATTTATTATTCGTTTAACTTTATAACGTCTGACTCTAATGGGCAGTAAGACTGAATCAATACCATCATATTGATATCAAGAAAAATCTTCTAGCATGTTCCCTTGTCGAATAATAACCAATTTTCCGAGGGTCACTTTTCAGTTTTTTACCTTCTTAATTTCAGTTTATGGGTTATAGGTTAATTATTTATTGTCCGATATTTATAAAAAAAAGTTTGTATTTTGTATGTTGCGAATTTTCGACTTATTTTTCATGTATAAAAATTTCTTTCGGCACCGGAAGTGACATACTTTTGCCATAATTTACAATTTTGACCGGTCTTTTAGCCAGCAAATATTACTTTTAGATATGATAGAGGGTGTCACTGAAGCAAAACAACTAAAGTATAGTTTGGTAGCTCAATGGATCGGCTATGGTATAATAAACTTCCTGTATGATTCCTGAAAGCCGGTTCAGTGCTGCTTGCAGGTCTAGTTATTATTATTATTATTTACCGCGGGGGCCTAGATCTCCATGATCGAAAACAGATATCGATCTGGAATTAGATTTTCTATTGGGAAACCATGTGGTGGCTACTTGATAAAATATTTTTGAAATTTCTGCGCATACCGGAAGTGACCGAATTTTGCACGTTGTCTAAAAATTGAAAATCGGCCATAGTTTCGTCAATCCGTTATCCATTTTCAAACAAATTACATTTTTGGAATCCCTGAATCTTTTCTGAGACAATGGCTATCTCACATTTTTCAATTTCGAACATTCGTCTATGATTTTTATCGTTCGAAAATTGAAAACATGTTGTTTACGAGACCATTTTTGTCATTTTTCAAAATTTTCAAATTTGACCTACATTTTTGGATACCTGAAGTCCATCCGATTCCAGTAATATAAGTTTCATTCAGAGTTATCGCCCTTTATTTTTCGATTTTTTTCGAATTTTCTTCCCATTTTGTCAGCTCGGGTTTCGTTTTATGGTAGAATTGACGTTTCTGAAACTTCTAGAACATGAAGTTATAGTCCAATACCAACGTATAAAGCAATTTCGACAAGAATCCTTAAACCGGAAGTGGTCGAAATAATGTGCAATATTTTGAAAAAAATGCAAAAAATGGATATTTTGGGGAAAAACGCGAATTCTCCGCCCGATATCAATGGATTAAAGAAATTAGGGTACCATTGAACTGCACTAGGATTGTGCTATCGTATGATACCCAACTCGTACGGATACGATGAGCAGGCAGCAAAATATGGCACGCTGAAAATCAAGTATTTTCTGATTTGGAGCGTTTTTGGACGCCTGTATCTCGAAAACTTAACCGCAACTTTTTTTGTAATTTTTTCTATCGAGAGTCCTTTCGGAGGTATTTTGCATGAAGCCATCCAATAAGACTTTGAAATATCTGGAATAGGTGAAATAACGGACTGAAAATCGAAAAAAGTCGAAAAATCGTGAAATTTTGGAAAATGCTCTGCTATTTTTTTATTTTCAAAGATTTCCAAAAAACGATTGTATATTCAGATAGCTGACCTAATTACGATTCTAACGATGTATAATATGTATGTAGTTATTGAAATTTAATTTTCGATATTTTAAATTTTTTGCATTTTTGGCACTTTTGAACCTAGGATTTCTCAGGGGCATTTTATCTGATCAGATAATGTAATATATCATTACAGAGCACTGTGGCTATTTTAGTGCCCAAACCGGTTATTAAAACTATACCGACAATAATAACCATACCGGAAGTATTCAAAAAATGAAAAAAAAAGGTTAAAAACATTGTCGCACTTGCGAAAAACTTGATTTCTCCCTTAGGTAATAGCGGACCAAAAGAACTAAAGTGTCGTTGGATAGCCCTATTAATGGACCATCATATGGTATCTAAATAATACGATATCGATGGTAAGGAAATAAATTATTGTATGCCAAAAATCTAGTATTTTCCGATTTTTTAACATTCTGAGACGCCCTTTTCTCGAAAACGACGCCGCAGATTTTTCTTAAACTTTTCTAACTCAAAGTCCCATCGGTTGTCTATATAGTGAATCCAAAATGAAAAGCATTGAAATAATATAGGTGGTCCAAAAATGGCATCAAACTTTGAAAAAAATTGAAAAATCGTTAAATTTTTGTAAACGCTCTTTTATTTATCTTTTTTTCCAAAACTGCTCAATGGATGTTTCTGACACTTCTGGTACAGAAAGTTAAGTATCCAAAGACCTTCGTAAAGCTATCACAACAACGATCGTAAAACTGGAAGTAGTCGAAAAAATGTCCGATATTTTGAAAAAAAATATTTTTTTTACGAAAATCTTTTTTATTTATGAATATTTTTTGGTGATATTTTACACTGGGTTAAAATATCATCGTACTTGAGCAGAAATGAGAAAAAAAATTGTCTGGGTAATTTGCGTTAGCCGCCATCGGCGAATTTAGTTTTTCGTACCCAGAAAAATTATTTATTGTTCGATTTGTATAAAACAAAGTTCATATGCTCCGTGGTCCCAATTGTTATTTTTCATGTTACGGTGAAATTTTTCTGTCGCCAACGGAAGTGACGTAATATTAACAAAAACTACAATTTTGACAGTTCGGTACCACTTTTTGAAAGAAAATATTATTTTTTTTCAAAACTGATATAACTAAAAGGATGCACCCTGCGAAGGTGCACAAAATCCTTAGCTCATATTTTTAAATTTCAATTTCATTTTCGGGCAATTTCGAATAAAATGTAAAATAAAGTGTAAAATTCAGCTATTTACAATTCATTCAGCGTCTTCATATTTTTAAATATTTATTTGTAATTTTCATAAACTCGTAGCAATAATCCAGACGAAGAGAATGTATGCGAAAATTAGTTTGTAATATGAGCAGTTGTCGAGAAATATGCAATTTTGCATGCATCACTTTTCACGTTATTTTGCCTATACAAGAGTGAATTATTATTCGATTTGCAATATTTTTTTTCCATTTGATGTCTAATGCCAATTTGGACTAGGTCAAGCCAATTTTACATTTTCACTGTGACCGGAAATGACGTCATTTGGGCAAAAACTGTATTTTTAACCTAAAAAACTAATATTTCATTCAAATCAGTCTCCCTTATAATATTTTTAAAATTATGATATTTTATTCCCATCAACGAATAGAATGAAGCCATACGACCATACAGATACCACAAAATGGTTTCTAACTTGTACGGTTACAGAGAAATAGGCGATCTTCTATAAGTCACTTTTCAAGGTTTTTGGTCTATAAAAGTGTCAATTATTATTCGATTTTTATAATTTTTTTACCATTTGATGCCTTATGCCATTTATGACTTCTATGAACCAAGTTAACATTTTCAATATCACCGGAAGTAATGTAATTTTTGCAAAAAACGTATTTTTAGCCTTCAAAACAAACATTTTTTTGAAGTGATTTATATTCATTATTCGTTTAACTTTATAACGTCTGGCTCTAATGGGCAGTAAGATTGAATCAATACCATCATATTGATATCAAGAAAAGGCTTCTGGCATGTTCCCTTGTCGAATAATAACCAATTTTCCCAGGGTCACTTTTAAGTTTTTTACCTTCTTAATTTCAGTTTATGGGTTATAGGTTAATTATTTATTGCCCGATATGTATAAAACAAAGTTTGTATTTTGTGTGTTGCGAATTTTCGACTTATTTTTCACCTATAAAAATTTCTTTTGGTACCGGAAGTGACGTAATTTTGCCATAATTTACAATTTTGACCGGTCTTTTCGCCAGCAAATATTACTTTTACATATGATAGAGGGTGTCACTGAAGCAAAACAACTAAATATACTTTGGTAGCTCAATGGATCGGCTATGGTATAATAAACTTCCTGTATGATTCCTGAAAGCCGGTTCAGTGCTGCTTGCAGGTCTAGTTATTCTTATTATTATTATTAGGGTTTCACACTGCGTAGCTTGTGTGAAACACTATTGTTTTTGTTAAAATTATTATTAGGCTTTCAGACTTTCGTCTGAAAGCCTATTGTGATTACTAAAATTATTATTTATTATTATTTTTTTTTTCGCCGGAGCCTATTTCTCAGTGCCTGTAACAGATACCGATCTGGGACCTAATTCTCTATCGGGAAACCATGTGTTGGCTACTTGATAAACTATATTTGAAACTTCTGCGCAGACCGGAAGTGGTCGAATTTCGTGCGGTGTCAAAAAATCAAAAAACGGTCGTAGATTCGTCAATTCTGTACCTATTTTCATACAAATGACATTTTCGGAAACCCTGAGTCTTTTCTCGGACGATAGCAGTTGAAAATTTCGATATTTCGAAACTTCGTCGCTGACTTCTTGCGATCGAAAAATGAAAAATGTTGTTTGAGAGACAATTTTTGTTATTTTTCAAAATTTTGAAATTTGACCTACATTGTTGGATACCTGAAGTCCATCCGATTCCAGTAATATAAGTTTCATTCAGAGTTATCGCCCTTTATTTTTCGATTTTTTTCGAATTTTCTACCCATTTTGCGAGCTCGGGTTTCGTTTTATGGCCGAATTGACGTTTCTGAAATTTCTGAGGCATGAAGCCAAATGACCATTGCAAGGAATAAAGCAATTTCAATAATAATCTGTACACCGGAAGTGGTCGAAATAATGTCCGATATTTTGAAAAAAATGCAAAAAATGGGTATTTTGGGGAAAAACGCGACTTCACGTCCGATATCAATGGATTAAACAAATTAGGGTACCATTGGACTGCACTAGTATTGTGCTATCGTATGATACCCAATTTGTACGGATACGACGAGCAGGAAGCAAAATATGGCACGCTGAAAATCAAGTATTTTCTGATTTGGAGCGTTTTTGGACGCCTGTATCTCGAAAACTTAACCGCAACTTTTTTTTTAACTTTCTCTATCGAGAGTCCATTCGATAGTCTTGTGAATTATGCCATCCAATAAGACTTTGAAATGTCTGGAATATGATAAAAAAGAGACTGAAAATCAAAAAAAGTCGAAAAATCGTGAAATTTTGGAAAATGCTCTACTATTTTTTTTATTTTAAGAGATTTTCAAAAAAAGGTTGTATATTCAGATAGCTGACCTAATTACGATTCTAATGATGTATAATATGTATGTAGTTATTGAAATTTAATTTTCGATATTTTAATTTTTTTGCATTTTTGGCACTTTTGAACATAGGATTTCTCAGAGGCATTTTATCTGATCAGATAATGTAATATATCATTACAGAGCCCCGTGGCTATTTTAGTGCCCAAACCGGCTATTAAAACTGTTCCGACAATAATAACCATACCGGAAGTATTCAAAAAATGAAAAAAAAAGGTTAAAACCATTGTCGCAGTTGCGAGAAACTTGATTTCTCCCTTAGGTAATAGCGGACCAAAAGAACTAAAGTGTCGCTGGATAGCCCTATTAATGGACCATCATATGGTATCTAAATAATACGATTTCGATGGTAAGGAAATGAATTATTGTATGCCAAAAATATATTATTTTCCGATTTTTTAACATTCTGGGACGCCCTTTTCTCGAAAACGACGCCGCAGATTTTTCTCAAACTTTTCTTACCCAAAGTCCTATCAGTTGTCTATATAGTGAATCCAAAATGAAATGCATTGAAATAATATAAATGGTCCAAAAATGGCCTCAAACTTTGAAAAAAATTGAAAAATCGTTAAATTTTTGGAAACGCTCTTTAATTTATCTTTTTTTTCCAAAACTACTCAATGGATGTTTCTGACACTTCTGGTACAGAAAGTTAATTATCCAAAGAACTTCGTAAAGCTATCACTACAACGTTCGTAAAACCGGAAGTAGTCGAAAAAATGTCCGATATTTTGAAAAAAATTAATTTTTTTACGAAAACCTTTTTTATTTATGAATATGTTTTGATGATATTTTACACAGGGTTAAAAATATCATCCTACTTGAGCAGAAATGAGAAAAAAAATTGTCTCGGTAATTTGCGTTAGCCGCCATCGGCTAATTTAGTTTTTCGTACCCAGAAAAATTATTTATGATTCGATTTGTATAAAACAAAGTTCATACGCTCCGTGGTCCCAATTGTAATTTTTTTTTGTTTGTTACGGTGAAATTTTTCTGTCGGCAACGGAAGTGACGTAATATTAACAAAAACTACAATTTTGATCGTTCAGTACCACTTTTTAAAAGCAAATATTATTTTTTTTCAAAACTGATATAACTAAAAGGATGCACCCTGCAAAGGTGCACAAAATCCTTAGCTCAGATTTTTTAATTTCAATTTCATTTTCGGGCAATTTCGAATAAAATGTAAAATAAAGTGTAAAATTCAGTTATTTACAATTCATTCAGCGTCTTCATATTTTGAAATATTTATTTGTAATTTTCATAAACTCGTAGCAATAATCCAGACGAAGAGAATGTATGCGCAAATTAGTTTGTAATATGAGCAGTTGCCGAGAAATATGCAATTTTGCATGCATCACTTTTCACGTTATTTTGCCTATAAAAGAGTGAATTATTATTCGATTTGCAATATTTTTTTTCCATTTGATGTCTAATGCCAATTTGGACTAGGTCAAGCCAATTTTACATTTACACTGTGACCGGAAATGACGTCATTTGGGCAAAAACTGTATTTTTAACTTAAAAAAAAAATATTTTATTCAAATGAGTCTGCCTTATAATATTTTTAAAATTATGATATTTGATTCCCATCAACGAATAGAATTAAGCCATACGACCATACGGATACCACAAAATGGTTTCTAACTTGTACGGTTACAGAGAAATAGGCGATCTTTTATAAGTCACTTTTCAAGGTTTTTGGTCTATAAAAGTGTCAATTATTATTCGATTTTTATCATTTTTTTACCATTTGATGCCTTATGCCATTTATGACTTCTATGAACTAAATTAACATTTTCAATATCTCCGAAAGTAATGTAATTTTTGCAAAAAACGTATTTTTAGCCTTCAAAACAAACATTTTTTTGAAGGGATTTATATTTATTATTCGTTTAACTTTATAACGTCTGACTCTAATGGGCAGTAAGATTGAATCAATGCCATCATACTGATATCAAGAAAAGGCTTCTAGCATGTTCCCTTGTCGAATAATAGCCAATTTTCCCAGGGTCACTTTTAAGTTTTATACCTTCTTAATTTCAGTTTATGGGTTATAGGTTGATTATTTATTGCCCGATATGTATAAAACAAAGTTTGTATTTTGTATGTTGCGAATTTTCGACTTATTTTTCACCTATAAAAATTTCTTTCGGCACCGGAAGTGACGTAATTTTGCCATAATTTACAATTTTGACCGGTCTTTTCGCCAGCAAATATTACTTTTACATATGATAGAAGGTGTCACTGAAGCAAAACAATTAAAGTATAGTTTGGTAGCTCAATGGATCGGCTATGGTATAATGAACTTCCTGTATGATTCCTGAAAGCCGGTTCAGTGCTGCTTGCAGGTCTAGTTCTTATTATTATTATTATTCAGATTCCAATTTGAATAGATCTCAGCAATTACGTGTCGCATCGTTACGATTTCTTCGGTTTTACTGGGAAAGTGGGTGTGACTTAGAGGATAAAGCTATTTTGAACGTTCTGCGACAATGCGAAATGTCCGAAATCACCAAATGATCGTTTTTGAAAATATTGCAGTAATTATAACATTAATCATTGGATTTTAACTTTCGATACATTTTGGCATAGCCGGAGACAGGGCACATAGCTACGCTACTTTCGATTTTTGATTTTCTGCAAATCTTCGAAGATATTTGGCGCCAAATTTCGAAAATTTAAAATTTTACAAAAAACTTTTTTATTTATGAATATTTTTTAGTCGTGTTGTGCACAGAATTAAAGAGTCATCTGACTAGTGCAAAAATGTTAAAGAATTTTGTTTCAGTAATTTTCCTTGGCCGCCATTGGCTAATTCAGTTTTTCAGTCCTAGATTAATTTTTTATTGTTCGATTTGTATAAAACAAAATTCATATGCTTCGTTGTATCAATTGTCATTTTTTTTATTACCAAAAGTGTTATCTGTCGGCACCGGAAGTGGCATAATTTTACCAAAAACTACAATTTTGACAGTTATTTTCCTACTTCGAAAACAAATATTATTTTTTGGAAAAATTATTTGACTCAAAGAGTGTGCCCTTTCAAGGCGCAAAAAATGTAGGAAGCAGTTTTTTTAATTTCGATTTCACTTTCGAGCAAATTCGATTAAGAGGCTAAAAATGGTGTAAAATTGACCTATTTACAACCTATTCAGGCTTTTCAGATTTTGAAATATTTCTTCGTAACTTTTATAAATTTGTAGCTATAATCCATACGAAGAAAATGTATGTTAAAATTCGTTTGTAATATAAGCAGTTACCAAGAAATGGGCAGTTCTGTACAAGTCACTGTTTTCGTTATTTTGCCTGTAAAATAGTCAATTATTATTGGATTTTTATAAAAGTGACATCATTTGATTCAAAAAGCATGTAGCGTCATATCAAGTTGATTACAATTTAAAATTGACACCGGAAGTGACATCATTTGGTCAAAAACTGCATTTTAAACTTTTTAAATCAATGTTTTATTCAACCAAGAATAACTTAATATGTATTAATAATTTTAACTTTTGGTTTAAATTCACATATAAACACAACTCATATGGTCATATAGATATCATAAAATTGTTTCTAACTTGTTCGGTTGCCGAGAAATACACGGTTTTCTACAGGTCACTTTTGAAGGTTTCGGGGCCATAAAAGTGTCAATTATTATTCGATTTTCATAAACGTTACACCATGTTATACCTAATGCTATTTGGGATTTCATACAAGTAATGTAAGATTTTCATTATCACCGGAAGTAACGTCATTTTGGCAAAACTGTATTTTTAGCCTCCAAAACAGATATTTTATTCAAATGAGTCTGTTTTGAAATCTTTTTCAAATTATGGTATTTGATGCCAATCAACAAATAGAATAAACTCATACGATCATACAGATACCACAAAATGGTTTCTAACTTGTACGGTTGCAGAGAAATAGCCGATTTTCTACAAGTCACTTTTCAAGTTTTTTTGTCTTTAAAAGTGGCAATTATTATTCGATTTACATAAAATTTTCACTATATGATATCGTATGCCATTTCTGATTTCATAAGACTAATTGAACATTTGCATTAACACCGGGAGTAATTTAATTTTGTCAAGATCATTTACAAGTAACAAATGTATAAAATGAATTGATATTGCTGGATTTTATTTGTGTGCAATGTTAATTTGGAAACCTGTTTAGTGGTTTCGCTGGTACCGGAAGTAACATATGTTCAAGGGTAACTTGGCACCGGAAGTGACATGTTTAAGGGTAACATGGCACCAGTGAAACCCGTCATTCCTGCATGCAGGTCTAGTTATTATTATTATTATTCAGATTCCAATTTGAATAGATCTCAGCAACTACGTGTCGCATCGTTACGATTTCTTCGGTTTTACTGGGAAAGTGTGTGTGACTTAGAGGATAAAGCTATTTTGAACGTTCTGTGCCAATGCGAAATGTCCGAAATCACCGAAGTTATCGTTTTTGAAAATATTGCAGTAATTTTAACAATAATCATTGGATTTTAACTTTCGATACATTTTGGCATAGCCTGAGACAGGGCACATAGCTACGCTACTTTCGATTTTTGATTTTCGGCAAATCTTCGGAGATATTAGGCGCCAAATTTCGAAAATTTAAAATTTTACTAAAATTTTTTTTATTTATGAATATTTTTTAGTCGTATTGTGCACAGAATTAAAGAGTCATCTGACTAGTGCAAAAATGTTAAAATTTTTTGTCTCAGTAATTTTCCTTGGCCGCCATTGGCTAATTCAGTTTTTCAGTCCTAGATTAATTTTTTATTGTTCGATTTGTATAAAACAAAGTTCATATGCTTCGTTGTCTCAATTATTATTTTTTTTGTTACCAATAATGTTATCTGTCGGCACCGGAAGTGGCATAATTTTACCAAAAACTACAATTTTGACAGTTATTTTCTTATTTCGAAAACAATTATTATTTTTTTGAAAAATTATATGACTCAAAGAGTGTGTCCTTTCAAGGCGCAAAAAATGTAGGAAGCAGTTTTTTTAATTTCGGTTTCATTTTCGAGCAAATTCGATTAAGAGGCTAAAAATGGTGTAAAATTGGCCTATTTACAACCTATTCAGGCTTTTCAGATTTTAAAATATTTCTTCGTAACTTTTATAAACTTGTAGCTATAATCCATACGAAGAAAATGTATGTTAAAATTCGTTTGTAATATGAGCAGTTACCAAGAAATGGGCAGTTCTGTACAAGTCACTGTTTTCGTTATTTTGCCTGTAAAATAGTCAATTATGATTGGATTTTTATAAAAGTGACATCATTTGATTCAAAAAGCATGTAGCGTCATATCAAGTTGATTACAATTTAAAATTGACACCGGAAGTGACATCATTTGGTCAAAAAATGCATTTTAAACTTTTTAAATCAATGTTTTATTCAACCAAGAATAACTTAATATGTATTAATAATTTTAACTTTTGGTTTAAATTCACATATAAACAAAACTCATATGGTCATATAGATATCATAAAATGGTTTCTAACTTATTCGGTTGCCGAGAAATAGACGGTTTTCTACAGGTCACTTTTGAAGGTTTCGGGGCCATAAAAGGGTCAATTCTTATTCGATTTTCATAAACGTCACACCATGTTATACCTAATGCCATTTGGGATTTCATACAAGTAATGTAAGATTTTCATTATCACCGGAAGTAACGTCATTTTGGCAAAAACTGTATTTTTAGCTTTCAAAACAGATATTTTATTGAAATGAGTCTGTTTCGAAATCTTTTTCAAATTATGGTATTTGATGCCAATCAACAAAAAGAATGGAGCCATACGATCATACAGATACCACAAAATGGTTTCTAACTTGTACGGTTGCAGAGAAATAGCCGATTTTCTACAAGTCACTTTTCAAGTTTTTTGGTCTTTAAAAGTGGCAATTATTATTCGATTTGCATAAAATTTTCACTATATGATATCGTATGCCATTTCTGATTTCATAAGACTAATTGAACATTTGCATTAACACCGGGAGTAATTTAATTTTGTCAAGATCATTTACAAGTAACAAATGTATAAAATGAATTGATATTGCTGAATTTTGTTGATTCTGCGTCTATTTTATTTGTGTGCAATGTTAATTTGGAAACCTGTTTAGTGGTTTCGCTGGTACCGGAAGTGACATATGTTCAAGGGTAACTTGACACCGGAAGTTACATGTTTAAGGGTAACATGGCACCAGTGAAACCCGTCATTCCTGCATGCAGGTCTAGTTTTTTTTATTATTATTATTTACCGCGGGAGCCTATTTCTCTATGATCGAAAAGAGATACCGATTTGCGGTTCATCTTACTATCGTGAAACCAGGTGGTGGCTACACAATAAAGCAATTTTCAAACTTCTGCGCAGGTCGGAAGTGACCGAACTTTGTGCATTGTAAAAAAATTGAAAATTGGCTATAGTTTCATCAATTCTTTTCCCATTTTCAAACAAATCACATTTTTGGAATCCCTGAATCTTTTCTGAGACAATGACTATCTCACATTTTTCAATTTCGAACATTCGTCTATGACTTTTATCGTTCGAAAATTGAAAACATGTTGTTTACGAGACAATTTTTGTTATTTTTCAAAATTTTCAAATTTGATCTACATTTTTGGATACCTGAAGTCCATCCGATTCTAGAAATATAAGTTTCATTCAGAGTTATCGCCCTTTATTTTTCAATTTTTTTCGAATTTTCTTCCCATTTTGTGAGCTGTGGTTTCGTTTTACGGTCGAATTGATGTTTCTGAAAGTTATGGAACATGAAGTTATAGTCCAATACCAACTGATAAAGCAATTTCGACAAGGATCCTTAAACCGGAAGTGGTCGAAATAGTGTGCAATATTTTGAAAAAAATGCAAAAAATGGATGGATTGGTGGAAAACGCGATTTCTCCGTCCGAAATCAACAGATAAAACAAATTAAGGTACCGTTGGATGCCAAGAGGAATTGACTATCGTATGATACCCAAATCACACGGATACTATGAGCAAGAAGCAAAATATAGCACGCTGAAAATCAAGTATTTTCTGATTTTGGAGCGTTTTTGGACGCCTGTATCTCGAAAACTTAACCGCAACTTTTTTTTTAACTTTCTCTATCGAGAGTCCATTCGATAGTCTTCTGAATTATGCCATCCAAAAAGACTTTGAAATGTCTGGAATACGATAAAAAAGGGACCGAAAATCAAAAAAAGTCGAAAAATCGTGAAATTTTGGAAAATGCTCTACTATATTGTTATTTTAAGAGATTTTCAAAAAAAGGTTGTATATTCAGATAGCTGACCTAATTACGATTCTAACGATGTATAATATGTATGTAGTTATTGAAATTTAATTTTCGATATTTTAAATTTTTTGCATTTTTGGCACTTTTGAACATAGGATTTCTCAGGGGCATTTTATCTGATCAGAAAATGTAATATATCATTGCAGAGCCCTGTGGCCATTTTAGTGCCCAAACCGGCTATTAAAACTATTCCGACAATAATAACCATACCGAAAGTATTCAAAAAATGGAAAAAAAAAAAAGAGTAAAAACATTGTCGCACTTGCGAAAATCTTGATTTCTCCCTCAGGTAATAGCGGACCAAAAGAACTAAAGTGTCGTTGGATAGCCCTATTAATGGACCATCACAATATGGTATCTAAATAATGTGATTTCAATGGTAAGGAAAAAAATTATTGTATGCCAAAAATCTAGTATTTTCCGATTTTTTAACATTCTTAGACGCCCTTTTCTCGAAAACGACACCGCAGATTTTTCTTAAACTTTTCTTACTCAAAGTCCTATCGGTTGTCTATATAGTGAATCGAAAACGAAAAGCATTGAAATAATATAAGGGGTCCAAAAATGGCCTCAAACTTTGAAAAAAATTGAAAAATCGTTAAATTTTTGGAAACGCTCTTTAATTTATCTTTTTTTCCAAAACTACTCAATGGATGTTTCTGACACTTCTGGTACAGAAAGTTAAGTATCCAAAGAACTTCGTAAAGCTATCACAACAACGATCGTAAAGCCGGAAGTAGTCGAAAAATGTCCGATATTTTGAAAAAAAATAATTTTTTCACAAAAACCTTTTTTATTTATGAATATTTTTTGATGATATTTTACACAGGGTTAAAATATGGTATAATAAACTTCCTGTATGATTCCTGAAAGCCGGTTCAGTGCTGCTTGCAGGTGTAGTTTATTATTATTATTTTTTTTTTTCGCCGGAGCCTATTTCTCAGTGCCTGTAACAGATACCGATCTGGGACCTAATTCTCTATTGGGAAACCATGTATTGGCTACTTGATAAACTATTTTTGAAACTTCTGCGCAGACCGGAAGTGGTCGAATTTTGTGCTGTGTCAAAAAATTAAAAAACGGCCGTAGATTCGTCAATTCTATACCTATTTTCATACATATGACATTTTCGGAAACCCTGAGTCTTTTCTCGGGCGATAGCAGTTGAAAATTTCGATATTTCGAAACTTCATCGCTGACTTCTTGCGATCGAAAAATGTGGTTTGAGAGACAATTTTTGTTATTTTTCAAAATTTTAAAATTTGACCTACATTTTTGGATACCTGAAAACCATCCGATTCCAGAAATATAAGTTTCATTCCGAGTTATCGCCCTTTATTTTTCGATTTTTTTCGAATTTTCTACCCATTTTGTGAGCTCGGGTTTCGTTTTATGGCAGAAGTGACGTTTCTGAAACTTCAGAGGCATGAAGCCAAATGACCATTGCAAGGAATAAAGTAATTTCAACAATAATCTGTACACCGGAAGTGGTCGAAATAATGTCCGATATTTTGAAAAAAATGCAAAAAATGGGTATTTTGGGGAAAAACGCGATTTCTCCGCCCGATATCAATGGATTAGACGAATTAGGGTACCATTGGATTGCACTTGGAGTGTGCTATCGTATGATACCCAATTCGTACGGATACGATGAGTAGGCAGCAAAATATGGCACGCTGAAAATCAAGTATTTTCTGATTTGGAGCGTTTTTGGATGACTGTATCTCGAAAACTGCGCCACAGATTTTTATGAAACTTTCTCTATCGAGAGACCTTGCGGTAGTCTTGTGTACGAAACATCCCATTACGACTTTGAAATATCTGGAATAGGTGAAATAACGGACTGAAAATCAAAAAAAGTCGAAAAATCGTGAAATTTGGGAAAATGCTCTACTATTTTTTTATTTTAAGAGATTTTCAAAAAAAGGTTGTATATTCAGAAAGGTGACCTAATTACGATTCTAACGATATATAATATGCATTTAATTATTGAAATTTAATTTTCGATATTTTAAATTTTTTGCGTTTTTGGATTTTTTGAACATAGGATGATTTCTCAGGGGCATTTTATCTGATCAGATAATGTAATATATCATGACAGAGCCCTGTGGCTATTTTAGTGCCCAAACCGGCTATTAAAACTATTCCGACAATAATAACCATACCGGAAGTATTCAAAAAATGAAAAAAAAAGGTTAAAAACATTGTCGCACTTGCGAAAAACTTGATTTCTCCCTTAGGTAATAGCGGACCAAAAGAACTAAAGTGTCGCTGGATAGCCCTATTAATGGACCATCATATGGTATCTAAATAATACGATTTCGATGGTAAGGAAATAAATTATTGTATGCCAAAAATCTAGTATTTTCCGATTTTTTAACATTCTGAGACGCCCTTTTCTCGAAAACGACGCCACAGATTTTTCTCAAACTTTTCTTACTCAAAGTCCTATCGGTTGTCTATATAGTGAATCCAAAATAAAAAGCGTTGAAATAATATAAGTGGTCCAAAAACTTTGAACTTTGAAAAAAATTGAAAAATCGTTAAATTTTTGGAAACCCTCTTTAATTTATCTTTTTTTCCCAAACTACTCAATGGATGTTTCTGACACTTCTGGTACGTAAAGTTAAGTATCCAAAGAACTTCGAAAAGCTATCACAACAACGACCGTAATACCGGAAGAAGTCGAAAAAATGTCCGATATTTTGAAAAAAATTAATTCCTTTACGAAAACCTTTTTTTTATTTATGAATACTTTTTGATGATATTTTACACAGGAATTATTGATATAAAATTAAACCATGCTAGTCCCGAAATGACATAGTTTGTGTCTATTCGACGTTAAACCCCATTTCTCTCATCTCGGTAGTGCCGGTTAATTTGAGATATATTTTGTCTCCCGTTAAGTTTTTTACCTTTTTTAATTTCAGTTTATGGGTTCCAAGTTTATTATTTATTGCCTGGTGTGTATAAAACAATTCTCAATTGCGAATTCTCAACTTATTTGTTACCGATAATGATTTCTTTTGGCACCGGGAGTGAAGTAATTTTGCCAGATTATACAATTTTGACCGGTGTATTCGCAAGCAAATATTACTTAAAAATCTGATAGAGGGTGTCACTGAATCATAACAACTACAGTATTGTTTGGTAGCTCGATGGATCGGCTATTGTATGACGCACTTCCTGCCTGATTCCTGAAAGCCGGTTCAGCACTGCAAGTCTGCGGGTCTAGTTATTATTATTATTTATCCCCGGAGCCTATTTCTCCATGATCGAAAACAGATATCGATCTGGAACCAAATATTCTATCGAGAAACTAGGTGGTGGCTACTCATTAAATCACTTTTGAAACTTCTGCGCAGACCGGAAGTGACAGAATTTCGTGCGGTACCAAAAAATTAAAAAACGGCCGTAGATTCGTCAATTCTGTACCTATTTTCATACAAATGACATTTTCGGAAACCCTGAGTCTTTTCTCGGACGATAGCAGTTGAAAATTTCGAAATTTTGAAACTTTGTCGCTGACTTCTAGCGTTCGAAAACTGAAAAAAAGAGACAAAAGAGACTTTTTTGTTATTTTTCAAAATTTTCAAATTTCACCTACATTTTTGGATACCTGAAGACCATCCGATTCCAGAAATACAAGTTTCATTCCGAGTTATTGCCCTATTTTTTCGATTTTTTTTCGAATTTTCTGCCATTTTTCGAACCCTTATATTTTTTGGAAAGAATAATCCGATATTTCTGTAGGCTCTGGTACATAAAGCTATATAGTCAGACCTTTTTATAAAGCAATTTCAACAACGATCCGTAAACCGGAAGTAGTGGAAATAATGCCCGATATTTCGAAAAAAACGCAAAAAATGGGTGTTTGGGGGAAAACCCCGATTTCTCCGTCCAATATCAATGGATTAAACGAATTAAGCTTTCGTTGGAATGGACTGTCAGAAATATCTATTCAGTAGTTTTTGTAAAAAAGATAAATAAAAGAACATTTTCAATAATTTAACGATTTTTCAACTTTTTTCAAAGATTTTTGGACCACTTATATTATTTCAAACCGTTTCATGTTGGATTCACGCAACAGACCACCGATAGGACTCTGCGTTAAAAAAGATTCAGAAGAATCGTAGGGGTCGTTTTCGAGAAAATAGCGTCTAAAAAGGCTCCAAAAAGGGAAAATACTAGATTTTCGACGTACCGTTATTTATTTTCTAACCATCGAAATCGTACCATTGAGATGCCATATAATAGTCCTTTAATGGGGCTATCCAAAGACACTTTACTTCTTTTGGTCCGGTAATATCTGTCGGCGAAATCAAGCTTTTCGGAAGAGCGCCTATTTTTAAAACTTTTTTTTTTCATTTTTTTAATACTTCCGGTATGGAGATTATTTTCAGGATAGTTTTAATAACCGGGTTCGGCAATTATATAGCCGCAAGGCTCTGTAATAATATATTACATTATCTGATCAGATAAAATGCCCCTGAGAAATCCTATGTTTAAAAGTGCCAAAAA
The DNA here is from genome assembly GCA_036850965.1 of Patella caerulea. Classification (NCBI taxonomy): domain Eukaryota; kingdom Metazoa; phylum Mollusca; class Gastropoda; family Patellidae; genus Patella; species Patella caerulea. Next base: position 45,521,568 of record JAZGQO010000001.1, on the reverse strand, counting down.
TGCAAAAATGTCAATATATTGAAAATTAAATTTCAATAACTGAATACATATTATACATTATTGGAATCGGCATTAGATGAGCTATCTAAATATAAAAACATTTTTTGAAAATCTGTAAAAAAAAATAAATTTATAGAGCTTTTTTCAAAATTTCACGATTTTTCGACTTTTTTCGATTTTCAGTTCGGTATTTGACCTATTAGAAATATTTCAAAGTCTTAACGGAATGTTTGATACACAAGAATACCGAAAGGTCTCTAGATAGAGACAGTTTAAGAAAAATCGCTGGAGCAGTTTTCGAGATAAAGGCGCCCAAAAACTCTCCAAATCAGAAAATACTTGATTTCCAGAGTGTCATATTTTGCTGCTTGGTCATAGTATCCGTATAAATTGGGCATCAGACGACAGTCCATTCCCCGAGCCACTAGATTTTCGACGTACCGTTATTTATTTTCTAACCATCGAAATCGTACCATTGAGATGCCATATAATAGTCCTTTAATGGGGCTATCCAAAGACACTTTACTTCTTTTGGTCCGGTAATATCTGTCGGCGAATAGAATGGGAAAGAAAGTTAAGTATGTAAACAACTTGTTAAAAAATACCGACAAAGATCCAAAAAACCGGAAGTAGTGGAAAAAATATTTGATATTTTGAGAAAATACAGTGAAGAATTGGTACTGTTGCAAAATTTGCGATTTCTCAGGCTATTTAGACGATTTTATCTCGAAAAGTAGTCTTATTTCTTTTCTTACACTTCTGTTACTTAGAATCCTAATTGTGGTCTAGTGCGTGAATCGAAATTAAAAAGCCTCTATATAGTATAATTGATCCAAAAAGGTCCACAATCTTTGAACAAATTAGAAAAATTGTTGTATTTTGAACTACAGTTATAATATTGATGTAAGGGAGATAACTAGTGCTAATAGGGATGGAATCAGGCCACTAATTATTTACTAATTTTCCTTTTGATTTATATTACATAATGGATGTTTCTGAAAATTCTAGTACTTGAAGTTACGTATCCAGACAACTTGCTAAAATTATCTCAACAATGATCTGTAAACCGGGAATAGTCCAAAAATGATCCGATATTTTGAATAAAACTATAAATAAGTAAAATAAATGTAGACTTTGCAAAAAAACGTGAATTCTACGGCAGATTTCACCCAATCGAAGCAAATAGAGTGTCGTTAAATAGCGCGGATAATTTACTTTTATATGATATCAGGATTATACAAATGCAATGGTAGGCAATAGATTATGAGATGCCGAAAATGTTGCATTTTCTTCTATTTTTGGAGCCTATTCAGACTCGTTTATCTCGAAAACTACTTCTATTTCTCTTCTTAAACTTCTGTTAGCCCGAGTTCTATCGGACGTTTAGAGTATAAATGTACATTTAAAGGCATCGCAATGATATAAAGGACCCTGAAAGCCGATTCAGCACTGCTATGCAGGTCTAGTTACTAAGATTATTATTATTTTTGTTTTATTGGGGGAAGCTAGATCTCAGCAACTATAAAAAGATAGAGGTTTGCAATTTGATCTTCTGTCAGAAAAGTGGTGTGCAGCTACTGCTTAAAGCTATTTTGAAATCTGTGCGTACACCGGAAGTGACGTTTAATACGAAAAGCTAAAATCGGCCGTCATTCTGTCAATTCTCAACCAATTTTTCTGATATTTACATTTTTGGATAGCTGGAGACATTTCTGAGTCGATAGCAGTTCAAAAATGTCGAATTTAGAAACTTTGTCGCTTTATTTTTTTTTGTGAAAATTTGAAAATTTTCAAAATTTCCCAAAATTTTTAATTTTTGGAATTTTGAATTTCTGCTTATATTTTAGGATTGTTGACATCGATCCGATTCCTACAATATAAGTTTTGTTCCGAAATGTTAACTTTGATTTTTCACTTTTTTTCGCATTTTGGTCAAATCGTAGAGTTCTTATTTTTTTAAAACGGCTCCAACGATTTTTCTGAAACTTCAGGAATATGAAGTCGAAGGACCAAACCAGTCCATGAACTATAAATGAAAATCCTCTAATCACCGGAAGTGGTTAAGAAAGGTATCCAAAGTTTGACAAAATTCAGAAAAATGGGTGCCTGTGCGTCAAATAAGATGTATCGATTGGTTGTTTACCGAGTAGTTAAAGTATTATATCGTTTGATAGCCACGTGAATTATATACTCTCCCAAAAAAGAAACGCAACGTTACATTTCGTCGTCAGTATATCCTCGTTCTACTATCGCCTTGTTGCAACAGGAACGGCGACACGTCGCTGAACCAAATTGCTCTCCAGTGTTGCTGTGACCATACCCTCAGTGCCTGAACCCATTAAAGTTGGATTTCATGGTGTCAGCGTATTTCAAAACAGAAGCTCTAACGGGGACGTCTGCCTCGTTATTCGGTTTCACGTAGGGGTTTGCCTACTGTCTGGTACGAGATTCTACGCCGTCCGAGAATTGCTGCTGCAGTAGAGGTCGCTGTTGAAAACCATTTACGCCAATGACGTAACCGGAAGTGACGACCCAGGACAAGTGGGACCACACTTGTTTGGCCTGAGCTTGGGCGTTCACGTATTGAACTTCGCTGTCGGTACCTATACCAAAGGCGAGAAATGGAACTAAGGGAAACATTCAGCAGCCTGGCTATATCTGTCTTGGAGTCACATGCCTGTAATCCACCAATAGCGTTGTTGCGTTGGTCTTCGTTCGGATGTGGCATCACTTGGGTCTTTGAGTGTTTACATGTGCAACTGATTTGGAAACCGAGAACCCAGGGATTTTAAAGACCTTAGATTTAGGTTCCACGAGAAAAGCTCGCGAAGTTGTTAAATTCATGTTTCTTGGTGCAATCAAGCGATAAAAAATTTCGACAAAAAGGATGACCAGTCACAATAAGTGACCCTACCTTTAAAATCAATAATGAATTTCTTTTATCCTTACATAAAGGCATTAAAAACAAGTAAGATTTACCGAAACAAAGACCTGGTTCAAATAAAAAAATGATGAAAAATGGGTTGTGCGTTTCTTTTTTTGAAGAGTATATACAAGATGGTACTATAGCGACAAGTTTCTATCAAAAAATAAAAAAAGGTATCTGAGTTTGAAAAGTAAGGTATTTTGCTATTTCGATCAATTTTAGACGCGTATTTCTCGAAAACGCCGCCTACGATTTTTTTAAAACTTTCTCATTCGAGAGTCTTATAGGTGGTGTATTGTGTGAAACCATTGTACAATTTCTCTAAATGTCATGAGTAGTCAAAAAACGAGATTGAAAATCCAAAATGTCGTATTTTTACCATTTGGAACATTTTTAGACGTCTTTTTCTCGAAAAGTCAACGTAATTTTTTTTTTTTGAACTTCTTCTACAGAGAGTTTTATCGGTAGTCTTAGGTATGAAACCATTGCGCAACAGTTAGAAATATCAGGAGTATGAGAACAAAGGGGTCGAAAATTGAAAACGTCACCACCTTTCATTGTTAAGCGAAACATGCAGTAAGAGTTGGTACAATCTGTACGTATTAGCAACGTTTAGAGCATATTCAAAAGTCTCTTTTCTCTCACAGTGACGATATTTGGGCATAAAGTATATCAACTTTGAGTCTTTACTTCTATTCAAAATAAGGGTATAGTGACCCTGTAGCAGAAATATTTGATTTATGTGTGTAATAATTAGTCTTTGAATTAATATTGTTTCTCCTTGGCCAAAATTACCTCATAGCCGTAATCATCTCGACACAAATCGACGGCTCGCGCTGTTTATAAGCAAATCCAATTTTTAAGAGGTTGCAGTTGTATCTTGCAGTAGTATCGTGCTGAAGTATGAATATTGCACCGGTCATAGAAAGTTTAATGTAGTTAGAGCATGTACTCTGTTTCTAATAAATATCGAACTTTTATATGTTGGTGACGTCAAATCTTTAACGTGCACGAAATGCGAAAATTGGCGATATTTCATTGCATACAAAATCAATTTTTGAACCAGTTACATATTTGAGTAGCTGACATGAAAACGCGATTCCGAAGTCCCGTGTACACCTTGGTGTGACATCGACAAAAGTCCGAATTGGTCAAAATTGGAACGTTTTGCATACGTATAAAGCATATAGTGGCAATATTTGAACTAAGGGTGTTTTAATAGTAACCAATATCTGTTACTGGTGCTTCTAGAGTGAAAATAAATCGTTTTAGTAAATAATAGTTACCCCTGAAATTAATATCGCAGGATTTTTGTCTCCATGACGTCATCATTTGATACCAGTGAAAATAAACCTCTCTGTTGAAGCTATTTATAAGGAAGGCACTCCTCTATATAAATGCTGAAAAATTAATTTTGAATGTATGATTCTGGGTTTTGGTTATTATTTGACACTTACGATACTTTTTTGTCCCAATCGGAAAACTCGGGTTTTTTTTTATTATCGTGTAGATCTCTGAAACTAAAACAGATAGAGTTTTGAAAATTGATTTTTCCTTTTTTTTAAACATTTAGTACTTAGAACTATTGCGACAGATGTGAACCAGACCGGAAGTGATGTAAATCTTTAACGTGCACGAATGAAAATCGGTTCTAATTATGTCAATTCCCAACCGATTATATTTTTGTACAGCCCGGGATATTGCGGATGGTATAAAGGTCGAATTGAGATAACCATGTCGTTCTCAGTTGAGATAACCAGTTTGAGCATGGACTCTATCTGTAATAAATATTACATTTTTATATGTTACATGTAGTGACGTCAAATCTTTAACGTGCACGAAATCAGAAAATTGTAGATATTTCATTGAATATTTAATCAATTTTTGAACCAGTTGCATATTTGAGTAGTTGATATGGACGTGATTCCAAAGTCCCGTGTACACATTCGTGTGACATTGACAAAAGTCCGAGTTGGTCATAATCGAAACGTTTTGCCTACGTATAAAGCATTATATAGAGAGCTTTTTTTGAAAGAGGCAATATTTGAACTTAAGATGTTTTACTGGTAACCAATATCTGTTAATGCTGCTTCTAGAGTGACAATAATTTATTTTAGTCAATCACAGTTACTCCTGAAATTATTATCCCAGGTTTTTTGTCTACATGACGCCATCATATGATACCAGCGAAAATGACGCTATTTATTTATAAGGAAGGCACCCCTCTGGACAAATGTTGAAAAGTTGATGTTGAAAGGTATGATTCTTGGTTTTGGTTAGGATCTGACACAATCTTTTTTCTGTCCCATTCGAAAAACTGTTGTTTTTTTTCCATTCTCGTGTAGATCTCTGAAACTAAAGCAGATAGAGTTCTGAATAATGATTTTTCCTATGTTTTAAGCAGTAAGTACTTAGAAGTATTGCGAAAGTTCTGAACAGACCTGAAGTGAAGTAAATCTTTAACGTGCATAGATGAAAATAGGTCCTAATAATCTCAATTCCCAACCGATTTTCGAAAAAGTTATATTTTTGTAGAGCCGGGGATATTGCGGATGCGATATAGGTCGAATTGCAATATCACGCAGTTCTCTTTTTTTCCTGAAAATGTAGTAAAATTGTAATTTTTTTTAGAATTTTTGCGTTTTTGATTGCGTATTTAGATTTCTGGCGTCTGTAGGATTCTACCGATCCAAGTTTATAATGTTGTAAATTGTTCAACTATATTTTTCACTTTCCTTCTATCGTAATGCGCGTGCACAGAAAGTGTCAATATCTGAGTTGTTTAAGTGTGTCTGTGTGTGTTTTAAGGGGTGAGTGGTGGGCATTTTGTGCTGCCTTGGGTAAGGTGAAAGCCTTCAGCCTTGCAAGCAAGTCTAGTTCTTCTTCTTCTTATTATTATTATTATTCAGATTCCAATTTGAATAGATCTCATCAACTACGTGTCGCATCGTTAAGTTTTCTTCGGTTTTACTGGGAAAGTGGGTGTGATTTAGAGGATAAAGCTATTTTGAACGTTCTGCGACAATGCGAAATGTCCGAAATCACCGAAGTTATCGTTTTTGAAAATATTGCAGTAATTTTAACAATAATCATTGGATTTTAACTTTCGATACATTTTCGCATAGCCGGAGACAGGGCACATTGCTACGCTACTTTCGATTTTTGATTTTCGGCAAATCTTCGAAGATATTAGGCGCCAAATTTCGAAAATTTAAAATTTTACAAAAAACTTTTTTATTTATGAATATTTTTTAGTCGTATTGAGCACAGAATTAAAGAGTCAACTGACTAGTGCAAAAATGTTAAAATATTTTGTCTCAGTAATTTTCCTTGGCCGCAATTGGCTAATTCAGTTTTTCAGTCCTAGATTAATTTTTTATTGTTCGATTTGTATAAAACAAAGTTCATATGCTTCGTTGTCTCAATTGTCATTTTTTTATCACCGAAAGTGTTATCTGTCGGCACCGGAAGTGGCATAATTTTACCAAAAACTACAATTTTGACAGTTAGGTACCATTTTTCGAAAACAAATATTATTTTTTGGAAAAATTATTTGACTCAAAGAGTGTGCCCTTTCAAGGCGCTAAAAATGTCGGAAGCAGTTTTTTTAATTTCGATTTCTTTTTCGAGCAAATTCGATTAAGAGGCTAAAAATGGTGTAAAATTGACCTATTCACAACCTATTCAGGCTTTTCAGATTTCAAAATATTTCTTCGTAACTTTTATAAACGTGTAGCTATAATCCATACGAAGAAAATGTATGTTAAAATTAGTTTGTAATATAAGCAGTTACCAAGAAATGGGCAGTTCTGTACAAGTCACTGTTTTCGTTATTTTGCCTGTAAAATAGTCAATTATTATTGGATTTTTATAAAAGTGACATCATTTGATTCAAAAAGCATGTAGTGTCATATCAAGTTGATTACAATTTAAAATTGACACCGGAAGTGACGTCATTTAGTCAAAAACTGCATTTTAAACTTTTTAAATCAATGTTTTATTCAACCAAGAATAACTTAATATGTATTAATAATTTTAACTTTTGGTTTAAATTCACACATAAACACAACTCATATGCTCATACAGATATCATAAAATTGTTTCTAACTTGTTCGGTTGCCGAGAAATAGACGGTTTTCTACAGGTCACTTTTGAAGGTTTCGGGGCCATAAAAGTGTCAATTATTATTCGATTTTCATAAACGTTACACCATGTTATACCTAATGCCATTTGGGATTTCATACAAGTAATTTAAGATTGTCATTATCACCGGAAGTAACGTCATTTTGGCAAAAACTGTATTTTTAGCCTTCAAAACAGATATTTTATTCAAATGAGTCTGTTTTGAAGTCTTTCTTCAACTTATGGTATTTGATGCCAATCAACAAATAGAATGAACCCATACGATCATACAGATACCACAAAATGGTTTCTAACTTGTACGGTTGCAGAGAAATAGCAGATTTTTTACAAGTTTATTTTTCAAGTTTTTTGGTCTTTAAAAGTGGCAATTATTATTCGGTTTACATAAAATTTTCACTACATGATATCGTATGCTATTTCTGATTTCATAAGACTAATTGAACATTTTCATTAACACCGGAAGTAATTTAATTTTGTCAAGATTTACAAGTAACAAATGTATAAAATGACTTGATATTGCTGGATTGATTGATTGATTCTGCGTCCATTTTATTTGTGTGCAATGTTAATTTGGAAACCTGTTTAGTGGTTTCGTTGGTACCGGAAGTGACATATGTTCAAGGGTAACTTGGCACCGGAAGTGATATTTTTAAGAGTAACTTGGCACCAGTGAAACCCGTCATTCCTGCATGCAGGTCTAGTTATATTTTTGAAATCACATCGGTAGGATCTATTTATATACTAAATTTAATGAAGATCGTACAACTATTAAAGAAGTTGTCAAATTGGTCTAAACTTCCGGTTCGAAATCACAGCGACGAATTTTCGAAATTCAAAAATGTGAACCTGCAGATGAAAATGATTTTTTTCAAGGTATTCAAAGAAAAAAGAATTAGTAAGATCGGTCAAAAAATAACAAAGTTACGACTATGCATTGTCAGTTTTTTCGTCCGTAAAGTTTGGTGATTTCGTATTCGTAAAACGTTTTGAAAATATATTTAAACAACGTTTGCACCCCATTTTTTTTGGGGGGGGGGGGGTAGGTCAAAATTTCAGAAAGATCCTATGGATAGATTCTGAGAAACCCGATTTGCAGAAAACACACACAAAAAAAAATAATAATAATAACTTTAACAGAAACAATAAGCTTTCATGTGTAATATGAAAGCTTAATAATAATTTTAGTAATCACAATAGCCTAATAATAAGAATAATAATTTTAACAAAAACAATAGTGTTTCACACAAGCTTCGCAGTGTGAAACCCTAATAATAAGAAGAAGAATAATAATTTTAACAAAAACAGTAGTGTTTCACACAAGCTTCGCACTGTGAAACCCTAATAATTATTTTAACTAAAACAGTAGTGTTTCACACAAGCTTCGCAGTGTGAAACCCTAATAATAATTTTAGTAATCTCAATAGGCTTGAAGACGAAAGTCTGAAAGCCTAATAAGCTTTTATATTGAAGAATGAAAGCTTAAAAATACTAATCTTAACAGAAAAAACAAGCTTTTATATGTAATACATAATAATCTTAACAAAAACAATAAGCTTTCGTATGAAATATGAAAGCTTAATAATCTAAACAAAAACAATAAGCCTTCATATTTCATATGAAAGCTTAATAACTTTAACAGAAACAATAAGCTTTCATATGAAATATGAGAGCTTAAAGACCACATTAAATGGTTCAGAAAATTTTTGCATACGGGTACTCAATGGTTACAAAATCCATGTTACGGCAAGTTCAAACTAATCTGATTGAAATTTATTCAGATATTTAGGTTTTAGTATCCGACTGCCAAAAACGGTTTTCAAATTTTCAACCTTAATCCGGTTGATTGGTTGGTGACGTCACAGGCACTACACATAGTATACACATCATCTATACAATATATCACTGCCCGTGCAATATACACCCAGCCAGTTGACACGTGTGTATTTGTCGCTCCAATTAACATTTGATTGGCGCAATCATTAACGTGTAATTATTTTCAGGTAAGCTACTTATAACTATGTAAGTCAAAGCATTTTCAAAAGCCGACATTTCTCGTCTCGAGTTGTAATTTATTATATATTTGTGACTAGAATATTGCCGAGTGTATTTTAAGATGCCATATTACCGTTATGTTATTGAGAGTTGTGCAAATTCCAGCAAGGGAAAGTGGAATAATGTACCGGCGTTTCTAAGACGTATATATCAAGGCAGTTAGACTGGAATCCGGGGTGGTCAGTTATACAATGTATTGGGTACTGCATTTCTTCGAAAGCGGCCATCTTATCTTTTGTATTCTGTATTTCAATGCGGCATACAGACCCGTCTTCTGTGAGCATTAACGTACACTTTTCACACTGACACCTGTATCCGAATACAATATATTGTTATTATGCAATGGTACAGATCTACAAAAATTTGAAGACTGTCATTCACTCAAAAAATTCGAACACAAAAATAAGTGTATAAAATTTTATGCATTCCGGTACGCACCATTCCAGAGAATCGCAACAGTCGGGTGATTTTCATTGTTAGATCCCGTATTATCTACATCGCCATCCTCCACGGAACTACTGTCAGATAAATACGGCTCAAACATATATGGCGCTACATTAATCATTTCTCGCAACGTATCTGTGTACAATAGTCGATACACTGACCGAGCTAAAAGAACTACTGCTACAGGATAACTCGAAATATTCTGCCTCCATTCTGTCGGTGTATGATAAAATGATAAATAACCGTTGTTGATGAACTAAGTTTATATGATTATTATTTGAAACCATTTCGTTTCTTAAAAGCCGACAACTAATTATTTCTATTGGCTTCAAAGATGTCCGTAGCGCCGGCTATGACAATTTTACACCAATCTTGTTTCAATCAGCGGCCAATTATTGTTGGCTTACGGTCGGCTTATTCTGATTAAAAAGATTATGGCTACAACAATTATTTTTCCCTGTATAACTTCATCTTGACTCTATATTTGGGTTTCCAGGGTCGCTTAGTTCATTGGTGATGTTAAATTTAAGATTTGAAAATCCAAGAATGCTGAAATTCAAAATGGCGGCAATATTTCTACAAATTCTATATGTGTTGATATTTTCTCAGTGTTTAACGACCTGTCTAACATTTTACTGTTATATTTTCTTGTCCATAAAACTTTTTATGTACGGTATACTTATCTATATTTGTCTATATATTATATATACTCACCTATGTGTGTTTATTGTGTGCTTGCAGACTAAAGTAATACCGTAATCAGAAAGAACTAAAAAACATATGTTCATACATGGGTAGGGTAACTAAAACTTTTGGAGGCGGCCCGAATTTGAACATCAACATTTGTAAAATAACACCACCCCCTAATACAGTGTGCCATGAGGGAAATTTTGCCCGGGCAGTGACACTACAGCCTACTCTTATATTAAATTCCAACTGCCAAGGGATCTTTTACGTGCATGCCAATGTGTACACGGGACCTTGGTTTTTCGTCCCACCCGAATGTCTATACAGCTGTCCTTGTCAGGCCCTCCGTTGTGTATCACTGACAAGGGAAAACTACGCCCGAAAATTGACATGAACTTTCTCTGCCAATGCAGGGATCGAACACCCGACCTCCAGGCTAGCGAGCCATCGCCTTACCAACGTGATCCCCAGACAATATTTCAAAATGAAAGTGAACATGAGAAGTTGATTTCTTGTACAGATCAATAAACTATTATCTCTGTAATTCACTTTACTTTCTTCAAAAAATAAAATTTTATTTTGTTTTACTTTTTAGATACCAGAGACCATAAGAGAGAAGAAATTAGCCCCAATAGATAGCGCTAGTATCTGTATTGTAATACAAGGACAGGGTAGTCTAACTAATCACAGTATAACACAACCTTTACCTCTTAAACGAGGTTCAGTATTCTTTATTGGTGCTATGGAAGAGGTGGAGTTACAAGTTAGCTCTAGTTTTCTATTATTCAGATCTCTGGCTGGATTGTGATTGGGTGTAAAAGGTTGGAATGAATCTGCTTTTGAGGGAATGTTTAATTTAATTTTAAGATTATTTTTAAAAAAATAGTACATGTATTTTTATACGCCCACATTGAAATGTGGTCGTATATTGTCGTCATCCCGTCCGTCCGTCCGTCGGTCGGTCCGTCGTCCACAATTGCTTTTGGACGCTCTAGAGATTAAAGTTAATATCCAATTGACTTTAAATTTAAGGTCATGAGACGAAGAAGCCTATTGTTTTTCAGCGATTTCGGATAATAACTAGCAGAGTTATGGCCAAAATCTTGTGGACGCTCTAGAGGCCAAAGTTAATATCCGATGGACTTTAAAATTATACACAGTGTTTAAGGTCATGAGACGAAGAAGCCTATTGTTTTTCAGCGATTTTGGATAATAACTACCAGAGTTATGGCCCTTGATCACTTCAAAAAATTTTGTGGACGCTCTAGAGGCCAAAGTTAATATCCGATTGACTTTAAAATTATACACAGTGTTTAAGGTCATGAGACAAAGAAGCCTATTGATTTTCAGCGATTTCTGATAATTAGTGCCAGAGTTACGGCCCTTGATCACTTACACAAATCTTGTGGACGCTCTAGAGGCCAAAGTCAATATCCGATTGACTTTAAATTTATACAAAGTGTTTAAGAACATGAGACAAAGAAGCCTATTGATTTTCAGTGATTTTCAATAATTACTACCAGAGTTATGGCCCTTGATCACTTTAGCGATTTCTGATTATTTAGAGCGTCGTGTAGCAGCTGTTAGCTGGAGCATTCAGCGCTATACAAATTGATTATTATTATTATTATTAGTGCCAGAGTTATGGCCCTTGATCACTTAAAAAAAATCTTGTGAACGCTCTAGAGGCCAAAGTTAATATCCAATTGTTTTTCAGCGATTTCGGATAATAACTACCAGAGTTATGGCCAAAATCTTGTGGACGCTCTAGAGGCCAAAGTTAATATCCGATTGACTTTAAAATTATACACATTGTTTAAGGTTATGAGACGAAGAAGCCTATTGTTTTTCAGCGATTTTGGATAATAACTACCAGAGTTATGGCCCTTGATCACTTCAAAAAATCTTGTGGACCCTCTAGAGTCCAAAGTTAATATCCGATTTACTTTAAATTTATACACAGCGTTTAAGGTCATGAGACAAAGAAACCTATTGATTTTCAGCGATTTCCAATAATTAGTGCCAGTGTTATGGCCCTTGATCACTTCAAAAAATCTTGTGGATGCTCTAGAGGCTAAAGTTAATATCCGATTGACTTCAAATTTATACATAGTGTTTACAGTCATGAGACAAAGACGTCTATCGATTTTCAGTCATTTTCAATAATTACTACCAGAGTTATGGCCCTTGATCACTTAAACAAATCTTGTGGATGCTCAAGAGGCCAAAGTTAATATCTGATTGACTATAAATTTATACACAGTGTTTAAGGTCATGAGACAAAGAAGCCTATTGATTTTCAGTGATTTTCAATAATTACTACCAGAGCTATGGCCCTTGATCACTTTAGCGATTTCTGATAATTAGTGCCAGAGTTATGGCCCTTGATCACTTAAAAAATATCTTGTGAACGATCTAGAGGCCAGAGTTATGGCCCTTGATCACTTCGAAAAAATCCTGTGGAAGCTCTAGAGGCCAAAGTTAAGATCCGTTCGACTTTAAGTTTACACACAGAGATTTCAAATAATTACTGCCAGAGTTATCTCCCTTGATAACTTCAAAAAATTTTGTGGACGCTATAGAGGCCAAACTTATCATCCGATTGACTTCAGATTGATACACACAGTTTAAGTTGTTGAAACGAACAAATATTTTGATTTTCAATGAATTTTGATAGCTGAACAGCTAAATCCATGATATTAAATGTTTCATGTATATACTAATTGTTAGCGTGGGGTAAAACTTTATAAAAAGCAATCAAATTCTAATGATTTTCTGATAATTACATAATGAGTTGTTACTCTTAATCAGTTTTTAGTGTATTACAAATGTTTTATTACCGAAAAAAGTAAAAGTATGCGACAACCCTTGTTGACTGCCCGGACGATTTAGCTGCTGTGGGCGTATTTTTCGTTGCCTGGCAACCTATCTTTACTCTTAATTTCAAATCAATTATGTTCTAGGAAATAAGCCAGCAGTCCCAATAGAATGCAAATTTCTAGTGTCAAAACTATTCAACTAGTCTCTTATGGTCAGCGCTCTTTTAGTTATCAAGCACCTGTTTTATGGAATAATCTACCATTTAGTTTAAGATGTTGTACATCTCTATATTCTTTTAAAAAACAACTTAAAACACATTTTTTTTAATCAGGCTTTTAACTGACTGTGTATGCAATCGTTAACATCTTGTTGTTTATTTATGATTACATTGTCACTTTGTAAAGTGCCCCTGAACATGTTATATGAAAGGGTGCACTATAAATATGCTGTAATAATAATAATAAGCCATTCCCCGAGTTTCTTGCGAGAACTGGGACTGAAACGTGTTGTGTATCAATGGTAAAATGTTTATTTTATCTTAAATTTTGGATATCAGGGGCCTAATTCACGAAATTTTAACTAAGATAAAATCCAAATTTTAGTAATTTGATTGGACAATATTAGATTGATTTTAGTTCTTAGGCAACCAAAATTAAAGTAGCTACTAAAATTTGGATTTTATCTTTAGTTAAAATTTCGTGAAACGTGGCCGTGAAGCCCATCTTTTTTCCGATAACATCAGAGCATCAATGTTGATTTAAATTGACACATAATTCGTGTTTTCAATGTTGAAGATTTTGGATGATATTGAATTAGAGACTTAGCTACTTTAAAATGACTTGTGTTTTGGAAAAGAGCTTGCTTTCATTTCATTTATCATTATTTGGTTCCTGTCTCACTAATACTTGCTTGCCTTGTCTTTTAATTGTTACATATTAATGACAGGGTATTGGTTATATTACTTAATCTTACTTTTTATACGCCCACATTTTTATGTGGGCGTATATTGTCGTCGCCCCCGTCCGTCAGTCCGTCCGTCCGTCCACAATTGTTTGTGAACAGTCTACAATTTTTATCCGATTTCAATGAAACTTAAAACATAGGTTTATCACCCTAAGATCTCGGTTCCTTTCGATATTGGCATGTATCGGACTGTAACTTCATGGGTTATGGCCCCTGATTTGCGAAAAATCACGTTTTTAGCTTGTGAACAGTGTAGAGATCACAATTTTGATCCGATTTCGATGAAACTTAAAATGCATGTTTATAGCCAAAAGATCTTGGTTCTTTTCGATATTTGCGCATATCGGATCGTAACTTCCTGAATTATGGCCCCTGATTGTCCGAAAAATCACCCTTTTAGCTTGTGGTCCCACTGGAGGTCAAAATTATTATCCGACTTAAAAAACCGTTTTAGGTCGTGGTCCCTCTGGAGGTAAACATTGTTATCCGATTTAAAAAAAAACGTTTGATTATATCACCGTTACATAGTTATGGGGGTTGAGATCCAATTTCGTGAAAATCGGACCAAAATTGACAGACAAAATGGCCGCCGTTTGTACGCGAATAGTGTGAAAATATGTTATATCAAGGTTGTGGACCCTATAGAGGTCACAATTTTGAACCGATTTTCATGAAACTTGACATGTATGTTTTTATAACCCAAAGGTCTTGGTTCCTTTCAATAGTTGCGCCCATCGGATCGTAACTTCCTGAATTATGGCCCCTGATTGTCCAAAAAATCACCCTTTTTAGCTTGTGGTCCCTCTGGAGGTCAAAATTGTTATCCGATTCAAAAGAACGTTTGATTATACCACCGTTACATGGTTATGGAGGTTGAGTTCGAATTTTGTGAAAATCAGACCAAAATTGACAGACAAAATGGCCGCCGTTTGTACGCGAATAGTGTGAAAAAATGTTATATCAAGCTATAGAGGTCCCATTTTGGAACCGATTTTGATGAAACTTGACATGTATGTTTATAACCCAAAGATCTTGGGTCCTTTCTATATTTGCGCCCATCTGATTGTATCTTCCTGAATTATGTCCCGTGATTTGCCGAAAAATTGCCTTTTCTTAGCTTGTGGCCCCTCTGTAGGTCGAAATTATTATCCGATTTAAAAAAACCGTTTGAATATATCACCGTTACACTGTTATCAAAGACGGTGTTGAATTTCGTGAAAATTGGACCAAAATTGACGGACAAAATGGCCGCTGTTTGTACGCGAATAGTGTGAAAATATGTTATATCAAGGTTGTGGACCCTATAGAGGTCACAATTTTGAACCGATTTAGATGAAACTTGATTCCTTTCAATATTTGCGCATATTGGATCGTAACTTCCTGAATTATGGCCCCTGATTATACGAAAAATCGCCTTTATCACCTTGTGGTCCCTCTGGAGATAACAATTATTACCTGATTTTTAAAAAAAACGTTTGATTATATCACCGTTGCAGGGTAATCTAGGTTGAGTTTGAATTTCATGAAAATCGGACCAAAATTGACAAACAAAATGACTGCTGTTTGTACGCGAATGGTGTAAAGATATGGTATATCAAGGTTGTGAACCCTATAGACGTCACAATTTTAATTCGTTTTTGATGAATCTTGAAATACATTTTTATAACCTAAAGATCTTGGTTCCTTGCGATATTTGCGCATATCGGATTGTGACTTCCTGAATTATGGCCTCTGATTATACGGAAAATTGCCTTTATTATCTTGTGATCGGTCTGGAGTTAAAAAACATTTGATTATATCACCGTTACACTGTAATGAATTGTCAGTTTGAATTTTGTGAACATCGGACCAAAATTGATGAACAAAATGGCCGCCATTTTTACACGAATAGTGTAAAAATATGGTATATCAAGGTTGTGTACCCTGTAGAGATCACATTTTTAATTCGATTTTGGTCTAACTTGAAATGCATGTTCATAACTGAAAGATCTTGGTTCCGGTCGATATTTGGACATATCTGATCGTAACTTCCTGAATTATGGCCCCTGATTGTACGAAAAGTCGCCATAATATTAAATGTTTCGTATCCAGTGGAGGTGACAGCTAATTCCATAATATTAAATGATTCGTATACTTAACATTAGCATGGGGCAGAAGTTTATAAAAACCAAACAAATTCTAATGATTTTCTGATAATTACTTAATATGCGACAACTCTTGTTGACTGCCCGGACGATTTAGCTGCTGTGTGGGCGTATGTTTCGTTGCCTGGCAACCTATTTTTTGTTTGTTGATTTTATGTTTGATAAATTTGATGTAAGTAATCATTAGATGATAAATTGTTTGATGTAATAAGTGTATGTAGTTCCCAGTAACTTCAGTGGCTGTGATAAATCATGGATTTAAACATATTTGGGGTGCTAATTGTATAGTTAGGGTGCAGTATATATTAAAAGCCATTTTACACTATTTCTGTAGAGTTTATATTAATTTACCCTGTTGTGCTAGCACCATATGTAACCCGCCATGGCATAATTCGTCGAATGAGGGAGTTTAGAAAGACATTTGAAAAGATGTATTGTTATTTTCACATTCTCCAAATCATTAAGTTCAATATGATGTATAAATTGTTTGAATTCGGCAAAAAATGACTGAGATGTGTCCCTTTGATGGTGATATGTTCCAAAACCAAATCCTATAGCAATCAGGCCATTTATTTGCCAATCTGTAGTTGAATATTTCTGTTCATGGTTTTCGGGGGTGCTGAAAACGAAAATGGTAGTAAAAATTTGATCCGACGATTACTGCCATTTCTTTGCTATTTTGTCGTTTGGTATTAATTTATGTAGGATTTCAATTGTACTGAAGACTAAAATCGTAGTAAATACAATCTTTTCGTCACGAAACAACATATGTGGTATATTCACATGATAATCATAGTTTTATAGTGAAGAACAGTCTATACCGTCCTCCGCGACATGTATGTACAAGGCTGAATTCCAGTTAAGGGGTTTTCCATAGTAGAGTATTAACTGAATTTCAGATAGTGTAATGGGATTTTATACATCTTTAAAAATGAGAATGAGCGAATAGGTGAACACTACTTGGATGATTTGATGACATTCGTCATTAATTGCCAATTGGTCATAAAAATTCATATTGAATACTTGGATAATTTGAATCATTAGTTGCCATTTGGTGAATAAAATACAGAGTGAACATTAATCCATAAAATCTTTAACACCGTAATTGGGTCCTAACAACAACATGCCTCTTATCCAACGAAAGCCGACATCGGCGCCTTCGTGGGAAGGATTAATTTTGGTCACGCTCTGTAACTGCGCCGTCGTGGGAATACACCAAACACTTTGATGAGATTAAATTCAATTAATTAGCACCTCATTGTCAGCTAGTGGTCAGGAGATTAAGGTTGTTGATTGGATAATCATCAGAGAAGCCGCCACAGCTGTATTAATTTAGGACTTCCGCGTTTCGTCGGGGTTGGACGTGTGTTGTGTACGGACCTCTGCTCAAACCAAACGTGTCATTGTCCAGGGATATTTTATAGTGTTAAAGCAACTTTGTTTTAATGTTTTAAACCATATCTAGAAATAGCTAGCCGAGCCGACAATACTTGTCTTGAAAGCTCTGCCTCTAACCTGTGTTTATAAAGAGTAATTTAGTGTCCAATAATGGCCATCTAATCTGTTAAATAGTGTTACATAATGATGGATATGTCATAGAAGCGTCCCGCCATATTAAAATACACGAAAGTGATCGTAACATCAACCCGTTGCTATCGACACCCGGTTGGGGATCTTGGTAGCACTCCTTATGTAACTTTAACTTGTTGTTGGCATGTCTTATGGTATGTTACATAATGACAAATGTCACAGAAGCGTCCTGCCATATTAAAATACCTGAAAGTGATTGTAATATCAACCTGTTGCTATCGACACCCGACTGGAGATCTTGGTAGCATTCCTTATGTCATAATGTAACTTTAACTTGTTGTTGGCATGTCTTATTTAACTTTCTTTGATTGGAGGGGGTAGAAACCCAGAATGGAAACAGCATAGTCAATTAGGTCCAGGAGTGAACGCTACGCGGGGTCGGCTAGAAAGTAACTTATGGATACTAGGCCTGGCTCTAGGAGATCAGACGAGACGAGAGCATCTGGAGTTAGCACACCCGTGCTAAGCCAAGCTAAAACATGGCACCCTCATACAAGTTAGTTCTGGGGTCGTTTACATAATGATGTTTGTACCTAATATGTAGGAAGCAGAATAAAAGTATTATATTTGAAGTTATACCAGTGTTGTCATCAAGAAGTTGTTTTAAAAACTTCAATATTGTCACAATAGGTACGATCCAGATACCCCTGAAATGGACTAATATCACAGCACTTGATATTTATATAAATTCAGGAAGTTACCATTCGATATGCACAAATATCGAAAGGAACCAAGATCTTTGGGTTTTAAACATGCATGTCAAGTTTCATCAAAATCGGATTAATATTGTGACCTATACAGGGTCCACAACCTTGAGGTTGTTATGTTAGAGGTAAGAACGAAGAAAACGTTTCCTTAATTAAATTGTGAATTTACTAGAGGATAAGTCAGTTTATATTTTTGCACATGACATTTGTTCGTTCAAGAGCATGTTGCAGTGAATAACAAGTAAAATTATTTTGGTCTTTGAAGCCAACGAACGTATTTTGTAAACTTCGTTTCAATTTAACACGTCGTGGTTGAAACAATATGGCGTCGAGTTTAGACCTAGTTTTTTTTTCTCATAGACAGTAGCTCATATGTTGTCGTTTTCGTTGGAGTGATGTCATTTCTTTAAATAGGCGACTCATATCAATACTGTATGCATTTTAATTTACCTGCTTTTCTTATGACATCACGCTGGTTACCCACAGTCAGCCAACTTGTATGGCAAGAACTTTGTTTACATTGTCACAGCTCCTTGCATTTTTGTGTTTTTATTATTTAAATATCTTCATTTCACTATTCTTTTGCCATGGCAAATAAGAATTATTTGACTTAAATTTTGGCACTTGCATTAACAGACCCCTAGGCCATGCTTGATATAAAGAAGGATAAACATTTTTTTTTATAATTTTTATGTACATTTTTTTGCATTTATTGAAGGTGTAATAAAATTTCACCACAAGGATGCCATGGAAAATATTTTTTAAAAATGTTGGAAAAAATGGTTGAATGGGAGAAGAACAAAAACAAAGGGAAGGGGACGAGGAGGAAGAGAGAGGGAAATGGGGTTTAGCGTCCACTCGACACAAACCAGGCCATTTCAGGACTAAGAAGGAGACAGCTGCACAAGAAGGAATGAGGGGAGAATGGATAATTTGTATGCCTGATAACGACCAGTGAATTCTTGTTGAAATGCCGTGTGTATATAATATAGCGATTCAAAGTGATTGTTTTCCATAGAACTGTGTTGTGTTATATGGATCAATAAATTCTATAATCGAAACATTGTATGTATATAATATAGTGAGTGTAATCCATAGAACTCTGTTGTGTTATATGGATCAATAAATTTTATAATTGAAGATTTTGCTTTTGTTGTTAATGTATGTAGTTTTTTCTACATGCAAGATATCCTTTCTAATAGATGATATTTGATTTTGGGGGCATAATACTAAAATATGCAAATGACTACGAAAAAAGTCATTATAGAACCTAACAGAAGAAGCATTTCCAGTTACATGTGACGCCCAAACGCACCAATAGCTACCGCATGGAATGTAGGTGATGCTTGGGATCATCAGGGGGGTCCAACCCAAGATTTGCACGACTATGACTTTGAATGTTACAGTCATTGTGGCATTGAATTCCAGGGTGGAAACATCAGTTTAATTGTTTTAGTGACCAGAAAACAAATTTTGATATGCGTCGGCTTACCCAAAATGAAAGGTTACGTGCCCTTGGCATGCTACAGATCGGCACAATACAGGCGGTTGTGGCGCGGACGATGAATGTTTCTCAGTCTGTCATAAGCAGGCTATGGTCCAGATACCGAGATACACAATCTGTACAGGACAGACCACGCTCAGGTCGACCAAGGGCGACAACTCAAGCCCAGGATCGATTTATCCGTACCTTGGCCTTGAGAAATCGTGTCATCCCAGCAAATCAGATCAGCGCTCGTCTTCAAACAGACACTGGTGTGAGAGTGAGTGGCCAGACGATTCGGATTCGACTGCATAAGGGTCACCTTAGCGCCCGACGTCCTCGCGTGATCCCTTGTTTGAGAGATCATCACATTCAGGCAAGACGTCGTTGGTGTAGGGATCGTCAACACTGGGATAATCGACGCTGGAGCAATGTGATGTTTTCATATGAGTCAAGGTTCACTGTTGATTTTTTGGAGGGTGTGGCGTCGTCGAAACGAGCGCTTTCAAGACGTTAACGTCATCAGACATGATCGATTTGGGGGTGGTTCTGTTATGGTGTGGGGAGGCATCACTGTTGCTGGAAGAACGGCTTTACATGTTGTTGCAGGGCGTGTTACAGGCCAGTACTACCGGGACAACATCTTGGCAGTCCATGTTGTGCCGTTCGCACGACGTCAGGACCGCCGTTTCATCTTCCATGATGACAAAGCAAGATAACACAGGGCCAGGATCGTTACAGGTTACCTCCAACAACAGAACATCGCCACATTACCTTGGTCAGCACTGAGCCCCGACCTCTCCCCCATCGAGCATGTCTGGGACATGCTTGAACAGAGGTTACGTCAACGTCAACAACGTCCTACCAATGTCCAAGAACTTGCTGCTGCGTTGCAACAGGAATGGGACAATCTGGACCAAAATGACCTTAGACGTCTCATTAGGAGTATGCCACGTCGGATCAATGCTTGTTTGGCAAACAGAGGAGGATTTACCCGTTACTGACTTTGTTGTGATGCTGTAGTAACTTTTCTGTTTGACCCCGGGTATCATTTTACCCTTATAATGGTCAGTCTGTGCCTTACTTAGTCTAACGATCATTTGGAATAAATCGATGAATGTGAACTTCATTTCATTTTGTCATTTGTTTCTTCGTCAGTTTCATTAGGTGACTTTAATAACACTTAAAAATCAAATATCCCCTACTTTTTTGAATAGTATATCTAGAAAAAGTCTTGGCTATTTCTGCTGGAGAGACTTTAAGAAGGGGCAATAAGGAGAAAAATGGCATTTTTCACCGAACGTAATTTTCTTACTCATGAAATGTCATCTATGTTACTTCCGGTGTCATGGCCACTGACTGAACGAAAATCCTGAATCTCATGAATTTTTTTTAAACAAAAACACAGATTTTGCTATCAAATTCATCTTTAGTAATTAGCTGAAGTTACCAACACCACCTTAAGACATTATTACCATTATTATGACATTATGAGACTCTTACACCCAAATGGCACAGACATTTAGGTGTTTTTCTAGATGCGAATTCTGAGTGAAGCCAGGTGCGCCATTTTTGTCTGACTACCCTATACTCACACTTGAGCAAAAATCCCACCACTCACGAATATCAATTGTTAAACAAACCGTAACTGTAAAATCTCCTGTGGAGATAATAATGAGTACAAATACTAGTGCTAAAATACAACTGCAAAGGCGAAAAAGGCCCCAAAGTCCTCAGCTAGAAACAAACCAAACACTCTGTCGTCATGTCATCCATCTGCATCACAATCTGCTCAACAGCCAGCAAACCCCCTTGAATTAAGTCTCAACAGTATCAAAGCAGCTATGATAGATATTGAAGATGGGATAGACGATAAATGCCCAGAATGTGAACAACTTGTCTTGGGCGGGGAAGATGGTGTGCTATGTGAATCCTGCAAAAGATGGTTTCATACTGGATGCCAGGATATTGACCAGGTCCTGTACGCGTACCTCAAGAAATCGAGTCCTTATAAAGGTCATATTGCATGGAATTGTCACCACTGTGCACCATGTGGGCTCACTTGTGTACCCTTAACGTAAAACAACACCACCTGAACACGAAAGTTGAAGCAAATTGTCTATGACTAGAAACATTAACTGTGAAAGTTGATGAAAACAAACATCACCAAGACGAGATAAATGCTGTTAAAAAATGGTATATCAAGGTTGTGGACCCTGTAGATGTCACAATTTTAATTCGATTTTGAGGAAACTTGAAATTCACGGTTATAACCCAAAGATCTTGGTTCCATTCGAAATTTGCGCATATCGGATCGTAACTTCCTGAATTATGGCCCCTGATTATACGCAAAATCGCCTTTTTTAGCTTGTCGGCTTCGAATTTCATGAATATCAGACTGGAACTGACCAACAACATAAAGCTAACGCTACAATATACGTCCACATTCCTGCTTTGATTGATATGGTACTTTGTCAAGAAAGCTGGGTGTTTGGTTTCTTTAGCGTTGAGGGTCGTGCCTCAAAATCAAGATAATCCATTCAGAATTGTGGCTTTCAGACGCTAAAGGCAAAATGTGGGCGTGGCTCTGCCCCTGGGGATCGGGACATTCACCAAAATCAATAGTGGACGACCTCAGGTTATAAGGAATACATATGCCAAGTACCAAGCTGATTCATTCAGAATTGTGTCCTGTAAACCACAAACACAAAAGTTGGGCGTGGCTTGCCTCTGGGAGTCGGGACATGCAGTTGTTGTCCTTAGGCTATAAGGAATACATATCCCAAGTTTAAAGACGATCCATTTAGAATCATGGCATGTAGACAACACACACAGACAGAAAGTAAAAATGGACATGGCTCTGACCAAAGCAATAGGGGTCACCCTTAGGGTATAAGGAATAGGAATGCAAAGTTGTAAAAGGATCTATTAAGAATTGTAAGACACAAAAACACTGGGCGTCGCTCAGTCCCAGGGGGTCGGGCATGCACCAAAAATAATAGTGGTCAGCCTTAGGGTATAAGGAATAAGTATAAAAAAGTTTTCAAGACGATCGATTAAGAATTGTGGCCTGTAGGTGACACACAGACACACAAAAAGAAAATGTGCGTGGCACTTCCCTGGGGGTCGGGCATGCACCAAAAACAATAGGGATCTTCTTTGGGGTATAAGGAATAATTATACAAAGTTTGAATAAAATCTATGAAGGATTGCGCCCTGTAGGCGACCCACAGACACACCTGCATCTAAGTCTTTGTCAGGTCCTTGACAGTAACCACACTTGTGGGGACTAACTTTACTCTTATATTTTTATCTAAAATATATTACTGATCGGTCTAAAGTACCAACAGGTAATGAAAAATATGTTGTAATAAATCTTTAATATTAAACAGTAGCAATTGAGATTGTTGGGACACTTTAGTGGGACGTTGTGTGACAACTCTTGTTGATGGACACTTAAAGAGCCGTACCGTCAAAGTGGTATAGTTACACTTTTTATACACGTTACATACCCAGGATTTAATGAACTGCTGGGATATCCTGATAATTACTTCTATTTAAGAGCGTGTCCGCGAGAGCACCATGCAGGGAGTGATAACCCTTGGGTCGGGGATTTGGGCCCAATTTTTTCTGTGAGATGGCTTAGTACCCAGATACATCCCCACAAAATATTAGATTGATTCAGTTGATACCGACCTGGAAAATTGGAAGTATATTTTTTAATAGAAAAATAAGCAAAAAATGGGCGATTTTGGAACCAAATTTGAATGATCTGCTATTCGCACAATAATTGGTTTAGGCAGACGAAATTTTGGGCATTAGTAGGACCACTCAGGTTTCTCATATACACCGAGTTTAAAGTTTCTACTGCTAATTCTACCTTGGTACTGGCCTGATACCCAACTCTGTCTGAAAATTGAATTTAATGAAAACCAATGTTTGAGATGCTATAGCTCGTTCTTTGCAGGGACTAGGACCAAAATTGAATGTTACCCACATCTAGCAACCTTCCCACTAACAAAATAAAAAATAAAAATGACCGGAACGGGCATAATAAATACATGAGAAATAAATTAAAAACACCCAAAAATAGGTTAAAATGTTCCGTTTATCAACACCCCAGATGAAGTATGTGTATGGATATCTTTACAAATTTAATATTTTCCATTTAGTCAGTATCAAGGATGAATTAGACATGAGAGAAACAGAGTAAAATGAGATGTAGCGTTTATTGGACAAAAACTAGGTCATTTTGGGACTAACATATGGTGATGCATATCTATGGACATGTTAACAAAGTTAATATATCCCATTCAGTCGTTAGCAAGACTGAATTTGACATAAGAGAGAGAAATGGGGTTTAAGATCAACTTGACGCAAACTAGGTCACTTTGGGACTAACATATGTTACAGATTTACAATGATCGCTCGTGCGAAAATAGAAAATTCACGCGGTTGGACAAACAACACCACACTTGCATGCTGTGTCACTACGTGACTCAATAACTGACCTTATGATCTAAAGCCCATGTAGACCAGGGACAAGTTTTTCACAATTTACATATAATAATTTATTTTATATGAATATGATATGGTAATGAAAGGTGAAATATGATACACGATTCAGAGTAAACATATTTCAGCTCTTGGGTAAAAGATCACTACGCTGCCAATAGCTGTGGAAGGTTCGCATTAGCATCTTCAGTACATTCTCGTGACTGGAAATGTTTTGTGGAGAACCAGACAACCTGAAACGCGATAATTCGTGAGTAGTAGAGAACCACATCAGCTAAGTCCGTGATCATAAACTATTAGTCATCCATGGGTTGAAGACTTGAAGTGTTTCTGGGGCATGTACATGTTTGCTCTTGTAATAGGTTTTAAGTACGAGGGGATTGTACATGATCCAGTGACATTAAGTTACGCGATCATCAAGATGACTACACAACAAGCATGGGATTAATGGGTTCACGTGCCCAGTTACCCGCGGTATATCAACTTTTCTACCGCCCTTACTGTGCCAAATAGATTATTTTGGTCAGACTAGCTTATTCCCATCTGTATTTAGGGACCGATCATTGTGTAGAAACATTTAGAAATTTTCATGGAGAAGCATTGGAGATCGGGAAGCTATGATAATTCCATATTGAAATCCACGAAGGAGAAGAGGACATCCAAAAACAGTATTACAAATTAAAAAATTACTCTTGTGTCCAAAAACTTGAAGGATTGTCAGATAACATTTACACTTGAGCATAGAAAGTTAAGTACGTAAGCACTTCTGCTCGAAAGTAGACATGTACATGAACACTTCTGAATGTTTCTTCTTTACATGAGCAGGTGTACAAATTAATAGATCAAGTTTATGATAGTCATGTCAGTCAATAAATCTATACGGTGATCTGTTCCTGAATACTGATCTTAATAACAGTGGTCTGATCCCTGCAAAATTTTACACAACACAATATGACCCTTCCCTTTGGCTATCACAAAAATATGATTTTAAACAACATCTATTTAACACGAAGCACGTTCAAATATCGAAATATTAGAAGTAATGGTGATGGTGAATGTTCAGCACTATAGAAAACGGTTATTATTATTTGAAGATAATCGTTGGTCATTGCTGAAAAGGTGCTGCTTTGGTTAAATTGTGCCAATATAAAAGCTTGCCGTGTCAACCCATGGATTTATGCTCTTCTGTGCTACTAACTACTGAATACAGATTAGAATAATCGTTGCCTGATCCTGCAAAATTACGCACCAGTTACGACCCTTTTTTACTTTGACCGCGAGCGTCAGATTTTGTCACAAAATCATGATTTTTTTTACCAAGATAGTATATTTGGCACAAGGAACGTCCAAGTAACAAAATATGTTAGTAATGTTGATAATCAACCGTCATTTGAACTCTTGAAGATAGTAGTCCATCATCAGTGAAAAGACGAATTTCGTGGAAAATACCGTTTTTATACATTTTCAAACTATTGCAGCGCTCTAGTGGGTTGCGTTCCGGTCAGTTTTTTTCTTCTGACATTTACTTCGAGATATGCCCTTCACAACCACACCAAGCAATTATATGTCAGACCTACAAAGAAGTAGCTACATACGTTTTAGGATGGCATAGTTTTCAGCATACGTAAAATGACCACTTTAAGATCACGCACAGAAAATTTCACACGATTCATGCAATCTCAAACGACTGCAGGATTTTAAGACGACTACTAAGCCTATCATACCTGACCAATTTAAAAAAATTGGAGATAGAACCTTTCGAGTAGGAGCGTTTTGAAATTTGGGTAAAAAATTGGTCGAAATATGTCAAATTTTGCCCCAAAACAACAATTTCCAGTTATACTGGAAGTTGTCACTTGGTCCCCATAGACCAAGTATGGTTGAAATTTGGTGCCCCCCAGGGTTATCGTTTTTTTTTTTTCAATTTCTGCATGGTCCTCTCGCGGATAATTAAAATTATATACAACTGGTAGTAGTTTTTTCTTTGATGTCCATAGCAGTTATATCTCATAACAACCTCTCATGACGTCATCAGAGGTTGATATATTCGGTTCATATCAACCGCTGATGACGTCATCCAAGGTCGATATATTCGGCTCATATCAACCGCTGATAATGCAGATGATCGAAATAATACAAAGCACACAGACATAAAATTTTATTCTTTTGACAATAAAAAAATGTTATGGTACAGTTTGTAGCATGCAGTAACAAAATACACGGTGTACTTATCGGCATATTTAAATCGGTTATCCATACTACATGTCTAAGATATCTTTCAGAATTTTCTTTCCGCCCACATTATTTCTCCACACAGTGCAAGACTCGAAAGTATTTATCGCTCAAAATTTCCTCTGTAAAGTATTTTTGGATACAGTCCACTTAAACCAGTCGGTCAAATCCTTCTCTGAAAATACCTAAATTTCAATCACGGTTCATTGTCAGAAATATCGGAAAAGATTGCCTTTTGATCCAAATTTTCTTCAGGCTTTGGATACATCCTCATCATATTTGCATCCACATCTATTCCATCGTCAATATGATGACTAAAAAGGATTGATTATTCGTCTGACTTCGTTTAATTATCCGCTTTGTTCTTGCTTTCAATTCAAAATGGCGACGTGTAAACAAAAACACGCACATTATTACATCGGTAATTCTCGCTATTTGGCAGAAACTACCGAGCAATTATCCAATCACTGTTGCCTTTTTTAGAAGAGTCCATTAAATTTAAGGGTGAACGTTGTATATGTTAGATATAAACCTACTCTCCCTCGGATTGATATGATAGAGAACCCTTTGGCTTCGCCCGCGTGTTCTCTATCATATCAACCTTGGGTAGGTTAATATCCTATACGTACACACCTATGTTTTAATGCACTATTGGGACGCCCGTATAATGACCTTCATAATGGTTATTGGGAGGGTCCCGTTAAAAACGTACATTTCAATTCACACACCACAAATTTAATAAATTGTTGGGTGTCCCAATAACGATGTATATAACTATTTCACACACGCTGTTGGAATTGAACATGTCCAAGCTCGATTTGGTATGAAGTGTGACAAGGCCGCAATTAGCCCACATTACAGGCACACCAAGATTGGTCTCCCCTTTGACCACGAATCAATATAAATTTGTTTTGACTTAAAATCTGGACACACACTAAGTCATTGTATCACTACAGGGACCAATTCGACTAAATTGTGAAGAGTCAGAAGGCAGTTAATAACCATTCAGTCCATAAGAATTCTTAAATTGCTGGTGACATCTCCATCATTACAGTACAGTAAACTTTAATAAGGATTAAATTATAACGGCCCATGCAGGGGACCCAAAGTAAAATGGAAAATAAAACACAGGGCAACAAGCGACATAACCTAATCTGATCGCGGACTAAGCCACAAATGTATACACATTTTATTGAGTAGAAATACAATCAAAACAAAACCCAATGGGTTTTACATTCACTCAACACCAACTGTGTCATTTTGGGGAAATTCTTTCATATTGCTATTAGATTAAATTAAAGGGCATGACTCTTTGGTCTGGGAAGGAAAGTGCAGAAATTATGCTCACTACTAGACCCCCCCCCCTCTTTACCCCGGACAAAGACAGATAAACTATCAGCTGCAAATATTACTAATAATTAAGCATGTAAATCAATAAATGACAATAAGGAAACACATTTGGTTAGTCTAACTGGTAAATATAACTTGGGGTAAGGTAAGAGTCATTGTTGACTGTGCGACAAACTGAAAGGTGGTTTACTGTTGTGTTTTGGGTTGTGATTTGTCTGACCTTTCTTCTAATGAATTTTACAATCATCCTAAAAATCAAGATGAAAATGAGACAAAAATGTTAATAATTAAGGCAGCGGCTAAACTTAATTCAAAGTGACATCAAAGATCTTCCTGTCTGTAAAGATCAACATCCATCGACATATGATTTGTCGTCTGTGCAAGGTCAGCTATATTACCTACCCCAGTCACTCAAGACTTTTCTTTCCTTAATGTGTGCACCTCTTTAGGACAGTCAATTATGCAAACTGTAAGACCCAAAGTATCTTTATCCCCCATCCTATTAGGTCTTGCAGTTCAACTACATAACCAATTTTCGTCACGATTCCACATCGATACACTTGGTAAGTTTGGGTTTTGCTCTAATTACAAAGAAGTAATGCGGTTTGAATGTAGTGCAGCTGTTGGAAACAGTGCTCACATTTCAAAGTTGAATGAAACCCAATCTGTACAATTCGTTGCCGACAATGTGGATCATAACATCAGAACATTAGAGGGTCACAACACATTTCTCGGAATGGGGATTATCGCAACAGTAACACCTGGTTTGTCAGAACAATCTAAACTGGAACGCCTAAGAGTTTCTCCATACCTTCTTTTAGCTTCGGGTAGAATTAACATAAAATTCTACAAATCACCATAAGAACAACCATCGTTAAAGTTCAAGTGTTTAATTCACAAGCCAGTGGTTGACAAAAACGGATAACTTAGAACTGATGTTAATAGTAATTCAACCTATCAAGTCTACGCGTCCCGTTTGGTCCGGTTTTATGCAAACTGTTCAATCTGGTTCTTTTACCGGAAACTCGTCAATGGAGTTCTTACCATTGATTGACTTGAACCCCGGTGATTTATCATGTATCTATTCAACTTTGCATTGTTTGTGACATTCGATCAAGCGCCTTTACTGGAAAGCTTCCATTATTATTGAAAGAGAGAAGGAAGGCTGTCCGTTGAAGAACATTGTACTACGACTAGGTGGATTTCATTTACAGATGAGTTTTCTTGGCAGTGTTGGGCACCTAATGCAGTCTTCCGGTTTGCAAGATGCAATAGAAACAGTTTATGCTATAAATGCTGTACAGCACATGTTTAGTGGCAAGGCAATCTCTCGAGCTGCCCGGGACATCTTCTAGTTGATTCAGCACTAAATATGCTGATTGTTTCATATATATTTTGTTTATCCTTTACCCCCCAAGACAGAGAACTGGAAGATATACAAGACCACGTAGATAAAGACGTTGGTGTTATTGCTTCTTTGTACGATCAACTGTTGAACAAAGCTTTTGGTATGGAGGACATAAGCAATCACCCTGTCTTTGACAACGTAAGATCGAAGCTTGAAAGACACAAACGAGAACCTCTGCAATATCATACTGCAGGTATGTGGATCCAATATATGGAAACCGTTTACATATTACGAAGGTTTATTAAAGCGGAAAAAGCAGGAGATTGGGAGTTACACCTCAAAACTGTTGCCAATATGCTTCCTTACCTAGCAGCTACAGGTCACAATTTATACGTGAAGTCAGCCTATTTATATCTACAACAAATGTATGAACTTCCTAGTAACCACCCGAAAGTATATACGGAGTTCAGCATGGACATCATGTAGTGCGAAGAAGTGGCCGGTTCTGGGCAGGTCTGTCTACATACCTTATTACTGAGCAGACCTTAATGCGAAGTTTAAAATCCACAGGTGGAATGGCGAGGGGCAAAGCCGCAAAGGAATGACAGAGACTCTACGCGTTCAATGGTTGCTTGATTTGCCCATGTGTGCTGCAGTTATATCGAGTATGCAAACCCTTGCAGAGATTTCATTTTCGTCCAGTGAACAACACAAGGAAATGTTTGGTTCAAGGCAAAAAAGAGACAGAGAAGATTTAATTACAGTTTTCGACTTACGAGAAATCCATTTGAAAATATTGATATGTTGCGTAATATCGAGACCGGAGTAACTGCTAAAGATAATGTAAATGTTCATTTAGCTAAAACCGTCGGAGAAGACATTTAAAGACGATTCTGTAATGGATTTATCTTTTCGGAAGAAAAAGCAAGTTATTACCATGGATCAATATTCTCTTCTCAAAATAGAAATTGAAACGGTGCGAGTTAGCACACAACTTATTTTTTAACGCTTGTTGGTTGCTGCTACAGGCGTTACTGAAGATATGCACCAAGTATTTTCATATGAACCCAGTTCTGTTCCTTCTGCTTTGTTTGATAACAGTGGGTGTATGAGGGAAGCCCATAAGTCTACATTAGCGGATGCTATCTGGTATTTGGGTGATTGTTCAGCGGACGAGCGAACTGACGCTGATATCTAGTATGCTGTAGATGGTGGTTCACTTTTACATCAACTTCCTTGGTCTAGGGGATATCACTTAAAAAATCTTTGGTGTTGGAAAGGCCGACGTATTTAAGAAAGTGTTTGTCTCCAAAGTGAATTCGACAAATTCCAAAAATGTCTCGGTTCTGATGATGTGGCGAGAATCGGTGAAAATATTATTGTAAAACTATATAATGGATCAAAAGACGAAAATCTCAACCAGTTAAGATATCGTTTTCAACAGTTGAAATCCACGCGTCTGCTGTGAAGTTTCACTGAATGCGAGCTTTTCTTCAAATAAAAGACTGGACAAGCGACTCGGTCATGGATGCAACGTTATGGGGATGGAAAGTAGAAAACAGTGTATATCTACCCACCTAAATCGACATTGATCCTGCTCCGCCAGCCATTCTTTGTATAATAAGATGTAAGTGCAAAGTGAACTGTGACAGTAAGCGCTGTTCTTGCCGAAAACACGGACTTGAATGTCATATCATGTAAGGAATGCAAGGGACTTAGTTGCTAATTCACAGGCAATTGACTTTTAGTGTAGATTGGCCTTAATGGAACTATTGACTTCGATTCCGCAAACTAAATTTTACACCAAATGCTTGCAGTGTAGTAATATAGTCGTGGTGACATATTATGGACAAGCAATGAGGAGATAAGATATAGTTTGATGTTTCTAAACATATTCACATATATGCAGGTGTACTGAGATCAACTAACATTTTGGTTGACGTATTTTTATATAAAAAGGGCTATAGAGGCAGAGCATACTGGTTCTATATTTCAACAACATGATAACAGATATCTTATGCACAATTTCTGGAGTAAATTTTCATAACCATGTAAGGGCGGGTTTTGACCTCACGCTTTTGGAATGGAGGATGACGTCAAGGCTGAGTCTTGGACGTGCAGGGATGGGGGGTATAAATTCGAGTGTAGACCGGGCCCCATCAGAACTCACCCAGACATTCAAGCAGCCATTATACCTGTTGAGAACAAGGGACCTGGGAAACCATTCAGCCGACAATAAAGTTCTTATACTTTAAATACTGTGGTATTATTTTACGATCACAAGAACACAACAAGAAGAAGTCCTATAAGGGGAGCAGTAGTACTACAGTGTTGATTTGGTGCCGTGATTTCCAGAGACAGATAGAATTAGCCAAATTTTAATTTTGTGGGTATCTCTTTTCGATTTTTCACTGATTTCTATCTGTAATAATGGCTGAAGAATTTTATAGAAATTTAGGTGCCCATTTGACAGGTTTGTCTTCCTCAATTTCCACGAATTCGGTAGCTAATATAATTGAACCGTATAAAGGGGATCCAAAACAATTTAAAGAATGGATAAAAAATATTGAAAAATACTGTGTTCTCGCAACAGTACCTGAAGACCGGGTAAAGTTAGTCGCTTTTCAATCAAGTAGAGGGGTCGTAAGTCATTTTATCCAAAGGAAAATCATAGCAGGTGCAAATATGACGTGGGATGTATTGAAACAAGATTTAATTAACACGTTTTCGGAAGTTACCGATACACAACAGGCATTGGCAATGTTAGCAAAAATCCGACAAAAACATGAGGAAAACGTGCAAGTTTTTGCTGAAAGAATTCTATCTTTAGCTGCTGAAGCATTTCCAGGGTATGCCGGACAGCGAGAATTTGATAGGCAACTAATTAATTTCTTTGTCGACGGACTTCAGCTAGAAAATATAAAAACCAAAATTTTACGGGACGACCCGCAGACTTTCGTCGCAGCAGTAGATTTGGCCAGTCAAGAACAAAATATTAGGAAAAGATTTGCGTTAAGATTAGGCGGACAACACACACGTGTATATGCAAATAGCGAACATGAACCCATGGATGTCGATTATGTGAGAAACCGCTCGTGTGGAATATGTTTTCGTCGTGGTCATGTAAGCCGCGACTGCAGACAAAAGCGAAGTGTAAATGAGGTTAAGACAAGTTTTCAAAGAAATACGACTTGTTGGTTTTGTGGCGTAGAGGGGCATTTTAAACGTGACTGTAGGAAATTTGATGACTATCTTAAATCAAACTCAAGATATAAACGACGGGATAAGTCAGTTAAGCCTAAAACTCCACATACACGGGGAAACTAAGATACTCTTTTCGGGGGGCTTACGGGAAGAGTAGACATAAACAGCCCTTTTCTGGTATAAATGTTTCGGGTTGTTCAAGTTCATGTTTGATTAAAATAGAAAAACGAAATTTTCGATCATTAGTTGACACCGGGGCTCAAGTATCTTTAATTAGTAAGCAGGTATATGATTCTTTAAAATATAAACCAAAATTGGACAAAAGTAAAATTATATTACAGTCAGTAAATGGACTTGAACTTAAATTGATCGGTTCTGCAAATTTGGAATTTCAAATAAAGGGGAAAAAGTTAAGACACGTATTTCATGTTGTTTCCAATATGAATAGAAACGTAATTTTAGGTCGTGATTTTCTCGTTTCTCATGGTTGTAGGCTTTTCTTTGATTTAGGATGTATGAAAATTGGAAAAATGTATGTTTCCTTAGATAATGATGCAGAAATATCTTCTGTTTTGCGAATAGCAAACGACGTAATTTTAAAACCCCAGACTAGGTACATCGTTCATGCGAAAGTGAAAAGACATAGTTACGACAGTAGGCAAGATGTCTTCATGGTTGAACAAGCCACTAAAGGGTTTGTGAGTAGTGAACCGGGACTTATGGTCAGCAATTCTTTGTTTAGCATGGAACGTGCGAAAACTTTTGATAAAAGAATCCCAGTCTTTATTGTAAACGGTACCAACAAAACGTTTCGATTAAAAAGCGGATGTGTTATAGGTCGTGCTGTCGATGCGTTTGACAGAACGATAGCGTCTGTGGATCAGGTTTTACGGGGTGCGTCGCAGTGTACTGATGCAAGTTTAAATGCAAAATTTTCTAAGATCAAGGTGCCAAATACGGAACGCGTTAAGTTATTTAATCTTTTGAGCAAAAATCATGATTTATTTGCGATAAGTGACTCAGAGTTAGGACATACAGATACGGTAAAAATGACTATTGATACAAGTAACCATTCCCCCATCAAATAGCGGGCATATCGTACTCCATTAACGTCTAGACCCATTGTTAATGAAGCTATCGATGACATGTTACGTAATAATATCATAAAGGAGAGTAACAGTCCTTGGTCATTTCCTATTGTCTTAGTAGACAAGAAAGATGGAACAAAACGATTTTGCGTTGACTTTCGGAAGCTTAATAAAATCACCAAGACCGTCAGTTGGCCCCTACCCCTCATTGAGGACATGCTAGGGCGATTAGATAAATCAGCATACTTCACAACTCTTGATATGAAATCAGGGTATTGGCAAGTTTTGGTCGATGAAAAAGATAAGGAAAAAACAGCGTTTGTATGCCATAGAGGCTTGTTTGAATTCAACGTTATGCCATTTGGAATTAATAATTGTCCAAGTATTTTTTCGCATTTAATGGCACGCGTTCTTAAAGGACTTGAAGATTTTGCAATAGCATATATCGATGATATACTAATTTATTCTCGTTCCAAGCGAGAACATTATGAACATATTAAGCTTGTATTTGATCGTTTGCGACAACATGGGTTGAAATTAAAACCCTCTAAATGTAATTTTTTTCAACAAGAAACTAAATATTTGGGTTTTGTCATCACTCCCGAAGGAATTAAAACAGATCAGGATAAGGTTGGTGCTATTAAGGGTATGGATCAACCTCGTACGGTAAAAGAAGTTAGGAGTTTTATGGGAA
Source organism: Patella caerulea (assembly GCA_036850965.1). Classification (NCBI taxonomy): domain Eukaryota; kingdom Metazoa; phylum Mollusca; class Gastropoda; family Patellidae; genus Patella; species Patella caerulea. The sequence continues at coordinate 45,487,178 of JAZGQO010000001.1, read as the reverse complement.
TGTGTAGTTATTATAGACGCTTTATTCCAAATTTTTCTAACATGGCTGAACCTTTAATCAAATTAACGAAAAAATATGCAAAATTTAAATGGATTTCTGAATGTCAAACTGCTTTTGAATTTTTAAAAGAGAGTTTAACAACAGTGCCGTTATTAGCTTACCCAGATGCTAATTTACCGTATACATTTATACTGATGCAAGCGATACATCTATAGGCGCAGCGTTAGTGCAGGTGCACGAGGATGGAAGCGGAGGAAAAGTTGAACGCCCAATTTACTTTTTGTCACACAAGTTGTCAAAGTCTCAGGTGAAGTGGAGTGTTGTAGAACGTGAGGCTTATGCCATCCATTACGCGTTACAAAAGTTGGATTATTATTTACATAATGCCAAATTTACGATTCGAACTGATCATAAGCCGTTGCCATATCTTTTGGAATCACCTATGCAAAATAAGAAAATACAGTTATGGGCATTGGGGATCGCGGGATTTAATTGTACGATTGAATATGTACCCGGAAAACAAAATTCTATGGCTGATCTTCTCTCTCGAGTTCCATCAAAACAAGAAGCAAATGATGAAAACGCTGTCGGTGAAACAATCGAGCCGCGCACAAGTGATAATATGTTTGAGATTAGTGCATTCAATTCAAATGAATTCGTTCCATATAGTTATGCGAAATGTACTGTTCCGGATAAAGATCTGCCGGATAAAATAGATTTAAATATGGATAATTTTGACATAGAAAATGAACAAAATGACGATCCGGAAATTGTATCTATTATTAAACAACTAAAGGCAAATACGGGTGGTAATAAGACAAAAAATAGATTTCTGCTTATAGACAAAGTATTATATTTCATCTCAAGTCCTGATGATGATCCAACACTGAGGCTATATATACCCCAACACCTTCAAAATACTGTTATAAAACAATATCATGACAATAACGGACATTTAGGCATAGATAAAACACATGATACCATAAAAAGGCATTATTATTTTCCAAACATGTATGTCCGTATTCATAATCATGTTAATGAATGCGTGTTATGCCAATCGAGGTCTTTAACTAAGCAAATTCCACCTATGCAGTTCTGTGATATACCACCATATGCTTTTGCGAAAATAGGGTTAGACTTATCGGGGCCATATCCCACAACACTTTCGGGGAACAAATATATAATTAGTTTTATTTGTCATTTTTCGGGTTATGCGGAGGCCTTTGCAGTAAAGAGTAAATCTGCTGAGAATGTCGCCCACTTACTTATAGAGGAAATTTTCCCTCGTTATGGGGCGCCATTAGAATTGGTTACAGACAATGGTAGCGAGAACGTAAATAGGATAATGAAGAAAACACTTCAAGAATTAAATATTAAACATGTCCTCACGTCGTTTTACCACCCACAATCAAATGCGCGCGTTGAGAGAATGCACCGCACGATGCACGACATATTATCTAAAAAGATTGCAGAAAGTTATAACACTTGGGATTTATACTTAAATCAAACTTTGGCCGCTTTTCGATTTAATGTCAATGAATCCACAAAATTTTCTCCTTTTTACTTGTTGTATAATCGCGATCCTGTATTGCCATTGGAAAACATTTCGAAACCTCGAAGGAAATATTTGGGAACCGATCCTCACGAAATAGCGTTGCAAAATCAGCATAAGGCTTTTCTTTTGGTTCACAAGAGGTTAAGGAAAACACAGCGTAAAAACGCTGAATATGTGAATAGAAATGCAACTGACATCCTTTTTAAGGTGGGTGACCCAGTGTATTATAAAAACCATCTTCGAAAACATAAATTACAAGAAAGATGGACGCCATATTATCGCATAATCGAACAAACGTCGCCGGTCTCCTTTATAATACATAATCAATTAACAGGCCGAACTACAGAGTCAAATGCACAAGATCTGCGTTTAGCGAAACTTGATAATTGGCAAATTCCGGAAAAACAATCCGATAAGGAAAAGCTGCTACGGAAGGCACAATATGTGGAGGATCCATCGAGTTCCGATTCTAGCTCAGAAAGCGAAACCAGTGAGCCCGATGATGATGTACCATTGGCACAACTGGCTACACGATTTAGGCGGGAAAGAGCGGAAAGCGCGTCGGACGGTGAAGATGTTCCATTAATGGAATTGTCCAAGCGTTTGAAGGCTCGTGATGATCAAGATACTGAAAATATTATGGACACAAATAGCTTGTCATCAAGTAGTAGTGACACCTCTGATGATGAACGCAACATAGATGCGGATGTCCTTGAATGCGATATAAAGAGCGATGGTAAATTAAAACCTGAAAAGTCGCCGAACAAAAAGACGAAAGAGTTATTAAAACTGATTGCCAGTATGTTATAATATTTGATTTTTTTTACGTTAATGATTAATTAACTAAGGCAATTTTAGTTAGGAATGCCAAAAACAGTTGTGTTGTTCCAAAAACGATTGGGTTACAAAAATTCGTAGACTTACTCGACTCACGATTTCCCTTGATTGAAATGTTACTCCGTTGTGTAGACTGTATTTTTGTTTCATAAAACTAGCAAATCATTCGGATCAAAACTTTATACACTCTTTGGGAAAACTCTACTCATGACCATCAATAATTATACAATTACTAAATTACCTCTAAAATTATAGAATTGCAAGGGCAATGTCTATGAAAGGGTTAATTTATGAGTTACAAAATTTGAGGTACTTAGAGAAAGACAAACCCTGACCTTTATGTTATTATTTAATAATACTTATTGGTTCCACACTGGTAATTCTCATTGGCTTTATATGTTGCTATAAATGCAACCCGAAATTTAAAAAATTCGTAAGTCATTATTTTAGAGTGAAACAATGTGGAAATCGTCCTGAGATCAGTACAAGAGAAGAAATGGCTCTATCAAGAAAAGGCGAGTTAACTAATGCGAATGAATCAACAACCATCTCGCCACCGACCACTGTTGCCCAATCAACGTCAGTACTTGGCACACCTACTTCGTCATCAATACCGACGACTCTTTCTGCCGCTGCGGGTATGAGGATTCCAAAGGAAAGGAAATTAGTGGAGAAATTACCTCCCGACTTTATTCTGCCCGATATAAAGGAAACTTTCCATGTGACTTCATAAGAAGTGTTGTGTTAAACAGTCCTTCACGGAAGGTGTGTATTTTATACAACTTTTGTTTTATGGGTGAATAACCCACTATTCAGTGACTGTTTGTGCGCCTGTCGACAGTTTTTCTATAGTATACATATAACTTTTGCGCTTATATAATATGTCCATATTATACTTGTTTCTATATCAACATATATATATATATATCCAGAGTGTTTCAGTTCTAGTGCACATTGTTCGGTAGCTGTGTTGTATATCAAACTGTCATTAACACGTGAACACGGTGTAACTTTTCACCTTTCGTGATAACCAGAAGTCAAATATGTGACCCTACTCGTGTAGGATGGGTGTATATTATCAAACAAACTATGGAGGTCAACTTCATTAGGTCATATATTGTAGACGGGTGTGTTTTGTAGCAGGACTTTATTTTATATCGCTATTTATTTGATAAGCGAATGCTTGGTTCTTTCTGGAATGTGAACTGGACTTAAAGAATGCCAACCGATGAACGTTTAACAGCAGTTGTGTGTAGTAGTGTGCGGTGTTAGAGCGTTTAGGACACTTCAAGAATCAAAAACTTTTTGAATTTGATTTGGTTTTTTTTTAAAGGTGAAATTTTATCATAGTGAAATATTGTATGCAGGCAATTGTATTATATTGATGTACCCTTATGTTTCTTTGCCAGGCTTCCTTGTTCTCTAGTCTTCCCTTATTCCCCATACGTCCTATAGTTTTGTGCATAATTAGTTAGAATATCTATCTTCTATATATATTCTTAAAGGGGGAAGTAGTGTAGTAATATAGTCGTGGTGACATATTATGGACAAGCAATGAGGAGATAAGATATAGTTTGATGTTTCTAAACATATTCACATACATGCAGGTGTACTGAGATCAACTAACATTTTGGTTGACGTATTTTTATATAAAAAGGGCTATAGAGGCAGAGCATACTAGTTCTATATTTCAACAACATGATAACAGATATCTTATGCACAATTTCTGGAGTAAATTTTCATAACCATGTAAGGGCGGGTTTTGACCTCACGCTTTTGGAATGGAGGATGACGTCAAGGCTGAGTCTTGGACGTGCAGGAATGGGGGGTATAAATTCGAGTGTAGACCGGGCCCCATCAGAACTCACCCAGACATTCAAGCAGCCATTATACCTGTTGAGAACAAGGGACCTGGGAAACCATTCAGCCGACAATAAAGTTCTTATACTTTAAATACTGTGGTATTATTTTACGATCACAAGAACACAACATGAAGAAGTCCTATAAGAGGAGCAGTAGTACTACAGCAGTTATCGCACCAAATTGTGTTCTTTATTTTTTATCAAAATCCTAGAAAACAACTTTTGTATGTCCAAACTGATTTTACAAAAATTTTCGTTGTCCCAAAAGTCGAAGATAAAAAATAAATAATTGTATGTATGGATCAATGTAATTCAGAACATCATATCTGAGGTCATGATCTGATGACGTCACTTATTATGCACAATGACCTAATTAAGATATTAAAACATCCAAATAGGTTCATATGCGGATGCGTTGTCCGTCTTTTTTACACAATCGTTTTACAAGTGTTTTATCTAATGCAATTTCAAGATCCCCACCCCCATTTTTTTTAACTCTCATGTATTCGTTTAACAGGAGTAATGATATCAGAGACAATGTGAAAATAGATGCACTACCTTATATTTATTCTATACCTAAATTTCATAAAAATCCAGTAAAATTCAGATATATATTTCCTCCAGCATCTGCCAGACAAAACCTCTAGCAGTGACTATAACGAAAGGACTAAAATTATGCCAGGCCCAACATGCCATTTGGTGCAAAACACTTCGAAATTATACTGGAATTAACAGTTTTTTCATAATTGATAAAAATAAACCTATAGTAGACACTTTGGATAAAATTAACAGAAAAGGCAATGCTAAATCAATAGAAACTTTCGACTTTTCCACTTTATATACTATGCTACAACATACAGATCTTAAAAATAATTTGTATTGTTTCGGTGATAAAGCCTTTAATGGAGCTTTCGGAAAGGGCAGAAACCTGATGGCCATCTACTCACAAGATGCCAGATGGATAATAAAACGGCGCAATGCTAACACTGTAGTTTTCGATAAAGAAAATTTCAAAATATCATACATTTACTCATTGACAATGCCATATTGGAGGTTGGCGATCAGATTAGTATTGGTATACCAATGGGAACTGACCCCGCCCCATTTATGGCAAATGCACATTTATACAAATACGAATTCGACTTTCAAGACCACAAAAGAAAAACAGATTACAAGGTAGCTAAAAGTCTAAATTATACCTTCCGTTACATTGATGACATAACACCAATCAATGATAATGGTAATTTCAATAAATATGAAGATGAAATATATCCTCCTGAACTTATATTAAATAAAGAAAATTCGGGCACTATAAATGCATCTGTTCTTGACCTGGGGGCAGTTTCACAAAAGTTCGTAACTTTAAGAAAAAAAAACTGCGTAAAGAAAAACTTACGAAAACGATACGAATTATTTACGTCGGTTTCACAAAGGCCGGCGAAAGTTTTTTCTTAACTTTTTCACCTCGTAAATACGTCGTGACCATTCATGACGTCATGTTGCGTCACATGACGTCATGTGACGCAACATTTTACCTCGTAAATACGTCGTGACCATTCATGACGTTATGTTGCGTCACTTCATTCAAACTTCTGTAAACATTCCCACGGCCTACATGTTGACAATGTCGGCATTATAGCCGCTATGTTTGATTTGATTATTATCTTTTGAAACATAAACGACGAAATTATATATTCTTTATATATACGCTAAGAAGATGTAATTGTGTATTTATTAATAAAATGATATTTTCAAGCCTTTTGTTTACTTGTTTTTGTTTGCTACGTCATAGCGCGTGTCACAGTAGCATTGGACCCCTGCAGCTCTCCGCTTTTTGATTGGGGCAGTTGAGTAGAACTGTGGAATTCTAAAAAGAAATTTGAGCAGCAGCCTGACCAAGTCATCGCAAGTCATAGTTCGGGAGAATATACTGAGCGCCATAGAAAACGCATAACTTAGTTCTTCGTGTAACAAAATGATCCTGTAAACATATATCTTATTTATTTTGTTCCTTATTGTGAACAATATTCAAATGGGGACATATCAATAACAACACATTTGTACACTTATGACCCCTCTGACTTTGTACCGTTGGTTACAGGTTAAACATCCATAAGTGTACAAATATGTTGTTATTGATGTGTTCCCATTTGAATATTGTTCACAATAAGAAGCAAAATAAAAAAGATATGTTTACAGGATCATTTTGTTATACGAAAAACTAAGTGATGCGTTTTCTATGGCTCATAAGTTTTCTTAGTGTCAGTCTTTGCCGCGATAGGCTTACTCTTAAAGCCCTAGTTACTTATAGGCCTACAGGGTCTAGTAGTAGTAATACTGGGCATAATAATAGTAATACAGAGCGTTAACCACAATCTTGTTTAATGAAAACTAACCTACCGAGATTATTTTTCCTGGGTTCCTGTTTGTGATAAATCAAATTAAATACTATGTTGTAGGCCTACTTGTAGTGTAAATGCTTGCCTACAACCGAAGGCTCACGATACCCTAGTTTTAAGACTGAGTCTATATATATTGGTATACCTTTCCGGTACTATAGTAGGTAAACCCGATCCTGACCACAAAACTTAAAAGGCTATTAATCTAGACACTGATGGTACGTTAACCCCATGCGCCATTAGCAATGAGTTTTTGGAAGCTACTTGTGGCATAGTAGCCTATCGTAATGCATGAAATGAAATTGGAATTAACGTCCTACTCTTCTACACCTAACCTGGGCTAATGGAAGACGGGCATACGCCATACAGAGTGCTATGAGGGGAATTTTGCCCGGGCTGCGGCACTACAGACTACTCTTTTATATCGAATTCCAACTGAAAAGCGATCTTTTACGTGCACGCCAATGTGTACACGGGACCTCGGTTTAACGTCCCATCCGAACGACTAGACCAGTCCTTGTCAGCCCCCCCCCCGTTCTATCACTGACAAGGGGAAACCACTTCGGAAAATCAACATGAACTTTCTCGACCAATGTAGGGATCGAACCCGACCGCCAGGCTAGCGAGCCAGCGCCTTACCCACTTAGCCACGTGATCCCCCTATCGTAATGCAATCTGGACTTGTACTGTAGTTTGTACACTACAGATGACAAGGATTTCGATCGTTGAGTTGCGGTTTCGATATCATAATTGATACAGTTAATAACATGTAATATATTTATTGGTCCGATCAAGTTTGTACCGCGAAACTAACTCGTCTGTATGGATGACGGGAGGGTTTAATCTATCCCTGAACATTCTCTCCCAACGAAGTTCCTGAGAGCAGTTTAAAAAAAGTTCGTAAAATTTAAGGAAAAAAGTTACGTTAAAAAAAACTTACGAAAAAAATACGAATTATTTACGCCGGTTTCACAATGGCCGGTGTAAGTTTTTTCTTAACTTTTTCTCGTATCTTGTTACGTCACTTCATTCAAACTTCTGTAAACATTCCCACAGTCATAATGTTGACAAATTCGGCATTATAACCGTTATGTTTGGTTTTATCTTAACCTTTTGAAACATAAACGACGAAATGATATATTCCTTATATATACGCTAAGATGTAGCTGTGTACTTATGAATAAAAAGCTATTTTGATGCCTTTTGTTTACATGTTTTTCTTTGCTACGCCATAGCGCGTGACATAGTAGCATACGTCGTCTGACAGTCTATCAAAAGCCGAAATTAATAGAAAGCATGAACATTAAAAATCGAAAACAAAACTGGGACAGCTTTCGGTGTATCGATTGAGGCCGTAGAGCAGAATTATGGAATTCTGAAAGGAAAATTGCGCAGCAGTCTGACTAGGTAATCGAAAGACTGAGCTTGGGAGAATATTTGTGCGAAGTAGGCCCACCTATCGGTCTTTGCCGCGATAGGCGTAGGCCAACTCTTTAAGGGAAATTTATTGATAATTAATCATCAACACGGGTTGTTATTGCTCGTGAAACACGATAAATTACTCTAGACACTGATGGTACTCTAACCCCATGATCATGTGCATCAGTGATGAGTTTTTGGAAGCTAGGTGTGTCATAGTAGGCCTACCGTAATGCAATCAGGACTTGTAAGTTGTACAGTAGGATTTCGATCGGTAAGTTGCGGTTTTGATATCATCATTAAAGCGGCAATTTCATATTTTTAAATTATATTTTTAAAATATATTCAAAATAAAGCCTTAAAATAGATGTTATCTATAAACAGTCCAACCTTGTTAAAGAATATTCCTATAATTCACTATTGCCAGTTGAGAAATTGGCAAAAATATCAATTTCAACATTAAATTCAAACGTTTGAAGATAGCTATTGCACAGGGGGAATGGGAAAACAAGGAGGTAATTGTGTTATTATTTTCCATGTGAAAGATGTTTCAGTGTGGAAAATAATGCCTATGATTGTATAATAGTGAGTTGACAACCTATTGAGCAAAAGACATAGAAATAAATATGTTTTGACTTTCTTGGAAAATATGAAATTCCCGCTTTAATACAGTAAACAACATGTAATATAGGGGGCCTACTGGTCCAATCAAGTTTGTTACGTGAAACTAACTCCTCGTCCGTATGGGTGTCCCTAAATATTCTTTCTCGCCGAAGTTGTCGATCCGGATAAAGCAATGGTTGCCAACCTTTTTGTGATAGAGTACCACTTGTCCGGAGGTCCCATACATTCGCCACGTAGGCTACCACCTGATTCCAGAGAAATTGAATTCGATCAAATAAAATAAAACCAAGTACGAACAATCCAAACCATAAGACAGAATTCGCAGTCCTAAAAAAACGTAATAGGCAAAATAGTGTAATCAGAAAATGGACTGCTCCCCGTGTACAAATTACACGACAAACAGTGGTAACAGGTGCCCGGAAGAGTAAGCTTACCCTGTCTGGGGCCACACCCGCCATAGCTGCACTTTATTTGAATAATTTTACAAGTAGAACACACAAATGAACTAAAAAAAAAACCTGAACTGAATGCGAGGGTTGTGGGCTATCTGCTTCTTTCCCCAAAAAAGATTAATCAATCAAGAAATAGATAAAGAAGTATAGAGATAAAATATAAGTAAGTAGGCCTATACAAAATAACAATAAGAATAGTAACATATACAAACTGAGGAAATAATGGGTATTATCTTGTGTTAGGCAGTAAACATTTTTGTGAAGTTAAAAATAACTAAAAACGTTCATTACCCCGAAAGTGCTCGCGTACCACCTGGAAGGCCCGCTCGAACCTCTCGTGGTACGCGTACCACAGGTTGGGAACCACTGGCATAAAGTAACAAGGCGGCCATTTTGTCTAAGATACGTAAAAAAAATACAACTTACGACAGGGTGAGAGTTGCCGTAGACTTTACGATCAAATTTACGAATTTTGTAAGTTAAGAATTTTAGTGAAACGCAAATTTTTCGTAAGTTTACGTTACGATAAACTTTTCATCGTAAGTTGCTTTGTGAAACTACCCCCTGATACGCACAAAGTATAAAGGCGACCATTTCGTCAAAGATACGAAAAATTTCCAACTTACGACAAGGTTAGAGTTCCCGTAAACCTTACGATAAAAGTTACGAATTTCTTAAGTTAAGAAGTTTAGTGAAACGCGATTTTTACGTAAGTTTACTTTACGATAAACTTACGCAAATTTTTCATCGTAAGTTGCTTTGTGAAACTGGCCCCTGGACATCAATATAATTTACGATAAATTTGATGCCGGTATATTCGATAAAACGGACAAATTCGGTTTTGAAGTAGTAAAATACCCGTCAGCTTACAGTGACATACCAGATACTACACTAGTCACTATATAATGTTTTCTATTCACAGGCATTACGATTTTTAAAAATATGCAACAAGAAGGAACTGTTTCTCTCACGAATAAAAACTCTTAATTTTAAGTGCACGGCCAAAGGCGGATCACAATTACGCATTTTTAAAGAAATTTCTAAACTTCCATTTCTTCAACATAATAGGTTTGACATTTCTTATAAATATATTACTGACTACATATTGGATAATGATTCAATACAATTTTTATCTTCTATAAATGTCTAGTCCTGTTTAGATTATCGCCCTTATTATTATGCCTTTTAGGCCGCATTCTATGGACGCAAATTCTCACTAGAAAAATATTTTCGTTCCTTCAAATTGGGTCTAGAAAAAAATTTATCGGTGAATAGTTAATATAGTAATTAGCATTTGCTGAAATGTTCCACAAAATATTTAATAGTTCTTCGATGATATTCGTCTTTGAAATCCGGATTATTTATTGATAGTAAATGTCATTGTGCGCTGCTGGGTCACTGGACAAGATTCAAAGCTATTCGCGGCGTCACGTGATCGCGTTTCCCACAATCGACCAATCACGTTTCCCACAATCGACCAATAGCGTGCTCAACCAGGAGCACATATTATTAATTCGTTATAACGAAATATTATTAATTCGTTATAACGAAATATTATTAATTCGTTATAACGGAATATTATTCATTCGTTATAACGGAATATTGTTTCGTAACAATGAAATAGTATTTCGTTTAAACGAAATATTATAACCAAATATTATTAATTCACTATAACCAAATATTAGTATATCGTTATAACGAAATATTATTATATCGTTATAAAGAAATGTTATTAATTCGTTATTAATATTTCGCTTAAACGAATCAATTATTTCGTTTAAACGAATTAATTATTTCGTTTAAACGAATTAATTATTTCGTTTAAACTAATTAATTACTTTGTTTAAACGAATCAATTATTCGTTTAAACGAATCAATTATTCGTTTAAACGAATCAATTATTCGTTTAAACGAATTAATTATTCGTTTAAACGAATTAATCATTTTGATGAATCGAATTAATCCACGTTGATTCAAAATATATTTCCATGGTTCTCTTACACCACTTCCCTACACGGATGGGACTTTTATTTGGTTCACTGGATCTCTGTTTGGACCGACCGCGAGCAATTTGCAAGGTAAATCGTGCACATGGCTTTGTTTACAAATGCTATGACCTGGCACTTGACCCCATAACTTTTGACCGCGACCCCTCAAGCGCGACCCGTGATTGGTCAAATTTGAAATACCTGCGCAGCATCCAACTCACATATACGCAAATATGGCTCCGCATTATAAAGAAATAGGTCATGAATTTCTGGCCAATTCCGAGCTTAAACTATTAAACTAACAAAATATATTGGAGAACTTTGTTGAGATGTTGATTGCACGATTATTAATAGTCCGATTTTCTAGACCCGTTTAACGGGAACGAAGGTGACAGGTTTTTCGACCCGAAAATTTGACCTAGATGTTTCCACCCTGGAATTCAATGCCACAATGACTGTAACATTCAAAGTCAGAGTCGTGCAAATCTTGGGTTGGACCCCCATGATGTCCCCAAGCATCACCTGCATTCCATGCGGTAGCTATTGGTGCGTTTGGGCGTCACATGTAACTGGAATTGTTTCTTATGTTAGCTTCTATAGTGACTTTTTTCGTAGTCATTTGCACATTTTAGTATTATGCCCCCAAAATCAAATATCCCCTACTTTTTTTGAATAGCATAGTAGAACAGGTCAGGGAGAGTACATTTTGTCGTTATTGAATTTTCGTAACACTAGTACCTCCCATGGTCGTAGAAGAGATTTGAAATTTTTAGGAAATGTTACGAGCGATTATTGATAGTCACACACTAGGACCACGGAAACCACTAGGTGTACGTAAGTGTAGTAGCACTTGAGATTTATTTTATTATTAACAATAAATAGTCCTTTCTAAACTCGACCTTCAAATAAAATGGGAGGGACTAAAACAAGAAAGAGACGGGGCTTACACCGAGATTTGAAATTTTTAGGAAATGTTACGAGCGATTATTGATAGTCAAACACTAGGACCACGGAAACCACTAGGTGTACGTAAGTGTAGTAGCACTTGATATTTATTTTATTATTAACAATAAATAGTCCTTTCTAAACTCGACCTTCAAATAAAATGGGAGGGACTAAAACAAGAAAGAGGCGGGGCTTACACCGGCTTCACTCAGCATAATCTATGAAATCGGCCTCGCAATGGAGGATCTAACGCTTACCGATGTTACCAGGGTGAACGCTAATTAACAACTGCGTGAGTTGTATAAACTACTACTCCTGTAACCGTGTCTAATGCAAACAAAAGACGAGGTCGTTTAAATCTTTATTATAAAACCCTGTAAAAATATACATACATAGAATTAACATCAATAACATTTAATTTATAATACACTTTAAAATAGATCCAACATTACACTGTATTATTATTATATCATAAGACTATATATTTAATTCTATACCGTACTCATATCTTTACAGTAATAATTACCTTTTATATCTCTAATTATTTAAAGATAATACTTATATATAAAATAACATACCCTAAAAGGGGTTTTAAAGATCTCAGTGTTGAAACAACACTACCATATAGAACTATCAGCTAGAAGGTATCCTATATAAATAAATAATTCTATGATTATCTTATGTTAAAACTAAACCTCAACTTAATTACTAAATGATATCGCTTATTGCTTAAGAGCTGTAGAATATGTATAAATGTATTTTACTGTGTTTGTAAAGAATAATATATGAAATAACTAATTTACACATCTTACATTCACCACATCCCCAGACAATACCAATGATACTCAAATACACATACCTTTAATTAGATCAATGAAGACTTGACCAAAAGTATCTTCAGAAACTGAAACAACTTATTCACTTTGAACGCACGACACAAGTTAAAGAGATCTAGAAGGCAATCTTACGCATCTGACACATTCAAAATCCTAAGTTAAACTGAATTTGATTGTTACACCTGTAACCCAGGAAGTTGGGTTTGTTAGGAAAAGTATCCAAGGAGCTGATGAGATGATAGTCACTGATGTTGTTACAAAGACCTGTCCAGAAGCTGAACATCCAGTGACTATGAATATAAGGGTTCAAAGATCAGATGAAAGTGAAAGTTTGTTATTGTTTATTAAGCTGCTGTCAGTGTAGTGCAGTGTAGACTAAAACCTATCATATAATTAAAAACACCAAAATTCAACACTATCACATTCTCCCCTCCTTAAGAAAGGTCGTCTCGACAATTAAAACAACTAAAACCAAAATATCAAACTAGGTTAAAACTCGCATAATCAAAACTAAAAAACACATATTGTCCTTATAGCTTCGCACACAATTCTTCTTCGTTCAGGTGGTAAATTGACGAACTCATCTGAAGTCAGGTACACAAACAGGTTTTCTGGACTCATGACCACGGAAGGCGTAATATTCATGATGTAGTCCCCACCTTGGTATTTCTGTGGTAGTTGCCTGTTCGTTGCTGATCTTCGTGGAGGTTCTGGGGAGTCATCTTCTGAACTGGGTAAATGATCAGACTGGAGTTACACATCACTTTCATGAGTTTCTTCCACATCCTCACTCACCTCATGTTGTCTCGTGGGGCTAGCTGGTGGCGAAGGAAGTCTTCCCCGATCCACTATCACAACATCGTCATCCTCTTCACTTGACTCTACCTCCGGCTCTTGAATGACAGCCGTCTTCCTCCTGGGTTTAGGTACTGGTGCAGCGCTATCGGGTAAATCGAAAGGAATGGAACCAATTGGAAGAAGATTATTCCGATGGAGCATCCGAATTCTTCCAACACCATCTTCTCGTTTTACCTCATAGACTGGTATATCAGGATTGGGTTGTTGTATCACCGTATAAATGTGTTCTTCAAATTTATCCGCGATCTTGTGGCGTCCGTCTTTAAAAACTAATTTCTTCACTAATACTCTGTCGTCTTGTTCTAATACTGACTCTGTAGCTCTTCTGTCATAATTCTTCTTTTGTTGTTGCTGAGATCTTCCGATGGTTTCTGACGCTAATTGATATGAATATTCCAATCTCTTCTTAAGGTCTTGCATGTAGGTTCGGTATGATGTTATTTCCGATTCGTTGACGATGCCAAGTAACACATCCACAGCAAGAAGTGGCTTCCTCCCAAACATGAGACGAAATGGTGAAAAATGGGTGCTGTCATGCTCTGTGCAGTTATAGGCATGTACCAGGGAAGGCAGATACTGTTTCCAGTTTAATTTTTGTTCTACTTCCAAAGTTCCCAGCATGTTTAATAACGTCCGGTTGAAACGTTCACACATTCCATTTCCACTTGGGTGATATGGTGTCGTTCGGGTCTTGCGCATACCTGTTAATTTGCTAAGTTCTTGGATGATGCGACACTCAAAACTTCCACCTCGATCACTGTGCATCCTTTTTGGAAATCCGTAATGGACGATGAAAAATTGTCGAAAAGGATCATTGCTGTTGTTTTGGCATCCTGGCTTCTTGTTGCAATTGCCTGAGCGTACCTGGTAAAATGATCAGTGATGACTAAGATGTTCGAATATTTCCCTTTACTCTCCTCTAAACACAAATAATCCATACAGAGAATTTCCATAGGTTGTGATGATGTAATATTCACTAGTGGTACTCGAGAGTTAGTGGAGGACTTGCGCATGAGGCATCTCTTGCAAGATTTCAAATATTTGTCGACATCTGCAGACATCCGTGGCCAAAATACTCGTTCTTTCAGAAGTTTTTAAGTTCTGTCACGACCCAGGTGACCTACATCTACATCGTCATGGCAACCTTTTAAAACAGACAACTTTTCAGATGTTGGTATAGCTAGCTGGCGAATATCTCCATCATTACCTGTAGATTTTCTATACAGCACATCATTCTTGACAATAAGCTTGTAAAAACCTTCATCCCTTGAAGATGGGGGTGATGTCGGTTTACTCTGTCTAGTTACTGTCGTGTGGATGGGACCAATAACCGAATCGCTCTTTTGTTTCCTGGACCAATCCACAAAACTGTCTGAAGATGACAAATCCTGTAAAGATGAATCCGGAACTACTTGAGTTGCCAAACATTCAACAAAACCTCTGTCCATTAATGATGATGGTACAGCTTTGATGATCTCGGATGATATACTGGTAATTTCTTCTTGATGATCTGATGTTAGCCTGGATAAGCAATCTGCGTCGATGTTCTGACGTCCAGCTCGATATTTGATGTTAAATGTGTAGTTTTCTAAGGCAGCCAACCATCTATGTCCAGTCGCATCTAATTTCGCAGAGGTGAGAACATAGGTTAGCGGGTTGTTGTCAGTAAAAACAGTACAGGTGTTTCCCAGTAAATAGTGATGAAACTTGTCAGCCATAGCCCACTTAAGTGCCAAAAACTCCAATTTATGAGCTGGATAGTTCTTCTCGGACCGTGCTAAACTCCTACTGGCGTAAGCTATAACCCGATCTTTACCGTCTTGATGTTGATACAGTATGGCTCCCCAGCCAACACCACTGGCGTCTACATGAAGAATGTATGGCTTGGTGCTATCTGGATAAGCAAGAACTGGAGTGGTTATCAAGGCCTCTTTCAGATGTTCAAATGCTTGATCTTGTTCTGTCTTCCTCCAGACGTTTGGCTGTTCTGTTTTCCCTTTTCTCCCCCTGTTTTTTGATGTAGTGGTTCCAGTCAATAGTTCATTCAATGGTTGTGCTATCTTTGAAAAGTTCTTGATGAATCGCCGATAGTATCCTGCAAATCCTTAAAAAACTTCTCAACTCGTCAATGTTGGTAGGTATCTTCCAATCCTTAACTTTGCTGGCTTTCTCTGGATCAGTATGAACTCCCTCAGATGACACGACATGTCCCAAATATTTGACCTTGGTCTGGAAGAATTTGCATTTCTTTGGTGCTAGCTTTAAACCCCATTCTTCAAACCGTTGAAAAACTAACTGTAACCGTTCTAAATGTTGTTGATATGAGTCCGAAAAAATGATGACATCATCCAAGTATATCATACAGATCTTGAGGTGAAGATCGCCAAGACACTCCTCCATAAGTCTCTGGTAAGTTGCCGGCGCGTTGATCAATCCAAAGGGCATCCTATTGAATTGGTAAAAGCCTAGAGGACCTATGGTGAATGCTGTCTTACATTTATCAGTTGACTTTAATTCGACTTGATGGTAACCACTTGTCATGTCCAAAACTGAAAAATATTTCGCACCAACTAAGTTGTGTAAAATCTCATCAATGTGTGGTAGAGCATACGCATCTTTGATAGTTCTTCTGTTTAGCTGGCGGAAGTCAACGCACATACGCAAGGAATTGTCTTTCTTACGACACAAAACTATGTTAGAAGACCAAGGACTATGAGACATTGTGATTATTCCACTTTTAAGTAAATCTTGGAGGTGGTTTCTTACTTCATCATACATAGCCGGTGGTATTCGTCGATGTTTATGTTTGAATGGTACGTTGTTTTCTAAGTTAATAGCATGTTTCACCAGACTGGTACACCCAACATCAATGTCACTACTTGAAAATATATGTAGCCATTTCTTCATAAAATCTGATGCTGCCTGATGTTCCTCTTTAGTCATGGTGTCATCAGTTAATACAATCTTATCCAAGATGGTTGATTCTTCAGGAACAGTGGATTGATTGCTCGATGAAGTCCCGTGATGCGGGTGATCAACTACGGTAACTGGTGTCAGTTCACAAACTTTCGCACTGGGTTGAATTAACACAGGATACGATGACAAATTTGAAACGGTGACGGATAATAAATCCTTGTTGCCAGGTATAAAATTCACAAGAATTGGAGTTATTTCTAACGACACTGGTAAATTAGACTGTGATGAAGATTGACACAAAGCTTGACACGACTTAGATGAAATACTTTTCACAAAACACGTTAAAACTATAGACTTGTTACTATGTAGTAAAATAGATTTTCTTTTCGCACATTTAACAATACCAACACGGTTATCACATTTATCTTTAGTAGCTTTGTGCTGAATCTGCATGCATTGAAAGGTTAGTTTCCATGAATTATGCTGAATTAACTTAAAAAAATTAACACCATGAAGTTCCTTTGCTGTGTTCATAAAAGGTTGTAAAATATTAGTACCTAAAATAACTGGTATTCTGTTATGAAAATCGGTATCAGGAACAATTAAAAATATACAGGTCAACGACGTTTCTGAAATGGATGGTACGCATACATCCGCTTGTGTCCAACCTAAATATGGTAATTCATGACCTCCTGCACCTTCAAGCTTGATGATTCTAACGCACATGTATCCTCAAGATGCTGTTTATAAAATGAAAATCCTATCACAGATACCTGAGAACCACTATCAAGTAAAGATGAACAAGGTGTAGTATTAATAAAAATATCTGAGGTGTTGCTCTTTCCAATTAAGTCATTAGGGCTTGGACCCACATCTAACGTCTGCCCCTTGACGCCGATGTCCTGGAGTTTAGAGGTTTCTTTAAATTCACCCGACAACCATACTGTACATGACCCTTCTGTCCACACCGATAACATGTTGGGTTCGTACTGATCTTCAGGAGAGGTGTTGAATGGTGGACCAGTATTTGTCTTCAGGCTCCTTAGTTCTTCCTGCATGCTCTTCATTGTTGTGGCCAATGATGCAACTAATACTTGTAAGTCGTTATCACTATCGCTAGGTTTTTCTGCTGTTGTCATCTTTAAAGAAGCAGTCTTTCGAGGTGTGGGGACTGGTAACTCTAGGTCGTGTTCATTTTGTCGCACTGCTACTAGAAGTTGGTCGTCGTCCTGTAACGTATCAAATTTGTGAGCAGCACGTAACTTTAAATCAGCCCTCAAACCGTGGTAAAATCTAGTTCGTAGCATGGTATTACTGTCGACGATATTTACTTTTTTTCTGTCAAGAGCTTTCTGTACCAAATCTTCTAAGCGACTTCCCCATTTAGCAACAGCTTCTTTCACTCCTTGGGATGTAGAATAAAATTCTGCAAGGATCTCCTGGGTCTCGCCAACTACACCAAAAACACTCTGAAGCTTGGACAGTAACTTCGCAATAGTTACCCCGTGGCCTAATCTCATAGCCACCTTAGTTGCTGGACCCTTTAATGATTTGAAGACAGCCTGTTGAATCGCTTCAGCACCATAATTCGAGTTAAGTAACTCTTCGACTTCAAAAGTCCAGACATCAAATGTAACTTCGGTCTTGGTACAAGTAGTTTCTACCGAAAAGAATGACAGCTTCGGTAGGTTGGGTAAATACTTGACCTCACGCGTGGATGTATCTTGATCTTTATTAACAGGAGCTGGTTGCGGTGGGGGATCTGATTGTTGTGTTCCACAAAATTCCTTCATCTAACGCACAAGTTCTTCCTTGCTCCTAGCTTTGGGTTTAACTCCCATCTCCTGAAACGACTTAAGTAAGTCATCGGTTTCTTCTTCGGTAAAACCACCGGTAACCATAGTGATATGATGAATTTATAAGTTGAAAAACGGAAAATCCTTGCGCAAAACACAAATAAAAACGCAGGAGTTTCAATAACAAGTTGAAATCGCAAATCAATTCAATTCACAAAATGCCGAACAACAACAACTCGTCAACTCACAATTCAATTCCAAATCACTGAAGATCCAAGAATATATCACTATGTAATAACACAATCCAAAACTTAACAATAATCAATCACAATATGTCAGAGCACGCAAAATCACTGTGTAATAACACAATTCAAAATCATCAATCTCAGATCACGCATGCAGTATCACAGTACGGTATCAAAAATTGCAGTTAACACCCACAACACCAACACAACTCAAAATAAGTTGAAATATAACACCAGTATTCGAAATAATCACAATATTTCAAACTAAACGCAAACTCCCAAACAAAATTCAAAATATGACAAAGTCAGTACACAATATTATCACAATTCACCAATCAAATCAATATAAAACTCAAAATCAGAACTCAAAATCAAAACTACGAATCCCAAATGGACAATCAAATCACAATATACAACACCAAACAAACTATGCACCAAAATGCACTAGTTGAAAAATACAAAATATAAACAAAATCCAATATACAAACTCAAAGAGTCTCGACCAAGGAGTATCACAACACCAAAAACACTAAACTATCAACGATATGTGCGTTCAACGTGTATGTTAATCTGAAATATCGGGCTCCAAAAATGTAACCGTGTCTAATGCAAACAAAAGACGAGATCGTTTAAATCTTTATTATAAAACCCTGTAAAAATGTACATACATAGAATTAACATCAATAACATTTAATTTATAATACATATAATACACTTTAAAATAGATCCAACATTACACTGTATTATTATTATATCATAAGACTATATATTTAATTCTATACCGTACTCATATCTTTACAGTAATAATTACCTTTTATATCTCTAATTATTTAAAGATAATACTTATATATAAAATAACATACCCTAGAAGGGGTTTTAAAGATCTCAGTGTTGAAACAACACTACCATATAGAACTATCAGCTAGAAGGTATCCTATATAAATAAATGATTCTATGATTATCTTATGTTAAAACTAAACCTAAACTTAATTACTAAATGATATTACTTATTGCTTAAGAGCTGTAGAATATGTATAAATGTATTTTACTGTGTTTGTAAAGAATAATGTGGATTCCATCACATGTCAACATTAGAGGAAACGAGGAGGCAGATCGACTCGTCAACGAAGGTCTCAAGGACACAGCACCATTCCGCACCATAGAATACAGCACCACGGAAATCTTCTACAGTATGGTAAAAAGACAAGTCAATTCACTCTGGGAATAAAGCTCGTTGAACTCGATACATACAGATTCCGGCTGGATGACAAGATCTACACGAAGACAGCTATCAATCACCCCAGAAGAGATATATGCAAACTTATATCGAAACTAAGGGTGAAAGAGCGGCTGCGAGACTACAAACACCAAGTCATCGTCTGTGAGTGCGGAGAAGAATGTACCACCAACCCTGTCCTGATAGACTGCGAGGTATACAAGGAAGAGAGAACGAAACTAGTGGAGATGATGGAGAGCAACAACATACCGCTCAACACTAAGAACCTATTCTTTCCAAGACCCGATCTGAAGCTGCAAATCTTCGAACTAATTCACGATGTAATGAACACCGTTGGATTAAGTAGAACAGTGAAGTAAGAGGGGGCTACGATAAGACGAGCTCGGCATCTAAACACTAAACTACATAGGGGATATACACCAAAGTAGCAGGATAGTGGTGGAGTAAGGGAGGGTCACGGTAAGACGGGCTCGGCATCTAAACACTAATCCACTACAAAGACACCAAACCTGCAAAGTGGGGTAAGTGGAGTAAGGGCAGGCCACGATAAGACGGGCCTGGCACCTAAACACTAAACCCCAAAAGATTACTTCTACCAATCCAGAGACGAGACGCATATATGTCGGCATAAATGCTGTCTCTACAGATCAACTACCAAACAATATGTTTTTTATTGAATAAAGGGAAGAACTTCTCACTAAACCTACTCAATGGCTCAAGGCCGCAAATGGAAAGATTGCAAACACATATTCTAAAAACAGGAAGAAGCCTTGGCCCTCCCTCAGTCTTGTCGGCGATATCACTTCTGTGGAAGCGGACGTTAAAACACCAGGTAGTAGTAGTAGTAATTGTTATCAATTAGATTTTGTGAGTACCAGGCGCGGATCCACAGGCTTGAAAATTTTTTATGCGATTTTATTGGCAATTTAGACCTGTACTTTTGGAATTTACCTTCCGGAAATACGTCAGAATGAACCAACTTGACTCTAATTTACCAAATTTTTCGGGGGGAGGGCCCCAAACCCCCCCGTTAATCGGTTGAGCGCAATTAGTTAAGCAATTATCAAACCTAGACCCCACCCCCTTGCAAAAAATCCTGGATCCGCGCCTGAGTACTGTAATAAAACGCTTACAGGTTCGACAGTTATTTTGTCTACGATATCACCTTAGGTGGAAGTGGATCGTTAAACCTCACGAACGAACGAACGACAGTGATTAAAATATTGCTTAATTCCTTAAAACTTCATAGTTTAAAACTATGAACTAAACGGGATCAATCGCATATCTTGTTAAAAAGTGTAAAGGTAGAAAATTTAACAAACGACTGTAAGCGCCATTAAATAGACAGATATCATGCAACCATCTTCTTATAAAATCATTGGTCATGTGATCAGTAATTAAGTAGTTAATTTGTAATTGTTGTGAACATTTTTAAATATGTGTATGTTTTAATAAAATATTTGTTTGTAAAGGAATTAAAATTAACCGCCAAGTATCTCGTTACCTCGTCAGCTAGCGCCTTTGTGCGTAGAATGTTTGGCAGTTAATTAGAATTCCTTTCCAGACTAATTATTTTGTTACTTTGTTATTTTTATATTTTCATATGAAGCATTTTTAAATATGTGTATGTTTAAATAAAATATTGGTTTGCAAAAGAATTAAAATTAACCGCCTCTTTGCTCACTTTGTGCGTAGAATGTTTGGAAGTTAATTAGAATTCCTTTCCAGACTAATTATTTTGTTACTTTGTTATTTTTATATTTTCATATTAAGCATTTTTGAATAATATGTGTATGTTTAAATAAAATATTGGTTTGCAAAATAATTAAAATTAACCGCCTATTTGCCCACTTCCAACTTTTCCCCGAATTTTCGTTGGGTTGAATGCTTTTCACTACAAACAGGGGAACAAATGGCCATGGCTTTGCACTAAAATTTGTTTGAGGTTGACCATCAAAATTTTGAGATACACAGACTTGAAGGAGCATGCCAAGAACATGTGACTAGTTACCGTACGTATCACCTTCGCCCACCCGATAACTCCGTTATCCTTCCGCCTCAAAATCCTGAATATTTACCAAAACCTCTCAGAAAAATATTAATTCAACCCGTCTTCGTCCATCCTAGACCAAAAAATCAACAAAAATGGGCATGCAAAAGGGGAGAATAGACACACAGGGCGATTTGCTATCAATAGACAAACTACAAATTTAATGGTGGTCTGCCTCCATTTGGGTATATACACAAGTGTGGGAGTTTTCATTTTTTTGAAAATCCCTTTATCATAAAACTATCACACGACATGCTTAAAAACTACTTGTAATATATTAAAACACTCTCTATTTTCGTGTTTAGAGTCATTTGCGTACAGAACCTTTGTTTGTTTACCATATTATATGAATAATTGTCAATATTCATTATTTACCTGTCAGAAGTCGGCTATGCTTGATTCGCACCTTGAGCTTTCGATACGTGTTCTATGATTGGCTACGCGCGACCAATCAAATTGGCGTTTAGTTATATATGTTTAGCGCTGATTTGCACGAGCGTTTCGTCGGTAAGAGGGTATATAAGCAGCCGAATTCATCACTTGCATTCAGCTCCAAAGCTATAGACTAAATTTATCCTTGATAAAGTAGCTAAGCTAAGACTCCAAAAAGATTCTTCAATCGACTTCGAGATCCTACAAAGATTCTACAAAGTCCTAAGGTTGTCGTTTCTTTTATTTTCCTTTACTTTATCCATTTACTTTTTTCTTTTTACGTAGTTTATTTGTTTTTAGGACTATTTACTTATTCCATCTATCTTTCGTTTGGCTAAATACAACAGTTTTCCCTTTTCGTTTTGTCACTAGATTCGACTAGATATCCATATATTTATCTCCTTTTTTTTTTTTTTTTTTATTCTACCATTTTATTCACTTTTTAGATTTCAGTCTTGGTCGCTTATATTTTTACATTTTTTACTCTGTCAGTTTATTTCATCTAGTTTTTTTTTTATATATTCCACTATTAGCTTTATTTTCCCTACAAGGGCTTCAGTTAGTTCTCTTTGTTAGGCAATCATTGTACAAGCGAACAGAGTTTATTGAACTAAACTCAGATCAAAGATATCATCAACGGTTTAATCACCTTTGTTGAGATAAGGACTTGACAGCTGATCTGCTTCCTGGCTTATATAAACATTAAGAACCTATAGTTAATTAGCACAATCAAAACTAATTAACTTGCGGATCTGTGTGGAAAAGGTCATTAACGGATCACTAGTGAATTAAACAAACAATCATTGTTTAATATATATCACTCTACTTAAGAGTATCAATTAGAAAAAGTCAAATCAGCTTATTAGCTAAATTGACAACAGATTAGATCACCAATCAACACTGTTCAGTCCCTCCTTTTGTTTTCGGGTATACTTTCGGCAGCACAAGAACGATGGCGTCAGAGGCTAGTTCAACCATGACCATGGCTGACGCTTTTAAAAGCAGCCCTGCACCGAAGTTCTTCCCTTCAACAAAAAGGAGAGAGGAGCAGTCCCACGTCGTGCTGGTTAAACCCCTTGAAGGCAAGTCCTTCCAAGGGGCCAAACTGACGGCAGTGGGGAAAGAATTAAGGACTAAGTGGGGTATCAGCAACATACCCGACATCAAGATAACGGTGACTGGACATGACAGACTTGCCCTAAAAAGTAAGAACGACATGGACAAGGCACTGGACCATGACGTCTTACTCAGTATGACCGTGACAGTAGCCGAACCGACCACCTTGTTAACAGATAAGGTGGTTGTTCATGAGATACCGGCCGATTATACTGGGGAAGAAATAATGGACGATCTGAAGGATAGGGAATATGACGTCATTGAGGTATATAGGTTTAGAGTGGCCGAAGGGAAGGACCAGGGAAGCGTTGCCCTGACCTTCAGGAAAGGTACAGCACCCGAGGCCATAAAAATTGTATATCTCAACAGGCGGACACATCCCTATGTCCAGAGGGTGCGACAGTGCGCCAAGTGCCAAAAACTGGGTCATACGGAAAAGTACTGCAAAGGAAAACCCGTATGCTCCCAGTGTGGGGGAGGACACGCGATGGCTGAGTGTAAGGTGGGCAGTAAATTTAACTGTTCAAATTGCAAGGGCAGCCACACGGCCAACTCCCCCCAGTGCCCAAGAATCCAAACAACGAAAGCAGCACTGCGCCTGCAAAGTAAAGAAAAACTCACCTTTAGGGAGGCAACCCTACAACTGAAGAAAAAGGAGAGTGAAGCAAAAGTTGTCAAAGAGCCGGCGGTGGAGCCAAAACAAGCTCCAGCACCGTCTATCTCGACATCGGATGCCGAACCAACCCCTATAGGAAAAGAAAAGAAAGAGAAACAGAAAGTCGCCAAACCTGAAGAAGCGAAGCAGAAGGCCCATGAAGCAAGTTTTACCCCAAAATTTAAATCGGAGAACAGCTTCATTGACTTCATGCAAGACCTGATTCAGATCTCCAATCTCCAAAGAAGACCCCAAAACAAAGCTAACAAGCATATCCAACAGACTGGGGAACTACTTCATAAACGCGGAAGAACTGGGAAACTTCATATCGGCATCAAAGACATCAAAAAGGTCAAGGGATGAGGTAGATGAAGAGGAGAAACTTGGTCCTCGGGTCAATCTCGCAATCCGAAGGAGGATCACTCGTGTGCGCCACTTTAGCGCTGGGGATATCCCCAGCAGCATACCGGTATTGGCTCCGGAGGCAAGCACGAGTGTGGCATCACCTATGGAAAGCGAGACACCCGTAGATCAATAGATCCTAAGCATCGACTCGCACCTCTCCAGACAGTCATCATGGCAGGGCAGGTTAAAGTTCTACAACTTAATGTCAATGGACTGTCCTCCAGACGTGCTGAACTGAGAAAATACCTTAAACACCACCCAAAAGATGTGCTATGTTTAGAGGAGACGAAACTACTACCAACAAAGAACGACATCCACCTATCCGGTTACACTTGTCAGAGAAGGGACAGGCCGGGCAGCACGACTAATGGTGGCGGTCTTGCCATCTACGTCAGTGATAACATAAATTATGTATCTGTTTCATTTGAAGTGGAGGGCCCTCTAGAAGCAATGGGCATAGCCATCACATTGAGCAATAAAACAAATTTGACAATAGTGAATGTCTATGCACCCCCAGGAGTCACAATACAACCAGATGACTTCCAGTCACTTCTCGACGAACTTCCACGCGGCGAATCTGTGCTTTGCGGTGATTTCAACGCTAAGCACGCTCTGTGGGGATCACCGAGGAATGACTGCAGGGGGACTAGCCTATGCTCAATAATAGAAGGGAACGACCTATGCGTACTGAATGATGAGAACCCAACATTTGTTGGAGGAAATGCCCCACCTTCACACCTGGATGTTACATTCTGTACGCTTGGTCTGGCAAACCGCTGCGACTGGCAAGTACACGAAGACGAAACACCAGGCGCTGACCACCTGGTGATAGAATTCTGCATCCAAGCCGAAACAATCAAGGAAGCCTATAACGGAAGACCCAATTGGAAAATGAAAGAAGCCGATTGGGCCAACTTCCGTGTAGGCTGCGTCGATTGGAAGGAAGAAGACATCATTGACACCAACATAGACGTGTACTCTGCCAACATCACGAGTGCTATCATAGGTGCAGCAAACGACTCGATTCCCAAGACGTCTGGTAAGAAACCAAGGACTAGAAAACCTTGGTGGTCCCCTGAATGTCAGAAGGCAGTTCACCAACGAAAGAAGGCCCTCCGCCTCCGGAATCGCAACTACAACGAAGTCAACCACCAAAACTACCTGAAGTTGAAATACGCTGCAAGAGACACCATCCAGAAGGCGCAAAGTGGACACTGGATGACATTCTGTAATGCGTTGAACAAAAATACGCAAACAGGTGTCGTCTGGAAGAAACTAAACGCAATGAACGGGAAAAGCAGATCATTCAACATACCAAACCTTGAAAATGGAGATGAGTACGTTACAAACGGCAATGAAAAGGCAGACCTGTTAGCAAAAGCATTCGCAGACGCCAGCAGGGACGAAAACCAATCACCAGAGTTCCAAAAGAGAAAGGAAATCTTCTACTAACAGCATCCTTCATTAGTAATTAAGCCTAATGAAGATGCTGAACCAATCAACCTGCCCTTCTCTGAGGAAGAGTTAAATAAATCTCTTTCCCTCAAGAAGGACAGTGCGGTCGGTGAGGACGAAGTAAAGTACTCAATGCTGAAACATCTACCTGGGAATGCCAAAACGATACTACTAAACTTCTTCAACACATCCTGGCTGACAGGAGAGGTACCTAAAGAATGGCGGAAAGCCAACGTCATCCCTCTACTGAAACCAGGAAAAGAGAGAACAAAGGCAGAATCCTATCGTCCAGTAAGCTTGACATCCACACTATGCAAAACCTTGGAGACAATGGTTAACACCCGACTACAGTTCTATCTGGAGAGTAACCGAGTGATCGACGAAAATCAAAGCGGGTTCAGGAAGGGACGATCAACAATGGACCACTTGGTGCGACTACAGCAAGTCATGTCTCAGGCTCTCCTTTCGGGGAACCTGTTGTGTGCCGTGTTCGTAGATCTAACCAAGGCCTTCGATTTAGTTTGGTTGGATGGGTTGCTCTTCAAGCTAGGACGTATCGGTATAACGGGCATAATGTTTCGGTGGATCAAAAGCTTTCTGAGTGATAGAAGAATACAGGTGAATGTTGGCAAATTCCTGAGTGCCGAGCAAACATTGGAAAATGGCACGCCTCAGGGGTCGGTCATCAGTCCCACTCTCTTCAATATAATGATCAACGACATACAGAAATCGTCCTACCTCGACGCCAGAACTGAGTTAGCGAAATTTGCTGACGACAGCACAATATGGAGGAAAGGGAAGAGATTCCGCGAACTACAAACGAACATGCAGAAGGCCTTAAATAAGTTCATGGCATGGGCAAACGACTGGGGATTTAAGGTCTCAGAGAAGGTCGGCATGCTTGTGAGCAGGGATAGTGGGATTAGCAGAATGACTCTGTGTATGAACGGGAAAACCATCGAATTCAAAGACCAAACCAAGTTCCTTGGCGTAATCTTTGATCGAAGGCTGACCTGGAAACCGCACATCGACTGGACTGTAGATAAATGCTCTAAAATCCTTAACTTAATGAGAAAAATAACGGGCAGCTCGTGGGGAGCCAACAGAGTAACACTAATGATGGTATATCGTGCTCTTATACGTTCTGTATTAGACTACGACTCTTTGGCCTTCATGAATTGCACGCCAACACTCTTAAGCAAGCTTGATATAATCCAATACAAAGCTCTGTGTATTGCGACTGTTGTAGGGCTTGGGACTAAGAGAGAAACATTACTACAGGAAGCCGGAGAGTTGCCCCTATCTCTAAGAAGAAAAGAACTAGTGACGAGATACTGGGCTAAGATCTCGCAATTAGGCGATAGATCACCAACCTTCGTCAGCCTAAAGAAGACAAGATATGTAAAGGATCCTAGAAAGAAAAGCTTCGGACAGGGCATCAGAGAAACAGTCAAGGAACTACGATTGGAGGAGCTCGTGATAAATGAACACGACCCACCAGTTGTCGCCCCTTGGACACTCCCGATACCTCGAGTGAATCTAGACCTACTACAAACAACCGATAAGAAAAACAACCCAATTGCTGCACGGGCAATATCCCTAACACACATGGAGGACAACTGGCCGTCTGATGACTGGGAACATGTTTACACGGACGGCTCACGCAATCCTGAAAGGGGCACCAGCTCGTTTGGAATATACCTGCCAAACGGGGAACAGGGAATAAGCAGGAAACTGCCTAATAACTGTTCGGTGTACACTGCAGAGATCGTGGCCATCCGTGACGCTATATCATGGATCTCCCATCAAAAGACGGGCAAGTTCGTCATTCCAAGCGACTCTCTGAGCAGTCTGATTTCAATCCAGAATGACAACTCGGACTCAAGACCAGAAGTCATACTGGAAAACAGACAGCTGTACCAGACGGTCCTAGATAAGGGAAGTAAACTAGAGCTCGTGTGGATTCCATCACATGTGAACATTAGAGGAAACGAAGAGACAGATCGACTCGCCAACGAAGGTCTCAAGGACACAGCACCATTCCGCACCATAGACTACAGCACTTCGGAAATCTACAGTATGGTCAGAAGACAGGTCAATTCAAACTGGGAATTAAAACTCGTTGAACTTGACACATACAGATTCCGACTGGATAACAAGATCTACACAAAGACAGCGTTCAATCACCCTAGAAGAGATATATGCAAACTTATATCGAAACTAAGGGTGAAAGAGCGGCTGCGAGACCACAAACAGCATCGTCTGTGAGTGCGGAGAAGAATGTACCACCAACCATGTCCTGGTAAACTGCGAAGAATACAAGGAGGAGAGAACGAAACTAGTGGAGATGATGGAGGCCAACAACATACCACTCAACACTAAGAACCTACTCTTTCCGAGACCAGAAGTCAAGCTGCAAATCTTCGAACTAATCAACGATTTAATGCACACAGTTGGATTAAGTAGAATAGTGAAGTAAGAGGGAGTCACGGTCAGACGGGCTCGGTATCTAAACACTAAACTACATATGGGAGATTTAACAAACTAGCAGGATAGTGGGGTAAGGGAGGGTCACGATCAGACGGACTCGGCATCTAAACACTACTCCGCTATATATACATAATGGGATTGTGGAGTAAGGGGAAGTCACGATAAGACGGGCTTGCCACCTAAACACAAAATTCCAAACAGAGTATACAGATCGGGTTAGTTGAGTAAGGGGAGACCATGATAAGACGGGTCTGGCATCTAAAGACTATACCCAGAAAGAAGACATCTACCAATCCAGATAATAAGTTTTTATTAGTAAATAAAGGGAGGACCTTCCCACTAAACCTAATCCATGGCTTATGGCCGAAAATGGAAAGATTGCAAAATCATATTCTAACAACAGGTAGCAGCTTCGGCTCTCCTATTTCTAGTCTGCGATATCACATTAGTGGAAGCGGACGTTAAACATACCATTCCAGTTCCAGTTCACTTGCATTTGTACCGCGGTCCGGGATGAATATAGGTACGGGAATAGTAACTATTCCATTTATTAGCCGGGAAAAGTAACTTTCCGCCATGCTAATAGACTATATTTAATTTTGGGATTTATTTGTCGATGATTTAAGAAGTATTTAAACGTCGTGATTTGGTTAAGTTTAAGTTAGGAATTTTTCATGCTCATATACGTTTAGCATTTAAAGTGGCTTTCCGCATTTTCTAATATACTATTCAAAAAAAGTAGGGGATATTTGATTTTTAAGTGTTATTAAAGTCACCTAATGAAACTGACGAAGAAACAAATGACAAAATGAAATGAAGTTCACATTCATCGATTTATTCCAAATGATCGTTAGACTAAGTAAGGCACAGACTGACCATTATAAGGGTAAAATGATACCCGGGGTCAAACAGCAAAGTTACCACAGCATCACAACAAAGTCAGTAACGGGTAAATCCTCCTCTGTTTGCCAAACAAGCATTGATCCGACTTGGCATACTCCTAATGAGACGTCTAAGGTCATTTTGGTCCAGATTGTCCCATTCCTGTTGCAACGCAGCAGCAAGTTCTTGGACATTGGCAGGACGTTGTTGACGTTGACGTAACCTCTGTCCAAGCTTGTCCCAGACATGCTCGATGGGGAAGAGGTCGGGTAATGTGGTGATGTTCTGTTGTTGGAGGTAACCTGTAACGATCCTGGCCCTGTGACATCTTGCGTTGTCATCCTGGAGGATAAAACGGCGGCCATGGCGTCGTGCGAACGGCACAACATGGACTGTCAAGATGTTGTCCCGGTAGTGCTGGCCTGTAACGCGCCCTGCAACAACATGTAAAGCCGTTCTTCCAGCAACAGTGATGCCTCCCCACACCATAACAGAACCACCCCAAAATCGATCATGTCTGATGACGTTAACGTCTTGGAAGCGCTCGTTTCGACGACGCCACACCCTCCTACGTCTGTCCAAAAAATCAACAGTGAACCTTGACTCATCTGAAAACATCACATTGCTCCAGCGTCGATTATCCCAGTGTTGACGATCCCTACACCAACGACGTCTTGCCTGAATGTGATGATCTCTCAAACAAGGGATAACGCGAGGACGTCGGGCGCGAAGGGGACCCCTATGCAGTCGATTCCGAATCGTCTGGCCACTCACACTCACACCAGTGTCTGTTTGAAGACGAGCGCTGATCTGATTTGCTGTGATGACACGATTTCTCAAGGCCAAGGTACGGATAAATCGATCCTGGGCTTGAGTTGTCGCCCTTGGTCGACCTGAGCGTGGTCTGTCCTGTACAGACTGTGTATCACGGTATCTGGACCATAGCCTGCTTATGACGGATTGAGAAACATTCATCGTCCGCGCCACAACCGCCTGTGGTGTGCCGATCTGTAGCATGCCAAGGGCACGTAACCTTTCATCTTGGGTAAGCCGACCCATATCAAAATTTGTTTTCTGGTCACTAAAACAATTAAACTGATGTTTCCACCCTGGAATTCAATGCCACAATGACTGTAACATTCAAAGTCAGAGTCGCGCAAATCTTGGGTTGGACCCCCATGATGATCCCAAGCATCACCTGCATTCCATGTGGTAGCTATTGGTGCGTTTGGCCGTCACATGTAACTGGAAATGTTTCTTCTGTTAGGTTCTATAGTGACTTTTTTCGTAGTCATTTGCATATTTAGTATTATGCCCCCAAATTCAAATATCCCCTACTTTTTTTGAATAGTATATTACTGCGCCTTCGGTTCGAATTGTTCCGTATTTATACTCGTCGATCATTGGCGCGGGTTCACTTTCTAGAGGTGATTCCGTGGAGCTTTTTTTTAATTTTGTGGACTATTGTCTGCATTTAGCTGATTCGGTCTTGGTTTTCGGGTCATTAGTTTTATGGTGCGAAACTTTGTGCAAACCGGTACCTGCATTGTGTCGCGTTTAAATGACTGTGCCTGACCGTCTGAATTTTACTTTGCTCAGAGATAATTCTGGCATTTAGGACGTGGTCTTGGACGGGTGGAACCAGTATTACATAAGCGGAAAGACGTGTAAGATTTGTACTTGTTGAAAGTTACTGTGAAATATTATCATGGAATCTCGAGATTGCATTTAAATTAATTGTTTTAGTGAAAACGTACCTTGAT
Organism: Patella caerulea; assembly: GCA_036850965.1. Taxonomy (NCBI): domain Eukaryota; kingdom Metazoa; phylum Mollusca; class Gastropoda; family Patellidae; genus Patella; species Patella caerulea. Next base: position 45,455,961 of record JAZGQO010000001.1, on the reverse strand, counting down.
ATTCATCTGGATAAAGTTAAACCCTTATCTTGTATTTTGAAGTCCGTTTCATCGGTTAGGGATAAACTCCTCCATTCATTTATTTATGTATTTACCTGTTACCCAATTGTCCGAAGTTGCAATTGGTATAATAAAACTTTGTAATAATAAATATTGTTGTTTTCTCTGAGTTGATGTTTTCGGCAAACCATTGAGCATCCAGTATACGAATCCCTGTTTCTTCTGAACAAACCCACAGTTGGAGGTTTTGTGTCTGGTAAAAGGGGTGGGACTTATTTTGCCTGAATTTAATCTGAGGGTTGAGACGCGATTTGATCCTATGGTACCTTTGGTTTGTGGCGAGCTTGAACCTACATTTGTGCTTATAAGTCCATAGATGCTTCATTTTTGTCACGTTTGTTCTCGTATTACAAATTGGCAAGATTCGTGGAGTACTTTTTGCCAGTCATAAGCCCCTCCTACTACATTTTTGGCGAGCTTGCCAGGATGCTCATATAGGATTTGTGCCGACATCAAAACAGAGTTATTGATTTCCAAATTGTTAATGTAGATATTATAGGTAAAAGGAAATAAGTTAAAATAGAAAGTCATAATTTAGTCTTTATTTCTAAAATGAGTAATAAAGAGAAAAAGGGTGATTATCCTTCCCATATTTATAGGCGTAGAGAGGACGAAGATCCTTCAGAAATCTATACAGATTCGGCGCACGTGCGTAATTCTAGAGCATTTGATGCGTATAAGACCTGTCTAACTCCAACTTTGAATAAACCAGAGCGTTCTTTTTTTCCCCACGCTTAGATTCATTATAGGAATATAAAGATGAAACTTCGGATTCTGAGGAAGAATTCAAACCCAATCCGTCTTCTCATAAGTCTAGAGTAGGATTTTCTGACGGTATTACCGAATCTCCAAGACGTTATGTGTCTGAAACGACATATGAGATAAGTAGGGATAAAAGTAATAGGTATCAGTTTAAAGAGCCTTACGAAGGAGACCTATCTCCTTATAGAGGCGCTTTTTCCGAGCGGATACCGTCTTTATTCCCTAATACTCCAAAATATAATAGTACCCCCTACTCCATTAGGGCTGATTATGTTAGCCCCGGTAAAAATTCAGGACCGATTTTATCTCGAAGGTCACAATCTCCTATCGAAAATCATAAACTCAGGAAGTCGAATTCATATGAAAATAAGAGTAGAAATTTTAGTCAAAATTATAGGTATATTAATAGGGATAATGTTGAGGGTGGCTCTTTCAGGGATAATGATCAACCATATAGGAAAAGATTTGATAGTGGTCAGATGCAAAATGCACGAGGAGATGCCCAAACATCTACCGGAGCTCAGCGCTCACCCCTATGTTGTTATTATTGTAAAGGAGATCATGCAAAAACCAGCTGTCCTAAATTAAGGGATAGGGATTTAAACTAATGTGGACTGACATAAGAACTGCAGTACCTTGGAAATAAATAGCAGGGAACCATGCCTTTAATTAGTGCTTTCGAGAAATCAGAGAAACTAGTAACTGGTTATACTGATTTTAATCTACATGGGGAAGATGGTGAGATTTTAATATTGGAATAACTGGGAAAGAGGACCATTGCCCTGGATTCTTTGGGGTGAAGAACTGTGATGGGACCACCTAGGCCTGAAAAGAAGAAAATACGGAACTATTTATTGATTGTAATATCTTGATTTGTACATCTTTAATTCAATTGTCTTGAGGGAGTTTATATGAGTTTATATGTGTGTTTTTTTTTTTGTTCAGGAACTTGTTTCTCCTGTTCTCGTGTAAGAACAGTCGCGAATAAGAGGGGGAAAATGTGGGAGTTTTCATTTTTTTGAAAATCCCTTAATCATAAAACTATCACACGACATGCTTAAAAACTACTTGTAATATATTAAAACACTCTCTACTTTCGTGTTTAGAGTCATTTGCGTACAGAACCTTTGTTTGTTTACCATATTATATGAATAATTGTCAATATTCATTATTTACCTTGATTCGCACCTTGAGCTTTCGATACGTGTTCTATGATTGGCTACGCGGGACCAATCAAATTGGCGTTTAGTTATATACGTTTAGCGCTGATTTGCACGAGCGTTTCACCGGTAAGAGGGTATATAAGCAGCCGAATTCATCACTTGCCGAATTCATCAACACCTAAGTGATCCAGAGCTCCAAAGCTATTGCTGAGTTTATCATAGATAAAGAAGCCTAGCCAAGACTCAAGAATCCAAAGACTCCTCAAATCCAGAAAGACTACTAGATACTGCAAAGATCTTCCAGTCCTAAGTAATTTAAGGTTGTTTTTATTTTTATACCCTCACAAGGTATAAGCCTTTATTTTCTTTTATTTTTCTTTACTTTTTTTTGTTCATTACTATTTACCTTTTTTTTTCTTTTTTGTTAATTTCATTTTTCTTTTGTCAAATTTCCCTTCTTCCTTGCTTTATTAATAGGATAATATCTCTTCTTACTTATTCAACGTATATAGGCTTTTTTTATTATACTAGTTTTACCCATCTCTCATTTATAATCTACGCTATTTAGTTACTTTTTCTTTTTATTTATTCTTTTTGTCTTTCCATCCATCACTCATTAGTCGAAAAGATCAGTGAACAAGCCAATCAACTGATTGTACTCATAACAAGCTTCTTAATAAAAACAAGAACAAGCTAAACTATTCTTACAGTTAACAAGCCTGACAACTGTTAGGTAAACTCACGCAGGCAATAAGACCCCATAGTTAATTAGCTTTAAATAACATTAATTAACTAGCGGCTCTCTGTGGAAAGGGTTAACAACAGTTAAATCAGCTTACAAGCTTAATTAACAACAGCTTTAAACTCCAATCAACACTGTTCGGTCCCTCCTTTTGTTTTTTGATTATTTCGACAGCATAAGAACGATGGCGTCAGAGGCTAGCTCAACCATGTCCATGGCTGACGCTTTTAAAAGCAGCCCTGCATCAAAGTTCTTTCCTGTGACAAAAAGGAGAGAGTAACAGACTCACGTCGTTCTAGTGAAGCCACTCGAAGGCAAGTCCTTCCAAGGGGCCAAACTTACGGCTGTGGGGAAGGAGATAAAAAGTAAGTGGGGTATCACCAGCATACCCGATATCAAGATATCAGTGCCAGGCCACCTCAGACTAGCCCTAAAAAGCAGGTCTGACATGGATATGGCATTGGGACAGAAGGCACTTCTTGGTATGTCCGTGATGGTGTCCGAACCGATCACCTTGTCAATAGACAAGGTGGTTGTCCATGGGATACCAGCCGAATATACCGGGGATGAAATTCTGGAAGACTTGACAGAGAGGGGGTACCAGACAACCGAGGTGTACCGGTTTAAAGTGGCCGAGGGGAAGGACCAGGGAAGCGTCGCCCTGTCCTTCAAGAAAGGAACAGCGGCCGAGGCCATAAAAATCGTGTACCTGAATAGACGTACCCACCCGTATGTTCAGAGGGTGAGGCAGTGTGCCAACTGCCAGAAACTGGGACACACAGTCAAGTACTGCAAGGAAAGACTGTGTGCGCCCAGTGTGGGGGGAGTCATGCGGCGACTGATTGCAGGGCGGGCATACCAAATAAATGTTCGAACTGCAAAGGCGGTCACACAGCGAACTCACCCGAATGCCCAAAGATTCAAAATACCAAGGCAGCCTTAAAAATACAGATGAAAGAAAAAGTAAGTTTTAATGAAGCCTCATTAATCCTGAAAAAGAAGGAGGGGAAGTCCAAAGAGGTCAGGAATAAGGCTCCGGTCGCAAAACCAATCCCGGAGTCGATTCCTTCGACACCGCAAGTACAGCCGAAGGAACCAATCGCGGCACCCCGCCCAGAACAACAACCAACCACACCCAAGAAAAAGACAAAACCCAAGATGAAAGAGGGGGAACCGAAGACGAAAGCTGATGATGGCCACTTCGTCCCGAAATTTAAATCGGAGAGTGGGTTCATGAGCTTCATGATCGAGTTCCTGAGGGTGGCTGTGTCCAATGACGACCAAACAACAAAAATGGCCAGTCTCCTCGGTAAGCTACGAACGTACATGGTCAACGCCGATGTACTGATTGTAATGATTAACTCCATCAATACAGTCAAAAAAAGATCAAGAGAAGAAGACGACGAAGAAACTATAAAATCCGATCAATCAGTAAATCTCGCGCTCCGTAGAAGGATATCGCATGTTCGTCACTACACCACTGGCGATATGCCCAGATGCTTGCCGGTGTTAACACCAAAGGCGAACACTAATGAGGTACCTACTACGGAATGTGAGACGCCGATAGATCAGTAAACCCCACAAGACTGAGAGGCATCCATCCAGGCAGTCATCATGGCGGGCCAGGTAAAAGTCCTACAACTTAATATCAATGGACTGGCTCCCAGGTATGCTGAACTGAGAAAATACATAAACCGCAACCCCAAAGATGTAATATGTCTCCAAGAAACCAAGCTACTACCAACGAAGAGCGACATCTACTTACCCTGATATATTTGTTAGAGAAGGGACAGACCGGGCAGCACGACACGTGGCGGCGGCCTTGCCATTTACGTCAGTGACAACATAAATTACATTTCTGTTCCACTGAATGTAACCAACCCCCTAGAAGCAATGGACATAGCCATCACATTGAGTAATAAAACAAAGTTGACAATAATGAATGTCTATGCACCCCCAGAGGTCACAATAGAACCAGATGACTTCCAGTCACTTCTCGATCAGCTTCCACGGGGCGAATAGGTGCTTTGTGGAGATTTGAACGCAAAGCACGCTCTGTGGGGGTCACCGAGGAATGACTGCCGGGGCACTAGCCTATGCTCAATAATAGAAGGGAACGACCTATGCGTACTGAATGATGAGAGCCCTACATTTGTTGGAGGAAATGCCCCACCTTCACACCTAGATCTCACATTCTGCACGCCTGGTATGGCAAACCTCTGCGATTGGCTAGTACATGAAGATGAGACACTTGGCAGTGACCATTTGGTGATAGAATTTAACATCCAAGCTGAAACCAACAGAGAAGTCTATAACGGAAGACCCAATTGGAAAATGATAGAAGCTGATTGGGCTAACTTCCGTGTGGGCTGCCTCGATTGGAAGGAAGAAGATATCATCGACACCGACATCGACGTGTACTCCGCCAATATCACGAATGCAATTATAGGTGCAGCAGACAACTCCATTCCAAAGACTTCTGGCAGAAAACCAATACAAAACCCTGGTGGTCTTCAGAATGTCCAGAGGCAGTTTACGAAAGAAAGAAGGCACTTCGTCTACGAAAACGCCACTTCAATGAAGTCAACCACCAAAATTACCTGAAGTTGAAATACGCCGCAAGAGACACCATCCAGAAGGCACAAAGTGGGCACTGGAGGACATTCTGTAATGCGCTGAACCAAAACACGCAAACAGGTGTCGTCTGGAAGAAACTGAACGCCATGCACGGAAAACGCAGATCGTTCAACATACCAAACCTTGAAGATGGAGACAAGTACGTTACCAACGGCAATGAAAAGGCAGATTTACTTGCTAAGACATTTGCAGATGCAAGTAAAGATGAAAACCAACCACCAGAATTCATGAAGAGGAAACAAATCTTTTACTCACAGCACCCTTCATTAGTAATTGAATCTAATGTAGAGGCTGAACCAATCAATCTGCCCTTCTCAGAGGAAGAGTTGAATAAGGCTCTTTCCCTCAAGAAGGATATTGCGGCTGGTGAGGACAAAGTAAAGTACCCAATGCTCAAACATCTGCCCAGAAATGCCAAAAAGATACTACTGAACTTCTTCAACACATCTTGGTTGACAGGGGAGGTACCTAAAGAATGGCGGAAAGCCAACGTCATCCCTCTTCCGAAACCAGGGAAAGAGAGAACAAAGGCAGAGTCCTATCGACCAGTAAGCTTGACATCCACACTGTGCAAAACCTTGGAGGCAATGGTTAACATCCGACTTCAGTTCTACCTGGAGAGTAACCGACTGATCGACGAAAATCAAAGCGGGTTCAGGAAGGGACGATCAACAATGGACCACTTGGTGCGACTACAGCAAGTCATGTCTCAGGCACTCCTCTCGGGGCACCTGCTATGTGCCGTGTTTGTAGATTTAACCAAGGCTTTCGATTTAGTTTGGTTGGACGGGCTGCTTTTCAAGCTGGGACGTATCGGAATAACGGGCACAATGTTTCGGTGGATCAAAAGCTTTCTGAGCGATAGAAGGATACAGGTGAATGTTGGCAGATTCCTGAGTGCCGAGCAAACATTAGAAAATGGCACGCCTCAGGGGTCGGTCATCAGTCCCACTCTCTTCAATATTATGACCAACGACATACAGAAATCTTCATATCTCGACGCCAGAACTGAGCTAGCAAAATTTGCGGACGACAGCACAATATGGAGGAAAGGGACGAGGTTCTGTGAACTTCAAAAGAATATGCAAAAGGCCTTAGACAAATCCATGACATGGGCAAACGACTGGGGATTTAAGGTCTCAGAGAAGAAAACAGTCGACATGCTTGTGTGCAGGGATAGAGGGATAAGCAGAATGACTCTGTGTATGAACGGGAAAACCATCGAGTTTAAAGACCAAACCAAGTTCCTTGGCGTAATCTTTGATCGAAGGCTGACCTGGAAACCGCACATCGACTGGACTGTAGATAGATGCTCCAAAGTCCTAAACTTAATGAGAAAAATAACGGGTAGCACATGGGGAGCCAATAGAGTTACACTTATAATGGTGTATCGTACTCTAATACGCTCTGTATTAGACTACGGATCTTTGGTCTTCATGAACTGCGCGCCAACACTCTTAAGTAAGCTTGACACCATCCAATACAAAGCTCTGTGTATTGCGACTGGCGTAGGGCTTGGGACCAGGAGAGAGGCATTACTACAGGAAGCCGGAGAGTTGCCCCTATCCCTAAGAAGAAAAGAAATAGCAACAAGGTATTGGGCTAAGATCTCGCAATTGGGCGAGAGATCCCCGGCCTTTGTCAGCCTAAAGAAGACAAGATATGTAAGAGATCCTAGAAAGAAAAGCTTCGACCAGGGTATCAGGGAAACAGTCAAGGAACTACGACTGGAGGAGCTCGTGATAAACGAACACGATCCACCATCGATCGCTCCTTGGACACTCCCAATACCACCGGTCAATCTAGATCTGCTACAGAAAACAGACAAGAAAAACAACCCCACTGCAGCACGGGCTCTCTCTCTGGAACACCTGGAAGACAACTGGCCGTCGGATGACTGGGAACATGTTTATACGGATGGCTCACGCAATCCTGAAAGGGGCACCAGCTCGTTTGGAATATACCTGCCAAACGGGGAACAGGGAATAAGCAGGAAACTGCCCAATAACTGTTCGGTGTACACTGCAGAGATTGTGGCCATCCGTGATGCTATATCATGGATCTCTTATCAAAAGACTAGTAAGTTCGTCATCCCAAGCGACTCTCTGAGCAGTCTGATTTCAATCCAAAATGACAACTCGGACTCAAGACCAGAAGTTATTTTAGAAATCAGGTAGCTATACCAGAGGGTCCTAGAGAAGGGAAGCAAATTAGAGCTCGTGTGGATTCCATCACATATGAACATTAGAGGAAACGGGGAAGCAGATCGACTCGCAAATGAAGGTCTCAGGGACACAGCACCACTCCGCACCATAGAATACAGCATCACGGAAATCTACAGTATGGTAAAAAGACAGGTCAATTCACTTTGGGAATTAAAGCTCGTTGAACTTGACACATACAGATTCCGGCTGGATGACAAGATCTACACGAAGACAGCTATCAATCACCCTAGAAGAGATATATGCAAACTTATATCGAAACTAAGGGTGAAAGAGCGGCTGCGAGACTACAAACACCAAGTCATCGTCTGTGAGTGCGGAGAAGAATGTACCACCAACCATGTCCTGGTAGACTGTGAGGTATTCAAGGAAGAGAGAACGGAACTAGTGGAGATGATGGAGACCAACAACATACCGCTCAACACTAAGAACCTACTCTTTCCAAGACCCGATCTGAAGCTGCAAATCTTCGAACTAATTCACGATTTAATGAACACCGTTGGATTAAGTAGAATAGTGAAGTAAGAGGGGGGGGGGCTACGATAAGACGAGCTCGGCATCTAAACACTAAACTACATAGGGGATATACACCAAAGTAGCGGGCTAGTGGAGTAAGGGAGGGTCACGGTAAGACGGGCTCGGCATCTAAACACTAATCCACTACAAAGACACCAAACCTTCAAAGTGGGATAAGTGGAGTAAGGGGAGGCCACGATAAGACGGGTCTGGCACCTAAACACTATACCCCAAACGATGACTTCTACCAATCCAGAAACGAGACACATATATGTCTGCATAAATGCTGTCCCCACAGATCAACTACCAAACAATATGTGTTTTATTAAATAAAGGGAAGAACTTCTCACTAAACCTACTCCATGGCTCGAGGCCGCAAATTGCAAGATTGCAAAATCACATTCTAAAAACAGGAAGAAGCCTCGGCTCTCCTATGTCTTGTCTGCGATATCACTTCTGTGGAAGCGGACGTTAAAACATCAGGTAGTAGTAGTAGTCACTTGCATTTGTACCGCGGCCCGGGATGAATATAGGTACGGGAATAGTAACTATTCCATTTATTAGCCGGGAAAAGTAACTTTTCCGCCACGCTAATAGACTATAATTTTGGGATTTATTTGTCGATGATTTAAGAAGTATTTAAACGTCGTGATTTGGTTAAGTTTAAGTTAGGAATTTTTCATGCTCATATACGTTTAGCATTTAAAGTGGCTTTCCGCATTTTCTAATATTACTGCGCCTTCGGTTCGAATTGTTCCGTATTTATACTCGTCGATCATTGGCGCGGGTTCACTTTCTAGAGGTGATTCCGTGGAGCTTTTTTTAATTTTGTGGACTACTGTCTGCATTTAGCTGATTCGGTCTTGGTTTTTCGGGTCATTAGTTTTATGGTGCGAAACTTTGTGCAAACTGCATTGTGTCGCGTTTAAATGACTGTGCCTGACCGTCTGAATTTTACTTTGCTCAGAGATAATTCTGGCATTTAGGACGTGGTCTTGGACGGATGGAACCAGTATTAATATAAGCGGAAAGACGTGTAAGATTTGTACTTGTTGAAAGTTACTGTGAAATATTATCATGGAATCTCGAGATTGCATTTAAATTAATTGTTTTAGTAAAAACGTAACTTGATATTCATCTGGATAAAGTTAAACCCTTATCTTGTATTTTGAAGTCCGTTTCATTGATTAGGGATAAACTCCTCCATTCATCCATTCATTTATTTATGTATTTACTTGTTACCCAATTGTCCGAAGTTGCAATTGGTATAATAAAACTTTGTAATAATAAATATTGTTGTTTTCTCTGAGTTGATGTTTTCGGCAAACCATTGAGCATCCAGTATACGAATCCCTGTTTCTTCTGAACAAACCCACAGTTGGAGGTTTTGTGTCTGGTAAAAGGGGTGGGACTTATTTTGCCTGAATTTAATCTGAGGGTTGGGACGCGATTTGATCCCAGGGTACCTTTGGTTTGTGGCGAGCTTGAACCTACATTTGTGCTTATAAGTCCCTAGATACTTCATTTTTGTCACGTTTGTTCTCGTATTACAAATTGGCAAGATTCGTGGAGTACTTTTTGCCAGTGATAAGCCCCTCCTACTACACAAGTAATGTCCCTTCCATACGACGCCCAAACAAGCAATTGAGATATATGTGGAAATAATGGGGGTTTTGCGTAGATTTGTGTATGTAACCTGCCTTGCGACTTCCAAACTTGCTTGGAAATCACATTTTGAGGGGCATTTTGACACTAAAATGCTGCGGTTTTCAATTAAAAATGACAAATCGATATAAAGAACGGTATATTATCAAATATCAATATAAATTATTGTGGTGCGAGTTGAAATAGTGGTGGACTTGGGCAGATTTGGGTGGATATAGGTAAATCGTGCTACCGCAGATTTTGGCAGATTTGGGTAAATAAATCGTGCTACCGCATTAACTTTGTTAAACGGGTTGCTTTTTCCAGGACACGACAATCCTGTCTACTCTATGACCAATCTGTTTCACAGAGAATTACTTACGAATTAACTCTGTAACAGATGAGTGTCCATAGCACGTGCGTTGGCTGCAGACGGCGCCAGTCATTGGCTCAATGGCTCGTGCAATGTTTACTTAACACCTAACTGCTTCGGGCAAAATGATGCATTTTACTCATTTTAGTACCCATTTACACTAAATAGGAAATATTTTTTGACTACAAATACTTCATGCGTCTTTATCTATTTTTCTTTTACCTCAAAAAAATGTTTGAGAATTTAATTTGTCGGAGTAAAAAAGTTAATATGCCGTACTCATTAAGCCAATCTGTTTCACAGAGAAATACTGACGAATTAACTCTGTAACGGATGCCTGTCCAAAACACGTGCGTTGACTGCATGCCTTGTAGTCATTGGCTCAATGGCTCGTGCAATGTTTACTTAACACCTAACTGCTTCGGGCAAAATGATGCATTTTACTCATTTTAATACCCATTTACACTAAATAGGAAATATTTTTTAACTAGAAATACTTTAAACGTCTTTATTTATTTTTCTTTTGCCTCAAAAAATGTTTGAGAATTTAATTTGTCGGAGTAAAAAGGTTAACATGCCGTACTCATTAAGCCTCGTCGATGTCATGCTTATCAGTGATTGTAGCGGCCAAGCGAATATTCACTGCGGGATCAGTTTGCTCTATGACGGACAATTGTGGTTACAAACTGATCCCGCAGTGAATATTCGCTTGGCCGCTACAATCACTGATAAGCATGACATTGACGAGGCTTAATGAGTACGGCATATTAACTTTTTTACTCCGACAAATTAAATTCTCAAACATTTTTTTGAGGTAAAAGAAAAATAGATAAAGACGCATGAAGTATTTGTAGTTAAAAAATAATTCCTATTTAGTGTAAATGGGTATTAAAATGAGTAAAATAAATCATTTTGCCCGAAGCAGTTAGGTGTTAAGTAAACATTGCACGAGCCGTTGAGCCAATGACTACGAGGCGTGCAAGTCAACGCACGTGTTTTAGACAGCCATCCGTTACAGGGATATTTCGTTAGTAATTCTCTGTGAAACAGGTTGTTGTGGTTAATGGCCGAGATCAAGATGGCCCTCACTACCCAGCCTTCACTTCGGAGATAACACCCTTCACTAACTGCGAATCAAGGCAGCCCTCAGTCCCAAATTCGCTGGATGACCAAGACTTCAGTAAAATCACGTGCTCCATATGGGCTAATCCGAGCCTTCGATAAATAAAATGAATTGAAAGTAGTCTATTTTTAGTAATCCATTTCTTGGTTAAAAATAAAAATGCTTTTATCTCTTTTAAAGTATGTAATCATGAATGTGCCAGAAAATAACAAGTAGATTTAGAGAACCATAGAAACTTACTTTCCGGTGATATATGGAGCAATAACTGGAATTTCGTATTAAGACACGTATTTTGACATAAAACACTCGCCCCACCCCACCACTCTCTTTAATTCAGCTAGTGAAGGCAACCAAACACGTATCAATTTTAATTTAAAAAATATATATGTATTCAGCCGAAAATAAAACAAATTCATTTCAATAGAGGATTAACTTTACTTTTAGGTATAGAAACACGAAATTTTGCATTAAGCCCCCCCACCCTTCACTTTACCCACTTTACCATTAATATATTTTTTTAAAATTAAGTAAATATAAATGTGCCAGAATTTTTTTTATATATTTGTAAAGAGAAATGAATGTGCTTTTCAGTGATATGAAACATGATATCTGGAATTTCGTATTAAGAACCGTATTTTGGCATTTAATACACCCCCACCCCTTCATAATCATAGTAATAAAGTTAAGTAGGCCTACCACCCAACTTTGATCGGTTATTAAGGTAAGTAAATATGAATGTGCCGGAAAATTATTTATATATGTGAAGAGAGCAATAAACAGACTTTTCAATGATATGTAAAATAGTTCCTGGAATTTCGTACTAAGAACCGTATTTTAGCATTGAACACCCACCCCACCCCTCTTCATAATAGAGTTTTTTTACCACCCAACTTTGATCGCTTATTTAGGTAAGTAAATATGAATGTGCCAGAAAATTATTTATATATTTGAAGAGAGCCATAAACAGGCTTTTTAATGATATGTAACATAATTGCTGGAACTTCGTACTAAGAACCGTATTTTGGCATTTAATCCCCCCCCCCTTTCATAATCATAGTAATAAAGTTAAATACCACCCAACTTTGGTCGGTTATTAAGGTAAGTAAATTTGAATGTGCCAAAAAATTATTTACATATTTCAAAAGAGCAATAAACAGGCTTTTCAGTGATATGTAACATAATGGCTGAAATTTCGTACTAAGAACCGTATTTTGGCATTTAATACACCCCACCCCCACTTCATAATCATAGTAATAGTACCACCCAACTTTGATCGATTATTAAGGTAAGTAAATATGAATGCGCCAGAAAATTATTTATATATTTGAACAGAACAATAAACAGGCTTTTCAATGATGTGTAACATAATGGCTGCAATAAATATGAATGTGCCAGAAAATTATTTATATATTTGAAGAGAGCAATACACAGGCTTTTCAATGATATGTGACATAATGGCTGGAATTTCGTACTAAGAACCGTATTTTGGCATTTAATACCCTCCCTTCACAATCATAGTAATAAAGCTAAGTACCAACCCAACTTTGATCGCTTATTAAGGTAAGTAAATATGAATGTGCCAGAAAAGTATTTATATATTTATATAAATAATCTGCTGGCACATTCATATTTACTTACCTTAATAAGCGATCAAATTTGGGTGGTAAAAAACTCTATTATGAAGAGGGGTGGGTGGGTGTTCAATGCCAAAATACGGTTCTTAGCACGAAATTCCAGCCATGATGTTACATGTCATTGAAAAGCGGGTTGATTGTTCTCTTCACATATATATATAATTTTTTGGCACAGTCATATTTACTTATCTTAATAAGCGATCAAAGTTGGGTGGTACTTAACTTTATTACTACGATTATGAAGGGGGGGAATTAAATCCGAAAATACGGTTCTTGGTACGAAATTCCAGCCATTATGTTACATATCTTTGAAAACCCTGTGTAATGTTCTCTTCAAATATATAAATAATTTTCTGGCACATTCATATTTACTTACCTTAAAGCCCCAATAACACTCTTGTTGTTACTGAAAAATATGTCCCAATCTTCATTCTGGTCAACAAATCGTATTATTTTACAATATTCCAATTAAATGATGATATAAATTTCATCTTAACACACCTATTTTGAAAAATTGGAAAAATTCAACCCATTGATTTGAAAAGTCTAACGTAAACCTTTTCAAGTGTGACTTGGATTTTAAAATATTTTCGAACCCTCTGGACAAGTAAAATAGGTTGTAATGGATAATTTACACAACAGGTAGGACACTTAAACATCTAGTACTTAGAATAAGGGTATTATTTATTTTCTGTAGCTACCAAGCCCGCAAGAATGTTATTGTCCCTTTAATAACCGATCAATGTTGGGTGTTAAAAAAAAATGTATTATAAAGAGGGGTGGGATGGGTATTCAATGCCAAAATTCGGTTCTTAATACGAAATTCCAGCCATTATGTTACATATCATTGAAAGCCTGTTTATTGCTCTCTTCAAATATATAAATAATTTTCTGGCACATTCATATTTACTTACCTTAATAACCGATCAAAGTTGGGTGGTAAAAAAACTCTATTATGAAGAGAGGTGGGGTGGGTGTTCAATGCTAAAATACGGTTCTTAGTGCGAAATTCCAGCCATTTTGTTACATACCATTGAAAAGCTTGTTTATTGCTCTTTTCAAATATATGAATAATTTTCTGGCACATTCATATTTACTTACCGACCAAAGTTGGGTGGTATTTAACTTTATTACTATGATTATGAAGGGGGGGGGGGTATTAAATACAAAAATACGGTTCTTAGTACAAAATTCCAGCCATTATGTTACATATCATTAAAAAGCCTGTTTATTGCTCTCTTGAAATATATAAATAATTTTCTGGCACATTCCTATTTACTTAGTTTAATAAGCGATCAAAGTCGGGTGGTAAAAAACTCTATTATGAAGAGTGGTGGGTTGGGTATTCAATGCCAAAATACGGTTGTTAGTACGAAATTCCAGACATTATGTTACATATCATTGAAAAGCCTGTTTATTGCTCTCTTCAAATATATAAATAATTTTCTAGCACATTTAAATTTACTTACCTTAATAAGCGATCAAATTTGGGTAGACTTAACTTTATTACTGTGATTATGAAGGGGGCGGGGCGTATTCAATGTTAAAATACTTTTCTTAGTACGAAATTCCAGCCATGATGTTACATACCACTGAAAAGCTAGTAGATTGCTCTATTCAATTATGTAAATAAATTTCTGGCACATTCATATTTACTTATTTTGATAGATGATCAAAGTCGAGTGAAACAAAATTCTTTTAAATGGTAGGGATATTCAAAGTAAAAATACGGGTCTTAATAGATTGCTCTATTCAATTATGTAAATAAATTTCTGGCACATTGATATTTACTTATTTTGATAGATGATCAAAGTCGAGTGAAACAAAATTCTTTTAAATGGTGGGGATATTCAAAGTAAAAATACGGGTCTTAATACGAAATTCCAGATATCGTGTTTCATATCACTGAAAAGCACACTCATTTCTCTTTACAAATATATATAAAAAAAAAATCTGGCACATTTATATTTACTTAATTTAAAAAACAAAAGATTAATGGTAAAGTGAAGGGTGGGGGGGAACTTACTGCAAAATGTCGTGTTTCTATACCTAAAAGTAAAGTTAATCCTCTATTGAAATGAATTTGTTTTATTTTCGGCTGAATGCATATATACTTTTTAAATTAAAATTGATACATGTTTGGTTGCCTTCACTAGCTGAATTAAAGAGAGTGGTGGGGTGGGGCGAGTGTTTTATGTCAAAATACGTGTCTTAATACGAAATTCCAGTTATGCTCCATACATCACCGGAAAGTAAGTTTCTATGGCTCTCTAAATCTACTTGTTATTTTCTGGCACATTGATGATTACATACTTTAGAAGAGATAAAAGCATTTTTATTTTTAACCAAAAAATGGATTACTAAAAATAGACTACTTTCAATTCATTTTATTTATCGAAGGCTCGGATTAGCCCATATCGAGCACGTTAGTTCACTGAAGTCTTGATCATCCAGCGAATTTGGGACTGAGGGCTGTCTTGATTCGCAGTTAGTGAAGAGGTTGAGCTGATCTGAGCGGACGATAGTTCTCAGCAACCAGTTCATGACCTTGAACCTCATCGTCGAAAACTGCGGTTAACTAAACACTGTGCTCATCCGTTTATGTGAATATACGAAGTGAATTACAAATACCCAGTACTATTTAAACCATTAAATACACACAATAATTGTATAAGTCTTTGTCCCCCATTTCTGTAGCATCATACATAATTCCTGAAAATCACTATAATATCCCGTAAAACATGTTGAAGTAATTACCGGTATAAACCAAAAACATCGGAATATACTGATCTCCTTTTCAGGTCGATTTTCATTTACCAAACCCGAATGTTTCTTTCGTCCTGAGCCACACAATACACGACATGGGGTGATAGGGTATTTATCCATCTTATATATAGCAACCTAGAATATTACTATAAGTCCTCAAAATAGTCTTAAATCCGTTCCGCAAATACCCGCACGATTTTTTTTGTCAGTATTGTTATTTACCAAAAGTCCTCAGCCACCTAATAATTGGTATGGAATAATTTAAGCGTTTAATCCTCTTTCATATGGCAACATCGATTATTCCTGAAATACCTCTACATCAGAAATCGGTCCCTAAAATCATTACCCCCACCCGGTTTTTTTTGGGTTTTTTTTTTCATTTCATTTCATTTTCTAACGTCCGCTGCCGTTTTATTTATTTGAGCCACCCTACACATGGTATAAAATGAAAGAGTGTTTATCCCACTTTCATGTGGTACCATTTATTATTCTTCACAGCCCTCGACTTAGTCTGAAATCCGTCCCCGAAAATCACTACCCCCCCCCCCACCTATTTTCTTTAAATATTTCATTTAATTTTCTAACGTCCGCTGCCATTTTATTCATTTGAGCCACCCTACACATGGTATAAAACGAAAGAGTGTTTATCCCAATTTCATGTGGTGCAATTGATCATTCCTCACAGCCCTCGACTTAGTCTGGAATCCGTCCCCGAAAATCACTCCCCCCCCCCACCTATTTTTTTTTAAATATTTCATTTAATTTTCTAACGTCCGCTGCCATTTTATTTATTTGAGCCACCCTACACATGGTATGAAATGAAAGAGTGTTTATCCCACTTTCATGTGGTACCATTGATTATTCCTCACAGCCCTCGACTTAGTCTGAAATCCGTCCCCGAAAATCACTACTCCCCCCCCACCTATTTTTCTTTTTAAATATTTCATTTAATTTTCTAACGTCCGCTGCCATTTTATTTATTTGAGCCACCCTACAGATGGTATAAAACGAAAGAGTGTTATCCCACTTTCATGTGGTACCATTTATTATTCCTCACAGCCCTCGACTTAGTCTGAAATCCGTCCCCGAAAATCACTACCCCCACCCACCTATTTTTTTAAAAATATTTAATTTAATTTTCTAACGTCCGCTGCCATTTTATTTATTTGAGCCACCCTACACATGGTATGAAATGAAAGAGTGTTTATCCCACTTTCATGTGGTACCATTGATTATTCTTCACAGCCCTCGACTTAGTCTAAAATCCGTCCTCGAAAATCACTACCCCCCCACCTATTTTCTTTAAATATTTCATTTAATTTTCTAACGTCCGCTGCCATTTTATTTATTTGAGCCACCCTACACATGGTATAAAATGAAAGAGTGTTTATTCCACTTTCATGTGGTACGATTGATTATTCCTAACAGCCCTCGACTTAGTCTGAAATCCGTCCCCGAAAATCACTACCCCCCCACCTATTTTGTTAATATTTCATTTAATTTTCTAACGTCCGCTGCCATTTTTATACGCCCACATGGAAATGTGGTCGTATATTGCCGTCGCCCCCGTCCGTCCGTCTGTCGGTCCATCCGTCCGTCCGTCGGTCCGTCCGTCCGTCCGTCCGTCCGTCCATCGTCCACAATTTCTTGTGAACGCTCTAGAGGCTAAAGTTAATAGCCGATCGACTTGAAATTTATACACGGTGTTTAAGGTCGTGAGACGAAGAAGCCTATTGATTTTCAGCGATATCCGATAATTACTACCAGAGTTATGACCCTTGATCACTTTGAAAAATCTTGTGAACGCTCTAGAGGCTATAGTTAATATCCGATTGACTTTAAATTTATACACAGTGTTTAAGGTCATGAGACGAAGAAGCCTATTGATTTTCGGTGATATCTGATAATTACTGCCAGAGTTATGACTCTTGATCACTTTGAAAAATCTTGTGAACGCTTTAGAGACTAAAGTTAATATCTGATTGACTTTAAATTTATACACGGTGTTTAAGGTCGTGAGACGAAGAAGCCTATTGATTTTCAGCGATATCTGATAATTACTACCAGAGTTATGACCCTTGATCACTTTGAAAAATCTTGTGAACGCTCTAGAGGCTATAGTTAATATCCGATTGACTTTAAATTTATACACAGTGTTTAAGGTCATGAGAGGAAGAATCCTATTGATTTTCGTTGATATCTGATAATTACTGCCAGAGTTATGACCCTTGATCACTTTGAAAAATCTTGTGAACGCTTTAGAGGCTAAAGTTATTATCCGATTGACTTTAAATTTATACACAGAGTTTAAGGGCATGAGACGAAGAAGCCTATTGCTTTTCGGTGATATGAGATAATTACTACCAGAGTTATGACCCTTGATCACTTTGAAAAATCTTGTGAACGCTCTAAAGGCTAAAGTTAATATCCGATTGACTTTAAATTTGTACACAGTGTTTAGGGTCATGAGACTAAGAATCCTATTTGATTTTCAGTGATATCTGGCACTTGATCACTTTGAAATATCTTGTGGACAAAGGCCTTGAGACAAACCATCAAAACTATTCTAATCATTTCTGATAATTATTTAATGGGCTATTACTCGTAATAAGATTATCATGTGTTGTAAATGTTCTCCTTACTGATAAAAGAAACAATATGCGACAACCCTTGTTGACTGCCCGGACGACTTAGCTGTTGTGGGCGTATGTTTCGTTGCCTGGCAACCTATCTTATTTATTTCAGCCACCCTACACATGGTATAAAACGAAAGAGTGTTTATCCCACTTTCATGTGGTACCATTTATTATTCCTCACAGACCTCGACTTAGTCTGAAATCTGTCCCCGAAAATCACTACCCCTCCCTCCACACATCTATTTTTTTTAAATATTTCATTTAATTTTCTAACGTCCGCTGCCATATTATTTATTTGAGCCACCCTAAACATGGTATAAAACGAAAGAGTGTTTATCCCACTTTCATGTGGTACCATTTATTATTCCTCACAGCCCTCGACTTAGTCTGAAATCCGTCCCCGAAAATCACTACCCCCACCCACCTATTTTTTTTTTAAATATTTAATTTAATTTTCTAACGTCCGCTGCCATTTTATTTATTTGAGCCACCCTACACATGGTATGAAATGAAAGAGTGTTTATCCCACTTTCATGTGGTACCATTGATTATTCTTCACAGCCCTCGACTTAGTCTGAAATCCGTCCCCGAAAATCACTACCCCCCCACCTATTTTCTTTAAATATTTCATTTAATTTTCTAACGTCCGCTGCCATTTTATTTATTTGAGCCACCCTACACATGGTATAAAATGAAAGAGTGTTTATTCCACTTTCATGTGGTACGATTGATTATTCCTAACAGCCCTCGACTTAGTCTGAAATCCGTCCCCGATAATCACTACCCCCCCCCCCACCTATTTTGTTAATATTTCATTTAATTTTGTAACGTCCGCTGCCATTTTATTTGAGCCACCGTACACATGGTATAAAACGAAAGAGTGTTTATCCCACTTTCATGTGGTGCCACTGATTATTCCTATCATCCCTCGACTTAGTCTGAAATCCCTCCCCGAAAATCACTACCCCCCCACCTATTTTCTTTAAATATTTCATTTAATTTTCTAACGTCCGCTGCCATTTTATTTATTTGAGCCACCCTACACATGGTATAAAATGAAAGACTGTTTATCCCACTTTCATGTGGTACGATTGATTATTCCTAACAGCCCTTGACTTAGTCTGAAATCCGTCGCCGAAAATCACTACCCCTCCCTACCTATTTTGTTAACATTTCATTTAATTTCTAACGTCCGCTGCCATTTTATTTATTTGAGCCACCCTACACATGGTATAAAACGAAAGAGTGTTTATCGCACTTTCATGTGGTACCATTTATTATTCCTCACAGACCTCGACTTAGTCTGAAATCTGTCCCCGAAAATCACTACCCCCCCCCCACACACCTATTTTTTTTTTAAATATTTCATTTAATTTTCTAACGTCCGCTGCCATTTTATTTATTTGAGCCACCCTACACATGGTATGAAATGAAAGAGTGTTTATCCCACTTTCATGTGGTACCATTGATTATTCTTCACAGCCCTCGACTTAGTCTGAAATCCGTCCCCGAAAATCACTACCCCCCCCACCTATTTTCTTTAAATATTTAATTTAATTTTCTAACGTCCGCTGCCATTTTATTTATTTGAGCCACCCTACACATGGTATAAAATGAAAGAGTGTTTATTCCACTTTCATGTGGTACGATTGATTATTCCTAACAGCCCTCGACTTAGTCTGAAATCCGTCCCCGAAAATCACTACCCCCCCCACCTATTTTGTTAATATTTCATTTAATTTTCTAACGTCCGCTGCCATTTTATTTATTTGAGACACCCTACACATGGTATAAAACGAAAGAGTGTTTATCCCACTTTCATGTGCTGCCACTGATTATTCCTAACATCCCTCGACTTAGTCTGAAATCCGTCCCCGAAAATCACTACCCCCCCCACCTATTTTCTTTAAATATTTCATTTAATTTTCTAACGTTCGCTGCCATTTTATTTATTTGAGCCACCCTACACATGGTATAAAATGAAAGAGTGTTTATCCCACTTTCATGTGGTACGATTGATTATTCCTAACAGCCCTTGACTGAGTCTGAAATCCGTCCCCGAAAATCACTACCCCACCAACCTATATTTTTTTTAAATATTTCATTTAATTTTCTAACGTCCGCTGCCATTTTATTTATTTGAGCCACCCTACACATGGTTTAAAATGAAAGAGTGTTTATCCCAATTTCATGTGGTACGATTGATTATTCCTAACAGCCCTCGACTTAGTCTGAAATCCGTCCCCGAAAATCACCCTCCCCCCCACCTATTTTGTTTTAAATATTTCATTTAATTTTCTAACGTCCGCTGCCATTTTATTTATTTGAGCCACCCTACACATGGTATGAAATAAAAGAGTGTTTATCCCACTTTCATGTGATACCATTGATTATTCCTCACAGCCCTCGACTTAGTCTGAAATCCGTCCCCGAAAATCACTACCCCCCACCTATTTTTTTTTAAATATTTCATTTAATTTTCTAACGTCCGCTGCCATTTTATTTATTTGAGCCACCCTACACATGGTATGAAATCAAAGAGTGTTTATACCACTTTCATGTGGTACCATTGATTATTCCTCACAGCCCTCGACTTAGTCTGAAATCCATCCCCGAAAATCACTACCCCACCCACCTATTTTTTTGTGTTTATCCCACTTTCATGTGGTACCATTGATTTTTCCTCACAGCCCTCGACTTAGTCTGAAATCCGTCCCCGAAAATCACTACCCCCCACCTATTTTTTTTTAAATATTTCAATTAATTTTCTAACGTCCGCTGTCATTTTATTGATTTGAGCCACACTACAAATGGTATGAAATGAAAGAGTGTTTATCCCACTTTCATGTGGTACCATTGATTATTCTTCACAGCCCTCGACTTAGTCTAAAATCCGTCCTCGAAAATCACTACCCCCCCACCTATTTTCTTTAAATATTTCATTTAATTTTCTAACGTCCGCTGCCATATTATTTATTTGAGCCACCCTACACATGGTATAAAACGAAAGAGTGTTTATCCCACTTTCATGTGGTACCATTTATTATTCCTCACAGCCCTCGACTTAGTCTGAAATCCGTCCCCGAAAATCACTACCCCCACCTATTTTGTTAATATTTCATTTAATTTTCTAACGTCCGCTGCCATTTTATTTATTTGAGCCACCCTACACATAGTATAAACGAAAGAGTGTTTATCCCACTTTCATGTGGTACCACTGATTATTCCTAACATCCCTCGACTTAGTCTGAAATCCGTCCCCGAAAATCACTACCCCCTCCCCCACACATATTTTCTTTAAATATTTCATTTAATTTCTAACGTCCGCTGCCATTTTATTTATTTGAGCCACCCTACACATGGTATAAAACGAAAGAGTGTTTATCCCACTTTCATGTGGTACCATTTATTATTCCTCACAGCCCTCGACTTAGTCTCAAATCCGTCCTCGAAAATCACTACCCCCCCCCACCTATTATTTTTAAATATTTCATGTAATTTTCTAACGTCCGCTGCCATTTTATTGATTTGAGCCACCCTACACATGGTATAAAATGAAAGAGTGTTTATCCCACTTTCATGTGGTACGATTGATTATTCCTAACAGCCCTTGACTTAGTCTGAAATCCGTCGCCGAAAATCACTACCCCTCCCTACCTATTTGAGCCACCGTACACATGGTATAAAACGAAAGAGTGTTTATCCCACTTTCATGTGGTGCCACTGATTATTCCTATCATCCCTCGACTTAGTCTGAAATCCCTCCCCGAAAATCACTACCCCCCCACCTATTTTCTTTAAATATTTCATTTAATTTTCTAACGTCCGCTGCCATTTTATTTATTTGAGCCACCCTACACATGGTATAAAATGAAAGACTGTTTATCCCACTTTCATGTGGTACGATTGATTATTCCTAACAGCCCTTGACTTAGTCTGAAATCCGTCGCCGAAAATCACTACCCCTCCCTACCTATTTTGTTAACATTTCATTTAATTTCTAACGTCCGCTGCCATTTTATTTATTTGAGCCACCCTACACATGGTATAAAACGAAAGAGTGTTTATCGCACTTTCATGTGGTACCATTTATTATTCCTCACAGACCTCGACTTAGTCTGAAATCTGTCCCCGAAAATCACTACCCCCCCCCCCCCACACACCTATTTTTTTTTTAAATATTTCATTTAATTTTCTAACGTCCGCTGCCATTTTATTTATTTGAGCCACCCTACACATGGTATGAAATGAAAGAGTGTTTATCCCACTTTCATGTGGTACCATTGATTATTCTTCACAGCCCTCGACTTAGTCTGAAATCCGTCCCCGAAAATCACTACCCCCCCCCCCCCCCACCTATTTTCTTTAAATATTTCATTTAATTTTCTAACGTCCGCTGCCATTTTATTTATTTGAGCCACCCTACACATGGTATAAAATGAAAGAGTGTTTATTCCACTTTCATGTGGTACGATTGATTATTCCTAACAGCCCTCGACTTAGTCTGAAATCCGTCCCCGAAAATCACTACCCCCCCCACCTATTTTGTTAATATTTCATTTAATTTTCTAACGTCCGCTGCCATTTTATTTATTTGAGACACCCTACACATGGTATAAAACGAAAGAGTGTTTATCCCACTTTCATGTGCTGCCACTGATTATTCCTAACATCCCTCGACTTAGTCTGAAATCCGTCCCCGAAAATCACTACCCCCCCCCACCTATTTTCTTTAAATATTTCATTTAATTTTCTAACGTTCGCTGCCATTTTATTTATTTGAGCCACCCTACACATGGTATAAAATGAAAGAGTGTTTATCCCACTTTCATGTGGTACGATTGATTATTCCTAACAGCCCTTGACTGAGTCTGAAATCCGTCCCCGAAAATCACTACCCCACCAACCTATATTTTTTTTAAATATTTCATTTAATTTTCTAACGTCCGCTGCCATTTTATTTATTTGAGCCACCCTACACATGGTTTAAAATGAAAGAGTGTTTATCCCAATTTCATGTGGTACGATTGATTATTCCTAACAGCCCTCGACTTAGTCTGAAATCCGTCCCCGAAAATCACCCTCCCCCCCACCTATTTTGTTTTAAATATTTCATTTAATTTTCTAACGTCCGCTGCCATTTTATTTATTTGAGCCACCCTACACATGGTATGAAATAAAAGAGTGTTTATCCCACTTTCATGTGATACCATTGATTATTCCTCACAGCCCTCGACTTAGTCTGAAATCCGTCCCCGAAAATCACTACCCCCCACCTATTTTTTTTTAAATATTTCATTTAATTTTCTAACGTCCGCTGCCATTTTATTTATTTGAGCCACCCTACACATGGTATGAAATCAAAGAGTGTTTATACCACTTTCATGTGGTACCATTGATTATTCCTCACAGCCCTCGACTTAGTCTGAAATCCATCCCCGAAAATCACTACCCCACCCACCTATTTTTTTGTGTTTATCCCACTTTCATGTGGTACCATTGATTTTTCCTCACAGCCCTCGACTTAGTCTGAAATCCGTCCCCGAAAATCACTACCCCCCACCTATTTTTTTTTAAATATTTCAATTAATTTTCTAACGTCCGCTGTCATTTTATTGATTTGAGCCACACTACAAATGGTATGAAATGAAAGAGTGTTTATCCCACTTTCATGTGGTACCATTGATTATTCTTCACAGCCCTCGACTTAGTCTAAAATCCGTCCTCGAAAATCACTACCCCCCCACCTATTTTCTTTAAATATTTCATTTAATTTTCTAACGTCCGCTGCCATATTATTTATTTGAGCCACCCTACACATGGTATAAAACGAAAGAGTGTTTATCCCACTTTCATGTGGTACCATTTATTATTCCTCACAGCCCTCGACTTAGTCTGAAATCCGTCCCCGAAAATCACTACCCCCACCTATTTTGTTAATATTTCATTTAATTTTCTAACGTCCGCTGCCATTTTATTTATTTGAGCCACCCTACACATAGTATAAACGAAAGAGTGTTTATCCCACTTTCATGTGGTACCACTGATTATTCCTAACATCCCTCGACTTAGTCTGAAATCCGTCCCCGAAAATCACTACCCCCTCCCCCACACATATTTTCTTTAAATATTTCATTTAATTTCTAACGTCCGCTGCCATTTTATTTATTTGAGCCACCCTACACATGGTATAAAACGAAAGAGTGTTTATCCCACTTTCATGTGGTACCATTTATTATTCCTCACAGCCCTCGACTTAGTCTCAAATCCGTCCTCGAAAATCACTACCCCCCCCCCACCTATTATTTTTAAATATTTCATGTAATTTTCTAACGTCCGCTGCCATTTTATTGATTTGAGCCACCCTACACATGGTATAAAATGAAAGAGTGTTTATCCTACTTTCATGTGGTACGATTGATTATTCCTAACAGCCCTTGACTTAGTCTGAAATCCGTCGCCGAAAATCACTACCCCTCCCTACCTATTTTGTTAACATTTCATTTAATTTCTAACGTCCGCTGCCATTTTAATTTTCTAACGTCCGCTGCCATTTTATTTATTTGAGCCACCCTACACATAGTATAAAACGAAAGAGTGTTTATCCCACTTTCATGTGGTACCATTGATTATTCCTCACAGCCCTCGACTTAGTCTGAAATCCGTCCCAGAAAATCAATACCCCCACCCATCTATTTTTTTTCTAAATATTTAATTTAATTTTCTAACGTCCGCTGCCATTTTATTTATTTGAGCCACCCTACACATGGTATGAAATGAAAGAGTGTTTTTCCCAATTTCATGTGGTACCATTGATTTTTCCTCACAGCCCTCGACTTAGTCTGAAATCCGTCCCCGAAAATCACTACCCCCCACCTGTTTTTTTTTAAATATTTCATTAAATTTTCTAACGTCCGCTGCCATTTAATTTATTTGAGCCACCCTACACATGGTATGAAATGAAAGAATGTTTAACCCACTTTCATGTGGTACCATTGATTATTCCTAACAGCCCTCGACTTAGTCTGAAATCCGTTCCCGAAAATCACTACCCCTCCCCACCTATTATTTTTTAAATATTTCATTTAATTTTCTAACGTCCGCTGCCATTTTATTTATTTGAGCCACCCTACACATGGTATAAAACGAAAGAGTGTTTATCCCACTTTCATGTGGTACCATTTATTATTCCTCACAGCCCTCGACTTAGTCTGAAATCCGTCCCCGAAAATCACTCCCCCCCCCCACACACCTATTTTTTTTTAAATATTTCATTTAATTTTCTAACGTCCGCTGCCATTTTATTTATTTGAGCCACCCTACACATGGTATGAAATGAAGAAGTGTTTATCCCACTTTCACGTGGTACCATTGATTATTCCTCACAACCCTCGACTTAGTCTGAAATCCGTCCCCGAAAATCACTACCCCCACTTATTTTTTTTTTAAATATTTCATTTAATTTTCTCACGTCCGCTGCCATTTTATTGATTTGAGCCACCCTACACATGGTATAAAATGAAAGAGTGTTTATCCCTCTTTCATGTGGTACCATTTATTATTTCTCACAGACCTCGACTTAGTCTGAAATCCATCCCCGAAAATCACTACCCCCCCCCCTCCACACACCTATTTTTTTAAATTTTTCATTTAATTTTCTAACGTCCGCTGCCATATTATTTATTTGAGCCACACTACTCATGGTATAAAACAAAAGAGTGTTTATCCCACTTTCATGTGGTACCATTTATTATTCCTCACAGCCCTCGACTTAGTCTGAAATCCGTGCCCGAAAATCACTACCCCCCCCCACCTATTTAGTTAATATTTCATTTAATTTTCCAACGTCCGCTGCCATTTTATTTATTTGAGCCACCCTACACATGGTATAAAACGAAAGAGTGTTTATCCCACTTTCATGTGGTACCACTGATTATTCCTAACATCCCTCGACTTAGTCTGAAATCCGTCCCCGAAAATCACTACCCCTCCTACCTATTTTGTTAATATTTCATTTAATTTCTAACGTCCGCTGCCATTTTATTTATTTGAGCCACCCTACACATGGTATAAAACGAAAGAGTGTTTATCCCACTTTCACGTGGTACCATTTATTATTCCTCACAGCCCTCGACATAGTCTGAAATCCGTCCCCGAAAATCACTACCCCTCCCCCACACCTATTTTTTTTAAATATTTCATTTAATTTTCTAAAGTCCGCTGCCATTTTATCTATTTGAGCCACCCTACACATGGTATGAAATGAAAGAGTGTTTATATCACTTTCATGTGGTGCAATTGATTATTCCTCACAGCCCTCGACTTAGTCTGAAATCCGTCCCCGAAAATCACTACACCCCCCCACCTATTTAGTTAATATTTCATTTAATTTTCCAACGTCCGCTGCCATTTTATTTATTTGAGCCACCCTACACATGGTATAAAACGAAAGAGTGTTTATCCCACTTTCATGTGGTACCACTGATTATTCCTAACATCCCTCGACTTAGTCTGAAATCCGTCCCCGAAAATCACTACCCCCCCCACCTATTTTCTTTAAATATTTCATTTAATTTTCTAACGTCCGCTGCCATTTTATTGATTTGAGCCACCCTACACATGGTATAAAATGAAAGAGTGTTTATCCCATTTTCATGTGGTACCATTGATTATTCCTAACATCCCTCGACTTAGTCCGAAATCCGTCCCCGAAAAACACTACCCCTCCCTACCTATTTTATTAATTTTTCATTTAATTTTCTAACGTCCGCTGCCATTTTATTTATTTGAGCCACTCTACACATGGTATAAAACGAAAGAGTGTTTATCCCACTTTCATGTGGTACCATTTATTATTCCTCACAGCCCTCGACATAGTCTGAAATCCGTCCCGGAAAATCACTACCCCTCCCCCCCCCACCTATTTTTTTTTAAATATTTCATTTAATTTTCTAACGTCCGCTGCCATTTTATCTATTTGAGCCACCCTACACATGGTATAAAATGAAAGAGTGTTTATCCCACTTTCATGTGGTACCACTGATTATTCCTAACAGCCCTCGACTTAGTCTGAAATCCGTTCCCGAAAATCACTACCCATCTCTACCTATTTTGTTAATATTTCATTTATTTTTCTAACGTCCGCTGCCATTTTATTTATTTGAGCCACCCTACACATGGTATAAAATGAAAGAGTGTTTATCCCTCTTTGATGTGGTACCATTGATTATTCCTAACATCCCTCGACTTAGTCCGAAATCCGTCCCCGAAAAACACTACCCCTCCCTACCTATTTTATTAATTTTTCATTTAATTTTCTAACGTCCGCTGCCATTTTATTTATTTGAGCCACTCTACACATGGTATGAAACGAAAGAGGGTTTATCCCTCTTTGATGTGGTACCATTTATTATTCCTGACAGCCCTCGACTTAGTCTGAAATCCGTCATGTATTGGGTGGCTCAAATAAATAAAATGGCAGCGGACGGTAGAAAATGAAATGAAATATAACAAAAAGATACACTGGGGGGGGGGGGCAGTGATTTTAGGGGACAGATTTTATACTTAGCCGAGGGATTTCAGGAATAATCAATGGTACCACATGAAAGAGGAATAAACCCTCTTTCATTCCATACCATGTATGGGATGGCTCAAAGAAAAAAAAATGTGAGCGAACGTTATAAAAGTAATTGCATTTAACAAAAAATTAGACTGGG
This sequence comes from Patella caerulea, assembly GCA_036850965.1. Taxonomy (NCBI): domain Eukaryota; kingdom Metazoa; phylum Mollusca; class Gastropoda; family Patellidae; genus Patella; species Patella caerulea. The sequence goes on along the minus strand of JAZGQO010000001.1, from coordinate 45,427,967 downwards.
GGGGGGGGGGGGGTAGTGATCTTCGTGGACAGATTTTAAACTAAGCCGAAGGGTATCAGGAATAATCGATGGTACTTCATGAAAGTGGGATAAACACTTTTTCGTTTTATACCATGTGTAGTGTGGCTCAAATAAATAAAATGGCAGCGGACGTTAGAAAATTAAATGAAATATAAAAAAAAATAGGTAGGGGTCGGGTACGGTAACGATTTTCGGGGACAGATTTCAGACAAAGTCGAGGGCTGTCAGGAATAATCAATGGGAGATCAGTATCGATGGGAGATCAGTAGGCTATATGTCGATGTTTTGTGGTGTATACCCGTAATTACTTCAACCTGTTTTACGGAATATTCCGGTTACATTCGGGAATTATCTTGCCACAAAAATGGGGAATAAAGACTGATACAATTATTGTGTGTCTTAAATGGTTAAAATACTACGGGGCGTTTGTTATTCATTTCATCCGCTCACTTAAACGGCTATACATTGTGTTTATTAAACACTGCTATCGACGATGAGGGTCAAGGTCATAAATGGTAACGTCCGCTCAGATCAGCTCAACAGTGAAGAGTGTTATCCATAGAGTTAACTCTATGGTGTTATCTCCGGAGTGAAGGTTGAGCAAGTGAGGGCCAGCTGGATCTCGGCTGGTTAATGGGAGATAACTCTGAATTTTACACGAGTGGGGGTGGTGCGGTGGGGTATATTTTTTTTACTTTGTATCATTGTAACATTGTTATTGACAAAATGTTGTTGGTTCTTGAAGATGAACACAAGAAGCATTTATCTTTTTTGCCCTCGGTAGATATTGCAGGTATCCATATTTTTCAGTAATTCGTCATCCTTTCTGATAGACCAAGAGCCAGTGACGAAAAAACTGCCTCATAAGTAATAGAAGGTTTGACCATATTAATTGGCAGCTATTGATAGGGCAAATTCAAAACACCCAGTCTTACAAGGTTTCAGTGGGGCATTTGGCTGAGAGGGGCAGCTAAAAAGGGCCAAAAAGGGCTAAAATTTGCCTCATAAGTAATAGGATCAGAATTATTTCTAAAATGTTGCTATACAATGTATGAATATAAAAAATATAAATCTGACCGGAAAAAGTGGGGCCATGCCCTTTTCTGACAGCCTTAAAAAGTGCCTACGGGGGCCAAAATTTGCCTCATAAGTAATATAGTTGAAATTGGTGCCAAATGTTAGCTATGTGTGAGCCGATTCTAAAAATATCAAATCTGACTGGTTTCAGTGGGGCACATCCCTAATCTGACCACTTGAAATCTGCCCGATCTGCCACGCCCACAAAAAAGGTCAAAATTTGCATCATAAGTAATATGATCAGAAATAGTTTTGAAATGTTGTGGTGCTATATCTCAATCTTAAAATGCAAAATCTGACCAGAAAAAATGGGGCCATGCCCGTTTCTGACTGCCCTAAAAAGTGTGAACGGGGGCCCAAAAATGCCTCATAAGTAATAAGATTGAAATTGGTGCCAAATGTTAGCTACGTATGAGACGGTTCTAAAAATATAAAATCTGATTGGTTTCATTGGGGCAAACCCCTAATCTGACCACTTAAATGTGCCTAATCTGCCACACCCACAAATGGGGTCAAATATTGCTTCATAAGTAATATGACTGAAATTGGTGCCAAATGTTAGCCGCGTATTAGTTGATTCTAAAAATATCAAATCTGATGGGTTTCTGTGGGGCAAACTCCTAATCTGACCACTTAATTGTCACCACCCACCACACCAGCAATGTGAGTACACATTTTGTTATCACTTAAAAATTAAATCTACAAACTGAAATATGATTCAAATGTGTGCCAAATGTCTGTGAGTATGTTCTGTTTGGTTTATAAATCTTTCAGAAGTTTCTATATCTTGTCTAATTTACACTTGTTAAATGGTATAATCCAAATATGCGACAAACAAACTTTTCTATTGTAGGCGTATATTCGTCATTTATATTTTGGTGGCATCCAAAGTTGGAAAATTATTCTTGCTCTAAGGACCTTTTGTTATCACTTCCAAGTTAAATTTACAAGTAGTTTGACACATCACTATTAACTTGCAGTTTTCAACAACCTAGTAGAAATTCAATACAGCACTACTGGCCTCCAAGTTATATGATTCTCCATTAAAGGAGACAAGTCTTGGAATTCAATACCATCCCAGTTTTCGATGTTGCAAACATGACTTAATGGTCAATTTAAATCAACATCGGTGTTGTTATCTTACCTTGAAATTTGGGGCTTCTGATATTCAGCATTTAAGACAAAATGAAAATGTTAAAATTGGCACACGAATCGTGTGTCAGAATATTTTCGAGGGCCATTTGTATGAAGCTACTTGAAGAACGAGGCTAAACATATCCCATGTAGAAGAAAACTCCCAGTCTAGACTGGAATAATCAGATGTCAAAGACTGCCATTCAATTCGGACTCATCACGTATTTCGCCGAACATAACTGATTAGAAATTACAGTAAAACAGAAACAATTGAATGTAAATCAGTTTATATACATTGATATTACATTATTATACGCGTTGCGACCCCTTTGTGCCCATTTCCAGGTGCCAAAGAATAGCGATTTATATCCTTTAAATATATTATTAAATTATTTCATGGCATTATATTTTATACAAGAATCTTTTATTTAATTATTGAAGAAGAAAACGTATACACCCAAAAACTGTATAATATTTCATGTGGCAAAATTAAAACTTCTTTTAAATCTGAAACCATACAGAAAGACGCTTACAATGACTAACAGTGGATTTATCCAAGAAGATCTATTATTCCTAGTGGCTGTGCAGATGGCAAGCTTGTGGATGTTATTTGGATAATATCACATGCACTAGAAACTACTGATGCACAAATGTGGGTTGAATCGAATTCACTTGTGGTAAAAGATAACTTTCCTCAATAACAAATATGTTATCTTCCTAAAATCAATCAATCGCCAACCTCCCTCAATTTTGTTTTGGAAACAATGCAGAGATCCCAACAGGTTGGTGAAGAGTGTGGTCAGGAATACATGATAGTGACACATGACTAGGCTATTACAAAGATGGCATATACAATTCAGGCTGCAGAAAGTCCTCTATTTGACAACCTTTTCATAATGCTAGGACCTTTCCACATATGAATGGCATATTTCAAAGCTGTCGGGAAGCATATTGGAGAATCTGAACGACCATTCGTAATTGAAGGATAATAGCTGATGGTTCATGTACTTGGTTTTTAACAGGTATCCACTATAATCGATGTAAACGCATCCACCCTTTGCTAGCTTTATCTTTTGAGGTATTACATTTCAGACGGTTTTGTCAACCAACTTTTTCAACAGCTACAATGTTTCCAAAGAACTGAATAAAATAATTGATTATGCACACAAGACATGGGCCAGTGAACATGGGAAAACAGTCAAATATTGGTACACATATGTGAAAATAATTCGAGTATTCACCTTTTTTCACGAGGTATTCATGTTGGGGACAGCTTATATACATACTGCCTCTTTGAAATGTCAAGTCTATTCTTTGATTTATATCAGCCAAACTATGCCATATGGATATTCTGGTTTCATGACAATATGGTGAAAACAGATGAAACACATCCTGGAATATCTGACGAATTCCCATACATAGAATAGACAGTTAATGCACATGCTGCTAATCATTTGTCAGGTATTAGTATCATCATAGAAATTCCATAGCAGCTAGACAGAGATGGTCCATGTCTCGTTATATGAGGGCAACTATAGTTGGACATGTGTTTGAACATTTAGTCATTTCCAGACCAGAAGATGTAACTTCTGAATTGAGACAAGCTAATATTCAGAAGAACACAGCACATCACATTACTGAAAGAATTGTAAACATGTCTAATCCATTCAAAAATAATGCGGAACATTAATTAACATTAATCAACAGATTTCCTTTTATTTAAGGGTTTATGAAAATGGTAACAAATCTCATGACAAATTTATTTCAGAAGTTATTGCAGACCCCTGCTGGTTTGATAAACCCATAAAACGGTTAAAACCAAGCACATGTGCTTCTAACAGTACCTAAAAGAAACATACAAAACGGCAACATCGTGGGCTACAGTTGAAAATGGAGAAAGATATGATGATGATTACCAGATTTTATCGGATCACACAATGCCACTTGTGTTTAGTTATGTAGATGAAACCATGATATCAACTTAAACATCTTTGCTTTTGAAGGCCCTTGAAATTGAAAGCAGAATAGAGTTTTGTGAGACTAAATGGATTGATTGAACAGTGATGGATTGAATGGTTTTACTTCATCTACACGGAGACCTCCCAGTAACATTTGGTGCAATTGCTTGTTATATTTTGGTTAAAATATTTAGTGTGTCGAGTCAAGAGATCAATGCCGTATTTGACAGAAATGAAAAACTATCGATAAAAGACATAGAGAAAGAAGACCCGATGTTTCCTTAGATCGAGACCAAGAATACACCATTTCAGGTCCACGCATGAGACTACCATCAAAGTTTACATCAGCAATAGCATAAAACATTGACAAGTTCAAAAAATCTCTTCTACAGTACACGGTTAACAATTGAATGTGTACTGAATATTTGCCAGTTATTAGATCTAAGACATTGTATGTAACTTGAGTTACGGACTATTATGTTTTACAAATGTAAATGGGTCTCTTCAGTGTTACTACAAAAATTGTACATTGACATGTATGCACGAAGAAGCAATTTCAAGAATGCTTTTTCATATAGCTGCGACAAACCTGTCCATACATAATATTGTCCATTCCATAGCTACAGATGTTTTGATCATTTTACTTGGAAATTCCTTGTGTTGGAAATGTGTGGATGGAGGTTGGAGAGAGAGAGAGAGAAGTGGGGCTTAACGTCCATTCGACACAAACTAGGTCATTTCGGGACTAACATATTATGGTTTGATTTTATTTCAATAATTCGCTTGCGCGTAGGGGTCTTCGGCAGTGAGAGGAAACGCTCACACCAGGGATCGAAACCACAGTCGCAAGCCAGAGGTGACAGGCCAGCTAGAGGTCCAAGCGCGGCACTCTAGACCACAAGGCCATCCCACCCCCCCGGATGGAGGTTGGAATACAGTCGCAAAAAAATTGAGATATATGCAGACAATTAGTTCCATCATTATGCATTGCTTTGCCAGCTTTTCACAGATTCACTGACTACACTGCTGCATTCACAATAAAGGTCCTTAGGGCAAGAATAATTTTCCAACTTTGGATGCCACCAAGATATGAATGACGAATATACGCCTACAATAGAAAAGTTTGTTTGTCGCATATTTGGATTATATCATTTAACAAGTGTAAATTAGACAAGATATAGAAACTTCTGAAAGATTTATAAACCAAACAGAACATACTCACAGACATTTGGCACACATTTGAATCATATTTCAGTTTGTAGATTTAATTTTTAAGTGATAACAAAATGTGTATTCACCTTGCTGGTGTGGTGGGTGGTGACAATTAAGTGGTCAGATTAGGAGTTTGCCCCACAGAAACCCATCAGATTTGATATTTTTAGAATCGACAAATACACCGCTAACATTTGGCACCAGTTTCAGTCATATTACTTATGAGGCAATATTTGACCCCTTTTGTGGGCGTGGCAGATTAGGCACATTTAAATGGTCAGATTAGGGGTTTGCCCCAATGAAACCAGTCAGATTTTATATTTTTAGAATCGTCTCATAAGTAGCTAACATTTGGCACCAATTTCAATCTTATTACTTATGAGGCATTTTTGGGCCCCCGTCCACACTTTTTAGGGCAGTCAGAAAGGGGCGTGGCCCCATTTTTTCTGGTCAGATTTTGCATTTTAAAATTCAGATATAGCACCACAACATTTCAAAACTATTTCTGATCATATTACTTATGATGCAAATTTTGACCTTTTTTGTGGGCGTGGCAGATCGGGCAGATTTCAAGTGGTCAGATTAGGGATGTGCCCCACTGAAACCAGTCAGATTTGATATTTTTAGAATCGGCTCGCACATAGCAAACATTTGGCACCAATTTCAATTATATTACTTATGAGGCAAATTTTGGCCCCCGTAGGCACTTTTTAAGGCTGTCAGAAAAGGGCATGGCCCCACTTTTTCCGGTCAGATTTATATTTTTTATATTCATACATTGTATAACAACATTTTAGAAATAATTCTGATCCTATTACTTATGAGGCAAATTTTAGTCCTTTTTGGCCCTTTTTATCTGCCCCTACAAGCCAAATGCCCCACTGAAACCTCGTAAGACTGGGTGTTTTGAATTTGCCCTATCAATAGCTGCCAATTAATATGGTCAAACCTTCTATTACTTATGAGGCAGTTTTTTCGTCACTGGCTCTTGGACTATGAGAGGCTGGATTTGATAAACGAACAGCGAACGTCAGTGGCCTAAATAATAAAGCCTATAGTCATTTTGATTTTATTTATGTTTTAAAAACCATGAAGATCCGGGTCATTCTCCAATGTTGTACAATTTTGGCATCTAAATTATTAAAATATAAAACTTGGTTTATCATTATAAGATAAGATAAAAGTTTATTGTATGACTACATCATAGTACATGTAAGAAATATAAATATTAACATGAGATGAGTATGACAACGTTTGAACCTTAAAATTAAAAACATGCATAATTAAATCATTTATTTCTTTTTTCAAAAATATTTTTAATAAAGTTGCTAAGCAGTTGAAAATAGTTTTCTGTCTGCTTGTTATAATTTATAAAAATTTTAACTAATTGTTGATTTTCTGTTAAAGCAGAATTAATATTTGTATTATTGAAAAATACATCTTAGAGATTTGTAATGAGGACAATGTAACAAAATATGAGTCTCATTCTCTACCTCCTTGAGATTGCATTTAGTACATATTCTTTGATCATGGGGTATAGGGAGTCTTTCATACCTTCCTGTTTGTACCAATAGGTCATGATTACATAACCTTAAGTTGGTTAACTGTTGTTTGCTTTTGCCATTTAACAATCAAGATATGGTTCTTTACAATAATTAGTTTTGATTTGATAATAAAAGTCATGCTTTGTATTCGATGACATATTAAAATTTAAATTCTGCAATGTTTTTGATTTAAAATCGTGCTGTTTCCAAGATTGTATATAAATATCATGAAGTCTTGTTTTGAATTTGGACAAGAAAGAATTAATATTAAAAGAATCGTTTAAGTCAGCTGTAAATATATAACCCATTCCGGCCTCATCCAAAGTATTTTGTACATTACAGAGCCAGTTGTTTTCTGGAAAGTTCATTTCATTAATTGCTAGTGTTAACAGTGGATTATCTTTTAACACTCGTGCCTCTAACCAAGTTTTAACCAATCGATATTTGATATCTAAAAATAAAGGAAATCTCCCAAGTTCAGCTAGCACAACAGAATTAGTCGATTTACTGTGTAGTTTTAGAATATGTTTACAAAGATTTAATTGCAGTTTTTCTACTTTAACTATATTCTTTTTATTTGAGATTACGGTGTCACCCCAGGAGTCACATGCATATAAAATAATTGGTTTGACTAGTGAATCAAAAAGCTTAAATTGTACATCTATTGATCTATTATCTATATTTGTTAGAGCTTTCACTATTTTGAAATATGCTTTTAAGGCCTTATCAGTTAAACTATCGATTCCTTTTGAGAATGATCCTGATGCCTGTAAGCTTACTCCCAGATAGTTATAATGACATACATTTTCTAGTTCACAATTATTAATATAGAATTTAGTATAAACTTTTCTTCCACTCTTATTGAAGACTAATATTTTGGTTTTAGTGGAATTAATTTTTAATCTCCATTGGTGACAAAATTATCCACACAATCTAGTGAATTTTGTAATCCTTCCTTTGTTTCGGATAAAATAACCATGTCATCTGCGTACATGAGACAAGGCACTGGGTAATTACCGACGTTTGGAATGTCTTTACCTTCAATATATGATACTAAGTCATCAATAAAAACATTAAACAAAAGCGGACTAAGGTTATTACCTTGCATTAGACCTATTTCATTTCTAAAAGAATTACTTAAATTATTATTTACTTTGACTTGACTTTTGCTGTTATCGAACATACTTTTGATTGTTTTATATATATTTCTTGAGATGCCTAAGTTTAAGAGTTTGACGTACAAGCCTTCTCGCCAAACGCGATCAAAAGCTTTGTTCAGGTCAATAAAACATGCATATAAGTATTTTTTCTTTTTGAAACATTTATTAATGATAGTTTTTAATATAATAAATTATCAGTCGTTTTGTATTTTTTTCTAAACCCACTTTGGTATGGAGAGGGTATTGTTACAGAATCAAGGTATTTAGTAATTCTTGTTGTAATTATACTAATAAACAATTTGCCAACAGCACTTGTGATAGTCAACCCTCTGAAATCATCAGCAGATGAAGGATTTTTTATTTTTGGGAGGGGTACAACAAGCCCATCAACCCACCTTTCCGGAAATGATCCAGTTTTAAGGCAATAATTAAACATTTTGTGAAGAATTGGTAACAACGGAATTTTTAATGCCTTAATTATATCGTTTGTGATCCCATCAATTCCTTCACTTTTCCCACTTTTTGCTTTTGATATGCTTTTGTGGACTTCATCAATTTTAATATCTTCATTTAATATTTCGTTACTACTGTTTTCCTTTTCTAATTTTTTTAGTTCAAGAAGTTTTTGGTTTACAAATTCTGAATCAAAGTTATCATCAGTGTCTTGACCAATTTTAGAAAAATGATCTTTTAATTCTGATGGTTTTAAATTTGTAATTTTTCCTTTGTCAGCTTTACTGAATTCTTCCATTTTTTTTATCAAATTCCAATATTGTTTAGGATTTGAATCTCCGAGTTCAGTTATCTTACTAACAAGGTCATTTTTAAACTTCTACGTTTCATTTGTATACAATTTGTCTCTACCCAAGCCTTACGTCTTGGTTTGTTTTTCTTATTTGTTATGACTTTAGGTTTAAGACTTTTATTGCAGATTTCATGTACGATATTTTCCAATTCTTTTATATCTTCAGTCATATTAAAATCTTTCATTTGTAAATTTTTAAATCGCTTTTCAAATATAGCACTTCGGCTATTAGTGATCAAGTTTTCTTTGGATAAATTCGACCAATAATATTTTTTAACTTCGCATTGAAATTCTTCAGAATGTTTGAGCTCAGATACATTACTATGAATAAAATTAACATTCAAGATAAACCATAGTTGGCAGTGGTCAGACAATGCAGTCAGTTTGTTAACACAAAAGTTTGGTATATGTTTAATAATATTTTCAGAGGCGATAGAGTAGTCAACAACTGATCTACCATTATAATGATATGAAGTAAATTCACCAAAACTGTCGCCACCTGTTCTACCGTTCAGTATTCTCAGACTATTCATTTTGCAAATCTCTAATAATTTTGTTCCTTGAGTATCTATTTTGGTGTCTTTACTATTTCTATATTTTGCATTGTCAGCCATATAATTATCATATAATTGGAAATGGGGCGATATCTTATCATTTTCAATAAAATCAGTACAATCAGCTGTTCTACAATTTAAATCACCATTAATTATAATATCTCCTTTGCTATTATTTTCCAAAACCTCTTCCCTTAATATCTCAATTGTATCATATTTTGAATCTGGTTTATACAAGTTTGAAGATATAGGTAAACAATAAACAAATGCAACATAAATATCATTACTAATAATAAAAAAAGATTTCTTTAGTTTAACCCAAATGATATCTTCACTCTGGGATTTAATTTGCTCTAATCCAGCAGGTAAATAGTTTTTAAAATAAACTATCACTCCACCTCTTCTGTTTGTTTTTTTAAAAGAATGGAAATAATTATAGTTTTCTAAACTTAAATTGCTTTCCTTATTTGTCCATGTTTCAAGAAGACCTATTATATCAAATGGTTCAATATAATTTTTAACAACTTGTGAATTAGTAATTTTACTATCTCCTGTTGTTTCATTAATACCATGGATATTCCAGGTAGATAATTTTATATTTTGTATTTCCATAATAGATTCTATCTGACACTAGTGATTTAATATAATTTTGCATTAAAGAAACTAAATTAGGGACTATGCAAAGTTTTGATACAAATAACATGAGTAAATGTCCAGACTTGAAAAGCTCTGATATACTAATAATTTAAACATATTATATTTTACTTACTAATAATTTAAACATATATTACTTAACAAAAATTGGATGGAGTTTACTTCTTGGATGGATTTTTACTGATAAGCTCATAACAATAATACCTTAAATACCAAATCAATATCTATTAAATGACTAGAAAAGGACTAAACAAATAAAACATAAAATATACACTATGTTATTGTTACATACAATACAATAACAATACTACTAGAGTCCAGACTTTGATACACTTATAATTTAAACATATATTACTTAACAAAATTGGATGGAGTTTACATGGATTTATTTTCCTATCTTTCTGCTACAGAAATCGTGTTGGAAATTAAAATTTAACAAAAACTATTGTAAAAAATAGAAAAACCTGGTTCGTTACAATGTTAAAGTGTTGTTGTGGTGTTGATAATTGTGACGGTGTTGAGTATTCCGTTAGGTGCATTGATATCACCATTGCTCTGTTTTACAATGTAGATTGTGAGATAATGAAAGAATGAATAAACGAATTTGGACGTCCTACTCAATCCAGTTTAATGAAGACGGAGATACGCCATACAGTGTGCTTAGAGGGAAATTTGGCTGAACAGCAATTCAATTTCAAATGACAAGGAGTTTTTGCCCGTGTTCACTAAGATTTACGCGAGGCCTTCGTTTTCTTCCCATCGAAATGACTAGACCCTGCTCCTTATCAGGTCCTCCACCATAAATCACTGACATGAAAACCACATCGGGACATGGGATTTTATATACATTTCATCCATTCAGATTTAAAATACACTTTTATTTTCTGTCACAAACAAATAAAATGATGAACCATTGGCAAATAACATTAGACCACATAATATAGATAAGAAAAAAATATGTTGGGTTTATTCATTTATTTTATATTGATCGTTTTTTTATCGGGATAGCATTTTGTACAACATTGGAGAATGACCCATCCACGTCATCATAAGTTCTAAAATAAATTTATAGCATCTACATATATCAGCTCCTGTTCTTCAAAAATAATGAGCCTGACACTTACAAAGGCCTATACAGAATAATGATTTCGTTCGTGGGGTTTAACGCCCACTTCCACCGATGGTGATAGGTGGAAGTGGAGTGGAAGTGGACGTTAAACCCCACGAACGAACGAACGAAACATTGGAGTGCACGTAAAAGATCCCTTGGCAGTTTGAATTCGATACTGTTGAATAAGCTCTATACGATGACTAAATGTGTAGATTGTAATCACCCACACTGCATGTTTTGCTTAACAATGAAAGGTTGCCGTTTTCAATTTTCGATCCTTTTATTCTCCTACTCCTGATATTTTGGACTGTTGGTCGAAGTTTTCATATAAAAGACTACCGATAAGGCTCTTTGTAGAAGAAGTTCCCCAAAAATATTATGTTGACTTTAAGAGTAGGCTGTAGCGCCGCTGCCCGGGCAAAATTTCCCTCATACATGTAGCACACTGTATGGCGTATGCCCGTCTTCCATTAGCCCAGGTTAGGTGCAAAAGAGAAGGATGTTAAACCCCATTTCATTTCATTTTCATTTTTATTCATTGGCCTGTTTGCTTTATTTTTAGTGGTTAAAGAGTTCTGTAGAATAAGTATGGAATTTATCAGAAAAGGAACAAATCCCAAAGTTTACACATCAGCTGCTCGTAAGTATGATTTTTTAAATACATTTTTATGCCTATGATCATGATTAATTGTATAGTCATGGACCTTATCATGTATTAAAGGGACAATTTCACTCTTGCTGTAACTACATAAAATGCCCCAATCTTCTTTCTGATCAACAAATTGCGGGTAGGCTAATCACCAGAATTCATTTATAATCACCGGGACTCACATATAATCACAGGAATTCACTTAAAAAAAACCTGATTCTTTGCACAAAAGTCATTTATTTTAAATGCATACATTATAAGATAAAGAACAACCATTTTGATCTCTCCACAGGCCATATGAAAGTGCTGTAAATGTATTTATTTGAAAGACTACCAGAATTCATTCCATTAACTCAAAAATAACAGCCTTTAACTCCAAAACGTTGATTGTGGAAACGGATGTCAGCTGTTTCGTAACCTTGCTGTTTCGTACTTAGTTCATTCGTACCTCACTTTTGATTTGTACCTTTTCTTATGTTCAGTCTACAGACCGGGTGCAAATTCGCCAGTTTTCTTCAAATTTAGGAATGTGATCCCCACAGACAATACAGTTTTGTTAAAGAGAATCCTGTCATCAACTTGTCAAAGACAATACCTTGTAGTCTAATTATATAATACAGATGATGTGTTGTATAGGCCATGTTAAGTATCATATTACACTGCTCTATATTTAGATTGTTCAAGTTATAAGCCTTGGGGATCAGATTGTATAAGACTTTTAACTCACATTTAAATTAGATATAGAAAAAAATATTTACTAAATAAAAATTACATTTGATTCAAATATAACATAAAGTTATACTAAGCTTATGATATTTGAAATAAGATACAATAGACGAAACTTTATTGCATAAAAAAAACTTACTAGGTTATGTGCATATACAGATAAAAATAGTAGAAAGATACATGAAGTGAGCAGAGATACATATACATGTAAACAATTATACAAAGGTACACCACTTTACAAACACATGAACAGATATACAACAGATCCTAATAAACATTCTAAAATTTCTATTCATCACCAGTATCTTAAATTGTTGAGAGGAATGGTGGGTAAGATCGTAAGACACTGGCTCCCTAGACTGGAGGTCACATGTTCGATCCCTACATTGGTTGAGAAAGCATATCAGGATTTTTTTTTGTCTGGCTTCCCCTTTGTCAGTCAATTGGATGGCACGAAAAATCGAGGCCCGTGGTAAACATTGGCATGCATGTAAAAGATCCCTTGGCAGTTGGACTTATATATAAGAGTAGGCCATGATGCAGCTGTCTGAGAAAAATTTATCCCATAGCTCCCTGTATGGCTTATGCCCATCTTCATTACGTGGACAAAACAAGATTACAATCAGGGGTCATAATCCAGCAAGTTATGGTCTGAAGTATCAAGATTAGTAACCCGGATCTTTGGGATATAAATATATAACTGGATGAAAATTGTGACCTCTTGAGGATCTAGAAGCTAAAGCGAGATCCGGCCCGATACATGACAATATCGAAAGAAACCAAGATCTTTGGGAGATATGTCCATATTTCAAGTTCCGTCAAAATCGGTTAAAAATTATGGACAGATAGATAAATGGACAGGGCCAACAACAGTATACATCCACAAGATAATGTTGTCGTATAAAAATAAGGACCTGGTGAAATGAGCTCTCTAAAATTAAAATAACAGCTCTGGTCTGTTATCTGTGTTCTTCCTCGAATAAAAAGAACATGTTATCTTGGGGATTACATGTCATTTGGGACTCACGTCATTTGGGACTCAAAAATATATGACCGCAACATTTGGGACTCAGGTATACGACGTTTGGGACTTTGGTATACGTGGTTTGGAACTTGTTGGGACATTGATAATCAGTGTACCTATACCTCACAATATACATGTACTTAGCATTATTCATATTTCTGCCTATATGAAATATATTTTAATTAGAAAATCAACGATTCTTTGGTTTTGGTTACATGACAGTCTCCATTTGTAACAGGGTTAAGCTCTTGTCTATCAACTTAAACTTCATCATATTAATACACCATATTTAAAATGGCAGTTTAAGAAATGTTACTTTAAAGTAACTAAGTCAGTCTCTAATTCAATATCATCCAAAGTAATTCCAAAGTCTTCAGTATTTCAAAACACAAATTATTTGTCAATTTAATCAACATGGATGTTGTCATATTACTTGTAAAGGTGAGCTTATAATATCCTATATTCAAGACAAAATAGACACTTTACCTTTGGAACACGAATCAGGCCGAGTTTAAACAGGGTCCACAAAGAATACTATGTAGATTGGAATAACCAGACACTTTAGATTGCTATTCGATTGAGACTACTGGCGTATTTCGCCGAATATATCTGATTTGAAATCACAGTCAAAACGGAAAGGATTGAGTGTAAATCAATTTATAAACATTCATATTACATTATTATATGCGTTGTGACCCATTTGTGTCAATTTCTCGATCCCAAATATTAGCAATTTAGCTCCTTTAATTTTAAACAGAAATGCACAATTTAAATGTTATCTAGTTAAGTATTTGTAAATTCTGTACGAAAATACACACTTCTACAGTGTATGTACTTTTTCTTGGGTTTAAAAATTCAAATCATTGTCCAATTCACCTACATAATACATAATATGTTCTGTTTTCAGAAAATAATTTTAAATAGCCCACATTTTTTTAGGGTGATAAAACTTGGTTTTTGGTAGAAATAAACAACTGATTCCCCAGAAATGATATCAATTATAACTAGACCTGCATGCAGGAATGACGGGTTTCACTGGTGCCACGTTACCTCGTGGGTTTCCTCCGGGCACTCCGGTTTCCTCCCACTGCTAAAGGTCCCCTTGGGCAAGCGAATTATTGAAATAATATTAAACCATATGTTAGTCCCGAAATGACCTAGTTTGTGTCGAGTAGACGTTAAACCCCATTCTCTCTCTCTCACCTTTGAACTTGTGTCACTTTCAGTGCCATGTTACCCTTGTACATATGTCACTTCCGGTACCAAAGAAACCAATAAACTGGTTTCCACATAAGCATTGCACACATCAAATAAAATGGAAGTAGAATCAACCAAATCCAGTAATATCAATTCATTTTATATATATGTTACTTGTAAGTAATCCTGGCAAAAATACATTACTTCCGGTGATAATGAAAATGTTCAATTAGTTTTATGAAATCGGAAATGGCATAACATATCATATGGTGAAAATTTTATGTAATCGAATAATAATTGCCACTTTTATAAAACCAAAAACCTTGAATAGTGACTTGTAGAAAATCATCTATTTCTTGGCAACTGTACAAATTAGAAATTATTTTAGGGTATCTATAGGATTGTATGGGTTCAGTCTGTTTGTTGATTGGAATCAAATATCATAATTTTAAAAACATTACAAATCAGACGCATATGAATAAAATATATGTTTTGAAGGCTAAAAATACAGTTTTTGCCAAATAACATTACTTCCGGTGATACCAAAAACGTTAAATTAGTTTTATAACACCGACTATGACATTGGGCATCAAAAGGTGAAAAGTTTATGAAAATCGAAAAGTAATTGACACTTTTATGGGCCAAAAACCTTCAAAAGTGACTTTAAGAAAACCTCCTATATCTCGGCAACCGAACAAGTTGGAAACAATTTTATGATATCTATATGACCGTATGAGTTTTGTTAATATGTGAATTTAATCCAAAAGTTAATTTTGTTATTACATATTAAATAAGTATTGGTTGAAAAAAATATTGAATTCAAAAGTTAAAATGCAGTTTTTGACCAAATGCAGTCACTTCCGGTTTCAATTTTAAATTGTGATCGACTTGATATGACGCATACTTGCGTTTTGAATCAAATAGTGTTAACTATTTTACAGGTAAATTACAAAACAGTGACTCATGCAAAACTGCTCTTTTCTCGGCAACTGCTTATATTACAAACTAATTTTCACATACATTGTCTTCGTTTATAAAAGTTATGTAAAAATATTTTAAAATCTGAAAAGCCTGAATGGGTTGTAAATAGGTCAATTTTACGCCTTTTTTCACCTCTTAATCCAATTTGCTAGAAAATGAAATAGAAATTAAAAAAACTGCTTCCGACATTTTTTGCGCCTTTAAAGGACATACTCTTTTAATTATATCAGTTTTAAAATAGAATAATATTTTCTTTTGAAAAATGGTACCTAACTGTCAAAATTGTAGTTTTTGGTAAATTTACACCACTTCCGTTGCCAACAGATAACATTATTGGTAACAAAAAAAATGACAATTGAGACAACAGAGCATATGAACTTTGTTTTATACAAATCGAATAATAAATAATTAATCTAGGGCTGAAAAACTGTATTAGCCAATGGCGGTCAAGAAAAATTTAACATTTTTGTGCACGTCAGATGACTCTTTAATTCTGTGTACAACACGACTAAAAGATATTCATAAATAAAAAAGTTTTTTGTAAATTTTTAAATTTTCGAAATTTGGTGCCTAATATCTTCGAAGATTTGCAGAAAATCAAAAATCGAAAATTTAACATTTTTGTGCAAGTCAGATGACTCTTTAATTCTGTGTACAACACGACTAAAAGATATTCATAAATAAAAAGGTTTTTTGTAAAATTTTCGAAATTTGGCGCCTAATATCTTCGAAGATTTGCAGAAAATCAAAAATCGAAAGTAGCGTAGCTATGTGTCCTGTCTCCGGCTATGCCAAAATGTATCGAAAGTTAAAATCCAATGATTATTGTTAAAATTACTGCAATATTTTTAAAAACTATAACTTTGGTGATTGCGGACATTTCGCATTGTTGCAGAACGTTCAAAATAGCTTTATCCTCTAAGTCACACCCATTTTCCCAGTAAAACCGAAGAAATCGTAACGATGCGACAAGTACTAGTAGTTGCTTGGATCAATTCAAATTGGAATCTGAATAATAATAATAATAACTAGATCTGCTACTGTCCCATGCAGATATGAAAGCTTTCATATTCATCGTCACGTGTCATCGATTGTATCAAGTATCCTAAATAAAACGATAAGAAGAAAAAATTATCAAAATTGGTCAAAAACTCGCAAAATTACAAGTCTAAATATAGTATGAAACATTGCACCCAGGCATAACAATAATCTGAAAACTAAAGGGAAATAACTGAAACTTGTATTACTGTAATGAGACAGGTGAGAAAATGAAATGAAAATTGCTGGAAAAAAATTAAAAATGGCAGGTTGGACAGGCGACCTTACTCTCGGTGTTCCCAGGCGGTCACCCATCCAAGTACTGACCGGGCCTGACGTTGCCTAACTTCAGTGATCGGACGAGAACTGGTGTTTTCAACATGGTGTGGCCGTAGACGAGAGAAGGTGGACAGAACCCGTAGTTATACTTACCTGAATTGACCCGCTTATTGATTTATTTTTTTTTTTGTCGGTTTTAAAAAACTATATTTCGACGATTTTTTTTAAAACTTTGATCCTTAATTTCACCAAGGGGAGATAATTTAGAAAATTTCTAATTATATTTTTGATGTCACATGGGTAAGATCTACTTATATACTAAATTTCATGAAAATCGTACAACTATGAAAGAAGTTGTCAAATTGGTCTAAACTTCCGGTTCGAAATCAGAGCGACGAATTTTCAAAATTCGAAAATGTGAAACTGCAGATGAAATTGATTTTTTTTAAGGTATTCAAAGAAAAAAGAATTAGTAAAATCGGTCAAAAAATAGCAAAGTTAGGACTATGCATTGTCAGTTTTTTCGTTTGTAAAATTCGATGATTTCGTATTTGCAAAACGTTTTCAAAATATATTTAATCAACAGCCACCACCCATTTTGGGGGGGGGGGGTAGGTCAAAGTTTCAGAAACCTCCTATGGTTAGATTCTGTGAAATCCGATTTGCAGGAAAAAAAAAAAAAAAAAAATTACTAGATCTGTTACTGTCCCATGCAGATATGAAAGATTCATATTCATCGTCACGTGTCATTGATTGTATCAAGTATCCTAAATAAAAGGATAAGAAGAAAAAATTATCAAAATTGGACAAAAACTCGCGAAGTTACCAGTCTAACTATAGTATGAAACATTGCACCCAGGCATAACAATAATCTGAAAACTAAAGGGAAATAACTGAAACTTGTATTACTGTAATGAGACGGATGAGAAAATGAAATGAAAATGGCGGGAAAAAAATTAAAAATGGCAGGTTGGGCAGGCGACCTTACCTCTTGTCACGTACAACCGGGCATTCGAAAACACGCTAGTTAACTCAATGACAGGTGCGCGTGCTAACCATTCAGCCACCCAACTCCCCTTTGAAATCAGGCACATGCAATATGTCATATAGGAAGAATAACAAGTCGCTCACAACAAAATGGTAAATTAATGAGTTTAGGTCAAAAGGTTGAGCTACTGTTTTAGAGTATTTAATTGTTTTAAAGAGACACGTTAAGGGTTGTTCACAGTTAAATGAAAGTTTAATTTTAAATAAGACCAATAAAATTAGGAGTTAATAATGCCAGACTAATATTAAAATAAAGTTTTAAATTAAGAATAATTAATTATTGGTCTAATGCTTTGATTTGACGGATGAAATGTACGATGGGTGTCCACACTATGTGGCTAAGGCGTTGGCCTGCTAGCCAGGAGGTCGGGTGTTCGATCCCTGCATTGGCCGAGAAAGTTCATCTCGATTTTGTGGCGTGTCCCCCCACCCGCCGTGTACACATTGGAGTGCACGAAAAAGATCCCTAAGCAGTTGGAATTCAATACTGTTGAATAAGCTCTATTCGATGACTAAATGTGCAGATTGTAGCCACCCACACTGCATGTATTGCTTAACAATGAAAGGGTGCCGTTTTCAATTTTCGATCCCTTTATTCTTTTACTCCTGATATTTTGGACTGTTGATCGATGGTTTCACATAAAAGACTACCTATAAGACTCTTTGTAGAAGAAGTTCCCCAAAAATAATATGTTGACTTTAAGAGAAAAGGACCTTTAAAATTGCTCCAAATCGTAAAAATACGACTTTTTGGATTTTCGATCTCTTTTTTTTTGCTACCCCTGATATTTAAAAAAATGATACAATGATTTCACACAACAGGCTAGGTATTAGACTTTCGATTGACAAGAGTTTCACCACCCTCCCTTCATTATAACCGAAGTTATTGTGCCCTAAAGAATCAACAAATCAGCATGCTTATCTCTGCTTACCCTAAGCAGAAAAGGCTCATCTTTGCACCCAATCATAACATTGACATAGTGAACGTCTACACCAAGATTGAACATTCTAGCTCAATTAGAAGGATAGTTATTGTGTTTCAAAATCTCGGCCCTTCAAATTGCTACTACTTTTCATATTCACTTCAAAATGGCAACCGTCAGTTGACCTGAAACAAAATTCTGCTCCCTGCGATTTTTGGGCCATCCTTCAGGGATTCAGAAAATATAACTCCCGTGTCTGTAAGTAAAATAGCAAAAAAGCCTTAGGGATTTTTCATGTTTCAAGATGGTGGCACTTCCGTTTCGATCGACAAACTCCATATTTTGTGTAGGAATCAGTAATTACTTGTCGAGTATCGAAAAATATTTTTAGGTCATTCTGACCTATATTTCGACGATTTTTTTTAAAACTTTGATCCTTAAATTCACCAAGGGGAGATAATTTAGAAAATTTCTCATTATAGTTTTGAAGTCACATCGGTAAGATCTACTTATATACTAAATTTCATGAAAATCGTACAACTATTAAAGAAGTTTTCAAATTGGTCTAAACTTCCAGTTCGAAATCACAGCGACGAATTTTCGAAATTCGAAAATGTAAAACTGCAGATGAAAATGATTTTGAGAATATATTTAATCAACAGCCACCACCCATTTTTAGGGGGGTAGGTCAAAGTTTCAGAAAAATCCTATGGTTAGATTCTGAGAAATCCGATTTGCAGGAAAAACACAAAAAAAAAAAAAATAATAATCTTAACAGAAACAATAAGCTTTCATATTTCATATGAAAGCTTAACTAGACCTGCAAGTAGCACTGAACCGGCTTTCAGGATCAAACAGTAAGTTTATTATACCATAGCTGATCCATTGAGCTACCAAGCTATACTTTAGTTGTTTTGCTTCAGTGACACCCTCTATCATATGTAAAAGTAATATTTGCTTTTGGTGCCGAAAGAAATTTTTATAGGTGAAAAGTAAGTCGAAAATTCGCAACATACAAAATACAAACTTTGTTGTATACATATCAGGCAATAAATAATTAACCTATAACCCATAAACTGAAATTAAAAAGGTAAAAAACTTAAAAGTGACCCTGGGAAAATTGGCTATTATTCGACAAGGGAACATGCTAGAAGCCTTTTCTTGATATTAATTCAATCTTACTGCCCATTAGAGTCAGACATTATAAAGTTAAACGAATAATGAATATAAATCCCTTCAAAAAAATGTTTGTTTTGAAGGCTAAAAATACATTTCATTACTTCCAGTGATATTGAAAATGTTAATTTAGCTCATAGAAGTCATAAATGGCATAAGGCATCAAATGGTAAAAAAATTATACAAATCGAATAATAATTGACACTTTTATAGACCAAAAACCTTGAAAAGTGACTTATAGAAGATCGCCTATTTGTCTGTAACCATAAAAGATAGAAACCATTTTGTGTTATCTGTATGGTCGTATATCTTCATTCTATTGGTTGATAGCAATCAAATATCATAATTTTAAAAATATTATAAGGCAGACTCATTTGAATAAAATATTTGTTTTTTAGGTTAGAAATACAGTTTTTGCCCAAATGACGTCATTTCCGGTCACAGCGAAAATGTGAAATTGGCTTGACCTAGTCCAAATTGGCATTAGGCATCAAATGGAAAAAAAAATTGCAAATCAAATAATAATTCACTCTTTTATAGGCAAAATAACGTGAAAAGTGATGCATGCAAAATTGCATATTTCTCGCCAACTGCTCATATTACAAACTAATTTTCGCAAACATTCTCTTTGTCTGGATTATTGCTACGAGTTTATGAAAATTACAAATAAATATTTCAAAATATGAAGACGCTGAATGAATTGTAAATAACTGAATTTTACACTTTATTTTACATTTTATTCGAAATTGCCCTAAACTGAAATTGAAATTAAAAAATCTGAGCTAAAGATTTTATACAACCTTGCAGGGTGCATCCTTTTAGTTATATCAGTTTTGAACAAAAAAATATTTGCGTTCAAAAAGTGGTACCGAACTGTCAAAATTGTAGTTTTTGTTAATATTACGTCACTTCCGTTACCGACAGAAAAATTTCACCGTAACAAAAAAAATTACAATTGGGACCACGGAGCATATGAACTGTGTTTTATACCAATCGAACAATAAATAGTTTTTATGGGTACGAAAAACTGAATTAGCCGATGGCGGCTAACGCAAATTACCGAGACAATTTTTTTTCTCATTTCTGCTCAAGTAGGATGATATTTTAACCCTGTGTAAAATACCATCAAAAAATATTCATAAATAAAAAAGGTTTTCGTAAAAAAATATTTTTTTTCAAAATATCTGACATTTTTTCGACTACTTCCGGATTTACGATCATTGTCGTGACAGCTTTACGAAGTTCTTTGGAGACTTAACTTTCTGTACCAGAAGTGTCAGAAAAATCCATTGAGTAGTTTTGGAAAAGAAGTTAAATTAAAGAGCGTTTACAAAAATTTAACGAGACAATTTTTTTTCTCATTTCTGCTCAAGTAGGATGATATTTTAACCCTGTGTAAAATACCATCAAAAAATATTCGTAATTTAAAAAGGTTTTCGAAAATTGATTATTTTTTTTCAAAATATCGGACACTTGGATACTTAACTTTCTGTACCAGAAGTGTCAGAAACATCCATTGAGTAGTTTTGTAAAAAGAGTTTACAAAAATTTAACGATTTTTCATTTTTTTTTCAAAGTTTGATGCCATTTTTGGACCACCTATATTATTTCAATGCTTTTCATTTTGGATTCACTATATAGACAACTGATAGGACTTTGGGTAAGAAAAGTTTAAGAAAAATCTGCGGCGTCGTTTTCGAGAAAAGGGCGTCTCAGAAAGTTAAAAAATCGGAAAATACTAGATTTTTGGCATACAATAATTTATCTCCTTACCATTGAAATCGTATTATTTAGATACCATATGATGGTCCATTAATAGGTCTATCCAACGACACTTTAGTTCTTTTGGTACGCTATTACCTAAGAGAGAAATCAAGTTTTTCGCAAGTGCGACAATGTTTTTAACCTTTTTTTTTTCATTTTTTGAATACTTCTGGTATGGTTATTATTGTCGGAATAGTTTTAATAGCCGGTTTGGGCACTAAAATAGCCACAGGGCTCTGTAATGATATATTACATTATCTGATCAGATAAAATCCCCCCTGAGAAATCCTATGTTCAAAAGTGCCAAAAATGCAAAAAAATTAAAATTTTGAAAATCAAATTTCAATAACTACATACATATTATACATCGTTAGAATCGTAATTAGGTCAGCTGTCTGAATATGCAATCTTTTTTTTGAAAATCTCTTAAAATAAAAAAATAGCAGAGCATTTTCCAAAATTTCACGATTGTTCGACTTTTTTCGATTTTCAGTCCGTTATTTCACCTATATTTAGGGCTGGGTAAAATATCGATATAAATCAATAGTATCGATTGGACGGCACAGAAAAGCACTATCGGTAGCAGTGGGTTACTATCGATTATCGCTCTTCGTCTATTTTTCTTGCGTCTGAAATGTCAATGTTTTCTTTCAGTTAATCATAATACACCGCTCACTTTAATTACTATCAGGTATCAATATAATGTAACACATAACAAAATTGTGACTGCTTATTGAACATCCGTTTTCATAAATTCACTCCCATTGAAACGATGTGTAATTAAAGTTAGAGTTATTTCCCTTTGCAAGCTTCAGAATTCGTCTGTACAGTTCGCAATTTCGGTATCTGATCAGTAATAGAGTACCCGGTACAATAAATAGCAAACATTGTCATGGACGACAAAACGCTTGTTGATTTTCCCGGCAAAGCTAAAAGTGCTGTGTGGAAGCACTGTATGTTTTAGACAGGAACAAACGATCTTTCGCAACTTCGTATGGTTTTGAACTTTGAACTTACACTGTATCCAGTCTTGATGACGACCGTGAAAATAAGTTTGTTTTCGATACTATCGATTATCGACCGACATTTCATTGCCGATTATCGATAGTAAAAATCACTATCGATACCCAGCCCTACCTATATTCCAAATATTTCAAAGTCTTATTGGATGGTTTCATGCAAAATAACTCCGAAAGGACTCTCGATATAAAAATTTTTAAAAAAAGTTGCAGTTAAGTTTTCGAGATATAGGCGTCCAAAAACGCTCCAAATCAGAAAATACTTGATTTTCAACGTGCCATATTTTGCTGCCTGCTCATCGTATCCGTACGAATTTGGTATCATACGATAGCACAATCCTAGTGCAGTCCAATGGTACCCTAATTTCTTTAATCCATTGATATCTTGCGGAGAAATCGCGTTTTGCCCCAAAATATCCATTTTTTGCATTTTTTGCAAAATATTGCACAGAAACGTCAATTCTGCAACAAAACGAAACCCGAGCTCACAAAATGGGAAGAAAATTCGAAAAAAATCGAAAAATAAAGGGTGATAACTCTGAATGAAACTTATATTACTGGAATCGGATGGACTTCAGGTATCCAGAAATGTAGGTCAAATTTAAAAATTTTGAAAAATAACAAAAATTGTCTCGTAAACCGCATTTTTTCAATTTTCGAACGATAAAAGTCATAGACGAATGTTCGAAATTGAAAAATGTGAGATAGCCATTATCCCAGAAATGATTCAGGGATTCCAAAAATGTAATTTGTTTAAAAATCGATAAAGAATTGACAAAATTATGGCCGATTTTCAATTTTTAGACAACGTACAAAGTTCGGTCACTTCCGGTATGCGCAGAAATTTCAAAAATATTTTATCGAGTAGCCACCACATGGTTTCCCGATAGAAAATCTAATTCCAGATCGATATCTGTTTTCGATCATGGAGATCTAGGCTCCCGCAGTAAATAATAATAATAATTTTAGTAATCTCAATAGGCTTTCAGACAAAAGTCTGAAAGCCTAACTAGATCTGCTTCTGTCCCATGCAGATATGAAAGCTTTCATATTCACAGTCACTTCCTGTCACATCTCATGGGTCATATAAATAATCCGAACAAGAAATAATAAATAATTAAAATCGGTCACAATCTAGCGAAATTAATGTGATTTTTCATTCGTAAAGAAATTTGTCGGCATGAAAAACATCAAAGGTGAAAGTCGAATTTTTGAAATATTCAAATACCAAAAATTCGATCCGTCTCCCGGCTATCCTGAAGTGTTTTAAATTTTAGACATAGGAGACGTATTGAACTTACTATGCCCTATTGTGTTTGTTTACCAGTCCGTGAATGTCGATTTTTCACTATGTTTCATATTCACTTCAAAATGGCGACCATCAGCTGACCTAAATCTAAATTCTGCTCTGAACGTTTCTTAGGTTTTCCTTCAAGGATTTAGAAAATGTAACTCCCATGTCTGTAAGTGCAATATCGCAAAAGTTCTATTGTTTTTTTCACGTTTCAAGATGGTTTCACTTCCGGTTCGATCAATAAACTACATGTTTTGTGTACGAATCAGTAATGACCTGTCTAGTATCGAAAAAAAAAATTGGGTCATTCTGACCTTTACATGTATTTCGACGATTTTTTGAAAATTTTGATTCTTAATTTTATTAAGGCGAGATAATTTAGAAAATTTTAAAAGTCATTTTTCGAGTCGCATCAGTAATATGTACTACTTACATACTAAATTTCATGAAAATCGTACAACTATTAAAGAAGTTGTCAAGTTGGTCTCAACTTCCGGTTCGAAATCACAGCGACGAATTTTCGAATATTACAATACTTTTAAAAATAAACTCCTCCTGACCAGCTTAATCGTTCGCAATAAAGGTTTGCCCCTTAAAATCGGCAAATTGCTGACTTTAAAGTGAGAAACATTACAACCGGGCGAAAGTTTCTGTTTTATCACTTTTACAGTACCCTTGATAACCAACCGATTATTACAAAACTTTAAAAATAAAAGAAAAAGAGAGAAGTGCGGCTTAACATCCATTCAACACCAACTAGGTCATTTCGGGACTAACATATGTCTTTTAATTTTATTTAAAAACTTCCCTTGCGCGTACGGGTCTTTAGCCGTGGGAGGAAACCGAAGTACACAGAGAAAACCCACGAGGTTGGACACGATACTCCATGTCAAGTACAAGCTGGAAAGCAAAACAACGCCGGTTGACTCAATGACAGACATTACAATACAGCGCGCACATGCTAACCATTCAGCGTCCCTAAAATCGGGAAATTGCTGACTTATAGCAAGAAACATTTCAACATGGCGAAATTTTCTGTTTTAACAGTTTAATTTGCACAGTACTTTAATTACCAACCGATTATTACAAAACTTTTGAAAATAAGCTCCAACTCACAAGCTTAATCGTATGCAATAAACGTTTGCCCTGAATTAAAAGTTCTGCACTGAGAAAGTTCATCTCGATTTTCTGGCGTGGTCCCCCCCTTGCCAGTGAGGCAGAACTGAGGGCCTGACAAGGACAGCTGTCTAGTCGTTCAGTTGGGACGAAAAACCAAGGTCCCATGTACACATAGGAGTGCACGTAAAATATCCCTAAGCAGTTGGAATTCGATAGTGTTGAATAAGCTCTATACGATGACTATGCAAACCATTATTAATTGATGAATGTGTTAAAATGTACAAAATATAAACAGTATTAATCTAAATCAATAACATAAATGATTACAAATTTTTTTTTAGATAGTTTTAAAATAGAAAACAAATAATATCAAATCAAACCTATTCAATTTCAATTAATATGAGGACTGGCTGCAAAGTTCTAAGCCTATGTGTGCAAGACCTATATAATGTTGATGTTTCCTTTTATTTTTCTATATAGTTTCCATCCAAGCTCAATTTTTTCATCAGTTATTTTCGGTGATTTTGGATTCGCAAAACGTTTTGAAAATACATGTATATTGATTCCAAGGCCACCACCCTTTTTTAAACGGAGGCTAACCAGAAAAGTGAAATAGATCACAAAATCACAAGTAACACAGCTGTCAAGGTCAATTTTTTTCATCAGTTGTTTTTGGTGATTTTGGATTCCCAAAACGTTTTGAAAATATATTGATTCCAAGGCAACCACCCATTTTTGAATTGAGACTAACCAGAAATGTATTGATTTCCCAGATTTGAGACGAAATCGCGAAACTGCGATCTATTTGATTATTTTCAAGCTGTTAGTCAGAGTTATTCATGCAAAAAAACAACTTTGTCGGCATGGAAAACATCAGAGGCGAAATTTGCAAATACCCAAAATTCGACAAAGAGCCGGGGTATCCGCAAATGTATTAATTTCAAATATAGGAAACGAATTCAACAAACTACAGTCTATTCTGATAATTTACATGCCCGTTAATATCCATTTTTCACTGTTTCTGATATTCAATTCAATATGGTGACTATCCATTGACTTAAATTAAAATTCTACGGCCAACATTTTATAGCCATCCCTTCAAGGATTCAGAAAATATAACCCCCGTTTTTACATTTCAAGATGGTGGCACTTCCGGATTGAGCTACATTTTTTGTGTACGAATCAGTGGTCTCGTAGCTAGTACCGAAAAAAAAATTCAAGATGATCTGACCTATATTTCGTCGATTTTTTTTGAAAATTTCGATCCTCAATTTCTCCAAATTCGAAATCACAGCGACAAATTTTCGAAATTCGACAATCCGAAATTGCAGATTTGAGGTAAATGTCTCAAGGTACTCATAGAAAAAAGAATTAATTACAAAGTTACAGCATCGTAGGTCTAATGCATTCAATCGTAAAATTCAGGGATTTCGGATTTGTAAAACGCTTTGAAAATATATTTAATCAAGGTTCGCACCCCATTTTTGGGGGGGTAGGTCAAAGTTTCAGAAAGATCATATGGTTAGATTCTGAGAAATCCGATTTGCAGAAAATGCACGAAAAGAAATAATAATAACTAGACCTGCAAGCAGCACTGAACCGGCTTTCAGGATCAAACAGTAAGTTTATTATACCATAGCCGATCCATTGAGCTACCAAGCTATACTTTAGTTGTTTCCTTCAGTGACACCCTCTATCATACATAGAAATATAGACTAGAATAGCAATGACTTCTTTTACAACGACGTCATAAGTCGGCCATATTGGAAGTTGTATGACGTGAAAAGTAAACACTGCAAATCGCGCTATATAGTGCGAGGCGCTTTCTATTCTTTGCGTTTTTATGATACTGCAACCTATTATTTTGAACTATGAACGTGCGGCAATTTTGTTTTCACGTTGATGTTACAATTTCTAATAAAAGTACTTATATAAATAGTGCCAATTAATTTATATTATCTTGCCCGTACGCTTATTTCATTAATGACATTATTTGGCGCAGAAGTTGTGGAATTTACCGAAGAATTTAATATTTGTTGCGAAAAAGTATTCGGTTGGAAAATATCGTTAATAAATGTCTCTAAAGCCCCGTTTACATGACCAAGTAATACACATATGTGCATTTTTGCATATATGTATTAGTTACTCACGTATGCAAAAGTATATTTGCTAAGCGTTCACATGTTATATAAGCATTCACAGTAAATATGTAGATGCCATTTAGTCATGGAGCGGATAGCAAGGATTCGTCGTCAAAGAACCTTTCCATGTAAACGTAGTGCTGCAATTATTATAGGAATGTCTTGTGAGAGAGACACGTGGATTGAAGTCAAGGTTAAATGACTGGTATAGCAAGATTGTTTTAGAAACATTTGACGACCAATCCTGGTTGGAAAATTTTAGAATGCGAAAAGGAACAATTGATATGCTATGTGGAACATTGCAGGATACACTCTCGCCAGTCACTCGCACTGTTCGAGATGCCATAGACGTCCCATTATTTACATTTGGGTCCTCTAACTGATGCTCAATACTATTTTCTTGCCAAATATTTATCAAAGCCCTAGTTGCTTCATCATCCCATGCGATTCCGCGACTTTTGCGACCGACTTTACCTCTAGATATGTTGCTGACTATTTACAGACTACTATTGACGTATTTGTTTTACCCAAAACACCACTCAACATCATATATTTAGGATGATGCAACTGATAATGAGATATACACACATATGCAAATATTGCTGAGCGTTTATATGACACAATCTGCACAAATACTTACCCTAAATACTTTTGCATATATGCAAATATACTTTTGCATCTGGTCAGGACTAGGTGCAAATTTGCACCTGCAGTATTTTTACATATGTATGCAAATGAGTTTACATGACGAAATTTGCATACATGAGTAATTTTGCATATATGCAAAAGATTTGCACGTGTGCAAATTTCGTCATGTAAACGGGGCTTTAGTCTTGAGTTCACAGAATTTAGGCCTAATTTACACCTTTAATTAACAATTTTTAAAATTAATTACTGATTTGTGTATTCGTTGCTCTACAGTAGTATCAATCTTTCACTTTAGGGGGTGGGGTTACATGTTTCAGTACAGACCTTTATAATTTCAATCAATGCAACAGTTTTGTGATTTTTCTGTTTGCATATTGTCCAGGGTTTCCAAAAATATATTACTTGCCAGTCTGGCTATCTAAAAAAGTGGAAAATTCTTAAATTCTTGGTTTTTTGAAAGATGCTATATGTAAATTCTGTACATTTTTCACGACATGACAGTAAAAAAATATATTTTTGAAAAAAATTCCAGATTATGAGTGTTTTCTGAGTAATTTGTTTGTTACGTGTCGTATTTTTTCACAAAACTCAAATACTGCCTTTAATAAGAAAGATTTTTAAATTTTAGCACAAAAGGCCCAGGGACCTGAGATGCACTGCTGTACATAAAGCAGCTTGTACACTTAAAGGGCCATCATTTTTGCAGTTATTCTTTGATTTTGATTTTCTCTCACTGACTCGATAAACAAAAGCCACAGACAAAATACCTTCAGTTTAACTTTGATATAAAATTATATATCCATATTTTAGAATCCAAATTCTACATATTTTTCAACAGCATTGTCATACCCCTTTCCTTAACATTAAATTTAAAGCATGGTTTGAGACGCATGCTATTACTTAGCGGAATCTACATCAATACGGATTATGGAATTGCATAAACTATTTTTTTCATTGGTCAGAGGCGTCTAACCGTGGGAAAATTTACCGTTACTATTGGCTGACAGCATGCATGCACGAATCAAATCATCTAATTGGAGAGAGAGAGAGGTGGGGGTTTAACGTCCACTCGACATAAGCTAGATCATTTCGGGACTAACCTATGGGTTAATTTCATTTCAATAATTCGCTTGCGCGTATGGGGTCTTTAGCAGTGGGAGGACCCGGAGAAAACCCACAAGGTTGGCATCTTATTTGGATATTGCATACTTTATAGAATATTGGTTGTACACTTTATAGAACAATGCTTGGACCGATAACCTCATTGGCCAACATGTATTACCTTTTATTAGTGTGCTTCCTAGTTTGCCATAATATACAATAAAAATAAGAAATATGTTCGCTCGCATGAACAAAAATATTTACTTGCCATTTGGTTTCGCGGGCCAAAACCAAAATTCCCATTGGACAATTATTCGAAGATTGTTTTACATGGGCTTTATTTGTAGTGTGACGACAGCGATTTTATCCTCGGAGTACAGCAAAAAAAAGAAGCTCTTATATTTTGACGTTTGCGCGAGTCGAGAAAAGTGAGAGCTATCACTCGCGTCAAACATATGAAACACTGCTATCATATCGATACTAATGTATGAATGAAATATTAAAAATACATAATACTTGTTTTTTAATTTGTGGGATAAAACGGCCCGATATAAGTGGGATGAAACGACCCGTGTAATTTCAGGATGAAACAGCTCGGGGTGAAACGGTCGTGGAATGAAACGACCTGCTCCCTATCAGATTAGGACTAAATTCTGTGACAAGAGACATTCATTAATGAATATTTCATATATTCAAGTCAACTTTTATTGCGGTAATTGCATTAAAGGAATATCGCGCGGCAATGCAATTTTATTTATGAAGACTTGATGGCAGCCTTACATTCCACAATTGTTTGCTATTAATGATAACAAAAAAAAACAACGAATTATTCAGACGTACATTTATGATTTTGCCCATAAGAAGTCGTAGAATGATGGGAACAGAAGCTTCGCCAGAACCGTGCAAAAATGGCGGGAAGATCCACAAACTTAGTACTTATTTGTCTTTCACGTTCTGTGTAAAAACGAGGGGTCATAAACAAAGGTATATGTGCATTAATTGTTTTTCCAATATTTTGGCAATGGGTGTGCCCTGGGTTTGATAACAGTTTATTTTACATGATAAACTGGTTCCTGGGGGGGGGGGCTTAAAAAGCCACTAATTTTTAAAGCAGATCTGCGCCACAATGTCTGGCACTGGTTGACCATTATGATTGTGGTATTGAAAACTACATTGAGACCCCATATTTTCTATTTGACAGGGGGTGCAAAAACTACGGGGGCACAGAATCTCTATTCCATGTGAGCAAAGCGTATCATTGCGTCCGCTCAGTTAGAACTCAGCCTGATGAATTCAGTTTCTCCGTTCATAACCATACATGTAATTTTTCGAAGCACGGAGTTTTCATCACGAAGTACATCTATGTCTGTAGGCAATTTAAAATAGGCTATTGACAACATACAACTATAACACATGTTTTGATTTTATGTAATTTACAGACATGATACAACTAACATGATGGCTCAGTGAGTAAGATTTTGGCTAGCTGACCATGTTCGATCCCCGAACCGAACAATAGACTTTAAATCACTAGGAGGAAATCCCAAGAAACTCTTCAAATATACTTCACAATCAACTAATAACATGTTGTTTGCATTCCGACTCAATTTGTCGGTAAATTTCATCTCTGCTTCTTGCTTCTTCTTTTTAGTTTGAATCTTTATTTCGGCTATCGAGAATTCTACAAAAGCCCAACGTCGTCTTTCAGATTTCGGAGAGTGTGTCGTACTCCTACCACTTCTGGAACTACAAGTGCTTTAGTCTCAACATCCAAATCTCTGCCTGCTAAACTATCTCTTTTTAAATTAAACTGTCTAGGGAACCCCAGTATTATTTCTACAGTAATATCATACAGTGTAGTGTCTTCGTTAAGAACGGTCTCGTCTTGAAGTGTTAGATATTCAATTTTACTCAAACTTTCAGTAAATTCAATTCCGTTAAGGACTATCAAGATTTTATTAATATCAGGACTTTTAATTTATCCAAACGAGTTTTTATACGTCCACATTCATAATGTGAACGTATTATGCCGTCGCCCCTGTCTGTGTGTGTGTGTGTGTGTGTGTGTGTGTATGTATGTGTGTGTGTGTGTCTGTGGTTCGCCTACAGGGCGCAATTCTTCATGGATTTTCTTCAAACTTGGTATACTTATTCCTTATACCCCAAGGAAGATCCCTATTGTTTTTGGGGCATGCCCGACCCCCAGGGGCCGAGCCACGCCCATTTCTAGTATTTCTTTGTTTGTCGTCTACAGGCCATATTTCTTAACTTATAATCTTGAAACTTTGCATACACATTCTTTGTACCCTAAGGAACATCCCTATCGTTTGGGGTGTATGCCCCACCCCCAGGGGCAGAGCCACGCCCATTTTCTTTTCGTGTGTCTTTGTGTGGCCTACAGGGCGCAATTCTTACTGGATTTTCTTCAAACTTGGTATACGTATTCCTTATACCCTAAGGAAGATCTCTATTGTTTTTGGTGCATGCCCGACCCCCAGGGACAGGGCCACGCCCATTTCTAGTATGTATTTGTTTGTCGTCTACAGGCCACATTTCTTAACTTATAATTTTGAAACTTAGCATACACATTCTTTGTACCCTAAGGAACATCCCTATCATTTGGGGTGCATGCCCAACCCCCCTGGGGCAGAGCCACACCCATTTTCTTATCGTGTGTCTTTGTGTCGCCTACAGGCCACAATTCTTATTGGATTTTCTTTAAAACTTTGTATACTTACTCTTTATACTCTAAGGATGATCCCTATCGTTTGGGGTGCATGCCCAACCCCCCAGGGGCAGAGCCACGCCCATTTTCTCTTTGTGTGTCTCTGTGTCGCCTAGAAGCCGCAATTCTAACTGTATTTTCTTAAAACTTTGTATACTTACCCTAAGGATGATCCGTATTGTTTTTTGGTGCATGCCCGACCCCCAATGGCAGAGCCACGCCCATTCCTTGTATTTATTTGTTTGTCGTCTACAAGCCACATTTCTTAACGTATCATCTTGAAACTTTGATTATTCTTTGTACCCTAAGGAACATTTCTATCATTTGGGGTGCATGCCCAAGCCCAACCCCCAGGGGCAGAGTCACGCCCATTTTCTTTTTGTGTGTCGCCTACAGGCCATAATTCTTAATTGGTCATCTTGAAACTTAAAATACTTATTCCTTATACCCTAAGGATGACCCCTTTTGTTTTGGGTGCATGCCCGACCCCCATGGGACAGCAACACCCATTCCGTGTATTTGTTTGTCTGTCGCCTACAGGCTGCATAAAGATGACCCCTATTGTTTTTGGTGATTTCCTAACCCCCAGGGGCAGAGTCATGCCCATTTTTACTTCGTGTCTATGTGTGTTGTCTACAGGCCACGATTCTTAATGGATCGTCTTTAAACTTGGGATATGTATTCCATATAGCCTAAGGACGTCAACTGCATGTCCCGACTCACACAGGCAAGACACGACCAATTTTTGTTTTTGTCGTTTACAGGCCGCAATTCTGAATGAATCAGCTTGGTACTTGGTTTATGTATTCCTTATAGCCTGAGGGTGTCCACTATTGATTTTGATGAATGTCCCGACCCCCAGGGGCAGAGCCGCGCCCACTTTTTGCCTTTAGTGTTAGGAAGGCACAATTCTGAATGGATTATCTTGGTATAGTTATTCCTTATACTCTAAGGACGGCAACTATTAATGTTGGTGCACGACCCTCAAAGCTAAACAAACCAAACGCCTAGCCTTCTTGACAAAGTACCATATCAATCAAAGCAGGAATGTGGACGTATATTGTAGCGTTAGCGTTATGTTTATTTCTGTGAAGAATTTGTCAATGTTCTGCACAGCAAACGAGAAGGCCCCACTAGCCTTGTCAATTTGTGAACGTCTACCTTTCTCTTACATCATCTGCGATGGAGAGAGTCTTCCTGTTGGTTTCTGGTGCTGTGAGTATGTCAGTGCTTCAATTTGTTGTCACTACCGGGACCGGGCTGCCGTAGAATAGCCTACAACTGACTTTATGATTTGGTTGTCGAATCAATTTTGGGAAATGTTTAAAACTGTGGCTTTGCGCAAACCAATCTTTTTTTCTGAATAAAAATTATGTCTGTTTGTCGATCTGTTATTCAGGTGTCATAGACTGACCAAAGGTTTTCTGCAAAATATAAACAAAAACTTCTGTTTAAGATGTCTGATCTAATTCAAATTGGAGTGAGGGAGTAAATACTACGAATTATGAAATAAGTAAACAAATACTTGAAATACCACGCCGTGAAATGTTGTGAGGAAATATGATTGTATTTACAAACATTGATTTCCCAAAGTCTTGGACATAGTTAAAGAGGTGTAAAACGTATAAAATTCAAGTTTTTAATCTGCGGCCGGGCTGTCAAAGACCACGTTATTGGGCGTTGTTGTCTATAGCTATATTCTCGAATATACATGCGAGAAAAACCGTGCACGCGATTATTAAAACAGGAGTAGGAGTAAAATTACTTTTTGAAACAATAAAAGGGAGGTGACATTAGAAATTCTTTTATTAAATAAAAATAGAAAACTAAAACCCTAACACAGTCGTAGAGTAGGCCTACTTCTAGGCTACACAAGCAAATTCTCTTCATTTAAAAGTGTAACTTCATGAGCGATATTCATTGGAAATGGGCCTATTCCTAATTTCGGTATAACTGCTATTGTATGACGGCACCACTACCAGTATGTGTAACCTCGGCATAATAATGATAATATATAGGTCTAGGCCTAGATGAGAGTTTGGGCCTAGCGACCAAAAATATAAAAAAAAAAAACACCACGAGAAAATGCAATGCTATCTTTTAAGATTTATTTTTTTTAAAAATCAAAGTTTAGTTATTACGATTGCACGGTAAAATTGCACTAGGCCTAGTGACACTAGAACTATAAATTAATAGTATTACTCTAATACTAATGTAGAACTAGACCTGCATGCAGGAATGACGGGTTTCACTGGTGCCAAGTTACTCTTAAACATGTCACTTTCGGTGCCAAGTTACACTTGAACATATGTCACTTCCGGTACCAACGAAACCACTAAACAGGTTTCCAAATTAACATTGCACACAAATAAAATGGACGTAGAATCAACCAATCAATCCAGCAATATCAAGTCATTTTATACATTTGTTACTTGTAAATGATCTTGACAAAATTAAATTACTTCCGGTGTTAATGAAAATGTTCAATTAGTCTTATGAAATCAGAAATGGCATACGATATCATATAGTGACAATTTTATGTAAATCGAATAATAATTGCCACTTTTAAAGACCAAAAAACTTGAAAAGTGACTTGTAGAAAATCTGCTATTTCTCTGCAACCGTACAAGTTAGAAACCATGTTGTGGTATCTGTATGATCGTATGGGTTCATTCTATTTGTTGATTGGCATCAAATACCATAATTTGAAAAAGATTTCAAAACAGACTCATTTGAATAAAATAACTGTTTTGAAGGCTAAAAATTCAGTTTTTGCCAAAATGACGTTACTTCCGGTGATAATGAAAATCTTAAATTACTTGTATGAAATCACAAATGGCATTAGGTATAACATGGTGTAACGTTTATGAAAATCGAATAATAATTGACACGTTTATGGCCCCGAAACCTTCAAAAGTGACCTGTAGAAAACCGTCTATTTCTCGGCAACCGAACAAGTTAGAAACAATTTTATGATATCTATATGACCATATGAGTTGTATTTATATGTGAATTTAAACCAAAAGTTAAAATTATTAATACATATTAAGTTATTCATGGTTGAATAAAACATTGATTTAAAAAGTTTAAAATGCAGTTTTTGACCAAATGACGTCACTTCCGGTGTCAATTTTAAATTGTAATCAACTTGATATGACGCTACATGCTTTTTGAATCAAATGATGTCACTTTTATAAAAATCCAATCATAATTGACTATTTTACAGGCAAAATAACGAAAACAGTGACTTGTACAGAACTGTCCATTTCTTGGTAACTGCTTATATTACAAACTAATTTTAACATACATTTTCTTTGTATGGATTATAGCTACAAGTTTATAAAAATTACGAAGAAATATTTTAAAATCTGAAAAGCCTGAATAGGTTGTAAATGGGTCAATTTTACACCATTTTTAGCCATTTAATCGAATTTGCTCGAAAATGAAATCGAAATTAAAAAAACTGCTTTCGCCATTTTTTGCGCCTTGAAAGGGCACTCTCTTTGAGTCAAATAATTTTTCCAAAAAATAATATTTGTTTTCGAAAAATGGTACCTAACTGTCAAAATTGTAGTTTTTGGTAAAATTATGCCACTTTCGGTGCCGACAGATAACACTTCCGGTAATAAAAAAAATGACAATTGAGACAACGAAGCATATGAACTTTGTTTTATACAAATCGAACAATAAAAAATTAATCTAGGACTGAAAAACTGAATTAGCCAATAGCGGCCAAGGAAAATTACTGAGACAAAATTTTTTAACATTTTTGCACTGAGCAGATGACTCTTTAATTCTGTGCACAATACGACTAAAAAATATTCATAAATAAAAAAGTTTTTTGTAAAATTTTAAATTTTCGAAATTTGGCGCCTAATATCTTCGAAGATTTGCCGAAAATCAAAAATCGAAAGTAGCGTAGCTATGTGCCCTGTCTCAGGCTATGCCAAAATGTATCGAAAGTTAAAATCCAATGATTATTGTTAAAATTACTGCAATATTTTCAAAAACGATAACTTCGGTGATTTCGGACATTTCGCATTGCCGCAGAACGTTCAAAATAGCTTTATCCTCTAAGTCACACCCACTTTCCCAGTAAAACCGAAGAAATCGTAACGATGCGACAAGCAGTTGCTGAGATCTACTCAAAACAAAAGAATAATAATAATAATAACTAGACCTGCATGCAGGAATGACGGGTTTCACTGGTGCCAAGTTACTCTTAAACATGTCACTTTCGGTGCCAAGTTACATTTGAACATATGTCACTTCCGGTACCAACGAAACCACTAAACAGGTTTCCAAATTAACATTGCACACAAATAAAATGGACGTAGAATCAACCAATCAATCCAGCAATATCAAGTCATTTTATACATTTGTTACTTGTAAATGATCTTGACAAAATTAAATTACTTCCGGTGTTAATGAAAATGTTCAATTAGTCTTATGAAATCAGAAATGGCATACGATATCATATTAGTGACAATTTTATGTAAATCGAATAATAATTGCCACTTTTAAAGACCAAAAAACTTGAAAAGTGACTTGTAGAAAATCTGCTATTTCTCTGCAACCGTACAAGTTAGAAACCATTTTTTGGTATCTGTATGATCGTATGGGTTCATTCTATTTGTTGATTGGCATCAAATACCATAATTTGAAAAAGATTTCAAAACAGACTCATTTGAATAAAATATCTGTTTTGAAGGCTAAAAATTCAGTTTTTGCCAAAATGACGTTACTTCCGGTGATAATGAAAATCTTAAATTACTTGTATGAAATCACAAATGGCATTAGGTATAACATGGTGTAACGTTTATGAAAATCGAATAATAATTGATACTTTTATGGCCCCGAAACCTTCAAAAGTGACCTGTAGAAAACCGTCTATTTCTCGGCAACCGAACAAGTTAGAAATAATTTTATGATATCTATATGACCATATGAGTTGTATTTATATGTGAATTTAAACCAAAAGTTAAAATTATTAATACATATTAAGTTATTCATGGTTGAATAAAACATTGATTTAAAAAGTTTAAAATGCAGTTTTTGACCAAATGACGTCACTTCCGGTGTCAATTTTAAATTGTAATCAACTTGATATGACGCTACATGCTTTTTGAATCAAATGATGTCACTTTTATAAAAATCCAATAATAATTGACTATTTTAAAGGTAAAATAACGAAAACAGTGACTTGTACAGAACTGCCCATTTCTTGGGAACTGCTTATATTACAAACTAATTTTAACATACATTTTCTTCGTATGGGTTATAGCTACAAGTTTATAAAAGTTACGAAGAAATATTTTAAAATCTGAAAAGCCTGAATAGGTTGTAAATAGGTCAATTTTACACCATTTTTAGCCATTTAATCGAATTTGCTCGAAAATGAAATCGAAATTAAAAAAACTGCTTCCGACATTTTTTGCGCCTTGAAAGGGCACACTCTTTGAGTCAAATAATTTTTCCAAAAAATAATATTTGTTTTCGAAAAATGGTACCTAACTGTCAAAATTGTAGTTTTTGGTAAAATTATGCCACTTCCGGTGCCGACAGATAACACTTACGGTAATAAAAAAAATGACAATTGAGACAACGAAGCATATGAACTTTGTTTTATACAAATCGAACAATAAAAAATTAATCTAGGACTGAAAAACTGAATTAGCCAATGGCGGCCAAGGAAAATTACTGAGACAAAATTTTTTAACATTTTTGCACTAGTCAGATGACTCTTTAATTCTGTGCACAACACGACTAAAAAATATTCATAAATAAAAAAGTTTTTTGTAAAATTTTAAATTTTCGAAATTTGGCGCCAAATATCTTCGAAGATTTGCAGAAAATCAAAAATCGAAAGTAGCGAAGCTATGTGCCCTGTCTCCGGCTATGCCAAAATGTATCGAAAGTTAAAATCCAATGATTAATGTTATAATTACTGCAATATTTTCAAAAACGATCATTTGGTGATTTCGGACATTTCGCATTGTCGCAGAACGTTCAAAATAGCTTTATCCTCTAAGTCACACCCACTTTCCCAGTAAAACCGAAGAAATCGTAACGATGCGACACGTAGTTGCTGAGATCTATTCAAATTGGAATCTGAATAATAATAATAATAAGAATAATAATTTTAACAAAAACAATAGTGTTTCACACAAGCTACGCAGTGTGAAACCCTAATAAGAACTAGATCTGCTACTGTCCCATGCAGATATGAAAGCTTTCATATTCATCGTCACGTGTCATAGATTATATCAAGTATCTCAAATAAAAGGATAAGAATAACAAACTATCAAAATTGGTCAAAAACTCGCGAAGTTACAAGTCTAAATATAGTATGAAACATTGCATAATCTGAAAACTAAAGGGAAATAACTGATACTTGTGTTGCTGTAATCGGGATGACTTCCCACTTCAAAACTTTCAGAAAAATGAAATGAAAATGGTAAGAAAACATCGAAAAATTAAATGAGAAAACTTTGAACAAAACTAAAAACTTTTGAATCAGGTTGATTCCAATTGTTTGAATATTTACGTTAAATATGTAAATTTGGAAAATTATAAAGACATAATTATCAAAATCGGTCAAAACTCACAAAGTTACAAATTTAAATGTAGTGAGAAACATTGCACCCTCGGCAAAAAAATAATCTTTAAACTAAAGGGAAATAACCCAAACTTGTATAGCTGTAATCGGGCTTCCAAAATTAGAGATATGTTATATAATTATGGTTTCCAATATGTTTGGTTATAAGTAGGAAATCGTGACAACTTCTTAAGCATGTTTTAAACAAAGGGTCATAGACTGCAATATACAAGAATGGCACTTTGCAATAAAAAAAAAAACTGGTCAAAGCAAGATTTCTATGCGGAAATGAAATAATTAATAGAACCAGAAAAACATTTATCCACTATAATAAATAAGCAACATAGAGAAAATGAAATCAAATTGAATGGTTGTTTAACGTCCTACTGTTTTGCTCCTAAAATGGGCTAATGAAGACGGGCATACGCCATAAAGTGTGCAATGAGGGAAATTTTACCCGGGCAGCGGCGTTAGGGCCTACGAGGTTGGACAGGCGACCATACTCCTTGTCACGTACAACCAAGAAATCGAAACAACGCCAGTTGACTCAATGACAGACGTTATGATACAGAGCGCACGTGCTAACCATTCAGTCACGCAACCCCCCTAAAATCTGCAAATTGCTGACCTACATATAGAAACATTTCAACCGGGCGAAATCTTCTATTTTATTAGTTTAATTTGCACGGTACCTTTAGTTATCAACCGAATATTACAAAACTTTTAAAAATAAGCTCCCCCTGACCAGCTAAATCGTTCGCAATAAACGTTTTCCCCTTAAAATCGGCAAATTGCTGACTTTAAAGTGAGAAACATTACAACCGGGTGAATTTTTCTGTTTTATCACTTTTACAGTATCTTTGATTACCAACCGATTATTACAAAACTTTAAAAATAAAAAAAAAAAGAGAGAAATGCGGCTTAACGTCCATTCGACACAAACTAGGTCATTTCGGGACTAACATATGTTTTTAAATTTTATTTAAAACCCCCCCTTGCGCGTACTGGTCTTTAGCTGTTGGGAGGAAACCGAATGGCACGGAGAAAACCCACGAGGTTGGACACCATACTCCATGTCACGTGCAATCTCGAAATCGAAACGACGCCCGTTGACTCAATGACAGACGTTACGATACAGCGTGCACATGCTAACCATTCAGCCATTCAGCCTCCCTTAAAAATAGGCTCCCCCTGACCAGCATAATTGTTCGCAATAAACATTTGCCCTCTAAAATCGGCAAATTACTGACTTTAAAGTGGGAAACATTATAACCGGGCGAAATTTTATGTTTTAACAGTTTAATTCGCACGGTATTTTAATTACCAACCGATTATTACAAAACTTTTGAAAATAAGCTCCAACTGACCAGCTTAATCGCATGCAATAAACGTTTGGCCTGAATTGAAAGTTCTGCAACGAGGAAGATCATCTCGATTTTCCGGCGTGGTCCCCCCTTGTCAGTGAGGCAGAACGGAGGGCCTGACAAGGACAGCTGTCTAGTCGTTCGGGTGGGACGAAAAACCAAGGTCGCGTGTACACATTGGAGTGCACGTAAAATATCCCTAAGCAGTTGGAATTCGATACTGTTGAATAAGCTCTATACAATGACTAAATGTGCAGATTGTAGTCACACACACTGTATGTTTCGCTTAACAATGAAAGGGTGCCGTTTTCAATGTTCGATCCTTTTATTCTTCTACTCCAGATATTTTGGACTGTTGGTCGAAGTTTTCATATAAAAGACTACCGATAAGACTCTTTGTAGAAGAAGTTCCCAAAAAGTATTATGTTGACTTTAAGAGAAAAGAACCTTTAAAGATGCTCCAAATCGTAAACATACGACTTTTTGTTTACAGTACCTTTGATTACCAACCGATTATTACAAAACTTTAAAAATAAAAGAGAAAGAGAGAAATGCGGCTCAACGTCCATTTGACACAAACTAGGTCATTTCGGGACCAACATATGTTTTTTAATTGTATTTATAAACTTCCCTTGCGCGTACGGGTCTTTAGCCGTGGGAGGAAACAGAAGGACACAGAGAAAACCCACGAGGTTGGACATCATACTCCATGTCACGTGCAACTTGGAAATCAAAACGACGCCGGTTGACTCAATGACAGACGTTACGATACAGCGCGCGTATGCTAACCATTCAGCCTCCCTAAAATCTGGAAATTGCTGACTTATAGCAAGAAACATTTTAACCGGGCGAAATTTTCTGTTTTAACAGTTTAATTCGCACGGTATTTTAATTACCAACCGATTATTACAAAACTTTTGAAAATAAGCTCCAACTGACCAGCTTAATCGTATGCAATAAACGTTTGGCCTGAATTGAAAGTTCTGCAACGAGGAAGATCATCTCGATTTTCCGGCGTGGTCCCCCCTTGTCAGTGAGGCAGAATGGAGGGCCTGACAAGGACAGCTGTCTAGTCGTTCGGGTGGGACGAAAAACCAAGGTCGCGTGTACACATTGGAGTGCACGTAAAATATCCCTAAGCAGTTGGAATTCGATACTGTTGAATAAGCTCTATACAATGACTAAATGTGCAGATTGTAGTCACACACACTGCATGTTTCGCTTAACAATGAAAGGGTGCCGTTTTCAATGTTCGATCCTTTTATTCTTCTACTCCAGATATTTTGGACTGTTGATCGAAGTTTTCATATAAAAGACTACCGATAAGACTCTTTGTAGAAGAAGTTCCCAAAAAGTATTATGTTGACTTTAAGAGAAAAGAACCTTTAAAGATGCTCCAAATCGTAAACATACGACTTTTTGGATTTTCGATCTCCTTTTTTCAGCTATCCCTGATATTTAAAAAAAAGATACAACGATTTCACACAACAGGCCAGCTATTACACTCTCGATTAACAAGAGTTTCACCGCCCTCCCTTCATTATAACCGAAGTTATCTTGCCCTAAAGAATCAACAAATCAGCATGATTATTTCTGCTTACCCTAGGCAGAAAATGCTCATCTTTGAACTCAATCATGACATTGACATAGTGAACGTCTACACCAAGATTGAACATTCTAGCTTAATTAGAAGGAGAGTTATTGTATTTCAAAGTTTCGGCCCTTCAAATTGCTACTACTTTTCATATTCACTTCAAAATGGCAACCATCAATTGACCTAAATCAAAATTCTTCTCTGAACAATTTTTAGACCATCTTTCAAGGATTCAGAAAATATAACTCCCGTGTCTGTAAGTAAAATAGCAAAAAAGCCTTAGGGATTTTTCACGTTTCAAGATGGTGGCACTTCCGGTTCGATCAACAAACTTTATATTTTGTGTACAAATCAGTAATTACTTGTCTAGTATCCAAAAAAAAAAATCAGGTCATTCTGACCTATATTTCGATGATTTTTTTGAAAATTTTGATCTTTAATTTCGTCAAGGGGAGATAATTTAGAAAATTTCTAATTATATTTTTGAAGTCACATCGGTAAGGTCTACATATATACTAAATTTCATGACAATCGTACAACTATTAAAGAAGTTGTCAAATTGGTCTAAACTTCCGGTTCGAAATCACAGCGACGAATTTTCGAAATTCGAAAATTTGAAACTGCAGATGAAAATGATTTTTTTCAAGGTATTCAAAGAAAAAAGAATTAGTAAAATCGGTCAAAAAATAACAAAGTTACGACTATGCTTTGTCCATTTCGTCGTTCGTAAATTTCGGTGATTTCGGATTCGTAAAACGTTTTGAAAATATATTTAATCAAGGTTCGCACCCCATTTTTGGGGGGGTAGGTCAAAATTTCAGAAAGATCCTACGGATAGATTCTGAGAAATCCGATTTGCAGAAAACACACAAAAAAAAAAAATAATAATAATAATCTTAACAGAAACAATAAGCTTTCATATGTAATATGAAAGCTTAATAATAATTTTAACAAAAACAATAGTGTTTCACACAAGCTTCGCAGTGTGAAACCCTAACTAGGCCGAGATTTTGATTTGGCTTTTCCTAACCTATTTAATTAAATGTTCATACTTACTTGTGAGAACTAACACCCTGTGCTGTCGCCGAGGGATTTTTGTGGAGAAAACACCAAAAAGCAAAATACTTTGGTCCGTACAGATCGTTTTTCGTGTGTGGTTTAGTGTATGGATACGAGTGATCGGCCATACTGTTTACACTGACTACAACTTCCAAGATGGCGCCTGGCAGTCGCGTCACCAGGCGTCAAAAGTCACGTGATTGCTATTCTAGTCTATATTTCTATGCCCTCTATCATATGTAAAAGTAATATTTGCAGGCGAAAAGACCGGTCAGAATTGTAATTTATGGCAAAATTACGTCACTTTTGGTGCCGAAAGAAATTTTTATAGGTAAAAAATAAGTTGAAAATTCGCAACATACAAAATACAAACTTTGTTGTATACACATCGGGCAATAAATAATTAACCTATTACCCACAAACTGAAATTAAAAGGGTAAAAAACTTAAAAGTGACCCTCGGAAAATTGGCTATTATTCGACAGGGGAACATGCTAGAAGCCTTTTCTTGATATCAATATGATGGTATTGATTCAATCTTACTGCCCATTAGAGTCAGACGTTATAAAGTTAAACGAATAATGAATATAAATCCCTTCAAAAAAATGTTTGTTTTGAAGGCTAAAAATATGTTTTTTACAAAAATTACATTACTTCCGGTGATATTGAAAATGTTAATTTAAATCATAGAAGTCATAAATGGCATAAGGCATCAAATGGTAAAAAAATTATAAAAATCGAATAATAATTGACACTTTTATAGACCAAAAACATAGAAAAGTGACTTATAGAAGATTGCCTATTTCTCTGTAACCTTTCAAGTTAGAAACAATTTTGTGGTATCTGTATGGTCGTATGG
Organism: Patella caerulea; assembly: GCA_036850965.1. Classification (NCBI taxonomy): domain Eukaryota; kingdom Metazoa; phylum Mollusca; class Gastropoda; family Patellidae; genus Patella; species Patella caerulea. The sequence continues at coordinate 45,384,413 of JAZGQO010000001.1, read as the reverse complement.
CTTCATTCTATTTGTTGATGGGAATCAAATATCATAATTTTTATACGCCCACATTTTCATGTGGACGTATTATGTCGTCGCCCCTGTCCGTCCGTCCACAATTTGTTTGTGGACTCTCTACAGGTCACAATTCTTATCCGATTTTGACGAAACTTAAAATATAGGTTTATCCCCATAAGATCTCGGTTCCTTTCGATATTGGCATGTATTGGATCGGAACTTCATGGATTATGGCCCCTGATTGTACGAAATATCATGTTTTTAGCTTGTGGATCCTATAGAGGTTACAATTTTGAACCGATTGTGATGAAACTTGACATGCATGTTTATAACTCCAAAATCCTGGTTCCTTTCAATATTTGTGCCCAATCGAGGTCACAATTTTGAACCGATTTTGATGAAACTTGACATGTAAGTTTATAACCCAAAGATCTTGGTTCCTTGCACCAATTAGATCGTAACTTCCTGAATTATGGCCCCTGATTGTCCGAAAAATCACCATTTTTAGCGTGTGGTCCCTCAGGAGGTCAAAATTATTATCCGATTTAAAAAAACGTTTTATTTATCACTGTTACATGGTAATGAAGGTTGAGTTCAAATTTCGTGAAAATTGGACAAAAATTGACAAACAAAATGGCCGACGTTTGTACGCGAATAGTGTGAAAATATGTTATATCAAGGTTGTGGACCCTATAGAGGTCACAATTTTCAACCGATTTTGATGAAACTTGACATGTATGTTTATAACCCAAAGATCTTGGTTCCTTTCGATATTTGCACCCATCGGATTGTAACTTCCTGAATTATGGCTCCTGATTGTCCGAAAAATTGCCCTTTTTAGCTTGTGGTTCCTCTGGATTTCAAAATTATTATCCGATTTAAAAAAACGTTTGATTATATCACCGTTACATGGTAATGAAGATTGAGTTCAAATTTCGTGAAAATCGGACCCAAATTGACAGACAAAATGGACGCCGCTTGTACGCGAATGGTGTGAAAATATGTTATATCAAGGTTGTGGACCTTAAAGAGGTCACAATTTTGAACCGATTTTGATGACACTTGACATGCATGTTTATAACCCAAAGATCTTGGTTCCTTTTGATATTTGCGCCCATTGATTCGTAACTTCCTGAATTATGGCCCCTGATTGTACGAAAAATCACCCTTTTTAGCTTGTGGTCCCACTGGAGGTCAAAATTATTATCCAATTTAAAAAAAAACGTTTGATTATATCACGGTAACATGGTAATGAAGATTGAGGTAAAATTTCGTGAAAATTGACTGACAAAATGGACGCTGCTTGTACGCGAAGAGTGTAAAATATGGTATATCAAGGTTGTGAACCCTGTAGAGGTCACAATCTTCATTCAATTTTGATGAAACTTGAAACACATGTTTACAACTTAACAATCTTAGTTGCTTTCGATATTTGTGCATATCGGATTGTAACTTCCTGAATTATGGCCCATGATTGTACGAAAAATGCCCTTTTTTTTTAGCTTGTGGTCCCTCTGGGGTCAGAATTATTATCCCATTTTAAAAAAAACGTTTGATTATATCACTGTTACATCGTAATGAAGGTTGAGGTCGAATTTCGTGAAAATCGGACCAAAATTGACAGCTGTTCTTGTCAGGCCATCCATCCTTCATCACTAACAAGGGGAAACCACGCCAGAAAATCTAGATGAACTTTGTCACCCAATGCAGGGATCAAACACCCAACCTCAAGGCTACCGAGCCAGCATCTTACCCACTTAGCAACATGATCCCCAGTCTAATTTGAAGCCTACTGAAATGCACCTTTATAACCCAAAGATCTTAATTCATTTCGATATTTGCACATATCAAATTCTAACTTAATGATGTAGGTAAAATCACTTTCGGTATTGCTTGTTCTCTATCCATCTCTCGAAAATGTGGGCGTATCCTGCCTGGCAGTGCCAGCCTATCCTAAAAATATTATAAGGCAGACTCATTTGAATAAAATATTTGTTTTTTTATACGCCCACATTTTCATGTGGACGTATTATGTCGTCGCCCCTGTCCGTCCGGACGTCCGTCCGTCCACAATTTGTTTGTGGACTCTCTACAGGTCACAATTCTTATCCGATTTTGACGAAACTTGAAATATAGGTTTATCCCCAAAAGATCTCGGTTCCTTTCGATATTGGCATGTATCGGATCAAAACTTCATGGATTATGGCCCCTGATTGTACGAAAAATCACGTTTTTAGCTTGTGGACCCTATAGAGGTCACAATTTTGAACCGATTTTGATGAAACTTGACATGCATGTTTGTAACCCAAAGATCTTGGTTCCTTTCGATATTTGCGGCTATCGGAATGTAATTTCCTGAATTATGGCCCCTGATTGTCCGAAAAATCACCCTTTTTAGCTTGTGGTCCCTCTGGAGGTCACAATTATTATTCGATTTAAAAAACCGTTTGATTATATCACCGTTACACCCTAAGGAAGGTTGAGTTCGAATTTCGGGAAAATCGGACGAAAATTGCCATACAAAATGGCCACCGTTAGTACGCGAATACTGTTAAAAAATGGTATATCAAGGTTGTGGACCCTGTGGAGGTCACAATTTTGATTCGATTTTGATGAAACTTGAAATTCATGGTTATAACCCAAAGATCTTGCTTCCTTTCGATATTTGCGCATATCGGATCGTAACTTCCTGAATTATGGCCCCTGATTATACGCAAAATCGCCTTTTTTTTAGCTTGGAGGTCACAATTATTATTCGATTTAAAAAAACGTTTGATTATATCACCGTTACACCCTAAGGAAGGTTGAGTTCGAATTTCGGGAAAATCGGACGAAAATTGCCATACAAAATGGCCGCCGTTTGTACGCGAATACTGTTAAAAAATGGTATATCATGGTTGTGGACCCTGTGGAGGTCACAATTTTGATTCGATTGTGATGAAACTTGAAATTCAAGGTTATAACCCAAAGATCTTGCTTCTTTTCGATATTTGCGCATATCGGATCGTAACTTCCTGAATTATGGCCCCTGATTATACGCAAAATCGCCTTTTTTTTTAGCTTGGAGGTCACAATTATTATCCGATTTAAAAAAACGTTTGATTATATTACCGTTACACCGTAAGGAAGGTTGAGTTCGAATTTCGGGAAAATCAGACCAAAATTGCCATACAAAATGGCCACCGTTTGTACGTGAATACTGTTAAAAAATGGTATATCAAGGTTGTGGACCCTGTAAAGGTCACAATTTTAATTCGATTTTGATGAAACTTGAAATGCATGGTTATAACCCAAAGATCTTGGTTCCTTTCGGTATTTGCGCATATCGGATCGTAACTTCCTGAATTATTCAAATTTCGTGAAAATGATACCAAATGCCGGACGAAATGGTCGCCGTTTGTACGCGAATAGTGTAAAGATATGGTATATCATGGTTGTTGACTCTGTACAGGTCACAATTCTTATCCGATTTTGACGAAAAGTCACATTTCTAGGTTGTGTACCGTCACACCATAATCATTGTCGACTTCGAATTTCATGAATATCAGACTGGAACTGACCAACAAAATGGCTGCTCCCAATACAGTATGAAATACAGGACTTAATGATGTAGGAAAAATCACTTTCCGTATTGTTTGTTCTCTATCCATCTCTCGAAAATGTGGGCGTATCCTGCCTGGCAGTGCCAGCCTATCTTTTAGGTTAGAAATACAGTTTTTGCCCAAATGACGTCATTTCCGGTCACAGTGGAAATGTAAAATTAGCTTGGCCTAGTTTAAATTGGCATTAGGCATGAAATGGAAAAAAAATATTGCAAATCGAATAATAATTCACTCTTTTATAGGCAAAATAACATGAAAAGTGATGCATGCAAAATTGCATATTTCTCGGCAACTGCTCACATTACAAACTAATTTTCGCATACATTCTCCTTGTCTGGATTATTGCTACGACTACGAGTTTATGAAAATTACAAATAAATATTTCAAAATATGAAGACGTTGAATGAATTGTAAATAACTGAATTTTACACTTTATTTTACAATTTATTGGAAATTGCCCGAAAATGAAATTGAAATTTAAAAATCTGAGCTAAAGATTTTATACAACCTTACAGGGTGCATCCTTTTAGTTATATTAGTTTTGAAAAATAATATATATGCTTTCAAAAAGTGGTACCGAACTGTCAAACTTGTAGTTTTTGTTAATATTATTTCACTTCCGTTGCCGACAACAAAATTTCACCGTAACAAAAAAAATTACAATTGGGACCACGGAGCATATGAACTTTGTTTTATACCAATCGAACAATAAATAGTTTTTATGGTTACGAAAAACTAAATTAGCCGATGGCGGCTAACGCAAATTACCGAGACAATTTTTTTTCTCATTTCTGCTCAAGTAGGATGATATTTTAACCCTGTGTAAAATACCATCAAAAAATATTCATAAATAAAAAAGGTTTTCGTAAAAAAAATATTTTTTTTCAAAATATCTGACATTTTTTCGACTACTTCCGGATTTACGATCATTGTCGTGACAGCTTTACGAAGTTCTTTGGAGACTTAACTTTCTGTACCAGAAGTGTCAGAAACATCCATTGAGTAGTTTTGGAAAAAAAGATAAATTAAAGAGCGTTTACAAAAATTTAACGATTTTTCATTTTTTTTCAAAGTTTGATGCCATTTTTGGACCACCTATATTATTTCAATGCTTTTCATTTTGGATTCACTATATAGACAACCGATAGGACTTTGGGTAAGAAAAGTTTAAGAAAAATCTGCGGCGTCGTTTTCGAGAAAGGGGCGTCTCAGAATGTTAAAATATCGGAAAATACTAGATTTTTGGCATACAATAATTTATTTCCTTACCATCGAAATCGTATTATTTAGATACCATATGATGGCCCATTAATAGGTCTATCCAACGACACTTTAGTTCTTTTGGTACGCTATTACCTAAGGGAGAAATCAAGTTTTTCGCAAGTGCGACAATGTTTTTAACCTTTTTTTTCTCATTTTTTGAATACTTCCGGTATGGTTATTATTGTCGGAATAGTTTTAATAGCCAGTTTGGGCACTAAAATAGTCACAGGGCTCTGTAATGATATATTACATTACCTGATCAGATAAAATGTCCCTGAGAAATCCTATGTTCAAAAGTGCCAAAATGCAAAAAATTTAAAATATCGAGAATTAAATTTCAATAATTACATACATAAAACTAGACCTGCATGCAGGAATGACGGGTTTCACTGGTGCCATGTTACCCTTAAACATGTCACTTCCGGTGCCAAGTTACCCTTGAACATATGTCACTTCCGGTACCAGCGAAACCACTAAACAGGTTTCCAAATTAACATTGCACACAAATAAAATGGACGCAGAATCAACAAAATCCAACAATATCAATTCATTTTATACATTTGTTACTTGTAAATGATCTTGACAAAATTAGATTACTTCCTGTGTTAATGAAAATGTTCAATTAGTCTTATGAAATCAGAAATGGCATACGATATCATATAGTGAAAATTTTATGTAAAATTTTAAGACCAAAAAACTTGAAAAGTGACTTGTAGAAAATCTGCTATTTCTCTGCAACCGTACAAGTTACAAACCATTTTGTGGTATCTGCGTGATGATGCCGTGATCGTATGGGTTCATTCTATTTGTTGATTAGCATCAAATACCATAATTTGAAAAAGATTTCAAAACAGACTCATTTGAATAAAATATCTGTTTTGAAGGCTAAAAATACAGTTTTTGCCAAAATGACATTACTTCCGGTGATAATGAAAATCTTAAATTACTTGAATGAAATCCCAAATGGCAGTAGGTATAACACGGTGTAACGTTTATGAAAATCGAATAATAATTGACACTTTTATGGCCCCGAAACCTTCAAAAGTGACCTGTAGAAAACCGTCTATTTCTCGGCAACCGAACAAGTTAGAAACAATTTTATGATATCTATATGACCATATGAGTTTTGTTTATATGTGAATTTAAACAAAAGTTAAAATTATTAATACATATTAAGTTATTCTTTTTTGAATAAAACATTGATTTAAAAAGTTTAAAATGCAGTTTTTGACCAAATGATGTCACTTCCGGTGTCAATTTTAAATTGTAATCAACTTGATATGACGCTACATGCTTTTTGAATCAAATGATGTCACTTTTATAAAAATCCAATAATAATTGACTATTTTACAGGCAAAATAACGAAAACAGTGACTTGTACAGAACTGCCCATTTCTTGGTTACTGCTTATATTACAAACGAATTTTAACATACATTTTCTTCGTATGGATTATAGCTACAAGTTTATAAAAGTTACGAAGAAATATTTTAAAATCTGAAAAGCCTGAATAGGTTGTAAATAGGTAAATTTTACACCATTTTTAGCCTCTTAATCGAATTTCCTCGAAAGTGAAATCGAAATTAAAAAAACTGCTTCCTACATTTTTTGCGCCTTGAAAGGGCTCACTCTTTGAGTCAAATAATTTTTCCAAAAAATAATATTTGTTTTCGAAGTAGGAAAATAACTGTCAAAATTGTAGTTTTTGGTAAAATTATGCCACTTCCGATGCCGACAGATAACACTTTTGGTAATAAAAAAAATGACAATTGATACAACGAAGCATATGAATTTTGTTTTATACAAATCGGACAATAAAAAATTAATCTAGGACTGAAAAACTGAATTAGCCAATGGCGGCCAAGGAAAATTACTGAGACAGTTTTTTTTAACATTTTTGCACTAGTCAGATGACTTTTTAATTCTGTGCACAATACGACTAAAAAATATTCATAAATAAAAAAATTTTTTGTAAAATTTTAAATTTTCGAAATTTGGCGCCTAATATCTTCGAAGATTTGCCGAAAATCAAAAATCGAAAGTAGCGTAGCTATGTGCCCTGTCTCAGGCTATGCCAAAATGTATCGAAAGTTAAAATCCAATGATTATTGTTAAAATTACTGCAATATTTTCAAAAACGATAACTTCGGTGATTTCGGACATTTCGCATTGTCGCAGAACGTTCAAAATAGCTTTATCCTCTAAGTCACACCCACTTTCCCAGTAAAACCGAAGAGATCGTAACGATGCGACACGTAGTTGCTGAGATCTATTCAAATTGGAATCTGAATAATAATAATAATAATAATAAGAATAATAATTTTAACAAAAACAATAGTGTTTCACACAAGCTACGCAGTGTGAAACCCTAATTATACATTGTTAGAATCGTAATTAGGTCAGCTATCTGAATATACAACCTTTTTTTTTAAATCTCTTAAAATAAAAAAAAAGTAGAGCATTTTCCAAAATTTCACGACTTTTCGACGATTTTCAGTCCGTTATTTCACCTATTCCAGATATTTCAAAGTCTTATTGGATGGTTTCATGCAAAATAACTCCGAAAGGACTCTCGATAGAAAAGATTTAAAAAAAAGTTGTGGGTAAGTTTTCGAGATACAGGCATCCAAAAACGCTCCAAATCAGAAAATACTTGATTTTCAGCGTGCCATATTTTGCTGCCAGATCATAGTATCCGTATGAATGGGGTATCATACGATAGTACAATCCTAGTGCAGTCCAATGGGACCCTGATTTCTTTAATCCATTAATATCAGGAGGAGAAATCGCGTTTTCCCCAAAACTATCCATTTTTTGCATTTTTTTCAAAATATTGCACATTATTTCGACTACTTCCGGTCTACGGATCATTGTTGAAATTGCTTTATTCCTTGCAATGGTCATTTAGCTTCCGGTCTCAGAAGTGCCAATTTGACCATAATATATTATAACGAAACCCAAGCTTAAAAAATAGGTAGAAAATTCGAAAAAAATTGAAATATAAAGGGTGATAACTCCGAATAAAACTTATATTACTGGAATCAGATGGACTTAAGGTATCCAAAAATGTAAGTCAAATTTGAAAATTTTGAAAAATGAAAAAATTGTTTCTTAAAGAACATTTTTCAATTTTCGAACGCTAGAAGTCAGTGAAGAACTTTCGAAATTACAAAATCTTAGATTGCTATTGGCTCGGAAAAGATTCAGGGTTTCCGAAAATGTCATTTGTTTGAAAATGGGTAAAGAATTGACGAAACTATGGCCAATTTTCAATTTTTTGACAACGTACAAAGATCTGCCACTTCCGGTATGCGCAGAATTTTCGAAAATACTTTATCAAGTAGCCACCACATGGTTTCCCGAAAGAAAAGTTGATTTCAGATCGATATCTGCTTTCGATCATGGAGAACTTGGCTCCCGCGGTAAATAATAATAATAATTTTAGTAATCTCAAAATCTTAGATTGCTATTGGCTCGGAAAAGATTCAGGGTTTCCGAAAATGTCATTTGTTTGAAAATGGGAAAAGAATTGACGAAACTATGGCCAATTTTCAATTTTTTGACAACGTACAAAGATCTGCCACTTCCGGTATGCGCAGAATTTTCGAAAATACTTTATCAAGTAGCCACCACATGGTTTCCCGAAAGAAAAGTTGATTTCAGATCGATATCTGCTTTCGATCATGGAGAACTTGGCTCCCGCGGTAAATAATAATAATAATTTTAGTAATCTCAATAGGCTTTCAGACGAAAGTCTGAAAGCCTAACTAGATCTGCTACTGTCCCATGCAGATATGAAAGCTTTCATATTCACAGTCACTTCCTGTCACATGTCATGGGTCATATAAATAATCCGAACAAGAAAAAATAAATCATTAAAATCGATCACAATCTAGCGAAATTAATGTGATTTTTCACCCGTAAACATTCCGATAGCATGTAGTTTTTGGCTTCTTATTATGTGCTTAAAATAGAACCACTTTCTCCGTGAGAAAAATGACCGGTTGTGAAAATTTTGAAGTGGAAGCCCTGGTTTGCCCCCTGAAATTGCAAATTGCTGACTTTAAAGTGAGAAACATTACAACCGGGCGAAATTTTCTGCTTTATCACTTTTACAGTACCTGTGATTACCAACCGATTATTACAAAACTTTGAAACTAAAAGAGAAAGAGAGAAATGCGGCTTAACGTCCTTTCGACACAAACTAGATCATTTCGGGACTGACATATGTTTTTTAATTTTATTTAAAAAATCCCCTTGCGCGTACGATTCTTTAGCTGTGGGAGGAAACCGAAGGACACAGAGAAAACCCATGAGGTTGGACACCATACTCCATGTCACATGCAACTTGGAAATCGAAACGACGCTGGTTGACTCAATGACAAACGTTACGATACAGCGCACACGTGCTAACCATTCAGCAATTCAGTCTCCCTAAAATTGGGAAATTGCTGACTTATAGCAAGAAACATTTCAAGAAACCATTTTGTGGTATCTGTATGGTCGTATGGCTTCATTCTATTTGTTGATAGCAATCAAATATCATAATTTTAAAAATATTATAAGGCAGACTCATTTGAATAAAATATTTGTTTTTTAGGTTAGAAATACAGTTTTTGCCCAAATGACGTCATTTCCGGTCACAGTGAAAATTTAAAATTGGCTTGACCTAGTCCATTTCCATCAAATGGAAAAATAAATATTGCAAATCGAATAATAATTCACTCTTTTATAGGCAAAATAACGTGAAAAGTGATGCATGCAAAATTGCATATTTCTCGGCAACTGCTCATATTACAAACTAATTTTCTCAATCATTCTCTTCGTCTGGATTATTGCTACGAGTTTATGAAAATTACAAATAAATATTTCAAAATATGAAGACGCTGAATGAATTGTAAATAACTGAATTTTACACTTTATTTTACATTTTATTTGAAATTGCCCGAAAATGAAATTGAAATTAAAAAATCTGAGCTAAAGATTTTATACAACCTTGCAGGGTGCATCCTTTTAGTTATATCAGTCTTGAACAAAAAAATATTTGCTTTCAAAAAGTGGTACCGAACTGTCAAAATTGTAGTTTTTGTTAATATTACGTCACTTCCGTTGCCGACAGAAAAATTTCACCGTAACAAAAAAAATTACAATTGGGACCACGGAGCATATGAACTTTGTTGTATACCAATCGAACAATAAATAGTTTTTCAGGGTACGAAAAACTAAATTAGCCGATGGCGGCTAGCGCAAGTTACAGAGACAATTTTTTTTCTCATTTCTGCTCAAGTACAATGATATTTTAACCCTGTGTAAAATACCATCAAAAAATGTTCATAATTAAAAAAGTTTTTCGAAAAAAGATTAATTTTTTTCAAAATATCGGACATGTTTTCGACTACTTCCGGTTTTACGATCATTATCGATCGTGATAGCTTTACGAAGTTATTTGGACACTTAACTTTCTGTACCAGAAGTGTCAGAAACATCCATTGAGTAGTTTTGGAAAAAAAGATAAATTAAAGAACGTTTACAAAAACTTAACGATTTTTCAATTTTTATACGCCCACATTGAAATGTGGTCGTATATTGTCGTCTGTCGGTCCGGCGTCCACAATTGCTTGTGGACGCTCTACAGGCTAAAGTTAATATCCGATTGACTTTAAATTTATACACAGTGTTTTAGGTCATGAGACGAAGAAGCCTATTGTTTTTCAGCGATTTCCGATAATAACTACCAGAGTTATGGCCCTTGATCACTTCAAAAAATCTTGTGGACGCTCTAGAGGCAAAAGTTAATATCCGATTGACTTTAAATTTATACGCAGTGTTTAAGGTCATGAGACGAAGAAGCCTATTGATTTTCAGCAATTTCCGATAATTAGTGCCAGAGTTATGGCCCTTGATCACTTAAAAAAAATCCTGCGGGCGCTCTAGAGGCCAAAGTTAATATCCGATTGACTTTAAATTTATACACAGTGTCTAAGGTCATGAGACGAAGAAGATTTTTGATTTTCAGCGATTCCGATAATTAGTGCCAGAGTTATGACCCTTGATCACTTCAAAAAATCTTGTGGATGCTCTAGAGGCCAAAGTTAATATCCGATTGACTTTAAATTTATACACAGTGTTTAAGGTCATGAGACTAGGACGTCTATCGATTTTCAGTGGTATTCAATAATTGCTGCCAGAGTTATGGCCCTTGATCACTTCGAAAAAATCCTGTGGAAGCTCTAGAGGCCAAAGTTAATATCTGATCGACTTTAAATTAACACACAGTGTTTAAGGTCATGAGACGAAGAAGCCTATTGATTTTCAGAGATTTCAAATAATTACTGCCAGAGTTATCTCCCTTGATAACTTCAAAAAATCTTGTGACGTTATAGAGGCCAAACTTATCATCCGATTGACTTTAGATTGATACACAGAGTTTAAAGTGTTGAAACGAACAAGTATTTTGATTTTCAATGAATTTTGATAACTGAACAGCTAAATCCATGATATTAAATGTTTCATGTATATACTAATTGTTAGCGTGGGGTAAAGCTTTATAAAAAGCAATCAAATTCTAATGATTTTCTGATAATTACATAATCAGTTTTTAGTCTGCTACAAATGTTTCATTAGCGAAAAAAGTAAAAATATGCGACAACCCTTGTTGACTGCTCGGACGATTTAGCTGCTGTGGGCGTATGTTTCGTTGCCTGGCAACCTATCTTTTTCAAAGTTTGATGCCATTATTATTTCAATGCTTTTCATTTTGGATTCACTATAATATAGACAACCGATAGGACTTTGAGTAAGAAAAGTTTAAGAAAACTCGCAGGCGTCGTTTTCGAGAAAAGGGCTTCTCAGAATGTTAAAAAATTGGAAAATACTAGATTTTTTGCATACAATAATTTTATTTCCTTACCATTGAAATCGTATTATTTAGATAACATATCGTCGCTGCGCTTCCAAAACCTCCTATCTCGGATTTATCCAAAAACTTTTTTTGGGCTTATTACATTCACATTTCATTGATACATGTCCTTTCAAAACCTCGGATCTCTAAACCAATTAGAAATTCTTATTTTAGCTTGTGACTAATTGTCGTATTTCGATTGGACAAAAAATATTTTCGTCAAAACCTCGTATCTCAAAACCACGTTGAAACGACGTCAATAGAAGCCTGCATTTGTTTAATACGGTAAGATTTTTCATCTAAATTTGAACTTAATAAATGGGCTGGTTTGTTGTGGTTGTTGGTTATGTTCTGTTGTTTACCATTTCTGTTTATATTACCTTCATGTGATTTATTAGCTATTGGTGGTCTTTCTAAATCGTACAACTATTAAAGAAGTTGTCAAATTGGTCTAAACTTCCGGTTGGAAATCACAGCGACGTATTTTCGAAATTCGAAAATGTGAAACTGCAGATGAAATTGATTTTTTTCAAGGTATTCAAAGAAAAAAGAATTAATAAAATCGGTCAAAAAATAGCAAAGTTACGACTATGCATTGTCAGTTTTTTCGGTGATTTCGAATTCGCAAAACGTTTTCAAAATATATTTAATCAACAGCCACCACCCATTTTTGGGGGGGTAGGTCAAAGTTTCAGAAACATCCTATGGTTAGATTCTGTGAAATCCGATTTGCAGGAAAAACACAAAAAAAAATAACTAGATCTGCTACTGTTCCATGCAGATATGAAAGCTTTCATATTCACTGTCAGTTCCTGTCACATGTCATGGGTAATATAAATAATCCGAAGAAGAAAAAATAAATCATTAAAATCGGTCACAATCTATCGAAATTAATGTGATTTTTCACTCGTAAACAACTTTGTCGGCACGAAAAACATCAAAAGCGAAATTCGAATTTTTGAAATATTCAAATACCAAAAATTCGACCCGTATCCCTTCTATCCTGAAATTGAAATGTATGAAATCTTAGACATACATGTAGGAGACACATTGAACATACTATGCCCTATTGTGTTTGTTTACAAGTCCTAAATGTCGATTTTTCACTATGTTTCATATTCACTATATTTTATTGAAAAACTTTCCTTGCGCGTACGGGTCTTTAGCCGTGGGAGGAAACCGAAGGACACGGAGAAAACCCATATTCACTTCAAAATGGAATCCATCAGTTGACCTAAATCAAAATTCTGCTCCCAGAGATTTTTGGGCCAACCTTCAAGGATTCAGAAAATATAACTCCCTTGTCTGTAAGTAAAATGGCAAAAAAGCCTTAGGGATTTTTCACGTTTCAAGATGGTGGCACTTCCGGTTCGACCAACAAACTTCATATTTTGTGCACAAATCAGTAATTACTTATCTAGTATCCCAAAAAAAAATCAGGTCATTCTGACCTATATTTCGATGATTTTTTTTGAAAATTTTGATCCTTAATTTCGTCAAGGGGAGATAATTCCGAAAATTTCTAATTATATTTTTGAAATCACATCGCTAGGATCTACTTATATACTAAATTTCATGAAGATCGTACAACTATTAAAGAAGTTGTCAAATTGGTCTAAACTTCCGGTTCGAAATCAAAGCGACGAATTTTCGAAATTCAAAAATGTGAAACTGCAGATGAAAATCATTTTTTTCAAGGTATTCAAAGAAAAAAGAATTAGTAAGATCGGTCAAAAAATAACAAAGTTACGACTATGTATTGTCAGTTTTTTCGTTCGTAAAATTCGGTGATTTCGGATTCGTAAAACGTTTTGAAAATATATTTAAACAACGTTCGCACCCCATTTTTGGCGGGGTAGGTCAAAATTTCAGAAAGATCCTATGGATAGATTCTGAGAAATCCGATTTGCAAAAAAAAAAAATAATAATAATGACTTTAACAGAAACATTAAAATCTTAGACATACATGTAGGATCTGCTACTGTCCCATGCTGATATGAAAGCTTTCATATTCATCGTCACGTGTCATCGATTGTATCAAGTATCCTAAATAAAAGGATAAGAAGAAAAAATTATCAAAATTGGTAAAAAAATCGCGAAGTTACAAGTCTAAATATAGTATGAAACATTGCACCCAGGCATAACAATAATCTGTACTAATGGTACTAGATGATGGCAGTATTGACCAGTTATTTATACAAGGAATATCAGCCCTTATATAACTCTCTGTACTGCCAGAATCGACCAGTGCCATGATTGGCACATTATTAATTAGAATCTTGATCATTGAATCTTTCAATACACTCATTCCAGCCGATGCTATAATTGATGATAGCTGGGGAGTCATCGCCGACGTCTGTTTTGATTTGGATTCTGCTGGGGACTGACAGATACTTTAAAAATGACCCTTTTTACCACATGATCTGCATATTGCATCTCGAGCAGTACATCTTGACCGGGGGTTTCTCTATGAAGGGGAGCCCGGGGCACATTGAACCAGTTTTTTCACATGCATGGTTGGCCTCCTTCCACATCAAAAGTTTTTATTAGAAGATCTATTTATTTTATTGTATTGTTTGAAGACTTATCTTAGTTGTCATAGTCTATCAAATTTAATTGAATTAATCTTTAACTTTTTTAAAAAAATCATGTTTCAATACACCGGACAGTAGTGGTTCAATCTACCCCATTGTATGAAATAGTCGGGGCAAGTTGAACCACATAATGGGGCACTTTGAATACTTACTAAAAAGTCGATAGTTATCAGCCATGATTGTATGTTAAACATTGATCTCGGTTTAGATCACTTGTTTCTAGTGATCTAATGAATCTTCAAGTATGAGTGTTTGGTTGAGATAAAAAAAAAAACCCACAGATTTGACATTTTTGCAGTAATTATAATAATCGGGAGTTTAAAAGTCCCTAGACTCCTTTAAATCATCATGGGCCCCCTGAGCTAACATTTTGTACTGGAAACCATTCAACTAGATTTTTGTATTAGTGAATCAAACCAAAATATGTCCCAATATTCGAACACGGCTTCTGTGAACTTTTAATGCTGAAAAATTGACATTTCAAATCTGTTGTTTTTATTTTCAACTTTTATTAGTTTTTGGCATTACATTTCGTAAACCAGTAACTTAGCTCAAATCCAGCTTAGAAACCATAACTAAAAATACTACCTTCAACCCATGCATGGTAATATTGTTTTTCTCTGTCAGTTTTATTTTGAAATGATCAACAAAAAGAATGAATTAAAGATGATGCAGATTAAAAACCATAACTAAACATAATATTATCTTCAACTCTTGCATGATAATACAGTTTTTTTTTACTGGCAGTTATATTTCGAAAGATCAACAGCAAAATGAATTAAAGAAGATGCGCGTTTAGTTGTGCCTGAATCAAGTGGTTTAGGAAGACACATCAGAATAGAATTTCTGTATACAGGTGAAACATCATCCACAAGTGGTTTAACAAATTTCCCTACAGCTTTAGCAGATTGCCGGTAAATAGAAATAATCAGAGAATTTGATTCTTCTTCTTTATCCACGATTTCACCAACATAATGGACAGACCTCAGACTGTTAATCGGTATCAGTTTAATCAAGACAAAATCTCCTACTTCCGGATTCTTGTGAAAATCAAAATCTATGTCAGAGTTTTCATCATATTCATCTGAATCCTCATCAATTTCAAAACTACCATCACTCTCATCACTTATTTCACATGCAATTTTTTGTTGTTTTTTCTTGTTTGATTGACATCTTTTTTTACATTTTTTTCCATGGACAATCTCAAAGCTTCAGCCAATTTCTCCTGTTCTGGGGTGCTGGTCAAAATTTTTGCTGATCCCCTCTTTCTTGATTTTGGTTTCATGACTGTTTTTGTGAGCTTAGGATATGGTCTGATGTCCTCTAGTGTTGATTTCTCCAAGTTTTTTTCTAAATTTGGGTTTGAAATTTGGGTTGTGGAGGTCTCGGCATAAGACTGGTCTTGCAAAAGAAAATTGTCGTTCAGTATGATGGGCTTGAAGACCTGTGATGGAAGAAAATCTGATTCATCAAAAGTGTCAGTATTTAAGGGCCAAATTCCGCTTTTACTAAACCCCTGAACAATGTTTGAGTATGAACATCCATGACGAAATGCCCTGTCAAAGCATGCTGGTAAATCATATATTGTTATTCGTTTGCCAGGATTACTCAAGTTCCATTCATTTACAGCTTTATTGTAATATTTTTTGACTGGTCCAAACACAGCAACATCGAGGGGCTGAAGTCTGTGAGAACAGTGAGGCGGAAATGTGATAATAGTTAGTCCATTTTTATACGCCCACATTGAAATGTGGTCGTATATTGTCGTCGCCCCCGTCCGTCCGTCGGTCCGGCGTCCACAATTGCTTGTGGACGCTCTACAGGCTAAAGTTAATATCCGATTGACTTTAAATTTATACACAGTGTTTAAGGTCATGAGACGAAGAAGCCTATTGTTTTTCAGCGTTTTCCGATAATAACTACCAGAGTTATGGCCCTTGATCACTTCAAAAAATCTTGTGGACGCTCTAGAGGCCAAAGTTAATATCCGATTGACTTTAAATTTATACACAGTGTTTAAGGTCATGAGATGAAGAAGCCTATTGTTTTTCAGAGATTTCCGATAATAACTACTAGAGTTATGGGCCTTGATCACTTCAAAATATCTTGTGGACGCTCTAGAGGCCAAAGTTAATATCCGATTGACTTTAAATTTATACACAGTGTTTAAGGTCATGAGACGAAGAAGCCTATTGATTTTCAGCGATTTCCGATAATTAGTGCCAGAGTTATGGCCCTTGAACACTTGAAAATATCTTGTGGATGCTCTAGAGGCCAAAGTTAATATCCAATTGACTTTAAATTTATACACAGTGTTTAAGGTCATGAGACGAAGAATCCTATTGATTTTCAGCAATTTCCGATAATAAGTGCCAGAGTTATGGCCCTTGATCACTTCAAAAAATCTTGTGGACGCTCTAGAGGCCAAAGTTAATATCCGATTTACTTTAAATTTATACACAGTGTTTAAGGTCATGAGGCAAAGAATCCTATTGATTTTCAGCGATTTCCGATAATAACTACCAGAGTTATGGCCCTTGATCACTTCAAAATATCTTGTGGATGCTCTAGAGGGCAAAGTTAATATCCGATTGACTTTAAATTTGTACACAGTGTTTAAGGTCATGAGACGAAGAAACCTATTGTTTTTCAGCGATTTCCGATAATAACTACCAGTTTTTAGTGTATTACAAATGTTTCATTAGCAAAAAAAGTAAAAATATGCGACAACCCTTGTTGACTGCCCGGACGATTTAGCTGCTGTGGGCGTATGTTTCGTTGCCTGGCAACCTATCTTTCCTGGACAGATCCACCACATCTAACCCAATATGGCTTTCATGGTTATCAAGCAATAAGACAGCTGGCTTCCCCTTGCTACATCCCATATGTTTAATGAAATGCTCCAGCACCAATGGGAATAGGTTGGAGTTCATCCAACCAGATGCCGAAGCAAGTCCCAACGTACCATGTGGTGCTCCATTTAGCATATATTCTTTAAAATTCACTCGAGGAAAAATCATAGCCGGAGGCAGAGATTTACCACAGCAGCATACAGTTAACAGTGACCCACGTTCAGCTGTAGTTATCTGCCCCACCTGTTTTGTTCCCTTTTCAGTAATTACTTTAGGAACAGCTTGGACTGTTGTTATTCCACTTTCATCTAAGTTAAAGATAGATGATGCATCATATGCATGATTGGACAAAACTTCTACCAAAAGATCAAAAAATTGCTTAACAGCAAATTTATTAAAACCTTGAGCATAAATGCGTCTCTGATGGATTCTTGCTTATATTGTTCTTTTGTCACATTCTTGTAATTGCAGTCTTTATCTAATACTTTTAATTTTTGAAGAAACTGATCTAAAATGTTTGACCCATTTCTTGCTTGCTAGTTGCGAGTAGATGTCTTGCAAAAATCTCGTTTTTGGGTTTGTCAAAGGCTGCTTCAAGTGTTTCCATTGCAGAATCAAAGCTATTTATGTCAGCAATTATTTCGAATACGTTCGGTGCGACGAAATTTATTAATGTTGACATTTTATTTGGATGTCGATCTTCGGCTTCTAACGTAGCCAAAAAGTTCTCGAAAGTCCGTTTCCAATGACGCCATGACTTTGCTGCGTCGGGAGAGTTTGGGTCCGTATCGATACGGTCCGGTCTAAGATGTCGATCCATTTCTAATAGAATACTTCTAAGTTGATTAAATTGTTATGAATGTGATTAATAAGACGAATGATGATGGCTTTTATAAGCTTTAATCAACTTGAAGGAAGTATGGCAAATCATAAGTAAAGACGGCGGAAGGTCAAGGACGCAACTGGCGCCACCTGAAGTACTTCCGTCAATAACAAGACGAAAGTAGAAATAGCAAAATAACGATCAATAATTATCATAAAAAGTACAGTAGAGTCTGCATTAGCAGCCACCCGCTTAACGGGAGTGGCCTCTTAATAAAATCTTGTGTTTTTTGTGCTGACATCAACTAATATTACGCTTGAATGCATGGAAGCAAACACCAATTCTTGCATCGGTAAATTTGGCCGTCGCTGAATCTCGGACAGAACTTCTGTAAACTTGTCATTTTGTACCAACCTTCAATACTACTGTCTTATTCATTTTTGTGAAGAAAATCGATGAATTAATTTTATTTTATCAAAAAAGCACTTGATATTGCCACCGATTCACAGGGGGTGTAACTCTGTATGTAAAATTATAGGAGGCGCTAAAACGTCTATTTAACAACAAAGTGGCTATGGAAAAGAGATGCTAGATGATCGTGACAAAATTCAGCTTTTTGTCGGTACTTTCAATTTTTTCAATCAGTATCAAATAATGTTCCGTCACGTGTGAAGACAATGATCAGATTAGTCATTTAATAAAACAAAAGATTAATTAACAGATAATCGGGTTAATTGTTATTTACGTTTTCAGTGGTCATTGAATTTTGAGACTGAATATTTGAGAAAGTATATATCCTATTAACTCAGAAACTTTTGTAAATTGATAAAAGCCAAGCTAACATTAACTATGACAATTTTGGAGGTTTCCTCCCACTGCTAAAAACTCATACGTGCAAGCGATTAATTGAAATAAAATTAAACCATGTGTTAGTCCCGAAATGACATAGTTTGTACATTAAACCCCATCTCCCGCTCTCTATATCCCAAAGATGTTGGTTCGTTTAGATATTTGCACATATTGGATCGTAACTTCCTGACTTATATCCTGATTGTCCGAAAAATCGACTTCGAATTTCATGAAAATCAGACCAAAATTGCCAAACAGAATGGCCGCTGCTTATACGTGAAGTGTGAAAATATTGTATATCAAGGTTGTGGACTCTGTATAATTCACAATTTTAATTTGATTTTGATGAAACTTGAAATGCATGTTTATAACCTAATGATCTTGGTTCCTTTAGATATTTGTGCACCTCTGATCGTGATTTTTTTTGACAACCAAGGGCCATAATTCATGAAGTTTCGATCCGATACATACCAGCAGCCGAGTTCTTATGGGGATAAACCTATATTTCAAGTTTCATCATAATTGGATAAGTCTTTGACTTTATCACGGTTACATCATAAGGAAGGTCGAATTATGTGAAAATCAGACCAAAAGTGTCGGACAAAATGGCCACCGCTTGTCTGCAAATTGTGTAAAAATATGGTATATCAAGATTGTAGACCCTGTATAGGTCACAATTTTAATCCCAATTTGATGAAAATTGAAATGCATGTTTATAACCCAAAGATCTTGGTTCCTGTCAATATATGTATATATCAAACTGTAACTTCATGAGTTATGGCCCTTGATTGCAGGAAAAATCACTTTCTTCTCTATCCATCTCTCGAAAAATGTGTCCTGTTTGGCAAGCCTTTACATGTCAAATAATTTGAAACAAACTTATTTGTATTTACTTATAGTTTTTATTTTAACTAAATGATAACTTTCATTTGGTTGGATGAAAGCAAAAGTAGGAATATGTATTATGCAAGTTGCTGAAATTTGACTATAAATTTTGGTATTATTATTGATTTATAAATACAAGTATGTAATTACAACCAAGGTTTTGTTTATTTGAAGTTTCAGCTATTATTATTCGGAATGCGTTATGATATTATTATTTGGAATACTTAATGCAATTATTGATGTGAATAATGTATGCTTAAATCAACATGTCTGTTGTTAAACATACAACTATTCGTTAGGCTTACCCATGGCTGGTTCATTTCAAAATGGATTAAGAACCCTGGTCAGAAAAGAATAAAAAATATACGTTTTTACATGGGTAGGGTAACTACAACTTTTGGAGGGGCCTGAAAAAGTTTATATTTAACACCACTCTCTACTAAAAATAATGTCTTATTGTTGTAGAAAAGCTAGGAGTGGAAGCAGATCAAGTTCAAAATGGTGTCGAAGGTTTAATGTATTTATTAACAGAATCTTCAAAACTCATGGTAATTACATAGTTACATTTATTTTTTTATTAACATAACTGTACAGGTCAGCAATTTCTGGCCAATCAGCATTCTTCAATAAATTCTGGTAATTTTCACCATGTTTGAACTTATGTTGGACATCATATGGGAAATAGAATTATTATAAACAGAAAAAGTTATTGCCAATTATAGTTTGTATGGGAGTGGACATTTGACCCATTTCTCTCTCTCTTATTTCCAGTTAAGATAATCATAGGAATAGGTATTTGGACAGAGTTCTCTCTACCCTTACAATTTACATTCATATCTATTTCAAATTGTGACATAACAAGTTTTGAAACTGTAATTTGTAAATGTTAAATAATGTTTTTGGTTGTAATTTAGTTAAGAGTACAATTTAAAATCTTGTATACTCTGTTGTAGACTTTTGATTTTTAAATGACATTTTTATATTTTAGTTAAATCAAGTGGATTATCAAGATAGTATAATAGTTTTAGGTTTTAGTGAAGATCTGAGAGAAATGCTATTACAACTTTACAAAGAAAATAGAAAAGAAGTTCGAACAATTTTATCAGAAATATCAATGGACCTTCCACATTATCGAAATCTAGAATGGCGATTTGATGTACAGGTATGTTCTAATTAATTGAATCCACAAAATGCAGATCAGCAGTGAGACATGATTCATTGCTAGACATGGAACTTGAAGGATAACAGAAAATTCAATCTGGTTAATATGTCAGTTTGGTTTCCTTTTATTATACGCCCACATTTTCATGTGGACGTATTATGTCGTCGCCCCTGTCCGTCCGTCCGTCCACAATTTGTTTGTCACAGGTCACAATTCTTATCCGATTTTGACGAAACTTGAAATATAGGTTTATCCCCAAAAGATCTCGGCTGCTTTCGATATTAGCATGTATCGGATCAAAAATTCATTGATTATGGCCCCTGATTGTACGAAAAATCACGTTTTTAGCTTGTGGACCCTATAGAGGTCACAATTTTGAACCGATTTTGATGAAACTTGACATGCATGTTTGTAACCCTAAGATCTTGGTTCCTTTCGATATTTGCGGCTATCGGAATGTAATTTCCTGAATTATGGCCCCTGATTGTCCGAAAAATCAACCTTTTTAGCTTATGGTCCCTCTGGAGGTCACAATTATTATTCGATTTAAAAAAACGTTTGATTATATCACCGTTACACCCTAAGGAAGGTTGAGTTCGAATTTCGGGAAAATCGGACCAAAATTGCCATACAAAATGGCCGCCGTTTGTACGCGAATACTGTTAAAAAATGGTATATCAAGGTTGTGGACCCTGTGGAGGTCACAATTTTAATTTGATTTTGATGAAACTTGAAATTCATGGTTATAACCCAAAGATCTTTGTTCCTTTCGATATTTGCGCATATCGGATCGTAACTTCCTGAATTATGGCCCCTGATTATACGCAAAATCACTTTTTTTTAGCTTGGAGGTCACAATTATTATCCGATTTAAAAAAACGTTTGATTATATTACCGTTACACCGTAAGTAAGGTTGAGTTCGAATTTCGGGAAAATCAGACCAAAATTGCCATACAAAATGGTCGCTGTTTGTACTCGAATACTGCTAAAAAATGGTATATCAAGGTTGTGGACCCTGTGGAGGTCACAATTTTAATTCGATTTTGATGAAACTTGAAATTCATGGTTATAACCCAAAGATCTTTGTTCCTTTCGATATTTGCGCATATCGGATCGTAACTTCCTGAATTATGGCCCCTGATTATATGCAAAATCACTTTTTTTTAGCTTGGAGGTCACAATTATTATCCGATTTAAAAAAACGTTTGATTATATTACCGTTACACCGTAAGGAAGGTTGAGTTCGAATTTCGGGAAAATCAGACCAAAATTGCCATACAAAATGGTCGCCGTTTGTACTCGAATACTGCTAAAAAATGGTATATCAAGGTTGTGGACCCTGTAAAGGTCACAATTTTAATTCGATTTTGATGAAACTTGAAATTCATGGTTATAACCCAAAAATCTTGGTTCTTTTCTATATTTGCGCATATCGGATCGTAACTTCCTGAATTATGGCCCCTGGTTATACGCAAAATCCCCCTTTCTTTGGTTTGTGGTCCCTCTGGAGGTCACAATTATTATCTGATTTAAAAAAACGTTTGATTATATCACCGTTACACCGTAAGGAAGGTTGAGTTTGAATTTCGGGAAAATCTGACCAAAATTGACAGACAAAATGGCCGCCGTTTGTACGCGAATACTGTTAAAAAAATGATATATCAGGGTTGTGGACCCTGTATAGGTCACAATTTTAATTCGATTTTGATGAGGAAGGTTGAGTTCTAATTTCGTGAAAATCGTACCAAAATTGCCGGACGAAATGGTCGCCGTTTGTCTGTGAATAGTGTAAAAATATGGTATATCATGGTTGTGGACTCTCTACAGGTCACAATTCTTATCCGATTTTGATGAAAAAAGTCACATTTCTAGGTTGTGTACCGTCACACCATAATCATTGTCGGTTTCGAATTTCATGAATATCAGACTGGAACTGACCAACTAAATGGCTGCTCCCAATACAGTATGAAATACAGGACTTAATGATGTAGGAAAAATCACTTTCGGTATTGCTTGTTCTCTGTCCATCTCTCGAAAATGTGGGCGTCTCCTGCCTGGCAGTGCCAGCCTATCTTTTCTGATGCTGTATTACATTGTCAAGTGACATATTTATACGCCCACATTTTCATGTGGACGTATATTGTCATCACCCCTGTTCGTCTGGACGTCCGTCCGTCCACAATTGTTTGTGAACAGTCTACAGGTCACAATTTTATCCTGTCGATATCGGCATGTATCAGAATGTAACTTCATCAGTTATGGCCCCAGATTGTACGAAAAATCCAAATCAGGTTTTTAGCGTGTGAATAGTGTAGAGGTCACAATTTTGAACTGATTTTGATGAAACTTGAAATGCATGCTTTATATTGTCATCACCCCTGTTCGTCTGGACGTCCGTCCGTCCACAATTGTTTGTGAACAGTCTACAGGTCACAATTTTATCCTGTCGATATCGGCATGTATCAGAATGTAACTTCATCAGTTATGGCCCCAGATTGTACGAAAAATCCAAATCAGGTTTTTAGCGTGTGAATAGTGTAGAGGTCACAATTTTGAACTGATTTTGATGAAACTTGAAATGCATGCTTTATATTGTCATCACCCCTGTTCGTCTGGATGTCCGTCCGTCCACAATTGTTTGTGAAAAGTCTACAGGTCACAATTTTATCCTGTCGATATCGGCATGTATCAGACTGTAACTTCATCAGTTATGGCCCCAGATTGTACGAAAAATCCAAATCAGGTTTTTAGCTTGTGAATAGTGTAGAGGTCACAATTTTGAACTGATTTTGATGAAATTTGAAATGCATGCTTAGACCCCCAAGATCTTGGTTCCTTTCGATATTTACGTCTATTGGATCGTAACTTCCTAAATTATGGCCCCTGATTGTCCAAAAAATGTGGTCCCCTCTGGAGGTCAAAATTGTTATCTGATTTAAAAAACGTTTGATTATATCACTGTTACATGGGTAATGGAGGATGAGTATGAATTTTGTAAAATTGACGGACAAAATGGCCGCCGTTTGTACACAAATAGTGTGAAAATATGTTATATCAAGGTTGTAGACCCAATAGAGGTTACAATTTTAATTCGATTTTGATGAAACTTGAAATACATGTTTATAACCTAACGATCTTGGTTCCTTTCGATATTTGCGCAAATCAGATTGTAACTTTCGGAATTATGGCCTCTGATTGTACGAAAATCGCCTTTAATATCTTGTGGTTCGTCTTGAGGTCACAATTATTACCTGATTTAAAAAAAGCGTTTGATTATATCAGGGTTACACTGTAATGAATGTTCGGTTTGAATTTCATGAACACTGGGCCAAAATTGCTGGACAAAATGGCTGTCACTTTTACGCTAATGGTGTAAAAATATGATATAACAAGGTTGTGGATTCGTAGAAGTCACAATTTTAATCCGGTTTTGATGAATTTTGAAATGTAAGTTTATAACCCAAAGATCACAGTTCCTTTCGGTATTTGGGCACATTGGACCATAACTTCCTGAATTATGGCCCCTGATTGTACGGAATATCATGTTTTTTTACATTGTGGACCCTATGGAGGTCACAATTTTATTCCAAATTAGAAAAACTGTATCCTTGTTACACATTAATGATGGTTGAGTTTGAAATTCTTAAAAATCGATAATTAAACAGCTAAATCCATAATATTACATGTTTCGTATACTAATTGTTAACATGGGGCAGAAATTTATAAAAACCAAACAAATTCTAATGATTTTCTGATAATTACTTATTATTTGACAACTCTTGTTGACTGCCCAGACAATTTAGCTGCCACGGGCGTATGTTTCTGTGCCTGCCAACCTATTTTTCATTCAATTTAAGCATACACATCATGTAAACTAATTAACCAAGACAAGATCTGAGTGTGTAGTGGTTTTCTGGGCCATCTGAAATAGACTGAAATAGAAAACCTCCTTGTAAACAAAATGAACATAGTATACTTAATAAAATATTCTTTGTTCTTCTTTATTTTAGCACATTTTAAAGTTTGACAATAAATTAAATGAACTGTTGTTCAACATATCACAGTTAACCAATTGAAAAAAAACCTTTCCATGTATGGAAGGATATCGCTGCCAATATTAACTGCTCTGCAACAATGTCGTTTCCATTGATAATATGTAAAAAATACAATGTATAAATTCCTAATACCGGTAATGATAAAGTCAAAATAACTCTAAGCCCAAAGTTAAATGTAAAATGTTAAGTGTCAAGTGACGAATGTTTAGTGGGAAAATGTTTTTATTGATGTGTCTACATTTGCACTCTGCAATATCTCATTTGTCCTTGACGCTTTCTACATAGCATCTTTCGCACGGCATCAACTTTCATATGCAAATGTAGGATACCATGTGACTTATTATAAATATATACAGAAATCAGGCAGAAGGGTATACACCACACCATAGAACTGTACTAGAAATAATTGATAGATTCAAAGAGCCAAAGAAACATACTTTCCAGTAATTTATAACAAAGTAACTGGAATTTCATATTTATACCCATATTTTGACAGTTTTTCTATGAACAGAGTTTTGTAATACTATAGACTTATTTTAGTGGTAACAAAGGTTTTTCTGCTTAATATATATACATTCTTTACCTCATGATGTGTGACGAAAACTAGGGTAATGAAGTAGCCTGCATTATTCTACTACAATCTTAGTCTAACTCGCGGGGGTTGGGATGGCCTAGTGGTCTAGAGTGCCGCGCTTCGACCTCTAGCTGGCCGGTCACCTCTGGCTTGCGGCTGTGGTTGAGAGCTCTGGTGCGAGCGTATGTGGCATGGAGGTAAGGGCGCCTTCTCAACCTCGTGGGTTTCCTCCGGGCACTCCGGTTTCCTCCCACTGCTAAAGACCCATATGCGCAATCGCATTATTGAAATAAAATGAAACCATATGTTGGTCCAAAATGACCTAGTTTGTGTCGTCGCCCCTGTTTGTCCGTCCGTCCACAATTGTTTGTGAACAGTCTACAGGTCACAATTTTTATCCGATTTCAATGAAACTTAAAATATAGGTTTATCACCCTAAGATATCGGTTCCTTTCGATATTGGCATGTATCGGACTGTAACTTCATGGGTTATGGCCCCTGATTGTACGAAAAATCACGTTTTTATACGCCCACATTTTTATGTGGACGTATATTGTCGTCGCCCCTGTCCGTCCGGACGCAATTTGTTTGTGGACTCTCTACAGGTCACAATTCTTATCCGATTGTGACGTAACTTGAAATATAGGTTTATCCCCAAAAGATCTCGGCTGCTTTCGATATTGGCATGTATCGGATGAAAACTTCATGGATTATGGCCCCTGATTGTATGAAAAATCACGTTTTTAGCTTGTGGACCCTATAGAGGTTACAATTTTGAACCGATTTTTGATGAATCTTGACATGCATGTTTATAACCCAAAGATCTTGGTTCCTTTCGATATTTGCGCCTATCAGAATGTAATTTCCTGAATTATGGCCCCTGATTGTCCGAAAAATCGCCCTTTTTAGCTTGTGGTCCCTCTGGAGGTCACAATTATTATCCGATTTAAAAAAACGTTTGATTATATCACCGTTATACCCTCAGATTGATGAAACTTGGTGTATAGTTTCATTACAGTAATACCTTGACTAAGTTTGATAATGAGCATTTTCTGCTCAGGGTAAGCAGAGCGATACGCAATTTGATTGGTCGAGACTTTGGAACACAATAACTCCCCTTCTAATTGAGTTAAAATGTTCAAACTTGGTGTATATGCTTATTAGGTCAATGCCTTGATGGAGTTCGAAGATGAGCATTTTCCGCTTAGGGTAAGCAGAGATAAGCGATTTGATTGGTTGATGCTTTGGGACACGATAACTTTAGTTCTAATTAAGTGAGATTGATGAAACTTGGTGTATAGTTTCATTACAGTAATACCTTGACTAAGTTCGATAATGAGCATTTTCTGCTCAGGGTAAGCAGAGCGATACGCAATTTGATTGGTCGAGACTTTGGAACACAATAACTCCCCTTCTAATTGAGTTAAAATGTTCAAACTTGGTGTATATGCTTATTAGGTCAATGCCTTGATGGAGTTCGAAGATGAGCATTTTCCGCTTAGGGTAAGCAGAGATAAGCAATTTGATTGGTTGATGCTTTGGGACACGATGGCTTTAGTTCTAATTTAGTGAGAGTGATGCAACTTGGTGTATAGTTTCATTACAGTAATGCCTTGACTAAGTTCAATAATGAGCATTTTCTGCTCAGGGTAAGCAGAGCAATACGCAATTTGATTGGCCAAGACTTTGGAACACAATAACTCTCCTTCTAATTGAGTTAAAATGTTCAAACTTGGTGTATATGCTTATTAGGTCAATGCCTTGATGGAGTTCGAAGATGAGCATTTTCTTCTTAGGGTAGGCAGAGATAAGCAATTTCATCTTAGGTTCATCTTGATTGATGATTTTTATGTCAATACAATGACTGCATTCTCATTCAGTAATGGATTCGACAGTAACAGTGTATTGAAACACGAGGGCCCTTTCCCTTGGCCAGAGGAGCCCTTTTGTCAAGCGTGGGGGCCCTTTGGTCTGCCTTAGGGTCCCCCTAACTAGGGTACATTTTCATTTTTCTTTATAAAACACTTTTGGATGACACTTCGTGTACAGTTTGATTACTCGATACGTTTGAAAAAAATAAATGTGCGATTAATTAATATGTGTCATCTATTTATTTGGGGATTTCGGCGGGGGACATCAGTCGCACTGTTGGCTTGTTAATTCGATTTTGATGAAACTTGAAATTCATGGTAATAACCCAAAGATCTTGGTTCCTTTCGATATTTGCGCGTATCGGAACGTAACTTCCTGAATTATGGCCCCTGATTATACGCAATTTTAGCTTGTGGTCCCTCTGGTGGTCACAATTATTATCTGATTTAATAAAACGGTTGATAATATTACCGTTACACCGTAAGGAAGGTTGAGTTCGAATTTCGGGAAAATCGGACCAAAATTGCCATACAAAATGGCCGCCGTTTGTACGCGAATACTGTTAAAAAATTGTATATCATGGTTGTGGACCCTGTAGAGGTTACAATTTTAATTCGATTTTGATGAAACTTGAAATGCATGGTTATAACCCAAAGATCTTGGTTCCTTTCGTTATTTGGACATATCCGAATCGTAACTTCCTGAATTATGGCCCCTGATTGTCTGAAAAATCGCCTATGGTCCCTCTGTAGGTCACAATTATTATCCGGTTTAAAAAAACGTTTGACTCTATCACCGTTACATCCTACGGAAGGTTGAGTTCGAATTTCGAGAAAATCGGACCATAATTGCCAGAAAAAATGGCCGCCGTTTGTACGTGAACAGTGTAAAAGTATGGTATATCAAAGTTGTGGACCATGTAGAGGTCACAATTTTAATTCGATTTTGATGAAACCCGAAATGCTTGTTTATAACCTAAAGATCTTTATTCTTTTCGATATTTGCGCATATCAAATTGTAACTTAATGAATTATGGCCTTTGATTGTAGGAAAAATCACTTTCGGTATTGCTTGTTCTCTGTCTATCTCTCGAACAATTATTATCTGATTTAAAAAAACCTGATTATATTACTGTTGCACCGTAAGGAAGGTTGAGTTCGAATTTCGTGAAAATCGTACCAAAATTGCCGGACGAAATGGTCGCCGTTTGTACGCGAATAGTGTAAAAATATGGTATATCATGATTGTGGACTCTCTACAGGTCACAATTCTTATCCAATTTTGATGAAAAGTAACATTTCTAGGTTGTGTACCGTCACACCATAATCATTGTCGGCTTCGAATTTCATTAATATCAGACTGGAACAAAATGGCTGCTCCCAATACAGTATGAAATACAGGACTTAATGAGGAAAAATCACTTTCGGTATTGCTTGTTCTCTATCCATCTCTCAAAAATGTGGGCGTATCCTGCCTGGCAGTGCCAGCCTATCTTTTAGCTTGTGAACAGTGTAGAGGTCACAATTTTGAACCAATTTGATGAAACTTGAAATGCATATTTATAACCCAAACATCTTGGTTCCTTTCGATATTTGCGCCAAACGGATCGTAACTTCCTGAATTATGGCCCGATTGTCTGAAAAATCACCCTTTTTAGCTTGTGGTCCCTCTGGAGGTCAAAATTGTTATCGCATTTAAAAAAACGTTTGATTATATCACCTTTCCTTGGTTATGAAGGTTGAGTTCAAAATTCGTGAAAATCGGACCAAAATTGACGGACAAAATGGCCGCCATTTGTACGCGAATAGTGTGAAAATATGTTATATCAAGGTTGTGGACCTTATAGAGGTCACAATTTTGAACCGATTTTGATGAAACTTGACATGTATGTTTATAACCCAAAGATCTTGGTTCCTTTCGATATTTGCGCCCATCGGATCGTAACTTCCTGAATTATGGCCCCTGATTGTCCGAAAAATTGCCCTTTTTAACTTGTGGTCCCTCTGGAGATCAAAATTGTTATCGGATTTGATTATATCACCGTTCCATCTCCATGGTTATGAAGGTTGAGTTCGAATTTCATGAAAATCGGACCAAAACTGACGGATAAAATGGCCGCCGTTTGTACGCAAATAGTGTGAAAATATGTTATATCAAGGTTGTGGACCTTATAGAGGTCACAATTTTGAACCAATTTTGATGAAACTTGACATGTATGTTTATCATCCAAAGATCTTGGTTCCTTTCGATATTTGCGCCCATTGGATCATAACTCCCTGAATTATGTCCCCGGATTGTCCGAAAAATCGCTTTTGTTAGCTTTTGGTCCCTCTGGAGGTCAAAATTATGTTTATAACCCAAAGATCTTGGTTCCTTTCGATATTTGCGCCCATCGGATAGTAACTTCCTGAATTATGGCCCCTGATTGTCCAAAAAATAGCCCTTTTTAGCTTGTGGTGCCTCTGGAGGTCAAAATTGTTATCCGATTTCAAAAAACGTTTGATTATATCACCATTCCATGGTTATGAAGGTTGGGTTTGAATAGTGTGAAAATATGTTATATAAAGGTTGTGGACCTTATAGAGGTCACAATTTTGAACCGATTTTGATGAAACTTTACATGTATGTTTATAACCCAAAGATCTTGGTTCCTTTCGATATTTGCGCCCATTGGATCATAACTTCCTGAATTATGTCCCAGGATTGTCCGAAAAATCGCTTTTGTTAGCTTTTGGTCCCTCTGGAGGTCAAAATTATTATCGGATTTAAAAAAACGTTTGACTATATCACTGTTACATGGTACTGAAGAGAGAGATTACGTGAAAATCGGACTAGAATTGACGGACAAAATGGCCACCGTTTGTACACGTATAGTGTGAAAATATGTTATATCAAGGTTGTGGACCCTATAGAGGTCACAATTTTGAATCGACTTTGATGAAACTTGACATGTATGTTTATAACCCATCGGGTCATTACTTCCTGAATTATGTCCCCTGATTGTACGAAAAATCACCCTTTTTAGCTTGTGGTCCCTCTGGAGGTCACAATTATTATCTGATTTAAAAAAAAACGTTTGATTATAAAAACCAAACAAATTCTAATGATTTTCTGATAATTCCTTAATATGCGACAACTCTTGTTGACTGCCCGGACGATTTGGCTGCTGTGTGGACGTATGTTTCGTTGCCTGGCAACCTATTTTTCTTTCTCTCTTTAGACTAACTCGCAGACAGTTGTGTCAGTATCCATTTCTGGAAAGTAGGGTATTATCTCGTGCACTAATTAGTACAATTATTTAGAATAGTGTTGATTTAAAACAGTGCCTAAATAAATCACTTACCCAAAAAAGGTAATTGTCCCGCCCTAATAGATGACACATTATACTTTCTATATAGGAAAGGGCTTGTTTGATTTACGCTTAGACATCATTCAGAGCCCCCCCTCTCCTTCCTTAACTTCAACTTTAATCTAATTTTGTAAAGTTATATGCTAATATGAATGTGCCAAAAAATCATTTGCATATTTGAAAAGAGTAATCAGTTATACATAACATGGTATCTGGAATTTCGTATTTTACTTAATGGTGTTTCTTACCACTCAGTGTTTTTCAAGGTATGCTTATCTGAATGTGCCAATAAATTATTTACATATTTTTAAGCAGCAATGGACCTGTTTTTAGTGATCTACGTAGCAGTATTGAGAATTTCGGCAGATTAAGACCCATATTTCCACATTGAATCCCCCCCCCCCAGCTATCATGGCAATAGATTTTAGTATAACTCCTGTGTCTGTAAGTACAATATCGAAAAAGTTCTATTGATTTTTCACGTTTCAAGATGGTGGCACTTCCGGTTCGATCGACAAACTCCATATTTTGTGTACAAATCAGTAATTGTCTAGTATCGAAAAAATAAATTAGGTCATTCTGACCTATATTTCGACGAATTTTTTGTAAACTTTGATCTTTAATTTCATTAAGGAGAGATAATTTAGAAAATTTCTAAGGACATCATTGCAGTCACATTGGCAAGATCTACTTGCATTTTAAATTTCATGAAAAGTACAATATCGAAAAAGTTCTATTGATTTTTCACGTTTCAAGATGGTGGCACTTCCGGTTCGATCGACAAACTCCATATTTTGTGTACGAATCAGTAATTGTCTAGTATCAAAAAAAAAAATAGGTCATTCTGACCTATATTTCGACGATTTTTTTGTAAACTTTGATCTTTAATTTCATTAAGGAGAGATAATTTAGAAAATTTCTAAGGACATCATTGTAGTCACATTGGCAAGATCTACTTACATTTTAAATTTCATGAAAATCGTACAAGTATTAAAGAAGTTGTCAAGTTGGTCTCAAATTCCGGTTCAAAATCACAGCGAATTTCAGAATTTCAACCGGCGCGTGCTTTGTAGAAATGGAAATCCTGTAAAAACTGACGAGTATATACGGGCGATGTCGTAAACAAATTAAGAAAATACTGTATTTTCGATAAATGAATGCATCTTGTTATTGTTATACTTTATGAATGTATAAATAACTAAATGATAATAATTGATTACATGTGTTCTTTTATTTATTAGGGGGATAGGTGGGTGGGTATATAAATGTCGATGTGAGATTGACTTTTTGTGAGACTGTCCTTGACCCAATTATAGTCGATCGACATTCCGATAGCATGTAGTTTTTGGCTTCTTATTGTGCTTAAAATAGCACCACTTTATCTGTGAAAAAAATGACCGGTTGGGAAAATTTTGAAGTGGAAGTCCTGATTTCGACAATTTTTTTGAAAACTTTGGTCAATAATTTCACCAACAGGAGATAATTTAAAAAATTTCTAAGGACATCATTGAAGTCGCATTGGCAAGATCTACTTACATTTTAAATTTCATAAAAATCGTACAAGTATTAAAGTAGTTGTCAAGTTGGTCTCAAATTCCGGTTTGAAATCACAGCGACGAAGTTTCGAAATTCGAAAATCAGAAATTGCAGATTTGAAGTAAACGTTCAAGATACTCAAAGAAAAAAGAAATAGTTAAATTGGTCAAATATTCACAAAGTTACAGAATTGTAGGTCAAATGTATTCGTTCGTAAAATTTGGTGATTTTGGATTCGTAAAACGTTTTGAAAATTTATTTAATCAAGGTTCGACCTCCATTTTTTTTTTTGAGGGAGGGGAGGGGTAGGTCAAAATTTCAGAAAGATCCTACGGATAGATTCTGTGAAATCCGATTGGCAGAAACTACACGAAAAAAAAAAATAAATAATAATCACCAGATGTGCTAAGCAGAAATTGAAGCTTTCATATTCACAGTCACTTCCTGTCACATGTCATAGGTCATATAAAAAATCCGAACAAGAAAAAATAAATCATTAAAATCGGTCACAATCTAGTCATTTTTCACTTGTAAACAACTTTGTCGGCACGAATAACATCAAAGGCAAAATTAGAATTTTTGAAATATTAAAATACCAAAATTTAACCCGTATCCCGGGTTTTCCTGAAATGTATTTATTTCACAAAAAGGGAACGCATTGAACATACTTTGTGTTTGTTTAGAAGCTCGTAAATGTCGATTTTTCAGTATTTGTCATATTCAGTTCAAAATGGCGACCTATATCAAAATTCTGCTCTGAACTTTTTTTTAGGCTTTTTTCAAGGGTTCAGAAAATATAACTCCCATGTCTGTAAGTAAAATATCAAAAGAGCCCTATTGGTTTTTATACGCCCACATTTTCATGTGGACGTATTATGTCGTCGCCCCTGTCCGTCCGGACGTCCACAATTTGTTTGTGGACTCTCTACAGGTCACAATTCTTATCCGATTTTGACGAAACTTGAAATATAGGTTTATCCCCAAAAGATCTCGATTCCTTTCGATATTGGCATGTATCGGATCAAAACTTCATGGATTATGGCCCCTGATTGTACGAAAAATCACGTTTTTAGCTTGTGGACCCTATAGAGGTCACAATTTTGAACCGATTTTGATGAAACTTGACATGCATGTTTGTAACCCAAAGATCTTGGTTCCTTTCGATATTTGCGGCTATCGGAATGTAATTTCCTGAATTATGGCCCCTGATTGTCCGAAAAATCACCCTTTTTAGCTTGTGGTCCCTCTGGAGGTCACAATTATTATTCGATTTAAAAAAACGTTTGATTATATCACCGTTACACCCTAAGGAAGGTTGAGTTCGAATTTCGGGAAAATCGGACGAAAATTGCCATACAAAATGGCCGCCGTTTGTACGCGAATACTGTTAAAAGATGGTATATCAAGGTTGTGGACCCTGTGGAGGTCACAATTTTGATTCAATTTTGATGAAACTTGAAATTCATGGTTATAACCCAAAGATCTTGCTTCCTTTCGATATTTGCGCATATCGGATCGTAACTTCCTGAATTATGGCCCCTGATTATATGCAAAATCGCCTTTTTTTTAGCTTGGAGGTCACAATTATTATTCGATTTAAAAAACCGTTTGAATATATCACCGTTACACCCTAAGGAAGGTTGAGTTCGAATTTCGGGAAAATCGGACGAAAATTGCCATACAAAATGGCCGCCGTTTGTACGCGAATACTGTTAAAAAATGGTATATCATGGTTGTGGACCCTGTGGAGGTCACAATTTTGATTCGATTTTGATGAAACTTGAAATTCATGGTTATAACCCAAAGATCTTGCTTCCTTTCGATATTTGCGCATATCGGATCGTAACTTCCTGAATTATGGCCCCTGATTATACGCAAAATCGCCTTTTTTTTAGCTTGGAGGTCACAATTATTATCCGATTTAAAAAAACCTTTGATTATATTACCGTTACACCGTAAGGAAGGTTGAGTTTGAATTTCGGGAAAATCAGACCAAAATTGCCATACAAAATGGCCGCCGTTTGTACGCGAATACTGTTAAAAATGATATATCAAGGTTGTGGACCCTGTAACGGTCACAATTTTAATTCGATTTTGATGAAACTTGAAATTCATGGTTATAACCCAAAGATCTTGGTTCTTTTTGATATTTGCGCATATCGGATCGTAACTTCCTGAATTATGGCCCCTGGTTATAGGCAAAATCCCCCTTTCTTTAGCTTGTGGTCCCTCTGGAGGTCACAATTATTATCCAATTTAAAAAAACGTTTGATTATATCACCGTTTCACTGTAAGGAAGGTTGAGTTTGAATTTCAGGAAAATCAGACCAAAATTGACGGACAAAATGGCCGCCGTTTGTACGCGAATACTGTTAAAAAAATGATATATCATGGTTGTGGACCCTGTATAGGTCACAATTTTAATTCGATTTTGATGAGGAAGGTTGAGTTCTAATTTCGTGAAAATCGTACCAAAATTGCC
The DNA here is from genome assembly GCA_036850965.1 of Patella caerulea. Taxonomy (NCBI): domain Eukaryota; kingdom Metazoa; phylum Mollusca; class Gastropoda; family Patellidae; genus Patella; species Patella caerulea. Next base: position 45,349,615 of record JAZGQO010000001.1, on the reverse strand, counting down.
GGACGAAATGGTCGCCATTTGTTTGCGAATAGTGTAAAAATATGGTATATCATGGTTGTGGACTCTCTACAGGTCACAATTCTTATCCGATTTTGATGAAAAGTCACATTTCTAGGTTGTGTACCGTCACACCATAATCATTGTCGGTTTCGAATTTCATTAATATCAGACTGGAACTGACCAACTAAATGGCTGCTCCCAATACAGTATGAAATACAGGACTTAAAGATGTAGGAAAAATCACTTTCGGTATTGCTTGTTCTCTGTCCATCACTCGAAAATGTGGGCGTATCCTGCCTGGCAGTGCCAGCCTATCTTTACATTTCAAGATGGTGGCACTTCCGGTTCGATCGACAAACTTCATATTTTGTGTACGAATCAGTTATTACTTGTATAGTAGGCCTATCAAAAAAAAAAAGAAAAAAAAAGGTCATTCTAATCTATATTTCGATGATTTTTATACGCCCACATTTTCATGTGGACGTATTATGTCGTCGCCCCTGTCCGTCCGGACGTCCGTCTGGACGTCCGTCCGTCCACAATTTGTTTGTGGACTCTCTACAGGTCACAATTCTTATCCGATTTTGACGAAACTTGAAATATAGGTTTATCCCCATAAGATCTCGGTTCCTTTCGATATTGGCATGTATCGGATAAGAACTTCATGGATTATGGCCCCTGATTGTACGAAATATCATGTTTTTAGCTTGTGGACCCTATAGGGGTCACAATTTTGAACCGATTGTGATGAAACTTGACATGCATGTTTATAACCCCAAAATCTTGGTTCCTTTCGATATTTGCGCCCATCGGATCGTAACTTCCTGAATTATGGTCCCTGATTGTCCGAAAAATCGCCCTTTTTAGCTTGTGGTCCCTCTGGAGGTCAAAATTATTATCCGATTTAAAAAACCGTTTGATTATATCACCGGTACATGGTAATGAGGGTTGAGTTCAAATTTCGTGAAAATCGGACCAAAATTGACAAACAAAATGGCCGCCGTTTGTACGCGCATAGTGTGAAAATATGTTATATCAAGGTTGTGGACCCTATCGAGGTCACAATTTTGAACCGATTTTGATGAAACTTGACATGTAAGTTTATAACCCAAAGATCTTGGTTCCTTGCACCAATTAGATCGTAACTTCCTGAATTATGGCCCCTGATTGTCCGAAAAATTGCCCTTTTTAGCTTGTGGTCCCTCTGGAGGTCAAAATTATTATCCGATTTAAAAAAAAACGTTTGATTATATCACCGTTACATGGTAATGAAGGCTGAGTTCAAATTTCGTGAAAATCGGACCAAAATTGACAGACAAAATGGCCGCCGTTTGTACGCGATTAGTGTGAAAGTATGTTATGTCAAGGTTTTGAACCCAATGAGGTCACAATTTTGAACCGATTTTGATGAAACATGACATGCATGTTTATAACCCAAAGATCTTGGTTCTTTTTGATATTTGCGCCCATTGGATCGTAACTTCCTGAATTATGGCCCCTGATTGTACGAAAAATGACCTTTTTTTTTAGCTTGTGGTCCTCTGGGGTCAGAATTATTATCCCATTTAAAAAAACGTTTGATTATATCACCGTTACATCGTAATGAAGGTTGAGGTCGAATTTCGTGAAAATCGAACCAAAATTGACGGAGAAAATGGCCGGCGTTTGCACGCGAATAGTGTGAAAATATGTTATATCAAGGTTGTGGACCCTATAGAGGTCACAATTTTGAACCGATTTTGATGAAACTTGACATGCATGTTTATAACCCGAAGATCTTGGTTCCTTTCAATATTTGCGATCATTGATTCGTAACTTCCTGAATTATGGCCCCTGATTGTACGAAAAATCACCCTTTTTAGCTTGTGGTCCCACTGGAGGTCAAAATTATTATCCGATTTAAAAAAACGTTTGATTATATCACCGTTACATGGTAATGAAGATTGAGGTAAAAATTTCGTGAAAATCGGACCAAAATTGACAGACAAAATGGCCACCGTTTGTACGCGATTATTGTGAAAGTATGTTAAGTCAAGGTTGTGGACCCTATAGAGGTCACAATTTTGAACCGATTTTGATGAAACATGACATGCATGTTTATAACCCAAAGATCTTGGTTCTTTTTGATATGTGCGCCCATTGGATCGTAACTTCCTGAATTATGGCCCCTGATTGTACGAAAAATGACCTTTTTTTTTTACATGTAGCTGGGGTCAGAATTATTATCCCATTTAAAAAACGTTTGATTATATCACCGTTACATCGTAATGAAGGTTGAGGTCGAATTTCGTGAAAATTGGACTAAAATTGACAGCTGTTCTTGTCAGGCCATCCATCCTTCATCATGAACAAGGGGAAACCACGCTAGAAAATCTAGATGAACTTTGTCACCCAATGCAGGGATCAAACACCAAACCTCAAGGCAACCAAGCCAGCATCTTACCCACTTAGCAACATGATCCCCAGTCGAATTTGAAACCTACTGAAATGAACCTTTATAACCCAAATATCTTAATTCATTTCAATATTTGCACATATCAAATTCTAACTTAATGATGTAGGAAAAATCACTTTCGGTATTGCTTGTTCTCTATCCATCTCTCGAAAATGTGGGCGTATCCTGCCTGGCAGTGCCAGCCTATCTTTTTTTGAAATTTTTAATCCTTAATTTCATTAAGAAGAGATAATTTAGAAAATTTCTAATCATATTTCTGAAGTCGCATTGGTAAGATCTACGTACATGCTAAATTTCATGAAAATCGTACAACTATTAAAGAAGTTGTCAAATTGGTCATAACTTCCGGTTCGAAATCACAGCGGCGAATTTTCGAAAAAACTGCAGATTAGTAATTGTCTCAAGATACTCAAAGAAAAAAGATTTAGTAAAATAGGTCAAATAGTCACAAAGTTACAGCATTGTAGGTAAAATGCATTCGTTCGTAAAATTCGGTGATTTCGAATTCGCAAAAGGTTTTGAAAATATATTTAATCAATAGCCACCATCCATTTTTGGGGGGATAGGTAAAAGTTTCAGAAAGATCCTGTGGTTAGATTCGGAGAAATCCGATTTGTGGATAAAACACAAAAAAAAAAAAAAAATAAAATAATAGAAAATAATAATCTTAACAGAAACAATAAGCTTTCATATGAAATAGTATAAGTCTAAATATAGAGATAAACATTTCACCCGGGTATAAAAATAATCTGAAAACTAAAGGGAAATAACTGAGACTTGTGTTGCTGTAATTGCGATGACTTCCCACTTCAAAAGTTTCAGAAAAATAAAATGAAAATGGTAAGAAAACATCGAAAAATTAAATGACATAACTTTGAACAAAACTAAAACTGTTTGAATCAGGTTGAACTCAACTCAATTTATGTTAAATATGTAAATTTGGAAAATTATAAAAACATAATTATCAAAATCCGTCAAAAACTCACAAAGTTATACAAATGTAAATATAGTGAGAAACATTGCACCCGGGCAAAAAAATAATCTTTAAACTAAAGGGAAATAACTGAAACTTGTATAGCTGTAATCAGGCTTCCAAAATTAGAGATATGTTATATAATTATGGTTTCCAATATGTTTGGTTATAAGTAGGAAATCGTGACGACTTCTTAAGCATGTTTTAAACAAAGGGTCGTAGACTGCAATAAAAAAAAACTGTTCAAAGCAAGATTTCAATGCAGAAATTAAATAGTTGCTAGAAACAGAAAAATATTTATCCACTATAATAGATAAGCTACACTGAGAAATTGAATGGGGTTTAACGTCCTACTGTTCTACTCCTAAAATGGGCTAATGAAGACGGGCATACCCCATAAAGTGTGCAATGAGGGAAATTTTACGCGGGCAGCGGCGTTACGGCCTACAAGGTTGGACAGGCGGCCATACTCCTTGTCAAGTAAAACCTAGAAATCGAAACAACACCAGTTGACCCAATGACAGACGTTACGATACACCCCGCACGTGTATAGAAGAATTGCACCCTGCAATAAAAAAAAAAACTGTTCAAAGCAAGATTTCAATGCAGAAATTAAATAATTGCTAGAACCAGAAAAATATTTATCCACTATAATAGATAAGCAACATAGAGAAAATGAAATGAAATTGAATGTGGTTTAACGTCCTACTGTTCTGCTCCTAAAATGGGCTAATGATGACAGGCATACGCCATAAAGTGTGCAATGAGGGAAATTTTACCAGGGCAGCGGTGTTACGGCCTACGAGGTTGGACAGGCTACCATACTTCTTGTCACTTACAACCAAAAAATCGAAACAACGCCAGTTGACTCAATGACAGACGTTACGATACAGAGTGCACGTGCTAACCAGTCAGCCACACAACCTCCCTAAATTTGGCAAATTGCTGACCTACAGCGAGAAACATTTCAACCGGGAGAAATCTTCTATTTTAACAGTTTAATTTGCACGGTACTTTTAATTATCAACCGAATATTATAAAACTTGTAAAAGTAAGCCCCCCCTGACCAGCTTAATCGTTCGCAATAAACGTTTGCCCCCTAAAATTGGGAAAATGATGACTTTAAAGTGAGAAACATTACAACCGGGCGAAATTTTCTGTTTTATCACTTTTACAGTACCTTTGATTACCAACTGATTATTACAAAACTTTAAGAATAAAAGAGAAAGAGAGAAATGCGGCTTAACGTCCATTCGACACAAACTAGGTCATTTCGGGTTTAATTACCAACCGATTATTACAAAACTTTTCAAAATAAGCTTCAACTGACCAACTTAATCGTATACAATAAACCTTTGGCCTGAATTGAAAGTTCTGCACCGAGAAAGTTAATCTCGATTTTTCCGGCGTGGTTCCCCCTTGTCAGTGAGGCAGAACGGAGGGCCTGACAAGGACAGCTGTCTAGTCGTTCAGATGGGAAGAAAAACCAAGGTCCTGTGTACACATTGGAGTGCACGTAAAAGACCTGTTAGCAGTTGGAATTCGATACTGTTGAATAAGCCTTATACGGCGACTAAATGGGCAGATTGTAGCCACCCACACTGCATGTTTCGCTTAACAATAAAAGGGCCCCGTTTTGAATTTTCGATCCTTTTGTTCTTCTACTCCTGATATTTTGGACTGTTGATCGATGGATTCATATAATAGACTAACGATAAGACTCTATGTAGACGAAATTCCCAAAAAGTATTATGTTTACTTTACGAGAAAGACATCTCTAAAATTGCGCCAAATCGTAAAAGTACGACTTTTTTTTTCCGGCTACCTCGGACATTTAAAGAAAAATGACACAATGATTTCACACAACAAGCTAGCTATTAGACTCTCGATTGATAAGAGTTTCATCGCTCTCCTTGCATTATAACCAAAGTTGTCGTGCCCTAAAGAATCAACAAATCAGTTTGCTTATCTCTGCTTACTCAATCAACAAATCAGTTTGCTTATCTCTGCTTACTCTAGGCAGAAAATGCTCATCTTTGAACTCAATCAACCTGGAAATCAAAACTACGCCGGTTGACTCAATGACAGACGTTACGATACAGCGCGCACATGTTAACCATTCAGCCATTCAGCCTCCCTAAAATCGGGAAATTGCTGACTTATAGCAAGAAACATTTCAACCGGGCATTTCAATCGAAACAACGCCACTTGACTCAATGACAGACGTTACGATACAGGGCGCAGGTGCAAACCATTCAGCCACGGAACCTCCCCAAGTTTGGCAAATTGCTGACCTACATCGAGAAACATTTCAACCGGGCGAAATTTTCTATTTTAACAGTTTAATTTGCACGGTACCTTTAATTATCAACCGATATTACAAAACTTTTAAAAATAAACTCCCCCTGACCAGCTTAATCGTTCGCAATAAACGTTTGCCCCCTAAAATCGGCAAATTGCTGACTTTAAAGTGAAAAACATTACAACCGTGCGAAATTTCCTGTTTTATCACTTTTACAGTACCTCTGATTACCAACCGATTATAACAAAACTTTAAAAATAAAAGAGAAAGAGAGAAATACAGCTGAACGTCCATTCCACACAAACTAGGTCATTTCGAGATTAACATATTTTTTTTAAAATTTTATTTAAAAACTTCCCTTGTACGTAAGTGGGTGGAAACCGAAGGACACGGAGAAAACCCACGAGGTTGGACACCATACTCCATGTCACGTGCGCACGGGTCTTTAGCCGTGGTAGGAAACCGAAGGACATGGAGAAAACCCACGAGATTGGACACCATACTCCATGTCACGTGCAACCTGGAAATCGAAACGACGCCAGTTGACTCAATGACATACGTTACGATACAGCGCGCGTATGCTAAAAGTTTAATTTGCACGGTACTTTAATTACCAACCAACTATTACAAAACTTTTGAAAATAAGCTCCAACTGACAAGCTTAATCGTATGCAATAAACGTTTGACCTGAATTGAAAGTTCTTCACCGAGAAAGTTCATCTAGATTTTCCATCGTGGTTCCCCCGTGTCAGTGAGGCAGAACGGAGGGCCTGACAAAATTGCCAGACAAAAGACAGCTGCTTGTACGCGAATAGTGTGAAAATATGTTATATCAAGGTTGTGGACCCTATAGAGGTCACAATTTAGAACCGATTTTGATGAAACTTGACATGTATGTTTATAACCCAAAGATCTTGGTTCCTTTCGAAATTTGCGCCCATTGGATCGTAACTTCCTGAATTATGTCCCCTGATTGTCAAAAAAATCGCTTTTGTTAGCTTGTGGTCACTCTGGAGGTCAAAATTGTTATCCTATTAAAAAAACATTTGATTATATCACCGTTACATGGTAATGAAGAAAGAATTTCGTGAAAATCGGACCAGAATTGACGAATAAAATGGCCGCCGTTTTTATCCCATTTAAAACAAGCCAACAGTGAGGCTGATGTCCCCCGCCGAAATCCCAAAATAAATAGATGACACATATTAATTAATCGCACATTTATTTTTTTCAAACGTATCGAGCAATCAAACTGTACACGAAGTGTCATCCAAAAGTGTTTTATAAAGAGGAATGCTGAATGCGACAAGAAAAATGAAAATGTACCCTAGTTAGGGGGACCCTAAAAGTAGACAATAGGGCCCCCACGCTTGACAAAAGAGCCCCTATGGCCAAGGGAAAGGGCCCCCGTGTCCGAGTCAATCGTTTCTATACACTGTTACTGTCGAATCCATTACGGAATGACAATGCAGTCATTGTATTGGCATAAAAATCATCAATCAAGATGAACCTAAGTTATCTTGTCCCAAAGTATCAACCAATCAAATTGCTTATCTCTGCCTACCCTAACAAGAAAATGCTCATCTTCAAACTCCATCAAGGCATTGACCTAATAAGCATATACACACCAAGTTTGAACATTTTAACTCAATTAGGAGAATTATTGTGTTCCAAAGTCCCGGCAAATCAAATTGCTTATTGCTCTGCTTACCCTGAGCAAAAAAAAAATGCTCATTATCGATCATTACTGTAATGAAACTATACACAAGTTTCATCCCTCTCACTTAATTAGAACTGAAGTTATCGTGTCCTAAAGCATCAACCAATCAAATTGCTTATCTCTGCTTACCCTAAGTGGAAAATGCTCATCTTCGCACTCCATCAAGGCATTGACCTAATATGCATATATATGCCGCATTCTATGGACGCAAATTCTCACTAGAAAAATATTTTCGTTCCTTCAAATTGGGTCTAGAAAAAAATTTATCGGTGAATTGTTAATATAGTAATTAGCATTTGCTGAAATGTTCCACAAAATATTTAATAGTTCTTCGATGATATTCGTCTTTGAAATCCGGATTATTTATTGATAGTAAATGTCATTGTGCGCTGCTGGGTCACTGGACAAGATTCAAAGCTATTCGCGGCGTCACATGATCGCGTTTCCCACAATCGACCAATCACGTTATTGTCTACATTCGCGTGTGTTGTTGGTAAACACAAAATAGCGTGCTCAACCAGGAGCACATTCCAGTTGTAAATCTACACGAAATGTCTTTACAAAGACAAAACGGGACAAGTGTCGTGAGGTATATAGACTGGTTTCAATTGGATGGAAATGGCCAGTCTATTTGTCGATACAAATGGATTGATAACGAAGGATATTATAAAGTCGACAGTGGTGTTTGATTTCACTTTTTATAGCGAAATAATTAATTCGTTAAAACGAAATAACTTATTCGTTTAAAAGAAATATTAATTCGTTATAACGAAATAAATAATTCGTTATAACGAAATATTATTAATGCGTTATAACGAAATATTATTAATTCGTTATAACGAAATATTATTAATTCGTTATAACGGAATATTATTAATTCGTTATAACGGAATATTGTTTCGTAACAACGAAATAGTATTTCGTTTAAACGAAATATTATAACCAAATATTATTAATTCATTATAACCAAATATTAGTATATCGTTATAACGAAATATTATTATATCGTTATAAAGAAATATTATTAATTCGTTATTAATATTTCGTTTAAACGAATCAATTATTTCGTTTAAACGAATTAATTATTTCTTTTAAACTAATTAATTACTTTGTTTAAACGAATCAATTATTCGTTTAAACGAATCAATTATTCGTTTAAACGAATTAATTATTTGTTTAAACGAATTAATTATTCGTTTAAACGAATTAATCATTTCGATGAATCGAATTAATCATTTCGATGAATCAAATTAATCCACGTCGATTCAAAATATATTTCCATGGCTCTCTTACACCACTTCCCTACACGGATGGGACTTTTATTTGGTTCACTGGATCTCTGTTTGGACCGACCGCGAGCAATTTGCAAGGTAAATCGTGCACATGGCTTTGTTTACAAATGCTATGACCTGGCACTTGACCCCATAACTTTTGACCGCGACCCCTCAAGCGCGACCCGTGATTGGTCAAATTTGAAATACCTGCGCAGCATCCAACTTACATATACGCAAATATGGCTCCGCATTATAAAGAAATAGGTCATGAATTTCTGGCCAATTCCGAGCTTAAACTATTAAACTAACAAAATATATTGGAGAACTTTGTTGACATGTTGATTGCACGATTATTAATAGTCCGATTTTCTAGACCCGTTTAACGGGAGGGAAGGTGACAGGTTTTTTCGACCCGAGAATCTGGCCTAGGCCGCATTCTATGGACGCAAATTCTCACTAGAAAAATATTTTCGTTTCTTCAAATTGGGTCTAGAAAAAAATTTATCGGTGAATAGTTAATATAGTAATTAGCATTTGCTGAAATGTTCCACAAAATATTTAATAGTTCTTCGATGATATTCGTCTTTGAAATCCGGATTATTTATTGATAGTAAATTTCATTGTGCGCTGGGTCACTGGACAAGATTCAAAGCTATTCGCGGCGTCACGTGATCGCGTTTCCCACAATCGACCAATCACGTTATTGTCTACATTCGCCTGTGTTGTTGGTAAACACAAAATAGCGTGCTCAACCAGGAGCACATTCCAGTTGTAGAATCTACACGAAATGTCTTTACAAAGACAAAACAAGACAAGTGTCGTGAGGTATATAGACTGGTTTCAGTTGGATGGAAATGGCCAGTCTATTTGTCGATACAAATGGATTGATAACGAAGGATATTATAAAGTCGACAGTGGTGTTTGATTTCACTTTTTATAACGAAATAATTAATTCGTTAAAACGAAATAACTTATTCGTTTAAAAGAAATATTAATTCGTTATAACGAAATAAAAAATTCGTTATAACGAAATAAATAATTCTTTATAACGAAATGTATTAATTCGTTATAACGAAATAAATAATTCGTTATAACGAAATATTATTAATTCGTTATAACGAAATATTATTAATTCGTTATAACGAAATATTATTAATTCGTTATAACGAAATATTATTAATTCGTTATAACGGAATATTATTAATTTGTTATAACGGAATATTGTTTCGTAACAATGAAATAGTATTTCGTTTAAACGAAATATTATAACCAAATATTATTAATTCACTATAACGAAATATTATTATATCGTTATAAAGAAATATTATTAATTCGTTATTAATATTTCGTTTAAACGAATCAATTATTTCGTTTAAACGAATTAATGATTTCGTTTAAACTTATTAATTACTTTGTTTAAACTAATCAGTTATTCTTTTAAACGAATCAATTATTCGTTTAAACGAATTAATCATTTTGATGAATCGAATTAATCCACGCTGATTCAAAATATATTTCCATGGTTCTCTTACACCACTTCCCTACACGGATGGGACTTTTATTTGGTTCACTTGATCTCTGTTTGGACCGACCGCGAGCAATTTGCAAGGTAAATCGTGCACATGGCTTTGTTTACAAATGCCATGACCTGGCATTTGACCCCATAACTTTTGACCGCGACCCCTCAAGCGCGACCCGTGATTGGTCAAATTTGAAATACCTGCGCAGCATCCAACTCACATATACGCAAATATGGCTCCGCATTATAAAGAAATAGGTCATGAATTTCTGGCCAATTCCGAGCTTAAACTATTAAACTAACAAAATATATTGGAGAACTTTGTTGACATGTTGATTGGCGAAAGGCGGGGGACAAAAACGTTTGATTATATCACCGCTACAGGGTAATGAAGAAAGAGTTTGAATTTCGTGGAAATCAGACCAGAATTGACGAATAAAATGGCCGCCGTTTTTACGCGAATAGTGTAAAGATATGGTGTATCAAGGTTGTGGACCCTGTGGAGGTCACAATTTTGAACCGATTTTGATGAAACTTGAAATGCATGTTTGAAATCCAAAGATCATGGTTTCTTTCGATATTTGTGCATATCGGATTGTAACCTCCTGAATTATAGCCCTGATTGTACGCAAAAACAACTTTTTTTTTAGCTCTAGAGGTCTCAATTATTGTCCGATTTTAAAAAATGTTTGATTATATCACCGTTACCCTATAATGAATTTTGAGGTCAAATTTCGTAAAATCGGACCAAAACTGGATGACAAAATGGACGCCTCTTTTACGAAAATAGTGTAAAAACATGATATATCAAGGTTGTGGAGCCTTAGTCCGGTGGCTGAGGCGGTCCTCTGTGCAATCATATTATGTCCCCTAAATTGAAAAATACTTGGGTAGACATTCCAGATATGGGGCAGAAAGACGTAATTCAAGATGGCGTCCAAGGTGGCCACCGTATACCCTTATACCCGATATAACTTTATCTGGATTTGTCCTAAAGTGATGACTTTGGTATCTTTACCTAGATTTTTGGGGTCAAGGAATCCATTGAAATCATTTTCAGGTTGAAAAAAGTAGCGGGTAATGGTGAATTCCAAGATGGCCGCCAAAATTTTCGGCATGCCTTTCGGCTTGCCTGTCAAGGTGCATAATTGAGCGAGGAGAATAAACTTGGTGTCTTTTCTAGGGTTTTAGGGGTCAGGAATTTCACACAGACCATTCACTCTGCCGGAAGAACAAGTTATTATTGCTAATATCAGTTTTTGGCAGCCTGTTGATCGGGGTACTGGTTTTACTCAACCAAATTGTCAAAAGGATTTGTCTGACTATGTCTAGAGATTTAAACTATCGTATTTTGACAAGCGTTTTGCTTTTATCTTGAACAATGCTGTTACAATATTCACAAATCTACAAATGTTCACCGTTAATAAGTTGTACAGTTAGGATCACTTTTCTGGCTATCATTTTTATACGCCCACATTGAAATGTGATCATATATTGTCGTTGCCCTTGACCGTCCGTGGATGCTTGTGGATGCTTTAGAGGCTGAAGTTAATATCCGATTGATATAGTGTTAAAGGTCAGGAGACGAAGAGGCCTCTGGATTTTCATCGATTTCCGATAATTACTATCAGAGTTATAGCCCTTGTTCACTTTAAAAAATCTTGTGAACGCTCTCGAGGCCAAAGTTAAGACCGATTGACTTGAAACAAAGTCATGAAACAAAGAATCCTATTGATTTTCAGCGATTTTCGATAATTACTGCCAGAGTTATGGCCCTTGATCACTTCAGAAGATCTTGTGGACACTCTAACTCTAAAGGCCAAAGTTAATATCGAACTGACTTTAAATTTATACCCGATGTTTCCGGTCATGAGACAAACAAGTATATCTGAAAATCATTAGAATTTGTTTGCTTTTTATAAAAGTTTTGCCCCACACTAACAATTAGTATAGGAAACATTTAATATCATGGATTTAGCAATTCAGTTATCAAAACTCATTGAAAATCAAAATACTTGTTCGTTTCAACACATTAAACTCTGTGTATCAATCTGAAGTCAATCGGATGATAAGTTTGGCCTCTATAGCGTCACAAGGTTTTTTGAAGTGATCAAGGGAGACAACTCTGGAAGTAATTATTTGAAATCGCTCATGACCTTAAACAGTGTGTGTATTTAAAGTTAATCGAGTATTTTTTGATGTGATCAAGGGCCATAACTCTGGCAGTAATTATCAGATTTCGTTGAAAATCAATAGGCTTTTTTGTCTCATGACCTTAAACAATGTGTATAAATTTAAAGTCAATCGGATATTAACTTTGGCCTCTAGAGCATCCACAAGATTTTTTGAAGTTATCAAGGGCCACAGCTCTGGCACTAATTATCGGAAATCACTGAAAATCAATGGGCTTCTTCGTCTTATGACGTTAAACAGTGTGTATAAATTTAAAGTCAATCGGATATTAACTTTGGCTTTTAGAGCGTCCACAATATTTTTTGAAGTGATCAAGGGCCATAACTCTGGCACTAATTATCGGAAATCGCTGAAAATCAATAGGCTTCGTCGTCTTATGACCTTAAACACTGTGTATAAATTTAAAGTCAATCGGATATTAACTTTGGCCTTTAGAGCGTCCACAAGATTTTTTGAAGTGATCAAGGGCCTTAACTTTGGCACTAATTATCGGAAATCGCTGAAAATCAATAGGCTTCGTCGTCTTATGACCTTAAACACTGTGTATAAATTTCGTTGAAAATCAATAGGCTTTTTCGTCTCATGACCTTAAACAATGTGTATAAATTTAAAGTCAATCGGATATTAACTTTGGCCTCTAGAGCATCCACAAGATTTTTTGAAGTTATCAAGGGCCACAACTCTGGCACTAATTATCGGAAATCGCTGAAAATCAATGGGCTTCTTCGTCTTATGACGTTAAACAGTGTGTATAAATTTAAAGTCAATCGGATATTAACTTTTGCCTTTACAGCGTCCACAAGATTTTTTGAAGTGATCAAGGGCTATAACTCTGGCACTAATTATCGGAAATCGCTGAAAATCAATGGGATTCTTCGTCTAATGACCTTAAACACTGTGTATAAATTTAAAGCCAATTGGATATTAACTTTGGCCTCTTGAGCGTCCACAAGATATTTTGAAGTGATCAAGGGCTATAACTCTGGTAGTTTTTATCTGACATCGCTGAAAAACAATAGGCTTCGTCGTCTCATGGCCGTTAACACCGTGTATAAATTTAAAGTCAATCGGATATTGAGTTTAGCCTCTAGAGCGTCCACAAGCAATTGTGAACGCAGGACCGAAGGACGGACCGCCGACGACAATATACGACCACATTTCAATGTTATAAGCATGTATTTCAAGTTTCATCAAAATCGGTTCAAAATTGTGACCTCTATAGGGTCCACAACCTTGATATAACATATTTTCACACTATTTGCGTACAAACGGCGGCCATTTTATCCTTCAATTTTGGTCCGATTTTCACGAAATTCAAATTCTCTTTACATTACCATGTAACCGTGATACAATCAACCGTTTTTTTTTAAATCGGATAATAATTTTGATCTCCAGAGGGACCACAAGCTAACAAAAGTGATTTTTCGGACAATCTGGGGCCATAATTCAGGAAGTTATGATCCGATGGGCGCAAATATCGAAAGGAACAAAGATCTTTTGGTTATCAACATGCATGTCAAGTTTCATCAAAATCGGTTCAAAATTGTGACCTCTACACTGTTCACAAGCTAAAAAACGTGATTTTTCGTACAATCAGGGGCCATAACCTATCAGGGGCCAGGCAACGAAACATACGCCCACACAGCAGCTAAATCGTCCGGGCAGTCAACAAGAGTTGTTGCATTTTAAGTAATCATCAGAAAACAAATTCAAACTCACCCATAACTATGGTGTAACTGTGATATAATCAAACGTGTTTTTAAATCAGATAATAATTGTGACCTCCAGAGGGACCACAAGCAAAAAAGGGTGATTTTTCGTACAATCAGGGTCCATAATTCTTGAAGTTACGATCCGATATGCGCAAATATGCAATGGAACCAAGATCTTTAGGTTATAAACATGTATTTCAAGTTTCATCAAAATCGGTTCAAAATTGTGACCTCTATAGGGTCCACAACCTTGATATAACATATTTTCACACTATTTGCGTACAAACGGCGGCCATTTTATCCTTCAATTTTGGTCCGATTTTCACGAAATTCAAATTCTCTTTTCATTACCATGTCACCGTGATATAATCAACCGTTTTTTTTTAAATCGGATAATAATTTTGATCTCCAGAGGGACCACAAGCTAACAAAAGTGATTTTTCGGACAATCTGGGGCCATAATTCAGGAAGTTATGATCCGATGGGCGCAAATATCGAAAGGAACAAAGATCTTTTGGTTATCAACATGCATGTCAAGTTTCATCAAAATCGGTTCAAAATTGTGACCTCTACACTGTTCACAAGCTAAAAAAACGTGATTTTTCGTACAATCAGGGGCCATAACCTATCAGGGGCCAGGCAACGAAACATACGCCCACACAGCAGCTAAATCGTCCGGGCAGTCAACAAGAGTTGTTGCATTTTAAGTAATCATCAGAAAACATAATTCAAACTCACCCATAACTATGGTGTAACTGTGATATAATCAAACGTGTTTTTAAATCAGATAATAATTGTGACCTCCAGAGGGACCACAAGCAAAAAAGGGTGATTTTTCGTACAATCAGGGTCCATAATTCTTGAAGTTACGATCCGATATGCGCAAATATGCAATGGAACCAAGATCTTTAGGTTATAAACATGTATTTCAAGTTTCATCAAAATCGGTTCAAAATTGTGACCTCTATAGGGTCCACAACCTTGATATAACATATTTTCACACTATTTGCGTACAAACGGCGGCCATTTTATCCTTCAATTTTGGTCCGATTTTCACGAAATTCAAATTCTCTTTTCATTACCATGTCACCGTGATATAATCAAATGTTTTTATACGTCAACATTCATAGTGTGAACGTATTATGTCGTCGCCCCTGTCTGTGTGTGTGTGTGGGTGTGCTTGTGCATTGACCATAAAACCCGTTATGTGTGTGCTCTCTTCACACAGTTTACTCTCGGTCAATAAACACACGAGGTGCCTGGGTAATTTAGCGAATCACGTGACGTCACCCAGCAAACACATGTTCCTCGGAGAGGCTGTTATGTTAGAGGTAAGAGCCAAGAATACGTTTAATTGTGAATTACTAGAAGATGAGTTAGTTTATATTTTTGCACAGGACATTTGTTCGTTCAAGAGCATATTGCAGTGAATAACAAGTAAAATTATTTTGGTCTTTGAAGCCAACGAACCTATTTTGTAAACTTCGTTTCAATTTAACACGTCGTGGTTGAAACAATATGGCGTCGAGTTTAGGCCTAGGTTTTTTTTCTGACTCTGTGTTGTCTACTCATAGACAGTAGCTCATATGTTGTCGTTTTCGTTGAATGATGTCATTTCTTTAAATAGGCAACTTATATCAATACTGTATGCATTTTAGTTTACCTGCCAATATATGCTTTTCTTATGACATCACGCTGGTTACCCACAGTCAGCCAACTTGTATGGCAAGAACTTTGTTCACGTTGTCACAGCTTATTGCAATTTTGTGATTTTATTATTTAAATAACTTCATTTCACTATTCTTTTGCCTTGGCAAATAAGAATTATTTGACTTAAACTTTGGCACTTGCATTAACAGACCCCTAGGCCATGCTTGATATAAAGAAGGATAAACATGTTTTTTAATAATTTTAATGTACATTTTTTTTTGCATT
Organism: Patella caerulea; assembly: GCA_036850965.1. Taxonomy (NCBI): domain Eukaryota; kingdom Metazoa; phylum Mollusca; class Gastropoda; family Patellidae; genus Patella; species Patella caerulea. Next base: position 45,333,532 of record JAZGQO010000001.1, on the reverse strand, counting down.
TATTGAAGGTATGATCAAACTTTACCACAAGGATGCCATGGAAAATATTTTTAAAAATGTTGGAAAAAATGGTTGAATGGGAGAAGAACAAAAACAAAGGGAAGAGGACGAGGAGAAAGAGAAAGAGAAATGGGGTTTAGTGTCCACTCGACACAAACGAGGCCATTTCAGGACTTACAAGGAGAAAGCTGCAGAAGAAGGAATGAGGGGAGAATGGATAATTTGTATGCCTGATAACGACCAGTGAATTCTTGTTGAAATGTCGTGTGTATATAATATAGTGATTCAAAGTGATTGTTTTCCATAGAACTGTGTTGTGTTATATGGACCAATAAATTCTATAATCGAAACGTCGTATGTATATAATATAGTGAGTGTTATCCATAGAACTGTGTTGTGTTATATGGATGAATAAATTTTATAATTGAAGATTTAGCTTTTCTTGTTAATGTATGTAGTTTTTGCTATCTTAGAGAAAGTCTTGGCTATTTCTGCTGGAGAGAAGGGGCAATTAGGAGAAAAATGGCATTTTTCACCCAACGTCATTTTCTGACTCATGAAATGTCATCTATGTTAAGCTAAGTGTTGCTTTTTATTAATCCATGTGGACTGCCATTCGTAGAGATACCTCTGCATGTACTGTTGGAGAACATATATAAATTTCAAGGAGGTTGGGTGAATAGAAGGGACCAAGGCGGTGGTGTTTAGTTCTGCTATCTTGGACTATGTTCATGTGCAGGCCCTGCCTTTTTTGGAAATATTGGAGCAATGAAGCTGTAATTTTCAGGGAATCATCCAACATATATTCAGGGGTGGCTCAATTAGGACTGAATATTTTAGGTTGTCATAAGCATAAAATGACATTTTTCAATGGAAAGCTGTACAAAATGTGGTTTTTGGCTCAACCTATTAACCTGACATTTGCACAGCACATTGGTCATATATTCAGGATGATGGTGTTAAAATTTCAGCCTGTTTTGACAGAAGTTAAGAGTTTGAGGGCTTGATCAGTTCGGGGTATTTCGGTCGTTTGGAAATTTTGGTTTTTTTTTTAGCACTATGCTCATGTACAACCCCGTTTCTTTTTGGAAATATTGGAGCAAGTCTGCTGAAATTTTCAGAGAATCATTCTACATGTATGCTGGGGTGTTTTTTCGCACTGTGCTCATGTAGGGCCTACAACCCCTGGGCTTTTTTGGAAATATTGCAGCAAATCCAATGAAATTTTCACAGAATCTTCCTACATGTATTCTGGGGTGGCTGTGCAAATTTCAGCTTGATTGCTCAAGAGTTTGAAGGCTGGCTCGGTTAGGGGTATTTGGGTCATTTGTCAGATTTCGTGTTATCACGACAAAAGTAACTGCTTCCAAATCTTTAATATTGCTACGAAGAACCTGTCATTCTCCCACAACCTTTCTTAATACATGACGTGGCCAGTATAAAATATTTGAGGTCCATAGCTACAATATCATGCAATCACAAGCCGTTGTACATGCCGAATAGCTGAACGTAGTCAGATATCGGCTGCAAGCAACAGGAATATATGGTCTCAAAACTTTAATATTCATTCAATTAGTATGAAATTTGGAAAGCACTTTGATAATGTATACATAATGGATGCCTAAAAATTTCAGCTTCATAGATGTAAGAGAAATTAAAATAGACAGAAATGAAAATGAATACTTTTTTTCTCCAAAAGTTCAATATTTGATACTAACATACAAAATGAATTTGACATCAAGCAAATGTCAGCTTGATAGTTCAATTAGAACTGTATATTATTATTTTAGGCTGTCATAAGCATAAAATGACAATTTTTAATGGAAAGCTGAACAAATTGCGGTTTTTGGCACAAGTGAATTTGCTGTCATTTAATTTTGGCTGAACCTATTAACCTGACATTTGCACAGCACATCGTTAATATATTCCGGGTGGTGGTGGTAAAATATAAGCCTGTTTTGTCAAACATTATGAGTTTGAGGGCTGGCTCAGTTCGGGGTATTTCGGTCGTTTGGACAATTTTTTGTTTTTCGCACTATGCTTATGTACAACCCCTATCACCTGAAATTAGCACAGCACTTTGGTAATATATTCCAGATGGTGGTGTTAGAATTTCAGCCTGTTTTGTCAAAAATTAATAGTTTGAGGGCTGGCTCAGTTCGGGGTATTTCGGTCGTTTTGGTATTTTTTTTTTTTTTTTTCGCACTATGCTCATGTACAACCCTTGTTTATTTTTTTTGGAAATATTGGAACAAGTCTGCTAAAATTATAACAGAATCTTCCTACATGTATTCTGGGGTGGCTGTGCAAATGTCAACTTGATAGCTCAATTAGAGCTGTATATTTTAGGCTGTCATAAGCATAAAATGACAATTTTTAATGGAAAGCTGAACAAAATGGGTTTTTTGGCTCAAGTGAATGTGCTGTCATTTAATTGTGGCTGCACCTATTAATATGAAATTTGCCCAGCACTTTGGTAATATATTCCGGATGGTGGTGTTAGAATTGCAGCCTGTTTTGTCCAAAATTAAGAGTTTGAGGGCTGGCTCAGTTAGGGGTATTTCGGTCGTTTGGACAATTTTGGTGGGGTTTTTTGCACTACGCTCATGTACAACCCCTGTTTTTTTTTGGGAAATATTGGAGCAAGTCTGCTGAAATTTTCACCGAATCTTTCTACATGTATTCTGGGGTGGCTGTGCAAATTTCAGCTTGATTGCTCAAGAGTTTGAAGGCTGGCTCGGTTAGGGGTATTTGGGTCATTTGTCAGATTTCGTGTTATCACGACAAAAGTAACTGCTTCCAAATCTTTAATATTGCTACGAAGAACCTGTCATTCTCCCACAACCTTTCTTAATACATGACGTGGCCAGTATAAAATATTTGAGGTCCATAGCTACAATATCATGCAATCACAAGCCGTTGTACATGCCGAATAGCTGAACGTAGTCAGATATCGGCTGCAAGCAACAGGAATATATGGTCTCAAAACTTTAATATTCATTCAATTAGTATGAAATTTGGAAAGCACTTTGATAATGTATACATAATGGATGCCTAAAAATTTCAGCTTCATAGATGTAAGAGAAATTAAAATAGACAGAAATGAAAATGAATACTTTTTTTCTCCAAAAGTTCAATATTTGATACTAACATACAAAATGAATTTGACATCAAGCAAATGTCAGCTTGATAGTTCAATTAGAACTGTATATTATTATTTTAGGCTGTCATAAGCATAAAATGACAATTTTTAATGGAAAGCTGAACAAATTGCGGTTTTTGGCACAAGTGAATTTGCTGTCATTTAATTTTGGCTGAACCTATTAACCTGACATTTGCACAGCACATCGTTAATATATTCCGGGTGGTGGTGGTAAAATATAAGCCTGTTTTGTCAAACATTATGAGTTTGAGGGCTGGCTCAGTTCGGGGTATTTCGGTCGTTTGGACAATTTTTTGTTTTTCGCACTATGCTTATGTACAACCCCTATCACCTGAAATTAGCACAGCACTTTGGTAATATATTCCAGATGGTGGTGTTAGAATTTCAGCCTTTTTTGTCAAAAATTAATAGTTTGAGGGCTGGCTCAGTTCGGGGTATTTCGGTCGTTTTGGTATTTTTTTATTTTTTTTTCGCACTATGCTCATGTACAACCCTTGTTTATTTTTTTTGGAAATATTAGAACAAGTCTGCTAAAATTATAACAGAATCTTCCTACATGTATTCTGGGGTGGCTGTGCAAATGTCAACTTGATAGCTCAATTAGAGCTGTATATTTTAGGCTGTCATAAGCATAAAATGACAATTTTTAATGGAAAGCTGAACAAAATGGGTTTTTTGGCTCAAGTGAATGTGCTGTCATTTAATTGTGGCTGCACCTATTAATATGAAATTTGCCCAGCACTTTGGTAATATATTCCGGATGGTGGTGTTAGAATTGCAGCCTGTTTTGTCCAAAATTAAGAGTTTGAGGGCTGGCTCAGTTAGGGGTATTTCGGTCGTTTGGACAATTTTGGTGGGGTTTTTTGCACTACGCTCATGTACAACCCCTGTTTTTTGGGGGGAAATATTGGAGCAAGTCTGCTGAAATTTTCACCGAATCTTTCTACATGTATTCTGGGGTGGCTGTGCAAATTTCAGCTTGATTGCTCAAGAGTTTGAAGGCTGGCTCGGTTAGGGGTATTTGGGTCATTTGTCAGATTTCGTGTTATCACGACAAAAGTAACTGCTTCCAAATCTTTAATATTGCTACGAAGAACCTGTCATTCTCCCACAACCTTTCTTAATACATGACGTGGCCAGTATAAAATATTTGAGGTCCATAGCTACAATATCATGCAATCACAAGCCGTTGTACATGCCGAATAGCTGTACGTAGTCAGATATCGGCTGCAAGCAACAGGAATATATGGTCTCAAAACTTTAATATTCATTCAGTTAGTATGAAATTTGGAAAGCACTTTGATAATGTATACATAATGGATGCCTAAAAATTTCAGCTTCATAGATGTAAGAGAAATTAAAATAGACAGAAATGAAAATGAATACTTTTTTTCTCCAAAAGTTCAATATTTGATACTAACATACAAAATGAATTTGACATCAAGCAAATGTCAGCTTGATAGTTCAATTAGAACTGTATATTATTATTTTAGGCTGTCATAAGCATAAAATGACAATTTTTAATGGAAAGCTGAACAAATTGCGGTTTTTGGCACAAGTGAATTTGCTGTCATTTAATTTTGGCTGAACCTATTAACCTGACATTTGCACAGCACATCGTTAATATATTCCGGGTGGTGGTGGTAAAATATAAGCCTGTTTTGTCAAACATTATGAGTTTGAGGGCTGGCTCAGTCCGGGGTATTTCGGTCGTTTGGACAATTTTTTGTTTTTCGCACTATGCTTATGTACAACCCCTATCACCTGAAATTAGCACAGCACTTTGGTAATATATTCCAGATGGTGGTGTTAGAATTTCAGCCTGTTTTGTCAAAAATTAATAGTTTGAGGGCTGGCTCAGTTCGGGGTATTTCGGTCGTTTTGGTATTTTTTTTATTTTTTTTCGCACTATGCTCATGTACAACCCTTGTTTATTTTTTTTTGGAAATATTGGAACAAGTCTGCTAAAATTATAACAGAATCTTTCTACATGTATTCTGGGGTGGCTGTGCAAATGTCAACTTGATAGCTCAATTAGAGCTGTATATTTTAGGCTGTCATAAGCATAAAATGACAATTTTTAATGGAAAGCTGAACAAAATGGGTTTTTTGGCTCAAGTGAATGTGCTGTCATTTAATTGTGGCTGCACCTATTAATATGAAATTTGCCCAGCACTTTGGTAATATATTCCGGATGGTGGTGTTAGAATTGCAGCCTGTTTTGTCCAAAATTAAGAGTTTGAGGGCTGGCTCAGTTAGGGGTATTTCGGTCGTTTGGACAATTTTGGTGGGGTTTTTTGCACTACGCTCATGTACAACCCCTGTTTTTTTGGGGGAAATATTGGAGCAAGTCTGCTGAAATTTTCACCGAATCTTTCTACATGTATTCTGGGGTGGCTGTGCAAATTTCAGCTTGATTGCTCAAGAGTTTGAAGGCTGGCTCGGTTAGGGGTATTTGGGTCATTTGTCAGATTTCGTGTTATCACGACAAAAGTAACTGCTTCCAAATCTTTAATATTGCTACGAAGAACCTGTCATTCTCCCACAACCTTTCTAAATACATGACGTGGCCAGTATAAAATATTTGAGGTCCATAGCTACAATATCATGCAATCACAATCCGTTGTACATGCCGAATAGCTGAACGTAGTCAGATATCGGCTGCAAGGAACAGGAATATATGGTCTCAAAACTTTAATATTCATTCAATTAGTATGAAATTTGGAAAGCACTTTGATAATGTATACATAATGGATGCCTAAAAATTTCAGCTTCATAGATGTAAGAGAAATTAAAATAGACAGAAATGAAAATGAATACTTTTTTTCTCCAAAAGTTCAATATTTGATACTAACATACAAAATGAATTTGACATCAATATTTTGGAGCAATTAAGCTGAAATTTGCAGAGAATCTCCCTAGATACATTACAAGGTGGCCCCAAAAATTTCAGCCCAATTTATTTAGCCAAAATGGAGATATGGACTCTATTACTGTCACAAAATGTCATTTTCTGACTCATGAAATGTCATTATGTAAGGCTGTGTGTTGCTTTGGACTGTAATTTGGAGAGTTACCTCTGTAGGTAATGTTGGAGAACAGATATAAATTTCAAGGAGATAGGGTGATTAGAAGGGACCAAGGAGGTGGTGTTCAGTTCTGCTATCTTAGATAATTTCGTTTTTTTCGCACTAAGCTCATGTGTGTCATTATGGTGTCATTCGTGGTCAAAGGGGAGTTAACTCCCCAAGTCCTTTGAGGAATAGCAAAGTTTGTTAAAATCTACATTGTAGTCCTAAAGTATTTTAATAACACTAAAGTTCTGAGAAATAAGGTAAAGTAAGTTGTATTAAAAGGTCCTCCCATGATAATAAATGTGAACTATTATAAATTCAAGACCTCTCTAGTGTATTAATGTAAATCAATCTTACACATGTCCTCAGGTAGTCCTTAAAATAAAGTATTAAACACTAAAGTCCTCGGAAATAAGGTAAAGTAAGTTGTATTAAGAGGTCCTCTCATGGTAATATAAATGTATAAATATAAATGTAGTGTATAAATGTAAATCAATCTTACACAAGTCCTCTGTAGATATTAAATATAAGAAAAGACCTCATATAGTCTGTAAAACATGTTATGTTTTTATGACTGAATCAATGCAATCTACGTAGCAGACAATGTACATGGTAGCGCTGACAATAACTGTATAAAATCTTAAAGCCGTAAGACGACGGGAAACCTGGGTCCTCGGGAGCCTTTGAAAAACCAAAGTCCTCACATAATGAGCTATGCAAGTATGGGTGGGTGTGGGTGTGTGTGTGTGTGTGTGTGCCCTACAGGGCGCAATTCTTCATGGATTTTCTTCAAACTTGGTATACTTATTCCTTATACCCCAAGGAAGATCCCTATTGTTTTTGGTGCATGACCGACCCCCAGGGGCAGAGCCACGCCCATTTCTAGTATTTGTTTGTTTGTCGTCTACAGGCCACATTTCTTAACTTATAATCTTGAAACTTTGCGTACACATTCTTTGTACCCTAAGGAACATCCCTATAGTTGGGGTGCATGCCCAACCCCCAGGGTCAGAGCTACGCCCATTTTCTTTTTGTGTCTTTGTGTCGCCTGTTTGGCGCAACTCTTACTGGATTTTCTTCAAACTTTGTATACTTACTCTTTATACTGTAAGGATGATCCCTATCGATTAGGGTGCATGCCCAATCCCCAGGGGCAGACTCACGCCCATTTTCTTTTTGTGTGTCTGTGTGTCGCCTACAGGCCGCAATTCTAACTGGATTTTCTTAAAACTTTGTATACTTACTCTTTACACCCTAAGGATGATCCGTATTGTTTTTGGTGCATGCCCGACCCCCAATGGCAGAGCCACGCCCATTCCTTGTATTTATTTGTTTGTCGTCTACAAGCAACATTTTTTAACGTATCATCTTGAAACTTTTAGTGCTTATTCTTTGTAGCCTAAGGAACATTCCTATCATTTGGGGTGCATGTCCAGCCCCCAGGGGCAGAGTCACGCCCATTTTCTTTTTGTGTGTCGCCTACAGGCCACAATTCTTAATCGGTCATCTTGAAACTGAAAATACTTATTCCTTGTACCCTAAGGATGATCCCTTTTGTTTTGGGTGCATGCCCGACCCCCGTGGGACAGCAACACCAATTTCTTGTATTTTTTTGCCTGTCGTCTACAGGCTGCATTTCTTAATGTATCATCTTGAAACTTTGAATACTTATTCTTGGTACCTTTAGGAAGATCCCTATTGTTTTTGGTGCATGCCCGATCCCAAGGGACAGTGCCACGCCCATTTTCGTTTTGTCTGTCTTTGTGTCACCTACAGGCCACAATTCTTAATCGATCGTCTTGAAAAGTTTTTTATACTTATTCTTTATACACTAAGGCTGACCACTATTATTTTTGGTGCATGCCGGACCCCCTGGGGCAGAGCAACGCCCAATGCTTTAGTGTCTTGTGTTCGCCTACAGGATGCAATTCTTAACAGATCCTTTTAAAACTTTACATACCTATTCCTTATACCCTAAAGATGACCCCTATTGTTTTGGGTGATTTCCTGACCCCCAGGGGCAGAGCCATGCCCATTTTTACTCCGTGTCTGTGTGTGTTATCTACAGGCCACGATTCTTAATGGATCGTCTTTAAACTTGGGATATGTATTCCTTATAGCCTAAGGACGTCAACTGCATGTCCCGACTCACACAGGCAAGACGCCCAATTTTTGTGTTTGTCGTTTACAGGCCGCAATTCTGAATGAATCAGCCTGGTACTCGGCTTATGTATTCCTTATAGCCTGAGGGCGTCCACTATTGATTTTGATGAATGTCCCGACCCCCAGGGACAGAGCCACGCTCACTTTTTGCCTTTAGCATTAGGAAGGCACAATTCTGAATGGATTATCTTGGTATACTTATTCCTTATACTCTAAGGACGGCAACTATTGATCAACCCCCATAAAGTACCCCAACTTTATGCCCCGATATCTCCACTGCCGCGGGGTCCCATGATTTTTTTTGTGGTTGTTAGTAACTGGGTATCAGGTCTCTCGATTAAAAAAATAAAATTCCATATATCTTCATACGCATGCGCGATAACATTGTCTAAGTTTTGACAATTTTGATAATGGATCATCTGATATTGATATGTTCTAATCAATATAGTGACAAAATATGGATGCTAAACGACTCGATACCATCGGCAATTGGCAGACTAGTCTTTCGAACCCACTCAGACTGTCGTAGAACCCGCTCTGTCAAAACTATCAGTTCCGGTATCCAGGCTGAATAATCCAGCCATTCAAGATGGCGGCTGCCGTATGTGGTTTTCAACTTTAAAATGTTTTCACTGTATATCCGAAAGAGACTGAGCATGTTTTATTGATAACATTGTCTATAACTACACCCTCAAAAATAGTGGGTAATTTTGACAAAAATCAGATAAATTCGACAATTTTACGAAGTTTTATCCCCAATATTATCAAACTGATATTCAAACAAATGTAGTGTAATACAGACTCCTTCACAGCTGCTATGTTTTCGCAACATAATGTTTGTATGACAACTCTTACTGCAACTGAAAGTGAAAATTTGCTAAGATTCGCAATATTTCACTTTTAAATCTCTTGATATGTACAGATCTCATTATAAGCTGCAGTTTAGAGAACTGTCATAGCTCACTGTAGTTATTAGAGACTTTTGGCAAGTGGCATTTTCCCTATCCGTATCATGTATCCGTATCTTATACGTCACTCGTTGCGTCAGAGTAGTTTTAGAGTTTTGGCACGTATGCGTCACTGAGCTGAGCTTAGTTCTGTACAGCATGATGGCGGTTATCTACCGAGATCACTATCAGTACTAGTCAAGTGCCTTGCCTACAATTTCTCGGAGTGCGTGAAGTTACTCGACAGTCGCTGAGCTATTAAAAATATTAATGTCGCATCTTATTAAAAATATCTTTGAATTTGACTCGACAGGAGTTTTTAGTTTCACTAATTTATCATTTACATCCCTTTACCATAGAATCACATCATTTACAGATTTGCAACCCATATCTACCTAAATCTCGCGCGTAGATCAACCAGCGTGCAGACAGGAAAAGTTTGAAAATTCCGAGAAAAACCTATCAAAAATAATGATTAAATTACAGTCTTTATTATGATTAAATTCACATCAAATATACACCTATTTGTTCTAAGATACACATAGATTCATAAAAAACGCTATGATACAACATTTCAGCGTCTAAAAAGACGACAATGTTATACGGACCTTCTCCGTATGAAAGCTGTTCGATACGGGCTGCCGTATCCGTGTGCCGTATCACACATGAGAAATACACACACATTAATGACGTCACACCCAAAATCCACACGATACGCACAAGGAATTACGCTTGCCAAAAGTCTCTATTGAATAGTAAAATGTAGGCCTAAATCCTCAAGATTTAAAATAAACTCTACTCTAAAAAGTCCCAGGTCAGCACGACTGAAAGGGCATGATTTTTTCTTTTCTTTCAATTTTCAAGACCGATGTTATCTTTACCTCTACCTGCGGGTAGTAGTAGTCCTACACTCTTAAAGTACGATGATCATATCATCTTCATTAAAAGCCCCCAAAATAAACAAAACCCTTTTTTTTCTATTGGCTTAATGTAGCAATATATTATATTAGGTGTACGTATATATCAGAATATCGAACAGCAACAATTAGTACTAGTAGTAGAGGAGTTTTATACATGTTGGTCTAACTCGTAACAATTTTTTTAACTTGATGTATGTAAAGCAGAAAGGTAAGAATATACAATCGCAGATTAAATACTAAATTGGGCAATGCCCGTTATTGACCGCGTGAGTCAATCATTAATCCTCACAAAATATCAAATGTAATACAAAAACTACGTTCATTCATCAACTTTACAAAATATCCAGAAAACCACATACGGCAGCCGCCATCTTGAATGGCTGGATTATCCTGCCTGGATACCGGAACTGATAGTTTTGACAGAGCGGGTTCTACGACAGTCTGAGTGGGTTTGAAAGACTAGTCTGTCAATTGCCGATGGTATCGAGTCGTTTAGCATCCATATTTTGTCACTATATTGATTAGTACATATAAATATCAGATGATCCAATATCAAAATTGTCAAAACTTAGACAATGTTATCGTGCATGCGTATGAAGATATATGGAATTTTATTTTTTTAATCGAGAGATCTGATACCCAATTACTAACAACCACAAACAAAATCATGGGACCCCGCGGCAGTGGAAATATCGGGCCATAATGTTTGGGTACTTTATAGGGTTCGATTTATACCCTTCAGGAAAAACCAAATGGCACCTCTCAGTGGAAAGATAGTTTTTTTTTATTATTTTTTTGAAACATTACTACCTAGCGTAATATATCGAATCATCATTTGTTTCATAAGTACTCATTTACAACCTGAAAAACAGCAGCTAACATTGCCTAAAATTGACGAAAAAAAGCCCCCCAAAACACCCGTTTGCCGTATCTCAGCTAGGTTCAATTTCTGAGATCGGCGGTTTTGGCTATCAAGTAGTCTCATGGGGCATGACCAAACCCTATGAATATGAATGAAATCGGCCGACCCCTCACTTTCCCGATTTCTGCATGATTTTCTCGTGGACTAGCACTTAACTGTGTTTATAATGCCACAGTAGAAATTAAAATACATGTTAAGCTGGAGATGAAAAGATCGGCATTTGACATGAATTATTTCAAGATTAGCCTACATACATTAAAATGAACAGTGCGTTTACTTATTTATACCCAGACACTGGCCTGTTTATAACGGCGTGTCTATAATAATAATGTAACACTTTAATGTTAATCTCTAAGATAACTAAATATTATATTGTGCAGTATGTTTGTTACGAAAAATAAATTGCCGGGTAAAGTACGAAGAAAATATAATGTAAAGACATGTAAAACTATTAATTTAAGACTTTATTTTTTGTCCCTCAGATAAATAAATATATTGTACTGAATAATGTTTGTTATGAAAAAAGAACACATTGCCTGATAAGTGGCGTATGTGTCAAGCCAGCGATTATTGCGTATGTACCGAATTTAGAGCCAAATTTTGTTGTTTCGTCTGTATAAAGGGTGGTATTTTTCCCCTACTTCAAGGTTTCCTAAACATGTTTTAAAGATACACCGACGCGCTCACATGATATTCTATGAACTGTAGTTTTTGAGTGTAATTAGATTTTAGTCCCGCGACAGCCAAACATGCGGTTATAACCACTGCTACGTTACCATTGGAAACGTTTAGATTTTTAAGTTCCATGACCAATTTATGGCATTCTGCTGTGTATCTTTGATTTTTGACATCATACAAAATTCCCTCGTTCATCTAAAAAGGTTTGGATTTGCAACCATTCTTTTTACCTGCCAATTGTTGTTTTTTTTAAAGCCTATTGAGATTACTAAAATTATTAGGGTTTCACACTGCGAAGCTTGTGTGAAACACTATTGTTTTTGTTAAAATTATTATTAGGGTTTCACACTGCGAAGCTTGTGTGAAACACTATTGTTTTTGTTAAAATTATTATTAGGCTTTCAGACGAAAGTCTGAAAGCCTATTGTGATTACTAAATTTATTATTAAGCTTTCATATTACATATGAAAGCTTATTGTTTCTGTTAAGATTATTAAGCTTTCATATTTCATGTGAAAGCTTATTGTTTTTGTTAAGATTATTAAGCTTTCATATTACATATGAAAGCTTATTGTTTTTGTTAAGATTATTATTAACCTTTTATATTACATCTGAAAGCTTATTGTTTTTGTTAAGATTATTATTGCTATTATTATTTTTTTTTTGTGTGTAGTTTCTGCAAATCGGATTTCTCAGAATCTAACCATGGGATCTTTCTGAAACTTTGACCTCCCCCCCCCCAAAACTGGGTGTCAGTTTTTGATTAAATATATTTTCAAAACGTTTTACGAATTCGAAATCACAGAATTTTACGAACGAATGAAAGCCTATTGCGATTACTAAAATTATTATTAAGCTTTCATATTACATATGAAAGCTTATTGTTTCTGTTAAGATTATTAAGCTTTCATATTTCATGTGAAAGCTTATTGTTTTTGTTAAGATTATTAAGCTTGTTTTTTTTAAGATTATTAAGCTTTCATATTACATATGAAAGCTTATTGTTTTTGTTAAGATTATTATTGCTATTATTATTATTTTTTTTTATTTTTTTTGTGTAGTTTCTGCAAATCGGGTTTCTCAGAATCTAACCATGGGATCTTTCTGAAACTTTGACCTACCCCCCCCCCCCAAAAAAAAACTGGGTGTCAGTTTTTGATTAAATATATTTTCGAAACGTTTTACGAATTCGAAATCACAGAATTTTACGAACGAATGAATTTGACCTACAATACTGTAACTCAGTGACTATTTGACCTATTTTACTAATTCTTTTTTCTGTGATTACCTTGGCAAAAATCGTTTTCAACTGCAGTTTCAGATTTTCGAATTTCGAAAATTCGTTGCTGTGATTTCGAACCGGAAGTTGAGACCAACTTGACAACTTCTTTAATAGTTGTACGATTTTCACGAAATTTAGTATGTAAGTAGATCTTACCGATGCAACTTTAAAGATGTCCTTAGAAATTTTCTAAATTATCTCCCCTTGGCGAAATTAAGGATCAAAGTTTTCAAAAAAATCGAAAAAATATAGGACAAAATGACCTGTCTTTTTGGGGGGATACTAGATTAGTAAATACTGATTCGTACAAAAAAAAATTGAGTTTGTAGATCGAACTGGAAGTGCTGCCATCTTGAAACGTGAAAAATCACAAAGGCTTTTTTGCTATTTTACTTACAGACACGGGAGTTATATTTTCGGAGTAGAATTTTGATTTAGGTCAATTGATGGTCGCCATTTTGAAGTAAAAGTGAAAAATAGAAGCAATTTGAAGGGCCGAGAATTTGGAACACAGTAACTCTCCTTCTAATTGAGCTAGAATGTTCAAACTTGGTGTAGACGTTCACTAGGTCACTATCTTGATTGAGTTCAAAGATGAGCATTTTCTGCCTAGGGTAAGCAGAGATAGGCAAGCTGATTTGTTGATTCTTTAGGGCTCGATAGCTTTGGTTATATTGAAGGGAGGGCGATGCAACTCTTGTCAATCGAGAGTCTAATAGCTAACCTGTTGTGTGAATTCATTGTGTCATTTTTTCTTAAATGTCCGGAGTAGCCGAAAAAAAGAGATTAAAAATCCAAAAAGTCGTATTTTTACAATTTGGAGCATGTTTAGAGGTCTTTCTCCTATAGTCAACATGTGTTTCCTGCAAATCGGATTTCTCAGAATCTAACCATAGGATGTTTCTGAAACTTTGACCTACCCCCCAAAAAATGGGTGGTTAGTATTGATTAAATATATATTTCAAAACGTTTTAAGCATTCGAAATCACCGAATTTTACGAACTAGTGAATTTGACCTGCATTACTGTAACTCTGTGACGATTTGACCTATTTTACTAATTCTTTTTTCTTTGAGTACCCTGACAAAAATCATTTTTAACTGCAGTTTCAGATTTTCGAATTTCGAAAATTCGTCGCTGTGATTTCGAACCGGAAGTTGAGACCAACTTGACAACTTCTTTAATAATTGTACGATTTTCATGAAATTTAGTATGTAAGTAGATCTTACGGATGCAACTTTAAAGACCTCCTTAGAAATTTACTAAATTATCTCCCCTTGGTGAAATTAGGGATCAAAGTTTTCAAAAAAATCGAAGAAATATAGGTCTGAATGACATGATTTTTTTGGGGATACTAGATAAGTAAATACTGATTCGTACACAAAATATTGAGTTTGTGGATGAAACCGGGAGTGCCGCCATCTTGAAACGTGATAAATCACAAAGGTTTTTGCGATATTTTACTTACAGACATGGGAGTTACATTTTCGGAATCCTTGAAGGAATGCCTAAAAATCTATCGGATCAGAATTTTGATTTCGGTCACGTGATGGTCACCATTTCGAACTGAATATGAGAAAAGGTGAAAAATCGACATTAACGAGCACGTGAATGAAGGCAATAGGCCGTAGTTGGAGAATATGTCACCTATTTCCAAAATGAATACATTTCTGGTTAAACGGGATCAGGGTCGAAATATTGTTATTTGAAAATGTCACATTTTCGAATTTTGTCTTTGATGTTTTTCGTGCCGATAAAGTTGTTTACGATTGAAAAATCATAAAAACTTCGCTATATTTTGACCGATTTTAATGATTTTTTTTTTGTTGATGAGATTATTTACATGACCCATGACATGTGACAGGAAGTGACTGTTAATATGAAAGCTTTAATATCTGCTTTGCAGATCTAGTTATTATTATTATTTTTTTTGGTGTCATTTCTGCAAATCGGATTTCTAAGAATCTAACCATGGGATCTTTCTGAAACTTTTACCTATCCCCAAAAACTGTGTGTTAGTTTTTGATTAAATATATTTTCAAAACGTTTTACGAATTCGAAATCACCGAATTTTACGAACGAGTGAATTTGACCTGCATTACTGTAACTCTGTGACTATTTGGCCTATTTTACTAATTCTTTTTTCTTTGAGTACCTTGACAAAAATCATTTTCAACTGCAGTTTCAGATTTTTGAATTTCGAAAATTCGTCGCTGTGATTTCGAACCGGAAGTTGAGACCAACTAGACAACTTCTTTAATAGTTCTACGATTTTCATGAAATTTAGTATGTAAGTAGATCCTACCCATGTGACTTCAAAAATAAAAATAGAAATTTTCTAAATTATCTCCCCTTGGTTAAATTAAGGATCAAAATTTTCAAAAAATTCGAAGAAATATAGGTCAGAATGACCTGATGTTTTTTTTTTTGGGATACTAGATAAGTAAATACTGATTCGTACACAAAATATTGAGTTTCTGGATTGAACCGGAAGTGCCGCCATCTTGAAACGTGAAAAATCACAAAGGCTTTTTTGCTATTTTACTTACAGACAAGGGAGTTATATTTTCTGAATCCTTCAAGGATGGTCTAAAAAACGTTCGGAGTAGAATTTTGATTTAGGTCAATTGATGGTCGCCATTTTGAAGTGAAAGTGAAAAATAGAAGCAATTTGAAGGGCCGAGAATTCGGAACACAATAACTCTCCTTCTAATTGAGCTAGAATGTTCAAACTTGGTGTAGACGTTCACTAGGTCACTGTCTTGATTGAGTTCAAAGATGAGCATTTTCTGCGTAGGGTAAGCAGAGATAAGCAGGCTGATTTGTTGATTCTTTAGGGTGCGATAACTTTGGTTATAATGAAGGGAGGGCGATGAAACTCTTGTCAATCGAGAGTCTAATAGCTAACTTGTTCTGTGAAATCATTGTATCATTTTTTCTTAAATGTCCGGGGTAGCCGAAAAAAAGAGATTGAAAATCATGGAGCATGTTTAAAGGTCTTTCTCGTAAAGTCAACATGTGTTTCCTGCAAATCGGATTTCTCAGAATCTAACCGTAGGATGTCTCTGAAACTTTGACCTACCCCTCCAAAAATGAGTGGTGAGTATTGATTAAATATATTTTCAAAACGTTTAAAGCATTCGAAATCACCGAATTTTACGAACGAGTGAATTTGACCTGCATTACTGTAACTCTGTGACTATTTGACCTATTTTACTTTGAGTACCCTGACAAAAATCATTTTCAACTGCAGTTTCAGATTTTCGAATTTCGAAAATTCGTCGCTGTGATTTCGAACCGGAAGTTGAGACCAACTTGACAACTTCTTTAATAGTTGTACGATTTTCATGAAATTTAGTATGTAAGTAGATCTTACCGATGCAACTTTAAAGATCTCCTTAGAAATTTCTAAATTATCTCCCCTTGGTGAAATTAGGGATCAAAGTTTTCAAAAAAATCGAAGAAATATGCGTCAGAATGACCTGATTCTTTTTAGGATACTAGATAAGTAAATACTGATTCGTACACAAAATATTGAGTTTGTGGATCGAACCGGAAGTGACGCCATCTTGAAACGTGATAAATCACAAAGGCTATTGAGATATTTTACTTACAGACATGGGAGTTACATTTTCGGAATCCTTGAAGGAATGCCTAAAAATCTATCGGATCAGAATTTTGATTTCGGTCACGTGATGGTCACCATTTCGAACTGCATATGAAAAAAGGTGAAAAATCGACATTAACGAGCACGTGAATGAAAGCAATAGGCCGTAGTTTGGAGAATATGTCTCCTATTTCCAAAATGAATACATTTCTGGATAGCCGGGATCAGGGTCGAAATATTGTTATTTGAAAATGTCACATTTTCGAATTTTGTCTTTGATGTTTTTCGTGCCGATAAAGTTGTTTACGATTGAAAAATCATAAAAACTTCGCCATATTTTGACCGATTTTAATGATTTTTTTTTCTTGATGAGATTATTTACATGACCCATGACATGTGACAGGAAGTGACTGTTAATATGAAAGCTTTAATATCTGCTTTGCAGATCTAGTTATTGTTGGGGTTTTTTGTGTTTTGTCCACAAATCGGATTTCTCAGAATCTAACCATAGGATCGTTCTAAAACTTTTACCTATCCCCCTAAAAATGGGTGGTGGCTGTTGATTGCATATATTTTCAAAACGTTTTACGAATCCGAAATCACCGAATTTTACGAACGAAAAAACTGACAATGCATAGTCGTAACTTTGTTATTTTTTGACCGATTTTACTAATTCTTTTTTCTTTGAATACCTTGAAAAAAATCATTTTCATCTGCAGTTTCGCATTTTCCAATTTCGAAAATTCGTCGCTGTGATTTCGAACCGGAAGTTTAGACCAATTTGAGAACTTCTTTAATAGTTGTACGATTTTCATGAAATTTAGTGTATAAGTAGATGTTACCGATGTGACTTCAAAAATATAATTATAAATTTTCTAAATCATCTCCCCTTGACGAAATTAAGGATCAAATTTTTCAAAAAAATCGTCGAAATATAGGTCAGAATGACTTAATTTTTTTATTTGATACTAAACAAGTAATTACTGATTCGTACACAAAATATGGAGTTTGTCGATCGAACCGGAAGTGCCACCATCTTTAAACGTGAAAAATCAAAAAGGCTTTTTTTGCTATTTTACTTACAGACTCGGGAGTTTAATTTTCAGAATCCTTGAAGGAATGCCTAAAAATCTATCGGATCCGAATTTTGATTTCGGTCACGTGATGGTCACCATTTTGAATTGAAAATGAAAAATAGAAGCAATTTGAAGGGCCGGGACTTTGGAATACAATAACACTCCTTCCAATTAGGCTAGAATGTTCAAACTTGGTGTAGACGTTCACTAGGTCAATGTCATGATTGAGTTGAAAGATGAGCATTTTCTGCTTAGGGTAAGCAGAGATAAGCATGCTGATTTGTTGATTCTTTAGGGCACGGTAACTTCGGTTATAATGAAGGGAGGGTGGTGACACCTTTCTCAATAGAGAGTCTAATAGCTAGCCTGTTGTTTGAAATCATTGTATCATATTTTTTAAATATCAGGGATAGCCGAAAAAAATAGATTGAAAATCCAAAAAGTCGTATTTTTACAATTTGGAGCATGTTTAGAGGTCTTTCTCGTAAAGTCAACATAATATTTTTGGGGAACTTCTTCTACAAAGAGTCTTATTGGTAGTCTTTTATATGAAACAATCGATCAACAGTCCAACATATCAGGAGTAGAAGAACAAAAGGATCGAAAATTGAAAACGGCACCCTTTCATTGTTAAGCGAAACATGCAGTGTGGGTGACTACAATCTACACATTTAGTCATCGTATAGAGCTTATTCAACAGTATCGAATTCCATCTGCTTAGGAATATTTTACGTGCACTCCAATGTGTACACGGGACCTTGGTTTTTCGTCCCATCCGAACGACTAGACAGCTGTGCTTGTCAGGCCCTCTGTTCTGCCTCACTGACAACGGGAAACCACACCGGGAAATCAAGATGAACTTTCTCCGTGCAGAACTTTCAATTCAGGCCAAACGTTTATTGCATACGATTAAGCTGGTCAGTTGGAGCTTATTTTCAAAAGTTTTGTAATAATCGGTTGGCAATTAAAGTACCGTGCACATTAAACTGTTAAAACAGAAAATTTCGCCCGGTTGAAATGTTTCTTGCTATAAGTCAGCAATTTTCCGAATTCAGGGAGGCTGAATGGCTGAATGGTTAGCATATGCGCGCTGTATCGTAAAGTCTGTCATTGAGTCAACTGGCGTCGTTTCGATCTCCAGGTTGCACGTGACATGAAGTATGATGTCCAACCTCGTGGGTTTTCTCCGTGTCCTTCGGTTTCCTCCCAACGGCTAAAGACCAGTAAGCGCAAGGGGAGTTTTTAAATAAAATTAAAAAACATGTTAGTCACGAAATGACCTAGTTTGTGTCGAATGGACATTGGGCCGCATTTCTCTCTTTCTCTTTTATTTTTAAAGTTTTGTAATAATCGGTTGGTAATAAAAGGTACTGTAAAAGTGATAAAACAGAAAATTTCGCCCGGTTGTAATGTTTCTCACTTTAAAGTCAGCAATTTGCCGATTTTAAGGGGCAAACGTTTATTGCGAACGCTTAAGCTGGTCAGGGGGAGCTTATTTTTAAAAGTTTTGTAATATTCGGTTGATAACTAAAGGTACCGTGCAAATTAAACTGTTAAAATAGAAAATTTGGCCCGGTTGAAATGTTTCTCGCTGTAGGTCAGCACTTTGCCGATTTTAGGGAGGTTGCGTGGCTGAATGGTTAGCACGTGCGCTCTGTATCATAACGTCTGTCATTGAGTCAACTGGCGTTGTTTCGATTTCTTGGTTGTACGTGACAAGGAGTATGGTCGCCTGTCCAACCTCGTAGGCCGTAACGCCGCTGCCCGGGTAAAATTTCCCTCATTGCACACTTTATGGCATATGCCCGTCTTCATTAGCCCATTTTAGGAGCAGAACAGTAGGACGTTGAACCCCATTCAATTTCATTTCATTTTCTCTATGTTGCTTATTTATTATAGTGGATAAATATTTTTCTGGTTCTAGCAATTATTTAATTTCTGCATAGAAATCTTGCTTTGGCCAGTTTTTTTTATTGCAGAGTGCCATTCTTGTATAATTCAGTCTATGATCCTTTGTTTAAAACATGCTTAAGAAGTCGTCACGACTTCCTACTTATAACCAAACATATTGGAAATATTAGTCTGGCATTATTAAATCCTAATTTTATTGGTCTTATTTAAAATTAAACTTTCATTTAACTATGAACAACCCTTAACGTGTCTCTTTAAAACTATTAAGTACTCTAAAACAGTAGCTCAACCTTTTGACCTAAACTCATTAATTTACCATTTTGTTGTGAGCGACTTCTTATTCTTCCTATATGACATATTGCACGTGTCTGATTTCAAAGGGGGGTTGGGTGGCTGAATGGTTAGCACGAGCGCCTGTCATTGAGTTAACTAGCGTGTTTTCGAATGCCCGGTTGTACGTGACAAGGAGTAAGGTCGCCTGTCCAACCTGCCATTTTTAATTTTTTTTCCCGCCATTTTCATTTCATTTCCTCATCCGTCTCATTACAGTAATACAAGTTTCAGTTATTTTCCTTTAGTTTTCAGACCGGAAGTGGCCGAATTTCGTGCGGTGCCAAAAAATTAATAAACGGCCGTAGATTCGTCAATTCTGTACCTATGTTCATACAAATTACATTTTCGGAAACCTTGAGTCTTTTCTCGGACGATAACAGTTGAAAATTTTGCAATTTCAAAACTTCGCCGCTGACTTCTAGCGTTCGAAAAATGAAAATATGTTGTTTAAGACACATTTTTTGTTATTTTTCAAAATTTTCAAATTTGACCTGCATTTTTGGATACCTGAAGGCAATCCGGTTCCAATAATATAAGTTTCATTCAGAGTTATCGCCCTTTATTTTTCGATTTTTTTTCGAATTTTCGTCACATTTTGTAAGCTTAAGTTTCGTTTTACGGCCGGATCGACGTTACTGAAATTCCTGGAACAGAAAGCTATATGATCAATCCACCGTTTAAAGCAATTTCAACAACAATCCGTAAACCGGAAGTAGTCGAAATAATATGCGATATTTTGAAAAAAAACGTGAAAAATGGGTGTTTTAGGTAAAAACACGATTTCTCTGTCCGATATCAACGGATTAAACAAATTAAGGTATCATGTGGTCGGGCGGTAATTGGACCACTGAATGATACCTCATTCGTACGGATATGATAAGCAGGAAGCAAAATGTGGCACGCTGAAAATCAAGTATTTTCTGATTTGGAGCGTTTTTAGATGCCTGTATCTCGAAAACTGCGCCACAGTTTTTTTATGAAACTTTCTCTATCGAGAGACCTTGCGGTAGTCTTGTGTACGAAACATCTCATTACGACTTTGAAATATCTGGAATAGGTGAGATAACGGACTGAAAATCAAAAAAAGTCGAAAAATCGTGAAATTTTGGAAAATGCTCCACTATTTTTTTATTTTAAGAGATTTTCAAAAAAGGTTGTATATTCACACAGCTGTCCTAATTACGATTCTAACGATATATAATAAGCATGTAGTTATTGAAATTTAATTTTCGATATTTTAGATTTTTGACATTTTTGGCACTTTTGAACATAGGATTTCTCAGGAGCATTTTATCTGATCAGATAATGTAATATATCGTTACAGAGCACTGTGGCTATTTTAGTGCACAAACCGGCTATTAAAACTATTCCGACAATAATAACCATACCAGAAGTATTCAAAAAATGAAAAAAAAAATGGTTAAAAACATTGTCGCACTTGCGAAAAACTTGATTTCTCCTTTAGGTAATAGTGGACCAAAAGAACTAAAGTGTCGCTGGATAGCCCTATTAATGGACCATCATACGATTTCGATGGTAAGGAAATAAATTATTGTATGCCAAAAATCTAGTATTTTCCGATTTTTATACGTCCACATTCATAATGTGAACGTATTATGCCGTCGCCCCTGTCTGTGTGTGTGTGTGTGTGTGTGTGTGTGTGTGTATGTGTGTGTGTGTGTCTGTGGTTCGCCTACAGGCCGCAATTCTTCATGGATTTTCTTCAAACTTGGTATACTTATTCCTTATACCCCAAGGAAGATCCCTATTGTTTTATGGGCATGCCCGACCCCCAGGGGCCGAGCCACGCCCATTTCTAGTATTTGTTTGTTTGTCGTCTACAGGCCATATTTCTTAACTTATAATTTTGAAACTTAGCATACACATTCTTTGTACCCTAAGGAACATCCCTATCATTTGGGGTGTATGCCCCATCCCCAGGGGCAGAGCCACGCCCATTTTCTTTTCGTGTGTCTTTGTGTCGCCTACAGGGCGCAATTCTTACTGGATTTTCTTCAAACTTGGTATACGTATTCTTTATACCCTAAGGAAGATCTCTATTGTTTTTGGTGCATGCCCGACCCCCAGGGACAGAGCCACGCCCATTTCTAGTATGTATTTGTTTGTCGTCTACAGGCCACATTTCTTAACTTATAATTTTGAAACTTAGCATACACATTCTTTGTACCCTAAGGAACATCCCTATGATTTGGGGTGCATGCCCAACCCCCTGGGGCAGAGCCACACCCATTTTCTTATCGTGTGTCTTTGTGTCGCCTACAGGCCGCAATTCTAACTGTATTTTCTTAAAACTTTGTATACTTACCCTAAGGATGATCCGTATTGTTTTTTGGTGCATGCCCGACCCCCAATGGCAGAGCCACGCCCATTCCTTGTATTTATTTGTTTGTCGTCTACAAGCCACATTTCTTAACGTATCATCTTGAAACTTTGAATGATTATGCTTTGTACCCCAAGGAACATTTCTATCGTTTGGGGTGCATGCCCAACCCCCAGGGGCAGAGTCACGCCCATTTTCTTTTTGTATGTCGCCTACAGGCCACAATTCTTAATCGGTCATCTTGAAACTTAAAATACTTATTCCTTATACCCTAAGGATGACCCCTTTTGTTTTGGGTGCATGCCCGACCCCCATGGGACAGCAACACCCATTTGGTTTATGTATTCCTTATAGCCCGAGGGCGTCCACTATTGATTTTGACGAATGTCCCGACCCCTAGGGGCAGAGCCACGCCCACTTTTTGCCTTTAGTGTTAGGAAGGCACAATTCTGAATGGATTATCTTGGTATAGTTATTCCTTATACTCTAAGGACGGCAACTATTAATGTTGGTGCACGACCCTCAACGCTAAACAAACCAAACGCCTAGCCTTCTTGACAAAGTACCATATCAATCAAAGTAGGAATGTGGACGTATATTGTAGCGTTAGCGTTATGTTTTAACATTCTGAGACGCCCTTTTCTCGAAAACGGCGCCACAGATTTTTCTTAAACTTTTCTTACTCAAAGTCCTATCGGTTGTGTATATAGTGAATCCAAAATGAAAAGCGTTGAAAAAAATATAAGTGGTCCAAAAATGGCCTCAAACTTTGAAAAAAATTGAAAAATCGTTAAACTTTTGGAAACGCTCTTTAATTTATCTTTTTTTCCAAAACTACTCAATGGATGTTTCTGACACTTCTGGTACGTACAGTTAAGTATCCAAAGAACTTCGCAAAGCTATCACAACAACGATCGTAAATCCGGAAGTAGTCGAAAAAATGTCCGATATTTTGAAAAAAAATTATTCTTTTACGAAAACCTTTTTTATTTATGAATAATTTTTAATGATATTTTACACAGGAATTATTGATATAAAATTAAACCATGCTAGTCCCGAAATGACATAGTTTGTGTCTAGTCGACGTTAAACCCCATTTCTCTCATCTCGGTAGTGCCGGTTAATTTGAGATATATTTTCTCTCCCTTGAAGTTTTTTACCGTTTTAATTTCAGTTTATGGGTTCAAAGTTTATTATTTATTGCCTGGTGTGTATAAAACAATTGTCAATTGCGAATTCTCAACTTATTTGTTACCGATAATGATATCTTTTTTCACCGGAAGTGAAGTAATGTTGCCAGATTTTAAAATTTTGACCGGTGTATTCGCAAGCAAATATTACTTACAAATCTGATAGAGGGTGTCGCTGAATCATAACAACTACAGTATCGTTTGGTAGCTCAATGGATCGGCTATTGTATGAGGCACTTTCTGTCTGATTCCTGAAAGCCGACTCGGCACTGCAGGTCTGCAGGTTTAGTTCTTCTTCTTATTATTATTATTCTTTTGTTTTGAGTAGATCTCAGCAACTGCTTGTCGCATCGTTACGATTTCTTCGGTTTTACTGGGAAAGTGGGTGTGACTTAGAGGATAAAGCTATCTTGAACGTTCTGCGACAATGCGAAATGTCCGAAATCAACGAAGTTATCGTATTTTTAAAATATTGCAGTAATGTTAACAATAATCATGAGATTTTAACTTTCGATACATTTTGGCATAGCCGGAGTCATGGCACATAGCTACGCTACTTTCGATTTTTGATTTTCGGTAAATCTTAGAAGATATTAGGCGCCAAATTTTGAAAATTTAAAATTTAAAAAAAAACTTTTTTATTAATTTTCCTTGGCTGCCATTGGCTAATTGAGTTTTTCAGTCCTAGATTATTTTTTTATTGTTCGATTTGTATAAAACAAAGTTTATATGCTTCGTTGTCTCAATTGTCAATTTTTGTTACCAATAGGGTTATCTGTCGGCACCGGAAGTGGCATAATTTTACCAAAAACTACAATTTTGACAGTTATTTTCCTTCTTCGAAAACAAATATTATTTTTTGGAAAAATTATTTGACTCAAAGAGTGTGTCCTTTCAAGGCGCAAAAAATGCCGGAAGCAGTTTTTTTAATTTCTATTTCATTTTCTAGCAAATTGGATTAAGAGGTGAAAAAAGGGTTAAAATTGACCTATTTACAACCCATTCAGGCTTTTCAGATTTTAAAATATTTTTAGATAACTCTTATAGACTTTTACGAAAACCTTTTTTATTTATGAATATTTTTTGATATTTTACACAGGGTTAAAATATCACCCTACTTGAGCAGAAATGAGAAAAAAAAATTGTCTCGGTAATTTGCGTTAGCCGCCATCGGCTAATATAGTTTTTCGTACCCATAAAAATTATTTATTGTTCGATTTGTATAAAACAAAGTTCAAATGCTCCGTGGTCCCAATTGTAATTTTTTTTTTTTTGTTACGGTGAAATTTTTTTGTCGGCAACGCAAGTGACGTAATATTAACAAAAACTACAATTTTGACAGTTCGGTACCACTTTTTGAAAGCAAATATTATTTTTTTTCAAAACTAATATAACTAGAAGGATGCACCCTGAAAAGGTGCACAAAATCTTTAGCTCAGATTTTTTAATTTCAATTTCATTTTCGGGCAATTTCGAGTAAAATGTAAAATAAAGTGTAAAATTCAGTTATTTACAATTCATTCAGCGTCTTCATATTTTGAAATATTTATTTGTTATTTTCATAAACTTGTAGCATTAATCCAGACGAAGAGAATGTATGCGAAAATTAGTTTGTAATATGAGCAGTTGCCGAGAAATATGCAATTTTGCATGCATCACTTTTCACTATATTTTTTGCCTATAAAAGAGTGAATTATTATTCGATTTGCAATATTTTTTTTCTCAATTTGATGCTTAATGTCAATTTGGACAAGGTAAAGCCAATTTTTACAATTTCACTGTGACCGGAAATGACGTCATTTGGGCAAAAACTGTATTTTAAACCTAAAAAAAACAAATATTTTATTCGAATGAGTCTGCCTTATAATATTTTTAAAATTATGATATTTGATTCCCATCAACGAATAGAATGAAGCCATACGACCATACAGATACCACAAAATGGTTTCTAACTTGTACGGTTACAGAGAAATAGGCGATCTTCTATAAGTCACTTTCAAGGTTTTTGGTCTATAAAAGTGTCAATTATTATTCGATTTTTATATTTTTTTTTTACCATTTCATGCCTTATGCCATTTATGACTTCTATGAACTAAATTAACACTTTCAATATCACCGGAAGTAATGTAATTTTTGTAAAAAACGTATTTTTGGCCTTCAAAACAAACATTTTTTTGAAGTGATCTATGTTTATTATTCGTTTAACTTTATAACGTCTGACTCCAATGGGCAGTAAGATTGAATTAATACCATCATATTGATATCAATAAAAGGCTCCTAGCATGTTCCCTTGTCGAAAAATAGCCAATTGTCCCAGGGTCATTTTTAAGTTTTTTACTTTCTTAATTTCAGTTTATTGGTTATAGGTTAATTATTTATTGCCCGATATGTATAAAACAAATTTTGTATGTTGCGAATTTTCGACTTTATAACGTCTGACTCTAATGGGCAGTAATATTGAATTAATACCATCATATTGATATCAATAAAAGGCTCCTAGCATGTTCCCTTGTCGAAAAATAGCCAATTGTCCCAGGGTCACTTTTAAGTTTTTTACTTTCTTAATTTCAGTTTATTGGTTATAGGTTAATTATTTATTGCCCGATATGTATAAAACAAATTTTGTATGTTGCGAATTTTCGACTTATTTTTTACCTATAATAATTTCTTTCGGCACCGGAAGTGACGTAATTTTGCCATAATTTACAATTTTGACCGGTCTTTTCGCCAGCAAATAATACTTTTACATATGATATAGGGTGTCACTGAAGCAAAACAATTAAAGTTTGGTAGCTCAATGGATCAGCTATGGTATAATAAACTTCCTGTATGATTCCTGAAAGCCGGTTCAGTGCTGCTTGCAGGTCTAGTTATTATTGTTATTATTAAACAATATTTACTTCAAAAGGCGTGATGAAATGTGCTGCTACAGTAAGTGTCAGGAATATAAAGTGCTAAATTAGATCTCGTCATCGAGTATTCATTTGCCTGATATTAAATAGCTGCCTGTATGTATTTTCTTTCAGTTAGCTAGTCGTTCCCTTAGAAGGCAAACTACACCTCTTATTTTATTCAAACTACACACAGAGAGTTATGGAGAACAAGAAAGTCACATTTTACAGACTGATCCTGTAAATTTGGTTCATTTAACTAAAGTTTTAGACGAAGCTCTTCAAGAAATGAAATCACCGTACTGTCGTAGGATTGTTAGAAATATTAAATAATATTTCTAATGAAAATTGTAATACTAATTGACTGTACAAATAAAGATTATTGTTTTTTTTTTGTTTTTTTTTTTAAACTATGTTTATTATTAATTTTTAAACGTCCACATTCATAATGTGAACGTATTATGCCGTGTGTGTGTTGTGTGTGTGTGTGTGTGTGCGCGCACGTGCGCACGTTCCTGCGTGCATGTGTGTTCCACAGGGCGCAATTCTTCATGGATTTTCTTCAAACTTGGTATACTTATTCCTTATACCCCAAAGAAGCCACGCCCCATTTATAGTATTTGTTTGTCGTCTACAGGCCACATTTCTTAACTTATAATCTTCAAACTTTGCATACACATTCTTTTTACCCTAAGGAACATCCCTATCGTTTGGGGTGCATGCCCAACCCCCAGGGGCAGAGCGACGCCAATTTTCTTTTCGTGTGTCTTTGTGTCGTCTACAGGGCGCAATTCTTACTGGATTTTCTTCAAACTTGGTATATGTATTCCTTATACCCTAAAGAAGATCTCTATTGTTTTTGGTGCATGCCCGACCCCCAGTAGCAGAGCCACGCCCATTTGTATGTGTTTGTCGTCTACAGGCCACATTTCTTAACTTATAATTTTGAAACTTTGCATACACATTCTTTGTACCCTAAGGAACATCCCTCTCGTTTGGGGTGCATGCCCAACCCCCAGGGTCAGAGCCACGACTATTTTGTTTTCGTGTGTCTGTGTGTCGCTTACAGGCCGCAATTCTAACTGGATTTTCTTAAAACTTTGTATACTTACTCTTTACACCCTAAGGATGATCCCTATTGTTTTTTGGTGCATGCCCGACCCCCAATGCCAGAGCCACGCCCATTCCTTGTATTTATTTGTTTGTCGTCTACAAGCCACTTTTCTTAATGTATCATCTTGAAACTTTGAATGCCTATTTTTTGTACCCTAAGGAACATTCCTATCATTTGGGGTGCATGCCTAACCCCCAGGGGCAGAGTCACGCCCATTTTCTTTTTGTCTGTCGCCTTCAGGCCACAATTCTTAATCGGTCTTCTTGAAACTTAAAATACTTATTCCTTATACCCTAAGGATGATCCCTTCTGTTTTGTTTCTTGTATTTGTTTGTCTGTCGTCTACAGGCTGCATTTCGTAATGTATCATCTTGAAACTGTGAATACTTATTCTTGGTACCTTAAGGAAGATCCCTATTGTTTTTGGTGCATGCCCAACCCCAAGGGACAGTGCTACGCCCATTTTTACTTCGTGTCTGCGTGTGTTGTCTACAGGCCACGATTCTTAATGGATCGTCTTTAAACTTGGGATATGTATTCCATATAGCCTAAGGACGCCAACTGCATGTCCCGACTAACACAGGCAAGACACGCCCAATTTTTGTGTTTGTCGTTTACAGGGCGCAATTCTGAATGAATCAGCTTGTTACTTGGCTTATGTATTCCTTATAGCCTGAGGGCGTCCACTATTGATTTTGATGAATGTCCCGACCCCCAGGGGCAGAGCCACGCCCACTCTTTGCCTTTAGCGTTAGGAAGGCACAATTCTGAATGGATTATCTTGGTATACTTATTCCTTATACTCTAAGGACGGCAACTATTGATGTTGGTGTACGACCCTCAACGCTAAACAAACCAAACGCCTAGCCTTCTTGACAAAGTACCATATCAATCAAAGCAGGAATGTGGACGTATATTGTAGCGTTAGCGTTATGTTTTTGTAATATGTTTGTTTAGTGGGGGTGATAATGCGTTAGGCCTACGTATTCTAAAAATGTTCCAATAGATTTAAGGAGCTAAAGCCATTTGAACTGGTTTGATCTGATGTGTAATTTCGATTAATAATGCGTAAACGTCTAGGCAATTCTATTATTTTGTTAAAAAAAACTCTGAACTAAAACAAAGCAGTTTCCAGTAAAATCGACAATGAATATTCACTAAGCTGCTACAATCAGTGATAGGGATGCCATAAATTCTAGAACATTTTTTAACCATTAGAAAAATAAGTAAAGGTGTTTGAGGTATATGTAAGTAAAACATAACCAGATCTTCATACTATAGCCACTCTCGTCGTGATTCCCCATCAACCACCACTTTATTCTCTCGACACATATTGTCACCTCGGTCCACAAAAGAGAGACACATACTAGTCACCCCCTACTACCGATTTCCAAGGCATGGCCCAAACCTTGACTCTCATATACAAATAAACCCTTTGGTTCTAATTCGTATCTATGTAATTTTAAACCCACTGGGCGCCATGTTGAATTAGCCTACACACTATTTAAAGTTTTAAAACCTAACTACAGTAAAGAATCAATCACAAATCTAAACTTTGGCACCCCAACCATTTTTATACGCCCACATTGAAATGTGGTCGTATATTGTGGTCGATTGTAGTTAATGTCCGATTGACTTCAATAATTACCTCCAGAGTTATGGCCCTTGATCACTTCAAAAAATCTTGTGGTCGCTCTAGAGGCCAAAGTTAATATCAGATTGACCTTAGATTTATACACAGTGTTTATGGTCATGAAACAAAGAAGCCGATTTCCGATAATTACTGCCAGAGTTATGGCCCTTGATCACTTTGAAAAATCTTGTGAACGTTCTAGAGGCTAACGTTAATATCCGATTGACTTGAAATTTATTCACAGTGTTTACGGTCACGAGACGAAGAATCCTATTGATTTTCAGCGAATTCTGATAATTACTGCCAGAGTTATCTCCCTTGATCACTTTGAAAAATCTTTTGTAACGCTCTAGAGGCAAAACTTACCACCCAATTGACTTCAGACTGATACACAGTGTTTAAGGTCTTGAGATGAACAAGTATATTGATTTTCAATGAATTTTGATAATTGATCAGCTAAATCCATGATTTTAAATGTTTCGTATACTAAGCGTTAGCATGGGGCAGAACTTTATAAAAACCAAACAAATCCAAATGATTGTCTGATAATTACTTTATGAATTGTTTATCTTAATCGACTTTCAGAGTATTATAAATATTTCATTACAGAAAAAAGTAAGAATATGCGACAACTCTTGTTGACTGCCCGGATGATTTAGCTGCTATGGGCGTCTGTTTCGTTGCCTGGCCACCTATCTGTATTTATGTTTTACAATTCTCTGCCCCTGGGAGTTCCAACTTCGGATTTATATTTATCCTTATATTCCGCAATTCCTCTTCACCGGTGTTACTAGTTCCTTTTGGAACTGTCTCTGAGTGGTCATCTCCGCTGACAGTTCCTATCGAGCCCTATATATAACTGTAATATGAAAATACCGTTCATCCCCACCTCTGGTCAAAGGCTATTTTTGAATCCTTACCGACTATTTTTCACCCAGATTCTTCTTTGTTTGCCAAAGAAATTATTTCTTGCCAAAGCTGACACACAGTCATAATAATTCCATACTATTTTCAAGTAGATATCGGCGATTGAAAATATACACAAAACACTTTTGAACTGAACAACCATTACGAGACCCGAACATGCACAGATCACCATGTTTATTTAATTGCTAAATTCTACTTAAACATAGTGTTGAATTATTATAAATTTGTGTCCGATATGACGAGAAATGATCTCCTTTGCGGAAAATAAACATTCACGGTGGAAAAAAATAGAAGGTAAGGGTTCCAAAATAGCCTGAGAACAGAGGTGGGGAAGAGCGGTATTTCAGCTTTTTTTCATATTGCAGCTATATGGGGCTCGATACCTCAACACCCCAGCTCAAACTTAGGCTGCCGGTCTACAGCTGCGTGCAGTATGCCCAACACACTTCTCTTGTCTATAGGGGGGTTGGGCCGGCCCCGTGGTCTAAATGCCGCGCTTCGACCTCTAGCAGGCCGGTCACCTCAGGCTTGCGGCTGTGGTTTCGATCCCTGGTGTGAGAGTATATGGCATGGAGGTAGGGGCACCTTCTCAACCTCATGGCTTTCCTCCGGGCACTCCGGTTTTCTCCCGGCACTCCGGTTTCCTCCCACTGCTAAAGACCCCTACGCGCAAGCGAATTATTGGAATAAAATGACCTAGTTTGTGTCGAGTGGACGTTAAATCCAATTTCTCTCTCTCTCTCTCTCTCTCTCTCTCTCTCTCTCTCGCTATCTCTCTCTCTCTCTCTCTCTCTCGGTCGGTCCTGATTTCCCCTTTCGCCCCGGAATTAACAACTTTGACGGAAGATATTCTCTCGTCTGAATAATATTGATTCTCCTACGATAGATACATAGAATCTAACTGGTCCAGAACCGATCTGTTTTATACGAAGCCGCCCATCAACATTGACACATAACCGAGGGTGAACAGGTGTACCCATCCGGTTAATACAACGGACTCAAAAGAGAGACACATAGGCCTACTAGTCGCCTCCTACTTCCAATTTCCAAGGCATAGTCCAAACCTTAACTCGAATATAAATAAACCATTAATTCAATAATTGGTACTAATTCGTACCTATATAATATGACCCCCGCCCCCGGGCGCCATGTTGAATTACACAAACCGAACTATGGAATCGACGACAAATTTAAACTTGGACACTCCAACCATTTTTATTTTTGGTTTAAAAATATGCCCTGTTTAGTGTTAATGTGTATGTAGAATGAGTCAAAGGCACCATTCTGCCCGAAACAGTAATAGGCAGTGGATTAGCCCTGAAAATCGTTTCATCTCGTCCCAGCAAAATTCAGGTGAAAATCTGACGCTTTGTTGCATAAGTAAACCACTAGGCCGTCACTGTAGTAAACATTTCTTTTCCAATGGATTGTACAATACTTCTTGCACTCGAGCTATATACACAGAGCGTCATAGAAAACGCATCACTTAGTTTTTCGTATAACAAAATGATCCTGTAAACATATCTTATTTATTTTGCTTCTTATTGTGAACAATATTCAAATGGGAACACATCAACAATAACACATTTGTACTCTTATGGATATGTTTAATCTGTAATCAACGGTACAAAGTCAGAGGCGCTCAGTATATGCGCAGTTACCCAACAATGGACAATTTTGCATGAGTCACTTTTTATGCTATTTTGCCTGTAAACGGGCCAATTGTTCTTGGATTTTCATAAAAGTGACACCATTTGATGCGTAATAAATAAATGATTTTTTCAAATGAGTCGTATTTGTTCTTTGTTTAAAAATTTGATTTTTGATTCTAATAAACTAATAAAATGAACCCATACGATCATATAGATATCACAAAATGGTCAATTATTATTCGATTTTCATGAAATTTTCATTGTGTGATACCAAATGCCATTTACGATTACACAAGTAATTTAAGGTTTTTATTATCGCCGGAAGTAACGTCATTTTTCAAAAACTGTATTTATAGCCTTCAAAACAGATATTTTATTCAAATGAACCTGGTTTGTAATATTTTAAAATTATGATATTTGATTCCAATCAACAAATAGATTGGGCCCATACGATCATACAGATACCATAAAATGGTTTCTAACTTGCACGGTTACAGAGAAATTGGCGATTTTCTACAAGTCACTTTTCAAGGTTTTTGGTCTATAAAAGTGGCAATTATTATTTAATTTACGTAAAAAAATTCAGCGCGTGATGACTTATGCCATTTCTGATTACGTTAAACTAATTGAACATTTTCATAATCAACGGAAATAATGTAATTTTGTCCGGATCACTTACATGTAACAAATGTATAAAATGAATTGATACTGCTGGATTTGGTTTGATTCTGCTTCCATTTTATTTGATGTGTGCAATGTTTATGCGGAAATTTGTTTATCGGTTCCATTAGTACTGGAAGCGATATGAGTACAAGGGAAACGTGACACCGAAAGTGAAATAAGTTTAAAGGTAACGTGGGACCGGTAAAACCCGCCATGACTGCCACGCAGGTCTAGTTAGCGTTTCACACTGTTTTTGTTAAGATTCTTCTTATTATTATTATTTATTTTTCCCCCACTTGAGCATATCTCAGAAACTACTTGTCAGATCGATTCGATGTCTTCGGTTTTCTTGGGAAAGTGGGTGTGAGATTAAAGCTATTTCTGGCATTCAGCGACAATGCGAAATGTCCGAAATCACCGAAGTTTTTCGAGATTTATTTTGTAACATTATCAATAATTGTCGGATTGTAATATTTGATGCAGTTTGACATACCCGGAGACAAGGCACATAGCTATAGTTCTTTAGATTTTTTATTTTCGGCGAATCTTCGGAGATATTGGGTGGGACGATTTACCCAATACTACCCAATTCTACCCAATACTACCCAATACCACCTCAATATCACCACATACTACCCAATACTACAACATACTGCAAAATGTGTATATCAATTGAATTTTTTCAAAAATAATTAGTTATACCGTGGGAATTGTAATTACGGCGACGAATATTCGATAATTCGCAGAGAATGGAAATGGATATGCAGTTATATCCCTTTACAACCGATAAATAGATTTTAGATTGCTATGAGATTATTCATCTTCTTTTGTGTTGTCAGATGATTTCCAAGTCGACGAAGTTAAAATAAGAAAAACAAGTATTTTGTTGTGTATATTTTAATCATTGTGTGTAATTAACTACTGAATTATATAAAATGGCTAGAAGTCTATAAATAACCATTTCAACTCCTGGGTAACGTCAGGCGGTGGCAATAACAGACAGTTATCACAGATGTCCCAGAGGCGTTTTATAGTTGAGGCGCTGGAGGCGCCAGCCTCCTCGCGAAAAAAATTAAAGAAGTAAAGAAGTTGAAATAATAAAACGGGAGAAAAATGCTAAAACCGATGAGAAAAATGAAAATGTACCCTAGTTAGAGAGGGCCCTAAAGACAGACAAAAGGGCCCTTCTGGCTGAGGGAAGGGGCCCCCGAGTCAGAATGAAATGAGAGGGCAGTCATTGCAATTGCATGAAAATCATCAATCAAAAAATCACCTTTTCTGAAAACCTACTAATAAGCTATTTAGGAAAGAAATGGTTAGGCCGCCCAGTGTAACCTGGCTTGGCAGAGCGATCATTTCTTTGCTGAATAGTTTTCCCGGATTACGGGTGCTGCTTGCACAATACGCCCACTCCACGGTCTACACCATATTTCATTAATTATTATTTGATTAAGCTCCCGGTACATGATTCGTTTCGCATTCAGGTTTCAGACAAGTATCGAATTAGGCCCCGGCCCTTAGGGCTGGGCGATATTTCGATATAAAACCGTCACAGAAATAAAAACCATGAAAAATACCGTCTTCAGAAAAATATCGAAAAACCGAACATACTGCGATATATCGCGGTTTTGATTTTTCTGGGTGATATTTAACAAAAATGTTGAACAAAATGTTTTCTTTTTTATGTTATTAGGGTTTCACACTGCGTAGCTTGTGTGAAACACTATTGTTTTTGTTAAAATTATTATTCTTATTATTATTATTATTATTCAGATTCCAATTTGAATAGATCTCAGCAACTACGTGTCGCATCGTTACGATTTCTTCGGTTTTACTGGGAAAGTGGGTGTGACTTAGAGGATAAAGCTATTTTGAACGTTCTGCGACAATGCGAAATGTCTGGAATCACCGAAGTTATCGTTTTTTAAAATATTGCATTAATTTTAACAATAATCATGGGATTTTAACTTTCGATACATTTTGGCATAGCCGGAGACATGGCACATAGCTACGCTACTTTCGATTTTTGATTTTCGGCAAATCTTCGAAGATATTAGGCGCCAAATTTTGAAAATTTAAAATTTTACAAAAAACTTTTTTATTTATAAATATTTTTTAGTTGTGTTGTACACAGAAGTAAAGAGTCATCTGACTTGTGCAAAAATGTTAAAAAAATTTGTCTCAGTAATTTTCCTTGGCCGCCATTGGCTGATTCAGTTTTTCAGTCCTAGATTATTTTTTTATTGTTCGATTTGTATAAAACAAAGTTCATATGCTTCGTTGTCTCAATTGTCATTTTTTTTGTTACCGATAATGTTATCTGTCGGCACCGGAAGTGGCATAATTTTACCAAAAACTATAATTTTGACAGTTATTTTCCTATTTTGAAAACAAATATTATTTTTTTGAAAAATTATATGACTCAAAGAGTGTGTCCTTTCAAGGCGCAAAAAAATGTAGGAAGCAGTTTTTTTAATTTCGATTTCATTTTCGAGCAAATTCGATTAAGAGGCTAAAAATGGTGTAAAATTGGCATATTTACAACCTATTCAGGCTTTTCAGATTTTAAAATATTTCTTCGTAACTTTTATAAACTTGTAGCTATAATCCATACGAAGAAAATGTATGTTAAAATTCGTTTGTAATATAAGCAGTTACCAAGAAATGTGCAGTTCTGTACAAGTCACTGTTTTCGTTATTTTGCCTGTAAAATTATGATTGGATTTTTATAAAAGTGACATCATTTGATTCAAAAAGCACGTAGCGTCATATCAAGTTGATTACAATTTAAAATTGACACCGGAAGTGACATCATTTGGTCAAAAAATGCATTTGAAACTTTTGTGTATATTTTAATCATTGTGTGTAATTAACTACTGAATTATATAAAATGGCTAGAAGTCTATAAATAACCATTTCAACTCCTGGGTAACATCAGGCGGTGGCAATAACAGACAGTTATCACAGATGTCCCAGAGGCGTTTTATAGTTGAGGCGCTGGAGGCGCCAGCCTCCTCGCGAAAAAAATCAAAGAAGTTGAAATAATGAAACGGGAGAAAAATGCTAAAACCGATGAGGAAAATGAAAATGTACCCTAGTTAGGGAGGGCCCTAAAGACAGACAAAAAGGCCCCACGTCTGACAAAAGGGCCCTTCTGGCTGAGGGAAGGGGCCCTCGAGTCAGAATGAAATGAGAGGGCAGTCATTGCAATTGCATGAAAATCATCAATCAAAAAATCACCTTTTCTGAAAACCTACTAATAAGCTATTTAGGAAAGAAATGGTTAGGCCGCCCAGTGTAACCTGGCTTGGTGGAGCGATCATTTCTTTGCTGAATAGTTTTCCCGGATTACGGGTGCTGCTTGCACAATACGCCCACTCCAAGAATAACTTAATATGTATTAATAATTTCAACTTTTGGTTTAAATTCACATATAAACAAAACTCATATGGTCATATAGATATCATAAAATGGTTTCTAACTTGTTCGGTTGCCGAGTAATAGACGGTTTTCTACAGGTCACTTTTGAAGGTTTCGGGGCCATAAAAGGGTGAATTATTATTCGATTTTCATAAACGTCACATTATGTTATACCTAATGCCATTTGGGATTTCATACAAGTAATTTAAGATTTTCATTATCACCGGAAGTAACGTCATTTTGGCAAAAACTGTATTTTTAACCTCCAAAACAGATATTTTATTCAAATGAATCTATTTTGAAATCTTTCAAATTATGGTATTTGATGCCAATCAACAAATAGAATGAACCAATACGATCATACAGATACCATAAAATGGTTTCTAACTTGTACGGTTGCAGAGAAATAGCCGATGTTCTACAGGTCACTTTTCAAGTTTTTTGGTCTTTAGAAGTGGCAATTATTATTCGATTTACATAAAATTTTCACAATATGATATCGTATGCCATTTCTGATTTCATAAGACTAATTGAACATTTTCATTAACACAGGAAGTACTTTGATTTTGTCAAGATCATTTACAAGTAACAAATGTATAAAATGACTTGATATTGCTGGATTGATTGGTTGATTCTGCGTCCATTTTATTTGTGTGCAATGTTAATTTGGAAACCTGTTTAGTGGTTTCGTTGGTACCGGAAGTGACATATGTTCAAGGGTAACTTGGCACCGGAAGTGACATGATTAAGAGTAACTTGGCACCAGTGAAACCCGTCATTCCTGCATGCAGGTCTAGTTTACGATATATTATTGCTTTAGGGTGAAAAAATACTTATATAAACTCCCGAGTATTCATTCCACAAAGTTTGCAAATGCCAATACAGAGCTTTATTTACGTCACGTGACTTCTCGCTTACCTTTCCATCCGTTAGAATTATCCCAGTTTCTGTTCAATTTCTATACATCTTGACGAATTGTGATTTGATTTTCAAAAGAAATCATTGGTTTTAAGAATGTATTAAATTTAATAAAGCAGAAATATAAATAATGCCAAATGAGAGTTCCGGTAGACTGATTATCATTCAGCGTCGGACGTGTCATGGCGATAGTGAACCGGAAAAAAAATATTTGACGAAATCAATGGAGACTTTTTGACATAGTACTTATGTTTTATAGTTTAATTTAGTTTATTGCGTACGATTAAACTAAATTACGTTTATTGCATACGATTAAGCTGGTCAGTTGGAGCTTATTTTCAAAAGTTTTGTAATAATCGGATGGTAATTAAAGTACCGTGCAAATTAAATTGTTAAAGTTTCGCCCGGTTGAAATGTTTCTTGCTATAAGTCAGCAATTTCCCGATTTTAGGGAGGCTAAAGGCACGTACGCGCAAATAAAATTAAAAGACATATGTTAGTCCCTCGTTTGTGTCGAATGGACGTTAGGGGGCAAACGTTTATTGCAAACGATTAAGCTGGTCATGGGGAGCTTATTTTTAAAAAATCTGTAAAATATTCGGTTGATAATTAAAGGTACCGTGCAAATTATACTGTTAAAATAGAAAATTTCGCCCGGTTGAAATGTTTCTCGCTGTAGATCAGCAATTTGCGCTCTGTATCGTAACGTCTATCATTGAGTCGACTGGCGTTGTTTCGATTGAAATGCCCGGTTGAAATGTTTCTTGCTATATGTCAGCAATTTCCCGATTTTAAGGAGGCTGAATGGCTGAATAGTTAGCATGTGCGCGCTGTATCGTAACGTCTGTCATTGAGTCAACCGGCGTCGTTTCGATTTCCAGGTTGCACGTGACATGGAGTATAGTGTCCAACCTCGTGGGTTTTCTCCGTGTCCTTCGGTTTCATCCCACTCCTGAAGACCCGTACGCGCAAGGGAAGTTTTTAAATAAAATTAAAAAACATATGTTAGCCCCGAAATGACATTGTTTGTGTGGAATGGACGTTTTGTTATAATCGGTTGGTAATCAGAGGTACTGTAAAAGTGATAGAACAGGAAATTTCACCCTGTTGTAATGTTTCTCACTTTAAAGTCAGCAATTTGCCGATTTTAGGGGGCAAACGTTTATTGCGAACGATTAAGCTGGTCAGGGGGAGCTTATCTTTAAAAGTTCTTTTAATATTGATATCGAACCGGAAGTTGAGACCAACATGACAACTTCTTTAATAGTTGTACGATTTTCATGAAATTTAGTATGTAAGTAGACATTACTGATGCGACTTGAAATTGAAACATGACTTTTAAAATTTTCTAAATTATCTCCGCTTGGTGAAATTAAGAATCAAATTTTATCAAAAAAAAAATCGATACTAGACAAGTAATTACTGATTCGTACACAAAACATGGAGTTTGTCGATCGAACCGGAAGTGCCACCATCTTGAAACGTGAAAAAACAATAGAATTTTTGCGATATTGCACTTACAGAAATGGGAGTTACATTTTCTGAATCCTTGAAGGAAAACCTAAAAAACGTTCGGAGCAGAATTTCGATTTAGGTCAGCTGATGGTCGCCATTTTGAAGTGAATATGAAACGTAGTGAAAAATCGATATTTACGGACTTATCAACAAACACAATAGGGCATAGTATGTTCAATGCGTCTCCTATGTCTAAAATTTAATATATTTCAGCATAGCCGGGATACGGGTCGAATTTTTGGTATTTGAATATTTAAAAAATTCGAATTTCGCCTTTGGTGTTTTCGTGCCGACAAAGTTCTTTACGGGTGAAAAATCACATTAATTTCGCTAGATTGTGACCGATTTTAATGATTTATTTTTTCTTGTTCGGATTATTTATATGACCCATGACATGTGACAGGAAGTGACTGTGAATATGAAAGCTTTCATATCTGCATGGGACAGTAGCAGATCTAGTTGTTATTTTTTGTGTTTTATCCACAAATCGGATTTCTCAGAATCTAACCACAGTATCTTTATGAAACGTTTACCTATCCCCCCAAAAATGGGTGGTGGCTGTTGATTAAATATATTTTCAAACGTTTTACGAATCAGAAATCACCGAAATTTTAAAGTACTTGTCATGGTTTTTAAAATTCTACAAAATCAAGCACCCTTGTATTTATGTGATCTTATCTCATATCGTCAGTCAACTAGAACCACCAGATCTTCATCAGGAATTCAACTTTTCGAGCCAAGATACAAGCAGGAGTTTTATGGCAGGCGAGCTTTTTCTGTTGCCGCCCCTCGTCTTTGAAACATCCGTAATGCACCATCACTTGAATCTTTTAAATCCTTACTAAAAACTAATCTTTTTAGCATAGCATATTATCAGTTTTAATTATTATATTTGAGTCATTTAAGCAATTTTAAAATTTGTTTTGTTCTTAAACTATTTTCTGAATTTTTCTTTTAATTGTGTATTTACTTTTAGCGTAAATGTTCATTATATACGTGCATCTTTTTATTCAGGATACTCTGTGATAATTTTTATTGCTTTTGATATTTTATGTTTATGTTGTACCGCCTATTGCGATCTATGTTGATGTAATTGGTGTTAAATTATAAAAAATAATAATAAATATTATTATTATTGTATCATTTTTTTTTAAAATATCAGGGATAGCAGAAAAAAAAGAGATCGAAAATCCAAAAAGTCGTATTTTTGCGTTTTGGAGCATTTTTAAAGGTCCTTTTCTCTTAAAGTCAACATAATATTTTTGGGGAACTTCTTCTACAAGGAGTATTATCGGTAGTCTTTTATATGAAACCATCGATCAACAGTCCAAAATATCGGGAGTAGAAGGATAAAAGGATCGAAAATGAAAAACGGCACCCTTTCATTGTTAAGCAAAACCCGCAGTGTGGGTGGCTACAATCTGCACATTTAGTCATCTTATAGAGCTTATTCAACAGTATCGAATTCCAACTGCTAAGGGATCTTTTAGGTGCACTCGAATGTGTACACGGGGGGGGGGGGCACGCCAGAAAATCGAGAAAAACTTTCTTGGCCAATGCAGAGTTCGAACACCCGACCTCCTGGCTTAGCAGGCCAACGCCATAGCCACTTAGTGTGGACACCCATCGTACATTTCATCCGTCAAATTAAAACATTTCATTGCCATCAGACCAATAATTAATTATTCTTAATTTAAAACTTTATTTTAATATTAGCCTGGCATTATTAAATCGTAATTTTATTGGTAGACGTTCGTCTTATTTCAAATTAAACTTTCATTTAACTATGAACAACCCTTAACGTGTCTCTTTAAAACAATTAAATACTCTAAAACAGTAGCTCAACCTTTTGACCTTAACTCATTAATTTACCAACTGCTAAGGGATCTTTTAGGTGCACTCGAATGTGTACACGGGGGGGGGGGGCACGCCAGAAAATCGAGAAAAACTTTCTTGGCCAATGCAGGGATCGAACACCCGACCTCCTGGCTTAGCAGGCCAACGCCATAGCCACTTAGTGTGGACACCCATCGTACATTTCATCCGTCAAATTAAAACATTTCATTGCCATCAGACCAATAATTAATTATTCTTAATTTAAAACTTTATTTTAATATTAGCCTGGCATTATTAAATCGTAATTTTATTGGTAGACGTTCGTCTTATTTCAAATCAAACTTTCATTTAACTATGAACAACCCTTAACGTGTCTCTTTAAAACAATTAAATACTCTAAAACAGTAGCTCAACCTTTTGACCTTAACTCATTAATTTACCATTTTGTATGTGTGAGACTTGTTATTCTTCTTATATGACATATTGTACGTGTCTGATTTCAAAGGGGAGTTGGGTGGCTGAATGGTTAGCACGCGCGTGCTGTATCATATAGCCTGTCATTGAGTTAACTAGCGTGTTTTCGAATCTCCGGTTGTACTTGACAAGGAGTAGGGTCGCCTGTCCAACCTGGTGGGTTTTCTTCATTTCCCTCTGTTTCCTTCCACTGCTAAAGACCTCTACGCGCAAGCGAAATATTGAAATAAAATTGAACTATAGGTTACAATATAGGGACACAATAACTCTCTTTCTAATTCAGCTAGACTTGGTGTAGGTGTTTATTAGGCCAATACCTTGATGACTCTGGAACACAATAACTCTTCTTCTAATTGGGGTACGATGTTCAAACTTGGTATTTTCGGCGTTGGGTAAGCAGAGATGAGCAATTTGATTGGTTGATGATTCGACACACAATAACATTAGTTCTGATTAAGTGATAGTGATGAATTTTGGTGTATAGTTTCATTAAATCACTACCTCGACTAAGTTCGACAATGAGCATTTTCTGCTCAGGATAAGCAGAGCGATACGCAAATTGATTGGTCGAGACAAAGAAAGACGATAACTCTCAGTGTTATTCGGCTAGAATGTTCAAACTTGGCGTAGGTCTTTATTAGGTCAATGCTTTGATGGAGTTCGAAGATGGGCATTTTATGCTTAGGGTAAGCAGAGATAAGCAATCTGGTTGTTTGATGATTTCGGACATTTTCACTTCAGTTCTAATTGAGGCAGAGTGATGAAACGTAGTGTTTAGTTTCATTACATCAATACCTTGAATATGTTCGACAATGAGCATTGTCTGCAGAGCGATGAGCAATTTGATTGGTCGGGAATTTGAAACAAAATAACTCTCCTTCTAATTGGGGCAGAATGGGGCAATGCCATGATGGAGTGCGAAGATGAGCATTGTCTGCTTACTGTAAGCAGAGATAAGCAATCTGATTCGTTGATACTTTGGGGCACGATAACGTTGGTTATAATGAAGTGAGAGTGACGAAATTCCAAATATAGATTTATAGCCTTGACTAAGTTTGATCTTGAGAATTTCTGCATAGACTGATCACATTGGAACATAACAATTCTGTTTTTAATTAAGGTAGAATTGTTTCTCGTTATAACTCGGTGAGTTTTTGGCCGATTTCATTAATTCTTTTTCCTTTTTAAGATTCTTTATATATAACTCATGAGATGTGACAGAAACTGACCGTAAATATGAAAGCTTTAATATCTGCTTAGCAGATCTAGTTTTCATTATTATCATAATTGCCCTATATCTTGCTTAGATGACATTGATGTTGTTCAGAATTTAATATATTTTTATATAAATATTTATTTTGTTGTTTGTGTTATTGAGTAAGGATACATTGTGCAAGGCGACATCGCAGTCTGATTTCATTAAATTATTGGCGACCCCGGTCAAGAACTTAGGAAGGGATTCCTTATAGTCACTCTTTAGCTGACACTTACTCATTACTAACTGAAGAGAGTTGTGATCCCAGGCGAGCTTAGCAAAACCTGGACAACAGATCAGTAGCCGCGAGTCCACTAGTGAGTCGTTGTGATAGAGGGGCCCATTTTGTAGTGGATGCAACCGTTGGACGCTACACATTGTCTTAGAAGGGATTTTAAACAAAATCAGTATAATAAGACGATGAATGAATGGACATGATGCTAAAAATATCAGATATTTCACACGTCAAATACATGATCTTATATCAAATACATGTACATATATTGTCATGTATTTATCAACAAAGGACGGGACTTTTAGATATTTTATCTTCTTGACTTCTATTGATATACACGTACATTATATTAGATATCAAGGTTTGTAATAGAATATCTAGGGTTTTTTTTTTTCAAATTTATAATGTAAATGCGACATGGAACAAGTCTGGAGTTAAATATTGACCATGAAATTACCCATATAATTTATTTATCATAGGCCTCCATGTCCACAGAAATGTCATGCAAAAACCCGAACATGAAATAATAATTGGTGTACAGTACAAACTTGAATCCAGGAAAATGTCACCAAGAAAACCTCTGGCTATGGCACCAGCACTCATTTTCTTTATTTAAGTCAAACTGACCTACTTGGCCTGTATTCATTGATAAAGGTTGACGGACTTCAAATTCCTTTGTTTTAACTTGGCCATAATTTCTTCCATCGCTACTAAATCAACAACGCAGTCTTGGTTAAATTTGTGTCAAATATTTCTTGAGCATATGGAATCCACTTTTAAGTCGGGAAACTGATTACAAGTTTGTAAAGACTTTATTTATTCGCAGGTATTTTGTCCAAATGCACAAAGTTAACAGGCATATATTGATAAAATATTAAAATCATGAGAGAAAAACCTAAACGTCAGATTCTTTGTATTTTTATTTTGTCGTAAATGCTTCTATACATGTATATACTTATTACATTCACGTTTCAACATAGCTGGTATTCCTTACACCGTGTAACTAGTTGCAATTGAAGGTTTCGGGCTTCCCTAAAAAAAAAATATCCGTTATGTTAAAAATAGCAGTTGTCTCGTCGTACAGTCTAATATTATAGTGTATCTAATGTAAACACATTTTTCATGTCATCAGTTTTTTTTTTATTTTGTGATAAACAACTGTTTGAAATTGTCGGAACCAAGACAGATATTTAAGGAAGGATATTATAAAAATAAAAGACTGGGTGGAACTATTATTGTAGCATGTGATAACAATTACCTCATGGTGACCAGTTGTTTTGGATAAATAAAAATTCAGGGGTATAATGTATAGCATTTTGTGGTTTTTAAAACTTTCTACACTTTTCCATAAGAACGGGAGAACGAAGGACGATTTTTAAGCACTATGGCTAACCTCTCCAGAGTGTTCATTTTAATTCTGTTAGTTGCAGGTAGGCTGAAGTTTTATTACTCATACTTTGTTGAAACATCGAAAGTAAAATGTAAGTACAGTATTTAGAATAAGAAAATACGGGATAGTTCACATGTACTGTATTAAGCGAAGATAGCTGAAGTTGAATTTAAGTTGACCCGTTCAGACTTCTGAGATAAGCAATCTTAGAATAAAATTTCTTTAAAAGACCGGTGCCGAGATGAAGTAATTGGAACTGGCGTATAATATTTGGAACAATTTTGAGTTCAAACGAGCAAGTTGAACTATAGCTTAACCAGCACCGATGTTTTTTAAACTAGCTTTTACTTAGTTGATCGGTATTCTAAGCAGCTGCGCGGGGACCTAATTTATTTATATAAGCCGATTTGTGACTTACAGTGTCCCAAACTTGGACATACATACATGAAAGTTTCATGTGTTTAACGTCCTACTATTCTGCACCAACCTCAACATGTCCTCTACAGTACAGTAAGATTTATTAGCAGTTGGAATGTT
This sequence comes from Patella caerulea, assembly GCA_036850965.1. Lineage (NCBI taxonomy): Eukaryota > Metazoa > Mollusca > Gastropoda > Patellidae > Patella > Patella caerulea. Next base: position 45,289,466 of record JAZGQO010000001.1, on the reverse strand, counting down.
AAGAAAAGTAGGCGCGAAAACACCGGTGTTCTTACAAACTGTCCGATTTGTTCCAATAAAAAATTACCATGAAGTATTTTTTTTTTTGATGATGATGATGCATAAAACTGATAATTTCCTTTCTATATTTATTGTGCAATGAAATGTCATTATCAATAATATACCTTTTCCTCACATTCTCTCAATTACAAGTTCAGACTCTTTCTTAAACTTCTTCAGGATGCTGTGATGTTGCCGAATCTGGGAGAAGGATAAGGAACAGACCTGGTGGTCAAAGGCAAACTAATCGAGCTATGCAGTCTAGTCGACGTGCAGGGTCTAGACAAAACCCACTTTTTCTGCTTCGGAAAATTTCAGAAGCATCTGGGAAATTTTCAGTAGATATGTATAATAGACTGAGGCCTCAAAATCCGAATCTGATATTTTCTCCTGTAAGTATCTTTATTGCTCTTTCAATGACTTCACTGGGTGCACGAGGACCTTCTAAGTTCCAGATCAACAGGACTCTAAGACAGTTTGCCATGAGGAGATTTTCTCACCAAGCTTCTAGAATATTATTATCAAAATTACCAAACTCTAATGACAATATCACTTTTCAGTATGCTAACGGGATATTCTTACGACCAGAAACGACTGTTCTTCCATCCTTTAAGGGCAGGATTAGACGTTTCTACAACACGGAGGTGTTTAATTTGAGCTCTTGGTATCCAGAAAGGGACATAAATAATTGGGTGGAACGAAAAACAAACGGACTTCTCAGTGATTTTCTGTCCCCTGGATCTATTGGCGATTCATTCATGATGTGGATCATCAATGCTGTGTTTTTTCGTGGAACTTGGGAAAAATTATTCGACCTTCGCAAAACATCAAGACGCCCATTCACAGGAACTGGTGGTAACGCCGCTTATGTGGAAATGATGGAAATGGTAGATTCATTCCCAAGCAACCGTATAGAAGCGCTACAAACGTCAGTTCTAGAACTGCCTTATGTTGGTGGCAGATATAGTCTCTTCATTTTTCTGCCGGACAGAAGCAACGGACTAGAAAATCTCGAAACCAATATGACGTATCGAACCCTGGAAACAATCATGAAGAATATGGAAGATCCAAAAGTCTTTTCAATTGGCATTCCCAAAATTTATTTGGACAATTCCTTGGATTTGGAAACAAGTTTGAAGCAGATGGGCATCACCCGGATATTTGATGTTAGGGAAGCTGATTTGTCTGGAATCGAAGGTGATAACACGTTGTTTGTGGACAGTATCATTCATAAATCAGTTTTGGAAGTAAATGAATTTGGAACCATTGCCACCACCGTGACGCAGGTAGCAATCGCAACCAAGTCTTTATCACAACAGTTCATTGCAAACAGACCGTTTATGTTTATTGTTAGGGATAAAAAGTATGATATTAATCTTTTTATGGGTAGATTTTCTTATCCTTGAAGATAAATTTTGTTTGGTTTTATCATATTTTTTGTTTCCTGTGGGCACAAGAGCATTCAATTTAAATAAAACGATAACTCCGAGGGCACAGAACATTCAAATGAAATACAATTGCCCAATTTGTTGTATCAGTTTCTTATCCCTGGAGCTAAATTGACTTTTTTGAAAGTATATTTGTGTTAAGGCATGGGGCAATTGATCGTATTTTAAAATGATCATTAAGCTATAATATTAATGTTCAATTTGTCGATTCAGGTGTCCAGAATCCGGTAACAGTATTGATTATTATGATTTGATTAAATAACGATAGAACTAACAGAAAAGATTTGTTATTCAGAACGTTGATGTAATAAATCTTACAATTTAATCTTTTTAACAGCCTCGTGGGTTTTCTCTGGGTACTTCGGTTTCCTCCCACTGCTAAAAACCCCTACGCGCAAGTGAATTATTGAAATATAATTAAACCATATGTTAGTCCCACAATGACCTAGTTTATGTCGAGTGGACGTTAAACCCCATTTCTCTCTCCCTCGACCCCCTACTCTCTCTCTATCTCTCTCTCTCTTAATCTTTTAACCTAGTAGTGATTGATCGTGATATCTATCTTGGGGTTATATAAAATACCAATCTGATTAAAACACAGATCCAATTTCGTTTCGTTTTTTATAGTTCAAAATTTCGTTTTTACTTGTCTTTACTACTCTTGGATCTGGAGGACTTGTTATTTAACTCGTGTTCTGCCTGAAATAAGGGGTCGGCCAATCAAATGATCTGTCGAATCGTGGAACTGTGGGTTGATATTACCAGCGGATAGAAATCAAAACAAAAGAAAAGTAGATTTTAAAAAGCATGGGGGTCGCTAATTGGTTAATCGAATGACTAACGTTATCGGGTCAAATGTCCCGTGCTTGATACCTGACGTCATAGAACGTTAGCTCCTACTATAACTTGTTAGATTTACATGAGTGTAGGCCATCGAAAGTATAAAAAAACGAAACGAAATATAGATCTATATATTAATTAGATTGATAAAATACTGGCTAAGGTGAAAAGTTCCCATCCATAATATAATCTGATAAGAACACATGCCCTATTTTGTTTTTATTGTTCAAAACTTCGTTTTACTTGTCTTCACTGTGCACCAGGAAGCCAGCAAGAGTATTAAAAAAAAAACAAATAAAGATCTGTATTTTAATTTCGATACAGACGGCGGTGCCGGTCTCCTGCGAGAGCGGAGGAGCAGAGCTTGTCGTGTCGGGAGCCCTCAAAGAAAATTTAGGAAAATTTGACGGTGGCAAACACATTTTCCTGCTATTGAATGCAACAACTTCAAAGTGTATCTTCTTTGATTGGTATTTATCTAGTTCAGCTCTGAGACATACGTTCAGAGCTGAACTAGTAGTTATCAAACTCAGTAATTGTTAAAATATGCAGGCAGGTTATCTTACAACAGTTTGTGGAGATTTGTAAATTAAATTTAAAATAATACTAGGCCTTGTGATATGCCTATATATTTCTAATGGAAAAGGTGATCATTTCTCAAAAAAAAAAAAAAAAGTCACGATGTGCAGGCAGGATATCTCACAGCAGTTTGTGAAATTAAGACAATACTAGTAATCATATTGGCCAACCTATTTCTAAACAAAAACAGTGATCAACTATCAAACAAAAATAAAAAATATAAGGACCCACGATATGTGGAATATTTAAATTTTTTGGCAGCATATTTATCTGATATTTATTACATTTAACCTCGGGTGAATGAAAAGGGAAAAACCATTGTCACGGGTTATACCATAATGTTAATGAAATGCAACTTGGTGTTCTGTTAAAGGTAGATACAGTTCTATTTGTGTCAGAATAAGTGAGTAAGACGCTGGATTGCTAGCCGAGGGGTCACAGGTTAGATCCCGGTGTTGGCCAAGAAGGGTTCGACATTTTCCGGTGTGGTTTTTTCCCTTGTCAGTGGTGCTGGACGGAGGGCCTGTCAAGGATAGCTGTCTAGTCGTTTGGATGGGACGAAATTTCCTGGCGCATCCGGAAAGGAACAATGTCTAGTCATTCTGATGGGATGAAATATCAAGGGTCTGTTGGCATGCACGTAAATGAACGAAAGACATTTGGCATTTCAAATAAGGATAGGCTGTGGAGCTGCTGTTCAGTTAAATATTCTTAATTTTATTTAATTTCAATTTTCTACATATTATGCAAGCAAACTGAGAGAGAGAGAATTAGATATCAAGACTAAGTTTGGATTGGCACCAAGTTCATTTCTCATAGACTACCAAGAATATTTGTCGGTCTGCGAATCAGATCGAAATAATTAATTTTGTACTCTGGTTTCCCCCCACTGCTAAAGACCCCTACGCGCAAGTGATTAATTGAAATAAAATTAAACCATATGTTAGTCCCGAAATGACCTAGTTTGTGTCAAGTGCAGTTAAACCCCATTTCTCTCTCTCTCTCTCTCTCTCTCTCTCTCTCTCCCCTATACATTATAGTTGAAACTCTTAAAAGCTTTTGTGACCTTGACAATTTGCCCAAGAAAATATACCCTAGTTGCATTCACATTGCAAGAAATGTTTCACACATTTGGTAATTTACATGATCAAAGAGAAACTTTACCAGATACATGGCAAAAGTAAAGTATGACATTTTCATTCACTACTCTTGTGTATATGTTTAGTTTTCAATGGTTGGATAAATTTAACTTATCAATGCATTTATGTAGCCCAAGTATTACCTACATTTAAAATTTAAAGGCAAAATGAAATGTTCTTTAAATTAAAGGACAATTCTGAGATTTCACAGGCAAATGTGGCCAAACGTGAAAATATCTTATATGAATCAATATCTAGTGTCCCAAAAATATTTTGAAAATTGTAAACTGAGTATAAAAGTTAAAATAAATGGTTTTATGCCTTCATAAATGGGGTGCAAGTAAAATTTAATTCAAAAGTGAAAGTTTTTGCAGTTTACTGAATACATGTACACATGAGAGCTATAAGTGTAATAGAAATTGACTTTTACACAAATATCAGGTTCATTTCATTGAGTGGGGAAAATTTATAATTTCATGAGTAGATAAATAATCTCTATACCTAGTACATTCTGCCAATATTCTGTTAGAAAGAAATACTTCACAATAATCCAATAATTTCATTTAATTGATTTTTTTTCAAAACAAAGAAATATGTAATTAATGTACAGTTGAGGGTTAAATGTATTCAAATTCTTTACAAGAAATATGCATTTCAAAGTCATTCAGCCACTCACATAACAAGCCTGCTTATCGTTCAATGAAAACTGTTTTAAAATTAGGATTTATGAATGAATTAATTGAGCAGTGCCGATGGTTATTTAAGCATTGTTCACATTGTCCTTCCATGTTAGAAATTTATGTTTAACAATTCTTCATAAAAGTAAATACAGTGGCTTCTATATTGGTGGGCTGAAAAAAAATACATATCAATTATTAGTATGTTTGAACATGGAATTCTAGATTAAATTTACAAAGTGGGTTCGTTGACAACATCCAATCAGCCATCACACCCTCAGTCTCAGAAGGAAGCTTCGTGGTCAGTTCAGGAAATCAGATTTTTTGTACAATTTCACTGCCTATCGTGAATTTGAAGTAGGCCTAGTAGATCTAGGCTTTACAAGATCGTCGATAGTTATTGGTTCATCGTCATTCTCATGTAGAAACTTGGCTACTTTAAGAAAAGCTGTTAATTGAGTCTGGTTTTCTGGCCTCCCTCTAGAGAACTTAGATGAAGGTGACTCGTCTTTCTGTTTGGAATCAGGTATATACTCCCCAGTTCTAATATTTACATAAATCGCCAATATGCTGGGAATATATCCTACACGTAACACCCACACTGCACGACTAGCGCTGATTTACGTTGACCTAGCCTACCGCTTACTAAACGTTCCCAGCATATTGGCGATTTATCTGAAGAGTATAGAAAGCTTCGGTCAAAAGAAGACGGGTTCGATTTTGAAAAACATTGTCTTTTTTGTCAACAGAATACCAAAGTTAGCGGGAATAAAAGAGGTTTTGAAGTCTTTCCTGTTCGAACGTTTGATTTTCAAAATACTGTAAAAGAAATTTGTTTGAAAAGAAATGATGCATGGGGGAATCACGTTCTGGCCCGACTGGAGTATTCTTTGGATTTGCCCGCAGCTGATGCTATATACCGTCAGACTTGTTATGTAAATATTAGAACTGGGGAGTATATACCTGATTCCAAACAGAAAGACGAGTCACCTTCATCTAAGTTCTCTAGAGGGAAGCCAGAAAACCAGACTCAATTTTTCTTTTGAGGTTTTTTTTCTGAAGTCTTTCTGCCCCAGCATAACCGAAGTCGAGGGCTTTATCTTGCTTATATACAACTGGTAGTATTTATTTTTTCTTTGATGTCCATAGCAGTTATATGTTATAACAACCTCTCGTGACGTCATCAGAGGTTGATATATTCGGTTCATATCAACCGCTGATGACGTCCTGAGAGGTTGATATTTCATATCAACCGCTGATGACGTCATTACAGGTCGATATATTCGGCCCATATCAACCGCTCTTGACGTAGATGATCGAAATAATACAAAGAACACAGAAATAAAATTTTATTCTTTTGACAATAAAAAAAAAAATTGTTTTGGTACAGTTTGTAGCATTCAGGACCTAAATAGACGGCGTACTTATCGGCTTATTTAAATCGGTTATCCACACTCCAGTCCATGTCTAAGATATCTTTCAGAATTTTCTTTCTGCCCAAATCATTTCTCCACACATCCCAAGACGTGAAAGTATTTATCACCCAAGAGTTCCTTTGTACAGTATTTTTGGCTACGGCTACAATCCATTCAAAACAGTCGGTCAAATCTTTCTCTGAACATACTTAAAAGTAACCTTCAGTCACGGTTCATGGTCAGAATTATCGGAAAAGATTGCCTTTTGATCCAAATTTTCTTCAGACTTTGTATAGATCCTCATCATAGTTGCATTCACATCTATTCTATCGTCAATATGATGACTAAAAAGGATTGATTATTCGTCTGACTTCGTTTTACTATCCATTTTGTTTTAGCTTTCTTCAGTTCAATTACTACAAAATGGGGATTGTATAAACAAACACGTCACGTGCTGTCGAGCAATTAACCAATCACTGTCACGTGCTGTCGAGCAATTAACCAATCACTGTTGCCCTTTTTTAGAAGAGTCCATTAAATTTAAGGGTGAACGTTGTATATGTCAGATATAAACCTACTCTCCCTCGGATTGTTCTCTATCATATCAACCTCGGGTAGGTTAATATCCTATACATAAACCGTTCATGTTTACATGTAAAATGAAAATATAAGTAAAATACGAGTATAATGTGGAAAATTAAAATACATATGTTCGGTTATACTTCAACACCAATATTTTATTGGTATAAATATGTTGGCGGTATAAATATATTTTTTGTTTTGTTTATGAAATGTAATAAACATTTTGTTAAGCGTAGAAAGGCAATAATAACACCAATAATAAATCTAAATAGAATATTCCCTGTGTCATATCGTCTGCAATGACTGATGTTGAATATAGATCAAGACACAAGTTTTTGATTGGATAAAAGTTGCACGTGCAAATCACGGTCACCTTTTCATTAGTTTGGCTGGCGTGGACACTGTTCACGAGACTTTACCAAGTTGACAAGTAGGAGTAGACAAACAGCAAATATGTGAACAAACACAGGTAAATTATTTTTAATTTATCTATATACATGTATATAAAATATTGACTAGTAATACAAACATTAATTTATGTGAACACAACCTGTATCATTGCATATGGAAGATAATCCAGTCGGGTTTACTCAGGGGCTGTGGTGACTTCAATCATAAGTTAGATTGTTGCCTATCGTGCTGGGGGTTGGGATGGCCTAGTGGTCTAGAGTGCCGCACTTTGACCTCTAGCTGGCCGGTCACCTCTGGCATGCGGCTGTGGTTTCGAGCCCTGGTGTGAGTGTATGTGGCATGGAGATGGGGGCGTCTTCTCAACCTCGTGGTAGGGTGCCCCACGTGCCAACTGAAAAGTTGTTCTTGACACGTTGATCCTGCACGTTTTAGTTCAATGACTTACTACTGATTTCTAACAGTCTCGCACACTCGTTGAGGCTATAAATAGCAACAGCATGCGGAAATGTTCAAAACACCAAACACTACTACAGCCGTAAAAAATCTATTGTTGACGATTCTAAATAGCAATAATATTTAACTTTTTGGTTATTACGGCATCTTTAGAAATTACGCTCGTTTTATTTTTTAAATTGCCTTATAATTAGCTGTACCATTAGAAGCTGCATATTTTGGTTAAGTACAAATAATATATCTGACTCAACGTCCGTATGGAAGAATAATGATCAAAGCAGTAGTTTCATTTTACTTTTACAAGGATCTTAAAAATATTGTTGAGACGCCTGATGTTGGTGCTTCTAAATTCAATTTCTTGTTCCATGTTTCGTAAAAAAAGTAGTCTTGATTATCCCGACCCGTCAATTAGACGTAGAATGATCGGTAGACTAGTTAAGCGAGACTAATTTCAAAACAAGGGCACGTAACCTATCTTTTACTCAAAAGTGTCTGGATGTTATGGACGCCACTCCAAACCATTTTTCAATATTATTTATGTATGGTTTAAATGATCATAGCTTATGAAGTACAGCATGGTCGTTTATTTAGTGACTATAAATGTGTGAAACAGATTTAAGGCTTTCTAAATATATTAGTATTGTGGTGTAATTGTCGAGATATTTGGAGATATTCATTTAGGGTGGGGTACCCTACTCGTGGGTTTCCTCCGGCACTCCGGTTTCCTCCCACGGCTAAAGACCCCTACGCGCAAGCGAATTATTGAAATAAAATTAAAACCATATGTTAGTCCCGAAATGACCTAGTTGTGTCGAGTGGACGTTAAACCCCATTTCTCCCTCTCTCTCTCTCTGCCTATCGTGCTGGAGGACCTGGGCTCGAATTCAGGAGATCGTAGTATCGAAATCGTACTCTTCACAGCGCCCTCCCCCCCTATTTTCCAGGTAATAAGGTTATTTGTTATACATAATAACTAATTTTGGTTTAAGGCCTGTGTATAAATATATAAACATGATCTAGTGAAGGTAATGGTAAATGACGACTTCAGTACATAAAATCTATTACTTAATTCTAAAAAGTTTTGCACTTCAGAAAATATTAATTTATTTTGTTCAAGTGTAATATCCGTTGAGCCATACAATAGAAATTTTGTGTTGACATATTCAGTTGGTAATGTCTTTATAGTTGTATTTCGTGCATCTGAATATAAGAGACATATCAACAGAAAATGATAAGGATCTTCAAAATTATGTCCATATCGGCAGGTTGGAGAGTCGGTTATGTGTCTTAAAAATGCATGTCCATTAAGTTCACTGTTTGATAAACAAAGTCTTGAGTGAATGATTTGAACTTTTCTGTTTCCAATATTGTAATATGAAGAGACCAAGTGATCATCTTTTTGGATTTTCAATCTCTATTTTTCGGCTACCCCGGACTTTTAAAAAAAAATGATACAATGATTTCACACAACAGGCTAGCTATTGGACTCTCGATTGGCAAGAGTTTCATCGCCCTCCCTTCATTATAACCAAAGTTATCGTGCCCTAAAGAATCAACAAATCAGCTTGCTTATCTCTGCATACCCTAAGCAGAAAATGCTCATCTTCTACTCAATCAAGACAGTGACCTAGTGAACGTCTACACCAAGTTTAAACATTCTAGCTCAATTAGAAGGAGAGTTATTGTGTTCCAAATTCTCGGCCCTTCAAATTGCTTCTATTTTTCACTTTCACTTCATAATGGCGACCATCAATTGACCTAAATCAAAATTCTACTCCGAACGTTTATTAAGCCATCCTTCAAGGATTCAGAAAATATAACTCCCTTGTTTGTAAGTAAAATAGCAAAAACGCCTTAGGGATTTTTCACGCTACAAAATGGTGGCGCTTCAGGTTCGATCTACAAACTTAATATCTTGTGTACGTATCAGTAATTACTTGTCTAGTATCGAAGAAAAAAATTAGGTCATTCTGACCTATGTTTCCTTTATTTTTTTGAAAAATGTATTCCTTAATTTCGTCAAGGGGAGACAATTTAGAAAATTTCTAATTATATTTTTGAAGTCAATTTAGTACTGATATACTAAATTTCATGGAAATCGTACAACTATTAAAGAAGTTGTCAAATTGGTCTAAACTTCCGGTTCGAAATCACAGCGACGAATTTTCGAAATTCGAAAATGTGAAACTGCAGATGAAAATGACTGTTTTCAAGGTGTTCAAAGAAAAAAGAGTAAAATCGGTCAAAAAATAACAAAGTTAAGACTATGCATTCTCAGATTTTTCGTTCGTAAAATTCGGTGATTTCGGATTCGTAAAACGTTTTGAAAATATATTTAACCAACGTTCGCGCCCCATTTTTGTGGGGTTAGGTCAAAGTTTCAGAAAGATCCCATGGTCAGATTCTGAGAAATCCGATTTGCAGAAAATACACACAAAAAAATAACTAGATCTGCTAAGCAGATATTAAAGCTTTCATATTCACGGTCAGTTTCTGTCGCATCTCATGAGTTATATATAAAGAATCTTAAAAAGGAAAAAGAATTAATGAAATCGGCCAAAAACTCATCGAGTTCTAACGAGAAACAATTCAACCGGTTCATATTCTACCTTAATTAAAGGGTTATGACATAATTAATCTATATTTGGAATTTCGTCACTCTCACTTCATTATAACAAAAGTTATCGTGCCCCAAAGTATCAACCAATCAGATTGCTTATCTCTGCTTACAGTAAGCAGACAATGCTCATCTTCGCACTCCATCATGGCATTGACCCAATGAACGCCTTCACCAAGATTGAACATTCTGTCCCAATTAGAAGGAGAGTTATTTTGTTTCAAATTCTCGACCAATCAAATTTCTCATTGCTCTGCTTATCCATGGCAGACAATGCTCATTGTCGAACGTATTCAAGGTATTGATGTAATGAAACTATACACTATACACTAAGTTTCATCACTCTGACTTAATTAGAACTGAAGTCTAAGTGTCCGAAATCATCAACCAATCAAATTGCTTATCTCTGCTTACCCTAAGCATAAAATGCTCATCTTCGAACCGAAGCATAAAATGCTCATCTTCGAACTCCATCAAAGCATCGACCTAATAAAGACCTACGCTAAGTTTGAACATTCTAGCCGAATAACACTGAGAGTTATTGTGTTTCAATGTCTCGACCCATCAATTTGCGTATCGCAGAAAATGCTCATTGTCTAACTTAGTCAAGGTAGTGATTTAATGAAACTATACACCAAGTTTCATCACTATCACTTAATCAGAACTAACTAATGTTATTGTGTGTCAAATCATCAACCAATCAAATTGCTCATCTCTGCTTACCCAACGCAGAAAATGCTGATATACCCCAATTAGACGAAGAGTTATTGTTTTCCAAAGTCATCAAGGTATTGGCCTAATAAACACCCACTCTAAGTCTAGCTGAATTAGAGAGTTATTGTGTTCCAAACTAGATCATTTCGGGACTAACATATAATTAGGGTTTCACACTGCGTAGCTTGTGTGAAACACTATTGTTTTTGTTAAAATTATTAGGGTTTCACACTGCGTAGCTTGTGTGAAACACTATTGTTTTTGTTAAAATTATTAGGGTTTCACACTGCGTAGCTTGTGTGAAACACTATTGTTTTTGTTAAAATTATTATTAGGGTTTCACACTGCGTAGCTTGTGTGAAACACTATTGTTTTTGTTAAAATTATTATTCTTATTAAGCTTTCATATTACATATGAAAGCTTATTGTTTCTGTTAAAGTTATTATTAAGCTTTCATATTACATATGAAAGCTTATTGTTTCTGTTAAAGTTATTATTATTAAGCTTTCATATTACATATGAAAGCTTATTGTTTCTGTTAAAGTTATTATTATTATTATTTTTTTTTTTGTGTGTTTTCTGCAAATCGGATTTCTCAGAATCTATCCATAGGATCTTTCTGAAATTTTGACCTACCCCCCCAAAAATGGGGTGCGAACCTTGATTAAATATATTTTCGAAACGTTTTACGAATCCGAAATCACCGAATTTTACGAACGAAAAAAATGACAATGCATAGTCGTAACTTTGTTATTTTTTGACCGATTTTACTAATTCTTTTTTCTTTGAATACCTTTAAAAAAACCATTTTCATCTGCAGTTTCACATTTTCGAATTTCGAAAATTCGTCGCTGTGATTTCGAACCGGAAGATTAGACCAATTTGACAACTTCTTTAATAGTTGTACGATTTTCATGAAATTTAGTATCTAAGTAGATCCTACCGATGTGACTTCAAAAATATAATTAGAAATTTTCTAAATTATCTCCCCTTGACGAAATTAAGGATCAAAATTTTCAAAAAAATCATCGAAATATAGGTCAGAATGACCTGATTTTTTTTTTGGATACTAGATAAGTAATTACTGATTTGTACACAAAATATGGAGTTTGTCGATCGAACCGGAAGTGCCGCCATATTTAAAAGTGAAAAATCAATAAGGCTTTTTTGCTATTTTACTTACAGACTCGGGAGTTATATTTTCTGAATCCTTGTAGGAAGGCCTAAAAAATGTCGCGAATAGAATTTTGATTTCGGTCACGTGATGGTCACCATTTTGAATTGAAAATGAAAAATAGAAGCAATTTGAAGGGTCGGGACTTTGGAACACAATTACTCTCCTTCTAATTAAGCTAGAATGTTCAAACTTGGTGTAGACGTTCACTAGGTCAATGTTATGATTGAGTTCAAAGATGAGCATTTTCTGCTTAGGGTAAGCAGAGATAAACAAGCTAATTTGTTGATTCTTTAGGGCACGATAACTTCGGTTATAATGAAGGGAGGGCGGTGAAACTTTTGTCAATAGAGAGTCTAATAGCTAGCCTGTTGTGTGAAATCATTGTATTATTTTTTCTAAATATCAGGGATAGCCGAAAAAAAGAGATTGAAAACCCAAAAAGTCGTATTTTTACAATTTGGAGCATGTTTAGAGGTCTTTCTCGTAAAGTCAACATAATATTTTTTGGGAACTTCTTGTACAAAGAGTCTTATTGGTAGTCTTTTATATGAAACCATCGATCAACAGTCCAACATATCAGGAGTAGAAGAACAAAAGGATCGAACATTGAAAACGGCACCCTTTCATTGTTAAGCGAAACATGCAGTGTGGGTGACTACAATCTACACATTTAGTCATCGTATAGAGCTTATTCAACAGTATCGAATTCCAACTGCTTAGGGATATTTTACGTGCACTCCAATGTGTACACGGGACCTTGGTTTTTCGTCCCATCCGAATGACTAGACAGCTGTGCTTGTCAGGCCCTCCGTTCTGCCTCACTGACAAGGGGAACCACGCCGGGAAATCGAGATGAACTTTCTCCGTGCAGAACTTTCAATTCAGGCGAAAACGTTTATTGCATACGATTAAGCTGGTCAGTTGGAGCTTATTTTCAAAAGTTTTGTAATAATCGGTTGGTAATTAAAGTACCGTGCACATTAAACTGTTAAAACAGAAAATTTCGCCCGGTTGAAATGTTTCTTGCTATAAGTCAGCAATTTTCTGAATTCAGGGAGGCTGAATGGCTGAATGGTTAGCATGTGCGCACTGTATCGTAACGTCTGTCATTGAGTCAACGGGCGTCGTTTCGATCTCCAGGTTGCACGTGACATGAAGTATGATGTCCAACCTTGTGGGTTTTCTCCGTGTTCTTCGGTTTCCTCCCAACGGCTAAAGACCTGTAAGCGCAGGGGGAGTTTTTAAATAAAATTAAAAAACATATGTTAGTCCCGAAATGACCTAGTTTGTGTCGAATGGACATTAGGCCGCATTTCTCTCTTTCTCTTTTATTTTTAAAGTTTTGTAATAATCGGTTGGTAATCAAAGGTACTGTAAAAGTGATAAAACAGAAAATAATCGGTTGGTAATCAAAGGTACTGTAAAAGTCATAAAACAGAAAATTTCGCCCGGTTGTAATGTTTCTCACTTTAAAGTCAGCAATTTCCCGATTTTAAGTGGCAAACGTTTATTGCGAACGCTTAAGCTGGTCAGGGGGGAGCTTATTTTTAAAAGTTTTGTAATATTCGGTTGATAACTAAAGGTACCGTGCAAATTAAACTGTTACAATAGAAAATTTGGCCCGGTTGAAATGTTTCTCGCTGTAGGTCAGCAATTTGCCGATTTTAGGGAGGTTGCGTGGCTGAATGGTTAGCACGTGCGCTCTGTATCATAACGTCTGTCATTGAGTCAACTGCCGTTGTTTCGATTTTTTGGTTGTACGTGACAAGGAGTATGGTTGCCTGTCCAACCTCGTAGGCCGTAACCGCCGCTGCCCGGGTAAAATTTCCCTCATTGCACACATTATGGCATATGCCCGTCTTCATTAGCCCATTTTAGGAGCAGAACAGTCGGACGTTAAACCCCATTCAATTTCATTTCATTTTCTCTATGTTGCTTATTTATTATAGTGGATAAATATTTTTCTGGTTCTAGCAATTATTTAATTTCTGCATAGAAATCTTGCTTTGGCCAGTTTTTTTTATTGCAGAGTGCCATTCTTGTTTAAACAAACATGATCCTTTGTTTAAAACATGCTTAAGAAGTCGTCACGATTTCCTACTTATAACCAAACATATTGGAAATATTAGTCTGGCATTATTAAATCCTAATTTTATTGGTCTTATTTAAAATTAAACTTTCATTTAACTATGAACAACCCTTAACGTGTCTCTTTAAAACTATTAAGTACTCTAAAACAGTAGCTCAACCTTTTGACCTAAACTCATTAATTTACCATTTTGTTGTGAGCGACTTCTTATTCTTCCTATATGACATATTGCACGTGTCTGATTTCAAAGGGGGGTTGAGTGGCTGAATGGTAAGCACGCGCGCCTGTCATTGAGTAAACTAGCGTGTTTTCGAATGCCCGGTTGTACGTGACAAGGAGTAAGGTCGCCTGTCCAACCTGCCATTTTTAATTTTTTTTCCCGCCATTTTCATTTCATTTTCTCATCCGTCTCATTACAGTAATACAAGTTTCAGTTATTTCCCTTTAGTTTTCAGATTATTGTTATGCCAGGGTGCAATGTTTCATACTATATTTAGACTTGTAACTTCGCGAGTTTTTGACCAATTTTAATAATTTTTTCTTCGTATCCTTTTATTTAGGTTACTTGATACAATCAATGACACGTGACGATGAATATGAAAGCTTTCATATCTGCATGGGACAGTAGCAGATCTAGTTATTATTTTTTTTTTTGTGTGTTTTCTGCAAATCGGATTTCTCAGAATCTATCCATAGGATCTTTCTGAAATTTTGACCTACCCCCCCAAAAATGGGGTGCGAACCTTGATTAAATATATTTTCGAAACGTTTTACGAATCCGAAATCACCGAATTTTACGAACGAAAAAAATGACAATGCATAGTCGTAACTTTGTTATTTTTTGACCGATTTTACTAATTTTTTTTTCTTTGAATACCTTTAAAAAAACCATTTTCATCTGCAGTTTCACATTTTCGAATTTCGAAAATTCGTCGTTGTGATTTCGAACCGGAAGATTAGACCAATTTGACAACTTCTTTAATAGTTGTACGATTTTCATGAAATTTAGTATCTAAGTAGATCCTACCGATGTGACTTCAAAAATATAATTAGAAATTTTCTAAATTATCTCCCCTTGACGAAATTAAGGATCAAAATTTTCAAAAAAATCATCGAAATATAGGTCAGAATGACCTGATTTTTTTTTTGGATACTAGATAAGTAATTACTGATTTGTACACAAAATATGGAGTTTGTCGATCGAACCGGAAGTGCCGCCATATTTAAAAGTGAAAAATCAATAAGGCTTTTTTGCTATTCTACTTACAGACTCGGGAGTTATATTTTCTGAATCCTTGTAGGAAGGCCTAAAAAATGTCGCGAATAGAATTTTGATTTCGGTCACGTGATGGTCACCATTTTGAATTGAAAATGAAAAATAGAAGCAATTTGAAGGGTCGGGACTTTGGAACACAATTACTCTCCTTCTAATTAAGCTAGAATGTTCAAACTTGGTGTAGACGTTCACTAGGTCAATGTTATGATTGAGTTTAAATATGAGCATTTTCTGCTTAGGGTAAGCAGAGATAAACAAGCTAATTTGTTGATTCTTTAGGGCACGATAACTTCGGTTATAATGAAGGGAGGGCGGTGAAACTTTTGTCAATAGAGAGTCTAATAGCTAGCCTGTTGTGTGAAATCATTGTATTATTTTTTCTAAATATCAGGGATAGCCGAAAAAAAGAGATTGAAAACCCAAAAAGTCGTATTTTTACAATTTGGAGCATGTTTAGAGGTCTTTCTCGTAAAGTCAACATAATATTTTTTGGGAACTTCTTGTACAAAGAGTCTTATTGGTAGTCTTTTATATGAAACCATCGATCAACAGTCCAACATATCAGGAGTAGAAGAACAAAAGGATCGAACATTGAAAACGGCACCCTTTCATTGTTAAGCGAAACATGCAGTGTGGGTGACTACAATCTACACATTTAGTCATCGTATAGAGCTTATTCAACAGTATCGAATTCCAACTGCTTAGGGATATTTTACGTGCACTCCAATGTGTACACGGGACCTTGGTTTTTCGTCCCATCCGAATGACTAGACAGCTGTGCTTGTCAGGCCCTCCGTTCTGCCTCACTGACAAGGGGAACCACGCCGGGAAATCGAGATGAACTTTCTCCGTGCAGAACTTTCAATTCAGGCGAAAACGTTTATTGCATACGATTAAGCTGGTCAGTTGGAGCTTATTTTCAAAAGTTTTGTAATAATCGGTTGGTAATTAAAGTACCGTGCACATTAAACTGTTAAAACAGAAAATTTCGCCCGGTTGAAATGTTTCTTGCTATAAGTCAGCAATTTTCTGAATTCAGGGAGGCTGAATGGCTGAATGGTTAGCATGTGCGCACTGTATCGTAACGTCTGTCATTGAGTCAACGGGCGTCGTTTCGATCTCCAGGTTGCACGTGACATGAAGTATGATGTCCAACCTTGTGGGTTTTCTCCGTGTTCTTCGGTTTCCTCCCAACGGCTAAAGACCTGTAAGCGCAGGGGGAGTTTTTAAATAAAATTAAAAAACATATGTTAGTCCCGAAATGACCTAGTTTGTGTCGAATGGACATTAGGCCGCATTTCTCTCTTTCTCTTTTATTTTTAAAGTTTTGTAATAATCGGTTGGTAATCAAAGGTACTGTAAAAGTGATAAAACAGAAAATAATCGGTTGGTAATCAAAGGTACTGTAAAAGTGATAAAACAGAAAATTTCGCCCGGTTGTAATGTTTCTCACTTTAAAGTCAGCAATTTCCCGATTTTAAGTGGCAAACGTTTATTGCGAACGCTTAAGCTGGTCAGGGGGGAGCTTATTTTTAAAAGTTTTGTAATATTCGGTTGATAACTAAAGGTACCGTGCAAATTAAACTGTTACAATAGAAAATTGGGCCCGGTTGAAATGTTTCTCGCTGTAGGTCAGCAATTTGCCGATTTTAGGGAGGTTGCGTGGCTGAATGGTTAGCACGTGCGCTCTGTATCATAACGTCTGTCATTGAGTCAACTGCCGTTGTTTCGATTTTTTGGTTGTACGTGACAAGGAGTATGGTTGCCTGTCCAACCTCGTAGGCCGTAACCGCCGCTGCCCGGGTAAAATTTCCCTCATTGCACACATTATGGCATATGCCCGTCTTCATTAGCCCATTTTAGGAGCAGAACAGTCGGACGTTAAACCCCATTCAATTTCATTTCATTTTCTCTATGTTGCTTATTTATTATAGTGGATAAATATTTTTCTGGTTCTAGCAATTATTTAATTTCTGCATAGAAATCTTGCTTTGGCCAGTTTTTTTTATTGCAGAGTGCCATTCTTGTTTAAACAAACATGATCCTTTGTTTAAAACATGCTTAAGAAGTCGTCACGATTTCCTACTTATAACCATGCTTAAGAAGTCGTCACGATTTCCTACTTATAACCAAACATATTGGAAATATTAGTCTGGCATTATTAAATCCTAATTTTATTGGTCTTATTTAAAATTAAACTTTCATTTAACTATGAACAACCCTTAACGTGTCTCTTTAAAACTATTAAGTACTCTAAAACAGTAGCTCAACCTTTTGACCTAAACTCATTAATTTACCATTTTGTTGTGAGCGACTTCTTATTCTTCCTATATGACATATTGCACGTGTCTGATTTCAAAGGGGGGTTGAGTGGCTGAATGGTAAGCACGCGCGCCTGTCATTGAGTTAACTAGCGTGTTTTCGAATGCCCGGTTGTACGTGACAAGGAGTAAGGTCGCCTGTCCAACCTGCCATTTTCAATTTTTTTTTTCCCGCCATTTTCATTTCATTTTCTCATCCGTCTCATTACAGTAATACAAGTTTCAGTTATTTCCCTTTAGTTTTCAGATTATTGTTATGCCTGGGTGCAATGTTTCATACTATATTTAGACTTGTAACTTCGCGAGTTTTTGACCAATTTTAATAATTTTTTCTTCGTATCCTTTTATTTAGGTTACTTGATACAATCAATGACACGTGACGATGAATATGAAAGCTTTCATATCTGCATGTATATACCTGATTCCAAACAGAAAGACGAGTCACCTTCATCTAAGTTCTCTAGAGGGAAGCCAGAAAACCAGACTCAATTTTTCTTTTGAGGTTTTTTTTCTGAAGTCTTTCTGCCCCAGCATAACCGAAGTCGAGGGCTTTATCTTGCTTATATACAACTGGTAGTATTTATTTTTTCTTTGATGTCCATAGCAGTTATATGTTATAACAACCTCTCGTGACGTCATCAGAGGTTGATATATTCGGTTCATATCAACCGCTGATGACGTCCTGAGAGGTTGATATTTCATATCAACCGCTGATGACGTCATTACAGGTCGATATATTCGGCCCATATCAACCGCTCTTGACGTAGATGATCGAAATAATACAAAGAACACAGAAATAAAATTTTATTCTTTTGACAATAAAAAAAAAAATTGTTTTGGTACAGTTTGTAGCATTCAGGACCTAAATAGACGGCGTACTTATCGGCTTATTTAAATCGGTTATCCACACTCCAGTCCATGTCTAAGATATCTTTCAGAATTTTCTTTCTGCCCAAATCATTTCTCCACACATCCCAAGACGTGAAAGTATTTATCACCCAAGAGTTCCTTTGTACAGTATTTTTGGCTACGGCTACAATCCATTCAAAACAGTCGGTCAAATCTTTCTCTGAACATACTTAAAAGTAACCTTCAGTCACGGTTCATGGTCAGAATTATCGGAAAAGATTGCCTTTTGATCCAAATTTTCTTCAGACTTTGTATAGATCCTCATCATAGTTGCATTCACATCTATTCTATCGTCAATATGATGACTAAAAAGGATTGATTATTCGTCTGACTTCGTTTTACTATCCATTTTGTTTTAGCTTTCTTCAGTTCAATTACTACAAAATGGGGATTGTATAAACAAACACGTCACGTGCTGTCGAGCAATTAACCAATCACTGTCACGTGCTGTCGAGCAATTAACCAATCACTGTTGCCCTTTTTTAGAAGAGTCCATTAAATTTAAGGGTGAACGTTGTATATGTCAGATATAAACCTACTCTCCCTCGGATTGTTCTCTATCATATCAACCTCGGGTAGGTTAATATCCTATACATAAACCGTTCATGTTTACATGTAAAATGAAAATATAAGTAAAATACGAGTATAATGTGGAAAATTAAAATACATATGTTCGGTTATACTTCAACACCAATATTTTATTGGTATAAATATGTTGGCGGTATAAATATATTTTTTGTTTTGTTTATGAAATGTAATAAACATTTTGTTAAGCGTAGAAAGGCAATAATAACACCAATAATAAATCTAAATAGAATATTCCCTGTGTCATATCGTCTGCAATGACTGATGTTGAATATAGATCAAGACACAAGTTTTTGATTGGATAAAAGTTGCACGTGCAAATCACGGTCACCTTTTCATTAGTTTGGCTGGCGTGGACACTGTTCACGAGACTTTACCAAGTTGACAAGTAGGAGTAGACAAACAGCAAATATGTGAACAAACACAGGTAAATTATTTTTAATTTATCTATATACATGTATATAAAATATTGACTAGTAATACAAACATTAATTTATGTGAACACAACCTGTATCATTGCATATGGAAGATAATCCAGTCGGGTTTACTCAGGGGCTGTGGTGACTTCAATCATAAGTTAGATTGTTGCCTATCGTGCTGGGGGTTGGGATGGCCTAGTGGTCTAGAGTGCCGCACTTTGACCTCTAGCTGGCCGGTCACCTCTGGCATGCGGCTGTGGTTTCGAGCCCTGGTGTGAGTGTATGTGGCATGGAGATGGGGGCGTCTTCTCAACCTCGTGGTAGGGTGCCCCACGTGCCAACTGAAAAGTTGTTCTTGACACGTTGATCCTGCACGTTTTAGTTCAATGACTTACTACTGATTTCTAACAGTCTCGCACACTCGTTGAGGCTATAAATAGCAACAGCATGCGGAAATGTTCAAAACACCAAACACTACTACAGCCGTAAAAAATCTATTGTTGACGATTCTAAATAGCAATAATATTTAACTTTTTGGTTATTACGGCATCTTTAGAAATTACGCTCGTTTTATTTTTTAAATTGCCTTATAATTAGCTGTACCATTAGAAGCTGCATATTTTGGTTAAGTACAAATAATATATCTGACTCAACGTCCGTATGGAAGAATAATGATCAAAGCAGTAGTTTCATTTTACTTTTACAAGGATCTTAAAAATATTGTTGAGACGCCTGATGTTGGTGCTTCTAAATTCAATTTCTTGTTCCATGTTTCGTAAAAAAGTAGTCTTGATTATCCCGACCCGTCAATTAGACGTAGAATGATCGGTAGACTAGTTAAGCGAGACTAATTTCAAAACAAGGGCACGTAACCTATCTTTTACTCAAAAGTGTCTGGATGTTATGGACGCCACTCCAAACCATTTTTCAATATTATTTATGTATGGTTTAAATGATCATAGCTTATGAAGTACAGCATGGTCGTTTATTTAGTGACTATAAATGTGTGAAACAGATTTAAGGCTTTCTAAATATATTAGTATTGTGGTGTAATTGTCGAGATATTTGGAGATATTCATTTAGGGTGGGGTACCCTACTCGTGGGTTTCCTCCGGCACTCCGGTTTCCTCCCACGGCTAAAGACCCCTACGCGCAAGCGAATTATTGAAATAAAATTAAAACCATATGTTAGTCCCGAAATGACCTAGTTGTGTCGAGTGGACGTTAAACCCCATTTCTCCCTCTCTCTCTCTCTGCCTATCGTGCTGGAGGACCTGGGCTCGAATTCAGGAGATCGTAGTATCGAAATCGTACTCTTCACAGCGCCCTCCCCCCCTATTTTCCAGGTAATAAGGTTATTTGTTATACATAATAACTAATTTTGGTTTAAGGCCTGTGTATAAATATATAAACATGATCTAGTGAAGGTAATGGTAAATGACGACTTCAGTACATAAAATCTATTACTTAATTCTAAAAAGTTTTGCACTTCAGAAAATATTAATTTATTTTGTTCAAGTGTAATATCCGTTGAGCCATACAATAGAAATTTTGTGTTGACATATTCAGTTGGTAATGTCTTTATAGTTGTATTTCGTGCATCTGAATATAAGAGACATATCAACAGAAAATGATAAGGATCTTCAAAATTATGTCCATATCGGCAGGTTGGAGAGTCGGTTATGTGTCTTAAAAATGCATGTCCATTAAGTTCACTGTTTGATAAACAAAGTCTTGAGTGAATGATTTGAACTTTTCTGTTTCCAATATTGTAATATGAAGAGACCAAGTGATCATCTTTTTGGATTTTCAATCTCTATTTTTCGGCTACCCCGGACTTTTAAAAAAAAATGATACAATGATTTCACACAACAGGCTAGCTATTGGACTCTCGATTGGCAAGAGTTTCATCGCCCTCCCTTCATTATAACCAAAGTTATCGTGCCCTAAAGAATCAACAAATCAGCTTGCTTATCTCTGCATACCCTAAGCAGAAAATGCTCATCTTCTACTCAATCAAGACAGTGACCTAGTGAACGTCTACACCAAGTTTAAACATTCTAGCTCAATTAGAAGGAGAGTTATTGTGTTCCAAATTCTCGGCCCTTCAAATTGCTTCTATTTTTCACTTTCACTTCATAATGGCGACCATCAATTGACCTAAATCAAAATTCTACTCCGAACGTTTATTAAGCCATCCTTCAAGGATTCAGAAAATATAACTCCCTTGTTTGTAAGTAAAATAGCAAAAACGCCTTAGGGATTTTTCACGCTACAAAATGGTGGCGCTTCAGGTTCGATCTACAAACTTAATATCTTGTGTACGTATCAGTAATTACTTGTCTAGTATCGAAGAAAAAAATTAGGTCATTCTGACCTATGTTTCCTTTATTTTTTTGAAAAATGTATTCCTTAATTTCGTCAAGGGGAGACAATTTAGAAAATTTCTAATTATATTTTTGAAGTCAATTTAGTACTGATATACTAAATTTCATGGAAATCGTACAACTATTAAAGAAGTTGTCAAATTGGTCTAAACTTCCGGTTCGAAATCACAGCGACGAATTTTCGAAATTCGAAAATGTGAAACTGCAGATGAAAATGACTGTTTTCAAGGTGTTCAAAGAAAAAAGAGTAAAATCGGTCAAAAAATAACAAAGTTAAGACTATGCATTGTCAGTTTTTTCGTTCGTAAAATTCGGTGATTTCGGATTCGTAAAACGTTTTGAAAATATATTTAACCAACGTTCGCGCCCCATTTTTGTGGGGTTAGGTCAAAGTTTCAGAAAGATCCCATGGTCAGATTCTGAGAAATCCGATTTGCAGAAAATACACACAAAAAAATAACTAGATCTGCTAAGCAGATATTAAAGCTTTCATATTCACGGTCAGTTTCTGTCGCATCTCATGAGTTATATATAAAGAATCTTAAAAAGGAAAAAGAATTAATGAAATCGGCCAAAAACTCATCGAGTTCTAACGAGAAACAATTCAACCGGTTCATATTCTACCTTAATTAAAGGGTTATGACATAATTAATCTATATTTGGAATTTCGTCACTCTCACTTCATTATAACAAAAGTTATCGTGCCCCAAAGTATCAACCAATCAGATTGCTTATCTCTGCTTACAGTAAGCAGACAATGCTCATCTTCGCACTCCATCATGGCATTGACCCAATGAACGCCTTCACCAAGATTGAACATTCTGTCCCAATTAGAAGGAGAGTTATTTTGTTTCAAATTCTCGACCAATCAAATTTCTCATTGCTCTGCTTATCCATGGCAGACAATGCTCATTGTCGAACGTATTCAAGGTATTGATGTAATGAAACTATACACTATACACTAAGTTTCATCACTCTGACTTAATTAGAACTGAAGTCTAAGTGTCCGAAATCATCAACCAATCAAATTGCTTATCTCTGCTTACCCTAAGCATAAAATGCTCATCTTCGAACCGAAGCATAAAATGCTCATCTTCGAACTCCATCAAAGCATCGACCTAATAAAGACCTACGCTAAGTTTGAACATTCTAGCCGAATAACACTGAGAGTTATTGTGTTTCAATGTCTCGACCCATCAATTTGCGTATCGCAGAAAATGCTCATTGTCTAACTTAGTCAAGGTAGTGATTTAATGAAACTATACACCAAGTTTCATCACTATCACTTAATCAGAACTAACTAATGTTATTGTGTGTCAAATCATCAACCAATCAAATTGCTCATCTCTGCTTACCCAACGCAGAAAATGCTGATATACCCCAATTAGACGAAGAGTTATTGTTTTCCAAAGTCATCAAGGTATTGGCCTAATAAACACCCACTCTAAGTCTAGCTGAATTAGAGAGTTATTGTGTTCCAAACTAGATCATTTCGGGACTAACATATAATTAGGGTTTCACACTGCGTAGCTTGTGTGAAACACTATTGTTTTTGTTAAAATTATTAGGGTTTCACACTGCGTAGCTTGTGTGAAACACTATTGTTTTTGTTAAAATTATTAGGGTTTCACACTGCGTAGCTTGTGTGAAACACTATTGTTTTTGTTAAAATTATTATTAGGTTTTCACACTGCGTAGCTTGTGTGAAACACTATTGTTTTTGTTAAAATTATTATTCTTATTAAGCTTTCATATTACATATGAAAGCTTATTGTTTCTGTTAAAGTTATTATTAAGCTTTCATATTACATATGAAAGCTTATTGTTTCTGTTAAAGTTATTATTATTAAGCTTTCATATTACATATGAAAGCTTATTGTTTCTGTTAAAGTTATTATTATTATTATTTTTTTTTTTGTGTGTTTTCTGCAAATCGGATTTCTCAGAATCTATCCATAGGATCTTTCTGAAATTTTGACCTACCCCCCCAAAAATGGGGTGCGAACCTTGATTAAATATATTTTCGAAACGTTTTACGAATCCGAAATCACCGAATTTTACGAACGAAAAAAATGACAATGCATAGTCGTAACTTTGTTATTTTTTGACCGATTTTACTAATTCTTTTTTCTTTGAATACCTTTAAAAAAACCATTTTCATCTGCAGTTTCACATTTTCGAATTTCGAAAATTCGTCGCTGTGATTTCGAACCGGAAGATTAGACCAATTTGACAACTTCTTTAATAGTTGTACGATTTTCATGAAATTTAGTATCTAAGTAGATCCTACCGATGTGACTTCAAAAATATAATTAGAAATTTTCTAAATTATCTCCCCTTGACGAAATTAAGGATCAAAATTTTCAAAAAAATCATCGAAATATAGGTCAGAATGACCTGATTTTTTTTTTGGATACTAGATAAGTAATTACTGATTTGTACACAAAATATGGAGTTTGTCGATCGAACCGGAAGTGCCGCCATATTTAAAAGTGAAAAATCAATAAGGCTTTTTTGCTATTTTACTTACAGACTCGGGAGTTATATTTTCTGAATCCTTGTAGGAAGGCCTAAAAAATGTCGCGAATAGAATTTTGATTTCGGTCACGTGATGGTCACCATTTTGAATTGAAAATGAAAAATAGAAGCAATTTGAAGGGTCGGGACTTTGGAACACAATT
The DNA here is from genome assembly GCA_036850965.1 of Patella caerulea. NCBI lineage: Eukaryota > Metazoa > Mollusca > Gastropoda > Patellidae > Patella > Patella caerulea. Next base: position 45,264,707 of record JAZGQO010000001.1, on the reverse strand, counting down.
ACTCTCCTTCTAATTAAGCTAGAATGTTCAAACTTGGTGTAGACGTTCACTAGGTCAATGTTATGATTGAGTTCAAAGATGAGCATTTTCTGCTTAGGGTAAGCAGAGATAAACAAGCTAATTTGTTGATTCTTTAGGGCACGATAACTTCGGTTATAATGAAGGGAGGGCGGTGAAACTTTTGTCAATAGAGAGTCTAATAGCTAGCCTGTTGTGTGAAATCATTGTATTATTTTTTCTAAATATCAGGGATAGCCGAAAAAAAGAGATTGAAAACCCAAAAAGTCGTATTTTTACAATTTGGAGCATGTTTAGAGGTCTTTCTCGTAAAGTCAACATAATATTTTTTGGGAACTTCTTGTACAAAGAGTCTTATTGGTAGTCTTTTATATGAAACCATCGATCAACAGTCCAACATATCAGGAGTAGAAGAACAAAAGGATCGAACATTGAAAACGGCACCCTTTCATTGTTAAGCGAAACATGCAGTGTGGGTGACTACAATCTACACATTTAGTCATCGTATAGAGCTTATTCAACAGTATCGAATTCCAACTGCTTAGGGATATTTTACGTGCACTCCAATGTGTACACGGGACCTTGGTTTTTCGTCCCATCCGAATGACTAGACAGCTGTGCTTGTCAGGCCCTCCGTTCTGCCTCACTGACAAGGGGAACCACGCCGGGAAATCGAGATGAACTTTCTCCGTGCAGAACTTTCAATTCAGGCGAAAACGTTTATTGCATACGATTAAGCTGGTCAGTTGGAGCTTATTTTCAAAAGTTTTGTAATAATCGGTTGGTAATTAAAGTACCGTGCACATTAAACTGTTAAAACAGAAAATTTCGCCCGGTTGAAATGTTTCTTGCTATAAGTCAGCAATTTTCTGAATTCAGGGAGGCTGAATGGCTGAATGGTTAGCATGTGCGCACTGTATCGTAACGTCTGTCATTGAGTCAACGGGCGTCGTTTCGATCTCCAGGTTGCACGTGACATGAAGTATGATGTCCAACCTTGTGGGTTTTCTCCGTGTTCTTCGGTTTCCTCCCAACGGCTAAAGACCTGTAAGCGCAGGGGGAGTTTTTAAATAAAATTAAAAAACATATGTTAGTCCCGAAATGACCTAGTTTGTGTCGAATGGACATTAGGCCGCATTTCTCTCTTTCTCTTTTATTTTTAAAGTTTTGTAATAATCGGTTGGTAATCAAAGGTACTGTAAAAGTGATAAAACAGAAAATAATCGGTTGGTAATCAAAGGTACTGTAAAAGTGATAAAACAGAAAATTTCGCCCGGTTGTAATGTTTCTCACTTTAAAGTCAGCAATTTCCCGATTTTAAGTGGCAAACGTTTATTGCGAACGCTTAAGCTGGTCAGGGGGGAGCTTATTTTTAAAAGTTTTGTAATATTCGGTTGATAACTAAAGGTACCGTGCAAATTAAACTGTTACAATAGAAAATTGGGCCCGGTTGAAATGTTTCTCGCTGTAGGTCAGCAATTTGCCGATTTTAGGGAGGTTGCGTGGCTGAATGGTTAGCACGTGCGCTCTGTATCATAACGTCTGTCATTGAGTCAACTGCCGTTGTTTCGATTTTTTGGTTGTACGTGACAAGGAGTATGGTTGCCTGTCCAACCTCGTAGGCCGTAACCGCCGCTGCCCGGGTAAAATTTCCCTCATTGCACACATTATGGCATATGCCCGTCTTCATTAGCCCATTTTAGGAGCAGAACAGTCGGACGTTAAACCCCATTCAATTTCATTTCATTTTCTCTATGTTGCTTATTTATTATAGTGGATAAATATTTTTCTGGTTCTAGCAATTATTTAATTTCTGCATAGAAATCTTGCTTTGGCCAGTTTTTTTTATTGCAGAGTGCCATTCTTGTTTAAACAAACATGATCCTTTGTTTAAAACATGCTTAAGAAGTCGTCACGATTTCCTACTTATAACCATGCTTAAGAAGTCGTCACGATTTCCTACTTATAACCAAACATATTGGAAATATTAGTCTGGCATTATTAAATCCTAATTTTATTGGTCTTATTTAAAATTAAACTTTCATTTAACTATGAACAACCCTTAACGTGTCTCTTTAAAACTATTAAGTACTCTAAAACAGTAGCTCAACCTTTTGACCTAAACTCATTAATTTACCATTTTGTTGTGAGCGACTTCTTATTCTTCCTATATGACATATTGCACGTGTCTGATTTCAAAGGGGGGTTGAGTGGCTGAATGGTAAGCACGCGCGCCTGTCATTGAGTTAACTAGCGTGTTTTCGAATGCCCGGTTGTACGTGACAAGGAGTAAGGTCGCCTGTCCAACCTGCCATTTTTAATTTTTTTTTTCCCGCCATTTTCATTTCATTTTCTCATCCGTCTCATTACAGTAATACAAGTTTCAGTTATTTCCCTTTAGTTTTCAGATTATTGTTATGCCTGGGTGCAATGTTTCATACTATATTTAGACTTGTAACTTCGCGAGTTTTTGACCAATTTTAATAATTTTTTCTTCGTATCCTTTTATTTAGGTTACTTGATACAATCAATGACACGTGACGATGAATATGAAAGCTTTCATATCTGCATGGGACAGTAGCAGATCTAGTTAAGCTTTCATATTACATATGAAAGCTTATTGTTTCTGTTAAAGTTATTATTATTATTATTTTTTTTTTTGTGTGTTTTCTGCAAATCGGATTTCTCAGAATCTATCCATAGGATCTTTCTGAAATTTTGACCTACCCCCCCAAAAATGGGGTGCGAACCTTGATTAAATATATTTTCGAAACGTTTTACGAATCCGAAATCACCGAATTTTACGAACGAAAAAAATGACAATGCATAGTCGTAACTTTGTTATTTTTTGACCGATTTTACTAATTCTTTTTTCTTTGAATACCTTTAAAAAAACCATTTTCATCTGCAGTTTCACATTTTCGAATTTCGAAAATTCGTCGCTGTGATTTCGAACCGGAAGATTAGACCAATTTGACAACTTCTTTAATAGTTGTACGATTTTCATGAAATTTAGTATCTAAGTAGATCCTACCGATGTAACTTCAAAAATATAATTAGAAATTTTCTAAATTATCTCCCCTTGACGAAATTAAGGATCAAAATTTTCAAAAAAATCATCGAAATATAGGTCAGAATGACCTGATTTTTTTTTTGGATACTAGATAAGTAATTACTGATTTGTACACAAAATATGGAGTTTGTCGATCGAACCGGAAGTGCCGCCATATTTAAAAGTGAAAAATCAATAAGGCTTTTTTGCTATTTTACTTACAGACTCGGGAGTTATATTTTCTGAATCCTTGTAGGAAGGCCTAAAAAATGTCGCGAATAGAATTTTGATTTCGGTCACGTGATGGTCACCATTTTGAATTGAAAATGAAAAATAGAAGCAATTTGAAGGGTCGGGACTTTGGAACACAATTACTCTCCTTCTAATTAAGCTAGAATGTTCAAACTTGGTGTAGACGTTCACTAGGTCAATGTTATGATTGAGTTCAAAGATGAGCATTTTCTGCTTAGGGTAAGCAGAGATAAACAAGCTAATTTGTTGATTCTTTAGGGCACGATAACTTCGGTTATAATGAAGGGAGGGCGGTGAAACTTTTGTCAATAGAGAGTCTAATAGCTAGCCTGTTGTGTGAAATCATTGTATTATTTTTTCTAAATATCAGGGATAGCCGAAAAAAAGAGATTGAAAACCCAAAAAGTCGTATTTTTACAATTTGGAGCATGTTTAGAGGTCTTTCTCGTAAAGTCAACATAATATTTTTTGGGAACTTCTTGTACAAAGAGTCTTATTGGTAGTCTTTTATATGAAACCATCGATCAACAGTCCAACATATCAGGAGTAGAAGAACAAAAGGATCGAACATTGAAAACGGCACCCTTTCATTGTTAAGCGAAACATGCAGTGTGGGTGACTACAATCTACACATTTAGTCATCGTATAGAGCTTATTCAACAGTATCGAATTCCAACTGCTTAGGGATATTTTACGTGCACTCCAATGTGTACACGGGACCTTGGTTTTTCGTCCCATCCGAATGACTAGACAGCTGTGCTTGTCAGGCCCTCCGTTCTGCCTCACTGACAAGGGGAACCACGCCGGGAAATCGAGATGAACTTTCTCCGTGCAGAACTTTCAATTCAGGCGAAAACGTTTATTTCATACGATTAAGCTGGTCAGTTGGAGCTTATTTTCAAAAGTTTTGTAATAATCGGTTGGTAATTAAAGTACCGTGCACATTAAACTGTTAAAACAGAAAATTTCGCCCGGTTGAAATGTTTCTTGCTATAAGTCAGCAATTTTCTGAATTCAGGGAGGCTGAATGGCTGAATGGTTAGCATGTGCGCACTGTATCGTAACGTCTGTCATTGAGTCAACGGGCGTCGTTTCGATCTCCAGGTTGCACGTGACATGAAGTATGATGTCCAACCTTGTGGGTTTTCTCCGTGTTCTTCGGTTTCCTCCCAACGGCTAAAGACCTGTAAGCGCAGGGGGAGTTTTTAAATAAAATTAAAAAACATATGTTAGTCCCGAAATGACCTAGTTTGTGTCGAATGGACATTAGGCCGCATTTCTCTCTTTCTCTTTTATTTTTAAAGTTTTGTAATAATCGGTTGGTAATCAAAGGTACTGTAAAAGTGATAAAACAGAAAATAATCGGTTGGTAATCAAAGGTACTGTAAAAGTCATAAAACAGAAAATTTCGCCCGGTTGTAATGTTTCTCACTTTAAAGTCAGCAATTTCCCGATTTTAAGTGGCAAACGTTTATTGCGAACGCTTAAGCTGGTCAGGGGGGAGCTTATTTTTAAAAGTTTTGTAATATTCGGTTGATAACTAAAGGTACCGTGCAAATTAAACTGTTACAATAGAAAATTTGGCCCGGTTGAAATGTTTCTCGCTGTAGGTCAGCAATTTGCCGATTTTAGAGAGGTTGCGTGGCTGAATGGTTAGCACGTGCGCTCTGTATCATAACGTCTGTCATTGAGTCAACTGCCGTTGTTTCGATTTTTTGGTTGTACGTGACAAGGAGTATGGTTGCCTGTCCAACCTCGTAGGCCGTAACCGCCGCTGCCCGGGTAAAATTTCCCTCATTGCACACATTATGGCATATGCCCGTCTTCATTAGCCCATTTTAGGAGCAGAACAGTCGGACGTTAAACCCCATTCAATTTCATTTCATTTTCTCTATGTTGCTTATTTATTATAGTGGATAAATATTTTTCTGGTTCTAGCAATTATTTAATTTCTGCATAGAAATCTTGCTTTGGCCAGTTTTTTTTATTGCAGAGTGCCATTCTTGTTTAAACAAACATGATCCTTTGTTTAAAACATGCTTAAGAAGTCGTCACGATTTCCTACTTATAACCAAACATATTGGAAATATTAGTCTGGCATTATTAAATCCTAATTTTATTGGTCTTATTTAAAATTAAACTTTCATTTAACTATGAACAACCCTTAACGTGTCTCTTTAAAACTATTAAGTACTCTAAAACAGTAGCTCAACCTTTTGACCTAAACTCATTAATTTACCATTTTGTTGTGAGCGACTTCTTATTCTTCCTATATGACATATTGCACGTGTCTGATTTCAAAGGGGGGTTGAGTGGCTGAATGGTAAGCACGCGCGCCTGTCATTGAGTAAACTAGCGTGTTTTCGAATGCCCGGTTGTACGTGACAAGGAGTAAGGTCGCCTGTCCAACCTGCCATTTTTAATTTTTTTTCCCGCCATTTTCATTTCATTTTCTCATCCGTCTCATTACAGTAATACAAGTTTCAGTTATTTCCCTTTAGTTTTCAGATTATTGTTATGCCTGGGTGCAATGTTTCATACTATATTTAGACTTGTAACTTCGCGAGTTTTTGACCAATTTTAATAATTTTTTCTTCGTATCCTTTTATTTAGGTTACTTGATACAATCAATGACACGTGACGATGAATATGAAAGCTTTCATATCTGCATGGGACAGTAGCAGATGAAATATAGGTCAGAATGACCTGATTTTTTTTTTGGATACTAGATAAGTAATTACTGATTTGTACACAAAATATGGAGTTTGTCGATCGAACCGGAAGTGCCGCCATATTTAAAAGTGAAAAATCAATAAGGCTTTTTTGCTATTTTACTTACAGACTCGGGAGTTATATTTTCTGAATCCTTGTAGGAAGGCCTAAAAAATGTCGCGAATAGAATTTTGATTTCGGTCACGTGATGGTCACCATTTTGAATTGAAAATGAAAAATAGAAGCAATTTGAAGGGTCGGGACTTTGGAACACAATTACTCTCCTTCTAATTAAGCTAGAATGTTCAAACTTGGTGTAGACGTTCACTAGGTCAATGTTATGATTGAGTTCAAAGATGAGCATTTTCTGCTTAGGGTAAGCAGAGATAAACAAGCTAATTTGTTGATTCTTTAGGGCACGATAACTTCGGTTATAATGAAGGGAGGGCGGTGAAACTTTTGTCAATAGAGAGTCTAATAGCTAGCCTGTTGTGTGAAATCATTGTATTATTTTTTCTAAATATCAGGGATAGCCGAAAAAAAGAGATTGAAAACCCAAAAAGTCGTATTTTTACAATTTGGAGCATGTTTAGAGGTCTTTCTCGTAAAGTCAACATAATATTTTTTGGGAACTTCTTGTACAAAGAGTCTTATTGGTAGTCTTTTATATGAAACCATCGATCAACAGTCCAACATATCAGGAGTAGAAGAACAAAAGGATCGAACATTGAAAACGGCACCCTTTCATTGTTAAGCGAAACATGCAGTGTGGGTGACTACAATCTACACATTTAGTCATCGTATAGAGCTTATTCAACAGTATCGAATTCCAACTGCTTAGGGATATTTTACGTGCACTCCAATGTGTACACGGGACCTTGGTTTTTCGTCCCATCCGAATGACTAGACAGCTGTGCTTGTCAGGCCCTCCGTTCTGCCTCACTGACAAGGGGAACCACGCCGGGAAATCGAGATGAACTTTCTCCGTGCAGAACTTTCAATTCAGGCGAAAACGTTTATTTCATACGATTAAGCTGGTCAGTTGGAGCTTATTTTCAAAAGTTTTGTAATAATCGGTTGGTAATTAAAGTACCGTGCACATTAAACTGTTAAAACAGAAAATTTCGCCCGGTTGAAATGTTTCTTGCTATAAGTCAGCAATTTTCTGAATTCAGGGAGGCTGAATGGCTGAATGGTTAGCATGTGCGCACTGTATCGTAACGTCTGTCATTGAGTCAACGGGCGTCGTTTCGATCTCCAGGTTGCACGTGACATGAAGTATGATGTCCAACCTTGTGGGTTTTCTCCGTGTTCTTCGGTTTCCTCCCAACGGCTAAAGACCTGTAAGCGCAGGGGGAGTTTTTAAATAAAATTAAAAAACATATGTTAGTCCCGAAATGACCTAGTTTGTGTCGAATGGACATTAGGCCGCATTTCTCTCTTTCTCTTTTATTTTTAAAGTTTTGTAATAATCGGTTGGTAATCAAAGGTACTGTAAAAGTGATAAAACAGAAAATAATCGGTTGGTAATCAAAGGTACTGTAAAAGTCATAAAACAGAAAATTTCGCCCGGTTGTAATGTTTCTCACTTTAAAGTCAGCAATTTCCCGATTTTAAGTGGCAAACGTTTATTGCGAACGCTTAGGCTGGTCAGGGGGGAGCTTATTTTTAAAAGTTTTGTAATATTCGGTTGATAACTAAAGGTACCGTGCAAATTAAACTGTTACAATAGAAAATTTGGCCCGGTTGAAATGTTTCTCGCTGTAGGTCAGCAATTTGCCGATTTTAGGGAGGTTGCGTGGCTGAATGGTTAGCACGTGCGCTCTGTATCATAACGTCTGTCATTGAGTCAACTGCCGTTGTTTCGATTTTTTGGTTGTACGTGACAAGGAGTATGGTTGCCTGTCCAACCTCGTAGGCCGTAACCGCCGCTGTCCGGGTAAAATTTCCCTCATTGCACACATTATGGCATATGCCCGTCTTCATTAGCCCATTTTAGGAGCAGAACAGTCGGACGTTAAACCCCATTCAATTTCATTTCATTTTCTCTATGTTGCTTATTTATTATAGTGGATAAATATTTTTCTGGTTCTAGCAATTATTTAATTTCTGCATAGAAATCTTGCTTTGGCCAGTTTTTTTTATTGCAGAGTGCCATTCTTGTTTAAACAAACATGATCCTTTGTTTAAAACATGCTTAAGAAGTCGTCACGATTTCCTACTTATAACCAAACATATTGGAAATATTAGTCTGGCATTATTAAATCCTAATTTTATTGGTCTTATTTAAAATTAAACTTTCATTTAACTATGAACAACCCTTAACGTGTCTCTTTAAAACTATTAAGTACTCTAAAACAGTAGCTCAACCTTTTGACCTAAACTCATTAATTTACCATTTTGTTGTGAGCGACTTCTTATTCTTCCTATATGACATATTGCACGTGTCTGATTTCAAAGGGGGGTTGAGTGGCTGAATGGTAAGCACGCGCGCCTGTCATTGAGTAAACTAGCGTGTTTTCGAATGCCCGGTTGTACGTGACAAGGAGTAAGGTCGCCTGTCCAACCTGCCATTTTTAATTTTTTTTCCCGCCATTTTCATTTCATTTTCTCATCCGTCTCATTACAGTAATACAAGTTTCAGTTATTTCCCTTTAGTTTTCAGATTATTGTTATGCCTGGGTGCAATGTTTCATACTATATTTAGACTTGTAACTTCGCGAGTTTTTGACCAATTTTAATAATTTTTTCTTCGTATCCTTTTATTTAGGTTACTTGATACAATCAATGACACGTGACGATGAATATGAAAGCTTTCATATCTGCATGGGACAGTAGCAGATCTAGTTATTATTATTTTTTTTTTTGTGTGTTTTCTGCAAATCGGATTTCTCAGAATCTATCCATAGGATCTTTCTGAAATTTTGACCTACCCCCCCAAAAATGGGGTGCGAACCTTGATTAAATATATTTTCGAAACGTTTTACGAATCCGAAATCACCGAATTTTACGAACGAAAAAAATGACAATGCATAGTCGTAACTTTGTTATTTTTTGACCGATTTTACTAATTTTTTTTTCTTTGAATACCTTTAAAAAAAACATTTTCATCTGCAGTTTCACATTTTCGAATTTCGAAAATTCGTCGCTGTGATTTCGAACCGGAAGATTAGACCAATTTGACAACTTCTTTAATAGTTGTACGATTTTCATGAAATTTAGTATCTAAGTAGATCCTACCGATGTGACTTCAAAAATATAATTAGAAATTTTCTAAATTATCTCCCCTTGACGAAATTAAGGATCAAAATTTTCAAAAAAATCATCGAAATATAGGTCAGAATGACCTGATTTTTTTTTTGGATACTAGATAAGTAATTACTGATTTGTACACAAAATATGGAGTTTGTCGATCGAACCGGAAGTGCCGCCATATTTAAAAGTGAAAAATCAATAAGGCTTTTTTGCTATTTTACTTACAGACTCGGGAGTTATATTTTCTGAATCCTTGTAGGAAGGCCTAAAAAATGTCGCGAATAGAATTTTGATTTCGGTCACGTGATGGTCACCATTTTGAATTGAAAATGAAAAATAGAAGCAATTTGAAGGGTCGGGACTTTGGAACACAATTACTCTCCTTCTAATTAAGCTAGAATGTTCAAACTTGGTGTAGACGTTCACTAGGTCAATGTTATGATTGAGTTTAAATATGAGCATTTTCTGCTTAGGGTAAGCAGAGATAAACAAGCTAATTTGTTGATTCTTTAGGGCACGATAACTTCGGTTATAATGAAGGGAGGGCGGTGAAACTTTTGTCAATAGAGAGTCTAATAGCTAGCCTGTTGTGTGAAATCATTGTATTATTTTTTCTAAATATCAGGGATAGCCGAAAAAAAGAGATTGAAAACCCAAAAAGTCGTATTTTTACAATTTGGAGCATGTTTAGAGGTCTTTCTCGTAAAGTCAACATAATATTTTTGGGGAACTTCTTGTACAAAGAGTCTTATTGGTAGTCTTTTATATGAAACCATCGATCAACAGTCCAACATATCAGGAGTAGAAGAACAAAAGGATCGAACATTGAAAACGGCACCCTTTCATTGTTAAGCGAAACATGCAGTGTGGGTGACTACAATCTACACATTTAGTCATCGTATAGAGCTTATTCAACAGTATCGAATTCCAACTGCTTAGGGATATTTTACGTGCACTCCAATGTGTACACGGGACCTTGGTTTTTCGTCCCATCCGAATGACTAGACAGCTGTGCTTGTCAGGCCCTCCGTTCTGCCTCACTGACAAGGGGAACCACGCCGGGAAATCGAGATGAACTTTCTCCGTGCAGAACTTTCAATTCAGGCGAAAACGTTTATTGCATACGATTGAGCTGGTCAGTTGGAGCTTATTTTCAAAAGTTTTGTAATAATCGGTTGGTAATTAAAGTACCGTGCACATTAAACTGTTAAAACAGAAAATTTCGCCCGGTTGAAATGTTTCTTGCTATAAGTCAGAAATTTTCTGAATTCAGGGAGGCTGAATGGCTGAATGGTTAGCATGTGCGCACTGTATCGTAACGTCTGTCATTGAGTCAACGGGCGTCGTTTCGATCTCCAGGTTGCACGTGACATGAAGTATGATGTCCAACCTTGTGGGTTTTCTCCGTGTTCTTCGGTTTCCTCCCAACGGCTAAAGACCTGTAAGCGCAGGGGGAGTTTTTAAATAAAATTAAAAAACATATGTTAGTCCCGAAATGACCTAGTTTGTGTCGAATGGACATTAGGCCGCATTTCTCTCTTTCTCTTTTATTTTTAAAGTTTTGTAATAATCGGTTGGTAATCAAAGGTACTGTAAAAGTGATAAAACAGAAAATAATCGGTTGGTAATCAAAGGTACTGTAAAAGTGATAAAACAGAAAATTTCGCCCGGTTGTAATGTTTCTCACTTTAAAGTCAGCAATTTCCCGATTTTAAGTGGCAAACGTTTATTGCGAACGCTTAAGCTGGTCAGGGGGGAGCTTATTTTTAAAAGTTTTGTAATATTCGGTTGATAACTAAAGGTACCGTGCAAATTAAACTGTTACAATAGAAAATTGGGCCCGGTTGAAATGTTTCTCGCTGTAGGTCAGCAATTTGCCGATTTTAGGGAGGTTGCGTGGCTGAATGGTTAGCACGTGCGCTCTGTATCATAACGTCTGTCATTGAGTCAACTGCCGTTGTTTCGATTTTTTGGTTGTACGTGACAAGGAGTATGGTTGCCTGTCCAACCTCGTAGGCCGTAACCGCCGCTGCCCGGGTAAAATTTCCCTCATTGCACACATTATGGCATATGCCCGTCTTCATTAGCCCATTTTAGGAGCAGAACAGTCGGACGTTAAACCCCATTCAATTTCATTTCATTTTCTCTATGTTGCTTATTTATTATAGTGGATAAATATTTTTCTGGTTCTAGCAATTATTTAATTTCTGCATAGAAATCTTGCTTTGGCCAGTTTTTTTTATTGCAGAGTGCCATTCTTGTTTAAACAAACATGATCCTTTGTTTAAAACATGCTTAAGAAGTCGTCACGATTTCCTACTTATAACCAAACATATTGGAAATATTAGTCTGGCATTATTAAATCCTAATTTTATTGGTCTTATTTAAAATTAAACTTTCATTTAACTATGAACAACCCTTAACGTGTCTCTTTAAAACTATTAAGTACTCTAAAACAGTAGCTCAACCTTTTGACCTAAACTCATTAATTTACCATTTTGTTGTGAGCGACTTCTTATTCTTCCTATATGACATATTGCACGTGTCTGATTTCAAAGGGGGGTTGAGTGGCTGAATGGTAAGCACGCGCGCCTGTCATTGAGTTAACTAGCGTGTTTTCGAATGCCCGGTTGTACGTGACAAGGAGTAAGGTCGCCTGTCCAACCTGCCATTTTTAATTTTTTTTTCCCGCCATTTTCATTTCATTTTCTCATCCGTCTCATTACAGTAATACAAGTTTCAGTTATTTCCCTTTAGTTTTCAGATTATTGTTATGCCTGGGTGCAATGTTTCATACTATATTTAGACTTGTAACTTCGCGAGTTTTTGACCAATTTTAATAATTTTTTCTTCGTATCCTTTTATTTAGGTTACTTGATACAATCAATGACACGTGACGATGAATATGAAAGCTTTCATATCTGCATGGGACAGTAGCAGATCTAGTTATTATTATTATTATTATTATTCAGATTCCAATTTGAATAGATCTCAGCAACTACGTGTCGCATCGTTACGATTTCTTCGGTTTTACTGGGAAAGTGGGTGTGACTTAGAGGATAAAGCTATTTTGAACGTTCTGCGACAATGCGAAATGTCCGAAATCACCGAAGTTATCGTTTTTGAAAATATTGCAGTAATTTTAACAATAATCATTGGATTTTAACTTTCGATACATTTTGGCATAGCCTGAGACAGGGCACATAGCTACGCTACTTTCGATTTTTGATTTTCGGCAAATCTTCGAAGATATTAGGCGCCAAATTTCGAAAATTTAAAATTTTACAAAAAACTTTTTTATTTATGAATATTTTTTAGTCGTATTGTGCACAGAATTAAAGAGTCATCTGACTAGTGCAAAAATGTTAAAAAAAATTGTCTCAGTAATTTTCCTTGGCCGCCATTGGCTAATTCAGTTTTTCAGTCCTAGATTGATTTTTTATTGTTCGATTTGTATAAAACAAAATTCATATGCTTCGTTGTATCAATTGTCATTTTTTTTATTACCAAAAGTGTTATCTGTCGGCACCGGAAGTTGCATAATTTTACCAAAAACTACAATTTTGACAGTTATTTTTTTATTTCGAAAACAAATATTATTTTTTGGAAAAATTATTTGACTCAAAGAGTGTGCCCTTTCAAGGCGCAAAAAATGTAGGAAGCAGTTTTTTTAATTTCGATTTCACTTTCGAGCAAATTCGATTAAGAGGCTAAAAATGGTGTAAAATTGACCTATTTAGAACCTATTCAGGCTTTTCAGATTTTAAAATATTTCTTCGTAACTTTTATAAACTTGTAGCTATAATCCATACGAAGAAAATGTATGTTAAAATTCGTTTGTAATATAAGCAGTTACCAAGAAATGGGCAGTTCTGTACAAGTCACTGTTTTCGTTATTTTGCCTGTAAAATAGTCAATTATTATTGGATTTTTATAAAAGTGACATCATTTGATTCAAAAGGCATGTAGCGTCATATGAAGTTGATTACAATTTAAAATTGACACCGGAAGTGACATCATTTGGTCAAAAACTGCATTTTAAACTTTTTAAATCAATGTTTTATTCAACCAAGAATAACTTAATATGTATTAATAATTTTAACTTTTGGTTTAAATTCACATATAAACAAAACTCATATGGTCATATAGATATCATAAAATTGTTTCTAACTTGTTCGGTTGCCGAGAAATAGACGGTTTTCTACAGGTCACTTTTGAAGGTTTCGGGGCCATAAAAGTGTCAATTATTATTCGATTTTCATAAACGTTACACCGTGTTATACCTAATGCCATTTGGGATTTCATACAAGTAATTTAAGATTTTCATTATCACCGGAAGTAACGTCATTTTGGCAAAAACTGTATTTTTAGCCTTCAAAACAGATATTTTATTCAAATGAGTCTGTTTTGAAATCTTATTCAAATTATGGTATTTGATGCTAATCAACAAATAGAATGAACCCATACGATCATACAGATACCACAAAATGGTTTGTAACTTGTACGGTTGCAGAGAAATAGCCGATTTTCTACAAGTCACTTTTCAAGTTTTTTGGTCTTTAAAAGTGGCAATTATTACTCGATTTACATAAAATTTTCACTATATGATATCGTATGCCATTTCTGATTTCATAAGACTAATTGAACATTTTCATTAACACAGGAAGTAATTTAATTTTGTCAAGATTATTTACAAGTAACAAATGTATAAAATGACTTGATATTGCTGGATTGATTGGTTGATTCTGCGTCCATTTTATTTGTGTGCAATGTTAATTTGGAAACCTGTTTAGTGGTTACGCTGGTACTGGAAGTGACATATGTTCAAGGGTAACTTAGCACCGGAAGTGACATGTTTAAGAGTAACTTGGCACCAGTGAAACCCGTCATTCCTGCATGCAGGTCTAGTTCTTATTATTAGGGTTTCACACTGCGTAGCTTGTGTGAAACACTATTGTTTTTGTTAAAATTATTATTAGGGTTTCACACTGCGAAGCTTGTGTGAAACACTATTGTTTTTGTTAAAATTATTATTAGGGTTTCACACTGCGAAGCTTGTGTGAAACACTATTGTTTTTGTTAAAATTATTAGGGTTTCACACTGCGAAGCTTGTGTGAAACACTATTGTTTTTGTTAAAATTATTATTCTTATTATTATTATTCTTCTTTTGTTTTGAGTAGATCTCAGCAACTGCTTGTCGCATCGTTACGATTTCTTCGGTTTTACTGGGAAAGTGGGTGTGACTTAGAGGATAAAGCTATTTTGAACGTTCTGCGACAATGCGAAATGTCCGAAATCACCAAATTATCGTTTTTTAAAATATTGCAGTAATTTTAACAATAATCATTGAATTTTAACTTTCGATACATTTTGACATAGCCGGAGACAGGGCACATAGCTACGCTACTTTCGATTTTTGATTTTCGGCAAATCTTCGAAGATATTAGGCGCCAAATTTCGAAAAATTAAAATTTTACAAAAAACTTTTTTATTTATGAATATTTTTTAGTCGTATTGTGCACAGAATTAAAGAGTCATCTGACTAGTGCAAAAATGTTAAAAAAATTTGTCTCAGTAATTTTCCTTGGCCGCCATTGGCTAATTCAGTTTTTCAGTCCTAGATTAATTTTTTATTGTTCGATTTGTATAAAACAAAGTTCATATGCTTTGTTGTCTCAGTTGTCATTTTTTTTATTACCGGAAGTGTTATCTGTCGGCACCGGAAGTGGCATAATTTTACCAAAAACTACAATTTTGACAGTTAGGTACCATTTTTCGAAAACAAATATTATTTTTTGGAAAAATTATTTGACTCAAAGAGTGTGCCCTTTCAAGGCGCAAAAAATGTCGGAAGCAGTTTTTTTAATTTCGATTTCATTTTCGAGCAAATTCGATTAAATGGCTAAAAATGGTGTAAAATTGACCTATTTACAACCTATTCAGGCTTTTTAGATTTTAAAATATTTCATCGTAACTTTTATAAACTTGTAGCTATAATCCATACGAAGAAAATGTATGTTAAAATTAGTTTTGTAATATAAGCAGTTCCCAAGAAATGGGCAGTTCTGTACAAGTCACTGTTTTCGTTATTTTGCCTGTAAAATAGTCAATTATTATTGGATTTTTATAAAAGTGACATCATTTGATTCAAAAAGCATGTAGCGTCATATCAAGTTGATTACAATTTAAAATTGACACCGGAAGTGACGTCATTTGGTCAAAAACTGAATTTTAAACTTTTTAAATCAATGTTTTATTCAACCATGAATAACTTAATATGTATTAATAATTTTAACTTTTGGTTTAAATTCACATATAAATACAACTCATATGGTCATATAGATATCATAAAAGTGTTTCTAACTTGTTCGGTTGCCGAGAAATAGACGGTTTTCTACAGGTCACTTTTGAAGGTTTCGGGGCCATAAAAGTGTCAATTATTATTCGATTTTCATAAACGTTACACCATGATATACCTAATGCCATTTGTGATTTCATACAAGTAATTTAAGATTTTCATTATCACCGGAAGTAACGTCATTTTGGCAAAAACTGAATTTTTAGCCTTCAAAACAGATATTTTAATCAAATGAGTCTGTTTTGAAATCTTTTTCAAATTATGGTATTTGATGCCAATCAACAAATAGAATGAACCCATACGATCATACAGATACCAAAAAATGGTTTCTAACTTGTACGGTTGCACAGAAATAGCAGATTTTCTACAAGTCACTTTTCAAGTTTTTTGGTCTTTAAAAGTGGCAATTATTATTCGATTTACATAAAATTGTCACTATATGATATCGTATGCCATTTCTGATTTCATAAGACTAATTGAACATTTTCATTAACACCGGAAGTAATTTAATTTTGTCAAGATCATTTACAAGTAACAAATGTATAAAATGACTTGATATTGCTGGATTGATTGATTGATTCTACGTCCATTTTATTTGTGTGCAATGTTAATTTGGAAACCTGTTTAGTGGTTTCGTTGGTACCGGAAGTGACATATGTTCAAGTGTAACTTGGCACCGAAAGTGACATGTTTAAGAGTAACTTGGCACCAGTGAAACCCGTCATTCCTGCATGCAGGTCTAGTTATTCTTATTATTATTATTATTATTCTTCTTTTGTTTTGAGTAGATCTCAGCAACTACGTGTCGCATCGTTACGATTTCTTCGGTTTTACTGGGAAAGTGGGTGTGACTTAGAGGATAAAGCTATTTTGAACGTTCTGCGACAATGCGAAATGTCCGAAATCACCGAAGTTATCGTTTTTACAAATATTGCGGTAATTTTAACAATAATCATGGGATTTTAACTTTCGATACATTTTGGCATAGCTGGAGACAGGGCACATAGCTGCGCTACTTTCGATTTTTGATTTTCGGCAAATCGTCGAAGATATTAGGCGCCAAATTTCGGAAATTTAAAATTTTACAAAAAACTTTTTTATTTATGAATATTTTTTAGTCGTGTTGTGCACAGAATTAAAGAGTCATCTGACTTGCGCAAAAATGTTAAAAAATTTTGTCTCAGTAATTTTTCTTGGCCTCCATTGGCTAATTCAGTTTTTCAGTCCTATATTAATTTTTTATTGTTCGATTTGTATAAAACAAAGTTCATATGCTTCGTTGTCTCAATTGTCATTTTTTTTATTACCAAAAGTGTTATCTGTCGGCACCGGAAGTGGCATAATTTTACCAAAAACTACAATTTTGACCGTTAGGTACATTTTTTGAAAACAAATATTATTTTTTTGAAAAATTATATGACTCAAAGAGTGTGTCCTTTAAAGGCGCAAAAAATGTCGGAAGCAGTTTTTTTAATTTCTTTTTCATTTTCTAGCAAATTGGATTAAGAGGTGAAAAAAGGCGTAAAATTGACCTATTTACAACTCATTCAGGCTTTTCAGATTTTAAAATATTTTTACGTAACTTTTATAAACTTGTAGCTATAATCCATACGAAGAGAATGTATGTGAAAATTAGTTTGTAATATAAGCAGTTGCCGAGAAATAGGCAATTTTGCATGAGTCACTTTTCACGTAATTTTGGCTGTAAAAGAATCAATTATTATTCGATTTTCAATTTTCTTTCGTCATTGGATGCCTAATGCCATAGTGGACTATGTCAAACCATTTTACCCCTTGCGCTGCCACCGGAAATGACGTCATTTGCTCAAAACTTAAATTTTAGCCTTCAAAAAACAATATTTTATTCAAATGAGTCGTATTTGTTATTTTTTTCAAATTGTGATATTTGATTCTATTGATCAAATAGATTGAACCCATACGATCATACAGATACCACAAAATGGTTTCTAACTTGTACGGTTGCAGAGAAATGGGCGATTTTCCTTAAGTCACTTTTCAAGGTTTTTGGTCTATAAAAGTGTCAGTTATTATTCGATTTTCATAAAATTTTCACCATATGATATCTTGTGTCATTTATGATTTCATAGATCTAATTTAACATTTTCAGTATCACCGGAAGTAATGTCATTTTGGCAAAAACTGTATTTTTAGCCTTCAAAACAGACATTTTTTTCAAATGAGTCTGATTTGTAATATATTTCAAATTATGATATTTGATTCCAATCAACAAATGGATTGAACCCATACGATCATATAGATACCAAAAGATAGTTTTTATCGTGTACGGTTGCCGAGAAATAGACGATTTTCATCAAGTCACTTTTCAAGGTTTTTGGTCTATAAAAGTGGCAATTCTCATTCGATTTACATACAATTTTCGCCATTATGCTGCCTTATGCTATTTCTGATTTCATAAAACTAATTGAACATTTTCATTATCACCGGAAGTAATGAAATTTTGCCAGGATCACTTACAAGTAACATATATATAAAATGAATTGATATTGCTGGATTTGGTTGATTCTTCGTCCATTTTATTTGATGTTTACAATGCTTATGTGGAAACCTGTTTGATGGTTTCATTGGTATCGGAAGTGACATATGTTTAAGGGTAACGTGGCACCGAAAGTGACGTGGCACCAGTGAAACCCGTCATTCCTGCATGCAGGTCTAGTTCTTATTATTATTATTATTATTATTCTTCTTTTGTTTTGAGTAGATCTCAGCAACTACGTGTCGCATCGTTACGATTTCTTCGGTTTCACTGGGAAAGTGGGTGTGACTTAGAGGATAAAGCTATTTTGAACGTTCTGCGACAATGCGAAATGTCCGAAATCACCGAAGTTATCGTTTTTACAAATATTGCGGTAATTTTAACAATAATCATGGGATTTTAACTTTCGATACATTTTGGCATAGCTGGAGACAGGGCACATAGCTGCGCTACTTTCGATTTTTGATTTTCGGCAAATCTTCGAAGATATTAGGCGCCAAATTTCGGAAATTTAAAATTTTACAAAAAACTTTTTTATTTATGAATATTTTTTAGTCGTGTTGTGCACAGCATTAAAGAGTCATCTGACTTGCGCAAAAATGTTAAAAAATTTTGTCTCAGTAGTTTTCCTTGGCCTCCATTGGCTAATTCAGTTTTTCAGTCCTAGATTAATTTTTTATTGTTCGATTTGTATAAAACAAAGTTCATATGCTTCGTTGTCTCAATTGTCATTTTTTTTATTACCAAAAGTATTATCTGTCGGCACCGGAAGTGGCATAATTTTACCAAAAACTACAATTTTGACAGTTAGGTACATTTTTTGAAAACAAATATTATTTTTTTGAAAAATTATATGACTCAAAGAGTGTGTCCTTTAAAGGCGCAAAAAATGTCGGAAGCAGTTTTTTTAATTTCTTTTTTATTTTCTAGCAAATTGGATTAAGAGGTGAAAAAAGGCGTAAAATTGACCTTTTTACAACTCATTCAGGCTTTTCAGATTTTAAAATATTTTTACGTAACTTTTATAAACTTGTAGCTATAATCCATACGAAGAGAATGTATGTGAAAATTAGTTTGTAATATAAGCAGTTGCCGAGAAATAGGCAATTTTGCATGAGTCACTTTTCACGTAATTTTGGCTGTAAAAGAATCAATTATTATTCGATTTTCAATTTTCTTTCGCCATTGGATGCCTAATGCCATAGTGGACTATGTCAAACCATTTTACCCCTTGCGCTGCCACCGGAAATGACGTCATTTGCTCAAAACTTAAATTTTAGCCTTCAAAAAACAATATTTTATTCAAATGAGTCGTATTTGTTATTTTTTTCAAATTGTGATATTTGATTCTATTGATCAAATAGATTGAACCCATACAATCATACAGATACCACAAAATGGTTTCTAACTTGTACGGTTGCAGAGAAATGGGCGATTTTCCTTAAGTCACTTTTCAAGGTTTTTGGTCTATAAAAGTGTCAGTTATTATTCGATTTTCATAAAATTTTCACCATATGATATCTTGTGTCATTTATGATTTCATAGAACTAATTTAACATTTTCAGTATCACCGGAAGTAATGTCATTTTGGCAAAAACTGTATTTTTAGCCTTCAAAACAGACATTTTTTTCAAATGAGTCTGATTTGTAATATATTTCAAATTATGATATTTGATTCCAATCAACAAATGGATTGAACCCATACGATCATATAGATACCAAAAGATAGTTTTTATCGTGTACGGTTGCCGAGAAATAGACGATTTTCTACAAGTCACTTTTCAAGGTTTTTGGTCTATAAAAGTGGCAATTCTCATTCGATTTACATACAATTTTCGCCATTATGATGCCTTATGCCATTTCTGATTTCATAAAACTAATTGAACATTTTCATTATCACCGGAAGTAATGAAATTTTGCCAGGATCACTTACAAGTAACATATATATAAAATGAATTGATATTGCTGGATTTGGTTGATTCTTCGTCCATTTTATTTGATGTTTACAATGCTTATGTGGAAACCTGTTTGATGGTTTCATTGGTATCGGAAGTGACATATGTTTAAGGGTAACGTGGCACCGAAAGTGACGTGGCACCAGTGAAACCCGTCATTCCTGCATGCAGGTCTAGTTCTTATTATTATTATTATTCAGATTCCAATTTGAATAGATCTCAGCAACTACGTGTCGCATCGTTACGATTTCTTCGGTTTTACTGGGAAAGTGGGTGTGACTTAGAGGATAAAGCTATTTTGAACGTTCTGCGACAATGCGAAATGTCCGAAATCACCAAAGTATCGTTTTTGAAAATATTGCAGTAATTTTAACAATAATCATTGGATTTTAACTTTCGATACATTTTGGCATAGCCGGAGACAGGGCACATAGCTACGCTACTTTCGATTTTTGATTTTCTGCAAATCTTCGAAGATATTAGACGCCAAATTTCGAAAATTTAAAATTTTACAAAAAACTTTTTTATTTATGAATATTTTTTAGTCGTGTTGTGCACAGAATTAAAGAATCATCCGACTAGCGCAAAAATGTTAACATTTTTTGCCTCGGTAATTTTCCTTGGCCGCCATTGGCTAATTCAGTTTTTCAGTCCTATATTGATTTTTTATTGTTCGATTTGTATAAAACAAAGTTCATATGCTTCGTTGTCTCAATTGTCATTTTTTTTATTACCAAAAGTGTTATCTGTCGGCACCGGAAGTGGCATAATTTTACCAAAAACTACAATTTTGACAGTTAGGTACCATTTTTCGAAAACAAATATTATTGTTTTGAAAAATTATATGACCCAAAGAGTGTGCCCTTTCAAGGCGCAAAAAATGACGGAAGCAGTTTTTTTAATTTCGATTTCATTTTCGAGCAAATTCGATTAAAAGGCTAAAAATGGTGTAAAATTGACCAATTTACAACCTATTCAGGCTTTTCAGATTTTAAAATATTTCTTCGTAACTTTTAAAAACTTGTAGCTATAATCCATACGAAGAAAATGTATGTTAAAATTAGTTTGTAATATAAGCAGTTGCCAAGAAATGGGCAGTTGTGCATAAGTCACTGTTTTCGTTATTTTGCCTGTAAAATAGTTAATTATTATTGGATTTTTATAAAAGTGACATCATTTGATTCAAAAAGCATGTAGCGTCATATCAAGTTGAATTCAATTTAAAATTGACATCGGAAGTGACGTCATTTTGTCAAAAACTGCATTTTAATCTTTTTAAATCAATGTTTTATTCAAACAAGAATTATTTAATATGTATTAATAATTTTAACTTTTGGTTTAAATTCACATATAAACACAACTCATATGTTCATATAGATATCATGAAATTGTCTCTAACTTGTTCGGTTGCCGAGAAATAGACGGTTTTCTACAGGTCACTTTTGAAGGTTTTGGGGCAATAAAAGTGTCAATTATTATTCGATTTTCATAAACTTTACACCATGTTATACCTAATGCCATTTATGATTTTATACAAGTAATTTAAGATTTACATTATCACCGGAAGTAACGTCATTTTGGCAAAAACTGTATTTTTAGCCTCCAAAACAGATATTTTATACAAATGAGTCTGTTTTGAAATCTTTTTCAAATTATGATATTTGATGCCAATCAACAAATAGAATGAACCCATACGATCATACAGATACCACAAAATGGTTCCTAACTTGTACGGTTGCAGAGAAATAGCCGATTTTCTACAAGTGACTTTTCAAATTTTTTGGTCTTTAAAAGTGGCAATTATTATTCAATTTACAAAAAAATTTCACTATATTATGATATCTATGCCATTTCTGATTTCATAAAATTAATTAAACATTTTCATTAACACCGGAAGAAATGTAATTTTGTCAATATCATTTACAAGTAACGAATGTATAAAATGAAATGATATTGCTGGATTTGGTTGATTCCCCGTTTTTTTTTGGGTTTTTTTTGATGTGAGCAATGTTTATTTGGAAACCTGTTTAGTGGTTTCGTTGGTACCGGAAGTGACATATGTTCAAGGTAGCTTGGCACCGGAAGTGACATGTTCAAGGGTAACGTGGCACCAGTGAAACCCGTCATTCCTGCATGCAGGTCTAGTTATTATTATTATTATTCAGATTCCAATTTGAATAGATCTCAGCAACTACGTGTCGCATCGTTACGATTTCTTCGGTTTTACTGGGAAAGTGGGTGTGACTTAGAGGATAAAGCTATTTTGAACGTTCTGCGACAATGCGAAATGTCCGAAATCACCGAAGTTATCGTTTTTGAAAATATTGCAGTAATTTTAACAATAATCATTGGATTTTAACTTTCGATACATTTTGGCATAGCCGGAGACAGGGCACATAGCTACGCTACTTTCGATTTTTGATTTTCGGCAAATCTTCGAAGATATTAGGCGCCAAATTTCGAAAATTTAAAATTTTACAAAAAACTTTTTTATTTATAAATATTTTTTAGTCGTGTTGTGCACAGAATTAAAGAGTCGTCTGACTAGCGCAAAAATGTTAAAAAAATTTGTCGCAGTAATTTTCCTTGGCCGCCATTGGCTAATTCACTTTTTCAGTCCTAGATTAAATTTTTATTGTTCGATTTGTATAAAACAAAGTTCATATGCTTCGTTGTCTCAATTGTCATTTTTTTTATTACCAAAAGTGTTATCTGTCGGCACCGGAAGTGGCATAATTTTACCAAAAACTACAATTTTGACGGTTAGTTTCCTTCTTCTTAAACAAATATTATTTTTTGGAAAAATTATATGACTCAAAGAGTGTGTCCTTTCAAGGCGCAAAAAATGGCGGAAGCAGTTTTTTTAATTTCTATTTCATTTTCTAGCAAATTGGATTAAGAGGTGAAAAAAGGCGTAAAATTGACCTTTTTACAACTCATTCAGGCTTTTCAGATTTTAAAATATTTTTACGCAACTTTTATAAACTTGTAGCTATAATCCATACGAAGAGAATGTATGTGAAAATTAGTTTGTAATATAAGCAGTTGCCGAGAAATAGGCAATTTTGCATGAGTCACTTTTCACGTAATTTTGGCTGTAAAAGAATCAATTATTATTCGATTTTCAATTTTCTTTCGCCATTGGATGCCTAATGATATAGTGGACTATGTCAAACCATTTTACCCCTTGCGCTGCCACCGGAAATGACGTCATTTGCTCAAAACTTAAATTTTAGCCTTCAAAAAACAATATTTTATTCAAATGAGTCGTATTTGTTATTTTTTTCAAATTGTGATATTTGATTCTATTGATCAAATAGATTGAACCCATACAATCATACGGATGCCACAAAATGGTTTCTAACTTGTACGGTTACAGAGAAATAGGCGATCTTCTATAAGTAACTTTTCAAGGTTTTTAGTCTATAAAAGTGTCAATTATTATTCGATTTTTATCATTTTTTTACCATTTGATGCCTTATGCCATTTATGACTTCTATGAACTAAATTAACATTTTCAATATCTCCGGAAGTAATGTAATTTTTGCAAAAAACGTATTTTTAGCCTTCAAAACAAACATTTTTTTGAAGGGATTTATATTTATTATTCGTTTAACTTTATAACGTCTGACTCTAATGGGCAGTAAGATTGAATCAATACCATCATATTGATATCAAGAAAAAGCTTCTAGCATGTTCCCTTGTCGAATAATAGCCAATTTTCCCAGGGTCACTTTTAAGTTTTATACCTTCTTAATTTCAGATTATGGTTTATAGGTTGATTATTTATTGCCCGATATGTATAAAACAAAGTTTGTATTTTGTATGTTGCGAATTTTCGACTTATTTTTCACCTATAAAAATTTCTTTCGGCACCGGAAGTGACGTAATTTTGCCATAATTTACAATTTTGACCGGTCTTTTCGCCAGCAAATATTACTTTTAAGTTTTTTACCTTCTTAATTTCAGTATATGGGTTATAGGTTAATTATTTATTGCCCGATATGTATAAAACAAAGTTTGTATTTTGTATGTTGCGAATTTTCGACTTATTTTTCACCTATAAAAATTACTTTCGGCACCGGAAGTGACGTAATTTTGCCATAATTTACAATTTTGACCGGTCTTTTCGCCAGCAAATATTACTTTTTACATATGATAGAGGGTGTCACTAAAGCAAAACAACTAAAGTATACTTTGATAGCTCAATGGATCGGCTATGGTATAATGAACTTCCTGTATGATTCCTGAAAGCCGGTTCAGTGCTGCTTGCAGGTCTAGTTATTATTATTATTATTATTCAGATTCCAATTTGAATAGATCTCAGCAACTACGTGTCGCATCGTTACGATTTCTTCGGTTTTACTGGGAAAGTGGGTGTGACTTAGAGGATAAAGCTATTTTGAACGTTCTGCGCCAATGCGAAATGTCCGAAATCACCGAAGTTATCGTTTTTGAAAATATTGCAGTAATTTTAACAATAATCATTGGATTTTAACTTTCGATACATTTTGGCATAGCTTGAGACGGGGCACATAGCTACGCTACTTTCGATTTTTGATTTTCGGCAAATATCGAAGATATTAGGCGCCAAATTTCGAAAATTTAAAATTTTACTAAAATTTTTTTTATTTATGAATATTTTTTAGTCGTATTGTGTACAGAATTAAAAAGTCATCTGACTAGTGCAAAAATGTTAAAATTTTTTGTCTCAGTAATTTTCCTTGGCCGCCATTGGCTAATTCAGTTTTTCAGTCCTAGATTAATTTTTTATTGTTCGATTTGTATAAAACAAAGTTCATATGCTTCGTTGTCTCAATTGTCATTTGTTTTGTTACCAATAATGTTATCTGTCGGCACCGGAAGTGGCATAATTTTACCAAAAACTACAATTTTGACAGTTATTTTCTTATTTCGAAAACAAATATTATTTTTTTGAAAAATTATATGACTCAAAGAGTGTGTCTTTTCAAGGCGCAAAAAATGTAGGAAGCAGTTTTTTTAATTTCGATTTCATTTTCGAGCAAATTCGATTAAGAGGCTAAAAATGGTGTAAAATTGGCCTATTTACAACCTATTCAGGCTTTTCAGATTTTAAAATATTTCTTCGTAACTTTTATAAACTTGTAGCTATAATCCATACGAAAAAAATGTATGTTAAAATTCGTTTGTAATATAAGCAGTTACCAAGAAATGGGCAGTTCTGTACAAGTCACTGTTTTCGTTAATTTGCCTGTAATATAGTCAATTATGATTGGATTTTTATAAAAGTGACATCATTTGATTCAAAAAGCATGTAGCGTCATATCAAGTTGATTACAATTTAAAATTGACACCGGAAGTGACATCATTTGGTCAAAAAATGCATTTTAAACTTTTTAAATCAATGTTTTATTCAACCAAGAATAACTTAATATGTATTAATAATTTTAACTTTTGGTTTAAATTCGCATATAAACAAAACTCATATGGTCATATAGATATCATAAAATGGTTTCTAACTTATTCGGTTGCCGAGAAATAGACGGTTTTCTACAGGTCACTTTTGAAGGTTTCGGGGCCATAAAAGGGTCAATTATTATTCGATTTTCATAAACGTCACACCATGTTATACCTAATGCCATTTGGGATTTCATACAAGTAATTTAAGATTTTCATTATCACCGGAAGTAACATCATTTTGGCAAAAACTGTATTTTTAGCCTCCAAAACAGATATTTTATTCAAATGAGTCTGTTTTGAAATCTTTTTCAAATTATGGTATTTGATGCTAATCAACAAATAGAATGAACCCATACGATCACACAGATACCACAAAATGGTTTGTAACTTTAACGGTTGCAGAGAAATAGCAGATTTTCTACAAGTCACTTTTCAAGTTTTTTGGTCTTAAAATTTTACATAAAATTTTCACTATATGATATCGTATGCCATTTCTGATTTCATAAGACTAATTGAACATTTTCATTAACACAGGAAGTAATTTAATTTTGTCAAGATCATTTACAAGTAACAAATGTATAAAATGAATTGATATTGTTGGATTTTGTTGATTCTGCGTCCATTTTATTTGTGTGCAATGTTAATTTGGAAACCTGTTTAGTGGTTTGGCTGGTACCGGAAGTGACATATGTTCAAGGGTAACTTGGCACCGGAAGTGACATGTTTAAGGGTAACATGGCACCAGTGAAACCCGTCATTCCTGCATGCAGGTCTAGTTATTATTATTATTATTATTCAGATTCCAATTTGAATAGATCTCAGCAACTACGTGTCGCATCGTTACGATTTCTTCGGTTTTACTGGGAAAGTGGGTGTGACTTAGAGGATAAAGCTATTTTGAACGTTCTGCGACAATGCGAAATGTCCGAAATCACCAAATTATCGTTTTTTAAAATATTGCAGTAATTTTAACAATAATCATTGAATTTTAACTTTCGATACATTTTGGCATAGCCTGAGACAGGGCACATAGCTACGCTACTTTCGATTTTTGATTTTCGGCAAATCTTCGAAGATATTAGGCGCCAAATTTCGAAAATTTAAAATTTTACAAAAAACTTTTTTATTTATGAATATTTTTTAGTCGTATTGTGCACAGAATTAAAGAGTCGTCTGACTAGTGCAAAAATGTTAAAAAAATTTGTCTCAGTAATTTTCCTTGGCCGCCATTGGCTAATTCAGTTTTTCAGTCCTAGATTAATTTTTTATTGTTCGATTTGTATAAAACAAAGTTCATATGCTTCGTTGTATCAATTGTCATTTTTTTTATTACCAAAAGTTTTATCTGTCGGCACCGGAAGTGGCATAATTTTACCAAAAACTACAATTTTGACAGTTATTTTCCTTCTTCGAAAACAAATATTATTTTTTGGAAAAATTATTTGACTCAAAGAGTGTGCCCTTTCAAGGCGCAAAAAATGTAGGAAGCAGTTTTTTTAATTTCGATTTCATTTTCGAGCAAATTCGATTAAGAGGCTAAAAATGATGTAAAATTGGCCTATTTACAACCTATTCAGGCTTTTCAGATTTTAAAATATTTCTTCGTAACTTTTATAAACTTGTAGCTATAATCCATACGAAGAAAATGTATGTTAAAATTCGTTTGTACTATAAGCAGTTACCAAGAAATGGGCAGTTCTGTACAAGTCACTGTTTTCGTTATTTTGCCTGTAAAATAGTCAATTATGATTGGATTTTTATAAAAGTGACATCATTTGATTCAAAAAGCACGTAGCGTCATATCAAGTTGATTACAATTTAAAATTGACACCGGAAGTGACATCATTTGGTCAAAAAATGCATTTTAAACTTTTTAAATCAATGTTTTATTCAACCAAGAATAACTTAATATGTATTAATAATTTTAACTTTTGGTTTAAATTCACATATAAACAAAACTCATATGGTCATATAGATATCATAAAATGGTTTCTAACTTGTTCGGTTGCCGAGAAATAGACGGTTTTCTACAGGTCACTTTTGAAGGTTTCGGGGCCATAAAAGGGTCAATTATTATTCGATTTTCATAAACGTCACTCCATGTTATACCTAATGCCATTTGGGATTTCATTCAAGTAATTCAAAATTTTCCTTATCACCGGAAGTAACGTCATTTTGGCAAAAACTGTATTTTTAGCCTCTTAAACAGATATTTTATTCAAATGAGTCTGTTTTGAAATCTTTTTCAAAGTATGGTATTTGATGCCAATCAACAAATAGAATTAACCCATACGATCATACAGATACCACAAAATGGTTTCTAACTTGTACGGTTGCAGAGAAATAGCCGATTTCCTACAAGTCACTTTTCAAGTTTTTTGGTCTTGAAAAGTGGCAATTATTATTCGATTTACATAAAATTTTCACTATATGATATCGTATGCCATTTCTGATTTCATAAGACTAATTGAACATTTGCATTAACACCGGGAGTAATTTAATTTTGTCAAGATCATTTACAAGTAACAAATGTATAAAATGAATTGATATTGCTGGATTTTGTTGATTCTGCGTCCATTTTATTTGTGTGCAATGTTAATTTGGAAAACTGTTTAGGGGTTTCGCTGGTACCGGAAGTAACATATGTTCAAGGGTAACTTGGCACCGGAAGTGACATGTTTAAGGGTAACGTGGCACCAGTGAAACCCGTCATTCCTGCATGCAGGTCTAGTTATTCTTCTTATTATTATTAGGCTTTCAGACTTTCGTCTGAAAGCCTATTGTGATTACTAAAATTATTATTTATTATTATTATTTTATTTTTCGGGGGAGCCTATTTCTCAGTGTCTGTAACAAATACAGATCTGGGACATAATTTTCTACCAGGAAACCATATGGTGGCTATCCCTTCCACTGTATTTGAAACTTCTGCGCAGACCGGAAGTGGCCGAATTTCGTGCGGTGCCAAATATTTAAAAAACGGCCGTAGATTCGTCAATTCTGTATCTATTTTCATACAAATTACATTTTTGGAAACCCTGAGTCTTTTCTCGGACGATAGCAGTTGAAAATTTTGCAATTTCGAAACTTCGCTGCTGACTTCTAGCGTTCGAAAAATGAAAATATGTTGTTTACGACACATTTTTTGTTATTTTTCAAAATTTTAAAATTTGACCTACATTTTTGGATACCTGAAGGCAATCCGGTTCCAGTAATATAAGTTTCATTCAGAGTTATCGCCCTTTATTTTTCGATTTTTTTCGAATTTTCTTCACATTTTGTGAGCTTAAGTTTCGTTTTACGGCCAGATCGACGTTTCTGAAATTCCTGGAACATGAAGTAATATGGTCAAACCACCGTTTAAAGCAATTTCAACAACAATGCGTAAACCGGAAGTAGTCGAAATAATATGCGATATTTTGAAAAAAAAGTGAAAAATGGGTGTTTTGGGTATAAACACGATTTCTCCGTCCGATATCAACGGATTAAACGAATTAAGGTATCATTTGGTCGGGCGCTGATTGGACCACTGAATGATACCCAATTCGTAAGGATACGATTAGCAGGAAGCAAAGTATGGCACGCTGAAAATCAAGTATTTTCTGATTTTTAGCATTTTTGGACGCCTGGAATATCTGGAATAGGTGAAATAACGGACTGAAAATCGAAAAAAGTCGAAAAATCGTGAAATTTTGGAAAATGCTCTACTTTTTTTTTATTTTAAGAGATTTTCAAAAAAAGATTGTATATTCAGATAGCTGACCTAATTACGATTCTAACGATGTATAATATGTGTGTAGTTTTTGAAATTTAATTTTCGATATTTTAATTTTTTTGCATTTTTGGCACTTTTGAACATAGGATTTCTCAGGGGCATTTTATCTGATCAGATAATGTAATATGTCATTACAGAGCCCTGTGGCTATTTTAGTGCCCAAACCGGCTATTAAAACTATTCTGACAATAATAGCCATACCGGAAGTATTCAAAAAATGAAAAAAAATGTTAAAAACATTGTCGCACTTGCGAAAAACTTGATTTCTCCCTTAGGTAATAGCGGACCAAAAGAACTAAAGTGTCGCTGGATAGCCCTATTAATGGACCATCATATGCTGTCTAAATAATACGATTTCGATGATAAGGAAATAAATTATTGGATGCCAAAAATCTAGTATTTTCCGATTTTTTAACATTCTGAAACGCCCTTTTCTCGAAAATAACGCCGCAGATTTTTCTTAAACTTTTCTTACTCAAAGTCCTATCGGTTGTCTATATAGTGAATCCAAAATGAAAAGCATTGAAATAATATAAGAGGTCCAAAAATGGCCTCAAACTTTGTAAAAAATTGAAAAATCGTTAAATTTTTGGAAACGCTCTTTAATTTATCTTTTTTTCCAAAACTACTCAATGGATGTTTCTGACACTTCTGGTACAGAAAGTTAAGTATCCAAAAAACTTCGTAAAGCTATCATGACAATGATCGTAAAACCGGAAGTAGTCGAAAAAATGTCCGATATTTTGAAAAAAAATAATTTTTTACGAAAACCTTTTTTATTTATGAATATTTTTTGATGATATTTTACACAGGGTTAAAAATATCATCCTACTTGAGCAGAAATGAGAAAAAAATTGTCTCGGTAATTTGCGTTAGCCGCCATCGGCTAATTTAGTTTTTCGTACCCAGAAAAATTATTTATTGTTCGATTTGTATAAAACAAAGTTCATATGCTCCGTGGTCCCAATTGTAATTTTTTTTGTTACGGTGAATTTTTTCTGTCGGCAACGGAAGTGACGTAATATTAACAAAAACTACAATTTTGACAGTTCGGTACCACTTTTTGAAAGCAAATATTTTTTTTTTTTCAAAACTGATATAACTAAAAGGATGCGCCCTGCAAAGGTGCACAAAATCCTTAGCTCATATTTTTTAATTTCAATTTCATTTTCGGGCAATTTCGAATAAAATGTAAAATAAAGTGTAAAATTCAGTTATTTACAATTCATTCAGCGTCTTCATATTTTGAAATATTTATTTGTAATTTTCATAAACTCGTAGCAATAATCCAGACGAAGAGAATGTATGCGAAAATTAGTTTGTAATATGAGCAGTTGCCGAGAAATATGCAATTTTGCATGCATCACTTTTCACGTTAATTTGCCTATAAAAGAGTGAATTATTATTCGATTTGCAATATTTTTTTCCATTTGATGCCTAATGCCAATTTGGACTAGGTCAAGCCAATTTTACATTTTCACTGTGACCGGAAATGACGTCATTTGGGCAAAAACTGTATTTTTAACCTAAAAAAAACAAATATTTTATTCAAATGAGTCTGCCTTATAATATTTTTAAAATCATGATATTTGATTCCCACCAACGAATAGAATAAAGCCATACGACCATACGGATACCACAAAATGGTTTCTAACTTGTACGGTTACAGAGAAATAGGCGATCTTCTATAAGTAACTTTTCAAGGTTTTTAGTCTATAAAAGTGTCAATTATTATTCGATTTTTATCATTTTTTTACCATTTGATGCCTTATGCCATTTATGACTTCTATGAACTAAATTAACATTTTCAATATCTCCGGAAGTAATGTAATTTTTGCAAAAAACGTATTTTTAGCCTTCAAAACAAACATTTTTTTGAAGGGATTTATATTTATTATTCGTTTAACTTTATAACGTCTGACTCTAATGGGCAGTAAGATTGAATCAATACCATCATATTGATATCAAGAAAAGGCTTCTAGCATGTTCCCTTGTCGAATAATAGCCAATTTTCCCAGGGTCACTTTTAAGTTTTATACCTTCTTAATTTCAGATTATGGTTTATAGGTTGATTATTTATTGCCCGATATGTATAAAACAAAGTTTGTATTTTGTATGTTGCGAATTTTCGACTTATTTTTCACCTATAAAAATTTCTTTCGGCACCGGAAGTGACGTAATTTTGCCATAATTTACAATTTTGACCGGTCTTTTCGCCAGCAAATATTACTTTTAAGTTTTTTACCTTCTTAATTTCAGTATATGGGTTATAGGTTAATTATTTATTGCCCGATATGTATAAAACAAAGTTTGTATTTTGTATGTTGCGAATTTTCGACTTATTTTTCACCTATAAAAATTACTTTCGGCACCGGAAGTGACGTAATTTTGCCATAATTTACAATTTTGACCGGTCTTTTCGCCAGCAAATATTACTTTTTACATATGATAGAGGGTGTCACTAAAGCAAAACAACTAAAGTATACTTTGATAGCTCAATGGATCGGCTATGGTATAATGAACTTCCTGTATGATTCCTGAAAGCCGGTTCAGTGCTGCTTGCAGGTCTAGTTATTATTATTATTATTATTCAGATTCCAATTTGAATAGATCTCAGCAACTACGTGTCGCATCGTTACGATTTCTTCGGTTTTACTGGGAAAGTGGGTGTGACTTAGAGGATAAAGCTATTTTGAACGTTCTGCGCCAATGCGAAATGTCCGAAATCACCGAAGTTATCGTTTTTGAAAATATTGCAGTAATTTTAACAATAATCATTGGATTTTAACTTTCGATACATTTTGGCATAGCTTGAGACGGGGCACATAGCTACGCTACTTTCGATTTTTGATTTTCGGCAAATCTTCGAAGATATTAGGCGCCAAATTTCGAAAATTTAAAATTTTACTAAAATTTTTTTTATTTATGAATATTTTTTAGTCGTATTGTGTACAGAATTAAAAAGTCATCTGACTAGTGCAAAAATGTTAAATTTTACCAAAAACTACAATTTTGACAGTTATTTTCTTATTTCGAAAACAAATATTATTTTTTTGAAAAATTATATGACTCAAAGAGTGTGTCTTTTCAAGGCGCAAAAAATGTAGGAAGCAGTTTTTTTAATTTCGATTTCATTTTCGAGCAAATTCGATTAAGAGGCTAAAAATGGTGTAAAATTGGCCTATTTACAACCTATTCAGGCTTTTCAGATTTTAAAATATTTCTTTGTAACTTTTATAAACTTGTAGCTATAATCCATACGAAAAAAATGTATG
The DNA here is from genome assembly GCA_036850965.1 of Patella caerulea. Taxonomy (NCBI): domain Eukaryota; kingdom Metazoa; phylum Mollusca; class Gastropoda; family Patellidae; genus Patella; species Patella caerulea. The sequence goes on along the minus strand of JAZGQO010000001.1, from coordinate 45,232,096 downwards.
TTAAAATTCGTTTGTAATATAAGCAGTTACCAAGAAATGGGCAGTTCTGTACAAGTCACTGTTTTCGTTAATTTGCCTGTAATATAGTCAATTATGATTGGATTTTTATAAAAGTGACATCATTTGATTCAAAAAGCATGTAGCGTCATATCAAGTTGATTACAATTTAAAATTGACACCGGAAGTGACATCATTTGGTCAAAAAATGCATTTTAAACTTTTTAAATCAATGTTTTATTCAACCAAGAATAACTTAATATGTATTAATAATTTTAACTTTTGGTTTAAATTCGCATATAAACAAAACTCATATGGTCATATAGATATCATAAAATGGTTTCTAACTTATTCGGTTGCCGAGAAATAGACGGTTTTCTACAGGTCACTTTTGAAGGTTTCGGGGCCATAAAAGGGTCAATTATTATTCGATTTTCATAAACGTCACACCATGTTATACCTAATGCCATTTGGGATTTCATACAAGTAATTTAAGATTTTCATTATCACCGGAAGTAACGTCATTTTGGCAAAAACTGTATTTTTAGCCTCCAAAACAGATATTTTATTCAAATGAGTCTGTTTTGAAATCTTTTTCAAATTATGGTATTTGATGCCAATCAACAAATAGAATGAAGCCATACGATCATACAGATACCACAAAATGGCTTCTAACTTGTACGGTTGCAGAGAAATAGCAGATTTTCTACAAGTCACTTTTCAAGTTTTTTGGTCTTTAAAAGTGGCAATTATTATTCGATTTACATAAAATTTTCACTATATGATATCGTATGCCATTTCTGATTTCATAAGACTAATTGAACATTTGCATTAACACCGGGAGTAATTTAATTTTGTCAAGATCATTTACAAGTAACAAATGTATAAAATGAATTGATATTGCTGGATTTTGTTGATTCTGCGTCCATTTTATTTGTGTGCAATGTTAATTTGGAAACCTGTTTAGTGGTTTCGCTGGTACCGGAAGTGACATATGTTCAAGGGTAACTTGACACCGGAAGTAACATGTTTAAGGGTAACATGGCACCAGTGAAACCCGTCATTCCTGCATGCAGGTCTAGTTATTCTTCTTATTATTATTATTAGGGTTTCACACTGCGAAGCTTGTGTGAAACACTATTGTTTTTGTTAAAATTATTATTAAGCTTTCATATTACATATGAAAGCTTATTGTTTCTGTTAAGATTATTAAGCTTTCATATTACATATGAAAGCTTATTGTTTCTGTTAAGATTATTAAGCTTTCATATTACATATGAAAGCTTATTGTTTCTGTTAAGATTATTATTATTTTTTTTTTGTGTATTTTCTGCAAATCGGATTTCTCAGAATCTAACCATGGGATCTTTCTGAAATTTTGACCTACCCCCCCAAAAATGGGGTGCGAACGTTGTTTAAATATATTTTCAAAACGTTTTACGAATCCGAAATCACCGAATTTTACGAACGAAAAAATTGACAATGCATAGTCGTAACTTTGTTATTTTTGACCGATTTTACTAATTCTTTTTTCTTTGAATACCTTGAAAAAAATCATTTTCATCTGCAGTTTCACATTTTCGAATTTCGAAAATTCGTCGCTGTGATTTCGAACCGGAAGTTTAGACCAATTTGACAACTTCTTTAATAGTTGTACGATTTTCATGAAATTTAGTATACAAGTAGATCTTACCGATGTGACTTCAAAAATATAATTAGAAATTTTCTAAATTATCTCCCCTTGGTGAAATTAAGGATCAAAGTTTTCAAAAAAATCGTCGAAATATAGGTCAGAATGACCTAATTTTTTTTTTCGATACTAGACAAGGAATTGCTGATTCGTACACAAAATATGGAGTTTGTCGATCGAACCGGAAGTGCCACCATCTTTAAACGTGAAAAATCAAAAAGGCTTTTTTGCTATTTTACTTACAGACTCGGGAGTTATATTTTCGGAATCCTTGAAGGAATGCCTAAAAATCTATCGGATCAGAATTTTGATTTCGGTCATGTGATGGTCACAATTTTGAATTGAAAATGAAAAATAGAAGCAATTTGAAAGGCCCGGACTTCGGAACACAATAACTCTCCTTCTAATTAAGCTAGAATGTTCAAACTTGGTGTAGACGTTCACTAGGTCAATGTTATGATTGAGTTCAAAGATGAGCATTTTCTGCTTAGGGTGAGCAGAGATAAGCATGCTGATTTGTTGATTCTTTAGGGCACGATAACTTCGGTTATAATGAAGGGAGGGCGGTGAAACTTTTGTCAATAGAGAGTCTAATGGGTAGCCTGTTGTGTGAAATGATTGTATCATTTTTTTTAAATATCAGGGATAGCCGAAAAAAAGAGATTGAAAATCCAAAAAGTCGTATTTTTACAATTTGGAGCATGTTTAGAGGTCTTTCTCGTAAAGTCAACATACTATTTTTTGGGAACTTCTTCTACAAAGAGTCTTATTGGTAGTTTTTTATATGAAACCATCGATCAACAGTCCAACATATCAGGAGTAGAAGAACAAAAGGATCGAACATTGAAAACGGCATCCTTTCATTGTTGAGCGAAACATGAAGTGTGGGTGACTACAATCTACGCATTTAGTCATCGTATAAAGCTTATTCAACAGTATCGAATTCCAACTGCTTAGGGATATTTTACGTGCACTCCAATGTGTACACGGGACCTTGGTTTTTCGTCCCATCCGAAGGACTAGACAGCTGTGCTTGTCAGGCCCTCCGTTCTGCCTTACTGACAAGGGAACCACGCCGGGAAATCGAGATGAACTTTCTCTGTGCAGAACTTTCAATTCAGGCAAAACGTTTATTGCATACGATTAAGCTGGTCAGTTGGAGCTTATTTTCAAAAGTTTTGTAATAATCGGTTGGTAATTAAAGTACCGTGCACATTAAACTGTTAAAACAGAAAATTTCGCCCGGTTGAAATGTTTCTTGCTATAAGTCAGCAATTTTCCGAATTCAGAGAGGCTGGATGGCTGAATGGTTAGCATGTGCTCGCTGTATCGTAACCTTTGTCATTGAGTCAACGGGCGTTGTTTGGATCTCCAGGTTGCACGTGACATGGTGTATGATGCCCAACCTCGTGGGTTTTCTCCGTGTTCTTCGGTTTCCTCCCAACGGCTAAAGACCAGTACGTGCAAGGGGAGTTTTTAAATAAAATTAAAAAACATATGTTAGTCCCGAAATGACCTAGTTTGTGTCGAATGGACGTTAGGCCGCATTTCTCTCTTTCTCTTTTTAAAGTTTTGTAATAATCGGTTGGTAATCAAAGGTACTGTTAAAGTGATAAAACAGAAAATTTGGCCCGGTTGTAATGTTTCTCACTTTAAATTCAGCAATTTGTCGATTTTAAGGGGCAAACGTTTATTGCGAACGATTAAGCTGGTCAGGGGGAGCTTATTTTTAAAAGTTTTGTAATATTCGGTTGATAACTAAAGGTACCGTGCAAATTAAACTGTTAAAATAGAAAATTTGGCCCGGTTGAAATGTTTCTCGCTGTAGGTCAGCAATTTGCCGATTTTAGGGAGGTTGCGTGGCTGAATGGTTAGCACATGCGCTCTGTATCATAACGTCTGTCATTGAGTCAACTGGCCTTGTTTCGATTTCTTGGTTGTACGTGACAAGGAGTATGGTCGCCTTACCAACCTCGTAGGCCGTAACGCCGCTGCCCGGGTAAAATTTCCCTCATTGCACACTTTATGCGTATGCCCGTCTTCATTAGCCCATTGTAGGAGCAGAACAGTAGGACGTTAAACCCCATTCAATTTCATTTCATTTTCTCTATGTTGCTTATTTATTATAGTGGATAAATATTTTTCTGGTTCTAGCAATTATTATACGCCCACATTTTCATGTGGACGTATTATGTCGTCGCCCCTGTCCGTCCGGACGTCCGTCCGTCCGTCCGGACGTCCGTCCGTCCACAATTTGTTTGTGGACTCTCTACAGGTCACAATTCTTATCCGATTTTGACGAAACTTGAAATATAGGTTTATCCCCAAAAGATCTCGGTTCCTTTCGATATTGGCATGTATCGGATCAAAACTTCATGGATTATGGCCCCTGATTGTACGAAAAATCACGTTTTTAGCTTGTGGACCCTATAGAGGTCACAATTTTGAACCGATTTTGATGAAACTTGACATGCATGTTTGTAACCCAAAGATCTTGGTTCCTTTCGATATTTGCGGCTATCGGAATGTAATTTCCTGAATTATGGCCCCTGATTGTCCGAAAAATCACCCTTTTTAGCTTGTGGTCCCTCTGGAGGTCACAATTATTATTCGATTTAAAAAACCGTTTGATTATATCACCGTTACACCCTAAGGAAGGTTGAGTTCGAATTTCGGGAAAATCGGACGAAAATTGCCATACAAAATGGCCGGCGTTAGTACGCGAATACTGTTAAAAAATGGTATATCAAGGTTGTGGACCCTGTGGAGGTCACAATTTTGATTCGATTTTGATGAAACTTGAAATTCATGGTTATAACCCAAAGATCTTGCTTCCTTTCGATATTTGCGCATATCGAATCGTAACTTCCTGAATTATGGCCCCTGATTATACGCAAATCAAATCGCCTTTTTTTTAGCTTGGAGGTCACAATTATTATTCGATTTAAAAAAACGTTTGATTATATCACCGTTACACCCTAAGGAAGGTTGAGTTCGAATTTCGGGAAAATCGGACGAAAATTGCCATACAAAATGGCCGCCGTTTGTACGCGAATACTGTTAAAAAATGGTATATCAAGGTTGTGGACCCTGTGGAGGTCACAATTTTGATTCGATTGTGATGAAACTTGAAATTCAAGGTTATAACCCAAAGATCTTGCTTCTTTTCGATATTTGCGCATATCGGATCGTAACTTCCTGAATTATGGCCCCTGATTATACGCAAAATCGCCTTTTTTTTTAGCTTGGAGGTCACAATTATTATCCGATTTAAAAAAACGTTTGATTATATTACCGTTACACCGTAAGGAAGGTTGAGTTCGAATTTCGGGAAAATCAGACCAAAATTGCCATACAAAATGGCCACCGTTTGTACGTGAATACTGTTAAAAAATGGTATATCAAGGTTGTGGACCCTGTAAAGGTCACAATTTTAATTCGATTTTGATGAAACTTGAAATGCATGGTTATAACCCAAAGATCTTGGTTCCTTTCGGTATTTGCGCATATCGGATCGTAACTTCCTGAATTATTCGAATTTCGTGAAAATGGTACCAAAATTGCCGGAAGAAATGGTCGCCGTTTGTACGCGAATAGTGTAAAGATATGGTATATCATGGTTGTTGACTCTGTACAGGTCACAATTCTTATCCGATTTTGACGAAAAGTCACATTTCTAGGTTGTGTACCGTCACACCATAATCATTGTCGACTTCGAATTTCATGAATATCAGACTGGAACTGACCAACAAAATGGCTGCTCCCAATACAGTATGAAATACAGGACTTAATGATGTAGGAAAAATCACTTTCCGTATTGTTTGTTCTCTATCCATCTCTCGAAAATGTGGGCGTATCCTGCCTGGCAGTGCCAGCCTATCTTTTAATTTCTGCATAGAAATCTCTGGCCAGTTTTTTTTTTATTGCAGAGTGCCATTCTTGTATATTGCAGTCTATGACCCTTTGTTTAAAACATGCTTAAGAAGTCGTCACGATTTCCTACTTATAACCAAACATATTGGAAACCATAATTATATAACATATCTTGGAAGCCCGATTACAGCTATACAAGTTTCAGTTATTTCCCTTTAGTTTAAAGATTATTTTTTTGCCCGGGTGCAATGTTTCTCACTACATTTAAATTTGTAACTTTGTGAGTTTTTGACCGATTTTGATATTATGTCTTTATAATTTTCCAAATCTACATATTTAACGTACATATTCAAACAGTTGAGTTCAACCTGATTCAAAAAGTATTAATTTTGTTCAAAGTTATCTCATTTAATTTTTCGATGTTTTCTTACCATTTTCATTTCATTTTTCTGAAAGTTTTGAAATCGGAAGTCATCCCGATTACAGCAACACAAGTATCAGTTATTTCCCTTTAGTTTTCAGATTACTCAATGTTTCATACTATATTTAGACTTGTAACTTCGCGAGTTTTTGACCAATTTTGATAGTTTGTTATTCTTATCCTTTTATTTGAGATACTTGATATAATCGATGACACGTGACGATGAATATGAAAGCTTTCATATCTGCATGCGACAGTAGCAGATCTAGTTATTATTTTTTTTTTGTGTATTTTCTGCAAATCGGATTTCTCAGAATCTAACCATGGGATCTTTCTAAAACTTTGACCTACCCCCCCAAAAATGGGGTGCGAACGTTGTTTAAATATATTTTCAAAACGTTTTACGAATCCGAAATCACCGAATTTTACGAACGAAAAAACTGACAATGCATAGTCGTAACTTAGTTATTTTTTGACCGATTTTACTAATTCTTTTTCCTTTGAATACCTTGAAAAAAATCATTTTCATCTGCAGTTTCACATTTTCGAATTTCGAAAATTCGTCGCTGTGATTTCGAACCGGAAGTTTAGACCAATTTGACAACTTCTTTAATAGTTGTACGATTTTCATGAAATTTAGTATACAAGTAGATCTTACGATGTGACTTCAAAAATATAATTAGAAATTTTCTAAATTATCTCCCCTTGGTGAAATTAAGGATCAAAGTTTTCAAAAAAATCGTCGAAATATAGGTCAGAATGACCTAATTTTTTTTTTCGATACTAGACAAGGAATTACTGATTCGTACACAAAATATGGAGTTTGTCGATCGAACCGGAAGTGCCACCATCTTTAAACGTGAAAACTCAAAAAGGCTTTTTTGCTATTTTACTTACAGACTCGGGTGTTATATTTTCGGAATCCTTGAAGGAATGCCTAAAAATCTATCGGATCAGAATTTTGATTTCGGTCATGTGATGGTCACAATTTTGAATTGAAAATGAAAAATAGAAAAAATTTGAAAGGCCCGGAATTCGGAACACAATGACTGTCCTTCTAATTAAGCTAGAATGTTCAAACTTGGTGTAGACATTTACTAGGTCAATGTTATGATTGACTTCAAAGATGAGCATTTTCTGCTGAGGGTAAGCAGAGATAAGCATGCTGATTTGTTGATTCTTTAGGGCACGATAACTTCGGTTATAATGAAGGGAGGGCGGTGAAACTTTTGTCAATAGAGAGTCTAATAGGTAGCCTGTTGTGTGAAATGATTGTATCATTTTTTTTAAATATCAGGGATAGCCGAAAAAAAGAGATTGAAAATCCAAAAAGTCGTATTTTTACAATTTGGAGCATGTTTAGAGGTCTTTCTCGTAAAGTCAACATACTATTTTTTGGGAACTTCTTCTACAAAGAGTCTTATTGGTAGTCTTTTATATGAAACCATCGATCAACAGTCCAACATATCAGGAGTAGAAGAACAAAAGGATCGAACATTGAAAACGGCGACCTTTAATTGTTGAGCGAAACATGAAGTGTGGGTGACTACAATCTACGCATTTAGTCATCGTATAGAGCTTATTCAACAGTATCGAATTCCAACTGCTTAGGGATATTTTACGTGCACTCCAATGTGTACACGGGACCTTGGTTTTTCGTCCCATCCGAAGGACTAGACAGCTGTGCTTGTCAGGCCCTCCGTTCTGCCTTACTGACAAGGGAACCACGCCGGGAAATCGAGATGAACTTTCTCTGTGCAGAACTTTCAATTCAGGCAAAACGTTTATTGCATACGATTAAGCTGGTCAGTTGGAGCTCATTTTCAAAAGTTTTGTAATAATCGGTTGGTAATTAAAGTACCGTGCACATTAAACTGTTAAAACAGAAAATTTCGCCCGGTTTAAATGTTTCTTGCTATAAGTCAGCAATTTTCCGAATTCAGGGAGGCTGAATGGCTGAATGGATAGCATGTGCGCACTGTATCGTAACGTCTGTCATTGAGTCAATGGGCGTCGTTTCGATCTCCAGGTTGGACGTGACATGAAGTATGATGTCCAACCTCGTGGGTTTTCTCCGTGTCCTTCGGTTTCCTCCCAAGGGCGCAAGGGGAGTTTTTAAATAAAATTAAAAAACATATGTTAGTCCCGAAATGACCTAGTTTGTGTCGAATGGACATTAGGCCGCATTTCTCTCTTTCTCTTTTATTTTTAAAGTTTTGTAATAATCGGTTGGTAATCAAAGGTACTGTAAAAGTGATAAAACAGAAAATTTCGCCCGGTTGTAATGTTTCTCACTTTAAAGTCAGCAATTTGCCGATTTTAAGGGGCAAACGTTTATTGCGAACGCTTAAGCTGGTCAGGGGGAGCTTATTTTTAAAAGTTTTGTAATATTCGGTTGATAACTAAAGGTACCGTGCAAATTAAACTGTTACAATAAAAAATTTGGCCCGGTTGAAATGTTTCTCGCTGTAGGTCAGCAATTTGCCGATTTTAGGGAGGTTGCGTGGCTGAATGGTTAGCACGTCTGTCATTGAGTCAACTGGCGTTGTTTCGATTTCTTGGTTGTACGTGACAAGGAGTATGGTCGCCTGTCCAACCTCGTAGGCCGTAACCGCCGCTGCCCGGGTAAAATTTCCCTCATTGCACACTTTATGGCATATGCCCGTCTTCATTAGCCCATTTTAGGAGCAGAACAGTCGGACGTTAAACCCCATTCAATTTCATTTCATTTTCTCTATGTTGCTTATTTATTATAGTGGATAAATATTTTTCTGGTTCTGGCAATTATTTAATTAGAAATCTTGCTTTGGCCAGTTTTTTTATTGCAGAGTGCCATTCTTGTTTAAACAAACATGATCCTTTGTTTAAAACATGCTTAAGAAGTCGTCACGATTTCCTACTTATAACCAAACATATTGAAAATATTAGTCTGGCATTATTAAATCCTAATTTTATTGGTCTTATTTAAAATTAAACTTTCATTTAACTATGAACAACCCTTAACGTGTCTCTTTAAAACTATTAAGTACTCTAAAACAGTAGCTCAACCTTTTCATTAATTTACCATTTTGTTGTGAGCGACTTCTTATTCTTCTTATATGACATATTGCACGTGTCTGATTTCAAAGGGGGGTTGGGTGCCTGAATGGTTAGCACGCGCGCCTGTCATTGAGTTAACTAGCGTGTTTTCGAATGCCCGGTTGTACGTGACAAGGAGTAAGGTCGCCTGTCCAACCTGCCATTTTTAATTTTTTTTCCCGCCATTTTCATTTCATTTTCTCATCCGTCTCATTACAGTAATACAAGTTTCAGTTATTTCCCTTTAGTTTTCAGATTATTGTTATGCCTGGGTGCAATGTTTCATACTATATTTAGACTTGTAACTTCGCGAGTTTTTGACCAATTTTAATAATTTTTTCTTCTTATCCTTTTATTTAGGATACTTGATACAATCAATGACACGTGACGATGAATATGAAAGCTTTCATATCTGCATGGGACAGTAGCAGATCTAGTTATTATTTTTTTTTTGTGTATTTTCTGCAAATCGGATTTCTCAGAATCTAACCATGGGATCTTTCTGAAACTTTGACCTACCCCCCCAAAAATGGGGTGCGAACGTTGTTTAAATATATTTTCAAAACGTTTTACGAAACCGAAATCACCGAATTTTACGAACGAAAAAACTGACAATGCATAGTCGTAACTTTGTTATTTTTTGACCGATTTTACTAATTCTTTTTTCTTTGAATACCTTGAAAAAAATCATTTTCATCTGCAGTTTCACATTTTCGAATTTCGAAAATTCGTCGCTGTGATTTCGAACTGGAAGTTTAGACCAATTTGACAACTTCTTTAATAATTGTACGATTTTCATGAAATTTAGTATACAAGTAGATCTTACCAATGTGACTTCAAAAATATAATTAGAAATTTTCTAAATTATCTCCCCTTGGTGAAATTAAGGATCAAATTTTTCAAAAAAATCGTCGAAATATAGGTCAGAATGACCTATTTTTTTTTTTCGATACTAGACAAGGAATTACTGATTTGTACATAAAATATGGAGTTTGTCGATCGAACCGGAAGTGCCACCATCTTTAAACGTGAAAAATCAAAAAGGCTTTTTTGCTATTTTACTTACAGACTCGGGAGTTATATTTTCGGAATCCTTGAAGGAATGCCTAAAAATCTATCGGATCAGAATTTTGATTTCCGTCACGTGATGGTCACCATTTTGAATTGAATATGAAAAGTAGTAGTAATTTGAAGGGCCGAGATTTTGAAACACAATAACTCCCCTTCTAATTAAGCTAGAATGTTCAAACTTTGTGTAGACGTTCACTAGGTCAATGTTATGATATAGTGCAAAGATGAGCATTTTCTGTCGAGGGTAAGCAGAGATAAGCATGCTGATTTGTGGATTCTTTAGGGCACGATAACTTCGGTTATAATGAAGGGAGGGCGGTGAAACTTTTGTCAATAGAGAGTCCAATAGCTAGCCTGTTGTGTGAAATCATTGTATCATTTATTTTAAATATCAGGGATAGGCGAAAAAAAGAGATTGAAAATCCAAAAAGTCGTATTTTTACAATTTGGAGCATGTTTAGAGGTCTTTCTCGTAAAGTCAACTTAATATTTTTTGGGAACTTTTTCTACCAAGAGTCTTATTGGTAGTCTTTTATATGAAACCATCGATCAACAATCTAACATATCAGGAGTAAGAGAACAAAAGGATCGAACATTGAAAACGGCATCCTTTCATTGTTAAGCGAAACATGCAGTGTGGGTGACTACAATCTACACATTTAGTCACCGTATAGAGCTTATTCAACAGTATCGAATTCCAACTGCTTAGGGATATTTTACGTGCACTCCAATGTGTACAAGGGACCTTGGTTTTTCGTCCCATCCGAACGACTAGACAGCTGTGCTTGTCAGGCCCTCCGTTCTGCCTCACTGACAAGGGGGAACCACGCCGGGAAATCAAGATGAACTTTCTCCGTGCAGAACTTTCAATTCAGGCCAAACGTTTATTGCATACGATTAAGCTGGTCAGTTGGAGCTTATTTTCAAAAGTTTTGTAATAATCGGTTGGTAATTAAAGTACCGTGCACATTAAACTGCTAAAACAGAAAATTTCGCCCGGTTGAAATGTTTCTTGCTATAAGTTAGCAATTTTCCGAATTCAGGGAGGCTGAATGGCTGAATGGTTAGCATGTGCGCGCTGTATCGTAACGTCTGTCATTGAGTCAACGGGCGTCGTTTCGATCTCCAGGTTGCACGTGACATGGAGTATGATGTCCAACCTCGTGGGTTTTCTCCGTGTCCTTCGGTTTCCTCCCAACGGCTAAAGACCAGTAAGCGCAAGGGGAGTTTTTAAATAAAATTAAAAAACATATGTTAGTCACGCAATTACCTAGTTTGTGTCTAATGGACATTAGGCCGCATTTCTCTCTTTCTCTTTTATTTTTAAAGTTTTGTAATAAACGGTTGGTAATCAAAGGTACTGTAAAAGTGATAAATCAGAAAATTTCGCCCAGTTGTAATGTTTCTCACTTTAAAGTCAGCAATTTGCCGATTTTAAGGGGCAAACGTTTATTGCGAACGATTAAGCTGGTCAAGGGGAGCTTATTTTTAAAAGTTTTGTAATATTCGGTTGATAACTAAAGGTACCGTGCAAATTAAACTGTTAAAATAGAAAATTTGGCCCGGTTGAACTGTTTCTCGCTGCAGGTCAGCAATTTGCCGATTTTAGGGAGGTTGCGTAGCTGAATAACGTCTGTCTTTGAGTCAACTGGCGTTGTTTCGATTTCTTGGTTGTACGTGACAAGGAGTATGGTCGCCTGTCCAACTTCGAAGGCCGTAACGCCGCTGCCCGGGTAAAATTTCCCTCATTGCACACTTTATGGCATATGTCCGTCTTCATTAGCCCATTTTAGGAGCAGAACAGTAGGACGTTAAACCCCATTCAATTTCATTTCATTTTCTCTATGTTGCTTATTTATTATAGTGGATAAATATTTTTCTGGTTCTAGCAATTATGTAATTTCTGCATAGAAATCTTGCTTTGGCCAGTTTTTTTATTGCAGAGTGCCATTCTTGTATAATTCAGTCTATGATCCTTTGTTTAAAACATGCTTAAGAAGTCGTCACGATTTCCTACTTGGAAATATTAGCCTGGCATTATTAAATCCTAATTTTATTGGTCTTATTTAAAATTAAACTTTCATTTAACTATGAACAACCCTTAACGTGTCTCTTTAAAACTATTAAGTACTCTAAAACAGTAGCTCAACCTTTTGGCCTAAACTCATTAATTTACCATTTTGTTGTGAGCGACTTCTTATTCTTCTTATATGACATATTGCACGTGTCTGATTTCAAAGGGGGGTTGGGTGGCTGAATGATTAGCACGCGCGCCTGTCATTGAGTTAACTAGTGTGTTTTCGAATGCCCGGTTGTACGTGACAAGGAGTAAGGTCGCCTGTCCAACCTGCCATTTTTTTCCCGCCATTTTCATTTCATTTTCTCATCCGTCTCATTACAGAAATACAAGTTTCAGTTATTTCCCTTTAGTTTTCAGATTATTGTTATGCCTGGGTGCAATGTTTCATACTATATTTAGACTTGTAACTTCGCGAGTTTTTGACCAATTTTGATAATTTTTTCTTCTTATCCTTTTATTTAGGATACTTGATACAATCAATGACACGTGACGATGAATATGAAAGCTTTCATATCTGCATGGGACAGTAGCAGATCTAGTTATTGTTATTTTTTTTTTTGTGTTTTATCCACAAATCGGATTTCTCAGAATCTAACCACAGTATCTTTATGAAACTTTTACCTACCCCCCCAAAAATGGGTGGTAGCTGTTGATTAAATATATTTTCAAAACGTTTTACGAATCCGAAATCACCGAAATTTACGAACGACAAAATGGACAATGCATAGTCGTAACTTTATTGTTTTTTGACCGATTTTACTAAATCTTTTTTCTTTGAATACCTTGAAAAAAATCATTTTCATCAGCAGTTTCACATTTTCGAATTTCGAAAATTCGTCGCTGTGATTTCGAACCGGAAGTTTAGACCAATTTGACAACTTCTTTAATAGTTGTGCGATTTTCATTCAATTTAGTATATAAGTAGATCCTACCGATGTGACTTCAAAAATATAATTATAAATTTTCTAAATTATCTCCCCTTGGTGAAATTAAGGATCAAAGTTTTCAAAAAAATCGTCGAAATATAGGTCAGAGTGACCTAATTTTTTTTTTCGATACTAGACAAGGAATTACTGATTCGTACACAAAATATGGAGTTTGTCGATCGAACCGGAAGTGCCACCATCTTGAAACGTGAAAAATCAATAAGGCTTTTTTGCTATTTTACTTACAGACTCGGGGGTTATATTTTCTGAATCCTTGTAGGAAGGCCTAAAAAATGTCGCGAACAGAATTTTGATTTAGGTCAACCGGGAGTCACCATTTTGAATTGAAAATGAAAAATAGAAGCAATTTGAAGGGCCGAGACTTTTGAGCACAATAACTCTCATTCTAATTAAGCTAGAATGTTCTAACTTGGTGTAGACGTTCACTAGGTCAATGTTATGATGAAGTTCAAAGATGAGCATTTTCTGCTTAGGGTAAGCAGAGATAAGCATATTGATTTGTTGATTCTTTAGGGCACGATAACTTCGGTTATAATGAAGGGAGGGCGGTGAAACTTTTGTCAATAGAGAGTCTAATAGCTAGCCTGTTGTGTGAAATCATTGTATCATTTTTTTTTAAATATCAGGGATAGCCGAAAAAAGGAGATTGAAAATCCAAAAAGTCGTATTTTTACAACTTGGAGTATGTTTAGAGGTCTTTCTCGTAAAGTCAACATAATATTTGTTGGGAACTTCTTCTACAAAGAGTCTTATTGGTAGTCTTTTATATGAAACCATCGATCAACAGTCCAACATATCAGGAGTAGAAGAACAAAAGGATCGAACATTGAAAACGGCACCCTTTCATTGTTAAGCGAAACATGCAGTGTGGGTGACTACAATCTACACATTTAGTCATCGTATAGAGCTTATTCAACAGTATCGAATTCCAACTGCTTAGGGATATTTTACGTGCAGTCCAATGTATACACGGGACCGTGGTTTTCGTCCCATCCGAACTAGACAGCCGTTCTGCCTCACTGACAAGGGGGAACCACGCCGGGAAATCGAGATGAACTTTCTCCGTGCAGAACTTTCAATTCAAGCCAAACTTTTATTGCATACGATTACGCTGGTCAGTTGGAGCTTATTTTCAAAAGTTTTGTAATAATCGGTTGGTAATTAAAGTACCATGCACATTAAACTGTTAAAGCAGAAAATTTCGCCCGGTTCAAATGTTTCTTGCTATAAGTCAGCAATTTTCCGAATTCAGGGAGGCTGAATGGCTGAATGGTTAGCATGTGCGCGCTGTATCGTAACGTCTGTCATTGAGTCAACGGGCGTCGTTTCGATCGCCAGGTTGCACGTGACATGGAATATGATGTCCAACCCCGTTTATTGCGAACGATTAAGCTGTTCAGGGGGAGCTTATTTTTAAAAGTTTTGTAATATTCGGTTGATAACTAAAGGTACCGTGCAAATTAAACTGTTAAAATAGAAAATTTGTCCCGGTTGAAATGTTTCTCGCTGTAGGTCAGCTAGAATGTTCAAACTTGATCGAGTTCACAGCAGAAATAACAGTGAAACGATCAACGAACTCATAGCAGAAATAACAGTGCAAAACTTAACGAATTCATAGCAGAAATGAAATGGGGTTTTACGTCCTACTCTTCTGCACCTGACCTGGGCTAATGGAAGACGGCCATACGCCACACAGTGTGCTATGAGGGAATTTTTGCCCGGGCAAGGGATCTTTTACGTGCACTCCAGTGTGTACACGGGACCTCGGTTTTTCGTCCCATCCGAACGACTAGGCAGCTGTCCTTATCAGGCCCTCCTTCTGCATCACTGACAAGAGGAAACCACGCCGGAAAATCGAGATGAGCTTTCTCGGCCAATGCAAGGATCGAACACCCGACCTCCATTCTAACGAGCCAGCGCCTTGCCCACTTAGCCACCGTGATTCCCATAAATAGCAATGAAACGATCAACGAATTTATAGCAGTAATAACACTTCAACAATTAACGAATTCGTAGCAGAAATAACGATGAAACAATTAACGAATTCGTAGCAGAAATAACAATGAAACGTTCAACGAAATAATAGCCGAAATAAGAGTGGAACAATGAACGAATTAATAGTAGACGAGTTCATAGTAGAAAAAACAGCGAAACAATGAACGAATCATAGCAGAAACCAGAAGGCTATCAATACACTGTGAAATTTGAAACCTAAATGGCCCGGCTAGGAACAATATCTACATGCCCGTAAAAGACTACTTAACAGTTGGAATTCGAAAGAAAAGACCGTAACGACGCTGTCCGATCAAACTTTAGTTAATTCAGTCGGCGCAAAAAGATAGGTCGTTAAAACCATTTCTGTTCAGTTCATTCCATTTCCTTAAATCTATGAAAGTTGTGTGAATTGGGAATCGCGTATTACTCAACAGTTTCAGGGGAGATAAGCCGTCTTTGAGATTGGAAATCAATTTTTGATATCGACTGTGTATAATTGCTACTAGATCGATTGTGATTCAGGTTCTAATCAGTTTGGATTGAAGAATCGGGGTGGTATATGTGTGTGTGATGGGGTGGGGGTGGTGTCACAAGACGCTATATCCCATTCGCAACCACACACCTAACAAATGCAGGGTATAGGTTGCGATCAGTTCTTTCAAGATTTTCATATATTTAAGCCACTTTATTACACGCCTCATCTGAAAATGTCTGTGTTAGTGTAGATAAATGTTGACAAAATAACATCTTTCACCATTTTGACTTTCAGTTACAGAACTAGCATAGGGGCGTTTTAAGGTTTATCATGGCGGAGGCTGTACTATTTTGAGGGCCCTCTGTCGCGAGGGGAGGTTCTTGATTGATGATTGTCACCCCAATGCAATGGCTGCATTCTCATTCAGTAGTGGATTCGACAGTAACAGTGTATAGAAAACGATTGAGTTGGACTCGGGGGCCCTTTCCCTTGGCACTAGGGACCCTTTTGTCATTCGTCGGACCCTTTTGTCTGTCTTTAGAGCCCTCCCTAACTAGGGCACATTTTCATTTTTCGCATCGGTTTTAGCATTTTTCTCCCGTTTTATTTTTTTCAACTGCTTTGATTTTTTTCGCGGGGAGGCTGGCGCCTCCAGCGCCTCAGCTATAAAACGCTTTTGAACTAACAGTACTATTGACATAATACCATTTTTTCCAGTAATGGTAACTCACTCGTTTCTTCAAGAATCATTCGGCATTCCAGGTATGCTACATTCTATTCGCTGTCTTCCATAGGAGCGGTAAGATGAGACCTGTTTGTGGGAAAATCCCTAAACAATATGCGAGGGTGGAATAATCGTACATTACTTTAAGGTTTGCGTGAAGTAATTGACATATCGAAATTACAGTTATATGCACTGAATAACCATGACACGGAGAGAGAGAGAGAGAGAGAGAGAGAGAGAGAGAGAGAGAGAGAGAGAGAGAGAGAGAGAGAGAGAGAGAGAGAGAGAGAGAGAGAGAGAGAGAGAGAGAGAGAGAGAGAGAGAGAGAGAGAGAGAGAGAGAGAGAGAGAGAGAGAGAGAGAGAGAGAGAGAGAGAGAGAGTTTAACGTCCACTCGACGCAAACTAGGTCATTTTGGGACTAACATATGGTTTAATTTTATTTCAATAATCTGCTTGCGCATATTAACAGTGGGAGGAAACCGCAGGTCCCGGGATAAACCCATGAGATTGGACAGGCGAGATTGTAGGTTAGGGTTAGGGTAAGCGCTAAGGTTAGGTCTTGGGTTAGGATTAGCGATATCCCTATTTACATCTCGTGACCTTTGACCAAACGTAATGAAGACAGGATGTGACGTATATATGCACATTGAGGTTATCAAGCTATAGACCGGACTAGTAGTAAGCTATAAACGGATAAATAACAAGAGTTTATATGTATATTATTTTATTAAATTTATATATATCTTAACTCCCTGATTTACGTATATACATTATGCATGAACAATAGAAACTATATACTAGTATTTATAAGTATTAAAGCTATGGTAATATTATGCTATCAAATAGCCGTATTGTCTTAATATTTGTTGTAACCGCAACCTTGATAGTTATTGTAAGAAGGATAACGGTTGTAGTTGTTGTATCCGTTACCGTATCCGTTGTTATTGTAGTTGTTATATCCCTTCCCATATTCGTTGTTATTGTGGCCATTGTTGTAACCGTTGTTGTAATTGTAGGGGCCGTTGTAACTATTGTATCCTTTATTATTGTATTGGTTGTACTTGTATAGTTCGTTGTTGTATCGTTACCAACGATACCATGACCAATTCCGTGTCCAACAATACCGTGTCCGATACCGTTACCAACGATGTCATGCCCAATGCCGTTACCAATCTTTCCATGTCCAATAAGTCCGTGTCCGATTCCGTTTCCAATGATACCATGTCCGATACCGTTACCAACGATACCATGACCAATTCCGTTTCCAACAATACCGTGTCCGATACCGTTACCAACGATGCCATGCCCAATGCCGTTACCAATCTCTCCATGTCCAATAAGTCCGATTCCGTTTCCAATGATACCATGTCCGATACCGTTACCAACGATACCATGACCAATTCCGTTTCTAACAATACCGTGTCCAATACCGTTACCGATACCGTTACCAACAATACCATGACCAATTCCGTTACCAATAACACCGACCTTGCCAACAGCTACTATTCCGTGTCTGAGTCGGTTTCCTTGGATACCATGTCCAATACCATGGTTGAGTCCGTTGCCAATAGCTCCTACACCAACAAGACCATGTCCAACACCGGCATGTCCTCTTCCATATCCTTTACCAATTCCGTTTGCAAAGACACCAACACCATGTCCGAAACCGTGTCCGATTTTAGCATCGATGTATTGGGAAGCAGCTACTGTCAAACAGACAGCGAAAGCGACGAAAGCCTGAAAAAGAAAAAAAAACATGTGTTTTACAGAAATAGCCGTAGATTTGATTCCATACTAAAAAAAAAAATCGCGAGGGTTTATTTATAACCAAAAACTTGACAATTAAGAAATTTTACTGTGCCGCCATTATTTAGTACATGATCGAGTTTTGGCGTTACCAGGCAAAATCACAAGTAATGTTCAACTCTGGGTAATAATTTACACTTTTTATAATTTACCGTTCTGGCCCTATGAATATAAAACTGCCTTTAATACAATGTCAAGGGCGATAAGCAATAATACAACAGTGACGATGCAATACCATGTTCAACCCTCGGTAATTTCTACCAGTTTTAAATTTAAAGATGGACCTATGGGTATGCATGCCAAGTGCGATAAGCAATCATATAAAAATTTAGTATGTAATGAAACTTATTAGTGCTATACCAAATTAGATATCAGGTTTCTTGTCTAGAAAGTTCAAGTATATCCCATCTGGGTCACGATCCTTGTCACTACATACCGCTAATTAGAAGTATTGAAGATTATTTAGTCAACAAGTTAAATTTACTCTCTGTAGATTGTTACAATGTTTTACTGTATTATTCCAGTCTGTACAGAACAGAGGGCGAAAAAGCAAGTCCCATTTAGGATTTCAGGGACCGGGTATGCTTATCTTAAGACTTCAAAGATTTGAAATCTTATACGGAGTAGGGCAAAAGTCCTACTTTATACACCGACTGGACCATTGAAGACAAACAGGTAGATTTTGCCCGGACATCTGTATCACGATATACTCTATCAAAGAATCTTTTACGTGCACGCCAATGTGCACACTGAACATTGCTTTTCGTCCCATCCTGACAATTAGACACTATTCCCTGTCAGACCGGGCAGACCTACTGTCCTGTACAGCTAACAAGGGCAGAGAAGCCTGTACAATTGACTTTCTGGTCAAACCCCGGGAGAGAGCCCAAGACCTACTGGTTAGTTAATCAGTGTCTCTTATCACTGAGCCACCATGATCCCCATACATTAAAAACGCGGAGTTCGTAGATGAGCATATTATGCTTAGGGTAAGCAGAGATAAGCAATTAGATTGGTTGATGATTTTGGACACTTTCACTTCAGTCAGAGTGATGAAACTTGGTGTATAGTTTCATTACATCAATATCTTGAATACGTTCGACAATGAGCATTGTCTGCCCTGGATAAGCAGAGCGATGAGCAATTTGATTGGTCGAGAATTTGAAACAAAATAACTCTCCTTCTAATTGGGGCAGAATGTTCAATCTTGGTGAAGGCGTTCATTAGGTCAGTGCCATAAAGGAGTGCGAAGATGAGCATTGTCTGCTTACAGTAAGCAGAGATAAGCAATCTGATTGGTTGATTCTTTGGGGCACGATAACTTTGGTTATAATGAAGTGAGAGTGACAAAATTCCAAATATAGATTCATTATGTCATTACCTTGACTAAGTTTGATGTTGAGAATTTCTGCGTAGATTTAGGAGCAATAAGCAATTTGACACATCACATTGGAACATAACACCTCTGTTTCTAATTAAGGTAGAATTTGAACCGGTTGAATTGTTTCTCGTTATAACTCGGTGAGTTTTTGGCGGATTTCATTAATTCTTTTTCCTTTTTAAGATTCTTTATATAACTCTTGAGATGCGACAGAAACTGACCGTGAATATGAAAGCTTTAATATCTGCTTAGCAGATCTAGTTCTTATTATTATTATTCTTCTTATTATTATTATTATTAGGGTTTCACACTGCGAAGCTTGTGTGAAACACTATTGTTTTTGTTAAAATTATTATTCTTATTAGGCTTTCAGACTTTCGTCTGAAAGCCTATTGTGATTACTAAAATTATTATTTATTACGCTTTCATATTACATATGAAAGCTTATTGTTTCTGTTAAGATTATTATTAAGCTTTCATATTACATATGAAAGCTTATTGTTTCTGTTAAGATTATTAAGCTTTCATATTACATATGAAAGCTTATTGTTTCTGTTAAAGTTATTATTAAGCTTTCATATGTATTACATATGAAAGCTTATTGTTTCTGTTAAAGTTATTATTAAGCTTTCATATTACATATGAAAGCTTATTGTTTCTGTTAAGATTATTATTATTTTTTTTTTGTGTATTTTCTGCAAATCGGATTTCTCAGAATCTAACCATGGGATCTTTCTAAAACTTTGACCTACCCCCCCAAAAATGGGGTGCGAACGTTGTTTAAATATATTTTCAAAACGTTTTACGAATCCGAAATCACCGAATTTTACGAACGAAAAAACTGACAATGCATAGTCGTAACTTTGTTATTTTTTGACCGATTTTA
Organism: Patella caerulea; assembly: GCA_036850965.1. Lineage (NCBI taxonomy): Eukaryota > Metazoa > Mollusca > Gastropoda > Patellidae > Patella > Patella caerulea. Next base: position 45,211,671 of record JAZGQO010000001.1, on the reverse strand, counting down.
CTAATTCTTTTTTCTTTGAATACCTTGAAAAAAATCATTTTCATCTGCAGTTTCACATTTTCGAATTTCGAAAATTCGTCGCTGTGATTTCGAACCGGAAGTTTAGACCAATTTGACAACTTCTTTAATAGTTGTACGATTTTGATGAAATTTAGCATACAAGTAGATCTTACCGATGTGACTTCAAAAATATAATTAGAAATTTTCTAAATTATCTCCCCTTGGTGAAATTAAGGATCAAAGTTTTCAAAAAAATCGTCGAAATATAGGTCAGAATGACCTAATTTTTTTTTTCGATACTAGACAAGGAATTACTGATTCGTACACAAAATATGGAGTTTGTCGATCGAACCGGAAGTGCCACCATCTTTAAACGTGAAAAATCAAAAAGGCTTTTTTGCTATTTTACTTACAGACTCGGGAGTTATATTTTCGGAATCCTTGAAGGAATGCCTAAAAATCTATCGGATCAGAATTTTGATTTCGGTCATGTGATGGTCACAATTTTGAATTGAAAATGAAAAATAGAAGCAATTTGAAAGGCCCGGACTTCGGAACACAATAACTCTCCTTCTAATTAAGCTAGAATGTTCAAACTTGGTGTAGACATTCACTAGGTCAATGTTATGATTGAGTTCAAAGATGAGCATTTTCTGCTTAGGGTAAGCAGAGATAAGCATGCTGATTTGTTGATTCTTTAGGGCACGATAACTTCGGTTATAATGAAGGGAGGGCGGTGAAACTTTTGTCAATAGAGAGTCGAATAGGTAGCCTGTTGTGTGAAATGATTGTATCATTTTTTTTAAATATCAGGGATAGCCGAAAAAAAGAGATTGAAAATCCAAAAAGTCGTATTTTTACAATTTGGAGCATGTTTAGAGGTCTTTCTCGTAAAGTCAACATACTATTTTTTGGGAACTTCTTCTACAAAGAGTCTTATTGGTAGTCTTTTATATGAAACCATCGATCAACAGTCCAACATATCAGGAGTAGAAGAACAAAAGGATCGAACATTGAAAACGGCACCCTTTCATTGTTGAGCGAAACATGAAGTGTGGGTGACTACAATCTACGCATTTAGTCATCGTATAGAGCTTATTCAACAGTATCGAATTCCAACTGCTTAGGGATATTTTACGTGCACTCCAATGTGTACACGGGACCTTGGTTTTTCGTCCCATCCGAAGGACTAGACAGCTGTCCTTGTCAGGCCCTCCGTTCTGCCTTACTGACTATGGAACCACGCCGGGAAATCGAGATGAACTTTCTCTGTGCAGAACTTTCAATTCAGGCAAAACGTTTATTGCATACGATTAAGCTAGTCAGTTGGAGCTTATTTTCAAAAGTTTTGTAATAATCGGTTGGTAATTAAAGTACCGTGCGCATTAAACTGTTAAAACAGAAAATTTCGCCCGGTTGAAATGTTTCTTGCTATAAGTCAGCAATTTTCCGAATTCAGGGAGGCTGGATGGCTGAATGGTTAGCATGTGCTCGCTGTATCGTAACCTTTGTCATTGAGTCAACGGGCGTCGTTTCGATCTAGAGGTTGCACGTGACATGGTGTATGATGTCCAACCTCGTGGGTTTTCTCCGTGTTCTTCGGTTTCCTCCCAACGGCTAAAGACCAGTACGTGCAAGGGGAGTTTTTAAATAAAATTAAAAAACATATGTTAGTCGCGAAATGACCTAGTTTGTGTCGAATGGACGTTAGGCCGCATTTCTCTCTTTCTCTTTTTAAAGTTTTGTAATAATCGGTTGGTAATCAAAGGTACTGTTAAAGTGATAAAACAGAAAATTTGGCCCGGTTGTAATGTTTCTCACTTTAAATTCAGCAATTTGTCGATTTTAAGGGGCAAACGTTTATTGCGAACGATTAAGCTGGTCAGGGGGAGCTTATTTTTAAAAGTTTTGTAATATTCGGTTGATAACTAAAGGTACCGTGCAAATTAAACTGTTAAAATAGAAAATTTGGCCCGGTTGAAATGTTTCTCGCTGTAGGTCAGCAATTTGCCGATTTTAGGGAGGTTGCGTGGCTGAATGGTTAGCACGTGCGCTCTGTATCATAACGTCTGTCATTGAGTCAACTGTCCTTGTTTCGATTTCTTGGTTGTACGTGACAAGGAGTATGGTCGCCTTACCAACCTCGTAGGCCGTAACGCCGCTGCCCGGGTAAAATTTCCCTCATTGCACACTTTATGGCGTATGCCCGTCTTCATTAGCCCATTGTAGGAGCAGAACAGTAGGACGTTAAACCCCATTCAATTTCATTTCATTTTCTCTATGTTGCTTATTTATTATAGTGGATAAATATTTTTCTGGTTCTAGCAATTATTTAATTTCTGCATAGAAATCTCTGGCCAGTTTTTTTTATTGCAGAGTGCCATTCTTGTATATTGCAGTCTATGACCCTTTGTTTAAAACATGCTTAAGAAGTCGTCACGATTTCCTACTTATAACCAAACATATTGGAAACCATAATTATATAACATATCTTGGAAGCCCGATTACAGCTATACAAGTTTCAGTTATTTCCCTTTAGTTTAAAGATTATTTTTTTGCCCGGGTGCAATGTTTCTCACTACATTTAAATTTGTAACTTTGTGAGTTTTTGACCGATTTTGATATTATGTCTTTATAATTTTCCAAATCTACATATTTAACGTACATATGCAAACAGTTGAGTTCAACCTGATTCAAAAAGTTTTAGTTTTGTTCAAAGTTATCTCATTCATTCCGATTACAGCAACACAAGTATCAGTTATTTCCCTTTAGTTTTCAGATTACTCAATGTTTCATACTATATTTAGACTTGAAACTTCGCGAGTTTTTGATCAATTTTGATAGTTTGTTATTCTTATCCTTTTATTTGAGATACTTGATATAATCGATGACACGTGACGATGAATATGAAAGCTTTCATATCTGCATGGGACAGTAGCAGATCTAGTTAAGCTTTCATATTACATATGAAAGCTTATAGCTTTCATATTACATATGAAAGCTTATTGTTTCTGTTAAGATTATTAAGCTTTCATATTACATATGAAAGCTTATTGTTTCTGTTAAAGTTATTATTATTATTATTTTTTTTTTTGTGTGTTTTCTGCAAATCGGATTTCTCAGAATCTATCCATAGGATCTTTCTGAAATTTTGACCTACCCCCCCAAAAATGGGGTGCGAACCTTGATTAAATATATTTTCGAAACGTTTTACGAATCCGAAATCACCGAATTTTACGAACGAAAAAAATGACAATGCATAGTCGTAACTTTGTTATTTTTTGACCGATTTTACTAATTTTTTTTTCTTTGAATACCTTTAAAAAAACCATTTTCATCTGCAGTTTCACATTTTCGAATTTCGAAAATTCGTCGCTGTGATTTCGAACCGGAAGATTAGACCAATTTGACAACTTCTTTAATAGTTGTACGATTTTCATGAAATTTAGTATCTAAGTAGATCCTACCGATGTGACTTCAAAAATATAATTAGAAATTTTCTAAATTATCTCCCCTTGACGAAATTAAGGATCAAAATTTTCAAAAAAATCATCGAAATATAGGTCAGAATGACCTGATTTTTTTTTTGGATACTAGATAAGTAATTACTGATTTGTACACAAAATATGGAGTTTGTCGATCGAACCGGAAGTGCCGCCATATTTAAAAGTGAAAAATCAATAAGGCTTTTTTGCTATTTTACTTACAGACTCGGGAGTTATATTTTCTGAATCCTTGTAGGAAGGCCTAAAAAATGTCGCGAATAGAATTTTGATTTCGGTCACGTGATGGTCACCATTTTGAATTGAAAATGAAAAATAGAAGCAATTTGAAGGGTCGGGACTTTGGAACACAATTACTCTCCTTCTAATTAAGCTAGAATGTTCAAACTTGGTGTAGACGTTCACAAGGTCAATGTTATGATTGAGTTTAAATATGAGCATTTTCTGCTTAGGGTAAGCAGAGATAAACAAGCTAATTTGTTGATTCTTTAGGGCACGATAACTTCGGTTATAATGAAGGGAGGGCGGTGAAACTTTTGTCAATAGAGAGTCTAATAGCTAGCCTGTTGTGTGAAATCATTGTATTATTTTTTCTAAATATCAGGGATAGCCGAAAAAAAGAGATTGAAAACCCAAAAAGTCGTATTTTTACAATTTGGAGCATGTTTAGAGGTCTTTCTCGTAAAGTCAACATAATATTTTTTGGGAACTTCTTGTACAAAGAGTCTTATTGGTAGTCTTTTATATGAAACCATCGATCAACAGTCCAACATATCAGGAGTAGAAGAACAAAAGGATCGAACATTGAAAACGGCACCCTTTCATTGTTAAGCGAAACATGCAGTGTGGGTGACTACAATCTACACATTTAGTCATCGTATAGAGCTTATTCAACAGTATCGAATTCCAACTGCTTAGGGATATTTTACGTGCACTCCAATGTGTACACGGGACCTTGGTTTTTCGTCCCATCCGAATGACTAGACAGCTGTGCTTGTCAGGCCCTCCGTTCTGCCTCACTGACAAGGGGAACCACGCCGGGAAATCGAGATGAACTTTCTCCGTGCAGAACTTTCAATTCAGGCGAAAACGTTTATTGCATACGATTAAGCTGGTCAGTTGGAGCTTATTTTCAAAAGTTTTGTAATAATCGGTTGGTAATTAAAGTACCGTGCACATTAAACTGTTAAAACAGAAAATTTCGCCCGGTTGAAATGTTTCTTGCTATAAGTCAGCAATTTTCTGAATTCAGGGAGGCTGAATGGCTGAATGGTTAGCATGTGCGCACTGTATCGTAACGTCTGTCATTGAGTCAACGGGCGTCGTTTCGATCTCCAGGTTGCACGTGACATGAAGTATGATGTCCAACCTTGTGGGTTTTCTCCGTGTTCCTCGGTTTCCTCCCAACGGCTAAAGACCTGTAAGCGCAGGGGGAGTTTTTAAATAAAATTAAAAAACATATGTTAGTCCCGAAATGACCTAGTTTGTGTCGAATGGACATTAGGCCGCATTTCTCTCTTCTCTTTTATTTTTAAAGTTTTGTAATAATCGGTTGGTAATCAAAGGTACTGTAAAAGTGATAAAACAGAAAATAATCGGTTGGTAATCAAAGGTACTGTAAAAGTGATAAAACAGAAAATTTCGCCCGGTTGTAATGTTTCTCACTTTAAAGTCAGCAATTTCCCGATTTTAAGTGGCAAACGTTTATTGCGAACGCTTAAGCTGGTCAGGGGGGAGCTTATTTTTAAAAGTTTTGTAATATTCGGTTGATAACTAAAGGTACCGTGCAAATTAAACTGTTACAATAGAAAATTGGGCCCGGTTGAAATGTTTCTCGCTGTAGGTCAGCAATTTGCCGATTTTAGGGAGGTTGCGTGGCTGAATGGTTAGCACGTGCGCTCTGTATCATAACGTCTGTCATTGAGTCAACTGCCGTTGTTTCGATTTTTTGGTTGTACGTGACAAGGAGTATGGTTGCCTGTCCAACCTCGTAGGCCGTAACCGCCGCTGCCCGGGTAAAATTTCCCTCATTGCACACATTATGGCATATGCCCGTCTTCATTAGCCCATTTTAGGAGCAGAACAGTCGGACGTTAAACCCCATTCAATTTCATTTCATTTTCTCTATGTTGCTTATTTATTATAGTGGATAAATATTTTTCTGGTTCTAGCAATTATTTAATTTCTGCATAGAAATCTTGCTTTGGCCAGTTTTTTTTATTGCAGAGTGCCATTCTTGTTTAAACAAACATGATCCTTTGTTTAAAACATGCTTAAGAAGTCGTCACGATTTCCTACTTATAACCAAACATATTGGAAATATTAGTCTGGCATTATTAAATCCTAATTTTATTGGTCTTATTTAAAATTAAACTTTCATTTAACTATGAACAACCCTTAACGTGTCTCTTTAAAACTATTAAGTACTCTAAAACAGTAGCTCAACCTTTTGACCTAAACTCATTAATTTACCATTTTGTTGTGAGCGACTTCTTATTCTTCCTATATGACATATTGCACGTGTCTGATTTCAAAGGGGGGTTGAGTTGAGTGGCTGAATGGTAAGCACGCGCGCCTGTCATTGAGTTAACTAGCGTGTTTTCGAATGCCCGGTTGTACGTGACAAGGAGTAAGGTCGCCTGTCCAACCTGCCATTTTTAATTTTTTTTTCCCGCCATTTTCATTTCATTTTCTCATCCGTCTCATTACAGTAATACAAGTTTCAGTTATTTTCCTTTAGTTTTCAGATTATTGTTATGCCTGGGTGCAATGTTTCATACTATATTTAGACTTGTAACTTCGCGAGTTTTTGACCAATTTTAATAATTTTTTCTTCGTATCCTTTTATTTAGGTTACTTGATACAATCAATGACACGTGACGATGAATATGAAAGCTTTCATATCTGCATGGGACAGTAGCAGATCTAGTTATTGTTATTTTTTTTTTGTGTTTTGTCCACAAATCGGATTTCTCAGAATCTAACGATAGGATCGTTCTGAAACTTTTACCTATCCCCCCAAAAATGGATGGTGGCTGTTGATTAAATATATTTTCAAAACGTTTTACGAATCCGAAATCACCGAATTTTACGAACGAAAAAACTGACAATGCATAGTCGTAACTTTGTTATTTTTTGACCGATTTTACTAATTCTTTTTTCTTTGAATACCTTGAAAAAAATCATGTTCATCTGCAGTTTCGCATTTTCCAATTTCGAAAATTCGTCGCTGTGATTTCGAACCGGAAGTATAGACCAATTTGAGAACTTCTTTAATAGTTGTACGATTTTCATGAAATTTAGTGTATAAGTAGATGTTACCGATGTGACTTCAAAAATATAATTATAAATGTTCTAAATTATCTCCCCTTGACGAAATTAAGGATCAAAGTTTTCAAAAAAATCGTCAAAATATAGGTCAGAATGACCTAATTTTTTTTTTTGATACTAGACAAGTAATTACTGATTCGTACACAAAATATGGAGTTTGTCGATCGAACAGGAAGTGCCACCATCTTTAAACGTGAAAAATCAAAAAGGCTTTTTTGCTATTTTACTTACAGACACGGGAGTTATATTTTCAGAATCCTTGAAGGAATGCCTAAAAATCTATCGGATCCGAATTTTGATTTCGGTCACGTGATGGTCACCATTTTGAATTGAAAATGAAAAATAGAAGCAATTTGAATGGCCGGGACTTTGGAACACAATAACTCTCCTTCTAATTAAGCTAGAATGTTCAAACTTGGTGTAGACGTTCACTAGGTCAATGTCATGATTGAGTTCAAAGATGAGCATTTTCTGCTTAGGGTAAGCAGAGATAAGGATGCTGATTTGTTGATTCTTTAGGGCACGATAACTTCGGTTATAATGAAGGGAGGGCGATGAAACTTTTGTCAATAGAGAGTCTAATAGCTAGCCTGTTGTTTGAAATCATTGTATCATATTTTTTAAATATCAGGGATAGCCGAAAAAAAGAGATTGAAAATCCAAAAAGTCGTATTTTTACAATTTGGAGCATGTTTAGAGGTCTTTCTCGTAAAGTCAACATAATATTTTTTGGGAACTTCTTCTACAAAGAGTCTTATTGGTAGTCTTTTATATGAAACCATCGATCAACAGTCCAACATATCTGGAGTAGAAGAACAAAAGGATCGAAAATTGAAAACGGCACCCTTTCATTGTTAAGCGAAACATGCAGTGTGGGTGACTACAATCTACACATTTAGTCATCGTATAGAGCTTATTCAACAGTATCGAATTCCAACTGCTTAGGGATATTTTACGTGCACTCCAATGTGTACACGGGACCTTGGTGTTTCATCCCATCTGAACGACTAGACAGCTGTGCTTGTCAGGCCCTCCGTTCTGCCTCACTGACAACGGGGAACCACGCCGGGAAATCAAGATGAACTTTCTCCGTGCAGAACTTTCAATTCAGGCCAAACGTTTATTGCACACGATTAAGCTGGTCAGATGTAATAATCGGTTGGCAATTAAAGTACCGTGCACATTAAACTGTTAAAACAGAAAATTTCGCCCGGTTGAAATGTTTCTTGCTATAAGTCAGCAATTTTCCGAATTCAGGGAGGCTGAATGGTTAGCATGTGCGCGCTGTATCGTAACGTCTGTCATTGAGTCAACGAGCGTCGTTTCGATCTCCAGGTTGCACGTGACATGAAGTATGATGTCCAACCTCGTGGGTTTTCTCTGTGTCCTTCGGTTTCCTCCCAAAGGCTAAAGACCAGTAAGCGCAAGGGGAGTTTTTAAATAAAATTAAAAAACATATGTTAGTCACAAAATGACCTACTTTGTGTCGAATGGACATTAGGCCGCATTTCTCTCTTTCTCTTTTATTTTTAAAGTTTTGTAATAATCGGTTGGTAATCAAAGGTACTGTAAAAGTGATAAAACAGAAAATTTCGCCCGGTTGTAATGTTTCTCACTTTAAAGTCAGCAATTTGCCGATTTTAAGGGGCAAACGTTTATTGCGAACGCTTAAGCTGGTCAGGGGGAGCTTATTTTTAAAAGTTTTGTAATATTCGGTTGATAACTAAAGGTACCATGCAAATTAAACTGTTCAAATAGAAAATTTGGGCCGGTTGAAATTTTTCTCGTTGTAGGTCAGCAATTTGCCGATTTTAGGGAGGTTGCGTGGCTGAATGGTTAGCACGTGCGCTCTGTATCAAAACGTCTGTCATTGAGTCAACTAGCGTTGTTTCGATTTCTTGGTTGTACGTGACAAGGAGTATGGTCGCCTGTCCAACCTCGTAGGCCGTAACGCCGCTGCCCGGGTAAAATTTCCCTCATTGCACACTTTATGGCATATGCCAGTCTTCATTAGCCCATTTTAGGAGCAGAACAGTAGGACGTTAAACCCCATTCAATTTCATTTCATTTTCTCTATGTTGCTTATTTATTGTAGTGGATAAATATTTTTCTGGTTCTAGCAATTATTTAATTTCTGCATAGAAATCTTGCTTTGGCCATTTTTTTTTATTGCAGAGTGCCATTCTTGTATAATTCAGTCTATGATCCTTTGTTTAAAACATGCTTAAGAAGTCGTCATGATTTCCTACTTATAACCAAACATATTGGAAATATTTGTCTGGCATTATTAAATCCTAATTTTATTGGTCTTATTTAAACTTAAACTTTCATTTAACTATGAACAACCCTTAACGTGTCTCTTTAAAACTATTAAGTACTCTAAAATAGTAGCTCAACCTTTTGACCTAAACTCATTAATTTACCATTTTGTTGTGAGCGACTTCTTATTCTTCCTATATGACATATTGCACGTGTCGGATTTCAAAGGGGGGGTTGGATGGCTGAATGGCTAGCACGCGCGCCTGTCATTGAGTTAACTAGCGTGTTTTCGAATGCCCGGTTGTACGTGACAAGGAGTAAGGTCGCCTGTCCAACCTGACATTTTTATTTTTTTTTCCCGCCATTTTCATTTCATTTTCTCATCCGTCTCATTACAGTAATACAAGTTTCAGTTATTTCCCTTTAGTTTTCAGATTATTGTTATGCCTGGGTGCAATGTTTCATACTATATTTAGACTTGTAACTTCGCGAGTTTTTGACCAATTTTGATAATTTTTTCTTCTTATCCTTTTATTTAGGATACTTGATACAATCAATGACACGTGACGATGAATATGAAAGCTTTCATATCTGCATGGGACAGTAGCAGATCTAGTTATTATTATTTTTTTTTTTGTGTGTTTTCTGCAAATCGGATTTCTCAGAATCTATCCATAGGATCTTTCTGAAATTTTGACCTACCCCCCCAAAAATGGGGTGCGAACCTTGATTAAATATATTTTCAAAACGTTTTACGAATCCGAAATCACCGAATTTTACGAACGAAAAAAATGACAATGCATAGTCGTAACTTTGTTATTTTTTGACCGATTTTACTAATTCTTTTTTCTTTGAATACCTTGAAAAAGATCATTTTCATCTGCAGTTTCACATTTTCGAATTTCGAAAATTCGTCGCTGTGATTTCGAACCGGAAGTTTAGACCAATTTGACAACTTCTTTAATAGTTGTACGATTTTCATGAAATTTAGTATATAAGTAGATCTTACCGATGTGACTTCAAAAATATAATTAGAAATTTTCTAAATTATCTCCCCTTGACGAAATTAAGGATCAAAATTTTCAAAAAAATCATCGAAATATAGGTCAGAATGACCTGATTTTTTTTTTGGATACTAGATAAGTAATTACTGATTTGTACACAAAATATGGAGTTTGTCGATCGAACCGGAAGTGCCACCATCTTTAAAAGTGAAAAATCAATAAGGCTTTTTTGCTATTTTACTTACAGACTCAGGAGTTATATTTTCTGAATCCTTATAGGAAGGCCTAAAAAATGTCGCGAATAGAATTTTGATTTAGGTCAACCGTTAGTCACCATTTTGAATTGAAAATGAAAAATAGAAGCAATTTGTAGGGCCGAGACTTTGGAGCACAATAACTCTCATTCTAATTAAGCTAGAATGTTCAAACTTGTTGTAGACGTTCACTAGGTCAATGTTATGATGGAGTTCAAAGATGAGCATTTTCTGTTTAGGGTAAGCAGAGATAAGCATGTTGATTTGTTGATTTTTTAGGGCACGATAACTTCGGTTATAATGAAGGGAGGACGGTGAAACTTTTGTCAATAGAGAGTCTAATAGCTAGCCTGTTGTATGAAATCATTGTATCATTTTTTTTAAATATCAGGGATAGCCGAAAAAAAAGAGATTGAAAATCCAAAAAGTCGTATTTTTACAATTTGGAGCATGTTTAGAGGTCTTTCTCGTAAAGTCAACATAATATTTTTTGGGAACTTCTTCTACAAAGAGTCTTATCGATAGTCTTTTATATGAAACCATCGATCAACAGTCCAAAATATCAGGAGTAGAAGAACAAAAGGATCGAAAATTGAAAACGGCAACTTTTACTGTTCAGCGAAACATGCAGCGTGGGTGACTACAATCTGCACATTTAGTCATCGTATAGAGCTTGTTCAACAGTATCGAATTCCAACTGCTAAGGAATCTTTTACGTGCACTCCAATGTGTACACGGTACCTTGGTTTTTCGTCCCATTCGAACGACAAGACAGTTGTCCTTGTCAGGCCCTTCGTTCTGTCTCACTAGCCAGCCTGCGCCTTACCAACTTAGGTGGTGATATTTTATACCGAATATCTAATATTAATAAGAATTGAACCGGTTAGAACTGTCGTTCGGCTAAGTTAAATCAACGAATAGTAGAGATGAAGACGTGTTTTGTTGCAAAGCTATTGTATATTTGAAAGGAGAAAGATGGATATCCACAGATCACTTCCTGCCATGCCATGTTCACCGTCACGTGTCACCGATAATATTAAGCGTCTTTTAAAAAAGAACAAATAAATATGATTATTTCTATACCACTTTGAATGGCACGCACAAAACACAATTACACGGTCTGTAATACAAGAAAAATTACATAATGTCAGTTCCGAATGGCAATGCACGGAAATGACAAATAACGGCGTGGAACTGTATATCAAGTGAAATCGCTGCTAGACGCCTAGATCGACTGAGTTAACTTCACAGAAAAGGATCAAGGGTTACCCCAGTCTCCGCCCTAGATCTTTTAGGCTACCGTGAAGCTTTGATCTGGAATTTGAATTTTTTTCTCCTTTTGTCATAAACCGCGGGGCACTCTGGGCCATGCCTAAGCTTGGCCCTGTTTTAGATTATACTTCAAAAGTGTCCTAAAATTAGAGGAAAAAGTGGATTCTCCAAAATAAAAGCTACACATGTATATATGTTTCATTTAAACAGTTTGTGGTGTATATAATTATATACAATAAGATACTTTGCACTTTAGGTTTATATGTAAAACTTTGCAAATGCTTGGCCCATACCTCAATCTTTTTTGTGGTGAATGTAATGTATATGTAAATCTATACATTAATTGATGAGACTGCCCCACAAAAGAGAACGGCAGTATCTGCAAAATATAATAGTCATTTTGAGAAAATCGACTTTAATGTTTGTCACTTTCCTGTACTCATAGTTTTGTATAAAATAATGTGATTTCTTCAACGTAAGGAAATATTTTGGTTCTCTTTCGATATATCTTGTCGATTTTCGTATATTTCTTTGAGGGACTAAGATAATGCAGATACTGCTCATTTTATGGCTCGGGACCTTTTGCTGTGCCCATTGTAAAACCAAGGTACAGAGCAGCATCTACACATGCTCTCTAATTGTTTCTGTTATAAACAGACAGTTTACAAACTGCATATTTATGCATAAACATTGTTCTGGGCATTTCTCCATTCAGTAGAGTCCAAATCCTTGACATTATATACAGTTTTTTACCTTAGTTATTCCAGGTCACTTTACATTTTCTGCCAGCACCTTATCTTAAGGTACATACATGTCCCAAGGAGAACGGTAGTATCTACACTTACTGCTTTTCTCCTTAGTTATATAAGAGAAATTTGCATTTACTGCCAAAATTTCGCTCTGGGTTGTAATAAATGTATCAAGGAGAACGACAGTATCTACACTTACTGCTTTCATCCTTAGTTATACCAGGGCAATTTATATTTACTGCCCAAATCGACACTATAAATCTCTTTACCTAATTGAAATATAGCAATGGAATTTTTACATGTGATAGAGCTGATACTGCCGATCACAATGATAGCAAAAACGTATTTTGGCCAAAAGTGTAGATACTGCCTTCTTCCTTTGCGCGGCGGAATAGGGTTAATCCTGAGGTGTACTGCTATTGTTATAATAAATAAAATGAGGTTTTAGGTCCCACTTTTCTGTTCCAGTTTGGCTAATGATGTTCAAGTGTATATTTTGTAATCAAGGCATAATGAATAAAAAAACATTGTCAATATAAAAGACCCCCCACCAGCACAATCCCATGTACTACAAAAGCTTACAATTTTGTCACAAGTATATCACTAGTAGTATTTTCATTTTCTCTTTGGGGCATCTAATACCACTTCTCATTGACGTGTTAACACAGCTACTAGTTTTTGTATGTTGTGTAATCTTTATTCAGTATAAATCAGCTTATACACATAAAAAAAAATATTTGGATTGATGAAATTATTTTTTGACAGTTATTCTTACAGATATCATAATAGGAGGGTCTAGAACACAAGTGATCTAACTACTCACAGCTTTAGAAAGTTGTTTGAGCGCTGTGCTCTAGACCATCCAATCCCAACTTTAATATACATAATAATGTGTATTTTAATTTAAAATAAAACAATAATGATTTCTGTACAATAATAGTAACAATACAACATTTCAATTCACAATAATTTCTTTTGTTCCTGTACCCAGTTGATCAACAACCTGATTATATTTGCAATTTATTCCACGCGATGTCTTAAAAGTGGCTTATCTAAGAGATTATACCATGTAGTCTTATCTTAACAGAATATAGTACCATGACACACAATAGCAAATTGTAATCATTTCCATTATTTGTTTCAATAATTTGACACTGTGTTATTTATGTATATATACACAACATATGGCAAGAGTGGATTAAGTTATTTTAGATTGATAGAAATATCTGGTAGAAATAAGTATTGTATATTGGTTTATAGAAAAATAATTCGTACAGATAATGTAACTTCTAGCAACACACCAGAGCATGTACCATAATACAACTGACTTTCTATATTTTAATACAATTAATTTACATTGAGTATAAATAATATAGTATTAAACAGATTAGTTATTGTATACAACATTAAATTAATTTCATAGCAACATTTTACACTGTTGTTATGGTATTTTTTGTTTTGTCTTTATTAGCCCAGTGAGTGCAAAACAATAGATTGTTAAATCCCATTTCATTTTATTAATAATAGTATTCATCTAGAATACAAATATGACTATTTATATTGGTATGACACTTCAAAGATATAACAATAACATTAGCAAAAGTATGTATAAATCATCAAGTTCTCTATAGTATCTTATCCTTCATAAATAGTCAAACTATTCATTATCATTATCTTTTCTCCTTTTACACATTTATTTGGTGACAAAGCAACATTACACATTTCTATTTTTTTATTTATCATAGGATTGTACACTGCACATCATTATATAACACACGATTAACACACGATTGTAAAAGTTATCTCCCTTACAACAATATTTATAGTTCGTATGCAAAACTGCATTAATGGCTGAATGTGTAGAAATGTACAAACTATACACAGAAATATTCTAAATCAATAACGACGTGGATCAATAAATCTTTAAAAATCTTAGTATGTTTATAAAAAACATTAATGTTTTGAAATAGTTTTAAAATACATGTAGAATACAAATAATACATGAATAATTATAACATCATGTATCAAACCAAACCATATCTATTCAATTTCAATAAATATGAGGGCTTGCTTTAAAGTTCTAAGAATATATGTGAAAAGTCAATTGTTTCCATTTATTTTTTTACAGTCCCCTTCCAGATGTACACACTTATGTAAACAATATTGCAAGGCCTGGATGCTGGTCACAAACAAATTATCTTCGGTCACTCAAAAAAATGCATTCACATCTGACATGACGTCATTATAAGTAGGAAAATCATGACCTGATAATTCCAAATTGGGTGAGCAGAATGGACTGTCCGATAAGTTTGAATTCACAACCATAGATCATTGAAATGGAGCATTGCTTTGAAGGAACAGGATGCCTTTATAGTATCTTCCATTCATAGTCAGGTTGTCATCAGCAGAATACCCTTGAAATCATACACAAGAGAACCCATCACCTTTCCAGCAGACGGAGCAGACCTGGTTTCTTTGAAGGGCTTGTGACACTGGATGTTCCATTTGACTGAATTTAGGATTCTCGTTGACACTGATGAATCCAGGTCTCCTCCATGGTTAAAAATCTGGCTAATAAATTATCAGGATATGTTCAAAACAGCACAGATTGTCACTGGATGTCAGGAATCTGACAAATTTGTGATCCACAGTCAAGATCTTTGGTACCATCATGCAGAAATATTTTTCATTCATATTCATTGGCGATAATGTGCTTAACCCTCTCATGAGAAATGCCCATAACACTGACAAAATGTTGTGTTGCTAATCTACATAGGTTATAGTCAAAATCCACCACACTTAAATTCTGCAGAATCTCCTTTAATGTGGAAGGTGTGTCTTTCCCTAAATTTGCGAAAATGTTAGTCCTTTCAGTTGCAGGTCCTTGATGACTGTCCTGTAGCCAGATTTGTCCCATTTGTGGAGATTTCAATGGGTAAGTTCACAAGATGGTCTGGTGCAAAGGCAATAATTAAACTACATTTGCAGTTCTTATCTCTATGATTCATTTAATGATTTTACTTGTTGGTAGTAAAATAGTGTTTAAATCCAACTGAACTATCCTTAAAACTTTCCAGCCAGCCATTGTATTTTAGTATATTGACACAATAACAAAGTTGAACAGAGAAAAAATATTATAACATCATAAATCTATAAAATGATAGGTATTCATATTTCAATCAACAAAATCAAATGTATTGATACAAATATATATCTATGTATACAAATATATCTGTACAAATGTATAAATACTTCCACAATTCAAAACAAAGCTATTCAATTATTACCAATATTACCAATAAGTTTAGTAATTTGAAATTTTAATTGACAAGTTATATTTTTTGTTTTTGTCGCAAGTTACCAACACCGTAAAAAGCAACCATAGTAATTTAAGATGTGTGGATATCTGTACATTTGATAAATATAATTTGCATCCACTCCAACACCCCCACCCCCAATAAGAAATCATTAGGATATATCACTATGAAAATACTGTTTCATAATGTTTAGATATTTACACAGATGCTAAATACAACATGTTGGTAAATATTCAGTGGTTAGATAGTATTTTAAAACTTTTGCACTACGTAAATGTAAATATTGACTACACTGGTAAAAATCAATTTTACACTGCATTTTGTAGTTTAAATTTCAATATTATTAAAGCATGTATTAAGACAAACCTACTTATTTGAAAAACTATTACGGTGTATCCACACAACAAAAAATTATTACAAATTATAGTACATATGCAAATGTATATATGAATACTAGCAGAAATTATTAAATAATTTTGTCAATTTGCAAATGTAATTGACTGTTTATAATTTCATTATTAAAAATTATCAACAACGTGAATCCTGCTAGATTCTCATTTTCCCTTAAAAAAAAAGCAACCATACTAACTTAAGATTTGTGGATATCTGTACATTTCATAGCATTAATTTGTATCTACTCCATCACCCCACCCACATCCAATCAAACATTTGGATGCATCACTATTTTTGTCAAAAGTGACAAACAATGTGAAAAGCAAACAAACTAATTCCAGGTGTGGATATTTGCACATTTGCTAAATATAATTTGCATCCACTCACAACACCCCAACCCCATCCACTTCCAATAAAAAATCATTGGGGAAACAGGTTTGGATATTTGTACATTTGATAAAAAAATTGCATCCAATACCAACAGTCCAACCCCACCACCCCAACCAATAACAAATCATTAGGGAAAGGGGTTTCACATAAGCTAAGCATGTGTTCTCCCAATCCAATTCAGACATCCTGAATAAAAATATTGTTAATATAAAAAAATCATTAGGATATATCAAAATGAAAAATTGTATGTTAAAATATTACACTGATGAAAATCTCAATACAGCATGAAGAAAAAAGTAGATAGTATCTTATTCATTGAGAACTTGATAAATATTTTGAATGTGTTGTGTAGATAGCATCTTAATCCTTCGCATCTGGTAAATATTATTATTGACTTGCGCAGGTTCACTGAAAAAAAAATAAGAGAAAAGTGATTTTTTTTTTTAACATTTCTTTAATTTTGTCTTTATCAATTTCATCTATCAATTTCATTTATCTAATCTTGTCTTCATCGCTTTCATTTATCTTTATCATATCTTCATCAATTTTATTATTCAACTTATTCCAATGGCAATTGCATTATGATAACTGAAATATGTCTGCAATATTTTTAGCTTCAAAGTACTAACATTAAAATTCTTCACAAAAATAAGATCTAAAATCGTATTACCATCAGTTGTAATTTCTGTGACACACTGCTTATAAAAATTCCTCTCCATACATTGTTGTATTCCAGCTTTACCTTTTAAAATGTCTTCATTAAAATCACCCATTATCATAACACTACCTCCAAAATCATCAAGTTCATCTAATAATTTCTGTAAATATGTAACAAATAAATCAATCTTATAACATGGTGGCCTGTATATGACAACTATAGTTAAATTTATGTCTGGTAAACCAAATGCAACATGCTCAATATTAAATACACCTAAATTATATAAATGACATATTCTATTTTTTCTGTAATATAAGCCAACCCCACCATGAAGTGTGTTTCTTAATTCTGTAAAAATCTGAGAATTATCATAAGATGCCTGTCTTGATTTACTGTGTAAACTAAAATCATTAAGTTCAAAATTTCTGCCTTCAACCTCATTTAGCCAGGTTTCAGTTAAACATATATAATCAGACTCAGTAAATCTATAGTCATTTTTTAAATCTTCAAAGTGAGAGTTTAAACCTTGTATATTATGGAGAATTAGCATAGTTTTTGAACGTTCTTCAGTACTTGGTTCAATGTAGAGGGGCATTTCATTCAATGAATCGGTTATAGTCTTATCACAATATATAAGCTTCTCATTAAAATCTTTAACGACAAGTCCATTCAAAGATGTAACTCGAGACAACGCCACATAACTTTGGCCTGGTGCAAAAACTTTTTTTAATGAAACAACAGCATTTGAAAGAGAGAGGCCTTGAGTTTTATGAATCGAACAGCCATATGCCAGTTTCAATGGAAATTGACGTCTTATGTCATTGCGGTAATTTATTTTCTCCTCTTGTCTGCCAATTGGAATACAATTAATTTGTACATTCTCTGGCAAAACTGTGTCTTTTCGAATTTTGGCTCCAACTCTTTTATTATCAAATTCTACATAAATTAGTTTTACATTTTCATCATTATCAAAAGCAATATGACGAATATAACCAAATACACCATTACATAATCCATCTGATACATCCAGGTTTTTCGTTAGTAAAACTCTTGCACCTTCAGCAATATTTATTACATTACTTAAACAGGTATCTACATCTTTTGAAGTTATTGTATTTATCTTAGTCATTTTACCTGTTCTTTCATCCTTTGAGAAGTCATTTGCATCAATACGAATTAGTCTGTCACATAGTTTCCTCAGCATCTTAGTGTTATGTTCATCGACCAAAGCATTAGTAGCAAATATATGTAGAACATTTTCATCATAGTCTTCGAGCTCTCGGGTTTTAAACAAACTAACATCTTTTGGACTAAGAGATTCGCCCTTCTGCCTTGTTCTTATTCTATTCAAAGCTTGTGCAAAAGTCAAATCATCTTTTTGTCTCATTATGTCTTGTAATTCAACAATTTTAAAATTATTCTGCCACAAATTGGTAAGGTCATCAGTATTCCTATACAGTGGTTTTGCTTTTACAGGTGGTAATTGATAGAAATCTCCTACAGCTATTATACAAACATTTCCAAAAGGTGTAAAGTCAGCACACTGTTTTATTTGTCGAAGCCTTCCATGGATATAACATAATAACTTTGGGCTCACCATAGAAATCTCATCTATAATAAGTATTTGTAAATGACCTAAATCTGCTCTTAAACTATTTATCTTGTCTAAACCTAGTCCAACATAGGGTAACTTTATATCAGTTCGGATCTTCAAAGAATTATGAATTGTACTGCATCCTAGATTCATAGCAGATACGCCGGTCGGTGACATCATGAGAACTGTCTGTTCATCTGGATTATCTGTTATTTGAGATAATAATCTATTAGCTTCATAGTATATACTCTTAATAACATAGCTTTTTCCAGTCCCAGCTCCTCCAGACAAAAATAACATAAATTGTTCTGGATTTTTCCTATGTATCTTGTTCAAACAAAATTCTCTTACTTTATAAAATACATCCATTTGTAATTTGTTCAGTGATCTTAACATAGGTATAGCTTCTGTTCTACTTACAATAGTATTGTATGCTTCCTTTTTGACATTTTTGTTTTTTTGGAGCCCTATCAAATCTGGTATTTCAATTTCCTCAACGTCATCGTGTATATTCTCATCTGGTATGTCAAGACATTCAAGATTACCAACTTGATTTTCTATATCCAATGATGACCAAGCATCTTTTAAGTTTGTTCCACATTTTTCTATTATGTCAGTCGCAGCATCAATATTTACTTTATCTTTTTCAAATAAGCTACGATTACTATCAACAATACCTTTGACATCGTCAGTTTTTTTACATATTTTAACTGAGCCAGATTTATAAAATGCTTCATATGTCTCAAATCCTATTGGTTTTAACTGTTTATCTATACGATGTGGTAAAAATAGTTGTAAAGTACTTAGGTAATATTTTTCTGGCTCTTTGGTTGATGAGAATCTAGCATATCGGATTACAGCTGGTTTAGATCTTGTACGTTTAATGATATAACCTAAATCTTTCTGAAGTTTATATGCTGGATTTTTTTCAGAATTTTCATTAATTCTTTCAGACTTGGACATAACTCGATATTCAGAACAAAATGTAGCCAAACACATATTATTGAATTGTTCTGTCTTAGGTCGTGCTTTATATCTATCTGTAATACTGGTCATAAACATATCCTCATCACTCAAAACTTTTTCTTTTGATTTCTTCTGTAAAAGTTTTAAAGGCAATGTAAGTCTGACATTATTTTCACCAGTTGGAATAAACTGAACCTTTCGAGATGATTCTCGTAATCTTAAATTACATACTCTATAAGCACTTTCTTGTGCAGAAACTTCTCTACAATGTAGATATGTACTTGATATTTTTTTTAAACTTTCTTTTGCCGTCAAATTTCCGCCTTTAGCCTCTTCTTGTGCATCTGATAAAACTAAACCCATTTCACGTTCTGATTTCGATATATATGAAACTATATAAACTATACAAGAATAGGCATCAAATACATACTGTATATCCATGTTTGCATCCCAAGCTCTCAACAAATTTGGATTATAAGGATTTATCCATACATCTTTTGGATTTCGTTTTAATATAACATTATTTTTCTTTGATAGCACTTCACAAGCTTTCTGAAATAATTCCTGTGTCATACCAAGATCATTATATAATTCATCAATAGATGTATAATTTTTCTCTTCATCTGATAATGCTTTCCATAATGCTTCAAGAAGGCTTTTTGCAGTGTTCTGGGTAATCTTATCATTGTTACATGTATTGTCTCCATTTTCATTTTCATCTTGCTCTGGAATGTTTGTATCATAATTATCTATTGAACGACATATGAAACTTTGTTTTGATGGAGGCCTAGGAAAATTAAATCTGCAAACCGTTTTGTTTTTCTTACAACTCTTTGTATGTTTATAACTATGTCTCTGCACACTATTAACAATCTCATGTAACTCTGGGTCATGATCTTTATCAGGTAATTCAGATGATATATATTTATCTATAAAATCAACCACATCTTCATCCTTATCTTCATCAATTTTGGGTGAATTCTCAATCCAAAATAAACAATGTGCATGAGGCGTTCCACGTGCTTGAAATTCTAATCTATAAAAATAATCAATTACTTTACCAATTGGCTCGGCATCTGACATAATAACATTCTTTAGAAAATAGTGAAATCTATGGTCAAACATTCTAGCAGTAGTAATAGGATTACTTCTAAGTATTTCACATTTTTCAGCCCAATCTAAGTCACAAGCCTTTCTATTATCACCTTGCTGTTTCAAAATACATTCTATTACATAACCGCCACGCGTTTCGCTATACGAAAAAGTAGAAAAGAAAGACGGAATTCCCAATTGCCTTAACATTGCAAATAATCCTTTCTGTGTACTCTGCCAATAAGGAGGTGTACCTCTAATAGGAGTCATAAATTTATAGCCTTCATCATTTCTGAAAATATTTTTTAATGGCTCTTTTGTTGTCAACATGTCTGATGTTATATTATTTAAGTTATTTAAACCAGATTTTCCTTTTCGCAAGGCAATAGACATATTTGATATAATCTGACTTAATTCAGAAATATACTGAGAGTAAAATATGTAGTCTGTGTTTTGTGCAAATCTATTGTCAGCATTCATCAATCGACAATGTAAATATCGTGACAAGGTGATTCTCTCTTCATGGTTATCATGGTATGTAGCAGAGCCATTAGGAAATAGTGTTGGAAAACATTTGGCTTCATTAGTTTCATCAGTCAATATTCTAATAGGGCTATTACCTTCAGCGGGAGAAATAGAAAATATACTATCAAAATGGTTATCTAATGTTTCACTTACAATGTCAAGAGGTTGTAAACATGTAGCTAATTCTGGACCATTTAATTTCTCTTCTTCAGCATCAATGTCGGGTAAATCATCTTTTTCATCCATGTTAGACAAGTTGTCGTCTTTTTCATCTATGTCAGGTAACTCATCTATTTCATAATCTGAATGGTTTGAAGCCAACTCTTTTAAAACAGAGTTATCTCCCTCTAACACCTCATCTATGTTTGAAATATCAACCCAATCGTCATTAAATTCTATATCTGAATAATATTTATTATTATGTTTAAGATAATGTAAAGCATCTTTCATTTTTTTCTTACTTATGTATTGATATTGATAATAGCCTTTTTGGGTTTTACGTCTTTTAAGTTTTATCCTGAGAAGTTGAGTATCATTTTCAATTCTTGGCAACATACTTGTTGTTTTAGTTATATTAGATGGTACACAAACTGTAGCTCCAGAAACCTTATGTTGTTTGAATTTTGATAAATTAACCATTTTCATGAAAGGAATATGTAGTGATACCAAATGAGTTTCTAATGAATTCAGTGCTTTTAGCTCATCAACTATTGGACCAGGATCTAAATTATTAGTCATCGATTCTTGTGGCTTTTTTCCTGATTTGATTTTTCTGTCACATGTAAAACATATCCATAAAGATTTCCAATTTTCAGGATGAGCACATCCATTTTGGCATGTGTTTGAACAGTCGTATAAGTATTTTTTAGATATACATTCACTTGCTATCTGTTTAACTTTGGCAGATTTATAAAGTTTTTCATTACAACAAGTTACTTGATTATTAAATAACAATCTGTGACACACACAGCAGATATATTCTGGGCCATTTTTTTTTTCTTTTTTGAAATCATTGATAACAATATCTATTTTACTCATTTCTATTCTTTTTATTTCTTTCCTTTCTTTGTTTTGTTTTTTAATAACATCTCTATGGTTTTTATCGGTTCTATACTTAATTTGACTTCTGGACTTTACATCAGACTGAAATTGTTTATTTGTCTTA
The DNA here is from genome assembly GCA_036850965.1 of Patella caerulea. NCBI lineage: Eukaryota > Metazoa > Mollusca > Gastropoda > Patellidae > Patella > Patella caerulea. Next base: position 45,189,200 of record JAZGQO010000001.1, on the reverse strand, counting down.
TATTTGTATTTACTTTGATCTTTTAGGCTTGTCTTAAATTCTTCATTTGTTTCATATTTGTATTTACTTTGATCTTTTAGGCTTGTCTTAAATTCTTCATTTGTTTCATATTTGTATTTACTTTGATTTTTAACATAGTCCTTGAATTCTTCATTTGTTTCATATTTCTGACTACTAACAGATTTAAGGTGGTCTCGATACATACTATTAGATTTATATTTCATAATTTCATATTTCTTCAATTTCTCTCTGTAATCATTATTTAACCTATACCTTTCTTTGTTCTTCTTGATTAAATTATCTTTGAATATTTAACAGAATCTGTATTTATGTTTCAATTTATCACCAATATTAGCATATTCATTCTTTAATCTATAGTTCATATTCCTTCTTGACTTAAGAATTTGCTTAAATCTATAATCTTTATTATATTTGTATTTAAATCGTCTGTTATTCTCTCTATACATTGCACCTTTGTCTGATCTGACAGCATCTTCATTTCTTATAAATGTCCAATATCTATCATATTCAGATTTCTGTTTGTCCATTATTTTGTCAGTATCAAGTTGTGTTATATATGTGTATTTCTTTCTAGAAGTCCAATTGTTTCCCCTTCGCTTACGTTTTCTACACTTTTGTTTTCCAGGGTCTTTAAATTCTGTTTCATCTGGTTTTAAAGGGATGTCATTATCACAATCAATATCTTTATTAAAAACTTTACCTTGCGACTGCACATCATTATCGCTATTTGTATTACACGATTCAACATTCAACACTACTTCATAGTGAACCTGATTGGCGTGGTTAATATAAATCCCCTCATTACTACTTGATTCATCATGCAATATCTGTAATTTAGAAAATTTCAACCATCTTTTATTACTATAAGTATATATATCTACTTGTAACAAATCAGCACAAACATATATTTCAAGTTCTGTAGCCCATGACCCTAAATTTCTCATTCTTGATCTTTTTAAATAGTCATCAACATACAAAAAGCCAGCTCTAAGATATGGTGTAAAAATAACTGCATTGTTTTTTAAATGATTAACTATAGCTAACCTGACAATTCTATGATTCTCTTCTGTACCAGATATAGCATATGATACTGATCTAAAATAACAATTACCATCTCCACTAATACTTTTAATTTGTGATGGTTGATTGATTGGACATCTATTTACATTACTATAATTACTGTCAAGTCTATTTACAATATTAAGTTGTGTACATATTCTGATTTGCTCATCCAAACCCAATGTATGAAAGAAAAAATTGCTTGTTTCAACATGAGATAAAAATACATCACCACCTATTTCATTTAAGACTTTATCACTGGAAATTTCACTACTATTTTCATTAATTGATAATTCATCATGTTCATGTATGGCATCTTTAATGACATTTATACCTGTTACTTCAAACTGTGTATTCACACCGATTTCCATTGATTCAGCTAAATTACAGCAGTGTGTATAAACATCTATAATACCTTTATATTCAATCAGCACTGATGTTCCATCTGCAGTTAATAGACCCACTGAACTTCTGGAATGGCTATCAAATATATAATACATTTCATTTCTTTTCATGATTACAAAAGTATTACCACCAAAAGTTATAAAGCATGACTCATATTGTAAAAGACATGTCTGCAAAGCTTCATACAATGTCATAGATACTTCATTATATTCAAAAGTACTGTCTCCATTTCGCATCAGTCCTACTACAGAATCCAGCTGAATATCTATATTAAACAGTTTTTCAAAAACAATAAGGCTTCTTGGCAATTCAGATATCAAAATATACCTATTATGCATTGATGAAGAAGATTGCAAAAAACTATACAATTCATTACCAGCTATTAAAATCTTATCCAAGTCGTTTGTATTCCAGATATGAACAGGTTTAATACAAGAAAATAAAACAGCAACTAAAGAATTTCCAGTACATTGTGTGCCACTAAACACACCAAATCTTACATCTGCCTGATGAAAACTACCATAAACATATTTATAATTTACCTTGGACTTACATATTTCCTTCCTACATGAAGTTTCATTACCTGTATCTGATTTCATAATAGTCTGTAAATATTTTTGTGCTGTATTGCCTGTATTCTCACCATTGGTACTTGATGTTTCTTTTGCTGTCATATCACTCTCAACTTTATTATTTTTTGCAAAGTGCTTCAAATTCAAAATGGCATTCAACTTGGACTTTTTCTTTCGAGGCATAATTCAGATTTCACAGTGAAAATTGGAGTTATTTCCCTTTAGTTATACTTTAATAAAAAGGGATTCTACTTCCTTCTGAATAATAAAAAAAAAGATATTTCTTTTCTATTTGTTTCTTTTCTATTTGTTTCTTATATTTTTCTTGATATTTGCTTCAATAGTTTTCTTCGAAAAATGACTTTCCTAAGACAATAGAACGTCACAATCCTATTGAATAGCAGATTTGTGTATAAGACAGTGGTGCCAAGCACTGAATGTTTCTTAGTTAAATAGCAGATTCGTATATAAGACAGTGGTGCCAAGCACTGAATGTTTCTTAGTTAAATAGCAGATTGCTTCAATGTATACCAGTTTGCAAAGCTGATAAACAAGCTGAGTTAATTGGCTGTTAAAATCAAAGTAGAACAGTTAGCCAACCTGTTATACTGTCCGTCAAATTACTAACACTAACTAATGAACCAAAGTTTAACCAGACTGAAGCCTCATATCTGAAAATATACAAAAATAAACATTATGAATATTGGTTGACCATTTTAAGTCTGTGTGCGTATTACAATTGAGTGAAAATCTAATCTCTAAAAAAATATTCTCCCAAACTTGTCAAATCCTTACAATGTTTACAATAAGATGAATACAAATTTCAATATTCACCATACACTGCAGTCTGTAGACAATATGTGCTTTTTTATAGGAATGAGATTGAGATTACTTACAGTTCAGAAAGAAATATTAATTGTATTTAAAGTTTAGCAATTTATAAATTTTAGCAACCGGTATATAAAATGTTAAGAAGCTGATGATAAGACTGCTGTCACATGGCTCAAACCCAAAGTAGTGGATTCCTAAATTACATATTTATACGTTTTACAGCATCTAGAAATCAAATTATTAATCACTCCACATATCCTAAGCAGGAAAACTCTATTAATGAATTTAATCACGGTTTGATAATTCTGAGTACAATTACAATCAGAGACATTGTCTTCCAATGTATGAAAAATAGGTTGCCAGGCTTTGAAACATACGCCCACCAGCAGCTAAATCATCCAAGCAGTCAACATGAGTTGTCGCATATTAAATAATTATCAAAAAATCATTAGAATTTTGGGGGTTCTTATAAAGTTCTGCCCCATGCTAACGTTTAGTATACAAAACAATTAATATATTGGATTTAGCTGTTCAATTATCAAAATTCATTGAAAATCAAGCTCAACCATCATTAATGTGTAACGGGGATTTAGTCAAACGCTTTTTAATTAGACAAGAGTATATTGCTTAAGGCTGTGATAATACAAACTCAATTATGTTTCACTCAAAGGTCACGAGAGGTTCCACTCAGCTTATCGCTTCAGGTGAGAATTTTACTTTTTCGACTATATAATGAGAATGAGATATTGGATTTCGTTAAAACTTTCAGGAACATTTTATGTTGGCATTTCAGATATAATAATAATAAAATATAAGTAGAAAAGTAGGATGTTCAATGCATTTCATTTAGAAAATGAAACATCCTGCTAAAAATTATAGTAAAAATAAAATATTTTGAAGACTAGGTGTTTGTTGGTTATTTAGAATTATTTTGTTAGTAGTCTTGAAAAAAGGATAAAAGAAATACTGGGTAAATAGGAATATTTGAATTATATAGAATTACACATGTGTATTGTAACTAATAACGAATGTTCTGTTTTAATACAGAAAACTTGTTGGCTTTTCATCATTTGTGTTCTGAGCCGATCTACCTCTGTATGCTGCCTGATTTAAATACATATCTATTTTTAAAGTTAAATTTCTAAAGGATAAGCGATATTTTTATGTTTTTCATACCTTGGAAGACAATGTCTCTGGTTTAAAAGAGAGAGAAATGGGTTTTAGTCAGGGCTTCCACTTCAAAATTTTCCCAACCGGTCATTTTTCTCACGGAGAAAGTGGTGCTATTTTAAGCACATATTAAGAAGCCAAAAACTACATGCTATCGGAATGTCGATCGACTTTAATTGGGTCAAGGACAGTCACACAAAAAATCAACGTCACATCGACATTTATATACCCACCCACCTATCCCCCTAATAAATAAAAGAACACATGTAATCAATTATTATCATTTAGTTATTTATACATTCATAAAGTATAACAATAACAAGATGCATCATTTATCGAAAGTTCAGTATTTTCTTAATTTGTTTACGACATCACCCGTATATACTCGTCGGTTTCTACAGGATTTCCATTTCTGTAAAGCACGTGCCGGTTGAAATTCTCATTAATTCGTTAAGATTTTTCATGCTCATGGAACATCGTAACTTGGTTTTAATTATGTTTTGGTGCTAGAATCCCGGTTCTCAGTGGCGTACGTGACATTATTCGGCGGTTGACTATTTTCTCCATACACGGGGAAAAAGTAGTTCCGAATGATTAGCACACGTAAATAATTCAAAGTGATACACATGTACAATAATTAACATAATTCTTAAACTTATCAAGTTATTAACTCGTATTGATATTTTGAGAGCTCAAATAATATCGTGCTCGTATTTTAACTCTATAACATGTAAAGATATTTGCACATATTTCAAAATGGCGGCGATCGTAAAAGCTCATTGTTTTAACCAAATGACGTCTACCGATTGTTATATAAACGGAATAAATGGATTAAAAACACACCTGGGAATACATATTTTTGTGTGGGAATATCATATCTTAACCACGGGAATATTTGTAACCATTTACTAAAGAATTTACGGCTGACTTTGTTTTTCGGGGCGGAACTGTCATCCTCGTGGTTCGATGTTGAAGAAGGGGAATCGGATTCATTGACAGCAATATCATCATCTCGCTTTCTTTTGTTATTCTGGGAGGTGAGGAATTTCAACATTTTGAAATGATATATAGAATGCTAACATTCTTGTATATATATATCATTTGCAAGATTGACATGATTAACTCTTGTGATCAAGTGAAGACATCAAAGAAAATTTTTTAATTTGTTTGATGTTCAAACAGTGAATTGCCGCACGAATGATGAAAGTCGGTAAATATGCTGTAACAACAACTCAAGAATGATCACGCTCACAGTATTACTAATTATAAAACAAAACAAAACTTAAGTAAATTGATTAAATGTTGAGCTTTTAATCTGTTTGATGTAGCCCCTTTGTTAATTGTGATTGGAGCAATATACACAAGGATAATTGATTGGCAGTGGTTTCCATTCGTCGGCTACTGAACACTGTTAATTTTATTATACCCGATAGTTTACATCAAGCCACGCACGGAGTTTCGTCGTCTCCTGGATTTAATGATTTAGCACAAAATATGCTATTTTTCCGGAGTGCAAAATGACCTACGGGTCTGATCCAGATTCGGTCATTTTCCAAAGCCGTAGGTCCCGACCGGCATATACGGCCGAAATGGAACCCATGGTTTTAGTCCACTCAACACAAACTATGTCATTTCAGGACTAACATGATTTAATTTCATTGCAATAATTTGCTTGCGCATAGGGGTCTTTACCAATGGGAGGAAACCGGAGTACCCAGAGAAAACCCAAGAGGTTAGAGAGGCAACCCTACTCCTAGTTCAGCTCTGAACGTCGATCTCATTACACTCGCCCTGAACGTTCAGAAACTGTCCCATTCAATCAATGTCGAAGGAAAATTTTCGCCCCAGTAAATTTTACTGGGCAACTTTTCACTGCTAAACGATGGGGTGTCAATCCGTGTGGACGCATGTAAAACGTAAACGAACATCTTAGTGAGAAAATAAGACCTTGCTTACTTCGCTAGAGTCAGTATGAGCGAAACAACATGCTGTTAAAAATACGTCCCCTCCTATCAAGTTACAATTTCGCAGCCATGACACTCTTACTGTAGGTTAACGTCCACTTCAGGAATGTCAGTCATACAACACGAAACTAAATGTACAGGCTTTACATTGTACAGGCTTTCACTCGGATTGACACCCCGTCGTTAAGCAGTGAAAAGTTGTCCAGTAAAATTGACTGTTCTCCAACTTTTTTCGACATTGATTCAATGGGACAGTCCCTGGACTACCCTACTCCTTGCCACCATGCAGTAAGAAAAATCGGAGGACTGCCCAGACAGAAACACTACAGCTTACTGTCAAATGACAAGGATGCATAACAATCATACAATGTATACATGTCATATAAAAAAACACAGGATACCAACTAATTGCATAAGCTTGTTAAATGCAAGATGACCATTGTAGATGGTGATATGAAATTAAGTTTGTTTACAGTGTTGTGAATGTTATATTTATCAATATTACTCTTTGGTGTCCAAAATTGAAAAATTGTTTATAATTTTAATCTTATCAATTATTGGTCTCTCTATCATTTAAAATAGAATAAATTTTTCTAAGATTATAATATAACCTACTTTTCCCCCTGGACACCTAAATTTCGTTCTATTTTCCTATCGCTGATGCTTAAAGGAGCTAAATAGCTAACATTGCTCTACTTTCAAATCAGTTATGTTCCGCAAAATAAGTCAACAAGATTAGTGAAATGATACATATTGACATAGATAAAAAAAATTCATCTGTCAACTCTCCTAAATGTTTTTAGCTACGTTCTCGTGGCTAATACTAACACGTGTTTTCAATTTCAAATCAACAAATTATCTTAGTCCAGCTATATTTTGATTGCATATCATTTTAAACACACATTTTTTACATCGGGAATCATTGGAACGTGCTGTACATAATATATACGGTGCACCATACACTTGGATTCTTTCTTCTTCGCCATAAAAAAAACACTATTTTGCTGAAAAAAAAATAATAGCTGCCATACTTACATAACATGAGATAGCGGAAGGGTCTATTCTTTTGGAATGTAACGTCTCTCCGGTTATAGTCAGTGTCAGTACTCTTTTTTTTATCTCACACAATCATACCCTTTGATTGAGATCAGTCGAGTGTGAAATTCCTTCACACATCTTCAAGACGACAGGTGCTGATCAAAAACAATGACGCACTAGCGTATTCGAATAAAGCAATTTTAAAAATATACATATAATGCGAAATAACTCAACGTTTATGATCCTGTGAACAGCTAAATGTGACTTGATGATCGCGATTTACTTTCCATCAATGACGTATATATATACGTCATTGCTTTCCATCATTGCGGTCAGCCGTCGACATTCCTCGCGAGGTGGCGTAGGGGCATAGATTTATGGGTTATGAACTATGAACATAACGGCCATAAACCATAACGGCCTAAACATTTGGTCATAATGGCCAAAATATTTAGTCAAAACGGCCCCCAACTATTTTTTACATGCAGGAAATGATATTTCTTCACAATACTAGGGCCGTTTTGACCAAACTGTTTTCTACCGTTATGGCTACTTCCCGAAACCTCACCTGTTAAAAAATGCATGATGGGTTCTGTCAAACTGATCCCGCGGTGAATATTCGCTTGGCCGCTACAATCAATGACGTCTATATTAACTACAATCACTGATAAGCATCACATCAACGAGGCTTAATAAGTACGGCATATTAACTTTTTTACTCCGACAAATTAAATTCTCAAACATTTTTTTGAGGTAAAAGAAAAATAAATAAAGACGTTTGAAGTATTTGAAGTTAAAAAATATTTCCTATTTAGTGTAAATGGGTATTAAAATGAGTAAAATGCATCCTTTTGCCCGAAGCAGTTAGGTGTTAAGTAAACATTGCACGAGCAGTTGAGCCAATGACTGGCGCGGTGAGCAGTCAACGCACGTGCTGTGGACACTAATCTGTTACAGAGTTAATTCGTAAGTAATTCTCTGTGAAACAGATTGGGGATCTGTAGCCCGACTAATGATCAGACATTACCGGAATTCATTTACAATCATCGAAATTATCCTATTAACACCATACATGTAAAATATTAAACATGCCATATTTATTTTATTTTATAAAATTCAAAGTTTGTTTCGACTCCATTCTATATTGTGTTTGTAATTAAATGCCATACAAATACGGTTTAAATCTATTTATGTTATTTCAGTAAGTTTCACAAATTTCAAAACCAACACGACCAATACAGTACCATAACAGAAATATGTTATTACGAATAAATGATGTATAGAAAAGCAACTAGGTGTTTTATCCACAAATCGGATTCCTCAGAATCTAACCATAGGATCTTTCTGAAATTTTTACCTATCCCCCCCCCCCAAAAAAAAAAAATTGGCTGGTGGGTGTTAATTAAATACCTATCCCCCAAAAAATGGGTGGTGGCTGTTGATTAAATATATTTTCAAAAAGTTTTACGAATCCGAAATCACCGAAATATACGAACGACAATGCATAGTCGTAACTTTATTTTTTTTTGACCGATTTTACGAAATCTTTTTTCTTTGAATACCTTGAAAAAAATCATTTTCATCAGCAGTTTCACATTTTCGAATTTGTAAAATTCGTCGCTGTGATTTCGAAACGGAAGTTTGGACCAATTTGACAACTTCTTTAATAGTTGTACAATTTTCATGAAATTTAGTATATATAAGTAGATCTTACCGATGCGACTTCAAAAATATGATTAGAAATTTTCTAAATTATCTCCCCTTGACGAAATTAAGGATCAAAGTTTTCAAAAAAATCAACGAAATATAGGTTTGTCGATCGAACCGAAAGTGCCACCATCTTGAAACGTGAAAAGTCCGTAAGGCTTTTTTTGCTATTTTACTTACAGACTTTGGAGTTATATTTTCTGAATCCTACAAGGAAGGCCTAAAAAACATTCAGAGTAAAATTTTGATTTAGGATTTAGGTCAACTGGTAGACACCATTTTGAAGTGAATATGAAACATAGTGAAAAATCGACATTTAAGGACTTGTACACAAACACAATAGGGCATAGTATGTTCAATGCGTCTCCTATGTCTGAAATTAATACATTTCAGGATAGCCGGGATACGGCTCGAATTGATGTTTTTCGTGCCGACAAAGTTCTTTACGACGAGTGAAAAATCACATTAACTTCACTTGATTGTGACCGATTTTAATGATTTTTTTTTCTTGTTCGGATTATTCATATGGCCCATGACATGTGACAGGAAGTGACTGTGAATATGAAAGCTTTCATATCTGCATGGGACAGTAGCAGATCTAGTTATTAGGCTTTCAGACTTTCGTCTGAAAGCCTATTGAGATTACTAAAATTATTATTATTAGGCTTTCAGACTTTCGTCTGAAAGCCTATTGAGATTACTAAAATTATTATTAGGGTTTCACACTGCGTAGCTTGTGTGAAACACTATTGTTTTTGTTAAAATTATTATTCTTATTATTATTAGGGTTTCACACTGCGTAGCTTGTGTGAAACACTATTGTTTTTGTTAAAATTATTATTCTTATTATTATTATTATTATTATTCAGATTCCAATTTGAATAGATCTCAGCAACTACGTGTCGCATCGTTACGATCTCTTCGGTTTTACTGGGAAAGTGGGTGTGACTTAGAGGATAAAGCTATTTTGAACGTTCTGCGACAATGCGAAATGTCCGAAATCACCGAAGTTATCGTTTTTGAAAATATTGCAGTAATTTTAACAATAATCATTGGATTTTAACTTTCGATACATTTTGGCATAGCCTGAGACAGGGCACATAGCTACGCTACTTTCGATTTTTGATTTTCGGCAAATCTTCGAAGATATTAGGCGCCAAATTTCGAAAATTTAAAATTTTACAAAAAAATTTTTTATTTATGAATATTTTTTAGTCGTATTGTGCACAGAATTAAAGAGTCACCTGACTAGTGCAAAAATGTTAAAAAAATTTGTCTCAGTAATTTTCCTTGGCCGCCATTGGCTAATTCAGTTTTTCAGTCCTAGATTAATTTTTTATTGTCCGATTTGTATAAAACAAAATTCATATGCTTCGTTGTATCAATTGTCATTTTTTTTATTACCAAAAGTGTTATCTGTCGGCACCGGAAGTGGCATAATTTTACCAAAAACTACAATTTTGACAGTTATTTTCCTACTTCGAAAACAAATATTATTTTTTGGAAAAATTATTTGACTCAAAGAGTGTGCCCTTTCAAGGCGCAAAAAATGTAGGAAGCAGTTTTTTTAATTTCGATTTCACTGTCGAGCAAATTCGATTAAGAGGCTAAAAATGGTGTAAAATTTACATATTTACAACCTATTCAGGCTTTCCAGATTTTAAAATATTTCATCGTAACTTTTATAAACTTGTAGCTATAATCCATACGAAGAAAATGTATGTTAAAATTCGTTTGTAATATAAGCAGTTACCAAGAAATGGGCAGTTCTGTACAAGTCACTGTTTTCGTTATTTTGCCTGTAAAATAGTCAATTATTATTGGATTTTTATAAAAGTGACATCATTTGATTCAAAAAGCATGTAGCGTCATATCAAGTTGATTACAATTTAAAATTGACACCGGAAGTGACATCATTTGGTCAAAAACTGCATTTTAAACTTTTTAAATCAATGTTTTATTCAACCAAGAATAACTTAATATGTATTAATAATTTTAACTTTTGGTTTAAATTCACATATAAACAAAACTCATATGGTCATATAGATATCATAAAATTGTTTCTAAATTGTTCGGTTGCCGAGAAATAGACGGTTTTCTACAGGTCACTTTTGAAGGTTTCGGGGCCATAAAAGTGTCAATTATTATTCGATTTTCATAAACGTTACACCGTGTTATACCTACTGCCATTTGGGATTTCATTCAAGTAATTTAAGATTTTCATTATCACCGGAAGTAACGTCATTTTGGCAAAAACTGTATTTTTAGCCTTCAAAACAGATATTTTATTCAAATGAGTCTGTTTTGAAATCTTTTTCAAATTATGGTATTTGATGCTAATCAACAAATAGAATGAACCCATACGATCACACAGATACCACAAAATGGTTTGTAACTTGTACGGTTGCAGAGAAATAGCAGATTTTCTACAAGTCACTTTTCAAGTTTTTTGGTCTTAAAATTTTACATAAAATTTTCACTATATGATATCGTATGCCATTTCTGATATCATAAGACTAATTGAACATTTTCATTAACACAGGAAGTAATTTAATTTTGTCAAGATCATTTACAAGTAACAAATGTATAAAATGAATTGATATTGTTGGATTTTGTTGATTCTGCGTCCATTTTATTTGTGTGCAATGTTAATTTGGAAACCTGTTTAGTGGTTTCGCTGGTACCGGAAGTGACATATGTTCAAGGGTAACTTGGCACCGGAAGTGACATGTTTAAGGGTAACATGGCACCAGTGAAACCCGTCATTCCTGCATGCAGGTCTAGTTCTTATTATTATTCCAATTCCACTTTGACTATATCTCAGCAACTACTTGTCGCATCGTTACGATTTCTTCGGTTTTACTGGGAAAGTGGGTGTGACTTAGAGGATAAAGCTATTTTGAACGTTCTGCGACAATGCGAAATGTCCGAAATCACCGAAGTTATCGTTTTTGAAAATATTGCAGTAATTTTAACAATAATCATTGGATTTTAACTTTCGATACATTTTGGCATAGTCGGAGACAGAGCACATAGCTACGCTACTTTCGATTTTTGATTTTCGGCATATCTTCGGAGATATTAGGCGCCAAATTTCGAAAATTTAAAATTTTACAAAAAACTTTTTTATTTATGAATATTTTTTAGTCGTGTTGTGCACAAAATTAAAGAGTCGTCTGACTAGCGCAAAAATAGTAAAAAAAATTGTCTCGGTAATTTTCCTTGGCCGCAATTGGCTAATTCAGTTTTTCAGTCCCAGATTAATTTTTTATTGTTTGATTTGTATAAAACAAAGTTCATATGCTTCGTTGTCTCAATTGCCTTTTTTTTTATTACCGAAAGTGTTATCTGTCGGCACCGGAAGTGGCATAATTTTACCAAAAACTACAATTTTGACAGTTATTTTCTTATATCGAAAACAAATATTATTTTTTGGAAAAATTATTTGACTCAAAGAGTGTGCCCTTTCAAGGCGCAAAAAATGTAGGAAGCAGTTTTTTTAATTTCGATTTCATTTTCGAGCAAATTCGATTAAGAGGCTAAAATGGTGTAAAATTGACCTATTTACAACCTATTCAGGCTTTTCAAATTTTAAAATATTTCTTTGTAACTTTTATAAACTTGTAGCTATCATCCATACGAAGAGAATATGCGTGAAAATTAGTTTGTAATATAAGCAGTTGCCGAGAAATAGGCAATTTTGCATGAGTCACTTTTCACGTAATTTTGGCTATAAAAGAATCAATTATTATTCGATTTTCAATTTTCTTTCGCCATTGGATGCCTAATGCCATAGTGGACTATTTCAAACCATTTTACCTCTTACGCCGCCACCGGAAATGACGTCATTTGCTCAAAACTTAAATTTTAGCCTTTAAAAACAATATTTTATTCAAATGAGTCGTACTTGTTATTTTTTTCAAATTATGATATTTGATTCTATTGATCAAATAGATTGAACCCATACGATCATACAGATACCACAAAATGGTTTCTAACTTGTACGGTTGCAGAGAAATGGACAATTTTCCCTAAGTCACTTTTAAAGGTTTTTGGTCTATAAAAGTGTCAGTTATTATTCGATTTTCATAAAATTTTCACTATATGATATCTTATGTCATTGATGATTTCATAGAACTAATTTAACATTTTCAGTATCACCAGAAGTAATGTCATTTTGGCAAAAACTGTATTTTTAGCCTTCAAAACAGATATTTTTTTTAAATGAGTCTGATTTGTAATATATTTCAAATTATGATATTTGATCCCAATCAACAAATCGATTGAACCCATACGATCATATAGATACCAAAAAATAGTTTTTATCATGTACGGTTGCCGAGAAATAGACGATTTTCTACAAGTCACTTTTCAAGGTTTTTGGTCTGTAAAAGTGGCAATTCTTATTCGATCTACATACTATTTTCGCCATATGATGCCTTATGCCATTTCTGATTTCATAAAACTAATTGAACATTTTCATTATCACCGGAAGTAATGGAATTTTTCCAGGATCACTTACAAGTAACATATATATATATATATATATAAAATGAATTGATATTGCTGGATTTGGTTGATTCTTCGTCAATTTTATTTGATGTTTACAATGCTTATGTGGAAACCTGGTCGATGGTTTCATTGGTATCGGAAGTGACATATGTTCAAGGGTAACGTGGCACCGAAAGTGACGTGGCACCAGTGAAACCCGTCATTCCTGCATGCAGGTCTAGTTATTATTATTAGGCTTTCAGACTTTCGTCTGAAAGCCTATTGAGATTACTAAAATTATTATTAGGGTTTCACACTGCGTAGCTTGTGTGAAACACTATTGTTTTTGTTAAAATTATTATTCTTATTAGGGTTTCACACTGCGTAGCTTGTGTGAAACACTATTGTTTTTGTTAAAATTATTATTCTTATTATTATTATTATTATTATTCAGATTCCAATTTGAATAGATCTCAGCAACTACGTGTCGCATCGTTACGATCTCTTCGGTTTTACTGGGAAAGTGGGTGTGACTTAGAGGATAAAGCTATTTTGAACGTTCTGCGACAATGCGAAATGTCCGAAATCACCGAAGTTATCGTTTTTAAAAATATTGCAGTAATTTTAACAATAATCATTGGATTTTAACTTTCGATACATTTTGGCATAGCCTGAGACAGGGCACATAGCTACGCTACTTTCGATTTTTGATTTTCGGCAAATCTTCGAAGATATTAGGCGCCAAATTTCGAAAATTTAAAATTTTACAAAAAACTTTTTTATTTATGAATATTTTTTAGTCGTATTGTACACAGAATTAAAGGGTCATCTGACTAGTGCAAAAATGTTAAAAAATTTTGTCTCAGTAATTTACCTTGGCCGCCATTGGCTAATTCAGTTTTTCAGTCCTAGATTAATTTTTTATTGTTCGATTTGTATAAAACAAATTTCATATGCTTCGTTGTATCAATTGTCGTTTTTTTTATTACCGAAAGTGTTATCTGTCGGCACCGGAAGTGGCATAATTTTACCAAAAACTACAATTTTGACAGTTATTTACGATCTTCATAAACAAATATTATTTTTTTGAAAAATTATATGACTCAAAGAGTGTGCCCTTTCAAGGCGCAAAAAATGTAGGAAGCAGTTTTTTTAATTTCGATTTCATTTTCGAGCAAATTCGATTAAGAGGCTAAAAATGGTGTAAAATTGGCCTATTTACAACCTATTCAGGCTTTTCAGATTTTAAAATATTTCTTCGTAACTCTTATAAACTTGTAGCTATAATCCATACGAAGAAAATGTATGTTAAAATTCGTTTGTAATATAAGCAGTTGCCAAGAAATGGGCAGTTCTGCATAAGTCACTGTTTTCGTTATTTTGCCTGTAAAATAGTCAATTATTATTGGATTTTTATAAAAGTGACATCATTTGATTCAAAAAGCACGTAGCGTCATATCAAGTTGATTACAATTTAAAATTGACACCGGAAGTGACATCATTTGGTCAAAAAATGCATTTTACACTTTTTTAAATCAATGTTTTATTCAACCAAGAATAACTTAATATGTATTAATAATTTTAACTTTTGGTTTAAATTCACATATAAACAAAACTCATATGGTCATATAGATATCATAAAATGGTTTCTAACTTGTTCGGTTGCCGAGAAATAGACGGTTTTCTACAGGTCACTTTTGAAGGTTTCGGGGCCATAAAAGGGTCAATTATTATTCGATTTTCATAAACGTCACACCATGTTATACCTAATGCCATTTGGGATTTCATACAAGTAATTTAAGATTTTCATTATCACCGGAAGTAACGTCATTTTGGCAAAAACTGTATTTTTAGCCTCCAAAACAGATATTTTATTCAAATGAGTCTGTTTTGAAATCTTTTTCAAATTATGGTATTTGATGCCAATCAACAAATAGATTGAACCCATACGATCATACAGATACCACAAAATGGTTTCTAACTTGTACGGTTGCCGAGAAATAGCCGATTTTCTACAAGTCACTTTTCAAGTTTTTTGGTCTTTAAAAGTGGCAATTATTATTCGATTTAACGTTTTTATTTATAAATATTATTTAGTCGTGTTGTGCACAGAATTAAAGAGTCATCTGACTAGCGCAAAAATGTTAAAAAAATTTGTCTCAGTAATTTTCCTTGGCCGCCATTAGCTAATTCAGTTTTTCAGTCCTAGATTAATTTTTTATTGTTCGATTTGTATAAAACAAAGTTCATATGCTTCGTTGTCCCAATTGTTATTTTTTTATTACCAAAAGTGTTATCTAGCAAATTGGATTAAGGGGTGAAAAAAGGCGTAAAATTGACCTATTTACAACCCATTCAGGCTTTTCAGATTTTAAATTTTTTTTACTTAACTTTTATAAACCTGTCACTATAATCCATACGAAGAGAATGTATGTTAAAATTAGTTTCTAATATAAGCAGTTGCCGAGAAATGGGCAGTTTTGCATAAGTCACTGTTTTCGTAATGTTGCCTGTAAAATAGTCAATTATTAATGGATATTCACAAAAGTGACATCATTTGATTCAAAAAGCAAGTGTGCGTCATATCATGTTGATTACTATTTAAAATTGACACCGGAAGTGACGTCATTTAGTCAAAAACTCAATTTTTAACTTTTAAAATCGATCTTTTTTCAACCAAGAATTATGTCACATGTAATAATAAAATTAACTTTTGGTTTAAATTCACATATTAACAAAACTCATACGGTCAAATAGATATCATAAAATTGTTTCTAACTTGTTCGGTTGTCGAGATATAGGCGATTTTCTGAAAGTCACTTTTGAAGGTTTTTGGCCCATAAAAGTGTCAATTATTATTTGATTTTCATAAAATTTTCACCCTTTGAAGCCTAATGTCATAGACGATGTTATAAAACGAATTTAACGTTTTCATTATCACCGGAAGTAGCGTCATTTTGGCAAAAACTGTATTTTAAGCCTTCAAAACCGATATTTTATTCAAATGAGTCTGATTTGTAATGTTTATACAATTATGATATTTGATTCCAATCAACAAATAGATTAAACCCATACGGTCATATAAATACCAAAAAATGGTTTCTAACTTGTACGGTTGCCGAGAAATAGACGATTTTCTACACGTCACTTTTCAAGGTTTTTGGTCTATAAAAGTGGAAATTATTATTCGATTTACATAAAATTTTCACCATATGATGCCTTATGCCATTTCTGATTTCATAAGACTAAGGGAACATTTACATTATCACCGGAAGTACTGTTATTTTGTCAGGATCAATTACATGTAACAAATGTATAAAATAAAATTGCTGGATTTGTTTGATTCTGTTTCCATTTTATTTGATGTGTGCAATGCTTATGTGGAAACCTGTATATTGGTTTCATTGGTACCGGAAAGGACATATGTTCAAGGGTAACGTAGCACCAAAAGTGACACAAGTTCAAGTTCAAAGGTAACATGGCAAAAGTGAAACCCGTCATTCCTGCATGCAGGTCTAGTTATTATTCTTATTATTATTCCAATTCCACTTTGACTATATCTCAGCAACTACTTGTCGCATCGTTACAATTTCTTCGGTTTTACTGGGAAAGTGGGTGTGACTTAGAGGATAAAGCTATTTTGAACGTTCTGCGACAATGCGAAATGTCCGAAATCACCGAAGTTATCGTTTTTGAAAATATTGCAGTAATTTTAACAATAATCATTGGATTTTAACTTTCGATACATTTTGACATAGTCGGAGACAGGGCACATAGCTACGCTACTTTCGATTTTTGATTTTCGGCATATCTTCGAAGATATTAGGCGCCAAATTTCGAAAATTTAAAATTTTACAAAAAACTTTTTTATTTATGAAAATTTTTTAGTCGTGTTTTGCACAGAATTAAAGAGTCATCTGACTAGCGCAAAAATAGTAAAAAAAATTGTCTCAGTAATTTTCCTTGGCCGCCATTGGCTAATTCAGTTTTTCAGTCCCAGATTAATTTTTTATTGTTCGATTTGTATAAAACAAAGTTCATATGCTTCGTTGTCTCAATTGTCATTTTTTTTATTACCAAAAGTGTTATCTGTCGGCACCGGAAGTGGCATAATTTTACCAAAAACTACAATTTTGACAGTTATTTTCTTATATCGAAAACAAATATTATTTTTTGGAAAAATTATTTGACTCAAAGAGTGTGCCCTTTCAAGGCGCAAAAAATGTAGGAAGCAGTTTTTTTAATTTCGATTTCATTTTCGAGCAAATTCGATTAAGAGGCTAAAATGGTGTGAAATTGACCTATTTACAACCTATTCAGGCTTTTCAAATTTTAAAATATTTCTTTGTAACTTTTAAAAACTTGTAGCTATCATCCATACGAAGAGAATATGCGTGAAAATTAGTTTGTAATATAAGCAGTTGCCGAGAAATGGGCAGTTCTGTACAAGTCACTGTTTTCGTTATTTTGCCTATAAAATAGTCAATTATTATTGGATTTTTATAAAAGTGACATCATTTGATTCAAAAAGCATGTAGCGTCATATCAAGTTGATTACAATTTAAAATTGACACCGGAAGTGACATCATTTGGTCAAAAACTGCATTTTAAACTTTTTAAATCAATGTTTTATTCAACCAAGAATAACTTAATATGTATTAATAATTTTAACTTTTGGTTTAAATTCACATATAAACAATTCTCATATGGTCATATAGATATCATAAAATTGTTTCTAACTTGTTCGGTTGCCGAGAAATAGACGGTTTTCTACAGGTCACTTTTGAAGGTTTCGGGGCCATAAAAGTGTCAATTATTATTCGATTTTCATAAACGTTACACCGTGTTATACCTAATGCCATTTGGGATTTCATACAAGTAATTTAAGATTTTCATTATCACCGGAAGTAACGTCATTTTGGCAAAAACTGTATTTTTAGCCTTCAAAACAGATATTTTATTCAAATGAGTCTGTTTTGAAATCTTTTTCAAATTATGATATTTGATGCCAATCAACAAATAGAATGAACCCATACGATCATACAGATACCACAAAATGGTTCCTAACTTGTACGGTTGCAGAGAAATAGCCGATTTTCTACAAGTCACTTTTCAAGTTTTTTGGTCTTTAAAAGTGGCAATTATTATTCAATTTACAAAAAAATGTTCACTATATGATATCTATGCCATTTCTGATTTCATAAAACTAATTGAACATTTTCATTAACACCGGAAGTAATGTAATTTTGTCAAGATCATTTACAAGTAACAAATGTATAAAATGAATTGATATTGCTGGATTTGGTTGATTCTGCATCCATTTTATTTGATGTGAGCAAAGTATTTGGAAACCTGTTTAGTGGTTTCGGTTGGTACCATAGTGACATATGTTCAAGGGTAACTTGGCACCGGAAGTGACATGTTTAAGGGTAACGTGGTACCAGTGAAACCCGTCATTCCTGCATGCAGGTCTAGTTATTATTATTATTATTATTTACCGCGAGGGCCTAGATCTCCATGATCGAAAACAGATATCGATCTGGAATTAGCTTTTCTATCGGGAAACCATGTGGTGGCTACTTGATAAAATATTTTTGAAATTTCTGCGCATACCGGAAGTGACCGAACTTTGTACTTTCTCTAAAAATTGAAAATCGGCCATAGTTTCGTCAATTCTTTATCCATTTTCAAACAAATTACATTTTTGGAATCCCTGAATCTTTTCTGAGACAATGGCTATCTCACATTTTTCAATTTCGAACATTCGTCTATGACTTTTATCGTTCGAAAATTGAAAACATGTTGTTTACGAGACAATTTTTGTTATTTTTCAAAATTTTCAAATTTGACCTACATTTTTGGATACCTGAAGTCCATCCGATTCCAGTAATATAAGTTTCATTCAGAGTTATCGCCCTTTATTTTCCGATTTTTTTCGAATTTTCTTCCCATTTTGCGAGCTCGGGTTTCGTTTTATGGTAGAATTGACGTTTATGAAACTTCTGGAACATGAAGTTATAGTCCAATACCAACTGATAAAGCAATTTCGACACGGATCTTCAAACCGGAAGTGGTCGAAATAATGTTCAATATTTTGAAAAAAATGCAAAAAATGGATATTTTGGGGGAAAACGCTATTTCTCTGTCCGATATCAATGGATTAAACGAATGAAGGTACCGTTTGATGGCACGATTGTTGGACTATCATATGATACCCCATACATACGGATACTATGAACAGACAGCAAAATATGGCACGCTGAAAATCAAGTATTTTCTGATTTGGAGCGTTTTTGGACGCCTGTATCTCGAAAACTTAACCTGCAATATTTTTTAAATTTTTTCTATCGAGAGTCCTTTGGGAGGTATTTGACATGAAGCCATCCAATAGGACTTTGAAATGTCTGGAATAGGATAAAAAAGGGACTGGAAATCGAAAAAAGTCGAAAAATCGTGAAATTTTGGAAAATGCTCTACTATTTTTTTATTTTAAGAGATTTTTAAAAAAAGGTTGTATATTCAGATAGCTGACCTAATTACGATTCTAACGATGTATAATATGTATGTAATTATTAAAATTTAATTTTCTATATTTTAAATTTTTTGCATTTTTGGCACTTTTGAACATAGGATTTCTCAGGGGCATTTTATCTGATCAGATAATGTAATATATCATTACAGAGCCCTGTGGCTATTTTAGTGCCCAAACCGGCTATTAGAACTATTCCGACAATAATAACCATACCGGAAGTATTCAAAAAATGAAAAAAAAGAGTAAAAACATTGTCGCACTTGCGAAAAACTTGATTTCTCCCTTAGGTAATAGCGGACCAAAAGAACTAAAGTGTCGCTGGATAGCCCTATTAATGGACCATCATATGGTATCTAAATAATACGATTTCGATGGTAAGGAAATAAATTATTGTATGCCAAAAATCTAGTATTTTCCAATTTTTTAACATTCTGAGACGCCCTTTTCTCGAAAACGACGCCTACGATTTTTCTTAAACGTTTCTTACTCAAAGTCCTGTCAGTTGTCTATATAGGGAATCCAAAATGAAAAGCATTGAAATAATATAAGTGGTCGAAAAATGGCCTCAAACTTTGAAAAAAATTGAAAAATCGTTAAATTTTTTGAAACGCTCTTTAATTTATCTTTTTTTCCAAAACTACTCAATGGATGTTTCTGACACTTCTGGTACGTACAGTTAAGTATCCAAAGGACTTCGTAAAGCTATCACAACAACGATCGTAAAACCGGAAGTAGTCGAAAAAATGTCCGATATTTCGAAAAAAATTAATTTTTTTACGAAAACCATTTTTATTTATGAATATTTTTTGATGATATTTTACACAGGGTTAAAATATCATCGTACTTGAGCAGAAATGAGAAAAAAAATTGTCTCGGTAATTGGCGTTAGCCACCATCGGCTAATTTAGTTTTTCGTACCCAGAAAAATTATTTATTGTTCGATTTGTATAAAACAAAGTTCATATGCACCATGGTCCCAATTGTAATTTTTTTTGTTACGGTGAAATTTTTCTGTCGGCAACGGAAGTGACGTAATATTAACAAAAACTACAATTTTGACAGTTCGGTACCACTTTTTGAAAGCAAATATTATTTTTTTTCAAAACTGATATGACTAAAAGGATGCACCCTGCAAAGGTGCACAAAAACCTTAGCTCATATTTTTTAATTTCAACTTCATTTTCGGGCAATTTCGAATAAAATGTAAAATAAAGTGTAAAATTCAGTTATTTACAATTCATTCAGCGTCTTCATATTTTGAAATATTTATTTGTAATTTTCATAAACTCGTAGCAATAATCCAGACGAAGAGAATGTATGCGAAAATTAGTTTGTAATATGAGCAGTTGCCGAGAAATATGCAATTTTGCATGCATCACTTTTCACGTTATTTTGCCTATAAAAGAGTTAATTATTATTCGATTTGCAATATTTTTTTTCCATTTGATGCCTAATGCCAATTTGGACTAGGTCAAGCCAATTTTACATTTTCACTGTGACCGGAAAGACGTCATTTGGGCAAAAACTGTATTTTTAACCTAAAAAATAAATATTTTATTCAAATGAGTCTGCCTTATAATATTTTTAAAATTATGATATTTGATTCCCATCAACGAATAAAATGAAGCCATACGACCATACAGATACCACAAAATGGTTTCTAACTTGTACGGTTACAGAGAAATAGGCGATCTTCTATAAGTCACTTTTCAAGGTTTTTGGTCTGTAAAACTGTCAATTATTATTCGATTTTTACAATTTATTTACCATTTCATGCCTTATGCTATTTATGACTTCTATGAACCAAGTTAAAATTTTCAATATCACCGGAAGTAATGTAATTTTTGCAAAAAACGTATTTTTAGCCTTTAAAACAAACATTTTTTTGAAGGGATTTATATTTATTATTCGTTCAACTTTATAACGTCTGACTCTAATGGGCAGTAAGACTGAATCAATACCATCATATTGATATCAAGAAAAATCTTCTAGCATGTTCCCTTGTCGAATAATAACCAATTTTCCGAGGGTCACTTTTCAGTTTTTTACCTTCTTAATTTCAGTTTATGGGTTATAGGTTAATTATTTATTGTCCGATATTTATAAAAAAAAGTTTGTATTTTGTATGTTGCGAATTTTCGACTTATTTTTCATCTATAAAAATTTCTTTCGGCACCGGAAGTGACATACTTTTGCCATAATTTACAATTTTGACCGGTCTTTTAGCCAGCAAATATTACTTTTAGATATGATAGAGGGTGTCACTGAAGCAAAACAACTAAAGTATAGTTTGGTAGCTCAATGGATCGGCTATGGTATAATAAACTTCCTGTATGATTCCTGAAAGCCGGTTCAGTGCTGCTTGCAGGTCTAGTTAGGCTTTCAGACTTTCGTCTGAAAGCCTATTGAGATTACTAAAATTATTATTATTATTATTATTATTTACCGCGGGGGCCTAGATCTCCATGATCGAAAACAGATATCGATCTCGAATTAGATTTTCTATTGGGAAACCATGTGGTGGCTACTTGATAAAATATTTTTGAAATTTCTGCGCATACCGGAAGTGACCGAACTTTGCACGTTGTCTAAAAATTGAAAATCGGCCATAGTTTCGTCAATTCTTTATCCATTTTCAAACAAATTACATTTTTGGAATCCCTGAATCTTTTCTGAGACAATGGCTATCTCACATTTTTCAATTTCGAACATTTGTCTATGACTTTTATCGTTCGAAAATTGAAAACATGTTGTTTACGAGACAATTTTTGTCATTTTTCAAAATTTTCAAATTTGACCTACATTTTTGGATACCTGAAGTCCATCCGATTCCAGTAATATAAGTTTCATTCCGAGTTATCGCCCTTTATTTTTCGATTTTTTTCGAATTTTCTTCCCATTTTGTCAGCTCGGGTTTCGTTTTATGGTAGAATTGACGTTTTTGAAACTTCTGGAACATGAAGTCATAGTCCAATACCAACGTATAAAGCAATTTCGACAAGAATCCTCAAACCGGAAGTGGTCGAAATAATGTGCAATATTTTGAAAAAAATGCAAAAAATGGATATTTTGGGGAAAAACGCGATTTCTCCACCCGATATCAATGGATTAAGGAAATTAGGGTACCATTAGACTGCACTAGGATTGTGCTATCGTATGATACCCAACTCGTACGGATACGATGAGCAGGCAGCAAAATATGGCACGCTGAAAATCAAGTATTTTCTGATTTGGAGCGTTTTTGGACGCCTGTATCTCGAAAACTTAACCGCAACTTTTTTTGTAATTTTTTCTATCGAGAGTCCTTTCGGAGGTATTTTGCATGAGGCCATCCAATAAGACTTTGAAATATCTGGAATAGGTGAAATAACGGACTGAAAATCGAAAAAAGTCGAAAAATCGTGAAATTTTGGAAAATGCTCTGCTATTCTTTTATTTTCAGAGATTTTCAAAAAAAGATTGTATATTCAGATAGCTGACCTAATTACGATTCTAACGATGTATAATATGTATGTAGTTATTGAAATTTAATTTTCGATATTTTAAATTTTTTGCATTTTTGGCACTTTTGAACCTAGGATTTCTCAGGGGAATTTTATCTGATCAGATAATGTAATATATCATTACAGAGCCCTGTGGCTATTTTAGTGCCCAAACCGGTTATTAAAACTATACCGACAATAATAACCATACCGGAAGTATTCAAAAAATGAAAAAAAAGGTTAAAAACATTGTCACACTTGCGAAAAACTTGATTTCTCCCTTAGGTAATAGCGGACCAAAAGAACTAAAGTGTCGTTGAATAGCCCTATTAATGGACCATCATATGGTATCTAAATAATACGATATCGATGGTAAGGAAATAAATTATTGTATGCCAAAAATCTAGTATTTTCCGATTTTTTAACATTCTGAGACGCCCTTTTCTCAAAAACGACTCCGCAGATTTTTCTTAAACTTTTCTTACTCAAAGTCCTATCGGTTGTCTATATAGTGAATCCAAAATGAAAAGCATTGAAATAATATAGGTGGTCTAAAAATGGCATCAAACTTTGAAAAAAATTGAAAAATCGTTAAATTTTTGTAAACGCTCTTTAATTTATCTTTTTTTCCAAAACTGCTCAATGGATATTTCTGACACTTCTGGTACAGAAAGTTAAGTATCTAAAGAACTTCGTAAAGCTATCACAACAACGATCGTAAAACCGGAAGTAGTCGAAAAAATGTCCGATATTTTGAAAAAAAATTAATTGTTTCACGAAAATCTTTTTTATTTATGAATATTTTTTGATGATATTTTACACAGGGTTAAAATATCATCCTACTTGAGCAGAAATGAGAAAAAAAATTGTCTCATTAATTTGCGTTAGCCGCCATCGGCTAATTTATTTTTTCGTACCCAGAAAAATTATTTATTGTTCGATTTGTATAAAACAAAGTTCATATGCTCCGTGGTCCCAATTGTAATTTTTTTTGTTACGGTGAAATTTTTCTATCGGCAACGGAAGTGACGTAATATTAACAAAAACTACAATTTTGACAGTTCGGTACCACTTTTTGAAAGCAAATATTATTTTTTTTCAAAGCTGATATAATTAAACGGATGCACCCTGCAAAGGTGCACAAAATGCTTAGCTCATATTTTTAAATTTCAATTTCATTTTCGGGCAATTTCGAATAAAATGTAAAATAAAGTGTAAAATTCAGTTATTTACAATTCATTCAGCGTCTTCATATTTTGAAATATTTATTTGTAATTTTCATAAACTCGTAGCAATAATCCAGACGAAGAGAATGTATGCGAAAATTAGTTTGTAATATGAGCAGTTGCCGAGAAATATGCAATTTTGCATGCATCACTTTTCACGTTATTTTGCCTATAGAAGAGTGAATTATTATTCGATTTGCAATATTTTTTTTCCATTTGATGCCTAATGCCAATTTGGACTAGGTCAAGTCAATTTAACATTTTCACTGTGACCGGAAATGACGTCATTTGGGCAAAAACTGTATTTTTAACCTAAAAAACTAATATTTTATTCAAATGAGTTTGCCTTATAATATTTTTAAAATTATGATATTTGATTCCCATCAACGAATAGAATGAAGCCATACGACCATACAGATACCACAAAATGGTTTCTAACTTGTACGGTTACAGAGAAATAGGCGATCTTCTATAAGTCACTTTTCGAGGTTTTTGGTCTATAAAAGTGTCAATTATTATTCGATTTTTATAATTTTTTTACCATTTGATGCCTTATGCCATTTATGACTTCTATGAACCAAGTTAACATTTTCAATATCACCGGAAGTAATGTAATTTTTGCAAAAAACGTATTTTTAGCCTTCAAAACAAACATTTTTTTGAAGTGATTTATATTCATTATTCGTTTAACTTTATAACGTCTGACTCTAATGGGCAGTCAGATTGAACCAATACCATCATATTAATATCAAGAAAAGGCTTCTAGCATGTTCCCTTGTCGAATAATAACCAATTTTCCCAGGGTCACTTTTAAGTTTTTTACCTTCTTAATTTCAGTTTATGGGTTATAGGTTAATTATTTATTGCCCGATATGTATAAAACAAAGTTTGTATTTTGTATGCTGCGAATTTTCGACTTATTTTTTACCTATAAAAATTTCTTTCGGCACCGGAAGTGACGTAATTTTGCCATAATTTACTATTTTGACCGGTCTTTTCGCCAGCAAATATTACTTTTACATATGATAGAGGGTGTCACTGAAGCAAAACAACTAAAGTATAGTTTGGTAGCTCAATGGATCGGCTATGGTATAATAAACTTCCTGTATGATTCCTGAAAGCCGGTTCAGCAGACTTTCGTCTGAAAGCCTATTGAGATTACTAAAATTATTATTATTATTATTAGGCTTTCAGACTTTCGTCTGAAAGCCTATTGAGATTACTAAAATTATTATTATTATTATTATTATTATTATTATTATTATTTACCGCGAGGGCCTAGATCTCCATGATCGAAAACAGATATCGATCTGGAATTAGCTTTTCTATCGGGAAACCATGTGGTGGCTACTTGATAAAATATTTTTGAAATTTCTGCGCATACCGGAAGTGACCGAACTTTGTACTTTCTCTAAAAATTGAAAATCGGCCATAGTTTCGTCAATTCTTTATCCATTTTCAAACAAATTACATTTTTGGAATCCCTGAATCTTTTCTGAGACAATGGCTATCTCACATTTTTCAATTTCGAACATTCGTCTATGACTTTTATCGTTCGAAAATTGAAAACATGTTGTTTACGAGACAATTTTTGTTATTTTTCAAAATTTTCAAATTTGACCTACATTTTTGGATACCTGAAGTCCATCCGATTCCAGTAATATAAGTTTCATTCAGAGTTATCGCCCTTTATTTTCCGATTTTTTTCGAATTTTCTTCCCATTTTGCGAGCTCGGGTTTCGTTTTATGGTAGAATTGACGTTTATGAAACTTCTGGAACATGAAGTTATAGTCCAATACCAACTGATAAAGCAATTTCGACACGGATCTTCAAACCGGAAGTGGTCGAAATAATGTTCAATATTTTGAAAAAAATGCAAAAAATGGATATTTTGGGTGAAAACGCTATTTCTCTGTCCGATATCAATGGATTAAACGAATGAAGGTACCGTTTGATGGCACGATTGTTGGACTATCATATGATACCCCATTCATACGGATACTATGAACAGACAGCAAAATATGGCACGCTGAAAATCAAGTATTTTCTGATTTGGAGCGTTTTTGGACGCCTGTATCTCGAAAACTTAACCTGCAATATTTTTTAAATTTTTTCTATCGAGAGTCCTTTGGGAGGTATTTGACATGAAGCCATCCAATAGGACTTTGAAATGTCTGGAATAGGATAAAAAAGGGACTGAAAATCGAAAAAAGTCGAAAAATCGTGAAAATTTGGAAAATGCTCTACTATTTTTTTATTTTAAGAGATTTTTAAAAAAAGGTTGTATATTCAGATAGCTGACCTAATTACGATTCTAACGATGTATAATATGTATGTAATTATTAAAATTTAATTTTCTATATTTTAAATTTTTTGCATTTTTGGCACTTTTGAACATAGGATTTCTCAGGGGCATTTTATCTGATCAGATAATGTAATATATCATTACAGAGCCCTGTGGCTATTTTAGTGCCCAAACCGGCTATTAGAACTATTCCGACAATAATAACCATACCGGAAGTATTCAAAAAATGAAAAAAAAGAGTAAAAACATTGTCGCACTTGCGAAAAACTTGATTTCTCCCTTAGGTAATAGCGGACCAAAAGAACTAAAGTGTCGCTGGATAGCCCTATTAATGGACCATCATATGGTATCTAAATAATACGATTTCGATGGTAAGGAAATAAATTATTGTATGCCAAAAATCTAGTATTTTCCAATTTTTTAACATTCTGAGACGCCCTTTTCTCGAAAACGACGCCTACGATTTTTCTTAAACGTTTCTTACTCAAAGTCCTGTCAGTTGTCTATATAGGGAATCCAAAATGAAAAGCATTGAAATAATGTAAGTGGTCGAAAAATGGCCTCAAACTTTGAAAAAAATTGAAAAATCGTTAATTTTTTTGAAACGCTCTTTAATTTATCTTTTTTTCCAAAAATACTCAAGGGATGTTTCTGACACTTCTGGTACGTACAGTTAAGTATCCAAAGGACTTCGTAAAGCTATCACAACAACGATCGTAAAACCGGAAGTAGTCGAAAAAATGTCCGATATTTCGAAAAAAATTAATTTTTTTACGAAAACCTTTTTTATTTATGAATATTTTTTGATGATATTTTACACAGGGTTAAAATATCATCGTACTTGAGCAGAAATGAGAAAAAAAATTGTCTCGGTAATTTGCGTTAGCCACCATCGGCTAATTTAGTTTTTCGTACCCAGAAAAATTATTTATTGTTCGATTTGTATAAAACAAAGTTCATATGCACCATGGTCCCAATTGTAATTTTTTTTGTTACGGTGAAATTTTTCTGTCGGCAACGGAAGTGACGTAATATTAACAAAAACTACAATTTTGACAGTTCGGTACCACTTTTTGAAAGCAAATATTATTTTTTTTCAAAACTGATATGACTAAAAGGATGCACCCTGCAAAGGTCCACAAAAACCTTAGCTCATATTTTTTAATTTCAACTTCATTTTCGGGCAATTTCGAATAAAATGTAAAATAAAGTGTAAAATTCAGTTATTTACAATTCATTCAGCGTCTTCATATTTTGAAATATTTATTTGTAATTTTCATAAACTCGTAGCAATAATCCAGACGAAGAGAATGTATGCGAAAATTAGTTTGTAATATGAGAGGTTGCCGAGAAATATGCAATTTTGCATGCATCACTTTTCACGTTATTTTGCCTATAAAAGAGTTAATTATTATTCGATTTGCAATATTTTTTTTCCATTTGATGCCTAATGCCAATTTGGACTAGGTCAAGCCAATTTTACATTTTCACTGTGACCGGAAATGACGTCATTTGGGCAAAAACTGTATTTTTAACCTAAAAAATAAATATTTTATTCAAATGAGTCTGCCTTATAATATTTTTAAAATTATGATATTTGATTCCCATCAACGAATAAAATGAAGCCATACGACCATACAGATACCACAAAATGGTTTCTAACTTGTACGGTTACAGAGAAATAGGCGATCTTCTATAAGTCACTTTTCAAGGTTTTTGGTCTGTAAAACTGTCAATTATTATTCGATTTTTACAATTTATATACCATTTCATGCCTTATGCTATTTATGACTTCTATGAACCAAGTTAAAATTTTCAATATCACCGGAAGTAATGTAATTTTTGCAAAAAACGTATTTTTAGCCTTTAAAACAAACATTTTTTTGAAGGGATTTATATTTATTATTCGTTTAACTTTATAACGTCTGACTCTAATGGGCAGTAAGACTGAATCAATATCATCATATTGATATCAAGAAAAATCTTCTAGCATGTTCCCTTGTCGAATAATAACCAATTTTCCGAGGGTCACTTTTCAGTTTTTTACCTTCTTAATTTCAGTTTATGGGTTATAGGTTAATTATTTATTGTCCGATATTTATAAAAAAAAGTTTGTATTTTGTATGTTGCGAATTTTCGACTTATTTTTCATGTATAAAAATTTCTTTCGGCACCGGAAGTGACATACTTTTGCCATAATTTACAATTTTGACCGGTCTTTTAGCCAGCAAATATTACTTTTAGATATGATAGAGGGTGTCACTGAAGCAAAACAACTAAAGTATAGTTTGGTAGCTCAATGGATCGGCTATGGTATAATAAACTTCCTGTATGATTCCTGAAAGCCGGTTCAGTGCTGCTTGCAGGTCTAGTTATTATTATTATTATTATTATTTACCGCGAGGGCCTAGATCTCCATGATCGAAAACAGATATCGATCTGGAATTAGCTTTTCTATCGGGAAACCATGTGGTGGCTACTTGATAAAATATTTTTGAAATTTCTGCGCATACCGGAAGTGACCGAACTTTGTACTTTCTCTAAAAATTGAAAATCGGCCATAGTTTCGTCAATTCTTTATCCATTTTCAAACAAATTACATTTTTGGAATCCCTGAATCTTTTCTGAGACAATGGCTATCTCACATTTTTCAATTTCGAACATTCGTCTATGACTTTTATCGTTCGAAAATTGAAAACATGTTGTTTACGAGACAATTTTTGTTATTTTTCAAAATTTTCAAATTTGACCTACATTTTTGGATACCTGAAGTCCATCCGATTCCAGTAATATAAGTTTCATTCAGAGTTATCGCCCTTTATTTTCCGATTTTTTTCGAATTTTCTTCCCATTTTGCGAGCTCGGGTTTCGTTTTATGGTAGAATTGACGTTTATGAAACTTCTGGAACATGAAGTTATAGTCCAATACCAACTGATAAAGCAATTTCGACACGGATCTTCAAACCGGAAGTGGTCGAAATAATGTACAATATTTTGAAAAAAATGCAAAAAATGGATATTTTGGGGGAAAACGCTATTTCTCTGTCCGATATCAATGGATTAAACGAATGAAGGTACCGTTTGATGGCACGATTGTTGGACTATCATATGATACCCCATTCATACGGATACTATGAACAGACAGCAAAATATGGCACGCTGAAAATCAAGTATTTTCTGATTTGGAGCGTTTTTGGACGCCTGTATCTCGAAAACTTAACCTGCAATATTTTTTAAATTTTTTCTATCGAGAGTCCTTTGGGAGGTATTTGACATGAAGCCATCCAATAGGACTTTGAAATGTCTGGAATAGGATAAAAAAGGGACTGAAAATCGAAAAAAGTCGAAAAATCGTGAAATTTTGGAAAATGCTCTACTATTTTTTTATTTTAAGAGATTTTTAAAAAAAAGGTTGTATATTCAGATAGCTGACCTAATTACGATTCTAACGATGTATAATATGTATGTAATTATTAAAATTTAATTTTCTATATTTTAATTTTTTTGCATTTTTGGCACTTTTGAACATATGATTTCTCAGGGGCATTTTATCTGATCAGATAATGTAATATATCATTACAGAGCCATGTGGCTATTTTAGTGCCCAAACCGGCTATTAGAACTATTCCGACAATAATAACCATACCGGAAGTATTCAAAAAATGAAAAAAAAAGAGTAAAAACATTGTCGCACTTGCGAAAAACTTGATTTCTCCCTTAGGTAATAGCGGACCAAAAGAACTAAAGTGTCGCTGGATAGCCCTATTAATGGACCATCATATGGTATCTAAATAATACGATTTCGATGGTAAGGAAATAAATTATTGTATGCCAAAAATCTAGTATTTTCCAATTTTTTAACATTCTGAGACGCCCTTTTCTCGAAAACGACGCCTACGATTTTTCTTAAACGTTTCTTACTCAAAGTCCTGTCAGTTGTCTATATAGGGAATCCAAAATGAAAAGCATTGAAATAATATAAGTGGTCGAAAAATGGCCTCAAACTTTGAAAAAAATTGAAAAATCGTTAAATTTTTTGAAACGCTCTTTAATTTATCTTTTTTTCCAAAACTATTCAATGGATGTTTCTGACACTTCTGGTACGTACAGTTAAGTATCCAAAGGACTTCGTAAAGCTATCACAACAACGATCGTAAAACCGGAAGTAGTCGAAAAAATGTCCGATATTTCGAAAAAAATTAATTTTTTTACGAAAACCTTTTTTATTTATGAATATTTTTTGATGATATTTTACACAGGGTTAAAATATCATCGTACTTGAGCAGAAATGAGAAAAAAAATTGTCTCGGTAATTTGCGTTAGCCACCATCGGCTAATTTAGTTTTTCGTACCCAGAAAAATTATTTATTGTTCGATTTGTATAAAACAAAGTTCATATGCACCATGGTCCCAATTGTAATTTTTTTTGTTACGGTGAAATTTTTCTGTCGGCAACGGAAGTGACGTAATATTAACAAAAACTACAATTTTGACAGTTCGGTACCACTTTTTGAAAGCAAATATTATTTTTTTTCAAAACTGATATGACTTAAAGGATGCACCCTGCAAAGGTGCACAAAAACCTTAGCTCATATTTTTTAATTTCAACTTCATTTTCTGGCAATTTCGAATAAAATGTAAAATAAAGTGTAAAATTCAGTTATTTACAATTCATTCAGCGTCTTCATATTTTGAAATATTTATTTGTAATTTTCATAAACTCGTAGCAATAATCCAGACGAAGAGAATGTATGCGAAAATTAGTTTGTAATATGAGCAGTTGCCGAGAAATATGCAATTTTGCATGCATCACTTTTCACGTTATTTTGCCTATAAAAGAGTTAATTATTATTCGATTTGCAATATTTTTTTTCCATTTGATGCCTAATGCCAATTTGGACTAGGTCAAGCCAATTTTACATTTTCACTGTGACCGGAAATGACGTCATTTGGGCAAAAACTGTATTTTTAACCTAAAAAATAAATATTTTATTCAAATGAGTCTGCCTTATAATATTTTTAAAATTATGATATTTGATTCCCATCAACGAATAAAATGAAGCCATATGACCATACAGATACCACAAAATGGTTTCTAACTTGTACGGTTACAGAGAAATAGGCGATCTTCTATAAGTCACTTTTCAAGGTTTTTGGTCTGTAAAACTGTCAATTATTATTCGATTTTTACAATTTATTTACCATTTCATGCCTTATGCTATTTATGACTTCTATGAACCAAGTTAAAATTTTCAATATCACCGGAAGTAATGTAGTTTTTGCAAAAAACGTATTTTTAGCCTTTAAAACAAACATTTTTTTGAAGGGATTTATATTTATTATTCGTTTAACTTTATAACGTCTGACTCTAATGGGCAGTAAGACTGAATCAATACCATCATATTGATATCAAGAAAAATCTTCTAGCATGTTCCCTTGTCGAATAATAACCAATTTTCCGAGGGTCACTTTTCAGTTTTTTACCTTCTTAATTTCAGTTTATGGGTTATAGGTTAATTATTTATTGTCCGATATTTATAAAAAAAAGTTTGTATTTTGTATGTTGCGAATTTTCGACTTATTTTTCATCTATAAAAATTTCTTTCGGCACCGGAAGTGACATACTTTTGCCATAATTTACAATTTTGACCGGTCTTTTAGCCAGCAAATATTACTTTTAGATATGATAGAGGGTGTCACTGAAGCAAAACAACTAAAGTATAGTTTGGTAGCTCAATGGATCGGCTATGGTATAATAAACTTCCTGTATGATTCCTGAAAGCCGGTTCAGTGCTGCTTGCAGGTCTAGTTATTATTATTATTATTATTATTTACCGCGAGGGCCTAGATCTCCATGATCGAAAACAGATATCGATCTGGAATTAGCTTTTCTATCGGGAAACCATGTGGTGGCTACTTGATAAAATATTTTTGAAATTTCTGCGCATACCGGAAGTGACCGAACTTTGTACTTTCTCTAAAAATTGAAAATCGGCCATAGTTTCGTCAATTCTTTATCCATTTTCAAACAAATTACATTTTTGGAATCCCTGAATCTTTTCTGAGACAATGGCTATCTCACATTTTTCAATTTCGAACATTCGTCTATGACTTTTATCGTTCGAAAATTGAAAACATGTTGTTTACGAGACAATTTTTGTTATTTTTCAAAATTTTCAAATTTGACCTACATTTTTGGATACCTGAAGTCCATCCGATTCCAGTAATATAAGTTTCATTCAGAGTTATCGCCCTTTATTTTCCGATTTTTTTCGAATTTTCTTCCCATTTTGCGAGCTCGGGTTTCGTTTTATGGTAGAATTGACGTTTATGAAACTTCTGGAACATGAAGTTATAGTCCAATACCAACTGATAAAGCAATTTCGACACGGATCTTCAAACCGGAAGTGGTCGAAATAATGTTCAATATTTTGAAAAAAATGCAAAAAATGGATATTTTGGGGGAAAACGCTATTTCTCTGTCCGATATCAATGGATTAAACGAATGAAGGTACCGTTTGATGGCACGATTGTTGGACTATCATATGATACCCCATTCATACGGATACTATGAACAGACAGCAAAATATGGCACGCTGAAAATCAAGTATTTTCTGATTTGGAGCGTTTTTGGACGCCTGTATCTCGAAAACTTAACCTGCAATATTTTTTAAATTTTTTCTATCGAGAGTCCTTTGGGAGGTATTTGACATGAAGCCATCCAATAGGACTTTGAAATGTCTGGAATAGGATAAAAAAAGGGACTGAAAATCGAAAAAAGTCGAAAAATCGTGAAATTTTGGAAAATGCTCTACTATTTTTTTATTTTAAGAGATTTTTAAAAAAAGGTTGTATATTCAGATAGCTGACCTAATTACGATTCTAACGATGTATAATATGTATGTAATTATTAAAATTTAATTTTCTATATTTTAATTTTTTTGCATTTTTGGCATTTTTGAACATAGGATTTCTCAGGGGCATTTTATCTGATCAGATAATGTAATATACCATTACAGAGCCCTGTGGCTATTTTAGTGCCCAAACCGGCTATTAGAACTATTCCGACAATAATAACCATACCGGAAGTATTCAAAAAATGAAAAAAAAGAGTAAAAACATTGTCGCACTTGCGAAAAACTTGATTTCTTCCTTAGGTAATAGCGGACCAAAAGAACTAAAGTGTCGCTGGATAGCCCTATTAATGGACCATCATATGGTATCTAAATAATACGATTTCGATGGTAAGGAAATAAATTATTGTATGCCAAAAATCTAGTATTTTCCAATTTTTTAACATTCTGAGACGCCCTTTTCTCGAAAACGACGCCTACGATTTTTCTTAAACGTTTCTTACTCAAAGTCCTGTCAGTTGTCTATATAGGGAATCCAAAATGAAAAGCATTGAAATAATATAAGTGGTCGAAAAATGGCCTCAAACTTTGAAAAAAATTGAAAAATCGTTAAATTTTTTGAAACGCTCTTTAATTTATCTTTTTTTCCAAAACTACTCAATGGATGTTTCTGACACTTCTGGTACGTACAGTTAAATATCCAAAGGACTTCGTAAAGCTATCACAACAACGATCGTAAAACCGGAAGTAGTCGAAAAAATGTCCGATATTTCGAAAAAAATTATTTTTTTTACGAAAACCTTTTTTATTTATGAATATTTTTTGATGATATTTTACACAGGGTTAAAATATCATCGTACTTGAGCAGAAATGAGAAAAAAAATTGTCTCGGTAATTTGCGTTAGCCACCATCGGCTAATTTAGTTTTTCGTACCCAGAAAAATTATTTATTGTTCGATTTGTATAAAACAAAGTTCATATGCACCATGGTCCCAATTGTAATTTTTTTTGTTACGGTGAAATTTTTCTGTCGGCAACGGAAGTGACGTAATATTAACAAAAACTACAATTTTGACAGTTCGGTACCACTTTTTGAAAGCAAATATTATTTTTTTTCAAAACTGATATGACTAAAAGGATGCACCCTGCAAAGGTGCACAAAAACCTTAGCTCATATTTTTTAATTTCAACTTCATTTTCGGGCAATTTCGAATAAAATGTAAAATAAAGTGTAAAATTCAGTTATTTACAATTCATTCAGCGTCTTCATATTTTGAAATATTTATTTGTAATTTTCATAAACTCGTAGCAATAATCCAGACGAAGAGAATGTATGCGAAAATTAGTTTGTAATATGAGCAGTTGCCGAGAAATATGCAATTTTGCATGCATCACTTTTCACGTTATTTTGCCTATAAAAGAGTTAATTATTATTCGATTTGCAATATTTTTTTTCCATTTGATGCCTAATGCCAATTTGGACTAGGTCAAGCCAATTTTACATTTTCACTGTTACCGGAAATGACGTCATTTGGGCAAAAACTGTATTTTTAACCTAAAAAATAAATATTTTATTCAAATGAGTCTGCCTTATAATATTTTTAAAATTATGATATTTGATTCCCATCAACGAATAAAATGAAGCCATACGACCATACAGATACCACAAAATGGTTTCTAACTTGTACGGTTACAGAGAAATAGGCGATCTTCTATAAGTCACTTTTCAAGGTTTTTGGTCTGTAAAACTGTCAATTATTATTCGATTTTTACAATTTATTTACCATTTCATGCCTTATGCTATTTATGACTTCTATGAACCAAGTTAAAATTTTCAATATCACCGGAAGTAATGTAATTTTTGCAAAAAACGTATTTTTAGCCTTTAAAACAAACATTTTTTTGAAGGGATTTATATTTATTATTCGTTTAACTTTATAACGTCTGACTCTAATGGGCAGTAAGACTGAATCAATACCATCATATTGATATCAAGAAAAATCTTCTAGCATGTTCCCTTGTCGAATAATAACCAATTTTCCGAGGGTCACTTTTCAGTTTTTTACCTTCTTAATTTCAGTTTATGGGTTATAGGTTAATTATTTATTGTCCGATATTTATAAAAAAAAGTTTGTATTTTGTATGTTGCGAATTTTCGACTTATTTTTCATCTATAAAAATTTCTTTCGGCACCGGAAGTGACATACTTTTGCCATAATTTACAATTTTGA
This sequence comes from Patella caerulea, assembly GCA_036850965.1. Taxonomy (NCBI): domain Eukaryota; kingdom Metazoa; phylum Mollusca; class Gastropoda; family Patellidae; genus Patella; species Patella caerulea. The sequence goes on along the minus strand of JAZGQO010000001.1, from coordinate 45,153,311 downwards.
CCGGTCTTTTAGCCAGCAAATATTACTTTTAGATATGATAGAGGGTGTCACTGAAGCAAAACAACTAAAGTATAGTTTGGTAGCTCAATGGATCGGCTATGGTATAATAAACTTCTTGTATGATTCCTGAAAGCCGGTTCAGTGCTGCTTGCAGGTCTAGTTATTATTATTAGGCTTTCAGACTTTCGTCTGAAAGCCTATTGAGATTACTAAAATTATTATTATTATTAGGCTTTCAGACTTTCGTCTGAAAGCCTATTGAGATTACTAAAATTATTATTATTATTATTATTTACCGCGAGGGCCTAGATCTCTATGATCGAAACAGATATCGATCTGGAATTAGATTTTCTATTGGGAAACCATGTGGTGGCTACTTGATAAAATATTTTCGAAATTTCTGCGCATACCGGAAGTGACCGAACTTTGTACGTTGTCTAAAAATTGAAAATTGGCAATAGTTTCGCCAATTCTTTATCCATTTTCAAACAAATTACATTTTTGGAATCCCTGAATCTTTTCTGAGACAATGGCTATCTCACATTTTTCAATTTCGAACATTCGTCTATGACTTTTATCGTTTGAAAATTGAAAAGATGTTGTTTACGAGACAATTTTTGTTATTTTTAAAAATTTTCAAATTTGACCTACATTTTTGGATACCTGAAGTCCATCCGATTCCAGTAATATAAGTTTCATTCAGAGTTATCGCCCTTTATTTTTCGAATTTTTTCGAATTTTCTTCCCATTTTGTGAGCTCGGGTTTCGGTTTATGGCAGAATTGACGTTTCTGAAACTTCTGGAACATGAAGTTATAGTCCAATACCAACTTATAAAGCAATTTCGACAAGAATCCTTAAACCGGAAGTGGTCGAAATAATGGGCAATATTTTGAAAAAAATGCAAAAAATGGATATTTTGGGGAAAAACGCGATTTCTCCGCCCGATATCAATGGATTAAAGAAATTAGCGTACCATTGGACTGCACTAGGATTGTACTATCGTATGATACCCAATTCATACGGATTCTATGATCAGGCAGCAAAATATGGCACGCTGAAAATCAAGTATTTTCTGATTTGGAGCGTTTTTGGACGCCTATATCTCGAAAACTTAACCTACAATTTTTTTTAAATTTTTTCTATCGAGAGTCCTTTTGGAAGTCTTTTGCATGAAGCCATCCAATAAGCCTTTGAAATGTCTGGAATAGGATAAAAAAGGGACTGAAAATCGAAAAAAGTCGAAAAATCGTGAAATTTTGGAAAATGCTCTACTATTTTTTTATTTTAAGAGATTTTTAAAAAAAGGTTGTATATTCAGATAGCTGACCTAATTACAATTCTAACGGTGTATAATATGTATGTAATTATTGAAATTTAATTTTCGATATTTTAAATTTTTTGCATTTTTGGCACTTTTGAACGTAGGATTTCTCAGGGGCATTTTATCTGATCAGATAATGTAATATATCATTACAGAGCCCTGTGGCTATTTTAGTGCCCAAACTGGCTATTAAAACTATTCCGAAAATAATAACCATACCGGAAGTATTCAAAAAATAAAAAAAAAAGTTAAAAATATTGTCGCACTTGCGAAAAACATGATTTCACCCTTAGGTAATAGCGGACCAAAAGAACTAAAGTGTCGCTGGATAGAACTATTAATGGACCATCATATGGTATCTCAATAATATGATTTCCATGGTAAGGAAATAAATTATTGCATGCCAAATATCTAGTATTTTCCGATTTTTTAACATTCTGAGACGCCCTTTTCTCGAAAACGACGCCTACGATTTTTCTTAAACTTTTCTTACTCAAAGTCCTATCGGTTGTCTATATAGTGAATCCAAAATGAAAACCATTGAAATAAAATAGGTGGTCCAAAAATGGCATCAAACTTTGAAAAAAATTGAAAAATCGTTAAATTTTTGTAAACGCTCTTTAATTTATCTTTTTTTCCAAAACTACTTAATGGATGTTTCTGACACTTCTGGTACAGAAAGTTAAGTATCCAAAGAAGTTAATAAAGCTATCACGACAACGATCGTTAAACCGGAAGTAGTCGAAAACATGTCCGATATTTTGAAAATAATTTATCTCTTTACGAAAACCTTTTTTATTTATGAATATTTTTTGATGGTATTTTACACAGGGTTAAAATATCATCCTACTTGAGCAAAAATGAGAAAAAAAATTGTCTCGGTAATTTGCGTTAGCCGCCATCGGCTAATATAGTTTTTCGTACCCAGAAAAATTATTTATTGTTTGATTTGTATAAAACAAAGTTCATATGCTCCGTGGTCCCAATGGTAATTTTTTTTGTTACGGTGAAATTTTTCTGTCGGCAACGGAAGTGACGTAATATTAACAAAAACTACAATTTTGACAGTTCGGTACCACTTTTTGAAAGCAAATATTATTTTTTTTCAAAACTGATATAACTAAAAGGATGCACCTTGAAAAGGTGCACAAAATCCTTAGCTCAGATTCTTTAATTTCAATTTCATTTTCAGGCAATTTCGAATAAAATGTGAAATAAAGTGTAAAATTCAGTTGTTTACAATTCTTTCAGCGTCTTCATATTTTGAAATATTTATTTGTTATTTTCATAATCTCGTAGCATTAATCCAGACGAAGAGAATGTATGCGAAAATTAATTTGTAATATGAGCAGTTGCCGAGAAATATGCAATTTTGCATGCATCACTTTTCACGTTATTTTGCCTATAAAAGAATGAATTATTATTCGATTTGCAATTTTTTTCCCCATTTGATGCTTAATGCCATTTTGGACTAGGTCAAGCCAATTTTACATTTTCATTGTGACCGGAAATGACGTCATTTGGGCAAAAACTGTATTTTTAACCTAAAAAACAAATATTTTATTCAAATGAGTCTGCCTTATAATATTTTTAGAATTATGATATTTGATTCCCATCAACGAATAGAATCAAGCCATACGACTATACAGATGCCACAAAATGGTTTCTAACTTGTACGGTTACAGAGAAATAGGCGATCTTCTATAAGTCACTTTTCAAGGTTTTTGGTCTATAAAAGTGTCAATTATTATTCGATTTTTATAATATTTTTACCATTTGATGCCTTATGCCATTTATGACTTCAATGAACTAAGTTAACATTTTCAATAAAACCGGAAGTAATGTAATTTTTGCAAAAAACGTATTTTTAGCCTTCAAAACAAAACATTTTTTTGAAGGGATTTATATTTAATATTCAATTAACTTTATAACGTCTGACTCTAATGGGCAGTAAGATTGAATCAATACCATCATATCGATATTAAGAAAAGGCTTCTAGCATGTTCCCTTGTCGAATAATAGCCAATTTTCCCAGGGTCACTTTTAATTTTTTTACCTTCTTAATTTCAGTTGATGGGTTACAGGTTAGTTATTTATTGCCCGATACGTATAAAACAAAGTTTGTATTTTGTATGTTACGAATTTTCGACTTATTTTTCCCCTATAAAAATTTCTGCGATAATTTACAATTTTGGCCCATCTTTTCGCCAGCACATATTACTTTTATATATGATAGAAGGTTTCACTGTAGCAAAACATCTAAAGTATAGTTCGGTAGCTCAATGGATCGGCTATGGTATAATAAACTTCCTGTATGATTCCTGAAAGCCGGTTCAGTGCTGCTTGCAGGTCTAGTTATTATTAGGCTTTCAGACTTTCGTCTGAAAGCCTATTGAGATTACTAAAATTATTATTAGGCTTTCAGACTTTCGTCTGAAAGCCTATTGAGATTACTAAAATTATTATTATTATTATTAGGCTTTCAGACTTTCGTCTGAAAGCCTATTGAGATTACTAAAATTATTATTATTATTAGGCTTTCAGACTTTCGTCTGAAAGCCTATTGAGATTACTAAAATTATTATTATTATTATTATTTACCGCGGGGGCCAAGTTCTCCATGATCGAAAGCAGATATCGATCTGAAATCAACTTTTCTTTCGGGAAACCATGTGGTGGCTACTTGATAAAGTATTTTCGAAAATTCTGCGCATACCGAAAGTGGCAGATCTTTGTACGTTGTCAAAAAATGGAAAATTGGCCATAGTTTCGTCAATTATTAACCCATTTTCAAACAAATGACATTTTCGGAAACCCTGAATCTTTTTCGAGCCAATATCAATCTAAGATTTTGTAATTTCGAAACTTCGTCGCTGACTTCTAGCGTTCGAAAATTGAAAAATTTTGTTTAAGAGACAATTTTTTTCATTTTTCAAAATTTTCAAATTTGACTTATATTTTTGGATACCTTAAGTCCATCCGATTCCAGTAATATAAGTTTCATTCAGAGTTATCGCCCTTTATTTTTCGATTTTTTTCGAATTTTCTACCTATTTTGTGAGCTCGGGTTTCGTTATATGGCCGAATTGGCGAATCTGAAACTTCTAAGGCATGAAGCCAAATGACCATTGCAAGGAATAAAGCAATTTCAACAATGATCCGTAGACCGGAAGTAGTCGAAATAATGTGCAATATTTTGAAAAAATGCAAAAAAATGGATAGTTTTGGGGAAAACGCGATTTCTCCGTCCGATATCAATGGATTAAACAAATTAGGGTACCATTGGACTGCACTAGGATTGTACTATCGTATGATACCCAATTCATACAGATACTATGATCAGGCAGCAAAATATGGCACGCTGAAAATCAAGTATTTTCTGATTTTTAGCATTTTTGGACGCCTGTATCTCAAAAACTTAACCTACAATTTTTTTTTAATTTTTTCTATTGAGAGTCCTTTTGGAGGTATTTTGCGTGAAGCCATCCAATAAGACTTTGAAATGTCTGGAATAGGATAAAAAAGGGACTGAAAATCGAAAAAAGTCGAAAAATCGTGAAATTTTGGAAAATGCTCCACCATTTTTTTATTTTAAGAGATTTTCAAAAAAAGGTTGTATATTCAGATAGCTGACCTAATTACGATTCTAACGATGTATAATATGTATGTGGTTATTGAAATTTAATTTTCGATATTTTAATTTTTTTGCATTTTTGGCACTTTTGAACACCAGATTTCCCAGGGGCACTTTATCTGATCATATAATGTAATACATCATTACAGAGCCCTGTGGCTATTTTAGTGCCCAAACCGGCTATTAAAACTATTCCGACAATAATAACCACACCGGAAGTATTCAAAAAATGAAAAAAAGGTTAAAAAAATTGTCGCACTTGCGAAAAACTTGATTTCTCCCTTAGGTAATAGCGGACCAAAAGAACTAAAGTGTCGTTGGATAGCCCTATTAATGGACCATCATATGGTATCTAAATAATACGATTTCGATGGTAAGGAAATAAATTATTGTATGCCAAAAATCTAGTATTTTCCGATTTTTTAACATCCCGAGACGCCCTTTTCTCGAAAACGACGCCTACGATTTTTCTTAAACTTTCCTTACTCAAAGTCCTATCGGTTGTCTATATAGTGAATCCAAAATGAAAAGCATTGAAATAATGTAGGTGGTCCAAAAATGGCCTCAAACTTTGAAAAAAAATGAAAAATCGTTAAATTTTTGGAAACGCTCTTTAATTTATCTTTTTTTCCAAGACTACTCAATGGATGTTTCTGACACTTCTGGTACGTAAAGTTAAGTATCCAAAGAACTTCGTAAAGCTATCACGACAATGATCGTAAAACCGGAAGTAGTCGAAAAAATGTCCGATATTTTGAAAAAAAAATTTTTTTTTACGAAAACCCTTTTCATTTATGAATATTGTTTGATGGTATTTTACACAGGGTTAAAATATCATCCTACTTGAACAGAAATGAGAAAAAAAATTGTCTCGGTAATTTGCGTTAGCCGCCATCGGCTAATTTAGTTTTTCGTACCCAGAACAATTATTTATTGTTCGATTTGTATGAAACAAAGTTCATATGCTCCGTGGTCCCAATTGTAATATTTTTTGTTACGGTGAAATTTTTCTGTCGGCAACGGAAGTGACGTAATATTAACAAAAACTACAATTTGGACAGTTCTGTACCACTTTTTGAAAGCAAATGTTATTTTTTTCAAAACTGATATAACTAAAAGGATGCACCCTGCAAAGGTGCACAAAATCTTTAGCTCAGATTTTTTAATTCCAATTTCATTTTCGGGCAATTTCGAATAAAATGTAAAATAAAGTGTAAAATTCAGTTATTTACAAATCATTCAGCGTCTTCATATTTTGAAATATTTATTTGTTATTTTCATAAACTCGTAGCATTAATCCAGACGAAGAGAATGTATGGGAAAATTAGTTTGTAATATGAGCAGTTGCCGAGAAATATGCAATTTTGCATGCATCACTTTTCACGTTATTTTGCCTATAAAGGAGGGAATTATTATTCGATTTGCAATTTTTTTTTCCATTTGATGCTTAATGCCAATTTCGACTAGGTCAAGCCAATTTTACAATTTCAGTGTGACCGGAAATGACGTCATTTGGGCAAAAACTGTATTTTTAACCTAAAAAACAAATATTTTATTAAAATGAGTCTGTCTTATAATATTTTTAGAATTATGATATTTGATTCCCATCAACGAATAGAATGAAGCCATACGGCCATACAGATACCACAAAATGGTTTCTAACTTGTACGGTTACAGAGAAATAGGCGATCTTCTATAAGTTACTTTTCAAGGGTTTTCGTCCATAAAAGTGTCAATAATTATACGATTTTAATAATTTTTTTACCATTTGATGCCTTATGCCATTTATGACTTCTGTGAACTAAATTAACATTTTCAATATAACCGGAAGTAATGTAATTTTTGCAAAAAAAAACATTTTTAGCCTTCAAAACAAACATTTTTTTGAAGGGATTTATATTTATCATTCGTTTAACTTTATAACGTCTAACTCTAATGGGCAGTAAGATTGAATCAATACCATCATATTGATATCAAGAAAAGGCTTCTAGCATGTTCCCTTGTTGAATAATAGCCAATTTTCCCAGGGTCACTTTTAAGTTTTTTACCTTAATTATTTATTGCCCGATATGATAAAACAAAGTTTGTATTTTGTATGTCGCGAATTTTCGACTTATTTTTCACCTATAAAAATTTCTTTCGGCACCGGAAGTGACGTAATTTTGCCATAATTTACAATTTTGACCGGTCTTTTCGCCAGCAAATATTACTTTAACATATGGTATAGGGTGTCACTGAAGCAAAACAACTAAAGTATAGTTTGGTAGCTCAATGGATCGGCTATGGTATAATAAACTTTCTGTATGATTCCTGAAAGCCGGTTCAGTGCTGCTTGCAGGTCTAGTTAGGCTTTCAGACTTTCGTCTGAAAGCCTATTGAGATTACTAAAATTATTATTATTATTATTATTATTATTATTTACCGCGGGGGCCTAGATCTCCATGATCGAAAACAGATATCGATCTGGAATTAGATTTTCTATTGGGAAACCATGTGGTGGCTACTTGATAAAATATTTTTGAAATTTCTGCGCATACCGGAAGTGACCGAACTTTGCACGTTGTCTAAAAATTGCAAATCGGCCATAGTTTCGTCAATTCTTTATCCATTTTCAAACATATTACATTTTTGGAATCCCTGAATCTTTTCTGAGACAATGGCTATCTCACATTTTTCAATTTCGAACATTCGTCTATGACTTTTATCGTTCGAAAATTGAAAACATGTTGTTTGCGAGACTATTTTTGTTATTTTTCAAAATTTTCAAATTTGACCTACATTTTTGGATACCTGAAGTCCATCCGATTCCAGTAATATAAGTTTCATTCAGAGTTATCGCCCTTTATTTTTCGATTTTTTTCGAATTTTCTTCCCATTTTGCGAGCTCGGGTGTCTTTTTATGGTAGAATTGACGTTTCTGAAACTTCTGGAACATGAAGTTATAGTCCAATACCAACTGATAAAGCAATTTCGACACGGATATTTAAACCGGAAGTGGTCGAAATAATGTTCAATATTTTGAAAAAAATGCAAAAAATGGATATTTTGGGGAAAAACGCGATTTCTCCGCCCGATATCAACGGATTAAAGCAATAAGGGTACCATTGGACTGCACTAGGATTGTACTATCGTATGATACCCAATTCATACGGATACCATGAGCAGGAAGCAAAATATGGCACGCTGAAAATCAAGTATTTTCTGATTTGGAGCGTTTTTGGACGCCTGTATCTCGAAAACTTAACCGCAACTTTTTTTTTAACTTTCTCTATCGAGATTCCATTGGATAGTCTTGTGAATTATGCCATCCAATAAGACTTTGAAATTTCTGGAATAGGTGAAATAACGGACTGAAAATCGAAAAAAGTCGAAAAATCGTGAAATTTTGGAAAATGCTCTACTATTTTTTTATTTTAAGAGATTTTCAAAAAAAGGTTGTATATTCAGATAGCTGACCTAATTACGATTCTAACGATGTATAATATGTATGCAGTTATTGAAATTAAATTTTCGATATTTTAAATTTTTTGCATTTTTGGCACTTTTCAACATAGGATTTCTCAGGGGCATTTTATCTGATCAGATAATGTAATATATTATTACAGAGCACTGTGGCTATTTTAGTGCCCAAACGGGCTATTAAAACTATTCCGAAAATAATAACCATACCCGAAGTATTCAAAAAATGAAAAAAAAAGGTTAAAAACATTGTCGCACTTGCGAAAAACTCGATTTCTCTCTTAGGTAATAGCGGACCAAAAGAACTAAAGTGTCGTTGGAAAGCCCTATTAATGGACCATCATATGGTATCTAAATAATACGATTTCGATGGTAGGGAAATAAATTATTGTATGCCAAAAATCTAGTATTTTCCGATTTTTTAACATTCTGAGACGCCCTTTTCTCGAAAACGACGACGCAGATTTTTCTTAAACTTTTCTTACTCAAAGTCCTATCGGTTGTCTATATAGTGAATCCAAAATGAAAAGCATTGAAATAATATAGGTGGTCCAAAAATGGCATCAAACTTTGAAAAAAATTGAAAAATCATTACATTTTTGTAAACGCTCTTTAATTTATCTTTTTTTCCAAAATTACTCAATGGATGTTTCTGACACTTCTGGTACAGAAAGTTAAGTATCCAAAGAACTTCGTAAAGCTATCACAATAACGATCGTAAAACCGGAAGTAGTCGAAAAAATGTCCGATATTTTGAAAAAAATTATTTTTTTTACAAATACTTTTTTTATTTATGAATATTTTTTGATGATATTTTACACAGGGTTAATATATCATCGTACTTGAGCAGAAATGAGAAAAAAAATTGTCTCGGTAATTTGCGTTAGCCGCCATCGGCTAATTTAGTTTTTCGTACCCAGAAAAATTATTTATTGTTCGATTTGTATAAAACAAAGTTCATATGCTCCGTGGTCCCAATTGTAATTTTTTTTGTTACGGTGAAATTTTTGTGTCGGCAACGGAAGTGACGTATTATTAACAAAAACTACAATTTTGACAGTTCGGTACCACTTTTTGAAAGCAAATATTTTTTTTTCAAAACTGATATAACTAAAAGGATGCACCCTGCAAAGATGCACAAAATCCTTAGCTCAGATTTATTAATTTCAATTTCATTTTCGGGCAATTTCGAAGAAAATGTAAAATAAAGTGTAAAATTCAGTTATTTACAATTCATTCAGCGTCTTCTATTTTGAAATATTTATTTGTAATTTTCATAAACTCGTAGCAATAATCCAGACGAAGAGAATGTACGCGAAAATTAGTTTGTAATATGAGCAGTTGCCGAGAAATATGCAATTTTGCATGCATCACTTTTCACGTTATTTTGCCTATAAAAGAGTGAATTATCATTCGATTTGCAATATTTTTTTCCATTTGATGCCTAATGCCAATTTGGACTAGGTCAAGCCAATTTTACATATTCACTGTGACCGGAAATGACGTCATTTGGGCAAAAACTGTATTTTTAACCCAAAAAACAAATATTTTATTCAAATGAATCTGCCTTATAATATTTTTAAAATTATGATATTTGATTCCCATCAACGAATAGAATGAAGCCATACGACCATACAGATACCACAAAATGGTTTCTAACTTGTATGGTTACAGAGAAATAGGCGATCTTCTATAAGTCACTTTTCAAGGTTTTTGGTCTATAAAAGTGTCAATTATTATTCGATTTTTATAATTTTTTTACCATTTGATGCCTTATGCCATTTATGACTTCTATTAACTACGTTAACATTTTCAATATCACCGGAAGTAATGTAATTTTTGCAAAAAACGTATTTTTAGCCTTCAAAACAAACATTTTTTTGAAGGGATTTATATTTATTATTCGTTTAACTTTATAACGTCTGACTCTAATGGGCAGTAAGACTGAATCAATACCATCATATTGATATCAAGAAAAGGCTTCTAGCATGTTCCCTTGTCGAATAATAACCAATTTTCCGAGTGTCACTTTTAAGTTTTTTACCTTCTTAATTTCAGTTCATGGGTTATAGGTTAATTATTTATTGCCCGATGTCTATAAAAAAACGTTTGTATTTTGTATGTTGCGAATTTTCGACTTATTTTTCACCTATAAAAATTTCTTTCGGCACCGGAAGTGACGTAATTTTGCCATAATTTACAATTTTGACCGGTCTTTTCGCCAGCAAATATTACCTTTACATATGATAGAGGGTGTCACTGAAGCAAAACAACTAATGTATAGTTTGGTAGCTCAATGGATCGGCTATGGTATAATTAACTTCATGTATGATTCCTGAAAGCCGGTTCAGTGCTGCTTGCAGGTCTAGTTATTATTATTATTATTATTTACCGCGGGGGCCTAGATCTCCATGATCGAAAACAGATATCGATCTGAAATTAGATTTTCTATTGGGAAACCACGTGGTGGCTACTTGATAAAATATTTTTGAAATGTCTGCGCATACCGGAAGTGACCGAACTTTGCACGTTGTCTAAAAATTGAAAATCGGCCATAGTTTCGTCAATTCTTTGTCCATTTTCAAACAAATTACATTTTTGGAATCCCTGAATCTTTTCTGAGACAATGGCTATCTCACATTTTTCAATTTCGAACATTCGTCTATGACTTTTATCGTTCGAAAATTGAAAACATGTTGTTTACGAGACAATTTTTGTCATTTTTCAAAATTTTCAAATTTGACCTACATTTTTGGATACCTGAAGTCCATCCGATTCCAGTAATATAAGTTTCATTCAGAGTTATCGCCCTTTATTTTTCGATTTTTATCGAATTTTCTTCCCATTTTGCAAGCTCGGGTTTCGTTTTATGGTAGAATTGACGTTTCTGAAACTTCTGGAACATGAAGTTATAGTCCAATACCAACTGATAAAGCAATTTCGACACAGATCTTTAAACCGGAAGTGGTCGAAATAATGTTCAATATTTTGAAAAAAATGCAAAAAATGGATATTTTTGGGAAAAACGCGATTTCTCCTCCCGATATCAACGGATTAAAGAAATTAGGGTACCATTGGACTGCACGAGGATTGTACTATCGTATGATACCCAATTCATACGGATACGATGAGCAGGAAGCAAAATATGGCACGCTGAAAATCAAGTATTTTCTGATTTGGAGCGTTTTTGGACGCCTGTATCTCGAAAACTTAACCGCAACTTTTTTTTTAACTTTCTCTATCGAGAGTCCATTCGATAGTCTTGTGAATTATGCCACCCAATAAGACTTTGAAATGTCTGGAATAGGTGAAATAACGAACTGAAAATCGAAAAAAGTCGAAAAATCGTGAAATTTTGGAAAATGCTCTACTATTTTTTTATTTTGAGAGATTTTCAAAAAAAGATTGTATATTCAGATAGCTGACCTAATTACGATTCTAACGATGTATAATATGTGTGTAGTTATTGAAATTTAATTTTCGATATTTTAAATTTTTGGCATTTTTGGCACTTTTCAACATAGGATTTCTCAGGGGCATTTTATCTGATCAGATAATGCAATATATCATTACAGAGCCCTGTGGCTATTTTAGTGCCCAAACCGGCTATTAAAACTATTCCGAAAATAATAACCATACCGGAAGTATTCAAAAAATGAAAAAAAAGGTTAAAAACATTGTCGCACTTGCGAAAAATTTGATTTCTCCCTTAGGTAATAGCGGACCAAAAGAACTAAAGGGTCGTTGGAAAGCCCTATTAATGGACCATCATATGGTATCTAAATAATACGATTTCGATCGTAGGGAAATAAATTATTTTATGCCAAAAATCTAGTATTTTCCGATTTTTTAACATTCTGAGACGCCCTTTTCTCGAAAATTACGCCGCAGATTTTTCTTAAACTTTTCTTACTCAAAGTCCTATCGGTTGTCTATATAGTGAATCCAAAATGAAAAGCATTGAAATAATATAGGTGGTCCAAAAATGGCATCAAACTTTGAAAAAAATTGAAAAATCATTAAATTTTTGTAAACGCTCTTTAATTTATCTTTTTTTCCAAAACTACTCAATGGATGTTTCTGACACTTCTGGTACAGAAAGTTAAGTATCCAAAGAACTTCGTAAAGCTATCGCGACAATGATCGTAAAACCGGAAGTAGTCGAACAAATGTCCGATATATTGAAAAAAAATAATTTTTTTACGAATACCTTTTTTATTTATGAATATATTTTGATGGTATTTTACACAGGGTTAAAATATCATCGTACTTGAGCAGAAATGAGAAAAAAAATTGTCAGGGTAATTTGCGTTAGCCGCCATCGGCTAATTTAGTTTTTCGTACCCAGAAAAATTATTTATTGTTCGATTTGTATAAAACAAAGTTCATATGCTCCGTGGTCCCAGTTGTAATTTTTTTTGTTACGGTAAAATTTTTCTGTCGGCAACGAAAGTGACGTAATATTAACAAAAACTACAATTTTGACAGTTCGGTACCACTTTTTGAAAGCAAATATTTTTTTTTTCAAAACTGATATAACTAAAAGGATGGACCCTGCAAAGATGCACAAAATCCTTAGCTCAGATTTTTTAATTTCAATTTCATTTTCGGGCAATTTCGAATAAAATGTAAAATAAAGTGTAAAATTCAGTTATTTACAATTCATTCAGCGTCTTCATATTTTGAAATATTTATTTGTAATTTTCATAAACTCGTAGCAATAATCCAGACGAAGAGAATGTATGCGAAAATTAGTTTGTAATATGAGCAGTTGCCGAGAAATATGCAATTTTGCATGCATCACTTTTCACGTTATTTTGCCTATAAAAGAGTGAATTATCATTCGATTTGCAATATTTTTTTTCCATTTGATGCCTAATGCCAATTTGGACTAGGTCAAGTCAATTTTACATTTTCACTGTGACCGGAAATGACGTCATTTGGGCAAAAACTAAATTTTTAACACAAAAAACAAATATTTTATTCAAATGAGTCTGCCTTATAATATTTTTAAAATTATGATATTTGATTCCCATCAACGAATAGAATGAAGCCATACGACCATACAGATACCACAAAATGGTTTCTAACTTGTATGGTTACAGAGAAATAGGCGATCTTCTATAAGTCACTTTTCAAGGTTTTTGGTCTATAAAAGTCTCAATTATTATTCGATTTTTATAATTTTTTTACCATTTGATGCCTTATGCCAATTATGGCTTCTATGAACTAAGTTAACATTTTCAATATCACCGGAAGTAATGTAATTTTTGCAAAAAACGTATTTTTAGCCTTCAAAACAAACATTTTTTTGAAGGGATTTATATTTATTATTCGTTTAACTTGATAACGTCTGACTCTAATGGGCAGTAAGATTGAATCAATACCATCATATTGATATCAAAAAAAGCCTTCTAGCATGTTCCCTTGTCGAATAATAGCCAATTTTCCCAGGGTCACTTTTAAGTTTTTTACCTTCTTAATTTCAGTTTATGGGTTATAGGGTAATTATTTATTGCCCAATATGTATAAAACAAAGTTTGTATTTTGTATGTTGCGAATTTTCGACTTATTTTTCACCTATATAAATATCTTTCGGTACCGGAAGTGACGTAATTTTGCCATAATTTACAATTTTGACCGGTCTTTTCGCCAGCAAATATTACTTTTACATATGATAGAGGGTGTCACTGAAGCAAAACAACTAAAGTATAGTTTGGTAGCTCAATGGATCGGCTATGGTATAAGAAACTTCCTGTCTGATTCCTGAAAGCCGGTTCAGTGCTGCTTGCAGGTCTAGTTATTATTATTATTATTATTTACCGCGAGGGCCTAGATCTCCATGATCGAAAACAGATATCGATCTGGAATTAGCTTTTCTATCGGGAAACCATGTGGTGGCTACTTGATAAAATATTTTTGAAATTTCTGCGCATACCGGAAGTGACCGAACTTTGTACTTTCTCTAAAAATTGAAAATCGGCCAAAGTTTCGTCAATTCTTTATCCATTTTCAAACAAATTACATTTTTGGAATCCCTGAATCTTTTCTGAGACAATGGCTATCTCACATTTTTCAATTTCGAACATTCGTCTATGACTTTTATCGTTCGAAAATTGAAAACATGTTGCTTACGAGACAATTTTTGTTATTTTTCAAAATTTTCAAATTTGACCTACATTTTTGGATACCTGAAGTCCATCCGATTCCAGTAATATAAGTTTCATTCAGAGTTATCGCCCTTTATTTTCCGATTTTTTTCGAATTTTCTTCCCATTTTGCGAGCTCGGGTTTCGTTTTATGGTAGAATTGACGTTTATGAAACTTCTGGAACATGAAGTTATAGTCCAATACCAACTGATAAAGCAATTTCGACACGGATCTTCAAACCGGAAGTGGTCGAAATAATGTTCAATATTTTGAAAAAAATGCAAAAAATGGATATTTTGGGGGAAAACGCTATTTCTCTGTCCGATATCAATGGATTAAACGAATGAAGGTACCGTTTGATGGCACGATTGTTGGACTACCATATGATACCCCATTCATACGGATACTATGAACAGACAGCAAAATATGGCACGCTGAAAATCAAGTATTTTCAGATTTGGAGCGTTTTTGGACGCCTGTATCTCGAAAACTTAACCTGCAATATTTTTTAAATTTTTTCTATCGAGAGTCCTTTGGGAGGTATTTGACATGAAGCCATCCAATAGGACTTTGAAATGTCTGGAATAGGATAAAAAAGGGACTGAAAATCGAAAAAAGTCGAAAAATCGTGAAATTTTGGAAAATGCTCTACTATTTTTTTATTTTAAGAGATTTTTAAAAAAAGGTTGTATATTCAGATAGCTGACCTAATTACGATTCTAACGATGTATAATATGTATGTAATTATTAAAATTTAATTTTCTATATTTTAATTTTTTTGCATTTTTGGCACTTTTGAACATAGGATTTCTCAGGGGCATTTTATCTGATCAGATAATGTAATATATCATTACAGAGCCCTGTGGCTATTTTAGTGCCCAAACCGGCTATTAGAACTATTCCGACAATAATAACCATACCGGAAGTATTCAAAAAATGAAAAAAAAGAGTAAAAACATTGTCGCACTTGCGAAAAACTTGATTTCTCCCTTAGGTAATAGCGGACCAAAAGAACTAAAGTGTCGCTGGATAGCCCTATTAATGGACCATCATATGGTATCTAAATAATACGATTTCGATGGTAAGGAAATAAATTATTGTATGCCAAAAATCTAGTATTTTCCAATTTTTTAACATTCTGAGACGCCCTTTTCTCGAAAACGACGCCTACGATTTTTCTTAAACGTTTCTTACTCAAAGTCCTGTCAGTTGTCTATATAGGGAATCCAAAATGAAAAGCATTGAAATAATATAAGTGGTCGAAAAATGGCCTCAAACTTTGAAAAAAATTGAAAAATCGTTAAATTTTTTGAAACGCTCTTTAATTTATCTTTTTTTCCAAAACTACTCAATGGATGTTTCTGACACTTCTGGTACGTACAGTTAAGTATCCAAAGGACTTCGTAAAGGTATCACAACAACGATCGTAAAACCGGAAGTAGTCGAAAAAATGTCCGATATTTCGAAAAAAATTAATTTTTTTACGAAAACCTTTTTTATTTATGAATTTTTTTTGATGATATTTTACACAGGGTTAAAATATCATCGTACTTGAGCAGAAATGAGAAAAAAAATTGTCTCGGTAATTTGCGTTAGCCACCATCGGCTAATTTAGTTTTTCGTACCCAGAAAAATTATTTATTGTTCGATTTGTATAAAACAAAGTTCATATGCACCATGGTCCCAATTGTAATTTTTTTTGTTACGGTGAAATTTTTCTGTCGGCAACGGAAGTGACGTAATATTAAGAAAAACTACAATTTTGACAGTTCGGTACCACTTTTTGAAAGCAAATATTATTTTTTTTCAAAACTGATATGACTAAAAGGATGCACCCTGCAAAGGTGCACAAAAACCTTAGCTCATATTTTTTAATTTCAACTTCATTTTCGGGCAATTTCGAATAAAATGTAAAATAAAGTGTAAAATTCAGTTATTTACAATTCATTCAGCGTCTTCATATTTTGAAATATTTATTTGTAATTTTCATAAACTCGTAGCAATAATCCAGACGAAGAGAATGTATGCGAAAATTAGTTTGTAATATGAGCAGTTGCCGAGAAATATGCAATTTTGCATGCATCACTTTTCACGTTATTTTGCCTATAAAAGAGTTAATTATTATTAGATTTGCAATATTTTTTTTCCATTTGATGCCTAATGCCAATTTGGACTAGGTCAAGCCAATTTTACATTTTCACTGTGACCGGAAATGACGTCATTTGGGCAAAAACTGTATTTTTAACCTAAAAAATAAATATTTTATTCAAATGAGTCTGCCTTATAATATTTTTAAAATTATGATATTTGATTCCCATCAACGAATAAAATGAAGCCATACGACCATACAGATACCACAAAATGGTTTCTAACTTGTACGGTTACAGAGAAATAGGCGATCTTCTATAAGTCAATTTTCAAGGTTTTTGGTCTGTAAAACTGTCAATTATTATTCGATTTTTACAATTTATTTACCATTTCATGCCTTATGCTATTTATGACTTCTATGAACCAAGTTAAAATTTTCAATATCACCGGAAGTAATGTAATTTTTGCAAAAAACGTATTTTTAGCCTTTAAAACAAACATTTTTTTGAAGGGATTTATATTTATTATTCGTTTAACTTTATAACGTCTGACTCTAATGGGCAGTAAGACTGAATCAATACCATCATATTGATATCAAGAAAAATCTTCTAGCATGTTCCCTTGTCGAAAAATAACCAATTTTCCGAGGGTCACTTTTCAGTTTTTTACCTTCTTAATTTCAGTTTATGGGTTATAGGTTAATTATTTATTGTCCGATATTTATAAAAAAAAGTTTGTATTTTGTATGTTGCGAATTTTCGACTTATTTTTCATCTATAAAAATTTCTTTCGGCACCGGAAGTGACATACTTTTGCCATAATTTACAATTTTGACCGGTCTTTTAGCCAGCAAATATTACTTTTAGATATGATAGAGGGTGTCACTGAAGTAAAACAACTAAAGTATAGTTTGGTAGCTCAATGGATCGGCTATGGTATAATAAACTTCCTGTATGATTCCTGAAAGCCGGTTCAGTGCTGCTTGCAGGTCTAGTTATTAGGCTTTCAGACTTTCGTCTGAAAGCCTATTGAGATTACTAAAATTATTATTATTAGGCTTTCAGACTTTCGTCTGAAAGCCTATTGAGATTACTAAAATTATTATTATTATTATTATTATTATTATTATTATTATTATTATTATTTACCGCGAGGGCCTAGATCTCCATGATCGAAAACAGATATCGATCTGGAATTAGCTTTTCTATTGGGAAACCATGTGGTGGCTACTTGATAAAATATTTTTGAAATTTCTGCGCATACCGGAAGTGACCGAACTTTGTACTTTCTCTAAAAATTGAAAATCGGCTATAGTTTCGTCAATTCTTTATCCATTTTCAAACAAATTACATTTTTGGAATCCCTGGATCTTTTCTGAGAAAATGGCTATCTCACATTTTTCAATTTCGAACATTCGTCTATGACTTTTATAGTTCGAAAATTGAACACATGTTGTTTACGAGACAATTTTTGTTATTTTTCAAAATTTTCAAATTTGACCTACATTTTTGGATACCTGAAGTCCATCCGATTCCAGTAATATAAGTTTCATTCAGAGTTATCGCCCTTTATTTTTCGATTTTTTTCGAATTTTCTTCCCATTTTGTGAGCTCGGGTTTCGTTTTATGGCAGAATTGACGTTTCTGAAACTTCTGGAACATGAAGTTAAAGTCCAATATCAACAGGTAAAGCAATTTCGACAAGACTCCTTAAACCGGAAGTGGTCGAAATAATGTGCAAAATTTGCAAAAAAACGAAAAAAATGGGTGGTTTTGGGAAAAACGTGATTTCTTCGCCCGATATCAACGGATTAAAGGGATTAAGGTATCGTTGGGTTGCATGAAGAATGGACTATCGTATGATACCCAAATCATACAGATACTATGAAAAGGTAGCAAAATATGGCACGCTGAAAATCAAGTATTTTCTGATTTGGAGCGTTTTTGGATGCCTGTATCTCGAAAACTTAACCTACAATTTTTTTTATTTTTTTTCTATCGAGAGTCCTTTTGGAGGTATTTGGCATGAAGCCATCCAATAGGACTTTGAAATGTCTGGAATAGGATAAAAAAGGGACTGAAAATCGAAAAAAGTCGAAAAATCGTGAAATTTTGGAAAATGCTCTACTATTTTTTTATTTTAAGAGATTTTTAAAAAAAGGTTGTATATTCAGATAGCTGACCTAATTACGATTCTAACGATGTATAATATGTATGTAATTATTAAAATTTAATTTTCGATATTTTAAATTTTTTGCATTTTTGGCACTTTTGAACATAGGATTTCTCAGGGGCATTTTATCTGATCAGATAATGTAATATATCATTACAGAGCCCTGTGGCTATTTTAGTGCCCAAACCGGCTATTAGAACTATTCCGACAATAATAACCATACCGGAAGTATTCAAAAAATGAAAAAAAAGAGTAAAAACATTGTCGCACTTGCGAAAAACTTGATTTCTCCCTTAGGTAATAGCGGACCAAAAGAACTAAAGTGTCGCTGGATAGCCCTATTAATGGACCATCATATGGTATCTAAATAATACGATTTCGATGGTAAGGAAATAAATTACTGTATGCCAAAAATCTAGTATTTTCCAATTTTTTAACATTCTGAGACGCCCTTTTCTCGAAAACGACGCCTACGATTTTTCTTAAACTTTTCTTACTCAAAGTCCTGTTAGTTGTCTATATAGGGAATCCAAAATGAAAAGCATTGAAATAATATAAGTGGTCGAAAAATGGCCTCAAACTTTGAAAAAAATTGAAAAATCGTTAAATTTTTTGAAACGCTCTTTAATTTATCTTTTTTTCTAAAACTACTCAATGGATGTTTCTGACACTTTTGGTACAGAAAGTTAAGTATCCAAAGGACTTCGTAAAGCTATCACAACAACGATCGTAAAACCGGAAGTAGTCGAAAAAATGTCCGATATTTCGAAAAAAAATAATTTTTTTACGAAAACCTTTTTTATTTATGAATATTTTTTGATGATATTTTACACAGGGTTAAAATATCATCGTACTTGAGCAGAAATGAGAAAAAAAATTGTCTCGGTAATTTGCGTTAGCCGCCATCGGCTAATTTAGTTTTTCGTACCCAGAAAAATTATTTATTGTTCGATTTGTATAAAACAAAGTTCATATGCACCATGGTCCCAATTGTAATTTTTTTTGTTACGGTGAAATTTTTCTGTCGGCAACGGAAGTGACGTAATATTAACAAAAACTACAATTTTGACAGTTCGGTACCACTTTTTGAAAGCAAATATTATTTTTTTTCAAAACTGATATAACTAAAAGGATGCACCCTGCAAAGGTGCACAAAAACCTTAGCTCATATTTTTTAATTTCAACTTCATTTTCGGGCAATTTCGAATAAAATGTAAAATAAAGTGTAAAATTCAGTTATTTACAATTCATTCAGCGTCTTCATATTTTGAAATATTTATTTGTAATTTTCATAAACTCGTAGCAATAATCCAGACGAAGAGAATGTATGCGAAAATTAGTTTGTAATATGAGCAGTTGCCGAGAAATATGCAATTTTGCATGCATCACTTTTCACGTTATTTTGCCTATAAAAGAGTTAATTATTATTCGATTTGCAATATTTTTTTTCCATTTGATGCCTAATGCCAATTTGGACTAGGTCAAGCCAATTTTACATTTTCACTGTGACCGGAAATGACGTCATTTGGGCAAAAACTGTATTTTTAACCTAAAAAAACAAATATTTTATTCAAATGAGTCTGCCTTATAATATTTTTAAAATTATGATATTTGATTCCCATCAACGAATAAAATGAAGCCATACGACCATACAGATACCACAAAATGGTTTCTAACTTGTACGGTTACAGAGAAATAGGCGATCTTCTATAAGTCACTTTTCAAGGTTTTTGGTCTGTAAAACTGTCAATTATTATTCGATTTTTACAATTTATTTACCATTTCATGCCTTATGCTATTTATGACTTCTATGAACCAAGTTAAAATTTTCAATATCACCGGAAGTAATGTAATTTTTGCAAAAAACGTATTTTTAGCCTTTAAAACAAACATTTTTTTGAAGGGATTTATATTTATTATTCGTATAACTTTATAACGTCTGACTCTAATGGGCAGTAAGACTGAATCAATACCATCATATTGATATCAAGAAAAATCGTCTAGCATGTTCCCTTGCCGAATAATAACCAAGTTTCCGAGGGTCACTTTTCAGTTTTTTACCTTCTTAATTTCAGTTTATGGGTTATAGGTTAATTATTTATTGTCCGATATTTATAAAAAAAAGTTTGTATTTTGTATGTTGCGAATTTTCGACTTATTTTTCATCTATAAAAATTTCTTTCGGCACCGGAAGTGACATACTTTTGCCATAATTTACAATTTTGACCGCTCTTTTAGCCAGCAAATATTACTTTTAGATATGATAGAGGGTGTCACTGAAGCAAAACAACTAAAGTATAGTTTGGTAGCTCAATGGATCGGCTATGGTATAATAAACTTCCTGTATGATTCCTGAAAGCCGGTTCAGTGCTGCTTGCAGGTCTAGTTATTATTATTATTTACCGCGAGGGCCTAGATCTCTATGATCGAAACAGATATCGATCTGGAATTAGATTTTCTATTGGGAAACCATGTGGTGGCTACTTGATAAAATATTTTCGAAATTTCTGCGCATACCGGAAGTGACCGAACTTTGTAAGTTGTCTAAAAATTGAAAATTGGCCATAGTTTCGGCAATTCTTTATCAATTTTCAAACAAATTACATTTTTGGAATCCCCGAATCTTTTCTGAGACAATGGCTATCTCACATTTTTCAATTTCGAACATTCGTCTATGACTTTTATCGTTTGAAAATTGAAAAGATGTTGTTTACGAGACAATTTTTGTTATTTTTAAAAATTTTCAAATTTGACCTACATTTTTGGATACCTGAAGTCCATCCGATTCCAGTAATATAAGTTTCATTCAGAGTTATCGCCCTTTATTTTTCGATTTTTTTCGAATTTTCTTCCCATTTTGTGAGCTCGGGTTTCGGTTTATGGCAGAATTGACGTTTCTGAAACTTCTGGAACATGAAGTTATAGTCCAATACCAACTTATAAAGCAATTTCGACAAGAATCCTTAAACCGGAAGTGGTCGAAATAATGGGCAATATTTTGAAAAAAATGCAAAAAATGGATATTTTGGGGAAAAACGCGATTTCTCCGCCCGATATCAATGGATTAAAGAAATTAGGGTACCATTGGACTGCACTAGGATTGTACTATCGTATGATACCCAATTCATACGGATTCTATGATCAGGCAGCAAAATATGGCACGCTGAAAATCAAGTATTTTCTGATTTGGAGCGTTTTTGGACGCCTGTATCTCGAAAACTTAACCTACAATTCTTTTCAAATTTTTTCTATCGAGAGTCCTTTTGGAAGTCTTTTGCATGAAGCCACCCAATAAGCCTTTGAAATGTCTGGAATAGGATAAAAAAGGGACTGAAAATCGAAAAAAGTCGAAAAATCGTGAAATTTTGGAAAATGCTCTACTATTTTTTTATTTTAAGAGATTTTTAAAAAAAGGTTGTATATTCAGATAGCTGACCTAATTACGATTCTAACAGTGTATAATATGTATGTAATTATTGAAATTTAATTTTCGATATTTTAAATTTTTTGCATTTTTGGCACTTTTGAACGTAGGATTTCTCAGGGGCATTTTATCTGATCAGATAATGTAATATATCATTACAGAGCCCTGTGGCTATTTTAGTGCCCAAACTGGCTATTAAAACTATTCCGAAAATAATAACCATACCGGAAGTATTCAAAAAATAAAAAAAAAAGTTAAAAATATTGTCGCACTTGCGAAAAACATGATTTCTCCCTTAGGTAATAGCGGACCAAAAGAACTAAAGTGTCGCTGGATAGAACTATTAATGGACCATCATATGGTATCTCAATAATATGATTTCCATGGTAAGGAAATAAATTATTGCATGCCAAAAATCTAGTATTTTCTGATTTTTTAACATTCTGAGACGCCCTTTTCTCGAAAACGACGCCTACGATTTTTCTTAAACTTTTCTTACTCAAAGTCCTATCGGTTGTCTATATAGTGAATCCAAAATGAAAACCATTGAAATGAAATAGGTGGTCCAAAAATGGCATCAAACTTTGAAAAAAATTGAAAAATCGTTAAATTTTTGTAAACGCTCTTTAATTTATCTTTTTTTCAAAAACTGCTCAATGGATGTTTCTGACACTTTTGGTACAGAAAGTTAAGTATCCAAAGAACCTCGTAAAGCTATCGCGACAATGATCGTAAAACCGGAAGTAGTCGAAAAAATGTCCGATATTTTGAAAAAAAATAATTTTTTTACGAAAACCTTTTTTATTTATGAATATTTTTTGATGATATTTTACACAGGGTTAAAATATCATCGTACTTGAGCAGAAATGAGAAAAAAAATTGTCTCGGTAATTTGCGTTAGCCGCCATCGGCTAATTTAGCTTTTCGTACCCAGAAAAATTATTTATTGTTCGATTTGTATAAAACAAAGTTCATATGCTCCGTGGTCCCAATTGTAATTTTTTTTGTTACGGTGAAATTTTTCTGTCGGCAACGGAAGTGACGTAATATTAACAAAAACTACAATTTTGACAGTTCGGTACCACTTTTTGAAAGCAAATATTATTTTTTTCCAAAACTGATATAACTAAAAGGATGCACCCTGCAAAGGTGCACAAAATCCTTAGCTCATATTTTTAAATTTCAATTTCATTTTCGGGCAATTTCGAATAAAATATAAAATAAAGTGTAAAATTCAGTTATTTACAATTCATTCAGCGTCTTCATATTTTGAAATATTTATTTGTAATTTTCATAAACCTTTAGCAATAATCCAGACGAAGAGAATGTATGCGAAAATTAGTTTATAATATGAGCAGTTGCCGAGAAATATGCAATTTTGCATGCATCACTTTTCACGTTATTTTGCCTATACAAAAGTGAATTATTATTCGATTTGCAATATTTTTTTTCCATTTGATGCCTAATGCCAATTTGGACTAGGTCAAGCCAATTTTACATTTTCACTGTGACCGTAAATGACGTCATTTGGGCAAAAACTGTATTTTTAACCTAAAAAACTAAAATTGTATTCAAATGAGTCTGCCTTATAATATTTTTAAAATTATGATATTTGATTCCCATCAACGAATAGAATGAAGCCATACGACCATACAGATACCACAAAATGGTTTCTAACTTGTACGGTTTCAGAGAAATAGGCGATCTTCTATAAGTCACTTTTCAAGGTTTTTGGTCTATAAAAGTGTCAATTATTATTCGATTTTTATAATCTTTTTACCATTTGATGCCTTATGCCATTTATGACTTCTATGAACCAAGTTAACATTTTCAATATCACCGGAAGTAATGTAATTTTTGCAAAAAACGTATTTTTAGCCTTCAAAACAAACATTTTTTTTAAGTGATTTATATTCATTATTCGTTTAACTTTATAACGTCTGACTCTAATGGGCAGTAAGATTGAATCAATACCATCATAGTGATATCAAGAAAAGGCTTCTAGCATGTTCCCTTGTCGAATAATAACCAATTTTACCAGGGTCACTTTTAATTTTTTTACCTTCTTAATTTCAGTTTATGGGTTATAGGTTAATTATTCATTGCCCGATTGGATAAAACAAAGTTTGTATGTTGCGAATTTTCGACTTATTTTTCACCTATAAAAATTTCTTTCGGTACCGGAAGTGACGTAATTTTGCCTTAATTTACAATTTTGACCGGTCTTTTCGCCATCAAATATTACTTTTACATATGATAGAGGGTGTCGCTGAAGCAAAACAACTAAGTATAGTTTGGTAGCTCAATGGATCGGCTATGGTATAATAAACTTCCTGTATGATTCCTGAAAGCCGGTTCAGTGCTGCTTGCAGGTCTAGTTATTATTATTATTATTTACCGCGAGGGCCTAGATCTCCATGACCGAAAACAGATATCGATCTGGAATTAGCTTTTCTATCGGGAAACCATGTGGTGGCTACTTGATAAAATATTTTTGAAATTTCTGCGCATACCGGAAGTGACTGTACTTTCCCTAAAAATTGAAAATCGGCCATAGTTTCGTCAATTCTTTATCCATTTTCAAACAAATTACATTTTTGGAATCCCTGAATCTTTTCTGAGACAATGGCTATCTCACATTTTTCAATTTCGAACATTCGTCTGTGATTTTTATCGTTCGAAAATTGAAAACATGTTGTTTACGAGACAATTTTTGTTATTTTTCAAAATTTTCAAATTTGACCTACATTTTTGGATACCTGAAGTCCATCCGATTCCAGTAATATAAGTTTCATTCAGAGTTATCGCCCTTTATTTTTCGATTTTTTTCGAATTTTCTTCCCATTTTGTGAGCTCCGGTTTCGTTTTATGGCAGAATTGACGTTTCTGAAACTTCTGGAACATGAAGTTATAGTCCAATACCAACTGATAAAGCAATTTCGACAAGAATCCTTAAACCGGAAGTGGTCGAAATAATGTGCAATATTTTGAAAAAAATGCAAAAAATGGATATTTTTGGGGAAAACGCTATTTCTCCGTCCGATATCAATGGATTAAACGAATGAAGGTATCGTTTGATGGCACGATTGCTGGACTATCATATGATATCCCATTCATATGGATACTATGAACAGACAGCAAAATATGGCACGCTGAAAATCAAGTATTTTCTGATTTGGAGCGTTTTTGGACGCCTGTATCTCGAAAACTTAACCTGCAATTTTTTTCTAATTTTTTATATCGAGAGTCCTTTTGGAGGTATTTTGCATGAAGCCATCCAATAAGACTTTGAAATGTCTGGAATAGGATAAAAAAGGGACTGAAAATCGAAAAAAGTCGAAAAATCGTGAAATTTTGGAAAATGCTCTACTATTTCTTTATTTTAAGAGATTTTTAAAAAGACGTTGTATATTCAGATAGCTGACCTAATTACGATTCTAACGATGTATAATATGTATGTAATTATTAAAATTTAATTTTCGATATTTTAAATTTTTTGCATTTTTGGCACTTTTGAACATAGGATTTCTCAGGGGCATTTTATCTGATCAGATAATGTAATATATCATTACAGAGCCCTGTGGCTATTTTAGTGCCCAAACCGGCCATTAAAACTATTTCGACAATAATAACCATACCGAAAGTATTCAAAAAATGAAAAAAAAAGAGTAAAAACATTGTCGCACTTGCGAAAAACTTGATTTCTCTCTTAGGTAATAGCGGACCAAAAGAACTAAAGTGTCGCTGGATAGCGCTATTAATGGACCATCATATGGTATCTAAATAATACGATTTCGATGGTAAGGAAATAAACTATTGTATGCCAAAAATGTAGTATTTTCCAATTTTTTAACATTCTGAGACGCCTTTTTCTCGAAAACGACGCCTACGATTTTTCTTAAACTTTTCTTACTCAAAGTCCTATCGGTTGTCTATATAGGGAATCCAAAATGAAAAGCATTGAAATAATATAAGTGGTCGAAAAATGGCCTCAAACTTTGAAAAAAATTGAAAAATCGTTAAATTTTTGGAAACGCTCTTTAATTTATTTTTTTTTCCAAAACTACTCAATGGATGTATCTGACAATTCTGGTACAGAAAGTTAAGTATCCAAAGAACTTCGTAAAGCTATCACAACAACGATCGTAAAATCGGAAGTAGTCGAAAAAATGTCCGATATTTTGAAAAAAAAAATTTTTTTTACGAAAACCTTTTTTATTTATGAATATTTTTTGATGATCTTTCACACAGGGTTAAAATATCATCGTACTTGAGCAGAAATAAGAAAAAAAATTGTCTCGGTAATTTGCGTTAGCCGCCATCGGCTAATTAAGTTTTTCGTACCCAGAAAAATTATTTATTGTTCGATTTGTATAAAACAAAGTTCATATGCACCGTGGTCCCAATTGTAATTTTTTTTGTTACGGTGAAGTTTTTCTGTCGGCAACGGAAGTGACGTAATATTAACAAAAACTACAATTTTGACAGTTCGGTACCACATTTTGAAAGCAAATATTATTTTTTTTCAAAACTGATATAACTAAAAGGATGCACCAAGCAAAGGTGCACAAAATCCTTAGCTCATATTTTTTAATTTCAATTTCATTTTCGGGCAATTTCGAATAAAATGTAAAATAAAGTGTAAAATTCAGTTATTTACAATTCATTCAGCGTCTTCATATTTTGAAATATTTATTTGTAATTTTTATAAACTCGTAGCAATAATCCAGATGAAGAGAATGTATGCGAAAATTAGTTTGTAATATGAGCAGTTGCCGAGAAATATGCAATTGTACATGCATCACTTTTCACGTTATTTTGCCTATAAAAGAGTGAATTATTATTCGATTTGCAATATTTTTTTTCCATTTGATGCCTAATGCCAATTTGGACTAGGTCAAGTCAATTTTACATTTTCACTGTGACCGGAAATGACGTCTTTTGGGCAAAAACTGTATTTCTAACCTAAAAAACAAATATTTTATTGAAATGAGTCTGCCTTATAATGTTTTTAAAATTATGATATTTGATTCCCATCAACGAATAGAATGAAGCCATACGACCATACAGATACCACAAAATGGTTTCTAACTTGTACGGTTGCAGAGAAATGGACAATTTTCCCTAAGTCACTTTTCAAGGTTACAGAGAAATAGGCGATCTTCTATAAGTCACTTTTCAAGGTTTTTGGTCTATAAAAGTGTCAATTATTATTCGATTTTTATAATTTTTTTAACATTTGATGCCTTATGCCATTTATGACTTCTATGAACCAAGTTAACATTTTCAATATCACCGGAAGTAATGTAATTTTTGCAAAAAACGTATTTTTAGCCTTCAAAACAAACATTTTTTTGAAGTGATTTATATTCTTTATTCGTTTAACTTTATAACGTCTGACTCTAATGGGCAGTAAGATTGAATCAATACCATCATATTGATATCAAGAAAAGGCTTCTAGCATGTTCCCTTGTCGAATAATAACCAATTTTCCCAGGGTCACTTTTAAGTTTTTTACCTTCTTAATTTCAGTTTATGGGTTATAGGTTAATTATTTATTGCCCGATATGTATAAAACAAAGTTTGTATTTTGTATGTTGCGAATTTTCGACTTATTTTTCACCTATAAAAATTTCTTTCGGCACCGGAAGTGACGTAATTTTGCCATAATTTACAATTTTGATCGGTCTTTTCGCCAGCAAATATTACTTATACATATGATAGAGGGTGTCACTGAAGCAGAACAACTAAAGTATAGTTCGGTAGCTCAATGGATCGGCTATGGTATAATAAACTTCCTGTATGATTCCTGAAAGCCGGTTCAGTGCTGCTTGCAGGTCTAGTTATTATTTTTTTTTTCGCCGGAGCCTATTTCTCAGTGCCTGTAACAGATACCGATCTGGGACCTAATTCTCTATCGGGAAACCATGTGTTGGCTACTTGATAAACTATATTTGAAACTTCTGCGCAGACCGGAAGTGGTCGAATTTCGTGCGTTGTCAAAAAATCAAAAAACGGCCGTAGATTCGTCAATTCTGTACCTATTTTCATACAAATGACATTTTCGGAAACCCTGAGTCTTTTCTCGGACGATAGCAGTTGAAAATTTCGATATTTCGAAACTTCATCGCTGACTTCTTGCGATCGAAAAATGAAAAATGTTGTTTGAGAGACAATTTTTGTTATTTGTCAAAATTTTGAAATTTGACCTACATTTTTGGATACCTGAAGTCCATCCGATTCCAGTAATATAAGTTTCATTCAGAGTTATCGTCCTTTATTTTTCGATTTTTTTCGAATTTTTTACCCATTTTGCGAGCTCGGGTTTCGTTTTATGGCCGAATTGACGTTTCTGAAATTTCTGAGGCATGAAGCCAAATGACCATTGCAAGGAATAAAGCAATTTCAACAATAATCTGTACACCGGAAGTGGTCGAAATAATGTCCGATATTTTGAAAAAAATGCAAAAAATGGGTATTTTGGGGAAAAACGCGACTTCTCCGTCCGATATCAATGGATTAAACAAATTAGGGTACCATTAGACTGCACTAGTATTGTGCTATCGTATGATACCCAATTTGTACGGATACGACGAGCAGGAAGCAAAATATGGCACGCTGAAAATCAAATATTTTCTGATTTGGAGCGTTTTTGGACGCCTGTATCTCGAAAACTTAACCGCAACTTTTTTTTTAACTTTCTCTATCGAGAGTCCATTCGATAGTCTTGTGAATTATGCCATCCAATAAGACTTTGAAATGTCTGGAATATGATAAAAAAGGGACTGAAAATCAAAAAAAGTCGAAAAATCGTGAAATTTTGGAAAATGCTCTACTATTTTTTTATTTTAAGAGATTTTCAAAAAAAGGTTGTATATTCAGATAGCTGACCTAATTACGATTCTAATGATGTATAATATGTATGTAGTTATTGAAATTTAATTTTCGATATTTTAATTTTTTTGCATTTTTGGCACTTTTGAACATAGGATTTCTCAGAGGCATTTTATCTGATCAGATAATGTAATATATCATTACAGAGCCCCGTGGCTATTTTAGTGCCAAAACCGGCTATTAAAACTATTCCGACAATAATAACCATACCGGAAGTATTCAAAAAATGAAAAAAAAAGGTTAAAACCATTGTCGCAGTTGCGAGAAACTTGATTTCTCCCTTAGGTAATAGCGGACCAAAAGAACTAAAGTGTCGCTGGATAGCCCTATTAATGGACCATCATATGGTATCTAAATAATACGA
Organism: Patella caerulea; assembly: GCA_036850965.1. NCBI lineage: Eukaryota > Metazoa > Mollusca > Gastropoda > Patellidae > Patella > Patella caerulea. Next base: position 45,123,803 of record JAZGQO010000001.1, on the reverse strand, counting down.
TTTCGATGGTAAGGAAATAAATTATTGTATGCCAAAAATATATTATTTTCCGATTTTTTAACATTCTGGGACGCCCTTTTCTCGAAAACGCCGCCGCAGATTTTTCTCAAACTTTTCTTACTCAAAGTCCTATCGGTTGTCTATATAGTGAATCCAAAATGAAATGCATTGAAATAATATAAATGGTCCAAAAATGGCCTCAAACTTTGAAAAAAATTGAAAAATCGTTAAATTTTTGGAAACGCTCTTTAATTTATCTTTTTTTTCCAAAACTACTCAATGGATGTTTCTGACACTTCTGCTACAGAAAGTTAATTATCCAAAGAACTTCGTAAAGCTATCACTACAACGATCGTAAAACCGGAAGTAGTCGAAAAAATGTCAGATATTTTGAAAAAAATTAATTTTTTTACGAAAACCTTTTTTATTTATGAATATGTTTTGATGATATTTTACACAGGGTTAAAAATATCATCCTACTTGAGCAGAAATGAGAAAAAAAATTGTCTCGGTAATTTTTCTGTCGGCAACGGAAGTGACGTAATATTAACAAAAACTACAATTTTGATCGTTCAGTACCACTTTTTAAAAGCAAATATTATTTTTTTTCAAAACTGATATAACTAAAAGGATGCACCCTGCAAAGGTGCACAAAATCCTTACCTCAGATTTTTTAATTTCAATTTCATTTTCGGGCAATTTCGAATAAAATGTGAAATAAAGTGTAAAATTCAGTTATTTACAATTCATTCAGCGTCTTCATATTTTGAAATATTTATTTGTAATTTTCATAAACTCGTAGCAATAATCCAGACGAAGAGAATGTATGCGCAAATTAGTTTGTAATATGAGCAGTTGCCGAGAAATATGCAATTTTGCATGCATCACTTTTCACGTTATTTTGCCTATAAAAGAGTGAATTATTATTCGATTTGCAATATTTTTTTTCCATTTGATGCTTAATGCCAATTTGGACTAGGTCAAGCCAATTTTATATTTACACTGTGACCGGAAATGACGTCATTTGGGCAAAAACTGTATTTTTAACTTAAAAAATAATATTTTATTCAAATGAGTCTGCCTTATAATATTTTTAAAATTATGATATTTGATTCCCATCAACGAATAGAATTAAGCCGTACGACCATACGGATACCACAAAATGGTTTCTAACTTGTACGGTTACAGAGAAATAGGCGATCTTTTATAAGTCACTTTTCAAGGTTTTTGGTCTATAAAAGTGTCAATTATTATTCGATTTTTTTATCATTTTTTTACCATTTGATGCCTTATGCCATTTATGACTTCTATGAACTAAATTAACATTTTCAATATCTCCGAAAGTAATGTAATTTTTGCAAAAAAACGTATTTTTAGCCTTCAAAACAAACATTTTTTTGAAGGGATTTATATTTATTATTCGTTTAACTTTATAACGTCTGACTCTAATGGGCAGTAAGATTGAATCAATACCATCATATTGATATCAAGAAAAGGCTTCTAGCATGTTCCCTTGTCGAATAGGCACTCCGGTTTCCTCCCACTGCTAAAGACCCCTACGCGCAAGCGAATTATTGAAATAAAAGTAAACCATATGTTAGTCCCGAAATGACCTAGTTTGTGTTGAGTGGACGTTAAACCCCATTTCTCTCTCTCTCTCCCTTGTCGAATAATAGCCAATTTTCCCAGGGTCACTTTTAAGTTTTATACCTTCTTAATTTCAGTTTATGGGTTATAGGTTGATTATTTATTGCCCGATATGTATAAAACAAAGTTTGTATTTTGTATGTTGCGAATTTTCGACTTATTTTTCACCTATAAAAATTTCTTTCGGCACCGGAAGTGACGTAATTTTGCCATAATTTACAATTTTGACCGGTCTTTTCGCCAGCAAATATTACTTTTACATATGATAGAAGGTGTCACTGAAGCAAAACAATTAAAGTATAGTTTGGTAGCTCAATGGATCGGCTATGGTATAATGAACTTCCTGTATGATTCCTGAAAGCCGGTTCAGTGCTGCTTGCAGGTCTAGTTATTATTATTCTTCTTTTGTTTTGAGTAGATCTCAGCAACTGCTTGTCGCATCGTTACGATTTCTTCGGTTTTACTGGGAAAGTGGGTGTGACTTAGAGGATAAAGCTATTTTGAACGTACTGCGACAATGCGAAATGTCCGAAATCACCAAATTATCGTTTTTTAAAATATTGCAGTAATTTTAACAATAATCATTGAATTTTAACTTTCGATACATTTTGGCATAGCCGGAGACAGGGCACATAGCTACACTACTTTCGATTTTTGTTTTTCGGTAAATCTTCAAAGATATTAGGCGCCAAATTTTTGAAAATTTAAAATTTTACAAAAAACTTTTTTATTTATGAATATTTTTTAGTCGTATTATGCACAGAATTAAAGGGTCATCTGACTAGTGCAAAAATGTTAAAGAATTTTGTCTCAGTAATTTACCTTGGCCGCCATTGGCTAATTCAGTTTTTAAGCCCTAGAATAATTTTTTATTGTTCGATTTGTATAAAACAAAGTTCATATGCTTCGTTGTATCAATTGTCATTTTTTTTATTACCAAAAGTTTTATCTGTCGGCACCGGAAGTGGCATAATTTTACCAAAAACTACAATTTTGACAGTTATTTTCCTTCTTCGAAAACAAATATTATTTTTTGGAAAAATTATTTGACTCAAAGAGTGTGCCCTTTCAAGGCGCAAAAAATGTAGGAAGCAGTTTTTTTAATTTCGATTTCATTTTCGAGCAAATTCGATTAAGAGGCTAAAAATGGTGTAAAATTGGCCTATTTACAACCTATTCAGGCTTTTCAGATTTTAAAATATTTCTTCGTAACTTTTATAAACTTGTAGCTATAATCCATACGAAGAAAATGTATGTTAAAATTCGTTTGTACTATAAGCAGTTACCAAGAAATGGGCAGTTCTGTACAAGTCACTGTTTTCGTTATTTTGCCTGTAAAATAGTCAATTATGATTGGATTTTTATAAAAGTGACATCATTTGATTCAAAAAGCACGTAGCGTCATATCAAGTTGATTACAATTTAAAATTGACACCGGAAGTGACATCATTTGGTCAAAAAATGCATTTTAAACTTTTTAAATCAATGTTTTATTCAACCAAGAATAACTTAATATGTATTAATAATTTTAACTTTTGGTTTAAATTCACATATAAACAAAACTCATATGGTCATATAGATATCATAAAATTGTTTCTAACTTGTTCGGTTGCCGAGAAATAGACGGTTTTCTACAGGTCACTTTTGGGGGTTTCGGGGCCATAAACGGGTCAATTATTATTCGATTTTCATAAACGTCACACCATGTTATACCTAATGCCATTTGGGATTTCATACAAGTAATTTAAGATTTTCATTATCACCGGAAGTAACGTCATTTTGGCAAAAACTGTATTTTTAGCCTCTAAAACAGATATTTTATTCAAATGAGTCTGTTTTGAAATCTTTTTCAAAGTATGGTATCTGATGCCAATCAACAAATAGAATGAACCCATACGATCATACAGATACCACAAAATGGTTTCTAACTTGTACGGTTGCAGAGAAATAGCCGATTTTCTACAAGTCACTTTTCAAGTTTTTTGGTCTTTAAAAGTGGCAATTATTATTCGATTTACATAAAATTTTCACTATATGATATTGTATGCCATTTCTGATTTCATAAGACTAATTGAACATTTGCATTAACACCGGGATCATTTACAAGTAACAAATGTATAAAATGAATTGATATTGCTGGATTTTGTTGATTCTGCGTCCATTTTATTTGTGTGCAATGTTAATTTGGAAACCTGTTTAGTGGTTTCGCTGGTACCGGAAGTGACATATGTTCAAGGGTAACTTGGCACCGGAAGTGGCATGTTTAAGGGTAACGTGGCACCAGTGAAACCCGTCATTCCTGCATGCAGGTCTAGTTATTATTATTATTATTCAGATTCCAATTTGAATAGATCTCAGCAACTACGTGTCGCATCGTTACGATCTCTTCGGTTTTACTGGGAAAGTGGGTGTGACTTAGAGGATAAAGCTATTTTGAACGTTCTGCGACAATGCGAAATGTCCGAAATCACCGAAGTTATCGTTTTTGAAAATATTGCAGTAATTTTAACAATAATCATTGGATTTTAACTTTCGATACATTTTGGCATAGCCTGAGACAGGGCACATAGCTACGCTACTTTCGATTTTTGATTTTCGGCAAATCTTCGAAGATATTAGGCGCCAAATTTCGAAAATTTAAAATTTTACAAAAATTTTTTTTATTTATGAATATTTTTTAGTCGTATTGTGCACAGAATTAAAGAGTCATCTGACTAGTGCAAAAATGTTAAAAAAATTTGTCTCAGTAATTTTCCTTGGCCGCCATTGGCTAATTCAGTTTTTCAGTCCTAGATTAATTTTTTATTGTCCGATTTGTATAAAACAAAATTCATATGCTTCGTTGTATCAATTGTCATTTTTTTTATTACCAAAAGTGTGATCTGTCGGCACCGGAAGTGGCATAATTTTACCAAAAACTACAATTTTGACAGTTATTTTCCTACTTCGAAAACAAATATTATTTTTTGGAAAAATTATTTGACTCAAAGAGTGTGCCCTTTCAAGGCGCAAAAAATGTAGGAAGCAGTTTTTTTAATTTCGATTTCACTTTCGAGCAAATTCGATTAAGAGGCTAAAAATGGTGTAAAATTTACCTATTTACAACCTATTCAGGCTTTTCAGATTTTAAAATATTTCTTCGTAACTTTTATAAACTTGTAGCTATAATCCATACGAAGAAAATGTATGTTAAAATTCGTTTGTAATATAAGCAGTTACCAAGAAATGGGCAGTTCTGTACAAGTCACTGTTTTCGTTATTTTGCCTGTAAAATAGTCAATTATTATTGGATTTTTATAAAAGTGACATCATTTGATTCAAAAAGTATGTAGCGTCATATCAAGTTGATTACAATTTAAAATTGACACCGGAAGTGACATCATTTGGTCAAAAACTGCATTTTAAACTTTTTAAATCAATGTTTTATTCAACCAAGAATAACTTAATATGTATTAATAATTTTAACTTTTGGTTTAAATTCACATATAAACAAAACTCATACGGTCATATAGATATCATAAAATTGTTTCTAACTTGTTCGGTTGCCGAGAAATAGACGGTTTTCTACAGGTCACTTTTGAAGGTTTCGGGGCCATAAAAGTGTCAATTATTATTCGATTTTCATAAACGTTACACCGTGTTATACCTACTGCCATTTGGGATTTCATTCAAGTAATTTAAGATTTTCATTATCACCGGAAGTAACGTCATTTTGGCAAAAACTGTATTTTTAGCCTTCAAAACAGATATTTTATTCAAATGAGTCTGTTTTGAAATCTTTTTCAAATTATGGTATTTGATGCTAATCAACAAATAGAATGAACCCATACAATCACACAGATACCACAAAATGGTTTGTAACTTGTACGGTTGCAGAGAAATAGCAGATTTTCTACAAGTCACTTTTCAAGTTTTTTGGTCTTAAAATTTTACATAAAATTTTCACTATATGATATCGTATGCCATTTCTGATTTCATAAGACTAATTGAACATTTTCATTAACACAGGAAGTAATTTAATTTTGTCAAGATCATTTACAAGTAACAAATGTATAAAATGAATTGATATTGTTGGATTTTGTTGATTCTGCGTCCATTTTATTTGTGTGCAATGTTAATTTGGAAACCTGTTTAGTGGTTTCCCTGGTACCGGAAGTGACATATGTTCAAGGGTAACTTGGCACCGGAAGTGACATGTTTAAGGGTAACATGGCACCAGTGAAACCCGTCATTCCTGCATGCAGGTCTAGTTCGATTTTATTTCAATATTTCGCTCGCGCGGAGAGGTCTTTAGCAGTGGAAGGAAACTGGAGGAAATGAAGAAAACCCACCAGGTTGGACAGGCGACCTTACTCCTTGTCAAGTACAACCGGAGATTCGAAAACACGCTAGTCGACTCAATGAAAGGCTTTATGATACAGCACGCGCGAGTGCTTAACCATTCAACCACCCAACTCTCCTTTGAAATCAGACACGTGCAATATGTCATATAAGAAGAATAACAAGTCGCTCCCATACAAAATGGTAAATTAATGAGTTTAGGTCAAAAGGTTGAGCTACTGTTTTAGAGTATTTAATTGTTTTAAAGAGACACGTTAAGGGTTGTTCATAGTTAAATGAAAGTTTAATTTGAAATAAGACGAACGTCTACCAATAAAATTAGGATTTAACAATGCCAGACTAATATTAAACTAAAGTTTTAAATTAAGAATAATTTATTATTGGTCTGATAGCAATGAAATGTTTTGATTTGACGGATGAAATGTACGATGGGTGTCCACACTAAGGGGCTAAGGCGTTGGCCTGCTAGCCAGGAAGTCGGTTGTTTGATCCCTGCGTGGGATCCTATTATTCTTCTACTCCTGATATTTTGGACTGTTCATCGATGGTTTCATATAAAAGACTATCGATAAGAATCTTTGTAGAAGAAGTCCCCCAAAAATATTATGTTGACTTTAAGAGAAAAATGCTCCAAATCGTAATAATACGACTTTTTGGATTTTTGATCTCTTTTTTTCTGCTATCACTGATATTTTAAAAAAAATTATACAGTGATTTCACACAACAGACTAGCTATTAGACTGTCTATTGACAAGAGTTTCACCGCCCTCCCTTCATTATAACCGAAGTTATCGTGCCCTTAAGAATCAATAAATCAGCATGCTTATCTCTGCTTACCCTAGGCACAAAATTCTCATCTTTGAACTCAATCATAACATTGACCTAGTCAACGTCTGCACCAAGTTTGAACATTCTAGCTTAATTAGTAGGAGAGTTATTGTGCTTAAAATTGCTTCTATTTTTCATTTTGAATTCAAAATGGTGACTCCCAGTTGACCTAAATATCAAAATTCTACTCACGACGTTTTTATAGCCTTCCTACAAGGATTCAGAAAATATAACTCCCGAGTCTGAAAGTAAAATAGCAAAAAAGTCTTAGTAATTTTTCACGTTTAAAGGTGGTGGAACTTCCGGTTCGATCGACAAACTCCATAATGTGATTACGAATCAGTAAGTCGTTGTCTAGTATCGAAAAAAAATTAGGTCATTCTGACCTATATTTCGACGATTTTTTTGAAAAATTTGATCCTGAATTTAACCAAGGGGAGATAATTTATAAAATTTCTAATTATATTTTTGAAGTCACATCGGTATGATCTACTTATATCCTAAATTTCATGGAAATCGTACAACTATTAAAGAAGTTGTCAAATTGGTCTTAACTTCCGGTTCGAAATCACAGCGACGAATTTTCGAATTTCGAAAATGCGAAACCACAGATGAAAATGATTTTTTTCAAGGTATTCAAAGAAAAAAGAATTAGTAAAATCGGTCAAAAACTAACAAAGTAGACTATGTATTGTCAGTTTTTTCGTTCGTAAAATTCCGTGTTTTCGGATTCGTAAAACGTTTAGAAAATAAATGTTTTTAAAATTATGATATTTGATGCCATACGATCATACATTAACGTTTTTAGTGTCTCCGGAAGTAATGTCGTTTTGGCAAAAACTGTATTTTGAGCCTTCAGAAAAGATATTTTATTCAAATGGGTCTGATTTGTAATGTTTTTTAAAATTATGATATTTGATGCCAATCAACAAATAGAATGGACCAATACGATCATACAGATGCCACAAAATCGTTTCTAACTTGTACGGTTGCCGAGAAATAGCCGATTTTCTACAAGTCACTTTTCAAGGTTTGGGGTCTATAAAAGTGGCATATATTATTCGATTTGCATAACAATTTCACCATGTGATGCCTTATGCCATTTCTGATTTCATAAAAGTAATTGAACATTTTCATTATCACTGGACGTACTGTACACTTACATGCAATAAATGTATAAAATGAATTGATATTGCTGGATTTGGTTGATTCTGCTTTATCGGTTCCATTTGTACTGAAAGAGAAATGAGTTCAAGGGTAACGTGGCACCGAAAGTGACATAAGTTGAAAGGTATCGTGGCAACAGTGTGAAACCCGTCATTTCTCCTACGCAGGTCTAGTTATTCTTATTATTATTCCAATTCAAGTATTAATTTTGTATTTACTAACAAATCCAACTGGGAGATAAATTTAGAAAAAACGGTAATAACAATAGCATTGCATAATACAATGTTTGAAAGACCCCAAAATATTCATCATGACAGTAAATCGTGACAGTAAAACCCAATCAAAATCTCATTTGTCCAAAAATATTACTAAAATTGAAAAGACATGTATGTACTCATAGTACCCCAGTATACATCCTCGGTTACCCAGTGTACTCATTCCGTTCTACTCCACTATACCCTGGGTTAATCCATAGGGTTTCCACGATTTCAAATTATCTGCCCTGGCGGATTGGGATATTTTTATCGTCCAATCCCATAAAGCGTTACTTGGACAGGTAATAGGCGAAGGGTAGTAACTCTTATCGTGTTCCAACAAAGAATACCCCAGAAACATGGCTACCTTAGTCCTTTCTTGCACATTTTACAAATATGTCATTTGGGAAAAATACCTACCGCGCGTGGTAAAAAAATCAGTGTCATTTAAGAATTTAATGGCAGAACTTTCCCTGCCATCTTTTTGTGTGCATGTCAATTCTTTTATATTAAATCTTTTACAAACTATCTCATAATCGATCAAACAAGCCGCCGCATTGTTTGTAAACAATGTAGTTCTATGGCGTAAAAAATGACGCTAAAGAGTCTACGTAAGACTGGTTTGTAAACTGTTTTTTGATTGGTTCGTACACTCTAACTACATTCAGATAGTTTGAAATCGTGGAAACCCTATATAATTATTCCTTGGTTCGTTTTTTATTCGTGTTTACACAGAATTAAAGAGTCATCTGACTTGGGCAAAAATGTGAAATCTTTTTGTCGCAGTAGTTTTTCTTGGCCGCCATTGGCTAATTCAGTTTTTCAGCCCTAGATTAACTATTTATTGTTCGATTTGTATAAAACAAAGATCATATGCTCCGTTGTCTCAATTGTCAATAACGTTAGCTGTCGGCAACGGAAGTGGCGTAAATTTACCAAAAAACTACCAAAAACTACAGATTTGACAGTTAGGTACCATTTTTCAAAATTCAGGCTTTTCGGATTTTAAAATATATCTACGTAACCTTCATAAACTTGTAGCTATAATCCATACGAAGAGAGTGTATGTGGAAATTAGTTTGTAACATAAGCAGTTGCCGAGAAATGGGCAGTTTTGCATAAGTCACTGTAATTTTGCCTGTAAAATAGTCAATTATTAATGGATATTCACAAAAGTGACATCATTTTATTCAAAAAGCAAGTATGCGTTATATCAAGTTGCCGCCATTTGGTCAAAAACTGCATTTTTAACTTTTAAAATCGATATTTTTTTTTTCAATCAAGAAGTTTTTAATATGTAATAATAAAATTAACTTTTTTACTTTTGGTTTAAATTCACATATTAACAAAACGCATACGGTCATATAGATATCATAAAATTGTTTCTAACTTGTTCGGTTGCCGAGATATAGGCGGTTTTCTAAATGTCACTTTTGACGGTTTTTGGCCCATAAAAGTGTCAACAAGCCAACAGTGAGGCTGATGTCCCCCGCCGAAATCCCAAAATAAATAGACGACACATATTAATTAATCGCACATTTATTTTTTTCAAACATATCGAGCAATGAAACTGTACACGAAGTGTCATCCCAAAGTGTTTTTATAACGAAAAATGCTAAAACCAACGAAAATATGAAAATGTACCGTAGTTAGGGCCCCCACGCTTGACAAAAGGGCCCCTCTGGCCAAGGGAAAGGGCCCTCGTGTCCAAGTCAATCGTTTCTATACACTGTTACTGTCGAATCGATTACTAAATGAGAATGCAGTCATTGTATTGGCATAAAAATCATCAATCAAGATGAACCTAAGTTATCTTGTCCCAAAGTATCAACCAATCAAAATGCTTATCTCTGCTTACCCTAAGCGGAAAATGCTCATCTTTGAACTCCATCAAGGCATTGACCTAATAAGCATATACACCAAGTTTGAACATTTTAACTCAATTAGAAGGAGAGTTATTGTGTTCCAAAGTCTCGACCAATCAAATTGCGTATCGCTCTGCTTACCTTGAGCAGAAAATGCTCATTATCGAACTTAGTCAAGGTATTACTGTAATGAAACTATACACCAAGTTTCATCACTCTCACTTAATTAGAACTAAAGTTATCGTGTCCCAAAGCATCAACCAATCAAATTGCTCATCTCTGCTTACCCTAAGTGGAAAATGCTCATCAAGGCATTGACCTTATAAGCATATACACCAATATGAACATTTTTACTGAATTAGAAGAAGAGTTATTGTGTTCCAAAGTCTCGACCAATCAAATTGCGTATCGCTCTGCTTACCCTAAGCGGAAAATGCTCATCTCCGAACTCCATCAAGGCATTGACCTAATAAGCATATACACCAAGTTTGAACATTTTAACTCAATTAGAAGGAGAGTTATTGTGTTCCAAAGTCTCGACCAATCAAATTACTCTGCTTACCCTGAGCGGAAAATGCTCATTATCGAACTTAGTCAAGGTATTACTGTAATGAAACTATACACTAAGTTTCATCACTCTCACTTAATTAGAACTAAAGTTATCGTGTCCCAAAGCATCAACCAATCAAATTGCTTATCTCTGCTTACCCTAAGCGGAAAATGCTCATCTTTGAACTCCATCAAGGCATTGACCTAATAAACACATACACCAAGTTTGAACATTCTAGCTCAATTAGGAAGAGAGTTATTGTGTCCCGAAAAGTGTGACGGACAGACGGACAGACAGACAGACAGACAGACAGACGGACGGACGGACGAACCCATTTTAATAGTCCCCCAACTTTCTTCGAAAGGCGGGGGACAATTATTATTCGATTTTCATAAAAGTTCACCCTTTGTGGCCCTATGTCATAAATCTAATTAAAGGTTTTTAGTATCACCGGAAGTAATGTCATTTTGCCAAAAATATTGTATTTTTAGCCTTAAAAACAGATATTTTATTCAAATGAGTCTGATTTGTAATGATTTTAAAATTATGATATTTGATGGCAATCAACAAATAGGATGGACCCATGCGATCATACAGATGCCAAGAAATCGTTTCTAACTTGTACGTTTGCAAAGAAATGGCAGATTTTTTTACAAGTCACTTTTCAAGGTTTTTGGTCTATAAAAGTGGCATGTATTATTCGATTTGCATAAAATTTTCACCATGTGATGTCTTATGCCATTTCTGATTTCATAAAAGTAATTGAACATTTTTATTATCACCGGGAGTACTGTACACTTACATGTAACAAATGTATAAAATGAATTGATATTGCTGGAGTTGGTTGGTTCTGCTTCAATTTTATATTATGTTTGCAATGTTTATGTGTAAATCTGTATATCGGTTCCATTTGTACAGGAAGTAACATAAGTTCAGGGGTAACGTGGCATCGAAAGTGACATAAGTTGAAAGGTATCGTGGCAACAGTGAAACCCGTCATTCGTGCTACGCAGTTCTAGTTCTCATTGTTGTTATAATATTGCATTCAAACAAGACAACATTCAGCGATTCGCCCATGGACGGGGTGACGTACAAACGGGTTGACGTCTGATTATAACACATTTAGAGGGAGAATAATAAAGGGCGTGTTTCAAAATAGGTTCCTTTATCATTATTTAGTTGACGTAGATAAAGTCCTTGTTTTCATAAACTAACGCGTGTTTATCTTGGAATGTTCCTCGGCATATTTTTTATATCAGAATCCACCTCTCCTCATCGGTACAATTTTCCATATAGGGGGAACACGTCATATCGGGAGTGCTTTTTATAGTAATGGATGAAGCAGTTATATCGTACGTGAGTTTCAAAAATAGAACCGTCATATAAATTAATCACTGACCCAAATTTTATACATTAGGTTATGCTATCTAACCCAATAAGCAGTTCGTTCGCCTCGGGGCTACAGTGCTGTTGGCAGTTTATCATAAAATATATCGGTCTGTAAAAAAAAAGTGTGATCCACTTGTTGTGTAGTTTACAAATTGAAGATAGTATATAATCTATTTGTTTCGAAACTAACGTTTTTCAAGTACTTAAGAATTGTGGAATGGGAACTACTATTTCCTCTGAATCGCACATCCATCGAAAAAACTCAATAAAATTCGTGGCTATTTAAGGAATCGGTTGTTATCCCCTGAGCATTGATATTTCCTGTGGGGGTATGTCCATGGACTCGGAGGTATGCCGATGATTTGTTTTTTATATCAATAAAAACAAATACACTGTTGCTTGATCGAAAAACAAAGGCAATTCGATGACTTTCCTGCATGGGTATACCTAGTAGCGTACCAGTGCCACGGTATGATTGGAATCGAATTCTATCATTCCACTTTTTTGGGAAAAATTGGTCAATTAAAAACTATAAGCCACTTGGTTGAGACTTCGCGTCGTTGGGCCCAGTCCGTCCTCGTTCCGCGCTATAGGCGCTCGTTGTCCTAATCAGTTCTGGACCCCCTTCCGTTTGATTTTGGGCATTGATAAAAATAAATAAACGAATAGTTTACGTGATGCAAAGGTTTTCTTTTTGATATGTTGGTGTCTGATGGTCACGGTCACGGTTTTTATACGCCCACATTGAAATGTATTGGTATATTGTCGTCGCCCCCGTCCGTCCGTCGGTCTAAAGTTAATATCCGATTGATTTTAAAGATATTAAATTTATACACAGTATTTAAGGTCATGAAGCAAAGAAGCCTAATGATTTCCAGCGATTTCCTAAAATTACTGCCAGAGTTATGGCCCTTGATCACCCCAGAAAATCTTGTGGACGCTCCAGACACCAAATTAAATATCCGATCCGATTATACACAATGTTTAAGGTCATGAGACGAAGAATCCTATTGATTTTCAGCGAATTTCGATAATTACTGCCAGAGTTATCTCCCTTGGTCACTTTGAAAAAAAATTTGTAACGCTCTCGAGGCCAAACTTATCCAATGGACTTCAGATTGATACACAGAGTTTATGGTCTTGAAACGAAAAGTATTTTGATTTTAAATCACTTTTGAAAACTGAACAGCTAAATCCCTGATATTAAATGTTTCGTATACTAAACGTTAGCATCGGGCAGGACTTTATAAAAACCAAACAAATTCTAATGATTTTCTGATAATTACTTTTTGAGTTGTTAATCTTATTCAGATTTCAGTGTTTCATAAATGTTTCATTACTGACTGCCGGGCGATTTAGCTGCTGTGGGCGTATGTTTCATTGCCTGACAACCTATCTTTGTTTTCCATTTGCTGGCTAAAATCTATGGAAGGGTATCGCTGCCAATATTAAATGCTATGCTAAAATGTCTTTTCAATTGATTATATGTAAAAAGTACAATGTACTAAGTCACAATACCGGTAATGATAAAGTCAAAATACCTCTAAAGCCAAGGTTAAATGTAAAACGACAAATGTTTTAATGCAAAATGCTGTTCTTAGACATTTCCACATTTTACATTTCTCTCATTACAAATCACATTTGCACTCTGCTACATCTCATTTGTCATTCACGACAAATGTTTTAATGCAAAATGCTGTTCTTAGACATTTCTACATTTTACATTTCTCACATTACAAATCACATTTGCTTTCTGCTACATCTCATTTGTCATTCACGCTTTCTTTTTATCAACTTGCGCATAGCATCTTCTTAAATATGCAAATATAGTATACCACGTGACTTATTAACATAAATACGGAAAAGATCGATCTTTCCTTAAAGGGGGGTTGGGATGGCCTAGTGGTCTAGAGCGCCGCGCTTCGACCTCTAGCTGGCCAGTCACCTCTGGCTTGCGGCTGTGGTTTCGAGCCCTGGTGTGAGCGTATGTGGCATGGAGATAGGGGCGCCTTCTCAACCTCGTGGGTTTCCTCCGGGCACTCCGGTTTCCTCCCACTGCTAAAGACCCCTACACGCAAGCGAATTATTGAAATAAAATTAACCATATGTTAGTCCCGAAATGACCTAGTTGTGTTGAGTGGACTTTAAACCCCATTTCTCTCTCTCTCTTTCTTTAAATAAAAATATGAATAATTGTTCCAAAGGAACAACTAACGCGCCATTAGTTGTTTTTCTTTTTAAATTATTTATATATGTTTGTGCTGGTAAAAGGAAAATATAACTTTTTGTTGAATCTAAAAATATGAGCATCCTGACCAATTTCCTCCCCGAATTAGTAAACATTTATTGATGTTTGTGAAAGGTTTAAAGTAGCTAAGTCTCTAACTCAATATCATCCAAAATCTTCAACATTGAAAACACGAATTATTTGTCAATTTAAATCAACAATTCATGCTGTGATCTTATCGGAAAAAGATGGACTTCTGATATCCAATATTTAAGACACAATAAAAATTTTACCATTGGTACACGAATCGTGTAGAATAAAGCGTTTCAAACCAAGTTCGAGGAAAGAGGCTAGAAACAAATCGAACGGCGTGTGTAGACTGGAATAACCAGACGCTAGAAATTTACATTCGATTGAGACTACTGACTCATTTCGCCGAACATAACTGATTTGAAATAAGAGTAAAAACGGAAACCATTGAATTTATTAAATCAGTTTATATACATTCATGTTACATTATTATATGCGTTGCGACTCTCTTATGTCAATTTCTAGGTCCCAAATCAAATGTTAGCGATTTAGCTCCTTTAAACTAATCGCAATTTTGAAAAATTAATGACACACAGGAACAGGATAATCAAAGGACGGAGAAGCCAGGGAATTTTTTCATCCGTTGTGATTGTCATAATATAGACCTCGACAATATTTAATTATTAGGCTTATACATCTATTAATTTTTCACTTACCTGTGTTATGTATAATACGGTATCAATAATTATATTATAGATGAGAGAGAGAGAGAGAGAAATGGGGTTTAACGTCCACTCGACACAAACTAGGTCATTTCGGGACTAACATGGTTTAATTTTATTTCAATAATTCGCATGCGCGTAGCGGTCTTTAGCAGTGGCAGGAAACCTGAGTGCCCGGAGGAGACCCACGAGGTCGAGAAGGCGCCCCTATCTCCATGCCACATACGCTCACACCAGGGATCGAAACCACAGCCGCAAGCCAGAGGTGACCGGCCAGCTAGAGGTCGAAGCGCGGCACTCTAGACCACTAGGCCATCCCCCCCCCATTATAAATGTATGAATATATATGATCTGTATGTCCATAGTGGCACAGCCACAGTACTGTATTTTGTCTTTGACCTCCTTGATTTTATATAATCTTACGAAAACAAAAAATTAGAAAGTGGAATAATGATAAGAGATTCTACGCGCATGAAACCACTTGGGCTTACGGCTCGACCTGTATTGACCGAGAAGGTTTCTCCTAGTACGGGACAAACAACTGAGGTCAACTTAATTGTTAGCTAAATAAGAACCATGAATGGCATGAAGTCAACTGAAGAATGGCGGCACGTTAACTGGGAGAAATAATTCATATTTTTATTTGAAGAAAGATCGGACGTTTCAGTATATATGTTAATAAGTCACGTGGCATACTATATTTGCATATTTAAGAAGATGCTATGCGCAAGTTGATGAAAAGAAAGCGTGAATGACAAATGAGATGTTGCAGAGCGCAAATGTGATTTGTAATGAGAGAAATGTAAAATGTAGAAATGTCAAAGAACAGCATTCTGCATTAAAACATTTGTCATTTGACACATTACATTTGTCGTTTTAAATTTAACTTTGTCCTTAGAGGTATTTTGACTTTATCATTACCGATATTGTGACTTTGTACATTGTACTTTTTACATATAATCAATGGAAAAGATATTTTAGAAGAGCATTTAATATTGGCAACGATACCCTTCCATAAAAATCGTATAGGCCTACATGTACATATGATTATTATTACAACTGTAAACTAAAACGTAGTACATGTATTGGGTTGTGTTAAATATCAATTATTCTGTCAAACATTTTCGACCCCCCCCCCTCACACACACACACACTCCCTTCGCTGATATGTTAGTCCCATGTCCCAGGGCCAAAAGAGCCCTATCGCGGGCCCTGAGCATTGAAGCGCAAAAGGTGTCAAAATGCCACAGCTAGAGATACATGAGCCTGTTCGTTTCAGATGCTATCTAACGCAACCAATTTTAATGTCTCTTGTTTTTATACGCTCACATTTTTATGTGGACGTATATTGTCGTCGCCCCTGTCCGTCTGAACGTCCGTTCGTCCACAATTTGTTTGTGGACTCTCTACAGGTCACAATTCTTATCCGATTTTGACGAAACTTGAAATAAAGGTTTATCCCCAAAAGATCTCGGCTGCTTTCGATATTGGCATGTATCGGATGAAAACTTCATGGATTATGGCCCCTGATTGTACGAAAAATCACGTTTTTAGCTTGTGGACCCAATAGAGGTCACAATTTTGAACCGCTTTTTGATGAAACTTGACATGCATGTTTATAACCCAAAGATCTTGGTTCCTTTCGATATTTGCGCCTATCGGAATGTAATTTCCTGAATTATGACCCCTGATTGTCCCAAAAATCACCCTTTTTAGCCTTGGTCCCTGTGGAGGTCACAATTATTATCCGATTTAAAAACCGTTTGACTATATCACCGTTACACCCTAAGGAAGGTTGAGTTCGAATTTCAGGAAAATCGGACGAAAATTGCCATACAAAATGGCCACCGTTTGTACGCGAATACTGTTAAAAAATGGTATATCAAGGTTGTGGACCCTAAAGAAGTCACATTTTTAATTCGATTTTGATGAAACTTAAAATTCATGGTTATAACCCAAAGATCTTGGTTCCTTTCGATATTTGCGCATATCGGAACGTAACTTCCTGAATTATGGCCCCTGATTATACGCAAAATCGCCTTATTTTAGTTTGGGATTCCTCTGGTGGTCACAATTATTATCCGATTTAATAAAACGGTTGATAATATTACCGTTACACCGTAGGGAAGGTTGAGTTCGAATTTCGGGAAAATCGGACCAAAATTGCCATACAAAATGGCCGCCGTTTGTACGCGAATACTGTTAAAAAATTGTATATCATGGTTGTGGACCCTGTAGAGGTCACAATTTTAATTCGAGTTTGATGAAACTTGAAATGCATGGTTATAACCCAAAGATCTTGGTTCCTTCAGTTATTTGCGTATATCGGATCGTAACTTCCTGAATTATGACCCCTGATTGTCCGCAAAATTGCCTATGGTCCCTCTGGAGGTCACAATTATTAACCGATTTTAAAAAAAAAACGTTTGACTCTATCACCGTTACACCCTACGGAAGGTTGAGTTCAAATTTCGAGAAAATCGGACCATAATTGCCAGAAAAAATGGCCGCCATTTATACGCGAACAGTGTGAAAATATGGTATATCAAAGTTGTGGACCCTGTAGAGGTCACAATTTTAATTCGATTTTGATGAAACCTGAAATGCTTGTTTATAACCCAAAGATCTTTATTCTTTTCGATATTTGCGCATATCAAATTGTAACTTAATGAATTATGGCCTTTGATTGTAGGAAAAATCACTTTCTGTATTGCTTGTTCTTTGTCTATCTCTCGAACAATTATTATCTGATTTTAAAAAAAAACTCTGATTATATTACTGTTGCACCATAAGGTAGGTTGAGTTCGAATTTCGTGAAAATCGTACCAAAATTGCCGGACGAAATAGTCGCCGTTTGTATTCTAGGTTGTGTACCGTCACACCATAATCACTGTCGGCTTCGAATTTCATGAAAATAAGGCTGGAACTGACCAACAAAATGGCTGCTCCCAATACAGTATGAAATACAGGACTTAATGATGTAGGAAAAATCACTTTCGGTATTGCTTGTTCTCTATCCATCTCTCAAAAATGTGGGCAATTAGATTTTTTGCATGAAGTAAAGGTCCCTTATAATACCGATAATTCATATAAAATTACGGAAATTACATAAATTTTCGATGTGCAAAATAATATAACAAATGAATTTGTTACGAAAATAATCAAATATGGTTTGGTTTGTTGGGCGGGGGGGGGGGTGTATGCTCACTTTTGAAGAATAATCAACCATCGATATAATGAACGTAGGTCAACATGACTATGCTTCAACCCTGTGAATATATCCACAACTATGCTGAATATGTCCTCTGTTATTCATAATCAATAACCAACCTGTGCCCCCGTATTATTATAAATGTTCACAAGACCACATACAGGAATTACTAACATCTAGGGAAAATATTCGGAAGGACATGGGTACTGTTGACCATTAAATTAATCAGGTATGGGCCGGGCCGTAAATACTTCCTCCATCAACAGGAACCCCGAATTATAACCTTACATAACCCATAACTGTCTGTCCAGGTCAGGGCTATGGTATTTCCGTCCACTCACATTTGACTATCTATAATATCGAATAGTCTAAATACCTGACCTATTTCGATTCGGCAGTTTAAACCTGTCCGACTATTTTTATCCCTTCCATGAATCAGTGTATATTCATACACCCTAATGCATATCGTTGTTAAACACTTGTCGTGTTCTGTATGAGAAGGTAATGGCAAGTAGACTATAGCACGCGATACTTAATAATCAATTGATAAACAACTGACTGTGAGTCAGACAGTTGAATGGCAATCATGCCGCTATGACGACAAAATATTTGCCTTTATTTGGCGGGTCAGTTCTATAATTAGCTTTCCGGGTCACGCTAGTTTACGCTGGTGTAATGTAGTAAAATCTCATTGGCTATAAAACCATGACGCACGATTCTTTACCCCATACTTAATTCTGATTGGCTCATATCAGGAGTATTGACGTCATGTCTTTCAAAACTGGATAACTTAGTGTAGACAGATCATTAGAATCACACGCGATCACGAGGAAGGTTTTGTATCGGAGTACCGGGTCAGTTATATTATTATTTAAAACAAGTTCACCAGTTTTTGTGAAATATTGTTTATCGGACACTTACCAAAGCAGTACTATAGTATAAAAATTACGGTATGGCTTCAGCACTACCTACAGATGCCCAGCGCATCGTGTCTTTGTCTATTGGAAAAATCGCATCGTCACGATCTCAACGTGGTGGAATCAATTTACACAAAAATTTGCTGGTGGCCAGTGTTTTACACAAGGCAAGAACAAGTTATATGATGGAGAACTATCATAGTTTGTTAGCAGCTAAAAAAATCCAAAATACGGAACAACAACAGGACATACTAAAAGAACAAGATGCTCGTGATGAACCCATGAAGAATTCCACACAAAACGCGGTCACCCATATACGTCACGAATCCAGAATGGAAAGTGGGTCACATGGTGAAGAGGATTTTTCCGTTAGTCCGCTTAACGAGAACAATAAAGAAAATTCCCGCCCAGTATGTTTCAGTGAAAATCAAGCGGTGGTATCCCGTGACCAGGTATCCAATGCTTTATGCGAGAAGAAAATTGACAATAACAATTCACAAATCGAATCGGATACAATGAATCATCGCCAAGAAAAAGGAGTTGCTGATTACGTAACAATGTGTCAAAAATGTACTGTGAAAAGGCGAAGAAGTTTTGACCAGGAAAATGACTCTTCTTTTCCCAAAAAGGCAAAATTGAGTAACGACAGTGGAAATATGGACATGCAGGTCGAGTGTTGTCAAGTGAACAATTTAGTCAGCATTTTTAATAGTGGTATGAGTGAAGTGTGTACAAATTTAACGGACTCCAACAGAGGTGATTACGTCAGCCTTGATTCTGAGAACAGAAACCGGTTAGCCAACAGGGTTAGTGTGCAGACAGCGTTTTCCTCTCAAAACAGGAAAACATCTTTGGACAGTTACTCGTGCTCTGTTCAAGTAAAAGACAATTCATATGAAAATTTACCGACTGTGATAGCATTAACGGTTTGAACAGACCAGGCAGGGAGACTAATTCTAAACACAGTGTAATCCCACTTGACAAAGACAACACACTTGTCTGCGACAGGAGGATAAAAAAAAGGCAGCATCGATTGGTAACAAAGTACCCGGTTTGGTGCCATAACTTTTATGAAACAGAATTGTCAGAAATTAACATTCCATGAGATCGAGGACAATTTGATCATTAACATATAGTTATTATGCTAATTGACACTAATTACTAATTAAAAAGCAATTCATGTGATTGTATGAACCTGTACATGTACCGGTTAAACAAAGACTAGGTTTTTATGATAAGTTTATACTGGCTGTCGACCAACATCTAGCTGTTATTAATACTTCTTTGTTTGTCGTGCTAATTCAACTGTGACCAGACTCGGGCAACGCTTGTCTTTTGTTTAGGCTTTTTAACTTTGTATGAATCATGTCTTCGCCAACAGCCGTCTTTAAGGGACACCCGTCTTTAATATGGCCCATGGGAACAAGTTTTA
Source organism: Patella caerulea (assembly GCA_036850965.1). Lineage (NCBI taxonomy): Eukaryota > Metazoa > Mollusca > Gastropoda > Patellidae > Patella > Patella caerulea. Next base: position 45,103,223 of record JAZGQO010000001.1, on the reverse strand, counting down.
TAAAGACTAAGAGAGTGCAATTATTTAAAACAATGCTGTGAGCAAGTGAATATTTTATGGGTTATGAAAATGAATATTTTATTTTATGTATGCTGACAATTGAATGAATGAATTGATCAAATTAATTAATATTTATTAAAGTTTTATTTTCTCGAATATAAACTTGTGTCACGTGTGTATTTTTCCTCAATCGCCATCTCTCGATATATTCTGTCCTCTGTTTTTGATTTGTACTTTGTTTTTCTTGTGATTAATAATTGTAAACGGTATTTCGAGACAGGTCAGTTAACGAGACCGAAGTTCAGACCGGTCAACGGGTCATGGTAGAGTTCAAGACACACTGTCTTTCAGTTGTCAATTTATATCAGTATTTGACTTGTTGTGTAACAATGCGCCATGTACCTGCCACTACATGATGACAATGTCAGGATTTGTCAACAATAAGCTACCGGAATGTCAAGCATGTTAGCCAGCTCACCTAACAGTGAAATGTAAAATACTTAAGTCAGTTGTCGAAAGCATAGAACTAAATTGAAATGAAGATCCTGAATATCAGACTTCGAGTATTTATTTTATATTCATTCCAACAATCGTGTCTGATTCACAAATTTTGAAAACCGATCAAGTAAATACATGTACTTCCACAATTAATAATTGCCATGTGCCCCAGCTCGCAATAATAACTACACCGTACAAGACTCATGTCGTACGAGAACTTTTGGCAAAGAATCCCTAGCATACCCCCATAGCTGCCTTTCTCCACACCAAGCAAAGACTAGGCAATATTCCATTGAGCATAATAGTCCGGTTGTCCCCCCCTTTCATCTTCAGCCACCCCGGGCTCATATATCCACTGGTACATGCGAAATGAGGTGTCAAAGGTTGGCTTATGCTGGGTCTACTAGACATTGCCCATAATAATTATGTATATTATTATTAATATTATGACCAGACCACCCTTCCTGATGTTCCTGAAAACTTTTAGACCATTAATTTGTGGGTAGCCGTATGACAGTCTACCTGGAAGACTGTTGATAATCGACAGGGGTGGATCTAGATATTTTGCAAACGGGGTGAGGGCGCCGCAAATTGAGTGCACTGACCGTGGAGACTTGGCACGCCGCTAAGAGAGGGGTGGGGAGGGTCACCCAAGAAAATTATTTGTCATTTCCTTGCATCTGTAGCCATTCCAAGAGCTATTTGACTGATATCTTTGTCTAAGTAAACGTTCGGAACAGGCACTTTTAGCAGTAAAAAGGACACTGTCGAAAATTAGGGGGTGGGGGGCGTTACATATCCAATTGACTTCAAATTTATACACAGTGTCATGAGACGAAGAATCCAGTTGATTTTCAGCGATTTCCAACAATTACTGCCAGAGGTATGGCCCTTGATCACTTCAAAACAAATTTTGTGGACGCCCTAGAGGCCAAAGTTATTATCCACACATTGTTTAAGGCCATGAGATGAAGAATCCTATTGATTTTCACCGATTTCTAATAATTACTGCCAGAGTTTGATCACTTCAAAACAAATCTTGTGGACGCCCTAGAGGCCAAAGTTAATATCCACACAGTGTTTAAGGTCATTAGATGAAGAATCCTATTGATTTTCACCGATTTCTGATAATTACTGCCATAGTTATGGCCCTTGATCAGTTCAAAAATCTTGTGGAAGCTCTAGAGACCAATAATAATCCCCGATTGACTTTATATTTATACACAGTGTATAAGGTCATGAGACGAAGAAGTCTGCTTGATTTTCTATGATTTCCGATAATTACTGCCAGCGTTATGGCCCTTGATCACTTTGAAAAATTTTGTGACGCTCTAGAGACAAAACTTATCACCCAATTGACTTCAGATTGATACACAGAGTTTATGGTCTTGAAACGAGCAAGTATTTTGATTTTCAATGAATTTTGAAAACCGAACAGCTAAATCCATGATATTAAATGTTTCGTATACTAAACGTTAACATGGGGCAGGAATTTATAAAAGCCACACACATTTTAATGATTTTCTGATAATTACTTAAAGAGTTGTTACTCCTAATCAGAACTTAGTGTATTACAAATGTTTCATTACCGAAAAAAGTAAAAATATGCGACAACACTTGTTGATCGCCCAGACGATTTAGCTGCTGTTGGCGTATGTTTCGTTGCCTGGCAACCTATCTTTTATGCAATCGTATACAATCATTTTCCATGACAAAGCTAAGGTGAAGTATTTTAGTCTACAACGACAACAAGTCACGACTTGGATGTCACACCCTTAACAATTACAAATACAAACACACCCAGTTTTTATAGGTTTGTTGACAAAGAATAGGATGGGAAATTGATCAGAAAAAAATAAACGAGCTGAGATGGTAATTTGTTTTGCTGTTTCTGTAACGTGTTTAATGCGTCGTGTGAACAGCGGCGGCACCCTTTACTTAGCTTCGAATTTTAACACCCGGGATTATTGTTTATTATCCCATTACACTCCATAAATCATTTGGCGGGGCGCCCTATAATGACAATATATGATTGTTGGGCCGCACACGACTTGATCAACGGTTAGGTGACCGCGAATGAATTGGTCGCCCAAAACGGCTTGATGATCTTAAAAATTGGTATGGTGCCTCATCCCGGAGGGCCGCCATAATGTCGAGATTGGTGACGACATCATGGGCGCCCATAATATAATTGGCGGGGTGGCCACACTGCCGAGTGAGGTTGGTTGGGTGCCCACGAGAATGAATTGGTCGCCTAAAACAGAGTGATAATCTACAGAGTTCAAACAAGTCAACAACCTCTAACCCGATCCCAAACTTTTATATCAAATTCATATTTTCAGAGGCACCCCCCCCCCCTAAACATTTTGGGGCGAGCTAAGGACCTGGGGCACTGGTATATTCGCGACTTAGCCTCAATTTCCCATTTTTGATTTAAATTTTTAAATGGCTAAACGTTCTAATCTAGTTAAAATCTCGAGTATCCGATGCCATCGAGAGTTGATTATGGTCTTGTTTTGTTAACCAATATCTAATTAACAGTTTATATAACAATTCAGGCATAATGAAAGACCCGCCCCGCAATTGGCAGATTTAGCTCTTGCATAATGTATATTTAATTAATGTCTAACTAATAATTTAGATAACATTTCAGATATATATATATTTATACATAAAATAGAATAAATAAAAGATTCTACTCTCAGGTAAAAGTATATAGAAATATGAAGTTTCTAGAAAGAAAAAACTAATCAACTAATAATTTCATCTTAGCTAAGATGAAATTATTAGTTTTTATACGCCCACATTTTTATGTGGACGTATATTGTCGTCGCCCCTGTCCGTCCGTCCGTCCGTCCGTCCACAATTGTTTGTGAACAGTCTACAGGTCACAATTTATATCCGATTTCAATGAAACTTAAAATATAGGTTTATCACCCTAAGATCTCGGTTCCTTTCGATATTGACATGTATCGGACTGTAACTTCATGGGTTATGGCCCCTGATTGTACGAAAAATCACGTTTTTAGCTTGTGAACAGTGTAGAGGTCACAATTTTGAACCGATTTCGATGAAACTTGAAATGCAAGTTTATAACCCAAAGATCTTGGTTCCTTTCGATATTTGCGCATATCGGATCGTAACTTCCTGAATTATGGCCCCTGATTGTCCGAAAAATCACCCTTTTTAGCTTGTGGTACCTCTGGAGGTCAAAATTGTTATCCGATTTAAAAAACCGTTTGATTATATCACCGTTACATGGTTATGGAGGTTGAGTTCGAATTTCGTGAAAATCGGACCAAAATTGACAGACAAAATGGCCGCCGTTTGTACGCGAATAGTGTGAAAATATGTTATATCAAGGTTGTGGACCATATAGAGGTTACAATTTTGAACCGATTTTGATGAAACTTGACATGTATGTTTATAACCCAAAGATCTTGGTTCCTTTCGATATCTGCGCCTATCGGATCGTAACTTATTGAATTATGGCCCCTGATTGTCCGAAAAATCGCCTTTTTTGACTTGTAGTCCCTCTGGAGGTCAAAATTGTTATCCGATTTAAAAAAACGTTTGATTATATCACCGTTTCATGGTTATGATTTCGTGAAAATCGGACCAAAATTGACGGACAAAATGGCCGCCGTTTGTACGCGAATGGTGTGAAAATATGTTATATCAAGGTTGTGGACCATATAGAGGTCACAATTTGAACCGATTTTGATGAAACTTGACATGTATGTTTATAACCCAAAGATCTTGATTCCTTTCGATATTTGCGCCAATCGAATCATAACCTAATGAATTATGTCCCCTGATTGTCCGAAAAATCGCTTTTGTTAGCTTGTGGTCCCTCTGGAGGTCAAAATTATTATTCGATTTAAAAAAACGTTTGATTATATCACGGTTTCATGGTAATGAAGAGAGAATTTGAATTTCGTGAAAATCGGACCAGAGTTGACGGATAAAATGGCCGCCGTCTGTACGCGAATTGTGTAAAAATATGTTATATCAAGGTTGTGGACCCTATAGAGGTCACAATTTTGAACTGATTTTGATGAAACTTGAAATACATGTTTATAACCTAATGATCTTGGTTCCATTGCATATTTGCCCATATCGGATTGTAACTTCCTGAATCATGGCCCCTGATTGTACGAAAAATCACCCTTTTTAGCTTGTGGTCCCTCTGGAGGTCACAATTATTATCTGATTTAAAAATATGTTTGATTATATCACAGTTACACCGTAGTTATGGGTGAGTTTGAATTATGATTTTCTGGTGATTACTTAAAATGCAACAACTCTTGTTGACTGCCCGGAGGATTTGGCTGCTGTGTGGGCGTATGTTTCGTTGCCTGGCAACCTATTTTTTCTTTCTAGAAACTTCATATTTCTATATATATATATATGTATATAAAAAGTTGAAGATAACTACTCTTAGGTATTGAATTCACAAAAATATAAAAAAAGGATCAGAAAATATAAGAGTGACCTAATTTGTTTTTTCGATACTAGACAAATAATTACCGATATATATATGACATATGAAAGCTTATTGTTTCTGTTAAGATTATTAAGCTTTCATATTACATATGAAAGCTTATTGTTTCTGTTAAGATTATTGTTATTTTTTTTGTGTGTATTTTCTGCAAATCGGATTTCTCAGAATCTAGCCATAGGATCTTGCTGAAATTTTGACCTTTTGAAATTTTCAAAACGTTTTACGAATTCGAAATCACTGAATTTTACGAACGAAAAAACTAACAATGCATAGTCCTAACTTTGTTATTTATTGACCTATTTTACTAACTCTTTTTTCTTCGGGTACCTTGTAAACATAGGCATTTGCCCCCCAAAACTTTATTTTCGGGCAATGAAAAATTCGACGACCTTTTTTTGCTATTAATGTTTAGAGAAAAAATATAACTTACTTATTTCTATGAGATCCACACTGCCCGAAAAGTATTTTCTCGTCTTTTTCTTGTCCACTGCATGCCCGAAGCTCTCTTATGATAGGAATGCCCGAAAAAACGGGCATCGGGCCGGAAAATTTATTTTCGGGCAATGAAAAATTCGACGACCTTTTTTTTCTATTAATGTTTAGAGAAAAAATATAACTAACTTATTTCTATGAGATCCACACTGCCCGAAAAGTATTTTCTCGTCTTTTTCTTGTCCACTGCATGCCCGAAAATATGCCCGAAGCTCTCTTATGATAGGTATGCCCGAAAAACGGTATTGCCCGAAAAACGGGCATCGGGCCGGAAAATTTATTTTCGGGCAATGAAAAATTCGACGACCTTATTTTTCTATTAATGTTTAGAGAAAAAATATAACTAACTTATTTCTATGAGATCCACACTGCCCGAAAAGTATTTTCTCGTCTTTTTCTTGTCCACTGCATGCCCGAAAATATGCCCGAAGCTCTCTTATGATAGGTATGCCCGAAAAAACGGTATTGCCCGAAAAACGGGCATCGGGCCGGAAAACGGCAGAGGAAACGAGCCAAATGGAAAACTGCTTGGAAACAGCCAATTGCCAGGGTGGATTCACCCGTTTTCGGACGTCATTTTTGCTGGACGTCATGGCCGTGCCTCTCACTTTTTCTAAAAAGAGTATTGGACTACTTGAGAAACTGTACGAAATTGTGAACATTCTGCCGTATGGACGTGCCTCTCATATTTCTAAAATGTTTTACTTTTGTTCCCGAGTCCTGATTTGTACGATCAATTTGGTGGGACGATGATCTCTGAATATCAAAATATTGTTTAATTTTTTAGAATTATATTGATTTATATTATATTATATTGATTATATATAATCAATATAATATACTATATATTGATCATATTGATTTCGATATATATACTACTATTCAAAAAAAGTAAGGGATATTTGATTTTTGAGTGTTATTAAAGTCACCTAATGAAACTGACGAAGAAACAAATGACAAAATGAAATGAAGTTCACATTCATCGATTTATTCCAAATGATCGTTAGACTAAGTAAGGCACATACTGACCATTATAAGGGTAAAATGATACCCGGGGTCAAACAGCAAAGTTACCACAGCATCACAACAAAGTCAGTAACGGGTAAATCCTCCCCTGTTTGCCAAACAAGCATTGATCCGACGTGGCATACTCCTAATGAGACGTCTAGGGTCATTTTGGTCCAGATTGCCCCATTCCTGTTGCAACGCAGCAGCAAGTTCTTGGACATTGGCAGGACGTTGTTGACGTTGACATAACCTCTGTCCAAGCATGTCCCAGACATGCTCGACAGGGGAGAGGTCGGGACTCAGTGCTGGCCAAGGTAATGTGGTGATGTTCTGTTGTTGGAGGTAACCTGTAACGATCCTGGCCCTGTGACATCTTGCGTTGTCATCCTGGAAGATGAAACGGCCATGACGTCGTGCGAACGGCACAACATGGACTGCCAAGATGTTGTCCCGGTAGTACTGGCCTGTAACACGCCCTGCAACAACATGTAAAGCCGTTCTTCCAGCAACAGTGATGCTTCACCACACCATAACAGAACCGCCCCCAAATCGATCATGTCTGATGACGTTAACGTCTTGGAAGCGCTCGTTTCGACGACGCCACACCCTCCTACGTCTGTCCAAAAAATCAACAGTGAACCTTGACTCATCTGAAAACATCACATTGCTCCAGCGTCGATTATCCCAGTGTTGACGATCCCTACACCAACGACGTCTTGCCTGAATGTGATGATCTCTCAAACAAGGGATCACGCCAGGACGTCGGGCGCGAAGGTGACCCTATGCAGTCGATTCCGCAGATCTGATTTGCTGTGATGACACGATTTCTCAAGGCCAAGGTACGGATACATCGATCCTGGGCTTGAGTTGTCGCCCTTGGTCGACCTGAGCGTGATCTGTCCTGTACAGATTGTGTATCACGGTATCTGGACCATAGCCTGCTTATGACAGACTGAGAAACATTCATCGTCCGCGCCACAACCGCCTCTGTTGTGCCGATCTGTAGCATGCCAAGGGCACGTAACCTTTCATATTGGGTAAGCCGACGCATATCAAAGTTTGTTTTCTGGTGACTAAAACAATTAAACTGATGTTTCCACCCTGGAATTCAATGCCACAATGACTGTAACATTCAAAGTCAGAGTCGTGCAAATCTTGGGTTGGATCCTATGATGATCCCAAGCATCACCTGCATTCCATGCGGTAGCTATTGGTGCGTTTGGGCATCACATGTAACTGGAAATGTTTCTTCTGTTAGGTTCTATAGTGACTTTTTTCGTAGTCATTTGCATATTTTAGTATTATGCCCCCAAAATCAAATATCCCCTACTTTTTTTGAATAGTATATATTAATTATATTATATTGATTTCGAGCAATTTTCTCTTATGCCCCCCTGAATTACTTTGAGCTCCTACGCCTATGCTTGTAAAAGTAAAAAAACATTTTCATCTGCAGTTTCAGATTTTCGAATTTAGAAAATTCGTCGCTGTGATTTCGAACCGGAAGTTTAGACCAACTTGACAACTTCTTTAATATTTGCACGATTTTCATGAAACTTAGTAAGTAAGTAGATCCTACCGATGCAATTTCAAAAATATGATCACAAACTTTCTAAATTATCACCCCTTGATAAAATTAAGGATCAAAATTTTCAAAAAAATCAACGAAATATAGATCAGAGTGACCTAATTATTTATTTATTTTTTTTTTTTTGATACTAGACATGTAATTACCGATTCCCATACAAAATATAGAGTTTTTGGATCGAACCGGAAGTGCCACCATCTTGAAACGTGAACAATCAATAGACCTTTTGCGATTTTGTACTTACAGACTGAAAGATTATTAAGCTTTTATATTACATATGGAAGCTTATTGTTTCTGTTAAGATTATTATTTTTTTATGTGTGTGTATTTTCTGCAAATCGCATTTCTCAGAATCTAACCATAGGATCTTGCTGAAATTTTGACCTATCCCCCCAAAAATGAGATGCGATAGTGGTTTAAATATATTTTCAAAACGTTTTACGAATTTAAAATCATCGAATTTTACGAACGAAAAAACTAACAATGCATAGTCGTAACTTTGTTATTTATTGACCTATTTTACTAATTCTTTTTTCTTTGAGTATCTTGTAAAAAAACATTTCCAACTGCAGTTCAGATTTTCGAATTTCGAAAATTCGTCGCTGTGATTTCGAACCGGAAGTTTAGACCAACTTGACAACTTCTTTAATAGTTGCACGATTTTCATGAAATTTAGTAAGTAAATAGATCCTACCGATGCTATTTCAAAAATATGACCACAAACTTTCTAAATTATCTCGCCTTGATGAAATTAAGGATCAGAAAATATAAGAGTGACCTAATTTTTTTTTCGATACTAGACAAGTAATTACCGATTCGCAAACAAAATACGGAGTTTGTCGATCGAACCGGAAGTGCCACCATCTTGAAACGGGAAAGACAATAGAATTTTTGCGATATTGCACTTAAAGACATGGGAGTTACATTTTCTGAATCCTTGAAAGAAAGCCTAAAAAACTTTCAGGACAGAATTTTGATTTAGGTCAGCTGATGGTCGCCATTTTGAAGTGAATATGAAACATAGTGAAAAATCGACATTTACGGACTTGTAAACAAACACAATAGGGCATAGTCTAAAATTTAATATATTTTCAAAACGTTTCACGAAGCCGAAATCACCGAATTTTACTAACGAATGCATTTGACCTACAATGCTGTAACTTTGTGACTATTTGATCTATTTTACTAATTCTTTTTTCTTTGAGTATCTTGAGACATTTGCTTCAAATCTGCAATTTCGGATTTTCAAATTTCGAAACTTCGTCGCTGTGATTTCGAACCGGAAGTTGAGACCAACCTGACAATTTCTTTAATAGTTGTGCGATTTTCATGAAATTTAGAATGCAAGTAGAACTTTCCAATGCAAGTCCAATGATGTCCTCAGAAAGTTTTCTTTGAGTATCTTGAGACATTAACTTCAAGTCTGCAATTTCGGATTTTCAAATTTCGAAACTTCGTCGCTGTGATTTCGAACTGGAAGTTGAGACCAACCTGACAATTTCTTTAATAGTTGTGCGATTTTCATGAAATTTAGAATGCAAGTAGAACTTTCCAATGATGTCCTCAGAAAGTTTCTAAATTATCTCCCCTTGGTGAAATTAAAGATCAAAGTTTTCAAAAAAATCGTCGAAATATAGGTCAGAATGACCTGATTTTTTTAAATTTTTGGATACTAGATAAGTAATTACTGATTTGTACACAAAATATGAAGTTTGTCGATCGTGTTCGGAAGTGCCACCATCTTGAAACGTAAAAGTAAATAATGCTTTTTTGATATTTTACCTACAGATATGGGAGTTAAATTTTCCGAAACCTTGATAGAATGTCTAAATAAGGTTTAAAGTAGAATTTTGATTTAGGTCAACTGGTGGTCGCTATTTTGAATTGAAAATGAAAACTAGTAGCAATTTGATTGGCCGAGAACTTGGAACACAATAACTCTCCTTCTAATTGGGCTAGAAGTTGTAGACGTTCATTAGGTCAATGTCATGATTGAGTTCAAAGATGAGTTCAGAGATAAGCAAGCTGATTTGTTGATTCTTTAGGGCACGATACCTTTGGTTATAATGAAGGGGGGCGATGAAAGTCTTGTCAATCGAGAGTCTAATATCTAGCCTGTTGTGTGAAATCATTGTATCATTTTTTTTAAAAATGTCCGGGGTAGCTGAAAAAAAGAGATCGAAAATCCAAAAAGTCGTATTTTTACGATTTGGAACATTTTTAGAGGTCTTTTCCTACAAGGAGTCTTATCGGTAGTCTTTTATATGAAACCATCGATCAACAGTCCAAAATATCAGGAGTAGAAGAACAAAAGGATCGAAAATTGAAAACGGGCACCCTTTCATTGTTACGCGAGATATGCAGTGTGGGTGACTACAATCTGCACATTTAGTCATCGAATAGAGCTTATTCAACAGTATCGAATTCCAACTGCTTAGGGATGTCTTACGTGCACTCCAATGTGTACAAGGGACCTTGGTTTTTCGTCCAATCTGAACAACTAGACAGCTGTCCTTGTCATTCCCACTGACAAGGGAGAACCACGCCGGAAAATCGAGATAAACTTTCTCGGTGCAGAACTTTCAATTCAGGCCAAACGTTTATTGCAAACGATAAGGTGGTCGGTGGGAGCTTATTTTCAAAAGTTTGGGTAATAATCGGTTTGTAATTAAAGTACCGTACAAATTAAACTGGTAAAACAGAAAATTTCCCCCGGTTGAAATGTTTCTTGCTATAAGTCAGCAATTTGTTGATTTTAGGGAAGTTGAATGACTGAATGGTTAGCATGTGCGCTATATCGTATTGTCTGTCATTGAATCAACCGGCGTCGTTTCGATTTCCAGGTTACACGGGACATGGAGTATGGTGTCCAACCTCGTGGGTTTTCTCCGTGTCCTTCGGTTTCCTCCCACGGCCCCCTACGCGCAAGGGAAGTTTTTAAATAAAATTAAAAACATATGTTAGTTCCGAAATGACCTAGTTTGTGTCGAATGGACGTAAAGCCGCATTTCTCTCTTTCTGTTTTATTTTTAAAGTTTTGTAATAATCGGTTGGTAATCAATGGTACTGTAAAAGTGATAAAACAGAAAATTTCGCCCGGTTGTAATGTTCCTCACTTTAAAGTCAGCAATTTTCCGATTTTAGGGGGCAAACGTTTATTGCGAACGATTTAGCTGGTCAGGGGGGGGGGGCTTATTTTTGAAAGTTTTGTAATATTCGGTTGATAATTAAAGGTACCGTGCAAATTAAGCTGTTAAAATAGAAAATTACGCCCGGTTGAAATGTTTCTCGCTGTAGGTCAGCAATTTGCCAAATTTAGGGAGGTTACGTGGCTGAATGGTTAGCACCTGCGCTCTGTATCGTAACGTCTGTCATTGAGTCAACTGGTGTTGTTTTGATTGAAATGCCCGGTTGAAATGTTTCTTGCGATAAGTCAGCAATTTCCCGATTTTAGGGAGGCTGGATGGCTGAATGGTTAGGGCAGTTTTTAAATAAAATTAAAAGACATGTATTAGTCCCGAAATGACCTCGTTTGTGTCGAATGGACGTTAAGCCGCATTTATCTCTTTTTAAAGTTTTGTAATAATCGGTTGGTAAGTGATAAAACAGAAAATTTAGCCCGGTTGTAATGTTTCTCACTCTAAAGTTAGCAATTTGCCGATTTTAAGAGGCAAACATTTATTGCGAACGATTAAGCTGGTCAGTTTATTTTTAAAAGTTTAGTAATATTCGAAAATTCGTCGCTTTGATTTCGATCCGGAAGTTGAGACCAACTTGACAACTTCTTTAATAGTTGTACGATTTTCATGAAATTTAGTATGTAAGTAGACATTACTGATGCGACTTGAAAAATGACTTTTAAAATTTTCTAAATTATCTTGGTGAAATTAAGAATCAAATTTTTCGAAATTTCGTCAAAATAAAGGTCAGAATGACCTATTTTTTTTGTTTTCGATACTAGGTAGGTAATTACTGATTCGTACACAAGACATGGAGTTTGTCGATCGAACCGGAAGTGCAACCATCTTGAAACGTGAAAAAACAATAGAACTTTTGCGATATTGCACTTACAGACATGGGAGATAAATTTTCAGAATCCTTGAAGGAAAGCCTAAAAAACGTTCAGAGCAGAATTTTTATTTAGGTCAGCTGATGGTCGCCATTCTGAAGTGAATATGAAACATAGTGAAAAATCGACATTTACGGACTTGTAAACAAACACAATAGGGCATAGTATGTTCAATGCGTCTCCTATGTCTAAAATTTAATGTATTTCAGGATAGTCGGGAGACGGGTCGAATTTTTGGTATTTAAATATTTTAAAAATTCGAATTTCGCCTTTGATGTTTTTTGTGCCGACAAAGTTCTTTACGAGTGAAAAATAACATTAATTTCGCTAGATTGTGACCGATTTTAATGATTTATTATTTCTTGTTCGGATTATTTATATGACCCGTCATGGGACGACAGGAAGTGACTGTGAATATGAAAGCTTTCATATCTTCATGGAACAGTAGCAGATCTAGTTAAGCTTTCAAATTTCGTATGAAAGCTTATTGTTTCTGTTAAAGTTATTATTATAAACATATGAAAGCTTATTGTTTCTGTTATTTCATATGAAAGCTTATTGTTTCTGTTAAGATCATTATTAGGGTTTCACACTGCGTAGCTTGTTTGAAACACTATTGTTTTTGTCTGACAGCCTATTGTGATTGCTAAAATTATTAAGCTTTCATATTTTATATAGGTGGTCCAAAAATGGCATCAAACTTTGAAAAAAATTGAAAAATCGTTAAATGTTTGTAAACGCTCTTTAATTTATCTTTTTTTCCAAAACTACCCAATGGATGTTTCTGACACTTCTGGTACAGAAAGTTAAGTATCCAAAGAACTTCGTAAAGCTATTTTTTTTGACGAAACCTTTTTTATTTATGAATACTTTTTGATGATATTTTACGCAGGTTTAAAATATCATCCTACTTGAGCAGAAATGAGAAAAAAAATTATCTCGGTAATTTGCGTTAGCCGCCATCGGCAAATTTAGTTTTTCGTACCCAGAAAAATTATTTATTGTTCGATTTGTATAAAACAAAGTTCATATGCTCCGTGGTCCCAATTGTAATTTTTTTTGTTACGGTGAAACATTTTTTTGAAGGGATTTATATTCATTATTCGTTTAACTTTATATTCAGATAGCTGACATAATTACGATTCTAACGATGTATAATATGTATGTAGTTATTGAAATTTAATTTTCGATATTTTAAATTTTTTGCATTTTTGGCACTTTATCTGATCAGATAATGTGATATATCATTACAGAGCCCTGTGGCTATTTTATTGCCCAAACCGGCTATTAAAACTATTCCGACAATAATAATCATACCGGAAGTATTCAAAAGATGAAAAAAAAGAGTAAAAACATTGTCGCACTTGCGAAAAACTTGATTTCTCCCTTAGGTAATAGCGGACCAAAAGAACTAAAGTGTCGCTGGATAGCCCTATTGATGGACCATCATATGGTATCTAAATAATACGATTTCGATGGTAAGGAAATAAATTATTGTATGCCAAAAATCTAGTATTTTCCGATTTTTTAACATTCTGAGACGCCCTTTTCTCGAAAACGACGTCGCAGATTTTTCTTAAACGTTTCTTACTCAAAGTCCTATCGTTTGTCTATATAGTGAATCCAAAATGAAAAGCATTGAAATAATATAGGAGGTCCAAAAATGGCCTCAAACTTTGAAAAAAATTCAAAAATCGTTAAATTTTTGTAAATGCTCTTTAATTTATCTTTCTTTCCAAAACTACTCAATGGATGTTTCTGACACTTCTGGTACAGAAAGTGAAGTATCCAAAGAACTTCGTAAAGCTATCACGACAATGATCGTACAAACGGAAGAAGTCGAAAAAATGTCCGATATTTTGAAAATTTTTTTTTTTTTTACGAAAACCTTTTTTATTTATGAATATTTTTTGATGATTTTTTACACAGGGTTAAAATATCATCCTACTTGAACAGAAATGAGAAAAAAAATTATCTCGGGAATTTGCGTTAGCCGCCATCGGCTAATTTAGTTTTTCGTACCCAGAAAAATTATTTATTGTTCGATTTGTATAAAACAAAGTTCATATGCTCCGTGGTCCCAATTGTATTTTTTTTTTGTTACGGTGAAATTTTTCTGTCGGCAACGGAAGTGACGTAATATTAACAAAAACTACAATTTTGACAGTTCGGTACCACATTTTGAAAGCAAATATTATTTTTTTTCAAAACTGATATAACTAAAAGGATGCACCCTGCAAAGGTGCACAAAATCCTTAGCTCAGATTTTTTAATTTCAATTTTATTTTCGGGCAATTTCGAATAAAATGTAAAATAAAGTGTAAAATTCAGTTATTTACAATTGATTCAGCGTCTTCATATTTTGAAACATTTATTTGTAATTTTCATACACTCGTAGCAATAATCCAGACGAAGAGAATGTTTGCGAAAATAAGTTTGTAATATGAGCAGTTGCCGAGAAATATGCAATTTTGCATGCATCACTTTTCACGTTATTTTGCCTATAAAAGAGTGAATTATTATTCGATTTGCAATATCTTTTTGCCATTTGATGCATAATGCCAATTTGGACTAGGTCAAGCCAATTTTACATTTTCACTGTGACCGGAAATGACGTCATTTGGGCAAAAACTGTATTTTTAACCTAAAAAACAAATATTTTATTCAAATGAGTCTGCCTTATCATATTTTTAAAATTATGATATTTGATTCCCATCAACGAATAGAATGAAGCCATATGACCATACAGATACCACAAAATGGTTTCTAACTTGTACGGTTACAGAGAAATAGGCGATCTTCTATAAGTCACTTTTCAAGGTTTTTGGTCTATAAAAGTGTCAATTATTATTCGATTTTTAAATTTTTTTTACCATTTGTTGCCTTATGCCATTTATGACTTCAATGAACCAAGTTAACATTTTCAATATCACCGTAAGTAATGTAATTTTTGCAAAAAACGTATTTTTAGCCTTCAAAACAAACATTTTTTTGAAGGGATTTATATTTATTATTCGTTTAACTTTATAACGTCTGACTCTAATGGGCAGTAAGATTGAATCAATACCATCATATTGATATCAAGAAAAGGCTTCTAGCATGTTCCCTTGTCGAATAATAGCCAATTTTCCCAGGGTCACTTTTAAGTTTTTTACCTTCTTAATTTCAGTTTATGGGTTATAGGTTAATTATTTATTGCCCGATATGTATAAAACAAAGTTTGTATTTTGTATGTTGCGAATTTTCGACTTATTTTTCACCTATAGAAATTTCTTTCGGCACCGGAAGTGACGTAGTTTTGCCATAATTTACAATTTTGACCGGTCTTTTCGCCAGCAAATATTACTTTTACATATGATAGAGGGTGTCACTGAAGCAAAACAATTAAAGTTTGGTAGCTCAATGGATCGGCTATGGTATAATAAACTTCCTGTATGATTCCTGAAAGCCGTTTCAGTGCTGCTTGCAGGTCTAGTTATTATTTTTTGTTTTTCGCCGGAGCCTATTTCTCAGTGCCTGTAACAGATACCGATCTAGGACCTAACTCTCTATCGAGAAACCATGTGTTGGCTACTTGATAAACTATTTTTGAAACTTCTGCGCAGACTGGAAGTGGTCGAATTTCGTGCGGTGTCAAAAAATTAAAAAACGGCCGTAGATTCGTCAATTCTGTACCTATTTTGATACAAATGACATTTTCGGAAACCCTGAGTCTTTTTTCGGACGATATTTCGAAACTTCATCGCTGACTTCTTGCGATCGAAAAATGAAAGATAGGTTGCCAGGCAACGAAACATACGCCCACAGCAGCTAAATCGTCCGGGCAGTCAACAAGGGTTGTCGCATATTTTTACTTTTTTCGGTAATGAAACATTTGTAATACTCTAAAAACTGATTAAGAGTAACAACTCATTATGTAATTATCAGAAAATCATTAGAATTTGATTGCTTTTTATAAAGTTTTACCCCACGCTAACAATTGAATTAGTATATATACATGAAACATTTAAAATCATGGATTTAGCTGTTCAGTTATAAGTTGTCTGCGATATCACTTATGTGGAAGCAGACGTTAAACACTAAGTAGTAGTAGTAGTAGTGTTCAGTTATCAAAATTCATTGAAAATCGATATACTTGTTCGTTTCAACACCTTAAACTCTGTGTATCAATCTGAAGTCAATCAGATGATAAGTTTGGCCTTTAAAGCGTCCACAAGATTTTTTGAAGTGATCAAGGGCCATAACTCTGGCACTATTTATCGGAAATCGCTGAAAATCAATAGGCTTCTTCGTCTCATGACCTTAAACACTGTGTATAAATTTAAAGCCAATCGGATATTTACTTTGGCCTCTATAGCGTCCACAAGATTTTTTGAAGTGATCAAGGGCCATAACTCTGGCACTAATTATCGGACATCGCTGAAAATCAATAGCTTCTTCGTCTCATGACCTTAAACACTGTGTATAAATTTAAAGCCAATCGGATATTAACTTTGGCCTCTATAGCGTCCACAAGATTTTTTGAAGTGATCAAGGACCATAACTCTGGCACTAATTATCGGAAATCGCTGAAAATCAATAGGCTTCTTCGTCTCATGACCTTAAACACTGTGTATAAATTTAAAGCCAATCGGATATTAACTTTGGCCTCTATAGCGTCCACAAGATTTTTTGAAGTGATCAAGGGCCATAACTCTGGCACTAATTATCGGAAATCGATGAAAATCAATAGGCTTCTTCGTCTCATGACCTTAAACACTGTGTATAAATTTAAAGCCAATCGGATATTAACTTTGGCCTCTAGAGCGTCCACAAGATTTTTTGAAGTGATCAAGGGCCATAACTCTGGTAGTTATTATCGGAAATCGCTGAAAAACAATAGGCTTCTTCGTCTCATGACCTTAAACACTGTGTATAAATTTAAAGTCAATCGGATATTAACTTTAGCCTCTAGAGCGTCCACAAGCAATTGTGGACGCCGGACCGACGGACGGACGGACGGACGGACGGACCGACGGACGGACGGACGGACGGGGGCGACGACAATATACGACCACATTTCAATGTGGGCGTATAAAAATGTTGTTTGAGAGACAATTTTTGTTATTTTTCAAAATTTTCAAATTTGACCTACATTTTTAGATACCTGAAAACCATCCGATTTCAGAAATATAAGTTTCATTCCGAGTTATCGCCCTTCCGAGTTATCGCCCTTTATTTTTCGAATTTTCAACCCATTTTCTGAGCTCGGGTTTCGTTTTATGGCCGAATTGACGTTTCTGAAACTTCTGAGGCATGAAACCAAATGACCATTGCAAGGAATAAATCAATTTCAACAATAATATGTACACCGGAAGTGGTCGAAATAATGTCCGATATTTTCAAAAAAATGCAAAAAATGGGTATTTTGGGGAAAAACGCGATTTCTCCGCCCGATATCAATGGATTAAACCAATTAGGGTACCATTGGACTGCACTAGGATTGTATTATCGTATGATACCCAATTCATACGGATGCTATGATCAGGAAGCAAAATATGACAGGCTGAAAATCACGAATTTTCTGATTTTTAGCATTTTTGGACGCCTGTATCTCGAAAACTTAACGGCAACTTTTTTTTAAATTTTTTCTATCGAGATTCCTTTCGGAGGTATTTTGCATGAAGCCATCCAATAAGGCTTTGAAATATTTGGAATGGGTGAAATAACGGACTAAAAATCGAAAAAAGTCGAAAAATCGTAAAATTTTGGAAAATGCTCTGCTATTTTTTTATTTTAAGAGATTTTCAAAAGAAGATTATTTATTCAGATAGCTGACCTAATTACGATTCTAACGATGTATTATATGTATGTAGTTATTGAAATTTAATTTTCGATATTTTAAATTTTTTGCATTTTTGGCACTTTTGAACATAGGATTTCTCAGGGGCATTTTATCTGATCAGATAATGCAATATATCATTACAGAGCCCTGTGGCTATTTTAGTGTCCAAACCGGCTATTAAAACTATTCCGACAATAATAACCATACCGGATGTATTCAAAAAATGAAAAAGTGGTTAAAAACTTGCGAAAAACTTGATTTCTCCCTTAGGTAATAGCGGACCAAAAGAAGTAAAATGCTGTTGGATAGCCCTATTAATGGACCATCATATGGTATCTAAATATTTCAATGGTAGGGAAATAAATTATTGTATGCCAAAAATCTAGTATTTTCCGATTTTTTAACATTCTGAGACGCCCTTTTCTCGAAAACGACGCCGCAGATCTGTGAAACCTTTCTTACTCAGTCCTATCGGTTGTCTATATAGTGAATCCAAAATTAAAAGCATTGAAATAATATAGCTGGTCCAAAAATGGAAGTCACATCGGTAAGATCTACTTATATACTAAATTTCATGAAAATCGTACAACTATTAAAGAAGTTGTCAAATTGGTTGAAACTTCCGGTTCGAAATCACAGCGACGAATTTTCGAAATTCAAAAATGTGAAACTGCAGATGAAAATGATTTTTTTCAAGGTATTCAAAGAAAAAAGAATTAGTAAAATAGGTCATAAAATAACAAAGTTACGGCTAAGCATTGTCAGTTTTTTCGTTCGTAAAATTCGGTGACTTCGGATTCGTAAAACATTTTGAAAATATATTTAATCAACAGCCACCACCCATTTTTTTTTGGGGGGGGGGGTAGGTAAAAGTTTCAGAAAGATCCTATGGTTAGATTCTGAGAAATCCGATTTGTGGATAAAACACACAAAAAAAAAATAATAACTAGATCTGCTAGTAAAATAGGTAAAAAAATAACAAAGTTACGGCTACGCATTGTCAGTTTTTTCGTTCGTAAAATTCGGTAATTTCGGATTCGTAAAACGTTTTGAAAATATATTTAATCAACCGCCACCACCCATTTTTTTTTGGGGGGGGGGGATAGGTAAAAGTTTCAGAAAGATCCTATGGTTAGATTCTGAGAAATCCGATTTGTGGATAAAACACAAAAAAAAAAAAAATAATAATAACTAGATCTGCTAAGCAGATATTAAAGCTTTCATATTCACGATCAGTTTCTGTCGCATCTCATGAGTTATATAAAGAATCTTAAAAAGGAAAAAGAATTAATAAAATCTGCCAAAAACTCACCGAGTTATAACGAGAAACATTTCAACCGGTTCGAATTCTACCTTAATTAAAAACAGAGTTGTTATGTTCCAATGTGATCAGTCAAATTGGTTATTGTTCCTAAGTCTACGCAGAAATTCTCAACATCAAACTTAGTCAAGGTAATGACATAATGAATCTATATTTGGAATTTTGTCACTCTCACTTCATTATAACCAAAGTTATCGTGCCACAAATTATCAACCAATCAGATTGCTTATCTCTGCTTACTGTAAGCAGACAATGCTCATCTTCGCAGTCCATCATGTCATTGACCTAATGAACGCCTTCACCAAGATTGAATATTCTGCCCCAATTAGAAGGGGAGTTATTTTGTTTCAAATTCTCGACCAATCAAATTGCTCATCGCTCTGCTTTTCCATGGCAGACAATGCTCATTGTCGAACGTATTCAAGGTATTGATGTAATGAAACTATACACCAAGTTTCATCACTCTGACTTAATTAGAACTGAAGTGAAAGTGTCCGAAATCATTAACCAATCAAATTGCTTATCTCTGCTTACCCTAAGCATAAAATGCCCATCTTCGAACTCCATCAAAGCATTGACCTAATAAAGACCTACGCAAAGTTTGAACATTCTAGCCGAATAACACTGAGAGTTATTGTGTTTCAATGTCTCGACCAATCAATTTGCGTATCACCCTGCTTATCCTTTAGCAGTGGAAGGAAGCCGGAGGAAATGAAGAAAACCAAACAAGTTGGACAGGCGACCATACTCCTTGTCAGGTACAACCGGAGATTCGAAAACACGCTAGATGACTCAATGGCAGGCTTTATGATACAGCGCGCGCGTGCTAACAATTCAGCCACCCAACTCCACTTTGAAATGAGACACGAGCAATATGTCATATAAGAAGAATAACAAGTCGCTCACATACAAAATGGTAAATTAATGAGCTTAGGTCCAAAGGTTGAGCTACTGTTTTAGAGTATTTAATTGTTTTAAAGAGAGACGTTAAGAGTTGTTCATAGTTAAATGAAAGTTTAATTATAAATAAGACGAACGTCTACCAATAAAATTAGAATTTAATAATATTAAAATAAAGTTCTAAATTAAGAATAATTAATTATTGGTCTGATGGCAATGCAATGTTTTGATTTGACGGATGAAATGTACGATGGCAAACTGATCCCGCAGTGAATACTCGCTTGGCCGCTAGAATCACTGATAAGCATGACATCGACGAGGCTTAATGAGTATGGCATATTAACTTTTTTACTCCGACAAATTAAATTCTCAAACATTTTTTTTGAGGTAAAAGAAAAATAAATAAAGACGTTTGAAGTATTTGTAGTTAAAAAATATTTCCTATTTAGTGTAAATGGGTATTAAAATGAGTAAAATGCATCATTTTGCCCGAAGCAGTTAGGTGTTAAGTAAACATTGCACGAGCCGTTGAGCCAATGACTACGAGGCGTGCAGTCAACGCACGTGTTTTGGACAGGCATCCGTTACAGAGATAATTCGTAAGTAATTCTCTGTGAAACAGATTGGTACGATGGGTGTCCACACTAAGTGGCTAAGGCGTTGGCCTGCTAGCCAAGAGGTCTGGTGTTCGATCCCTGCATTGGCCAAGAAAGTTCATCTCGATATTCTGGCGTGCCCCCCACCCCGTGTACACATTGCAATGCACGTAAAACATCCCTTAGCAGTTGGAATTCGAAACTGTTGAATAAGCTCTATACGATGACTAACTGGCAAATTGTAGCCACCCACACTGCATGTTTTGCTTAACAATGAAAGGGTGCCGTTTTCAATTTTCGATCCTTTTATTCTTCTACTCATGATATTTTGGACTGTTGATCAATGGTTTCATATAAAAGACTATCGATAAGACTCTTTGTAGAAGAAGTTCCCCAAAAATATTATGTTGACTTTAAGAGAAACGGACCTTTAAAAATGCTCCAAATCGTAAAAATACGACTTTTTGGATTTTCGATCTCTTTTTTTCTGCTATCCCTGATATTTAAAAAAATGATACAATGATTTCACACAACAGGCTAGCTTTTAGACTCTCTATTGACAAGTGTTTCATCGCCCTCCCTTCATTATAACCGAAGTTATCGTGCCCTAAAGAATCAACAAATAAGCATGCTTATCTCTAGGCGCATCGCATATGTATGGGCGTAGGTACATATCAATTACTGTCATACAGCCGAGACTAGAGTACAACCGAGGTCACACCCTATTAATTATTAACTGGGGCACACTATTTGATGCAGACAAATCTCGTTGCAACCACCAACTAATAACCCATAAAGGTAAACAACATTAGACGGCATGGCAATAGCAGTTTAATTGAATGTTAATTCTATACTCATTAATCTAAAGTATACATTAATAATTCTACACACATATATATATATATATATATTAATAGTTCAACAAAATATAAGCATTATACAAACAGTATCATAAATTTGAAGAAAATATAATTAACACTTGAAACCAATAATAGGTAAAACATCACAGTATTAAGGGTAGGTAATAGACAAGTTTATGTGACTCATTTGTCTCTGGATCTAATCACGAACTTCAGATATGAATGAACTGATAAAAGGTATTCTCTACCAGATAAACTTCGGCCCATTCATACTTTGAAGCTCGTCTAAAAGCATAGCATTTAGCAGGTGGCTAAGTTCTCGATCACCAACATATACTTGCCTCGACCAGAGTCCCACTCCACCCATATACTACTGCCGGTGTATAAACGCTTACGCTACAAATAGCCATTTACAATATATGAACTCAAATATATAAGCAAACGTAACACAACGCAGCGTTCAAAGTTGAATACAACATACATTAGATAATTTAATAGATGAGCCTAATTTACAAACAAACACCGAAATATGTATATATATGGAAAACAAATAAAATAAAACCGCGGTCAGTTCATATACATGCCATGAGGGTTTTGTAAAATAGAAATGGTGCGCAATTCAAAATATTATCTCTGACTCCTATTGTTGAATCTTGACGGTCTAAACAACTTCACAATATCAAGACTGTGCGACGTTGGCCTAAGTTATTCCAAGTACATTTACTGCCTTTGCCTATATATACTAAGTTGTATTGCAACACTTATAAAAATAGCCGGTTTACATTCTGCGAATATCAATAATCGCACAATAAAGCACTCGCATATATCGATACCCGTGGTCGTGTGCAAGTAGGGCTACTTTTTTAAACGTTTATGATGTACTGTTAAAGGCCAATATTGGTGTCAGTCATTATCACAAATGTAATTTTAACACAGAGATCATTGCTACGATAGATAAGTATAAAGGTTTCATGAATGGGAAGTGAGGAACGCCAAAGAAAAACACGAGTTATCCCACTATATAACTGACTGAAGTGACGAGTGATAACAGATACATGGACGAATTTCTGCACACTTATAATTGCTTCGAAGACCAAAGGTTGTTGTATGAGACTGCAAGAGGATATCTGACAATTAAATAAAGTAATTGAGCGTCATTAGATAAGAAAAAAACAAGAAAAATAGAAATAGTCCGTACATTCCCTTGTTATTATTCCTTCTATAAGGGAGACCGGGGCACATTGAATCATTTTTTTCACATACATGTTTATTCTCCTTCCATATCAAATGTTTATATAAGAAGATCTATTTGCTTTATTGTATTGTTTGAAGACACATCATGTTGCTATCATGTATCAGATTCACTTATATTATAAACAGTGGTAAAAGTTCTATGTTTACATAGATCTGGGTCAGTATTCAAAGGTTTTCCCTAAGTTAAGTAAAAATACTTAATTTTTCTACTTAACAAGTGCCTTACCTTAAATCGGTATTCAAAAGTTCTAATTTACATATTGGCTCACTCTGCAAATCACGACATATTCCGGAACGTTCCGGATTCTACATCTAGTCTCGGCTGTATGACAGTAAGTGATATGTACCTACGTCCATACATTTGCGATGTGGCTACCGGTTTACTTTAACAGGAAAACTTGACGCGATTACAAACAAACAAGACACCATGGGCGCAGCCATGTTTCATCCGGGACCTTTAAAGTAGTCCCAAGACTTCATGGGGGCAGCCATGTTTCATCCGGGACCTTTAGTTCCAATATGGCGGAATTCTCATACGGCCGAGACGAGATGTAGGTTCGGAAATCTGTCGAGGATTGCCGAGTGCATATTGGCTATGTGAAAAACTTAACTGCTCACTTGAAATATGGAATGCACACTTCAGCCAAAAAGCATGAATTTGTAACTATGGAATACCCTCTACTGCCAAAAATCACGAATTACTCACGTTGCACGCAAGTTGTGTCCCCTTAAGAGCATCACTATACCCTAATAAAATCTTAGTTGTCATTACAAGGAAAATGTCAATATCATATTGTAAAGCATCAGAATAATATGACAATAATGTATGATAAATTATGATAATACACATTCAACAGATTTCAATTGCAGTTTTTGAAAAGAAGTAATGGCAATTGTAAACAGTATTATTTTAAATATGTATATATAGAGAGAAAAATAGGGTTTAACCATTCGGCCAACCCAACCCCCTAAATATGTATAACGATAGAAAACAACATATTAGCAATACGCAAAGACCGTTTGCTTTTTAGTTGAATTGTACAACTCATCTAAGTGTTGATCAATGAAATCTATCATTAAATTTGGGAAATTCATAGAAATTGTGTCAGTGCCTACACTTTAGAATTCGACCGGCCTGGCGTTGACTTATCTCTAGCCGAATAAATATTACTGATTAAAATTAAATAGGTATAATAAATTATTGGTGGTAAGCTTGGGTCAGCAATCATCATCATATTTTAAAATTTATATACGAACGAAGAAAATACCATGTTGCAATTACTGTCAATTTGCAGCTAAGTTCAAATATGTATAGGTGAATGAATTGTAAAAAAAAAATTGTGATTTGCTTATCACAGCAGTATAAATATTTTCTGAAATTTACAATGAAAGGTCATCATAATGTAAAATTTTACAATAAATTTAATGCAGCAAACCTTATTATATGACAATCGTCGAAAATATGATTAAGCACTACGAACATGATAAATTACCAGAAAAAAAATCCTTGAACATCTAGGTGGTAGTAACCTTATACACTATTGTGGCACTACAATCTAAATAATCCGATTGTTGCATAAAAGTAGGAAAATGAATTGAAATGGTGTTTAACGTCCTACTGTTCTGCTCCGACTGGACTGATGAGCTGGGGTCTTTTACATGCACACCAATATGTTCATGGTAAGGTTCCTACACCCCCGTCAAAGAGGAATCATGAAGGGCAACATCTAGACACCGCGACGTGATACCAATCAGCCACCATATCATTGTGTTTCGATCTCAATCTGCTGACTTTTAAAATCGCCATAACCGACCCGCCACTGCACTGTGTACTGTGATTTAAAGAAGTCATTATAATCTCGCTTTACTTTAAGGTAACTCCCATAGGTCACTTAAAGTTGTAGGTTTTTCTCACTTAAATTAGCCTTTGAATGCCGCTAAAAGACTAGACACTTAAAAGTTAAGGCAGCTTAACTTTAAAGTAAATTTTGATGCTTAACATTGTATAACACTTACATTAACATACAGGAAGTTACGTATTATTTATAAATGTGAAATCTAGTAGTTAAGTGGCTATCTTAGACTTAAGATATCCTTTGAATACGGACTCTGGATTTAGATCTCAAACCTAGTCGTAGTGATCTAATGAATCTGCAAACAATCAGTGTCGGTCATTTCTGGACTAACATATGGTTTAATTTTATTGCAATAATTCGCTTGTGCGTATGGGTCTTTAGCAGTGGGAGGAAACCGGTGTTCCCTAAGGAAACCCACGAGTTTGAGAAGGCGCCCCTATCTCCATGCCACATATGCTCACATCAGGGATCGAAACCACAGCCGCAAACCAGAGATGACCGTCCAGCTAGAGGTCCAAGCACGACACTCTAGACCACAAGGCCATCCAAACCCTCTCAAATTCAAAAATTTGTCCAATATTCTGTCCTAATTCGGTTAGCCCGATTTGCTGATGAGCGACTCTAGTCCGGGAGACCCATTGCGCCCCTGCATGGCACGGCCAAGTTTCAAACACTGCTCCCATGAAGTTTTAATTTCTTTTATACCATAGTATAGGCCTATAGAGTTAGATCAACTGACATTCTAAATCTTTATTTTCAAAGATATTTTAAAAAAATTCAAAATGGACATACAAGAATTCCCCCGGCTAAACAAATTATTAAATGATATATAGTCTATATAATGCACTAGTTTACATTGAACCGTGGTTCAAAGTACCCCATAGACAGTAGTTCAATCTGTCCCATCACGGTTTCATGATCAAAATTTTTAAAAAATTCAATATACCCTCTTATATAGACCAAGCCAGCATTTATTTCGATTGTAGATTAGACATATGTGAACTAAGTACAAGAAATTCGTAGGCTAAGCAGTTAGCATGTATGGAAAATTATATGTGGAAGTGATGCATTTTCACTTTTAAGCCACTTTTGAAAAAAAAAACATTGCCTAAAAATAATTGATAGCATGTGGCTACTGCTTATTGACGGAGAAATAGGTCTTAGAATTAATCTCATTCCTGTGTATAGCTTTGGGTTGTCTAGTATTATTTATAAAGGATATATCCATGGTGGTTCAATGTACCCATATGTTCAATGTGCCCTGGTCTTCCCTACCTTATAGAAACATGGTAATATATCCTCTCATAGTCTCACACAACAACTTGTGGTCTTCGAAGGAATTATTAGTGTGCATAAATTCGCTCATGTATCTGTTATCACTCGTCACTTCAGCCAGTTATATAGTGGGATAACTCGTGTTTTTCTTTGGAGTTCGTTACTTCCCATTCACGAAACCTTTATACTTATCTATCGTAGCAATGATCTCTGTGTTAAAGATGGATTCCTAGCAAAGTATTTATCGGGTGGTTATTGCCAATAAAAGTATGGCAATTTTGGTATATATGGAAAGAGAGAGAGAGAGAGAGAGAAATGGGGTTTAACGTCCACTCAACACAAACTAGGCCATTTCGGGACTAACATATGGTTTGATTTTATTTCAATAATTCGCTTGCGCGTAGGGGTCTTTAGCAGTGGGAGGAAACCGGAGTGCCCGGAGGAAACCCACGAGGTTGAGAAGGCGCCCCTATTTCCATGCCACATACGCTCACACCAGGTCTCGAAACCACAGCCGCAAGCCAGAGGTGACCGGCCAGCTAGAGGTCGAAGCGCGACACTCTAGACCACTAGGCCATCCCCCCATATATATGGAAAGTAGAGGTATCCAATCTTACTATAAAAATATTGGATTCCGTGAAAAACACTCATTAAGCGTATACAGGACAAAAACGAAAAGATTCTTCTAATCGACAGCCCGACGATTAGGGCTATACCCAATCGTGAAGTCGAAGGCTGCACGAGGAAATTGGGTGCTTTGTGTACATGTTGATAAACTCTATAAAGAGTTAGACCTACAACACTTTCTGAGATAAAAATCACGGAAAAAGACGCAGGCAGTAGATAATCCGAGAATTTAATTATAATTCGATATTTTTAATAAACAGTCAGCGATTACAGACAACAACGTTTTGTGTATGCAATGCATTCTCATCCGTCTCCGCCCGCGGTTGCCATAGAGACGGAGAAGGGTACTCCCCTGACGCAAACTTGGCCTCTTTTGATCGATTTTCTTAGCGAGGGATACTTGGCAATTACAGTGTTTTGAGAAGGATTTGAAGCACAATTAACCAGTTCTACCACAATTCACATATGTGATAATGACTGACAACAATATTGTCCTTTATGTTTGATAATATATATATATAAAAATCTGCAAAAAACGCGGTCAAGGTATCGGATCTAGATCACAATATCTTGATATCATGAAGATGGTTTAAGAACCTATATCTAATCATTTAAACCTGGAGAAATCTGGAGTAAAACGCCTCCTACTAAATGCAAACTCCCCGTTACTAGAACCTGTAGATGGTTAGCATCTTTAAGACTAGAAGGAACGTCTGGTAGGGTTTCTTCAGTTACATTGGAAATATTAGTGTCTCTTCCCTGGGTAACCCATACTAATGTATCGGTTATACAGGGAAAATAGTGGGAGATCTTGGTATTACCAACCATAGCGTCATTTGCTGTATTATTAATCATGGTATTATTTTCTGTATTATCCCATATTTGTTTACATCGCTTACTTTGTACTTGTTTCATTTCATCATTATTACTCAGTTCAAACTCATCTAAAAATATAAAACAACACAACTGAAGAAAGAAAATAATGGCTTTACATACCCATTTATCAATTTTACATCCAATATAAAAAAAACCTAAATCTTTACTTTAAGGCCCAGGAAGATTTCATGATACATGTGAATTGCATATTTTGTACACTTTGTAATATAAATTTGACAAATGCCAGAATTATAGTGTGACATGTGTGATGGAAATGCTTAGCAATGGGTACGGGTATCAGTGTAGAAATAACCATTCGAGTATAAAGAACACAAGAACTGATGCTAAGGTTGATTTACTCACCAGCTCTATTTTTGGAGATGTCTTTATACTTTTTGTTTGGGGTAAAAGCGGCGGCGTCAAATTCACATGGCTAAAATATAAAACAGAAAATCTCCCACAATACAACACTTGTAACAATAGGTAGGATGGTTCAGGGCCAGAAGAAATTTCGTCCTACAGACAATATTTGGGGTTTATTTTAACATAATATGACAAGGCTTACCATAAAAACTTCATTCATCAACAACGAATGTCGTGCCATGTTTGACTTTCGAAGATATAATCATCTGGACGTGTTTTTAAATTGCTAAAAAAAAAAAATTTGGCTCCCATTCTCAAGGGAGTTAACTCCTAGTGACAAAACGAGTTATAGTTCTTGGCTACAAAAAATAGGTTGCCAGGCAACGAAACATACGCCCACACAGCAGCCAAATCGTCCGGGCAGCAACAAGAGTTGTTGCATTTTAAGTAATCATCAGAAATCATAATTTAAACTCACCCATAACTACGGTGTAACTGTGATATAATCAAACGTTTTTTAAGTCAGATAATAATTGTGACCTCCAGAGGGGTGATTTTTCGTACAATCAGGGGCCACAATTCAGGAAGTTACGATCCGATATGGGCAAATATACAATGGAACCAAGATCATTAGGTTATAAACATGTATTTCACAACCTTGATATAACATATTTTCCAACAATTCGCGTCCAGCAGGCGGCTATTTTATCCGTCAACTCTGGTCCGATTTTCACGAAATTCAAATTCTCTCTTCATTACCATGAAACCGTGATATAATCAAACGGTTTTTTAAATCGGATAATAATTTTGACCTCCAGAGGGACCACAAGCTAACAAAAGCGATTTTTCGGACAATTAGGGGACATAATTCGGGACGTTATGATCCGATGGGCGCAAATATCAAACGGAACCAAGATCTTTGGGTTATAAACTTACATGTCAAGTTTCATCAAAATCGGTTCAAAATTGTGACCTCTATAGGGTCAACAACCTTGATATAACATATTTTCACACTATTCGCGTACAAACGGCAGCCATTTTGTCCGTCAATTTTGGTCCGATTTTCACGAAATTCGAACTCAACCTTCATAACCATGGAACGGTGATATAATCAAACGTTTTTTTTTAAATCGGATAACAATTTTGACCTCCAGAGGCACCAAAAGCTAAAAGGGCGATTTTTCGGACAATCAGGGGCCATAATTCATGAAGTTACGATCCGATGGGCGCAAATATCGAAAAGATCCAAGATCTTTGGGTTATAAACATATATGTCAAGTTTCATCAAAATCGGTTCAAAATTGTGACCTCTATAAGGTCAACAACCTTGATATAACATATTTTCACACTATTCGCGTACAAACGGCGGCCATTTTGTTCGTCAATTTTGGTCCGTTTTTCACGAAATTCGAACTCAACCTTCATAACCATGGAACGGTGATATAATCAAACGTTTTTTTTAAATCGGATAACAATTTTGTCCTCCAGAGGGACCACAAGTTAAAAAGGGCGATTTTTCGGATAAGCAGGGGCCATAATTCAGGAAGTTACGATCCGATTGATATAACATTTTCCCACTATTCGCGTACACATGGCGGCCATTTTGTCCGTCAGTTTTGGTCCGATTTTCATGAAATCAACATTCATTGCAGTGTAACGGTGATATAATCAAACGGTTTTTTAAATCTGGTAATAATTTTTACTTCCAGAGGGACCACAAGCTAATAAAGGCAATTTTTCGTACAATCAGGGGCCATAATTCAGGAAGTTTACGATCCGATATGCGCAAATATCGAAAGGAACCAAGATCTTTGGGTTATAAACAAACATGTCAAGTTTCATCAAAATTGAATTAAAATTGTGACCTCTACTGGGTCCACAATCTTGATAAAACATAATTTCACACTATTCGCATACAAACGGCGGCCATTTTGTACGTCAATTTTGGTCTGATTTTTACGAAATTCGAACTCAACCTTCATTACCATGTAACGGTGATATAATCAAACGGTTTTTTTAAATCAGATAATAATATTGACTTCCAGAGGGACCACAAGCTAAAAAGGGCGATTTTTCGAACAATTAGGGGCCATAATTCAGTTAGTTACGATCCGACGGGCGCAAATATCAAAAGGAACCAAGATCTTTGGGTTATAAACATGCATGTCAAGTTTCATCCAAATCGGTTCAAAATTGCGACCTCTACACTGTTCACAAGCTAAACAAGCCAACAGTGAGGCTGATGTCCCCCGCCGAAATCCCAAAATAAATAGATGACACATATTAATTAATCGCACATTTATTTTTTTCAAACGTATCGACCAATCAAACTTAACACGAAGTGTCATCCAAAAATTGCTTATCTCTGCCTACCGTAAGAAAAAAATGCTCATCTTCGAACTCCATCAAGGCATTGACCTAATAAGCATACACACCAATTTTGAACATTTTAACTCAATTCGAAGGAGAGTTATTGTGTTCCAAAGTCTCGGCAAATCAAATTGCTTATCGCTCTGCTTACCCTGAGCAGAAAATGCTCATTATCGATCATAGTTAAGGTATTACTGTAATGAAACTATACACCAAGTTTCATCAATCTCACTTAATTAGAAATAAAGTTATCGTGTCTCAAAGCATCAACCAATCAAATTGCTTATCTCTGCCTACCCTAAGCGGAAAATGCTCATCTTCCAACTCCATCAAGGCATTGACCTAATAAGCATATACACCAAGTTTGAACATTTTAACTCAATTAGAAGGAGAGTTATTGTGTTCCAAAGTCTCGACCAATCAAATTGCGTATCGCTCTGCTTACCCTGAGCAGAAAATGCTCATTATCAAACTTAGTCAAGGTATTACTGTAATGAAACTATACACCAAGTTTCATCACTCTCACTTAATTAGAACTAAAGTTATCGTGTCCCAAAGCATCAGCCAATCAAATTGCTTATCTCTGTTTACCCTAAGCGGGAAATGCTCATCTTCGAACTCCATCAAGGCATTGACCTAATAAGCATATACAACAAGTTTGAACATTTTAACTCAATTAGAAGAAGAGTTATTGTGTTCCAAATTCTCGACCAATCAAATTGCGTATAGCTCTGCTTACCCTGAGCAGAAAATGCTCATTATCGAACTTAGTCAAGGTATTACTATAATGAAACTATACACCAAGTTTCATCAATCTCACTTAATTAGAACTAAAGTTATCATGTCCCAAAGCATCAACCAATCAATTGCTTATCTCTGCTTACCCTAAGCGGAAAATGCTCATCTTCGAACTCCATGAAGGCATTGACCTAATAAACACATACACCAAGTTTGAACATTCTAGCTCAATTATGAAGAGAGTTATTGTGTCCCCAAAAGTGTGACGGACAGACAGACGGACAGACAGAGAGACAGACAGACAGACGGACGAACCCATTTTAATAGTCCCCCAACTTTCTTCGAAAGGCGGGGGGACAAAAACGTGATTTTTCGTACAATCAGGGGCCATAACCCATGAAGTTACAGTCGGATACATGCCAATATCGGTTACATAGGCATACATACAAATTGAGCTTTTTAAACAGAGAAATCGTTTTTCATTGATGAAAGGCATTATTTTTTTTATGTAGCTGAGCAGGGGGGGGGGGGGGAGGCACCCCCCTTCTGGACCCGCCCCTTGTGTCATGTGCTTGAAAGTTAGAAATGAAACGAAGCTATTACTGCTAGCTCTGTATCGAAATCACCGAAATCTAAAAGTAAATCAAAGAGTGCAATTGAAATTTTTGCTCACGTTCGTTTTTAAATAAACACGCAAGTCGAAGCCCGTAATGAATGAATTTTTTACTCGGCTTTATATGACAATACATGTGTGTAAAATACCTCGTGTGACGTATATTTGCTGCGACATCCAAAATCACGTCCGCGGAGCTGACTTTTGTTCAAATTTGTCGAAGGAGCAACCAGGCACATAAGCGGGTCAGTTTTTATAAGTGTCCCTGAACCACTCTACAATAGGACACGGTACATATTTCTACGACGTCACCCGAACAAGGGCCAAGACTATTTTTAGTCTTTTTCTCCCTTGCCCCCCCCCCCCTTTTTTTGCCGGGCGAGTTTTGTTGACTTTTTGGTGTAGAATCGAAAAAAAGGGTTTGAAAATGCATTTTCTGCCAGGTTTTGGTGAATTTTCATAATAGTTCGAGCTTTAATGTAAATCCGTTCTCTTTTCTGGTAGAAATCAGGGAATAAGCTTTATTTTGTAGGTTTTGATGTTTCATGACAAAAAAAAACAATGTTGACAATGTTTTTTGAGTGGGTCTTCATAGTATGGGAGGCAATTATTTGAGGGTAGCCATTTTGCGATAATATTCCAAATTATTTTTTTTTTATTTTCACCTTATTTAACCTTATTTATAATGTTATCGACATATCAACTGTGATTTGTCAATGTTTTAATATTGGCAGGGTTCATGACTACATTTCAGATTATTTTCCATCATTTCATGATATTATTTCCACGACGGCAACCATTTTTGGCGGGAAAATCGGACGATGTGCTGATTTTTATTAAGTAGTAGTGTTTGGTGTCAATACAGTTTACGGGGTCACAGATTACAATCCTGGTATTTACAACCTTGTAAAATGATCACATGTTCATATAATATAGGGTGACCCGTGCTCTCTACAGAAAGTTGGACTCAACAAGGCTTATGTGCACGCTGAAGTGGCTGGGTCTCGAGACAATGAATAGCCAGACGTGGAGTCTATAATACTATATAAATAGCCATGGCAGTGCACTTCTCTACCAGTCGATCAACAATAACAGCCGCAAAAAATCTATTGTTGACGATTTTGAATAGCAGTAAAATTTAGATTCTTGGTTAATATAGCAGCTTTAGAAATTACGTTCTTTTTATTTATTAAATTGCTTTATCATTAGCTGTAGGTTAGGAATAGCAGTGTCAACTTTTGGTTTAGCAGCCAAGTAATACGTGCGTATTTCTAAAATCAATTTCTTGTTCCAACTTTTTGTTATGTTTCGTAAAAAGGTAGTCTTGGTTATCCCGACATGTCAATCAGATGTAGAATCGTCGGTAGACTGGTTAAGCGAGACTAATTTCAAAACAAGGGCATGTTACCTATCTTTTACTCAAAAGTGTCTGGATGTTATGGACGACACTCGGAACCAGTTTTCAGTCTATTACTTATAGATGTTAAATGGCCATAGCTTATAAGTACACGATCGTTTATTTAGTGACTATAAATGCGTGAAACTGATTTAAGGCTTGGTATATATATAAATATTGTGGCGTAATTGTCGAGATATTTGGAGATGTTTATTTATGGTGGGTTACTCTATCATATACTTAGCATATATTACAAAGATGGCGGGCATTTTGGCGGGAAAATGAAACGGTGTGCAGATTTTGATTAAGTAGTGGTGTTTAGTGTCAATACATATGTTTACGGAGGCGCAGAATCAATTTTGACATTTACAACCTTGTAACATAACGCTAACGCTACAATATACGTCCACATTCCTGCTTTGATTGATATGGTACTTTGTCAAGAAGGCTAGGCGTTTGGTTTGTTTAGCGTTGAGGGTCGTGCACCAACATTAATAGTTGCCGTCCTTAGAGTATAAGGAATAACTATACAAGATAATCCATTCAGAATTGTGCCTTCCTAACGCTAAAGGCAAAGAGTGGGCGTGGCTCTGCCCCTGGGGGTCGGGACATTCATCAAAATCAATAGTGGACGCCCTCAGGCTATAAGGAATACATAAACCAAGTACCAAGCTGATTCATTCAGAATTGCGGCCTGTAAACGACAAACACAAAAATTGGTCGTGTCTTGCCTGTGTGTGTCGGTACATGCAGTTGACGTCCTTAGGCTATATGGAATACATATCCCAAGTTTAAAGACGATCCATTAAGAATCATGGCCTGTAGACAACACACATAGACACGAAGTAAAAATGGGCATGGCTCTGCCCCTGGGGGTTAGGAAATCACCAAAAACAATAGGGGTCATCTTTAGGGTATAAGGAATAGGTTTGTAAAGTTTTAAAAGGATCTGTTAAGAATTGCATCCTGTAGGCGAACACAAGACACAAAAGCACTGGGTGTGGCTCTGTCCCAGGGGGTCCGTCATGCACCAAAAATAATAGTGGTCAACCTTAGGGTATAAGGAATAAGTATAAAAAAAGTTTTCAAGACGATCGATTAAGAATTGTGGGCTGTAGGTGACACACAGACAGACCAAAAAAAAATGGGCGTGGCACTGTCCCTTGGGTTTGGGCATGCACCAAAAACAATAGGGATCTTCCTTAAGGTACCAAGAATAAGTATTCAAAGTTTCAAGATGATACATTAAGAAATGCAGCCTGTAGACGGCAGACAAACAAATACAAGAAATGGGTGTTGCTGTCCCACAGGGGTCGGGCATGCACCCAAAACAAAACGGGTCATCCTTAGGGTATAAGGAATAAGTATTTTAAGTTTCAAGATGACCGATTAAGAATTGTGGCCTGTAGGCGACACACAAAAAGAAAATGGGCGTGACCCTGCCCCTGGGGTTGGGCATGCACCCCAAATGATAGAAATGTTCCTTAGGGTACAAAGAATAATCATTCAAAGTTTCAAGATGATACGTTAAGAAATGTGGCTTGTAGACGACAAACAAATAAATACAAGGAATGGGCGTGGCTCTGCCATTGGGGGTCGGGCATGCACCAAAAACAATACGGATCATACTTAGGGTAAGTATACAAAGTTTTAAGAAAATCCAGTTAGAATTGCGGCTTCTAGGCGACACAGAGACACACAAAAAGAAAATGGGTGTGGCTCTGCCCCTGGGGTTG
This sequence comes from Patella caerulea, assembly GCA_036850965.1. NCBI lineage: Eukaryota > Metazoa > Mollusca > Gastropoda > Patellidae > Patella > Patella caerulea. The sequence continues at coordinate 45,068,459 of JAZGQO010000001.1, read as the reverse complement.
GGCATGCACCCCAAACGATAGGGATCATCCTTAGAGTATAAAGAGTAAGGATACAAAGTTTTAAAGAAAATCCAATAAGAATTGCGGCCTGTAGGCGACACAAAGACACACGATAAGAAAATGGGTGTGGCTCTGCCCCAGGGGGTTGGGCATGCACCCCAAATGATAGGGATGTTCCTTAGGGTACAAAGAATGTGTATGCTAAGTTTCAAAATTATAAGTTAAGAAATGTGGCCTGTAGACGACAAACAAATACATACTAGAAATGGGCGTGGCTCTGTCCCTGGGACAGATTATAAGTTAAGAAATGTGGCCTGTAGACGACAAACAAACAAATACTAGAAATGGGCGTGGCTCGGCCCCTTGGAGTCGGGCATGCCCCAAAAACAATAGGGATCTTCCTTGGGGTATAAGGAATAAGTATACCAAGTTTGAAGAAAATCCATGAAGAATTGCGCCCTGTAGGCGAACCACAGACACACACACACACACACACACACATACATACATACATACACACACACACACACACACACACACACACAGACAGGGGCGACGGCATAATACGTTCACATTATGAATGTGGACGTATAAAAATGATCACATATTTAGTATATTTCCAATATTGCTGCCACCTGTGTCGGCAAAATCGGACGATGGGTTGATTTCCATTAATAAGCTGTCTTTGGTGTCGACTTATATGCCGTGTCGATTTCTGTCATATAAAATAGGTTGCCAGGCAACGAAACATACGCCCACACAGCAGCTAAATCGTCCGATCAGTCAACAAGAGTTGTCGCATATTAAGGAATTATCAGAAAATCATTAGAATTTGTTTGGTTTTTATAATCAAACGTTTTTTTAAATCAGGTAATAATTGTGACCTCCAGAGGGACCACATGGTAATAAAGGCGATTTTTCGGACAATCGGAGGCCATAATTCAGGAAGTCATGATCCAATATGCAATGGAACAAAAATCTTTAGTTTATAAACATGTATTTCAAGTTTCATCAAAATTGAATTAAAATTGTGATTTCTAACGGGTCCACAACCTTGATATAACATTTTGTCTGTCAATTTAGGTCCGATTTTCACGAAATTCAACCTCATTCTTCATTACCATATGGCGGTGATATAATCAAACGGTTTTCAAAATCGGATAATAATTTTGACCTCCAGGGGGACCACAAGCTAAAAAGGGAGATTTTCGGACAATCAGGGGTCATAATTCAGGAAGTTACGATCCAATGATCTTTGTATTATAAACATACATGTCAAGTTTCATCAAAATCATATTAAAATTGTGACCTCAACCTTGGGTCCACTACCTTGATATAACATTTTCCCACTACTCGCGTACAAATGGCGGCCATTTTGTCCGTCAGTTTTGGTCCGATTTTCATGAAATTCGAACTCAACATTCATTGCAGTGTAACGGTGATATAATCAAACGGTTTTTTAAATCGGGTAATAATTTTTTACTTCCAGAGGGACCACAAGCTAATAAAGGCAATTTTTCGTACAATCAGGGGCCATAATTCAGGAAGTTACGGGCCGATATGCGCAAATATCGAAAGGAACCAAGATCTTTAGGTTATAAACAAACATGTCAAGTTTCATCAAAATTGAATTAAAATTTCACACTATTCGCATACAAACGGCGGCCATTTTGTACGTCAATTTTGGTCTGATTTTTACGAAATTCGAACTCAACCTTCATTACCATGTAACGGTGATATAATCAAACGTTTTTTTTAAATCGGATAATAATATTGACTTCCAGAGGGACCACAAGCTAAAAAGGGCGATTTTTCGAACAATTAGGGGCCATAATTCAGGAAGTTACGATCCGACGGGCGCAAATATCGAAAGGAACCGAGATCTTTGGGTTATAAACATGCATGTCAAGTTTCATCAAAATCGGTTCAAAATTGACTTCTACACTGTTCACAAGCTAAAAACGTGATTTTTCGTACAATCAGGGGCCATAACCCATGAAGTTACAGTCCGATACATGCCAATATCGAAAGGAAGCGAGATCCTAGGGTGATAAACCTATGTTTTAAGTTTCATTGAAATCGGATAAATATGGTGACCTGTAGACTGTTCACAAACAATTGTGGACGGACGGACGAACAGGGGCGACGACAATTTTCGTCCACATGAAAATGTGGGCGTATAAAAACTGTGTAAAATGGTCGTATGTTCACAAATTTGAAATATTTCTAAGATGGTGCAACTTTTTCTAAACATATTATTATCGTTTATTTACTTATATATATTTACTGATTTCTGAGTCCAATTTTTACATGTGGGCTATTAGCTTGTAGCACATTCCTGAAAGACGGTGCCGTACTTTGGTATATTATCCAAGATGAAAATTCCCCATCCTAGATGACTAGTGAGGTGATATCGATTTTCCTGGGAAAGAAAAGTCTTTTTCTGGCATAAAGGTAAAAACAGCATAGTAGCAGCGTGGTACTCACGCTATGTGCCTATTGTGCTCCTGTCACGACCCCACTAAGGGCTTAGTACAAGATCTTACTACGCTCATGGCCAAGCTCTGGCTTTTCGAAAAGTGTTCTAAAGTGTACAATTTTTGTACGTAGCCGGGTTAGCAGTCAGACTATGAAACTTTCCCACCACACTCCCGTGACGCCTATTGAGTCTGCGCCATGCTCACCCGTCCTCATTCACGTACTTTTAGGCAAAAGGTTGCCAATGTTGCTCCATTTGTGTTAGAAAGCGTTCTACCCAACGGAAATTTGGTACAAAGTTAGAGCCGATCTAAGAGCTGAGAAAACGTTAGTGATCTGTGGCCAATTATGTTTAACTTCAGCTCCCCATGACTAAAGCATTTTTAAAGTACAATGGGTATGGAAGGGTATAGCTGCCAATATTAAATACTCTGCGACAATGTCGCTTACATTGATAATATGTAAAGATAGGTTGCCGGGCAACGAAACATACGCCCACAGTAGTTAAATCGTCCGGGTGGTCGACGCATATTTATTCTTTTGTTGATAATTGGGGGCATATATTCTTTTGTAGGTAATTGGGGAAATTTATTCTTCTGTAGGTAATTGGGGGCATTTTTACAAGACAATTTCATACAGATCAGATTATAATTTTTGTCGTTTAAAGGTTCACAAGCTTCTACAAACTGAAACAAGGGTCTTAACTCTGAAAATAATTTACAGAAAATTTTGAAATTGGACAGGCTTTTTCGTTTTACTAATTTAAATAACGCATATACATTTCATACAGATTGGATGATAACTTTTGTCATTCGAACGTTCACAAGGTTAATAAAAAAATGGGTCATAACTCTTAGAATAATTGATGGAAAATGCTGAAATTCAATACGATTTGTGGTTCCACGAATCTAAATGATGCATATAAATTTCATACAGTTCAGATGATATTTTAGAGTGTTCACAAGGTTCAAGAAAGTAAAACAAGAGCCATAACTTTAGAAGTAATAAACGGAAATTGCTAAAATTAAATAGGATTCTTCTTTTTGACTAATTCAAAAGACGCATATACATTTCATACAGACAACTTTTGATATTTGAACGTTCACAAGGTACAGCAGGGTGAAGCAAGGACAACAACGCTAGACGTAAAAGACAGGTTGCCAGGCAACGAAACATACGCCCACACCAGCTAAATCGTCCGGGGAGTCAACAAGGGTTGTCGCATATATTTACATGTACTTTATTCGGTAATGAAACATTTGTAATACACTAAAATCTGATTAAGAGTAGCAACTCATTATGTAATTATCAGAAAATCATTAGAATTTGTTTGCTTTTTATAAAGTTTTGCCCCACGCTAAAAATTATTATACGAAACATTTAATATCATGGATTTAGCTGTTCAGTTTTCAAAATAATTCATTGAAAATAATTCACCTTAAACTCTGGGTATCAATCTGAAGTCAATCGGGTGATAAGTTTGGCCTCTATAGCGTCACAAGATTTCTTGAAGTGATCAAGGGCCATAACTCTGACAGTAATTATTGGAAATCGCTTAAAATCAATAGACGTCTTCGTCTTATGACAGTAAACACTGTGTATAAATTTGAAATCAATCGGATATTAACTTTGGCCTCTTGAGCAAGAGAGAGAGTGAGAGAAATGGGGTTTAACGTCCACTCAACACAAACTAGGTCATTTCGGGACTAACATATGGTTGAATTTTATTTCAATACTTCGCTTCCGCGTAGGGGTCTTTAGCAGTGGGAGGAAACCGGAGTGCCCGGAGGAAACCCACGAGGTTGAGAAGGCGCCCCTATCTCCATGCCACATACACTCACACCGGGGCGCGAAACCACATCCGCATGCCAGAGGTGACCGGCCAGCTAGAGGGGCTTCTTGAGCATCCACAAAATTTTTTGAAGTGATCAAGGGCCATAACTCTGGCAGTCATTATCAGAAATCGCCAAAAAATCAATAAGCTTCAGATTTAATTTGTGTATTGTAAATAGTGACATATAGGTTCGATAGGCCGGGTGTTAGTATTTTATATTTATTTTACATGTCTTCTTTGTGTAACACATGTCACTTAAATAATCAAATTTACTGCTTACTAGTAGAGCCATATTCCTGAAGCAAGGGACCGAGAAATCCTCTCTGGCCATTACTAGATTGACTTCTGATAAATGAATTTTTGAGGGAGTGTGTATATTCTTCCCGTTCAATCGAATCTATCACTTGAGTACAGCAACATGACAGCCCTAAAACTTTGGACAGTGATTTAACGTAATAAAACGGTGAAAGTCTGTTCGTCTCCATACATCGGCCTGCAGCCAAAATTTCTAGCTTGCTTAGATACGCAATTCCGCTACATAGTCCTCCCTCCAAAAAAACTATACATTTTTTGAAAGCTTATAACACCAGGAACACAAATCCAGAGAGTTCCAAGCAAAAAGTCAGTAATTAATCGATTTATACTAATAATTATGACATTGACATAAAACTAAATAGTAGCTAAACATCCATTTTATTCATCTTTTGCGAAGCATATGTATTTGTTAAATTTTGATTGAACCAAAATGCAGAAAACATAATGAACAAGGGACTTTGGAAAGCCATTAACGGTAATAGAGAGTTATCTCCCTTTCTGTCAAATATCCGCAAATAATTTAATTGATAACAGTATTTCATTTTCAGGTGTTTACTGCTGATGTTGCATGACGCACAAGACCATGCGTGAGCACACAAACATTTATATCGTTAATGGGGTGTTTACCCAAAAATTATGGATGTAGCCCCTAGTCTGATGAGCAAGGAGATATGTTTGACATTGGTTGAGCAATATGTCTATGAAGTAATGGAGACCAGATTATGTCCTCAGTTTTGGTAAATCGCATTGAAACCACGTGATTTTTTCCACTAAAACGTACACCCAGCCTTTCAATTAGACCCTGCATTAATTTTACTACAGGTAAACTTCTAGTTAATATATTTAGGCCGTATTACAAACATTTAAACTGACACCTTTTATAAAATTGTGTACCGTAATTTGCTAACGAATATAAATTCAAAATATATTTAATTCATTGAAGTAAATCAATTATTGAAAATAAAAATTACGCAGTTACCCTCCACTTTAAATGTCATCAAGTTAGTCGTTATCATCATAACCGTCACTGCATGTACGTATAACCATCAAATTCTGTTTCTTTAACAGTTTTTTTGTTCCATTTACACATTTACACAGATTAGATATGTACATGTACTGGTCATGTTCAAGACAACCCCGGTACGGTTTCACCCTGTCGGTGGGCTGAGAGGGAAAACAATAGTTTAAACAATATTTGATTCAACAAACTGAATCGGATTAAACAACAGGTAAGGGGCTACGTGGGTGTAGGGGGCTAATCCCAGTTGGGTGGGGGGGGGGGGGCTGAGCCTATTTGCCTGAAAAATTTGTCACCCAAATTTTCTTTCTGAATGAATCAATCATTAACTAAAATGAATTTTCCACAAAGCTTTGAAGGTTGTTTATTTTGAATTAATTACACAAATATACATTTATATTTCCATGAGATACATGTATTGTCACGTTCTCCATTCTCTGAAGATTGTGCCCGAAAAACTGAAATACATTGCCCGAAAAATGAACTGTTCAACGAATCTGAAAGGGCGGGTATTTCTACTAATATATACTCTCCCAAAAAATAAAAGCAAAGTTACATTTCGTCGTCGGTATATCCCCGCTCTATCATCGCCTTGTGGAAACAAAAACCGTGACACGTCGCTAAACCAAACTGCTCTCCAGTGTTGCTGTAGCCATACCCACAGTGTCTGACCCCATGAAAGTTGGATTATATGGTGTCAGCGTATTTCAAAACAGGATTAGTGAGCCACGGACAAGAGGAAACTACGTCAGATTAGGATCAGGTTGAATATTTGTTAGACCCTTAGTCTCAAATCCTAGATGAAAATAAAGTTGAACTTATATATAGACCCTTGTCTGTATGTTATACCTGTTACTATTATCAATAATTATTGATATTTTCCATAACGGGAGACAATTCCTTTTAGAATAAATTGATTTCCGAAATTATATTTCCCTGCCCATTATGTTTTCTGCATTTTACTTTAAATCAAAATTTAATCAACAGCATATTCTTTGCAAAGGATGGAGACATCGTGTGTTTTCGCCAATATTTATTTTATGTCAACTTCACAATTATTAATATAAATATAGCATTTACTTTACAATTTTCGTAATTTTCATCTCGCCCTAAATCGATTAATTGCAGACTTTTTGCTTGGAACTCTCCGGATTTGTATTCCTGGTGTTAAAAGATTTTCAAAAATGTATAGTTTGTTTTTTTGTGAGGACCGTGTAGGTCAGCCGAAAAGACCAAAATTTTGGGATGCCACTGAAGGGGCTCCATGGGGCCCCCAGCGCTATAATTTTGTACATCATGTTTTTTCGTCATGGTTAACTTGCACACCAAAAATCATCAAAATCTGTGATGGTCATGTCAAAATCGCCAAAATTTTATGTACACTTGACATGGAATGCCCCAGTTAGCGATTGGTAGTTAATCTGGCTATTGACCAATCATAATTTAGAACAAGAATTTTCACTCTCCCCAGCAGTGAATAGTGGGATTAGCTCTAATCAAACGGAACACTGCGAGTAGTATGTACTAGTGTGTTCACAAGAAATTGTGGACGATGGACGGACCGACGGACAGGCCAACAGGCCAATAATGTACGTCCATTTTTCCACGTGGGCGTATAAAAAGTACGATATACTGAGTCCTTATATCGGTAATGATAAAGTCAAAAGGCAAGTGTTAAATATAAAACGTCAAATGTTGGAGTGTCAAATGGCAAATATTTTATTAGAAATTACTTTTACTGACGTGTCTACATGTTACATTTCTCTCATTACATTTTACATTTGCGCTTTGCCACATCTTATTTGTCCTCCACGCTTTCTACATACCATCAAATTTCGTATGCAAATGTATCATATCTCGTGACTTATTAACAAATACGGAAACCTGGCACATTTTAAGCAAGAACAAGGATATTCACGACACGGTAGCAGGAAATCAAACTGGCACGCAATAAGAAATTTTACTTACCTTGAAACTTTGGCTATACTTTACCATGATTACTGGGAGAGGGGGGGGGGGCTACGCAATGTGTCCAAATACGAAATTCCATTTATCACGTTACATATTATTGAAAAGCACGTTCATTTCTATTTGTAAATGTGTAAACAATTTTCTTGTAAAAGCGCATTTTTCATAATTCAAATCCAGTGCCATCGAGAGTTGATTATACGGAAACCTGGCACACTATAAACCATATAAGGATATTCACCTGACGGCAACAGGAAATCAAGCTGGCACACTATAAGAATCTTTCTAGATGACAGTGCGTAATCATGAATGTCATGCCAGGAAATAATTCATAGAATCAAAGAGCTAAAGAAACATAATATCCAGTAATTTATTAAATTATTATGTAGAAAGCGTGAAAGACAAATGTCAGGGCGCAAATGTAAAATGTAATGAGAGAAATGTAAAATGTAGGCACGTCTACAAAAGCATTTTCCCACAAAACATTTGTCATTTTACACTTAAGCATTTGACTTTTTACATTCAACTCTTGCCTTAGAGGTTTTTGGGCTTCTTCGTTACCGGCAGAAGTAATATGCATCACTCAAATACACCTTTTCCTGTGTTGTCTTTTGAGTACCTACATGTACAATAACAGAAATAAATATTTACACACCTTTAAAAAAGAAACTAAAGCAGCAACATCCCTTTCACCAGTCACATTTAATATCAACATTCTCACAACTTTTCCTCTGTAAATTAAATTCATTGTATTATAAATTACATTACATTGACTGGGTGGTCGACTGGTCTACCCTCCGCTATATAGAGCAGTTATGCAAGTCAAAAGGTTCGACCTAATGCTTGTACGTGGCATTGATAAGGTGACCTGAATAACCTGGTTTCTGTCAATTTCTAACAAAATGTACCTTTGTTAGTCTTTAAATAAACTAGTTAATGTTAAGTGGACGTTACAGCTCGCCCCACTTATGCCCATTGTTACATATAAGTACCACAATATTGCAATCTTGCTTCTAATATCATCAACAGCATATGGTTTAGTTCAGCTCTGAACTTAGGTCTCATTACAATCGTACAGTACCTTTCGGGGCGGACCTATTGACTCCTTGTCAAAACTTTTGTGTCCCCAGTAAAAGTTTACTGACAAAGGGTCACATGTCAGTCCCCGTGTACGTCTGTACAATGTCACGAAACACTTAATTGAGAATATCCCCCCCCCCCCCTGCTTACCAATATTTCGTATCGCCAAGGTTCTTAAATTTGAACGTTGCCCAATACTTCGACTTCAATCCGCTACATAGCAGGAGTGGACGTATTTTTAACAGCATGTTGTGTCTTATTTTCTGACTAAAACGTTCCTTTACATTGACATACAGGCGATCACGGGTATTGGCACACGACCGTTTAGCACGGCGCAAAACTGGCCCCATTGAGCATCGCAGTAGTAGAAATCGATGACACAAATAATACAAACAATAATGTCCGCAAACGACAATCTCGAGTCCCTGGATCCATCGGGGTTGGTAGTGGAGTTGTATATCTTGCACGAAACGTCGAAAGGCTTCTCCGTAGACACCAGGGGAACACCCGTGGGAATCAAAAAAGGTAATATGATCTGGTCCTTCGCACACAAACACGGTCCAGTGTGTACCGGGTTGGTCTTCGTCGTCCGTGTTGATGATGTAGGCTTTGGGGTACGAGGTTGGGCGCAGTATATCCAAATGATTACGAGCCCACACACCCCCGAACACGTTAGAGGGAAGGTGTTTTTCCAAAGCCCGTGTCAGTTGTCGATTGGAGAGAGCCTCACCGATCTGTGATGACTTGTCGGTTGCCGTCGATTTCCAAGACATTGTCGTATTCGGCAAACAGAACAAGACTGTTGTGATTGGTCGGGGCCGCGGTATCCGGACCAGTCGGACCAAAGACCACTCGGACCAAGTCCACGCGGACCAAAAAAAAGACCTCTCGGACCAAAACGGAGACCACTTGGACCAACCCAAAAGACCACTCGGACCAACCCAAAAACAATATTTGTTGCCTCTCGGACCATTCAATTTACGTTGGAAGACCACTCGGACCAACCCATAAAACAATATTTGTTGCCTCTCGGACCATTCAATTTACGTTGGAAGACCACTCGGACCAACCCAAAAAACAATATTTGTTGCCTCTCGGACCATTCAATTTACGTTGGAAGACCACTCGGACCAACCCCCAAAACAATATTTGTTGCCCATCGGACCATTCAATTTACGTTGGAAGACCACTCGGACCAACCCAAAAAAGAAACAAAATTACAAATTTTAAGTTAAATAAATATTATTTATTAATTCAAAGAAGCAAATATTCTATAAATGAATCTATACACAATCTAGCAAATATTCATATTTATTACATCAACAATTTATAAAATAAATTTTTTTATTTTTAATATGCCCGTAACATATGGTACAGGTATGTAGCATATTCATATTTATTACATCAACAATTTATAAAATATTATTAATATGCCTGTAACAAATGTTACAGGTAAGTAGCATATTCATATTTATTACATCAACATTTTATTAATTTTTTTTTTGTAGTTTTTGATTTAATACATTTATTAATTTTTGGGTTTTTTTATTTTATTTGTTAATGTCTCTGGTCACTGGCCATAAACAGAACCACATTTTTTTAATAGCTGGCTTGTACTTATTCTGTCTTCGCTGTATGACTTAAAAAGCGCGAACAATTTTCCTTGTATGGACCTGTTTTTTTTTTGATAGCGCTTCAGCTTCCCCTCAGTTACCATTTTTATCTGTTGTGGTAAAAGACTGGCTTCTTTGTAGAGCAGGCTGATCAGTAGGTAAAATTGAAGATTTCCTTTTTTTGCTTTCTGGTTGATCCGGTTGTGCCAACCTTCTACGTCGTTATTCGTCCTGATGCTGAGGCCGAATACACACCATGATGAAATGAGCCACACTCTATTCTATATCCATGTATCCCTTACATAATCCAACACGGACCTGACTTGTTCGTTGTCGGTCTTCTCACATATTTTGGTAAATGCTGGCAAGATGTGTTCTGGAGACAAAAATGCTAAAGCCAGGAGCTTTCTAAAAGACTTGTAAATAATGTCTCGTTGATTGTAAGCACCGAACTTGAGTTCCAAAGACAGGTTACTAGCTGCTTTGGGGTGACAGTGATTACCGTTGGCTCCGTGGTCGTTGGTCAAATCGAAACAATACAATTGATATAGTCGTTGAAAGAGAGGACCAGGTCTTCTCGGATGTTTAAGACGACCACTCTTTTCATCAAATCGAGGTAAGGTACGATGGCTTGTCGCTCGGGAAAGTTGACGTCGTATTCCTCCACAATTTCCCCGTTCTTGGTCAATTTGATGTTTTGCAATTGATTGTGTTCGAATTGGAAGGGATTTTTGTTTTTTCTTCCGACGTAGGTCGTGTTACGTACCATACCCACGATTAATCTCTTGGGCAGGCTTTCGTTGACAAACAGATAGTCTAGAACGTGACTGGCACGATTGTCGGGAATGACCATGTCGCGGACCACCACACGCTTCAGGGGATACTTGGCGTTGGACGATTGAAGTTGCGCGGCTATCCGTGTGTAGGTACTGGGAGCCAGAGTGACGAACGGGATATCCAGGTAGGCTTTGGTGAACTCGACTTTGTAGTCTTCTGTATCGTTGCCTTCGCCGTACATCAGAAAAACTTTCGGGGATTGTTTTTCCAATTTCAGCCGCAGGTCCACACCGTCCAACAGATACCGATCTTGTAAACACATGTCCAAGTGTAGTCGCGACTGCAACTAAAGGTGCGACTGGAAGTGATGGTTTTCTGGCGTTGTTCCAATCCTTTGTTATTCGGAGCCTGTCGTCCACCATCCCCGGCGGTGGCGACAGATTTCGTAGAATTGAACTGCCCGGCGGTATCTTTTTCCCACGGGACTTGTTTCGACAGGTGGTCGTTCTTGGCTCCCTTACCGAAACTCAGCAAATTCTCCAATTAAGCCCGGAAGAGATAGGTGGGCAGAAAGGTGGTAACCAAAGTTTCGGCATCCTTTCCCAGGCGTAATTTTACGTCTTTAAACAACGAATGAAACAGATTGTTAATGGGCGCGACTTGACTATCTGCATCCAGGTCATCCCCGTTGTTTTTGGCCACCTTCAGGGCCACGTGTAGATCGATGAAATCGGTGGTGGCATTGGAAATATAAAATTCGATGGGTCCGTCGTGGTTCAAGTTTGGTGTCAGTGGATACTTTCTGATTTTGGTCACCTTGTTTATGGCCGTCTGCGTGTCGGGTACACTGAACAAATCCTGCAATTCGTCTCGCGCGCAAGGACAGGAATCATTGCGCATTACCTGCGTAGCCATGGTCGAAGATATCTAGTTTATGTCGTTTGTGAGAGGGGACCTGTGTCTTCTTCTTCCTCTTCGGACGATGTGAAGTGGACGGGGTTCGTGAGGGGTCTTTTATAGGTTCCAGGTGGGCGACCACGTTCTTGAGGGTGTCGGACATCGTGTTTGACACCGCGGGGCGAAGCTTGTCCTGGGCGACTTTCTTCCAGTTCCATTTTTCACGACCACTGACGGCGTCGAGCACGCTTTGCCCCACTTTGGGTAACACTTGGGCCACTTTCTTTTTCACGGCAGCTTTACCCGCCGACCACAAAGTCTTCCCGAACGACTTGACGGTATTCAATAACCCCGACCATCGACCGACACCCTGTTGTCTCAGAATTCCTCACCTGTACACCACCAGACCATTGCCAACCCCTCGCTGTCTGAGCACTCCATCTTTGTACACTCGAATCATCATCGGCGGCGAAAATGAGGTTGGGTCACCACGGCTTTCCGCATTCCATTCCTTATATAGAGTCCAATGGAGCTTAGTCGACTGTACTTCAGAGGTAAGTAGTGAATCCTGTCGGGACGGTGATACAATCGTCGACTGGGAATCACGTCCAACAAGGTAGCCTTCACGGCGCCCACAATCTGGGGTTCGATAATGTTCGTGTAGATGTAAAACAGATCGTTCTGGATTTGAAGATTTGGAGTGTGGTGGGCGTAGAAATACTTTGGCCATCGTCGCCGGTCATATCGATTGACTGCAGGGCAACCAACAGTTCGTTTCAAGTCCATCCCAACATGGACACGATGGGTCCACACAGACGAAGTTCTATTTTCGGCAACACCTCAAACCAAAAAAGCGCCTGCACGTGATTGATCTTCAGATACACTTTGTCGTTGGTGTTGTCTCTCTTGAAAGACACGAAGGAACCTCTTGGCGCGAAGGTATAAAAGGCAGGGGAAAAGGGAATGGGGGGGAAACAGTGCAAGATGGATGTGACGTTCAAACATCTCTTTACCATGTTAGTCAGTGGTCCAACGGGTGTTGGGAAAACGGTCTTTGTGCAGAGGTACCTTCAAGCGTCCCTGTTCGACGTCCCTCCCCAACGCATCGTGTGGGCTTATGGCGAATGGCAAGAGAGTTACGATCGCCTTCCCTGACGACGTGATGGGTCCACAAGTCTTAGTCGTGGTCGATTTGATGGGGGAAGACACGGAGATATTGCAAAAGTGGTCCACGAAAAAGAGTCTTCCTCTGCCCTGTCTCTCTCCCCGATCTTTCGTAGGCCACGAAGAGAAAAGTCCTTCATTCGCAAGTTACAACATCTGACTCCCCATATGGCTTATGGGCAGTTGGTCAAGAACACGGGCAGGACACGTAACGGATTGTTGCAGTGGTTCAAGTTGGCGGCCAACCATTTGCTGAAGGGTAACATTCAGCCACTGCACGCCCAGCACAAGAAATGGGTGGAACGAATTCGACAAATGTTGACCCAACTGGCGGAAAGAAACATGCTGACGACCGAAAAACTCTCCCTGATCATGAGAGCCTGGGGGACGTGATTTTTTTGGGTGTGTGTTGATTCGTATCTTGCTTCGATGGAAGGAAAGACTGCAAGAGGACAGAAACAAGAAACGAAATCAATTCGTTCGACGGACCGCACAGCGCGGAAGGGGACTGAGTACCGAAGAATTGAACAAACGGCGAGCGTTGCTTCGCAAACTGAGTAATCCACGAACATCACCCGACGTCAAACGGCGACTTGTCGATCAACAGGGTGGTGCCATCGGTGCATTGCTGGCCATGGCTCTCCCAGCTTTGCCCCCCTTGGTATCTAAACTATTGGGAGGACAACAGGGTGGTAAACATCCCTTCGTTAGAAGGCACGATAAAGCGAACGCTATGGCTGCCGAGCTATCTAAACTATTTGGTGGATAACCCAGGGAACAGAAAGGTATAAAAGGGGACTGGAGAACGACTCCGTCATGGAGCTCAGGCATGGAGACACTGCGGTATCTATTGAAAACTGCACCGAAAGACCGTCCCCTTTTACTCGAGACCCAACCCATTGTCAACGCTGTATGTGAGTGTATTGGGAACCTGATTCGCGGTAACGTTCCTGTGGCCGACAAAGAAGTCAAGCACTTGAAAAAGGACGCCCCCTTGTTACGACGTTTGGGCACATCCAAAACACCTTGGAAGACCCGTCGACGCCTTCTGAAGCAACAGAAAGGGGGTTTCTTCACCCGATTGTTTCGGTCATTTCCCAAAGATGAAATTCGCCAAGAAAATGAAACTTGTACCCTTCGACGGACTCCCCGACGTCAAACCCGTCGAAGTCAGGCAAGTCGAACCCGCGTACGATCGAGATCCACTGCAGCAGGCCGTCGAGAATGTCCACCAAGACATGCAACACGTGCTAAACGATCCCACCCTAACCGACGAAAATAAAATGCAACGGTATGGACAGTTGTTACATCGTTATCAAACGATGCAAAGGAAACGAAAACAGGTTGTTCCCTTGTTGGACGAAAACATACCAGAACAAAAAGAAGAAGAAAATTCGGAGGCACCCATCGTGGAGTCGGTCCCTCGACCCTATCAACGTCGAGCTCGCCTTTTGTTGAAACACATGAAAGAGAAGACACCTTGGTCTTGAAACGAGAACTTGGAATTGATTCGGAATGGGGTACCCGTACCTGACATCAATGCCATTGCTATCGTGAACGATTTGGTTGGTCGGCGAAAGAATACCCAGGCTCCCGTGGGATGGTTTTGCGTGATGCAAAGTTTGAATCAAGAACGATGGAACGTGTTGTCAACACCACCGACAGGGACTCCGCACCGACGCCCGAAAAAGAAGAAAATCTCCAGTACGGATACCCCTAGTATACCTACCAGAAGATGGCTCTCCTTACAAAAACTATAAATAGCCTGTTTATATGGACACCTGCTCTGGGTCTTCACAAAGCCACCGGCGTGCCCTTGGACAAAGTCAAGGCATGGGCGTAAACCTTGCACAAACCATTGAAAAAGAAACTCTCGCGGTCTCCCACGGTGGTGGCCGGCATAGATCATCAGTGGCAAGCCGACTTGAGCGATATGTCGGCCTTGGCCAAACAGAATGAGGGATACAGGTATTTGCTGTGCGTCATCGACGTGTTTTCCAAGTACGCTTGGGTGTTGCCCCTCAAAAACAAGACGGGGGACAGTTTGGTGGATGCCTTTCGTCAAACCTTTCAAAGTCGACAACCCCTGCGACTTCAAACGGACAAAGGTACCGATTTCTCAATCGAAAAATGCAAGCGTACCTGAAGAAGAAAAAGATTCATTTTTTCGTGACACACAACGTCGAAACCAAAGCCAGTGTGGTCGAACGATTTCAACGGACACTACAAGAGCGCATGTGGCGATACTTTACTCATCAACAAACACAACGATACAACGACGTGCTAGACGACCTGGTTCGGGCTTACAATGCTAGACGACATCGGACCATCGGTATGGCGCCCAAAGACGTTCGCCCCGAACACGAGTGGATGTTGACAACACCTCCACGTCCCCCGAAAAAAGAAAAAAAAAACAATGGACATTGGTACGACCGTACGTTTGGTTTTACCGAAACATGGTGCCTTCGACAAAGGTTACTGGCCCAACTGGACTCTGGAGACGTTCAACGTCGCACCCAACGTTGGTCCCGGTTACAAACTGTTGGACGAAAGAGGTGAACCCATACAGGGCACCTTTTATCCCGAATAATTGCAAGCGGTCCAAGTCAACGACGATTAGATCTTCCCCATCGAAAGAGTACTCGAAAGAAAAAAAGACAAAGTATTGGTGAAATGGTTGGGCGAGTTTTAATTCGTGGATCGACAGGACCAGTCCTCCAAAACGTATAAATAAGAGCGAGAGACGCCAACATCAGTCAACATGCAAAACGAAGCCACGTCTACGTCCGTGAAAGCCCACAATTGGTCACTCTTGGGAAAACGTGTGTCTTTTACCTCACGCTCCTTAGTGACAGTTCCATGTCGTGGTATCCCGACAACAAAGTCTCCACGTATCATACACACCTGGAACCGCCACTTCTCGTCGATCATCGGGAATTGGAAGTGGGTCTGTCCATGATCACGTTACCTGACCAATGGCAAAACACCTATCAACGAGACAACACGATCGGCTTACGCATTCATCCCAATCTAATTAAAATATAGATGATCGATGATCGATTCGACAGACCATTTGATTGGCTGACCCCTCATTTCAGGCAGAACACGACTTCAATAACAAGTCTTCCAGATCCAAGAGTAGTAAAGACAAGTAAAAACGAAATTTTGAACTATAAAAAAAAGGAAACGAAATTGGATCTGTGTTTTAATCAGATTGGCATTCATCCTTGGTCGCCCTCGAGCGACGAACCCGGAGTAAAGATATGCCGGGACCGCCACATGATCGACCCGTCGAATTGTTTCAAAGGTCTAAAGGCTGGTGAGATTCAATGGATCGATCAAAATGGAAACGCACATCAAGAGTGGCGACTACGAGTCACTGAGGCATATCCTGACTGTCCTGAACACTAGACTGAATGATTTGTGGAACCTGCCTCCCATCTACAATCATTTCGCCAATAAACCCGTTCGTTTGGATCCCAATAACAAGGAAATGACCGACCAAGAGAAGCAACAGAAGACCGAGTACGAAACTCGAGAGGTGATGCGCCAAGTGGCCGTATCAAGAGGTTCCTTCGTGTCTTTCAAGAGAGACAACACCAACGACAAAGTGTATCTGAAGATCAATCACGTGCAGGCGCTTTTCTGGTTTGACGTGTTGCCGAAAATCGAACTTCGTCTGTGTGGACCCATCGTGTCCATGATGGGATGGACTGGAAACGAACTGTTGGTTGCCCTGTAGTCAATCGATATGACCGGCGTTGTTTAAAGACGTCAAATTACGCCTGGGAAAGGATGCCGAAACTTTGGTCACCACCTCTCTGCCCACCTATCCCTACCGGGCTTAATTGGAGAATTTGCTGAGTTTCGGTAAGGGAGCCAAGAACGACCACCTGTCGAAACAAGTCCTGTGGGAAAAAAATACCGCAAGGGCAGCTCAATTCCACGAAACCTGTCGCCACCGCCGGTTATGGTGGACGACAGGCGCCGAATAACAAAGGATTGGAACAACGCCAGAAACCCATCGCTGCCAGTCGCACCTTTGAATTGCAGTCGCGTCTACACTTGGACATGTGTTTACAAGATAGGTATCTGTTGGACGGTGTGGACCTGCGGTTGAAATTGGAAAAGCAATCCCCGAAATTTTTTCTGATTTACGACGATGGCAACGATACAGAAGACTACAAAGTCGAGTTCACCAAAGCCTACTTGGATATCCCGTTCGTCACTCTGGCTCCCAATACCTACACACGGGTAGCCGCGCAACTTCAATCGTCCAACGCCAAGTATCCCCTGAAGCGTGTGGTGGTCCGCGACATGGTCATTCCCGACAATCGTGCCAGTCACGTCCTAGACTATCTGTTTGTCAACGAAAGCCTGCCCAAGAGATTAATCGTGGGTATGGTACGTAACACGGCCTACGACTGAAGAAAAAACAAAAATCCCTTCCAATTCGAACACAATCAATTGCAAAACATCAAATTGACTAAGAACGTGGAAATTGTGGACGAATACGACGTCAACTTTCCCGAGCGACAAGCCATCGCACCTTACCTGGATTTCTTAAACACCCGAGAAGACCTGGACCTCTCTTTCAAGGACTATATCAATGGGTACACTTTGTATTGTTTCGATTTGACCAAAGACCACGGAGCCGACGGTAAATTCTTTCACCCCAAAGCAGCGGGTAACCTGTCTTTGGAACTCAAGTTCGGTGCGGCCCCGACCAATCACAACAGTCATGTTCTGTTTGCCGAATACGACAATGTCTTGAAAATCGACGCCAACCGACAAGTCATCACAGATTTGTGAGGCTCTCTCCAATCGCACACTGACACGGGCTTTGGAAAAACACCTCCCCTCTAACGTGTTCGGGGTGTGTGGGCTCCTAATCATTTGGATATACTGCACCCGACCTCGTACCCCAAAGCCTACGTCATCAACACGGACGACTAAGACCAACCCGGTAGACACTGGACCATGTTTGTGTGCGAAGGACCAGATCACATTACCTTCTTCCGATTCCTACGGGTGTCCCCCTGATGTCTACGGAGAAGCCTTTCGACGTTTCGTGCAAGATCTACAAATCCACTACCAACCCCGATGGATTCAGGGTCTCGAGAGTGTCGTCTGCGGACATTATTGTTTGTATTATTTGTGTCATCGGTTTCACGTTCCCTCCGGGCACGTGTATCGTGTGAACGATATACTCGTCGAACAGTGGGCTAGGGATCATTTTCCCGACTTGCAAAAAGACCAGAAAAAGGGACAACGACGTCGATGCTTTTTTTTGCTGTATAAATATGTTTGCTTTGTGTTCAATGCCTTTGTGTTCAAGTTCAATTTTGTGTTGAATAGAATGCTTTGTAAATATGTTCAATAAAATGCTTTGTAAGCAACATATCACGTGTCTGTTTTTTTGTGCCGTCATATGACGTCATGTGACGTCATGCTATTCTGATTGGTTGGACAATGGTATCGTCCCAACACCTTAGACTCGTCCCGTCTCGAACTATAAATAGGAGTGCCGAAGCCAAAAGAAGTCACAAACACCATGGATCGACCTCAAACAGATCGTAGATTTTGTACGACTTGTCGGGGGTATTACCCCATGTTTAAGGGGAACCGGCCAGAAGCAGATTACCTAGTCTGCTTCTGGTGTGGCACCGAAATTGGCAACACCGACCATAGGCGGTCAAAGCATTCAGTGAAATACACCAAAAAACGCAATCGGTGGGAGCAGCCGAAGTGCTCCTGTTAGGTGGGGACAACCAACGGCCCTTTTCAGGGCCAACTTAATCGATGCAAAAGAGTTGTTCCCCTCCTCCTCCTCCTGTCTTCCCCCTTCTTCTTCTTTCTCTTCTCTCTCTCTTCCCGCGCGCGCCCCTCTTTCTCCCCACACGTGCAAGGTCACGCACGTACAAGGGGTCATGCACGTGCTTAAGGGCATTCAGTGCAGTGTCACGTGTACGCGCATGTACGCACGCACGCACGCGCGTTCCTGTACAGGCTCACCTACTACTATCGCTTCAATATAATACGTCCACATTCCTTCTTTGATTGATATGGTACTTTTTAAAAAGAAGAGAATGATATATGGAATGGCTGTAATATCAAGAGGCAAAGAAGGCTAGGCGTCGAGTTTGTTTTGTGTTGGGGTGGGGGGGTACAACAACATCAATCGTTGCCATCCTTATAGTGTAAGGAATAAGTATATCATAATGTATTCAGAATTGTGGCTTTCGGGCGCTAAAGGCGAAAAATGTGCGTGGCGCTGTCCCCTGGGGACGGTACATACACAAAAATCAATAGTTGACGCCCTCAGACTATAAGGAATACATATGCCAAGTACCAAGCTGATTCATTAAGAATTGCGGTCTGTAAACGACAAACACAAAAATAGGGTGTGGCTAGCCCCTTCGTGTCGGGACATGCAGTTATCTTCTTCAGAGTTCAAACACGATCTATTAAGAATTGTGGCCTGTACGTAACACACACAGAAACAAAGTAAAAATGGATATGGATCTGCGCCTGGGGTTTGGGCAATCACCAAAAAACTATAGGGGTCATCCTTAATGTATAAGGAATAGGTACGCAAACTTTCAAAGTGGCACTGTGCCTGGGGGTTGGGCATGTACCCTAAACGATAGAGATTTTGCTTAGAGTACCAAGAATAAGTTTGCAAAGTTTTAAGATGATACATTAAGAAACTTAGCCTGTAGACGTCAAACAATCGCAACTTGAAGACGACACACAGACACACAAAAAGAAAATGGTCGTTGCTTTGGCTTTGCCCCCTGTGGATGGTTATCCCCCCCCCCCCAAAAAAAAAACCAACAAATATACAAAAAAAAATAGGTTGCCAGGCAACGAAACATACGCCCACACAGTAGCCAAATCCTCCGGGCAGTCAACAAGAGTTGTTGCATTTTAAGTAATCATCACAAAATCATAATTCAATCAAACTCACCATAACTATGGTGTAACTGTGATATAATCAAACGTTTTTTTAAATCAGATCATAATTGTGACCTCCAGAGGAACCACAAGCTAAAAAGGGTGATTTTTCGTACAATCAGGGGACATAATTCAGGATGTAATGATCCAATGGGCGTAAATATCGAAAGGAACCAATTTCTTTGGGTTATAAACATACATGTCAAATTTCATCAAAATCGATTCAAAATTGTGACCTCTATAGGGTCCACAATCTTGATATAACATATTTTCACACTATTCGCGTACAAACGGCGGCCATTGTGTCCGTCAATTTTAGTCAGATTTTCACAAAATTCGAACTCAACCTTCATAACCATGGAATGGTGATATAATCAAACGTTTTTTTTAAATGGGATAACAATTTTGACCTCCAGAGGGACCACAAGCTAAAAAGGACAATCAAGGGCCATAATTCAGGAAGTAACGATCCGATGGGCGCAAATATCGAAAGGAACCAAGATCTTTGTGTTATAAACATACATGTCAAGTTTCATCAAAATCAGTTCAAAATTGTGACCTCTGTAAGGTCCACAACCTTGATATTTTCACACTATTCGTGTACAGACGGCGGCCATTTTGTCCGTCAATTTTGGTCCGATTTTCACGAATTTCGAACTCAACCTTCATAACCATGGAACGTTGATTTAATCAAACGGTTTTTTAAATCCGATAACAATTTTGACCTCCAGAGGGCCACAAGCTAAAAAGGGCGATTTTTCGGACAATCAGGGGCCATAATTCAGGAAGTTACGGTCCGATGGGCGCAAATATCGAAAGGAACCAAGATTTTGTGGTTTATATACATGGATGTCAAGTTTCATCAAAATCGGATAAAAATTGGGACCTCTAGAGTGTCCAGAAACTAAAAACACGATTTTTCGAACAATCAAGGGCCATAATCGATGAAGTTACGGTCCGATACATGCCAATATCGAAAGGTTTTCACGATTAATCGGTTTAGTCGATTAATAGTTCAAACCGATTCCTATTTTGAAAAATCGGTAGTCGTTTCATCCAATTTATTTTATATTTTTATCTTAATTGTTTGATTTTTATTGCCTGCTCAACGCTTTGTTGAAAAAAAAAAGCACTTTCAATTTGAAATAAAATATATCCGTTGTCTATTCTTTCCCTTTATTACGTATAGTAACCTAACAGTAAATAACAGAACTAACTATTACCGTTCGTTGTAAAATGTCAACGAGTGCAGTCCATAATACTGTATTGATCATGTGATGCACAAAAGCATGACGTATTTACACGTTTTAGTGTAAACAATGACGAAATACTCATTATATTCCTTATATGGAGTACTGTTATAGGTAAGTTTATCCAGACATATAACTCACTGTAATTTACCGTCGCTTAATGCACTGGTCAAACACGTCTACGATTATAGTAAAAGTTGTAGTAGTAGTAAAATCAAAATGGCTTCTAACGATAAAAGGACGAGTACAATATGGAAATATTTCGATCTAAGTGACTGCAGGGCCGTTACAAAATGCTCTTTGTGTCAAGCAAATTTAAAATATTATGGGAGCACATCGAACATGAGAAACCATATTAAACATTTACACAAATCAGTAAGTTTGACTGATCAATCGACATCGTCTTTGGCGGGATCGTCGTCGACGACGACACAGTCGTGCATTACAAATTTTACAAGACAAAAACTTTTGCTGTAAAAACAGACGTAATCAATAAAAGGTTGGCACTTATGCGTCCCGTGGATTTAAGGCCAATAAACATTGTCAATTGTGAAGGTTTTAAGAACTTTGTTGCTGCCTTAAACCCGGATTATATACTACCGTGTCGCACCACCATCACCAAACACGTACACTTACTATACGACCAAGTAAAGCAAGATGTCATTAAAGAGCTTGATAATCGTTATATATCACTGACGTCCGATATATGGACAAGCATAACTAACCACGCTTACATCAGTTTGACCGCTCACTATCTTACTGATGACTGGAAGCTTGAAAATAAATTACTGGCCACCAGACTTATGGCAAATAAACACACGGGGGTAAACATAGCATCCTACTTAACTGATTTGGCCAAGGAGTTTAACATTAAGGATATAACGGCAGTCGTCACGGATAATGCGGCAAATATGCGTGTGGCTCTACGCCACGTAAATGATGTCATGGAAAATGAAACCACAGTCGAGCACACGGGTTGTTTTGCACACACACTGCAACTAGCAGTTAACGATGGCCTCAAATTAAATGCTATTGATAGGGTGCTGGGCGCAGCACGAAAATTAGTTGGCCACTTTAACCATTCTGTGGTCGCGACAGAAACATTACTCAAAGTTCAAGGGTCCGACCCAAAAAAACTTATACAAGACGTGGCTACACGTTGGAATTCATCTTATTTTATGCTCCGAAGACTATTGGAGCTGCGGATACCAGTATAAACAGTAATTTTTGACGAATCTGTAACTAAAATTGGTGACAGACAACAACTTGATATTCGGGACAGCTTCTGGAAAATTATTGAGGAAATCGTTTCGGTACTACAGCCATTAGCAGACGCTACAGAGTTATTAGCCGTAGAAAACTCCCCTTCCTCAAGCTGCATTTTTATTTTAGTATCGAATTTAGTCAAACATGATTTAAATCCGTCTGATGGGGATTCCGATGTGGTCTGTCAGCTGAAACAAATAATTATTAACGGTTTGGTCAAGCGTCTTCCTATTGAATTGACTGGTTTGCCGAATAACATCGGGTTAACCTCTCCGTGGATAATCGCAACGGCCCTGGACCCTAAATATAATTCTTTACGTTTTTTACCCGAAGCGAAAAAATCTGTTGTTTTTGACCATCTTCGGGAATTGCTGCACCAAGTCCAACAAAATAGTCCACCTGATCCCGAAACAGAACTTTCGGAGCCTGTTAGTAAACTAAGCCGAGTGGCGGGGTATATATCTGGGGATTCTGTTGAATCTTCTAATTCTGATGACGATGAATTGACACATTTTTGTTCGCTACCTGTCAAAACGTCTGATTCTTTGGGTTGGTGGTGCAGAAACCAAGAGCTTTTACCAAAACTAAGTATTCTGGCTAGAAAGTACCTTGCGGTACCCGCAACATCCGTTCCAAGCGAACGTGTATTCAGTGCTGCCGGAAGAACTGTAACTAAACTTAGGAGTAGACTTGACCCCGAGCTCTTGGACGAACTCTTGTTCATCAACAAAGATAGGTTGCCAGGCAACGAAACATACACCCACAGCAGCTAAATCGTCCGGGCAGTCAACAAGGGTTGTCGCATATTTTTACTTTTTTTGCTAATGAAACATTTGTAATACACTAAAAACTGATTAAGAGTAATGGCTCATTATGTAATTATCAGAAAATCATTAGAATTTGATTGCTTTTTATAAAGTGTTACCCCACACTAACAATTAGTATATACATGGATTTAGCTGTTCAGTTATCAAAATTCATTGAAAATCAAAATACTTGTTCGTTTCAACACCTTAAACTCTGTGTATCAATCTAAAGTCAATCGGATGATAAGTTTAGCCTCTATAGCGTAACAAGATTTTTTGAAGTTATCAAGGGAGATAACTCTGGCAATAATTATTTGAAATCTCTGAAAAACAATAGGATTCTTCGTCTCATGACCCTAAACAACGTGTGTTAATTTAAAGTCGATCGGATATTAACTTTGGCCTCTAGAGCTTCCACAGGATTTTTTCGAAGTGATCAAGGGCCATAACTCTTGCAGCAATTGTTGAAAATCACTGAAAATCGATAGACGACTTAGTCTCATGACTGTAAACACTATGTATAAATTTGAAGTCAATCGGATATTAACTTTGACCTCTAGAGCATCCACTGTGTATAAATTTAAAGTCAATCGGATATTAACTTTGGCCTCTAGAGCGTCCGCAGGATTTTTTGAAGTGATCAAGGGACATAACTCTGGCACTAATTATCGGAAATAGCTGAAAATCAATAGGATTCTTCGTCTCATGACCACATTTCAATGTGGGCGTATAATGAGAGGTTACGAAATATGGCCTGTAGACGACAAACAAACAGATACGAGAAATGGGCGTGGCTTTGCCCCCTGGGGATGGCCATGCCCCCCCCACCCACCACGATAAGGAAGTTCCTTAGGGTACACAGAACAAATACACAAAGATGAGAGGTTACGAAATATGGCCTGTAGACGACAAACAGATACGAGAAATGGGCGTGGCTCTGTCCCTCGGGGTCGGGCATGTACTACAGACAATAGGGATCGTCCTTAGGGAGTAAGGAATAAGTATGTAAGAATTGGTCGATTAAGAAATGTGGCCTGTGGGCGACACACAGATAGGTTGCCAGGCAACGAAACATACGCCCACAACAGCTAAGTCGTCCGGGCAGTCAACAAGGGTTGTCGCATATTGTTTCTTTTATCAGTAAGGAGAACATTTACAACACATGATAATCTTATTACGAGTAATAGCCCATTAAATAATTATCAGAAATGATTAGAATAGTTTTGATGGTTTGTCTCAAGGCCTTTGTCCACAAGATATTTCAAAGTGATCAACTGCCAGAAATTATCACTGAAAATCAAATAGGATTCTTCGTTTAATGACCCTAAACAATGTGTACAATCGGATATTAACTTTAGCCTTTGGAGCATTCACAGGGTTTTTCAAAGTGATCAAGGGTCATAACTCTGGCAGTAATTATCGGATATCGCTGAAAATAAAGAGGCTATTTTGTATCATGACCGTAAATAGTGTGTATAAATTTAAAGTCGATCATTCAAAAATATCAAGGGTCATAACTCTGGTAGTAATTATCGGATATCACCGAAAATCAATAGGCTTCTTCGTCTCATGACCTTAAACACTGTGTATAAATTTAAAGTCAATCGGAGATATTAACTTTAGCCTCTAAAACGTTCACAAGATTTTTCAAAGTGATCAAGGGTCATAACTCTGGCAGTAATTATCAGATATCACCGAAAATCAAAAGGCTTCTTCGTCTCATGACCTTAAACACTGTGTATAAATTTAAAGTCAATTGGATATTAACTATAGCCTCTAGAGTGTTCACAAGATTTTTCAAAGTGATCAAGGGTCATAACTCTGGTAGTAATTATCGGATATCGCTGAAAATCAATAGGCTTCTTCGTCTCACGACCTTAAACACCGTGTATAAATTTCAAGTCAATCGGATATTAACTTTAGCCTCTAAAGCGTTCACAAGATTTTTCAAAGTGATCAAGGGTCATAACTCTGGCAGTAATTATCAGATATCACCGAAAATCAATAGGCTTCTTCATCTCCTGACCTTAAACACTGTATATAAATTTAAAGTCAATCGGATATTAACTATAGCCTCTAGAGCGTTCACAAGATTTTTCAAAGTGATCAAGGGTCATAACTCTGGTAGTAATTATCGGATATCGCTGAAAATCAATAGGCTTCTTCGTCTCACGACCTTAAACACCGTGTATAAATTTCAAGTCAATCGGATATTAACTTTAGCCTCTAGAGCGTTCACAAGAAATTGTGGACGATGGACGGACGGACCGACGGACGGACGGACCGACAGACGGACGGACGGGGGCGACGGCAATATACGACCACATTTCCATGTGGGCGTATAAAAAGAACATAGGGGTGGCTCTGTCCCTGGGCGTTGGTCATGCACCGCAAACGACAGGGAAGGTCCCCGGGGTACAAAGAATAAGTATGTAAAGTTTCAAGATGATAAGGTAAGAAATGTGGCATGTAGACGACAAACAATTACGAGAAATGGGCGTGGCTCTGACACTGGAGTCGGGCATGCACCAAAAACTGTATGAGGAATAAGTATACTAACTTTGAAGAAAATCCTGTAAGAATTGTGCCCTGTAGGCGACCCACATAGATCCATACACATGCGCCCCCCTCCTCCACCCATACACACGTGGACGTATAAAAAAGAGAGAAATTATAAAAATGCTATCTTTTTAATGTTTTTTATTCGGCATTCAAGGCTCCAAGCGACAGTTTTTGTCTAATACTTATCCCTGGGCAAAGACAACATTGTTTCAAACAAGACCGTTGTTTTCTCCATTAATAAATAATTTGTCATTAATATTGACAATCATCTTATATGTAATGTAGAAACAAATACTCACTGAATATTACTTTCTTCTGATTTAGAGACTGACTTGAACCAAGTTGCGCATTGCTAAATTCAAAAGAATAAACAGGTTAATCTAATATTCTATTATGATACTGGTAGTACTGACTGAACTTCCCATAATGTAAATCACAATACAGTGTATTAGTACTTTACTCACTCGCATGCTGTCTTTGGTATGAGCCCCATCTAAATAATATGTAATACCAGGTTTATGTACTATTTGATTTCTACCATACCATTTACATTCAGATAAACCTGCAATATCCAGATAACATCCAAAACATTAAATTTCTGATCAACCTATTACCTCGGATAATATTCCAAATATTAATAATCTCTGCAACCAAGACCATCCCCACAATGTCAATACATCGTCGAAAGCGTTTAATCAAAGAAGTTGAAAAATAAAACGGAAGAAAAAAGGCTAAAACGGATGAGAAAAATGAAAATGTATCCTAGTTAGGGAGAGCCCTAAAGGCAGACAAAAGGGCTACACATTTGACAAAAGGGCCCCGAGTCCATGTCAATCTTTTTCTATGCAATGTTACTGTCGAATCCGCTACTGAATGAGAATGTAGTCATTGCATTGGCATGAAAATCATCAATCAAGACCTCCCCCCACCCGGGATAGGTGGCCAACATAATAGTATAGCCTCCGCCATAGTAAACCTTAAAACGCCCCTATACATCGTACGATAGCGTCTGTAACAGGGACAAAAAAAAATCATTAGATAATCCAAAGCATTCAAATTCAGATAAACATTCAAATTCAGGTAGCATCCAAAAAATTATAAGCCAGCTACAGGTAACATCCCAATCTCATTAAAATACGGACATAATATTTTGAAAACAGTCGACACGTTTAAAGGTGTTTTTAAAAAAATAAAACAAGCGGTTACCACTCAAGATACACCCACATTTTGCAAGGGATGGTTACAGTCTGACATAACCCAGGAAGTCAGGTGCGATATGTGGAATATAGATACTTAGATCTTCGTGATATTAACGTGTATTTTAAGTTTCATCAAAATCGGATCAAAATTGTGACCTCTAGAGGGTTCACATTCAAAAACCTTGTATTACATACTTTTACACTATTTGCGCACACAATTCAAACTCAACAACATTATGGGTAAATTGATATATTTAAACAGTTTTTAAAATTCGATAAAAATTGTGACCTCTGGAGACTCCACAGGCTAAAAGTACGATTTTGCATGCAATCCGGGGTCATAATCCAGGAAATTGCCGTCTGATATGGACAATAATTAGTGAAAGGAAGCGAGATCTTTGGGACATAAACATAAATTTCAAGTTTCATCAAAATCGGATAAAAACTGATCTCTTGAGGATCCACAGCCTTGGTATTAATATTTCTATACGATTTGGATAGAAAGAGCGGCCATTTTGTTAGGCAGTTTCGGTACGATTTTTCACGAAATTCGAAATCAGCTGTCACTAAGATGTAACGGTAATACATTTAAACGTTTTTTAAAATCGGATAAATTGTGATCCCTAGAGGGACCACAAGCTACAAACGTGATTTTTCGTACAATCAGGGGCCCTAATCCAGAAAGTTACGTTCTGATCTGCGCAAATATGAAAAGGAACCAAGCTCTTTGGGTCATAAACATACATTTCAAGTTTCGTGAAAATCTGACAAAAATGGCGGATACAGGGTAATAAATATTGTTCTTGCGTATATATCTATAGAATGTCAGTCAACAATAACAATGATATACAAACAGTTTGCTTATTAAATTAAATCAATGCACTTTGCAAAATAGTTATTATAAAGGAAGTTCTATACTTGATACTTTGCACAACAGTTATTATAAAGATTGTTATATACTTGATACTAGGTTGTATCGTTTCTTCATAGCCAAATATAAATATATACCTACATTTTTCAGTACATCGCTATTTGTTGAGCTAAGTAAGAGTGATAATTCATATACTGGTGTTTTTTTCTATAGCATTCTTTAATGTACTTATTCCGATATTCTGTATAGACAGGACATACTAAATGAAACGAGGCTCATCCTCCCATATCGTGCATGCCACAAAAAGTACAAAATCTTACAGCTCTATCGATATTAGAGTGAGGGAGAGAGAGAAATGGGGTTTAACGTCCACTCGACATAAACTAAGTCATTTCGGGACTAACATATGGTTTAATTTTATTTCAATAATTCGCTTGCGCGTAGGGGTCTTTGGCATGGGAGAAAACCGGAGTTCCCGGAGGAAACCCACGAGGTTGAGAAGGCGCCCCTATCCCCATGTCACATACGCTCACACCGGGGATCGAAACCACAGCCGCAAGCCAGAGGTGACCGGCCAGCTAGAGGTCGAAGCGCGGCACTCTAGACAACTAGGCCATCCCACCCTCCTCGATATTAGAGTATCGACCCGTTTCATTCATTAGGTTATGTGCTGATATCCTGAACTTACATATGTGTTCTTTATATACTATATTTCTTTGTAGATAAACCTGTAATTCAAGTTTGTCGTTAATTAAAGCCCCAATAACACTCTTGTTGTAACTTAAAAATATGTCCCAATCTTCATTCTGGTCAACAAATCGTATTATTTTAGAATATTCCAATTAAATGATGATATAAATTTCATCTTAACACACCTAATTTAAAAAATTGGAAAAATTCAACCAATTGATTTGAAAAGTCTAACGTAAACCTTTTCAAATGTGACTTGGATTTCAAAATATTTTCAAACCCTCTTGACAAATAAAACAGGTTGTAATGGATAATTTACACAACAGGTAGGACATTGAAACATCTAGTACTTAGAATAAGGCTATTATTTATTTTCTGGAGCTACCAAGCCAGCAAGAATGTTATTGTCCCTTTAAATTATATAACTGACATTCTAAAGAAGATCTAGCTATACTATCATATGATTGTAGCTGGCAGTCTTTTATTCGCTGAACAAACTCATCCAAGGGCAGTAGAATGTACGCTCCCTACATATAGTAAAATGTTACTTTTAATTATGTACTTAACCAGTACTTAATAATTAGCATATTCCTCTGTATACTAAGAGGATATCGACCAAGTTCAAAGGCTACTAATACGTTGCTTGTTGATGTTCTAACACCCAGCATTTCTTACAAGATGTTCTATGGACCTTTTCGATATTATCGGCAGCCTGATATCCCCCAGACTTCTGATGAATAATTCAGAACGGGGACCACGCATGTGGTTGTCTTTGATGATTTGCATTAAACTAAAGCAAGTTCCCTGTCCCTGTAGGGCTACAGTTTTCCGGGTAACAGATAATTTACTGTTATAATTGAAAACTATACCAAGGTAATTAAAGCTACTGACTACATCAACTAAAATATTTCTATAGTACAATTCATTACTAGTGATCTAACCGCCGTTTCTAAACACGACGATTCTCGTTTTATTTACATTTAAATCGAGGCAATTCTTCAAACAATATTCATCTATACCATTCAACATATTCTGTAAATTATCAGGGACTGGTTGCTCAAAGCTCTGTTAACTTTTAACTATCGAGTTAACAGATCGTTAATTTTAAAGGAGAGAAAGGTTGTTGCTGGAAGGCCCATTAACATTAACGTGTTGTTAACTTGCCGTAATGGTTAAGGTTTTGGGCTCCGTTATCTGTTTAACTGTGGCATTACATGTAGTGGGCTGTAGTAAATAGTCTAGATGTATATGTAGATTACCAGTGTAATTTTCTATAGGACATTCTAGAGGGTTGGGCGATGGGGGGCTATTCCATTTTCTGTAGGATGAAATTCTATAGTATTCTGCAGAATTTTGGGCCGCTGTAGAAAATAATGGTCCTAAATATTCTGTAGTAAAAATCCCATAATTTTTCATACAGATTTATGCTAAAATTTCTAAAGGAAAAACTAAAGTATTCTATAGTATTATTCTGTAGTAAAAATCCCATAATTTTTCATACAGATTTATGCTAAAATTTCTAAAGGAAAAACTAAAGTATTCTATAATATCTTTCTGTAGCCAATTATCTTTTTGTCTTTAATCAAGACTTGTGAATATAGACGGCACAGTTAGTTGTCCCACTGTCATCGGTTTCTTGTTACTTCTATAAGTTGTTATATGTACATTATATACATATAAATTTAAAATTCAGCCAAGGAACAAACAGTCTTCTCTTGGATTAACTTTAACGAATCCGTTACCTAACGGATAATGAAATTGGCTTTCCAGCAACAGAAATTTAACGGACCGTTATTAAACGACACGTTAGAGTTTAACGGATCGTTAAAATAACCTAGTTTTGAGAAACCGGCTCCAGGTGAATAGCTAAGTAATACGGTATCGTCTGCATACATTAGTAGGCACAAGTTTTTGTCACTATACTTATAGGTCCACTATTACAGCCAAGTAGTTTGGTTTCTCAATCTGAGACATAGAATGAGAACATAAGTGGCGAGAGAGACTCGCCTTGTAATAAGCCAGAGAGGTACATGTAAAGTAATATGAAAATTCCCCTTTAAATTTGACACATGATTGTATTTGGGAGTACACAGATTTTATCAATTTGAAGAGTTTCCCGGTTACACCATGTTTGATTATTTTCTACCATAGATTAATGTGGGAGATATTATCAAATGCTTTGGAGTAGTCGAGGAATCAGCAATATAGCCGCCTTTTCTGTGACAAAGTCTTAAGCATCAGATTATGTAAAGCGAAAATAGCATCCCTATAGTACCAAAACTCTCTCTAAATCCAAACATTGCGTCTGACAATAGAGTACATGTATGTTCAGAGTTATAGTTCTGCAATCTCTTATTAAAAATCGACGCGAACATACCACGATAACTGTTAGCATCGTGGAGTCGCCCTTTTTACATAAGGGTATAATAACTCCTGTTGATCAACTATTTGGATATACGTGTACACTCAGTACACCACAATCAAAAATATAATTAAACAATACATGTAAAGTTGGGATAAATATCGTCTTGTATTCTAAGAAGTATTCATTTAGAAGATTGTCTATACCCGCACTTTTATCACGCTTAAAAGGTAAAATAGTTTCTTCAATTTCTTTCGTAGTGTCAAGTTCGACAAAAAGCGTTTCAGGTATGTCAGTATTTTCAACAAGGGTACTTTCGACATTTCCGACTATTCCTTTAAAACAGTTCGTCGATCGATAATGCTGTGTTGGGTTGTGGTTTCCTCCTGCATATTCTGCTATAGCAAAGTTTCGGTTGGTACATCTTAAGGTGTTTCATCATATTGCCATCATGATTTAAATATTGTGCCCGAATCTGCCTCTCTTTACGTTCGTATATTTGCTTACCCGCCGCAAGACGAATTCTATATTTTGCTTACTACTATACGATTGCTACTAAAACGATACAACGCGTCTTTATAATTCTTATACAATCTTATACACTCACCATTGAACCATGACTTATTTCTTAACATAAGCCCACTTTTATTAGGATTACAAAGCTTGAAGGTTTCCCTCCTTTTAGTTTATTTTTCACAATGTGCGGTGAAAATATCAGTAACAGAATTAAAAAAAAATATAGACAATATTCTCTACAGTTTTGATTTTTGGTCTGACATGATACAATGATGCTGCTTTTTATTGCGTCAATGTTCGCTATCAAAGTTTTAAAAATCGTCCGCTTCTGGTCTGCATTCCAATGCATCGAATTGGTTGTTGGAGACCCGCATGCACGTGCACACGCACAGACATCCAGGTCACGGTGTTCGATGCATTTTAATGAAGTAAACAATGGGGCGTGGTCTGAAAATTTGTGACAGGGACCAACTGTAAAATCACTTAAGAAATGACTGCTATTGTTATCTGTAATTAAATAATCGATAATAATCAACCCATTTTTATTTTGGAATGAATGTAAATCGTTCATTTTTCTCAAATTGGCCATTTAGAACAGACAGTCCGGTGGTTTTCCACAACGACCAGAGTTTATTTCCAAATTTATTTGGACTTATAATATCCTCAGATATTATTGGGGCACATTTCTCAGACCCTTCTTCAAAAAATTAATTGTTCTCATTGTTTGGATAGATCCCTATTCAGTTTGTCGTGATGCATCTCTGAACTCCCTTCCCCTACCCGCCCATTAAAGTGACCTATTAAAAGCCACATTACCTTTGTTGGTGATATCTATTATGTCTTCCTCTATTTTGTCAAATAAATCGCAACAGACAGACAGTTACGGAGATAGAACTGTCCCTAAACTACGATCCGACAAATCTGGGCGAATAATTGGCTTATAAACTTTAATCCGAACAAAACAAAAGCTTTTATACTTAGTTCTGAAAAAAACAGAAAAATATCCGAATCTGATATTCAACAATCAAGCACTTGAAATGGTTAAATGTCACAAACACTTGGGCCTTACCCTTTAAAATGACGCCAAATGGACCATCCATATATAAACTATTATCTTGTCCACCTCAAAATTATTAAATATTTTGCGTAAACTAAAATTCTCCTTTAATAGACAAACTCTAAATAACGTTTATTTGATGTTCATAAGGCCAAAATTGGAATACGCATGTGAAGTATGGGATGGGTGTAACGTTTCCAATACCGAAAAACTTGAAAAGGTACAGCTAGAAGCTGACAGGATTGTCAATGGACTATAACTAAAACTTGATCTCGTGAAGCGCTTTATTTTGAAACTGGATGGAATAAATTGTCAGAGAGACGTACACAAGAGCGACTAACTACATTTTTTCAAATTACAAATTAGAGAAACCCATCAAATTTATATGACATTTTAGAATATTACCAACAGACACCTCAAAAATACAATTTAGGAAAGATTAGCGAATATAGAAATCCTTATTGTAGAACAACATAACACCAAACTTCGTACTTCCCCACAACAATTCGTGATTGGGAATTATAAGAGGACCCCTTAAAGCAATCAGCCAACATTAAATCCTTCAATTATCTATACAAACGAAAATTACGTTCTCAATACTTAAAGCGCCAAGATACTACTGTAAAGGTAATAGACATGAAAATATTATTCACACTAGAATACGGCATGGTTGTAGTTCGTTGCAAAATGATTTGTATGAAATAAACGTTGTGAACGACCCCACATGTTCTTGTGGCAAATCTAAAGAAAATGCTGAACACTATTTTCTGAAATGTCACCTATGTGATGTAATTCGTGCCGAGCTATTAAATACATTGTCAAATTATTCTGTGATAAATATAGATATCCTATTGTGTGGCAATTCAGAATTGTCCATTAAGATGAATACAAACCTTTTCCTTGAAGTTCAAAAATATATCAAACTTTCAAAACGATTTAAATAAAACTTAATGATATTAATTACTTCTTAGTATATATTATTATTAGCAATAGTTTTTTGGTGGATAACTGTTCCCTTGCACTTTTTTTCAAATTTTTGTTCGTAAGGGTAATAAGGGAGCATAATTATATCCCATTGATTAAACTTTCATATTACATATGGTGGATAACTGTTCCCTTGCACTTTTTTTCAAATTTTTGTTCGTAAGGGTAATAAGGGAGCATAATTATATCCCATTGATTAAACTTTATTAAGCTTTCATATTACATATGAAAGCTTATTGTTTGTGTTAAGATTATTATTATTATTATTTTTTTGCATATTTTCTGCAAATCGGATTTCTCAGAATCCAACCATAAGATCTTACTGAAATTTGGACCTCCCCTACCCACTCCCCCCAAAAAAATTTCATGATATTTAGTATGTTAGTAGATCTTACCGATGCGATTTCAAAAATGTGATCACAAACTTTCTAAATTATCTCCCCTTGATGAAATTAAGGATCAAAGATTTAAAAAAAAAATCAACAAATATAGGTCAGAATGACCTAAAAAAAAATTTCGACATCGAGTTATATTTTCTGAATCCTTGAAGGAAGGCCTAAAAACATTCAGAGCAGAATTTTGATGTAGGTCAACTAATGGTCGCCATTTCATTTTGAAATGAATATGAAACATAGTGAAAAATAGACATTTACGGACTTGTAAACAAACACAATAGGGCGTAGTAAGTTCAATTCGTCTCCCATGTCTGAAAGTAATACATTTCAGGATCGCCGGGATACGGGTCTAATTTTTGGTATTTGACTATTTCAAAAATTCGAATTTTGCCTTTGATGTTTTTCGTGCCGACAAAGTTGTTTACGAGTGAAAAACCACATTAACTTCACTAGATTTGTGACTGATTTAATGATTTATTTTTTCTTGTTCGGTTTATTTATATGACCTATCCATGGGATCTTTCTGAAATTTTGACCTCCCCCCCCCCCCCCAAAAAAAAATGGGGTGTGAACCTTGATTAAATATATTTTCAAAACGTTTCACGAATCCGAAATTACGGAATTTTACGAACGAATGCAATAACCTACAATGCTGTAGCTTTGTGACTATTTGACCTATTTTACTAATTCTTTTTTCTTTGAGTATCCTAAGACATTTAGTTCAAATCTGCAATTTCAAATTTTCGAAATTCGAAACTTTGTCGCTGTGATTTCGAACCGGAAGTTGAGGCTAACTTGACAATTTCTTTATAGTTGTGTGATTTTCATGAAATTTAGAATGCAAGTAGAACTTGCCAATGATGTCCTCAGAAATTTTCTAAATTATCTCCCCTTGACGAAATTAAGGGTCAAAATTTTCAAAAAAAATCGTCGAAATATAGGTGAAAATGACCTGATTTTTTTTTTTTTGGGGGGGGGGGAGATAATAGATAAGTAATTACTGATTTGTACACTAAATATGAAGTTTGTCGATCGAACCGGAAGTGCCACCATCTTGAAACGTAAATAATGCTTTTTTGATATTTTACTTACAGACATGGGAGTTATATTTTCTGAAACCTTGATAGAATGTCTAAAAAAGGTTCAGAGCAGAATTTTGATTTAGGTCAACTGGTGGTCGCCATTTTGAATTGAAAATGAAAACAAGTAGCAATTTGATTGACCGAGACTTTGGAACACAATAACATTTTCTGTCTAGGGTAAGCAGAAATGAAATGAAATGGGGTTTAACGTCCTACTCTTTTGCACCTAACCTGGGCTATTGGAAGACCGGCATACGCCATGCAGTGTGCAATGATGGGAATTTTGCCTGGGCAGCGGCGCTACGGCCTACTCTTATATCGAATTCCAACTGCCAAGGGATCTTTTACGTGCACTCCAATGCGTACACGAGACCTCGGTTTTTCGTCCCATCCGAACGACTAGGCAGCTGTCCTTGTCAGGCCCTCCTTCTGCATCACTGACAAGGGGAAATCACCAGGCTAGCGAACAAGCGCCTTATCCACTTAGCCACCGTGACCCCCTCTAGGGTAAGCAGAGATAAGCAAGCTGATTTGTTGATTCTTTAGGGCACGATATCTTTGGTTATAATGAAGGGAGGGCGATGAAACTCTTGTCAATCGAGAGTCTAATAGCTAGCCTGTTGTGTGAAATCATTGTATCATTTTGTTTAAATGTCCGGGGTGCTCCAAATCGTATTTTTACGATTTGGAGCACTTCTAGAGGTCTTTTTCTACAAAGAGTATTATCGGTAGTCTTTTATACGAAACCATCAATCAACAGTCCAAAATATCAGGAGTAGAAAAATAAAAGGATCGAAAATTTAAAACAGCATCCTTTCATTGTTAAGCGAAACATTCAGTGTGTTATTCTTCCTATATGACATACTGCATGTGTCTGATTTCAAAGGGGGGTCGGGTGGTTGAATGCTTAGCACGCACCCGCTGTATCATAAAGCCTGTTATTGAATCAACTAGCGTATTTTCGAATCCCCGGTTGTAC
Source organism: Patella caerulea (assembly GCA_036850965.1). Classification (NCBI taxonomy): domain Eukaryota; kingdom Metazoa; phylum Mollusca; class Gastropoda; family Patellidae; genus Patella; species Patella caerulea. The sequence goes on along the minus strand of JAZGQO010000001.1, from coordinate 45,032,339 downwards.
GTGACAAGAAGTAAGGTCGCCTGTCCAACCTGCCATTTTTAGTTCTTTCCAGCCATTTTCATTTCATTTTCTTATCCGTCCATTTTTCTGAAACTTCTGGAAATGGAAGTCATTCCGATTACAGCAATACAAGTTTCAGTTATTTTCCTTTAGTTTTCAGATTATTGTTTTGCCCAGGTGAAATGCTTCATACTCTATTTAGACTTGTAACTTCGCGAGTTTTTGACCAATTATGATAATTTTTTCTTCTTACCCTTTTATTTAAGATACTTGGTATATCAGATGACACGTGACGATGAATATGAAAGCTTTCATATGTGCATCGGATAGCAGCAGATCTAGTTTTCCATTGTTTTAAATATAATGAACGAAATGTATAACCGTGATATTGCGATATAATTTTAAATATAACTAGACTTGCTTGCAAGGCTGAAGGCTTTCACCTTACCCAAGGCAGCACAAAATACACACACACACACACACTTAAACAACTCAGATATTGACACTTTCTGTGCATGCGCATTACGATAGAGGGAAAGTGATAAATATAGTTTAACAATTTACAACATTATGAACTTGGATCGGTATAATCCTACAGACGCCAGAAATCTAAATACGCAATCAAAAACGCAAAAATTCTAAATAAAATTACAATCTCAGTACATTTTCAAATTTTCAGGAAATAAAGAGAACTGCGTGGTATTGCAATTCGACCTTTATCGCATCCGCAATATCCCAGGCTCTACAAAAATATAGCTTTTTCGAAAATCGATTGGGAATTGACATTATTAGGACCTATTTTCATTTATGCACGTTAAAGATTTACTTCACTCCCGGTCTGTTCAGAATTTTCGCAATAGTTCTAAGTACTTACTGCTTAAAACATAGGAAGAATCGTTATTCAGAACTCTATCTGCTTTAGTTTCAGAGATCTACACGAGAATAAAAAAAAAACAGTTTTCCAAATGGGACAAAAAAAAAAAAGATCGTGTCAAATAATAACCAAAACCAAGAATCATACATTTCAACATCAACTTTTCAACATTTGCACAGATGGGTGCCTTCCTTATAAATAGCTTCAGTAAATAGCGTCATTTTCGCTGGTATCATATGATGACGTCATGCAGACAAAAACCTGGAATAATAATTTCAGGAGTAACTGTTATTGACTAAAATAAATTATTTTCACTCTAGAAGCAGCATTACCAGATATTGGTTACCAGTAAAACACCTTTAGTTCAAATTATGCCTCTTTCAAAAAAGCTCTGTATATAATGCTTTATACGTAGGCAAAACGTTCCGATTATGACCAACTCGGACTGTTGTCAATGTCACACCAATGTGTACACGGGACTTTGGAATCACCTCCATATTAACTACTCAAATATGCAACTGGTTCAAAAATTGATTTAATATTCGATGAAATATCAACAATTTTCTGAGTTCGTGAACGTTAAAGATTTGACGTCAATAATAAATTTATTACAAACAAATTCCATGCTCATACAACATCATGCCTTCTATCACAGGTACAATATTCGTACTTCTGCACGATACTACTGCAAGATACAACTGCTACCTCTTAAAAAACTTCGCGAGTTTTTGACCAATTATGATAATTTTTTCTTCTTACTCTTTTATTTAAGATACTTGGTATAACAGATGACACGTGACGATGAATATGAAAGCTTTCATATGTGCATCGGATAGTAGCAGATCTAGTTTTCCATTGTTTTAAATATAATGAACGAAATGTATAACCGTGATATTGCGATATAATTTTAAATATAACTAGACCTGCATGCAGGAATGACGGGTTTCACTGCTGCCACGTCACTTTCGGTGCCACGTTACCCTTGAACATATGTCACTTCCGATACCAATGAAACCATCGACCAGGTTTCCACATAAGCATTGTAAACATCAAATAAAATTGACGAAGAATCAACCAAATCCAGCAATATCAATTCATTTTATATATATATATATATATATATATGTTACTTGTAAGTGATCCTGGAAAAATTTCATTACTTCCGGTGATAATGAAAATGTTCAATTAGTTTTATGAAATCAGAAATGGCATAAGGCATCATATGGCGAAAATAGTATGTAGATCGAATAAGAATTGCCACTTTTATAGACCAAAAACCTTGAAAAGTGACCTGTAGAAAATCGTCTATTTCTCGGCAACCGTACATGATAAAAACTATTTTTTGGTATCTATATGATCGTATGGGTTTTGAAGGCTAAAAATACAGTTTTTGCCAAAATGACATTACTTCTGGTGATACTGAAAATGTTAAATTAGTTCTATGAAATCATCAATGACATAAGATATCATATAGTGAAAATTTTATGAAAATCGAATAATAACTGACACTTTTATAGACCAAAAACCTTGAAAAGTGACTTAGGGAAAATTGTCCATTTCTCTGCAACCGTACAAGTTAGAAACCATTTTGTGGTATCTGTATGATCGTATGGGTTCAATCTATTTGATCAATAGAATCAAATATCATAATTTGAAAAAAATAACAAGTACGACTCATTTGAATAAAATATTGTTTTTAAAGGCTAAAATTTAAGTTTTGAGCAAATGACGTCATTTCCGGTGGCGGCGTAAGAGGTAAAATGGTTTGAAATAGTCCACTATGGCATTAGGCATCCAATGGCGAAAGAAAATTGAAAATCGAATAATAATTGATTCTTTTACAGCCAAAATTACGTGAAAAGTGACTCATGCAAAATTGCCTATTTCTCGGCAACTGCTTATATTACAAACTAATTTTCACGCATATTCTCTTCGTATGGATGATAGCTACAAGTTTATAAAAGTTACAAAGAAATGTTTTAAAATTTGAAAAGCCTGAATAGGTTGTAAATAGGTCAATTTTACACCATTTTAGCCTCTTAATCGAATTTGCTCGAAAATGAAATCGAAATTAAAAAAACTGCTTCCTACATTTTTTGCGCCTTGAAAGAGCACACTCTTTGAGTCAAATAATTTTTCCAAAAAATAATATTTGTTTTCGATATAAGAAAATAACTGTCAAAATTGTAGTTTTTGGTAAAATTATGCCACTTCCGGTGCCGACAGATAACACTTTCGGTAATAAAAAAAATGACAATTGAGACAACGAAGCATATGAACTTTGTTTTATACAAATCGAACAATAAAAAATTAATCTGGGACTGAAAAACTGAATTAGCCAATGGCGGCCAAGGAAAATTACTGAGACATTTTTTTTTTACTATTTTTGCGCTAGTCAGATGACTCTTTAATTCTGTGCACAACACGACTAAAAAATATTCATAAATAAAAAAGTTTTTTGTAAAATTTTAAATTTTCGAAATTTGGCGCCTAATATCTTCGAAGATATGCCGAAAATCAAAAATCGAAAGTAGCGTAGCTATGTGCCCTGTCTCCGACTATGCCAAAATGTATCGAAAGTTAAAATCCAATGATTATTGTTAAATTACTGCAATATTTTAAAAAAACGATAACTTCGGTGATTTCGGACATTTCGCATTGTCGCAGAACGTTCAAAATAGCTTTATCCTCTAAGTCACACCCACTTTCCCAGTAAAACCGAAGAAATCGTAACAATGCGACAAGTGGTTGCTGAGATATAGTCAAAGTGGAATTGGAATAATAATAAGAACTAGACCTGCATGCAGGAAAGACGGGTTTCACTGGTGCCATGTTGAACTTGAACTTGTGTCACTTTCGGTGCCACGTTACCCTTGAACATATGTCACTTCCGGTACCAATGAAACCAATATACAGGTTTCCACATAAGCATTGCACACATCAAATAAGATAGGTTGCCAGGCAACGAAACATACACCCACAGCAGCTAAATCGTCCGGGCAGTCAACAAGGGTTGTCGCATATTTTTACTAATTTCGGTAATGAAACATTTGTAATACACTAAAAACTGATTAAGAGTAACAACTCATTATGTAATTATCAGAAAATCATTAGAATTTGATTGCTTTTTATAAAGTTTTACCCCACGCTAACAATTAGTATATACATGAAACATTTAATATCATGGATTTAGCTGTTCAGTTATCTAAATTCATTGAAAATCAAAATACTTGTTCGTTTCAACACCTTAAACTCTATGTATCAATCTGAAGTCAATCGGATAGTAACTTTGGCCTCTATAGCTTCACAAGAATTTTTGAAGTTATCAAGGGAGATAACTCTGGCAGTAATTATTTGAAATCGCTGAAAATCAATAGGCTTCTTCGTCTCATGACCTTAAACACTGTGTATAAATCTAAAGTCAATCGGATATTAACTTTGGCCTCCAGAGCGTCTACAAGATTTTTTGAGGTGATCAAGGGCCATAACTCTGGCACTAACAATCGGAAATCGCTGAAAATTAATATGCGTCTTCGTCTTATGACCTTAAACACTGTGTATAAATTTAAAGTCAATCGGATATTAACTTTGGCCTCTAGAGCGTCCACAAGATTTTTTGAAGTGATCAAGGGCCATAACTCTGGCACTAATTATCGGAAATCGCTGAAAATCAATAGGCCTCTTCGTCTCATGACCTTAAACACTGTGTATAAATTTGAGGTCAATCGGATATTAACTTTGGCCTCTAGAGCGTCCACAAGATTTTTTGAAGTGATCAAGGGCCATAACTCTGGCACTAATTATCGGAAATCGCTGAAAATCAATAGGATTCTTCGTCTTATGACCTTAAACACTGTGTATAAATTTAAAGTCAATCGGATATTAACTTTGACCTCTAGAGCGTCCACAAGATTTTTTGAGGTGATCAAGAGCCATAACTCTGGCGCTAATTATCGGAAATCGCTGAAAATCAATAGGCTTCTTCGTCTTATGACCTTAAACACTGTGTATAAATTTGAAGTCAATCGGATATTAACTTTGGCCTCTAGAGCGTCCACAAGATTTTTTGAAGTGATCAAGGGCCATAACTCTGACACTAATTATCGGAAATCGCAGAAAAACAATAGGCTTCTTCATCTCATGACCTTAAACACTGTGTATAAATTTAAAGTCAATCGGATATTAACTTTGACCTTTAGAGCGTCCACAAGCAATTGTGGACGCCGGACCGACGGACGGACGGACGGACGGGGGCGACGACAATATACGACCACATTTCAATGTGGGCGTATAAAAATGGAAACAGAAACAAACAAATCCAGCAATATCATTTCATTTTATACATTTGTTACATGTAATTGATCCTGACAAAATTACAGTACTTCCGGTGATAATGTAAATGTTCCATTAGTTTTATGAAATCAGAAATGGAATAAGGCATCTCATGGTGAAAATTTTATGTAAATCGAATAATAATTGCCACTTTTATAGACCAAAAACCTTGAAAAGTGATGTGTAGAAAATCGTCTCTTTCTCGGCAACCGTACAAGTTAGAAACCATTTTTTGGTATTTATATGACCGTATGGATTTAATCTATTTGTTGATTGGAATCAAATATCATAATTGTATAAACATTACAAATCAGACTCATTTGAATAAACTATCTGTTTTGAAGGCTTAAAATACAGTTTTTGCCAAAATGACGTTACTTCCGGTGATAATGAAAACGTTAAATTAGTTTTATAAAATCGTCTATGACATTAGGCTTCAAAGGGTGAAAATTTTATGAAAATCAAATAATAATTGACACTTTTATGGGCCAAAAAAAACCTTCAAAAGTGATTTTTAGAAAATCGCCTATATCTCGGCAACCGAACAAGTTAGAAACAATCTTATGATATCTTTTTGACCGTATGAGTTTTGTTAATATGTGAATTTAAACCAAAAGTTGATTTTATTATTATATGTGACATAATTCTTGGTTGAAAAAAATATCGATTTCAAAAGATAAACATAACGCTAACGCTACAATATACGTCCACATTCCTACTTTGATTGATATGGTACTTTGTCAAGAAGGCTAGGCGTTTGGTTCGTTTAGCGTTGAGGGTCGTGCACCAACATTAATAGTTGCCGTCCTTAGAGTATAAGGAATAACTATACCAAGATAATCCATTCAGAATTGTGCCTTCCTAACACTAAAGGCAAAAAGTGGGCGTGGCTCTGCCCCTGGGGGTCGGGACATTCATCAAAATCAATAGTGGACGCCCTCAGGCTATAAGGAATACATAAACCAAGTACCAAGCTGATTCATTCAGAATTGCGGCCTGTAAACGACAAACACAAAAATTGGTCGTATCTTGCCTGTGTGAGTCGGGACATGCAGTTGACGTCCTTAGGCTATATGGAATACATATCCCAAGTTTAAAGACGATCCATTAAGAATCGTGGCCTGTAGACAACACATATAGACACGAAGTAAAAATGGGCATGGCTCTGCCCCTGGGGGTTAGGAAATCACCAAAAACAATAGGGGTCATCTTTAGGGTATAAGGAATAGGTTTGTAAAGTTTTAAAAGGATCTGTTAAGAATTGCATCCTGTAGGCGAACACAAGACACAAAAGCATTGGGCGTGGCTCTGTCCCAGGGGGTCCGTCATGCACCAAAAATAATAGTGGTCAGCCTTAGGGTATAAGGAATAAGTATAAAAAAAAGTTTTCAAGACGATCGATTAAGAATTGTGGGCTGTAGGTGACACACAGACAGACGAAAAAAAATGGGCGTGGCACTGTCCCTTGGGGTTAGGCATGCACCAAAAACAATAGGGATCTTCCTTAAGGTAAAAGGAATAAGTATTCAAAGTTTCAAGATGATACACTAAGAAATGCAGCCTGTAGACGACAGACAAACAAATACACGAAATGGGTGTTGCTGTCCCATGGGGGTCGGGCATGCACCCAAAACAAAAGGGGTCATCCTTAGGGTATAAGGAATAAGTATTTTAAGTTTCAAGATGACCGATTAAGAATTGTGGCCTGTAGGCGACACACAAAAAGAAAATGGGCGTGACTCTGTCCCTGGGGGTTGGGCATGCACCCCAAATGATAGAAATGTTCCTTAGGGTACAAAGAATAATCATTCAAAGTTTCAAGATGATACGTTAAGAAATGTGGCTTGTAGACGACAAACAAATAAATACAAGGAATGGGCGTGGCTCTGCCATTGGGGGTCGGGCATGCACCAAAAAACAATACGGATCATCCTTAGGGTAAGTATACAAAGTTTTAAGAAAATACAGTTAGAATTGCGGCTTCTAGGCGACACAGAGACACACAAAAAGAAAATGGGCGTGGCTCTGCCCCTGGGGGGTTGGGCATGCACCCCAAACGATAGGGATCATCCTCAGAGTATAAAGAGTAAGTATACAAAGTTTTAAAGAAAATCCAATAAGAATTGCGGCCTGTAGGCGACACAAAGACACACGATAAGAAAATGGGTGTGGTTCTGCCCCAGGGGGTTGGGCATGCACCCCAAATGATAGGGATGTTCCTTAGGGTACAAAGAATGTGTATGCTAAGTTTCAAAATTATAAGTTAAGAAATGTGGCCTGTAGACGACAAACAAATACATACTAGAAATGGGCGTGGCTCTGTCCCTGGGGGTCGGGCATGCACCAAAAACAATAGAGATCTTCCTTAGGGTATAAGGAATACGTATACCAAGTTTGAAAAAAATCCAGTAAGAGTTGCGCCCTGTAGGCGACACAAAGACACACGAAAAGAAAATGGGCGTGGCTCTGCCCCTGGGCGTGGGGCATACACCCCAAACGATAGGGATGTTCCTTAGGGTACAAAGAATGTGTATGCTAAGTTTCAAAATTATAAGTTAAGAAATGTGGCCTGTAGACGACAAACAAACAAATACTAGAAATGGGCGTGGCTCGGCCCCTGGGGGTCGGGCATGCCCCAAAAACAATAGGGATCTTCCTTGGGGTATAAGGAATAAGTATACTAAGTTTGAAGAAAATCCATGAAGAATTGCGCCCTGTAGGCGAACCACAGACACACACACACACAGACAGGGGCGACGGCATAATACGTTCACATTATGAATGTGGACGTATAAAAATTGAGTTTTTGACTAAATGACGTCACTTCCGGTGTCAATTTTAAATAGTAATCAACATGATATAACGCACACTTGCTTTTTGAATCAAATGATGTCCCTTTTGTGAATATCCATTAATAATTGACTATTTTACACGCAAAATTGCGAAAACAGTGACTTATGCAAAACTGCCCTTTTCTCGGCAACTGCTTATATTACAAACTAATTTTTACATACATTCTCTTCGTATGGATTATAGCTACAAGTTTATAAAAGTTATGTAAAAATATTTTAAAATCTGAAAAGCCTGAATGGGTTGTAAATAGGTCAATTTTACGCCTTTTTTCACCCCTTAATCCAATTTGCTAGAAAATGAAATAGAAATTAAAAAAACTGCTTCCGCCTTTTTTTGCGCCTTGAAAGGACACACTCTTTGAGTCATATAATTTTTCAAAAAAACAATATTTGTTTTTGAAGATCGTAAAAAACTGTCAAAATTGTAGTTTTTGGTAAAATTATGCCACTTCTGGTACCGACAGATAACACTATCGGTAACAAAAAAAATGACAATTGAGACAACGAAGCATATAAAGTTTGTTTTATACAAATCGAACAATAAAAAAATAATCTAGGACTGAAAAACTGAATTAGCCAATGGCGACCAAGGAAAATTACTGAGACAAAAAAATTTAACATTTTTGCGCAAGTCAGATGACTCTTTAATTCTGTGTACAACACGACTAAAAAATATTCATAAATAAAAAAGTTTTTTGTAAAATTTTAAATTTTCAAAATTTGGCGCTTAATATCTTCGAAGATTTACCGAAAATCAAAAATCGAAAGTAGCGTAGCTATTTGCCCTGTCTGCGGCTATGCCAAAATGTATCGAAAGTTAAAATCCCATGATTATTGTTAAAATTACTGCAATATTTTTAAAAACGATAACTTCGGTGATTTCGGGCATTTCGCATTGTCGCAGAACGTTCAAAATAGCTTTATCCTCTAAGTCACACCCACTTTCCCAACAAAACCGAAGACATCGTAACGATGCGACAAGCAGTTGCCGAGATCTACTCAAAACAAAAGAATAATAATAATAATAAGAATAATAATTTTAACAAAAACAATAGTGTTTCACACAAGCTTCGCAGTGTGAAACCCTAACTAGACTTGCTTGCAAGGCTGAAGGCTTTCACCTTACCCAAGGCAGCACAAAATACACACACACACACACTTAAACAACTCAGATATTGACACTTTCTGTGCATGCGCATTACGATAGAGGGAAAGTGATAAATATAGTTTAACAATTTACAACATTATGAACTTGGATCGGTAAAATCCTACAGACGCCAGAAATCTAAATACGCAATCAAAAACGCAAAAATTCTAAATAAAATTACAATCTCAGTACATTTTCAAATTTTCAGGAAATAAAGAGAACTGCGTGGTATTGCAATTCGACCTTTATCGCATCCGCAATATCCCAGGCTCTACAAAAATATAGCTTTTTTCGAAAATCGATTGGGAATTGACATTATTAGGACCTATTTTCATTTATGCACGTTAAAGATTTACTTCACTCCCGGTCTGTTCAGAATTTTCGCAATAGTTCTAAGTACTTACTGCTTAAAACATAGGAAGAATCGTTATTCAGAACTCTATCTGCTTTAGTTTCAGAGATCTACACGAGAATAAAAAAAAACAGTTTTCCAAATGGGACAAAAAAAAAAAAAAGATCGTGTCAAATAATAACCAAAACCAAGAATCATACATTTCAACATCAACTTTTCAACATTTGCACAGATGGGTGCCTTCCTTATAAATAGCTTCAGTAAATAGCGTCATTTTCGCTGGTATCATATGATGACGTCATGCAGACAAAAACCTGGGATAACAAGCCAACAGTGAGGCTGATGTCCCCCGCCGAAATCCCAAAATAAATAGATGACATATATTAATTAATCGCACATTTATTTTTGTCCCCCGCCTTTCGAAGAAAGTTGGGGGACTATTAAAATGGGTTCGTCCGTCCGTCTGTCTGTCTTTCTGTCTGTCTGTCTGTCTGTCTGTCTGTCTGTCTGTCCGTCTGTCCGTCACACTTTTTGGGACACAATAACTCTCTTCCTAATTGAGCTAGAATGTTCAAACTTGGTGTATGTGTTTATTAGGTCAATGCCTTGATGGAGTTCAAAGATGAGCATTTTCCGCTTAGGGTAAGCAGAGATAAGCAATTTGATTGGTTGATGCTTTGGGACACGATAACTTTAGTTCTAATTAAGTGAGAGTGATGAAACTTAGTGTATAGTTTCATTACAGTAATACCTTGACTAAGTTCGATAATGAGCATTTTCCGCTCAGGGTAAGCAGAGCAATTTGATTGGTCGAGACTTTGGAACACAATAACTCTCCTTCTAATTGAGTTAAAATGTTCAAACTTGGTGTATATGCTTATTAGGTCAATGCCTTGATGGAGTTCGGAGATGAGCATTTTCCGCTTAGGGTAAGCAGAGCGATACGCAATTTGATTGGTCGAGACTTTGGAACACAATAACTCTTCTTCTAATGGAGTAAAAATGTTCAAACTTGATGTATATGCTTATAAGGTCAATGCCTTGATGGAGTTCGAAGATGAGCATTTTCCACATAGGGTAAGCAGAGATAAGCAATTTGATTGGTTGATGATTTGGGACCCGATAACTTTAGTTCTTATTAAGTGAGAGTGATGAAACTTGGTGTATAGTTTCATTACAGTAATACCTTGACTAAGTTTGATAATGAGCATTTTCTGCTCAAGGTAAGCAGAGCGATACACATAATTGGTCGAGAGTAGTCGAGACTTTGGAACACAATAACTCTCCTTCTAATTGAGTTAAAATGTTCAAACTTGGTGTATATGCTTATTAGGTCAATGCCTTGATGGAGTTCGAAGATGAGCATTTTCCGCTTAGGGTAAGCAGAGATAAGCAATTTGATTGGTTGATACTTTGGGACAAGATAACTTAGGTTCATCTTGATTGATGATTTTTATGCCAATACAATGACTGCATTCTCATTTAGTAATCGATTCGACAGTAACAGTGTATAGAAACGATTGACTTGGACACGAGGGTCCCTTTCCCTTGGCCAAAGGGGCCCTTTTGTCTGCCTTTAGGGTCCCCCTAACTAGGGTACATTTTCATTTTTCTCGTCTGTTTTAGCATTTTTCTTTATAAAACACTTTTGGATGACACTTCGTGTACAGTTTGATTGCTCGATACATTGAAAAAAATAAATGTGCGATTAATTAATATGTGTCTTCTATTTATTTTGGGATTTCGGCGGGGGACATCAGCCTCACTGTTGGCTTGTTTTCAAACGTATCGACCAATCAAACTGAACACGAAGTGTCATCCAAAAATTGCTTATATCTGCCTACCGTAAGAAGAAAATGCTCATCTTCGAACTCCATCAAGGCATTGACCTAATAAGCATACACACCAATTTTGAACATTTTAACTCAATTCGAAGGAGAGTTATTGTGTTCCAAAGTCTCGGCAAATCAAATTGCTTATCGCTCTGCTTACCCTGAGCAGAAAATGCTCATTATCGATCTTAGTCAAGGTATTACTGTAATGAAACTATACACCAAGTTTCATCACTCTCACTTAATTAGAACTAAAGTTATCGTGTCTCAAAGCATCAACCAATCAAATTGCTTATCTCTGCCTACCCTAAGCGGAAAATGCTCATCTTCTAACTCCATCAAGGCATTGACCTAATAAGCATATACACCAAGTTTGAACATTTTAACTAAATTAGAAGGAGAGTTATTGTGTTCCAAAGTCTCGACCAATCAAATTGCGTATCGCTCTGCTTACCCTGAGCAGAAAATGCTCATTATCGAACTTAGTCAAGGTATTACTATAATGAAACTATACACCAAGTTTCATCACTCTCACTTAATTAGAACTAAAGGTATCGTGTCCCAAAGCATCAACCAATCAAATTGCTTATCTCTGCTTACCCTAAGCGGAAAATGCTCATCTTCGAACTCCATCAAGGCATTGACCTAATAAGCATATACACCAAGTTTGAACATTTTAACTCAATTAGAAGGAGAGTTATTGTGTTCCAAATTCTCGACCAATCAAATTGCGTATAGCTCTGCTTACCCTGAGCAGAAAATGCTCATTATCGAACTTAGTCAAGGTATTACTATAATGAAACTATACACCAAGTTTCATCAATCTCACTTAATTAGAACTAAAGTTATCGTGTCCCAAAGCATCAACCAATCAAATTGCTTATCTCTGCTTACCCTAAGCAGAAAATGCTCATCTTCGAACTCCATCAAGGCATTGACCTAATAAACACATACACCAAGTTTGAACATTCTAGCTCAATTAGGAATAGAGTTATTGTGTCCCAAAAAGTGCGACGGACAGACAGACAGACAGACGGACAGACAGACGGACAGACGGACGAACCCATTTTAATAGTCCCCCAACTTTCTTTGAAAGGCGGGGGACAATAATTTCAGGAGTAACTGTTATTGACTAAAATAAATTATTTTCACTCTAGAAGCAGCATTACCAGATATTGGTTACCAGTAAAACACCTTTAGTTCAAATTATGCCTCTTTCAAAAAAGCTCTGTATATAATGCTTTATACGTAGGCAAAACGTTCCGATTATGACCAACTCGGACTGTTGTCAAAGTCACACCAATGTGTACACGGGACTTTGGAATCACCTCCATATTAACTACTCAAATATGCAACTGGTTCAAAAATTGATTTAATATTCGATGGAATATCAACAATTTTCTGAGTTCGTGCACGTTAAAGATTTGACGTCAATAATAAATTTATTACAAACAGATTCCATGCTCATACAACATCATGCCTTCTATCACAGGTACAATATTCGCACTTCTGCACGATACTTCTGCACGATACTACTGTAAGATACAACTGCTACCTCTTAAAAATTGGACATGCTTATAAACAGTGCGAGTCGTCGATTTGTGTCGAGATGATTACGGTTATGAGGTAATTTTGACCAAAGAGAAACAATATTAATTCAAAGACTAATTATTACACACATAAATCAAATATTTCTGTTTCAAGGTCACTATACCCTTATTTTGAATAGAAATAAACACTCAAATATCATCACTATGAGAGAAAAAGGAACTTTTGAATATTCTGTAAACGTTGGTAATACGTACAGATTGCATCAACTCTTACTGCATGTTTCGCTTAACAATGAAAAGTGACGTTTTCAATTTTCGATCCCTTTGTTCTCATACTCCTGATATTTCTAACTGTTGCATAGTGGTTTCATAAATAAGACTACGGACCAGACTCTTTGTAAAACAACTTCCAAAATAAATATTACGTTGACTTTTCGAGAAAAAGACCTCTAAAAAAGCCCCAAATCGTAAAAATACGACGTTTTGGATTTTCAATCTCGTTTTGTTCAATGGTTTCACACAATACGCCACCCATTAGACTCTCGAATGAGAAAGTTTTAAAAAAATCGTAGGCGGCATTTCCGAGAAACATGCGTTTAAAATTGTTCGAAATCGTAAAAAACCTTACTTTTCAAAGTCCTATAACTTTTTGAATTTATGATAGAATCTTGTCGCTGTGGTACCATCTTGTAGATATTTTACGTGGATATCAAATGACGCTGTACTTTAACTACTCAGTAAACAGCCAATTGAAACATCGCATTTTCCGCACAAACACCCATTTTTCAGAATTTTGTCAAAGTTTGGATACTTTTCTTGACTACTTCCGGTGATTAGAGGATTTTCATCCATAGTCTAAGGACTGGAGACGTCTCTTGACCTCATATGCCTGAAGTTTCAGAAAAATCGTAGGCGCCGTTTTAAAAAAATAAGAACTCTACGATTTGACCAAAATGCGTAAAAAAGGGGAAAAATCAAAGTTAACATTTCAGAACATAACTTATATTGTTGGAATCGGATTGATGTCAGCTATCCAAAAATATAAGTCATATTTCAAAATTCCCCAAAATAACAATTTTAGAAAATTTTGAAAATTTTCCATTTTTCACCAAAAAAATGAGAGCGACAAAGTTTCTAATCTCGATGTTTTTGAACTGCCATCTACTCAGAAATGTATTCAGCTATCCAAAAATGTAAATATCGGAAAAAGTCGGATGAGAATTAGAAGAATTATGGCCGATTTTCAATTTGAGTGCACGTTAAAGATTTGACGTGTTTCCGCTATGCGCAAAAATTTGATTTTTCATTTAAGCACTAACCACAACCCAGTTTTCCGACAGAAAATAAAATTTCAGACCTCTATCTCTTATAATTGCTGAGAAATAGGCTAAGTGGAATAAAAAAAAAAAAATAAACTAGACTTGCTTGCAAGGCTGAAGGCTTTCACCTTACCCAAGGCAGCACAAAATGCCCACCACTCACCCCTTAAAACACACACACACACACACTCACACACACACTTAAACAACTCAGATATTGGCACTTTCTGTGCATGCGCATTACGAAGGAAAGTGAAAAATATAGTTGAACAATTTACAACATTATGAACTTGGATTGGTAGAATCCTACAGACGCCAGAAATCTAAATACGCAATCAAAAACTCAAAAATTCTAAAAAAAAAAAAAAAATACAATTTCAGTACATTTCAAAATTTTTAGGAAAAAAGGACAACAGCGTGGTATTGCAATTCGACCTTTATCGCATCCGCAATATCACCGGCTCTACAAAAATATAAAAATCGGTTGGGAATTGACATTATTACGACCTATTTTCATTTATGCACGTTAAAGATTTACTTCACTTCCGGTCTGTTCAGAATTTTCGCAATAGTTCTAAGTACTTACTGCTTAAAACATGGGAAAAATCATTATTCTGAACTCTATCTGCTTTAGTTTCAGAGATCTACACGAGAGTAAAAATAAAACAGTTTTCCAAATGGGACCAAAAAAAAAAATCGTGTCAGATAATAACCAAAACCAAGAATCATACCTTTCAACATAAACTTTTCAACATTTGTACAGAGGGGTGCCTTCCTTATAAATAGCTTCAGTAAATAGCGTCATTTTCGCTGGTATCAAATGATGACGTCATGTAGACAAAAACCTGGGATAATAATTTCCGGAGTAACTGTTATTGACTAAAATAAATTATTTTCATTCTAGGAGCAGCATTACCAGATATTGGTTACCAGTAAAACACCTTTAGTTCAAATGTTGCCTCTTTCAAAAAAGCTCTGTATATAATGCTTTATACGTAGGCAAAACGTTCCGATTATGACCAACTCTGACTGTTGCCAATGTCACACCAATGTGTACACGGGACTTTGGAATCACGTCCATATCAACTAATCAAATATGCAACTGGTTCAAAAATTGACTTAATATTCGATGAAATATCTACAATTTTCTGATTTCGTCCACGTTACAGATTTGACGTCACTACATGTAACATATAAAAATATTTATTACAGATAGAGTCCATGCTCAAACTGGTTATCTCAACTGAGAACGACATGGTTATCTCAATTCGACCTTTATCCCATCCGCAATATCCCCGGCTGTACAAAAATATAATTTTTTCGAAAATCGGTTGGGAATTGACATAATTAGAACCGATTTTCATTCGTGCACGTTAAAGGTTTACATCACTTCCGGTCTGGTTCACAACTTTCGCAATAGTTCTAAGTACTAAATGTTAAAAACATGGGAAAAATCAATATTCAAAACTCTATCTGTTTTAGTTTCAGAGATCTACACGAGAATAATAAAAAAAAAGAGTTTTCCAATTGGGACAAAAAAGTATCGTAAGTGTCAAATAATAACCAAAACCCAGAATCATACATTCAACATTAATTTTTCAGCATTTATATGGAGGAGTGCCTTCCTTATAAATAGCTTCAACAGGGAGGTTTATTTTCACTGGTATCAAATGATGACGTCATGGAGACAAAAATCCTGCGATATTAATTTCAGGGGTTAACTATTATTTACTAAAACCAATTATTTTCACTCTAGAAGCACCAGTAACAGATATTGGTTACTATTTCAGGGGTTAACTATTATTTACTAAAACCAATTATTTTCACTCTAGAAGCACCAGTAACAGATATTGGTTACTATTAAAACACACGTTGTTCAAATATTGCCACTTTTTAAAAGATAGGCTGGCACTGCCAGGTAGGATACGCCCACATTTTTGAGAGATGGATAGAGAACAAGCAATACCGAAAGTGATTTTTCCTACATCATTAAGTCCTGTATTTCATACTGTATTGGGAGCAGCCATTTTGTTGGTCAGTTCCAGTCTGATATTCATGAAATTCGAAGCCGACAATGATTATGGTCTGACGGTACACAACCTAGAAATGTTACTTTTCGTCAAAATCGGATAAGAATTGTGACCTGTAGAGAGTCCACAACCATGATATACCATATTTTTACACTATTCGCGTACAAACGGTGACCATTTCGTCCGGCAATTTTGGTACGATTTTCACGAAATTCTAACTCAACCTTCCTTACGGTGCAACAGTAATATAATCAGAGTTTTTTTTTAAATCAGATAATAATTGTTCGATAGATAGACAGAGAACAAGCAATACCGAAAGTGATTTTTCCTACAATCAAAGGCCATAATTCATTAAGTTACAATTTGATATGCGCAAATATGGAAAAGAATAAAGATCTTTAGGTTATAAACAAGCATTTCAGGTTTCATCAAAATCGAATTAAAATTGTCACCTCTACAGGGTCCACAACTTTGACATACCATATCTTTACACTGTTCGCGTACAAACGGCGGCCATTTTTTCTGGCAATTATTGTCCAATTTTCTCGAAATTCGAA
This sequence comes from Patella caerulea, assembly GCA_036850965.1. Taxonomy (NCBI): domain Eukaryota; kingdom Metazoa; phylum Mollusca; class Gastropoda; family Patellidae; genus Patella; species Patella caerulea. Next base: position 45,015,494 of record JAZGQO010000001.1, on the reverse strand, counting down.
CTCAACCTTCCGTAGGGTGTAACGGTGATAGAGTCAAACGTTTTTTCAAAACGGATAATAATTGTGACCTCCAGAGGGACCATAGGCGATTTTTCGGACAATCAGGGGCCATAATTCAGGAAGTTACGATCCGATATGCGCAAATAACGAAAGGAACCAAGATCATTGGGTTATAACCATGCATTTCAAGTTTAATCAAAATCGAATTAAAATTGTGACCTCTACAGGGTCCACAACCATGATATACAATTTTTTAACAGTATTCGCGTACAAACAGCGGCCATTTTGTATGGCAATTTTCGTCCGATTTTCCCGAAATTCGAACTCAACCTTCCTTACGGTGTAACGGTAATATAATCAACCGTTTTATTAAATCGGATAATAATTGTGACCACCAGAGGGACCACAAGCTAAAATAAGGCGATTTTGCGTATAATCAGGGGCCATAATGCAGGAAGTTACGATCCGATATGCGCAAATATCGAAAGGAAGCAAGATCATTGGGTTATAACCATGAATTTCAAGTTTCATCAAAATCGAATCAAAATTGTGACCTCCACAGGGTCCACAACCTTGATATACCATTTTTTAACAGTATTCGCGTACAAACGGCGGCCATTTTGTATGGCAATTTTCGTCCGATTTTCCCGAAATTCGAACTCGACCTTCCTTAGGGTGTAACGGTGATATAATCAAACGGTTTTTTAAATCGAATAATAATTGTGAACTCCAGAGGGACCACAAGCTAAAAAGGGTTATTTTTCGGACAATCAGGGGCCATAATTCAGGAAATTACATTCCGATAGCCACAAATATCGAAAGGAACCAAGATCTTTGGGTTACAAACATGCATGTCAAGTTTCATCAAAATCGGTTCAAAATTGTGACCTCTATAGGGTCCACAAGCTAAAAACGTGATTTTTCGTACAATCAGGGGCCATAATCCATGAAGTTTTGATCCGATACATGCCAATATCGAAAGCAGCCGAGATCGTTTGGGGATAAACCTATATTTCAAGTTTCGTCAAAATCGGATAAGAATTGTGACCTGTAGAGAGTCCACAAACAAATTGTGGACGGACGGACGTCCGGACGGACAGGGGCGACGACATAATACGTCCACATGAAAATGTGGGCGTATAAAAATCGGTCAAAATATAGCGAAGTTTTTATGATTTTTCAATCGTAAACAACTTTATCGGCACGAAAAACATCAAAGACAAAATTCGAAAATGTGACATTTTCAAATAACAATATTTCGACCCTCATCCCGGCTATCCAGAAATGTATTCATTTTGGAAATAGGAGACATATTCTCCAAACTACGGCCTATTGCTTTCATTCACGTGCTCGTTAATGTCGATTTTTCACCTTTTCTCTTATTCAGTTCGAAATGGTGACCATCACGTGACCGAAATCAAAATTCTGATCTGATACAAATTAGGCATTCCTTCAAGGATTCCGAAAATGTAACTCCCATGTCTGTAAGTAAAATATCGCAAAAGCCTTTGTGATTTATCACGTTTCAAGATGGCGGCACTTCCGGTTCGATCTACAAACTCAATATTTTGTGTACGAATCAGTATTTACTAATCTAGTATCCCCCCAAAAAATCAGGTCATTCTGACCTATATTTCTTCGATTTTTTTGAAAACTTTGATCCCTAATTTCACCAAGGGGAGATAATCTAGAAAATTTCTAAGGACATCTTTAAAGTTGCATCGGTAAGATCTACTTACATACTAAATTTCATGAAAATCGTACAACTATTAAAAAAGTTGTCAAGTTGGTCTCAACTTCCGGTTCGAAATCACAGCGACGAATTTTCGAAATTCGAAAATCTGAAACTGCAGTTGAAAATGATTTTTGTCGGGGTACTCAAAGAAAAAAGAATTAGTAAAATAGGTCAAATAGTCACAGAGTTACAGTAATGCAGGTCAAATTCACTAGTTCGTAAAATTCGGTGATTTCGAATGCTTATAACGTTTTGAAAATATATTTAATCAATACTCACCACCCATTTTTGTGGGGGTAGGTCAACGTTTCAGAAACATCCTATGGTTAGATTCTGAGAAATCCGATTTGCAGGAAACACATGTTGACTCTACGAGAAAAATCTTTAAACATGCTCCAAATTGTAAAAATACGACTTTTTGGATTTTCAATCTCTTTTTTCGGCTACCCCGGACATTTAAGAAAAAATGATACAATGATTTCACACAACAGGTTAGCTATTAGACTTTCGATTGACAAGTGTTTCATCGCCGTCCCTTCATTATAACCAAAGTTATCGTGCCCTAAAGAATCAACAAATCAGCTTGCTTATCTCTGCTTAACCTAGGCAGAAAATGCTCATCTTTGAACTCAATCAAGACAGTGACCTAGTGAACGTCTACACCATGTTTGAACATTCTAGCTCAATTAGAAGGAGAGTTATTGTGTTCCAAATTCTCGGCCCTTCAAATTGCTTCTATTTTTCACTTTCACTTCAAAATGGCGACAATCAATTGACCTAAATCAAAATTCTACTCCCAACGTTTTTTAGGCCATCCTTGAAGGATTCAGAAAATATAACTCCCGTGTCTGTAAGTAAAATAGCAAAAAAACCCTTTGTGATTTTTCACGTTTCAAGATGGCGGCACTTCCGGTTCAATCCACAAACTCAATATTTTGTATACGAATCAGTATTTACTTATCTAGTATCCAAAAAAAAACATCAGGTCATTCTGACCTATATTTCTTCGATTTTTTTGAAAAATTTGATCCTTAATTTAACCAAGGGGAGATAATTTAGAAAATTTCTATTTATATTTTTGAAGTCACATGGGTAAGATCTACTTACATACTAAATTTCATGAAAATCGTAGAACTATTAAAGAAGTTGTCAAGTTGGTCTCAACTTCCGGTTCGAAATCACAGCGACGAATTTTCGAAATTCGAAAATCTGAAACTACAGTTGACAATGGTTTTTGTCAAGGTACTCAAAGAAAAAAGAATTAGTAAAATAGGTCAAATAGTCACAGAGTTACAGTAATGCAGGTCAAATTCACTCGTTCGTAAATTTCGGTGATTTCGAATTCGTAAAACGTTTTGAAAATATATTTAAACAAAAACTGCCACCCAGTTTGGGGGGGGGGGGGTAGGTCAAAGTTTCAGAAAGATCCCATGGTTAGATTCTGAGAAATCCGATTTGCAGAAATGACACACAAAAAAAAATAATAATAACTAGATCTGCTACTGTCCCATGCAGATATGAAAGCTTTCATATTCATCGTCACGTGTCATTGATTGTATCAAGTAACCTAAATAAAAGGATACGAAGAAAAAATTATTAAAATTGGTCAAAAACTCGCGAAGTTACAAGTCTAAATATAGTATGAAACATTGCACCCAGGCATAACAATAATCTGAAAACTAAAGGGAAATAACTGAAACTTGTATTACTGTAATGAGACGGATGGGAAAATGAAATGAAAATGGCGGGAAAAAAAAATTAAAAATGGCAGGTTGGACAGGCGACCTTACTCCTTGTCACGTACAACCGGGCATTCGAAAACACGCTAGTTTACTCAATGACAGGCGCGCGTGCTTACCATTCAGCCACTCAACCCCCCTTTGAAATCAGACACGTGCAATATGTCATATAGGAAGAATAAGAAGTCGCTCACAACAAAATGGTAAATTAATGAGTTTAGGTCAAAAGGTTGAGCTACTGTTTTAGAGTACTTAATAGTTTTAAAGAGACACGTTAAGGGTTGTTCATAGTTAAATGAAAGTTTAATTTTAAATAAGACCAATAAAATTAGGATTTAATAATGCCAGACTAATATTTCCAATATGTTTGGTTATAAGTAGGAAATCGTGACGACTTCTTAAGCATGTTTTAAACAAAGGATCATGTTTGTTTAAACAAGAATGGCACTCTGCAATAAAAAAAACTGGCCAAAGCAAGATTTCTATGCAGAAATTAAATAATTGCTAGAACCAGAAAAATATTTATCCACTATAATAAATAAGCAACATAGAGAAAATGAAATGAAATTGAATGGGGTTTAACGTCCGACTGTTCTGCTCCTAAAATGGGCTAATGAAGACGGGCATATGCCATAATGTGTGCAATGAGGGAAATTTTACCCGGGCAGCGGCGGTTACGGCCTACGAGGTTGGACAGGCAACCATACTCCTTGTCACGTACAACCAAAAAATCGAAACAACGGCAGTTGACTCAATGACAGACGTTATGATACAGAGCGCACGTGCTAACCATTCAGCCACGCAACCTCCCTAAAATCGGCAAATTGCTGACCTACAGCGAGAAACATTTCAACCGGGCCAAATTTTCTATTGTAACAGTTTAATTTGCACGGTACCTTTAGTTATCAACCGAATATTACAAAACTTTTAAAAATAAGCTCCCCCCTGACCAGCTTAAGCGTTCGCAATAAACGTTTGCCACTTAAAATCGGGAAATTGCTGACTTTAAAGTGAGAAACATTACAACCGGGCGAAATTTTCTGTTTTATGACTTTTACAGTACCTTTGATTACCAACCGATTATTTTCTGTTTTATCACTTTTACAGTACCTTTGATTACCAACCGATTATTACAAAACTTTAAAAATAAAAGAGAAAGAGAGAAATGCGGCCTAATGTCCATTCGACACAAACTAGGTCATTTCGGGACTAACATATGTTTTTTAATTTTATTTAAAAACTCCCCCTGCGCTTACAGGTCTTTAGCCGTTGGGAGGAAACCGAAGAACACGGAGAAAACCCACAAGGTTGGACATCATACTTCATGTCACGTGCAACCTGGAGATCGAAACGACGCCCGTTGACTCAATGACAGACGTTACGATACAGTGCGCACATGCTAACCATTCAGCCATTCAGCCTCCCTGAATTCAGAAAATTGCTGACTTATAGCAAGAAACATTTCAACCGGGCGAAATTTTCTGTTTTAACAGTTTAATGTGCACGGTACTTTAATTACCAACCGATTATTACAAAACTTTTGAAAATAAGCTCCAACTGACCAGCTTAATCGTATGCAATAAACGTTTTCGCCTGAATTGAAAGTTCTGCACGGAGAAAGTTCATCTCGATTTCCCGGCGTGGTTCCCCTTGTCAGTGAGGCAGAACGGAGGGCCTGACAAGCACAGCTGTCTAGTCATTCGGATGGGACGAAAAACCAAGGTCCCGTGTACACATTGGAGTGCACGTAAAATATCCCTAAGCAGTTGGAATTCGATACTGTTGAATAAGCTCTATACGATGACTAAATGTGTAGATTGTAGTCACCCACACTGCATGTTTCGCTTAACAATGAAAGGGTGCCGTTTTCAATGTTCGATCCTTTTGTTCTTCTACTCCTGATATGTTGGACTGTTGATCGATGGTTTCATATAAAAGACTACCAATAAGACTCTTTGTACAAGAAGTTCCCAAAAAATATTATGTTGACTTTACGAGAAAGACCTCTAAACATGCTCCAAATTGTAAAAATACGACTTTTTGGGTTTTCAATCTCTTTTTTTCGGCTATCCCTGATATTTAGAAAAAATAATACAATGATTTCACACAACAGGCTAGCTATTAGACTCTCTATTGACAAAAGTTTCACCGCCCTCCCTTCATTATAACCGAAGTTATCGTGCCCTAAAGAATCAACAAATTAGCTTGTTTATCTCTGCTTACCCTAAGCAGAAAATGCTCATCTTTGAACTCAATCATAACATTGACCTAGTGAACGTCTACACCAAGTTTGAACATTCTAGCTTAATTAGAAGGAGAGTAATTGTGTTCCAAAGTCCCGACCCTTCAAATTGCTTCTATTTTTCATTTTCAATTCAAAATGGTGACCATCACGTGACCGAAATCAAAATTCTATTCGCGACATTTTTTAGGCCTTCCTACAAGGATTCAGAAAATATAACTCCCGAGTCTGTAAGTAAAATAGCAAAAAAGCCTTATTGATTTTTCACTTTTAAATATGGCGGCACTTCCGGTTCGATCGACAAACTCCATATTTTGTGTACAAATCAGTAATTACTTATCTAGTATCCAAAAAAAAAATCAGGTCATTCTGACCTATATTTCGATGATTTTTTTGAAAATTTTGATCCTTAATTTCGTCAAGGGGAGATAATTTAGAAAATTTCTAATTATATTTTTGAAGTCACATCGGTAGGATCTACTTAGATACTAAATTTCATGAAAATCGTACAACTATTAAAGAAGTTGTCAAATTGGTCTAATCTTCCGGTTCGAAATCACAGCGACGAATTTTCGAAATTCGAAAATGTGAAACTGCAGATGAAAATGGTTTTTTTAAAGGTATTCAAAGAAAAAAGAATTAGTAAAATCGGTCAAAAAATAACAAAGTTACGACTATGCATTGTCATTTTTTTCGTTCGTAAAATTCGGTGATTTCGGATTCGTAAAACGTTTCGAAAATATATTTAATCAAGGTTCGCACCCCATTTTTGGGGGGGTAGGTCAAAATTTCAGAAAGATCCTATGGATAGATTCTGAGAAATCCGATTTGCAGAAAACACACAAAAAAAAAAAATAATAATAACTAGATCTGCTACTGTCCCATGCAGATATGAAAGCTTTCATATTCATGGTCACGTGTCATTGATTGTATCAAGTATCCTAAATAAAAGGATAAGAAGAAAAAATTATCAAAATTGGTCAAAAACTCGCGAAGTTACAAATCTAAATATAGTATGAAACATTGCACCCAGTCATAACAATAATCTGAAATCAGCCGTGGGAGGAAACCGAAGGACACGGAGAAAACCCACGAGGTTGGACACCATACTCCATGTCACGTGCAACCTGGAAATCGAAACGATGCCGGTTGACTCAATGACAGACGTTACGATACAGCGCGCACATGCTAACCATACAGCCATTCAGGCTCCCTAAAATCGATAAATTGCTGACTTATAGCAAGAAACATTTCAACCGGGCATTTCAATCGAAACAACGCCAGTTGACTCAATGACAGACGTTACGATACAGTGCGCAGGTGCTAACCATTTAGCCACGCAACCTCCCTAAATTTGGCAAATTGCTGACCTACAAGGAGAAACATTTCAACCGGGCGGAATTTTCTATTTTAACAGTTTAATTTGCACGGTACCTTTAATTATCAACCGAATATTACAAAACTTTTAAAAATAAGCCCCCCCCCCCCTGACCAGCTTAATTGTTCGCAATAAACGTTTGCCCCCTAAAATGAGCAAATTGGTGACTTTAATGTGAGAAACATTACTACCGGGCGAAATTTTCTGTTTTATCACTTTTACAGTACAGTACAACCGATTATTACAAAACTTTAAAAATAAAAGAGAAAGAGATAAATGCGGCTTAACCTCCATTCGACACAAACTAACATATAGATGGGACGAAAAACCAAGGTCCGGTGTACACATTGGAGTGCACGTAAAATATCCCTAAGCAGTTGGAATTCGATACTGTTGAATAAGCTCTATACGATGACTATGCAAACCATTATTAATCGATGAAGGTGTTAAAATGTACACAATATAAACAGTATTAATCTAAATCAATAACATAAATGATTAAAAATATTTTTTTTAGATAGTTTTAAAATAGAAAACAAATAATTATATCAAATCAAACCTATTCAATTTCAATTAATATGAGGACTGGCTGCAAAGTTCTAAGCCTATGTGTGCAAGACCTATATATTGTTGATGTTTCCTTTTATTTTTCTATATAGTTTCCATCAAAGCTCAATTTTTTCATCAGTTATTTACGGTGATTTTGGATTCGCAAAACGTTTTGAAAATATATTGATTCCAAGGCCACCACCCATTTTTGAAAGGAGGCTAACCAGAAAAGTAAAATAGATCACAAAATCACGAAGTAACACAGCTGTCAAGGTCAATTTTTTCATCAGTTGTTTTCGGTGATTTTGGATTCGCAAAACGTTTTGAAAATATATTGATTCCAAGGCCACCACCCATTTTTGAAAGGAGGCTAACCAGAAATGTATTGATTTCCCAGATTTGAGACAAAATCGCGAAACTGCGATCCATTTGATTATTTTCAAGCTGTTAATCGGAGTTATTCACGCGAAAACAACTTTGTCGGCACGGAAAACATCAAAGGCGAAATTTGAAATTTTGAAATTTGCAAATACCAAAAATTCGACAATGAGCTAGGCTATCCCCAAATGTATTAATTTCAAAGATAAGAAACGAATTCAACAAACTACGGTCTGTTCTGATAATTTACATGCCCGTTAATGTCCATTTTTCACTATTTCTGATATTCAATTCAATATGGTGACTATCCATTGACTTAAATCAAAATTCTACTGCCAACATTTTATAGCCATCCCTTCAAGGATTCAGAAAATATAACCCCCGTGTCTGTATGTAAAATAGCAAAATGGCGTTTGAGGTTTTTACATTTCAAGATGGTGGCACTTCCGGATTGAGCTACAAACTCCATTTTTTGTGTACTAATCAGTGGTCTCGTAGCTAGTACCTAAAAAAAAAATTCAAGATGATTTGACCTATATTTCGTCGATTTTTTTGAAAATTTCGATCCTCAATTTCTCCAAGGGGAGATAATTTAGAAAATTTCCAAAGTATTTTTTCAAGTCGCATCATTAAGGTTTACTTACATATTAAATTTCATGAAAATCGTAAAACTACTAAAGAAGTTGTCGAGTTGGTCTAAACTTCCGGTTCGAAATCACAGCGACGAATTTTCGAAATTCGAAAATCCGAAATTGCAGATTTGAAGTAAATGTCTCAAAGTACTCATAGAAAAAAGAATTAATTAAATAGGTCAAATAGTCACAAAGTTACAGCATTGTAGGTCAAAAGCATTCGTTCGTAAAATTCGGTGATTTTGGATTCGAAAAACGTTTTGAAAATATATTTAATCAAGGTTCGCACCCCATTTTTGGGGGGGTAGGTCAAAGTTTTAGAAAGATCCTATGGTTAGATTCTAAAAAATATCCCTAAGCAGTTGGAATTCGATACTGTTGAATAAGCTGTATACGATGACTAAATGTGTAGATTGTAGTCACCCACACTGCATGTGTCGCTTAACAATGAAAGGATGCCGTTTTCAATGTTCGATCCTTTTGTTCTTCTACTCCTGATATGTTGGATTGTTGATCGATGGTTTTATATGAAAGACTACCAATAAGACTCTTTGTAGAAGAAGTTCCCAAAAAATATTAAGTTGACTTTACGAGAAAGACCTCTAAACATGCTCCAAATTGTAAAAATACGACTTTTTGGATTTTCAATCTCTTTTTTTCGCCTATCCCTGATATTTAAAATAAATGATACAATGATTTCACACAACAGGCTAGCTATTGGACTCTCTATTGACAAAAGTTTCACAGCCCTCCCTTCATTATAACCGAAGTTATCGTGCCCTAAAGAATCAACAAATCAGCATGCCCATCTCTGCTTACCCTTGGCAGAAAATGCTCATCTTTGGACTCAATCATGACATTGTCCTAGTGAACGTCTACACCAAGTTTGAACATTCTAGCTCAATTAGAAGGAGAGTTATTGTGTTTCAAAGTCTCGGCCCTTCAAATTGCTACTACTTTTCATTTTCAATTCAAAATGGTGACCATCACGTGACCGAAATCAAAATTCTGCTCCCTATGATTTTTGGGCCATCCTTCAAGGATTCAGAAAATATAACTCCCGTGTCTGTAAGTAAAATAGCAAAAAAGCCTTAGGGATTTTTCATGTTTCAAGATGGTGGCACTTCCGGTTCGATCGACAAACTCCATATTTTGTGTAGGAATCAGTAATTACTTGTCGAGTATCGAAAATTTTTTTTAGGTCATTCTGACCTATATTTCGACGATTTTTTTGAAAACTTTGATCCTTAATTTCACCAAGGGGAGATAATTTAGAAAATTTCTAATTATATTTTTGAAGTCACATCGGTAAGATCTACTTGTATACTAAATTTCATGAAAATCGTACAACTATTAAAGAAGTTGTCAAATTGGTCTAAACTTCCGGTTCGAAATCACAGCGACGAATTTTCGAAATACGAAAATGTGAAACTGCAGATGAAAACGATTTTTTTCAAGGTATTCAAAGAAAAAAGAATTAGTAAAATCGGTCAAAAAATAACAAAGATACGACTATGCATTGTCAGTTTTTTCGTTCGTAAAATTCGGTGATTTCGGATTCGTAAAACGTTTTGAAAATACATTTAATCAAGGTTCGCACCCCATTTTTGGGGGGGTAGGTCAAAATTTCAGAAAGATCCTATGGATAGGTTCTGAGAAATCCGATTTGCAGAAAACACACACAAAAAAAAATAATAATAACTAGATCTGCTACTGTCCCATGCAGATATGAAAGCTTTCATATTCATCGTCACGTGTCATTGATTGTATCAAGTAACCTAAATAAAAGGATACGAAGAAAAAATTATTAAAATTGGTCAAAAACTCGCGAAGTTACAAGTCTAAATATAGTATGAAACATTGCACCCAGGCATAACAATAATCTGAAAACTAAAGGGAAATAACTGAAACTTGTATTACTGTAATGAGACGGATGAGAAAATGAAATGAAAATGGCGGGAAAAAAAAATTAAAAATGGCAGGTTGGACAGGCGACCTTACTCCTTGTCACGTACAACCGGGCATTCGAAAACACGCTAGTTTACTCAATGACAGGCGCGCGTGCTTACCATTCAGCCACTCAACCCCCCTTTGAAATCAGACACGTGCAATATGTCATATAGGAAGAATAAGAAGTCGCTCACAACAAAATGGTAAATTAATGAGTTTAGGTCAAAAGGTTGAGCTACTGTTTTAGAGTACTTAATAGTTTTAAAGAGACACGTTAAGGGTTGTTCATAGTTAAATGAAAGTTTAATTTTAAATAAGACCAATAAAATTAGGATTTAATAATGCCAGACTAATATTTCCAATATGTTTGGTTATAAGTAGGAAATCGTGACGACTTCTTAAGCATGTTTTAAACAAAGGATCATGTTTGTTTAAACAAGAATGGCACTCTGCAATAAAAAAAACTGGCCAAAGCAAGATTTCTATGCAGAAATTAAATAATTGCTAGAACCAGAAAAATATTTATCCACTATAATAAATAAGCAACATAGAGAAAATGAAATGAAATTGAATGGGGTTTAACGTCCGACTGTTCTGCTCCTAAAATGGGCTAATGAAGACGGGCATATGCCATAATGTGTGCAATGAGGGAAATTTTACCCGGGCAGCGGCGGTTACGGCCTACGAGGTTGGACAGGCAACCATACTCCTTGTCACGTACAACCAAAAAATCGAAACAACGGCAGTTGACTCAATGACAGACGTTATGATACAGAGCGCACGTGCTAACCATTCAGCCACGCAACCTCCCTAAAATCGGCAAATTGCTGACCTACAGCGAGAAACATTTCAACCGGGCCAAATTTTCTATTGTAACAGTTTAATTTGCACGGTACCTTTAGTTATCAACCGAATATTACAAAACTTTTAAAAATAAGCTCCCCCCTGACCAGCTTAAGCGTTCGCAATAAACGTTTGCCACTTAAAATCGGGAAATTGCTGACTTTAAAGTGAGAAACATTACAACCGGGCGAAATTTTCTGTTTTATGACTTTTACAGTACCTTTGATTACCAACCGATTATTTTCTGTTTTATCACTTTTACAGTACCTTTGATTACCAACCGATTATTACAAAACTTTAAAAATAAAAGAGAAAGAGAGAAATGCGGCCTAATGTCCATTCGACACAAACTAGGTCATTTCGGGACTAACATATGTTTTTTAATTTTATTTAAAAACTCCCCCTGCGCTTACAGGTCTTTAGCCGTTGGGAGGAAACCGAAGAACACGGAGAAAACCCACAAGGTTGGACATCATACTTCATGTCACGTGCAACCTGGAGATCGAAACGACGCCCGTTGACTCAATGACAGACGTTACGATACAGTGCGCACATGCTAACCATTCAGCCATTCAGCCTCCCTGAATTCAGAAAATTGCTGACTTATAGCAAGAAACATTTCAACCGGGCGAAATTTTCTGTTTTAACAGTTTAATGTGCACGGTACTTTAATTACCAACCGATTATTACAAAACTTTTGAAAATAAGCTCCAACTGACCAGCTTAATCGTATGCAATAAACGTTTTCGCCTGAATTGAAAGTTCTGCACGGAGAAAGTTCATCTCGATTTCCCGGCGTGGTTCCCCTTGTCAGTGAGGCAGAACGGAGGGCCTGACAAGCACAGCTGTCTAGTCATTCGGATGGGACGAAAAACCAAGGTCCCGTGTACACATTGGAGTGCACGTAAAATATCCCTAAGCAGTTGGAATTCGATACTGTTGAATAAGCTCTATACGATGACTAAATGTGTAGATTGTAGTCACCCACACTGCATGTTTCGCTTAACAATGAAAGGGTGCCGTTTTCAATGTTCGATCCTTTTGTTCTTCTACTCCTGATATGTTGGACTGTTGATCGATGGTTTCATATAAAAGACTACCAATAAGACTCTTTGTACAAGAAGTTCCCAAAAAATATTATGTTGACTTTACGAGAAAGACCTCTAAACATGCTCCAAATTGTAAAAATACGACTTTTTGGGTTTTCAATCTCTTTTTTTCGGCTATCCCTGATATTTAGAAAAAATAATACAATGATTTCACACAACAGGCTAGCTATTAGACTCTCTATTGACAAAAGTTTCACCGCCCTCCCTTCATTATAACCGAAGTTATCGTGCCCTAAAGAATCAACAAATTAGCTTGTTTATCTCTGCTTACCCTAAGCAGAAAATGCTCATCTTTGAACTCAATCATAACATTGACATAGTGAACGTCTACACCAAGTTTGAACATTCTAGCTTAATTAGAAGGAGAGTAATTGTGTTCCAAAGTCCCGACCCTTCAAATTGCTTCTATTTTTCATTTTCAATTCAAAATGGTGACCATCACGTGACCGAAATCAAAATTCTATTCGCGACATTTTTTAGGCCTTCCTACAAGGATTCAGAAAATATAACTCCCGAGTCTGTAAGTAAAATAGCAAAAAAGCCTTATTGATTTTTCACTTTTAAATATGGCGGCACTTCCGGTTCGATCGACAAACTCCATATTTTGTGTACAAATCAGTAATTACTTATCTAGTATCCAAAAAAAAAATCAGGTCATTCTGACCTATATTTCGATGATTTTTTTGAAAATTTTGATCCTTAATTTCGTCAAGGGGAGATAATTTAGAAAATTTCTAATTATATTTTTGAAGTCACATCGGTAGGATCTACTTAGATACTAAATTTCATGAAAATCGTACAACTATTAAAGAAGTTGTCAAATTGGTCTAATCTTCCGGTTCGAAATCACAGCGACGAATTTTCGAAATTCGAAAATGTGAAACTGCAGATGAAAATGGTTTTTTTAAAGGTATTCAAAGAAAAAAGAATTAGTAAAATCGGTCAAAAAATAACAAAGTTACGACTATGCATTGTCATTTTTTTCGTTCGTAAAATTCGGTGATTTCGGATTCGTAAAACGTTTCGAAAATATATTTAATCAAGGTTCGCACCCCATTTTTGGGGGGGTAGGTCAAAATTTCAGAAAGATCCCATGGATAGATTCTGAGAAATCCGATTTGCAGAAAACACACAAAAAAAAAAATAATAATAATAACTAGATCTGCTACTGTCCCATGCAGATATGAAAGCTTTCATATTCATCGTCACGTGTCATTGATTGTATCAAGTAACCTAAATAAAAGTATACGAAGAAAAAATTATTAAAATTGGTCAAAAACTCGCGAAGTTACAAGTCTAAATATAGTATGAAACATTGCACCCAGGCATAACAATAATCTGAAAACTAAAGGGAAATAACTGAAACTTGTATTACTGCAATGAGACGGATGAGAAAATGAAATGAAAATGGCGGGAAAAAAAATTAAAAATGGCAGGTTGGACAGGCGACCTTACTCCTTGTCACGTACAACCGGGCATTCGAAAACACGCTAGTTTACTCAATGACAGGCGCGCGTGCTTACCATTCAGCCACTCAACCCCCCTTTGAAATCAGACACGTGCAATATGTCATATAGGAAGAATAAGAAGTCGCTCACAACAAAATGGTAAATTAATGAGTTTAGGTCAAAAGGTTGAGCTACTGTTTTAGAGTACTTAATAGTTTTAAAGAGACACGTTAAGGGTTGTTCATAGTTAAATGAAAGTTTAATTTTAAATAAGACCAATAAAATTAGGATTTAATAATGCCAGACTAATATTTCCAATATGTTTGGTTATAAGTAGGAAATCGTGACGACTTCTTAAGCATGTTTTAAACAAAGGATCATGTTTGTTTAAACAAGAATGGCACTCTGCAATAAAAAAACTGGCCAAAGCAAGATTTCTATGCAGAAATTAAATAATTGCTAGAACCAGAAAAATATTTATCCACTATAATAAATAAGCAACATAGAGAAAATGAAATGAAATTGAATGGGGTTTAACGTCCGACTGTTCTGCTCCTAAAATGGGCTAATGAAGACGGGCATATGCCATAATGTGTGCAATGAGGGAAATTTTACCCGGGCAGCGGCGGTTACGGCCTACGAGGTTGGACAGGCAACCATACTCCTTGTCACGTACAACCAAAAAATCGAAACAACGGCAGTTGACTCAATGACAGACGTTATGATACAGAGCGCACGTGCTAACCATTCAGCCACGCAACCTCCCTAAAATCGGCAAATTGCTGACCTACAGCGAGAAACATTTCAACCGGGCCAAATTTTCTATTGTAACAGTTTAATTTGCACGGTACCTTTAGTTATCAACCGAATATTACAAAACTTTTAAAAATAAGCTCCCCCCTGACCAGCTTAAGCGTTCGCAATAAACGTTTGCCACTTAAAATCGGGAAATTGCTGACTTTAAAGTGAGAAACATTACAACCGGGCGAAATTTTCTGTTTTATGACTTTTACAGTACCTTTGATTACCAACCGATTATTTTCTGTTTTATCACTTTTACAGTACCTTTGATTACCAACCGATTATTACAAAACTTTAAAAATAAAAGAGAAAGAGAGAAATGCGGCCTAATGTCCATTCGACACAAACTAGGTCATTTCGGGACTAACATATGTTTTTTAATTTTATTTAAAAACTCCCCCTGCGCTTACAGGTCTTTAGCCGTTGGGAGGAAACCGAAGAACACGGAGAAAACCCACAAGGTTGGACATCATACTTCATGTCACGTGCAACCTGGAGATCGAAACGACGCCCGTTGACTCAATGACAGACGTTACGATACAGTGCGCACATGCTAACCATTCAGCCATTCAGCCTCCCTGAATTCAGAAAATTGCTGACTTATAGCAAGAAACATTTCAACCGGGCGAAATTTTCTGTTTTAACAGTTTAATGTGCACGGTACTTTAATTACCAACCGATTATTACAAAACTTTTGAAAATAAGCTCCAACTGACCAGCTTAATCGTATGCAATAAACGTTTTCGCCTGAATTGAAAGTTCTGCACGGAGAAAGTTCATCTCGATTTCCCGGCGTGGTTCCCCTTGTCAGTGAGGCAGAACGGAGGGCCTGACAAGCACAGCTGTCTAGTCATTCGGATGGGACGAAAAACCAAGGTCCCGTGTACACATTGGAGTGCACGTAAAATATCCCTAAGCAGCTGGAATTCGATACTGTTGAATAAGCTCTATACGATGACTAAATGTGTAGATTGTAGTCACCCACACTGCATGTTTCGCTTAACAATGAAAGGGTGCCGTTTTCAATGTTCGATCCTTTTGTTCTTCTACTCCTGATATGTTGGACTGTTGATCGATGGTTTCATATAAAAGACTACCAATAAGACTCTTTGTACAAGAAGTTCCCAAAAAATATTATGTTGACTTTACGAGAAAGACCTCTAAACATGCTCCAAATTGTAAAAATACGACTTTTTGGGTTTTCAATCTCTTTTTTTCGGCTATCCCTGATATTTAGAAAAAATAATACAATGATTTCACACAACAGGCTAGCTATTAGACTCTCTATTGACAAAAGTTTCACCGCCCTCCCTTCATTGTAACCGAAGTTATCGTGCCCTAAAGAATCAACAAATTAGCTTGTTTATCTCTGCTTACCCTAAGCAGAAAATGCTCATCTTTGAACTCAATCATAACATTGACCTAGTGAACGTCTACACCAAGTTTGAACATTCTAGCTTAATTAGAAGGAGAGTAATTGTGTTCCAAAGTCCCGACCCTTCAAATTGCTTCTATTTTTCATTTTCAATTCAAAATGGTGACCATCACGTGACCGAAATCAAAATTCTATTCGCGACATTTTTTAGGCCTTCCTACAAGGATTCAGAAAATATAACTCCCGAGTCTGTAAGTAAAATAGCAAAAAAGCCTTATTGATTTTTCACTTTTAAATATGGCGGCACTTCCGGTTCGATCGACAAACTCCATATTTTGTGTACAAATCAGTAATTACTTATCTAGTATCCAAAAAAAAAAATCAGGTCATTCTGACCTATATTTCGATGATTTTTTTGAAAATTTTGATCCTTAATTTCGTCAAGGGGAGATAATTTAGAAAATTTCTAATTATATTTTTGAAGTCACATCGGTAGGATCTACTTAGATACTAAATTTCATGAAAATCGTACAACTATTAAAGAAGTTGTCAAATTGGTCTAATCTTCCGGTTCGAAATCACAGCGACGAATTTTCGAAATTCGAAAATGTGAAACTGCAGATGAAAATGGTTTTTTTAAAGGTATTCAAAGAAAAAAGAATTAGTAAAATCGGTCAAAAAATAACAAAGTTACGACTATGCATTGTCATTTTTTTCGTTCGTAAAATTCGGTGATTTCGGATTCGTAAAACGTTTCGAAAATATGTTTAATCAAGGTTCGCACCCCATTTTTGGGGGGGGTAGGTCAAAATTTCAGAAAGATCCTATGGATAGATTCTGAGAAATCCGATTTGCAGAAAACACACAAAAAAAAAAATAATAATAATAATAACTTTAACAGAAACAATAAGCTTTCATATGTAATATGAAAGCTTAATAACTTTAACAGAAACAATAAGCTTTCATATGTAATATGAAAGCTTAATAATAACTTTAACAGAAACAATAAGCTTTCATATGTAATACATATGAAAGCTTAATAATAACTTTAACAGAAACAATAAGCTTTCATATGCAATATGAAAGCTTAATAATAATCTTAACAAAAACAATAAGCTTTCATATGTAATATGTAATATGAAAGCTTAATAATCTTAACAAAAACAATAAGCTTACATATGTAATATGAAAGCTTAATAATTTTAGTAAAAACAATAGTCTTTCAGACGAAAGTCTGAAAGCCTAACTAGATCTGCTACTGTCCCATGGAGATATGAAAGCTTTCATATTCACTGTCACTTCCTGTCACATGTCATGGGTCATATAAATAATCCAAAGAAGAAAAAATAAATCATTAAAATCGGTCACAATCTATCGAAATTAATGTGATTTTTCACTCGTAAACAACTTTTTCGGCACGAAAAACATCAAAAGCGAAATTCGAATTTTTGAAATATTCAAATACCAAAAATTCCACCCGTATCCCGTCTATCCTGAAATTGAAATGTATTAAATTTTAGACATAGGAGGACGCATTGAACATCCTTCATGGGTTCAGAAAACGTAACTCCCATGTATGTAAGTGCAATATCACAAAAGTTATATTGTTTTTTCACGTTTCAAGATGGTGTCACTTCTGGTTCGATCGACAAACTCCATGTTTTGTGTACGAATCAGTAATTACTTGTCTAGTATCGAAAAAAAATAGGTCATTCTGACCTTTATTTCGACGATTTTTTTTAAAAATTTGATTCTTAATTTCACCAAGGGGAGATAATTTAGAAAATTTTAAAAGTCATTTTTCAAGTCGCATCAGTAATGTCTAGTTATATACTAAATTTCATGAAAATCGTACAACTATTAAAGAAGTTGTCAAGTTGGTCTCAACTTCCGGTTCAAAATCACAGCGACGAATTTTCAAATATTACAAAACTTTTAAAAATAAGCTCCCCCTGACCAGCTTAATCATTCGCAATAAACCTTTGCCCCTTAAAATCGGTAAATTGCTGACTTTAAAGTGAGAAACATTACAACCGGGCGAAATTTTCTGTTTTATCACTCTTACAGTACCATTGATTACCAACCGATTATTACGAAACTTTAAAAATAAAACAGAAAGAGAGAAATGCGGCTTAACGTCCATTCGACAAAAACGAGGTCATTTCGGGACTAACATATGTCTTTTAATTTTATTGAAAAACTTCCCTTGCGCGTACGGGTCTTTAGCCGTGGGAGGTAACGGAAGGACACGGGGAAAACCCACGCGGTTGGACACCATACTCCATGTCACGTGCAACCTGGAAATCGAAACGACGCCGGTTGACTCAATGACAGACGTTACGATACAGCGCGCACATGCTAACCATTCAGCCTCCCTAAAATCGGAAAATTGCTGACTTATAGCAAGAAACATTTCCACCGGGCATTTCAATCGAAACAACGCCAGTTGACTCAATGACAGACGTTACGATACAGAGCGCAGGTGCTAACCATTCAGCCACGTAACCTCCCTAAATTTGGCAAATTGCTGACCTACAGCGACAAACATTTCAACCGGGCGAAATTATCAACCGAATATTACAAAACTTTTAAAAATAAGCTTCCCCCGACCAGCATAATCGTTCGCAATAAACGTTTCCCCCTAAAATCGGCAAATTGCTGACTTGAAATTGAGAAACTTGACAACAGGGCAAAATTTCCTGTTTTATCACTTTTACAGTACCTCTGATTACCAACCGATTATAACAAAACTTTAAAAATAAAAGAGAAAGAGAGAAATGCGGGTTACCGTCCATTCCACACAATCTTGGACATTTCGGGGCTCACATATATTTTTTAATTTTATTTTAAAACTTCCCTTGCACGTACGGGTCTTTAGGAGTGGGAGGAAACCGAAGGACACGGAGAAAACCCACGAGGTTGGACACCATAATCCATGTCACATGGAACCTGGAAATCGAAATGACGCCGGTTGACTCAATGACAGACGTTACGATACAGCGCGCACATGCTAACCATTCAGCCTCCCAAAATTCGGGAAATTGCTGACTTATAGCAAGAAACATTTCAACCGAGCATTTCAATCGAAACAACGCCAGTTGACCCAATGACAGACGTTACGATACAGAGCGCAGGAGCTAACCATTCAGCCACGTAACCTCCCTAAATTTGGCAAATTGCGGACCTACAGCGAGAAACATTTCAACCGGGCGAAATTTTATATTTTAACAGTTTAATTTGCACCGAATATTACAAAACTTTTAAAAATAAGCTCCCCCTGACCAGCTTAATCGTTCTCAATAAAACGTTTGCCCCTTAAAATCGGCAAATTGCTGACTTTAAAGTGAGAAACATTACAACCGGGCGAAATTTTCTGTTTTATCACTTTTACAGTACAAGTACCATGGAATACCAACCGATTATTACAAAACTTTAAAAATAAAACAGAAGGAGAGAAATGCGGATTAACGTCCATTCGACACAAACTAGGTCATTTCAGGAATAATATATGTTTTTTAATTTTATTTATAAACTTCCCTTACGCGTACTGGTATTCAGGAGTGGGAGGAAACCGAAGGACACGGAGAAAACCCACGTGCAACCGGGAAATTGAAACTACGCCGGTTGACTCAATGACAGACGTTACGACAAAGCGCGCGTATGATAACCATTCAGTCATTCAGCCTCCCTAAAATCGGGAAATTGCTGACTTATCGCAAGTGACATTTCAACCGGGCGAAATTTTCTGTTTTAGCACTTTAGTTTGCACGGTACTTTAATTACCAACCGATTATTACAAAACTTTTGAAAATAAGCTCCAACTGACCAGCTTAATCGTATGCAATAAACGTTTGGCGTGAATTGACAGTTCTGCACCGAGAAAGTTCATCTCGATTTTCCGGCGTGGTTCCCTCTTGTCAGTGAGGCAGAACAGAGGGCCTGACAAGGACAGCTGTCTAGTCGTTTGGATGGGACGAAAAACCAAGGTCCCGTGTACACATTGAAATGCACGTAAAATATCCCTAAGCAGTTGGAATTCGAAACTGTTGAATAAGCTCTATACGATGAATAATGTGCAAATTGTAGTCACCCACGCTGCATGTTTCGCTTGACAATGACAGGTTGCAGTTTTCAAATTTCGATCCTTTTATTCTTCTACTCCTAATACTTTGGACTGTTGATCGATGGTTTCATATAAAAGACTATCGATAAGACTCTTTGTAGAAGAAGTTCCCCAAAAATATCATGTTGATTGAAGAGAAAAGGACCTTTACAAATGCTCAAAATCGTAAAAATACGACTTTTTGGATTTTCGATCTCTTTTTTTCTGCTATCCCTGACATTTAAAAACAATAACACAATGATTTCACACAACGGGCTAGCTATTAGACTCTCGATTGGCAGGAGTTTCACCACCCTCTCTTCATTATAACCGAAGTTATCGTGCCCTAAAGAATCAAAAAATCAGCATATTTATCCCTGCTTACCCTAAGCAGAAAATGCTCATCTTTAAACTCAATCATGACATTGACCTAGTGAACGTCTACACCAAGTTTGAACATTCTAGCTTAATTAGAAGGAGAGTTATTGTGTTTCAAAGTCTCGGCCATTCAAATTGCTACTATTTTTCATATTCACTTCAAAATGGAATCCATCAGTAGACCTAAATCAAAATTCTGCTCCCAGCGATTTTTGGGCCAACCTTCAAAGATTCTGAAAAGATAACTCCCGTGTCTGTAAGTAAAATAGCAAAAAAGCCTTAGGGATTTTTCACGTTTCAAGATGGTGGCACTTCCGGTTTGATCGACAAACTTCATATTTAGTGTACAAATCAGTAATTACTTTCAAAAATGTGAAACTGCAGATGAAAATAATTTTTTTCAAGGTATTCAAAGAAAAAAGAATTAGTAAGATCGGTCAAAAGTTACGACTATGCATTGTCAGTTTTTTCGTTCGTAAAATTCGGTGATTTCGGATTCGTAAAACGTTTTGAAAATATATTTAAACAACGTTCGCACCCCATTTTTTTTTTTTTGGGGGGGGGGGGGTAGGTCAAAATTTCAGAAAGATCCTATGGATAGATTCTGAGAAATCCGATTTGCAGAAAACACACACACAAAAAAATAATAATAATAACTTTAACAGACACAATAAGCTTTCATATGTAATACATATGAAAGCTTAATAATAATTTTTAATAATCATCTTGGTAATAACAATAGTCTTTCACCATTGAAAAATGGTGAAAGCCTAATAATAATAATCTTAGTAATAACAATAGCCTTTCACCATTGAAAATGGTGAAAGCCTAATAATAATTTTAAAAAAAACAATAGTGTTTCACACAAGCTTCGCAGTGTGAAACCCAAATAATAATTTTAACAAAAACAATAGTGTTTCACACAAGCTTCGCAGTGTGAAACCCTAATAATAATAATAAGAATAATAATTTTAACAAAAACAATAGTGTTTCACACAAGCTTCGCAGTGTGAAACCCTAATAATAATTTTAATAATCTCAATAATTTTAGTAACGACAATAGTCTTTCAGACTGAAAGCCTAATAAGAATAATAATTTTAACAAAAACAATAGTGTTTCACACAAGCTTCGCAGTGTGAAACCCTAATAATTTTCACAAAAACAATAGGGTTTCACACAAGCTTGGCGCATTAATATGGCAGTGAAAACTACCAAGTCCGCGAAAACAAAATAATTATAAGTTATGAAAAATATTTTGAAGCAGTCCCTTTTGGACAAGGAGATGTGATGGAATGTAATTATTTATTTTATGTATTTTTAAATCAATCTGTGCAGAAACAATACGGACATTAAGCCATTCCACGACAGTAAACAATAACTCGCTTCAGTCCACGGCCTAATATTATAAAACAAATGTTTGTCAAGTTTGAGCCACACTAAACTATCCTCTCTAGCACAGAAAACTGCCGGGTACTTTTTAATCCAACTGTTATACAGCAAGACAAAGTCTCCGCCTTTACACTTTGTTCTTTTGAAGACTTCAATTTCAAAACCTGTAACTTTAGGTTGATCCCATTTTTTAGCCAACATTCACTAATTTATAAGAAAAGCTATGCTGATTTTAACTTTCTGAATAGACCTCTCCTTTGGTCCACTATTTCAAGCATTGATAAAGACGAGAGCATCCTCGTCGAAACGTCGCTTAGTATCAAACTCAGTAATTGTGTATCCGTAAAATTGTACCTTGTGTTAATATGTTCAATTACTAAATGCCAATCAAAGAAGAGTTCAAACATAAGTTACCCTGTACCTATCAGGCTTGCACCATGATATATCACTTCATCCATGTCTTTTTGACAACGTGAAGTTGACACGTTATTCAGGATTCGACAAGAAAACAGCTGAGCGCAGGACAAATCTGTCCAGTGCACGCCAACAAACCTGTCAACACACTATTCGCGCGACAAACGGTCGTCTCATTTTTGATCGGTCACCCAACGTTCACTTACACTTACTGTCGGGGGTAGCAGGAAATGATCGGATGTAACGTTATTCGGGATTCGGTAACAAAACAGGTGATTGCTACCCCGTGCACGTTAACAAACCAGTCAGCACCCTATTCGCTTGACAAACAGTCGTTTCTGTGCTAGTCAGTCACACAACAAGGAGATGGTCGGATGCAAAACAGATGGTTCTGTATTGATGGCGAATCCCGAATAACGTACTGGCTCGTTATGCGTTATTCGCCAATCCCGAATAACGAGCCAGCACGTTATTCGGGATTTGGCAAATAAACAGATGATTGCTGGAGATGACTGCCCCCCTGCACGCTAGCAAACTAGTCAGCACCCTATCCGATTGACAAACAGTCGTTTCTGTGCTAGATAGATTGTTCAGCACGTTATTCGGGATTCAACAAGAAAACAATTGTGTGCAGGACAAGACTGCCCAGTGCACACCAACAAACCAGTCAACACGCTACTTCGCTCGACAAACGGTCGTCTCGTTGTTACCCTTATCGTCGGGTGTAGCGACGAAATGGTCGGATGCAGCGTAAGTCGGTCCGTTTTAGTGGCGAATCCCGAATAACGTGCTGGCTCGTTATTCGAGAATCTCGAATAACGAGTTCTGGGGTATAGCGTCCTACTCTTCTGCACCTAACCAGGGCTAATGGAAGACAGTCAGTGTGCTTTAAGGGAAATTTTGCCCGGGCAGCGGCGCCACGGCCTCCTCTTATATCGAATTCCAACTATCAAGAGATATTTTACGTGCACGCCAATGTGTACACGGGACAACGGTTTTTCGTCCCATCCGATCGACTAGACAGCTGTCCATGTCAGGCCCTTCGTTCTGCATCCTTGACAAGGGGAAACCACGCCGGAAAATCGAGATGAACTTTCTCGGCCAATGCAGGGATCTAACACATGACCTACAGGCTAGCGAGCCAGCGTCTTACCCACTTGGCCACGTGATCCCCTTATTCGCATACTAAACAGTTTCTCCGTGCTAGTCGGCCGTAACGTTCATTTATCCCTACAGTCGGAGGTATCGAGGAAATGGTCGGATGAAAGGTAGACCGGGTCTTGTTTTACTTCCGAACCCCGAATAACGTACTGGCCCGTCGTTCGGGATTCGACAATAAAACAGGTGAGGGCAAGAGAGGACTGTCCAGTGCACACCAACGAACCAGTCCACACTCTATTCCCTCGAGAGTGGTCTCCTTGCTAGTCGGTCACCCAACGTTCACTTACCCCTATGGTCGGGGGTAGCGGAGAAATGATCACCCAACGTTCACTTACTGTCCTGTGCTCTCCAACAAACCAGTCAGCACCCCTTACACGCTTGAGAACCTGCCATCTCCGTGCTAGTCGGCCACCCGACATTCATTAACCCCTTGGGTCGGAGGAAGCGAGGAAATGGTCGGATAGAAGGTAGACTGGTCTGTTTTAGTAGCGAATCCCGAATAACGTGCCAACTTCACATTGCCTGTCGTTTTGGCAGTAAAACTGTTAACAGAGATTTCTTGGAGTCTTCTTAGGATCATTAAATCTACATATTTTATCTATTTTGATAGATTCCATCAACTGGCATTTGTAACATCTCCACCAAAAGATCTTATTTTGTGGTCATTCTCCCAACACTCGGCAAATCTCGACAGATTCTGGAACGTTCCGGAACCTACATCTAGTCTCGGATGTATGACAGTAAGTGATATGTACCTACGCCCATACATTTGCGATGCGGCTACCGGTTTACTTTAACAGGAAAACTTGACGCTATTAAAAACAAACAAGACATCATGGGCGCAGCCATGTTTCATCCGGGACCTTTAAAGTAGTTCCAAGACACCACAGGCGCAGCCATGTTTCAACCGGGACCTTTAAAGTAGTTCCAATATGGCGGAATTCGTCATACAGCCGAGATTAGATGTAGGTTCCGGAATCTGTCGAGGATTGCCAAGTGGTTCTCCCCACTTTCATTGACATTAGTGAATATAAGGTTGTTTTTCATAGTTCTTGCTTTCATGTCTATTAGCTCAGTTCTTACTCTTGAATAATCGTTTTCTAATTTATTCAGTGACCTGCCTAAAATATTTGTTCAATCATTGATTGCTTTAGTTTCTTTGCTTACTTCTGTGATGTCGTTCCCCAAACATGATATCTCTCTTTAACTTCTCTAAACTCCGGCTGAAATTCTTGTCTAAGTTGTTCCAGTTCACTGTTTATTTCTTCAATTCTAGCCATCAGGTTTGAAATTTTTTTACAGAAAATCAGTAGCCCAGAAAAGCATGTAGGTGTTAAGTTGCTCTTGGTGTATCAACCTAGGACTGACCAGACGAGGTTGAAGTACACTTGCTCGGGGTGTAGAAATATGCATCAGTGGTTGTCAAGATGGCCATAATCCAGGAAATTACGTTTGGATATGCCGATTATCGATTATCGAAAAGAACCAAGGTCTTTGTGATTTAAACAACTTTGATATACCATATTTTTTACATTATTTGCGTATAAGGGGCGATCATTTTGTCTGGGAATTTTGGTCCGATTTTCACGAAATTCAAACTCAAATGTCATTAGCAGGCCCGTAGCCAGTGGGTGGCAAAAGGGGGGGGGGGCAATGCCCTCCTGAAAAAATGTTTTGCCCCCCCCCACCAAAGAAAATTTGCCAACCATAAATCTAAAATACCTACTGTAGACCGTAACGGGTGTGCCCCTCCTAAAAACTCCACAGCTCCCCCTACGGGCCTGGTCATTAGGGTGTAACGATGATATATTGAAGCTCTAGTTTCATCAAAATCGGATCAAAATAGTGACCTCTAGAGGGTCCACAACCATGATATACAATATTTTTATACGCCCACATTTTCATGTGGACGTATATTGTCGTCGCCCCTGTTCGTCCGTCCGTCCTTCCGTCCACAATTGTTTGTGAACAGTCTACAGGTCACAATTTTTATCCGATTTCAATGAAACTTAAAATATAGGTTTATCACCCTAAGATCTCGGTTCCTTTCGATATTGGCATGTATCGGACCGTAACTTCATGGGTTATGGCCCCTGATTGTACGAAAAATCACGTTTTTTAGCTTGTTAACAGTGTAGAGGTCACAATTTTGAACCGATTTGGATGAAACTTGAAATGCATGTTTATAAACCAAAGATCTTGGTTCCTTTCGATATTTGCGCCAATTGGATCGTAACTTCCTGAATTATCGCCCCTGATTGTCCGAAAAATCGCCCTTTTTAGCTTGTGGTCCCTCTGGAGGTAAAAATTGTTATCCGATTTAAAAAACCGTTTGATTATATCACCGTGCCATAGTTATGAAGGTTGAGTTCGAATTTCGTGAAAATCGGACCAAAATTGAAAGACAAAATGGCCGCCATTTATACGCGAATAGTGTGAAAATATGTTATATCAAGGTTGTGAACAGTGTAGAGGTTACAATTTTGAACCGATTTGGATTAAACTTGAAATGCATGTTTATAACCCAAAGATCTTGGTTCCTTTCGATATTTGCGCCAATCGGATCGTAACTTCCTGAATGATTGTCCGAAAAATCACCCTTTTTAGCTTGTGGTCCCTCTGGAGGTCAAAATTGTTATCCGATTTAAAAAAAACGTTTGATTATATCACCGTTTCATGGTTATGAAGGTTGAGTTCGAATTTCGTGAAAATCAGACCAAAATTGACGGACAAAATGGCTGCCATTTGTACGCGAATAGTGTGAAAATATGTTATATCAAGGTTGTGGACCTTATAGAGGCCACAATTTTGAACCGATTTGGATGAAATTTGACATGTATGTTTATAACCGAAAGATCTTGGTTCCTTTTGATATTTGCGCCCATCGGATCGTAACTTCCTGAATTATGGCCCCTGATTGTCCGAAAAATTGCTCTTTTTAGCTTGTGGTCAATCTGGAGGTCAAAATTGTTATCCGATTTAAAAAAAACGCTTGATTATATCAACGTTCCATGGTTATGAAGGTTGAATTCGAATTTCGTGAAAATCGGACTAAAATTGACGGACAAAATGGCCGCCGTTTGTACGCGAATAGTGTGAAAATATGTTATATCAAGGTTGTGGACCTTATAGAGGTCACAATTTTGAACCAATTTTGATGAAACTTGACATGTATGTTTATAACCGAAAGATCTTGGTTCCTTTCGATATTTGCGCCCATCGGATCGTAACTTCTTGAAGTTAAATACATGTCAAGTTTCATCCAAATCGGTTCAAAATTGTGGCCTCTATAAGGTCCACAACCTTGATATAACATATTTTCACACTATTCGCGTACAAATGGCAGCCATTTTGTCCGCCCTTTTTAGCTTGTGGTCCCTCTGAAGTTCAAAATTGTTATCCGATTTAAAAAATAGGCTGGCACTGCCAGGCAGGATACGCCCACATTTTTGAGAGATGGATAGAGAACAAGCAATACCGAAAGTGATTTTTCCTACATCATTAAGTCCTGTATTTCATACTGTATTGGGAGCAGCCATTTTGTTGGTCAGTTCCAGTCTGATATTCATGAAATTCTAAGCCGACAATGATTATGGTCTGACGGTACACAACCTAGAAATGTTACTTTTCGTCAAAATCGGATTAGAATTGTGACCTGTAGAGTCCACAACCATGATATACCATATTTTTACACTATTCGCGTACAAACGGTGACCATTTCGTCCGGCAATTTTGGTACGATTTTCACGAAATTCTAACTCAACCTTCCTTACGGTGCAACAGTAATATAATCAGAGTTTTTTTTTAAATCAGATAATAATTGTTCGATAGATAGACAGAGAACAAGCATTACCGAAAGTGATTTTTCCTACAATCAAAGGCCATAATTCATTAAGTTACAATTTGATATGCGCAAATATGGAAAAGAATAAAGATCTTTAGGTTATAAACAAGCATTTCAGGTTTTATCAAAATCGAATTAAAATTGTCACCTCTACAGGGTCCACAACTTTGACATACCATATTTTTACACTGTTCGCGTACAAACGGCGGCCATTTTTTCTGGCAATTATGGTCCAATTTTCTCGAAATTCGAACTCAACCTTCCGTAGGGTGTAACGGTGATAGAGTCAAACGTTTTTTCAAATCGGATAATAATTGTGACCTCCAGAGGGACCATAGGCGATTTTTCGGACAATCAGGGGCCATAATTCAGGAAGTTACGATCCGATATGCGCAAATAACGAAAGGAACCAAGATCTTTGGGTTATAACCATGCATTTCAAGTTTAATCAAAATCGAATTAAAATTGTGACCTCTACAGGGTCCACAACCATGATATACAATTTTTTAACAGTATTCGCGTACAAACGGCGGCCATTTTGTATGGCAATTTTGGTCCGATTTTCCCGAAATTCGAACTCAACCTTCCTTACGGTGTAACGGTAATATAATCAACCGTTTTATTAAATCGGATAATAATTGTGACCACCAGAGGGACCACAAGCTAAAATAAGGCGATTTTGCGTATAATCAGGGGCCATAATTCAGGAAGTTACGTTCCGATAAGCACAAATATCGAAAGGAACTAAGATCTTTGGGTTATAACCATGAATTTCAAGTTTCATCAAAATCGAATAAAAAATGTGACTTCTACAGGGTCCACAACCTTGATATACCATTTTTTAACAGTATTCGCGTACAAACGGCGGCCATTTTGTATGGCAATTTTCGTCCGATTTTCCCGAAATTCGAACTCAACCTTCCTTCGGGTGTAACGGTGATATAATCAAACGGTTTTTTAAATCGGATAATAATTGTGACCTCCAGATGGACCACAAGCTAAAAAGGGTGATTTTTCGGACAATCAGGGGCCATAATTCAGGAAATTACATTCCGATAGGCGCAAATATCGAAAGGAACCAAGATCTTTGGGTTATAAACATGCATGTCAAGTTTCATCAAAATCGCTTCAAAATTGTGACCTCTATAGGGTCCACAAGCTAAAAACGTGATTTTTCGTACAATCAGGGGCCATAATCCATGAAGTTTTCATCCGATACATGCCAATATCGAAAGCAGCCGAGATCTTTTGGGGATAAACCTATATTTCAAGTTTCGTCAAAATCGGATAAGAATTGTGACCTGTAGAGGGTCCACAAACAAATTGTGGACGGACGGACGTCCGGACGGACAGGGGCGACGACAATATACGTCCACATAAAAATGTGGGCGTATAAAAACCGTTTGATTATATCACCATTTCATGGTTATGAAGGTTGAGTATGAATTTTGTGAAAGACAGATCTTAGTTCCTTTCGATATTTGCGCCCATTGGATCATAACTTCCTGAATTATGTCCCCGGATTGTCCGAAAAATCGCTTTTGTTCCCTCTGGAGGTCAAAATGATTGTCCGAAAAATTGCTCTTTTTAGCTTGGTCCCTCTGGAGGTCAAAATTATTATCCGATTTAAAAAAAACGTTTGACTATATCACCGTTACATGGTAATGAAGAGAGAGAGTTTGAATTACGTGAAAATCGGACTAGAATTGACGGACAAAATGGCCGCCGTTTGTACACGAATAGTGTGAAAATATGTTATATCAAGGTTGTGGACCCTATAAAGGTCACAATTTTAAATCGATTTTGATGAAACTTGACATGTATGTTTATAACCCAAAGATCTTGGTCCCTTTCGATATTTACGCCCATCGGGTCATTACTTCCTGAATTATGTCCCCTGATTGTACGAAAAATCACCCTTTTTAGCTTGTTGTGCCTCTGGAGGTCACAATTATTATCTGATTTAAAAAAAACCGTTTGATTATAAAAACCAAACAAATTCTAATGATTTTCTGATAATTCCTTAATATGCGACAACTCTTGTTGACTGCCTGGACGATTTGGCTGCTGTGTGGGCTTATGTTTCGTTGCCTGACAACCTATTTTTTAAACTATTAGCGATTTTTTCCGGCAGTTTCACGGAATTCAACCATCACCACAGTCTAACGGTGATATATATTCGAAGGATTTGGGTTTTTTTTTAAATCGGATAATAATTGTGACCTCTAGAGGGACCATAAGCTAAATGCACGACTTTTCGTACAATCTGAGTCCATAATCCTACATGGAAGTTATAATCCTACATGCGCAAATATCGAAAGGAACCAAGATCTTTGAGTTATAAACAGGCATTTTAAGTTTCATCAAAATCAGATGAAAATTGTGACCTCTAGTGTTCACAACCTGAAAACATAATTTTTCGTACAATCAGGGGCCATAATCCACGATGCCAATATCAGAAGCAGTCGAGATCATTGGTGATGAAGCTATATGTCAAGTTTCGTTAAAACCGGATAAGGATTGTGACTTGTACAGAGGCGGATGGCAAGGGGCGACAATACGTCCACATGAAAATGTGGGCATATAGCTACACAGCACCCCATGTATTCTGGATGTGTCAGTTGGATATCCTGGGTTCATTTTATAAGCATTATCTATTGTTCACCCTCTCCGGGTTGTTTGCTAACTCCATTAGTTCTAATATATGTGAATATGTTACATATAATTACTATGATAATAACCTTTTTTTTCTTCTTGTGACAGGGAATCAGGTTGTAATATTGGCACACCATGAAGACTCTCGTTACATAATGTTATATCTTCTGATGAACAAGATTGTCCTGTAATATACACACCATGTTTCACTTATACGTTATTTGATTTGTTTGATACATTTTATCAACAAATGACAGTAATATGAACAAGCCAACAGTGAGGCTGATGTCCCCCGCTGAAATCCCGAAATAAATAGATGACACATTAATTAATCGCACATTTATTTTATTCAAAAGTATGGAGCAATAAAACTATACACTAATTTTCATCACTCTCTTTCAGGTAGAAACAAGATTATCTTGTCCCAAAGCATCAACCAATGAAATTGAGTAGCTCTGCTTAGCTTCAGCTCTAAATGTTAATCATTGAACTCCGTCAAGACATTCACCTGATGAATATCTACATCGAGTTTAAACATTAAAATCAGAGTTGTGATGTTCCAAAGTCTTGACCAATCAATTTGCTTATCGCTCCTTAGCCTAAGCAGAAAAATTCTTAAAATCGAACTTGGTCAAGGTATTGGTGTAATGAAACTAACCATACACCAAGTTTCATCACCCTCACTTAGACTGAAAGTTATCGTGTCACCAATCATCAACCAATAAAATGGCTTATCTCTGAGAACACTAACCATTCGGTAACCCACCCCCCTCAATTATTTATAACTGATGATATGATGTCCCAAAGCATCAACCAATCAAACTGCTTATCTCTGCTTAACCTAGGCAGAAATTGCTCATCTTCGAATTCCATCAATATGCTAAATCTCGTAACATCAATAAACATTATCTGCAGTTTGATATGATGAAAGTATGCAATATGTTCAGTTGAAAACATTAATGTAATAGTCAGGTAAAGATAAGCCATATGTAGGGGGTACCTAGAACAAATTGCAACAGAATATTTCTCGATGGAATCTGATAGAGGGGTCCCTTAAGGAGTCACAAACGAAAATCGCCCAAAATTAAAAGATAGGTTTTCGAGTAATTAGCATAAATCCAATATGGCCGCCATTAAACCGTTAAAACGCCAATATCTCGACAATAGTTAGGTTCAGAGGATGTAAATGTAATGTGGATAGATAGGAAAGTGGTGCAAATGAATCAGAAAAGCCATAACCAAATGACGGCAAGACGTCCCCGTGACGTCATACTGACGACGTGACGTCATACTGACGATCTGACGTCACACAGCTCGGTTTGTCGTCTGAACCTTATACACCTTATTCAGAAGTACTTTGAATTAATTTCGAAATGACTGCAGCCACGCAAGCAACATTAATCACAGACAGATCCGTTGGAGTCTCACATGTGTTGTGCCGAACTAGGTTTGTCTAATTTGTTGATCGACCCACCTGCCGCAAATTTAAAAATTAAAATTAATACACCGGTTGATACGAGCACAACACACAATGTAATACGGACGTCACAAACATGTTTCCATCTGATTCCAATTCCAATGCACCTGAACCAATTGTTATACAAAGATGTGATCATAAGACAGGTCATATCAAGAGTGCCGGAAACATACTTGATACTTCATTCGGACATTTCCGTCAATATGTAGCGGACAACGTTGATTGCAACCCATGTACACTGGGTGGTAAGAAGTCGCTACACGCAATGGGGATGATTGAAACTGTGACCCCTGAAATCGCCAATAAAGTTTTAATAAAGAGGAATCCAAAAGTTAGGAGAGACATTCCTACAGTCCATGATTGAAATACAGTTCTACCAGAAGCCAGGTAAAAGAAACCCCATTAACTTCTACAAACTACCTCCCGTGTAATCCTTTTACTAAATTGGACTTGATATGGAAAGTTTCGTGGCCCTTGAAACCAGATAGGCCACTCTGGTCGGGCACAATGCAGGCCGTTATGAATGGAGCCCATTTTGGAAAAGCCACCATACGATTTTTGCCAATGATAGACATGGATCCAACCAATCTCACTTTCGACCAACCATTATGGTGGAAGGCCAGAACAATTATAAATAATGAATCATCCGATAGTAAACTGAAACGTATAGTTTTACACCTTGTCAAGGTCCTTGGAGGTTTCCATACGGCTATGAGCTTTCTGGGTTCAATTGGTCACGTTATGGACAGTTCCGGTCTGAGACAAATATTGGAGAAAATTACGGAGAAAACACTGTCGGGCACATGTTGAGCGGGAAGGCGTACGCCAAGGCAGCTCGTGCACATTTCCCCGTAATTGATAGAGTACATGGCAAATTTGAGAATGAAAGAGCAAATTTGGGAAATCACCCTACCGGACAGCTCTGGCGCCAGTATATGGATATGGTAAACGTATTCAGAAATTTGATAAGATCTGAACGGACAGGCGGGCGATTGGTCTCTTCACCTGTCTGTATTAGCGGGGATGATATCGTACTTTGCCGCGACCGGTCACCGTAATTATGCCAAGTCGGTACAGATATTCATGCAAGATATGGTTGAACTGAAAGTAAAGGATCCTCTAATATGTTCGTTATTCGAGAAAGGTTTGTTTGTTGTTAGACGTTCTGACAGGTTCTGGGCTGGACGACCGAAGGATTTGGTAATTGAGCAATCACTCATGAGACCAATTAAAAGTATCGGAGGTCTGGTGCATGGACGTGGTGTGATGGATGAGATTCAACGCAACAAATGGATCTTATCAATGCCAGCATGTTCGGCGATAAATGATGCGATGACAGAGCTCTCGCTTAAATACAAAGATAATTTGCCACACAAGGACTGTTCAACTACGCGGGTTAAACGTGACAACAAAGATGGTACAGTCTTGTTACAGTACTTAATAGAAAACAATCCATTCGACTTTTCGGAGGAGTTACGCGACATTTCGTCTGGTCAGACGGCGTCATCTGCTGTAAATTGTCACCATGCGTATGACATGGGATTGGCAATACTGAACAAGATAAATAAATTAGGTATTGATCATAGGAATATTCAAACAATACTTTTTGGAAACACCGCTATTTCTTTTGATGAAAATTCTTTAATCGTTGAAATCGTACATAATTTTATCAAACTAACTAAACGCTTTAAAACTGCCTAGATCATTACAAAAATTCCCCACCCCCTCCAGTTAGCAGATGAACTCATAAAATTCATAAAACTTGATGAACTAATTTTGGGCCTCGGCATCGATGGTCTTATTGAATATCTATCGTTATAATCTACTTGTATATGTACTGTTTATTTCCTTTCCGAGGGATCTTTACCTTCTTTACCTTCTTTTCCTTCACCCTCTGCACTCTGTAAAATATGTTAACCAAATACATCCAGTCGTCCACTTCTGAATGACCATTGTTTATGGAAGCGATTTTACATAAGCAGCAATGCTTGTTATTGTATCCATATATTGTATGTTAAATATATCTGTGATTCACTAAGAAATAAAATATTGTTTAAACCAAGATGTATGACTGTGATGCATGTGAATTTTCTTTCAGAAAGAAAGATGAAGTTGTTACAATGGGACAATCGAACAAGATCAACGTAGATGGAGATCCTGTAACTATTGACACACAGTTATTATTCCAACGCTTCATTGCTATTGGCAGTGTCAGTTCGGATATTGATAACATCGAAGATTTGTTAAAGTATGAGCTCGCCAACCACCCCACCGCGCTTTTTGACGATAGTGGGTTCATTACAGAAGCAACTAAATCACAACTTCTTGATGCTCTGTCTCTCATGCATAGTGATGCTCCAGGCCAGGCGAACCCTGTTGTGACAACAGTTCTTGACGGCGGTGCATTATTTACGATGCGTTAAATGGTCACAAAAAGTCAGTACCAGTACAACTCAAGTCGGTGTTTCAGTCACTCCCACCAACGGGCGATGGTGCGAGGTATCATAGTTTTCGGGTGTATTTACAAGTACAGACCTGGATGGGGAACTTTACTCTAAAGCCCGATGAGTGGGGGTGGAAAATTTCAGATAACAAACTTGCCGCCATAACAATGAGTAAACCACCTTCACCAGATGCCTTACTCAAAGTTATTCGCTGTAATTGTAAAATGGACTGTAACTCGAAAAGGTGCACATGTAGGAGGCATTGACTAGAGTGCACAAGTGCCTGTGCAGAATGCAGAGGTGTGGCTTTTGTAAATTCTGTCGTAACTGAAGACACAGCGGATGATTTGTAAATGTTAGATCGCTGTAATAGTTATTTATTTGTACCACTTTGATCTATACATGTAATTGTAATGTTCTTACTGCATGAATTTCTAAATACATTAGACTCCTTATTAAATGTTTCTAGCGGCATTTAGCTGTACCACTTTTACTATCTTCGTGTTATACATTTGCATGTCCGGAATCAAACCATTCCCGAGATATTTGAATTTTAAGGTTTCAATGGAAGCCATATTGTACTTCTGACGTCAAATGGACGCCGTTTTGAACTTATGGGGTTATGACGTCACAGAGACACCATTTAGCTATGATTTCTGCTTCATTGGTACCACTTCCCTATCTACCCGTTATACATTTATATGCCCCGAATCCAATCATTTCTTATCAGTTGGAATTTTAAGGGTTCAGTGGCAGCCATATTGGACTTATGACGTCACAAGGACGCCATTTTGGACTTATGACGTGATGACATCACAGGGAAACCATTTAGCTATGTTTTCTGATTCATTGGCACCATTTTTTTTATCTACCCACAGTATATTTACATCCTCTAAACCCAACTATTGTCGAGATATTGGCGTTTTAACGGTTTAATGGCGGCCATATTATTTGATTTATGCTAATTACTCGAAAACCTATTTTTTTATTTTGGGCGATTTTCGTTTGGAAGTCCTTAAGGGACCCCTCTACCAGATTCCGCCGAGAAAAATTCTGTTGCAATTTGTTCTAGGTTATTTGGGATCTTTACCTGACTATAAGCAATATGTTCTTTTTCTTCATTTTGATAACATGAATAATATAACACACGGTACAATTATAAGGAATACAAGTTTTTTAAAGGATTCATTTATGTGACGTTTCGACGAGGGTTCTCCAGTCTTTATCAAGCAAAGAATGACAACCATAGTAAAAATGACAAGCCAACAGTCTGGCTGATGTCCCCCGTCGAAATCCCAAAATAAATAGATGACACATATTAATTAATCGCAGATTTATTTTTTTCAGAAGTATGGAGCAATCAAACTATGCACTAAGTTTCATCCCTCTCTATCAGATATAATCAAGATTATCTTGTCCCAAAGTATCGACCAATGAAATTGATTAGCTCTGCTTAGCTTCAGCTCGAATGTTAATTAATCATTTAACTCAGTCACGACATTCACCTGATGAACATTACCTCAAGTTTAAACATTCTACCACAATTAAAAGCAGAGTTGTTATGTTCCAAAGTCTTGACCAATCAAATTGCTTATCACTCCTTAGCCCGAGTAGAAATACTGATTATCAAACTTTGTCATGGTAATGGTATAATGCATCTATATTCTGAGTTTCATGGCTGTCACTTCATTATAACCGAAGTTATTGTGCCCCAAAGCATCAACCAATCAGATTGCTTATCTCAGTTTACTGTAAGCATAATCGAACTCCATCAAGGAATTCACCTAATGAACGCCAAAACCAAGTTTGAACATTCTAGCTGCGTTAGAAGGAGAGTTAATAAATTAAATTGCTTATTGCTCTGCTTATCCTGAGCAAAAAATGTTCATTATCGAACTTAGTCAAGGTATTGATGTAATGAAACTATACGCCAAGTTTCATCATCCTCACTTAATTAGAACTAAAGTTATCAAGTCCCAAAGCATCAACCAATCAAATTGCTTATCTCTGTTTACCCTAAGCAGAAAATTCTCATCTTCGAACTCCATCAAGACATTGACCCTAATAAACATATACACCAAGTTTGAACATTTTAACATTTAGACGGAGAGTTATTGTGTTTCAAAGTCTCGGTCAATCAAATTGCTTATCGCTCTGCTTACCCTGAGCAGAAAATGCTCATTATCGAGCTTAGTCAAGGTATTGATGTAATGAAACTACAAACCAAGTTTCATCACTCTCGCTTAATTAGAACTAAAGTTATCGTGTCCCAAAGCATCAACCAATCAAATTGCTTATCTCTGCTTACTGCTTACCCTAAGCGGAAAATTTTCATATTCGAACTCCATCAGGGCATTGACTCAATAAACACCTATACTATGTTTGAACATTCTAGCTTAATTAGAAAGAGTTATTGTGTCCCCAAAAATGGGGCGGGTGGACGGACGGGCGGACGAACGAACTCATTTTAATAATCCCCTGCTTTCTTGAAAGCCGGAGGACAAAAATATGGAACAAAGACAAACATTATATACTATTAAAAAAAAAATAGGGATATTTGATTTTGGGGATCATCGTGGGGGTCCAACCCAAGATTTGCACGACTCTGACTTTGAATGTTACAGTCATTGTGGCATTGAGTTCCAGGGTGGAAACATCAGTTTAATTGTTTTAGTGACCAGAAAACAAATTTTGATATGCGTCGGCTTACCCAAAATGAAAGGTTACGTGCCCTTGGCATGCTACAGATCGGCACAACACAGGCGGTTGTGGCGCGGACGATGAATGTTTCTCAGTCTGTCATAAGCAGGCTATGGTCCAGATACCGTGATACACAATCTGTACAGGACAGACCACGCTCAGGTCGACCAAGGGCGACAACTCAAGCCCAGGATCGATTTATCCGTACCTTGGCCTTGAGAAATCGTGTCATCACAGCAAATCAGATCAGCGCTCGTCTTCAAACAGACACTGGTGTGAGAATGAGTGGCCAGACGATTCGGAATCGACTGCATAGGGGTTACCTTCGCGCCCGACGTCCTTGCGTGATCCCTTGTTTGAGAGATCATCACATTCAGGCAAGACGTCGTTGGTGTATTGATCGTCAACACTGGGATAATCGACGATGGAGCAATGTGATGTTTTCAGATGAGTCAAGGTTCAGTGTTGATTTTTTGGACAGACGTAGGAGGGTGTGGCGTCGTCGAAACGAGCGCTTCCAAGACGTTAACGTCATCAGACATGATCGATTTGGGGGTGGTTCTGTTATGGTGTGGGGAGGCATCACTGTTGCTGGAAGAACGGCTTTACATGTTGTTGCAGGGCGTGTTACAGGCCAGTACTACCGGCACAACATCTTGGCAGTCCATGTTGTGCCGTTCTAACGAAGTCATGGCCGCCGTTTCATCTTCCAGGATGACAACGCAAGATGTCACAGGGCCAGGATCGTTACAGGTTACCTCCAACAACAGAACATCACCACATTACCTTGGCCAGCACTGAGTCCCGACCTCTCCCCCATCGAGCATGTCTGGGACATGCTTGGACAGAGGTTACGTCAACGTCAACAACGTCCTGCCAATGTCCAAGAACTTGCTGCTGCGTTGCAACAGGAATGGGACAATCTGGACCAAAATGACCTTAGACGTCTCATTAGGAGTATGCCACGTCGGATCAATGCATGTTTGGCAAACAGAGGAGGATTTACCCGTTACTGACTTTGTTGTGATGCTGTGGTAACTTTGCTGTTTGACCCCAGGTATCATTTTACCCTTATAATGGTCAGTCTGTGCCTTACTTAGTCTAACGATCATTTGGAATAAATCGATGAATGTGAACTTCATTTCATTTTGTCATTTGTTTCTTCGTCAGTTTCATTAGGTGACTTTAATAACACTTAAAAATCAAATATCCCTTACTTTTTTTTGAATAGTATATTACAATATGTTCATTTAAATAAAATTAATATAATAAAGTACCCATATTATTATTGATCACAATGGTACAAATAATCGGTAGTCAGATTATATAGCACTATGATTAATACTTATACAATGTAAGAATGAGCAAAGCCGACCTGTTTTGTGTCGTATATTCCACAATCTACAAATCTCGACAGCCAGCCCTGCATTTAATCTTTGTTTTTCACCTGTTATACTCAGTATGTTCCCATATTCCTCTGCTAGTGGCAACGCAACATACACAGGGCACTATAAAATGAAAGTAATTCAAAATCTCCAAAAACTCGTTCTATAATAGTGAAAAGCGTTTGGGTGTCTGGGGTAATAAAAAGAGATTAGACGAGAGAGAGAGAGAGAGAGAGAGAGAGAGAGGGAGATGTGGTTTTACGTCCACTCGGCACAAACTAGGTCATAAGGTTCAATTTCATTTCAATAATTCGCTTGCACGTAGGGGTCTTTAGCAGTGGGGGGGAAACTGGAGAGAGAGAGAGAGAGAGAGAGAGAGAGAGAGAGAGAGAACTGGGGTTTAACGTCCACTCGACATAAACCAGGTCATTTAGGTACTAACATATGGTTTAATTTAGATTTTCATTTGCTTGCGCGTATGGGTCTTTCGCAGTGCGAAGAAACTGGAGGACCCTGAGAAAACCCACGAGGTTGGACAGGCGACGCTACTCCTTGTCACGTACAACCGGTGATTCGAAATCACGCCAGGTGACTCAATGACAGGTTTTATGAAACAGCGTGCACGTGCTAACCATTCGGCCATCCAACCCCCACGGAGGAAACCTGGTAAAAATCCACAAGGCTGAGCATGCTACCCTATTCTTGAGGAATCGAAACCACAACATTTGACTAAATGACAGACCTTATGATACAGCGCGCACGTGCTAACGATTCGGCCATCCAACCCCCTCAGAGATGAGGCATGTCACAATAATCAATAAGAAGTAAATCAGAAGGTTGACTTAAAAATGTACACGATAAAATATTTATTCCTATTGAAAATGCCAGCGCTATATTACTATAGGGCATATATACTGTTTTGTAAATATGTTCTGGTTAATGTATTGAAGTCGTTAACTAGTACCAGTGACCACAAGAACTAGGTTAACAAGGATATTTCTGGTTCTTTAAAATCAGGCAATGATCTGTCTGATAATCCAAATATGTTAATCACATGCGTCAGAAACGTGGTTAGCCGTCCTCATAGGTGCCCATATAAGTACACTGTGTTGAAATCCAGGGTAGCGTCTTTGAGCTGACCAATCCGATAAAGAAACTACCTCATAATCTCCCGGGAATGAACACTGATTCGCGCACGTATCATCTTTATATAAGAAAGAGCGAGTTTAATTTCACTTCAGATATCATTGAGAGGCTGGGAAATAGATATGATGAGCGTCCTAGGCTGAGAGGCTGGGAATCAAACCCCGTTAAGACGCAAGAGAGTCCTATGATGTGGTGGTTATCCGTCAGTAAACTTGTCCTACAAAATGGTGGGATTGGGGTAAAGAGAATGATGTTAATCGTAATCTAGTAAACACAATCTGGGAAAAGAGGACTTATACTTAGCTTATATTTAATGTCATAGCCGTGTATGTGTAGTTTCCTGCATTATGGATGTTATAAATAAAGATATAAAAACATAGTGTGAAATCAAAGAAAGTTGCAATTTCATATTTTTAAAATGTATTAAAATGAAGCCCTAAAATAGATTGTATCTATAAACAGTCCTACCTTGTTAAAGAATAATCCTATAATTCACTATTGCCAGTTGAGAAATTGGCAAAAATATCATTTTCAACTTCAAATTCAAACGTTTGAAGATAGCCATTCCAGGGGGGGGGGGGGGGTGAATGGAAAAACAAGGGAGGTAATTGCGTTATTATTTTCTTGTCACTGATTTTTATGCCTGTGAAATAATGCCCATGATCGTATATTAGCGAGTTGAAATAATTATGTTTTGACTTTCTTACAAAATATGAAATTCCCGATTTAAGCAAAGTCCGCGAGTTTTACAACGTCTAACCGTTGCTTCAGTACTTTTGCGCCCGTTGTGTTTACACGTGACTAATTAGCATTGTCCAATCAGAGGTCGTGGCACTGTAAACTAACATGGTGGCTTCAATAAAAAAAACAGAAAAGTTTACAGCCGTTGAAAGGGGTTTTTTTCAATTGAGATACTCACGGAAAACCAAATCAAAATGCAATTGAAGCAGAAGGAACTCCTTTGTTGATCAGCCATGATTTCCAGCAACCTTGACATTGATCGATCCTTGAAATTATCGCAAATCTTTGCAAATAGGTTTCTTCGTTTCACGAACTTAACCCCGTGTGTAACTTTAATGGTAATTGGATACAAGATATTTCAAAGTGATCAAAAGTTATAACGGAAATCGTGGAAAATCAATAGGCTTTTCGTCTCATGACAGTAAACACTGCGTAGGCCTAAAATTTTTAAAGTCAGTTGGGGGCGAAGACAATATACGACTACATTTCAAAGCAGCCTGGACATCGACACTGTATTAAAACAAAGGGGTTTAGCTCTTTTCTTTGTAAAGATGCATACATCCTCGACAATCTATTGGATGTCATCCGACAAATAATCCTCTTGAATCTTGAACTATATTCTATTATAGGCTTACTAACCTGCCTATCTTTAGATCTAGATAACATAACTTCCATTGCTTTTTCTGGTTGCTCTGCTGTTACACCACGACTCCCTTTCTAATATATAAAACATCAGTGTATATCTATATTTTGACGAGGGACTGTCAGTTGATCCTTATCATACCAACACGAGAGAGAGAGAAATGGGGTTTAACGTCCACTCGACACAAACTAGGTCGTTTCGGGACTAACATGGTTTAATTTTATTTCAATAATTCGCTTGCGCGAAGGGGTCTTTAGCAGTGGGAGGAAACCGGAGTGCCCGGAGGAAACCCACGAGGTTGAGAAGGCGACCCTATCACAATGCCACATACGCTCACACCAGGGAATACCAACACGAAGAACCAAAACAAGAAATAATTTAAAAACATATTAGAAGGACGTTGGCCATCTCTCACGGGATATTATAAATTAGGGTTCGCTCTCTCATGGCGCTGATACTTCACATCAAACTTGAAAAAAACAAATCTGTTAAAAATGCTGAATATTTCACACTGGGTAAGACAAAAATTCCATTAAAAACTGCAGCTGCTACGAGTTCACAAGGTTTGTAGAACGAGGGCATAAATCTGGAACCGAAGCTCGGGGAGTCGGGGATGCTTAATATGGACAGGGATTGTCCTCTCATGGCCAGAATGCTCCACGCATTTGAACAAGCCAACAGTGAGACTGATGTTCCCCGCCAAAAATAAAAAAATAGGTTGCCAGGCGACCTAACATACGCCCACACAGCAGCTAAATTGTCCGGGAAGTCAACAAGAGTTGTCGCATATGAAGTAATTATCAGAAAATCATTAGAATTTGTTTGGTTTTTATAAAGTTCTGTCCAATGCTAACAACGTTAAGTATACGAAACATTTAATATTATGGATTTAGCTGTTCAAGTATCAATTTTCAAGAAATTCACACTCAACCATCATTAATGTGTAACCGTGATATAGTCAAACGTTTTTGTTAATTCGGAATAAAATTGTGACCTCCATAGGGTCCACAAGGTAAAAAACCCCACGATTTTTCGTACAATCAGGGGCCATAATTCAGGAAGTTAGGATCCGATATATGCAAATATTAACAGGAACCAAGATCTTTGGATTATAAACAAAAATGTCAAGTTTCATCAAAATCGAATTCCGTCAGTCAATTTTGGTCTGATTTTCACGAAATTCAGGAAGTTAACAGTATTCGCGAACAAACAGCGGCCATATTGTCTGTCAATTTTGGTCCGATTTTCCCGAAATTTGAACTCCAACTTTCCTTAAGGTGAAACGGTGATATAATCAAACGTTTTTTTAAATCGGAAAATAATTGTGACTTCCAGAGGGACCACAAGATAAAAAGGGTGATTTTTCGTACAATCAGGGGCCATAATTCAGGAAGTAACGAATCAATGAGCGCAAGTATCGAAAGGAACCAAGATCTTCGGGTTATAAACATGCATGTCAAGTTTCATCAAAATCGGTTCAAAATTGTGACCTATTATAGGGTCCACAACCTTGATATAACATATTTTCACACTATTCGCGTACAAACGGCGACCATTTCGTCCGTCAATTTTGGTTCGATTTTCACGAAATTCAAAGTCAGCCTTCATTACCATGTAACGGTGATATAATCAAAAGTTTTTTTAAATCGGATAATAATTTTGACCTCCAGAGGGACCAAAAAGAGCAATTTTTCGGACAATCAGGGGCCATAATTCAGGAAGTTATGATCCGGTGGGTGCAAATATCGAAAGGAACCAAGATCTTTGGGTTGTAAACATACATGTCAAGTTTCATCAAAATCGGTTCAAAATTGTGACCTCTATAGGGTCCACAACCTTGATATAACATATTTTCACACTATTCGCGTACAAACGGCGGCCATTTTGTTTGTCAATTTTGGTCCGATTTTCACGAAATTTGAACTCAACCTTCATTACCATGTATCGGTGATATAATCAAACGGTTTTTTTTAAATCGGATAATAATTTTGACCTCCAGAGGGACCACAAGCTAAAAAGGGCGATTTTTCGGACAATCAGGGGCCATAATTCAGGAAGTTACGATCCGATGGGCGCAAATATCGAAAGGAACCAAGATATTGGGGTTATAGACATGCATGTCAAGTTTCATCACAATCGGTTCAAAATTGTGACCTGAAACATGATATTTCGTACAATCAGGGGCCATAATCCATGAAGTTACGATCCGATACATGCCAATATCGAAAGGAACCGAGATCCTAGGGTGATAAACCTATATTTCAAGTTTCGTCAAAATCCGATAAGAATTGTGACCTGTAGAGAGTCCACAAACAAATGGTGGACGGACGGACGGACGGACAGGGGCGACGACAATATACGCCCACATAAAATGTGGGCGTATAAAAAGGAACCAAGATCTTTGGGTTATAAACATACATAAACATTTTGTTTGTCAATTTTGGTCCGATTTTCACGAAATTCGAACTCAACCTTCATTACCATGTAACGGTGATATAATCAAACGGTTTTTGTAAATTGGATAATAATTTTGACCTCCAGAGGGACCACAAGCTAAAAATGGCGATTTTTCGGACAATCAGGGGCCATAATTCAGGAAGTTACGGTCCGATGGGCGCAAATATCGAAAGGAACCAAGATTTTGTGGTTTATATACATGGATGTCAAGTTTCATCAAAATCGGATAAAAATTGGGACCTCTAGAGTGTCCAGAAACTAAAAAACACGATTTTTCGAACAATCAAGGGCCATAATCGATGAAGTTACCGTCCAATACATGCCAATATCGAAAGGAACCGAGATCTTAAAAACACGATTTTTCGTACAATCAAGGGCCATAATCGATGAAGTTAAGGTCCGGTACATGCCAATATCGAAAGGAACCGAGATCTTAGGGAGATAAACCTATATTTCAAGTTTCGGTGAAATTGAATAAAAATTGTGACCTGTAGTGTGTCCACATAGCAAATTGTGGACGGACATCCGGACGGAGGGACAAACAGTGGCGACGGCATAATACGTCCACATGAAAATGTGGGCGTATAAAAAGGGACATTTTGCCCGGACAGCGGCACTATGGCCTAATCTTAAGTTGAAGTTGAATTCCAACTGTCAAGGGAGCTTTTACGTGTACGCCATTTTGTACCCGGGATCTCGGGTTTCCATCCTATCCGAACTACTACACAGTTATCCTTGTTCGGCCCTCCTCCTGCATCACTGACAAGAGGAAACCACAACGGAATATCTTGTCGAACTTTCTCGGCCAATGCAGGAAACTAACACCCGACCTCCAGGCTAGTGAACCAGCGTCTTACCCACTTAGACACCGTCATCCCGGGGGTGTAAGACGAGTCCATCATTTTACACACCGATAATGTTCAACTGCGAGTAAGGGTTTATTAGTTCGACCATATATCCCATAATGTTTGCGGCTAAATGTGACAATCAATTTAGCTTCTGAAGAAACTATTAAGATTTCCGATCGCGGTCACACTGTCTACGTAAACTATTACTTTAGAAAAGTTGAGTCTGGTTTTGACCGCATTTGATGGACACACCCGCGCACGTACTGGGCCTCCGGATCATATTCTCTTGAATGAGCAAAGTAAGAAAATATCGAAAAATATAGCATTTATTTACCTTAAATATACCCGATTTATGCCAGGTAATAGATTCGATGGTATTACCCAATATATCTACGTGATCTATATCAAGGGAGGTAACCGCACATATGTAAGGTTTGAGAACCAGATTGGTTTCATCATATTCCCCTCCAATACCAACTTCCATAATAAAAACATCCACATTTTCTTGTTTAAAAAAATGGCAAGCCAATAGTGTGCAAAAACAGAAAAATCTTGGCATTCGATATTCATACTGTGCCTAAAAAACAGAAGATAAAAACAATACATGTAGAGAAGGAACCTGTGAGAGAGAGAGAGAGAGAGAGAGAGAGAGAGAGAGGTGGTAATGCCCTCTCGACACAAACTAGGTCATTTCGGGACAAACATATGGTTTCATATTATTTCAATAATTCGCTTGTGCGTAGGGGTCTTTAGCATTGGAAGGAAACCGGAACACCCGGAGTAAACCCACGAGGTTGTAGTGAGTAAGGTAGG
This sequence comes from Patella caerulea, assembly GCA_036850965.1. Lineage (NCBI taxonomy): Eukaryota > Metazoa > Mollusca > Gastropoda > Patellidae > Patella > Patella caerulea. Next base: position 44,970,717 of record JAZGQO010000001.1, on the reverse strand, counting down.
CTTGGGGGTAACTTACAGGGGCTAAGTGTGAGGGATGCAATGGCGAGCTTTGCGTCATGATTATGGGTTTTTGCATCCCTCGAATTTTTGTACCCCTTCGCAACTTGAAAAAATCCACACGGTTTCAATGTGGTTTTCAAAATCATAATGCTTAATAAGTGTCAAACAAATACGGTGAGTCAGATATGCTACAAATGGACTTTGGCATCCCCCCCACCACACATATATAAATATTGGGTCTTTTTAGGGGCCCGGACCGTATCTTGTTCCCCATGCAAAATCATGGGTCAACACGCCCCTGAGGGGGACCCTTTCAGTTTTGATTGTCACATGCATCAACTAGAAACACCTGCATATACTTTAAAAAGCAGCACTGACAATCATTTTTCCCGGACGGCCAATATGAGATCGAACCAGAACCCACTGGTTAGTGAGTCAGTGTCATAGTTATTGGGCCACCGTGGCTCAAAACGAAACGAAGTGGGGTTTAACGTCCTACAGTTTGGCTCCTGGCCGGGGTAGAGAAGATGGTGGAATATATAGTCAACATCGTTTATCTGAAATATAAATCACTATTACTTGCCAAATGCTGAATTTATCCACTAAAAAATATTCTAGTGGCACAGCTTTATTATCCAACATACAGTAAGTAGCCTTAAAGTCATATTTGCATTCAGAATTCTCAAAACATATCCGTCATCCTTTGGGATAGGTGAGCGGGACTGTGGGCTAAAATATTTGATGTTATGACTAAAATCTTTTGTTCCTAATGGCATACCACAATCAGCTCTAATATTCTTTCTATATTAAACTGCTTGGAATACTAATGCACCTTACCTTAGTAGCAACCAATTGATTATAAATAATCCAAAATATCTGACAAAATTTCTCTTTGGACATTGGTTTACCATTTATTCGAAAACGTTCTCTGACCTCCATTAGATGGGGTGAGCTGTAAACATAACAGAATGTTGATAATATTATGGTCATTCACTCATTAACAAAATGTGGACCAGGTGTTGCGGTACCCGGGTTGGTTAGGTTCCTGTTATTTTTTATGCCAAGACAAACGAGTTTCAACTGAAACTTACCTAAAGAATCCAGTTTTATAACCTTGGTGCCTTAGAATACTTTCACAATATGCCGACGTAGATCCCTTTCCTTTAGTTCCAGTAATATGTATAACACCTAGTTTGTTCAAGTCATCATGCTATAAAATATATCATAAATGAATATATATTTATAAATAGTTTCATTAAACCTATATACAACATCTAAATGACGAAATTGAACCAGATACAAATGGCTGAAATAAAATCCGCTTTCAAAATTTGATCTAAAACGAGTTCATGCTTTACTGCGATTCGGATTGTTACGCAATTCCTATCCGTCGGCTTTTTGGGTCGAAATCGTGGAATAAGCTTTATTTTGTAGGTTTTGTTGTTTGATTACAAAAAAACAAAAACAATGTTGACATTTTTTCTGAGTAGGTCTTCATAGCATGGGAAGCCATTATTTGAATGTAGCCATTTTGCGATAATATACCAACTTAGTTTTTCATTTTCACCTTATTTATAACGTTAACAACATATCAACTGTGATTTGGCCATGTATTAATATTGGCTGGGTTCATGACTACATCTCAGATTGTTTTCCATCCTTTCATGGTGATATTTCCAAGTTGGCGATTATTTTCGGCGGGAAAATCGGACGATGTGTTGATTTCCATTGAATAGTAGCGTTTGGTGTCAATATATGTTTTCAGGGTCACAGATTCAATTCCTGGCATTTACAACCTCATAAAATGATCACATGTTCATATGTATTTCCAAGATGGTGGTTACTTTTGGCGGGAAAATAGGATGATGTGCTGATATTGAATAAGTAATCGTCGTTGGTGTCAATATATATTTCTTCAAGGGCACATATTCCATTTCTGCCAGTAACAACTGTGTAAATATAAGTTTACCAATTTTACATATTTACAATATGACGGCCAATTTGGTGAGAAAATGGAACGATGTGCGGATATTGATTAAAATAGCATTATGCAAGGGCAAAATCTGCTTATTACAGGTCTTTCTTTAGGCCTGAGATGTTATCTAAATAATCAATTAGACATTAATTAACATATGCCGCTTAATGGTCGTTGATAATTAAATCAATCAAGTGGATAATCGAGACTATGCTGTTTATATTAATGATTTGAGTAATGATGACCGAGGCTATGTGAATATTTAAAACGCTTTTTTCTCGACTAAGTGGACCAATTGGTCTGAAATTTTCAACAAATTACCTTTATACTATCTAATTTTTAACTATTGTAGTGAGAACTGCCATCTCTTTTTCTTATCTCCCATAATGTAACTTTAAGTATATTGATATATTTTTTTTCGGGGCGCAGATTCCATTTCTGCCGTTTACAACTTTCTAAAATGATCACATGTTCACATATTTATAATAATAATATGGCTTTCGTGAGTGGCGGGAAAATTGGACGATGTGCTGATTTTGATTGCGTAGTCGCGTTTCTGTTTCACAATTTCTGCCATTTACAACTGCGTGAAATGGTGGTATGTTCACACATTCAGCATACTTTTATTTGTGGTAGGACGTTTTCTAGACACATTACTGAAAAAGTTTCTGAATCTAATTCTGCTATGTATAAGCTTGACTGGTGGCAGTGATATCAAAGATAGGGTGCCCCACCCTAAATGAATATCTCCAAATATCTCGACAATTACACCACAATACTAATATATTTAGAAAGCCTTAAATCTGTTTCACACATTTATAGTCACTAAATAAACGACCACGCTGTACTTCATAAGCTATGATCATTAAACCATACATAAATAATACTGAAAAATGGTTTGGAGTAGCGTCCATAACATCCAGACACTTTTGAGTAAAAGATAGGTTACGTGCCCTAGTTTGGAAATTAGTCTTGCTTAACTAGTCTACCGATCATTCTACGTCTAATTTACGGGTCGGGATAATCAAGACTACTTTTTTTTTACGAAACATGGAACAAGAAATTGAATTTAGAAGCACCAACATCAGGCGTCTCAACAATATTTTTAAGAACCTTGTAAAAGTAAAATGAAACTACTGCTTTGATCATTATTCTTCCATACGGACGTTGAGTCAGAGATACTAGAGACTTTTGGCAAGCGTAAATTTCTGGTCCGTATCGCGTATCCGTATAGATTTTGTGTGTGACGTCAACAATGCTTGTGTATTTCTCATACGTGCTACGGCACACGGATACGGCAGCACGTATCGAACAGCTTTCATACGGAAAAGGTCCATATAACATCGTCGTCTTTTTACCATACTTTTTGCTACTTTTAGACGCTGAAATGTTGTGTTATAGTAGACACTTGACTAGTACTGAAGATCTTGGTAGATAACTAACATCATGCTGTAAATAGAACTAAGCTAGCCCAGTTACCCATATGTACACGCCGCGAAAATCTGCCAAAACTCTAAAACTACCTTGACGCAACGTATCACGTGGCGATACGGATACGTGATACGGATGCGGAAAATTCCACTTGCCAAAAGTCTCTACTATTTGTACTTAACCAAAATATGCCGCTTCTAATGGTACAGCTAATTATAAGGCAATTTAAAAAATAAAACGAGCGTAATTTCTAAAGATGCCGTAATAACCAAAAAGTTAAATATTATTGCTATTCAGAATCGTCAACAATAGTTTTTTTTACGGCTGTAGTAGTGTTTGGTGTTTTGAGCATTTCCGCATGCTGTTGCTATTTATAGCCTCAACGAGTGTGCGAGACTGTTAGAAATCAGTAGTAAGTCATTGAACTAAAACGTGTAGGATCAACGTGTCAAGAACAACTTTTCAGTTGGCACGTGGGGCACCCTATCAAAGAGCCAGCCACGTCGCATGGTGTAAGTGGTGACCCAAGCTTGGCGCAGACGGTCAACTTTTCGTCTCTTGTTGCTGCAATAGGGAGAGAGAGAGGGAGAGAGAGAGAGAGAGAGAGAAATGTGGTTTAACGTCCACTCGACACAAACTAGGTCATTTTGGGACTAACATATGGTTTCATTTTATTTCAATAATTCGCCTGCGCGTAGGGGTCTTAAGCAGTTGGAGGAAACCGGGGTGCCCGGAGGAAACCCACGAGGCTGAGAAGGCGTCCCTATCTCCATGCCACATACGCTTACACCTGGGCTCGAAACCACAGCCGCAAGCCAGAGGTGACCGGCCAGCTAGAGGTCGAAGCGCGGCACTCTAAACCACTAGGTCATCCCAACCCCCCTGCTGCAATAGGCAACTACTGGCAACTCCGAGCAATTGGCAACTGGAGGTCTCCCGTGTGCGCTGACTGGCCGCTCAGCCCACATTTCCACCAACATGTCTTCCATCTCCACGGACCATGTTAATGTTGTTAGCTGTTCCGACGCCGCCATCTTGAAGTATCACATGACAGTAAAGCGCTCGCTGATTGGACAGTTAACCAGTTGCTTGTTGCCGCCTACCGTCGCAGACGAGCAATTTTGAAGGAACAGACGAACAATTTCTCGGCGACGAGCGATTTCCTGTTGTAGAATATCAAACATTTTTGATATTTGGCAACGAGAAGCAACTCGGAGCAACAACAGACAACTATTGTTGCCCGTTTGCGCAGACGAGCGATTTTTTCTTTCAACGACCAGCGATTTCACTGTTGCCTGAAAGTTGCTCGAAAAAGTTGCCCGTCTGCGCCTGGCTTAATATGTTTCGAACGCAATAGCATTCCACGTGCTCATAATGGGTTTCACACTGCGTAGCTTGTGTGAAACACTATTGTTTTTGTTAAAGTTATTATTCTTATTAGGGTTTCACACTGCGTAGCTTGTGTGAAACACTATTGTTTTTGTTAAAATTATTATTCTTATTAGGCTTTCAGACTGCCAAAAAATTAAAAGATAGGTTGCCAGGCAACAAAACATACGCCCACAGCAGCTAAATCGTCCGGGCAGTCAACAAGGGTTGTCGCATATTTTTACTTTTTTTTGGTAATGAAACATTTGTAATACACTCAAATCTGAGTAACAACTCATTATGTAATTATCAGAAAATCATTACAATTTGTTAGTTTTTTATAAAGTTTTGCCCCACGCTAACAATTAGTATAGGAAACATTTAATGTCATGGATTTAGCTGTTCAGTAATCAAAATTCATTGAAAATCAAAATACTTGTTCGTTTCAACACCTTAAACTCTGTGTATCAATCTGAAGTCAATCGGATGATAAGTTTGGCATCTACAGCGCAACGAGGTTTTTTGAGGTGATCAAGGGAGATAACTCCGGAGGTAATTATTTGAAATTGATGAAAATCAGTAGGCTTCTTCCTCTCAGGACCATAAACAGTGTGTGTAAATTTAAAGTCAATCGGATGTTAACTTTGGCCTCTAGAGCGTCCACAGGATTTTTTGATGTGATCAAGGGCCATAACTCTGGCACTAATTATCGGAAATAGATGTAAATCAATAGGCTTCTTTGTCTTATGACCTTAAACACTGTGTATAAATTTAAAGTCAATCGGATATTAACTTTGGCTTTTAGAGCGTCAACAAGATTTTTTTAAGTGATCAAGGGAGATAACTCTGGCACTAATTATCGAAAATCGCTGAAAATCAATAGGTTTCTTTGTCTTATGACCTTAAACACTGTGTATAAATTTAAAGTCAATCGGATATTAACTTTGGGTTTAGGGCGTTCACAAGATTTTTTGAAGTGATCAAGGGCCATAACTCTGGCACTAGTTATTGGAAATCGCTGAAAATCAATAGGATTCTTCGTCTTATGACCTTAAACACTGTGTATAAATTTAAAGCCAATCGGATATTAACTTTGGCCTCTAGAGCGTCCACAAGATTTTTTGAAGTCGTCAAGGGCCATAACTCTGGTAGTTATTATCGGAAATCGCTGAAAAACAATAGGCTTCTTCGTCTCATGACCTTAAACACTGTGTATAAATTTAAAGTTAATCGGATATTAACTTTAGCCTCTAGCGCGTCCACAAGCAATTGTGGACGCCGGACCGACGGGCGGACGGGGGCGACGACAATATACGACCACATTTCAATATGGGCGTATAAAAACGGCCGTAGATTCGTCAATTCTGTACCTATTTTCATACAAATTACATTTTCGGAAACCTTGAGTCTTTTCTCGGACGATAGCAATTGAAAATGTTGCAATTCCAAATAAAAACTTCGCCACTGACTTCTAGCGTTCGAAAAATGAAAATATGTTGTCAAAGACACATTTTTTGTTATTTTTCAAAATTTTCAAATTTGACCTACATTTTTGGATACCTGAAGTCAATCCGGTTCCAGTAATATAAGTTTCATTCACAGTTTTTTTATGAAACTTTCTCTATCGAGAGATCTTGCTGTAGTCTTGCGTACAAAACATCCCATTACGACTTTGAAATATCTGGAATAGGTGAAATAACGGACTGAATATCGAAAAAAAGTCGAACAATCGTGAAATTTTGGAAAATGCTCTACTATTTTTTTTATTTTAAGAGATTTTCAAAAAAAGGTTGTATATTTTTTTCTATCTAGAGTCCTTTCGGAGTTATTTTGCATGAAACCATCCAGTAAGACTTTGAAATATCTGGAATAGGTGAAATAACGGACTGAAAATCGAAAAATCGTAAAATTTTGGAAAATGCTCTGCTATTTTTTTATTTTAAGAGATTTTCAAAAAAAGATTGCATATTCAGATAGCTGACCTAATTACGATTCTAACGATATATAATATGCATGTAGTTATTGAAATTTAATTTTTGCTATTTTAAATTTTTTGCATTTTTGGCACTTTTGAATATCATTACAGAGCACTGTGGCTATTTTAGTGCCCAAACCGGCTACCGACAATAATTACCATACCGGAAGTATTCAAAAAATGAAAAAAAAAAAAATAGGTTGCCAGGCAACGAAACATACGCCCACACAGCAGCTAAATCGTCCGGGCAGTCAACAAAAGTTGTCGCATATTAAGGAATTATCAGAAAATCATTAGAATTTGTTTAGTTTTTATAATCAAACGTTTTTTTGAATCAGGTAATAATTGTGACCTCCAGAGGGACCACAAGCTAATAAAGGCGATTTTTCGTACAATCAGGGGGCCACAATTCAGGAAGTTACGATCCAATATGCAATGGAACCAAAATCTTTAGTTTTTAAACATGTATTTCAAGTTTCATCAAAATTGAATTAAAATTGTGACCTCTAAAGGGTCCACAACCTTGATATAGCACACTTTCACACTATTCGCGTACAAACGGCGGCCATCTTGTCTGTCAAGTTTGGTCTGATTTTCACGAAATTCGAACTCAACCTTCATTACCATCTAACGGTGATATAATCAAACGGTTTTTTTTTCAAATCGGATAATAATATTGACCTCCAAAGACCACAAGCTAAAAAGGGCGATTTTTCGGACAATCAGGGGCCATAATTCAGGAAGTTACGATCCGACGGGCGCAAATATCGAAAGGAACCAAGATCTTTGGGTTATAAACATGCTTGTCAAGTTTCATCAAAATCGGTTCAAAATTGTGACCTGTACACTGTTCACAAGCTATAAACGTGATTTTTCGTACAATCAGGGGCCATAACCCATGAAGTTACAGTCCGATACATGCCAATATCCAAAGGAACCGAAATCTTATGGTGATAAACCTATGTTTTAAGTCTCACTGAAATCGGATTAAAATTGTGACCTGTAGCCTGTTCACAAACAATTGGGGACGGACGGACGGACGAACAGGGGCGACGACAATATACGTCCACATGAAAATGTGGGTGTATAAAAATGGTTAAAAACATTGTCGCACTTGCGAAAAACTTGATTTCTCCCTTAGGTAATAGCGGACCAAAAGAACTGAAGTGTCGTTGGATAGCCCTATTAATGGACCATCATATGGTATCTAAATAATACGATTTCGATGGTAAAGAAATAAATTATTGTATGCCAAAAATGTAGTATTTTCCGATTTTTTAACATTCTGGGACGGCCCTTTTCTCGAAAACGACGCCACAGATTTTTCTGAAACTTTTCTTACTCAAAGTCCTATCGGTTGTCTATATAGTGAATCCAAAATGAAAAGCGTTGAAATAATATAAGTGGTCCAAAAATGGACTCAAACTTTGAAAAACATTGAAAAATCGTTAAATTTTTGGAAACGCTCTTTAATTTATCTTTTTTTCCAAAACTACTCAATGGATGTTTCTGACACTTCTGGTACGTAAAGTTAAATATCCAAAGAACTTCGTAAAGCTATCACAACAACGATCGTAAAACCGAAAGTAGTCGAAAAAATGTCCGATATTTTGAAAAAAATTAATACTTTTACGAAAACCTTTCTTTATTTATAAAATTAAACCATGCTAGTCCCGAAATGACATAGTTTGTGTCTATTCGACGTAAAACCCCATTTCTCTCATCTCAGTAGTGCCGGTTAATTTGAGATAAGTTTTTTACCTTTTTAATTAATTTCAGTTTATGGGTTCCAAGTTTATCATTTATTGCGAATTCTCAACTTATTTGTTACCGATAATGATTTCTTTTGGCACCGGGAGTGAAATAATTTTGCCAGATTTTACAATTTTGACCGGTGTATTCGCAAGCAAATATTAGTTACAAATCTGATAGAGTGTGGCACTGAATCATAACACATAGATATCATAAAATTGTAACTTGTTCAGTTGCCGAGATATAGACGGTTTCCTACACGTCATTTTGGCAAAAACTGTATTTTTAGCCTTCAAAACAGATATTTTATTCAAATGAGTCTGTTTTGAAATCTTTTTCAAATTATGATATTTGATGCCAATCAACAAATAGAATGAACACATACGATCACACAGATACCACAAAATGGTTCTTAACTTGTACGGTTGCAGAGAAATAGCCGATTTTTTACAAGTCACTTTTCAAGTTTTTTTTGTTCTTTAAAAGTGGCAATTATTATTCAATTTACAAAAAATTTTTCACTATATGATATCTATGCCATTTATGATTTCATAAAACTAATTGAACATTTTCATTAACACCGGAAGTAATTTAATTTTGTCAAGATCATTTACAAGTAACAAATGTATAAAAAGAATTGATATTGCTGGATTTGGTTGATTCTGAGTCTATTTTATTTGATGTGAGCAATGTTTATTTGGAAACCTGTTAAGTGGTTTCGTTGGTACCGGAAGTGACATATGTTCAAGGGTAGCATGGCACCGGAAGTGACATGTTCAAGGGTAACGTGGCACCAGTGAAACCCGTCATTCCTGCATGCAGGTCTAGTTATTATTATTATTCAGATTCGAATTTGAATAGATCTCAGCAACTACGTGTCGCATCGTTACGATTTCTTCGGTTTTACTGAGAAAGTGGTTGTGACTTAGAGGATAAAGCTATTTTGAACGTTCTGTGACAATGCGAAATGTCCGAAATCATCCAAGTTATCGTTTTTTTAAAATATTGCAGTAATTTTAACAATAATCATTGGATTTTAACTTTCGATACATTTTGGCATAGCCGGAGACAGGGCACATAGCTACGCTACTTTCGATTTTTGATTTTCGGCAAATCTTCGAAGATATTAGGCGCCAAATTTCGAAAATTTAAAACTTTACAAAAAACTTTTTTATTTGTGAATATTTTTTAGTCGTGTTGTACTGAGAATTAAAAAGTCATCTGACGTGCGCAAAATTTTTGTCTCAGTAATTTTCCTTGGCCGCCATTGGCTAATTCAGTTTTTCAGCCCTAGATTAATTATTTATTGTTCGATTTCTATAAAACAAAGTTCATAACCTCCAGTGTCTCAATTGTCATCTTTTTTTGTTTCCAACAGTGTTATCTGTCGGCAACGGAAGTGGCGTAAATTTACCAAAAACTACAATTTTGACAGTTAGGTGCCATTTTTCAAAAGAAAATATCATTTTATTTAAAAACTGATATAACTAAATGTGTGTGCCCTTTAACGGCGCAAAAAATGTCGGAAGCAGTTTTTTTTATTTTCGATTTCATTTTCGAGTAAATTGGATTAAGAGGTGAAAAAAGGCGTAAAATTGACCTATTTACAACCCGTTCAGGCTCTTCAGATTTTAAAAAATTTCTATGTAACATTTATAAACTTGTAGCTATAATCCATACCAAGAGAATGTATGTGAAAATTAGTTTGTAATATAAGCAGTTGCCGAGAAATGGGCAGTTTTGCAGAAGTCACTGTTTTCGTAATTTGGCTGTAAAATAGTTAATCATTAATGGATATTCACAAAAGTGACACCATTTGATTCAAAACGCAAGTATGCGTCATATCAAGTCGATTACAATTTAAAATTGAAACCGGAAGTGACGCCATTTGGTCAAAAACTGCATTTTAACTTTTGAAATCAATATTTCTTTCAACCAATAATTTTTTAATATGTAATAATAAAATTAACTTTTGGATTAAATTCACATATTAACAAAACTCTTATGGTCATAAAGATATCATAAAATAACTTGTTCGGTTGCTGAGATATAGGCGGTTTTCTTAAAGTCACTTTTGAAGGTTTTTAGCCCAAAAAAGTCTCAATTACTTTTCGATTTTCATAAAATTTTCACCCTTTGATGCCCAATGTCATAGTCGGTGTTATACAACCAATTTAACGTTTTTGGTATCGCCGGAAGTAATGTTATTTGACAAAAACTGTATTTTTAGCCTTCAAAACATATATTTCATTCATATGTGTCTGATTTGAAATGTTTTTAAAATTATGATATTTGATTCCAATCAACAAATAGACTGAACCCATACGATCATATAGATACCCAAAAATAGTTTCTAACTTGTACGTTGCCGAGAAATAGACGATTTTCTACATGTCACTTTTCAAGGTTTTTGGTTTATAAAAGTGGGAATTATTAATCGATTTACATAAAATTTTCACCTTATGATATGTTATGCTTTTTTCGATTTCATAAACTTAATTGAACATTTTCGTTATCACCGGAAGTAATGTAATTTTGCCAGGATCACTTACAAGTAAAACATATATAAAAAGAATTGATATTGCTGCATTTGGTTGATTCTGCGTCCATTTTATTTGATGTGTGCAATGCTTATGTGGAAACCAGTTTATTGTTTTTTTGGTACCGGAAGTGACATATGTTCAAGGGTAACGCAGCACTGAAAGTGACACGAGTTCAAAGGTAACGTGGCACCAGTGTAACCTGTCATTTCTGCATTCAGGTCTAGTTCTAAATTGAGTTTGGAAGTCAGTTGATAACATAATCTATGCCACGGGGGCTTCTTAGCAAGTATTTGGCCATACGTTTGCCACGCTGTAACAGCCCCACAGCTATCATCCAAGTTGTCTCCCGGTTGGAACGAAGCTCCTGACCACATGGTTGCTACGACCTTTATGTACATATAGGGAAGATACGCATGAGCCCTCCAGTGGCCTCCAGTCTAGCATCCTACATCAGTATAAAAATGATTTCTCTGTTTAAAGATAGGCTGGCACTGCCAGGCAGGATACGCCCCCATTTTTGAGAGATGGATAGAGAACAAGCAATACTGAAAGTGATTTTTCCTCATTAAGTCCTGTATTTCATACTGTATTGGGAGCAGCCATTTTGTTGGTCAGTTCCAGTCTGACATTAATGAAATTCGAAGCCAACAATGATTATGGTGTGACGGTACACAACCTAAAAATGTGACTTTTCATCGAAATCGGATAAAAATTGTGACCTGTTGATAGTCCACAACCATGATATACCATATTTTTACACTATTCGCGTACAAACGGCGACCATTTCGTCCGGCAATTTTGGTCCGATTTTCACGAAAACTCAACTTTCCTGATCAAAATCGAATTAAAATTGTGATCTATACAGGGTCCACAACCATGATATACCATTTTTTTAACAGTATTCGCGTACAAACGGCGGCCATTTTGTCGGTCAATTTTGGTCCGATTTTCCCGAAATTCAAACTCAACCTTCCTTACGGTGTAACGGTGATATAATCAAACGTTTTTTTAAATCGGATAATAATTGTGACCTCCACAGGGACCACAAGCTAAAGAAAGGGGGATTTTGCGTATAACCAGGGGCCATAATTCAGGAAGTTACGATCCGATATGCGCAATTATCTAAAAGAACCAAGATCTTTGGGTTATAACCATGAATTTCAAGTTTCATCAAAATCGAATTAAAATTGTGACCTCTACAGGGTCCACAACCATGATATACCATTTTTTAACAGTATTCGCGTACAAACGGCGGCCATTTTGTATGGCAATTTTGGTCTGATTTTCCCGAAATTCAACTCAACCTTCCTTATGGTGTAACAGTATTATAATCAAACGTTTTTTTTTTTAAATCGGATAATAATTGTGACCTCCAGAGGGACCACAAGCTAAAAAAAAAAGTCGATTTTGCGTATAATCAGGGGCCATAATTCAGGAAGTTACGATCCGATATGCGCAAATAACGAAAGGAACCAAGATCTTTAGGTTATAACCATGCATTTCAAGTTCATCAAAATCGAATTAAAATTGTGACCTCTACAGGGTCCACAACCATGATATACAATTTTTTAACAGTATTCGCGTACAAATGGCGGCCATTTTGTATGGCAATTTTGGTCCGATTTTCCCGAAATTCGAACTCAACCTTCCTTACGGTGTAACTGTAATATAATCAACCGTTTTATTAAATCGGATAATAATTGTGACCACCAGAGGGACCACAAGCTAAAATAAGACGATTTTGCGTATAATCAGGGGCCATAATTCAGGAAGTTACGTTCCGATATGCGCAAATATCGAAAGGAACCAAGATCTTTGGGTTACAAACATGAATTTCAAGTTTCATCAAAATCAAATAAAAAATGTGACTTCTACAGGGTGCACAACCTTGATATAATATTTTTTAACAGTATTCGCGTACAAACGGCGGCCATTTTGTATGGCAATTTTCGTCCGATTTTCCCGAAATTCGAACTCAACCTGCCTTAGGGTGTAACAGTGATATAATCAAACGTTTTTTTTTTAAATCGGATAATAATTGTGACCTCCAGAGGGACCACAAGCTAAAAAGGGTGATTTTTCGGACAATCAGGGGCCATAATTCAGGAAATTACATTCTGATAGGCACAAATATCGAAAGGAACCAAGATCTTTGGGTTATAAACATGCATTTCATCAAAATCGGTTCAAAATTGTGACCTCTATAGGGTCCACAAGCTAAAAACGTGATTTTTCGTACAATCAGGGGCCATAATCCGATACATGCCAATATCGAAAGCAGTCGAGATCTTTTGGGGATAAACCTATATTTCAAGTTTCGTCAAAATCGGATAAGAATTGTGACCTGTAGAGAGTCCACAAACAAATTGTGGACGGACGGACAGGGGCGACGACATAATACGTCCACATGAAAATGTGGGCGTATAAAAAGCTCAATTTGTATGTATGCCTATGTAATTTAGAGACAATGATGGCAGATTTGGGCGACAGAAACCAGGCAAACCCCCTCCTGCAAAAATTCCTGGATCCGCCCCTGCACGGGAGTGTGGTGAGAATGTATCCCAGTCTGACTGCTAACCGGCTACGTACCAAAATTGGAAACTTGGGAACACGTTTCGCAAAGCCAGAGCTTGGCCATGAGCGTAGTAAGATCCTTGCATTTCTAGACAATTAAAGAGCTATTATTTGGCTGATATTTTCGTCTAAACGTTCGGAAATCGTAGAAAAAGAGCCTCAAAATCGAGCAATACAGCTAGCTGAAAGTCATTTTCAGTAGTAAATAAGGGCACTGTCAAATATTAGTGTGGTAGTGACAGGAGCATGATAGGCACGTCGAGTAAGTACCACGCTGCTGCTATGCTGTTTTTACTTTTATGCCAGGAATAGACTTTTCTTTCCCAAGAAAATCGATGTCAGCTCACTAGTCATATAAGATGGGGAATTTTCATCGTTGCATAATATACCAAGGTACGGCACCGGCTTTCAGGAATGTGCTACAATAATATGTTTAGAAAACGTTCCACCATCTTGGAAATATGCCAGATTTGTTAACATACGACCATTTTACATAGTTTTATATGACAGAAATCGAAACGGCATATATATTGTATGGACACCAAAGACAGATTTAAATGGAAATCAATCCATCGTCCGATTTTGCCGACACAAGTGGCAGCAATATTGTAAATATGTGAACATGTGATCATTTTACAAGGTTGTAAATGTCATAAATTGATTCTGCGCCTTCGTAAACATACATAATGACACCAAACACTATTACTTAATCAAAATCTGCACATCATCTCATTTTCCCGCCAAAAATGCTTGCCATCTTGGTAATATGCTAAGTATATGAACATGTGATCATTTTACAGGGTTGTAAAAACTAGGATTGTAATCAATGACCCCGAAAATGGTCGCCATCTAGAAATTATCATGAAATGATGGAAAACAATCTGACATGTAGTCATGAATCCTGCCAATATTAATACATTGCCAAACCACAGTTGATATGTCGTTAACATTATAAATAAGGTGAAAAAAAACAAGCCAACAGTGAGGCTGATGTCCCCCGCCGAAATCCCCAAATAAATAGATAACACATATTAAGCAATCGCAAATTTATTTTTTTCAAAAGTAAGCAGACAATGCTCATTGCTCATCTGCGGATTCAATGAGGGCGCCCCCCCCCCACTCCTAATATTTGACAGTGCCCTTATTTACTACTGAAAATGGCTTTCAGCTAGCTGTATTGCTCGATTTTGAGGCTCTTTTTCTACGATTTCCGAACGTTTAGACGAAAATATCAGCCAAATAATAGCTCTTTAATTGTCTAGAAATGCAAGGAAATGACGGATAATTTTCTTGGGGTCCCCACCCACTCTCAGCGGCGTGCCCCAACTCCGCCGTCAGTGCCCTAATTTTGCGGCGCCCCCACCCCTGGGACGTTAAACAACATTTAATTCCACTCTTGGAAATTGGGGCGTTTGGGTACGAAAGGATAAAGGAGGGATAACTCCATTTTAATGTGTATCATATTACTTGAAGGGCAACCAGTGTATCATCGATACTTACATTAATATCTGTTCTTAACATAAATTGGTTTATATCCTTTAATGCTTCATAAAGGTCTCTCGTTGGATCATTAATTTGTTTCTTTAAGGCTTCTGGCCTAGGCTGTAGAGAGTTAAGAACTTTAACAGCTTCCTATAGAAAGATCGAGAATAAAATATATCCAGTTACCAATATACCAACACTTAATAAAAATATGTTTACTTCATGCAAAAGTATCTACATGTTAAAGATATGACATCTGTATTTAGTTTCGCCTTTATGGTTCTTATCATTTACACCACATTAGGTTCAACAAAAATTAAGAACGGTTGCCGCCGTAGTCTATGTTATGCTGAAACCTTTTCGGTGTTTTGGGAAGACTTGCAGGGCGTTTCCTTTAGCCGTTTGCAGTACACAAGTAATAATACATCATGATAAAATTGTTAGATATTCACATAGATTCCGTATAAATATAAAACTGCGGAACACAAAATGAAAAATAAATAAAACAACATATTTTGGGATGAGTCAATAATTCTTTTTGAACTGTCACAATTCAGTAAGTCCAAAATTGAAAGCCTTTAATTCAATCTTTTGTCACACTGGGGGTCGTGAACTTGTGTACAACTACACATTGTGTTACTTCTCCATCAGAATATTACCCACTAAAACTTAAAAATCATACATTTATATCAAATTTAAGATAAAGTAAAAAAAAACTTCATCACAGTGCAACCATTTTCAAATTTATTGCCACAAAAATAATCTACTGTAACTGTGTATTAAACAGCATTCTGTTATCAAGATAATGTTCAAAGGTAAATCAACAAATCTGAATACAATTGTTTATTGGTGTTCCATTAAGTATTATTGTATATATTGGAACGAATTGTAAGGTAATTTATAATTGGATGACTTGGAATATACATAAGAACTTCTTTTATCTCAAATTTATTGTATTGCTTATCATATTTTATAACCAGCTGCTGCCAGGCAGGATAGACACACATTTTCGAGAGAGGGATAGAGAACAAGCTAAAAAGAAAGTGAACTTTCCTACAATCAAGGGCCATAAATCATGAAGTTACAATTTGATATGCGCAAATATCAAAAGGAACCAAGACCGCAACCTTGGCCTTTTTTTTTTTACACTATTCCCAGAGACGCGGCGGCCATTTTGTCCGGCAATTTTGGTCCGATTTTTACGAAATTCGAACTCAACCTTCATTACGGTTTAACGGTGATGTAATCAAACGGATTTTTAAATCGGATCATAACTGTGACCTCCATAGGGACCCCAAGATAAGAACATAACGCTAACGCTACAATATACGTCCACATTCCTGCTTTGATTGATATGGTACTTTGTCAAGAAGGCTAGGCGTTTGGTTTGTTTAGCGTTGAGGGTCGTGCACCAACATCAATAGTTGCTGTCCTTAGAGTACAAGGAATAAGTATACCAAGATAATCCATTCAAATTGTGCCTTCCTAACGCTTAAGGCAAAAAGTGGGCGTGGTTCTGCCCCTGGGGGTCGGGACATTCATCAAAATCAATAGTGGACGCCCTCAGGCTATAAGGAATATATAAGCCAAGTACCAAGCTGATTCATTCAGTATTCCGGCCTGTAAACAACAAACACAAAAATTGGGCGTGTCTTGCCTATGTGAGTCGGGACATGCAGTTGACGTCCTTGGGCTATATGGAATACATATCCCAAGTTTAAAGACGATCCATTAAGAATCGTGGCATGTAGACAACACACACAGTCACGAAGCAAAATGGGCATGGCTCTGCCCCTGGGGGTTAGGAAATCACCAAAAACAATAGGGTCATCTTTAGGGTATAAGGAATAGGTATGTAAAGTTTTAAAAGGATCTGTTAAGAATTGCATCCTGTAGGCGAACACAAGGCACAAAAGCATTGGGCGTGGCTCTGTCCCAGGGGGTCCGGCATGCACCAAAAATAATAGTGGTCAGCCTTAGGGAATAAGGAATAAATATAAAATAGTTTTCAAGACGATCGATTAAGAATTGTGGCCTGTAGGGGACACACAGACAAAAAAAATGGGCGTGACACTGTCCCTTGGGCTCGGGCATGCACCAAAAACAATAGGGATCTTCCTTAAGGTACCAAGAATAAGTATTCAAAGTTTCAAGATGATACATTTAGAAATGCAGCCTGTAGACGACAGACAAACAAATACAAGAAATGGGTGTGGCTGTCCCACGGGGGTCGGGGATGCACCCAAAACAAAAGGGATCATCCTTAGTGTATAAGGAATAAGCATTTTAATTTTCAAGATGACCGATTAAGAATTGTGGCCTGTAGGCGACACACAAAAAGAAAATGGACGTGACTCTGCCCCTGGGGGTTGGTCATGCACCCCAAATGATAGGAATGTTCCTTGGGGTACAAAGAATAAGCATTCAAAGTTTCAAGATGATACGTTAAGAAATGTGGCTTGTAGATGACAAATAAATACAAGGAATGGGCGTGGCTCTGTCATTGGGGGTCGGGCATGCACCAAAAACAATATATTATGGATCTTCCTTAAGGTACCAAGAATAAGTATTCAAAGTTTCAAGATGATACATTTAGAAATGCAGCCTATAGACAACAGACAAACAAATACAAGAAATGGGTGTGACTGTCCCACGGGGGTCGGGGATGCACCCAAAACAAAAGGGATCACCCTTAGGGTATAAGGAATAAGCATTTTAAGTTTCAAGATGACCGATTAAGAATTGTGGCCTGTAGGCGACACACAAAAAGAAAATGGACGTGACTCTGCCCCTGGGGGTTGGGCATGCACCCCAAATGATATGAATGTTCCTTAGGGTACAAAGAATAAGCATTCAAAGTTTAAAGATGATACGTTAAGAAATGTGGCTTGTAGACGACAACAAATAAATAAAAGGAATGGGCGTGGCTCTGCCATTGGGGGGTCGGGCATGCACCAAAAAACAATACGGATCATCCTTAGGGTGTAAAGAGTAAGTAGACAAAGTTTGAAGAAAATCCAGTTAGAATTGCGGACTGTAGGCGACACAAAGACACACGAAAAGGAAATGGGCGTAGCTCTGGCCCTGGGGGTTGGTCATGCACCCCAAACGATAGGGATGTTCCTTAGGGTACAAAGAATGTGTATGCAAAGTTTCAAAATTATAAGTTAAGAAATGTGGCCTGTAGACGACAAACAAACACATACTAGAAATGGGCGTGGCTCTGCCCCTCGGGGTCGGGCATGCACCAAAAACTTCTTTGGGGTATAAGGAATACGTATACCAAGGTTGAAGAAAATCCAGTAAGAATTGTAGGCGACACAAAGACATACGAAAAGAAAATGGGCGTGGCTCTGCCCCCAAAGATAGGGGTGTTCCTTAGGGTAAAAAGAATGTGTATGCAAAGTTTCAAGATTATAGGTTAAGAAATGTGGCCTGTAGACGACAAACAAACAAGTTTGAAGAAAATCCATGAAGAATTGCGCTCTGTAGGCGAACCACAGACACACACACACACACAGGGGCTACGGCATAATACGTTCACATTATGAATGTGGACGTATAAAAAGGACGATTTTTTTCGGACAATCAGGGGCCATAATTCAGGAAGTTACGATCCGATGGGCAAGAATGTCGAAAGGAACCAAGATATGTGTGTTATAAGCATGCACGTCGAGTTTCATTAAAAATCGGTTCAAAATTCAATCCGATACATGCCAATATCGACAGCAGCTGAGAACTTGTGGGGATACACCTATATTTCAAGTTTCGTCGAACTCGGATAAGAATTGTGACCAGTAGAGAGTCCACAAACAATTGTTGACGTCCAGACGGACAGGGGTGACGGCATAATACGCCCACATGAACAAGTTGGTGTATAAAATACATTATATATAAAAGTAGTATTTCTATGCAAATTAACATGAAGTATTTATAAGATGGACAACATTTCTATAGAATTTCGAAGTCAATCAAAAAAAAAAAAGATAGGCTGGCACTGCCAGGCAGGATACGCCCACATTTTCGAGAGATGGACAGAGAACAAGCAATACCGAAAGTGATTTTTCCTACATCTTTACGTCCTGTATTTCATACTGTATTGGGAGCAGCCATTTAGTTGGTCAGTTCCAGTCTGATATTAATGAAACTCGAAACCGACAATGATTATGGTGTGACGGTACACAACCTAGAAATGTGACTTTTCATCAAAATCGGATAAGAATTGTGACCTGTAGCGAGTCCACAACCATGATATACCATATTTTTTCACTATTCGCGTACAAACGGCGACCATTTCGTCCGGCAATTTTGGTACGATTTTCACGAAATTAGAACTCAACCTTCCTCATCAAAATCAAAATCGAATTAAAATTGTGACCTATACAGGGTCCACAACCATGATATATCATTTTTTTAACAGTATTCGCGTACAAACGGCGGCCATTTTGTCTGTCAATTTTGGTCCGATTTTCCTGAAATTCAAACTCAACCTTCCTTACAGTGCAATGGTGATATAATCAAACGTTTTTTTAAATTGGATAATAATTGTGACCTCCAGAGGGACCACAAGCTAAAGAAAGGGGGATTTTGCGTATAACCAGGGGCCATAATTCAGGAAGTTACGATCCGATATGCGCAAATATTGAAAAGAACCAAGATCTTTGGGTTATAACCAAGAATTTCAAGTTTCATCAAAATCGAATTAAAATTGTGACCTTTACAGGGTCCACAACCTTGATATACCATTTTTTAACAGAATTCGCGTACAAACGGCAGCCATTTTGTATGACAATTTTGGTCTGATTTTCCCGAAATTCGAACTCAACCTTCCTTACGGTGTAACGGTAATATAATCAAACGTTTTTTTAAATCGGATAATAATTGTGACCTCCAAGCTAAAAAAAAAGGCGATTTTGCGTATAATCAGGGGCCATAATTCAGGAAGTTACGATCCGATATGCGCAAATATCGAAAGGAAGCAAGATCTTTGGGTTATAACCATGAATTTCAAATTTCATCAAAATCGAATCAAAATTGTGACCTCCACAGGGTCCACAACCTTGATATACCATTTTTTAACAGTATTCGCGTACAAACGGCGGCCATTTTGTATGGCAATTTTCGTCCGATTTTCCCGAAAGTTGAACTCAACCTTCTTTAGGGTGTGACGGTAATATAATCAAACGGTTTTTTTAAATCGAATAATAATTGTGACCTCCAAGCTAAAAAAAGGCGATTTTGCGTATAATCAGGGGCCATAAATCAGGAAGTTACGATCCGATATGCGCAAATATCGAAAGGAAGCAAGATCTTTGGGTTATAACCATGAATTTTAAGTTTCATCAAAATCGAATCAAAATTGTGACCTCCACAGGGTCCACAACCTTGATATACCATTTTTTAACAGTATTCGCGTACAAACGGCGGCCATTTTGTATGGCAATTTTCGTCCGATTTTCCCGAAATTCGAACTCAACCTTCCTTAGGGTGTAACGGTGATATAATCAAACGTTTTTTTTTAAATCGGATAATAATTGTGACCTCCAGAGGGACCACAAGCTAAAAAGGGTGATTTTTCGGACAATCAGGGGCCATAATTCAGGAAATTACATTCCGTAAGCCGCAAATATCGAAAGGAACCAAGATCTTTGGGTTACAAACGTGCATGTCAAGTTTCATCAAAATCGGTTTAAAATTGTGACCTCTATAGGGTCCACAAGCTAAAAACGTGATTTTTCGTACAATCAGGGGCATAATCCATGAAGTTTTGATCCGATACATGCCGATATAGAAAGCAGCCGAGAACTTTTGGGGATTAACCTATATTTCAAGTTTCGCCAAAATGGGATAAGAATTGTGACCTGTAGAGAGTCCACAAACAAATTGTGGACGGACGGACGGACGGACGGACGGACGCCGACATAATACGTCCACATGAAAATGTGGGCGTATAAAAATAATAACGAATGGGCTAATAATAGAGGACCCAAAAGTGAATTAGATTCGATTATGAACATATTAATAATTATCTAGATTTACACAATTTTCGGGCGAAGCAACTTTATACAATCAAGTTCAATCTGTTTCACAGAGAATTACTTATGAATTATCACTGTCACAGCGGCAAAACGAATAAGTAAAATTTTACCATTGCGATAAGGAAAATTAAATTGAGTAAATCTAAAACATGGCCGAGAACGAATTAAATACAGCTTTTAACCATGGATGTTCATGTTGAAAAATAATTCTGATGAGTTTAAAAGTAATGGTAGCTTCTATAATTATTTCTTCCATTTTTTGTACACGAGATGTTTACATTGTTTGATCCAAATTTCTCAGATAAAAATAAAGATAGGCTGGCACTGCCAGGCAGGATACGCCCACATTTTTGAGAGATTGATAGAGAACAAGCACTACCGAAAGTGATTTTTCCTACATCATTAAGTCCTGTATTTCATACTGTATTGGGAGCAGCCATTTTGTTGGTCAGTTCCAGTCTGATATTCATGAAATTCGAAGCCGACAATGATTATGGAGTGACAGTACACAACCTAGAAATGTGACTTTTGGTCAAAATCGGATAAGAATTGTGACCTGTAGAGAGTCCACAACCATGATATACCATATTTTTATACTATTCGCGTACAAACGGCGACCATTTCGTCTGGCAATTTTGGTACGATTTTCACGAAATTCGAACTCAAACTTCCTTATGGTGCAACAGTAGTATAATCAGGGTTTTTTTTTTAAATCAGATAATAATTGTTCGAGAGATAGACAGAGAACAAGCAATACCGAAAGTGATTTTTCCTACCATCAAAGGCCATAATACATTAAGTTACAATTTGATATGCGCAAATATCGAAAAGAATAAAGATCTTTAGGTTATAAACAAGCATTTCAGGTTTCATCAAAATCGAATTAAAATTGTGACCTCTACAGGGTCCACTACTTTGATATACCATATTTTTACACTGTTCGCGTACAAACAGCGGCCATTTTTTCTGGCAATTATGGTCCGATTTTCTCGAAATTCGAACTCAACGTTCCGTAGGGTGTAACGGTGATAGAGTCAAACGTTTTTTTTTTAAATCGGATAATAATTGTGACCTCCTCCAGAGGGACCATAGGCGATTTTTCGGACAATCAGGGGCCATAATTCAGGAAGTTACGACCCGATATGCGCAAATAACGAAAGGAACCAAGATCTTGGGTTTCATCAAAATCGAATTAAAATTGTGACCTATACAGGGTCCACAACCATGATATACAATTTTTTAACAGTATTCACGTACATACGGCGGCCATTTTGTATGGCAATTTTGGTCCGATTTTCCCGAAATTCGAACTCAACCTTCTTTACGGTGTAACGGTAATATAATCAAACGTTTTTTTCAATCGGATAATAATTGTGACCTCCGGAGGGACCACAAGCTAAAAAAAAAGAGGCGATTTTGCGTATAATCAGGGGCCATAATTCAGGACGTTACGATCCGATATGAGCAAATATCGAAAGGAACCAATGTCTTTGGGTAATAAGTTTATAACCATAAATTTCAAGTTTCATCAAAATTGGATTAAAATTGTGACTTCTATAGGGTCCACGACCTTGATAACCATTTTTTAACAGTATTTGCGTACAAACGGCGGCCATCTTGTATGGCAATTTTGGTCCGATTTTCCCGAAATTCGAACTCAACCTTCCTTAGGGTGTAACGGTGATATAATCAAACGTTTTTTTTAAATCGGATAATAATTGTGACCCCCAGAGGGACCAGAAGCTAAAAAGATAGGCTGGCACTGCCAGGCAGGATACGCTCATATTTTCTAGAGATGGATAGAGAACAAGCAATACCGAAAGTGATTTTTCCTATGTGCAAATATCGAAATGAATTAAGATCTTTGGGTTATAAAGGTTCATTTCAGTAGGCTTCAAATTCGACTGGGGATCATGTTGCTAAGTGGGTAAGATGCTGGCTCGGTAGCCTTGAGGTTAGGTGTTTGATCCCTGCATTGGGTGACAAAGTTCATCTAGATTTTCTGGCGTGGTTTCCCCTTGTTAGTGATGAAGGATGGATGGCCTGACAAGAACAGCTGTCAATTTTGGTCCGATTTTCACGAAATTCGACCTCAATACGATGTAACGGTGATATAATCAAACGTTTTTTTAAATGGGATAATAATTCTGACCCCAGAGGAGCCAAAAGCTAAAAAAAAGGTCATTTTTCGTACAATCAGGGGCCATAATTCAGGAAGTTACAATCCGATATGCACAAATATCGAAAGGAACCAAGATCTTTGGGTTATAAACAGCTTTGTCAAGTTTCATCAAAATCGGTTCAAAATTGTGACCTCTATAGGGTCCACAACCTTAATATAACGTATTTTCACACTAA
This sequence comes from Patella caerulea, assembly GCA_036850965.1. NCBI lineage: Eukaryota > Metazoa > Mollusca > Gastropoda > Patellidae > Patella > Patella caerulea. The sequence goes on along the minus strand of JAZGQO010000001.1, from coordinate 44,947,221 downwards.
TCGCGTACAAATGGCGGCCATTTTGTCTGTCAATTTTGGTCCTATTTTCACGAAATTTTACCTCAATCTTCATTACCATGTAACGGTGATATAATCAAACGTTTTTATAAATCGGATAATAATTTTGACCTCCAGTGGGACCACAAGCTAAAAAGGGTGATTTTTCGTACAATCAGGGGCCATAATTCAGGAAGTTACGAATCAATGAGCGCAAATATCAAAAGGAAACCAAGGTCTTCCGGTTATAAACATGCATGTCAAGTTTCATCAAAATCGGTTCAAAATTGTGACCTGTACACTGTTCACAAGCTAAAAACGTGATTTTTCGTACAATCAGGGGCCATAACCCATGAAGTTACAGTCCGATACATGCCAATATCGAAAGGAACCGAAATCTTATGGTGATAAACCTATGTTTTAAGTTTCACTGAAATCGGATTAAAATTGTGACCTATTATAGGGTCCACAACCTTGATATAACATATTTTCACACTAATCGCGTACAAACGGCCATTTTGTCTTTCAATTTTGGTTTAATTTTGACGAAATTTGAACTGAGCCTTCATTGCCATGTAATGGTGATATAATCAAACGGTTTTTTAAATCAGATAATAATTTTGACCTCCAGAGGGACCACAAGCTAAAAAGGGCAATTTTTCGGACAATCAGGGGCCATAATTCAGGAAGTTACGATCCGATGGGTGCAAATATCGAAAGGAACCAAGATCTTTGGGTTATAAACATACATGTCAAGTTTCATCAAAATCGGTTCAAAATTGTGACCTCTATAGAGTCCACAACCTTGAAATAACATATTTTCACACTATTCGCGTACAAACGGCGGCCATTTTGTTTGTCAATTTTGGTCCGATTTTCACGAAATTTGAACTCAACCTTCATTACCATGTAACGGTGATATAGTAGAGCGTTTTTTTAAATCGGATAATAATTTTGACCTCCAGAGGGACCACAAGCTAAAAAGGGCGATTTTTCGGACAATCAGGGGCCATAATTCAGGAAGTTACGATCCGATGGCCGCAAATATCGAAAGGAACCAAGATTTTGGGGTTATAAACATGCATGTCAAGTTTCATCACAATCGGTTCAAAATTGTGACCTCTATAGGGTCCACAAGCTAAAAACATGATATTTCGTACAATCAGGGGCCATAATCCATGAAGTTCCGATCCGATATATGCCAATATCGAAAGGAACCGAGATCTTATGAAGATAAACCTATATTTCAAGTTTCGTCAAAATCGGATAAGAATTGTGACCTGTAGAGAGTCCACAAACAAATTGTCCGGACGGACGGACAGGGGCGACGACATAATACGTCCACATGAAAATGTGGGCGTATAAAAAGGTGATTTTTCGTGCAATCAGGGGCCATAATTCAAGAAATTACGTTCCAATAGGCGCAAATATCGACGGACAGGGGCGACGACAATATACGTCCACATAAAAATGTGGGCGTATAAAAACAAATTTACTACACATCTAGATCCCAATTAAAAAACATGTAGGCTGAAACCAGACACTTTATGTGCCAGACACTTTATGTGCCGAAACCAGACTTCCCCATCATTCATTTTCTTTCATCTACCCCAATTCACCAACATACGCCCACAGCAGCTCAACAAAAATTGTCGCATAATGTAGCAATATAGTCGTGGTGACATTGTTTTTAAAGATTATAGACAAGGAATGGGGAGATAAGATATAGTTTTATGTTTATAACATATTAACATAATATGTAGGTATGTACTAAAATCAACTTGGTCATTGATGGACATATTGTTATATAAAAAAGGTATAGAACCATAACAAGCTGGTTATATCTTTCATCAAAATACATGTTATTTGAGATATTCCTATTGCATCATTTGGCTTAATTTAACCAATCATTACGTCGATTGTACAGGTCCATGGTCATGTACATGCACGACTGTGCGTGATACCCTTGCAGCTATAAAGGAAACTATAGTATGTCTTTAAATCAGACTTCGATTAGATTCCAGAGGGTTACCATCTAAGAGTCCTAGACACCGCAAGGTGTCTAGGTTGAGAAGAGTTTAGTTAGTATTGACCGTAATTGTAATATGTACTATGCTTGTATGTATACCTATATGCTACATAAAAGGTAAAAACAAACTGTTGCATTGTTATAACTGAAGAAGACAAACGTCTTAAGAAACCAGCAAGAAGAAATACACAACATGAAGCAGAAGGAAAGACGATCCAAGATAAATCCTAGACGATCACAAGGCTACGAAAATACGTAGTAAGAAAAGATGCATGGGTCATACGTAGGATGTGGCGACCGCTTTGACCATCGCGACCCCCGCCCGCTCTACACGTCATACAGAAAAAACCCATGGTACTACAATATTTATACTTATTTTTTAGAAATGAAACATTTATAATACACTAAAATCTGATTAAGAGTAACTGCTAATCAAGTAATAATTAGAAAATCATTAGAATTTGTTTGGTTTTTAATAAAGTTCTGCCCCATGCTAAGGTTTAGTATATGAAATCACGGATTTAGCTGTTCAGTAATCAAAATTCATTGAAAATCACTATACTTGTTTGCGTATAAATTTGAAGTCAATCGGATATTAACTTTAGTTGCTAGAGCGTTCACAAGATTTTTTGAAGTGATCAAGGGCCATAACTCTGGCAATAATTATTGTAAACCGCTGAAAATCGATAGGCTTTTTCGTCTCATGACCTTTAACACTGCGTATAATCGGATAATAACTTTATCCTCTAGAACATTTACAAGAAATTTTAAACCATAACTCAGTCATTTAAATTTGGCATTATTAGTTCCAAAGTTCCTCCAACTAAGTGCAGGCTTCCTGTAATTAGAATCTGAATATGAGCTTTATCACGGAAAGTTTTTGGAATATCAGGAATTACGCTTTCATACTCAATAGATACAGACGAATCTAGACCTTGAGTAGCCCAAAATAAAGCACTAGATATACATGGAAAAGAATAGGACACTAGAGGTTTGTCTTTGGTAGCCAAGGAAATCACACTATTTTTGTAAGCATTTCTTGATATAACATCATTATTACTATCTTCTTTAACAGGCAGGTCCTTGTTTAATTCCATCAAAGATGTTTTACTTTCTGTTTGCTTTTGGAATAATTTATCCCAAGTTTCTTTATTTAAACAACATCTTCTCTGTTTTGATGCATCAGACACGGTTCTATTCACATTATCTAGATAAAAAAAAATGTAAAAAAGTTCTATGCATATCGACTATTAGAGAAGAAACTCAAATAACTCATATTCACATATCTTTAACTGGTTGCCTGTAGCCAGCCATATGGCTGTTACAGCTAGTTGCAAAGGGATCTTGCTGTATTCAACAGACAACAAAAATATGAATATCCAAATTACATAACCTTTCCACAACCGCATTAAAGACATGCATCTTATATCGAGCTCCTCAGTCTTAGAACAACTCTCCTCAATCTGAATACGAAAATAAATACCAATGCACAGTTCTGAAATCAACTAAATATCTCAACCATCTGATGGCATCAAGAGTTGATTATGGTCTTGTCATTAATGTCTAATTAATAATTTATATTAACTTAACATTCCAGGCAAAAGACAGACCTACAATAGGCAGATTTATCTCTCGCACAATGTATGTTTAACTACAGTTTGCTATCGAGAATCCAGTACCCTACCATTACACACAAAGCTGTGCTCATACTGGGTTTGCAGTGCGAAAAATGTTGCAAAACCAACAATCAGCTCTTAATAGGACTGGTGGAAGTAAGACTATAAACCATGTTTTACCTGCATGCATCTGGTCAACTGAAGTAAATGTTAAATTAGGAGTGAAAGCAGCTGCATCAAAATTTACAGGCTAAAATGGAAAATCAATAAAATTATTAATGATAGTATGATGTGGCTGTTTTGTTTAATTCATAAAAATGGTGAAAATGAACTTTTATTGAAGCTCTGATAATTGATTTTTACATTAACTTTTTTAAAATCTTGCTGAATTGGGTGTAATAACTTCTTTAATGAACCAGATTGTGAAATCAGAGGGCAAGTATATTAGATTATGCAACAATTTGACATTTTTAATGCGATGCAGAGATAGTGCCATTCTTTAATTGTATTTATTCTTATCTTTGTTGCATATTCTGTATATATTTCCCTACTATTCACATTTGTGTATCATTTGCTAGATAAAGACGAGAGTATCCTCGTCGAAACGTCGCTTAGTATCAAACTCAGTAATTGTGTATCCATAAAATTGTACCTTGTGGGTGTAATAACTTTAACTCTTAAGTGACCCAGAGGTTTGATGACAAGATATAGAAACCCACATAATAAAACAGTCAATAAAGGTAAAATATATTTATATATATATAACGGTATGTATTTTAAATTCATTTCATTAAAACCCTTCATGTAAATGGATGTAGTGATCTAGATTTAAAGTAGTCAAGTCTCTAACCCAATATCATCCAAAGTCTTCAACATTCAAAATGTTTCACGTTAGTTATTTTTTAGCCTGACCACTTGACGTCATAACGTCAAAATGACGTTGACCGGTTAAGGGTTAAGTAATTATCAGAAAATCATTAGAATTTGTTTGGTTTTTATAAAGTTCTGCCCATGCTAAAGTTTAGTATACGAAACATTTAATATTATGGATTTAGCTGTTCAATTATCGATTTTCAAGAAATTCGAACTCAACCATCATTAATGTGTAAAAGGGATAGTCAAACGTTTTTTTTAATTCGGAAGGTAAAAAAATAGGTTGCCAGGCAACGAAACATACGCCCACACAGCAGCCAAATCGTCCGGGCAGTCAACAAGAATTGTCGCATATTAAGGAATTATCAGAAAATCATTAGAATTTGTTTGGTTTTTATAATCAAACGTTTTTTTTTAAATCATATAATAATTGTGACCTCCAGAGGCACCACAAGCTAAAAAGGGTGATTTTTCGTACAATCAGGGGACATAATTCAGGAAGTAATGACCCGATGGGCGCAAATATCGAAAGGAACCAAGATCTTTGGGTTTAAAACATACCTGTCAAGTTTCATCAAAATCGATTCAAAATTGTGACCTCTATAGGGTCCACAACCTTGATATAACATATTTTCACACTATTCGTGTACAAACGGCGGCCATTTTGTCCGTTAATTCTAGTCCGGTTTTCACGTAATATAAACTCTCTCTTCATTACCATGTAACGGTGATATAGTCAAACGTTTTTTTTAAATCGGATAATAATTTTGACCTCCAGAGGGACCAAAAGCGAACAAAAGCGATTTTTCTGACAATCCGGGGACATAATTCAGGAAGTTATGATCCAATGGGCGCAAATATCTAAAGGAACCACGATCTTTGGGTTATAAACATACATGTCAAGTTTCATCAAAATCGGTTCAAAATTGTGACCTCTATAAGGTCCACAACCTTTATATAACATATTTTCACAATATTCGTGTACAAACGGCGGCCATTTTGTCCGTCAATTTTGGTCCGATTTTCACACAATTCATACTCAGCCTTCATAACCATGAAACGGTGATATAATCAAACGTTTTTTTAAATCGGATAACAATTTTGACCTCCAGAGGGACCACAAGCTAAAAAGGGCATTTTTTCGGACAATCAGGGGCCATAATTCAGGAAGTTACGATCCAATTGGCGCAAATATCGAAAGGAATCAAGATCTTTGGGTTATAAACATGCATTTCAAGTTTCATCCAAATCGGTTCAAAATTGTATCCTCTACACTATTCACAACCTTGATATAACATATTTGCACACTATTCGCGTACAAATGGTGGCCATTTTGTCCGTCAATTTTGGTCCGATTTTCACGAAATTCGAACTCAACCTTCATAACCATGGAACAATGATATAATCAAACGTTTTTTTAAATCGGATAACAATTTTGACCTCCAGAGGGACCACAAGCTAAAAAGGGCAATTTTTCGGACAATCAGGGGCCATAATTCAGGAAGTTACGATCCGATTGGCGCAAATATCGAAAGGAACCAAGATCTTTGGGTTATAAACATGCATTTCAAGTTTCATCCAAATCGGTTCAAAATTGTGTCCTCTACACTGTTCACAACTTTGATTTAACATATTTTCACACTATTCGCGTACAAATGGCGGCCATTTTGTCCGTCAATTTTGGTCCGATTTTCACGAAATTCGAACTCAGCCTTCATAACCATGGAATGGTGATATAATCAAACGGTTTTTTAAATCGGATAACAATTTTGACCTCCAGAGGGACCACAAGCTAAAAAGGGCGATTTTTCGGACAATCAGGGGCCATAATTCAGGAAGTTACGATCCGATTGGCGCAAATATCGAAAGGAACCAAGGTCTTTGGGTTATAAACATGCATTTCAAGTTTCGTCCAAATCGGTTCAAAATTGTGACCTCTAAACTGTTCACAAGCTAAAAAACGTGATTTTTCGTACAATCAGGGGCCATAACCCATGAAGTTACAGTCCGATACATGCCAATATCGAAAGGAACCGAGATCTTAGGGTGATAAACCTATGTTTTAAGTTTCATTGAAATCGGATAAAAATTGTGACCTGTAGACTGTTCACAAACAATTGTGAACGGACGGACGTCCGGACGGACGGACGGACGGACGAACAGGGGCGACGACAATATACGTCCACATGAAAATGTGGGCGTATAAAAATATGATTTTTCTTACAATCAAGGTCCATAATTCAGGAAGTTATGGTCCAATGTGCCCGAATATCGAAAGGAACCGCGATCTTTGGGTTATAAACTTACATTACAAATTTCATCAAAATTGGATTTAAGTTGTGTTCTCTACAGTGTCCACAACCTTGATATACCATATTTTTACACCATTCGCGTAAAAGTGGCGGCCATTTTGTTCAGCAATTTTGGTCCAACGTTCATGAACTACTTACCAACCATTCATTACAATGTAAGGGTGATATTATCAAATGTTTATTTTAAATCAGGTAATCATTGTGACCTCCAGACGGACCACAAGATAATAAAGGCGATTTTTTTTGTACAATCAGAGGCCATAATTCAGAAAGTTACAACCCGATATGCACAAATATTGAAAGGAACCAAGATCGTTAGGTTATAAACATGTATTTCAAGTTTTATCAAAATCAAATTAAAATTGTGACCTCTATAGGGTCCACAACCTTGATATACCATATTTTTGCACTATTCGCGTACAAACGGCGGCCATTTTGTTTGAGGTCCGATTTTCACGAAATTGGAACTCAACCTACATGTAGATTACCCTGTAACAGTGATATAATCCTACATTTTTTTTTAAATCAGGAAGTTACGATCCGATGTGCCTGAATATCGCAAGGACCAAAGATGATCTTTGGTTTATAAACATGCATTTCAAGTTTCATCAAAATCGGATCATAATTGTGACCTCTATAGGGTCCACAACCTTGATATAACATATTTTTACACTATTCGCGTACAACACTGGCCGTTTTGTCTGTCAATTTTGGTCCAATTTTCACAAAATTCAAACTCAGCCTTCATTATCATGTAACGGTGATATAAGGAACTAAGCTAAAGATAGGTTGCCAGGCAACGAAACATACGCCCACAGCAGCTAAATCGTCCGGGCAGTCAACAAGGGTTGTCGCATATTTTTACTTTTTGGGGGGATGAAACATTTGTAATACACTAAAATCTGATTAAGAGTAACAACTCATTATGTAATTATCTGAAAATCATTAGAATTTGTTAGCTTTTTATAAAGTTTTGCCCCACGCTAACAATTAGTATAGGAAATATTTAATATCATGGATTTAGCTGTTCAGTTATCAAAATTCATTGAAAATCAAAATACTTGTTCGTTTCAACACCTTAAACTCTGTGTATCAATCTGAAGTCAATCGGATGATAAGTTTGGCATCTATAGTGTCACAAGGTTTTTTGAAGAGATCAAGGGAGATAACTCTGGAAGCAATTATTTGAAATCGCTGAAAATCAGTAGGTTTCTTCGTCTCATGACCTTAAACAGTGTGTGTAAATTTAAAGTCAATCGGATATTAACTTTGGCCTCTAGAGCGTCCACAGGATTTTTTGATATGATCAAGGGCCATAACTCTGGCAATAATTATCAGAGATCGTTGAAAATCAATAGGCTTCTTCGTCTCATGACCTTAAACACCATGTATAAATTTGAAGTCAATCGGACATCATCTTTGTCCTCTAGAGCATCCACAAGATTTTTTGAAGTGATCAAGGGCCATAACTCTGGCACTAATTATCGGAAATCCGTGAAAATCAATAGGCTTCTTCGTCTTATGACCTTCAACACTGTGTATAAATTTAAAGTCAATCGGATATTAACTTTAGCCTCTTGATCATTCACAAGATTTTTCAAAGTGATCAAGGGTCATAACTCTGGCAGTAATTATCGGATATTGCTGAAAATCAATAGGCTTCTTCGTATCATGACCTTGAACACTGTGTATAAATTTAAAGTCAATCCAATATTAACTTTAGCCTCTAGAGCGTTCACAAGATTTTTCAAAGTGATCAAGGGTCATAACTCTGTCAGTAATTATCGGACATCGCTGAAAATCAATAGGCTTCTTCGTCTCATGACCTTAAACACTGTGTGTAAATTTAAGGTCAATCGGATATTAACTTTAGCCTCTAGAGCGTTCACAAGATTTTTCTAAGTGATCAAGGGTCATAACTCTGGCAGTAATTATCGGATATTGCTGAAAATCAATAGACTTCTTCGTCTCATGACCTTAAACACTGTGTATAAATTTAAAGTCAATCGGATATTAACCCTGGCCTCTAGTGCGTTCACAAAAAATTGTGGACGATGGACGGACGGACGGACGGACCGACGGACGGACGGACGGACGGACGGACCGACAGACGGGGGCGACGGCAATATACGTCCACATTTCTATGTGGGCGTATAAAAAGGGCAATTTTTCGGACAATCAGGGGCCATAATTCAGGATGTTACGATCCGATGGGCGCAAATATAGAAATGAACCAAGATCTTTGGGTTTTTGGGTTATAAACATACGTGTCAAGTTTCATCAACATCAGTTCAAAATTGGGACCTCTATAGGATCCACAAGCTAAAAACATGATTTTTTTTTCGTACAATCAGGGGCCATAATCCACGAAGTTTCGATCCGATACAAGCCAATATAGAAAGCAGTCGAGATCTTATGGGGATAAACCTATATTTCAAGTTTCGTCAAAATCGGAGAAGAATTTTGTGCTGTAGAGAGTCCACAAACAAATTGTGGATGGACGGAAGTCCGGACGGACAGGGCCAACGACATAATATGCCCACATGAAAATATTGGCATACAAAAATGATCACATGTTCATATACGGCCATTTATGGCGAGGAAAATGGCCGTATATGAACATGTGATCATTTTTATATGCCAATATTTTCATGTGGGCATATTATGCACTGCAGATATTGATTAAGTAGTCGTCCATGGTACGAGGATAAACTTGTTCGGGTGTAGAATACATGTCTGCCATTTACAACTATATACAAGCATTACACGTTCACATATTTAGCATATTTCTAATTTGGATTTCATGTGTGGCAGGAAAATAGAACGAAGGCTGATTTTGATTATGTAGTCGCGTTTTTTGTTTTTTTTCAACATTTGTTTTTTGCAGGCTGAGAAACAATTTCTACCATTTACAACTGCATGAAATGGTGGTATGTTTACACATTTAGCATATTTTTGTGTGCGGCAGGACGTTTTCTAAACACTTTACTGAAAAGTTTTCTGGATCTAATTCTGATATGTATAAGCTTGAAGCATGTTCCTAAAAGCCTGTGCCGTGTTTACCTATTGGGTATATTATCCAACAATGAAAATATCTCATCTGAGTTGAGCTAATATCGTTTCTGAAGGAAAATAGCACATTAACTTGGTCAATCGCACTGTAGTAGTTGAACTACAGTTTGATTTTAAACGACATCAAGACTTTCAGTTTATGTTTAACCATGGTTAAAATGTGTGACTTACAGCTTTTTAAAAGGTAATTAATAAATCATAAAATAAAACAGAAATGTATGATATTTAATATAAATAAAAACAAGGACTGCAAATGTAATAGTAATACTTGCTATAAGAAACCTTTATGGCTTAGATTATGTTATCAAATGACCCCCAGCTGCCTGTGAAAGGAGTCATTCAGAGGATTGCTGTTGCGTTGGAAAAACTAACTATATCACCACTCAAATGATGCCAGAACCCGTCATTTATGACATCTCTGCCATCTTCACTGAAAGAACTGATGGCTAGCCACCACATCCTTAGAACGAAGCTCCTGGCCACATCCTTGCTACGCTGTTGCGACCTTTGTAGGGAAGATACTGAGCCTCGTCTATCAACTCCAGTCTAGCATCCAAAGAGGAAATACAAAGCAAACTATGAAATGTTCTTGATCGCTTGACTTTTGGTTGTTCTCTGCTTTGAAAGTGAATGAGGACGGGTGAGCATGGCGCCATGGTGAGAGTGGGGTGAGAAAGAATCCTGGTCTGACTGTTAACCGGCTACGTACCAAAATTGGACACTTGGGAACACTTTTGCGCAGTCAGGGCTTGGTCATGACCGTAGTAAGATTTTGTAGAAAGCACTTGGTGTGGTCGTGGCTATGCTCTCTTTACCTTTATGCCAGGAATAGGCTTTTCTTTGTCAGGAAAATCGATATCAGCTCAGTGGACATCTCAGATGGGGAATTTTCATCATTGCATAATATACCAAATGGGTACCACACGGTACAAGCTTTCAGGAATGCCCTACAAGCTAATAGTCTACGTACCAAAATTGGACTCAGAAAGCAGTAAATATATACGAAAAGTAAATAAATGATAATTAAGTGTTTAGAAAAAGTTCAACCATGCTAAATTGGTGAAGATACGACTCTTTTACACAGCTGTATATGACAGAAGTCGAATCTGCCTCTCCGAAAACATATATATTGACACCAAAGACTACTTAATCAAAATCAACCTATCGTCCGATTTTCCCGCCACATGTGGCAGCAATATTGGAAATATGCTAAATACATGAACATGTGACCATTTTACAGGGTTGTAAATGCCAGGATTGGAATCTGTGACCCAGAAAAGGTATATATTGACAACAAACACTACTACTTAATCGAAATAAGCACATCGTCCGATTTTCCTGCCAAAAATGGTCGCCATCTTGGAAATTTCATCATGAAATGATGGAAAACAATCTGAAATGTAGTCATGAACCCTGCCAATATTAATACATTGCCAAATCACAGTTGATATGCTGATACCATTATAAATAAGGTGATAATAAAATAAACTATATCTGCAATGCAGATATTAAAGCTTTCATATTCACAGTCACTTCCTGTCACATGTCATGGGTCATGTAAATAATCTCATCAAGAAAAAAAAGATAGGTTGCCAGGCAACGAAACATACGCCCACAGCAGCTAAATCGTCCGGGCAGTCAACAAGGGTTGTCGCATATTTTTACTTTTTTCGGTAATGAAACATTTGTAATACACTAAAAACTGATTAAGAGTAACAACTCATTATGTAATTATCAGAAAATCATTAGAATTTGATTGCTTTTTATAGAGTTTTACCCCACGCTAACAATTAGTATATACATGAAACATTTAATATCATGGATTTAGCTGTTCAGTTATCTAAATTCATTGAAAATCAAAATACTTGTTCGTTTCAACACCTTAAACTTAAACTCTATGTATCAATCTGAAGTCAATCGGATGGTAACTTAGGCCTCTATAGCGTCACATGAATTTTTGAAGTTATCAAGGGAGATAACTCTGGCAGTAATTATTTGAAATCGCTGATAATCAACAGGCTTCTTTGTCTCATGACCTTAAACACTGTGTATAAATCTAAAGTCAATCGGATATTAACTTTGGCCTCCAGAACGTCCACAAGAATTTTTGAAGTGATCAAGGGCCATAACTCTGGCACTAATTATCGGAAATCGCTGAAAACCAATAGGCGTCTTTGTCTTATGACCTTAAACACTGTGTATAAATTTGAAGTCAATCGGATATTAACTTTGGCCTCTAAAGCATCCACATGATTTTTTTAAAGAGATCAAGGGCCATAACTCTGGCACTAATTATCGGAAATCGCCGAAAATCAATATGCTTCTTCGTCTCATGACCTTAAACACTGTGTATAAATCTAAAGTCAATCAGATATTAACTTTGGCCTCTAGAGCGTCCACAAGATTTTTTGAAGTGATCAAGGGCCATAACTCTGGTAGTTATTATCTGAAATCGCTGAAAAACAATAGGCTTCTTCGTCTCATGACCTTAAACACTGTGTATAAATTTAAAGTCAATCGGATATTAACTTTAGCCTGTAGAGCGTCCACAAGCAATTGTGGACGCCGGACAGACGGATGGACCGACGGACGGGGGCGACGACAATATATGACCACATTTCAATGTGGGCGTATAAAAATCATTAAAATCGGTCAAAATATAGCAAAGTTTTTATGATTTTTCACTCGTAAACAACTTTATCGGCACGAGAAACATCAAAGACAAAATTCGAAAATAGGTTGCCAGGCAACAAAACATACGCCCACACAGCAGCTACATCGATCGTCCGGGCTGTCAACAAGAGTTGTCGCACATTAAGTAATTATCAGAAAATCATTAGAATTTGGTTGGTTTTTATAAAGTTCTGCCCCATGCTAACGTTAAGTATACGAATCATTTAATATTATGGAATTCGCTGTCACCTCCACTGGATACGAAACATTTAATATTATGGCGATTTTTCGTACAATCAGGGGCCATAATTCAGGAAGTTACGATCAGATATGTCCAAATATCGACAGGAACCAAGATCTTTGAGTTATGAACATGCATTTTAAAATTGTGACCTCTATAATCAAATGTTTTTGAACTCCAGACGGATCACGGCGGTCATTTTGTTTGTCAATTTTGGTCCGATATTCATGAAATTCAAACTCAACCTAGATTACCCTGTAACGGTGATATAATCAAACGTTTTTTTCAAAATCAGGTAATAATTGTTACCTCCAGAGGGACCACATTCACAAGGTGATAAAGGCTATTTTTCGTACAATCAGGGGCCATAATTCAGGAAGTTACGATCCAATAAGCGAAAATATCGAAAAGAACCAAGATCTTTATGTTATAAACATGTATTTCAAGTTTCATCAAAATCGGTTCAAAATTGTGACCTCTATGGGGCCCACAACCTTGATATAACATATTTTCACACTATTCGCGTACAAAAGGCAGCCATTTTGTCCGTCAATTTTGGTCCAATTTTCACGAAAATTAAACATCATCCTTTATTCCATGAAACGGTGATATTATCAAACGGTTTTTCAAATCGGATAATAATTTTGACCCCCAGATGGGCCACAAGCTAAAAAGATAGGCTGGCACTGCCAGGCAGGATACGCCCACATTTTCGAGAGATGGATAGAGAGAGAGAGAGAGAGAGAGAGAGAGAAAAATGGGGTTTAACGGAGATGGATAGAGAACAAGCAATACCGAAAGTGATTTTTCCTACATCATTAAGTTAGAATTTGATATGTGCAAATATCGAAATGAATTAAGATCTTTGGGTTATAAAGGTCCTTTTCAGTAGGCTTCAAATTCGACCGTGGATCATGTTGCTAAGTGGGTAAGATGCTGGCTCCGAAGCCTTGAGGTTGGGTGTTTGATCCCTGCATCGGGTGACAAAGTTCATCTAGATTTTTTGGCGTGGTTTCCCCTTGTTAGTGATGAAGGATGGATGGCCTCACAAGAACAGCTGTCAATTTTGGTCCGATTTTCACAAAATTTGACCTAAACCTTTATTACGATGTAACGGTGATATAATCAAATGTTTTTTTAAATGGGATAATAATTCTGACCCCAGAGGGACCACAAGCAAAAAAAACGTCATTTTTCGTACAATCAGGAGCCATAATTCAGGAAGTTACAATTCGATATGCACAAATATCGAAAGGAACTAAGGTTGTTAAGTTGTAAACATGTGCTTCAAGTTTCATCAAAATAGAAGGAAGATTGTGACCTCTACAGGGTTCACAACTTTGATATACCATATTTTTACACTCTTCGGTACAAGCGGCAGCCATTTTTTCAGTCAATTTTGGGCCGATTTTGACGAAATTCAACCTCAACCGTCATTACGATGTAATGGTGATATAATCAAACGGTTTTTTAAATGGGATAATAATTCTGACATCCAGAGGGACCACAAGCTAAAAAAAGGTTCCCAGGCAACGAAACATACGCCCACACAGCAGCTAAATCGTTCGGGCAGTCAACAAGTAATTATCAGAAAATCATTAGAATTTGTTTGGTTTTCATAAAGTTTTGGCCCATGTTAACGTTAAGTATTCATTTAATATTATGGAATTAGCTGTTCAATTATCGATTTTCAAGAAATTCACACTCAACCATAATTAATGTGTAACAAGGATATAGTCAAACGGTTTATTAATTCGGAATAAAATTGTGACCTTCATAGGGTCTACAAATTAAAAAACATGATTTTTCGTACAATCACAGGCCATAATTCAGGAAGCAATGTGCCCGAATATCGAAAGAAACCACGATCTTTGGGTTATAAATTTATACATATATCAAATTTTATCAAAATCGAATTAAAATTGTGACCTCTACAGGGTCCACAACCTTGATATATCATATTTCTACACTATTCGCGTATTAGCGGCAGCCATTTTGTCCGGCAGTTTTGGTCCGATTTTTACAAAATTTGAACTTACGATTCATTACGGTGAAACAGTGATATAATCAAACATTATTTTAAATCCGTTAATAATTGTGACCTCCAAAGGAACCACAAGCTAAAAGATAGGCTGGCACTGCCAGGCAGAATACGCCCACATTTTTGAGATGGATAGAGAACAAGCAATACCGAAAGTGATTCTTCCTCATTAAGTCCTGTATTTCATACTGTATTGGGAGCAGCCATTTTGTTGGTCAGTTCCAGTCTGATATTCATGAAATTCGAAGCCGACAATGATTATGGTGTGACGGTACACAACCTAGAAATGTTACTTTTCGTCAAAATCGGACAAGAATTGTGACCTGAAGAGAGTCCACAACCATGATATACCATATTTTTACACTATTCGCGTACAAACGGCGACCATTTTCATCCGGCAATTTTGGTACGATTTTCACGAAATTCGAACTCAACCTTCCTTACGGTGCAACAGTAATATAATCAGAGGTTTTTTTTAAATCAGATAATAATCGTTCGAGAGATAGACAGAGAACAAGCAATACCGAAAGTGATTTTTCCTACAATCAAAGACCATAATTCATTAAGTTACAATTTGATATGCGCAAATATCGAACAGAATAAAGATCTTTAGCTTATAAACAAAAATTTTAGGTTTCATCAAAATCAAATTAAAATTGTGACCTCTACATAGTCCACAACTTTGATATACCCGGTACCATACATTTACACTGTTCGCGTACAAATGGCGGCCGGTTTTTTTGGCAATTATGGTCCGAAATTCGAACTCAACCTTCCGTAGGGTGTAACGGTGATAGAGTCAAACGTTTCTTTAAATCAGAGAATTTGTGACCTCCAGAGGGACCATAGGCGATTTTTCGGACAATCAGGGGCCATAATTCAGGAAGTTACGATCGGATATGTGCAAATAACGAAAGGAACCAAGATCTTTGGGTTATATATGGGCATGCATTTCAAGTTTCATCAAAATCAAATTAAAATTGTAACCTCTACAGGGTCCACAACCATGATATACAATTTTTTAACAGTATTGGCGTACAAACGGCGGCCATTTTGTATGGCAATTTTGGTCCGATTTTCCCGAAATTCGAACTCAACCTTCCTTACGGTGTAACGGTAATACTGTCAACCGTTTTATTAAATCGGATAATAATTGTGACCACCAGAGGGACTACAAGCTAAAACAAGGCGATTTTGCGTATAATCAGGGGCCATAATTCAGGAAGTTACGTTCCGATATGCGCAAATATCGAAAGGAACCAAGATCTTTGGGTTATTACCATGAATTTGAAGTTTCATCAAAATCAAATTAAAAATGTGACTTCTACAGGGTCCACAACCTTGATATACCATTTTTTAACAGTATTCGCGTACAAATGGCGGCCATTTTGTATGGCAATTTTCGCCCGATTTTCCCGAAATTCAAACTCAACCCTCCTTAGGGTGTAACGGTGATATAATCAAACGTTTTTTTAAATCGGATAATAATTGTGACCTCCAGAGGGACCACAAGCTAAAAAGGGTGATTTTTCGGACAATCAGGGGCCATAATTCAGGAAATTACATTCCGATAGGCGCAAATATCGAAAGGAACCAAGATCTGTAGGTTATAAACATGTATGTCAAGTTTCATCGAAATCGGTTCAAAATTGTAACCTCTATAGATTCCACAAGCTAAAAACGTGATTTTTCGTACAATCAGGGGCCATAATCCATGAAGTTTTCATCCGATACATGCCAATATCGAAAGCAGCCGAGATCTTTTGGGAATAAACCTATATTTCAAGTTTCGTCAAAATCGGATAAGAATTGTGACCTGTAGCGAGTCCACAAACAAATTGTGGACGGACGTCCTGACAGACAGGGGCGACGACAATATACGGCCACATAAAAATGTGGGCGTATAAAAATGGGCCGATTTTCGTACAATAAAGGGCCATAATTCAATAGGTTATGATCAGATATGTGCAAATATGCAATGGAACCAAGATCTTTATGTTATAAACATGTATTTCAAGTATCATAAAAATCGGTTCAAAATTGTGACCTCTATAGGGTCCCACAACCTTGATATAACATTTTAACATTATTCACGTACAAATGGCGACCATTTTGTCCGTCAATTTTAGTCCGATTTTCTCGAAATTCAACCTCAGATAATTTTAAATCAGATAATAATTTTGACCTCCAGAGGGACTACAAGCTAAAAATGGCGATTTTTCGGACAATCAGGGGCCATAACTCAGGAAGTTACGATCCGACGATAGCAAATATCGAAAGGAACCAAGATCTTTGGGTTATAAACATACATGTCAAGTTTCACCCAAATCGGTTCAAAATTGTGACCTCTACACTGTTCACAAGCCAAAAACATTATTTTTCGTACAATCAGGGGCCATAACCCACGAAGTTACAGTCCGATACATGCCACTATCGAAAGGAACCGAGATCTTAGGGTGATAAACCTATATTTTAAGTTTCATTGAAATCGGATATAAAATGTAACCTGTAGACTGTTCACAAACAATTGTGGGCGGACGGAGAGGGGCGACGACAATATACATCCACATAAAAATGTGGGCGTATAAAAATATCCGAGTGAATTGGTTAGATTGCCTGACATTACGAATTTTGGAACAAAAACGTGCCGAAGGGAGAGCAGGTAAAATTGAGGCTTCAACAGGCATTGCATTCCTGTTCTTTTTTATTATATATTGTCTACTTTGGTATGGTGTATGCATATATACGCGGATAAAAGATCAGATTCCTGTGGTTTATGTTTCACAGGATCCAATCAGAATCAAAGGAATTTTGAGCAACACTATAGAATAAATTACCTGTAACATTGTAAGTAAGGGTATAACATCTCTATCACCTGTTACATTAAATAATAATACTTTAATCACTTGTCCCCTAAAATTATAAAAAAAATAGGTTGCCAGGCAACGAAACATACGCCCACACAGCAGCTAAATCGTCTGGGCAGTCAACAAGAGTTGTCGCATATTAAGGAATTATCAGAAAATCATTAGAATTTGTTTTTTTTTAAAATCAGGTAATAATTGTGACCCCCAGAGGAACCACAGGCGATTTTTCGTACAATCAGGGGACATAATTCAGGAAGTTACGATCCGACATGCCCAAATATGCAATGGAACCAAGATCTTTAGTTTATAAACATGTATTTCAAGTTTCATCAAAATCGAATTAAAATTGTGATCTCTTTAGGGTTCACAACCTTGATAAAACATACTTTCACACTACACGTATTCGTGTACAAACGGCGGCCATTTTGTCTGTCAATTTTGGATTCATTTTCACGAAATTCAAACTTATTCTTCATTACCATGCAACGGTGATAATAATCAAACGGTTTTCAAAATCGGATAATAATTTTTACCTCCTGAGGGACCACAAGCTAAAAAGGGAGATTTTTCGGACAATCAGGAGCCACAACTCAGGAAGTTACGATCCGATGGGTGCAAATATTGACAGGAACTAAGATCTTTGGATTGTAAACATACATGTCAAGTTTCATCAAAATCATATTAAAATTGTGACCTCTATAGGGTCCACAACATATTATAACATATTTTCACACTATTCGCGTACAAACGGTGACCATTTTGTCCGTCACTTTTGGTCCGATTTTCACGAAATTCGAACTTACCCTTCATTAGCATGTAACAGTGATATAATCAAAGGTTTTTGAAATAGGATAATAATTTTGACCTCGGGGGGGACCACAATCTAAAAAGGGTGATTTTTCGACAATCTGGGGACATAATTCAGAAAGTTACGAATCAATGGGCGCAAATATCGAAAGAAACCAAAATATTTGGGTTATAAACATACAGGTCAAGTTACATCAAAATTGGTTCAAAATTGTGACCTCCATAGGGTCCACAACCTTGATATAAAATAATTTCACACTGTTCGCGTACAAACGGCAGCCATTTAGTCTGTCAATTTAGGTCCAATTTTCACGAAATTCGAACTCAACCTTCATTACCATGTAACAGTGATATAATCAAACGTTTTTTTGAATCGGATAATTAAATAATTTTGACCTCCGGAGGGACCACAATCTAAAAAGGGTGATTTTTCGACAATCTGGGGACATAATTCAGAAAGTTACGAATCAATGGGCGCAAATATCGAAAGGAACCAAGATCTTTGGGTTATAAACATACATGTCAAGTTACATCAAAATCGGTTCAAAATTGCGACCTCTATAGGGTCCACAACCTTGATATAACATATTTTCACACTAATCGCGTACAAACAGCGGCCATTTGGTCTGTCAATTTTGGTTTGGTTTTCACGAAATTCAAACTCAACCTTCATTATGGGGATAAACCTATATTTCAAGTTTCGTCAAAATCGGATAAGAATTGTGACCTGTGGAGAGTCCACAAATAAATTGTGGACGTCCGGACGTCCGGACGGACAGGGGCGACGGCATAATACATCCACATGAAAATGCGGGTGTAAAAAGCTAATCAGTATATATATTGAATACAGACAAAAGAGATATGCAATGAACAATAATAACTTACGATATATTTTCTGCTTCGGCTTGAGATAATTCATCAAACCACAAAACACATTGCTAAAATAAACAAAGAAATTCTAAATTGAGTATATACACTAGGGATCGGGTATCGTCCAGATTTTACGAAAAAGGAAATAAACTATAAACTACTCTTACCATCCAGAATCTAATAATACACGTATCCAGTCAATAGATTTATAATAATAATAATAACTAGATCTGCTACTGTCCCATGCAGATATGAAAGCTTTCATATTCACTGTCACTTCCTGTCTGATGTCATGGGTCATATAAATAATCCGAAGAAGAAAAAAGAAATCATTAAAATAGGTCACAATCTAGAGAAATTAATGTGATTTTTCACTCGTAAACAACTTTGTCGGCACGAAAAACATCAAAAGCGAAATTCGAATTTTTGAAATATTCAAATACCAAAAATTCAACCCATATCCCGTCTGTCCTGAAATTGAAATGTATTAAATTTTAGACATTGGAGACGCATTGAACATACTATGCCCTATTGTGTTTGTTTACAAGTCTGTAAATGTCTATTTTTCACTATGTTTCATATTCACTTCAAAATGGCGACCATCAACTGACCTAAATCAAAATTCTGCTCTGAACGTTTATTAGGATTTCCTTCAAGAGTTCAGAAAATGTAACTCCCATGTCTGTAAGTGCAATATCGCAAAAGTTCTATTGTTTTTTCACGTTCCAAGATGGTGGCACTTCCGGTTCGATTCACAAACTCCATGTTTTGTGTACGAATCAGAAATTACTTGTCTAGTGCCGAATTTTTTTTTTAGGTCACTCTGACCTTTATTTCGACGATTTTTTTGAAAAATTTTATTCTTGATTTCAAAAAGGGGAGATAATTTAGAAAATTTTAAAAGTCATTTTTCAAGTCGCATCAGTGATATCTAGTTACATGCTACATTTCATGAAAATCGTACAACTATTAAAGAAGTTGGTCTCAACATCCGGTTTGAAATCACAGCGACGAATTTTCGAATATTACAAAACCCTTATAAAAATAAGCTCCCCCTGACCAGCTTAATCGTTCGCAATAAACGTTTGCGCCTTAAAATCGGCAAATTGCTGACTTTAAAGTGAGAAACATTACAACCGGGCGAAATTTTCTGTTTTATCACTTTTACAGTACCATTGATTACCAACCGATTATTACGAAACTTTAAAAATAAAACAGAAAGAGAGAAATGCGGCTTAACCTCCATTCGACACAAACGAGGTCATTTCGGTACTAACATATGTCTTATAATTTTATTGAAAAACTTCCCTTGCGTGCACAGGTCTTTAGCCGTGGGAGGAAACCGAAGAACACTGAGAAAACCCACGAGGTTGGACACCATACTCCATTTCACGTGCAACCTGGAAATCGAAACGACGCCAGTTGACTCAATAACAGACGTTACGATACAGTGCGCACATGCTAACCATTCAGCCATTTAGCCTCCCTCAAATCAGAAAATTGCTGACTTATAGCAAGAAACATTTCAACCGGGCATTTCAATCGAAACAACGCCAGTTGACTCAATGACAGACGTTACGATACAGAGCGCAGGTGCTAACCATTCAGCCACGTAACCTTCCTAAATTTGGCAAATTGCTGACCTACAGTGACAAACATTTCAACCGGGCGAAATTTTCTATTTTAACAGTTTAATTTGCACGGTACCTTTAATTATCAACCGAATATTACAAAACTTTTAAAAATAATCTCCCCCTGACCAGCATAATCGTTCGCAATAAAAGTTTGCCCCCTAAAATCGGCAAATTGCTGACGTATAGCAAGAAACATTTCAACCGGGCATTTCAATCGAAACAACGCCAGTTTACTCAATGACAGACGTTACGATACAGAGCGCAGGTGCTAACCATTCAGCCACGTAACCTCCCTAAATCAATGCAAATTGCTGACATACAGCGAGAAACATTTTAACCGGGCCAAATTTTCTATTTTAACAGTTTAATTTGCACGGTACCTTTAATTATCAACCGAATATTACAAAACTTTTAAAAATAGGTTGCAAGGCAACGAAACATACGCCCACACAGCAGCCAAATCGTCCGGGCAGTCAACAACAAGAGTTGTCGCACATTTAGGAATTATCATAAAATCATTAGAATTTGTTTGGTTTTTATAATCAAACGTTTTTTTTAAAATCAGATAATAATTGTGACCTCCAGAGGGACCACAAGCTAAAAAGGGTGATTTTTCGTACAATCAGGGGACATAATTCAGGAAGTAATGACTCGATGGGCGCAAATATCGAAAGGAACCAAGATCTTTGGGTTATAAACATACATGTCAAGTTCCATCAAAATCGATTCAAAATTGTGACCTCTATAGGGTCCACAACCTTGATATAACATATTTTCACACTATTCGCGTAGAAAACGGTGGCCATTTTGTCCGTCAATTCTAGTCCGATTTTCACGTAATTCAAACTTTCTCTTCATTACCATGTAACGGTCATATAGTCAAACGTTTGTTTAAATTGGATAATAATTTTGACCTCCAGAGGGACCAAAAGCTAACAAAAACGATTTTTCGGACAATCCGGGGACATAATTCAGAAAGTTATGATTTAATGGGCGCAAATGTCGAAAGGAACCAAGATCTTTGGGTTATAAACATACATGTCAAGTTTCATCAAAATCGGTTCAAAATTGTGACCTCTATAAGGTCCACAACCTTGATATAACATATTTTCACACTATTCGCGTACAAACGGCGGCCAATTTGTCAGTCAATTTCGGTTCTATTTTCACGAAATTCGAACTCAACCTTCATAACCATGGAACGGTGATATAATCAAACGGTTTTTTAAATCGGATAACAATTTTGACCTCCAGAAGGACCACAAGCTAAAAAGGGCGATTTTTCGGACAATCAGGGGCCATAATTCAGGAAGTTACGATCCGATTGGCGCAAATATCGAAAGGAACCAAGATCTTTGGGCTATAAACATGCATTCCAAGTTTCATCCAACTCGGTTCAAAATTGTGACCTCTACACTGTTCACAAGCTAAAAAACGTGATTTTTCGTACAATAAGGGGCCATAACCCATGAAGTTACAGTCCGATACATGCCAATATCGAAAGGAACCGAGATCTTAGGGTGATAAACCTATATTTTAAGTTTTATTGAAATCGGATAAAAATTGTGACCTGTAGACTGTTCACAAACAATTGTGGACGGACGGACGGACATCCTGACGGACAGACGAACAGGGGCGACGACAATATACGTCCACATGAAAATGTGGGCGTATAAAAATAAGCTCCCTCTGACCAGCATAATCGTTCGCAATAAACGTTTGCCCCTTAAAATCGGCTAATTGCTGACTTTAAAGTGAGAAACATTACAACCGAGCGAAATATTCTGTTTTATCACTTTTAAAGTACCATGGATTACCAACCGATTATTACAAAACTTTAAAAATAAAACAGAAGGAGAGAAATGCGGCTTAACGTCCATTCGACACAAACTAGGTCATTTCGGGACTAACATATGTTTTTTAATTTTATTTATAAACTTCCCTTGCGCGTACTGGTTTTCAGGAGTGGGAGGAAACCGAAGGACACGGAGAAAACCCACAAGGTTGGACACCATACTCCATGTCACGTGCAACCTGGAAATCGAAACGATGCCGGTTGACTCAATGACAGACGTTACGACACAGCGCGCGTATGCTAACCATTCAGTCATTCAGCCTCCCTAAAATCGGGAAATTGCTGACTTATAGCAAACAACATTTCAACCGGGCGAAATTTTCTGTTTTAGCAGTTTAATTTGCACGGTACTTTAATTACCAACCGATCATTAATAAACTTTTGAAAATAAGCTCCAAACTAGGACATTTCGGGGCTCACATATATTTTTTAATTTTATTTAAAAACTTCCCTTGCACGTACAGGTCTTTAGGAGTGGGAGGAAACAGAAGGACACGGAGATAACCCACGAGGTTGGACACCTTACTCCATGTTACATGCAACCTGGAAATCGAAATGACGCCGGTTGACTCAATGACAGACTTTACGATACAGCGCGCACATGCTAACCATTCAGCCTCCCTAAAATCGGGAAATTGCTGACTTATAACAAGAAACATTTCAACCAGGCATTTCAATCGAAACAACGCCAGTTGACTCAATGACAGACGTTACGATACATAGCGCAGGTGCTAACCCACGAGGTTGGACACCATACTCCATGTCACGTGCAACCTGGAAATCGAAACGACGCCGGTTGACTCAATGACAGACGTTACGAAACAGCGCGCGTATGCTACCATTCAGTCATTCAGCCTCCCTAAAATCGGGAAATTGCTGACTTATAGCAAGCAACATTTCAACCGGGCCAAATTTTCTGTTTTAGCAGTTTAATTTGCACAGTACTTTAATTACCAACTGATCATTACAAAACTTTTGAAAATAAGCTCCAACTGACCATCTTAATCGTATGCAATAAACGTTAGGCGTGAATTGAAAGTTCTGCACCGAGAAAGTTAATCTCGATTTTCCGGCGTGGTTCCCGCTTGTCAGTGAGGCACAACGGAGAGCCTGACAAGGACAGCTGTCTAGTCGTTCGGATGGGACGGAAAACTAAGGTCCTGTGTACACATTGAAGTGCACGTAAAATATCCCTAAGCAGTTGGAATTCGATACTGTTGAATAAGCTCTATACGATGACTAAATGTGCAAATTGTAGTCACCTACGCTGTATGTTTCGCTTAACAATGAAAGGGTGCAGTTTTCAATTTTCGATCCTTTTATTCTTCTACTCCTGATATTTTGGACTGTTGATCGATGGTTTCATATAAAAGACTATCGATAAGACTCTTTGTAGAAAAAATTCCCCAAAAATATTATGTTGATTGAAGAGAAAAGGACCTTTACAAATGCTCAAAATCGTAAAAATACGACTTTTTGGATTTTCGATCTCTTTTTTTCTGCTATCCCTGACATTTAAAAAAAATAGGTTGCCAGGCAACGAAACATACGCCCACACAGCAGCCAAATCGTCCGGGCAGTCAACAAGAGTTGTCGCATATTAAGGAATTATCAGAAAATCATTAGAATTTGTTTGGTTTTTATAATCAAACGTTGTTTTTTTTTAAATCAGATAATAATTGTGACCTCCAGAGGCACAACAAGCTAAAAGGGGTGATTTTTCGTACAATCAGGGAACATAATTCAGGAAGTAATGACCTGATGGGCGCAAATATCGAAAGGAACCAAGATCTTTGGGTTATAAACATACATGTCAAGTTTCATCAAAATCGATTCAAAATTGTGACCTCTATAAGGTCCACAACCTTGATATAACATATTTTCACACTATTCGCGTACAAACGGCGGCCATTTTGTCCGTCAATTTTGGTCCGATTTTCACAATATTCATACAAAACCTTCATAACCATGAAATGGCGATATAATCAAACGTTTTTTTAAATCGGATAACAATTTTGACCTCCAGAGGGACCACAAACTAAAAAGGGCGATTTTTTTGGACAATCAGGGGCCATAATTCAGGAAGTTACGATTCAATTGGCGCAAATATCGAAAGGAACCAAGATCTTTGGGTTATAAACATGCATGTCAAGTTTCATCAAAATTGGTTCAAAATTGTGACCTCTATAAGGTCCACAACCTTGATATAACATATTTTCACACTATTCGGGTACAAACGGCGGCCATATTGTCCGTCAATTTTGGTCCGATTTTCACGAAATTCGAATTCAACCTTCATAACCATGCAACGGTGATATAATCAAACGTTTTTTTAAATCGGATAACAATTTTGACCTCCAGAGGGACCACAAGCTAAAAAGGGCGATTTTTTGGACAATCAGGGGCCATAATTCAGGAAGTTACGATCCGATGGGCGCATATATCGAAAGGAACCAAGATCTTTGGGTTATAAACATACATGTCAAGTTTCATCAAAATTGGTTCAAAATTTTGACCTCTATAAGGGTCCACAACCTTGATATAACATATTTTCACACTATTCGCGTACAAACGGCGGCCATTTTGTCCGTCAATTTTGGTCCGATTTTCACGAAATTCGAACCCAAACTTCATAACCATGGAACGGTGATATAATCAAACGTTTTTTTAAATCGGATAACAATTTTGACCTCCAGAGGGACCACAAGCTAAAAAGGGCGATTTTTCGGACAATCAGGGGCCATAATTCAGGAAGTTACGATCCGAATGACGCAAATATCGAAAGGAACCAAGATCTTTGGGTTATAAACATGCATTTCAAGTTTCATCCAAAACGGTTCACAATTGTGACCTTTACACTGTTCACAACCTTGATATAACATATTTTCACACTATTCGCGTACAAATGGCGGCCATTTTGTCCATCAATTTTGGTCCGATTTTCACAAAATTTGAACTCAACCTTCATAACCAGTAACGGTGATATAATCAGACGGTTTTTTAAATCGGATAACAATTTTGACCTCCAGAGGGACCACAAGCTAAAAAGGGCGATTTTTTGGACAATCAGGGGCCATAATTCAGGAAGTTACGATTCAATTGGCGCAAATATCGAAAGGAACCAAGATCTTTGGTTTATAAACATGCATTTCAAGTTTCATCCAAATCGGTTCAAAATTGTGACCTCTACACTGTTCACAAGCTAAAAAACGTGATTTTTCGTACAATCAGGGGCCATAACCCATGAAGTTACGGTCCGATACATGGCAATATCGAAAGGAACCGAGATCTTAGGGTGATAAACCTATATTTTAAGTTTCATTGAAATCGGATAAAAATTGTGACCTGTAGACTGTTCACAAACAATTGTGGACGGACGGACGAACAGGGGCGACGACAATATACGTCCACATGAAAATGTGGGCGTATAAAAATGATACAATGATTTCACACAACGGGCTAGCTATTAGACTCTCGATTGACAGGAGTTTCACAACCCTCTCTTCATTATAACCGAAGTTATCGTGCCCTAAAGAATCAACAAATCAGCATATTTATAACGTCTACACCAAGTTTGAACATTCTAGCTAAATTAGAAGGAGAGTTATTGTGTTTCAAAATCTCGGCCCATCAAATTGCTACTATTTTTCATATTCACTTCAAAATGGAATCCATCCGTAGACCTAAATCAAAATTCTGCTCCCAGTATGAAACATTGCACCCAGGCATAACAATAATCTGAAAACTAAAGGGAAATAACCGAAACTTGTATTACTGTAATGAGACGGATGAGAAAATGAAATGAAAATTGCCGGAAAAAAATTAAAAATGGCAGGTTGGACAGGCGACCTTACTCCTTGTCACATACAAACGGGCATTCGAAAACACGCAAGTTAACTCAATGACAGGCGCGCGTGCTAACCATTCAGCCGCCCACCCCCCCTTTGAAATCAGACACGTGCAATATGTCATATAGGAAGAATAACAAGCCGCTCACAACAAAATGGTAAATTAATGAGTTTAGGGCAAAAAGGCGTCTACAGCACCCGGTGTTCCCAGGCGTTCACCCATCCTAGTACTACCCGGGCCCGACGTTGTTTAACTTCAGTGATCGGACGAACCCGTGGACAGAACCCGTAGTTGCTGATTGTGTCTGGAACAACTGTACTAAAGAAAAAAGTGACCAACTAGAATCGCTACATTTAGACGCTATTCGAACTATTACAGGCCTTCCTCGTGGTACTTCTCATAATTTACTTTATAATGAATCTGGATTCTCCTCTCTTTTAAAAAGACGCTACGAACATAAAATGGTTTTATTTTTCAAAATTATCAATCTCCAAACACCCTCGTATCTATTCGATTTAGTCCCCCAATCTATAGCGTCCAGTAAACCATATCAACTCAGAAACTCCAATAATCTAATGAGTATTAACTGTAAATCTAATCTTTATCAAAACTCGTTTTTCCCATCATCAGTACAAGAATGGAATCATCTTGATGAAAACGTCAAAGCTTCAAATTCAATCTCTTCATTCAAATTTCAAATTAGAAAAACATATGGCAAACCTAAATACAATGATCTCTTCAATTTTGGTGACAGGTCGTTACAAATTATTCTTTCTAAATTACGCAACTCTAAATCTGACCTAAATCATCATAAATACCTCATGTATGTATCTGACGATCCATCCTGTTTATGCGGAAACAGATGTGAATCTAGTGAACATTATTTCTTTCAGTGTCGCCTTTTTATAGACCAACGCAGACTCACTATCGATACATTGGATGACCATTTCAAGAATATTAATTCACTTTTGTTTGGGATTGACAATCTTCCTAAAATTAAAGATAGGCTGGCACTGCCAGGCAGGATACGCCCACATTTTTGGGAGATGGATAGAGAACAAGCAATACCGAAAGTGATTTTTCCTACATCATTAAGTCCTGTATTTCATACTGTATTGGGAGCAGCCATTTTGTTGGTCAGTTCCAGTCTGATATTCATGAAATTCGAAGCCGATACAACGTAGAAATGTTACTTTTCGTCAAAATCGGATAAGAATTGTGACCTGTAGAGAGTCCACAACCATGATATACCATATTTTTACACTATACGCGTACAAACGGTGACCATTTTGTCCAGCAATTTTGGTACGATTTTCACAAAATTCGAACTCAACCTTCCTTACGGAGCAACAGTAATATAATTAGAGTTTTTTTTTAAATCAGATAATAATTGTTTGAGAGATAGACAGAAAACAAGCAATACCGAAAGTGATTTTTCCAACAATCAAAGGCCATAATTCATTAAGTTACAATTTGATATGCGCAAATATCAAAAAGAATAAAGATATTTAGGTTATAAACAAGCATTTGAGGTATCAAGAAAATCGAATTAAAATTGTCACCTCTACAGGGTCCACAACTTTGATATACCATATTTTTACGCTGTTCGCGTACAAACGGCGGCCATTTTTTCTGGCAATTATAGTCCGATTTTCTCGAAATTCGAACTGAACCTTCCGTAGGGTGTAACGGTGATAGAGTCAAATGTTTTTTTTAAATTGGATAATAATTGTGACCTCCAGAGGGACCATAGTCGATTTTTCGGACAATCAGGGGCCATAATTCAGGAAGTTACGATCCGATATGCGCAAATAACGAAAGGAACCAAGATCTTTGGGTTATAACCATGCATTTCAAGCTTCATCAAAATCGAATTAAAATTGTGACCTCTACAGGGTCCACAACCATGATATACAATTTTTTAACAGTATTCGCGTACAAACGGCGGCCATTTTGTATGGCAATTTTGGTCCGATTTTCCCGAAATTCGAACTCAACCTTCCTTACGGTGTAACGGTAATATTATCAACCGTTTTATTGAATCGGATAATAATTGTGACCACCAGAGGGACCACAAGCTAAAATAAGGCGATTTTGCGTAAAATCAGGGGCCATAATTCAGGAAGTTACGTTCCAATATGCGCAAATATCGAAAGGAACCAAGATCTTTGGGTTATAACCATGAATTTCAAGTAGCATCAAAATCGATTTAAAAATGTGACTTTTACAAGGTCCACAACCCATGATATACAATTTTTTAACAGTATTCGCGAACAAACGGCGGCCATTTTGTATGGCAATTTTCGTCCGATTTTCCCGAAATTCGAACTCAACCTTCCTTAGGGTGTAACGGTGATATAATCAAACGGTTTTTTAAATCGGATAATAATTGTGACCTCCAGAGGGACCACAAGCTAAAAAGGGTGATTTTTCGGACAATCAGGGGCCATAATTCAGGAAATTACATTTCGATAGGTGCAAATATCGAAAGGAACCAAGATCTTTGGGTTATAAACATGCATGTCAAGTTTCATCAAAATCGGTTCAAAATTGTGACCTCTATAGGGTCCACAAGCTAAAAACGTGATTTTTCGTACAATCAGGGGCCATAATCCATGAAGTTTTCATCCGATACATGCCAATATCGAAAGGAACCGAGATCTTTTGGGGATAAACCTATATTTCAAGTTTCGTCAAAATCGGATAAGAATTATGACCTGTAGAGAGTCCACAAACAAATTGTGGACGGACGTCCGGACGGACGGACGTCCGGACGGACAGGGGCGACGACAATATACGTCCACATAAAAATGTGGGCGTATAAAAATGTGTCTGTACTTTCAGTAGTTCACCAATATATAGCTCTAACCAAACGCTTCAAATCTCGGAAATGAATGTGCCTCCGCTCTGCAAATCACCATTACAACTTGTATATGCGAAAAATGGTTATTACTAGTTTGATCACCTCCTAATCTCCTTTGCACAATCCATAGGTAACCCAGGGTCACGCGAGAAATGTGTTATCAATAACATTGAAACTGCTAAAATAAAAGTATTCTTACAAGCTTTTGGTGCGTGTTAGGCTTTTGGGTTTTCTGGCGTTGCGTCCCAAACTACTTTCTAATTCAAATCTCTATTCACCCCCCCCCTACATCAATGTCCCTATCCTTCGCTACAATTTTTTCTTTCTCTTATTTTATTCGATTTTCCTTATTTTTTTTACTCAACACATTTTCTTCTTTCCACCGTTAACTATGAAACCCTAATCTAGATAATAATTTTTATTTTATTACACTGCCAGCTGATCATTTAAAATTTATATTCAATACATACTATTCTGGAAGCAGTTTTATATAAGCATTTAGTTACTTGTTACTGTATCCAATTTATTCATATTATTCCCTCCATCGTTGTATATAAGAATTCTGAATAAATACTTTAAAATCACAACCCGTAATTATACATACTTGAATTGACCCGCTTATTGATTTTTTGGGGGGGTTTTGTCGGTTTTAAAAAGGCGTCTACAGCACCCGGTGTTCCCAGGCGGTCACCCATCTAAGTACTGACCGGGCCCGACGTTGCTTAACTTCAGTGATCGGACGAGAACTGGTGATTTCAACGTGGTGTGGCCGTAGACGAGAGCAGGTGGACAGAACCCGTAGTTATACTTACCTGAATTGACCCGCTTATTGATTTTTTGTTTGTTTTTTGTCAGTTTTAAAAAGGCGCCTACAGCACCCAGTGTTCCCAGGCGGTCACCCATCCAAGTACTGACCGGGCCAGACGTTGCTTAACTTCAGTGATCGGACGAGAACTGGTGTTTTCAACGTGGTATGGCCGTAGACGAGAGGGGGTGGACAGAACCCATAGTTATACTTACCGGAATTGACCCACTTATTGATTTTTGGGGCGTTTTTTCTCGGTTTTAAAAAGGCGTCTATAGCACCAGGTGTTCCCAGGCGGTCACCCATCCAAGTACTAACCGGGCCCGACGTTGCTTAACTTCAGTGATCGGACAAGAACTGGTGTTTTCAACATGGTGTGGCCGTAGACGAGAGAAGGTGGACAGAACCCGTAGTTATACTTACCTGAATTAACCCGCTTATTGATTTTTTTTTTTGGGGGGGGGGGGTCGGTTTTAAAAAGGCGTCTACAGCACCCGGTGTTCCCAGGCGGTCACCCATCCAAGTACTGACGGGCCCGACGTTACTTAACTTCAGTGATCGGACGAGAACTGGTGTTTTCAACGTGGTGTGGCCGTGGACAGAACCCGTAGTTATACTTACGAGAGAAGGTGGACAGAACCCGTAGTTATACTTACCTGAATTGACCCGCTTATTGATTTTTTGTTTTGTTTTTTGTTTTAGTGTATTTAATTGTTTTAAAGAGACACGTTAAGGGTTGTTCATAGTTAAATTAAAGTTTAATTTTAAATAAGACCAATAAAATTAGGATTTAATAATGCCAGACTAATATTAAATAGTTTTAAATTAAGAATAATTAATTATTGGTTTAATGCAATGAAATGCTTTGATTTGACGGATGAAATGTACGATGGGTGTCCACACTATGTGGCTAAGGCGTTGGCCTGCTAGCCAGGAGGTCGGGTGTTCGATCCCTGCATTGGCCGAGAAAGTTCATCTCGATATTCTGGCGTGTCCCCCCATCCGCCATGTACACATTGGAGTGCACGTAAAAGATCCCTTAGCAGTTGGAATTCTATATTGTTGAATAAGCTCTATACGATGACTAAATGTGCAGATTGTAGCCACCCACACTGCATGTTTTGCTTAACAATGAAAGGGTGCGGTTTTCAATTTTCGATCCTTTTATTCTACTACTCCTGATATTTTGGACTGTTGATCTATGGTTTCATATAAAAGACTACCGATAAGACTCTTTGTAGAAGAAGTTCCCCCAAAATATTATGTTGACTTTAGAGAAAAGGACCTTTAAAAATGCTCCATATCGTAAAAATACGACTTTTTGGATTTTCGATCTCTTTTTTTCTGCTACCCCTGATATTTAAAAAAAAATGATACAATGATTTCACACAACAGGCTAGCTATTATACACTCGATTGACAAGAGTTTCATCACCCTCCCTTCATTATAACCGAAGTTATTGTGCCCTAAAGAATCAACAAATCAGCATGCTTATCTCTGCTTACCCTAGGCAGAAAATGTTCATCTTTGCACTCAATCATGACATTGACCTGGTGAATGTCTACACCAAGATTGAACATTCTAGCTCAATTAAAAGAGAGTTATTGTGTTTCAAAGTCTCGGCCCTTCAAATTGCTACTACTTTTCATATTCACTTAAAAATGGCAACCATCAGTTGACCTAAATCAAAATTCTGCTCCCTGCGATTTTTGGGCCATCCTTCAAGGATTCAGAAAATATAACTCCCGTGTCTGTAAGTAAGATAGCAAAAAAGCCTTAGGGATTTTTCATGTTTCAAGATGGTGGCATTTCCGGTTTGATCGACAAACTCCATATTTTGTGTAGGAATCAGTAATTACTTGTCGAGTATCGAAAAAAAATTTCAGGTCATTCCGACCTATATTTCGACGATTTTTTTTAAAACTTTGATCCTTAATTTCACCAAGGGGAGATAATTTAGAAAATTTCTCATTATAATTTTGAAGTCACATTGGTAAGATCTACTTAAATACTAAATTTCATGAAAATCGTACAATTATTAAAGAAGTTGTAAAATTGGTCTAAACTTCCGGTTCGAAATCACAGCGACGAATTTTCGAAATTCGAAAATGTGAAACTGCAGATGAAAATGATTTTTTTCAAGGTATTCAAAGAAAAAAGAATTAGTAAAATCGGTCAAAAAATAGCAAAGTTACGACTATGCATTGTTAATTTTTCCGTTCGTAAAATTCGGTGATTTCGAATTCGCAAAACATTTCGAAAATATATTTAATCAACAGCCACCACCCATTTTTGGGGGGGTAGGTCAAAGTTTCAGAAACATCCTATGGTTAGATTCTGTGAAATCCGATTTGCAGGAGAAACACAAAAAAAAAAATAATAATAATCTTAACAGAAACAATAAGCTTTCATACGAAATATGAAAGCTTAATAACATTAATAGAAACAATAAGCTTTCATATGTACAGTAGAATCTGTATGAGCATCCACTCCTATTTAGCGACATCTCCTTGTAAGCGGTCACAATAAATCCCCCCCGTAAAAATTCTATTGTTTCATCTCCTTATTCAACGGTCACTCCTCTAACGCGGCCAGCGGTCACTGTTTTGCAAATGAATTTAGCAAAACATCGCCCATTCAACGGCCATTGTTGAATGATACCATCTCGTCGTTCTTCGTAACACCCCCGCTAATCCCGTGAGTAGTAATCAATTAACTGGACTCCCGCAAATCAGATAAAAAGAAATGTGAAAATACCAATTAACCCGGGATTATCTGTTAATTAATCTTTTGTTTTATTAAACGACAAACCTGATCATTGTTTTCACACGTAACGGGACATTATTTGATACTGATTGAATAAACTGAAAGTACCGACTAAAAGCCGCTATGTTGTTAAATAGACGTTTTTAGCGCCACCTGTAATATTACATACAGAGTTACACCCCCTGTGGTTCGGTAGCTAAATCAGCGATGTTTTTTGGTTCGTGTGCTTCTTTGATAAAATAAAATTAATTCATCGATTTTCTTCACAAAAATGGATAAATATTATCGAATACATCACTATGATAGACAGTAGTATTGAAGGTTGGTACAAAATGATAAGTTTACAGAAGTTATGTCGGTGATTCAGCGACGGCCAAATTTACCGATGCAAGTGAAGTATTGCATTGGTGTTTGCTTCCAATGCATTCAAGCGTAATATTAATTGATGTCAGCACAAAAAAACATGAGATTTTACAAAAATGGATAAATATTATCGAAAGCATGACAATGATAGACAGTAGTATTGAAGGTTGGGACAAAATGACATGTTTACGGAAGTTATGTCCGAGATTCAGCGACGGCCAAATTTACCGATGCAAGTGCACCCAAGCGTAATATTAATTGATGTCGGCACAAAAAACTCGAGATTTTATTAAGAGGCCACTCCCGTTAAGCGGTCAATCCTAAAATTTCCCGTGGGTGGCTGCTTAATGCAGATTCTACTGTAATATGAAAGCTTAATAATAACTTTATTTAATGAGGATAGCCCCCTTAGCACAAGTGTACTACTTTTCAGGGGGTTCCTCCTACTCTACAATATAGATTATATATATACATAGATATATAGTAACATGCAAATACAAAACAAATAGAGACCCCCTCCCACCTCCCCCAAAGCAGAAACAACAAAAATATCTCCAAAACAATAGCAATTGTATATTATTATCTTTGATCTACTAGCTGTTAGGTATGGTTTCTCTTCTTGTTAAAACACCCTTACCGACTATGGACTATCAACTTGCTTTTGTATATTTAAATAAGTGGTGGGGTAGGCCTTTGATCATGTTGTTGTTAAGTATGGCTTCAGTTATGTTATTGTATTTTGTCTATATATGTCTGCCTTATACCTGATTTACTGTATTAGCTTGATAAAGTTGAGAGAATACTCTACGAAACGTCGCCTAAAATACACTAGTAACTGTTTTCCATAAGTATGTGTTTTGTTGTTACTCTATCCAGTTACTAAATGCCATTTAAAGATCCTTCCTTACGGTGTAACGGTAATATAATCAACCGTTCTATTAAATCGGATAATAATTGTGACCACCAGAGAGACCACAAGCTAAAATAAGACGATTTTGCGTATAATCAGGGGCCATAATTCAGGAAGTTACGTTCCGATATGCGCAAATATCGAAAGCAACCAAGATCTTTGGGTTATAACCATGAATTTCAAGTTTCATCAAAATCGAATAAAAAATGTGACTTCTACAGGGTCCACAACCTTGATATACGATTTTTTAACAGTATTCGCGTACAAACGGCGGCCATTTTGTATGGCAATTTTGGTCCGATTTTCCCGAAATTCGAACTCAACCTTCCTTAGGGTGTAACGGTGATATAATCAAACGTTTTTTTAAATCGGATAATAATTGTGACCTCCAGAGGGACCACAAGCTAAAAAGGGTGATTTTCGGACAATCAGGGGCCATAATTCAGGAAATTACATTCCGATAGGCGCAAATATCGAAAGGAACCAAGATCTTTGGGTTATAAACATGCATGTCAAGTTTCATCAAAATCGGTTCAAAATTGTGACCTCTATAGCAGGGATCTTATTTGGCTGTTTTTTGTCGGCTTTAGCCGATTGATCTTTAATCTAGCCGATTGATAAAACAATGAATCGGCCACTATGGTATCATATATCAATCTACGTCGGACGATTTACAAAGAGTTAATTATCATGAATCGGCCACTATGGTATCATTAATCAATCAACTTTCGGCCGATGATACAAAGAGTTAATTATTACTCGTCGATTAAGAAACCCATCACGGCCGATTACAAAGAGTTAATTATTACTCGTCGATTAAGAAACCCATCACAGAGTCCGTCAATACAATCTGATTACCTTCAGCTTCAATCCTTATCGGCTTGTTTCCTAAATAATAAATTTAGTTGAGTTAATCATGCCAAGTAAAAGAATGTATATAATCCAATGTCGGTTCAATCATTTATATCTAACACAATGTTGAAGTACTTGAACACCTCGCAGAATGACAATAGAAAACGTAAACGAGATAAAGCCGAATATAGTGATGGCGGCGCTGACCTTGAACTTCAAGCATGCACGTCGTCATTGGAAATTCCAAAAGCTGCAGATCCCCCCACGTCCAATATAGGTCAACCAAAGTCGAAGTCAGGAAGATATACGAGTGTATGAGTCAGACAGTGGACGGGTTTTTAGTAGCAACAACAAAGTTATACCTTGATCGCAAACCTTTATACGGATCTAAATTGGCGACATTTTTACAAACTACCAACGGGACGCGGTGTTATCAGAATAGCCCATTATGCGCCAGATGATCATTTTTAATTATAAGGGGCTAAATTATTATTTTGAATTACTGATGAGCTGACATAACAATTCCATGAAAGAACAATTTCCAAATGTAATAAAACTGATGGAAATAGGAAGGACGCTACCAGTTAGTAGTATCGAGTGTGCGAGGGGCTTTACTAAGCAGAACGTTATCAAAACTAAGCTTAGGTGCCGTCTAAACGTAGAAACTTTAGATAACTTGATGCGGATAAGTTTAGAAGGCCCCCCTCTATCTTCCTTCGATCCACATAATTGTTTACTAAAGTGGAAAGGCATTAGATCGCGGCGACTGTATGCAGGTGACACTAAAAGTAAATTAATCTGAATCGAGACAATTGGTCACGTGATCGGCATCTTTCCGACTATACACGGAAATAAATTTGTGCTACGTTGTTAACTTGTTATACTATTGATATGTGCTTATATATTTTGTTTTTATATATTTACCAGTGATTAAGAATAAAAATAGTTTTAAAAAACATATTTGTATTTACTCGTATTTTTTTTTATTATTAAATTATAACTTCCGTTTGGCTGGACGAAACAATGAAAGCAAAAGTAGGACTAGGAATATGCATTTTGCAAAGTACTGAAATTTGACTGTAAAAGTGTGAATATATCGACTTATGAATACAAGTATGCTATTAAAACAAAAGTTTTGTTTATTAAGGGTTTATATTCAGGGTTTAAGGTAATATTCTTCTTAATACGATATGCAATTATGGTCGTGAATAGAATATGCATAAAGACGACTATCTGTTAGGGCGACCCGTGGCCGGTTCATTTCAAAATGAAGTAAGAACCCTGCTCTATAGGGTCCACAAGCTAAAAACGTGATTTTTCGTACAATCAGGGGCCATAATCCATGAAGTTTTCATCCGATACATGCCAATATCAAAAGCAGCCGAGATCTTTTGGGGATAAACCTATATTTCAAGTTTCGTCAAAATCGGATAAGAATTGTGACCTGTAGAGGGTCCACAAACAAATTGTGGACGGACGGACGTCCGGACAGGGGCGACGACAATATACGTCCACATAAAAATGTGGGCGTATAAAAAAAGGCGATTTTGCGTATAATCAGGGGCCATAATTCAGGAAGTTACGATCCGATATGCGCAAATATCGAAAGGAAGCAAGATCTTTGGGTTATAACCTTGAATTTCAAGTTTCATCAAAATCGAATCAAAATTGTGACCTCCACAGGGTCCACAAACTTGATATACCATTTTTTAACAGTATTCGCGTACAAACGGCGGCTATTTTGTATGGCAATTTTCGTCCGATTTTCCCGAAATTCGAAGTCAACCTTCCTTAGGGGGTAACGGTGATATAATCAAACGTTTTTTTAAATCGAATAATAATTGTGACCTCCAAGCTAAAAAAAAGATAGGCTGGCACTGCCAGGCAGGATACGCCCACATTTTCGAGAGATGGATAGAGAACAAACAATACGGAAAGTGATTTTTCCTACATCATTAAGTCCTGTATTTCATACTGTATTGGGAGCAGCCATTTTGTTGGTCAGTTCCAGTCTGATATTCATGAAATTCGAAGTCGACAATGATTATGGTGTGACGGTACACAACCTAGAAATGTGACTTTTCGTCAAAATCGGATAAGAATTGTGACCTGTACAGAGTCAACAACCATGATATACCATATCTTTACACTATTCGCGTACAAACGGCGACCATTTCGTCCGGCAATTTTGGTACCATTTTCACGAAATTCGAATAATTCAGGAAGTTACGATCCGATATGCGCAAATACCGAAAGGAACCAAGATCTTTGGGTTATAACCATGCATTTCAAGTTTCATCAAAATCGAATTAAAATTGTGACCTTTACAGGGTCCACAACCTTGATATACCATTTTTTAACAGTATTCACGTACAAACGGTGGCCATTTTGTATGGCAATTTTGGTCTGATTTTCCCGAAATTCGAACTCAACCTTCCTTACGGTGTAACGGTAATATAATCAAACGTTTTTTTAAATCGGATAATAATTGTGACCTCCAAGCTAAAAAAAAAAGGCGATTTTGCGTATAATCAGGGGCCATAATTCAGGAAGTTACGATCCGATATGCGCAAATATCGAAAAGAAGCAAGATCTTTGGGTTATAAGCTTGAATTTCAAGTTTCATCACAATCGAATCAAAATTGTGACCTCCACAGGGTCCACAACCTTGATATACCATTTTTTAACAGTATTCGCGTACAAACGGCGGCCATTTTGTATGGCAATTTTCGTCCGATTTTCCCGAAATTCGTCCTCAACCTTCCTTAGGGTGTAACGGTGATATAATCAAACGTTTTTTTTAAATCGAATAATAATTGTGACCTCCAAGCTAAAAAAAAGGCGATTTTGCGTATAATCAGGGGCCATAATTCAGGAAGTTACGATCCGATATGCGCAAATATCGAAAGGAAGCAAGATCTTTGGGTTATAACCATGAATTTCAAGTTTCATCAAAATCGAATCAAAATTGTGACCTCCACAGGGTCCACAACCTTGATATACCATTTTTTAACAGTATTCGCGTACTAACGGCGGCCATTTTGTATGGCAATTTTCGTCCGATTTTCCCGAAATTTGAACTCAACCTTCCTTAGGGTGTAACGGTGATATAATCAAACGGTTTTTTAAATCGAATAACAATTGTGACCTCCAGAGGGACCACAAGCTAAAAAGGGTGATTTTTCGGACAATCAGGGGCCATAATTCAGGAAATTACATTCCGATAGCCGCAAATATCGAAAGGAACCAAGATCTTTGGGTTACAAACATGCATGTCAAGTTTCATCAAAATCGGTTCAAAATTGTGACCTCTATAGGGTCCACAAGCTAAAAACGTGATTTTTCGTACAATCAGGGGCCATAATCCATGAAGTTTTGATCCGATACATGCCAATATCGAAAGGAACCGAGATCTTTTGGGGATAAACCTATATTTCAAGTTTCGTCAAAATCGGATAAGAATTGTGACCTGTAGAGAGTCCACAAACAAATTGTGGACGGACGGACAGGGGCGACGACATAATACGTCCACTGGGCGTATAAAAAGGCGATTTTGCGTATAATCAGGGGCCATAATTCAGGAAGTTACGATCCGATATGCGCAAATATCGAAAGGAAGCAAGATCTTTGGGTTATAACCATGAATTTCAAGTTTCATCAAAATCGAATCAAAATTGTGACCTCCACAGGGTCCACAACCTTGATATACCATTTTTTAACAGTATTCGCGTACAAACGGCGGCCATTTTGTATGGCAATTTTCGTCTGATTTTCCCGAAATTCGAACTCAACCTTCCTTAGGGTGTAACGGTGATATAATCAAACGGTTTTTTAAATCAAATAATAATTGTGACCTCCAGAGGGACCACAAGAGGGACCACCAAAATTTTGGTTCAGGGGCGACGACATAATACGTCCACATGAAAATGTGGGCGTATAAAAAGTATATATGCAATATGCAAATAAGGTTATTTAAGTGTGCTGTTAGCCAATAGCTACTGTAAATTTACCCATGTTTAGAGGGCCCTAACCAATGAAAATTATCGTTGTTTGGTGCACAGAGTAATCCTTCAGTCATTTTTATAAAATTTCATCTTGATGGAATATGAATCACAGAAAAAAAATAAAACGATGACCAAGTTGAATCAGTGAATATTTTTAAAATCTTTTAATTGTAATCACATTAATGTAACCACATAGACGGCTCTTGTTACAGTAGTAATTTGGTGTAAAATCTGAAAGCCTTGTGTTATTTAACACTGTTCAGTTCTCGACAAAGTCCGGGAAAATAAATGCCTTGTTTAAAATCTGAACCCCTTTCAAATCTAAATGGTAGTTTTCATTTTTAAAAACATCCCGAGAAACTGAACAATCGTCAAGTAGACGATCGATGTCAAAAATAAACAGTGTTTTTTAATCTACACAGCAGCACAAACTGGGCGGTCTTTGATGAATCTTGACAGCATTTAACAAATTCTAGACGGCAATCTATTAATCTATTGACTGGATACGTTTATTAGATTCTGGATGGTAAGGTTAGTTTATTTCCTCTATTCGTAAAATCTGGACGATACCCCATCCCTAGTGATAATTGCCCTGTGTTCAGTAAAAGTAAATGTGACAGGAAGTTAGCTATCCTTTGTCTCTGGAACCACACCATGCTTTTAATCTTTGAATGAAAACCAGCAAACATTCTGCTAATCATGAAGAAATGATCAAATATCAAAAATAATAGCAGAAACACAACAATCCAAATCAATTTTGATAGTAAATTTGTCAACAGAATAATAACGGCAAAATGCAATTAAAGTGGACAACCATAGAAATTTGGAAATTCAATTATTTTAATCCTTGAATTCATAAATTTGAAAGTACATCAGGGAGCAACTCTGAAAAATACCATAAAATTGTGGGTTGTCAACAATCCTACAATGTTTTTACAAAATCTATAGCAACTTTTATATCCGTATCATATTCACAGGCCTTAAGTTTGTAAGTGTTCCATCTTATGCCACTACCAGCAATTCTGGAACTGCATCAAAAGGAAAACTGCCATCCAGTATAAATAACATATTTCATTATGGAAATAAATTACTCACTTGCAAGCTGTCTTTGGTATGAGCCCCATCTAAATAATATGTAATACCAGGTTTATGTACTATTTGATTTCTACCATACCATTTACATTCAGATAAACCTGCAATATCAATCAAAAACATTTACCTTCAGATCAACCTGCAATATCTCTTCAAAACATTTAAATTCAGATAAACCTACAATATCCCCTAAACATTTACATTCAGATAACACACACTTAATTAATAACAAGCAGTTGCCGTGCAAGATACCAGTCATTGTTTTCTGTATTTTAGAGGAGAGCCGAAAAAAAGATCCCCTTAATGAAGACATTGAAAAAGATAGGTTGCCAGGCAACGAAACATGCGCCCACAGCAGCTAAATCGTCCGGGCAGTCAACAAGGGTTGTCGCATATTTTTACTTTTTTTTGGTAATGAAACATTTGTAATACACTAAAATCTGAGTAACAACTCATTATGTAATTATCAGAAAATCATGAGAATTTGTTTGCTTTTTATAAAGTTTTGCCCCACGCTAACAATTAGTATAGGAAACATTTAATATCATGGATTTAGCTGTTCAGTTATCAAAATTCATTGAAAATCAAAATACTTGTTCGTTTCAACACCTTAAACTCTGTGTATCAATCTGAAGTCAATCGGATGATAAGTTTGGCATCTACAGCGCAACAAGGTTTTTTGAAGTGATCAAGGGAGATAACTCTGGAAGTAATTATTTGAAATTGATGAAAATCAGTAGGCTTCTTCCTCTCAGGACCTTAAACAGAGTGTGTAAATTTAAAGTCAATCGGATATTAACTTTGGCCTGTAGAGTGTCCACAGGATTTTTTTATGTGATCAAGGGCCATAACTCTGGCACTAATTATCGGAAATTGATGCAAATCAATAGGCTTCTTCATCTTATGACCTTAAACACTGTGTATAAATTTAAAGTCAATCGGATATTAACTTTGGCTTTTAGAGCGTCCACAAGATTTTTTGAAGTGATCAAGGGAGATAACTCTGGCACTAATTATCGAAAATCAAGGGAGATAACTCTGGCACTAATTATCGAAAATCTCTGAAAATCAATAGGATTCTTCGTCTTATGACCTTAAACACTGTGTATAAATTTAAAGTCAATCGGATATTAACTTTGGCTTTTAGAGCGTCCACAAGATTTTTTGAAGTGATCAAGGGCCATAACTCTGGCACTAATTATCGGAAATCGCTGAAAATCAATAGGCTTCTTCGTCTTATGACCTTAAACACTGTGTATAAATTTAAAGCCAATCGGATATTAACTTTGGCCTCTAGAGCGTCCACAAGATTTTTTGAAGTCGTCAAGGGCGATAACTCTGGTAGTTATTATCGGAAATCGCTGAAAAGCCATTGGCTTCTTCGTCTCATGACCTTAAACACTGTGTATAAATTTAAAGTCAATCGGATATTAACTTTAGCCTCTAGAGCGTCCACAAGCAATTGTGGACTCCGGACCGACGGCCGGCCGGACAAACAGACGGGGGCGACGACAATATACGACCACATTTCAATGTGGGCGTATAAAAATCACCCCCCTAAAAAAGCTCTCCCAGTTTCGATAAGAGTGTTTAAGAAATTAAGGAGATTGATCTGA
This sequence comes from Patella caerulea, assembly GCA_036850965.1. Lineage (NCBI taxonomy): Eukaryota > Metazoa > Mollusca > Gastropoda > Patellidae > Patella > Patella caerulea. The sequence goes on along the minus strand of JAZGQO010000001.1, from coordinate 44,905,214 downwards.
TATTAAGAAGAGTGATTAGTTGTATGTATATGGAAAATGGATATGATGTGTATAAAGGACCATTCCTGGTTACATCAATGATAATATTAAACAATGTCTACTAAGCTAAATACTGTAAGAGCACTTTTTCCGGAGTCGTACGGTCAAGTAAAACTTTTATAGTAAACATAAGTTTACTATACTATAAGTTGGCATAAGTTAACTGCTGTATTGTGTTCACACCTCGTCCTTGGGCCAAAAATCTTATAGAACGGGTTGTTTGTTAGGGGAAGGGAAGGGAAATGGGGTTTAACGTCGACTCAACAAACTAGGTCATTTCAGGACTAACATATGGTTTTAATTTTATTTCAATAATTTGCATGCGCGTAGGGGTCTTTAGCAGTGGGAGAAAACCGGAGTGCCCGGAGGAAACCCACGAGGTTGAGAAGGCGCCCCTATCTCCATGCCACATAACACACACCTCGGCTCGAAACCACAGCCGCTAGCCAGAAGTGACCGGCCAGCTAGATGTCAAAGCGCGGCACTCTAGACCACTAGGCCATCCCAACCCCCCTTGTTTGTTAGGATATCATAAACACTGATTTATGTTTTTTTAAAGTTTAGTACACAAAGCGGTGGTGTAAATTCACTCTTACAGAACAGTGTGCTTTGGTCCAAGTCACGGCACATGGCTAATTGTTTACATCACATGATTTGATTGACAGCTTGCAAGTGACATTTAATACGCCTATTTTTTTTTATATTTTTTTTTTTTAAGAAAATTCAATACTTTAATTTTTTCAGCATTCCAAGTTTGACATTTCTTATAAGTATATAACCGATGTGGTTACTTGTATCGTTAAATTTTACTACATTATGCTTACATTACTGGGTTCAATTTAAGCAGTATCGCATCGAAAAAAAGCGACTCAAATCGTGGTAAAGGCGATAGAATTATTTTATTCATTAGCCAAAATTTCCAAAGATAGGTTGCCAGGCAACTAAACATATGCCCACAGCAGCTAAATCATCCGGGCAGTCAACAAGGGTTGTCGCATATTTGTAATACACTAAAAATCGATTATGTAATTATCAGAAAATCATTAGAATTTGAATAATTTGATTGCTTTTTATAAAGTTTTACTCCACGCTAACAATTAGTATATATACATGAAACATTTAATATCATGGATTTAGCTGTTCAGTTATCAAAATTCATTGAAAATCAAAATACTTGTTCGTTTCAACACCTTAAACTCTGTGTATCAATCTGAAGTCAATCGGATGATAAGTTTGGCCTCTATAGCGTCACAAGATTTTTTGAAATTATCAAGGGAGATAACTCTGGCAGTAATTATTTAAAATTGATGAAAATCAATAGGCTTCTTCGTCTTGAAGTGATCAAGGGCCATAACTCTGGCAGTAATGATTGGAAATCACTGAAAATCAATAGGCGTCTTCACCTCATGACTGTAAACACTATGCATAAATATCAACTTTGGTCTCCAGAACATCCACAAGATTTTTTGAAGTGATCAAGGGCCATAACTCAGGCTTTAATTATCAGAAATCGCTGAATATCAATAGGCTTCTTCGTCTCATGACCTTAAACACTGTATCAATTCAAAGTCAATTGAATATTACCTTTGGCCTCTAGAGCGTGCACAGGATTTTTTGAAGTGATCAAGGGCCATAACTCTGGCACTAATTATCGAAAATCGCTGAAAATCAATAAGTTTCTTTGTCTCATGACTTTAAACACTGTGTATAAATTTAAAGTCAATCGAATATTAACTTTGACCTCTAGAGCTTCCACAAGATTTTTTGAAGTGATCAAGGGCCATAACTTATTATCGAAAATCGCTGAAAAACAATAGACTTCTTTGTCTCATGACCTTAAACACTGTGTATAAATTTAAAGTCAATCGGATATTAACTTTAGCCTCTAGAGCGTCCACAAGCAATTGTGGACGCCCGACCGCCGGCCGGACCGCTGGCCGGATGGGGGCGATGCCGATGACATATAATATTAGCATTACCACATTGTCCTCTTCGCAGTTTGACACTTTGTCAGCGTATTGACTGTGCCCTACACTCTTCGCGGACAGAGTGCCAAGAAAAAATAACCGATATAAAACTCAAATTTTGTGTCAACATATTTTAACCTATATGGATAAAAAGCCAATTAAATTACCTTTCTAGTGATACAAGTTTCGTTTTTGTTTTTTATTGATATTGGACTCAAAACACAAGTTAAAAAGTACCCACACTAATATTAGGTCACTCACAGTTAACCATTGTTTCTCCATTAGCGAATTAATTATTGTTCACGGCACGCCCAGGTTTTGGAGCGGTATCTCGCTGGGGATTCTCATATCTCGGAAAGTTCTGCCCGTACGTCATTGAAACTTTCCACGAATCACTAGGAGACCGCCCGCAAGGTTTCGCGGCTTCCCCGATGAAAATGGCGGGTTTAGTTTTTAAGATACAACTGTTTTAAAAGTTTGAAGCGAAAATTCTCTAAAATTCTCTGAATTTTAAAACGCTGAGTACCTTTATGAAATATCGGAGATTATAGTGATATATGTGTCGTCGCTAAAAAAAGCTATTTTCATCGAAGAATAAGCCGCAGAAGTTTGGTTGCCAAGATGAATTCTTACAGCGAAAAATTCATGGGAGATTCCATTCATAGCAAAATGACGATCCGCTATGACGAGCATGGTTGAAGTCACGTGATTGATTTTGTCGAGTCTGATTGGACAAGCTCGCGTGCCATTTCAGCAATAGGGGGTGGAAGGTGGGTAAATCCTTCGATGGAAGCTATTTCACGTAGGATGTAAACAAAAAACTTATTATTTTGACATTAGTGGATTTGACTTGATAGTTGTCTTGAAATCGAAAAACAAACATATATGTCTAACAAATTAGCTAATTTTATTTTTGATATTAATTGAATTAGAAAAATTATAATTTTTTACCAAACATTTCATCAATAATTAGATAGGCCTCTCTATTAATATTATCATTTTGATTATGAAACTCAATAAAGTTAGGCTGGTACTGCCAGGCAGGATACGCCCTAATTTTCGAGAGATGGATAGAGAACAAGCAATACCGAAAGTGATTTTTCCTACATCATTAAGTCCTGTATTTCATACTGTATTGGGAGCAGCCATTTAGTTGGTCAGTTCCAGTCTGATATTCATGAAATTCGAAGCCGACAATGATTATGGTGTGACGGTACACAACCTAGAAATGTGACTTTTCGTCAAAATCGGATAAGAATTGTGACCTGTAGAGAGTCCACAACCATGATATACCATATTTTTACACTATTCGCGTACAAACGGCGACCATTTCGTCCGGCAATTTTGGTACGATTTTCACGATATTAGAACTCAACCTTCTTCATCAAAATCGAATTAAAATTGTGACCTATACAGGGGCCACAACCATGATATACCATTTTTTTAACAGTATTTGCGTACAAACGGCGGCCATTTTTTCTGTCAATTTTGGTCCGATTTTCCCAAAATTCAAACTCAACCTTCCTTATGGTGTAACGGTAATATAATCAAACGTTTTTTTAAATCGGATAATAATTGTGACCTCCAGAGGGACCACAAGCTAAAGAAAGGGGGATTTTGCGTATAACCAGGGGCCATAATTCAGGAAGTTACAATCCAATATGCGCAAATATCGAAAAGAAACAAGATCTTTGGGTTATAACCATGAATTTCAAGTTTCATCAAAATCGAATTAAAATTGTGACCTTTACAGGGTCCACAACCTTGATATACCATTTTTTAACAGTATTCGCGTACAAACGGCGGCCATTTTGGTCTGATTTTCCCGAAATTCAAACTCAACCTTCCTTACGGTGTAACGGTAATATAATCAAACATTTTTTTAAATCGGATAATAATTGTGACCTCCAGAGTGACCACAAGCTAAAAAAAAGCCGATTTTGCGTATAATCAGGGGCCATAATTCAGGAAGTTACGATCCGATATGCGCAAATATCGAAAGGAACCAAGATCTTTGGGTTATAACCATGAATTTCAAGTTTCATCCAAATCGAATTAAAATTGTGACCTCCACAGGGTCCACAACCTTGATATACCATTTTTTAACAGTATTCGCGTACAAACGGCAGCCATTTTGTATGGCAAATTTGGTCTGATTTTCCCGAAATTCGAACTCAACCTTCCTTAGGGTGTAACGGTTATATAAATAAACGTTTTTTTAAATTGGATAATAATTGTGACCTCCAGAGGGACCACAAGCTAAAAAGGGTGATTTTTCAGACAATCAGGGGCCATAATTCAGGAAATTACGTTCCGATAGCCGCAAATATCGAAAGGAACCAAGATCTTTGGGTTACAAACATGCATGTCAAGTTTCATCAAAATCGGTTCAAAATTGTGACCTCTATAGGGTCCACAAGCTAAAAACGTGATTTTTCGTACAATCAGGGGCCATAATCCATGAAGTTTTGATCCGATACATGCCAATATCGAAAGCAGCCGAGATCTTTTGGGAATAAACCTATATTTCAAGTTTCGTCAAAATCGGATAAGAATTGTGACCTGTAGAGAGTCCACAAACAAATTGTGGACGGACGGACATCCGGACGAACAGGGGCGACGACATAATACGTCCACATGAAAATGTGGGCGTATAAAAATGGTTTAATTTTTAAATATAAATATAATTAATAAAATTATGTAAAACTTTAATTATTTAGCAATCATTTTACTAGTAATCAAGACGGCTTATTAATATTATTATTTTGATAAAAGTGTAACTCAATTAAAATTGTTTTATTTTAGATATTAATATAATTAGTAAATATAAAAAACTGTAATTATTTATCAAACATTATTGATAATCTAGACCTATTAATATTATTTTTATTAAAATGTAACTCAATTAAAATTAGTTAATTTAAGATTTAGGTTATTAGTAAAACTTCAGTTTCAATTCCGGACTTATAATCCATTCAGAATTGTGCCTTCCTAACACTAAAGGCAAAAAGTGGGCGTGGCTCTGCCCCTGGGGGTCGGGACATTCATCAAAATCAATAGTGGACGCCCTCAGGCTATAAGGAATACATAAACCAAGTACCAAGCTGATTCATTAAGAATTGCGGCCTGTAAACGACAAACACAAAATTGGTCGTGTCTTGCCCGTGTGAGTCGTGACATGCAGTTGACGTCCTTAGGCTATATGGAATACATATCCCAAGTTTAAAGACGATCCATTAAGAATCCTGGCCTGTAGACAACACACATAGACACGAAGTAAAAATGGCCATGGCTCTGCCCCTGGGGGTTAGGAAATCACCAAAAACAATAGGGGTCATCTTTAGGGTATAAGGAATAGGTTTGTAAAGTTTTAAAGGGATCTGTTAAGAATTGCATCCTGTAGGCGAACACAAGACACAAAAGCATTGGGCGTGGCTCTGTCCCAGGGGGTCCGTCATGCACCAAAAATAATAGTGGTCAGCCTTAGGGTATAAGGAATAAGTATAAAAAAAGTTTTCAAGACGATCGATTAAGAATTGTGGGCTGTAGGTGACACACAGACAGACAAAAAAAAATGGGCGTGGCACTGTCCCTTGGGGTTGGGCATGCACCAAAAACAATAGGGATCTTCCTTAAGGTACCAAGAATAAGTAGTCAAAGTTTCAAGATGATACATTAAGAAATGCAGCCTGTAGACGACAGACAAACAAATACAAGAAATGGGTGTTGCTGTCCCACGGGGGTCGGGCATGCACCCAAAACAAAAGGGGTCATCCTTAGGGTATAAGGAATAAGTATTTTAAGTTTCAAGATGACCGATTAAGAATTGTGGCCTGTAGGCGACACACAAAAAGAAAATGGGCGTGACTCTGCCCCTGGGGGTTAGGCATGCACCCCAAATGACAGAAATGTTCCTTAGGGTACAAAGAATAATCATTCCTTAAGGTACCAAGAATAAGTATTCTAAGTTTCAAGATGATACATTAAGAAATGCAGCCTGTAGACGACAAACAAATACAAAAAATGGGTGTTGCTGTCCCACGGGGGTCGGGCATGCACCCAAAACAAAAGGGGTCATCCTTAGGGTATAAGGAATAAGTATTTTAAGTTTCAAGATGACCGATTAAGAATTGTGGCCTGTAGGCGACACACAAAAAGAAAATGGGCGTGACTCTGCCCCTGGGGGTTGGGCATGCACCCCAAATGACAGAAATGTTCCTTAGGGTACAAAGAATAATCATCAAAGTTTCAAGATGATACGTTAAGAAATGTGGCTTGTAGACGACAAACAAATAAATACAAGGAATGGGCGTGGCTCTGCCATTGGGGGTCGGGCATGCACCAAAAAACAATACGGATCATCCTTAGGGTAAGTATACAAAGTTTTATGAAAATTGTGGCTTCTAGGCGACACAGAGACACACAAAAAGAAAATGGGCGTGGCTCTGCCCCTGGGGGTTGGGTATGCACCCCAAACGATAGGGATCATCCTTAGAGTATAAAGAGTAAGTATACAAAGTTTTAAAGAAAATCCAATAAGAATTGCGGCCTGTAGGCGAAACAAAGACACACGATAAGAAAATGGGTGTGGCTCTGCCCCAGGGGGTTGGGCATGCACCCCAAATGATAGGGATGTTCCTTAGGGTACAAAGAATGTGTATGCTAAGTTTCAAAATTATAAGTTAAGAAATGTGGCCTGTAGACGAAAAACAAATACATACTAGAAATGGGCGTGGCTCTGTCCCTGGGGGTCGGGCATGCACCAAAAACAATAGAGATCTTCCTTAGGGTATAAGGAATACGTATACCAAGTTTGAAGAAAATCCAGTAAGAATTGCGCCGTGTAGGCGACACAAAGACACACGAAAAGAAAATGGGCGTGGCTCTGCCCCTGGGGGTGGGGTATACACCCCAAACGATAGGGATGTTCCTTAGGGTACAAAGAATGTGTATGCAAAGTTTCAAGATTATAAGTTAAGAAATGTGGCCTGTAGACGACAAACAAACAAATACTAGAAATGGGCGTGGCTCGGCCCCTGGGGGTCGGGCATGCCCCAAAAACAATAGGGATCTTCCTTGGGGTATAAGGAATAAGTATACCAAGTTTGAAGAAAATCCATGAAGAATTGCGCCCTGTAGGCGAACCACAGTCACACACACACACACAGGGGCGACGGCATAATACGTTCACATTATGAATGTGGACGTATAAAAAACAAACAATGTCTAAAAACAACTTCTTTATTTCCTATGTTCTCTGGTGGGTATTGGACATTTGGAAACTGTAATCCCCTGTTCAATACCTTTCAGATGATATATTACAACACATATTTAGAGCACCGAATAAATTACGTCAGACTGTAACGAAATTTGGCATGTCGGCCATCTTGGATTCCAAAATGGCTGCCATTTTCCGTTGAGGTCAATAAGCAGATCAAACTTACTTTATGGAGTGCAGAATTAAGTACTTTTGACAGCCGTGTAGTGTCATTTGATGCTAACCTCAAAGTTGTAGTACATTTTAATGATGGTTTTAACAACAATCCAAGATGGCCGCCGTTTCTCGGCACACATGTGTTACAGAGCCAATTTGACGACAGAATTGAACTCGTCATCCATTTTTCATTTGGGTTTCAAAATTTCAACTAATTGCTTTCATTATAACCAGAGTTATTGTAGGATCTTTGAAATACTAATTTGGCCCCAAAATGCCATAATTCAAGGGTGTGTTTTGCCTATAGCGAAGTCCATTACTTTTTGTCACAAAAACACTGCCAATTTTGATGAGAAAAATGTTCATAGAACACTTATTTATTAACCGATTTTGAAAATTTAAAAAGTTTCTTCATGTTTAAAGCAGCCTGCATACAGTAAAACAGAGAAAAACACATTATCTGTTATTTGAAATTTTGATGTGGTAATGCTACGAATATACGACCACATTTAAATGTGGCCGTATAAAAATTGCTTTCAAACTTGTGAAGTGCGATTCATTATATTTTGGATGAATATGAATGTGTAGTAGAATTAGGCCTACGAAAGAAGCTGTTTATGCTATGGACAGACAAGCGTATTTTTTCGCCCGATAGCAGCGATTGAGATTCGCCAGCGATTTATTACGGCCAATAACGAAAGGGCACACGTAGCGATCGTCTCGAAAGCGTACGAGTAATTACTCGTAAAAAAAAAAAAAAATTTGTAAAAAACGGCAGCCATTTTGAGATCATGTGATATTAACTATGTCTATGATTGGCTTATATAAATAAATCGCCCGACAATATAAGCTTGACACAGACACACGAGCGAATTTAATCGCCAGCGAAAAATATTCGGCCGAAAATATCTAACATGCTAGATACGAGCGATTGATCGGGCGAATGGTTCGCTGATCAGAATTGTCGTCGCCCTTAAAAATCGCCGCGATCGGGCGAAAAAATATGCTCGTCTGTCCCCCACTTTATAAATGCAGGACTGACTTGTTTAATATTCCAAGTTGTGGTGGTGATTAATTTGAACCAGTTTTTATTTCAATATATCTGATACCTAGAAGACAATGCAGACTCCGTTTTTAATCACTCGTGTTTATCACTTGGCAAATCACGACAGATTCCGTAGCCTACATCTAGTCTCGGCTGTATGGACACAGATCACTAAATATTCATGGGTCGTCACCCACAAATGTAGGCCGAAAGTTATTTTTAGTCTTTCTCTCCCTTTCCCTTTTTCCCCCTTTTGCATGGCGATATTTGGTGTAGAATCGAAGAAAAGGGTTTAAAAATACATTTTCTGCCAGGTTTTGGTAAATACACATGATTTTGAGGCAGAAGGATACAAGGGTTGTGAGGTTGGTTACGTTGAAAGGGAGGGCCAAAAATTGCTTGTTTAGTTGTCTCTACTTCCAGCCTGTGTATCTCAAGTTTTTCATGGTGAACCTCATACATGCTTTTGGGCCAGAGTTTGCCACATGTTGCTCCATCTGTAGCAGAAAGCGTTCTACACAACGAATATTTGGGAAAAAATTACAGCCAGTCTAAGAGACGAGAATTAACATTATTAAAGTCAATGGGGAAATAATTAGTGATCTGTGGCCTGTCTGTGTATGACACGGCTGTGAGTGATATGCCTTAGTTTTGAAAACATGATGACTAAATTGTCAGAAAATATGTATAAAATATTTTGAGAAGAGAAAAACTCAAAAAATGTTAAAATTAAAAAGAAAAATATCAAAGTCTGAAGAAAAATTGTGATTTTACTGCAAATTTCTCAATTTTCAGGTTTTATTTAATTTCTAACACTACAGTAAGAAATATATTTCAATTCCCAATTTTGGTGTATTCAGCCTCAGAAAGCACAGATAAAGTGAACAACATTGTAATTTCACCTATTTTTGTCTAAAATTCAGGAATATTCACAAAAAATCTACAGATTCACCTATTTCGATGTAGAAATTAATGCCTTCATATACCTACTCAAAAGAGTCAAAATTTCTAAAACTGCGCTTATTTCCAGTGCTAATGTAACTTAGATGGGATCTATATGTTTGTCAGGTTTAGAAGAGGCTCCAGTTTTCCTACAGAAAAATTGGCAACACTGAGTTAATAATATACAGCAGATGGGTTTGTACAAAATGTTCAAAACAGGGGTTGGCTCAATTTTGTCACCAATTTAGCCAGAAAAAGCATTTTTTTTCTTCTTTGAAACATTAAATTCTTGCATTTCCGTCATGAAGGAAGCAATATCCCAGTCTTTATAGACATTTTTTATCCCAATATTCTGTTTCGAGAGGCTATAAATGTCGCACCCCACCCTTTTTTATTTATGTGTTTTGAGAGATTTAATTGCACCTGTATTGACATTTAAATTGTAGTAATTGGAATTTGTTGTTGAATTACTGCTAGGAATGTTATTTTTCACCAATAAATGGTTATTTTGTACATTTCCAGGATTTCTAACCTTTTTTGTTTAAAGTCAAACATGAAACACTGAGACATGGCAGGCCAATAAGACCACACCCTGATACAAAACTGGTGTAGATGTGTGAATGTCAGCTTAATGGTCAATATCCCCTTATCAAAATGAAGGATTGGTGGTGTTTGTTGCATTTATGTTACTTATAGAACAGTAAAATGTTAATTTTGCCCCTTTTCAGGCCCCTTTTATGTTGTCAACTCTGTCATAACTGCCTTTTTGACTTCATTTTTCCAGGCAATCGATGTAATGGTCCAGACATCTTGATTCAGCACAAAGATTTGTATGATGCCTCTGAGTTTTGAGATGTTAAAAACATTGAACTATTTCCAAATTTGTGAAAATTGTGTATTCTGTGACCTTTTTGTTAGAGAGGGGTGGTCATAGGCCAAAAAAGGCATTTTTTTCTTTCATCAAGGGCTATTTTTAACCATAATTCATATTTATTGCACCTGTTTTAGTTTTTATGTACATATATTAGCCAGGGATGGTAAAACATTGCTGTAAGACAGATTCCTTTGGTAATGTTAGCTCTGCAACCAAAGATAGGATTGATTCAGTCATTGACATGTTTAGGGGGTGGGATTACATGTTTCAGTACAGACCTCTATTAATACAACCAATGCATCTGATGTGTGATTTTTCTGTTTGCATATTGTACAGGGTTTCCAAAAATATATTACTTGCCAGTCTGATTATCTCAAAGATAGGTTGCCAGGCAACAAAACATACGCCCAGAGCAGCTAAATCGTTCGAGCAGTCAACAAGAGTTGTCGCATATTTTTATTTTTTTCGGTAATGAAACATTTATAATACACTAAGATCTGATTAAGTGTAACCATGGACCTTATAATACATGGACTGGTTACGAGAAGCAAGACCGCTAAGTCACTGGCACGCGAGACTTCGCCCGAGAACTCACGAGAGAAGCCAGTAGCGATTTCTTCGCTAATTGCTATAATCACCCGTTTTCATCGCTCAATTGTGTCTCCTGACAAAAACTGCTAAAATAAACTTTTGTTTGACAAGGTAAGTCATTAACTATAATTTCCGTTGCATATGTAAACATTTTATTTGTAAACAACTTTGTAATTACCATTTTAAAGTACACGTGGACTGCACCTCCGAAACAAAGACGTCGCCATTGTTTGTTGTTTTATGAACAATCGAAAACACGCTTCGGGATTTTTGCTCGCAATCAAAATCTATTTATTATTTCATATTTTTCTGACATGATTCGCATACACGGAAATCTAAGGTATTGATTGGAAAAAAAATCATCGATTTTTAAAAAAGTGAAATATAATTAATTACTTCCTAAAAACAACGAAAATAACTCTTTTGACAAACATTAACAAATGTAACATAATTTTATGGAAAAATACGTGATTTTATTTTTGCATTTTCTCACCGAAGCATTTATTTTAGGAATTAATAATCCCTTTCTCCATAAACTTTGATATCTTATCTACTGTTATGAGCAAATTTCTTATTTTTAAAACAAATATTAACATTTTTAAAAAATTATTTTGTTTTGTGATATTTGCAAGTACTGATGCATGTTCTAGTACTGATCATTAATAAACTTGTATTTGATTTGAACCAAATTACCCCACTGTTTTGCCCAGTTTCTTTAGATAGTAAAAGTGAGAAATTTTGTTTAAAATAAGTTTAATTATATTGGCATATTATTCATTTATTTTTTTATTTAAATATAGCCCTAAATCATGCCTAGTAGAAGGAAAAAGTCTTCCTTAGGTCCTAGAAGAAAATATCATTACAGGAAGAAAGGCCAACCTTCAAGTCATAACCATGATGAGCACCCATATGACAAATCGGCTCAAAATAATACAGAGTAAGTTTCATTTTTTTTATATTATTTTACATAAAATATCATTGTTATGAAATACCATGGACCTTATAATGCATATAAGGTCCATGGAAATACATACGTGATGCAGATGTGCATGTAGTATGATGTAGGCTAGCTAGCAGGCCGGTAGGTAAATGCACAAACTATCACATGTAAAATTCAAAAACATGTACACAATTACTACAACATGCATTCTTTTCAAGTTATAGTAGGTTATAGTAAGATTATGGAATATTAGTTTGAAAAAAAAAAACATACAGATATCTGCCTGTTTGTGCATGAATGGTTATTTTAATTTTTTTTTTTATTTATTGAAAGTTGGCCTGAAGCTATGAAAGACTTTTGTTCAACATTTGATGAGGGGACAGAAATAAGACTCGAGAATGAATTTATTGATTCAGATGGAGATCGAGCAAATTCATTCTATGTCATTTTAGATCAAGTTTATGAATATAGCCCTAATGAAGATTTAGATGCTTTTGTGGAAAATATTGTAATATCATCCCGAGCTGAACAGTTTCATCAGCTAACACAAGATTTACAAAAGTTTGAACATTTTGGAGAATTTACTCTTGTCCATGATATGAAGAATGACTTTGTTTTGAAGTTTGTGAGTTTTTATAATTGCAGCACCATATCTATCAAAGCCTGTGTGATACTTGACGTGTCCTTAAATGTCACTGTCCAAATCCATCGGAGGGACTTGTCAAAGGAAAGTTCTTTTTGGATTGGATTGCCCCATATTTATAAAACTGTTGATGACATTGCTAAACTTTTCCGGAAACTTGAACAGTGGAATGTTTGTATGGGCAATTATGAAAGTGATCTCATTGACATTTTGCCCTTTAATATGACATCGAAGTCAGCATTTCGGGAGTGTGACATGGGAGCCTTTGAAGGTGATATAAGATATACATCAACTGTTCGGTCTGTCCAATGTGAATTTCTTGTGTCAAGTGGATTAAGATGCAAAAAATGTTTGATATACAGATCATCTCTTCGCAAAAAAAAGCAAAGAAAAAAAATGGCAGTTGACAAAACATTAAATGTTTCCTCAAGAAAAAAACATGCAGATATGTCAAAATCAGAATTGATTTTGAAAGTTGGTAGTTTAAAAGGACAATCAGATAAATTAAAAATAGAAAATCATAAATTAAGAAAAGCAATTTTTGATAAAATAAAGAATAAGGGAGTTAAATTGAATGATACAAATAATACTGAATTGTTAAGTTTATTAAAGGACCATCAATTTGATGTGGAAAACAGTTTTCCAGACAAAAATTCACTACAGCGTGTTTTCTGGAAGCAGCAATGCCAGTATGCTAAATTAAACAAGAAGACTAGTATGCGTTGGCACCCAATGATAATCAAATGGTGCCTGTACATGAAGAGCAAAAGTAGGAAAGCATATGATGCAGTCAGAAATACCGGTTTTGTAGCTCTTCCAAATGCTAGGACATTGTTTGAATATAGTCATATACTTCCCAATAAAACTGGCTTTAACAGTGATATAACGTATCATCTTATCCAGGAGGCAAGAGAATTGGGAATGTATGATGAAAAGCATATGTCGTATGTTGGAATACTCCAAGATGAAGTTCAAGTTTCAGAGGGTTTAGTGTATGATAAAAACAGTGGCGAACTCGTTGGTTTTGTTGATCTTAATGAAACCAGCAATGAATTAATTAACTTAGAGCATATTTTAGATGACACTAAATCTACCATAGCAACATCAATGCTTGTTATTATGGTAAGAGGCATTACCTCAAATTTAAAATATCCGATAGCCTGTTTCCCCACAAAAGGCATCACAGCAGATTTTCTCCATCCAATCTTGTGGGAAACGATAGAAATCCTGGAATATGACTGTGAACTAAAACCTGTATTTATAACGTGTGACGGTGCTTCAGCTAATCGACGATTTTTTGAATTGCACAACATGGGTGTGGAAGAGGACTGTTTTTGGACATGAAATCCATTTTCATTTCCTAAAAGGAAAATTTATCTCATTTCTGATGTGCCACATTTATTAAAAACAGTACGAAACTGCTTTTCAAACTCTCATTCCCACAACGAAAAGAGACAACTGTGGAATGCTGGAAAAGACATCAGCTGGATGCATATTGTTCGCCTCTATGAAGAGTTTATTGAGACTAATTTGTATTCACATGCCCATAAAATGACCCGAGCTCACATTGATTTGACTCCATTTTCAAAGATGAAAGTGAACTTTGCAGCACAAGTTTTAAGTGACACGGTAGCGTGTGCTCTTGAAGAAGCATATGGCACTTCAGTTTTGGGTACTGTTGAATTTATTAAACATATGAATAAATTCTTTGATTGTTTGAAAACGAGAAATCTACTTGAGTGTAAGCGCACAAGAAATACAAACTTAAGTGCCTATACTTCAGTAGATGATCTAAGATTTACGTATCTCCTTTATGATTTCCTTTCTTATTTCAGAAGGTGGGAAAAATCGGTCGAAGAAAGACCTGGATCCTACTCCAAGTCACAGAAACAATGCATGTTGTTGAGCAATCAAACTTTAAAAGGTCTTCGCATAAGTGTTAATTCAATTGTTGAATGTTCTAAATTTCTTTTAAGGGAAGGTGTCGAGTATGTTTTGACTAGCAGATTTAATCAAGATCCCCTTGAAGAACAGTTTTCACATCTTAGACATAAAGGTGGAGCCAACGACAATCCCACTGTCTATGATATTAAAAACAATTTGTCACAAATGCGTGTAATAGGATCTACTGCACTTGCTCCAATTCATGGCAATATTACTGGTCGCAGGAAATCAGAGGGTCTTTCCTTAGACAATAGACCCATTTCTAAGAGGCCCCGGTTATAGAAGATAAGAATTAGTTAAGTCTTTTAAAAAAGTATTAATTCATTTATTTTTCTGGTAAGTTGTTTAATTCTACAACTATATAGATCTAATAACAAGTAATAAATAAAATATAATAAAAAGGCTATTGTGTATAAAAAAGGCACTTTAAAACACAGTTTTCAAAACTTGGTGTTGTTAGAAGAGTTCTCCAGTTGAAACAGGATAGTAAAAAAAAAACATGTGGAAAAAAACACTTGCTTATGAGGAGAAGCGGATTTCTCACAGTAAAAACCACATAGCTGGACCTGTACAATATTTACATATTATGCAATTACTTCCATATATTGTTAAATTTTAGTTGAAAGTCCTTTAAAAGGGTTCACAACTTCATCAATTAAAAATCCATTAAAGTTTCTTTGGGTATGACTCTTCCCAGATAAAAGTTACCTGAAAAGAAAAAGAAAGCCAGCAGTAAAACATTTATAGGAATAATACATAAATTAAATAGATTTAAATCAAATACATTTATATGCACTGTCATTATTGTTAATAAATGACTGTGTAGGTCCCTATTCCTTTTATCATTATTAGGTTAGATCATACAAAAGCCTTTTCTTGTGGTGGCCCAGAGTGGTGTGACCAGTGTTTAAAATTATACAAAAGTGCAAGTATGTTGATTGTTGACCTTTTTAATCTTTGTTGCTAATATAAATTTAACCTCCAATACCTGACATGTATCTATTATTTGTTGATGTAATTAATCAGGAAATACTTAAAGGGACAATAACATTCTTGCTGGCTTGGTAGCTCCGGAAAATAAATAATACCCTTATTCTAAGTACTAGATGTTTAAATGTCCTACCTGTTGTGTAAATTATCCATTACAACCTATTTTATTTGTCCAGAGGGTTCGAAAATATTTTAAAATCCAAGTCACATTTGAAATGGTTTACGTTAACCTTTTCAAATCAATTGGTTGAATTTTTTCAATTTTTTAAATTAGGTGTGTTAAGATGAAATTTATATCATCATTTAATTGGGATATTCTAAAGTAATACGATTTGTTGACCAGAATGAAGATTGGGACATATTTTTCAGATACAACAAGAGTGTTATTGGGGCTTTAAGGGACTGTCAAATGATTAAGTAACCTGGAATTGATCCTAGGCGCTAAGACAATAGAGACTTTTTAAAATACCTAATACCTCTTAATCCTCATTACACATACTATTAATGATTAAATCGATCTTTACTTTAATTAATTATATTACACATACTATTAATGATTAAATCTTTACTTTAATTAATTATAAATGTAATTTAAACAAATGGATTAGTGTTAATGGAATCTTATTATATGCATCAACAATGGAAGTAAGTCAATGCATACATGTAATGTACACTAATCATTATTTGGCACTTTACAACTTTGTAGTTATCTATTATATACTTTGTTTCTATGAATTCTATTTATTTTTTTAGGCTCTTTCTTAAAGATGTGCTATTTTTAGTATGTTTTAACAAAACCTTTTCTTTTTGTATACATCTTTTAATAAATTTAGTTGTGGCATTGCCCCGCACTTTTAAAAATATATCAATAATTGTCTTCAATACATACATGCCTTTTCTTTCGGATTCCTCGTAGTTAAACTTCTCCCAATAAAACTTCACCATGAAATTTGTCATTAAAATTTCTTTTAGTTTAAGACATAACAAAGTTGTGGAAGAGAGTTTTTCTAAATTTACATGTTTCCTCATCTCGCATTCCATGTTCCTAATTAATAAATAAAAATTGTCCGATGGAATTTTCAAACCGCCTCTGTTGATGCGGTCAGACCAAGACTGAAATTTCCGTATATATTTTTCTCCTGTTGCAGAAACAAATTTTTCACATACTATTTTTTTGTTGTTGAGGGCATGCACAATAAATCCAGCGATATAAAACAGCACACTTTGGTCGGAAAATGATATATCTGTTGGTTCTACCTCAGAGGATTTTTCAATACTTCTGTTAGTCGTTTGAAGTAAAACTGTAACTAATTTCTGTAAGAACGATTGGATGAACGAATGCCTGGTATGCAGATCAGCATTTGCAAAAATTATCAGTCTTGAAAAATCTGAACAGAATTTATCATCTAGCCTCAAAACATGAAAAGATTTACACATATGTTCACGGTCAGATCCCATCGACAATCCTACTCCAAGTTTCGAAAATATTGAAAATAGTGGGTTTTCCAAGAATTCTTGAATCTTCGTTTTGGCCTCACAAGATTCACTGATTTTGACACCAATTAAATTGATGTTTCTTCTCTTTTCTGAAAGTACTCTACTGGATGTGATCTGAGTTAGAGTTAGTAGAATAGATTCTATAAGAATTGTTTGAAAAAATTCAAAAATCCTCAGTGGTGATCCGTCTCCTTTTTCACTTTTGTCAGTGTCGATACACTGCTCTTTGTTTGTCCTATTTTCGTGGGCTGAAATAGAAAACAATTTTGACTTAGGCTACATGTATTTATTTGTTTTATACTTTATAGGCTACATGTATTTATTTGTTTTATAAATATTTTATTTGTTTTATAAATATTATATTGTAAATTGATATTTGTTATTATCTTATATCTATATCATTACATCAATGAAGTTGGTATTACTATATAATTTTAATAATATATTAATTTATTATTATGGTTAATTGTTTTGTCTACTGTATAAATGTGTATTCAAGAATAAATTCAAATACTGTCATGGTAAAGGCAAAGCATACCATACATCTGTCATCTTGTATTTTTTTATTATTATCATCATGTATTATAATAAGGTCCATGGTTAGGGTTAGGTAAGTTAAGTTGATATTTACCTTTCAAGTCTGGCATATTATGGGTTATATTGACATATCCACGAAAACCACGAATGGTTTTATAAATCTTTTTACAAACTGGACAGATATATGTTTGTACGGGTCGTATGTTCTCTTCGCCAGCTAGACGAGCATTCTGATCGTCTGAACTTGTGTCGTCCCTAACTCTGTCATCGTCATGTTCAGTGAATTCTCCTAATAGATCCTCTAAGTCCATATCGGAATCATCCCAGTGGATATAGTCGGTGTTCATTGTGCGTTCGATTGTATATCAGCAAAATATATAAACATCCGACGACTCGCAGATTCATTTTATAGGTGTTGTAAGCCATTCTACTCATAATGGAGCAGTACGCATGCTGAGTAACTACAGACGCCGCAAAGGGAAATAACTCGTTAACATCTTCCGGTTGATCGTGATTGACACGTCTCAAATTACAGCGTGGCACACATCTTTAGTTAAGCTATTAAGCCGTTGCCAGTCCATGTGTTATAAGGTCCATGGTGTAACATCTCATTATGTAATTATCAGAAAATCATTAGAATTTGTTTGCTTTTTATAAAGTTTTGCCCCACACTAACAATTAGTATAGGAAACATTTAATATGATGGATTTAGCTGTTCATTTATCGAAATTAATTGAAAACCAAAATATTTGTTCGTTTCAACACCTTAAACTTTGTGTATCAATCTGAAGTCAATCCCATATTAAGTTTGGCCTCTAGAGCATCCACAAGATTTTTTGAAGTGATCAAGGACTACAAATCTGGCACTAATTATCGGAAATTGCTGAAAATAGGTTTCTTCGTCTCATGACCTTAAACACTGTGTATAAATTTAAAGTCAATCGGATATTAACTTTGGCCTTTAGAGCATCCACAAGATTTTTTTTATAAGTGATCAAGGGCAATAACTCTGGCACTAATTATTGGAAATCACTGAAAATCAATAGTCTTCTTCGTCTCATGACCTTAAACACTGTGTATAAATCTAAAGTCAATAGGATATTAACTTTGGCCTCTAGAGCGTCCACAAGATTTTTTGAAGTGATAAAGGGCCATAACTCTGGTAGTTATTATCGGAAATCGCTGAAAAACAATAGGCTTCTTCGTCTCATGACCATAAACACTGTGTATAAATTTAAAGTCAATCGGATATTAACTTTAGCCTCTAGACCGACATGGGTGCGAGGACACTATACGACCACATCAGTCCTTCACGTTAAAGGCACGCTTTCGCTCTTGCGCCTCCCAACGCACCTCGACTTAACTTCGGGGGAGTCATTAAATACGCCCGCTAATTAGCTAAATTGCTCTCCTTATCGAGATAAACTATCGTCCATTCAGTTTTTGTTTATTTTTAAAACTGCATGTGTTTGACCTCTTCTAAGCAATGAGCATTCCCTATGTACGGTCCATGGTAATGAATGCTAACGTAAGGCTTGTTTTAATTAGGTAGAAGTCCAAAATCAGCCAATAGAATACGTTGTTACTTGACAGCCTAATATGTCACTAGGGCTGGGTATCGATAGTGATTTTTACTATCGATAATCGACAAGGAAATGTCTGTCGATAATCGATAGTATCGAAAACAAACTTATTTTCACGGTCGTCATCAAGACTGGATACAGTGTAAGTTCAAAGTTCAAAACCATACGATAACGAAGTGGACAAGGATTGTTTGCTCCTGTCTAAGGAGATTTCCTTGGAAAACATTAATAAAACTTGTTATATCACGTATATATACGTCAATCCATGTTGTTTATTATTAAAATAATGCATCCGTGGTTCCGAATGAAGAAATATCGTAAATAATTATGTTAAGGGACCAAACTGCACTTGTTCCGATTCAAAACATTGCGTACAAGCGCGAAAATATCAATATGGCGGACAATTCTGTGTCGTTTCGTGTGCCAATAGAGAACCATTATTCGTATAATATATAAGTAAATCAACAAAAGTTTTGTCGTCCATGTGTGCTATTTATTGTACCGGGTACTCATTACTGAGGCACACGTAGAGAAATAGTGAACTGTACAGACGAATTCTGAAGCTTGCAAAGGGAAATAACTCTAACTTTATTTACACATCCGGATATCTCCGATTTAGCGATATTCAACAATAATTTATTCAAAACTAAAGCAACGTTTCAATGAGAGTGAATTGATGAAAACGGCTGTTCAATAGGCAGACACAATTTTGTTATGTGTTACATTGATACTAGATAGTAATTAAAGTTAGCGGTGTATTATAATTAACTGAAAGAAAACATTGGCATTTCAGACGCAAGAAAAATAGACGAAGAGCGATAATCGATAGTAACCCACCGCTATCGATAGTGCTTTTCTGGGCCGCCCAATCGATACTATCGATTTATATCGATATTTTACCCAGCCCTATATGTCACCGGATGTTGATGTAGAATATCCGCAGGAATGATAGAATGACTAGACTAGTAATAACATTACGTTGTTTAAAATGTTTTCATGTACATGTACCGCTTGTCCCATTGGCATTGCGTTGATTATCGCTATCAATATATCTGGAGCTGGTCAGAACTGTCAAGTATGCGACATTTTTAAATTGGAATAACTGGAGGACAAATAGCCACTGTTCGGTTGAGGGACAAAAATATGTTTGCAATTTAATTGTGCGTTAATAATCATGCTGACAAAGTGATCAAACTGACAATTCGAGGAAAATATAAATGACATAAAAATGATTTGAGACAAAACTAATAAAGCATAAATACAGTAGAATTACTCTGGCAATATAAATAAGAAGAGTTGTTTTTACCGGAGCTTTTTCCTCGATTTCTAAATTTTACGAAACGTTTACGAAATGGTGCGGGAGCCGTAAAACACTCCCGCACCATTTCATAAACGTGAAGGACTGCAATATACGACCACATTTCAATGTGGGCGTATAAAAAGTGGAAAATTATTGGTTTTTTAAAAGATGCTACAGTAAAATATATTTTTGAAAAAAAATCCAGATTATGAGTGTTTTCTGTGTAATTTGTAACTTGTCTTATTTTTTCACAAAACTCAAATACTGCCTTTAATAAGAAAGATTTTTAAATTTAGGCACATAAGGCGCAGGGACCTGAGATACCCCGCTGTACATAAAGCAGCATGTATACTAACAGTATACCTAAGTAAAGGGCCATCATTTTTGCAGTTATTTTTTGATTCTCTTTCACCGGTGTGTTTTATATGGAAGCATAAAAAAACGGCCTTTTGGTGATGCCTGAAGTTTCACCCCTATACAGGACACAGATCACTAAATATTCATGGGCCGTCACCCACGAATGTAGGCCGAAAGTAGACGAGAATTAACATTAAAGTCAATGGGGAAACAAGCCAACAGTGAGGCTGATGTCCCCCCCCCGAAATCCAAAAATAAATAGACGACACATATTAATTAATCGCAAATTTATTTTTTTCAAACGTATCGAGCAATCAAACTGTACACGAAGTGTCATCCAAAAGTGTTTTATAAAGAAAAATGCTATAACCGACGAGAAAAATGAAAATGTACCCTCGTTAGGGGGACCCTAAAGGCAGACAAAAGGGCCCCCACGCTTGACCAAAGGGCCCCTCTGGCCAAGGGAAAGGGGCCTTGTATCCAAGTCAATCGTTTCTATACACTGTTACTGTAGAATCCATTACTGAATGAGAATGCAGTCATTGTATTGGCATAAAAATCATCAATCAAGATGAACCTCAGTTATCTTGTCCCAAAGTATCAACCAATCAAATTGCTTATCTCTGCCTATTCTAAGCAGAAAATGCTCATCTTCGAACTCCATCGTTATCTTTTCCCAAAGAATCAACCAATTAAATTGCTTATCTCTGCCTACCCTAAGCAGAAAATGCTCATCTTCGAAATCCCTCAAGGCATTGACCTAATAAGCATACACACCTATTTTGAATATTTTAACTCAATGACAAGGAGAGTTATTGTGTTCCAAAGTCTCGGCAAATCAAATTGCTTATCGCTCTGCTTACCCTGAGCAGAAAATGCTCATTATCGATCTTAGTCAAGGCATTACTACTGTAATGAAACTATACACCAAGTTTCATCACTCTCACTTAATTAGAACTAAAGATATCATGTCCCAAAGCATCAACCAATCAAATTGCTTATCTCTGCTTACCCTAAGCGGAAAATGCTCATCTTCGAACTCCATCAAGGCATTGACCTAATAAACACATACACCAAGCTTAAACATTCTAGCTCAATTAGGAAGAGAGTTATTGTGTCCCAAAAAGTGTGACGGACAGACAGACGAACCCATTTTAATAGTCCGCCAACTTTCTTCGAAAGGCCGGGGACAATAATTAGTGATCTGTGGCCGTATGACGAATTCCGCCATATTGGAACTACTTTAAAGGTCCCGGATGAAACTTGGTGTCTTTCTTTGTTTTTAATAGCGTCAAGTTTTCCAGTTAAAGTAAGCTGGTAGCCTCATTGCAAATGTAGGAACATATCACTTACTGTCATAAAGCCGAGACTAGATGTAGGTTCCGAAATCTGTCGAGAATTGCAGAATGTCGTGTTTATAAAATGTGTTACTAAAAATAGAATAAAACAACGTAGTATTGGATGATTGGTTAACTTAAGTGAAAACTAAAAGTAAACACCTAGCGAGACGCGTGAATGTCTGAAAATATATGCTTTAGTGCGTCCGGTATCGTGGAGAGGCGGCAAATGATTTTTTTTTTTTATAGTAAAGTGTCTAAACGACCGGTTACGGTTCCCGGCTAAAATTTACTTCGAAACCGGTTGTCGTCTCTGATTGGCCAATTTTATCATGTGGTTATTAGCGGTCTTTTCCAATATGGCGGCCTCTTAAACAGGCAACCTTGTTGGTGCGGAATTTACACCCCTCAATTCACTTTAAGAGGCGATGAAACAATTCGAATTTAAGAGTAAAATGACATATTGGCGAAGAGATACACGGGTTAGGGTTAGGATTGGTCAAATATCCGGTTTTGTAGGGGAGAAATGTTGAGATCCGGTTTCGTAGTAAATTTTCGTAAATTTTGGAGATGTCAAAGCAGAGTATACAAACAACGAAGGGTGGACTTCGGCTGAAAAAAGTATCCACTTATACCCCGAAAAAAAAGAATTGCAAATTTTTGTGATGTAGGCTACGTTTTACTGCTCCTGAAATCTGAGCAAATGCTATTCAAATTTTGAACTGATTACCCAAAATGTGAATGTCACAAAAATTTGCTACTCATTGGTTTTGTTTTAGACTAAATTGAACCCTGTTAGTGTTACATTATTTCTAATAACACATAGCAGATCATGACTCGTGCTGGCATTACACAATGGTTTCTCTGGGTTACGGGGAATCACGGTGGGCAAGGCGCTGGCTCACCAGATTCCTGAAGCAATGGCCCGAGAAATCCCTCTCTGAACTTTAGTTCAATGAAAGCTATCGCTTTTAAAAGTACAGGAACATATGACAGTCCTTCGTTTAAACTTTGGACAGTGATTTAAGGTATTAAAGATAGGTTGCCAGGCAACAGCAGCTAAATCGTCCGGGCAGTCAACAAGGGTTGTCGCATTTTTTTTCTTTTTTTTGGTAATAAAACATTTGTAATACACTAAAATCTGAGTAACAACTCATTATGTAATTATCTGAAAATCATTAGAATTTGTTTGCTTTTTATAAAGTTTTGCCCCAAGCTAACAATTAGTATAGGAAACATTTAACATCATGGATTTAGCTGTTCAGTTATCAAAATTCATTGAAAATCAAAATACTTGTTCGTTTCAACACCTTAAACTCTGTGTGTCAATCTGAAGTCAATCGGATGATTTATAAGTTTGGCATCTACAGCGCCGCAAGGTTTTTCGAAGTGATCAAGGGAGATAACTCTGGAAGTAATTATTTGAAATCGGTGAAAATCAGTAGGCTTTTTCGTCTCAGGACCTTAAACAGTGTGTGTAAATTTAAAGTCAATCAGATATTAACTTTGGCCTCTAGAGCATCCACAGGATTTTTTGATCTGATCAAGGGCCATAACGCTGGCACTAATTATCGGAAATTGATGCAAATCAATAGGCTTCTTCGTCTTATGACCTTAAGCAATGTGTATAAATTTAAAGTCAATCGGATATTAACTTTGGCTTTTAGAGCGTCCACAAGATTTTTTGAAGTGATCAAGGGAGATAACTTTGGCACTAATTATCGGAAATTGCTGAAATTCAATAGGCTTCTTCGTCTTATGACCTTAAACACTGTGTATAAATTTAAAGTCAATCGGATATTAACTTTGGCTTTTAGAGCGTCCACAAGATTTTTTGAAGTGATCAAGGGCCATAACTCTGGCACTAATTATCAGAAATCGCTGAAAATCAATAGGCTTCTTCATCTTATCACCTTAAACACTGTGTATAAATTTAAAGCCAATCGGATATTAACTTTGGCCTCTAGAGCGTCCACAAGATTTTTTGAAGTCGTCAAGGGCCATAAGTCTGGTAGTTATTATCAGAAATCGCTGAAAAACAATAGGATTCTTCGTCTCATGACCTTAAACACTCGGATATTAACTTTAGCCTCTAGAGCGTCCAATTGTGGACGCCGGACCGACGGGCGGGCGGACGGACGGAGGCGACGACAATATACGACCACATTTCAATGTGGGCGTATAAAAACGGTGAAAGTATGTTTGTTTCCAAACAGTATTGTTTACATTTCATTCGACTTGATAGTCTTATTTGTCACGCAATTAGTTTTACGGCAGTATTCTGCTATGCACGGGTTAATTAGGCATAATAAAATCGTGAGCCATGACAACATTATGTAAACATATTTGGTCCAATATTGGCACTCGTTTTAAATGTAAAGCCTTTGTAGGGCAGCTAGTGATTGGTTGGTAGACGGACTACTGACCAATCAAAATTTAAAACAACAATATCCACTCATAATAGCAGTCTGTAGTTGGATTACCTGCGTGTGTTCGATCCCTGCATTGGCCAAGAAAGTTCATCTTGTTTTTCCGGTGTGGTTTCCCCTTGTCAGTGATGAAGAAGGAGGGCCTGACAAGGACAGCTGCCTAATCATTCGGATGAGACGAAAAACTGAGGTCCCATGTACACATTGGAGTGCACGTAAAAGATCCCTTGGCAGTTGGAATTCGATATAAGAGTAGGCCATAGCGCCGCTGCCCAGGCAAAATTTCCAGTCATAGCACACTGTATGGCGCATGCCCGTCTTCGACTAGCCCAGGTAAGGTGCAGAAGAGTAAGACGTTACACCCCATTTCATTTCATTCTGTAGGTTATATTCCTGATAATTTTCAAATTTGAGAGAAGTCTGTGTCACTTCATGCCAGGGACTTACCGCTCGCCCTCAGATCCATAATCCATGAAGTCTTGATCCGATATATGCCAATATCGGAAGAAACCTAGATCGTTTGGAGATATTAAAACGTGTAGCATGAACAAACATTTGTTGTGGTAAATGATCATATGTGCTTTTGGCAAAATTTTTTTAGGATTTTGATCTCTTGACATTTACCTTGTTTTTCTTCATCTGTTAATCTATCTGTGTTAAGAACTGGTATACCACAAATATTACTTTCACTTAATACTTCATTGGCAATACAATTAGTATTCATATCTATATCTATAAATGAAATATGAATGGGTCCAGTTAAGATTTTCAAAAGAGAAATAGTTTTTATTTTATGTCTAAATTGAACATGCATCATATTATATCTACTATAAAATACATTTATTTGGCATCACTCTATTAAACATAACGCTACAATATACGTCCACATTCCCGTTTTGATTGATATGGTACTTTGTCAATAAGACTAGGCGTTTGGTTTGTTTAACGTTGAGCGTCGTGCATCAACATCAATAGTTGCCGTCAGTTAGAGTATAAGGAATAAGTATACCAAGATAATCCATTCAGAATTGTGGCTTTCAGACGTTGAAGGCATAAAGTGGGGGTGGCTCTGCCCCTGGGGGTCGGGATATTCACCCAAATCGGGCTATAAGGAATACATATATATGCCAAGTTTAAAGATGATCCATTAACAATCGAGGCCTGTAGGCAACACACACAGACACAAAGTAAAAATGGGTACCGTTCTGCCCCTGGGGGTTGAGCAATCACCAAAAAACAATAGGGGTCATCCTTAGGGTATACGGAATAGGTATGCAAAGTTTTAAAAGGATATGTTAAGAATTGCATCCTGTAGGCGAAAACAAGACACACAAACATTGGGCGTGGCTGTCCCAAGGGGTTGGGCATGCACCAAAAACAATAGTGGTCAGTCTTAGGGTATAAGGAATAAGTATAAAAAAGTTTTCATGACGATCTATTAAGAATTGTGGCCTGTAGGTGTCACACAGATACACAAAAAGAAAATGGGTGTGGCACTGTCCATGGGGGTTAGGCATGTACCCCAAACAATAGGATGTTCCTTAACGTACGAAGAATAAGTATGCAAAGTTTCAAGATGATACATTAAAAAATGCAGCCTGTAGACAAATACAAGAAATGGGTGGGGCTCTGTCCCAGGGGGGCTGGCATGCACCCAAAACAATAGGGATCATCCTTAGGGTGTAAGGAATAAGTATGTAAAGTTTAAAGATGATCGATTAAGAATTGTGGTCTTTAGGCAACACACAGACTTACAAAAAGAAATTGAGCGTGGCTCTGCCCCTTGGTGATGGGCATGCACCCCAAATGATAGGGATGTTCCTTATCTTACAAAAATAGGTGTGCAATGTTTCAAGATTATATGTTAAGAAATGTGGCCTGTAGACAACAAAAAAACAAATACTAGAAAATACAAAGTTTGAAGAAAATCCATTAAGAATTGTGCCCTGTAGGCGAACCACAGACACACACATACACACACACACACACAGGGGTGACGGCAAAATTACGTCCACATTATGAATGTGGACGTATAAAAATAGGTTGAAAGGCAACGAAGCATACGCCAACACCAGCTAAATCTTCAGAGTAGTCAACAAGAGTTGTCGCATATTAAGTAATTATCAGAAAATCATTAGAATTTGTTTGGTTTTTATAAAGTTCTGCCCCATGTTAACATTTAGTATACGAAACATTTAATATACTATTCGAAAAAAGTAGGGGATATTTGATTTTGGGGGCATAATACTAAAATATGCAAATGACTACGAAAAAAGTCACTATAGAACCTAACAGAAGAAACATTTCCAGTTACATGTGACGCCCAAACGCACCAATAGCTACCGCATGGAATGCAGGTGATGCTTGGGATCATCATGGGGGTCCAACCCAAGATTTGCACGACTCTGACTTTGAATGTTACAGTCACTGTGGCATTGAATTCCAGGGTGGAAACTAGACTGGCCCAGTCTCTTCTATTTATTTTACATTTCGATTTACATAAAAGTAGTAATTTTTAGTAAACCAACACTTTCGTTTCCATTTGTATAAAAAAAAATTTTGAGTAAACCTGTAACCAGCACCAGAGACTGGACAATTTGCGAGCTTCACAATAAAATGGGCGTTTCTTGTCCTGTTTTACGTTGTTCCTTATTTGGAATGATTGACAGTTGTCAAGCAAGCCCCGAGTCACGAATTTGTAAATGTGATGTCTAAGATAAATTAAGTTCGATATTTACCTTCATGAATCATGCGTCTCGAATGGAGTGCAAAGCAGTCATGCTGAAACCGTCTGCGGGCTGATGTCACGTTTTTGTTTCCATTCGCCATTCGGCTTCGTCCTGATACGCATGAACTGGCTTCGTTAAGTTGTTATAATGATGTCGTGTGTAATTATTTATGTTCATTCACCTCATCCCATACGTTGTATCCGTTCATTCGACAGATATTATCATATTGTCCGTCAACAAAATTCTTAGATCGTTAAAGTATCACTAAATAACAATAACTGTTATCCACAACAAACATCTCGCACCTACACAAGTTTGCCAGTGCAAATGCAGTAATCCCGTGCACGACGTCACACGACCTACATAATGCAGATTGACCTACTAGATGAGAATGAAGCTCTATTTGCCCAGTCTCTAGAGATTACGTTTTTTTTTTTTTGAGAGGACTGGCCAATTTTTGGTGTGTGGAGAAGACTGGCCACCAGTCTAGGTGGAAACATGAGTTTAATTGTTTTAGTGACCAGAAAACAAATTTTGATATGCGTCGGCTTACCCAAAATGAAAGGTTACGTGCCCTTGGCATGCTACAGATCGGCACAACACAGGCGGTTGTGGTACGGACGATGAATGTTTCTCAGTCTGTCATAAGCAGGCTATGGTCCAGATACCGTGATACACAATCTGTACAGGACAGACCACGCTCAGGTCGACCAAGGGCGACAACTCAAGCCCAGGATCGATTTATCCGTACCTTGACCTTGAGAAATCGTGTCATCACAGCAAATCAGATCAGCGCTCGTCTTCAAATAGACACTGGTGTGAGAGTGAGTGGCCAGACGATTCTGAATTGACTGCATAGGGGTCACCTTCGCGCCCGACGTCCTCGCGTGATCCCTTGTTTGAGAGATCATCACATTCAGGCAAGACGTCGTTGGTGTAGGGATCGTCAACACTGGGATAATCGACGCTGGAGCAATGTGATGTTTTCAGATGAGTCAAGGTTCACTGTTGATTTTTTGGACAGACGTAGGAGGGTGTGGCGTCGTCGAAACGAGCGCTTCCAAGACGTTAACGTCATCAGACATGATCGATTTGGGGGTGGTTCTGTTATGGTGTGGGGAGGCATCACTGTTGCTGGAAGAACGGCTTTACAAGTTGTTGCAGGGCGTGTTGCAGGGCGTGTTACAGGCCAGTAAGTGAACAACGTTTTTTTTAAATCAGGTAATAATTTTGACCTCCAGACCTCAAAATTTGCTGGGATATGGATATTTGAGATTAGGGTACTAAACGGATTATAAATTCAGTAATTTTTTGAGGTTTTCGAATGCTTTAAACTAAAAGATAGGCTGGCACTGCCAGGCAGGATACGCTCACATTTTCGAGAGATGGACAGAGAACAAGCAATACCGAAAGTGATTTTTCCTGCATCTTTAAGTCCTGTATTTCATACTGTATTGGGAGCAGCAATTTAGTTGGTCAGTTCCAGTCTGATATTAATGAAATTCGAAACCGACAATGATTATGGTGTGACGGTACACAACCTAGAAATGTGACTTTTCATCAAAATCGGATAAGAATTGTGACCTGTAGAGAGTCCACAACCATGATATACCATATTTTTACACTATTCGCGTACAAACGGCGACCATTTCGTCCGGCAATATTTGTATGATTTTCACGAAATTAGAACTCAACCTTCCTAATCAAAATCGAATTAACATTGTGACCTATACAGGGTCCACAACCATGATATACCATTTTTTTAACAGTATTCGCATACAAACAGCGGCCATTTTGTCTGTCAATTTTGATCCGATTTTCCTGAAATTCAAACTCAACCTTCTTACAGTGTGACGGTGATATAATCAAACGTTTTTTTAAATTGAATAATAATTGTGACCTCCAGAGCGACCACAAGCTAAAGAAAGGGGGATTTTGCGTATAACCAGGGGCCATAATTCAGGAAGTTATGATCCGATATGCGCAAATATCGAAAAGAACCAAGATCTTTGGGTTATAACCATGAATTTCAAGTTTCAACAAAATCGAATTAAAATTGTGACCTTTACAGGGTCCACAACCTTGATATACCATTTTTTAACAGTATTCGCGTACAAACGGCGGCCATTTTGTATGGCAATTTTGGTCTGATTTTCCCGAAATTCAAACTCAACCTTCCTTACGGTGTAACGGTAATATAATCAAACGTTTTTTTTAAATCAGATAATAATTGTGACCTCCAAGCTAAAAAAAAGGCGATTTTGCGTATAATCAGGGGCCATAATTCAGGAAGTTACGATCCGATATGCCCAAATATCGAAAGGAAGCAAGATCTTTGGGTTATAACCATGAATGTCAAGTTTCATCAAAATCGAATTAAAATTGTGACCTCCACAGGGTCCACAACCTTGATATACCATTTTTTAACAGTATTCGCGTACAAACGGCGGCCATTTTGTATGGCAATTTTCGTCCGATTTTCCCGAAATTCGAACTCAACCTTCCTTAGGGTGTAACGGTGATATAATCAAACGTTTTTTTAAATCGAATAATAATTGTGACCTCCAAGCTAAAAAAAAGGCGATTTTTCGTATAATCAGGGGCCATAATTCAGGAAGTTACGATCCGATATGCGCAAATATCGAAAGGAAGCAAGATCTTTGGGTTATAACCATGAATTTCAAGTTTCATCAAAATCGAATCAAAATTGTGACCTCCACAGGGTCCACAACCTTGATATATCATTTTTTAACTGTCTTCGCGTACAAACGGCGGCCATTTTGTATGGCAATTTTCGTCCGATTTTCCCGAAATTCAAACTCAACCTTAGGGTGTAACGGTGATATAATCAAACGGTTTTTTAAATCGAATAATAATTGTGACCTCCAGAGGGACCACAAGCTAAAAAGGGTGATTTTTCGGACAATCAGGGGCCATAATCCAGGAAATTACATTCCGATAGCCGCAAATATCGAAAGGAACCGAGATCTTTGGGTTACAAACATGCATGTCAAGTTTCATCAAAATCGGTTCAAAATTGTGACCTCTATAGGGTCCACAAGCTAAAGATAGGCTGGCACTGCCAGGCAGGATACGCCCACATTTTCGAGAGATAGAAAGAGAACAAGCAATACCGAAAGTGATTTTTCCTACATCATTAAGTCCTGTATTTCATACTGTATTGGGAGCAGCCATTTAGTTGGTCAGTTCCAGTCTGATATTCCTGAAATTCGAAGCCGACAATGATTATGGTGTGACGGTACACAACCTAGAAATGTGACTTCTCATCAAAATCGGATAAGAATTGTGACCTGTAGAGAGTTCACAACCATGATATACCATATTTTTACACTATTCGCGTACAAACGGCGACCATTTCGTCCGGCAATTTTGGTACGATTTTCACGAAATTAGAACTCAACCTTCCTCATCAAAATCGAATTAAAATTGTGACCTATACTGGGTCCACAACCATGATATACAATTTTTTTAACAGTATTCGCGTACAAACGGCAGCCATTTTGTCTGTCAATTTTGGTCCGATTTTCCCGAAATCGACACTCAGGCTTCCTTACGGTGTTACGGTGATATAATCAAACGTTTTTTTAAATCGGATAATAATTGTGACCTCCAGAGGGACCACAAGCTAAAGAAAGGGGGATTTTGCGTATAACCAGGGGCCATAATTCAGGAAGTTACGATCTGATATGCGCAAATATCGAAAGGAAGCAAGATCTTTGGGTTATAACCATGAATTTCAAGTTTCATCAAAATCGAATCAAAATTGTGACCTCCACAGGGTCCACAACCTTGATATACCATTTTTTAACAGTATTCGCGTACAAACGGCGGCCATTTTGTATGGCAATTTTCGTCCGATTTTCCCGAAATTCGAACTCAACCTTCCTTAGGGTGTAACGGTGATATAATCAAACGGTTTTTTAAATCGAATAATAATTGTGACCTCCAGAGGGACCACAAGCTAAAAAGGGTGATTTTTCGGACTATCAGGGGCCATAATTCAGGAAATTACATTCCGATAGCCGCAAATATCGAAAGGAACCAAGATCTTTGGGTTACAAACATGCATGTCAAGTTTCATCAAAATCGGTTCAAAATTGTGACCTCTATAGGGTCCACAAGCTAAAAACGTGATTTTTCGTACAATCAGGGGCCATAATCCATGAAGTTTTGATCCGATACATGCCAATATCGAAAGCAGCCGAGAACTTTTGGGGATAAACCTATATTTCAAGTTTCGTCAAAATCGGATAAGAATTGTGACCTGTAGAGAGTCCACAAACAAATTGTGGACGGACGGACGGACGGACGTCCGGACGGACGGACGGACGTCCGGACGGACAGGGGCGACGACATAATACGTCCACATGAAAATGTGGGCGTATAAAAACGTGATTTTTCGTACAATCAGGGGCCATAATCCATGAAGTTTTGATCCGATACATGCCAATATCGAAAGCAGCCGAGATCTTTTGGGGATAAACCTATATTTCAAGTTTCGTCAAAATCGGATAAGAATTGTGACCTGTAGAGAGTCCACAAACAAATTGTGGACGTCCGGACGGACAGGGGCGACGACATAATACGTCCACATGAAAATGTGGGCGTATAAAAATTTAATAGGAGTAGAACTATCTAACTTTGTAATCTAAGACAACTTTATGTGAAGATTATGAATTTAGCATCACACTCATTGTCCAATGCATACTGTTCGCGCCACCAGGTGGCAAAATGTGAAACAAATGAAGTATGCACATTTATTTTCAGGATTTCCACAGCCGCTGGTAAAAGTCACTATTATATACAAAAACTCCAAATTTGGTATAGTTAATGTCAGTCTGTCTTATATCAATTTACAAATGATTCTAAGGCGATGGGACATATACTTTTCAATATATTCAGTCTCGAAATTCAAATCATACTCTTGTGTACCTAACCTGGGCCACACAGTGTGCTATGAGGGAAATTTTGCCAGGGCAGCGGCGCTACGGCCTACTCTTATATCGTATTCCAACTGTCAAGGGATCTTTAACGTGCACTCCAATGTGTACACAGGACCTCGGTTTTTCGTCCCATCTGAACGACTATTCAATGCACTCTGAAAACGTACAAACTATACCCATTTTCACCTTAAATTTTGGCCATGTGGGACAGAGGTTAAAATTCTGAAAAAGTTTGATAATAAAACTTAACTACCCAACTATAAGTCCCTCTTGTGTTTTTGATGGCTTATATTTTTAACTGGTACTTGAAATCTGTACGGTGATGAAGTTTTAATGGCTGTTATCCAAATTGTTGACTTTTCACATTGATATTAATATAACTTCTACATACCTATATATACTCCTCAAACATGTCTATTTAGGGTGACTTTTTTGCGTAAATTACAAATATGTAATTAATTTGGATCTACATTGTATTGTTCTAATTTTATTTTGCCTCCAAAATGAACTATTTACTTATATTTTCAGCATTTCCACAGCCTCTGTCAAAGTCATTATTGTATAAAAAAAAACTCTAAAATTGGCATAGTTAATGTCAATTTGTCTTATATCAATTTACAAAAGATTCGAAGTCGATGGGATATATCCTTTCCAAAACATTCAGTCTCAATATTCATTGCACACTGAAAATGTACAAAATAATACCCATTTTCACCTTAAAATTTTGGCCATGTGGGACAGAGGTTAAAATTCTTAAAAAGTTTGAGAATGAAACTTCAATTACCCTACTATAACATACATTAAAATTAAAGTCCATCTTTTGCATTTGACGACTTATATTCTTAATTGGTACTTGAAATCTGTGCGGTAATGAAGTTTTAATGGCCGTTATCCAAATTGTTGAATTTTCACATTGATTTTAAAATAACTTCTAAATGACCTATACATTGGTCCCGTCAACAGCGTCCGCCATTGTCTCCAGGATTCCAGGAACGTTTTATGGAGGTATTTCAGATATAATAATAATAAAATATGAGAGGTCTCAAGTTGATCTTTAAACAGGTCTATTTAGATTGACTTCAGGGTTCAATTTAAGCGGTATCGCATCGCAAAAAGCGACCCAAATTGCGGTAAAAGCGATAGAATTATTTTATTCATTAGCCAAAAATTGCTTTCGAACTTGCGAAGTGCGATTCATTATTACATTGTGGATAAATGTGGAATATAATTGGGCCTACGAAAAAATCAATTTATAAATGCAAGACTAACTTGTTTAATATTCCAAGTTGTGGTCGTGATTAATTTGAACCAGTTTTTATTTCAATATATCCGGTAACTAAAAGACAATGCGGACTCCGTTTTTAACCACACATGTTTTTAAAATATGTTACTAAAAATAGAATAATAATAACAGCGCAGTATAATACGATTCAATGATATGATTGGTTAACTTAACTGGAAACTAAAAGTAGACATCTCGCGAGACGTGTGAAACGATGGCATATTCTCGGGTTGATAATATTTTGAAGGCGGAGAGGGGGATGTTTTTAGATAAAGAAAATAAAGCAAAGCCACGTCTACACATATTTCGATTGGAGTGGTGTAACTTGTACATGTAGTTTTTTTAGACCATTTATTGCGTTCGGCATCGTGGAGAGACGGTAACTGATTAATCAGAATTGCAAATTTTTGTGATTAGGCTACGTTTTACTGCTCCTCGATTCTGAGCAAATGCTATTCAAATTTTGAATTGATTAGCCAAAATGTGAATCTTTCGCAAAAATTTGCTACTCATTGGTTTTAGACTAAATTGAACCCTGATTGACTTTTTTCCGTGGGTTACAAATATGCAATCATTTTTTTATGTAAATTGTATTATTCTAATTTTATTTTGCCTCAAAAATGACAACAAAATGGTTAATACGCTTCTCGAATTGGAATAATGGGTTTTGACGATCAGATTGAAATTATTTCTGAAAGACATATATTTGTCATTTTAGATCAACTCTTAACATAGAATAAGAATAAAGACTCTTTTGGGATCCAGGGAGTATCTTTTCAATTTAGTTTTCCTTTAAAACAGGTGACGTGTTTAGTCTGCTTAGAAAGTTGAAGTATGGCCTTATTTAGTTTCACTATCTATAGACACCATAAGACTACAGGCCGCAATTCTTAAGTTTTCGATAAAGAAAAATTAAAAAATATCATACATTTTCTCATTGAGAATACCATATTTGAGGTTGGGGATCAGATAATACAACAAACTATTGGAACTGACCCCGCCCCATTTATGGCAAACACACATTATATAAATACGAATTCGACTTTCAAGACCATAAAAGAAAGATAGGCTGGCACTGCCAGGCAGGATACGCCCACATTTTCGAGAGATGGATAGAGAACAAGCAATGCCGAAAGCGATTTTTCCTACATTAAGTTAGAATTTGATATGTGCAAATATCGAAATGAATTAAGATCTTTGGGTTATAAAGGTTCATTTCAGTAGGCTTCAAATTCGACTGTTGCTAAGTGGGTAAGATGCTGGACTGGTAGCCTTGAGGTTGGGTGTTTGATCCCTGCATTGGGTGACAAAGTTCATCTAGATTTTCTGGTGTGGTTTCCCCTTGTTAGTGATGAAGGATGGATGGTCTGATCAACAAGAACAGCTGTCAATTTTGGTCCGATTTTAACGAAATTCAACCTCAACCTTCATTACAATGTAACGGTGATATAATCAAACGTTTTTTTAAATGGGATAATAATTCTGACCTCCAGAGGGACCACACACTAAAAGATAGGCTGGCACTGCCAGGCAGGATACGCCCACATTTTTGAGAGATGGATAGAGAACAAGCAATACCGAAAGTGATTTTTCCTACATCATTAAGTCCTGTATTTCATACTGTATTGGGAGCAGCCATTTTGTTGGTCAGTTCCAGTCTGATATTCATGAAATTTGAACCCGACAACCTAGAAATGTGACTTTTCGTCAAAATCGGATAAGAATTGTGAACTGTAGAGAGTCCACAACCATGATATACCATATTTTTACACTATTCGCGTACAAACGGCAAACATTTCGTCCGGCAATTTTGGTACGATTTTCACGAAATTCGAACTCAACCTTCCTTATGATGCAACAGTAATATAATCAGAGTTTTTTTTTAAAATCAGATAATAATTGTTCGAGAGATAGACAGAGAACAAGGAATACCGAAAGTGATTTTTCCTACAATCAAAGGCCATAATTCATTAAGTTACAATTTGATATGCGCAAATATCGAAAAGAACAAAGATCTTTAGGTTATAAACAAGCATTTCAGGATTTATCAAAATCGAATTAAAATTAATTGTCACCTCTACAGGGTCCACAACTTTGATATACCATATTTTTACACTGTTCGCGTACAAACGGCGGCCATTTTTTCGGGCAATTATGGTCTGATTTTCTCGAAATTCATAATCAACCTTCCGTAGGGTGTAACGTTAATAGAGTCAAACGTTTTTTTAAATCGGATAATAATTGTGACTTCCAGAGGGACCACAGGCAATTTTGCGGACAATCAGGGGCCATAATTCAGGAAGTTACAATCAGATATGTGCAAATAACGAAAGGAAACAAGATCTTTGGGTTATAACCATGCATTTAAAGTTTCATCAAAATCGAATTAAAATTGTGACCTTTACAGGGTCCACAACCTTGATATACCATTTTTTAACAGTATTCGCGTACAAACGGCGGCCATTTTGTATGGCAATTTTGGTCTGATTTTCCCGAAATTCAAACTCAGCCTTCCTTACAGTGTAACGGTAATATAATCAAACGTTTTTTTAAATCGGATAATAATTGTGACCTCCAGAGGGACCACAAGCTAAAAAACAGGCGATTTTGCGTATAATCAGGGGCCATAATTCAGGAAGTTACGATCCGATATGCGCAAATATCGAAAAGAACCAAGATCTTTGGGTTATAACCATGAATTTCAAGTTTCATCCAAATTGAATTAAAATTGTGACCTCCACAGGGTCCGCAACCTTGATATACCATTTTTTAACAGTATTCGCATACAAACGGCGGCCATTTTGGTCCGATTTTCCCGAAATTCAAACTCAACCTTCCTTAGGGCGTAACGGTGATATAATCAAACGTTTTTTAAATTGGATAATAATTGTGACCTCCAGAGGGACCACAAGCTAAAAAGGGTGATTTTTCGGACAATCAGGGGGCATAATTCAGGAAATTACATTCCGATAGGCACAAATATCGAAAGGAACCAAACAAATTGTGGACGGACGGATGTCCGTCCGGACGGACAGGGGCGACGACAACATTTTTATGTGGACGTATAAAATGGGCGATTTTGCGTATAATCGGGGGCCATCATTCAGGAAGTTACGATCTGATATGCACAAATATCGAAAGGAACGAAGATCTTTGGGTTATAACCATGAATTTCAAGTTTCATCAAAATCGAATTAAAATTGTGACCTTGATATACCTTTTTTTAACAGTATTTGCGTACAAACGGCGGCCATTTTGTATGGCAATTTTGGTCCGATTTTCCCGAAATTCAAACTCAACCTCCCTTAGGGTGTTACGGTGATATAATCAAACGTTTTTTTAAACCGGATAATAATTGTGACCTCCAGAGGAACCACAAGCTGAAAGATAGGCTGGCACTGCCAGGCAGGATACGCCCACATTTTTGAGAGATGGACAGAGAACAAGCAATACCGAAAGTGATTTTTCCTACATCGTTAAGTCCTGTATTTCATACTGTATTGGGAGCAGTCATTTTGTTGGTCAGTTCAAGTCTGATATTCATGAAATTCGAAGCCGACAATGATTATGGTGTGACGGTACACAACCTAGAAATGTTACTTTTCGTCAAAATCGGATAAGAATTGTGACCTGTAGAGAGTCCACAACCATGATATACCATATTTTTACACTATTCGCGTACAAACGGTGACCATTTTGTCCTGCAATTTTGGTACGATTTTCACGAAATTCGAACTCAACCTTCCTTATGATGCAACAGTAATATAATCAGAGTTTTTTTTTAAATCAGATAATAATTGTTCGAGAGATAGACAGAGAACAAGCAATACCGAAAGTGATTTTTCCTACAATCAAAGGCCATAATTCATTAAGTTACAATTTGATATGCGCAAATATCCAAAAGAACAAAGATCTTTAGGTTATAAACAAGCATTTCAGGATTTATCAAAATCGAATTAAAATTAATTGTCACCTCTACAGGGTCCACAACTTTGATATACCATATTTTTACACTGTTCGCGTACAAACGGCGGCCATTTTTTCTGGCAATTATGGTCCAACTTTCTTGAAATTCTAACTCAACCTTCCGTAGGGTGTAACGGTCATAGAGTCAAACGTTTTTTTAAATCGGATAATAATTGTGACCTCCAGAGGGACCATAGGCGATTTTTCGGACAATCAGGGGCCATAATTCAGGAAGTTACGATCCGATATGCGCAAATAACGAAAGGAACCAAGATCTTTGGGTTATAACCATGCATTTCAAGTTTCATTAAAATTGTGACCTCTACAGGGTCCACAACCATGATATACAATTTTTAACAGTATTCGCGTACAAACGGCGGCCATTTTGTATGGCAATTTTGGTCCGATTTTCCCGAAACTCAACCTTCCTTACAGTGTAACGGTAATATAATCAACCGTTTTATTAAATCAGATAATAATTGTGACCACCAGAGGGACCACAAGCTAAAATAAGGCGATTTTGCGTATAATCAGGGGCCATAATTCAGGAAGTTACGTTCCGATATGCGCAAATAACGAAAGGCACCAAGATCTTTGGGTTATAACCATGAATGTCAAGTTTCAGCAAAATCAAATTAAAAATATGACTTCTATAGAGTCCACAACCTTGATATACCATTTTTTAACAGTCTTCGCGTACAAACGGCGGCCATTTTGTATGGCAATTTTCATCCGATTTTCACGAAATTCGAACTCAACCTTCCTTAGGGTGTAACGGTGATATAATCAAACGTTTTTTTAAATCGGATAATAATTGTGACCTCCAGATGGACCACATTCTCAAAAGGGTGATTTTTTGGACAATCAGGGGGCATAATTCAGGAAGTTACGATCCGATATGCGCAAATATCGAAAGGAACCAAGATCTTTGGGTTACAAACATGCATGTCAAGTTTCATCAAAATCGGTTCAAAATTGTGACCTCTATAGGGTCCACAAGCTAAAAACGTGATTTTTCGTACAATCAGGGGCCATAATCCATGAAGTTTTGATCCGATACATGCCAATATCGAAAGCAGCCGAGATCTTTTGGGGATAAACCTATATTTCAAGTTTCGTCAAAATCGGATAAGAATTGTGACCTGTAGAGAGTCCACAAACAAATTGTGGACGGACGGACGGACAGACGGACAGATGGACCGACAGGGGCGACGACAATATACGTCCACATAAAAATGTGGGCGTATAAAAAGGTGATTTTTCGGACAATCAGGGGCCATAATTCAGGAAAGTACGTTCCAATAGGCGCAAATATCGAAAGGAACCAAGATCTTTGGGTTATAAACATGCAATTCAAGTTTCATCAAAATCGGTTCAAAATTGTAACCTCTATAGGGTCCACAAGCTACATGCCAGTATCGAAAGCAGCCAAGATCTTTTGGGGATAAACCCATATTTCAAGTTTCGTCAAAATCGGATAAGAATTGTGACCTGTAGAGAGTCCACAAACAAATTGTGGACGGACGGACAGGGGCGACGACAATATACGTCCACATAAAAATGTGGGCGTATAAAATAGGCGATTTTGCATATAATCAGGGGCCATAATTCAGGAAGTTACGATCCGATATGCACAAATATCGAAAGGAACGAAGATCTTTGGGTTATAACCATGAATTTCAAGTTTCATCAAAATCAAATTAAAATTGTGACCTTGATATACCTTTTTTTAACAGTATTTGCGTACAAACGGCGGCCATTTTCTATGGCAATTTTAGTCCGATTTTCCCTAAATTCGAACTCAACTTTCCTTAGGGTGTAACAGTGATATAATCAAACGGTTTTTTAAACCAGATAATAATTGTGACCTCCAGAGGGACCACAAGCTGAAAGATAGGCTGGCACTGCCAGGCAGGATACGCCCACATTTTCGAGAGATGGACAGCGAAAATGATTTTTCCTACAACTTTAAGTCCTGTATTTCATACTGTATTGGGAGCAGCCATTTAGTTGGTCAGTTCCAGTCTGATATTAATGAAACTCGAAACCGACAATGATTATGGTGTGACGGTACACAACCTAGAAATGTGACTTTTCATCAAAATCGGATAAGAATTGTGACCTGTAGAGAGTCCACAACCATGATATACCATATTTTTACACTATTGGCGTACAAACGGCGACCATTTCGTCCGGCAATTTTGGTACGATTTTCACGAAATTAGAACTCAACCTTCCTCATCAAAATCGAATTAAAATTGTGACCTATACAGGGTCCACAACCATGATATATCATTTTTTTAACAGTATTCGCGTACAAACGGCGGCCATTTTGTATGGCAATTTTGGTCTGATTTTCTCGAAATTCGAACTCAACCTTCCTTAGGGTGTATCGGTGATATAAACAAACGGTTTTTTAAATCGAATAATAATTGTGACCTCCAGAGGGACCACAAGCTAAAAAGGGTGATTTTTCGGACAATCAGGGGCCATAATTCAGGAAATTACATTCCGATAGCCGCAAATATCGAAAGGAACCAAGATCTTTGGGTTACAAACATGCATGTCAAGTTTCATCAAAATCGGTTCAAAATTGTGACCTCTACAGGGTCCACAAGCTAAAAACGTGATTTTTCGTACAATCAGGGGCCATAATCCATGAAGTTTTGATCAGATACATGCCAATATCGAAAGCAGCCGAGATCTTTTGGGGATAAACCTATATTTCAAGTTTCGTCAAAATCGGAAAGAATTGTGACCTGTAGAGAGTCCACAAACAAATTGTGGACGGACGGACGTCCAGACGGACAGGGGCGACGACATAATACGTCCACATGAAAATGTGGGCGTATAAAAAGGTGATTTTTCGGACAATCAGGGGCTATAATTCAGGAAATTAGGTTCCAATAGGCGCAAATATCGAAAGGAACCAAGGTCTTTGGGTTATAAACATGCATGTCAAGTTTCATCAAAATCGGTTCAAAATTGTGACCTCTATAGGGTCCACAAGCTAAAAACATGATTTTTCGTACAATCAGGGGCCATAATCCATGAAGTTTTCATCCGATACATGCCAATATCGAAAGCAGCCGAGATCTTTTGAGGATAAACCTATATTTCAAGTTTCGTCAAAATCAGATAAGAATTGTGACCTGTAGAGGGTCCACAAACAAATTGTGGACGGACGGACGTCGTCCGTCCACAATTTGTTTGTGGACCCTCTACAGGTCACAATTCTTATCTGACAGGGGCGACGACAATATACGTCCCCATAAAAATGTGGGCGTATAAAAAGGTCATTTTTTGTACAGTCAGGGGCCATAATTCAGGAAGTTACGATCCAATGGGCACAAATATCGAAAAGAACCAAGATCTTTGGGTTATAAACATGCATGTCAAGTTTCATCAAAATCGGTTCAAAATTGTGACCTCTATAGGGTCCACAAGCTAAAAACATATTTCGTACAATCAGGGGCCATAATCCATGAAGTTATGATCTGATACACGGCAATATCCAAAGGAACCGAGATCTTATGGGGATAAACCTATATTTCAAGTTTCGTCAAAATCGGATAAGAATTGTGACCTGTAAAATTGTGGACAGACGGACGGACAGGGGCGATGACATAATACGTCCACATGAAAATGTGGGCGTATAAAAACAGATTACAAGGTAGCTAAAAGTCTAAATTATACCTTCCGTTACATTGATGAAAACTTGACATGTATGTTTATAACCCAAAGATCTTGGTTCCTTTCGATATTTGCGCCCATCGGATCGTAACTTCCTGAATTATGGCCCCTGATTGTCCAAAAAAATCGCCCTTTTTAGCTTGTGGTCCCTCTGGAGGTCAAAATTCTTATCCGATTTAAAAAAACGTTTGATTATATCACCATTTCATGGTTATGAAGGTTGAGTATAAATTTTGTGAGAATTGGACCAAAATTGACGGACAAAATGGCCGCGGTTTGTACGCGAATAGTGTGAAAATATGTTATATAAAGGTTGTGGACCTTATAGAGGTCACAATTTTGAACCGATTTTGATGAAACTTGACATGTATGTTTTATACCCAAAGATCTTGGTTCCTTTTGATATTTGCGCCCATTGGATCATAACTTCCTGAATTATGTCCCCGGATTGTCCGAAAAATCGCTTTTGTTCGCTTTTGGTCCCTCTTGAGGTCAAAATATAAAAACCAAACAAATTCTAATGATTTTCTGATAATTCCTTAATATGCGACAACTCTTGTTGACTGCCCAGACGATTTGGCTGCTGTGTGGGCGTATGTTTCGTTGCCAGGCAACCTATTTTTACTACATGTTCTGCATATTGCATCTCGAGCAGGACATCTTGACCGGGGGTGCCTTTTGTACCCACAGAAGTAACACTTCGATGCAGTTTGCATAGTAGCAATAGCTGAGTCTGTTTCGCCTGTTGAATTGGATGACCCTTCTGTATTTCGCTTGATATCAGACTGAGCTGCAGCCGTATTGGCTGATAACTTTGACTGTGTTTTTCTGCCAACTCTAGGGATCGGGCATTATTCACTCTTTTCCAATAATCTTTGTCGAATTGGATTAGACTGAATACCACTGATAAATGCGTCTCTGATGGATTCTTGTTGTCACATTCTTGTAATTGCAGTCTTTAGCTAATACTTTTAATTTTTGAAGAAACTGATCTAATGTTTGACCCATTTCTTGCTTGCCAGTTGCGAGTAGATGTCTTGCAAAAATCTCGTTTTGGGGTTTGTCATAGGCTGCCTCAAGTGTTTCCATTGCAGTATCAAAGCTATTTATGTCGGCAATTATTTTGAATACGTTCGGTGCGACGAAATTATTAATGTTGACATTTTATTTGGATGTTGATCTTCGGCTTCTAACGTAGCCAAAAAGTTCTCGAAAGTCCGTTTCCAATGACGCCATGACTTTGCTGCGTCAGGAGAGTTTGGGTCCGTATCGATACGGTCCCGTCCGGTCCATTTCTAATAGAATACTTCTAAGTTGATTAAATTGTCATGAATGTGATTAATAAGACGAATGATGATGGCTTTTATAAGCTTTAATCAACTTGAAGGAAGCATGGCAAATCATAAGTAAAGACGGCGGAAGGTCAAGGACGCAACTAGCGCCACCCGAAGTACTTCCGTCAATAACAAGACGAAAGTAGAAATAGTAAAACAACGATCAATAATTATCATAAGGAATAAATAAATATGCACAACTTCAAGACAATCCATTAAGAGTCATAGCTTGTAGGCAACAAACTGACACATGCAAAAATTGACTGTGGCTCTCTGCCCTTGGGAGTCTGGCACGTACCAAAAACAATAGGGAACATCCTTAAAAGTAAGTGCAGGGGGACTGCACCACACACAATTCTACACAAAGACAAATGTATGGACAAGACATCATACTAAGAGACCACAAACAAAATCAATTCAAAAAGAGTGAATGGATCCAGGGGGCTAGCCGTAAGCGTCCACTTCGATGTAAGGTCCCGGGCCTGTGGTGACACATATTTCACTCATACTTGAAAACAATTGGGAATACAACCCAAAGAAATAATCATATAATGTCAGCATGAGTCATGGATCTGTCATATGTTGCAAGCATTACGAATGCAAGCATATTGTTGTATAAATTCCGCTATACAAGTAACCACACCGTTAAATGTATCAGAGAAGTAGGACTAGTTAAAAAAAACTAAATGCACTAAATCAATAAAGAAAAGGATTGAAGTATATTGAATGCATTTAGGACACACATTACAACCGTCACAGAAACAAAACAAAACTGAATACATGGAAGCAAAGGAATGTAGACCATCTAGCGAGACCGTCGTCTGCTGACTAAATGGCGTGACGTGAATCTGTCGTTATAGCTGTTATGATGTCGTGGCTATGAAGGTGCAATTTCCCGATAAAAAAAGGGCGATAATCCAGATGAAATAACGTTAAAAACTAGAAAACTATTAGTTTTTGAGACCATGTAATTGTACAAACCATAGCATAA
Source organism: Patella caerulea (assembly GCA_036850965.1). NCBI lineage: Eukaryota > Metazoa > Mollusca > Gastropoda > Patellidae > Patella > Patella caerulea. Next base: position 44,861,806 of record JAZGQO010000001.1, on the reverse strand, counting down.
ATATCATATACTATTCAAAAAAAGTAGGGGATATTTGATTTTGGGGGCATAATACTAAAATATGCAAATGACTACGAAAAAAGTCACTATAGAACCTAACAGAAGAAACATTTCCAGTTACATGTGACGCCCAAACGCACCAATAGCTACCGCATGGAATGCAGGTGATGCTTGGGATCATCATGGGGGTCCAACCCAAGATTTGCACGACTCTGACTTTGAATGTTACAGTCATTGTGGCATTGAATTCCAGGGTGGAAACATCAGTTTAATTGTTTTAGTGACCAGAAAACAAATTTTGATATGCGTCGGCTTACCCAAAAGGAAAGGTTACGTGCCCTTGGCATGCTACAGATCGGCACAACACAGGCGGTTGTGGCGCGGACGATGAATGTTTCTCAGTCTGTCATAAGCAGGCTATGGTCCAGATACCGTGATACACAATCTGTACAGGACAGGTCGACCAAGGGCGACAACTCAAGCCCAGGATCGATTTATCCGTACCTTGGCCTTGAGAAATCGGGTCATCACAGCAAATCAGATCAGCGCTCGTCTTCAAACAGACACTGGTGTGAGAGTGAGTGGCCAGACGATTCGGAATCGACTGCATAGGGGTCACCTTCGCGCCCGACGTCCTCGCGTGATCCCTTGTTTGAGAGATCATCACATTCAGGCAAGACGTCGTTGGTGTAGGGATCGTCAAGACTGGGATAATCGACGCTGGAGCAATGTGATGTTTTCAGATGAGTCAAGGTTCACTGTTGATTTTTTGGACAGACGTAGGAGGGTGTGGCGTCGTCGAAACGAGCGCTTCCAAGACGTTAGCGTCATCAGACATGATCGATTTGGGGGTGGTTCTGTTATGGTGTGGGGAGGCATCACTGTTGCTGGAAGAACGACTTTACATGTTTTTGCAGGGCGTGTTACAGGCCAGTACTACCGGGACAACATCTTGGCAGTCAATGTTGTGCCGTTTGCACGACGTCATGGCCGCCGTTTCATCTTCCAGGATGACAACGCAAGATGTCACAGGGCCAGGATCGTTACAGGTTACCGCCAACAACAGAACATCGCCACATTACCTTGGCCAGAACTGGGTCCCGACCTCTCCCCCATCGAGCATGTCTGGGACATGCTTGGACAGAGGTTATGTCAACGTCAACAACGTCCTGCCAATGTCCAAGAACTTGCTGCTGCGTTGCAACAGGAATGGGACAATCTGGACCAAAATGACCTTAGACGTCTCATTAGGTATATGCCACGTCGGATCAATGCTTGTTTGGCAAACAGAGGAGGATTTACCCGTTACTGACTTTGTTGTGATGCTGTGGTAACTTTGCTGTTTGGCCCCGGGTATCATTTTACCCTTATAATGGTCAGTCTGTGCCTTACTTAGTCTAACGAACATTTGGAATAAATCGATGAATGTGAACTTCATTTCATTTTGTCATTTGTTTCTTCGTCAGTTTCATTAGGTGACTTTAATAACACTTAAAAATCAAATATCCCCTACTTTATTTGAATATTATATACTCTTCAAAAAAAGAAACGCACAACCCATTCTTCGTCATTTTTTTATTTGAACGAGGTCTTTGTTTCGGTAAATATTACTTGTTTTTAATGCCATTATGTAAGGATAAAATGAATTCATTATTGATTTTAAAGGTAGGGTCACTAATTGTGACTGGTCATCCTTTTTGTCGAATTTTTTTATCGCTTGATTGCACCAAGAAACATGAATTTAACAACTTCGCGAGCTTTTCGCGTGGAACCTAAATCTATGGTCTTTAAAATCCCGAGGTTGTCGGTTTCCAAATCAGTTGCACATGTAAACACTCAAAGACCCAAGTGATGCCACATCCGAACGAAGACCAACGCAACAACGCTACTGGTGGATTACAAGCAGGTGACTCCAAGACAGATGTAGCCAGTCTGCTGAATGTTTCCCTTAGTTCCATTTCTCGCCTTTGGGATAGGTACCGACAGGGAAGTTCAACACATGAACGCCCTAGCTCAGGCCAAACAAGTGTGGTCTCACTTGTCCTGGATCGTCACTTCCGGTTACGTCATTGACGTAAATGGTTTTCAACAGCGACCTCTACTGCAGCAGCAATTCCCAGACGGCGTAGAATCTCGTACCAGACAGTAGGCAAACGCCTACGTAAAACCGAATAACGAGGCAGACGTCCCCGTTAGAGCTTCTGTTTTGAAATACGCCGACACCATGAAATCCAACTGTTATGGGTTCAGGCACTGAGGGTATGGTCACAGCAAAACTGGAGAGCAGTTTGGTACAGCGACGTGTCTCCGTTCTTGTTACAACAAGGCGATAGTAGAGCGAGGAAATACTGACGACGAAATGTAACGTTGCGTTTCTTTTTTGGGAGAGTATATAATACCCCACGTAAGAAACGCAAAACAGGAATACTGAAGAAATCGTAGATTATCAGTGTATTCACAAATGCATAATAATAAGGGCGAAAATCCAATCAGGACTAGACATTTATAGAAGATAAAATTTATATTGAATCATTATCCAATATGTAGTCAGTAATATATTTATAAGAAATGTCAAACCCATTATGTTGAAGAAATGGAAGTTTTGAAATTTCTTTAAAAATGCGTAATTGTGATCCCCGCTTTTGGCCGTGCACTTAAAATTAAGAGTTTTTATTCGGGAAAGAAACATTTCCTTCTTGTTGCATATTTTCAAAAATCGTAATGCCTGTGAATAGAAAACATTATATAGTGTAGTATCTGGTATGTTACTGTAAGCGGACGGGTATTTTACTACTTCAAAACCAAATTTGTCCATTTTATCGAATATACCAAACATTAAATTTATCGATAATTATATTGATGTCCAGGTCAAGAACAGATGCATGTATAGTGCCCGAATTTTCTTTATTTAATATAAGTTCAGGAGGATATATTTCATATTTATATTTATTGAAATTACCATTATCATTGATTATTGGTGTTATGTCATCAATGTAACGGAAGGTATAATTTAGACTTTTAGCTACCTTGTAATCTGTTTTTCTTTTATGGTCTTGAAAGTCGAAATACTCTATACACCAATCATGAGATATTGTCGCTTCTTCTATCTTTACATACGTATTATTCTGCACTGGCCGTACAATGTTATAGTTACATATGGATGTCGATCTTAGCCATGTTTGAAAATTGGGTTTTTGAAAAAAAGGCTATTTTTCCGATGTGCAAAATGACCGTTGGGTCACATCTAGTTACAGTCATTTTCCATAGCCCTCGGTCCCAACCGGTATATACGGCGGACATGGAACCCATGGTGTAACACATTACTGTACTTCAACTTTCTAAGCAGACAAAACAAGTTTTCCCCTGCGTTTGAGAGCAAAATTAAATTGAAACGATACACCCTGTAGTCAAATGGGTTTATTTTCTTATTCTACATCATAAGCTGCTATAAAATGACAAATGTGAGGGACCTAATTCTTTCAAAACTAATTTTAATCTGACTGTCAAAACCCAATATTCCCATTTGTAAAGCTGAATAACCATTTTCTTTTCTCATGCGTGTGATGCTAAATTCATAATCTACACTAAAAGCTATCTTAGATTACTATATTATAGAGTTCTACTCCTACTAGTTTAAAGAATCTGAAAAATCTGAAAAAAATTATTGATTTTATGATCAGTTTCAGTACCCTAATTTCAAATGGCCATATGTCAGTGAATTTTTGGCCTAGAGAGGTATAATTTTGGATTTTGTTAGCTCAAGTCCATGTACTGTAAGTTACAGTCTGTAACTTTACGAAATTTGGTCCACTTGACATGGAATGACCTTATAATCAACCCTTTTTTAAATCTGATAATAATTGTGACCTTTAGGGGGACCACAAGCCATAAAAGGCGATATTTCAAACAGAGGCCATAATTCAGGAAGCACTGATCCGATTCATAAAATTACAGATCAATATGCGCAAATATCAAAAGGAGCCAAGATCTTTGTGATATAAAGATAAATTTAAAGTTTTATCAAAAACAGTTCAATATTTGCAATCGAGGGGTGGTCATTTTGTCTGGCAATTTTGTTCCAAATTTTTTAAGAAATTCAGCTCAACCGTCATTAATGTGTAACAGGGTTATAGTCAAACTATTTTTAAATTCAGAATAAAATTGTGACCTCTATAGGGTCCACAAGATAAAAAACATGATTTTCTTACAACCAGGGGCCATAATTCAAAAAAGATTTGGTCCAATGTGCGAGAATATCGAAAGAAACCGCATTCTTTGGGTTATAAACTTATATTTCAAATTTCATCAAAATCAGATTAAAATTGTGACCTCTACAGGGTCCACAACCTTGATATACCATATTTTGTTTGTCAATTTTGGTCCGATTTTGTCTTCATTACAGTGTAACGGTGATAAAATCAGACGGTGTATAAATCGAATAATAATTATGACCTCTAGAAAGACCACAAGCTAAAAGATGGGCTGCCATCCAACGAAACATACACCCACAGCAGCTAAATCGTCCAGGCAGTCAACAAGGGTTGTCAGATATTTTTACTTTTTACAGTAATGAAATTTTTGTAATACACTAAAATCTGATTAGGTGTAACAACTCATTAACCCAATACACACTAACCCCCAAATTGGTGTTTACCACTGGTATCTGTTACTGGCAAATGTTAAAAAAATAATTCTTAGACAAACCACATGTTACATGTTTCGGATTAGGGCATTGGCAGGGCTTTCTATAAGGGAGCATTTCGTTGACCCCACATGCATGAGCTTTGATCTTGACCTTTTTATTTGACCTTTGACCCCATTTTTTTTTTTTTTTTTTTTTTTAAACTTTTCCATTAGACCTCAAACCACATGTTACATGTTTCTGATTAGGGCATTGGCAGGGCTTTCTATAGGGGAGCATTTCGTTGACCCCACGTGCATGAGCTTTGATCTTGACCTTTTTTATTTGACCTTTGACCCCATTTTTTTTTTTTTATAACTTTTCCATTTGACCTCAAACAGGCCACAGGGATTATAAGCTGGTAGGGTTTTTTAGGTAGATTAAAAGAAAACAACTATTTTGCCACAAATCTGTGTATTATTCATAATTGTAGTCCTAAAATCAAAAAATTTATGAGAAATCAAAGATGATAAACATTGCGAAAAAATACAGCAATGAAAGTAGCAATTGTGATTTAATGAATGGATTTAAAGATAACAAAATTAAATATCACAAATATATGATTAGAATTAAAAAATAAAGACATAATAAAGTAATTATGCAAATGACCGTTGACCTATTTTTCACCTTGAGACCACTATTGACCTTTGACTCAATGGGTTGACCTTTGACCTGCAACACTGACTTTCGACTCCAAAATTAGCTTGTTTTTTTTTAATACTTTTGGTGTTAAAATATTACCCACAGCTGCTATTATGAAAATATTACAGCATTTGCCATAAGGAAAACACCACCCCAAAGACAATAGCACTTTTTTACATGGAAAATAGGCATAAGGCTGATAAGAAAAATTCAGAAGGAATACATACAACAGACCTGTCAACCCCTCAGAGCTGAAATGCAGTAGGGTAGTGTGAAAAAGGCAGTAGAAACCATGGTTTGGCAGTAGATTTCCAAAAACGCGTAAATTCGCACTTCCAAGGGTACTTAATTTGGAAATGTCGAATGATACATTGAAATGTAGGCCTAAACAATACAAAAATTGCATTAAATGGGTAATAAATAAAATACACAAGCATTAGCAATGAACCATATCTAAAATTATTTATTAAACCAAAATTGAATATGTACCCTACAGTAGAAAGAAATAATTAGTATTTATTAGTAAAGTAAAAATTAATTAAAATTAGCAGTCCAGTAGTAGGCCTACTGGCAGTAGATTCTACAATTTTTCTTTTATTTAACTTATGATTTTAAAAAATATCCTTGTGTTACGTGTGTTTCCCATTCCGAGAGTTTTTGTCAATTTTATTTAATAATGTAAGATAATTGTACTTATATAGATTCTAAAGCAATTCTTGATTAGGAATAGAGAGAGAGGAGGGTGTAAAAAGTAAGTTTTGCATAACAACTAAATAATTAAAATTAGCAGTCCAGTAGTAGGCCTACTGGCAGTAGATTCTACAATTTTTCTTTTATTTAACTTATGATTTTAAAAAATATCCTTGTGTTACGTGTGTTTCCCATTTCGAGAGTTTTTGTCAATTTTATTTAATAATGTAAGATAATTGTACTTATATAGATTCTAAAGCAATTCTTGATTAGGAATAGAGAGAGAGGAGGGTGTAAAAAGTAAGTTTTGCATAACAACTAAATAAGTAAATATTGGCATTGATTTAATCATGTTTTTCATGCAGTGCCGTGACGTTTATCCTCTTACAATACAATGTCAATACAGTGTATGGGATTTTTTCTCCCGGGATTCCGTAAATCTGTTTTTAAATTTATTCGAGGGAGCCTTCCATGTAAGTCGTATCGGCAAGACGTATTCTCATCTTGAAATTCAAGTTCCAAGGTTGTGTTGCATTCGAAATATTGTATTACATGCTGTCCGTACGCGCGCAAACGAAACTGTCAGCCATTGCTGCCGTAAATTGGTCGCTATTTGTTTAGTTTATCGCTACGCATTTTAAGAGTATTTGGAACACGTGGCAATAATATATCCGCTTTATTAACTCTAAAAAAGGTTGAAGCGAATTCGAGAACAAATCTCTTAGCTAAATTACACCTTACAACACCCCAAATCGACGTTGATAACAGAAAGTGGTAATCTTTTTTGTTTACAAGCAAAGAGTTGCTTCCCTTAGTTCCAAAGTTTTGGCGAGAAAATTAAAAAAAACTCTTGTTTAAAAATGCGGTAGAAATTTATTACCGCGCAGTAGAGCGGTACACGGGGCCATTTCGCAGCATTTTACCGCGTAATGCGGTAGAGTTGACAGGTCTGACATACAATCAAGTAGATACATGTACACAGGCCTAGGAAAATCATGCAAAAAATCTGCTATGTTATCTAGTTTTCACACAGACCAAATTCCATTGCACAACTGCCAACTCATGACGACCACAAGGCTGGGATGCAGATGGCTGTGTTCTCTTCAATGGTGAATTTTCTTCACAAGAATCTTCTGCATAGGAATTGCTTCTATGTTGATTGACCCCTTGACCTGGTAGGTATATGTACTTTTGTTATTCTGTTGTACCCAAACTTCCTCAACAATATCATTGGGTCTACCACTATTTCCATCTTGAGATAAGGGCCTTCAACTATAAATAAATAAATGTAAAGCATTCAGGAAAAAAATAACAAAAGACTTCTCCAATGAGTAACCTTAGGTAAAATAATTGGGAAGAGGAAGGTCATAAATCAATATTTTATACTACAGTAAATCTAGGCATACAATCTAAAGTAACATTTTGACAGTTTAGGTTTATACATGTTTTGAATGTAAAAACATATACATTATACATAAGAAACAAAACTTACACATCCCAGTCCATGCTTGTATCAGTACCATTAGGTCCAAGACTATCATTAGCCTACCATGTCCATGTGCAGTATCTTCAGCAGAGGTTGAAGGCCTAGAAAAAAAATTAAATTAAATAACACACTTTGATTAAGATAAAGTGTACATGTAGAACACAGAAGGATCGTCACGCAAGCTTTCATTTGACATTTATAATATACATGTATAGGCCTATTTATCTTTACCAAAGGTTGGCTAGATCTAAATTATCATAAATTATCAATGGAATGAAACAAAAACATACGGAAACTGACAATAATGAGTGGCCAAGCCTTTTTGAACTTAACGTGGGTTTCTGCATTTCATGCCAAAATAGTCTAATTAAAACAGAAAACATCTCCTTTTCATCAATCAAGTCCAGCCATATGTGGACTCCGCCATACGCACGTATGACGTGACCGGCTAGCTGTCAAAATACCTTTACAATTTAGGCACACATATTTGGTCTAATTTACCGAAAATTTGATGCTAAATGGATAATTCATGGTAGAAATGGGAACAAAATCTACAATTAAATAATTATCTTTATCAAGCTTACCTTTGTTGGGAGTAAAAAGTAAATTAGTAAACAAAACTCACTCATCTAATCAGGATCAATTCCTTCGATGACAAATTCTTCATTGGCCGAATCTAGGTCACCTGTTTGGTCATTTTAATTCATCGGCATCGCTCAAATATTCAAGATCAGACATGTCTAATCATTTTTAAACTAAACACTTCTATTCTTAATTTAAGGTTTAACAATTTCTCTTTTAGATGTAGTAAACCACCTTTTTAAGGCTATAAGTACACGAAATAATAAGACTTCTGGTAAATGTAAATAACACAACGTCGTTTGTTTAAGCTCACAGAGTTACCCATCTTTGTTACAATCTAGACTCGAATAACACAACTTCTATGTTGAATAGTCGCCCTTAGTCTCATTTTAAAGGGAATTTTCGTGGCTTTCGAATGATATAATTATATTTGTTTACTATGAATACTTTTTTGCATATGACGCAATGAATTTATCGCTCGCATGCGGTTGATTTTAAGAAAGGAGGAGTGTATAGGGTTAAGAAATTAATATGAAATAGGTTGCCAGACAACAAAACATACGCCCACACAGCAGCCAAATCGTCTGGGCAGTAAACCAAAGTTGTTGCATTTTAAGTAATCTTCAGAAAATCATAATTCATACTCACCCATAACTACGGTGTAACTGTGATATAATCAAACGTTTTTTTAAATCAGATAATAATTGTGACCTCCAGAGGGACCACAAGCTAAAAAGGGTGATTTTGGGTACAATCAGGGACCATAATTCAGGAAGTTACAATCCGATATGGGCAAATATGCAATGGAACCAAGATCTTAAGGTTATAAAATCAGTTCAAAATTGTGACCTCTATAGGTCAACAAGCTAAAAATGTAATTTTTCAAACAATCAGGGGCCATAATCCATGAAGTTTCGATCCGATATACCAATATCAAAAGCAGTCGAGATCTTTTACAGATAAACCTATATTTAAAGTTTCGTCAAAATCGGATCAGAATTGTAAACTGTAGTGTGTCCACAAACAATTGTGGACGGACGGACAGGTAGAGCTGGGCGATATACCTAAAAACAGATGTCGCGATATTTTTTTAAATACTTTCAGTTTATCACTTTTTAAATGTAAATAAACATGCATGAAAGTTGGAAATACCCCTCAATATTATTATTTCTAGTAAATATTATTTTTAGCATACACAGTATCAAATTAACAAACATGAATTCAAGATAGTTCAAAATTAAAAATATTTCGAATGAATGAGGCCCAAACAACATAAAAAAAAGTTTGTATTCTTTCGGCCTCGCATATCTTTATAGCTACGGGTATGATTGGACTTTATTTACCCTTGCAAACTCGTTCTTTCCCATTCAAGAGTATACCTTATACAATACAAGGATACTAAATTAAACTAAAAAATATAAGTACTATGTCAAAAAGTGTCCACTGATTTCGTCAAATATTTTTTTCCCGGATCACGACCGACATGACACGTCCGACGCTGAATGATAATCAGTCTACCGGAACTCCCAATGTAATTAGGGTGGGGTGGGGATAATTTTACTTTCAATCGAGGACCCCTTAGAAACATGAAGCCTACTATGCTGATTATTCAACAAAAAAAAATTGGGGGATCAGAACCCTCTAACCCCCCTGTACATACCCCCTGAAGGTTCCTACCCCTATTTTGACCCCAAAATAGCGTTTTTTTTCGCGTAATAGTCCACAGAAATATGTAAAAGGAGGTTTGTATGTCATCTTTTTACAAGTTTGTAATGATGCTGAGTCTTATTATTGACATTATAATTATTTTCAATATTTCAAAATGACGGAAATTCAAAATGGCGATCAAAATGACCCCCATTTTGCTGGAGATCTTTGTTTATTTCTAATGTATGGCTTGTAAAATGTCTTTTTATGGGTTTTCGCTGCTGCAAAGTCTGAATCGGATCTTGAAAAATAGTTTCGACCATCCAACTTGGCGGATATTCAAGATGGTGGATACCAAAATGGCCACCATTTTGAACAAACACATACATAATCAGGTGACAACTTGAAAAAAAGCTCAAATTTAGTGTTTAAAGTGCTCATATGATCTCCATGTAATGGTAATGTCTGTATGTTTGTGTCTCTAACTGTGTCTACCATGTAACTAGATTAGCTAAATGTATACTCCGCAATTATCTCATACCATGCACGATTTGCAGAGCATTGGCGCAACAGTTGTGTACTTTCAGATGTTGTTATCGTAGTGTACTAGTGATGTCTTCCTACGTGTACCCTCAAACATGTACAACTTATCAAAAACGCCATCTTGATCTTCAGCAAGGAAGGACCTGGCAGATAGAAAGTACATGGAAACTGCAGGCTTTTTAAGTGGAATATTGTCAACCAAATTGGTGGTCATCAAGAAAATGATGTATCTACTTAGAACGACTTGAGCTAAACAAGATCAGCGAAGCAAGGACTCTGTCGAATCTATTCTATCAGAAATTTTACAAGAATTTTGTAAGGATGAAGATGTTAGAAAGCATTTAGAAGTAGTGTATGGTGTCAAGATGATCGAAAATAAATGTGAATTCCTACAAGTTCAGCAAAATCAGCAAAAACAGTTTTGGAAAAACAACATCATGATATGCAGTCCTTTGAGTCAAATGAGAGCTAAAATAGATGCAAAAAAACAGTCTGAGTAAGCAATAGACTTTAGTACTCTTTGAGATGAAGATGAAGATGATGTGAACCCATCCCAAAGTGATATCGATTATGGGCCACTATGGCATGATGAAAGTACATCTTTTGTTTCTATTTTAGCTCTCATTTTCTCAAAGGACTGCATATCATGTTTGTCGACGAAACGTTCGCAAAACTGTTTTCCTGATTGTGCTGATCTTGTAGGAATTCCCACATCTTATTCCTCACAAAATATTTTAAATAGACGTGTAAAATGTTCTTGTAAAACTTCTGATAGAATAGATTCGGCAGAGTCCTTACTTCGCTGATCTTGTCTTGCACTAGTCGGTCTAAGTAGATACATCAAATTGATGATGACCATCAATTTGGTTGGCAACATTCCACTTAAAAAGCCTGCAGTTTCCATATACTTTCTGTCTGCCAGGTCTTTCCTTGCTGAAGGCAAGTTGGCGAGTTTGATAAGCTGTACATGTTGGAGGTACACATAGGACAACATCACTAGTACATTACGATAACAAAATCTGAAAATTACATGAATGTTACGCCAATGTGTGATTAATCGTGCATGGGATGACACAACTGCAGTGCATACGTGTACATCTAGTTAATCTAATTACACGATAGACACAGTTATAGACACAAATATACAGACATTACCATTACATGGACATCAGTTATAGACACAAATATACAGACATTACCATTACATGGACATCATAGCATTTTAAGCACTTAATTTGAGGTGGGGGGGGGGGGGTTCAAGTTGTCACTAGATTATTTACCAGTATGAGTTTTACATAATGGCAGCCATGTTTGTATCCACTATCTTGAATATCCGCCATTGGATTGTCAAATCTATTTTTCAAGGTCCAATTCATAAGACATATTACAAGCCATATATTTGAATTACTAAAAACTGTGTTCAAAATGTCGTCCATGTTTGTATCATCAGCTTGAATTTCTGGCATATTGGATGGTCGAAACTATTTTTCAAGATCTGATTAAGACTTTGCAGCAGCGAAAACCCATAAAAAGACATATTACAAGCCATACATTAGAAATAATCAAAGATCTGGTCATTTTGATCGCCATTTTGAATTTCCGCCATTTTGGAATATTGAAAATAATTATAAAGTCAATAATCAGACTCAGCATCATTAAAAACTTATAAAAAGACAACATACAAACCGCCTTTGACATATTTCTGTGGCTTATTACGCCAAAAACTGCTATTTTGGGGTCAAAATAGGGGTAAGAACCTTCAGGGGGTATGTACAGGGGGGTTAGAGGGGTCTGATCCCCAAAATTTTTTTCACACATGACGAGTACATCACACCACATAAATTGAGTAGGTCCTCGTGTAGCAGGTAGAAATTTTTTGCTTTAACAACCCCCCCCCCCCCTAATGTAATTGGCATTACAATGTATTTATATTTCTGCTTTATTAAAATTTCATTCAATCTTAAAATCAGTGATTTCTTACAAAAATCAAAGTATCGGGGTTCACCATTCGTCAAGATATATATATATATAGAAATTGAACAGAAACAGGGAAAATTCTAACCGGTGGAAAGGTGGGCAAGAAGTCATTTGACGTAAATAAAGTTTCGCATTGGCATTAGCAAACTTTGTGGAATGAATACTCGGGAGTTTATATCAGTATTTTTTCATCATTAAGCAATAAAATATTGTAATAATATAAAAAAAACAACATTTTGTTCAATATTTATGTAAAATATCATCCAGACAAATCAAAACCGCGATATGTTCGGCTGTTCGATATTTTTCTGAAGATGGTATATTTCACGGTTTTTATTTCTGTGACGGTTTATATCGAAATATCGCCAAGCTCTACGGACAGGGGTGATGACAATATACGCCCACATGAAAATGTGGGAGTATAAAAACACCTTTCAAAATTTCAGTACAAAACTTTAAGAATCTTGTACCTTTTTTGGCTATTGAATTTTTCCATAATCTGCATAATTGTACAGCCAAGCCAGCATTTAATCTTTGTTTACATCCATGAATACCAAGAGTTATCTTTTCATGATCTGGTAAAGGTAATGCTACATATACTGGATTCTGAAGTAAAGAAAATATTAAAAAATTCTATCTTGAGGTACATCAGCATGTATCGATAATGGGTATTCCTATGGGTACCAAATTTGTTCCCTTACTGGCTGATCTATTTCTGTATATCACATCTGACTTAATGCACGATAGTACAAAGAATTGTACCATGACAAATAAATTAAACACAAACCGTTGAAAGCTGCCTTTACGTAATCCTTATATTTTCACAAAACCCATCTTATGTATAAAAGCATAACGCTATCGCTACAATATACGTCCACATTCCTGCTTTGATTGATATGGTACTTTGTCAAGAAGGCTAGGTGTTTGGTTTGTTTAGCGTTGAGGGTCGTGCACCAACATTAATAGTTGCCGTCTTTAGAGTATAAGGAATAACTATACCAAGATAATCCATTCAGAATTGTGCCTTCCTAACGCTAAAGGCAAAAAGTGGGCGTGGCTCTGCCCCTGGGGGTCGGGACATTCATCAAAATCAATAGTGGACGCCCTCAGGCTATAAGGAATACATAAGCCAAGTACCAAGCTGATTCATTCAGAATTGCGGCCTGTAAACAAAAATTGGTCGTGTCTTGCCTGTGTGAGTCGGGACATGCAGTTGACGTCCTTAGGCTATATGGAATACATATCCCAAGTTTAAAGACAATCCATTAAGAATCGTGACCTGTAGACAACACACATAGACACGAAGTAAAAATGGGCATGGCCCTGCCCCTGGGGGTTAGGAAATCACCCAAAACAATAGGGGTCATCTTTAGGGTATAAGGAATAGGTTTGTAAAGTTTTAAAAGGATCTGTTAAGAATTGCATCCTGTGGGCCAACACAAGACACAAAAGCATTGGGCGTGGCTCTGTCCCAGGGGGTCCGTCATGCAGCAAAAATAATAGTGGTCAGCCTTAGGGTATAAGGAATAAGTATAAAAAAAAGTTTTCAAGACGATCGATTAAGAATTGTGGACTGTAGGTGACACACAGACAAAAAAAAATGGGCGTGGCACTGTGCAAAGTTTTAAAAGGATCTATTAAGAATTGCATCCTGTAGGCGAACACAAGACACAAAAACATTGGGCGTGGGTCAGTCCCAGGGGGTCCGGCACCAAAAATAATAGTGGTCAGCCTTAGGGTATAAAGAATAAGTATAAAAAAAGTTTTCAAGACGATCGATTAAGAATTGTGACCTGTAGGTGACACACAGACACACAAAAAGAAAATGGGCGTGGCACTGTCCCTGGGGGTCGGGCATGCACCAAAAACAATAGGGATCTTCCTAAAGGTACCAAGAATAAGTATTCAAAGTTTCAAGATGATACATTAAGAAATGCAGCCTGTAGACGACAGACAAACAAATGGGGGTCGGGCATGCACCCAAAACAAAAGGGGTCATCCTTAGGGTATAAGGAATAAGGATTTTAAGTTTCAAGATGACCGATTAAGAATTGTGGCCTGTCCCTGGGGGTTGGGCATACACCCCAAATGATAGAAATGTTCCTTAGGGTACAAAGAATAATCTTCAAAGTTTCAAGATGATACGTTAAGAAATGTGGCTTGTAGACGACAAACAAATAAATACAAGGAATGGGCGTGGCTCTGCCATTGGGGGTCGGGCATGCACCAAAAAACAATACGGATCATCCTTAGGCTAAGTATACAAAGTTTTAAGAAAATCCAGTTAGAATTGCGGCTTCTAGGCGACACAGAGACACACAAAAAGAAAATGGGTGTGGCTCTGACCCTGGGGGTTGGGCATGCACCCCAAACGATAGGGATCATCCTTAGAGTATAAAGAGTAAGTAAACAAAGTTTTAAAGAAAATCCAATAAGAATTGTGGCCTGTAGGCGACACAAAGACACACGAAAAGAAAATGGGTGTGGCTCTGACCCAGGGGGTTGGGCATGCACCCCAAATGATAGGGATGTTCCTTAGGGTACAAAGAATGTGTATGCAAAGTTTCAAGATTATAAGTTAAGAAATGTGGCCTGTAGACAACAAACAAACAAATACTAGAAATGGGTGTGGCTCTGCTCCTGGGGGTTGGGCATGCACCAAAAACAATAGGGATCTTCCTTGCTAAGTTTCAAAATTATAAGTCAAGAAATGTGGCCTGTAGACGACAAACAAATACATACTAGAAATGGGCGTGGCTCTGTCCCTGGGGCTCGGGCATGCATCAAAAACAATAGAGATCTTCCTTAGGGTATAAGGAATACGTATACCAAGTTTGAAGAAAATCCAGTAAGAATTGCGCCCTGTAGGCGACACAAAGACTCACGAAAAGAAAATGGGCGTGGCTCTGCCCCTGGGGGTGGGGCATACACCCCAAACGATAGGGATGTTCCTTAGGGTACAAAGAATGTGTATGCAAAGTTTCAAGATTATAAGTTAAGAAATGTGGCCTGTAGACGACAAACAAACAAATACTAGAAATGGGCGTGGCTCTGCTCCTGGGGGTTGGGCATGCACCAAAAACAATAGGGATCTTCCTTGGGGAATAAGTATACCAAGTTTGAAGAAAATCCATGAAGAATTGCGCCCTGTAGGCGAACAACAGACACACACACACCAATACGTTCATATTATGAATGTGGACGTATAATAAATAGTGAATGCTTATACTAGCTTGCCATGAGAATATCAGCTACTTTAGCATGTTTATATGGTGAAGTTTATGTACTAAATTGTCTCTATTTATGGATTTTGACCTTAATTTGCTCTTTAGAAATGATTGTATTATATTTTATTTACAGACCACCTTTATACCTTTTTCTCCACTGATCTTTCATGGATGACCATCATAGCTTCAGGTGACTGTTCAACTGTTACTGCTGGAACATCAGTCTAGGAAACATTTATAACTCCATTAAATAGATACCACAATAACAACCCAGACACACAAATATTGTGACACACTAAGTACAAATACTATGATACATGTATTGGTAAATTATAATGAATAGAACTGGTTAATTCTGTGTGAAAAATTGACACATTGTAACTACCTGTAGGTCTGTGACACTGTTTTTAGCAAATTGAAAAAACATCTAAATTTGTGACTCTGGCCAAACATCAATAAAAAGTAGTATTTATTTGCAGTCCTTCACGTTTACGAAATGGTGCGGGAGCCATAAAACACTCCCGCAAATTTAGAAATTGAGGAAAAAGCTCCCGTAAAAACAACACTTCTTATTTATATTGCAAGAGTAATTATACATTGTATTTATGCCTTATTAGTTTTGTCTCTAATTCTTTTTATGTCATTTCATTTCTATTTTCCTTAACTGCTCATTTTGATCACTTTTTCAGCTTGATTATTAGCGCAAAATAAAGTTATTGCAAACCTATTTTTGTCCCCTAACAGATCAGTCAAATCAGTGGCTATTTGTCCTCCAGTTATTCCAATTTAAAAATGTCGCATACTTGACAGTTCTAACCATCTCCAGATATATTGATAGCGATGCGAATGGGACAAGCGGTAGCATGTACACGAAAACATTTTAAACAACGTAATGTTATTACTAGACGAGTCGTTCTATCATATCCCGCGGATATTCTACATCAACATCCGGCGACATATTAGCTGTCAAGTAACAACGTATTCTATTGGCTGATTTTAGACTTCTACCCAATCGAAATGAACCTCACATTAGCATTCAATATGTTTGGTAAATAACAATGGCAGCTCTAGTTTTACCATGGACTGTTATATAGGGAATGCTCATTGCTTGGAGGAGGTCAAACACATGCAGTTTTAAAAATAAACAAAAACTAAAAATACGATAGCTTATTAATCTCTATAAGGAGAGCGATTTAGCTAATTAGCGGGCGTATTTAATGACTCCCCCGAAGTTAAGTCGAGGTGCGTCGGGAGGCGCAAGAGCGAAAGCGCGCCTTAAACGTGAAGGACTGTATTTGCCAACTTATACACAGGAAGATCATAAGATTTTATTTCATGCAGAACATTTGCAAAATAGATTGAGGGGAACATTTGACTTTGATAATCATTACCGGTATCCCCTATACCAATATCACACTCACTTTAAATCAATTGAAATTACTTCCCAAATATACATTAATTTGAGCCATGCCACGCCAACATTGATTTATATGACCGAAAATGTGAATCAAAAACAAATCTTGGCATGGCATTGCAGATGGCTTAATTTGGCTAGTAAACCTGCATTCTTGCATTACCATCTTCTTTTAAATCAATATTTTTAACATTGTACATGTATCACTGCAAAAACCTTTACCTTAAATATTCCTGCTTTATTCCAAGCAATAGATTCTATAGTGTTGCCTAATATAGATGTGTGATCTAAGCCAAGAGACGTAACTCCACATACAACAGGATGACGTATAAAATTTGTGCTGTCATATTCTCCTCCAATGCCTACTTCAAGAATAGTAACGTCAACTCTTTCTTCCAAGAATATATGACATGATAAAACAGTTAGAAAGGCAAAATACGGGGGCATCAATCCATCATAATCGATCTGAAAATTCAAAATTATATCCATAAATTTTTTATAGAGAGAGAGAACCCGGCAATTTTGGGAGTAAAACACCTCCAAAACAACACCATTAGTTTTAATATGTCAAAATCCTCATTTTACAAATCAAAGGAGTGCATATGTGCCACTCGGCGAACCTCGGAAGATTTCGGGAATCTAAACTCGGCTGTATGATGAATTCCGCCATATTGGAACTACTTTAAAGGTCCCGGATGAAACATGGCTGCGCCCATTCCAAACACAAGTTGGCGACCTATTTGGCTAGCGACCTATTCGACCGATCCAGCTGTAAGATAATGACGAAATTACACTTCTATTCTGAGCTGAAGGAATGGATAAAAAATAATATATTCTACTTTCATTTGATAGACATAACGTTGGATTTTATTGGTTGATAAATAGAGACTATTGTCTTTACTCTAAATAGGTTTCCAGCGAACAGGTTGCAGCTCGATCGGTCGAATAGGTCGCTAGCCGAATAGGTTCCCAATTTGTGTAATAACGTCAAGTTTTCCTGTAAAAGTAAACCGGTAGCTGCATCGCAAATGTATGGGCGTAGGTACATATCACTTACTGTCATACATCCGAGACTAGATGTAGTCTACGTAGTTTACGGAATCTGTCGAGATTAGCCGAGTGCATATGTGCGTGTGAGGATGGGGTGGAGCTATAGGGGAGTGATGTGAGTCATGAATCAATACTCCTGACACCCAATATGATTATGATTCATGCTTCATTATCCAAATAAAATGAGAGAGAGAGAGTGAGAAATAGGATTTAACGTCCACTTAACACAAACCAGGTCATTTAGGTATTAAAATATGTTTCAATATATTTCAATTATGAGTCTTTAGCAGTGGCAGAAAACTAAAGGATCCAGAGACTACCCCTCCAAAGGAGGTTGGATAGGTTGCACTTCTTCTTCTCACATACAACAGGGAAATCAAGATCATGCCAGCTAACTCTCTATAGTAAATGCAGGAGGACCACACTGCACGCATTACAAAAATCTAAACGATAAACCTGCGCACAGTTAAAAAAATAAACAAATATCAAATCAAGTGAATTACTCTCAATATAATGGGCAATGGTATTTAAGATTTTCATGGTAATCAAAATGTAATTAATTACATTGGCAATGTAATGGCCCCATTATGATCTAAAGCCTTTGCTAATAGTAATGTCACCGAGTCCAGGTTCATGCTTTTGATCCCATGCTGCTGGAGTAGTGTTGTAAGTTGGAGGATTTTCCCCCACTACAAACAACCACAAGCCAACAGTGCGGCTGATGTCCCCCACCGAAATCTCAAAATAAATAGATGACACATACTAATTAATCGCACATTTATTTTTTTCAAACGTATCCAGCTATCCAAAAGTGTCTTATAAAGAAAAATGCTAAAACCAACGAGAAAAATAGGTTGCCAGGCAACGAAACATACGCCCACACAGCAGCCAAATCGTCCGAGCAGTCAACAAGAGTTGTCGCATATTAAGGAATTATCAGAAAATCATTAGAATTTGTTTGGTTTTTATAATCAAACGTTTTTTTTTTTTAAATCAGATAATAATTGTGACCTCCAGAGGCACAACAAGCTAAAAAGGATGATTTTTCGTACAATCAGGGGACATAATTCAGGAAGTAATGACCTGATGGGCGCAAATATTGAAAGGAACCAAGATCTTTGGGTTATAAACATACATGTCAAGTTTCATCAAAATCGATTCAAAATTGTGACCTCTATAAGGTCCACAACCTTTATATAACATATTTTCACACTATTCGCGTACAAACGGCGGCCATTTTGTCCGTCAATTTTGGTCCGATTTTCACAAAATTCATACAAAACCTTCATAACCATAAAATGGTGATATAATCAAACGTTTTTTTAAATCGGATAACAATTTTGACCTCCAGAGGGACCATAACTAAAAAGGGCGATTTTTTTGGACAATCAGGGGCCATAATTCAGGAAGTTACGATCCGATGGGCGCAAATATCGAAAGGAACCAAGATCTTTGGGTTATAAACATACATGTCAAGTTTCATCAAAATTGGTTCAAAATTTTGACCTCTATAAGGGTCCACAACCTTGATATAACATATTTTCACACTATTCGCGTACAAACGGCGGCCATTTTGTCCGTCAATTTTGGTCCGATTTTCACGAAATTCGAATAACGGTGATAAAATCAAACGTTTTTTCAAATCAGATAATAATTTTGACCTCCAGAGGGACCACAAGCTAAAAAGGGCGATTTTTTTGGACAATCAGGGGCCATAATTCAGGAAGTTACGATCCGATGGGCGCAAATATCGAAAGGAACCAAGATCTTTGGGTTATAAACATGCATTTCAAGTTTCATCCAAATTGGTTCACAATTGTGACCTCTACACTGTTCACAACCTTGATATAACATATTTTCACACTATTCGCGTACAAATGGCGGCCATTTTGTCCGTCAATTTTGGTCCGATTTTCACGAAATTTGAACTCAACCTTCATAGCCATGTAACGGTGATATAATCAGACGGTTTTTTAAATCGGATAACAATTTTGACCTCCAGAGGGACCACAAACTAAAAAGGGCGATTTTTTGGACAATCAGGGGCCATAATTCAGGAAGTTACGATCCGATGGGCGCAAATATCGAAAGGAACCAAGATCTTTGGGTTATAAACATGCATTTCAAGTTTCATCCAAATTGGTTCACAATTGTGACCTCTACACTGTTCACAACCTTGATATAACATATTTTCACACTATTCGCGTACAAATGGCGGCCATTTTGTCCGTCAATTTTGGTCCGATTTTCACGAAATTTGAACTCAACCTTCATAGCCATGTAACGGTGATATAATCAGACGGTTTTTTAAATCGGATAACAATTTTGACCTCCAGAGGGACCACAAACTAAAAAGGGCGATTTTTCGGACAATCAGGGGCCATAATTTAGGAAGTTACGATTCAATTGGCGCAAATATCGAAAGGAACCAAGATCTTTGGTTTATAAACATGCATTTCAAGTTTCGTCCAAATCGGTTCAAAATTGTGACCTCTACACTGTTCACAAGCTAAAAAACGTGATTTTTCGTACAATCAGGGGCCATAACCCATGAAGTTACGGTCCGATACATGCCAATATCGAAAGGAACCGAGATCTTAGGGTGATAAACCTATATTTTAAGTTTCATTGAAATCGGATAAAAATTGTGACCTGTAGACTGTTCACAAACAATTGTGGACGGACAAACAGGGGCGACGACAATATACGTCCACATGAAAATGTGGGCGTATAAAAATGAAAATGTACCCTAGTTAGGGGGACCCTGTAAAGGCAGTCTTTGTTTTTTGTATTTTAGGGGAGAGTCGAAAAAAGCTCCCCTTAATTGAAGAAATTGAAAAAATCATTCTCCTAAAAAGGCTCTCCAGATTCGAATAGAAGAGTGATTTAGGAGTTAAGGAGAGGTATCTGATATTAAGAAGAGTGATTAGTTTTCTGTATATGGAAAATGGTTCTTAAGATCAATAACTTGGTGCAAGGGGTCATTCCTGTTTACATAATTGATAATATACATCGTCTGCTAAATAATATCATTTGTTCGTAGTCGTACGGTCAAGTAAAACTTCTGCTATCGTCTATAACTACTTACGGTATTCCAATAGAAATACTTGTCGAATTTCTTAATAGGCCTACATTTAGCTTGTATAATTATTTTTAGAAAACATAACCTCCATTCAAAATATAATCATAAACACTTAAAAATTCCATCAAAATATAATCTATTTCTTCCGAAATTATTCGCATTGGAAATTTTTACGTGCCATCTCTCTTAATTTCTAACGTCTCGCGAGAGTTCTACTTTTCATTTCAGTTAAATTAACCAATGGCGCATTGGCGCCATCTATTTTTAGAAACATATTCATCGGAATTTTATTATCATGTGCGATCACATACTAATCGAATACACCAAATAATTTAATTTCACAATGACAGCATGGCGGAGATCAAATAAATGTCCATGATTTACAAATATGGAGAGCGATGTTCAATTTTAAGGCGAGGGAGAAAAACCTCCCCTCGACTGACATTCAAGTGCGCGGCTGGCGCTCGCGAGCGATCGCAGGCCTCAAAAAACAATGACTGTAAAGGCAGATAAAAGGGCCCCCACACTTGACAAAAGTGCCCCTCTGGCCAAGGGGAAAGGGCCCTCGTGTCTGAGTCAATCGTTTCTATACACTGTTACTGTCGAATCCATTACTGAATGTGAATGCAGTCATTGTCATTGTATTGGCATAAAAATCATCAATCAAGATGAACCTAAGTTATCGTGTCCCAAAGCATCGACCAATCAAATTGCTTATCTCTGCCTAGCCTAAGAAGAAAATGCTCATCTTCGAACTCCATCAAGGCATTGACTTAATAAGCATACACACCAATTTTGAACATTTTAACTCAATTAGAAGGAGAGTTATTGTGTTCCTAAGTCTCGGTAAATCAAATTGCTTATCGCTCTGCTTACCCTGAGCAGAAAATGCTCATTAACGATCTTAGTCAAGGCATTACTGTAATAAAACTATACACCAAGTTTCATCACTCTCACTTTATTAGAACTAAAGTTATCGTGTCCCAAAGCATCAACCAATCAAATTGCTTATCTCTGTTTAACCTAAGCGGAAAATGCTCATTTTCAAACTCCATCAAGGCATTGACCTAATAAGCATATACACCAAGTCTGAACATTTTAACTCACTTAGAAGGGGAGTTATTGTGTTCCAAAGTCTCGACCAAACAAATTGCGTATCACTCTGCTTACCCTGAGCAGAAAATGCTCATTATCGCACTTAGTCAAGGTATTACTGTAATGAAACTATACACCAAGTTTCATCACTCTCACTTAATTAGAACTAAAGTTATCGTGTCCCAAAGCATCAACCAATCAAATTGCTTATCTCTGCTTACCCTTAGTGGAAAATGCTCATCTTCGAACTCCATCAAGGCATTGACCTAATAAGCATATACACCAAGTTTGAACATTTTAACACAATTAGAAGGAGAGTTATTGTGTTCCAAAGTCTTGACCAATCAAATTGCGTATCGCTATGCTTACCCTGAGCAGAAAATGCTCATTATCGAACTTAGTCAAGGTATTACTGTCATGAAACTATACACCAAGTTTCATCACTCTCACTTAATTAGAACTAAAGTTATCGTGTCCCAAAGCATCAACCAATCAAATTGCTTTTTTCTGCTTACCCTAAGCCGAAAATGCTCATCTTCGAACTCCATCAAGGCATTGACTAATAAACACATACACCAAGTTTGAACATTCTAGCTCAAATAGGACAGACGGACAGACAGACAGACAGAAGGACAGACAGACAGACAGACAGACAGACGGACAAACCCATTTTCGAAGAAAGTTGGGGGACAATAACCTTGTCAATGTTATTTCACTCTTTATTCTGTTGTGAGTATGTTGGTCTAGGAACAAAATTTCCCACCAGTCTCAAAATAAGTGCAGTCCCTGCAGTCAGTCTCAAAATTATGCATCAGCGAGTTAATGAATTAATGGGGTAACCAAACAATGCCAGAATAGATCCCAAATACTATGTATATATATGCGTGAATCTGTGAGCCTAAACTGCATGCGTCACACAAAACTATAGTATAAAATAAACATGTCTGCTTGTCATGTTTGAAAAAATATTTGTCACTCTTTTTCTGATGTGAGCATGTTGTTCTATGAAATGTTTTCTCATCATGGAAAAAGTCTCAGAAAAAGTACTCACCTCAGTTGGCCTCAGACTAAATGAATTAATGAGGTAAACAAACAGTCTCAAAACAGGCGAAATTGATTGATTCTGTCTAATTCTTATCCTTTCGGTAACAAAAATTGGGTTCCATTTGCCATGACATTGACTAAAATTTTCAGGCCCAGTCCCACAAACTTAAAAGCTTGGTTACATATCTGAAATTTTTTCGTGCCTACATCGCTCGATTCCATTAAACATTATTTTTATACTGTCTCAGCACTATCATATTCACGGTTATAGTGAACTGCCCAGTTATACTGGTGTGTGGGTCATGGGGCATCAGACTACACAACCTTTATGACAACTAAAACTGCTTCCCGGCAAGACAACAATCGGCGAACAACTATATGATTATACAATACTTTCTATGTTCTACTGGGACGCTTAATGTTATAGCCAGTATTTTGTTGGCATTCTTTGTAGGGTGGGATTATGGATTAAGTCCTAGATTGGAACTGTCCCCACCTCACCCCTTATTCCCAGCTTCTAGATCCGCTACTGCACATGGTCCCTTAAAATAAATTGCACCTGTGGCGCGTGGCTCCTGACTGGGGGTATGTGCATCAGTCGGTCGCATTTTGGCTCAACACCCCCAACCCCAAACTGATCGTTATTTACGCCCCTGCTCTGCTTAGCTTAAGCTCGAAATGTTAATTATTTATCTCAGTCAAGACAATCACTGAATGAACATTTACATTCTACCTCAATTAAAATCAGAATTGTTATGTTCAAAAGTCTTGACCAATGAAATAGCTTAGCTTTGGCTCAAAATCTTAATTATTGATCTCAGCCATGAGTTAAGACATTCACCAAATAACATTTACATTAAACATTCTACCTCAATTAAAAGCAGCGTAAGCAGACAATGTTCATCATAGAACTTCATCAAGGCATTCACCTAACACTAGGGACTGGATATCATTTAGATTTGATAAAAAAAGGAAAGAAACTAAGCTTACCATCTATATAATCTAATACACATATTCAGTTAATAGATTGCTGTCCAGAAAGTGTTAGATATCATCAAAATTCATTAAATATAACACTTAGTTCGTGCCACGGTTTAGTTCATCTAGTTTATGACCATTTAGTTTAGTTTTGATATTGGTCATCCAGCTTATGACCATTTAGTTTCATAAACTAGACAACCTATGTCAAACAAAAGGGTAGCACAAACTGGGCATTATTTGATGAATCTTGATGGTATTTCACACTTTAACACCAAGTTGGAATATTCTAGCTCAATTAGAAAGAGTTATTGTGTTCCAAAAAGTGTGATAGGCAGACAGACTGGTGAACCCATTTTCATAGTCCCCGGCTTTCTTCAAGTTTAATGCTTTTGCTAAGGAATAATAATTCTATTTTATCCTAAAGGAATCTGTTTAGGTAATAATTATTAAAGATATCAAATACAGATATTATTGCTAACATTTGTACAAAAAGGTTGATTGCCGATTTGATAGTACCTTAAGTTTTGATTTGAGGTTTCTGTTTTATTTTATTTTCGTACTTACCTTTGACCCATTCAATTTATTGTAAACATTCCAAAATTTTGATGAAAATAATTCTTTAGCAATTGGTTTTCCATTAATACGAAACCTCTCTCGAACTTCAACTAAGTGTGGAGAACTAAAAATAAAAAAAAAGATAGTTTGCCAAGCAACAAACATTGTCTACATGTCATTTCGGGATTAACATATGGTTTTTAATTTTATTTCATTAATTCACATGCGCGTAGGGATCTTTAGCAGTGGGAGGAAACCCACTAGGTTGAGAAGGAGGCCCTATCTCCATGCCACGCTCACACCAGCTAGAGATCGAAGCGCGGCACACTAGACCACTAGGCCATCCCGCCCACCCGGAAATATGGAATGGTAACGGTCAATTGTTAGTAGCTCTTGACCTATAGCTTTTACAGAGCTTGAGTGACGGGAGTATTAACTCTAAGAATAATAATTTTACAACTCTAAATTTCAATAGGATTCCTACATAGGACTAGCAGAACAATCCCAGCAATTCGAAAGAAAGGTTGCTAAATCGTCCAGGCAGTCAACAAGGGTCGTTTCATTTTTACTTTTTTCGGTTAGAAAACATTTGTAATACACTAAAATCTGATTAAGAGTAACAGCTAATTAAGTAATACCTTATTTTTCGGTGTATAAGGCGCATGCGTAGATAAGGTGTAGCGCGACTTTGGCAGAGGTGTTTCAGGGAAAAAAATATATGCGTGATTTAGGCGCACCCCTTTCCCAATGCCTCATGAAACTCATACGTGACTCAAATCCACCTGCGATCTCCAGTAACTGAGCCAAACTCTATTGTTTACAGTTATAATAATGACCGATATTTAGCCGTATCAAGGTATATATATATATTTCTTATGAAATAAATTGCTTTTGTTACATTTGTTTCTATTAATTATAACATACAATTGATTATTTCATAACTTTTAGCGGTACATTTGTTATTCGTACGGTAGTGAAATTGACATTCAAGTCCCGCCCATAACAAACATGGCCGTCTATTACATCGTGTTAAATTCGTGAGTAATTGGCTGTGATAAATGTTTTGATGATAAACAAATTAAATGTAAACTGTAGAAATAATTTCTCATGATCAGCTACTCACGACTTAAATCTGGACTACCAGTAAAAAAGAAACAACAATTCCAGGTTTACTCTAAGTCATGCAAACAACTGACAAACAATAGATAGCGTCCGTTGCCCCGCCCATTACACGCGTCATGGCAATACTTAGATTGTAGCCATTTAGATCTATCAGTAAAATAATACAATAGCTTTTTTAATACCAATCAAGGAAACAATGATTCTATTAACGGTAACAACTCACTGGTTGATAATTAACTATACCGGTAATTTATAACAATGGGTCAATCACTGAATCAATGTTTCATGAAAACTGTCGGTAACTTAAAACGGTTATGTTTAAATTATAAGACAGTATTGCTCAAAGAAAACACCTATGGTATACTGAGCTTGGCTCAATCGATGTTATTTTTCTAAAAGCCAATGAAGTGTCTAGTCTGTCATAAGCCCCGCCTTTTCGTCAACTGACTGACAACACCGCCATGGACGAGACATTTGTATTGCTTGTAATGAAGGATTAGCAGAAATATATATATCACCAAATACGTAGGAATGATAGTAATATTAACGATTTGCAGATATTTTAAGCACTGTCGTTTATGAGTAACGGTATACGGAATTCCGAATAGGGGTGTCTGAAATGGCCGTCATCGTTATCGCATGACAAATGTTGACACCGAAAAATACGGTAATCAGAAAATCATTAGCATTTGTTTGGTTTTTATAAAGTTCTGCTCCATGCTAATATTTAGTATAAGAAACATTTAATATCATGGATTTAGCTGTTCAGGTATGAAAGTTCATTGAAAATCAAAATACTTGTTCGTTTCAAGACCTTTAACTCTGTGCATCAATCTGAAGTCAAACGGATGATAAGTTTGACCTCTCTAGCGTCACAAGGTTTTTTTGAAGTGATCGAGGGAGATAACCCTGGCAGTAATTATTGGAAATAGCTAAAAAACAATAGACTTCTTGGTCTCATGACATTAAACACTGTGTATAAATTTAAAGTCAATCGAATACTAACTTTAGCCTCCGTGCATCCACAAGATTTTTCAAAGTGATCAAGGGCCATAACTCTGCCAGTAATTATCAGAAATCATTGAAAATCAATAGACTTTTTCGTCTCGTGGCCTTAAACATTGTGTATAAATTTAAAGTATTAACTTTGACCTCTAGAGTCTCCAAAAGATATTTTGAAGTGATCAAGGGCCATAACTCTGACAGTACATGTAATTATCAGAAATCGCTGAAAATCAATAGGCTTTTTTGTATCATGACCTTAAACAATGTGTATAAATTTAAAGTGAATCGGATATTAACTTTGGCCTCTAGAGATTCCGCAAGATTTTTTGAAGTGATCAAGGGCCATAATGCAGGCAGTAATTATCAGAAATCGCTGAAAATCAATAGGACTCTGAGTCTCATGACCTTAAACACTGAGTATAAATTTAAATTTGTTCGGATATTATTAACTTTGGCCTCTAGAGATTCTACAAGACTTTTTGGAAGTGATCAAAGGTCATACTCATAACTCTGGCAGTGATTATTGGTAATCCCTGAAAATCAATAGGTTTCTTCAGCTCATATGACCTTAAACACTGTGTATAAATTTAAAGTCAATCGGATATTAAACGTGCATTATGCAAGCGCAAAATCTGCTTACTACAAGTCTTTCTTTAGACATTAATTAACTTATCCAGACCATAATAAACTCTCGATGTCAAGGCTAGCCTTCGATGGTGGCGGATTAATTTCCTATATGCCGCTTAACGGCCATTAATAATTAAATCAATCAAGTGGATAATCGAGACTGTACTGTTTATATTAATGATATTAATAATGATGACCGAGGCTATGCGAATATTTCAATCGCTTCGTTCTCGGCTCATAGTTGATCAATTGGACTGAAATTTTCAGCAAATTAACTTTACACTATCTTGTTTTTAACTATTATAGTGAGTACTGTCATCTTTTTATCTTATCTCATATAATGTATCTTTAAACTTAAGCCTCTAGACAAGCCTTGAAATAACTGCTAATGTCAGGCTGAACTGATTTTCGGCAGGACATTTCAGATTTTCAGCCCGACAAATACCATTATTCCATGCAGTTATACAGAGTTCACATTTTAGTGTAGTCACAAAAACCTCTTCTGCTTCGTATGTTAACCACATGTCAGCATTTGATTTTGCTACATCATTTTTGATCCACTTTTCTACGATTCTTATATTGTATGTATTTTTCAAACTAGTGACGGCGAAGGTACCTTAGAAGTGTCATTTTGAGAGACATTAGACAGTGGTAGTTCCACTAGCCGGGATATCCCGTGCCTGAGTGATGGGAAATACAAGATTTTAATCGACATGCTTTCAAGGCTCTTCTATTTACATTCACATCGGAAGTGTCCAATAAAGTGAGATATTTGAATTTCTTATAAAAAGTCTCTCCCTAACTACACCCATAGTCAACTTGAACATTTTCTTGTAACATTTTAAATATTATTACTTTTATTACTAATAATTTGTATAATTACATGTCATGTTAGGTGTGATTTAGAGCTAATCATATACGAAAGTAACGTAAAGCTAGCTACTACACGTAGACTCGAATAACCAGCGTAAAGAGCCGATTCTCAACATTATTCATTATTCTATCTTCACGTGGCCGAGATACATGTAAACAATGATATTTTTACTATGACTCGGGTCGTTGATATAACCAGCGTAAAAGAACCGATAAAAAAAATAAAAGATAGACTGGCACTGCCAGGCAGGATACGCCCACATTTTTGACAGATGGATAGAGAACAAGCAATACCGAAAGTGATTTTTCCTACATCATTAAGTCCAGTATTTCATACTGTATTGGGAGCAGCCATTTTGTTGGTCAGTTCCAGTCTGATATTCATGAAATTCGAAGCCGACAATGATTATGGTGTGACGGTACACAACCTAGAAATGTGACTTTTCGTCAAAATCGGATAAGAATTGTGACCTGTAAAGAGTCCACAACCATGATATTTTTACCATATATTTACACTATTCGCATACAAACGGTGACCATTTCGTCTGGCAATTTTGGTACGATTTTCACGAAATTCGAACTCAACCTTCTTTACGGTGCAACAGTAATATAATCAGAGTTTTTTTTTTTAAATCAGATAATAATTGTTCGAGAGATAGACAGAGAACAAGCAATACCGAAAGTGATTTTTCCTACAATCAAAGGCCATAATTCATTAAGTTACAATTTGATATGCGCAAATATCGAAAAGAATAAAGATCTATAGGTTATTAACAAGCATTTCAGGTTTCATCAAAATCGAATTAAAATTGTGACCTCTACATGGTCCACAACTTTGATATACCATATTTTTACAATGCTTGCGTAAACGGCGGCCATTTTTTCTAGCAATTATGGTCCAATTTTCTCGAAATTCGAACTCAACCTTCCGTAGGGTGTAACGGTGATAGAGTCAAACGTTTTTTCAAATCGGATAATAATTGTGACCTCCAGAGGGACCATAGGCGATTTTTCGGACATCAGGGGCCATAATTCAGTAAGTTACTATCCGATATGTGCAAATAACGAAAGGAACCAAGATTTTTGGGTTATAACCATGCATTTCAAATTTCATCAAAATCGAATTAAAATTGTGACCTCTACAGGATCCACAACCATGATATACAATTTTTTAACAGTATTGGCGTACAAACGGCGGCCATTTTGTATGGCAATTTTGGTCCGATTTTCCCGAAATTCAAACTCAACCTTCCTTACGGTGTAACGGTAATATAATCAACCTTTATATTAAATCGGATAATAATTGTGACCACCAGAGGGACCACAAGCTAAAATATGGCGATTTTGCGTTTAATCAGGGGCCATAATTCAGGAAGTTACGTTCCGATATGCGCAAATATCGACAGGAACCAAGATCTTTGGGTTATAACCATGAATTTCAAGTTTCATCAAAATCGAATAAAAAATGTGACTTCTACAGGGTCCACAACCTTGATATACCATTTTTTAACAGTATTCGCGTACAAACGGCAGCCATTTTGTATGGAAATTTTCGTCCGATTTTCCCGAAATTCGAACTCAACCTTCCTTAGGGTGTAACGGTGATATAATCAAACGTTTTTTTGAATCTGATAATAATTGTGACCTCCAGAGGGACCACAAGCTAAAAAGGGTGATTTTTCGGACAATCAGGGGCCATAATTCAGGAAATTACATTCCGATAGGCGCAAATATCGAAAGGAACCAAGATCTTTGGGTTATAAACATGCATGTCAAGTTTCATCCAAATCGGTTCAAAATTGTGACCTCTATAGGGTCCACAAGCTAAAAACGTGATTTTTTGTACAATCAGGGGCCATAATCCATGAAGTTTTCATCCGATACATGCCAATATCGAAAGCAGCTGAGATATTTTGGGGATAAACCTATATTTCAAGTTTCGTCAAAATCGGATAAGAATTGTGACCTGTAGAGAGTCCACAAACAAATTGTGGACGGACGGACAGGGGCGACGACAATATATGTCCACATAAAAATGTGGGCGTATAAAAAGTAATATTTTAACTGTGACTCAGTTCGTTGATATAACCAGCGTGAGCGTAAAAAAGACGATTCTAAAAATTATTAATTATTTTATCTGCACCCGGCCGAGATATAAATAGTAACATTTTCACTATGACTCGGGTCGTTGATATTTTTGGGTCTGGATTTTGAGCCGATTCTATAAAAAATAGTAATATTTTTACTAGGACCCGGGTCGTTGATATAACCAGCGTAAAAAATTATTGATTATTTTATCTGCACGCAGCCTACATATATATAGAAATATTTTCAATATGACTTGGGTAGTTGATATTTTTGTGCCTGGATTTTTGAGTGTAGTAATAATTAGCGATCGACTCGAGTTCGCAAATGAAATTACTATTTTTGGCTTACTGTTTTACCCAAACTCGGATGGACAATTATGTCCGGACGAAAGGCAATTTGGCCTGTCAAAGGGGGTTAATTCGACCGGACATTATCCGTGCCTGGCCGACTTATTTCAGCGCTTGCTTCTAGAGAGTCCACAATTGGATGGGGGCAACGACAATATACAACCACATTTCATAGTTGATCAATTTGACTGAAATTTTCAGTAAATTAACTTTACACTATCTTATATTTAACTATAATAGTGAAAACTGCCATCTTTTTTATCTTATTTCATATAATGTATCTTTAAACTTTTACCTCTAGAGCGTCCACAATTGGATGGGGGCAACGACAACATACAACCACATTTCATTGTGGGCGTATAAAAACAAGTAAAACTTTGTTTTTATAAGAATTGATGATTACGACAATATACACAATATACGGTAACACATAATAATGTTGGTGTATAGAAATATACATAGGTCATTCCATGTCAAGTGGACCAAATTTCGTTGGCAACATGATCCCCTCCAAAAAAATAACAAGCCAACAGTGAGGCTGATGTCCCCCACCAACATACCCAAAATAAATAGATGACACATATTAAATTAATCGCACATTTATTTTTTTCAAATGTATCGAGCAATCAAACTGTACAAGAAGTGTCATCCAAGAGTGTTTTATAAAGAAAAATGCTAAAACCGACGAGAAAAATGAAGATAGGCTGGCACTGCCAGGCAGGATACGTCCACATTTTCGAGAGATGGACAGAGAACAAGCAATACCGAAAGTGATTTTTCCTACATCTTTAAGTCCTGTATTTCATACTGTATTGGGAGCAGCCATTTAGTTGGTCAGTTCCAGTCTGATATTAATGAAACTCGAAACCGACAATGATTATGGTGTGACGGTACACAACCTAGAAATGTGACTTCATCAAAATCGGATCAGAATTGTGACCTGTAGAGAGTCCACAACCATGATATACCATATTTTTACACTATTCGCGTACAAACGGCGACCATTTCGTCCGGCAATTTTGGTACGATTTTCACGAAATTAGAACTCAACCTTCCTCATCAAAATCGAATTAAAATTGTAACCTATACAGGGTCCACAACCATGATATATCATTTTTTTAACAGTATTCACGTACAAACGGCGGCCATTTTGTCTGTCAATTTTGGTCCGATTTTCCCGAAATTCAAACTAAACCTTCCTTACAGTGTAACGGTGATATAATCAAACGTTTTTTTAAATTGGATAATAATTGTGACCTCCAGAGGGACCACAAGCTAAAGAAAGGGGGATTTTGCGTATAACCAGGGGCCATAATTCAGGAAGTTACGATCCGATATGCGCAAATATCGAAAAGAACCAAGATCTTTGGGTTATAACGATGAATTTCAAGTTTCATCAAACTCGAATTAAAATTGTGACCTTTACAGGGTCCACAACCTTGGTATACCATTTTTTAACAGTATTCGCGTACAAACGGCGGCCATTTTGTATGGCAATTTTGGTCTGATTTTCCCGAAATTCGAATTCAACCTTCCTTACGGTGTAATGGTAATATAATCAAACGTTTTTTTAAATCGGATAATAATTGTGACCTCCAAGCTAAAAAAAGGCGATTTTGCGTATAATCAGGGGCCATAATTCAGGAAGTTACGATCCGATATGCGCAAATATCGAAAGGAAGCAAGATCTTTGGGTTATAACCATGAATTTCAAATTTCATCAAAATCGAATCAAAATTGTGACCTTCACAGGGTCCACAACCTTGATATACCATTTTTTAACAGTATTCGCGTACAAACGGCGGCCATTTTGTATGGCAATTTTGGTCTGATTTTCCCGAAACTCGAATTCAACCTTCCTTACGGTGTAATGGTAATATAATCAAACGTTTTTTTAAATCGGATAATAATTGTGACCTCCAAGCTAAAAAAAAGGCGATTTTGCGTATAATCAGGGGCCATAATACAGGAAGTTACGATCCGATATGCGCAAATATCGAAAGGAAGCAAGATCTTTGGGTTATAACCATGAATTTCAAGTTTCATCAAAATCGAATCAAAATTGTGACCTCCACAGGGTCCACAACCTTGATATACCATTTTTTAACAGTATTCGCGTACAAACGGCGGCCATTTTGTATGGCAATTTTCGTCCGATTTTCCCGAAATTCGAACTCAACCTTCCTTAGGGTGTAACGGTGATATAATCAAACGGTTTTTTAAATCGAATAATAATTGTGACCTCCAGAGGGACCACAAGCTAAAAAGGGTGATTTTTCGGACAATCAGGGGCCATAATTCAGGAAATTACATTCCGATAGCCGCAAATATCGAAAGGAACCAAGATCTTTGGGTTACAAACATGCATGTCAAGTTTCATCAAAATCGGTTCAAAATTGTGATCTCTATAGGGTCCACAAGCTAAAAACGTGATTTTCCGTACAATCAGGGGCCATAATCCATGAAGTTTTGATCCGATACATGCCAATATCGAAAGCAGCCGAGATCTTTTGGGGATAAACCTATATTTCAAGTTTCGTCAAAATCGGATAAGAATTGTGACCTGTAGAGAGTCCACAAACAAATTGTGGACGGACGGACGTCCGGACGGACAGGGGCGACGACATAATACGTCCACATGAAAATGTGGGCGTATAAAAATGTACCCTAGTTAGGGAGACCCAAAAGACAGACAAAAGGGCCCCCATGCTTGACAAAAGGGCCCCTCTGGCCAAGGGAAAGGGCCTTCGTGTCCAAGTCAATCGTTTCTATACACTGTTACAGTCGAATCCATTACTGAATGAGAATGCAGTCATATTGTATTGGCATAAAAATCATCAATCAAGATGAACCTATGTTATCTTGTGCCAATGTATCAACCAATCAAATTGCTTATCTCTGCCTACCCTAAGAAGAAAATGCACATCTTCGAACTCCATCAAGGCATTGACCTAATAAGCATACATGTACACACCAATATTATGAACATTTTAACTCAATTAGAAGGAGAGTTATTGTGTTCCAAAGTCTCAACCAATCAAATTGCATATCGCTCTGCTTACCCTGAGCAGAAAATGCTCATTATCGAACTTAGTCAAGGTATTACTGTAATGAAACTATACACCAAGTTTCACCACTCTCACTTAATTAGAACTAAAGTTATCATGTCCCAAAGCATCAACCAATCAAATTGCTTATCTCTGCTTACCCTAAGCGGAAAATGATCATCTTCGAACTCAATCAAGGCATTGACCTAATAAACACCTACACCAAGTTGAAACATTCTAGCTCAATTAGGAATAGAGTTATTGTGTCCCAAAAAGTGTGACGGACAGACAGATGGACAGACAGACAGACGGACGAACCCATTTTAATAGCCCCCCCCCCAACTTTCTTCGAAAGGCGGGGGACAATTACTGAATTTATATAATCTGAAATAGTCATATCTCAGCAAATTTCCAACCTAGAGACGTAAAATTTTGAATTTCTTTATTTAAGACCATGTACTATGACATATATTTTTTATAATTTTTTTTGAAGGGGTCATGTTCCCACCATTGCCATTGGTCCAGTTGACATGAAATGACCCACATGTAGAATTGGTCACTTCCACAGTAAAAGAATAGGGGTTGGTCTAATCAACACAACATAATACTTACAATTATCTTGATAGCTTACAGTAATCAATATTTTTTAGGATCAAGTGTGCACTAAATGAAAGGAATATTTTGTCTAAACAGTGGCATTGTATGTAATTACAATTTTGTATGATCATGTGTGCACTGAATGAAAGGAATATTCTGTCTAAACAGTGGTATTTTTTCAAGCTCTTTTAAGTGCAAGACCACAGAAAACTGTAACAGAATGCTACTAAAATACAGAACCTTGAGTGCACAAAATCAGTTGAATGTTTGACAGTCAATACTTGCAGAACCATACCTAAAAAATCCAGTTTTATATCCCTGATGTCTTAATATACTTTCAGAAAACGCAGCTGTGGATCCTTTGCCTTTTGTACCACTGATGTGTATTACAGATAACTCATCAACATCTTCTAACTACAAATAATAAAATGAAATATACTGACTAACTCGGCTTACGGGAAAAGATGTAAAATCTGCATCTGATTAGCTATGGATCATTCAATCATAATTGAAATCCAATCAAATATCATATTTTTATCTTTGTGAGGTTCCCTTCAAGTAGGCTATATTTACATGTATTGAGAACAATTGAAAATGTACAAGTTGCTAGGCCAGAAACTTTAATATCACCAGGAAAGTTTTAATTTATATCACTAGGAAAAGCCAAATTCAAGTGGGTTAGTGAAAAAATGTCACTAAATCTTTCCGTTATGAAACCCAGTTTTTCTGACAACTCTCAAAATAATTTATTTATAGTTAAAGATACTTTCCCAAAAATGTATTTAACGGGTGGTTATTTCCAATAAAAGTACATATGAAATTTGGTATATTATGTATATATATGGAAAGTGTAGACACCCAATCTTACTAGTAAAATACTGGATTACCCCAAAAATGCCCATGAGGCAAGCACTGGGTATAATTGTTATGGTATCACTAACTGGCAAACTAAAAAAGGCAATTTTTCGTACAATCAGAAGCCATAATATTAATTAAGGGAGTTACGATCTGATATGCACAAATATCGAAAGAAATCAAGATCTTTGGGTTATAAACATACAATGGGATTACAATTGTGACCTCTACAGGGTCCACAACCGTTATATACCATACTTTCACACTATTTGTGTACAGACAGCAGCCATTTTTTCCGGTAATTTTTGTCCGATTGTCACTAAATTCGAACTCAACCTTCATTATGGTGTAACAGTGATATAATCAAACAGTTTTGTAAATCAGATAATAATTGTGACCTCCAGAGAGACCACAAGCTAAAAGATAGGTTGCCAGGCAACAAAACATACGCCCACAGCCACTAAATCGTCCAGGCAGTCAACAAGAGTTGTCGCATATTCTTATTTTTTTTTGGTAATGAAACATTTATATAATACTCTGAAATCTGATTAAGATTAACAACTCATCAGAAAATCATTAGAATTTGATTGGTTTTTATAAAGTTCTGCTCAATGCTAGCCCTAAGTATACAAAACATTTAAAATCATGGATTTAGCTGTTCAGTTATCAAAATTCATTGAAAATCAATATACTTGTTCGTCTCAAGACCTTAAACTCTGTGTATCAATCTGAAGACAAGTTTGGCCTCTATAATGTAACAAAAGTTTTTCAAAGTGATCAAAGGAGATAACTCTGACAGTAAATATCGGAATTCGAAGACAAACCATAGGATTCTTGGTCTCATGACCTTAAACACCGTGTATAAATTTTAATTCAATCAGATACATGTATTAACTTTGGCCTCTAGAGCTTCCACAAGATTTTCTGAGGTGATCAAGGGCCATATTTCTGGTAGTGATTATCTGAAATCGCTGAAAGTCAATAGGCTTCTTCGTCTTATTACCTTAAACACTGTGTGTAAATTTACGGTTTATCGGATATTAACTTTGGCCTCTAGAGCGTACACAAGATTTTTTTAAGTGATCAAGGGTCATAACTCTGGCAGTAATTATCGGAAATAGCTGAAAATCAATAAGCTTCTTCGTCTCATGACCTTAAACACTGTGTATAAATTTGAAGTCAATCAAGTATCAACTTTAGCCTGTAGAGCGTCCACCAGCAATTGTGGACGCCGGACGGACGGGGGCTATGACAATATATGACCACATTACAATGTGGCGTATAAAAAGGAAATTTTCGTATAATCAGGAACCAAGATCTTTTGGCTATAAAGATGCATTTCAAGTTTCATCAAAATCTGATTGAGATTCTGACCACTACAGGGTCCACAACCATTATACATGTACACCATATTTTTACACTATTCACGTACCCTTTTGTCCGGCAATTTTGGTCCTATTTTCACGAAATTCAAACTCAACCTTCATTGTTTGCTTTTAATAAAAGTTTTGCCCCAAGCTAACAATTAGTATAGGAAACATTTAATATCATGGATTTAGCTGTTCAGTTATCAAAATTCATTGAAAAGTCAATCGCATATTAAGTTTGGCCTCTAGAGCATCCACAAGATTTTTTGAAGTGATCAAGAGCCATAACTCTGGCACTAATTATCGGAAATCGCTGAAAATCAATAGGCTTCTAAGTCTCATGACCTTCAACACTGTGTATAGATTTAAAGCCAATCGGATATTAACTTTGGCCTCTAGAGCATCCACAATATTTTTTGAAGTGATCAAAGGCCATAACTCTGGTAGTTATTATTGGAAATCGCTGAAAAACAATAGGCTTCTTCGACTCATGACCTTAAACACTGTGTATAGATTTAAAGCCAATCGGATATTAACTTTAGCCTCTAGATCATCCACAAGCAATTCTTGACGCCGGATCGCCTAACAGCCGGACGGGGGCGACGACAATATACGACCACATTTCAATGTGGGCGTATAAAAATCGGTTCAAAAATGAGGCCTCTTTAGAGAAAGAGAGAGAGAGAGAGAGAGAAATGTGGTTTAACATCCACTCGACACAAACTAGGTCATTTTGGGACTAAAATATGGTTTAATTTTATATCAATAATTTTCTTGCACATACACGTAGGGGTCTTTAGCAGTAGGAGGAAACTGGAGTACCCGTAGAAAACCCACAAGGTTGGATAGATGACCCTACTCCTTGCCATGTGCAACCGGACATTCAAAACCACGCCAGTTGACTCAATGGCAGGCCATACATGTATATGCCAACGCGCGCATGCTAACCATTCAATAAGTTTTCCATCCAAATTATCATCAAATCACAAAATTTGTACCCGAAAATGTATCTTTAACCATGTCCATTGATTCTGATACATGTTCACTACAAACCTCAAGACCTGAACGTAATATAAATTTCTCCATATTATGTAAATTTCTTCCTCTTGGATGATCTCCAGAAGCTCTTATTTTTTCTAAGGTTTCAGCATTGGACTGGAGTGAATTCAGGGTTCTAACAGCTTCCTAAAATGAAAATACTAACATAGATTTTTTTTATAGACATAAATTATATCCAAATGAAAATGAATAAGTCAAAGGCTAGGTTTAAGAACTGTCAAGAGTCTACTATTGAGATTGGCAGTATTCGAAAACTTCCCATTTACCTCAGCTGTAGGTTAAAGGGTCTGAAAATATTTGGAGGTCTTTTTTTTGTGTAATTTATTAATTTCAGCATTTAGTTATGTTTCATGCTTACTCTTAATGGCATTTTCTCTTTTTTTAAATTTCTGCTGTAGTTTTGTATTAATGTCAAACTAAAAATTATACACGCCCTCAAAAGTCCGGGTTAAAATTGAGGGAGGTACCCCCTGGAGAGGCAGAAATTCTCATGTGGTTTTTCTAGACAGGATTTTTATGCTGAACAAGAATATATGAGGTAAACAGGCCATATTCTAGAACTTTTTCTGTTAGGGCACTTTTTCAAAATGGCCGCCCTAATCTCATATTTATATATATTATATATATAGTGACGATATGGGTTGAGTAAGTAACAATGATGCATGATTGACCACGTTTTGCATTAGGTATTATTAGAGTTATTCCCAAAGATTGTAATCCAGACCCTTGAAAATGATAAAGATAGGCTGGCACTGCCAGGCAGGATACGCCCACATTTTTGAGAGATGGATAGAGAACAAGCAATACCGAAAGTGATTTTTCCTACATCATTAAGTCCTGTATTTCATACTGTATTGGGAGCAGCCATTTTGTTGGTAAGTTCCAGTCTGATATTCATGAAATTCGAAGCCGACAATGATTATGGTGTGACGGTACACAACCTAGAAATGTTACTTTTCGTCAAAATCGGATAAGAATTGTGACCTGTAGAGAGTCCACAACCATGATATACCATATTTTTACACTATTCGCGTACAAACGGTGACCATTTCGTCCGGCAATTTTGGTACGATTTTCACGAAATTCAAACTCAACCTTCCTTACGGTGCAACAGTAATATAATCAGAGTTTTTTTTAAAATCAGATAATAATTGTTCGAGAGATAGACAGAGAACAAGCAATACCGAAAGTGATTTTTCCTACAATCAAAGGCCATAATTCATTAAGTTACAATTTGATATGCGCAAATATCGAAAAGAATAAAGATCTTTAGGTTATAAACAAGCATTTCGGGTTTCATCAAAATCGAATGAAAATTGTCACCTCTACAGGGTCCACAACTTTGACATACCATATTTTTACACTGTTCGCGTACAAACGGCAGCCATTTTTTCTGGCAATTATGGTCCAATTTTCTCGAAATTCGAACTCAACCTTCCGTAGGGTGTAACGGTGATAGAGTCAAACGTTTTTTCAAATCGGATAATAATTGTGACCTCCAGAGGGACCATAGGCGATTTTTCGGACAATCAGGGGCCATAATTCAGGAAGTTACGATCCGATCTACGCAAATAACGAAAGGAACCAGGTCTTTGGGTTATAACCATGCATTTCAAGTTTCATCAAAATCGAATTAAAATTGTGACCTCTACAGGGTCCACAACCATGACACACAATTTTTTAACAGTATTCGGGTACAAACGGTGGCCATTTTGTATGGCAATTTTGGTCCGATTTTCCCGAAATTCAAACTCAACCTTCCTTACGGTGTAACAGTAATATAATCAACCGTTTTATTAAATCGGATAATAATTGTGACCACCAGAGGGACCACAAGCTAAAATAAGGCGATTTTGCGTATAATCAGGGGCCATAATTCAGGAAGTTACGTTTCGATATGCGCAAATATTGAAAGGAACCAAGATCTTTGAAAAGAATCTACATACGTGACCAATAATCTGTATGGAGGTGAAAATTGGGGGTGCTCTTCAAAATAAACACTAAAATCCATTCTAAATTAATAATGATATGTCCATTTATATGGCGCCAAATCCACAAATCGTGCTCGTAGCACATACAACAACTATACAAAAGTCTTTTGGCTCCACTTGTGTCATTAAACTTTAAAAAGCATAATATGTCCAGATAGTAAGTTAAAATCACACGAAGAACCAACAATTCTTTAGAGGGGTGGCACGGGCGTCTAAAAAAATTAATTGGAAAAGCTCATCCGAATATTTTTTAAGTGATGGCATTTTTGAAAGAAGAGCAAAAGACGATCGAAATTCAGTTGTTGCAGTATTCGAGTGGCCAGCGACAACCTGCACCTAAAAGGAAAAAATACACAGATATCAACAGAAAGATCGAAGATGCAAAACATAGATATGAAGAAGAAGGATTGTTAGAATTTTTGGACTATGTTGGACATTTTATGCGTGCCAAAAGTTAAAATTATTTGTAATGTTATGTGTTAAAGGTTGTTAAAAATTTTTTTAAAAAATAAATGCTCCCAAAATTATCGGCTTAATTAGTTTCATCCCCCAGCTTGGGTCTATTGTTCTTGGTCAGTGGACCCCTTAACACCGACCAAAATTTTTCCTCTAAAACTCGGTGGGTCGGCGTTATGGGAATAAACCAACTGATTAAGGACAGGGGCTAATGTATTGATGAAGGTAAGTACAATGGAACCAGAACCAAATCACACGAAGAACCAACAATTCTTTAGAGGGGTGGCACGGGTGTCTAAAAAAATTAATTGGAAAAGCTCATCCGAATATTTTTGAAGTGATGGCATTTTTGAAAGAAGAGCAAAAGACGATCGAAATTCAGTTGTTGCAGTATTCGAGTGGCCAGCGACAACCTGCACCTAAAAGGAAAAAATACACAGATATCAACAGAAAGATCGAAGATGCAAAACATAGATATGAAGAAGAAGGATTGTTAGAATCTTGGACTATATTGGACATTTTATGCGTGCCAAAATTAAAATTATTTGTAATGTTATGTGTTAAAGGTTGTTATAAATTTTTTTAAAAAATAAATGCTCCCAAAATTATCGGCTTAATTAGTTTCATCCCCCAGCTTGGGTCTATTGTTCTTGGTCAGTGGACCCCTTAACACCGACCAAAATTTTTCCTCTAAAACTCGGTGGGTCGGCGTTATGGGAATAAACCAACTGATTACGGACAGGGGCTAATGTATTGATGAAGGCAGATAATAATTCCACTGCTTTTTAACACTGTTGACCATATTAGATTAATGGACCCAAAACTAGTAGGGAGTGAACTATTAATGAATAAAATTAAGAAAGTAATTGAGTTTGTAGTAATTAGGAATAAAGTTTAAATGTTTATGATTTGAGTATTTGGTCGTAGGCACTTAGCAAAAATATGCCCATGTCGCGGTTGAGATCTGGTGTGCTTCTTCTGATATGTATTGCCTCAATAAGTTTGCGTGTCTTTTCTACAGGGAGATTAACTGCCAGGGTTTTGTATGACTCAATTCTATGTCCTTGGTTAGATTGGAGATGTTGGGCTACAGCGGAATTGGTAGTGGTGGATTTAGATTTATATCCAATATTTGCCATTTATTGTTATGTCTAATAAAAAACAATATTTTAATAGAATAGACACTTAGAATTACCATGCCAACATGTTTCGGATTGAAAGCACGGCTTTAAAACTAGTACTCAATTTTCTTTTTTATGGGAATAGAAGAACCACTTGTCATTATAATGTCAACACGTTTCGGATTGAAACCACGGCTTTAAAACTATGACTGTACTCACTTTTCTTTATTCTTTGCCGACATACATAAAAGGTAAAGGGCTTTGTAGCACATTATTGTTTTAAAACAAAATCCAAAACAAAAACGTAGTAACAAAATACAGCAATTTTTAACCATCATACTTTAATACGGTAAAAATGTGTAAATACGAAAATAAAAACAACAAAAAAGAACTCAATATAAATGTTGAAAATGTTATATAGTTCTCTAAGGTTACGCATATATGTGTCCTTGACTAAACATGAAGCTTTACGTGACTCTGTCAAAATATAAGTAGAGTGGTTCAGGCTAAAAATGTTTATAACAAACATACATGTACACTATTTCGGGACAGTAAAGACATTATATGATAGACTTACTATAAAAACTTCATTGATCAACAATGGAAGTCTGGCCACTTCTGATTTTTGAGGATATATAACCATTTGGACATATGTTATAAATGGCTCAAAATCTTCCCGGCTTCCATAATCAAAGGAGTTATCTCTTAGTGAGAATAAGAGCTATGTCCCTTGGTTGTACTAAAAAAAAAATATGCCCCAAGCTACGCATGTAACTGAAATGAAATAACTTTATCGGTTATTTTCCGGTTCAAATAGTTCTGCGTATTTAGAGCTAGCAACTATTTATTTCCTAACCAGGAGAGATCACCGCGTTAACCAAGAGTGTAACCACTTAATAAAAGTAAATCTCGAAAGGTTGTAGTGAATTTATCTGGGCGATTTCACCTGCTTGAAAGTTAGAAATGAAACGAAGCTATTACAGCTAGCTCTGTACTTAAATCACCAAAATCGCCAAAATCAAATCAAGGAGTGAAATCGAAATTTTTGCTCACGTTCGCTATTAAATAAACACATAAGTTGAAGCCCGTAATGAGTGTATTTTTTACTTGGCGTTATATACCAATACATGTTTGTAAAAATACCTCGTGTGACGTATATTTGCTGCGACATCCTAAACCACGTGCGCTCTGCTCACTTCTGCTAACTTCAGAAGATTTCTCGACGGAGCAATCACACAGATAAGCCACTCTAATAAAAGTACACTCTTTTTATGCAGCGTGGCTTTTCGCGTCAGGATTATTGAAAAAACTATTCAACATTTCAAATATCGTGGCAGTTGATAACATCGTGGCAGTATATCTTTTTGACATCAATTGTTTATAACAGATAAACATCGTTAATT
This sequence comes from Patella caerulea, assembly GCA_036850965.1. Taxonomy (NCBI): domain Eukaryota; kingdom Metazoa; phylum Mollusca; class Gastropoda; family Patellidae; genus Patella; species Patella caerulea. Next base: position 44,819,152 of record JAZGQO010000001.1, on the reverse strand, counting down.
TTACATATCAAATTACACCGAGGCCTATCGTGTCAAGCGAATATCGTGGCACACGATAGCAACAGCTACACCAAGTTATTTATCGTGGCAATATCTTGCCATTATCATGGAAATTTTTAACAAAAAACGATACGATAATCGTGTCTGGTCAAACCCGCTCGATCCCCGTACTGTATAGCAATGTGAGTGAATTGCCATACCAGAATACATTCTAAGGACAATTTAGTATAAACCTTATGCTTTAATCTCCTTCAAGTATGAGATGTCAAACATCATATCATATCCTTTTTCTGGTGAGATGTTAGCGGCCATTTTGAAGAGTGCCCTCATTGTTTTATATCTCCATAAAATGTGTAGTACAAAATAATGAAGATGCTTTGTGAACAACTCTAATCACACCTAATGCAAAATGTGAGAATTACATGGTTTAATAAATCCTCATTAAAATTTACAGTTCATCTACGTTTTTGGCGGCATATGAAGAGCGTCCTCACTTTGTTTTTTTTTTTCTTTCAAGAGTCTGGAATACAGTCACAGCTTGTTTGGGAATAACTCTAATGATAACTAATGCAAAAAGTGGTCAAACATGCATCATTGTTACTTACTTGACCCATATAGTTACTCTATATAAGTATACATGTATATGATATTTTGGCGGGCATTTTGAAAAAGTGCCCTAGCGAAAAAGGTTCAGGCAGGATATGGCCTGTTTACTTCATATATTCTTGTTCAGCATAAAATCTGGTCTAGAAAAAACACATGAGAATTTCTACTTCTCCAGGTGGCACCTCCCTCAATTTTAACCCGGACTATACGTTACTTCATGGTTTACCGCCAATGAGATGACTTACGGGTAAATTTCAATTATAGACCTTTCATCATATGTAAGCTACAGGATGTAAATAAAAACAAGAAGTTATTATCCTGAGTCCTGATTTTTCACACAGTTAACTCAGTTGCAATCAAGATGATAAAAACAAGCCAATAGTGAGGCTGATGTCCCTCGCCAAAATCACAAAATAAATAGAGGAGATATACATGTATGTTAATTAATCGCACATTTATTTTTTTCAAACATATAAAACAATCAAACTATACTGTAAGTTTCATCACTCTCTCAGATAGAATTAAGATTATCTTGTCCCAAAGCATTCACCAATGAAATTGCCTAGCTTTGGCTTTAGCTTGAAATGCTAATCAGACATTCACCCGATGAACATCTACATCCAAGTTAATCATTCTACCTCAATTAAAAGCAGTGTTGTTATGTTCCAAAGTGATCAGTAAAATTGCTAATAGCTCCTAGACGGCTAGGCCTAAGCAGAAAATTCTCACCATCACACTTAGTAAAGGTAATGGCATAAAGAATCTATATATTTGTAGTTTCGTAACTCTCACTTCATTATTACCAAAGTTATCATGCCCCAAAGCATCAACCAATCAGATTACTTATCTCTCTTTACCGTAAGTAGACTATGCTCATCTTCGACGTCCATCAAGGCATTGACCTAATGAACGCCTACACCAAGTTTGAACATTCTAGCTCAATAAGATGGAGAGTTGTTTCTTTGAGCGGCATCAAGGCATTGACCTAATGAACGCCTACACCAAGTTTGAACATTCTAGCTCAATAAGTGGGAGAGTTGTTTCTTTGAGCAGCATTTAGCAATTGGCATAAGTAACAAACACAAAAACATATTATGGAACATAATGACTATTTTAATTAAAGAGAGGTTTCGTTGAGGATTCTCTCAACGTTTTCAAGCGAATGATAATGAAAATAATGTACAGAAGTTTTATAAACAAGTAACAGCTAATTAATCATAATGAATAGTGAAACCATAAATATTAGTCATCAAGACCATACATAATCTATAATAACTAATTATAGCCAATTAACCATTGGTTTACCAATGGGGAGCCCCTTATCGCCTCTACTAACTGAAATTTTTATGCCCGTGTTTGAAGAGAAAGCTATGGCAACATCACCTGTTAAACCCAAAGCCTATTTCCACAAAGTTGATGACACGTTTGTTATCCTACACAGCATACATGAACATACCATCCTGCTACAACATCTTAATCTTAACCAACAAAACGACCGCATCAAATTTACATCAGAAACTGAAATTAATGATACAATTCCATAATTCCTTGATGTAAAAGTAGAGAAGAGAGAGAAATTTAATCAGCACTATAAAAACCAGTGTATATAGAAAACCAACGCACACAGACCAGTATGTACACTTTAAATCTAACCAACATATCAGTATCAAAAGAGCAACTTTATCATCATTAGTAAAACGCACAAAAATAATTTCAATACCCGAGAAACTGGATGCAGAGCGATGACCCACCTCAGAGAAGTTTTTACCACCTACATGTATAATGACTACCCACCTAAATTAGTAGAAGAAGTAATCAAAGAAATGCTATCAGACAACACCGAAATCAAAGCACAAGATAAACAACCAATCAGAGTTACTATTCCCTTTAATGGCAAAACATTGTTCCAAATAAGAAGATTGTTGCAACAAGCAGGTATCCAGGTAACCTTCTCAGGCATTAACACCATATAAGACATCCTCCAAGCTAATGGTAAATGTAAATCAATGAAACCAATGTCACCAAAAGGATGTACATTGGTATATCAAGTCTTCTGTTCGTGTGACAGCAGGGTAATTCCAGCTTAACTTCCCACTTTTGGAGAATTTTCAAATTTTTCGTATTTATTTACTTTTATGTTTTAATTGGTAAGCATATATCCTAGTTTAATTTTACAAAAAATTTTACAATCATATAGGACGGTTATGAAAATATGTGTATTTACACGCTCCTATGTAAAATATGTATCAATTTCATATCTTTTCCCTTCTTTTCCTGCCTTGAAAAGAATAAATATAATTATTCAAAGACCTGTTATTCTATTACTAATAGCTACTTTCATGTGATGAAATTAAAGACAAAAGCACTTGGTTTTGGTTTTTACTCTGTGTACTCCACAAACGGCACCACAAAATTAGCAATATTTTTTGTCCCATCTGTCACAATTTTAATGAATTTTTCTTTTAAAAAGTATATTTTGATAGATATAAAAATAAATTATGATATTAATATCTTCTATATGCAAGCCATAAAGTAAATATATGGTTGTATTTTTCTTGATTTAGTTTTGCAATAAATAAACTGGAGATTTCATGGTGTCCCATCCGTCACAAATCTCCCGCTGTCCCATCCGTCACTGAGTTTTCGTCCCATCCGTCACAATGAACTTAGTGCCTGAAATCCAGACACCTGCAGATTTCATTCTTAAAAACCTTTGTTGACTATCTACTAAGCAATATAATTGCATCTGAAGGCCAGAGTAATAAAAATCATAGCAGTGCAACATTTTATTGGCAATATTAACTGTATATTGAACAGAAAGTCCTAGAATACTGGAAATCAGCACCATTCTTTTCAATGCTCCCCACCAAATTTGAAAAAAAAAAGCCATTAAAAATAGTAGCCTGTACTACTTTTATAATTGCTGAACAGAAGGCAGTATACATCATATGTATTTTGGAAATCTAAAGGATCAGTCCTTTCATGATACCAAATCAATTATGGGAAAAAAAAACAAAAACAAAAAAATCTGATAAAACCTATAGCCTCTTTTGTGTGCACACATTTTAGAAAAGGGGAATTACTCTGGATCAAAAGGTTGCACGCTTCATAACCCCAAATCAGTTGGGTTTATATACCAGTATACATATTCGCAATAAATTTGAAAAAAATCCTTTAAAAACTGAACCTTATATAATATTCACAAGGTAATTCCAGAATGAAAGGTCCTAGAAGACTGTAAATAACATTAGTCCATTGATTACCCCAATTCTTCACACCAAACTGAACAAAATTATGTTAAACTGTGGCCTCGATCTCATTCACAAGCTTTTCGGCAATTAAGGTCTTCCAACAAGTGGGGTAATTCTGGAGCGGAATACCATACCACCGAATGCTGAATATGGATGGGATTAGTCCTATTATTACCCAAATGCCTCACACCAAATTTGAAACGAAATCTGTTCAAAAAAATCAAAACGGAAGTCTCTATCAAGTTTTGGACGATGTGGGGGTAACTCTAGAATGGAAGGTTTTGTAATGCTGAAAATGGACAAGTTTTGTCCTATCATGACACCAATAGTTCACATCAAATTAGAAAAAAGTCTATTACAAACTACATGTAGCCTCTATCATGTTCAGAAGGCTTTTGCAAACAGAGGATGACTCGAGAAGTGAAGGTCGGCATTAAATTCTTATCCTGAATAATCAATTTGTTGCATATATTTAATGTCCCATCCGTCACATACATGTATTCTGATGTCCCATCTGTCAGTGTTGATGGTGCCACGGTGGCATAATGACAAATATGAAAACATAGCTATTTTACCTAAACCCACTTAAATGATTCTATTTTAACATAGGCATGTCAGTTAAACTAAATTTTAGTAATTGAGATAGATCAATGTTCCGGTACCAAGGTTACATAAAACAGTGGTCTAGAAATGTCCCATCCGTCACATCAAACATAATCCCAAAATGCTAAGTAATAATTTCTTCCGAAAAAAATTTTTTTGTTGGATATTAAAGAGATGACATAGTGGTTGTCAAAAATACTTTCGATTGCATGATTTCAAGTGTATTGAAATAACCAGATTTCAAATTTACTGTGAAAAAATTATCTTTTGTCCCATCTGTCACGCTGGAATTACCCAGCAGCTACATTGGAGAAAGTAGACAACCATTAGATGTAAGGCTTAGTCAGCACCAACCAAAACCATCTATCCAGACCTCCACTGTTGCTGATCACATCAGACAAAATCCAAAACATAAGATACTATGGGAAAAGGGGAGGAATTAGCAGTCCACCAAAACCACACAAAGAAAAGAAAGATTTTGGAAGCCATCAACATAAAACGCTACAAACCAGCATTAAATAGAGACGAAGGTGTCTATCTACCACGGGCTTACGATACAATAATCGCTATTATAATTTAACTGCAGTGATCACCAATATATCTGAACATGGGACAATATTATAATTACAGTCATAATTATAGATTATGTATAAGGTTACGTATGGTCTTGTTGACTAATATATTTATGATTATTCATTATGATCAATTAGCGGTTACTTGTTTTTGAATATAAACCCTCTGTACATTATTTTCATTATCATTCGCTTGAAAACCTTGAGAACCCTCAACAAAACGTCTCTTTAATTAAAATAGTAATTATGTCCCATAATATATTTTTTGTGTTTATTAAGACGGAGAGTCTCGGTCAATCAAATTGCTATCCCTCTGTTTACCCTCAGTAGAAAATGCTCATTATTCTACAATTATGAACAAACTACACTACTTTAGTTATTATAAACTTACCTGTGTGTTTGAAATGAACTACTGTCAAATAACATCCACTGTACAACTAAATATCCCAACGAATAAAAAAGTTCTCTCTTGTAAAATTGATCTCCTCGCAAACTTTGGCATTGAGAAATAAAAACATAACGCTAACAACACTACAATATACGTCCACATTCCTGCTTTGATTGATATGGTACTTTGTCAAGAAGGCTAGGCGTTTTGGTTTGTTTAGCGGCCGTTAAGGGTCCTGCCTCAACATCAAGATAATCCATTCAGAATTGTGGCTTTCAGACGCTAAAGGCAAAAAGTGGGCGTGGCTCTGCCATGGGGATCAGGACATTCACCAAAATCAATAGTGGATGCCCTCAGGCTATAAGGAATACATATGCCAAGTACAAAGCTGATTCATTCAGAATTGCGGCCTGTAAACCACAAACACAAAAATTGGGCGTGGCTTGCCTCTGGGAGTCGGGACATGCAGTTGTCGTCCTTAGGCTATAAGGAATACATATCCCAAATCCCAAGTTTAAAGACAATCCATTTAGAAATAATCATGGCCTGTAGCCAACACACACAGACACGAAGTAAAAATGGACATGGCACTGCCCCTGAGGGATATGAAATCACCAAAAACAATAGGGGTCATCCTTAGGGTATAAGGAATAGGTATGCAAAGTTTTAAAAGGATCTATTAAGAATTGCATCCTGTAGGCGAACACAAGACACAAAAACATTGGGCGTGGGTCAGTCCCAGGGGGCCCGGCACCAAAAATAATAGTGGTCAGCCTTAGGGTATAAGACGATCGATTAAGAATTGTGACCTGTACCTGTAGGTGACACACAGACACACAAAAAGAAAATGGGCGTGGCACTGTCCCTGGGGGTCGGGCATGCACCAAAAACAATAGGGATCTTCCTTAAGGTACAAAGAATAAGTATTCAAAGTTTCAAGATGATAGGTTAAGAAATGCAGCCTGTAGATCACAGACAAACAAATACAAGAAATGGGCGTTGCTGTCCCAGGGGGTCGGGCATGCACCCAAAACAAAAGGGATCATAATTAGGTTATAAGGAATAAGTATTTTAAGTTTCAATATGATCGATTAAGAATAGTTGCCTGTAGGCAACACACAAAAAGAAAATGGGCATGGCTCTGCCCCTGGGGGCTGGGTGGGCATGCATCCCAAATGATAGGGAGGTTAATTATGGTACAAAGAATAAGTAATCAAAATTTCAAGATGATACGTTAAGAAATCTGGCTTGTAGCCGACGAACAAATAATACAAAGAATGGGTGTGGCTTTGCCCCTGGGGTAGGGCATGCACCAAAAAACATTACGGATCATCCTTAGGGTGTAAAGAGTAAGTATTGTATACAAAGTTTTAAGAAAATCCAGTAAAGATTTCCCCCTGTAGGCAACACACGGGTAAACAAAAAGAAAATGGGCGTGGCTCTGCCCCTGGGAGTTGGGCATGCACCCCAAACGATAGGGATCATCCTTAGGTTGTAAAGAGTAAAAATACAAAGTTTGAAGAAAATTCAGTAAGAATTGCGCCCTGTAGGCAACACAAAGACATGCGAAACGAAAATGGGCATGGCTCTGCCCCTGGGGGTTGGGCATGCATCCCAAACAATAGGGATGTTCCTTTGGGTTCAAAGAATATGTATGCAAAGTTTCAAGGTTATAAGTTAAGAAATGTGGCCTGGCTCTGCCCCTGGGGGTCGGGCATGCACCAAAAACAATAGGGATCTTCCTTAGGGTATAAGGAATAAGTATACAAAGTTTGAAGAAAATCCATGAAGAATTGCGCCCCGTAGGCGACCTACATACATGCATACATACACAGACAGGGGCGACGGCATAATACGTTCACATTATGAATGTGGACGTATAAAAACGGAAGCGTATTACGTCACTTATAGGGAAAGATCATTTCGTATAAAGGGGTCAAAGCAAGGTTTGTCTATCGTAACTGTGTTTGGCTCTTTCTTGTATGAATTAGTTATTTCTCTCAGACCAATATTTTGTTTCCGTCTTGTATTAATTATTTGGTTAGAGAGTTCAGTGGGAATTTAATGCTTGAGAGATTGGTTAGACACTCAAGAACGGCTCGATAATTTTCCAAATTCAAACGACATGATTTATGGGGTGCTTCATCCAGAGGGCGCCCATGATATAATGCTAGTGCGATTAGTTAGACGCCCACAAATGAATTGGGCACCCAAAATGGCTTGATCTGTGGGGTGCCTTATCCCGGAAAGGCGCCCATAAATGACATGATTGGTGGGGAACCTCATAATGTTGGACCGCCAATAGTACATAATGGATCAGATTTGTTGGGTGCCCACAACTTGTTCAATGGGGCCCCCAAAACGGCATGATTTGTGGGATGCCTTATCCCAGAGGGACGCCAATAACGCCAAGATCATGGGTGCGTATAATTTAATGCTAGTGTGAGATTGGTTAGGCTTCCACAAAAAACGGCGTGATAATCTTCAAAATTCAAACGGCATTATGTGCGGGGTGCCTCATCCCAGAGAGACGCCCATGATCTCATCATAATATAATGCTATTGAGATTAGTTAGACGCCCATAATATAATGCTAGTGCAATTTGTTAGGCGCCCACAAATGAATTTGTAGCCCAAAACGGCGCGGTATCTTCAAAATTGTAACAAGACGCACTCTAACACAACTCCGCACTTTTCATTTTTCTCATAAATTATTATAGGTACGTTAATATACTTCTTCATTCAAATGTTGATAATGTTCATACCCTAGTATCATAATACACTAATATCATAAATTCAGCTTCAAAATTTAAATTTTCCGCCATTTTCAGGTGCAAACCCCGATTTCCAAAATTTTATGGGGGAGAGCACAATAGGCAATCTGACTTATCGGGCAGGCGGGTAAAGTGAAAACCCCAAAATATTATTTCATCTGGTGGGGAAAATAAAGTGCCCGAAATCTTTTAATTGAATACCGCGCATTTGTACTAAATTGACTATGGACTAAAACATTTTGTCTGGAACAACCCTACTTTGTACCACATTTTTCGGGCATTGGTTATTTTTTGTGAATTCAACTGCAACAATGGCACGTGAAATCACTCACTGGGGTCTTCCTTAAAAACTTTGGACAGTGATTTACGGTATTGTATCCGTTTAGATATCCTCACAATTATCTTTTCTGCAACATTCTGCTATGCACTAGTTAAATGGGTATAATAAAATTGCCAGTCATGACGTAACGTTATATAAAAATATTTGGTCTAATTAGGATAGATCTATGTTTAAAGCGTAATGACATTGTTATGCAGTTAGCTATTGGTTGTTAATCGGACTATTGACCAGTCATAATTTGCTTCCATACCAATACTGTTAAGTGGGATTGGCTCCAATCAAACGAAACACTGTAAGGAGTTTGGTTTGCCACCAAAGGTAGACTTTGTTGGACCACATTTGAGTTGCTGTATTCACGAACGCGAATAGCAGGAAAACACGTTTGCGGCAGTCAAAATTTGCTTTCAACGGCCCGTTTTTCCGTGGAATATAAACGATTGATTGGAATTCGACTTGGCCATCTAAAGTTAGGCTATATTATAGACCACCTACTGTATTCAGGGAATGGAATAGCAAGAAAACGCGTTTGAGGTCGTCAAATTTTCCCAGTTTTCTTGGGGCAAGGGGGGGGGGTTGTCACTAGACGTCTATAAGGCTAACCCGAACCCCAGTACGCCTATGGAGGGCACCCTATAAATCCTTCCACGGTGTAGGTATCCCCGCGCCCCCAGAAGCCCCACCCCTAACAATTTTGGGCTAGCTACAGGCCTGTAAGTAATAACCAAAGTAGAGTACATATGTACCATGTAGTTTGTTCATAATCATAATCGTAAAAATCAGTTTATTATTTACCATGGCTCAGACAGTAAGCAGTAAATGCTCATATCTTCGAACTCCATCAATGCATTGACCTAATAATAAAGACCTACAGTTTCACCAAGTTCGAACATTCTTAGCTCAATTAGAGAAAGAGGAGTTATTGTGTCCCAAAAAGTGTAACAAACAGATGGACAGAGACTGAGTGACACACACACACAGACAGACGGACGAACCCATTTTAATACTAATAGTCCCCCACTTTCTTCGAAAGCCGGGAAACAAAAATAATTACAAGGAAAATGTACAGGCTAACACAAGCTACTTCAATCATTGTGTTAGAAAACCACGTGTGATCTATCCATTTGTACGGTGAACCTTGACCCGTGTTGTTATCATTATTTACTACAATTTAAAATTATAATTATATATTACCATAGAAAATAGGATGGCATAGATTAGCAGTGTATTTACTTACCTCATAGGTTTTCCCCATTCTTTGTCCGTTGTTTGACTTTAAACTCTGCATTAAAACAGATGCCACCATTTTCAACAGCCTACTGTGATTGAACATACCTTTAATGGATTGCTGTTATTTATCCTAAATTGAGCTGTTATAGACGCCGTCTCGCAAACCCGTGGAATACACATTGCGAGAGTGAAGGAGTTGTGTTCGCCAGTAAATAAATAGGTAATACTGGCTATTGATTGTTTCGTATTATATTACACTTACTAAACCAAACTGATCCCGCAGTGAATATTCGCTTGGCCGCTACAATCACTGATAAGCATGACATCGACGAGGCTTAATGAGTACGGCATATTAACTTTTTTACTCAGACAAATTAAATTCTCAAACATTTTTTTGAGGTAAAAGAAAAATAAATAAAGGCGTTTGAAGTATTTGTAGTTAAAAAATATTTCCTATTTAGTGTAAATGGGTATTAAAATGAGTAAAATGCATCATTTTGCCCGAAGCAGTTAGGTGTTAAGTAAACAATGCACGAGCCGTTGAGCCAATGACTACGAGGCGTGCAAGTCAACGCACGTGTTTTAGACAGCCATCCGTTACAGAGATAATTCGTTAGTAATTCTCTGTGAAACAGGTTGTTACTAAACTTACACGCTGTCTGTCTATAACTACCTTCGCTTGAGAGGTAAATAGTTGTATGTGGACAGAATGCAAGTATGACATTCGTGATTCCAAAATTAAAGAAAAAAAACACGAATGTTTTAATTTTAAAGACCAATATCGATACCGTACGTAAAAATGACGACGTACCACGTACAAAATACGAAAACAATCCTGTCAATCGCGACATCGAAGATGGTCCTACGCATCATAGAACTATACTAGTTTATATACGATCTATGTACGCATTTTAGCACATATGACGTCATTTATAGATTGTGGGTTAGGGTTAGGGTAAGGGCTAGAACTTTGTAGATGTCACAAAGTCTCGAAATTTAATTAGGGCTAGCCCTAACCCTAACCCTTGGCTAAGTCTAACCGTTACTCTAACCTCCAATCACATAATATATGACGTCATAATATGCGTACGACCAAAGCCCTGTACAGGGAAAGTTACGACCATAGATATCCTATAAAGACGTCTTTAAATAGGATATCTATGGTTACGACAACTCATTTACAGCCGCCATTTTGGGTCCCAACTATGACGCCATAAAAACTATGACGTCAGGGCGTCATATAGCTTTACTTAAAACGTTTTATTTTTTTCTTGGTAGGCCTCTATCGTTTTACGGGATACATTTTATCCTAAACAAATTGCAAAAGAATAGTTTGGATAGACTCTCTAAACCATGATGTATCCTGCGTTTCGGATAGAGTCCCTCTAAAAAATCATCTACCCTGTAGTTCGGATAGTCTCTAAACCATAGTGTACCCCTGAGTCTCCAATCCATAATCTACCCTCTATTAAAACATGATGTATACCCTCTAGTTCAGATAGAGTCACTAAACCATATGTTTACACTGTAGTTGGGATAAACCATAGTTTTGTAAATAGAATGTCGATCGTCAAATGAATATGAATTTTACGATATGTTATCCCAGAAATGACATTTAAAAATGAATATAATGTTAACACGCTTAAAATATATGGTTGCCATAGACTTCGTGTAAAAAATTTTAGATAGGCTACACACTGTTAACCACACATAGATGTTTTTTTTATGTCATGATTCATTTACTTAAAAATATCTAGACACTGTTGTTTAAACTTGAATTTAGATATTAATAATCTACGTTGCATATATACATGTATGTAGATGCACCTTTCGGTTGTATCATATCATAAAAATATCTTATTTCATAAACTCTTACGTATTTATCGACATTAAGGTGTTGGTTCTATTATTCGTTGTAACCTTTGAATTTTCTTGTTTCACATCTAGAAGGGATGTAAGCTTTTATAGATGGAACAAGAAGTCGGTAAATGTTTAGATGGGTGGAACAAATTCGAGGCAATTTGTAACAAGCCTGATATATCTTTGATACTGGTTGAGCATGGGAACAACGTCATTCTTTTCATTGGGGGGGGGGGGGCAAATACCCAAAGGTGCCGGACAAAATAAAAAAATAACTGCGTCCCTTTCATTGTGTTTATGTGGAATAACATGTATATTATTCCAAAAAGTAGGGGGTATTTGATTTTTAAGTGTTATTAAAGTCACCTAATGAAACTGACGAAGAAACAAATGACAAAATGAAATGAAGTTCACATTCATCGATTTATTCCAAATGATCGTTAGACTAAGTAAGACACTGACTGGCCATTATAAGGGTAAAATGATACCCGGGGTCAAACAGCAAAGTTACCACAGCATCACAACAAAGTCAGTAACGGGTAAATCCTCCTCTGTTTGTCGAACAAGCATTGATCCGACGTGGCATACTCCTAATGAGACGTCTAAGGTCATTTTGGTCCAGATTGTCCCATTCCTGTTGCAACGCAGCAGCAAGTTCTTGGACATTGGCAGGACGTTGTTGACGTTGACGTAACCTCTGTCCAAGCATGTCCCAGACATGCTCGATGGGGGAGAGGTCGGGACTCAGTGCTGGCCAAGGTAATGTGGTGATGTTCTGTTGTTGGAGGTAACCTGTAACGATCCTGGCCCTGTGACATCTTGCGTTGTCATCCTGGAAGATGAAACGGCGGCCATGACGTCGTGCGAACGGCACAACATGGACTGCCAAGATGTTGTCCCGGTACTACTGGCCTGTAACACGCCCTGCAACAACATGTAAAGCCGTTCTTCCAGCAACAGTGATGCCTCCCCACACCATAACAGAACCACCCCCAAATCGATCATGTCTGATGACGTTAACGTCTTGGAAGCGCTCGTTTCGACGACGCCACACCCTCCTACGTCTGTCCAAAAAAATCAACAGTGAACTTTGACTCATCTGAAAACATCACATTGCTCCAGCGTCGATTATCCCAGTGTTGACGATCCCTACACCAACGACGTCTTGCCTGAATGTGATGATCTCTCAAACAAGGGATCACGCGAGGACGTCGGGCGCGAAGGTGACCCCTATGCAGTCGATTCAGAATCGTCTGGCCACTCACTCTCACACCAGTGTCTGTTTGAAGACGAGCGCTGATCTGATTTGCTGTGATGACACGATTTCTCAAGGTCAAGGTACGGATAAATCGATCCTGGGCTTGAGTTGTCGCCCTTGGTCGTCCTGAGCGTGGTCTGTCCTGTACAGATTGTGTATCACGGTATCTGGGCCATAGCCTGCTTATGACAGACTGAGAAATATTCATCGTCCGCGCCACAACCGCCTGTGTTATGCCGATCTGTAGCATGCCAAGGGCACGTAACCTTTCATTTTGGGTAAGCCGACGCATATCAAAATTTGTTTTCTGGTCACTAAAACAATTAAACTGATGTTTCCACCCTGGAATTCAATGCCACAATGATTGTAACATTCAAAGTCAGAGTCGTGCAAATCTTGGGTTGGACCCCCATGATGATCCCAAGTATCACCTGCATTCCGTGCGGTAGCTATTGGTGCATTTGGGCGTCACATGTAACTGGAAATGTTTCTTCTGTTAGGTTCTATAGTGACTTTTTTCGTAGTCATTTGCATATTTTAGTATTATGCCCCCAAAATCAAATATCCCCTACTTTTTTTGAATAGTATATTTGTATCTGTTAAATGTGTGTCGTTTATATATAAGACAAATTAATATTATTATTTACACATAGGCGGGGAGTGATAACGTCTTACCCCGAACAAATGCAAAAGAAACAGAAAGTTTCGGGGAGCGACATCTGGTATCGCCATGGGCGTCACACATGGTGGCCATTGGTGGGGGGGGGGTGCGGCCATCAAATATTCCAAAATTTTCATGGGGGGTCCATACAAGGTCAGCTCCGCTTCTTCGCCCTGCGAAGAAAACAAACTGGCCGCAGCCTGTAAACCTGCTTCGGGCATTTCTAGTTTTGCTCCCCTCACTTCCTAATAAAACACTAATTTCACTTTTCTTTTAATTGAATACCACGAATTTGTACTGAGTTGACTATTGATTAAAACATTTTGTCTGTAGCCACTCTACTTTGTGCGACATTTTTCGGGAATCGATTATTACTTGTGAATGCAACTGCAACAGTGTGATTGGATGGTTGGAATTCAGAGTGGGATTTCGGTTACAAAACCATTGGATTTGCAGTGGTTAAATTTTCAAAATTTTCTCCGGGATGGTGAGGCTTCCATAGCCCGCGACGATTGATTGGTTGTTTGAAATTCTGGGCAGTCAGGTAGGCTATATTGAACCAAATGGAAGTTGCTGTATTCACAGGCTGCAGACTGGAATAGCACGAAAACGCGTTTGTGGCAGTTAAATTTTCAAAATTTTCTCCCAATGGTCTCGTCTTCATGGGTGTAAACGACTGATTGGAATTCGAGTCGGCCAGCCACCTTAATTAGGTAATATTAGACCACTTTGAAATTGCTTTGTTCATGGGCTGAAATAGCAGGAAAGGGTGTTTCCAGCCGTCAAATATTCCAAAATTTTCTGAGGTGGTGGTAAGCCACGCTTCTTCGCCTCTCGGATAAGACCGGTGCCACTGTCTGTAAACATGCTAAACGTTGTATTGGTGTGATGTTTTAGTTTAACCCCGTAAAATATGCCACACTGAAAAAAAACTTGTGTTGGATCTCAACACAAGTACTTGTGTTAAAACTAATCTACACAAGTTTGTGTTGTTTTGCATTGCATTAACACAAACTTGTGTAGATTTCTAAAAATCTTGTGTGTTTTCATATCAGTAACACAAGTATTGTGTAGGCCTACCGTCAACCAACGATTTTTTTTTTTTTTACAAAGTCAGAATTCGGGAGTTCACAAGTTTAAGAAAAGAGAAAAGTAATAAAATAAAAGGTTTAATTCAAATCCCGTAAATTATATGCTGTTCTTCACTGGAAGAGTGTGAGAACTAATTAATCAGACAATTGCCAGGCAGACTTGAATGTTAATTGGTGTTAAGTTGTCTGTAAAGATGAAATGTCTGGTTGTCTTTTTTTATTGATCCAATAAACTGATATATCAAAGGAATATATAGTATACATGTGATTTTCAGCACCCTTGTGTTTGTCAAAATTGATTCAATGTGCATTGGAAAACAATGAGTAAAACTCTTAGTAATGTAATTGGTTGATGTAATCGAAATTGGACAGTATATTGGTTAACTAAACAGTAACCAATCAAATTTAATTAATCTTCCAGATTTGTCTCATAATTGATTTATTGATACAATGGTTCTCCAAGTTATCTATACTCTATTTGATATTTTATCAGCGACATTCAGTTAGACATTTAACTGTAGGACGCCATGTTTCGTAGTAGTGTCAACCGAAAGTGATATTTTTAAAAATATAATTGTCACACAGAATACAAGACCGCAGGTTTGTAAAATTTTTAAAAAAAATTAAAACCGTCTATTTAATTTAGCATCGATTTATTGTGTATATGTATATTACTAATAATTTAAAACAAACAAGTCAGACCAAGACTTGTGCTAGAACCTCGTAATCTTCAACGTACGTTATTCATAGAATATTTTTCTGGATGTTAGAGACTAACTCAGAACAATTAAACCGGAAGTGTGTATTTGAAAAATGGCGGACAAGGGAAGGAAAATTTTTGATTGTTTCTAAAGCGTCCCGGACCCGGTAATTCAGCAGTCTAACGAATTTGTCTTATTTTTTCTGAAAACGTGCTTAATTAATATTATCCGGCGCTACACCGTTGTTCAAATACTTGTACTTGCAAAAAACAACCCCAACTGGGACCAGCACTAGGTAAGAATTTCTCTTCATTTTATACTTTCCCGGCAGCCATCTTTGTTTCGGGCAAAATGAGAAATACGTGTATATCGGGCATGGACTATAGCTAGATACTAACTTTTGTACTAGTTTAATTGAAATGTAATCTTATCTGTGTAAAAGAACAAATCAGCCTTTTATTTTTATATCAATCAATGCAATGTGTAATATATTAGACGTACTGATTCAGAAACAAACACTTGTTGTCGTCTGAAGTTTCTCTATAATTTCTTTTTTTTCAGTCATTGATGTTAGCATATAGGCCTACTCCACAAAGAAAACTGGTAACAATTTCATTTTCTTTTAATATATTTTTTTAATAATATCACTATCAGTAGTAATATTATCCAGTCAAGAGAGAGGGGAAATCGGGTTTTAAATTCACTTAACAGAACTGTGCGATATACATGTCCTTGTATTAAATTGGTCGAATCAAGTAGGCCCATGCATGATATATATCCTAGAATCAAGTAGGACTGGTCTTCCGCCATTTTCCTGAGCATTGACATTGTGTATGTTGTGTTTATATTAATTCGGCATAAACTTTGGAGTTGTTGTTAGTGTTTGTTGCATAACAGAATGGTCTATTTCAAATATGATATTTGCATAAGTATAAACGTAAATCGGCAGCGCTGGACGCACTAGCAGAAGGATTCTGCTGAATCAATCAGCGCTAAAATTCATGTAGTGTGTACACTGACATTCGCCCAAATCAAACAGGTTTGATATATTTGGCTGAACGATATTTGATTGGTGTGCCGGCTTTGTTGAAGCATTCGTCTGGTTTTAGAATTCATTAGCCAATAAGCACACATTTATATCAAAAAGTCACATGAATTTTTTGAAGACAAACGTTAAATCATGTGACGTAAAGGGTAATGTAACGGAGTGGTGAATCTGACAAGGAAGAGAGAGAGAGAAATGGGGTTAACGTCCACTCAACACAAACTAGGTCTTTTCGGGACTAACATATGGTTTAATTTTATTTCAATATTTCGTTTGCACGTAGGGGCCTTTAGCAGTGGGAGGAAACCGGAGTGCCCGGAGGAAGCCCACTAGGTTGAGAAGACGCCCCTATCTCCATACCACAGCCGCAAGCCCGCAAGCCAGAGGTGAGCAGCCAGCTAGAGGTCGAAGCGCGGCACTCTAGACCACTAGACTTGGAGTATCCACTCATTCAGCTGCAAGTATGCGCCAATTGAATTGGGCAAATAATTTGAACACATCATTCTGGTGTGTCCACAGCTTTTCTAGAAAAGTCTGTATTTTCTAAAAACCAACAATGGGGCATACCCAGTTAATTACATGTCACATATTCATATTTTTCAGTTTCCATATTCGATGCCATAGCAAATAAAACTTAAAATATTAAAATAAGAGAAAAAAAACAAATATGGGAGAAGAAAGAGCTGAAAGAATGAGGTTTTTGGAGGGTGAGTGTTCAATTCTAATGGAAAAGATTGTTGTTAAATGTGTTTGGCACAATATACCCCGGTTGGAGCGGAGGTGACATTAGCCTCCATTTCAGTTTATTATTTTGAAATATAAAATTCAATTTAGTAAAAGTATACACATACATGTATGTGTACATATGACTGTCTCATTTGTGGAGAGTCGAGGTGGGTAAGACACTGGCCCTCATATTTTAAGGCTGCAGGTTTGCTCCCAATGTTGACATAGAAAATTCAGGATGGAGGGCCTGACAAGGACATTTGCTAGTTGTTCATATTGAACAACAAAACATGGTCCTGTGATCACATTGGCATGCATGTAAAAGATCCTTTGGCAATTGGAATTTGATACAAGAGTATGCCTTAGGGTCGCGGTACCGTGCAAAATTTCAGTCCAAAATCTCAAGGCCTTTTTGTGACTTCTAAAGGGGTGGGGGTGGATGGCCGGATGGTTAGGACATTTGCGCTGTATCATAAAGCTGCAGGTCCTCCGGTTGCTCTCACTCCTAATGACCCCTCAGCGCAAGCGAATTATTGAAATAAAATTAAACCATATGTTGGTCCCAAAATGACCTAGTTTGTGTCAAGTGGATGTTCAACCCCATTTCTCTCTTTCTCTGACTCTAACCTATTTCATACCACATGCACTCACACAAGGGCTCGAAACCACAGCCGCAAGCATAAGTATAAACGTAAATCGGCAGCGCTGGACGCACTAGCAGAAGGATTCTGCTGAATCAATCAGCGCTAAAATTCATGTAGTGTGTACACTGACATTCGCCCAAATCAAACAGGTTTGATATATTTGGCTGAACGATATTTGATTGGTGTGCCGGCTTTGTTGAAGCATTCGTCTGGTTTTAGAATTCATTAGCCAATAAGCACACATTTATATCAAAAAGTCACATGAATTTTTTGAAGACAAACGTTAAATCATGTGACGTAAAGGGTAATGTAACGGAGTGGTGAATCTGACAAGGAAGAGAGAGAGAGAAATGGGGTTAACGTCCACTCAACACAAACTAGGTCTTTTCGGGACTAACATATGGTTTAATTTTATTTCAATATTTCGTTTGCACGTAGGGGCCTTTAGCAGTGGGAGGAAACCGGAGTGCCCGGAGGAAGCCCACTAGGTTGAGAAGACGCCCCTATCTCCATACCACAGCCGCAAGCCCGCAAGCCAGAGGTGAGCAGCCAGCTAGAGGTCGAAGCGCGGCACTCTAGACCACTAGACTTGGAGTATCCACTCATTCAGCTGCAAGTATGCGCCAATTGAATTGGGCAAATAATTTGAACACATCATTCTGGTGTGTCCACAGCTTTTCTAGAAAAGTCTGTATTTTCTAAAAACCAACAATGGGGCATACCCAGTTAATTACATGTCACATATTCATATTTTTCAGTTTCCATATTCGATGCCATAGCAAATAAAACTTAAAATATTAAAATAAGAGAAAAAAAACAAATATGGGAGAAGAAAGAGCTGAAAGAATGAGGTTTTTGGAGGGTGAGTGTTCAATTCTAATGGAAAAGATTGTTGTTAAATGTGTTTGGCACAATATACCCCGGTTGGAGCGGAGGTGACATTAGCCTCCATTTCAGTTTATTATTTTGAAATATAAAATTCAATTTAGTAAAAGTATACACATACATGTATGTGTACATATGACTGTCTCATTTGTGGAGAGTCGAGGTGGGTAAGACACTGGCCCTCATATTTTAAGGCTGCAGGTTTGCTCCCAATGTTGACATAGAAAATTCAGGATGGAGGGCCTGACAAGGACATTTGCTAGTTGTTCATATTGAACAACAAAACATGGTCCTGTGATCACATTGGCATGCATGTAAAAGATCCTTTGGCAATTGGAATTTGATACAAGAGTATGCCTTAGGGTCGCGGTACCGTGCAAAATTTCAGTCCAAAATCTCAAGGCCTTTTTGTGACTTCTAAAGGGGTGGGGGTGGATGGCCGGATGGTTAGGACATTTGCGCTGTATCATAAAGCTGCAGGTCCTCCGGTTGCTCTCACTCCTAATGACCCCTCAGCGCAAGCGAATTATTGAAATAAAATTAAACCATATGTTGGTCCCAAAATGACCTAGTTTGTGTCAAGTGGATGTTCAACCCCATTTCTCTCTTTCTCTGACTCTAACCTATTTCATACCACATGCACTCACACAAGGGCTCGAAACCACAGCCGCAAGCCAGAGATTAGCGGCCAGCTAGAGGTCGAAGCGCGGCACTCTAGACCACTAGACTTGGAGTATCCACTCATTCAGCTGCACTTATGCGGCAATTGAATTGGGCAAATAATTTGAACACATCATTCTGTCCACAGCTTTTCTAGAAAAGTCTGTATTTTCTAAAAACCAACAATGGGACATACCCAGTTAATTACATGTCACATATTCATATTTTTCAGTTTCCATATTAGATGCCATAGCAAATAAAACATCATATAATAAAAAAAGAAAAAAAAAACAAATATGGGAGAAGAAAGAGCTGAAAGAATGAGGTTTTTGGAGGGTGAGTGTTCAATTCTAATAGAAAAGATTGTTGTTATGGTAATTTGAAATCTCGCCATTAAATGTGTTTGGCACAATATAGCCCTGTTGGAGCGGAGGTGACATTAGCCTCCATTTCAGTTTATTATTTTAAAATATAAAATTCAATTTAGTAAAAGTATACACATACATGTATGTGCACATATGACTGTCTCATTTGTGGAGAGTCGAGGTGGGTAAGACACTGGCCCTCATATTTTAAGGCTGCAGGTTTGCTCCCAATGTTGACATAGAAAATTCAGGATGGAGGGCCTGACAAGGACATTCGTCTAGTTATTCATATTGAACAACAAAACATGGTCCTGTGTTCACATTGGCATGCATGTAAAAGATCCTTTGGCAATTGGAATTTGATACAAGAGTATGCCTTAGGGTCGCGGTACCGTGCAAAATTTCAGTCCAAAATCTCAAGGCCTTTTTGTGACTTCTAAGGGGGTGGGGGTGAATTGCCGGCTGGATGGCCAGATGGTTAGGACCTTCGCGCTGTATCATAAAGCTGCACGTCCTCCGGTTGCTCTCACTCCTAATGACCCCTCAGCGCAAGCGAATTATTGAAATAAAATTAAATCCTATGTTGGTCCCAAAATGACCTAGTTTGTGTCAAGTGGATGTTAAACCCCATTTCTCTCTTTCTCTGACTCTAACCTATTTCATTTGAGCATTATATTTTGTCTGAGCCTGTAACTTGACAAGACATAAGGAGTGTTACGCAAAGTTGAAACAAAATAGAAACTAAGTCTTGATGTGGCAAAATAAATTGTTTATTTAAAAACATTATGAACCATATAGAAAGTATTCTTATTTCCCACTTTTTATTTTTTAGGCTGAAGCACCCTCGGAGGAGAATTTAATGAATGATAAAAAGAAGAGAAACCAAGCATCAATTTATTTTATAATTCTGGAAAAGAATGCATTTGACCCAATTTTTAAATATTTATTTTTTGTTTGTAATGTTAAGTATTCTTCGAAAACACAATTAGATTTTAATCCTCTTATTAATTTCTGTATAATATAGAAAGTAAAGTGACATATAAATCACTTAAAATTTGGTCGGAAATCATAAAAGTATTTAATAGACATTATCTAGAAACCAAATGTAGATCAGATATACCCAGAATTACAAAAAACCTTGACCTACATTAAGGTGACTTTTCCTTGCTTATGAAACGAAATAGGTTTAATATCCCACTTTTGTTATTAGGGCGATTCTGCCTTACAGTCTATTCTTATATCAAATATTTCAACTGTCAAGGAATCATTAAAGGGAACGAATGGTTAACAGGCACACATTGGATCAGCAGGAGGTCTGGCAATGAGTCAAATATGTCAATTCTCAAGGGTACTTTAAAGTGAACACAGTCGAAGTGGCTTTGATCCAGGCTTTACCAAGTTTGTGTCAAGTGGGCGCTTAATCTCATTTCTATCTCTTCTTTAAAATACAAGGCAATGTGTACATTAGATCGAGGTTTTTTGTCCTATCCAAATAACTATATATTGTCCCTTCCCACGTCCTACACTACTGACATGGAGGAACTATGCTTGGGACTCCAGTTGAAATTTCTCGGCCAATGCCTTATACTCACCATGGCTTCCCATTGCTTATAATTTGTAATTGTATATAAATATTTTGTACATATTATTCAATATTTGCCATTGTCTCTGATATTTTTATATTTCAACCCTGCAGTCTTGATGCTTTGCTCCTTATATGCACAAAATATTTATTTTGTTTGGGTTTTTTTTTTCCTAATGAGGAAAGAGTTCTACACCATTTTATTACTTCTGTAAAATAGGTCATTTTTCTTTTGTTAATTTTCTGTGTATGCTAGTTATTTCTAGATTACTCACTAATCACTTGTAATTCAACTTATAACACTTTTCACTGTTTGAAAGTAATTCAAATTAGTGGATAATTTATCGTATAATATCTTATTAAATTTAAATATATTTGAATTATATATTTTGGGGGTATGGGGTAGGGATACTGTCTTTATATGCTTAGTACTTGTTAATGGGTAAAGAAAAATTTAAATAGCTATTTTATAGTTTGTGATGGGGAGGGGCATTATTTAACACAATTTTATTAATATTATTTTTCTGTTAACATTCCAAACATCATTTTATGAATAAATAAATATTTAACAAAAAAAAAATTATTGTTACCTCATGTTATCAAACTTTGCAGATTAAACAGAGCAAAAGGAGGGATGCTGCATGGGAAAGGTTGCTATATTGGATATAAATTGGGGGAAATACAACACAAGTTTTTGTTGATGGTTATACACAAGTTTGTATATGAAACCACACAAGTTTCAGAAATTTCAACACAAGTTTCAGAAATTTCAACACAAGTTTCAACACAAGTTTCAGAAATTTCAACACAAGTTTCAGAAATTTCAACACAAGTTTCAGAAATTTCAACACAAGTATTGTGTAGATTTTCACACAAGTTTGTGTTGTTTGACAAATTTTAACACAAGTCTTGTGTTGTTTCAGCATTTAACACAAGTTTGTGTTGTTTCAACACAAGTTTGTGTTGTTAAATAGTAACACCCAACTTGTGTTGAAAACAACACAAGTTTGTGTTGTTTCAACACAAGTTTTTTTTCAGTGCAAATAATGTTTACAGAAGACTGAGATTTTAAACAAAATTTATGGGGATACCCCCCCCCCCCCATATATATTTCACGGCTACGCCCCTGGGTATCGCATGACACTGATAAAACATGTACCCGAAACACATGTCGTGCGTAGACGTACATGTAGGCCCTAGAGCAGAGTGGCGCAAGGCACCCTTTATTTAAATTAGGCCTAGTCCTACATGGATTTTAAGTTACACTAATTTCAAATGTTTTATCCATCAGTCAATTTAAAGAAATTTCGATTTTTGAAAAATTGATGATACAATTAATGACCAATGACCGAAAATTGACACACAATCCAGAATGGCGCCAGACCCAAAAATTGTGAAATTCCAAGCGCTTATTATTTTGCCGACTGCAAAGCAAAATGGTTTATCTCCCAAATTATTATATATATATATTTTAATTTTTTACTGCACAAAAAAGCGTATGCAAGTTAAATATATTTGATAGCGCTTTTATCTGGCATATATTTTACTTCATTTTCTTACAGATTCGGCTATATAGGCCTAACAATAATCTACTCTTTGTGTTGTAAATAATGATTAATAATGATAGTATATGTTCAGCTATACTTTTCGTTTTAAAAATGTATGTTTTATCGCCTATAGACTCTTTTTCGCGGAATTCTTAGCATATCTATCAACATTCCATATCCCTGTCGGGGCAGGAAACTTCAACACAGCAAAATAATTGGGCATAAAATAAGATATTTACGGCTTTGCGTACGACCGTCTCCGATCTAGCGTTCTCCGTGGCTGGTGCCATAATATATTGGCTGGTGCCATACTACTACTACTTGGTGTTTAACGTCTGCTTAACCACTGATCTGTATATCAGTGATAGAAACTCTAGTCTCTATCATCCATACAAATATTCTACGAATATTAGTCCGGATGGGTCCTCAAAATTTGATGGAAAATAGGTCATTGTCTGGATTATCCAGTCTTTTAAGTTACCACGTACTGAATCTATCAAAACAGCTCGCTTGTCAACGATGACACTCTTTAAAATTTTGTTTGTAGGGTTTCAATTGAAATGGTAATTTTCTCTCGTCATGAATCAGACGTATGGCTTCTCACAATCTTCTTAATTCTTCATCGCGATTCATGCTCGTCTCTATTTTGTTTCTAATAATAGATGTGCCAAGTGAATTGTGGGATATATTTCAACCACGCTTTATAGAATCTAGCAAAATCGGCCCGGCTTCATAAGATCTAACACTTACCGAGACTTTAGCCAAAAGGTTCCATTGCCCATGCGTAACCAAATGTTTGTTTTTTATGTGGTAGATTATCCAGTAATTTTCGTCAAAAATTGAGAACCGACCCAGACCCTTCTTCTTCTTCCATTTAATTGACCAACTTCAACACTTTGAAGGTACTGTAAATAGGGGTGCGCGAGGATGTTAAAAAAAATGATTGCTTAACAGTTTAGATAGAGTGTGTCAGATAGAGCACTAAAGTGGTTAGAAGTCTCCAAGTTGAGGAGGTCATAGCAAACAACACTGTAGTTGGGTTGGTCACATATAATGCAGTCCCATCGAATGTTGCTGTCATCGTTTAAATTGCTGTAAGTTTTGCTGTGGACATCCTGGCAGTGTATATGGTACCATTGATCGCAGTTGTCACACAGCACTGCTCTGTTCTCCCAAGTAACGGGCTGTTCACAAGTACCACATGGATAGATGGTTGACTGATCTTGGGGATCACTGCTGGGTCCAGGGTTTGATTCTATGTCATTTGATGCAGCCAAAAGAATGATAGTGAGGTAGACCAGGCAGGAACTCGGCTGGAAGCCATGTTCAAGGAAACTATTCTTGCGTAGGGGGGGTGCATAGAGATAGTGTTCAAAGTGGCTATATTGGATTTTATTCTTTCTTGGGACAGGTCTATTCTGAACGTAAACAAGTGAATTTGGTAACAAATTTGAAACAAGAACGGCTGTAAATCCAAGGGATAATGTGAAATACATGTTCATTCATTGGTTTGAGCACTTGTAAGCCTGAAGATGTAAGACCATTAGATGCAGGTCTATTTTGGATTTGTTGCATGCAACAAACACTTACACAACCTACTACCAGTTATAGACTTTGCTGAAAGCAAATTGGAAGTATAAAGTTTTGAAATTTCGGTCTTTCTATCGGTACATGGCTACGTCTACATGACCTTGCGTAGTCAAAAACAAACAAGATGGCGGCTGCCGTGAAAGAGACTTTTCCCGTCAGTTTTTATGTCTGCGCTGGAAAATCAGGGGCTTGTCATAGGGCAACTCCCCTGCCAAATAAGTCTATATCAATCTATGGTCTACTACCTATTATTTAATTTAGTTTCAGGCGGTAACTTATCTAGGACATTGAGTTATTTCGGATAAATTTCAGAGCCGCGAGAGGAAGCCAACCATCCTCACCCTCCGTGCTTTGAAGACTAGGGGGTTCTGGGTGACCGCATATTCCTGAAGCAATAGCGCGAGAAATCCCTCTCTTACCATTGCTGGATAGAAGTCATATTCTTGAAATTGGGCGGGGCGTGTCTCTTTTTAACGTCCAATCAAATCCCTCCTCTCTTCTCGCATTCGGCATAATTTTCAAAATGGCCGACGAAGAAAACATGTTGGCACTGGATAATCGAGCATAATAAATTTCGCGGGTTATGGCGTAAACAAGTCGCGATTGTCGCTAGATACAATATTGCGGTAACATATTTTGAGGTCTGGTTAACCTCGATATTGTTTGTTACAATGTAGGTCATTGGTTGGTAATGACACTACTGACCAATAATACTTTAGCACAACAATGTTCACTCAAGATAGCAGTGTGAAGTGGATTAGTTCTAATCAAACGAAACACTGCGCAGGAGTATGGGGTGACCGAGACTATAGAAACTCGAGTCCGCACTGATCACGTGACAGCGTGCCGACATGGCCACAGATCACTAATTATTTCCCCATATTTAATGTTAATTCTCGTCTCTTAGACCGGCTGTAACTTTTTCTCAAATATTCGTTGGGTAGAACGCTTTCTGCCACAGACGGAGCAACAGGTGGCAAACTCTGGCCCAAAAGCATGTATGAGGTTCACCATGAACAACTTGAGATACCCAGGCTGGAAGTAGAGACAACTAAACGAGCAATTTTCGGCCCTCCCTTTCAACGTAACCAACCTCACAGCCCTTGTATCCTTCCGCCTCAAAATCATGAATATTCACCAAAACCTGGCAGAAAATGTATTTTTAAACCCTTGTCTTCCATTCTACACCAAAAAGTCAACAAAAATCGCCATGCAAAAGGGGGAAAAGGGAAAGGGAGAGAAAGACTAAAAATAATTTTCGCCCTACGGGTGACGGCCCATGAATATTTAGTGATCTGTGTCCTATATAGGAGTGAAACAAGGTATCACCAAAAGGCCTTTTTATATGCTTCCTATATGTTCTGGCAACACGCCGGTGAAAGAAAATCAAAATCAAAGAATAACTCCAAAAATGATGGCCCTTTAAAGTGCACATAAAATGGTCCTGGGAATTTTTTATATGTATACTCCATGGTTATTTTATCTAATTTACGGCAAATTCACATCAATCCGACTAAAATTAATTCAGTTATCTTCACTCAAAGTCATAAAAATAGACTTCCCGTAAAAACGACTTTGCCAATTATCGAAAACACTCTAAATCCCCTTAGTCGCCATGCAGTGACGTCACAGTGACCGGATATTCGGAATATTTATTCCTTAATTACCTATATACACACGGCGTGTGTATTCATTAGCGCCTGACTGATTTGCTGGGTGACCATGACTTGGGTGAAATTATGTGTCATACATCTATCGCTCTTTACATCTACTTGTTATTTTCTCGCAGAGATATGATTAGATACTTTAGAAGAAATAAGAGCTTTTTTTGTTTTGAGAAAATAAATCGGTTACTAAAAATTAGACTACTTTCAATTCATTTTATTTATCAAAGGCTCGGATTAGAAATGAAATGGGGTTTAACGTCCTACTGGGTGTCGTTACTCAAAACGATTGTATCCTACAATAGTTGTAACAGCTACAATCAACTTTACAACTATCGTAAGTAACAGTTTAATTTCGTTCCTCAAAGATATTGTAAGGGAATGGTAAGTCTAGCAATTGTAAACTTACAATCGTGATCTTCTGTGCGAAAGTGAGAAAAATCGATTTGACACCACATGCGGTATGTGAGAGTTACCTCCCCTCTCCGGCAGACGACAACAACGTCGGGAGACGACACAAAGAAAGTACGGAAGGCCTACTTCCAAGCGGAAGATAGACGTGGTTCCAGCATGTTAATCAGCTTAAAAATTGACAACCTCGTCATCCTATAGCGGGAGAATATATCAACATCAGAGAAGACATCTAAAACACAGGTCCTATGTCCCTGAATATCCTATCATCAGGACCAATCTTTCCCTTCTTTTGTTGTTGTTGCAACAAATAACGCCATTTTCTTTGCATTCCACTACAATCGATTGTAAGTATAGGTTACTGACGGTCATAGTAACTTACATAATTCATAATTGATTGTGCGGTAACTTACAAATATTGTAACTTACAATTGCTTTGAGGAACAATGTAGTGATTGTAAATAAAAGTTACAATTGGATTGTAGTGACTTACATCTATTGTAGGGTTACAATCGTTTTGGGGAACGGGGCCCTGTGTTCTCCTCCTAAAGGCTCGGATTAGTCCATGTATAACGAGCACATGATTTCACCCATGTCATGGTCACCCAGCGAACTTAGTAGGCCCTAGTTACTATAATGTAACGATAACTATAGCTGGTTATCTGAAGTATGATGGAAGGCATCAGTGACAGTAGTGGAACCATTTCTAGGTAGGCCCTAGTGAGGGCCAGTTTGATTCGCAGTTAGTGAAGGGTAAGTATTCTTTGTGAAGGATGAGATAGTGAGGGCTAACTTGATCTCGTGGCCGCTTCAACATTGATCAATAAAGTCGACAACGCGACATTCTTAATGTCGTGGTGTCGGGTGAAAATGTCGTAGTGTCGGGTAAAAAATGTTGTGATGTCGGGTTGTCGTGGTGTCAGGATATAATGACGTGTTGTTGCCTAATGAAGGGTGACACCACAACATCACGACATGATACCAATCAGCTAAGGGGGGTTGGGATGGCCTAATGGTCTAGAGTGCCGCGCTTCGACCTCTAGCTGGCCGGTCACCTCTGGCTTGCGGCTGTGGTTTCGAGCCCTGGTGTGAGGGTATGTGGCATGGAGATAGGGGCGCCTTCTCAACCTTGTGGGTTTCCTCCGGGCACTCCGGTTTCCTCCCACTGCTAAAGACCCCTACGCGCAAGCGAATTATTGAAATAAAATTAAACCAAATATTTGTCCCGAAATGACCTAGTTTGTGTTGAGTGGACGTTAAACCCCATTTCTCTCTCTCTCTCTGCAATCAGCCAACGCACTGAACATGAGGGCGATTGTAATGAGACCTTAGTTGAACTAGGTTTTTATTGGCGCTAGGAATATGTGTGTTAACTTCATTTTGATTCCGGGTGCTGGAATACGGGTGAGAGTTTCCTTTCGCCGGTATATTATTTACTTGTATCTTGTGAGCTCGCATACATCTAATGTGTTCGTTTTACTCTGGGCGATATGTTCAAATACGGAGAAAGCTGCAGGCCGAAGCACTTAAAGATGCTGATCCACATCCCAATATTGCGCCAAACTGTTAAAGTCACGTGAGAATTTGTTCTCCGGAAAATGTCGGAAATAAAGATGTCTTCTGCATCTTTTCACAACAGATTAGAAAGCATACAAAAACGACTCGCCAAGGAAAATATATTGCACGACAATGATAGGCGGGGTAGAGAAGGGAGTACACCCAACCACGGACCAAGAAGACCGCGAAATTGTGAGTAAAGACTTGGATACATAAACAATTATTAATTTAGACAGTCTGCTGAAACTGAGGAGAAGTCCGATCCTGACCGATGATCACTCAATTTCGCTCAAATCTGAATATCTAGGCTAATTATTTCAGTATCTCAATATCTGTAAATTATTCCCGTCTCTAAAAGTTCTAATTCAGAAACGTAACGCAAAATGAAATGAAGCGGGTTGCAGTTCAAGTTGTAATGAAATAAATCTTAAAATCTAAGTACCGATAAAAAATTAAATAAAAATCTTATATGTCACTAATGTGGCCAAGCGAAATGAAAAAAATAAATAATTAGCCCAAATTACAGACAAACTCCTCGATGGCAAGTAGTGAAATTTTTCCAAATGACTTTTTATCAGAACTTTTATTTGAATGACTTTATCGGCAAATTACTGATTATCAAACCATCACTAACAACTCTAGTCCAGCCCCAGCGCTGAACGTCAGTCTTGTTACACTCGCCTGTACGTCCTGAGACCGTGTACTTGACTCCTTGGCGAAAAAGTTTGACTTCCGAGTCAATTTTACTGGGCAACTTTTTACTGCTAAATGGTCGTGTGTCAGTCCCTGTGGACGCCTGACAAATGTAAATGAACATCTTAGTGAGAAAATAAGACCTTGCTTACCCCGCTAGAACCAGTATGAGAGACACAACACGCTGTTAAAAAACACATCCCTCTCTTCTATCCGATTTGCCCGACTTCATTGAAAGGGTAACACACAAATTTACAAACCCGGGCAAAAAAGATGAAACAAAATTTAGGTATGCCTGGGAGAAAAAAATTTAAATCTTTGAAAAGTTCAGAATCTTCAATCATTTATTGCTTTGCTTAGACCAATTACAATAATTTACAATCAAATTCTTTTCAAAAATCCGAATTTTTCCCCCCAGGCTTACCTAAATTTTACTGCATCTTTTGTGTCTGAGTTTGTAAATTTGTCCGTTACACTTTCAATGAAGTCGGGTATACTGGTTCAAGCGGGCTAAGCAAGGTCTTATTTTCTCAATACGATGTTCATTTACATTTGTCAGGCATCCACAGGGTTTGACATGCGACTGTTTAGCAGTAAAAGTTGCCCAGAAAAATTGACTGGGAACTCATACTTTTTCGCCAAGGAGTCAAATACACGGTCTCAGGACGTACAGGCGAGTGTAACGAGACTGACATCCAGAGCTGGACTATAACAACTCCAGCTTACAACTTACAAGTACACAAGATTGAAATTTTTTTTCCAAATTTAAAAATCGTTTAAATCTCTGATGATGGTTGAGTTTGAAATTTGTAAAAATTTGATCGAAACTGCTCAACAATATGGCTGCTCCATGAACGCAATTAAAAGTAAGTAATTATTGTAATGAATCCATGACCACTCGGACTAAGACTAGTCGCACCATCTGATAGACCACTCGGCCCAAACAAAGAGACTACTCGGACCATACAAAAAGTCCTCTTGGACCAAACAAAAAGACCACTCGGACTAAAAAGAAAGTGTTGTTTTAATGAATTGATAACTGTGTTTGTTTTAATATGAGTATACTCAAACCAATAATACTATGTTGTTTTAATGAATTAATTATTGCGTTTGTTTTAAAATGACTACTCAAACTAATATTAATTTAAGACCACATCAAATGGCTCAAAAAATTTTTCGGTACGTGTACTCAATAGTTACTAGGGCTGTGTCGATATATCGATACACCGATATGTATCGATACGTTCCAGCGATATTTATATCGATATGTAATATGGCCGTATTGTTGAAAAAATTCTTCAGTTCAGAAAGACCATGAATTGAAACCCACGTGGCGAAAGAAAACGATCTCAGCATGATGGTTTGTCAATCGAATGTCTTCAACTCCCCGTATGAATTCCATGTACCGCTAAATATTATAATAACTGGATCATACATTGATGGATTCACTGAGCAGTTGTTAGGTAAATTTAAATCTTCATTGGATATAATCCCCTGATAGAACACCGAATACACCGAGAAACAATCATTTTTATACGGCCACATTTTCATGTGGACGTATTATGTCGTCGCCTTTGTCCGTCCGGACGTCCGTCTGTCCGTCCACAATTTGTTTGTGGACTCTCTACAGGTCACAATTCTTATCCGATTTAAAAAAACGCAAATACTGTTAAAAAATGGTATATCAAGGTTGTGGACCCTGTGGAGGTCACAATTTTGATTCGATTTTGATGAAACTTGAAATTCATGGTTATAACCCAAAGATCTTGCTTCCTTTCGATATTTGCGCATATCGGATCGTAACTTCCTGAATTATGGCCCCTGATTATACGCAAAATCGCCTTTTTTTTAGCTTGGAGGTCACAATTATTATTCGATTTAAAAAAACGTTTGATTTTATCATCGTTACACCCTAAGGAAGGTTGAGTTCGAATTTCGGGAAAATCGGACGAAAATTGCCATACAAAATGGCCGCCGTTTGTACGCGAATACTGTTAAAAAATGGTATATCAAGGTTGTGGACCCTGTGGAGGTCACAATTTTGATTCGATTGTGATGAAACTTGAAATTCAAGGTTATAACCCAAAGATCTTGCTTCTTTTCGATATTTGCGCATATCGGATCGTAACTTCCTGAATTATGGCCCCTGATTATACGCAAAATCGCCTTTTTTTTTAGCTTGGAGGTCACAATTATTATCCGATTTAAAAAAACGTTTGATTATATTACCGTTACACCGTATGGAAGATTGAGTTCGAATTTCGGGAAAATCAGACCAAAATTGCCATACAAAATGGCCACCGTTTGTACGTGAATACTGTTAAAAAATGGTATATCAAGGTTGTGGACCCTGTAAAGGTCACAATTTTAATTCGATTTTGATGAAACTTGAAATGCATGGTTATAACCCAAAGATCTTGGTTCCTTTCGGTATTTGCGCATATCGGATCGTAACTTCCTGAATTATTCGAATTTCGTGAAAATGGTACCAAAATCGCCGGACGAAATGGTCGCCGTTTGTACGCGAATAGTGTAAAGATATGGTATATCATGGTTGTTGACTCTGTACAGGTCACAATTCTTATCCGATTTTGACGAAAAGTCACATTTCTAGGTTGTGTACCGTCACACCATAATCATTGTCGACTTCGAATTTCATGAATATCAGACTGGAACTGACCAACGAAATGGCTGCTCCCAATACAGTATGAAATACAGGACTTAATGATGTAGGAAAAATCACTTTCCGTATTGTTTGTTCTCTATCCATCTCTCGAAAATGTGGGCGTATCCTGCCTGGCAGTGCCAGCCTATCTTGAGCTTGGAGGTCACAATTATTATCTGATTTTAAAAAAAATGTTTGATTTTAAAAACCAAACAAATTCTAATGATTTTCTGATAATTCCTTAATATGCGACAACTCTTGTTGACTGCTCGGACGATTTGGCTGCTGTGTGGGCGTATGTTTCGTTGCCTGGCAACCTATTTGTAGCTTGTGGACCCTATAGAGGTCACAATTTTGAACTGATTTTGATGAAACTTGACATGCATGTTTATAACCCAAAGATCTTGGTTCGTTTCGATATTTGCGCCTATCGGAATTTCCTGAATTATGGCCCCTGATTGTCCGAAAAATTGCCCTTTTAAGCTTGTGGTCCATCTGGAGGTCAAAATTATTATCCTATTTAAAAAACCAATTGATTATATCACCGTTACATGGTAATGAAGGCTGAGATTGAATTTTGTGAAAATCAAACCAAAATTGACGGACAAAATGGTCGCCGTTTGTACGCGAATAGTGTGAAAATATGTTATATCAAGGTTGTGGACCCTATATAGGTCACAATTTTGAACCGATTTTGATGAAACGTGACATGTATGTTTATAACCCGAAGATCTTAGTTCCTTTCGATATTTACGCCCATCGGATCGTAACTTCCTGAATTATAGCTCCTGATTGTACGAAAAATCACCCTTTTTAGTTTGTGGTCCCACTGGAGGTCAAAATTATTATCCGATTTAAAAAACCGTTTGATTATATCACCGTTACATGGTATTGAAGATTGAGGTAAAATTTCGTGAAAATTGGACCAAAATTGACAGACAAAATGGCCGCCGATTGTACGCGATTGTACCCTATATAGGTAACAATTTTGAACCGATTTTGATGAAACTTGACATGCGTGTTATAAACCAAAGATCTTGGTTCCTTTCGATGTTTGTAACTTCCTGAATTATGGCCCCTGATTGTCCGAAAAATGACCTTTTTAGCTTGTGGTCCCTCTGGAAGTCACAATTATTTTCCGATTTAAAAAAACCGTTGATTATATTAATTTACTACTTATCCTGACATAACTCTTTGCATATTCCGTTGGAAGACATCAAAGTAAAACTGAAACACCGCCATGACCTCTGACCTGCCTCACTATCACCACAGACCACATCATGTGTCACTACTGTCTTAACTTCCTCTTCCGTTTTCCGTGCATGATGAGTGCACGTGGTTTTTTTTGTAGCTCTCTGAGATACTTGGTTTGATAATTGTTTACCTTTATTTGACTTTATTATGTCTTCTGCTGATATCCCCATTGCTTATTCGGCCGGGGAAATAAGACGATCTATGTGTACAAGATGCAATTTCTCTAAATCGGCCAAGGACCCGCATCCTTTTTGTCCCGATTGTGTTGAGGGTGAAACTTGTTCGCCACTACGAAGATGTGATTGGTGTTTACCTTTAGATGAAAAAGCCTTCAAGGCGTATTTAGATGTTATTCGTAAGAGAGGCACTCAACAGGACAGGCTTGTTAGAAGTTATGTCACCGTTCCCGAGGAGAACCAGTCTCCTGGTGCCGGCATGATTAGTGATGCAGAGAGGCAGATCAGTGATTTCGACAAAAGCGTGGTAGGGGCGTATCTGAGAGATCAAGTTCTCAGAAGGACGGCGCATCTCGAAAGTCGGGAGTTTCGGCGTTGTCCAGCGCATGTCTGAAACCGAAGTCATTTAAGAAGACCAACGCATCCAAGCAGACTAGCGCACCACAGAAGGTCGGTGCTCCAAAGAAGACCGGCGCTCCAAAGAAGATCAGCGCTTCACAGACTACCAGCACTTCACAGGCGATCGGCGCTTCACAGATGACCAGCGCTTTACATGCGCCCGGCGCTTCTCAGACGACCGGCCCTGTACAGGAGCCCGACATTTCACAGACAGTCGGCGCTTCACAGGCGCCCGGTTTTGCACAGACATTCGGCGCTTCACAGATGCCCGGCGCTTCACTGACACCAAGCGCAGTTCAAATTTTGGATGTCTTGAAGAATTTATTGATTAACATCAAGTTACCGGAGATTCCTCATCGTCGACAGGTACGACTCGTATTCCATCATCAACGAACGCTACCACACACGATGTGGAGGCACCAGTTTATGAGCCAACGCATGAGAGCGGCGAATCAGATCACTCGTCAGCCAACTCTGAAGCGTCCGATTCTGAACCAGGTATCTTGTCACCGAGAGATACAATTGCTTGGATTTACAGTACCTTACCTGATCTTGCACCACAGCCTTTGCGACCAGATCCATCACCCAGTGGAGTCAAATGTATCAAGAAAATCAACACCAGCAGTTACTGTTGGTCGTTCCGTACCCCCTGATGGAACTGTAAAACAAGTGTCTTCATTCCTTAACTCTGCGTTCAAGAAATTGAATTGGAAAGGAAGGTTGTTCAATAAACCAGTTATTAAGGAGAGTTTATACCCAATACATGGTCTGGATTTTTCTATCGACGCATTGAAAGTAGATTCTAACATGGAGTGTCTGACTTCTAGGAGATCTTTTCCTGGAGCTAAGATCGAGGATGGAATAGTGTCTTGTTGGGAGTCATGTGTTAAACAATCCATGATGGCTTCGTCTCATTTAGGAACACATTTAGAGGCTTTATTAGAGAAGT
Organism: Patella caerulea; assembly: GCA_036850965.1. Lineage (NCBI taxonomy): Eukaryota > Metazoa > Mollusca > Gastropoda > Patellidae > Patella > Patella caerulea. The sequence goes on along the minus strand of JAZGQO010000001.1, from coordinate 44,785,009 downwards.
TTTGTCATTCGAAGAACGAAGATGACATTTGTGTTACTTCGGCTATCGCTTCAGCGGCATCGGCGTTGAATACTATTGCCAACATTAATAATAATACATTCCTAGTTGGTAATATTATCAAGGAAAGACGGGTTGCAGCTTTAGAAGGTTCAAAGTTAGAACTCCATTTGAGAGAGTCCTTGCTTTGACAACCGGTTACGGGAGAATATGTGTTTCATAACAATATTCAAGAGGCCTTAAAGGCACAAGATAGTCACAACACACAGGTGGCTATGGCGAAGTCACTCAAATCGAATATCAAGGTCGAGAGGATACTTAAAAGGAAGCATGTTTCTTTCGGACGGAATCAACCATCGTATAAGAAGCCACGATTTTCTCAACAGATGACAGCTTCAACGCCATCGGCAACGACTTCGACGTCATCTAATAGTTATAAGTTTGGAGCATCTAATTCTTTTCGGAACCAAGATAATAGAAAAGGTGGAAGACGAGGGTTTTATGGTAGATCTTCGTACAACTCGAGGACAGGCACGCCACGACGAAGTTGACTTCATGTCAGGGGGGGAATCGGGCCTTTCGTCAGACAGTTTCGTCTTGTCAAATGTACAGACTTTTACCATTCCAAGGCGGGAAGTTTCGGTCGAAACATCCCCTGTCGGATCAAGGCTCCAGAAGTATTGGAAAAATTGGGAAATTTTAGGCGATCAGTGGGTGACAGATGTGTTGAGAAACGGATATCGTCTACAACTGACGTCATCTCCGCCGTTGACGAAGACACCTGTAGAAGTGATTTATCCAGATGCGCATACGGAAATCTTAAGAGAAAACATTCTTATTCTCTTAGAGAAGGAGGCAATCGAAAGAGATCCCGTTGGACAATCTCACTCCGGTGTTTTATTCAAAAATATTTTTGGTTCCAAAGAAAAATTCGACAAAGCTGAGAATGATTCACAACTTGATGTCATTCAACCAGCTTTATTTGGCTCAACCTCCGAAGTTCCAGATGACATCGCTCGCACAGTTACGGCGGGCGATTCGTCCAGCAGATTTCCTAGCGTCTATCGATTTACAGGATGCCTATCTGCACATCCCGATTCATCCATCATGTCACAAGTACCTTCGGTTTTATTTCGAAGGACGTCATTACCACTGGAGGGTTTTGCCGTTCGGAATATCAGTGGCTCCTTGGTTGTTTACTCGGATTACCAAGCCGATAGTAGGATTTCTACATTCTCGAGGAGTCTGGTTCGACTCCTACATAGACGATTGTATTCTAGCCAACTCAGAGGAACTCCGTCTTTGTGCGCAACTGAAGTTCGTTCTTCAAGTATTTCACCAACTAGGTTGGTTAGTGAACAAGGAGAAGTCAGACTTAATACCTACACAGAACCTCCAGTTTGTCGAAGGACTGTTCGACACGTCTCGGGGAATATTGATGTTACCTTGGGACAGATGGGACAAGATACAACAAGTCGTTCAGTCTATCCAAGATGCTCCACAGTCGGTTCATACATGGACCAAGGCTTTAGGCCTTCTAACATCAGCCCAGTATGCTACGGCCCGAGGAAGGCTTCAATTACGACCACTGCAGATGTTCATACAGTCCAGAATGGAGTCACTGGAACTTCAGGATTTAATAGTTCTACCTTCGGAGCTACAGCGGCATGTACTTTGGTGAAAGGTTCCCGTAAATGTGATGACGGGGGTACCATTGGTAGAGCAGGGATGGGGTGCTCATTTAACGGGTCACCAGAAAAACGTTTCGATCCACAATCCATTCGTCGCCGGAACGTGGAATCACGAGGAGAAGAACCTACACATAAACGCTCTAGAATTTATAGCAGTAATTCGAGCAGTTCAAAATTGGTCAGACCTTTTAATAAATTAGACAGTAATGATAAAATTATGTCCGTCAAACTTGGACAGTCCAATGTTATTTCAGCGATGGTGAAGGGGTTTTCGTCAGGAGGACCAATTACAGAAGTTTAAGCCTCCACCATGGGACTTAGGAATTGTACTTTCGTATTTAACAAAATCACCTTATGAACCGTAGGTGGAAGCTGACATGACACATCTTACATATAAGACAGCATTTCTACTCGCTTTTGCCACGGCTGCTAGAGTTTCCGAAATACATGCGTTGGATGTCACTCAAGTCAAATCAAGTCAAGTCAATGAAACATTGAGTAATCTGAAAACTAAAGGGAAATAACTGATACTTGTGTTGCTGTAATCGGGATGACTCCCGACTTCAAAACTTTCAGAAAAATGAAATGAAAATGGTAAGAAAACATCGAAAAATTAAATGAGATAACTTTGAACAAAACTAGAACTTTTTGAATCAGGTTGAACTCAACTGTTTGAATATGTACGTTAAATATGCAGATTTGGAAAATTATAAAGACATAATATCAAAATCGGTCAAAAACTCACAAAGTTACAAATTTAAATGTAGTGAGAAACATTGCACCCGGGCAAAAAAAATAATCTTTAAACTAAAGGGAAATAACTGAAACTTGTATAGCTGTAATCGGGCTTCCAAGATATGTTATATAATTATGGTTTCCAATATGTTCGGTTATAAGTAGGAAATCGTGACGACTTCTTAAAGTTGGGTTCCCAGATAAGTATTTATCGGGTGGTCATTGCCTATAAAAGTATGGCAATTTTGGTATATATGGAAAGAAGAGATATCCAATCTTACTAGAAAAATACTGGATTCCCTGAAAAACACTCATGGAGCGTAAACAGGACAAAAATGTAAGAGGTTCCCTTAATAGTCAACCCGACGAATAAGGGTACCTGCACGCTTGGCGTTGAAGGCTGCACGCGAACTTGAGTGATTTGTGTACATTTTGAAAAACTTTATGAAGAGTTAGACATACAACAATTTCTGGGGTAAAAATCACGGAAAAAGACGCATGCAGTGGATAATCCGAGAATTTAATTAGGATTCTATATTTGTAGTAAATATAGTCAGCGCTTACAGACAACATCGTCTTGTGTATGCAATGCATTCTCCCCTGTCATCTGCCACCGCTGCCATTGGTTACGGCGAGGGGTAATCGCCTGACGCAAACATGGTCTCTTTCGATAGATTTTTATAGCAGGCTATTCTTGTCAATAAAAATGTTATGAGAACGATTTGAAGCAAAATTATGATAAGATAATTAGTTTGCATATGTTTTTAATTCTAATATATCATCAAATCACCCAGTTTGTATCCGGGAACCCAACTTTAAGCATATTTTAAACAAAGGGTCATAGACTGCAATATACAAGAATGGCACTCTGCAATAAAAAAAATTGCCAAAGCAAGATTTCTATGCAGAAATTAAATAATTGCTAGAACCAAAAAAATATTTATCCACTATAATAAATAAGCAAAATAGAGAAAATGAAATGAAATTGAATGGGGTTTAACGTCCTACTGTTCTGCTCCTACAATGGGCTAATGAAGACGGGCATACGCCATAAAGTGTGCAATGAGGGAAATTTTACCCGGGCAGCGGCGTTACGGCCTACGAGGTTGGACAGGCGACCATACTCCTTGTCACGCACAACCAAGAAATCAAAACAACGCCAGTTGACTCAATGACAGACGTTATGATACAGAGCGCACGTGCTAACCATTCAGCCACGCAACCTCCCTAAAATCGGCAAATTGCTGACCTACAGGGAGAAACATTTCAACCGGGCCAAATTTTCTATTTTAACAGTTTAATTTGCACGGTACCTTTAGTTATCAACCGATTATTACAAAACTTTTAAAAATAAGCTCCCCCTGACCACCTTAATCGTTCGCAATAAACGTTTGCCCCTTAAAATCGACAAATTGCTGACTTTAAAGTGAGAAACATTACAACCGGGCCAAATTTTCTGTTTTATCACTTTTACAGTACCTTTGATTACCAACCGATTATTACAAAACTTTAAAAATAAAGAGAAAGAGAGAAATGCGGCCTAACGTCCATTCGACACAAACTAGGTCATTTCGGGACTAACATATGTTTTTTTAACTTTATTTAAAAACTCCCCTTGCGCGTACTGGTCTTTAGCCGTTAGGAGGAAATCGAAGAACACGGAGAAAACCCACGAGGTTGGACATCATACACCATGTCACGTGCAACCTGGAGATCGAAACGACGCCCGTTGACTCAATGACAGACGTTACGATACAGCGCACACATGCTAACCATTCAGCCTCCCTGAATTCGGAAAATTGCTGACTTATAGCAAGAAACATTTCAACCGGGCGAAATTTTCTGTTTTAACAGTTTAATGTGCACGGTACTTTAATTACCAACCGATTATTACAAAACCTCTGAAAATAAGCTCCAACTGACCAGCTTAATTGTATGCAATAAACGTTTTGCCTGAATTGAAAGTTCTGCACGGAGAAAGTTCATCTCGATTTCCCGGCGTGGTTCCCTTTGTCAGTGAGGCAGAACGGAGGGCCTGACAAGCACAGCTGTCTAGTCGTAAAAACCAAGGTCAAGTGTACACATTACAGTGCACGTAAAATATCCCTAAGCAGTTGGAATTCGATACTGTTGAATAAGCTCTATACGATGACTAAATGCGTAGATTGTAGTCACCCACACTGCATGTTTCGCTTAACAATGAAAGGGTGCCGTATTCAATGTTTGATCCTTTTGTTCTTCTACTCCTGATATGTTGGACTGTTGATCGATGGTTTCATATAAAAGACTACCAATAAGACTCTTTATAGAAGAAGTTCCCAAAAAATAGTATGTTGACTTTACGAGAAAGACCTCTAAACATGCTCCAAATTGTAAAAATACGACTTTTTGGATTTTCAATCTCTTTTTTTCGGCTATCCCTGATATTTAAAAAAAATGATACAATGATTTCAAACAACAGGCTAGCTATTACACTCTCTATTGACAAAAGTTTCACCGCCCTCCCTTCATTATAACCGAAGTTATCGTGCCCTAAAGAATCAACAAATCAGCATGCTTATCTCTGCTTACCCTAAGCAGAAAATGCTCATCTTTGAACTCAATCATGACATTGACCTAGTGAACGTCTACACCAAGTTTGAACATTCTAGCTTAATTAGAAGGAGAGTTATTGTATTCCAAAGTCCCGGTCCTTCAAATTGCTTCTATTTTTCATTTTCAATTCAAAATGGTGACCATCACGTGACCGAAATCAAAATTCGGATCCGACAGATATTTAGGCATTCCTTAAAGGATTCTGAAAATATAACTCCCGAGTCTGTAAGAAAAATAGCAAAAAAACCTTTTTGATTTTTCACGTTTAAAGATGGTGGCACTTCCAGTTTGATCGACAAACTCCATATTTTGTGTACGAATTAGTAATTACTTCTCTAGTATTCAAAAAAAAAAAATAGGTCATTCTGACCTATATTTCGACGATTTTTTTGAAAACTTTGATCCTTAATTTCACAAAGGGGAGATAATTTAGAAAATTTCCAAGGACATCATTGAATTTGCATTGGCAAGATCTACTAACATTCTAAATTTCACGAAAATCGCACAACTATTAAAGAAGTTGTCAAATTGGTAATAACTTCCGGTTCGAAATGACAGCGACGAATTTTCGAAATTCGAAAATCCGAAATTGCAGATTTGAAGTAAATGTTTCAAGATACTCAAAGAAAAAAGAATTAGTAAAATCGGTCAAAGAATAACAAAGTTACGACTATGCATTGTCAGTTTTTTCGTTCGTAAAATTCGGTGATTTCGGATTCGTAAAACGTTTTGAAAATATATTTAATCAAGGTTCGCACCCCATTTTTCGGGAGGTAGGTCAAAATTTCGGAAAGATCCTATGGATAGATTCTGAGAAATCCGATTTGCAGAAAACACACAAAAAAAAAAAATAATAATAATAACTTTAACAGAAACAATAAGCTTTCATATGTAATACATATGAAAGCTTAATAATAATTTTAACAAAAACAATAGTGTTTCACACAAGCTACGCAGTGTGAAACCCTAATAAAAGCCCGTGTCTCATGATATGTAAGCACACATCTCTAGAATTCACCGTCAACATGCCAAATACATGTACATGAATTAGTCCGAAAATATCCTGCCGACTTTTTAATTTCGGCGCCAAAGTGTCTTGGCTGTCAATCATGGTTCAATGATGTGAATTGAAACGTGGCATCATAAGTAACTGATTGACAAAAAATAGATGTCCCTTTAACACCACATTGCTATGTTGTAAATTGCCAGTAGTAATAATTACAGTACAAACAAAAATTGACACATTATGGAATAATCAAAACTGTTACGCTATCGAGCAGCAAATGATTCTTTAACCCCCTTCCCATGCATTCGTAATTTTATGTCTGGTCAAATTCATTTCTCACTTAGCAGTGTTACATTCTGCTAATAATAAATTCAACAAAGCTCATTTTAGAAAATTAGAGTGCTTCAAATGGGGTAATCCAACCCTTACTGATACATGTATAAACAGCGATTCTTACCAACTACTGCAATGACATGTCTAAATATGAAAACACGTAAAGATTCGGTTTTAGTTACAACTCTTTTTAGTTAGTATCTTACCTTTATCGAAATAAAATCCATAAAATAGAAATTCCCATGTCTATGAATATCGCAACACACCTAACCATAAGTTGTAGATCACGAAAAATGTAAAAATCACAAATAAATTTCCAATAACGATGCGTTTATCACCTCACAAAATTTATACATTGCAGAACACAAGCTAATTTGTATGGGATTGGCTTCAAAAGAACGGAAGTTGTCAATCTCCCTTTGAACTCTCAGTATTTCCCGTGAACCAAAGGAAGACAAATGTATATACAGGGGCGTACATAACGATTTCGATTTGGGGGGTGTTTAGCCAAAATGTGACCGACTGATGCACATACTGAATGTCAGTGACTAGTTTCGTTCGTATCGTACTCTTCAGACTGGACTGATAGGACTCACGTGTTGGGCGTTTTTATTTATACTAGTCACTGACATTTAGGATAACCAGGTCTTCATAGCCACCTTATCTCTTCTTTTATCTCACTCTCTGCTTACAATCTCGTTATGTCAAATTTTGTTGACCAGACCGGTCGGTCGTGATTCCTTCCCTTGCCTCGGAATCAACCACCATTCTGATGGAAGATATTCTCTCGGCTAAAAAATCTTTTTTCTCCCAGCTACGAGAGATACGTAGAATCAAACTGATCCAGAGCCGATCGTGTCGATAAGAAGCCGCTTATTTGACATTGACACATAACCGAAGGTGAATAGGCCTACTCGTCCAATTAACACAACAGACAATCTCACTTTGGTCCATAAAATAGACAGACACATACTAGTTGCCTCCTACTTCCGATTTCCAAGGTATTTTAGTCAACCTTGACACTCACACAAATAAACCATTTGGTACTGTTTCGTACCTTATCATATTAAACCCCTCTGGCGCCATGTTGAATCACACAGTATTTAACCCATTTAACCCTGAGCCAATTAAAAGATTAGCTACCCTAACCCTAAGCTCATTGAACCAGCAGGGCCCATCTCCCTAAGCCAATTAGAGGATTATTGTTAATCCTAATACCCTCCACAAAACTGCAAATGATTTAAAAATATTTTTTATCCATCAAAATACTCTGTTACAAAAATGTACACATTGCCGTGTTCTTTCCAATGATATAAAATTAAATTTTACAAAGTAGTAAGTTCCACTAAAGTTATGACTTTTCTCTATCATATTGGCAAAATAATGTGAAAAAGTATCCCTTACGAATTTTTAAAAAAAAATAAAACAAAAATATAATCCCTCGTGTTGGCAGCAGTGTTCTAAGTAAATATAAATATAACTTTTAAAAAGAAATATCACCCAAAATAACAGTCACTTCATCGCCTACAGCATTTAACATTTCTGCCTTTCTTTGGATATATGACGGGAATTGTCGTTTTTCTTTGCTTCATTGCGTCGAAAATAAAATTATTTATTTGAAATCTTCGACAGTGTAATATTCCCCTATTTAGCTTGTATTAAACACCTAAAAGTTTTGATTCAATTTAGCTTTCCAAAGTCTAGAATTATTACCCCTAAGTTTCGTGTTGTCATCTGTTTGAGCGAGCGAATCCAAGATGACGGCGACTCGCTTGATCTCGGCTCGAGTATACGCATTCTTCGCATCATAACATCAAAAAAATAATAAATAGTTGGATTTCTTCGACATTATCATATTCCACTATATACCTGGCAGTAAATCATAAAATCTGATTCTATTTCACTCTCAATATCATATAATTATTAGCCGTAAGTGACAGCGTGAAAATATTGAAATAGTGCCAAATTGAATGACACGGTGTGAATTTTCACCTCTGACCTGTTACGTAATTACTGAAAGATCCGGTGTTGAAACATATATTCCTTTTCACCGCTGATTTTACTTTTATTACCCAATCACCAATAATTAATGAAATAGAAACAATAGAAGTAAGTTGATTGATTTCTCGTTTGGGTTTGCTAATGCCGTTGCCAAGTATGAAGGGTCCGCGAGTTGATTCGCTACCGTGAGCCACATGCCGCGAATCGTTTTGCTACCGTAAAAAATGGGTTAACGTTCTAAAACCTAACTACTGGTACTTCATAGATTATTTCATACTAAAGTTTTTTGTGAGTAGCGTGACGTATACAGTGAGCACTTATTTTGATACCGACTGCTCCTATTTTGCGACCGACTGCACTGATCTTTGCAACTGACTATTTTATAGTAAAGTTTTGCGTGATTAGCGTGACATATACAGTGAGTACGTATTTCGATACTGACTACTCTATTTTGCGACCCACTGCACTGGTTTTGCGACTGACTATTTTTTTTGCTGGGGGGGGGGGTGGTGGTGGTTGTACCCCCCCACACACACACACACATTTACGCCCCTGTGTAAATATAGTCTGGCTGCACGATTATTTCAAGACAATGTTCTTTGGTGCGAAGACATGTCTCCAATGTTCAACTAATGATATTGTGGATTTGATTATGTATTAATGTCTGCTGCATTATTACTTGTCGGTGACACCCAATTTCCACTTTATGTGATGTCATAGACATCTACTCGTGAATATTTGAAGTTGTTGCAGACGTGTCATTAGGCTATTTGTATTTTGAGTTGCATAATATGCGGATCCCTTGTACCCTGGTGCAACGTTCGCTTTCTTTTATATATATGCGACCTGGGTATAAATTCTATTGCAGGATTAACCCACGAAATTAATTGGTTGGGAACCTTATAATTTCTCTTTTTGCTTGAGGTTAATATTCTTTCCCCGACTATGATTATTCAGGAAGGTCGTTCATTTGTGATTTGTTATAAACTTGTTTGGGGTTAGTTTGGCTTCCAATACAAGCCAATATTAGAAAATATAAGTAATAGAAATTATAAAACATCAAACAATGAAGCGAATACTGAATGGGTGGTGTGATTTTAACGGAGTAATTAATTTGAACAGTAGATGCAAGACGAGGTATTCAACAACGGTTAAAATGATTTTCACTGATTGATAGGGGTGTAACGATACATCGAACATTAACCATCTAAATGTTGATAATACCACCTTAACAACATTTCCTGATATTGCAAATTCTCTGGCCAGTACTTTTTCATTCAATTCATCATCCAATTTCTCCTCTGATGCCTTTCGAGGCATTAGACAACAACAGTTGAAAAGGCAACTTAATTTCAAGTCCCGTAATTATGAATGTTATAATGATACCTTTCCGTTGCAGAGCTCTGAGATTCGCTAAAGCAAGCTCGGGATACTGTAACTGGTCCAGATGAAATACACTACCAGATATTAAAACATTTACCTTTTCCAACACTCCTCATCTTACTGGATCTTTTCAACCGGATTTGGGTTGATAGGAATTTCCCTCCTTTGTGGTATGAAGCCACAATCATTCCCATCCCTAAACCGAGAAAAGATCGTTTTTTCGAAATCCAAGACTGACTGCATGCATTTCTGTCAGAAACGAGATTTGCATCCAGATCCAGAACTTTATTTGGATGGCAATCGCCTTCCAGTTGTGGATGAAAAAAAATTTCTGGGGCTGATATTTGATAAGAAATTATCATTTATCCCCCATATAAAAAGCCTGAAAAAGAAATGTCTGAAAGCCCTCAACATATTGAGAGTCTTATCAAATACTGACTGGGGACCAGATCGTAAGGTCTTGCTCAGATTATATCGAGCTTTGGGTGTATTCTGTATGGGTCTGCCATACACATACACAACCACGGACTTTGAATCAGTTTAGGAGCATTTTGTACATCTCCAGTGGACAGTTTATACGTCGAGGCGCACAAGCCCTCATTGCACAACAGACGTGATAAACTGGACCTGCAGTATGCTACGAAAATTGCATCACTTCCAAATCACATTTCTTTTAACACCATATTTAGACCTCTTCATGAACATTTGTATCTAGTGAAGACTAATGCCATTCCATCATTCGGTATTCGCATACAACCCCTTTTGTCTGAGGCTGGTATTGTCCTCGACAGTATTGCGAATACCCCTGTCTTTGGGATTCCACCGGGGGCTTTATCTCCGCCAAAGATTGATTTCTATCTTTCTCAGCATAAAAAGAGAGATAATAGCTCGACGGTGTTCCAATCTCTCTTTAGAGAGTTAAGGTCTAAGTATGGTGATTATGCTCCTGTTTACACCGATGGATCGAAAGATGGTGATCGGGTAGCTTCGGCTACTGTGACGCCATCCGAAACCATTTCTGCTCGCCTACCACCTGCTGCTTCTATTTTTACAGCTGAGCTTCAGGCTATTCTTCAGGCTTTGGAGTTCATTTTTACTGATTCTTTGTCCTCACTACAAGTGATAAATAATAAACAGCTCAAACACCCATTAGTACAAGTGATAAATAATAAACAGCTCAAACACCCATTAGTAGCAGACATTTATTGTCTGCTACTATCACATGAGATTATCAGCAAGGACATTATCCTTTGCTGGCTCCCCAGTCACGTAGATATAAAAGGGAACGGTGAAGCAGATTTGGCTGCCCAGTCTGCCTTAGACCTTCCCTTATCTGAATTTTTAACGCCTTATACGGATTTTAAATCCTGTATAAATAATTTTATTTATGACCGCTGGCAACGTTCTTGGGATCTTGCAGGCACAAATAAACTTAATCACATAAAGCCTCTCCTTGGAGACTGGCCAAGCTCCTACAGGTCTAACAGGAGAGATGAATTTGTTTTGTGTCGCTCTCGAATAGGTCATACTTTTTTAACTCACATTTTCATCTTAAAGCGAGAGCCTCAAACAGAATGTGATCACTTTCATGTGCCTTTGACAGTTAAGCACATTTTGATTGAGTGCCAGCATCTCAAGGATATTAGATCTCATTTTTCCCGTTGTCAGTCATTACATCATATGTTTGCCCAACCGGGTTTATATGGAAAAATATTAGACTTTTTAAAAGAGACAGGATTTTATCATAAATTTTAATTGTGTATATATATCGTTTCATTTTTGTTTATTTAAATATTTATATGCATAAAAGATGTGTTTTATTTTTAGTTTTTACTTACTGTGATATTGTTTTTATTTATGCATATAATGCTTTTCTGTGATATATTTTAAGCTGTCTCGTAATGATCATCATAAGTTTGGCACAATATAGCCCAGTTGGAGCTAACGTGCCATTAAACTCAATTTCATTCATTCATTGCATCCTTATTATTATATGGCTTGCGACCCATTTCTGTCAATTTCTAGGCCCCAAATATTAGCGATTTAGCTCCTTTAATATTTACAAGCTATATCCCCAAGCAAGAGCTGTAATGGATAAATAAAACCATGTATTGTTTTGTACATGTATTGCTGTTGATTAAGGAAGAGTTTGAAAACACAGTACGTATCATTGTTATTCTTGAAACTTGTATTATTAGAAGCATTTACTTCTCACATAGACATTGTATGACTGTAAAATTGTAACTTACTTAAGGCTTATGGTTTGCAGTAGAAGTGGAATTAACATAGATGAAATGTTTATTTCTTTATTTGACTGTTTCAGTTTAGAAGTCCTTTTATAAAATGATTTACAATGTACTTACATCATATTTCTGATCTATATCAGACTGGAACATAATGAACTATTCAAAATATTAGATATTCTTATTAATTTCTGAAAAGAAACAAATTTCAAACATAGATTCATTTGTTTTTAGTATTATGACAAACGATGGTTTATTTGTGTAGTTTGGATAAAAGAAATGAGAGTAACAAACATGAGAAAGCATAAAAGGTTGACTGAAGATTGGGACCATTTATGTAGCTTCCCTAAATTTCTTTGTAATAGAAGTATTCTCATCCCACCTGTCTAGATCTAGCTTACGGGTTTAAGAGAAAACATTTGATTTCTTTAATTATTACCTACCTTGTGATATCTTCTCTGCAGGTATGACTGCCACTTTGCTGGATTTCATGTCAAACACATCACATTTGAACTTTTAAAGATATAACTTCTTTACATGATTGATGTCAAATCAGATAATAGTTCTGTGATTGGTCCTAACAAAAGCTGTGTTTTGTGTGGGTGTGTTCAAATTATTCATGAATACATTTGGATTTGTTGAGAACTAATCTAGACGTAGTAAATTTATTTGAATATATTTGCGTAAATATCTACATGTATGTTGATATTAATTATTCTGCTGATGTCTATTAATGCTTTTCACTCTATATTGTTCGTATCTCATGAATGGATATTGAGATAATATTATAATTCATTGAATAAAAATACATTCTTATACAGCCCTAAATGTAAGAGAAAAAAAAAGCCAACAGTGAGGCTGATGTCCCCCGCCGAAATCCCAAAATAAATAGATGACACATATTAATTAATCGCACATTTATTTTTTTCAAACGTATCGAGCAATTAAACTGTACACGAGGTGTCATCCAAAAGTGTTTTATAAAGAAAAATGCTAAAACCGACGAGAAAAATGAAAATGTACCCTAGTTAGGGGGACCCTAGGGGCAGACAAAAGGGCCCCCATGCTTGACAAAAGGGCCCCTCGTGTCCGAGTCAATCGTTTCTATGCATTGTTACTGTCGAATCCATTACTGAATGAGAATACAGTCATTGTATTGGCATAAAAATCATCAATCAAGATGAACCTAAGTTATCTTGTCCCAAAGTATCAACCAATCAAATTGCTTATCTCTGCCTACCCTAAGAAGAAAATGCTCATCTTCGAAATCCATCAAGGCATTGACCTAATAAGCATACACACCAATTTTGAACATTTTAACTCAATTCGAAGGAAAGTTATTGTGTTCCAAAGTCTCGGCAATCAAATTGCTTATCGCTCTGCTTACCCTGGGCAGAAAATGCTCATTATCGATCTTGGTCAAGGTATTACTGTAATGAAACTATACACCATGTTTCATCACTCTCACTTAATTAGAACTAAAGTTATCGTGTCCCAAAGCATCAACCAATCAAATTGCTTATCTCTGCTTACCCTTAGTGGAAAATGCTCATCTTCGAACTCCATCAAGTCATTGACCTAATAAGCATATACACCAAGTTTTAACATTTTAACTCAATTAGAAGGAGAGTTATCGTGTCCCAAAGTATCAACCAATCAAATTGCTTATCTCTGCTTACCCGAAGCGGGAAATGCTCATCTTCGAACTCCATCAAGACATTGACCTAATAAGCATATACACCAAGTTTGAACATTTTAACTCAATTAGAAGGAGAGTTATTGATATTGTGTTCCAAAGTCTGGACCAATCAAATTGCGTATCGCTCTGCTTACCCTGAGCAGAAAATGCTCATTATCGAACTTAGTCAAGGTATTACTGTAATGAAACTATACACCAAGTTTCATCACTCTCACTTAATTAGAACTAAAGTTATCGTGTCCCAAAACATCAACCAATCAAATTGCTTATCTCTGCTTACCCTAAGCGGAAAATGCTCATTTCGAACTCCATCAAGGCATTGACCTAATAAGCATATACACCAAGTTTGAACATTTTAACTCAATTAGAAGGAGAGTTATTGTGTTCCAAAGTCTCGACCAATCAAATTGCGTATCGCTCTGCTTACCCTGAGCAGAAAATGCTCATTATCGAACTTAGTCAAGGTATTAGTGTAATGAAACTGTACACCAAGTTTCATCACTCTCACTTAAGTAGAACTAAAGTTATCGTGTCCCAAAGCATCAACCGATCAAATTGCTTATCTCTGCTTACCCTAAGCGGAAAATGCTCATCTTCGAACTCCATCAAGGCCTTGACCTAATAAGCATACACCAAGTTTGAACATTTTAATTCAATTAGAAGGAGAGTTATTGTGTTCCAAACTCTTGAGCAATCAAATTGCGTATCGCTCTGCTTACCCTGAGCAGAAAATGCTCATTATTGAACTTAGTCAAGGTATTACTGTAATGAAATTATACACCAAGTTTCATCAATCTCACTTAATTAGGGTTTCACACTGCGAAGCTTGTGTGAAACACTATTGTTTTTGTTAAAATTATTATTCTTATTATTATTATTATTATTATTCTTTTGTTTTGAGTAGATCTCAGCAACTGCTTGTCGCATCGTTACGATTTCTTCGGTTTTACCGGGAAAGTGGGTGTGACTTACAGGATAAAGCTATTTTGAACGTTCTGCGACAATGCGAAATGTCCGAAATCACCGAAGTTATCATTTTTGTAAATATTGCAGTAATTTTAACAATAATCATTGGATTTTAATTTTCGATAGATTTTGGCATAGCCGGAGACAGGGCACATAGCTACGTTACTTTCAATTTTTGATTTTCGGCAAATCTTCGAAGATATTAGGAGCCAAATTTCGAAAATTTAAAATTTTACAAAAAACTTTTTTATTTATGAATATTTCTTAGTCGTGTTGTGCACAGAATTAAAGAGTCATCTGATTAGCGCAAAAATGTTAAAAAATTTTGTCTCAGTAATTTTCCTTGGCCGCCATTGGCTAATTCAGTTTTTCAGTCCTAGATTATTTTGTTATTGTTCGATTTGTATAAAACAAAGTTCATATGCTTCGTTGTCTCAATTGTCATTTTTTTTGTTACCGATAGTGTTATCTGTCGGCACCGGAAGTGGCATAATTTTACCAAAAACTACAATTTTGACAGTTATTTACGATCTTCAAAAACAAATATTATTTTTTTGAAAAATTATATGACTCAAAGAGTGTGTCCTTTCAAGGCGCAAAAAATGGCGGAAGCAGTTTTTTTAATTTCTATTTCATTTTCGAGCAAATTCGATTAAGAGGTGAAAAAAGGCGTAAAATTGACCTATTTACAACCCATTCAGGCTTTTCAGATTTTAAAATATTTTTACATAACTTTTATAAACTTGTAGCTATAATCCATACGAAGAAAATGTATGTTAAAATTAGTTTGTAATATAAGCAGTTGCCAAGAAATGGGCAGTTCTGCATAAGTCACTGTTTTCGTTATTTTGCCTGTAATATAGTCAATTATAATTGGATTTTTATAAAAGTGACATCATTTGATTCAAAAAGCATGTAGCGTCATATCAAGTTGATTACTATTTAAAATTGACATCGGAAGTGACGTCATTTTGTCAAAAACTGCATTTTAAACTGTTTAAATCAAAGTTTTATTCAACCAAGAATTACTTAATATGTATTAACAATTTGAACTTTTGGTTTAAATTCACATATAAACACAACTCATATGGTCATATAGATATCATAAAATTGTTTCTAACTTGTTCGGTTGCCGAGAAATAGGCGGTTTTCTACAGGTCACTTTTGAAGGTTTTGGGGCCATAAAAGTGTCAATTATTATTCGATTTTCATAAACGCTACACCATGTTATACCTAATGCCGTTCGGGATTTCATACAAGTAATTTAAAATTTTCCTTATCACCGGAAGTAACGTCATTTTGGCAAAAACTGTATTTTTAGCCCTCAAAACAGATATTTTATTCAAATGAGTCTGTTTTGAAATCTTTTTCAAATTATGGTATTTGATGCCAATCAACAAATAGAATGAAGCCATACGATCATACAGATATCACAAAATGGTTTCTAACTTGTACGGTTGCCGAGAAATAGCCGATTTTCTGCAAGTCACTTTTCAAGTTTTTTGGTCTTTAAAAGTGACAATTATTATTCGATTTACATAAAATTTTCACTATATGATATCGTATGCCATTTCTGATTTCATAAGACTAATTGAACATTTTCATAACAACGGGAGTAATTTAATTTTGTCAAGATCATTTACAAGTAACAAATGTATAAAATGAATTGATATTGCTGGATTTGGTTGATTCTGCGTCCATTTTATTTGTGTGCAATGTTAATTTGGAAACCTGTTTAGTGGTTTCGTTGGTACCAGAAGTGACATATGTTCAAGGGTAACTTGGCACCGGAAGTGACATGTTTAAGGGTAACGTGGCACCAGTGAAACCCGTCATTCCTGCATGCAGGTCTAGTTAGAACTAAAGTTATCGTGTCCCAAAGCATCAACCAATCAAATTGCTTATCTCTGCTTACCCAAAGCGGAAAATGCTCATCTTCGAACTCCATCAAGGCATTGACCTAATAAACACATACACCAAGTTTGAACATTCTAGCTCAATTAGGAAGAGAGTTATTGTGTCCCACAGCCAATACCACAGCATGAATTTCTTGTTGTTTCTATGCCTACATTTTTATGTGAATATATTATGTAATGATTTTGGAAAAGATGTTGGTCATCTACAATTGGAGAATGCCAGATGATCTGTCTATTGCCCATCCCCCCACCACCCTACGTATCATATCAATTTGAGCTTTGTCCACAATCATTCAATGGTATGCAAATCCAGTTAGTTAATACAAATGGAATTATACTATAATTATAGTTAGAGTTAACCTGATTCCAGGCAGTTGTTAAACAAAGATATTTTTCTAAAATTATATAATATTTAATACGCTGCATTGTGTACTTCGGAAGTCTTTTGATTCTCAGTGTATTGCCGATTACTAAGCATGTAGATCATGGGTGGGTATGGGTTTGTTTTATCTATGTTTTAGTGTTAGCTATTAATTATAATTTATTTAAATAAAACTATGATAACATTTATAATACTTTTATTTCAATTTCATACAAACTTTTATGGTGTGTTATGAATAACTTCTTTTATATTTGTATGCATGTTATATTATCAGTGAAACCATAAAACCTCATTAATCTCAGATTACTGAAATTGTTCATGTAGGAATTTGACATACAGAGGGACCACAAGCTAAAAAGATAGGCTTGAAATTCGAACTCAACCTTCCATAGGGTGTAACGGGGAGGTTTTGAACCGATACATGCCAATATCGAAAGCAGCCGAGATCTTTTGGGGATAAACCTATATTTCAAGTTTCGTCAAAATCGGATAAGAATTGTGACCTGTAGAGAGTCCACAAACAAATTGTGGACGGACGGACAGGGGCGACGACATAATACGTCCACATGAAAATGTGGGCGTATAAAAATATGTTATATCATGGTTGTGGACTCTCTACAGGTCACAATTCTTATCCGATTTTGAGGAAATAACATTTCTAGGTTGTGTACCGTCACACCATAATCATTGTCGGCTTCGAATTTTATGAATATCAGACTGGAACTGACCAACTAAATGGCTGCTCCCAATACAGTATGAAATACAGGACTTAATGATGTAGGAAAAATCACTTTCGGTATTGCTTTTCCATCTCTCGAAAATGTGGGCGTATCCTGCCTGGCAGTGCCAGCCTGTCTTTAGACGTTAAAATCATCAATCATAACAAACTGGAAACTAATTTATTCTGCAAAGAAACAGCCAGTCATCAATACCTTAAGCCATCTAGCTGCCATCCCCATCATATCTTCAATTCAATAATTTACAGTGGAGCCATCCGCATTAAGCGTATTTACAGCAAACCTGAATGGACCAGCAGGTACCATTTAACTAAATTTGAAACCTACCTTAAGCAATGCGGATATAAAAATAAAGTCATCAAAAAAGAATTTAACAAAGCCCATCAAAAAATCAAAGAAATATAGGTCAGAGTGACCTAATTTTTATACGCCCACATTTTTACAATTGTTTGTGAACAGTTTACAGGTCACAATTTTTATACGCCCACATTTTCATGTGGACGTATTATGTCGTCGCCCCTGTCCGTCCGTCCACAATTTGTTTGTGGACTCTCTACAGGTCACAATTCTTATCCGATTTTGACGAAACTTGAAATATAGGTTTATCCCCAAAAGATCTCGGCTGCTTTCGATATTGGCATGTATCGGATCAAAACTTCATGGATTATGGCCCCTGATTGTACGAAAAATCACGTTTTTAGCTTGTGGACCCTATAGAGGTCACAATTTTGAACCGATTTTGATGAAACTTGACATGCATGTTTGTAACCAGAAGATCTTGGTTCCTTTCGATATTTGCGCCTATCGGAATGTAATTTCCTGAATTATGGCCCCTGATTGTCCGAAAAATCACCCTTTTTAGCTTGTGGTCCCTCTGGAGGTCACAATTATTATTCGATTTAAAAAAACGTTTGATTATATCACCGTTACACCCTAAGGAAGGTTGAGTTCGAATTTCGGGAAAATCGGACGAAAATTGCCATACAAAATGGCTGCCGTTTGTACGCAAATACTGTTAAAAAATGGTATATCAAGGTTGTGGACCCTGTGGAGGTCACAATTTTGATTCGATTTTGATGAAACTTGAAATTCATGGTTATAACCCAAAGATCTTGCTTCCTTTCGATATTTGCGCATATCGCCTCGTAACTTCCTGAATTATGACCCCTGATTATACGCAAAATCGCCTTTTTTTTTTAGCTTGGAGGTCACAATTATGATTCGATTTAAAAAAACGTTTGATTATATCACCGTTATACCCTAAGGAAGGTTGAGTTCGAATTTCGGGAAAATAGGACGAAAATTGCCATACAAAATGGCCGCGGTTTGTACACGAATACTGTTAAAAAATGGTATATCAAGGTTGTGGACCCTGTGGAGGTCACAATTTTGATTCGATTTTGATGAAACTTGAAATTCATGGTTATAACCCAAAGATCTTGCTTCCTTTCGATATTTGCGCATATCGGATCGTAACTTCCTGAATTATGGCCCCTGATTATACGCAAAATCGCCTTTTTATACGCCCACATTTTCATGTGGACGTATTATGTCGTCGCCCCTGTCCGTCCGGACGTCCGTCCGTCCGTCCGTCTGGACGTCCGTCCGGACGTCCGTCCGTCCACAATTTGTTTGTGGACTCTCTACAGGTCACAATTCTTATCCGATTTTGACGAAACTTGAAATATAGGTTTATCCCCAAAAGATCTCGGCTGCTTTCGATATTGGCATGTATCGGATCAAAACTTCATGGATTATGGCCCCTGATTGTACGAAAAATCACGTTTTTAGCTTGTGGACCCTATAGAGGTCACAATTTTGAACCGATTTTGATGAAACTTGACATGCATGTTTGTAACCCAAAGATCTTGGTTCCTTTCGATATTTGCGCCTATCGGAATGTAATTTCCTGATTTATGGCCCCTGATTGTCCGAAAAATCACCCTTTTTAGCTTGTGGTCCCTCTGGAGGTCACAATTATTATTCGATTTAAAAAACCGTTTGATTATATCACCGTTACACCCTAAGGAAGGTTGAGTTCGAATTTCGGGAAAATCGGACGAAAATTGCCATACAAAATGGCCGCCGTTTGTACGCGAATACTGTTAAAAAATGGTATATCAAGGTTGTGGACCCTGTGGAGGTCACAGTTTTGATTCGATTTTGATGAAACTTGAAATTCATGGTTATAACCCAAAGATCTTGCTTCCTTTCGATATTTGCGCATATCGGATAGTAACTTCCTGAATTATGGACCCTGATTATACGCAAAATCGCCTTTTTTTTAGCTTGGAGGTCACAATAATTATTCGATTTAAAAAACCGTTTGATTATATCACCGTTATACCCTAAGGAAGGTTGAGTTCGAATTTCGGGAAAATAGGACGAAAATTGCCATACAAAATGGCCGCCGTTTGTACGCGAATACTGTTAAAAAATGGTATATCAAGGTTGTGGACCCTGTGGAGGTCACAATTTTGATTCGATTTTGATGAAACTTGAAATTCATGGTTATAACCCACAGATCTTGCTTCCTTTCGATATTTGCGCATATCGGATCGTAACTTCCTGAATTATGGCCCCTGATTATACGCAAAATCGCCTTTTTTTTAGCTTGGAGGTCACAATTATTATCTGATTTAAAAAAACGTTTGATTATATTACCGTTACACCGTATGGAAGGTTGAGTTCGAATTTCGGGAAAATCAGACCAAAATTGCCATACAAAATGGCCGCCGTTTGTACGCTAATACTCTTAAATATCAAGGTTGTGGACCCTGTAAAGGTCACAATTTTAATTCGATTTTGATGAAACTTGAAATTCATGGTTATAACCCAAAGATCTTGGTTCTTTTCGATATTTGCGCATATCGGATCGTAACTTCCTGAATTATGGCCCCTGGTTATACGCAAAATCCCCCTTTCTTTAGCTTGTGGTCCCTCTGGAGGTCACAATTATTATCCAATTTAAAAGAACGTTTGATTATATCCCCGTTACACTGTAAGGAAGGTTGAGTTTGAATTTCGGGAAAATCGGACCAAAATTGACTGCCAAAATGGCCGCCGTTTGTACGCGAATATTGTTAAAAAAATGATAAATCATGGTTGTGGACCCTGTATAGGTCACAATTTTAATTTGATTTTGATGAGGAAGGTTGAGTTCTAATTTCGTGAAAATCGTACCAAAATTGCCGGACGAAATGGTCGCCGTTTGTACGCGAATAGTGTAAAAATATGGTATATCATGGTTGTGGACTCTCTACAGGTCACAATTCTTATCCGATTTTGATGAAAAGTCACATTTCTAGGTTGTGTACCGTCACACCATAATCATTGTCGGTTTCGAATTTCATTAATATCAGACTGGAACTGACCAACTAAATGGCTGCTCCCAATACAGTATGAAATACAGGACTTAAAGATGTAGGAAAAATCACTTTCGGTATTGCTTGTTCTGTCCATCTCTCGAAAATGTGGGCGTATCCTGCCTGGCAGTGCCAGCCTATCTTTTTTGTAGCTTGGAGGTCACAATTATTATCCGATTTAAAAAAACGTTTGATTATATTACAGTTACACCGTAAGGAAGGTTGAGTTTGAATTTCAGGAAAATCAGACCAAAATTGCCATATAAAATGGCCGCCGTTTGTACGCGAATACTCTTAAAAAATGGTATATCAAGGTTGTGGACCCTGTAAAGGTCACAATTTTAATTCGATTTTGATGAAACTTGAAATTCATGGTTATAACCCAAAGATCTTGGTTCTTTTCGATATTTGCGCATATCGGATCGTAACTTCCTGAATTATGGCCCCTGGTTATACGCAAAATCCCCCTTTCTTTAGCTTGTGGTCCCTCTAGAGGTCACAATTATTATCCAATTTAAAAAAACGTTTGATTATATCACCGTTACACTGTAAGGAAGGCTGAGTTTGAATTTCGGGAAAATCGGACCAAAATTGACTGCCAAAATGGCCGCCGTTTGTACGCGAATACTGTTAAAAAAATGATATATCATGGTTGTGGACCCTGTATAGGTCACAATTTTAATTCGATTTTGATGAGGAAGGTTGAGTTCTAATTTCGTGAAAATCGTACCAAAATTGCTGGACGAAATGGTCGCCGTTTGTACGCGAATAGTGTAAAAATATGGTATGTGGACTCTCTACAGGTCACAATTCTTATCCGATTTTGATGAAAAGTCACATTTCTAGGTTGTGTACCGTCACACCATAATCATTGTCGGTTTCGAATTTCATTAATATCAGACTGGAACTGACCAACTAAATGGCTGCTCCCAATACAGTATGAAATACAGGACCTAAAGATGTAGGAAAAATCACTTTCGGTATTGCTTTTCCATCTCTCGAAAATGTGGGCGTATCCTGCCTGGCAGTGCCAGCCTATCTTTATCCGATTTCAATGAAACTTAAAACATAGGTTTATCACCCTAAGATCTCGGTTCCTTTCGATATTGGCATGTATCGGACTGTAACTTCATGGGTTATGGCCCCTGATTGTACGAAAAATCACGTTTTTATACGCCCACATTTTTATGTGGACGTATATTGTCGTCGCCCCTGTCCGTCCGGACGTCCGTCCGTCCGTCTGTCCGTCCGTCCGTCCGTCCGTCCACAATTTGTTTGTGGACTCTCTACAGGTCACAATTCTTATCAGATTTTGACGAAACTTGAAATAGTGGTTTATCCCCAAAAGATCTCGGCTGGTTTCGATATTGGCATGTATCGGATGAAAACTTCATGGATTATGGCCCCTGATTGTACGAAAAATCGCGTTTTTAGCTTGTGGACCCTATAGAGGTCACAATTTTGAACCGATTTTGATGAAACTTGACATGCATGTTTATAACCCAAAGATCTTGGTTCCTTTCGATATTTGCGCCTATCGGAATGTAATTTCCTGAATTATGGCCCCTGATTGTCCGAAAAATCACCCTTTTTAGCTTGTGGTCCCTCTGGAGGTCACAATTATTATCCGATTTAAAAAACCGTTTGATTATATCACCGTTACACCCTAAGGAAGGTTGAGTTCGAATTTCGGGAAAATCGGCCGAAAATTGCCATACAAAATGGCCGCCGTTTGTACGCGAATACTGTTAAAAAATGGTATATCAAGGTTGTAGACCCTGTAGAAGTCACATTTTGATTCGATTTTGATGAAACTTGAAATTCATGGTTATAACCCAAAGATCTTGGTTCCTTTCGATATTTGCGCATATCGGAACGTAACTTCCTGAATTATGGCCCCTGATTGTCCGAAAAATCGCCTATGGTCCCTCTGGAGGTCACAATTATTATGCGATTTGAAAAAACATTTGACTCTAACACCGTTACACCCGACGGAAGGTTGAGTTCGAATTTCGAGAAAATTGGACGATAATTGCCAGAAAAAATGGCCACCGTTTGTACACGAACAGTGTAAAAACATGGTCCCTCTGGAGGTCACAATTATTATCCGATTTAAAAAAACGTTTGACTCTACCACCATTACACCCTACGGAAGGTTGATTTCGAATTTCGAGAAAATTGGACCATAATTGCCAGAAAAAATGGCCGCCATTTGTACGAGAACAGTGTAAAAATATGGTATGTCAATGTTGTGGACCCTGTAGAGGTGACAATTTTAATTTGATTTTGATGAAACCTGAAATGCTTGTTTATAACCTAAAGATCTTTATTCTTTTCGATATTTGCGCATATCAAATTGTAACTTAATGAATTATGGCCTTTGATTGTAGGAAAAATCACTTTCGGTATTGCTTGTTCTCTGTCTATCTCTCGAACAATTATTATCTGATTTAAAAAAAAAAATGATTATATTACTGTTGCACCGTAAGGAAGGTTGAGTTTGAATTTCGTGAAAATCGTACCAAAATTGCCGGACGAAATCGTCGCCGTTTGTACCCGAATAGTGTAAAAATATGGTATATCATGGTTGTGGACTCTCTACAGGTCACAATTCTTATCCGATTTTGACGAAAAGTAACATTTCTAGGTTGTGTACCGTCACACCATAATCATTGTCGGCTTCGAATTTCATTAATATCAGACTGGAACTGACCAACAAAATGGCTGCTCCCAATACAGTATGAAATACAGGACTTAATGAGGAAAAATCACTTTCGGTATTGCTTGTTCTCTATCCATCTCTCAAAAATGTGGGCGTATCCTGCCTGGCAGTGCCAGCCTATCTTTTAGCTTGTGAACAGTTTAGAGGTCACAATTTTGAACCGATTTGGATGAAACTTGAAATGCATGTTTATAACCCAAAGATCTTGGTTCCTTTCGATATTTGCGCCAATCGGATCGTAACTTCCTGAATTATGGCCCCTGATTGTCCGATAAATTGCCCTTTTTAGCTTGTGGTCCCTCTGGAGGTCAAAATTGTTATCCGATTTAAAAAACCGTTTGATTATATCATTGTTCCATGGTTATGAAGGCCGAGTTCGAATGTCGTGAAAATCGGACCAAAATTGACAGACAAAATGGCCACCATTTGTACGCGAATATTGTGAAAATATGTTACATAAAGGTTGTGGACCTTATAGAGGTCACAATTTTGAACCGATTTGGATGAAACTTGAAATGCATGTTTATAACCCAAAGATCTTGATTCCTTTCGATATTTGCGCCAATTGGATCGTAACTTCCTGAATTATGGCCCCTGATTGTCCGAAAAAATGCCCTTTTTAGCTTGTGGTCCCTCTGGAGGTCAAAATTGTTATCCGATTTAAAAAAACGTTTGATTATATCACCGTTCCATGGTTATGAAGGTTGAGTATGAATTGTGTGAAAATCGGACCAAAATTGACGGACAAAATGGCCGCCGTTTGTACGCGAATATTGTGAAAATATGTTATATAAAGGTTGTGGACCTTATAGAGGTCACAATTTTGAACCGATTTTGATGAAACTTGACATGTATGTTTATAACCCAAAGATCGTGGTTCCTTTAGATATTTGCGCCCATTGGATCATAACTTCCTGAATTATGTCCCCGGATTGTCAGAAAAATCGCTTTTGTTCGCTTTTGGTCCCTCTGGAGGTCAAAATTATTATCCGATTTAAAAAAACGTTTGACTATATCACCGTTACATGGTAATGAAGAGAAAGTTTGAATTACGTGAAAACGGGACTAGAATTGACGGACAAAATGGCCGCCGTTTGTACACGAATAGTGTGAAAATATGTTATATCAAGGTTGTGGACCCTATAGAGGTCACAATTTTGAATCGATTTTGATGAAACTTGACAGGTATGTTTTAAACCCAAAGATCTTGGTTCCTTTCGATATTTGCGCCCATCGGGTCATTACTTCCTGAATTATGTCCCCTGATTGTACGAAAAATCACCCTTTTTAGCTTGTGGTGCCTCTGGAGGTCACAATTATTATATGATTTAAAAAAAAACGTTTGATTATAAAAACCAAACAAATTCTAATGATTTTCTGATAATTCCTTAATATGCGACAATTCTTGTTGACTGCCCGGACGATTTGGCTGCTGTGTGGGCGTATGTTTCGTTGCCTGGCAACCTATTTTTTTCAAACTTGGTATACGTATTCCTTATACCCTACGGAAGATCTCTATTGTTTTTGGTGCATGCCCGACCCCCAGGGACAGAGCCACGCCCATTTCTAGTATGTATTTGTTTGTCGTCTACAGGCCACATTTCTTAACTTATAATTTTGAAACTTAGCATACACATTCTTTGTACCCTAAGGAACATCCCTATCATTTGGGATGCATGCCCAACCCCCTGGGGCAGAGCCACACCCATTTTCTTATCGTGTGTCTTTGTGTCGCCTACAGGCCGCAATTCTTATTGGATTTTCTTTAAAACTTTGTATACTTACTCTTTATACTCTAAGGATGATCCCTATTGTTTGGGGTGCATGCCCAACCCCCAGGGGCAGAGCCATGCCCATTTTCTTTTTGTGTGTCTCTGTGTCGTCTAGAAGCCGCAATTCTAACTGGATTTTCTTAAAATCAGCGTGGTACTTGGTTTATGTATTCCTTAAAGCCCGAGGGCGTCCACTATTGATTTTGATGAATGTCCCGACCCCCAGGGGCAGAGCCACGCCCACTTTTTGCCTTTAGTGTTAGGAAGGCACAATTCTGAATGGATTATCTTGGTATAGTTATTCCTTATACTCTAAGGACGACAACTATTAATGTTGGTGCACGACCCTCAACGCTAAACAAACCAAACGCCTAGCCTTCTTGACAAAGTACCATATCAATCAAAGCAGGAATGTGGACGTATATTGTAGCGTTAGCGTTATGTTTTCTTTGAATACCGTGAAAAAAATCATTTTCATCTGCAGTTTCACATTTTCGAATTTCGAAAATTTGTCGCTGTTATTTCGAACCAGAAGTTTAGACCAGTTTGACAACGTCTTTAATAGTTGTACGATTTTCATGAAATTTAGAATATAAGTAGATTTTACCCATGTGACTTATAAAAGATAATTAGAAATTTTCTAAATTATCTCCCCTTGACGAAATTAAGGATCAAATTTTTCAAAAAAATCAGAAATATAGGTCACTGACCTAATTTTTTTTTTTTTTTTTTTTCCCATACTAGACAAGTAATTACTGATTCGTACACAAAATATGAAGTTTGTAGATCGAACCGGAAGTGCCACCCCATCTTGTAACTTGAAAAATTCCTAAGGCTTTTTTGCTATTTTACTTACAGACATGGGAGTTATATTTTCTGAATCCTTGAAGGATGGCATAAAAAACGTTGGGAGTAGAATTTTGATTTAGGTCAATTGATGGTCTCCACTTTGAAGTGAAAGTGAAAAATAGAAGCAATTTGAAGGGCCGAGAATTTGGAACACAATAAATAATTTTGGAAATATATACATGTATATATATATATATATGCTGTTAAAATGAATTCAGAGTGAAGAATTCTGTAATATGAGACTATGATTATTCAATAAAATTTATTACATTTCGTTTGTTTTATGATTAGTATTAACATTTTGTATACAAGCTGGGTATATAAATTGACTATAATTGAAGGGAGGAGAAGCTCTAAATGTCTCGTTCTCCTTGGAAGGATTTTTCATCCATTGTTTTAGTCAACTACTACTAATGGCATGGCATAGGGTATATTTTGAAACCTTTTCAGGAAAATTGTTTTTATACGCCCACATTGAAATGTGGTCGTATATTGTCGTCGCCCCCAGCGGTCCAGCGTCCACAATTACTTGTGGACGCTCTACAGGCTAAAGTTAATATCCGATTGACTTTAAATTTATACACAGTGTTTAAGGTCATGAGACGAAGAAGCCTATTGTTTTTCAGCGATTTCCGATAATAACTACCTGAGTTATGGCCCTTGATCACTTCAAAAAATCTTGTGGACGCTCTAGAGGCCAAAATTAATATCCGATTGACTTTAAATTTATACACAGTGTTTAAGGTCATGAGACGACGAGGCCTATCGATTTTCGGTGATTTTCAATAATTGCTGCCAGAGTTATCTCCCTTGATCACTTCGAAAAAATCCTGTGGAAGCTCTAGAGGCCAAAGTTAATATCCGATGGACTTTAAATTAACACACAGTGTTTAAGGTCATGAGACGAA
The DNA here is from genome assembly GCA_036850965.1 of Patella caerulea. NCBI lineage: Eukaryota > Metazoa > Mollusca > Gastropoda > Patellidae > Patella > Patella caerulea. Next base: position 44,757,709 of record JAZGQO010000001.1, on the reverse strand, counting down.
GAAGCCTATTGATTTTCAGAGATTTCAAATAATTACTGCCAGAGTTATCTCCCTTGATAACATCAAAAAATCTTGTGACGCTATAGAGGCCAAACTTATCATCCGATTGACTTTAGATTGATACACAGAGTTTAAGGTGTTGAAATGAACAAGTATTTTGATTTTCAATGAATTTTGATAACTGAACAGCTAAATCCATGATATTCAATGTTTCATGTATGTACTAATTACATAATGAGTTGTTACTCTTAGTGTATTACAAATGTTTCATTAGCGAAAAAAGTAAAAATATGCGACAACCCTTGTTAACTGCCCGGACGATTTAGCTGCTGTGGGGGTATGTTTCGTTGCCTGGCAACCTATCTTTACTTAAAATGGCATAGTTGGAAAGATATCATTAATTCTTAAAATAAAGCAATTGTTTTAAAAAATGTTTAAAAAATATAGGTGCAATTTTTTGATATACATGTACATGTAGCTAAAACTGTTACTTGAAAAAATGGATGAGGTAGTCTACAACATATTGTTATTTGAATATAACGATATAACGAACATTTCTGATTGTAAATTTATATCAGTTATGCCATTACCAGTCCAAAAAAGGGATGAAATAGTCACCAAAGGAAAATGGGATAATGTGAGGATCATGAAGGAGTTTCTATTCCCTTTATTTCTCTTCCATAAATTATACACTGTGGTAGGTAAATCTATCGCATCTAAACTCATAAAATCATTGGTGATATGTCTGACTGACTTTGCCTTTTAGTTCCCAGAATATTTGTCTTAAAAAATGACTTCATTTTTTTATTTCCCCAATGCCAAAACAGGTAAACATTTATCAGACTTGCAGAAAATTTGGGTTGCAAAACGATTGATATTGTGAAAATCAACTTCATACCTGTAGCTGTGTTTTATTTTTTACCTATGTCTTTTTTGCTGGTAATATTTTAGAAAATATATTTTTTTCTAGTTACAACAAGTCCCAGTGAGGCTGCTCGTTCAAGTTCAGCACCATCTCCTAGTCGCCCACGTCTCGACTTCATACCTAATGTATTGGAAGGAAATAGTCGAAAAAGAACGATGAACTTAGAAACTGGTGGTAATCGTACCCGTCGCCCGGTGGATATTGATGGTCCAATGAAAGGTTATTCACGACCGCACCATGATAGGTATTTACTAATTTAGTCGCCATCTTTCTTTCCTAGTGAATATTTTTCAACTAATCATTTTGCATACATCCAGATGTGAATAATGTGATCCAGTCATATTAATTTATTTCCCTTCAGTAGTTTTCCAACTGAGCAAATTGTCATTTGTGAACTCCAGATCAACTGTCTAATCTAAACCTGCCATACAGAAGATTTCTAGATCCATAACGCACTGGCAACTATGTTTACAATGACTTGGTTTAATCAAATTAAAGTACAGATTGAAATCAAGTAATACATCCACAATAAATTTGGGCCATAACTTGTCCATTCATTGTTTGTAAGTCTTTGTAAGTGTGCAAATAAAAACACACTGTTCCTAATGCAGTGGACACATTAGCCGAATTTCGACCGAATCAATCGGCGCCGAATTTTATTCGGCCGAATGGGTGCACACACCAGCCGAATGCTTCAATTACGTCACATGATCAAAACATGGCGGCGTCAATGTCTTCAATCACGTGACTTCTTGATATGAGTGACGATTGGCTAATGAATTCTACATTCGGCCGAATGCTTCGGTGAAGCGGACACACCAGGCGAATATCATTCGGCCGATTAAATATTCGGCCGAATATATCAAACCTGTTTGATTCGGGCGAATATAACAGTGGACACACCAGGGGTCAAAATTCATGAAATTGGAACTGAGGCAGTTTTTTCAAAAAATGCCACAGTAGCCCCTTCTTCACTACGGCAGTTTTTATGTACACTAAGGCAAAACTTTCATTTGACTTTCATTACTACGGCATTTTTTTAAACTGATAAATTTGATTAATAAAGATTATAAATAATAAATTTATAAGTATATATGTTTTCATTTGTAATATGTGTTTAGTATATTAGTATAACAGGATAAGGTCACCACAAACACCCTAAAAATGTTTAGGACTTTACGTCAACCGCAGTCCATATAAATATCGTAATTAATCTGTTTTATTTCTCCGAAATTAGTAGGTATAAAAATTATTGCAAGCCATCGAATCTCCTTTGACTCCGCGACACGAAGATTCGTGCAATTCTATATAATCCATATCTACGTGAATTTCAGTCACCAAATATAAGTAAAGTATTATGGCACATAACTTGCGTTTTAAATGAATACTTCGCCGTTGAGGTGTGGAATTCCGCTTATAAAATATCCGTATAGTAGTACCGTAATTTGATTATCGAAAGACAACTTCACACCCGTGCATGACATTACACGATCATCATGCGGTGGACATGTAACGCCCCCTGGAATGCCTTTCTTACATTCCGTCTATATTTACGGCTTGACGCTAAAAATTATATTTGATTTGGTCATATTTTTCCTGTAAATTCTTCAGAGCCTTTATTTCTGGAAATTGTTTTGAACTTTTTAAATGATTAAATACGCCAGACAACGAGCCGTGTGCATTTCCATTCCAGTAGAAGAAGGTCAGATGACTTGGACTTGGGGGAGGGGGGTATGTGTTTTATTTATTTTGATATAAATACATGTACTTCATAATGCTATAAACTAGTGACAAACAGACGAAAACATGCGTAGATGGTGTGAAATTCGTGGTTATAAAATTAGCTGAGTAATCATACGATCACGACCGTCTAGGCTATCCGTTTCATGGTCAACTAAATGAACGACTTGTGTTATCGGTATCTGCGTACGTGCGTCCGCTAATTTGACGTCAGGTAAATAGCCAATAAAAATTCCACACCGTTCGATCTATTTTTAGTAGCTGTGACAGCTGTGGTTCGAGATTTAATTCGATAGAAAAATTCAGTCACGAGAACCCAGGAAAGAAACAAAACAACAAATTCTTGTTTTCTGTTATGCCGTGGATTACACAGTTGTACAACGGCAATTTCAGTGACGACTACGGCAAATTGCCGTCGTCATAATAGTCATATTCTTAAATAAAATACCACGGCAAACGATGCCGTAGTTATTATTCATTTTCTACGGCAATTTCGCTCAATACTACGGCAATTGCCGCGGGTGCTGTCGTGAATTTTGACCCCTGGACACACTAGGCGAATTTTGACGCCAATTGATTCGGCCGAGTCATTTGGCTAGTGTGTCCATCGCTTAAAACAAAACTAAAACACCTGGATGATAAAAACTTTAGTGCTGCTGCATATCACCCATTGAAATCTGTTGCCATTAAACGTAAAACAATCTCAAGTCACAGATAAAAACTCGTTTATTTAAACGCGATTGTTTTTTTTTGTGTTTTCATGGCAGACAGTCTCCTTAAATCAGGGGGTTTGAATGGCCAAATGGTTAGCACGTGCGCACTGTATCATAAGATCTGTCCAACCTGGTTGGTTTTCTTTGGGTCCTTCAGTTTGCTCCTACTGCTAAAGACCACTACACGCAAGCTAATTATGAAAATAATATGAACTATATGTTAGTCCTGAAATGACCTAGTTTGTGTCAAGTGGAGTAGAGGCCCTCTACTTCTTTAAATGTAGTTTTGGATATATGTTTTCCAGTTGATGCATGGCATGTATATATTTTTTAATGTAGTCATAATGAAAATGTAATGTAAGAAATATTTTCATTTTAGTGCTGAAATTGATCAGAAATATGATGAAATCATGAAACAGTCAGGAATACTTACATTGGATGGAAAGGTAATATATAATAATATTGTCCCACACACAAAAAAACTACATGTAGGTAGAACCTCAGATTACGCAAAACCAAGTTATCTTGGCCACACCAAATTCAGTTTAGCCAAAAATAATTTTTAGAATAAACATTTCTGAAAAGATGCAAGCAAACTTTTTCAAAATTAAAAACAAAATGAATTTCAAGAATATTCGAGTGGTCATGTGCTTACTAAACTCTGCATTCAATTGAAACACTTCATTAATATCCCAGCTGTTGAATCAGATAACCAGGGGGTTGGATGGCAGAATGGTTAACGGTTAGCACATGCACGTTGTATCATAAGGTCTGTTGTTGAGTTAACTTTCATTGTTTCGATTGTAGATGAATAGGAGAAGGGTCGTCTGTCCAGTTTTATGGGTTTTCTACGGTTCCCCTGGTAAAGACCTCAAACCCCTGAGCGCATGAAAAATATTGAAATTAAATTGAATCATGTGTGAGTGTCATTTGATAAAAAAAATCAAACAAAAAACATAAAACAATAACAAAATATTTGAATCTCAAAATTATAGAGCAAGATTTTCTAATGCTTGTACTGTACTTAAACACACAAACCAAAATCCTAGGGCTGTTGAGGGTTCTTTTCTATTCTTTCATGAAGCCAGCACTAAAATATAAAATGATTTTGATTATTCTGTCATAGACTGGTGGCCAGTCTTCTCCACACACCAAAAATTGGCCAGTCCTCTCAACAAAAAAAAAACAAAAAAAAACGTAATCTCTAGAGACTGGGCAAATAGAGCTTCATTCTCATCTAGTAGGTCAATCTGCATTATGTAGGTCGTGTGACGTCGTGCACGTGATCACGACATATCTAACATCACGTGATAATAAACATGGCTGTCGACTAACTGGCAAACTGGTGTAGGTGCGAGATGTTTGTTGTGGATAACAGTTATTGTTATTTGGTGATACTTTAACGATCTAAGAATTTTGTTGACGGACAATATCTGTCGAATGAACGGATACAATGTATGGGATGAGGTGAATGAACATAAATGATTACACACGACATCATTATAACAACTTAACGAAGCCAGTTCATGCGTATCGGGACGAAGCCGAATGGCGAATGGAAACAAAAACGTGTCACGTGACTTGGGGCTTGCTTGACAACTGTCAATCATTCCAAATAAGGAACAACGTAGAACAGGACAGGAACGCCCATTTTATTGTGAAGCTCGCAAATTGTCCAGTCTCTGGTGCTGGTTACAGGTTAACTCAAATTTTTTTTTTATACAAATGGAAACGAAAGTGTTGGTTTACTAAAAATTAATACTTTTATATTATAAATCGAAATGTAAAATAAATAGAAGAGACTGGGCCAGTCTAATTCTGTCACAACAATGGAAACACCTACACAAACATTTTAGTTCATACTGTATTTGCTTGTTGTTTGGGATACCTGGGACACTTGTCCAGGGGTCCAAATTGATACCTAGTAATGTATTTTTAATAACAACTGTTCTTATAAATTGATAAAAAATATACCCTGTTACTTATGGAAGGGTATTGATGACGATATTAAATGCTCTGCTAAAATGCCTTTTCTATTGATTACGTGTAAAAAGTACAATGTACAATGATAAAGTTGAAATACCTCTAAGACAAAAGTTAAATGTAAAACGTCAAATGTAATGTGTCAAATGTTTTATTGGAAAATGCTGTTAATGACAAGTCTACATTTCATGTTTCCCTCATTACATTTTACATTTACGCCCTGTCGCATCTCATTTGTCTTTCACGCAAGCCCTCAACATATTGAGAGTGTTGTCAAATACTGACTGGATAGCAGACCGTAAGGTTTTGCTCTGATTATATGGAGCACTCATAAGATAAAAACTCGATTATGGGTATATTTTGTATGGGTTTGCCCGCGAGTCATGCAAAGAGCTCGACATCATACACAACCAGGGACTTAGAATCAGTTTAGGAGTATTTTGTACATCTCCAGTGGACAGTTTATATGTCAAGGCGCATAAGCCCTCACTGCACAACAGACGTGATAAACTGGCCCTGCAGTATGCTATGAAAATTGCATCACTCCAGAATCATGTTTCATTTAACACCATGTTTAGACCTCTTCATGAGCATCTATACAACCCCTTTTGTCTGAGGCTGGTCTGACCATATCTGCCCGCCTTCCACCTGCTGCTTCGATCTTTGCAGCTGAAACCTAGGCCATTCTCGAGATTTTGGAGTTCATTCATCTAATTTGAAATATGGCTATTTGCACGGTAAAGGGACATACTACTCCCAACATGAAGATTAAAAGAAATGTAATAATATGCCATTTATCTATCTTGATTCATACCAAGGGACCATTTTATGAATTTAAAATTCATATATTTGGATAGTTTAGCGGATTTAAACCTTCATATGTGTGCTTATACGTAACAGTACCCAGAGATAGCAAAAAAGAACCCCAGATATTGCACGATAAATAATGCCCATTTTAGGTTTAGAAATAATTGTTTGACTTTTTTAAGTTAATAATATAATAGTATGTTATTTCCGCCTTATAATAACATTGAATGGACTGTTTATTCCCATTACTTTTAAAATTATTGACGAATTATCAATTGGCATAACTTTTTCTTGATTTAATTATTTACAATTATTAAGCTTTCATATTTCATATTAAAGCTTATTGTTTCTGTTAAGATTATTATTATTTTTTTGTGTGTGTTTTTCCTGCAAATCGGATTTCACAGAATCTAACCATAGGATGTTTCTAAAACTTTGACTTACCCCCGAAAAATGAGTTGTGGCTGTTGATTAAATATATTTTCAAAACGTTTTGCGAATTTGAAATCACCGAATTTTACGAAGGAAAAAATTAACAATGCATAGTCGTAACTTTATTATTGATAAACCTATTTTATTAAAAAAAAATTCTTTGAAAACCTTGACGAAAACTAATTTCACCTGCAATTTCAAATTTTCTAATTTCGAAAATTCGTCGCTGTGATTTCGTTCCGGAAGTCATGACCAATTTGACAACTTCTTTAATAGATACACGATTTTTATACGCCCACATTGAAATGTGGTCATATATTGTCGTCACCCCCGTCCGTCCGGCACTTCAAAAAATCTTGTGGACGCTCTAGAGGCCAAAGTTAATATCCGATTGGCTTTAAATTTATACACAGTGTTTAAGGTCATAAGACGAAGAAGCCTATTGATTTTCAGCGATTTCTGATAATTAGTGGCAGAGTTATGGCCCTTGATCACTTCAAAAAATCTTGTGGACGCTCTAAAAGCCAAAGTTAATATCCGATTGACTTTAGATTTATACACAGCGTTTAAGGTCATAAGACGAAGAAGCCTATTGATTTTCAGCGATTTCCAATAATTAGTGCCAGAGTTATGGCCCTTGATCACTTCAAAAAATCTTGTGGACGCTCTAAAAGCCAAACTTAATATCTGATTGACTTTAAATTTATACACAGTGTTTAAGGTTATAAGATGAAGATGCCTATTGATTTTCAGCGATTTCCGAAAATTAGTGCCAGAGTTATGGCCCTTGATCACTTCAAAAAATCTTGTGGATGCTCTAGAGGCCAAAGTTGATATCCGATTGACTTTAAATTTACACACACTGTTTAAGGTCATGAGACGAAGAAGCCTACTGATTTTCAGAGATTTCAAATAATTACTCCCTTGATAACTTCAAAAAGCTTGTGACGCTATAGATGCCAAACTTATCATCCGATTGACTTCAGATTGATACACAGATTTTAATGTGTTGAAACGAACAAGTATTTTGATTTTCAATGAATTTTGATAACTGAACAGCTAAATCCATGATGTTAAATGTTTACTAATTGTTAGCGTGGGGCAAAACCTTATAAAAAGCAAACAAATTCTAATGATTTTCAGATAATTACATAATGAGTCGTTTCATTACCAAAAAAAGTAAAAATATGCGACAACCCTTGTTGACTGCCCGGATGATTTAGCTGCTGTGGGCATATGGTTCGTTGCCTGGCAACCTATCTTTATGAAATTTGGAATGTAAGTAGATCTTACCGAATCACCGAATTTTACGAAGGAAAAAATTAACAATGCATAGTCGTAACTTTATTATTGATAAACCTATTTTATTAAAAAAAGATTCTTTGAAAACCTTGACGAAAACTAATTTCACCTGCAATTTCAAATTTTCTAATTTCGAAAATTCGTCGCTGTGATTTCGTTCCGGAAGTCATGACCAATTTGACAACTTCTTTAATAGATACATGATTTTTATACGCCCACATTGAAATGTGGTCATATATTGTCGTCACCCCCGTCCGTCCGGCGTCCACAATTGCTTGTGGATGCTCTAGAGGCTAAAGTTAATATCCGATTGACTTTATATTTATACACAGTATTTAAAGTCATGAGATGAAGAAGCCTATTGTTTTTCAGCGATTTCCGATAATAAATACCAGAGTTATGGCCCTTGATCACTTCAAAAAATCTTGTGGACGCTCTAGAGGCCAAAGTTAATATCCGATTGGCTTTAAATTTATACACAGTGTTTAAGGTCATAAGATGAAGAAGCCTATTGATTTTCAGCGATTTCCGATAATTAGTGCCAGAGTTATGGCCCTTGATCACTTCAAAAAATCTTGTGGACGCTCTAAAAGCCAAAGTTAATATCCGATTGACCTTACATTTATACACAGTGTTTAAGGTCATAAGACGAAGAAGCCTATTGATTTTCAGCGATTTCTGATAATTAGTGGCAGAGTTATGGCCCTTGATCACTTCAAAAAATCTTGTGGACGCTCTAAAAGCCAAAGTTAATATCCGATTGACTTTAGATTTATACACAGCGTTTAAGGTCATAAGACGAAGAAGCCTATTGATTTTCAGCGATTTCCAATAATTAGTGCCAGAGTTATGGCCCTTGATCACTTCAAAAAATCTTGTGGACGCTCTAAAAGCCAAACTTAATATCCGATTGACTTTAAATTTATACACACTGTTTAAGGTTATAAGATGAAGATGCCTATTGATTTTCAGCGATTTCCGAAAATTAGTGCCAGAGTTATGGCCCTTGATCACTTCAAAAAATCTTGTGGATGCTCTAGAGGCCAAAGTTGATATCCGATTGACTTTAAATTTACACACACTGTTTAAGGTCATGAGACGAAGAAGCCTACTGATTTTCAGAGATTTCAAATAATTACTCCTTTGATAACTTCAAAAAGCTTGTGACGCTATAGATGCCAAACTTATCATCCGATTGACTTCAGATTGATACACAGATTTTAATGTGTTGAAACGAACAAGTATTTTGATTTTCAATGAATTTTGATAACTGAACAGCTAAATCCATGATGTTAAATGTTTACTAATTGTTAGCGTGGGGCAAAACCTTATAAAAAGCAAACAAATTCTAATGATTTTCAGATAATTACATAATGAGTTGTTTCATTACCAAAAAAAGTAAAAATATGCGACAACCCTTGTTGACTGCCCGGACGATTTAGCTGCTGTGGGCATATGGTTCGTTGCCTGGCAACCTATCTTTATGAAATTTGGAATGTAAGTAGATCTTACCGATGCGATTTTAAAAATGACTTTAACAATTTTCTAAATTATCTCCCCTTGGAGAAATTGAGGATCGAAATTTTCAAAAAAATCTACGAAATATAGGTCAGATCATCTTGAATTTTTATACGCCCACATTTTTATGTGGAAGTATATTGTCGCCCCTGTCCATCCGTCCGTCCACAATTGTTTGTGAACAGTCTACAGGTCACAATTTTTATCCAATTTCAATGAAACTTAAAATATAGGTTTATCACCCTAAGATCTCGGTTCCTTTCGATATTGGCATGTATCGGACTGTAACTTCATGGGTTATGGCCCCTGATTGTACGAAAAATCATGTTTTTAGCTTGTGAACAGTGTAGAGGTCACAATTTTGAACCGATTTTGATGAAACTTGAAATGCATGTTTATAACCCAAAGATCTTGGTTCCTTTCGATATTTGCGCCAATCGGATCGTAACTTCCTGAATTATGGCCCCTGAATGTCCGAAAAAGCGCCCTTTTTAGCTTGTGGTCCCTCTGGAGGTCAAAATTGTTATCCGATTTAAAAAAACGTTTGATTATATTACCGTTCCATGGTTATGAAGGTTGAGTTCGAATTTCGTGAAAATCGGACCAAAATTGACGGACAAAATGGCCGCCATTTGTACGCGAATAGTGTGAAAATATGTTATATCAAGGTTGTGAACAGTGTAGAGGTCACAATTTTGAACCAATTTGGATGAAACTTGAAATGCATGTTTACAACCCAAAGATCTTGCTTCCTTTCGATATTTGCGCCAATCGGATCGTAACTTCCTGAATTATGGCCCCTGATTGTCTGAAAAATTGCCCTTTTTAGCTTGTGGTCCCTCTGGAGGTCAAAATTGTTATCCGATTTAAAAAACTGTTTGATTATATCACCGTTCCATGGTTATGAAAGTTGAGTTCGAATTTCGTGAAAATCGGACCAAAATTGACGGACAAAATGGCCGCCATTTGTACGCGAATAGTGTGAAAATATGTTATATCAAGGTTGTGAACAGTGTAGAGGTCACAATTTTGAACCGATTTGGATGAAACTTGAAATACATGTTTATAACCCAAAGATCTTGGTTCCTTTCGATATTTGCGCCAATCAGATCGTAACTTCCTGAATTATGGCACCTGATTGTCTGAAAAATCACCCTTTTTAGCTTGTGGTCCCTCTGGAGGTCAAAATTGTTATCCGATTTAAAAAAACGTTTGATTATACCACCGTTACATGGTAATGGAGGTTGAGATCAAATTTCGTGAAAATCGGACCAAAATTGACAGACAAAATGCCCGCCGTTTGTACGCGAATAGTGTGAAAAAATGTTATATAAAGCTATAGAGGTCACAATTTTGAACCGATTTTGATGAAACTTGACATGTATGTTTATAACCCAAAGATCTTGGGTCCTTTCTATATTTGCGCCCATCTGATCGTAACTTCCTGAATTATGTCCCGTGATTGACTGAAAAATTCCCTTTTTTAGCTTGTGGCCCCTCTGTAGGTCAAAATTGTTATCCGATTTAAAAAAACGTTTGATTATATCACCGTTACATTGTTATAAAAGATGAAGTGGAATTTCATGAAAATTGGACCAAAATTGACGGACAAAATGGCCGCTGTTTGTACGCGAATAGTGTGAAAATATGTTATATCAAGGTTGTGGACCCTATAGAGGTCACAATTTTGAACTGATTTTGATGAAACTTGAAATACATGTTTATAACATAAAGATCTTGGTTCTTTTCGATATTTGCGCATATTGGATCGTAACTTCCTGAATTTTGGCCCCTGATTGTACTAAAAATCCCCTTTATCACCTTGTGGTCCCTCTGGAGGTAACAATTATTTCCTGATTTAAAAAAACGTTTGATTATATCACCGTTACAGGGTAATCTAGGTTGAATTTGAATTTCATGAAAATCGGACCAAAATTGACAAACAAAATGACCGCCGTTTATACGCGAATGGTGTAAAAAGATGGTAAATCAAGGTTGTGAACCCTATAGGGGTCACAATTTTAATACGTTTTTGATGAAACTTGAAATACATTTTTATAACCTAAAGATCTTGGTTCTTTGCAATATTTGCGCATATCGGATTGTAATTTCCTGAATTATGGCCCCTGATTGTACGAAAAGTCGCCATAATATTAAATGTTTCGTATCCAGTGGAGGTGACAGCTTATTCCATAATATTAAATGATTCGTATACTTTACATTAGCATGGAGCAGAACTTTATAAAAACCAAACAAATTCTAACGATTTTCTGATAATTACTTAATATGCGACAACTCTTGTTGACTGCCCGGACAATTTAGCTGCTGTGTGGGCGTATGTTTCATTGCCTGGCAACCAATTTTTTTTTTAGGTACTAGCTACGAGACCACTGATTCGTACACAAAAAATGGAGTTTGTAGCTCAATCCGGAAGTGCCACCATCTTGAAATGTAAAAACCTCAAACGCCTTTTTGCTATTTTACATACAGACACAGGGGTTATATTTTCTGAATCCTTGAAGTTGAAGGGATGGCTATAAAATGTTGGCAGTATAATTTTGATTTAAGTCAATGGATACTCACCATATTGAATTGAATATGATCAGAAATAGTGAAAAATGGACATTAACGGGCATGTAAATTATCAGAATAGACCGTAGTTTGTTGAATTCGTTTCCTATCTTTGAAATTAATACATTTTGGGATAGCCTGGCTCATTGTCAAATTTTTGGTATTTGCAATTGTTTTCCGTGCTGACAAAGTTGTTTTCGCGTGAATAACTCCGATTAACAGCTTGAAAATGATCAAATATAGATCGCAGTTTCGCGATTTCCTCTCAAATCTGGGAAATCAATACATTTCTGGTTAGCCTTCTTTCAAAAATGGGTGGTGGCCTTGGAATCAATATATTTTCAAAATGTTTTGTGAATCAAAATCACCGAAAACAACTGATGAAAAAATTGACCTTGACAGCTGTGTTACTTCGTGATTTTGTGATCAATTTTACTTTTCTGGTTAGCCTACTTTCAAAAATGGGTGGTGGCCTTGGAATCAATATATTTTCAAAACGTTTTGTGAATCCAAAATCACCAAAAATAACTGATGAAAAAATTGAGCTTGGATGGAAACTATATAGAAAAATAAAAGGAAACATCAACATATATAGGTCTTGCACACATAGGCTTAGAACTTTGCAGCCAGTCCTCATATTAATTGAAATTGAATAGGTTTGATTTGATATCATTATTTGTTTTCTATTTTAAAACTACCTAAAAAAAAAATTTGTAATGATTTATGTTATTGATTTAGATTAATACTGTGTATATTTTGTACATTTTAACACATTCATCAATTAATAATGGTTTGCATAGTCATCGTATAGAGCTTATTCAACACTATCGAATTCCAACTGCTTAGGGATATTTTACGTGCGCTCCAATGTGTACACGGGACCTTGGTTTTTCGTCCCATCTGAACGACTAGACAGCTGTCCTTTTCAGGCCCTCCCTTCTGCCTCACTGACAAAGGGGAACCACGCCAGAAAATCGAGATGAACTTTCTCGGTGCAGAACTTTCAATTCAGGTGAAACGTTTATTGCATACGATTAAGCTGGTCAGTTCAAAAATTTTGTAATAATCGGTTGGTAATTAAAGTACCGTGCAAATTTAACTGTTAAAACAGAAAATTTCGCCCGGTTGAAATGTTTCTTGCTGTAAGTCAGCAATTTCCCGATTTTAGGGAGGCTGAATGGTTAGCATACTCGCGCTGTATCGTAACATCTGTCATTGAGTCAACCGGCGTCGTTTTGATTTCCAGGTTGCACGTGACATAGAGTATGGTGTCCAACCTCGTGGCTTTTCTCCATGTCCTTCGGTGTGCTCCCATGGCTAAAGACCCATACGTGCAAGGGAAGTTTTTAATGAAAATTGTAAAACATATGTTAGTCCCGCAATGACCTAGTTTGTGTCGAATGGACGTTAAGCCGCATTTCTCTCTTTCTCTTTTATTTGTAAAGTTTTGTAATAAATCAAAGGTACTGTAAAAGTGATAAAACAGAAAATTTCGCCCGGTTGTAACGTTTCTCACTTTAAAGTCAGCAATTTGTTAATTTTAGGGGGCAAAAGTTTAATGCGAACGTTTAAGCTGGTCAGGGGGAGCTTATTTTTTAAAAGTTTTGTAATATTTGGTTGATAATTAAAGATACCGTGCAAATTAAACTGTTAAAATAGAAAATTTCGCCCGGTTGAAATGTTTCTCGCTGTAGGTCAGCAATTTGCCAAATTTAGGGAGGTTACGTGGCTGAATGGTTAGCATCTGTGCTCTGTATCGTAACGTCTGTTATTGAGTCAACTGGTGTTGTTTCGATTGAAATGCCTGGTTGAAATGTTTCTTGCTATAAGTCAGCAATTTCCTGATTTTAAGGAGGCTGAATGGTTAGCATGTGCGCGCTGTATCATATCGTCTGTCATTGAGTCAACCGGCGTTGTTTCGATTTCCAGGTTGCATGTGACATGGAGTATGGTGTCAAACCTCGTGGGTTTTCTCCGTCTCCTTCGGTTTCCTCCCACTCCTGAAGACCTGTACGCACAAGGGAAGTTTTAAAGTAAATTTAAAAACATATGTTAGCCCCGAAATGACCTAGTTTGTGTGGAATGGACATTAAGCCGCATTTCTCTCATTCTCTTTTTCGTGCCGACAAAGTTGTTTACGAGTGAAAAAAATCACATTAATTTCGCTAGATTGTGACCGATTTTAATGATTTATTTTTCTTGTTCGGATCATTTATATGGCCCTAGGTCCACAGGTACATGGGGACAGGAACGCCCTTATTAGACTATGGCACACCTGACAACTATGTGATTTTTCAAATTTTTTCATTTTCTGTTTTTTTCTGAACATTTTTTAAATTTTTAATCTTATTTTATCCATATTTGATGCTAAATGATATAATATTTACTATCAAACACGTAATTCATATTTTTAAGAAAAATGCCTTCCGATGTATTTATAAAAGAGAAAGGTAAGACACTTTTCTGTTGACGTTTCTTTTCCATGGGGTACCTCTGTCGCTATTTACTTCAAAATAGTGAATAAAATTGGTTTACAATACAAATCAACTACCCAGTTCCTTTCCATATATATTTCTTTCGATAAAAACACACGTTTCAGATTTTTAAAAAAATGTAAAGTCAATTTATTTGCCATAAATCACTCAAGATTTTTTACATTTTATCGACGTTTGAGTAGAAATGACGTTAGTGGTAATAAGGGAGACAACTCTGTCAATTAAAGTAACCCGAATGACTCATTCGACACACCTTTATTGACGATTTCTTGTAATTCATCGGCATAACAAAAAGATAAGCCGAATGAAAAATACGGGAAAATCACATGCGGTCAAAAATATATTAAATAAAGGATGAATGTCAAAAATTTACGTTCAATTTTGTGGCAAATGGACACATCCTGGTCATAACAGGTCAAACTGGAACTGGAAAGACATTTTTAGTAAAGAATATTTTTGACCGCATGTGATTTTCCCGTATTTTTATTCGGCTTACCTTTTTGTAATGTCGATTAGTTAAATCAACATAATCATTCCCATTACAAACTTCTAACTTTTCTGGCAACCAATTATAAACAGAAACTTGATTAAATTCGCACATACTCCCAGAATAAAGCTTATTTTGATGATTTTCAATTTCAAATTTGTGCGCCAAAGCTACTTTTCAAGTATTTTTCATTCGGCCTAATGAAAATGAGTCATTCGGGTCAGATGACAGATTTGTCTCCCTTATTACCACTTTCGTCATTTCTACTCAAATGTCGATAAAATGTAAAAAATCTAGAGTGATTTATGGCAAATAAATTGACTTTACATTTTTATATGCCCACATGGAAATGTGGTCGTATATTGCCGTCGCCCCCGTCCGTCCGTCTGTCGGTCCGTTGGTCCGTCCGTCCATCGTCCACAATTTCTTGTGAACGCTCTAGAGGCTAAAGTTAATATCCGATTGACTTTAAATTTATACACGGTGTTTAAGGTCATGAGATGAAGAAGCCTATTGATTTTCAGCGATATCCGATAATTACTACCAGAGTTATGACCCTTGATCACTTGTGAACGCTCTAGAGGCTAAAGTTAATATCCGATTGACTGCAAATTTATACACGTTGTTTAAGGTCATGAGACAAAGAAGCCTACTGATTTTCAGCAATATCTGATAATTACTGCCAGAGTAATGACCCTTGATCACTTTGAAAAATCTAAAGTTAATATCCGATTGAATTTAAATTTATACACACTGTTTACGGTCATGATACAAAAAAGCCTATTTACACAGTGTTTAAGTTCATGATACGAAGAATCCTATTTGATTTTCAGTGATGTCTGATAATTTCTGCCAGAGTTATGGCACTTGATTACTTTGAAATATCTTGTGGACTTAGCTGTTGTGGGCGTATGTTTCGTTGCCTGGCAACCTATCTTTTAAAAAATCTGAAGCGTGTGTTTTTATCGAAAGAAATATATATGGAAAGGAACTGGGTAGTTGATTTGTATTGTAACCCAATTTTATTCACTATTTTGAAGTAAATAGCGACAGAGGTACCTCACAGAAAAGAAACCTCAACAGAAAAGTGTCTTACCTTTCTCTTTTATAAATACATCAGAAGGTATTTTTTTTTTAAATATGAATTACATGTTTGATAGTAAATATGGATAAAATAAGATTAAAAATTTAAAAAATGTTCAGAAAAAAACTGAAACTCAAAAATTTTGAAAAGTCACATAGACTATTATTTATTAGGTCTGGTCACTGGTGTGCCGTGTGCCATAGTGATTTAGTTAAAAGGGAGTTCCTGTTCCCATATACCTTTGCCTAGGTCAAATATTGGCGGAGATATCACCGTTTGAAAAAACGTGGCCAATTGGCAATATAAATTCTCTTATTTCTGTTAAGTTTTCAGCTCTGTTATTTATATACTTCTAAAGCATCTAGAACGACCTAACTTGGCAATATAATATAACTGCAAACGTAGATTAAGATTCTTTGAAAAAATTTGGAGTAGGGGGTATCCCTACTGTAAGGGTTGCCATCAAAGTTGGAAAAAAATAAGCAAATAATTTATTTTTCACGACTTTGGAGTGCTCTAGAAAAGCCATCATTGTGTCTAGAGTTCTAAAAATTGCTGTATACACTCCCAGACGGTGGAATTGAATATTGGACCATGTGATGTTATATCCCAAAGATATCAGGCTACAAATTTGGTTTCCCGCTAAAATCTCGTAAAATTGCCTAAATTAGGTTGCCATTTTGGTTATGTGGGACAAGTGGCAAAATTTTAAATTTTGAACGCTCTAGAGGCTAAAGTTAATATCCGATTGACCTTAAATTTATACACAGTGTTTAAGGTCATGAGACGAGGAAGCCTATTGATTTTCAGCGATATCCGATAATTACTGCCAGAGTTATGACCCTTGATCACTTTGAAAAATCTTGTGGAGGCTAAAGTTAATATTGGATTGACTTTAAATTTATACACAGTGTTCAGGGTCATGATACGAAGAAGCCTATTGATTTTCAGCAATATCCGATAATTACTGCCACCGTTATGACCCTTGATCACTTTGAAAAATCTTGTGAATGCTCGAGAGGCTAAAGTTAATATCCGATTGACTTTAAATTTATACACAGTGTTTAAGGTCATAAGACGAAGAAGCCTATTGATTTTCACGGATTTCCGATAATTAGTGCCAGAGTTATGGCCCTTGATCACTTCAAAAAATCTTGTGGATGCTCTAGAGGACAAAGATGATGTCCGATTGACTTCAAATTTATACACAGTGTTTAAGGTTATGAGACGAAGAAGCCTATTGATTTTCAGCGATTTCTGATAATTAGTGCCAGTGTTGTGTCCCTTGATCACTTCAAAAAATCTTGTGGATGATCTAGAGGCCAAAGTTAATATCTGATTGACTTTAAATTTATACACAGTGTTTAAGGTCATGAGACGAAGAAACCTATTGATTTTCAGCGATCTCTGAAAATTATTGCCAGAGTTATGGCCCTTGATCACATCAAAAAATCCTGTGGACGCTCTAGAGGCCAAAGTTAATATCCGATTGAAGGTCATGAGACGAAGAAGCCTACTGATTTTCAGCGATTTCAAAAAATTACTTCCAGAGTTATCTCCCTTGATCACTTCATAAAACCTTGTGACGCTATAGATGCCAAACTTATCATCCGATTGACTTCAGATTGATACACAGAGTTTAAGGTGTTGAAACGAACAAGTATTTTGATTTTCAATGAATTTTGATAACTGAACAGCTAAATCCATGATGTTAAATGTTTCCTATACTAATTGTTAGCGTGGGGCAAAACTTTATAAAAAGCAAACAAATTCTAATCATTTTCAGATAATTACATAATGAGTTGTTACTCTTAATCAGATTTTAGTGTATTACAAATGTTTCATTCCCAAAAAGAGTAAAAATATGCGACAACCCTTGTTGACTGCCCGGACGATTTAGCTGCTGTGGGCGTATGTTTCGTTGCCTGGCAACCTATCTTTAAAAACAAACGAACCTGCCGCACATGAGGAAGTCAGTATACTAATAATAACAGACGAGAACTCTTTTTGGGCACAGGCTTTCTTACTGAGTAGTAAATCGTCCACAAACAATCATGAAGGAACTATATTAAGACTAGCGACGACTGTAGACAGTAAGTAGGTTATACACTATACTTTTGAGTCGAGATTACTCGCTTTGAGTCGAGATTACCAGCTTTCAGGTCACCGATAACCAATTATGTCAGAAATACCATACTGACATTCGTTTTTTTCAAGTTGTACGCGAACTAACAATCAGCGCCCTAACTGTCTTCGTCAGCTACTTTCAGTTTCACAATGGCGTACGACATTCGTTTTTTCAAGTTGTACGCGAACTAACAATCGACGCCCTAGCTGTTTCATCAGCTATTTTCAGATGCTGGCGTACGGCCAGTGCCGGTGGGAAAAGACAACATTAAAATCAGAAACCCAGTTGTTGACACCCATTAAATCACTCCTGTCTAACAAATCATAAAGCTGTGGTGTTACGGTAGCGGCATAGTATTTCACCGTAACACCACAGCCACTCTAACCATTCATAATACATCTAACTATCACTCCCTACACATATCCCCTCGACCTACTTTCCCAAACGTCAACAACACATCTCATACCCAGTTCACTGATTAACCCTTTCAGACTACAATTAACGTGACGTCATTATGCCCACGGAATCCATTTATTTTTGATAATCATATTTTAATTGACTGTTTTCTTATATTTGATCATTATGCAAATGCTTTTGATGGGAACTGACAAAAAGTATATATTTTCCTGAAGAAGAATGAATGGTGGATATTATGTTAGAAACATGAGTTCCCCCAAAACTATTATGCCTTTTCTTGTAACCATAGCAACATACATAAATTCTTGTGAATAATAACAAAAGTAAACCATTATTTAAATTCATTAATAAATTTCAAATATTTATTAATATTCAATAACATTTAAATAACAAAGATAAAAATAAAAATCATTATCAACAATAACAATAAAATTGGATATTTAGTGGTAAAATTTAAAATATCACAAAAATAGATATTTACAGATTTTATCATATATTTAAATTTCTATACATAATACAGATACTGTATATATTTGAATTTTAGACAAACCAAGATAATATTTATAATTATTATAGAATGTATACAAGAAACCAATAATTCTGAATGTTCACTGTTTTGTTAAAACGAAAGTGTTACCATGGCAACCAATTGAAAATTATGCCTATTTGGGTTTTTCTAAAAAAGGACACTACATCATCTACAGTCTCAATATCATCATACTTATTGTCCCCCGCCTTTCGAAGAAAGTTGGGGGACTATTAAAATGGGTTCGTCCGTCTGTCTGTCTGTCCGTCTGTCTGTCCGTCTTGTCCGTCTGTCTGTCCGTCTGTCCGTCACACTTTTTGGGACACAATAACTCTCTTCCTAACTGAGCTAGAATGTTCAAACTTGGTGTATGTGTTTATTAGGTCAATGCCTTGACGGAGTTCGAAGATGAGCATTTTCCGCTTAGGGTAAGCAGAGATAAGCAATTTGATTGCTTGATGCTTTGGGACACGATAACTTTAGTTCTAATTAAGTGAGAGTGATGAAACTTGGTGTATAGTTTCATTACAGTAATACCTTGACTAAGTTCAATAATGAGCATTTTCTGCTCAGGGTAAGCAGAGCGATACGCAAATTTGATTGGTCGAGACATTGGAACACAATAACTCTCCTTCTAATTGAGTTAAAATGTTCAAACTTGGTGTATATGCTTATTAGGTCAATGCCTTGATGGAGTTCGAAGATGAGCATTTTCCGCTTAGAGTAAGCAGAGATAAGCAATTTGATTGGTTGATGCTTTGGGACACCATAACTTTAGTTCTAATTAAGTGAGATTGATGAAACTTGGTGTATAGTTTCATTACAGTAATACCTTGACTAAGTTCGATAATGAGCATTTTCTGCTCAGGGTAAGCAGAGCGATACGCAATTTGATTGGTCCAGACTTTGGAACACAATATCAATAACTCTCCTTCTAATTGAGTTAAAATGTTCAAACTTGGTGTATATGCTTATTAGGTCAATGTCTTGATGGAGTTCGAAGCAGAGATAAGCAATTTGATTGGTTGATACTTTGGGACACGATAACTCTCCTTCTAATTGAGTTAAAATGTTAAAACTTGGTGTATATGCTTATTAGGTCAATGACTTGATGGAGTTCGAAGATGAGCATTTTCCACTAAGGGTAAGCAGAGATAAGCAATTTGATTGGTTGATGCTTTGGGACACGATAACTTTAGTTCTAATTAAGTGAGAGTGATGAAACATGGTGTATAGTTTCATTACAGTAATACCTTGACCAAGATCGATAATGAGCATTTTCTGCCCAGGGTAAGCAGAGCGATAAGCAATTTGATTGCCGAGACTTTGGAACACAATAACTTTCCTTCAAATTGAGTTAAAATGTTCAAAATTGGTGTGTATGCTTATTAGGTCAATGCCTTGATGGATTTCGAAGATGAGCATTTTCTTCTTAGGGTAGGCAGAGATAAGCAATTTGATTGGTTGATACTTTGGGACAAGATAACTTAGGTTCATCTTGATTGATGATTTTTATGCCAATACAATGACTGTATTCTCGTTCAGTAATGGATTCGACAGTAACAATGCATAGAAACGATTGACTCGGACACGAGGGGCCCTTTTGTCAAGCATGGGGGCCCTTTTGTCTGCCCCTAGGGTCCCCCTAACTAGGGTACATTTTCATTTTTCTCGTCGGTTTTAGCATTTTTCTTTATAAAACACTTATGGATGACACTTCGTGTACAGTTTAATTGCTCGATACGTTTGAAAAAAATAAATGTGCGATTAATTAATATGTGTCATCTATTTATTTTGGGATTTCGGCGGGGGACATCAGCCTCACTGTTGGCTTGTTCACTACATGTGAGGCACAATAACCTAACAATGATAAAATTAACAATAATCACAATAAAATTAGATATTTGGTGGTAAAATTTAAAATATCACAAAAATAGAAATTTACAGATTTTGATCATATTTAGATTTCTATACATAGTACAGACACCGCAAAATATATGGAATTTTAGACAAACTAAGATAATATTTATAATTGTTATAGAATGTATACAAGAAACCGACAATACTGAATGTTTACTGTTTTGTTAAAACGAAAGTGTTACCATGGCAACCAATCGAAAACAATGCCTATTTTTTAAAAAAAGGAAAATACATGTACAATTTTTGGGTCCATTCACAATTCTTTACCGGCACTGCATTTTCATTAGGAGCTTCACCATCGTCATCATATTCATCCGAATCATCGTGTTCCAAATCAATTTCAACATCCACATCGCGGGCGAGACCGTCTAAATAAATCACAGTCGTTTGAAGCAGACTCACTGACGCTGTCGTCGGAATTTAGTTCGAACGCACTGTCATCATCACTGGCACGCTCTATGTCACTGTCGTCGCTTTCCCAGAAACAGGGGTCCACTAAAACAACATCCACTGTTCGCTTGGCCATTTCAATCGACAATTTCATAAAAACATGACAGGAAACGCGACGAATCGTCAGGGTAAACAACATTTAGAAATTCCTGAATTTAACCCTTTACACCTCATTGACGTAATATTACGTCAAGTAGTCGGAAAGGTTGTAAATTATATGACGTAATATTACGTCAAGTAGTCGGAAAGGGTTAACCCTTGTACCACGTCTACTGGATGATGTACTGTAGTCAAATTTACCAATGTAGGAGAACATTTTACATAGATTACAAATAACATATGACATCAGTTCAGGCATAGGCTATGTTTTTTTATACGCCCACATTTTCATGTGGACGTATATTGTCGTCGCCCCTGTTCGTCCGTCCGTCCGGACGTCCGGACATACGTCCGTCCGTCCACAATTGTTTGTGAACAGTCTACAGGTCACAATTTTTATCCGATTTCAATGAAACTTAAAATATAGGTTTATCACCCTAAGATCTCGGTTCCTTTCGATATTGGCATGTATCGGACCGTAACTTCATGGGTTATGGCCCCTGATTGTACGAAAAATCACGTTTTTTAGCTTGTGAACAGTGTAGAGGTCACAATTTTGAACCGATTTGGATGAAACTTGAAATGCATGTTTATAAACCAAAGATCTTGGTTCCTTTCGATATTTGCGGCAATTGAATCGTAACTTCCTGAATGAATGGCCCCTGATTGTCCGAAAAATTGCCCTTTTTAGCTTGTGGTCCCTCTGGAGGTCAAAATTGTTATCCGATTTAAAAAACCGTCTGATTATATCACCGTTACATGGTTATGAAGGTTGAGTTCAAATTTCGTGAAAATAGAACCAAAATTGACGGACAAAATGGCCGCCATTTGTACGCGAATAGTGTGAAAATATGTTATATCAAGGTTGTGAACAGTGTAGAGGTCACAATTGTGAACCGATTTGGATGAAACTTGAAATGCATGTTTATAACCCAAAGATCTTGGTTCCTTTCGATATTTGCGCCAATCGGATCGTAACTTCCTGAATTATGGCCCCTGATTGTTCGAAAAATTGCCCTTTTTAGCTTGTGGTCCCCCTGGAGGTCAAAATTGTTATCCGATTTAAAAAAACGTTTGATTATATCACCGTTCCATGGTTATGAAGGTTGGATTCGAATTTCGTGAAAATCGGACCAAAATTGACGGACAAAATGGCCGCTGTTTGTACGCGAATAGTGTGAAAATATGTTATATCAAGGTTGTGGATCTTATAGAGGTCACAATTTTGAACCAATTTTGATGAAACTTGACATGCATGTTTATAACCCAAAGATCTTGGTTCCTTTCGATATTTGCGCCCATTGGATCGTAACTTCCTGAATTATGGCCCCTGATTGTCCCAAAAAATCGCCCTTTATAGTTTGTGGTCCCTCTGGAGGTCAAAATTGTTATCCGATTTAAAAAAACGTTTGATTATATCACCATTTCATGGTTATGAAGGCTGAGAATGAATTTTGTGAAAATCGGACCAAAATTGACGGACAAAATGGCCGCCGTTTGTACGCGAATAGTGTGAAAATATGTTATATCAAGGTTGTGGACCTTATAGAGGTCACAATTTTGAATCGATTTTGATGAAACTTGACAGGTATGTTTATAACCCCAAGATCTTGGTTCCTTTCGATATTTGCGCCCATCGGGTCATTACTTCCTGAATTATGTCCCCTGATTGTACGAAAAATCACCCTTTTTAGTTTGTTGTGGCTCTGGAGGTCACAATTATTATCTGATTTAAAAAAAAAAACGCTTGATTATAAAAACCAAACAAATTCTAATGATTTTCTGATAATTCCTTAATATGCGACAACTCTTGTTGACTGCCCGGATGATTTGGCTGCTGTGTGGGCGTATGTTTCGTTGCCTGGCAACCTATTTTTTAATTTTATTCTCTCTTCAAAATCGGAAAAAAATAAGGAAAATTCTTTTTTTCCAACTATTCATGAGAAATGTTACAGTTTGAAGACCAGGGGCCTGTTTCACAAAACTTTAACTAAGGGGCAATTCCGTGAAAATGTCAACCTTAGTAGTAAAATTGAAATATTAAGCTACACCAATGTTTTGGTGCCAAAAGAAAGCATAATTTGTCTACTTTTTAAATTCAAATATCATATTTTAGTTAATCCTGTTCTTTAGAATCAGGCTGAGCATATTTTCATAAAACTGAAATCCCAGTCAGACACTGCCATTTTCACCACTTCGCTTTAATGTCTCGGTAAATTTAGGAATATGGTAAACTATGTAAAGTATTAATGAAATTGTGTTTTATAATGATTTTCCTGTAAATTAAAATCAGAATGCTGTTAATAGTCTTAAATTTCAAGTAGAAAATCTAACATCAATAAATGGTATTATGTTGATCATGGGTTCCATTTCGGCCGTATATGCCCGGTTGGAACCTACGGCTTTGGAAAATGACCGAATCTGGATCAGACCCGTAGGTCATTTTGCACGCCAGAAAAATAGCATATTTTGTGCTAAATCATAAAAATCTGGGAGACGACGAAACTCCGTACGTGGCGTGATGTAAACTATCAGGTATAATAAAATTAACAGTGTTCAGTAACCCACGAATGTAAACCACTGCCAATCAATTATCCTTTTGTGTATATTGCTCTAATCACAATTTTAACAAAGGGTCTACATCAAACAGATTAAAAGCTTAACATTTAATCAATTCACTTAGTTGTGTTTTGTTTTATAATTAGTAATACTGTGATCATTCTTTAAGTTGAGTTGTTGTTACAGCATATTTACCGACTTTCATCATTCCTGCGGCAATTCACTGTTTGAACATCAAACAAATTATAAACTTTTCTTTGATGTCTTCACTTGATCACAAGAGTTAATCATGTCAATCTTGCAAATGATATATATATACAATTGATTGTGGACGCTCTAGAGGCTAAGGTTAATATCTGATTGACTTTAAATTTATACACAGTGTTCAAGGTCATGAGACGAAAAAACCTATTGTTTTTCATTAATTTCCGATAATAACTGACAGAGTTATGGCCCCTGATCACTTCAAAAAATCTTGTGGATGCTCTAGGTGCCTAAGTTAATGTCCAATTGTCTTTAAATTTATTCACAGTGTTTAAGGTCACGAGACGAAGCCTATTGATTTTCAGCGATTTCTGATAATTAGTGCCAGAGTTATGGCCCTTGATCACTTCAAAAAATCTTGTGGACGCTTTAAAGGCCAAAGTTAATATCCAATTGACTTTAAATCTTGTGGACGCTCTAGAGGCCAAAGTTAATATCTGATTGACTTTAAATTTATACACAGTGTTTAAGGTCATGAGACGAAGAATCCTATTGATTTTGAGCGATTTCAAATAATTACTTCCCGAGTTGTCTCCCTTGATCACTTCAAGAACCTTGTGACGCTATAGAGGCCAAACTTATCATCCGATTGACTTCAGATTGATACACAGAGTTTAAGGTGTTGAAACGAACAAGTATTTTGATTTTCAATGAATTTTCTGTAAAAACGCTGACAAACCTAAATGAATGCGTGTAACATTGACAAAATATTGTCCTCTTTTTCTTCTTGTTAATGTTAAGATAAATAAATCATGATCAAAGGCAACTCAGTACTCAAAGACTAAAGTGTCTATCATTTGGTTTTATCAAAATGTAGAAAAAAATGTAATTTATTTTACAACATCTCTCAAAATGAGTCTGCAGGTAACAATGACCAAAAACACACGCTATAGAGGCCAAACTTATCATCCGATTGACTTCAGATTGATACACAGAGTTTAAGGTGTTGAAACGAACAAGTATTTTGATTTTCAATGAATTTTCTGTAAAAACGCTGACAATCCTAAATGAATGCGTGTAACATTGACAAAATATTGTCCTCTTTTTCTTCTTGTTAATGTTAAGATAAATAAATCATGATCAAAGGCAACTCAGTACTCAAAGACTAAAGTGTCTATCATTTGGTTTTATCAAAATGTAGAAAAAAATGTAATTTATTTTACAACATCTCTCAAAATGAGTCTGCAGGTAACAATGACCAAAAACACACGCTAAAGTTCTATAAAACAATACTCATAAAAAAAAATGCGAAAACAATTCCTATTTTGAGCGATTTCAAATAATTACTTCCAGAGTTGTCTCCCTTGATCACTTCAAAAACCTTGTGACGCTATAGAGGCCAAACTTATCATCCGATTGACTTCAGATTGCATACACAGAGTTTAAGGTGTTGAAAGGAACAAGTATTTTGATTTTCAATGAATTTTCTGTAAAAACGCTGACAAACCTAAATGAATGTGTGTAACATGGACAAAATATTGTCCTCTTTTTCTTCTTGTTAAGATAAATAAATCATGATCAAAGGCAACTCAATACTCAAAGACTAAAGTGTCTATCATATGGTTTTATCAAAATGTAAAAAAAATGTAATTTATTTTACAACATCTCTCAAAATGAGTCTGCAGGTAACAATGACCAAAAACACACGCTAAAGTTCTATAAAACAATACTCATAAAAAAAATGCGAAAACAATTCCTAATATTGTACATCTATTTGCCTTGTACAATTTTTGACCTGATGATTTTACCATCTAATAATAAAAACCACTACATATCCTGGGTAAAAAGAGATGATAACATTGACCACATCAAATTCCTTTGGAAACCAATTCCTAATAGTGTTCATCTATTTGCCCAACCTGTTTCACAGAGAATTACTTACGAATTATCCCTGTAACGGATGGCTGTCCAAAACACGTGCGTTGACTTCACGCCTCGTAGTCATTGGCTCAACGGCTTGTGCAATGTTTACTTAACACCTAACTGCTTCGGGCAAAATGATGCATTTTATTACCCATTTACACTAAATAGGAAATATTTTTTAATTACAAATACTTCAAACGTCTTTATTTATTTTTCTTTTACCTCAAAAAAATGTTTGAGAATTTAATTTGTCAGAGTAAAAAAGTTAATATGCCGTACTCATTAAGCCTCATCGATGTCATGCTTATCAGTGATTGTAGCGGCCAAGCGAATATTCACTGCGGGATCAGTTTGCTATTTGCCTTGTACAGTTTTTGACCTGTTGATTATACTGTCTAATAATAATAAAAAAAATTACATATCCAGGGTTGGTAACATTGACCACATCAAATTCTTTAGGAATCGTGATACATTGTTTAGTAATCGGGGATAAAAAATTGTGTTAACCATCCGAAGGAGCTATGGCCTTCAAACTTCAAATACAAATGATAATGTTGATTTTAGTCATGTATGTGGCAAGCACAAGGGTCATTTGTCTAACTTTGTGCCTTGTGAGTTTTGCCAAGGACTATCGATCATTTACCCCCACTGATAAAGCCCTCACAAGCCACTTGTTGAAATAACCTAAAGTCGAGTGACCTTTAAAGTCCATCTCTCTCAACAACCATCATTAAATAAGTAACGACTTTTGAAATATGATTCAATATTTCATTTATTATTCAACATGTAACATAGTGATCAGTGTAAAAACAAAGACAAAATAAAAATGACATAACAAATAAAACTAGACCTGCATGCAGGAATGACGGGTTTCACTGGTGCCACGTCACTTTCGGTGCCACGTTACCCTTGAACATATGTCACTTCCGATACCAATGAAACCATCGAACAGGTTTCCACATAAGCATTGTAAACATCAAATAAAATTGACGAAGAATCAACCAAATCCAGCAATATCAATTCATATATGTTATTTGTAAGTGATCCTGGAAAAATTTCATTACTTCCGGTGATAATGAAAATGTTCAATTAGTTTTACGAAATCAGAAATGGCATAAGGCATCATATGGCGAAAATAGTATGTAGATCGAATAAGAATTGCCACTTTTATAGACCAAAAACCTTGAAAAGTGACTTGTAGAAAATCGTCTATTTCTCGGCAACCGTACATGATAAAAACTATTTTTTGGTATCTATATGATCGTATGGGTTCAAGCGATTTGTTGATTGGGATCAAATATCATAATTTGAAATATATTACAAATCAGACTCATTTGAAAAAAATATCTGTTTTGAAGGCTAAAAATACAGTTTTTGCCAAAATGACATTACTTCCGGTGATACTGAAAATGTTAAATTAGTTCTATGAAATCATCAATGACATAAGATATCATATAGTGAAAATTTTATGAAAATCGAATAATAACTGACACTTTTATAGACCAAAAACCTTGAAAAGTGACTTAAGGAAAATTGTCCATTTCTCTGCAACCGTACAAGTTAGAAACCATTTTGTGGTATCTGTATGATCGTATGGGTTCAATCTATTTGATCAATAGAATCAAATATCATAATTTGAAAAAAATAACAAGTACGAC
This sequence comes from Patella caerulea, assembly GCA_036850965.1. NCBI lineage: Eukaryota > Metazoa > Mollusca > Gastropoda > Patellidae > Patella > Patella caerulea. The sequence goes on along the minus strand of JAZGQO010000001.1, from coordinate 44,729,768 downwards.
TCATTTGAATAAAATATTGTTTTCAAAGGCTAAAATTTAAGTTTTGAGCAAATGACGTCATTTCCGGTGGCGGCGTAAGAGGTAAAATGGTTTGAAATAGTCCACTATGGCATTAGGCATCCAATGGCGAAAGAAAATTGAAAATCGAATAATAATTGATTCTTTTACAGCCAAAATTACGTGAAAAGTGACTCATGCAAAATTGCCTATTTCTCGGCAACTGCTTATATTACAAACTAATTTTCACGCATATTCTCTTCGTATGGATGATAGCTACAAGTTTATAAAAGTTACAAAGAAATATTTTAAAATTTGAAAAGCCTGAATAGGTTGTAAATAGGTCAATTTTACACCATTTTAGCCTCTTAATCGAATTTGCTCGAAAATGAAATCGAAATTAAAAAAACTGCTTCCTACATTTTTTGCGCCTTGAAAGGGCACACTCTTTGAGTCAAATAATTTTTCCAAAAAATAATATTTGTTTTCGATATAAGAAAATAACTGTCAAAATTGTAGTTTTTGGTAAAATTATGCCACTTCCGGTGCCGACAGATAACACTTTTGGTAATAAAAAAAATGACAATTGAGACAACGAAGCATATGAACTTTGTTTTATACAAATCGAACAATAAAAAATTAATCTGGGACTGAAAAACTGAATTAGCCAATGGCGGCCAAGGAAAATTACTGAGACAATTTTTTTTACTATTTTTGCGCTAGTCAGATGACTCTTTAATTCTGTGCACAACACGACTAAAAAATATTCATAAATAAAAAAGTTTTTTGTAAAATTTTAAATTTTCGAAATTTGGCGCCTAATATCTTCGAAGATATGCCGAAAATCAAAAATCGAAAGTAGCGTAGCTATGTGCCCTGTCTCCGACTATGCCAAAATGTATCGAAAGTTAAATTCCAATAATTATTGTTTAAATTACTGCATTATTTTCAAAAACGATAACTTCGGTGATTTCGGACATTTCGCATTGTCGCAGAACGTTCAAAATAGCTTTATCCTCTAAGTCACACACACTTTTCCAGTAAAACCGAAGAAATCGTAACGATGCGACAAGTAGTTGCTGAGATATAGTCAAAGTGGAATTGGAATAATAATAAGAATAATAACTAGACCTGCAAGCAGCACTGAACCGGCTTTCAGGAATCATACAGGAAGTTTCTTATACCATAGCCGATCCATTGAGCTACCAAACTATACTTTAGTTGTTTTGCTTCAGTGACACCCTCTATCATATGTAAAAGTAATATTTGCTGGCGAAAAGACCGGTCAAAATTGTAAATTATGGCAAAATTACGTCACTTCCGGTACCGAAAGATATTTTTATAGGTGAAAAATAAGTCGAAAATTCGCAACACACAAAATACAAACTTTGTTTTATACATATTGGGCAATAAATAATTACCCTATAACCCATAAACTGAAATTAAGAAGGTAAAAAACTTAAAAGTGACCCTGGGAAAATTGGCTATTATTCGACAAGGGAACATGCTAGAAGGCTTTTTTTGATATCAATATGATGGTATTGATTCAATCTTACTGCCCATTAGAGTCAGACGTTATCAAGTTAAACGAATAATAAATATAAATCCCTTCAAAAAAATGTTTGTTTTGAAGGCTAAAAATACGTTTTTTGCAAAAATTACATTACTTCCGGTGATATTGAAAATGTTAACTTAGTTCATAGAAGCCATAAATGGCATAAGGCATCTAATGGTAAAAAAATTATAAAAATCAAATAATAATTGAGACTTTTATAGACCAAAAACCTTGAAAAGTGACTTATAGAAGATCGCCTATTTCTCTGTAACCATACAAGTTAGAAACCATTTTGTGGTATCTGTATGGTCGTATGGCTTCATTCTATTCGTTGATGGGGATCAAATATCATAATTTTAAAAATATTATAAGGCACACTCATTTGAATAAAATATTTTTTTTTTGGTTAAAAATACAGTTTTTGCCCAAATGACGTCATTTCCGGTCACAGTGAAAATGTAAAATTGACTTGACCTAGTCCAAATTGGCATTAGGCATCAAATGGAAAAAAAATATTGCAAATCGAATGATAATTCACTCTTTTATAGGCAAAATAACGTGAAAAGTGATGCATGCAAAATTGCATATTTCTCGGCAACTGCTCATATTACAAACTAATTTTCGCATACATTCTCTTCGTCTGGATTATTGCTACGAGTTTATGAAAATTACAAATAAATATTTCAAAATATGAAGACGCTGAATGAATTGTAAATAACTGAATTTTACACTTTATTTTACATTTTATTCGAAATTGCCCGAAAATGAAATTGAAATTAAAAAATCTGAGCTAAGGATTTTGTGCATCTTTGCAGGGTGCATCCTTTTAGTTATATCAGTTTTGAAAAAAAAAATATTTGCTTTCAAAAAGTTGTACCGAACTGTCAAAATTGTAGTTTTTGTTAATATTACGTCACTTTCGTTGCCGACAGAAAAATTTTACCGTAGCAAAAAAAATTACAATTGGGACCACGGAGCATATGAACTTTGTTTTATACAAATCGAACAATAAATAATTTTTCTGGGTACGAAAAACTAAATTAGCCGATGGCGACTAACGCAAATTACCCTGACAATTTTTTTCCTCATTTCTGCTCAAGTACGATGATATTTTAACCCTGTGTAAAATACCATCAAAATATATTCATAAATAAAAAAGCTATTCGTAAAAAAAATATTTTTTTTCAAAATATCGGACATTTGTTCGACTACTTCCGGTTTTACGATCATTGTCGCGATAGCTTTACGAAGTTCTTTCGATACTTAACTTTCTGTACCAGAAGTGTCAGAAACATCCATTGAGTAGTTTTGGAAAAAAAGATAAATTAAAGAGCGTTTACAAAAATTTAATGATTTTTCAATTTTTTTCAAAGTTTGATGCCATTTTTGGACCACCTATATTATTTCAATGCTTTTCATTTTGGATTCACTATATAGACAGCCGATAGGACTTTGAGTAAGAAAAGTTTAAGAAAAATCTGCGGCGTCGTTTTCGAGAAAAGGGCGTCTCAGAATGTTACAAAATCGGAAAATACTACATTTTTGGCATACAATAATTTATTTCCCTACCATCGAAATCGTATTATTTAGATACCATATGATGGTCCATTAATAGGGCTTTCCAACGACCCTTTAGTTCTTTTGGTCCGCTATTACCTAAGGGAGAAATCAAGTTTTTCGCAAGTGCGACAATGTTTTTAACATTTTTTTTTCATTTTTTGAATACTTCCGGTATGGTTATTATTTTCGGAATAGTTTTAATAGCCGGTTTGGGCACTAAAATAGCCACAGGGCTCTGTAATGATATATTGCATTATCTGATCAGATAAAATGCCCCTGAGAAATCCTATGTTGAAAAGTGCCAAAAATGCAAAAAATTTAAAATATCGAAAATTAAATTTCAATAACTACATACATATTATACATCGTTAGAATCGTAATTAGGTCAGCTATCTGAATATACAATCTTTTTTTGAAAATCTCTCAAAATAAAAAAATAGTAGAGCATTTTCCAAAATTTCACGATTTTTCGACTTTTTTCGATTTTCAGTCCGTTATTTCACCTATTACAGATATTTCAAAGTCGTAATGGAATGTTTCGTACACAAGACTACCACAAGGTCTCTTCATACAGAAAGTTTCATAAAAATCGCTGGAGTAGTTTTCGAGATACAGGCGTCCGAAAATGCTAAAAATCAGAAAATACTTGATTTTCAGCGTGCCATATTTTGCTGCCTGTTCATAGTATCCGTATGAATTTGGTATCATACGATAGTACAATCATAGTGCAGTCTAGTGGTACCCTAATTTCTTTAATCCATTTATATCGGGCGGAGAAATCGCGTTTTCCCCCAAAATATCCATTTTTTTCATTTTTTTCAAAATATTGCACATTATTTCGACCACTTCCGGTTTAAGGATTTTTGTCGAAATTGCTTTATTCGTTGGTATTGGACTATAACTTCATGTTCCAGAAGTTTCAGAAACGTCAATTCTGCCATAAAACGAAACCCGAGCTCACAAAATGGGAAGAAAATTCGAAAAAAATCGAAAAATAAAGGGCGATAACTCTGAATGAAACTTATATTGCTGGAATCGCATGAACTTCAGGTATCCAAAAATGTAGGTCAAATTTGAAAATTTTGAAAAATAACAAAAATTGTCTCGTAAACAACATGTTTTCAATTTTCGAACGCTAAAAGTCATAGACGAATGTTCGAAATCGAAAAATGTGAGATAGCCACTGTCTAAGAAAAGATTCAGGAATTCCAAAAAGGTAATTTGTTTGAAAATGGATAAAGAATTGACAAAACTATGGCCAATTTTCACTTTTTAGACAAAATACAAAGTTCGGTCACTTCCGGTATGCGCAGAAATTTCAAAAATATTTTATCAAGTAGCCACCACATGGTTTCCCGATAGAAATTCTAATTCCAGATCGATATCAGTTTTCGATCATAGAGATCTACGCTCCCGCGGTAAATAATAATAATAATAATAATAATAATTTTAGTAATCTCAATAGGCTTTCAGACGAAAGTCTGAAAGCCTAATAAGAATAATAATTTTAACAAAAACAATAGTGTTTCACACAAGCTACGCAGTGTGAAACCCTAAATAGGGATTAATGTAAATTACATTACAATAATGGTAAAATAATTGGATGGATAAAGCCTCAATTACTTATTTAATTAAAATGGACAGATAAAGCAACAATACTGATTTAATTAAATTGGACAGATAAAGCATCAATACTATTCAATTAAAATGGACAGATAAAGCAACAATACTGATTTAATTAAATTGGACAGATAAAGCATCAATACTATTCAATTAAATTGGACTGATAAAGCATCAATACTGATTTAATTCAAGTAACAACATGGGATTTGCATTTTTCAGAAAATATCTTCATCTTCATAACCAATGCTAAAACTCAATATTGACTGACTTAATAGTATAACTAAGAAATCAAAACATCAGCAAGAGATAATTTCCCTGCATAGATTCAATCAGATTAAATGCGAAACAAGAAACAAAGATGACGAAAGGCTCTTTTGGTCATCATATTTTGTGAAACAAAGATGACGGAAGGCTTGTTTACATAGGGAGCAGCATTTTGAAGTTGTCAACAGAATCAAATCATTTTGGACTGGTATTCCTATTAGAGATTCAAATAACAGTTCACTTTCCAACCAAAAATTCTCTGCTGGTTTGTAGTACTTGACACACGAACAACCAACAACCTAGAAAAAAAATTAATTTAAACAGAAGATTAATTCTACACTATTTTGCAATTCAATGTTAAATAGCCTACAACGTGTTCAGTACATGCAAATTAAATAAGTACATCCATTATTGCATAAAATCTGAACAAGAAATATAACTGTGTTGGTAACAAAAATTTCTTAAGGGCAGTTGTTTGGTCATTGTTACCAACAGTTACTATCATTTTCATCAAGTCTTGAACAGGTGTAGGTACATACATGTATAAGGATGACAACGAAGTCATAATGCCATTTATAGAACCATGAACTATTTCAAAAGATAAGCTTTTGTAAAGATCTAACAAATAATTAAATAAATGTCCCAGACAGGGGTTGTTAGTAAATTTGACATTCAACTGAAAGATTAACCGTGTCAAGTTACCAACCAATGCAATCCCGATTTGTTCCCGAGATCGGCGATGACAGCCATTTGTTTTGCGGACAAAAAGTTTGCATAACAGTATTCTATACTTATGTATATAAAGAAAAGAAACATTCATATTGAATAAGTATTCATATGTTGTTCGTAACTTGACACAAGTGATTCAAATGTACATAATTAATTGACAAATTCCATTTTCCTTACCGAATTCCATACTTTCCATTGTTTTTGCGGCCATGTTGCCGTTAACAAGTCGTCTATGCTGTAAATGCGTTGTATGATGTCATTAAATTTTCGATCACTCTCGACGGCGTAGAAAGAGAAGAAAATCGCGCGAACGTAATTTTGACTGATGCGCAACTCTTTTCATTAGCGTACGTAACTTCGTTGACCGACAGAGTTATGATTTTTTCTTTATTTTTGGGTGACGATATCTGAACAAATAGCCAAATCCGTTCGCTTGTTGTGCCGTATTTGAAAAATTGAACATTAAATCTTTGCAACCGCACCTCGGAAAGAAGATTTAAACACATATACTATTCAAAAAAAGTAGGGGATAATTGATTTTTATACGCCCACATTTTCATGTGAATACGAATGATAAAGTGAGAGGAATCCAAAACCATTTAAATAACATAAACATAGACAGGATCAAAGTCATAATAAACTTGATACAGTGACACCCGTAGTAGGAGTGGATAAAAACAAAGTCAAAGGTATCACAAAACCATCTTTTAAAGTATCTAACGTTTCGTAGATAAAAATCTACTTCTTCAGAGAATTGTAACTTATATTCTCTGAAGAAGTAGATTTTTATCTACGAAACGTTAGATACTTTAAAAGATGGTTTTGTGATACCTTTGACTTTGTTTTTATCCACATTTTCATGTGGACGTATTATGTCGTCGCCCCTGTCCGTCCGGACGTCCGTCCGTCCACAATTTGTTTGTGGACTCTCTACAGGTCACAATTCTTATCCGATTTTGACGAAACTTGAAATATAGGTTTATCCCCAAAAGATCTCGGTTCCTTTCGATATTGGCATGTATCGGATCAAAACTTCATGGATTATGGCCCCTGATTGTACGACAAATCACGTTTTTAGCTTGTGGACCCTATAGAGGTCACAATTTTGAACCGATTTTGATGAAACTTGACATGCATGTTTGTAACCAAAAGATCTTGGTTCCTTTCGATATTTGCGGCTATCGGAATGTAATTTCCTGAATTATGGCCCCTGATTGTCCGAAAAATCACCCTTTTTAGCTTGTGGTCCCTCTGGAGGTCACAATTATTATTCGATTTAAAAAAACGTTTGATTATATCACCGTTACACCCTAAGGAAGGTTGAGTTCGAATTTCGGGAAAATCGGACGAAAATTGCCATACAAAATGGCCGCCGTTAGTACGCGAATACTGTTAAAAAAAATGGTATATCAAGGTTGTGGACCCTGTGGAGGTCACAATTTTGATTCGATTTTGATGAAACTTGAAATTCATGGTTATAACCCAAAGATCTTGCTTCCTTTCAATATTTGCGCATATTGGATCGTAACTTCCTGAATTATGGCCCCTGATTATACGCAAAATCGCCTTTTTTATACGCCCACATTGAAATGTGGTCGTATATTGTCGTCGCCCCCGTCCGTCCGTCCGTCCGTCCGTCCGTCCGTCCGTCCGGCGTCCACAATTGCTTGTGGACGCTCTACAGGCTAAAGTTAATATCCGATTGACTTTAAATTTATACAGTGTGTTTAAGGTCATGAGACAAAGAAGCCTATTGTTTTTCAGCGATTTCCGATAATTAGTGCCAGAGTTATGGCCCTTGATCACTTCAAAAAATCTTGTTGACGCTCTAGAGGCCAAAGTTAATATCCGATTGACTTCAAATTTATACACAGTGTTTAAGGTCATAAGACGAAGAAGCCTATTGATTTTCAGCCATTTCCGATAATTAGTGCCAGAGTTATGGCCCTTGATCACCTCAAAAAATCTTGTGGACGCTCTAAAGGTCAAAGTTAATATCCGATTGACTTTAAATTTATACACAGTGTTTAAGGTCATGAGACGAAGAAGCCTATTGATTTTCAGCGATTTCCGATAATTAGTGCCAGAGTTATGGCCCTTGATCACTTCAAAAAATCTTGTGGACGCTCTAGAGGCCAAAGTTAATATCCGATTGACTTCAAATTTGTACACAGTGTTTAAGGTCATAAGACGAAGAAGCCTATTGATTTTCAGCGATTTCCGATAATTAGTGCCAGAGTTATGGCCCTTGATCACTTCAAAAAATCTTGTGGACCCTCTAGAGGCCAAAGTTAATATCCGATTGACTTTAAATTTATACACAGTGTTTAAGGTCATAAGACGAAGAAGCCTATTGATTTTCAGCGATTGCCGATAATTAGTGCCAGAGTTATGGCCCTTGATCACTTCAAAAAATCTTGTGGATGCTCAAGAGGCCAAAGTTAATATCCGATTGACTTTAAATTTATACACAGTGTTTAAGGTCATGAGACGAAGAAGCCTATTGATTTTCAGCGATTTCCGATAATTAGTGCCAGAGTTATGGCCCTTGATCACTTCAAAAAATCTTGTGGACGCTCTAGAGGCCAAAGTTAATATCCGATTGACTTCAAATTTGTACACAGTGTTTAAGGTCATAAGACGAAGAAGCCTATTGATTTTCAGCGATTTCCGATAATTAGTGCCAGAGTTATGGCCCTTGATCACTTCAAAAAACCTTGTGGACCCTCTAGAGGCCAAAGTTAATATCCGATTGACTTTAAATTTATACACAGTGTTTAAGGTCATAAGACGAAGAAGCCTATTGATTTTCAGCGATTGCCGATAATTAGTGCCAGAGTTATGGCCCTTGATCACTTCAAAAAATCTTGTGGATGCTCAAGAGGCCAAAGTTAATATCCGATTGACTTTAAATTTATACACAGTGTTTAAGGTCATAAGACGAAGACGCCTATTGATTTTCAGCGATTTCCGATAATTAGTGCCAGAGTTATGGCCCTTGATCACCTCAAAAAATCTTGTGGACGCTCTGGAGGCCAAAGTTAATATCCGATTGACTTTAGATTTATACACAGTGTTTAAGGTCATGAGACGAAGAAGCCTATTGATTTTCAGCGATTTCAAATAATTACTGCCAGAGTTATCTCCCTTGATAACTTCAAAAATTCTTGTGACGCTATAGAGGCCAAAGTTACTATCCGATTGACTTCAGATTGATACATAGAGTTTAAGGTGTTGAAACGAACAAGTATTTTGATTTTCAATGAATTTAGATAACTAAACAGCTAAATCCATGATATTAAATGTTTCATGTATATATACTAATTGTTAGCGTGGGGTAAAACTTTATAAAAAGCAATCAAATTCTAATGATTTTCTGATAATTACATAATGAGTTGTTACTCTTAATCAGTTTTTAGTGTATTACAAATGTTTCATTACCGAAATTAGTAAAAATATGCGACAACCCTTATTGACTGCCCGGACAATTTAGCTGCTGTGGGCGTATGTTTCGTTGCCTGGCAACCTATCTTTTAGCTTGGAGGTCACAATTATTATTCGATTTAAAAAAACGTTTGATTATATCACCGTTACACCCTAAGGAAGGTTGAGTTCAAATTTCGGGAAAATCGGACGAAAATTGTCATACAAAAAGGCCGCTGTTTGTACGCGAATACTGTTAAAAAATGGTATATCAAGGTTGTGGACCCTGTGGAGGTCACAATTTTGATTCGATTGTGACGAAACTTGAAATTCAAGGTTATAACCCAAAGATCTTGCTTCTTTTCGATATTTGCGCATATCGGATCGTAACTTCCTGAATTATGGCCCCTGATTATACGCAAAATCGCCTTTTTTTTTAGCTTGGAGGTCACAATTATTATCCGATTTAAAAAAACGTTTGATTATATTACCGTTACACCGTAAGGAAGGTTGAGTTCGAATTTCGGGAAAATCAGACCAAAATTGCCATACAAAATGGCCACCGTTTGTACGTGAATACTGTTAAAAAATGGTATTTGTGGACCCTGTAAAGGTCACAATTTTAATTCGATTTTGATGAAACTTGAAATGCATGGTTATAACACAAAGATCTTGGTTCCTTTCGGTATTTGCGCATATCGGATCGTAACTTCCTGAATTATTCGAATTTCGTGAAAATGGTACCAAAATTGCCGGACGAAATGGTCGCCGTTTGTACGCGAATAGTGTAAAGATATGGTATATCATGGTTGTTGACTCTGTACAGGTCACAATTCTTATCCGATTTTGACGAAAAGTCACATTTCTAGGTTGTGTACCGTCACACCATAATCATTGTCGACTTCGAATTTCATGAATATCAGACTGGAACTGACCAACAAAATGGCTGCTCCCAATACAGTATGAAATACAGGACTTAATGATGTAGGAAAAATCACTTTCGGTATTGTTTGTTCTCTATCCATCTCTCGAAAATGTGGGCGTATCCTGCCTGGCAGTGCCAGCCTATCTTTAAGTGTTATTAAAGTCACCTAATGAAACTGACGAAGAAACAAATGACAAAATGAAATGAAGTTCACATTCATCGATTTATTCCAAATGATCGTTAGACTAAGTAAGGCACAGACTGACCATTATAAGGGTAAAATGATACCCGGGGTCAAACAGCAAAGTTACCATAGCATCACAACAAAGTCAGTAACGAGTAAATCCTCCTCTGTTTGCCAAACAAGCATTGATCCAACGTGGCATACTCCTAATGAGACGTCTAAGGTCATTTTGGTCCAGATTGTCCCATTCCTGTTGCAACGCGGCAGCAAGTTTTTGGACATTGGCAGGAGGATCTTGACGTTGACGTAACCTCTGTCCAAGCATGTCCCAGACATGCGCGATGGGGGAGAGGTCGGGACTCAGTGCTGGCCAAGGTAATGTGGTGATGTTCTGTTGTTGGAGGTAACCTGTAACGATCCTGGCCCTGTGACATCTTGCGTTGTCATCCTGGAAGATGAAACGGCGGCCATGACGTCATGCGAACGGCACAACATGGACTGCCAAGATGTTGTCCTGGTAGTACTGGCCTGTAACACGCCCTGCAACAACATGTAAAGCCGTTCTTCCAGCAACAGTGATGCCTCCCCACACCATAACAGAAACACCCCAAATCGATCATGTCTGATGACGTTAACGTCTTGGAAGCGCTCGTTTCGACGACGCCACACCCTCCTACGTCTGTGCAAAAAATCAACAGTGAACCTTGACTCATCTGAAAACATCACATTGTTTCAGCGTCGATTATCCCAGTGTTGACGATCCCTACACCAACGACGTCTTGCCTGAATGTGATGATCTCTCAAACAAGGGATCACGCGAGGACGTCGGGCGCGAAGGTGACCCCTATGCAGTCGATTCCGAATCGTCTGGCCACTCACTCTCACACCAGTGTCTGTTTGAAGACAAGCGCTGATCTGATTTGCTGTGATGACACGATTTTTCAAGCCAAGGTACGGATAAATCGATCCTGGGCTTGAGTTGTCGCCCTTGGTCGACCGGAGCGTGGTCTGTCCTGTACAGATTGTGTATCACGGTATCTGGACCATAGCCTGCTTATGACAGACTGAGAAACATTCATCGTCCGCACCACAACCGCCTGTGTTGTGCCGATCTGTAGCATGCCAAGGGCACGTAGCCTTTCATTTTGGGTAAGCCGACGCATATCAAAATTTGTTTTCTGGTCACTAAAACAATTAAACTGATGTTTCCACCCTGGAATTCAATGCCACAATGACTGTAACATTCAAAGTCAGAGTCGTGCAAATCTTGGGTTGGACCCCCATGATGATCCCAAGCATCACCTGCATTCCATGCGGTAGCTATTGGTGCGTTTGGGCCTCACATGTAACTGGAAATGTTTCTTCTGTTAGGTTCTATAGTGACTTTTTTGTAGTCATTTGCATATTTTAGTATTATGCCCCCAAAATCAAATATCCCCTACTTTTTTTGAGTATAAAAAAAAGAGGGGAGCAAATCAAAGTTCAGGAGTATGAAAATGTCACACTTTTGGTGCATGTCAAACTGCAGAAAATGCATTTGACACGTCTTTTTTTCAAGTGAATTCTTTTAATTTCACAAAATGACATTTAAATATTATCTTTACATCATGTCCCCAAAATAATTATCAACAATTCATTTATTGAATTCTGTTTCTTGAGTGTCTAATCATCACATTAATTGTCCCCCGCCTTTCGAAGAAAGTTGGGGGACTATTAAAATGGGTTCGTCCGTCTGTCTGTCTGTCTGTCCGTCCGTCTGTCTGTCCGTCACACTTTTTGGGACACAATAACTCTCTTTCTAATTGAGTTAAAATGTTCAAACTTGGTGTATATGCTTATTAGGTCAATGCCTTGATGGAGTTCGAAGATGAGCATTTTCCGCTTAGGGTAAGCAGAGATAAGCAATTTGATTGGTTGATGCTTTGGGACACGATAACTTTAGTTCTAATTAAGTGAGAGTGATGAAACTTGGTGTATAGTTTCATTACAGTAATACCTTGACTAAGATCGATAATGAACATTTTCTGCTCAGGGTAAGCAGAGCGATAAGCAATTTGATTTGCCGAGACTTTGGAACACAATAACTCTCCTTCGAATTGAGTTAAAATGTTCAAAATTGGTGTGTATGCTTATTAGGTCAATGCCTTGATGGAGTTCGAAGATGAGCATTTTCTTCTTACGGTAGGCAGAGATAAGCAATTTTTGGATGACACTTCGTGTTCAGTTTGATTGGTCGATACCTTTGAAAAAAATAAATGTGCGATTAATTAATATGTGTCATCTATTTATTTTGGGATTTCGGCGGGGGACATCAGCCTCACTGTTGGCTTGTTATCGTTGGTAACAAAGTGTCAACTTCATGGAATGACCCATATACTAATTGTTAGTGTGGGGTAAAACTTTATAAAAAGCAATCAAATTGTAATGATTTTCTGATAATTACATAATGAGTTGTTACTCTTAATCAGCTTTTAGTTTATTACAAATGTTTCATTACCGAAAAAAGTAAAAATATGCGACAACCCTTGTTGGCTGCCTGGACGATTTAGCTGCTGTGGGCGTATGATACGTTGCCTGGCAACCTATCTTTTAGCTTGTTGTCCCTTTACAGGTCAAAATTATTATCGGATTTAAAAAAATCTGTCTTATTTGAATTTCGGAAAATCGGACCAAAATGGCATCCGCTTGTATGCGGATAGTGTAAAAATATAGTATATCAAGGTTGGCCTGTAGAAGTAACAATTTTAGTCTGATTTTGATGAAACTTGAAATGCATGTTTATAACCCAAAGATTTTGTTTCATTTCGATAGTTGCGCATATTGCATGATAATTGGATCATTACTTCCCGAAATTATGACCCCTGATTGTACGAAAAATTGCCTTATTTAGCTTGTGGTCCCTCTAAAGGTCACAATTATTATCCGATTTAAAAAAAACGTTTTATTATATAACCATTACACCGAAAGGAAGGGTCAAGTTGTATTCCGTGAAAATCGGACAAAAACTACAAGACAAAATGGCCATCACTTGTACGCGAATAGTCCAAAAATATGATATATCAAGGTTGTGGACCCTGTAGAGGTCACAATTTTAATTTAATCTTGATGAAACTTGAAATGCATTTTTATAATCCAGGGGGGGGGTTGGGATGGCGTAGTGGTCTAGAGTGCCGCGCTTTCACCTCTAGCTGGCCGGTCACCTCTGGCTTGCAGCTGTGGTTTCGAGCCCTGGTGTGAGCGTATGTGGCATGGAGATAGGGGCGCCTTCTCAACCTCGTGGGTTTCCTCCGGGCACTCCAGTTTCCTCCCACTGCTAAAGACCCCTACGCACAAGCAAATTATTGAAACAAAATTAAACCATATGTTAGTCCCGAAATGACTTAGTTTGTGTTGAGTGGACGTTAAACCCCATTTCTCTCTCTCGATAACCCAGAGATCTTGGTTCCTTTTGATATTAATGCATATCGGATTGTAACTTCCTAAGTTATGGTCGCTAATTGTTCAAAAAATCACCGTTTAGCTTGTGGTCCCTCTATCCGATCTAAAAAAATGTTTGAATATGTTAAGGTTGGTTGAGTTAAAATTCCGTGAATGTCAGACTAAAACTGCCAGACAACTAGTAGGCAACTAGTTTTAATGTCTGGTACATCAAGGTTGTGGAAACTCTAGAAGTCACAATTTTGATTCAATTTTGATGAAACTTGAAATATATCTTTGTAACCCAAAGATCTTGGTACTGTCGATATTCATGCATATCGGATCATAGCTTTCTGAATTATGGCCCTTGATTGTTCAAAAAATTGCTTTTTGTTTAGCTTGTTCTGTATCCATCTGTTACAAAATGTTGGTGTATCCTGCTGTCTGGCAGCTGCTTGTCTTATTTCAGGGATGGGTGGGTAGGTGAACGGTTAATGCGCGCGCGTTGGAATACAAGGTCGGTCATTGAGTCAAGTGGCATGGTTTCGATTTCCTTTCAGTTTCCTCCAACTGCTAAAGACTCCTAAGGGCAAGTGAATTATTGAAATAAAATTGAACCATATGTTCATCCCGAAATGACCTAGTTTGTGTCCAATGGACGTTAATCCCATTTCTGTCTTTCTCTCTTGATCTAATTTCAGTTCATAACTGCTCAGACAACTTAGCTGCTGGGTCATTCCATATCAAGTGGACCAATTGTGGGAAATTGGGAAATCCACCCCCTCAAAAAAATCTGGAAAAAATATATGTTAAAGTACATGGCCTAAAACTACCAAATACCAATTTTCAGCTTCCTAGATCAAATATTGGCAAAGATGTCACCAATTGAAAAAAGGTTGCCAATTGGCAATAAAAAATTCTTTTATTTCTGTTAGGTTTTCAGCTCTGTTGTTTATATACTTCTAAAGTGTCTAGAACCCCCTAACTTGGCAATATAATAGAACTGCAAACGTAGATTACGATTCTTTGAAAAAATTTGAGGTAAGGGGTATTCCTACTGTAAGGGTTGCCATCAAAGTTGGAAAAAAAACAAGCAAATATTTTATTTTTCACGACTTTGGAGTGCTCTAGAAAAGCCATCGTTGTGTCTAGAGGTAAAAAAATTGCCGTATTAGCTCCCAGACGGTGGAATATCAATACGGAATTGAATATAGGACCATATGATATCAGGCCGCAAAGTTGGTTTCCCGCCAAAATCTTTTGAAAATGCCAAATTTTGGTTGCCATTTTGGTTATGTGGGACAAGTGGCAAAATTTTAAAAGGGAAAGGAAATGAATCTTCTGGCCCGCGTTTGTTGATATTTTTAATTTTCATCCAAAATTTGTAAATATTCATGTGTTTTTGCCGATTTTCGCATTCGGGTAGACATTATCATGAAAAGTTGCCTGTTTATGATCTCTGAAAAAAAAAAGCTTCTAAACAGGTTAGACCTACCAAATCCACCATTCTAGATGAATTTTGTGCGTAGATCACGTATATAACATCAGTTCGGACGTAGGATGTAGCTGTGAGCTTTAATTTCACCTTCAAAATGCAACTTTTCGTTATTACAGGTACAATATGAAGGAAAATTAATGAAAAGTTTTGTTTTCAAGACCAGTTTTTAATTACTACTGGATGATGTACTGTAGTCAAATTTACCAGTCTAGGAGAACTTTTTACGTAGATTAGGAATATGACATCAGTTCAGGCATAGGCTATGTTTTTATACGCCCACATTTTTATGTGGACGTATATTGTCGTCGCCCCTGTCCGTCCGGACGTCCGTCCGTCTGTCCGTACGTCCGTCCGTCTGTCCGTCCGTCCGTCCACAATTTGTTTGTGGACCCTCTACAGGTCACAATTCTTATCCGATTTTGACGAAACTTGAAATATAGGTTTATCCCCAAAAGATCTCGGCTGCTTTCGATATTGGCATGTATCGGATGAAAACTTCATGGATTATGGCCCCTGATTGTACGAAAAATCACGTTTTTAGCTTGTGGACCCTATAGAGGTCACAATTTTGAACCGATTTTGATGAAACTTGACATGCATGTTTAAAACCCAAAGATCTTGGTTCCTTTCGATATTTGCGCCTATCGGAATGTAATTTCCTGAATTATGGCCCCTGATTGTCCGAAAAATCACCCTTTTTAGCTTGTGGTCCCTCTGGAGGTCACAATTATTATCCGATTTTAAAAACCGTTTGATTATATCACCGTTACACCCTAAGGAAGGTTGAGTTCCAATTTCGGGAAAATCGGAACAAAATTGCCATACAAAATGGCCGCCGTTTGTACGCGAATACTGTTAAAAAATGGTATATCAAGGTTGTGGACCCTGTAGAAGTCACATTTTTTATTCGATTTTGATGAAACTTGAAATTCATAGTTATAACCCAAAGATCTTGGTTCCTTTCGATATTTGCGCATATCGGAATGTAACTTCCTGAATTATGGCCCCTAATTATACGCAAAATCGCCTTATTTCAGTTTGTGGTACCTCTGGTGGTAACAATTATTATCCGATTTAATAAAACGGTTGATTATATTACCGTTACACCGTAAGGAAGGTTGAGTTCGAATTTCGGGAAAATCGGACCAAAATTGTCATACAAAATGGCCGCCGTTTGTACGTGAATACTGTTAAGAAATTGTATATCATGGTTGTGGACCCTGTAGAGGTCACAATTTTAATTCGATTTTGATGAAACTTGAAATGCATGGTTATAACCCAAAGATCTTGGTTCCGTTCGATATTTGCGCATATCAGATCGTAACTTCCTCAATTATGGCCCCTGATTGTCCGAAAAATCGCCTATGGTCCCTCTGGAGGTCACAATTATTATCCGATTTGAAAAAACGTTTGACTCTATCACCGTTACACCCTACGGAAGGTTGAGTTTGAATTTCGAGAAAATTGGACCATAATTGCCAGAAAAAATGGACGCCGTTTGTACGCGAACAGTGTAAAAATATGGTATGTCAAAGTTGTGGACCCTGTAGAGGTGACAATTTTAATTCGATTTTGATGAAACCTGAAATGCTTGTTTATAACCTAAAGATCTTTATTCTTTTCGATATTTGCGCATATCAAATTGTAACTTAATGAATTATGGCCTTTGATTGTAGGAAAAATCACTTTCGGTATTGCTTGTTCTCTGTCTATCTCTCGAACAATTATTATCTGATTTTAAAAAAAACTCTGATTATATTACTGTTGCACCGTAAGGAAGGTTGAGTTCGAATTTCGTGAAAATCGTACCAAAATTGCCGGACGAAATGGTCACCGTTTGTACGCGAATAGTGTAAAAATATGGCATATCATGGTTGTGGACTCCTACAGGTCACAATTCTTATCCGATTTTGACGAAAAGTAACATTTCTAGGTTGTGTACCATCAAACCATAATCATTGTCGGCTTCGAATTTCATGAATATCAGACTGGAACTGACCAACAAAATGGCTGCTCCCAATACAGTATGAAATACAGGACTTAATGATGTAGGAAAAATCACTTTCGGTATTGCTTGTTCACTATCCATCTCTCAAAAATGTGGGCGTATCCTGCCTGGCAGTGCCAGCCTATCTTTTTTAATTTTATTCTCTCTTCAAAATAGGAAAAAAAATAGGAAAATTCTTTTTTTACAATTATTCATGAGAAATGTTACAGTTTGAAGACCAGGGGCCTGTTTCACGGACTTTTAACTAAGACAAAATCCAAATTTTAGTAATTTGATTGGATAATATTAGATTGATTTTAGTGCTTAGCCAATCAAAATTGAAGTATCTACTAAAATTTGGATTTTATCTTAAGTAAAGATTTAGTGAAACTGGGCCCCGTTTTATACGCCCATGTGGACGTATTATGTCCATGTGGACCTTGTGGACTCTCCACAGGTCACAATTCTTACCCGATTTTAAATATAGGTTTATCCCCAAAAGATCTCGGCTGCTTTTGATATTGGCATGTATCAGATCAAAACTTCATGGATTATGGCCCTTGATTGTACGAAAAATCACGTTTTTAGCTTCTGGACCCTATGAAGGTCACAGTTTTGAACCGATTTTGATGAAACTTGACATGCATATTTATAGCCCAAAGATCTTGGTTCCTTTCGATATTTGCGCCTATCGGAACGTAATTTCATGAATTATGGACCCTGATTGTCCGAAAAATCAACTTTTTATACGCCCACATTTTCATGTGGACGTATATTGTCGTCGCCCCTGTTCGTCCGTCCGTCCACAATTGTTTGTGAACAGTCTACAGGTCACAATTTTTATCCGATTTCAATGAAACTTAAAATATAGGTTTATCACCCTAAGATCTCGGTTCCTTTCGATATTGGCATGTATCGGACCGTAACTTCATGGGTTATGGCCCCTGATTGTACGAAAAATCACGTTTTTTAGCTTGTGAACAGTGTAGAGGTCACAATTTTGAACCGATTTAGATGAAACTTGAAATGCATGTTTATAAACCAAAGATCTTGGTTCCTTTCGATATTTGCGCCAATTGGATCGTAACTTCCTGAATTATGGCCCCTGATTGTCCGAAAAGTCGCCCTTTTTAGCTTGTGGTCCCTCTGGAGGTCAAAATTGTTATCCGATTTAAAAAACCGTTTGATTATATCACCGTTCCATGGTTAGGAAGGTTGAGTTCGAATTTCGTGAAAAGGATGAATGTGAATTTTGTGAAAATCGGACCAAAATTGACGGACAAAATGGCCGCCATTTGTACGCGAATAGTGTGAAAATATGTTATATCAAGGTTGTGAACAGTGTAGAGGTCACAATTTTGAACCGATTTGGATGAAACTTGAAAAGCATGTTTATAACCCAAAGATCTTGGTTCCTTTCGATATTTGCGCACATCAGGCCCCTGATTGTCCGAAAAATCGCCCTTTTTAGCTTGTGGTCCCTCTGGAGGTCAAAATTGTTATCCGATTTAAAAAAACGTTTGATTATATCATCATTTCATGGTTATGAAGGATGAATGTGAAAATCGGACCAAAATTGACGGACAAAATGGCCGTCGTTTGTACGCGAATAGTGTGAAAATATGTTATATAAAGGATGTGGACCTTATAGAGGTCACAATTTTGAACCGATTTTGATGAAACTTGACATGAATGTTTATAACCCAAAGATCTTGGTTCCTTTTGATATTTGCGCCCATCGGGTCATTACTTCCTGAATTATGTCCCCTGATTGTACGAAAAATCACCCTTTTTAGCTTGTTGTGCCTCTGGAGGTCACAATTATTATCTGATTTTAAAAAAAAAACCGTTTGATTATAAAAACCAAACAAATTCTAATGATTTTCTGATAATTTCTTAATATGCGACAACTCTTGTTGACTGCCCGGACGATTTGGCTGCTGTGTGGGCGTATGTTTCGTTGCCTGGCAACCTATTTTTTAGCTTGTGGTCCCTCTGGAGGTCACAATTATTATCATATTTAAAAATAGTTTGATTATATCACCGTTACATGCTAGTGAAGATTGAGGTAAAATTTCGTGAAAATCGGACCAAAATTGACAGACAAAATGCCCGCCGTTTGTACACAATTAGTGTGAAAATATGTTATATCAAGGTTGTGAACCCTATAGAGGTCACAATTTTGAACCGATTTTGATGAAACTTGACATGCATGTTTATAACCCAAAGATCTTGGTTCCTTTCGATATTTGCGCATATTGGATCGTAACTTCCTGAATTATAGTCCCTGATTGTCCGAAAAATGACCTTTTTATACGCCCACATTTTTATGTGGATGTATATTGTCATCGCCCCTGTCCGCCCCTCCGTCCACAATTTGTTTGTGGACTCTCTACAGGTCACAATTCTTATCTGATTTTTACGAAACTTGAAATATAGGTTTGTACTCGAATACTGTTAAAGAATGGTATATCATGGTTATAGGTCACAATTTTAATTTGATTTTGATGAAACTTGAAATGCATGGTTATAACCAAAAGATCTTGGTTCCTTTCGTTATTTGTGCATATTGGATCGTAACTTCCTGAATTATGGCCACTGATTGTACGAAAAATTGCCTATGGTCCCTCTGGAGGTCACAATTATTACCTGATTTAAAAAAAACGTTTGACTCAATCACCGTTACACCCTACGGAAGGTTGAGTTCGAATTTCGAGAAAATCGGACCATAATTGCCAGACAAAATTGACGCCGTTTGTACGCGAATAGTGTAAAAATAAGGTATATCAAAGTTGTGGACCCTGTAGAGTTCACAATTTTAATTCGATTTTGATGAAACCTGAAATGCATGTTTATAACCTAAAGATCTTTATTGTCCCCCGCCTTTCGAAATGGGTCCGTCCGTCTGTCTGTCTGTCACACTTTTTGGGACACAATAACTCTCTTCCTAATTGAGTTAGAATGTTCAAACTTGGTGTATGTGTTTATTAGGTCAATGCCTTGATGGAGTTCGAAGATGAGCATTTTCCGCTTAGGGTAAGCAGAGATAAGCAATTTGATTGGTTGATGCTTTGGGACACGATAACTTTAGTTCTAATTAAGTGAGAGTGATGAAACTTGGTGTATAGTTTCATTACAGTGATACCTTGACTAAGTTCGATAATGAGCATTTTGTGCTCAGGGTAAGCAGATCGATACGCAATTTGATTGGTCGAGACTTTGGAACACAATAACTCTGCTTCTAATTGAGTTAAAATGTTCAAACTTGGTGTACATGCTTATTAGGTCAATGCCTTGATGGAGTTCGAAGATGAGCATTTTCCGCTTAGGGTAAGCAGAGATAAGCAATTTGATTGGTTGATGCTTTGGGACACGATAACTTTAGTTCTAATTAAGTGAGAGTGATGAAACTTGGTGTATAGTTTCATTACAGTAATACCTTGACTAAGTTCGATAATGAACATTTTCTGCTCAGGGTAAGCAAAGCGGTACGCAATTTGATTGGTTGAGACTTTGGAACGCAATAACTCTGCTTCTAATTGAGTTAAAATGTTCAAACTTGGTGTATATGCCTTGATGGAGTTCGAAGATGAGCATTTTCCGCTTAGGGTAAGCAGAGATAAGCAATTTTATTGGTTGATGCTTTGGGACACGATAACTTTAGTTCTTATTAAGTGAGAGTGATTGAACTTGGTGTATAGTTTCATTACAGTAATGCCTTGACTAAGATCGATAATGAGAATTTTCTGTTCAGGGTAAGCAGAGCGATAAGCAATTTGATTTGCTGTGACTTTGCAACATAATAACTCTCCTTCTAATTGAGTTAAAATGTTCAAAATTGGTGTGTATGCTTATTACGTCAATGCCTTGATGGAGTTCGAAGAGGAGCCTCACTGTTGGCTTGTTCTTTTAGATATTTGCGCATATCAAATTAAAACTTAATGAATTATGGTCTTTGATTGTAGAAAAAATCACTTTCGGTATTGCTTGTTCTCTATCAATCTCTCAAACAATTATTATCCGATTTAAAAAAAGTCTCTGATCATATTACCTTTGCACTGTAAGGAAGGTTGGGTTTGAATTTCGTGAAAATCGTACCGAAATTGCCGGACAAAATGGTTGCCATTTGTACGCGAATAGTGTAAAAATATGGTATATCATGGTTGTGGACTTTCTACAGGTCACAATTCTTATCCGATTTTGACGAAAAGTCACATTTCTAGGTTGTGTACCGTCACACGATAATTATTGTCGGCTTCGAATTTCATGAATATTAGACTGGAACTGACCAACAAAATGGCTGCTCCCAATACAGTATGAAATACAGGACTTAATGATGTAGGAAAAATCACTTTCGGTATTGCTTGTTCTCTATCCATCTCTCAAAAATGTGGGCATATCCTGCCTGGCAGTGCCAGCCTATCTTTTAGCTTGTGGTCCCTCTGGAGGTCCCATTTAAAAAAACGTTTGATTATAATTTATATCACCGTTACATCGTAATGAAGATTAAGGTCGAATTTCGTGAAAATCGGACCAAAATTGACAGCTGTTCTTGTGAGGCCATCCATCCTTCATCACTAACAAGGGGAAACCACACAAGAAAATCTAGATGAACTTTGTCACCCAATGCAGGGATCAAACACCCAGCCTCAAGGCTTATCGAGCCAGCATCTTACCCACTTAGCAACGTGATCCCCAGTCAAATTTGAAGCCTACTGAAATGCACCTTTATAACCCAACGATCTTAATTCATTTCTATACTATTCAAAAAAAGTAGGGGATATTTGATTTTTAAGTGTTATTAAAGTCACCTAATGAAACTGACGAAGAAACAAATGACAAAATGAAATGATGTTCACATTCATCGATTTATTCCAAATGATCGTTAGACTAAGTAAGGCACAGACTGACCATTATATTATAAGGGTAAAATGATACCCGGGGTCCACAGGCACTTGAAGGGATTAAAATAAATTAAAATAAAACTTCTTACCACTGCTTAATAAATACAAGAAGGTAAGTCACTACGCCATCTTTGTTTTTACTGATTTACCATGAATCGTCTGAATTCATCTCACAATACTCACTAGTTCTAACACTTCATGTCATTTTTATTGCTATCGAGACTTTATTTGATTATTATTCACCTTCCGATGTAATTAAATTGGTCATTTAAGGCAGGACACTACCTAAGAATTTCACAATGATAACAGAAACTTGCCATTTAGTGTAATATCAGTATATGATGTCCCAAATCAGATTTGATAATTTAAGCGTAAAATATTAATTTGTTACCATGGAAATGGTGACAATATTGGAATATTTATATGTTCACGGTGTGTAGGTTAGGAAATCAAAATCTTCACCAATTTTATTGAAACAAACTATTTGTGATTTGGAATAACATATATAAGCATTAAAGAATGCAATAAGGCATAAGTTTTACTATTTGAATGTGAATAAAGAACATTATGCTCCCCACATAAAACATGTGGGTGTGGCCGAACACACCACTAAAATGATTTTGTACAATAAAATGTTCAAATGCATAACAAACACCTTGAAAATCATCTTATTGCACACAGTAGCTATAGAACTAACCGTATTCCAAAGATGAGACAATTATCTCTCATAGATTTTGAGAATTTGATTTTCTAAGACCTGATATGGGTAAAAAAATTGAGTACGGAAAAAAGCATGTAAAAAGTTAAAAATTTGATTTACCTATGTAAATGACTAAATATTCAACACTATATAATATAAAGGCGGGACTCGACTTGAAAAATCAACAAATTTTGACTATATTGGGCAATTTTAGCTGATATCAAAATTTGACAGATCAATCTATACAAAGTGTTTTATAAGGTAGTGTCCTGCCTTAACACTGTTATTGATAACAAATCAAACTTCAACCGCTATCATTTATCGACAATCAACTTCCCGAGACCGGAAGTAATCCGAAAATAGGTCAAAAGAAGTCTGTATCACCCAGTTCCTTTATAAATCTATCATTACTCTATATGTGCATAGGAACTGGGTGATCGAGTCTCGCTCAACAGCGGCCTCGCTTCGTAGGCTTTATCACGTGATAGCACTTACGAAGCGAGGCCGCTGTTGAGCGAGACTTGATCACCCAGTTCCTATGCACATATCGAGTAATGATAGGTTTATAAAGGGACTGAGTGATACAGACTTCTTTTGGCCTTATTTCGGGTTTCTTCCGGGCTCGGGAAGTTGAATATCAGTAAATGATAGCTTTTTAAGTTTGATTTGTTATTAATAACGCTGTAAAAGGACCAATTTAATTACATCGGAAGGTGAATAATGATCAAATAAAGTCTCGTTGGCAATAAAAATGACATGAAGTGTCAGAACTAGTGAGTATTGTGAGATGACACCAGACAATATATCATAAAAAAAGTCAGAACAAAGATGGCGACTGCCATCCCTTTATCATATAGTTATAGTCAAGCAGTAGTAAGAAGTTTTATTTTAATCCCTTCAAGTCCCTGTGCCGGGGTCAAACAGCAAAGTTACCACAGCATCACAACAAAGTCAGTAACAGGTAAATCCTCCTCTGTTTGCCAAACAAGCATTGATCCGACGTGGCATACTCCTAATGAGACGTCTAAGGTCATTTTGGTCCAGATTGTCCCATTCCTGTTGCAACGCAGCAGCAAGTTCTTGGACATTGGCAGGACGTTGTTGACGTTGACGTAACCTCTGTCCAAGCATGTCCCAGACATGCTCGATGGGGGAGAGGTCGGGACTCAGTGCTGGCCAAGGTAATGTGGTGATGTTCTGTTGTTGGAGGTAACCTGTAAAGATCCTGGCCCTGTGACATCTTGCGTTGTCATCCTGGAAGATGAAACGGCAGCCATGACGTCGTGCGAACGGCACAACATGGACTGCCAAGATGTTGTCCCGGTAGTACTGGCCTGTAACACGCCCTGCAACAACATGTAAACTGTTCTTCCAGCAACAGTGATGCCTCCCCACACCATAACAGAACCACCCCCAAATCGATCATGTCTGATGACGTTAACGTCTTGGAAGCGCTCGTTTCGACGACGCCACACCCTCCTACGTCTGTCCAAAAAATCAACAGTGAACCTTGACTCATCTGAAAACATCACATTGCTCCAGCGTCGATTATCCCAGTGTTGACGATCCCTACACCAACGACGTCTTGCCTGAATGTGATGATCTCTCAAACAAGGGATCACGCGAGGACGTCAGGCGCGAAGGTGACCCCTATGCAGTCGATTCCGAATCGTCTGGCCACTCACTCTCACACCAGTGTCTGTTTGAAGACGAGCGCTAATCTGATTTGCTGTGATGACACGATTTCTCAAGGCCAAGGTACGGATAAATCGATCCTGGGCTTGAGTTGTCGCCTTTGGTCGACCTGAGCGTGGTCTGTCCTGTACAGATTGTGTATCACGGTATCTGGACCATAGCCTGCTTATGACAGACTGAGAAACATTCATCGTCCGCGCCACAACCGCCTGTGTTGTGCCGATCTGTAGCATGCCAAGGGCACGTAACCTTTCATTTTGGGTAACCCGACGCATATCAAAATTCGTTTTCTGGTCACTAAAACAATTAAACTGATGTTTCCACCCTGGAATTCAATGCCACAATGACTGTAACATTCAAAGTCAGAGTCGTGCAAATCTTGGGTTGGACCCCCATGATGATCCAAGCATCACCTGCATTCCATGCGGTAGCTATTGGTGCGTTTGGGCGTCACATGTAACTGGAAATGTTTCTTCTGTTAGGTTCTATAGTGACTTTTTTCGTAGTCATTTGCATATTTTAGTATTATGCCCCCAAAATCAAATATCCCCTACTTTTTATACGCCCACATTTTCATGTGGACGTATATTGTCGTCGCCCCTGTTCGTCCGTCCGTCCGGACATCCGTCCGTCCACAATTGTTTGTGAACAGTCTACAGGTCACAATTTTTATTCGATTTCAATGAAACTTAAAATATAGGTTTATCACCCTAAGATCTCGGTTCCTTTCGATATTGGCATGTATCGGACTGTAACTTCATGGGTTATGGCCCCTGATTGTACGAAAAATCACGTTTTTTAGCTTGTGAACAGTGTAGAGGTCACAATTTTGAACCGATTTGGATGAAACTTGAAATGCATGTTTATAAACCAAAGATCTTGGTTCTTTTCGATATTTGCGCCAATTGAATCGTAACTTCCTGAATTATGGCCCCTGATTGTCCCAAAAAATCGCCCTTTTTAGTTTGTGGTCCCTCTGGAGGTCAAAATTGTTATCCGATTTAAAAAACCGTTTGATTATATCACCATTTCATGGTCATGAAGGTTGAGTATGAATTTTGTGAAAATCCGACCAAAATTGACGGACAAAATGGCCGCCGTTTGTACGCGAATAGTGTGAAAATATGTTATATAAAGGTTGTGGACCTTATAGAGGTCACAATTTTGAACCGATTTTGATGAAACTTGACATGTATGTTTATAACCCAAAGATCTTGGTTCCTTTCGATATTTGCGCCCATTGGATCATAACTTCCTGAATTATGTCCCCGGATTGTCCGAAAAATCGCTTTTGTTCGCTTTTGGTTCCTCTGGAGGTCAAAATTATTATCCGATTTAAAAAAACGTTTGACTATATCACCGTTACATGGTAATGAAGAGAGAGCTAGAATTACGTGAAAATCGGACTAGAATTGACGGACAAAATGGCCGCCGTTTGTACACGAGTAGTGTGAAAATATGTTATATCAAGGTTGTGGACCCTATAGAGGTCACAATTTTGAATCGATTTTGATGAAACTTGACATGTATGTTTATAACCCAAAGATCTTGGTTCCTTTCGATATTTGCGCCCATCGGGTCATTACTTCCTGAATTATGTCCCCTGATTGTACGAAAAATCACCCTTTTTAGCTTGTTGTGCCTCTGGAGGTCACAATTATTATCTGATTTAAAAAAAAAAATGTTTGATTATAAAAACCAAAGAAATTCTAATGATTTTCTTTTAATTCCTTAATATGCGACAACTCTTGTTGACTGCCCGGACGATTTGGCTGCTGTGTGGGCGTATGTTTCGTTGCCTGGCAACCTATTTTTTTGAATAGTATATATTTGCACATATCAAATTCTAACTGAATGATGTAGGAAAAATCACTTTCGGTAGTGCTTGTTCTCTATCCATCTCTCAAAAATGTGGGCGTATCCTGCCTGGCAGTGCTAGCCTATCTTTTTTAGCTTGTGGTCCCTCTGGAGGTCACAATTATTTTCTGATTTAAAAAAAACGTTTGATTATATCACCGTTATACCTTAAGGAAGGTTTGAGTTTGAATTTCAGGAAAATCGGACCAAAATTGACAGACAAAATGGCCGCCGTTTGCATGGTTATAACTAGGGCTGAAACGATACGCTTAGCCACGATACGATACACTGTTTTTACACCACCTTACGATGCGAATGCATCACAATACGCGACTTTTTTTCTGTAAAATTGGATTGGGTTCTAATTAAACTTAATAAAAAAAACTAAAATTTGTTAATTAACTTTATTATTCATTTTGTAGATACACATAATAAATGAATAAAAATATAACCATTGGCTAGCATAGTGGTAACTGGGTAAATGTCAATTTATATAGATAAAACAACAAGTATGTCTGGTCATTCTTATGCTAGATAATACGCAGTTTGATTAATTGTTTCAAAAATAACAACTAAACATTGAGCTCATATTTGTAGTATTTCCTGTGTAACGTATCTGAGCATGGCAGGACCGACAAACTGAACATCTCTGTTAACCTTTTTATTTCCATTTCTGTATGTGACGGGAAAACCAAAATATTCCCACACTTTCGATTTATACTTGGATGGGATGGAGGCTTTTCGATTTCCAAATCACCCAGTGTGGCAGTACTTGAACCATACGATTACATCATGTGTACCTACTTCAAGAATACACATGATGCCAAATGGACGCCATTTAAAATACTACGCCCGCCTCTTAGAGACGATAACTTAACTCGCTATAAATTGTAAAAAAATTTACTTCGGCTAGAATTAAAAAACACCTAAGATTAACATTTGCTAAAAATTTCTAAAAAACAACCTAAATTTATGGAAATGGGGCCAAATCAAATCAGGCAAATTACATCAAATAGTCCATGTTAAAGGGACAATAACATTCTTGCTGGCTTGGTAGCTCCAGAAAATAAATAATACCCTTATTCTAAGTACTAGATGTTTAAATGTCCTACCTGTTGTGTAAATTATCCATTACAACCTATTTTATTTGTCCAGAGGGTTCGGAAATATTTTAAAATCCAAGTCACATTTGAAAAGGTTTACGTTAGACTTTTCAAATCAATTGGTTGAATTTTTCCATTTTTTTAAATAAGGCGTGTTACGATGAAATTTATATCATCATTTAATTGGAATATTCTAAAATAATACGATTTGTTGACCAGAATGAAGATCGGGACATATTTTTCAGTTTTAACAAGAGTGTTATTGGGGCTTTAAACGTATAGCAAAAATTTTAAACTAACGCGAGCACGCGCGTTTCTAGACAACGCCATAGCGGGTCATAGCAACCAGTGAGTATAAATTGGAAATCCCCAATGACGTAGATATTATAAATTGGAAAGCCGAGTCTGTCTTAAAATAAGTAGTACCGTCAGTAAACAAGATGGAAGCCATCTGCTATCGTGTTTGATCATGGAGTAGGCAAGCACAGGTGTGTCGTATGTACTTGAACCTGACACAAGTCTAATAGTAGTAATAGTAATAGAATGGTGTTTATTAACTGTACCCTCATGCAACAACAAAATTAAAATTCTAAATTTATTGGTAATTCTGATTCTCATTAAATTTTGACTTCTCTGTTTTCAATCTCTGAGCAGTGAGCACGATACCATGCGAGGGTTTCTTAGCAGACGAATATTTATGTTATATTAAATCTGATTGGATGAATTGTTAGACTTAACTATTTAACGAATAAGGCGTTCTTACAATAAACGTAGTACGCAATTATTGGGACATGTACTGTTCTGTTAGGTTGTATACACTGAAACGTCTGGATGATAGGGTAAACTCTTAGACCAAAGCGACTTCTTTGTCCGATGTGTTTGTAAACCACGAAAACTTGCTTCCATCAGCGATTTAAAACAAGTTTTAATTGAAAGAAACCACACTGTTATGCAAGTCACTTTATTTTTATACGCCCACATTTTCATGTGGACGTATATTGTCGTCGCCCCTGTTCGTCCGTCCGTCCACAATTGTTTGTGAACAGTCTACAGGTTACAATTTTTATCCGATTTCAATGAAACTTAAAATATAGGTTTATCACCCTAAGATCTCGGTTCCTTTCGATACTGGCATGTATCGGACCGTAACTTCATGGGTTATGGCCCCTGATTGTACAAAAAATCACGTTTTTTATACGCCCACATTTTCATGTGGACGTATTATGTCGTCGCACCAATTTGTTTGTGGACTCTCTACAGGTCACAATTCGTATCTGATTTTGACGAAACTTGAAATATAGGTTTATCCCCATAAAATCTCGGTTCCTTTCGATATTGGCATGTATCGGATCGGAACTTCATGGATTATGGCCCCTGATTGTACGAAATATCATGTTTTTAGCTTGTGGACCCTATAGAGGTCACAATTTTGAACCGATTGTGATGAAACTTGACATGCATGTTTATAACCCCAACATCTTGGTTCCTTTCGATATTTGCGCCCATCGGATCGTAACGTCCTGAATTATGGCCCCTGATTGTCCGAAAAATCGGACTTGTGGTCCCTCTGGAGGTCAAAATTGTTATCTGATTTAAAAAAACGTTTGATTATATCACCGTTTCATGGTTATGAAGGTTGAGTTCGAATTTCGTGAAAATCAGACCAAAATTGACGGACAAAATGGCCGCCATTTGTTCGCGAATAGTGTGAAAATATGTTATATCAAGGTTGTGGACCTTATAGAATTCACAATTTTGAACCGATTTGGATGAAACGTGACATGTATGTTTATAACCGAAAGATCTTGGTTCCTTTCGATATTTGCGCCCATCGGATCGTAACTTCCTGAATTATGGCCCCTGATTGTCCGAAAAATTGCCCTTTTTAGCTTGTGGTCCCTCTGTAGGTCAAAATTGTTATCCGATTTAAAAAAACGTTTGATTATATCACCGTTTCATGGTTATGAAGGTTGAATTCGAATTTCGTGAAAATCGGACCAAAATTGACTGACAAAATGGCCGCCGTTTGTACGCGAATAGTGTGAAAATATGTTATATCAAGGTTGTAGACCTTATAGAGGTCACAATTTTGAACCAATTTTGATGAAACTTGACATGTATGTTTATAACCCAAAGATCTTGGTTCCTTTCGATATTTGCGCCCATTGGATCATAACTTCCTGAATTATGCTCCGCGTTGTCCGAAAAATCGCTTTTGGTCCCTCTGGAGGTCAAAATTATTATCGGATTTAAAAAAACGTTTAACTATATCACCGTTACATGGTAATGAAGAGAGAGTTTGAATTACGTGAAAATCGGACTAGAATTGACGGACAAAATGGCCGCCGTTTGTACACGAATAGTGTGAAAATATGTTATATCAAGGTTGTGGACCCTATAGAGGTCACAATTTTGAATCGATTTTGATGAAACTTGACATGTATGTTTATAACCCAAAGATCTTGGTTTCTTTCGATATTCGCGCCCATCGGGTCATTACTTCCTGAATTATGTCCCCTGATTGTACGGAAAATCACCCTTTTTAGCTTGTTGTGCCTCTGGAGGTCACAATTATTATCTGATTTAAAAAAAAACCTTTGATTATAAAAACCAAACAAATTCTAATGATTTTCTGATAATTCCTTAATATGCGACAACTCTTGTTGACTGACCGGACGATTTGGCTGCTGTGTGGGCGTATGTTTCGTTGCCTGGCAACCTATTTTTAAACTAATGTATCGTGCTTTATACTAAATTATATCGGTAATCGTAAGAGAGAGGGAGAAATGGGGTTTAACGTCCACTAAACACAAACTAGGTCAATTGGGGACTAACATATGGTTTAATTTTATTTCAATAATTCGCTTGCGCGTAAGGGTCTTTAGCAGTGGGAGGAAACCGGAATGCCTATCTTTAATTTCTTCGTAAAGTATTAGACCGATCTTTCCAAGAGAACTTTTTTCGTAGATTACGAATATAACAACAAACAAACCGTATAGGATATTATATGCAATTCTTTTATTCTATTTGAATTCACTTCGAAATACATGCATACGTAGATGAACTACACATTTCGGTGTCTAGCAAATAGGACGTAACGTTGAAACCACACATTTTCAAATGTGCTTACAATGTATGGAGTTGTGACACTCATCACCACATGTGTAGGGGTTGTGGTTAGAATGTAGTAGGATTGACTTCAGAGCCAAGTAACGAAATTGCAAAGAAGATGGGCTTTATATAGAAAATTTCTGTGGAAGACAGTACTAGGCGAGTGTAAGCATAGGGGCAATAATGTTTCGAGGGGGTCTAAAACAAGAAATCGTACAAGCCTGTACTAGGTGGGGTCATTCTAATGAGGGTGGTTAGGCTGTACCTAAGGACTCGAGGACTAGAAACAAAAGGGAAACTGAAAAAGAAGTTAGGTGAATTGTGGGAGGGCCAAACAGTACAAAGAAACATATTCTTCTTCTGTTTCGAAGCTAAAATAAAATAGTACGGTATTCCAAACGGTTAGTTTGTTGCTATATTCGTAATCTACGTAAATAGTTCTCTTTGAATGGTCAGTTTGATACCTTACAATCTCGAAACAAGAAAAATTTTTGAAGAAATTTCTCTGGTGAATCGGGGTAGCCATTTTTCCTGGAAAATGACATGTAATTCCTACGCGCGAAATTTCTCGTTTATTTGCGTCGCACGCCCCTGATTTTACGTGCCTGGGTGCCGAATCACTTAAAAATATACCCACACGTTGAAAAAAATAGATCTTTACAAAAACTTGAATTTGTTTGTTTAGGATCCAATTTTTTATGTCAGCGAGTTGACTTTGACTCAAGGATCATTTTATAACAAACGAAACGACGATCCGACCTCTAGTTTTCGAGAAATCGACCCAAAAAGATTGACCAATCAGAGGTTTGAAAAAAATTGGAATAAATGGACGGTCTAATGTGCCAGAGGTAGTGATGTGCGTTTTTTCGGTTTAACCGTACGGTATCGGTTTTTACAAATAAACCGAAAACCGAACCGTTGAAAAAAAAATAACCGTGCGTTTCGGTTTTTTTCCAAATTCCTAATTTTTATGTAGCCGTATTTCGTTTACTTAATAATTCCAAAATTTTAATGTAGCCACCACTTCCGTTTTTATTTTCGATCAACCAGAGCCCGTATGTATAGAATAATAGAGTGTTTAATCAGTCTGGTTGGCCTAGACTATTTATTTTCTCAATTCGGTTCTGTTTACAATCCAAAATTTTATGCAACCCGAAGCCGGTTCTCAATATCGAACGATGGCTTCCTCTAAAAAGTAAAATGCCTCCATGGCTTGCTCAATTACTATGAAAGATTAGATGACACAAAATGTAGATTTAATCTTTGTAAAAAAATCTATTTCTGCTGCATAAATTATAAGACTATAATTTAACAATTTTGAGTCAGGTTTAGAACAACATTTGAACAACACCTGAAAACGGCAATTGCGTAAGGTTTGTTTTTAAGTTTATAATTTATAAACGAGAGATAAAAGACCATATGTTTCGATTTGTTGGATTGGTATTATTTTGTTATGCAAATTAATTTTGGTATTTTTTTTTTTTACAGTAGAATCTAACTTTATTGTTACTGATATTATGTCGTTATATTAATTTATTATTATGTCTATGGCGTTGTGTGTGTCAGATCTTTTTTTAAAGTAACTTTGTTATTACTATCAGTCATAATTAAAGTCATATAACAGTAAAAAAAAAACCTTGTTGTTTACTATTTACATCAATATTTTTGATATTTTTTCTGGATTTCAAGTATTCCTATAAAATAACCATAAATCAGTACATACATGACACAGTGTTTAAATGAATAAAAAAAACGAAAACCGAAACCGAGGTTTTTTGCCTCAGAAAAAACAAAAACCGAAACCGAAAGAAAATTTAAAAAACCGCACATCACTAGCCAGAGGCCTTCGGCTCCGCGGCTGCCTCTGGGAACGAGATTGGATACCTTATTAACATTTCGAAGTAATTAATAACAGGTCTTCAAACTATAACATTTCTCATGAATAATAGAAGAAAAAGTAATTTTCCTTATTTTTTCCTATTTTGAAGAGAGAATAAAATTAAAACAACATATCCTATGCCTGAACTGATGTCATATTCGTAAATTTCGTAAAAAGTTCTCCTAGATTGTTAAATTTGACTACAGTACATCATCCAGTATTAATTAAAAACTGGTCTTGAAAACCAAACTTTTCATTAATTTTCCTTCATATTGTACCTGTAATAACGAAAAGTTGCATTTTGAAGGTGAAATTAAAGCTCACTGCAACATTCTATGTCCGAACTGATGTTATATTCGTGATCTACGCACAAAATTCATCTAGAATTGTGCATTTGGTAGGTCTAACCTATTTAGAAGCTATGTTCGTGATCTACACATAAAATTCATCTAGAATGTTGTATGTGGTAGGTCCAACCTATTTAGAAGCTTTTTTTCAGAGATCATAAAAAGGCAATTTTTCATGAAAATGTCTAAACATATATTTACAAACTTCGGATGAAAATATCAACGAACACGGGCCAACTTTGGATTTTTGATATGTTGTAGAAGGGTAATAGAAGATTCATTTCCTGTCCCTTTTAAAATTTTGCCACATAACTAAAATGGCAACAAAAACTAGGCATTTTCACGAGATTTTGGCAGGAAACCAACTTTGCAGCCTGATATCTTTGGATATAACATCATATTGTCCTATATTCAATTCCATATCGAAATTCCACCGAATAGCAATTTTTAAACCTCTAGACACAACGATGACTTTTCTAGAGCACTCCAAAATCATGAAAAATAAAATACTTGCTTATTTTTTTCCAACTTTGATGGCAACCCTTACAGTAGGGATACCCCCTACCCCAAATTTTTTCAAAGAATTGTAATCTACGTTTGCAGTTCTATTATATTGCCAAGTTAGGGGGTTCTAGACACTTTAGAAGTATATAAACAACAGAGCTGAATACCTAACAGAAATAAGAGAATTTTTATTACCAATTCACAACCTTTTTTTCAAATGGTGATATCTCGGCCAATATTTGACCTAGGAAGCTGAAAATTAGTATTTGGTAGTTTTAGACCATGTACTTTAACTTTAACATATATTTTTGCCAGATTTTTTTTGAAGGGGTCAGTTTCCCACCACTGGTCCACTTGACATGGAATGACCCTGCTGCGGGACATAAGTTTCATTACCTGGCAACCTATGTTGATTGAAATGTGTTATATTTATTAATTAAATGTTGCATTATTGTAGAAGGTGCAGACAGATATTAATGAATTAGATAGTTTAGGTGAACTTGGACATGGTACTTGTGGTCAGGTGAACAAAATGAGACACAAGTGTAGCAAACACATCATGGCTGTCAAGGTAAATAAACAACCAATCAAAGTAGTTTGGAAATGGATCTTTTCTCTATCAACATGATAGATTGTCCTGTAGCTACAATTTCTACTTAGCAAGCTGCCCCTTTTTGCTCATATATACATGTCCATCATTCAGACATTTTTACACAAGAAAAGTAGTAATAGTAATAGTGTTTTTTGTACGTTTTTGTCGTAGATTTCGAGTGATTTTAATAAATTTGTACGACTATCGTTACAATTCTAATTATCGCAACAAATATAATATTGCGAGGCTAAAATCTGTAAATATGGTGTGTTAATTAACAGGGGTGAGAAATTACGGTGATTTAATTATCGTTAGTGGTTAGTTTTCTCGAAAGCATGTTAAAACTGCAGCATAGGTGTTTTATCAAGCACCAACAGACTTTATCTGACGTGTGGGTGTGATTTCTTGTTCAACCGTGTGTTTTACGCAGATCGGTCTTTGTTAAGTGTAAGTCTTTTTACATGAATTTATATGTGACCCGACATGGCATACTGAGTCACTATGAGGAAATTGAGTTATTGTTATTTTCACATTCTCCCACTCATTACCTTCAATTTGATGTATAGTTTGTTTGAATTGGACAAAAATTGACCGAGCTGTGTCCATTTGAAGCCACCAAACTCACAAATGTAAGTTTTGAGAAAAAGGAAGTTAAAGATTTGGTATGTTCCGAATTAAAATCCCATAGCAACCAGGCAATTTGTTTGCTGTTTTGTCGTTGAAAATATATTTCCATGGGTTTTCAGAGGTGCTGAAGACAAAAATCGTACTAAAAATTTCATCCGACAATTTCTGCCATTTATTTGCTATTTTGTCATTTAATGTTTTTTTTTAAAGAAAGATCAGTGATGGGATTTCAAAATTTTTCGTGTCGGACATTTTACAGAAAATAAAGGGGCATAACTCTTATCGTTATTTAAGCAGACGAATTCATACCACAATTAAAAGTCACAATTCGTCAAAATATTCAAATCACGTACATAACAAAATTAGGTGAACCTCACTATTTTTCATATTTAATTCCCGTACGGTATTCAATTCATACCACAATTAAAAATCACATGTCAACAAAATATTCAAATCCCGTACGTAAAAAAAATTGGTGAACCTCGCTATTTTTCACACCTAATTCCTGTATGGCATTCAAATTTATGTCAGTAAATAAATGTCGTACAAAATTAAGCATTTTCGTAATACATTGACTGAAAACTTGCCGATCCTGCTTCACAACCGTAATATTCCTTTAGATTTACGTGGCAGCAAATGAATGCCAAACTTTCGAAATAAGAATAGTTTGTGATGTCAGAACATTGTTTTTTTTTCTTTATAAAATGTCAACAAAATATTCAAATCCGTGCGTAATAGAAATAAGAACATGGCAGCAAATGACAGAAAAGCGTTCGAAATAATAATACTTGTGGTGATGACAAAAGGCATAGCTGACTTCAGCGTATTGCCGCTATGGTGTACGTAACTCACAGCACACAGCTTCATAGTAAGCACTGCCTAACATGTTAAGCAATATTTGTGCGGCGCTTGAGATCACAGGAAAGTGCCACTGTGGATGAGAATTTATATATGGATTCTTAAAAGACATAAAGGATATCGTAGAAAAAAAGAAGGAGGGTGTTATTACTGTTATAAAATAAGGAGGGTGTTATAAAATAATATACTCTTACGATATGTGACATCTATGATTAGTTTATAGATGCTGTCGGCTCACATCAATGCAAATAAAATGCCCGACAATTGAAGATCACGAGGTAAACAGGTGGATTAAAATTATAATCACTCTTATTGGATTGATGAATAGTCCGACAACGGGAAAGCAATGACTTCTGTTTAAGATTAGATTGATGAATTGGCCGACAAAGGATTAAGTCAATCAATCAAGGCAGATTAAATTAAGTAGTTAATCAAGGTAGGTTTATTGACAGTATAACACGATAAATACGTTGATCACTTAATTACTTAATCAATCCTGCCTATTGTCAACAATAATCGGGTTGAGTGGTAGTTATACTCTCAGTACACTATATTAATTTTGGAATTTTGAATATTATTCACTATGTCTTGATGTTCGATTTGGCATATTCCCGGTCGGACAATATTGTTTGTTTGGAAAAAGAAATTCGGACAAGTCCGGAATATATGGGGAAAATCCCAACTCTGATTTCAAGGGTGCTGAAGACCAAAATCATAGTAAATGCACAATGTTCGTAACGAAACACACACGGCATATTCACATGATAGTGTTGTTACTGAAGAACCATCTACACATTACACTATAAGATTGGTATCATGGAATCTTGCGTAAATAGCGTTATTTTCTAAGCTATGTGGAATTATTCATAAATATTATGGAATTTGGGCTAATAGCGTTCAATTTGTCCTTGTATGTAACTTAAATCTCAACGTTCAATTTTGATTACCAAGCGTTAATTAACTAGCGTTTAGTTTGTTGACAGGTGTGGAATGATAACCGTCCCGCTTAATTATTACGACTGTTGAATAATTACTTGGATCGTTGAACTTCCCGAACCGTGAACCGTGAAGCTTTCTTGAGATCCACATAAC
The DNA here is from genome assembly GCA_036850965.1 of Patella caerulea. Taxonomy (NCBI): domain Eukaryota; kingdom Metazoa; phylum Mollusca; class Gastropoda; family Patellidae; genus Patella; species Patella caerulea. The sequence continues at coordinate 44,693,337 of JAZGQO010000001.1, read as the reverse complement.
GTTTCGTCTCCAATTATAAAACGTTTATCTATATATCCATTTAAATTTTATTTCCCACGCTGACATGACACATCACGAATGATAAATCTCGCCCATCTCCCTGTCCTGATTAAATCCTATTGTTTAAATGTCTTCGCAATTAAGACTAGCGACAGCTTGGATATTGCACCAAACATATATTACATAGGATCTATAGAAAGCATTTTGGGTTGAAGGGTAGTGCGATTATCTTTGGCAATAAACATAGAACGTTTGTGGAATTAATACACATGTGTCTGAAGCTAACAATATGTCTATTGTGTAAGGCAGTACGCGAAAATAAACTAATAATTCGATTTCTTTATATTATTATAGCACGACCCTTTTTTGATGCAAATCAAATAAAAACAGAACGCTTATACGTCACAAAAGCCGTTTCGTTTCGTACTTTACTTCGTACCTCAAATTTATTCGTACCTTTCCTTTATTGTTGAAATCAGTTTAAAGAAATTGAATATTAATATACCGAACCAGAATATGTACCGCAAATTCATTAGTTCCCAAATGTAATTGAAAGAAATTGTAATAAAGGCTATATATAATTCGATTTGATCAAATCCAACGGCGAATTAGAATATACACGTGATCTGTATACCTCAACTGAATCGCATCTGTTCCTATATCCTGTTGAAATAAATTGAAATCATAAACGATCACCTGTCTGTTGTTTAATGTGGTGTTGATATTGAACCAATTCTGCTCATTGAGTGGTAATTATTGACAATTGATTAGTTAAAGAACGACTGAAAAATATTTGATCTGGTGTTGATTATTGCACCCATTCTGCTCAGTGAGTTGTGATTATAGAAGATAATCAACTGGAGGTTGTTATAAACGATTGAATATACTAAGAATTCCAAAATGCGACACATTGTATTATTTATATCATTGTAAGGTGGGACCGCATGCTTTCTGCGATGCTTGGGTTATTTGAGTCTAAAAATAGAACACAGCAAGTATCAAAGGTGCCTACGTGCAAATATTGACGTACGCGTTTCTTTGATCTGTTAATATGCACCGTACAGGATATACTGTTATATCACGGGGTATGAACAATACGGAATCTATTTGATGGATTTGCATCGTGACGCGTTTTTTTTTTTATCTTCATAATATTTCAACAGACTGTGGTATACTTTAAATGTTTTATATTTCTGTTATTATATCAATGCATACAATTTGCTTTTTGTTATTAAATCATCGTAGCTAATTCTTGTTCGACAGCCATTTTTATGAATTTAGCATAGCCTTGGATTTGATCAAATCAATTATTTATGCTTTATCAATTCGAGGTTTAAATTTCGTGCATATTCGAATTCTGGCTCAGCAACCATTTTTATAAATTAGGAATAGCTTCAGAATTTCTAAACCGAAATAGCTTTTTGAAATTAATGTCTTGGTTAGAAATTTCGGCATTTACCTGTTACAATAATTTTAGCGATATATAAAGGTATAGAATGGTTGATGCGTCACGCAAAGGTCTGTATGTGTGAATATTGGCGACGATTCGATGTCGATATTTAGTAATAAATTTGTTTATTAAACCGCCAAGGATTTATTTTAAATATTACATCATAAAAACAGACGGACATCACAAGGTTAGGCATATATTAATTCGTTTCTTTTATCAATATTACAAATATATATCAATAATATGTAGATTGGTATCGCACACAGTTCCATGGTGTATATGCCGTGCCGTGTCATTATTCGACTTGTGAAAAAACAATTCGGTCTTGTACCGGTCCTTTTTTTCTTTTGAAGTCTAAATAATGGAATGTTGATTGACAGTTTGGGATTGAATTATCTTGCGTTGAAAGTGGAGTGAGTGTTTGTGAATACGGGCGTCTATTCAATGTTGAATTTTTGTACTTTTTAATAGCAATGTCAATACATTGATGGTTTTAACCAATAGTATTTTTCGAAGGTACTTTTCTCTGATATACTTTATAAGATGGACAAACTAACACAGCATGAAACCCGTCTTCAATTTCATCACAGTTACATGTGCTATTACTTGTCTGGATGTTGCTAAACATCCACGCTGTCGGCATTGAGGGGTTAGAGCTGCATACAACTAAATATTTTGTTAAAGTGTTTGCGATTTTCACATTTGCAATTCACGATATAATGACTATAGGAATAAAATAAAACCAAGTACGAACAATCCAAAGCATTAGACAAAATTCGAAGTCCTAAAAAACGTTATAAGCAAAACAGTGTAATCAGCAAGTGGGCTGTGTTAATGTGTACAAAATACACAACAGAAAATATAAGGTACATTTTCTATGTCATCTTTTAATACGATGTTAGTGCCAGTTTCGGTTAACAAAATGAGGTGAGGTGAGTATTTACAGGTTATAAGCATAGTACGGTTCGTTGATCACAGCCAAATAAAACCCTGACCTAGATAATGGTCTTGATTGGGCAATAAAACTTAAAACATGCGACATGTAATCGTTCAAGCAGAAAATGAACCAAGGATGTTTTACAATTAACAATGTTAATTGTTTGTTAGTCATTTTCTAACATTTCTTACAAGTTGAAACTACTATATTATGTTTCATGAGCTTTGCATGGCGCATCAACCATTCTACATCCTTAAATATCGCAAAAATTATTGTCACAGGTAAATGCCAAAATTTCTAACAAAGACATTAATTCCAAAGAGCAGTCTGGCAGCACGAACTCTGTAAAATTAATGATTGGTGTCGCCTTTAAATCTGCAGAACAGTTCCGTTCGACGTATTAATTCCAGCTTCCTTGTGGTTCGTAACCTCTATTCTAAAATGCGCTTTCGATATCATCTCATATTGTACGTCCAACAAAAACATCGAACTAACTTTTTTTTGTAATCCCCATTCTTTATGATACAATTCCTTTTTAAATTGGCGTTGACCTCCGTGCTTGCACACTGTTAGCAAATAGTTATTGTAAATTTTCCCGCGTTTAGACGGCTCTAACCAATGATAAAATAGTTGGCGACATCGATCGAACAATCCGCATTTTTATGCTATTTTCACTTGATTAAAGATGAATTATTGAAACAATAAACGATGATTATATCGAATCATTGAATAATTAATAAACCCCAAATTAAAACTTACAAACAAAGAAAGAAAATATGTCCATTGACTCCGAACAATTTTTCCAAACGTTCGATTGATAACTTACGTATGCCTACGGTATCCAGCTTCTCACGCGTTTCTATTATAAGTGTGTGTGTTTAATTAATGGGTTCTTTTTTATAATAAAAAAATAAAAATAAAAGATGAATTTACATATGTAGGTCTTGAAATGTCGCTTCAGCAACTAACTTATAATTTCCCACGTCAGACATTATCCATGTAGGCCTACATGTAGGTACATAAACACGATGCAGGGCTAGTTCGCCAAAATAATCAAAAAATTTTTTATTTTTTTTCAAATTCTTACCCGTAGAAAAACAGAATTTGTTATTTTTGTATATTATAAACAAACGCCTTTATATGTCACGAATTCAATTATTTTATATAGCCTATAATAAACAAACACAGTTCTTTCGCTATAAACGCGTTATGCCGCGGTCGAATTCGGATATTAATAGAAAATAAATGTAAACTTTAAAATACATAGACAATTTATTCAAAATAAATATCACATATGACAGAAGCGCTACAATCATAATTCCAACTGCAATCACATTGTAACTATCGGGCCACGTGCTGTCTGTTGTCCACCAAGATGGCGGCGGCCAATGTGTGTGACGTACGTCATGTGATTTTAAGCAGGTGCAATATCCAAGCTGCCGCTAGTCTTAATTGCGAAGACATTTAAACAATAGAATTTAATCAGGGAGTCGACGTGTACACACACACACGAAAATCAGATGCGCGAGATTTATCATTCGTGGATGTGTTATGTCAGCGTGGGAAATAAAATTTAAATGGATATATAGATAAACGTTTTATAATTGGAGACGAAACGTTATGTGGATCTCAAGAAAGCTTTGCTTCGGAACCGTCCCGTCGCCATTAAAAATCCAGAATTTGTTTACCGTAGTGATCTTGGAAAATAATCCCAGGACAATGACAGGCATATAGATACATGCTGTCGTAGGAATCCTGAACAATATTTCACCGTACAGGTCAGTACTAAAACTAACACTTATTACAGTATTTAAACCTCGTGCAGCAAAACTGAACGATGACCCACAACAAAACACATCGTAATATCTGAACATCGCACGTGAAATTGGATGTTTGATAACTAAATTGAACATCTTACATAATTGGACACCATGACTAAAATTATTCACGGTTCGGGAAGTTCAACGATCCAAGTAATTATTCAACAGTCGTAATAATTAAGCGGGACGCTTATTATTCCACACCTGTCGACAAACTAAACGCCAGTTAATTAACGCTTGGTAATCAAAATTGAACGTTGAGATTTAAGTTACATACAAGGACAAATTGAACGCTATTAGCCCAAATTCCACAATATTTATGAATAATTCCACATAGCTTAGAAAATAACGCTATTTATGCAAGATTCCATGATACCAATCTTATAGTGTTAGTAGTATAATCTGTTTTGTATATTATAACTTTGTGAGATTAACTTAATCTCATCAATTAATTAGCACCTTAGTGTCAGCTAGTGGTCAGGAGATTAAAATTGTGGATTGGATAATCATCAAAGAAGCCACCACAGCTGTACATGTGTTCATTTAGCACATGAATTAAATTAAGATTCTATGTGTACGATAGGTCTATTATTATTTTCTGGTATCAAAATATGAGTCGCTATAGAAATGTCAATTTCATAGTCACAAAATATTTACATTCTTTTTCGTGCATTTTGGCTTTGATGTTATTAAACAATGACAGACATGAGAATCGTTACATTTCGGCTCTTTGATCGTTCTCTTTTTTTCGACCCAAAATAGAGACTTTTGGCAAGCGGAATTTTCCTTATCACGTTTCCGTAGCGCCATGTGATACGTTGCGTCAATGTAGTTTTAGAGTTTTTGCAGACTTTCGCGCCGTGTACATATGGGTAGCTGAGCTGAGCTGAGCTAGTTCTATTACTGCACGGGGGAAGTTATCTACCAAGACCAACACCAGTACTAGTCAAGTGCCTAGCCAACAAATTCATAAGTGGAATACAGATCGCTCGACAGTGGCTTAGCTATTTAAAATTTAAAAAGAAATTTAGTGTCAAATCTTTTTTGGGGTTTCAGTAATGTATCATTTCAGAGAGTATAATATACCCCTTTTAAATGCAGATTTAAGGCCCCACCCCTCTAAATTTAGCACGTAGATCAACCAGTGTGCAGATTGACAGACAGTCAGATGGGAAAATATGAAAATTCTGCGAAATTCTCATCAAAAGTAATCATTAGACTAAATTCCTGTCTTTATCATGGTTAAAATCGCATCAATATACACCTTCACATGGTTAAAATCGCATCAATATACACCTTCACATAAATTCATAAAAACACTATGACACAACATTTCAACATCTATAAGTAGCAGAAAGTATGGTAAAAAGACGACAATGTTATATAGACCTTTTCTGTATGAAAGCTGTTCTATACGTGCTGCCGTATTCATGTGCAGTATCACATATGAGAAGTACACAAACATTTTTGACATCACACACAAAATCGATACGGATACGTGATACGGACCAGAAATTTACGCTTGCCTAAAGTCTCTACTATCCAAGATGCATTCCTTACTTTGCATGCCGTATCGTATGAAGAAGCAACAGTAAACAGAATTTAGCTATCAATAAAATTCTTTTTGAAAAGAAAATTATTGGCCATTATGTCCATTTAAGGCCTATAAATTATATTTTTAAAGATGATATGAGTTATCAAATAATCACCGCTAGGATTAATTATTCGGAGTAAATAATGAGTCGTCGACAGCTTTATCATTGACCTGTGACAGTTGATTAGTATTACTATTACTCAATGACACACACCCGCTTGTCGATTATTTTACGTAATCTGCCAAGTGGTTTTGATTTAACACTCAATGGCAATCTATATACGATCAGAATTACTTTTTTTTCAGCCACTTATCAGAGTGAATCGCATGTAGGTACCTTTAAATATTGTTGCCAAAACCAAATATTTATCGTCCGCTCGAGCCAGCCGTGTAACCACAATTAAAATATGCCTTGCAGTTTGCATGCAGTGTCTGGGCCAATCAGCAAACGAGTTGTGTAGACAGCATAGCAACAAGTTGAATATAATCTTTTAGTGGCATTTAGCGATCGGGAAAACACATTAACAGAACACAGTTTTTATGGGATACAATGTGCTTGATAACGATAAGAGGATACTTGTCGAAACGTCGTGCTTTTAGAATAAAACTAGTGATTGTATCCCAAAAACTGTGTTCTGTTAAGTTGAGTATGTTTATATTTTTTAGGGGTTTTAAAACTCGATTGTATCCATTCAAAATCAATTCATCGACAATATTTTGATCATATTTGCAAACTAAAGATTCTCCACTTTACAACGATGCCAATTATTTTGCAAGAGGTATGACCGGTTGTCCCGCCGCGAGCGAAGAAAAAGAAGTAATTTCGTCAAGAATTTTAAGACATAATACAGATTTAAGAATACAGTTACTCTTACAAAACGTTCAAATACAAGTGTTCTAAAATCTTTTATTGCTATTTTGATCTTTTGTGTTGATACATATTATATTAAAGGACAATATTGGTGCCAGTCATTATCACATATATGATAGAACTGATTAAACACTGTCCAAATATAATATTAACACAGAGATCATCGCTACCATAGAGGAGTAATAAAGGATTCATGAATCGGAAGTGACGAACGTCAAAGGAAAACACGAGTTATTCCTCTATATAACTAACTGAAATGACTAGTGATAACAGATACATGGGCGAATATCTACTCACTAATAATTCCCCCGAAGACCTAAAGTTGCTGTGTGACACTGTGAGAGAATATCTTACAATTCATAAAAAGAATTGACTGGCATTAGATAAGAGAACAGGAAAGAATAACAGATTAAAAGTCCGTGCATTACCATGTTTTTGTAAGGTAGGGGAGACCGGGGCACATTTCACCACCATGGATATATCCTTTATAAATAATACTATACAACCCAACACTATACAGAAGTGAGATAACTTCTTAGACCCATTTCTCTATCAATAAGCCACATGCTGTCAATTATTTTCTTAGGCATTGAATTTTTCAAAAAAGCGCTTAAAAGAGAAAAATTTTCCATACATGTTAACTTCTTAGCCTAGGAAATTCTTGTACTTAAGTTCATATATTATGTCTAATCTATACAATCCAGATAAACCGGGGTTTGATCCATATAAGAGGGCACATTGATTTTTTTTTGAAATTTTGATCATGAAATAAAGAGATCTAATAAAAACATTTGATATGAAATGAGGAAAAACATGTATGTGAACAAAGTGGTTCAATGTGCCCCGGTCTCCCCTATAGAATGAATAAAAACAAGGGGCTGTACGGAGTATTTCTATTTTTCCCGTGTTCTCTTATCTTATGACATTTAATTACCTTATTGTATCGTCAGATAACATCTTGCGGTCCCACATAACAATTTTTTGTCTTCGAAGGAATTATTAGTGAGCAGAAATTCGGCCATTTATCTGTCATCACTCGTCACTCCAGTCATTCACATAGAGAGATAACTCGTGTTTTCCTTTGGCGTTTGTCACTTCCGATTCATGAATCCTTTATTACTCCTCTATGGTAGCGATGATCTCTGTGTTAATATTATATTTGGAAAGTGTTTAATCAGTTCTATCACATGTGTGATAATGACTGGCACCAATATTGTCCTTTAAGATTCACTTTTGTGAAAATCTCAATTTCAGTCAAAATCAATATTTTTACTTATTTCGCCTCCAGTCCAAAATTAGATTTTGCGTATTCCGCTGTAGTTACATACCAAAGTAGTCTGCCTGAAGTTATTTATATACATGTATTTGTCTTTTATGTGGGTTCAATTTGTTTACATTATTATCGTGCGTGCCACCAAACTGTAACTGCACATATGTTACAATTGAAATATAAATACATGTATCGTAAAATTGATCGCACACAATATCGTTATTTACCGACATCCGGACCAACCTCTATCAAATTAATGAATCTCTTTCGAATCGAAAGCAAATTTATACATATGGAATGGCACAATTAATGAAAACCTATTAGTTTCGTCACTGCGATATTTAATACACATGGGCGATTTAATTTATAAATGATTGATTCTTACCTGGGCCCTGTTTCACAAAAACTTAAGCTAAAATCACTAAAATAGATTTTAACTAAAATCAAAATGAAATTAAAAATTTTATGGGTTTCACGAAGATTGATTGTAACTTTAAATTCAATTTTAATAGATTTTAGTTAAAATCGTGATTTTAAGTTAGAAGAGGGTGACAGCTATCATAACTTAAAATTGATTTTAGTTAAAATTGTCCCTAAAATAGCTTAGAGAAACACTGCTCTTTTAAGTTAAGATGAAATTTGAGTGGATTTTAAAGTAGCTTAGTCTCTAACTCAATATCATCCATAACATAACATAAACACATTACATTTGATATAGCGCACATAACTGCCATGCATTCTATGGCGCTTTACAATATCTGTCACAAAAATGTCAAATAAATGTTTTTCGAAAAAAGTATGTTTTGAGTTTCTTTTTGAAATCAGTGACAGTTTTGCATTGTTTTACACTTTCTGGAAGAGTATTCCATAGTCGCGGTCCCATCACACTAAATGATCTGTCTGCAAATGTTTTATATTTAGTCTTGGGTATTAATAACATGTTTTGTGATGAAGATCTTGTATTGTAAGATGAAGTTAGGAACTGTAATAATTCAGTTAGGTAGGAAGGGGCAATATTGTTGATACATTTATAAACAAGTACCAGAAGCTTAAATTGACATCGGGCTTCAATAGGTAATATATGAAGCTCTTTTAGAGCAGCAGTGGAGCTATGGTCGTAACTAACTCCAAGAATAAGTTTTGCTGTAAAATTTTTAATTTGTTGAAGAGGTTTAACAGTGGATGCTGGTAGATCACAGAGCAGACTATTTCCATAATCCATATGGGAAAAAACTAGAGAGCTCGCAATTTGAAGAGATAATTCTCTGGACAGAAATGGTCTCAATTTTCGCAAGTTAAATATTGCCAAGGCAGCGGAACGAGTTTTTTTGGGCAATGTGATGCTTGAAATTTAAGTTTTCGTCCATATGCATTCCCAAGAATTTAATCCAAAATCTTCAACATTGAAAACCCGAATTATTTGTCAGTTTAAATCAACATTGATGCTGTGATCGTACCGGAAAAAGATAAACATAAAAGACAAAATAAACATTTTACATTGGTGCATGATTTGTGTACTATAATGCGTTTCAGCCCCAGCTTTAATAAGAGACTCTAAGAACGAGGCTAGACATATTGCACTAAATCAAACGGCGTATTATATGTGTTGCAACCCACTTTGTGTCAATTTATAGGTCCCAAATGTTAGCGATTTAGGTCCTTCAACTGAAATGCTTAAAATCGTTTCTATCAATATCTTAAGTTAGGATAAAATTTTAGTTCAAGACAATTTCAAGGAGATTTAAGTTTTTGTGAAACAGGGCCCTGGATTGTGAATAGGACAACCCAAGAAAAAAATAATTCCTACAAATAGTGGTTAGTCGCCCGTACTGTCCAGATAAACTACAGCTCAAGTGGATCCAATTTTTATACGCCCACATTTTCATGTGGACGTATATTGTTGTCGCCCCTGTTCGTCCGTCCGGACGTCCGTCCACAATTGTTTGTGAACAGTCTACAGGTCACAATTTTTATCCGATTTCAATGAAACTTAAAATATAGGTTTATCACCCTAAGATCTCGGTTCCTTTCGATATTGGCATGTATCAGACTGTAACTTCATGGGTTATGGCCCCTGATTGTACGAAAAATCACGTTTTTTAGCTTGTGAACAGTGTAGAGGTCACAATTTTGAACCGATTTGGATGAAACTTGAAATGCATGTTTATAACCCAAAGATCTTGGTTCCTTTCGATATTTGCGCCCATCGGATCGTAACTTCCTGAATTATGGCCCCTGATTGTCCGAAAAATCGCCCTTTTTAGCTTGTGGTCCCTCTGGAGGTCAAAATTGTTATCCGATTTAAAAAAACGTTCGATTATATCACCGTTCCATGGTTATGAAGGTTGAGTTCGAATTTTGTGAAAATCGAACCAAAATTGACGGACAAAATGGCCGCCATTTGTACGCGAATAGTGTGAAAATATGTTATATCAAGGTTGTGAACAGTGTAGAGGTCACAATTTGAAACCGATTTGGATGAAACTTGAAATGCATGTTTATAACCCAAAGATCTTGGTTCCTTTCGATATTTGCGCCAATCGGATCGTAACTTCCTGAATTATGGCCCCTGATTGTCCGAAAAATCGTCCTTTTTAGCTTGTGGTCCCTCTGGAGGTCAAAATTGTTATCCGATTTAAAAAACCATTTGATTATATCACCGTTCCATGGTTATGAAGGTTGAATTCGAATTTTGTGAAAATCGGACCAAAATTGACGTACAAAATGGCCGCCATTTGTACGCGAATAGTGTGAAAATATGTTATATCAAGGTTGTGGACCTTATAGAGGTCACAATTTTGAACCAATTTTGATGAAACTTGACATGTATGTTTATAACCCAAAGATCTTGGTTCCTTTTGATATTTGTGCCCATTGGATCATAACTTCCTGAATTATGTCCCCGGATTGTCCAAAAAATCGCTTTTGTTCGATTTTGGTCCCTCTGGAGGTCAAAATTATTATCCGATTTAAAAAAACGTTTGACTATATCACCGTTACATGGTAATGAAGAGAGAGTTTGAATTACATGAAAATCGGACTAGAATTGACGGACAAAATGGCCGCCATTTGTACACGAATAGTGTGAAAAAATTTTATATTAAGGTTGTGGACCCTATAGAGGTCACAATTTTGAATCGATTTTGATGAAACTTGACATGTATGTTTATAACCCAAAGATCTTGGTTCCTTTCGATATTTGCGCCCATCGGGTCATTACTTCCTGAATTATGTCCCCTAATTGTACGAAAAATCACCCTTTTTAGCTTGTGGTGCCTCTGGAGGTCACAATTATTATCTGATTTAAAAAAAAAACGTTTGATTATAAAAACCAAACAAATTCTAATGATTTTCTGATAATTCCTTAAACAACTCTTGTTGACTGCCCGGACGATTTGGCTGCTGTGTGGGCGTATGTTTCGTTGCCTGGCAACCTATTTTTTGTTATGTAATTTAGCTATCAGCAACGCTGTGCACGCATTCCTCACAAAAACTGTTTTTTGTTGGTAGGGTTAGGACAAGGGTTTGGTTAGAGATGGGTTTGGTTTGGTTTAGTTAGGGTTATTCGAGGATGATAATTTCAATGAAAAGGATAATTTTGTAATGTGGATGAAAACTGTGGTCTGTTTAATGTCAGTCTTATTATAATGGCATAAATGTCTATTTCCCTTTTTATACGCCCACATGGAAATGTGGTCGTATATTGCCGTCGCCTCCTTCCGTCCGTCCGTCCATCGTCCACAATTTCTTGTGAACGCTCTAGAGGCTAAAGTCAATATCCGATTAACTTAAAATTTATACACGGTGTTGAAGGTCGTGAGACGAAGAAGCCTATTGATTTTCAGCGATATCCGATAATTACTACCAGAGTTATGACCCTTGATCACTTTGAAAAATCTTGTGAACGCTCTAGAGGCTATAGTTAATATCCGATTGACTCTAAATTTATACACAGTGTTTAAGGTCATGAGACGAAGAAGCCTATTGATTTTCGGTGATATCTGATAATTACTGCCAGAGTTATGACCCTTGATCACTTTGAAAACTCTTGTGAACGCTTTAGAGGCTAAAGTTAATATCCGATTGACTTTAAATTTATACACAGTGTTTAAGGGCATGAAACGAAGAAGCCTATCGATTTTCGGTGATATCCGATAATTACTACCAGAGTTATGACCCTTGATCACTTTGAAAAATCTTGTGAACGCTCTAGAGGCTAAAGTTAATATCCGATTGACTTTAAATTTATACACAGTGTGTAAGGTCATGATACGAAGAAGCCTGTTGATTTTCAGCAATATCTGATAATTCCTGCACGAGTTATGACCCTTGATCACTTTGAAAAATCTTGTAAACGCTCTAGAGGCTAAAGTTAATATCCGATTGACTTTGAATTTATACACAGTGTGTAAGGTCATGATACGAAGAAGCCTGTTGATTTTCAGCAATATCTGATAATTCCTGCACGAGTTATGACCCTTGATCACTTTGAAAAATCTTGTAAACGCTCTAGAGGCTAAAGTTAATATCCGATTGAATTTAAATTTATACACAGTGTTTAAAGTCATGATACAAAGAAGCCTATTGATTTTCAGCAATATCCGATAATTACTGCCAGAGTTATGACCCTTGATCACTTTGAAAAATCTAAAGTTAATATTCGATTGACTTTAAATTTCAACACACTATTTACGGTCATGATACAAAATACAATGTAGCCTATTTATTTTCAGCGATATCCAATAATTACTGCCAGAGTTATGACCCTTGATCACTTTGAAAAACCCTGTGAATGCTCTGAAGGCTAAAGTTAATATCCGATCGACTTTAAATTTGTACACAGTGTTTAGGGTCATGAGACGAAGAAGCCTATTTGATTTTCAGTGATATCTGATAATTTCTGGCACTTGATCACTCTGAAATATCTTGGGGACAAAGGCCTTGAGACAAACCATCAAAACTATTCTAATCATTTCTGATAATTATTTAATGGGCTATTACTCGTAATAAGATTATCATGTGTTGTAAATGTTCTCCTTACTGATAAAAGAAACAATATGCGACAACCCTTGTTGACTGCCCGGACGACTTAGCTGTTGTGGGCATATGTTTCGTTGCCTGGCAACCTATCTTTAGCACCAGCCATCATATTATTGTATTGTTGTAGTCGTATTTACACACGATTTAATGTTCGCATTAGGGTGTGTTTGTTCTGTTTAATGTCAGTCTTATTATAATGGCATAAATGTCTATTTCCCATTTTTAATGTTCGCATTAGGGTGTGTTTGGTTCCCTTTTTTTTCTTCAGATACGATAAATAACCTTAGACAATTAGTCAAACATAAAGAAATCAAACTCGCAGTCCCCGTAAAAGAGACATAGGTGTGCGGTTTAATGTGGATGGAAGTCCAAGTCATGTAATGTTAGAAATCCCTGGTCAAATTAATTAATTAAACCCCCATATATATCGGACTTAACATCATATCCCTCTTGCATGCTTAAATCGCGAAAATTGGCTGAGCATGCCTCCATGTGTTGCCAATCTTGCTCTATATAAAATCATGCAATTATCTTTGGAAATAATTTTGGTGTCCACTCTATAGGGCACCATTCTCCCTAAAACAACTTTGTAATTAGGGTTTCACACTGCGTAGCTTGTGTGAAACACTATTGTTTTTGTTAAAATTATTATTCTTATTATTATTATTATTATTATTCAGATTCCAATTTGAATAGATCTCAGCAACTACGTGTCGCATCGTTACGATTTCTTCGGTTTTACTGAGAAAGTGGGTGTGACTTAGAGGATAAAGCTATTTTGAACGTTCTGCGACAATGCGAAATGTCCGAAATCACCGAAGTTATCGTTTTTGAAAATATTGCAGTAATTTTAACAATAATCATTGGATTTTAACTTTCGATACATTTTGGCATAGCCGGAGACAGGGCACATAGCTACGCTACTTTCGATTTTTGATTTTCGGCAAATCTTCGAAGATATTAGGCGCCAAATTTCGAAAATTTAAAATTTTACAAAAAACTTTTTTATTTATAAATATTTTTTAGTCGTGTTGTGCACAGAATTAAAGAGTCGTCTGACTAGCGCAAAAATGTTAAAAAAATTTGTCGCAGTAATTTTCCTTGGCCGCCATTGGCTAATTCACTTTTTCAGTCCTAGATTAAATTTTTATTGTTCGATTTGTATAAAACAAAGTTCATATGCTTCGTTGTCTCAATTGTCATTTTTTTTATTACCAAAAGTGTTATCTGTCGGCACCGGAAGTGGCATAATTTTACCAAAAACTACAATTTTGACGGTTAGTTTCCTTCTTCTTAAACAAATATTATTTTTTGGAAAAATTATATGACTCAAAGAGTGTGCCCTTCAAGGCGCAAAAAATGGCGGAAGCAGTTTTTTTAATTTCTATTTCATTTTCTAGCAAATTGGATTAAGAGGTGAAAAAAGGCGTAAAATTGACCTATTTACAACCCATTCAGGCTTTTCAGATTTTAAAATATTTTTACTTAACTTTTATCAACCTGTAACTATAATCCATACGAAGAGAATGTATGTTAAAATTAGTTTCTAAAATAAGCAGTTGCCGAGAAATGGGCAGTTTTGCATAAGTCACTGTTTTCGTAATTTTGCCTGTAAAATAGTCAATTATTAATGGATATTCACAAAAGTGACATCATTTGATTCAAAAAACAAGTCTGCGTCATATCATGTTGATTACTATTTAAAATTGACACCGGAAGTGACGTCATTTAGTCAAAAACTCAATTTTTAACTTTTAAAATCGATATTTTTTTCAACCAAGAATTATGTCACATATAATAATAAAATTAATTTTTGGTTTAAATTCACATATTAACAAAACTCATACGGTCAAAAAGATATCATAAATTGTTTCTAACTTGTTCGGTTGCCGAGATATAGGCGATTTTCTAAAAGTCACTTTTGAAGGTTTTTGGCCCATAAAAGTGTCAATTATTATTCGATTTTCATAAAATTTTCACCCTTTGAAGCCTAATGTCATAGACGATGTTAAAAAAACTAATTTAAAGTTTTCATTATCACCGGAAGTAACGTCATTTTGGCAGAAACTGTATTTTAAGCCTTCAAAGCCGATATTTTATTCAAATGAGTCTGATTTGTAATATTTAAACAATTATGATATTTGATTCCAATCTACAAATAGATTAAACCCATACGGTCATATAAATACCAAAAAATGGTTTCTAACTTGTACGGTTGCCGAGAAATAGACGATTTTCTACACGTCACTTTTCAAGGTTTTTGGTCTATAAAAGTGGCAATTATTATTCGATTTACATAAAATTTTCACCATGTGATGCCTTATGCCATTTCTGATTTCATAAAACTAATGGAACATTTACATTATCACCGGAAGTACTGTAATTTTGTCAGGATCAATTACATGTAACAAATGTATAAAATGAAATGATATTGCTGGATTTGTTTGATTCTGTTTCCATTTTATTTGATGTGTGCAATTCTTATGTGGAAACCTGTATATTGGTTTCATTGGTACCGGAAGTGACATATGTTCAAGAGTAACGTGGCACCAAAATTGACACAAGTTCAAGTTCAAAGGTAACATGGCACCAGTGAAACCCGTCATTCCTGCATGCAGGTCTAGTTTCTTTGGTTATTACATGTAATTTGAATATTTCTGATCATTTATTATTCTATATTGAGTCCCACGTCATGAATTTCAGAACAGTAATTTCTTATACACCTTTGTAATTGTCCCCCGCCTTTCGAAGAAAGTTGGGGGACTATTAAAATGGGTTCATCCGTCTATTTGTCTGTCCTTCTGTCTGTCTGTCCGTCTGTCCGTCACACTTTTTGGGACACAATAACTCTCTTCCTAATTGAGCTAGAATGTTCAAACTTGGTGTATGTGTTTATCAGGGATTGCCTTGATGGAGTTCGAAGATGAGCATTTTCCGCTTAGGGTAAGCAGAGATAAGCAATTTGATTGGTTGATGCTTTGGGACACGATAACTTTAGTTCTAATTAAGTGAGAGTGATGAAACTTGGTGTATAGTTTCATTATAGTAATACCCAGACTAAGTTCGATAATGAGCATTTTCTGCTCAGGGTAAGCAGAGCGATACGCAATTTGATTGGTCGAGACTTTGGAACACAATAACTCTCCTTCTAATTGAGTTAAAATGTTCAAACTTGGTGTATATGCTTATTAGGTCAATGCCTTGATGGAGTTCGAAGATGAGCATTTTCTGCTTAGGGTAAGCAGAGATAAGCAATTTGATTGGTTGATGCTTTGGGACACGATAACTTTAGTTCTAATAAAGTGAGAGTGATGAAACTTGGTGCATAGTTTCATTACAGTAATGCCTTGACTAAGATCGATAATGAGCATTTTCTGCTCAGGGCTCAGGGTAAGCAGAGCGATAAGCAATTTGATTTACCGAGACTTTGGAACACAATAACTCTCCTTTTTATTGAGTTTTAACTCATTTTAAAAAATGTTCAAAATTGGTGTGTATGCTTATTAGGTGATGGAGTTTGAAGATGAGCATTTTCTGCTTAGGGTAGGCAGAGATAAGCAATTTGATTGGTTGATACTTTGGGACAAGATAACTTAGGTTCATCTTGATTGATGATTTTTATGCCAATACAATGACTGCATTCTCATTCAGTAATGGATTCGACAGTAACAGTGTATAGAAACGATTGACTCAGACACAAGGGCCCTTTGCCTTGGCCAGAGGGGCCCTTCTGTCAAGCGGGGGAGCCCTTTTGTCTGCCTTGAGGGTCCCCCTAACTAGGGTACATTTTCATTTTTCTCATCAGTTTTAGCATTTTTCTTTATAAAACTCTTTTGGATGACACTTCGTGTACAGTTTGATTGCTTGATACGTTTGAAAAAAATAAATGTGCGATTTGTCTGCTCTTTTGTCTGCCTTTAGGGTCCCCCTAACTAGGGTACATTTTCATTTTTCTCATCAGTATTAGCATTTTTCTTTATAAAACACTTTTGGATGACACTTCGTGTACAGTTTGATTGCTTGATACGTTTGAAAAAAATAAATGTGCGATTAATTGTGTCATCTATTTATTTTGGGATTTCGGCGGGGGACATCAGCCTTGTTAAAATATAGCTAATGTGTGTAATCAGAACTAATTTATTACCAAAAAGCCATGGCACAATTGCAGAGGCCGACAGCCAGACCAGTGCATAGTTTAAATGTGATGTTATATTATTCTTGGTGTTTTGGATTTAAGAGTGTATCCTCAAGAAGACTATGCAAATATCGCAAAAAGTGCTAAGATGGGGGGTCGGAAGTTTTTGATCAAACTTATGGTATGGCACCCCCTAGTGGCAAGAAGTGACATGCTGAAGTGGTTTCAACCTAATGTCGCTATAAAAGACTGTACTGGAAATACTCATTTTATTTCTAATATGGGTAAAATTTTGGTTTTCACATCTGTATTTATCACCTTTTTTAAGCACAGACTGCATTCTATGGTGCAATAAAAACCTTCTAATTTTGACCCTGTCTGATAAAACGGGTTGTTAACTTCCACCCCAGCACAAATTTGAAAAAAAAAAATCAGTCCATACTAATTTTTTGTGGACTTGATTTAGGGTACCATATTCACATTCACTTTTTCAGTCCTAGATTAAATTTTTATTGTTCGATTTGTATAAAACAAAGTTCATATGCTTCGTTGTCTCAATTGTCATTTTTTTTATTACCAAAAGTGTTATCTGTCGGCACCGGAAGTGGCATAATTTTACCAAAAACTACAATTTTGACGGTTAGTTTCCTTCTTCTTAAACAAATATTATTTTTTGGAAAAATTATATGACTCAAAGAGTGTGCCCTTCAAGGCGCAAAAAATGGCGGAAGCAGTTTTTTTAATTTCTATTTCATTTTCTAGCAAATTGGATTAAGAGGTGAAAAAAGGCGTAAAATTGACCTATTTACAACCCATTCAGGCTTTTCAGATTTTAAAATATTTTTACTTAACTTTTATAAACCTGTAACTATAATCCATACGAAGAGAATGTATGTTAAAATTAGTTTCTAAAATAAGCAGTTGCCGAGAAATGGGCAGTTTTGCATAAGTCACTGTTTTCGTAATTTTGCCTGTAAAATAGTCAATTATTAATGGATATTCACAAAAGTGACATCATTTGATTCAAAAAACAAGTCTGCGTCATATCATGTTGATTACTATTTAAAATTGACACCGGAAGTGACGTCATTTAGTCAAAAACTCAATTTTTAACTTTTAAAATCGATATTTTTTTCAACCAAGAATTATGTCACATATAATAATAAAATTAATTTTTGGTTTAAATTCACATATTAACAAAACTCATACGGTCAAAAAGATATCATAAATTGTTTCTAACTTGTTCGGTTGCCGAGATATAGGCGATTTTCTAAAAGTCACTTTTGAAGGTTTTTGGCCCATAAAAGTGTCAATTATTATTCGATTTTCATAAAATTTTCACCCTTTGAAGCCTAATGTCATAGACGATGTTAAAAAAACTAATTTAAAGTTTTCATTATCACCGGAAGTAACGTCATTTTGGCAAAAACTGTATTTTAAGCCTTCAAAGCCGATATTTTATTCAAATGAGTCTGATTTGTAATATTTAAACAATTATGATATTTGATTCCAATCTACAAATAGATTAAACCCATACGGTCATATAAATACCAAAAAATGGTTTCTAACTTGTACGGTTGCCGAGAAATAGACGATTTTCTACACGTCACTTTTCAAGGTTTTTGGTCTATAAAAGTGGCAATTATTATTCGATTTACATAAAATTTTCACCATGTGATGCCTTATGCCATTTCTGATTTCATAAAACTAATGGAACATTTACATTATCACCGGAAGTACTGTAATTTTGTCAGGATCAATTACATGTAACAAATGTATAAAATGAAATGATATTGCTGGATTTGTTTGATTCTGTTTCCATTTTATTTGATGTGTGCAATTCTTATGTGGAAACCTGTATATTGGTTTCATTGGTACCGGAAGTGACATATGTTCAAGAGTAACGTGGCACCAAAATTGACACAAGTTCAAGTTCAAAGGTAACATGGCACCAGTGAAACCCGTCATTCCTGCATGCAGGTCTAGTTTCTTTGGTTATTACATGTAATTTGAATATTTCTGATCATTTATTATTCTATATTGAGTCCCACGTCATGAATTTCAGAACAGTAATTTCTTATACACCTTTGTAATTGTCCCCCGCCTTTCGAAGAAAGTTGGGGGACTATTAAAATGGGTTCATCCGTCTATTTGTCTGTCCTTCTGTCTGTCTGTCCGTCTGTCCGTCACACTTTTTGGGACACAATAACTCTCTTCCTAATTGAGCTAGAATGTTCAAACTTGGTGTATGTGTTTATCAGGGATTGCCTTGATGGAGTTCGAAGATGAGCATTTTCCGCTTAGGGTAAGCAGAGATAAGCAATTTGATTGGTTGATGCTTTGGGACACGATAACTTTAGTTCTAATTAAGTGAGAGTGATGAAACTTGGTGTATAGTTTCATTATAGTAATACCCAGACTAAGTTCGATAATGAGCATTTTCTGCTCAGGGTAAGCAGAGCGATACGCAATTTGATTGGTCGAGACTTTGGAACACAATAACTCTCCTTCTAATTGAGTTAAAATGTTCAAACTTGGTGTATATGCTTATTAGGTCAATGCCTTGATGGAGTTCGAAGATGAGCATTTTCTGCTTAGGGTAAGCAGAGATAAGCAATTTGATTGGTTGATGCTTTGGGACACGATAACTTTAGTTCTAATAAAGTGAGAGTGATGAAACTTGGTGCATAGTTTCATTACAGTAATGCCTTGACTAAGATCGATAATGAGCATTTTCTGCTCAGGGCTCAGGGTAAGCAGAGCGATAAGCAATTTGATTTACCGAGACTTTGGAACACAATAACTCTCCTTTTTATTGAGTTTTAACTCATTTTAAAAAATGTTCAAAATTGGTGTGTATGCTTATTAGGTGATGGAGTTTGAAGATGAGCATTTTCTGCTTAGGGTAGGCAGAGATAAGCAATTTGATTGGTTGATACTTTGGGACAAGATAACTTAGGTTCATCTTGATTGATGATTTTTATGCCAATACAATGACTGCATTCTCATTCAGTAATGGATTCGACAGTAACAGTGTATAGAAACGATTGACTCAGACACAAGGGCCCTTTGCCTTGGCCAGAGGGGCCCTTCTGTCAAGCGGGGGAGCCCTTTTGTCTGCCTTGAGGGTCCCCCTAACTAGGGTACATTTTCATTTTTCTCATCAGTTTTAGCATTTTTCTTTATAAAACTCTTTTGGATGACACTTCGTGTACAGTTTGATTGCTTGATACGTTTGAAAAAAATAAATGTGCGATTTGTCTGCTCTTTTGTCTGCCTTTAGGGTCCCCCTAACTAGGGTACATTTTCATTTTTCTCATCAGTATTAGCATTTTTCTTTATAAAACACTTTTGGATGACACTTCGTGTACAGTTTGATTGCTTGATACGTTTGAAAAAAATAAATGTGCGATTAATTGTGTCATCTATTTATTTTGGGATTTCGGCGGGGGACATCAGCCTTGTTAAAATATAGCTAATGTGTGTAATCAGAACTAATTTATTACCAAAAAGCCATGGCACAATTGCAGAGGCCGACAGCCAGACCAGTGCATAGTTTAAATGTGATGTTATATTATTCTTGGTGTTTTGGATTTAAGAGTGTATCCTCAAGAAGACTATGCAAATATCGCAAAAAGTGCTAAGATGGGGGGTCGGAAGTTTTTGATCAAACTTATGGTATGGCACCCCCTAGTGGCAAGAAGTGACATGCTGAAGTGGTTTCAACCTAATGTCGCTATAAAAGACTGTACTGGAAATACTCATTTTATTTCTAATATGGGTAAAATTTTGGTTTTCACATCTGTATTTATCACCTTTTTTAAGCACAGACTGCATTCTATGGTGCAATAAAAACCTTCTAATTTTGACCCTGTCTGATAAAACGGGTTGTTAACTTCCACCCCAGCACAAATTTGAAAAAAAAAAATCAGTCCATACTAATTTTTTGTGGACTTGATTTAGGGTACCATATTCACATTCACTTTTTCAGTCCTAGATTAAATTTTTATTGTTCGATTTGTATAAAACAAAGTTCATATGCTTCGTTGTCTCAATTGTCATTTTTTTTATTACCAAAAGTGTTATCTGTCGGCACCGGAAGTGGCATAATTTTACCAAAAACTACAATTTTGACGGTTAGTTTCCTTCTTCTTAAACAAATATTATTTTTTGGAAAAATTATATGACTCAAAGAGTGTGCCCTTCAAGGCGCAAAAAATGGCGGAAGCAGTTTTTTTAATTTCTATTTCATTTTCTAGCAAATTGGATTAAGAGGTGAAAAAAGGCGTAAAATTGACCTATTTACAACCCATTCAGGCTTTTCAGATTTTAAAATATTTTTACTTAACTTTTATAAACCTGTAACTATAATCCATACGAAGAGAATGTATGTTAAAATTAGTTTCTAAAATAAGCAGTTGCCGAGAAATGGGCAGTTTTGCATAAGTCACTGTTTTCGTAATTTTGCCTGTAAAATAGTCAATTATTAATGGATATTCACAAAAGTGACATCATTTGATTCAAAAAACAAGTCTGCGTCATATCATGTTGATTACTATTTAAAATTGACACCGGAAGTGACGTCATTTAGTCAAAAACTCAATTTTTAACTTTTAAAATCGATATTTTTTTCAACCAAGAATTATGTCACATATAATAATAAAATTAATTTTTGGTTTAAATTCACATATTAACAAAACTCATACGGTCAAAAAGATATCATAAATTGTTTCTAACTTGTTCGGTTGCCGAGATATAGGCGATTTTCTAAAAGTCACTTTTTAAGGTTTTTGGCCCATAAAAGTGTCAATTATTATTCGATTTTCATAAAATTTTCACCCTTTGAAGCCTAATGTCATAGACGATGTTAAAAAAACTAATTTAAAGTTTTCATTATCACCGGAAGTAACGTCATTTTGGCAAAAACTGTATTTTAAGCCTTCAAAGCCGATATTTTATTCAAATGAGTCTGATTTGTAATATTTAAACAATTATGATATTTGATTCCAATCTACAAATAGATTAAACCCATACGGTCATATAAATACCAAAAAATGGTTTCTAACTTGTACGGTTGCCGAGAAATAGACGATTTTCTACACGTCACTTTTCAAGGTTTTTGGTCTATAAAAGTGGCAATTATTATTCGATTTACATAAAATTTTCACCATGTGATGCCTTATGCCATTTCTGATTTCATAAAACTAATGGAACATTTACATTATCACCGGAAGTACTGTAATTTTGTCAGGATCAATTACATGTAACAAATGTATAAAATGAAATGATATTGCTGGATTTGTTTGATTCTGTTTCCATTTTATTTGATGTGTGCAATTCTTATGTGGAAACCTGTATATTGGTTTCATTGGTACCGGAAGTGACATATGTTCAAGAGTAACGTGGCACCAAAATTGACACAAGTTCAAGTTCAAAGGTAACATGGCACCAGTGAAACCCGTCATTCCTGCATGCAGGTCTAGTTTCTTTGGTTATTACATGTAATTTGAATATTTCTGATCATTTATTATTCTATATTGAGTCCCACGTCATGAATTTCAGAACAGTAATTTCTTATACACCTTTGTAATTGTCCCCCGCCTTTCGAAGAAAGTTGGGGGACTATTAAAATGGGTTCATCCGTCTATTTGTCTGTCCTTCTGTCTGTCTGTCCGTCTGTCCGTCACACTTTTTGGGACACAATAACTCTCTTCCTAATTGAGCTAGAATGTTCAAACTTGGTGTATGTGTTTATCAGGGATTGCCTTGATGGAGTTCGAAGATGAGCATTTTCCGCTTAGGGTAAGCAGAGATAAGCAATTTGATTGGTTGATGCTTTGGGACACGATAACTTTAGTTCTAATTAAGTGAGAGTGATGAAACTTGGTGTATAGTTTCATTATAGTAATACCCAGACTAAGTTCGATAATGAGCATTTTCTGCTCAGGGTAAGCAGAGCGATACGCAATTTGATTGGTCGAGACTTTGGAACACAATAACTCTCCTTCTAATTGAGTTAAAATGTTCAAACTTGGTGTATATGCTTATTAGGTCAATGCCTTGATGGAGTTCGAAGATGAGCATTTTCTGCTTAGGGTAAGCAGAGATAAGCAATTTGATTGGTTGATGCTTTGGGACACGATAACTTTAGTTCTAATAAAGTGAGAGTGATGAAACTTGGTGCATAGTTTCATTACAGTAATGCCTTGACTAAGATCGATAATGAGCATTTTCTGCTCAGGGCTCAGGGTAAGCAGAGCGATAAGCAATTTGATTTACCGAGACTTTGGAACACAATAACTCTCCTTTTTATTGAGTTTTAACTCATTTTAAAAAATGTTCAAAATTGGTGTGTATGCTTATTAGGTGATGGAGTTTGAAGATGAGCATTTTCTGCTTAGGGTAGGCAGAGATAAGCAATTTGATTGGTTGATACTTTGGGACAAGATAACTTAGGTTCATCTTGATTGATGATTTTTATGCCAATACAATGACTGCATTCTCATTCAGTAATGGATTCGACAGTAACAGTGTATAGAAACGATTGACTCAGACACAAGGGCCCTTTGCCTTGGCCAGAGGGGCCCTTCTGTCAAGCGGGGGAGCCCTTTTGTCTGCCTTGAGGGTCCCCCTAACTAGGGTACATTTTCATTTTTCTCATCAGTTTTAGCATTTTTCTTTATAAAACTCTTTTGGATGACACTTCGTGTACAGTTTGATTGCTTGATACGTTTGAAAAAAATAAATGTGCGATTTGTCTGCTCTTTTGTCTGCCTTTAGGGTCCCCCTAACTAGGGTACATTTTCATTTTTCTCATCAGTATTAGCATTTTTCTTTATAAAACACTTTTGGATGACACTTCGTGTACAGTTTGATTGCTTGATACGTTTGAAAAAAATAAATGTGCGATTAATTGTGTCATCTATTTATTTTGGGATTTCGGCGGGGGACATCAGCCTTGTTAAAATATAGCTAATGTGTGTAATCAGAACTAATTTATTACCAAAAAGCCATGGCACAACTGCAGAGGCCGACAGCCAGACCAGTGCATAGTTTAAATGTGATGTTATATTATTCTTGGTGTTTTGGATTTAAGAGTGTATCCTCAAGAAGACTATGCAAATATCGCAAAAAGTGCTAAGATGGGGGGTCGGAAGTTTTTGATCAAACTTATGGTATGGCACCCCCTAGTGGCAAGAAGTGACATGCTGAAGTGGTTTCAACCTAATGTCGCTATAAAAGACTGTACTGGAAATACTCATTTTATTTCTAATATGGGTAAAATTTTGGTTTTCACATCTGTATTTATCACCTTTTTTAAGCACAGACTGCATTCTATGGTGCAATAAAAACCTTCTAATTTTGACCCTGTCTGATAAAACGGGTTGTTAACTTCCACCCCAGCACAAATTTGAAAAAAAAAAATCAGTCCATACTAATTTTTTGTGGACTTGATTTAGGGTACCATATTCACATTCACTTTTTCAGTCCTAGATTAAATTTTTATTGTTCGATTTGTATAAAACAAAGTTCATATGCTTCGTTGTCTCAATTGTCATTTTTTTTATTACCAAAAGTGTTATCTGTCGGCACCGGAAGTGGCATAATTTTACCAAAAACTACAATTTTGACGGTTAGTTTCCTTCTTCTTAAACAAATATTATTTTTTGGAAAAATTATATGACTCAAAGAGTGTGCCCTTCAAGGCGCAAAAAATGGCGGAAGCAGTTTTTTTAATTTCTATTTCATTTTCTAGCAAATTGGATTAAGAGGTGAAAAAAGGCGTAAAATTGACCTATTTACAACCCATTCAGGCTTTTCAGATTTTAAAATATTTTTACTTAACTTTTATAAACCTGTAACTATAATCCATACGAAGAGAATGTATGTTAAAATTAGTTTCTAAAATAAGCAGTTGCCGAGAAATGGGCAGTTTTGCATAAGTCACTGTTTTCGTAATTTTGCCTGTAAAATAGTCAATTATTAATGGATATTCACAAAAGTGACATCATTTGATTCAAAAAACAAGTCTGCGTCATATCATGTTGATTACTATTTAAAATTGACACCGGAAGTGACGTCATTTAGTCAAAAACTCAATTTTTAACTTTTAAAATCGATATTTTTTTCAACCAAGAATTATGTCACATATAATAATAAAATTAATTTTTGGTTTAAATTCACATATTAACAAAACTCATACGGTCAAAAAGATATCATAAATTGTTTCT
Source organism: Patella caerulea (assembly GCA_036850965.1). Lineage (NCBI taxonomy): Eukaryota > Metazoa > Mollusca > Gastropoda > Patellidae > Patella > Patella caerulea. The sequence goes on along the minus strand of JAZGQO010000001.1, from coordinate 44,667,989 downwards.
AACTTGTTCGGTTGCCGAGATATAGGCGATTTTCTAAAAGTCACTTTTGAAGGTTTTTGGCCCATAAAAGTGTCAATTATTATTCGATTTTCATAAAATTTTCACCCTTTGAAGCCTAATGTCATAGACGATGTTAAAAAAACTAATTTAAAGTTTTCATTATCACCGGAAGTAACGTCATTTTGGCAAAAACTGTATTTTAAGCCTTCAAAGCCGATATTTTATTCAAATGAGTCTGATTTGTAATATTTAAACAATTATGATATTTGATTCCAATCTACAAATAGATTAAACCCATACGGTCATATAAATACCAAAAAATGGTTTCTAACTTGTACGGTTGCCGAGAAATAGACGATTTTCTACACGTCACTTTTCAAGGTTTTTGGTCTATAAAAGTGGCAATTATTATTCGATTTACATAAAATTTTCACCATGTGATGCCTTATGCCATTTCTGATTTCATAAAACTAATGGAACATTTACATTATCACCGGAAGTACTGTAATTTTGTCAGGATCAATTACATGTAACAAATGTATAAAATGAAATGATATTGCTGGATTTGTTTGATTCTGTTTCCATTTTATTTGATGTGTGCAATTCTTATGTGGAAACCTGTATATTGGTTTCATTGGTACCGGAAGTGACATATGTTCAAGAGTAACGTGGCACCAAAATTGACACAAGTTCAAGTTCAAAGGTAACATGGCACCAGTGAAACCCGTCATTCCTGCATGCAGGTCTAGTTTCTTTGGTTATTACATGTAATTTGAATATTTCTGATCATTTATTATTCTATATTGAGTCCCACGTCATGAATTTCAGAACAGTAATTTCTTATACACCTTTGTAATTGTCCCCCGCCTTTCGAAGAAAGTTGGGGGACTATTAAAATGGGTTCATCCGTCTATTTGTCTGTCCTTCTGTCTGTCTGTCCGTCTGTCCGTCACACTTTTTGGGACACAATAACTCTCTTCCTAATTGAGCTAGAATGTTCAAACTTGGTGTATGTGTTTATCAGGGATTGCCTTGATGGAGTTCGAAGATGAGCATTTTCCGCTTAGGGTAAGCAGAGATAAGCAATTTGATTGGTTGATGCTTTGGGACACGATAACTTTAGTTCTAATTAAGTGAGAGTGATGAAACTTGGTGTATAGTTTCATTATAGTAATACCCAGACTAAGTTCGATAATGAGCATTTTCTGCTCAGGGTAAGCAGAGCGATACGCAATTTGATTGGTCGAGACTTTGGAACACAATAACTCTCCTTCTAATTGAGTTAAAATGTTCAAACTTGGTGTATATGCTTATTAGGTCAATGCCTTGATGGAGTTCGAAGATGAGCATTTTCTGCTTAGGGTAAGCAGAGATAAGCAATTTGATTGGTTGATGCTTTGGGACACGATAACTTTAGTTCTAATAAAGTGAGAGTGATGAAACTTGGTGCATAGTTTCATTACAGTAATGCCTTGACTAAGATCGATAATGAGCATTTTCTGCTCAGGGCTCAGGGTAAGCAGAGCGATAAGCAATTTGATTTACCGAGACTTTGGAACACAATAACTCTCCTTTTTATTGAGTTTTAACTCATTTTAAAAAATGTTCAAAATTGGTGTGTATGCTTATTAGGTGATGGAGTTTGAAGATGAGCATTTTCTGCTTAGGGTAGGCAGAGATAAGCAATTTGATTGGTTGATACTTTGGGACAAGATAACTTAGGTTCATCTTGATTGATGATTTTTATGCCAATACAATGACTGCATTCTCATTCAGTAATGGATTCGACAGTAACAGTGTATAGAAACGATTGACTCAGACACAAGGGCCCTTTGCCTTGGCCAGAGGGGCCCTTCTGTCAAGCGGGGGAGCCCTTTTGTCTGCCTTGAGGGTCCCCCTAACTAGGGTACATTTTCATTTTTCTCATCAGTTTTAGCATTTTTCTTTATAAAACTCTTTTGGATGACACTTCGTGTACAGTTTGATTGCTTGATACGTTTGAAAAAAATAAATGTGCGATTTGTCTGCTCTTTTGTCTGCCTTTAGGGTCCCCCTAACTAGGGTACATTTTCATTTTTCTCATCAGTATTAGCATTTTTCTTTATAAAACACTTTTGGATGACACTTCGTGTACAGTTTGATTGCTTGATACGTTTGAAAAAAATAAATGTGCGATTAATTGTGTCATCTATTTATTTTGGGATTTCGGCGGGGGACATCAGCCTTGTTAAAATATAGCTAATGTGTGTAATCAGAACTAATTTATTACCAAAAAGCCATGGCACAATTGCAGAGGCCGACAGCCAGACCAGTGCATAGTTTAAATGTGATGTTATATTATTCTTGGTGTTTTGGATTTAAGAGTGTATCCTCAAGAAGACTATGCAAATATCGCAAAAAGTGCTAAGATGGGGGGTCGGAAGTTTTTGATCAAACTTATGGTATGGCACCCCCTAGTGGCAAGAAGTGACATGCTGAAGTGGTTTCAACCTAATGTCGCTATAAAAGACTGTACTGGAAATACTCATTTTATTTCTAATATGGGTAAAATTTTGGTTTTCACATCTGTATTTATCACCTTTTTTAAGCACAGACTGCATTCTATGGTGCAATAAAAACCTTCTAATTTTGACCCTGTCTGATAAAACGGGTTGTTAACTTCCACCCCAGCACAAATTTGAAAAAAAAAAATCAGTCCATACTAATTTTTTGTGGACTTGATTTAGGGTACCATATTCACATTGTCCCAATAGTATACAAAAAGATACACTGTAACTTTTTCTTTCATGGTCGCAAGTAGAATTTCTTTGGATGGTTTTGAAGTGCTAAGGACATAGTATCAATATGTGTAAAAAAAATGACCGGAATGCAACATACTTTAAATATACAGATTATTGAAAAGTGCTAAAAATAAGCTTTTGTGATACATTTTTTTAGAAATTTTGATTAGAGAAATAAAATGCTTGGCTTTTATACATTTTCATCATATCCATAGCCATCATTTGTACCATGTGGTACTGTATATAAATGTGTATTTGTATTTATGGTATATTTGGTATTGTCGTATTGTCCCTTTAACATATTTCTTGTATTGTCTCTTTAAGGTTTCATTTTCCAACAGGTTACCGAAAATGGCTACAAATTTAAGAGCTTGTTTCCAGTATTCATTTTGGGACACATCCACTGATTTCTACAATGCAGAAATGTGGAAGCCTAAATTTTAACGGCTTAAATTGAATCGACGCTGAACAGTGTAGTATGGTAGCTACGGCTCTCGAGCGCTGTCAGTTACACCTACAGGGTCGGATTTAGAATAAGAGAGGCCATAGCCAATCTCCCTGAACAGGCCCCGCGACATGGACCTTGGGGTCCTGGGACAAGCATTTCGGTGATGGGGTCCGTTGGCGGGAAGTCATGCGGTTGGTGGTTCGAATCTCACATACTGCCAGAGTTATGACGCTTGATCACTTTAAAAAATCTTGTTGACGCTCTACAGACCAAAATTAAGTTAAGGTCCGATTGACTTTAAATTGACACACAGTGTTTACTTTACAGTCATGAGACGAAGAAGCCTATAGATTTTCAGCGATATCCGATAATTACTGCCGGAGTTATGACCCTTGATCACTTTGTAAAATCTTGTTGATGCTTTGGTGGCAAAAGTTAATATCCCATTGACTCTAAATTTTATACACAGTGTTTACGGTCATGAGACGAAAAGCCTATTCATTTTCAGTGATATCTGATAATTACTGCGAGAGTTATGACGATTGATCACTTCGTAAAATCTTGTTGACGCTTTGGAGGCAAAAGTTAATATCCCATTGACGTTAAATTTATACACAGTGTTTACGGTCATGAGACGAAAAGTCTATTCATTTTCAGCGATTTCTGATAATTACTGCCAGAGTTTTGACCCTTGATCACTTCGTAAAATCTTGTTGGCGCTTTGGAGGCAAAGTTAATATCCCTTTGACTTTAGATTTATACACAGTGTTTAATGCCATGCAAGAGACGAAGAAACTCAAGTTAATATCAGATTTCAATTGATACTCAGTGTTTGAGGTCATGAGACGAAGAAGCCTTGATCATGTGTTGTAAACGTTCTCCTTACTGACAAAAGAAAAAATATGACAACCCTTGTTGACTCCCCGGACGACTTTGTGTACGTATGTTTCGTTGCCTGGCAACCTATCTTGTTTGGATTATATCATTTAAAATAATGTCTATTTGAGATTAATGGATATATTTAAGCTTATTTCATTGAGCACATCGATATTCCAATGGAAGCTCATGGACAACTGTGGCAACCATTTCCCTTCAGCGCCAGATGAACAATGGACGATAACAGGGCGTTTAAAGCATTTTTTTTTCAAGACTTTTTTATAAATCAGATACTTATGTATGTATACTATTCAAAAAAAGTAGGGGATATTTGATTTTGGCGGCATAATACTAAAATATGCAAATGACTACGAAAAAAGTCACTATAGAACCTAACAGAAGAAACATTTCCAGTTACATGTGATGCCCAAACGCACCAATAGCTAACGCATGGAATGCAGGTGATGCTTGGGATCATCATGGGGGTCCAACCCAAGATTTGAACGACTCTGACTTTGAATGTTACAGTCATTGTTGCATTGAATTCCAGGGTGGAAACATCAGTTTAATTGTTTTAGTGACCAGAAAACAAATTTTGATATGCGTCGGCTTACCCAAAATGAAAGGTTCCGTGCCCTTGGCATGCTACAGATCGGCACAACACAGGCGGTTGGGGCGCGGACGATGAATGTTTCTCAGTCTGTCATAAGCAGGCTATGGTCCAGATACCGTGATACACAATCTCGACAGGACAGACCACGCTATGGTCGACCAAGGGCGACAACTCAAGCCCAGGATCGATTTATCCGTACCTTGGCCTTGAGAAATCGTGTCATCACAGCTAATCAGATCAGCGCTCGTCTTCAAACAGACACTGGTGTGAAAGTGAGTGGCCAGACGATTCGGAATCAACTACATAGGGGTCACCTTCGCGCCCGAAGTCCTCGCGTGATCCCTTGTTTGAGAGATCATCATATTCAGGCAAGACGTCGTTGGTGTAGGGATCGTCAACACTGGGATAATCGACGCTGGAGCAATGTGATGTTTTCAGATGAGTCAAGGTTCACTGTTGATTTTTTTGGACAGCTGTAGGAGGGTGAGGCGTCGTCGAAACGAGCGCTTCCAAGATGTTAACGTCATCAGACATGATCGATTTGGGGGTGGTTCTGTTATGGTGTGGGGAGGCATCACTGTTGCTGGAAGAACGGCTTTACATGTTGTTGCAGGGCGTGTTAAAGGCCAGTACTACCGGGACAACATCTTGGCAGTCCATTTTGTGCCGTTCGCACGACGTCATGGCCGCCGTTTCATCTTCCAGGATGTCGACGAATAGATGTCACAGGGCCAGGATCGTTACAGGTTACCTCCAACAACAGAACATCACCACATTACCTTGGCCAGCACTGAGTCCCGACTTCTCCCCCATCGAGCATGTCTGGGACATGCTTGGACAGAGGTAACGTCAACGTCAACAACGTCCTGCCAATGTCCAAGAACTTGCTGCTGCGTTGCAACAGGAATGGGACAATCCGGACCAAAATGACCTTAGACGTCTCATTAGGAGTATGCCACGTCGGATCAATGCTTGTTTGGCAAACAGAGGAGGATTTACCCCTTACTGACTTTGTTGTGATGCTCTGGTAACTTTACTGTTTGACATCGGGTATCATTTTACCCTTATAATGGTCAGTCTGTGCCATACTTAGTCTAACGATCATTTGGAATAAATCGATGAATGTGAACATCATTTCATTTTGTCATTTGTTTCTTCGTCAGTTTCATTAGGTGACTTTAAATTAAAGTGGGGTGGGCTATAAAAGTGAAGGTTTTCAAATACCATCTCTGCAGAGCTGAATTTGTACAGAATTCATTTCTGATCATTTTGGTACCAATTATATTGAAATCTGATGAAAATTGAGAAGGTGCAGGCAAATTTAGCGACCTAGGGGCGGGGATCGCAGTTTTTCGGTATAAATAATATAGCATTTTATGTGGGGTTTTTTCTAGACTGGTGGCCAGTCTTCTCCACACACCAAAAATTGGCCAGTCCTCTTAAAAAAAAAAACCGAAAAAAAAACGTAATCTATAGAGACTGGGCAAATAGAGCTTCATTCTCATCTAGTAGGTCAATCTGCATTATGTAGGTCGTGTGACGTCGTGCACGGGATTACTGCATTTGCACTGGCAAACTGGTGTAGGTGCGAGATGTTTGTTGTGGATAACAGTTATTGTTATTTAGTGATACTTTAACGATCTAAGAATTTTGTTGACGGACAATATCTGTCGAATGAACGGATACAACGAATGGGATGAGGTGAAAGAACATAAATAATTACACACGACATCATTATAACAACTTAACGAAGCCAGTTCATACGTATCGGGACGAAGCCGAATGGCGACTGGAAACAAAAACGTGACATCAGCCCGCAGACGGTTTCACATGACTTGCTTGACAACTGTCAATAATTCCAAATAAGGAGACAATGTAAAACAGGATAAGCAACGCCCATTTTATTGTGAAGCTCGCAAATTGTCCAGTCTCTGGTGCTGGTTACAGGTTTACTCAAATTTTCTTTTTATACAAATGGAAACGAAAATTGGTTTACTAAAAATTACTACTTTTATATAAATCGAAATGTAAAATAAATAGAAGAGACTGGGCCAGTCTAGTTTTTTTCATATCTTGGTCAATTTTCAACATATTTTGATAATTTTTGTGGCTATTTTAATGTATTTTATGTCAGAGAATACAATGAGAGTGTTAATTTTTACTTTTGGGTGCAATTTATCTCTGTAATTTGTCAAAATTGTAATTTTTAGGATCGAAATGAAAATTTTTCAAAGCTACACACCCCTCGTTTGAATAATTAATTTAATGATATTATTATGAACAATTACTATCGTACATAGAAAACAGGTGAACATAAATATTTGGTTATGGTAATATTCAATCTGAAAAAGCACAGTTAGTAAAATGAACAAAAAAGAACATCAATCATTTCCCAGTTCTCAAGGTCAAATGTCATTGCTCTTTTTCTCAAATCCCATGATCCAATAATATTACATGGCAAAATCTTAATTACATCTACAGTCTGAATATCAGTATGTAAAGGATGTCTCCATAGTTTGCTTTCATTGGAAATGCAACGTTTTAAAGGTTCTACCGTGTAGGCCCTATGTTCCATCAGTATTTTCAGATATACAAATCCCAACATACCACTGCCTACTGGTACAGGTGTCCCAAATAACTACACACGGCTCATTGATGGTCACTTCTGGCTCAGATATTTTTTCTCTCTCAGGACTCTGCTTATTAATTGTATGGACACCAATAAATATAAGACTCATATCATCCTCAGTAGGCATGTCAGGAATATTTGTATCAGCCATATCCGTTTCGGTTGTCAGAATTATTGTCAGGTTTATCTTCATTTCGGCTGTGGACAGTTAATTCAATTTGTATAAGTGTAGGCGTGTTTTTGAATCGTGTGACGTTCGATTTCGATAAGAAATTTCACTTTTCAAAATAGACTTCAGCCATCAGCATTTTGTATAATTTTTTCAAGTTCATTGACATCTGTAATGGGACTACTCGGCCAGTGAATCTTTTTTTGAGCAATCTGCTGATCTCTGGGCAAGCTTATCAAATTTAGCAAGGTCCCTCTCACAATCAAGATTGTCTGTTGGCAAATTTCTAAGAGAAGGCTCCAGGTTATGTAAAGCAGTGGCTCTACTTGATGTCGTGAGTATGGGTTTGGTCAGCAGCTTGCTCAAATAAAAGATTCACTGACAAAGGCATTCGGGATGAGTTTACAAATCTCCACCAGTCAATGTTGAAAAAATAACCAAGAGTTTGTCGAAAATACTTGATAAACAAGAACAGCAATGGATGGAGAAACAAAAACTTCTGAATATTGAAAAATTAAAGAAAGACTGTATTAATGCTGCCCTAAAAGCCACTGAGTATGTTCATATACTACTCAAAAAGTGTAAAACTTGGGGTGGTCCCATTACAGATGTCAATGAACTTGAAAAAATTATACAAAATGCTGATGACGAGCAAAGTCTGAAGTCTATTTTGAAAAATGAAATTTCTTATCAAAATCGAATGTCACACGACTCAAAGACACGCCCACACTTATACAAATTGAATCAACTGTCCACAGCCGAAATGAAAATAAACCTGACATTAATTCTGACAACCGAAACGGGTATGGCCGATATAAATATTCCTGACATGCCTACTGAGGATGATATGAGTCTTATATTTATTGGTGTCCATACAATTAATAAGCAGAGTCCTGAAAGAGAAAAAATATCTGAGCCAGAAGCAGTGTTCGACACAAACGTCGGTCCGTAGGCCCGAGGCCGACTGATTTATCGAAGGACTCCTGCTTGCCTATTTCACTCGGGTCCGCCGGGCCTTCGTCTTCTTAGCGCGTATAGTTAGTGTCCTCATTCGACAATTCTGGATATGGTAGAACTGTCATAGAAACGCAACGATAGAGCCTCCGATAGTTAACGGTTATTGTTTACTTGTCATCGACATGACGGAAGCTGATGTTTTTCCAAACAATCACTCGCGTAACCAGCCTCTTATTTGTGCATCTCGTTCGGGAATCGCGCTTCCTTCGACGCTCCATATGAATTCTAGGTACTGGTAGATATTAAACTGATAACTATACGTTTAATGGTTTCGCTGATGACCAGTTGTTAGTGACATTAGTTGAATATAATCCTCTGATAGAACACCAAATATACTGAGAAACAATCATTAATAATAATATATATTATATTTTTTCCGCCATTGCCAAATCCACCGATGACACGTGTGACACTGATTGGAATTTCTAGGTCAATAAGCCGGCGATGCTACGTTTAATTTTAAGTTGCATCTACCGTTATGATTTTTTATATACACATGCTGACAGGCTTAATTTTAACCATGTTGAATTTTTGTCGTTATTATTTTTGAAAGGTATCTGGTGTCGTAGTCGCGTACGGAATTTTATTTTAAAGCAATTTCAATTATGGTTGCCACGTGACCACTGTGCCGTGTGTCTATCATGGACGAATGAATAAAAGCATATCTGAAAGTTACGTGACAGACAAAAATTAAAACTTGTGTTATGAAAAAATACTATTGTGCTGTATGCATCCAAAAAACGAAGACAGTAATTTATTCAGGAATATTCTGACTCAATTCTGGGCTATTGTGCTAACAATCTAGGCCAGTTAGTTGTTTGGGGTTTTTTTGTAACTATTTGAAGTTTACGTAGGTTAATATGGAAAACCCAATGTAGCCATGAATAGATTTGTTGCATTTATAAATTGAAATGACACACTAATTCGTGTCTTCTTTTTTTCTTTCGCAAGTTACTAAACCATAGCTTTATACATGGAAACTATAAATAATTATTATTGGATGGGCCTGCGTGTTACCTGAAGGACCTACGTGATCATGTGTCGCACAGGTCCTGTGGGCCTGTGCTTGGAAAATATTTGTTTCGGACACTGGCCAGAAGTGACCATCAACGAGCCGTGTGTAGTTATTTGGGACACCTGTACCAGTAGGCAGTGGTATGTTGGGATTTGTATATCTGAAGATACTGATGGAACATAGGGCCTACACGGTAGAACATTTAAAACGTTGCATTTCCAATGAAAGCAAACTTGAAACTATGGAGACATCCTTTACATACTGATATTCAGACTGTAGATGTAATTATGATTTTGCCATGTAATATTATTGGATCATGGGATTTGAGAAAAAGAGCAATGACATTTGACCTTGAGAACTGGGAAATGATTGATGTTCTTTTTTGTTCATTTTACTAACTGTGCCTTTTCAGCTTGAATATTACCATAACCAAATATTTATGTTCACCTGTTTTCTATGTACGATAGTAATTGTTCATAATATCATTAAATTGATTATTCAAAAGAGGGGTGTGTAGCTTTGAAAAAATTTCATTTTGATCCTAAAAATTACAATTTTGACAAATTACAGAGATAAATTGCACCCAAAATTAAAAATTAACACTCTCATTGTATTCTCTGACATAAAATACATTAAAATAGCGACAAAAATTATCAAAATATGTTGAAAATTGACCAAGATATGAAAAAAACCCACATAATATGCTATATTATACCGCAAAACCACGATCTCCGCCCCTATGTCACTAAATTTCCCTGCACCTTCTCAATTTTCATCCGATTTCAATATAATTGGTACCAAAATGATCAGAAATGAATTCTGCACAAATTTACCTCTGCAGAGATGGTATTTGAAAACCTTCACTTTTTTTGCCCCCGTATAGCCCACCCCTACTTAATAACACTTAAAAATCAAATATCCCCTACTTTTTTTGAATAGTATATTTTAGGGCTGATAGTAAACACCATAAGAATGAAAAGGAAAAAAATTGTTAGGTCTACTACGGTTAATTTACACCAAAATAAGGAAATTACAGGTTAATTTCATGGGTTATTGTTTCCTTTACCTAGTTTTTGGCAAGTCGATACCGGTCATTTTTATTTTTTGTATCACATGTTGGGAGGTTGTTTGTTCACGTGAGCATAAATTTTTTAAACCCACCCCATGAAAGAAGTAGCTATAGGGTGTCAAACTTTGGGTGACGAAAAATGGGGAATTTAGAAAGGCTTTGATATCCAGTCCGTATACAGTCCTTGTTTGCCGGAATCGTGTGAAATGTGGAAACAGCACTAGGTCGTCTACAAATTGTGTGAGTTTGGCCTTTTTGCTACATATAGTAAATGTGTGAGGACTTGCCAAAGTTGGCATTTGAGAAAAGACAGATTTTGGCCATTTCACCATTTGGAAAATGTTTTTTCAATTTTCTCAGTCTAGAATTGAAAGATTTATCTGATATTGCACATATATGTGTTTTGGGACTATCCCAACTTATAAACCAAATTTGGTCAAAATCTGTGATTGAAGCCTTAGCACCTTCTGCATGGTTTTCTCGCGAACACACTCTTAAATATATGTGCAGCTCGATTCAGTTTGACATCATCTAAGTCTGAATCAGAAGGACCTTCCATTGATATTAATGGGCTTCCGTTAAATGACTCTTAAGTTCACTTTTGATCCTGTTTTGACAGGGAACGCTCGTGATGGGTATGACAAGTACAATGGCCGCCAACTTGGTAAATTGGGGAAACAATTCCTTCATATCAGAAAACAGCAGTTACGTGCAGAAAGCAGATTATCTGCCCCAGATTATCTGGGAAAATTGCGCCTTTAATTCAAGAATATTCAGAATCTCGGAAAAATGTTCACAGTTGACTTCTAATTGTGCATTACCATATTGTCTAATAGAAATATCGGTTGGATAATGAAGTGGATATAAAAGTATGTCCAGTGAGTTAAGGACGGATAAATCTTCATTTGGAAAACAAAGTGTTAAAAGAAAATGAAATTAAATGATTGATAAATTGAATCCTTTCGACATTGAACGCAGGTTTTTGAATAGATGTCGGAACGCGATTTTTGTAACTGCCACAGGCATCTAGTTCATCAGAAAATTGTTTCTCATATTGTCCTAAATTGTCTTTTAAATTTTCAAACTCTTCGATTGACGACGACACCGCAGGCTTTATTGTATGGCGGTATATTAGTGTCAAGATTCTAACATGCTATATCGTCTAATTTCTTACTTCTATTCATTTAATTTCTAACCTCCCTTCATGCAACTTCTAACACTACAACTATGGTATCGTCTAAAATAGTAGTTTTACCGATAGATTCTATTCATACCGTGTAATTTCAAAACATCGTTCAATAAATGATAAAACTCGTTGAAAATAACAAAAATGGTTTAATTAGTACCATGGTTTAGATTAATAGCAACGGGTTTAGTTTCTCCGAGATGCGTTTAAAAATGGACGATCCGTGCACTTATTTATGGCCATCATTTATTGGCCGAGCGGTTGAGTTTCCCCGAGATGGGTTTAAAAATGGATTTCCCGTTCACTTATCTATGATGTCCAGTTATTAGACGAGGCGTCGAATTTCCCGAGATACGTATATAAATCAACATGCGAATAATTTATCTATGGTGTTTTATTACAAGATAAAACTTGTAATTTCCCCACGTGCCGTTTATCCGATCAATTCATTTTGATTACGATTATAAACGAAGTACGAATAAAAATTTGAGTGTAAAAAAATGCGCACACATAGATTTTCACCTTACTGTACTATATATTATCCATTAGCCTATAAAAATAGTATTCCACCAATGACAAATACGTCAAAAATCGGTAAATCACGATATTCACCTTACCGTGGCCGTACTATATATTATCCATTATCCTATTAAAAATAGTATTCCACCATTGACAAATACGTCAAAAATTGGTAAATCTCGTCCCGGGTAATTATACAATCAGAACTCGGTAAATCACACAGGTAATGCATCTTCAGTAAATCACAATGAATTAACGTGTACATGTGGTCAGAAGTCAACCCCACAATGGCGGTGCGATTGACCCGCGAGATAGTTAGACATGTACAGGCGCCAAAAGAAGTCACCCAGGAAATACGCTTCAATGATTGGTGTCTTGATGTTACGTAATCGCGGGATTTGGGTCAATAAAATGTTGACTTTAGTACAACGGTTTTTGTTACACCTAAATCAAACCATATTGCATTATATCACAGGTGCATTCATCACAAATAATGCAGGTAGAAGTTATAAAACAAAAGCATTCCAGCAATCAAACAATTAATCCATACTGTAATAACGGCGTGCGTATTCAAAAACATGGTTTCAAATGGCACCCCATATTCCTGAAGCAATGGCGCGAGAAATCCCTCTCTTAGTTCTAATCAAACGAAACACTGCGCAGGAGTATGATGGCACCCAGACACGTGATCACAGGTGGGAATTAATGAAACAATAGTATTCGTCCAATCAAATATTAATCTATATTGTAATAACTGACATTTGTGACTTCTCTTTATATTTAAAATAACACCAATGACAGAAATTAAATAAATTTAAAACATCAAAGTATAAACGGCATATTTGAACACTGAGACAAGGAGATCAACAAAGCTATTTGTATATAGTGTAATTGATCTTACGTGGCGTTACATATAATATAATGCGAAACCACTTACGCTTTTTATAATAAGCAGTGTCAAAATGGTAAGCTAAGATTTCTATCCTGCAGAGAAAATGCGCAAGTGTCATTTCAGATACGAAATTCTATGTGGATTCTTAAAATGAGACTGACAAGACTTGGGCGTATTAACCAAGTTGCACTTATTGTTAAATAAACTGTTAAACGCCTACTTATTGTTAAATAGACAATAATGGTATGGAATAAATAAGTTTTACACTTTGATTTTTGTTGATTACCGATCACGAACGAGATTAGTTCACGGCTGTATATTAGTATTTTTGAATTGGCGTTTTAATTTAAATTTTTAGGTCAGTTCACCGATGTTTTAGTAATAATAAAGTATATCGCATTGTTAATTAGTTCCCCGAAATTGAATTGGCTACGATGATGTAATAACAAAAAGCGAATTGTATACATTGATAATTACATGAATATGACTCATTTAAAATATAACACAATCTGTTAAAATATTAAGAATAATAGAAAGAGCGTCACGTGGAATTTCACTAAATTGTTTTTTTAGTGTAGTAACTTTTTGTCAGGTATCACAGCTGTTTAACCATTTAATGATTTGTGTCTATATGAACTTTAAGCTAATTTGAGAAAACCATTTGTTTTTAAAGAATTGTTTCATACAACCCACTCAGTTAATCATGTTTTTATTGCCAATCCATAACAATTAATTGAACTTTTATTACAGGCGAAGCAAAAAGTTTGCTATTGCCCAATATTATATACAGATATAAATATTATGCATTGTAATATAAATATACCTACAGATAACAATAACAGTATATAATATATAATCCCCCCCCCTCACCCTTGTAAACTGAAATATAGATAGATATATACATAACCCAACCCCAAACCATTTGCCATTAGGTATGGGTTTTCTCTTATTTTTTATTGAGTGGTACAAATATTTTCCAAGATTTAGCAGTTTTATATTATTATCACTGTGATTCGTGAGATTTTTTTTTTAATTTTTGAAGTGATCGAAAAGACCCAAAATATTTTCTACGGATGAATATATATATATAAGCGGGACAGCACAGCAGAAAGTGATATTCATCTTCAACATTTGCATAATCTTTTATTTCTATCGATTTTATTATATCGCCCGGTTTCAGTGTTTAGTTGGAGAAGACCAAAACGAAAATGACCTGAGTGTTTTATATTTAAGTGTTTGAACTTTTATTTAAAAATGAATAACGTATGTAAATACAACCCAACTTTCACGTAGCTAATTAAATGAAGCAATGGCAAACAATGCGATTATAACATGAGATTTTTTTTATATATTTTGGTTTTGGAATTTTCATGCAATTGGGAATTACATTCACGCATGGTGTATTTATAATTACATGACATTTCAGTCATTTCTTAAATATATCCACGTCATCCCTTTTACAAAATATTTTTGTACTTGAAGCTTTTTGACTTACAAATTCAAAATACAAACTGCTTATCGTATTCATACAAAAGACGATACGTATTCCAATTAAACCCCGTTCAGTTTCCAGTAATTATCACAGCCACAAATACTAATTGTCATTGTTTTATATGAATTGCAACCCATCCCACAGATAAACAGATTATTAATAGTAACATTTGGATTATCGAGGCGACAATTTGTCTGGAGAACTATGCATGACAGGGTACAATAACAAAGACTCCTTGCCTCACAAAAAAGCATGCAATTCTTTGTTAAAGGGGCATGGCGCTATTTAAGGAATGGTGCATGTGCCGATATAAAATGGCTTGGAAGCGGGTATAAAATAAAGTCATTTCACACATGCCCAATATAATAAAGTAATCGTGCTAAATACTTGACTCGTACATACACCAATTGTATTGAATAAATATGTTTTACATGTTTAGGTTTTTTTTTTAATTCACCCATTTTCAATCATAATAATATACATATTATAGAATAATAGTACAGTATAGCACAGCCAGAATACACCAAAGTACATACATAGATCAATGGCACAATACGAGTAGCATGGTTGATCACCTTATGTATCAGTGTTCAAATTACTAAATCCGTTAAAATCACAAATCCATTCAGTGTGCCGTTTTTATACGCCCACATTTTCATGTGGACGTATTATGTCGTCGCCCCTGTCCGTCCACAATTTGTTTGTGGACTCTCTACAGGTCACAATTCTTATCCGATTTTGACGAAACTTGAAATATAGGTTTATCCCCAAAAGATCTCGGTTCCTTTCGATATTGGCATGTATCAGATCAAAACTTCATGGATTATGGCCCCTGATTGTACGAAAAATCACGTTTTTAGCTTGTGGACCCTATAGAGGTCACAATTTTGAACCGATTTTGATGAAACTTGACATGCATGTTTGTAACCCAAAGATCTTGGTTCCTTTCGATATTTGCGGCTATCGGAATGTAATTTCCTGAATTATGGCCCCTGATTGTCCGAAAAATCACCCTTTTTAGCTTGTGGTCCCTCTGGAGGTCACAATTATTATCCGATTTAAAAAAACGTTTGATTATATTACCGTTACGCCGTAAGGAAGGTTGAGTTCGAATTTCGGGAAAATTAGACCAAAATTGCCATACAAAATGGCCACCGTTTGTACGTGAATACTGTTAAAAAATGGTATATCAAGGTTGTGGACCCTGTAAAGGTCACAATGTTAATTCGATTTTGATGAAACTTGAAATGCATGGTTATAACCCAAAGATCGTAACTTCCTGAATTATGGCCCCTGATTATACGCAAAATCGCCTTTTTTTTAGCTTGGAGGTCACAATTATTATTCGATTTAAAAAAACGTTTGATTATATCACCGTTACACCCTAAGGAAGGTTGAGTTCGAATTTCGGGAAAATCGGACGAAAATTGCCATACAAAATGGCCGCCGTTTGTACGCGAATACTGTTAAAAAATGGTATATCAAGGTTGTGGACCCTGTGGAGGTCACAATTTTGATTCGATTGTGATGAAACTTGAAATTCAAGGTTATAACCCAAAGATCTTGCTTCTTTTCGATATTTGCGCATATCGGATCGTGACTTCCTGGGTTATAGCCCCTGATTATACGCAAAATCGCCTTTTTTTTTAGGCTTGGAGGTCACAATTATTATCCGATTTTAAAAAACGTTTGATTATATTACCGTTACGCCGTAAGGAAGGTTGAGTTCGAATTTCGGGAAAATCAGACCAAAATTGCCATACAAAATGGCCACCGTTTGTACGTGAATACTGTTAAAAAATGGTATATCAAGGTTGTGGACCCTGTAAAGGTCACAATTTTAATTCGATTTTGATGAAACTTGAAATGCATGGTTATAACCCAAAGATCTTGGTTCCTTTCGGTATTTGCGCATATCGGATCGTAACTTCCTGAATTATTCGAATTTCGTGAAAATGGTACCAAAATTGCCGGACGAAATGGTCGCCGTTTGTACGCGAATAGTGTAAAGATATTGTATATCATGGTTGTTGACTCTGTACAGGTCACAATTCTTATCCGATTTTGACGAAAAGTCACATTTCTAGGTTGTGTACCGTCACACCATAATCATTGTCGACTTCGAATTTCATGAATATCAGACTGGAACTGACCAACAAAATGGCTGCTCCCAATACAGTATGAAATACAGGACTTAATGATGTAGGAAAAATCACTTTCCGTATTGTTTGTTCTCTATCCATCTCTCGAAAATGTGGGCGTATCCTGCCTGGCAGTGCCAGCCTATCTTAAATTTATTTAATTTCTGTCATTGGTGTTATTTTAAATATAAAGAGAAGTCACAAATGTCAGTTATTACAATATAGATATAGATTTGATTGGACGAATACTATTGTTTTATTAATTCCCACCTGTGCTCTCATGTCTGGGTGCCGTATGAAACCATGTTTTTGAATACGCACGCCGTTATTACAGTATGGATTATTGTTGATTGCTGGGATACTTTTGTTTTATCACTGCTACCTGCATTATTTGTGATAAATGTACCTCTGATATAATGCAATATGGTTTGATTTAGGTGTAACAAAAATCGTTGTACTAATGAACATTTTATTGACCCAAATCCCGCGATTACGTAACATCAAGACACCAATCATTGAAGCGCATTTCCTGGGTGACTTCTTTTGGCGCCAGTACATGTCTAACTATCTCGCGGGTCAATAGCACCGCCATTGTGGGGTTGACTTCTGACCACATGTACACGTTAATTCATTGTGATTTACTGAAGATGCATTACCTGTGTGATTTACCGAGTTCTGATTGTATAATTACCCGGGACGAGATTTACCAATTTCTGACGTATTTGTCAATGGTGGAATACTATTTTTAATAGGATAATGGATAATATATAGTACGGCCACGGTAAGGTGAATATCGTGATTTACCGATTTTTGACGTATTTGTCATTGGTGGAATACTATTTTTATAGGCTAATGGATAATATATAGTACAGTAAGGTGAAAATCTATGTGTGCGCATTTTTTTTTACACTCAAATTTTTATTCGTACTTCGTTTATAATCGTAATCAAAATGAATTGATCGCGGGGAAATTACAAGTTTTATCTTGTAATAAAACACCATAGATAAATTATTCGCATGTTGATTTATATACGTATCTCGGGAAATTCGACGTATCTCGGGGAAATTCGACGCCTCGTCTAATAACTGGACATCATAGATAAGTGAACGGGAAATCCATTTTTAAACCCATCTCGGGGAAACTCAACCGCTCGGCCAATAAATGATCGCCATAAATAAGTGCACGGATCGTCCATTTTTAAACGCATCTCAGAGAAACTAAACCCGTTGCTATTAATCTAAACCATGGTACTAATTAAACCATTTTTGTTATTTTCAACGAGTTTTATCATTTATTGAACGATGTTTTGAAATTACACGGTATGAATAGAATCTATCGGTAAAACTACTATTTTAGACGATACCATAGTTGTAGTGTAACTTCCATTCATGTAATTTCTAATTTAAGACAATGTAGGCTATAACCCAACTTCTTTATTTGTTCAGTGTAAATTTCAATTCTGTTCCAACTTTTTAATATTATTTAGACGAAAAGTGTCTTCTTAATAGATGCTTTACATGTTTAGCATCAACATCAACGAATTTAGAATTTATACATTTCTGCCTAGCAACCATCATTATGGAGATGTTTGGTGTCATCACTGCGTGCTCAATTGGGTGATTGCCCACCTGATCGGGACCATTATTTGGTATAAACGACCCATTCTTCATTTAGAGAGAGAGAGGTCACTTAGTATTAAACCCAGTATCTGTGTCGGCCTATACATAACATTTATACCCTGTGTTAATGTCGACCAACTGCATATAAAACCGTAAAAAAAAAAAAAAAATAAAAAATAAAATTCTCCAAATCCCGTTTAGCTTATATTTGAAATGGAAAATGAAATGAAATGAAAGATGGTTTAACGCCCTACTGTTCTGCTCCGAGCTAATGGAGACGGACATACGCCATACAATGTGCTATAGGGAAATATAGCCCGGAGAGCAGATCTTCGATCTGGACTTATATCAAAATATAACGGTCACGACGTGATCTTTTACGTGTACACCAGCATGTACATGGAACCTCGGGTTTTCATCCCATCGGAACGACAAGACACTAATAAGGTGGAACCACGCCAGAAAATCTGGATGAACTTTTTTCGACCAATGCAGGGATCCAACTCCCGACCCACAGCCTGGCGAGACTCTAACCCACTTGGCTACGGTATTCGAAATAGTATTTGCAAACCATACATTTATATCACGCTCAATGTTATTGTTTAGAGGGTAGGATCAGAATTGTGAGATCGGTCATTAGCCGAGGAGTTTTTGAAAATGGGGTGGGGAAGGCTATGATCTTGTCGGGAAAGAATGCTCAGGTTGTCGGGAAGCGTCGCGCCGTCTGTCAGGTTTTGAATATTTTTGATAATATGGAAACAGAAAGACAGCAGTCCAGTCAATGATGAACACGTACGCCATCTGAATAGAACTAGCAAGTACACATGGCCATTCTCAGTTCTTGAGTACTGTGTTCCTGTATACTGGCATCCAACTCCATGCACCGGACGAGCTCAGTGATAGAAGTGAAAATTTTCTTTAATAATAATTGATAAGTTTGTAATAATATTGTACCTTGTAGTCACATTATAATATACATGTACGATGGCTCAATAGGCCGTAAAAAATTCAATATTGAGCCCTTTTCTTTGGAAATAAATATTCATAGGTGAATGTAAAGTGCCACTGGCAAGAGTTATACAAAGATATTGTGCTCAACAACGCTTATTTTACTTATAAATCTCTCCAGGAGAAAGTTCCAAAACCACTATGATGTAGATGTTAAATATCATTAAATAAGCTTTTTATTACATTATGTAATATTTGAATCCAATTTTACTAAATTGTTATTAAATTTGATTAGTTTCTCTTAATCAATTTCAAGTTCAATTGAAAATCTCACAGAACCTATGAGTGGATATTGTTGTTTTAAATTTTGATTTGTCAGTAGTCCGTCTACCAACCAATCACTAACTGCCAATATTGGACCAAATATGTTTACATAACGTTACGTCATGACTCACGATTTTATTATGCCTATTTAACCCGTGCACAGCAGAATACTGCAATAAAACTAATTGCGTGACAAACGAGGCTATCAAGTCGAATTAAATGTAAACAATACTGTTTGGAAACGAACATACCCTCACCGTTTTTAATACCTTAAATCACTGTCCAAAGTTTTAGGGAAGACCCAGATTAAACGAAGTACTGTCGTGTTGCTGTACTTAAGTGATAGCTTTCATTGAACGGACAGAATAGACACACTCACGCATAAGTTCAAGAAACAGACACTATTCCAGCAATGGTCAGAGAGAGATTTCTTGGGCCATTGCTTCGGGAATCTGTATTTGCATAGGCTTACCCTGGATAAAACACGATGCTTAATTATTACTTTATGTTATATTTGAATCCATTTTATTTTCATGATATAATTATTATATTAAATTGTTATTAAATTTGTTAATTTCTACATTCAATTTGATCATTTTCTTTTTTCCTCCCACTGCTAAACACTCCTACGCGCAAGCGAATTATTGAAATTCAATTGAACGGTGTTAATACCAAAATGACCTGGTTACTGTCGAGTGGATGTTAAACCCCATGTCCCCATCTCTCTCTCCAGATGTTGTTTTCAATTTTAACACTCATGCAAGCCACTCAATCTGACGAAGAGTGAGTTGTTTGTATCAATAGAATGGTCCCGATCTGGTGCCCAATCGCCAAACTGAGCACATGGTGGCGACACCAAACGACATCATAATGATGTTTGCCAGGTAGAAGTATCATAATTCTAAATTTGTTTGCCGTTCATGCTTAACATGTAATACCACAATGAAGTAGACATTCTTCGCCTCAATGATAGAAATAAGATGCAACAGAATTGATATTTACACTGAACAAATAAAGAAGTTGAATTATACATTGTCTTAATTTAGAAATTACATGGATGGAAGTTAGAAGTTACATGAATGGAGGTTAGAAATTACATGAACAGAAGAGAAGTAAGAAATTAGACGATAGCATGTTAGAATTTTGACACTAATATACGAAAGTTAGAAGTTACATGAATGGAAATTAGAAATTACATGAACAGAAATAAGAAATTAGACGATAGCATGTTAGAATTTTGACACTAATATACCGCCATATTATTGTAGAGATAATGACATTTTCATTTTGAAAAATAAGTGATAATCCGTCTAAAATTGGTAGGATATCCAACAAAAGACAAGTTATGGCAATAAAGGTATACAAATTCACCAACCGACATAGTCCATCAGCTGTAGCATTTGTAACGGCATCTTCCTCTAATACCATGCATATCGCTGGCCAATTTGTATAAATGCCTTTAACGGCTTTGTGTAGACTGAGCCACCTTGTTGAACACGTCAACTTAAGACTCAATACATCATTGTTATTAAGAATTTGATTGAGTGTTTTCAAACGACTATGTCTATTTGTGGAGTGTTCAAAATATCTGTAGATCGAATTTATGTTCTTTTTGTAGTCTGTTATTTTGTTTGATTGTTTACTTGCATCGTTTGAGGCTAATGCCACATGATGTGCACAACAGTGGATATGGATAAAGTAGGAGTTTAAATCCTTTAACTTTCAGCAATAGCATCCTGCATCTCGGTAACTTTGGAATGGTGCTTATAGATGTGATTATTTGAGTTTTGTAATTCGGGTACACCGTTCCGACGCTGGAGATCCATTATGGTTGTAAAGTCATTAGGCATGTCGTGTTTTGCCATATTGTGGGGCCTTGGTTATCTTGAGACACCCCCTCACTTTCCCCAACAATGACTTTGGCATTTCGATCGTCTTTAGACACATTTTCGTTCTGATTACCTTCAGAATTGGCTTTTTAAGAAAAATTTGTTAATGTTTTTTTGTCTCGGTTCATCAGAAGCCATACTTTTGATATAATCAATTCAATTACTACAGTAAGTGCTAGAAAATGGATGATTTTGTGCACAGAGAAGTATCGTAAACAAGCACTCAGACGAATTTTCGAAAACTTATCCAGTCTTTTTATTGGCACAATAGTGTAGTAATTGAATGTCTAGATATAAAAACCAAAGGAGACTACAGTAGCGGTGTGTAAGCCACGTGAAGTGCATAGATTGATGACGTAGTGACACACTACAACAAAGATATAAATAGAATAATTTTATCGGTTGCCTAAACATTTTATCTTTCATCTTGACATAACATTATTAATCTCACGTGAGTCATGTCAGGAAATTTTCTGCGTGTAAATTACGCAACGTTTGTCAGTATTAGCGTTTATTTTGAAGAAATTTCGTGGAAAACACAGATTTTTGCATGACTGCGACCTCTGGGCAGAACTTTATAAAAACAAAACAAATTCTAATGATTTTCTGATAATCACTTTATGAGTTGATAATCTTATTCCGATTTCAGTGTATTATAAATGTTTCATTATCGAAAAAAGTAAGAATATGTGACAACTCTTGTTGACTACCTGGACGATTTAGCTGGTACTGTGGGCGTATGTTTCGTGGCCTGGCAACCTATCTTTATCTTATTTTGATGAAACTTGAAATGCATGTTAATAACCCAAAGATCTTGGTTTCTTTTGATATTAGCGCATATCAGATCGTAACTTCCTGAAATATGGCCCCTGAATGATTCTACAAAAAATTGCCTTTTTATATCCCCACATTTTTTTGTGTTGAGTGGACGTTAAACCCCATTTCTCTCTCTCTCTCTCCCCCACATTTTCATGTGGACGTATATTGTTGTCGCCCCTAAGATCTCTGTGGCTTTTGCTATTGGCATGTATTGGACTGTAACTTCATGGATTATGGCCCCTGATTGTACGAAAAATCATGTATTTAGCTTGTGAACCAGAATCGGATCATAACTTCCTGAATCACCTTTTTATACGCCCACATTTTCATGTGGACGTATTATGTCGTCGCCCCTGTCCGTCCGGACGGACGTCCGTCCGTCCACAATTTGTTTGTGGACTCTCTACAGGTCACAATTCTTATCCGATTTTGACGAAACTTGAAATATAGGTTTATCCCCAAAAGATCTCGGTTCCTTTCGATATTGGCATGTATCGGATCAAAACTTCATGGATTATGGCCCCTGATTGTACGAAAAATCACGTTTTTAGCTTGTGGACCCTATAGAGGTCACAATTTTGAACCGATTTTGATGAAACTTGACATGCATGTTTGTAACCCAAAGATCTTGGTTCCTTTCGATATTTGCTGCTATCGGAATGTAATTTCCTGAATTATGGCCCCTGATTGTCCGAAAAATCACCCTTTTTAGCTTGTGGTCCCTCTGGAGGTCACAATTATTATTCGATTTAAAAAACCGTTTGATTATATCACCGTTACACCCTAAGGAAGGTTGAGTTCGAATTTCGGGAAAATCAGACGAAAATTGCCATACAAAATGGCCGCCGTTAGTACGCGAATACTGTTAAAAAATGGTATATCAAGGTTGTGGACCCTGTGGAGGTCACAATTTTGATTCGATTTTGATGAAACTTGAAATTCATGGTTATAACCCAAAGATCTTGCTTCCTTTCGATATTTGCGCATATCGGATCGTAACTTCCTGAATTATGGCCCCTGATTATACGCAAAATCACCTTTTTTTTAGCTTGGAGGTCACAATTATTATTCGATTTAAAAAAACGTTTGATTATATCACCGTTACACCCTAAGGAAGGTTGAGTTCGAATTTCGGGAAAATCGGACGAAAATTGCCATACAAAATGGCTGCCGTTTGTACGCGAATACTGTTAAAAAATGGTATATCAAGGTTGTGGACCCTGTGGAGGTCACAATTTTGATTCGATTGTGATGAAACTTGAAATTCAAGGTTATAACCCAAAGATCTTGCTTCTTTTCGATATTTGCGCATATCGGATCGTAACTTCCTGAATTATGGCCCCTGATTATACGCAAAATCGCCTTTTTTTTTTAGCTTGGAGGTCACAATTATTATCTGATTTAAAAAAACGTTTGATTATATTACCGTTACACCGTAGGGAAGGTTGAGTTCGAATTTCGGGAAAATCAGACCAAAATTGCCATACAAAATGGCCACCGTTTGTACGTGAATACTGTTAAAAAATGGTATATCAAGGTTGTGGACCCTGTAAAGGTCACAATTTTAATTCGATTTTGATGAAACTTGAAATGCATGGTTATAACCCAAAGATCTTGGTTCCTTTCGGTATTTGCGCATATCGGATCGTAACTTCCTGAATTATTCGAATTTCGTGAAAATGGTACCAAAATTGCCGGACGAAATGGTCGCCGTTTGTACGCGAATAGTGTAAAGATATGGTATATCATGGTTGTTGACTCTGTACAGGTCACAATTCTTATCCGATTTTGACGAAAAGTCACATTTCTAGGTTGTGTACCGTCACACCATAATCATTGTCGACTTCGAATTTCATGAATATCAGACTGGAACTGACCAACGAAATGGCTGCTCCCAATACAGTATGAAATACAGGACTTAATGATGTAGGAAAAATCACTTTCCGTATTGTTTGTTCTCTATCCATCTCTCGAAAATGTGGGTGTATCCTGCCTGGCAGTGCCAGCCTATCTTTATATGCCCACATTTTCATGTGGACGTATATTGTCGTCGCCTCTGTTCATCCGTCCGTCCGTCCGTCCACAATTGTTTGTGAACAGTCTACAGGTCACAATTTTTATCCGATTTCAATGCAACTTAAAACATAGGTTTATCACCCTAAGATCTCGGTTCCTTTTGATATTAGCATGTATTGGACTGTAACTTCATGGGTTATGGCCCCTGATTGTATGAAAAATCACGTTTTTAACTTGTGAACACTGTAGAGGTCACAATTTTGAACCGATTTTGATGAAACTTGACATGCATGTTTATAACCCAAAGATCTTGGTTCCTTTCGATATTTGCGCCCGTCGGATCGTAACTTCCTGAATTATGGCCCCTGATTGTCCGAAAAATCGCCCTTTTTATACGCCCACATTTTCATGTGGACGTATTATATCGTCATCCCTGTCCGTCCGTCCGTCCGTCCGTCCGTCCGTCCACAATTTGTTTGTGGACTCTCTACAGGTCACAATTCTTATCCGATTTTAACGAAACTTGAAATATAGGTCTATCCCCAAAAGATCTCGGCTTCTTTCGATATTGGCATGTATCGGATCAAAACTTCATGGATTATGGACCCTGATTGTACGAAAAATCTCGTTTTTTGCTTGTGGGCCCTATAGAGGTCACAATTTTGAACCGATTTTGATGAAACTTGACATGCATGTTTGTAACCCAAAGATCTTGGTTCCTTTAGATATTTGCGGCTATCGGAATGTAATTTCCTGAATTATGGCCCCTGATTGTCCGATAAATCACCCTTTTTAGCTTGTGGTCCCTCTGGATGGCACAATTATTATCAGATTTTAAAAACCGTTTGATTATATCACGGTTACACCCGACAGAAGGTTGAGTTCGAATTTCGGGAAAATCGGACCAAAATTGCCATACAAAATGGCCGGCGTTTGTATGCGGATACTGTTAAAAAATGGTATATCAAGGTTGTGGACCCTGTAAAGGTCACAATTTTAATTCGATTTTGATGAAACTTGGTTCTTTTCGATATTTGCGCATATCGGATCGTAACTTCCTGAATTATGGCCCCTGATTATACGCAAAATCGCCTTTTTTTTTTTAGCTTGTGGTCCCTCTGGAGGTCACAATTATTATCCGATTTAAAAAAAAGTTTGATTATATTACCGTTACACCGTAAGGAAGGTTGAGTTCGAATTTCGGAAAAATCGGACCAAAATTGACAGACAAAATGGCCGCCGTATCCTGCCTGGCAGTGCCAGCCTATCTTTAGCTTGTGATCCCTCTGGAGGTCAATATTATTATCCAATTTAAAAAACCGTTTGATTATATCACTGTTACCTGGTAATGAAGGTTGTCTTTGAATGTCGTGAAAATCAGACCAAAATTGACAGACAAAATGGCCGCCGTTTGTACGCGAATAGTGTGAAAATATGTTTTATCAAGGTTGTGGACCCAGTAGAGGTCACAATTTTAATTTGATTTTGATGAAACTTGACATGTTTGTTTATAACCCAAAGATCTTGGTTCCTTTCAATATTTGTGCATATCGGATCGTAACCTCCTGAATTATGGCCCCTGATTGTACGAAAAATTGCCTTTATTAGCTTGTGGTCCCTCTGGTTGTCAAAATTATTACCCAATTTAAAAAACATTTGATTATATCACCGTTACACTGCAATGAATGTTGAGTTCAAATTTCATGAAAATCGGACCAAAACTGACAGACAAAATGGCCGCCGTTTGTACGCAAACAGTGTGAAAATGTTATATCAAGGTTGTGGACCCAAGTTTGAAGTCACAATTTTAATATGATTTTGAAGAAACTTGACATGTATGTTTATAATCCAAAGATCTTGGTTCATTTCAATATTCGCACCCATTGGATCGTAACTTCGTGAATTATGGCCCCTGATTGTCCGAAAAATCTCCTTTTTAGCTTGTGGTCCCTCTGGAGGTCAAAATTATTATCCGATTTTGAAAAACGTTTGATTATATCACCGTTATATGGTAGTGAAGAATGAGGTTGAATTTTGTGAAAATTGGACCAAAATTGACCGACAAAATGGCCGACGTTTCTACGCGAATAGTGTGAAAGTATGTTATATCACAGTTTTAATTCGATTTGATGAAACTTGAAATACATGTTTACAAACTAAAGATTTTGGTTCCATTGCGGTCACAATTTTAATCTGATTTTGATGAAACTTGAAATGCATGTTTATAATCCAAAGATTATTGTTCGAAAAATTGCTTTCTGTTTAGCTTGTTCTCTATCCATCTCTTGAAAATGTGGGCGTATACTGCCTGGCAGCTGCTGGTTTAGTTTGTGGTCCCTCTGGAGGTCACAATTATAATCTGATTTTAAAAGACTTCTAATTATATCAGTTACCCCGTAATGCAGGTTGAGTTTAGATTTTGTGAATATCGGACCAAAATTGGCGAACAAAATGGCAGTTGCATGTACGCAAATATTGTAAAAATATGGTAACAATTCAAATCCGATTTTGATAAAACTTGAAATGCATGTTTATGATTCAAAGATCTTGGTTCCTTTGAATATTTGCACATGTCAGATTGCAACTTCCTAAATTATGGTCCCTGATTATACGAAAGCTGCTGGTCCCTCTGGAGGTCACAATTATTATCTGATTTTAAAAAAACGTCAAATTATATCACTGTTACGCCATAATACAGGTTGAGTTCGAATTTCGTGAAAATCAGACCACAATTGACAAACAAAATGGCAGTTGCATGTACGTGAGTATTGTAAAAATATGATAACCATTCAAATCTGATTTTGATGAAACTTGAAATGCATGTTTATAATCCAAAGATCTAGTTTCCTTTCAATATTTGCACATATCAGATTGTAACTTCCTAAATTATGGCCCCTGATGATACAAAAAATCACTTTTTTATACGTCGACATTGAAATGTGGTCATATATTGTCGTCGGGCCGTCAGTCCTCCGGCGTCCACAATTGCTTGAGGACGCTCTACAGGCTAAAGTTAATATTCGATTGACTTTAAATTTATACACATTGTTTAAGGTCATGAGAAGCCTATTGATTTTCAGCGATTTCTGATAATTGCTGCCAGAGTTATGGCCTTTGATTACTTCAAAAAATCTTGTGGACAAAGTTAATATCCGATTGACTTTAAATTTATACACAGTGTTTAATTAAGTTCATGAGACGAAGAAACTTATTGATTTTCAGCGATTTCTGATAATTAGTGCCAGAGTTGTAGTCCTTGATCACTTCAAAGAATCTTGTGGATGCTCTAGAGGCCAAACTTAATATGCGATTGACTTCAGATTGATACACAGAGTTTAGGGTGT
Organism: Patella caerulea; assembly: GCA_036850965.1. NCBI lineage: Eukaryota > Metazoa > Mollusca > Gastropoda > Patellidae > Patella > Patella caerulea. The sequence continues at coordinate 44,640,184 of JAZGQO010000001.1, read as the reverse complement.
TGAAACGAACAAATATTTTGATTTTCAATGATTTTGGATAACTGAACAGCTAAATCCATCATATTAAATGTTTCCTATACTAATTGTTAGCGTGGGGCAAAACAAATTCTAATGATTTTCTGATAATTACATAATGAGTTGTTACTCTTAATCAGATTTTAGTGTATTATAAATGTTTCATTACCGAATAAAGTAAAAATATGCGACAACTCTTGTTGACTGCCTGGACGATTTAGCTGATGTGGGCGTATGTTTCATTGCCAGGCAACCTATCTTGTGATAATTACTGCCAGAGTTATGGCCCTTGATCACCTCAGAAAATCTTGTGGACGCTCTAGATGCCAAAGTAAAAACCTGATTGACTTTAAATTTATACACAGTGTTTAAGGTCATGAGATCAAGAATCGTATTGATTTTCAGCGAATTCCTATAATTACTGCTAGAGTTATGGTACTTGATCACTTCAAAACATCTTGTGGATGCTTTTGAGGCCAAAGTTAATGTCTGATTGACCTTAAATTTATACACAATGTTTAATGTCATGAGACAGAAGCCTTTTGATTTTCAGCGTTTTCTGATAATTACTGCCAGAGTTATGGCCCTTGATCACATTGGAAAATCGTGTGGACGCTCTAGATACCAAAGTAAAAATCCGATTGACTTTAAATTTATACACAGTGTTTACGGTCATGAGATGATGAATCTTATTGTTTTTCAGCGAATTCCTATAATTGCTGTCAGAGTTATCTCCCTTGATCAATTTGAAAAATTATTTGTAATGCTCTAGAAACTTCAGATTGATACACAGAGTTTAAGGTGTTTGAGACGAACAAGTATTTTGATTTTCAATGAATTTTGATTACTGAACAGCTAAATCCATGATTTTAATGATTTTCTGGTAATTGCTTTATGAGTTGTTAATCTTAATCAGATTTCAGAGTATTTATAAATGTTTCATTACCGAAAAAAAAGTAAGAATATGCAACAACTCTTGTTGACTGCCCGGACGATTTAGCTGCTGTGGGCATTTGTTTCGTTGCCTGGCAACCAATAGCTTGTGGTCCCTCTGGAGGTCATAATGATCTAGAGGCTAAAGTTAATGTCTAATTTTTACAGTGTTAAGATCATAAGGCGAAGAAACCTATTAATTTTCAACATTTTCCAATACTTTTTGTTGTAGTTATGACCTGTTGACTCTTTAAGAAATCTTGTGGATGCTCTACAAACCAAAGCTATCATCCAATTGACTTTAGATTTATACACAATGTTTAATGTCATGAGACAGATTCCAACATTCGATAATTACGGCCAGAGTTATAGCCCTTGACCTTTTTTAATATTCTTGTTCCCACTCTACAGACCAAAGTTATCCGATTGACTTTCAATTTATATGTACATTGTATATTATGATACTGAGACGACAAACCTTATTGATTTTTTTTTTAAAAAACAATTTCAGATAATTATTATTGCTAGAGTTATGGCCCCTAATTACCTTGAATAGCTAAATTCTTGATATTGAATGTTTTGTAAACTAAATGTTAGCATGTGGCAGAAATAGAAGCCAAACAAATTCTACTGATTTCTGATAATTACTTAATGAGTTCTTACTCTTAATCAGATTTTAGTGTGATGTAAATGTTTACATTACTGGACATTTTTGCAGCTGTGGGCGTATGTTTCATTGCCTGGTATGCTATCTTTGTTGATTTTAGCAAATGCGTCGATCAGGTAACAGAGAAGAAAATAAACGAATCATTATGGATTTGGATGTTGTTTTAAAGTCTCATGATTGTCCATACATAGTTCAATGTATAGGAACATTTATTACAAATGTAAGTATAAAATTTAAATACTTATTTCATTAAAACACAACAAAATCCATATATTTAAATGCTAACCTCATTAAAACAAATTAATATCTATTTAAACACTGATCACTTTACAACACAAATCTATTTGGTTAAGCACTAACACTACAAATATATATTTTGTTAAAAATAACAAAAATGGTTTAATTAGTACCATGGTTTAGATTAATAGTAACGGGTTTAGTTTCTCTGAGATGCATTTAAAAATGGACAAACTGTGCACTTATCTATGGCGATCATTTACATGTATTGGCCGAACCGTTGAGTTTCCCCGCGGAGATGGGTTTAAAAATGGACTTCCTGTTCACTTATCTATGGTGTTCAGTTAATAGGCGAGGCGTCGAATTTCCCGAGAGACGTCAAATTTCCCGAGATACAGGTCAGATTCTACAGTAATTGACTTGACAACTTCCCAAATACAAATAATTTTAAAAGTAGCTTTGAATTTGAAATACCGTTTTAAGTCTGTTCAACACTGATCTTTTTATCATTTCGAAGAAGAAAACAGTAGATTAAATGCCACTCTATCTATAAATATTGAAGCTTTTTCTGCTTGTGTTGACAGAGTGCTCCTGTTACTATTCTGAATTTTAACAGGGGGTGTAGCATATGAAAAAATTATGAAAGTGTACAGTTACAACCCAAAATTTAAAGGACACTTTCAGGTTTCTAATTTGGTCACCTACAAGATGATAACTCAATTAGACTTTCTATAATAATATTTAATAAAACAATTTTAGAAAAAGACGGAAAACTGCAAGGAATAAAGTTACCAATTTTTATACGCCCACATGGAAATGTGGTCGTATATTGCCGTCGCCCCCGTCCGTCCGTCTGTAGGTCCGTCCGTCCATCGTCCACAATTTCTTTTGAACACTCTAGAGGCTAAAGTTAATATCAGATTGACTTGAAATTTATACATGGTGTTTAAGGCCGTGAGACGAAGAAGCCTATTGATTTTCAGCGATATCCGATAATTACTACCAGAGTTATGACCCTTGATCACTTTGAAAAATCTTGTGAACGCTCTAGAGGCTATAGTTAATATCCGATTGACTTTAAATTTATACACAGTGTTTAAGGTCATGAGACGAAGAAGCCTGTTGATTTTCGGTGATATCTGATAATTACTGCCAGAGTTATGACTCTTGATCACTTTGAAAAAACTTGTGAACGCTTTAGAGGCTAAAGTTAATATCTGATTGACTTTAAATTTATACACAGTGTTTAAGGTCGTGAGACGAAGAAGCCTATTGATTTTCAGCGATATCCGATAATTACTACAAGAGTTATGACCCTTGATCACTTTGAAAAATCTTGTGAACGCTCTAGAGGCTATAGTTAATATCCGATTGACTTTAAATTTATACACAGTGTTTAAGGTCATGAGAGGAAGAATCCTATTGATTTTCGTTGATATCTGATAATTACTGCCAGAGTTATGACCCTTGATCACTTTGAAAAATCTTGTGAACGCTCTAAAGGCTAAAGTTAATATCCGATTGACTTTAAATTTGTACACAGTGTTTAGGGTCATGAGACGAAGAATCCTATTTGATTTTCATTGATATCTGGCACTTGATCACTTTGAAATATCTTGTGGACAAAGGCCTTGAGACAAACCATCAAAACTATTCTAATCATTTCTGATAATTATTTAATGGGCTATTACTCGTAGTAAGATTATCATGTGTTGTAAATGTTCTCCTTACTGATAAAAGAAACAATATGCGACAACCCTTGTTGACTGCCAGGACGACTTAGCTGTTGTGGGCGTATGTTTCGTTGCCTGGCAACCTATCTTAAATGAATTAATCAATAAATGTATTAATAATTATTTATTTAACAAGACAGTATGAATCATTTCGTAATAAAAGAACAGTTTCTTGTAATATAAAAGAGAAAATCGTACGTGTAATGAGAGGCCTATTAACTGAAATGTCTACTGTTACAGTAGATGGAAAATTTGCAGTAACAGGAGCATAAGGACGGAATGATGGGTGCTATTGTTATTTTCAGGACGGATCAGAAGTTGTAACAGGAGCACAAGGACAGACAGATGGGTGCTATTTTTATTTTCAGGACGGATCAGACATTTTAACAGGAACATTTAACAGGTGCCGCGCTTCGACCTCTAGCTGGCCGGTTACCTCTGGCTTGCGGCTGTGGTTTCGAGCCTAGGTGTGGGCTTATGTGGCATGGAGATAGGGGCGCCTTCTCAACCTCGTGGGTTTCCTCCGGGCACTTTGGTTTCCTCCCACTGCTAAAGACCCCTACGCGCAAGCGAATTATTGAAATAAAATTAAACCATATGTTAGTCCCGAAATGACCTAGTTTGTGTTGAGTGGACGTTAAATCCCATTTCTCTCTCTCTCTCTCTCTTTAACAGGAACATAAGGACGGAATGATGGGTGATATTGTTATTTTCAGGAGTGTATGTGAATTAGTTTATGTAACGTCCGCTGCCAAATCAATGATATCGCAGACACCTTATATTCGGGACGGAGCAGACATTTTTTTATAGGAGCACAAGGATGGAAGCTTTTGTTTTTTTCAGGACAAATCAGAATTTTTAACAGGAGCGCAAGGTATGAACAGCATTTTAATCCCCACACTATTTGTATGTCATTATCATCTCACATATATATGAAGAATAAAAAGCAGTTTAGTTCCTTTATGTATCTTTAATGCATATAACAGCGATAACATTAACAGTATGTATCTTTAATGCATATAACAGCGATAACATTAACAGTATGTATCTTTAATGCATATAACAGCGGTAACAGTATAACACGGTAACAATAGAACAGTTTAGTTTCCTTCAGGACCCATGCACTAACCAATGTGTTCTGAAAATATAAAAGAACGCTTATATCTTAATCATGATTGAATGAGGCAAAACTGATACTGGAACAGCGTTGGACTATTGGCTGCTAGGCGATTTGGTGCCGTGGGTTCGAGGCCCGCTCTGGGCCAAAAAAATTTTCGATGCCAGGGTACGTGTTTTCTGTGGAGTGGTTCTCTGTGGTCCTCCCTCCTCCTTTACAAACTAATTTGTAGTGTTGAAATGGTCATCGTTTATTAAACTTGATTAATGACAGGATGGAGTATTAACATTGTAAAAACAATCAAATTAGAAAATTACAACTTACAACTTCAAAATAATCTGAGAACTGAACAGTTGTTTGCTTCGTCAGTTTGTCGATTTAAGTTTAAGAAGTTGAATAAGAGTTATCTCCCTTACCAAATCAATATCGACAGGAATGGTAAACATAACGCTACAATATATGTCCACATTCCTGCTTTGATTGATATGGAACTTTGTCAAGAAGGCTAGGCGTTTGGTTTGTTTAGCGTTGAGGGTCGTGCACCAACATTAATAGTTGCCGTCCTTAGAGTATAAGGAATAACTATACCAAGATAATCCATTCAGAATTGTGCCTTCCTAACACTAAAGGCAAAAAGTGGGCGCGGCTCTGCCCCTGGGGGTCGGGACATTCATCAAAATCAATAGTGGACGCCCTCATAAACTAAGTACCAAGCTGATTTATTCAGAATTGCGGCCTGTAAACGACAAACACAAAAATTGGTCGTGTCTTGCCTGTGTGAGTCGGGACATGCAGTTGACATCCTTAGGCTATATGGAATACATATCCCAAGTTTAAAGACAATCCATTAAGAATCGCGGCCTGTAGACAACACACATAGACACGAAGTAAAAATGGGCATGGCTCTGCCCCTGGGGGTTAGGAAATCACCAAAAACAATAGGGGTCATCTTTAGGGTATAAGGAATAGGTTTGTAAAATTTTAAAAGGATCTGTTAAGAATTGCATCCTGTAGGTGAACACAAGACACAAAAGCATTGGGCATGGCTCTGTCCCAGGGGGTCTGTCATGCACCAAAAGTAGTAGTGGTCAGCCTTAGGGTATAAGGAATAAGTATAAAAAAAGTTTTCAAGACGATCGATTAAGAATTGTGGGCTGTAGGTGTCACTCAGACAGACAAAAAAAAAAATGGCCGTGGCACTGTCCCTTTGGGTTGGGCATGCACCAAAAACAATAGGGATCTTCCTTAAGGTACCAAGAATAAGTATTCAAAGTTTCAAGATGATACATTAAGAAATGCAGCCTGTAGACGACAGACAAACAAATACAAGAAATGGGTGTTGCTGTCCAACGGGGGTCTGGCATGCACCCAAAACAAAAGGGGTCATCCTTAGGGTATAAGGAATAAGTATTTTAAGTTTCAAGATGACCGATTAAGAATTGTGGCCTGTAGGCGACACACAAAAAGAAAATGGGCGTGACTCTGCCCCTGGGGGTTGGGCATGCACCCCAAATGATAGAAATGTTCCTTAGGGTACAAAGAATAATCATTCAAAGTTTCAAGATGATACGTTAAGAAATGTGGCTTGTAGACGACAAACAAATAAATACAAGGAATGGGCGTGGCTCTGCCATTGGGGGTCGGGCATGCACCAAAAAACAGTACGGATCATCCTTAGGGTAAGTATACAAAGTTTTAAGAAAATCCAGTTAGAATTGCGGCTTCTAGGCGACACAGAGACACACAAAAAGAAAATGGGCGTGGCTCTGCCCCTGGGGGTTGGGCATGCACCCCAAACGATAGGGATCATCCTTAGAGTATAAAGAGTAAGTATACAAAGTTTTAAAGAAAATCCAATAAGAATTGCTGCCTGTAGGCGACACAAAGACACACAAAAAGAAAATGGTTGTGGCTCTGACCCAGGGGATTGGGCATGCACCTTAAATGGTACAAGGGATGTTCCTTAGGGTACAAAGAATGTGTATGCTAAGTTTCAAAATTATAAGTGGCCTGTAGACGACAAACAAATACTTACTAGAAATGGGCGTGGCTCTGTCCCTGGGGGTCGGGCATGCACCAAAAACAATAGAGATCTTCCTTAGGGTATAAGGAATACGTATACCAAGTTTGAAGAAAATCCAGTAAGAATTGCGCCCTGTATGCGACACAAAGACTCACGAAAAGAAAATGGGCGTGGCTCTGCCCCTGGGGGTGGGGCATACACCCCAAACAATAGGGATGTTCCTTAGGGTACAAAGAATGTGTATGCAAAGTTTCAAGATTATAAGTTAAGAAATGTGGCCTGTAGACGACAAACAAACAAATACTAGAAATGGGCGTGGTATAAGGAATAAGTATGCCAAGTTTGAAGAAAATCCATGAAGAATTGCGCCCTGTAGGCGAACCACACACACACACACACACACACACACACACACACAAACACACACACAGACAGGGGCGACGGCATAATACGTTCACATTATGAATGTGGACGTATAAAAATTACTTAAAATACAAGAAACTCCTGCCGAAATCGAGATAGTTGACAAGTCTGCTTGTGAGCAAGTTTTTGATGGACAAATAATTCATAACCACTATGACATCAGCCTCATCTGTTGTTGACGATTAACGGACAAAATTGGGTATGTTGTATGCTCTGAAAATGCATGACACCTGTTACCACTATTTGATACAAATTGTTATCTGATCTGTTTACTCTAACTTGTGATGTCGTTTTATGCATTTTGTTTAACGGTTCGGATCGCTTGTGCTTTTTATTTATCAAAATCAAAGATGTGCAAGTGACATCTTCAAAGATGGATTCTGCCCAGTGGGTTCTACATCAAAAATAAAGTACACGTGTGATGTCAAAATAAGTCATTGTTTTTTAAGGCGAGTGATCGCTCTCGAGCGCCTACAGCTCACTTGAATGTCGACCGAGGGGAGTTTTTTTCCCTCTCCTTAAAATTGAAAATCACTCTCCTTTACAAAGTCATTGGGAGTTTATTAACATTTATCTACATGTACCAATCACTCTCCTTAATACCAGATCACTGTCCCTAATTTCTAAATCACTCTACTTAATTTCTAAAGCATTCCTCTTATCGAAACTGGGAGAACCCTTCAGGAGAGCCATTTTTTTTTCAATGAAGCTTTATTTTGGCTCTCCTCTGAAATACAAAAAACAACGACTGCAAAATGATTGTTGCATGTAAATCAGCTTCTCGGAATTCGTCCACAAGCTATAATTTATCTACTTGCATGCAACAATCCCTCAGCTCAGCATGTTACCTGAAAAATATTTTGAAAGTAAATTTACCATCAAACTTGTAATAAAGGCGATGTCCTTTAACCTCAATGCTAGGTGGAGTTAAAACTTTAACAACATCAGTGTCTGTCTATGAGTGTATACTTCGTTTCACCTTCTATCCATAAGCCATCACAAGTTGGTTTATAAAAAAACACCCATGGCCAATTAACAACCTACAAAATAAAAATACATTTGTATGGTTATGTTCAATTGTACTTTGTTACTATGGGAAGCTATGAATTTCTAGAAATTTGATGTCAATTAAAGGGGTTTTCTTCACAATTAACCCCCTGTTTATTATTGATCTGCAAGAACCATTTCATTCATGAGAGCTGCGTAACACAAGTTGCCATGCACTGATCTATAACGTCATGGATTATGCCAGGTCAGCATTTGACATCATCGGAAGAGACTGGAGACTGAGAACTAACCTGTCTCGAGAATCAATGATACAAGCATTATTAAATATCTAATCACCAACCAACCTTAAAATTTAAAGAGAATGCATTTATCTCCTAATTATCTACATGTATGCAATGGGAAAAATTATCAATTTATTATTGATATTTTTATTTATCACATAACTGACCCCTTTTACTGTCATACGTCCATGTCATAAATACAATATTACACGTGTCATAAATGGCTACAGCTCTGCGATTGGTTAAAATATATAACGTCCTGGGTTATGTTACGTCATGTGCATTTGACTTCATCTGGAGACAGAGAACTACATGCAAAATAATCCAGAAGGTTTTTTTTTCAAATTATGAATGTTATGTGTTAAAATAGAATCTTACATGCGTGTCCATGGCATATTGAATTTATTAAACTCGTTCAATAATTTTACTAGCCTAAAGGCTTGTGCTATAATTAAATGGACACTCCTCTATTTTATCAGCCAATCACGTGATTCGTGATTGTGTGAGATAGCATTGTGCACATGACATAATCAGAGCTCGTGCTAAGCTTGACGAGATAAGACGTGCTCTACCAACTCTAAACATTCGACCATAATTGGTCTCGTTTAGTTTTACTTTGGCATTTCTTTCACATAATTGTGAAGCCAATCTTGAGAAGAATTACATTCTCAAGACCCTATTCAACTTATTGCGTGAATAATTTCACGAAATAAACAATAACAATACATTCTGATTCATAGAATTTCAATATGGCGGATGCGATATTTCGCTCTGCGGGGCCAGACCAATCTACTCCAAAGGGCGGCGGTAGTAAAAAAGACGATCCTATTAAAGCCCCAATAACACTTTTGTTGTAACTGAATAATATGTCCCAATCTTCATTCTGGTCAACAAATTGTATTATTTTAGAGTATTCCAATTAATTGATGATATACATTTCATCTTAACACACCTATTTTAAAAAATTGGAAAAATTCAAACAATTGATTTGAAAAGTCTAACATCCTTTTCAAAGGTGACTTGGATTTAAAAATATTTTCGAACCCTCTGGACAAGTAAAATATGTTGTAATGGATAATTTACACAACAGGTAGGACACTTAAACATCTAGTACTTAGAATAAGGCTATTATTTATTTTCTGGAGCTGCCAAGCCAGCAAGAGTGTTATTGTCCCTTTAAGAAAGGGACAGCATCTGGCCCAAGTACTTCTAAAACGAAAAATGGAAAAGCGGGCAAAGCAACCCATTCTCAAACTGAAGAAATAACTAGCGAACCATTGTGTTCTAATCCAAAGGGAGATAACTCCACTGGGAGTAGCTCTTGTCAGGCCACTAATAAGGATGACATAAGTGCTACGCTTCTAAAAGAATTTAGAAATCTCTCTTCGTCGGTCAACAATATAAAAAAGGATGTGTGGTCTTCAATCACAAGAATAGAGAACAAAAGACAGGATGTCGAAGGAAATCGGTGTTCAACTTATGAATATGAAAGTGATTCTTCTGACTACATTGAACCAACTCAAGTCAAGGTCAGAAAATCAGATGTTGACATTGCTACATCGCTGGCGGAAAATTTCTTCAATTCCGATGAGGATGATAACAGTAAAATCAATTCTCCTGATCGTAAGACGGACGATTTCGATGTTTTAACAAACTTAAAGTCTTCCCTAGCAGTCAAGGATGAGGTCGGCGATAAGATAGACGATACACTTGCTAGCATCGTGACAAATTCGTTTATATTCAAGAACAAGTCGGATACCGATTCTGTAGCAGAGAAAATCAAGAAATACAGAAAGCCCGCCAATTGTCCTGCTCTGAAGACTCCAGAAATTAATAAAATCATGTGGGACATTGTGTCACCTGAAGTTAGATCATCAGACTGTAAATTGCAGCGAGTTCAGACTGCAATAATAAAATCTGCCATATGCATAACTGAGTGCCTTCATACTGTCATTAAGCAGAAATCTAGCTTGTCTACTTCTGTGGCTTCATGCATTACTCAAAAACTTGGTGTTGCGATAGCTCTCTCTTCCCATGCATCGAGAGAAATCATTCTTAGACGGAAATCGCAGTAGCAACCACATCTGGCTGAAGAGTACAAGCCACTTTGTTCGGCCAGTTCTGCTGTCTCATTTGACGACTTGTTTGGGGAGAATCTCACTAAGGCAATGCAGGATGCCTCCACAGCAAGCAAGCTTTCAAGAAGGAAGACAAAACCCAGATATCATCCCTATTCACAGGGCCAGTAATAGTACTCTAGGGGAGGAAAGTCTTACTTTGGAAGACGAGAAAATTATCGAAATGATCGTCCTTTTTTGTACAAAGGTCGCCAAAACAGAAAACCTCCAGAGAGAAAGACAGTGGGGGGAAAGTACAATTCCCGATAAATAACCCAGTAAACCAGCCTTCACCTCCTACACAAACGGTAGGTGAGTAGGATACATATTTTAAAAATAAACAAACTTTACCTAAACGCTGTGCAGGTGTACTGAAATATCATATTCATGAGTGGGAGAAAATAACTAGTGACCCATTCCTGCTCCAGACCATTCAAGGGTTGGACATCGAGTTTCATTCCTTTACAGTTCAATATTCTGAACCATGACAAATCCATTTTGATCGAACAGAATGTAGGATCATATCTGAACTTGTGGAAGGACTTGAGTCCACAGGAGCTATTGAAAGAGTGTCTGAAGATAGCTCTCAATTTATTTCTAACATTTTCATTCGGAAAAAGAGAAGTGGGATTTGATATTTTCCACAGGTCAATCTTATATAGGTTTTTCGTGTAGTGCGTCCCCCCTGCACTTACTAATAGACTGATTCTTAATTTTAAAGAAATGAACAAAAGTATTGAGGATCATCATTTTAAGATGGAGAGTCTTAAATCTGCTATTGAAATGCTTAAACCTAATGCATACATGGCTTCGATAGACCTTAAAGAGGCCTTCCATTCTATAAATGTTACACATAATTCCAGAAAGAAGCTCAGGTTTCGATGGAACAATTGTCTTTATCAGTACACGCATGCCCTTTTACACATAATTCCAGAAAGAAGCTCAGGTTTTGATGGAACAATTGTCTTTATCAGTACACATGCATGCCCTTTTACACATAATTCCAGAAAGAAGCTCAGGTTTCGATGGAACAATTGTCTTTATCAGTACACATGCATGCCCTTTGGGCTTATTTCTGCACCTCGAATCTTTAATAAGATTTCGAAACCAGTACTCTCTGTACTTCGGGAACAGGGCATTCTTTGCGTCATTTATATTAATGACCTATATATTCAAGCAGATTGTATTTCTGACCTCAACAGATTTATAAAAATCGCTATTGATCTCCTTGAAAAACTTGGTTTCACTATAAACTACGAAAAGTCCAGTCTTATACCATCCCAAATTATGACATTTCTTGGGTTCACTTTAAACTCTGTTGAAATGACAATGAATATTCTTAAAGATAAAGCTTTAGAAATTATACAATCTCAAATTAGAGTGACTATTCGTGAGCTTGCTATGCTCATTGACCTATATGTCTCATGCATGCCAACAGTTACCTATGGTCAGTTACACTATAGACATTTGGAGATGTGCAAAATCTCTCAGTTAAACTCCAACGGATGGAACTTTGATTCGTTTGTAACCTTAAATCCAAAGGCACTCGGTGAGATTGAATGGTGGGAAAATCACCTTTTGGGGTCTAAGAAACTCATTATAGTATCAAAACCCAATTTTACAATGCAAACTGACTCTAGTTTATTTCGCTGGGGAGCTGTTTGTCAGAATAAAACTATTGGAGGTGACTGGTCAACGTTCTTGAAACTAAGGCAATTTTGATGGCTCTAAAAACACACATTCACATTCAATGTGACAATACTACTGCTGTCAGCTATATTGCTATTATGGGTGGAACGAAAAGTTCTTTATGCAATGAATTGACTTGCGAAATTTGGTCATGGTGTGCAAACCATAATAATTGGCTGACTATATCCCATATTGCCGGTTCGTTAAACTTCAGGGCAGATGCTGCATCAAGGGAGATAACGTCAGATCGTACAGAATGGGAACTAGATACAACAGTGCATTATTATTGCACCTTGGTGGACAACTCAATGCTGGTTTTCCCAAATTTTGAATATTTTATGTTGAAGGCCAGTAGTTTTACCTCAGAGGCAGAATCTCTTGAGTCTACCAACAGGGAGAAGTCATCCCTTATGGAACAAGTTAAAAATGACAGCTTTTTTGGTTTCCGGAAAACTCTCAGACAGAGTGGAGTTTCTAAAGGAGCAGCAGATGCATTATCAATTCGTGGAAGGAAGGAACACGGCGACAATACCAATGTTATGTTCAGAAATGGTCGGAATTTTGTGACCGAAAATTCATTAATTTTTCCAATCCGTCTGTATCAGAAGTGATTGAATTTTTGTTTTCACTTTTTAACCAAGGACTTGGTTATAGTGCAATTAACGCTAGATGTTCATTATCAACGATTATTTTAATCAACAAAGGACCTGTTGGAACACATCCTTTAGTGCAAAGGTTTATGAAAGGTGTATTTCTCCAAAAACCGCTTCAGCCTAGATATGATAACGTATGGGACATTCGAGTTGTAACTTCATATCTAAGAAAGCTGTCACCAGTAAAAGCATTATCTTTAAAGGAACTTACCATTAAATTGGTATTATTAATATCTATTGTCTCAGCACAGAGAGGACAAACATTGTTTAGTTTAGACCTTGATAACATGGCAATTCAAGGCACATCTGTTTATACTTTTCACATTTCAAGTCACATGAAACAGTCGAAGCCGGGGACAAAACCTGTCAGTGTTCGGTTAAAAGCTTACGCTCCCGATCGACGACTTTGTGTTACTACTGTACTTGACGAATATATACAGCGAACTTCCAAGTTACGCCAATCTTCAAATCTATTTGTAACAATAAATAAGCCTCATGGATCAGTGACAAGAGATACAATCTCAAGATGGATCAAATGTGGTTTGAAAAGTGCGGGTATAGACATTACTAAATTTAGACCGCACAGTACTAGGGCTGCATCTACTTCTGCAGCATTCATCTCATCTGTGCCTGTCATCGATATTCTGTCTAAAGCAAATTGGAAATCTGAGAGGACATTTGCAACTTATTATAATAAACCCATTGTGGATCATGATAGTTTTAGCAATCATGTTTTAAGTTTATGATTTATTTGTTATCATTTAATAAAATTTGAAACTTTCTCTTTTGTTTGGCTTTCTCACGTGATTGGCTGATAAAATAGAACAGATTGAACGAGACTTCACGGAAGTTGAAGTTCGATCGTTATTTTATCAGCCAATCTGTAGTGTTGAGGGATTAAGTGCCCTCCACTGCAGATCACCCTCCCAACTTCTGTCAGTATTCGATGTTATATTTAAAAAGTTTGTCTGACACATGGGACATTTAAAAACTGATTATGTCATGCGCACAATGCTATCTCACTTAATCCCTCATCACTACAGATTGGCTGATAAAATAACGATCGAACTTCAACTTCCGTGAAGTCTCGTTCAATCTGTTCTATTTACAACTTTTGTAAGAAAATAAAATAAACAAAAACAATTAACGAACAACAATATAAAATTAAAGATCAACAAATTAAATAAATAAACAACAATGTCGCAAATTATAATTTCTTGAACTCAAACAGGGTAAACTTCGAACTTTGTTTTTACTTACAACAGCAGACATACTGCCCATCAAGATATACACAAAATAAGTGAATTAATAACATAAAACTTAAGACATAAATGAATTGAAATGGAGTTTAACGCCCCATTTTACGCACTGGTTAGGTTAACAAGAGACAGGCATTTGCCATGATGCGAACCTGGGATCTCCACCATGAGCGGCAAGCATCCTAACCCACTCGACCCCCTTAACGGAGTTAAGACAGAAGCTTACAACCTAAATAAGGTGTAGGATACTAACATGCAATAATAAGGTTTCATAGATAATTCAAGTTGACATTTTGTTTCTAGTAATACCTATGTAACTACATTTACTGTTACTGGTTCATAAATTTAAAATTTTCCTACTCACTTTGGCTTTGAATAATCAGGTTGTTGTTCCACGGATATTACTGATACCATTTCATCGAATTCATCTGTATTGGATTCCATTTCTTCGTCATCAGAAACCATTTCTTCAATAATTCCGTCTTCATCATGAGTCCTCAAAAGTAGGCCTACCACAAAATGATTCGGCATCCATTTGTTCTCTGGTAATTCTGCACCCTGAACATTAGTCCACATAATTATGTGCTTTAGGAAAACCTGATGGAACCATTTTATGTTGAAATGGAAAGAACATTCTGTTGAGATCATTGCAGACAGTTTTACTACCATATACTGGATACACAGATCTCATAGGTCTATTTAATACATTAGCCAAAGCGGCTACTTGCCAAACACCCATAAAATTTCCATTTTTACAGATTTATAATACTTCAGCTCTGAATATTTTTCGTATACCAGATGGAGTCAGTTTTTGACCATGATAATAATCAGAAAACATTGAAAATATCTTGTTGTTTTCATCTTCCAAATATAGCTTTTCATTAATGACCAGTTCTACGACTATTCGCTGTCGAATTTCTTTAAACTTACTTTCAGTTCCATAAGCTAAAAGACTCACACACCTCGGCAGACAATTGCCATCACCATTTATTATAGCAGGATACAATTCTCCATATTCTTCTAAATCATCAGGTACAAGTGTCAGAGAGTTTTGATCTATCTTTTTTCTGGTTGACAGAAGAGAAATGTTAACATCTGGTGTAGGAAGTTGCGGAATTTTACTAAAATTTCCATTAACGAATTTCTGTACAGAATCAAAGTTTGAAAAGTTTTGAAATTCTTTGTTAACCTTTCCATCGAACACTAAATGAGTGTCAGCTGGGACTGTGTCTGTCATATCTTCAGTTTCTACAGTGGACTTTTTAACTTCAATTGTCCTTTTCACAAAATTTTCGATGTTATCCCAATTTAGACATTCTGTATAGTTAATACAACCTCTGCAATAGCAGGATAATGACCGGACTAAAATTTCATAATCTTTACAAACATTCTTTACTTGGTGAAAATTTCTGAGGTCCTTCACAGTTGCAGCTTTCACAGTTTCATCTCTATTGATTGCATCTGTGGGAACGTAATGGAAATGACTTTTGGAACCGGCTTCATCTAATCTAAGGTTTTCTCTATCGTTTGCCCAATCAACTATGTCTTGTGCACATCGAATTATAACCTGTCTTCCAAGAATGCCTAAATCGAGTGCTCTATTCAGGCTATCAAGCTCTCCGTCTGCTTCGCTTTTCCTATGGTCTGAACCAAAAAAGTTCCATTCAATCAAGTATTTTCTCATGGAAAAGGCTACTAAACAATTCGAATCTTTATACTGGGCAGCACACCCGTCAGAAAATATTACTACTTTCTTGAACTTCCATTTATCAATGTAATGTAGAGATTTATCTATGAAATGCTGTACCGCTGCAGTGTCATGTTTCCAGTCGTCTGTCACGAACAACATGGCATCTCGGACAGTTATGTCTGGAATATCCTTGCAATTCGAATCTTTATACTGGGCAGCAACCCGTCAGAAAATATTACTACTTTCTTGAAATTCCATTTATCAATGTAATGTAGAGATTTATCTATGAAATGCTGTACCGCTGCAGTGTCATGTTTCAAGTCGTCTGTCACGAACAACATGGCATCTCGGACAGTTAAGTCTGGAATATCCTTACTGTGGTAAAACATGACCACTAGTTGGGTACGAGACCTAAAATCCGTGACCAATTTGCGGGGAAGTTATTTTGAAGGTGGTTTCCATATGAAAAAAACCTGCTGAAGCGATTAAGCTTGGGTGCCTCTCTCTAAAATGCTGGCGGAAGCCGCTAGAGGGCCAAATTCAAAAAGGTAGTCAGATGTGGCAGGAAAACATAAAATTATGTAATATAGGCTTCTGATGTGTCTATTTGTATGTTTTAAGGGTCCCTGAATCACAATATTGTAATCAAAAATCAATCCAGCCACTAGTTTTGCCAATATGGCCGAAAAATCCAAGATGGCCACCATTTTTGGCCTGGTAAATTTTTTCGGGGTTGATGTCTTCAATTTTGATGAATTTGTGTCGATAGATGGCAACCAGCAATAATATATATCTATCTATATTTCAGTTTACAAAGGTGGGAGGGGGATTATATATTATATATACTGAATACTGTTATTGTTATCTGTAGGTATATTTATGTTACAATGCATACTATTTATATCTGTATATGATATTGGGCAATAGCAAACTTTTTGCTTTGTCTGTAATAAAAGTTCAATTAATTGTTATGGATTGGCAATAAAAACATGATTAACTGAGTGGGTTGTATGAAACAATTCTTTAAAAACCAATGGTTTTCTCAAATTAGCTTAAAGTTCATATAGACACAAATCATTAAATGGTTAAACAGCTGTGATACCTGACAAAAAGTTACTACACTAAAACAATGACTTCGGATTGTAATTCATGTAAATTTAGTGAAATTCCTTGTGACGCTCTTTCTATTATTCTTAATATTTTAACAGATTGTGTTATATTTTAAATGCTTCATATTCATCTAATTATCAATATATACAATTCGCTTTTTATACATCCACATTCATAATGTGAACGTATTATGCCGTCGCCCCTGTCTGTGTGTGTGTGTGTGTCTGTGGTTCGCCTACAGGGCGCAATTCTTCATGGATTTTCTTCAAACTTGGTATACTTATTCCTTATACCCCAAGGAAGATCCCTATTGTTTTTTGGGCATGCCCGACCCCCAGGGGCCGAGCCACGCCCATTTCTAGTATTTCTTTGTCGTCTACAGGCCACATTTCTTAACTTATAATCTTGAAACTTTGCATACACATTCTTTGTACCCTAAGGAACATCCCAATCGTTTGGGGTGTATGCCCCACCCCCAGGGGCAGAGCCACGCCCATTTTCTTTTCGCGTGTCTTTGTGTCGCCTACAGGGCGCAATTCTTACTGGATTTTCTTCAAACTTGGTATACGTATTCCTTATACCCTAAGGAAGATCTCTATTGTTTTTGGTGCATGCCCGACCCCCAGGGACAGAGCCACGCCCATTTCTAGTATGTATTTGTTTGTCGTCTACAGGCCACATTTCTTAACTTATAATTTTGAAACTTAGCATACACATTCTTTGTACCCTAAGGAGCATCCCTATCATTTGTGGTGCATGCCCACCCACCCTGGGGCAGAGCCACACCCATTTTCTTATCGTGTGTCTTTGTGTCGCCTACAGGCCACAATTCTTATTGGATTTTCTTTAAAACTTTGTATACTTACTTTTTATACTCTAAGGATGATCCCTATCGTTTGGGGTGCATGCCCAACACCCCAGGGGCAGAGCCACGCCCATTTTCTTTTTGTGTGTCGCCTAGAAGCCGCAATTCTAACTGTATTTTCTTAAAACTTTGTATACTTACCCTGAGGATGATCCGTACTGTTTTTTGGTGCATGCCCGACCCCCAATGGCAGAGCCACGCCCATTCCTTGTATTTATTTGTTTGTCGTCTACAAGCCACATTTCTTAACGTATCATCTTGAAACTTTGAATGCTTATTCTTTGTACCCTAAGGAACATTTCTATCATTTGGGGTGCATGCCCAACCCCCAGGGACAGAGTCACGCCCATTTTCTTTTTGTGTGTCGCCTACAGGCCATAATTCTTAATCGGTCATCTTGAAACTTAAAATACTTATTCCTTATACCCTAAGGATGACCCCTTTTGTTTTGGGTGCATGCCCGACCCCCATGGGACAGCAACACCCATTTCGTGTATTTGTTTGTCTGTCGCCTACAGGCTGCATAAAGATGACCCCTATTGTTTTTGGTGATTTCCTAACCCCCAGGGGCAGAGTCATGCCCATTTTTACTTCGTGTCTATGTGTGTTGTCTACAGGCCACGATTCTTAAAGGATCGTCTTTAAACTTGGGATATGTATTCCATATAGCCTAAGGACGTCAACTGCATGTCCCGACTCACACAGGCAAGACACGACCAATTTTTGTGTTTGTCGTATACAGGCCGCAATTCTGAATGAATCAGCTTGGTACTTGGTTTATGTATTCCTTATAGCCTGAGGGCGTCCACTATTGATTTTGATGAATGTCCCGACCCCCAGGGGCAGAGCCACGCCCACTTTTTGCCTTTAGTGTTAGGAAGGCACAATTCTGAATGGATTATCTTGGTATAGTTATTCCTTATACTCTAAGGACGGCAACTATTAATGTTGGTGCACGACCCTCAACGCTAAACAAACCAAACGCCTAGCCTTCTTGACAAAGTACCATATCAATCAAAGCAGGAATGTGGACGTATATTGTAGCGTTAGCATTATGTTTGTTATTACATCATCGTAGCGAATTCAATTTCGGGGAACTAATTAAACAATGCAATATACTTTATTACTAAAACATCGGTGAACTGACCTAAAATTTAAATTAAAATGTCAATTCAAAAATACTAATATATACAGCCGTGAACTTATCTCGTTCGTGATCGGTAATCAACAAAAATCGATTAAAGTGTAAAACTTATTTATTCCATACATTATTGTTTATTTAACAATAAGTAAGCGTTTAACAGTTTATTTAACAATAAGTGCAACTTGGTTAATGTCAGTCTCATTCTAAGAATCCACATAGAATTTCGTATCTGAAATGACACTTGCTCCCTTTCTCTGCAGGATAGAAATCTTAGCTTACCATCTAGGCACTGCTTATTAGAAAAAGAGTAAAGTGGTTTCGCATTACATGTATGTGTAACGCCACGTAAGATCAATTACACTATACGAGTAGCTTTGTTGATCTCCTTAAGTCAGTGTTCAGATATGCCTTTATAGTTTGATGTTTTAAATTTATTTAATTTCTGTCATTGGTGTTATTTTAAATATAAAGAGAAGTCATAAATGTCAGTTATTACAATAGATTAATATTTGATTGGACGAAAACTATTGTTTTATTAATTCCCACCTATGATCACATGTCTGGGTGCCATATGAAACCATGTTTTTGAATACGCACGCCGTTATTACAGTATGGATTAATTGTTTGATTGCTGGAATGCTTTTGTTTTATAACTTCTACCTGCATTTTTATTGTGATAAATGTACCTCTGACAAATGCAATATGGTTTGATTTAGGTGTAACAAAAACCGTTATACTGAAGTCAACATTTCATTGACCCAAATCCCGCGATTACGTAACATCAAGGCACTAATCATTGAAGTGTATTTCATGAGTGACTTCTTTTGGCGCCGGTACATGTCTAACTCTCTCGCGGGTCTATCGCACTGCCATTGTAGGGTTGACTTCTGACCACATGTACACGTTAATTCATTTGTGATTTAATGAAGATGCATTACCTGTGTGATTTACCGAGTTCTGATTGTATAATTACCCGGGACGAGATTTACCAATTTTTGACGTATTTGTCAATGGTGGAATACTATTTTTATACGCCCACATTTTCATGTGGACGTATTATGTCGTCGCCCCTGTTTGTCCGGACATCCGTCCGTCTACAATGTGTTTGTGGACTCTCTACAGGTCACAATTCTTATCCGATTTTGACGAAACTTGAAATATAGGTTTTCCATAATCCTTTGATGTAATAAAGTTAAGAAATAATGATGTTTTTCAGCTACATGCAGTATTTATCAAGACCTCGATTAGGAGGATTCAGTCAAAGTCTTCGATTTACACCATATACATGTATGTGTGTGTGTGTATGTGTCTGTGGTTCGCCTACAGGGTGCAATTCTTCATGGATTTTCTTCAAACTTGGTATACTTATTCCTTATACCCCAAGGAAGATCCTTATACACATTTTTTGTACCCTAAGGAACATCCCTATCGTTTGGGGTGCATGCCCAACCCCCAGGGGCAGAGCCACACCCATTTTCTTTTCGTGTGTCTTTGTGTCGCCTATAGGGTGCAATTCTTACTGGATTTTCTTCAAACTTAGTATACTTATTCCTTATAATTCAAGGAAGATCCCTAATGTTTTTGGTGCATGCCTGACCCCCAGGAGCAAAGCCACGCCCATTTCTAGTATTTGTTTGTCGTCTACAGGCCACATTTCTTAACTTAGGCTGTGTTGAATTGGAACTATGTTTCTTGTCGCCCGCGCGCTTAGGATCGGGGGTTCTATTTTCGGCCGCATAGCTTTTCAACACAAAAAATTTTGAAGTTTTATTTGAATGTTTCCGACATTTTTAACAATTATTTTAGAAATAAGTTACCCCGTAATGTCTCGTTTATCAATATTTACTGGCTAAACAATAATAAGTGACATTATGTTGCGGTCTGTTGCCGTGTTTAATACAGAAGAGTGATATAACAGTCGATTTTGTTGGCGGATAGCTGCAATTTACATAAATTTTATGCGCCCATGGCCACTTTGCTCTATTAGATGTATTTCAACTAGTAAAACTGTTAATATAAATCTAAAAACAGGTATTCCACAAGCGAAATTCTCGGCTTTCGCTCGGTGCAGCCATGTTTTTGCATACATAATGAAATTATTTTAAGAATAAGTTATTTGATTGGTCGGTCGCTAAGGTCAATGGTTGAAGTGTCCAATCAGAAACAAGCAGATCAGGTTATTAGGCATGCGCACTGAGCTGATGTCCTAGATATTCCTTCTCGTCGGTTTATCGCTAATATTCTTGATAAATACGTCATTGTTTGTAGATATTTTTGAAGACTTTCAAATAAAATGGCTTTAAATTTTTTGTAGATTACTCAATAAGTTTGACAGACACCCATAATTCAATAAAGAATAATAATACCATTACTAATTTCTGTTGTTTTGAATAACATTTATATTTGTATGTCAAAGTTACATGTATATGTGTCAAAGTTACACATGTAAATATACACACAACAAGAAATAAAAATAGGTTGCCAGGCAACGAAACATACGCCCACACAGCAGCCAAATCGTCCGAGCAGTCAACAAGAGTTGTCGCATATTAAGGAATTATCAGAAAATCATTAGAATTTGTTTGGTTTTTATAATCAGATAATAATTGTGACCTCCAGAGGCACCACAAGCTAAAAAGGGTGATTTTTCGTACAATCAGGGGACATAATTCAAGAAGTAATGACTCGACGGGCGCAAATATCGAAAGGAACCAAGATCTTTGGGTTATAAACATACCTGTCAAGTTTCATCAAAATCGATTCAAAATTGTGACCTCTATAGGGTCCACAACCTTGATATAACATATTTTCACACTATTCGTGTACAAACGGCGGCCATTTTGTCCGTAAATTCTAGTCCGATTTTCACGAAATTCAAACTCTCTCTTCATTACCATGTAACGGTGATATAGTCAAAGGTTTTTTTTAAATCGGATAATAATTTTGACCTCCAGAGGTACCAAAAGCGAACAAAAGCGATTTTTCGGACAATCCGGGGACATAATTCAGGAAGTTATGATCCAATGAGCGCAAATATCGAAAGGAACCAAGATCTTTGCGGTATAAACATACATGTCAAGTTTCATCAAAATCGGTTCAAAATTGTGACCTCTATAAGGTCCACAACCTTTATATAACATATTTTCACAATATTCGCGTACAAACGGTGGCCATTTTGTCCGTCAATTTTGGTCCGATTTTCACAAAATTCATACTCAACCTTCATAACCATGGAATGGTGATATAATCAAACCGTATTTTTAAACGGATAACAATTTTGACCTCCAGAGGGACCACAAGCTGATATGGGCGATTTTTCGGACAATCAGGGGCCATAATTCAGGAAATTACGATCCAATTGGCGCAGATATCGAAAGGAACCAAGATCTTTGGGTTATAAACATGCATTTCAAGTTTCATCCAAATCGGTTCAAAATTGTGTCCTCTACACTGTTCACAACCTTGATATAACATATTTTCACACTATTCGCGTACAAATGGCGGCCATTTTGTCCGTCAATTTTGGTCCGATTTTCACGAAATTCGAACTCAACCTTCATAACCATGGAACGGTGATATAATCAAACGTTTTTTTAAATCGGATAACAATTTTGATCTCCAGAGGAACCACAAGCTAAAAAGGGCGATTTTTTGGACAATCAGGGGCCATAATTCAGGAAGTTACGATCCGATTGGCGCAAATATCGAAAGGAACCAAGATCTTTGGGTTATAAACAGGCATTTCAAGTTTCATCCAAATCGGTTCAAAATTGTGTCCTCTACACTGTTCACAACCTTGATATGACACAAGCCACGAAAAGGTGTAGAACTTCAGATGAAAAAGCACTTAAATTTAAATAAATTTTGTCCGTCAATTTTGGTCCGATTTTCACGAAATTCAAACTCAACCTTCATAACCATGGAACGGTGATAATCAAACGTTTTTTTAAATCGGATAACAATTTTGACCTCCAGAGGCACAAGCTAAAAAGGGCGATTTTTCAGACAATCAGGGGCCATAATTCAGGAAGTTACGATCCGATTGGCGCAAATATCGAAAGGAACAAAGATCTTTGGGTTATAAACATGCATTTCAAGTTTCATCCAAATCGGTTCAAAATTGTGACCTCTACACTGTTCACAACCTTGATATAACATATTTTCACACTATTCGCGTACAAATGGCGGCCATTTTGTCTGTCAATTTTGGTCCGATTTTCACGAAATTCGAACTCAACCTTCATAACCATGGAACGGTGATATAATCAAACGTTTTTTTAAATCGGATAACAATTTTGATCTCCAGAGGAACCACAAGCTAAAAAAGGACAATCAGGGGCCATAATTCAGGAAGTTACGATCCGATTGGCGTCCTCTACACTGTTCACAACCTTGATATGACACAAGCCACGAAAAGGTGTAGAACTTCAGATGAAAAAGCACTTAAATTTAAATAAATTTTTACGAATTCTTTGGGGGTTAAAAACTTGTATTAATAATTCATCTTTCAAATTTTGTAAAGGAAAAGATAACTTGTTGTTCTGTTTTTGTGCAAATACATATTTTGCGGACCATATAAGCTTGTAACAGACGTTACATGTCCAATTAATATTTGCCCCAAATTTGCTAATAACTACCAGCTCAGTTGATTTGAGTGTGATAATATCAAAATCTATATTCTAGAATGTAAAAAAATGTCTTTGTGCGCTGTTTACCCCCAAAAATTGGCAAAGATCTTTCATGGACATCTGGTTTCAAAACAGTGTGAAATGTCTGAACTGATAACTATTTTACACTCTTTCTTGGGCATGATTTCATTGTCATTCTTAGCCATTATGTTACAATATTTGATCAATTATTATTTTGTTATTAAATTTTACTTCTGTGTACTGTTTTGTCAATATTGCACAAAATATTTGTAACGGACGTGACTTTTTGTAACGGACTATGTAACTATGTAACGGACGTAACTATGTAACGGACGTGACTTTTTGTAACGGACGTCACTATTGACCCAATTAACAGTGCGAGGTATATCTGAGGTGTTTAACGATCTTTTCCATGCATAGTTTGAGGACATTTAAAAAAGAAGGCAATCTATGTAATTTTATTAAATTTAATAAAGAGTCGTAATTTTCTTTAGGTCATCTTAGCTCCTTGTGTAACATTATCAATTTCGTCCACCATCACGTCCGTTACACGTAAAACCGAAAGTCAAACTGTTATCAATCAAATTTGCATGATTCTTTCATTTTTTTTCGATCACCCGAATGTGTGGAACGGCTCTTGATTTTGAGCGCAAAGCAGGCGGCTTTGACATCTTTAATATCCTCAGTTTTTGCCAAATTCTTCTAATAATATAACGGACGTGATTTTGATATAACGGACGTGACGACAACAAAAGTTTGAGGACGGAATTTCCTTGTGGGGGTCCCGGCGTCGACCATTTTTAATTACCCGCAAAATCGTGAGGTATGCTAACTGTGTGTAGAACAAGGGAGCTAATAACCGCGGAAGAGCCATGGATTTGAAACGGGAGGGGAAATATCGATCATCGCAAACGCAAATAACGGACGTGATTCTTTGACGGAATCTCGAGTGGACGATCGAAAATGCGAATAGTTTCTTCTCAAACGTCTCTAAATCAACAGAAATACTAAAATCATATCACTCAATTATGCCTCTTGATTTGTAACATAAACATACATATAGATGCAGGTGGTGAGCAACTCTTTCAATGAATTAAAAAATCGTTTTTTTTGGACGGAATTTGTCACGTCCGTTACACACTTTTTAAACAATTTTTTTTATTGAAAAATATTAAGATTTTTGGAATTTGACACTTCTGATGGATAGAAACATCCTTTATCTTCAATTTAAGAAACAACTTGTAGATTTCAATCTATGTCTTCAGTATCAAAATACTTACCCTTTTTTAACACCACCAAGAGGGACAAATTTAGACATCAAAAAAGGGGGTATTTTTATTTTTGTTTCGCAATAAATACTTTATTTGTACTAATTTGATCATGAAGTTGTGTTTATTATCTCTTTATTATATTTTGTGTATAACCATACCAAAAATTACATTGGATTTGTCCTAGCTTTGGGAAAAATCAATTTTTGCAAAACCATATGTTAGTTCTACACCTTATCGTGGCCTGTGTCATATAACATATTTTCACACTATTCGCGTACAAATGGCGGCCATTTTGTCCGTCAATTTTGGTCCGATTTTCACGAAATTCGAACTCAACCTTCATAACCATGGAACGGTGATATAATCAAACGTTTTTTTAAATCGGATAACAATTTTGATCTCCAGAGGAACCACAAGCTAAAAAGGGTGATTTTTGGGACAATCAGGGGCCATAATTCAGGAAGTTACGATCCGATTGGCGCAAATATCGAAAGGAACCAAGATCTTTGGGTTATAAACATGCATTTCAAGTTTCATCCAAATCGGTTCAAAATTGTGACCTCTACACTGTTCACAAGCCAAAAAACGTGATTTTTCGTACAATCAGGGGCCATAACCCATGAAGTTACAGTCCGATACATGCAAATATCGAAAGGAACCGAGATCTTAGGGTGATAAACCTATGTTTTAAGTTTCATTGAAATCGGATAAAAATTGTGACCTGTAGACTGTTCACAAACAATTGTGGACGGACGGACGGACGAACAGGGGCGACGACAATATACGTCCACATGAAAATATAAAAAAAGCCAATATTGAAATATTGTATAATTTATAAGAAATAAATATATGAAAAGTCATTTTATTAAAGTAAAATAAATTAATGGAACATATCTGCCTAACAGATCCCAAATCATTTTTTTCTACAGTTAACAATTTTAGTCAAAATTATATCTCTGAAAGTTATGGACAGATTTTATTGAAACTTGGAACCACTTCCTATACTGACTTTTTTTTTGAAGTCTGCAAAATAGTTGCTGATGTATTGCACGAAGGAAAACATTTGGTGTTGAATATTGTTTGCCAATTGTTTGTTGAATCAAAAAGTTAATTTAGTAGGGGATATTGGTCAAACCAACTTTTATTTGGTGATGGCATTCAAGTTTTAAAAAGTATTTCAGACAACTTTTGTATTTTACTTCATTATTTCATTCATTCAGTTTACCATGTAGGTTAATACCTGGTAATATGAATTAACTTTGAGCTTTTGGGGGTAGAATAAAATCAAAATGATGGTTTGTGTTGGTTTGTATACTTTGTGTTGTAAAATACACTTTGTGTTGTGTTTGCCTCACACCCTCATTGGATTGTCAGGAAAGTAGTGACAAGAAACATAGTTTCAATTCAACACAGCCTAAGGAACATCCCTATCGTTTGGGGTGCATGCCCAACCCCCAGGGGCAGAGCCACGCCCATTTTCTTTTCGTGTGCCTTTGTGTCACCTACAGGGCACAATTCTTACTGGATTTTCTTCAAACTTTGTATACTTACTCTTTATACTTTAAGGATGATCCGTATTGTTTTTTGGTGCATACCCGCCCCCCAGTGGCAGAGCCACGCCCATTCCTTGTATTTATTTGTTTGTCGTCTACAAGCCACATTTCGTAACGTATCATCTTGAAACTTTGAATGCTTATTCTTTGTACCCTAAGGAACATTCCTTTCATTTGGGGTGCATACTCAACCCCCAGGGGCAGAGCCACGCCCATTTTCTTTTTGTGTGTCGCCTACAGGTCACAATTCTTAATCGGTCATCTTGTCGTCTACAGGGCGCAAATCTTACTGGATTTTCCTCAAACTTTGTATACTTACTCTTTATACTCTAAAGATGATCCCTATCATTTGGGGTGCATGCCCAACCCCCAGGGGCAGAGTCACGCCCATTTTCTTTTTGTGTGTTGCCTAATCGGTCATCTTGAAACTTAAAATACTTATTCCTTATACCCTAAGGATGATCCCTTTTGTTTTGGGTGCATGCCCGACCCCCGTGGGACAGCAACACCCATTTCTTGTATCTGTTTGTCTGTAGTCTACAGGCTGCATTTCTTAATGTATCATATTGAAACTTTGAATACTTATTCTTGGTACCTTAAGGAAGATCCCTATTGTTTTTGGTGCATGCCCAACCCCCAGGGACAGTGCCACGCCCATTTTCTTTTTGTCTGTCTGTGTGTCACCTACAGGTCACAATTCTTAATCGATCGTCTTGAAAACTTTTTTTTATACTTATTACTTATACCCTAAGACTGACCACTATTATTTTTGGTGCATGCCTGACCCCCTGGGACAGAGCCACGCCCAATGCTTGTTTGTCTCGTGTTTACATACCTATTCCTATACCCTAAAGATGACCCCTATTGTTTTGGGTGATTTCCTAACCCCCAGGGGCAGAGCCATGCCCATTTTTACTTTGTGTCTGTGTGTGTTGTCTACAGGTCACGATTCTTAATGGATCGTCTTTAAACTTGGGATATGTATTCCTTATAGCCTAAGGACGTCAACTGCATGTCCCGACTCCCACAGGCAAGACACGCCCAATTTTTGCGTTTGTCGTTAACAGGCCGCAATTATGACTGAAGCAGCTTGGTACTTGGCTTATATAAGCCTATTCCTTATAGCTTGAGGGCGTCCACTATTGATTTTGATGAATTTCCCAACCCCCAGGGGCAGGGCCACGCCCACTTTTTGCCTTTAGCGTTAGGAAGACACAATTCTAAATGGATTATCTTGGTATACTTATTCCTTATTCTCTAAGGACGGCAACTATTGATGTTGACCCTCAACGCTAAACAAACCAAACGCCTAGCCTTCTTGACAAAGTACCATATCAATCAAAGCAGGAATGTGGACGTATATTGTAGCGTTAGCGCTATGTTTTAGCTTGTGGTTCCTCTGTAGGACCCATTTAAAAAAATGTTTGATTATATCACCGTTACATCGTAGGTTGAGGTTGAATTTCGTGAAAATCGGACCAAAATTGACAGCTGTTCTTGTGAGGCCATCCATCCTTCATCACTAACAAGGGGAAACCACGCAAGAAAATCTAGATGAACTTTGTCACCCAATGCAGGGATCAAACACCCAACCTCAAGGCTTATCGAGCCAGCATCTTACCCACTTAGCAACATGAACCCCAGTCAAATTTGAAGCCAAATGAAATGCACCTTTATAACCCAAAGATCTTAATTCATTTCGATATTTGCACATATCAAATTCTAACTTAATGATGTAGGAAAAATCACTTTCGGTATTGCTTGTTCTCTGTCCATCTCTCGAAAATGTGGGCATATCCTGCCTGGCAGCGCTACCCTATCTTTATAGGATAATGGATAACATATAGTACTGCCACGGTAAGGTGAATATCGTGATTTCCAATTTTATTCGTACTTCGTATGTAAATAACGTAATCAAAATGAATTGATCAGATAAATGGTACATGGGAAATTACAAGTTTTATCTTATAATTAAACACTATAGATAGATTATTCGTAGGTTGATTTATATACGTAATCAAAATGAATTGATCTGATAAATGGCACACGGGAAATTACAAGTTTTATCTTATGATGTGACCAAGATGGCTGCCTATTGTTTTGCACTGTGTCTTGTCTGCTGAAAACTAGTTATTTTTTTTAAACTTGTGATTATTTTATTGAACTATTACTTGGCATATTACTTCTTAAATAGTGTATCTTTTATTTTACAAAATTGGATTTTAGAAATTTTTAGTTTTTAAATTTGGTGAAGTGAGTACTGGTGAGCTGAACATTGATCATGATCACTTATACCAAACATCAACTTTTAGCCTTGAATTGTACTATAAACTGTGAAAACAATAGAGTGTCTACTGAGTTGTGCTTTTTTCCTGAGTTAATCTCTGACTATAAACCTGTGTATTTTAACACCTTTAAACCTAAAATAAAAGTTTCAAACACGCAGAGAAAGACTAAAACAGGTAGAGGAGTAAATGTGGCAAATTTAATTCAAGTAACTAAGTTATCGTCCAATCCCTGTCCTATGGATTCCAATTTCAATTCTGTCTTTTAAACTGTCAGTCCATTAGAAACAAAGCAAATGAAATTCAAGAATTTATTTTGGATAATGACCTCGATATTTTTGTATTTATCGAAACCTGGCTAAAAGATGATTGCAACATTACTCTAAACCAACTTCTTCCAACTAACTACTCAGCATTGACGACCAATCGTACTACTAAAAGGGGAGGGGGTATAGCAGTCTTTTTCAAGTCCACTATTAAAGCATATAAGGTTAAAATATGTCCTTTTGTTAGCTGCGAAATACAACACACCTCCATTAAACACCATAATAAATTATTTCATCTCATGTCATTGTATCGGCCTCCTAATTCCGCCTCTGTTGAGACTTTTTTCAACGACTTATTGGACATACTTCACGAAATTACATCATGTGCTGGAAAACTTTTGATATGTGGTGATATAAATCTACACCTGGATGTTGATTCCAAAACTACTACACAGTTTAACGATATTCTCGAATCTTTCGACCTAGTTCAACATGTCACTAAACCTACTCACAATAAAGGTCACATACTTGATGTCGTTATTACCCGCAAATCTGACTCTGTGTTGTTCAACTTATCAGTAGACAAACATCTCATTTCTGATCATTTTTCAATCATGGCTGTCCTTACACTTCCAAAACCTAAATCACTGCAGAAGACTGTATCTGTAAGACTGTAAACTGAGAGATATAAACTTATTCAACTTGAAATCTGATATCTTAAATGACGGTGCCCTTAATAAGATTGGCAATTTCTGTGATATTTCGGATCAACTTCAAATCTATAATACAGAGCTTCAAAACATTGATAGCCATGCACCAATTGTCAGAAAAACACTCACCATCAGACCAAATCGTAAATGGTACAATGACTCTTTCGCAAAAGCAAACAGGCACGTCGGTAGGCGGAAAAGGTCTGTGCAAGAGTAAGCTTGAAATTTACAGACAAATATATGCAGACTCGTAATGATACAAACATCCTCATCAATCAGACCAAACAGACTTTTGTTTTAAACCGTATACAAGAAAATAACAAAAACCCTAAAGAACTTAATAAAATTTTGAACAATATGATTAAAACTAGTGCATCGTGACCCTAAGCTACTCGCTGAACCTTTCTGTCAGTTCTTCAACAATAAAATTGTTACCATACGTAGGGCACTTGACAATTGTTCTTTATCGGTATCTGATAAAGATATTGACGTAAACTTCACTGGTTCACCACTATCAACCTTTCCTGCTGCTGCTGTAGATGAAATCAAATCAATCATTTGTACATCCTCTTCCTATTCTTGTGAGCTAGATGTATTCCCAACCCATCTTGTTAAAAGCTGTTCTACAGAACTTTGTCCTATTCTTTGTAGCATTGTTAATACATCCCTATCTACTGGAAACTTTCCTGATGTGTCGAAAGAAGCATTAGTCTTTCCACTTCTCAAGAAGAGTACATTAGATCACAATGTCTTGAAAAACTACAGACCTGTCTCAAACCTGTCGTTCATCTCCAAACTTATTGAAAAGGTTGTAGCAGCACATTTCAAAGCCCATCTGAAGTTACATAATCTTAACGAACCTTCCAATCAGCATACAGAAGCAAACATAGTAAAGAAACAGCATTAACTCGTGTGAATAATGATATCCTTACTAGTCTTGACAATAAAAATGTTGTGTTACTGGTTCTTCTTGATTTAAGTGCCGCCTTCGACACAATAGACCAGTCTCTACTGTTAGAACGGCTTCACAACATTTTCGGACTTGAGGGCAGTGTGCTGAATTGGTTCCAGTCATATCTCACATCCCGTTTCCAATCTGTTGTCATCAATAATGTTAAATCTGCATCTGTAGAACTTAAATTCGGCGTGCCACAGGGATCGGTACTTGGACCGTTGCTCTTTATACCACTCCTCTAGGGCGTATTTTGAAATCATTCAATCTGAATTATCATATCTATGCTGATGATACTCAACTCTACATTTCAATTAAACCCGAAAATGAATCTCTGCGAGTGTCTAAACTTGAATCATGCATTGATGCTATTAAGTGATGGATGAAAAAGAACTTCTTAAAGCTCAATGATGAAAAAACAGAGGTCGTGCAAATCGGTTCTAATCATCTTTTATCCAAAATATCTGTTAGTAATATCTCACGGTAATTTTGTTGTTAACCCTGTTTATAGCGTTCGAAATCTTGGTGTAATTTTTGATAAGAATATGAACATGAATGCTCACTTCTCCTCAATCTGTGAAGCTTCCAACTTCCAACTTCACAAAATTGGACGGATCCGCAATTTCCTCGACATTGACTCTACAAACCTTTTAATCAACTCTTTGGTGACCTCACGTCTCGACTACTGCAACTCGTTACTCTACAACTTACCAGCATATCAAATTGATCGACTACAGAAGATTCAAAACAAAGCTGCAAGAATTATACACCAATATTACTCCCGTTTTGAAAGCAAAGCCACTGGCTACCGATTAAGACCAGAATTGATTTTAAAATACTCATGCTGACTTTCTGTGCTTTGTCATGTAATGACTCTCCTCTATATATTAAAGAATTAATTCAACCCTACCATTCAAATGATTTTCCCATAGAACTAGCTCAAGTACTGTGCATCAATTGACAGTTTTAAAAGGAATCTTAAAACCCATCTTTTTAGAAACATTTTCTTTTAATTGTTGATGGCATACTCCTTTTGACTAGTGTTTCCTTTTAACTGACCATAATGTTACCAAAGAGCAGCTTCGGTTGGATTTTTAGGACATTATTATTATTATTATTATAATTAAACACTATAGATGAATTATTCGTATGTTGATTTATATACGTAATCAAAATGAATTGATCGGATAAATGGCACACGGGAAATTACAAGTTTTATCTTATAATTAAACACTATAGATAAATTATTCGTATGTTGATTTATATACGTATCTCGGGAAATTCGACGAATCTCGGGAAATTTGACGCCTCGTCTAATAACTGAACACCATAGATAAGTGAACGGGAAGTCCATTTTTAAACACATCTCGGGGAAACTCAACGGCTCGGCCAATAAATGATCGCCATAGATAAGTGCACGGATCGTCCATTTTTTAACGCATCCCGGAGAAACTAAACCTGTTGCTATTAATCTAAATCATGGTACTAATTAAACCATTTTTGTTATTCTTCAAAGAGTTTTATCATTGATTGAAGGATGTTTTCAAATTACACAGTGAATAGAAACTATCGGTAAAACTACCATTTTAGACGATACCATATTTGTAGTGTACAGTGGACTCTGTTAAATCCGACATAGCACGGAATCATTTTAATATGTCGGATGTCACAGAGATCCGAAATACCCAGTTTTGTCAAAACCGGAAATATTGTAACTTCGTTCGAAAACCGAAAGTATTATAATAATTTTGCTTCGAATCACCAGAACGTTATTCCATTTAAAAATGATAAACTTTTCTGTACATTCAAAATTAATATTTATTTCATTCAACATGCGTAGGCATTTTGAATAGGTCGAGTTTCTTCGTCGTCTTCAGTTGGTCGCACGCTTGTGTTTGCTATCACATGTTCATTGATAATCTTCCGTTCTATGTCAAGGTCGTCGTCATACGGTTCAGTGAGATCTGTCTTAGGGTGAACAAACAATGGGCTGAAGTGAGCGGACGTTACGTTTTCAGTGGCCGTTTTATGACCTTGACACTCATCGGTGAAAGCTCATTTCAGCTCAACATGGACAAACTAACGTTATTCAGGTTCAATCGGCATGCACAACGAATGTTTTTAGCAGGTGCTAGGAATATTTGTACGACCAAATTTGTGGGGAAAATTCGTAGATATCGGTGAGTATTTGTCACAATTAAACTGTCTTACAAGAGTTTATAAAATTATCAAGGTAATCAACAAAGACCTACACGATAGCGAGTTTTAATCTTACCGATAATTGATTGGTGATTGCTTGTTAATCTTTTGTGGCTTCACACCCATCAAGTTTTAATCTAACAAGCATTTGCTTGACACCTACCGATTTAAGGCCGGATTGTACAGTGACGAGTCAATGCAAATTATAATGACGGGACAGCAGATTGTTGTCGAAATCCGGAACTGACAGAATCCGGACTTATCAGATTTTTTTTGTCCCCCGCCTTTTGAAAAAAGCTGGAGGACTATTAAAATGGGTTCGTCCGTCTGTCTGTCTGTCCTTCTGTCTGTCTGTCCGTCACACTTTTTGGGACTCAATAACTCTCTTCCTAATTGGGCTAGAATGTTCATACTTGGTGTATGTGTTTATTAGGTCAATGCCTTGATGGAGTTCGAAGATGAGCATTTTCCGCTTAGGGTAAGCAGAGATAAGCAATTTGATTGGTTGATGCTTAGGGACACGATAACTTTAGTTCTAATTAAGTGAGATTGATGAAACTTGGTGTATAGTTTCATTACAGTAATACCTTGACTAAGTTCAATAATGAGCATGTTCTGCTCAGGGTAAGCAGAGCGATACGCAATTTGATTGGTAGAGACTTTACTTTGGAACACAATAATTCTCTTTCTAATTGAGTTAAAATGTTCAAACTTGGTGTATATGCTTATTAGGTCAATGCCTTGATGGAGTTCGAAGATGAGCATTTTCCGCTTAGGGTAAGCAGAGATAAGCAATTTGATTGGTTGATACTTTGGGACACGATAACTTAGATTCAACTTGATTGATGATTTTTATGCCAATACAATGACTGCATTCTCATTCAGTAATGAATTCGACAGTAACAGTGTATAGAAACGATTGACTCCGACACGAGGACCCTTTCCCTTGGCCAAGTGTGGGGCCCTTTTGTCTGCCTTTAGGGTCCCCCTAACTAGGGTACATTTTCATTGTTTTAGCATTTTTCTTTATAAAACACTTTTGGATGACACTTCGTGTACAGTTTGATTGCTTGATACGTTTGAAAAAAATAAATGTGCGATTAATTAATATGTGTCATCTATTTATTTTGGGATTTCGGCGGGGGACATCAGCCCCACTGCTGGCTTGTTGGCTGAAGTAATAAGGAAAAGAATCGGGCCTTGAAAATCATGTCGGATGTCACAGAAATCCAAAGTGATCAGACATCAGATGTGACAGAGTCCACTGTAACTACCTTTGGACCTGTAGCCATGGGGGGCATAGCCCCCCCCTCCCCCCAAAAGAAATATCGAATTACCCAGCCCAAATATTTCACCGACAATAATGATTTCTTAGAGTGTTCAAATTGGTAGGCTCGTAGCATGGTACACTGAGGCCTGTCTTTCATCATCACCTCCTCTTGTCCTCTTGTCTTGATTCCATATGTGCGTTGTACATATCTGCTGTGGGGCGTGTTGGTCTACTGTCACAAAACATGTGTACTCGCTCATCACACTATCCTCAGCCCTCCAAAAAGTTCTGTTGATCCAATAACTTCTATGAGCTGGCTACAGGCCCGACTGCCTTGCAACACAATAAAATTCCATTGTTTACAGTTTTTTACGCCATTCGTTGGTGTGGCGTCCACAATTGCTTGTGGGCGCTCTACAGGCCAAAGTTAATATCCTATTGACTTTAAATTTATACACAGTGTTTAAAGTCATGAGACGAAGAAGCCCATTGATTTTCAGAGATTTCCGATAATTACTGCCAGAGTTATGGCCCTTGATCACTTCAAAAAATCTTTTATACCGTGTAGAGGCCAAAGGTAATGTTTAAGGTCATAAAACGAAGAAGGCTATTGATTTTCAGCGATTTCCGATAATTACTGACGCTCTAGAGGCTAAATTTGTCATCTGATTGACTTCAGATTGATACACAGACTTTAAGGTCTTGAGTCGAACAAGTGTATATTGATTTTCAATGAATTTTGATAACTGAACAGCTAAATCCATGATATTAAATGTTTCGTATACTAAACATTAGCATGGGACAGAACTATATAACAATTAACAATAGGTTGCCAGGCAACGAAACATACGCCCACACAGCAGCCAAATCGTCAACAAGAGTTGTTGCATTTTAAGTAATCATCAGAAAATCATAATTCAAACTCACCCATAACTACAGTGTAACTGTGATATAATCAAACGTTTTTTTAAATCGGATAATAATTGTGACCACCAGAGGAACCACAAGCTAAAAAGGGTGATTTTTCGTACAATCAGGGGCCATAATTCAGGGAGTTACGTTCCGATATGGGCAAATATGCAATGGAACCAAGATCATTATGTTATAAACATGTATTTCAGATTTCATCAAAATCAATTCAAAATTGTGACCTCTATAGGATCCAAAACCTTGATATAACATATTTTCACACAATTCGCCTACAGACGGCGGCCATTTTATCCGTCAACTGTGGTCCGATTTTCACGAAATTCAAATTCTCTCTTCATTACCATGAAACCGTGATATAATCAAACGTTTTTTTTTTTAAATCGGATAATAATTTTGACGTCAAGAGGGACCACATGCTACCAAAGCCATTTTTCGGACAATCAGGGGACATAATTCAGGAAGTTATGATCCGATGGGCGCAAATATCGAAAGGAACCAAGACCTTTGGGTTATAAACATACATGTCAAGTTTCATCAAAATTGGTTCAAAACTGTGACCTCTATAAGGTCCACAACCTTGATATAACATATTTTCACACTATTCGTGTACAAACAGCGGCCATTT
Organism: Patella caerulea; assembly: GCA_036850965.1. NCBI lineage: Eukaryota > Metazoa > Mollusca > Gastropoda > Patellidae > Patella > Patella caerulea. The sequence continues at coordinate 44,604,510 of JAZGQO010000001.1, read as the reverse complement.
TGTCCGTCAATTCTAGTCCGATTTTCACGAAATTCAAACTCTCTCTTCATTACCATGTAACGGTGATATAATCAAACATTTTTTTTAAATCGGATAATAATTTTGACCTCCAGAGGAACCAAAAGCTAACAAAAGCGATTTTTCGGACAATCCGGGGACATAAATCAGGAAGTTATGATCCGATGGGCGCAAATATCGAAAGGAACCAAGGTTTTTGGGTTATAAACATACATGTCAAGTTTCATCAAAATCGGTTCAAAATTGTGACCTCTATAAGGTCCACAACCTTGATATAACATACATGTATTTTCACACTATTCGCGTACAAACGGCAGCCATTTTGTCCGTCACTTTTGGTCCGATTTTCACGAAATTCGAACTCAACCTTCATAACCATGGAACGGGGATATAATCAAACATTTTTTTAAATCGGATAACAATTTTGACCTCCAGAGGGACTACAGGCTAAAAAGGGCGATTTTTCGGACAATCAGGGGCCATAATTCAGGAAGTTACGATCCGATTGGCCCAAATATCGAAAGGAACCAAGATCTTTGGGTTATAAACATGCATTTCAAGTTTCATCCAAATCGGTTCAAAATTGTGACCTCTACACTGTTCACAAGCTAAAAGATAGGCTGGCACTGCAAGGCAGGATACGCCCACATTTTTGAGAGATGGATAGAGAACAAGCAATACCGAAGTGATTTTTCCTCATTAAGTCCTGTATTTCATACTGTATTGGGAGCAGCCATTTTGTTGGTCAGTTCCAGTCTGATATTCATGAAATTCGAAGCCGACAATGATTATGGTGTGACGGTACACAACCTAGAAATGTTACTTTTCGTCAAAATCGGATAAGAAATCTGACCTGTAGAGAGTCCACAACCATGATATATACCATATTTTTACACTATTCGCGTACAAACGGTGACCATTTCGTGCGGCAATTTTGGTACGATTTTCACGAAATTCGAACTCAACCTTCCTTACATTGCAACAGTAATATAATCAGAGTTTTTTTTTTAAATCAGATAATAATTGTTCGAGAGATAGACAGAGAACAAGTAATACCGAAAGTGATTTTTCCTACAATCAAAGGCCATAAAGTTACAATTTGATATGCGCAAATATCGAAAAGAATAAAGATCTTTAGGTTATAAACAAGCATTTCAGGTTTCATCAAAATCGAATTAAAATTGTTACCTCTACAGGGTCCACAACTTTGATATACCATATTTTCACACTGTTCGCGTACAAACGGCGGCCATTTTTTCTGGCAATTATGGTCCGATTTTCTCGAAATTCGAACTCAACCTTCCGCAGGGTGTAACGGTGATAGAGTCAAACGTTTTTTTAAACCGGATAATAATTGTGACCTCCAGAGGGACCATAGGCGATTTTTCGGACAGTCAGGGGCCATAATTCAGGAAGTTACGATCCGATATGCGCAAATAATGAAAGGAACCAAGATCTTTGGCTTATAACCATGCATTTCAAGTTTCATCAAAATCGAATTAAAATTGTGACCTCTACAGTGTCCACAACCATGATATACAATTTAACAGTATTTGCGTACAAACAGCGGCCATTTTGTATGGCAATTTTGATCCGATTTTCCTGAAATTCGAACTCAACCTTCCCTACGGTGTAACGGTAATATTATCAACCGTTTTATTAAATCAGATAATAATTGTTACCACCAGAGGGACCACAAGCTAAAATAAGGCGATTTTGCGTATAATCAGGGGCCATAATTCAGGAAGTTACGTTCCGATATGTGGAAATATCGAAAGGAACCAAGATCTTTGGTTTATATCCATGAATTTCAAGTTTCATCAAAATCCAATTAAAAATGTGACTTCTACAGGGTCCACAACCTTGATATACCATTTTTTAACAGTATTCGCATACAAACGGCAGCCATTTTGTATGGCAATTTTGGTCCGATTTTCCCGAAATTCGAACTCAACCTTCCTTAGGGTATTAAGGTGATATAATCAAACGTTTTTTTTAAATCGGATAATAATTGTGACCTCCACAGGGACCACAAGCTAAAAAGGGTGATTTTTCGGACAATCAGGGGCCATAATTCAGGAAATTACATTCCGATAGGCGCAAATATCAAAAGGAACCAAGATCTTTGGGTTATAAACATGCATGTCAAGTTTCATCAAAATCGGTTCAAAATTTTGACCTCTATAGGGTCCACAAGGTAAAAACATGATTTTTCGCACAATCAGGGGCCATAATCCATGAAGTTTTCATCCGATACATGCCAATATCGAAAGCAGCCGAGATCTTTTGGGGATAAACCTATATTTCAAGTTTCGTCAAAATCGGATAAGAATTGTGACCTGTAGTGAGTCCACAAACAAATTGTGGATGGACGGACAGGGGTGACGACATTATACGTCAACATAATACATCCACATAAAAATGTGGGCATATAAAAACCTAACAAATTCTAATGATTTTCTAATTTAGTGTATTTATAAACGTTTCATTTCCGAAAAAAAGTAAAAATATACTCTTGTTGACTGCCCGGACGATTAAGCTGCTGTGGGTGTATGTTTTGTTGCTTGGCAACCTATCTTTTTGAACACTAACCTCATTTTAATGCACATTCACTTCCCACTTTTGTAGAATTTTCAAATTTTTCTGATTATCTTACTTTTAGGTTTTAATTAGAGAGAGAGAGAAATGGGGTTTAACGTCCACTCAACACAAACTAGGTCATTTCGGGACTAACCTATGGTTCAATTTTATTTCAATAATTCGCTTGCGCGTAGGGGTCTTTTAGCAGTGGGAGGAAACCGGAGTGCCGGAGGAAACCCACGAGGTTGAGAAGGCGCCCCTGTCTCCATGCCACATACGCTCACTCCATGGCTCGAAACCACAGCCGCAAACCAGAGATGACCAGCCAGCTAGAGGACGAAGCGCGGCACTCTAGACCACTAGGCCATCCCAACCCCCCGGTTTTAATTAGTAAGCATATATCCTACTATTCCTAGTTTAATTTTACAAAAAAAAATTTTAAAATCCTGTGGGACGGTTTTGAAAATATGTGTATTTACACACTCCTATGTAAAATATGTATCAATTTCGTATGATTTCCCTTCTTTTCCTGCCTTGAAAAGAATAAATATGATTATTCATCAAAACTGTTCTTTTATTACTAATAGCTACTTTCATAAGATGAAATTAAAGATAAAAGCACTTGGTTTTGGTTTTTACTCTGAATACTCCACAAATGGCACCACAAAATTAGCAATATATTGTTTGTCCCATCTGTCACAATTTTAATGAATTTTTCTTTTAAAAAGTATTTTTTGATAAATATAAAATAAAATTATAATATTAATATCTTCAATATGCAAGCCATAAACTAAATATATGGTTGTATTTTTCTTGATTTAGTTTTGCAATGAATAAACTGGAGATTTCATGGTGTCCCATCCGTCACAAATCCCCTGCTGTCCCATTTGTCACAGAGTTTTCTTCCCATCCATCACAATGAAATTAGTGTCTGAAATCCAGACACCTGCAGATTTCATACTTAAAAAAACTTTGTTGACTATCTACTAAGCAATAATTTTGCATCTGAAGGCCAGAGTAATAAAAATCATAGCAGTGCAACATTTTATTGGCAATATTAACTGTACACTTAACAGAAAGTCCTGAAATGCTGGAAATCAGCACAGTTCATTTTTAATCATTTCAATGCTTCACATCAAATTGGAAAAAAAATCCATTAAAAATTGTAGCTTGTATCACTTTAATTTTGTTTTCGGTAAAGGGGAGCAGAATTGCTGAACAGAAGGCAGTATATGTTGTAAATCGAAAGGCTCAGTCCTTTCATGATCCCAATCCTTCACACCAATTGTGGAAAAAAAAAAAAAAAAAAAAAAACATCTGATAAAAACTGCAGCCTCTATTTGTGTGCACATGTTTTGGAAGAGGGGCAATTACTCTGGAACAGAAGGTTGCACCCTTCAAACCCCAAATCAATTGGGTCTATATATACACATTCACAATAAATTTGAAAAAAAAATCCTTTAAAAACTGAAGCTTGTATTATGTTTACAAGGTAACTCCAGAATGAAAGGTCCTAGCAAACTGTAAATAACATTAGTCAATTGATTACCTCAATTCTTCACACCAAACTTAACAAAATTATGTTAAACTGTAGCTTAGATTGCGTTCACAAGCTTTTCGGCAATTTAGGTTTTTCGACAAGTGGGGTAACTCTGGAACGGAATACCATACCACAGAATGCTGAAGCTGAATATGGATGGGATTAGTGCTCTTATTATCAAAATGCATCACACCAAATTTGAAAAGAAATCTATTAAAAACGGTAGTCTCTATTAAGTTTTGGACGGGGTGGAGGTAACTCTATAATGGGAGGTTATGTAATGCTGAAAATGGACAAGTTTTGTCATATCATGACACCAATAATTCACACCAAATTAGAAAAAAGTCTATTAAAAACTGTAGCCTCTATCACTATCAGAAGGCTTTTGAAAACAGAGGATGACGTTAGAATGGAAGGTCAGCATTAAATTCTAATCCTGAATAATCAATTTGTTGCATATATTTAATGTCCCATCCGTCACATATTCTGATGTCCCATCTGTCAGTGTTGATGGTGCCACGGTGGCATAATGACAAATATGAAAACATAGCTATTTTACCTAAATCCACTTAAATGATTCTATTTTAACATAGGCATGTCAGTTAAACTAAATTTTAGTAATTGAGATAGATCAATGTTCCGGTACCAAGGTTACATAAAACGGTGGTCTAGAAATGTCCCATCCGTCACATCAAACATAATCCCAAAATGCTCAGTAATTATTTTTTCTGAAATAAAATTTTTTGTTGGATATTAAAGGGTTGACATGGTGGTTGTGAAACATACTTTCAATTGCATGATTTCAAATTTACTCTGAAAATGTTATCTTTTTTCCCATCTGTCACGCTGGAATTACCCCAATTTAAACACTGATCTCATTCAAACACAATAAAATTTATTTAGTTAAACACTAGTTTAGTTAAAAACAATAAAATCCCTTTGCCTAGGATGGAATAAGCATCTACAGTAGACTCTGTCACATCCGAACTCTTATCACTCCGGCACTCTGTGATATCCAACATGATTTTCTTATCCCGATTTTTTTCCTTATTACTTCAGCCATAAAATCTCTGGTAAATCCGGACTCTGTATGTTCCAGATTACGACATCAATCAGCCGTCCCGTCACATGATTTCTATTGAATCGACACTGTATAAGCCTGGCGTCAATCGATAGGTGTGAAGCAAGCAAATTAGTTATCGGTGAGATTAAAACTTGACAGGTGTGAAGCCACAAAAGATTATTAATCAATTATTGGTGAGATTAAAACTCGCTACCATACGTAGGTCTTTCTTGATTACTTTGATAATTTTAGAATCTCTTGTAAGACAGGTGTGACAAATACTCAAGCATATCCACAAAATTTCTCAGCAAATTCACAGTCATAAAAGTATTCCTTGCACCTGTTAGAAACACTGGTTGCGCATGCCAGTTGAACCCGAATGATGTAAGTTTGTACTCGACAAATCTCGGCAGATTACTGCACAGTGACGACGACCTTGAAATGGAACAACAGATAATCAATGATTCACACACGATAGCAAACATAAGTGTGATCAACTGAAGATGACGAAGAAGATAAATTATCGACAGACTTGACCTATCCAAAATTCCTACGCATATTAAATGAAATACAAATTAATGTAAGAAAAATTTGAATGTACAGAAAAGTTCATCATTTTTAAAGAGAATAATGCTCTGGTGATACAAAGCTACATTATAACTTAATACTTCCGGTTTTCGAAGTTACAATATTTCCGGTTTGACAAAAATGGGTATTCCGACACTCTGCGTGTGCCGACATATTGTAAGTTGTAATGATCCTGTACGATGTCGGATTTGACAGAGTCCACTGTATAATTGGTATACAGGGCTTCATCTTTCTTTTAGTGTATTTTACTGAGAAGCAACTCTGTTTGGTTTAGCAATATGATCATGGATTGATAAAATAACTGTCTTACTAAAAAAAAGGTGGTGATAGAAAATATTTTGGATTCCAATAAAAAAAATGTAATCTATTTTTTTTTTTATTGTGAATGAGATATATGTCTTGTTTGTAAGTTTGTATTTATGATTGTAGAGTGAAGTATGGATCTGTATGGAGATAATGGCTACTTGTTTTGATAAATTACTCAAATCATCCTGTCAACCAATACCAGAAAACATTCTTGGTAAAACAGCTATAGCGGTAGGTGTATTTAGAATGTGTTTGCGAGAGAACCTTGCAGGGATCGGCACATGGTGGGTGACAAATTTTTATACGCCCACATTTTCATTTGGAAGTATTATGCCATCACCCCTGTTTGTCCATCCAGATGTCCTTCCACAATTCGTTTGTGGACACTCGACAGGTCTCAATTTTTATCCGATTTCACAAGACTTGAAATATAGGGTTATCATCCTAAGATCTCGGTTACTTTTGATATTGTATTGGACTGTAACTTGATTATGGAAATTTATGGCCCCTGATTGTCTGAAAAATCACATTTTTAGCTTGTAATCAAAATTAGCTCAAAATTTGTATCCGATTTTGATGAAACTTGAATGCATGTTTATAACCCAAAGATCTTGGTTCATTTCGATATTTGAATCCAGTTTTGAGCTTGTGAATGTGAACATTCTAGAGCTCACAAATTTGATTAATGGAACTTTAAATGCATGTTTATTATCCAAAGATCTTGATTTCTTTTGATATGGGGGAGTTGGATGGCTTAATGGTTAGCACATCAATCTGATTAAAACACAGATCCAATTTCGTTTCGTTTTTATTAGTTCAAAATTTCGTTTTTACTTGTCTTTACTACTCTTGGATCTGGAGGACTTGTTATTTAACTGGTGTTCTGCCTGAAATGAGGGGTCAGCCAATCAAATGGTCTGTCGAATCGACCGTTTGACCTTTTCATGCGTGGAACTGTGGATAGATATTACCAGCGGATAGAAATCAAAACAAAAGTAGATTTTTAAAAGCATGGCGATCGCTAATTGGTTAATCGAATGACCGACGTTATCGGGTCAAATGTCCCGTGCTTATTACCTGACGTCATAGAACGCGAGCTCCCACTATAACCCGTTAGATCTACATGAATGTAGGCCATCGAAAGTATAAAAAACGAAACGAAATATAGATCTACATTTTAATTAGATTGGTTAGCACATATACATGCTATATTATAAAGCTGTCATTGAGTCAACTGGCGTGTTTTCGAATGCCCGGTTGTACGTGACAAAGAGTAGGGTCGCATGTCCAATGTCGTTGGTTTTGTTCGGGTCCTCCTGTCTCCCCCCACTGCTAAAGACCCCTATGCGTAAGCAAAAACCATATGTCAGTCACAAAATGACCTAGTTTGTGTTGAGTGGATGTTAAACGCTGTTTCTCTCCCTCTTGTCGATATTCGTGCATATTAAATCCAAGCCTGGACACAAGTGGCCGGACACGGACATTGTCTGTCCCAATTTTATGCCATGTCCGGCACAATTCCATTGTTCCTGTCAATTTGTGCGTCACAATTTTTATACGCCCACATTTTCATGTGGACGTATTATGTCGTCGCCCCTGTCCGTCCGGACGTCCGTCCGTCCACAATTTGTTTGTGGACTCTCTACAGGTCACAATTCTTATCCGATTTTGACGAAACTTGAAATATAGGTTTATCCCCAAAAGTTCTCGGCTGCTTTCGATATTGGCATGTATCGGATCAAAACTTCATGGATTATGGCCCCTGATTGTACGAAAAATCACGTTTTTAGCTTGTGGACCCTATAGAGGTCACAATTTTGAACCGATTTTGATGAAACTTGACATGCATGTTTGTAACCCAAAGATCTTGGTTCCTTTCGATATTTGCGGCTTACGGAATGTAATTTCCTGAATTATGGCCCCTGATTGTTCGAAAAATCACCCTTTTTAGCTTGTGGTCCCTCTGGAGGTCACAATTATTATTCGATTTAAAAAACCGTTTGATTATATCACCGTTACACCCTAAGGAAGGTTGAGTTCGAATTTCGGGAAAATCGGACGAAAATTGCCATACAAAATGGCCGCCGTTTGTACGCGAATACTGTTAAAAAATGGTATATCAAGGTTGTGGACCCTGTGGAGGTCACAATTTTGATTCGATTTTGATGAAACTTGAAATTCATGGTTATAACCCAAAGATCTTGCTTCCTTTCGATATTTGCGCATATCGGATCGTAACTTCCTGAATTATGGCCCCTGATTATACGCAAAATCGCCTTTTTTTTAGCTTGGAGGTCACAATTATTATTCGATTTAAAAAAACGTTTCATTATATTACCGTCACACCCTAAAGAAGGTTGTTGAGTTCGAATTTCGGGAAAATCGGACGAAAATTGCTATACAAAATGGCCGCCGTTTGTACGCGAATACTGTTAAAAAATGGTATATCAAGGTTGTGGACCCTGTGGAGGTCACAATTTTGATTCGATTTTGATGAAATTTGAAATTCATGGTTATAACCCAAAGATCTTGCTTCCTTTCGATATTTGCGCATATCGGATCGTAACTTCCTGAATTATGGCCCCTGTTTATATGCAAAATCGTCTTTTTTTTAGCTTGGAGGTCACAATTATTATCCGATTTAAAAAAACGTTTGATTATATTACCGTTACACCGTAAGGAAGGTTGAATTCGAATTTCGGGAAAATCAGACCAAAATTGTCATACAAAATGGCTGCCGTTTGTACGCGAATACTGTTAAAAAATGGTATATCAAGGTTGTGGACCCTGTAAAGGTCACAATTTTAATTCGATTTTGATGAAACTTGAAATTCATGGTTATAACCCAAAGATCTTGGTTCTTTTCAATATTTGCGCATATCGGATCGTAACTTCCTGAATTATGGCCCCTGGTTATACGCAAAATCCCCCTTTCTTTAGCTTGTGGTCCCTCTGGAGGTCACAATTATTATCCAATTTAAAAAAATGTTTGATTATATCACCGTTGCACTGTAAGGAAGGTTGAGTTTGAATTTCAGGAAAATCGGACCAAAATTGACAGACAAAATGGCCGCCGTTTGTACGCGAATACTGTTAAAAAAATGATATATCATGGTTGTGGACCCTGTATAGGTCACAATTTTAATTCGATTTTGATGAGGAAGGTTGAGTTCTAATTTCGTGAAAATCGTACCAAAATTGCCGGACGAAATGGTCGCCGTTTGTACGCGAATAGTGTAAAAATATGGTATATCATGGTTGTGGACTCGCTACGGGTCACAATTCTTATCCGATTTTGATGAAAAGTCACATTTCTAGGTTGTGTACCGTCACACCATAACCATTGTCGGTTTCGAGTTTCATTAATATCAGACTGGAACTGACCAACTAAATGGCTGCTCCCAATACAGTATGAAATACAGGACGTAAAGATGTAGGAAAAATCACTTTCGGTATTGCTTGTTCTCTGTCCATCTCTCGAAAATGTGGGCGTATCCTGCCTGGCAGTGCCAGCCTATCTTTTAAAAAGAAAATTAAATCATCGAAACTGATATCTGGGCAGCCAGTTCCACGATGTTTCTGAATGTAAACATCCGGAAAATCAAAGTCTTGATCATCACGCATTTCACATGAGAGCGCAATCCCCGGCCTCAGCAGACGATAAGTCCTGCGTAAGTCACCCGGCCTTGGTATTACATAAAAACACATAATACAGTCCAAATTTGTAGGCTTGCACTTTGCCAACAATATCATCTTTCTTCAAACTATTGGAGGATGATATACAAAGATTTAGCAACAGAAATTCTTCAACAGGAGAGTCATTGTCAGCCAGATATCTAAGAACAAGGGAGTTCTGTGGATCATCACATAGTTGTGTCTGACGATAATAATAATAAATAATGCTATTATTAGTACTAGTCACTAGTGACCTGTCAGACGACGAGTTCGACTTAGACTCAGGTTAAGTGTTTGTTTATTTTTGGTAAACAGAGGGGATTCATCCATTTAGTACAGTAGTACAGTTTTATTTAGTTTCATGGAAACACATGCTGCAATATGTTTGTCACATGTCAGGCACATATTCTTGAGTTGTGTCACATGTCAGGCACAAATTCTTGAGTTGTGTCCAGGCTTGATTAGATCTTAACTTCCTGAATTATCCCCCCCCCCCATATCACAATTACACCCAGAGGTCGCAGTGGATCAATTTTGAGTTCTGTAAAAATGTGCAAACATTTCAAAATTTCACATTTTTGCTGTCTACATCTGCATAACTTAGCTCTCAAAATACTCAATAGAAGCAAGTCAAGTTGTTATGTGAACAACCCTATTTTAAGCGTCTTCATTTCATTGATAGGCCTACTGTAGTTAGTACAATGACGACTGGAGGTTAATGGCGTTGGCATATCTTAGATCTATGGTTGACGGCACAGTCATTTCAATATATCACTTCGACAAGAAGTAAAGAGAAAACTATCGCTATGAAAGCCAACATTTGATTGGGCAAATGTAAACAGTGTACTAGCCAATCCAAAGTCTTGTATGAAGTGTGCTTTATTGCTTCCAATGCGGCAAAATAGGGGTGTCTCAGGATTGTTACGTATAGAAGGCTTAGCCTACTGCCATGAGCTTATGAATGGAATAAGAGGGAATATGAATTAAAAATTTAAGGAAACTATGTGCAGTAGATGTGTGTAAATGAGACGTGAAGCACATAAATTGTACAAACTATGACATAGAATAATCTAATTATTCTCATGTTGGGGAGATTTTGAGAAAAATGTGTTAAATACACAGATTTTGCGTGACTACAATCTCTGATTACGTAAGGAGGGTTGAGGTTGAAATTCGTGAAAATCAGACCGAAACTACCAGGGTCATTCAATGTCAACTGAACCAAATTTCAGAAAGTTTGGAACATGACTCCCTCCAATAAAATTATAAGAAACATATGTTATAGTATGTGGTCTTAAACTAACAAATCTGAAATTTTGCCCCTCTAGGTCAAAAACTCATTGAGATATGGCCATTTAAATTAGGGGTACTGAAATGGACTAAAAATTGAAAATATTTTTTCAGGTTTTCAATTGCTTTAAACTCACATTTCTAATTGGAATAGAACTCTCTAACTTTATAATCTAAGACAATTTTTGGTTTAGATTACAAATTTAGCATCACACGTAATGTGTGATTCAAACGTTTTGGGCCTCCAGGTGGCAAAATGCAGAACAAATGAACAATTCACTTTTTTTTCACGATTTCCACAGCGTCTGGCAAAGTCACTGTTGGATACATAACCTCCCAAATTTACAAAAGATTCTGAGTCGATTGAATATACTTTCCAAAACATTCAGCCTCGAAATTCAATCACACGGAAAATATACAAAATTTACGCATTTTCTCCTTCAATTTGGGACAGAAATTGAAATTTGGAAAAAGATTGAAGATAAAACTTAATTTACCATATTATAACATACATTAAAGTGAATCTTGTGTATTTTTGGTCTTATATTTTGAATTCACATTTGAAATCTGGGCAGTAATGGAGTTTCAATGGCTATTATCAAAATTGTTGACTTTTCACATTGATTTTAAAAGAACTTCTGAATGGCCTATACCCCTCAAATGTGACTATTTATAGTATCTCATTGCCAAATTTTGCATCTACATCATATCGTTTAAAACTTTGGATACAAAAAAGTCAGAAATATTTTGCCAACACAAGGTCATCAGCCCCTTTTCCATCACAGGGACTTTTCTCATGACTTGTGGCAAAGATATGCCACTCAGTTGTAATACCAAAATGGTCGGAATTAAAGCATACATTAGCTAAATTTTTATATGCCCACATGGAAATGTGGTCATAATAGTCATATATTGTTGTCGCTGTGTCCATCGTCCCTAATTTTTTGTAAACGCTCTAGAGGCTAAAGTTAATATCTGATTGACTTTAAATTTATGCACAGTGTTTCAGGTCATGAGACGAAGAAGCCTATTGATTTTCAACGTTATCCGATAATTACTACCAGAGTTTTGACCAGGGGCGTAAAAAAAAATTTTAATCCACTAGCCCCGGGCTAGTAGTCGGCAGTCAGGCACCAGGCCGGCATTAATATCCACTACTAGTCCATAGTTCGACAAAGTAAAGGGCTACACAGTTAACGGGTCACAGTTTGGTTGCACTGGTGAAACAGTTAAAAAAAAACCTACAAATTGATAGAAAACATTGCTGTGGCTACCATTCCTGGATTTGAAGGTCAGACATGATATGAAATGAATGTCACTAAAGACCATATAAATACTTCATATAGCATATGTCATTTGTAATATATCTCGGTAAATTAATGTCCTTAACGTCCTTTGAGAAATAAATGTCGGATGTTTTACAGTTTATTTATCTATATGGTCACAAATAAGTGATGGCACTAGTCCTGGACTAGTACGACAAAATCGGTCACTAGCCCGTAAGTTATTTTTGGTAGCCCCGGGCGTCAGGCTAGTGGATTTTTATGCCCCTGGTTTGACCCTTGATCACTTTTAGAAATCTTGTGAACGCTCTAGAGGCTAAAGTTAATATCCGATTGACTTTAAATTTATACACAGTGTTTAAGATCATGAGACGAAGACGCTTATTGATTTCCAACGTTATCCGATAATTACTGCCAGATTATGACCCTTGATCACTTTTTTTTCCCCCGCCTTTCGAAGAAAGTTGGGGGACTATTAAAATGGGTTCATCTGTCTGTCTGTGCCTTGATGGAGTTAGAAGATGAGCATTTTCCCCTTAGGGTAAGCAGAGATAAGCAATTTGATTGGTTGATGCTTTGGGACACGATAACTTTAGTTCTAATTAAGTGAGAGTGATGGAACTTGGTGTATAGTTTCATTACAGTAATACCTTGACTAAGTTCGATAATGAACATTTTTTGCTCAGGGTAAGCAGAGCGATAAGCAATTTGGTTGGTCAAGACTTTGGAACACAATAACTCTCCTTATTTTAAAAAATGTTCAAACTTGGTGTGTATGCCCATTAGGTCAATGCCCTGATGGAGTTCGAAGATGAGGATTTTCTGCTTAGGGTAAGCAGAGATAAGCCATTTGATTGGTTGATACTTTGGGACACTGACTCTCTTTCTTACTGAGCTAGAATGTTGATACTTTGGGACACAATGACTCTCTTTCTTACTGAGCTAGAATGTTCAAACTTGGTGTAGGCATTCATTAGGTGAATGCCTTGATGGAGTTCAATGATGAACATTTTCTGCTTACAGTGAGCAGAGATAAACAATCTGATTGGCTGATGCTTTGGTTGATTGATTCTAATTAAGTGAGAGTGATGAAACTTAGTGTATAGTTTCATTACAGTAATACCTTGATTAAGTTTGATAATGAGCATTTTCTGCTTAGGGTAAGCAGAGCGATAAGCAATTTGATTGGCCGAGACCTTGGAACACAATAATTTTCCTTCTTATTGAGTTAAAATGTTCAAACTTGGTTTATGTGCTTATTATTAGGTCAATGCCTTGATGGAGTTCGAAGATGAGCATTTTCTGCTTGGGGTAGGCAGAGATAAGCAATTTGATTGGTTGAAACTTTGGGACAGTATGACTCTCTTTCTTACTGAGCTAGAATGTTCAAACTTGGTGTAGGCGTTCATTAGATGAATGCCTTAATGGAGTTCGATGATGAATATTTTCTGCTTACAGTGAGCAGAGATAAGCAATCTGATTGGCTGATGCTTTGGGGCACAATAACTTTGCTTATAATGAAGTGAAGAGCGATGAAACTCAGAATATGGGTGCATTATATCATTACCCTAAGAATTTTCTGCTTAGGCTAAGAATTGATAAACAATTTGATTGATCAAGATTGGTCAACAACTTTGCTTCTATTTGAGGTAGAATGTTTAAACTTGATGTAGATGTTCATAAGGTGAGTGTCTTGAGTTGACTGAGTTCAATAATTAACATTTCGAGCTGAAGCTAAGTAGGGCTAATCACTTCCATTGGTCGATGCTTTGGGACAAGATAATCTTCATTTAAGCTGATAGTAAGTGATGGCACTTCATGTACAGTTGAAAAAAATAAATGTGCAATTAATTAATATGTGTCATCTATTTATTTTGAGATTTCGGCGGGGGACATCAGCCTCACTGTTAATTGGCTTGTCAAATCTTGTGAACGCTCTAGAGGCTAAAGTTAATACCGGTATCTGATTGACTTTAAATTTATAAGGTTATGAGACAAAGATACCTATTGATTTTCAGCAATATTCAATAATTACTACCGAGTTTTGACCCTTGATCTCTTTTAGAAATCTTGTGAACGCTCTAGAGGCTAAAGTTAATATCTGATTGACTTTAAATTTATACACAGTGTTTAAGGTCATGAGACGAAAAAGCCTTTGATTTTCAGCAATATCTGATAATTTCTGCTAGAGTTATGGCCCTTGATCACTTTGAAGTATTTTGTGGATGCTCTAGAGGCTAAAATTTATATCCAATTTGAATTTATACACAGTGTTTAAGGTCATAAGACAAAAAATACCAGTCATTTTCAAGGATTTCCAATTATTACTGCCAGAGTTATGGCCCTTGATCACTTTAAAATATCTAATGGACGAAGGCCATGAGACAAACATCAAAACAATTCAAACCATTTCTGATAAGATTTTCATGTGATATAAGTGTTCTCCTTACTGATGGAAGAAAAAAAATATGCGATAACCCTTGTTGACTGCCCGGACGACTTAGCTGTTGTGGGCGTATGTTCCGTTGCCTTTAAACCTATCTTTTATACTTGCTTGCTGCACCGTAGCCATATATAATCTTTTTTAAATTGGGACATTCGATTTTGAAGTTGCTCAATAGGCTACATACTGATTTGAAGGAATAATAGAAATATTCAAAAGTGAAGTAAAATCAAAAAAAAATCTTAAAACATGACTAAGCCATAGCCTATCAGTAACTGAGTAACCTACTTTTACTATTTAGTTCTTAGACTAGAGAACATTTTTCTATATGTCTATGTTGTTATCTTCTCAGTAACAATACTATGTAAAAGCAGAATTCTAACAATGTTGTAAGCAACAAATGCAGAGAACAGTGATAATGAAACAACAGTTATGTCAATGTGGTTGCTATGGCAACCATCCAAAATCCTTAATATTTCACTAAATTTATACAATTCATAATATTTTATATTACATTGGCTGTAAATATGTGCTCAAATGATTTCTGCTATCGTACTTAAAATGTGGTACCGTAATCAATTGGTTTGTCATGGTGATCAATTGGTTTGAAAATTGAATAACATTGCCTTTTTGGGGGTTTGTTTTTGTTTTGATTGCTATAACAACCAAATATTAAGTATTATAGAAGAGAAAAGATAAGTAATTGTAAAAATTCACTACATTTACCTGTACGGTACACAAATTTCACTTGAAAATCTCAATTCCTTTATTATTTTTTTTGTCCCCCGCCTTTCGAAGAAAGTTGGGGGACTATTAAAATGGGTTTGTCCGTCTGTCTGTCTGTCTGTCCGTCTGTCCGTCACACTTTTTGGGACACAATGACTCTCTTCCTAATTGAGCTAGAATGTTCAAACTTGGTGTATGTGTTCATTAGGTCAATGCCTTGATGGAGTTCGAAGATGAGCATTTTCCGCTTAGGGTAAGCAGAGATAAGCAATTTGATTGGTTGATGCTTTGGGACACGATAACTTTAGTTCTAATTATGTGAGATTGATGAAACTTGGTGTATAGTTTCATGACAGTAATACCTTGACTAAGTTCGATAATGAGCATTTTCTGCTCAGGGTAAGCAGAGCGATACACAATTTGATTGGTTGATGCTTTGGGAATCAATAACTTTAGTTCTAATTAAGTGAGAGTGATGAAACTTGGTGTATAGTTTCATTACAGTAATACCTTGACTAAGTTTGATAATGAGCATTTTCTGCTCAGGGTAAGCAGAGCGATACACAATTTGATTGGTCGAGACTTTGGAACACAATAACTCTCCTTCTAATTGAGTTAAAATGTTCAAACTTGATGTATATGCTTATTAGGTCAATGCCTTGATGGAGTTTGAAGATGAGCATTTTCCGCTTAGGGTAGGCAGAGATAAGCAATTTGATTGGTTGATGCTTTGGGACACGATAACTTTAGTTCTAATTAAGTGAGTGTGATGAAACTTGGTGTATAGTTTCATTACAGTAATACCTTGACTAAGTTCGATAATGAGCATTTTCTGCTCGGGGTAAGCAGAGCGATAAGCAATTTGATTTGCGGAGACTTTGGAACACAATAACTCTCCTTCGAATTGAGTTAAAATGTTCAAAATTGGTGTGTATGCTTATTTTAGGTCAATGCCTTGATGGAGTTCGAAGATGAGCATTTTCTTCTTAGGGTAGGCAGAGATAAGCAATTTGATTGGTTGATACTTTGGGACAAGATAACTTAGGTTCATCTTGATTGATGATTTTTATGCCAATACAATGACTGCATTCTCATTCAGTAATAGATTCGACAGTAACAGTGTATAGAAACGATTGACTAGGACACGAGGGCCCTTTTCTCAAGCGTGGGGGCCCTTTTGTCTGCCTTTAGGGCCCCCCTAACTAGGGCACATTTTCATTTTTCTCGTCGGTTTTAGCATTTTTCTTTATAAAACAGTTTTGGATGACACTTTGTGTACAGTTTGATTGCTCGATACGTTTGAAAAAAATAAATGTGCGATTAATTAATATGTGTCATCTATTTATTTTGGGATTTCGGCGGGGGACATCAGCCTCACTGTTGGCTTGTTAACCCTAAAGTTGGGCAATTTCCAATTGTGGAATGTTTTTCAAAGGTAAACCCTTTCCCGTGTATAAAGAGATGGCACATAAATATTTTTTTGTTATTTATCCGTTCAATCTTGCCTGACACCTACTGACTTAAAATAATATAAAAATTGATATTAATGAGATAAATTATCAGAAAATGATGCTTTTTTATACGCCCACATTATCATGTGGACGTATATTGTCGTCGCCCATGTCTGTCCGTCCACAATTTGTTTGTGGACTCTCTACAGGTAACAATTCTTATCCGATTTTGACGAAACTTCAAATATAGGTTTATCCCCATAAGATCTCAGCTGCTTTCGATATTGGCATGTATCGAATTGAAACTTCATGGATTATGGCCCGTGATTGTACGAAAAATCATGTTTTTCGCTTGTGGACCCTATAGAGGTCACAATTTTGAACCGATTTTGATGAAACTTGACATGTATGTTTATAACCCAAAGATCTTGGTTCCTTTCAATAGAGGCCAAAGTTAATACCCGATTGACTTTAAATACACACACACTGTTTAAGGTCATGAGACGAAGAAGCCTAATGATTTAAAGTGATTTCAAATAATTACTTCCAGAGTTGTCTCCCTTGATCACTTCAAAAACCCTTGTGACGCTATAGAGGCCAATTTTATCATCCGATTGACTTAAGATTGATACACAGAGTTTAAGGTGTTGAAGCGAACAAGTATTTTGATTTTCAATGAATTTTGATAACTGAACAGCTAAATCCATGATATTAAATGTTTCCTATACTAATTGTATTTTATAAAAAGCAAACAAATTCTAATGATTTTTTAGATAATTACATAATGAATTGTTACTCTTAATCAGATTTTAGTGTATTACAAATGTTCATTACCAAAAAAAGTAAAAATATGCAACAACCCTTGTTGACTGCCCGGACGATTTAGCTGCTGTGGGCGTATGTTTCGTTACCTGGCAACCTATCTTCAGTGCTTGCCACGAAGAATCTCTGCGTGAGTACTCA
This sequence comes from Patella caerulea, assembly GCA_036850965.1. NCBI lineage: Eukaryota > Metazoa > Mollusca > Gastropoda > Patellidae > Patella > Patella caerulea. The sequence continues at coordinate 44,586,584 of JAZGQO010000001.1, read as the reverse complement.
ATTACTCACGCAAAAAAGATTCTGCGTGAGTTAGGCGAGTAACTGACTTACTCACGCAAAATTTTCCTAGGAGAGTAAAATTAAAGTAGAGACCAAGAACTCTGGCAAATAACAGTGCATTAATTAACTGCCATTCCAGAGATGTAAGACTTTTTCTAATGTTCTTCACAAGAAGTGAGCCTTCTTATCTGTTGTAATATTAAATATTACTAATATTAATTCAATACTTTAATTTAATAAAAAATAATAAAGAAATATTTTGTCCAATTTATTTTAGCTTAATGTGAAAATAATAGTAGTTTACAAAAAAAAAAAACCCAAAAACCCAATATCAAAGAAAAAACTAGACCTGCATGCAGGAATGACGGGTTTCACTGGTGCCAAGTTACTCTTAAACATGTCACTTCCAATGCCAAGTTACCCTTGAACATATGTCACTTCCGGTACTACCGAACCACTAAACATGTTTCCAAATTAACATTGCACACAAATAAAATGGACGCAGAATCAACCAATCAATCCAGCAATATCAAGTCATTTTATACATTTGTTACTTGTAAGTGATCTTGACAAAATTAAATTACTTCCGGTGTTAATGAAAATGTTCAATTAGTCTTATGAAATCAGAAATGGCATACGATATCATATAGTGAAAATTTTATGTAAATCGAATAATAATTGCCACTTTTAAAGACCAAAAAACTTGAAAAGTGACTTGTAGAAAATCTGCTATTTCTCTGCAACCGTACAAGTTAGAAACCATTTTGTGGTATCTGTATGATCGTATGGGTTCATTCTATTTGTTGATTAGCATCAAATACCATAATTTGAAAAAGATTTCAAAACCGACTCATTTGAATAAAATATCTGTTTTGAAGGCTAAAAATACAGTTTTTGCCAAAATAACGTTACTTCCGGTGATAATGAAAATCTTAAATTACTTGTATGAAATCCCAAATGGCATTAGGTATAACATGGTGTAACGTTTATGAAAATCGAATAATAATTGACACTTTTATGGCCCCGAAACCTTCAAAAGTGACCTGTAGAAAACCGTCTATTTCTCGGCAACCGAACAAGTTAGAAACAATTTTATGATATCTATATGACCATATGAGTTTTGTTTATATGTGAATTTAAACAGAAAGTTAAAATTATTAATACATATTAAGGCCGGGTGGACAGTAGAAAATTCCATTTTTTTTAATCATTGAGGTAAAGTTATCATTCTTACACATCTAAGAACACATCCATTGAGTAATACAAAAATGGCCGAAAAATTTTCCTGGGGGTACCTGTTGCTATGGAAATGGCGGCCATATTGGATTTATGCGTATAATTTTAGTCATCTAGTTTCTCAAAAACTATTCAACAGAATGTTTTAAAATTAAGCAGAGGGGTTACTGACATGTTTCTTTGTGCAATAGGCAAGTTTCATTACAAAATAATAATTTGAAAGCGAGTTATACACATTTTAATGTTAACTTTGAAATTTTTTCACATGTCACAGTTGCTATGGCAACAATATATCAGGAACTATTTTGCAGATTTCAATACAATTCTCCTATTGCACACATTTATTATATAGGAAGTTATATTCCAAGTTTCAAGAAAATCTGACCATAACTTTCAGAGATATAGCATGACTAAAATTGATAACTTTAGAAAAAAATGTTATGAGAAATCAGCCATTGAGTTCAAGTATTTCAGTAGAACAACTTACGCTGACCTGTTCAATTCATTTATTTTATTTCAATATACTGACTTTTAATATAAATATTTTTTTAATGTATTTCTTCATTATATACAATATTTTCTCTTATTTTATTTCTTGTGTATAAATTTACAACCAAACTTTGACAGACATTGTTATTCAAAACAACCATAACTATGTTACAGTCAGTAGTAGGCCTACCTGGTAATGGTATTACTACCTATACCACTACTAGGTCTAGCAGACGAATATTCATCTTCATTTTGTTTATTATGGGTGTCTGTCATACTTATTTAGTCATCTAAACAATTCCAAAGGCATTTTATTTGAATATCTTTATTAATATTGATAAACAATGACGTATGGATCAGTAATATAGCAACCGGGATTGATCTGGTATGAGCTTAGTGCGCATGCCCATTGACCTGACCTTAAAGGATTGCCCGCTTCTGATTGGACACTTCGACATTGACCTATGTGACCGACCAATCAAAAACGTATTCTCAAAATAACCTCATTAGGTATGCAAAACTTGTTCTTGTTTGCTATTTTTATCTCCACATAGAGGAAAGGTTTCAAGACACCCCCCAAAAACGTCATTTCCTTTCAAAAGGGGAAATCCCAAGCTTTCTAACAGTATCCAACATGGCGACAGTTGACCGAATGAAAACAGAGTATTTCGCGTATGAAATGCCTATAGTTTTTAGATTTTTATCAATAGTTTTAGCGGAATTTGAGCAAAATAAAAAAGGGTGGCATCATTCAGAAATAAAGAATAATTTTGTGAAAAAAATGACTGGTATGTGTTCCTAGATAGTGTTACTCGCCGATAATCATTAAACCTCAAAAACGATTTTTTTGTTAAAATTCACCAAATGAAGTGCGAACGACGGCCTTAAGTTATTCTTGGTTGAATAAAACATTGATTTAAAAAGTTTAAAATGCAGTTTTTGACCAAATGATGTCACTTCCAGTGTCAATTTTAAATTGTAATCAACTTGATATGACGCTACATGCTTTTTGAATCAAATGATGTCACTTTTATAAAAATCCAATAATAATTGACTATTTTACAGGCAAAATAACGAAAACAGTGACTTGTACAGAACTGCCCATTTCTTGGTAACTGCTTATATTACAAACGAATTTTAACAAACATTTTCTTCGTATGGATTATAGCTACAAGTTTATAAAAGTTAAGAAATATTTAAAAATCTGAAAAGCCTGAATACAGGGCTTCCACTTCAAAATTTCCCCAACCGGTCATTTTTCTCACGGAGAAAGTGGTGCTATTTTAAGCACATAATAAGAAGCCATAACATTGCTATCGGAATGTTGATCGACTTTAATTGGGTCAAGGACAGTCACACAAAAAATCAACCTCACATTGACATTTATATACCCACCCACCTATTTATCCCCTTAATAAATAAAAGAACACATGTAATCAATTATTATCATTTAGTTATTTATACATTCATAAAGTATAACAATAACAAGATGCATTCATTTATCGAGAGTACAGTATTTTCTTAATTTGTTTACGACATCACCCGTATATACTCGTCGGTTTCTACAGGATTTCCATTTCTGTAAATGGAAACGTGCTGTTGAAATTCTCATTAATTCGTCAAGATTTTTCATGCTCAAGGAACATCGTAACTTGGTTTTAATAATGTTTTGGTGCTAGAATCCCGGTTCTCAGTGGCATACGTGACATTATTCGGCTGTTGACTATTTTCTCCATACACGGGGAAAAAGTAGTTCCGAATGATTAGCACACGTAAATAATTCAAAGTGATATATACACATGTACAATAATTAACATAATTCTTAAACTTATCAATTTATTAACTCGTATTGATATTTTGAGAGCTCAAATAATATCGTGCTAGTATTTTAACTCTATAACATGTAAAGATATTTGCACTTATTTCAAAATGGCGGCGATCGTAAAAGCTCATTGTTTTAACCAAATGACGTCTACCGATTGTTATATAAACGGAATAAATGGATTAAAAACATACCTGGGAATACATATTTTTGTGTGGGAATATCATATCTTAACCGGGGGAATATTTAGTAGAGAATTTACGGCTGACTTTGTTTTTCGGGGCGGAACTGTCATAGGTTGTAAATAGGTCAATTTTACACCATTTTTAGCCTCTTAATCGAATTTGCTCGAAAATGAAATCGAAATTAAAAAAACTGCTTCCTACATTTTTTGCGCCTTGAAAGGGCACACTCTTTGAGTCAAATAATTTTTCCCAAAAATAATATTTGTTTTCGAAGAAGGAAAATAACTGTCAAAATTGTAGTTTTTGGTAAAATTATGCCACTTTCGGTAATAAAAAAAATGACAATTGATACAACGAAGCATATGAACTTTGTTTTATACAAATCGAACAATAAAAAATTAATCTAGGACTGAAAAACTGAATTAGCCAATGGTGGCCAAGGAAAATTACTGAGACAAAAATTTTTAACATTTTTGCACTAGTCAGATGACTCTTTAATTCTGTGCACAATACGACTAAAAAATATTCATAAAATAAAAAAGTTTTTTGTAAAATTTTAAATTTTCAAAATTTGGCGCCTAATATCTTCGAAGATTTGCCGAAAATCAAAAATCGAAAGTAGCGTAGCTATGTGCCCTGTCTCAGGCTATGCCAAAATGTATCGAAAGTTAAAATTCAATGATTATTGTTAAAATTACTGCAATATTTTCAAAAACGATAACTTTGGTGATTTTGGACATTTCGCATTGTCACAGAACGTTCAAAATAGCTTTATCCTCTAAGTCACACCCACTTTCCCAGTAAAACGAAAGAAATCGTAACGATGCGACACGTAGTTGCTGAGATCTATTCAAATTGGAATCTGAATAATAATAATAATAATAACTAGACCTGCATGCAGGAATGACGGTTTTCACTGGTGCCACGTTACCCTTGAACATGTCACTTCCGGTGCCAAGCTACCTTGAACATATGTCACTTCCGGTACCAACGAAACCACTAACAGGTTTCCAAATAAACATTGCTCACATTAAAAAAAAACGGGGAATCAACCAAATCCAGCAATATCATTTCATTTTATACATTTGTTACTTGTAAATGATATTGACAAAATTACATTTCTTCCGGTGTTCATAAAAATGTTTTATTAATTTTATGAAATTAGAAATGGCATAGATATCATAATATAGTGAAAAAATTTTTGTAAATTGAATAATAATTGCCACTTTTAAAGACCAAAAAACTTGAAAAGTGACTTGTAGAAAATTGGCTATTTCTCTGCAACCGTACAAGTTAGGAACCATTTTGAGGTATCTGTATGATCGTATGGGTTCATTCTATTTGTTGATTGGCATCAAATATCATAATTTGAAAAAGATTTCAAAACAGACTCATTTGAATAAAAAGTCTGTTTTGAAGGCTACAAATACAGTTTTTGCCAAAATGAAGTTACTTCCGGTGATAATGTAAATCTTAAATTACTTGTATAAAATCCTAAATGGCATTAGGTATAACATGGTGTAAAGTTTATGAAAATCGAATAATAATTGACACTTTTATGGCCCCAAAACCTTCAAAAGTGACCTGTAGAAAACCGTCTATTTCTCGGCAACCGAACAAGTTAGAAACAATTTTATGATATCTATATGAACATATGAGTTGTGTTTATATGTGAATTTAAACCAAAAGTTAAAATTATTAATACATATTAAGTAATTCTTGTTTGAATAAAACATTGATTTAAAAAGATTAAAATGCAGTTTTTGACAAAATGACGTCACTTCCGATGTCAATTTTAAATTGTATTCAACTTGATATGACGCTACGTGCTTTTTGAATCAAATGATATCACTTTTATAAAAATCCAATAATAATTGACTATTTTACAGGCAAAATAACGAAAACAGTGACTTATGCAGAACTGCCCACTTTTGGTAATAAAAAAAATGACAATTGAGACAACGAAGCATATGAACTTTGTTTTATACAAATCGAACAATAAAAAATCAATAAAGGACTGAAAAACTGAATTAGCCCATGGCGGCCAAGGAAAATTACCGAGGCAAAAAATGTTAACTTTTTTGCGCTAGTCAGACGACTCTTTAATTCTGTGCACAACACAACTAAAAAATATTCATAAATAAAAAAGTTTTTTGTAAAATTTTAAATTTTGGAAATTAGGCGCCAAATATCTTCGAAGATTTGCAGAAAATCAAAAATCGAAAGTAGCGTAGCTATGTGCCCTGTCTCCGGCTATGCCAAAATGTATCGAAAGTTAAAATTACTGCAATATTTTCAAAAACGATCATTTGGTGATTTCGGACATTTCGCATTGTCGCAGAACGTTCAAAATAGCTTTATCCTCTAAGTCACACCCACTTTCCCAGTAAAACCGAAGAAATCGTAACGATGCGACACGTAGTTGCTGAGATCTATTCAAATTGGAATCTGAATAATAATAATAATAAGAATAATAATTTTAACAAAAACAATAGTGTTTCACACAAGCTACGCAGTGTGAAACCCTAACTAGATCTGCTACTGTCCCATGCAGATATGAAAGCTTTCATATTCATGGTCACGTGTCATTGATTGTATCAAGTATCCTAAATAAAAGGATAAGAAGAAAAAATTATTAAAATTAGTCAAAAACTCGCGAAGTTACAAGTCTAAATATAGTATGAAACATTGCACCCAGGCATAACAATAATCTGAAAACTAAAGGGAAATAACTGAAACTTGTATTACTGTAATGAGACGGATGAGAAAATGAAATGAAAATGGCGGGAAAAAAAATTAAAAATGGCAGGTTGGACAGGCGACCTTACTCCTTGTCACGTACAACCGGGCATTCGAAAACACGCTAGTTAACTCAATGACAGGCGCGCGTGCTAACCATTCAGGCACCCAACCCCCCCTTTGAAATCAGACACGTGCAATATGTCATATAAGAAGAATAAGAAGTCGCTCACAACAAAATGGTAAATTAATGAGTTTAGGCCAAAAGGTTGAGCTACTGTTTTAGAGTACTTAATAGTTTTAAAGAGACACGTTAAGGGTTGTAGTTAAATGAAAGTTTAATTTTAAATAAGACCAATAAAGTTAGGATTTAATAATGCCAGACTAATATTTTCAATATGTTTGGTTATAAGTAGGAAATCGTGACGACTTCTTAAGCATGTTTTAAACAAAGGATCATGTTTGTTTAAACAAGAATGGCACTCTGCAATAAAAAAACTGGCCAAAGCAAGATTTCTAATTAAATAATTGCTAGAACCAGAAAAATATTTATCCACTATAATAAATAAGCAACATAGAGAAAATGAAATGAAATTGAATGGGGTTTAACGTCCGACTGTTCTGCTCCTAAAATGGGCTAATGAAGACGGGCATATGCCATAAAGTGTGCAATGAGGGAAATTTTACCCGGGCAGCGGCGGTTACGGCCTACGAGGTTGGACAGGCGACCATACTCCTTGTCACGTACAACCAAGAAATCGAAACAACGCCAGTTGACTCAATGACAGACGTTATGATACAGAGCGCACGTGCTAACCATTCAGCCACGCAACCTCCCTAAAATCGGCAAATTGCTGACCTACAGCGAGAAACATTTCAACCGGGCCAAATTTTCTATTGTAACAGTTTAATTTGCACGGTACCTTTAGTTATCAACCGAATATTACAAAACTTTTAAAAATAAGCTCCCCCTGACCAGCTTAAGCGTTCGCAATAAACGTTTGCCCCTTAAAATCGGCAAATTGCTGACTTTAAAGTGAGAAACATTACAACCGGGCGAAATTTTCTGTTTTATCACTTTTACAGTACCTTTGATTACCAACCGATTATTACAAAACTTTAAAAATAAAAGAGAAAGAGAGAAATGCGGCCTAATGTCCATTCGACACAAACTAGGTCATTTCGGGACTAACATATGTTTTTAAATTTTATTTAAAAACTCCCCTTGCGCTTACAGGTCTTTAGCCGTTGGGAGGAAACCGAAGGACACGGAGAAAAAACCCACGAGGTTGGACATCATACTTCATGTCACGTCCAACCTGGAGATCGAAACGACGCCCATTGACTCAATGACAGACGTTACGATACAGTGCGCACATGCTAACCATTCAGCCATTCAGCCTCCCTGAATTCGGAAAATTGCTGACTTATAGCAAGAAACATTTCAACCGGGCGAAATTTTCTGTTTTAACAGTTTAATGTGCACGGTACTTTAATTACCAACCGATCATTACAAAACTTTTGAAAATGAGCTCCAACTGACCAGCTTAATCGTATGCAATAAACGTTTTGCCTGAATTGAAAGTTCTGCACGGAGAAAGTTCATCTCGATTTCCCGGCGTGGTTCCCCTTTTCAGTGAGGCAGAACGGAGGGCCTGACAAGCACAGCTGTATAGTCGTTCGGATGGGACGAAAAACCAAGGTCCCGTGTACACATTGGAGTGCACGTAAAATATCCCTAAGCAGTTGGAATTCAATACTGTTGAATAAGCTCTATACGATGACTAAATGCGTAGATTGTAGTCACCCACACTGCCTGTTTCGCTTAACAATGAAAGGGTGCCGTATTCAATGTTCCATCCTTTTGTTCTTCTACTCCTGATATGTTGGACTGTTGATCGATGGTTTCATATAAAAGACTACCAATAAGACTCTTTGTAGAAGAAGTTCCCCAAAAATAGTATGTTGACTTTACGAAAAAGACCTCTAAACGTGCTCCAAATTGTAAAAATACGACTTTTTTGGATTTTCAATCTCTTTTTTTTTCGGCTATCCCTGATATTTAGAAAAAATAATACAATGATTTCACACAACAGGCTAGCTATTAGACTCTCTATTGACAAAAGTTTCACCGCCCTCCCTTCATTATAACCGAAGTTATCGTGCCCTAAAGAATCAACAAATTAGCATGCTTATCTCTGCTTACCCTAAGCAGAAAATGCTCATCTTTGAACTCAATCATAACATTGACCTAGTGAACGTCTACACCAAGTTTGAACATTCTAGCTTAATTAGAAGGAGAGTAATTGTGTTCCAAAGCCCCGACCCTTCAAATTGCTTCTATTTTTCATTTTCAATTCAAAATGGTGACCATCACGTGACCGAAATCAAAATTCTATTCGCGACATTTTTTAGGCCTTCCTACAAGGATTCAGAAAATATAACTCCCGAGTCTGTAAGTAAAATAGCAAAAAAGCCTTATTGATTTTTCACTTTTAAATATGGCGGCACTTCCGGTTCGATCGACAAATTCCATATTTTGTGTACAAATCAGTAATTACTTATCTAGTATCCAAAAAAAAAATCAGGTCATTCTGACCTATATTTCGATGATTTTTTTGAAAATTTTGATCTTTAATTTCGTCAAGGGGAGATAATTTAGAAAATTTCTAATTATATTTTTGAAGTCACATCGGTAAGATCTACTTATATACTAAATTTCATGAAAATCGTACAACTATTAAAGAAGTTGTCAAATTGGTTTAAACTTCCGGTTCGAAATCACAGCGACGAATTTTCGAAATTCGAAAATGTGAAACTGCAGATGAAAATGTTTTTTATAAAGGTATTCAAAGAAAAAAGAATTAGTAAAATCGGTCAAAAAATAACAAAGTTACGACTATGCATTGTCCATTTTGTCGTTCGTAAATTTCGGTGATTTCGGATTCGTAAAACGTTTTGAAAATATATTTAATCAAGGTTCGCACCCCATTTTTGGGGGGGTAGGTCAAAATTTCAGAAAGATCCTACGGATAGATTCTGAGAAATCCGATTTGCAGAAAACACACAAAAAAAAAAAATAATAATAATAATCTTAACAGAAACAATAAGCTTTCATATGTAATATGAAAGCTAAACTAGACCTTCATGCAGGAATGACGGGTTTCACTGGTGCCACGTTACCCTTAAAATGTCACTTCCGGTGCCAAGTTACCCTTGAACATATGTCGCTTCTGGTACCAACGAAACCACTAAACAGGTTTCCAAATTAACATTGCACACAAATAAAATGGACGCAGAATCAACCAAATCCAGCAATATCAATTCATTTTATACATTTGTTACTTGTAAATGATCTTGACAAAATTAAATTACTCCCGGTGTTAATGAAAATGTTCAATTAGTCTTATGAAATCAGAAATGGCATACGATATCATACAGTGAAAATTTTATGTAAATCGAATAATAATTGCCACTTTTAAAGACCAAAACACTTGAAAAGTGACTTGTAGAAAATCAGCTATTTCTCGGCAACCGTACAAGTTAGAAACCATTTTGTGGTATCTGTATGATCGTATGGCTTCATTCTATTTGTTGATTGACATCAAATACCATAATTTGAAAAAGATTTCAAAACAGACTCATTTGAATAAAATATATGTTTTGAAGGCTAAAAATACAGTTTTTGCCAAAATGACATTACTTCCGGTGATAATGAAAATCTTACATTACTTGTATGAAATCCCAAATGGCATTAGGTATAACATGGTGTAACTTTTATGAAAATCAAATAATAATTGACTCTTTTATGGCCCCAAATCCTTCAAAAGTGACCTGTGGAAAACCGTCTATTTCTCGGCAACCGAACAAGTTAGAAACAATTTTATGAAATCTATATGACCATATGAGTTGTGGTTATATGTGAATTTAAACGAAAAGTTAAAATCATTAATACATATTAAGTAATTCTTGGTTGAATAAATCATTGATTTAAAAAATTTAAAATGCAGTTTTTGACAAAATGACGTCACTTTCGGTGTCAATTTTAAATTGTAATCAACTTGATATGATGCTACATGCTTTTTGAATCAAATGATGTCACTTTTATAAAAATCCAATAATAATTGACTTTATTACACGCAAAATAAAGAAAACAGTGACTTATGCAGAACGGCCCATTTCTTGCCAACTGCTTATATTACAAACGAATTTTAACATACATTTTCTTCGTATGGATTATAGCTACAAGTTTATAAAAGTTACGAAGAAATATTTTAAAATCTGAAAATTCTGAATAGGTTGTAAATAGGCCAATTTTACACCATTTTTAGCCTCTTAATCGAATTTGCTCGAAAATGAAATCGAAATTAAAAAAAATGCTTCCTACATTTTTTGCGCTTTGAAAGGGCACACTCTTTGAGTCAAATAATTTTTCCAAAAAATAATATTTGTTTTCGAAGAAGGAAAATAACTGTCAAGATTGTAGTTTTTGGTAAAATTATGCCACTTCCGGTGCCGACAGATAACACTTTTGGTAATAAAAAAAATGACAATTGATACAACGAAGCATATGAACTTTGTTTTATACAAATCGAACAACAAAAAATTAATCTAGGACTGAAAAACTGAATTAGCCAATGGCGGCCAAGGTAAATTACTGAGACAACATTTTTGCACTAGTCAGATGACTCTTTAATTCTGTGCACAATACGACTAAAAAATATTCATAAATAAAAAAGTTTTTTGTCAAATTTTAAATTTTCGAAATTTGGCGCCTAATATCTTAGAAGATTTGCCGAAAATCAAAAATCGAAAGTAGCGTAGCTATGTGCCCTGTCTCAGGCTATGCCAAAATGTATCGAAAGTTAAAATCCAATGATTATTGTTAAAATTACTGCAATATTATCAAAAAGGATAACTTCGGTGATTTCGGACATTTCGCATTGTCGCAGAACGTTCAAAATAGCTTTATCCTCTAAGTCACACCCACTTTCCCAGTAAAACCGAAGAAATCGTAACGATGCGACACGTAGTTGCTGAGATCTATTCAAATTGGAATCTGAATAATAATAATAATAATAATAATAAAAATAAGAATAAAAATAAGAATAATAATTTTAACAAAAACAATAGTGTTTCACACAAGCTATGCAGTGTGAAACCCTAACTAGACCTGCATGCAGGAATGACGGGTTTTACTGGTGTTACGTTACCCTTGAACATGTCACTTCCGGTGCCAAGTTACCCTTGAACATATTTCACTTCCGGTACCAACGAAACCTCTAAACAGGTTTCCAAATAAACATTGCTCACATCAAATAATATGGACGCAGCATCAACCAAATCCAGCAATATCAATTCATTTTATACATTTATTACTTGTAAATGATCTTGACAAAATTACATTACTTCCGGTGTTAATGAAAATGTTCAATTAGTTTTATGAAATCAGAAATGGCATAGATATCATACAGTGAAAAAAAAATTTGTAAAATGAATAATAATTGCCACTTTTAAAGACCAAAAAACTTGAAAAGTGACTTGTAGAAAATCGGCTATTTCTCTGCAACCGTACAAGTTAGGAACTATTTTGCGGTATCTGTATGATTGTATGGGTTCATTCTATTTGTTGATTGGCATCAAATATCATAATTGGAAAAAGATTTCAGAACAGACTCATTTGAATAAAATATCTGTTTTGAAGGCTAAAAATACAGTTTTTGCCAAAATGACGTTACTTCCGGTGATAGCGAAAATCTTAAATTACTTGTATGAAATCACAAATGGCATTAGGTATAACATGGTGTAACATTTATGAAAATCGAATAATAATTGACCCTTTTATGGCCCCGAAACCTTCAAAAGTGACCTGTAGAAAACCGTCTATTTCTCGGCAACCGAATAAGTTAGAAACCATTTTATGATATTTATATGACCATATGAGTTTTGTTTATATGTGAATTTAAACCAAAAGTTAAAATTATTAATACATATTAAGTTATTCTTGGTTGAATAAAACATTGATTTAAAAAGTTTAAAATGCATTTTTTGACCCAATGATGTCACTTCCGGTGTCAATTTTAAATTGTAATCAACTTGATATGACGCTACGTGCTTTTTGAATCAAATGATGTCACTTTTATAAAAATCCAATCATAATTGACTTTTTTACAGGCAAAATAACGAAAACAGTGACTTGTACAGAACTGACCATTTCTTGGTAACTGCTTATATTACAAACGAATTTTAACATACATTTTCTTCGTATGGATTATAGCTACAAGTTTATAAAAGTTACGAAGAAATATCTTAAAATCTGAAAAGCCTGAATAGGTTGTAAATAGGCCAATTTTACACCATTTTTAGCCTCTTAATCGAATTTGCTCGAAAATGAAATCGAAATTAAAAAAACTGCTTCCTACATTTTTTGCGCCATGAAAAGGCACACTCTTTGAGTCATATAATTTTTCAAAAAAATAATATTTGTTTTCGAAATAGGAAAATAACTGTCAAAATTGTAGTTTTTGGTAAAATTATGCCACTTCCGGTGCCGACAGATAACATTATTGGTAACAAAAAAAATGACAATTGAGACAACGAAGCATATGAACTTTGCTTTATACAAATCGAACAATAAAAAATTAATCTAGGACTGAAAAACTGAATTAGCTAATGGCGGCCAAGGAAAATTACTGAGACAAAAAATTTTAACATTTTTGCACTAGTCAGATGACTCTTTAATTCTGTGCACAATACGACTAAAAAATAATCATAAATAAAAAAGTTTTTTGTAAAATTTTAAATTTTCGAAATTTGGCGCCTATTATCTTCGAAGATTTACCGAAAATCAAAAATCGAAAGTAGCGTAGCTATGTGCCCTGTCTCAGGCTATGCCAAAATGTATCGAAAGTTAAAATCCAATGATTATTGTTAAAATTACTGCAATATTTTCAAAAACGATAACTTCGGTGATTTCGGACATTTCGCATTGTCGCAGAACGTTCAAAATAGCTTTATCCTCTAAGTCGCACCCACTTTCCCAGTAAAACCGAAGAAATTGTAACGATGCGACACGTAGTTGCTGAGATCTATTCAAATTGGAATCTGAATAATAATAATAATAACTAGATCTGCTACTGTCCCATGCAGATATGAAAGCTTTCATATTCATCGTCACGTGTCATTGATTGTATCAAGTATCCTAAATAAAAGGATAAGAAGAAAAAATTATCAAAATTGGTCAAAAACTCGCAAAATTACAAGTCTAAATATAGTATGAAACATTGCACCCAGGCATAACAATAATCTGATAACTAAAGGGAAATAACCGAAACTTGTATTACTGTAATGAGACGGATGAGAAAATGAAATGAAAATTGCCGGAAAAAAATTAAAAATGGCAGGTTGGACAGGCGACCTTACTCCTTGTCACGTACAACAGGGCATTCGAAAACACGCTAGTTAACTCAACAATGACAGGCGCGCGTGCTAACCATTCAGCCGCCCACCCCCCCTTTGAAATCAGACACGTGCAATATGTCATATAGGAAGAATAACAAGCCGCTCACAACAAAATGGTAAATTAATGAGTTTAGGGCAAAAAGGCGTCTACAGCAACCGGTGTTCCCAGGCGGTCACCCATCCTAGTACTATTCGGGCCCGACGTTGCTTAACTTCAGTGATCGGACGAGAACTGGTGTTTTCAACATGGTATGACCGTAGACCAGAGAAGGTGGACAGAACCCGTAGTTATACTTACCTGAATTGACCCGCTTATTGATTTTTTGTTTTGTATTTTGTTTAAGAGTATAACCCGTATAGTTATACTTGAATTGACCCGCTTATTGATTTTTTTTTTTGGGGGGGGGGGTCGGTTTTAAAAAGGCGTCTACAGCACCCGGTGTTCCCAGGCGGTCACCCATCCAAGTACTGACCGGGCCCGATGTTGCTTAACTTCAGTGATCGGACGAGAACTGGTGTTTTCAACGTGGTGTGGCCGTAGACGAGAGAAGGTGGACAGAACCCGTAGTTATACTTACCTGAATTGACCCGCTTATTGATTTTTTTTTGTTTTTTGTCGGTTTTAAAAGGGCGTCTACAGCACCCGGTGTTCCCAGGCGGTCACCCATACAAGTACTGACCGGGCCCGACGTTGCTTAACTTCAGTGATCGGACGAGAACTGGTGTTTTCAACGTGGTATGGCCGTAGACGAGAGGGCGTGGACAGAACCCGCAGTTATACTTACCGGAATTGACCCGCTTATTGATTTTTGGGGCGGTTTTTGTCGGTTTTGAAAAGGCGTCTACAGCACCCGGTGTTCCCAGGCGGTCAGCCATCCAAGTACTGACCGGGCCCGACGTTGCTTAACTTCAGTGATCGGACGAGAACTGGTGTTTTCAACGTGGTGTGGCCGTAGACGAGAGAAGGTGGACAGAACCTGTAGTTATACTTACTGAATTGACCCGCTTATTGATTTATTTTTTTTTGGAGGGGGGTCGGTTTTAAAAAGGCGTCTACGGCACCCGGTGTTCCCAGGCGGTCACCCATCCAAGTACTGACCGGGCCCGACGTTGCTTAACTTCAGTGATCGGACGATAACTGGTGTTTTCAACGTGGTGTGGCCGTAGACGAGAGAAGGTGGACATAACCCATACTTGTGCTTACTCAAATTCTTTTTGTGTCTTTTTCCCTGGGGAGACAGGCCGAGCGCAGAGCTGTAGTGGTGCAAAAGAGTGCGCGCTGTGGTCTGATTGGCGGAAAATTGATTTTTTCACGAAGAATCAGGGCAAAAAGGCGTATACAGCACCCGGTGTTCCCAGGCGGTCACCCATCCAAGTACTAACCGGGCCCGACGTTGCTTAACTTCAGTGATCGGACAAGAACTGGTGTTTTCAACGTGGTATGGCCCTAAACGAGAGAAGGTGGACAGAACCCGTAGTTATACTTAGCTGAATTGACCCGCTTATTGATTTTTTGTTTTGTTTTTTGTTCTAGAGTATTTAATTGTTTTAAAGAGACACGTTAAGGGTTGTTCATAGTTAAATGAAAGTTTAATTTTAAATAAGACCAATAAAATTAGGATTTGATAATGCCAGACTAATATTAAATAAAGTTTTAAATTAAGAATAATTAATTATTGGTCTAAGGCAATGAAATGCTTTAATTTGACGGATGAAATGTACGATGGGTGTCCACACTATGTGGCTAAGGCGTTGGCCTGCTAGCCAGGAGGTCGGGTGTTTCGATCCCTGCATTGGCCGAGAAAGTTCATCTCGATATTCTGGTTTGTCCCCCCCATCCGCCGTGTACACATTGGAGTGCACGTAAAAGATCCCTTAGCAGTTGGAATTCGATATTGTTGAATAAGCTCTATACGATGACTAAATGTGCAGATTGTAGCCACCCACACTGCATGTTTTGCTTAACAATGAAAGGGTGCGGCTTTCAATTTTCGATCCTTTTATTCTACTACTCCTGATATTTTGGACTGTTGATCTATGGTTTCATATAAAAGACTACCGATAAGACTCTTTGTAGAAGAAGTTCCCCAAAAATATTATGTTGACTTTAGAGAAAAGGACCTTTAAAAATGCTCCAAATCGTAAAAATACGACTTTTTGGATTTTCGATCTCTTTTTTCTGCTACCCCTGATATATAAAAAAAAAATGATACAATGATGTCACACAACAGGCTATCTATTAGACTCTCGATTGACAAGAGTTTCATCACCCTCCCTTCATTATAACCGAAGTTATTGTGCCCTAAAGAATCAACAAATTAGCATGCTTATCTCTGCTTACCCTAGGCCGAAAATGCTCATCTTTGCACTCAATCATGACATTGATCTAGTGAACGTCTACACCAAGATTGAACATTCTAGCTCAATTAGAAGGAGAGCTATTGTGTTTCAAGTCTCGGCCCTTCAAATTGCTACTACTTTTCTTATTCACTTCAAAATGGCAACCATCAGTTGACCTAAATCAAAATTCTGCTCCCTGCGATTTTTGGGCCACCCTTCAGGCATTCAGAAAATATAACTCCCGTGTCTGTAAGTAAGATAGCAAAAAAGCCTTAGGGATTTTACATGTTTCAAGATGGTGGCATTTCTGGTTTGATCGACAAACTCCATATTTTGTGTAGGAATCAGTAATTACTTGTCGAGTATCGAAAAAAAATTTCCGGTCATTCTGACCTATATTTCGACGATTTTTTTTTAAACTTTGATCCTTAATTTCACCAAGGGGAGATAATTTAGAAAATTTCTCATTATATTTTTGAAGTCACATTGGTAAGATCTACTTATATACTAAATTTCATGAAAATCGTACAACTATTAAAGAAGTTGTCAAATTGGTCTAAACTTCCGGTTCGAAATCACAGCGACGAATTTTCGAAATTAGAAAATGTGAAACTGCTGATGAAAATGATTTTTTTCAAGATATTCAAAGAAAAAAGAATTAGTAAAATCGGTCAAAAAAAAGCAAAGTTACGACTATGCATTGTCAGTTTTTTCGTTCGTAAAATTCGGTGATTTCGAATTCGCAAAACGTTTTGAAAATATATTTAATCAACAGCCACCACCCATTTTTGGGGGGGGTAGGTCAAAGTTTCAGAAACATCCTATGGATAGATTCTGTGAAATCCGATTTGCAGGAAAAACACAAAAAGAAAAATAATAATAATCTTAACAGAAACAATAAGCTTTCATATGAAATATGAAAGCTTAACTAGATCTGCTACTGTCCCATGCAGATATGAAAGCTTTCATATTCAACGTCATGTGTCATCCATTGTATCAAGTATCCTAAATAAAAGGATAAGAAGAAAAAATTTTCAAAATTGGTCAAAAACTCGCGAAGTTTCAAGTCTAAATACAGTATGAAACATTGCACCCAGGCATTACAATAATCTGAAAACTAAAGGGAAATAACCGAAACTTGTATTACTGTAATGAGACGGACGAGAAAATGAAATGAAAATGGCGGGAAAGAACTAAAAATGGCAGGTTGGACAGGCGACCTTACTCCTTGTCACGTACAACCGGGCATTCGAAAACACGCTAGTTAACTCAATGAAAGGCGCGCGTGCTAACCATTTAGCCACCCCCCCTCCCCCGTTTGAAATCAGACACGTGCAATATTTCATATAGGGAGAATAACAAGTCGCTCACAACAAAATCGTAAATTAATGAGTTTAGGTCAAAAGGTTGAGCTACTGTTTTAGAGTATTTATTTGTTTTAAAGAGACACGTTATGGGTTGTTCATAGTTAAATGAAAGTTTAATTTTAAATAAGACCAATAAAATTAGGAATTAATAATGCCAGACTAATATTAAAATAAAGTTTTAAATTAAGAATAATTAATTATTGGTCTAATGCGAGAGAGAGAGAGAGAGAAATAGGTTTAACGTCCACGCAACACAAACTAGGTCATTTCGGGACTAACATATGTTTTAATTTTATTTCAATAATTCGCATGCGCGTAGGGGTCTTTAGCAGTGGGAGGAAACCGGAGTTCCCGGACGAAACCCTCGAGGTTGAGAAGGCGCCCATATCTCCATGCCACATACGCTCAGACCTGGGCTCGAAACCACAGCCGCAAGCCAGAGGGGACTGGTCAGCTAGAGATCGAAGCGCGGCACTCTAGTCCACCCCCCCCACCCCCTGGTCTAATGCAATGAAATGCTTTGATTTGACGGATGAAATGTACGATGTGTGTCCAGACTATGTGGCTAAGTCGTTGGCCTGCTAGCCAGACGGTCGGGTGTTCGATCCCTGCATTGGCCGAGAAAGTTCATCTCGATTTTCTGGCGTGTCCCCCCTCCCGCCGTGTAAACATTGGAGTGCACATAAAAGATCCATTTGCAGTTGGAATTCGATACTGTTGAATACGCTCTATACAATGACTTTAAAGTGAGAAACATTACAACCCGGCGAAATTTTCTGTTTTATCACTTTTACAGTACCTTTGATTACCAACCGATTATTACAAAACTCTATACAATGACTTTAAAGTGAGAAACATTACAACCGGGCGAAATTTCTGTTTTATCACTTTTACAGTACCTTTGATTACCAACCGATTATTACAAAACTTTAAAAATAAAAGAGAAAGTGAGAAATGCGGCTTAACGTCCATTCGACACAAACGAGGTCATTTCGGGACTAACATATGTTTTTTTTTTATATTATTTAAAAACTTCCCTTGCGCGTACGGTTCTTTAGCCGTGGGACGAAAACAAAGGACACGGAGAAACCCACGAGGTTGGACACAATACTCCATGTCACGTGCAACCTGGAAATCGAAACGACGCCGGTTGACTCAATAGTAAGTGCAGGGGGACTGCACCACACACAATTCTACACAAAAACAAATATACAGATAAGACATAATGCTAAGAGACCACAAACAACAACAAATCAAAAAAGAGTGAATGGATCCGGGGGCTAGCCGTAAGCGTCCACTGCGCTGTACAGTCCCGGGCCTGTGGTGACACAGACTTCACTCATATTTGAAAAACAAGTTGGGAGTAAAAAACCCAAGTAAATAATTATATAATGTCAGTATGAGTCATGATCTGCTATATGTTGCAAGAAATACGAATGCAAGCATATTGTTGTATAAATTCCAAATTATACAAGTAACCACATCGTTAAATGTATCCAAGAAGTAGGCCTAGTTCTAAAAAAAACTAGATGCATTAAAACAATAAAGAAGAGGATTGAAGTATCTTGAATGCATTTGGAAACACGTTACAACCGTCACAGAAACAAGAACAAAACTGAATACATAAGCAAAGGAGTGTAAGACCGTCTAGGGAGACTGTCGTCTGCTAACTGAATGGCGTGACGTGAATCTGTAGTTATAGTTGTTATGACGTCGTCGCTAGAAGGTGCAATTTCCCGATAAAAAAAAGGGCGATAATCTAGATGAAATAACGTTAAAAACTAAAAAACTATAAGTTTTTGAGACCATGTAATTGTGCAAACCATAGCATAAATATCATATAATAACCCACGTAAGAAACGCAAAACAGACGTTACGATACAGCGCGCGTATGCGAACCATTCAGCCTCCCTAAAACCGGGAAATTGCTGACTTATAGCAAGACACATTTCAACCGGGCTAATATTTTTGTTTTAACAGTTCAATTTGCACGGTTTAAAACTTCCCTTGCGCGTACGAGTCTTTAGCCGTGGGAGGAAACCGAAGGACACGGAGAAACCCCACGACGTTGGACACCATACTCCATGTCATGTACTACCTGGAAATCAAAACGACGCCGGTTGACTCAATGACAGACGTTACGATACAGCGCGCACATGCTAACCATTCAGCCATTCAGCCTCCCTAAAATTGGGAAATTGCTGACTTATAGCAAGAAACATTTCAACCGAGCGAAATTTTCTGTTTTAACAGTTTAATTTGCACAGTACTTTAATTACCAACCGATTATTACAAAACTTTTGAAAATAAGCTCCAACTGACCAACTTAATCGTATGCAATAAACGTTTGGCGTGAATTGAAAGTTCTGCACCGAGAAAGTTCATCTCGATTTTCCGGCGTGGTTCCCTCTTGTCAGTGAGGCAGAACGGAGGGCCTGACAAGGACAGCTGTCTAGTCGTTCAGATGGGACGAAAAACCAAGGTTCCGTGTACACATTGAAGTGCACGTAAAATATCCCTAAGCAGTTGGAATTCGATACTGATGAATAAGCTCTATACGATGAATAATGTGCAAATTGTAGTCACCCACGCTGCATGTTTCGCTTAACAATGACAGGTTGCAGTTTTCAATTTTCGATCCTTTTATTCTTCTACTCCTGATATTTTGGACTGTTGATCGATGATTTCATATAAAAGACTATCGATAAGACTCTTTGTAGAAGAAGTTCCCCAAAAATATTATGTTGATTGAAGAGAAAAGGATCTTTAAAAATGCTCTAAATCGTAAAAATACGACTTTTTGGATTTTCGATCTCTTTTTTCTGCTATCCCTGATATTTAAAAAAAATGATACAATGATTTCACACAACAGGCTAGCTATTAGACTCTCGATTGACAAGAGTTTCACCACCCTCCCTTCATTATAACCGAAGTTATTGTGCCCTAAAGAATCAACAAATCAGCATGCGTATCTCTGCTTTCCCCGGGCAGAAAATGCTCATCTTTACACTCAATCATGACATTGACCCAGGGGCGTAAAAATCCACTAGCCCGACGCCCGGGACTACCAAAAATAACCTACGGGCTAGTGACCTATTTAGCCGTACTAGTCCGGGGCTAGTGCCCTTTCATTGCTCATTTTTTCTGTGATTTGAACTACATAAATGAGATGTGAAATACTGCACTTTTATTTCTCCAATCCAAACGAAGCATAGCATAACAATAGTTTTTTCTCTGACTGTAGCGAACACGGGAAGGTTGTTGTTCTTGGTGTTTAACGTCCGCTTCCACCGAAGGTGATATCGCAGACAAAACACGGGAAGGTTGTACCTCTTCTATTTATAGTGGGGCTAAATATAGATCTCAGTCAATAAAATCTAAAGTCATGTGATAATCTAGACTACAATGCATGATGGGGGATGTAAGAAGCACTTCCCACCTCTCGCAATTTAAAGTCATGTGACAATCTAGACTACAATGCATGATGGGAGATGTCTACTTTAGTTTTATCGTAGAAATAGATAAGGACCTGCGTTGTCCGTTATTTATCGGATATATTGAAATAAAAACTAGTTCAAATTGACCAAGAACAAAACTCGGACTTAATCAAATTAGTCCTTCATTTATAAACTGATTATTTTACATTAATTAATAATATAGGCCACTTTCTGTTGGCGTACGTCGGCACAGTATTGCAGGAACGGTATCCCGTGCGGTAATTTGATAAGCGGTAAAGTTGAAAAACATTCGTCATATGGATTGAGGCCAGGAAAAACTGTATACTCCACATCGACTCATGTACCCCGTATATTATTGAATACAGTTCAGTTAGAAAGAATACATTTAATGTGGTCAAATGGGTGACAATCTGCAGTGTACATTATTGACGATTAAAGTTTGTACCTTGTCCAACTACGGACTAGTGGAACTGGATGCCGGGCTAGTGTCTGACAGTAGACTACTAGCCCGGGGCTAGTGGATTAAAAAATATTTTTACGCCCCTGCATTGACCTAGTGAACGTCTACCCCAAGTTTAAACATTCCAGCTTAATTAGAAGGAGAGTTATTGTGTTCCCAAAACTCAGCCCTTCAAATTGCTTCCATTTTTATACGCCCACATTTTCATGTGGACGTATATTGTCGTCGCCCCTGTTCGTCCGTCCGGACGTCCGTCCACAATTGTTTGTGAACAGTCTACAGGTCACAATTTTTATCCGATTTCAATGAAACTTAAAATATAGGTTTATCACCCTAAGATCTCGGTTCCTTTCGATATTGGCATGTATCGGACCGTAACTTCATGGGTTATGGCCCCTGATTGTACGAAAAATCACGTTTTTTAGCTTGTGAACAGTGTAGAGGTCACAATTTTGAACCGATTTGGATGAAACTTGAAATGCGTGTTTATAAACCAAAGATCTTGGTTCCTTTCGATATTTGCGCCAATTGAATCGTAACTTCCTGAATTATGGCCCCTGATTGTCCGAAAAATCGCCCTTTTTAGCTTGTGGTCCCTCTGGAGGTCAAAATTGTTATCCGATTTAAAAAACCGTCTGATTATATCACCGTTACATGGTTATGAAGGTTGAGTTCAAATTTCGTGAAAATCGGACCAAAATTGACGGACAAAATGGCCGCCATTTGTACGCGAATAGTGTGAAAATATGTTATATCAAGGTTGTGAACAGTGTAGAGGTCACAATTGTGAACCGATTTGGATGAAACTTGAAATGCATGTTTATAACCCAAAGATCTTGGTTCCTTTTGATATTTGCGCCAATCGGATTGTAACTTCCTGAATTATGGCCCCTGATTGTCCGAAAAATTGCCCTTTTTAGCTTGTGGTACCTCTGGAGGTCAAAATTGTTATCCGATTTAAAAAAACGTTTGATTATATCACCGTTCCATGGTTATGAAGGTTGGATTCGAATTTCGTGAAAATCGGACCAAAATTGACGGACAAAATGGCCGCCGTTTGTACGCGAATAGTGTGAAAATATGTTATATCAAGGTTGTGGACCTTATAGAGGTCACAATTTTGAACCAATTTTGATGAAACTTGGCATGCATGTTTATAACCCAAAGATCTTGGTTCCTTTCGATATTTGCGCCCATCGGATCGTAACTTCCTGAATTATGGCCCCTGATTGTCCCAAAAAATCGCCCTTTTTAGTTTGTGGTCCCTCTGGAGGTCAAAATTGTTATCCGATTTAAAAAACCGTTTGATTATATCACCATTTCATGGTTATGAAGGTTGAGTATGAATTTTGTCAAAATCGGACCAAAATTGACGAACAAAATGGCCGCAGTTTGTACGCGAATAGTGTGAAAATATGTTATATAAAGGTTGTGGACCTTATAGAGGTCACAATTTTGAATCGATTTTGATGAAACTTGACAGGTATGTTTATAACCCAAAGATCTTGGTTCCTTTCGATATTTGCACCCATCGGGTCATTACTTCCTGAATTATGTCCCCTGATTGTACGAAAAATCACCCTTTTTAGCTTGTTGTGGCTCTGGAGGTCACAATTATTATCTGATTTAAAAAAAAAAACGTTTGATTATAAAAACCAAACAAATTCTAATGATTTTCTGATAATTCCTTAATATGCGACAACTCTTGTTGACTGCCCGGACGATTTGGCTGCTGTGTGGGCGTATGTTTCGTTGCCTGGCAACCTATTTTTCATTTTCAATTCAAAATGGTGACTCCCAGTTGACCTAAATTAAAATTCTACTCCCGACGTTTTTTAGGCCTTCCTCCAAGGATTCAGAAAATATAGTTCCCGTGTCTGTAAGTAAAATAGCAAAATGGCGTTTGAGGTTTTTACATTTCAAGCTTGTGGCACTTCCGGGTTGAGCTACAAACTCCAATTTTTGTGTACGAATCAGCGGTCTCGCAGCTAGTAACAAAAAAAAAAATCAAGATGATTTGACCTATATTTCGTCGATTTTTTTGAAAATTTCGATCCTCAATTTCTCCAAGGGGAGATAATTTAGAAAATTTCTAAAGTCATTTTTCAAGTCGCATCATTAAGGTTTACTTACATATCAAATTTCATAAAAATCGTACAACTAATAAAGAAGTTGGTCTAAACTTCCGGTTCGAAATCACAGCGACGAATTTTCGAAATTCGAAAATCCGAAATTGCAGATTTGAAGGTAATGTCTTAAGGTACTCATAGAAAAAAGAATTAATTAAATAGGTCAAATACCGGTAGTCACAAAGTTACAGCATTGTAGGTCAAATGCATTCGTTCGTAAAATTCGGTGATTTTGGATTCGTAAAACGTTTTGAAAATATATTTAATCAAGGTTCGCACCCCATTTATAGGGGGGTAGGTCAAAGTTTCAGAAAGATCCTATGGTTAGATTCTGAGAAATCCGATTTGCAGAAAATACACAAAAAAAAAAAATAATAATAATAATGACTTTAAAAGAAACAATAAGCTTTCATATGTAATATAATAATAAGAATAATAATTTTAACAAAAACAATAGTGTTTCACACAAGCTACGTAGTGTGAAACCCTAACTAGACCTGCATAGCAGTGCTGAATCAGCTTTCAGGGTCCTTCATATCATTGCCATGCTTTTAAATTTACCATTATACTCTAAACGACCGTCAGGACTCGGGGTAACAGAAGTTTAAGAAGAGAAATAGTAGTAGTTTTCGAGATAAACGAGTCTGAATGGGCTCCAACAAAAGGAAGAAAATACTACATTTTCGGCATCTCATAATCTATTGCCTAACCATCGAATTTGTATTCTGATATCTTATAAATGCTCAAAAAGGAAAATACTAGATCTTCAGCGTGCCGTAATATTTGTGATTGAACACGCCATCATGAGCCGGATTGCAAAATAAGTGAAAATATTGAGTCTATAAATATACTATCTATCGACACAAAAGATCAAAATAGCAATAAAAGATTTTAGAACATCTTTATCTGAAAGTTTTGTAAGAGTACTGTATTCTTAAATCTGTCCTTTTTATACGCCCACATTGAAATGTGGTCGTATATTTTCGTCACCCCTGTCCGTCCGGCCGTCCGTCCGTCCCGCGTCCACAATTGCTTGTGGACGCTCTAGAGGCTAAAGTTAATATCTGATTGACTTTAAATTTATACCCAGTGTTTAAGGTCATGAGACGAAGAAGCCTATTGTTTTTCAGCGATTTCCGATAATAACTACCAGATTTATGGTCCTTGATCACTTCAAAAAATCTTGTGGACGCTCTAGAGGCCAAAGTTAATATTCGATTGACTTTAAATTTATACACAGTGTTTAAGGTCATAAGACGAAGAAGCCTATTGATTTTCAGCGATTTCCGATAATTAGTGCCAGAGTTATGGCCCTTGATCACTTCAAAAAATCTTGTGGATGCTCTAAAAGCCAAAGTTAATATCCGATTGACTTTAAATTTATACACAGTGTTTAAGGTCATAAGACGCAGAAGCCTATTGATTTTCAGCGATTTCCGATAATCAGTGCCAGAGTTATGACCCTTGATCACTTCAAAAAATCTTGTAGACGCTCTAAAAGCCAAACTTAATATCTGATGTACTTTAAATTTATACACAGTGTTTAAGGTCATAAGACGAAGAATCCTATTGATTTTCAGCGATTTCCGATAATAAGTGCCAGAGTTATGGCCCTTGATCACTTTAAAAAATCTTGTGAACGATCTAGAGGCCAAAGTTAATATCCGATTGACTTATAATTCATACACAGTGTTTAAGGTCATGAGACGAAGAAGCCTATTGATTTTCAGCGATTTCCGATAATTAGTGCCAGCGTTATGGCCCTTGATCACTTCAAAAAAACTTGTGGATGCTCCTAGAGGCCAAAGTTGATATCCGATTGACTTTAGGTTTATACACAGTGTTTAAGATTATGAGACGAAGAAGCCTATTGATTTTCAGCGATCTCTGATAATTATTGCCAGAGTTTTGGCCCTTGATCACATCAAAAAATCCTGTGGACGCTTTAGACGCCAAAGTTAATATCTGATTGACTTTAAATTTACACACACTGTTTAAGGTCATGAGACGAAGAAGCCTACTGATTTTCATTGATTTCAAATAATTACTTCCAGAGTTATCTCCCTTGATCACTTCAAAAAACCTTGTGATAAGCTATTATGCACTAAATCACAAGGTCTGTAATTGCATCAAGTACCATTACCCACTGTACAGAGTTGAAATTCCATGGGAACCCTGCTTCGTAGCTGCTGACTTTCATATTCCATCAAAAATATGCACTCTCAAGGTGGAAATCACACTGCAAAGCCCATAGCGCAGATAATCCCTTGAAACAAAATGCATGACATATTCCTCTTTTCATTAGCCAGGTTATTCTTGGTAGCCCTGCTTGTAACTTACTAACTTGTAGGTCCCATGTCCAATCCCTGCATTTAGTGATGCGTGCAAAATTGCATATTTCTCCGCAACTGCTCATATTACAAACTAATTTTCGCATACATTCTCTTCGTCTGGATTAATGCTACGAGTTTATGAAAATAACAAATAAATATTTCAAAATATGAAGACGCTGAATGAATTGTAAATAACTGAATTTTACACTTTATTTTACATTTTATTCGAAATTGCTCGAAAATGAAATTGAAATTAAAAAATCTGAGCTAAGGATTTTGTGCACCTTTTCGGGGTGCATCCTTATAGTTATATCAGTTTTGAAAAAAAATAATATTTGCTTTCAAAAAGTGGTACCGCACTGTCAAAATTGTAGTTTTTGTTAATATTACGTCACTTCCGTTGCCGACAGAAAAATTTCACCGTAACAAAAAAAATTACAATTGGGACCACGGAGCATATGATCTTTGTTTTATACAAATCAAACAATAAATAATTTTTCTGGGTACGAAAAACTATATTAGCCGATGGCGGCTAACGCAAATTACCAAGACAATTTTTTTTCTCATTTCTGCTCAAGTAGGATGATATTTTAACCCTGTGTAAAATAATATCAAAAAATATTCATAAATAAAAATGGTTTTCGTAAAAAAAATATTTTTTTTCAAAATATCGGACATTTTTTCGACTACTTCCGGTTTTACGATCGTTGTCGTGATAGCTTTACGAAGTTCTTTGGATACTTAACTTTCTGTACCAGAAGTGCCAGAAACATCCATTGAGTAGTTTTGGAAAAAAAGATAAATTAAGGAGCGTTTACAAAAATTTAACGATTTTTCAATTTTTTTCAAAGTTTGATGCCATTTTTGGACCACCTATATTATTTCAATGCTTTCCATTTTGGATTCACTATATAGACAACCGATAGGACTAGATGGTTAGATGTTTGTAAAACTCGTGGACGTTGCTTAAGGAACATGCAACTGTTGAAGCATCTGTCATTCCTTAATGGTTCCCCCCCCCACCAACATCACCTGCAAAAAGATTTCTTAGTTAACGTGCATACTTTCAAATTATGGTATGGATGGGGATGGCAAAAGAAATGGACCTAACTGAATAGGGATGGAAGCAGATAAATGATCAGTTAATTTCAATTATGGCCCAAAACAATGCTGTGCCTGGCGAACTCTTGAAAATTATCAGTTAATTTCAATTATGACCCAAAACAATGCTGTGCCTGGCAAACTCTTTAAAATTATCCATTGCAACTTTTCGGGGTTTCGCAAGTTCTCTTGATGCAGCTGCAGACCTTATGGACTCCCCTACACTGCTGTATGTAGCCCTTGTCAAACTGGAAATTGTGACAATTCAAACAACATTCAATAGTTCGATACTGTGGAGGAGGATGACACTCAAAACTGAACACTCTG
The DNA here is from genome assembly GCA_036850965.1 of Patella caerulea. NCBI lineage: Eukaryota > Metazoa > Mollusca > Gastropoda > Patellidae > Patella > Patella caerulea. The sequence goes on along the minus strand of JAZGQO010000001.1, from coordinate 44,559,137 downwards.
AAACTTATTCTATGGACAGGGGTGTTTGTGCATTAGGTGATAGTGGACAGCTGAAGGTCATGAATTCAATTTCGTAATGACTGAACAGCTCAGTGACATCCATTTAAGTTCTCTTAATGTGGGAATATACATCAAATTTGAGTCAATAGTTACAAACTTTCGGCCATTTGGAGGTGTTGGCGGCCATTTTTAAAAGCCCCCGACAGTGGTTAAGGTCATAAGAGGAAGAAGCCTTTTGATTTTCAGCGATTTCCGATAATTAGTGCCGGAGTTATGGCCCTTGATCACTTCAAAAAAATCTTGTGGACGCTCTAAAAGCTAAAGTTAATATCTGATTGACTTAAAATTTATACACAGTGTTTAAGGTCATAAGACGAAGAGGCCTATTGGTTTTCAGCGATTTCCGATAATTAGTGCCAGAGTTATGGCCCTTGATCACTTCAAAAAATCTTGTGGACGCTCTAAAAGCTAAAGTTAATATCTGATTGACTTTAAATTTATACACAGTGTTTAAGGTCATGAGACGAAGCCTATTGATTTTCACGATTTCTGATAATTAGTGCCAGAGTTAGGGCCCTTGATCACTTCAAAAAATCTTGTGGATGCTCTAGAGGCCAAAGTTGATTTCCGATTGACTTCAAATTTATACACAGTTTTTAAGGTCATGAGAGTTATCTCCCTTGATCACTTCAAAATACCTTGTGACGCTATAGATGCCAAACTTATCATTCGATTGACTTCAGATTGATACACAGAGTTTAAGGTGTTGAAACGAACAAGTATTTTGATTATCAATGAATTTTGATAACTGAACAGCTAAATCCATGATGTTAAATGTTTCCTATACTAATTGTTAGCGTGGGGCAAAACTTTATAAAAAGCAAACAAATTCTAATGATTTTCAGATAATTACATAATGAGTTGTTACTCTTAATCAGATTTTAGTGTATTACAAATGTTTCATTACCAAAAAAAGTAAAAATATGCGACAACCCTTGTTGACTGCTCGGACGATTTAGCTGCTGTGGGCGTATGTTTTGTTGCCTGGCAACCTATCTTAAGATGTTTCAGTGGCCAGTTTGATGCCATCTTCAACAAACACTTTTCCGGGGTCCTACTTAGGTAAACTTTAACTATTTTATAAAGTACACTAAACTCATTTGAGAAACTTTTTGTTGCAATTTTTGGGGGGTTAAACTGTATTTTGACCTGACTATAGGTTATAAATGCTATGCATTATGTATTAATAATAATATAATTTATTTTGTTAGGTTGTGAATGCTCTGAATTATTTAAAAGAATCACATGGTGTTATACATCGAGGTAATATCTTTTTTTATTTATTGTGATATAATAGTTATGTATAGAGAATTTATTATCTGTGTATTTTTATTTTTGGAAGTTTTTTTCTTTTCATCCACAACTGTATCAATGAAGTCTGATGCTGTCTACACTGTACTACTTTGAAAAATCTTGTTAATATCCGATTGACTTTAAATTTATTATACACAGTGTTTAAGGACATGAACCGAAAAAGCCTGTAGATTTTCAGTGTTATCTGTTAATTACTGCCAGAGTTATGACCCTTGATTGATCACTTTGAAAAAATCTTGTGAATGCTCTAGAGGCTAAAGTTAATATCCGTGTGACTTTAAATTTATTATATCCAGTTACTATTGTCAGAGTAATGACCCTTGATCACTTTGAAAAATCTTGTGAACGCTCTAGAGGCTAAAGTTAATATCCGATTGACTTTAAATTTATATCCAGTTACTATTGCCAGAGTAATGACCCTTGATCACTTTGAAAAATCTTGTGAACGCTCTAGAGGCTAAAGTTAATATCCGATTGACTTTAAATTTATATCCAGTTACTACTGCCAGAGTAATGACTCTTGATCACTTTGAAAAATCTTGTGAACGCTCTAGAGGCTAAAGTTAATATCCAATTTCTTGTGGACGCTCTAGAGGCTAAAGTTAATAGCTGATTGACTTTAAATTTGTACACAGTGTTTAAGGTCATGAGATGAAGGTTCCTATTGATTTTCAGTGATATCTAATAATTACTGCCATAGTTATAGTCCTTGATCACTTTGAAAAATCTTGTGAACGCTCTAGAGGCTAAAGTTAATATCCAATTTCTTGTGGACGCTCTAGAGGCTAAAGTTAATAGCTGATTGACTTTAAATTTGTACACAGTGTTTAAGGTCATGAGACGAAGGTTCCTATTGATTTTCAGTGATATCTGATAATTACTGCCATAGTTATAGTCCTTGATCACTTTGAAAAATCTAGTGGACGCTCTTGATCAACTTCAACTATCCTGTGGACGAAAACCATGAGACAAACAATCAAAACAATTTTGATAATTGCTTAATGGGCTATTACTCGTAATAATATTTTCATCTGTTGTAAACGTTCTACTTACTGACAAAAGAAAAAATATGCGACTTGTTGACTGCCCGGACGACTTGGCTGTTGTTGGCGTATGTTTTGTGCAATTCCCTGCCCTTCATCATTAAGTGAGATTGATGAAACTTGGTGTAAAGTTTCATTATAGTAATACCTTCACTAAGTTCGATAATGAGCATTTTTTGCTCAGGGTAAGCATTTTCCGCGTAGGGTAAGCAGAGATAAGCAATTTGATTGGTTGATGCTTTGGGACACGATAACTTTAGTTCTAATTAAGTGAGAGTAATGAAACTTGGTGTATAGTTTCAGTATAGTAATACCTTGACTAAGTTCGATAATGAGCATTTTCTGCTCAGGGTAAGCAGAGCGATACGCAATTTGATTGGTCGAGACTTTGGAACACAATAACTCTCCTTCTAATTGAGTTAAAATGTTCAAACTTGGTGTATATATGCTTATTAGGTCAATGCTTTGATGGAGTTCGAAGATGAGCATTTTCCGCTTAGGGTAAACAGAGATAAGCAATTTGATTGGTTGATGCTTTGGGACACGATAACTTTAGTTCTAATTAAGTGAGAGTGATGAAACTTGGTGTATAGTTTCATTACAGTAATACCTTGACTAAGTTCGATAATGAGCATTTTCTGCTCAGGGTAAGCAGAGCGATACGCAATTTGATTGGTCAAGACTTTGGAACACAATAACTCTCCTTCTTATTGAGTTAAAATGTTCAAACTTGGTGTATATGCTTATTAGGTCAATGCCTTGATGGAGTTCGAAGATGAGCATTTTCCGCTTAGGGTAGGCTGAGATAAGCAATTTGATTGGTTGATGCTTTGAGACACGATAACTTTAGTTCTAATTAAGTGAGAGTGATGAAACTTGGTGTATAGTTTCATTACAGTAATACCTTGACTAAGATCGATAATGAGCATTTTCTGCTCAGGGTAAGCAGAGCGATAAGCAATTTGATTTGCCGAGACTTTGGAACACAATAACTCTCCTTCGAATTGAGTTAAAATGTTCAAAATTAGTGTGTATGCTTATTAGATCAATGCCTTGATGGAGTTCAAAGATGAGCATTTTCTTCTTACGGTAGGCAGAGATAAGCAATTTTTGGATGACACTTTGTGTTCAGTTTGATTGGTCGATACGTTTGAAAAAAATAAATGTGCGATTAATTAATATGTGTCATCGATTTATTTTAGGATTTCGACGGGGGACATCAGTCTCACTGTTGGCTTGTTTATATATTGTCGTCGCCCCCGTCCGGCCGGCCGGCGGTCCAGCGTCCACAATTGCTTGTGGATGCTCTAGAGGCTAAAGTTAATAGCTGATTGACTTTCATTTTATACACAGTGTTTAAGGTCATGAGACGAAGAAGACTTGTTTTTCAGCGATTTCCGATAATAACTACCAGAGTTGATCACTTCAAAAAATGTTGTGTACACTCTAGAGGCTAAAGTTAATATCCGATTGACTTCAAATTTATACACAGAGTTATGGCCCTTGATCACTTCAAAAAATCTTGTGGATGCTCTAGAGGCCAAAGTTAATATCCGATTGACTTCAAATTTATACACAGTGTTTACAGTTATGAGACGAAGACGTCTATTGATTTTTATAATGTGGACGTCCACATTCATAATGTGGACGTATTATGCCGTCGCCCCTGTCTGTGTGTGTGTCTTTGGGTCACCTACATGTACAGGGCGCAATTCTTAATGGATTTTCTTCAAACTTTGTATACTTATTCCTTATACCCTAAGGAAGATCCCTATAGTTTTGGGTGCATGCCCGACCCCCAGGGGTAGAGCTACGTCCATTTCTAGTATTTGTTTGTTTGTTGTCTACAGGCCACATTTCTTGAAAGTTTGCATACATATTCTTTTTACCCAAAGGAACATCTCTATCGTTTAGGGTGCATACCCAACCCCCAGGGGCAGAGCCACGCCCATTTTCTTTTCGTGTGTCTTTGTGTGGCCTACAGGGCGCAATTCTTACTGGATTTTCTTCAAACTTTGTATATTTACCCTCTATACCCTAAGGATGATCCCTATCGTTTGGGGTGCATGCCCAACCCCCAGGGACAGAGCCACGCCCATTTAATACATATTCTTTTTACCCAAAGGGACATCTCTATCGTTTGGGGTGCATACCCAACCCCCAGGGGCAGAGCCACGCCCATTTTCTTTTCGTGTGTCTTTGTGTGGCCTACAGGGCGCAATTCTTACTGGATTTTCTTCAAACTTTGTATATTTACCCTCTATACCCTAAGGATGATCCCTATCGTTTGGGGTGCATGCCCAACCCCCAGGGACAGAGCCACACCCATTTTCTTTTTGTCTAACTGTGTGTCGCCTACAGGGGGCAATTCTTACTGGATTTTCTCAAAACTTTGTATACTTTCTCTTTACACTTTAAGGATGGTCTGTATTGATTTTTGGTGCATGCCCTACCCCAGGGGCAGAGCCACGGGCATTCCTTGTATTTATTTGTTTGTCGTCTACAAGCCACATTTCTTAACATATCATCTTGAAACTTTGAATGCTTATTATTTGTACCCTATGGAACATCCCTATCATTTGGGGTGCATGCCCAACCCCCAGGGGCAGAGCCATGCCCATTTTCTTTTTGTGTGTTGCCTACAGGCCACAATTCTTAATCGATCATCTTGAAACTTTAAATACTTATTCCTTATACCCTAAGGATGATCCCTTTTGTTTTGGGGACATGCCCGACCCTTTGGGACAGCAACGCCCATTTCTTGTATTTATTTGTCTGTCGTCTACGGGCTGCATTTCTTAACGTATCATCTTGAAACTTTGCATACTTTTTCATGGTACCTTAAGGAAGATCCCTATTGTTTTTGGTGAATGCCTGACCCTCAGGGACAGTGCCACGCCCATTTTCTTTTTGTGTTTCTGTGTGTCACCTACAGGCCACAATTCTTAATCGATCGTCTTGAAAACTTTTTTATACTTATTCCTTATACCCTAAGACTGACCACTATTATTTTTGGTGCATGCCGGATCCCCTGGGACAGAGCCACACCCAATGTTTTTGTGTCTTGTGTTCGCCTACAGGATGCTTTTAAAACTTTGCATACCTATTCCTTATACCCTATGGATGACCCCTATTGTTTTTGGTGATTTCCTAACCCCCAGGGGCAGAGCCATGCCCATTTTTACTTCGTGTCTGCGTGTGTTGTCTACAGGCCACGGTTCTTAATGGATCGTCTTTAAACTTGGGATATGTATTCCTTATAGTCTAAGGACGACAAATGCATGTTCCGACTACCTGAGGCAAGACATACCCATTTATTTTTTTTTTTGTCGTTTACAAGCTGCAATTCTGAATGAATCAGCTTGTTACTTGACATATATGTATTCCTTGTAGCCTAAGGGCATCCACTATTGATTTTGGTGAATGTCCCGACCCCCAGGGGCTGAGCAACACCCACTTTTTGCCTTTAGCATCTGAAAGCCACAATTCTGAATGGATTATCTTGGTATACTTATTCCATATACTCTAAGGAATGTTGTTGAGGCACGACCCTCAACCCAGGGAATATTTTACTTTTTTACATTTGATTAGCACTTTCCAGAAAAATTGTGTAAGAATGCTAATCAATTGTACAATTGAGTAGCAAAATTTACGAATTGATTAGCAGTTTTTTAGTATGTAATAGAATTCTTATTTCACATAATTATGTGACAATAACAATACCCATATTATTTGTATTACCAAACTGTTGTTTATATTTATAAATAAAATAAAAATAAAAAGTATGTGACCACATGTTATTCTTTGTACGAAACCTGGACATTCTTTATTTACTTCATGCTCTAGGCAGATCTTTTCTGTGTCATATTTCCTGATTTTCCTCACCCTATCTTGAACTGTTCCTAATTTTAATGTCGAATTTGAAGACAGAACGTTATATCATGTGTTTGAATTTCGGAACGTAACCTCGATCATCCGGTAATTTTATCTTGTAGTGTTTTGAATGTCTGTCTTGACGAATGTGACTACCACAGATATAGAAAGAAAGTATGTAGTGTTGTAATCTCTATCATCAAAACCTTTTATGTCTATAAATAGCAGACGACAACATGTACTGCTCTCGTTCCACTGGACCGTTGCAGAGGCACGTAAAGAGTCTTGATGATATAGACAATAAAATTGCGAGATTTGAGATTTGTTTTGATGGGTTTTAATATACTGAATGGTTTTAAAGTTAAAATTAATTTTCAAAACTTTGATTTGCGCTGAAGCAGGATTTTATGCTAATAATGCTAATCAAATATGAATTTGATTCGCAAAATCAGACGTTTGAGTCTCAAATTGCGATACGAACCCGGTTAAAATATTCCCTGTCTCAACCCTAAACAAACCAAACACCTAGCCTTCTTGACAAAGTACCATATCAATCAAAGTAGAAATGTGGAAGTATATCACTATAAACCTCAGAATGCCTCGTTCGGCATTTCTGTCCAAAGAGGTAAAAAAAATGCCCTCGTTTTTCTGGAGTTCCGAAACGAGGTTTTTTAAATTGCCCTGTGTTTGGAACGAGGTATTTTGTTCAGAACGAGGCTTGATAAAAATGCCTCGTTTAGTAAACGTGGTTTTTTCCGAGATAGTTATTAGAGGTATTTGCTATCAGCAAATTTGTAAAAATTAAAATTTATGTCATTTAAATAATACGAAAATAAAACCAGTCGAAACTATGAAATTATAATCAGAGAAATAGACAAGACAAGAATACACACCATACCCTAAATTATTTTCGCATTATTAATATCCATATGTCTTCATAATTAAACGTTTTAATTAAATTTTAATGTATGAGGTGTGCTTTATTTCCCATTTAATTGACAATTGGTATAAGCCAACAAATTCATCGCTGCGCGTTTATGTAATTTTGCTCCAGTAATATTTTGTGCAATGTTACAGTGTTTCAACAGAAACAGTCAATGCTATAGTCAAGTTATTTTTTTACAATAAATATAAATAAGAAATGAAATTACAGTAGAACTTGCTCGGGCGTGCACTCCTAATAAGCGAACACTTACTTCAACGAGCACCAAAAAATCCCCCCGAGCGATTTTTAAGTAATTTAACATCTGCTAAACACGCACCTGTTCAACGCGTGCAAAGGGCACCACGATTAATTCCCTCCGAAAAAATTCTATTGTTTCAACGGTCACTCCTCTACCCAAAATTCGCCCATTCAACGGCCATTGTTGAATGATACCATCTTGTCGTTCTTTCTTTGTAACACTCCCGCTAATCCCGTGAGTAGTAGTTAATTAACTGGGCCCCCACTGATCAAGTAAAAAGAAATGTAAAAATAACAATCAACCCGGGATTATCTGTTAATTAATCTTTTGTTTTATTAAGCGACTAACCTGGTAATTGTTTTCACACTTAACGGAAAATTATTTGATGCTGATTGAATAAAATGAAAGTACCGAGTTTTGTTACGATCTTCTAGAATCTCTTTTCCATTGCAACTTTGTTGTTAGACGTTTTAGCGCCACCTATAATATTACATACAGAGTTACACCCCTTGTAAATCGGTGATAAAATCACTATGAGCGATGGATTTTCTTTTCATGTGCTTTTTTGATAAAATAAAATTAATTCATTGATTTGCTTCACAAAAATGGGTAAATATTATTGAATGCATCACAATGGTAGACAGAAGTAACGAAGGTTGGTACAAAATGACAAGTTTACAGAAGTTATGTTCGAGATTTGAGTAAAGAATTTTCGTTCGGCGCAAGATTCAACGAGGGTCAAATTTATTGATGTCCGCTCCAAATGCACCCAAGAGTAATTAATTTATGTCAGAACAAAAAGCACCGAGATTTTATTAAGTGGTCGCGTAATCACTAAACTAGTTGGGGTGGGAAATTCTCAAATTCACGGCATTTTGAAACCCTTTTAGACGCTATGATGAAAGTGAAAGAAATATTGGGGGGCCAGAGACCCAGTATTACTAAACAAACACGTATACGCGACTACTTTTAATTCACAACTAGCTAAAAAGTACATGTATTGTTATTGTTATACTACACGAATAAAAAAATATATGAAATCTATATCTTTATTTTTATACGTCCACATTCATAATGTGAACGTATTATGCGGTCGCCCCTGTCTGTGTGTGTGTGTGTGTGTGTGTGTGTGTCTGTGGTTCGCCTACAGGGCGCAATTCTTCATGGATTTTCTTCAAACTTGGTATACTTATTCCTTATACCCCAAGGAAGATCCCTATTGTTTTTGGGGCATGCCCGACCCCCAGGGGCCGAGCCACGCCCATTTCTAGTATTTGTTTGTCGTCTACAGGCCACATTTCTTAACTTATAATCTTGAAAGTTTGCATACATATTCTTTGTACCCTAAGGAACATCCCTATCGTTTGGGGTGTATGCCCAACCCCCAGGGGCAGAGCCACGCCCATTTTTTTTTTCGTGTGTCTTTGTGTCGCCTACAGGGCGCAATTCTTGCTGGATTTTCTTCAAACTTGGTACACATATTCCTTATACCCCAAGGAAGATCTCTATTGTTTTTGGTGCATGCCCGACCCCCAGGGACAGAGCCACGCCCATTTCTAGTATGTATTTGTTTGTCGTCTACAGGCCACATTTCTTAACTTATAATTTTGAAACTTAGCATACACATTCTTTGTACCCTAAGGAACATCCCTATCATTTGGGGTGCATGCCCAACCCCCTGGGGCAGAGCCACACCCATTTTCTTATCGTGTGTCTTTGTGTCGCCTACAGGCCGCAATTCTTATTGGATTTTCTTTAAAACTTTGTATACTTACTCTAAGGATGATCCCTATCGTTTGGGGTGTATGCCCCACCCCCAGGGGCACATTTCTTAACTTATAATTTTGAAACTTAGCATACACATTCTTTGTACCCTAAGGAACATCCCTATCATTTGGGGTGCATGCCCAACCCCCTGGGGCAGAGCCACACCCATTTTCTTATCGTGTGTCTTTGTGTCGCCTACAGGATGAATTCTTATTGGATTTTCTTTAAAACTTTGTATACTTACTCTAAGGATGATCCCTATCGTTTGGGGTGTATGCCCCACCCCCAGGCGCAGGGCAACGCACATTTTCTTTTCATGAGTCTTTATGTCGCCTACAGGGCGCAATTCTTACTGGATTTTCTTCAAACTTGGTATACGTATTCCTTATACCCTAAGGAAGATCTCTATTGTTTTTGGTGCATGCCCGACCCCCAGGGACAGAGCCACGCCCATTTCTAGTATGTATTTGTTTGTCGTCTACAGGCCACATTTCTTAACTTATAATTTTGAAACTTAGCATACACATTCTTTGTACCCTAAGGAACATCCCTATCATTTGGGATGCATGCCCAACCCCCTGGGGCAGAGCCACACCCATTTTCTTATCGTGTGTCTTTGTGTCGCCTACAGGCCGCAATTCTTATTGTATTTTCTTTAAAACTTTGTATACTTACTCTTTATACTCTAAGGATGATCCCTATTGTTTGGGGTGCATGCCCAACCCCCAGGGGCAGAGCCATGCCCATTTTCTTTTTGTGTGTCTCTGTGTCGTCTAGAAGCCGCAATTCTAACTGGATTTTCTTAAAATCAGCGTGGTACTTGGTTTATGTATTCCTTATAGCCCGAGGGCGTCCACTATTGATTTTGATGAATGTCCCGACCCCCAGGGGCAGAGCCACGCCCACTTTTTGCCTTTAGTGTTAGGAAGGCACAATTCTGAATGGATTATCTTGGTATAGTTATTCCTTATACTCTAAGGACGACAACTATTAATGTTGGTGCACGACCCTCAACGCTAAACAAACCAAACGCCTAGCCTTCTTGACAAAGTACCATATCAATCAAAGCAGGAATGTGGACGTATATTGTAGCGTTAGCGTTATGTTTTGTGGTAGGGGTTGGGGCAATATCCGATACCTCTAGTCAAAGAGCACCTCCATTAAGCAAGCATTTTTGAATTTCCCTTGGGTGCTTGCTTAATACAAGTTCTACTGTATATGCTTTTTATAGGCCCACATTGAAATGTGGTCGTATATTGTCGTCGCCCCTGTCCGTCGGTCCAGCGTCCACAAGCAATTGTGGACGCTCTGGAGGCTAAAGTTAATATCCGATTGACTTTAAATTTATACACAGTGTTTAAGGTCATGAGACGAAGAAGCCTATTGTTTTTCAGCGATTTCCGATAATAACTACCAGTGTTATGGCCCTTGATCACTTCAAAAAATCTTGTGGACGCTCTAGAGGCCAAAGTTAATACCTGATTGGCTTTAAATTTATACACAGTGTTGAAGGTCATATTGATTTTCAGCGATTTCTGATAATTAGTGCCAGAGTTATGGCCCTTGATCACTTCAAAAAATCTTGTGGACGCTCTAAAAACCAAAGTTAATATCCGATTGACTTTAAATTTATACACAGTGTTTAAGGTCATAAGACGAAGAAGCCTATTGGTTTTCAGCGATTTCCGATAATTAGTGCCGGAGATATGGCCCTTGATCACTTCAAAAAATCTTGTGGACGCTTTAAAAGCCAAAGTTAATTTCCGATTGACTTTAAATTTATAAACAGTGTTTAAGGTCATAAGACGAAGAAGTCTATGGATTTTCAGTGATTTCCGATAATTAGTGCCAGAGTTATGGCCCTTGATCACTTCAAAAAATCTTGTCGATGCTCTAGAAGCCAAGGTTAATATCCGATTGACTTTAAATTTATACACAGTGTTTAAGGTCATAAGACGAAGAAGCCTTTTGATTTTCAGCGATTTCCGATAATTACTGCCAGAGTTATGGCCCTTGATCACTCCAAAAAATCTTGTGGACGCTTTAAAAGCCAAAGTTAATATCCGATTGACTTTAAATTCTTACACAGTGTTTAAGGTCATAAGATGAAGAAGCCTATTGATTTTCAGTGATTTCCGATAATTAGTGCCAGAGTTATGGCCCTTGATCACTTCAAAAAATCTTGCGGATGCTCTAGATTGACTTCAAATTTATACACAGTGTTTAAGGTCATGAGACGAAGAAGCCTACTGATTTTCAGCGATTTCAAATAATTGCTTCCAGAGTTATCTCCCTTGATCACTTCAAAAAACCTTGTGATGCTATAGATGCCAAAGTTAATATCCGATTGACTTTAAATTCTTACACAGTGTTTAAGGTCATAAGATGAAGAAGCCTATTGATTTTCAGCGATTTCCGATAATTAGTGCCAGAGTTATGGCCCTTGATCACTTCAAAAAATCTTGTGGATGCTCTAGAGGCCAAAGTTGATAACCGATTGACTTCAAATTTATACACAGTGTTTAAGGTCATGAGACGAAGAAGCCTACTGATTTTCAGCGATTTCAAATAATTACTTCCAGAGTTATCTCCCTTGATCACTTCAAAAAACCTTGTGATGCTATAGATGCCAAACTTATCATTTGATTGACTTCAGATTGATACACAGAGTTTAAGGTGTTGAAACGAACAAGTATTTTGATTTTCAATGAATTTTGATAACTGAACAGCTAAATCCATGATGTTAAATGTTTCCTATACTAATTGTTAGCGTGGGGCAAAACTTTATAAAAAACAAACAAATTCTAATGATTTCCAGATAACTACATAATGAGTTGTTACTCTTAATCAGATTTTAGTGTATTACAAATGTTTCATTACCAAAAAAAGTAAAAATATGCGACAACCCTTGTTGACTGCCCGGACGATTTAGCTGCTTTGGGCGTATGTTTCGTTGCCTGGCAACCTATCTTTTGATTAATAAGAATGGATTATTTGTTGTATTTAGACCAGAGAAACACTAATTTGTTGTCTGCGATATCATTTAGGTGTAGGTGTAAAACTATTGCAGACACATACACTGTGAAACTGACATCGTTTAAGATGGGTTTTTTTGACTTTAAAAAATGCTATAGAGTTTTATTTGATTTCAAAACATCGTTTGATAATTGACAATAATCGTTTGAAAACTACAAAAATGGTTTAATTAGAACCATAGTTTAATTTAATGGTACAGCGTTTGATATCTCCGAGTGGGGGTTAAAAATGGACGAACCGTCGAATTATGTAATGCGTTTGATTACTAGACATCGCTTTGATTTCTGAGTTGCCGATTAATTTATCAAGTGTTTAAATATTAGACGAAAAATTTATTTGCTCGCGAGTCGTTTATCCGATCGGTTCATTTTGATTACGATTATTTACATATGAAATGAAGTACGAATAAAAAGGGTGGATATAAAAAAATGAACACGAAGTTATGCTAAACTTACCGTGGTCGTAGTATTATTATCCATTAAAAATAATGATTCACGGTACCATTGACAAATACATCAAAAATCGGTACGTCCATTGTTATTATACCATCGGAAATCGGTAGAGCACATCCCCGGTGATGTATTTTTCTTTAAATCACAAATGAATGAAAATAGGTTTCCACGTGACTAGAAGACCTGGCAATGATTCCACCATTGACAAATACATCAACAATCGGTTTATTATATCATTGGAAATCGGTAAAGCACATTCCAGGTAAAGTATTTTCTTTAAATCACTAATGAATGAACACAACTTTTCATCTGCACATGTGGTCGTGTGATAATCTCGCGAGACTTGTATACTGGCGCCAAACGTCGCTATTCGTCGATCTCCATAGACGAGCTATCGCTCAGTGTGGTGCGGGTCTGTTCATCCCACGATCTTTTCACCCTGGGCTGTTTCATCTCAACCTAATTTTTTATCGGACTGTTCATCCCGGGCTGTTTCATTTCGGATTCGGCTAGCGACGTTTCGGATTAATAATTAAAAGACTGTGGAAAATTTATGTGACAGTACAGCCATTTATCTTTTCGTTTTATGGGAGGCTGATAGTTGCCTTATGCAGTTGATCGGCGACTGTTGAGATCGCGACTAACATTGCTAGTTCTCTTTTGTTTTGTTTCATCGGCGAGTAATAAACTAGGTAATAAAATATTGTTGAAAATTTGTGTATATTTAGTAATACTTCATTGTTTTTCTTTTATCAAATAGTAAGCGAGCCTGATTGACCAATCACTGCTATTGGGTTTTTTTGTGAAACGGAATAATTGCAATCAACACACGGCCGCCATTATCGATGATTGACAACTCACGTTTTTCCTCATCCACCAAACAACCGTAAGATTTCTTTGCACAGCCACAAAGAATAACATGGGGATTATCGGCTAATCAGCTTTAATTATTCCGCTTTGATCGTTGCTATTTCTAATATTTTCCATAGAAAAACATTGCTTTGTACGCACAAATTTATCGATTGGTATTGTCAAGCTTGTCGAGGAATAATGCATGTCAACGTGCAGCTCGCGGATTATCGTTAACAATTTCTAGATACTTGTAAAAAGAGTGCATGTCGTGTAAATATTTATTTTAATTTTTGTGTAGGTCATTTTCAAATGAATTCATCAGCATATTATTTGTTTTAAACAAATGCATTACTTTTTACGGGAAACGATGATTATCAAAGAACCGCAAGTGCAACTATTCACTAATGATTTAACGTTTGGTGGAGCATTTTTACTAATCACATGTTTCGTGTTAATAAATATTTTCTTTCGTGTTTTGAATTGGCCTATTTCAAATAAATTCATCAACAACATTTTTATATAGATAGTACAGATATAAAAAAAATAAAACGCTCTTTTCGTAAACATTCAACATTTGAAATTTTGCCGTAGATTCGTTATGCACAACTCCAGGTGCTGTACTTGATCGCGAGGTGTAAATTATATAATTTAACCTGCATGTTATTTGTGCGGGGGGGGGGGCTTATTATAAATTGATTTGACAGTTGTGTTAAATCTTTCCTTTAAACTTATTCCCCGAGTCAGAAGCGTGACCTACCCAAGTCAGAAATGTCACATACCTGAGTCTGAAACGTCGAGGTTTTATTCTTGAGTCCGAAATGACGCGGGATCGAAATGACAAGTAATCTATTCATTCGGGGCTGTTTCACCCCCCCCCACCACCGTCCTTGTTATTGTTGTTTATTATAGATTTAACATCGAATACATTTAATATGATATTATGGACAGGTTAATTAAATTAAATTATTTACACTTCATAGGTTGAAAGTTGGTTATTAGAATAGCAGTTAATTAACTAAGCTGTACTTATTGTTAAATAAACTGTTAAGCACTTACTTATAGTTAAACAAACGTGTACTTTTTTATACGCCCACATTTTCATGTGGACGTATTATGTCGTCGCCCCTGTCCGTCCGGACGTCCGTCCGTCCACAATTTGTTTGTGGACTCTCTACAGGTCACAATTCTTTTCCGATTTTGACGAAACTTGAAATATAGGTTTATCCCCAAAAGATCTCGGCTGCTTTCGATATTGGCATGTATCGGATCAAAACTTCATGGATTATGGCCCCTGATTGTACGAAAAATCACGTTTTTAGCTTGTGGACCCTATAGAGGTCACAATTTTGAACCGATTTTGATGAAACTTGACATGCATGTTTGTAACCCAAAGATCTTGGTTCCTTTCGATATTTGCGGCTATCGGAATGTAATTTCCTGAATTATGGCCCCTGATTGTCCGAAAAATCGCCCTTTTTAGCTTGTGGTCCCTCTGGAGGTCATAATTGTTATCCGATTTAAAAAACCGTTTGATTATATCACCGTTACACCTTAAGGAAGGTTGAGTTCGAATTTCGTGAAAATAGGACGAAAATTGCCATACAAAATGGCCGCCGTTTGTACGCGAATACTGTTAAAAAATGGTATATCCATGTTGTGGACCCTGTGGAGGTCACAATTTTGATTCGATTTTGATGAAACTTGAAATTCATGGTTATAACCAAAAGATCTTGCTTCCTTTCGATATTTGCGCATATCGGATCGTAACTTCCTGAATTATGGCCCCTGGTTATATGCAAAATCCCCCTTTCTTTAGCTTGTGGTCCCTCTGGAGGTCACAATTATTATCCCATTTAAAAAAACGTTTGATTATATCACCGTTACACTGTAAGGAAGGTTGAGTTTGAATTTCGGGAAAATCGGACCAAAATTGACAGACAAAATGGCCGCCGTTTGTACGCGAATACTGTTAAAAAAATGATTTATCATGGTTGTGGACCCTGTATAGGTCACAATTTTAATTCGATTTTGATGAGGAAGGTTGAGTTCTAATTTCGTGAAAATCGTACCAAAATTGACGGACGAAATGGTCGCCGTTTGTACGCGAATAGTGTAAAAATATGGTATATCATGGTTGTGGACTCTCTACAGGTTACAATTCTTATCCGATTTTGACGAAAAGTCACATTTCTAGGTTGTGTACCGTCACACCATAATCATTGTCGGTTTCGAATTTCATTAATATCAGACTGGAACTGACCAACTAAATGGCTGCTCCCAATACAGTATGAAATACAGGACTTAAAGATGTAGGAAAAATCACTTTCGGTATTGCTTGTTCTCTGTCCATCTCTCGAAAATGTGGGCGTATCCTGCCTGGCAGTGCCAGCCTATCTTTTTATACGTCCATTGTCCACAATTTCTTGTGAACGCTCTAGAGGCTAAAGTTAATATCCGATTGACTTTAAATTTATACACAGTGTGTAAGGTCATGAGACGAAGAAGCCTATTGATTTTCAGCGATATCCGATGATTAGTACCAGAGTTATGACCCTTGATCACATTGAAAAATCTTGTGAACGCTCTAGAGGCTAAAGTTAATATCCGATTGACTTTAAATTTATACACAGTGTTTAAGGTCATGAGACGAAGAAGCCTATTGATTTTCGGTGTTATCCGATAATTACTACCAGAGTTATGACCCTTGATCACTTTGAAAAATCTTGTGAACGCTTTAGAGGCTAAAGTTAATATCCGATTGACTTCAAATTTATACACAGTGTTTAAGGGCATGAGATGAAGAATCCTATTGATTTTCAGCGATATCCGATGATTAGTACCAGAGTTATGACCCTTGATCACATTGAAAAATCTTGTGATCACTCTAGAGGCTAAAGTTAATATCCAATTGACTTTAAATTTATACACAGTGTGTAAGGTCATGATACGAAGAAGCCTGTTGATTTTCAGCAATATCCAATAATTCCTGCCAGAGTTATGACCCTTGATCACTTTGAAAAATCTTGTGAACGCTCTAGAGGCTATAGTTAATATCCGATTGACTTTAAATTTATACACAGTGTTTAAGGTCATGAGACGATAAGCCTATTGATTTTCGGTGATATCTGATAATTACTGCCAGAGTTATGACCCTTATCACTTTGAAAAATCTTGTGAACGCTCTAGAGGCTAAAGTTAATATCCGATTGAATTTAAATTTATGCACGGTGTTTAAAGTCATGATACAAAGAAGCCTATTGATTTTCAGCAATATCAGATAATTTATGCCAGAGTTATGACCCTTGATCACTTTGAAAAATCTAAAGTTAATATCCGATTGACTTTAAATTTATACACACTATTTACGGTCATGATAAAAATAGCCTATTTATTTTCAGCGATATCCGATAATTACTGTCAGAGTTATGACCCTTGATCACTTTGAAAAACCCTATGAATGCTCTAAAGGCTAAAGTTAATATCCGATTGACTTTAAATTTGTACACAGTGGTTAGGGTCATGAGACGAAGAATCCTATTTGATTTTCAGTGATATCTGATAATTTCTGGCACTTGATCACTTTGAAATATCTTGTGGACAAAGGCCTTCAGACAAACCATCAAAACTATTCTAATCAATTCTGATAATTATTTAATGGGCTATTACTTGTAATAAGATTAACATGTGTTGTAAATGTTCTCCTTACTGATAAAAGAAACAATATGCGACAACCCTTGTTGACTGCCCGGACGACTTAGCTGTTGTGGGCGTATGTTTCGTTGCCTGGCAACCTATCTTTATTTATTATTTAATAACAAGTAATTATTTGTTTTGGATTAGTAATAAAAACATGCGGCGAGGGTTGAGTTGTATTCACACATTTAAGTAAGAAGCCAGATAACCTAACAATTAAAATTAATTACTGATCTATGTCTTCATTGCTCTTTTGTAATATCATTCTTTCACATATAATTTTTATCGCAAATTAGTCGGAATGCGAGAAAGGAATTGCAGGGGGAACGATCAGCTGTCCTCTGCACGTGATTAGAATAGTGTCATGTACAGGCCCGACGTCGTGTTTGATATTCATTTTTATACCGATATATTAGAATCCGAATTCGACGCCTGAACGGCAGTGTCATAGACTTATACAATAAATATAAAGCATGATTTGGGACACGTGTTTTTACTTAGTGGAATCCATGTCACTAAAAAATAACATAAACACTAAAAAATAACATGAACTCTTAAAATACTGGAAGAGACTGGTTCACAGATATAAAATTGGAAAACAATCACATATAAAGAACGATTAAAAAAAAAAAATTGCTGCATGCAATCACTAGTTTATACATATTATTATAAAGGACGTTTTAAAGACATTTATTTGCAGCATGCACATTAAAAAGAAATCGAACATTGGAATATCATAGTTTATACATATGAATAACGTTTGCAAGAACTAGCGGCATGCAAACCTCTTAATATATATCCCCATGTACATTAATTACAGAAATGGTCTGTGTATACACCGTATGCTGAGCTAGTCACCTTTTGGCCAGGTGAATATACGGTGGAGTCATAAATGTCCGTTATAAGTGTAGATTGATTATCTGTTTGGCCGAATGCTTAGGTTTTTCAAATCCTGGGTGCCATATGAAATGCATATTTTCAATATACATGTATGTTAGTACAGTATGGGTTAATCCTGAGATTGGTCGAAAGCTGTTGTTTTATTAATTATCACCTGTGCTCACCTGTCTGGGTGCCACACAAAATCATGTCTTTGAATATACAGTTGAGTCATAAATGTCCTTTTTAATGTGTTTTTTTTATTTACATTCATTATTTGATTGGTCAAATGCTATTGTTTTATCAATTCCCACTTTTAGTTACCTGTCTGCGTTGAGGTGAAACATGTTTTTGTTATGACAAAGGGAGCGGTCTTATAAGTGTGATTTAAATTGATTTTTTAACAAACAAGGACTTTTTATTTTTTTTGTGTTAACCAATTGTATGTTTTTACCAACTTCCAACCCACGTCCCACGCAGTGTAAATAATTTACTGATTTAATTTAATCAACTTAATATCATATTAAATGTATTGGACGTTAAATCTGTAATATACAACAACATTGGGATGAAACAGCCCAGGGTGAAAAGATCGTGGGATAAACCGACCCGCACCGCCCTGAGCGACGTTTGGCGCCAGTATACAAGTCTCGCGAGATTATCACACGACCACATGTGCAGATGAAAAGTTGTGTTCATTCATTAGTGATTTAAAGAAAATACTTTACCTGGAATGTGCTTTACCGATTTCCAATGATATAATAACATTGGACGGGATTTACCGATTGTTGATGTATTTGTCAATGGTGGAATCATTTCCAGGTCTTCTAGTCACGTGTACACGTGGAAATCTATTTTCATTCATTTGTGATATAAAGAAAAATACATCACCGGGGATGTGCTCTACCGATTTCCGATGGTATAATAACAATGGACGTACCGATTTTTATACGCCCACATGGAAATGTGGTCGTATATTGCCGTCGGCCCCGTCCCTCCGTCGGTCCGTCCGTCCGTCCGTCCGTCCATCGTCCACAATTTCTTGTGAATGCTCTAGAGGCTAAAGTTAATATCCGATTGACTTGAAATTTATACACGGTGTTTAAGGTCGTGAGACGAAGAAGCCTATTGATTTTCAGCGATATCCGATAATTACTACCAGAGTTATGACCCTTGATCACTTGGAAAAATCTTGTGAACACTCTAGAGGCTATAGTTAATATCCGATTGACTTTAAATTTATACACAGTGTTTAAGGTCATGAGACGAAGAAGCCTATTGATTTTCGGTGATATCTGATAATTACTGCCAGAGTTATGACCCTTGATCACTTTGAAAAATCTTGTGAACGCTTTAGAGGCTAAAGTTAATATCCTATTGACTTTAAATTTATACACAGTGGTTAAGGTCGTGAGACGAAGAAGCCTATTGATTTTCAGCGATATCCGATAATTACTACCAGAGTTATGACCCTTGATCACTTTGAAAAATCTTGTGAACACTCTAGAGGCTATAGTTAATATCCGATTGACTTTAAATTTATACACAGTGTTTAAGGTCATGAGACGAAGAAGCCTATTGATTTTCGGTGATATCTGATAATTACTGCCAGAGTTATGACCCTTGATCACTTTGAAAAATCTTGTGAACGCTTTAGAGGCTAAAGTTAATATCCTATTGACTTTAAATTTATACACAGTGGTTAAGGTCGTGAGACGAAGAAGCCTATTGATTTTCGGCGATATCCGATAATTACTACCAGAGTTATGACCCTTGATCACTTTGAAAAATCTTGTGAACACTCTAGAGGCTATAGTTAATATCCGATTGACATTAAATTTATACACAGTGTTTAAGGTCATGAGACGAAGAAGCCTATTGATTTTCGGTGATATCTGATAATTACTGCCAGAGTTATGACCCTTGATCACTTTGAAAAATCTTGTGAACGCTTTAGAGGCTAAAGTTAATATCCGATTGACTTTGAATTTATACACAGTGTTTAAGGTCATGAGACGAAGAAGCCTATTGATTTTCGGTGATATCCGATAATTACTACCAGAGTTATGACCCTTGATCACTTTGAAAAATCTTGTGAACACTCTAGAGGCTATAGTTAATATCCGATTGACTTTAAATTTATACACAGTGTTTAAGGTCATGAGACGAAGAAGCCTGTTGATTTTCAGCAATATCCGATAATTTCTGCCCGAGTTATGACCCTTGATCACTTTGAAAAATCTTGTGAACGCTCTAGAGGCTAAAGTTAATATCCGATTGAATTTAAATTTATACACGGTGTTTAAAGTCATGATACAAAGAAGCCTATTGATTTTCAGCAATATCCGATAATTACTGCTAGAGTTATGACCCTTGATCACTTTGAAAAATCTAAAGTTAATATCCGATTGACTTTAAATTTATACACACTATTTATGGTCATGATACAAAATAGCCTATTTATTTTCAGCGATATCCGATAATTACTGCCAGAGTTATGACCCTTGATCACTTTGAAAAACCCTGTGAATGCTCTAAAGGCTAAAGTTAATATCCGATTGACTTTAAATTTGTACACAGTGTTTAGGGTCATGATACGAAGAATCCTATTTGATTTTCAGTGATATCTGATAATTTCTGGCAGTTGATCACTTTGAAATATCTTGTGGACAAAGGCCTTGAGACAAACCATCAAAGCTATTCTAATCATTTCTGATAATTATTTAATGGGCTATTACTCGTAATAAGATTATCATGTGTTGTAAATGTTCTCCTTACTGATAAAAGAAACAATATGCGACAACCCTTGTTGACTGCCCGGACGACTTAGCTGTTGTGGGCGTATGTTTCGTTGCCTGGCAACCTATCTTTGATGTATTTGTCAATGGTACCGTGAATCATTATTTTTAATGGATAATAATACTACGACCACGGTAAGTTTAGCATATCTTCGTGTGCATTTTTTTATATCCACCCTTTTTATTCGTACTTCATTTCATATGTAAATAATCGTAATCAAAATGAACCGATCGGATAAACGACTCGCGAGCAAATAAATTTTTCGTCTAATATTTAAACACTTGATAAATTAATCGGCAGCTCGGAAATTAAAGCGATGTCTAGTAATCAAACGCATTACATAATTCGACGGTTCGTCCATTTTTAACCCCCACTCGGAGATATCAAACGCTGTACCATTAAATTAAACTATGGTTCTAATTAAACCATTTTTGTAGTTTTCAAACGATTATTGTCAATTATCAAACGATGTTTTGAAATCAAACTCTATAGCATTTTTTAAAGTCAAAAAACCCCATCTTAAACGATGTCAGTTTCCCAGTGATAGCTACCTTGATTAATATATTGGCCCCAATAAATTGTGACAACACCACAGTTGTTTGTTAACACCTATAACTGATTGGGCCAATAAATCAATCAAGGTAGCTGATGTTGCTTTACACTACATCTATGGCGTGTATTCTTGTCTTGTCTATTTCTCTGATTATAATATCATAGTTTGGACTGGTTTTATTTTCGTATTAAATAACATAAATTTTAATTTTTACAAATTCGCTGATAGGAAATACTGCTAATGACTATCTTGAAAAAACTACGTTTAGTAAATGAGGCATTTTTACCAAGCCTCGTTCTGAACAAAATACCTTGTTCCAAAATCAGGGCAATTTAAAAAACCTCGTTTTGGAACTCCAGACGAGGCATTTTTTTTTTTACCCGTTTGGACAGAAATGCCGAACAAAGCAATCTGCAGTTTATAGTGTATTGTAGCGTTAGCGTTATGTTCAATATTTACTGCCAGAGTTATGCCCCTTGATACTTTAAAAAATCCTGTGGACCCTCTAGAGGCCAAAGTTAATATCCGATTGACTTTGAATTAACACACAGTGTTTAAGGTCATGAGACAAAGAAGCCTATTGATTTTCAAATAATTACTGCCAGAGTTATCTCCCTTGATAACTTTAAAAAATGTTGTGACGTTATAGAGGCCTATCTTATCATCCGATTGACTTCAGATTGATACACAGAGTTTAAGGTGTTGAAACGAACAAGTAGTTTAATTTTCAATGAACTTTGATAACTGAACAGCTAAATCCATGATATTAAATGTTTCGTATACTATTTGGTAGTGTGGGACAAAACTTTATAAAAAGCAAACCAATTCTAATGATTTTCTGATAATTACATAATGAGTTGTTACTCTTAATCAGATTTTAGTGTATTACCCTTGTTGACTGCCCGAACGATTTAGCTGCTGTGGGCGTATGTTTCATTGCCTGACAACCTATCTTTAATGGCTTTGAGTGTATAAACACTAGAGCTGTTAGATTCTGCTTCTTGTCGATTGAATTAACTTCTTAAAATAATTATTGAAATGAGTCAAGCTTATTGTCATTCAGTTCTTGGAGACGATTTAGCTGCTGTGGGCGTATGTTTCGTTGCCTGGCAATCTATCTTTAATGGCTTTGAATGTATAAGCACTAGAGCTGTTAGATTCTGCTTCTTGTCGATTGAATTGACTTATTAAAATAATTATTGAAATGAGTCAAGCTTATATTGTCATTCAGTTCTTGGAGTTATCAAAATGTGTGTCTATTGTATATAATGTGATTAATAATTATGAATTTGAATTCAATTTGTTAAATGTGCTCGGTATAATTGGGAATAAAAACAAATGTTGCTGCTAACTAAGAAGATGAAAACCCACTAAATACATATATAAAGGATTAAATCTTTGTTAATGTAATCATGAGAACTTGTGATGTATTGATTGTGGTAAGAGTAAGTGATCAATTTCAACCTGCAAATATGCTTTAGTTTTTTGTCCCCCCGCCTTTCGAAGAAAGTTGGGGGACTATTAAAATGGGTTCGTCCGTCCGTCCATCCGTCCGTCACACTCTTTGGGACTCAATAACTCTCCTCCTAATTGAGCTAGAATATTCAAACTGGCTGTAGTTGTTTATTAGGTCGATACCTTGATAGAGTTTGAAGATGAACATTTTCTGCATAGGGTAAGCAGAGATAAGCAATTTGATTGGTTGATGCTTTGGGACACGATAACTTTAGTTCTTATTAAGTGAAAGTGATGAAACTTGGTGTATAGTTTCATTATATCAATACCTTGACTAAGTTCGATAACAAACATTTTCTGCTCAGGGTAAGTAGAGCGATAAGCAATTTGATTGGCCGAATCTTTGGAACACAATAACTCTCCTTCTAATTGAGTTAAAATGTTCAAACTTGGTGTATATGCTTATGAGGTCAATGCATTGACAGTTGCCGAGACTTTGGAACACAATAACTTTCCTTCGAATTGAGTTAAAATGTTCAAATTTGATTGTTTGATGCTTTGGGACACGGTAACTTTAGTTCTAATTAAGTGAGAGTGATGAAACTTGGTGTATAGTTTCATTACAGTTTACAGTAATACTTTGACTAAGTTTGATAATGAGCATTTTCTGCTCAGGGTAAGCAGAGCGATATACGCAATTTGATTGGTCGAGACTTTGGAACACAATAACTCTCCTTCTAATTGAGTTAAAATGTTCAAACTTGGTGTATGCGTTTATTAGGTCAATGCCTGGATGGAGTTGAATGTGGGCATTTTCTGCTCAGGGTAAGTAAAGATAAGCATTTTGATTGGTTGATGCTTTGGGACACGATAACTTTAGTTCTGATTAAGTGAGGGTGATGAAACTTGGTTTATAGTTTCATTACATCAATACCCTGACTAAGTTCGATAATGAACATTTTCTGCTCAGGGTAAGCAAGAGATAAGCAATTTGATTGGCCGAAACTTTGGAACTCAATAACTCTCCGTCTAACTGAGCTACAGTGTTCAAACTTGGTGTAGGCGTTCATGTGAATGCCTTGATGGAGTTTGATGTAGATATAAGCAATCTGATTGGTTGATGCTTTGGGGCACGTTAAGTTTAGTTATAATGAAGTGAGAGCGATGAAACTCAGAATATAGATTCATATAGCATTACCTCGACTAAGTTTGATAGTAAGAATTTTCTGCCTAGGCTAAGGAGCGATTGGTCAAGCCTTTGAACATAATAACTTTTAATTGAGGTAGAATGTTTAAACTTGACATAGATGTTCATTAGGTGAATGTCTTGACTGAGTTCAATGATTAACATTTCGAGCTGAAGCAAAGCAGAGCTAATCAATTTCATTGGTTGGTGCTTTGAGACAAAATAATTATGATTCTATCTGGTAGAGTGATGAAACTTAGTGGATAGTTTGATTGCTCCTTAGTTTTGAAAAAAGTAAATGTGCGATTAATTAATATGTGTCATCTATGTATTTGGGGATTTCGGCGGGGGACATCAGCCTCACTCTGTTGGCTTGTTTAGAATGCTTTCTGTAAAATAAGTCAGTCCTTTTATAACCAGTATCTCCAAAAGAAAAACAAAACTAGGCAAATTACATTTAAAAAAAGTAAAGAACAGAATTATTCTCAATATTTTTTTCTCTTCCATTGACTGATACCAATGTATGTTTTCATGTTTACAGATGTAAAACCTTCCAACATTCTGTTAGATGAGAAAGGTACAGTCAAACTCTGTGATTTTGGTATCAGTGGTCGTCTAGTCGATTCTAAAGCAAAAACTAGAAGTGCAGGTTGTGCAGCATATATGGCTGTAAGTATTCAAATAATGTATGAAAGAACCACCTTTCTGATACTCCACTGCAGGGCTTCCACTTCAAAATATTCACAACCATTTTGATGAAACTTGACATACATGTTTGTAACCCAAAGATCTTGATTCCTTTCGATATTTGCGGCTATCGGAATGTAATTTCCTGAATTATGGCCCCTGATTGTCCGAAAAATCACCCTTTTTAGCTTGTGGTCCCTCTGGAGGTCACAATTATTATTCGATTTAAAAAACCGTTTGATTATTTCACCATTACACTCTAAGGAAGGTTGAGTTCGAATTTCGGGAAAATCGGACGAAAATTGCCGTACAAAATGGCCGCCATTTGTACGCGAATACTGTTAAAAAATGGTATATCAAGGTTGTGGACCCTGTGGAGGTCACAATTTTGATTCGATTTTGATGAAACTTGAAATTCATGGTTATAACCCAAAGATCTTGCTTCCTTTCGATATTTGTGCATATCGGATCGTAACTTCCTGAATTATGGCCCCTGATTATACGCAAAATCGCCTTTTTTTTTAGCTTGGAGGTCACAACTATTATTCGATTTTAAAAATCGTTTGATTATATCACCGTTACACCCTAGGGAAGAGTGAGTTCGAATATCGGGGAAAATTGGATGAAAATTGCCATACAAAATGGCCGCCGTTTGTACGCGAATACTGTTAAAAAATGGTATATCAAGGTTGTGGACCCTGTGGAGTTCACAATTTTGATTCGATTTTGATGAAACTTGAAATTCATGGTTAGACCCAAAGATCTTGCCTCCTTTCGATATTTGCGCATATCGGATCGTAACTTCCTAAATTATGGCCCCTGATTAACGCAAAATCGCCCTTTTTATACGCCCACATGGAAATGTAAATATTTGTGGATTTTCAACTTGTGTATAGGCACCTTAGTATCATCATATTTTCATGTGATAGATCACCTTTCTAGAAAATGAAGAACTTACATGTTACCAACGACAGGGCAACCATTACAACTTAGTGATGTCATCAACATATGACATCATTATTCAAATTTGTTTCCTGTTTCTGTTCCTTTGAAAAAGTTAAAATTTATTTGACGAAACTAGTCAGGATAGTGGACATGTATGATGGTTTTAAATGGCAGTTTTATATATTTTAACCACTACACTTATGCTGTTTATGTATCCAGTTACCTAGTAATTGTGATCCCATCAGAAATTCGTTGGAAGATTGGTTTGAGGATGCCTACTGTAAATATTTGTGGATTTTCAACTTGTGTATAGGCACCTTAGTATCATCATATTTTCATGTGATAGATCACCTTTCTAGAAAATGAAGAACTTACATGTTACCAACGACAGGGCAACCATTACAACTTAGTGATGTCATCAACATATGACATCATTATTCAAATTTGTTTCCTGTTTCTGTTCCTTTGAAAAAGTTAAAATTTATTTGACGAAACTAGTCAGGATAGTGGACATGTATGATGGTTTTAAATGGCAGTTTTATATATTTTAACCACTACACTTATGCTGTTTATGTATCCAGTTACCTAGTAATTGTGATCCCATCAGAAATTCGTTGGAAGATTGGTTTGAGGATGCCTACTGTAAATATTTGTGGATTTTCAACTTGTGTATAGGCACCTTAGTATCATCATATTTTCATGTGATAGATCACCTTTCTAGAAAATGAAGAACTTACATGTTACCAACGACAGGGCAACCATTACAACTTAGTGATGTCATCAACATATGACATCATTATTCAAATTTGTTTCCTGTTTCTGTTCCTTTGAAAAAGTTAAAATTTATTTGACGAAACTAGTCAGGATAGTGGACATGTATGATGGTTTTAAATGGCAGTTTTATATATTTTAACCACTACACTTATGCTGTTTATGTATCCAGTTACCTAGTAATTGTGATCCCATCAGAAATTCGTTGGAAGATTGGTTTGAGGATGCCTACTGTAAATATTTGTGGATTTTCAACTTGTGTATAGGCACCTTAGTATCATCATATTTTCATGTGATAGATCACCTTTCTAGAAAATGAAGAACTTACATGTTACCAACGACAGGGCAACCATTACAACTTAGTGATGTCATCAACATATGACATCATTATTCAAATTTGTTTCCTGTTTCTGTTCCTTTGAAAAAGTTAAAATTTATTTGACGAAACTAGTCAGGATAGTGGACATGTATGATGGTTTTAAATGGCAGTTTTATATATTTTAACCACTACACTTATGCTGTTTATGTATCCAGTTACCTAGTAATTGTGATCCCATCAGAAATTCGTTGGAAGATTGGTTTGAGGATGCCTACTGTAAATATTTGTGGATTTTCAACTTGTGTATAGGCACCTTAGTATCATCATATTTTCATGTGATAGATCACCTTTCTAGAAAATGAAGAACTTACATGTTACCAACGACAGGGCAACCATTACAACTTAGTGATGTCATCAACATATGACATCATTATTCAAATTTGTTTCCTGTTTCTGTTCCTTTGAAAAAGTTAAAATTTATTTGACGAAACTAGTCAGGATAGTGGACATGTATGATGGTTTTAAATGGCAGTTTTATATATTTTAACCACATGGAAATGTGGTCGTATATTGCCGTCGCCCCCGTCCGTCCGTCTGTCCGTCCGTCGGTCCGTCTGTCCGTCCGCTCTCACTGGGAAGTACTTGTGTGGGCTTTGGAACGTACAAATGATACTTGTGTGGGTTTTTGGACTTTTAGGGTGCACCCCATGAAAATTACCCCAAAATTCGTTTGCTGTGGTAAAAGTATGCCCATAAGTTAAAAATCTTCATGTGCACCCCACAAATTTCGCGGTCATCTGGATGTCCGTTTCTGTCATGGACAGTACCGTAAACGGCTCTATCGCACCATTTGATTTATTCAGAGTTGCGTCCCTTGGTCACATCACATCACTGTCCAATCAGCATTCTCCCATGCAAGTCTTTGCTATCCAGGGGACTTAAAGGGAAGATAACTCTGTTTGGGAGATTGTCCAATCAGAACAACACACTTTTTTGGCCGCCATATTGGAAAGGCGAGGCAGCTGTCGTGATTACGGTAAGTGTTATTTAGTTCACTGACCTTGTTAATTTATTAAATATTTCTTATTGAAGGCATGTCCTTAAGTTTTATGGATATCTTAAGCAGGTCTTTATTTTGAATCGGAGATCTGACATTCATTTTATTAGAAAGTTTGATGTTCGCAACCGACTTCTTATATTTACGATCCAAGCAAATAAAATCGGTTCAACTTCAACCTGATATTTTCTATGTTAAAATTAAAATTTTGAGACAGTTTCAGTCAAAAGTTTAAAAACCCTTTTTGACACAAAAAAGAAAATTCATTTTTACAATACATGTCGTTTATTTCATCAAAATTGATAAATTCCCGTTTGCGGTAAATAATGTTTTATAAACCTTACTTTCCCGAATTTTACCTACACGTGTTTTTTTACCGGGATGTTGATGGGGTCACGTGATTACAGTTATTGTCCAGTCGACAATAATTCTACTGCGTATTTAAGCGCCATTAAGGACTTGATAATCGTGCATACCGGTAATGTTGTTTATAACGCCATATTAATGGTTTTCTTTTCTTCAATAAAATTACGTTATTTACGATGTTTTGCATTAAAATTTACACGGTTTGTGGTCTAAAAAGTCCAAGATTCTTAAGTAGTTTTAACAAACATGAAGTCTAAATTTATTAAATTAAATTGATTAGTTTTAAATTCGTTGTTTTATGCAACAAACGGCTGGCTAACTGGTTGACCCAATTTCTAATGTAACACGGAAATGACAGTTCGTTGTCAATGTCAACAAAAACCTTTTCCCTCTTTTTAAGTTGTCAGTTCTTTTGTGTGTGAGGATATAAAAGTTACCAAGAATAATTAAATAACTTTCGAGTATCAATTTTTTTTTTTGGGGTTTGTAACCATATTATGAAAGGGAATTGGGAACAGAACAAATTGTATGTGAAACCCCTCTCCCCTCTTTCATTTTATTTAGGCAATATTATTTTAAATAATTTTGAATATTATTTCAAAAACAAAAAATGATTTGATAAATATAATCAGCTTATTAAATTATTAAAGTGAAGTGTTGCTAAATTAAAAAGTAAACTATAATTTAAAAAAAGGGTCAATAATTATTTTTATAGGTGACTCAAAAATAATAGGATTTTAAGAAAATTTAGGGAGAGAGGTTTCACATAGGCTATGCCTGTTCCTCAATCCCTTTCATGTTATTTGAATAAAATATGTTTATAAAAAAAAGATAATTTGCATCATACACAGTATATATCTATGTAAGTTTTGTAGATGTGAATAGAGCATTTAAAAAGCTTTTAAGATGTAACATGGCTATAGTATAAAGACATCAATTAATTTTTTTTTTAAATTTTGTGCGACTTAAAAATTGGCGACAATTTTGTTTGTTAAAGTTCTGTAATATATTATAAACATGTAATATTGAATTTCATTGTGTTGTTCCGCAATCTCTTTCATGTTATTTGAATAAATAAAATCAAGTACAAACGTGCGTGGCTCAGTGGGTAGAGCGTCTGACTGCCAGCTGCTAGGCGATTAGGTGCCGTGGGTTCGAGTCCCCCTTGGGACGAAAGAATTTGTCTGATGCCACGGCCAGTGCTTACCGATACCAGATCAGGTATCAACCCCAATCACAAACAATCCAAATCATTAGACAAAAATCGAAATCCTTAAAAACAGTAAAGGCAAAATAGTGCAATCAGCAAATGAGCTATTTCCATGAAAAACAGTGGTAACAGGTGTTCGAAAGAGTAAGCTTACCCTGCCTGGCTGCCACACCCGCCATTGCTGTATCCAAACAATTAGACCAAGACCGAAATCCTAAGAACATAGTCTCAGTAAAATAGTGTAACCAGCAAATGGACTGTTAAATGTAAACAATAACAACAAGTGCCTTAGACATAATCAGGAAATAGGTTTAAAATTTTGGGAATTAGTGTATAACGAACTGCAAGTCTTTAAATAAGAAATAAACAAACATGCCAAAACATAAGGAAATTACCAAATGACAGCATGTGGAAAAATACATATCAAAATAGGGCAGTCAAATGTCATACGTTTATAAAAAAAAAAGATAATTTGCATCATACACAGTATATATCTATGTAAGTTTTGTAGATGTGAATAGAGCATTTAAAAAGCTTTTAAGATGTAACATGGCTATAGTATAAAGACATCAATTAATTTTTTTTTTAAATTTTGTGCGACTTAGAAATTGGCGACTATTTTGTTTGTTTAAGTTCTGTAATATATTATAAACATGTAATATTAAATTTCATTGTGTTCTTAATTACAAATCTAATCAGAGCTTTTCAATATATTCCTATATATTATTTTTTAAAGTTTTATGGACACTCAACTAGGATTGTCCATCCTCAATAAATAATCTGTATTAATAAAACAATTATCAAGCAATTGCAACTGAATTTCTGTGGGCCTACTAGTCAAATTGTTTCTGTACCTAAATAAGCCCAGTAGATAATGGACACTATGTAACCCAGTTAGACTACAATATCCCCACACATCACGGACAAATAAGCCCAGTAGATAATGAACACTATGCAACCCAGAGTTCATGTTCAAATATCCCCCTATGTCACAGATAGGAAGCCCAGTAGATAATAGACAGTATTAAACTCACAGTTAGACCACAAATATCCCCACACATCACGGACAAATAAACCCAGTAGATAATGGACACTATGTAACCCAGTTAGACCACAAATATCCCCACACATCACAGACAAATAAGCCCAGTAGATAATGGACACTATGTAACCCAGATAGAGAAGCCCAGTAATTGACAATCACAAATATTTCATGATACTATCACACATCACAGACAAATAAGCCCAGTAGATAATGGACACTATGTAACCCACAGTTAGACCACAAATATCCCCACACATCACGGACAAATAAACCCAGTACATGTAGATAATGGACACTATGTAACCCACAGTTAGACCACAAATATCCCCACACATCACAGACAAATAAACTCAGTAGATAATGGACACTATGGAACCCAGTTAGACCACAAATATCCCCAAACATCACAGACAAATAAGCCCAGTAGATAATAGTGTTGAAAACCGGATCCGATTTTGGGATCCGAATACTTAAATTGCTATCCGAATACTATTCGAATTATTCGGAAATATTAAAAACCTAAAAAAAAAAACTACTTCAACAAAACCAAATTCTCGTACAGTGACTTCCATTGGCATTCCATTGGCGAGTCAGGAGCGAATTGTACTTTCGATTTACATTTTTGGGTCGTAAAGAAAACGTACTAAAGCCGCATATTAGTTATTAAAAGAATCCAAAATTGTATGGGGTGTAGAAATATGCAGATCAATAATCCTCCAGTTTAAGTCTCACCATAAATATTTAAATATCACTGTTCATTATATATTTTATTTAGCCTTACTAATATCAAATGTTTCTTATTGTAAATAGGTTCTTGACCTAAAGGAACATGAACTGCAGTGGGTGCTTAATCACTTGGGACATACTCTAGATGTCCATAAGATACATTACAGGTATGCTCCCACAAACTCTCTTAATCATTTAAAGTAATGTGGTGATGACTATTCCAGTTAAAACATACCTGACCTGAGTATTCTGAAATAAACCACCTTAAAAATATAACGATGTTTGATTTCCCTATGAAAGACTTTAATGCTAAGTATTGATAAGATTCTATAATGTAACCTCAAGAAAACTAGACATGCCTTGGGATAGATGTTTCATTGGACTATCCCTCATGTCAAATTAAAATTTTAACAGTTTTGATACCTGAAATATTAATGATATATGGAATACCATATATGATTAACCTTTGTGATATGATGAATTTAAAAGTTTTTTTTACAATGTTTCATCGTTGATTATAACAATGAACAGAATACTTTTATGATCAAAATCTGTTCACAGTTGTAATTTGTTTCATTTAGATGTACGAGTGATATTTTGGAGAGGACTCAAATAGCCAAAATACTGTTACTTCAGGACCATGACCGACTTGGAGAGTTCCGTAATAAAACCTTACAGGACATTGATATGCATGGTATGAATATATTAAATGATTCAGTACTTAATCTCAAGTGACGCAAAAATAATTTCAGTACTGTTTGATCAGAAATTATTTTTTTTTATTTCCTCCTTTGCCTTATCAAATTTGTGTTTTTTACCAGACCATGGCAAATGGTCAGATATTGGTGGTAAACACTGATGTCATGTTATTCTTTTGAACGTAGGTCATGCAATGTAGCAGAGTTGGGTGTATTATATGCATTTGCGTTAGTCATAGCTGCCAACAACCAGTATCACAACGCATATATTTGGCCTTTTTTTTAGCCATAGCTAATTAATTTAAGTTTTCAATTCGCAGTGGCTGCGAATCATGAATATGCCAATGACATTTTTATATTCATAAATAGTGGTGTTATTTAGGTGTTGTATGTTAAAACTACAAAACTGCTAATCAATTTTTGGATTTTCTAATTAATTTAAGCAAAATTGCATTTTTGATTAGCAAGTGCTGCTAATTAACCGGCAGCCCTGGAGTTAGTTCAATGTCTTTTTTTTTGTTGGATGTAAATGAATACTTCCAAACTGATCTAAGTTTAAACAGGATTTATAAGTGGACTAGAAACATAATAAGTTCTTACTACATTAAATGCTACTAATGCATTTAAAAAAGACATGAAATTTGCTTTTGAATACATGTGAAATTTAATTTGCTGACATATTGTTTCAGATATTGTCACAGAGAAAATTACTGAAGAGACTGAACAGAAGGGAGACCCCACATCAAATATTGTATTAAATAAAGTTGTAACTGATAACGAATGGGGCAATCCTGCTGGATTGCAGGTAATTTTGAATGAAGCCGAAAACTTCAATGATTTCAGTGATGATGATGATTATGATGATGATGAATGTCGTCGCAGTGTTCAAAAGAAGAAAAGAAAACCTACATCCACCTCAAAAACTAAATGGACTGAAGACGAGGAAGAAGAAATAAAAACTTTGTTTAAAAAGTTTTTTGAAGCCAAAAAGCCGCAAAAGAAACGGATTCATTTCACAGAGGAAAAAAGATGTACTAAAGAAAAAGGTATTTCGGATGATCGACAAATTATCCCAATAAATGTGAAACTGGACAAATAACTGGAAAACTGTCATTGCAAGTGGAGGAATATTGTGTTCTGTGTGTTCGAATGATTTGTTTTAATGTCACCTTGCGACTGAGTGACTTTGAAGTTTGGATTTTCTTTTGGATCATCGAAA
Source organism: Patella caerulea (assembly GCA_036850965.1). Lineage (NCBI taxonomy): Eukaryota > Metazoa > Mollusca > Gastropoda > Patellidae > Patella > Patella caerulea. The sequence continues at coordinate 44,525,948 of JAZGQO010000001.1, read as the reverse complement.
TATTTGTTTTAATGTCACCTTGCGACTGAATGACTTTGAAGTTTGGATTTTCTTTTGGATCATCGAAATATTTGTTTTAATGTCACCTTGCGACTGAATGACTTTGAAGTTTGGATTTTCTTTTGGATCATCGAAATATTTGTTTTAATGTCACCTTGCGTACGAATGACTTTGAAGTTTGGATTTTTTTTTAGATCATCATGAAAATATTTGTGTTAAAAGTTTGGATTTTCTTTTGGATCATCATGAAAATATTTGTGTTAAAAGTTTAGATGTTCTTTTGGATCATCATGACTGCTTAGAGCTATTATATTTAAAATATAATTCCCTCAAAGGAACCTTTTGTCAAATAGTACTACCAATCAAAAGTGATTTCATTTAAGAAACTTGCACATTTGAATGGAATTAAATAACTCTATGCAAGTGCATTTGTGACTACCTATGGAAGTTTGTTTTCCAACCTATGAAAGTTATTTATCTTTGCCTTCCAAGGGTGAAGATACATGTAGTTTGATAATGGTAATATAACCCACATATACAAAAGTGATTCGCTCCATCCAAGTTAATGTGACCACTCATAAAAGTTGCATTTTATTCTTTTGTTTTTTACTGTGCCATTATTAATAATTTAAAATAAAACAAGAATACATGTCATTAGTCTTTGTATTATAATTTCAATTAGAAAACATCCCTTCAGTGATTTCTTGGCATTTTATCATGATATTAATTTTTCATCTGAAATATTTTACAGTTGCAATGCTTTTAAATGTGTTAGTGCTATTTACACATATTATGGTAAAGGCTACACAGAGAAAATATATCCAGATGCTTCAAACTTGCTGTTAATTTTATCTAAACCTCGTGTTTATTTTTTTCGTATTTTATTTAATAGGGTATGTACTGATAGTATCATCATGGAATGTGTAAGGATATTTGTAGTCTAACTGGGTTACATAGTGTCCATTATCTACTGGGCTTATTTGTTCGTGATGTGTGGGGATATTTGTGGTCTATCTGTGGTTTACATAGTGTCCATTATCTACTGGGCTTATTTGTCTGTGATGTGTGGGGATATTTGTGGTCTAACTGGGTTACATAATGTCCATTATCTACTGGGTTTATTTGTCCGTGATGTGTGGGGATATTTTTGGTCTAACTATAGGTTGCATAGTGTTCATTATCAACTGGGCTTATTTGTCCGTGATGTGTGGGGATATTGTAGTCTAACTGTGGGTTACATAGTGTTCATTATCTACTGGGTTTATTTGTCCGTGATGTGTGGGGATATTTGTGGTCCGTGATGTGTGGGGTTACATAGTGTCCATTATCTACTGTGCTTCTCTATCTGTGACATAGGGGGATATTTGAACATGAACTCTGGGTTGCATAGTGTCCATCTACTGGGCTTATTTGTCTGTGATGTTTGGGGATATTTGTGGTCAAACTGGGTTACATAGTGTCCATTATCTACTGGGCTTATTTGTCCGTGATGTTTAGGGATATTTGTGGTCAAACTGGGTTACATAGTGTCCATTATCTACTGGGCTTATTTGTCCGTGATGTGTGGGGATATTTGTGGTCTAACTGTGGGTTGCATAGTGTCCATTATCTACTGGGTTTATTTGTCTGTGATGTTTGGGGATATTTGTGCTCTGTAGGTTGTATGGTGTCTAACTAATGGGCTTATTTGTCTGTGATAATTAGAGATATTTATGCTCAAACTGTGGGTTGCATAGTGTCCATTATCTACTGGGCTTATTTGTCCGTGATGTGTGGGGATATTTGTGATCTAACTGTGGGTTGCATAGTGTCCATTATCTACTGGGCTTATTTGTCTGTGATGTGTGGGGATATTTGTAGTCTAACTGGGTTACATAGTGTCCATTATCTACTGGGTTGATTTTTCCGTGATGTGTGGGGATATTTGTAGTCTAACTGGGTTACATAGTGTCCATTATCTACTGGGCTTATTTGTCCGTGATGTGTGGGGATATTTGTGGTCAAACTGTGGGTTGCATAGTGTCCATTATCTACTGGGTTTATTTGTCTGTGATGTGTGGGGATATTTGTGGTCAAACTGGGTTACATAGTGTCCATTATCTACTGGGTTTATTTGTCCGTGATGTGTGGGGATATTTGTGGTCTAACTGTGGGTTACATAGTGTCCATTATCTACTGGGTTTATTTGTCTGTGATGTGTGGGGATATTTGAACATGAACTCTGGGTTACATAGTTTCCATTATCTACTGGGTTTATTTGTCTGTGATGTGTGGGGATATTTGTGGTCAAACTGGGTTACATAGTGTCCATTATCTACTGGGCTTATTTGTCCGTGATGTGTGGGGATATTTGTGATCTAACTGTGGGTTGCATAGTGTCCATTATCTACTGGGCTTATTTGTCTGTGATGTGTGGGGATATTTGTGCTCTGTAGGTTGTATGGTGTCTAACTAATGGGCTTATTTGTCTGTGATAATTAGAGATATTTATGCTCAAAAAGTGGGTTGCATTGTGTCCATTATCTACTGGGCTTATTTGTCCGTGAAGTGTGGGGATATTTGTGATCTAACTGTGGGTTGCATAGTGTCCATTATCTACTGGGCTTATTTGTCTGTGATGTGTGGGGATATTTGTGGTCTAACTGGGTAACATAGTGTCCATTATCTACTGGGTTGATTTTTCCGTGATGTGTGGGGATATTTGTAGTCTAACTGGGTTACATAGTGTCCATTATCTACTGGGCTTATTTGTCCGTGATGTGTGGGGATATTTGTGGTCAAACTGTGGGTTGCATAGTGTCCATTATCTACTGGGTTTATTTGTCTGTGATGTGTGGGGATATTTGTGGTCAAACTGGGTTACATAGTGTCCATTATCTACTGGGTTTATTTGTCTGTGATGTGTGGTGATATTTGTGGTCTAACTGTGGGTTACATAGTGTCCATTATCTACTGGGTTTGTCTGTGATGTGTGGGGATATTTGAACATGAACTCTGGGTTACATAGTTTCCATTATCTACTGGGTTTATTTGTCTGTGATGTGTGGGGATATTTGTGGTCAAACTGGGTTACATAGTGTCCATTATCTACTGGGCTTATTTGTCCGTGATGTGTGGGGATATTTGTGGTCTAACTATGGGTTACATAATTTCAACTGTGGGTTGCATAGTGTCCATTATCTACTGGGTTTATTTGTCTGTGATGTTTGGGGATATTTGTGGTCTAACTGTGGGTTGCATAGTGTCCATTATCTAATGGGTTTATTTGCTCGTGACGTTTGGGGACATTTGTGGTCAAACTGGGTTACATAGTGTCCATTATCTACTGGGCTTATTTGTCTGTGATGTTTGGGGATATTTGTGGTCTAACTGTGGGTTGCATAGTTTCAACTGTGGGTTGCATAGTTTTCATTATCTACTGGGCTTATTTGTCCGTGATGTGTGGGGATATTTGTGGTCTAACTGTGTGTTGCATAGTGTCCATTATCTACTGGGCTTATTTGTCCGTGATGTTTGGGGATATTTGTGGTCTAACTGTGGGTTGCATAGTGTCCATTATCTACTGGGTTTATTTGTCTGTGATGTGTGGGGATATTTGTGATCTAACTGTGGGTTGCATAATTTCAACTGTGGGTTGCATAGTGTCCATTATCTACTGGGTTTATTTGTCTATGATGTGTGGGGATATTTGTGATCTAACTGTGGGTTGCATAGTGTCCATTATCTACTGGGTTTATTTGTCTGTGATGTGTGGGGATATTTGTGGTCTAACTGGGTTGAATAGTGTCCATCAACCTATTGGCTAATCTGCCCACAACATGCAAATTGCTGTATGAAGTTTCTATGGATACTAGAAATTGTCCTGCCAACCTGCAATAAGGAACAGGTATTCTTCCCAACTTGGCCTTGAGCTCTTTATCAAAGCAGTGTTATGCACTGCAAAATTTGTAAGCAATACATTTAGCTGAGTATCACTTTTTAAATCAAATGCTTAATACTTGTTCAATGCAGATTGAAAGCAATTGATAAGATATAAAAATGTGAAAAAAAATTGTAACATAACCATTACAAATTTCTTTAAAATTGGGGTGCAACTCAAAAATTCTTTTAGGATTAAAAACCTCACAAAAATGGACACATAATGTGCACAGCATAAGTACATATTATACGTTCATAACCCCACAAGTCAAAAACAACACAAGTACCTGTGCGTCAGTACGGACGTCCGTCCATCGTCCACAATTTCTTGTGAACGCTCTAGAGGCTAAAGTTAATAGCCGATTGACTTGAAATTTATACACGGTGTTTAAGGTCGTGAGACGAAGAAGCCTATTGATTTTCAGCGATATCCGATAATTACTACCAGAGTTATGACCCTTGATCACTTTGAAAAATCTTGTGAACGCTCTAGAGGCTATTGTTAATATCCGATTGACTTTAAATTTATACACAGTGTTTAAGGTCATGAGACGAAGAAGCCTATTGATTTTCGGTGATACCTGATAATTACTGCCAGAGTTATGACTCTTGATCACTTTGAAAAATCTTGTGAACGCTTTAGAGGCTAAAGTTAATATCTGATTGACTTTAAATTTATACACGGTGTTTAAGGTCGTGAGACGAAGAAGCCTATTGATTTTCAGCGATATCCGATAATTACTACCAGAGTTATGACCCTTGATCACTTTGAAAAATCTTGTGAATGCTCTAGAGGCTATAGTTAATATCCGATTGACTTTAAATTTATACACAGAGTTTAAGGGCATGAGACGAAGAAGTCTATTGATTTTCGGTGATATGAGATAATTACTACCAGAGTTATGACCCTTGATCACTTTGAAAAATCTTGTGAACGCTCTAAAGGCTAAAGTTAATATCCGATTGACTTTAAATTTGTACACAGTGTTTAGGGTCATGAGACGAAGAATCCTATTTGATTTTCAGTGATATCTGGCACTTTCTGGATCACTTTGAAATATCTTGTGGACAAAGGCCTTGAGACAAACCATCAAAACTATTCTAATCATTTGTGATAATTATTTAATGGGCTATTACTCGTAATAAGATTATCATGTGTTGTAAATGTTCTCCTTACTGATAAAAGAAACAATATGCGACAACCCTTGTTGACTGCCCGGACGACTTAGCTGTTGTGGGCGTATGTTTCGTTGCCTGGCAACCTATCTTTTTAGCTTGGAGGTCACAATTATTATCCGATTTAAAAAAACGTTAGATCATATTACCGTTACACCGTAAGGAAGGTTGAGTTCGAATTTCAGGAAAATCAGACCAAAATTGCCATACAAAATGGCCGCCGTTTGTACGCGAATACTGTTAAAAAATGGTATATCAAGGTTGTGGACCCTGTAAAGGTCACAATTTTAATTCGATTCGATATCATGGTTGTGGATTCTCTACAGGTCACAATTCTTATCCGATTTTGATGAAAAGTCACATTTCTAGGTTGTGTACCGTCACACCATAATCATTGTCGGTTTCGAATTTCATGAATATCAGACTGGAACTGACCAACTAAATGGCTGCTCCCATACAGTATGAAATACAGGACTTTAAGATGTAGGAAAAATTACTTTCGGTATTGCTTGTTCTCTGTCCATCTCTCGAAAATGTGGGCGTATCCTGCCTGGCAGTGTCAGCCTATCTTTTAGCTTGTGAACAGTGTAGAGGTCACAATTTTGAACCGATTTGGATGAAACTTGAAATGCATGTTTATAAACCAAAGATCTTGGTTTCTTTCGATATTTGCGCCAATTGGATCGTAACTTCCTGAATTATGGCCCCTGATTGTCCGAAAAATCGCCCTTTTTAGCTTGTGGTCCCTCTGGAGGTCATAATTGTTATCCGATTTAAAAAACCGTTTGATTATATCACCGTGCCATGGTTATGAAGGTTGAGTTCGAATTTCGTGAAAATCGGACCAAAATTGACAGACAAAATGGCCGCCATTTGTACGCGAATAGTGTGAAAATATGTTATATCAAGGTTGTGAACAGTGTAGAGGTCACAATTTTGAAACGATTTGGATGAAACTTGAAATGCATGTTTATAACCCAAAGATCTTGGTTCCTTTCGATATTTGCGCCAATCGGATTGTAACTTCCTGAATTATGGCCCCTGATTGTCCGAAAAATCGCCCTTTTTAGCTTGTGGTTCCTCTGGAGGTCAAAATTGTTATCCGATTTAAAAAAACGTTTGATTATATCACCGTTTCATGGTTTTGAAGGTTGGATTCGAATTTCGTGAAAATCGGACCAAAATTGACACACAAAATGGCCGCCATTTGTACGCGAATAGTGTGAAAATATGTTATATCAAGGTTGTGGACCTTATAGAGATCACAATTTTGAACCGATTTGGATGAAACTTGACATGTATGTTTATAACCGAAAGATCTTGGTTCCTTTCGATATTTGAGGCCATTTGAACGTAACTTCCTGAATTATGGCCCCTTATTGTCCGAAAAATTGCCCTTTTTAGCTTGTGGTCCCTCTGGAGGTCAAAATTGTTATCTGATTAAAAAAAACGTTTGACTATATCACCGTTCCATGGTTATGAAGGTTGAATTCGAATTTCATGAAAATCGGACCAAAATTGACGGACAAAATGGCCAGCGTTTGTACGCGAATAGTGTGAAAATATGTTATATATCAAGGTTGTGGACCTTATAGAGGTCACAATTTTGAACCAATTTTGATGAAACTTGACATGTATGTTTATAACCGAAAGATCTTGGTTCCTTTCGATATTTGCGCCCATCGGATCGTAACTTCCTGAATTATGGCCCCTGATTGTCCAAAAAAATCGCCCTTTTTAGCTTGTGGTCCCTCTGGAGGTCAAAATTATAATCCGATTTAAAAATACGTTTGACTATATCACCGTTACATGGTAATGAAGAGAGTGTTTGATTTACGTGAAAATCGGACTAGAATTGACGGACAAAATGGCCGCCGTTTGTACACGAATAGTGTGAAAAAATGTTATATCAAGGTTGTGGACCCTATAAAGGTCACAATTTTGATAAAACTTGACATGTATGTTTATAACCCAAAGATCTTGGTACCTTTCGATATTTGAGCCCATCGGGTCATTACTTCCTGAATTATAGCCCCTGATTGTACGAAAAATCACCCTTTTTAGCTTGTTGTGCCTCTGGAGGTCACAATTATTATCTGATTTAAAAAAAAAAAACGTTTGATTATAAAAACCAAACAAATTCTAATGATTTTCTGATAATTCCTTAATATGCGACAACTCTTGTTGACTGCCCGGACGATTTGGCTGCTGTGTGGGCGTATGTTTCGTTGCCTGGCAACCTATTTTTTTTTAATTTCTAAGGTTTCTACCCCTCACCGAAATCCACTAGGGGTCAAACTTACACCATAATATTTGCAGAATTATCAAACTCAAAATGTCAGAAAATCCTGAAAATAGTTGCAATTTTGGAAAATATGGCTGTCGGCAGCCATTTTTCGCATGGAAAATTCTGAAGATAATGGTGTAAGTTTGATCCAGAGTGGACTTCAGTGAGGGGTAGAAACCTTAGAAATTCCCCCCAAAATGGAAGTGAAACACCAATTGTATAGTTTAATATCAGTTATTTTTATACGCCCAACATTTTATGTGGACGTATATTGTCGCCGCCCCTGTCCGTTCGTCCGTCCGTCCACAATTGTTTGTGATCAGTCTACAGGTCACAATTTTTATCCGATTTCAATGAAACTTAAAATATAGGTTTATCACCCTAAGATCTCGGGTTCCTTTCGATATTGGCATGTATCGGACTGTAACGTCATGGGTTATGGCCCCTGATTGTACGAAAAATCACGTTTTTAGCTTGTGAACAGTGTAGAGGTCACAATTTTGATCCGATTTCGATGAAACTTGAAATGCATGTTTATAACCAAAAGATCTTGGTTCCTTTCGATATTTGCGCATATCGGATCGTAACTTCTTGAATTATGGCCCCTGATTGTCCGAAAAATCACCCTTTTTAGCTTGTGTACCCTGTGGAGGTCAAAATTGTAATCCGATTCAAAAAACCGTTTGAATATATCACCGTTACATAGTTATGGGGGTTGAGTTCGAATTTCGTGAAAATCGGACCAAAATTGACAGACAAAATGGCCGCCGTTTGTACGGCGAATAGTGTGAAAATATGTTATATCAAGGTTGTGGACCCTATAGAGGTCACAATTTTGAACCGATTTTCATGAAACTTGAAATGCATGTTTATAACCGAAAGATCTTGGTTCCTTTCGATATTTGCGCATATCGGATCGTAACTTCCTGAATTATGGCCCCTGATTGTCCGAAAAATCACACTTTTTAGCTTGTGTTCCCTGTGGAGGTCAAAATTGTTATCCGATTTAAAAAAACGTTTGATTATATCACTGTTACATAGTTATGGGGGTTGAGTTCGAATTTCGTGAAAATCGGACCAAAATTGACAGACAAAATGGCCGTCGTTTGTGCGCGAATAGTCTGAAAATATGTTATATCAAGGTTGTGGACCCTATAGAGATCACAATTTTGAACCTATTTTCATGAAACTTAAAATGCATGTTTATAACCGAAAGATCTTGGTTCCTTTCGATATTTGCGCATATCGGATCGTAACTTCCTAAATTATGGCCCCTGATTGTCCGAAAAATCACCCTTTTTAGCTTGTGTTCCCTGTGGAGGTCAAGATTGTTATCCGATTCAAAAAAACGTTACATAGATTTGGGGGTTGAGTTCGAATTTCGTGAACATCGGACCAAAATTGACAGACAAAATGGCCGCCGTTTGTACGCGAATAGTGTGAAAAAATGTTATATCAAGATTGTGGACCCTATAGAGGTCAGAATTTTGAACCGATTTTCATGAAACTTGACATGTATGTTTATAACCCAAAGGTCTTGGTTTCTTACAATATTTGCGCCCATCAGATCGTAACTTCCTTAATTATGTCCCCTGATTGTCCAAAAATCACCCTTTTTAGCTTGTGGTCCCTCTGGAGGTCAAAATTGTTATCCGATTTAAAAAAAACGTTTGATTATACCACCTTTACATGGTAATGGAGGTTGATATCGAATTTCGTGAAAATCGGACCAAAATTGACAGACAAAATGGCCGCCGTTTGTAAGCGAATAGTGTGAAAAAATGTTATATCATGCTATAGAGGTCACAATTTTGAACCGATTTTGATGAAACTTGACATGTTTGTTTATAACCCAAATATCTTGGGTCCTTTCTATATTTGCGCCCATCTGATCGTAACTTCCTGAATTATGTCCGTGATTGACTGAAAAATTGCCTTCTTTAGCTTGTGGCCCCTCTGTAGGTCAAAATTATCCGATTTAAAAAAACGTTTGATTATATCACCGTTACATTGTTATAAAAGATGATGTGGAATTTCATGAAAATTGGACCAAAATTGACAGACAAAATGGCCGCTGTTTGTACGCGAATAGTGTGAAAATATGTTATATTAAGGTTGTGGACCCTATAGAGGTCACAATTTTGAACTGATTTTGATGAAACTTGAAATACATGTTTATAACATAAAGATCTTGGTTCCTTTCGATATTTGGACATATCCGATCGTAACTTCCTGAATTATGGCCCCTGATTGTACGAAAAGTCGCCATAATATTAAATGTTTCGTATCCAGTGGAGGTGACAGCTTATTCCATAATATTAAATGATTCGTATACTTTACATTAGCATGGAGCAGAACTTTATAAAAACCAAACAAATTCTAATGATTTTCTGATAATTACTTAATATGCGACAACTCTTGTTGACTGCCCTGACGATTTAGCTGCTGTGTGGGCGTATGTTTCGTTGCCTGGCAACCTATTTTTTTAAATAAAGCAACTGAACTGCAGTTGCCTTGATACCAAAAGTTTTCCAATATGAACCCTGAATAAGTTCATGCAGGCTTGCACATGTATAAATAGAATTGTTCCATTGATGAGAAGGCGGTATTTGATTGCATGGTCTATTTGTGAAACGGTAAGACACGAAGTCTGAAATAGTCAGGTGGACGCTTGAATCATATGTTATTGTTTTTTTTTTAAATCAAGAATGGGGTTATATGGTCAAATTTACAATGATAATGTAAATAAATATTCACACGATTCATCAGTGCTCAGAACTTCAGCTTGTATACATGTATGTGTATGAAGTTCATTATTATCTGCTATCATATTATCTCTTTCAATAAAACAGATTGGTGTTGAAGATCTATTTTTAACCATTAGTTGTGATTCCAAATTTAATAATCCATACATAAACTAGTATCCAAAAGAAACGATACCACCTGTTTGCAACGACAGAAAGAAAAACTAAACAAAGCAGAAGTTTAGGATTAGTGTTATTCTTTTGAGAAATCCTTTCACAACATCTGTACACAAAATCATTTCAATCTGCTCTCATCAGAGACCATAACACGTGCCCAGTCACGCCGTTGCCAACGGCGAACTCGCCTGGCCCATATCAGTCTGTCGTGCCGGTGCCAAGGCGTCAGGTGCGGTCTGCGGTAGGGATGACGTGGCCGGATACCATACTGCCATAGTCTCCTGTAGACGGTTTGTCGACTGATCCTGTGTCCCAGTGTTGTCGCCGCTGTGGATGTTGCTGTTACGGTGCGGTTCCTCGGGTGTAATACCCGGATGTGATGATCCTCACAGGGCGTGGTTACTCGTGGTTTACCACTCCTGGGCCTGTCTGACGTATGACCTGTCAGGCGGAACCGCTACATCAACCTGGTAATAGTGATGCGTGCACAGCCGAACCTTCTGGTGACGTCGACATGTGACGTTCCTTGTTCTTTTTGTTGCTGTGATATCAACGTGTCTGATCAGCCGTTTTATACAGTTTTCATGCACGTGCAGAACATGCTAGAGAGGGAAATGTCACTTTCACGAAATTTACATTTTTTCCCGGAAGTGATCAAGTGTTCCCGGTATTTTTACGAACTATGCTATGTGTTAGGGATGTGCAATACGAATTGGCATGTTTTCATACTTAAAATTTCACTTAGAAAAAAATTAATTGAAAAGAAAATTGGTATCGTTTCTTTTGGACACTAGTTTATATTAAAGTGCCATCTGCCCCAAAATATGTGCCAATCCGCATGTAACAAGAATAGATATAAATTGTAAATTCAATAACAATACACATTGCGCCGTATTCTGCATGGGAAACACGTTGTAAGAACGGGTACAAATAGTATGACGAATCCAACCTTGCCACCGTGTATTTAAATTCATATTTCAATATAAAGGTATTTATAGATCGATCTATCTAACTATCTTCTTTTGCATACTACGGCGGTAATCGAAATAGGCGACAAACAGTCCCTTTATTCATTGCAATGCAATTCGAAAATATTAATAAATAATTAATCATTTATACAGGTTACTAAGATAAATATTCTGATCACTCATCAAAGATAACTGGCGGTTTCACACAGATAGTGAGCGGTAGTTCAAATAGTGATGTTTTCTTAATTAGTCACGCCTATCTAGTGATATGTTCGGATAAACTCACGTTTGTTTTTTACATACTGACAAAAGTAAGGAATACAGACCAATTAACTTAATACTCACCATATGATAATTACTGACCATTTATAGGAATACTAACGTACGGTGGTACAAGTACTGACAGGTCTCTAAGTGACTATTGACAAACACATATATTTCTCACAGGTTTGGATCATGGCTAGTAATCACAATTAAGCTTTTCTTCTTGCTCCCAGGATTTTCTAACGCAGAAGCCTGTTACTAAAAGCTCTGACAGCAGTTCTACACATTATGCATGTTACTGTGTTATGTTCCTCCATTTATCATGTGTGGCATTATTAAGTATATTATTTTACAGCCCGAAAGAATAGATCCATCAGATCCTACTAAGCCAGATTATGATATAGAGCTGATGTTTGGAGTCTTGGCATCTCTTTAGTAAGGCTTTGTTTTTATACGCCCACATTTTTATGTGGACGTATATTGTCGTCGCCCCTGTCCGTCCGTCCGTCCGTCCACAATTTGTTTGTGGACTCTCTACAGGTCACAATTCTTATCCGATTTTGACGAAACTTGAAATATAGGTTTTTCCCCAAAAGATCTCGGCTGCTTTTGATATTGGCATGTATCGGATAAAAACTTCATGGATTATGGCCCCTGATTGTACGAAAAATCACGTTTTTAGCTTGTGGACCCTATAGAGGTCACAATTTTGAACCGATTTTGATGAAACTTGACATGCATGTTTATAACCCAAAGATCTTGGTTCCTTTCAATATTTGCGCCTATCGGAATGTAATTTCCTGAATTATGGCCCCAGAATGTCCGAAAAAATCACCCTTTTGAGAATGTGGTCCCTATGGAGATCACAATTATTATCCGATTTAAAAAACCGTTTGATTATATCACCGTTACACCTAAGGAAGGTTGAGTTCGAATTTCATGAAAATCGGACGAAAATTGCCATACAAAATGGACGCCGTTTGTACGCGAATACTGTTAAAAAATGCTATATCAAGGTTGTGGACTCTGTAGAAGTCACATTTTAATTTGATTTTGCTGAAACTTGAAATTCATGGTTATAACCCAAAGATCTTGGTGCCTTTCGATATTTGCGCATATCGGAACGTAACTTCCTGAATTATGGCCCCTGATTATACGCAAAATCGGCTTATTTTAGCTTGTGGTCCCTCTGGTGGTCACAATTATTATCCGATCTAATAAAACAGTTGATTATATTACCGTTACACTGTAAGGAAGGTTGAGTTCGAGTTTCGGAAAATCGGACCAAAATTGCCATACAAAATGGCCGCCGTTTGTACGCGAATACTGTTAAAAATTGTATCATGGTTGTGGACCCTGTAGAGGTCACAAATTTTAATTCGATTTTGATGAAACTTGAAATGCATGGTTATAACCCAAAGATCTTGGTTCCTTTCGTTATTTGCGCATATCGGATCGTAACTTCCCTGATTGTCCGAAAAATCGCCTATGGTCCCTCTGGAGGTCACAATTATTATCTTGATTTAAAAAAAACGTTTGACTCTATCACCATTACACCCTTCGGAAGGTTGAGTTAGAATTTCGAGAAAATTGGACCATAATTGCCAGAAAAAATGGCCGCCGTTTGTACGCGAACAGTGTAAAAATATGGTATATCAAAGTTGTGGACCCTGTAGAGGTGACAATTAATTTTAATTCGATTTTGATAAATCCTGAAATGCTTGTTTATAACCTAAAGATCTTTATTCTTTTCGATATTTGCGCATATCAAATTGTAACTTAATGAATTATGGCCTTTGATTGTAGGAAAAATCACTTTCGGTATTGCTTGTTCTCTGTCTATCTCTCGAACAATTATTATCTGATTTAAAAAAAAAAAACTCTGATTATATTACTGTTGCACCGTAAGGAAGGTTGAGTTCGAATTTCGTGAAAATCGTACCATAATTGCAGGACGAAATGGTCGCCGTTTGTACGCGAATAGTGTAAAAATATGGTATATCATGGTTGTGGACTCTCTACAGGTCACAATTCTTATCCGATTTTGATGAAAAGTCACATTTCTAGGTTGTGTACCGTCACACCATAATCATTGTCGGTTTCGAATTTCATAAATATCAGACTGGAACTGACCAACTAAATGGTTACTCCCAATACAGTATGAAATACAGGACTTAAAGATGTAGGAAAAAATCACTTTCGGTATTGCTTGTTCTCTGTCCATCTCTCGATGGCACTGCCAGGCGTATCCTGCCTGGCAGTGCCAGCCTATCTTTTAATATTATTTTACAGCCCGAGAAAGAATAGATCCACCAGATCCTACTAAGCCAGATTATGATATAAGAGCTGATGTTTGGAGTCTTGGCATCTCTTTAGTAAGGCTTTTTTTTTTTTTTATATACGTCCGCATTTTCATGTGAAACTTCCAATCAATAGAAACAGGAGGAAACACAAACCAAATACAGACAATTTGATGGGATCGATTTTGACAAAGTCAAAATGATGCAATTGACATTCAGATAAGTTGATATAAAATTGTCTCCGCCCCTGTCCGTCCATCAACAATTGTTTGTGAACAGTCTAGCTACAGATCACAATTTTTATCCGATTTCAATGAAACTTAAATATAGGTTTATCTCCCTAATATCTCGGTTCCTTTCGATATTGGCAGATATCAGACTGTAACTTCATGCATTATGGCCCCTGATTATACGAAAAATTCACGATGAAACTTGAAATGCTTGTTTATAACCAAAAGATCTTGGTTTCTTTCGATATTTGCGCATATCCGATCGTAACTTCCTGAATTATGGCCCCTGATTGTACGAAAAATCACCTCTTTTAGCTTTTGGTCCCTCTGGAGGTCAAAATTATTATCAGATTTTAAAAAAATCGTCTGATTATATCACCGTTGCACCCTAATAAAGGTGGAGTTCGAATTTCATGAAAATCGGATTAAATTTGCTGTACAAAATGGCCGCCACTTTTATGTGAATAGTGTTAAAATATGGTAAAAACAAGGTTGGGGACTCTGTCGAGGTAACAATTTTAATCCAAATTTGATGAAACTTGAAATGAATATTTATGATCCAAAGATCTTGGTTCCTTTTCATATTTGTGTAAATCAGATTCAGATTTTAACTTCCTTAATTGTGGTTCCTGATTGGACGTAACATCACCTATTTTAGCTTGTGGTCCCCTCTGGAGGTCACAATTATTATCCGATTTAAGAAAACGTTTTTGATTATATCACGTTTACACCATAAGGAGGGTTGAGTTTGAATTTCGTGAAAATTCGACCAAAACTGTCAGACAAAATGGACGCCTCTTGTACGCCCATAGTGTAAAAATATGGTGTATCAAGGTTGTGGAAACTGTGTAGGTCACAATTTTAATTTGATTTTGATGAAACTTGAAATTCATGTTTATAATTTAAAGATCTGGGTTCCTTTCGATATTTGCGCATATCAAATTGTAACCCATGATACCCTACGGCCAATTTTCGAAGAAAACAGGGGACTATTAAAATGGGTTTTGTCTGTCTGTTTGTCCTAGGGCTGTACGATATTCTCGATATAGTCATTTATTGCGGTATGGTATTTTCAGACCCAACTACGATATCATGTGGCAGGGCTCGAAACGGAAGGCGCGCAAAAGCGCGCGCACGCACCTACCACGCCACCTAAAGTGAAACCCAAGGTACATATTTTTTAGATGCACCTGAATTTTATAAACAACGCTCCTTGTACAGAAGACTAACTCACTGTTCTCTTCTTATACGCCCACATTTTCATGTGGACGTATTATGTTGTCGCCCCAGTCCGCCCCGTCCACAATTTGTGGACGCTCTTACAGGTCACAATTCCTATCCGATTTTGACGAAACTTGAAATAAAGGTTTATCCTCTTAAAATCTTGGTTCCTTTTGATGTTGGCATGTATTGGATCGGAACTTCGTGGATTATGGCCCCTGATTGTACGAAATATCATGTTTTTAGCTTGTGGACCCCTATAGAGGTCACAATTTTGAACCGATTGTGATGAAACTTGACATGCATGTCTATAACCCCAAAATCTTTTTTCCTTTCGAATATTTGCGCCCCATCGGATCGTTAACTTCCTGAATTATGGCCCCTGATTGTCCGAAAAATCGCCCTTTTTATACGCCCACATTTTCATGTGGACGTATTATGTCGTCGCCCCTGTCCGTTCCGGACGTTCCGGTCCGTCCACAATTTGTTTGTGGACTCTCTTACAGGTCACAATTCTTATCCGATTTTGACGAAACTTGAAATATAGGTTTATCCCCAAAAAGATCTCGGTTCCTTTCGATATTGGCATGTATCGGATCAAAACTTCATGGATTATGGCCCCTGATTGTACGAAAAATCACGTTTTTTAGCTTGTGGACCCTATAGAGGTCACAATTTTGAACCGATTTTGATGAAACTTGACATGCATTGTTTGTAACCCAAAGATCTTGGTTCCTTTCGATATTTGCGGCTATCGGAATGTAATTTCCTGAATTATGGCCCCTGATTGTCCGAAAAATCACCCTTTTTAGCTTGTGGTCCCTCTGGAGGTCACAAATTATTATATCGATTTAAAAAACCGTTTGATTATATCACCGTTACACCCTAAGGAAGGTTGAGTTCGAATTTCGGGAAAATCGGACGAAAATTGCCATACAAAATGGCCGCCGTTAGTACGCGAATACTGTTAAAAAATGGTATATCAAGGTTGTGGACCCTGTGGAGGTCACAATTTTGATTCGATTTTGATGAAACTTGAAATTCATGGTTATAACCCAAAGATCTTGCTTTCCTTTCGATATTTGCGCATATCGGATCGTAAATTCCTGAATTATGGCCCCTGATTATACGCAAAATCGCCTTTTTTTTTAGCTTGGACGTCACAATTATTATTCGATTTAAAAAAACGTTTGATTATATCACCGTTACACCCTAAGGAAGGTTGAGTTCGAATTTCGGGAAAATCGGACGAAAATTGCCATACAAAATGGCCGCCGTTTGTACGCGAATACTGTTAAAAAATGGTATATCAAGGTTGTGGACCCTGTGGAGGTCACATTTTGATTCGATTGTGATGAAACTTGAAATTCAAGGTTATGACCCAAAGATCTTGCTTCTTTTCGATATTTGCGCATATCGGATCGTAACTCCTGAATTATGGCCCCTGATTATACGCAAAGTCGCCTTTTTTTTTTTTAGCTTGGAGGTCACAATTATTATCCGATTTAAAAAACGTTTGATTATATTACCGTTACACCGTAAGGAAGGTTGAGTTCGAATTTCGGGAAAATCAGGACCAAAATTGCCATACAAAATGGCCACCGTTTGTACGTGAATACTGTTAAAAAAATGGTATATCAAGGTTGTGGACCCTGTACAGGTCACAATTTTAATTCGATTTTGATGAAACTTGAAATGCATGGTTATAACCCAAAGATCTTGGTTCCTTTCGGTATTTGCGCATATCGGATCGTAACTTCCTGAATTATTCGAATTTCGTGAAAATGGTACCAAAAATTGCCGGACGAAATGGTCGCCGTTTGTACGCGAATAGTGTAAAGATATGGTATATCATGGTTGTTGACTCTGTACAGGTCACAATTCTTATCCGATTTTGACGAAAAGTCACATTTCTAGGTTGTGTACCGTCACACCATAACCATTGTCGACTTCGAATTTCATGAATATCAGACTGGAAACTGACCAACAAAATGGCTGCTCCCAATACAGTATGAAATACAGGACTTAATGATGTAGGAAAAATCAACTTTCCGTATTGTTTGTTCTCTATCCATCTCTCGAAAATGTGGGCGTATCCTGCCTGGCAGTGCCAGCCTATCTTTTAGCTTGTGGTCCCTCTGGAGGTCAAAATTATTATCCGATTTAAAAAAAACGTTTGATTATATCACCGTTACATGGTAATGAAGGTTGAGTTCAAATTTCGTGAAAATCGGACCAAAATTGACAAACAAAATGGCTGCTGTTTGTACGCGAATAGTGTGAAAATATGTTATATCAAGGTTTGTGGACCCTATAGAGGTCACAATTTTGAACCGATTTTTATAACGCCCACATTGAAATGTGGTCGTATATTGTCGTTGCACCCGTCCGTCCGGCGTCCACAATTGCTTGTAGACGCTCTACAGGCTTAAGTTAATATCCGATTGACTTTAAATTTATACACAGTGTTTAAGCTCATGAGACAAAGAAGCCTATCGTTTTTCAGCGATTTCCGATAATAACTACCAGAGTTATGGCCCTTGATCACTTCAAAAAATATTGTGGACGCTCTAGAGGACAAAGTTAATATCCGATTGACTTTAAATTTATACACAGTGTTTAAGGTCATAAGACAAAATTGTGGACGCTCTAAAGGTCAAAGTTAATATCCGATTGACTTTAAATTTATACACAGTGTTTAAGGTCATAAGACAAAAAAGCCTTTTGATTTTCAGCAATTTCCGATAATTAGTGCCAGAGTTATGGCCCTTGATCACTTAAAAAATCTTGTGGACGCTCTAAAGGTCAAAGTTAATATCCGATTGACTTTAAATTTATACACAGTGTTTAAGGTCATAAGACAAAAAAGCCTATTGATTTTCGGCGATTTCCAATAATTAGTGCCAGAGTTATGGCCCTTGATCTCTTTGAAAAAATCTTGTGAACGCTCTAAAGGTCAAAGTTAATATCCGATTGACTTTAAATTTATACACAGTGTTTAAGGTCATAAGACAAAAAAGCCTTTTGATTTTCAGCGATTTCCCGTTAATTAGTGCCAGAGTTATGGCTCTTGATCACCTCAAAAAATCTTGTGGACGCTCTGGAGGCCAAAGTTAATATCTGATTGACTTTAGATTTATACACAGTGTTTAAGGTCATGAGACGAAGAAGCCTATTGATTTTCAGCGATTTCAAATAATTACTGCCAGAGCTATCTCCCTTGATAACTTCAAAAATTCTTGTGACGCTATAGAGGCTAAAGTTACCATCCGATTGATTTCAGATTGATACATAGAGTTTAAGGTGTTGAAACAAACAAGTATTTTGATTTCAATGAATTTAGATAACTGAACAGCTAAATCCATGATATTAAATGTTTCATGTATATACTAATTGTTAGCGTGGGGTAAAACTTTATAAAAAGCAATCAAATTCTAATGATTTTCTGATAATTACATAATGAGTTGTTACTCTTAATCAGTTTTTAGTGTATTACAAATGTTACATTACCAAAAAAGTTAAAAAAATATGCGACAACCCTTGTTGACTGCCCGGGACGATTTAGCTGCTGTGGGCATATGTTTCGTTGCCTGGCAACCTGATCTTGATGAAACTTGACATGTATGTTTATAACCCAAAGATCTTGGTTCCTTTCGATATTTGCACCCATCGGATCGTAACTTCCTGAATTATGGCCCCTGATTGTCCGAAAAATTGCCCTATTTAGCTTGTGGTCCCTCTGGAGGTCAAAATTATTATCCGATTTAAAAAAAACCTTTGATTATATCACCCTCTGGAGGTCAAAATTATTATCCGATTTAAAAAAAACGTTCTTGATTATATCACCGTTACATGGATAGTGAAGGCTGACTTCGAATTTCGTGAAAATTGAACGAAAATTGACGGACAAAATGGCCGCCGTTTGTATGCGAATAGTGTGAAAATATATGTTATATCAAGGTTGTGGACCGTATATAGGTCACAATTTTGAACCGATTTTGATGAAACATAACATGCATGTTTTATAACCTGAAGATCTTGGTTCCTTTCGATATTTGCGCTCATTGATTGGTAACTTCCTGAATTATGGCCCCTGATTGTACGAAAAATCACCCTTTTTAGCTTGTGGTCCCTCTGGAAGTCACAATTATTTTCCGATTTAAAAAACGTTTGATTATTTCACCGTTTGAGTTCAAATTTCGGGAAAATCGGACCAATATTGACAGACAAAATGGTCGCCGTTTGTACGCGAATACTGTTAAAAAATGGTATATCATGGTCAGTGTTCGACACAAACGTCGGTCCGTAGGCCCGAGGCCGACTGAATTATCGGAGGACTCCTGCTGGCCTATTTCACTAGGGTCCACCTGGCCTTCGTCTTCTTAGCTCGCATGGTTAGTATCCATATTCGACAATTCTGGATATGGTAGTTCTGTCATAGAAACGCAACCAGAGTCTCCGATAGTTAACGGTTATTGTTTACTTGTCATCGACATGATGGAAGCTTATGTTTTTCCAAACAATGACTCGCGTAACCAGCCTCTTATCTGTGCATCTCGTTCGGAATCGGGCTTCTTCGACGCTCCATATGAATTCCAGGTACCGGTAGATATGAAACTGATTACTGAATCATACGTTTAATGGTTTCGCTGACCTGTTGTTGGTGAAATTTAAATCTTATTTGAATATAATCCTC
The DNA here is from genome assembly GCA_036850965.1 of Patella caerulea. Lineage (NCBI taxonomy): Eukaryota > Metazoa > Mollusca > Gastropoda > Patellidae > Patella > Patella caerulea. The sequence continues at coordinate 44,505,967 of JAZGQO010000001.1, read as the reverse complement.
TGATTGAACACCAAATACACTGAGAATCATTAATAATAATATATTTTTTCCGCCATTGCCAAATCCACCGATGACACGTGATATTGATTGGAATTTCTAGGTCAATAAGCCGGCGATGCTACGTTTAATTTTAAGTTGCATCTACCATTACGATTTTTTATACGCCCACATTTTCATGTGGACGTATATTGTCGTCGCCCCTGTTCGTTCCGTCTGTCCGTCCCGTTCCGTCCGTGCACAATTGTTTGTGAACAGTCTACAGGTCACAATTTTTATCCGATTTCAAATGAAACTTAAAACATAGGTTTATCACCCTAAGATCTCGGTTCCTTTCGATATTGGCATGTATCGGACTGTAACTTCATGGGTTATGGCCCCTGATTGTACGAAAAATCACGTTTTTATACGCCCACATTTTTATGTGGACGTATATTGTCGTCGCCCCTGTCCGTCCGGACGTCCGTCCGTCCACAATTTGTTTGTGGACCCTCTACAGGTCACAATTCTTATCCGATTTTGACGAAACTTGAAATATAGATTTATCCACAAAAAAATCTCGGCTGCTTTCGATATTGACATGTATCGGATGAAAACTTCATGGATTATGGCCCCTGATTGTACGAAAAATCACGTTTTTAGCTTGTGGACCCTATAGAGGTCACAATTTTGAACCGATTTTGATGAAACTTGACATGCATGTTTATAACCCAAAGATCTTGGTTCCTTTTGATATTTGCGCCCCTATCGGAATGTAATTTCCTGAATTATGGCCCCTGATTGTCCGAAAAATCACCCTTTTTAGCTTGTGGTCCCTCTGGAGGTCACAATTATTATCCGATTTAAAAAACCATATGATTATATCACCATTACACCCTAAGGAGGGTTGAGTTCGAATTTCGGGAAAATAGGACGAAAATTGCCATACAAAATGGCCGCCGTTTGTACGCGAATACTGTTAAAAAATGGTATATCAAGGTTGTGGACCCTGTAGAAGTCACATTTTTTATTCGATTTTGATGAAACTTGAAATTCATGGTTATAACCCAAAGATCTTGGTTCCTTTCGATATTTGCGCATATCAGAACGTAACTTCCTGAATTATGGCCCCTGATTATACGCAAAATCGCCTTATTTTAGCTTGTGGTCCCTCTGGTGGTAACAATTATTATCCGATTGAATAAAACAGTTGATTATATTACTATTACACCGTAAGGAAGGTTGAGTTCGAATATCGGGAAAATCGGACCAAAATTGCCATACAAAATGGCCGCCGTTTGTACGCGAATACTGTTAAAAAATTGTATATCATGGTTGTGGACCCTGTAGAGGTCACAATTTTAATTCGATTTTGATGAAACTTGAAATGCATGGTTATAACCCAAAGATCTTGGTTCCTTTCGATATTTGCGCATATCAGATCGTAACTTCCTGAATTATGGCCCCTGATTGTCCGAAAAATCGCCTATGGTCCCTCTGGAGGTCACAATTATAATCCGATTTGAAAAAACGTTTGACTCTATCACCGTTACACCCTACGGAAGGTTGAGTTTGAATTTCGAGAAAATTGGACCATAATTGCCAGAAAAAATGGCCGCCGTTTGTACGCGAACAGTGTAAAAATATGGTATGTCAAAGTTGTGGACCCTGTAGAGGTGACAATTTTAATTCGATTTTGATGAAACCTGAAATGCTTGTTTATAACCTAAAGATCTTTATTCTTTTCGATATTTGCGCATATCAAATTGTAACTTAATGAATTATGGCCTTTGATTGTAGGAAAAATCACTTTCGGTATTGCTTGTTCTCTGTCTATCTCTCGAACAATTATTATCTGATTTAAAAAAAAAACTCTGATTATATTACTGTTGCACCGTAAGGAAGGTTGAGTTCGAATTTCGTGAAAATCGTACCATAATTGCAGGACGAAATGGTCACCGAATAGTGTAAAAATATGGTATATCATGGTTGTGGACTCTCTACAGGTCACAATTCTTATCCGATTTTGACGAAAAGTAACATTTCTAGGTTGTGTACCGTCAAACCATAATCATTGTCGGCTTCGAATTTCATGAATATCAGACTGGAACTGACCAACAAAATGGCTGCTCCCAATACAGTATGAAATACAGGACTTAATGATGTAGGAAAAATCACTTCCAGTATTGCTTGTTCTCTATCCATCTCTCAAAAATGTGGGCGTATCCTGCCTGGCAGTGCCAGCTTATCTTTTAGCTTGTGAACAGTGTAGAGTTACAATTTTGAACCGATTTTGATGAAACTTGAAATGCATGTTTATAACCCAAAGATCTTGGTTCCTTTCGATATTTGCGCCAATCGGATCGTAACTTCCTGAATTATGGCCCCTGAATGTCCGAAAAAGCGCCCTTTTTAGCTTGTGGTCCCTCTGGAGGTCAAAATTGTTATCCGATTTAAAAAAACGTTTGATTATATCACCGTTCCATGGTTATGAAGGTTGAGTTCAAATTTCGTGAAAATCGGACCAAAATTGACGGACAAAATGGCCGCCATTTGTACGCGAATAGTGTGAAAATGTTATATCAAGGTTGTGAACAGTGTACAGGTCACAATTTTGAACCGGTTTGGATGAAACTTGAAATGCATCTTTACAACGCAAAGATCTTGGTTCCTTTCGATATTTGCGCCAATCGGATCGTAACTTCCTGAATTATGGCCCCTGATTGTCTGAAAAATTGCCCTTTTTAGCTTGTGGTCCCTCTGGAGGTCAAAATTGTTATCCGATTTAAAAAACCGTTTGATTATATCACCGTTCCATGGTTATGAAGGTTGAGTTCGAATTTCGTGAAAATCGGACCAAAATTGACAGACAAAATGGCCGCCATTTGTACGCGAATAGTGTGAAAATATGTTATATCAAGGTTGTGAACAGTGTAGAGGTCACAATTTTGAACCGATTTGGATGAAACTTGAAATGCATGTTTATAACCCAAAGATCTTTGTTCCTTTCGATATTTGCGCCAATCGGATCGTAACTTCCTGAATTATGGCCCCTGATTGTCTGAAAAATCGCCCTTTTTAGCTTGTGCCTCTGGAGGTCAAAATTGTTATCCGATTTAAAAAAACGTTTGATTATCACCGTTCCATGGTTATGAAGGTTAAGTTTGAATTTCGTGAAAATCGGACCAAAATTGACGGACAAAATGGCCGCCATTTGTACGTGAAAATATGTTATATCAAGGTTGTGGACAGTGTAGAGGTCACAATTTTGAACCGATTTGGATGAAACTTGAAGTGCATGTTTATAACCCAAAGATCTTGATTCCTTTCGATATTTGCGCATATCGGATCGTAACTTCCTGAATTATGGCCCCTGATTGTCTGAAAAATTGCCCTTTTTAGCTTGTGGTCCCTCTGGAGGTCAAAATTGATATCCGATTTAAAAAAACGTTTGATTATATCACCGTTCCATGGTTATGAAGGTTGAGTTCGAATTTCGTGAAAATCGGACCAAAATTGACAGACAAAATGGCCGCCATTTGTACGCGAATAGTGTGAAAATATGTTATATCAAGGTTGTGAACAGTGTAGAGGTCACAATTTTGAACCGATTTTGATGAAACTTGACATGTATGTTTATAACCCAAAAATCTTGGTTCCTTTTGATATTTGCGCACATCGGATCGTAACTTCCTGAATTATGGCCCCTGGTTGTCCGAAAAATTGCCCTTTTTGGCTTGTGGTCCCTCTGGAAGTCAAAATTGTTATCCGATTTTAAAAAACGTTTGATTATATCACCGTTCCATGGTTATGAAGGTTGAGTTTGAATTTCGTGAAAATCGGACCAAAATTGACGGACAAAATGGCCGTCGTTTGTACGCAAATAGTGTGAAAATGTGTTATATCAAGGTTAGTGGACCTTATAGAGGTCACAATTTTGAACCAATTTTGATGAAACTTGACATGTATGTTTATAACCCAAAGATCTTGGTTCCTGTCGATATTTGCGACCATCGGATCGTAACTTCCTGAATTATGGCCCCTGATTGTCCAAAAAATCGCTTTCGTTTGCTTTTGGTTCCTCTGGAGGTCAAAATTATTATCCGATTTAAAAAAACGTTTGACTATATCACCGTTACATGGTAATGAAGAGTGAGGTTGAATTACGTGAAAATCGGACTAGAATTGACAGACAAAATGACCGCCGTTTGAACACGAATAGTGTGAAAATATGTTATATCAAGGTTGTGGACCCTATAGAGGTCACAATTTTGAATCGATTTTGATGAAACTTGACATGTATGTTTATAACCCAAAGATCTTGGTTCCTTTCGATATTTGCCCCCATCGGGTCATTACTTCCTGAAATATGTCCCCTGATTGTACGAAAAATCACCCTTTTTGGCTTGTGGTGCCTGATTTTAAAAACCAAACAAATTCTAATGATTTTCTGATAATTCCTTAATATGCGACAACTCTGTTGACTGCCCGGACGATTTGGCTGCTGTGTGGGCGTATGTTTCGTTGCCTGGCAACCTATTTTTATATACACATGCTGACAGAGGCTGAATTTTAATCATGTTGAATTTTTGTCGTTATTATTTTTGAAAGGTATCTGGAGTCGTACGTAATTTTATTTTAAAGCAATTTCAATTATAGTTAGCACATGATCACTGTGCCGTGTGTCTGTCATGGATGAATGAATAAAAGCATATTTGAAAGTTACGTGACAGACAAAAATTAAAACTTGTGTTATGAAAAAATACCATTGTGCTGTATGCATTCAAAAAAACGAATATTATGAAGCCGAAACGTGAATTAAATAAATATGGAAAATTTTCCGAACGGTGTAGTTGTGGGCCTACCTTTTATTAAACGTAATGGAGGCTTATGATTTTAAAAACATTTCTTTTGACTCAATTCTGGGCTATTGTGCTAAAAATCTAGTGCAGTTGTTTGGTTTTTTTTTTTAACTTTAAGTTTACGTAGGTTAATATGGAAAACCCAATGTAGCCATGAATAGATTTGTTCCATTAAATTGAAATGACACACTAATTCGTGTCTTCTTTTTTCTTTCGCAAGTTACTAAACCATAGCTTTTTATACATGGAAACTATAAATTATTATTGGTTGGGCCTGCGTGTTACCTGAAGGACCCACTTGATCATGTGTCGAACAGGTCCTGTGGGCCTGTGCTTGGAAAATGTTTGTTTCGGACACTGATCATGGTTGTGGACCCTGTATAGGTCACAATTTTAATTTGATTTTGATGAAACTTGAAATGCATGGTTATAACCCAAAGATCTTGGTTCCTTTCGGTATTTGCGCATATCGTATCGTAACTTCCAGAATTATTCGAATTTCGTGAAAATCGTACCAAAATTGCCGGACGAAATGGTCGCCATTTGTACGCGAATAGTGTAAAGATATGGTATATCATGGTTGTGGACTCTCTACAGGTCACAATTCTTATCCGATTTTGCCGAAAAGTCACATTTCTAGGTTGTGTACCGTCACACCATAATCATTGTCGGCTTCGAATTTGATGAATTTCAGACTGGAACTGACCAACAAAATGGCTGCTCTCAATACAGTATGAAATACAGCACTTAATGATGTAGGAAAAATCACTTTCGGTGTTGCTTGTTCTCTATCCATCTCTCAAAAATGTGGGCGTATCCTGCCTGGCAGTGCCAGCTTATCTTTAAAATATCCCCCGACCTTTTAGTAAAATTCTCGTAAAAATAATCTATTTTTATTTAACGGTCTCAAGCAAGGCTCGACACTGCCGTCAGCCTCGGCAGCAATGGCCTCCAAATTTTAGAATTTGGCCGCAGATGCGTGGCCGATTCTTTTAACTATCCACGGCCATGTGTAGGTATCAATAGTTATTTTTACTATCGATATTCAGCATTGAAATGTCGATTGGTATCGAAACAATCTTATTTTCACGGTCGTAACCAAGAATGGGTTACGTATATAAAAGTCAAAACCATACGATGTTGCGATAGATGTTTTTTGTTTGTCTAATTAATATTAAAGCATCTCGTATTACGTATAAATTGTACTTAATTCTTATACGCCCACATTGAAATGTGGTCGTATATTGTCGTGGCCCCCGTCCGGTCCGTCCGTCCGTCCTGTGGTCGGTCTGTCCGGCGTCCACAATTGCTTGTTAATATCCGATTGACTTTAAATTTATACAAAGTGTTTAAGGTCATGAGGCGAAGAAGCCTATTGATTTTCAGCGATTTCCGTTAATTGGTGCCAGAGTTATGGCCCTTGATCACTTCAAAAAATCTTGTGGACTTTCTAGATGCCAAAGTTAATGTCCAATTGACTTTAAATTTATACACAGTGTTTAAGGACATGAGACAAAGAAGCCTGTTGATTTTCAGCGATTTCCGATAATTAGTGCCAGAGTTATAGCCCTGTGGACGCTCTAGAGGCCAGAGTTAATATCCGATTGACTTAAATTTATACACAGTGTTTACGGTCATGAGACAAAGAAGCCTATTTATATTGAGGGATTTCCGATAATGAGTGCCTGAGTTATGGCCCTGGATCACTTCAAAAAATCCTGTGGAAGCTCTAGAGGCCACAGTTAATATTTGATCGACTTTAAATTTACACACAGTGTTCATGGTCATGAGACGATTTCAAATAATTACTGCCAGAGTTATCTCTGTTGATAACTTCAAAAAATCTTGTGACGCTATAGAGGCCAAACTTATCATCCGATTGACTTCAGATTGATACACAGAGTTTAAGGTGTTGAAACGAACAAGTATTTTGATTTTCAATGAATTTAGATAACTGAACAGCTAAATCCATGATATTAAATGATGTTGCATGTATATATATACTAATTGTTAGTGTGGGGTAACACTTTATAAAAAGCAATCAAATTCTAATGATTTTCTGATAATTACATAATGAGTGGTTACTCTTAGTCTTAATCAGTTTTTAGTGTATTACAAATGTTTCATTACCGAAAAAAGTAAAAATATGCGACAACCCTTGTTGACTGCCCGGACGATTTACCTGCTGTGGGCGTATGTTTCGTTGCCTGGCAACCTATCTTTAAATAATGTAGCCTTCAGGGGTTGAAAGGAATAAAATCATGGAGAGCTCTAAAAGCTGCATCTAAAATTACAAATTCAGAAAATCGCTCTCCTCAAAACCTGCACCTCAGATATTCTAGGAGAGTGTTTTTCAAAAGCAGTTTTTATACGCCCACATTTTCATGTGGACGTATTATGTCGTCGCCCCTGTCCGTCCGGACGTCCGTCCGTCCGTCCACAATTTGTTTGTGGACTCTCTACAGGTCACAATTCTTATCCGATTTTGACGAAACTTGAAATATAGGTTTATCCCCAAAAGATCTCGGCTGCTTTCGATATTGGCATGTATCGGATCAAAACTTCATGGATTATGGCCCCTGATTGTACGAAAAATCACGTTTTTAGCTTGTGGACCCTATAGAGGTCACAATTTTGAACCGATTTTGATGAAACTTGACATGCATGTTTGTAACCCAAAGATCTTGGTTCCTTTCGATATTTGCGGCTATCGGAATGTAATTTCCTGGATTATGGCCCCTGATTGTCCGAAAAATCACCCTTTTTAGCTTGTGGTCCCTCTGGAGGTCACAATTATTATTCGATTTAAAAAACCGTTTGATTATATCACCGTTACACCCTAAGGAAGGTTGAGTTCGAATTTCGGGAAAATCGGACGAAAATTGCCATACAAAATGGCCGCCGTTTGTACGCGAAGACAGTTAAAAAATGATATATCAAGGTTGTGGACCCTGTGGAGGTCACAATTTTGATTCGATTTTGATGAAACTTGAAATTCATGGTTATAACCCAAAGATCTTGCTTCCTTTCGATATTTGCGCATATCGGATCGTAACTTCCTGAATTATGGCCCCTGATTATACGAAAAATCGCCTTTTTTTTAGCTTGGAGGTCACAATTATTATTCGATTTAAAAAACCGTTTGATTATATCACCGTTACACCCTAAGGAAGGTTGAGTTCGAATTTCTGGAAAATCGGACGAAAATTGCCATACAAAATGGCCGCCGTTTGTACGCGAATACTGTTAAAAAATGGTATATCAAGGTTGTGGACCCTGTGGAGGTCACAATTTTGATTTGATTTTGATGAAACTTGACATTCATGGTTATAACCCAAAGATCTTGCTTCCTTTCGATATTTGCGCATATCGGATCGTAACTTCCTGAATTATGGCCCCTGATTATACGCAAAATCGCCTTTTTTTTTAGCTTGGAGGTCACAATTATTATCTGATTTAAAAAAAACGTTTGATTATATTACCGTTACACCGTAAGGAAGGTTGAGTTCGAATTTCGGGAAAATCAGACCAAAATTGCCATACAAAATGGCCGCCGTTTGTACGCGAATACTGTTAAAAAATGGTATATCAAGGTTGTGGACCCTGTAAAGGTCACAATTTTAATTCGATTTTGATGAAACTTGAAATTCATGGTTATAACCCAAAGATCTTGGTTCTTTTCGATATTTGCGCATATCGGATCGTAACTTCCTGAATTATGGCCCCTGGTTATACGCAAAATCCCCCTTTCTTTAGCTTGTGGTCCCTCTGGAGGTCACAATTATTATTCAATTTAAAAAAACGTTTGATTATATCACCGTTACACTGTAAGAAGGTTGAGTTTGAATTTCGGGAAAATCGGACCAAAATTGACAGACAAAATGGCCGCTGTTTGTATGCGAATACTGTTAAATAATTGGTATATCAAGGTTGTGGACCCTGTATAGGTCACAATTTTAATTCGATTTTGATTAGGAAGGTTGAGTTCTAATTTCGTGAAAATCATACAAAAATTGCCGGACGAAATGGTCGCCGTTTGTACGCGAATAGTGTAAAAATATGGTATATCATGATTGTGGACTCTCTACAGGTCACAATTCTTATCCGATTTTGATGAAAAGTCACATTTCTAGGTTGTGTACCGTCACACCATAATCATTGTCGGTTTCGAATTTCATTAATATCAGACTGGAACTGACCAACTAAATGGCTGCTCCCAATACAGTATGAAATACAGGACTTAAAGATGCAGGAAAAATCACTTTCGGTATTGCTTGTTCTCTGTCCATCTCTCGAAAATGTGGGCGTATCCTGCCTGGCAGTGCCAGCCTATCTTTGCTTATTTTAAGTGCCCAAATTCAGTTGTACTGATTTAGAAGGTTTTAATATGTAATATTATGTTATTTTACATAATTAATCTGTTTATTTTACATCTTTTTTCTCAGTCAAACGGTTGTTATAGGCCTGACTATCACAACCTGTTCAATATATTTATTACTTTTACAAAAATAATGCATTCTTCGTGCGTGCACAGAGGAGTCCACTCAGTGTTTTCGGTGACTTAATCCTTTGTATAATAATACAATAGCCTACATCGGTCACTTTATATTTACTTCAAAGTCTCAATGTAGCTTTTTACCCCCCAAAATGTATAATAAATTCGCCCTCATTTAAACAATACTTTCATTAGAAACAATAATCGCCATATCATGGGATTCGAGAAATTGAATATACCCGGATGTTTAAATAACCAAGAGTTTTTCCCCTTTCAGAATTCGTCTGCTCATTATAAATGACTGATAGATGACAAAAGCTTTTGTATTTCTTCATTCGGAATCAAGGCTACATTATTTTAATAAATAAATAATAAACAATTTACGAATTCATGATAAGTTATTTTATTTAGGCTATAAATTTTTTCTTTAATTTTTGCAAGCGAATTGACAACAAATTGTCTGCCATGTTGGTATTGATCGCGTTCCCGTACGCAATGTTTTGAATCGACTTGTGCTCGTTTTATTTTCGCGAATTGACAACGAATTGTCCTCCATGTTGGTATTAGTTGCTCTCACGTACGCATTGTTTTGAATCGACTCGTGCTCATTTTATTTTGTTTCCTCCACGCACACCAACGGTATTGCATCATTCAGAACCGAGGCTACATTATTTAAGAAATTAAGTATAATTTATATGTAATATGAGACCTTTTATTATTACTTAGACAAACAAAAAACATCTATCGCAACATCGTATGGTTTTGACTTTTCAATACGTAACCCATTCTTGGTTACGACCATGAAAATAAGATTGTTTCGATACTATCAACATTTCAATGCCGATTATTGATAGTACAAATCGACGGCTGTGTCGAGCCTTGCATGAGACCATTAAATAAAAATAGATTATCTTTACGAGAACTTTATTAAAAGCGTTCGCGTCAATTCGTTTAAAAGGTCGGGGAATATTTTAAAAAGAGAATCGTGAGTTAGCCTTCGGTACGAGGAGCGTTGTATATAAAATTCGTATGCCTCTTAAAATATGTACCTGGGTTTCACTTTAGGTGCGTGGTAGGTGCGCGAGCGCTTTCGCGCGCCTTTCATATCGAGCCCTGAGCCTTGGCTTTGAATGATGAATTACCCTTCACTAAAGATCTGATATCGTCATGGTGGAATACTATTTTTTTTAGGCTAATGGATAATATAGAGTACGACAACGTAAGGTGAATATCTATGTGTGCGCATTTTTTTACACTCACATTTTTATTCGTACTTCGTATGTAAATAATCGTAATCAAAATGAATTGATCAGATAAAGGGCATGCGGGAAATTACAAGTTTTTCTTATTATTAAACACTATAGGTAAATTATTTGTATGTTGATTTATATACGTATCTCGGGAAATTCGACATATCTCGGGAAATTCGACACCTCGTCTAATAACTGAACACCATAGATAAGTGAACGGGAAGTCCATTTTTATACGTCCACATTCATAATGTGAACGTATTATGCCGTCGCCCCTGTCTGTGTGTGTGTGTGTGTGTGTGTGTGTGCGTTTGTATATGGTGTATATCGAGGACACACATCTGAATACACACCTTCTAATCGCTACAGAAAAAAAATGATTAACCTCGGGAGGCGTCAGGAACAGGTTTACCGCTTACTCAACGGGAGACCACAGGAGAACTGCCAGGAAAACAGGTCGGGAATGCATCACCGGAGCTTTCCAGATCCAGGAGGAAACTCCGGGGATGATTGCCTTGTTTCGGGAACAGGGTTATAGCGTCGGGAACAGGTTTGCGGGTGTCCCAGGGGAGCTTCCGGGGCATAGCTAGCCTTGTGGAGAACTACGAAAAGTTTCAATGCTTGCATTGTCAGACCAGGGGGCATTCCCGGATCTTTCCAGACTCACAAGGAAACTCCAGGGCATCAGCGAAGTATGTGAGATGTCTTGCCCAAGTGTCAGGTGACTTTTGAGGATATTTAAATCGGGGAAGTATCGGCCAAATTTTCAATACAAACTTTGAAATTTTTCGCAGTAATCCAGATGATTCCATATGGCTTGCGACGGCCCCAATCTCCCCCTAGGCATTACCGAAGCATCGGCGATGTCATGATGACTTATCAGGGGCCCTTTGAGGATATTTCATTCAGGGATGCTTCGGATAAAAGAAATACTGCGCTGAAGTTTCACGACGACGACTCGTGTCAAAAAAAGTTCCCTCCTAGTGTGACAAAAAAGAGAAGATCACCGGCGGTTCTGGTGCTGACGACCGAAACTCTTTGAACGTGCCCGCTCGTTCGCTCACTCTCTGTGTGTCTCTCTCTCTCCTCCGAACCACGCAGGAGAGGAGGGAAAGAGAGGAGCAGAGAGAGAAGCCACAACCGAAGCCATGCATCTCCCCATCCGCCCAGGACAAGCCTCCTAGCGTCTGAAGTAGAAGAAGAGCGACCTGGTAAAACGGTGGTAAAGTTTCGATGGTGAGGGTTCCGTCATCTCTCGCACAGTTGAGAAAGAGATCGAAGATACGGTAATGATGCTTCAGCAGGTTCACCTTCGGAAACCTTGTAACGACTTTTACTTCATCTAAATGATTAAGCTCGAACGCCTTTCCGAGCCCGTCCGAAGACAGGCCCAGTCTTAGCCATTCTATCGGAGGTAGCGACCCCTCGGTGTGTACAAAAGGCAGGAACTCAATCGGCGCCAGCTGATGACGGGCGCCTACATGGAATTCTTCGTTCACGGAGTTAAAGACCATTGGCACGGTTAACCCGTTGCGGGCGAGACTGCCCCCGAAGGAACAATTCCAACCTCCCCTCTCGGGGCGGGTTCCTCGTCTGACCAAACCAAGACCATAGGCACTTGCGCTTTCCTCTTCTCCCCGCCTGGTACGCTCGCCCCCTACATTCCTCTCGAACCCTAGCTCTCCGGCGAAATCGAAAGCAAAAGCGACGTCAGAAAGTCGACAGGACCACCCCACTTATTCCAACGACGAAATATTCGGGCTAGGGGTATTAGCCTGCCTTTAGCACTCTTAATGTTTTCAAGGTAGACAGAAAATGCGGCGGGTTCTCTCCAATAGCTCCTCGCACACTCTTTTAAATTGCGCTTATTCCTCCTGCGCCGACGACGAAATGGCCGCACCACGTTATTTTTCGTATGTTGCGCGCCTGCTGCCCTCCTTGGAGGTGGTAGCTGTTTGCAGGCTCCCTCTCCAGATTCCAACCCTGATTCCGCGTTACCCGTCAACACCGTGGTAGGCAGGTAGCCGTACATCGCCAATTGATGGGACAGACACTTCATGGCAAAAACTTCGGGAGGCCGGAAAGATCCCGCGATTGGCAAAGTTATTCGGTTTCAACACTTGTCGCTTCGCCCCATCGCTACTTTTGACGGTAGCTTCGCAGGCTAGGGCGATCTGGTATAGAAAATAAATGCCGTTCACCTCGTCGGGAAACGAAAATGAGCCGTGTGCAGTTTCGGCTCGCTTTCCGAAAGGAACAAACCTGAACGAAGACTTCCATAGCTTAAGCTTATAGACAAGCATATGACCACTGGCAGGATCAACCATATAGACCCCAGTCGCATTCACCCGTCTCCCTTTGACCTACTCCCCTGAAGGGAAGGTGAGCAACCGAAGAGCGGGGGCGAGATGGGGGAGGCGAAAGAGCGGGAGGACAGTAGCTAGGACTGAACATCGCCGGCCTCGTTCGCTGAGTAACATCAGGCGAAGAGGGAGACCACAAGACCACAGAGTCGTCCGGCGATTCGCTCGATCGAGCTAGATTGAGATGAGACGGGCTACCGGATGGGCAAGAGACCATCTCGAGCACGCCGTGGGCTGATAATCGGGGGTAGTAGGTGAGACCCGCTGTTTTGACAATCGAACGAGCCAGCCTGTGCCGCTGTGTAAGCGTACACCTGAACGTTTCGGGTCTGTCGGGGGGACTGGAGAAATCGATCTCCGCTGGCTGGGTGGTCGACCTCGCCCCCTGTCTCCTTACAACTTTGAATCGTACGAAGACGGGACGAGAGATCGGGCTAAACGATCCCCGCCTTCCGACCTTGTCGCTGCCTGCGAGAGAGAATCGGGTATATTTCAATATACAAGCTTGACAGTTCAAGATGTCAACTTGACTTTTCAAATGTCAACTTGACTTTTCAAATGTCAACTTGACTTTTCAAATGTCAACTTGACTTTTCAAATGTCAACTTGACTTTTCAATTAAAAATTAGTTTTATCTAACTTTTTACGCTCTATCGAAGTGCGATCCTCAGACGTAAAGTGTTTCTTACAAATCAAGTTAGTGTCTTTGAAATTCATGGTCATATCTTGAAGATTCACATTAATGTCTTTAAAAGTAATTATGTACAGCTTGTTGATAATTAAATGAGGATTAGAGAGTTTGTAAACACCGCATTGGTATACACTTCTAAAGTCCTCGGATGTGAGTGTGTGTGTACTCTGTTGTTAGTTTTCACCACACACAAAGTTCCCATTTGTCGGTATTAAAACATAATGTGCGTCCTCGGTTGGTCACATTAATAAATAACTGTTATATCGCGGTATTCTGCACCGAACATGCACCAAACATCAATTATAAAAGGTTAATTTGTCTTTTTATCCCATGTGTGGTCAAAGGGGGGACAAAAATTTAGTTATTTAAAGGTTTAAGACCACAGTGAGTTTCAAGTCCAGAGGTCCTCGATTGGTTACATACACTTTGTAAGACCTCAGTCAGAAAATTAAAAGTTTTAAGTGGCTGAATCAATAAAAAAATGTTTTTTCAATGGGCTGCGCCTGTGGTCAAAGGGGGCCTGTTCTCGTATATAGAGTGTTGAACCAACTGAATTTATATTATTGGCATACACCTGTAACGTCCTCGGATGCGAGTGTGTATGTACTCGGTTGCTGGTGTTCACCATACACGAAGGCCCCATTTGACGGTATTAAAACATAATGTGCGTCCTCGGTTGATCACATTGATAAATACATGACTGTTCTACCGCGATATTGTGCCATACTTCGATTTTAAACAGTTATATTGAAATTTTCACATGTGTGGTCAAAGGGGAGACAAAAATGTAGTTATTTACAGGTTAAAAGACCACAATAAATGTCAAGTCCACAATATGGTAGTATAGAGCAAAATGACCTCGTTTGGCGGCGTTCCCAACACACACCATGTGTGTCCTCGATTAGGTGTATCTAGCATAGGGACTCGTTCGGCCGTATTTCCCCAAATAATCGCAAACACCGTGTGTCCGCATTTCTTCCGTAAAAAGTCAAATGCATAAAATATATGAATTCGGGTATAATTTATACCTTTTCATAATCCTTTGATGTAATAGAGTTCAGAAATAATGATGTTTTTCAGCTACATGCAGTATTTATCCAGTAGACATGGTACAAGGGTTAATCAGCGAAATGGATATGAGATGTGTTGTTGACGTTTGGGAAAGTAGACGAGGGAGTGTAGGGAGTGATGGTTAGATGTATTATGAATGGTTAGAGTGGCTGTGGTGTTACGGTGAAATACTATGCCGCCACCGTAACACCACAGCTTTATGATTTGTTAGACAGGAGTGATGTAATCAAGACCTCGATTGGGAGGATTCAGTTAAAGTCCTCGATTTACACCATATACATGTATATGTGTGTGTGTGTGTGTGTCTGTGGTTCGCCTACAGGGCGCAATTCTTCATGGATTTTCTTCAAACTTGGTATACTTATTCCTTATACTCCAAGGAAGATCCTTATTGTTTTTGGTGCATGCCCGACCCACAGGGGCAGAGCCACGCCCATTTCTAGTATTTGTTTGTTTGTCATCTACAGGCCACATTTCTTAACTTATAAACTTGAAACTTTGCATACACATTCTTTGTACCCTAAGGAACATCCCTATCGTTTGGGGTGCATGCCCAACCCCCAGGGGCAGAGCCACGCCCATTTTCTTTTGGTGTGTCTTTGTGTCGCCTACAGGGCGCAATTCTTACTGGATTTTCTTCAAACTTTTTATACATATTCCTTATACCCTAAGGAAGATCTCTATTGTTTTTGGTGTATGCCCAACCCCCAGGGGCAGAGCCACGCCCATTTCTAGTATGTGTTTGTTTGTCGTCTACAGGTCACATTTCTTAACTTATAATTTTGAAACTTTGCATACACATTCTTTGTACACTAAGGGACATCCCTATCTTTGGGGTGCATGCCCAACCCCCAGGGTCAGAGCCACGCCCTTTTTCTTTTCGAGTGTCTTTGTGGCGCCTACAGGGCGCAATTCTTATTAGATTTCCTTCAAACTTTGTATACTTACTCTTTTTACTCTAAGGATGATCCCTATCGTGTGGGGTGCATGCCCTACCCCCAGGGGCAGAGCCACGCCCATTTTCTTTTTGTGTGTCGGTGTGTCGCCTACAGGCAGCAATTCTAACTGGATTTTCTTAAAACTTTGTATACTTACTCTTTACACCCTAAGGATGATCCGTATTGTTTTGGTGCATGCTCGACCCCCAATGGCAGAGCCACGCCCATTCCTCGTATTTATTTGTTTGTCGTCTACAAGCCACATTTCTTAACGTATCATCTTGAAACTTTGAAGGCTTATTCTTTGTACCCTAAGGAACATTCCTATCATTTGGGGTGCATGCCCAACCCCCAGGGGCAAAGTCACGCCCATTTTCTTTTTGTGTGTCGTCTACAGGCCACCATCTTAATCGGTCATCTTGAAACTTAAAATACTTATTCCTTATACCCTAAGGATGATCCCTTTTGTTTTGGGTGCATGCCCGACCCCCGTGGGACAGCAACACCCATTTCTTGTATTTGTTTGTCTGTCGTCTACAGGCTGCATTTCTTAATGTATCATCTTGAAACGTTGAATACTTATTCTTGGTACCTTAAGGAAGATCCCTATTGTTTTTGGTGCAATTCTTAACAGATCCTTTTAAAACTTTACAAACCTATTCCTTATACCCTAAAGATGACCCCTATTGTTTTTGGTGATTTCCTAACCCCCAGGGGCAGAGCCATGTCCATTTTTACTTCGTGTCTGTGTGTATTGTCTACAGGCCACGATCCTTAATGGATCGTCTTTAAACTTGGGATACATGTATGTATTCCATATAGCCTAAGGACGTCAACTGCATGTCCCGACTCACACAGGCAAGACACGCCCAATTTTTGTGTTTGTCGTTTACTTGGCTTATGTATTCCTTATAGCCTGAGGGCGTCCACTATTGATTTTGATGAATGTCCCGACCCCCAGGGGCAGAGCCACGCCCACTTTTTGGCTTTAGCGTTAGGAAGGCACAATTCTGAATGGATTATCTTGGCATACTTATTCCTTATACTCTAAGGACGGCAACTATTGATGTTGGTGCACGACCCTCAACCTCAATGCTAAACAAACCAAACGCCTAGCCTTCTTGACAAAGTACCATACCAATCAAAGCAGGAATGTGGACGTATATTGTAGCGTTAGCGTTATGTTTTAACCCATCTCGGGGAAACTCAACGGCTCGGCCAATAAATTATCGCCATAGATAAGTGCACGGATCGTCCATTTTTAAACGCATCTCGGAGAAACTGAACCCTTTGCTATTAATCTAAACCATGGTACTAATTAAACCATTTTTTTTATTTTTCAACGGGTTTTATCATTTATTGAACGATGTTTTGAAATTACACGGTATGAATAGAATCCATCGGAAAAACTACCATTTTAGACGATACCATATTTGTAGTGATTGATAGTCCGATGTATGTTGAGGAACCAAAATAAAATGAGCACGAGTCGATTCAAAACATTGCGTACATGAACGCGACCAATACCAACATGGCAGACAATTTGTTATCAACTCGCGTGCAAAAATTAAAGAAAAAATTTATAGCCTAAATGAAATAACTTATCATGAATTACGTAAATTGTTTATTATTATTAAAATAATGTAGCCTAGATTCCGAATGAAGAAATACAAAAGCTTTTGTCATCTATCAGTCATTTATAATGAGCAGACGAATTCTGAAAGGGAAAAACCTTGGGGTTATTTACACATCCGGGTATATCCAATTTAGCGAATTCCATGATATGGCGATTATTGTTTCTAATGAAATGAGGGCGAATTTATTTCAACATTTTTTTTAGGGGGGGGAAAGGCTACATTGAGATTGAGAATTTGAAGTAAATATAAAGTGACCGATGTACGCTATTGTATTATTATACGAAGGATTAAGTCACAGGAAATATTTAGTCGACTCCTCTACGCACGAACGAAGAATGCATTTTTTTGTAAAAATAATAAATATACTATTCAAAAAAAGTAGGGGATATTTGATTTTGGGGGCATAATACTAAAATATGCAAATGACTATGAAAAAAGTCACTATAGAACCTAAAAGAAGAAACATTTCCAGTTACATGTGACACCCAAACGCACCAATAACTACCATATGGAATGCAGGTGATGCTTGGGATCATCATGTGGGTCCAACCCAAGATTTGTACGACTCTGACTTTGAATGTTACAGTCATTGTGGCATTGAATTCCAGGGTGGAAACATCAGTTTAATTGTTTTAGTGACCAGAAAACAAATTTTGATATGCGTCGGCCTACCCAAAATGAAAGGTTATGTGCCCTTGGCATGCTACAGATCGGCACAGACCACGCTCAGGTCGACCAAGGGCGACAACTCAAGCCCAGGATCGATTTATCCGTACCTTGGCCTTGAGAAATCGTGTAATCACAGCAAATCTGATCAGCGCTCGTCTTCAAACAGACACTGGTGTGAGAGTGAGTGGCCAGACAATTCGGAATCGACTGCATAGGGGTCAGCTTCGCGCCCGACGTCCTCGCATGATCCCTTGTTTGAGAGATCATCACATTCAGGCAAGACGTCGTTGGTGTAGGGATCGTCAACACTGGGATAATCGACGCTGGAGCAATGTGATGTTTTCAGACGAGTCAAGGTTCACTGTTGATTTTTTGGACAGACGTAGAAGGGTGTGGCGTCGTCGAAACGAGTGCTTCCAAGACGTTAACGTCATCAGACATGATCGATTTGGGGGTGGTTCTGTTATGGTGTGGGGAGGCATCACTATTGCTGGAAGAGCGGCTTTACATGTTGTTGCAGGGCGTGTTACAGGCCAGTACTACCAGGAAAACATCTTGGCAGTCCATGTTGTGCCGTTCGCACGACGTCATGGCGGCCGTTTCAGCTTCCAGGATGACAACGCAAGATGTCACAGGGCCAGGATCGTTACAGGTTACCTCCAACAACAGAACATCACCACATTACCTTGGGCAGCACTGAGTCCCGACCTCTCCCCCATCGTGCATGTCTGGGACATGCTTGGACAGAGGTTGCGTCAACGTCAACAACGTCCTGCCAATGTCCAAGAACTTGCTGCTGCGTTGCAACAGGAATGGGACAATCTGGACCAAAATGACCTTAGACGTCTCATTAGGAGTATGCCACGTCGGATCAATGCTTGTTTGGCAAACAGAGGAGGATTTACCCGTTACTGACTTTGTTGTGATGCTGTGGTAACTTTGCTGCTTGACCCCGGGTATCATTTTACCCTTATAATGGTCAGTCTGTGCCTTACTTAGTCTAACGATCATTTGGAATAAATCGATGAATGTTAACATCATTTCATTTTGTCATTTGTTTCTTCCTCAGTTTCATTAGGTGACTTTAATAACACTCAAAAATCAAATATCCCCTACTTTTTTTGAATAGTATATATTGAACGGGTTGTGATAGTCAGGCCTATAACAACTGTTTGACTGAGAAAAAAGATGTTAAATAAACAGATTTATTACATATTAAAACCTTCTAAAGCAGTACAACTCAATTTGGGCAATTAATAAAAACACTCTCCTAGAATATCTGAGGTGCAGGTTGTTAGGAGAGTGATTTTCTGAATTTGTAATTTTATGTGCAACTTTTAGAGCTCTCCATGATTTTACTCCTTTCAACCCCTGACACTAGGGACTGGGTATCGTCCAGATTTTACGAAAAAAGGAAAGAAACTACATTTACCATCTAGAATCTAATACACGTGTCCAGTCAATAGATTGCCGTCTAGAATCTGTTAAATGCTGTCAAGATTCATCAAAAACCGCCCAGTTTATGCTACCGTGTAGAAACACCATTTAGTTTTGACCTCGATCGTCTACTTTATGAACGTTCAGTTTCTCGGGACGTTTTTAGAAATGAACACTACCATTTAGTTTTGAAAGGGGTTTAGTTTTTAGATGTTGTCGAGAAATGAACCGCGAGTGTTTGATTTATGTGGTTACAATTAATGGAAAAAACAATTTTGAAAATATTCACTGATTCAGCTTGGTCATAGTAGACGATCAAGGTCAAAACTAAACAGCGTTTTTATACGCCCACATTGAAATGTCGTATATTGTAGGCACCCCTGTCCGTCCGTCCGGCATCCACAATTGCTTGTGGCTCTAGAGGCTAAAGTTAATATCCGATTGACTTTAAATTTATACACAGTGTTCAAGGTCATGAGACGAAGAAGCCTATTGTTTTTCAGCGATTTCCGATAATAACTACCAGAGTTATAACCCTTGATCACTTCAAAAAATCTTGTGGACGCTCTAGAGGCCAAAGTTAATATCTGATTGACTTAAATTTACACACACTGTTTAAGGTCATGAGACGAAGAAGCCTACTGATTTTCGGTGATTTCAAATAATTTCTTCCAGAGTTATCGCCCTTGATCACTTCAAAAAACCTTGTGACGCTACAGATGCCAAACTTATCATCCGATTGACTTCAGATTGATACACAGAGTTTAAACGAACAAGTATTTTGATTTTCAATGAATTTTGATAACTGAACAGCTAAATCCATGATGTTAAATGTTTCCTATACTAAATTGTTAGCTTTGGGCAAAACCTTATAAAAAGCAAACAAATTCTAATGATTTTCAGATAATTACATATTGAGTTGTTTCATTACCAAAAAAAGTAAAAATATGCGACATCCCTTGTTGACTGCCCGGACGATTTAGCTGATGTGGGCGTATGTTTCGTTGCCTGGCAACCTATCTTTTCTTAAAATCTGGACGATACCTGGTCCCTATTGTGATGTGGCCAAAAATTGTTGATATAGTGGTGTATCGAATATCACCAAAAACTTCAAATATCAAAAAAAAATAGATAATAAATACACTATACAACAGTGGAAATTAGCCGACGGGAATAAACTATAATAAAACTAATGTTTTGAGCATCGTTAAATGTTGAAAAAACTTGTGCAGTGTCCGCAGCCGTTTTGCACTACATCTTGTATGCGTTATAGGGCTGCCACAATACGCAAGGCCACGATACGATGCACATCTCGATTCATACCCCACGATACGATTAATATCACGATGCAGGAATTTTTTTTTTTAAAAAAAGCTGTTAAATTTTAAAATTCTTTACTTTTTACATTTAACCTAATATTAAGACTTTTTTTCAAAGTTTTGTATAGATTTAATGTGTGTGATAAACTCTTTATCACATAGATCTACTTGCATTACATATCAGTATCAATAATTACTATGATAATTATCAACTTTGGCACATGTAAACAAGTCATAACAGTTCTGGAATCCACTCTTCTTTCAAAGTTCAAATCTTTCACTGTGAACATAAGGAAAGGTGAATGCTTTTTTGAATGATTTACTTTAAATGATTAAATGTACACATTATTTGCAAGTCTGCAGTATTCTAGATCCATGACCGTACTAGAATGAATACCATAACTACTGTACCAGTACATGTATTCCACGCCCCCCTCTCCCCCTAACTTGCTTCTATCATTCTTTCAAGCTATTATTACACATTAAATACTTTCCCATACATGTGACTTATACTTGGCATGGGGATTTTTTTTATTTCAACATTACTTTTGTCGCTGCGCGACTTGAATTTGTTGACGAATGCATTATCAAAAAAATTCAGTCGCTGAATCATAGATCGTATGTCTGAATCAAAATGGCTGGCTCGTATTGCTACAACAATTTCAGCCAATGAAAAGCCCTCTCGTTGTCAGGTCAGTGGTAGACGAGACAATGGCAAAGAAAATAACGGTACGAAATTTTGAATATCAAAATATTATTATACATTGATCAATGTATGCACCAATCGCCATTCTCGTACAGTTATCTTGGCACAAATTGCATATTACCGACATATTTATAATAATACGCTGTATGTTTTTTCCGCATATTATTCAAGTGTGTAATTTGCAAGTTACTTAATTTCAAGCTCGACTTGCTTATCCAGACTGATATTTATTCTTGAAATAATTAAAAGCCATGCGCCAAGAGTAAAAAAGTAATTTTGCTCATGGAATTATTTAAGCATGCCTCATTAGGATATTTAAGCGACAGACCATCAGTCATTTTTTGTGGATTTTTTGAATAATTAATCGCGATACAGACATTGATTGTATCGTGCTTCGTGGATTTTTACAAAATTGTGGTTCATCGATGAATCGTTGCAACCCTAATGCGTTACTTTTACTTTTCTTTTAGTCGACAATTAATTGTCTGTTGTTACTACATTTAAAGCTTAGGCCTACTAAACGCCTGAAATTTCCCACTACCGCGGCTAATTACCAGGCTATAAATAAGTTGTCATATTTTTAAAAAACAAATATTTTTTTTTTAGAAAACTCTACTAAACTTAATTTCTGAAAGCAATAATAAAACGATCTTTTTAATAGATTACTGTCACAGTTAGGCCAGGAATACCCCAGCCAATCGAATGCTTGAATGGAAGATAGTCCGGATCATTTAGTATTTGTTAAACTGTTTGAACTTAAAGTACAAGACTTGAAGACCGCATCTACTTACACAAGGCCTCAAGCAGACGCTATTTTTAACATCAGCGGTTGTATTAAACATAATTATGGAAAACTTAGGCTAGTAGACCCACAGAGAAAATTATGGAGGTGGAGGGCCTAGTTGAAAAAGAGAAATTAGTACCAAAACGAAAATGCACAAGTCGTGTTTGGTGGTGAAACATTTTTATCCAAAAGGGATGTTTGCAGGGGCGGATCTAGGATTTTCAGAACAGGGGGGGTGGGCGTGCTGCACACACTTGGGAGTGTTAAGCCCGGCCCGTGATTTTTGAGTGAAAAAATGCCCACAAGGACAAATTTCATCCTAATACTGTAAATTACGATTTCCAACCTAACATATTTTTGTTCTCCTTTCCTGCAAGAATATATGGAGCTAATAATTGTTCGCCACCTCAAAAAAAAAAGAGGGGGCGTGGGCCCCCCTCTGGATGTGCTCTTGGGTTGGTACATTTTAATAAATCTATATTTTTAAAAAAAGCAAAGTTTAAAGTGAATGAATAAAGTAATTTTTACCCACAATTCTTACTCACGCTGTAAACAGCTTTAATGCATATATATTTGATTTATTAAATAGCAAAGTGGCATTATTATTAAATATCGTGATATTTATTTAACTATATAGATATCGTCCCTTTTTGCAATATCGTACAGCCCTAGTTTGTCAGTCACACAATTTTGGACACAATAACTCATTGTAATTGAGCTAGAATGTTCAGACTTGGTGTAGGTGTTAATTAGTTGAATGTCTTGATGGAATTTGAAGACGAGCATTTTCTGCTCAGGGTAAGCAGAGATAGCAATTTGATTGGTTGATGCTTTAGCTCTAATTAAGTGAGAGTGATGAAATTTGGTCTATAGTTTTATTACATCAATACCTTGACAAAGTTCGATAATGAACGTTTACTGCTGGGGGTAAGCAGAGCAATACACAATTTGATGGGACGAGTTCAAGGTATTTATTCATCACCACCAACATTCCTGCTTTCAGATATTTTGTGGGTATTGCTTCATGGCATTGAATATAAAAAAAAAAATATAGTTCAAATCTTCAACATTATAATATTCCTCTACATCACTGAATTTTTTTCTTTGGATGATTTATTTTTATCACCCAATCAGCTCGAATTTAAGAAATAAATACAATCGAAAACATTTATTTGAGCTTGCATGGTACCTTGCTAATGCCAATGTCGACAATGGATTAGCCAGTGCTGTTATTCACTGTAAGCTAATGTGAGGTGTGAAATAGTTTTTGAGATACAATGGGTTAATTAAATCTATAAGAAGTGAGAACATTTACATTCTTATGCATAAAGAAAAATTAGATTGCATATTGCAGATGCTTTTTCAGATGCTATTTATCTTTAAAAATTAAAGCTGAACTCCGATTACAAAACTACAGAAATGATTAAATAAAAAAAAATACCGCCGTACATAATCGCCATACTTGTTTTCAATTTGTAGAAGAAGTATGGCGGCTGTACGGTGTAAGAAAACAGTGGCAGGCCACGCCCACATCCAGTGTGTCTCTTGTCAGCCACACTGTCCACATCCGGCTAGTAACATTTCAACTACCAATTACCTCCTGACTGTGGAACGTGTTTACACTATCAGTTTGATGAAAATATCATTGTTACACAATTATTATGTCTGATTAGGTACATATTAGTTTACTAATTAGACGAAATAAGTCAACCACGAAATACTTTGCTCTAAAAACAAGGGAAAACTGCCTTACCCCATAGAATAACAATACTATCAACACCAATCATTTTTTTCTTATTTCTTGAAAAATTTTGCACAACGTGTAAACACCCGATAATTTGTAGTATTATAAAGTCTAGTATTATCGTTCCAAAATTTATCCAAAGCGCCATAAAACCATTGTTCTCTCCATCAAAGAAGTATGTTTCACTTCAAAATATTCTTCGTCTTGTCGTTATTTATGAGGATCAAGGGACATAAGTGGTTATGTCCCTTGAAGTTATGTCAACAACAAAAAGCATTTGTTGCAATGGTGTTCATAGATTTGTAATTCTTTCGTGTAAGGCAGTTTACCTTGTTTTTAGATCAAAAGTATTTTGTGGCTGACTTATTTCGTCTAATTAGTAAACTAATATGTACCTGATCAGACATAATAATTGTGTAGCAATGATATTTTCATCAAACTGATAGTGTAAACACGTTCCACGGTCAGGAGGTAATTGGTAGTTGAAATGTTACTAGCCGGATGTGGACAGTGTGGCTGATAAGAGATACACTGGATGTGGGCGTGGCCTGCCACTGTTTTCGTACACAGTACAACCGCCATACTTCTTCTACGAATTGAAAACAAGTATGGCGATTATGTACGGTGATATTTTTTTTATTTAATCATTTCTGTAGTTTTGTAATCGGAGTTCAGCTTTAAAATCAATCTAGACTCTAATTTTATTTTAAGAAATTGGACTTAGTGATGCTGTCATATAACCGCTAAGTTCTTCAATAGTTAATTCTCAATACGTGGTCATTGTCATCTAGAAATTAAGTGGTGAAACTCGTGTGTAAAGACTAGCGCTTATATCAAGTAAAATTTTATGCATCGATGCATCGGATGGAAACATTGATACTCGCATAGATGCATCAGGATTTATTTGCCGCCATTTTGTTTTTCAAAAATTTCAGAAATAACATTAGTATTTATGATGGAAACTTAGATTTCCTCAACATTATCATTACTATAGAAAGGTAGATTATTTGAATAATTTATTTCAACAATATTCTTTAAATATTGTTCGAGTCACTTGACACTCGTTAGCCTTTATCGTGACTCTCGACGTGAGGGCATGTGTAACTGTAAGTTTAAGGCGATAACATGAGCCAGAGGCGCTTTGCAGATCATATCAAAGCCCTTCTATACTCTATAGGGATTTACATGTATGAAATACATTCTTTATAGCCCGTTACAAAAAATAAGACTAAAACGTTTTAACACTAGCATTAAAAACCGGCCGGGAAATATTATCCTCCTGACACAGTTCTAAGTTCATTGGGCTATGGACAGATATAGTGAATTTGACCTCGGGGTCGAAGGACATGATAGTCAGCGGAACTAACCAACAAAGACAGTTCTAGTAGTCACTGGGAAATCGAGACAAACATAATGGAAGCGTAACGCAAGCCTAATAATACTACTTGCGGGATTCAATGAATTATTCTGTTACAATGTATATTGTTTTATTTTCAATTAAAAAAAAAAAAACCTATGGAAAATGTGTTATTTATTCTAGTGGACGAATTATGAACTCCTCAGACACTTAAAGGTAATTATTGGTATTTTTGCTGATGCATCGATACTACGAAAAAAGGCTGAGAATTGCATCGGCGTCGGCCGAATCGATGCATATCAGCACTAGTGATGACTAGACGATTGTGTACCCCAAAATTTCCATATATGTTTATGGTCAAAACTTTCCTTAATTTGTTAACCTGTTTTAGTATTATAATAGGTCTAGAATAAACCATGTGTGCTAAACAGAAAAGAAGATGGAAGGACAAAGTCATTGATATTTTAAGTTTTAAACTTTATATTATACAATACTAGGTTGAACTGGCTACTGGTGAATTTCCATATAGAAACTGTAAAACTGATTTTGAAGTTTTAACAAAAGTCTTAGAAGAAGATCCTCCTTTATTGCCAGCTGCAGATGAGTTTTCTTTTGAGTTCCAATCTTTTGTGACAGAATGGTAGGTTTTATAAGTTCAGTAATGATATTAACTTGATCTTAATTATAGATTCGACTTCTAGTATTACCATGGACCATCTATAGATGGAGAGGCAATTTCCAAAAAGCAGACCTGACAATTGTGACAAATATAAAATTACCTCCCCTTGTGCAATTACCTGTATTAAGTTGAAAAGCAAAGAAACAGAAGTCAATTCATAATATTTTTATTATTATCCCGCACAGAACGAAGTTAAAGGGGAGGGATTGAAACGGGGGTTCGTCCGTCCCAATTTTGTTTTCGGAGCATATCTCATAAACTGTTCAAGATGTCTTTCTGAAACTTTGTTCACACATCAACCCATTACAGTAGTTGTGCCTTTTGCTATTTAGGAATATCTGGGATTTATATTTTTGTGTTTCCATAGAAACAAATTTGAAATGTGGTCGTATATTGTCGTTAATATCCGATTGACTTTAAATTTATACACAGTGTTTAAGGTCATGAGACGAAGAAGCCCATTGTTTTTCAGTGATTTACGATAATAACTACCAGAGTTATGGCCCTTGATCACTTCAAAAAATCTTGTGGACGCTCTGGAAGCCAAAGTTAAGATCCAATTGACTTTAATTTTATACACAGTGTTTTAAGGTCATAAGACACAACTACTGTAATGGGTTGATGTGTGAACAAAGTTTCAGAAAGACATCTTGAACAGTTTATGTTGATTTTCAGATAATTACTGCCAGAATTATCACCCTTGATAACTTCAAAAAATCTTGTGACGCTATAGAGGCCAAACTTATCATCGATTGACTTCAGATTGATACACTGAGTTTAAGGTGTTGAAACGAACAAGTATTTTGATTTTCAATGAATTTTGGTAACTGAACAGAAAAATCCATGATATTAAATGTTTCATGTATATACTAATTGTTAGCGTGGGGTAAAACTTTATAAAAAGCAATCAAATTCTAATGTTTCATTAACAAAAAAAAAGTAAAAATATGCGACAACCCGGACGATTTAGCTGCTGTGGGCGTATGTTTCATTGCCTGGCAACCTATCTTTGGTGTATAAATTTGTTTCCGGAGCATATCTCATAAACTGTTTGAGAAATATCCTTCTGAAACGTTGTACACACATCAACCTATTACAGTAGTTGTGCCTTTTGCTATTTAGGAATTTCCGGGATTTATATTTTTCGAGTTTCCATGCAAACAAATTTGACTTAGTTTTTGGTGTATAATTTTGTTTCCGGAGCATATCTCATAAACCATGCAAGATATCTTCATGAAACTTTGTACATACATCAACCTATTACTGTAGTTGTGCCTTGTAAAGCTCATTCAATAATTTATCATTAATTTTAAAAATCTTGCTTGTAATGAATTATGTACATACATGTACATTATTAGTGTTGCAGAGAGGAGGAAACATGAATAAATATGATGATTGTACTAAATCATTTACATGTTAGTTAGTGTAAATGTCTGTAATAAAATCCTAATGATACTTTGCATAAATTATAGTATATATGATGCTGGATCACTAGTCAGCAGGTCAGGTGTTCGATCCCTGCATTGGCCGAGAAAGTTCATCTTGATTTTTCTGAAATGGTTTTTCCCGTGTCAGTGATGCAGGACAGTCCGAGGGCCTGACAAGGACAGCTGTCTAGTCGTTCGGATGGTACGAAAAAACTGAGGTCCCGTGTACACACTGACATGCATAAAAAGATCCCTTGGCAG
Source organism: Patella caerulea (assembly GCA_036850965.1). NCBI lineage: Eukaryota > Metazoa > Mollusca > Gastropoda > Patellidae > Patella > Patella caerulea. Next base: position 44,478,301 of record JAZGQO010000001.1, on the reverse strand, counting down.
TTGGAATTCGATATAAGAGTAGGCTGTATTGCCGCTGCCCGGGCAAAATTCCGTCATAGCACACTGTATGGCGTATGCCCATCTTCCATTAGCCCAGGTTAAGTGCAGAAAGTAGAACGTTAAACCCCATTTCATTTCCTATTATTTGGGTATTTGCATTTGTACTACTCTTTCATTGATTGGCTCAAAACTTTGGAACAAAACAAACAGCTAAATCTTACATAAAAGTCATATATACATGTATATGTAACAGATTTTTTTGTAATTGCACTCCAGTCCAGTCCTCTCCGCCTGCAAAATATCTCTATTTGCCATGTAGTTGTGTCTAATTTTTAAAACCAGAGCTTACTGATTAAGGTCATAAATTATCTCAAATCTTTTAGTAAATAACAATCAATCATTAGTTTTCAGAATAAAGAGCGATATCTACTAAACAAGGCCACAATATTAGGACCAGTGACACTGTTCGCGAAATCTGATAATTTTTATATTGATTACCAATAGTATAAATAAGTTATCTTTCCTTATTTCTTCCGAACAAAGACGAGGGCTGATGATTGGGGTGTAAATGTATCGTAAAATTGTCTTCGTTTACTTCGGACACACTCATGTGAATTAAAAAAAACTAAAACACTCTTTTAATTTTTAGTGCAAAATTAATCATCATTCCGAACACTAATATACCTGAGCTTTATTTTCATAATTTTAAAATCCATCATGATACGGTAATTTGGATTATTATTAAGAGCCATTTTCTGTAAGATTCAGGCAAAAACCAAAACTTTCTTTAGTGACCACCTTCAAATTCTCTAATTTTTTAACATATAGTACCATGTAGTACTACAATCACAATTCTAAAAAAAAAAATAATCGCTATTTTTGTTGGTTGGCAGCTTGAAATTTGACCCAAATTTTCAAAAACAGCTTTTGAAGAACTATAACTGAAAAATTGTAACATAGTACCTGGTTACCCATAATTTTTTTGGTTGGTTCTTATTAACTGCTGTGAATAGTGATGACCATTAGGAGTCATTCCACGAGAAAACAATGCAATATCATGCAGCTGTTCGAAGGTGGGGGGCGGCCGTTTTAGGTCTTATTCACAGGGTTTGGTCGATCCGTCAAGCTTACAGGCCTTTTACGTTTTTCGGCAGATTTTTTTGCCATTTTCAGGCCAAATTTTAGGTATTTTCGTCGCACTGCTACTGCTGTTTGGGTTGTTCATCATAGCCGGGGTCTTGCACTACCACATTATTATGATCATCCGGATCATGTTCATTTTCCAAAGGTGTCTGGATACTTCACAAGATACGTGTCTAGAGATGCTTGAAATGTACCCCATCTTCAGATTGTGATAACCCCACTTGAGCAGGGCTTGCGATAAAAATTAAAATCAATTTATTTGCAGCTTGACCAGTTCTATTACTAATAACATAAGAAATAATTTCTTTGTCAACTAACTTGCTACAGTATGAAAATTCGTTTGAAAGATAGCAAAAACTTCAGTTTTGATTGGGATAGATTGACGGATTATCAAGGTACCCTATCGCCTAAATTGTTATTCAGAGGGTCGATATATCAACTCCGCCTCCCCTTCAACCGGCTTTGCCATATTCAGTCCAGGTATGGTTTGGGTATCCAGTCTTCAAATCCAAGATAGCGTCTCCCAGAGAATATGGATTTTCGTAAATTATCGGTCTAAAGCGTCAAAATTTTGAAAACGGTCGAGTTAGAGTAGATAAAAATAAGTGCACCTCAATATTTTTCATTTTTAATTCCCGTATGGTACAAAATAACACGTTTATTCGACAGCAAATGAATGCTGAATAGTGACTTTTCACAATACCCGCGACACAGATGCAATCAGAGTTATCTTTTCCTGAATTTAATTCAAAACGAGGCTATCCATTCCGGGTTTTTATGGAACGGTCATTGACTTTGCGACTTTTTATCAATTCATGGTGACAGCAACTTGACAGTGGCATCATATTACTCAACTTTTGTGTGTTGATATGTGTTATAACATAAGGTATGTATAAATTCAAGTTACGTCTGTTTATTATGGAAGGGTATCTCTGCCAATATTAAATGCTCTGCTAAAATGTCTTTTCCAGTGATTACGTGTAAAAAGTACAATGTACTAAGTCTTAATACCGGTAATGATAATGTCAAAATACCTCTAATGCCAAAGTTTAATGTAAAACGTTAAATGCAACGTGTCAAATGACAAATGTTTCATCGGAAAATGCTTTTTTGACGTGTGTACAATAGACATTTCCCTCATTACATTTGAGCTTTGTATAATATATCATCTTACGCAGAGCATCATCTACGGGGTATGCAAATGTAGATATCACGTGACTTATTAACATATATGGAAACGAGGCTGAGATCAATCTGCCATACAGTAATCCAGCACACGATAGCGTTCTGCACACTATAAAAAAAAAATATTTACCTTTAAAAATATAGGCTACACGATCAAATTTGGATGATACTAAACTATATTACCATGATTACGGAGAGGGGAGTATGCAGTGTCAAAACCCGAGTTATGATACGATATCATGTGACATATATCAGTGAAAAGCACGTTCATGTATAACAATGTATAGCCTATAAACTCCTCCCCTGTTAAAATCGATCGCCGGTGATCGATAAATTCATCACGTCATATCCGAAAAAATATTCACAGTAAACAAATATCATTTATATCATTCGAAAGCCACGAAAATTCCCCGTAAAATGAGACTAAGAACGGGCGATTATTCAACATAGAAGTCGTGTTATACGAGTCTAGAGTCTAACAAAGATGGGTAACTCTGTGAGCGTAAACAAATGACGTCGTGTTATTTATATTTAGCAGAAGTCCTATTATTTCGTGTACCTATAGCCGTAAGAGGATGGTTTATTACGTCTAAAAGAGAAATTATTAAACCGAAAATTAAGAATAGAAGTTTTGTTAAGTTTTTATATGCCCACATTGAAATGTGGTCGTATATTGTCGTCGCCCCCGGCCGGCCGTCCATCCGGCGTCCACAATTGCTTGTGGACGCTTTAGAGGCTAAAGTTAATATCCGATTGACTTTAAATTTATACACAGTGTTTAAGGTCATAAGACGAAGAAGCCTATTGATTTTCAGCGATTTCCGATAATAACTACCAGAGTTATGGCCCTTGATCACTTAAAAAAATCTTGTGGACGCCCTAGAGGCCAAAGTTAATATCCCATTGGCTTTAAATTTATAAACAGTGTTTAAGGTCATGAGACGAAGAAGCCTATTGATTTTCAGCAATTTCCGATAATTAGTGCCAGAGTTATGGCCCTTAATCACTTCAAAAAATCTTGTTGACGCTCTAAGGCCAAAGTTAATATCCGATTGACTTTAAATTTATACACAGTGTTTAAGGTCATGAGACGAAGAAGCCTATTGTTTTTCAGCGATTTCCAATTATAACTACCAGAGTTATGGCCCTTGGTCACTTCAAAAAATCTTGTGGACGCTCTAGAGGCCAAAGTTAATATATGATTGGCTTTAAATTTATACACAGTGTTTAAGGTTATGAGATGAAGAAGCCTATTGATTTTCAGCGATTTCCAATAATTGTTGCCAGAGTTATGGCCCTTGATCACTTCAAAAAATCTTGTGGACGCTCTAAAGGCCAAAGTTATTATACGATTGACTTCAAATTTTTACACAGTGTTTAAGGTCATGAGAAGAAGAATCCTATTGATTTTCAGCGATTTCCGATAATCACTGCCAGAGTTATGCCCCTTGAACACTTCAAAAATATCTTGTGGACGCTCTAGAGGCCAAAGTTAATATCCGATTGGCTTTAAATTTATACACAGTGTTTAAGGTCATAAGGCAAAGAAACCTATTGATTTTCAGAAATTTCCGATAATTGGTGCCAGAGTTATGGCCCTTGATCACTTCAAAAAATCTTGTGGACGCTCTAAAGGCAAAAGTTAATATCCGATTGACTTTAATTTTATACACAGTGTTTAAGGTCATAAGACAAAGAAGCCTATTGATTTTCAGCGATTATAGATAATTAGTGCCAGAGTTATGGCCCTTGATCACTTTAAAAAAATCTTGTGGATACTCTAGAGGCCAAAGTTAATATACGATTGACTTTAAATTTATATACAGTGTTTAAGGTCATGAGACGAAGAAGCCTATTGATTTTCAGCGATTTCTAATAATTAGTGCCAGAGTTGTGGCCCTTGATTAATTACTGCCAGAGTTATGGCCCTTGATCACATCAAAAAATCCGGTGGACGCTCTAGAGCCAGGCCAAAGTTAATACCCGATTGACTTTAAATACGCACACGCTGTTTAAGGTCATGAGACGAAGAAGCCTATTGATTTTGAGCGATTTCAAATAATTACTTCCAGAGTTGTCTCCCTTGATCACTTCAAAAAACCTTGTGATGCTATAGATGCCAAACTTATCATTCGATTGACTTCAGATTGATACACAGAGTTTAAGGTGTTGAAACGAACAAGTATTTTGGTTTTCAATGAATTTTGATAACTGAACTGCTAAATCCATGATATTAAATGTTTCCTATACTAATTGTTAGCGTGGGGCAAAACTTTTATAAAAAGCAAACAAATTCTAATGATTTTCAGATAATTACATAATGAGTTGTTACTCTTAATTAGATTTTAGTGTATTACAAATGTTTCATTACCAAAAAAAGTAAAAATATGCGACAACCCTTGTTTACTGCCCGGACGATTTAGCTGCTGTGGGCGTATGTTTTCTGTTGCCTGGCAACCTATCTTTCAATGATTGAACATGTGTGATCTTGAATATGTGAGCGATGCCGATGAATTCAAATGAGCAAACATGTGACCTAGATTCGTCCAATGAAGAATTTGTCAACGAGAGATTAGATTAGATGAGTCGAGTGAGTTTTGTTTAATACTAATTTATTTTTTTACACCCGAACAAACGTAAACTTGATGATGATAATTATTTAATTGTAGAATGTGTGCTATTTCTACCATGTATTATCCATTTAGCATCGAATTATCGGTATATTTCTCGGTCACGTGCGTATGGCGGAGTACGCACATGGTTGACTTGATGAAAAGGGGATTCAATTAGACAATTTTGGCATGAAATGCAGAAACCCGTGTATAGTTATTCAAATTTCAAAAAGGCTTGGCCACTAATTATTGTCAGTTTCTGTTTGTTTTCTTTCGTTCCAATTCCATCGATGATCGAGGGGTTTGACCGTTGTTGGGACTAGACTTCTACTTCTAGGCCTCAGGCAAGTTAGGCTAAATCACTTATGATAATTTAGATTTCTATCTCTACCCTTTGGTAAAAATAAATAATAGGCCTACACATGTATATTATAAATGCCAAACGAAAGCGTGTGTGACTATCCTTCTGTGTTTTACATGTACACTATTTAATCAAAGTGTGTTATTTAATTTTTTTCCTAGGCCTTCAACCTCAGTTGAAGATACTGCACATGGAAATGGTAGGCTAATGATAGTCTTAGGCCTTATGGTACTGATACAAGCATGGATTGGGATGTGTGAGTTTTGTTTGTTATGTATAATTTATATGTTTTTACATTCAAAACAAGTATAAACCTAAAATGTCTAAATGTTCTACAGCTTTAGATTGTATGCCTAGATTTACTATAGTATAAAATATTGATTTATGACCTTCCTCTTTCAAATTATTTTACCTAAGGTTACTCAATGTAGAAGTCTTTTGGTTTTTTTTTTATTGTACTGAATGCTTTACATTTATTTATTTATGTTTGAAGGCCCTTATCTGAAGATGTAAATAGTGGTAGACCCAATGATATTGTTTAGGAAGTTTGGGTATAACAAAAGTACATGTACCACCAGGTCAAGGGGTCAAACAACATAGAAGTATTCCTATGCAGAAGATTCTTGTGAAGAAAATTTACCATTGAAGAGAACACAGCCATCTGCATCAAAGCCTTGTGGTCATCAGAAGATAAGTCATAATATTAGCACAGAAGAATGGAAGCATGGACAGTGTAGACACAGAGCCCAGTATACCGAAGTTTACTCCAAGACATGGAACTGGAGTTTCATGAGTTTGCAGTTGGCACAATGGAATTTAGTCTGTTTGACGGGTGAAAACTAGATAACATAGCAGATTTTTTGTCATTGCTATATTTATTGTTAATAACATAATTATTGATTGTTGCATGATTTTCCTAGGCCTGTGTACATGTATCTACTTGATTGTATGTATTCCTTCTGAATTTTTATACGCCCACATTGAAATGTGGTCGTATATTGTCGTCGTCCACAATTGCTTGTGGACGCTCTACAGGCTAAAGTTAATATCCGATTGATTTTAAATTTATACACAGTGTTTAAGGTCATGAGACGAAGAAGTCTATTGATTTTCAATCTGATTAAAACACAGATCCAATTTCGTTTCGTTTTTTATAGTTCAATATTTCGTTTTTATTTGTCTTTACTACTCTTGGATCTGGAGGACTTGTTATTTACCTTGTGTTCTACCTGAAATGAGGGGTCAGCCAATCAAATGGTCTGTCGAATCGACCGTTTGACCTTTTCATGCGTGGAACTGTGGGTAGATATTACCAGCTGATAGACATCAAAACAAGAATAGATTTTAAAAAGCATTGCGGTCGCTAATTGGTTAATCGAATGACTGACGTTATCGGGTCAAATGTCCCGTGCTTGATACCTGACGTCATAGAACGTGAGCTCCCACTATAACTAGTTAGATCTACATGAGTGTAGGCCATCGAAAGTATAAAAAAAACTAAACGAAATATAGATCTATATTTTAATTAGATTGTTGATTTTCAGAGATTTCAAATAATTACTGCCAGAGTTATCTCCCTTGATAACATCAAAAAATCTTGTGACGCTATAGAGGCCAAACTTATCATCCGATTGACTTTTGATTGATACACAGAGTTTAAGGTGTTGAAACGAACAAGTATTTTGATTTTCAATGAAATTTGATAACTGAACAACTAAATCCATGATATTAAATGTTTCATGTATATACTAATTGTTAGCGTGAGGTAACACTTTATAAAATCAATCAAATTCTAATGATTTTCTGATAATTACATAATGAGTTGTTACTCTATCAGTTTTTAGTGTATTACAAATGTTTCATTAGCGAAAAAAGTAAAAATATGCGACAACCCTTGTTGACTGCCCGGACGATTTAGCTGCTGTGGGCATATGTTTCGTTGCCTGGCAACCTATCTTTGTTAACCGCCTTGTGCTTACTTTCATATTTCGGTGTAAAAAAGGGCTAATGTCTTTGGGATCGTGTTTACCTTATGGCAAATGCTGTAATATTTTCATAATAGCAGCTGTGGGTATTATTTTAACAACAGAAGTATAAAAAAAACTAATTTTGGGGTCGAAGGTCAGTGTTGCAGGACAAAGGTCAACCCATTGAGTCAAAGGTCAATAGTGGGATCAAAGGTCAATAATATGTCTTTATTTTTTAATTTTGTTATCTTTAAATCCATTCATTAAATCACAATTGCTACAATGTGAATACTTAAAACTCCATTGCTGTATTTTTTCGCAATGTTTATCATCTTTGAGGTCTCATAACTTTTTTGATTTTAGTGCTACAATTATGAATAATACACAGATTTGTGGCAAAATAGTTGTTTTCTTTGAATCTACATCAAAAACCCTACCAGCTTAAAATCCCTTTGGTCTGTTTGAGGTCAAATGAAAAAGTTAAACCTGTTTTTGGGGTCAAAGGTCAAATAAAAAAGGTCAAAGTTCATGCACGTGGGGTCAATGAAATGATCCCCTATAGACAGCCCTGCCAATGCCCTTATCAGAAATATATAACATGTGGTTCTTCTAAGAATTATTTTTTTCCATTTGCCCAGTAACAGATACCAGTGGTAAAACTCCTATTTAGGGGGTGAGTGTATAGGGTTAATAAGTCACTTGATATCTACATTTGCATACCCCGTAGATGATGCTCTAGCAGAGCGCAAATGTAATGAGGGAAATGTCCAAAGTACACACGTTAAAATCAGCATTTTCCGATGAAACATTTGTCATTTGACATCATCATTACCGGTATTAAGACTTTGTACATTGTACTTTTTACACGTAATCAATGGAAAAGACATTTTAGCAGAGCATCTAATATTGGCAGCGATACCCTTCCATAGTTTATTAGATATTTTTCTGTGACGCGACTCGTCCTATCGGGTCTGTCAAAACCGATCGATATCACGTACGCGGTCATCATAAAAAGTATAGGGCCTAAAGTCATAAAGCAACGTTACGTGTCTGACAAAGTATATCGTGTTTCATTTAATGTTTAAAACATTATGAAATACAACATGGAAAAGGTATGTATGTAATTCGTATAGGTTTCTTCGTGTATGGGGTATATGAGGCCTTTGGTCTGGATGACAGCGTGAGCTAGGTCTATAAATAGATGTGATTCAGCCCAGTGTGTGGTGACTACTAGTACTCGCCTTGGTGTATCGTCAGTGCATAATTCAAAGGCAAATATTTTCTGACTGAAAACAAATATCAATGGCTTATTATGAACATTTATAAAAATTGTCATGTACACTGTATAAATATAAAAGATATTGTCTAATTAGTAACTCATATAATTATACCACAAGGGTCTCCGTATGTCTATATCAATCAATACATGTGCACTGTGTTAAAATTTGCTACTTTCACTTTCGTCATTTATGTTGCTGGTGTACATGTTCAACCCCCTTGTGCACAAACCAGGGTGTACGTTAAATTTACAGGTAGAGCATTTGGCACTTGAAAGGAAATATAGAGTCCATTTCTATTTCATAATTTTGGTTAATGGTAATAACTCATTAATTAAGACTCTTTGTCTTGTCACTCTACCAGTTCCCGGGATCGTAGAGACTTGAAATTTTCAGGGGATGTTCTGCTGGGTTAGCGATGACCTCACACCAAATTTTAGCAAAATCGATCAGTAACTTTTCATTTTACCGACCTTTAGCTTCTCCCATGAGATATGTTTATCCGTACGATGCCATTTGCATTTCTTGACTATTTAGACTCGAATAACAATTCACTCAAACGAAAACCAACACTCGGCGCCCCGTGCCTGATGCTGCCGTTCATAATATTAATAATAATTTTCGTATATATTTTAAGTATACGCCCACATGGAAATGTGGTCGTATATTGCTGTCCGTCCATCCGTCCGTCGTCCACAATTTCTTGTGAACGCTCTAGAGGCTAAAGTTAATACCTGATTGACTTCAAATTTTTGCACAGTGTTTAATGTCATGAGACGAAGAAGCATATAATGGATTTTCAGGGATACCCAATAATTACTATCAGAGTTATTACCCTTGATCTCTTCAAAAAATCTTGTGAGCGCTCTAACGGCTAAAGTTAATATCTGATTGACTTTAAATGTATACACAGTGTCTAAGCTCACGAGACGGAGATGCCTATTGATTTTCAGCGATATCCACTAATTACTGCCAGAGTTATGGCCCTTGATCAATTTGAAAAATCTTGTGAAAGCTCTAACGGTTAAAGTTAATATCCGATTGACTTAAAATTTATGCACAGTGTTAAAGGTCACAAGACGAAGAAGCCTATGGATATCCAATAATTACTGCCTGGGTTATTACCCTTGATCTCAAAAAATTCTTGTGAACGCTCTAGCGACTAAAGTTAATATCTGATTGACTTTAAATGTATACAGAGTGTCTAAGGTCACGAGACGGAGATGCCTATTGATTTTCAGCGATATCCACTAATTACTGCCAGAGTTATGGCCAGGGTTCTTAATCCATTTTGAAATGAACCGGCCAAGGGTAAGCCTAACGGATAGTCGTATTTTCAACAACAGAAATTTTGGTTTATGCATACTTTATTCACGTTAATAATTTCATAACGTATTTCGAATAATAATAGCTTAAACTTCGAATAAAGAAAACCTTTGTTGTAATTGCATACATGTAATCATACATCGATAATAATATCGAAATTTATAGACAAATTTCAGCAACTTGCATAATGCATATTCCTACTTTCGCTTTCATCCAACCAAACGGAAGTTTTAATTTAGTAAAAAGAAAAACTACCAGTAAATATAAATATGTTTTTATACAATTGTATTATTGTGATCACTTGTCAATATATAAAAATAAAAAGAATGTAATATCAATAATAACAAATTAGCACAAATTAGTTTCTGTGTATAGTCGGAACTCGGAAATATGCCGAGGTTTGTCGAGTGATGCCATACAGTACTGGTCAGGCGGAGGTACGAAATTCCCCCGTGGTCCGACCTGGGCGGAAATGAAAAATCGCGGAGTACAGCTTATAATTCCGCTCAGGTCCCGCTCTGAATTCCGCTCTAAATTTCCGCCGCGAATTTGAGTAAACCGCCGACTACGGCGGTTTTGTTAAACCACCGACGCCCGCGGATTTGTTAAACCACCGAACCAAGCGCGAGTTTTAATATTATGAAATTATTGTTACACGTATGCTTACATTGTATTCGTATCCATTAATTTAGAAGTCCAATTCCGAAAACAACATTATCGGCGTGCTTGTAAAAGTCTGAATTAAAAAATATTGATATATTATCGGTGTCAGCATCGATGTATAATAAACAACATCGCCGACTCGTGTGAGTTTGTTTTGTTTTTGTTTTACATCTACGGCATATAACAAACCTTTCAAATAATATTAATCATCTGGACGAACATTCGTAAATAGGTATTATTCGACTTTATTTAACGTCCGTTTGGCTGTCCATTTATGCCTTATACATTTACGCACATCTAAGTATTCTGTTACTATGTTTTTGTTTTTGATTTTGTTTTAAAACAATGTGCAACGAAGCCGTTTGCCTTTTATGAATGTCGGCAGATTAAAGCAAAGTGAGTACACTCATTGTTACAAAGCCGTGGTTTCAATCCGAAACGTGTTGACATTGCTATTACAAGTGATTCTAGAGCTTTCATTCAAATAATTAAAAAAAAAGTGAGCACACTCTCAGTTTTAAAGCCGTGGTTTCAATCCGAAACGTGTTGGTATGGTAAGTGTTTATTTTATTAAAATATTGTTTTATTAGATAATACAATAAATCACAAAAAATGGATTATTAAAAACAGGCGAATATGCGATACAAGGATGTGGATCAGTTCATCCCAGGACCGGACTGTTTCATCACAACCTAATTTATTATCGGGATGTTTCATCCAGGTCTGTTTCACCCCCTTGTTATTAGAATAGCAGTTAACGGAGTTATACTTATTGTTAAATAAACTGTTAAACACTTACTTATTGTTAAATAAACATTACTATATTATTTATTGTTAATGTATCTATCTTCTTACAAATGTGTAAAGACAACTCAGCCCCCGCCGCATGTTTTTATTACTAATCCCTAAGTAATTATTATGGATTAGTAATAAAACATGCGGCGGGGGTTGAGTTGTATTTACCCATTTGTAAGAAGACAGATACATTAACAATTTGGGCACAAAGTCGCCACCGTAACAAGTCGGTGTTTCCGTTATAAACATTGAAAAAAATTCAGAACAATGTCCGAAAATTTGGTCAAAAAAAGTATTTTACACACATAATTTTTTAGCGTAAATTAGTCGGAATGTGAAAAGGGAATTCCTTGGGGCGTGATCAGCTGAAATCTGCAGTGATTAGAATAGTGTCAAGTTCACGTGAGACGCCGTGTTTGATATTCAATTTTATACCGATATTATAGAATCCTAATTATACATATTTCTTGAACGGTAGTGTCATATTTATTTATGTATATTTAAACGGTCGTGGAATGAAACGACCTGCTCCCTGATACAACACTTTTAGCCAAGTATGCCTCTATAGATACATTACTTCATTAATACGTTCGATATTTTTAAAACTTGCATCGTTCAACTATTTACACACATAAATGCTGGCCTTACCTAGGACGAAAGTGTTGCTTATTAAATAAGCCATTTCCATTCTAACAAATAAGTTACAAAATCCATTTTAAATCACACCCCAAGTTAAACCTTCGGATTTAATTCCCAAATGAATGAAATGCCTTAATCTCCTGTTTTTATGCACATATCGCCAAAAGTCACAGTCAACCTTGCTGAACACATGTACATTCAAACTATCAGTCGGATAATACCGTGAGGACCTTTTCATTTAGGCACCAAGGAGTCTGAGTCAATGCAGACTGTCAATCAAGTTTCCAAATTAGGTGAATTCACACGTGCCATCAAAAGGAATTGATAATTGACTATAATAGATTCCCCCTTTTACAAATTTTTACCATGTCATGGTCTTGTAAACAATATTAGGGTTAGGCTAGGGTTAGGGTTCACCGATATCTATTATTAGGGTTAGGGTTGGGTAAGGGTTTATTCAAGTTTATTGATACCCACATTTATAGTATTTCTTATAGCGGTAGACTAGTGCACCCGCGGACGAGTGAGACGCTCTCAGCGTATTTTTAATTTGGCACAAAAATCATCGCTCATATCGCACCAAGCCCCTTTAACTAATACATGCTTTTGTTGTGAGACATTTTTCTTTGTACTCTTTGATCTATACTCTCTGATGCGAGAATTAATTACTATTAATCTCAGTTCCGTCCGGACAAGACTCGATTCATAAGATCTGGTTCTTAAGTGTTTTATTGAAAGCTTCATCGATATGTTCACTGGAAAAATGAAATTTAATATTTGTTTCTATGATAATTATTGGAAAAAAACCGAACCGGATTATTTTTTAGGAAATTTATCGCCAGACAATTATATAAATACGGTAAGCAGTTTGTGTGTTGCATTTATAAGTTAAAGGATAAAAATGAATATATACAAAACACTTAAATTACTCTTCGTACTTAAAGCTAAGGGTGCGAATTGCTACTTCCTGAATAATTTTTCAGACCCCTCTAACATGAACCAGAATTCACGAAACATGGTTTCATTGTCGGATTAAGCGTTGCCATAAACATGAACTACTGTACACATACACGTATGTTCTTTGTGATATTATTCACAACTGTAATACCGATGTTTATTGGGCAGAGTATGGTCCCTTCTAAATATATTTGTAGACAAGATGTCGGCAGTGCTTACCGAATTCACGAAACATGGTTTCGTTGCCTTGTGTGAAATTAAGAGTTGACATCTAAAATAGCTACATAAATTGTAGATTTCGATACGTAATGTACTAAACAATACGGAATAACCTTAAATCAATTGAACACGGGTAAAACTGCATGCTTTCTGAGATGGTTGGATTATGCCTACGTGTGAATATGGGTGTATGCGTTTCTTTGATCTGTTATATACGGTTATATCACGGGATAATTCTGTTTGGCGAGATGGTTTTCATTTGTAACCGATATCCTATACATTTAGTGAAATGCTGAAGCAATTATAGTTTAAATATAACCTTTGTGTGTAAAATATTACTATTGGACAGACTGTTGTATTATCAATATGGAAATTTCTATCTTATGGATTTGCATCGTGACGCGTTTTTCATCTTCTTTTTAATATTTTAACAGACTTCTTCATGTAATTTGTTATTAAATCATCATAGCTAGTTCTCGTTTGTCAGCCATTTTTATAAATTTAGCGCAGTATTTGATTTGATCAAATTGTTTAATTATCTTTCAACTTATTGGGAAAAGGAGGCTAATCATATTCCAATTCCGCTACATGAAGTTTTTGCGGGCCGATTATATTTATTTGGGACTATAATCCGCCGCGGTTTTTATACTTTCGCAGACTATAATCCGCCGCGGTTTATATATTTTCGCGGACTATAATCCGCCGCGGTTTATATATTTCCGCCGCGTTTTTTCCGCTCAGAATGCCGATAATTTCGCGGACTGCAAATGAGAAAACACCGCGATTCTTGAGCGGAAAAAACTCGGACCAAGGACTATTTTAATACCTCCACCTGACCAGTAGTGTACGTGCGAAAAGTCACGTCGCCAATTGTCATGATCGGCTATTACTTGACATAATAATTATATACGGGTCAGTAAGTGATTACCAGATTTACTCAACGCTAACATGATAATAATAATTATTAATAGATAATAGACGAGATCAGTAGGTTATTACGTGACTTAAAAAAGAAGACAAAATTAATAACTTACGAGACAAAATATTTGTTATGAAATTTTGTCAAACGAAAGCCATTTGAAATGAAAGTAGTTAACCATTCGGAATTCAAATATCCCCCGTACTTCGGCTTTGGTTGACCTATATTGGACGTGGGAGTTTTTCCGACTTCTGGAACTTCCAATGACGACGTGCATGCTTGAAGTTCAAGGTCAATGCCGCCATCACTATCGTCGGCTAAAACTCGTTTACATTTTCTATTGTCATTCTGCGAGGTGTTCAAGTACTTCAACAATGTGTTAGATATAAATGAATGAACCGACATTGGATTATATACATTTTTTTACTTGATTGACTCAACTAATTAAGTTGTTTATTTAGGAAATGAGCCGATACGGATTGAAGCCGAAGGTATTCATATTGTTTTGACTGACTCTTTGATGGGTTTCTTAATCGACAAGTAATAATTAACTCTTTGTTATCGGCCGAAAGTTGATTGATTAATGATACCATAGTGGCCGGTTCATTGTTTTACAAACCGGCTAGATTAAAGATCAATCGGCTAAAGCCGACAAAAAACAGCCGATTAAGATCCGTGGTTATGGCCCTTGATCACTTTGAAAAGTCTTGTGAACGCTCTAACGGCTAAAGTTAATTTCCGATTGACTTGAAACTTAAGCACACAGTTAAAGGTCAGTTTTTCGACACTTGGCCTTTGGGTACGACCTTCACCCCATACAATATTTTAAAGTTCACAATCGTGACTTGGACCACCGACCCTGACCTTGGTCGTGTCACACATGGCTCGGTCAGAAAACGGTCAAACGTTAAGGGCCTGTGTTTGAAGGGTGGTCTATGGGCCTTGTCAATATGAAAGTCGTGGGTCAAGGCAGGGTTTGAAAGGAATAAAATCATGGAGAGCTCTAAAAGCTGCACCTAAAATTACAAATTCAGAAAATCGCTCTCCTAAAAACCTGCACCTCAGATATTCTAGGAGAGTGGAGAGTCGACTCAATGTTTTCTGTGACTTAATCCTTCGTATAATAATACAATAGCCTACATCGGTCACTTTATCTCAATGTAGCTTTTTCCCACAAACAATGTTGAAATAAATTCGCCCTCATTTAGACAATACTTTCATTAGAAGCAATAATCACCATATCATGGAATTCGCTAAATTGGATATACCTGGATGTGTAAATAACCCGGAGTTTTAACCCTAAACTTTCAGAATTCGTCTGCTCATTATAAATGACTGATAGATGACAAAAACATTTGTATTTCTTATTCGGAATCAAGGCTACATTATTTTAATAATAATAAACAATTTACGAATTCGTGATAAGTTATTTAGGCTATTAAATTTTCTTTAATTTTTGCACGCGAATTGACAACGTATTGTCCGCCATGTTGGTATTGGTCGCTCTCACGTACGCAATGTTTTGAATCGACTGATGCTCATTTTATTTTGGTTCCTCCATATACATCGGCCTATCAACGGCTACATTTTTATACGCCCACATTTTCATGTGGACGTATATTGTCGTCGCCCCTGTTCGTCCGTCCGTCCGGACGTCCGTCCGTCCACAATTGTTTGTGAACAGTCTACAGGTCACAATTTTTATCCGATTTCAATGAAACTTAAAATATAGGTTTATCACCCTAAGATCTCGGTTCCTTTCGATATTGGCATGTATCGGACCGTAACTTCATGGGTTATGGCCCCTGATTGTACGAAAAATCACGTTTTTATACGCCCACATTTTCATGTGGACGTATTATGTCGTCGCCCCTGTCCGTCCGGACATCCGTCCGTCCACAATTTGTTTGTGGACTCTCTACAGGTCACAATTCTTATCCGATTTTGACGAAACTTGAAATATAGGTTTATCCCCAAAAGATCTCGGTTCCTTTCGATATTGGCATGTATCGGATCAAAACTTCATGGATTATGGCCCCTGATTGTACGAAAAATCACGTTTTTAGCTTGTGGACCCTGTAGAGGTCACAATTTTGAACCGATTTTGATGAAACTTGACATGCATGTTTGTAACCCAAAGATCTTGGTTCCTTTCGATATTTGCGGCTATCGGAATGTAATTTCCTGAATTATGGCCCCTGATTGTCCGAAAAATCACCCTTTTTAGCTTGTGGTCCCTCTGGAGGTCACAATTATTATTTGATTTAAAAAAACGTTTGATTATATCACCGTTACACCCTAAGAAAGGTTGAGTTCGAATTTCGGAAAAATCCGACGAAAATTGCCATACAAAATGGCCGCCGTTAGTACGCGAATACTGTTAAAAAATGGTATATCAAGGTTGTGGACCCTGTGGAGGTCACAATTTTGATTCGATTTTGATGAAACTTGAAATTCATGGTTATAACCCAAAGATCTCGCTTCCTTCCTGAATTATGGCCCCTGATTATACGCAAAATCGCCTTTTTTTTAGCTTGGAGGTCACAATTATTATTCGATTTAAAAAAACGTTTGATTATATCACCGTTACACCCTAAGAAAGGTTGAGTTCGAATTTCGGAAAAATCGGACGAAAATTGCCATACAAAATGGCCGCCGTTTGTACGCGAATACTGTTAAAAAATGGTATATCAAGGTTGTGGACCCTGTGGAGGTCACAATTTTGATTCGATTGTGATGAAACTTGAAATTCAAGGTTATAACCCAAAGATCTTGCTTCTTTTCGATATTTGCGCATATCGGATCGTAACTTCCTGAATTATGGCCCCTGATTATACGCAAAATCGCCTTTTTTTTTAGCTTGGAGGTCACAATTATTATCCGATTTAAAAAAACGTTTGATTATATTACCGTTACACCGTAAGGAAGGTTGAGTTCGAATTTCGGGAAAATCAGACCAAAATTGCCATACAAAATGGCCACCGTTTGTACGTGAATACTGTTAAAAAATGGTATATCAAGGTTGTGGACCCTGTAAAGGTCACAATTTTAATTCGATTTTGATGAAACTTGAAATGCATGGTTATAACCCAAAGATCTTGGTTCCTTTCGGTATTTGCGTAACTTCCTGAATTATTCGAATTTCGTGAAAATGGTACCAAAATTGCCGGACGAAATGGTCGCCGTTTGTACGCGAATAGTGTAAAGATATGGTATATCATGGTTGTTGACTCTGTACAGGTCACAATTCTTATCCGATTTTGACGAAAAGTCACATTTCTAGGTTGTGTACCGTCACACCATAATCATTGTCGACTTCGAATTTCATGAATATCAGACTGGAACTGACCAACAAAATGGCTGCTCCCAATACAGTATGAAATACAGGACTTAATGATGTAGGAAAAATCACTTTCGGTATTGTTTGTTCTCTATCCATCTCTCGAAAATGTGGGCGTATCCTGCCTGGCAGTGCCAGCCTATCTTTTAGCTTGTGAACAGTGTAGAGGTTACAATTTTGAACCGATTTGGATGAAACTTGAAATGCATGTTTATAAACCAAAGATCTTGGTTCCTTTCGATATTTGCGCCAATTGAATCGTAACTTCCTGAATTATGGCCCCTGATTGTCCGAAAAATCGCCCTTTTTAGCTTGTGGTCCCTCTGGAGGTCAAAATTGTTATCCGATTTAAAAAACCGTCTGATTATATCACCGTTACATGGCTATGAAGGTTGAGTTCAAATTTCGTGAAAATCGGACCAAAATTGACGGACAAAATGGCCGCCATTTGTACGCGAATAGTGTGAAAATATGTTATATCAAGGTTGTGAACAGTGTAGAGGTCACAATTGTGAACCAATTTGGATGAAACTTGAAATGCATGTTTATAACCCAAAGATCTTGGTTCCTTTCGATATTTGCGCCAATCGGATCGTAACTTCCTGAATTATGGCCCCTGATTGTCCGAAAAATCGCCCTTTTTAGCTTGTGGTCCCTCTGGAGGTCAAAATTGTTATCCGATTAAAAAAACGTTTGATTATATCACCGTTCCATGGTTATGAAGGTTGGATTCGAATTTCGTGAAAATCGGACCAAAATTGACGGACAAAATGGCCGCCGTTTGTACGCGAATAGTGTGAAAATATGTTATATCAAGGTTGTGGACCCTTATAGAGGTCACAATTTTGAACCAATTTTGATGAAACTTGACATGTATGTTTATAACCCAAAGATCTTGGTTCCTTTCGATATATGCGCCCATCGGATCGTAACTTCCTGAATTATGGCCCCTGATTGTCAAAAAAATCGCCCTTTTTAGCTTGTGGTCCCTCTGGAGGTCAAAATTGTTATCCGATTTAAAAAAACGTTTGATTTTATCACCGTTACATGGTTATGAAGGTTGAATTCGAATTTCGTGAAAATCGGACCAAAATTGACGGACAAAATGGCCGCCGTTTGTACGCGAATAGTGTGAAAATATGTTATATCAAGGTTGTGGACCTTATAGAGGTCACAATTTTGAACCAATTTTGATGAAACTTGACATGCATGTTTATAACCCAAAGATCTTGGTTCCTTTCGATATTTGCGCCCATCCGATCGTAACTTCCTGAATTATGGCCTGATTGTCCAAAAAAATCGCCCTTTTTAGTTTATGGTTCCTCTGGAGGTCAAAATTGTTATCCGATTTAAAAAAACGTTTGATTATATCACCATTTCATGGTTATGAAGGTTTTGCATGAATTTTGTGAAAATCGGAACAAAATTGACGGACAAAATGGCCGCCGTTTGTACGCGAATAGTGTGAAAATATGTTATATAAAGGTTGTGGACCTTATAGAGGTCACAATTTTGAATCGATTTTGATGAAACTTGACATGTATGTTTATAACCCAAAGATCTTGGTTCCTTTCGATATTTGCGCCCATCAGGTCATTTATTTCCTGAATTATGTCCCCAGATTGTACGAAAAATCACCTTTTTATACGCCCACATTTTCATGTGGACGTATATTGTCGTCGCCCCTGTTCGTCCGTCCGTCCGTCCGTCCGTCCGTCCGTCCGGACGTCCGTCCGTCCGTCCGTCCGTCCACAATTGTTTGTGAACAGTCTACAGGTCACAATTTTTATCCGATTTCAATGAAACTTAAAATATAGGTTTATGACCCCAAGATCTCGGTTCCTTTCGATATTGGCATGTATCGGACCGTAACTTCATGGGTTATGGCCCCTGATTGTACGAAAAATCACGTTTTTTAGCTTGTGAACAGTGTAGAGGTCACAATTTTGAACCGATTTGGATGAAACTTGAAATGCATGTTTATAAACCAAAGATCTTGGTTCCTTTCGATATTTGCGCCAATTGAATCGTAACTTCCTGAATTATGGCCCCTGATTGTCCGAAAAATCGCCCTTTTTAGCTTGTGGTCCCTCTGGAGGTCAAAATTGTTATCCGATTTAAAAAACCGTCTGATTATATCACCGTTACATGGTTACGAAGGCTGAGTTCAAATTTCGTGAAAATCGGACCGAAATTGACGGACAAAATGGCCGCCACTTGTACGCGAATAGTGTGAAAATATGTTATATCAAGGTTGTGATCAGTGTAGAGGTCACAATTATGAACCGATTTGGATGAAACTTGAAATGCATGTTTATAACCCAAAGATCTTGGTTCCTTTCGATATTTGCGCCAATCGGATTGTAACTTCCTGAATTATGGCCCCTGATTGTCCGAAAAATCGCCCTTTTTAGCTTGTGGTCCCTCTGGAGGTCAAAATTGTTATCCGATTTAAAAAAACGTTTGATTATATCACCGTTCCATGGTTATGAAGGTTGGATTCGAATTTCGTGAAAATCGGACCAAAATTGACGGACAAAATGGCCGCCGTTTGTACGCGAATAGTGTGAAAATATGTTATATCAAGGTTGTGGACCTTATAGAGGTCACAATTTTGAACCAATTTTGATGAAACTTGACATGCATGTTTATAACCCAAAGATCTTGGTTCCTTTCGATATTTGCGCCCATCGGATCGTAACTTCCTGAATTATGTCCCCTGATTGTACGAAAAATCACCCTTTTTTAGCTTGTTGTGCCTCTGGAGGTCAAAATTATTATCTGATTTAAAAAACCGTTTGATTATATCACCATTTCATGGTTATGAAGAGAGAATTAGAATTACGTGAAAATCGGACTAGAATTGACGGACAAAATGGCCGCCGTTTGTACACGAGTAGTGTGAAAATATGTTATATCAAGGTTGTGGACCCTATAGAGGTCACAATTTTGAATCGATTTTGATGAAACTTGACATGTATGTTTATAACCCAAAGATCTTGGTTCCTTTCGATATTTGCGCCCATCGGGTCATTACTTCCTGAATTATGTCCCCTGATTGTACGAAAAATCACCCTTTTTGGCTTGTTGTGCCTCTGGAGGTCAAAATTATTATCTGATTTAAAAAAAAAAACGTTTGATTATAAAAACCAAACAAATTCTAATGATTTTCTGATAATGCGACAACTCTTGTTGACTGCCCGGACGATTTGGCTGCTGTGTGGGCGTATGTTTCGTTGCCTGGCAACCTATTTTTTAGCTTGTTGTGCCTCTGGAGGTCACAATTATTATCTGATTTAAAAAAAAAAAAACGTTTGATTATAAAAACCAAACAAATTCTAATGATTTTCTGATAATTCCTTAATATGCGACAACTCTTGTTGACTGCCCGGACGATTTGGCTGCTGTGTGGGCGTATGTTTCGTTGCCTGGCAACCTATTTTTTAAAAATTAAGTACAATTTATACGTAATATGAAACGTTTTATTATTAATTAAACAAACAAAAAAACATCTATCGCAACATCGTATGGTTTTGACTTTTGAATACGTAACCCATTCTTGGTTACGGCCGTGAAAATAAGATTGTTTCGATACATTTCAATGCCGATTACTGTCGTTGTTTTTTGTATTTCAGAGGAGAGCCAAAAAAAGCTCCCCTCAATCAACAAATTGAAAAAATGGCTCTCCTAAAAGGTTCTCCAAGTTTCGATAAGATGAATGCTTTAGAAATTAAGGCGAGTGATTTAGAAATTAAGGAGAGTGATCTGATATTAAGTAGAGTGATTGGTGGTAAATGTTAATAAACCCTCAATGAATTTGTAAAGGAGAGTGATTTTCGGTCGACATTCAGGTGAGCTGTTGGCGCTCGAGAGCGATCACTCGCCTTAAAAAACAATGATTGCGATTATCGATAGAAAAATAAGTATTGATACCCAACACTAATCGGTGACCATACATGGCCGTGGATAGTTATAAATCGGCCACGAATCTGCGGCCAAATTCTAAAATTCGTAGACCGTTAAATAAAAATAGATTATTTTTACGAGAATTTTATTGAAAGCAAAAGCGTTCGCGTTAATTCATTTAAAAGGTCGGGTGATATTTTAAAAAAAGAACCGTGAGTTAGCCTTCGGTGCGAGGAGCATTGTTTATAAAATTCCGATTTTTCAAAGTGATCAAGGGGCATAACTCTGGCAGTAATTATTGCATATAGCTGAAAATCAATAGGCTTCTCCGTCTCGTGACCGTAGACACTGTGTATACATTTAAAGTCAATCAGATATTAACTTTAGTCGCTAGAGCGTTCACAAGAATTTTTTGAGATCAAGGGTAATAACCCAGGCAGTAATTATCGGATATCCATAGGCTTCTTCGTCTCGTGACCTTTAACACTGTGCATAAATTTTAAGTCAATCGGATATTAACTTTAACCGTTAAAGCGTTCACAAGATTTTTCAAAGTGATCAAGGGCCATAACTCTGGCAGTAATTAGTGGATATCGCTGAAAATCAATAGGCATCTCCGTCTCGTGAGCTTAGACACTGTGTACACATTTAAAGTCAATCAGATATTAACTGTCTTTAGATGCTAGACGGTTCACAAGAATTTTTTGAGAGATCAAGGGTAATAACCCAGGCAGTAATTATCGGATATCCATAGGCTTCTTCGTATCATGACCTTTAACACTGTGCATCAATTTCAAGTCAATCGGCTATTAACTTTAGCCGTTAGAGCGTTCACAAGATTTTCAAAGTGATCAAGGGCCATAACTCTGGCAGTAATTATTGCATATAGCTGAAAATCAATAGGCTTCTCCGTCTCGTGACCGTAGACACTGTGCAATTAGTTGATATCGCTGAAAATTAATAGGCTTGTTCGTCTCGTAACCTAAAACTATGTGCTTAAATTTCAAGTCAATCGGAAATTAACTTTAGCCGTTAGAGCGTTCACAAGATTTTCAAAGTGATCAAGGGCCATAACTCTGGCAGTAATTATTGCATATAGCTGAAAATCAATAGGCTTCTCCGTCTCGTGACCGTAGACACTGTGTATACATTTAAAGTCAATCGGATATTAACTTTAGCCGCTAGAGCGTTCACAAGATTTTTTGAAAAGATCAAGGGTAATAACTCTGGCAGTAATTATCGGATATCCCTGAAAATCCATTATATGCTTTTTCGTCCTTAAACACTGTGCATAAATTTAAAGTCAATCGGGTACTAACTTTAGCCTCTAGAGCGTTCACAAGAAATTGTGGACGACAGGTGGACGGACGGACGGGGGCGACGGCAATATACGACCACATTTCCATGTGGGCGTATAATTAAAATATATGAAAATTATTATTATTTTTATGAACGGCAGCATCAGGCACGTGGCGCCGAGTGTTGGAGTTCGTTTGAGTGTCTTGTTATTCGAGTCTAAATAGTCAAGAAATGCAAATGGCGTCGTACGGATAAACATATCTCCCGGGAGAAGCTAAAGGTCGGTAAAATGAAAGGTTATTGATCGATTTTGCTCAAATTTGGTGTGAGGTCATCGCTAACCCAGCGGAACATCCCCTGAAATTTTCAAGTCTCTACGATACCGGGAACTGGTAGAGGTGCGATACTGAAATAGAACCCACATTTTAATCAAATCGACCTTCATTACAAAAAACAAGTCAAGCTCTCCACTGAACTTATCCAGGGGAAACAACTCTAAATAAAAAGGATAACTCTTGACAAGTCCAAATACAATCAGACCACTAATGAATTGTCCTAACACACAAAACTAGATGTTATCAATCTCCACTCTGTCTCTTTAAATAAAAGTTTTTAATTAAAGTAAGGCAAATAAAAAATAATAAGTTTAACACTATGAAATAAACATTTGAACACATTCAACTTGGAACGCTAATTGAATCATTGAGTTTAAAACAGAAAGTTTACATTGTGTATCACTATTAAATTTTGAGTTTCAAAACACCGTCTTGTAATGTTTTCATGAGTACAAGAGCTGACGATCCATGTTTAGTTAGACAATCAGCTAATTGACTTTTTGTTTCGGACCAAATAATTTCTTTGATTTGATTGTATTTTATCATTTCCTTGATTCCGGTAATTTCTAGTCTAAGTCTTTTCTCAGTCACACATTTTGTAGATTTAATGGCTTCTAATAAAGATTTATTGTCAGTAACACAATCTAGAGGTAATTTTGTTGGACCTGTACAACCAGTTACAAGTTCAGAATATAAAGTTGAGATAAAAATTCCAGTGTCAACGGCATCCGCCATCGCTAGTGTCTCTCCAGAAAGTGTACTGCAAACGACGTGTCTAATTCTTTTAGAATTCCAGGCTATTGGTGTAAAATTTCCTCCTTTCCCTTTTAAAAGAATTAAATGTCCACCTTGTGTGCCCCCATCCTGTAAATTACCAAAAGACGAGTCACTGTATACAATCAGAGATAGATCACCTTCTAATCTTTGGAATGTTAAGGTGAGATTTTCTGATTTAACACGTTTGATCAGTTTGTTTACATCTAACAAATCTTTCACTTTGGCATCTTTTACCTGTGAAGACAACATGCATCAAATATCAAGTCCAGACGACTCTGACGACTTATCCATAGAATCTGACCAATTTAAGAGCGCAGTGTAGTTATCTCATCCGGTGTTAGTGAGGATTCCTTCAGTTGTAATCGGTTATTTGGAATCTTGATTGGTGTGAGGCTTTTAGCGTAATTATTCTGATTTAAAAATATGTTGCCATCACTAAATTCCAAGTCTATGCCTACATATTTAAATGCCGTCTTCTCTTCCTTGCCGACAGCAAATCTCTCACAAAGTTTAGTAATGATGTCACTCTCAAATTCAGGAATACCTCCCCAGATGAAATCATCAACATGACATGCTAATACACCTTTCAGTCCACCCTTCTCACCAGTCCAATAAAACACAGCTGGGTCTATTTTAGAAATTTTTGCACCAAGTTCAATCATGACTGACTTCACTGTATTGTACCAATAAAGGGACGCATCTCCTAATCCATAAACACATTTTTTTAAAAGCCACAGTTTTCCGTCTGAATTTGCCTCAACTGATGGCTTTACAAATATATCTCTTTCAAGAGATTTTCCCTGCAGAAAGGCTGTTTTTATGTCCATTGAAAAAGGTCTCCAGTGATTTTGTGCCAAAATTGCCAGAATGACACGTAATGATTCCTTGGCACATGTAGGGGAATCTTTTTGAACACTTTCATCTTCTAGTTCTTCAAACCCCCTGACAACAAGTCGTGATTTTGGCTTGATTCCATCAGATGTTTTTTTTTAAAGTACAGACCCATCTTGTTGTAATGTAAGATTGTCCGTTATCATCAACTTCTTGGTACACCGAATTTTGTCTCCAGCTATTAAGTTCTACTTGTTTGCTACTTTCAAAAGAAATATTTTCGAGGATCATCACATTTCCTTCATCGTTTTGATTGGGATTTTCTTGTTGTGTAATCGTTAAATCTTTCATCTGAGATTAATCCACAGATTGTTTTACCCCTGATAAAGTGTCTGGTGTTTTGTATTCAATGTTAAACCAGTTTCTATTGATACCAGATATTTTTCCTGCTCGATTTATCACTTTAGCACTGAATTCTTCATTAGCACTATTTTTAAATGTTATCAATTGTTCTGGCTTTACATTGATTGTTTCAGTTTGATTGTCTATTTCATTCGTAACAGCTTGTTGATTGTGATTTACATGAGTAATTCTGTCTGGTCTCTTGTAGTACACCTTTTCACCCGTTTCACAATGTTCATTCATTGGACGAATTTGTTTTCGAAGTGCCCTACGGATACGTTCAGAACATTCTGCTTCAGTGAAAGCTTTCCTGTCAGAATGTAATGCCTTGATATGTTCTCCTACTAAATTACTAGTTGTACTCCCTTCTAACGCTGGAGCTTTGTCTGTCAGAATACTGGGAAGATTAGGATTTTTCCCATAAACAAGCTGATATGAGCTATACCCATGAATATTAACAAAGCTATTTTTAGCCATTAACGCCCAAGAAAGAGCTGTGTCCCAGTTACAGTTATTGTCCTCTCTAATCTTATTCAGTATTTCAGTGAGTGTAAAATTATGTCGCTCTAATAGTCCGTTACTCCATGGTGAATATCCTGCAGTAGTAAGTACTTCGATGTTGAAGTTTTCACATATATCCCGTACTGCTTCATTGTTAAATTCTCCTCCATTGTCACTAAATAATTTCCTAGGAGCGCCATGAATTCCTATCCATAATTTTATAAATAACTGTATAAATGTTGATGGACGTTTATTAGTCAATATTCCTCCAGCACTAAATCTTGAAAATTCATCAATTAAATGAAGATACCATAAATTTCTATCTAACTGATGCAGGTCAACAGCAACAGTTTCATTGAACTCTGATGCGAGCAGAAAACCAACTGCTGGTTTCGACACAGGTCTTTTAAATTTTTCACAAATACTACAAGATTTTATCAGGTCATCAAGAAGTTCAAAGAGTTCATGGTCACAATTTCCAGCATTCTTTAAAAGTTTCTTAAGTTTATCACTGTTTGCATGCCCAAATTGTTTGTGCAGCTTATTCAAAATTTTCAACTTATCAGATCTATTTAAATTAACATCAATAACAAGAGTTTCTTCAAAATCTGGACTTTTATGGACCATATTTTCTCGCAGATTGATACAATAATGACCACTTAACGTGAATTGTAATTGAACTGGCATATCAAACATTGTTGCCTGGTCGCGTAATAAGTCTAATTTTGTCTCAGCACGTTTCAAAGAACTTTTACTTAGCAATAACGGTATGTCAGCTTCAACGACTTCGGTTTCTATTGTCCCATATACACCAGCTATATTAACTGGTATAGACACACACTTCAAAGAGTTTACATTGACACCATCTCCAAATTTAAATTCTTTCCTACTTGATTTTGAAGTCACTTTTGATTTCCAAGCATCCTCCAAGGAATTAATATAATTTTGTCGCCATTTATTGCCACAAACAGTTCGTGATCATGCAGTGTCCAAAACACCACATCCAAAACATTCAGCCACAAAAACCTCATTTTTTGAAGGCTCATCACTTTTAGTAAATAAAACAAAATTGCATGTCTCTTTTTCGTCATCATATTTATTTGACATCATCACATTCTGAATAATTAACATCACTTTGCTTGTGTGGACAGTCTGTAGCCCAGTGAAAAGTTGAATTACAAATAGCACAATTTGTTCTCCTTCCAAATCTTACAGGATTCGTTCCTTTTTGTGTTGAATTTGTTTGATATCTGGTACCAGTATTACTGTTATTTCTGCCTCGGTAATTCCCTGATTCATCTGAACGTTGATTTGGCTGCGAAACTGGTCGACGATGTGGGGGTAAATAATACTTTGATGATCCAGTGTACATTGCAGATTCTTCCTTGACTGCAATGCCTTGACTATCAGAACTATTTATCAGTAGACCACTGTTAAATATTCTTTTAAGGGTGGATTTCGTCGATGTAAATGTTCCATCAGATGTAGCTGTCAAAGCAAGTTGTTTCTCCTTCACAGATAAATTAGCATTGTCTAACAGTTTATAGGCCAAAACTGAATCGGAGAGAGTCATTTGATATTTCTTAGCTTTCTGATATCTTTGTTCCTGATATCTTTGTTCAAACTCATTGACATAATCACTCATAGAAATTTCATGTTTCTTCTTGTAATTCTCAAAATTTGAATAGGATTCATATGCAGCATCTTTCTCCTCTTTTTTGAATAATTCATCTAATTTAGTGATCAAGGTCACCATACCATTCTCTTCATTTAAATCTGCTGCACTGATTTTTATAGCCTTATCTCTGGCTTTCCCTGTAAGTGTCAAGGTGACTGCCAAGGCCTTTTTTTTCTTTTCAACATCTGTCATCAATCTCCAGACTTATAATTCATTCTTCCAAGTTTCATATATATACTCTTCCAAAAAAAAACGCACAACCCATTTTTCATCATTTTTTTTATTTAAACGAAGTCGCTCTTTCCATAAATCTTACTTGTTTTAATGTCATTATGTACGGATAAATGAAATTCATTATTGATTTTAAATGTAGTGTCACTAATGGTGACTGGTCATCCTTTTTGCCGAAATTTGTTATCGCCTGATTGCACCAAGAAACATGAATTTAACAACTCCCCGAACTTTTCGCATGGAACCTAAATCTAAGGCCTTTAAGATCCCGGGGTTCTCGGTTTCCAAATCAGTTGCACATGTAAACACTCAACGAACCAAGTGATGTAACATCTGAACGAAGACCAACGCAACAACGCTATTGGTCGATTACAAGCACGTGAATCCAAGACAGATGTAGCCAGGCTGCTGAATGTTCCCCTTTGTTCCATTTCGCGCCTTTGGGATAGATACCGACAGCGAAGCTCAACACGTGACCGCCCAAGCTCAGGCCAAACAAGAGTAACCCCACCTGTCCTGGGTCGTCACTTCCGGTTACGTCATTAGCGTAAATGTTTTTCAACAGCGACCTCTACTGCAGCAGCAATTCCCGGGAGGTGTAAAATCTCGTACCAGACAGTCCGTAAACGCCTACGTGAAACCGAATAACGAGGCAGACGTCCCTGTTAGAGCTTCTGTTTTGAAATACGCCGACACCATGAAATCCAACTTAAATGGGTTCAGACACTGTGGGTATGGATGGCAACCGCAACACTGAAGAGCAGTTTGGTTCAGCGACGTATCGCGATTCTTGTTGCAACAAGGCGATGGTAGAGCGTGGATACACCGACAAAGAAATGTAACTTTGCGTTTCTTTTTTGGGAGAGTATATATGTAGGCCTAATATCTGACCGAAAACTGGGAGGGTTCTTGTAACTAGTTGCCATAGCTCTGCTAACATTTAATAACTCATTAATTAAGACTCTTTGTCTTGTCAACACATTTTAATCAAAACGACCTTCATTACAAAAAACAAATCAAGCTCTCCACTAGTCTCTATCATCCATACCAATATTCTACAAATATTAGTCTGGATGGGTCCTCAAAATTTGACGGACAATAGGTCATTGTCTGGATTATCCAGTCTTTTAAGTTACCATGTACTGAATCTATCAAAACAGTTCGCTTGTCAACGATGACACTCTTTAAAATTTTGTTTGTAAAGGTTTCAATTGAAATGGTAATTTTCTCTCCTCATGAATCAGACGTATGGCTTCTCACAATCTTCTTAATTCTTCATCGCGATCCATGCTTATTCCTCATCTCTATTTTGTTTCTAATAATAGATGTGCCAAGTTAATTGTGGGATATATTTCGACCACGCTTTATAGAATCTAGCAAAATCGGCCCGGCTTCATAAGATCTAGCACTTACCGAGACTTTAGCCAAAAGGTTCCAAATGTTTGGTTTTTTATGTGGTAGATTATCCAGTAATTTTCGTCAATAATTGAGAACCGACCCAGACCCTCCGTTCGTTGAAGACTAGGGGGTTCTGGGTGACCGAGACTAGCTCTCCACTGAACTTATCCAGGGGAAACTACTCTAAATAAAAAGGATAACTCTTGACAACTCCAAATACAATCAGACCACTAATGAATTGTCCTAACACACAAAACTAGATGTTATCACATGGTTCATGTAGTATTCCTCATTATTTTCCATTGATGTAATTTCAGATCTCCATGGCTTCCAGGCATTCATCAAACAAGTCTAAGGCTTGGGAAGGGCGGGGTGCAATGTGTTGTGTATATAATTGCTCAAATAGAACTTACACAAAGGAAAATGAACTGTCACAACATCATTTCTTTTGTATTTCATCTCATGTTCTGAAATCTCAACCACTTAGGAACAGATGGTGTTCGTTAATTAAAAGACAGGATGGGCGTGATGGATTTAATTTAAAATCAACTACAGTGATATATGACAAACATTTTACTGCACATGACATTAACATTTCTCTTGTATCAAAGAAGTGGTCATTAAAAGAAATGTCTGAGCCGTCCATATTTCCTTGGAAACAAGAAAAAACAGAGAGAAAAAGCACCAAGGCAGAGACTTAGTTTCCCTTTGCAAGAAAGCACGCTTGTAGCTACAGATGGAAATCATATGGTAAATTAATTTTTATTAAATAAAAGTGTCAAATTATTTAATTTTATATTGTTTACAATTTTAACCATATTGTATTATTTAGTTGCACAATATAACCAGATAATGTTCTTCTTATTCACTTATATGCATCAAATAGAATTTTGTTTTATACAAAGTGTTCTTTTTTATTTAATCACAGTAAAAATCCAGAAAAGAAATTTTGATTTATAGTATATGTTAAGTAACTAAGTCTCTAACTCAATCTCATCCTAAATCTTCGACAATGAAAACACAAGTTATTTGTCAATTTAAATCAACATTGATGTTGTGAACGGAAATGGTTGAATGTAAATGAGTTTATATAAATTCATATTACATTATTATATATGCGTTGTGACCCATTTGTGTCAATTTCTCGGACCCAAATCTTAGCGATTTAGCTCCTTTAACTATGTATTGGTGTGAAGTTTAATTGGTATTGAACTGTTGGTGATGACCATCTACATATTTTTGCACGCATCATATTGCAGTTTTTCCCCTTATATTTTACAGGTCCCAAAAT
The DNA here is from genome assembly GCA_036850965.1 of Patella caerulea. NCBI lineage: Eukaryota > Metazoa > Mollusca > Gastropoda > Patellidae > Patella > Patella caerulea. The sequence goes on along the minus strand of JAZGQO010000001.1, from coordinate 44,448,249 downwards.
ATACAAGTTCTGCCTGTCAAACGGATACAGTATACAAGGATTCTCTTGACAAAGCTTGTCAGACCAACGAAGAGGATTTCCCCAGTACTTTGACATTTGATGATCATCATTATTGTGAAAAATCAAATTTATCAAATGAAATTTTAAAATTGAACAAAATGTCATTTAAAAGAGGTCATGGCAGAGCTTGAAACTGAAATTGAAGCAAACAAATTTTCAATTGAAAAAATAGAGGATGACAAGAATGCGATGTTATTTTACACTGGTTTTCCTGATGCCAAAATATTCTACTCTTTTTATGTATACTTGTCACAGAAAATAGAAAAACTGAACTATTGGAGAGGTCGAAATGAAGCTGGTGATTCTGTTCCAGGTTATCAGGGAAAAAAAAAACCAGGGAAGAAACGTACATTAACTGGAAAGGAGGAACTATTTATTGTATTAGTGCGTTTGAAAGTTGGTTTGTTTGTAAGAGACTTGTCTGACAGATTTCACATTTCTCAAGGACATTTGTCAAAAATTTTTACAACTTGGATAAACTTTCTGCTTTACGAACTTCAAGAGTTGTTCCCCTTCCCATCCCAAAAAATGACCAGACAAAATATGCCTGAAGAATTCAAGGATTATGCAACAACATGATTAATCAGTTTTTTTAATTTCTATTTCATTTTCTAGCAAATTGGATTAAGAGGTGAAAAAATGCGTAAAATTGACCTATTTACAACCCGTTCAGGCTTTTCAGATTTTAAGATATTTCTATGTAACTTTTATAAACTTGTAGCTATAATACATACGAAGAGAATATGTGAAAATTAGTTTGTAATATAAGCAGTTGTCGAGAAATGGGCAGTTTTGCATAAGTCACTGTTTTCGTAATTTGCCTGTAAAATAGTTAATTATTAATGGATATTCACAAAAGTGACACGATTTGATTCAAAACGCAAGTATGTGTCATATCAAGTAGATTACAATTTAAAATTGAAACCGGAAGTGATGCCATTTGGTCAAAAACTGCATTTTAACTTTTGAAATCAATAATTTTTCCAACCAATAATTATTTAATATGTAATAATAAAATTAACTTTTGGATTAAATTCACATATTAACAAAACTCTTATGATCATAAAGATATCATAAAATTGTTTCCAACTTGTTCAGTTGCCGAGATATAGGCGTTTTCTTAAAGTCTCTTTTGAAGGTTTTTGGGCCATAAATGTGTTGATTACTTTTCGATTTTCATAAAATTTTCACCCTTTGATGCCTATTGTCATAGTCGGTGTTATAAAACCAATTTAACGTTTTTGGTCTCGCCGGAAGTAATGTTATTTGGCAAAAACTGTATTTTTAGCCCTCAAAACATATATTTTATTCATATGTAATGATTTGTAATGTTTTTAAAATTCTGATATTTGATTCTAATCAACAAATAGACTGAACCCATATGATCAAAAATAGTTTCTAACTTGTACGATTGCCGAGATGATTTTCTACAAGTCACTTTTCAAGGTTTTTGGTTTATAAAAGTGGGAATTATTATTTGATTTACATCAAATTTTCACCATATGATATGTTATGCCATTTTCGATTTCATAAAACTAATTTAACATTTTCATTATCACTGGAAGTAATGTAATTTTGCCAGGATCACTTACAACTAACATATATATATAAAATGAATTGATATTGCTGGATTTGGTTGATTCTGTGTCCATTTTTATACGCCCACATTTTCATGTGGACGTATTATGTCGTCGCCCCTGTCCGTCCGTCCGGACGTCCGTCCGTCCACAATTTGTTTGTGGACTCTCTACAGGTCACAATTCTTATCCGATTTTGACGAAACTTGAAATATAGGTTTATCCCCAAAAGATCTCGGCTGCTTTCGATATTGGCATGTATCGGATCAAAACTTCATGGATTATGGCCCCTGATTGTACGAAAAAGCACGTTTTTAGCTTGTGGACCCTATAGAGGTCACAATTTTGAACCGATTTTGATGAAACTTGACATGCATGTTTATAACCCAAAGATCTTGGTTCCTTTCGATATTTGCGGGTATCGGAATGTAATTTCCTGAATTATGGCCCCTGATTGTCTGAAAAATCACCCTTTTTAGCTTGTGGTCCCTCGGGAGGTCACAATTATTATCCGATTTAAAAAACCGTTTGATTATATCACCGTTACACCCTAAGGGAGGTTGAGTTCGAATTTCGAGAAAATCGGACCACAATTGCCATACAAAATGGCCGCCGTTTGTACGCGAATAGTGTGAAAATATGTTATATCAAGGTTGTGGACCCTATAGAGGTCACAATTTTGAACAGATTTTGATGAAACTTGACATGTATGTTTATAACCCAAAGATCTTGGTTCCTTTCCATATTTGCACCCATCAGATCGTAACTTCCTGAATTATGGCCCCTGATTGTCCGAAAAATTGCCCTTTTTAGCTTGTGGTCCCTCTGGAGGTCAAAATTATTATCTGTTTTAAAAAAACGTTTGATTATATCACCGTTACATGGTAATGAAGGTTGAGTTCGAATTTCGTGAAAATTGAACCAAAATTGACGGACAAAATGGCCGCCGTTTGTACGCGAATAGTGTGAAAATGTTATATCAAGGTTGTGGACCCTATAGAGGTCACAAATTTAAACCGATTTTGATGCAACTTGACATGCATGTTTATAACCCAAAGATCTTGGTTCCTTTCGATATTTGCGCTCATTGATTCGTAACTTCCTGAATTATGGCCCTTGATTGTACGAAAAATCACCCTTTTTAGGTTGTGGTCCCACTGGAGATCAAAATTATTATCCGATTTAAAAAAACGTTTGATTATATCACCGTTACATGGTAATAAAGATTGAGTTAAAATTTCGTGAAAATCGGACCAAAATTGACAGACAAAATGGCCGCCTTTTGTACGCGATTAGTGTGAAAATATGTTATATCAAGGTTGTGGACCTTATAGAGGTCACAATTTTGAACCGATTTTGATGAAACTTGACATGCATGTTTATAACACATATATCTTGGTTCTTTTCGATATTTGCGCCCATTGGATTGTAACATCCTGAATTATGGCCCCTGATTGTCCGAAAAATGACCTTTTGTGGTCCCTCTGGAGGTCAGAATTATTATCCCATTTAAAAAACCGTTTGAATATATTACCGTTACACCGTAAGGAAGGTTGAGTTCGAATTTCGGGAAAATCAGACCAAAATTGCCATACAAAATGGCCGCCGTTTGTACGCGAATGCTGTTAAAAAATGGTATATCAAGGTTGTGGATCCTGTAAAGGTCACAATTTTAATTCGATTTTGATGAAACTTGAAATTCATGGTTATAACCCAGATCTTGGTTCTTTTCGATATTTGCGCATATCGGATCGTAACTTCCTGAATTATGGCCCCTGGTTATACGCAAAATCCCCCTTTCTTTAGCTTGTGGTCCCTCTGGAGGTCACAATTATTATCTGATTTAAAAAAACCATTTGATTATATCACCGTTACACCGTAAGGAAGGTTGAGTTTGAATTTTGGACCAAAATTGACAGATAAAAAGGCCGCCGTTTGTACGCGAATACTGTTAAAAAAATGTTATATCATGGTTGTGGACCCTGTATAGGTCACAATTTTAATTCGATTTTGATGAGGAAGGTTGAGTTCTAATTTCGTGAAAATCGTACCAAAATTGCTGGACGAAATGGTCGCCGTTTGTACGCGAATAGTGTAAAAATATGGTATATCATGGTTGTGGACTCTCTACAGGTCACAATTCTTATCCGATTTTGATGAAAAGTCACAATTCTAGGTTGTGTACGGTCACACCATAATCATTGTCGGCTTCGAATTTCATGAATATCAGACTGGAACTGACCAACTAAATGGCTGCTCCCAATACAGTATGAAATACAGGACTTAATGATGTAGGAAAAATCACTTTTGGTATTGCTTTTTCTCTATCCATCTCTCGAAAATGTGGGCTTTTGTCTGAAAGCCTATTGGGATTACTAAAATTATTACCGGTATTATTATTATTATTTACCGCGATATCGATCTGAAATCAACTTTTCTTTCACGAAACCATGTGGTGGCTACTTGATAAAGTATTTTCGAAAATTCAGGACGTACCAGAAGTGACCGATCTTTGTACGTTGTCAAAAAATTGTAAATTGGCCATAGTTTCGTTAATTCTTTACCCATTTTCAAACAAATGACATTTTCGGAAACCCTTAATCTTTTCCGACCCAATAGCAATCTAAGATTTTGTAATTTCGAAACTTCGTCGCTAACTTCTAGCGTTCGAAAATTGAAAAGTTGTTAAAGAGACAATTTTTTTCATTTTTCAAAATTTTCAAATTTGACCTATATTTTTGAATACCTCAAGTCCATCCGATTCCAGTAATTCGGAGTTATGGCCCTTTATTTTTTTCGAATTTTCTACCTATTTTGTGAGATCGGGTTTCGTTTTATGGCCGAATTGACGAATCTGAAACTTCTGAGGCTTGAAGCCAAATGACCATTGCAAGGAATAAAGCAAAGAACTAAAGTGTCATTGGATAGCCCTATTAATGGACCATCATATGGTATCTAAATAAAACGAATTTGATGGTAAGGAAATCAATGATTGTATGCCAAAAATCTAGTATTTTCCAATTTTTTAACATTCTGAGACGCCCTTTTCTCGAAAACGCCGCCACAGATTTTTCTTAAACTTTTCTTACCCAAAGTCTTATCGGTTGTCTATATAGTGAATCCAAAACGAAAAGCGTTGAAATAATATAGGTGGTCCAAAAATGGCCCCAAACTTTGAAAAAAATTGAAAAATTGTTAAATTTTTGGAAACGCTCTTTAATTTATCTTTTTGTCCAAAACTACTCATTGGATGTTTCTGACACTTCTGGTAAAGAAAGTTAAGCATCCAAAGAACTTCGTAAAGCTGTCACGACAATGATCGTAATACCAGAAGTTGTCGAAAGAATGTCCAATATTTTGAAAAAAACAATTTTTTTTATGAAAACCTTTTTTATTTATTGATGGTATTTTACATAGGGTTAAAATATCATCCTACTTGAGCAGAAATGAGAAAAAAAATTGTCTCAGTAATTTGCGTTAGCCGCCATCGACTAATTTAATTTTTCGTACCCAGAAAAACTATTTATTGTTCGATTTGTATAAAACAAAGTTCATATGCTCCGTGGTGCCAATTGTAATTTTTTTTGTTACAGTGAAATTTTTCTTTCGGCAACGGAAGTGACGTAATATTAACAAAAACTACAATTTTGACAGTTCGGTACCACTTTTTGAAAGCAAATATTTTTTTTTTTCAAAACTTATATAACTAAAAGGATGCACTCTGCAAAGGTGTATAAAATCTTTAGCTCAGATTTTTTATACGCCCACATTTTTATGTGAACGTATATTGTCGTCTATGGAAGACCAAATGGGACAATATTCATGATTCTTGTTTCTACATTCCAGTTTGAACATTTTAGACGCAAACGCAACATTCTAAACTAATGATTCTTGTTTCTACATTCTTATGACAACATTTCATGCACAAAATCAACATTTTAAACAAAAAATTGACTTTATGTTTCATTTTCGGCGTTTTATCGGTAACTTTATCGGTGTCATTAAATATAAAAATTAAAAAATAGGTTGCCAGGCAACAAAACATACGCCCACACAGCAGCCAAATCGTCCGGGCAGTCAACAAGAATTGTCGCATATTAAGGAATTATCAGAAAATCATTAAAATTTGTTTGGTTTTTATAATCAAACGGTTTTTTTTAAATCATATAATAATTGTGACCTCCAGAGGCACCACAAGCTAAAAAGGGTGATTTTTCGTACAATCAGGGGACATAATTCAGGAAGTAATGACCCGATGGGCGCAAATATCAAAAGGAACCAAGATCTTTGGGTTTAAAACATACCTGTCAAGTTTCATCAAAATCGATTCAAAATTGTGACCTCTATAGGGTCCACAACCTTGATATAACATATTTTCACACTATTCGTGTACAAACGGCGGCCATTTTGTCCGTCAATTCTAGTCCGGTTTTCACGTAATTCTAATTCTCTCTTCATTACCATGTAACGGTGATATAGTCAAACGTTTTTTTTAATCGGATAATAATTTTGACCTCCAGAGGGACCAAAAGCGAACAAAAGCGATTTTTCTGACAATCCGGGGACATAATTCAGGAAGTTATGATCCAATGGGCGCAAATATCTAAAGGAACCACGATCTTTGGGTTATAAACATACATGTGAAGTTTCATCAAAATCGGTTCAAAATTGTGACCTCTATAAGGTCCACAACCTTTATATAACATATTTTCACAATATTCGCGTACAAAAGGCGGCCATTTTGTCCATCAATTTTGGTCCGATTTTCACACAATTCATACTCAACCTTCATAACCATGGAACGGTGATATAATCAAACGTTTTTTTAAATTGGATAACAATTTTGACCTCCAGAGGGACCACAAGCTAAAAAGGGTATTTTTTCGGACAATCAGGGGCCATAATTCAGGAAGTTACGATCCAATTGGCGCAAATATCGAAAGGAATCAAGATCTTTGGGTTATAAACATGCATTTCAAGTTTCATCCAAATCGGTTCAAAATTGTGTCCTCTACACTGTTCACAACCTTGATATAACATATTTGCACACTATTCGCGTACAAATGGCGGCCATTTTGTCCGTCAATTTTGGTCCGATTTTCACGAAATTCTAACTCGACCTTCATAACCATGGAACAATGATATAATCAAACGTTTTTTTTAATCGGATAACAATTTTGACCTCCAGAGGGACCACAAGCTAAAAAGGGCAATTTTTCGGACAATCAGGGGCCATAATTCAGGAAGTTACGATCCGATTGGCGCAAATATCGAAAGGAACCAAGATCTTTGGGTTATAAACATGCATTTCAAGTTTCATCCAAATCGGTTCAAAATTGTGTCCTCTACACTGTTCACAACCTTGATTTAACATAATTTCACACTATTCGCGTACAAATGGCGGCCATTTTGTCCGTCAATTTTGGTCCGATTTTCACGAAATTCGAACTCAACCTTCATAACCATGGAACGGTGATATAATCAAACGGTTTTTTAAATCGGATAACAATTTTGACCTCCAGAGGGACCACAAGCTAAAAAGGGCGATTTTTCGGACAATCAGGGGCCATAATTCAGGAAGTTACGATCCGATTGGCGCAAATATCGAAAGGAACCAAGGTCTTTGGGTTATAAACATGCATTTCAAGTTTCGTCCAAATCGGTTCAAAATTGTGACCTCTAAACTGTTCACAAGCTAAAAAACGTGATTTTTCGTACAATCAGGGGCCATAACCCATGAAGTTACAGTCCGATACATGCCAATATCGAAAGGAACCGAGATCTTAGGGTGATAAACCTATGTTTTAAGTTTCATTGAAATCGGATAAAAATTGTGACCTGTAGACTGTTCACAAACAATTGTGAACGGACGGACGAACAGGGGCGACGACAATATACGTCCACATGAAAATGTGGGCATATAAAAATAATTTCTTGATTTAACACATCAAAGAAATCAATTCCTTGGTTTCAGAAAGTTTCTAAAAAAAATCTGGAATTTGAACTTTTATGAAAATATTTTCTACGTTTCAAAAAAGTTAAAATCTTGAAATGAAAATGTCCAGAAAAATATAGTGAATTATCAACATTATTACACCAGAGGGCGTTAGCGTATGGGTACAACTTTGATAAAAACTATAGATTAGAAATCAAAACTAGACTTTTCCACGAGTGGCAGTAGACCCCTGTTGTGTTTACCGTAATTAGTTGCATGAAACAGAAATGAAGCACGAGATACAATAACGATACAAATAATTTCTATAATTTAAACAGTTAGAAATATTAACCGAGCGGAATCTCTCACCCATATTCAATCACCCGGATTCGAGATCAAGTTAGCATGCATATTCTCTTACCGTATTCCAGCGCCTGGATTCGAAATCAAGTTAGCACACATATTCCTAGCACCACAAGAGAGGGAGGGAGAGAAATGGGATTTAACTTCCACTCGACACAAACTAGGTCATTTCGGGACTAACATATGGTTTGATTTTATTTCAATAATTCGGGTTTCAATAGGGGTCTTTAGCAGTGGGAGAAAACCGGAGTGCTTGGAGGAAACCCATGAAGTTGAGAAGGCGCGCCTATCTCCATGTCACATACGCTCACACCAGGGATCGAAAGCACAGCCGCAAGTCCGAGGTGACCGGCCAGCTAGAGGTCGAAGCGCGGCACTCTAGACCACTAGCACCCCCCCCCCCCTCCCCCCCCGTCTTTTGCACCAAGAAAAAACAAGCTATAATTATCACAAAAATAAATGTTACTTTTATATTAAAAAATAAAATTTTAAAACATATTAATGCAGCGTGGGCGTACTCATTGTTTATTGAACCATCAAACACCACCTCGAATTCGGGTGCTAAGAACTTTGCGGTGGTATTAACTCAATACGCCAACATAGAAAGTTAATGAAATGTTGCATGTGCATACCTTATGCATCGGTGGATTTAGTGAAATAAAGATATTAAAGCCACCAGAGCTAGTTGGGAAGTTATGGCGTGCGCAGTGAGGTACCCTACCCGATTTCTCCCACATATTAAGTATGTTTACGGTAATATATCTCGACACGCCAGAATAGGAGCCTTCTGAAATTCCGTGAAACAAAAAACATTTTCTCACTAAAGCTGGTTTGGATGCTTTTTGATGCAAAATAGACGTACACCTCTTTTGCATATTCAGTTAGCTCGGTGTGCGATATGCTAGTATGTTCATGGTAATAATAGTATATTTTTGGGTGTGGGGTGGGGTCGGGGGATCTGTTAGATACATACTTTGCATTGATATGTTTTAATATTTTATTTTCTAATATAAAGGTAAGAATTATTTTCGTGATAATTATAACTAGTTTTTATACGCCCACATTGAAATGTGGTCGTATATTGTCGTCACCCCCGTCCGTGTGGCGGTCCGGCGTCCACAATTGCTTGTGGAGGCTCTAGAGGCTAAAGTTAATATCCGATTGACTTTAAATTTATACACAGTGTTTGAGGTCATGAGACGAAGAAGCCTATTGCTTTTCAGCGATTTCCGATAATACCTACCAAAGTTATGGCCCTTGATCACTTCAAAAATTCTTGTGGACGCTCTAGAGGCCAAAGTTAATATTTGATTGGCTTTAAATTTATACACAGTGTTTAAGGTCATAAGACGAGGAAGCCTATCGATTTTCAGCAATTTCCGATAATTAGTGCCAGAGTTATGGCCCTTGATCACTTCAAAAAATCTTGTGGACGCTCTAAAAGCCAAAGTTAATATCCGATTTACTTTAAATTTATACACAGTGTTTAAGGTCATAAGATGAAGAAGCCTATTAATTTTCAGCGATTTCTGATAATTTGTGCCAGAGTTATGGCCCTTGATCACTTCAAAATCTTGTTGACGCTCTAAAAGCCAAAGTTAATATCCGATTGACTTTAAATTTATACACAGTGTTTAAGGTCATAAGACAAAGAATCCTATTGATTTTCAACGATTTCCGATAATTAGTGCCAGAGTTATGGCCTTGATCACTTCAAAAAATCTTGTGAACGATCTAGAGGCCAAAGTTAATATCCGATTGACTTTAAATTCAGACACAGTGTTTAAGGTCATAAGACGAAGAAGCCTATTGATTTTCAGCGATTTCCGATAATTAGTGCCAGAGTTATGGCCCTTGATCACTTCAAAAAACCTTGTGGATGCTCTAAAGGCCAAAGTTGGTATCTGATTGACTTTAAATTTATACACAACGTTTAAGGTTATGAGACGAAGAATCCTATTGATTTTCAGCGATCTCTGATAATTATTGCCAGAGTTATGGCCCTTGATCACATCAAAAAATCCTGTTGACGCTCTTAAAGCCAAAGTTAATATTCGATTGACTTTAAATTTATACACAGTGTTTAAGGTCATAAGACGAAGAAGCCTAATGATTTTCAGCGATTTCCGATAATTAGTGCCAGAGTTATGGCCCTTGATCACTTCAAAAAATCTTGTGGACGCTCTAAAAGCCAAAGTTAATATCCAATTGGCTTTAAATTTATACACAGTGTTTAAGGTCATAAGATGAAGAAGCCTTTTGATTTTCAGCGATTTCCGATAAGTAGTGCCAGAGTTATGGCCCTTGATCACTTCTAAAAAGGCCAAAGTTAATATCCGATTGACTTTAAATTGATACAGTGTTAAAGGTCATAAGACGAAGAAGCCTTTTGATTTTCAGCGATTTCCGATAATTAATGCCAGAGTTATGGCCCTTGATCACTTCAAAAAATCTTGTGGATGCTCTAGAGGCCAAAGTTGATATCCGATTGACTTTAAATTTATACACAGTGTTTAAGGTTATGAGACGGAGAAGCCAATTGATTTTCATTGATTTTAAATAATTACTTCCAGAGTTATCTCCCTTGATCACTTCAAAAAACCTTGTGACGCTACAGATGCCAAACTTATCATCCGATTGACTTCAGATTGATACACAGAGTTTAAGGTGTTGAAACGAACAAGTATTTTGATTTTCAATGAATTTTGATAACTGAACAGCTAAATCCATGATGTTAAATGTTTCCTATACTAATTGTTAGCGTGGGGCAAAACTTTATAAAAAGCAAACAAATTCTAATGATTTTCAGATAATTACATAATGAGTTGTTTCATTACCAAAAAAAGTAAAAATATGTGACAACCCTTGTTGACTGCCCGGATGATTTAGCTGCTGTGGGTGTATGTTTCGTTGCCTCGCAACCTATCTTTTTATTTTAAGAGATTTGCAAAAAAAGGATATATATTTTGACATTTTTGAGTCTTTTGAACATAGGATTTCTCACAAGTATTTTTTCTAATCGTATAGTGTAGAGAGCCCTGTTCCCATTCAAACTCCAAAACCGGATGTTAAAACTACTCGACAGTGATTCATCTATCGGAAGTAGTTCAAAAAACGGCAAAAAAGCGTAAAAATGATAAACAAAATTTGCGCTCCCACTAAAAACTGAATTCTCCGCCACATATTAGCACACCAAAACAATTAAAACGTTGTTGAATAGTCCCATGAATGGACTATCTTGTGACATCTAAATGTTAGTAAATAAATTATGGTACGCCGAAAACCATGTATTTTCCATTTTGGAACATTCTGGGACGCTTTTTTCTCGAAAACGACGCATAGGATTTTTCTAAAATATTGTTTACTAAGAGTCCCATCGATGGTCTAGAGTGTGCATCCAAGATTAAAAGCATTGAAATATTATAGGTGGTACGAAAATGGCCTCAATCTGTGAAAAAAGTTGAAAAATCATTAAATTATTGAAAATGCTATTTTATTTATCTTTTTTTCAAAAACTACTCAGTGAATGTTTTTGAAACTTTTTGTACAAGAAGTTAAGTATCAAAACAATTTGTTAAAGCTATCCCGACAATGATCGAAAAAAGGGAAGTAGTCGAAAAAAAGCTCCGATATCTTAATTTTTTTTTTAGATTTTTACAGAAAACTTTTTTTATTTATGAATATTTTTTGATTGTATTTTAAACAGGGTTAAAGTATCACCCAACTTGAGCAGTGATGAAGAATTTTGTCTCCGTATTTTGCGTTATCCGCCATTAGCTAATTTAGTTTTTCGTACCTAGATTAATTATTTATTATTCGATTTGTATAAAACAAAGGGCATATGCTTTGTGATCTCATTTGTAATTGTTTTTGTTACGGTGACATTTTTCTGCACGAAACGGAAGTGGCGTAATATTAACAAAAACTACAATTTTGACAGTTAAGTACCACTTTTTGACAGCAAATATTATTTTTTTCGAAAACTGATATTACAAAAAGTATGCGCCCTGTAAAGGGTCATAAAATGTTTGGCTAAGATTCTTAAATTTCAATTTCATTTTTCGGCAATTTCGAATAAAATGTAAAAAAAAGTGTAAAATTCAGTTATTACAACCCATTCAACGTCTTCATATTTTGAACTATTTATTCCTAACTTTCATAAACTCGTAGCCATAATCCAGACAAAAAGAATGTATGCGAAAAAATAGTTTGTAATGTGAGCAGTTGCCGAGAAATATGCAATTTTGCATGCATCACTTTTCAAGTTATTTTGCCTATAAAAGAGTAAATTATTATCCGATTTTCAATATTTTTCTTTTATTCGATGCCTAATGCAAATTTTGACTAGGTTAAGCCAATTTTACAGTTTCACTGTTACCGGAAATGACGCCATGTTGGCAAAAACTGTATTTTTAACCCAAAAAACAAATATTTTTTTCAAATGAGTCTTTTTTATAATATTTTCAAAATTATGATATTTGAATCCCATCAATGAATAGCATGAACCCATACGATCATACAGATACCACAAAAAAGTTTCTAACTTGTACGGTTGCCGAGAAATAGACGATTTTCTACAAGTCACTTTTCAAACTTTTTGGTCTATAAAAGTGTCAATTATTTGTATTCAATTTTCATACAATTTTCACCATGTGATGCCTTATGCCATTTATGATTGCAATGATCTGATTTAACATTTCCATCATCACCGGAAGTAATGTTATATTTGCAAAAAACGTATTTTTTAGACTTCAAAAAAAAAATATTTTTTTGAAGTGAGTTATATTTATTATTTGTTTAACATTATAACGTTTGATTCTAATCGCCATTTAGATTGGATCAATATAATCATACTGTTATAAAAAAATTGCTTCTAGCATATTCCCTTGTCGAGAAATAACCAATTTTCTAAGGATCACTTTTTAAGTTTTTTACCTTTTTTATTTCAGTTTATGAGTTCCAAGTTTATTATTAATTGCCTGATATGTATAAAACAATTCTCAATTGCGAATTCTCAACTTATTTGTTACCGATAATGATTTCTTTTGGCACCGGAAGTGAAGTAATTTTGCCAGATTTTACATCTTTGACCAGTGTATTTGCAAGCAAATATTACTTTTACAAATCTAATAGAGGGTGTCACTGAATCATAACAACTACAGTATCGTTTGGTAGCTCGATGGATTGGCTATTGTATGACGCACTTCCTGTCTGAAAGCCGATTCTGCACTGCAGGTCTAGTTATTATTATTCTTTACTATTTCTCCATGATCGAAAACAGATATCGATCTGAAACCAAATTTTCTATCGGGAAACCATGTGGTGGTTACTTGAAACGTCTGCGCATAACGGAAGTGAAGTAATTTTGCCAGATTTTACAATTTTGACCGGTGTATTTGCAAGCAAATATTACTTTTACAAATCTGATAGAGGGTGTCACTGAATCATAAAAACTACAGTATCGTTTGGTAGCTTGATGGATCGGCTAGTGTATGACACACTTCCTGTCTGATTCCTGAAAGCCGATTCTGCACTGCCGGTCTGCAGGTCTAATTATTATTATTATTATTCAGATTCCAATTTGAATAGATCTCAGGGACTAAGTGTCGCATCGTTACGATTTCTTCGGTTTTACTGCGAAAGTGGGTGTGACTTAGAGGATAAAGCTATTTTGAACGTTCTGCGACAATGCGAAATGTCCGAAATCACTGAAGTTGTCGTTTTTGAAAATATTGCAGTAATTTTAACAATAATCATTGGATTTTAACTTTCGATACATTTTGGCATAGCCGGAGACAGGGAACATAGCTACGCTACTTTCGATTTTTGATTTTCGGCAAATCTTCGAAGATATTAGGCGCCAAATTTCGAAAATTTAAAATTTTACAAAAAACTTTTTTATTTATGAATATTTTTTAGTTGTGTTGTGCACAGAATTAAATAGTCATCTGACTAGCGCAAAAATGTTAAAAAAATTTGTGTCAGTAATTTTCCTTGGCCGCCATTGGCTAATTCATTTTTTCGGTCCTAGATTAATTTTTTATTGTTCGATTTGTATAAAACAAAGTTTGTATGCTTCGTTGTCTCAATTGCCATTTTTTTTATTACCGGAAGTGTTATCTGTCGGCACCGGAAGTGGCATAATTTTACAAAAAACTACAATTTTGACAGTTAGGTACCATTTTTCGAAATCAAATATTATTTTTTTGAAAAATTATATGACTCAAAGAGTGTGCCCTTTCAAGGCACAAAAAATGTCGGAAGCAGTTTTTTTAATTTTGATTTCATTTTCAAGCAAATTTGATTAAGAGTAAGAGGCTAAAAATGGTGTAAAATTGACCTATTTACAAGCTATTCAGGCTTTTCATATTTTGAAATATTTCTTCGTAACTTTTATAAACTTGTAGCTATAATCCATACGAAGAAAATGTATGTTAAAATTAGTTTGTAATATAAACAGTTGCCGAAAAATGGGCAGTTCTGTATAAGTCACAGTTTTCGTTATTTTGCCTGTAAAATAGTTAATTATTATTGGATTTTTATAAAAGTGACATCATTTGATTCAAAAAGCATGTAGCGTCATATCTAGATGATTACAATTTAAAATTGACATCGGAAGTGACGTCATTGTGTCAAAAACTGCATTTTAAACTTTTTAAATCAATGTTATATTCTACAAGTCACTTTTTAAGTTTTTTGGTCTTTAAAAGTGGCAATTATTATTCAATTTACAAAAAATATTTCACTATATGATATCTATGCCATTTCTGATTTCATAAAACTAATTGAACATTTTCATTAACACCGGAAGTAATATAATTTTGTCAAGATCATTTATAAGTAACAAATGTATAAAATGAATTGATATTGCTGGATTTGGTTGATTCTGCGTCAATTTTATTTGATGTGAGCAATGTTTATTTGGAAACCTGTTTAGTGGTTTCGTTGGTACCGGAAGTGACATATGTTCAAGGGTAACTTGGCACCGGAAGTGATATGTTCAAGGGTAACGTGGCACCAGTGAAACCCGTCATTCCTGCATGCAGATCTAGTTGTATTCAAAATTTGTATGAAGTAATTAGGACTTTCATTCAAATCTATACATTTGGAGCTCTAGGCCAAATTGATAACATATTTTCATAACACCGATACAGTAATGAATCATGACATAATTGATCATTGTGCTCACAAATCCTTCAACCACTAGTTTCGCATACTGCGAGAATGCCAGAGGTCAAAGTCAAACTTCACACGTTCGATGAATATTTCTTTTCCCAGCCAAACTACAAAATCTGTCCACTCCAAGCCAGAGATAAACATCTGACCTTGCACTTGATAAAAATAGTCATGAGATATTTTCAGATGAATGTTACCATTATCATTTGCAAGGTAAAACCCTTGCTCTATGGTCATGCCTGCTTTTGAAATTGGACATTTTACCTCCAATCCACCAAATTTGTTGCACACTGTATCATATACTTTTCCATCTGGGCTAGCTCCAAGTCCAGGTATTTCACTATGAAGTATAATACCACACTTTTCTACTGTCACTGGGGTATTATTTTGCTCCATTTTCTCGATATATGATTTTATTGCTTTTTCTTCATCTTCACATCCATATTTCACAGCATTTTAACCTGATATGTCGCTACACAAAATAGCACGTAAAACATTGTCAGGGTTTTTTGAACATTTAACTGCCCTTCCAAAATTAGAAGATGTTAAAACAATATGTAAACTACATCAAATGTCTGACTGTGATTGTTTCCTTGTTTCGAGTTCTATAGCTGAAATAATGTTTTCATGTAAATTCAAATTTGATACATCATTTTTCATATACATGTTTACAGCTATTTCCATCTCTTGACTTTCATTATCAGCAATAACATTATGCATTTTCTTTTTCAAGCTAATGTAATCCAGTATATGTTTCCTATTAGTGTTACTGTATAATGGAACCAAGTTATTCTGTTCTGTATACACATTCACATACTCGGCTACTGGAATGCTTTCCTCAGTTTGAAGGTGAAACTGTGAATCATCCGGTCGCGAATGGAACAAAAAGAAACCAGAATGTGGAAAAGAATGTTCCAAATCTTCATATAGGGTGCAAATTGCATGTATATCTCATGTTCTATCGGTTGGGGCACATGGGTCATAACTAGATACTGTGGACACCTGATCGTTATCATTTCCATGTCTGTGTTTACGGATATTCATGTATTTGAGTGAACTGGATTCTACATTTAGTTTCCTTGGAACTATCCACTGATTCAACTTGGAGGTACAGGTAAGGGGCTCTGACTCCTCATGAAAACCTTTTTGGCAGAAGTTTTCAACACAGAAGAGAAGGCCACCAGCATTTTCCTTCTGCATTTAAAAAAAAGAAAATATGTCGTTACATATTTCATTTTATTTAAATTAATTTTGAATAGATAGAACCTGAACTATTCTTATAGGCCCAGCTGCAAGTCTCGAAATAATGACTTACATGAAGGTGTAAGCTTATACCGTACATTATATTGCACCTGTAATTGATCAGATGATCAAAGGCATATCCCTATTAGACACCGAGTCTAAATTTAGCAATATATAAAATAACCCATACAATTTAGTATAACTACTACTTGCTCACACTGATCAGCAGTGAATATTCGCTAGACCAATACAATCACTGATAAGGATGATACCTATGCGACTTAAGAGCTCAAAATATCAACTTTTTTTCTTTCGACAAATTAAATTCTAAAGCATTTTTTTTTTTATGTATTAGAAAAATAAAGACATTTGAAGTCTGTAGGTAAAAAATATTTATTTTTTGTGTAAATGGGTATTAAAATGAGTAGAAGGCATCAATCTGTCCGAAGCTGTTATGTCTTAAGTAAACAATGCACATGCCATTGGGCCAATGATTGACGCCGCGTGATGTGAGTGCACGTGTTACAGAGATATTAGAAGATATTCATAATTCTCTGTGAAACAGATTCCTGTTGATCCCATAATTAGCCCCTATTAAAAAAAAACAAACAAAAAATACTTACCCGACTGGACAATCACAAGCGGCATACTTTACATCTCCATTGGCAAAGGAATACTGTAACGACGTTATATTTGACTTTCTTCAACGAAACTATCACTTTGGCTCGGACAAAAATCATTCCATCAAATCTGTGTGCAATATTTATATCATTTATATGTCCCTCTTTGAAAAACCTGTATGCCCTCTCCTTCTTATATGCAGTTCCTTTCATAGAAGCATTTCCAAATTTCTTAGTTTGAACAACCAAATATTCATATATTTGGTGAAAATTTACTTTCGGCAGCATTCTTAGGTCATTCTTCCACTCCACGTCACCAGCAAAAAGTGTCAAATGGGAAAATGTATTGCCCATAACAACATCGCTCATGACAGTTGCCCGAGTTGGAGTGTCCATTGAGTACCCCTCCGTTTTAGATGTTAATTTAGATGTAAACAGCGCAAACGATGTGGACACCAATGATGCCTTGTTCCCTTCAATACTAGCTTTTTCTTAAGCCAATATTTCAGTTGTTTCACGGTCAAAGCCTTGGGACCCATTTCTCTGTCAATGGATGCGGCCATCTTTGTTTACAAACCCAGAATGTTTAGCCTCGTTTTCGTTTTGATTTTTTTTTGCGGGAAAACAAGACGGTATTGTGAAACTCGACTATAGTTTTGTGATATCAAATGTATACAAAATATGCAAAATCCGCCCGTAATAAAAATAGGAATATCTCGCTATTTTTGTACGCCTACATTCTCGTGTGGACGCCCCTGTCTGTCTGTCAACATTTTCGTGTGGACGTGTATTGTCGTCGCCCCTGTCCGTCGGTCCACATTTTGTTTACGGACACTCTACGTGTCACATTTTATCCACTTTCTGCAATACTTGAAATAATTATAGGTTTATCCCCCTAACATCTCAGTTCCTTTCCCTATTTGCATGTATCGGATCGTAACTTCATGGACTATGGACCCTAACATCTCAGTTCCTTTCCCTATTTGCATGTATCGGATCGTAACTTCATGGACTATGGACCCTGATTTTTCGAGGGGGTTGGGATGGCCTAGTGGTCTAGAGTGCCGCGCTTCGACCTCTAGCTGGCCGGTCACCTCTGGCTTGCGGCTGTGGTTTCGAGCCCTGGTGTGAGCGTATGTGGCATGGAGATAGGGGCGCCTTCTCAACCTCGTGGGTTTCCTCAGGGCACTCCGGTTTCCTCCCACTGCTAAAGACCCCTACGCGCAAGCGAATTATTGAAATAAAATTAAAAACCATATGTTCGTCCCGAAATGACCTAGTTGTGTTGAGTGGACGTTAAACCCCATTTCTCTCTCTCTCTCTCTGATTTTTCGAAAAATCATGTTTTTAGTTTGGATTTCACAATTTTTGATGAAACTTGAATCGGGAATTTCATATTTTCTACATAATTTAAGTCTTTTGCTCAATAAATTATCACCTCACTATTATACAATCATAGGGATTATTTTCCACACTTAACCATCTTTCACATCAGAAGTAATAACACAATCACCTCCCTTGTTATCTCATCCCACCATGCAACAGCTATCTCCAAACGTTTAAATTTGAAGTTGAAAATGATAATTTTGCCAATTTCTCAACTCGCAATAGTGAATTATAGGATTATTCTTTAACAAGGTAGGGCTGTTTATAGATACCATCTATTTTAAGGGTTCTTTTTTTAACATATTTTAAAAATCTAAATTAAAAATATGAAATAGCAGCTTTAAAAGGATCGTTTATAACCCTAATCTAATAGCTCGGCTCCTTCCGACATTCCCGGATATCTGATATAGCCCCGTTTACACTTGGCTGCGATAAGCGTGTCGTACTGGGCACGGTACTAGGTCGCGATAAATTTCAAGAAATTGAACCGTTTACATAACCGTTTGGAACCGTGCTAAGCACGCAAAATGTAATGCCCAGTAATCCCTGCTCAGACCGGTTAGCGTTTTTACTACAAAACTTTAAAGCGAGCCGTTCTTGGCACGGTTCCGAGACCACCTCACTCAGTACGCCACGCATGTGTTTGACCCGTTTACACTACAAAAAAAATAACGGTACCGTAGCAGGAACCGTACCTGGCACGCTTAAAATTTGTAATGTAAACAAGGTTTTCATATATCTCCATTACCCGCTAATGATTGCGAAGTTCAAATTTCGTGAAAATCGAACCAAAACTGCCAGACGAAATAGCCGGTTTTCGTACGCAAATAGTGTAAAAGTATGTAATTCCAAGATTGTGGAAACTCTTAAGCGACCCACATACGCGCAATGTAAGTGTCAATTATATTGTCAATACTTGATATTGACAATCATATATATTGAGCGTGTGTATGCGATATTGAAGCTCGAAATAATTGATGTCAGTATGATTGACGAAATCAAAAGTCTGTTGATTTTTGATTTTTTATTGACGAACCGTCAATTTTTGTGCAACAATTGATCGTGTGTCATCAATAATATTGACGCAATATTTCGTTTTCACGAAGCTCTCGAAGTAGGTGTTTGTGCTCAAACTTCTCCCCCTGAGTACACCCTTGTTATGGCCATTTTCGATGTTTTTTGTCCCACGCCTTTCGAAGAAAGTTGGCGGACTATTAAAATGGGTTCGTCTGTCTGTCTGTCTGTCTGCCTGTCCGTCTGTCCGTCACACTTTTTGGAACACAATAACTCTCTTCCTAATTGAGCTAGAATGTTCAATCTTGGTGTATGTGTTTATTAGGTCAATGCCTTGATGGAGTTCGAAGATGAGCATTTTCCGCTTAGGGTAAGCAGAGATAAGCGATTTGATTGGTTGATGCTTTGGGACACGATAACTTTAGTTCTAATTAAGTGAGATTGATGAAACTTAGTGTATAGTTTCATTACAGTAATACCTTGACTAAGTTCGATAATGAGCATTTTCAATATTGCTTGTTCTCTGTCCATCTCTCGAAAATGTGGGCGTATCCTGCCTGGCAGTGCCAGCCTATCTTTTTTTATACGCCCACATTTTCATGTGGACGTATTATGTTGTCGCCCCTGTCCGTACACAATTTGTTTGTGGACTCTCTACAGGTCACAATTCTTATCCGATTTTGACGAAACTTGAAATATAGGTTTATCCCCATAAGATCTCAGTTCCTTTCGATATTGGCATGTATCGGATCGGAACTTCATGGATTATGGCCCCTGATTGTACGAAATATCATGGTCATAATTTTGAACCGATTGTGATGAAACTTGACATGCATGTTTATAACACCAAAAATTGCCCTTTTTAGCTTGTGGTCCCTCTGGTGGTCAAAATTATTATCCGACTTAAATAAAACATTTGAATATATCACCGTTACATGGTAATGAAGGCTGAGTTCGAATTTCGTGAAAATCGAACCAAAATTGACAGACAAAATGGCCGCCGTTTTTACGCGAATAGTGTGAAAATATGTTATATCAAGGTTGTAGACCCTATAGAGTTCTCAATTGATGAAACTTGACATGCATGTTCATAACCCGAAGATCTTGGTTCCTTTCGATATTTGCGCTCATTGATACGTAACTTCCTGAATTATGGCCCCTGTTTGTACGAAAAATCACCCTTTTTAGCTTGTGGTCCCACTGGAGGTCAAAATTATTTTCCGATTTAAAAAACCGTTTGATTATATCACCGTTACATGATAATGAAGATTGAGGTAAACTTTCATGAAAATCGGACCAAAATTGACAGACAAAATGGCCGCCGTTTGTACGCGATTAGTGTGAA
Source organism: Patella caerulea (assembly GCA_036850965.1). Classification (NCBI taxonomy): domain Eukaryota; kingdom Metazoa; phylum Mollusca; class Gastropoda; family Patellidae; genus Patella; species Patella caerulea. The sequence goes on along the minus strand of JAZGQO010000001.1, from coordinate 44,427,531 downwards.
AATTTGTTATATCAAGGTTGTGGACCCTATAGAGGTCACAATTTTGAACTGATTTTGATGAAACTTGACATGCATGTTTATAACCCGAAGATCTTGGTTCCTTTCGATATTTGCGCTCATTGATACGTAACTTCCTGAATTATGGCCCCTGTTTGTACGAAAAATCACCCTTTTTAGCTTGTGGTCCCACTGGAGGTCAAAATTATTATCCGATTTAAAAAACCGTTTGATTATATCACCGTTACATGATAATGAAGATTGAGGTAAAATTTCATGAAAATCGGACCAAAATTGACAGACAAAATGGCCGCCGTTTGTACGCGATTAGTGTGAAAATATGTTATATCAAGGTTGTGGACCCTATAGAGGTCACAATTTTGAACTGATTTTGATGAAACTTGACATGCATGTTTATAACCCAAAGATCTTGGTTCCTTTCGATATTTGCGCCCATTGGATCGTAACTTCCTGAATTATGGTCGCTGATTGTCCGAAAAATTTTTATGTGGACGTATATTGTCGTCGCCCCCGTCCGTCCGTCCGTCCGTCCGTCCACAATTGTTTGTGAACAGTCTACAGGTCACAATTTTTATCCGATTTCAATGAAACTTGAAATATAGGTTTATCACCCCAAGATCTCGGTTCTTTTCGATATTGGCATGTATCGGACTGTAACTTCATGGATTATGCCCCCTGATTGTACGAAAAATCACGTTTTTAGCTTGTGAACACTGTAGAGGTCACAATATTGAACCGATTTTGATGAAACTTGACATGCATGTTTATAACCCAAAGATCTTAATTCCTTTCGATATTTGCGCATATCGGATCATAACTTCCTGAATTATGGCCCCTGATTGTACGAAAAATTGCCTTTTTATACGCCCACATTTTTATGTGGACGTATATTGTAGTCGCCCCTGTCTGTCCGGACGTCCGTCCGTCCGTCCACAATTTGTTTGTGGACCCTCTACAGGTCACAATTCTTATCCGATTTTGACGAAACTTGAAATATAGGTTTATCCCCAAAAGATCTCGGCTGCTTTCGATATTGGCATGTATCGGATGAAAACTTCATGGATTATGGCCCCTGATTGTACGAAAAATCACGTTTTTAGCTTGTGGACCCTATAGAGGTCACAATTTTGAACCGATTTTGATGAAACTTGACATGCATGTTTATAACCCAAAGATCTTGGTTCCTTTCGATATTTGCACCTATCGGAATGTAATTTCCTGAATTATGGCCCCTGATTGTCCGAAAAATCACCCTTTTTAGCTTGTGGTCCCTCTGGAGGTCACAATTATTATCTGATTAAAAAAAACGTTTGATTATATCACCGTTACACCCTAAGGAAGGGTGAGTTCGAATTTCGGGAAAATCGGACCAAAATTGCCATACAAAATGGCCGCCGTTTGTACGCGAATACTGTTAAAAAATGGTATATCAAGGTTGTGGACCCTGTAGAAGTCATATTTTTTATTCGATTTTGATGAAACTTGAAATTCATGGTTATAACCCAAAGATCTTGGTTCCTTTGGATATTTGCGCATATTGGAACGTGACTTCCTGAATTATGGCCCCTGATTATACGCAAAATCGCCTTATTTAGCTTGTGGTCCCTCTGGTGGTAACAATTATTATCCGATTTAATAAAACGGTTGATTATATTAGCGTTACACCGTAAGGAAATTTGAGTTCGAATTTCGGGAAAATCGGACCAAAATTGCCATACAAAATGGCCGCCGTTTGTACGCGAATACTGTTAAAAAATTGTATATCATGGTTGTGGACCCTGTAGAGGTCACAATTTTAATTCGATTTTGATGAAACTTGAAATGCATGGTTATAACCCAAAGATCTTGGTTCTTTTCGATATTTGCGCATATCAGATCGTAACTTCCTGAATTATGGCCCCTGATTGTCCGAAAAATCGCCTATGGTCCCTCTGGAGGTCACAATTATTATCCGATTTGAAAAAACGTTTGACTCTATCACCATTACACCCTACGGAAGGTTTAGTTTGAATTTCGAGAAAATTGGACCATAATTCCCAGAAAAAATGGCCGTCGTTTGTACGCGAACAGTGTAAAAATATGGTATGTCAAAGTTGTGGACCCTGTAGAGGTGACAATTTTAATTCGATTTTGATGAAACCTGAAATGCTTGTTTATAACCTAAAGATCTTTATTCTTTTCGATATTTGCGCATATCAAATTGTAACTTAATGAATTATGGCCTTTGATTGTAGGAAAAATCACTTTCGGTATTGCTTGTTCTCTGTCTATCTCTCGAACAATTATTATCTGATTTTAAAAAAAACTCTGATTATATTACTGTTGCACCGTAAGGAAGGTTGAGTTTGAATTTCGTGAAAATCGTACCAAAATTGCAGGACGAAATAGTCACCGTTTGTACGCGAATAGTGTAAAAATATGGTATATCATGGTTGTGGACTCTCTACAGGTCACAATTCTTATCCGATTTTGACGAAAAGTAACATTTCTAGGTTGTGTACCATCAAACCATAATCATTGTCGGCTTCGAATTTCATGAATATCAGACTGGAACTGACCAACAAAATGGCTGCTCCCAATACAGTATGAAATACAGGACTTAATGATGTAGGAAAAATCACTTTCGGTATTGCTTGTTCTCTATCCATCTCTCAAAAATGTGGGCGTATCCTGCCTGGCAGTGCCAGCCTATCTTTTAGCTTGTGGCCCCTCTGTAGTTCAAAATTATTATCCGATTTAAAAAACGTTCGATTATATCACGGTTACATTGTTATAAAAGATGATGTGGAATTTCGTGAAAATTGGACCAAAATTGACGGACAAAATGGCCGCTGTTTGTACACGAATAGTGTGAAAATATGTTATATCAAGGTTGTGGACCCTATAGAGGTCACAATTTTAAACTGATTTTGATGAAACTTGAAAAACATGTTTATAACATAAAGATCTTGGTTCCTTTCGATATTTTGACGTATCTGATCGTAACTTCCTGAATTATGGCCCCTGATTGTACGAAAAGTCGCTATAATATTAAATGTTTCGTATCCAGTGGAGGTGACAGCTTATTCCATAATATTAAATGATTCGTATACTTTACATTAGCATGGAGCAGAACTTTATAAAAACCAAACAAATTCTAATGATTTTCTGATAATTACTTAATATGCGATAACTCTTGTTGACTGCCGGGACGATTTAGCTGCTGTGTGGGCCAGGGCTTCCACTTCAAAATTTTCCCAACCGGTCATTTTTCTCACGGAGAAAGTGGTGCTATTTTAAGCACATAAGAAGCAAAAAACTACATGCTATCCGAATGTCGATCGACTTTAATTGGGTCAAGGACAGTCACACAAAAAATCAACCTCACATCAACATTTATATACCCACCCACCTATCCCCCTAATAAATAAAAGAACACATGTAATCAATTATTATCATTTAGTTTTTTATACATTCATAAAGTATAACAATAACAAGATGCATTCATTTATCGAAAGTAAAGTATTTTCTTAATTTGTTTACATCACCCGTATATACTCGTCGGTTTCTACAGGATTTCCATTTCTGTAAAGCACATGCCGGTTGAAATTCTCATTAATTCGTCAAGATTTTTCATGCTCAAGGAACATCGTAACTTGGTTTTAATTATGTTTTGGTGCTAGAATCCCGGTTCTCGGTGGCTTACGTGACATTATTCGGCGGTTGACTATTTTCTCCATACACGGGGAAAAAGTAGTTCCGAATGATTAGCACACGTAAATAATTCAAAGTGATACACATGTACAATAATTAACATAATTCTTAAACTTATCAATTTATTAACTCGTATTGATATTTTGAGAGCTCAAATAATATCGTGCTAGTATTTTAACTCTTTAACATGTAAAGATATTTGCACATATTTCAAAATGGCGGCGATCGTAAAAGCTCATTGTTTTAACCAAATGATGTCTACCGATTGTTATATAAACGGAATAAATGGATTAAAAACACACCTGGGAATACATATTTTTGTGTGGGAATATCATAACTTAACCACGGGAATATTTGTAACCATTTAGTAGAGAATTTACGGCTGACTTTGTTTTTCGGGGCGGAACCTCGTAGTTCGATGTTGAAGAAGGGGAATCAGATTCATTGACAGCAATGTCACCATCTCGCTTTCTTTTGTTATTCTGGGAGGTGAGGAATTTAAACATTTTGAAATGATATATAGAATGCTAACATTCTTGTTTATATATATCATTTGCAAGATTGACATGATTAACTCTTGTGATCAAGTGAAGACATCAAAGAAAAGGTTTTAATTTGTTTGATGTTCAAACAGTGAATTGCCGCACGAATGATGAAAGTTGGTAAATATGCTGTAACAACAACTCAAGAATGATCACGCTCACAGTATTACTAATTATAAAACAAAACAAAACTAAGTAAATTGATTAAATGTTGAGCTTTTAATCTGTTTGATGTGGCCCCTTTGTTAATTGTGATTAGAGCAATATACACAAGGATAATTGATTGGCAGTGGTTTCCATTCGTGGGCTACTGAACACTGTTAATTTTATTATACCCGATGGTTTACATCACGCCACGCACGGAGTTTCGTCGTCTCCGGGATTTTATGATTTAGCACAAAATATGCTATTTTTCCGGCGTGCAAAATGACCTATGGGTCTGATCCAGATTCGGTCATTTTCCAAAGCCGTAGGTCCCGACCGGCATATACGGCCGAAATGGAACCCATGGTGTGGGCGTATGTTTCGTTGCCTGGCAACCTATTTTTTAGCTTGTGATCCTTCTTGAGGCCAAAATTATTATCCGATTTAAAAAAACGTCTGATTATATAACCGCTACACCGTATAGAAGGTCGTGTTCGAATTTCGTGAAAATTGGACCAAAATTGACAAAATGGTCGCCGTTTGTACGCAAAAAGTGTAAAAATATGGTATGTCAAGGTTGTCAACACTGTAGAGGTCACAATATTGAACCGATTTTGATGAAACTTGAAATGCATGTTTATAACTCAAAGATCTTGGTTCCTTTTGATATTTGCCCATATCGGATCATAACTTCCTGAATTATGTCCCCTGATTGTACGAAAAATTGCCCTTTTTAGCTTGTGGTTCTTCTTGAGGCCAAAATTATTATCCGATTTGAAAAACCGTCTGATTATATCACCGTTACACCGTAAAGAAGGTTGTGTTCGAATTTCGTGAAAATCGGACCAAAATTGACGGACAAAATGGCCGCCGTTTGTACGCGAAAAGTGTAAAAATATGGTATGTCAAGGTTGTGAACACTGTAAAGGTCACAATATTGAACCGATTTTGATGAAACTTGAAATTTATTTTCATTTTTCAAAGATCTTGGTTCCTTTCGATATTTGCGCATATCGGATCATAACTTCCTGAATTATGGTCCCTGATTGTTCGAAAAATCGCCTTTTTATACGCCCACATTTTTATGTAGACGTATATTGTTGTCGCCCCTGTCCGTCCGGACGTCCACAATTTGTTTGTGGACTCTCTACAGGTCACAATTCTTATCCGATTTTGACGAAACTTGAAATATAGGTTTATCCCCAAAAGATCTCGGTTCCTTTCGATATTGGCATGTATCGGATGAAAACTTCATGGATTATGGCCCCTGATTGTACGAAAAGTCACGTTTTTAGCTTGTGGACCCTATAGAGGTCACAATTTTGAACCGATTTTGATGAAACTTGACATGCATGTTTATAACCCAAAGATCTTGGTTCCTTTCAATATTTGCACCTATCGGAATGTAATTTCCAGAATTATGGCCCCTGATTGTCCGAAAAATCACCCTTTTTAGCTTGTGGTCCCTCTGGAGGTCACAATTATTATCCGATTTAAAAAACCGTTTGATTATATCACCGTAACTTCCTGAATTATGGCCCCTGATTATACGCAAAATCGCCTTATTTTAGCTTGTGGTCCCTCTGGTGGTCACAATTATTATCCGATTTAATAAAACGGTTGATAATATTACCGTTACACCGTAAGGAAGGTTGAGTTTGAATTTCGGGAAAATCGGACCAAAATTGCCATACAAAATGGCCGCCGTTTGTACGCGAATACAAATTAAAAAATTGTATATCATGGTTGTGGACCCTGTAGAGGTCACAATTTTAATTCAATTTTGATGAAACTTGAAATGCATGGTTATAACCCAAAGATCTTGGTTCCTTTCGTTATTTGCGCATATCAGATCATAACTTCCTGAATTATGGCCTCTGATTGTCCGAAAAATCGACTATGGTCCCTCTGGAGGTCACAATTATTATCCAATTTAAAAAAACATTTGACTCTATCACCGTTACACCCTACTGAAGGTTCAGTTCGAATTTCGAGAAAATCGGACTATAATTGCCAGAAAAAATGGCCACCGTTTGTACGCGAACAGTGTAAAAATATGGTATATCAAAGTTGTGGACCCTGTAGAGCATACGATTACATCATGTGTACCTATTTCAAGAATACTCATGATGGCAGATAGCCGCCATGTTTAATACTACGCTCGTCTCTCAGAGACGAAAACTTAATTCGCTATAAATTGTAAAAAAATTTACCTTTGTTAGGTTACAATAGTTCTAAACATAAACATTTGCTAAAAATTTGCAAAAGAAACAGTATAAATATTTGAAACTGGGGGGTCAACCAATTTACTCAAAGTTCTACGTTGCAACATCCGCATAACTCCCACGAGTCTATTTATATCTAAAAATAGCACAGACTCTTCACAGAGTGAAATGAAAATAGTAACAAATTCAAGATGGCTGCGCCCATGGAAGAAGGTTTTTTAGCAGCTGTACAGTTTTCTAAAGCTAATTTGGGCGTCACTACGATTAAACTTAAAGATAAACAAATAGAAACATTGAAAGCTTTATATAATGGAGAAGATTGTATAGCTATACTACCTACAGGATATGGAAAAAGCCTCATTTTCCAACTTTTACCGTGGTTTTTGCAGTATAGATCGTCCATGAAAAAGTAGTGCGACAGTAAACAAGATGGCCGCCATCTGCTATCGTGTTTGATCTCGGAGTAGTCAAGCACTGATGTGTCGTATGCCTGTAGAGGTGACAATTTTAATTCGATTTTGATGAAACCTGAAATGCTTGTTTATAACCTAAAGATCTTTATTCTTTTTGATATTTGTGCATATCAAATTGTAACTTAATGAATTATGGCCTTTGATTGTTGGAAAAATCACTTTCGGTATTGCTTGTTCTCTGTCTATCTCTCGAACGATTATTATCTGATTTAAAAAAAAACTCTAATTATATTACTGTTGCTCCGTAAGGAAGGTTGAGTTCGAATTTCGTGAAAATCGTACCAAAATTGCCGGACGAAATGGTCACCGTTTGTACGCGTATAGTGTAAAAATATGGTATATCATGGTTGTGGACTCTCTACAGGTCACAATTCTTATCCGATTTTGACGAAAAGTAACATTTCTACGTTGTGTCGGCTTCGAATTTCATGAATATCAGACTGGAACTGACCAACAAAATGGCTGCTCCCAATACAGTATGAAATACAGGACTTAATGATGTAGGAAAAATCACTTTCGGTATTGCTTGTTCTCTATCCATCTCCCAAAAATGTGGGCGTATCCTGCCTGGCAGTGCCAGCCTATCTTTTAGCTTGTGGTACTTCTTGAGGCCAAAATTATTATCCGATTTAAAAAACCGTCTTATTATATCACCGTTACACCTTAAAGAAGGTTGTGGTGGATTTTCGTGAAAATCGGACCAAAATTGACGGACAAAATGGCCGCCATTTTTTACGCGAAAAGTGTAAAAATATGGTATGTCAAGGTTGCGAACACTGTAGGGGTCACAATTTTGAACCGAATTTGATGAAACTTGAAATGCATGTCTATAACTCAAAGATCTTGGTTCCTTTTGATATTTGCGCATATCGGATCGTAACATCCTGAATTATGGCCCCTGATTGTACGAAAAATCACGCTTTTAGCTTGTGGATATTATAGAGGTCACAACTTTGAACCGATTTTGATGAAACTTGACATGTATGTTTATAAGCCAAAGATCTTAGTTCTTTTGATATTTGCGCCCATTGGATCTTAACTTCCTGAATTATGGCCCCTGTTTGTCCGAAAAATCACCCTTTTAAGATTGTGGTCCTTCTGAAGGTCTAAATTATTATCTAATTTAAAAAAACGTTTGATGATATCACCGTTGCTTGGTAATGAAGGATGAGTTCGAATTTCATTAAAATCAGACTAAAATTGACAGACAAAATGGCCGTCGTTTGTAAAGATATGTTTATCAAGGTTATGGACCCTATAGAGGTCACAATTTTAATTCGATTTTGATAAAACTTAAAATACATGTTTATAACCTAAAGGTCTTGGTTACATATTTGCGCATATCGGATTGTAACTTCCTGAATTATGGCCCCTGATTGTCCGAAAAATCGCCTTTTATTGCTTGTGGTCCCCCTGGAGGTCGCAATTATTATCCAATTTAAAAAAAACATTTGATTATATCACTGTTACACTGCTGCTTGTACGCGAATAGTGTAACAATATTGTATATCAAGTGGACCTGTAGAGGTCACAATTTTAATTTTATTTTGATGAAACTTGAAACAGAGTTTAAGGTCTTGAGACCAACAAATATATTGATTTTCAATGAATTTTTGATGATTGTACAGCTAAATCCATAATATTAAATTTTTCGTATACTAGACATTAGCATGGGCCAGAACTTTGTAAAAAACCAAACAAATTCTAATGATTTTTGATAATTACTAATTACTTAATATGCGACAACTCTTGTTGACTGCCCGGACGATTTAGCTGCTGGTGGGCGTATGTTTCGTTGCCTGGCAACCTGTTTTTATACGCCCACATTTTTATGTGGACGTATATTGTCGTCGCCCCTGTCCCTGTCCACAATTTGTTTGTGGACTCTCTACAGGTCACAATTCTTATCCGATTTTGACGAAACTTGAAATATAGGTTTATCCCCAAAAGATCTCAGCTGCTTTCGATATTGGCATGTATCGGATAAAAACTTCATGGATTATGGCCCCTGATTGTACGAAAAATCACGTTTTAAGCTTGTGGACCCTATAGAGGTCACAATTTTGAACCGATTTTGATGAAACTTGACATGCATGTTTGTAACCCAAAGATCTTGGTTCCTTTCCATATTTGCGGCTATCGGATCATAACTTCCTGAATTATGGGCCCTGATTGTCCGAAAAAAATTGCCCTTTTTAGGTTGTGGTCCCTCTGGAGGTCAAAATTATTATCCGATTTAATAAAACATTTTATTATATCACCGTTACACCCTAAGGAAGGTTGCGTTCGAATTTCGGAAAAATCGGACCAAAATTGACGGACAAAATGGCCGCCGTTTGTACGCGAATAGTGTGAAAATATGTTATATCAAGGTTGTGGATCTTATAGAGGTCTCAATTTTGAACCAATTTTGATGAAACTTGACATGTATGTTTATAACATAAAGATCTTGGTTCCTTCGATATTTGCGCCCATCGAATCGTAACTTCCTGAACTATGGCCCCTGATTGTTCGAAAAATCACCCTTTTTAGCTTGTGGTCCCTCTGGAGGTCACAATTATTATCTGTTTTAAAAAAAAAAACGTTTGATTATAAAAACCAACAAATTCCAATGATTTTCTGATAATTCCTTAATATGTGACAACTCTTATTGACTGCCCGGACGATTTGGCTGCTGTGTGGGCGTATGTTTCGTTGCCTGGCAACCTATTTTTTTAGCTTGTGGTCCCTCTGGAGGTCACAATTATTATCGGATTTAAAAATACGTTTGATTATCTTACCGTTACACCGTAAGGAAGGTTGAGTTTGAATTTCGGGAAAATCGGACCGAAATTGCCATACAAAATGGCCGCCGTTTGTACGCGAATTCTGTTAAAAAATGGTATATCAAGGTTGTGGACCCTGTAAAGGTCACAATTTTAATTCGATTTTGATGAAACTTGAAATTCATGGTAATAACCCAAAGATCTTGGTTCATTGTCGGCTTCGAATTTCATGAATATCAGACTGGAACTGACCAACAAAATGGCTACTCCCAATACAGTATGAAATACAGGACTTAATGATGTAGGAAAAATCACTTTAGGTATTGCTTGTTCTCTATCCATCTCTCGAAAATGTGGGAGGGGTTGGGATGGCCTAGTGGACTAGAGTGCCGCGCTTCGACCTCTAGCTGGCCAGTCACCTCTGGCTTGCGGCTGTGGTTTCGAGCCCGGGTGTGAGCGTATGTGACATGGAGATAGGGGCGCCTTCTCAACCTCGTGGGTTTCCTCCGGGCACTCCGGTTTCCTCCCACTGCTAAAGACCCCTACGCGCAAGCGAATTATTGAAATAAAATTAAACCATGTGTTAGTCCCGAAATGACCTAGTTTGTGTTGAGTGGACGTTAAACCCCATTTCTCTCTCTCTCTCGAAAATGTGGGCGTATCCTGCCTGGCACTGCCAGCCTATCTTTTTTCATGAATAAGTGACACATAATGTGCAAAGTCTGAGATATTGCTGAAATTTCGAGATTATGATTAAGGCTGCATGCAAGACTTAATGATCAAAAGAAATTTTAAAAATTGCCATTTATTTTCTTTAATTTTATAAGCACAGTAAATTAATTTACTGGTTATTGATTGTAGAGTTATTATGGTACAATATACAAAATATAACAGATGTGTATGAATTTTTATATACCTACATTGAAATGTGGTCGTATATTGTCGTCGCCCCCATCCGTCGATATCCGTTAATTACTGTCAGAGTTATGACCCTTGATCACTTTGAAAAATCTTGTGAATGCTCTACAGGCTAAAGTTAATATCCGATTGACTTTAAATTGATACACAGTGTTTAAGGTCATGAGACGAAGAAGCCTATTTTTTTTCAGTGATTTCCGTTATTTACTGCCAGAGCTATGGCCCTTGATCACTTCAAAAATCTTGTGGATGCTCGAGAGGCCAAAGTTAATATCCGATTGACCGTAAATTTATACACAGTGTTTAAGGTCATGAGACGAAGAAGCCTAATGATTTTCAGTGATTTCCAAAAATTACTGCCAGTGTTATGGCCCTTGAATACTACCAAAAAATCTTGTGGACGCTCTAGAGGCCAAAGTGAATATCCCATTGACCTTAAGTTTACACCATAGTGTTTAAGGTCATGAGACGAATAAGGCTACTGATTTTCAGCGATTTCCGATAATAACTGCCAGAGTTAAAGCTGAACTCCGGTTACAAAAATACAGAAATAATTAAAGATGAACTTGAGACCTCTCATATTTTATTATTATTATATCTGAAATGCCTCCATAAAACGTTCCTGAAAGTTTTAACGAAATCCAATTACTCATTCTCACAATATAGACGGAAAACTAAAATTCTCACCTGAAGCGATAAGCCGAGTGGAACCTCTCGTGACCTTTGACTGATTGACGTCACAAGTGTGAAAGACGTAAACAAGGGAATCCCGGAGACAATGGCGGACGCTGTTGACGGGACCAATATTAATGACAACAAAAGATCGTACAAGAGGTGTATTTCTTATGGCTATGATAATGCAAACTCGATAACGTTTCACTCAATAAAATTCCGTTTGAAAATAAGTTATTTTAAAACGATACTCGATAGGCAAGTTTTGTGGCGACAAATCGAGACGAATGGACATGATCTCTGAGGCGACACGTGTTTTGTTCGTCGCATTTTTTTTTTTTTTTTTTTTTTTTTTTACATACGAGTACTAGACTACTACCCCTTTCAACCATTTAATTTTGGAAGCAACGGGACAATCGCCAGTCACACGTGTATTATCAAATGTTCTTACTGTGGATTTTATTTGTGATTCGGTCGTAGAAACCCAAGCAAGCCACCCGAGATGGTATAGGCCGCCTGTACTACGTTGACAAGGTACAACTACAAAAGTAGTTCTGAGTCTGACTAACACAAGAGACTCAGCAACGAGAGAAAATATTAGGGTGAGTCAAATTCTTTTTATATTGATATCTCTCCTATTTCTTTTGTAGAAAAGATATTTATGTAATTATATTAGGCTCTTTTGGTTTAGTTTGGTATCCAGCCCCGGGATTATATAGGTACAAGCAGTGAGTAATAATTGAAGAGACTTGCATTATAAAAATTGTTAAAAGAAAAAAAAAATATTTTCTTTTGCAGACCATTTTTAAATGCCAGTGAAGAGGAATAAAACTCCAGTCACCAGACACTATTGAAGACAATGTTATGACAGTGCTGATGAACATTTTGATTTTTCAGTATTCGAGGCCTTCATACAGATTCAGAAAGTAGCCCTATCCATAGTGATGATGCAAGGTACATAAAATACATAATTATAACCAGGGTTTTCCTGTGTGGTTTCCATCATCCATGTCAATGGTGCACGATGTAGGGCCTGTCTTGTTTAGCCCAGGATAGGTGCAGAAAAGTAGGACGTTAAACCCCATTTCAAGATATAATGTCTACGTACTGTGTACAAATTGGTGTGCATGTTAAAGATCCCTTGAGAGTTGGAGTTAAAAAATAAGAATACATGTAGGTCATTGCGCCACTACCCGGGCAAAAGTTTCATAGTAGCTCTTTGCATGACATTTGGTTGTCTTCATTAGTCTGGATGGAGCAGGAAAATAGGGGGGAGAGAGAGAGAAATGGGATTTAACATCCACTCGACACAAAATAGGTCATTTTGGGACTAACATATGGTTTCATTTTATTTCAATAATTCGCTTGCGCGTAGGGGTCTTTAGCAGTGGGAGGAAACCGGAGTGCCCGGAGGAAACCCACGAGGTTGAGAAGGCGCCCCTATCTCCATGCCACATACGCTCACTAGGGGCTCGAAACCACAGCCGCAAACCATATGTGACCGGCCAGCTAGAGGACGAAGCGCAGCACTCTTGACCACTAGGCCATCCCCCCCCCCCCCACAGGAAAATAGGACGTTAAACCCCATTTGATTTACAGTTTACGTACATTTCGATTTTCATTGCCAGTCATAGATTTATTTTATTACCAGTGAAGGTCATAAATTATATTGTGGATTTTTGTGAGTCGTGACTTGACAATGATTTATTTTGTTCTCTTCTATAGCTAGATTAAACTTATAATATTTTAATGCATAACTGTCAAATTCATTTGCAGGAATAGTAGTGAAGAAAGAACATTTGCTGAGCCTCTGTTCAAAGTGCCACATTTGTGCCAGCCCATCATTGACATAAAAAAACATTTAGCTCAATATGGTACTAAGTAGTACTTGCATGTGGTTGATTGATGTAGTTATCATGTAGGAATCTCACAGAAAAATAATAAAAAAAATTGTCTGAATACATATTGTTTTATTATACGCCCACATTTTCATGTGGACGTATATTGTCGTCGCCCCTGTTCGTCCGTCCGTCCACAATTGTTTGTGAACAGTCTACAGGTCACAATTTTTATTCGATTTCAATGAAACTTAAAATATAGGTTTATCACCCTAAGATCTCGGTTCCTTTCGATATTGGCATGTATCGGACGGTAACTTCATGGGTTATGGCCCCTGATTGTACGAAAAATCACGTTTTTTAGCTTGTGAACAGTGTAGAGGTCACAATTTTGAACCGATTTGGATGAAACTTGAAATGCATGTTTATAAACCAAAGATCTTGGTTCCTTTCGATATTGGCGCCAATTCGATCGTAACTTCCTGAATTATGGCCCCTGATTGTCCGAAAAATCACCCTTTTTAGCTTGTGGTCCCTCTGGAGGTCAAAATTGTTATCCAATTTAAAAAACCGTTCGATTATATCACCGTTCCATGGTTATGAAGGTTGAGTTTAAATTTCGTGAAAATCGGACCAAAATTGACGGACAAAATGGCCGCCATTTGTACGCGAATAGTGTGAAAATATGTTTTATCAAGGTTGTGAACAGTGTAGAGGTCACAATTTTGAACCGATTTGGATGAAACTTGAAATGCATGTTTATAACCCAAAGATCTTGGTTCCTTTTGATATTTGCGCCAACTTCCTGAATTATGGCCCCTGATTGTCCGAAAAATCGCCCTTTTTAGCTTGTGGTCCCTCTGGAGGTCAAAATTGTTATCCGATTTAAAAAAACGTTTGATTATATCACCGTTCCATGGTTATGAAGGTTGAGTTCGAATTTCGTGAAAATCGGACCAAAATTGTCAGACAAAATGGCCGCCATTTGTACGCGAATAGTGTGAAAATATGTTATATCAAGGTTGTGGACCTTATAGAGGTCACAATTTTGAACCGATTTGGATGAAACGTGACATGTATGTTTATAACCAAAAGATCATGGTTCCTTTCGATATTTGCGCCCATAGGATCGTAATTTCCTGAATTATGGCCCCTGATCGTCCGAAAAATTGCCCTTTTTAGCTTTCGGTCCCTCTGGAGGTCAAAATTGTTATCCGATTTAAAAAAACGTTTGATTATATCACCATTACATGGTTATGAAGGTTGAATTCAAATTTCGTGAAAATCGGACCAAAATTGATGGACAAAATGGCTGCCGTTTGTACGCGAATAGTGTGAAAATATGTTATATCAAGGTTGTGGACCTTATAGAGGTCACAATTTTGAACCAATTTTGATGAAACTTGACATGTATGTTTATAACCCAAAGATCTTGGTTCCTTTCGATATTTGCGCCCATCGGATCGTAACTTCCTGAATTATGGCCCCTGATTGTCCCAAAAAATCGCCCTTTTTAGCTTGTGGTCCCTCTGGAGGTTAAAATTGTTATCCAATTTAAAAAACCGTTCGATTATATCACCGTTCCATGGTTATGAAGGTTGAGTTTAAATTTCGTGAAAATCGGACCAAAATTGACGGACAAAATGGCCGCCATTTGTACGCGAATAGTGTGAAAATATGTTACATAAAGGTTGTGGACCTTATAGAGGTCACAATTTTGAACCGATTTTGATGAAACTTGACATGTATGTTTATAACCCAAAGATCTTGGTTCCTGTCGATATTTGCGCCTATTGGATCATAACTTCCTGAATTGTGTCCCCGGATTGTCCGAAAAATCGCTTTTGTTCGCTTTTGGTGCCTCTGGAGGTCAAAATTATTATCCGATTTAAAAAAACGTTTAAAAAAATCACCGTTACATGGTAATGAAGAGAGAATGTGAATTACGTGAAAGTCGGACTAGAATTGACGGACAAAATGGCCGCCGTTTGTACACGAATAGTGTGAAAATATGTTATATCAAGGTTGTGGATCCTATAGAGGTCACAATTTTGAATCGATTTTGATGAAACATGACATGTATGTTTATAACCCAAAGATCTTGGTTCCTTTCGATATTTGCGCCCATCGGGTCATTACTTCCTGAATTATGTCCCCTGATTGTACGAAAAATCACCCTTTTTAGCTTGTTGTGCCTCTGGAGGTCACAATTATTATCTGATTTAAAAAAAAAAACGTTTGATTATAAAAACCAAACAAATTCTAATGATTTTCTGATAATTCCTTAATATGCAACAACTCTTGTTGACTGCCCGGACGATTTGGCTGCTGTGTGGGCGTATGTTTCGTTGCCTGGCAACCTATTTTTTCCACATAAATCCTACATGGCTTTTAATACGCCCACATAGAAATGTGGACGTATATTGCCGTCGCCCCCGTCCGTCCGTCTGTCGGTCCGTCCGTCCATCGTCCACAATTTTTTGTGCACGCACTAGAGGCCAGGGTTAATATCTGATTGACTTTAAATTTATACACAGTGTTTAAGGTCATGAGACGAAGAAGCCTATTGATTTTCGGCAATATCCGATAATTACTGCCAGAGTTATGACCCTTGATCACTTTGAAAAGTCTTGTGAACGCTCTAGAGGCTAAAGTTAATATCCGATTGACTTTAAATTTACACACAGTGTTTAAGGTCATGAGACGAGGAAGCCTATTGATTTTCAGCGATATCCGATAATTACTGACAGAGTTATAACCCTTGATCACTTTGAAAAATCTTGTGAACGCTCTAGAGGCTAAAGTTAATATTGGATTGACTTTAAATTTATACACAGTGTTCAAGGTCATGATACGAAGAAGCCTATTGATTTTCAGCAATATCCGATAATTACTGCCAGAGTTATGACGCTTGATCACTTGGAAAAATCTTGTGAACGCTCTAGAGGCTAAAGTTAATAGCCGATTGACTTTAAATTTACACACAGTGTTTAAGGTCATGAGACGAAGAAGCCTATTGATTTTCAGCGATATCCGATAATTACTGACAGAGTTATGACCCTTGATCACTTTGAAAAATCTTGTGAACGCTCTAGAGGCTAAAGTTAATATTGGATTGACTTTAAATTTATACACAGTGTTCAAGGTCATGATACGAAGAATCCTATTGATTTTCAGCAATATCCGATAATTACTGCCAGAGTTATGACCCTTGATCACTTTGAAAAATCTTGTGAATGATCGAGAGGCTAAAGTTAATATCCGATTGACGTTAAATTTATACACAGTGTTTAAGGTCATAAGACGAAGAAGCCTATTGATTTTCACGGATTTCCGATAATTAGTGCCGGAGTTATGGCCCTTGATCACTTCAAAAAATCTTGTGGATGCTCTAGAGGACAAAGATGATGTCCGATTGACTTCAAATTATACGCAGTGTTTAAGGTCATGAGACGAAGAAGCCTATTGATTTTCAGCGATTTCTGATAATTAGTGCCAGAGTTGTGTCCCTTGATCACTTCAAAAAATCTTGTGGATGCTCTAGAGGCCAAAGTTAATATCTGATTGACTTTAAATTTATACACAGTGTTTAAGGTCATGAGACGAAGAAGCCTATTGATTTTCAGCGATTTCAAATAATTACTTCCAGAGTTATCTCCCTTGATCACTTCAAAAAACCTTGTGACACTATAGATGCCAAACTTATCATCCGATTGATTTCAGACTGATACACAGAGTTTAAGGTGTTGAAACGAACAAGTATTTTGATTTTCAATGAATTTTGATAACTGAACAGCTAAATCCATGATGTTAAATGTTTCCTATACTAATTGTTAGCGTGGGGCAAAACTTTATAAAAAGCTAACAAATTCTAATGATTTTCAGATAATTACATAATGAGTTGTTACTCTTAATCAGATTTTAGTGTGTTACAAATGTTTCATTCCCCAAAAAAGTAAAAATATGCGACAACCCTTGTTGACTGCCCGGACGATTTAGCTGCTGTGGGCGTATGTTTCGTTGCCTGGCAACCTATCTTTCTTATACAAAGACCTCTCTGATAAATTTTTACCATTGGTACAATGTCAGCATATTGTCTTCCCAACCAGCTCCAATAACTCCTGACAAACTGTTATTAAGCCATGTTCCATATTAATGTCTCCTGAAAATATAATTAATATACATATTATTATGTTTAATATCCACTGCACAAATTTAGGAATAACATACACCTATTGCAACTGGTAATGCAAACCCATAAGGATAGGCACGTTGAAGTGTGTGATCAAATGTAAAAGAACCGAACGAGATTGATAAGTGTGTAAGATGCTAGCTTGGACATAGCTAGTTAGATCCTGGTGTTTGCCGAAAAAGTTCACCAGGTTTTTCCGGGCTGGTTTCCTCTTGTCAGTGATGCAGGATGGGACGAAAAACTGAGATTACACATTCACACGCACGTAAAACATCCTATGGCAGTTTGAAATCGATATATACAAGAAGGCAGTAGCGCCGTTGTCAAGGCAAAATTTCCCTCATAGCATACTGTATGGTGTAAGTCCGTCTTCATTAGCCCAGTCGGAGCAGAACAGTAGGAAGTTAAACCCCATTTCATTTCTTATTTGTTAGTACAATAATCACAATATTATATCCCTCTGGACATGTTACAACTGATGTTTACCCAAAATAATAGAAATCAGATTTTTTCCCAACCCAGCTACCACCTAATATAATTTGCCAAATTTTGACAATAATCATACAGGACTAAGCCTTAAAATAATTGACAATCGTATCCGATCTACAGAAATAAAATGAAATGGGGGTGTTTAATATCCTACTGTTCTGCTCCGAACTGGGCTAATGGACAACTAGACAGCTATCCTTGTCAAGGCCTTCCATCCTGCATCACTGACAAGGGGGTACCACACCGGAAAATCTGAAATATAATTGTGTATTTGTGTGTTACACAATTTATTCATTAAACTAGGTATTTTATACATTGTGTGTTACACAATTAATTCATTAAACTAGGTATTTTATACATTGTTGAATTATCTTTTCTAAACCTGCTTATTGTGGGTCTTTCTTTAGGCCTGAAATCTTTTCTTATTAATTAAACATTAATTAACACATCCAGACCATAATCAACTCTCGATAGCATCGCTAGCCTGCGATCTTTGGTGGATTATTATCCGATTTACTGATTATCAAGACTATGCTTTTTTCCATATCGATTACAGTTATGATGATCGAGGCTAGGCGAAAAATTGCAATTGCTTAATTTTCGGTTGATAATGTATCTTTAATATTATGTTTAGAGGGTCAACAACACAAATCAGGAAATTTTATGAATTTATAACCTAATATGGTACAATGTTAATTAAATAATTTTATTGGAAAAAAATGTGATTCAATTTTAAAAATGTTATTATAAAAAAAAACATGACTTTTTCCCAATCTGGCTATCTCCAAAGATAATAATAAAAAATATTTATTTTGACAATAATGTCAATAACAATTGATCTAAAAAAATATATAATATAATAATTGTGTGTTATTGTTATGCATACAATTTAACAATTAGGCAGATAATAATAAAAACTAGATCTGCTACTGTCCCATGCAGATATGAAAGCTTTCATATTCATCGTCACGTGTCATCGATTATATCAAGTATCTCAAATAAAAAGATAAGAATAACAAACTATCAAAATTGGTCAAAAACTCACGAAGTTACAAGTCTAAATATAGTATGAAACATTGAGTAATCTGAAAACTAAAGGGAAATAACTGATACTTGTGTTGCTGTAATCGGGATGACTCCCGACTTCAAAACTTTCAGAAAAATGAAATGAAAATGGTAAGAAAACATCGAAAAATTAAATGAGATAACTTTTAACAAAACTAAAACTTTTTGAATCAGGTTGAACTCAACTGTTTGAATATGTACGTTAAATATGTAGATTTGGAAAATTATAAAGACATAATATCAAAATCGGTCAAAAACTCACAAAGTTACAAATTTAAATGTGGTGAGAAACATTGCACCCGGGCAAAAAAATAATCTTTAAACTAAAGGGAAATAACTGAAACTTGTATAGCTGTAATCGGGCTTCCAAGATATGTTATATAATTATGGTTTCCAATATGTTCTGTTATAAGTAGGAAATCGTGACGACTTCTTAAAGTTGGGTTCCCAGATAAGTATTTATCGGGTGGTCATTGCCTATAAAAGTATGGCAATTTTGGTATATATGGAAAGAAGAGATATCCAATCTTACTAGAAAAATACTGGATTCCCTGAAAAACACTCATGGAGCGTAAACAGGACAAAAATGTAATGGGTTCCCTTAAAGGACAATATTGGTGCCAGTCATTATCACATATGTGATAGAACTGATTAAACACTTTCCAAATATAATATTAACACAGAGATCATCGCTACCATAGAGGAGTAATAAAGGATTCATGAAATCGGAAGTGACGAACGCCAAAGGAAAACACAAGTTATTCCTCTATATAGCTAACTGAAGTGACTAGTGATTACAGATACATGGGCGAATATCTGCTCACTAATAATTCCCTCGAAGACCTAAAGTTGCTGTGTGACACTGTGAGAGAATATCTTACAATTCATAAAAAGAATTGACTGTCACTACATAAGAGAACGCGAAAGAAAAACAGAAAAAAGTTCGTGCATTACCATGTTTTTATAAGGTAGGGAAGACCGGGGCACATTGAACCACCATGGATATATCCTTTATAAATAATACTATACAACCTAACACTATACAGTGTTCAATGTGCCCCGGTCTCCTCTATAGAATGAATAAAAACAAGGGGCTGTACGGAGTATTTCTATTTTTCCCGTGTTCTCTTATCTTATGACACTTAGTTACTTTATTGAATCGTCAGATATCCTCTTGCGGTCCCATAACAGCTTTTTGTCTTCGAAGGAATTATTAGTGAGCAGAAATTCGGCCGTTTATCTGTCATCACTCGTAACTTCAGTCATTCACATAGAGAGATAACTTGTGTTTTCCTTTGGCGTTCGTCACTTCCGATTCATGAATTCTTTATTACTCCTCTATGGTAGCGATGATCTTTGTGTTAATAATATTTTTGGAAAGTGTTTAATCAGTTCTATCACATATGTGATAATGACTGGCACCAATATTGTCCTTTAATAGTCAACCCGACGAATAAGGGTACCTGCACGCTTGGCGTTGAAGGCTGCACGCGAACTTGAGTGATTTGTGTACATTTTGAAAAACTTTATGAAGAGTTAGACACACAACAATTTCTGGGGTAAAAATCACGGAAAAAGACGCATGCAGTGGATAATCCGAGAATTTAATTAGGATTCTATATTTGTAGTAAATAGTCAGCGCTTACAGACAACATCGTCTTGTGTATGCAATGCATTCTCCCCTGTCGTCTGCCACCGTTGCCATTGGTTACGGCGAGGGGTAATCGCCTGAGGCAAACATGGTCTCTTTCGATAGATTTTTATAGCAGGCTATTCTCGTCAATAAAAATGTTATGAGAACGATTTGAAGCAAAATTATGATAAGATAATTAGTTTGAATATGTTTTTAATTCTAATATATCATCAAATCACCCAGTTTGTATCCGGGAACCCAACTTTAAGCATATTTTAAACAAAGGGTCATAGACTGCAATATACAAGAATGGCACTCTGCAATAAAAAAAATGGCCAAAGCAAGATTTCTATGCAGAAATTAAATAATTGCTAGAACCAAAAAAATATTTATCCACTATAATAAATAAGCAACATAGAGAAAATGAAATGAAATTGAATGGGGTTTAACGTCCTACTGTTCTGCTCCTACAATGGGCTAATGAAGACAGGCATACGCCATAAAGTGTGCAATGAGGGAAATTTTACCCGGGCAGTGGCGTTACGGCCTACGAGGTTGGACAGGCGACCATACTCCTTGTCACGCACAACCAAGAAATCGAAACAACACCAGTTGACTCAATGACAGACGTTATGATACAGAGCGCACGTGCTAACCATTCAGCCACGCAACCTCCCTAAAATCGGCAAATTGCTGACCTACAGCGAGAAACATTTCAACCGGGCGAAATTTTCTATTTTAACAGTTTAATTTGCACGGTACCTTTAGTTATCAACCGATTATTACAAAACTTTTAAAAATAAGCTCCCCTTGACCACCTTAATCGTTCGCAATAAACGTTTGCCCCTTAAAATCGACAAATTGCTGACTTTAAAGTGTGAAACATTACAACCGGCCCAAATTTTCTGTTTTATCACTTTTACAGTACCTTTGATTACCAACCGATTATTACAAAACTTTAAAAATAAAAGAGAAAGAGAGAAATGCGGAAATGCGGCCTAACGTCCATTCGACACAAACTAGGTCATTTCGGGACTAACATATGTTTTTTCAACTTTATTTAAAAACTCCCCTTGCGCGTACTGGTCTTTAGCCGTTGGGAGGAAATCGTTGGGAGATCGTAACGACGCCCGTTGACTCAATGACAGACGTTACGATACAGCGCGCACATGCTAACCATTCAGCCTCCCTGAATTCGGAAAATTGCTGACTTATAGCAAGAAACATTTCAACCGGGCGAAATTTTCTGTTTTAACAGTTTAATGTGCACGGTACTTTAATTACCAACCGATTATTACAAAACTTTTGAAAATAAGCTCCAACTGACCAGCTTAATTGTATGCAATAAACGTTTTGCCTGAATTGAAAGGTCTGCACGGAGAAAGTTCATCTCGATTTCCCGGCGTGTTTCCCCTTGTTCAGTGAGGCAGAACGGAGGGCCTGACAAGCACAGCTGTCTAGTCGTAAAAACCAAGGTCAAGTGTACACATTGGAGTGCACATAAAATATCCCTAAGCAGTTGGAATTCGATACTGTTGAATAAGCTCTATACGATGACTAAATGCGTAGATTGTAGTCACCCACACTGCATGTTTCGCTTAACAATGAAAGGGTGCCGTATTCAATGTTCGATCCTTTTGTTCTTCTACTCCTGATATGTTGGACTGTTGATCGATGGTTTCATATAAAAGACTATCAATAAGACTCTTTGTAGAAGAAGTTCCCAAAAAATAGTATGTTGATTTTACGAGAAAGACCTCTAAACATGCTCCAAATTTTAAAAATACGACTTTTTGGATTTTCAATCTCTTTTTTTCGGCTATCCCTGATATTTAAAAAAAATGATACAATAACTTCAAACAACAGGCTAGCTATTACACTCTCTATTGACAAAAGTTTCACCGCCCTCCCTTCATTATAACCGAAGTTATCGTGCCCTAAAGTATCAACAAATCAGCATGCTTATCTCTGCTTACCCTAAGCAGAAAATGCTCATCTTTGAACTCAATCATGACATTGACCTAGTGAACTTCTACACCAAGTTTGAACATTCTAGCTTAATTAGGAGAGTTATTGTATTCCAAAGTCCCGGTCCTTCAAATTGCTTCTATTTTTCATTTTCAATTCAAAATGGTGACCATCACGTGACCGAAATCAAAATTCGGATCCGACAGACTTTTAGGCATTCCTTCAAGGATTCTGAAAATATAACTCCCGAGTCTGTAAGTAAAATAGCAAAAAAGCCTTTTTGATTTTTCACGTTTAAAGATGGTGGCACTTCCGGTTTGATCGACAAACTCCATATTTTGTGTACGAATTAGTAATCACTTCTCTAGTATTCAAAAAACAAAATAGGTCATTCTGCCCTATATTTCGACGATTTTTTTGAAAACTTTGATCCTTAATTTCACAAAGGGGAGATAATTTAGAAAATTTCCAAGGACATCATTGAAGTCGCATTGGCAAGATCTACTAACATTCTAAATTTCACGAAAATCGCACAACTATTAAAGAAGTTGTCAAATAGGTAATAACTTCCGGTTTGAAATGACAGCGACGAATTTTCGAAATTCGAAAATCCGAAATAGCAGATTTGAAGTAAATGTTTCAAGATACTCAAAGAAAAAAGAATTAGTAAAATCGGTCAAAAAATAACAAAGTTACGACTATGCATTGTCAGTTTTTTCGTTCGTAAAATTCGGTGATTTCGGATTCGTAAAACGTTTTGAAAATATATTTAATCAAGGTTCGCATCCCATTTTTGGGGGGGTAAGTCAAAATTTCGGAAAGATCCTATGGATAGATTTTGAGAAATCCGATTTGCAGAAAACACACAAAAAAAAAAATAATAACTTTAACAGAAACAATAAGCTTTCATATGTAATACATATGAAAGCCTAATTATTTACTTCGTCAATAATGTCAATAATAAGAATATAGTCCTAGGCCTAAGTAATAATTGATCTAAAAATATATAATATAATAATTGTGTGTTATGCATACAATTTAACAATTAGGCCTAGATAGTTTACTTTATAATTTTCTTTTATGAATTTGAAAAGAAATCTTTTGTCTTAGATACCATTTACTAGGCCTAGCTCTACTCACAGAATAGATGGATACTAACTTTAAACTAGTACTAACTAGCGGCCTACTAAATAATCTATTGTGTCTATACTCGTGTTTGGTTAATGATTGTTTTAAAAAATCGATATCTAAGTCAAAAGAACGTTTGAATTTCAATTTGATACAAAAGCAATATTACTGATAAATAATTCAGGATGGTTAAAATATAAATTGTAATGTACATAATAATAAAACTGACAATTCATTGCCGTGGAATCCAGAGGATTGTAGTTCCGTGGTTGTTCAAGCCGTTGATACGGTCGTCTTTGTCTGACTCATACCAGTCTGCATAAGGCTCAAATTGTTGTGGATTTACTCTGCCTTCGTCCTCATTGACACCTCCTCAAACGACGATTATTTATATGACAAATTTAACTCGCCTAGAACTCCTTTTTAATTGATGCCCTATCCGAACGAAGACATGTTGTCGCCATTTTGTTTACATTCGTCTCACACTTTTGACGTCATAACATATTTCATGGAATTACCGGAAGTTGACTCGTACGCTGATTGGATTTCTCCAGGCAGGTGCAAAGGGGGTTTTCCAATCTAAATATATCGATAACGGAATGACCTATTTTCGTCATTTTTTTTTATTTAGGGGTTTTAGAATTATTGCTATTTGTTTAAAGAAAAATATTCTGATGTCAAGTTTATCTTTAAATAAAAAAAGTTAACGCCCCCTGCCGCCATACTTGTTTCCAAGTTGTGAAATAAATATGGCGGACATGGAGGCTTATGAGGTGGAGAGGTAAGCCTCTCTCACTTCCTGTTTGTTTGTTGTCAGCCAGCTGTACACATCCGGTTTTATTCTTACACTGATTGCTCTATTTTTTCCCAACAGTTTACGAAATTATTGAAGATTGCAAAATGTCTGATCAGGTAAGTCTGTAAATATTTATATTAACTACGTCTACTACAATATAGCCTAATCTTTACACTAAAACAAAAGATGGAAAAAACATGACTTACCGCAACCTGAAATTTTCAAGCATAACAAATCCCTACACAAACTATTGTCTTCTTCCATAGCCATATCATTACAGTGTAGATAGGTCACGTCTTCTTGTAAATATCTTACACATATATATAAATCACCCCAAAAGTTATTGCAGCAAATGTCCAGTGTAATTAGAACTAATACTATGCAATAAACAGATAGTTTAGATTAGATTTTCACATGTCAGCATGATGTCACCATCTTCAATTGTATTTGGCTCACGAAAAGGGACATAGCTACATTTTGGGGTGGCTCTCATTTGGGGAGTGATTGACAGTGCTAATTTTTTTGATGTTATGGTTTTTTTTTTCTATTTTTCCAAGGTGGAAGAAATTGATATCTATGAATTTCTCACTGACCCTTCAATGCCTTATGATATTGATAGGCCTGTCAAACACTCCCCCAATGAGAGCCGCCCCAAAATGTAGTTATGTCCCTTTTCGTGCGCCAAATAGAATTGAAGATGGTGACATCATGCTGACATGTGAAAATCTAATCTAAACTATCTGTTTATTGCTATAATTACACTGGACATTTGCTGCGATAACTTTTTGGGTGATTTACATATATGTGTAAGATATTTACAAGAAGACGTGGCCTATCTACGCTGTAATGATATGGATATGGAAGAAGACAATAGTTTGTGTAATGATTTGTTACGGTTGAAAATTTCAGGTTGCGGTAAGTCATGTTGTTGCATCTTTTGTTTTAGAGTAAAGATTAGGCTATATTGTAGAAGACGTAGTTCATATAAATATTTACAGACTTACCTGATCAGACATTTTGCAATCTTCAATAATTTCGTAAAGTGTTGGGAAAAAATAGAGCAATCAGTGTAAGAACAAAACCGGATGTGTACAGCTGGCTGACAACAAACACACAGGAAATGAGAGCGGCTTACCTTTCCACGTCATAAGCCTCCATGTCCGCCATATTTATTTCACAACTTGGAAACAAGTATGGCGGCTGGGGTCGTTAACTTTTTTTTATTTAATTATTTCGGTATTTTTGTAACCAGAGTTCAGCTTTAAGGTCTTGAGACGAACAAGTATATTGATTTTCAATGAATTTTGATAACTGAAAAGCCAAATCCAGGATTTTAAATGTTTCATATACTAATTCTAATGATTTTCTGATAATTATTTTCTGATTTGTTAATCTTAATCAGATTTTAGAGTATTATAAATGTTTCATTACTGAAAAAATTAAGAATATGCGACAACTCTTGATGACTGCCTGGATGATTTAGCTGCTGTTAGCGTATTATTCGTTGCTTGGCATCCTATTTAACTCATTTTCGTAGATTTGACAACGCATATCTCCCATTTTAAAACAAATTTTTTAACATAAAAGGGATTAATAGTCCTCTTGTTAATATTGGGTAGGAAATGAATTTCCATTCATATTTACCATTATGCTTCTGATGAATCATATATTTCAAGTACCAATGACCAAAGTACATATGTAGTATGTTGGAATTCTTTTTTCAGTTTGACAAAAGATTACAAAAAAAGACCAAAGTACAAAAAATTATTGGTAAGTTGTTGTGTTTGATTGCAAAAACTAACAATAGGTTCCTAGATAATACATGTACAGTATTCAACGCTAAATCAAACTGCCCAAAAGCAAAATGTGTAGAAAAGAAGGAGCATATTTAGAAAGAATGAAACAAAGTGTCACTTATATTTTCGTGATGAATTTTAACTTCAAAAAATTTCAGAATGAATTGTGACGACATTGAGGAGAGAATTTAATTTGCATGGACATTGGGATCTTTAGCATTGCGAGGAAACCCAGAGGACCCGGTGAAAAACCAAATGTTTGAGAGGTGATCCTATGCCTTGTCACATGTAAGTTGGGAATGGAAACCACCCCACTTGACTCATTGACTGACCTTATGATCAAAAGTGCACATCGGCCATGATAGAACTTAAAGTGTTTACGGTAGTTATACTATTTATGTTTTTATTTGAAGGATCACCAGTTTATCAAAAGATACACTAAACAGCATGTAAATGTAGCGGCATGGTATGCTGAAACATTACAAAGAACTGAACAGTGTACACATGGTATTACATCCTGATAAGATATTTCTACCTTAAATTATTATATATGGTTAGTATCTATAAGCCTACTCACACAGATGTTCTATTAGCAATTTCTTATTTTTTGGTAAGAATTCTTATCACATTATTGTTATATCCTTGTTTATTTAGTTGTACACACTTAACTGGATGGATTTAGAGTGTTCATCAGAAATAGATTAACTTTCAGTTGCCATCGCTATAGTGCACAAAACTTCAACAAAATATGTTTGAAATGATTGTCACAGTTACCAAGTTATTTATATGATTAGAGAATTAAATGACTATTAACTATTTATTTAATTTGAAATTTATGTTAGGTCACATAGAAACTAATATTTATTGTTTCTTTTGAACTCTTGGAATTCCCCTTTAATCTTTTAGTGGAAACAGTACAACTACCCTTTTACCATTTGATGGACAGGTAGTTTTACTTCGGCTGTGATTGTGCAAAACTGGTGTCAATCGACAATATCTGGCGAAAAGGTCTATTTCTGAAACTTCTAAAACATAACATATCTGGCAATGTATTTAACCTCATATGCTCAATGTACGAAAACACCTTGTACTAGAGTCAAAACTACGAATGGGCTTTCTAACTCAATATCTTCAAATATGGGTGTAAAACAAGGTTGTGTCCTAAGCCCTACCCTCTTCTATATATATATATTAATGATCTTCACACTTATTTAACCAGTTCTGATAACGATGCACCCACTCTGGATAATATCAAAATCTCACACCTTCTCTTTGCTGATGATTTAGTTCTGATTTCCTCTACAGATAGTGGTCTTCAAAAGAGTCTAAACTCTTTGGGACAGTTCGGTTCAGACTGGAAATTAGATGTTAACACAGATAAGTCAAAAATAATGCTCTTCTCTAATAATAAGAAAATAAGAAAAAAACTAATAAAAGGTTCCATATCGGATTTAATAACATGGAAATTGTGAATACGTATGTGTATCTGGGAGTATGTATATCCAATAACTCGAGTTTCAAACAGGCCATGTCAGACTTAGGAAAAAAAGCGAAAAGGGCCCTGGTACAGTATCGGAAATATAGTTTGTAGTTTGTACATCTGACTATATTCCTACCAACGTTTTGATCAAACTGTACCATGCCATTATCAAACAAATTGCAACTTATGCCTCTGATATATGGGGTGCTGAATTGGTTCACAGCAAAAAATTTGTAGTTGAAAAATGGGACAAAATCTTTTTACACCAAATAACTATAAAAATATGCAAATCTATTTTAAATCAAGCACTAAAATCGACCAACCTTGGATGTATCGCGGAACTAGGAATCTTCCCACTAACGCTAGACACTTATACCCGCATGCTTATGTACCATAAAAGACTAAACAATGTCAGGATGAAACAAATATTTCCTCTACTTTCAGCAGCCTATTCAGAAGATAAAACTATATCGTTTGAAAATGAAAAATTATCTTGGTCAGCTGCAATCAATACTTTAACATTGGAGCTCAAAATAAATCATGTTCATTTGCTAAATAAAGAGAATATAAAGAAATCCCTCGAATCACAATTTAACTCCTTCTACCACATATCCTCTAACTCTAATAACAGCAAATTACGTACATATTTCATTTCAAAACCTACTGTTACGAACTCTCCAGACTATCTATATTCTGTTAAAAATAGAGACAAAAAGAAAGCTATGACCACACTTAGACTCAGTACACATCACTTAGAAATAGAGAGGGGTCGATACAAAAAAATCCCTGTTGATCAGTGTCTATGCAAATTTTGCGATTTAAATTTGATTGAAAACAAGCAACATTTATACCCAGCCTTCGCAGCAAATCCTATGATTTCCTACAACTTCCTTAATCTTTTTAACCCACCAAAATTTATTGCTAAGACAGTGGCTTTATATGTGTTTTTATAATGCATATATATACGAGAGCGAAATCAAATCTGGTGGCAACTTCATCGAACTGAAACGCCCTAGATGACATCGCGCCTGGTACGTTCGTGCATTTTTATGCGCGAACTCTTAGTTTTCCTATTACTGGCACGCGCACGGGCACTATTTCTTTTTCTTTTGCATGTACCAAAATCGGGGGTTTTGCGCGGAGGTACTTTTGAGGTATTAGCCTGAGAAGCATAACACTTGCCACTGTACCTGTATATCGCTAATTATAAATCGAGTGTGTGAAGACAGTTTATATAGATCACGCGAAAATTTTTCAGTACAGAGTTTATTCTCGCTGTATTTGCAGCTAAGAAAACCAATGGGACTATTTTCTCAACAGTGTATGAACTTTTTCATAAGCGATAATATCCTTACACCGAGAGAAATTATCTAGTCTCGGTGAAAAACCATGATCATCTGGTAAAAAATTACTTTTCTATTTTTTGGAACGAAAAACAGTGTTTTTAAAAACAAACGAACCTGCCGCACATGAGGAAGTCATTATACTAATAATAACAGACGAGAACTCTTTTTGGGCACAGGCTTTCTTACTGAGTAGTAAATCGTCCACAAAAAATCATGAATGAACTATAATAAGAGTAGCGACGACTGTAGACAGTAAGTAGGTTATACACTATACTTTTGAGTCGAGATTACTCGCTTTGAGTCGAGATTACCAGCTTTCAGGTCACCGATAACCAATTTATGTCAGAAATACCATACTGACATTCGGTTTTTTATACGCCCACATGGAAATGTGGACGTATATTGCCGTCGCCCCCGTCCGTCCGTCTGTCCGTCGGTCCGTCCGTCTGTCCGTCCGTCCGTCCGTCCGTCCATCGTCCACAATTTCTTGTGAACGCACTAGAGGCCAGGGTTAATATCCGATTGACTTTAAATTTATACACAGTGTTTAAGGTCATGAGACGAAGAAGCCTATTGATTTTCAGCAATATCCGATAATTACTGCCAGAGTTATGACCCTTGATCACTTTGAAAAATCTTGTGAACGCTCTAGAGGCTAAAGTTAATATCCGATTGACCTTAAATTTATACACAGTGTTTAAGGTCATGAGACGAAGAAGCCTATTGATTTTCAGCAATATCCGATAATTACTGCCAGAGTTATGACCCTTGATCACTTTGAAATATCTTGTGAACGCTCTAGAGGCTAAAGATAATATCCGATCGACCTTAAATTTATACACAGTGTTTAAGGTCATGAGACGAAGAAGCCTATTGATTTTCAGCGATATCCGATAATTACTGCCAGAGTTATGACCCTTGATCACTTTGAAAAATCTTGTGAACGCTCTAGAGGCTAAAGTTAATATTGGATTGACTTTAAATTTAAACACAGTGTTCAAGGTTATAATACGAAGAATCCTATTGATTTTCAGCAATATCCGATAATTACTGCCAGAGTTATGACTCTTGATCACTTTGAAAAATCTTGTGAATGCTCGAGAGGCTAAAGTTAATATCCGATTGACTTTAAATTTATACACAGTGTTTAAGGTCATAAGACGAAGAAGCCTATTGATTTTCGAGGATTTCCGATAATTAATGCCAGAGTTATGGCCCTTGATCACTTCAAAAAATCTTGTGGATGCTCTAGAGGACAAAGATGATGTCCGATTGACATCAAATTTATACACAGTGTTTAAGGTCATGAGACGAAGAAGCCTATTGATTTTCAGCGATTTCTGATAATTAGTGCCAGAGTTGTGTCCCTTGATCACTTCAAAAATTCTTGTGGATGCTCTAGAGGCCAAAGTTAATATTTGATTGACTTTAAATTTACACACACTGTTTAAGGTCATGAGACAAAGAAGCCTACTGATTTTCAGCGATTTCAAATAATTACTTCCAGAGTTATCTCCCTTGATCACTTCAAAAAACCTTGTGACGCTACAGATGCCAAACTTATCATCCGATTGACTTCAGATTGATACACAGAGTTTAAGGTGTTGAAACGAATAAGTATTTTGATTTTCAATGAATTTTGATAACTGAACAGCTAAATCCATGATGTTAAATGTTTCCTATACTAATTGTTAGCGTGGGGCAAAACTTTATAAAAAGCAAACAAATTCTAATGATTTTCAGATAATTACAAAATGAGTTGTTACTCTTAATCAGATTTTAGTGGATAACAAATGTTTCATTCCCAAAAAAACTAAAAATATGCGACAACCCTTGTTGACTGCCCGGACGATTTAGCTGCTGTGGGCGTATGTTTCGTTGCCTGGCAACCTATCTTTCAAGTTGTACGCGAACTAACAATCGGCGCCCTAACTGTCTTCGTCAGCTACTTTCAGTTTCACAATGGCGTACGACATTCGGTTTTTCAAGTTGTACGCGAACTAACAATCGACGCCCTAGCTGTTTCGTCAGCTATTTTCAGTTGCTGGCGTACGGCCAGTGCCGGTGGGAAAAGACAACATTAAAATCAGAAATAGTTTATTTATTATTGTCGGACTTACGGTATCAATCCTGTCTAACAAATCATAAAGCTGTGGTGTTACGGTAGCGGCATAGTATTTCAACGTAACACCACAGCCACTGTAACAATTCATAATACATCTAACTATCACTCCCTACACATTTCCCCTCGACCTACTTTCCCAAACGTCAACAACACATCTCATACATCCAGTTCACTGATTAACCCTTGTACCACGTCTACTGGATTTACATGTAGTATTTTGTCTATATGAATGCATTGTGTATGTGTATGTATTATTAAATGTATGACTATAGTACTATGTATAAATGTATATGTATGCATGCTGTCCATAATGGACGTTTTGATGCAATAAACTTCTTATCTTATCTTATCTTATAGGGGTTAGCTAAGTTATTACATATTTGTTCTTTTAACTTTGTTGATGTTATATTACAGGATGAGATCTGTGGAACAAGAAAAATAGTAGTAAGAATATCATGGAACATCAATATTATATATACACACCACATTATTATATAGATAGATATAAACATCTTCTATATAAAATACTAAAATAACCACATCAAGATGTTGTTGAATATCATCAAAAGGAGTGTATGTCATCACCCAGAACTCTTTAAGAAAGAAAATTTGTTATAACTTGAGTTTAAGTTTTTGTGGTAAGTTGCAGGTGTGTTGGGAGTATGGTGAAGATGATGTGAGATTGCTGAAGATTTTAAGTGCATTGAGTACTCTGATCATTTTTCATTTATAAATGAGGTATGTTTAAGTGATTTCATTTTGAAAAAAGATAAAAAAAAAAACCAACCTAAGTCTACTGTATATTTGAAACATAGGTTTGTTTGTTGCCATGGTTAAAGGTATATTTATCTATGTCATGGTGAAATTATACCTTCTAATTGTGTTGTAAGATGTCAATAGTCTTTTTCCTGAAGCACTGGTTGTCAGCATTACATATAGTTCATTTATCATTACTGTACTTGTCAAATTGATGATACTGATACGATTGTATGTTATGAAATGAAAGTCCCTCAATCGTGCCATCATATTTCTCTGACCTGTTAGTACTGTCCTCTACACCTATCAATTATACCCTTAGAAACAAAGATAAACTAAAGGAAACCAGATGCAGAACCAAAATCTTCTCTGAGTCCGCCTTCTCTTTCGGTATAGGAGAATGGAACAAACTAAACGTTGAAATTAGAAACTCTCGATCCCTTGCTATCTTTGGAAATTCACTAAATAAAATAAAACCAAGTACGAACAGTCCAAACCGTTAGTCAAAATTCGAAGTCCAATAAAAACGGTCAAGGAAATATAGTGTAATCATCAGATGGACTGTTCACCGGGTACAAAATACACGACAAACAGTGGTAACAGGTATACAGTAAGCTTACCTGCCTGGCGCCACACCCGCCATTGCTGCATCCAAACTATTAAACGAAATCTCAATGAAATAGCATGATTGGCCAATGGACTATCGGTATACAAAATGCACGTGATGAACAGTGTTAACGATGTAATAGACAGACATAATTAGGAAGATAATACTTTACGAGTCAATAAAATATATCTTGAATAATAGCCGAGAGAGACATGTTATATTTATCAATCGAGTCAATATGACGTCTATAAAACTTTTTAAAGGTTTTAATGAGTTTAGTGCGCAAGTATCCCTGTAGTTGAAGCCTAGATGACAAATGCCTCGATCTATTTAAAAAATCAGAATAAAAGGAACAAGCTCTCGTGTAACGTATTGGCTGAGACACAAACACTCCATAATCTGATGATATTGGAATGTTACTACTAATAAATGGAAAGTTAACGATCGGAAAGTCAGTCATCACGTTTATCGTACAATTTAACACTAAGTTTATGGCAATTGTCAAAATCGAGACGCAGATCCAAGTAGGAAGCGTGATTGTCACTGTCAGTAGTGTTTTTAATTTCAAGCTCATCAGGATATGAATTCTATGTAATCACTAAATTTTGGATTGTTCACTGAGAGAACATCATCGATATATCGATAAGTGAAATTAAAATGTCTGAATTAGATACCATCGTGCCATCATATTACTATCTAGGGATACGAAAATTACAAATAATCCACTAAATTAAACTCAGATTATGCTGCTCGAACCTACAAGCCCATAAATTCCTCAGACACGTTAATGATAGCCCTGCTTGCCTCTGTGGTAACAAATTGAAGATACCGAACACTATTTACTTGTATGCCGTTTATATTCAGATGCAAGAAAACACACAATCCATAACCTTCAACATAATCATAAAACAATTAGTTGTATGGGTCAACAAAATTTAGTCCTGAGATAAACACATTTATTTTCCAAGAAGTCCAACTATTTATTCTCTTATCAAAAATATTTAATCCATAAACAGCTCTTTAGTTATTCCAAACCCTGCACTCTGTACAATCATCTAAGTCTCTATATTATCCATGATGTATCATAATATATGCTCTATATTTATGTAATTATGTATGTATGTAAATATTTATACTGTGTACATGTATCTAAATCAGAGAGGGGGGTGGGGGTTACACATAGGTATAGCCTGTACCCCAATCCAAATTCAGATTTAATGAATAAAAATATTGTTTAGAAACAAAAATCCCAGGATCAGTGACAGTTGAACATGAGTATTTGTTACAGTAAAGCATGTGCCAACAAAATAATTCAGTGGAAACATGTACACTGAGTTTGATTATGTTACAATCCTCCCCACACTACATCTGACAGAACTGTGACTGTATGCAAATTCGAACATCCCAGAATTACGTGAAAATAAACCATAGACAAGCATTTCGATTTGTATATGTATTTATTTCAGCCACCCAATTCTAGTGTCCTTAACTGATTTCAGGAATTTGTACAGGAATTCGATTATCTGGATGAACCTTCCATGACATTTGTTATTGGTCCAATGGACCCTTTAATTTGTTTTACTTCAACTTTCTATTTTATTTATATCTAGTAGCACTTTCAGCATAGAATCTTGAATTATTGCCATGTATTACAGTTAACAAAACACCTCTGTAATTATAAATATTTAAGTTGCCCTTACTGAGGCCAAACCATTTTAACAGCTGATTAAATTGGAGTATCCTAACAGTGAACTTTTATATTACTTGTTACAACGTAATGGACATGTACCATATGTTAAAGTAGCTAAGTCTCTAACTCAATATCATCCAAAATCTTCGACAATGAAAACACGAATGATTTGTCAATTTAAATCAACATTGATGTTGTGATCTTACCGGTAAAAGATGGGCTTCTGATATCCAATATTTAAGACAAAATAAACATTTTACCATTGGTACACGAATCATGTAGCATAATGCGTGTCAGTGCCATTCGTACCAAGGGACTCGAAGAACGAGGTTAGACATATTCTTATCTGGAGAGCATGCGCAATAAATACTATCGGTGTAGACTAGAATAACCAGATGCTAGAGAATGCTTTTCAATTGAGACTTCTGCCGTTTTTCGCGGAACATAACGTATTTGAAATTAGAATAAAACAGAAACGATCGAATGTAAATCAGTTTATATACATTCATGTTACATTATTATATGCGTTGGGACCCATTTGTTTAAATTTCCAGGACCTAAATATTAGCGACTTAGTTCCTTTAACGATTATAAACTCCTGGACTGAGATATGCGAATTTGGTACTTTTATTAAATATTTAAATGAATTTGTTAAAGAATCAATTTATATTGAAGATATTGGTAATTTTATTAAAATATTTAAATGAATCAAATTTTTAAATTTAATATATTATTATTTTTATTTAATATTGAAATGAATTTGTACAAGAATGGATTTAAATTTGAGATGTAAATTTGGTTTGAGATGTAAATTTGATTAAATATTTGTTCAAGAATCGATTTAGATTTTAAAAATTTCTCAGTTTGTATGCTGAGAAGCATTTTTAGTTTATTATTTATTAAGTAATGTTTTATTGAGCCAGATTGTTAATTTTCAGAAGATTAAAATAAAATGTATCCATAAAACCGATAATATACAATGTACTGTAATTTATATGAAGATATACCATGTACCAGAATTTACATATGGATGAAAATATAAAATGTTTATCAACAAAACACATACTTATGGAAAACAGCTACTAGTGTATTTTTGGCAAGGGTTGTAGAGTATTCTCTCGACGTTATCGTATGGGGCGCCGATGACGAATATATTGTCAACTCAAAATATATACAGTATGTTAAACTCTGTAAATATGACAAACTTGGTTTTATTTCTATGGTAAACTTTAAATCTATGCTTAGACTTGATGTTAAACTCAACGGTTTTTTTTTGGTCAATTCCAAATACACGACGGTCTTATTTTTTTGATGACAAACTAAATATATATACGTAACTTTCTAAATACATGCTAAGTTAGACTCGGATTACCGCTCTTAGAAGTTTACTTTGTCTACGTCTTGTTATTCGAGTCTAGGAATCGTTTTGCTCTCCAAACTTGTAAGGCTTTGACGTTATATAGAGATGACAGTGAGGGGTTATTGGATCCAAATTGAGACTAATATGACCGTAGTATAAAATTATTATAATCCTAACCCAACAGGCGAAGTGCACCTCCTATTACCATTTCTGGGTCCGCGTCTGCGACACCACATGACATTAGAGGAATAGTTTTGGTCGTCCTATCCACATTTGATAGAGCCTTATTGGTGTTTGGGGGCGTAGCCACCAAATGAAATTATTCGAGATTCTTGTTATGGTTCCCTATCCACATGGCCTTATTGGTGTTACTGACTAGTTCTAGTTTCGAGGACAAGATGCTTCTCGTTTTGGCGCGTTTCCCATCAAAATAAGAAATAACACGGCCGTAATTGAAACTTGAAATGCATGTTTGTAACACAAAGATCTTGGTTCCTTTCGATAGTTGTGCCCATCAGATCGTAACTTCCTGAATTATGGCCCCTGATTGTCCGAAAAAACGCCCTTTTTAGCCTGTGGTCCCTCTGGAGGTCAAAATTGCAATCGGATTTTAAAAAAAAACGTTTGATTTTATCACCGTTCCATGGTTATGAAGGTTGAGTTTGTACGCGAATAGTGTGAAAATATGTTATATCAAGGTTGTGGACCTTATAGATGTCACAATTTTGAACCGATTTTTATGAAACTTGACATGTATGTTTATAACCAAAAGATCTTGGTTCCTTTCGATATTTGCGCCCATCGGATCGTAACTTCCTGAATTATGGCCCCTGATTGTCCGCCGTTTGTACGCGAATCGTGTGAAAATATGTTATATAAAGGTTGTGGACCTTATAGAGGTCACAATTTTGAACCGATTTTGATGAAACTTGACATGTATGTTAATAACCCAAAGATCTTGGTTCCTTTCGATATTTGCACCCATCGGATCATAACTTCGTGAATTATGTCCCCGGATTGTCCGAAAAATCGCTTTTGTTAGCTTTTGGTCCCTCTGGAGGTCAAAATTATTATCCGATTTAAAAAAAAACGTTTGACTATATCACCGTTACATGTTACATGGTAGTGAAGAGAGAATTTGACTTTCGTGAAAATCGGACTAGAATTGACGGACAAAATGGTCGCCGTTTGTACACGAATAGTGTGAAAATATGGTATATCAAGGTTGTGGACCCTATAGAGGTCACAATTTTGAATCGATTTTGATGAAACTTGACATGTATGTTTATAATCCAAAGATCTTGGTTCCTTTCGATATTTGCGCCCATCGGATCATTACTTCCTGAATTATGTCCCCTGATTGTACGAAAAATCACCCTTTTTAGCTTGTGGTCCCTCTGGAGGTCACAATTATTATCTGATTGAAAAAAAATGTTTGATTATACCACAGTTACGTCGTAGTTATGGGTGAGTTTGAATTATGATTTTCTGATGATTACTTAAAATGCAACAACTCTTGTTGACTGCCCGGACTATTTGGTTGCTGTGTGGGCGTATGTTTCGTTGCCTGGCAACCTATTTTTATAGTGTTATGTTGTGCACAGACGACCTTGACATCAACAGAAAGCAAGAATACGTCTCACCGAAAGTCCTTGACATTGATAACGTTCGTGATGTCACAGTACCCCCCAAAATGAAATTCACAGACTTGGAGAACAATCGGAATAAAGTGTTTAGTAACGGTTGTGGCCTCCGCTAGCGTCTCGTACCGCCACACAAGGTCTTCTCATGGATCTCAGAACATTAGTAAACACTACCCGAGGAAGACGTCACCACGGCTCAGTGAAAGCATGTTGAAGGTCCTGCAACGTCAGTAGTGGATTCACTTGCTGACAAACACGTCGACCCAGTTCGTCCCAGATGTGTTCAATAGGATTATGGTCGGGGCTAAGCGACGGCCAATCCAGGACTTCGACACCGGCATTTCTTAAAAAAAATTATGGGTAGCAATTGCCGTATGGGGTCGAGCATTGTCTTGTTGAAACGTGTCTCTGCATAAACGGAAGAAGAACAGGTTGCAAAATCTGATCCCTGTACTGGACAGCGTCAGCATTTAAGTTCCCTTGGACAACAACAAGAGGAGAACGTCCATGTGCACAAAAAGAACCCCGAACCATGACGCTGCCGCCACCAAATTGATCAACTTCTCTGACGCATACTTGAGCGTAACGTTCACCTCGTCTGTGGTACACTCGGACCCTGCCATCGGCAAATCTCAAAGTGAATCGAGATTCGTCACTAAAGACAACCGAATTCCACTGTCTTTGAGTAAATCTTATGTGTATTGTGGCCCACACAAGTTGGTCCTTTAATAGGGCCTCCGAGCTCGAAGACCAGCAGCCTGCAAATTTCGAACAGTTTGTGCAGTTACCCTTCCACCAAACATCTCTACTTGTGGAGGCTGCAGTGACAAATCTGTTTCTAAGATGACGTAATCGTATCGCTTGATCTTCCTGGAGTGACGTCACACGTGGCGCTCCCGCCCTTGGGCGGTCGGCAATAGTGCCAGTTTGAAGCACTCTCATTCTAAGATTAATTATTGTCTGGCGTGAACAATTAAAGCCTCTTGCAACAGTGACCACAGACTGACCAGCATAGAGCCTACCTATAGCACGTAGACGTTCTACATTTGAAAGGCGCGGCATTTTCTAACAAAGATGAAAATAACAATTTTAATTTGTTTTTCCAGTTCAAGTTACGTGTGCGTGTTCAGTTTAAGCAAACTTGCATCGATTGACCTCACGAGTTTGTGTTTGCACGTGTTTTTCAGGTTTTTCATCTTTATATGCTCAAGGGTCACGTGACTTTACAATTTTATGAAATTAAAGGCTTCTTACTACTGTACTTACTATCGTTAGAAACACTTTAAAATATATTTGACTTAGGCCTACCAGAACCAAAGCCTAACAAGTTTGGGAAGCGAAACGACTCCTAGGCACGAATAACAAACCGTAGACAAAGTAAGCTTCTAAGACCGGTAATCCGAGTCTAACTTGGCATGTATTTAGATAGTCTCTATCATCCACACAAATATTCTACGAATATTAGTCTGGATGGGTCCTCAAAATTTGACTGAAAATAGGTCATTGTCTGGATTATCCAGTCTTTTAAGTTACCACGTACTGAATCTATCAAAACAGCTCGTTTGTCAACAATGACACTCTTTAAAATTTTGTTTGTAAAGGTTTCAATTGAAATTTTCTCTTGTCATGAATCAGACGTATGGCTTCTCACAATCTTCTTAATTATTCATCGTCTCTATTTTGTTGCTAATAATAGATGTGCCAAGTGAATTGTGGGATACATTTCAACCACGCTTTATAGAATCTAGCAAAATCGGCCCGGCTTCATAAGATCTAGCACTTACCGAGATTTTAGCAAAAAGGTTCCATTGCCCATGCGTAACTGAATGTTTGGTTTTTTATGTGGTAGATTATCCAGCAATTTTCGTCAAAACTTGAGAACCGACCCAGACCCTCCGTGCGTTGAAGACTAGGGGGTTCTGGGTGACCGAGACTAGTATTTAGAAAGTTCCCCATATATATATTTAGTTTGTTATCTATAAAATAAGAACGCCATGTATTTGGAGTTGACCATATAAATAAATTTTGAGTATAACATCAAGTTTAAGATTACATGTCTATAGATTTGGAGTTTAGCATCGATTTAAAGTTTACCATAGAAATAAAACCAAGTTTGTCATATTTATAGAGTTTAGCATATATATTTTGAGTTGACAATAAAGTCGCAATCGGCGCCCCATATGCCTAAAATACACTAGTAGCTGTTTTCCATAAGTGTGTGTTACGTGGTTACTCCATCCAGTTACTTAATGCCATTTAAAGATCATAAGGTGTATTGTAATGTGTTTAATGATAACTAAATACAATGTATACACATTATAAATGTATATAAATACATACAGGGGCGGATCCAGGAATTTTTGCAGGAGGGGGTTTGCCAGGTTTCGGTTACGGAAATCTGCCACCATCGTCTCTAAATTACATAGGCATACATACAAATTGAGCTTTTTTAAACAGAGAAATCGTTTTTATACTGATGTAGGATCACTTTGTGATGTAATTTCATGTAGCAAGGCATATTATTTTTTTTGTAGATGAGCAGGGGGAAGGGGGGGGGGCACCCCCTCTGGATCCGCCCCTGATATATAATGTACTGTATTAAAGGTATAGGCACATTGTGTTATATACAGGAATAAACAAAAGATATACAAGGTAATGTATAAACTGAAAAAAAATACACAAAGTAGTGTATCAAATATAAACTAAAGATACAAAGTAAAGTGTAAGGCATATGATGATAACTAATTATAAAGATGCACAATATATTATACTGTACATGTATATGATTTACATTGTATTGAATGTAGATAAACTTAAAATACACTATATACTTTAAGATATATATAGAGAATCTCCTACGAGTCTTATTTGATATCAAAAAAGACGAACTGGAGAGGTTACTTATCGCCCAATCCTTTCTTACATGCACAAATAAATAAATATAATACTTTGCTATAGATTTCACTTTTACTGATACATCAGTTTACCTATTGCAAAGTCCGATATATTGACCCATTATTTCCTTTAAGGTTGATTGAAGATACATTATGGGAGATAAGATAAAGAGTTGGCAGTTCTCACTATAGTTAAAAACAAGATAGTGTAAAGGTAATTTGCTGAAAATTTCAGTCACATTAATCCACTATGAGCCGAGAACGAAGCAGGTGAAATCTTCGCCTAGCCACGGTCATCATAACAAAAATCGTTATAGATAATTAAAATTATCAATGGCCGTTAAGTAGCATATACGAATCTAATCCAGCGATATCTCTTATGTAATTTATCACACAAGCGATATCTACTGTCAAATTTGTTATTGTGTGATAAATGATAATATACAATTTATTATATTGTCTACAAAGAAACACCAAGGATATACCATGTAATGTATTTAGATGTGTCATTACTTATTTTTAAAAGAAAATATAACTATTTTTATTTGTCCTTTAAATGTTTATTGTCATGTAATTGTCACTTAAACCAATTGGTCCATGTAGTTTTCAATTAAAAAAAAATAAAAATGAAGTTTATTAGAATCAATCATAAAGTTATTGCCTTTGACATTGAGACCTTGTGGGATATTCTATCATTCCCAAAGTTGCTGTCCTTAGCACCAAAAACAGTAAAAAAAGATTAAATGGCTGTTAAAAGGTTGACAATGTGTTATTTATGTGGTTTATATTTGAGGTACATACACTTATCCTCTGATTTTTTTTTTTTTTTTTTTTTTTTTGTCCCCCGCCTTTCGAAGAAAGTGGGGGACTATTAAAATGGGTTCGTCTGTCTGTCCTTTCTAATTGAGCTAGAATGTTCAAACTTGGTGAAGGTATGTATATACCTTGATGGAGTTCGAAGATAAGCATTTTCTGCTTAGGGTAAGCAGAGATAAGCAATTTGATTGGTTGATGCTTGGGGACACGATAACTTTAGTTCTAATTAAGTGACAGTGATGAAACTTAATTGGTGTAT
Organism: Patella caerulea; assembly: GCA_036850965.1. Lineage (NCBI taxonomy): Eukaryota > Metazoa > Mollusca > Gastropoda > Patellidae > Patella > Patella caerulea. The sequence goes on along the minus strand of JAZGQO010000001.1, from coordinate 44,386,200 downwards.
ACTTTCGTTACATCAGTACAATGACCAAGTTCGATAATGAGCATTTTCTGCCCAGGGTAAGCAGAGCCATAAGCAATTTGATTGGCGGAGACTTTGGAACACAATAACTCTCCATCGTATTGATCCCCCTAAAAGTCATGATCAAGGTAGGCCTACCTATTACTTATTAGTAAAAATTTAATAAATGTAGGTTTTATCAAATTTTAATGCATGGATTAACCTACTGATTGTATCCACATCTCACCAATACAGGTGCTTTTAGAAAACGACCATAATCCACGGCTACTTTTAACTTAAGCCTACATACATTATATTATATAAGTATAAGCCTATAGTCTACCTACTAATAAAATTATTAATCAATAAATAGGCTTAATAATAGGTTTGTACACTCGAACAAGCCTATAAGATAGGCTTAAATTAATGGGCCATTCAATGCATTTTTTTTAAATGGCATTTTATTTCCTAATGTAATGTTTCTGTAATATACATGTAATAATAATAATGACTTTATTATAGCCTTTCTGACATCCTGCCCTTCATAGAAAATATATTACAAAATATATAGACTGATGCATTAAATAACACACAACAATAATTCACAATAGAGGAAAATAATACAAATCATTTAAAAGATTAATTTAAGCATATGAGCTTTCATAAAACAGAAAGTTTGAATAAAAAGACATAACATGTATCAACAATTTTAAATGTACAATACGTTCATAATTATAATATGGTGATTTACAGAATACACGTATTTAGGGGCTATTTAGGATAATACATTTGGTGTAGATTTAAGGTATAGGTTTTTTCCTGAAAAGTATCAAGTTATTTAAAGAGGGTGGCAACGAATTCCATAGTTTTGGTCCTTCAAAGCGTATACTGCTTTTAACTATATTAATACGTTTGGTTTAACCCTTTTGGGCCCAAGTGGTTAAGTTTTAAAATAATTTCTTGTTTTATGGTATTTTATAGATGATTTGGTTAGAGTAGCCAAAAAAATATTTTTAAGTTTTACAAATTTTCCTGACGTGGCTAAAAGAATGAATTAATTTCAATACAAAAAAGACAAAAAAAAAGTTTTAACTATTTCAAAAATAAGTATTTTCATCATAACTTGAATCCGCAACAGACAATTTTACCTTTCTCTATGACGTAATCTTGGCGGTCCTTTGAGATGCGCGCGCTACATTTTACCATTAGCGTGCTAGCTTTTGAACGAGTAACATCGTTCACCATTCAATCTACAAATTTAAAAATTTGTCGCCTTTTGACCGTTTCTTAAACAGATTGTAATTTATTCCTAAGGCAACTTTCTTACGTTGGTTTGTGATAACGTAAAGAAATAGAGTTCAGCTCTCAAGGTTTTTGTGCTTTTCTCGTCGTTGAAATCAGACGAATCACTCAAATAAAATGGCCGAGTCCATGGTCACTAATACTAATAGTATTAGCTCAAAATCGAAGCCCAGCAGACCAAGTACAAGTAGTGAGCTTGAAGATTTTAACTTCGCTGGAATGATTTTTGACAAAACAAAGCCAGAAAAGGCAAAGATAAAACTGCTTCCTCTACGACAAAAGGGCGTCTGCTAGTCAAACTCGAAAGAGAGATGACCCAGTTGATGTTACTAAAAAGCCATACATCTGAGCTGACATCGACTTGTCAGACTTGGCCGGTGAAGGGAAAAAATTCTTTTTCAAAGAAAGCCGATGAATTGGGTAACTTCAGGTACGAAATGGATAACTTCAAGGACGAAATTAGATATATGCTGTCGGGGATGCTGAATAGTTCTTCGTCTCCAAATAACAGGAAGCGACGTCATTCAGACGGAAGTAAACAAACTTCACTTAATACTACCGGTACGGTGTTTATTATAAAAGACAACTCATCCCAACTTTAAAACATGGATAGAGAGAGAATCAATTATAATTATAAGAACTCATCCCAACAAATATAAGTGATATTTGTTTCAATACAGTTGCTATCTTTGAAGACAACTCAGCCCAAATCCAATCAGATTGGTGAAGCACTTCAAAGACAAATATTATAACGTTTATTAAAATGCTTTGAGTAAGTGTCAAAGCTGGGATATTGTATAAAAATACTGAAATCAAATATTTTAAATTAACTTTTTAATATACAAGAACTTTTTATTTTGTGTTTACCAACTTTCAACCCACGAAGTGTAAATACATGTAATTTAATTTAATCAACCTGTCCATAATATATAACATATATTGGATGTTAAATCTGTAAATGTCTGATAGCTGTATAGTTTGTGAATCAGTAGTTTGCCTAAGGCAGGGGGCTGTTCACTGTGACGGGTGTGAACAATGGCAGCATAGAACTTGTAATACTGGTAAGACTTTAATGTCAAGTAATGAGTAATGAAAGATTTCAGAAGTAATGAGTAATGGAAATGTAATTAATTACATTCCAAAAATCATGTAATGGTCAATTACATTTCAATTACTCTTCAATTACATATAAATATTTACATATGATAAACATCAAACTTGATAGCAACAAAGAAATAAAAAATTAAAAAAAAAAAGATTTAAATCGGTTTTAACAAATTATAAGAAGGCATTCAACATTTTCTTTTATTACTTTTTATGTAGGATTCTTTAGACATGTGACTTAAAAAGAGAATCTTTGAGGAAAAGATTACTTTATTAATCAAAGATTAAGTGTTAATTTACAGTCAATCATTCAATCAATCAATCAGTTAGATTAAAAGACAATAGTTTTACTTCACTTTAATCTTCATCTCAAGGTAACAAGTGACAAACCAAAGAAAGCTTTCAATTATCTCATTATTTTATGGTTACTTAATATATTAACCATCATATATTTTGTTATAGAATCATGCTGAATAATTTATCAGTTATGCAATATATTATAGACAAACTATTTGGATTGATTAAGAATCTTATAATATAAAATTACTTAAAAGAAAATTCAGTTAATCAACACTTTCAATTCATTTGTTGTTGTAACAGATTGGTAGATGTGTTTGTTTTATTCTTTCATCATGAAGCACTTCCAACAAAAACAACGATTAACGAAACTGAGTTGTAGTATTTACCTCTATTACAAACTAATTAAATTGGTTAAGCACTTCAAAGACAAATATCATAATGTTAGTGACCAGACTGAGACTACATCCCATTTATCAGTTTGCCCTGACGTCGATATGCCAGAAAATATAATTTAATAAATTGTTGATGTAATAAATTCATATTAGTGATTAATTTGTGGTATTTCTTTGTAACTTGGAATGAGTGGCGGGTTTTAAAAGTTGGGATGAGTTGTCTTTTGACTTGGGATGAATTGTCTTTTGACTTGGGATGAGTTGTCTTTAAAAGTAGGATGAATTGTCTTTTATTGGGATGAGTTGTCCGGGATGAGTTGTCTTTGGGATGAGTTGTCAGGTATTCGATTCAGGAGATGAGTCGGATGATAACGAACCGATTATGGAACTCACTCAAACACGTTTTAAGATTCCGAAGTTATCGGATAAGGCAGACAATGATGTCACTGCTCGAATTGACGAAATACTAGATGATTTACCGGCCATGGGCCGCCATGGCTCAGGAAAATGGGGGTGAAGATAATCTTGATTTTGAGGAGAGCCTCGTTAAGGATTATGTGATTTCTACAACCGTTGGGAAATCTGTTAATGAGAAAATCGCTCCAATTATTGAGAGTCTCTTCAGCAATCCTTTACCAAATGAAAAACTAACTGGGTTCATTGAAAAATATAAATATCCAAGACCCGATAATGTTAAAGTGTTTGCTTCATAAGTAAATTATGAAGTTTGGCGAGTGTTAAAGCCAAACACCATAGTTCAAGATTGTAAAATGGCTAAGACGTCTGAAAAACTGATTAAGGCTTCTTATGCAATCGTTAGTGCAATAAATGAATTGTTTGTGTTAAAGAAGAGTGTCCTTGATAAGCAGAAAGAATTCTCTTCAATTGTTAAGACATCTCTTGATGGTTTGACACTGTTGGGTTCAACGGCCTTGGATCTACATCAAAAAAAAAAGAGATTCCTTCAGACATGACTCAAATCTTCGATATGCCAACTTGATTTGCTGTCCTAGTAGCAATTCAAATGTAGGATCTTCAGAATATCTCTTTGGAGCTGATGTGGTCTAAAAGTTTAAAGACATTAAAGATTCAACTCAAAATCTCTCAGCTAACTCTGAAACCAGTTCAAAACCCGAAACTACATCTGGATATAATTACAGCAATAATAGTAGTAACTATAACTCTGGATTCAAAGGAAGTTCACGTTACGCCAACAAAGGAAAGTCTTTTTTTAGGATACAACAGGAGGGGTTCCAAGAGAGGAGGGGGGCCCTTCAGCACTTAAAATTTATAACGGCTGGGGACCTTGTTACTTGGGATATAGCGCGGGGCAGTGGGGCTCTGACACACTCACTGGATATGTTCTTCCGTTCCTTTTCTTGCTCCCCGGGTCGGCCGTGTTATCTATAGCGGCTTTTCTATTACTGAACTCATGATGTCTCATCACCACGTGTTGAACAAATCAGACAACAACCAATTAATGGGTGTTATTGCACTTTCGCACCTCTACCAGTTCCCGTGGTTGTAGAGACTTGAAATAAATTTTCAGGGGATGTCAAAGGGGACTAGCGATGACCTCACGCCAAATTTCAACCGAATCGATCAATAACTTTTCATTTTACCGACCTTTTACGTTCTGTTTCAAAGATAATCTTACCCGTTCGATTTTACCCGTTATCCATTTTCTTTGTTGACTATTTAGACTCGAATAACAAGACACTCAGATGGACCCCGACACTCTACGCTACACGCCTAAGTTCATAATAATAATAATAATTTTGGTATATTTTAATTTTTGCGCTAAGCCACCATTTTCTGTAAATGACTATTTGGCATTGACCATTTGGATTGTCGTTTACGTGTGAATAACGTTGTGTGACCTTGATGCTGACCCTGACTTTAAATTTTCCATCGAGCTCGGGGCCTTTGTGTTTATGCTTGTTGTCCCCATACTTCTTGTTGTATTATCAAATTCAATGTTCGAGGTGAATGAAGAGACGATTTCCTTCAAAAAAGGTAACAGGGTCAAAGTCGTGGGTCAAGGTCATACTACAGAAAACTGAACTGAAACTTTTCAAAGTCAGTTTTTGGACACTTGACCTTGGGGCACGACCTTCACCCAATACTATATTTTGAAGTTCACAATCTGGACTTGAACCACCGACCTTGGACCACACTGCTTGGTCAGAAAACTGTCAAATGCCGAGGGTCCGTGACGAAAAGGAAGTCAATGGGCGTGGTCAATGTAGACGGTCGTGGTGACCTGCACTAGTCAAGGCTAACCAACCGTGATCTTGACTTTGACCTTGAGTCCAAACTTCCCATAGTTCTCGGAGCCTTTGCGTTTATGCTTGCCATGACCCTATTTATCGCTGTATTATCAAAATCAATGTTCGAGGTGAAAGCAGAGACAACGTCCTTCAAAAAAGGTAACTGGGTCAAAGCCGTGGGTCAAGGTCATGTTACAGAAAACTGAACTCAGACTTTTCAAACTCAGTTTTTGGACATTTGACCTTGACTTACGACCTTCATCCAGTAACCATTTTCAAAGGCCACAATTTGAGCTTGAACAACCGACCTTGACCTTGATCCTGTCACACACTGCTCAATCAGAAAACGGTCAAACGCAGAGGGTCCGTGACGAAAAGGAAGTCAATGGGCTTGGTCAATGTAGACGGTCGTGGTGACTTGCACTAGTCAAGGCTAACGAACCGTGACCTTGACTTTGACCTTGAGTCCAAACTTCCCGTCGATCTCGGGGCCTTTCCGTTTATGCTTGCCATGACCCTATTTCTCGCTGTATTATCAAGTTCATTGTTCGAGGTGAAAGCAGAGACGATGACCTTCAAAAAAGGCAATTAGGTCAAAGCCGTGGGTCAAGGTCATGTTACAGTAAACTGAACTGAAACTTTTCAAAGTCAGTTTTTGGACATTTGACCTTGACTTACGAACTTTACCCAGTAACCTTTTTCAAAGGCCACAATCTTGGCTTGAACCACCGACCTTGACCTTGGTCCTGTCGCACACCGCTTGATCAGAAAACGATCAAACGCTGAGGGTCCGTGTCGGAAAGGAGGGCAATGTGAAAGGTGCATGTGACCTCCACAGGCCACGATATTTTTATTAGATGACTGTGACATGCCGGAGCCTTTGTGTTTAAAAAGCATTAAGATCATAGGAATGTTACTGGAAAAATGTTATAGGCCAAGAAATATCATCGATTTTCCGCTAAAGTAAAACTGTAGAGAATTACCTGTCTTATCCCTAATATGTTAAACAGGAGTTACTTCCCTTAGACCTAAAACCTAAAATGTTAAACAAAGAAAATGGCGTCGACCAGATAAGACTATCTGGGAGCTGAACGTAAAAGGTCGGTAAAATGACAAGTTATTGATCGATTCGGCTGAAATTTGGTGTGGGGTCATCATTTGTCCACCTGTACATCCCCTGGAAGTGCAATAGCGCCAATTAATGTTAATAATCTATTAAACTCGACAGAGTTAAATCATATAATATTAAATAGGGAAGTATGTAGTTATTGGGTGGCATTAATAAATACCGATGAGTACGGTGAGTACGTAAAACTTTGTGCTAGACTCCATAATTCTTGAGTGCATGGCTTTTATATATCTTGCGCGCTATTCTTCCACCGTGTCGTATAGCTACGGATTGACTACAAAAACTAGAGTAGGTAATCAAAGGAGATAACTCCCAATTTCCAAAAAGGGGAGATAATAAAATACGGATTGGCTTTGGAATGTGAACAACACTCATTACATGGCTCCTCTAAATTGAGGTAACAATTTACACTAGAAGTCACTTGAAATTCCTCTAAATAACAGTCACTGAATGTCACTTTAAAATGTAAAAACAAAAAGAAAATAACATTGAGATTACTTTGAATCATTGTCTATGATTTATCACTTTGAAAATGTTCGATATTTTTTTAAATAAACTTATTTGAAATAACAGTCTTAATTCACTTTCATTTACACCAATGGTTATATCAAGGCTCCTCGATGGGGATTCCCTTGGTCTTCAGTTTCATCAGCAGACAGCAATAATACCAATTTATGCACAGGTCTTTCGAGATACTGGACTGGCTTAACTCTTTTACCATAACGATCTAATGATGAATCAGCCATCTGTAACTTAACTTTACGTACTAAGCCATCATCTTCAGGATACACTTCGTCGACTCTAGCCAACCGCTAGTGATTTCTTGGTTCATTATCAGACATGATAATTACGATATCGTTGACTTGTAGATTCTTATGACTTCTTGACCATATCTGGCGTCCTTGGAGATTCTGGAGGTAACTCTTTCTCCAAGAATTCCAAAACTCATTGGCAATATACTGTACTTTCCGCCATCTTTTTCGAAGGTAGACATCGTTGTGCATGAAAACACCTGGAGGGGGTAAGAGTATCTTGGTCTTGGAATATGATTTGGTGTGATAGGTTGATCTGGGTCGGTTGATATTGTTGTGAGAGGACGATTATTGACGATTGATTCAGCTTCAAACATGAAGGTTCTAAGGCACTCGTCGTCTAAACGAGAACTGTGTTGGTCCATGAGTGCTGATAAGATACTTCGGACTGTTCGAATCTGGCGCTCCCACACTCCTCCCATGTGACTTGAATAGGGAACATTCATCTTGATTTCATACCAATCACAACCATCCTTTAATAATTCTTGTCTTTATTTTTTCTTGGTTCATCTCTTGTAGTGCAGTCTTGAGTTCAGTTCTTGCACCAACAAAATTACTTCCTTGGTCACTTCGGAGTTGTCTAATTGGATCCCGTTGACCTACAAATCTTCTGTAAGCGTTTATAAAGGAATCTGCTGACATATCATTGGCTCATTGGCTATCTCGAGGTGTATAGCTCTGGAGACATTGCAAGTAAATAATGCCCCATATCTTTTGAGTTCTGTTCTTCGTTCTTTTACCACGAATGGCCCCAAAAAATCAACGGAGCAGTAGGTGAAGGGAGGTGATGGTTCTAACCGGTCCCCAGGAAGGTCTGCCATCTTCTGACTTTGGGTTATACCTCGTAACTTTCTGCACTTGACGCACTTGGAGATGTGGTAACTAACGCAGGAACTGCCATCGATTATCCAATAGCCAGCTGACCTTATTTCTTGATGAGTAATACCTCTGCCTTGGTGTTGTATTCTATTATGATGATGACAAATGATCAAGTCAGTTATGTGGCCTTTTTTGGGTATGATGATAGGATGCTTGGCAACATCAGGTACTTTGGCGTGCTTGATTCTCCCACCGACAGTATACCCTTCTCATCAAGGAATGGGTCTAGTCTATAGAGTGATGACTTGCTTAACTTGCTGTCCTTTGTTTCTTGTTCCTCATTGGATGTTAAAGTCTTAATTTCATTATCGAAATACTGTTTCTGGAGCATCATAATAATCCTGGTTTCAGCATTCTCGATTTCTTCTGCATTCACAGGAACATACAAATAGGGTTTGCCTCGAGTTCTTTTGTTCTTTGGTAAGTTTTCTTGTTTCTTGTTCTTGGTTTGGGTTCTTTGTGTAACTTGATTTTCTTTGGTTCTTTGGGTATCTTGATTATCTTGGGTTCTTTTGGCTTCTTCTTCATCTTTATTATCTGTTTTTCGGATTTCTTGTATTTGAGTTTCTTGGTTAAGTTCTTGGGTGTCTTGTTTGGATTCTTGACGTTTGGTAAGCAATCGTAAGTAGACTGCTATGGCTCTTGCTGCCTTGTACCAACTTGAAAAATAGGTTAGTCGTTCTAAGATTGATAGGTACAGATTGACTTGGGTCTTCATCGTTGATACAGACTTAACTTCAGGATCTTCTTGGGAAATATCAAATTGTTGATTTGATTCTTGGGTTGATTCTTGACGTTTCCAAAGAAATTCTGGGCCATTCCACCACCTGGTATTCTTGATTAGTTCTGCAGCCCAAAGGTCTCGTGAAGCATCGTCTGCTGGATTACTTTTAGATTCAACATATCTCCACTGATCTGGTGATGTATGGTCTCTAATCTTTTGAACACGATTTGCGACAAAGGTGTGAAACCTACGGGCTTCATTTCTTATGTAGCCTAATACAACTTGACTATCTGTGTAGAAGTATTCTGCTACTGGTCTTATATACTGAAGTTCTTTAGACAAAATCTGGCTAATCTTTACTGATACTACAGCTGCAGTTAATTCCAGTATCGGAATGGTAACCGGCTTGAGGGGGGATACTCTTGACTTGGACAATATTAGAGAACAGTGGACTTCATTATCCTTGTTAATAAGACGAAGGTACGAACATTGGCCATAACCATTAGTAGAGGCATCGGAAAAATGGTGAACTTCTATAACTTCCGGTTCGCCAAAGTCTGGGGGCTTGTAACATCTTGGTACTTGAAGTTCTGATAGGAGTAGTATTTCTGTTCTCCATTTCTGCCACGTAGGACGAATATAATCTGGTATTCTTTGATCCCAGTCTTGACCTTCTTGACAAAGTTGTTGCAGGATACGTTTACCAATCAATACGAATGGCGATACCAGGCCGAGAGGATCAAATATTGAACTAACAGTCGACAATAATCCTCTTCTGGTTAGGGGTTGGTCTTTAAGTTGAATCCGGAACCGTAAGGTATCTGATTCAATGCACCAGTTGACCCCAAGTGCTCTCTCGATAGGTATCTCATCTTGGGTAAGATCCAAATCTTTGCTGCTTTGACTTTTATTTTCAGGTGAGATTTTTTGTAAAACATTACTTGAGTTAGACACAATCTTGTGTAGAGTAAAACCACCTTTACTACATAATTCTTGAGTACTTTTGATAAGACTAACTGCTTCTTCTGGGGTCTTGACTGACTTCAGTCCGTCGTCTACATAGAAGTCATTTCGAACGAAGTTAGCTGCTGGTGATCCACATTCTTCTTCGTAGTCGTATTTCTGTTCTCCATTTCTGCCACGTAGGACGAATATAATCTGGTATTCTTTGATCCCTGTCTTGACCTTCTTGACAAAGTTGTTGCAGGATACGTTTACCAATCAATACGAATGGCGATACCAGGCCGAGAGGATCAAATATTGAACTAACAGTCGACAATAATCCTCTTCTGGTTAGGGGTTGGTCTTTAAGATGAATCCGGAACCGTAAGGTATCTGATTCAATGCACCAGTTGACCCCAAGTGCTCTCTCGATAGGTATCTCATCTTGGATAAGATCCAAATCTTTGCTGCTTTGACTTTTATTTTCAGGTGAGATTTTTTGTAAAACATTACTTGAGTTAGACACAATCTTGTGTAGAGTAAAACCACCTTTACTACATAATTCTTGAGTACTTTTGATAAGACTAACTGCTTCTTCTGGGGTCTTGACTGACTTCAGTCCGTCGTCTACATAGAAGTCATTTCGAACGAAGTTAGCTGCTGGTGATCCACATTCTTCTTCGTAGTCGTAGTAGTATTTCTGTTCTCCATTTCTGCCACGTAGGACGAATATAATCTGGTATTCTTTGATCCCTGTCTTGACCTTCTTGACAAAGTTGTTGCAGGATACGTTTACCAATCAATACGAATGGCGATACCAGGCCGAGAGGATCAAATATTGAACTAACAGTCGACAATAATCCTCTTCTGGTTAGGGGTTGGTCTTTAAGATGAATCCGGAACCGTAAGGTATCTGATTCAATGCACCAGTTGACCCCAAGTGCTCTCTCGATAGGTATCTCATCTTGGATAAGATCCAAATCTTTGCTGCTTTGACTTTTATTTTCAGGTGAGATTTTTTGTAAAACATTACTTGAGTTAGACACAATCTTGTGTAGAGTAAAACCACCTTTACTACATAATTCTTGAGTACTTTTGATAAGACTAACTGCTTCTTCTGGGGTCTTGACTGACTTCAGTCCGTCGTCTACATAGAAGTCATTTCGAACGAAGTTAGCTGCTGGTGATCCACATTCTTCTTCGTAGTCGTCTGCAGCTCTTCTGAGGGCAAAAATGGAACAAGAGGGTGATGATGACGCACCGAATAAGTGCGCAGTCATGCGATATTCGATCGGTTCTTTATCAAAATCGTTGTTTTCCCACCATAGGAATTTAAGGAGGTTTCTATACTTTTCTTCAACTGATACTTGGTAAAACATGGCTTGGATATCACATGTAAATGCTATAGGTTCCTTTCTAAATCGGCACAGTACACCAAGGAGGTTGTTGGTCAAATCAGGTTCCTGTAATAGCAGATGGTTTAAGGACTTAGCTTGGTATGTCGCGCTGCAATCAAACACGACCCGGATTTTCTTTTTCTTGGGATGATAAACTCCGTGGCTAGGCATGATCCATGACGGGTTACTTCCTGTTGTATCTTGGGGAACCTTTTCAGCATAATTCTTGTTGATAATATCTTCCATAAAGGTACAGTAGTCTTCTTTATACTTCTTATCTGTCTTCAATCTTTTCTTCAGTTTCATTAATCTGGTAAGTGCCAACTCTTTGTTTTCAGGAAGCTCAATATTCTCTTTCTTTAGTGGTAGGGGTAACTGGTAGTGATTATTATCTAAATGAACAATATTCTCTTCACTAATCTTGATAAATCGTTTATCTTCTCGTGAGTAAGACCTTTCTTCGTCTTCTTTACAGTTAAAGTCGAAATTAAACATCTGATTTACTTGGGTTAATAATTCTTTACATTCTGTTTTGTAAACAAAATGATCTTTCTTTTCATCTCTTGGTTCTTAAGTAAATCTCTGACATGATGGGTTAATCATTCCAACGATTCCCCACCCTAACCGTGTCCTAATGGCGTATGGCTCATTTCCATTACCAGGTATAACTTCTTGAGGCTTTAAGGCTTTGGTACAGTTTATTCCAATTAAGAGTCCTATTTCTACATCTTCTTTGTAGGGCATGATTTTAGACGAAATCCTGTTGAGGTGTGGCCAATTCTTACAGGTTTCGGGTCTCGGGTTTTGATCTCGCTTTGTTGGGATAGTTTCTCGAGTGTAGGTAGGGGGTAATGAAATTTCTATGGTTTCGTGAATGTCCTGTATAATTAATCCAGAAATCTTGGTGCTCGTTATAACTTCTTCGCCAAGGATGGTTGATAGGCCTAAGCTGACATCTATTCCTTCACAATTCAAGACTTTTGTTTGTTCATCTCTGACAAAACAGGCGTCAGATTGTTCATCCATTACTGCATAAACCAGTATCTTCTTGGTCGGATGACCTCTGTGGAATAACTTGACTGGTACTATTAAGGAGTGTGATTGGATACAATCCCCAAAATACTTGGTACAGTTGGAAACTGCATATCGTTCTTGTTGTATTCTTTTCTTGTATCTTAAATAGAGTTCTTGATCGTGTAACGATGTAGGGTGATTCCAGTTACATTTCTCGCACCTCCTTTTGTTCTCACAATTATTTCGTATGTGTCCGGTTTCGAAACATCCATTACATAGGCCTTTCAATTTTATAAATTCTCTTCTCTCTGGTAAGGAAAGTTTAAGAAATTCTTCACAGGTATTCAGATCTTTACAGTTTTTTTCTTACACATTCTACAACTCTGTTGTTCTTCATACGGCTTCTTTTCTTGATAATTCTTGTTTCTTGATTCATTTTCTTGATAATTCTTGTTTCTTGATGCATTTTCTTGATAATTCTTGTTTCTTGATTCATTTTCTTCTATAGCAGCTGTTGCATAACTACTAAAGGTTCTCTTCTTTAGGTGTTCAAATTTCCTATCTGTATCTTTATTCCTGTCCCTTTCTTCTTCTGACCTGAGATTTGAGGTTACAGGATTGCATGCAATCCTGGCTTCTTTCTCGAGAAAAACTGCAGAATTCAACAAATGTGGGATATCTTGATTCTTGTTGTCCTTTTGGGCGTTTCTCTTAGTATTCATCATCGGAATAATCAAATTTTTCAATGGCTCTATCCACTATTCTACTCCATCTGTTTACAATATGATGAGGCATTTTTCTTAATAGTTTCTTATTTTCATCTGGATCATTCAGGATTTCTAGATATTTGACAGTATCCATGGCAGTTTTAGTGTGTAGAAGAAAGTCTGAAAACTTTATAAGACTGATACCATCATTATATGGAATCTTTGGCCATTCCCTAAGTTTCTTCTTATAGGCCTCTGCAATTAAAAGTGGGTTACCATATCTATCTTGAAGTGCTTTCTTTGCATCACAGTAAGCATCTGGTGTTCTTAAAGGAAGGTATCCTTTAATGGTATCTTTGGCATCTCCTGCTGTGTATTTGCCCAGGTAATACAACTTGTCAGTAGTTGATAAACTCCTGCTTTCTACAAGTGTTTCATAGGTGGAAATCCAATCAGTCCACATGGTCAGGCCACCCTTATATACATCGGGTTCGGGTTTAGGCAAAGTATCCTTGTCCCATCTTTTGGTTAGTAAGTCCACTAGTTGGTGAATATTGCCATCTGTTGGTTGTATCACTTGGTCAGAGATTGGTGAAATACTTGGAGGTTTGTTTCTTTCAACACTCTTTACTTGTGTCTCTAAATATTTATTTAGATGATCATTATTTCCTTTTTCTGTTGGTGGTCTTGAAAATAAAGATTTGGAATGGGATTCAGAATCTAAAATGCTAATCTCTGCCTTAACTTGAGCCAATTCTTTGGTAATCTGTAACTTCTTAAGTTCTGCAAGTTTCTCAGATTCTAGTCGATGAAATTCTAAGTCAACTTCTAATCTGGCTGCTTTAGCTGCTATCTGAGCTCTTTTCTCGGATCTCGCGGAACTTCTTATTGAACTTGAAGGAGCTACAGTTTCAGATTTGTCTACTGTTGTACCTATATCCTTTTCTATTTCTTTTACTTTTTTAACTGTAGAACTGGTGTCAACATTTCCTACTGTAACTTCAACATCAATAGGGTATTTAGGTATAGGGTCAGTTTCATATTCTTCATGTTTTGGGGCAGAAGTAGACATCTTTAATTCTATTTCTCAATGTATGATACTTTAAGTTTTTAATTCTTGATTTCTTTGCAATTGTCTTAAGTGAGGGGGGAATATTCTTCTTTTTCTTGTGTTCTTGCTTAATTGGGACTTGATTTCTTCTAATTCTGGTAGCCTTAAAAGAAATTCTTCATCGTGTGTAGTCTTGTTATTCTTTTTCTTGAAACAGGAGTCTTAGAAATCACAAAGTTTTACTATAACGGCTGGGTACCTTGTTACTTGGGATATAGCGCGGGGCAGTGGGGCTCTGACACACTGGATAAGTTCTTCTTTTCCCTTTCTTGCTCCCCGGGTTGGCCGTGTTATCTATAGCGGCTTTTCTATTACTGAACTCATGATGTCTCATCACCACGTGTTGAACAAATCAGACAACAACCAATTAATGTTAATAATCTATTAAACTCGACAGAGTTAAATCATATAATATTAAATAGGGAAGTCTGTAGTTATTGGGTGGCATTAATAAATACCGATAAGTACGATGAGTACGTAAAACTTTGTGCTAGACTCCGTAATTCTTGAGAGCATGGCTTTTATATATCTTGCGCGCTATTCTTCCATCTTGTCGTATAGCTACGGATTGACTACAGAAACTAGAGTAGGTAATCAAAGGAGATAACTCCCAATTTCCAAAAAGGGGAGATAATAAAATACGGATTGGCTTTGGAATGTGAACAACACTCATTACACCATTCCAAAAGTCGACAAGACAAGAAGAAAAACTAAATGATTTGTCCGACTCTGATATGGTGAGTACTTTAGTCAATTGTAATCTTTGGAAATCTTTCCTATCATTATCTAATTCATATTTGCCTGTGTTGCAAGAATCTTTTCAGGCAGGCAGTATTAGGGATAATTTTAATTTTTGGAAAAATCTGACAACTTTGTCTTAAGGTCAGTCTGTGGAACATCCATTGAGTTTGATGAATTCCCTGTTCAGACTATTCGTCCAGTGCTTTATAGATTTGGAAACCATAAAGCAGCTAAGATTTCTGAAATTCTTGATACAATGTTGCATAAGAAAATTATTGAACCATCTTATCTAGAGATAGGTGAATTCTCCTCAAATATTCAAATATTTTCACAATGCCTAAAAAGAATGATTCTTTTAGAATCATCTTAGATCTTTCAGATTTAAATGAATTTGTCACTTATAGACATTTTAAGATGGAATCTTTATTGAACCATCTTATCTAGAGATAGGTGAATTCTCCTCAAATATTCAAATATTTTCACAATGCCTAAAAAGAATGATTCTTTTAGAATCATCTTAGATCTTTCAGATTTAAATGAATTTGTCACTTATAGACATTTTAAGATGGAATCTTTATTAAATGCAATTAATTTGATAACTCCTAGCTGTTCCATGGCCTCTGTTGATTGGAGCGAGGCTTACTTTTCTATTCCTGTACGGAAAGAAGACAGAAAATTCTTAAAATTCCAATGGGATAATAAATGGTATCAGTTCACATGTCTGGCAATGAGTTTAGGAAGTGTGCCGAGGATTTTCACTAAAGCGACTAAAGTTCTATTCTCAGAACTTAGGTGTTTAGGTCATATCAACACATCGTTCATTGATGATTCACTCCTTATTGGAGACACATTGGAAGATTGTCAGAACAATGTGATGAGCACAGTCAAGTTTTCTATTTCGGCTGGTTTCACAGTAAATTATGAGAAATCAGTTTTCAAGCCTCAACAAGAAATCATTTATTTAGGGTTTATCATTAATTCTATTACCATGAGTATACGTCTGACTCCTGAGAAAGCCCTAAAAATTAAATCTGCCTGTAGTAATCTATTGGCAGGATCCGAAAGAGTATCAATACGATTTTTAGCTGAGGTAATTGGCCTCATGGTTTCTGCATTCCCAGGAGTTAAATATGCTCAACTGGATTATAGATGATGTGATAATCTCAAGACTAAAGCTTTATCCGAAAATATTGGCAATTTTGACAATTTCACTGAAATTCCATTAGATTGTAGAGGTGATATTAAATGGTGGATTTCTCATATAGAACACGAGTCCAAATCACTTTTCATTAGCAATCCTGATATTGTTTTGCAATCTGACGCAACCAAAACATTGGGTGGGGAGGTATTTGCAATGATCTTGAGACTGGAGGACATTGGTCTTCATTTGAGGAGAGTCTTCACATTAACGAACGTGAGTTATTGGCAGCCAAATACACTTTGGTGACATTCTGTAAAGATGTTAGGGATAAAAATATCCTTTTACAAATTGACAACACTACTTCTGTTTCGTATATAAATTCTCAAGGTGGGCGAATGAAACAATGTAATTCTATCACAAGACAAATCTATATGTAGTCTATGGATAGAAATATTTCCCTATCTGCATCTTTTATTAAAGGAGTTTTAAATGTTATAGCGGATCATCAGAGCAGAATTTCACATGATAATTCTGAATGGTCTCTAGACATGGATTTATTTCTTAAGATTAGTGATATATGGGGTTCACCCAAGACTGACCTCTTTGCAAGTCGCATCAATGATGCTTTCTCTGTTCCATGGAATGATTTTTTTGCATGATAGGCAGGACGTTGCAAAAGATTGAGCAGGACAAAGCTTGTGGCATTTTAATTGTTCACTGGTAGAGTACTCAATACTGCTTTACGAAGCTTATGAACTTAATCTTTGATTTTCCTTTTCTTTTACCAAGTGTAGATGTGATCCTAACCCATCCAACACGAAGAGTGTCAGAGTTACCAAAAATGAAAATGTTGGCTCTACTGGTATCGGGAGAGCTTTCGAGGAATTCCAGCTTTCTTCATCAGCAAAAGAAATCATCTTATCTTCATGGAGAAAATCCACTAGAGAGCAGTACACGACGTACCTTAAGAAAGGGGTTTCATACTGTAATCAAAGGACGATTGATCCCTTTTCGCCTAATCTAGACTGTGTTATTGAATTTTTAACTTTTTTATTCGAAAGTGGACTGAGTTACAGTGTCCTTAATTCAGCAAGAAGTGCTTTATCGACGTTTTTGTTTTATGACAATAGGCCAGTGGGCTCTTTACCTATCATTGTTCGTTTGCTCAAAGGAGTTTATAATTTAAGACCTGTGTTGCCAAGAAATGTTGTATCCTGGGATATTAATTTAGTTTTAAACCATCTGAAGAATTTACCTCCAGTTGAGGAACTTAATTTAAAAGAGTTAACATTAAAACTTACTGCGTTTATTTCTATACTTGCAATTTAAAGAATGCAATCGTTACATCTAATAGATGTGAGAAATATTACTCTCAGTGATAGTGAAGTGCGAATAACATTTGGAGACCTGTTAAAACAAACCCGGCCTGGTTTTCAACAGAAACAATTAGTAATCAAAGGGTTTCCTATGGTGATAATTATGTGTTTTAATAACCCTATCTGAGTATTTATCAAGAACAAAATCTTTCAGAAACCATAATAATCTATTTCTAAGTTTTGTTAAGCCTTTTAAGGCAGTGTGAAGAGACACTATTTTGCAGCGGCTGAAATTAGTTCTGAAAGTGTCCGGTGTTGATACAAGTTTATTTGTACCTCATAGTATAAGATCGTCCGCTTCTAGTGCAGCTGTGAGAGCTCTGTTCCCATCACTACCATCCTGAAAACAGGTGGCTGGAGCAGTGACTCAGTGTTCAGACGTTTTCATGAGAAGCCATTATCTAATGAAGGACAATTGAGTTTAGTTTTGTTGAATGAAAACACAACAGTTTAAGTTCATTTTTTGAACATTTTGCATTAATTCACATGTTTTATTAAAAGTTGTGTAAGGAAATTAAGCTTTGCTTTTTTCTGAACAGTATATGTTGGTCATGGTTATAACTTTAAAATCTCAAAGGACCGCCAAGATTACGTCATAGAGAAAGGTAAAATTTACAAATTAAACGAAACTTACCTGTAAGTTGAAGTTTGATTATAATTTTACTTTTCCTATGACAATCTTGTAGGTCATTTGCCCTCCATTTTTATACGCCCACATTGAAATGTGGTCGTATATTGTCGTCGCCCCCGTCCGTCCGTCCGTAGGTCCGGCGTCCACAATTGCTTGTTGTCGCTCTAGAGGCTAAAGTTAATATCCGATTGACTTTAAATTTATACACATTGTTTAAGGTCATGAGACGAAGAAGCCGATACTAACTACCAGAGTTATGGCCCTTGATCACTTCAAAAAATCTTGTGGACAAAGTTAATATCCGATTGGCTTTAAATTTATACACAGTGTTTAAGGTCATGAAACGAAGAAGCCTATTGATTTTCAGCGATTTCGGATAATTAGTGCCAGAGTTATGGCCCTTGATCACTTCAAAAAATCTTGTGAACACCCTAAAGGCCAAAGTTAATATCCGATTGACTTTAAATTTATACACAGTGTTTAAGGTCATGAGACGAAGAAGCCTATTGATTTTCAGCGGTTTCGGATAATTAGTGCCAGAGTTATGACCCTTGATCACTTCAAAAATCTTGTGGACGCTCTAAAGGCCAAAGTTAATATCCGATTGACTTTAAATTTATACACAGTGTTTAAGGTCTTGAGACGGAAAAGCCTATTGATTTTCAGCGATTTCAAATAATTACTTCCAGAGTTGTCTCCCTTGATCACTTCAAAAAAACCTTGTGACGCTATAGAGGTCAAACTTATCATCCTATTGACTTCAGATTGATACACAGTGTTTAAGGTCATGGGACAAAGAATCCTATTGATTTTCAGCGATTTCTAATAATTAGTGCCAGAGTTATGGCCCTTGATTACTTCAAGAAATCTTGTGGATGTTCTAGAGGCCAAAGTTAATATCCGATTGACTTTAAATTTATACACATTGTTTAAGGTCATGAGACGAAAAAGCCTATTGATGTTGAGCGATTTCAAATAATTACTTCCAGAGTTGTCTCCCTTGATCACTTCAAAAAAACCTTGCGACGCTATAGAGGTCAAACTTATCATCCGATTGACTTCAGATTGATACACAGAGTTTAAGGTGTTGAAACAAACAAGTATTTTGATTTTCAATGAATTTTGATAACTGAACTGCTAAATCCATGACATTAAATGTTTCCTATACTAATTATTAGCGTGGGTCAAAACTTTTATAAAAAACCAAAACAAATTCTAATGATTTTCAGATAATTACATAATGAGTTAAGTTACTCTTAATCAGATTTTAGTGTATTACAAATGTTTCATTACCAAAAAAAGTTAAAAATATGCGACAACCCTTGTTGACTGCCCGGACGATTTAGCTGTCGTGGGCGTATGTTTCGTTGCCTGGCAACCTATCTTTTATTGGGCTGAGACTTTAGTCAAAGGGTGATCTGATTTCCCTTTCCCTATTCTATTAATTTCTTATAACCATGCCCTCTTTGAGGAATGGTAAAATGTAGCGCGCGCATCTCAAATGGCCTCCAAGATTGTCATAGGAAAGGTAAGATAAGATTTTTCCTACATCATTAAGTCCTGTATTTCATACTGTATTGGGAGCAGCCATTTTGTTGGTCAGCTCCAGTCTGATATTCATGAAATTCAAAGCCGACAATGATTATGGTGTGACGGTACACAACCTAGAAATGTGACTTTTCGTCAAAATCGGATAAGAATTGTGACCTGTAGAGGGTCCACAACCATGATATACCATATTTTTACACTATGGTCCGATTTTCTCGAAATTCGAACTCAACCTTCCGTAGGGTGTAACGGTGATAGAGTCAAACGTTTTTTTAAATCGGATAATAATTGTGACCTCCAGAGGGACCATAGGCGATTTTTCGGACAATCAGGGGCCGTAATTCAGGAAGTTACGATCCGATATGCGCAAATAACAAAAGAAACCAAGATCTTTTGGGTTATAACCATGCATTTCAAGTTTCATCAAAATCGAATTACAATTGTGACCTATACAGGGTCCACAACCATGATATACCATTTTTTAACAGTATTCGCGTACAAACAGCGGCCATTTTGTCTGTCAATTTTGGTCCGATTTTCCCGAAATTTGAACTCAAACCTTACTTTAGGTATAAGGGTGATATGATCAAACGGGTTTTTTTTTTAAATCGGATAATAATTGTGACCTCCAGAGGGACCACAAGCTAAAAAAAAAAGATTTTTCGGACAATCAGGGGCCATAATTCAGGAAATTTACTTTCCGATAGGGGCAAATGTCGAATGGAACCAAGATCTTTGGGTTATAAACATGCATGTCAAGTTTCATCAAAATCGGTTCAAAATTGTGACCTCTATTGGGTCCACAAGCTCAAAACGTGATTTTTCGTACAATCAAGGGCCATAATCCATGAAGTTTTGATCCGACACATGCCAATATCGAAAGCAGCCGAGATCTTATGGGGATAAACCTATATTTCAAGTTTCGTCAAAATCGGAAAGGAATTGTGACCTGTAGAGAGTCCACAAACAAATTGTGGACGGACGGACAGGGGCGACGACAAAATACGTATACATGAAAATGTGGGCGTATAAAAACTATAGTTTCTCAATAATTTGAAGCAATAATCAATAGTTAAATTCATTCAATCTATGTTTTAATGTATAGCTTATTTCCAACTGCACCATCAAAATCGGCAATACAATTTCTTGATTAATTACAGCATAAGAATACATTACATGTAATAGATTAATTTACTCTTAAGGGCGAGATTCGATGTTTTTCTTAGAATAAATCTCACATCCACCACGATTTTATGAAAACCTATATCATTTTACAGTTTCACAAAAAGTTTAGCTTAAATCACTAAAATATGAAATTTTATGCATTTCACGAAGATTGATTGTATTACTTAAAAAGCGATTTTCATAGATTTTAGTTAAAATCACATGCGCCCGCGCAGTGCACATTTCCGCTGCGGGTACTTATGGTGAAAGCAAATACGCTTCGAAACTGAAAACTGTTGGCAGGTTGAATTAACGGTTGCAATATCAATGGAGGGAGTTTCATACGTTGAAGGAATGTTAGCACACGGTCAGACATTCGTAGAGAGGTGAAATAAACGAGTTTACTGCGTAATATGTCATTCGAAAAGTAACGGTGGGTAGGCCTTGAATTTGGCATTTGATTCGTGACATTGGAATTTGATTTACTCGCAGGCTTCAATGGATATAATGTGTATCGATAAACTAAAACACATGGATTTGTAGTTTTATGGAGAATCATCACAAACATATTATGATATTTGTGACTCAAACGGCTTATGTAGGTTGCAATTTTTCGTCGCATTTTAAAAGTATTTATCAACTTTGAAATTAATACACCAAATTGCCAATGTTCCGATGCCTAGATCTGACATGTCAGTCCCATAGACCCACCCTTTCAATGATACTTTGAAAATGATACTTACTCAATTAAATGATAAAATAGCTTTGATTCCTAAAATGCCAATTATTTTTGTTGTTTTATTAACGTAAGAGTTCATTAAGAAATTATAATAAATTTATAATAAAATTTAATTTCAAATAGGCCTATAACATTTTTCAATATAAACACATTTGCGATTATTGATTTATCTTTTTACAAATCATCATAACCCATAAAAGTATGCGTAAATACTACATATGGTTTGTCTAGTATTATAGGCCTTCAGGGCTTCTAAAACCAAGAAATGGGTCATATTAAACCATTGTACACAAATATATTATCTTTGTGGATAAGAGGGCTCTTCCTTCCAAGACATTGGATATGAATAAATGATTTTCTTTTATATTAGTGTTTCTGGGGTTTTGAGTGTCTTTTTTTCTTGGAGTTCTAATATGGAGCGCCATCCAAATGAGTAGTTGTACCGCTTGTTCAGGAACTTTTTTTGCACGTGCGTGCACGCATGCGCGTGCGTGTATGGGCGTGCACGTGACCTTGCACTGGATGACCCCTTGCACGTGCGTGACCCCTGGCGTGACCTTGCACGTGCGTGACCCCTTGCGTGACCCCTGGCACGTGCGTGACCTAAATGACCCCTTGCACGTGCGTGACCCCTTGCACGTACGGAGAGAAAAAGGGCGCGCGCGGAAAAAGAGAGAGAGAGAGAGAGAGAGAAGAAGAAGAAGAAGAAGAAGAAGAAGAAGAAGAAGAAAGGGGAAGAGAGGGAGGGGAAACAACTCTTTTCCATTGATTAAGTTGGCCCTGACAAGGGCCGTTGGTCCACACAATGTGTGGGTTAGCAGGAGCACTTCGGCTGCTCCCACCGATTCGGCTTCTTGGTGCATTTCACCGAATGCTTTGACCGCCTATGACAGGTGTTGCCAATTTCGGTCCCACACCAAAAACACACCAAGTAATCGGCATCGGGCCGATTCCCCCTAAACATAGGGTAATACCCCCGACAAGTAGCGCAAAACCTTTTATCTTTACGATCCATGGTGTTTGTGACTTCTTTGGGCTTTGACACTCCTATTTATAGCTCGGGACGGGACGAGTCTAAGGTGTTGGGACGATACCATTTTCCAACCAATCAGAATAGCATGACGTCACATGACGTCACAAACAACAGACACGTGATATGTTGTCGACATTTTATTGAACATATTTACAAAGTATTTTATTCAACACAAAATTGAACACAAAGGCATAGAACACAAATTTAATTGAACTTTAACATAAAAAACATATTTACAGAGCAAAAAAGCATCGACATCGTTGTCCCTTCTTCTGGTCTTTTTGCAAGTCGGGAAAATGATCCCTAGCCCATTGTTCGACGAGTATATCGTTCACACGATACACGTGCCCGAACACCGAAAGGGCGTGCGGGGAGGGAACGTGAAACCGATGACACAAATAATACAAACAATAATGGCCGCAGACGACACTCTCGAGTCCCTGAATCCATCGGGGTTGGTAGTGGAGTTGTAGATCTTGGACGAAACGTCGAAAGGCTTCTCCGTAAACATCAGGGGGACATCCGTAGGAATCAAAGAAGGTAATGTGATCTGGTCCTTCGCACACAAACACGGTCCAGTGTCTACCAGGTTGATCTTCGTCGTCCGTGTTGATGACGTAGGCTTTGGGGTATGAGGTCGGGCGCAGTATATCCAGATGATTACGAGCCCACACACCCCCGAATACGTTAGCGGGGAGGTGTTTTTCTAAAGCCCGTATCAGTTGTCGATTGGAGAGAGCCTCACCAATCTGTGATGACTTGTCGGTTGGCGTCGATTTCCAAGACATTGTCGTATTCGGCAAACAGAACAAGACTGAGGTGATTGGTCGGGGCTGCACCGAACTTGAGTTCCAAAGACAGGTTACCCGCCGCTTTGGGATGAAAGTAGTTACCGTCGGCACCGTGGTCGTTGGTCAAATCGAAACAATACAAAGTGTACCCATTGATATAGTCGTTGAAAGGAAGGTCCAGGTCTTCTCGGGTGTTTAAGACGGCCACTCTTTTCATCAAATCCAGATATGGTGCGATGGCTTGTCGCTGGGGAAAGTTGACGTCGTATTCGTCCACAATTTCCCCGTTCTTGGTCAGTTTGATGTTTTCCAATTGATTGTGTTCGAATTGGAAGGGATTTCTGTTTTTTCTTCCGTCGTAGGCCGTGTTACGTACCATACCCACGATTAATCTCTTGGGCAGACTTTCGTTGACAAACAAATTGTCTAGGACGTGACTGGTACGATTGTCGGGAATGACCATGTCGCGGACCACCACGCGTTTCAGGGGATACTTGGCGTTGGACGATTGAAGTTGCGCGGCCACCCGTGTGTAGGTACTGGGAGCTAGAGTGACGAACGGGATATCCAGGTAGGCTTTGGTGAACTCGACTTTGTAGTCTTCGGCATCGTTGCCTTCGCCGTACATCAGAAAAAATTTCGGGGATTGCTTTTCCAATTTCAACCGCAGGTCCACACCGTCCAGCAGATACCGATCTTGTAAACACATGTCCAAGTGTAGACGCGACTGCAATTCAAAGGTGCGACTGGCAGCAATGGTTTTCTGGCGTTGTTCCAATCCTTTGTTATTCGGAGCCTGTCGTCCACCGTCCGCGGCGGTGGCGACAGATTTCGTGGAATTGAACTGCCCGGCGGTATCTTTTTCCCACAGGACTTGTTTCGACAGGTGGTCGTTCTTGGCTCCCTTACCGAAACTCAGCAAATTCTCCAAGTAAGCCCGGTAGGGATAGGTGGGCAGAGAGGTGGTGACCAAAGTTTCGGCATCCTTTCCCAGGCGTAATTTGACGTCTTTAAACAAGGAATGAAACAAGTTGTTAATGGGTGCGACTTGACTATCCGCGTCCAGGTCATCCCCGTTGTTCTTGGTCACCTTCAGGGCCACGTGCAGTGTCATGTTGGCCAGATCGATGAAATCGGTGGTGGCATTGGAAATATAAAATTCGATGGGTCCGTCGTGGTTCAAGTCGGGCGTCAGTGGATACTTTCTGATTTTCGTCACCTTGTTTATGGCCGTCTGCGTGTCGGGTACACTGAACAAATCCTGCAATTCGTCTCGCGCGCAGGGACAGGAATCATTGCGCATTACCTGCGTAGCCATGGTCGAAGATATCTAGTTTACGTCGCTTGTGAGAGGTGACCTGTGTCTTCTTCTTCCTCTTCGGACGATGTGAAGTGGACGGGGTTCGTGAGGGGTCTTTTATAGGTTCCAGGTGGGCGACCACGTTCTTGAGTGTGTCGGACATCGTGTTTGACACCGCGGGGCGAAGCGTGTCCTGGGCGACTTTCTTCCAGTTCCATTTTTCACGACCACTGACGGCGTCGAGCACGCTTTGCCCCACTTTGGGTAACACTTGGGCCACATTCTTTTTCACGGCAGCTTTACCGGCCGACCACAAGGTCTTCCCAACCGATTTGACGGCATTCAATAACCCGGACCATCGACCGGCACCCTGTTGTCTCAGAATTCCTCCCCTGTACACCACCAGACCATTGCCAGCCCCTCGTTGTCTGAGCACTCCACCTTTGTACACTCGAATCATCATCGGCGGCGAAAATGAAGTTGGGTCACCACCTTACCGTCGAGAAATGGCACGGCTTTCCCCATTCCGTTCCTTATATAGAGACCAATGGAGCTTAGTCGACTGTACTTCAGAGGTAAGAAGTGAATCCTGGCGGGGCGGTGATACAATCGTCGACTGGGAATCACGTCCAACAAGGTAGCCTTCACGTCGCCCACGGTCTGGGGTTCGATAATGTCCGTGTAGATGTAAAACAGATCGTACTGGATTTGAAGATTTGGGGTGTGGTGGGCGTAGAAATACCGTAGAGTTTGGCCATCATTGCCGGTCATATCGATTGACTGCAGGGCAACCAACAGTTCGTTTCCAGGCCATCCCAACATGGACACGATGGGTCCACACAGACGAAGTTCGATTTTTGGCAACACGTCAAAATACAAAAGCGCTTGCACGTGATTGATCTTCAGATACACTTTGTCGTTGGTGTCGTCTTTCTTGAAAGACACGAATGAACCTTTTTGTGCGGCCGTTTGGCGCATCGCTTCTCGAGTTTCGTACTCGTCCTGCTCTTTCTTCTCATGGTCGGTCATTTCCTTGTTATTGGGATCCAAACGAACGGGTTTATGGGCCAAATGGTTGTAGATGGGAGGCAGGTACCACAACACCTTCAAGTGTTTGTTTAGGACATCCAGGATATGCCTCAGCGACTCGTAGTCGCCACTCTTGATGTGCGTTTCCATTTCGATAGATCCCTTGATCTCATCACCCTTTACACCTTTGAAACAATGCGACGGGTCGATCTTGTGGACGCTGTAGAAGTCCTGGCATATCTTTACTTCGGGTTCGTCGCTCGGAGGCGACCATGGATGAATGCGTAAGCCGATCGTGTTGTCTCGGTGATCGATGTTTTGCCATTGGTCAGGTAACGTGATCATGGACAGACCCACTTCCCATTCACGGTGATCGACGAGAAGTGGCGGGTCCAGATGTGTATGATACGTGGAGACTTTGTTGTCGGGATACCACGACATGGAACTGTCACTAGGGAGCGTGAGGTAAAAGGGCCGGTCGTTGTTCATTATGTTTGGTTTTCAAGGTTGGAGAAGGTAACAGGTAACCCAAGGTACTGGAGAGCAAGGCCGTCCACAACGTGGTCTGCGATCCGTCGGGTTTGAAAGCCAGTTGGGACAAAGAAACTCCCGCCACGACGTACACTAAAATCACTTGACAGAAAAAGACCATTTCCGCTTGTGGCACACGTTTTCCCAAGAGCGACCAATTGTGGGCACTCGCGGACGTGGACGTGGTTTCGTCTTGCATGTTGACTGATGTCGGCGTCTCTCGCTCCTATTTATACGTTTTGGAGACTGGTCCTGTCGATCCACGAATTAAAACTTGCCGGATAGCCCAACCATTTCACCAATACTTTGTCTTTTTTTCTTTCGAGTACTCTTTCGATGGGAAAGATCTCGTCGTCGTTGACTTGAACCGCTTGCAATTCTTCGGGATAGAAGGTGCCCTGTATGGGTTCGCCCCTTTCGTCCAACAGTTTGTAACCGGGACCGACGTTGGGTGCGACGTTGAACGTTTCCAGAGTCCAGTTGGGCCAGTAACCTTTGTCGAAGGCACCATGTTTCGGTAAAGCCAAACGTACGGTCGTACCAATGTCCATTGATTTTTTCTTTTTCGGGGGACGTGGGGGAGGCATTGTCAACATCCACTCATGTTCGGGGCGAACGTCTTTGGGCGCCATTCCGATGGTCCGATGTCGTCTAGCATTGTAAGCCCGAACCAGGTCGTCTAGCACGTCGATGTACCGTTGTGTTTGTCGATGAGTAAAGTATCGCCACATGCGTTCTTTCAGAGTCCGTTGAAATCGTTCGACCACACTGGCTTTGGTTTCGACGTTGTGTGTCACGAAAAAATGAATCTTTTTCTTCTTCAGGTACGCTTGCATTTTTCGATTGAGGAATTCGGTACCTTTATCCGTTTGAAGTCGCAGGGGTTGTCGACTTTGAAAGATTTGACGAAAGGCCTCCACCAAACTGTCCCCCGTCTTGTTTTTGAGGGGCAACACCCAAGCGTACTTGGAAAACACGTCGATGACGCACAGCAAATACCTGTATCCCTCATTCTGTTTGGCCAAGGCCGACATATCGCTCAAGTCGGCTTGCCACTGATGATCTATGCCGGCCACCACCGTGGGAGACCGCGAGAATTTCTTTTTCAATGGTTTGTGCAAGGTATACGCCCTTTGTTGTTTCAACCATGCCTTGACTTTGTCCAGGGACACACCGGTAGCTTTGTGAAGTCCCAGAGCGCCACCGAAAGCGGCCGGGTGGTTCGGGTCGTAATACACTTTCTTCAGCTTTCGTTCCATGTTTCAGCAGGTGTCCCTATGAACAGGCTATTTATAGTTTTTGCAAGGAGAGCCATCTTCTGGTAGGTATACTAGGCGTATCCGTACTGGAGATTTTCTTCTTTCTCGGGCGTCGCGGCGGAGTTCGTGTCGGTGGTGTGGACAATACGTTCCATCGTTCTTGATTCCCGATGGCTTCGCGCGGTACGTTCGTGGCCTTCAAACTTTGCATCACGCCAAACCATCCCACGGGAGCCTGGGTATTCTTTCGTCGACGAACCAAATCGTTCACAATGTCAATGGCATTGGTGTTGGGTACGGGTACCCCATTCCGAACCAATTCCAAGTTCTCGTTCCACGACCAAGGTGTCTTTTCTTTCATGTGTTTCAACAAAAGGCGAGCTCGGTGTTGATAAGGTCGAGGGACCGACTCCAGGATGGGTGCCTCCGAAGTTTCTTCTTCTCTTGGCTCGGGTATGTTTTCATCCAACAAGGGAACAACCTGTTTTCTTTTCCTTTGCATCGTTTGATAACGATGTAACAACTGTCCGTACCGTTGCATTTTATTTTCGTCGGTTAGGGTAGGATCGTTTAGCACGTGTTGCATGTCTTGGTGGACATTCTCGACGGCCTGCTGCAGTGGATCTCGATCGTACACGGGTTCGACTGGCCTGACTTCGACGGGTTTGACGTCGGGGAGCCCGTCGAAGGGTACCAGTTTCATTTTCTTGGCGAATTTCATCTTTGGGAAAGGACCGAAACAATCGAGTGTAGAATCCCCCTTTCTGTTGCTTCAAAAGTCGCCGACGGGTCTTCCAAGGTGTTTTAGACGTGCCCAAACGTCGTAACAAGGGGGCGTCCTTTTTCAAGCGCTTGACTTCTTTGTCGGTCACAGGAACGTTGCCGCGAATCAGGTTTCCAATACACTCACACACACCGTCGACAATGGGTTGGGTCTCGAGTAAAAGGGGACGGTCTTTCGGTGCAGTGTTCAAGAGATACCGCAGTGTGTCCATGACTGAGCTCGGGGTCGTTCTCCGGTCCCCTTTTTATACCTTTCTGTTCTCTGGGTTATCCACCAAATAGTTTAGATAGCTCGGCAGCCATAGCGTTCGCTCTATCGTGCCTTCTAAGGAAGGGATGTTTACCACCCTTTTGTCCACCCAATAGATTAGATACCAAGGGGGCCAAAGCCGGGAGGGCCATGGCCAGCAATGCCCCGATGGCACCACCCTGTTGATCGACAAGTCGCCGTTTGACGTCGGGTGGAACATTACTCAGTTTGCGAAGCAACGCTCGATGTTTGTTCAATTCTTCGGTACTCTGTCCCCTTCCGCGCTGTGCGGTCCGTCGAACGAATTGATTTCGTTTCTTGTTTCTTTCCTCTTGCAGCCTTTCCTTCCATCGCAGCAAGATACGAATCAACACACCCCCAAAAAATCCACGTCCCCCAGGTTTCATGATCAGGGAGAGTTTTTCGGTCGTCGGCATGTTTCTCTCCGTCAGTTGGGTCAACACTTGTCGATTTCGTTCCACCCATTTCTTGTGTTGAGCGTGCAGTGGCTGAATGTTACCCTTCAGCAAATGGTTGGCCGCCAACTTGAACCACTGCAACAGTCCAATACGTGCCCGGCCCGTATTCTTGACCAACTGCCCATAAGCCATATCGGGAGTCAGATGTTGTAACTTGCGAATGAAGGACTTGAGTCCTTTCATTGAACTCTTCTTTTCTCTTCGTGGTCTGCGAAAGATCGGGGAGAGAGACCGAGCAGGGGAAGGTGGTGACGAGGGACGTGGAGGTGTGACCGGTAAGGTGAAACGTGGTGGTGTGGCCGGTAAGGGAGACATGGGACTCGTGGGTGGTGTCAACGATGGGGGTGACCACTGTGTTCTGGGGGCCCTCATTCTCGGGCGAGTCTGACTTCGTACCGTGGGATCACGGAGGTCCGGTGCCAACGTCGGGAACGTCGCCCTGGGAAGGGTGGGAGGTGGGTGTTTCCTCTGCGTATTCTTCGTACGAGCCATCGTGACAAACAAGAGTCAATTCGAGGTACAGGTCCCCCTTTTATACTTTTTGGACGTAGACGATGGGTGGTTCCTCTTGGGGTAAAATGTTGGATCTCAGTCGCAAAGCTTCGGGTGTGTCGGGCTTCAAATCAACGAGTAAGTAACTGCGAGGGGTACTCGTCGCATCTTCATATGCCTCTTGCATATACTTGGAACGGGAAGGGTACATCTGACGGGCCAACACACCAATTTGCGAGGCGTCACGGGGATTTTTGAACAAGACCAGGTAATGGGCATTCAGACTGATGGTACGCTGTTGCTTGTCAAACAAGTTTTGCACAATGTAAATGACACTCGTGTCGTGGTGATGACTCTTTTTCGTGAACCACTTTTGCAATATCTCCGTGTCTTCTCCCATCAAATCGTCCACGACTAAGACTTGTGGACCCTTGACTTGACTCATCACGTCGTCAATATCCGTCAAACCTTTGACATAAGTGTAGGGAAAGCGATCGTAACTCTCTTGCCATTCGCCATAAGCCCACACGATACGTTGAGGAGGGACGTCGAACAGGGACGCTTGAAGAAACTTCTGCACAAAGACCGTTTTCCCAACACCCGTTGGACCACTGACTAACATGGTAAAGGGATGTTTGAACGTCACATCCATCTTGCACTGTTTTCCCCCATTCCCTTTTCCCCCGCCTTTTATACCTTCGCGACAGAACAACAGACATGGAATGAAATTAGAACACAATTTATTTTACAAAAAATACAAAAAGAACTTTCAATGCAACAAACATATCATACAAAGGAAAAGAACATTCAATAGAACATATCATACAAAGGAAAAGAAAAAACTGTTAGTTATCGCGTTCTCTCTTCAGGATCTCTTGTCTCACCCAGGGTACATTTCTCAGGACGCGAGGAATCCAATACACATGTCCCAAAAGCTTCTGCATCGTGTCGTGTGGGTGCCAGTCTTCCACTTCAGCAAACGTGACGACGACGGGTATCAATTCACTCATATCGAAACAAGGGGGATACGACAAGACTTCGGTCATATCTCTCGGACCCGCATATTGGATGAGTGCTCGGGAAAAACTTTCTGCTTCCTTCTCTGCCAACAAGAGGACAGCCGGCTTCGGGATTTCACCGTTCGAAGTTTCACCGTTTTCACTGGTAGTCGGGAGAATTGTAGGTGGAATAGAAATCTTCGTCAGCTGTTTTCTTTTTTTCTTTGTATCGTCTGTAGAGCTCGAACGCTTCTCCGCACCAGTACCAGTATCGCTGACTGCGGGTGTTGTCTCTGGGCATGTCGATGTTGTTGTCGAACATGCGACTGGCAACGGCTTCAAAGTTGTTTTCTGTTTGGATTTCTTCTTGGCACTCGAGCAGGCCGTGTCCGAGCTGTCCACAGTTGAGGCACTTGTGATTTTCGTCGGTGGGTCTCTTGATTCCGTAACACTTTCTTTTGACAGTTTCTTTTCTTTCTTCATCACTCTTCGCTTTTTGGGCTTCTGTTCGTTTTCCACACTGGGGTGCCCAGTGTCCTGGTTCTCCGCAGAGGTAACAACTTCCATAGGAACCGTAGACTGGTCTGTCTTGTCTTGGTTTTCGTTGCTGTTGTTGGGAACGAGTAGGGCAGTCTCTATACCAGTGTCCGACATTGTTACAGGAGAAACAAGCTTGACTAGCCATCGAGAGCAGAATGAAATTTCAGTGTGACACTTCGCTTCTTATAGTCTTGGTCGTGACGTCACTCGCTTTTGATTGGTTCTTTCTTTTCCTTCGTTTTGATTGGTTCGTTGTTTAGTCTATGATTTCCAGGCTTTCCACGTACTTTTTCACTTTGTCCCAATCGATCAAGGCTTCACTCACGTGACAGGCTTCCAACAACGTCATCAGGTCGGCTCGATTACCGTGCTTTTGTCGCCATTGATTGAACACAGTGAAGATTTGCATGCGCGCGTTGTTGGGATGACTCATCTTGGCTTGACTGATTCGCGCTTCTCTGATCCCCAGATGTCTGCCAATACATTCCCAGCCTTCTCCTATGTTGCCGGACATGACATTGATATCCATTTGATCCAGAGACCATCGTTTCTTTTTCTTCGGCAAACCGTCCATCCACTGGCGTATGGAGTCTTCTTTCTGTTCGACAAACTCGTCTTTGCGTTTGATCAACGCGGTCTTAAAGCCCGGTACCACCGTCCAGAACTTTTTCAAGGCTTTGTCGACGTCTTCTCGCCATCGTTGTTCGTCCTCCCACGTCTTGACTTGATCCCGTGGATCGTCCATCATACTGCCTAGCACGTTATCGATGTCTTGCAGTTTCGGCTCGTCCACCCAAAGGTAGTGATTGTAATCGTCCACGGGGTGTGAGGGTTGACCCGTTATGGAAGAAACGCCTAGTCCCAGACACGAGTGGTATCTCTGACTGGGATGTTCGTACTTGCAGCCGATACACTCTTCGTGTTGCCTTTCTTCTATAATGGGCAGGAAACATTTCAACACTCGAAAGTTGAGCCATCGTTGTCTAAGTTTCTCGATCATATTTTCTGCCGGTTCGTCATCTTCTTTGTTTGTTCGCCATCGTCCTGAGACCCGAACTTGACCCTGTGGATCATTCACCATGCTGCCTAGCACGCTATCGATGTCTTTTGATTTCGGCTCGTCCGCCCAGACCCAGGACTTTCTCAAGGTTTGTATGACGTCTTCCTGCCATCGTTGTTCGGTTTCCCACGTCTTAACTTGACCCTGTGGATCATTCACCATGCTGCCTAGCACGCTATCGATGTCTTTTGATTTCGGCTCGTCCGCCCAGAGGTAGTCACTGCACGTGCACTTGTGGTATCCGTACGAGCAGCCGATACACTCTCCGTGTTGCCTTCCTTCCATAATGGGTCGGAAACATTTCAACACTCGAAAGTTGAGCCATCGTCTTCTGAGTTTCTCGATCAAATTTTCTGCCGGTTCGTCCTCTTCTCCGTTCGTTCGCCATGTTCCCGAGACCCGCAAGTCAGTATCCATAGGGGTAAGTGTTGCTCGGTTGGCCATCGTCATTGAATTGAACAAACCGCTTGTCATACACGATTTTATATCTTTTGCTCTCGGGGCGTGTCCAAAGACGGCGGTCACGTGATCTGGTAATCTTGAACGGATTGGCTATGACCAGAGGCTCGTTTTGATTGACGTGCCGTACATTCTCCTTCATGATGGCGTAATTCAGCTGCTGGGAGGCACGGTAATTCAAGGTGAATCCCCGGACTTTACATACAGTTTTTCCATCGCTCTGGCGGTACGCGTAATTCTTTGGCCCTCCGCTAACAAATTCTCGAATGGTGACATCTTCGGGCAACTCGTTCTTCCACTGACCCAAACTCGAACCTTCCGGGGGATTCCATGACGTGGTGTGGTATTGGTAGATGACGCTGTCGGTGTCAAAATAGCATACCCTTTCTCCCAACTTTTCCAAGACGGAATAGAGTTTCAAACGGGCCTGGGCCGTGACAAAGGCGGCGATAACCACGTTGGTGATGGGGCAGGGTGCGACGTGTTCTTCTTTTTTCAACGTTTCCATCAAGACCATGTTATCGTTGACTAACTGCACATCTCGTACGGTCTGGGTCACGTCCAACATTTTTTCAAAATAGACGCTGGGCTCCGTGATGTACTCGGTCTTGGGAAAGTTGTCTCTCTGTCCGAATTTACCCCATGCCGTGTTCAATTGTAACTTGCTAAAAGCCCGCATCCCTTTGTTAGGTTTTATCGACGCGGGATCCAGACGAATACCTTCGGTGTCGTACACGTCGTTGACGAAGCGGGTCTTGTCTTCTTCGGTGTGACAGGTGTCGGGATAACCGCTGCTTTCCATCTTCTTCTTCAGGTAGTGATTGATGTACCCAGTAAACAGACCACCCGTTTTGGCCTCGGGATCGTAAGTGCTGAATTCTTTCCAGTGCCAGACTTCGTAGACTTTCAGTACTTGGTATCCTAGGGCCACCGCTTTCTTCAGTTCCAGGGTGACAAACGTACCCACCCAGGCTCGCTGTTCGTCGGTGTGCCCACACGGTTGGTATTCGGCAATCTCCCCTTGTTGCATGTGTTCGTCGACGCAGCTTCGACACAGGGCAAACACCAATTTCTGTTTGCGCCGAAACGGGAGCACTGGATGGAACAGGCCACGGGGCGGCAAGACGGAACACTGGATCAATCCTTCGTACTGCTGCCACTGGTCTTGATCGGGCTGTGTGACGATCGTGGGTTCCTTGATGGGAAAGGTACCGTACTTGCAGATGTAAGGGTACAAGGACACCACGTCGATGTAGCGCATGTCTTCCACCGACTCGTTCACCAACAGTTGGATGGCATTGGTTCTTCCGCCGAAGAAAGCGTTGTGGGGCATCAGAGGTTCGGGAGCGGGCCATTGCTGATCTTCCAAGCCTCGTAAAAATTCGTCCATCTCGGGATCATGGCGTCGTTCTTCCTCTAGCTCACACTCCCACATGACGCGGATGGTCTGCATACCGTACTGCTCCTGGAGTCGACGCTGACGTTCTTGTGTCTTCTGGTACAAGTCCCTCATGCTGCGAGATGGATCGTAGGGATGTTTATGCTGAAGGTCTTGGACGGGGCCCGGATAACATTTGGGACAACCGTGAAAGGCACACCCGTGAAACTCGTACACCGTACCCGTGGTCTTGTCCATGCCATCTAAGCTATAAGGGCCAACTCGGCATTCACTACCGTTACGGGCGTGTCGAATGTTGGGTAGTGGGGTCTGGTTTCGGAATGCAGCCATGGTCTGTCGATGTTGTTCCCATTCCAACCATCGAAGGGCTTTGTTGGACTGTTGTCGAGGCTGGAAGCGGTGCCAGTCCTTACCAAGTTTTGGCTGTTGCATTAAAGCTCGAGGAATGACGACGAGGGTGTCTTTCTTGAGGTAGTGCGTGCGTAACACGCGACTGCAGGCAGAGGCCAGGGTCAAGCTTTTTTCGAAGGGATCGATTCCCGTGTCCATGAGAAATATCTCTCGAAACACGCCACAGCATCGGCGGAGAACATCGACGTCACTTTTACAGTAGGCCAAAATTTCCTGGCGAAAATCAAAGACGTCGTGACTGTGTTGTTGGTACCACTCGTGAAATTTTTCTCGTTCAGTCACACTCATGCCATCCGGATCGTAATCGGTGTCGGGAGGATAGGCGCCCACGTATTCTTCGTTCTCCGGTCTGTTAAAGTGGTGAGGGAAATAACCTTTCTTGAGTTCTTGCAGGCCAAAGGTCTTGGGCATGTCCCGTAAAGCCATCGGTAGAAAGTTGAGGGAATCGATGAATTTTACCGTACCGACAGTGATCGTCATCGCTTTACCACCATTCATAATCACTTCGGGTTGCGCCACGGAATGTTTGTGCAGCGTCTGTAAAATCAGCAGTCCGTCGTAACCTTTAAAGTTGTGAGCCACGGCAATCACGGGACTCGATTCGTGACTGTCATGTTTCCGACCATTTACCACCGTACCGTGAGCAGCGAGTTGTAAAAACCATTTTCCCACATCGTCCAGCGTGTCTTGACCTTTAAACACAATTTCCCGTTGGTGATTCCAGTACGTGTCGCAGTGCTCGCAGGGATCTTGATTGTCGATACAAAAGTGACAGCAGGTTTGCAGGACACATAGGTTGGGAATGTGTTCACCGGTATCTTGCTGGCATTCAAAGTCAAAGAAGACGAAGCGGGTCAACGTTGATTTCTGTAGTTTGTCGATTTGGGTCTTTCGGTCTTTATTCATGTCGATGGGTGATTTCAGTGGTTGGATGTAACAAAACTGTTTCTCGGCCGTGTGCCACTCTCGGCAGATGGAACACTCGTATTCTCCGCATCGGTGTTCTTCCAAATTTCGCTTGGCCTTGATGACGTCCCACTCTTTTTGACATTTCTCGCATTTCTTCCATCGATGACAGACACTGCACTTGGCTCTGGAACGGGTGGCAAGGTGATTGTCGAAACATTGGCGGCTTACAAACACGCGATGACAACGGTAACACGTCTTTGTGTTGGGATCAGGTGGACAGGGTGGACCCATTGTCTTACATCCATGACACATGACGTGACACGAATGTTCTTCGGCATGATCGTATCCCACCTGACAGGTCTCGCAAAAATACGACCTTTCTACAAAGGCGGGCATGGAGGCAATGACGTCATAATGTCTGTCGTGTAAATACAGGTTGAGATGTTTTGGGGTCCCGGTGACGTGTTTTGTTCCCCGATAGATCGCCTTCCCAAAGATGGCCCGAGAGAAAACATTGAGTTGGTATCCTTGCTCTCCTAAATACTTGGCGTACAATTCCCAGGTTTCCATTCCCGCGCAGGCTTGCCCGGCTCCACCGACGGCATCGATAAGGGCTTCCGTTTTTCTGGTCTGCCATGTTCGGGGTCCTGTGTGGCTGGTTAATCTCTTCTGTTCTCTTTCCCATTCAGGTGTGTCTTGTTTGTTGGCATAATGACGGGCGACGACAATGGCTCGCTGAAAACACAGTTCGTCGGCATTCTTGATGGTGACGAGGCATTTCTTTTTCTTTAAATATTCGTCGAAATTTGAGCAGTGTCTCTTCTTCATGTTTGTTCCACCGCTACCTCGACCATCGGGAGGGGACACGTGACAAATACTCATGGACATTCTTTGATCTAATCTGAATTCTTCGTTACTCTGTAACACGGCAGCCACTTTCTGCAAAACGTCTTCGGCCTTCAACAAACGATGCTCACGGAAGGGTAACCAGATCGGTGTTTTGAGTCCTGGGTGACTGATGGCGATTCTAACATAGTCACTTTCTCTGGCGTCCAAGGTTCGACGAATTTCTTCGATGATGGCCTCGAAGGTGTCGTGTAGTTGTTGTGGTACATCGTTGGCTGGAACGTGGGACCAATCTTCCAGAAAGTCTATCTCCACACACAGTGATTCGGTTCGAAATAATCGGCTGTATCGTCTATCCACGGGTCGTAAAGAATAACTCATCTTGATTTGCTCGCTGATCGCTTAAAAATGATCGAAGCTGTCGCTTCCTGGCCTTTTATTCCTGTCACCATGAATGGACTCGTCCATGACGTCATACCCTTCAAATGGATTCGTCCGTGACGTCACCCATGAATGGACTCGTCCGTGACGTCATATCAAATGGATTCGTCCTTACGATCATAAAACGGTACAACACCCGTCTTTCTATCAGTATCAGAATGGATGCTCCGGTGTTACGCATCGAAGACAACCACAGCACGGATACTCTCATGTATCTCAGGGGTCACACGCTTGCCGTGATTACCCCTGACGATATCTTTGTCTTACCTGACGAGGTATTAAAAACACCTCCCAGGAAAAGACCTCCTCCCGAATTAGTGGAGGCCATTAGACGCAACCGACATAAAGTGCGTCGTACCCTCACATTCTAGTGCTCGCATTCGAGTGAGGACAACGGCCCTTGTCAGGGCCAACTTAATCAATGGAAAAGAGTTGTTTCCCCTCCCTCTCTTCCCCTTTCTTCTTCTTCTTCTTCTTCTTCTTCTTCTTCTTCTTCTTCTCTCTCTCTCTCTCTCTCTCTTTTTCCGCGCGCGCCCTCTTTCTCTCCGTACGTGCAAGGGGTCACGCACGTGCAAGGGGTCATTTAGGTCACGCACGTGCCAGGGGTCACGCAAGGGGTCACGCACGTGCAAGGTCACGCCAGGGGTCACGCACGTGCAAGGGGTCATCCAGTGCAAGGTCACGTGCACGCCCATACACGCACGCGCATGCGTGCACGCACGTGCAAAAAAAGTTCCTGAACAAGCGGTACAACTACTAAATGCTTAAATTGACTTAAAATAAAATAAACGGGTGGACCGTACCCCTAGGTGTACGAGCTGCCCCCCCCCCCCTCTCCATTTTTGGCACCAAATGCTGGGAAAATTTGGGCACACAATTGTACTTAGTAAAAGTTGTATAAAAAATATTATTGTGTTCTTCAATGTGTCCCATTAACAGCGAATTTCAATTCAGAGTGTCTATATGGCAATTAAATAGAAATCTTTGGAGTACAGTAAGCCACGACTAACATACTAAGTACCTAACTACATTTCTGGGGCACCACCCCCCCCCCCCCCCCAGTCAAAAATTTCCCTATGACCGTACCTGTGTTTCTCTTGATATGAAAATAATTTGAATGAGAATTGTTTTCGTGACAGGGTGACGTCTATCCTAAGTTAAAATTGATTTTTGTTCAAATTGTCCTTGAAATGGGTTTGTGAAACGCGACTATTTTAAGTTAAGATTAGATTTTATTATTTTAGTGGATTTTAACTAAAATGCTTAAAATCGTTTTGTGAAACTCATCTATCTTATGTTAGGATGAAATTTTAGTTTAAGATGATTTTAAGGAGATTTAAGTTTTTGTGAAACAGGGCCCAGTTGTAATTTTAAAACTCTTTGGCATCTATTTAAGGGAGAGAGAGAGAGAGATAAATGGGGTTTAACGTCCACTCAACACAAAATAGGTAATTTCGGGACTAACATATGGTTTAATTTTATTTCAATAATTCGCTTGCGCTTAGGGGTCTTTAGCAGTGGGAGGAAACCGGAGTGCCCCGAGGAAATTCACGAGGTTGAGAAGGCGCCCCTATATCCATGCAACATACGCTCACACCAGGGCTCGAAAACACAGCCGCAAGCCAGAGGTGACCGGCTAGCTAGAGGTCGAAGCGTGGCACTCTAGGCCACTAGGCCATCCCAACCCCCTCTATTTAAGGAATAAATTCAGACATGTTAAACAATTTGCAAAGGAAAAGTCACATAAATTTGGAAACAGTGGCTGCCAGGAAGGATACGCCCACATTGCAAGAGATGGATAGAGAACAAAGTAAATCAAAAGCGATTTTTCTCACAAACAGGGGCCATAATCCAGATAGTTATGGTCTGAATTGTGCAAAAATGGGAAGACACAGATCTTTAAGACATAAACATATATTTTAAATTTCATCAAAATGGATAACCAGAGGGACCGCAAGCTATAAAGGACGATTTTTCGGACAATCAGGGCCGTAATTCAGGAATTTACGATCCGATGGGCGCAAATATCCAGAGGAACCAAGATCTTTGGGTTATTAACATACATGTCAAGTTTCATCAAAATCGGTTCAAAATTGTGACCTCTATAGGGTCCACAAGCTAAAAACATGATTTTTCGTACAATCACTACCAGGGGCCGTAATCCGTGAAGTTTCGACCCGATACATGCCAATATCGAAAGCAGTCGAGATCTTATGGGGATAAACCTATATTTCAAGTTTTGTCAAAATCGGATAAGAATTGTGACCTGTAGAGAGTCCAAAACCTTGATATAACATATTTTCACACTATTCGTGTACAAACAGCGGCCATTTTGTCCGTCAATTTTGGTCCGATTTTCACCAAATTTGAACTCAACCTCCATTACCATGGTGATACAATCAAACGGTTTATTAAAGTTTTTAAGTTTAGTCAAAATCGGATAAGAATTGTGACCTGTAGAGAGTCCAAAACCTTGATATAACATATTTTCACACTGTTCGCGTACAAACGGCGGCCATTTTGTCCGTCAGTTTTGGTCCGATTTTCACGGATAAGAATTTTGAACTGTAGAGAGTCCACAAACAAATGGTGGACGGACCGACGGACGGACAGGGGCGACGACAATATATGTCCACATGAAAATGTGGGTGTATAAAAAACGCATTGGTACTGAGGGGCGTTTTAATGTTTATCATGGCGGAGGCTATACTATGTTGAGAGCCCTGAGAAATCATTTTGGTGCATTCTGACATATCCTCCAGGCCCTTCGAGGCCTGTTTGATCTTAGGGTCGGGCCTAATTAAATACTCGTCTGAAGCCTGAATGCGAAACAAATCACTTGAACGTATCGGGAGCTCAATCAAATAATAATTAATGGAATATGGTGCAGTAGGCCTATTGTGCAAACAGCACGCATAACCCCGGAAATTTATACAGCAAAGAAATGATCGCTCCGCCAAGCCAGGTCACAATGGGCGGCC
The DNA here is from genome assembly GCA_036850965.1 of Patella caerulea. Classification (NCBI taxonomy): domain Eukaryota; kingdom Metazoa; phylum Mollusca; class Gastropoda; family Patellidae; genus Patella; species Patella caerulea. Next base: position 44,346,789 of record JAZGQO010000001.1, on the reverse strand, counting down.
GAGCCATCTCTTTCCTGAATAGCTTATTACTAGGTTTTCAGAAAAGGTGATTTCTTGATTAATGATTTTCATGCAATTGCAATGACTGCACTCTCATTCAGTGGTGGATTGACTCGGGCTCGGGGGCCATTCCCCTTGGCCTGCGGGGCCCTTTTGTCAGACGTGGGGCCCTTCTGTCTGCCTTAGGACCCTCCCTAACTAGGGTACATTTTCATTTTTCACACCGGTTTTAGCATTTTTCTCCCGTTTTATTTTTTCAACTTCTTTGATTTTTTTCGCGAGGAGGCTTGCGTCTCCAGCGCCTCAGCTATAAAACGCCTCTGTTGGTACTTCAGAGTCCCAGGACATAGTCTGACGAGACTGATACGTCCCATCGAAAATAAATATGACAGTAATTGCAAATATTACCCGTTTTTTATATAAATTTTATGAAAGTGTTTTGCTTTGGATAGTTACATGAAAAAATTCACAATCAGTCTACTTACTTTACGTATATTGTCGTCGCCCCCGTCCGTCCGTCGGTCCGTCCGGCGTCCACAATTGTTTGTGGACGCTATAGAGGCTAAAATTGACATCCGTTTCATGAAAAAAATTCACAATCATTTTACTTACTTTGAACTTTCTCTGCGCATTCAAGAAAGATATTCTTACAAAAAAAAACATCAACGTGATTTTGTGTTTGACATTGAATTGCCACTCTACGTTTTTTGCACTAAGACTGCACTACTTTAAACCAACCTTAGACCTACCTAAAACTGACTTATAATGAAATACTGACCATAATCCACATATGCATTGTAACATTGTATTCACTATATGATGCCGTCTGACATTAACCCACGACACAAACCCTAACCCAAAATCTAAACCTAACCCTAACCTTGGCCCTGGCCCTAACCCAACAGTTTTAAAAGAAAATAAGATAATAAATGTAAATTGTAGAAAAACATTTAGAATATTACTCTATTTTGGTCGAGGGCGCATTTCTGTAGATTTTGGTTTTTAATTTAAGTACTAAGACTGTCAGTGGTGTTTATTTTTTTCCAGTAAAATCGTGCTTTGCGCCAAACTTGAAAGACAGAGTAATCAAAATGGTGGAATATATCAAGAATCGCACAACTGCGCATGTCGAACGGAAGTGGATATTAAACCAATCAGAAACGATGTACGGTAAAACAGCGAAAGTAGATACTTTGCCGAATTCGGTAAAATATCCACTACGTTTTATTTATTTTTGTTGTACTTCAAAAAAATGTTTGAGAATGTAATTTGTCGGAGTAAAAAAAATGTTTGAGAATTTAATTTTTCGGAGTAAAAATGTTAATAGTATGCCGAACTCATTAAGCCTCGTCGATGTCATGCTTATCAGTAGCGGCCGAGCGAATATTGACTGCGGGATCAGTTTGGAGAGTCCCGTTGGGCCCGGAAGTTTTAAAGACTTAGTTCCGATTTTATTTGCTTTTGTCAAGCTTGATGGTATCCACATTTATACGCCCATATTGAAATGTGGTCGTATATTGTCGTCACCCCAGTCGGTCCGTCCATCGTTCCGGCGTCCACAATTGTTTGTGGACGCTATAGAGGCTAAAGTTGATATCCGTTTCATGAAAAAAAACCGGACGGACAGGGGCTACGATAATATACGTCCACATGAAAATGTGGGCGTATAAAAAACACATTGGTACTTCAGAGTCCAAGGACATAGAATCTGTCTGATACGTCCCATCGAAAAGAAATATGACAGTAATTGCAAATATTACCCGTTTTTTTTTTATATAAACTTTATGAAAGTGTTTTGCTTTGGATAGTTTCATGAAAAAAATTCACTATCAGTTAACTTACTTTACGTATATTGTCGTCGCCCCCGTACGTCCGTCCGTCGTTCCGGCGTCCACAATTGTTTGTGGACGCTGTAGAGGCTAAAGTTAATATCCGATTGACTTTAAATTTATACACAGTGTTTAAGGTCATGTTTTTCAGCGATTTCCGATAGTATCTACCAGAGGTAAGGCCCTTGATCACTTCAGTATCCGATTGAGCTTAAATTTATACACAGTGCTTAAGGTCACGAGACGAAGAAGCCTATTGTTTTTCAGCGATTTCCGATAATTAGTGCTAGAGTTATGACCCCTTGATCACTTCAAAAAATTTGTGGACGCTCGAGAGGCCAAAGTTGATATCCGATTGACTTTAAATTGATACACAGAGTTTAAGGTGTTGAAACGAACAAATATTTTGATTTTCAATGAATTTTGATAACTGAACAGCTAAATCCATGATATTAAATGTTTCGTATACTAATTGTTAGCGTGGGGCAAAACTTTATAAAGATAGGTTGCCAAGATTAACAATTCATAAAGTAATTATTAGAAAATCATTAGAATTTGTTTAGTTTTTATACAGTTCTGCCAATATACGACCACATTTCAATGTGGGTGTATAAAAAGCAAACAAATTCTAATGATTTTCTGATAATTACATAATGAGTTATTACTCTTAAATAGATTTTAGTGTATTGCAAATGTTTCATTACCGAAAAAAGTAAAAATATGCGACAACCCTTGTTGACTGCCCGGACGATTTAGCTGCTGTGGGCGTATGCTTCGTTGCCTGGCAACCTACCTTTGATTGTCATTATTATCTGTACATGTAATATTATCGACAGTGACTACTAAAAGAATAAGAAAAAACTATATGAAGCATATGGACCAATATCAGGAATGATATAACGCAGGCAAGGTTAGAGGAATTTTCGCCAGCAACTCAAACCTGCTGCAGGTGTTCCACCAACACTGTCAACATTGTCAAGTGTATTTTTCGTGGCCCATTAATCTATTATTGTCAGCAGTGCTGTGAGAAGGTCCAGACTCATATGTTGTTTCATCAATCTAATTGAAATTCAGATCCGTATTTCGTTTCGGTTTTTATAATTTCGATGACCTACACTACATGTAGATCTAACAAGTTATAACGGGAGGTCACGTTCAGCCAGTTCAGATGTAATGCACGCGACATTTGACTCTATAACCCGCTGATAATGCCTACCCACAATTCCGCGCAAAAAAGGCCAAACCCCCGATTCGACAGATAATTTGATTGGCTGACCCCTCATTTCAAACAGAACACGAGTTAACTAACAAGTTTTTCAGTACCTAATGTAGTAAAGACAAGTAAAACGAAATTTTGAAATATAAAAACGAAACGAAATAGGATCTGTATTTTAATCCGATTGGTTGTTTCATATTCCTGAAATCTGGATGGTGAGTTCAGACAGAGTATGATGAATAATTTTAAACATAAATACATCATTTTATCATACTTTTTTCGAAATTGATGCAACTTAATTAACCATTTTCCTGGTCTGCTGAGTAGTTTATAGTATAGTGTTTTTCATACGCCCCCATTTTCATGTGGACGTATTATGTCGTCGCCCCTGTCCGTCCGTCCATAGTTGTTTGTGGACTCCCTACAGGTCACAATTCTTATCCGATTTTGACGAAACTTGAAATATAGGTTTATCCCCATAAGATCTCGGTTCCTTTCGATATTGGCATGTATCGGATCGGAACTTCATGGATTATGCCCCCCTGATTGTACGGAATATCATGTTTTTAGCTTGCGGACCCTATAGAGGCACAATTTTGAACCGATTGTGATGAAACTTGACATGCATGTTTATAACCCCAAAATCTTGGTTTCTTTCGATATTTGCGCCCATTGGATCGTAACTTCCTGAATTATGGTCCCCGATTGTCCGAAAAATCGCCCTTTTTAGCTTGTGGTCCCCCTAGAGGTCAAAATTATTATCCGATTTAAAATAAAACCGTTTGATTATATCACCGTTACATGGCAATGAAGGTTGAGTTCAAATTTCGTGAAAATCGGACCAAAATTGACCAACAAAATGGCCGCCGTTTGTACGCGAATAGTGTGAAAATATGTTATATCAAGGTTGTGGACCCTATAGAGGTCACAATATTGAACCGATTTTGATGAAACTTGACATGTATGTTTATAACCCAAAGATCTTGGTTCCTTTTGATATTTGCACCCATCGGATCGTAACTTCCTGAATTATGACCCCTGATTGTCCGAAAAAATTGCCCTTTTTAACTTGTGGTCCCTCTGGAGGTCAAAATTATTATCCGATTTTAAAGACCGTTTGATTATATCATCGTTACATGGTAATGAAGGCTCAGTTCGAATTTCGTGAAAATCGAACCAATATTGACGGATAAAATGGCCGCCGTTTGTACGCGAAGAGTGTGAAGATATGTTATATCAAGGTTGTGGACCCTATAGAGGTCACAATATTGAACCGATTTTGATGAAACTTGACATGCATGTTTATAACCCGAAGATCTTGGTTCCTTTCGTTATTGATTCGTAACTTCCTGAATTATGGCCCCTGATTGTACGAAAAAATCACCCTTTTTAGCTTGTGGTCCCACTGGAGGTCAAAATTATTATCCGATTTAAAAAGCCGTTTGATTATATCACCGTTACATGGTAATGAAGATTGAGGTAAAATTTCGTGAAAATTGGACCAAAATTGACAGACAAAATGGCCGCCGTTTGTACGCGATTAATGTGAAAATATGTTATATCAAGGTTGTGGACCCTATAGCTGAGGTCACAATTTTGAACCGATTTTGATGAAACTTGACATATGTTTATAACCCAAAGATCTTGGTTCTTTTCGATATTTGCGCCCATTGGATCGTAACTTCCTGAATTATGGCCCCTGATTGTCAGAAAAATTACCTTTTTTAGCTTTTGGTTCCTCTGGAGGTCAGAAATATTATCCCATTTAAAAAACTGTTTGATTATATCACCGTTACATCGTATTGAAGGTTGAGGTCGAATTTCGTGAAAATCGGAAGCTGTCGCTTGTACGCGAAGAGTGTAAAAATAGGGTATATCAAGGTTGTGAACCCTGTAGAGGTCACAATCTTCATTCAATTTTGATGAAACTTGAAACACATGTTTACAACTTAACAATCTTAGTTCCTTTCGATATTTGTGCATATCGGATTGTAACTTCCTGAATTATGGCCCCTGATTGTACGAAAAATTGTAGGATATTGTGAGCTGGTAGATGTTTTATTTTGGTGTATAAATATTTCAGTGCTTATCAGAATGTTAAAATTGTCAGAACATTAAATTTTCTTTCATTTCACTTCACTGTAAATAATATGTTACTGTCACTTTTAGGGATTTAAATTGGTTAAAGGGGAGCAACTCTATTAAATACACTTCCAACATGTTCTTATATGTTAAGAATTCTTATTGGCTGTGTATTTTGTAAAACGGTATCTGATTGGTCGAGTCAGTACATGTGCTTCTTGGCTGCCATGATAAAATCTTATTAAAGTTTAAAACATATAAGTTCCGATTTATCTTTTCCCAGGTAATAAATATTCAATTATCATGCTCATCTATTATTGTTTATGTCAGAGATTTAAGTGAGCATATTTGCAGGGACGAATTACTAATTCCTAAATTTATTTGCCCAGCAGAATCTTGTCACTCTTATCCCAGAAATCTGCCTACCCCTAATGGCCCTATTACTATTACACATGGCCACAGAACACTAATTATTTCTCCATTGACTTTAATGTTAATTCTCGTCTCTTAGGCCGGCTGTAACCTTTTTCCCAAATATTCGTTGGGAAAAACGCTTTCTGCCACGGATGGAGCAACATGTGGCAGACTCTTGCCCAAAAGCATGTATGAGATTCTTCATGAAAAACTTGAAATAGACAAGCTGGAAGTAGAGACAGCTAACCTTGCAATTTTCGGCCCTCCCTTTCAACGTAACCAACCTCACAACTCTTGTATCCTTCCGCCTCAAAATCATGAATATTCACCAAAACCTGGCAGAAAATGTATTTTCAAACCCTTTTCTTCGATTCTACACCAAAAATTCAACAAAAATCGCCATGCAAAAGGAGGAAAAAGGGAGAGGAGGACTAAAAATAACTTTCGCCCTTGTTTCGGGTGACTGCCCATGAATATTTGGTGATCTGTGTCCACATGGCCATGTGCTCATGTACAGTTAAAAGCGGTCTAAAAACGGGGCAGTTCGCTTCACACATTGGGGGTCAGCAGTGCAGCTGGGATCTTGCTTAGCTGCGCTCTGAATTCATTGATGTTGGCGGCTTGTGTTATTTCGTTTGGCAATCTATTCCAATCTGCGATGGCCCTTGGAAAGAAAGAGTACCTGTACACGTCTCTGTGGGTTGGTGGTTGGCGGTACTTGTTGGTTCCTCTAGTTCTGCCATCGCCTGGTGTTAAGTAGTCTAGCGGTGGGATATCTATCAGCCCATGTGTGATCTTGTAAAACATGGCTAGTCTAGACCTGACTCTGCGTGTTTCTAATGTCTCCCACTGTAGGTCTTGAAGTATGGATGTTACGCTGCCTGGGGTCCTATCAGAGTAATTGCCTGTTGCGAACCTAGCTGCCCTCCGTTGCACGCTCTCTAGTGACTTGATGTTTTTTCGTTGGTATGGGTCCCATATCGACGAGGCATATTCCAGTGAGGGTCTCACTAAGGTGGTATATGCGATGGCCTTCACTGGTTGTTTACAGCCCTTCAGGTTGCGATTGATAAAACCAAGGGTCCTGCTGGCTTTGGATCGTATGTTGCCGATGTGGTCGTCCCACTTTAGGTTTTTGCTGATGGTGACTCCCAGGTATTTGCTGTTGGTAACTGACTCTAGGGTGTGGCCATGCAGGTTGTATTGGTACTTGGTGATGGTTTTCTTTGTTTATGAGAAAAAACTTAAAAGTAATTACTATTTCATATTGTTATTAACATGCATAAAATTTCCTTTTAAGTCTGTTTACATTTGTGAAACTCCTTGATTCCTTGTACACATGAGACGAGTTAAGACTGTAATGATATTGTATTGTTTTTATACGCCCACATTTTCATGTGGACGTATTATGTCGTCGCCCCTGTCCGTCCGGACGTCCGTCCGTCCGGACGTCCGTCCGTCCACAATTTGTTTGTGGACTCTCTACAGGTCACAATTCTTATCCGATTTTGACGAAACTTGAAATATAGGTTTATCCCCAAAAGATCTCGGTTCCTTTCGATATTGGCATGTATCGGATCAAAACTTCATGGATTATGGCCCCTGGTTGTACGAAAAATCACGTTTTTAGCTTGTGGACCCTATAGAGGTCACCATTTTGAACCGATTTTGATGAAACTTGACATGCATGTTTGTAACCCAAAGATCTTGGTTCCTTTCGATATTTGCGGCTATCGGAATGTAATTTCCTGAATTATGGCCCCTGATTGTCCGAAAAATCACCCTTTTTAGCTTGTGGTCCCTCTGGAGGTCACAATTATTATTCGATTTAAAAAACCGTTTGATTATATCACCGTTACACCCTAAGGAAGGTTGAGTTCGAATTTCGGGAAAATCGGACGAAAATTGCCATACAAAATGGCCGCCGTTAGTACGCGAATACTGTTAAAAAATGGTATATCAAGGTTGTGGACCCTGTGGAGGTCACAATTTTGATTCGATTTTGATGAAACTTGAAATTCGTGGTTATAACCCAAAGATCTTGCTTCCTTTCGATATTTTGCGCATATCGGATCGTAACTTCCTGAATTATGGCCCCTGATTATACGCAAAATCGCCTTTTTTTTTAGCTTGGAGGTCACAATTATTATTCGATTTAAAAAAACGTTTGATTATATCACCGTTACACCCTAAGGAGGGTTGAGTTCGAATTTCGGGAAAATCAGACGAAAATTGCCATACAAAATGGCCGCCGTTTGTACGCGAATACTGTTAAAAAATGGTATATCAAGGTTGTGGGCCCTGTGGAGGTCACAATTTTGATTCGATTGTGATGAAACTTGAAATTCAAGGTTATAACCCAAAGATCTTGCTTCCTTTCGATATTTGCGCATAACGGATCGTAACTTCCTGAATTATGGCCCCTGATTATACGCAAAATCGCCTTTTTTTTTAGCTTGGAGGTCACAATTATTATCCGATTTAAAAAAACGTTTGATTATATTACCGTTACACCGTAAGGTAGGTTGAGTTCGAATTTCGGGAAAATCAGACCAAAATTGCCATACATAATGGCCACCGTTTGTACGTGAATACTGTTAAAAAATGGTATATCAAGGTTGTGGACCCCGTAAAGGTCACAATTTTAATTCGATTTTGATGAAACTTGAAATGCATGGTTATAACCCAAAGATCTTGGTTCCTTTCGGTATTTGCGCATATCGGATCGTAACTTCCTGAATTATTCGAATTTCGTGAAAATGGTACAAAAATTGCCGGACGAAATGGTCGCCGTTTGTACGCGAATAGTGTAAAGATATGGTATATCATGGTTGTTGACTCTGTACAGGTCACAATTCTTATCCGATTTTGACGAAAAGTCACATTTCTAGGTTGTGTACCGTCACACCATAATCATTGTCGACTTCGAATTTCATGAATATCAGACTGGAACTGACCAACAAAATGGCTGCTCCCAATACAGTATGAAATACAGGACTTAATGATGTAGGAAAAATCTTATCTTACCTTTCCTATGTTGAATTCACCACTGTCAGACTTTTTAATTGCTTTGTATAACATTGCCTATATAACCTAGAGCCATATTCCATTTGTGCAGTATGACCTTGCCTTGTGTAGCCTATTGTAGTGATTTTGTAACTTGACGAGTTTCTAACGTTCAGAGTAGGTTTGGCTCTCCCAAACTCAACCTCATTGGATGGGCTTCCTTGACTCGACTACCTATATGGTTTGCCCAAACTCTTGTATAAACTGGGAGTGCACGTGCTGTCGGCCTATATAAGAGGGTTGTTTAGCTGAAGTGGGGTGTGTTTTTATTGCAGTCTAGAAATGGTCGCTGCCGAGCAGACCAGATGATTATATGGTTATCTTGGGTCGCTTCTTTAGCAGACCTGGTTATTTTATATTGTATTTTATAGTGTTCTGATGGAGTTGTCGATTGGTAGATCTCGCTAGTCTTTATCTAACCTTCCTTCATTTGGCAAATCACTTCATTGGCGCTGCGAGCTAAAAATTTTAAAAGCGGGGAAAGGAAAGGTTATTTATGTTTTGAGATTCTATTTTTTGGCTTACAAGTATGTGACAACACATAAAGCCTGTATCCGTGAACTGGTAATGTGGATATTTGAGGTGTCAGGACCTTATTGTACCTTTTCATTATTTAACATAAGCCACTCTTCAATTAAATACAGGGTAGCTGGAAGTCAATATAACTATGATTCTAATATTATCGGAAAATTTCTGTATTTTTAAGTTTTAAAGCGACAGTTTCACGTCGAGTATAGAAAGAAACTGTTTTGCACATTGTTGTCCAACTACTGTGAGAGGACGAAGTTTTGTAGGTGTCGGACGTATGACAAAGTCAAACTATATTTTTAGCTTTTTATTGCCATCGCTTTCCATTTGTTTTTATTTAAGAATCTAACCCCCACTCGAAGGATGATCGTAGTCTAGAGGGTGCCACCAAGTTAGCCACTCCTCTTGTTTACGTGGTTTCCAGTGTTTTTTGTTTATTCGAGAATTCTGTCCTGGGGTTTATGTAGGATTGAGTAATCAAAACGGTTTTCTTCAAAAGGAAGTTTTGGTTTTATTTCTAGTCGTTTGTTCGGTGGACACCCTGTTCTATAGTTTGGTGACATTGAAATTATGGCTCTGTGCGATGAGACTTTGTTAATTATTAACTGTAATTTCATCTTGAGACTCAATCCAAATGGGCAGAAATCGGTGTCTGAGTTTTGCCCGGAATATTCTTATTAAGCAACTGATTGCGTTAGATTAATCCAATAGGTTGTGACTTTGTTTCTCTAAGGGGGATTGTGTTAGTTGTCGTTTAGTTACGTCTTTTGAATTATTTTATAATTGGAAGCAATAGCCCAGCCCTGGGGTAATCCTGTTTCAGTAACTAAGAGTACACTCTTTATGCCGAGTTAAATGGGGCTCCAAATGACATTCACTTGAATGGTGATTGAACCAGGTGGTGACCATCCTGATGGGGTTCGTTGAATGACAGTTAGTTGGTAATCAGTCAATGATAAAGATACAAAAAGATTGGACAATGATATCTATATAACTATTACTGTTCGTTATATTCGAAATAAACAGTTAAGATTTGGGTCAACATTTTAAATGTGTACTTCCAATACCATATAGTTTAGTAAGGTTATTATGTGGAAATACACCTTTAAGCTTGAAATAACCTCATAACGTTCTTGCAACCTTTCGATATTCTTCCCTGTAAGATAGTTGTAAATGGGGTTACATTTTCAAGATCCTTGTACTCACTGGAATAATTCTCAGATAGCTTTCTTATCGTCATCTTCGGCAATCTTGAAATTTATTCCCCAGCACCGTTCGATGTTTAATTTGTTTCGAATCTGTCTTGTCTAGGTCTAAAATAGGGAATAAGATTATGGGCGTAGTTTTGTCCAGTTAGGGTGTTGGTTATTGGATAAAACATTTTAAAAGATATGTAAAGGTTGATAGCGTCTGGTGTCCGAATCATAAATAAGATCAATAGGTTTTTTGCTGTCACCGTCGTTGGCAGTGGAGGAAGAATCGTTAGTAGCAGCAATGTCAGAGTTGTTGGCAGTGTCGAGGGAAGTAACCACGGAGACGTGTGTTAAGGGGGCACAAACAACGGGAGGGTTGTTGGCAGTGTCGAAAGGGGAGGTGGTAGCAGAAGTTAACAACCATGTAAATAGGGAGCGTAAAAAGGTGGGGGCCTTGGCCGTGTCGAAGGAAGTAACCACAGAGACGTGTGTTAAGGGGGCACAAGCAACGGGAGGCTTGTTGGCAGTGTCGAAAGGAGAGTTGTTAATAAACGTTGGCAGTGGTTGAAAGATTATCGTTAGTGTTTTGAAGGTGTGTCGGTGGAGATGGCAATCCCATATTTAGTCCAGGTTTTAATTGGGGATCACTATCATTAAGTCTGCAACCCTTTCCTGGGGAATGTCATTTAGATATTGCAGAGAAAAGAAGGGGACCTAGCGAGACAGAGATAATTAAGCGTTGAATCTGAAATAGGGGTAGGTTATGAGATCTGTTCCAGTATATGAATAGTTTGTTTTGAATCGAGTGCACATGTAGTTATTTATTGTTAATACTTGATGTACATGTACGTATTTAGGGTGGGTGGTCACTGAGATTTTATGTTGAAAATGGAGATTTATTATGTTTAGCAGTTGTTACAAAGTTTAATTGGTTGTCCCTGGAGTCGAATGTGGAGATGTCGGCGGAGTATCAGCTTTCCTGGTGGACCACCCCTGCAGAATTATGGTGAAATCATTGATATTGTTTCTGCAGAGAGTTCAGGCGAGGGTGTTGTCTTCTAAGAATCATTCACATTTCTGTTTGGTTGGATTGTCTTGTTTATAATGTGTGTATTTTAGTCTGTGCAGGACTTTTGATCCAGTCCACTGTACAAAGGGGGCCTTAAATTGGGAGGTGTGTAGTGATTTTGTAACTTGACGAGTTTCTAACGTTCAGAGTACCTATATTGTTTGCATAAACTCTTGTATAAACTGGGAGTGCACGTGCTGTTGACCTATAAGAGGGTTGTTAAGCTGAAGTGGGGTGTGTTTTTATTGCAGTGTAGAAATGGTCGCTGCCGAGCAGACCAGATGATTATATGGTTATCTTGGGTCGCTTCTTTAGCAGACCTGGTTATTTTATATTGTATTTTATAGTGTTCTGATGTCGATTGGTAGATCTCGCTAGCCTTTATCTAACCTTCCTTCATTTGGAAAATCACTTCACTATGTAGACCTAGGTAGAACACTAAGGAGTATTGACATCTTCTGAGACAAATATCCATTGCGCAAAAGCAGTCTAAGGACTTTGTATTTTAGCCTAAGCGATGTCAACTGTTCATTATACATGTAATATCCCGTTGTTATGTTGCAGGTGCTGTTTTAGGGATCGTTACTATTATTATTATCATTATTATTGTTTTGAGTACACATGCTTCTTGGCTGCCATGATAAAATCTTATTAAAGTTTAAAACATATAAATTTCGATTTATCTTTTCCCAGGTCGGCAGCAACGGGAGGGCTACATATTTTGGCGAGCTTGCCAGGATTCATCTGAATCTGAAGTTGTGGTGGTACAATTCTACAGATCCAGACTGTCAGAAAATCCTTGTTGAAGAATGTCGGACCTGGAAGAGAAAGAGTTTGAAAATAAAGAGAAACTGTATGGTTGTTCAAAAAGTGAACTAGAAGGAATCTGTGCAGATTTTTCATGTAACTCTTGGACTGGAAATCAAAAAGAAAAGTCAGATCATCTATGTTTTGGAAAATTTCTTAATAGTATAGCTGAATCAGATACTGCTGAAAAAGATTTTAGTGACACATTAGACATTATTGCAAATTATGTTCAGGTACATGTTCAGTTCCAGTCACAACATCTATCGGAAGCAGAATCCACCGGTATTACTGGTTCTGAAGTAGACAATAAAACACATCGAGAAACTGAAATTAAAAATAAACAAAATCAAACTCAAAATGACCAAGAAAATCAAATCAAAATAAATCAACAAGGCCAAAATGGAGATGTGAAAAATGTGTTAAACTGCATAACTCAAGATGCGAACACTGCTTCAATTATGGTTCGAATGAACACTTAAAGCTGGCTGCAAACAATTAAAAATAAAATCGGGAAACGAAAAGGGCACAATGCCAGAGGCAAGACATTGATGCCAAAGGATGAAGCCTCAAAAACCAGACCAACATGTGAATGTTGAATAGGAGAAACCATCTGCAAAGATTGTCAGAAAGCTATAAAAGGAAAAATCTCCGCCAAAGAGACCAATTCACTCTCTTTGGGTGAGTCCCCACTTTCAAAACCGGACCATGAAAAACTTGTGAAACTAATTGGGGAAAAATGTAATGTGTTGTGCATGTTAGATGACTGCAAAGCTTCAGTATTATGGGACACTGGTTCACAAGTATCTATTTTGCCGCATCAGTGGTTGAAGAAAAAACCTACCAAAAAAGAAAATCAAACCAATTACTGAACTGTTGGAACTTGATAATACTTTAAGTGTTAGAGCTGCCAATGGTAGTCATTCCATTCTTAGGCTGGGTTCCAGTAAATTTCACATTATTAAGGGGAGATAACCATCATTTTGAAATTCCATTTCTTATCACAACATTAGTGAATCAACCTATAATTGGATTCAATGTCATCGAAAAGTACATCAAATCTGGTTCCAGTGGAGATTCAGAAGCTAATTTGGAATTTCTTCAGTCTGGACTGCCAAATATCAAGACACAAACCTTGTCGACATTAATAAACTTAATGTCTCAAGAAAGAACTTTTGAGGTTGGTAATGTTCTCTTAGGGAAACATGGTGTTAAGGTACAAAAAAAATCAACACAAGAACTCAAAGTAATTACAGATGGTTCTGCGGAAACAAGATTGCTACTATTCGAACCAGAAACAGAATTACCAGAAGGATTGACCATTACTGGATCGGTACTTTAGCTAAAGAAATCCAAGATTGGAAAGCCTACAAAACTGAACATTTTTGTAACGAACACAACAGGCAGAGACATTCCATTAAAGGGTCATAGCCTCTTGGGAACTTTACATGAAATTTCTACTATATTTCCTGTTCCTGAATCTGAAAAACAAACTGCTCATGCTAATTCTCTCGTCACATCGTCCAAAGAGAATAATATATCGAAATCCAGTATGAAGAATGAACAAAATGAGAAACTATGGCAACCTCCTGTGGATATTAGCAATAAAGATTTATCTGAAGAACAGAAGAATCAAATTCGTCAGATGATATACGAAGAGTCAGAAGTCTTTGCAAAGGAAGACGAAATTGGTAACGCCACTGATCTGCAATTAGAAATTCGTTAAAAGAATGATGAACCAGTTCAACACAATTATTCTTCGATTCCAAAACCATTGAACCCAGAAGTTAAACATTACTTACAAGATTTGCTCTCGAGAGATTTTAGACGAAAAAGCAAATCGCCTTACAGTAGTTCCATGTTGTGTGTCAGAAAGAAGGATGGACCGATGAAACTATGTATCGATTACAGAAAAGTTAATCAGAAAAGAATCCCAGATCGACAATCAATCCCTAGCATCGTCGATACCTTAAATAACTTAAAGGACAATATTGGTGCCAGTCATTATCACATATGTGATAGAACTGATTAAACACTTTCCCAATATAATATTAACACAGAGATCATCGCTACCATAGAGGAGTAATGAAGGATTCATGAATCGGAAGTGACGAACGCGAAAGGAAAACACGAGTTATCTCTCTATGTGAATGACTGGAGTGACGAGTGATGACAGATAAACGGCCGAATTTCTGCTCACTAATAATTCCTTCGAAGACAAAAAGTTGTTATATGGGACCGCAAGAGGTTATCTGACGATACAATAAACTAATTAAATGTCATAAGATAAGAGAACACGGGAAAAATAGAAATACTCCGTACAGCCCCTTGTTTTTATTCATTCTATAGGGGAGACCGGGGCACATTGAACCACTTTGTTCACATACATGTTTTTCCTCATGTTTTTATTAGAAGATCTCTTTATTTCATGGTCAAAATTTAAAAAAAAATCAATATGCCCTCTTATATGGATCAAACCCCGGTTTATCTGGATTGTATAGATTAGACATAATATATGAACTTAAGTACAATAATTTCCTACGCTAAGAAGTTAATATGTATGGAAAATTTTTTCTCTTTTAAGCGCTTTTTTGAAAAATTCAATGCCTAAGAAAATAATTGACAGCATGTAGCTTATTGATAGAGAAATGGGTCTAAGAAGTTATCTCACTTCTGTATAGTATTGGGTTGTATAGTATTATTTATAAAGGATATATCCATGGTGGTTCAATGTGCCCCGGTCTCCCCTACCTTATAAAAACATGGTAATGCACGGACTTTTAATCTGTTTTTCTTTCTTGTTCTCTTATCTAATGGCAGTCAATTCATTTTATGAATTGTAAGATATTCTCTCACAGTGTCACACAGCAACTTTAGGTCTTCGGGGGAATTATTAGTGAGCAGATATTCGCCCATGTATCTGTTATCACTAGTCATTCTAGTTAGTTATATAGAGGAATAACTCGTGTTTTCCTTTGGCGTTCGTCACTTCCGATTCATGAATCCTTTATTACTCCTCTATGGTAGCGATGATCTCTGTGTTAATATTATATTTGGACAGTGTTTAATCAGTTCTATCATATATGTGATAATGACTGGCACCAATATTGTCCTTTAAAAGGAAAAGCATGGTTTAGTTTGTGTGATCAAGGAAAGACCTATCACCAGGGCTTTATGAGTGAAACTAGTAAGCCTATAACTGCTTTTATTAGTCCGTGGGTACTTTACGAATGGAGCAGAATTCCATTTGGATTAACCGGGGCACCTAGCCAGTTCCAAAGATTTATGGAGGAGGCTCTAGCTGAATTAACGGATGAGTGCTGGTGTCCATACTTGGATGATGTCCTGATTTACTCAGATACGTTTTCTGAACATCTTCGTCAACTACGCCAAGTTTTACAATGTCTGAAGAGTAAAGAAATACGCCTAAAGCCAAAGAAGTGTGAACTCTTCAAAAATAAAATAAGATACCTTAGTCATATGGTATCCGAGGAAGGATATCAGAAGGATCCAGCTGATCGACAAGCTGTAGAAGCACTGAATTCTAGGCCAGTTAAGACTATTGGTGATGTTCGGAAAATGCTAGGCTTTGTCAATAATATAAATCAACAAAATTAATAGATTGGATTAACGTGGTTACCAATGACGGCTTGACAAGTGATGACAGGTTAACTTACTAGACAGTTGACTTTAAAGTGGTTAATTTTAGAAAAGACGCGTCCCTGCGTATTAATTAACGATACAAAAGAAATGATATATTATTTGTTGAATGATGAAAAACACAATAATATTAAATATTGAATTTGTAAAGTTAAACAATCGAGCAAGAGAGAACAATTTGAGCTGCACACAAATACTGACTGTAGCTAAGATTATCACACTATTATAATTTCCTGTGTTTTAGAAAAGACGAGTCCCTGCGTCTTAATAAATGATACGAACGAAATGATACAGTACTTTGTTGAATCTTGGAATCATGTAAAATAAAAGGATGACATTAAATATTGAATTCGTTGCGCTGGAATTCCCATTCGAGCATTAACAAAACAGACAAACGGGAAGGAATAGTAATGCGAAAAGCAAAAACTAATAGTACTGTCTACAGGCATTATACTTAGATCTCCATTTCCAGGTAGATTCCGATTCATAACTATTAGTTCTATAGCTTTCCACGGGCACGGCTCTCAAATTAAAATCTCCACATTGATGTCTTACAGTTTTTGCACATTCCCAGTGTGCCCCTCGTTTAGTTTGTATTAGGTATTCATGGTCATCCGGATTGCCCACATATCGCTGTCGTAGAATTTTTATACGCCCACATTTTCATGTGAATAACTGAATACGAATGATAAAGTGAGAGGAATCCAAAACCATTTAAATAACATAAACATAGACAGGATCAAAGTCATAATAAACTTGATACAGTGACACCAGTAGTAGGAGTGGATAAAAACAAAGTCAAAGGTATCACAAAACCATCTTTTAAAGTATCTAACGTTTCGTAGGTAAAAACCTACTTCTTCAGAGAATATAAGTTACAAAAATGAGGCAGTTGAAATTCAAGGTTAGTCATGGTAACAAGTAATGTCATAATGTAAATATGACGTCATAACATTGATGACATAATAATTATAAAGGGTGTAAAGTTAAAAAAAAATTAAAATTAATTTACAGGCATTTCATTTAAACCATAAGGCCATACAGTATTTAATCTGTGGATCCAAAGTGATTCAGCAATATTAAGTTTAGTTCTATCATTCTGAGGGATTTTATCGAGTACAGTGCAAACATAAGATTCGTGACCGAGTGTATTAAAATGTGGGGCAATGTGGGGGGATTTTCCAATTTTTTTTTAGTTTAATGTTACTTCTATGGCTGTTAAGTCTCGTGCACAAAGGAGTGATAGTTTGGCCTACATATTGTTTTTTACAAAATTGACAAGTTATACAGTATATTACATAAGAACTGTGGCAATTTAAACAATTAGCTTTAATATAAAAAAATTGTTGGTCTATACTAGTAATATGATTGGTGGTTTCCATAGTTGCACATGCTTTGCATTTCGGTCTGTTGCAAGGTTTGCATCCTCTATAAAAATTATTATTAATTACAGGCACTTCTGTTTTTTTTCAATCTGTTTACTTCTATCAACTGACCAATGGTCCTGCATTTTTTCTGTGAAATTACAATTTTAGAATAATTATCCAGTAGTTTAGACATACGGGCACTAGTCTCTAAAATTGAAGTGTCTTGAGCTAAGGTACGTAAATTAGGTTGACGGGGGTCATAGGTAGTTACCCAAGGTATAACTTTCTTAACATTAAAATCTTTAATAGTGTATTGTAGTAATTCATTTCTGCTTTTTTGATGGAGTTTGTTAAATTCTTTTTTGATGACTTTATTTTTATATCCGCATTGTTTAAGGTAGGTTTCAAATTTAGTTAAATGGTAGCTGGTCCATTCAGGTTTGCTGCAAATACGCTTAATGCGGATGGCTCCACTGTAAATTATTGAATTGAAGATATGATGAGGATGGCAGCTGGATGGTTTAAGGTATTGATGACTGGCTGTTTCTTTGCAGAATAAATTAGTTTCCAGTTTGTTGTTATGATTGATGACTTTAACGTCTAAAAATGAGACTTCAGTATTACTGATATTCATAGTGAATTTGATTTTAGGGTGCTGTTGGTTGAGGGTTGTTAAAAAATGTTTATTTATTTAGCTAAATGTTTATATATTTATCTAAATGTGTATATATGTAGCTAAATGTTTATATATTTAGCTAAATATTTAACTTTAGATTTTTCAGTGATTTAGTATTTAGCATTTATACCTACGAGAAACAGCACATTTAGCTTTATATTTAACTAAGCGATGTGAAATCAAGATATAACATTTAAAGTTTTTCATAGACCAAAAACTCGACTTTTAGCTACAATATTTTTTGATATTTACATATATGCCATTTTTGTTCTAATATTTATCTAAATATATATATTCGGAGTTAAATCTAATGTTTTTTGTTATAAAAAAAAATTAAATAATTATTTTACAAACGGCGCCCCATAGTAAATTGCTGTCTTCTTCACAAGCTACTTTAAGGGCCTCTATTTGTTACCCGCACACTGTTAGTCTAATAATCAAACGACACTAAAACGACAGTAACTTAAAAAGACTTTAATAAAATAATGATACATATAATATTTGGTTGGGGATAGCTAAGCGAAATACGGGTATTCGGAATTACGTGACTTCGGGACGATTTGTGGTCGTCTCTAACGATGTAATAATGATATTAATAATCACTTACAAAATACTTCCAAAAACACTTTCTATTACCAGACACACGGACTAAATATAAATAACACACTGTGTTCAAACGCTGTCAAAACACTTCCTTGAGCCAGGATAAAAATCCAGTGTACACGACACGAAGGCTAATGCATGGAGGCAATGCGACTCAACTTATTAATTCACCTAGTCACAGAAGGCGAGGTCAAAAGCTAAACTAACAGACACAAAATAAATGAAAGAACCCATGCCTCAACTAAACCAACACGACACATGGCTTACAACATGCATAAACAATAATTTGAAATGTTCATATATACTATTCAAGTCTTAAATTAAACATGCCTACTAATTAATAAATTCTTGATAAACAAGAAGCTAAAATTATCTCCCTTGGACAAGTCGTCATGAAATCTAAAATACAGATACGGGTACCATCTAAAATATATGTAGAACTTTTGACATAGAGTAGGCACCACAAAACCAAGGATAGGCACGGATAGCTAGACAATTTATCTACCAGATACATATAATTTCTCCTCAAAACTGTTGACTTACAAATTCTGCCCACTAAATATTACAACAAACTTAGTGAAAGTACATACAAATACATAGTGAAGTTCCGGCAAGAAAATACAGTCGGCAGACGCAATTAACTATAATAAAAACATAGGCAGCATACATAATTAGAAATATATACTCTTACACAATATAAAACTATCAAAATATTTCATAGGCATAGCCTGTGCCGCGAAAACGATAAATTTTACTAGAGCAGCGGTAGGTAACAAAAACTTACACCCATAATCTAAATATAGAACTACGGAGCGCTTTTCCGGAAAACGAAATACAAATAAGATGGCTACGGCTACCGGTTACACTACCCACGACTCCGAAAATCGATCGTCCTCGATCGAAATATTAAACATAATGAAACATTTAAACATTTTAAAACACTGATAACAGGAATAAACTGATAAAGTTCGAAATATCAAATCATTAAGACACAGTTCAAGTTACTTTTACTCCAACACGCGACATACTGTCTAGATTTTCTGTTCGCAAACGCAATGTTTCCGCGAAATACGTTCACACTACTTGATCATCACTAACAATTTTCAATAAAATCACAGTTCAACGAATTACCACATTGATTTCTTCCCGCGAAATATATATTCACCATAACACAAATACACTATGAACCATGATCAGTTCAACACAATAATCGTCTATTAAACTTTCAAACATTTCTTTAAGTTCACTTCGCGTTATCGCGTAATCCCTTTTCTTCTATCTTTTCCAAGGGCGGTGGAGGAGCTTCATCGACGGGCCAATACAAAGACTGTAGGGTTGTCCTGAATCCCTTTAGTTTCCCATTACCATCAAAGTCAGCCACTTCCTGTCCCCATCTAGGAATAAGTCGGTAAAGGCGTTCTTTTCCACCAGCCTCTGATGTTTTGTGTATGGATTCTTTAATCGTAAATCCCAATGGCTCATCTGTATTAGACATAGCAATAGGCCATAAGGGTGGGGGGGGATGTTGATACACTGGAAGTTTTAGGCTTTGCATCAGATTTCAAAGGTGAATTATTCTTCCTAGGACTCAAAGGTACTGTAGACGGTTTCTTTGGACTTAAGGAAACTGCAACAGATTCTTTAGATGTAAAAGAAATATCAACAGGTATTTCAAGATCAACAGTCTTCTCTTGATTCGATAAAGGTGATTCGGGCTGCTGAGAAATTTGACAAACAAACCGTTTGGTAGCCTCCCAATCCACAACACTAGCTGGACTAGAACCAACAGAATTACTAGTTACCGTTGCTACCGGAACAGTCTTCGGTGTAGATTTAGACTTAGCAACTTCATCCATGACAAGTTTAGCATAAATATCATCTGCATTGTCGGTTTTCGGCAAATGTGTAGCTAGATGTCTTCTCCAGTTGTATTTTGATCGAAATTTCTCTTTACAATCAGTAATAGGACAATGATAACTGTCATGATATGTTTTTATGTGATCTTCATATTCTGTTTTCGTGGCATAGGATAGACGGCAGTCATCACATTGAAATGCGTGAGGCTTCTGTGATTCTCTCTTTGCTCGTTCTTCCTCCCTCCGGTCTCTTTTAAATGGAGATCTACTCCTTTGGCGGCCTCTTCCCAACTGAGATCGTCTCATTTTGATCTTCAAAATATTCACCAATCACCAATACATATAATTTAACTGCAAAAATATAACCATATATGAACATCAACAGCAAAACAGAAATCAACATCAACAATTTTCATTCAAAATCAACATAAATACGGACCATTTAGTCCCTATATCGAAGAGGAGGGCGCACTGTTCTTGTGCGTGTTCTCTGCGACGGGAGATCAAGTGTGCTAGATGACAACTGGTTTTCCTCGAGAAAAGAGTCGGGAAGGATGGACTCATCCTTGTCCTCACCTTCTTTCCCGATTGATTCCCTAGCCTCGAATAACTTAAGCTTGTTATGATGAACTATCATTTTCCGCCCATCTTTATTGTGTTGCACTGCATAGACTAAATCAGATAGCTTACTCTTTACAGTGTACGGCCCACCCCAGAATTTCTGTAATTTATGAGATAAGCCTATTCGATTCCTCGGTATATAAACCCAAACTTGAGAACCGACATCAAATTGGTTCTGCAGACTGTGCTGATCATATCTCTTCTTGGCTCTTCGAGCACTAGCAGAGAGATGTTCTCGGCAAGCTTCATATACAGAATCCAGACGTCTTATTATATCGTTAACATACTCCACGTGCGTAAATTTACTCCCTGGGGGTCTCCAAGCCAGTAAATTAACAGGTAAATTAACCTCTCTTCCAAGCATAAGTTTATTGGGTGTAAAACCAGTGGACTCGTGATCGCATGATCGGTATGCCAAACAAACTATGTCTAAATATATATCCCAATCTCGTTGAAAATCGTCAACATAGTGGCACGGCATATTCTGTAATGTTCGATTATAGCGCTCCACCTGCCCGTCCGAAGCTGGGTGGTATGGGGTAGTACGCGTTTTGGTGGTACCCAACAACCTACACAGTTCCGCAAATAGCTCCGACTCGAATTGGGTACCTTGGTCGGAATGGATACTACCGGGTATTCCAAATCGTAAGACCATAGTAAGAAGCGAAGTAGCTACTGTCGTGGCTCTCATATCCGGCATCGCAACTGCTTCTACCCACTTCGTAAAATAATCTTGTATGACAACTATATACAAATTTCCATCATAAGTCTCGGGCAACGGCCCCATTATATCGATAGCTATTCTTTCCATGGGGTAACCACTTGTAGCTGGCGAAAGTGGAGCTTGTGGTCGTTTCTTGGGCTGTTTGCGTCTGACACAGGACTCGCATGTCTTTACCCAATGACGAACATCTTCGCGAAGTCCAGGCCGATAATATGACTGGCTGACTTTCGAATGAGTTTTATCACCCCCTAAATGACCACCACTGGCTTCATCATGACAACGTCGTAAAATATCTTCCTTAAGAGCTCGTGGAACAACCACTTCGGTTTCATCTGGAAACTGAATCCACTTTCGAACCAAAACATCATCCTTCATATCTAGCAATTTCCACTGGGACCAAAGTGCTTTAAGTTCTGGAGATTTCCCAGCTATGCTGTCCCAAGATGGCTTTCCGTCCGTAAACCATTTCCGTATTTCTGACAGAACTCGATCACTTTTCTGGGCTTCTACCAGATCCATATTGTTTGGTATTAACTGTAAAAGGTTAATGGTTCCGATTTCTTCTACGTTATCTTTAGAAAAACAATGGCACATCTTACAATGTTTCCTCGATAACCCATCAGCATTTGTGTGAAATTTACCCTGCCGATGAACTATTCTAAAATTGAATTCACACAAGATCTGCAACCAACGTGCCAGTTGTCCCTGGGGATCTTTAAACTTCATAATCCAACACAAGGAAGCATGATCCGTTCGTAATGTGAATTTCTGGCCATAAAGGTAAGGCCTAAAATGAAGTAAAAACACAACAACAGCTAACAACTCCTTACGAGTTGTACAATAGTTCTTTTGGCACGCACTCAATGCCTTACTTGAATAAGCAATAACCCGCTCTTGTCCATTATCATCAACTTGCGACAAAACACCACCCAAGCCAAAGTCACTAGCATCAGTATCCAAAATGAATTCCTTGCTAGGATCTTGATGAGCTAATATCGGCGCCGACACCAAACTCAATTTAAGAGCATCGAAAGCTTCTTGACATCTATCATTCCACATAAATCGTGCCCCTTTATCGGTTAAACGATGAAGGGGTTCTGCAATATGCGCGAAATCCATTACGAAGCGCCTATAGTAAGAACACAAACCAAGAAAGCTTCTTACTTCCTTTACACATCGTGGCACTGGCCAATCGGCAACAGCGGAAATTTTAAATGGATCAGTGGCCACGCCTTCTTTGCTGATTTTATGTCCTAAATAGATAACTTCTGATTTGAAAAGCTGACATTTGCTGACCTTTAGTTTCAGTCCAGCCAACTCTAGTCTCTGCAATACTACCTCTAATCGAGCCATGTGTTAATCAAAATTGGCTGCGAACACAATTATATCGTCCAGATATATGAGACAGATTTGCCAATGAAGGCCTGATAAAACAGTCTCCATCAGTCGCTCAAACGTTGCCGGACTGTTTGTCAACCCCATGGGTAATACCTTGAATTGGTACATTCCGAACGGAGTTGAAAACGCAGTCTTTGGTCGATCTCGTTCGTCAAGCTTTACCTGGAAAAATCCACTCTGTAAATCTAAACATGAGAACCAACAGGAACCTGTAAGACAGTCTATGGACTCGTCAATACGAGGTAAAGGATATGCATCCTTAGTCGTTATGTCATTTAAACGTCTATAATCGACGCAAAAACGGGTTGATCCACACTTTTTCTTCACCAAGACTATAGGGGAAGACCATGGCCCAGAAGCTGGTTCAATCATATTTCGCTTAGACATTTCGACTAAATGCTTCCTCACTTCCTCCTTAGCTGTATACGGTAATCTCCTGGGAGGTTGGCGAATCGGTGGGTGACTGCCAGTTTCTATACGATGAGATATAAGTTCCGTTCTACCAACGTCATCACCATCAAACGCAAAAGCATTTATATGCCTGGACAAAGTAGACGCTGCTACATTATACTGCTGATTTGTTAGGCTTTCCTTACAAGATTTAAGCAAAGTATCAATCACAGAACCACGAACCAAATCATCCTTTTCGGGACCTGATTCAGGGATAATCCTATCAATATTCCGTACAAGGGCAACAATAGTTCCCTTTCTAAATGTAACCAATTCCTAACTTGGGTTACAAACTCTAAGGGGAAGCGAACCATCCCTCGCTGGTTTAACTAAGGTACACCCAATTAAAGGATAATCCGCAGGGGGATTTCTTAAAGGCTCCACAAGACAATCCCCGCCGGGATTGGTACCCTCCTTAATATCAGCTTTAGCAGTGATGACTTGCTCATGCCCTGGTAATAATGTTGTGTCTTCTACAATTTTAACACGACATACACCAATTCCACCCTTAGACTGACATGGGATCACCTGACCACCGACATAAATCTCGGACAGAGGAACATTAATAATAACATTTTCCTCTTTTGCAAAATCTAGACCAAGTATAGCCTTTGTTGGCATGGTCACAACTGCAAAGGGAAAAATAAAACTCTTATCAGTAACTTCAATCTTAAGAGATGCACAACCCTTAACCTTTAAGGGCGAACCATCCGCTTGTAACAGCTTACAATTAACCGGACGCAACTCAGGTTTATCTTCAAATGAATCATAAAAATCTTCTGAAATCATCGACAGGCTAGCACCTGTATCAACTAAAAATTCTGTGTCCAGTCCCTCTATTTTGCCTTGAACAAAAATACCGGAACTGGAAGGGTTAACAACACCAACAGTTCTGTCTAAGCTTGAATGATGTGGCATTGGAACTGGTACAGCAGTTGTATCTCTCTGATTAGTCTGCTGAAATGGTACCCTCCCATCTCGCCAAGTGCCAACAGGGGGGCCCTTGCGAGGTGAGGGACACATCGTAGAATAATGCCCTAATTCTAGACAATTAAAGCATGTTACTTCAGACAGGTCTCTTCTCTTCCTATCTGGAATCTTATTTTCTGACTCTCGTAACTTCTCTTTCACTTCTTCTTTCAGACTTGCTATTATTTTATGCAGTTCAGAACTCTCAGAGTCTGTCTTCTTTCCAGCCTTGGCTTTTACATTGGCTACATGAGTTGTGCGTACATCGGGATCTGAATGTTTAATGGCTTCTAACTCCATAGCATGGTGTAGTGCGGCATTCAAATCTCGAGGACGTGCTTGACTAACAAGCATCCTCATCTGGCTATCTCCAAAATACTGGATAAAATGGTCTTTAGCCATCTCTTCTTTAGTTATTTCACTACTTCTGGGATAAGCAGAATACACCAGGCGATGTACAGCTTGAGCAAACTCTGATAAACTTTCGTTGTGCTTTCTTCGTCGCTCTCGTAACTGTACCTTGTGCATCTCCGCCAACTCTGGGGGATCAAATTTCTGCTTTAAAGCTTCTACCAAACAGGGGTAGTTAAGAACATCAGTTCGTTTCAACGTACCAAATACATCACTTGCCTTACCTGTAAGACTAATCGCCAAAAATCTCGCTTTATCACTCTCACTCCATGAGTTGATCTCTGCAGTAACTTCAAATTGAACCAAATAATCACGCAATCGTGTTTCACCATTATATTTAGGGGGCATTGCAATAGGCTTAGCCAACCTCTGTAATTGTCTAGCATCAGCGGTCTGAGACCTGTCAAATCCAGACACTTGACTATCTGCCTGTCTTGCTCTTCTGCTAGATTCTGGAGAACAGCGACTGGAATTGCTGACTAAAGTTGTTATATTAGACACAGGTTCATACCTGTTATCCCTCTGGCGTTGAGCATCTACTGGCGTAGACGTTATTGTTCTAACAGGATTCGTATCCCTGTAATGATCTGCAGTTGTCTCCAAACCTGAAGTAGATGAACTAAAACGAACACTGGATTGCCTTTGATTCTGACATTGAACAGGGGATCTGCTCATGTCAGAAAATAAAGATGGCGAATTAACAGGAACTGTCGATCCCTGACTCATGAATGATGGAGGAACAGCATCAACCCTTGTTTGGGATAACATCCTCTCAAGCGTTGTAATGTCGCTGTTATATGAATCTGTCAATTCTGCAATAGCAGCCTCCAACTCTCCAAGACTCAAATTATCAAATCTATTCATGTTAAAAATTGATGACATCAAAACAGCAAAAAAACATAACTCCAAACACCAACTTCTTCAAAATTCTTTACAAAACTATCCCACTCCAGCCACCAATTAAACTTTAGTGTTACCCGCACACTGTTAGTCTAATAATCAAACGACACTAAAACGACAGTAACTTAAAAAGACTTTAATAAAATAATGATACATATAATATTTGGTTGGGGATAGCTAAGCGAAATACGGCTATTCGGAATTACGTGACTTCGGGACGATTTGTGGTCGTCTCTAACGATGTAATAATGATATTAATAATCACTTACAAAATACTTCCAAAAACACTTTCTATTACCAGACACACGGACTAAATATAAATAACACACTGTGTTCAAACGCTGTCAAAACACTTCCTTGAGCCAGGATAATAAATCCAGTGTGCACGACACGAAGGCTAATGCATGGAGGCAATGCGACTCAATTTCTCCTCAAAACTGTTGACTTACAAATTCTGCCCACTAAATATTACAACAAACTTAGTGAAAGTACATACAAATACATAGTGAAGTTCCGGCAAGAAAATACAGTCGGCAGACGCAATTAACTATAATAAAAACATAGGCAGCATACATAATTAGAAATATATACTCTTACACAATATAAAACTATCAAAATATTTCATAGGCAATGCCTGTGCCGCGAAAACGATAAATTTTACTAGAGCAGCGGTAGGTAACAAAAACTTACACCCATAATCTAAATATAGAACTACGGAGCGCTTTTCCGGAAAACGAAATACAAATAAGATGGCTACGGCTACCGGTTACATATCCCTTCTGGTATAGGAATATTAGGATATAGACTAATAACATCAAATGTGAGTAGGTAGGTATTATTAATTATATTTATATTTTGTAATTTTTGTAGAAAATTTGTGGTGTCTTTCACGACTTCGGTGCAGTAGGCTTCTGCAATTGGTTTCAATTTCCAGTCAAGCCAATATGATGCTTTAGCTGTAGGGGAGTTAGTATGACTGCAAATGGGTCTTCCTGGAGGGATTTCACCTTTAATCTTAGTCGTGGCCAAAAGAATAGGACCAAGCTTGAAAATGGTTGGATTTCTTCCGTCTAAATTCATGTGATCATATATCTGCCACCTGAAGGCCGAATTTTACAAATGAGGTATCGATGGATAGGTTATGTGAAGTATGTTCATCATACATGCACATGCATGTTTGAACAATGACGTCATCAAGACTATGACGTCATGCCAGTGTACTGAAGATTTAGAATTTAGCAACATCGGGATGGTGGCAGAAATTATTACCAAACTGAGATAAAATTCGATCAAGGACCATTTATTTCATGTCTAAATGATTAGTTAACATGCAAACTAACATCGGTGATGATCAGTAGTCAATACTTCGTGTGTCCCCCACCGTTGGCTTTAAAAGGTGCTTGCTTCCGCTCCGATTTAGGGCGTCGTTGATGACGTCATAGCTGTGATGACGTCATCATTCAAACATGCATGTGCATGCGTAATGAGCATACTTCACATAACCTATCCATCGATACCTCATATGTGTGTGCAAATCGGCCTTCAGGTGGCAGATATATGATCAAATGAATTTCTAAACCAAGTAAGAAGTCCAACCATTTCCAAGCGTGGTCCTATTCTTTTGGCCACGACTGTATTTTGCCTAAGATGTAAAATTGTGGGATTCGCTGTTTAGGCCAGTGAAGAATAGCTTTTTTTTCATTATCTGGTATTGCCAAATTAAGAATTATTTTCTCAAGGTTCTGATGAATCATATGGGAGTTATCACTGGGTACTTTTTGACACACGCTCAACTCATTCAGGTGTTTAAAACATTCGTTAATATAATCATGTTTGTTCCATATAATTATGCCACCGCTTTTGTCACTATTGCCAATTACAATATCTGTATCTGCTTTAGGGGAGTAGATAGCTTGTTTTTCTTCTTCAGTGAGGTTGTTTCTTATTTTATGTTCTCTGTAATTTTTTAATAGTCTATACTGATTTTTACAATGTAACTCAAGTGCTTCATCTCTGTTGGAAGGGGGTGACCAATTGCTCTTTATATAAAGGGAAGGTGGTAAAATTTCTTTTGCTGGTTTGTCAAGAAAAAATTCTGAAAGTCTTAATCTGCGTTGAAAAGATATAAGGTTTTGAATTTCTTGGATTTTGATGAAACTTGAAATTCGTGGTAATGACCCAAAGATATTGGTTCTTTTCGATATTTGCGCATATCGGATCGTAACTTCCTGAATTATGGCCCCTGGTTATACGCAAAATCCCCCTTTCTTTAGCTTGTGGTCCCTCTGGAGGTCACAATTATTATCCGATTTAAAGAAAAACGTTTGATTATATCACCGTTACACCGTAAGGAAGGTTGAGTTTGGATTTCAGGAAAATCGGACCAAAATTGACAGACAAAATGTCCGCCGTTTGTACGCGAATACTGTTTAAAAAATGGTATATCATGGTTGTGGACCCTGTATAGGTCACAATTTCAATTCGATTTTGATGAGGAAGGTTGAGTTCTAATTTCGTGAAAATCGTACCAAAATTGCCGAACGAAATGGTCGCCGTTTGTACGCGAATAGTGTAAAAATATGGTATATCATGGCTTTGGACTCTCTACAGGTCACAATTCTTATCCGATTTTGATGAAAAGTCGCATTTCTAGGTTGTGTACCGTCACACCATAATCATTGTCGGCTTCGAATTTCATGAATATCAGACTGGAACTGACCAACTAAATGGCTGCTCCCAATACAGTATGAAATACAGGACTTAATGATGTAGGAAAAATCACTTTCGGTATCGCTTGTTCTCTATCCATCTCTCGAAAATGTGGGCGTATCCTGCCTGGCAGTGCCAGCCTATCTTTTAGCTTGTGAACAGTGTAGACGTCACAATTTTGAACCGATTTGGATGAAACTTGAAATGCATATTTATAACCCAAAGATCTTGGTTCCTTTCGATAGTTGCGCCAATCGGATCGTAACTTCCTGAATTATGGCCCCTGATTGTCCGAAAAATCGCCCTTTTTAGCTTGTGGTCCCTCTGGAGGTCAAAAATTGTTATCGGATTTAAAAAAAACGTTTGATTATATCACCGTTGCATGGTTATGAAGGTTGAGTTCGAATTTCGTGAAAATCGGACCAAAATTGACGGACAAAATGGCCGCCGTTTGTACGCGAATAGTGTGAAAATATGTTATATCAAGGTTGTGGACCTTATAGAGGTCACAATTTTGAACCGATTTTGATGAAACTTGACATGTATGTTTATAACCCAAAGATCTTGGTTCCTTTCTATATTTGCGCCCATCGGATCGTAACTTCCTGAATTATGGCCCCTGATTGTCCAAAAAATCACCCTTTATAGCTTGTGGTCCCTGTGGAGGTCAAAATTGTTATCCGATTTAAAAAACCGTTTGATTATATCGCCATTCCTTGGTTATGAAGGTTGAGTGTGAATTTTGTGAAAATCGGACCAAAATTGACGGACAAAATGGCCGCCGTTTGTACGCGAATAGTGTGAAAATATGTTATATAAAGGTTGTGGATCTTATAGTGGTCACAATTTTGAACGCATTTTGATGAAACTTGACATGTATGATGTTTATAACCCAAAGATCTTGGTTCCTTTCGATATTTGCGCCCATTGGAGCATAACTTCCCGAATTATGTCCCCGGATTGTCCGAAAAATTGCTGTTGTTAGCTTTTGGTCCCTCTGGAGGTCAAAAATTATTATCGGATTTAAAAAAAACGTTTGACTATATCACCGTTATATGGTAATGAAGAGAGAGTTTGAATTATGTGAAAATCGGACTAGAATTGACGGACCAAATGGCCGCCGCTGGTACACGAATAGTGTGAAAATATGTTATATCAAGGTTGTGGACCCTATAGAGGTCACAATTTTGAATCGACTTTGATGAAACTTGACATGTATGTTTATAACCCAAAGATCTTGGTTCCTTTCGATATTTGCGCCCATCGGGTCATTACTTCCTGAATTATGTCCCCTGTTTGTTCGAAAAATCACCCTTTTTAGCTTGTGGTCCCTCTGGAGGTCATAATTATTATCTGATTTAAAAAAAAAATGTTTGACTATAAAAACCAAACAATTCTAATGATTTTCTGATAATTCCTTAATATGCGACAACTCTTGTTGACTGCCCGGACAATTTGGCTGCTGTGTGGGCGTATGTTTCGTTGCCTGGCAACCTATTTTTTCAATCCGAGCAAAGGGTGTAGGTTCTACTGGAACTTTGGGGTTTGGCATAATACTCTTGTGCTCTCCCATCGGCGCAACGAAAGTGTCGTCGCGTTTCTGATGTGGCAACCCTAAAATGTCCATATCTTCGCCAGACACGCCATCGTTCGTCGAAGAATCTGTTTGAGAAATCGGGTCTTTAGTAACAGCTACTGTTTGGGTGGTCTTGTTACAAACACGCACTGCTTTTGTCTGGCATATTTTCGACTTCGATTTCTTTGTGGATATATCAGGAAGAGGGTGCTCTTTAGGCACTGTAAGTGTCATGGTACTTACGTTTGGTTGTTGAGTCTGCTGTTTTTCTTTGTAACTCTGACTTCTGTACCAATCTCGCTTGAGTTTACTTCCTGATTTTCTCTTTTGTGACACCGAAGAATAGAAGCCGCTCCATGTTAGCACAACGCTAAAATTATTTCCTCTGCTTTCTATTCTCCATTGGTTGGCCTCTGTTTCAATGTCCATGATTTTAAAAATCTCAGCCAATTTTTCAGGGATTAAAACCTGTTCCATTATGAAGTTGTCTTTTGGGGGTGGCGTGGTATACTCGCTATGACTTGTAGAGAGGTTGGGGTCTTGCCACACAAAACTTCTCCGCCAACTTTAGAGGTGTAAATTCTCTCTTCGGATATAACAGACTTCGATTGTTTGGTGAATTCTTTAATATACCGGAACATAAATATACAGATATCGCCATACAGTACTGACAGGCCAGTTACTGCACTTAGTAAGGGATCCTAACTAGTGACTGCCTTCAATGTACAATTTTTGTGATTTTAAGGCAACTCAGACAATAGGATAAAAGTAAAATTGATAAATGTTGTAATTAAAACTGACATGTCGATATATGAACAATGCATAAAAGATTAAACAATAATATAAATCAACAAAATTAATAGATTGGATTAACGTGGTTACCAATGACGGCTTGACAAGTGATGACAGGTTAACGACTTGCTAGACAATTGACTTTAAAGTGGTTAATTTAAAGGGACAATAACATTCTTGCTGGCTTGGTAGCTCTAGAAAATAAATAATACCCTTATTCTAAGTACTAGATGTTTAAATGTCCTACCTGTTGTGTAAAAAATCAATTACAACCTATTTTACTTGTCCAGAGGGTTCGAAAATATTTTAAAATCCAAGTCACATTTGAAAAGGTTTACGTTAGACTTTTCAAATCAATTGGTTGAATTTTTCCAATTTTTCAAAATAGGTGTGTTAAGATGAAATTTATATCATTATTTAAATGGAATATTGTAAAATAATACGATTTGTTGACCAGAATGAAGATTGGGACATATTTTTCAGTTACAACAAGAGTGTTATTGGGGCTTTAAGAAACATTAAATATATTAGCCATTGGCAGATTATCACACCATTATAGTACCATGACACTTACAGAGGAAAAACTGCCTAAGGAGCACCCTCTTCCTGATATCCCCACAAAGAAATCGAAGTCGAAGATATGCCAGACAAAAGCAGTGATTGTTTTTAACAAGACAATCCAAACAGTAGCTGTTACCATAAAACCGATTTTTCGAACAGACGCTTCAATGAACGATGACAGGTACTGCAAAGATATGGACATTTTAGGGTTGCCACAGTTGAAACGCGACAGCCCTTTCGTTGCGGTGATAGAGGAGTACAAGAGAACTATACCCAACCGGTTTGACTTTAATCCAAATAGTTTGTCTATAATATAATATTATTGTATAACTGATAAATTATTCAGCATGATTCTATAACAAAATATATTAAACATACATTATGGGAGAGCAAAAACTGACTTTTGTCGGTCTTCCTTTGAGCCTCAGATGTCATAGAAATTATAAATTAGATCTTTATTTAAACAACAAGTCCAAAATGAACACTGTAGACCTACGGATGGCTTGGATTGGGCTTGGATTAAAACAGGATTTCGTCGACTGATTTAATCACTATGGCGTCGTGGGTGGGGTTTCTCCGTGACGTTGACGTCATCATACTTCCGGAAATTATTCATAAAAGACAGTGATGACCGAGGCTATACACAAGCTTCACTAGATACCGTTTAAACATTAATTGATGATCGAGACTATGTAGGTGGAGTTAACGCCTGTCAATCAACAATCGGCCATAGTGGGAAAAGGGTGTCGATGATTTTAACTACCATTTCTAGTAAAAAATTATAGTGGTAACAGCTTTGTTCAGGACAAAGTTATTTGACTGAAATTTTCAATATATTCTTGTTTCAACATCTATTTTTGAACTTTTATAGCAAGAATGGCCAACTCCTTGTCAAAATCTCCCATAATGTATCTTTAAGTAACCATAAAATAATGAGATAATTGAAAGCCATTGTTTGGTGCTGAAACAAAGATATGCAATATTAATTTGGAAAATATCAAAGCAAATATTTTTTACAGGTATTCGACTTGAAGAAAAGTTTTCTAAAGCAAAAAAATTATGGTAAGTCTAATTCCATTGGCAAAAATAAAAAAAAATCTAGATGACACACCATGCAATTAAGACGTAAGTTTTTGAACAATATTGGGCATTGGATAGAAGAAGAATTAATTTTATAGAAATCTGAATTCCATGTGTACATTTACATGTACTTAGAAATTTAGCTTTGAGTATAACAGTGCAGCTTTATTATCTGCCTGTATAATTCTTTGAAAAGGTTATCTTGCATGTACTTGTACATAAATAGACATGTGGATGACAAACATACAAATATCGCAATGGTCAATTCATTATTTATGTCTTCAATTTTTAGCCAATGCATATTTTGAAGAATTTAATGGTAAACCAGATCTAGATGCATGGTTACAAAATCTTAAACACTCATGCCAACTGCAAAATCAAAGTCATAAAGGTAAGGCATTATATGATATCAAAATAATTTGTAGCTTTGTTAATTTTCAGAATTTGTAGCTTTGTTAATTTTCAGAATTTGTAGCTTTGTTATACATTTAGTTAGTTTGTTATTTTACTTTGGTTATGTGTGCAACGGCATCAGGTAGCAGCTTAAATAACATACTGCCAATGGAGATTTTATGGCTAGAACACCTTTATTTGCTGATGCCTCATATACCTAAACCTTTTACTTTGTTATGCTTTGCAGATAATAATTTAACTTCTGATGAAAATTTGTCTTTGAAAAGGTATGTTGAAATTAAAGGAATATTGTTGTCCTTAATATTTATAAAAAATATTTCTTCATGATATGTGGTTTATATGCTTATATTTTACAGTAGCTATGCTATGTTTTTATACTACTGTCTACAGCAACGGATGCAAGTAGTGTCATATCAAAACTGACTAAGGATCAAGACAGATAGGGAATACTAGAAAAACCCCTGAGATGTTATTCTTTAGAAAATATATGAATTTTAATGTAGAAAATGTGCCCCATTTACCCAAATTAAAGTGTGTGTACATATGCCCTGTCCTCAAGGAGATCATCGGTGTTCTGTTGAAAATATTTAATCTGTAGTTTGACATATTTTGTAGGTTAGTAAAGGAGAGCTTAATTAGAAAATCCAAATCCAGTTTTAAGAAAAGATGTTTAGATGTTAGTTTGGAGACCGGACTGATGGTACCAAGAAATGGCAAGAAAAGTGGAGACTGAAGACATTGAAATCATTACATCAGTTAGCTATAGAAAGACAGTATTTGTCAACATAAATGAAAAGTATGCAGGTATGAATGAGGACTCTTAACAATATATATAGATGTGTAACACCAGAACATATAACAAATGCCCTATTACCACTAATATTTGCAGTAATGTATTGCTCCATGCAAGTTTTAAATAATAATATTGTATTTTTTCTTTTCAGATGGGCAAAACATTGGACGAAGAATAAGCAAACAGTTTACCAGAAATAGTACAAAAATAAAGAAACATCTCGAAACACTGAATTAAAAATTTGATAAACATTTAGATTTTAATGTTGTATCGAATCCTTTATCACAGATTTATAAAGAAAATGTATCAATTTCGACAAACCAATATAAAGCTGTTGAGGCTTTTCTACTTAAAATCCATGTTGAAGATGAGGAAAATTCAATATTTTAAAAGATGCAAATAAGTTATTTTTGAACTTTCAGCTGCAAAACAATTTGATATCAAATAGTATTCATATACTGGAACTGGTCTATCGAGTTATATCACCACAAAGTTCCTTGCACCTGGATTCAAGGTGGAGTTTGTGGGTTCACTACATGACGGGTACGCCAACGCTGCATAAAAAAGTTACCCATACCAGCTTTGGTGGGAAAATGTTTTTTGTTTCACGGAATCAAAGCGTGAATAAACTACTAGAATACAAAATTTCAGAAGGCTCCCATGCTGGCGTTTTGAGATATATTACCGTAAACATACAAATGTATTGGAGAATCGGGTTAGGGTAGGCTCACTGCGCACGCAATAACTTCTAAATTAGCTTTGGTGGTTTCAATATGTATATTTCATCAACTGTGGTCGTGCATAAGGTATGCACATGCCAAATTTCATAAACTTTCTATGTTGGCATATGAGTTATATCACCACAAAGTTCCTAGCACCCGGATTCAAGGCGGAGTTTGTGGGGTCAATACACAACGGGTACGCCCACGCTGCATCAAAAAACTACCCAAACCAGCTTTGGTGGGAAATTGTTTTTTAGTTAACGGAATCAAGAGATGAATAAACTGCCAAAATGCAAAATTTCAGAAGGCTTCTATGCTGGCGTTTTGAGATATATTACTGTAAGCATACTAAACATATACCATGATATGGGGGAATCGGGTTAGGGTAGGCTCACTCCGCACGCATTATCTTCTGAAAGTATTATGCCGTCGCCCCTGTCTGTGTGTGTATGTGTGTGTGTGTGGGTGTGTGTGTGTGTGTGTGTGCGTGTGTGTGTGTCTGTGGTTCGCCTACAGGGCGCAATTCTTCATGGATTTTCTTCAAACTTGGTATACTTATTCCTTATACCCCAAGGAAGATCCCTATTGTTTTTGGTGCATGCCCGACCCCCAGGGGCAGAGCCACGCCCATTTCTAGTATTTGTTTGTTTGTCGTCTACAGGCCACATTTCTTAACTTATAATTTTGAAACTTTGCATACACATTCTTTGTACCCTAAGGAACATCCTTATCGTTTGGGGTGCATGCCCAACCCCCAGGGTCAGAGCCACGCCCATTTTCTTTTCGTGTGTTTTTGTGTCGCCTGCAGGGCGCAATTCTTACTGGATTTTCTTCAAACTTTGTATACTTACTCTTTATACTCTAAGGATGATCCCTATCGTTTGGGGTGCATGCCCAACCCCCAGAGGCAGAGCCACGCCCATTTTCTTTTTGTGTGTCTGTGTGTCGCCTACAGGCCGCAATTCTAACTGGATTTTCTTAAAACTTTGTATACTTACTCTTTACACCCTAAGGATGATCCGTATTGTTTTTGGTGCATGCCCGACTCCCAATGGCAGAGCCACGCCCATTCCTTGTATTCATTTGTTTGTCGTTTACAAGCGACATTTCTTAACGTATCATCTTGAAACTTTGAGTGCTTATTCTTTGTACCCTAAGGAACATTCCTATCATTTGGGGTGCATGCCCAGCCCCAAGGGGCAGAGTCACGCCCATTTTCTTTTTGTGTGTCGCCTACAGGCCACAATTCTTAATCGGTCATCTTGAAACTGAAAATACCTATTCCTTATACCCTAAAGATGACCCCTATTGTTTTTGGTGATTTCCTAACCCCCAGGGGCAGAGCCATGCCCATTTTTACTCCGTATCTGAGTGTGTTATCTACAGGCCACGATTCTTAATGGATCGTCTTTAAACTTGGGATATGTATTCCTTCTTAATGGATCGTCTTTAAACTTGGGATATGTATTCCTTATATCCTAACTGCATGTCCGACTCACACAGGCAAGACACGCCCAATTTTTGTGTTTGTCGTTTACGGGCCACAATTCTGAATGAATCAGCTTGGTACTTGGCTTATAGCCTGAGGGCGTCCACTATTGATTTTGATGAATGTCCCGACCCCCAGGGACAGAGCCACGCCCACTTTTTGCCTTTAGCATTAGGAAGGCACAATTCTGAATGGATTATCTTGGTATACTTATTCCTTATACTCTAAGGACGGCAACTATTGATGTTGGTGCAAGACCCAAGACCCTCAACGACTAGCCTTCTTGACAAAGTACCATATCAATTAAAGCAGGAATTTGGACGTATATTTTAGCGTTAGCTTTATGTTTTCTGTGAATAATCTGGTACATACACTGACATTAACCATACATTATGCAAGAGCTAAATCTGCCAACTGTAGGTCCAGGCGCGGATCCAGGATTTTTTGCAGGGGGGGGGGGGGGTCAAGGTTGGATAATTGCTTAACTAATTGCGGTCAACCGATTAATTTGGTAAATTAGATTCAATTTGGTTCATTCTGACGTATTTCCGGAAGGTAAATTCCAAAATTACAGGTCTAAATCGCCAATAAAATCGCATAAAAAAATTTTCAAGTCTGAGCAGGGGGGGGGGGCGACCCCCTGGACCCCCCCCCCCCTTCTGGATCCGCGCCTGAGGTCTTTCTTTAGGAATGAAATGTTATCTAAATTATTAAGTAAACATTAATTAACTTCAAGCCATAACTAACTCGATGGCATATAGGATTTGCCCGATTTGAAATGAACAGGTTCAACCATATCTTGATAAATTTAAAGATAGGTTGCCAGGCAACGAAACATAAGCCCACAGTAGTTAAATCGTCCGAGCAGTCAACAAGGGTTGTCGCATATTTTTTTCGGTAATGAAACATTTGTAATACACTAAAATTTGATTAAGAGTAACAACTCATTATGTAATTATCAGAAAATCATTACAATTTGTTCGCTTTTTATACGGAACATTTTATATCATGGATTTTTAGCTGATGTGTATCAATCTGAAGTCAATCGGATGATAAGTTTGGCTTCTTAGCGTCACAAGATTTTTTGAAGTTATCAAGGGAGATAACTACGGTGGCTGATTTAGGACACGCAAAATAATATTTTTATCTCGAGCGCTCGAGATACTAAGTCGAGCGATCGTGATATTAAGTCGAGCGCTCGAGATAGTTAAGTCGAGCGCTCGAGATGGTTAAGTCGAGCGCTCGCGATAAGTAAGTCGAGCGCTCGAGATAATTAAGTCGAGTACTCGAGATAATACAGCCGAACACGTCTCTACCGAAGTTTTAAGCTATATGAATTGTGCATTATATTCAATGATAAACTTGTAGAATAAAGATTCATTTGTTTATTTTTACAGCCTATCCAAAGCTCATCCAAAGCTGCAGTTACGGAGCGGATACCCCCTCCCCCCCCCCCCCACACACACACTCCACCCCATGCACATCGCCTCCACTAAATATTTCCCGTTGTATTTACCCCCTTCCAAGTGGGGAGTATATCGCATGTTACTATACGAATTAGTAATTGTATATATCGATGTTACAGAGTTTTGCTATGAGAGACTGACATTTCCCCTTATCTAGAACAGGGCGGAGGGCTTGACAAGGACAGTTGTCTAGTCATTCGAATCGGACAAAAAAACCATGGTCCCGCGTACATGTAAAAGATCCCTTGGCAGCTGGAATTTGATATAAGAGTAGGCCGTAGCGCCGCTGCTGGGCACAATTTCCCTCATAGCACACTGTGTGACGTATTTCCGTCTTCAATAGCCCAGTTTAGGAGCAGAACAGTAGGACGTTAAACCCCATTATATTGCTTATGTAGAAGCATAGGTCGGATCCAGGTTTATTTATTTATATGTAGGAACTGATCAATGTCTAGTTTACCCGGGCTTCTACATTCTACACCGGTCCTTACACCTTGTTCTAACTGGGGATTCAATGTCTCCACTTCCACAAACCAAGACACCTTTATCTTATTAAATTCAGGGTCCTTGCTTTGGGGGGAAACATAAGGAAACGGAGTAAAACCACACGATTGAGACAGCAGGGGTGGATATGTAGTGGTGCTGATGTATATGGGATGGAGTTGGGGCGGGGGTATTCCCTTCCAAGTTAAGGTGTGTGTAATCTGGAATGGCTGAGGCGATGTCGCGCTTCAAGCTATAATTTAACTGGCCAGCTACCTCTGGATTGTAGTTCTGGGTTAGGTCCCTGTTGTGAGCGTATCCGACTTGATGATACAGGTTCCTTTTCAATCGTATGGTTTTACCCCGCGTCCGTAGGTTTCCTCCCACAGCAAGGACTCTGAATTTAATA
The DNA here is from genome assembly GCA_036850965.1 of Patella caerulea. Taxonomy (NCBI): domain Eukaryota; kingdom Metazoa; phylum Mollusca; class Gastropoda; family Patellidae; genus Patella; species Patella caerulea. The sequence continues at coordinate 44,308,459 of JAZGQO010000001.1, read as the reverse complement.
AGAATACCCACAAGGTGTGGGGAACGGTGGGGTTGGGTTGGGGTGGGTGTTTTATTGATTCGTATACTAACATGTTATGTACCCCCCTCTTGGAAGGGTGTAAATATAACGGGAAATATTTGGTGGTGATGATGATCATAGGATGGAGTGTGCGTGTATGTGTGTGTAGGGGTGTTGGTGGTTGGGGTGGATGTAGAAGTCTGACACGATCTCGCCACTTGCGCCGCGGTTAATAAGGCAATGATCAGTTTCTACATATGAATCAATAACGTTGGATCAGACCCGAGCCTCTAAATAATAGGATATGCCAATCTCTCATAGCAAAAACTGGGCAACATCAATATAACGAAATGCTCAATATTAATAAGTATGAAAGCTTTTTAGTAGAGCATGCTAAAATGGAGATTGAGATATCTCCAGAATTATACACAAATAAATGGAAATATCTTTTTAAGAATTAACAGATTGCCTCCATAACGATTCCCCATTGATGGATTTATGTACTTAGATCTGTGTATAGTAGGAACCCTGCGACTCACTATTTATATAGAACAATGTATTTTATCATTTAAGATAAAATATGTACTTAATATATGCTTGTAGAAATCTGACGTAAATAAAGTGTTTGTTTGTAAAAAAAAAAAAAAAAAAAAAATATTATTATTGATTCGCATAATAACATGTTATATACACCCCATGTTATATACGCGGGGGAGGGGGTGAATGTAGAAGCCCGGGTAAATTAGACATTTATCAGTTCCTACTTGTGAAAAAAATAGCCCTGGATCCGACCTGAGCTTCTACATAAGAAATGAAACGACATGAAATGGGGTTTAACGTCCTACTGTTCTGCTCCTAAACTGGGCTATTGAAGACGGAAATATGCCACACAGTGTGCTATGAGGGAAATTGTGCCCGGGCTATGGCCTACTCTTATATCGAATTCCAACTGCCAAGGGTCCTCGTTTTTTTGTCCGATCCGAACGACTGGACAACTGTCCTTGTCAAGCCCTCCACCCTGTTCTAGATAAGAGGAAATGTCAGTCTCTCATAGCAAAACTCTGTAACATCGATGTATACAATTACTAATTCGTATAGTAACACTCCCCACTTGGAAGGGGGTAAATACAACGGGAAATATTTAGTGGGGGTCATGCGCATGGGGTAAAGTGTGCGCCCTTGTGTGTGTGTGTGGGGGGGGGGGGGTATCCGCTCCGTAACTGCAGCTTTGGATGAGCTTTGGATAGGCTGTAAAAATAAACAAATGAATCGTTATTCTGCAAGTTTATCATTGAATATAATGCACAAATCATATAGCTTAAAACATCGGTAGAGACGTGTTCGGTTGTATAACCAAGCATTTGAACACAATGCTTTGACGACATGTTTTTTTTTTATATTATCTACATTCATACATAAATAGTTCTTGTCATTTTATTATCCAGATTATATACAGTAGTTGTCCCTGATTTTATGGAAGTAACCTACTAGGTTACATATGGTGCAGATGCCTACGATTGATCGCCATCTCACTGCCAAGCGAGTTTAAAACATATTGACTTTATGGGTCCATTCCCTCCTGCTGAAGATGGATCTCGGTATTGTTTGTTGGTTGTAGATTCCCTCAGTCGTTGGCCGGAATCATTCGCTCTGAAGACACAAACTGCTACAGAGGTTGCAAAGGTTCTTTATACGCATATATTCACACGTTACGGCTGTCCGCGCACTCTTATATCTGATCAGGGAGCTCAATTTATGTCTAATCTAATTAAAGCTATGTGTGAATTATTTCAAGTCAAACGTCATTATACCAGTCCCTATCACGCTCAAACAAATATCACATGTGAACGTATAAACCGCTTCATAAAAGATAGACTAAAGGCATATTGTAATGAAAATCAAACAAATTGGCCTGAGCTCCTTCCGGCAATCATGATGGCGTCAAGGATGACTCCTGCTACCCAATCAACAGGTCGTTTGGTAGACAGATGCGCACACCAATAGATCATGCGCTTACTCCAAAAGAATCTCTTCAATCCTCTGTGCGCATTTATATGTCAAATCTTCTCAGGAACCTAGAAGTATGTAGAAAAGAGGCAGAAGAATGTGTTAAACAAGCACAACAAAAGTACACCCTTCAACATGACAAGAAGGCAAAAGAACCTACCTTTATCACTGGTGATTATGTTTGGCTGTACTGTTCCAAAACACGAGTAGGACTGTCACCCAAACTACAAAAACACTGGGTAGGTCCGTATTATATTGTGGAATGTATTATATTGTGGAATGGTCAACAATACATACAAACTTAAGATGATCCATGATGATAAAGAAACAAAGTCGTTAGTTAATGCTGCCAATAGTCCCGAAATGGCCTAGTTTGTGTTGAGTGGACGTTAAACCCCATTTCTCTCTCTCTCTAATGCTGCCAGACTTAAACGTTACCATACCCCAAAAGACAGGCTACATTCCCACAGAGTATCAGAACTGCCAGGAAGACTTAAATCCTGAAGAAATGGACATTGATGATTCCACGCTGGGGCAGGACAAAAAACAAAACAAGTAATGCCAAACCAGAACAAATGTATTCGTGCGAAACCAATAAACCAAACAAAGGAATATGATGCGTTGATATCCTAAAAGAAATGAACAGCAAAATAAAACGTTAACGTCAAACCGACAGGATACGTCAACTGGTCTGACAAAGACTAAACCATATACCCCCAGGGATATACATGCTATCTTAGCTTCTGCGCGCCAAAAGGGGAATATGATATACAAAATCCGATGGAACGACAGAAGCAAACCAACCTCCTGGGAATTATCTGAAAACATACCAGACACTTTAAGACAGGAGTACCACATCAACAAAAATATGAAGGGTAAATCCAGGAAAAAGCCTCTTCAAAGATACCATAAATTTTTTGACCAACTGCCCAAAGTATCAGTGATAAATAAACAGAAAAATAGGAATCACTCTGATATTAAACACAACAGAAACCATTCAAATATTGTGAAATATATTAATAATTACTGCAATCAGGTGAAAGAAAAAAAGTGAAATGAGTAGCAATCACACAGCAAGTTACCCCATTACGATATTAAACCACGTAATACAGACCCTAAAGTCCCAATAACACTCTTGTTGTAACTGAATAATATGTCTCAATCTTCATTCTGGTCAATAAATCGTATTATTTTACAATATTCCAATTAAATGATGATATAAATTTCATCTTAACACACCTATTTTAAAAAATTGGAAAAATTCAACCAATTGATTTGAAAAGTCTAACGTAAACCTTTTCAAATGTGACTTGGATTTTAAAATATTTTCGAACCCTCTGGACAAGTAAAATAGGTTGTAATGGATAATTTACAAAACAGGTAGGACACTTAAACATCTAGTACTTAGAATAAGGGTATTATTTATTTTCTGGAGCTACCAAGCCAGCAAGAATGTTATTGTCCCTTTAACAGATAGGCTTAACTTTGGCTTACACAAATCTCACCCACGTTTTAAAAAATACATACCATATTTAGACCGATTCGACAGTCGAAAAGTATCAGTTTAGAGGTTCATATTTTATTTTTAAAACAGTTATCATTTACACTCCCCCTGTGGAATCGGGGCACGAATTGGTCCACTGCTTTTCTAATTGCTGGTCGTAAAAGGCGACTATAATTAGGACAAAAAAAAAAGATCCATATATTCATTAATACTATCACTAAATGTAATCGTTTTCTTAAAGTTCCAATAGCATTTTTTTTAAGTTATATTTTTAAAATTTATTGATTTAAAAAGTATTTATTCAGAATTCTTATATACAATTAAGGAGGGAATAATATGAATAAGTTGGATACAGTAACAAGCAACTTAATGCTTATATAAAACTGCTTCCAGAATGGAGTGAAATGAATATAAATTTAATGATCAGCTGGTAATGTAATACACTGAGAATGATTATCAATATTAGGGTTTTAGTTATCAATGAAATAAGAGGGGTATATAAATAAAAAGGAAAAATAGTGAAGAGAAAATTGGAAAAGGAACGGGTGCCCGAGTACAGATTTGGAAAATAAAATTGAGGACGCGATGCCAAGGAAAAAAAAAAAAAAAAAAATACGCACCAACCTACTATAGTTTATATTAATGGTACTGGTATACACATATCTCACATTTGACTGGGTTACAGAGGCTAGGTCAGGGACGTTTGTATGTAGTCATACAGTGAGTAGACGTTGTTCACAATATAAAATTTGAAGGATAATTTAAAAAGTGGCTCGTAGAGAATGATCGATTAAACATTTTTATTCGGAGAATTGAAGCGTTTAGTCAAAGTAATATATTTGTGAACGACTGAGAGTAAACAGATATTTCTATTTTTAGAAAGACTGTCATTTCCAAATAAAAGCGAATTAATGTTCTTGTAATGGTAGTCTAATGTATCGATAGTGGATCTGCGTTGTTCTAAGAAGAGGCCACAATGAAAGAAGAAGTGTTCGCTAGATTCACATTTGTTTCCGCACAGACAGGATGGGTCGTCAGATATATGCATGAGGTATTTATGATAATTTAAGTCGGATTTCGAATTGCGTAATTTGGAGAGAATAATCTGGAGAGTCCTGTCGCCAAAGTTGAAGAGATCGTAGTATTTAGGTTTACCGTATGCTTGTCTAATTTTAAATTTGAATGAAGAGATCGAGTCAGAAGTTTTGATGCTTTCGTCTAGACGATTCCATTCCAGTACTGACGATGGAAAAAACGAATTTTTATAAAGGTTGGATTTACAGATAATACTCATTAGATTATTGGAGTTTCTGAGTTGATATGGTTGGCCTGACGCTATAGTTGGAGGGACTAAATCCAATAGGAACGACGGTGTTTGTATATTGATAATTTTAAAGAATAAAACCATTTTATGTTCGTAACGTCTTTGTATAAGGCTGGTGAATCCAGATTCAGAATAAAGTAAGTTATGCGAAGTACCGCGAGGAAGGCCTGTAATGGTTCGAATGGCGTCTAGATGTAGAAATTCCAGCTGGTCACTTTTTTCTTTTGTGCAGTTATTCCACACGCAATCAGCGTAGTCGAAAAGTGGTAGGATAAAAGATTTGAAGATGATTTCGAGGGTTTTACGTATAAGTCGATATTTTAGTGAACGAAAGCAGTTAGTGGTTTTACTAATTTTAGTTATCATATGGTTAATGTGGGTATCCCAAGTACAGAAGTTATTGAAATATACGCCAAGGTGTTTATGAGTGTTAACATCAGTAAGAAGGACATTGTTGAAATTTAAGTTAAGAGAGGTGGGGGAAAGTTTTCTAGAGAAGGTAAGGCTGGTAGTTTTAGAAGGATTGAAAGTTACTTTCCATTTTAATGACCATTTGTAAATCGTTTCGAGGTCCGCGTTTAATTTATTTTGAGTAGAGATTTGGTTATCAATTATTACGAATAAAGAGGTGTCGTCAGCAAACAGGCGTATATTAGATGAAATATTATTAGTTAAATCATTAATATATAGGAGAAATAAAAGCGGACCAATTATCGAGCCTTGCGGAACACCGACAGAAACATTTCTTGAGAATGATTTCTGACCATTTAGGACGACACATTGTTCGCGATCTTGTAGATAACTGGTAATTAATTTGTGAGTGTCATGGCGGATACCATAGTTATTTAGTTTGTGTAATAAGCCACGATGCCAAACTCTATCAAAAGCTTTACTAATATCGAAGAAGACAGATTTTACTTCATGTCCCTTATCGAGAGCCTTACAAATATAGTTGTACATTTCCAGAAGTTGGTAGGTAGCGGAATTTTTAGCCAGAAACCCAGATTGATGGGGGGTAATGATCTTTTGTTGGATGATGAAATTATAAATATGATTATAAATGATCCTTTCAAAGACTTTACCTAGAGAACTTAGGAGAGAAATTGGTCTGTAGTTTGTGCAGTCGTGGGCACATCCTTTCTTAAAGATGGGAACAACATTGGCAAATTTCCAGCAGTCTGGGAAGATGCAACGATCAACTAGTATGGTAAAGAGGCGGCTGAGTGGAGTTGCTAGGGATTTATGGAGTAATTTTAAAACAAAGTTGTTTACATTGTCATGACCACATGATTTTTTAGGAGTTAAAGAGAAGAGAATATCGTCGACTAGTTGGGGGGTTATTTTAAGGGAAGGAATTTCCATGTTAGAGAAAGGTAAGTAGGGAAGGTTGTCTTGGTCGGTGTCTAGAGTTTCCTGTGAGACAAAAAAATCGTTGAGGGCGTTAGCTTTGTCACTGTTTTCAAAGAGTATCTTATCATTATATTTAAGAGGTGGAATTTCCGGGCCTGAACAGCCTTTCTTTAGAGAGATTTGTTTAACCAAAGACCACCATCGAGATTCACTAAAGTCGTTATTATTAATTTTAGAGTCTATTTTTGAATAGTGAGAAGATTTAGATTTTCGTATTTCGGAAATGACAACGTTTCGAGATTTTCTAAAATTTTGCCAGTCGAGCTGTACATTAGTCTTTTTCGCTTTTTTATGGAGTCTATTTCGTTTGCGAATAAGAAGTCTAATTTTTCCATTCATCCATTTAGGGTCGTTTGGTCTGATTGTAACGATTTTATTTGGTATGAAAAGCCTGAGTTCAGAAAAAATTGATTTGGATATATTATCGGCAAGTGTATGAGGATCGTGGTATTGTTGAAAAAGATCGTCCCAGTTATAACTAGAAAAATGAGTTATAAGATCAGTGGCATTTAGTTTCGAATAAGACCAAACAGTCCTTTGAAAGCAGTGGGTTTTTGGAGTAGTGAAATTTAGATATAAAACGATATGGCTATGATCACTGAGGCCCGAGTCTGAAACGCTTACACTTTTCACGAAGTCAGGACAACTCGTTATGGCTAAGTCTAATAGAGATCGAGAAGATGGTGTAATGCGGGTCGGTTCATTTATTAGTTGATGAAAATCAAATAGGCCAATTAGATCATGGATTTTACTATTAAAAGTGGTTAAGAAATCTATGTTAAAATCACCTAATATAATAACATGAGAATTTCTAAAATTACAAACAGTTGCAAAACTATCTTCAATTAACTTCCAATAATCAATTTTACTGGAAGGCGGCCTATAAAATGATCCAATCAGAATATTTTTGGAATTGAACTGAACTTCTACCCAAATAGCTTCTAAGTTTCTTATAAATAAATCTGGACGTGGTTTGAAGTATAGATTATTTTTAACGTATATAGCTACTCCCCCACCCCTACCATCTTCGCGATTTAATAAAACGGGGGGATGATAACTATTAATGTGTAGGTCAGGTAGAGGAATGGAATCGTCAAGCCAGGTTTCGGAAAATGTAAGTACGTGATACTTATTAAGTTCTACAGTAATTTGATCAATTTTGTTTCGTATGCTTCTCGTATTTAGATGCAAGACTGATAGGTTTTTGGGTCCAGGATTTGGATTAATATCACCACATATCAATAACAATAGATTAATTAAAATTTGACTTGGTACATAATTTTTTGATTTGAGGGAGATATGTATAATTTTTATAGTAATATGTGTACCTACCCTTTGCGAACAACAGTACATTTGAAAAGTAATCATTATTTTGGATTTACGGAAATCTGATAATAGCTGTTGGGAAGCAAAGGGGAGATATCAAATTTAAAGACCGAGATTGGTACGTATTTTTGGCATGGCGTCGCGTGGAGGTCAGGTTTTGAAAAGGGGGCTTTACTGCGATAGTAAATAAGATACATATTAAACAAAGAGCTGAAAGACCAAACATATTTACAAGGTATATACAGAGAATTGACAAACCTAACGCATTTACAAAATATATACAGCTATAATTGGTATAGAACGTTATGTACGTTCTTGGAAAGTGTTATCATCATGCAAGTGACATGTTAAGTATCATTGGTGTACAACAATATAATATATGTGGGGGGAATATAATATTTGAATTATTCAAATGCTAAGTGCAGACCAGAGAGAGAGGGGGGGGGAGAGGGATATCATTAACTTGTCTTAATAATTTGCAATTTATATACTAAAAGTTACATGTATTAACAAATATGACTTCGTCTGACATCTCATTAGTATCGCGAATTGGTATATATGTGATAAGGTATATAATTATATCAAGATTAAATTCTATATGGTTAAACTGTCAATTTTTGGTGCTATAAGACAACAAGGAGAAAAAATTCTGCTTCTAAAGACTAACTAGCTGAGCGCCAGAGGAAGATGTTGAATTCAACAAGTGTAAGGCTTGTATTGTTTCGGCTTGATTAACGAAAACTCACTAGAGACAGGGGCGTATTAATGGGATTATGCAAAGATATCCTAACTAACTAAACAAAATTAACATAACAGTTACATCTTAAATAGGTTTCACCAGACATTTCACTGGGAAATCATCGTAATTAAAGGTTTATACATATGTCCCGATGCGTTGTTTTGAATGATTAGATTTTCCGATAAGCTGCTATATCCGTACTATAGACAGGGTAGTTTTTATTTCCAAATTTCGTGTAAATAAAGCGACGTACATTCAGTGTGTTTACGGTGAGTTAAAAAAGCTCACCACTTTCACACGATCGATATAATAAATAGACACTGTTGCGTAAAAACAGGGAAAAGAACGTAAGTGCAGTAGTACTGATTTACTAGCTTAACGCCCCATTCTTTTTTCTTCTTTTAATCACGACCATATTGATAAATTATTAACATTTGGGAAATAAGAATCCAGAATTGACACATTATTATCAATAATGGTATAAAGTGTATTATTTTAACAAAAGTAAATTAAAATGTTATAGTAATAATTATAACGTGTAGGCTAAGATTGATGGTTTTGTTTACTAAATACATAGAGATATCCCTTTACGTAAGATGCTAGGGATTACATTTTACATAATAATTACACTTTCAAATAAATTTCATCTAGCATTTCACAGGGAAAACATCGAATTTATGCTCCTAATTAAGGTTTACACATGCATATCGAATTTTTTGCAATTTGACTTTTAGATAAAGAAGCTATATCTGTGCTACATGATGTAATTTATTCAGAATGACATGAAAAAGACAATGGGTAGCCGAAAAGACGAAAGTGTTATAGCTCCTTCGAAAGTCGAGCAGTCTGAGCGCTATAAAAGTAAATGAGAGGTTCAATTAATGTGTTCATTCGGTGAGTTAAGATAACTCACAACTTATACACGATCGGTGTAATGATAAACAATTGTTACTTAAACATGGAGAATTAGCACTCATACACTGTATTATCTTATAATGGCGTTTCTAAAGATTCTCATCTAACGTGACTTTTATAATAAGTGAGAATGAAGAATAATTTACTTTTGTGGATTGTTAACAGAATATCGATAATTATAAGAGAGATTATTCTAATTTATATGGGGAGGGGGGAATAATATCGGCAGAACACAAATAAATATAGCATAATCATTACAGCAATTGAATATTGAGTTTATTTAGAATGATTATTCATTTGTAGACTTTTTATGGTGACATCGTTGGAATTATGCTGTTAGCTTCGCTAATTGATGGTCTAAGCTGGGAAATAACTCAATTTTGTGACACATCAGGCCACTGTGACCTTCGGCTTTGATTTTCCCGTTTGTAAACCATGCCCTTTTTACAAGTGGGTGATTTTGAACTTCGGTTAGCCTTTTCACGTTTTCACGAGTCATGTCTTCGCATATGGATACACCGGAATTTTTCAATTTTCTTCTTTGAGATAGAACATACTGGCGGTCTTCTCTCTTTAGGAAGCGCACAATAATTCCTCTAGGTTTCTGGGCTATGGGATTATTCGATCCTTCTTCGTTAGGTTGATCAATGGTTGTTTTTTTACCAACACGGTGAGCCACATCTATGCAAATATCCTTGGTGATGTTCAGTTTATCTCTGAGAAGATTTTGGACACTATGCAAACAGTTTTCATTTTCTTGATTTTCGGGGATACCAAACACACGAAGATGAGATTTTCTTGTATATTGCTCTAGATTATTGAGTTTATTTTTAAGGGATTCGTTTTCGTTAAATGACTTGCAAAGGGATGATTCTATACGTTCGAAACGTTCGTGAAAGCCATCAACATCAGTCCCAATGTTGTTGTTGATTAGTTCGACCTCAGTTAGGCGATCTTCAATTTTAGATAGTCTATTATTGATTAATTTGGTTAGTTTTTTTTCGAGCAGGTCTACGGCTGCTTTTACTGCTTCATTTACGATTGAGTTTAAAGTTTCTTTATCAAATAAACTACTTGCCATACCTTCGTTACTTGTTTCCATCGAAGTTGGAGTTGAAGTTATGTCCATCGACATTGTTGCGACGACTTGATAAAATGATCACGGGGATTATAACTCAGTGAGCTTTACTTACGAAAACAATGGTTTGACCTGCTTAAATTCTTGGTACACATAGTATATATTTTTTCAACAAACTACACCTTTTAAATTATAAATAATGATACTTGATTCACTTCATTCTGTTCGCTGTTTATATAACATCATTATATATACTTTGTGGTATATCATGACACTGTGCAATGAAGATATTCACATATTAGTTGGAGAGACACACAACCCTGTCTGTACCAGCGGCCATCTTGGTAATTTAAAATTTATTAAAATAAAGCCCCAAAATAGATTGAACCTATAAACAGTCCTACCTTGTTAAAGAATAATCCTATTAATCCTATAATTCACTATTGCCAGTTGAGAAATTGGCAAAAATATCATTTTCAACTTCAAATTCAAACGTTTGAAGATGGCCGTCCATGGAGAAGAATGGGAAAACAAGGGAGGTAATTGAGTAACTATTTCCTAAATCAACCAGTGTCGCCCTTTCTAACCCCCCCAAAATTTTGTCCATGATCGTATAATAGTGAGTTGACAACCTTTTGAGCAAAAAACATAGAAATAATTATATTTTGACTTTCTTAGAAAAAGTGAAATTGGAACTTTAAGCAGTTGATGGGTTTAGTATGGAGTAGCTAACCATATTAATCCATTATACTTATCGTCCCTTGAGTAAGATAGGGTCGTAAGTGACAAAATCTGAAAAATCACTTTTTGTTAAAATAAAATGACTAATAATACTATATCTATCTTACACTAGAAAATGGTCACAATCGAAGGTTTTTTTTAAGTGCATTATGGGTAATTAAGAAAAGGTCGTAAGTGTTGAAGTTCACCATAATTTCCCTGTAATAAGGTCGTAAGTGCATATGGTTAAGTTTCAAAAAGCTAAAAAAAATTATTAAAACATCATTTAGTGATGTTATTTTGAAACCTTTAAATGCGACTATCTCGAAATGAAATAATTGACACTTACGACCTTATCTTACTCAAGGGACGTTATGTTCTCTGGGTGACGATCTGGTGAACATCATTGTATCAAAATTTATCTAAATAAACATATGGATCTAAATCTTTGTTATATCATAAAAAAAAATACTAACGGGAGGTTCTGCAAAATTTTTGAACCTTACAATATTTTAATAATATATAACGTAAATCGTATTGATTAGAATTCATAAAATTAAAATATTTGTATATTATTCACGATAGCCTAATGAACTTTGATAGCTGGGGCATTATTGATTACCAAAACGTTCATCGAAATTGTTTTATTAATTATATCCCTCATCATATATGCAAAGTCTAGCATGTTATGTGCTTGCAATAAATTTGTATGCACATAGTTAAGATGCTAAATAAATATTAACAAATTATTTATATGCAACAAGTAAATACGCATAAATAATACAAATGCACACAATTCATTAAATTCAGTTTTTGAATGTGATTGCATATCACGCAGATACGTAGGTCACATTTATTTCAATATCTAAGAAGGTATTCAAATCAGTAATGATGAACAGCTACCCCATGCACTTGACCAGTTGATTCAGGTTCCTAGTCACCACAAATAATTCCTGTTTTGCGCTAGAGTAAAGAGGGCAATAGTGGACAATTACATTTGAATTCTAAATTCTTTTATATTTTTCAAATCAATGATCTTGGCAGATCAATAATAATATGGTTGTATGAGCTCTTTCCTCAGGTTGTATTTAGATAGCCGACTAAGAAACATCTCATCTCTTACGCCCGACGATACCAAAATGGTCATGAAATACAGAAAAACAACAAAGCCCAATCAATAAGCTACAATGGGATCTTCAAAATGACAATCAAAGGATAATATGCCAAACATAAAGTTGCTGCTGATCAGCAATAACTGGAGGAACCTGTATTCAGACCATTCCAAAGACAAAGCTGCTTGGAATTATCTGCATCACAGCCATCATAGAATTGTGACGTTAAATCAAAATTCGAAGTAGGTCAATTTGCCAAGAACAAACATGACAAAGAGAAAACGGTAAATCATTGATAAAGAGATTAAAAAGTAAAGGTCCAAGGATTGATCTTTGGGGTACACCGGAAATTATATTTTGAAATGAAGATTTTTTTTCGTCCAATTGATATACACTGTTTTCGATTATTAAGGTACGATTTCAATAATGAGAGTAGGTTTTCAGAAAAATTATATAGCTGAAGATTATGATTAACCATGTCAAAAGCTTTTCTGAAATCAAAAAATATTAATCCTGTTAGCATATTATTATTTAGAGCGTCATAAACTTTTTCAGTAATATTAACAAGGGCTGTATGGCAGGAGCTATTTGAGCGAAAGCCAGATTGATTTAAATATAAAAGATTATTCTTATTTAAATAAGTAGTAATATTCAAATTTATATGTTTTTCAAGAGGTTTAGAGGGAGTTTCCAAAATAGATATTGGCCTATAATTACCTGATTTGAAGAATGGTAGTACCTTTGCCTGTTTTAAAATGTCAGGAAATATGTTCTTTTCAATGCAAAGGTTAAATATATATGTTAGAGAGCTATTTAAAATGGAGCATCCGGTTTTGAGAAAAAGCGAGCTACCACCATCAATTCCTACAGATTTTGATGTATCTAAATTTGAAAGATATTTGTATACATCACAAGTAGAAATAAAAGGTATTTTACATTTAGAAGTACAAGATGACATTTGATTGTTTACAAACTTAGAAATACCACTATAATCATTTTTGCTTAACGAAATTGGGACATTGTTCAGTAAGTTGCACGCAACATTGATCAAATAATCATTGAGAGTGTCAGGATTCATTTGAGTAGGTTGTGATGAAGTTTTATGAAATGTATTATTTGCTAGTTTTATGGCATCCCAAATCTGTTTACTGTTTTTCCGGTCATATATCAAGGATTCTAAATATTTTCGTTTACTTGTTCTAATAGCTGTTTTAACTTCATTTCTTAATTGTTTATAATTAGTAACATCACATTTTTTCTTTAAATAATCTCGTTTATGAATAAGTTAAAATATTTCATGAGTTAGCCAAACTGGTTTATCAACGTTTCTTACTCTCTTAGTTTTTATGAGGGCATGTTTATTTATTATTGGAGTAATAATTGAATACCAGACAGATAAAACTAAATTTGGATCAGAATAATTATAAATATAGTCAAAGGGAACTGCATGCAAATCATATAAAAACTGATCTTTAATAAAGTTTTTAAATGACCTATATGTAATTGTTATATGTTTATTTTTAGGAAAAGAAGCACCGTTTTTCTGCCAGGTAAAACATACTGGGTAATGATCAGAGGCAGCATAGCAAAGAATTTTGATTTCTTTGACATGATCAGGGTCAGAACCAATGAGATGGTCTATTAATGTTTTCGTTTTATCAGTAACTCTTGTAGGTGCTTTAGTAAGTTGACTGAGACCAAAAGTTTGTAACAAATTGGCCCAAATGTTATTTTGATTTTTGTAAAGCTCTATGTTTAAATCTCCAATCATAAGAATTTCATTTTGATTATTCCATGCAGATTCCATCATTTCCGAAAAAGAATCAATCCATAGTTTAGTTGAGGCTGGATTTCTGTGTACACAGCATATGAGAATTGGCTTTGACTTCTTTAAATTTAGTTCTATCCAGATCGATTCAATATTTGGATGTTCCAGATCTGGGCGGTGTTTATAAACGAAATTATCTTTTACGTAGAGCAATGTTCTAGAAGAACTTAAATTAGATTTATCTTTTCTTAACGGATTATGAAATCCAGCAATATGTAATTGATCATCATCTATAGAAGTAGTTAAGTGTGATTCGGAAATAGCAAATATATCAAAGTTTTGGATGAATAGACTAAGTTCTGGAATTTTATTAAAGAAATATTGAACGTTTAGATGATCTACATGTAACCCTTTTTTAGTTAAAACTGGGTTCATCTATTATTTAATTGTAATAAATGATGAAAGGAATAAACTAGATATCTTTCTAAATAACAGAAAGTAAGAAATAATGATAACAAATAATAACAATGTTAATGTTAAATAGTTACACCAATATATTATAATGGTGTGGATGGAAAAGCAAGTGCAAGTGAGCTATCTTGTGATGGGGGGGGGGGGGGGGGGTGGCAGACCACAGCATGACAAGAAATGTAAATTTCGGGAAAATAATGATAACCTAATTTGGCATGCTTGGGGAGATAATATGCTTCCTAATAAGTTTGCTTAAACTGGTAGAACCATACGAATTAAGATGTACAGAATCATGATATAAATTTTGTCTTATTTTACTTAGGTGATAATTAAAAAATAAGTTTCCATGATCAATAGGTATGTCAATTCCACAATCCTCACAGACATCATCATATAGTATGTCATTAATACGTATTGCCACCGTTTCCCTGTATTAAATCATTCGTGTGTTTCAATTTAAGAAAAGAAGATTTTGTTACAAATTCGTTAACGTTTATTACCAAGTTCCTCTTATAGAATACACATCAATCGTTAATACACCACACATCAATCGTTAATACGATACATTACGTTTATACATGACGTTAATATAATACGTTAATATAATGCGTTAATCGTTAAACATTTATCGTTAAGGTAAATCGTTCATTATTATAACACTAACAGATAAACACAAATAGTTACGTTGGATGACTACAATTTCGTTTGATGATCATATTATGCGTTGATGATATTAACTACGTTTGATGATGTAAGCATGATGACGATGACGTTATCGTTACGTTTGATGTGATGATGATGACGTTGCGTTTGATAATTTGATGTGATGTGATGTGATGGTTTCTCTACAATAAAAATAATACATCGTTACAACCAAATAATAACATGAGTTTAACATTCTAATATTTGAACATCGTTACAATAAACTTAATCGAGTACTAGAGGGAGAGTTGTCCCTTTAAGCGTGTTGTCCCGTGTAGACTACTTGCAGGAAAACCACGTGCGTTTAGACATGGGGCGATACAAGTGCCGTTCATAACCATTAATTTATGCAGTTAAAACATAAAACATTTCAAGAACTATGCATATATCTTGACCAGAAAATATCTATATAACAAAATATAATTATTAAAAGCTCACTTACATCTTGTGAGGAACTACAGGGCAAAAAGAAAATACGTTTTACATTTTTACAAACAACAAACAATGGCGACTTCGTTAACTCTATGACCTTGACCGAAAATGAATTAATATAAGAAAAGGACACGGATCATAACATTATAAACTATAGACTCGGATCCACCACAAATGAAAACAATGCGAATTCTGCCGTAACATTCCGGCCCCTTAAACAAACAGCTGTTTAACAAAATCTGCATTACGGTAGAATGAGCACCAACTTAGAAATTGGTCTCTGCATAACAGCATTTTGAGTCTTAATCTTAGCACTACGAATAAAACCATTAGAATCTTTATTAACATCAATAATACGTCCCATATTCCATTGATTACGAGGAACATTGTCATCTACAATAAGTACTATGTCATTAACACAAACATTTCGTTGAGGTTGGGTCCACTTAACGCGTTGCTGTAACGTTACTAAATACTCTCGTTGCCACCTCTTCCAGAAAGCATCTGCTAGATACTGCACTTGTTTCCAATACTTTCTCGCGTAGAGATCTTCACGGCTAAAATCACCTGGAGGTAATAACCACGTTGTAGGCTTTAAATTCAATAAAGAATTTGGCGTTAAAGGATTAAAATCGTCACAGTCATCTGAAATAAACGTTAGAGGCCTACTGTTCACTATAGCTTCCACTTCGCACATTAGTGTATGTAGTGATTCATTATTCAAAGATACCGAATTCAAACCCATAAGTAGACCGTTTAAAACCTTTCTGATTGTCCTTATTTGGCGCTCCCACACACCACCGTGATGACTACCGGTCGGGGGGTTAAATGTCCATTTTATATTCCGTTGAAGTAATTCGTTGTTAATCTGACTGTGATTCCATTTCTCGATAGCTATACGCAATTCGCGTTCACCGCCGCAAAAATTGGTGCCATTGTCGCTTCGTATCTCTTCGCATTGACCTCTTCTTGCAATAAAACGACGGAGGGCTTGTATAAAAGAATTTGTATCTAAAGATGCAGAGATTTCAATGTGTATGGCGCGTATAGTAAGACACGAAAAAAACAACCCCATAACGTTTCAATTCTTTACGACCTTCTTTAATCATGAAAGGTCCGAAATAGTCTATGCCTACTCTTGCGAAAGGAGGCGCTGCTGTTATTCTATCCTTTGGGAGATCAGACATCTTTTGGTTTAATACAGGTGCTCGTAATTTACGACATGAAACACATTTAGAAATAATGTGACGAACTATCGAATTACAGTTAATGATCCAATATTTTTCTCTCAACATGGCGATCGTATGACCTCTTCCTGAATGACCTAATCTCTTATGAGTACTCCTAATTATCAGATTTGTTACATGGGCGTTGCGGGGTAAAATTATTGGGTGTTTCACATCTTCTGGTACATCAGCGTTGCGTAAGCGACCGCCTACACGGATAAGACCATTCATGAAAACCGGGTCAAGTTTGTAAATCGAACTGTCTTTAGACACACGTTTCACTGGGTTTGTCTTAATCATTTCACTGAAAGTTTTTCCAAAGGCACAACGTTGTGTAAATTGAAGAATGGCATGTTCAGCATTATTCAAGTCCGTAACGTTTAATGGAACCATTTTCATATCATGTCGTTTAATTATGTTCATTTCTGTTTCGATCTTCGTTGAACGTTGGATCGGATCTAAAGAATCTTTAACATATTCTTCCAAAACCTTGCGATCATTCCGCCATTTTCTAAGATTTCCTTTAAAACGTAAAATCCATGCTACTGCTCGTTTCAAACTATACCAATCTGAATGATATTCTATAATCTTTATCGTTGAAGAATCGGCTACTTCCGTTGTACAGGTTATAACATCTTGTTTCACTTCCGGGTCATCAGATGTAACCTTGGATAAAGTTGGTTGATTTGGCCATGATAATTCCTTTTCCCATAGAAACCCCGGCCCCGTTAACCATCTGGGACTCTTGACAATTTCTAACGCAGTTAATCCTCTAGACGCGTCATCGCCTGGGTTCAATGATGATTCAACATAAAACCATTGGTTAGGTGCCGATAAGTCCTTTATAGCAGATATCCGATTTGCCACAAAAACATGAAAGCGTTTTTTCTCGTTGTTGATATAATTAAGTACTGTTGTACTATCCGTCCAAAATTTTATTTCATCGGGTGAAATGTCAAGTTCTTTCAAAAGAGTGCTGCTTAGACGAGCTGCAACAGTTGCTGCACTGAGTTCCAGACGTGGAATAGTAACCGTTTTAAGGGGGGATAATCGCGATTTACCAAGCACAAATGCGCAATGAATATCGTTCTGTTCGTTTATTAGTCTCTGATAAGCAACACAACCATAACCGGTCGAGCTGGCATCAGCGAAAAAATGAATTTCGCGTTTAACGACGTTTCCGAAATCGACTGGTTTTAGACATCTATCGATTTTATAACCTTCTAAATTAATCAACTGTTCTCTCCATTTCAACCATTCGTTCCGATAATAGTCTGAGATAGGGTCATCCCATCCTTTACTTTCGTTGCAAATGTCTCTGAGAATATGTTTAGCTTGCAAAGTCAGTGGTGCCACAAAACCGAGTGGGTCAAAAATCGAAGACACTACTGATAAAATACCTCGTCTCGTTATTGGTTTGTCATTTAATACAATTCTGAAGCCGAATTGGTCATTCTCAATACACCAATGTACGCCTAGGGCCCTTTCAATCGGCAAATCATCATAATTAAGATCAAGATTTTTCATATCTTTAGCCAGTTTTTCTTCAGGAATATTATTAACAAAAGTTCTACTGTTACTCGTAAATTTAGTCAAATTAAAACCACCTTTTGCACACGAGTCTATCAATTCGCGGGCTAATTGTACTGCGTCGGTAACCGTGTCACAGGATTTCAAACAATCGTCGACGTAAAAGTTACGTCTAATAGCTTCTGCTACGCGTTCAGATTGCACACAAAAGTCATCTGCAGTCCTACGTAATGCGAAATTGGCGCAAGTGGGGGATGAAACAGCTCCAAACGGATGTGAGGTCATCTGATATTCTTCTGGGTCACAATTAATGTTACCGTCAGGCCACCACAGAAATCTGAGAAAATCTCGGTTAGATTGAGGCACTTTTACTTGGTGGAACATTGCCTCTATGTCCGCCATAAAAGCAACTGGACGTTCCCGAAATCGAGTAAGCACGCCAAACAAAGAGTTAGTCATGTCCGGACCTTGCAATAAAAGATAATTTAGTGATTTACCATTAAGCTTGGCGCTACAATCGAAAACAACACGGATTTTGTTAGGTTTCTTTGGGTGGTAGACACCATGATGCGGGATATACCATGTCTTACCACGTTCAACTTCTAAGCGTTCTGGGGGTATTTTAACTGCGTATTCTTTACTAATGAGTTCGTTGAGAAAGTTAACATAATCTGACATGTAATTACTGTTTCTCTGAAATTTACGTTTCAACCAACCTAAACGTTCGAAAGCTTGTTCTTTGTTAAAGGGCACCGATATACTTTTGTCTCGGAATGGTAATGGAATGTAATAATGTCCATCTTCGTACTTTATTTCGTTGTCAACCAAAGACAAGAACCTTTTGTCTTCTTCAGAATGTCCTAATTCCGATGCATGATTATTTCGTTCAATAAAATCATTCTCGAACATATGATTTATCAGCTCGACGTTATCAATTTCATGAACAGTTTCGTTGAATGCCAACTGATGACAATTATCCGAATTTACCTCACGCACAATTATACGGTTACACGTTATCGCTACAGGTTTAGACGAAGATACTTTAATGGGACCCATAACAGTCCAACCGAGTCTTGTTAATACAGCATACGGACCTTTATTTACACTAGGCCTAACTTCAAGTGGTTCAAGGGCTAGTGGACAATTAATACCTATCAAAAGTCCAACTTCGAGAAAACGTGGAATTTCCGGAAGGGGCAAAGATTTAAGATAATCCCACTGATATACGTTATCATGCGTTGGGATGTTCGATGCGCTGACTGGTAATACATCTCTTGTATAAAGTTTCGGTAATGGGATCGAGAACGTTTCGTTAATATCTGACACAATCAGATCCGATATAATCAAACTATGTTCTTCAGATTGGCCGTGCATGGTACCTAGATGAATTGTAGTTTTTTCTCCATTTATACATAGTCTCTCAGCCGTAATATATGTTATGAAACTCGCACTAGATCCGTTATCTAGAAATGCTAAGGCAGGTATTGATGATTGTTGGCCTTTCTGTTTCAGTTTAACAAGCAGTATTGGAAGCATAAAGTCTGAATCGTCACCAATGTAACCGTTATTTATATTCACTGTGTCTCTGCTCTGGGAAGATGGGTTTTGCGTTTTATTAGTGCTTTGTTGAATGTATGACGATGACGAAGGACGATTATACGGATTAAATGAGGGCGTGTCAGCCTTTAATGGACCATACGTTGGTTTATTCATAGCGTTATTCGTTGAAGTTTGAAAATTTGCATTGGGCGTTTGCTTGTACATGTATGCGTTATACGTTGAAGGTCTATTACTTGAATGTAACGTTGGTTTATAATGGTTGTAGACGTTCGGTGATTGCTGTGTGTTGACAGATCTATTTGGGAATTCACTTGGGGAAATAGCATTCTGATTTTGAGGTATAAAGTCAAGGTGAAACACTGTTGGGTGACATTTGCCGCACTTACGACAAATTTTCTTAAAATTACAACATTTAGAGTTATGTCCCTTACCCAAACATCCAAAACATAAATTATTACTTCTGGCGTATTCGCGTCGTTTCTCAAAAGGCATTTTCATAAATTCATAACAAGTGTCCATATCATGTAAGTTCTTGGAACAATACAAACAGGTTTTACTTTGACTCTGAGATTGATACATGTTGTCTAAAGAAAACGCGTTCACAGAATTTGTTGCATAACTCTGTTTAGGCCTATGACTATAGGGCTGTGATTTATTTACAAAACTATCCGTTGATCTTCCGAATATTGGATCTGTTAAAGCATCTACTTCTTGTTTTACAAAAGTAACGAAGTCCTCAAAATTAATTTGACGGTTATTTGTAGACTTAACCCATTGAACTCTTTTACGCCAGCCGTCTCGCATATTGAAGGGTAATTTCTCCATTAATTCTTTAAGGTTTTTTGGGTGGTTCATTTCTGATAAATATTTTATATCGTTCATAGCATTCATACAGTTTGTTAGCGCCAATGAGAATTTACTTAAAAGTTCAACGTTTTCCGGCTTCATTGAGGGCCATTTCAGAAGCTTATCTGTATATGCTGTCGTTATTTTATAGTCATCACCGAAAGTATTATGTAAGAGTTGTTTGGCTTTCTTAAAACCATCCTCGGGGTTCATATGAAGACAGCTTTTAACGAGTGCGTTTGGTTCTCCTTCTGTAAGCTGATCGAGATAATAAAGGCGATCTCTGTGGTCTGCTATTCGTTGTTCGATCCTACTTTCAAACGACTTAATAAAAGAACGATATTCAAGAGGGTTACCTCTAAATTTAGAAAGATGCGGTTGAGGTAGGAGACTTCGATTCTGATGTTCCAAGAGAATTTCCGTTAAGTTAGTTTGTTTAGCTTGTAGATCAGTTTGTTGTTCCAACAACTTCTGAAAAACTGTAGGAGGAACAGCTTCGTTGAATTGTACATTAGAGCGTTCATTTGAATTATAAGCGGCAGTGTTCTGAGAAACTTGGGGCGTTGAAAACATAGGTGCCTGAACGTTATTTCTATCAAAACGAGTTGGTTCAACCAATGGTACAGGTGTTTCTTTATTAATTATATGTGTAAAGCTGTTTGGCTGATAGATGTCATGATTGCGCCTGACTGTCGGATTTTCTGCATACGTATTAGTCCTTTCTGATGGCCAAAGACCATAATTATAAGCCCTTTCTTGCGTAAATTGATCTGGACAGAAATTTTCAAAAATAGACTGTTTGGCCCTTGAGATTGATAAGTTAGTTTCCAGCTCAAGTTCTTCACGTTTTCTGTTTAATATTAATTGTTCTTCCTGTAATCTTTGTTTCTGTTTCAACGCCTCTCCACGCGCTAGGAGTTCTACCTGTTTAGCCTTTTCTTTGGCAAGGGCAGATATCACTGAAAACTTGGACGATGCTTTACTGCTTATACTTATATTATCATCGTTATCGTTGTCTTGCTGATTTTCTATTACAGGAGGTACATTTTTGACAGAGTAAAGGTCCTGCAGATCAACGTATTCACGATCTTCCATTTCGTCAAAACTTGCAAACCACAGTTCTTTCGCTGTAGCCATTTTCGTAATACGTTGAAAGATGAAACTAATTACTAGTATAAACAATATACGAGACATATGCGTTCACATACATGCGTTCACAGTTCCTAAAATAAAACACACGAAGGAAGTCTATTCTAAGATAGAAACTATATTGCCACCGTTTCCCTGTATTAAATCATTCGTGTGTTTCAATTTAAGAAAAGAAGATTTTGTTACAAATTCGTTAACGTTTATTACCAAGTTCCTCTTATAGAATACACATCAATCGTTAATACACCACACATCAATCGTTAATACGATACATTACGTTTATACATGACGTTAATATAATACGTTAATATAATGCGTTAATCGTTAAACATTTATCGTTAAGGTAAATCGTTCATTATTATAACACTAACAGATAAACACAAATAGTTACGTTGGATGACTACAATTTCGTTTGATGATCATATTATGCGTTGATGATATTAACTACGTTTGATGATGTAAGCATGATGACGATGACGTTATCGTTACGTTTGATGTGATGATGATGACGTTGCGTTTGATAATTTGATGTGATGTGATGTGATGTGATGGTTTCTCTACAATAAAAATAATACATCGTTACAACCAAATAATAACATGAGTTTAACATTCTAATATTTGAACATCGTTACAATAAACTTAATCGAGTACTAGAGGGAGAGTTGTCCCTTTAAGCGTGTTGTCCCGTGTAGACTACTTGCAGGAAAACCACGTGCGTTTAGACATGGGGCGATACAAGTGCCGTTCATAACCATTAATTTATGCAGTTAAAACATAAAACATTTCAAGAACTATGCATATATCTTGACCAGAAAACATCTATATAACAAAATATAATTATTAAAAGCTCACTTACATCTTGTGAGGAACTACAGGGCAAAAAGAAAATACGTTTTACATTTTTACAAACAACAAACAATGGCGACTTCGTTAACTCTATGACCTTGACCGAAAATGAATTAATATAAGAAAAGGACACGGATCATAACATTATAAACTATAGACTCGGATCCACCACAAATGAAAACAATGCGAATTCTGCCGTAACAATACGATTTATAATGATATTTGAAGAGCGAGAAAACCGTGGCAATCTAATGAATTTAACAGATGGATAAGGAAATTTAGAGAAACACAATTCTATTAAAGTTCTATAATAATTACGAGTATTGTCTGCATATGGGCCATATTTGAAGTCATTAGATCCAATTAGAAATATTATATTGCGGACATTATTTGATGAGATACAATTATCAACATAAGTGATGACATCTTGTATAGTCGCCCCTGACAGAGTTCTCACTTCAGTGGATTTGGTTTTATCCAATCCGTTTGGTTTGTTGCCTTTAAGTATGGATGATCCTATAACAATGTTACGTTTATATTCCAGTTTTTTCACATTAGAGAATTTTTTTTATGAATTGGGCCTCTGTAACAAGTGGCTTAAATGATTCCTGACTGCTTACATTTTTCAGCAATGTTTTAATAGATTAAAATTCAGAGTCAAGCGTCTTTATTTTGTCAGTCAAAAGTAACACATCACAATTTAGTTTTTCAATAGAGGCTATATATATTCATCCTTCGTGTAACAGGTGTCAACAAGATCCCCAGCAATAAATAGTTCTTTGGCTAAGGTTTGCTCATTATCAGAGGAATCATTATTTGTGTTTTTGATATTAAGACCAGTACCAAACGATGTATCTAAATATGATCCGGAATGAATGGTGTCCAACTGGATAGAGAATCATTTTTACTTAGTGTAACTGAATAGTCTCCTTTGGCATTACTTCTTACAGCGTTGTTGAATGATTCACGGACATGAATGTTGAGTTCTCTTGTCTCCTCACAGTTTATTAGATGTAACATGGAGTTAAAAGTTTGCAGTTCTCCATTTATTAGTGCTGTGCATGTTGTATGATACAGATTGAGAGTGTATGACTTTTAAGCGCTCGACTTAACTATCTCGAGCGCTCGACTTAATATCTCAAGCGCTTGACTTAGTAATATTTTTTTGCGTGTCCTAAATCAGCCACCGTAGATAACTGACCGTAATTATTTGAAATCGCTGAAAATCAATAGGCTTCTTCGTCGCATGACCTTAAACACCGTGTGTAAATTTAAAGTCGATCGGATTTTAACTTTTCCCTCTATAGAGCGTCCACAGGATTTTTTGAAGTGATCAAAGGCCATAACTCTGGCAGTAATTATTGGCAATCGCTGTAAATCAATAGATGTCTTCGTCTCATGACTGTAAACACTGTGTATAAATTTAAAGTAAATCCGATATTAACTTTAGCCTGTAGAGCGTCCACAAGCAGTCGGTTTGACGGACGGCGGCGACAACATTATACGACCAGATTTCAGTGTGGGCTTATAAAAATGGATGAACTAGACTTAGCTTCGAACAACCAGGACGATAACTGCAATTAGAGCACGTCTTGTCAAACCTTCTCAGGCTAATATCTTCACTCACAATAGAGTAATTTGGATGAAATTTTCAAATTATTCATTTTACCTTATTTATTTTCGAACTATAATAACAAGAATGGCCAACTCTTTAGTAAACTCTCAACTAATGTATCTTTAAATATATTTCTCTTAATTCTTTCTTCCATAGACACTGATCAAATATCACAAATACAATATATTCATTATACAATGCTTTTATTTACAGTTAAGAACAAAGCTCACCATAATTCAGTCTTAGCAAATAAAACACAGATTCAAAAATTACAACTTGAAATTTGCTCAGACTTCAAATACAGAAGATTAAAATAATTCTTTTTAAAAAATAGTCATGCAGGTAAAAATGTGTCCACTATTTATAGTGTACTTAAATTTGGTAAAATAACTACAAAAACTATTTGAGTAAAATAAATTACAGATAGGTTGCCAGGCAACAAATCATACGCCCACAGCAGCTAAATCGTCCAGGCAGTCAACAAGGGTTGTCACATATTTTTACTTTTTTTGGTAATGAAACATTTGTAATACACTAAAATCTGATTAAGAGTAACAACTCATTAAGTAATTATCTGAAAATCATTAGAATTTGTTTGCTTTTTTATAAAAGTTTTGCCCCATGCTCATGGGCGTCACACATGGGGGGGTCGGACCCCCCCAAATGTTTTCCTGGGGGGTTAGAATATACTTGGACCCCCCCAAAATTTGGCAAAGTAAAGTGCCCAAAATCTCATAAAACACTAAATAACTCTGGCACTAATTATACTTGGACCCCCCAAAATTTGGCAAAGTAAAGTGCCCAAAATCTCATAAAACACTAAATAACTCTGGCACTAATTATCGGAAATTGCTGAAAATCAATAGGCTTCTTATCTTATGACCGTAAACACTGTGTATAAATTTAAAGTCAATCGGATATAAACTTTGGCCTTCAGAGCGTCCACAAGATTTTTTGAAGTGATCAAGGGCCATAACTCTGGCACCAATTATCGGAAATCCCTGAAAATCAATAGGCTTCATCGTCTTATGACCTTAAACACTGTCTATAAATTTAACGCCAATCAGATATTAACTTTGACCTCTAGGGCGTCCACAACATTTTTTGACGTGATCAAGGGCCATAACTCTTGTAGTTATTATTGGAAATCGCTGAAAAAAATAGGCTTCTTTGTCTCATGACCTTAAACACTGTGTATAAATTTAAAGTAAATCGGATATTAACTTTAGCCTGCTTTGGACGCCGGACCAACTGAGGGACGGATGGACTGACGGAGGGGGGTGACGACAATATACGACCACATTTCACTGTGGGCGTATAAAAAGTTGACATAAAAGATAGTAGAACTGATATAAAGACTTGTCGTTAAGAACTTATAACATATGATATTTATATAGAAATAGATCAATAATTATTTTTTTTATGAATATTATTAGCCATGAAAGAAGTGGGATATACAAAGCTAATACTGGCGAGATTCTGAAATCATTGATGATGGATGATGAATAGTTGATAAATAGCTTTTCTATTAATCATAAATAATTTTTGGCTACATAATTAGTTTAATTTTAAAAAATCAAAGGCATGATGAAATAAGTTTTAAAACAAACTAAATATATTGATAGAATTTTAATAATAAACATACTAAACCAAACCTGGCAATAAATAAAGTTGTTTATTATGTATAGAAAGTAATTGGAAATTATACAGTAGTCAATAGTAATTGGAAATTATACAGTAGTCAATACTGTATAATTTCCAATCACTTTCTACCGGTATTTTGATATTGAATACACAAATGCAACCAATAGTTGTGTATTTATTTGTTACCCTCTAAACTAATTCAACTGACTAGTATACATTATACATATAAAAAGATGACTTAGATCTGTTTTTGGCAGATATTTTTCTTAGCTAAAAGCATTTTTAAGTGATAGATTAATGTTCAGTTGCAATATACATGTACCGGTATTAAGAATAATATTGTCTAACTTAAAAGATAGGTTGCAAGGCAACGAAACATACGACCAGACAGTTGCATATTTTTACTTTTTTCTGTAATAAAACATTTATAATACACTAAAATCTGATTAAGAGTAACAACTCATTAAAGATACATTATGGGAGATTAGATAACCAGTTGGCAGTTCTCATTTTAATAGTTAAAAACTAGATACTGTAAAGGCAATTTGCTGAAAATTTCATTCAAATTGATCTACTATGAACCACCATTAAAGAGTTAATCCCGATAATTTTTTTAACAATAAAACTGCTTAATTTTGTGTTAAAATCCCATTAAAGCCTCTACCTAAGGGCTGAGCTACTAACTCAATATTTGTGATACATTTTCAAACCACTTAAAGCCACCAGTCTTCAAGTGGAAATGTAGACCAGTGTCCCAAGCTGTTATGCGGTGTCTGGATAAAACCAGACATTTTCATTTAATAAAGATAGGTTGCCAAGCAACGAAACATACACCCACAGCAGCTAAATCGTCTGGGAAGTCTACAAGGGTAGTCGCATATTTTTACTTTTTTCGGTAATGAAACATTTGTAATACATTTAATTCTGATTAAGAGTAACAACTCATTACGTGATCATCAGAAAATCATTAGAATTTGTTTGCTTTTTATAAAGTTTTGCCCCACACTAAAAATGAGTATACGAAACATATAATATCATGGATTTAGCTGTTCAGTTATCAAAATTCATTGAAAATCAAAATACTTGTTTGTTTCAACACCTTAAACTCTGTGTATCAATCTGAAGTCAATCGGATGATAAATTTAGCCTCTATAGCGTCAGAAGATTTTTTCGAAGTGATCAAGGGAGATAACTCTGGCAGCAATTATTTGAAATTACTTAAAATTAATAGGCTTCTTCGTCTCATGACCTTGAACACTGTGTGTAAATTTAAAGTCAATTGAACACGTCTAGAGTGTCCATAGGATTTTTTGAAGTGATAAGGGGCCATAATTCTGGCAGTAAATATTGAAAATCGCGGAAATCATTAGAATTTGTTTGGTTTTTATAAAGTTCTGCCCCATGCTAACACTTAGTATACGAAACATTTAAAATCATGGATTTAGCTGTTCAGTTATCAAAATTCATTGAAAATCAATATACTTGTTCGTCTCAAGACCTTAAACTCTGTGTATCAATCTGAAGTCAATTGGATGATAAGTTTGGTCTCTTGAGCGTTACAAAAGATTTTTCAAAGTGATCAAAGGAGATAATTCTTGCAGTAATTATCGGAATTTGCTGAAAACCAATAGGTTTCTTCGTCTCATGACCTTAAACACTGTGTATTAATTTAAAGTCAATCGGATATTAACTTTAGCCTGTAGAATGTTCACAAGCAATACAATGACAATATACGACCACATTTCAATGTGAAAATCCACAAATATTTACAGTAGGCATCCTCAAACCAATCTTCCAACGAATTTCTGATGGGATCACAATTACTAGGTAACTGGATACATAAACAGCATAAGTGTAGTGGTTGAAATATATAAAACTGCCATTTAAAACCATCAAACATGTCCATTATCCTGACTAGTATCGTCAAATAAATTTTAACTTTTTCATACATGTCCACTATCCTGACTATAAATTTAAAATTTATTTGACGAAACTAGTCAGGATAGTGGACATGTATGATGGTTTTTAAATGGCAGTTTTATATATTTCAACCACATTTCAATGTGGGCGTATAAAAATTAAATGATCATTGTACAGGTCATATGTGCCCCTATTCCTTTAGCCAAGATTGGATTACCAGGCTACGAAACATATGCCCACAACAGGTAAGTCGTGAGGGCAGTCAACAAGGGTTGTCGCATAGTAAGGAGGACGTTTACAACAAATGAATCTCTATAATCAATAGACTTCTTTGTCTCATGACCTTAAACACTTTGTATAAATTTAAAGTCAATCGGATATTAACTTTAGCCTCTAGAGTGTCCACAAGAAATTTTGGACGACCGACGGACGGGGGCGACGGCAATATAGGTCCATTTCCATGTGGGTGTATAAAAATCACACTGATTAAATAACAAAGTCAAATTTTAGAATCTTATTTAGGCCAGACCAATTTATTCTCTTGTTTTACGGATCCGCCGACCTGAATTTCTAGAATCCGCCCAAAAAAAAAAAACATAATTGTGTCCGATGAAAAAAAAAATCAACCTTCAATCCCCGATTAAAAAAAAAAATCGTCTTCTGGACTTCTAAAACTGACGAAATTTAGTAACAGTAAAAGTAATGAAAATGGTAGTGCACGCAATATTGTCAATAGGAATAGCAGCTAGTTTGTAGTAGCGACATCATGTTGCAAAAAATTCGGATTTGGGCGACATTCGGGAATTTACCGCCACTTCAAGATTCTTGCCGAAAATATATTATTTATTGAATCCGTTTGCTTATTACCCGACAAGCCGGTGTCAGGTAATAATTATTCATGTTTCCGGGCCAAGACTTGAGAACACCGGCTCACTTGATGAGAAGTCATGGCCCCGAACATGTATAATTAACACATGTGATAATGTAACGAAGTCAATGATTGGATTAGCTATATCAGTTAGCCAATGAAAACACGTGGTAGCTTATAAAAAAAAATGAAAGTTGCGTCGTATGTTTTACGAACGTGAGGATGGTGAGCCGTTATTTATTTTATTGGTGTTAATTATTCTGTGATCGTCATAGAAGGGTGCTAATTTTATTAATCAGTGTTGGACATGTGAGCTTACATAATATTGTCAAAACACGTAAGTTGAGTTTATGTTAAATAAAATACCGACCGAAATCCCGATTTTCAGATGCGACATCATGTCGGTCCGTATGGCGACATGAACCGTGTTATAGCGATTTCTGCTCCTGATTCGCCCATTAGCGGGACCCCTTAGCAGAATAATATCGACGACCCAAATCTCGAACGAAAGTATTCACATAAACGCTGCCTCCATAAACCTTGACAATGCCAGCCTCGCTCGTCCAAACGCTACGTCTACTCTACTAATGTATTTGGTGACATCCCGTGACCATTCGGTTCTTTCCGTAGAATACCTGTCCAGTTTTCACCTAGCCAATCGTGTGCATTCTTTTATTAATCCTACTTATAAGCAGCCAATGAAATATGTTTTCACTTCCTCTTTGGCCAATAAATTCGCCATGACTCAGCAACCCTGTACACCCTCATATAGCTCAATATGATGCATGCAAAGTGAGAAATAGTGAAGATATTGCAATGCCTATAAATTTAAAGTAATATAGCCGCCATTTTAAATTTCCGCCATTTTGGAATTTTCCATCATCACCAAAAAATTCAGTGAACCCCAAACTCTAATAGTTATTATGATAAATATAAAGTGACAAATAATACCGTTATTCCATAAAACTTGAATTTTCACTCCATTTTAGCTCAAAAACTTCTGGGGGTATTTTTTTTCCCCCTGCCCTTTACACAATTTTGGTCTTTTTTTTTTTTTTTTTTTTCCCTCCTGCCTTTACAGATTTTTCCAGAAAAAATCCGTAAAACAAGAAAATAAATTGGTCTGGCCTTAGGAGCAAATTAAAAACACAGTATAAACCATTAATGATCGTGAAATACAATAGTTTAGTATAATATCAATTTTCAGAAATACTGTTAAGCCTTAAATTTGGAGATTCAAATTCACATGTCCAACTTTAGATGGATCAATGGCAATACATTTACATATCGTTCTATATATAATCACAATATAAATAATTTAGTTTAAGGGCCTGAATACTCCACTTAACCATCAGCTATTTTAACAAAGTTTTAAAATTCGATTGAATACATCTACATCAAAATCATTAAAACTTGCATATTAAATTCATAAAATACCAAAATCTATTATAATTCAGTATTAGTTAGATGAGGCTATAACGATTCACGATAATACACTTATTGTGGAATTTCAAATGAAACAAGCCAACAGTGAGGCTGATGTCCCCCGCTGAAATCCCAATATAAATAGATGACACATATTAATTAATCGCACATTTATTTTTTTCAAACGTATCGAGCAATCAAACTGTTCACGAAGTGTCATCCAAAGGTGTTTTATAAAGAAACATACTAAAACCGACGAGAAAAATGAAAATGTACCCTAGTTAGGGGGACCCTAAAGGCAGACAAAAGGGCCCCCCACGCTTGACAAAAGGGCCCCTCTGGCCAAGGGAAAGGGCCCTTGTGTCCGAGTCAATCGTTTCTATACACTGTTACTGTCGAATCCATTACTGAATGAGAATGCAGTCATTGTATTGGCATAAAAATCATCAATCAAGATGAACCTAAGTTATCTTGTCCCAAAGTATCAACCAATCAAATTGCTTATCTCTGCCTACCCTAAGAAGAAAATGCTCATCTTCGAACTCCATCAAGGCATTGACCTAATAAGCATACACACCAATTTTGAACATTTTAACTCAATTCGAAGGAGCGTTATTACGTTCCAAAGCATCAACCAATCAAATTGCTTATCTCTGCTTACCCTAAGCGGAAAATGCTCATCGTCGAACTCCATCAAAGCATTGACCTAATAAGCATATACACCAAGTTTGAACATTTTAACTCAATTAGAAGGAGAGTTATTGTGTTCCAAAGTCTCGACCAATCAAATTGCGTATCGCTCCGCTTACCCTGAGCAGAAAATGCTCATTATCGAACTTAGTCAAGGTATTACTGTAATGAAACTATACACCAAGTTTCATCAATCTCACTTAATTAGAACTAAAGTTATCGTGTCCCAAAGCATCAACCAATCAATTTGCTTATCTCTGCTTACCCTAAGCGGAAAATGCTCATCTTCGAACTCCACCAAGGCACTGACCTAATAAGCATATACACCAAGTTTGAACATTTTAACTCAATTAGAAGGAGAGTTATTGTGTTCCAAAGTCTTGACCAATCAAATTGCGTATCGCTCCGCTTACCCTGAGCAGAAAATGCTCATTATCGAACTTAGTCAAGGTATTACTGTAATGAAACTATACACCAAGTTTCATCAATCTCACTTAATTAGAACTAAAGTTATCGTGTCCCAAAGCATCAACCAATAAAATTGCTTATCTCTGCTTACCCTAAGCGGAAAATGCTCATCTTCGAACTCCGTCAAGGCATTGACCTATTAAACACATACACCAAGTTTGAACATTCTAGCTCAATTAGGAAGAGAGTTATTGTGTCCCAAAAAGTGTGACGGACAGACGGACAGACAGACGGACAGACGGACAGACAGACAGACAGACGGACGAACCCATTTTAATAGTCTTCGAAAGGCGGGGGACAAAAAGATAGGAAGAGAACACCACATAATCAAGACAACAGTAGAAAGCTTTATTTATCTATTATTAAAAATTTGATAATATCTTAATTAATTAACATCTATATTACAAAATCTACAGTCACTTACATAGGTGTGCTTCAACTTCTGTATTATAACATTTATATTTAACAGTAGAATATCGTAAAAGGTTTAGATCACATTTTGCACACAGCTAATTTTCACATATAAAAATATACCCCAAGAAACATGAACATTATGAAATGTTTTCTTTTCATTGAATGTTTTTCTTCTACACATCTTAACAAGAGTAGACTGGTAGCTGATTACAATACGACCATTAATATTGTCACACCATCAATTATAGTAAATTTCGAGCAAACAAATAAAGGGAGTAGAAGCTTCTGTAGAATTCTTATATTTTTTTTGATCTGCATTTTGTGGCCTTTATGGGAGCTCTAAAACGTGTATGTTTAAAACATACCTTTTAGAGTATCCCACAAATCATAATCAAGTGAATATCTATTAAATTTAGTATAGTTTATTATCAAGCTTGTAAAAAAACACTCTTGTTTCTATAGTTAATATCGTACACACACACATGTACCTCACAACCATTTAAATGTTTTTTTTAATTCTTCAAACTCCAGGAAGGAATTAATATTAATAAAAAAAAAACTGATGTTTTTCACATTTCTAAAACTATATCCACGTCTTAAGTGAATTATGCTAATGGACTTTACAATACCGATGTGCAAAGGCTTGAAACCTTTGGAACATAAATGTGACAATTACTATAACATAATCACAAATTAAATAGGTCACACCTAAAGATGGCAACCATTTTGTCTACTTTGATACCATAGAAGTGGCATTTGACTTGTGCTGAATCTGAATCACAATTAGTTTAAATTTAAAGATGCATTATGGGAATTAGATAAAGAGTTGGCAGTTCTCAGTATAATAGTTAAAGATAGGTTGCCAGGTAACGACACATCGCCTACAGTAGCTAAATCGTCCGGGCAGTCAACAAGAGTTGTCGCATATTCTTACTTTTTTCGGTAACGAAACATTTATAATACTCTGAAATCTGATTAAGATTAACAATTCATAAAGTAATTATCAGAAAATCATTAGAATTTGTTTGGTTTTTATAAAGTTCTGCCCCATGCTAACCCTTAGTATACGAAACATTTAAAATCATGGATTTAGCTGATCAGTTATCAAAAATCAATATACTTGTTCATCTCAAGACCTTAAACTCTGTGTATCAATCTTAAGTCAAATGGATGATAAGTTTGGCCTCTAGAGCGTTACAAAAGATTTGTCAAAGTGATCAAGGGAGCTAACTCTGGCAGTAATTATCAGAATTCGCTGAAAAATCAATAGGATTCTTCGTCCCATGACCTTAAACACTGTGTATAAATTTAAAGTCAATCGGATATTAACTTTAGCCTCTAGAATGTTCACAAGATAATTCAAAGTGATCAAGGGCCATAACTCTCGCAGAAGTTTTCGGAAATCGCTGAAAATCAATAGGCTTCTTTGTGTCATAACCTTAAACACTGTGTATAAATCTAAGGTCAATCGGATATTAACCTTGGCCTCTAGAGCGATCACAAGATTTTTTTAAGTGATCAAGGGCCATAACTCTGGCAGTAATTATCAGAAATCGCTCAAAATCAATAAGTTTTCTCGTCTCATTATCTTAAAACTGTGTATAAATTTAAAGTCAATCAGATATTAACTTTGGCCTCCAGAACCTCCAAAAGATTTTTTGAAGTGCTATCAAGGGCCATAACTCTGGCAGTGATTATCGGAAATTGCTGAAAATAGGCTTCTTCATCTCATGACCTCAAACACTGTGTGTAAATTTAAGGTCAATCGGATATTAACTTTAGCCTCTAGAACGTTCACAAGATTTTTCAAAGTGATCAAAGGCCATAACTCTGGCAGTAATTATCGAAAATCGCTGAAAATCAAAAGGCTTCTTCATCGCATGACCTTAAACACTGTGTATAAATTTAAAGTTAATCGAATATTAACTTTGTCCTCTTGCGCGTCCACAAGATTTTTTGAAGTGACCAAGGGCCATAACTCTGACAGTAATTATCGAAAATCGCTGAAAATCAATAGGCTTCTTCGTCTCATGACCATAAACACTGTGTATAAATTTAAAGTCTATCGGATGTTAACTTTGGCCTCTAG
This sequence comes from Patella caerulea, assembly GCA_036850965.1. Taxonomy (NCBI): domain Eukaryota; kingdom Metazoa; phylum Mollusca; class Gastropoda; family Patellidae; genus Patella; species Patella caerulea. The sequence continues at coordinate 44,274,661 of JAZGQO010000001.1, read as the reverse complement.
AGCGTCCACAAGAATTTTTGAAGTGATCAAGCGCCATAACTTTCGCAATAATTATCTGATTTCGTTGAAAAAACAATAGGCTTCTTCTACTCATGACCTTAAACACTGTGTATAAATTTAAAGTCAATCGGATATTAACTTTGGCCTCTTAATAGGCTTCTTCGTCTCAAGACCTTAAACACTGTGTATAAATTTAAAGTCAATCAGATATTAACTTTGGCCTTCAGAACGTCCAAAAGATTTTTTGAAGTGATCAAGGGCCATAACTCTGGCAGTTATTATCGGAAATTGCTGAAAATAGGCTTCTTCATCTCATGACCTCAAACACTGTGTGTAAATTTAAGGTCAATCGGATATTAACTTTAGCCTCTAGAACGTTCACAAGATTTTTCAAAGTGATCAAAGGCCATAACTCTGGCAGTAATTATCGAAAATCGCTGAAAATCAAAAGGCTTCTTCATCGCATGACCTTAAACACTGTGTATAAATTTAAAGTTAATCGGATATTAACTTTGTCCTCTTGCGCGTCCACAAGATTTTTTGAAGTGACCAAGGGCCATAATTCTGACAGTAATTATCGAAAATCGCTGAAAATCAATAGGCTTCTTCGTCTCATGACCATAAACACTGTGTATAGAGCGTCCACAAGAATTTTTGAAGTGATCAAGCGCCATAACTTTCGCAATAATTATCTGATTTCGTTGAAAAAACAATAGGCTTCTTCTACTCATGACCTTAAACACTGTGTATAAATTTAAAGTCAATCGGATATTAACTTTGGCCTGTAGAGCGTCCACAAGCAATTCTGGAAGCTGGACGGACCGGGGTGACCACAATATACGACCACATTTCAATGTGGGCGTATAAAATCTAGCTAATGTAAAGTTATTTTGCTGAAAGTTTCAGTCAAATTGATCCACTATCAACCAAGAACTAAGCAAATAAAAGTTCCGCTTAGCCCCATCATCATACAATAGGCAAAAATTTCCTCTTGCATAATGTATGTATAAACTCTTGATTAGTAGATAATAAATACATCATCAAAATTCATAATTACATACCAGACACAGGCACTTGAAGGGATTAACCATTAAGGCATTGACCTAATAAACATGTACACCAAGTTTTTACTAAATTAGAAGAAGAGTTATTGTGTTCCAAAGTTTCAACCAATCAAATTGCTTATCACTCTGCTTACCCGGAGCAGAAAATGTTAATTATCGAACTCAGTCAAGGTATAGATGTAATGAAACTATACTCAGTCAAGGTATTGATGTAATGAAATTATACACCAAGTTTCATCACCTTCACTCAATTAGAACTTACGTTATCGTGTCCCAAAGCATCAACCAATCAAATTGCTTATCTCTGCTTACAAGTGGGCCAGGGGTGGGAAATCGACCCCCTCGAAATAATCTGGGAAAAATAAATGTTATTGTACATGTAAAAACTAGAAACTGTGCAAAATTTGTGCTCTGTAGCTTAAAAATTGACTGAGATACACATCGAGTTTCACAAGTTACTGATAAGTTTTCGAAACAAGATATGTATCAATAATTTACTTGAGTTTCAGATATCTTGATTTTACCTTTTCTGGTGAAGACATACAACTTAAATTTGGTAGTCTTAAGAAACTTTTTGGTTAGATTATGAATCTGCAATCAGAGTACAGGTGAGTGATAGGGTTTGCATGCTACTTGGTCATAAAAACAGAAAAAATTGTGTAATTGTGTATTTTCTGGATTTTGTAGTGATCCAGGAGCTACAAAGTAATATATATCAACCCAAATATTGGTCTATCCAGATATTGCCAGTAGTACTACATAAGAAACGTATGAAAACACATCAGTCTTGAATAGATTCCCAGAAAATTGACTGCGAATATGGTTTCAGAGTCAGACACAAATTTTCGAAAATTGTCTCATATTTTCGAGCCGATATAACCCGGTAGACGAGCACCTAAAAATCTGAATATAGTTTGTACTAATGTCTTCAATATTATGTGAAAGCCATTCTTGTCCCGAGCCATTTTGATATTTTTTCAATTTTTTGAATATCTGTGTTTTGGGTTAATCTATGTCAACAATCATATTTATGAGCCGATTGAACCCTGTTTGATGAGCACCTAAAAATCTGAAACTAGGTGGAACTATATAGGTGGGTAAAGATAACAATATGAGAGGGGGTACCTAGAACAAACTGCAACAGAAATCATTTCTTTGGCAACTGTTCCGATATGGCCTCTAGTACCCCCATAACAAAAGCGGCCATTATCAGGTTTGGGGAAATTTGCATAATTAACATAAATCCAAGATGGCCACCAGTAGACCAGAAAAACACCGAAATCTCCGAAATGATTGGCTTTAGTGCAAATAAATATATTACCGACCTATAGGTAATCGATACTCTTGAGTTCAAAGATAGGTTGCCAGGCAACAAAACATACGCCCACAGCAGCTAAATCGTCCGGTCAGTCAACTAGGGTTGTCGCATATTTTTACTTTTTTCGGTAATGAAACATTTGTAATACACTAAAAACTGATTAAGAGTAACAACTCATTATGTAATTATCAGAAAATCATTAGAATTTGATTGCTTTTTATAAAGTTTTACCCCACGCTAACAATTAGTATATACATGAAACATTTAATATCATTGATTTAGCTGTTCAGTTATCTAAATTCATTGAAAATCAAAATACTTGTTCGTTTCAACACCTTAAACTCAGTGTATCAATCTGAAGTCAATCAGATGATAAATTTGGCCTCTATAGCGTCACAAGATTTTTTGAAGTTATCAAGGGAGTAATTATTTGAAATCACTGAAAATCAATAGGCTTCTTCGTCTCATGACCTTAAACACTTTGTGTAAATTTAATAGTTGATCGGATATTAACTTAGGCCTCTAGAGCATCCACAAGATTTTTGGAAGTGATCAAGGGGCATAACTCTGGCACTACTTATCGGAAATTGCTGTAAATCAATAGGCGTCTTCGTCTTATGACCTTAAAACACTGTGTATAAATTTTAAGTCAATCGGATATTAACTTTCGCCTCTAGAGCGTCCACAAGATTTTTTGAAGTGATCAAGGGCCATAACTCTGGTACTAATTATCAGAAATCGCTGAAAATCAATAGGCTTTTTCGTCGCATGACCTTAAACACTGTGTATAAATCTAAAGTCAATCGGATATTAACTTTGGCCTCCACAAGATTTTTTGAAGTGATCAAGGGCCATAACTCTGGTAGTTATTATCGGAAATTGCTGAAAAACAATAGGCTTCTTCGTCTCATGACTTTAAACACTGTGTATAAATTTTAAGTCAATCGGGTATTAACTTTAGCCTGTAGAGCTTCCACAAGCCATTTTTTACTATGACCTTATCTTAACGTCGTAACGTCATTTTGACAGCATTACATTGTTCTTGTGACCTCATTATCAAATTTTATCGTAACTTCTGGAAACCACGAACTGCTGTATAAATTGTATAAAAGAACACATCTTCACCCAAACTGAAACTATATATCATCGTTCATTTATAGCCTGAAGCCACGGTGGCTCAATGGGTAAGACGTTGGCTCGCTTATCTGGGGTTTCTGTGTTTGAACATACTGCGTTACAAGAAGTGGTCAGAAAAAGTATAGTCTCTACCTCCAACTGAAGATGCTACAGAGAAGTCAGGCCAAAATACAGTTTAACCCTAAAAAGATTGCTACAAAAGGTTGCTCAACTGATTCTTAGGCTTTATTGCACTTTTTAACATACCCGGAAAAGTGTTTTTTTTCAAGATGGCCACTGAAGCCTCTTAATGATCATAACTAGGTAACTTTTATCCTATATTTGATGATCTTGATATCTAACCTTGGGGTTTATTGGAGCAGAGAACACATTTTAATGATGTTAGCCATGAAAATTATCCGCTGCAACGGTTCGGGTGGGGTAGAGGTGCAAATCCTCTGCTATGTGGCTATGTATGTGGCCCTTGACACTCATGACGTCGATACCGAGGAGGATGACACTTAAAACTGAAAGCCCTGAAACTTATTCTATGGAAAGGAGTGTTTGTGCATTAGGTGATAGTGGATATCTATCTCTAGGTACCAGCAGTTTCAAACCTGAACAAACATTGTCACAGAACTAAATCCAGAACATTGGGGTTGACAACTTTCAAACAAAAAATATGTTGCGAAGACGATGGACAGCCCTTGTGTGCCCGAATCACTGCAAATGGGACTGTAACTCCAAGCGATGGAGGCCGTAAGCATAATTTGGCTTGCGCTACGGATATATCTTGATACAAACTCCGAAACAGTGATAAGTAACCGATTTGTCAAATTTGCTGGAATATGTCCTCCAGGCATGGGAATTCTACAAGAATTCTAAATCTGCACTTATTTTTGACATCAGGTTGTGTTTTAAAAGACTGAAGATGTCAAACAACTGGAGGTATAATATCTTTTATAAGCATGTAAAATCAAGTTAAATATTCACACTTCAGACTGAAAATCAGGATTGTGTTCATTAAACTCTTGAGGATACATAGTAAACTTCATCAGACCTTCCTAAAGAACAGCACGTCATTATCTTTCCCATTCCAAAAACACTTATTCCAGCAATTTCAACCTATTGGTTACTGGGTTATGGTCATTTGAATAATGTCCATCAAACCCATTTTAGCAGAAAATCACCCAAATTTGGTGGATCATATCTTAGGAACCGGACCAAGTTAAAATTTGGAATATCAAAATAGCCCGGGACAAGAATTGTTGGAAACAGTATAAACTATAATTAGGGTTTCACACTGCGTAGCTTGTGTGAAACACTATTGTTTATGTTAAAATTATTAAGCTTTCATATTTCATATGAGAGCTCATTCTTTCTGTTAAAATCATTATTACTTTTTTTTGTGTGTGTTTCCTGCAAATCGGATTTCTCAGAATCTAACCATAGTATCTTTCTGAAACTTTGACCTACCTCCCCAAAAATGGGTGGTGAGTATTGTTTAAATATATTTTCAAAACGTTTTTTATTAAGCATTCGAAATCACCGAATTTTACGAACGAAAAAACTGACAATGCATAGTCGTAACTTTGTTATTTATTGACCTATTTTACTAATTCTTTTTTCTTTGAGTACCTTGTAAAAAAAACATTTTAATGTGCAGTTTCAGATTTTCGAAAATTCATTGCTGTGATTTCAAATCAGAAGTTATGAGCAATTTGACAACTTCTTTAATAGTTTCATGAAATTTTGTATGTAAGTAGATCTTACCTATGCGACTTCAAAAATATGATTAGAAATTTTCTAAATTATCTCCCCTTGGTGAAGCTAAGGACCAAAGTTTTCAAAAAAATCGTCGAAATATAGGTCAGAATGATCTAATTTTTTTTTTGATACTAGGCAAGTAATTACTGATTCGTACACAAAATGTGGAGTTTTTCGATCGAACTGGAAGTGCCACCATCTTGAAACGTGAAAAAACAATAGAACTTTTTTGATATTGCACTTACAGACATGGGAGTTACATTTTCTGAATCCTTGAAAAAAACCGTTTAGAGCAGAATTTTGATTTAGGTCAACTGATGGTCGCTATTTTGAAGTGAATATGAATTTTGCCTTTGATGTTTTTCGTGCCGACAAAGTTGTTTATGAGTGAAAAATCACATTAACTTCACTAGATTGTGACCGATTTTTTTTTTTGATACTAGGCAAGTAATTACTGATTCGTACACAAAATGTGGAGTTTTTCGATCGAACTGGAAGTGCCACCATCTTGAAACATGAAAAAACAATAGAACTTTTTTGATATTGCACTTACAGACATGGGAGTTACATTTTCTGAATCCTTGAAAAAAACCGTTTAGAGCATAATTTTGATTTAGGTTAACTGATGGTCGCTATTTTGAAGTGAATATGAATTTTGCCTTTGATGTTTTTCGTGCCGACAAAGTTGTTTATGAGTGAAAAATCACATTAACTTCACTAGATTGTGACCGATTTTAATGATTTTCATTTTCGGATTATTTATATGACCTATGACATGAAAGCTTTAATATCTGCTTAGCAGATCTAGTTATTCTTATTATTATTCTTATTATTATTCCAATTCCACTTTGAGTAGATCTCAACAACTACTTGTCACATCCTTACGATTTCTTCGGTTTTACTGGGAAAGTGGGTGTGACTTAGAGGATAAAGCTTTTTTGAACGGTCTGCGACAATACGAAATGTCCGAAATCACCGAAGTTAGCGTTTTTAAAAATATTGCAGTAATTTTAACAATAATCATGGGATTTTAACTTTTGATACATTTTGGCATAGCCTGAGACAGCGGAGATAGCAACGTAACTTTTGATTTTTAATTTTCAGCAAATCTCCGAAGATATTAGGCACCAAATGTCGAAAATTTAAATTTTTACAAAAAAATTTTTTATTTATGAATATTTTTTTAGTCGTGTTTTACACAGAATTAAAGATTCACCTGCCTTGATTAATAATGTGAAATTTTTTTGTCTCAGTAATTTTTTCTTGGTCGCCATTGGCTAATTCAGTTTTTCAGCCCTAGATTAATTATTTATTGTTCGATTTGTATAAAACAAAGTTCATATAAGGGCACTTTTGCATAAGTCACTGTTTTCATAATTTTGCCTGTAAAATAGTCAATTATTAATGGATATTTGCAAAAGTGACATCATTTGATTCAAAAAGCAAGTATGCGTCATATCAAGTTGATTATAATTTAAAATTGACACCAGAAGTGATGCCATTTGGTCAAGAACTGCATTTTTAACTTTTAAAATCGATAATTTAATTACATTGGAATGTGTATAAGGATCAAATAAAAAGGTCTCGTTGGCAATAAAAACAATGGGAAGTGTTAGAACTACATGTAGTGAATATTTTGAGATGATAACAGATAAAATGTAGTCACCAAGTCAAAACAATATGGCAGCTGGTTAATAAAGTATGAAGAAGTTTCATTTTAATCCCTTCAAGTACCTGAGATTCCAGAATGTAAATACATCATTACATTCCAGAATGTAAATACATCATAAAATTCTAGATTGTAAATACATCAACAAATTCAAGATTGTAAATCCAGATATCTCAATCAAATTTGCTCTATATGCTCTATTATCTTTGAAGCCATGGTATACCTACATAATAAGTGCAGTGGTTTCGTATATCTGTTAATTTATCTTATATATTAGTGAACAAACCTGAATTGGTCTGAAATATTTGGCATAGAATATGAAAAATTAATGTGAACCATTCAGAATACCATCAACATATTTAGGATTGAAGGTGACTTATATTTACATATTTTGGTGATAATTTTCACAATTAAATGAGGACAAATTCATTACAGCCATATATACATGCAAAAATATTTTGAAATTAATAATACTAGTAAATCCAAGGTGATCGCTATTATTTGGCATTAGTCATGAATATTTTCAGTCTTCATACACATCATTGCTCTTTGAACATATTGACTGCCAGTCACAATTTTTAATTATTTAATCCCTTTTCGTCTACTAGAGGGGGTTGGGATGGCCTAGTGGAATCGAGTGCCGCGCAAGGACCTCTAGCTGGCCGGCCACCTCTGGCTTGCTGCTGTGGTTTCGAGCCCTGGTGTGAGCGTATGTGGCATGGAGATAGGGGCGCCTTCTCAACCTCGTGGGTTTCCTCTGGGCACTCCGGTTTCCTCCCACTGCTAAAGACCCCTATGCGCAAGCGAATTATTGAAATAAAATTAAACCACATGTTAGTCATGAAATGACCTAGTTTGTGTTGAGTGGACGTTATACCCCATTTCTCTCTCTTTCTCGTCTACTAGAGCACAGTTTAAATGGTTCACCAAACTGTTGATTTCTATTGCACACAGATAACATTGGTGATTACAAGCAACTAACAGAAGAAATGCCCTTTTATAAATCTGTCTGCAGCATATGGATAATTTTAAAAACATTTGCCATTGATGAATTAATTCTGGCTAATAACAATTAGATGGCAACAGTCAATGTATAATAAAGCAGTGTATTACTATGCTACATATAAGATTGGGTTGTCCAACATAAAACTTGCTTTTCTAGAGAATCCAAATGTATCTCAAAGATCTCAGCCAGATTACTGATTTTTCTAGCACTAAATATTGTAGTGTACATATTCTATCTGCTTCGTGTTTGTTATATCTCAAGTACAATGATACATGGTGAATAAGGTTCTGACTGGCAGTAAGCATGTTTTGAACAATTAAGTTTTGATAATGATTTTATATACTGTAAGAAATGATTGATCAATTTCTACATTGTAAAAATGTTTCAATAATGTGAATATATCATGATATTTTTAAAATAGTGTAACAATTTTATTTTTTGTCATTAATAACTTTAAATAATTTAACTTTGTCATCAGCATCGCAAAAGTTTCTTCATATCTGATTTTAAACTTGAGCACAAGTCGAAGCATAAAATAGGTCTTTCATCATACAAATGCATTCAGTGCTATATTCAAAAGCTAATGATATTTAACTATATTCATATTTCTATGGATAGGACTACATTTGGACATGCAGTTAAGTACTAGCAATATGTTTAAATAATATTTAATAATCTTATTCACATGATGAAGCTAAATATACTATAAATCAAGGTACTTACTATCAGCCAATATAAAAATTATCAAATTGGAATAATAATCTCAGAAATATAGATTTTAATCTCTCAAATTATATTCGCTCACATGTATCATATAATAATATAATCAAAATCAAATTAAAAACACAAAATCGTCATCATCAGCATTCTGTGAGAAATATTGTCGTTCATATTTATCACTTTGTTACTATGGAAACGATATCCCTTGCACAAGTTGAGCAAGACAATCACAGATTAATGACAGGAATCTAGATACAGCACATCCTAACATCTTTTCTCTCTCTGTTGTTTTATTTTGTACCACCCAACATCTATATCTTTGCATTTTTAACCTTATATAGAATGCAAGATAAGTCTTGTTATCATCATTTTTATTATGGTAAATAAGTTGTTTTTTTTTTAATAGAACCTTTGGTATCAATGAATCCACACAAGAGATAAAAATATGATAGCACCCTAAAATCTCTTTATCTCCCTTCACAAAAATCTTCATTAATGAAGGGAGACAAGTGCACAACCATGAAAAATGGCAACCAATATATTAAAACACATATCATCTCTAAATAGCTGATATGTGCTTTCTTGACTAGCTTTGTCTCCTTCCAATAAAAGTTCACACTGGGACTTTTTTTTTTAACAAATAGGAACTTTTATTTGGTTCATTTTTTCGTCTTTTGGATTGTATCCCATATTTTTCCGTTGAAGAAACATGTGGATTTCACGGAACGAGGGACGCTCACTCTCTTGTCGATTCCAGCATTCCCGCATCAAATCGAATATTTCCTTTGGACAATTTGAGGGTCGAGGTAGAACTATTTGAAGTCCATCATTACGATAATAATGTCCAGCGTTTTCAATAACTTGTTCATCTGTTAATGATTCATATGGCTGCTCCTTGGCAAAAGTAAGAACTTCCCACAGAGTTACAGCAAAAGACCATACATCACTCTTCGTTGTGAATTTTCCCTGAAAACAATAAAAAAATAATTTGTTACTAAAAATCAATTCAGTACCCTCCACGGTTTGAGGCTAAATCCTGTCAGAAAAGGTCTATCTAGTGTTATTTTTTAACAGTCATCAGCAATAAATGTAAAAAAAATGTTATCTGCAATACTAGATATCATTTCTCCTACCTTTGTTTTCAAGAATGACAAATTTGTGACCATGTCAAAGCCATGAACATGTGTTATATAGTAAGGGTGGGTTGACAACAATCTCATTAGCTTTACACCTTTGATACATGTCAAATATTGTAAGCAAAATTGTATGATATTTTATAAAGATAGGTTGCCAGACACAAAAACATACGCCCACAGCAGCTAAATCGTCCGGGCAGTCAACAAGGGTTGACGCATATTTTTACTTTTTTGGTAATGAAACATTTGTAATACACTAAACTCTGATTAAGAGTAACAACTCATTATGTAATTATCTGAAAATCATTAGAATTTGTTTGCTTTTTATAAAGTTTTGCCCCACCCTAACAATTAGTATCGGAAACATTTAACATCATGGATTTAGCTGTTCAGTTATCAAAATTCATTGAAAATCAAAATACTTGTTCGTTTCAACACCTTAAACTCTGTGTATCAATCTGAAGTCAAGTTTGGCATCTATAGCATCACAAGGTTTTTTGAAGTGATCAAGGGAGATAACTCTGGAAAATCAGTAGGCTTCTTCTTCTCATGACCTTAAACAGTGTGTGCAAATTTAAAGTCAATCGGATATTAACTTTGGCCTCTAGAGCGTCCACAAGATTTTTTGATGTGATCAAGGGCCATAACTCTGGCACTAATTATCGGAAACCGCTGAAAATCAATAGGCTTGTTCGCCTTATGACCTTAAACACTGTGTATAAATTTAAAGTTGATTGGATATTAACTTTGTCCTCTAGAGCGTCCACAAGATTATTTGAAGTGATCAAGGGCATAACTCTGGTAGTTATTATTGGAAATCGCTGAAAAACAATAGGCTTCTTCGTCTCATGCCCTTAAACACTGTGTATAAATTTAAAGTCAATCGGATATTAACTTTACCCTCTAGAGCGTCCACAATGGGACGGCATGCCGGACGGGGACTGACGACAATATACGACCACATTTCAATGTGAGCGTATAAAAAGTCAACATACCAAAAGTATACTTTCCCAGGCCATCCATCTAATAGGTAGAACAGCTCGTCCTTCTATCCTATAGTAATCAGCACTATACAAACTTCGACTCATTCCAAAATCTGAGATCTTAATACAGAAATTATGTCCAACTAAACAATTTCTAGTAGCAAGATCACGATGTACCATGTTCAACGATTCCAAGTATTTCATTCCGGAAGCAATTTGTGTGGCTATATATATCAAGCAGCCATAACTACAAAATAAAATACACATTAAGTACCTTATACAAATACATTGTAATTTATATACATTATACAAGTTATAAAATTTTAAATAAATGCAATAGATTTTGTTTTCTGCTGTCCAGTATAGCCAAAAATGAAACTTGCAAACATGCTGATTTCTGATAAATCTTTTGAAGCCAATCTCAATCAATAAGATCCTGCTTATCAATATAACACATGATTAATGATAACATCTAAATATTACCTAAGGGTTTTGGCATTGGTAGCTTCTGCAACTGGTGATTCGGCTACATGTTCCAATAGGAACTGATTCAAATCACCATATTTCATATATTCCACAATCATACATAACGGCTCTTCTCTCGTACACACACCTAATACTCGTACAATATTAGGATCTTTCAATTGAGACATTATCTTGATTTCTTTATGGAAGTCTGATCTGGAAAATACCATTTAAAAAAAACATTTATTATAACATTGGAAAAATATGGAAGTCAAAAATCAAATATTGATATCTGTTAAGCTTTTATCCTTCTCCTAGGATTTGATTGCCAACATCCACAAACAAGTTTCTTTGGGGCACACAGAAGAGCATGCCCAACTGATCACCAGACAAGAGAAGGGCAGCAGTACAAAATTGGAACTAAGTTTCATATTTTAAAGTCAGAAGGATTTCCTAAATTTATAATATCTTAGGAAAGCAAATATATCTGAAAAATTTTGATAACAAATATCCGTAGAAATCCTACATAACAAACTTCAATAGTTCACTATCTGACACATGACTGTGCAGCATGCTTGCTTTCATTTATTGACATCCTAATTACTTGGCTTTGAATGGGAACTTAAAAGTGTCCTTATAATGTAGCCAATAGAATGTCAAGGGTTTGCATATCTCATATGAAAGATCCTTGACTTGACAAACACAAATTTATTAATGATATTGATCTCAATATATGTTAGTTTATTTAGTTTATTATAATCTGAATAATACTTTGAAACAATTTGTATTAAAGGGATATTTAAAGCCTGACTTATGTTTTTCAAGTAAAAAAGAAGACTCTATAGCTAACCTTGCTCGATCATCGGCATTTGGTCGTAACATTTTAACTGCTACTAGCATAGATCGAGAGAGTGTTCGATTCGTCAAGTAGTCATCATTGAGTAGTTCATTGATTCTAACAGCTTCACATAAATGTACCTGAAAATATCATATTCTTTTAAAAATACTGAGTACAAAAAACATACACACATAGAGAAATTGGATTTAAAATCCACGTAACATAAATTAGTTCATTTCAGGATTAACATAATAATATGGTACATTTCTGATGCAGGAACTCGGCCCCACCTACTACTTATCTTGTTGTTCTTGTGGGTAATCCTCCTTGATAAAAGCCTGAGGCTCTGCCAATAAATGTACCATCAACACAAAACTTAGCATAATTGCGTCTTGGACAATTTTGCATTGATTGACAGACTTATGATATGAAGTTATAATTCCAAGATGGCTGCAATGACTTCATACTCAGTTCTTGGTCCATAATACACTGGTACTAGCTATTTCAATAATTCACCTGCAAGTAGGGGTCTGATAAAATGAAAGGACTTGACGAAAATGATCAATAGTGACAAGCATTCGTCTGATATATTTCACTTGTGTGTTGTGATCATTAATAGTTGAGAGTCTCAACAGTCTCAACTGGAGACACGTGGTTCGACAATAGAATCTACAACTTGTTACTAAAATTTAATCCACCAATGACAAAAGATCTGCCAAGCAATGCTCAGGATTTGCAATCAATTCACATTGAAATATTGAATTATCTGTGAGTTATTCTGGTACTGTTTTGCTGAATTATTAGAAATAACTTCCTTTTTATTACAAAATATGTCAATTTGTCTTACCTCACCAAACTGCCCTTCACCAAGTACTTCTAAGAAACGTAGATTTTCACGCGGGAACTCCATCACAGAATAGTCAATAGTTAACAGAAGGTCTGCATTAGGTACAGCATAGACATTATTACCACTGACACCCTGTAAACTGGACACATTCTGAACGTTAACCACATCAGCAGCTGCGTACAGAGCATCATAATTTGGTGGCGGACCATTCATCATAACAGGTTCTACATTTGGTAATGACTGGGGTGGGCGAGGCGGTAGATTTACTATAAGAGCCGACTTCGTAATATCAGGAACAGCGTAATCTTGAGATTCTGAAAAACAAATATTTTAAATATACAATGAAAAATAATCATTGCTATGTTTTATTACATTAATAAAGACTATTAAAGGACAATATTGGTGTCAATCATTATCACATATGTGATAGAACTAATTAAACACATTCCAAATTTAATTTTAACACAGAGATCATTGCTACGATAGAGGAGTAATAAAGGTTTCAACAATCGAAAGTGACGAACAGGATAGGAAAACATGAGTTATCCCTCTATATAACTGACTGAAAGTGACAAGTGATAACAGATACACGGCCAAATTTCTGATCACTAAATAATTCTTTCAAAGACCAAATGTTGTTATATGGGACTCACTAGGGACCGGGTATAATTCAGATTTGATGAAAAAAGGTAAGAAACTGAGCTTACCATCTAGAATCTAATACACATATTCAGTTAATAGATTGCCATCCAGAAAGTGTTAAATACCATCAAGTTTCATCAAAAACCGCCCAGTTTGTGCTACCATTTAGTTTAAGAAATACTTTTTAGTTTTGACATCCATCATCTAGTTTATGACCATTTAGCTTAGTTTTGATATTGGTCATCCAGTTTATAACCCTTTAGTTTCATAAACTAGACAAATGATGTCAAACTAAACGGTAGCACAAACTGGGAGGTTTTTGATGAAACTTGATGGTATTTAACACTTTCTGGATGGCAATCTATTAACTGAATATGTGTATTAGATTCTAGATGGTAAGCTCAGTTTCTTACCTTTTTTCATCAAATCTGAATGATACCCGGTCAGTCGCAAGAGGATATCTGACAATTCAATAATGTAAATGAGTGTCATTAGATAAGAGAACATGAGAAAAATAGAAATGGTCCGTTCTATCCATTGTTTTTATACACCAACATTGAAATGTGGTTGTAAGTTGTCGTCGCCCCTGTCCGTCCATAGGTCTGTCCGTCTGTCCCTCTGGCATCCATATATCCCACAGCAAATGAAGAATAGATTCATGTGCCCCATTTATAGCTTATTATCACATTATCATGCAAACTTAAAGTATAAATAACTAAATAAACGAATAACAGAACAGCTCAAATCAAGCTTTTGGGTAGTTTACTTATAGAAACAGACACTTTTCAATCTAATGAAATCCAAATTTTAATTCATTTGATGAAGGGAACAGTCAGTAAACATGACTTGAATTTACTAATAAAATCGTAAGAAGGCATAGTCTAATGTTTTTGGAAAAATTTTACAAATATTCAAGCAGCGTTCAACAAAAAATAATACCATGCAGAACTTTTCTAACATAGAAAATTTGCCGTAATATTCAGATTAACTTGATTATTACACTACATAGCATTGCATACACAACAATATGACAGATAACTTCACCTATATATTATAGACCATAGTAAGTTTAAAGTACATGTAAATTACATCATTTATATGGAATATTAAGATCTCGTCAAGCAACTTTAAATTAGTAGACAAATATTCCTAATAAATTAGAATCGTCAATGCCCATTTATGATTGAATTCTAATTTTGCGAGAAAGATATCATATACAAGAGAAGATAGAATAACTTTCCCAAGAAATTCTTTAGTTAGTTGCCATTAGGTGTCTTTTCACGTTTTCTAATTCCAAAATTATATATTGATCCAAACAACTTATAAGTAGGTTAAAATTTATTATTAAACATTTAAAAGATAGGCTGGCACTGCCAGGCAGGATACGCCCACATTATGAAGAGATGGATAGAGAACAAGCAATACCGAAAGTGATTTTTCCTACATCATTAAGTTAGAATTTGATATGTGCAAATATTGAATTAAGATATTTGGGTTATAAAGGTTCATTTCAGTAGGCTTCAAATTCGACTGGGGATCATGTTGCTAAGTGGGTAAGATGCTGGCTTGGTTGCCTTGAGGTTTGGTGTTTGATCCCTGCATTGGGTGACAAAGTTCATCTAGATTTTCTAGCGTGGTTTCTAATTGTTCGTGATGAAGGATGGATGGCCTGACAAGAACAGCTGTCAATTTTAGTCTGATTTTCACGAAATTCGACCTCAACCTTCATTACGATGTAACGGTGATATAATCAAACGTTTTTTTAAATGGGATAATAATTCTGACCCCAGAGGGACCACAAGCTAAAAAAAAAGGTCATTTTTCGTACAATCAGGGGCCGTAATTCAGGAAGTTACGATCCAATGGGCGCAAATATTAAAAATAACCAAGATCTTTGGGTTATGTTTCATCAAAATCGGTTCAAAATTGTGACCTCTATAGGGTCCACAACCTTGATATAACATATTTTCACACTATTCGCGTACAAACGGCGGCTATTTTCTCCGTCAATTTTGGTTCGATTTTCACGAAATTTGAACTCAGCCTTCATTACCATGTAACGGTGATATAATCAAAGGGTTTTTTAAATCGGATAATAATTTTGACCTCCAGAGGGACCACGAGCTAAAAAGGGCAATTTTTCGGACAATCAGGGGCCATAATTCAGGAAGTTACGATCTGATTGGTGCAAATATCGAAAGGAACCAAGATCTTTGGGTTATAAACATACATGTCAAGTTTCATCAAAATCGGTTCAAAATTGTGACCTCGATAGGGTCCACAACCTTGATATAACATATTTTCACACAATTCGCGTACAAACGGCGTCCATTTTGTTTGTCAATTTTGGTCTGATTTTCACGAAATTTGAACTCAACCCTCATTACCATGTAACGGTGATATAATCAAACGGTTTTTTAAATCGGATAATAATTTTGACCTCCAGAGGGACCACAAGCTAAAAAGGGCGATTTTTAGGACAATCAGGGGCCATAATTCAGGAAGTTACAATCGGATGGGCGCAAATATCGAAAGGAACCAAGATTTTGGGGTTATAAACATGCATGTCAAGTTTCATCACAATCGGTTCAAAATTGTGACCTCTATAGGGTCCACAAGCTAAAAACATGATATTTCGTACAATCAGGGGCCATAATCCATGAAGTTCTTATCCGATACATGCCAATATCGAAAGGAACCGAGATCTTATGGGGATAAACCTATATTTCAAGTTTCGTCAAAATCGGATAAGAATTGTGACCTGTAGAGAGTCCACAAACAAATTGTGGACGGACGGACGTCCGGACGGACAGGAGCGACGACATAATACGTCCACATGAAAATGTGGGCGTATAGAAATGTTTTTGTACCACCATGGTAACCAAAGAAAACATTTCTTGAAGTAAAGATCAGTATAGACCTGACGACATGCACTTAGAGGAAGGTCAAGGTCAAGTCTGCCCACTGAGAATTTATTATGAGTGAGGGGTAAAGGTACGAACCACCCGAATCACGGCTCGCAGGGACATCTGGCAATGATCTAGTCTGGATGGTATCTTTTGGTTCCAAGTACGCGGGGCTCTTGCCATTTTTGTCTCCGCCATTACACGTCAGCTCCTTATCTGAGTCCATGTCCTCGGTTGCTATACTGTTGTACATATTACCATTTGAAACTTTACCGTTAGTGCTGCCACGGAGATCATTGAGATTGATGGTGACATGTCTATCTACGACTGGTTTCAGAGCTCGTCGATTATTATTGTTTTTATTACGTTTATGTCGATAGAAGAAGATACAGATGACAATTATAAGGATGAGTATAAGAGCCGCTAAAGCACCAATAATAACACCAATATAACTATCATCATATTCCTTCTCTTCTTTTTCTTTCTGTATATCTTCTGTTTCTGTACTTCCTGAAAATATATATTTCTCTGTTACAATTCATCCTTGAATTATTTCACTTTTTAAATGACCTAAATAAATACACAAAGAAAAAATGCCAGGCAACGAAACATACGCCCACACAGCCGCCAAATCGTCCGGGCAGTCAACAAGAGTTGTTGCATTTTAAGTAATCATCAGAAAATCACAATTCAAACTCACCCATAACTACGCTATAACTGTGATATAATCAAACGTTTTTTTAAATCAGATAATAATTGTGACCTCGAGAGGGACCACATGCTAAGGGTGATTTTTCGTACAATCAGGGGCCATAATTCAGGAAGTTACAATCCGATATGGGCAAATATGCACTGGAACCATGATCATTAGGTTATAAACATGTATTTCGAGTTTCATCAAAATCGGTTCAAAATTGTGACCTCTATAGGATCCACAACCTCTATATAACATATTTTCACACTATTCGTGTACAAACGGCAGCTATTTTATCCGTCAATTCTGGTCCGATTTTAACGAAATTCAAACTCTTTCTTCATTACCATGTAACTGTGATACAATCAAACGTTTTTTTTAAATCGGATAATAATTTTGGCCTCCAGAGGAACCAAAAGCTAACAAAAGCGATTTTTCGGACAATTCGGGGACATAATTCAGGAAGTTACGATCCAATGGGCGCAAATATCGACAGGAACCAAGATCTTTGGGTTAGAAACATAAATGTCTAGTTTCATCAAAATGGGCCCAAAATTGTGACCTCTACAAGGTCCACAACCTTGATATAACATATTTTCACACTATTCGCATACAAACGGCGGCCATTTTGTCCGTCAATTATGGTCTGATTTTCAGGAAATTCAAACTCAACCTTCATAACCATGGAACGGTGATATACTCAAACGTTTTTTTAAATCGGTTAACAATTTTGACCTCCAGAGGAACCACAAGCTAAAAAGGGCGATTTTTTGGACAATCAGAGGTATATTTCAGGACGTTACGATCCAATGGGCGCAAATATCAAAAGGAACCAAGATCTGTGAGTTATAAACATATATGTCAAGTTTCATCAAAATCGGTTCAAAATTGTGACCTCTATAAGGTCCACAACCTTGATATAACATATTTTCACACTATTCGCGTACTACCGGCGGCCATTTTGTCCGTCAATTATAGTCCGATTTTCACGAAATTCGAACTCGACCTTTATAACCATGGAACGGTGATATAATCAAACGTTTTTTTAAATCGGATAACAATTTTGACCTCCAGAGGGACCACAAGCTAAAAAGGGTGATTTTTCGGACAATCAGGGGCCATAATTCAGGAAGTTACGATACGATTGGCGCAAATATCGAAAGAAACCAAGATATTTGGGTTATAAACATGCATTTCAAGTTTCATCCAAATCGGTTCAAAATTGTGACCTCTACACTGTTCACAAGCTAAAAGATAGGCTGGCACTGCCAGGCAGGATACGCCCACATTTTTGAGAGATGGATAGAGAACAAGCAATACCGAAAGTGATTTTTCCTACATCATTAAGTCCTGTATTTCATACTGTATTGGGAGCAGCCATTTTGTTGGTCAGTTCCAGTCTGATATTCATGAAATTCGAAGCCGACAATGATTATGGTTTGATGGTACACAACCTAGAAATGTTACTTTTCGTCAAAATCGGATAAGAATTGTGACCTGTAGGAGTCCACAACCATGATATACCATATTTTTACACTATTCGCGTACAAACGGTGACCATTTCGTCCTGCAATTTTGGTACGATTTTCACGAAATTCGAACTCAACCTTCCTTACGGTGCAACAGTAATATAATCAGAGTTTTTTTTAAAATCAGATAATAATTGTTCGAGAGATAGACAGAGAACAAGCAATACCGAAAGTGATTTTTCCTACAATCAAAGGCCATAATTCATTAAGTTACAATTTGATATGCGCAAATATCGAAAAGAATAAAGATCTTTAGGTTATAAACAAGCATTTCAGGTTTCATCAAAATCGAATTAAAATTGTCACCTCTACAGGGTCCACAACTTTGACATACCATATTTTTACACTGTTCGCGTACAAACGGCGTCCATTTTTTCTGGCAATTATGGCCCAATTTTCTTGAAATTCAAACTCAACCTTCCGTAGGGTGTTACGGTGATAGAGTCAAACGTTTTTTCAAATCGGATAATAATTGTGACCTCCAGAGGGACCATAGGCGATTTTTCGGACAATCAGGGGCCATAATTCAGGAAGTTACGATCTGATATGCGCAAATATCGAAAGGAACCAAGATCTTTGGGTTATAACCATGCATTTCAAGTTTCATCAAAAACGAATTAAAATTGTGACCTCTACAGGGTCCACAACCATGATATACAATTTCTTAACCGTATTCGCGTACAAACGGCGGCCATTTTGTATGGCAATTTTGGTCTGATTTTCCCGAAATTCGAACTCAACCTCCCTTACGGTGTAACGGTAATATAATCAACCGTTTTATTAAATCGGATAATAATTGTTACCACCAGAGGTACCACAAGCTAAAATAAGGCGATTTTGCGTATAATCAGGGGCCATAATTCAGGAAGTTACGTTCCGATATGCGCAAATATCGAAAGGAACCAAGATCTTTGGGTTATAACTATGAATTTCAAGTTTCATCAAAATCGAATAAAAAATGTGACTTCTACAGGGTCCACAACCTTGATATACCATTTTTAAACAGTATTCGCGTACAAACGGCGGCCATTTTGTATGGCAATTTTGGTCCGATTTTCCCGAAATTCGAACTCAACCTTCCTTAGGGTGTAACGGTGATATAATCAAACGTTTTTTTAAATCGGATAATAATTGTGACCTCCAGAGGGACCACAAGCTAAAAAGGGTGATTTTTCGGACAATCAGGGGCCATAATTCAGGAAATTACATTCCGATAGGCGCAAATATCGAAAGGAACCAAGATCTTTGGGTTATAAACATGAATGTCAAGTTTCATCAAAATCGGTTCAAAATTGTGACCTCTATAGGGTCCACAAGCTAAAAACGTGATTTTACGTACAATCAGGGGCCATAATCCATGAAGTTTTCATCCGATACATGCCAATATCGAAAGCAGCCGAGATCTTTTGGGGATAAACCTATATTTCAAGTTTCGTCAAAATCGGAAAGGAATTGTGACCTGTAAAGGGTCCACAAACAAATTGTGGACGGACGGACGGACGGACGGACAGGGGCGACGACAATATACGTCCACATAAAAATGTGGGCGTATAAAAACGTGATTTTTCGTACAATCAGGGGCCATAACCCATGAAGTTAAAGTCCGATACATGCCAATATCGAAAAGAACCAAGATCTGAGGTTGATAAACCTATATTTAATTGAAATCGGATAAAAATTGTGACCTGTAGACTGTTCACAAACAATTGTGGATGGACGGACGAACAGGGGCGACGACAATATACATCCACATGAAAATGTGGGCATATAAAAATAGGTTGCCAGGCAACGAAACATACGCCCACACAGCAGCTAAATCGTCCAGGCAGTCAACAAGAGTTGTCACATATTAAGTAATTATCATAAAATCATTAGAATTTGTTTGGTTTTTATAAAGTTCTGCCTCATGCTAACGTTAAGTATACAAATCATTTAATATTATGGAATTAGCTGTCACCTCCACTGGATACGAAATATCTAATATTATGGCGATTTTTCGTACAATCAGGGGCCATAATTCAGGAAGTTACGATCAGATATGTCCAAATATCGACAGGAACCAAGATCTTTGAGTTATGAACATGCATTTCAAGTTTGACCAAAATCAAATTAAAATTGTGACCTCCACAGGGTCCACAACCTTGGTATACCATATTTTTACACTATCTGTGTAAAAGTGGAGGCCATTTTGTTAGGCAATTTTGCTCTGATGTTCACGAAATTCAAACTGAAAATTCATTACAGTGTAACGGTGATATAATCAAATGATTTTTTAAATCAGGTAATAATTGTGACCTCTAGACAGACCACAAGCTAAAAGATAGGTTGCCAGGCAACGAAACATACGCCCACAGCTGCTAAATTGTCCGGGCAGACAACAAGGGTTGTCGCATATTTTTACTTTTTTTGGTAATGAAACATTTGTAATACACTAAAATCTGATTTAGAGTAACAACCCATGTAATTATGAGAATAAAGTTTTACCCCACGCTAATAATTAGTATATACATGAAACATTTAATATCATGGATTTAGCTGTTCATTTATCAAAATTCATTGAAAATCAAAATACTTGTTCGTTTCAACACCTTAAACTCTGTGTATCAATCTGAGGTTTGGCCTCTTAACGCCACAAGATTTTTTGAAGTTATCAAGGGAGATAACTCTGGAAGTAATTATCGGATATTGCTGAAAATCAATAGGCTTCTTCTTCTCATGACCTTAAACACTGTGTGTAAATTTAAAGTCGATCGGATATTACCCTTGGCCTCTAGAGCTTCCACAAGTTTTTTTCAAAATGATCAAGGGCCATAACTCTGGCAGTAATAATTGAAAATCACTGAAAATCGATAGACATCTTAGTCTCATGACTGTAAACACTATGTATAAATTTGAAGTCAATCGGGCATCCACAATACCTTTTGGAGTGATCAAGGGCCATAACTCTGGCAGTAATTATCGAAAATTGATGCAAATAAAAAGGCTTCTTCGTCTCATGACCTTAAACACTGTATAAATTTAAAATAAATCGGATATTAACTTTGGCCTCTAGAGCGTCCACAAGATTTGGTTTAAGTGATCAAGGGCCATAACTCTGGCACTAATTATCGGAAATCGCTGAAAATCAATAGGCTTCTTCGTCTTATGACCTTAAACACTGTGTATAAATTTAAAGTCAATCGGATATTAACTTTGGCCTCTAGAGCATCCACAAAATTTGTTTAAGTGATCAAGGGCCATAACTCTCACTAAATATCAGAAATCGCTGAAAATCAATAGGCTTCTTTGTCTCATGACCTTAAACACTGTGTATAAAATTAAAGTCAATCGGATATTAACTTTAGCCTCTAGAGCGTCCACAATTTTTTTGAAGTGATCAAGGGCCATAACTCTGGTAGTTATTATCGGAAATCGCTGAAAAACAATAGGCTTCTTCGTCTCATGACCTTAAACAGTGTGTATAAAATTAAAGTCAATCGGATATTAACTTTAGCCTCTAGAGCGTCCACAAGATTTTTTGAAGTGATCAAGGGCCATAACTCTGGTAGTTATTATCAGAAATTGCTGAAAAACAATAGGCTTCTTCGTCTCATGACCTTAAACACTGTGTATAAATTTAAAGTCAATCGGATATTAACTTTAGCCTCTAGAGCGTCCAAAAATGTGGGCGTATAAAAACACTTTGAATTCTCTCAATCTCAATCTAATATTGGAAATTATGTGAAAGGTAAATAACACTGAAACATGGTTGTTTTTGTTTAATTGTACACACACTACCGCTGTTCTTTCAATTTGGAAATTCCAGACTAACAATCAAGCACCCCCCCTTCTTGACTACTTCATTTTCCCATTTTAAAAAAAAAATCATTTGGGTTTATGTTATTTATTGATCACAAAACAGGATAACACATAACATCATTTGAACCTGTGGTAACTGCCACTCTGATTAAATGAAATGCCAATTCGTCGGTAGGCAGACGAGGTGACTTATGGCCATTTATTTACGGTATGAAGATACGCCGCTTCATCTGCCTACCGACGAATTATTTTAGATATGTGTTTATACATGTTTTGAGTTTCCAGAATATTTACCTTTAAAAAAACTGACGATATTTTGGTGCGGTAATCATTTTGTTCCAAACAGAGTCTCTACTAATTCATGAACTCAGATCACATGATGGATGTTATAATCGTTTTAATCAGAAAATTTTTTTTTGTTGGGCAAGAGACTTACGTATATCACAAATTTTCAGGTTTCCATGTAAAAAACGTAGACAATTAAATACAATATCAAGGTTACTAACCATCAGGTTCTATTGATAACTTGTCAAAATCCTCATTTATATTATTCTCTGATTTTTCACCTGGGTTAGAAGTTGGTGGAATTGTCGTCAATGGAGCCGATTCAGGTGTAAAATTACCATGGGCAATTTCTAGAAAATAGTAAAAAATTTATCACAATAATTTATCTAAAGATAGGTGGCCAGGCAACAAAACATGCCCACAGCAGGTTAGTGGTCCAATCAGTCCACAAATTCAGAAAAATAAAAAGTATTTAGACCTGCGAAGCAGCAATGACTGGTTTCACTGATGCCACGTTACCCTTGAACATATGTCACTTTCGGTGCCACGTTACCCATAAACATATGTCACTTCCGGTACCAATGAAACCATTAAACAGGTTTCCACATACTGATTGCACACCACACATCAGTCGCAGAATCAACCAAATTCAGCAATATCAATTCATTTTATACATGTAAGTGATCATGACAAAATTACAGTACTTCCTGCGATAATGAAAATGTTCAATTAGTTTTATGAAATCAGTAATGGCATAAGGCATCATGTGGTGAAAATTTTATGTAAATCGAATAATAATTACCACTTTTATAGACCAAAATCCTTGAAAAGTGACTTGTGGAAAATCGTCCATTTCTCTGCAACCGTACAAGTTTGAAAGCATTTTGTGGTATTTGTATAATCGTATGAGGAAAGAAAATTGAAAATTGGATAATAATTGATTCTTTTACAGCCAAAATGACATGAAAAGTGACTCATGCAAAATCGCCTATTTCTCGGCAATTGCGCTTATCACAAATTAATTTTCACAATTCTCTTCGTATGAGTTATTACTGTGAGTTTATAAAAGTTTTGACACCATTTTCACCTTTTAATCCAATTGGCACGAAAATGAAATCAAAATTTTAAAAAATAAGCACGATGTTTAGTGCGCCTTTACATGGCACATCTTTTCAGTAATATTAAATTTGAAAAAAATAATTTTCGCTTTCAAAAAGTGGTACCGTACTGTCAAAATTGTAGTTTTTGCTAAATTTACGTCACTTCCAGTGCCGACAGGAAACTCTACCGGTAACAAAAAAGATAGCTTGTCAGGCAACGAAACATACGCCCACAACAGCTAAGTCAATAAGGATTGTCGCATATTGTTTCTTTTGTCAGTAAGGAGAAGATTTACAACACATGATAATCTTATTACGAGTAATAGCCCATTAAGTAATTATCAGAAATGATTAGAATTGTTTTGATACTTTGGAAGTAATCAAGGGCCACAACTCTGGCACTAATTATCAGGAATCGCTGAAAATCAATAGGCTTCTTCGTCTCATGACCTTAAACACTGTGTATAAATTTAAAGTCAATCGGATATTAACTTTGGTCTCTAGAGCATCCACAAGATTTTTGTGAAGCGATCAAGGGCCATAATTATCGGAAATCGCTGAAAATTGATAGGCTTCTTTGTCGTATGACCTTAAACACTGTGTATAAATTCAACTCTGGCAGTAATTATCAGATATTGCTGAAAATCTATAGGATTCTTCGTATCATGACCTTAAACACTGTGTATAAATTTAAAGTCAATCGGATATTAACTTTGGCCTTTAGAGCGTCCACAAGATCTTTTGAAGTGATCAAGGGCTGTAACTCTGGTAGTTATTATTGGAAATCGCTGAAAAATAATAGGCTTCTTCGTCGCATGACCTTAAACACTGTGTATAAATTTAAAGTCAATCGGATATTAACTTTGGTCTCTAGAGCATCCACAAGATTTTTGTGAAGCGATCAAGGGCCATAATTATCGGAAATCGCTGAAAATTGATAGGCTTCTTTGTCGTATGACCTTAAACACTGTGTATAAATTCAACTCTGGCAGTAATTATCAGATATTGCTGAAAATCTATAGGATTCTTCGTATCATGACCTTAAAGCCCCAATAACACTCTTGTTGTAACTGAAAAATATGTCCCAATCTTCATTCTGGTCAACAAATCGTATTATTTTAGAATATTCCAATTAAATGATGATATAAATTTCATCTTAACACACCTAATTTAAAAAATTGGAAAAATTCAACCAATTGATTTGAAAAGTCTAACGTAAACCTTTTCAAATGTGACTTGGATTTAAAATATTTTCAAACCCTCTGGACAAATAAAATAGGTTGTAATGGATAATTTACACAACAGGTAGGACATTTAAACATCTAGTAGTTAGAATAAGGGTATTTTTCATTTTCTGGAGCTACCAAGCCAGCAAGAATGTTATTGTCCCTTTAAACACTGTGTATAAATTTAAAGTCAATCGGATATTAACTTTGGCCTTTAGAGCGTCCACAAGATCTTTTGAAGTGATCAAGGGCTGTAACTCTGGTAGTTATTATCGGAAATCGCTGAAAAATAATAGGCTTCTTCGTCGCATGACCAGAATTAACTCTGGCAGTAATTATCAGATAAGGTCTCATGACCTTAAACACCGTGTATAAATCTAAAGTCAATCGGATATTAACTTTAGCTTGTAGAGCGTTCACAAGATTTTTCAACGTGATCAAGGGTCATAACTCGGGCAGTAATTATTGGATATTGCTGAAAATCAATAGGCTTCTTCGTATCATGACCTTAAACACTGTGTAAAATATAAAGTCAATCGGATATTAACTTTAGCCTCTAGAGCGTTCACAAGATTTTTCAAGGTGATTAAGGGCCATAACTCTGGCAGTAATTATCGGAATTCGCTGAAAATCAATAGGATTCTTCATCTCATGACCATAAACACAGTGTATAAATTTAAAGTCAATCGGATATCAACTTTAGCCTCTAGAGCGTTCACAAGAAATTGTGGACGACGGACCGACAGACGGACGGAAAGGGCGACGACAATATACGACCACATTTCCATGTGGGTATATAATAAAAACTATAATTTTGGCATATTTTTGTTGAAGTAAGATCATAAGTTATCAATGGAAATATCAAGAGGGAATAATTCCTTGGTGTCTTTTTGTAGTTTTTCTTTTTATTGGTTCTGGGAAACATGGCTACTATATTTCAGTGTGTTACAGTATCTTCAATTATTGTCTCGATGAATGCACAGATGGTGTGCTTTTGGGCTCTTATGAAAAATTTTACTTCAAAGCCACCATTTTTATCACCATTCTTGATAATACTAACGTAGTCAGGGGTGGGAGGCTCAGGGGGAGAGGTGTGCAAATGGTTAAAACATGCGCATTAGATCCATAAGATCTGACATTGAGTCAAGTAGCATGTTTCAATTCCCCACTTACACATGAAAAGTAGGATCACCCGTTCAACCTTGTGATGTTGGGATTATTTGTTCATAAAAATTACACAGCCAATCTATCGCATAGTTTCGCCATAAAACATTCTCCTCTGTTGTTCCCGTTCTATTTCTTGGCATTATAAAACTCTAGATTATAAATTAGAAACCTATCATACGCACAATTTTCATGATGATGTGATCAGGTTCCATGGAGCATGATTCTGGGGGCCCATGGGCCATGCCATAGGAACCGACCTGCAGGTGGTCCATCGGTCCCCACAGTATTGAAATATATATTTGGCTTTATCAACTTTAGAGTCAGTCACTGTGGCATTTGATTTTAAGTGTAAATCCTAGATAACTACTAGGCATATGTGTTGATGTAAAGCACATCTTGATGACACTTAATTAATTAGGACATGAAAAAATATTGCAAAATTTGAAAAAAATACTTTTACTATGGTTAAATGTACTTGTGATGCTGTAAGGCAATGTGTTGATAGCACTATAGGCAAATCAGCAATGTATTCCAGGCTAGGTCATGGTTACATAATGAAGACCGACAGAATTTGATTTTGCCATTCACCTGTCTGATACAAGGGGTGGCCCATCGGTCCCATATGCCCATTGGTCCCCACTGACATGGTTTTATAACATAATTAATAAAGCACAACAAATCAGTAAGTAATTACAAGGAAAGCAACTATTGCAATTTGATCTGATTGTTTGAGTTGCTAATTGAAACAATGCATATAATTTTGAAGCAGATCGAATGCTAACTTTTGTCACTAAAACAATCGCAATATCTTACAAAGTCAACAAGTAACCTTACTTGTAAACGATGAGCCAACATTGTTGAAATGCAATAGACTTCTTCATTCCACAAATATAATCAAATACTAGACCTGCATGCAGGAATGACGGGTTTCACTGGTGCCACGTTGCCCTTGAACATATGTCACTTCCGATACCAATGAAACCATTAAACAGGTTTCCACATAAGCATTGCAAACATCAAATAAAATCGAATAATAACTGACACTTTTATAGACAAAAACCTTGAAAAGTGACTTAGGGAAAATCGCCCATTTCTCTGCAACCGTACAAGTTGGAAACCATTTTGTGGTATCTGTGTGATCGTTTGGGTTCATTCTATTTGATCAATATAATCAAATATCATAATTTGAAACAAATAACAAGTACGACTTATTTGAATAAAATATTGTTTTTGAGGGCTAAAATTTAAGTTTTGAGAAAATGACGTCATTTCCGGTGACAGCGCAAGAGGTAAAATGGCTTGACATAGTCCACTATGGCATTAGGCATCCAATGGCGAAAGAAAATTGAAAAAATAATAATTATTGATTCTTTTACAGCCAAAATTACGTGAAAAGTGACTCATGCAAAATTGCCTATTTCTCGGCAACTGCGCATATTACAAATTAATTTTCACATACATTCTCTTCGTATGTGTTATTACTAGAAGTTTATGAGTGTTACGAAGATATATTTTTTAATATGATGACGCTGGATGGGTTGTAAATAGCTTATATCGACACCTTTTTTTACCCTTAAATCCAAATTGCCAGAAAACGAAATCGAAATTAAAAAAACTGAGCCCGATGTTTTGTGCGCCTTTACATGGCACATCTTTTCAGTCATATAAAATTTGAAAAAAATAATATTTGCTTTCAAAAAGTTGTACCGAACTGTCAATATTGTAGTTTTTGCTGAATGTACGCCACTTCCCGTGCCTACAGGAAACTTTACCGGTAACAAAAAAAATGGCATTTTGAACCACGGAACATATGAACATGGTTTTATACAAATCGAACAATAAATAAATAATGTAGGACTGAAAAAATGAATTAGCCAATGGCTTTCAGGGAAAATTACGGAAACAAAAAATGTTGACATTTTTGTTCAAATCAGATGACTCTTTAACCTTGGTTAAAATGTCATATAAAAAAATTAATAAGTAAAAAAGTTTTTTGTAAAAGTTTAAATTTTCAAAATTTGGCGCCTAATATCTTCCAAGATTCGTCGAAAATCAAAATTCAAAAGTAACATAGCTATGTCCCATGTTTCTGGCTATGTCAAAATGCATCATATGCTAAAATCCAATGATTATTGTTAACATTACGGCAATATTTCAAAAAACGACATTTTCGGTGATTTCGGACATTTCGCATTGTCGCAGAATGCCGGGAATAGCCTTAATCTCTAAGTCACACCCACTATCCCAGTAAAACTGAAGACATTGTATCGATCCGACAATTAGTTACTGAGATATAAGCAAATTGGAAAAAAAAAAATAATGATAAGAAGAATAATAATAAGAATAATTTTAACAAAAACAATAGTGTTTCACACAAGCTACGCAGTGTGAAACCCTAGTAAAACAGATCCGATCATAACTGTAGTCTGTAGAGTATTCACATGGAATTATGGACGATATATAGCAATATAAAATATAAAACCAGAGTTCAGTGTTGCCGTATATAGATTAATCTCTTAGTAAATAATATCAACATTTAAGATATTATTGCGTAGAAGAATAAGGAATCTCTGACAACACATTGTTATTTGGAGTAGGCCCATCCCTGTTTACCACAGTAATATGCTCTAAACAGCTAGTTATTCCCCTTTAAACATAATTTCTTTGGTCAGTAACAAGGGCATCTGCAAATGCATATGTACAAAAGGAATGTGTACTCTCAGGATATTTTTTTCTACATCAAAATGCCTTTCTTAGCAGAAGAAAAAAATCAAAGCAATTGTTTAGTCATAAATATACATTCACCTTCATCAGTCAAACATAGAATTCAGAATTTACAAACATAAATATTTGTGCATGTGAAAGTCATTATTTTATGTTTTTTGAACATTGTGTGTGTTTGAGTAAGATATAATATTCTAAGACCGCTGTAGGTAAAATAGTTGATAAATAAAGGTTAAAACCAGACTTTGTCAGCCTGCATTCAGATCTTGGCTATAACTTTGTAGCTACCAATGATACAAATTCTCATTTATTGCAGATCAATGGTCACACCAAGTTTGTATATAATGGCTGAACAGTCGCAATTTACTGATCGAATCTCTGGCTCTGCTCAGAATAAAACAGCTAGAAAACAAGATAAAAAAAACAGAACTTACGGGATGTAAACTGTACCTCACTGATCATTATCCATCGTGATTCAAAATACAAGTTCAATTTGATAAATTTTCCAACACGATGATTTAATCGGATCAATACAGGTCGAGCATTTTCAAAGTATTCATCTCGAACAAATTCAAACACAATCGGGGTTGTGTTGTAATATTTCCCTCCAATACTAAAGAAGATTTCAGCTTTACGGAATACCCAAACATCTTTACTATAATGGTTGTTACAATGAAGACTTAATCCACTAAAGTTACGGACTGTGTCAAATTTGAAAATAATCTCTATTGGTTTTGTTTTTCCAGATTCATTTTTCCAGCCGACCCATTCATAGCCTTTCATACCAAGACCTAAAGAATCCAGTCGGAAGTTGGTGTCACCCATTTCTCCATCTGTAAGCTGACCTAAGCCTGATGATAACTGCTCATTGATCATTCCATCGTAAGTAAAATCGTACAAGTCAACTTCATTCCCCCGTTTACTGCCTTGTGGCATATCATACGACACCAAACCATCTACAAAAACACAAAAAAAAATTCATATTAGATTCCATATACATACAAAATCATATACTTGGGCTTCACTATAGTCTTCTATATCGCAATATTAAAAATCATTGATAACAAAAAACAGATTTAAGACATATTATTTTCAAACAGAAATGTCTTTCAGTCAGATTAAGGAAATT
Source organism: Patella caerulea (assembly GCA_036850965.1). Taxonomy (NCBI): domain Eukaryota; kingdom Metazoa; phylum Mollusca; class Gastropoda; family Patellidae; genus Patella; species Patella caerulea. The sequence continues at coordinate 44,244,532 of JAZGQO010000001.1, read as the reverse complement.
AAAAGAAAGTAGTATCTCATATATCTTAGTAGAATAAATAGATTCAATGTAATGCTATTAGAGAGGTCTCATCTGTAGTATTATCATCAATAAAGCAAAACTGGTGGTTTTCCAAAAACAGAAAAATAGGTTGCCAGGCAACGAAACATATGACCACACAGCAGCCAAATTGTCCGGGCAGTCAACAAGAGTTGTTGCATTTTGAGTAATCATCAGAAAATCATAATTCAAACTCACCCATAACTACGGCGTAACTGTGATATAATCAAACATTTTTTTAAATCAGATAATAATTGTGACCTCCAGAGGGACCACAAGCTAAAAAGGGTGATTTTTCGTACAATCAGGGGACACAATTCAGGAAGTAATGATCCAATGGGCGCAAATATCGAAAGGAACCAAGATCTTTGGGTTATAAACATACATGTCAAGTTTCATCAAAATCGATTCAAAATTGTGACCTCTATAGGGTCCACAACCTTGATATAACATATTTTCACACTATTCGTGTACAAACGGTGGCCATTTTGTCCGGCAATTCTAGTCTGATTTTCATGAAAGTCAAATTCTCTCTTCACTACCATGTAACGGTGATATAGTCAAACGTTTTTTAAATCGGATAATAATTTTGACCTCCAGAGGGACCAAAAGCTAACAAAAGCGATTTTTCGGACAATCCGGGGACATAATTCACGAAGTTATGATCCGATGGGCACAAATAGCGAAAGGAACCAAGATCTTTGGGTTATAAACATACATGTCAAGTTTCATCAAAATCGGTTTAAAATTGTGACCTCTATAAGGTACACAACCTTTATATAACATATTTTCACACTATTCGCATACAAACGGCGGCCATCTTGTCCGTCAATTTTGGTCCGATTTTCACAAAATTCAAACTCAACCTTCATAACAATGGAATGGTGATATAATCAAACGGTTTATTAAATCGGATAACAATTTTGACCTCCAGAGGGACCACAAGCTAAAAAGGGCGATTTTTCGGACAATCAGGGGCCATAATTCAGGAAGTTACGATCCGATGGGCGCAAGTATAGAAAGGAACCAAGATCTTTGGGTTATAAACATACATGTCAAGTTTCATCAAAATCGGTTCAAAATTATGACCTCTATAAGGTTCACAACCTTGATATAACATATTTTCACACTATTCGCGTACAAACGGTGGCCATTTTGTCTGCCAATTTTGGTCCGACTTTCACGAAATTCGAACTCAACCTTCATAGCCATGGAACGGTGATATAGTCAAACGTTTTTTTAAATCCGATAACAATTTTGACCTCCAGAGGAACCACAAGCTAAAAAGGGCGATTTTTCGGACAATCAGGGGCCATAATTCAGGAAGTTACAATCCGATTGGCGCAAATATCGAAAGGAACCAAGATCTTTGTGTGATAAACATGCCTTTCAAGTTTCATCCAAATCAGTTCAAAATTGTGACCTCTACACTGTTCACAAGCTAAAACAAGTGATTTTTCGTACAATCAGGGGCCATAACCCATGAAGTTACAGTCCGATACATGCCAATATCGAAAGGAACCGAGATTTTAGGGTGATAAACCTATATTTTAAGTTTCATTGAAATCGGATAAAAATTGTGACCTGTCGACTGTTCACAAACAATTGTGGATGGACGGACGAACAGGGGCGACGACAATATACGTCCACATGAAAATGTGGGCGTATAAAAATGTTTCCATGATCATTAATACTTATAGTTACTTTGTCGTGTAAATAGGCCTTTTACATCAGATTTACCCAGAAGCTATCCATATGCAGACGAATACTTATGCACATTTTTAAAAAAAAAAAAGAGATTGCCAGGCAACGAAACATACGCCCACACAGCAGCCAAATTGTCCGGGCAGTCAACAAGAGTTGTTGCATTTTAAGTAGTCATCAGAAAATCATAATTCAAACTCTAATAACTACGGTGTAACTGTGATATAATCAAATATTTTTTTAAATCAGATAATCATTGTGACCTCCAGAGGGACCACAAGCTAAAAAGGGTGATTTTTCGTACAATCAGGGGACATAATTCAGGAAGTAATGATCCGATGGGCGCAAATATCGAAAGGAACCAAGATCTTTGGGTTATAAACATACATGTCAAGTTTGGTCCGATTTTCACAATATTCGATCTCACCCTTCATAACCATGGAACGGTGACATAATCAAACGTTTTTTTTAAATCCGATAACAATTTTGACCTCCAGAGGGACCACAAGCTAAAAAGGGCTATTTTTCGAACAATCTGGGGACATAATTCAGGAAGTTATGATCCAATGGGCGCAAATATTGAAAGGAACCAAGATCTTTGGGTTATAAACATACATGTCAAGTTTCATCAAAATCGGTTCAAAATTGTGACCTCTATAAGGTCCACAACCTTGATATAACATATTTTCACACTATTCGCGTACAAATGGCGGCCATTTTGTCCGTCAATTTTGGTCTGATTTTCACAAAATTCTAACGCAACCTTCATAACCATGGAATGGTGATATAATCAAACGTTTTTTTAAATCGGATAACAATTTTGACCTCCAGAGTGACCACAAGCTAAAAAGGGTGATTTTTCGGACAATCAGGGGCCATAATTCAGGAAGTTACGATCCGATTGGCGCAAATATCGAAAGGAACCAAGATCTTTGGGTTATAAACATGCATTTCAAGTTTCATCCAAATCGGTTCAAAATTGTGACCTCTACACTGTTCACAAGCTAAAAACGTGATTTTTCGTACAATCAGGGGCCATAACCCATTAAGTTACAGTCTGATACATGCCAATATCGAAAGGAACCGAGATCTTAGGGTGATAAACCTACATTTTAAGTTTCATTGAAATCGGATAAAAATTGTGACCTGTAGACTGTTCACAAACAATTGTGGACGGACGGACGGACGAACAGGGGCAATATACGTCCACATTTTCATGTGGGCGTATAAAAATGGGTACACTCCTGGTTTTCGAAGAACATCTGTAACACTAGTACACTATAGAAAATTTTATTAAGTTTTGAATGACATATTGAGGCTGAAATATAGCTAAAATACATTTTTTAGTTCACATTTTTTGCTTTGATGATATTAAACCTGTTTGAATCATAAATTTCTTGTTTAAGTTAAGCGGTACAATTTAGTAATATCCATCTTGTCAAATTTCAGTGTTTTTGCCCCATTAGTCAATTTCTGTGTTAGCAAAGCCAGTTATTTGTTCTAATTTTTATTGAACTTAATGACATCTGATAAGTAATTTAAGTTATTTGTTTGTGCATTTAACCAAGGTTGTAATATTGATGTATGAACTTAAAAAAATCAATATTTTACTGGAAATTAAATTGATTGATGTTATCCTAATACAGTGTACTCTGTAACTTCCAGCATCAAGCAGGACCAAATAGAAATGGCGGATCTCGGCGAGTGGCGGTTTATCCAATAACAGGAAGTGATTGTGAATAGAACATAAAAATGTAAGGGTTCCCCTAATCGACAGCCAGACGATTAGGGCTATACCCACGCGTGACGTCGAAGGCTGCACGAGCACATAGGGTACTTTGTGTACATGTTGATAAACTCTATAAAGAGTTAGACATACAACACTTTCTGAGATAAATTCCACTGACAAAGACGCAGGCAGTGGATAATCCGAGAATTTAATTAGGATTCGTAATTTGTAATACAGTCAGTGATTACAGACGTCTTGTGTTTGCAATGAATTCTCACCCGTCTCCGCTCGCGGTTGCCATAGGGATGGAGAAGGGTAATCCCCTGATGCAAACATGGCCTCTTTTGATCGATTTTCACAGCGGGATATACTTACAGTGTTTTGAGAAGGATTTGAAGCAAAATTATGATAAATTAGTTAGTTTGAATATGTTTTTAGTCCTAATATATCATTATATCACCCAGTTTGTATCCGGGAAACTAACTTTATGTTCGAGAGATAAAATTTATTTCTTTAACTTAAAGACATATTCTAGAGTTAAAATTTGTTTCCTTAACTTAAAACTGTCTTTTCTCCACATTAATAATAATAATAATGACAAGGAAAAATCAAATTGATTTTTACCACAATAAATAAAAGCGGCTGCCATGCGGCCACAAGTTAAAAAAAAAAGAAGCGATTGTTTGTACAATCAAGGGCCATAATTTAGGAAGTTACGATCCGATATGTGTGAATATTGAAAGAAACCAAGACTTTTGTACAATCAAGGGCCATAATTCAGGAAATTACGATCCAATATCGACAGGAACTAAGATCTTTGGGTTATAACCATATATTTCAAGTTTCATCACAATCCGATAAACTGAGAGGCTCCTCACACTAAGAAGTAGCTATAGTGTGATTTGTACATATAGAGCATATAAAACGACCAACTTGGTTTAATTTGGACGAAACTCGGTAAAATTCTAATTATGGCAATATATCTAATAGAAAGAGGTTAAACTCTGTAGATACAGTGTGTTAATTAACAGGGGTGAGAAATTGACTAAGGATGATTTAATTATCGCTAGGAGTGAAAATCTCAGCGACGGTGTGTTTTCTGTACTGGGTGTGTTAATTAACGGACGGGTTAAAAACAACTGACACGGTGTGTATTCTACGTTTGGTGAGTTTTCTCGAAAGCGTGTTATAACTGCACTAAAGTGTCTTATCAAGGACTAGCCGGCTAAATCTGACGCGTAGGTGTCAAATCTAATTTACCGTTCGATTTCTTAATTGACCGTGTGTTTTACGCAGATCGGTCTTTGTTAAGGGTAGGTCTTTATGCATGGATTTATACGTGCTGTAGTTATATGTCTGCCCTCTTTAGTCTATGCATATTTCATTTGTTGATGAATACTACGTTTCTTATACTGCATACCATTGTCTTGCTACAGTTATTTATATATCTTGTCTTTTTGTGTGTTTCATTTGTTAACATTATCATGGCACTACTGAACTATAAATGCATGTGTCTTAAAATGGGTTGCACTCAATATTTTTATTTACTGATATCCGGTCCAACCTCAATTTGATTATACGATGTATTGTAATCTCTATTGATATCAGATGCTCTAATCTGTTTCCACATGTATAACAAACGATAATTCACATATCAAATAACACCAATGCAAACAGGGACAAAGGCCTGTGGTGATATTGCATTGTCGAACTCGGTGTAATCAGCTTGTCGTTGCGTAAAAATACCGTGCTATGTATGAACATATATCTTTGACGCGTGTCCATATAGCCACTTATGATACAATAAACGTTGTGTCACAAAGTCGTCTTTGCATGCAAAATAGAGACCATTAACTTAATATGGAAATAGGGGCTTAATTTAATAAGAACAACTAAATTTAACCACATGTTAATATTTCTATTGTTTACGATTGTATGGCATAGCTTTATTATTTTTCTCCCGGTACTAATAAACTACGAGGCGAGTGGATCCAATTGTAATTTAGCATGTATAGAAATACGTGATGACAGATCCAGAGCACGGGCTGCAAAAGTCGCCAACTTGTTCTATTTATAAAAGCATGCAATCACCTTTGGAAATCAGTTTCCAGTCTAAAACGACTTGATAATTTCTTTTGTTGTTTCGGTCGCTTTAATTGAAAAGAATTAAATAATGTGCCATAGTAATTTGTGATTTTGTTTTTATGGTTAATTCGGTTTAATTGTGAACATTTCTAAATCTAAATATTGGACGAAAAACATTAATCATGGATACATGTTCAGAATAGTGTAATAGAATGATTTATTTGTTAAAGGTCTGTTAGTAACTTAGTACCGTATAATATGAACATCTGACAGGCAAAATTGTCTTAAAGAATCAGACTATAACTGTCTCTATAGGGACCGATTTCTGCAACAACTATTTATTGCTGTAGTGATCAATTGCAACTTTTTCACTATACGTGTATCTTAAAGTCATAGTTTTAAACTTATATAGCTTCATTTGCGATATTTAGAACCGTGCATAGAGCACATTATGTCCAAAATTTGACGGTAACAGCTTAACTAATAAATTTAATAAAAGAAAGCTATTTCAGAACAACGATAATTTCTAATACACCTTTGGTGTAAAAATAAACACACTTGTATGGATATACTACTTCTGAATTTTATTGACATGCTACGTTTCAATACACATACAGGTATCATTATCAAGCAATATATAGATGGACGCTTTAGAAGCCATTTAGCAGATAAAACAATAACAACTTAATTAACCAAGATGAAAGATGTAATATATAGACAACCTGTAAGCTGTAGGGTCCTTCTTTAGTAGTTTGTAGGTTGAACAGTCTGACAAGGTGTTGTTTACTAGTTCGTTCAGATGACATGTATCTATTATAACTGTGGCTTTCCCTTTATCAGCTGCTACTATTGATACATCTTTGTTTTCTTTTAATTCTTTAATGGCCCTAGTTTCAGCTTTACTTAGGAAAGTCGATGACATATTTGTCATCATGGAACCAAGTCACAACCCTCAGCACCTTCTTGATCATCTTAACGACGTCCACCCTCGCATGAAGTTTACGGTTGAATTAGAAAATGACAACCAGCTACCCTTTCTAGATGTAATGGTGAACAACTCAGCTGATAACCTAACAACCACTGTTTACCGTAAGCCGACCCACACAGACCAATATATACATAACAGTTCTAACCATCATAACAAAGTCAAAAAAGGAATTATAAGTACTTTAACTAGACGTGCTAAGTTATTGTGTAACGAAGAACAACTACTTGACCATGAACTGAAACACATCAACAAAGTGCTTACTGAATACAATAACTACCCTGAAAACCAAGTTAAATCAATAATGACGAAAACCCTGACACATACGTGCAAACCACCCGAAGCAGTAAAAAATAATCACCCGATACTCATCACAATTCCATTCATAGGACAAGCCAGCTACCAAATCAAAAGAATTTTAAAAGAGCAAATAGGTGCAGATGTCGTGTTTAGCAGTGGAACTACACTGAAAACCATGTTAAACGCAAATGGCAGAATAAAACCACTAAGAAACGACCCAAAGGGTGTCATATATAAAATAAAATGCGAGTGTGATGACGTATACATCGGGGAAACATCCAGACCGATTTCAGTACGAATTAAAGAACACCACACAGCAGTAAGAAAGCAAGAATACAATAAATCAGCAATTGCAGAACATCTTCACAACAACCCGCAGCATGAAATTAAATGGGAAAACACGGAAATTCTAGCCAGGAACTTGACAGTGTGGAAAAACAGAGTTCTCAGAGAAGCCCTAGAAATCCAAAAACATAAGCCCAGATTAAATAGAGACACAGGACATTTCCTCCCCAATCTATGGGTAATTTATTTAATCCTTAATAACTGTGTAGTTCATGTATTCCGGCCCCCCCCCCATTATATTATAACTTTCTTATTTTTCCTGCTAATTGGTTTCTCCTTGTTATTTCTACTTGTTATCTTTGATCTGGTTAATTAATTGTTGTTATTGGTTATTGGCTTTAATGTTATTGTCTTTTCTGCTTTAATGGTTTCTACTGGTTGTCTATATATTACATCTTTCATCTTGGTTAATTATGTTATTGTTTTATCTGCTAAATGGCTTCTAAAGCGTCCATCTATATATTGCACCACATTTATGTTAACTAATCATTATTTGCTTGATAACGATACCTGTATGTGTATTGAAACGTAGCATGTCAATAAAATTCAGAAGTAGTATATCCCATACAAGTGTGTTTATTTTTAGTGAGATCTATTTCTATATGTCTTATAAGGATTACCTTTGGTGTAATTAAAATATCTCTAGAGGTGGTGTTTGTTCGTTTGACAAATTAAGGTTTTGAAATAGGATACACAACACAAATATATTAACTTACAGGGTCATATTTTGAATTTTAATAAACCATGTTAATTCAAGAAAATTATTGTTGTCTTCTGATTAAGATAAAATCGTGAAACAGGTCCCAGGTTTATAATACACATTCACTAAAATTGTTGAGCTGCGGTGATCAATTTTATTACCCTAATAAAGTCTGGCAATTAACAGTTGTTATATAACATCTAGGTCAACGTTGATCCAAATGGTGTTCAGCGAAGCGTAATTCCTGCTCTGATGGCAGTTTGTGTGGTAATATGTGACTTGGAAATACGTTTAATAATTTAAAAAATTCAAGAAGAAGAACAACCAATGGCATGAAATTTTCACATATTTCCGATACAACAATTCTTTTTGTTTTGAAATATACTGTAGAAAAATAACTTAGTCCTATAACTTTAGGACCCCATGATAATATCGGCATATATAGGCACAGGGAAAGCCCTAATACTCCACAAAATGTCATTATTGGAGCAGAGGTTATACGTGTAGAAGCGAATGCTTCGGCCCATATAAACTGCCAATCAAAGAAAAAATAAATAAAGCATAATAATTAATACGTTACAATTTAATTAAAAGGCTTAGTTATGAAGGCATATGCATATCAATAATGTCTCGTCTTTTTTAGTTGTTTGTTTGGACATTTGTCTGATTATAATATAACGGTTGGGGCCGAGATATTTTTTTCATTTGAGATACCAACCGAAATTTACTATGAGAAACAAAATTAATCGTATACATGTTAATAAAGTAATTAAAATATCAAGCTTTATTTAAATGAGATGATAGAAAAGGGAAACATACATTTATGTCATTACAATAAGACCAACGCTGAATAGACCACAGTATGCACACGCATGATAAAATTGTTCTTTTTGTGGTACTTTGTCATCCAGGGAATAAACTGTTACAGGTAAAAAAAAAATCACACTCCGACCAATCATGGTCTCTAATCCATTAGAACAGTGTCGCCTTTCCGTCTGAGATCAAAGAGCAAATAGGTCGGGGTCGAAAGAATAATTTCGTGTGAAAAGCGTGCTCTCTAGATAGAATAAATTATACAATAAGGATGAGACTGAAGCCGTGGAGTATCAGTGCTGTGGAGTATTATAGTTGTTGTTGGAGTATTATAAGAAATAGCTAATACTCGTTGACTATTCTGTTATTTGATTTCAGATCGAATCACCGATGATTTTGTTAATGAAGGATCTTGTATTGTTTGTTAATTGCATGGCGTTATGATTTTAGCAGTTTTGATTTTTAATAAGTATGAACGATGTTTTTGTGATAAAGTCTTGATTGTTATTTGGCGTTAAAAATGCCGCCCCTTGGAGATACTCTAAATTTAACTCACTGTGATATTAATTACAAGATAGGTTGCCAGGCAACGAAACATATGCCCACAACAGCTAAGTCGTCCGGGCAGTCAACAAGGGTTGTCGAATATTGTTTCTTTTACAACACATGATAATCTTATTACGAGTAATAGCCCATTAAATAATTATCAGAAATGATTAGAATAGTTTTGATGGTTTGTCTCAAGGCCTTTGTCCACAAGATATTTCAAAGTGGTCAAGTGCCAGAAATTATCAGATATCACTGAAAATCAAATAGGATTCTTCGTCTCATGACCCTAAACACTGTGTATAAATTTAAATTCAATCGGATATTAACTTTAGCCTCTAGAGCGTTCACAGGGTTTTTCAAAGTGATCAAGAGTCATAACTCTGGCAGTAATTATCGGATATCGCTGAAAATAAATAGGCTATTTTGTATCATGACCGTAAATAGTGTGTATAAATTTAGTCAATCGAATATTAACTTTAGATTTTTCAAAGTGATCAAGGGTCATAACTCTGGCAGTAATTATCGGATATTGCTGAAAATCAATAGGCTTCTTTGTATCATGACTTTAAACACCGTGTATAAATTTAAATTCAATCGGATATTAATTTTAGCCTCTAGAGCGTTCACAAGATTTTTCAAAGTGATCAAGGATCATAACTCTGGTAGTAATTATCAGATATCACCGAAAATCAATAGGCTTCTTCGTCTCATGCCCTTAAACACTGTGTATAAATTTAAAGTCAATCGGATATTAACTTTAGCCTCTAAATCGTTCACAAGATTTTTCAAAGTGATCAAGGGTCATAACTCTGGCAGTAATTATCAGATATCACCGAAAATCAATAGGGTTCTTCCTATCATGACCTTACACACTGTGTATAAATTTAAGGTCAATCGGATATTAACTTTAGCCTCTAGAGCGTTCACAAGATTTTTCAAAGTGATCAAGGGTCATAACTCTGGTAGTAATTATCGGATATCGCTGAAAATCAATAGGCTTCTTCGTTTCACGACCTTAAACACTGTGTATAAATTTAAAGTCAATCGGCTATTAACTTTAGCCTCTAGAGCATTCACAAGAAATTGTGGACGATGGACGGACGGACGGACGGATGGACGGACCGACAGACGGACGACGGCAATATACGACCACATTTCCACGTGGGCGTATAAAAACGGTATATATTACCGTAAAATGTAACATTCATTACCTTCATTAGTTTTTGCTGATAAAAAATATATCATAAATTGAAATCTAATAATTTATTATGGCTAGTTTATGTATGGTTTGCTCCAAGGAAGTGCATCCCCGACAAGAGGCGCTGCAACGCAAAATCGTTTTAATTAAAAATGAAAATCCATGTTGACAACTTGACAAATAAAAAATATTTCTAAAATTTTACAAACATTTCAACCCCTGACTTATTGGGATAAATTGTAACAATTGCCAAATTCCAACCAACTATATCAGCTAATCCATTTGTGCAGGAGCTAATTAACTGGCCTCGTCTGTTAACATCAGAGAGCTGAACTCACTGTGTCTCATCTCTCAACATCAAACAATAATTCCGTGTGAAAAGCCTGCATGAATTGACAGCATGAATTGTAAAATAATGACTAGGTCGTTTGGGAGCGGTTTCGTAATATATGTCTGCATGATTTACTTTATTTATTCACAAACGGGCCGCTCAAGCTTGTGGACGACTTTATCATCTTATTATTATATGTCTAAATTAGGTATATGATTTATCTATTAGTGATGCAATTCTGTTTCCTTGGAAAGCCCTATTTACAACCCAGGTAAGAAATAATCTTATAAAATATAACGGCGACGAAACTTACAGGTTATCATTAGTTGCGAGATTGTTTGTTTATAATTGTGTTTTCAAAATAGATTAGAGCATCTGATATCAATAGAGATTAAAATACGTCGGATAATCAAAATGAGGTTGGACCGGATATCGGTAAATAACAATATTGCGTGCAACTGATTTTAAGACACATGCATTTATAGTTCAGTAGTACCACAATAATGTTAACAAATGAAACACACAAAAAGACAAGAAATATAAATAAGTGTAGCAAGACAATGGTATGCAGTATAAGAAACGTAGTATTCATCAACAAATGAAATACGCATAGACTAAAGAGGGCAGACATGTAACTACAGCACGTATAAATTCATGTATAAAGACCTACCCTTAACAAAGACCGATCTGCGTAAAACACACGGTCGATTAAGAAATCGCACGGTAAATTAGATTTGACACTTACGCGTCAGATTTAGCCTGCTTGTCCTTGATAAGACACTTTGGTGCAGTTATAACACGCTTTCGAGAAAACTCACCAAACGTAGAATACACACCGTGTCAGTTGTTTTTAACCTGTCCGTTAATCAACACACCCAGTACAGAAAACACACCGTCGCTGAGATTTTCACTCCTAGCGATAATTAAATCATCCTTAGTCAATTTCTCACCCCTGTTAATTAACTCTTAACTGACTCACGGCGACTTTTGTCGACACCTATGACGTTACCATTAAGTACCCCCACGGCGACTTTTGTCGACAAAACCAGTTAGCTGAATGCTACGTTCCTAGTGCATTGAGAGTCACCTCCCTTATACACAGAAGGCCTTTTCTCATTTGTTTACTTCCTGTTTGAAATTTTGACGGTTAAAAATCTTACTGTTTCTTCTTGAAAAATTATAATAACACGGTGTTATGTCTAGGCCTATACGAAAATTTTCCTTATGATGGATTACCACCCCACCAGTGATTCAGATTTTATCGGTGGTGTAGATATTCATAGTTTTAGTAGTTTTACGTTAGAACATGATAGAAATAGAAGCTAGACTAATCTACCAAAATTTTAATTGCTTTTAAATTTTAATAAGCTTAAATTAAAAGAGATTCATGATAAAAGCCGAACAACAACAAAAAAAAAAAGACAAAAAAAAGGAAATAACCATAAGATCTATATAGGCCTACATGAACTTTGCATGAAATGTCTTAATTAATTTTTTTTGTTTAAAATTCAAACTTATACAAATGGGATTCATTTTAGATTATTTCATCCATTTACATGAAAGGTCTATTTTCAGTTGTTATATTTAATAATTTAATTTTTAAATTCATACCTATATTTTAGCACTATTGACCATTATGACGTGGGTTTTTATGACGTTATGACATCAAACCTCTGGGTCATTTAAGAGTTAACACACCGTATCTACAGAGTTTAACCTCTTTCTATTAGATATATTGCCATAATTAGAATTTTACCGAGTTTCTTCCAAATTAAACCAAGTTGGTCGATTTATATGCTCTATACGTACAAATCACACTATAGCTACTTCTTAGTGTCAACCTAGAGGCTACTCAACCTTGATATACCATATATTTACAACATTTGCGTACGAGGGGCAGCCATTTTATCCGTCAGTTTTGGTTTGATTTGCACAGAATACAAACTCAACCACCATTTGGGGTGCAACGCTGATATATTCGAACGTTTTTTTAATTCAGATAAAAATTGTCACCTCTTAAGGGAGCACAAGCTAAAAACGTGACTTTTAGTACAATCAATGGCCATAATTCAGGAAGTTATCATTCGATAATGTGCAAATACCGAAAGGAACCAAGATCCTTCTGTTATAAACATGCATTATAAGTTTGATCAAAATTAGATGAAAATTGTGACCTCCGGAGTGTCCACAACCAAAAAACGTGATTTTCCGTACAATCAGATACATGCCAATTTCGAAAGGAACAGAGATCTTCTTGAGATAAACCTATATTTCACATTTCAAGTTACTACAAAATCGGATAAGAATTGTGACCTCTAGAGTGTCCACAGATAAATTGTCGATGGACAGGGGCGACGACAATATACATCCTTATGAAAATGTGGACGTATAAAAATAAGTTAATTACTACAGACTGTCAACCAATGCAGATGATCAATTCATCATCTAGTAGATTACTACATAATTGAGGCTATCGCACAGTTATATTTATTTCTATAGTCAGGTGTGCAGTGCTGTGGGAGTGAATTAACTGTAGCATTTTTGGCTACTCGTCATTGAATGCTAACTGTCAGGCATTCTCTCATGTGCAAATCAATTTTTAATCGGATGGACCGTGGTTGTATTTTTGTTCCATCCAAATTACCAGGCAACACTCTACCTGTCAGCCATGCAGGCACTACCCCTGACAAGTGGGGCGAGCCACGTCCAGTGCTAGGCTTGTAAGAACTTGGCTCGCTAATCTGGAGGTTGGCTGTTCGATCCCTGCATAGGCCTAGAAAGTTCATCGAGTCTGGCAAGGGACAAAGTGTAATCATTCAAATGGAATGAAAAACTAAGGTGCTGTGTACACATTTGCGTGCACGTAAAAGATCCCTTGGCAGTTGGAATTCGTTATAAGAGTAGGCTGTAGTACCATTGTCCGGCCAAACTTTCCCTCATAGCACACTGTATAGCATATGCCCGTCTTCATTAACACAGTTGGAGCAGAACAGTAGGACGTTAAACCCCATTTTAGTCTGGAGGCTCAGTTCATCAAATGAGCACAAAACCAGACCCAACTTTTCTGTAGTAAAATTTTGCACAAAATATGTTGCTGAGTGGTAATTAGTCTGCTGTAGGAGCGTTTTCGAGATATTTGGGGTCAAATGAGGTCATTTACACTGAAAACATGGTGAAAATGATTAGATGTAATATTTGTCCAAAATGTCAAACATCTTTAAGATAGTAGCCCCTGCATTTGAAACTAAAAATTGATCAAAAATTTACAATGGATATGCAATGAGACATAGTTATGTACTACTTATCGGCACCGATTGCGCTAATGAAGGTGAGTATCAAATGAGATACAGTCACAGATGTTCTTCAAAGAGTAAGCACACCCTGTCATAGCCTGTTACCAATAATTCCTGTTATCCAATTAAACTAAGATAGGTTGCCAGGCAACGAAACATACGCCCAAAGCAGCTAAATCGTCCGGGCAGTCAACAAGGGTTGTCGCATATTTTTACTTTTTTTGGTAATGAAACATTTGTAATACACTAAAATCTGATTAAGAGTAACAACTCATTATGTAATTATCTGGAAATCATTAGAATTTGTTTGTTTTTTATAAAGTTTTCCCCCACGCTAACAATTAGTATAGGAAACATTTAACATCATGGATTTACCTGTTCAGTTATCAAAATTCATTGAAAATCAAAATACTTGTTCGTTTCAACACCTTAAACTCTGTGTATCAATCTGAAGTCAATCGAATGATAAGTTTGGCATCTATAGCATCACAAGGTTTTTTGAAGTGATCAAGGGCCATAACTCTGGTAGTAATTATCAGAAATCGCTGAAAATCAATAGACTTCTTCATCTTATGACCTTAAACACTATGTATAAATTTAAAGTCAATCGGAAATTAACTTTGGCTTTTAGAGCATCCACAAGATTTTTTGAAGTGATCAAGGGCCATAACTCTGGCACTAATTATCGGAAATCGCTGAAAATCAATAGGCTTCTTCGTCTTATGACCTTAAACACTGTGTACAAATTTAAAGTCAATCGGATATTAACTTTGGCTTTTAGAGCGTCCACAAGATTTTTTGAAGTGATCAAGGGCCATAACTCTGGCACTAATTATCATAAATCGCTGAAAATCAATAGGATTCTTCGTCTTATGACCTTAAACACTGTGTATAAATCTAAAGTCAATTGGGTATTAACTTTGGCCTCTAGAGCGTCCACAATGGACCGACGGATGGACGGACGGACGGACGGGGGCGACGACAATATACGACCACATTTCAATGTGGGCGTATAAAAATACAGATTTCAAATCTATAAGAACTAAGTCTACATGAAAACCCTACCACCTATATTGCTGACAGAATCGAAATAGAGTTTGGCAGACAAAAATCCTTCACATCCTTCAACATTGGCATTGACAAAATTTCTACAGATAAGAGGATAAGGCACAATTTTAACAAGGGAATTTGTTTTGTCTACATTTTTAAGATTTACTGATTCTAAAATGTTAAAATAAATGTTCTAAATAAAAAGATCAAACAAAAAAACTCTGATGAGTGTGTTTTATCATAATCTCATCAGAACCTTTTTACATCTTTTTAAAGACAACCATATTATTGAGATGTAATGCTGACTTGGAATCCATGAATTCCTTTATATAATAATAGATAAAAATAATTTGGAGCATTCCATATGGTAGTGCCAATTCTGAAGATTCATATGTATGCAGGACCATTTAAGTATTCTTTCGTGGTTGCACAATTTTTGAAGAAATAATGACTCAAATTCAGACCACAATTTTCTTTTTTTTTTCAAGTTTCTTTTTTCCTTTCGTGACTTGATGCACATTTATCTATATTGTGTTTCTGTATCATTTGTTCTGTCTGTATGTTTTTGTACAGTTTTCCTGTATTTTTCAGAAGATTAAAATTTCAAATGAAGGAATTAATAGATTAAAAACCCTAGACCCCCCCATCACCTAACATCCCTTAGTAGATATGAGGGAATTGTGTATGATGTCAAAAAATGACGAGTGTTTAGTTATATCTTAGTTCATCATCTTCTCCTATCTTATACTTATATCAATATTTAACTTGCTTTTCATCACTGCCAAACTTAACCTGTTGACTGACAGATAGAAACCTTATTATTTTCTCATGAAGCTTACTTGAAATAAATCAACAAAAGACTGGAGAAAAACAAAGGTTTGTATCAGGTATAAGGTACTTAAAGTCTATAGGGAGACTCATCAATTAAGATATTTCAGCCTTACTTGATTCCTACAACCACCTGCCTCATACGTGGTCTGTACGTAGGGGGAGATAATATTTAAGACTCTACACAAAATGTTGACAATTGTTAAAGATAGATTGCCAGGCAACGAAACATACGCCCACAGCAGCTAAATCGTCCGGGCAGTCAACAAGGGTTGTCGCATATTTTTACTTTTTTCGCTAATGAAACATTTGTAATACACTTAAAACTGATTTTAAACTCCGGCAATAATTATCGGAAATCGCTGAAAATCAAAAGGCTTCTTCGTCTCATGACCTTAGACACTGTGTATAAATTTAAAGTCAATCGGATATTAACTTTGGCCTCTAGAGCGTCCGCAGGATTTTTTGAAATGATCAAGGGCCATAACTCTGGCACTAATTATCAGAAATCGCTGAAAATCACAAGAGTTCTTCGTCTCATGACCTTAAACACTATGTATAAATTTAAAGTAAATCGGATATTAACTTTGGCCTCTAGAGCGTCCACAATATTTTTTGAAGTGATCAAGGGCCATACCTCTGGCACTAATTATCAGAAATCGCTGAAAATCAATAGGCTTCTTTGTCTCATGACCTTAAACACTGTGTATAAATTTAAAGTCAATTGAATATTAACTTTGGCCTCTAGAGCGTCCACAAGATTTGTTTAAGTGATCAAGGGCCATAACTCTGGCACTAATTATCGGAAATCGCTGAAAATCAATAGGCTTCTTTGCTCATGACCGTTAACACTGTGTATAAATTTAAAGTCAATCAGATATTAACTTTGGCCTCTAGAGCGTCCACAAGATTTTTTGAAGTGATCAAGGGCCATAACTCTGGTAGTTATTATCGGAAATCGCTGAAAAACAAAAGGCGTCTTCGTCTCATGACCTTAAACACTGTGCATAAATTTAAAGTCAATCGGATATTAACTTTAGCCTATAGAGCGTCCACAAGCAATTGCGGACGCCGGACCGACGGACTGATGGACGGCAAAGGCGACGACAATATACGACCACATTTCAATGTGGGCGTATAAAAAATAATCCTAATGTAGCAATGACAAGAAAAAAAGATAGGTTGCCAGGCAACGAAACATACGCCCACAACAGCTAAGTCGTCCGGGCAGTCAACAAGGGTTGTCGCATATTGTTTCTTTTATCAGTAAGGAGAACATTTACTATTTACAATAGTGCTGGCACGATATATCGGTGAATCGATGTATCGCGATTCACCGTCTCACGATACCTGTATTGAATCGCGGGATGCCGAATCGATTTTTCACGATACCTTTAAAAAATTTAAATTATACCCTAAACTTTATTTGAAACAATGACACTTCGCAAACGATGTCCAGTTGTCCCCGTGTTACTATAAATAGCGCACGACCGTGATTACCGTTAGTTTCGTAGGTTTAGATTAACAACATTTTAAGTTTAACGCCTTTTAAAGTCTGTTATAAGGCTAAGTTAATAAAACATAAATATTTAAATACATAAAACGACATTTTACTCTAGAATTTTATAAATCTACGACGTAAATTTTATAGATAGTAGCTCTTGTGAAAATCAAAATGGCGGAAAACACAGTCGCAATAACAAATCCTCCAGCAAAATATAAATCAAAAGTTTGGGTAAATTTTGGCTTTTTAAAAGGTGACAACACGAAAGTTGTTTGCAGGATATGCAAAACTATTATAAAATTTTGTGGAAATACAACAAATCTCAACACTCACTTGACAAGACACCACAGTGGCGATTGTCTAAATTCGTCTGCTAAGACGGCCAGTTCAACCTGTGGTGAAGTTCAAGGTCGTCAATGTCAACATCCAACAATTGACAGTGCATTTCAAAATAAACTCTCACGTAACTCAAAGCGGGCTACAGAAATAACCGATAGTGTTACTAGATTTATCATACAAGATCTGCAGCCTTACTCTGTAGTGGAAGATAAAGGTTTTAAACATATGCTGTCCATACTAGAACCAAGATACACGATTCCAGGACGTCATTATTTTGCTGACACTGCAGTGCCACAGTTATACAAGAGTGTTAAAGATGACATACAACTACAGTTACGCGAGACGAGTCGAGTAGCGATAACATCAGATGGCTGGACGTCTAATTCTACACAATCATATGTCACTATAACTGTCCATTTTATCAATGATTTATGGGAGTTGTGTTCTTTTGTACTCCAGACAAGAGAAATGGCAGAGAGTCATACTGGAAGTAACCTGGCACAAGTTTTACTTGAGGCTGTTGATGAGTGGCAGATTAAAGATAAACAACCAGCACTTGTAAGTGACAATGCATCGAACATGATTCTTGCCGGCCGTGAAACAGGTTTTACCCCTCATGTTGGTTGTTTCGCACACACCCTCAACTTAGCTTCACAGAAAGTGATGAAGATTACTGCAGTTTCCAAACTTTTAGCAAGAGTCAAAAGAATAGTTACATTTTTCAGGAAGAGCACAAAAGCGTCAACTATTTTGAAAGATAAACAAGTACTTTTGGGTTTGCCTAAACACAGATTAAAACAAGATGTATGCACAAGATGGAACTCTGCATTAGATATGCTGGATAGAGTATTGGAACAGCAAGCTGCAATTGTTGCCAGCCTTCTTGAAAAGGATCTACGGTCTAGGGATAAAGATATAAACACTCTGAGTGAGGCAGATATTACGTTAGCTGAAGACATTGTCAAAGTATTAACACCCATGAAAACAGCAACTACTGTTATGAGTGATGAACAACTACCAACCCTGTCAATCTTAAGTCCACTTTATCACCAAATTTTAGAAGATATGACACCAGATAGTAATGATTCACCAACAGTTAAAAACATCAAGATAGCAATAAATCAAGACCTACAAAATCGTTACACAAATGTCATGGATGTTTTTAATAGGGCCTCAGCATTAGATCCTCGTTTCAAAAGTTTACCATTCTTGACTGAGGGGGAAAGACACAAAGTATTTTATGATCTAACTGTGGAAGTTGAACATAACAACACTGATTTGCAATCCACTCTTGCTAGCCCAATGGATCCAGCCATATCAGATGATACGTCCAATGCGAATACCTCAACTGCTACAGATCCTAATCAGATATCAAGTAATTCAAGTTCTGATGATTCATTTGAAAGCCCTCGGAAAGTGTGTAAAATAGACCCCACATGTGCTTTATCACAATTATTTGGTCACAAATTTGTTAACTCAGAAACCAGCAATAAAAAAACAAAATCTTTACTAGAAAGAGCAACAGACGAAGTAGCAAACTACAAGAAAGAACCAAGTTTGAGTTTAAATAGCAATCCACTAAACTGGTGGAAAGAACATTCCACTTTGTTCCCATTATTGTCAAATCTTGCCAACCAGTATCTGTGCATTCCTGCTAGTTCAGTACCATCTGAAAGAGTATTTTCAACTGCAGGAGACATCATAACAGCCAAACGATCATGCCTTAAACCCAAACATGTGGATGAACTAATTTTCCTTAAAAAAAATTACAGTTAAACAAAAAGACAATAACTTTATTTCTCTGTGAAGTGTTATTTTTTTTTTTAATTAAATGGCACCGGTATTCAAACAGAGTTTACATTACTAAATAGTATTCAAGTTTATTTATTTCCTTGTTTTAGTGTCTTCATTAAAAACACAATCACATATTTAATTTGTTGTTTTATTGATAAATCTATTACCTAGTTATGAATCGCGATACGTATCGTATCGTGGCACATGAATCGCAATACGTATCGTATCGTGACTGCAGTCGCAATACCCAGCACTAATTTACAACACATGATAATCTTATTATGAGTAATAGCCCATTAAATAATTATCAGAAATGATTAGAAAATCAAATCACTGAAAATCAAATAGGATTCTTCGTCTCATGACCCTAAACACTGTGTACAAATTTAAAGTCAATCGGATATTAACTTCAGCCTTTAGAGCATTCACAGGGTTTTTCAAAGTGATCAAGGGTCACAACTCTGGCAGTAATTATCGGATATTGCTGAAAATCAATAGGCTTCTTTGTATCATGACTTTAAACACCGTGTATAAATTTAAATTCAATCGGATATTAACTTTAGCCTCTAGAGCGTTCACAAGATTTTTCAAAGTGATCAAGGGTCATAACTCGGGCAGGAATTATCGGATATTGCTGAAAATCAACAGGCTTCTTCGTCTCATGCCAATAAACACTGTGTATAAATTTAAAGTCAATCGGATATTAACTTTAGCCTCTAGAGCTTTTACAAGATTTTTCAAAGTGATCAAGGGTCATAACTCTGGTAGTAATTATCGGATATCGCTGAAAATCAATAGGCTTCTTTGTATCATGACTTTAAACACCGTGTATAAATTTAAATTCAATCGGATATTAACTTTAGCCTCTAGAGCGTTCACAAGATTTTTCAAAGTGATCAAGGGTCATAAGTCGGACAGGAATTATCGGATATTGCTGAAAATCAACAGGCTTCTTCCTATCATGACCTTACACACTGTGTATAAATTTAAAGTCAATCGGATATTAACTTTAGCCTCTAGAGCGTTCACAAGATTTTTCAAAGTGATCAAGGGTCATAACTCTGGTAGTAATTATCGGATATCACCGAAAATCAATAGGCTTCTTCGTCTCATGCCCTTAAACACTGTGTATAAATTTAAAGTCAATCGGATATTAACTTTAGCCTCTAAAGCGTTCACAAGATTTTTCAAAGTGATCAAGGGTCATAACTCTGGCAGTAATTATCAGATATCACCGAAAATCAATAGGCTTCTTCGTCTCATGACCTTAAACACTGTGTATAAATTTAAAGTCAATCGGATATTAACTATAGCCTCTAGAGCGTTCACAAGATTTTTCAAAGTGATCAAGGGTCAGAACTCTGGTAGTAATTATCGGATATCGCTGAAATTCAATAGGCTTCTTCATCTCACGACCTTAAACACCGTGTATAAATTTAAAGTCAATCGGATATTAACTTTAGCCTCTAAAGCGTTCACAAGATTTTTCAAAGTGATCAAGGGTCATAACTCTAGCAGTAATTATCAGATATCACCGAAAATCAATAGGCTTCTTCATCTCATGACCTTAAACACGTGGGCGTATAAAAATGAGTACATGAGGGAGTTGGAATTTGAAGTAAGAATAGGGTTTCAGAAATGTAGGATAAACCCCATTTAATTCCATCTCATTTCTTAGTTACTGCTCAACTGTTAGTGAAGCTCAACTGTTGTCTACCAATTATATCAGGAGTTCAAAAAAACATATAAACAGCTTCAATATATATTATAGATAGTACTACTTCTTTTGCCAAAATACATACAATTCTTATATAAATCATTATCTCATATAGTTCCCAATAGTAATTGTGAGTTTTGTGGCATTGTAGCTTTTGAATGAAGTTTCTGACAACCTAACAACTTCCTATTTAGGATTTGTGATGTTAAATCAAAATTATATAACACATTAAAGACTGTTATATTCTATACTTCAACATTTCACTATAATGTAGTTTTTAATCATGCCAAGTCCCAACTTTACATTAACATGCCAACAGTGAGGCTGATGTCCCCCACCAAAATCCCCAAATAAATAGATGACACCTATTGATTAATCGCACATTTATTTCCTTCAAAAATATCAAGCAATCAAACTATACACTAAGTTTCATTACTCTCTATTAAATAAAATCAAGGTTATCTTGTCCCAATGAAATTGATTAGCTTTAGCTCGAAATGTTAATCATTGAACTCAGTCAAGACATTCACCTAATAAACATCTACATCAAGTTTAAACATTCTACCTCATTGTAGAGTTTTTATGTTTCAAAGGCATGAACAAGCAAGCTGCTTGTCGTTCTCAGCCTAAGCAGAAAAAGGTCACCATCAAAAGTCAAGATAATGAAATAAAACAGTTTCATCACTCTAACTTCATTATAACCAAAGTTATTGTGCCTCAAAGAATCAATCAATTAGATTCTTTATCTCTGCTTATTACCCTAAGCAGAAAACGCTCATCTTCGAATTCCATCAAGGCATTGACCTAATGAATGCCTACACCAAGTTTAAACTTTCTACCACAATGAAGGCAGAGAGTCATTGTGTTCGAAAGTCTCGAACAATCAAATTGCTTTTCGCACTGCTTATCCTGAGCAGAAAATGGTCATTGTCGAAGTAAGTCAAGGTAAATTATAAATTTAAAATCAATTCTGTAGAGAGTCCACAAGATTTTTTTAAGAGATTCAGGAACTGGCAGTCATTACCAGAAATCAATGAAAATCAATAGGATTTTTCATTCATGACCTTAAATACTGTGTATAAAGTCAATCAGATATTAACTTTAGCCTCTCCAGTGTCCAGAAGATTTTTCAAAGTGGTCAAGGGCCATAACTCTGGCAGTAATTAACGGAAATCACTGAAAATCATTAGGCTTCTTCATCTTGACCTTAAACGCTGTCTATACATTTAAAGTCAATCAGAAGATATTTTGAAGTAATCGAAGGCCATAACTCTGGCAGTAATTATCAGAAATTGCTGAAAATTAATAGGATTCTTCGGCTTATGACATAACTTTTCCTTACTTGTCAAATTTTACCTAAGTTTTAATCAAGCTAATATAACGTTTCATGTTATGTATCTAAGTCTATGACGTCCACATTCCCACAATGTCATAACTTCCTATGATGTCATAATTCTTCCAGTCATTTTGTATTTAGTTCCTACCCTGAGGACGTTAGTATTTTTACTGACCAAACATTATATAAAACAATGGTTTTTTGATATTGTATTCTAATAATTATTTTATATCAACTTATCTGAATATCAATGCATCATTTTGACTTAGTTAAAATTCATCCCATCAAACTGTCTTTATTTGGTTTGTGTTTCCTGCTCCTATTGATTGTAAGTTTCACAATTCAATGTGGGCGTATAATTAAAAACCCATCTTCGAACCGGGGTCTGAAAGAATCTGTCACACATGTTACCCCATGGTGGCCATCTTGAATATTTTTTTTCCCCAATGGTGCCTGGGTGGCATCATACGGATTCTTAATAGTGAAGATACATAATCCACCAAAAAACATTAGGTGGAAAATATTTCCACCTTAAGGCTTAAAATGGGGTTTGGCAACTGGACTATAATGTCTTTTTGATGTTATTTACCTTCCCACGGGCACCCATACATCTCAACCCTCATACAAACAGTTCTAGGATGCTGACTGTAAGGAATGAAGCGAATTCGTTTCGCTATTACTGGTGGTGACACTTCACGTAGTTCAGCTCTGTACGTATCAAGATTGCCTTTAAATATCTGGAAAAGACAAAACAATGAAAAGTTGTTTTTTTTAATGTAAAATGACCAAGCCACAGTTTTGATTTGGTCAAAAGGTGAAACATCAATTAAATTAAAGGTGGTGACTTTTTTAACTGGATATCTTTCTAAATTTTACATTTTAGTTCGCTAAGCTTCAAAAAGAATTGAACCTGGATGAAACTACATAAGGTAGAATATCAAAAAAGCCTTAGTGATTTTTCAAATTTCAAGATGGTGGCACTTTCGGTCAGATCGATAAACTTCATATTTTGTGTACACGTTTGATCGATAAGCTTTATATTTTGTGTATACATCAGTAATGTCTTAGGTAGTAAAGAAAACAAATTTCAAGGCAATCCTATCGATATTTTTGACAACTTTGACTCCTCCAAAGGGAGATAAATTAGAAAACTTCTAATGACACTGTTGAAGTTGGATCAAATAGATCTACATGCATTTCTAAATTCATGAAAATCGTACTAATTTTCAAGAAGTTGTCATGTTCATTTTACTTCCGAGACAAGATGTCAAGGATGAAATATTTGAATTTCAAAAATCAAAAAATAGCAGTGAATTTCGTTGATTTCGAATTCGTAAAATGTTTTGAAAATATATTGATTTCAAACCCATCACCCGTTCTTTGAAAGAGGCTAACCAGAAATGTATTAATTTCAGAAATAAGAAACAAATTCACCAAACGCCAGCTGATTGCGATTATTTTCAAGCCGTTAATGGGAATTCACAAAAACGGCAGCTGATTTTGATAATTTTCAAGCTGTTAATAGGAATTTTTCACTCGTAAACAGCTTTGTCGGCATGAAAAAGTCAAAGGTGAAGTTCGATTTTTTGAAATATTGAAATACCAAAGATTTGACCATGAGACGGGCTGTCTTGAAATGTATTAATTAAAATATCGCAAAAGCCTTAGGGATTTTTCACGTTTCAAGATGGTGGCACTTTTGATTTGATTGACAAACTCCATATTTGTGTACACACCCATAATTACTTAAACATACACCATGCAAGAGCAAAATCTGCTTATTGTAGGTCTTTCTTTAGGCCTGAAATGTTATAAAGATAGGTTGCCAGGCAACGAAACATACGCCCACAGCAGCTAAGTCCACAGCAGCTAAATCGTTGGGGCAGTCAACTGAGTTGTCACATATTTTTACTTTTTGGTAATGGAACCTTTATAATAATACACTAATTATCAGAAAATCATTAGAATTTGTTTGGTTTTAATAAAGGTCTTCCCCATGCTAATGTTTAGTATACGAAACATTGACTCACTATTCGCCTGGTTGAAGATTGGATGGAGTGCTGAAATTTGGAGAGAGAGAGAGAGAGAGAGAGAGAGATGCTTGATAAAGACGAGAGCATCCTCCTCCAAACACAGAAACTCAGAAATTGTGTATCCATAAAATTGTACACTGTGTTAATGTAGACCAACAGTATACAAATATTAATTGGCTCAACGTTTAAAAAAAATTAAATTAAATTCGCTAAATCCTGCACTAGTTTTTAAAAGAAATAGTATTTGCAAACCATATCACATTCAATGTTGTTTGGGGGTTGCCGTTGTATCATAAGTTCTGTCATCAAGTCAACTGGTGTGGTATCGATTCCCCGGTTGTTATGTGACAAGGAGTAGGGCCGCCTTGTCCAACCTCGCAGTTGTCATCCGATTTCGTCCCACTGCTAAAGACCCCTACCTGGACTTTACCCGCCACCCTCGGTACCCCTCTCTCACTCAATGTTGTTTTCAATTTTAACACTCCGCAAAACCATTCCTGAGGCACGGTGGCTAAGTGGGTTAGATGCTGGCTCACTAGTCTCGAGGTAGCTTGTTTGAACCCTGCATTGGCCGAGAAAGTTCATGCAATTCCCAGAGGGTTTCCCCCGAGTCAGTGGTGCAGGACGGGGGGCCTGACAAAGACAGCTGTCTAGTTGTTCGGGTGGGACGAAAAACTGAGGAGCCGTAAATTATACATTGGCATACATGTAAAAGATCCCATGGCAGTTCGATTTTCTCTCATAGCACATTGTATGGCATAAGCCTTTCTTCTAATAGCCCAGAAGAAGGAGCAGAACATTTTAACGTTAAACTCCATTTAATTTCATCTCGCCTAAACATTCAACCTGACGAAGAGCAAGTCATTTGTATCAACAGAATGGAATATTGATACGAATGATAAGCAGGTCATTGATTGAGTATTTCTTCAGACTAATTCTAGAATCTGTTAAAATGCTCTGGGTGGTGCTCAAACCTCTTTCTACTGTAGCAAATGACCAGGCTCAAGTTAAACACAATTCAATAAGAAGTAGAAAATGGGGATGTAATTCTTGATGGTAGGCAAATATAGATTTCCAAAATCCTATTTTGTTTTAAAACAATCTATATTTCTGTTTCACTATAAACTTCAAATGTTTATATTCTCGAAGACTCAAGTCCAAATTGAATCCAAGAAAGACAAAGGTTCACACAATTGTTTTGCTAGTGTTCTTATTTGGACAAATCCAAAATCATTGTCCTCAAGATCCTAAGTAGTATGATATGATCTGATATTAACAGGGCAAGATAAATATTTTTACTTATTGATGACATATCAAAAAGTTTGTCGATTGCAGAAATAAGGTCAGGTATCTATGAGGATTTGATATTTTCAAAGGTTTGTTTACCAGTTGCCACAAGAGTTGTCGAATACTCTAACTTTTTTCGGTAATGAAACATTTATTAATACTCTGAAATCTGATTATGATTAATAACTCATAAAGTAATTATCAGAAAATCATTAGAATTTGTTTGGTTTTTATAAAGTTCTGCCCCTTGCTAACGCTTAGTATACGAAACATTTAAAATCATTGATTTAGCTTTTCAGTTATCAAAATTCATTGAAAATCAAAATACTTATTCGTCTCAAAGCCTTAAACTCTTGTGTATCAATCTAAAGTCAGTTGGATGATAAGTTTGGCCTCTAGAGCTATGCACATCCAGCTAGGTGGTCAACATTGTCAACAGCCAATAACCTCCTGACTGATAGAAGTTTTTGTTTACACTATCAGCTCACAGAAAATATTATTGCTACACAATTATTATGTCTGATCAGGTACATATTATTTTACTAATTAGACGAAATAAGTCAACCACGGCGTACTTTTGCTCCAAAATTACTAAAGATAGGTTGCCAGGCAACGAAACATACGCCCACAGCAGCTAATTCGTCCGGGCAGTCAACAAGGGTTGTCGCATATTTTTACTTTTTTCGGTAATGAAACATTTGTAATACACTAAAAACTGATTAAGAGTAACAACTCATGTATTTATCAGAAAATCCTTAGAATTTGATTGCTTTTTATAAAGTTTTACCCCACGTTAACAATTAGTATATACATGAAACAATTAATATCATGGATTTAGCTGTTCAGTTATCTAAATTCATTGAAAATCAAAATACTTGTTCGTTTCAACACCTTAAACTCTATGTATCAATCTGAAGTCAATCGGATGGTAACTTTGGCCTCTATAGCGTCACAAGAATTTTTGAAGTTATCAAGAGAGATAACTCTGGCAGTAATTATTTGAAATCGCTGCAAATCAATAGGCTTCTTCGTCTCATGACCTTAAACACTGTGTATAAATCTAAAGTCAATCGGATATTAACTTTGGCCTCCAGAGCGTCCACAAGATTTTTTGAGGTGATCAAGGGCCAGAACTCTGGCACTAATTATCGGAAATCGCTGAAAATCAATAGGCGTCTTCGTCTTATGACCTTAAACACTGTGTATAAATTTAAAGTCAATCGGATATTAACTTTGGCCTCTAGAGCGTCCACAACATTTTTTGAAGTGATCAAGGGCCATAACTCTGGCAGTAATTATCGGTGATCAAGGGCCATAATTCTAACAGTAATTATCGGAAATCGCTGAAAATGAATAGGCTTCTTTGTCTCATGACCTTAAATTTTCAGCAAATTGCCTAAACATAATCTAGATTTTAACTATAGTATTACATCCAATCACAAATCTGTACTCACTTCATTTGGTACTCCATGCGGAGATACCTATACAGATTTGCCCCTGTTATATTGGATACCTAAACTACATAACAATCCCTACAAACAACGTTTTATAGCAGGTTCATCCCGATGTTCCACAAAACCACTTTCAAAAGTATTGACATCTATACTAACTGCAGTTAAAGAGGGTATTCAAAAATACTGTGACAAAATATACTCTCGTAGTGGTATTAATCAAATGTGGATATTAAAAAATTCCAAAGAATTACTTGATGGTTTACAATCCAGATCCCTTGCTTCGATCTCATCTATTCAAACTTTTGACTTTTCCACTTTGTACACTAAAATTCCTCATAGTAAATTAAAAGCTCGCTTGAAAGATATTATTTACAGTGTCTTTTCATCTAAATCGGGAACTGCTAGATATCAATATTTAGTTGTTAATTACAAGTACCATAGTGATTCAAAAAATAAATTTACCGCCATCAAGATAATTCAGATGTTGGATTTTTTAATTGATAACATCTTTATTGAATTTGGAGGGGAAATATATCAGCAAGTGGTTGGTATCCCGATGGGCACCAACTGTGCACCTTTGCTTGCTGATTTATTTCTGTATTCCTATGAAGCCAAGTACATACAGGCACTAGTTAAAACAAATAAACGACTAGTCAGACATTTTAATTTTACTTATCGGTATATCGATGATGTTCTGTCACTGAATAATCCTAAATTTAGTGATTATGTAGAATTCATATATCCTGATGAGCTTGAAATTAAAAATACTACTGACAGTGACAATTACGCTTCCTACTTGGATCTGCGTCTCGATTTTGACAATTGCCATAAACTCAGTGTTAAATTGTATGATAAACGTGATGACTTTGACTTTCCGATTGTTAACTTTCCATTTATTAGTAGTAACATTCCTGTATCACCAGCTTATGGAGTGTTTGTGTCTCAGCTAATTTGTTACGCGAGAGCTTGTTCTTTTTATTCTGATTTTTTAAGTAGATCGAGACATTCGTCAACTAAGCTTCAACTACAAGGATACTTACGCACTAAACTTATAAAATCCTTTAAAAAGTTTTATGGCCGTCATATTGACTTGATTGGTGAATATAACATGTCGCTCTCAGCTATTATTCTTGATATATCTAATTGACGCGTATCCTATTTACTATCTCTCTGATTATGTCTACTACACCGTTAACAATGTTCATCAAGTGCATTTTGCATACCTATAGTCCATTGGCCAATCACATTATTTTACCTACATTTTGCCTAGTAGTTTGGATGCAGCGATGGCGGGTGTGGCGCGCCAGGAAGGGTAAGCTTACTCTTCCGGACACCTGTGTATTTCGTACACGATGAACAGTCCATTTGCTGATTACACTACTTTGCCTAACTATTTTGCCTATTACGTTCTTTAGGACTTCGATTTTTGCCTAATGGTTTGGATTGTTCGTACTTGGTTTTATTTTATTTTAACTATACTCTTCAAAAAAGCAACACAAAACCGAAAATTTACGTATAAAAATGGGTAAGAGGAAATTCTGAGAGGGCTTAAAGGGAGGGTATATAAATCCTCGAGCCCTCAGGCTACATATATTCATGTAATCCTTCTCATCCATCCCGCCCTTCGGGCGCTCGGATGAGAGGAGATTATATTGCACTATATGCCCTTTGGGCATCTCAGATTTATATTGCATCATTGAAAGGGTTGTCAACAAAAAGGAAAAACAAATAGTAGGCTGTTAAAATTTGTCCATATAGTTAAAAAATACATTATTTTCTGTAGATCTATAGTATAACTTGTAAAAAAACAAACTTATCATAGTTCCATGATACTGTTTTAAGATTGTCTGAAATAGCATCCAGAATTTAAAAAATATAGATTAGGAAGTTGAATGAATTGAATGAGGCTTAAATACAGAAATATCAATTTCTGCCAGTATAAAAGTATCTCAAGTCAACGTCGAAAGGAAGATGGCATAACTGCTCTGAGCGTAATACATGTATGAGATACAAAAAGTTTGAGAAGACTTCCTAACATCTGGAGTTAAACTAAGATAATACTGCAGAGTATATCATGGACAATATAGCACGGACATAAAATTTTATCAGTAAAACTAACCCGATTTGACTTGGTATAGAGGAGAAGATTGACCAGAAATTTTCAGAATTCTGCAAACTCCTAAGGTAATAGCATTGCCATAATCTAGAAAGCGATTAAACTAAAAGCTGTTTATGTCCGACACCTTTGAGCTGTATCTTGTGCCAATAAGCTCAATGTTTTATAAGAGAGAAAATTCAAGATTATATCTTCTGAAGCAAATAAGACTTGCAAAAGACAATTAAATAGAAACACTCCAGGTTGCTTCAAAACCAGATTTTGGAGGATCAAGATTAAAATATTTGCAATACTTTTTACAGTGGGATCCCAAAGCATCAAATTGTTTCCGATCTGCCTAAAAATTCCATCGTCTCATGGCTAGATAATACTGTTTATAAATTCCTGGTCTCCAGGACCTGACAATAGTGTAATAGTGTCGGTGTTGTGATAGTCCTTTATTAGTGAGGTATTGCTTAATATGAGACAAGCGTTCATGTATAAACTTTTGCCTCCCATGAGGTGGCACATCCCATGTTGAACTAAACGCAAGAGGTCATTCGGTAGGAGCAAATGAATGGGTTTGAAATAAGTATTGCTAAGAGTCAAGAATACCATACTGGTGTTGGCCATCCTGGCACTATAATTATAATGGTCTCTGATTATTTTGTTGAGATACTATGCAAATACACTGAATTTTTCAGTGAGTGGAGGAAAAAGCATGGGTGAAAATTTAATCAACAAATCTTAAATACATCATTGAGCCAAACTAAATGGATCAGACTGTCAAGACACATACTTTACAACATGGAAAATTAGCTGTGATGTAAATGGATCTATGTCCAGTACAAATACAAGGTTACAAACTGAAAAATGTGCTTATTCAACAACAATTCTGTGAAATCAGAAAAATGTCTAGATAATTCATCAGCTATGCTCTAAGACATAACTGATCTATATTTAGCAGATAAATAAATATTTCTAGAAGCACAACAGTTCCAAATTTGTTCGCTAATTTTAAAACAATTTATCTATAGTTCCCCAATATAATAAATATATGATAAACATAGGATAAGGATATTTTAATATCACATTGAACAAGTATATGTGTATTAGATAAAAAGCTGTATAAAGATCTCAATCAAGCAGTTTAAGATAATTTATAGAGATTCTGAACTATTCCAAAGCTCATTGGCATGAAATCATAAGGAGTGAGCATCGCATGCATAAAGAGAAGCATCCAAAATAAAGACACAAGATTGAGGGTGTTATGTAACCACCAATTTAAGTCAACCATTGAGGGAAATACCCATACATATGAATAAATACCTTCTGTTAAAGCCCCTGATTACTCTTTTATCTATGTAAAAAAAATACTAACAGTATTACTGGTCGAGAAAAGGAGCCCAGTTTGATGCCTTGGGTTTTACTTTATCTATATTTCGTTGAGTAAAGGGATCAGTAAATAAATGACAATTAATAGTAAATCCTAAAAAACAGTATTTTTTTTTTTTTTAATTTTTTTCATTTACACAAAAGCCTAGCTTCTTCATCTCACGACCTTAAACACTGTGTATAAATTTAAAGCCAATTGGATATTAACTGGCCTCTAGAGCGTCCACAAGATTAGTTTAAGTTATCAAGGGCCATAACTCTGGCACTAAGTATCAGAAATCGCTGAAAATCAATAGGCTTCTTCGTCTCATGACTTTAAACACTGTGTATAAATTTCAAGTCAATCGGATATTAACTTTGGCCTCTAGAGCGTCCACAAGATTTTTTGAAGTGATCAAGGGCCATAACTTGCTGAAAAACAATAGGCTTCTACGTCTCATGACCTTAAACACTGTGTATAAATTTAAAGTCAATAGGATATTAACTTTAGCCTGTAGAGCGTCCACAAGCAATTGTGGATGCCGGCCGGCCGGCCGGATGAACGGACGGGGGCGACGACAATATACGACCACATCAGAAAAATACAACAAAAAACAAATATCTGACAACAAATTCTAAAATACAAATCTTCCAATACAAATCTTGCAAAACATTTCTCCAAAAACATTTCTTCAAAAACATTCTTCAAAAACATTTCTCCAAATACATTTCTCCAAAAACATTTCTCGAAATTCATCGAACCGGAACATTAGAAATCAACCTGGCATACAATAAGTCACCATACAATAATGGGAATAGAGTATAAGCACACGTACAATAAGAACAATCGCTCAGTGACCGTGACGCTAGAGAAACGATCCCTTGGTAGTTGGAATTCGATATAAGAGTAGGCCGTAGCGCCGCTGCCGAGAAAAATTTCCCTCATAGCATACTATTTCAATAATTAACTTGTGTGTAGGGGTCTTTAGCAGTGGAAGGAAACCGAATGTCACATTCTCTAGTCTTATTACCAACTCTACAGTATATTGGTTGCACGCGATATTATGTCACGTGATTAGTTAGTGGAGTTGCTTCTAAATATAGTAACTATTAAAAGACATGCTTTCCTGTACATCCACAATGGTGGTTCTGCAACAATCTTATACAGTTTATTAAAGCATTAAACTAGATGTCTATAAAAGAGTCCCATAATTTATCACATTTCAATTTATTTTATCTAATGCCAGATCATATTAACCAATATATAGAAACATAACACGCTAGTGATTTCATTAAAGTCACTGTCATTGTACGATTTTACTTGTTGTATGCTTGCTCGATTCTTCTTTATTGTATGGTGACTTTGTATGCCAGGTTGATTTCTAATGTTCCGATTCATGAATTAGGAGAAATGTTTTTGGAGAATTGTATTTGGAGAAATGTATTTGGAGAAATGTTTTTGAAGAAATGTTTTTGGAGAAACGTTTTTACAGAAATGTTTTTCAAGATTTGTATTTTGAAATTTGTTGTTCGATATTTGTTTTTTGTTGTATTTTTCTGATGAAATGTAAATACATGTAAAGACTAATTTTTTGATTTTCTAAAAAAAATAATAAATATCTTATATTATAATACATTTTACAAATCTGATATACTATTCAAAAAAAGTAGGGGATATTTGATTTTTAAGTGTTATTAAAGTCAACTATGAAACTGACGAAGAAACAAATGACAAAATGAAATGAAGTTCACATTCATTGATTTATTCCAAATGATCGTTAGACTAAGTAAGGCACAGACTGACCATTATAAGGGTAAATGATACCCGGGGTCAAACAGCAAAGTTACCACAGCATCACAACAAAGTCAGTAACGGGTAAATCCTCCTCTGTTTGCCAAACAAGCATTGATCCGACGTGGCATACTCCTAATGAGACGTCTAAGGTCATTTTGGTCCAGATTGTCCCATTCCTGTTGCAACGCAGCAGCAAGTTCTTGGACATTGGCAGGACGTTGTTGACGTTGACGTAACCTCTGTCGGGAGAGGTCGGGACTCAGTGCTGGCCAAGGTAATGTTCTGTTGTTGGAGGTAACCTGTAACGATCCTGGCCCTGTGACATCTTGCGTTGTCATCCTGGAAGATGAAACGGCGGCCATGACGTCGTGCGATCGGCACAACATGGACTGCCAAGATGTTGTCCCGGTAGTACTGGCCTGTAACACCCCCTGCAACAACATGTAAAGCCGTTCTTCCAGCAACAGTGATGCCTCCCCACACCATAACAGAACCACCCCCAAATCGATCATGTCTGATGACGTTAACGTCTTGGAAGCGCTCGTTTCGACGACGCCACACCCTCCTATGTCTGTCCAAAAAATCAACAGTGAACCTTGACTCATCTGAAAACATCACATTGCTCCAGCGTCAATTATCCCAGTGTTGACGATCCCTACACCAACGACGTCTTGCCTGAATGTGATGATCTCTCAAACAAGGGATCACGTGAGGACGTCGGGCGCGACGGTGACCCCTATGCAGTCGATTCCGAATCGTCTGGCCACTCACTCTCACACCAGTGTCTGTTTGAAGACGAGCGCTGATCTGATTTGCTGTGATGACACGATTTCTCAAGGCCAAGGTACGGATAAATCGATCCTGGGCTTGAGTTGTTGCCCTTGGTCGACCTGAGCGTGGTCTGTCCTGTACAGATTGTGTATCACGGTATCTGGACCATAGCCTGCTTATAACAGACTGAGAAACATTCATCGTCCGCGCCAGAACCGCCTGTGTTGTGCCGATCTGTAGCATGCCAAGGGCACGTAACCCTTCATTTTGGGTAAGCCGATGCATATCAAAATTTGTTTTCTGGTCACTAAAACAATTAAACTGATGTTTCCACCCGGGAATTCAATGCCACAGTGACGGTAACATTCAAAGTCAGAGTCGTGCAAATGTTGGGTTGGACCCCCATGATGATCCCAAGCATCACTTGCATTCCATACGGTAGCTATTGGTGCGTTTGGGCTTCACATGTAACTGGAAATGTTTCTTCTGTTAGATTCTATAGTGACTTTTTTCGTAGTCATTTGCATATTTTAGTATTATGCCCCCAAAATCAAATATCCCCTACTTTTTTTGAATAGTATATGACAAATGTCTGATCTGTGAAACAAATATTGATTTTAAGATACAAATGTTAATTTTAGTGTACACAGACGAAATACCACAACAAATAATGAAGTAAGAATTAAGGACTATGAATTTAGAACTAAGAACTCAGAACATTGAATAAAGAGCTGTTTGGTCTTCCATACTTACTATACATTTAATGAATCAACTATAACTCCATCTACTCTGAATTATATAGAGGTGGTTATGCACTGAGACTGAAAAGGTCGTTGTAGAAAACTTAAAGCAGTACCCATTAAATGTATTAAGATTCCATTTATCTGATGTCATGATAGACCAACTGCTTAAAAATATTTGAAATCTGACTGCCTACAAAAGTATAATCTACAGATGTTACTGTAGCCGGGTTGATGCTGCCTTGAAAATTGCTGATTAGTACCTGACACAATATGATTACCAAATAAAACATGTAATGTTATATAATTCTCTGACTGATCTATCTCTCGAACATGATAGTCAAATCTGGCCCTCATAAAGTCATGTCGACTGGCCGATTGAAAGAACAGAGTGGGTGATATCAACGACTTAAATGCATTAAAGGGAATGCCTACATTTTAAAAGACAATGCCAAGTGCGTATTTTATTACCCATGAGGATCACTACTGAATCAGCAATATAATTTTTTGTGTCTTGATCCAGATGTTTTGTTAGCAATGACAATAAGGGTGAAACACCAAGGCTAATATCTTCTATACATCCTGAATAACCACATCTTGTGACTGTGCTTGACGGGGTAAAACTGACTAAATGTGAGTACGGTATCCACCGGAGGGGCAAACTGGCCACATGCATTTGCAATTTCCTTGAATAGGATTTGTAACGGCCAATTAATTGATCTCAACATGTTTCGTGGTAACCACACTAACTAGTTTATAGATTAACGACCGAATCATTTACAGCCCTGTCACCCCAAAGAACGGGGAAAATATCAAACTCATTGAACCCCTGGTCAGTACTAAAATCATTATACTTTATTGATTTAGGGTAAAAAATTATGAACCATAGGTTCCACAGATTAGTATGAACAATATGACGCCTTTGCCTGTATGAGTCTTGTGCTCGTCAATGACCCTGTCTTCATCAACACAGTCGGTGAAGAACAGTAGGAAGTTAAACTTCATTTCATTTCATTTTATTTCTCATCAATGACATTATTATTAACATTATTGTCTGTAAACAAATTCTTTAAAAAATAAAAATTTAATTGTTTTTAAGATAATCTCTTACCTATGTTTTATAAATTGGTAGGCTACTGTGTCATTATGAACTTCATTTTCATTTGAATTAGTCATGTATAAGACTATTGTTATTAGTTACTACCGGTATAGAGCTTAGATGCAACAGGCATATATCCCTTTGTCGGCGGTAGACATTGTTACTACTAAAACTACCGGTATAGGACTTATATACAACATGCCTATATCCCTTTATCTTTATCGGCAGTAGAGTATAAATGTTATTGCTATTTTAAAACTTCCTATAGTCTATAGGACTTAGATGCAACAGGCCTATTATACCTTTGTCAGTGGTAGAATATAAGTAAAAAGCACAATGATTTAAATTAATCAACCTGACCTTAATATCATATAAAATGTATTGGACATTAAATCTGTAATAAACAACAACAACAGCATTTTCATTAGAATATATATATATACACTCCGAACAGACGGCTGTGGAAAAAGATGATTATTTTCACCACAATTTAGGCGTGTATTCACTGTAGATGCGACACGGTTATTAGTCCTAATATTACCGACATGAAGAAATGTCAAAATGACTGCGGTAATCAGACAGATCGGGGTAGATTGAAATTAATATAGTGAAACAAAAGAATCCACAGTATCCGTAACGGCAAAACCACTCGGCCTGGATTAATCCACCTGATTCAGGCGCGGATCCAGTGATGGGTGTAGTGTTCCGCTCAGAGATGAGTCGCCCAAACCGGGAATAACAATGGATATTATTATAAGAATATGGAAAGTCTTTATTCACATGGTAGCCGCCATATTACAATACACTAAGGGAAGTAACTCTCATTACGACCCGAGTAACTCATAACAATGCAACATTAGTAACTCACTACAATCCCTCCTATCTTCAAATAAAACCATCCACGGTATTTTAGGATACTAAAAATCATATAAAAGTTAACCAAATACTAAACTAAAATTACAAACATTACTTATGATATGGGTAACAGTGTAATACAGAACTGCAAAAAGACTAACATAACTTTGATATACATTCAAGTCAATTTAGTTGATAGTCTTCAAATTTCTTTGGCAAAGTTCTAACGCGTAAAGGTCTCGGACTTTTACAATCTGATTCAAAAGTTGTATTATCACTTAAAGTAACAGTTTCATGAAGATCCAAACCATCCGTTACCGTAGCTTCTTGATTTGTATCGGTTGATAAACTTTGTTCATTTTCGTGCGAAATCGGTTCGACAAATTTACGAACATGGGCTGAGTTCCGTTTGTAGATTACGCCTTCTGGCGATTTTATGCACAGCTCACTTCCGTCTTTATCAACATCTTCATAGGGGTTACTTTCGTATGTTGTTGAGAGTTTATTACTCTTCTTTTGTTGTAAAAGAACTCTGTCACCAACCGAGATATTCGCCTCCTTCGCGCGACGTGTCTCATCCGCGTACAATTTACCTTTAAGTTTTCGCATACCGTCACAAGCTCTAAGTTCATCGTTGTAATTGGTATCGATCTGTAATCCTGGTAATTTTGTTCGCACAGAATACTTAAACATTAAGTCCGATGGACACATGCCCGTTGTGGAATGTGGGCTTGTTCTGTATGCTACAAGAAACTTATTCAGATCTTTCTTCCAATCTCTCCCTTCGGCCTGGGATGCACGCATCGCTTTTAACAATGTCCTGTTTTGACGTTCAACCTCCCCGTTAGCTTGGGGCCATAAAGGTGTGGTTTTAACATGTAAAATACCATTTTCTTCCAAATACTTAGTAAATTCAACAGCAATGAATTGTGGACCGTTGTCACTACGAATTGTCTCTGGTAAACCAAACCGTGCAAATATACTGTCTAAGCTGTTAATAATTTTATCGGTTGTCGTACTTTTCAAAATTACCACCTCAAAGAAACGACTAAAATAATCAACCACTACTAAAATTGATTCGCCATTAGGAAATGGTCCCATCAAATCCATTGCGAGATCTGTCCATGGTTTATCTGGAAGAGATTTCGTTTTAATCGGTTCCGGTAACGATGGAGAACTAACAAGCTGACAGGCATGACAACTTCTACACACACGCTCTGTGTCTTTACTCATATTTGGCCACCACACTTTAGTTCGCAATCGTTCTTTCGTTTTCGTGATTCCCTGGTGTCCCTCGTGTGCGATTTGTATAACTCTTTTGCGCAAATTGACTGGCACTACCATCCTTGTCCCTCGCAACAGTAATTTCCCTACTACGCATAATTCGTCCTTAACCATACGATAAGCCATGTCACACTGTTTCCAATCACCGGAACGAATACACCCTATGGCATACATAATTTCCTGGTCTTTCGCCGATTCTCTTTCTATTTCATGAATAGTTAAAGCTGAAGGAACGGCAGTACATGCGATAAATGGAACATATTCTTCTGCAACATTGTCCGAGCAATACTTATCAGCTCTTACCGAAAGTCTACTTAAACAGTCTGCAATGTTTTTCGGTCCAGGAATGTACTTGACAACGAATTAATATGGTTGCAAACGCAACACCCAACGCTCAATACGTGCTGAAGGCTTCGATCTTGTTGAGTATATCGTTTCGAGAGGTTTATGATCCGTAAATAATTCGAACTCAACTCCATAGATATAAAGATTAAATTTCTCGCACGCCCAGACTACTGCTAACGCCTCCTTCTCTGTCTGGAAATATCGTCTCTCTACATCAGTTAGGCTTCTACTCGCATAGCTGATAATTCGGTGATTTTCCCCTTGTCGCTGAATTAATACAGCTCCTAGACCAACTGGGCTAGCGTCCGTTATGATTTGCGTTGGTGCGTTTTTATCAAAATACCCAAGTGTTTCAGCGTTGGCCAAACGACTTTTTAATGCATCAAACGATTTCTGTTCGTCTACACCCCACTTAAATGGAACCACTTTCCGTGTTAATTTCCGTAGTGGCTCTGAACATGTCGCTAAGTCAGGTATGAATTTCCCACTAAAATTCACCAAACCAAGAAAACTGCGCACTTCTGATGAGGTCTCCGGTCGTCTAGCGTTAACGACAGCTTTGACTCGAGCTTCAGTAGGATCTATCCCTTTATCAGACAGAACATGGCCCATAAACTCTAATTTAGATAAGCGCAAAGTTCATTTGTCTTTGTTTAAGGTTAAGCCCCTACTTCTCAGTTTCTCTAGTACCGCAACAAGTCTCTTATCGTGCTCCGCTATATTTCTGGCATGAATAATTATATCATCAGACACATTTCGGACTCCTTCACAACCTTGTAAAACTTGTTGAATTGTATGCTGATAAAGTTCTGGAGCCGAATTAATGCCGAACATTAAACGTTTGTACCGATACAATCCATTAAAAGTCACGAAAGTTGTAATGTCTCTCGATTCCTCCGATAGTTCCAACTGGTGAAAACCCCATTTAAGATCGAGTTTACTAAATATACTACTCTGGTTTAAGTCTTCCAAAACTTCGTCTATGGTCGGAATAGGATGTCTTTCGCGAACTATTGCCGTATTCGCTTGGCGCATATCGACACATAATCAGATCTCACCAGAACTTTTCGGGACGATGACGACTGGACTGACCCACGAAGACGGACCTTCGACTGGCTCAATAATATCTAAGTCTTGCAACTCCTGAAGTTTGTCGCTCACCTTCCTCCGTAAGGAAAATGGAATTCTCCGAACCGGCTGTGCCACTGTATCTTTACCTGGTGGTCTTTTAACTTCCCGACACCAATAAAAATGTCTTTATAGTTTCCAAATATGTCCGAATTCTGTATAAAGTTGATGCCTACATCTACACCGATTTTCAAAAGACCCAGCTGAACCGCAGACTCCTTAGCAAGTAACGAAACTCCATCACCATCAATGACGTAAAAATCCACAGAGTTAAGAGACTGTCTACCAGCAGTTGCCGATGTTGTAAATTTACCTAACAACTTCAACGGTGTTTTCGATCCATATGCATACAATTTCTTATGCGTTAATTCTGACGAGCAGTCTATATTCTGTCTCTTTAAATGTTCCCATG
The DNA here is from genome assembly GCA_036850965.1 of Patella caerulea. Taxonomy (NCBI): domain Eukaryota; kingdom Metazoa; phylum Mollusca; class Gastropoda; family Patellidae; genus Patella; species Patella caerulea. The sequence goes on along the minus strand of JAZGQO010000001.1, from coordinate 44,205,221 downwards.
TTGTCCTATCTACAATATTAGAGCTCGCTCCCGAGTCAATATACATTCTCACGGGAAGTTTCTTCTTACCAATAAATACATCCACGATGTTGTCATTGTCTCTGGTATTAATACCAAAGGCATATTCATCACCATCATCATAGTCCTGTGTGTAGTGAACTTTATTCGAACTTTTACCACGTGCATATTTCAACTGTGTTGTGGCTGGGCACATTTTCTGAAAATGACCTATGTTATGACACCTATCACATCGTCTTGTTTTTGCCGGACATTCGCGATCCCACTGTTTATGACCATGTCGACCACACTTTTGACATAAATCTTCTTTCCGCCGACTGTTTGCACCATCACCATTTTTCTTCTGATAGCTATTATTATCAAATTTACTGTAACCTGGCTTTGATTGGAACTTTCTCCCACGCACATAATGAAGATCATCATGTGATTTCTCTTTACTGGAATTCTCTATAGTCGCTGCCTGTCTTTCAGCCGCTTCAAATGCTCGACCCATGTCCATCATTTGCACCAAAGTCAGAGTTGCTCCTCTTTCTAGAAACTTCTTCCTGAGATGATGTGATTGACATTTGTCAATTACTTGATCTCCTATGTGTTCATCTTTTTTGTCTCCAAAATCACAGTTCTCTGACTGACGTTTAAGTTTGGTAATATACTGATCTAACGTATCTGAATCATTCTGTTTCATCTGTCGAAACTGGTGCCGCTCAAATGGAATGTTAACTTGAGGTAAGAAATAGTTATCTAATTTACCAATGGCAGTCGCATAATCATCGCCTGTGTTATCTAAAGTCTCAAAAATTTCCTGCACTTCCATTCCTGCACAATGAAGCAAGAGTGCTCGTTTTTGTTTATCATCCGTTACACCTTTTCCAATTACGAAAAGTTCAAATGCTCGCTTCCACCTCTTCCATTTCAGGGAGATCGCCGTGGGATCGCCGGAGGGATAAAAGTTTGAGATTCCCCCAATTTCTAATGCCGTAGTGATTTCGAAGCTAAAATAACTCAATGATGATATTGCTTGACCATCCTCGTCGCCAATCTGTAGTGTTCCGCTCAGAGATGAGTCGCCCAAACCGGGAATAACAATGGATATTATTATAAGAATATGGAAAGTATTTATTCACATGGTAGCCGCCATATTACAATACACTAAGGGAAGTAACTCTCATTACGACCCGAGTAACTCATAACAATGCAACATTAGTAACTCACTACAGTGGGGTCCACGGGGTCGGGCCCCCCCCCCCTGCTCAGACTTGAAAAAATTTTATGCGATTTTATTGGTGATTTTTAAACCTGTAATTTTGAAATTTACCTTCCGGAAATACGTCAGAATGCACCAAATTGAATCTAATTTACCAAATTTTTCCGTTAATTGGTTAAGTGCCTTCGGCGCTGACGCCCACCCCAATTATCAAACCTAGACCCCCCCCGTGCAAAAAATCCTGGATCCGCGCCTGTGATTGGGACATTTACGAATCTTGTTTTAGTCACAAGGTTTAGAAGGCACATTACCTTTTTATTTTAAAAGTATGATTTATTGCTTGTCCCTTTTAGCCGCCTCGATACTGGTGTAAACATCCGGTTTAGATATAATTTAATGGCGACTTCTACCGATCATAATCTCATCAAACAAAAAGAGGTATTACCTTCATCAAAGATAAGAATGTCCGGGTCTAAAGGGTTTTTAGAAAACAGACTCTTTGCACAAACCTTTTCAAACTCATCGCTTGGAGATTACTAAACTAAATCTATCCTAGAAAATAGCGATAAACGGGGCTTGAAACTACGTATAGTAGTACGCCACAAAAAATTATGAATCGGCACAACGTACCGAAAGCGATCATAAAATATGGAGTTGAATCTACGATCCAACAATATCGCAAAATAAAGGTATGTAAAACAAACCAAAGTATATGATATTTATATGAGTAGTGTACCACTAGTCATGGTCTAGATCAAATAAGAAAAAGACAACTAGAGCCGAGTCTTACCTCGTATTTATGGTCAGGCGGATGTTGACTCAGTGCTGCACGTGCAACTGTGCTATTTTTAGACTTTGAATGTTGAGTGTATACATATTTATTAAGATCAATGAGAAATATGCAATATAAATCTGAGATGCCCTAAGGACATATAGTGGAATATAATTATTGTTACCAACGCTAAATATGTTGCATCATGCAACTTACAAAATGCAATTTCCTCGCAAAAGTCATTCGCAAATCAATAACTTTAAAGACAGATAGGTAACAGGGAAAAATTGCGCAAACGCAACAGCAGTTGCTTTGAGTCACTTACACCACGGCATGTTATGCACATGCAAAATGCACAACAATCACTATAAAAGTGCTGGGTTCTCGAATCTGCTTTAAACTTAGCACAGTTTTTATAATTTGGAAATTATTCTTTGCATGCAGAAATCGGTTTAAAAATGACCTTACTTCATAATCTTGACAGAAGTTAATTTTTCACAACCGATTTAATTACAAGCAACAAAAACTGCTCAGTGACCTCTGTAACCTTAAAGGTTGAGTTAATTTGGAATAGTTGAGAAAGAATAACACTATTCTAAGAGAATATAAACAAGATGAATAGTCTGAGATGGACAATTTGACATTATATCAACAAACATTATAATGATTATATTTGTCCACATTCAACCCATCTACCAGTCTAATATACACCTGTCTAGTAATTAAAGCTATATACCGGTACCCTCAATGTCTATATTTTATATCAACTCTCTTTACATTAACTTTCAATCTCCTCTCTCAATGTTTAGTCTTCAAAATTACTGTTTATGATTTATGTAACTGTTTTTTAATGTCTGAGCCATGGTGGTGTAAGATGTTGAGACATCTTTTTAGAAAATACATTATAAAAAATTTGAATAAGAAATTCAGACCAATTGGTCTTTTTTATTGATATTATGAATACATGTCCAGCACTTAGTTGAAAATGTCAGGTACATTTAAAACCGTTATTTCCAGGCCTGAGGATTGGTGTTTGTTAGTTGTACTGATTTAAGTTGAAGAGTATTAGGATCTGAACTGAAATCAGGACACACATCTTGATCATTCAAAATTTTTATTAAAAGGTTTAGGTCTGATAAATTATTATTTATATCATATGTTCCCAATCTATTTTGGGTGGCGACCCCATTCCAGCCCCCGGATCAGATCGCGACCCCTTGAAGAACAAATAAAAAAAAACCAAGTACAAACAATCCAAACCATTAGAAGTCACTACTATGAAACATCATTATCATTCGCTCATGGTCTGGTTAGCTCGCCGCCTGCCAAATGCTGATGACTCTAAGGCCCAAAAACTACCTGAATTGCGCCCGCGATGTAGGGTGCGCAATTATGCAACAGTAATTAGGATGCTTGGCTAAGAGCTGTATAGATCACATGTTTCCGAAGCAATGGCCACAGTTTTACAACTTCTATCCATTGCCAGAATTGTCTGAAATTCCCGAACTTTTAGGTACGTTATTTCCCTTAACTGTAGACACAGGAATAATAACGTTGTCCAATCAGAGGTTGTGATACAAACACATATCCAAATACAAACATTGCGATCTCCACCAAAAAATTTATAGATGAGTTTACAGCCGTTAAAAGGTTTTTTAGATGAAAAACTCGCGGAAAAGCAATTGAAACTGTTTTAGAGACAAGAAAAGTATTAATTTGCATGAAAATTGGCAGTGGCAAGTCTCTTTGTTTCCAGTAACTTTGACATTGAATGAACCTTGAACTTAGCAACTCGATTATCACAGGTAGATATTTCAGTTGGAAAGCGCAAGACTTGGTATTCACAATGATATTTTCTATCGCAGAATCTGAGAGGTCTAGAGCTAGGTCCTAGACCAATCGAAATTAGTGATGAAAAATGTAGACTGAAAGTGTTATGTGAAGGCCTTGATAAGATGTACGGAGTTAAAGCGAGATCAAGCCTTCTACTGAAGATGCATAGATACATTACATGAAAAGATAGCATTTTTTTGAAAGTTCTCAGACTAGCCCGCGACCCAATGAAATGTGCTCGCGACCCATAGGTTGGTAAACGCTGAATTAGATGTTGTAAGTTCAAAATACATTTTTTCTTACAAACAGCTAAGACTGATGTCAAACATTAATTTATCAATGTAGGTTAGAATCACCCTTTTTTAATAATCATTAAACAGGCGTTCGTTGAGAGACTTCATGTTTATCTACCAGTTTCTATAAACTTAACAGAAACAATTAATTACAAAGTAATTTTTTAAATGCTTTGACTCATTTCAACCTCCAATATTAAAGGCCAAGTACATTTGATACTACTTTTGTTGTGTGATTTCTTATTTGCTGTGTATCCCACCTGTCTACAGCTAACAGCCAATCAGATCAAATTTGACACACTAAACCTTTTAATTAAGATTTAACTTCTAAATATTTAAATTATCTTCCACAGGAGATAATGAAGACTGAAATGGGAGGTTTAGGATTTGTTCTGACACTCAAAACTTTATTTGATTTTCATTGCAAATTTATTTACAGTGCCTTGTACGAGGAAATAACAGAGGTTTTAAGTGATGACAAGACTGAAGCAAGATCTAAAGGAATTCTATGGGCATCCCCCATGGGTGTGACTGGCATTCTGTTATGTTGATTGAAATTTAGCCAAAGGGAATAAACCACTTGAGAAAAGGATTTGTATTACATTTCATGAATATTGTCTGACATCTTGATTAGGTCCTTCGTCCCTTTTTCCATTGCCGGCTTTTCGTTTTTTAAATCAGAAATTCTATCAAGATCTTTCTTCCATTTGCTTGTCTTTCATCTTCAAAGTGATAATATTTTGTAATGTGCCCATAAAGTCTTTGGTTCTGACCTTGTTTTATATCTGGGTGACGTCACCCAGAAAAGAAATTCATATTTTATTTATTCAAAGCAAAAGTATTAACCTTAACATCAAAACAATTCCAAAATGGAAAGCATAACTTAAGATTTATCTGAATTTATTTATGGTTGGTTATAAAGATGACAACGTTGTCCTCTTTTAATATTTGTGTGACACTGCCAAGAAATGATCATTCTTATATTATTTAATGGAAGTCAAAATAAAAACATCCCAACAATTCCAAAATGGAAACCATAAACCAAGATTTATCTAAATTTATAACTGAACAGCTACCTGTAAGTCAAAGAGCTAAACATTTTGGATTTAGGTCAAAATTTTTGAATTAGATTGTCTGGTATGTTATATTGATTGGTGTAATAGGCACAAGTTCTTTCTGAATATTTTTTTTTTGTTAAACAGATTAAGCAGCACCAGCTAGATTACTAATTTTAGTTTCATTTTTGGCTGACTGCACAAAATTACTAATGGTCCGTTGAGACGGTTAAGTTAAACTGGTTTGAAAAAACTTTGGATCGTTAAACCAGTTTAACTTTGCCAGCTGAATGCAAATAAACCAGTTTAAAAACCCCAGCTCGTGACCCGTCTTCGAGAAGACCTTTTATTTTAAACTGGTTCATCTTGGCCGTCTGAACTAGTTGCCTTAAAAACCCCAGCTCCAGCTTGCTTTGAGCATGCGCAGTACGCAGTGATTTCCATTTCTGTGAAAATATCAGGGTCAGACAGTGCCAATGTTATCGAAAGTGTGCAAGAACAGAATAAAGAATATGAAGCTACCCACGCATAGTTAACCCTGGCGATTTTGAACTGGTTTACAAAAAAAGTGTCTGAACGGTATCTTCATAACGCTGACTTATCTTTAGGCACGGAATTTTCAAAGAAAACAGTTTTTTTTGGTTGATTTACCACCAAGAGCAAAATCAAATTATGAACATGAAAAGAAATCCAAAATGGAAGCCATCAAGAAAAGATTTATGTAAATGTATTAATGAGCACCTAGCACAGTCGCGCGACTAGCCATTGGTCAATTTTTGCCAGGCATGAAAAAAACTAACAAAGATGACTATTTGGATTTTATTGGTAGCATAAAGAAGTGAAAGTATTTCAATTACAAAACTGATGAGTTTAACAGGTCTGTAACATGTCGACCAATCAGACCTTTTAGATCTCTTTATTACCCCAACATACCAGTTAGTTACTATATCTTCTAAAGTTCTAACAAACAACTGCTATAAACATAAATATTCTAATATCATCTTCACACTGAATCTAGCTGAAACATTTATATGCAACCTAACTTTCAGGAGGAGCTGACCAAGAAATTCTGTCTAGCCATTTTGATTGACCAGAAAAGAATAGATAGTGCACAGACTGCGTTTACTGGCCTGCACATCATTTTACCATCTAAATAGTAAATTTTCAGATGATAAACACCAAAATTGTGATTAATCATAGGTAGACTGTTACTATCCAATGTGCTGTTCAGACAGCCCTAGGTACACAAGCCAGTTTAAACTGGCCTGTGTTTTTTTCTTGTCTACAATATCACCCTTGAACACTAGATGGAAAGAGACATAAAACTCCTGGAATAAATAAAAGGCCTATGCTTGAAAGCCACAAGAGAGTAGCATTTACATCAGCTCAGCTGATATGACACTTCCTCATCTTGACCAAGACAGTGTGGAAGTGTGGACAATTTCGAGGCTGGTTCTGAAAGCCTGCACATAATTCGATTCCAGTTATAATGATAGTAGTCAGGACAGTGATTGGTAGTATAAAGTGCGTGATTTGTTGCGCGACCTTTGATAATAATGCGGGCCTGCTTGATCATAATAGACGCGGGCAATTCCCGAGTCCTGAACGTGATAATGATACGGGACTTTGGGATGAAAGTGAAAACAAGGTATTGTAATCCGCACATGGTCATGGCAGCGGATGTGTGTGTTCATGGTGGCATTGCTCATGGCTGCTATTGATATTTTTGTTCATTTTATATAACTTTATCAAAATCTTGTGAAATAAACAATATCCCAAAAGTATTTAAACAAAAATTCGTTTTCGTGTTAGTTTTAGTGAAAAATGAAAAATCTAAAATGGCCGCCATGATGTCACGTGACAGCATGCATATGTAAATTACCAAAATTCGATTTTTTCCTCTTAGCCCAACCTCATGCCCATCTAAACACACAAAACTATTTTTCATAAAAGCTTCCATAAGTGTGGTTTGGCATTTAGTAATTTTCACAGACGATCCATTCTTTTTTTTTTAAAGTGTAACAGTACCTATTTATTTTAAATTTCTCGATCCAGTTAGTAATCAAAAGTTTCTATTTTTATAATTATTATCAGTGTATAATAATACTAGGTTTATATTCAAGCTTTCTGTTCCATGTCTAATCTCTAGTTAAAGTACTTGAATGTGATATAGTTAAAGATACATTATGGGAGATCAGATAATGAGTTGGCAGTTCTCACTACAATAGTTAAAAATTTGCTGATGTAAAGGCAATTTGCTGAAAATTTCTGTCAAATTGATCCACTATGACCTTAGAACTAAGCGAATGAAAGTTTCGCTTCGACTTGGTCATCATTACTAAAGTCGTTAATACAAAACTTGTAGTCTCTGTTATCCATTTAATTGGTAAATAAGGAAGGATAATTTTAAAGCAAATTGAACTACAATCCAACAAAAATCTCATGCTAGCCTTGACATCCAGAGTTGATTATGGTCTGGCTAAGTTAATTAATGTCTAATTGATAGTTTTTATAGCAATTCAGGCCTAAAGAAAGGCAGAATTTGCCCTTGCATAAATGTTTAAGTAGCCAGTTCTTAACAAATAATTGTTAAAATTTACTCCCAAACAAATTCACAAACTGGCCTTTTGGCCTTCTTTTTTCACTGTTGCTAGTTTGACAGTGACAACAATTGAAAGAAAATGTGTTTCTGTGATTACAGGGCTCATTGATATTAGAGTCGCTGTTCAACAACAAACGGCCACAAACATTCCACTCGCTCTTGACTCAGAGCTCAACTCATAAAGCTCACTTTATCGCTAGCGTTTCTATTTACCACTAGTATTTTAGGTACAAAAAAAATTTGCGCCTGATTTTGGCCAAGCTGTGAGTAGAATAGCAGGTTGCTTGTTAACCTGTTTGCTCATCTCTTTAACAGGCATGGTTATTTCAATAAATTAGAAGATATTAGGAATATGGACTACCATGACTACCTTAAAATCAATTATACAGATTTAGGTAAAAAAAACAGTGATATCATAAATGTCTGTTTGAATTAAAGAAAATATTACTGTTTGTATTTTACTGTTGGCGTTTTTAATGAATTTACAACTTCAATCATTATAAATATAAATAAGTCAAGGGGTCATACACAAAGCAGGGTATGCTTATTCTTTTCCGAAGACCAGATATACATGACACCCCTCCCCAATCCCCACATTTCTTTAGGAAGCCCACTCAGCTAATAAATTTTCTTCATACTCATGAATTAGAAGACTATGACCGATGTCTAGGTCATATGTTATTTTATTATTTTTCAATTCTGTTTTAAATTTAAAAATCTATATTTTAAATTTCATTAATGCTTGCTTAGTCATTAGACAGCAATTAACCTGTCAGTCAAATTATGACAGACTGACAACTAAAGTAGTTGATCTGTTAAGTCTCTTCTAACTATTGTTTTAAATGCTTTAAGTCTTAATCCTTTGATAATTATATGTTTATGTCAACACTTTCTAATAACTGATTTGTGTAAATAGACAAATGTATGCTAGATTATCATTAGTTGGAGAGACCAGCTTAGGGAACATACTGGTTGGAGGTCCGATATATTTACTAAATTATAAGTTGTTAAATTGTTGCTGTTAATTATTTGCTGCTGAAAATAAAGTGTTGAAGATCCATTACAAGAATCTGTAGTCATTTCTGATACTTAAAGAACACACCTCGATGAGCTACATTCCCTGAAAGTCGAACGGTGTTAAGACACACAAGCCTCATGGAACATCAATCTGCAACCATATTAAAATGGTCACCGACTGTGCCAAATGTCAGATATTTTTTTATAAAAGAAAAGTTCTAAAGAAATGTGTTGAAAAGATGGGATATAAATTAATTTATTTTTCAGGGAAATCTTACGCAGAGTAAATATTATGTGCAGGATTTTATACAATGATCTTAGATTACTGGCCACATGTTTAACTGTTCTTTGTTCAATCTCTGACAGGCAAAGATGGTCCCATCTGGACAAATAGTTGAAGTGTTGATCAAGATTTTCTAGGATATTATTCTGATGCTATCACACCTGTCCTGAACAAAACTACATTTAATAAAATAGATGTAGGTAAAACCTGTACATCTGTTTAACTAACAGACAATTGAATCACGGCTTTTAATTCTCTTTAATTGTAACTGCACACTGTCAAAAGAGATATTGCATTTTCCAATTTGCAGGTGTTTTTGCTAAATATTTTGAAGTTTTTTTAAATTTCTTGAAATATGTATCTAATTGATTGTTTCAAGGTTTCAAAACACATTAATGAAATGACATTTATCTTTCTTTATTATAGAACTACAGTTTTATATATCTCTGTGTTTAAATGACAGATGTTAAATCTGCTGAAGAAGATAGTTAAATTCTTATGTATTAAAAAAACAAACTAGAGAAATATTGAAAATTTTAATCCTTTCTTTAAAAGTGCATTGAATTAATTTTAATCTATATGTACATTTCTCCCCCGCCCCCTTAAATGTTTTTCATGCAAGTTTCTGTTTATCAGTATCAACTACCAAATCCCAAATCTCCCCACCCGACACCACCACCACCCAAAATATCAGCATCACAAATCCACATAAACAAGCAGTTGATATGCATTCAAATGAACAAAATATATGTAAAGTATAAGTGAGTTCTAAATACCATGGATAATAAAATAAATAATATTTATTCAGTTTTTTCAAAAGGATCTGTCTTAAGAAGATTAATATGGGGATACTTAAAACAGTTTATTTGAAAGTCTACAGGTGTGTTTGAACAAACACGCCAGACGCAACCATTCCTTTGGGGGAAGTTGTAAGTGATGTTTATATCTCCTGGTGCCAAAAGGGAAATGAATTTTGCTAAAGAAATTTACAAAGTACTTTTTCTGCAACACAAGATTCTTAGTGTTATATGTAAAAAGATCCTGGAAGTTCAGCCATGCTTTACAGCTTAAAAATAACTGATTGAAAGTCTGCTTTCTCAAAAGACATTTTAGGAAGAGGCGGACGTTCAATTCTTTGATAAATTCAATGAATTCAGTAGTTATAGGATTATAAAAATGCTAATTTTGTCTAATGAAAGAATGAAATTAGATTTTAAATTAATTGAAGGCTATGTCAACAAAGGAAAAAAATCCTTTCTTAATGATCCTTTGTTGGTATCTGTGCTATTCACATTGATGTATGATAATCTGTGCGTAATCCCCCACCAAACATTAGAACAATTTCAACAATAACCTATACGATTACTGACCGCTTCCCATATAATATTAAAGGCCCTTCAATAAGTTAAGGACACACACTTACAAAAAATAACGTAAATTATGAAAATTATTTAGATGTGATAAGAAATCCAAAACACAGAAAAGCACTAACAAATCTCAGAATAAGTGCACATAAATTGAAATTTGAAACCGAAAGACATTTAAAACTAGACGTAAAAGATCGTTTTTGTTGTATATGCCAGGAGATAGATGACGAAATTCATTTTCTAACAAATTGCAAACCACGTGACAAAAATAGAACAGAACAGCTAATTTTATTCCAAGAGCCAAATTTTTATAAAATGAATGTTTCACAACAATTTAAAACACTAATGATAAAAAAAAAATGTAGAAATTTTGAAATGTTTAGGAGGTTTTATATACAATTCGTTCATGTCTCTGTAAAGTATGTATGTTTATATAATTATGTACATGTATGTATTATGTATCCTTCGTTGTCTCATTTATATTTTATTAATTTCATCTGTATGTGCACATAACCGTGTAAGTTTTTGTTTATGCAATAAAGTTTCTACTTCTATAATGCTTCTGGAATTTATGAAAATCTTTGAGTGGTGTAAATATATTAACAGCCAATCACAATCTCAAAGAAATCAAATGGTCATTATTGTCACAATGCGGCCACATGTTCAGACTTCTGTCCATTCATCAAGAAAAATCATTAATTGATGCACTGACTGCTGGTCAATTTATTCCCGATCATTGCTATGGTAACAGATTGATAATCAACTTGTAGGAGGAAATAATAATAAATAAATCAGCAGATATTTGTTTTCATAGTATGTACCGGAGAACAATACCATACATAAAGATAGGTTGCCAGGCAACGAAAGCATACGCCCACAGCAGCTGAATCGTCCAGGCAGTCAACAAGAGTTGTCGTATATTTTTACTTTTTTGGGTAATGAAACATTTATAATACATTAAAATCTGATTAAGAGTAACAACTCATTATGTAATTATCAGAAAATCATTAGAATTTGTTTGGTTTGTATAAAGTTTTGCCCCAAGCTATTGTTTAGTATACAAAACATTTAACATCATGGGTTTAGCTGTTCAGTAATCAAAATTCAATATACTTGTTTGTCTCAAGACCTTAATCTCTGTGCATCAATTTGAAGTCAAACAGATAAGTTTGGCCTCTAGAGCGTCCACAAGATTTTTTAAAGTGATCCAGGGAGATAACTTTGGCTGTAATTATCAGAAATTGCTGAAACCAATAAGCTTCTTCGTCTCGGTGTATAAATTTAAAGTCAATCGGATATTAACTTTGGTCTCTAGAGTGTCCACAAGATATTTTGAAGTCATTAAGGACCATAACGCTGGCAGTAATTGCTGAAAATCAATAGGCTGCTTTGTCTCATGACCTTAAACACTGTGTATTTATTTTGAGATTGTTCAATTCAAATCGGGATAGTTCTTTAAGTCGGCGTTTTCCAACCCCTGTGCTCTTTTCGTGGGGTCATGGTCTAGTCAGAGAACTTTAAAAAAATGCTATATTTTCATGTAATGTATCTATACAATAGAAGACTTGATTTCGCTTTAACAATGTACATCTTATCAAGGCCTTCATGTAACACTCTTCAGTCTACATTTTTCATCACTAATTTCGATTGGTCTAGGACCCAGCTCTAGACCTCTCAGATTCCTCAATAGAAAATATCATTGTGAATACCAAGTCTTCCAACTGAAATATCTACCTGTGATTATCGAGTTGCAAAGTTCAAGGTTCGTTCAATGTCAAGGTTACTGGAAATTTCCAAAACAAAGAGACTTGCCGCTGCTAATTTTTGTGCAAATAAATACTTCTATAGTCTCTAAAACAGTTTCGATTGCTTTTCCGCAAGTTTTTCATAGGGTAAAAAAAAACTTTTAACGGCTGTAAACTTATCTAATCTTTTTGGTGGAGATAGCAATATTAGTATTTGGATATGTGTTTGTATCACAACCTCTGATTGGACAACGTTATTATTCACCTGTCTGTAGTAAAGGGAAATAAGGTACTTCAAAGTTTGGGAATTTCAGACAATTCTGGCCCTGGATAGAAGTTGTAAAACTGCGGCCATTGCTTCGGAAACTTGTGATCTATACAGCTCTTGCCACATTGCTAATCGATTTCCTTTCATGGCCACGAATTTGTTCCATCAGTCTATCATTGTTTTATCTCTCTGACGGGATTTCCTAGTAAAATGTGACTTTGTACTTTGAGGGGTCGCAATCTGATCCTGCGATGGGGTCGCCACCCAAAAAAGGTTGGGAACCTATGCTTTAAGTTGATGATTTCAATCTATTCATATCAGAACTAAAATAATTACTCATGTTTAAACATATGTGTAAGAAAAATCATTCCTTTACTTTCAAAACTATAAATAATTAAAATGTCAGACATTCATTTCTTTAACCAAATAGATCAATTCCGACCCCAAAATATCGCTTCAAAAGTAAAGTTAGAGACGCATTGTTAATTTGAACCCAAGGCAGACTACAGTGGACTGGACGCGGTTCTCCAGGGACTTCAAGAAATCATACAAGCAGATAGTCTCATCAGCTGGCTTAATTTCCTGCCTCCAAAAGTTGATTAAGTTTTCAAGTATTTTGACCGGTGATTCATGCACTGTCTCTTTCTTACAGGGGACATGTAACCATTTGTCATCACAACTAGCCTTTGTTTAAGAAGTGGAGATTTTAATCTTGAACTCGGGGACTGTAAAGGACACTGATGAGGCTATTGAGTCACCACTCTGAAATAGTCCCTTTCACCAGACCTCAAACCATTTGTTTACACAAAAAAAAACCAATAATGGTGCTTGCATCACATGACAGCAGGTCTGGAGGGAAGGTTATCCGACCATTGTGTACACTCTTGTTAAGTATCAAGTATATTTGATTTTAGAAGCGTTTCTTGCTCCAATCACTCAAATACAAGTCACTATTCTTACAAAACATCTTAAAGCCATTTTAGATATATTATTCTCAGAAACATGGTTACAAATAATAAACTCAGTTTTACTCATTATTACACATATATTTTTTGACTCACAATTAGGAACATAAAATAGATTTTCTTTAAACCTTTGGTTAAATTAGATATGTATCGTAATCACAAGTTTTTTTACCATATATATATAATACAAGAACTGTTTTTCAGATTTTTTGTCTGCTGCTACATCGGCTTGAGTTTGTACAGCCCTGTTACACAATGATCAGAGTTGTATGTCTAACCACATTGGTTTACCAAAAAGAAGCTAAATAATATAATAATTTATCTAAGATTTTCTAATCTAATATTTTTGCATTGCATGTTAAACCTTCTAAACTTGGAAATTTACTAACGAAAGTGATTGTCCATATGATGCAAGGAACATAGTTTTTTATTAAATTTAATTCAAAGCAGAACAAAATTGATGGGTTAGTTTAAGCAATATATCATTTAATACACTAAATTAGACTGAACACGAGGCATGGCCACATTATACTGTACAAGTTCTCAAAATATTTATTAGCTACATAAACTCCAAAATGAGAAGTTGTATCTAGTGTTATAGAAATAGTAAACATATCCTGCCTTAGGCATGATGCCTTCATTACTTAAATTGAAAATGGGGTAATATACTGTTAAAACACAAGTAGGAAACATTTTAACAGTTATGTTACATATCTGATAGTCTAATTTCCTTTTCTCTACCAATTTAGTGACTACAAATTATGACTTTTGATACCTATAGTTAGAAGTCATTGATTTCCAAAGTAGAGCCATTTCCACCAGTACCAAATAAATATTGGAAAATAGTTCCCTCAAGCCCTTCGAAATCTGTCGTAAATCTTAGAACCAGCTCATTATTACTCTCTAATTCATGTAGATTAGACCCAATGGCTTTGCAGAAAATGGCCATTACCTTACCGATATCGAACATCAATCGGCAACATCTCAATTTCTAATCAAGCGCACAAATTTATTACAGACTCACAATAACCTAGCTTAATAACAATCAATGATAAGGAGAGATTAATTTTGAAAAAAGAAGATATAAGCGTTGTAGTAGGACTTAATGCCATTTCTAAATTCTTTCTTTTAATAATGGCTCCATTAAGAAGGGATTATTGTCCACATCCTCATAAAGGACACTATCTTTAAGAATAATTACAATAAATATGTGTTTCCATATCAATGTGCTTTTGTGACCATTATGGCACAGAATTTAAGAGAAAAAAATACATCACTTAATGCTTAAGTCATATTTCTTACAATAATAAAACAGACAGTCATATTTCTTACAATAATAAAAGGTGAAAATATTTTCAACCATTATAGCCTCCCTTAGTCAGGGTTTCTATAGAAACGAGGAGACTTCCGCGCTTCTAGAGAAGATTTCTATAAGCTTCTTCATGTTGAATGATATTAGTTATTATAGCAAGGATGACATGAGGCATATTGATATCAATAACTACTTCTGCTCTACTATCGATTCAATATCAAACCCAATTCCTTAAAGCAATAATTTCATATTTTCAAAGAAAGTCAAATCATAATTATTTCTATGTCTTTTGCTCAATAGGTTGTCAACTCATTATTATACGAACATAGGCATTATTCCCCACTCTTATAACTCATTAACATAGGAAATGATAACATGTTGTGCACAATCACCTCCCTTGTTTTTCTATAACCCCCATGCAATAGTTATCGTCAAACGTTTGAATTTGAAGTTGAAAATGACATTTTTGCCAATTTCTCAACCGGCAATAGTGAATTATAGGATCATTCTTTAACAAGGTAGGACTGTTTATAAATACCATCTATTTTAAGGCTTTATTTTATCAAATTTTAAGTCAACAACTTAAAAATATAAAATTGCAGATTTAATATTGGCTTACCAAGCAATCTGTTTTAAAACATCTAATATAATATATCCCTTGATAAATCTAAACTCAACTATAAATTTTCAGTTTAAATCAAACATTGTGAGAATTTCCATTAACAGATAATCTTTTTTCTTTTTCTTTATTTTTTTTTTGGGGGGGGGGGAAGGGGGTTGCGGGGGAAAACTAAATTAATGTTCTAGGCAAAATTTCTGATTTTAAAATAAATTAGCCAATCCTAGAACTACATAAGATGAATGTAGAGAAAAGGGTTTGAGCTTGCACAAACTACAAGCAGGAAGAATGAAAAATGACCATCTGCCCTTACTGTATTAAGTTTAAATCAATCACAAAGTTCCATGCAAGGCAATTACTGTATTTTATACATGGGAGCAGTATGGTGACACAGTGAGTAAGGCACTGGTTCACTAACCTGGAGATCCTGGCTTTCCTATCAAAAAATGTGGTTCATTTTCATTCTAATACCTCCCCTTGATGGTTGGTTCACTTTAAAAGCATACATAAATGTTCAAAGCAATACCAGGTTAATGACATTTTAAAATAAACAGCAAACGGAAATTGCCAGGCAACAAAACATACACCCACAGTAGCTAAGTCATCCGAGCAGACAACAAGTGTTGTTGCAAATTTTTTCTTTTGTCAGTAATGAAACATTTATAATACACATAAGTCTGATATTAAGAGTAACAGCTCATTAAGTAATTATCAGAAAATCATTAGAATTTGTTTAGCTTTAAGTTCTGCCCCATGCCAATTAATGTTTTATATACAAAACATTTAAAATTCATTGAAAATCAATATACTTGTTCCTCTCAAGACCCTTAACCTCTTTTTATCAATCTAAAGTCAACCGGGTGATAACTTTGGTCTCTAGTCCACATAATTTTTCAAAGTGATTAATGGCCCTAACTCTGGTAGTAATTATCTGAAATCCCTAACTAGCAGCTGCTAGGCAGGATATTGTTGAAAATTAAATGGTCTCATGACCTTAAACAAAGTGTACAAATTTAAAGTTAATCGTATATTAACTTTACCCTTTAGAGCGTCCAGAAAGATTTTTCAAAGGGAGAGAAATCGGGTTGAATGTCCACTCGTAGGGGTCTTTAGCAGTGGGAGGAAACCAGAGTACCCGGAGAAAACCCACGAGGTTGTACTTGGCAAGGAGTAGGGTTGCCTGTTTGAAACCAAGCCAGTTGACTAGAAGACAGGCCGTATGATACACCGCGTGCATGCTAACCATTCGGCTATCCACCCCTACTTTTTCAAAGAGATCAAGCAGGGCCATAACTGATATTAACTTTAGATTCTTGAGCATCCACAAGATATTTCAAAGTTATCAAGGGCCATAATTCGGGCATTAATTATTGGATATCGTTGAAAATCACTAGGCTTCTCCATCTTCATCTCACTAATGTAAACAACATATATCAATTTCAAAACAATCAGATGATAAATGTAGTCTGTAGAGTGTTCATAAGAAATTGTGGACGACAGCAATATACGACCACATTTCCAATGTGGGCTTATAACTTCAATCTACTTAAAACCCAACAGATTCTATGTTATTCTTACAAAAATCACCCCAGGATTAGAATGCAATACTCGAGCAAATGTTCTTTGTCACTGAAGCATTGCCTGAATTATAGCACCAAGAAGAATCAATAATGGAGAATTCCTGTGAAACCACATTAAGTATTTGCATGCCAAGAAAATCAATACTCTTCTTCTGGAATTTAGGGTCACCTGCATCAAATCTATTGTTATCTTCAAAATCAAGAAGAAAGTGATAATCTACAAAGGCCTTAGAGTGTATATCTAAAAAAAAACTGAGCACAGTCCATTGTTCTTCTGTCATTTTATTGATGTCATATTATGTTCAATAAATTTGATTTATATAAAATTTCTATATTGATCATTATTTTGAGAGCACAAAATGTAATTCAACAACCAATATTACACTGACACTAAAGAATGACTTCATTTAGATTCATAGCAGACGGCAGAAGTATCCTTTCCTTCCTTTGTAGGTGAAAGTAAATCCTACTGCTTTTTTCCTATTTCATCTTAAATTCAGCCCCTTAATTTAGCTTTGATGTGTTAATCTAACATGGCTGTCAGTTAATGCCAAATACAAGACTATACAAATGTGTTAATATTAAACTGATCCATGCAAGATGTGATCCTATTGGAGAGCAAGATATTTTTTACACATTCTCGTAGAACGAGAAATAATGGAGGCCAATACAAGGTCAGGTGGAAGGAAAGCAGTTGGCATAACTCTTCTTGAAAACTAATGAAAAATCAATAGTAGGCCATTTCACAGACATTTTGTAAGACATATATCGTGAGAATGCAAGAATTAGATATATGTCCCTGTCAAGATTATCTGCGTCGTTTAAGGTATGAAAGGTTAACAATAGCCTCTAAACAAAATTCATCTTGTCATTACTCTCAGCTACAATGTGTTTTTGATATATTTTGTAATTTCTGTTGGTAGGCAGATATGTTGCCATAGCATTCATCTGAACCAATTCTAATTAGACCTCTTGGTCTTTAAGACTCGAGAGTATAACATTAGCTGTTCTAATGGCTTCAAATACGCTTCTTTATTATGCAATTGATGTATTATTTATACAAACCGTTTAGCAGTCTTAAACATTATATGTGTAGTAATAAGCATCTGTTTTGTAAGGGTATGCAAATAAAAACGAAACTAGCCACAAATGTAGTGCAATGGAATGGAATTCAATATATTGTAAATACAATACTTTGATCATTTTTTAGATAAACATCTAGTAATTTCTATGGTAGTGGTAGGCTAATGTGCGCAATGTGAGGTATGAGAATTTTGCACGAACAGCAGTGTTTCTTCTTACTCATTTTCAAGGGTTCTTTTATTTGCAAACCAATATCTATATGCTAAAATCTCCTTTTTTTATGTCCCATCTAAATGACAAGGTAAACCAGGTTTCAACCTGGCAGTCCTGGCAGTCAACGTGAGTTGTCGCATATTCTTATCTTTTTCAGTAATGAAACATTTATAATACTCTGAAATCTGATTAACATTAACAACTCATAAAGTAATTATCAGAAAATCATTAGAATTTGATTGGTTTATATAAAGTTCTGTTTAGTATAGGAAATATTTAAAATCAGGGATTTAGCTGTTCAGTTATCAAAATTCATTGAAAATCAATACTTGTTCGTCTCAAGACCTTAAACTGTGTGTATCAATCTGAAGTAAATTGGATGATAAGTTTGGCCTCTAGAGTGTAACAAAAGTTTTTCAAAGTTATCAAGCGAGATAACTCTGGCAGGGGTTATCGGAATTCTCTGAAAATCCATAGGATTCTTCATCTCACGACCTTAAACACTGTCTATAAATTTAAAGTCAATCGGATATTAACTTTGGCCTCTAGAGCGTCCACAAGATTTTCGGAGGTGATCAAGGGCCATAACTCTAGCAGTAATTATCAGAAATCTCTGAAAATCAAAAGGCTTCTTTGTTTCATGACCTTTAACACTGTGTATAAATTTAAGGCCAATCAGATATTAACTTTGGGCTCTAGAGCATACACAAGATTTTTTGAAGTGGTCAAGGGCCATAACTCTGGCAGTAATAATTGGAAATAGCTGAAAATCAATAGGATTCTTCATCTCATGAACTTAATCACTGTGCATAAATTTAAAGTCAATCGGATATTAACTTTGGCCTCTAGAGCGTCATAACTCTGGCAGTTATGATTGGAAATCGCTGAAAATCAATGGATTTCTTCGATTCATGACTTTAAACACTGTGTATAAATTTAAAATCAATCGGATATCAACTTTACCCTGTAAAGCTGGTGGACGCCTGACCGCTGGACGGGGCCACGGCAATATTCGACCACATTTCAATGTGAATACGAATGATAAAGTGAGAGGAATCCAAAACCATTTAAATAACATAAACATAGACAGGATCAAAGTCATAATAAACTTGATACAGTGACACCAGTAGCAGGAGTGGTTAAAAACAAAGTCAAAGGTATCACAAAACCATCTTTTAAAGTATCTAACGTTTCATAAATAAAAACCTACTTCTTCAGAGAATATAAGCTACAAAAGATGGTTTTGTGATACCTTTGACTTTGTTTTTATCCACATTTCAATGTGGGCGTATAAAAATATTTCAACTGGCTAACTCGCATTGCCACAACAATTTCAGCCAATGGAAAGCTTTCTCGCTGTCAGGTCAGTCATTGATTACGGAACAGCAAAGGAAATAACGTAACAAAGATTTTAATATCAATTATGTGCTGATCAATGTATGCAGATGCAGTATGTAAAAATCGTCATTCTTATAATTCACATATATATATTTCTTTCCCGCATATTATTCAAGTGTGTAATTTGAACGGAACTTTATTTCCAGCACGACTTGCTTATCCAGACTGATATTTTAATCTTGATGAAATAGCTATAGCGACTTCATGTGTCGAAAACGCAATAACACTTGCTGAAAGAAAAAATAGGTTGCCAGGCAACGAAACATACGCCCACACAGCAGCTAAATCGTCCGGGCAGTCAACAAGAGTTGATGCATATTAAGGAATTATAAGAAAATCATTAGAATTTGTTTGGTTTTTATAATCAAACGTTTTTTTAAATCAGGTAATAATTGTGACCTCCAGAGGGACCACAAGCTAATAAAGGCGATTTTTCGTACAATCAGGGGGCCACAATTCAGAAAGTTACGATCCAATATGCAATGGAACCAAAATCTTTAGTTTATAAACATGTATTTCAAGTTTCATCAAAATTGAATTAAAATTGTGACCTCTAAAAGGTCCACAACCTTGATATAACACACTTTCACACTATTCGCGTACAAACGGCGGCCATTTTGTCTGTCAATTTTGGTCCGATTTTCACGAAATTCAACTTCTTTCTTCATTACCATATAATGGTGATATAATCAAACGGTTTTCAAAATCGGATAATAATTTTGACCTCCAGAGGGACCACAAGCTAAAAAGGGAGATTTTTCCGACAATCAGGGGCCATAATTCAGGAAGTTACGATCCAATGGGTGCAAATATTGAAATGAACCAAGATCTTTGGATTATAAACATTACATGTCAAGTTTCATCAAAATCATATTAAAATTGTGACCGCAACCTCGGGTCCACAACCTTGGTATAACATTTTCACACTATTCGCGTACAAACGGCGGCCATTTTGTCCGTCAGTTTTGGTCCGATTTTCATGAAATTCGAACTCAACATTCATTGCAGTGTAACGGTGATATAATCGGATAATAATATCGACCTCCTGAGGGACCACAAGCTAAAAAGGGCGATTTATCAGGGGCCATAATTCAGGAAGTTACGATCCGACAGGCGCAAATATCGAAAGGAATCAAGATCTTTGGGTTATAAACATGCATGTCAAGTTTCATCAAAAACAACCCATAGTAAGGCTGATGTCCCCCGCCGAAATCCCAAAATAAATAGATGTGACACATATTAATTAATCGCACATTTATTTTTTTCAAGTATCGAGCAATCAAACTGTACACGAAGTGTCATCCAAAAGTGTTTTATAAAGAAAAATGCTAAAACCGACGAGAAAAATGAAAATGTACCCTAGTTAGGGGGACCCTAAAGGCAGACCAAAGGGCCCCCACGCTTGACAAAAGGGCTCCTCTGGCCAAGGGAAAGGGCCCTCGTGTCCGAGTCAATCGTTTCGATACACTGTTACTGTCGAATCCATTACTGAATGAGAATCCAGTCATTGTATTGGCATAAAAATCATCAATCAAGATGAACCTAAGATGAAATTGCTTATCTCTGTCTACCCTAAGAAGAAAATGCTCATCTTCGAACTCCATCAAGGCATTGACCTAATAAGCATACACACCAATTTTGAACATTTTAACTCAATTCAAAGGAGAGTTATTGTGTTCCAAAGTCTCCGCAAATCAAATTGCTTATCGCTCTGCTTACCCTGAGCAGAAAATGCTCATTATCGATCTTAGTCAAGGTATTACTGTAATGAAACTATACACCAAGTTTCATCACTCTCACTTAATTAGAACTAAAGTTATGGTGTCCCAAAGCATCAACCAATCAAATTGCTTATCCCTGCTTACCGTAAGCGGAAAATGCTCATCTTCGAACTCCATCAAGGCATTGACCTAATAATCATATACACCAAGTTTGAACATTTTAACTCAATTAGAAGGAGAGTTATTGTGTTCCAAAGTCTCGGCCAATCAAAATGTGTATCGCTCTGCTTACCCTGAGCAGAAAATGCTCATTATTGAACTTAGTCAAGGTATTACTGTAATGAAACTATACACCAAGTTTCATCACTCTCACTAAATTAGAACTAAAGCTATCGTGTCCCAAAGCATCAACCAATCAAATTGCTTATCTCTGCTTACCCTAAGCGGAAAATGATCATCTTCGAACTCCATCAAGGCATTGACCTAATAAGCATATACACCAAGTTTGAACATTCTAGCTCAATTAGGAAGAGAGTTATTGTGTCCCAAAAAGTGTGACGGACAGACAGACGAACAGACGGACAGACAGACAGACAGACAGACAGACAGACGAACCCTTCGAAAGGCGGGGGACAACAAATTAAAATTGTGACCTCTACTGGGTCCACAATCTTGATAAAACATAATTTCACACTATTCGCGTACAAACGGCGGCCATTTTGTCCGTCAATTTTGGTCTGATTTTCACGAAATTCTAACTCAACCTTCATTACCATGTAACGGTGATATAATCAAACGGTTTTTTAAATCGGATAATAATACTGACCTCCAGAGGGACCACAAGCTAAAAAGGGCGATTTTTCGGCCAATCAGGGGCCATAATTCATCCAGTTACGATCCGATTGACGCAAATATCGAAAGGAACCAAGATCTTTGGGTTATAAACATGCATGTCAAGTTTCATCAAAATCGGTCCAAAATTGTGACCTCGAAACTGTTCACAAGCTAAAAACGTGATTTTTCGTACAATCAGGGGCCATAACCCATAAAGTTACAGTTCGATAATGCCAATATCGAAAGGAACTGAGATCTTATGGTGATAAACCTATGTTTTAAGTTTCATTGAAATCGGATAAAAATTGTGACCTGTAGACTGTTCACAAACAATTGTGGACGGACGGACGGGCGAACAGGGGTGACGACAATATACGTCCACATGAAAATGTGGGCGTATAAAAAGTTATTTTGCTCATGGACTTATTTACGCATTTAAAGGAATATCAGTCTATTGTTGTGAAATTATTATTTGGATAACAAATAGCGATATGGCCATTGTTTACATCGTGCATCATGGATTTTTAAAATATCAAAGTTCATTGATGAATCGTTGCAGCCCTACATAATGTCCATGGTTGAACCATAGTATTGTAACTATACCTAGTCTGAATCTAAACTGGTATCCTAATGTGAGGTAGTCTAATATAAAATTGTAAATGCTTTTCTATATGGAACAATGTGCAGTATATTTAGAGACAGCAACTAGTAATTAAAAAAGACTAAAGCTTACCTCAATACCCTTTCTATTACGAAACCGGATCCAATTCCCTCCATCTTCTCTCTGATATTCCAAGAGATAGGCTGTTGCGTATTCTTGACCCTAAAAAATATTAATATATCCAAATTAAATACTTGTCTCAATTAAAGATAGGTTGCCAGGCAACGAAACATACGCCCACCGTAGCTAAACTGTCTAAGGGGTTGACAAGGGTTGTCAAAGATAGGTTGCCAGGCAACGAAACATACATCAACAGCAGCTAAATCGTCCGGGCAGTCAACAAGAGTTGTTGCATATCCTTGATAACTATGAAAAATAGGTTGCCAGGCAACGAAACATACGCCCACACAGCAGCCAAATCGTCCAGGCAGTCAACAAGAGTTGTTGCATTTTAAGTAATCATCAGAAAATCATAATTCAAAATCACCCATAACTACAGTGTAACTGTGATATAATCAAACGTTTTTTTAAATCAGATAATAATTGTGACCACCAGAGGGACCACAAGCTAAAAAGGGTGATTTTTCGTACAATCAGGGGCCATAATTCAGGGAGTTACGTTCCGATATGGACAAATATGCAATGGAACAAAGATCATTAGGTTATAAACATGTATTTCAGGTTTCATCAAAATCAATTCAAAATTGTGACCTCTATAGGATCCAAAACCTTGATATAACATATTTTCACACAATTCGCGTACAGACGGCGGCCATTTTATCCGTCAACTGTGGTCCGATTTTCACGAAATTCAAATTCTCTCTTCATTACCATGAAACCGTGATATAATCTAACGTTTTTTTTAAATCGGATAATAATTTTGACGTCAAGAGGGACCACATGCTACCAAAGCGATTTTTCGGACAAACAGGGGACATAATTCAGGAAGTTACAATCCGATGGGCGCAAATATCGAAAGGAACCAAGACCTTTGGGTTATAAACATACATGTCAAGTTTCATCAAAATCGGTTCAAAATTGTGACCTCTATAGGGTCCACAACCTTGATATAACATATTTTCACACTATTCGTGTACAAACGGCGGCCATTTTGTCCGTCAATTCTAGTCCGATTTTCACGAAATTCAAACTCTCTCTTCATTACCATGTAACGGTGATATAATCAAACGTTTTTTTTAAATCGGATAATAATTTTGACCTCCAGAGAAACCAAAAGGTAACAAAAGTGATTTTTCGGACAATCCGGGGACATGGGACATAATTCAGAAAGTTATGATCCGATGGGCGCAAATATCGAAAGGAACCAAGGTTTTTGGGTTATAAACATACATGTCAAGTTTCATCAAAATCGGTTCAAATTTGTGACCTCTATAAGGTCCACAACCTTGATATAACATACATGTATTTTCACACTATTCGCGTACAAACGGCAGCCATTTTGTCCGTCAATTTTGGTCCGATTTTCACGAAATTCAAACTCTCTCTTCATTACCATGTAACGGTGATATAATCACACGTTCTTTTAATTCGGATAATAATTTTGACCTCAAGAGGGACCAAAAGCTAACAAAAGCGATTTTTCGAACAATCAGGGGCCATAATTCAGGAAGTTACAATCAACTGTTATCAACTGTTTTATTAAATCGGATAATAATTGTGACCACCAGAGTGACCACAAGCTAAAATAAGGCGATTTTGCGTATAATCAGGGGCCATAATTCAGGAAGTTACGATCCGATTGGCGCAAATATCGACAGGAACCAAGGTCTTTGGGTTATAAACATACCTGTCAAGTTTCATCAAAATCGGATCAAAATTGTGACCTCTATATGGGCCACAACTTTGATATAACATATTTTCACACTATTCGCGTACAAACGGCGGCCATTTTGTCCGTCAATTTTGGTCCGATTTTCAAGAAATTCTAACTCAACCTTCATAACCATGGAACGGTGATATAATCAAACGTTTTTTTAAATCGGATAACAATTTTGACCTCCAGAGGAACCACAAGCTAACAAGATAGGCTGGCACTGCCAGGCAGGATACGCCCACATTTTTGAGAGATGGATAGAGAACAAGCAATACCGCAAGTGATTTTTCCTACATCATTAAGTCCTGTATTTCATACTGTATTGGGAGCAGCCATTTTGTTGGTCAGTTCCAGTCTGATATTCATGAAATTCGAAGCCGACAATGATTATGGTGTGACGGAGAGAGAGAGAGAAATGGGGTTTAACGTCTACTCAACACAACTAGGTCATTTCGGGACTAACATCTGGTTTAATTTTATTTTCAATACTTCGCTTTGCGTAGGGGTCTTTAGCAGTGGGAGGAAACCGGAGTGCCGGAGGAAACCCACGAGGTTGAGAAGGCGCCCCTATCTCCATGCCACATACGCTCACACCAGGGCTCGAAACCAAAGCTGCAAGCCAGAGGTGACCGGCCAGCTAGAGGTTGAAGCGCGGCACTCTAGACCACTAGGCCATCCCCCCCCCCCCCATGGTGTGACGGTACACAACCTAGAAATGTTTCTTTTCGTCAAAATCAGATAAGAATTGTGACCTGTAGAGAGTGCACAACCATGATATACCATATTTGTACACTATTTGCGTACAAACGGTGACCATTTCGTCTGGCAATTTTGGCACGATTTTCACGAAATTCGAACTCAACCTTTCTTACGGTGCAACAGTAATATAATCAGTTTTTTTTATAAATCAGATAATAATTGTTCGAGAGATAGACAGAGAACAAGCAATACCGAAAGTGATTTTTCCTACAATCAAAGTTACAATTTGATATGCACAAATATCTAAAAGAATAAAGATCTTTAGGTTATAAACAAGCATTTCAGGTTTCATCAAAATCGAATTAAAATTGTGACCTCTACAGGGTCCACAACTTTGATATACCATATTTTTACACTGTTTGCGTACAAATGGCGGCCATTTTTTCTGGCAATTATGGTCCGATTTTCTCGAAATCCGAACTCAACCTTCCGTAAGGTATAACGGTGATAGAGTCAAACGTTTTTTTAAATCGGATAATAATTGTGACCTACAGAGGGACCATAGGAGATTTTTCGGACAATCAGGGGCCATAATTCAGGAAGTTACGATCCGATATGGGAAAATAACGAAAGGAACCAAGATTTTTGGGTTATAACCATGCATTTCAAGTTTCATAAAAATCAAATTAATATTGTGACCTCTACAGGCTTTACAACCATGATATACAATTTTTTAACAGTATTCTCGTACAAATGGCGGCCATTTTGTATGGCAATTTTGGTCCGATTTTCCCGAAATCCGGACTCAACCTTCCTTACGGTGTAACGGTAATATTATCAACTGTTTTATGAAATCGGATAATAATTGTGACCACCAGAGTGACCACAAGCTAAAATAAGGCGATTTTGCGTATAATCAGGGGCCATAATTCAGAAAGTTACGATCCGATTGACGCAAATATCGTAAGGAACCATTGTCTTTGGGTTATAAACATACCTGTCAAGTTTCATCAAAATCGGATCAAAATTGTGACCTCTATATGGGCCACAACCTTGATATAACATATTTTCACACTATTTGCATGCAAACGGCGGCCATTTTGTCCGTCAATTTTGGTCCGATTTTCACGAAATTCGAACTCAACCTTCATAACCATGGAACGGTGAAATAATCATACGTTTTTTTTAAATCGGATAACAATTTTGACCTCCAGAGGGACCACAAGCTAAAAAGGACGATTTTTTGGACAATCAGGGGCCATAATTCAGGAAGTTACCTCTACACTGTTCACAAGCTAAAAAACATGATTTTTCGTACAATCAGGGGCCATAACCCATGAAGTTAGAGTCCGATACATGCCAATATCGAAAGGAACCGAGATCTTAGGGTGATAAACCTATATTTTAAGTTTCATTGAAATCGGATAAAAATTGTGATCTGTAGACTGTTCACAAACAATTGTGGACGGACGGACGGGGGCGACGACAATATACGTCCACATAAAAATGTGGGCGTATAAAAATCTTGTGAACACTCTAGAGGCTAATGTTAATATGCAAATGTTTTTAAATTTATACACAGTGTTTAAGGTCATGAGACGAGGAAGCCTATTGATTTTCTGCGATATCCAATAGTTACTACCAGAGTTATGACCCTTGATCACTTTGAAAAATAGGTTGCCAGGCAACGAATCATACGCCCACACAGCAGCTAAATCGTCCAGGCAGTCAACAAGAGTTATCGCATATTAAGTAATTATCAGAAAATCATTAGAATTTGTTTGGTTTTAATAAAGTTCTGCTCCACGATAATGTAAAGTACACGAATCATTTAATATTATGGAATAAGCTGTCACCTCCACTGGATACGAAACATTTAATATTATAGCGACTTTTCGTACAGTCAGGGGCCATAATTCAGGAAGTTACGATCAGATAAGTCCAAATATCGAAAGGAACCAAGATCTTTATGTTATAAACATGTATTTCAAGTTTCATCAAAATCAGTTCAAAATTGTGACCTCTATAGGGTCCACAACCTTGATAGAAAAATATTTTCACACTATTCGTGTTCAAACAGCGGCCATTTTGTCCGTCAATTTTGGTCCAATTTTCACGAAATTCCACATCATCTTTTATAACAATGTAACGATGATATAATCAAACGTTTTTTAAATCGGATAATAATTGCCACAAGCTAAAAAAGGCAATTTTTCGGTCAATCACGGAATATATTTCAGGAAGTTACGATCAGATGGGCGCAAATATAGAAAGGACCCAAGATCTTTGGGTTATAAACATACATGTAAGGTTTCATCAAAATCGGTTCAAAATTGTGACCTCTATAGCTTGATATAACATTTTTTCACACTATTCGCGTAGAAACGGCGGCCATTTTATCTGTCAATTTTGGTCCGATTTTCACGAAATTCGATCTCAACCTCCATTACCATGTAACGGTGATATAATCGAATTTTTAAATCGGATAACAATTTTGACCTCCAGAGGGACCACAAGCTAAAATGGGTGATATTTTGGACAATCAGGGGCCATAATTCAGGAAGTTACGATCCGATGGGCGCAAATATTGAAAGAAACCAAGACCTTTGGGTTATAAACATGCATTTCAAGTTTCATGAAAATCGGTTCAAAATTGTGACCTCTATAGGGTCCAGAACCTTGATATAACATATTTTCACACTATTCGCGTACAAATGGCGGCCATTTTGTCTGTCAATTTTGGTCCGATTTTCACGAAATTCGAACTCAACCCCCAAAACTATGTAACGGTGATATAATCAAACGTTTTTTTGAATCGGATAACAATTTTGACCTCCACAGGGAACACAAGCTAAAAAGTATGACTTTTTGTACAATCAGGGGCCATAATTCAGGAAGTTATGATCAGATATGTCCAAATATCGAAAGGAACCAAGATCTTTATGTTATAAACATATATTTCAAGTTTCATCAAAATTAGTTCAAAATTGTGACCTCTATAGGGTCCACAACCTTGATATAACATTTTTTCACACTATTCGCGTACAAACAGCGGCCATTTTGTCTCTCAATTTTGGTCCGATTTTCACGAAATTCGAACTCAACCCCCATAACTATGTAACGGTGATATAATCAAACGTTTTTTTGAATCGGATAGCAATTTTGACCTCCACAGGGAACACAAGCTAAAAAGGGTGATTTTTCGGACAATCAGGGGCCATAATTCAGGAAGTTACGATCCGATATGCGCAAATATCAAAAGGAACCAAGATCTTTTGGTTATAAACATGCATTTCAAGTTTCATCGAAATCGGATCAAAATTGTGACCTCTACACTGTTCACAAGCTAAAAACATGATTTTTCGTACAATCAGGGGCCATAACCCATGAAGTTACAGTCCGATACATGCCAATATCGAAAGGAACCGAGATCTTAGGGTGATAACCCTATATTTTAAGTTTCATTGAAATCGGATAAAAATTGTGACCTGTAGACTGTTCACATATAATTGTGGACGGACGGACGGACGGACCGACCGACAGACGGACGGACGGGGGCGACGGCAATATACGACCACATTTCCATGTGGGCGTATAAAAAAGTGAAGCAAGGGCCATAACTCCATGAAATTAACAGAAATTGCTGGAATTAAACAAGCTTCTTTGTGTCACGAATTTAAATGCTGCATATAAAACTTTATATCGATTAGATGATAACTTGTATTGTTTGACCATTCACAAGGTTCAACAAAGTGAAACACGGGTCATAACTCTAGATGCAATAAATGGAAATTGATGAAAGTCAATAGGATTCCTCAAGTCACTAATTTGTTACATATAAATTTTATACAGATCGGATTAAAACTTTTGTCATTGGCGCATCACACGGTTCAACAAAGTGAAACAAGGGCCATAACTCTAGTCGTAATTAATGGAAATTGATGAAATTAAATAGGCTTCCTCGTTTCACTAATTCAAATGACACATGTAAATTTCATACACAAGGTTTAACAAAGTGAAATAAAGGCCATAACTCTAAATGTAATTACCAGAAATTTGCTGAAATTTAATATGCTTCTTAGTTTCACAAATCTAAATGATGCATATAAATTTCATACAGATCGAACAATAACTTTTCTCATTAGGATTTACAAGGTTCAACACAGTGAAACAAGGTCCATAACTCTAGATGTAATAAATTTAAATGCTGCATATAATTCCATACAAATAGGATGATAACTTTTGTTGTTGGAGCGTTCACAAGGTCAAAATAACTCAAACAAAGGCCACAACTCTTAGACGTAATAAACGAAAATTGCTGAAATTCAATAGGGTTCTTTGTGTCACTAATTTAATTGTTGCATATAATTCATACAGATCGTATGATAACTTTTGTTTTTGGAGCTTTCAAATAAATTTCAAATAAACAGTGACCATGGTTTGCACCTCTTTAAACCATGTTACTGGATTTGTAATCCTCTCCTGAATATGATCAATTGATGTTATTTAATTGTGTAATTGTTCTATTTGAAACAGCATTATTAAACTTTTAAAACTATATTGAAGATAGGTTGCCAGGCAACGAAACATACGCCCACAGCAAAATTGTCCGGGCAGTCAACAAGGGTTGTCGCATATTTTTACTTTTTTTGGTAATGAAACATTTGTAATACACTTAAATCTGATTAAGGGTAACAACTCATTATGTAATTATCTGAAAATCATTAGAATTTGTTTGCTTTTTTATAAAGTTTTGCCCCATGCTAACAATTAGTATAGGAAACATTTAATATCATGGATATAACTGTTCAGTTATCAAAATTCATTGAAAATCAAAATACTTGTTTGTTTCAACAGCTTAAATTCTGTGTATCAATCTGAAGTCAATCGGTTGACAAGTTTGGCCTCTTTAGGGGTGATAATTTTCCGTTTCAGAAAATTGTAAATTCCGTTTTAAATTCCGAAATTTTCCGTTTCAAAGCTGACCATATTCTGTTTTTTTTTTCTGGATAAAATGCTATTTCATAATTAAATGAATAAAACATCTCAAAATATAAAACTGGTCATTTTAAACTAAGGATAACAAATTTTATGAATTGTGAATGACTTTTATTTTCAATTCAAATAATTGTCCATGACTAGCTGTTCTTCCATTTTAAACATTATATTTAATGGAAATTCACATCTTCCTTCCACATCACCATTGAAGAAGTAATGCCTGCCTAGCGAAGACGTCTTTTCTGTGCCGGCCACTCGCTGACTTTTTTGTGTAGCTTGATGCTTTTTGCCATTATTGTGGTCTTTAATTTTATCAACACGTCAGAAATCTACGCTGTGACAATTTTCATAAAAGTCTGCAGGGAATTGCTGTGCCCTTCATGTATTGACGGGAGCGTTTCATTTTTTAAGCAGACGACGCCATTATGATTTCGCTCGACTGCTTGTTGTAGTCGCGATGTATCCAGACAAGCTGCGTTACAGGAATAAAGGCTGGATGCACTAGACTTGTGATATCACTTGGTTAAAGCGGATAAACACGAGCCACGAATCCAGCCATAAAAAAGAAGCATAGATAAATGAAACGATTTTTACTTTTATAAAATTACTATATAAAGAAATAAGATAGAATATATATCATTATTGAATTCAACTAAACAATTATTGTATTATGAGGGATAAATGGATTCGGAAGACAGGATTTCATCTCGAGTAAATTCATATTACGAAATGATGAAATGAAAGAAGCCTCTACTAAATACTAAACGTAATAAAACCACGCGATATCGTTAATATTTTCGATTTTTTCATGAATAGAAAGTTGAAATACTTGGATAAATACAAAGTTTTGTTGAGATTTTATTTAATATCAGAAAAAAATTGGCTTTTCCGTATTTTTCCGTGTGAGATTTCAAATTCCGTTTTGA
The DNA here is from genome assembly GCA_036850965.1 of Patella caerulea. Taxonomy (NCBI): domain Eukaryota; kingdom Metazoa; phylum Mollusca; class Gastropoda; family Patellidae; genus Patella; species Patella caerulea. The sequence goes on along the minus strand of JAZGQO010000001.1, from coordinate 44,173,921 downwards.
GTGCCAAATTCCGCAAGGTTTTTTGATGCGATCAAGGGAGATAACTCTGGAAGTAATTATTTGAAATCGCTGAAAATCAATAGGCTTGTTCGTCTGATGACCTTAAAAAGTGTGTGTAAATTTAAAGTCAATCGGATATTAACTGCCACAACTCTGGCACTAATTATCAGAAATCGCTGAAAATCAATAGGTTTTTTCGTCTCATGACCTTAAACACTGTGTATAAATTTAAAGTCAATCGGATATTTACTTTAGCCTCTAGAGCGTCCACAAGCAATTGTGGACGCCGGACGGACGAACGGACAGGGGCGACGACAATATACGACCACATTTCAATGTGGGCGTATAAAAATTATCAAATAAAATGAATAAATATATGAGTTGATATCAAGTCAATCGGATATCAATTTTGGCCTTTAGAGCGTCCACAAGATTTTTTGAAGTGATAAAAGGCCATAACTCTGGCACTAATTATCGGAAATTGCTGAAAATCAATAGGGTTCTCTGTCTTATGACCTTAAACACTGTGTATTTGAACCCTCTATTGCTTGGAGTACAGTAAGCCACGAGTTACAGTTACATAAACAACTGTTTTTAGTTGTGTATATTACAAGTAAATAAAATTTACTTCTCTTTTATTGATGATTTAGAAATTAAGAACTTATTCATCGCAAAGAAGATATTATTGAACATGTCATGGGCCTTCAATTAAAAATTGAACTTTTTCTTATTTTGTAAAAACTCCTCAGAATCACTTAAAATTCATATTTATTCATATGCGATCTTGATTTTGTAAAAAAAACAAAAAACACAGACACCCTTAGCAGCATTTGGATCGGAAATATAGTCAGTACTCGGTTCGTTAGTTTAGTAAAAGAATCTGCATACTTCGTTTCCATCCTCGAGTCCTGGTACATGAACCTATATATTTTGCATTAATAGTAGTTGCCATTACCCATTATTATGTAACACATTAAGAACCTAACTACAATTTTTGGGCACCAACCACCACCGACCACCCCCCCCCCATCCCCAAGTCAAAAATTTCCCTGTAAGCCTATGCTAATATAGCCTAATTAAGGTGGCTGACTCAAACTCCAATCAATCGTTAACAGTCCACAAAGACGGGACAGTTGGGAGAAAATTTTGAAAATTTAACTGCCGCAAGTGTTTTCCTACTTTTCCAGTATGTGAATACAGAAACATCAATATAGTGCAATATAGTCTACCTGGCTGACCCGAATTCAAACAACCAATCAAGTGTCTCGGGGTATGGGGACCTCACCCTCTTGGAGAAAATTTAACCACCCCAAATGCGTTTTCTACTATTCTAGCCCGTGTAAAGAACTCCAAAAGTATATAATGGTTTTGTGTGAGGGAGAGAGAGAGAAATGGGGTTTAACGTCCACTCAACACAAACAAGGTCATTTCGGGACTAACATATGGTTCAATTTTATTTCAACAGTTCGCTTGCGCGTAGGAGTCTTTAGCAGTGGGAGGAAACCAGAGTGCCCGGAGGAAACCCACAAGGTTGAGAAGGCGCCCCTATCTCCATGCCACATATGCTCACACCAGGGCTCGAAACCACAGCCGCAAGCCAGAGGTGACCGGCCAGCTAGAGGATAAAGCGGGGCACTCTAGACCACTAGGCCATCCCAACCCCCCAATGGTTTTGTAACTGAAATCCCACTCTGAATTCCAACCATCCAATCAAGACTGTTGCAGCTGCATTCACAAATAATAATCGATGCCCGAAAAATGTCATTCGAAGTAGAGTGGCTCCAGACAAAATGTTTTAATCTATAGTCAACTCAGTACAAATTCGTAGCATTCAATTAAAAGAAAAGTAAAATTTATGTTTTATTAGGGCTCGATGACAGTTACAGAAGCAAAACTAAAAATGCCCGAAAAAATTCCAGGTTTACATACAGCGGCGCTGGTGTCCTTCTGGAGGTGATGAAGTGGGGCTGACCTTGTATGGCCCCCTAAGAACATTTTGGAATATTTGAAGGCCGCAAATGCATTTTATTGCTATTACAGTCCGCAAAATCAGTGTTTTATTAGATTTTGGGCACCATAGTTTGTCAAGTCAAATTTTTTTCACTTTACCCATCTGCCCGAAAAGACAGCTTGCCCCCCTGGCTCATGATATAATGTAATCAATGAAAACTGTACATCGTTTTAAGATCATTTTTTACTCTTGCTCATTTGCTACTGTGTTTATATCAATTAATATAACTAATAAATGGACAAAATGGCAAGAATTTTAAAAATTGATTATGCCAACCCATGTACCGTACTCTATCTTGTTCTTGATAAATAATAATTAATATCAATTTCGCCCATAGATCATTATATCGGTAGTATTTTACTTTCATACGTTTAGATCCTGAAAAAGCTGAGTTATAGTAGGACATGTCAAGATAACCCCGTTTACATTACAAATTTTAAGCGTGCCAGGTACCGTTCCTGGTACGGCACGGCTAATTTTTTTGTAGTGTAAACGGGTAAAACACAGGCGTGCCGTACCGAGAACCGTGCCAATCTGGCCCACTGAAATGAGGTGGTCTCGGAACCGTACTAGGAACGGCTCACTTCAAATTTTCGTAGTGTAAACGCTAACCGGTCTGAGTACGGATTACTGCGCATGCACCATATGAACCTTGACCTTTTTTCCCTTCAAACCTTGACAGTTCTGTCATCAGTTCTGTCAAAATGGCTGCTCAAACTAAATCAGTCATCATAATTGTTTTCATCTGGGTAATTTGTACAGGGGTTGAAATTAACTTTACTGTGAAGAGTTCCACATTTGGCACGCTTGGCACGGTTCTGAGACCGGTTATTTTAGAGTAATGTAAACGGGTCCATTTCTTGAAATTTATCGCGGCCTGGTACCGTACCTAGTACGGCACGCTTATCGCGGCCAAATGTAAACGGGGCTTATGTTAGACAGGAAATACCGATTTTTTTCTGTACATGTCAGTGCTCACTCTGGGTTCAATTTATCTATTCTATTTTTTCAATAATTTTTATTTACATATTATATACAGATTTTATTACAATTTACAAAATTCTTCACTGCTTTGCAGAAGCCCATTTTTTTTTTTAGAGCTTTTTCAACATCTGGGGTAACCACACAGTGTATTTGTTTTTAATGAATATTTTTCTTTATAACATACATTATGTAAGGACTAAGAGCTTAATCTTTCTTTAGTGATGATATCAAACGCTAATAATCTCGGTTCAAAGGAAGCAAATTGACTCAAATTTTCACAATATTCCATTTACGTTATCTATTTTTTAACTATTATATAGTCAGTTCGGGAGTATTTTTGTGGTAAATACAAAAAAACAAAAAAAATGTTTGAAATTCTTCTATCGGACGTTGACGAAGGCTGTTCAAGTTTTCGCTTACGGCCCATTAGGCTATTATTAATGGCATGTGATTAGAAAATAACTGACTTTCGTTTTTTCGTTTCTGGCGTTTAGTATCAACTTCCATATAAACTTTAACAACAAACCTGGCTTTATTTATTAACGATACGTGCAACAGGAGTAGGAAAAGGATAAAACAGACGTCATAGTCCAACAATCTCACACAAATCGAACAAGTATTATTCACGGTGTCCGCCATTTTGAATATATAGAAACCGTCAAAAAAAAAAAGCCACCGGTTCCTATTTGGAAACAAACAATTAAATCATTTGTCTCTTGATTAGTTTATTACTACTCTTACTGTATATACTGATCAACGCTAATCCAAGATTGATTAAGAGACAAAGGATTAGTACTTGATTGATTGATAAATGACTCAGCCAAGCGTGAAAGATTGTAAAGTGTGTGCACGGCTTGAAAATCGAAACTTTGTGCCAAGAATTTTTTTTAGCCATGGTTAAAAAAAGAATCGGCAAAAATTTTGGCGGATTGAAAATTTTAACGCCAAAATTATATTTTTATCGCATTTGGCGGAAATGGCGATCGACAGCGTGAGCGCTTGTACATGTACAATAAAGACTTTTTTACTAATTATACAAACTCTTCAAATAATTGAGATATGGTACTGGGTGTTCTAGAAAGCAAAGTGGAGCAGTAGTGTAGATCTTTAATTTTGGATGGTGAATCACACTATATAATGTAGAAGCGGATCTGATCTACGATTGTACTCCTGCATAGACACATCTTGGGATTTTGCTCAGGTGTGACTTGTGCAGTCCATGAACTTACTCTAATCACTCATTCAACATATTCCCTAGCCTAGTGGCATGCATATCATTATTAGCTTTTAAGGGAGGGTGCCCTAGCCCTGTAATACAACCATTTAGTGACTGCTGGGTAAATGCATCTATCTATATTTAGTACACAGATGAGTCATGTAGCTGATGATTTTGGTGATAAGTAGATGTACCACACATGCATATATCATCGAGCTATAAATCTATATCACATGTCAAAACATGAATATAGACGCCACATACCTACATCTTCCTCAAGATATCTACTTATCTACTTTCCTCAAGAATGCCTACATATGTGTGATGCATGCATTTACAAGACGGTAGAGAGAATGAGCGCTAATAGAAATAAATGCCGAGTGACAAAGTTGCCCTGACCAGGGGTCAAAATGAAAGCATATGGTCACAAATAAAATCCATATGATGTATCTCATCAAATCGTTGAACTACCATAATACTACTCAGTACATCACTCAGGTCAATTTCTTGTAACTTGGGTCAATTTCTCTAATGTCATTTTTACAATACAGAAATTTTATCATACATCAATTATAATGGAACACTTGTCAAGCAATTATAAAATCTATTGAGGTCTAGCATAAATAATCATATTATTAAGACGGACAAGGCAATTACTGGGAATCCTTTTAGATTTTGTTGAAACCATTTGATGTAATTTATTTGAAATAGATGTCTGTGTTTCCACAAGTACTGGATTTGGAAAGCATGTTAACAAAAGTAATCAGAAGGGCTATTCTGTGATTGTGAAGATGACAATTATTGTTCTGTAGCCCTGAAGCCTGCCTTCTTACAATATTTCCATCAAGCTGGACAAGCCAAACTTAAACAGATTTCACTGACCACGAGATTGTTAAGTTCACACTAATCTATACATAAAGATGTCTCAATCCCACAAAAACATCTATCTTGTAATCACCACAAAGTCTGATATAAAACAAACAAAATCCACCATTTTAGTACACCTGATACTATTTGTCACTGACAGTTTACATGGCTAAATATGGATATTGTTCTATAAACTTTTGACTAGCTATGCAATTTTATGCGGTAAAACATATTCAATACTTAATGTGAGACAAAGATTTTCGTTAGGGAATCATTTAAGTTTCATGGGAAAAGAGTTCTATACTTTCTGAATGAAAATCAATTTTAAACACACAATTTTTACAAAATCAGTATTTTTTGAGTCCACATTGTAGAGAGCAATAGAGAAATGGTTGAAGTACACTATGCATAAAGCAAAACATTGCCAAACTATCGACTCAGTTCAACTTAAAGTTTTCAGTCAAGGCTTTTAATCTAAAATAAAATTTTGATATACTAGTAAATATTTACCACCATGTAATCATTACTATCAAAATGTAATCACTGCCATCCAACTAATCTTAGAATATATTTTACAGACAATTATTGATAGTACTGTTACAACTATTACCCAGTAGTATTCTATCGTGAGACCATCAACACAACCAAAACTATTACCACTTGTAATAAATATACTATCATTAGATTTTACTCCCTAATCATTGAGTTTGCTTAGCATACCATTCCCTATGGTAGTCAACTGTATTAGTCAGTTAAGTGTAAATTGACAATACTGAGTCATGACACAGCATACATCTACAGACATGAAACATATTCATATTTACTAACAATAATTTACTTTTCAGATACAGACTTTGATTACCCGGTACAAGACCAATCATTTTGATCAATTCTGATAAATATTTCACACGATTCCAGCATTCTAATTCTATTTTTTTTTTCATTGGTCGTACCATATCAACCCTATTAAACTAATAACACTATGTACCAATCTTAGTTGGTAGAACCAATATAGCATCTCTGGCAACAAATTCCAGAGCAAAAATTAGCTCTTTAAATTTTTGCTACTAAATATTTGATACAAAATCAAACCAAGATTAGTGGGCTGTATTTCACTTAACATTGTGTGCTAAGATGAATGAGTTAGCTACACATGTATATGAATGTGAAGAATTTGTTGAGAAAGATGCTACAATTGTTTTATATAAAACTACATGCAGTGTTCAACAGTGCGTGAAAGCCTTTGTCAAGTTGTTTATTGTTCAAGGATATTTTATGGACGATTGCACGATAGTAACAGCTAATAAAATCCACTAACTTTGAGATTTAATTTTCTGATAACATGGTAACTATCATTAGCTTTGATTGGTAGGAACTGATACCATATGAATGTTGTTCATTGATTCTGGTTTTTTTTCATTTATATTAAGGTTTTGTAAAAATATAACAAGAACAAACTGAGAGTATAAATTACATGAATCAGATAAATTTGCGGGAATACTATATACCAGATAACACCAGAAAACTACTGGAAAACAACTGGAAAACACCATGTTACAATGAATACCGGAAACACCAGAAAGACACTAAATACCAGAAAACACCCTAAATAGTAACCCAGAGCTTATAAAATTTACATGTTTTTGTAATATGATAGAATGAAAGCTTGCGGATCTGTACCTAGGTTGCCAGGCAATGAAACATACGCCCACAACAGCTCAGTCGTCTGGGCAGTCAACAAGGGTTGTCACATATTTTTTCTTTTGTCAGTAAGAAGAACGTGAGTAATAGCCCCGCAAGTAATTGTCAGATCTCTGGCAGTAATTATTGGAAATCATTGAAAATGAGTAGGATCCTTCGTCTTTTGACCTTAAACACTGTGTATAAATTTAAAGTCAATCAGATATAAACTTTAGCCTCTAGAGCATCTACAAAATATTTCAAAGTGATCAAGAGCCACAACTCTGACAAAAATTATCAGATATCGCTGAATTTAAAGTCAATCGAATATTAACAGTAGCCTCTAGAGCGTCCACCAGATATTTCAAACTGATCAAGTGCCATAACTCTGGCAGTAATAATCGGAGCATTCACAAGAAACTGTGGATGATGGACTGATGGACCGACAGACAGACAGATGGACAGGGGCGATGACAATATACGTCCACATTTCCATGTTAGAGTATAAAAATACATAGCTTCCTTCAGCGTATGGCGTACGGGACTCATAGCACATCGTAAGCACTGCCTTGTAAGCGATTAATGCATGGCAATCGAGGTCATGGCAAGGTGTCACGGAGGATGAGAATTTCTATATGGTAATGGAGACTTAAAAGATGTAAAAGAAATCACAGACAAAATGACTGTCAGCTGCCTCGGCATCAAATTCACAACAGTAGGCCTAATAGTCCTGCAAAATTTATGAGTCTTCATTTATATGCTAGTAAATGAATGCAGAACTTCCGGAATAAGAATCCTTTTCTTCTTTATAAAATGTCACCAAAATATTCAAATCTGCACATAATAAAAATGGAAACACCTCGCTATTTTTCATATGGTAGTATTCAAATTTATGCCAGTGATAAAATTACGTGTTTTCATAATGATAGAATGAAAGCCTGCCTATCCGTACCTATTTCCTGTAACGTTTGGCGTAGTCATTCCAGATCGCAGCAAAGTGCCACGGTGAATGAGAATTTCTATATGGATTCTTAAAAAACGTAGAAACGATAAGGTAAAATCGTAGATTAAAATTATAATCATTCTTATTTGATTGATGAATATTCAGACAAAGGGAAAGCAATGACTTCTGCTTGAAATTAGATTGATGAATTGTCTGATAAAGGATTAAGTCAGCCAATCAAGGCAGATTAAGTAGTTAATCAAGATAGGTGTATAGATGGTATAACTGGATAAATACGTTGGCACTTAATTACCTAATCAATCCAGACTATTATCAGTGATAGCTCTATACTCAGTACACTATATTAATTTTGGAATTTTGAATATTATTCACCATGTCTTGATGTCCAAATGGGCATATTCCCGACCGGACAATTTTGGACATTTGGAAAATAGTGCCAGACAAGTCCGGAATATACAGGTGAAATCCCATCAGTGGTATAGCCCATAAATTTGTATTTAAACACAAACTCAACCAATATCTTTATTTGTCTTGGTGTGTGTACCGGTACCTTATGGTACAATTTTCTACTGTACCCTCTATGTTTTGATGTGGAGTTTTCTTGCATTCTCTATTAGATAAATGTTGCGGAATTTATTTTCAACAGAAAAAAAGAAAATCTTTGGTTCCATTATGGTCGATGCTTTACCAAAGTTATTGAATAAAACAAGTCCAAATTCGGTAAAATGTTGTTCACATGAACTTTATTAAAGATTCCAAGTGAATCTCTTCTAATGATGTTAGGGATGGATGACATTGTTATCTGGTATTAATTGTAATGAACCTGAAAATTGGATGACATGATCCCATCTGTCTGGCTGTCGTAAGCAGACACATAAATTCTCTACTTTTATGATATTAATATTTTTTTGATAATAATCAATGTTTCTTCAAGAAATTCTCATTAGAACAGCAACCAATAAAGTGTAAATTGATGATTCAGACCCCCAAATCAAATTTTATTAAAAAGAAAAGAAGACATTTTATGTGCTTACTCTTTCAAGAACAATCTGACATTACTTTTAATTCGAAAAGTTTAAAAACTTTTATATAGCTCCTTCACACATTTATTTATTTATTATCAAAGTCACATTTGTTGTTCAATTTTCTGAAATTGTTGTCACCTCATTTCCCAACTGATGTCTTAAATACTGACCAAATCCCCTAGAGAAATTACTTCCACACCGATAACGTGATAATTAAATCTACTGAAGACTTGACTGAGAGAATGAAGTTTATCGTTACCATGTATTATATAAAAGTGTTAGTTTGTTCATCTAGGGAATAATCTAAAACACCTTTTCTAAATTTCGCAATAAACTTTTGTTGTAATTTACTTATAGCTAAGGAAACTGTAAATGGTTGGAATCTCAAATTTGAAAATTTGGAGGGTTCCTTTCAGGCAATGCTAGTATTGACATATACCGGATTCAGATGGGGTTAAACTCATCAACACCTTGCTTAGGTCATGTTGACACTAACATATTGTTATTTTAACTTCCTTAGGTTGTTTGATGAATTCTGACCTTTCCTCGAGTGTTACCGTGTCTTTGTTAATTGTAACTGAGTTTCAGTGCTCTAGCAGGGTTTTCTTGCCGCAACCTTTCTCCACCACTGCTCAAATTCACATACAATCTAAGTGGCTAGGCATGCCTTTGAATAAAAAAAAGCCCTCAGTGGATAAATTGACAACAAATTATAATGTGTTTTATAGTCAAATGTAAACTGGTCAATTAAAATTCATTTCACTATAAGCTGTCTGGACATGAAATGATATGTCTGTATCATTTCCGGGTGACAAAAAGCAAATTACAATTTGATTAAACATCCTTTTAAAATGAAGTGATACAAGCATGTAGTTAGTAGAACTATTGAAACTAATCTAACAGTATAATTCATCATGTGAAACGGAAATAAGATCGGACTAATTTCTTCTAATTTACTACTTATATCTCATCAACTGTTCAAATGTCAAAACTAAAAGTTTGAAATAGAACTCAACCATTTGTGTTCGTAGATAAAAATCTGATAAATGCATGTTTCAGTAATATTTTTTGTAATCCTATACTGTAAAGGAAAAAAATGCAATGTGGTTTAATACTCGCCAACATAATACAACATAGTATTTTTGAGACTAACATAAATATGGGATTTATTTCATCACATGACTTCTATGTCTTAATACCACCCATCAGGGAACTTTTACCATTCTGTATATGAAATCTTGGTTTTCTGTTCCCCCATAAATTTAAAGTCAATCGCATATTAACTTTAGCCTCTAAAGCGTCCACAAGATTATTCAAAGTGATAAAGGGTCTGGCACTACCGGTAATTATCGGATATCAATAGGCTTCTTCATCTCATGACTTTAAATACTGTGTATAAGTCAATCAAATTTATCTGTGATCAAGGGCCATAACTCTGCAAGTAATTATCTGAAATCACTCAAATCAATGGGCTTCTTTGTCGAATGACCTTAAAAACTGTGTATAAATCTTAAGTTAATTGGATATTAACTTTAGTCTCTAGAGCTTTCACAAGAAATTGTGGAGGGCAGACAACCAGACAGACAGACGACGGACGGACGGACGGACGGGGGCAATAACAATATATGACCACATTTCCATGTGGACGTATAAAAATGGATGAAAGGCATGATGCTTTTTGTGGACTGTTTGATCATTAGTGCAGAGCATTATATATGACAATTGCAAATCGTAAAATTATAGCAAGGTATGAATACATAGGATTATTGGTTAACCAATTTCTACAATTGTCTCAATTATAAAATAATCTCATTTAGATTGAATGACAAAAGCAAATATTGAAGGAGAATTTATCAGCCATTGACTATCTGGTCTTGTCAACACAACAACAGGATTAAATACATGTGAACCACTAGATTGTCATGCCTGTATTGGCTAACCTGACTAATATTGTTGACTTTTGGTTTGTTAAACTAAAACTTAACTGACAGATACATGTAAATAAGGTTAGGTGAGGTGTGAAATGACAAAAACAACGCACAATACTATCAAGGCATTCACTTAATAGACACTTACACCAGGTTTGAACATTCAATCTCAATAAGAAGGAAAGTTATTGTGTCACAAAAAGTGTGACAGACGGAATGATGGTGGTGGACAATTAAAATAAATTCGATCTTGTATCACCGACTGGGGGGGGGGGGGGCTACAGAGCTCATGAATCCACCCTTTGACCAAATAACTGATCGCTCCACTTCTGAAAATTATATGTATAGACCTAGCCCTGTGTAAAATTGGGTTTATTCTTCAAACTATTTATTCAATTCCACGGCCCTTGGATTAAAGCAATTGTGTTCACACCTCATTCAGAAAAGAAATCACTTCACTTTTTGATTTCAAAATGCTTCTATCATTATTCGAAAATTAATTACAATTTAAAATGTTGATTGCATAATAATTTCCGCTTAATTTTATCGAAATTTATACAGATAACAGATAATTGCACGAACATTCATTCACATGGTACTTTTTATAATTGAACCAAAATTTTTATGCAAAATATTTATCATTCCCATAATTATCAAAATTAATTGAAGGAGTACGAAGTACTGAAAAGTGCACCTGCAGGATATTTTAGGTTTTTCAAAGATAAAATAGTGTTTCATCTGCTACCTTATCACGAGATACCCAATAAATAAAAAATATTAAAGCCTTTAAATTAAAGGCAATATCACCCAAAGGTACCCATTTCCCTGATTGTTTGGATCTGCTTTATAAATTCTATGTAGTGCATATCAATTATTATTAACGTTTGAGTCAAATATGCCTAGACTTCATGTGCATAGTTCTTCATCGTTTTAGTTATAATACCATTAGCAGCCATAAAGTAGAGATCACATATTTACTGAAAAAACATAATTAGTTACCATACAAAACAAAGAAACTTTATTACTTAGAGAAATAATATACATCGCTATCTGTACATAAATAAATACAAACTGAATAAAAATATTGTTTTGAAAAAAAATTACATATCTACATATAAGACACTAAACGCTCATCAATAAACAATCATCTAATCAAGCCACCATTATCAATGAGAAACAATTCTCGCGATTGCAACCAAAGTTATATTTCATGTCCTGATAGAAGAGTTCAATACATGTACCTGGTCATTACAATAATGTAAAAAAGATCTAATCATCCCCAAATCAGTTACTATATACAATTAATCAATTCAATAAATAACACAGAAAACATCTAAAACCTTCACAAATTAATCAATAAGATCACATGATGTCCTTCCTCCATAGACACCTTGGTGCATGGTACATGCATATGGCGGTATATTAGTGCCAAAATTCTAACATGCTATCGTCTAATTTCTTACTTCTGTTCATGTAATTTCTAACCTCCATTCATGCAACTTCTTACTTCCATTCATGTAATTTCTAATTTAAGACAATGTATAATTCAACTTCTTTATTTGTTCAGTGTAAATATCAATTCTATTTCATCTTATTTCTATTATTGGGGCGAAAAATGTCTACTTCATTGTGGTATTACATGTTAAGCATGAACGGCAAACAAATTTAGAATTTTGTTACTTCTACCTAGCAACCATCATTATGACATCGTTTGGTGTCGCCACTGCGTGCTCAATTGGGTGATTGCGCACCTTATCAGGATCATTATTTGGTATAAACGACCCATTCTTCATTTGGTTGAAGGTTGGAAGGCGTGCTGAGAGTGAGAGAGAGAGAGAGAGAGAGGCCACTTAGTATTAAACTCAGTATCTGTGTAGGCGTATTTATAACATTTATACCCTGTCAGGCGCGGATCCAGGATTTTTTGCGGGGGGGGGGGGCTAGGTTTGATAATTTCTTAACTAATTGCCCTCAACCAATTAACAGGGGGTTTGGGGGCGCTCCCCCAGAAAAATTTGGTAAATTAGATTCAATTTGGTGCATTCTGACGTATTTCTGGAAGGTAAATTCCAAAATTACAGGTCTAAAAATCGCCACTAAAATCGCATAGATTTAAGTTTCAAATTTTGAAGCCTGAGCGGGGGGAGGGGGGTCCGGACTCCTGGACCCCCCCCTCTGGATCCGCGCCTGCCTGTGTTAATATAGACCAACTGCATATAAATATTATTTATTGGCTCAACCGTAAAAAAAATAAAATAAAATTCTCCAAATCCCGTTTAGCTTATATTTGAAATAGAAAATGAAATGAAATGAAAGAGGGTTTAACACCCTACTGTTCTGTTCCTAACCGGGCTAATGGAGACGGACATACACCATACAGTGTGCTTTAGGGAAATATTGCCCGGAGAGCGGATCTACGACCTGGACTTATATCGAAGTCTAACGGTCACAGGATCTTTTACGTGCACGCCAACATGTACATGGAACCTCGGGTTTTCATCCCATCGGAACGACAAGACACTAATAAGGGGGAACCACGCCAGAAAATGTGGATGAACTTTTTTCGATCAATGCAGGGATCGAACTCCCGACCCACAGCCTAGCGAGCCTGCGTCTTACCCACTTAGCCACGGTATTCGAAATAGTATTTGCAAACCATACATTTATATCACGTTCAATGTTGTTTAGAGGGTAGGATGGCCGAATGGTTAGCACGTGCGCGCTGTAACATAAGGTCTGTCATTGAATAAACTGGCGTGGTTTCGATTTCCCGTTTTTACGTGACATGGAGCAGGGTCGCCTTTCCAACCTCTTGGGTTTTCTCCGGGTCCTCTGGTTTCGTACCACTGCTAAACACTCCTACACGCAAGCGAATTATTGAAATACAATTGAACGGCGTTTTGAATGTTTCCAATTTTAACACTCAGGCAAGCCACTCAATCTGACGAAGAGCGAGTCGTTTGTATCAATCGAAAGGTCCCGATCAGGTGCTCAATCGCCAAACTGAGCACACGGTGGCGACACCAAACGATGTCATAATGATGGTTGCTAGGTAGAAGTATCAAAATTCTAAATTTGTTTGCCGTTCAAGCTTAACATGTAATACCACAATGAAGTAGACATTTGTCGCCCCAATATTAGAAATAAGATGAAATAGAATTGATATTTACACTGAACAAATAAAGAAGTTGAATTATACATTGTCTTAATTTATAAATTACATGAATGGAAGTTAGAAGTTACATGAATGGAGGTTAGAAATTACGTGAATAGAAGTAAGAAATTAGACGATAGCATGTTAGAATTTTGGCACTAATATACCGCCATACATGCATAGCCTGACAATCTTTTGACTAAACCAATGATCGCATAAGAACAAAGATTTATTTTATAGTTATGTAAAATTGATCATAATCAGAGATAGTTATTATAATAAATATTATTTCATTTATCATTATCCCTTCTGTTAAATATGTTCTTATAATAATTTTTATTTAATTCATAAACATTATATTATTACCATATTGTTAAAATCATTTTGGATACATTTATTCTTAACTTATAATAATTATAACTACACTTGTTACTTTAAAACTTTGTTCATATAACATTAATTTATATTTAATTTGCAATTTCATTTTGGAGGTAGACTTGGAAGTATACATATCAATGCCGAATTAACCATGGTGGGGCCCTGGGGTCTGGAACATGTGGGGGCCCCTGATCACTGACCATGAGTGCCATAAGCACAAAGCCCCGCAAGTGGGTCTGGGGGCTTTTTGTCCCAAGAAATTTTCAGAAATTGGAGGCCGGAAACATGATTTTACATGGCATTTCAGGCACTTGTGTCGGAGCCATTTAGAAGTACCTCCCCCAGAAAAAAATAAAATTCTGATACAAAATTAGGGCATTCAGGTGTTATTTCAGTGGACCAATCCATTTGAGTGCTATGAAATGATGGCATTTCTAGAGGAGGGGACTGGAGTTCATTGAGCCTGTTAAATCTGCCACTGTAAGTGAGCAGAGCTACACCAAACATAATTTTGAAGTCGCTCAGTGATAGATAATGTGGTCACTATCGTATTATATGCCCCACGATGATTTGATGAATGGAGGCCATAACATTACGACCAAGCCGGACTCTATTTTTTACGAACAAAATGGTAATACAAGATTTAATCAAGAAATCTGAATATTTCGTGTGATCATGATGTGCACCTCATCAAATTCAGCTTATACCCACAACAAATATCAAAAACAACAACTACAGCCTATATACAATCGTACGTCAATCATGAAGCAAAAATCGCCCTACTCGAAATGATGGGGACATGTAATTTATTCGAGTTATACGATAATTCGAGTTAGATGATGTTTGGTCCGATAGAAGATCTCACGACAATGAAAGACCGTGTGTTACACCCATCACCGGATTACACCGAATTCTTGGATGTCGATCACAACACACCACGGATTGAGGGACTTCGGAGCATCGGAGGGGCCCGTCACTAGGTCACCGGCCGCTGAAGTCCTCGGTCCGATAATGCTTGAGGTGCGCAACTGAGTGGGGGGCCCTGGGGCCTGTGCCCCATGGTTTATCTGGCGTTGATACATATGTATTCCCAGCATTTAAAGATATTTGTTTTATGAACTAGTTCCTATTATCATGGCACTGACACCATGTTTAAAACATGTTTAATGAGTCGGAAAATAATATACACCTTCAACCAAATGTTTAATTTCTAATCATGAAAATGTTTCATATTTAACAGACCAGTGTTAATACAATGGCTACTCTGATCGACTATTAAGTGGACATGTGTTGAATATTGAAATATCACCATTATTTATGTTCCAGGAACTTCACAGTTCTCAAATTTCCATTTACACACAAAGTGGTCTATTGGGAACCATACAATCTTCAACACTGTGACCACTGGCATAAATGGAATCAAGTTGTACCAAGTGTTCTGGTCCGTGATATCACCTTCGGTGGAAGCCGATGTTAAACACTTAGAATAAGAGCACATAAATTGAAACTTGAAACATGGAGATATTTAAAATTAGAGGTAAACGATCATTCATGTAATATATGTCAGGAGGTAGAAGATGAAATTCATTTGATAACAATTTGCAAAAGACATGACAAAAAAAGAAAAAAACTGTTCAGATTAATTTTATTTCATGAGCCAAATTTTTATATAACTGAATGATTTAAAACAATTTAAAATACTGATGATGAATAAAATTATTGTAGAAATTTTAAAATGTTTAGTAGCTTTTGTATACAATTCGTTCATGTATTTGTAAAATTGTGTATCTTTGTATAATTATGTCCATGTATGTATCCTTTGTTTGTTTTATATGTATTTCTACTATTTTTATTTATATATGCACATAACCTTGTAAGGTATTTATGCAATAAAGTGCTTTATAAATGCTAATCAAATGTCAATTTCTTCTTACTATTTAATTTTAATAAATGGAATAGAATACTTCAAGCATTATGGGACTAACATATGGCTATTTTTTCATGGTCACTTTTTGTTCTGTTAGGGAGGTGTGTTGTCCAAACATTCTTCTATAAATTCAAACTGTTATGGATTTTTTTTGTGCATGCTAATATGCAGGACATTCTGGATAGAAATCAGTTTCCCTGACCACTCAACCACCACAGACATTATAATAAATGCATTTTATGTATCACCCATGGAATTTATGGTAAATGATACGGGTTTTTTTTTTTAATAACTGCAATTTCCTGAACAAACTATCTACATCCATGAGGGGTTTCTACATCTGAACTCGATGAAGTATTGTAAATTATGGGGTTTCCAGTGACCAAGAAACTCACAAATTATACCATGACCACCTGAAAGTTTTGATTTCTTCAGTGGTGTACATGTGATAAATGGAGTGGTCAGTACAGGTTAGTGTTAAGCCACAGGACACTGACCATAATGAACTTATGATGAATGGTTACGAAAAGGGATGGTCTATGATAAAAATACTGACAATGGTAGTTTGTAGAGTACATAAAATCATCTACAACACTGACCAACAGTAAGTAGGGTGTCAGAACTCATTATAGGTTGTGAAGCTTATCGCAACAACTTCATTAACCATTTGAACTGGACTTTGTCATACCATGTCATGACATACCCTATCTTATTGATACCAGTAAATTATGGAAAGATCCTTTCAACTAATAATAAACAAACTTTCAGAGCATTAACATGATTTAGACTAGTATTGATTTTATCCTTGACAATTAAAACTTCTTTGTGAAAGAATTATGGGGCTATACTATATACCGTAAAACACCGGAAAACACCTGAAAACAACCTGAAAACATCTGAAAATGTGCAACCACAAAACAACATGCTATACTAAATACCGGAAAACACTGGGAAAACACTAAATACAGGAAAACACTAAATACCTGAAAACACCCTAAATAGGCAAATTAGAGTCACAAAAAAAAATAAACCTAAACCTAACCCACAACGGAAAAACCTAACCCTAACCCACGCCCACAGAGAATCAGCCTCGGGGCTACCTATTTAGGGTGTTTTCTGGTATTGAGTGTGTTTTCCGGTATTTGGTGTTTTACCAGTGTTTTCCGGTATCAGTATAACATGGTGTTTTCCGATTGTTTTCTGGTATATAGTATTGCCGGAATTTTGTCTAAAAATATACTATATTTAAAGAAACAAGTACTAGATTAATTATTCTCAGAACAAGAGCAAGGTATTAAACCAGATAGTATGATTCAGAAATGATTTGAAAATTGCCACTTTAAAATCTATAATTTTTTTACTGTGCATAAAATATAAAGACTTTCTTTTTAAAAAAATAAAACAAACACCTTGGATTTTATATATTTGTCAGGCACCTATGTACGTTCTGGATTAAATTTGATAAAAGATTTGGTGGTACGATTATTACCCACTGAACAGACTACTCCAATTTATCACATAATAATCATATTCACATATTTTTGTCTCCCTCTCAAACATTTCATACTATGTGTGTTAGACAGTGATATGTATGTAGGGTGTTTTTTTATGATTTTTAGATCGATGAAGATTAAAAAATATCCAGCAATCCTGGCTTACAAAACTTAGATTATATTCCCAAGTAAAATAGAAATATTTTTATCTATTTTTTGTTGCTAGTTATAGATAAGAATAACCTTTTTTTTTTCTTGTAGAGGTAATTACACTTTAATGAAAGATGCTTAAAATGGCTTCTTTTGGCATTTCTCTGATAAATTTTAATATATTTTGTTGAATGATATTATCAGGAACTAATATCTTGATTCTTCAATACACCTGCACTGTCTTTATCTCATTTGACAAACATGATTAATATATTTGAAAATCATTTCATCATAAGGTTAAAAGCACTGTGTTTTTCTACTTTACTCTAATTGACTGGAAAGAGGGGACACGAGAATCAGCTTCTAAGACAAATGTCCCAACGTGTTTCTAATTTACTGTATGCCCCCCTCCCCTTCCTCCCAAGCATGCTGCATGACAAAAAGTTATTTCTTTTAAATTCTGGGAGGGAAGATGGTCATGTAATATAATCCTATACCACTGCATTATCAAGATGTGGAAACAATATTGAAATACAACCTAATGAATTTGAATAAATGTCTCTAGGGTTGTATATCTATATATGTAATTATATACTGGACACAATCTGTAGATGAAAAGTTGAATATCTATTACATCATTGATTAGCACCAGTAATGGTATATTCTGATAACTCAATATAGGGATATACAGTAACAGTAGCACTGCCGTGGGATTCCTAATCTTATCAAGAAATGAATCAAGTTAAGCATGTAGGTAATGATGGGACGAGATATAAACTGATTTATATCTACAGATAACCATAAAGTCTGTTTTATTTATAGTGCACTTAAAACAGGTGTCATCTAGATTACCATGTGGGGTAGAAAGACATAAACAAATTGAACATTGATTTACACCCAGCAAGTCGGTAATAAAAATTATTTATAAAAGTGTCATCTATATCAGATCTATGGTGATGAACTAATGAGTACAATCTATCAATAACAAATTACACCCTATATTTTAAGTTTGTCTTAACCTCGCACCATTTTTCTGTACTGAACCCATGTTTCACCTGTGCTGTATTTAACTTACAGGAATTTCAAGTCTTGTCAACAGAATTCTTCTAATTCCAACTGCCATGCAATGCCAATTTGTATATGGGGTCTTGTTTTTTTGTCCCATTCAAATGACAAGAGACACTTCCATATTCATTTCGGAAGGCTCCAGACATAGCATTTGGTATCCAGACTTGAAAGTATCCCAAGGGTTCTTTTTGACCCACATCTGGATTCAAGCTCAGAAAATTCTAGATCAGTGTCCTAACCCAGTATGCTTCTCTAGTGCAAATTTGATTATGCACTAAACAATTTGATTAAACAATATGCTATGAAGCAGGGTATGCTTATCATTTTCAAAATATTTTTAAATTGAATTTTCCAATTAGAAGGTCCTCTTCCAATTACAGAATTTGTTTTCAAGTCAGTTAAATAAAGTATATGTTTGCTTTGTAAGACGAAGGCATTCCACAAACACAATGATTCTAAATTCCTTGTCCATCACAAATTTCAATTTGTTATTTTTAGGTAATATTTGTAGTACTTTTATACTACCTTTACTAGAACATCAAGAAGCTTGATTGTTCCTGACAGACAGAGAGCATGTTACATTGTTTTGGGAATGAAATCTTGTTGTTAAATAATAATAGTAAGCGCAGCTGTTTATGGAACAATATATGTATCTATTCACCTCTACCAGGTTCATCTGACCACATGACTAAACATCACAGTTGTTGCTGAATACCAAGCTCCACTATAGAAAACTTCAACTTGATTCATCCCAAGCAAATTCCCATGTTCACCAATTATCACAGAATTTGATAAATTAATGCCAAACTAATGTTTATATTGTAAATAGTTACTTTGAAACAAAAAAACAAGCTTTCAATACATTCAGTGTTAACATTTATATAAAATGGAAAGATAGGTTGCCAGCTACTGTAAATTGTCTGGGCTGTCAACAAGAGCTTAGTGCATATATTTACTTTTTTTCGGTAATAAAACATTTATAATACACTAAAGAGTAACAACTCATTAAGTAATTACCAGAAAATCATTAGAATTTACTTGTTTTTTAAAAATTTTGCCACCATGCTAACGTTTAGTATAGGAAACATTAAATATCATGGATTTAGCTGTTCAAGTTATCAAAATTCATTTATAACTTTAGCCTCTTGACAGTCCACAACATTTTTTGGAAGTTATCAGGGGCCATAACTCTGGCAGTAATTATCGGAAATTGCTGAAAATCGATAGGCTTCTTTGTCTCATGACTTTAAACACTGTGTATAATTTTAAAGTCAATCGGATATTAACTGTGGTCTTTAGAGCTGCCACAAGATTTTTTGAAGTGATCAAGGGCCATAACTCTGGAAGTAATTATCGGAAAATGTTTACAATCGATAGGCTTCTTCATTTCATGATCTTCAACTCTGTGTATAAATTTGAAGTCAATTAGACTGTCCAAAAGATTTTTTGAAGTTATCATCAAGGGCCATAACTCGGGCAGTAATCATCGGAAATCGCTGAAAATCAATAGACTTCTTTGCCTCATGACCTTAAACACTGGCAGTAATTATCCGACATTGCTAAATATCTATACGCTTCTTCATCTCATGACCTGAAACGCTGTGTGTAAATTTAAAGTCAATCGGATATTCAATTCAATTGCTTGTGGACGCTGAACAGACATCCGGAGGCGACGACAATATACGATCACATTTCAATGTTAAACTTCCAATCATTAGAAATAGGAAACACAAACCAAATACAGACGATTTGATAGGATCAATTTGTTTTTTTTTTTGATATTGTATTCTATTAATTATTTCATATCCAATTTCAATGTTGGCATATAAAAATGAAAAATCCAACATCTAACCTGAGACTCATCCTCAGCATATATATTTTAATTGTAAGATGTATCAAATTGACTCTAAATAGTATCTTTTATATATTCTCATTCAATGAATATATAACTTTATGTAAGCAGTATGTAAATAAAATAAACAGCAAACTTTCTTTCTAAACATTCAGATAAAAAGAGACCTCCATGAAAAGTAACAAGTTTATGATCCCAAATAGATCACGTAAAGGAGACCAGAAACCACTGCAAACATACCACACCATTTTATCAACTATTAGAAGACGGCGATGGACCAGTCCAACTGTGATTAATACTTTCTGTAACCACAGGTAGCCAATCAAAGATAATCAAGTGCAGAGAAAACACTGTTTCAAAACTAAAACTAATTCTGTCCAATTCTTCTGTTATCCCTTGTAACTAGTAGACTTTTGAATTGCCTGCCCCTTGATAAATGAGTTATTTGATCAATGTCAAAACTCTCTGTTTGAGGAGCTCATGTAGCCTGGATATAGATATCTTAATAGGGGTCAAAGCATGTTGATATTCTACAGAAAGAATTCATCACAGACAGTCATTAAAGACAGATTGTCTCCCTACAAGTGTAAAAATATTTCAATATGAATTCTGTTAAATTTAATATTGTGGATATCTTTTGGGGGTGGGGGGATCGATCTATTCAAGATTTAATATTTTCGTACAGATTTTAGTTGTACAATTAATTGGACAGCCATTGGATTTTCTATTAAGCAACTACCAATACTCCATTGCTTTGTAAGAGAGAAATTGTGGTCATAAATCCACTCTATTTGGTAATTTTTGGCACAGCACTAGGGTTGGACAGGAATCATTTATGGAAATTAACCTACAATGGCACTGTTGATGTGATCTAAAACGGAAGAGCATAGCCTTAGATAAACTAGTGAACTGTACTGTACTGAAAGAATAATGGTATTTAAAAAAATGTCAGGCTCGTTGTTTAATAAAGTTTCAAATTAGACCCTTGGTCTGTGATAAATGAGAACATTAACTGAACCCCTGATCCACCAACATACAAAGCTATATTAATCTTCTGTTTTTTACATGCAAATAGTCGGGTCTACTGGAATGCAGATCTAGACTGATAAATGAAGAAAGAAGCAGTGTTAAGTTTACACATACTTCAGTCAAGTAGGCACATTGGCCTTTATCTTACTTTCCTTAATTAGCTGCAGGCACTTCTTTTCAACAAATTAATACTTAAATCATTTTCTTTTCTCTTAAAAATACATTTCCGTTTTGTGTGTTCAGATGAAAGGTTCCACCATTAAATATGTATCGAGATTTCCATAGATCATACTGATGTATATTACATGAATATAGCATGATTGTTTTTATCAAAAGAAGATAAAAAGAATGTTGATTATAACATGTACTCTCTGTACTTGATAATGATATAATATTTGATTATAGAGCTGACAGTGACAAATTAAACTTGATTGATTAAACACATGTCATAGAGGAGGTTCAGACCTTGCCGAGTGAGTAGGACTCCCAGAAGTCATGCAAAAAACACTCAAGAGGAAATGGCTGTCTGGAATAGTTCCACTATATGATGGTGACTGCTGGTTTAAATAGTGACAGGTTATTTCCTTTTCTAATTTATATTTTGAGACTGATGAATGGTATGAGACAAAAGGAAATGGTTCTATAAAGATTGTTGGATCAAACAGTATCAGGACTGTCCATGGGCAGACCCCTGTCAGTGATGGATTACTTCATGGTTTCTGGTCAATGTCAATAGCAGACGACACAAATCAATTATATGAGATGTTGGATAAAATCAAGCTCTCGTAACACTGGCACTGAAGGTGTACATACCCCAAATCCAATTATTTTCATCTGTCTACCTAATATTAACCAATTTAACAAAATCATCTTGATTATATCATCATCATAACTCCACACCACCCAATCAAATGGGATATTTAAATTTTCTGAAATTTATCTTTTCCATGAAATAAAACATCTGACTACTAATGCTTTATTATTATGATTGAGGTTTTGATATCATTTCCTAAAAGTTGCTGCATTAACTGTATAATGCAAACATCTTGAAAGAAGTTACCATTTTGTTTCATGTATATTTCTATTATTATTATTTGTAAATGCACATACCCTTGTAAGGTTTTTTTTATGAAATTAAGTTTCTATTCTATTCAATAGTGAGATAAAACTATTTTGTCCCAACTAGTATATATTTGTTGTCAGACTTATGATATATAGAGAATATGGGGATTACCTAGGTCTTTTTGGGACTAACAGCTTACTTGTGCTCAGTGGCCTTTAGCAGCTGGAATACTTGTAGGAAACCCACCGGAAAATAAAATAAGTTGTAAGATTAAATCTGTGTCACATGGAATTATGGGATTAAACTCCCAACCAGTAGCTGTGGTTGTCCAATGCTCAACTGCACTTTAGATTAGTTTATTAGTCAATATTATTAGAGATGGTATTGTAGATAATCGATAACAATAAACCTGTCCTAGTCGCCAGCTTATTATTTCTACATCACTTATTTCAATAATGCAATTGTTTGGCACCTTTCTTCTTCAGTTGGTAATCATGTCCATAAATTTGCCTTTTGAATTATCTCGGTTTAATCAAGAAAGAGTTATGTATGAGGCAATTATTAGCCAACAATATCAATAATCAATAGGAAGAAACATGCATCACTAATTGATACACTGTGTGCTTGCTCACAATTCCTTGCTTTCTTCTCCTATAGTTTGATGAGCCCAGACAGAATTAATTACATTCTCTTCTCTTCGTCTATATTGGTTGATTGGCATCACCTTTATTATAAACTTTGACCAGTGAGTGTATGATGTTAAGATATTAAATCTAGATAAGTTACGCCATTTTCTGAAACTAATGAGAAGAGCGTGAATGGATAGATTACTATATTATAACTATTACCATTAATATCGTACCGACAGTTTCGCTTCCGTAACTTTAAACATTATTTCAAACATTTATCTTCATTTTTTTGTATTCTGTATATGGATTGAAAGAGAAAAACACTTATTGGTGGTGATTATCTAGGGAACTGGAATGCAATAAAGGATGAAATATTTCTGAGATTTT
This sequence comes from Patella caerulea, assembly GCA_036850965.1. Classification (NCBI taxonomy): domain Eukaryota; kingdom Metazoa; phylum Mollusca; class Gastropoda; family Patellidae; genus Patella; species Patella caerulea. Next base: position 44,150,116 of record JAZGQO010000001.1, on the reverse strand, counting down.
CATGAAGATATGACGCGTGAATCAAACATGATTTTTATAACTTTAGCGACAAATTTCATTATACAGTATGTTTGGTGGGAAAGGGTGCAAGGAATTAAATATTTTCCATATTCATTCTTAGATCATTGATTCAAGTGCGAAAAAGCACCATAGTTACATTTTTACTGTAGGTTCCGCCATGTTATACTTACACATATATTGCTTGAAATGGTTGCAGCTGACAACATTAACGGTTGACCAAGAGAGAAATGTCACAATTGGTATGTTCAATTAGTATCTATTCTATACTTGTGACATGGTTTATTTCGATGAATTGGTAAATGGCTAAAGGGAATATTTATTTCTTTTAGAAACATTTATTCATGATTGTGCAGGTTTTGGTTAATAAAGTTTATCTATTTTCAATGTATATGCCTTGTTTTTTTACAGAATGATTATGGGTATGTTTAACAAGTTAGGTAATAAGGGTGCAAAGTAATGAATGTGTCTTGGTTGTGATGCATGTGCAAGTTTTGATTGGATGTTGGACTGACTAAAAGATTCATGGTGTAGGAATTATAAAAGTTTGTCAGAGAGGTTTGAGAAGTTACAGGGTAGAGCTTTTTTTTCTACTTAGATCAGAGAGATTTTAAAGGACCAGACGTGACTATTTCAGTGTCTGGCTTTAGATGAGTAAAACCTGGTAAAGTAAATGAGATATATTTAAAGGGGATGAATCAATTTCTTGATGAAATAACATTTAACTGATAATGTCTAGATGACAGATATTTTAATCCAGGTGTAACCTTGTAAATTAGTAATTTGTGAATCAAACGCCTATGTAGTCTTGGTGAAGTATATCTAAATCTTGGTGAAGTGAAGTATATTTAAATCTTGGTGAATTTTAATACAACTAGTGAGTCTAGGTGAATCCGTGAATTATGTGGCTCTGTGAAGGTTTTGAGAATTTCGGAGAAATAATTGTGTTCAGGTTTAAAATATTTTAAAACAAACCTTCACGACTGGGATGGTGGAATTAAGATGGAGAATTAAAGGAGCTAAATCGCTAACATTTGGGACCAAGAAATTGACACAAGTGGGTCACAACGCATATAATGTTGTAATATGAATGTATATAAACTGATTTACATTCAATGGCTTCCGTTTTTACTCTTAATTTCAAATCAGTTATGTTCGGCGAAATAAGCCAGCATTCTCAATCGAATGCCAATTTCTAGCGCCTGGTTATTCCAGTCTACATACGCTGTTTGTTTCGTGCATGTTTCTAGCCTCGTTCCTCGAGTCTCTTGCTAGAACTGGTACATGATTTGAGTACCAATGGTAAAATGTTTATTTTGTCTTAAAAGTTGGAGATCAGAAGTCCATCTTTTTCCGTTAAGATCACAGCATCAATGTTGATTTAAATTGACAAATAATTCATGTTTTCAATGTCGAAGATTTTGGATGATATTGAGTGATTTTGGATGATATTGAGTTAGAGACCTAGCTATTTTAATGTGAATGCTAACCAGGAGGATTAATATAATTAAAGGAAAAGAGTACTGGATGCCAAAATTAACTGTAACTTTAACCATTGAATATTGAATTTTTTGTAGAAACCTCTAAAATTGTATATGTGAATTGATTGTATACATATATTGAAAATTAATTAATTAGTTGTGTTATTTGTTGGTAATTGGGAAAAGGGGCAATTAGGTTAAAGAACCTGAGGTCACTTTGTGACTAGAAAGATGAGCTTATAATCATTTTTCTTTTGTTACTAATTCAATTGTAAAAACACCACACTAAAACCGTTTTTTTAAAAATATTTCTTATAAATCACAAAAAGCATCATATATTAATCGTTTTATTCCCCCAATTTTTTGCTTGTATCTATATGCTAGTAGTTGAAACTAACAAAAGTAAAAAGATTGGCGTAACAGAAAGAGATCTGTATTGACAGTTTCTTAAAAGACAACACAATATTCTGTGGAAATTGGAATTTCTAGAACCATCTTTTTAAAGTTAGGCTATTGATTTAATCCAAGAAATAACTGGTATCACAGTAATCTTTTTATCCCGCCTGTTCTGCGATTCTCTACTTATATATTCTAGTAATGATAGAAGAGTAATGTATTGACTAAAGCGGGTTTAAGTCCATCGCTAATACTGATTGATAGGTGTATTCACCACCAGATTAATACACACCAGTTCCGTGGATAGAAAATGACTACATTCATCTCGTAATTACAGACGCTATGTCAGATTCTGAAGCTCAACGTATTCTAAACCAAAGGAAAGTATCACATAATTTGAATTTACGAGTTATTATAATAGAATTTCGAGCCAAAATACATAAGACACCATTTTTTTCGAAGATGCCAATCCACGAAATCGTATAATGCAGATTAAATTGCTAATATGGACACCAAGTGTACTCTCACGTTTTCAAAAGCAATATAATTAATCAAAGTTAGTATGCTACATCCCAATTCAGCAATTTGATGATACTTGGTCCCAAGTCACCAAGAGGTCATTCTGTCATTTCTATAAGCTAAAATGTCAAATTATATTTATAAATTATTGGTCAACAGACATAATGTTAGAACCATCATGGGGGACACTTGAAAGGGTTGTACGTGATTATTCGAAGAGGAGCATAACAAGTCTTACTTGTCCAGTAATGTTCATCATGCGGTGAAGATCAGTGAAGATGCTTTCTTTTTCATTCCACTGATGACTTTCACAGTTTTGTCCATTGATTTTATGAGGAAATAAACACTCAACATTTCTTTATATATAAGTAAAAAGCTTGGACCTCACATGATGAATTGCGATATAAATTATAAGTACCGGTACTAAGATAAGACAGTAACAATATACTATTGATGTTTTATACCCCATATCTTATAAAAATATTTATATCTTGATAATAAAACATGATTATCACTACTAATCCAAGTACTAATAATATACAATCCATATACCAATAAGCATAATGCAAGGTATGCTGACTTCTTCTAAAACGCCTGAAACCAATTCTCATTTATGTGTGAAAGTCACATAGCTAACAATGACTGCTTTAGTGTTTCATTTAGCTAAACATTACATGTGCTGTGAAGTGGGCGCTTATGGTCATATGTTAGTCTCAAAATGACAGAAGAATGGTGTTGACAAATGTCAAACTTCATTCATAACTTCCACACACACTGGTGGACACAGTAATTCAGAGTCTCTATGAATTAGAAAACGGATGGCATCCTTATTGAGTTTCCGTACAAAAACAGTTGATAATCTCATTGGCTATGCATTCTCAAGAATATCATAATGAAAGAACAACAAATAAATGTAATGCAGCGTACAAGAATACCGAGATCATGTTACTAATCGCAAATCTTAATTTGCTTTCAGCTGAAAATATTTCTGGATGAATAGCCAATAACAGGGACTGTTACACCCAGCTGTGAAAAATAAACATAGGCAAATGACCATTTCCTGTTACATCCCAACACTATCAAATGGGAAGAATATTTTGTTTATCCCAGACACTTGGTTTGCTTCAAAACCTGAATGGGAGAAAATATGAAAGCATTAAGCAATTCAAATGAATTCAACTAAATCGTATAAAATTTTGATCAATTCTTTTCTTGGCTATGGATGTCAAAGGTATCTGTATATTGAATATCCTCTTGATGTCCTTTTTAAACATAATTCAAGTTAATCCACTTTCATTTCATTCCAATAAATAAATCAGTTGTAAAATTTGAAATTCATATCTTAATCTTGGATCTTAATTGGAAACTGAAAGCCTCCAAGGGATTTACAATTTTCAACCATTTTGTTTTCAAACTTAACGCATGATTAGAGCATTTTGGTCAAGATATGGGCAGATGGCAAGGATAAACAGAAATCCTACAAAGAACCATCTGTGGTTGCCTTATCAGTTCTACAGAAAGGCATTTAAAAATTCTTGGCATACAACAGGTTAAATCTTTCAAAAGCTGGGCAGGCATCAGTTTACCTTTTGATGAGGTTATTATCTGATTGAAAAATTCCAGCTTTTGTGGGACTTAATCCTAGCTGACCACCTCGGTGTGATTACACAGGCTTCTACAAGATGCATCCAAGGTGATATGCAAGATAATAATAAACAATCGTTTATCATTCACCCCCAAGATGGCAACAAAAGGAATTTTAGTGATAAACCCAGTAATAACAATAATTCATGAACAATTACAGGTCTATGATAAAGAATTGTTCAATTGGTCCAGTGGACCTTGTGTACTATTTTGTTTGACTTTCAATCATACAGAGAAAAATAATTTAACATAAATGTCTTCAAATTCAAATTCTCACAGGTTCTTTAAAGTGAATATCATGTTTTTTCCTGAATGTGTATGCAAAACATTCATTGTTAGGCCCACAGGCATTAATATGACTAAATACCAGACGGGAGATTATGTTTTCTTAATTAAATCTAAAGTAATAAATTTCAGTATATTTTCGAGCTGTCAAAAATTTGAAATTGTCCAAAAAATAGAAAAATGACGATCAGTATATTATAATTAATTATAATGTTTTTTTCAACAGTATTACAAATGAATTTTAACAGTCTCAACTGTTCCAACTTCCTGTCCCATATAAACTAAATGACAGTTGCGACAATTACAGCATCCATTATGATTTTCACCACTTTGTGCTAATTGAAAGTGGTTTGAGAGGAGGTATTGTTAGAATGATATTAGATTAGAAATTCTCATTGCTAGTATAATGTTAAAACAATCAAACTGTCTGGCTATTTTCAAACCCTAGAGACCATGTTACAAGGTCATGGTGTCCAGTATCAGATGGTCAAACCAATCCCTTATGATTAGTAACTGACAGACAGCAATAAGCAGACTAGAGGCATCTGTAGAGAAGATGGATGTCTAAATGTAGTCAAGCCACTGACCACTGTCAACTTATACAAGTCTAATAAAGCTGTGAATCTTCCTTCATATTTGATTGGTATGATTGGTTTTAACCACCAGGACAACAGAATGGCATCCACAATAAATTTCTGTTTAATGAACCTGCAGTAAACTAAATGAGAAACTTGTCTACCATTCTGATTCTAAGCAGACAACCAAATAATATACAGATTTAGAATAATCTACCTTCTGGTTTACTTGATATGCAAAGAGAAAATATTTTTTAAATCAATTCGGTAGATCTGGTGTAGACAAATATTCTGTAATATAAGCGCTTGAAAGACTGAAAATGTACTTCTTTGATGAAATCTATAATTTTGGCCTAAATCGAAGGTTCATTTGATGCATTCCTCTTCATGCCAAAACCTGATGCAGAAATGTGTCTCTAATAAGGTCTAACATGAAATTGAAAATGACAGACCATAAAATATCCTATTCAATTCTGCATCACAAATTCTCTCCAATTTCCATATTCATTGACTATGAGATACAAAAAGCCTTTTGTCCATTTCCTGCGTTGTTTTAGATATCAACATCTGTCGTAATGAAAAGTTAGTGAGGTAAAATTAAACTGTACATTTCCATTAACTCTGGTATCCTTTATGTAAATTACTTTTACATGCTAAAGGTCATTACATCAAAGTATCACTACATCCAAGATCACATCCATTAATATATAACTCTATTAAAGCAAAACATGTATTTTGTATACTTTTTAAGGCCCACAAAGTTGTTTTAAAGCATTATTGTGTGGATCATCTGTCTATCACCAACAAGGTTGACAGTTCAATCAAATTACTGACTGTGACATGGTAAGGTCACCTTAAGAACATCCTGGGTGTTCTTTTAAGTTCGCTAAAGCGATCAAAACATTCTACAACAAAAATCAAATCAAGACAGAGATTTGAGTCCCAAAATGATCTGGTTGTGTTACATGGAGGTTAAAGCCTTCTCAGTCTCATATTTGATTACATACTTCCCTGTCAGAACATATGCTGTTTAATAAAATATATAACACTAAGATTAACCCGGACATAATTCATTGCTTACCGATTCTTTCTTTGTCCAATATCAAAATTAAGCAAACAAATTGATGGAACCTATGATATTTTAATCAATGGGGTTGCTTGAATCTAAAATCTATAAATATTGACAAAACGACAGAAGACAACAAGATGAATACAATATGGATTGGACCTATTTCCTCTTCTTGATGAAAGCATTAAATATTAATGGAGGGTCTTGCACATTTTGAAAAGATGCTTATTGATGTCCAGTTAATACTGCAATTTCTAGCCAGCTAGCCACTAGACAATAACAATGACCACATCAGAGGTTGCCATTCGCCTAATGTTACTTTCCTAATCATCCAGCTGGTCTTGTGTATCAACACAAACTTCTATAATCGCTTAATATAGGAACAATTAAGTTGCTGATGCAATTAAATGGTAAAAAGTGCCGCCATTTTTTGTTATCTTTTACAATTTGTTTATTAAAGTTGGACATTATTTTATTAGTCAGCTACCAAGTACAAAGACTCTCTAGTCATCTGTCTGTCCCCAATCCCATGAATCACAAGACGCTTTACAACATTTTCACTATAATGGCTGTCAATTAGTTGTGTAAACTACAGTAAAAGCCAAAATTTGGCCTCACCAAACATCTAACAAGTCACCATCACCATGACACCATCAGTAATAACCAAGGTTTACACTCCTCATGCAAATGTAGTGAAATTAAACAACATTTAGATAATGAAAATGTAGCGAGTCCAGCTTTAACTTAATGACAAATCTTACTCTATAAAACTGTTAATTTTCATCAAATAGGCAAAAATTGCACAATGGGAAAGACAAACCCATTAAAAACGTGAAAAAAACTATTGAGCTTTTAACATGCCAGTAAAAACATGATTTCTGTGAATCCATCCGAATTGGCATTTAGAGTCATTCTCAAATAAACTCTAATAAATGGTCAGAAATAAGAGATATTCAAATCTTAGATGGTAGATTCAGATTGCCAAAAAAACATTGGACAAATGCTTAAATTAAACGTGAGGCCAGAATAAGGTTTCAATCCTTAATACTCAAAAGAATGATGTACGGTTCTCACTGAACACAGGCAAGGCACTAATTTTAACCTTGCAAATCCTGTGGAGGTTGTTAAGCCAAGGAGTTTTTCTGATGTTTCATTCGACAATGGTGATGGATTGCAGTTTTGTGGGACACCTGGGCACACAACGCAATAGCATCCTTCACAAAACCCTGAGATTAGAAAGAATTATAGGAATAAGGCATGATGGGTAATTGATAAAGACAAATAGTTAAGGTTTGATGACTCAGTGTTTTTTCATTTGGTTTAAAAGCAAAACGAAAGTTTAAATGATTAATCTATCTTAATGAAAACAGTGTAATGAAATCCTACTTTCCAATTTTCCTTTTTACACCATTTATCATTACCATTATAGTCATTGCAAAAGTTCACACTGACATTTCTGTATTCTAACCATCTTTCTTCCAAGACAAAAAACAGGCTTTTATTTTCAATAGCAATAGAGAATTGGTAACCATTATGTTGTGAATCATACAAATTTAATTTGAACAGTGAGAACCAGTTAAATCCTCTAAATTATGTTTACACAATTTCTTTTCAAAAGATCAAATCCACCTTTGCATGTGGAAGATTGTATATATAAAATCAACGGAAACCCTTCAGGATAGTCATTCTTTAAACTTTTATTTTTCAGTTCATTTAAACATATTCATCATCAGGTCTTTAGCCAAAAGTTCAACTTCTTGGTAACTCAACAAAGAGTTCTTTTGAAACAAATGCTTATGGAACTACACAGTTCCACTGTCAATTGTATACATGTACCTTACACAGATGGTAAACCATTTTTGATGGTTAAAAGACAGAAATAACCCAACTTTTTTCTTGTTTTTTTTAGAAGGCTATATTGATATTCGGCAGTAAGTCAGAAAGATAAAGCCTGTTTTTTGTCTTCTCTGAACTGTCTAAGATTTTTGAGAATTAACTGGGAGGATGGTTGAGGTAAAATAATCTGGGAGATCAAACATAATGTTTTCAAGGTTAAATTTCAAATTTTTAAAAAAATATTATTCATTGCAAACTTTCAGAAAATTTATTCGGTTGGGTTCTTTATTCTGTCAAGAAGTGTGGATCTAGAGATAGTAAAGACAAGGTTGACAACCGTACATTCGTACATAAAATGTGTTATAATAGGAAGTCAGTATACATCTATTTGATGTTTTTAAGTAAGTCTGAAATATATAGTGTGTATATATATATATATATATGAAAAGTTAAGGATAACTACTGTTAGGTATTAAATACACAAAAATATGAAAGTTTTTGAAAAAAGAACTATATTATTTGTTGATTAATTCCACTTTTGCTTATTTTCAGGTAAACAACAAGAAAATAAGCGAAAGTGCAAGCAATCAACAAATAATGTAGTTCTCTTTTCAAAAACTATTATATTTTTGTGTATACATAAATATATTAGCAAATAAAGTAACACCATGTGGAAGTAATTGATTTGTAAATCATGTAACCTTTTCTCGACATATGTCAATTTAGCCACAATTATTTACTTCACCGAAAATACACATTGAATGTCAATCAAAACAAGAAGAAAATTGGATGAAATAAGAAACTAACAAGAATCTTATTTAACTTCATTAGGTGGTTAGTTAACATATGGAACATTTTGTTCTTCCTCATTATAAAATCAATATAGGTAAAAATGTTATTTTGTAGGCAGGCATGATAATAACTATTTGTAGTCCAATCTGAAACATGTGAAGAAATAGTGGAACTCTTTATAAACACCTGGGACTGCTGCAGTTAGAGTGGTTGGGACACTTGTCACAGTATGACTGCTAGGCATGCAATAGAATGGGGTTTAATATATTATCAACATGATACTTTGGTAATTTTGAGAATAGTGTGGTATTTACATTTCAAATATTGCGCTGATTGATATACCTATTTGGATCTCATTTAAGTCCATGTATTCCTAATCAATTGCTATTTATAACAATCATGTGATGGTATGAACATGCACACAGATTTTAAAATGGTGAGTGTATCATTGGTGTGATTGGCTAACTAGTGTTGTTTTCACTGTGAAATATTTCCACATCCATATAAAAATAGCTTGCCAGGCAACAAAACATACACAGCAGCCAAATCGTCCGGGCAGTCAACAAGAGTTGTCGCATATTAAGGAATTATCAGAAAATCATTAGAATCTGTTTGGTTTTTATAATCAAACCTTTTTTTTTTAAATCAGATAATAATTTTGACCTCCAGAGGGACCAAAAGCTAACAAAAGCGATTTTTCGGACAATCCGGGGACATAATTCAGGAAGTTATGATCCAATGGGCGCAAATATCGAAAGGAACCAAGATCTTTGGGTTATAAACATACATGTCAAGTTTCATCAAAATCCGTTCAAAATTGTGACCTCTATAAGGTCTACAACCTTGATATTTTCACACTATTCGCATACAAACTGCGGCCATTTTGTCCGTCAATTTTGGTCTGATTTTCACGAAATTCGAACTCAACCTTCATAACCATGGAACGGTGATATAATCAAACGTTTTTTTAAATCCGATAACAATTTTGACCTCCAGAGGGACCACAAGCTAAAAAGGGCAATTTTTCGGACAATCAGGGGCCATAATTCAGGAAGTTACGATCCGATGGCCGCAAATATCGAAAGGAACCAAGATCTTAGGGTTATAAACATGCATTTCAAGTTTCATCCAAATTGGTTCAAAATTGTGACCTCTACACTGTTCACAAGCTAAAAAACATGATTTTTCGTACAATCAGGGGCCATAACCCATGAAGTTACAGTCCGAGACATGCCAATATCAAAAGGAACCTAGATCATAGGGTGATAAACCTATATTTTAAGTTTCATTGAAATCGGATAAAAATTGTGACCTGTAGACTGTTCACAAACAATTGTGGACGGACGGACGGACGAACAGGGGCGACGACAATATACATCCACATGAAAATGTGGGCGTATAAAAATGTTGACTTTTCAGAAGTTTCTTCTTTACTATTCCACAAATAAAGGTAGTACTGGTTATGAACATAAAAAATGAATGCTCTTCTTAAGATAGGTTGCCAGGCAACGAAACATACGCCCACAGCAGCTAAATCGTCCGGGCAGTCAACAAGGGTTGTCGCATATTTTTACTTTTTTTGGTAATGAAACATTTGTAATACACTAAAATCTGATTAAGAGTAACAATTCATAATAAAACACAACACAAGGTATATATGGATATAACTACTTCTCTATACTTTAATAACGACGTTTCATAACACATACAGGTCACGTTTTCAAGTTAATGAGAGTAACAACTCATTATGTAATTATCTTAAAATCATTAGAATTTGTTTGCTTTTTTATAAAGTTTTGCCCCACCCTAACAATTAGTATAGGAAACATTTAACATCATGGATTTAGCTTTTCAGTTATCAAAATTCATTGAAAATCAAAATACTTGTTCGTTTCAACACCTTAAACACTGTGTATCAATCTGAGGTCAATCGGATGATAAGTTTGGCATCTATAGCGTCACAAGGTTTTTTGAAGTGATCAAGAGAGATAACTCTGGAAGTAATTATTTGAAATCGCTGAAAATCAGTAGGCTTCTTCGTCTCATGACCTTAAACAGTGTTTGTAAATTTAAAGTCAATCGGATATTAACTTTGGCCTCTAGAGCGTCCACAGGATTTTTTGATGTGATCAAGGGCCATAACTCTGGCAATAATTATCAGAGATTGCTGAAAATCATTAGGCTTCTTTGTCTCATGACCTTAAACACTGTGTATAAATTTAAAGTCAATCAGAGCATCCACAAGATTTTTAGAAGTGATCAAGGGCCATAACTCTGGCACTAATTATCGGAAATCGCTGAAAATCAATAGGCTTTTTCGTCTTATGACCTTAAACACTGTGTATAAATTTAAAGTCAATCGGATATTAACTTTGGCCTCTAGAGCGTCTACAAGATTTTTTGAAGTGATCAAGGGCCATAACTCTGGTAGATATTATCGGAAATTGCTGAAAAACAATACGCTTGTTCGTCTCATGACCTTAAACACTGTGTATAAATTTAAAGTCAATCGGATATTAACTTTAGCCTCTACTTGTGGACGCCGGACGGATGGACGGGGGCAACGACAATATACGACCACATTTCAATGTGGGCGTATAAAAATGACCTACAGTAATGTCGGACGATATATTCATTAGACTTCATTCCATTCATTTTTATCAATTTCACAAGTGTAAAATCATAATGACTTTATCAATGATCAAATGCTCTAGATCTCCTAATTCTTCTTCAATACATTGCTTAAAAAAAATAACTTGCTATCAAAATGCAATAAGTTGTAAAAGGAACCAATTTTCTCCTTTTGCTCACTGATAATTGCAACAAAGTCGATAAGATAGGATATTAAGTGAGGGATGTAAATCACCTTTTCTAAGTATTGTTGTTAATAAGCTCATATAACTGAAAAACCCTTTCATTTTACTCATTCCCGACACATTTGATTGGTCAATTATTGACCAATCAAGACTAACCTTATATTAACCTCCATCAGATTGAATGCACCAATCGATTTCCTCGATTGATTGTACTTTGCATGTGAAATTCCAGTTTATAGATCACAAACATGCACTAATAGCCAACAGACTATAGAGGTATTGAAACAGGCCAGATTTGTTCAATGCAAATATGAAATTAATTTCGAATGAATTATTCCCAGTTAGAGGTCTGGATTCAAACAATACTTGGCTAAATTTAACTTGTCAAATATCTAATTCCCAAATAACAAACCTTTAAGCCAAAAGTAAAATTCAATTTTTCAGTTGAATAGCCCAAAGGATCTTGAATCTATCACAAATAAGAATTTTCCCAAACTTGGGTTTTTAAGCTTCAAGGAAAAGAAAAAAGCTGAAGATAAATTCTCATATTACATCAAGTCTGTAATTAGATTCTTTTTTTTACAAGCTTGGCGTTCGATTTGAAAAATCTATCGCTGGTTATGAAGGAGCCATTATAAAATCAATAAAAACCCTTTGCTTCGACTAATAACGACGCAAAGCATCTAAGCAGAAATGAAGTGATCTCCTGCAGCAAACATTGATCTGACTGGTACTGTACATATTGGATCGAACAAAAAACTTTTATATTACACAAACTGACCTGGTGACAAAGGGCAGCAACTCTGTTCTGACACATTTTTTTTGTGCGCCATGGTTCAATAATGCTTTGAAACGTGTAACTCATAGTGCATTAGTCTATCTAGAAATAAGTGTTTATCTAATATGAATGAATTTCTGATATTTACTTCACCTTCTATCAATATGATCACTCTATTAAAATATAGAGTGAACAGGAGTATTGACTTTACTGATGGTATAGACTCATTTATAGTTCATCAACATGAAACATTTAATGTAAGCGAGCTTCCTAGTATACTTGTATTTAATCTAGTCTTATGAATATTTCAGTTACCGGATGAATCACAATTTCAACCACTTTTTTCAAATTCATCTTTATGGGAAATGAACAGGCCTTAGATTCAATAATGTTTTATTCTTATTTTCATTTTTTGTTTCAGAATTCTCTATTATAAACCTTTTTTTTTCATTAAAGCAAAGAGAACAGACATTACTTATGCTGAAAGTGTGTGCTTCTTGCAAGAGAGTTTAAGGCTGAGAACAGCATAGACAACAAAGGAAAGTAAGATTAGAACAGTGGCTTATAAGCTTATAACGATAATTGCTATGGCAGACAAATTCGCAATAAATCAGATCACCCTCTAATTTACTACAACCATTCTCGCACAATTGGAAATGTTGAAGGTTGTCTATGGCTGGGCTTGGAATTATCTGATATGAATATAAATATGTCGTTGTGGACGAACATGATGAAACAAGTCCTGACGGAACAACAATACAAGACAAGGGTTAAGAAATTCCTCTTATAAATAATATCAGATAAAGATTTATGGACCTGTATATAAGTTACAATATTTGACTGATTCTATTAAGAGAAGGGGGACAATAATGTTGTAGACTAATGGAAGATCTATAATCATTTTCTCATCTGAAAATCAATAATGTTAGGATGTTCATGTGACAGTTTTACCTTATTGATTATATTACCAATAGAATAGTGTCAGTTCTTTGTATGTACTGGATATATTGCCTTATATATTCAGGCTAAACTTATATTAAAGGGCAACATTCATAGAAATCTTGAAACTTGGCATAGTGAACAATAAAAGATAGGTTGCCAGGCAACGAAACATACGCCCACAGCAGCTAAATCGTCCGGGCAGTCAACAATGGTTGTCGCATATTTTTACTTTTTTTGGTAATGAAACATTTGTAATACATTAAAATCTGATTAAGAGTAACAACTCATTATGTAATTATCTGAAATTCATTAGAATTTGTTTGCTTTTTATAGAAGTTTTGCCCCACGCTAACAATTAGTATAGGAAACATTTAATATCATGGATTTAGCTGTTCAGTTATCAAAATTCATTAAAAATCAAAATACCGTGAATCAATCTGAAATCAATCGGATGATAAGTTTGGCCTCTAGAGCGTCACAAAGTCTGTTGAAGTGATCAAGGGCCATAACTCTGGTAGTTATTATCGGAAATTGCTGAAAAACAATAGGCTTCTACTTCTCATGACCTTAAACACTGTGTATAAATTTAAAGTCAATCAGATATTAACTTTAGCCTCTAGAGCGTCCACAAACAATTGTGGACACCGGACCGACGGACGGACGGTGGCGACGTCAATATACAACCACATTTCAATGTGGGCGTATAAAAGGCGGTGGGGGGGAGGGGGGAAGAGAGAGTGTTTTGCGTGTAAGGAGGCTAAATTTCCACAAAAGGCTGACATTTATCAAAATCTAGAATTGGGGGCAGAGAGGTTTTGTAAGAGATGGGAGAAGGGGTTTCATATTTATCAGTTGATAATCAAAATAACTCTTGCTCATTTATTTTTCCCAGCTCCATCATTATAATCTATTGGACAAGACCATTCTATCATTTGAATGTAGGGCTCAACATACATGACCATAATTCTTAAATTTTTATAATCAATCATTGAAGAGGGTGCACTCCATCATAGCATACAAGATTATCATAATCTTATTGATTACACTCAGGTAATTTTACTACTGAATATCTGTTTGTTCTGTATTTAGGAATAAAATAAAGAATAAATCAACTAACCTGTCCATATCCGAATCTTCCCTGGGTTTCAACTTTTGTTATCACTGTCAAATTGACTAAATCTATCTGTAAATATTCATATGTATCTTTGGTAATAGTTTCTTTAGGACACCAAGCTCCTCCTTTCTGCTCTGTCCGTATTCTGAAATACAAGACATTAAATCAAACGGCACCGCAATATCTCCAGAATCTCTTGACACACTACAAACCAAATAGGTCACTGAGATCTGAGAGTAAATTATTGTCAGATGTCCCAGTTTATAAGATGAAGAAATTTGGTTCAAGGACTTTTCAATATAATGCATCAACTCTGTGGAATTCGCTACCACCTTCAATTCGAAAATGTGAAACATTGTCCATCTTTAAATCAAGTGTGAAAACCTGGATGTTTAGTCACTATAATTAATCCCACGTGAACACTTTCATGCGCCTAGAGCATCCCCAAGTGGGATGAATTGTTGCGCAATATAAATTTCGTTATTATTATTATTATTAAATAGAGAATTAAAGAAAATTCGTCAAGAGATACTTTAAAAATTAGGATAAAATAATACACATACCTGGTATATAATACAATATTAAAAAAAAAAGATAGGTTGCCAGGCAACGAAACATACGCCCACAGCAGCTAAATCGTCCGGGCAGTCAACAAGGGTTGTCGCATATTTTTACTTTTTTTGGTAATGAAACATTTGTAATAAACTAAAATCTGATTAAGAGTAACAACTCATTATGTAATTATCAGAATTTGTTTGCTTTTTATAAAGTTTTTCCCCACGCTAACAATTAGTAAACGAAATATTTAATATCACGGATTTCGCGGTTCAGTTATCAAAATTCATTGAAAATCAAAATACTTGTTCGTTTCAATACCTGAAACTCTGTGTATCAATCTGAAGTCAATCAGATGATAAGTTTGGCCTCTATAGCGTCACAAGATTTTTTTAAAGTTATCAAGGGCCATAACTCTGGCAGTAATTATTTGAAATCGCTGAAAATCAATAGGCTTCTTCGTCTCATAACCTTAAACATTGTGTGTAAATTTAAAGTCAATCGGATATTAATTTTGGCCTCTAGAGCGTCCACAGGATTTTTTGAAGTGATCAAGGGCCATAACTCTGGCAGTAATTATTGGAAATCGCTGAAAATCAATAGATATTAACTTTGGCCTTTAGACCGTCCACAAGATTTTTTGAAGTGATCAAGGGCCATAACTCTGGCACTAATTCTTTGTCTCATGACTTTAAACACTGTGTATAAATTCGAAGTCAATCAAATATTAACTTTGGCTTCTAGAGCTTCCACAAGATTTTTTGAAGTGATCAAGGGCCATAACTATGGGACTTATTGGAAATCGCTGAAAATCAATAGGCTTCTTCATCTTATGACCTTAAACACTGTGTATAAATTTAAAGTCAATCGCATATTAACTTTAGCCAGACACCGGCCAGCCGGACGGGGGCGACGACAATATACGACCACATTTCAATGTGGGCGTATACAAAAGAATCTTGTAAATAACTATGGGAATGCTATACTATTAACTACTCTATCACTTTGGGTTTCAATGTGGGCGTATACAAAAGAATCTTGTAAATAACTATGGGAATGCGATACTATTAACTACTCTATCACTTTGGGTTTTAATCCCTGTTTACATTACAAATTTTAAGCGTGCTAGGTACTGTTCCTGTTTTCATCCGGGAAACTTGCTTAGGGACTGAAATTAACTTTTCTGTGAAGAGTCCCACATTTGGCGTGCTTGGCACGATTCCAAGACCGGTAGTGTAAACGGGTCAATTTCTTGAAATTTATCGCGGCCTAGTACTGTGCCCAGTGTAAACGGGGCTTTTGAATGCCAATTTGGATCGACAGTACTTTGAATTTATTCATAGAAAACAGCTGACTTTAATATGGACATAACTCCATTGTTCTAGAAAACAATTAGCAAAGTTACAGCTCCTTTCTCTAGAATACAAAGATTTGCTTGAAAAAAGTTGTCTGTATCATCTTGAATTTCTTTAGCTAATATTTACTCCTGACTGTAAGATTATCACAAATTTGCTATATATAATCTATTTCAATAGTAACATTTGAATTATCGGGAAGAATGAGCAATTGGGGGACTTATGTCTATTGTAGCATTATTTGCTGTTATGTGTATTTAGATATTTCTGTACAATTAACACTACCAGGTCAGGCATTCATTCAATGTATTTAAAAAGTGTGTAAAAGATAAACTGATCCACATCCTGTCTAACTGTATATTTTCGAGGTAAAGACTTCAAAGAAAAGACAGATGATATCTTAGCAGGAGGTTGAACCATTTTTTAACAAAATATCTCAACATAAAAAGATATTAAAGTCATCATATATTAGCTGGGCCTCTATAGTCATGCCAACTTTTCTACAGTTGCTTTAGTTTGTCAGATGCTGGACAAACCCACTGATAAAGCTATAACTAACTAGATTTCTCATTTTTATCATAATTATGGAGAAGGCATCCCACCATAATAGTATTCCATCTCTAGTACTCCACTTCTTTCATAAATCTGGCTATCTTTGTATTTGTCTTGTTTCTAGCTTTTATTTTTCTTTGTGTCTATATTTGTTCTACTAAATGAAATATAGCCTTATGTAATAAACCGGTGCTATCTGTATAATTAATACTTTCGAAATATTTAATTAGATTATTCCAAGACATTGTGATTGTAATGTGAACAATGTACTATGCTGTTATTATTTATTCTAAAATAAAGACTATTTTTTACCAGTAGCATCTGCTGACTTAAAAAAACAACTTTAGAGTATAATGAGCTTGTTTGTTGTTATTTTTCAGGGGTATCCTCTATATACATCTGAACAAGCTAAATCTCTTCAATTTACATTAAAAAAATATGGTACTGAATTAAGGTTTACATGAATACAATTTAGTTTTCAAAGATTAAGCAGAAGTTTATTTCTTATTTCACATTTGCCATCCCACAAGACAAAATCCATTTTATTTTTGACCTTCATCAAAGAGGAAATGTCACCAACATAGGTATACTGATTTGATGTCATATAATGTACATCTTAACCCTTGACTCCTTCCCATCTTTAACTACTGTGAGCAAATCTCATAGATATTTTGATCTAGTCACCATACTGCTTATTACTTGCTAATGAAATGAGACAGGTCACAGGGTGAAAGCTGTATCTATTCCTATATCCATTTAATAGGAGTAAAGTTGATTAGCACAAGTAATAGATCATTTCTAGTAATTTCTACCTTTTATTACCTGAAGGCTATCTTTTATTGATATTTTATACCTGTATAAAATTATAGTTATTAAAGATAATAAATATCAAGTACTGGAACATCTGGTGTCACTATCAATTACTGGAATTTACTCATCCAGTAACCATTGCTAGATTTGGATTATTACTTGTGCCTAACATTTATTTATTATTAAAGAGATATTATATACTAGGTTGTAAGAAGTGTCAAGTTATATATTGCATTTCAAAAATATCTGCTTATTATTCATTAAAGTGGCAAATTCATTTTTTTAAGTTCTACTTTTAAAATATATTAAAATAAAGCCTTAAAATAGATGGTATCTATAAACAGTCCTACCTTGTTAAAGAATAATCCTATAATTCACTATTGCCAGTTGAGAAATTGGCAAAAATATTACTTTTAACATAAAATTCAAACGTTTGAAGATAGCTATTGTATGGGGGGAATCGAAAACAAGGAGGTAATTGTGTTATTATTTCCAATGTGAAAGATGTTTCAGTGTGGAAAGTAATGCCTATGATTGTATAATAGTGAGTAGACAATTTACCTATTGTGCAAAAGACATAGAAATAAAATGTTTTGACTTTCTTGGAAAAATGTAATTCCCGCTTTAAAGGTAACTTCATAGTTCATACAACATTTATACAATATATTTCATACTAGGTTATAAATTGTATAAGTTGTACATGTATTTATCAAAGATATTTTACATCAGATGAAAGTTCTATTTAGTAAAGATTTCATGAAGTTTTAAGACGTACAAAGTTCTATTTAGTAAACAAATGTATAGATGTTATAGCTGTTTAAGTGTCCTACCTGTTGTGTAAATCCATTACACCCTATTTTACTTGTTCAGAGGGTTTGAAAATATTTTAAAATCCAAGTCACATTTGAAAAGGTTTACGTTAGGCTTTTCAAATCATTTAGTCAAATTTTTACAATTATTTAAATTAGGTGTATTAAGTTGAAATTTTTATCATCAAATTGGAATATTGTAAAATTAGAGGGGGGTCCATGGGGTCCGCGCCCCGCGCCCCCACTGCTCAGACTTGAAAATTTTTTATGCGATTTTATTGGCGATTTTTAGACCTGTAATTTTGGAATTTACCTTCCGGAAATACGTCAGAATGCACCAAATTGAATCTAATTTACCAAATTTTTCTGGGGGAGGGCCCCCAAACCACCCCTTAATTGCTTGAGCGCCGCAATTATCAAACCTAGAACCCCCCCCCTGCAAAAAATCCTGGATCCGCGCCTGAAAATAATACAATTTGTTGACCAGAATAAATAGATATTTTATAGATCAAGCCAGTTTTAGCTTCTATTATGATAGGTCACACCAAATGATGTGATTTTTATGGATATTTTCTGAGAGAAGAGATGAGTATATAAAACTTTTATTGTGTACAGTTCTTTGATTAAAGTAGACAGTAGTACAAGTCTTGAATGACAAAGTACATGATTAACTTAAATGACTGAGTACAAGGTTTATTGCTCATAAAGATTGTGACAACAACTGGCTGTGAATACCAATACTTTGGCAATACCCTCTGTTGTCAACATTGTTGACTTGACAAGCCTTGTAATGGCTACAAATACACTCAGGTGAACATTGTTCAATTCAACAAATTTCTACCTGTCACTTAGCCTACAGATCAACAATTAACGACAATGCCTCATTAAAGCTACAATTACAGGCCTTGAAGGCATTGGTCACTCTTGGCCGTACATCACTTTAAAATGCACCCTGGAGATTAGTATTCAAAGTGAATATAAAAGAAATATCTGTAGTTATTTTGTTTTTATGCCTTTAACATTGACTGTCGATGTTCGATTTTAGATTTCTCTCTAATTAACTGTTAGTATCAAATAATTAAACTTCTTATTGAAAGAAAGAATTTGTTTGTGGAAGATCTTTATTTTAATCTTTAAATAAATCCTCTTCATTATTCTATTCTCCTGACAGATTTATATTCCTCTCACATGTGCATTTTGAGAACCCTTTATGTAAATAAGGTTTTTCAGCAAAGCTGGGAAACAGGATCTTTATTCAGGTATATTCCTTTTACTATCAATTGGACAACCAAACATTGTAGGAGATAAATACAACTAAATTATTGTAAATTAGTGCAAAGTGTGTTTAAATTTGTGACGAAGAATAGCCCCAAAGCCATTGGTGATATTTGTCTGTAATGTTGAATTAAGTTACTCACATACATTTAGTTATAGTTTTTATTGTTGCCTCATGTTTTACCTTTTCAGTGTGTCCTAATATTATCTTTCTGAACTATTGATTACAGATTTCACTATTATATTTTCTTGATAGTACAATTTCTTGGAGTGCATTAATAAATGTATTATCCATCAAAAGGTTTCAAAGCTTCCATATGGTCTTGTAAACTTGTAAACAAAAGGATCCGATTTGGAAAATTGAGTTTCATTTCAGTTAGTTTTATGTTGTAAATAAAGGCAATAATTCTAGTTATCAAACAAAATCTATTTTCTCTAGCTTTGATCTACCTTCATGATGAAATTGACCATGATGTTAGATTTTCACCATTGATTAATGAATAAACTGCTACAGGAATAAAATTATAAGCGTGGTTTGACAGATGTTCTGGTGTTGTTAATAAGCCATAATAATAGACTTTATTTCAATAGTAGATATACACAAAGATAGGTTGCCAGGCAACGAAACATACGCCCACAGCAGCTAAATCGTCCGTGCAGTCAACAAGGGTTGTCGCATATTTTTACTTTTTTTGGTAATGAAACATTTGCAATACACTAAAATCTGATTAAGAGTAACAACTCATCATATAATTATCTGAAAATCATTAGAATTTGTTTGCTTTTTATAAAAGTTTTGCCCCACGCTAACAATTAGTATAGGAAACATTTAATATCATGGATTTAGCAGTTCAGTTATCAAAATTCATTGAAAATCAAAATACTTGTTCGTTTTAACACCTTAAACTCTGTGTATCAATCTGAAGTCAATCGGATGATAAGTTTGGACTCTATAGCATCACAAGGTTTTTTGAAGTGATCAAGGGAGACAACTCTTGAAGTAGTTATTTGAAATCGCTCAAAATCAGTAGGCTTCTTTGTCTCAGTGTGTGTGTATTTAAGTCAATCGGGTATTAACTTTGGCCTCTACAGCGTCCACAGGATTTTTTGATGTGATCAAGGGCCATAACTCTGGCAGTAATTATCAGAAATCACTGAAAATCAATAGGCATTTTCGTCTCATGACCTTAAACAATGTGTATAAATTTAAAGTCAATTGGATATTAACTTTAGCCTCTAGAGCATCCACAAGATTTTTTGAAGTAATCAAGGGCCACAACTCTGGCACTAATTATTAGAAATCGCTGAAAATCAATAGGATTCTTCATCTCGTGACCTTAAACACTGTGTATAAAATTAAGTTTGGCCTCTAGAGCATCCACAAGATTTTTTTGAAGTGATCAAGGGCCATAACTCTGGCACTAATTATTGGAAATCGCTGAAAATCAATAGGCTTTATCGTCTTATGACCTTAAACACTGTGTATAAATTTAAAGTCAATCGGATATTAACTTTGGCCTTTAGACCGTCCACAAGATTTTTTGAAGTGATCAAGGGCCATAACTCTGGCACTAATTCTTTGTCTTATGACCTTAAACACTGTGTATAAATTCAAAGCCAATCGGATATTAACTGTGGCCTCTAGAGCATCCACAAGATTTTTTTGAAGTGATCAAGGGCCATAACTCTGGCACTAATTATCGGAAATTGCTGAAAATCAATAGGCTTCTTCGTCTTATGACCTTAAATACTGTGTATACATTTAAAGTCAATCTGATATTAACTTTGGCCTTTAGAGCGTCCACAAGATTTTTTGAAGTGATCAAGGGCCATAACTCTGGCAGTAATTATCAGAAATCACTGAAAATCAATAGGCATTTTCGTCTCATGACCTTAAACAATGTGTATAAATTTAAAGTCAATTGGATATTAACTTTAGCCTCTAGAGCATCCACAAGATTTTTTGAAGTAATCAAGGGCCACAACTCTGGCACTAATTATTAGAAATCGCTGAAAATCAATAGGATTCTTCATCTCGTGACCTTAAACACTGTGTATAAAATTAAGTTTGGCCTCTAGAGCATCCACAAGATTTTTTTGAAGTGATCAAGGGCCATAACTCTGGCACTAATTATTGGAAATCGCTGAAAATCAATAGGCTTTATCGTCTTATGACCTTAAACACTGTGTATAAATTTAAAGTCAATCGGATATTAACTTTGGCCTTTAGACCGTCCACAAGATTTTTTGAAGTGATCAAGGGCCATAACTCTGGCACTAATTCTTTGTCTTATGACCTTAAACACTGTGTATAAATTCAAAGCCAATCGGATATTAACTGTGGCCTCTAGAGCATCCACAAAATTTTTTTGAAGTGATCAAGGGCCATAACTCTGGCACTAATTATCGGAAATTGCTGAAAATCAATAGGCTTCTTCGTCTTATGACCTTAAATACTGTGTATACATTTAAAGTCAATCTGATATTAACTTTGGCCTTTAGAGCGTCCACAAGATTTTTTGAAGTGATCAAGGGCCATAACTCTGGCACTAATTATCGGAAATCGCTGAAAATCAATAGGCTTCTTCGTCTCATGACCTTAAACACTGTGTATAAATTTAAAGCCAATCGGATATTAACTTTGGCCTCTAGAGCGTCCACAAGATTTTTTGAAGTGATCAAGGGCCATAACTCTGGTAGTTATTATCGGAAATCGCTGAAGAACAATAGGCTTCTTCGTCTCAAGACCTTAAACACTGTGTATAAATTTAAAGCCAATCGGATATTAACTTTGGCCTCTAGAGCGTCCACAAGCAATTGTGGACGCCGGACGGACGAACGGACAGGGGCGACGACAATATACGACCACATTTCAATGTGGGCGTATAAAAATTATCAAATAAAATGAATAAATATATGAGTTGATATCAAAAACTTAATAACAATTATACATAACATACGTTTCCTTAATCTAGCTTAAACAAAATAAAATGAGTTTCACTCAAATTTAAATACCAAATTCAATTTTGTGCCCTTTCAATTTAGTCAAACATTTCTTGTAAGCCAATTCTGTTTATCTTCAAGAGGAAAATGGTTAAAATCATATTTTGCGTGGACCCAAAGGAAAGAAATTGTGAGTGTGAAACTAAAAAAAAGCTTTTAACAAAAAAACTGGTGTGTAAAAATCCTGCTGTGAGGTAAAGCACAGGTGTAGCCTTACACAATAGTCAAATAGCCACATCAATCATTGGTCTTCTCTAATTTGTTCCTTCTTTCATATATTTTTTATCATTTCAAGGGAACTTAGTAGATATCAATCACTTTGTCCCCACAGAAGAATTTGTAAAATATATCCATATACCTGAACCTCATTAAATATTTGTATGGTTTACTGGACAAAAACATCTTTAATTTGGACACTTCCAGTCAAACAAAGGTTATTTTCTCAGATGACAGGAATAATAATAGTGTGGTCCTACCATTGTCCCTATAACAACTCCACTTACATTGTCTGGTCTGTATTATATGTATATGGTAAACTTAACAAGCAATCTTCAATTACCAGCTTCTGAAGGTTATAATATTCATGATTCCTACCTCAAAAGATCTCCCCAAAATTTGACAGTCTGTTGCAGGATGTATTTTATTTGACAATATAATGGGTATCATAACCACCCCTTCTTTTATACCACAAACAATTTTTGAGATTTATTTTTATTTAATTCAATCTGTTATCTTAACAAAAATCACTAATGTCAAAGTATAATGAGAGTCCAATTTCAAAATCCCTGTAACATTGAACATGCTGATATTTCCTTTCACTTATTCACAATAAATGTAGCCTTAACTAAATATTTATATTAGATAGAATAAAGAAGGAATTGTGGAGTCATGTAAACATTTAATCCCAGTCAATAATGGAGAAACTCAATGTCTACATCTACTTTTGTATATCTCTAGACTAGCTTGTTACAGACATGTTCCAACTACATATTCTACATTTTGTTGGACCTTTTTTATTAATGAAATCTGCATGTATCTATAGTTTTCCTTTGTTCCACATATTTGATTTCTGAAATGTATAACATTACCAGTATAAAATGATTCAGTTCATGTCTGTATAGGCCTACAGGTTTTTTAGGGTTTGATATTTCACAGGCCTTTTTTTATTATTGAAATCTTTTTTTTTTCTATAAACAATATTTTATTTTTAAATGAATGAGTTTGGAGAAGAGGCATGGGCTATCTAATCCCTCTGCGTATATCTATAATTTTGGGTCATAAGGGGCAATAAAATTCATTCAGTCAATAAAAATAAAATTTAACATCAGTTAAACAGTATACTAATGGAATCTATGATTTTCACAGTCTAGCCAGTGCTCTATTTTAAAAACAACTGTCTAATGTCATTGACACAATATCTGAATTGGTGGGTGTCCCAATGCAGACCCTTGTGGTACAATTGCAAATATATGCATTTTAACTTTGAATACTAAATATTACAATATTTTGTACTTTATAATTCTGAAATATATTTGGTTACATTGCATACAATGAACAACACATCTGAATTTAGGTGCTTGTCATTAGCAATTTCCTCAAGAATAATACTTTAAATTCCAAATGAAAAAATAAAATGGATGTTTACCTTTGTGGATGAACAGTCAACAAAGGTTGTCGCATATTTTTTCTTTTGTCAGTAAGGAGAACATTTACAACACATGAACATTTTATTACACATAATAGTTCATTTAGTAATTATCAGAAATGGTTAGAATTGTTTTGATTGTCTCATGGCCCTCGTCCTCAAGATATTTCAAAGTGATCAAGGGCCATAACTCTGGCAGAAATCATCAGATGTTGCTGAAAATCAATAGGCTTCTTCAGAGTGATCAAGGGCTATAACTCTGGCATTAATTATCTGATATCGTCTTATGACCTTAAACACTGTGTATAAATTCAATGTGAATCATATATTAACTTTAGCCTCTAGAGTGTTCACAAGATTTTTCAAAGTAATCAAGGGTCATAACTCTGGCTGTAATTATTTGACATCACTGAAAATCAATAGGCGTCTTCGTCTCATGACCTTAAACACTGTGTATATATTTAAAGTCAATCAGATATTGACTTTCGCCCCTAGAGCATTCACAAGATTTTTCAAAGTGATCAAGGGCTATAATTCTGACATTCACAAGATCAAGGGTCATAACTCTGGCAGTAATTAACAGATATCGCTGAAAATCAATTGGCTTCTTCGTCTCATGACCTTAAACACTGGGTTTAAATTTAAAGTTAATCAGATATTAACATTAGCTTCCAGAGCCTTCCAAGAAATTGTGGACGACGGACTGATGAACCGACAGACAGACAGACAGACAGACAGACAGAAAGGGCAACGACAATATACAATCACATAAAAATGCACCTCAAATATTGTGTTTACGTTTTAATAAAGTTTTCATTAATGTTGTCATATTATTTAAACATTATTAATGAAGCACGGATAACATTTTTATAGCAGACACATTTTTTAGACCTGGGTGTCTGTGGCATATATAAGCTGTATTTATTGCAGGGCTCTATGTATGTATTTACATACAAAACAATAACATAGTCATAATGTGTAGGTTAACATTTTTATGATACAGGGTGAGCTTGTAGCTTTTATACAGGCTATTACACGTTTATAGTTCCTGTATCCATCTGCATTATTGTGGCTAAAGATTAATCTTATGATCATACTTCATAGATAGTAAATCTGGACTAAAGAAATAAATAAACACATACAAGCATTAAAATTTATTTCAACACAACAGTTCATAAAACCATTAATACAAAAATTAGCCAGTGTGTCTTTAACAACCCAACATACTAAACCATTTAATGTGTCTGCTTGTGAGCTTAGTTCTTCAGAAAATGTTGAGAGAACAATCACATAAAATGACCATATCATACATATATTATTTATGATAACAGAGTAATTTTGAATGTGGGATTGTATGCACTTAAAAGTAATCAAATGTAAGAAAAAAGCTTTACTTCTACATTTGAAAGATGAGGTTTTGCATTTTATCAGAGTTCTGTATGAAAGAATATATATACAAAAGTAAATAACTTAAACAGATGGGGAATGTGCATCAAAGGTTGATATTTTTTAGTGCAATTTGTAACCCTGTGTCATGCCCTCAGTATGTTAAATCTATTTCAAATACTTTGTGTCATTTATCATTCTAATCCTGAAGTTTTAGTAAACAGGTCTTGATAAGTCAACTCATAAAACATCACCACAGTTTTATGATATGAAAGTTACATTTAAACTGACCAAGCTGCAAGCTCTCCAAATTAAAATACATTAATAATATAACACAATGTACTATGCTTTCTGAACATATTGACATTTCCATCATATGTTCAAATTTCTTTTTAATTGGACAATTGAAGGAAAGCCCACAATTGTTGGTTTACAAGGGGTAGCAAACTGTGACATCAAATGATCAGATACATTGTTATAACAATGAACATATCAGTAATCAAAAATTTCAAATGTTCATGGTATAAGACAGACAAAATAAGAGAAGGCTGAGCACCTAGATACAGAGTTTCTATTTTAGTGTGTCACACACACTAACATTTAATATTTAATCCAGTAATCAGGTTAACTGCAACACAGCATTGTCTATCTGTCATGTACATCAACACAGTGGATTAAAACCTCATTTAAGTCGAAAACAAAATTGTCTCCTAGGTTCAAACCCAATTCCCAAGCTATTGTTCTCACAATTTGACTGTTTTCTCACCATTAAGCTTACATGTAACATTAAATTGACTATCATTTATCCACTTACCAACTCTGTTTTCTATATTATGAATAACCATTTCAAGACCTTTATAAATACCAAATCCTAGTTGATGGTGGCTGTAGAGTCCATTCATATTTATAGATGCAGTCTTAATGGTGTGCATGGTGATTTAAAGACTTTAAGGGACTTTGTCCACTCCTTAGACCATCAAATATGCATGGTAAATGGACCATCATGTCCCCATCTTAATAACAGATATTTGGTAACTTTTTCATTTAATTTAATTTTCAATATGTGTAGATATAAAAGGACACTTAAAATATTCTTTGCTACCACCATTGAAATTCAAATCTACAAGCCCATATAACACCATGAAGAAACTTCGTTACTAATCTCATGAATGCAAAAAGTCTGAGTAATGACATGGGTTCTTTTTTTTTTAAAAAAATAATAGTAATTTTTCTATTTCTTAAATTATAAGCCCATTAAACCATTTTTGTAATTAGCACCATATATTCAGATGAAACGGTCAGTGGAATACTACTTTAATGTATTGTTTTAATTGTACCTAAATTATTAATAAGGAGTTAACCCGTACAAGTGTCATGAGAATTTTCTGTCGTATTTTTATAAACCCGATCACAAGAAACGGAAATCACAGATTTAAAACTTGCAAGTCTGTCACTTAAAACAAACACAGGAAGATGAAGAGGTCCTTGAAAAGTAGTGACAAGAAATAGTTATGTCCATGTTGCATAAACAAAGGAAACACTTGAATATTTTTTAGAATAAATAAGGACAAATTGACGACAGATTAAATTATTTATACATAATTTCTCAAATAGTTTGAAAACATATAAATATATATATTTTATTATATATACCTACATATATATAATAAAATATATATATTTATATATATATGTGTGTGTGATGGTGTGTTTGTGCGCGTGTGAATTGACCATCACCAGAGGACCCTCGTTAGAAAACACAGCTTTTACCTGAGGACCAAAAAATCTTCCGAGGACCAAAATCGTTTGTCATATTGTCTGTAAAACATGTTATATTTTTATGACTGAATCAATGCAATCTACGTAGCAGACAATGTACATGGTGGCCCTGACAATAACTGTGTAAAATCTTAAAGCCGTAAGACGACGGGAAACCTGGGTCCTCGGGAGGCTTTGAAAAACCATAGTCCTCACATAATGAGCTATGCAAGTATGCGTGTGTGTGTGATGGTGTGTGGGTGTGTGTGTGTGTATTCTATATCTCAAAAATAATAGATTTTTGTATGACACAATCTATCTTTAAAAGAGGATTTAATCAAATTGTTTTACATAATTTCTCAAATAGTTTGAAAATATATATACATATTCTACATCTCAAGATTAACCGATTTTTATATTATAAGATATATATTTATAAAAGAGGATTTAATGAATTTTTACTAAATGTTGAAAACATTCCAATACTCAACAACTAATTTAAGGTTCACCTAAAAAATAAATGGCAATCAGTGAGGTTTCTTTATAGAAGTACATTTTTATGGGTCTTTTTCCCTCATTAAAAGAAAATGTATTATATATCTATTTTAAAATATAAAAGAAGATAATGTTACCATTCAGATGTCCATGTCTGGTACCTCCCTGTTAAGACATTTTCCTACATAATGAGACCTGTACCTCCCAGGAACCCCCCAAGAGCCAAATGTTTAATTTTTACATCATAAATCAAATTTAAGACAGAAGGTTAATAAATATAATTTATCTTGTTCAGATAAAGAGGATTTGATTAATGTACTGGTACATTACAGAAGTAAGCATAATAGAAAGAACATATATTTGATTCATATTTTTTTTTTGATTTGGTGTAAGGAGTCGAACCTGCGTATTGTGTCCCATCATATCGCCCCATGTGTCTAAATAGAACTGTCTAAAAGTCCTTTGGGTTAGAGCACACTAACATGCCATTTAGACGACCATACTACTTAAAAATGTTGTAAATTCTAACAAGCACAAGATGTGTCAAGGGCAAAATTTCCAAGAGTAATAAATGGAAATCACTGAAAATTAACAGGATTCTTTGTCTCGCACACAAATACTGTATAAATTCAAACTCAGTTGTGTGATCACTTTAGCTCCTAATTCAAACATGTCAAGGACAATAACTCCAACAGTAACTATTGCAAATCACTGCAGTACCACCAAACAAATTATTGTGTTTCAACTGCTTAGATGAATTTGTGAATAACTAGTCTTCCACTGAAGCTATTTGCTTTGGGTAAGATCAATATGAAAGTAACACCACAAGTGTGGACCTGTTAGCAAAACAATATATATATTGCTCAATGTGGTGAGGAATTCATTATTTCAGATTTACAATTAATATAGAGTATGAACAATAACAAACCATAAATTTCCTAAAATGTGGTACCTGCATGTACTCAATGGCCTAAATTCCCTTCAGGACAATCTATCTCTAAGAAGAAGTTTAAAACTCATATAATGTTCCCCATGTTATTTGTGGAGGATATGAGAAATATTTATGAACACTAAACACGTCAATTTGTCTTTATTTCTACATTTACAAAGCCAACTTATCATCCTGATCAGAACAAAAACCATACCAATCCTTAGATTTCTGGCCTGAGCAGAGGAATAATTTCTTACACAAACATAATTGGATTGTTTTTTCAACATGGTAGATTGTAATCAGGGGAGAAGGCAGGACACTTCTACATGTGAAATAACACAGCCATCATGTTTACAGAATATATTATATAGATTTTCACACGTTGAGTGAAGAAAACAATCTGATATCTTTACATTCAATCCTTGACAACAACTGCTAATACACAGATTTAGTTACTGTCATATCAAACTAAACCCATAGCCAAAAAACCCAGAAGTATTCAACCTCTGGATCTTCTCCCTACAAACTTGGACTCAATAACTCCCTTTTATCTCTTCCTCCCAAAAGTTTTCTATTTATCAAATATAAATAATTAAAATATATATATAAACATATAAAACATTTGATGTCATCAACATTTAATACCCAACAGGTCATGACTTTTTACTTGTAACAATTTTGGTAACTTGCTGTGAACATGTGAACAAATGGTGATAAGGGGTTAACATGTGACTAGCAAGGGATGTTCTCTTTCGTCTGATCTTTCTGAAATTTATCTTCTGTTCGGTACAGTGCTTTGGCAAGTAAATATTGCCTGTGTTGTGTCATTTCGAATGAATACTGTACTCTGAAGACTTGGCCACATGACACAAGACAGATTCCATATTTTTCCAATTATCTTTTAAACTATCAATGTACATATTTTTACAGTTACAAGCATCACAAACTAATTTAAAATTTAAAAAGCTTTTCAAGTATGTAAAATGATTTATTTCTAATTATTCAAACAAATTTCTTCTCTTAATGTAATAAGAGATACTATCAAAAGTTAACTTACACATACAAAGACTTCAAACCATTCAAATTTATGGACATACTTCAAGAAGGTTAGGCTAATTAGCAACTTAATATCTATGCCTCTCGGAACCTGCTAAGAATTTTATTAAAGAAAATAAATCAATTTCGTGATGGATGGGTCTTTATCAAAAACCATTCTGCTTCATTAATTCAGAGATTTAGGAGAGAAAGAAGTTACTTTCCCAACTAAGCTACTTGATATCAGCATTACCACCCAGTCATCCCTAATACATCTTCCATCTTTCCTTAAGAAATAACAACCAAGATTTCCATTCATGTTTCTTTTTGAGTTTATAAGCTTCCGCTGGGACCATGGATTGATAGTTCATGTTTTTACATTACTTGATAAGTAGAATGAAGAACATTTGGAAACTTGATCAAAGATTCCACTAAATTCATGTTGTATTTTTTGTTTCTGGTAGATTTTTATATGAACCTTTTTCTATCATTTATACCAGTTACTGTAATAGATGCCATGGCATTCTATTTTACACAAATTTTACTGATGTCTATTTACCGAAACTAGCACCAAATATAAAGTTTACTCAAATATGGAGACATGTAGCCAAGCATGTATGGTTTAGTGAAACTTATGGCCCGTTCAGACATTTAAGTTGAAACGGTTTAAAAATCCTGGAGATCTTTAAACAAAATTAACTTGAGCGTCTGAAAACAAAATGGGGGCAAATAAACCAGTTTAAAAACCCCTGCTCGTGACCTGTCTTTGAAAATGCTTTTATTTCAAACGGGTTCATCTTAGCTGTCTGAATGGGTTGGCTTAAAAACCCTGGCTCCAGCTTGCTTTGAGCATGCGCAGTACGCAGTAAGTTACATTCCCGAGAAAATATCAAGGTCAGGCAGTGCCAGTGTTATCGAAAGCGTACCAGAACCGAATAAAGAATATGAAGCTACCCATGACCGAAGAGGTCAGAATTGTTAAACTGGTTTGGCTTATATTATGTGTGAACGCAACACGATGCTGTCTTGAAAACCCCAGCGATTATGAACTGGTTTAAAAATAAGCGTCTGAACAGACTATAAGGTCAGATACTAATATACAATGTTTATACACTAAGTTAACATAGCACTAAATATAAACAAAAGACTATGTTATACAGAAATTAAATCTTTCTCTAAATTCAAACGTCCTTCTAAAAACAACTTATATAAATACTTGTTATTATCTTGCAATTTAAACCTAAGCTAAAACTGATATTTCAAAAGTTCAAAATTCCAGCTACCTAACTTCAAATGTGAAGACACATCTGCAACCAACTATATTTAAATGGAGTTTTTAAATTGTTTAGGATAAAATTTAACCACCTTTTATTCTTAGTCCATAAAGAAAACATTTCTATCTAGAGAGTACATTTTCATTCTGAGCATAAACAAATCTTCACTCTTCCCATGATTCTCAACAGCAAGATATCAAATATGGCCACCAAATGTGTTAAAATGACCCTAAGGTTAGGTCAGCAATTTCTTTTGAATAGCAAACTATGGTGACTCTGAATGTTATACAGGAATATTGACCAGACACTCCAGAAGATGTAGTCTGACCATTTAGGAGTGACATTTAAATATCAAAAGAAAGAGGTTATGGATGAAGCAATTTAAGATTCATTGCATTTAGTCTCTTTGCTATTTGATCAAATCCTCAAATAACAAAAGACAAGTCATTACATATGCATTTACAATTTTAAAAAGTTATTAAGATTATAAAGATTTTATCTTTTTAATCAAAAACATGTAGTAACAATTATCATAATCATATAGCACTTTCAACTGGTACCAAAGTATTATATCACCAGGCATATGACCCGACAGTTTTAAATATCAGGGTAGAAGCTAATAAGTTAAGTATTTAATCCATTATTGTTTATTTATGTTAATGTCTCTCGTGATAATCTTGTATAGTATGTTTTGATGTCAACACCTGAGTTTATCCAAGTTACAGGGTCCATAGTTATACACCATTTGCATACAAAGAGCGGCCATTTTGCCTGGCACTTTCCTTTCCTTTTTCCCCAAACCAAATTCCAATTAAACCTTCATCCTCGTGGAATGGTGATTTATATAAACAGTTTTTAAAATTGGGAAAGAAATTGTGTCCTCTGAATCCACAAGCGAAAAATAGGTTGCCAGGCAACGAAACATTCGCCCACACAGCAGCTAAATCGTCCAGGCAGTCAACAAGGGTTGTCGCATATTAAGTAATTATCAGGAAATCATTAGAATTTGTTTGATTTTTATAAAGTTCTGCCCCATGCTAATGTTAAGTATACGAATCATTAAA
The DNA here is from genome assembly GCA_036850965.1 of Patella caerulea. Lineage (NCBI taxonomy): Eukaryota > Metazoa > Mollusca > Gastropoda > Patellidae > Patella > Patella caerulea. The sequence continues at coordinate 44,117,904 of JAZGQO010000001.1, read as the reverse complement.
TATTATGGAATTAGCTGTCCCCTCCACTGGATACGAAACATTTAATATTATCGCAATTTTTCGTACAATCTGGGGCCATGATTCAGGAAGTTACGATCAGATATGTCCAATTATCGACAGGAACCAAGATCTTTGAGTTATGAACATGCATCTCAAGTTTGACCAAAATCGAATTAAAATTGTGACCTCTACAGGGTCCACAACCTTGATATAACATATTTTTACACTATTCGTGTAAAAGTGGCGGCCCTTTTGTTCATCAATTTTGGTCCGATGTTCATTAAATTCAAACTGAAAATTCATTACAGTGTAACGGTGATACAATCAAATGTTTTTTTAAATCAGGTAATAATTGTGACTTCCAGAGGGACCACAAGCTAATAAAGGCGATTTTCCATATAATGGGGGGCATAAATCAGGAAGTTACGATCTGATATGCGCAAATATCGAAAGGAACCAAGATCTGTGGGTTATAAACAAACATGTCAAGTTTCATCAAAATTTGACCTCAACTTAGATTACCCTGTAACGGTGATATAATCAAACGTTTTTTTTAAATCAGATAATAATTTTGACCTCCAGAGGGCCCACAAGCTAAAAAGATGTCAAGTTTCATCAAAATCGAATTAAAGTTACAATCAGATATGTGCAAAAAACGAAAGGAACCAAGATCTTTGGGTTATAACCATGCATTTCAAGTTTCATCAAAATCGAATTAAAATTGTGACCTCTATAGGGTCCACAACCTTGATATAACATATTTTCACACTATTCGCATACAATCGGCGGCCATTTTGTTTGTTAATTTTGGTCCGATTTTCACGAAATTCGAACTCAACCTTCATTACCATGTAACAGTGATATAATAAAAGGTTTTTTTAAATCAGATAATAATTTTGACCTCCAGAGGGACCACAAGCTAAAAAGGGCGATTTTTCGGACAATCAGGGGTCATAATTCAGGAAGTTACGATCTGATGGGCACAAATATCGAAAGGAACCAAGATTTTGGGGTTATAAACATGCATGTCAAGTTTCATCACAATCGGTTCAAAATTGTGACCTCTATGGGGGTCCACAAGCTAAAAACATGATATTTCGTACAATCAGAGGCCATAATCCATGAGGTTTCGATCCGATACATGCCAATATCGAAAGCAGCTGAGATCTTATGGGGATGAACCTATATTTCAAGTTTTGTCAAAATCGGATAAGAACTGTGACCTGTGGAGAGTCCATAAACAAATTGTGGAAGGACTGACAGGGGCGATGGCATAATACGTCCACATGAAAATGTGGGCGTATAAAAATGCAATTTTTCGACCAAACTGGGGCCATAATCCAGGACGTTACATTGAATTTGGTTTGTTTGATTATCACAAGGAATCAAGATCTTTATGATAAAACATACATTTAAAGTTTCATCCAAATCAGTCAGTTTTTGTCCATAATTAGAGTATAACTGTGATATATTTACATGTTTTTTTTTTAAAATTGGATAAAAAATATGATTTATTGTACAATCGAGGGCCATAAGTTACGATCCAATATGCACGAATATTGAAAGGAACCAAGATCGTTGGGTTATAAAAATGCATTTCAAGTTTCATCACAATACCATATTTTGCACTATTTGCATACAATGGACAGCCATTTTGTCTGGCAGTTTTGGTCCAATTTACATGAAATTCGAACTCAACTATCATAACATACGATTACATCATGTGTACCTACTTCAAGAATACACATGATGGCAAATGGCCGCCATTTAAAATACTACGCCCGCCTCTTAGAGACGATAACTTAACTCGCTATAAATTGTAAAAAAATTTACTTCGGCTAGAATGAAAAAACACCTAAGATTAACATTTGCTAAAAATTTCTAAAAAACAACCTAAATTTATGGAAATGGGGCCAAATCAAATCAGGCAAATTACATCAAATAGTCCATGTTAAACGTATAGCAAAAATTTTAAACTAACGCGAGCACGCGCGTTTCTAGACAACGCCATAGCGGGTCATAGCAACCAGTGAGTATAAATTGGAAATCCCCAATGACGTAGATATTATAAATTGGAAAGCCGAGTCTGTCTTAAAATAAGTAGTACCGTCAGTAAACAAGATGGAAGCCATCTGCTATCGTGTTTGATCATGGAGTAGGCAAGCACAGGTGTGTCGTATGCTATCATAAGGGTGCAACAGTGACATATTAAAACGATTTTGTAAATCGGATCAAAATTGTAACCGCAAGATGTATCACAAGCTAAAAGCATGATTATTTGTTCAATCAGAAGCTATAATTCAGAAAGTTTTGATCTAATATGCACGAATATCCAAAGGAACTAAGATCTTTGGGTTATGAAAATGCATTTCAAGTTTCATCACAATCGGATGAAATCTGTGACTTCTAGAGTGTCCACAGGCCAGGAAGTTAGGGTTCGATACATGCCATTATCGAAAGGAACCAAGATCTTTGGGAGATAGACCTATATTTTTTTAAAATCGGATAAAAATTGTGACCTTTAGAGAGTCCATAAACAAATTGTGGACGGACGGATGGACGGACAGACAGAGACGACGACAATATACGTCCAGATGAAAATGTGAGCATATAAAAATATAGGCTATAGAGAAATGAGAAGGTTTGAATAGAAAAATAAATTTGAAAATGAACAAAAGATACATATCAATATATATCTACATTAATAAATGAATGTATACAGCAGATGTCGATTCAATCCTTCCCACGTGTATCGAAATAAGATGTGACTGGGTTTTTTAAACTATGGAGAAGCATCTCCAATTACTTGATACCAAGAAAATGTCATGCAACATGGTATTTCTGAAAAAAAAGGGTTCTGAAGCAGTTCTTGCTCTGACGATTAATCAAAAATCTTTCTCAAAATCTAAGATTTCAAATCAAATGATACTTAAAGTCACATTAAGGAATACCATTCGTAATGCCTCATGCTTTGCATACATGTCATTGCTATAAAAAAGATTTAAACTCTAAATATGCAAAAATTGTGGCAGATTTGTCTCCTTGAATCATCCGATAATATTTTCAACTTGCCAAACCAGAGATATCGAGAAAATCTTTACCAAGATACAGTGTCTAATTATGGAGTAAAAGTTGGGATGTGTTTATCATTTGAGGTTGGCCTATACATGTATATGAAAACAATGTTTATGAAACTAAGAAGAATCTCAGCATTAGATGATTTAACTACTTCCCATAGGTTCGGATGGTTCATTAGGTTGAAAGAATGGTAATCTTTAAATTCTTCCCTCACTATTCTGCCTACCGGTAGTGGCATCTTAATATAAGATAGGCTGGCACTGCCAGGCAGGATACGCCCACATTTTCGAGAGATGGATAGAGAACAAGCAATACCGAAAGTGATTTTTCCTACATCATTAAGTCCTGTATTTCATACTGTATTGGGAGCAGCCATTTTGTTGGTCAGTTCCAGTCTGATATTCATGAAATTAGAAGCCGACAATGATTATGGTGTGACGGTACACAACCTAGAAATGTGACTTTTCGGCAAAATCGGATATGAATTGTGACCTGTAGAGAGTCCACAACCATGATATACCATATCTTTACACTATTCGCGTACAAATGGCGACCATTTCGTCTGGCAATTTTTGTACGATTTTCATGAAATTCGAATAATTCAGGAAGTTACAATCCGATATGCGCAAATAACCACAGGAACCAAGATCTTTGGGTTATAACCATGCATTTCAAGTTTTATCAAAATCAAATTAAAATTGTGACCTATACAGGGTCCACAACCATGATATACCATTATTTAACAGTATTCGCGTACAAACGGCGATCATTTTGTCTGTCAATTTTGGTCCAATTTTCCCGAAATTTGAACTCATACCTTCCTTAAGGTGAAACGGTGATATAATCACACGTTTTTTTAAATCGGAAAATAATTGTGACTTCCAGAGGGACCACAAGCTAAAAGATAGGCTGGCACTGCCAGGCAGGTTACGCCCACATTTTTGAGAGATGGATTGAGAACAAGCAATACCGAAAGTGATTTTTCCTACATCATTAAGTCCTGTATTTCATACTGTATTGGGAGCAGCCATTTTATTGGTTAGTTCCAGTCTGATATTCATGAAATTCGAAGCCGACAATGATTATGGTGTGACGGTACACAACCTAGAAATGTGACTTTTCGTCAAAATCGGATAAGAATTGTGACCTGTAGAGAGTCCACAACCATGATATACCATATTTTTACACTATTCGCGTACAAACGGCGACCATTTCGTCCGGCAATTTTGGTATGATTTTCACCAAATTCGAACTCAACCTTCCTTACGGTGCAACAGTAATATAATCAGAGTTTTTTTTTAAATCAGATAATAATTGTTCGAGAGATAGACAGAGAACAAGCAATACCGAAAGTGACAGTAATATAATCAGAGTTTTTTTTAAATCAGATAATAATTGTTCGAGAGATAGACAGAGAACAAGCAATACCGAAAGTGATTTTTCCTACAATCAAAGGCCATAATTCATTAAGTTACAATTTGAAATGCGCAAGTATAGAAAAGAATAAAGATCTTTAGGTTATACACAAGCAATTCAGGTTTCATCAAAATCGAATTAAAATTGTGACCTCTACAGGGTCCACAACTTTGATATACCATATTTTTACACTGTTCACGTACAAATGGCGGCCATTTTTTCTGGCAATTATGGTCCGATTTTCTCGAAATTCAAAATCAACCTTCCATAAGGTGTAACGGTGATAGAGTCAAACGTTTTTTTAAATCGGATAATAATTGTGACCTCCGGAGGGACCATAGGCGATTTTTCGGACAATCAGGGACCATAATTCAGGAAGTTACAATCAGATATGTGCAAAAAACGAATGGAACCAAGATCTTTGGGTTTTAACCATGCATTTCAAGTTTCATCAAAATCGAATTAAAATTGTGACCTCTACAGGGTCCACAACCATGATATACAATTTTTTAACAGTAATCGCATACAAACGGCAGCCATTTTGTATGGCAATTTTGGTCCGATTTTCCTGAAATTCGAACTCAACCTTCCTTACGGTGTAACGGTAATATAATTAAACGTTTTTTTAAATCGGATAATAACTCCAAGCTAAAAAAAATGCGATTTTACGTATAATCAGGGGCCATAATTCAGGAAGTTACAATCCGATATGCGCAAATATCGAAAGGAACCAAGATCTTTGGGTTATAACCATGAATTTCAAGTTTCACCAAAATCGAATTAAAATTGTGACCCCCACAGGGTCCACAACCTTGATATACCATTTTTAACAGTATTCGCGTACAAACGGCGGCCATTTTGTATGGCAATTTTGGTCCGATTTTCCCGAAATTCAAACTCAATCTTCCTTAGGATATAACGGTGACATAATCAAACGTTTTTTTAAATCGGATAATAATTTTGACCTCCAGAGGGACCACAAGCTAAAAAGGGCAATTTTTTTGACAATCAGGGACATAATTCCGGAAATTACGAACCGATGGGTGCAAATATCGAAAGGAACCAAGATCTTTGGGTTATAAACATACATGTCAAGTTTCATCATAATCGGTTCAAAATTGTGACCTTTATAGGGTTAACAAACCTTGATATAACATATTTTCACACTATTCGCGTACAAACGGCGGCCATTTTGTTTGTCAATTTTGGTCCGATTTTCACGAAATTTGAACTCAACCTTCATTACCATGTAACGGTGATATAATCAAACGTTTTTTTAAATTGGATAATAATTTTAACCTCCAGAGGGACCATAAGCTAAAAAGGGTGATTTTTCGGACAATCAGGGGCCATAATTCAGGAAGTTACGATCCGATGGGCGCAAATATCGAAAGGAACCAAGACTTTGGGGTTATAGACATGCATGTCAAGTTTCATCACAACCAGTTCAAAATTGTGACCTCTATAGGGTGCACAAGCTAAAAACATGATATTTTGTACAATCAGGGGCCATAATCCATGAAGTTCCGATCCGATACATGCCAATATCAAAAGGATCCGAGATCTTATGAGGATAAACCTATATTTCAAGTTTCGTCAAAATCGGATAGGAATTGTGACCTGTAGAGAGTCCACAAACAAATGGACATGAAAATGTGGGCGTATAAAAATCAATCACGCTCTCTTACTTGTCATCATATAAAGATGTACAGGGTTTCTGAAAACTAAGTTCAAATTACAACTTCATTTAGCTACAAGTAGTGACAGGTTCTATGCTGGGAATCATATGGCTTAAGGGCCTGGTTACATGGAGGGGGCTAACCGGGTTGGGTGAAACGTCTTCGCTAAACGGGGGCCTCGGGTATGACGTCATTGCAATGCAACCAAATGAAAAGATAGGTTGCCAGGCAACGAAACATACGCCCACAGCAACTAAATCGTCCGGGCAGTCAACAAGGGTTGTCGCATATTTTTACTTTTTTCGCTAATGAAACATTTGTAACACACTAAAACTGATTAAGAGTAACAACTCATTATGTGATTATCAGAAAATCATTAGAATTTGATCGCTTTTTATAAAGTGCTTACCCACACTAACAATTAGTATATACATGAAACATTTAATATCATGGATTTAGCTGTTCAGTTATTAAAATTCATTGAAAATCAAAATACTTGTTCGTTTCAACACCTTAAACTCTGTGTATCAATCTAAAGTCCATCGGATGATAAGTTTGGCCTCTATAGCGTCACAAGATTTTTTGATGTTATCAAGGGCCATAACTCTGGCAGCAATTATTGAAAATCACTGAAAATCGATAGACGTTTTAGTCTCATGACTGTAAACACTATGTATAAATTTGAAGTCAATCCGATATTAACTTTGGCCTCTAGAGCATCCACATGATTTTTTTGAAGTGATCAAGGGTCATAACTCTGGCACTAATTATCGGTAATCGCTGAAAATCAATAGGCTTCTTCATCTCATGACCTTAAACACTGTGTATAAATTTAAAGTCAATTGGATATTAACTTTGGCCTCTAGAGCGTCCACAAGATTTGTTTAAGTGATCAAGGGCCATAACTCTGGCACTAATTATTGGAAATCGCTGAAAATCAATACGATTCTTCGTCTCAGGACCTTAAACACTGTGTATAAATTTAAAGTAAATCGGATATTAACTTTGGCCTCTAGAGTGTCCACAAGATTTTTTGAAGTGATCAAGGGCATTAACTCTGGCACTAATTATCGGAAATCGCTGAAAATAAATAGGCTTCTTCGTCTCGTGACCTTAAACACTGTGTATAAATTTAAATCAATCGGATATTCACTTTAGCCTGTAGAGCGTCCACAAGCAATTGTGGACGCCGGACCGACGGACGGGGGCGACGACAATATACGACCACATTTCAATGTGGCCGTATAAAAAGCAAAACACTGTTTATATCTAAGCCAGGCTAGCCCGCTTAACCAGGGCACCCGTTTGTGAAACCGGGGAGCCAGCTCTTCTTTCATATAAACAACATTGTGTGTTACATGTAGGACGGGCGCATGCGCATGGGAAATATTTTCATCTCGGTTCCAATCTTAACGAAGCTTTTCATCACTGGCGCATGCGCATGGTACTGTTACAATAAACATGGCAACAAACAAAAGCGAAAGTTGTCAAGCGGGGTTTCTTTAACATCTAACAAGGCAAGGCGTTTTGTTTGGCCACAAGATATGATAAAATCACTAATGACAGCCTTACTGACTATAAAGTAAAAATGGGATACGAAGGCGTTTTTTTGCTTGTTCATTACATAGGAAGCATGACACTAACAAATTGAAGTGTGAAACCAACCAAATACTCAAAGTTAATAAAACAATAAAAGGTTTCCCCTAGTCAGTGATGCAGGACAGAGGGTCTGAAAGGACAGGTGTCTAGTTGTTCGGTTGGGAAAAAAAACCAAGGTCCCGTGTACACATTGGCGTGCATGTAAAATATCCCCTGGCAGTTGGAATTCGATATAAGAGTAGGCTGTAGTGCCACTTTACAAAAATATTGTTTCATTTATTGAAACTATGTGATGACAAATGTTGTGCATAAGGCTGTGTATGTTTACATTTTTTTAGAACACCAGACAGGTCTACCACTTATTATTTTGCGAATTCACAAAAGTTCTCTCGTACTTTTGATTTCTTATGCAAACTTTCCTGATTATATCTAAAATTTGTGAAGTCCATTTACAAGCACCCATTATCATGTATTCTCAGTATATCTTCTTTATGCACCTATCAGTGATAAATATAAAACAGGTTTTAAAGAAAAGTAAGAGAAAAAAAAACTTGATTAACTAGACACAGTTAATGAGCCAATAAACACCTTGTTTTCTTTGATAAATGACAAGAGTAAAGACTTTGCTTATTTCCTAAAACAATTTACATCAAATATGTCTGCACAAAAAATAGATAGTTAGATGAACCTTGGAGTAATTATGCATCAACAAATATTTTTATTTTTGGTTTACAGTAGAAGAATTTCATTCAATGTCAATGTTGAGTGTCTGCAACTACAACTTAAAATTGTTATGAGAATACAGATTTTGGTGTGAATTGGGGGTTAAATATGTGTGTATTATAGATTAAGTGTATTTGTAATCAAGGGATATTGTTGTATATTGATGTAGTCTGTACATTTAATCAACATATTAAAAATATACATCTTGTGTATTGGTATTAATCATATATTTGCAGAATATATAATGAGCTTATATATTTGATTTGACTTGAACAATATTTTATTCAAACAAGATAGATATTGTACACACACTGTCAAAAGGTAAGGATTAAAAAACAAGCCAAAGGCTTATATTAATTCATATACAACTGTAATATGTATACTTCACATACAAAAAACATTTAACAGTACGGTATTTTATATTCACTCTTAATTGTGCATAGTAATTTAATAGTTAGTGACACTTACAGTGCCTTACCATTTCATAATACGTTTGTTTTGTATGATGTTTCGAGGACGTCACATGAATATTAACCAGGAAAAAAATTAATTCAGCTAGTATTTTATGATCGTTATTGGAGTCTTTTAGGTAAATTTTGTGGATTGTATTAAAAATATGCGTATTCATTTGCAAAGTATTACATGTATTACTATCACCGTTATATATTTAAGTGGGTATATTACTATGTATTGTGTATTGGGAATATCTGTATATTAAAGATGTATGTAGTATGATACTCAATGGCAAAAAACCCCCGTCAGTATGATTTTAAAATCAGAGAGGCACTTTAATCAAATCATTCTAGAAGATAGGTTGCCAGGTAACAAAACATACGCCCACAACAGATAAGTCGTCCGGGCAGTCAACAAGGATTGTTGCATATTGTTTCTTTTGTCAGTAAGGAGAACAATTACAACACATGATAATCATATTACGAGTAATAGCCTATTAAATAATTATCAGAAATGATATTTCAAAGTGATCAAGTTCCATAGGTCTGGCAGAAATTATCAGATATCACTGAAAATCAAATAGGATTCTTCGTCTCATGACCCTAAACACTGTGTATAAATTTAAAGTCAATCGGATATTAACTAAAGCCTCTAGAAAGTTCACAAGATTTTTCAAAGTGATCAAGGTTCATAACTCTGGTAGTAATTATCGGATATCGCTGAAAAACAATAGGCTTCTTCGTCTCACGATCTAAAACACTGTGTATAAATTTAAAGTCAATCGGATATTAACTTTAGCCTCTAGAGCTAAATTGTGGACGACGGACGGACGGACAGACGGATGGATGGACCGACAGACGGACCGACGGCAATATACGACCATATTTCCATGTGGGCGTATAAAAATGACTTTTTTGTGAACAGCATATCGACAGATAAGTGATTCATCACAACTCCAAGACATTACATGTACAAGAAGGTTTAGAGTCTGTACATAGTCTATACAGGACCCACTCTCTGGATCAAGCATCCCCATCAGTCTTGTTCCATGACACATTGGTCAGAATAACGCTGGCCAAGTCAACGCCATATTCTGGTCCTGTCATCTGAAGTTGATACGCAATTCCGACTCTCATCTGCGAACAGAACAGTTCTCCATTGCCTGTGTTGTCAGTTCTGTAGATGTTCACATCTCTGGTGAGGATCGGTCCACAGTAAGGCATACAGCAATGGATGTTCTCTCTGGTGAGACATCACACATCACACTGTATCAGGACATGGGTCTGCTGTCTCAGATGCCTGTAGTAAGGGATTCTGCATGTGCTGTCGCACAACATGGTGGTCTTGTCGCCTTGTGGTAACCCTTGGTCTGGGAGCGATCATCCGTGGTGTTGGTGGCCTGAAAGTGTTGCTGAAACCTGTAGATGGTCCGAGCATTGACCTGGATGTGATTGGCAACGGCTTGGGGAGTTAGGCCAGGGTCGGGTGTCCAAGCGCCTGGTTCCTCTGAGTTGTCTTGAGTCGTGGCATGCTGCTGATGTTGTAATGTGAATGATTGAACCAGGTACATGTATGTGGCTACATTACATAGGGCTGTCCTGGTGAACAGCACATACAGCATGAGTTACACGAAAAAATGGAGAACACATTACATGCACCATCCCATAAGTCATGTTGCGTTTTTGAGAATATTTCCGGGGTTCAGTTCTGTCTTTTGGAAGGAGCCTTATTGCTCAGGTAAAGTTGTTGATGTGGTCACAAAGATACAATAAAACATTTGGCAAGTTTTATGCAATGTGTTTATTCAGAGTAACATACCAACCTCATGTTTTTTTTGCTGCTTCGTATATAATTACTACTATAAATTAAGTGATTTGTACTTAATGTACATATGTCAAACCTTTTCCATAACTTAATTTAAGTTCCCTACGGAATAACTACAGTAACTGCCAAAATAATATTTATATGTGAAACTGTTGTCTATGTGTATAATATAGAGCAGGCACTATTGCCATGAGTCTGTGGTACATGTATGTATATAAGTCATATTGTTTACCTATACCATTGTTGACCAATGCAATATGAATAAGGAAGAAATGGATAAGAGGGAAGATATGCTGGCTTTCATTTATTGTTATAAATCGTGTTATAGTTGCATTACATTCCTTCAGTACCGATATCGGCTCTCAACACCCTACTAATAACCCCACCTTTTAAGAACATTCACTCACCTCTCCTGTGCATTATTGAAAATATCATTTATGATTATTAATGGGAATTAACCATTTCAGATAACCAGAAATATATTTGTTATTGACCTTTGTATTTTAAAATAATAAATTCACAAATAAAATGAACCAAATGTTCTTATTTTTTCACCCCTCTTTGAGGAATTCTGGTACCGACAGTGAAAAGAGGTACATGTAACATTAAAGCAAAAATCTGAATAAAAAAACTGTTACACAAAAGTGATGGAAATTCATGATCCACCCCTTTTCAATTCTATTTCTTAATATAGCTGAAAATATGTAATGGACAATAAACCTGACCATACCTTAAATAATAGCCACAATAAGCTTTTAAGATTTCAACAGTGATTGTTGAGTGTTGACCCCTAAAGAGCTCCAAACCATATTTTCAGACAATCTGTGTTTTGATTTCCATATCATGAGAGGGAATAAATCTTACACATGGAAGAATCAACAGTTCTCGATGGTCAGTTGAATGTCTTGAAACAGTTTGTATGCAAATTACCAGAAATAACTAAGCAATGGATTGTCACCATCTGTCCACTAGTCACCAAAGGTCATCCATCCCATGGGGTGTAGTTTGTGGCTTTATTACTAGTGATTTTTTTCATAGAAGCAGACAACATTCTTTGGGAACATGCCAAGCCTGTCTTCAGTAAATTTAATAAAAAAAAAAAAAAAAATAGGTTGCCAGGCAACGAAACATACGCCCACACAGCAGCTAAATCGTCCGGGCAGTCAACAAGAGTTGTCGCATATTAAGTAATTATCAGAAAATCATTAGAATTTGTTTGGTTTTTATAAAGTTCTGCTCCATGCTAATATAAAGTATACGAATCATTTAATATTATGGAATAAGCTGTCACCTCCACTGGATACGAAACATTTAATATTATGGCGACTTTTCGTACAATCATGGGCCATAATTCAGGAAGTTACGATCAGATATGTCCAAATATCAACAGGAACCAAGATCTTTCAGTTTGACCAAAATCGAATTAAAATTGTGACCTCTACAGGGTACACAACCTTGATATACCATATTTTTACACTATTCGTGTAAAAATGGCAGCCATTTTGTTCATCAATTTTAGTCGATGTTCACAAAATTCAAACTGAAAATTCATTACAGTGTAATGGTGATATAATCAAATGTTTTTGAACTCCATAAAGGCAATTTTCCGTATAATCAGAGGCCATAATTCAGGAAATTACAATCCAATATGCGCAAATATCGCAAGGAACCAAGATTTCAAGTTTCATCAAAAACGTATTAAAATTGTGACCCCTATAGGGTTCACAACCTTGATATACCATATTTTTACACCATTCGCGTACAAACGGCGGTCATTTTGTTTGTCAATTTTGGTCCGATTTTCATGAAATTCAAACTCAACCTATATTACCCTGTAACAGTGATATAATCAAACGTTTTTTTAAATCAGGTAATAATTGTTACCTCCAGAGGGACCACAAGGTGATAAAGGCGATTTTTAGTACAATCAGGGGCCATAATTCAGAAAGTTACGATCCAATATGCGCAAATATCGAAAGGAACCAAGATCTTTATGTTATAAACATGTATTACAAGTTTCATCAAAATCTATATAGCTTGATATAACATTTTTTCACACTATTCGCGTACAAACGGCGGCCATTTTGTCTGTCAATTTTGGTCCGATTTTCACGAAATTCGAACTCAACCCCCATAACTATGTAACGGTGATATAATCAAACGTTTTTTTGAATCGGATAACTATTTTGACCTCCACAGGGAACACAAGCTAAAAAGGGTGATTTTTCGGACAATCAGGGGCCATAATTCAGGAAGTTACGATCCGATATGCGCAAATATCGACAGGAACCAGTATCTTTCGGTTATAAACATGTATTTCAAGTTTCATGAAAATCGGTTCAAAATTGTGACCTTTATAGGGTCCACAACCTTGATATAACATATTTTCACACTATTCGCGTACAAACGGCGGCCATTTTGTCTGTCAATTTTGGTCCGATTTTCACGAAATTCGAACTCAACCCCCATAACTATGTAACGCTGATATAATCAAACGGTTTTTTGAATCGGATTACAATTTTGACCTCCACAGGGAACACAAGCTAAAAAGGGTGATTTTTCGGACAATCAGGGGCCATAATTCAGGAAGTTATGATCCGATATGCGCAAATATCGAAAGGAACCAAGATCTTTCGGTTATGAACATGCATTTCAAGTTTCATCGAAATCGGATCAAAATTGTGACCTCTACACTGTTCACAAGCTAAAAAACGTGATTTTTCGTACAATCAGGGGCCATAACCCATGAAGTTACTGTCTGATACATGCCATTATCGAAAGGAACCGAGATCTTAGGGTGATAAACCTATATTTTAAGTTTCATTGAAATCGGATAAAAATTGTGACCTGTAGACTGTTCACAAACAATTGTGGACGGACGGATGGACGGACAGGGGCGACGACAATATACGTCCACATAAAAATGTGGGCGTATAAAAATGGCTGAATCTATTGTTACTGGTGGTCTGGTTTGAGTTTTTGTGTCAGACAATTAAATGATAACAAGTATTTTGCACAAATTGAAAATGAAAACAATATTTAAACCCATAATGGTGTTTATATAAGCACCAGTTCTTATTGTATGGTGATAATGGTGCCTTCTGGATTCCTCTCTCCCTGTAACTGTAATTGTGTGCAGAAATGCAAGTTTTGAGTCCCATGCATAAAATATCATTGAACAGAAACAGCTTAGCCACCCCCAAAGATCCAATTAACCCCCTCAAATATTTCACCAACAATAATGATTTCTTAGGAGCGTTCTTAGCGGGCCACATCCTCAGCCCCACCAAATTTTATGAGCTGGCTACGGCCCCGAAACCAGTAGAAAAGAAACATATCCTATGGATGAATAAGAAAACTGCCATGGGCTCAAGTAAATGAGCCTTCCCTACAATATGGGTAAAACTAGTTGAGATTTATACATAGAGTGTGTGTACAGATGGAGAAAGTGATGGATTACTACTACATGTAACATGGACTATATATGTATAGTAGATAATATCTGTGTTTATTTCTTACACAGATAAGACAGTACAGGTGTGCTAAGCACACTATTTATACCTAATTTGACAAATTTCCTCCCTCTTAAACCCATTTAATGTTCAATTAATACAAAGATAAGGGAGTTACAGGAGTATTTAGTGAAAATATAAAGAGTTGAATGAGTACAAGGACTGAACCCAGTGATGGTATATGTGTATGAATATTGATGTAAGAAGATATTGAGATAAACGGATATAGCTGATCATGATAATATGAATGTAATAATGTGCCAACTTTCACATCTATTGTTATCAGGGCTCACACTGTTGGTCGCCAAAGTCGCAATTTGCGATAAAAAAATGAAAGTGGCAATTAAAATTTGATTTTGGCAATGATTTTTGCGATAAAGTTTTACAGTACTGGCGATTCTTTTTGAGAACTGGCGGAAAAAAAACCTTAAAATTCTAATCACATTCATCCTGTATTAACCATTATTGAGTGTCAATCACGTGGCTAAACACAATAATAAATTAATCAACTGGCTGATAATCCGGATACTTACATGTATCAATTGACTCGGATTAATAATTAGTTGATTGATAATTGCCAATGATGTATATTAAACCTATCTCAAGTCACTATTTAATCTCAATGATTAAATTAAGCAGTGTAGTCTGCGATATCACATTAGTGGAAGCGGACGTTAAACATACCATTCCAGTTCCATTAAGCAGTGATTATTAGATGTTTCGTTTCGTCTTAAAATGAAGAAAGGTAATACATGTAACCAAAATGGCCGACAGTTCTATCGAAAAGAAGTAAATATTGTGATAGTTCAATTCCGTTTACTCTCGCATCATATACGGCATGTAAAACATACAAGTATGCCTATTGGATGTCATTATTTCAAATTATTGTATCATCACTGGTCGAAAACGTATGAACTAGGCTACTTGAATATCGGCAATTCTTGAGCGAGAAAGCGGTTCGCCATTTGTATCATATTACCGTCGCTAAAATGTTCTAAAGGTGAACGACGGGTATAATTGTAATCATTTCTTCCAAATATAATTGAAGTACATATCATTCTATCAGAGATTCAGATACCGTTACGTAGGTACCTGAAAATAACAATAGGTCTATTGTACACGCAATCCTTGGACGAGATTCGACGTGTAAATACTGAATATATAGTGCAATACGACGATGTTCAAAGAGACTAAAGTTACCAAAAATAAAATCTGATCTTAGTAAACCAAAACTGTGCTAAATGTATTATGCAAAGACAGATTTGTTAAAAGTTGTTGTATATTGTATCAGGCGCGGATCCAGAGGGGGGTCCAGGGGGTCCGGCCCCCCCCCTGCTCAGACTTGAAAAATTTTTATGCGATTTTATTGGCGACTTTTAGACCTGTAATTTTGGAATTTACCTTCCGGAAATACGTCAGAATGCACCAAATTGAATCTAATTTACCAAATTTTCCTGGGGGAGGGCCCCCAAATCCCCCGTTAATTGGTTGAGTGCCTTTTATCAAACCTAGACCCACCCCCTGCAAAAAATCCTGGATCCGCGCCTGTGTATATATCGGTAATTGTTTTATAATAAGCCTAATTGAGACATAAAATTGTTAGATATTATATAGTTTTTTATCATATTTATTTGGCGGATAAAATATTCAAGTTGGCGGAAAAAATATATGAACATTTCTTTACATAAAAATTATCATCCATTTTGGCGGAAAAAAAATTGAAAGCCAGTGTGAGCCCTGATTGTTATAAAATATTCAAGTTGGCGGAAAAAATATATGAACATTTCTTTACATAAAAATTATCATCCATTTTGGCGGAAAAAAAATTGAAAGCCAGTGTGGTAAATAGTTGGTAAACACACACCAGGTCATTTTGGGACTAACAGCATAAATCTTTATTCAATAATTCACTTGTGTAGATGTATTTTTAGCAGTGAGATAGATCCGAAGGACCCAATTAGCCAGGAGATCTTACTCCTTGTCATGTACTGTGGTAAAAACCACTAGACTCAATGGCAGACATTATGATCTAAGATCTAAAGTGCACCTACCCTTAAATATTCCAGAATTTGAGACTTGTTTTCTTTTTTTTAAGACTGGACTGGAACATTTTGCTATTTAGGCAAGCATCCACACATGCACATTCAGGAATGTAGATTTGCAATAGCAGAAAAAGGTTTAATATTTTAATATATTACTACTGATCCTAAAGACAACAAAATTAGAGTATCAGGATATTTTTGAGTAATGGCCAGTCATTTTTACCAGAAGTCAAGGTACTCCCCTGTATACTTTGTAATATTTTTTATCTCTATTAATGTATTCTTACCTTGCATTTTCAGGGCCAACCTCAGCTTTATTATAAGAGGAACTTGCTGTCAACTGTTCATCTTTCAACAAGCCAGACTGCATACCAAGTGGGTTTCCACATTGATCTACAAAATATAATAAACAATCATATAAGTTTATATTGTCATCTTAGATCTCATCAGGTTTTGCCTCTAAAGCTAAACAGAAGGGAGTTCGACCCTACCATTTATTTTATTTGCCTCACTTTTCCTCGTTTGATCTTCTACATGTAAGTTTTGCATCAAGTCTAATTTTAAAATCCATGATTTAACCATATTCAAATCACTTACAATAAAATCTTATTTTAGACATGCTGCCGAGAATTCCAAAGCGTTAATGGCTATTTAACATAATTATAATACACATATTCTATCAAAAAAACATGCCTGTAGAAACAACATTTGTTTAAGCTGTTGAACTAAACTGTTGAAATATGTTCAATAAATCAACATTTAAAAAAAAAACACATTATGTTCATGTAATGTAAGCATGTTGAATGATGTTTTTTCAAAAGCATGTGGCTTATATGTCTTATGGTAAAAATTTGTTTATTTTGACAAGCAATCTGGATTATCATGTAAACTGCTGTTGTCTGCTTCACAAATTTTTTCAACAGGTTTGTCCTTTTATCATTATCAACAGCCATGACTAAAATCTATTAAGAATTAGAAAGCATGGCATATTTATCAGGGTTATAAAACTGTAGAGTTGTGTGTCCATTAGAGAAGCAGAGTTACCCAGCAACCTTGGTACCGTTATACACATAAATCTTATAAAATTGCATCATTGCCTGCTTCTGGTATTAAAACTCTTATGAGGTAATGATCATTACATCATAAACTTGCAAAAGTCTATTGACACATATAAATCACTTTCACTAAAGGGAAAAAGAATGGTTTCTCCATTACAAATCTCTCCATTACAAGTCAAAGTAATAAAACATGGTCAATTTCTTACATTAAGCCTTGCCATTCTTGTCCATTTCATTGAGGTCAAAACAGGGAGGTTACAATAAAACATCACCACTGAATAATGAAATTAAGTTAGACGTAAGAATGAGTGGATAATAAAAACTATAGGCTCATGACAACCATTTTTATTTCTAATTCAAACAAATGAAGATGTATTCCTGCGTGTAATCTCTTTTTTTTTTCAAATAAAATCATCTCTATTTGATCCCACTCATAGGGGACAGACACCTATGACAGACAACAACTCAATTAGATGATGAAGAGGCGATCAGGCCAATGCGTTTTAACACCGTTCTTATCTAAATCATATGGTTAATGTAGCGCTGAGGAACTCAAAATATGTACACCATTCATGTACAAGAAATGATGTTTGAAGGAGTAAATAAAATACAGATACCCTGTTGACTTGAAGTTTTAAGTAAGATTAATGAAAATTTGGTACTACAGCAAATTGTTAAAAAGGAACAAGGTGTAAGACATCCATTAATGCAAAATTTGGTTCATACTTCCAATTGTTTGATAAGATATTATTCATGGGGTTTGGGATATAGAGTGGTATGTGTAAGATATTTGTTTTGTTTTTGTTTAGCTGAAGTCTATCGTTTATTATAGGAAACATAGCCTATAGTATGTAAGACAAGACTTCATACATAACTCTTCCATTTTCATACAGTGTATGATTTCTTGATTGATATCTCTTAGTCTATAGATTTCTGGCATGCCTGATGATAACTTGAGAGCAATACTGCTGACCTTCTGGGTAAAATGTGGCTAGAATTCGATCCATGTCTACCTCAATAACAATAGAGACTAAGACATATCAACATACATACATGTAATGTCAGGCACACATTATCTGCACTTTTTCATTAATACATCAAACCATTGTCTTGTACAAAAATAGTTTCCTATCATATTGATCTGTTTTAATGTCCTCTACGAAAATTAGCTCTAATATGTATTCCATTTGATGTTCTATTAAACCATAAACAAGGCAGGTATTGACAGGTAAGTGTTAGATATAGTTTCCAATAAAAACATAATTAATATACTGGTGTAGATTGTATATTTTCATTCAACTAAATTGGTGCATTGTTATAGATGTCTTTTAACACAGACAGTTGGTACAAATTCAATCAACTGCAGAAGTCACAGACTATTAAATACACTATTATTAATTTTTTTTAATAGTGAGCATTTTACAAATAAACTAAATATACTTCAGATTATCTCGGGTTAGCTTTGACGTTACAAAAATCAAGCCACTCTTCAATTTAAATAATATCCATCCATGAATTCTGAACAAATTCTTCACTTCCAAACTTCATGATATATGGAATTTACATTTTGTTTATGATCATATGATAAGATAGGTTGCCGAGCAACGAAACATACAACTACAGAAGCTAAATAGTCTGAGTGATCAACAATGGTTAAATTGTAGTGTATTTTTCTTCTGTGGGTAATTAGGGGCATCTAATTACAACAATGTACTTGAAAACATTTAGAGATACATGTAGTTTCAGAACAAGAAATCATTGTCAATCTCTTACCATTTTAATGTGATCCAATTTAAATTAACTTTGCAAAGAGTTCTGAACAACCACTGCAACTATATTTTTTTTTTTACAGGAGAATGGGATTTTGATATGCTTACACAATTTGCAATTATTTAATAAAAACATTAATAATATCATATTTTCATGAATGAAAGATAATGTACTTGAAATCATTTGAGGATAGTTGTGACATCACAAAAAATAAATGAATGTAAATGATGCCATATTTTGTACAATTGAAGGATATATACTCGAAAACATTAGTGAGAAGTTTTAAAATTGCAAAAAAAATAAACACACGCTTAACATTCAAATGCAATCCAATTGATATATTTGAACAGATTTTTCTCAACCGTTTTGCTAATGCATCTAAATCATTTGACACATTTTTTAAAGGAGAATGCTGTATTTGCCTGATCTAAACCCAATGATGAAATTATGATAAAGTTGGCAGCAGTCAGTGTTTATTTTATATATCAGATTCAATATGCATTGTTTATTTAGCTTCACTACCTGGAATGGCTCGAAACTGCCTGATATAAGCCTATAGTATAAACAACCAGTCATGTTAGAAATTAAGGATCGACATGATAGGCAACCTGCATGCCAATAATTACTAGAATTCATGTCCATCTGCTGAAAGGTGAAGGCTAAAGTTTATTTATTTCTACATCTACCCATCCACACCTCGGCATACTTATAATTCTCTTCAACTTCCTGCATATAACCCATTCTTAGAGATCCTCAGATTTTCATAAATTGGATTAGTCCATGGTACTTTCAAGCGTCAACTGTGGCAGGAAACTACAGTTTTTTTAATTTAAAATAAAACTGCTTAATTTTGTGTTAAAATCCCTTAAAAGTTAAAATGTGATAGTTTTTCAAACAACTTAAACCTGTATGTCTTCGTCTGGAAATGGGAACTGGTGGCCTAAGCTGTAATATGCGGTATCCGCCGGCTTAAACCAGGCTCATTTTTATAAAAATAATGTGTAGGTGAAATTTACCTTTCTTTATCAAGTATAGCACATGGGTCATTCACTGTATAGGCCTATAATTGACCACAGATCTTAAAAGTATACAGGTCACAATTCTATGGAATACAATTACTGCTTATTACTGAGCAACGTTTCGACTAGGCTTCTCTAGTCGTTATCAAGCAATGATAAAATCTAAAAAATAAGACAAGTCAATATATACATGTGCATAACAATACATTCTTAATGCTGACAAAACAGGGATCTCCCTTTGCACGTACCTAAAAGGAAAATATATACATGTATGTAACAATCTTACTTTCTTAATGCGATGCAGGGATGCCGGTATAGTACCCAAGGGCCTAATTATTACTTTTAGGTACGTGCAAAGGGAGATCCCTGTTTTGTCAGCGCTAAGAATGTATTGTTATGCACATGTATATATTGACTTGTCTTATTTTTTAGATTTTATCATTGCTTGATAACGACTAGAGAAGCCTAGTCGAAACGTAGCTCAGTAATAAGCAGTAATTGTATTCCATAGAATTGTGACCTGTATACTTCAGTTCAATTACTAAATGCCATTGAAACAGTTTATTAGATCTTAAAAGCGTTACGTGTCTGGGGCCTATTTCACAAAATTTTAACTAAGATAAGATCTAAATTTTAGTTATTTGATTGGATAATATTAGATTGATTTTAGTTCAAAATTGAAGTATCTACTAAAATTTGGGTTTTATCTTTAGTTAAAATTTCGTGAAACAGTGCCCTGGATAAGCTGAAATTTCCAGAAGGGGTGGATACGCCATTACTTTATTTAAATGTCATATACATACTCAGATTTTTATTATTGAGACTCTGTTCAAATCGGAACGGTCCCTTTAAGTGTCACTCACTGAAACTAAATACATTTGAAGAAGCAGATAACACATCATTACTTCTATTTAATCAACTCTCACAAAATGGTGTTACTTAAATCTCAAACTTGTACACACTCAATTTAATTCTTCATGTACATTTAAGCATGGGATTTTTAATTTAAAACTTGTGTGTACACACAAATTTACATTCTTCATGCGCATTTTCTATGACAAAAGTTTAACTAAGATAAAATTTCAGAGCTGGATTTTTAATCATATACTGAATCGATGCACTGTAAGCAATGTTATTCCATCCAGTCATCAATTAACTTCAGTTTCATAACAACTGCACTCAACTCTATCTTAGTGGGCTAGTAACATGCTTAATGTCAAAACAATACATTAAGTGTTGAAATTCCACCCATACAACTAAGGAGAGTGAAGATGTTAAAACAATTAAAGACACTGATTAATTATTGTCTTGTCCTGTACAGGAATGAAGGGTCATGACAGTTATCTGTGAAACATGTTGTAGAAAATGTAGGTATCTTCAGTTTCCAACCAGCAGACAGTCATGATAACTAATAAAGGTTGATTTATTGAACAATAATTCATTTCTACAATCCTGCCTAAAACATGCATAAAGAAGAAAAGCACTAATTTTATATCAATAACAAACGTCCAAAAAATGGAACGATTTCCAACAATTTAAAATATTGATAATGTTTTTGTAACTATGTTTGTTTGTGATGTTTTCTTTTTTTGTATTTTACAAAAGACACATTATGTGGCTATGTATGTATGGATATCTACAATATCCTTCAACTTAGTATTAATATTATTACCCCATCTTTATTCTCACAACCTTATAATTTCATTTCATGCAGTAAAAGAATTTTCTCCTGTATACTTAATTCATAACTCTTTGTTAGACCTAACCCTAGTCAGTAAATAACTCACCATGAAATATATATTTCTGTTTTCTTTCAGTTTTTAAGAATTGCAATCCAAAACATTCAAAACAAAACACAACTACATAAAGTATATCTGGATATAACTACTTCTCAGTTATTTAATAACAACGTTTAATAACACATACAGGTCACGTTCCAAGTTTGATATAATTCAATTCATGAATTTCTATAGAAAACAATTTGGTTAAAACTGGATATGTCAGAATAAAATTGACTGTAGACAAAACAGACAACCAATTGGGTCACCATCTTCATGCAAATGAAAGATGTTTTGAAGGATGTCTTCCAATGACATAATAATAAAAAAAAAATAATACTTTTTTTGGTATATTATACTAAAACACAAAAACCTATTTTGATTTCCATTACTTTTTGACAGATGCCATAATAAGACAAGACAGTTTAATATTCCATATTAAGAGAAATAATCACAAAACGATTCCACCTACATAACCTAGACATCTTGTTTTATTCTTTTATTCAAATATCATCTCAGGAGATATTCATTTTTCATTCACTAATCTGTTTGGATTTGAAATTTATTTATTTGTATAATACTCTTAATATGTAATTGTTTAGAGAAATCCTTCAGTTCTGCTGTCCTTGTGATAAACATGCCAAAATAGTTTATAACAAGAGTGTCTATTTCTCGTTGAGAGGATGAGGCAGCATTTAATGTGCCTGAAGCAACAAACACACTTTTTAACTTTTCTTCCTTCAGACACCATTTATACCACCATCTACATCC
This sequence comes from Patella caerulea, assembly GCA_036850965.1. Taxonomy (NCBI): domain Eukaryota; kingdom Metazoa; phylum Mollusca; class Gastropoda; family Patellidae; genus Patella; species Patella caerulea. The sequence continues at coordinate 44,095,182 of JAZGQO010000001.1, read as the reverse complement.
GGCACATTTTACCCAAAATTTATCCTCTTCTAAATTTTGTTGATTTTATCAGCAACACTGCAGCCAAGATCAAACACCAGATTTAGCAAATCTTGAAATCTAAGCCACATCTGAATGTAGGAACCATTTGTTGTCTGATTTAAAGGAGGAAAAATGAAATTCTAGTGGATTTTCATGACCAAGAATCAATTCCACGGAAATTAAAGATGTCATATCAAGTATACCTTATCTTAAACAAATTACTCAAATGAAAATAATTCCTCCGTCTTCATCATGTTTAAACAAAACTTGTTTGTTGAACATCACATATTTCCTCAAAGTGTCAGACATTTTATGGCATCCTCACTTCATTTGAACCACAACTAAAAAGTGGTGAATTATACAAGCTGAACCAGGATGGAGATTATCTACTGACTAAATTGAAATAAGCATTGACTAAAGTGGTGGACACACTAGCCGAATCAATCGGTGTCAAAATTCGCCTAGTGTGTCCACTGTTAGTCGGCCGAATGATTCGCCCGAATCAAACAAGTTTGATATATTCAGCTGAATATTTAATCGGCCGAATGATATTCGCCTGGTGTGTCCGCTTCACCGAAGCATTCGGCCGAATGTAGAATTCGTTAGCCAATCGTCACTCATATCGAGAAGTCACGTGATTATTTGAAGACATTGACGCCGCCATGTTTTGATCATGTGACGTGAAAGGTGACGTAATCGACTGGTGAATCGGGCGAAGCATTCGGCTGGTGTGTCCACCCATTCGGCCGAATAAATTTTGGCGCTGATAGATTCGGTCGAACCATTCGGCCGAATGTTTCGGCTAATGTGTCAACTGCTTTATTCATAACTTCCTGTATCAAATCCTAGTTAGAAATATTCTCTATATAGAAACTAAGAACAACCAAATTTGATATATCTAAAAAAAAACATTCAAACAACTATTAATACACATTGTTGGTAGTATTTAATACACAACTCAAAAGAATTAGCAAAAATCATTGGGCAAGATCATCTTGATCTAGACTAAAGCCTCAAACACATACAGAAATTCAATAGGGAGTCAAAAGATGCTAAATCAAATTATCTATCGATCAAATTTTTATTACATAGATAGTTTTGAAACGCTGTACGACTGAAATCTCAAATTTGAAAATTATTAGTTAAATGTTTTCGTTTTGGTTATTTGTCCATCAAGTGAAATGTAAATGATTTGATAAGTACAGTGATCAGTAATTAATGATGTGAAAGCGTGTCGTAGATCATTCTGAAGATTACAAAAATAGACCAGACAATTTATATAATTGATAAGTTGTATCTGCTCATCTCAGCCAAATAATAATATATCAATTAAAACATGAAACATATCATGCACAACCTAGTCTATGCTTGTTATTCAGAGTGCTAATAAAAAATCATGCACAATCGATACCACTCAATAGTCAAAATACAATGGACAAATTTAGCCCAAAATAAACAATAAAAAAAGAGGCCAAGCCATGCAAGACAATATCCATAAAGGATAAATCAGAATAAAATTCACATCAGATAAAAGTACCGAGCAGTAATCAAAATGCAAAGAACAGATATCCAGTTTGTCAAAACTGAGCAAAAGAAAGACAACTAGGCCATGTGAGACATTCTCCTAAAATCCCAAAACGAAAAGTGGTACTAAATAAGTATAAATGAAGCATTTTGTGATCTATTCTTTTTAATTTTCTTGGAAACATTGAATGATTTTGATAAATACATCTGTTGTTACATGTATACTGTGTCAACAACCTGCCTGTTTTTAGTATTACCTAACTCTTTGTCTTATCAATATTTAAATCCAATCCGATAAATTTTAGAAAACTCATCAAGAACTAATCAAATATTCATGTTGCCGTCTCTCTCTTGACTGGTGTCTATACATCCTTCAATGCGATTGGTGTCAACTTTTCCTGACTCAATATCACTAGGCTGGTTTTATTTATTTGCATGTCTTGGTGCAATTGGGAGCAGCAGTTGTACTCATTATGCATCAAAGATTTATGTTTCAATTTAATGTTGCATACCCACACACATCACATAAAAATATATCATCAATGGATACACCTTACTTTATAAAACAATTTTTATTTACAATCAACATCAGATGTGGAAATCAAACAAATTTCCCTCTTTATAGCCTGTTCCAACTAACTGCAGCACTAGTTGGAACATTATATTTGTCTAATTCCTATTAACTTTACTTCTTCTTTAGTGTTTTTTAACGTCCGCTTCCACCGAAGGTGATAGCGCAGACAAGTCTTATGTCTGTCAGTTTTGGCCGATTTTCACGAAATTCGAACTCAACATTCATTACATTGTAACAATAATATAATCAAACGTTTTTTTTAATCGGGTAATAATTTTGACTTCCGGAGGGACCACAATCTAATAAAGGCAATTTTTCGTACAATCATGGGCCATAATTAAGGAAGTTATGATCCGATATGCGCAAATCTCGAAAGGAACCAAGATCCTTAGGTTATAAACATGTATTCCAAGTTTCATCAAAATTGATTTAAAATTGTGACCTCCACAGGTTCCATAACCTTGATATACCATATTTTTACACTTTTTGGGTACAAGCGGCGGCCATTTTGTCCGTCAATTTTCGTCCGATTTTCAGGAAATTCAAACTCTTTCTTCATTACCATGTAACGATGATATAGGGGCCATAGTTCAGGAAGTTACGATCCGAAGTGCACAAATATGCAATGGAACCAAGATCTTTAGGTTATAAACATGTAATTCAAGTTTCATCAAAAGCTGTTCAAAATTGTGACCTCTATAGGGTCCACAACCTTGATATAACATATTTTCACACTATTCGCGTACAAACAGCGGCCATTTTAACCGTCAATTGTGGTCAAATTTTCACGAAATTCACCCTCTTTCTTCATTACCATGTAACGGTGATATAATCAAAGGTTTTTTTTAATTGGATAATAATTTTGTCCTCCAGAGGGACCACAAGCTAACAAAAGCGATTTTTCGGACAATTAGGGGACATAATTCAGGAAGTTAAGATTCGATCTGCGCAAATATCAAAAGGAACCAAGATCTTTGGGTTATAAACATTACATGTCAAGTTTCATCAAAATCGGTTCAAAATTGTGACCTCTATAGGGTCCACAACATTAATATAACATATTTTCACACTATTCGCGTACAGACGGCAGCCATTTTGTCCCTCAATTTTGGTCCGATTTTCACGAAATTCGAACTCAACCTCCATAACTATGTAATTGTGATATAATCAAACGTTTTTTTAAATCGGATAACAATTTTGACCTCCAGAGGGACAACAAGCTAAAAAGGACGATTTTTCGGACAATCAGGGGCCATAATTCAGGCAGTTACGATCCGATTGGCGCAAATCTCGAAAGGAACCAAGATCTTTGGGTTATAAACATGCATTTCAAGTTTCATCCAAATTGGTTCAAAATTGTGACCTCTACACTGTTCACAACCTAAAAACGTGATTTTTCGTACAATCAGGGGCCATAATCCATGAAGTTACAGTCCGATCAAAGGAACCGAGATCTTTGGACGTATAAAAATGGGCATGCAAAAAGGGAGAAGATTTGCTATAAATAGACAAACTACAATTTGTGGGTACCGGCGTGGTGAAATTTAATGGTGGTCTGTCTCCACATGCCAATATCGAAAGGATAAACCTATATTTTAAGTTTAATTGAAATCAGATAAAAATTGTGACCGGTAGACTGTTCACAAACAATTGTGGACGGATGGACGAACAGGGGCGACGACAATATACGTCGTATAAAAATAGTAAGCCCATTACAAATTTAACCAGCATGGGAAACATGAATCATAATAAACCATGTAATTTCTACACACATAATATACAATTGTCAATTGGTACGATAGAGCCATAATTAACATATTATATATATAAGCCTGGTTAATTTGTATATTAGGAAAACATTACAGTTACATGTCAAACTGAATGCCTCAGGAACACCAATTAAACATGAATGCAATAATAAGTGTGAACTTAATGGTATAATATTATCCAAACTAAATAATCAATTTGGATATAATAATGCTGGGTTATAAATTATATGGCTGATACATATAATTATGTTGATACAACAGTCTTAAGTCATCTGTTCTAAGGAAAAGATGCAAGAGCTAAAATTATACTTTGTAAGTACTGAAAGAGGCCAACAATATATATGTAATTTTTTTTTCTAAAATAATGACATCTCCAATTTACTGTACTATAAGTTGACAATTTTGTTTCCCTAAAAGTGATATTCGTACATGCTACTAGTTTATTTTAATATATGCTACTAGCTTATTTCAATACAAGAAATAGAGCGTTTTTACCATTGACTTGATGGACGCTGCCAAAATGAATCAGTTTATTTAATATGTTTTTGCAGCTTCATTTTGTGCACCAGAGTCTGGTAGACAACACCATATTTTGGCCGTATTATTTTACATAGGTTGCTAAAACTCAAAACAAACCCTTTCTCATTCAACATACCACAGTCTACAAGACAAAGGACATTTACAGACTCTTAGTGACATGAATTTGACAGACAGCGTAGCATTTTTAAATGATGATGTAAGAAATAAGAAGAATTTAAATGTTTTATCATTGCTACAATCTAGGTAAGAAGAAAAAAACTTACTGCGATATCGGTTTACAATGAGTTTAACAGAACAGGGTCAAGGACATATTGTCTACAATTCCATGTAATTGCCACATAATATTGATTGAATACATTTGAGGAACAGATGATAGACTTTCAGCGTACAATGTTAATTATTTGGAGAAAAAAAAATTCATTTGTTATATTGAGAATCAGAATAATTTATGGATTTGTTTTTTTAAATAAAATTTAATGTGACCACAGGTAGTATTAAATATTCTTTCTTTTTTTTTTTAAATGTGAACACTATTACAACACACAATTATGAAACCAGTAGCAATGAAAAAAACAGCTGGTAGCAGCTGCCATTTAAAATTATAAAACCCATAGCAAGAAAAGTGGGACTGCTAGGAAATAAGGGGCTTTTTTTATAAGGCTCCAAAAATGTGTATCAACTCTAGAAAATATTGTGGATTGAGCTGGGTAGATGGGTGGAATATAGTTATCTTCATCAAATATCTGAACACATGACATCACACCCAGTACAAAAAAATATCAGCATCTCCATTCCTTTTGTTATTGTCTTTAAATATTAACAGAGCTAAGACTATGTCCTGCACAGATTCTCATATTTTACCAGCTGTCAAGTAACAGAAAAAAACTCCAACTAGTTCTGCCAAAATATATAAATATAAATAACTGGCAACAAAACATGTCTTATTGTCAGACAATTTCAAATCTAATTTACCAACAAACATAAACAACCTGAAAATAGATAGTTCGAGTCATGCCTTGGCATAATCTAATACATGTATATATCTTATTAAAATCAGGCTGGAAAATAAATAACTTTAACTGGTTTCCCATTGTCAGTAACAAGGGTAGCTGTCTAGTCATTTGGATGGAATGAAAAACCAAGGCCCCGTGTACACACGTACAAGATCTCTTGGCAGTTGGAATTCAATATAAGAATAGGCCGTAGTGCTGCTGTCTGGGCAAAATTTCTCTCACAGCACACTGTATGACGTATGCCCATCTTCATTAGCCAAGTTCGGAGCAGAACAGCAGGACGTTGAAACCCATTTCATTTCATTTTAAAAACTTTAAGTCCGGACAACTGTACTTAAAATGCTGCGATATTTTTCTTTAAACAACCAAATAGAAGTTTGTTTGTATATAAAACAAGCCAACAGTGAGGCTGATGTCCCCCGCCGAAATCCCCCCAAAAAAGATGACACATATTAATTAATCGCACATTTATTTTTTTCAAACATTTGAGCTATCAAACTGTACACGAAGTGTCATCCAAAAGTGTTTTACAGAATGAGAATGCAGTCATTGTATTGGCATAAAAATCATCAATCAAGATGAACCTAAGTTATCTTGTCCCAAAGTATCAACCAATCAAAATGCTTATCTCTGCCTACCCTAGGAAGAAAATGCTCATCTTCGAACTCCATCAAGGTATTGACCTAATAAGTATACACACCAATTTTGAACATTTTAACCCAATTCAAAGAAGAGTTATTGTGTTCCAAAGTCTCGACCAATCAAATTACGTATCACTCTGCTTACCCTGAGCAGATAATGCTCATTATCGAACTTAGTCAATGTATTAGGGTAATGAAACTATACACCAAGTTTCATCACACTCACTTAATTAATACTAAAGTTATCGTGTCCTAAAGCATCAACCAATCAAATTGCTTATCTCTGCTTACCCTAAGCGGAAAATGCTCATCTTCGAACTCCATCAAGGCATTGACCTAATAAGCATTGACAGACAGACAGACAGACAGACAGACGGACGAACCCATTTTAATAGTTCCCCAACTTTCTTTGAAAGGCGGGGGGACAAATATGCAGCAAAATGGCAGCCATGCATATGGATGTAATTGCTCTTAGCCCAAATCTTAATTAGTACTAGATCTTTTTTAACTTAAAACCATTAATCATTTTTTTCGTTCATGTCTTCAAAATCGTGATTAAATTACATAAAGGAATGTTCAAAATGTTATGTTCTTCTTAAAGTTCAGTAAACATGTTACTTTTATAGAAAATAAACAAAAGATTTTCTAGGGCATTGTTATGTAAAGATAAAATAAGTTAACTCCAGATTCAATCATTCTAGTATTTGTCTTTTAATTATTTATTGTGTAACTAAGTAGAAATAGACATGACAGCAAAAATGTGGAACTTGACATTAAAATATGAAGTAGAAACAAAGACATGAAGTGCTTCAAAAATATAATAATGTTGTTAGAACATTACATTCTTGATCAAATTATTTTGACACATTTTTCAAGCACTTTTTAAGTGTTCTTATTACTTCCGGTTTTAGACCACTGAGCTAAAGACTCTGACATTGGTTTCTGGACCAGAGGTTATCTTCTGCTCAGCTACTAGTAGCTTTTGCAATTAAAACTCTCCGAGAGGTAGGGCAACCAAATGTTGTATAACGTGTGCAGTTTAGGTCATAAAGTCTGTCACTGAATCAAATGTGACTTAACGCCATGCTTGTACGTAACAAGATGTAAGTTCACCTGTCTATAAGTTTTCTCATGGTTCTCTTGTTTCCTCTTACCGCTAAAGATTCCATAAACGCAAGTGATTATTGAGCTGGTTAATGTTGAATGGATGTCTAACCCCATTCCTTGTAGTGATGGATAATGTGTATGAAGCAGGGTAAACGTATTGGTAGTTTCAAACTGAATTCTGAAACAAAGGTGGTATCATTAATATCAGCATTAATGTTGGTATTTTCTTACTCAAATGTAATAAATGTTACTGGTTGTTGTTTGCTCAAAGCATAGTTCCACTGGGGTTAGAAAAAAGACTTAAATTCCTGGAAAATTTCCCACCAGTGTTCCCAAAGGTTGATTTCTGAGACATTTGGGGATGAAATAATATTTATCTCAATTTTGGCATAATACAGACGCAATGGCATCACCTGCTGTCTATCTATATATGCAGATTTCTGAGTGAAGCAGACACAAGCGCAAGGTCTATCAATTTTATAATCATTCTTCTGCTTGCTTTCTGCTAGAATTAATCACAAAAACTATATAATGTAATGGAGTTTCGAGATGGTCAAAATTCCATTTGCAGCTTGCCAGATTTTGAGCTAATGCAATTTGTCTGGAGGTAATGAAAGGGACCATAAAGTTATAATAATGTTATACCTCTCACACTGCACGATATCTTATCCGACACCACCATCTTTTCCATGTTGGATAAATCAATACAATCATTTAAAATAAACCATATATTAAGTAATATTTTATCATCCTATCGCTTTACTCAATGATTTAATTGAGGTTGATCATTTCTATAATCAAATCTACAAACTTTTTAAAGCAGTACAGACATACATGAATTTCAATATTATATTTTTAAAGCTCACCATGACTAATAGAAACTATTATGAGCAAATAACGCAATGAGGAGAATGTCATTGTGCATGCCTTGGTTACCGAGATTGCTAGCCCCCGAAAATGTGCGAAAATATCAACATTTTGACAGATTCGCGAATACTGAGTGATATTTTATATAGTGTTTGTTTTATTGATCAAGTTCTGGCAAAAAGCTTAACACAGTCGCAATATAAACCAGAATGCGTATATCAAAACCAAATAAACTGTTGATTGCTTCAAGTTGCTTCTTACTGTGAAACAGACTTGCAAGTATTTAGAAGGTAATCAAACCATGTTCATAACTTTATCTACCTATTATAGGTAAATGCTTTTACTATTTACACAACTGTAGGTGTGATTATCTGAAGCAAACCAAAACATACATATAGCCATATTATCCCAAATCCCCGAGCCAATCTTATAAAAAATATTTGTTCAAAGTCCACTACTTTTATAATAACAATTATGACACACACCAGTCTCAAGAACACTTAATAGGTTAGGTATATAACAATCATATAATTAGTGTTTTTTTTAAATTATCAACTTACATCCAAGATGAATAACAGATTATATATAGATTTTATAATTTAAACTATGTGTATTACATTGTATGCCACATGTTGGTGATAAGGGATTAATAAAAATATTTGTATTTTTGCTGTGTTTCAATTATTGATTGAATCCAGAAGGGAGTAGAGTTTAGATAGGGGTCTAGCCAACACTAAACCCTAACCCCTTCATATAGCTTTTCAAACATGACCAGAAAAAAAAAATTAATTAGATCGTAGCATTCCCTTTATTTCTACTCTTCATATATATATATATATATATAAATACAAAGATGACTATGATTAGAAATAAGTGAAAAGTTTGATGAAAAGAGATTTCGTTACATGATACAATATGTTAATGGTCTTAGTATATGAATAATTGATAAGTTAGGCGACCGTTGTCTGCTACTTATAGACACGGTTAATTATTGTATCAGAGTTGGTTGGGTATATAAAGCATAATTACAATACACTATGACACATTTTATTAGCTCCCACCAAAATGAAAGTCTGGATTTTATAAAGTTGATTAGTTTTCTTTTGTTGGATCATCCATTTAATTTTCGTTATTGATTACTTGTATCACTAGCTTTATTTTCTTAGTGGTGGAGATTTTATCACCTTTATGGGTTTTTTTATCAAACAATAAATCTTTATATCAAACATTTTTTGGCATTAATTTCCCCTCGTAAAATGTATGGCAATTTTCAACCACTTGAAGTCGTCTGGATTGCTACACCTTTCAGCAACCTTACAGCAACTAAGAACTCATTTTGTGAGTCAAATGAGACAGTAAGCGATAAGATAAGTTGTGGAAAACTTGTCCATTAATTATTGGAAGAGAAAGTTTGCAGGAAGGAAAGAAAAGCAAATAAGTACAACAACCTGTAAACTCTTCAAATCCTTCAAATTAATCCATTTTAGCAATCAAAGATTTACGGCACACACAGAATTTCTAAATAAACAAATATGTAGAAACTGTGTGCTGTATGTGTCAAGTCTGATTTTTGTAAGAATATATGGAACTCAAATGATGAAAGATTATTTTATTTTTATTCTGTAGATTTTTCACTATCTGATTAACATCTTTCATAAAAACAATATTGCCATTACAAGCAATAAAAATAGACTAAAAACTCATCTTATCTTTAGTTTTAACAAATTAGTAGGCAAAATAATATTTTTTTGACTGTTAAACGCAAAATAAATTTGTTAATGACAGTTAATTTTCTATGGCATAATTTGACAAATTAACATCTGCAACATGAATTATAATCTATTTCAGGTTCATATACATGTAAGTAGTTAAAAGTTAATTAAAATGTAGGTCTGTGTAGAGCAAGTTATACTTGTACAGCATGTGTCAGCTTTAAATTAATTACCATGAAATAACAAATTATATAGGACAATAAAATATATCATAACTTAATCAGCTTTCCATAAAATACATGTTAATAATTCATTTCAATTCAGACTTGTGTAAAATTATCAACTTCCAGTAATAGAAAACCTTGAAAAAAAAGACGGACACAAAATTTTAAATATTCAAATTAACTCCAATATAAATAAATGTTACAATACTGATTTCAGAGGTGTGCAGGCAATCCAGTAGTTAGCCTGGCAGAACTTTTCTTGATTAGAGTTTATAAATGTATGATATTACTATTACTCCTCTGAGTGACAAAGGTCAGAATTATGTTATATTCCTTAGGATTTGGTTATGTCTTTGAAACTGAAATAATCGGCAATTTCAACAAGTCAAATTAAGTTACGATTATTAGATATAAACTTACAAGAATGGTCAGATAAATTAGCAGAAAGCGAAAGTTTAACAGATTATCGCAAATTCAAAATAAATCTAGTTCAGGAATCTTATCTATTGTCGAATATTCAATTGAAACACAGAAGAAATCAGGGAATATTTTACTTTTTTACATTTGATAAGCAGTTTCCAGAAAAATTGTGTAAGAATGCTAATCAATTGTATAATTGAGTAGCAAAATTTACCAATTGATTAGCAGTTTTTTTTAGTATGTAATAGAATTCTTATTTCACATAATTATGTGACAATAACAATACCCATATTATTTGTATTATCAAACTGTTGTTTATATTTATATATAACCGATTTAAAACAAATAAATGATAACATATTTAATACCATTACCATATTGAAATAGAAATGGGGTCACAATTGCAAAGTAACAATATATTTACAGATATTACATCGAACTCTTTTGCGTATGATTACGGAGTGAAATGGTCGGAAATACGAACTGCCCATGTCGCCGTGCTAATTTTAGAATATAATGCAATTAATACACGTGAGTTTGTTTATCTGTAGGCCTACTACGCGATCGACAGGCCCAACAATTAATTTAGAAATGTCTGTAGTTAATCCAAATCAAAGAATTAGCAATATATGTTTGAAATATGATAGAAAAATCACTTTGCGGGATAAACATTTCGAATTGACTAAAATCATAACGCGTTTTAACGCCAAGAACATTTCGCTGGCAGGCGCCATTTTTGATCAAGTAGTAAATCACGTGATCGATGACCTCCGGGTCAAACCTTTAAAGTACGCTAGCGACGGCAGAGTCGAATGCTGGATAGCGAGACTTGCGTGGAGTATGATAGAAAGTATGTAGTGTTGTAGCAAGTAATTTGTAATCTCTATCATCAAAACCTTTTACGTCTATCAACAGCAGACGACAACATGTACTGCTCTTGCGAGATTTGGAATTTGTTTTGATGTGTTTTACGATACTGAATGGTTTTAAAGTTAAAATTAATTTTCAAAACTTTGATTCGCGCTGAAGCAGGGTTTTATGCTAATAATGCTAATGAAATATGAATTTTATTCGCAAAATTGAGCGTTTGAGTCGCAAATTGCGCTACGAACCCGGTTAAAATATTCCCTGGAAGAAATATTACAAATTTAGGCTAAATCTATTACCAACATGTTTGAATTTACATAGACGAAATCTAACTACTTTTCCATTATGTCCATTATGTCATCAATGTGATGAAGATTTATTTCATTTTAAGTTTGGTACATTTGGTAAATATCAGTCGCTGTAATTTCCTAAACCTGTCCAATTCTACGGATCCTTGTATATTATTATCGATCTCAAATTATATAGAAAGGGTTACCAAGTATCGTAAATAAATTGCTGTGTATAATTATGCCCGTGCCAGTTGATAGTTTGTATATATAGTTAACTCAATTTCAACTATAGAAATATACTTATTTATTCAGATATTTTGAAATGTAATAGCATAAAAACCTGTTTTGAAAAGTTATCATCAGACTTGCTTATAGTATTGTTAGGGTTGGGCGAATCATCTTCATGTATGTCAAACTAGTGTTTCTTATGGCCAAATATTGCGTAGAAAACGAATATGTTAAAATTTTTCACCTAGGATGACATTTGACCCCGGTTCCAATTAAAAATTCAAAATGGCGGCCAAAATATTGAATATTCATGTGAATCATGGCAAAATGAATGTATATATGACTTGTATGGTATCATTTTATATGTTTTTTGGGTCAAGGATTTCAAATTCCACAATTAAAACTCAATTGCAGCAATATTCGCGGAGTATCGCACAATGTCAATGACTTTCAGCAATATTCTGAGTGAAAAATCAATGAAAAAATCAAATATTTAAATATATACATCAAATTAAAACAATATTCACGAGTAAAATCTAACAAACCACACAAGAACACTAGAATTATTTCCTACGTTAGCACTTCCCTAAGTAGAGAGTCAATATCTGCTACCAGAGTAGATTCTGGCTTCACTGCGTTTTATGTGGATTGTTTTAGCTCGTTACAAGAAAAATTTTCTATCTTGAATTTGCCTAATGTAAAATGTTAGGTGCTATTGTCGAATGGAGATAGCAGATTTCTGTGATCAACTGTGCTTCAGACTTATCGATTGCATTTGATACAGTTGACCTCTCAATTCTTTTTAGTCGTTTAAATGTAGATATTGGTATAGATGGTTTAGCATTAAAACAAGTTATTTAACTGGTCGACAACAAAGAGTGTCAATCAATGATATATTTTCTGATAACAGTGACATCGTATACAAAGTACCCCAGGGTTCTGTTCTTGGACCCATTCTATTTACACTATACACCTCTCCGCTCGGCAAATTTGTTCGGCGTCATGGCTTAGATTATCCGCTGTTTGCAGATGATACACAAATTTATATTGTTTTTAAACCATCTATAACAAATGATTTTAATATCAAAAAAGACAAACTTGAAACTTGTATAATTGACATAAAAAAATGGATGTCTGCTATTTTTTTAAAGTTAAATAGTGACAAGACTTAATACATTCTCATACAATACAATAATAATTTAAGCAAAGTATCTGATTGTAGATCCTTATCTATCTATTGCTCAGTCTGTTATTTTACCCATTAATTCTGCAAGAAACATTGGTGTTATTTTTGACAAAAACATGAACATAAATAGTCAAATTAATAATTTATGTAAAAACTGCTATTTCCACTTTTACAATATAAGTAAAATTAGAAAATATATTTCACAAGATGCAACTAAATCACTTGTTCATGCGTTTATAAACCCTAGGCTTGATAATTTTAATTCTCTCCTTGTTGGTCTTCCTATAAAACACCTAGATAAACTTCAAAATTGTGCTGCCAGATTGATAACTCTTTCGAAAAAACATGATTCCATAACTCCAATTTTAGCTTCTTTACACTGGTTACCCATTAAGCACCGTATTAATTTTAAAATACTTCTATTAGTTTATAAATGTTTTAATGACACTTCACCCTCTTATATAAAGGATTTAATCACTGTATATACGCCAACTAGATGTTTGAGATCATCTAGTGACCCTTTTCTCCTTAAACCCATCTCTGTAAATCTTTCTTCTTTCGGAGAACAATACTTTTTTTTTGAGGCACCGAAACTCTGGAATAAGCTCCCCTTTTTCATAAGGTCAGCAAAATCTATTACAATATTCAAGCAATCACTTAAAACACATTTTTATACACAGACTTTTAGTTAAAAGATTTTATATATCCTGCATTTTATCATATGATATCATTAACTTTATGTATGTAATTTTATCATGATCATGACAATGTAGTTTTTTTTTTGTATTTTTTTTTTTTTTTTTTTTTGGGGGGGGGGATGTACATTTAGATTTTATATTGTTTCAATTAATGTTTTTGTAAAGTGCCTCTGAGGATTGCTCTGCGGTGGAAGATGAGCCCTGTATAAATATCGTTTTAATAATAACAAAAATAATATCTCCAAACCAGAACCGCAGGCGGTAGTATAAATGTCACCAATGAGTTCAGTGACCCCGAAAACATTACTAACGACATATTACATGCATAGGTGGTATGGAAATTAACTAAATATGACGAAAATTTGAGAAATTTGGCGGCCATTTTGAATTTTTTAATTATACCGGGGTCAAACGTCACCCTAACCAAAAATTATTGACGGATTCGTGTTCTACGGATAATTTGGGCATAGAAAACACTCGTTTTATATCGGTTCCAAAGAAAATGTCATCAATCGCCCAACCCTAGTATTATATATTAGATATACCAGAATTGTATATAAACCTCTAATTGTCATCAATTAATAATTTTGTAATGAATCCAACCATTTAAAATATAATTGTACATATCCTTTTCCAGTTGATTCAAACTTGTAACGTTTGGTCTTTGACCTATATTACTGCAATAAACTTATTCTATTCTAAATGGAAAAACTGGAGGAAAATGCTGGGCCTAATATCTTATTTAACCCCTTTGTTTGTGAAGCCATGTCTATTTCCCAGTCAAATGATCTGAATCAAACGAAGCATCCAGGAATTTGGTAAAAAAAAATCAGTTTGGGAACCATGGAACAGAGTGGACCTTTTATCCAATCTCTTTAGAAAGTTTACCAACTCGAGTATACAAACATTTATTAGAAAATCTTTATTTTAAAACTAAAATAGATTTTTTTGTCTTTCTTGGAAGGATTGAGCATTTGATGTGGCATGGAGTTGAAATCTAGCATAATGAAACAAGACAATGGCTATTGATCATGTAAACAAGAATTTCTCTAAGCGAATCTTTTATTTGCTGTTTGCTGATGTGACGACATGAAAACTTGCTTCTGATGAAGAGAATCAATGTCCATGGTTTAATGAAAAACTTCCTACTCCTACTTTTACATCCAACTTCAGAGCAGCCATTATTGTAACTTCATTACAAGTTTAAAGAGGACAGAAATGAGTTTTAGCATCCACTCGACACAACTTTTACATATTATTTTATTTCAATAATGATAGTAACTTTATGACAAGTTAAAAGAGAGAAGATAGATAAGAGAAGTTTGATGTATAAGTAATAGAACAGGAAAAGGAAAATGGCAAAATCATAGCAAAACCATAGGGTTGAGCAGGTAACATACAAATAATCAGCAATGTTGCCCCTTATGAGTTAAAAGCATTTTTGACAGCACCTATAAACAAGCCTGGAAATAAGGCATCTGTCACAGACAATGTCAGGCACAGATCCAGTCTTTGTCAGGTACAGATGACCTGGGCCTGCCATTTTGTCCGGCACTGATTTGTCTTTTTTATTGATATTATTATAATATACATATCTGGCAATGCCATGTACTACATGTATTTCATTAGTGCCTGACATTTTGTCAAGTACATCTTAAACCGTTATTTCCAGGAAATGACCAGGCCATTCAGTGTATGTGAACACAGATACTTCTATAATTTTACTCCTGTTTAATAGAATAATCGTGATGTGGGAGTTTGGGTAGAAAATAAATATGAACGCAATGTTTTTTAGTGCGGTGT
This sequence comes from Patella caerulea, assembly GCA_036850965.1. Lineage (NCBI taxonomy): Eukaryota > Metazoa > Mollusca > Gastropoda > Patellidae > Patella > Patella caerulea. The sequence continues at coordinate 44,079,698 of JAZGQO010000001.1, read as the reverse complement.
TAGAGGATGTGTTTGTTCCCATGAGTTATTTATGATTAAAAATAAACAAGTCAACAGTGAGGGTGATGTCCCCTGCCAAAATCCCCAAATAACTAGATGATACATATTAATTAATCGCACATTAATCAAACTGATTATCAATTATACATAAATGAAATTGCTTTGCTCTGCTTAGCTTTACATGTAGCTTGAAATGTTAATCATTGAACTCAGTTAAGATCAAGTTTAAACATTTTACCTCAATTAAAAGCAGAGATGTTAAAATGAATCTATATTAAAAGAGTTTTATCGCTCTCACTTCATTATAACAAAAGTTATCGTGCGTGACCCAAAGAACCAACCAATCAGATTGTTTATCTCAGCTGACTTTAAGCAGCCAAACCAACTGTGAGGCTGATGTCCCTCCGTAGAAATCCCAATATAAATAGATGACACATATTAATTAATCACACATCTATTTTTTTTTTCAAAAGTATTGAGCAATCAAACTGATCATCAGTTATCTTGTCCCAAAGCATCGACCAATAAAATTGCTTAGCTTAAGCTCAAAATGTTAATCATCAAACTCAGTCAAGACATTCACCTCAAGCAGAGTTATTATTGACCAATCGAATTGCTTATCGATCCTCAGTCAAAGCAGAAATTCTCACCATCGAACTTAGTCAAAGTGATGATATAATAAATCTATATTTAGAGTTTCATCGTTCTCTTTTCATTATAACTAAAGTTATCGTGCCCCAAAGACTCAACCAATCAGATTGCTTATCTCTGCTTACCGTAAGGAGACAATGTTCTTCATCAAACTCCATCAAGCCATTCACCTAATGAACGCCTACACCAAGTTTGAACATTCAACCCCAATTAGAAGGAGAGTTACATGTATTGTGTTCCAAAGTCTTGATCAATCAAATTGCTTTTTACTCTGCTTACCCGTAGTAGAAAATGTTCATTATCGAACCTAAGTCAAGGTATTGATGTAATGAAACTTTCACTCTCACTTAATTAGAACTAAAGTTATTGTGTCCCCAAGCATCAACCAATCAAATTGCTTATCTCTGCTTACATATAGCAGAAAATGCTCCACCAGGCATTGACCGAAAATAATACTACACCAAGTTTGAACATTTTAACTCAATTAGAAGGAGAGTCATTGTGTTCCAAAGTCTCGGCCAATCAAATTGCTTATCACTCTGCTTACCCTGAGCAGAAAATGCTCATTATTGAACTTAGCCAAGTTATTGATGTAATGAAACTATACACCAAATTTCATCAATTTCACTAAATAAGAACTAAAGTTATTGTGTCCTAAAGCATCAGCCAATCAAATTGGCTTAACCTTAGCAGAAAATGTTCATCTTTGGACTCCATCAAGGCATTGACCTAATAAACACCTACACCAATAAACATTCTAGCTCAATTAGAAAGAGAGTTAACCTGTCCCAAAAAGTGTGACGCGACAGACAGACGAACGAACAGACAGACGGACGGGCGAACATACTCATTTTAATAATGGGGGGGGGAGGGCAAATAAAGAGAATTACATTGTTGTGTGTAGGTTCATTTAACTAAGAAAGAGCATCAGAGTTACCTGTTAACCAGCACCCCTGTTCAATATAAATACTTACGGTAGAAATAGTTTGTTTACTTTCGCAAGGTAGTTTAAATAATTTTGTTTGAGTTCTATATTGATTTTCATTTTACTGACCATCTTTTAATGCTTATAGACTTATTATATAACATTGTACATCCATAACGGATCACCCCAGATATTATGTTATAATTTGTATGATCAACTTTTGTTTAAACTGGGTATGCCAATGTCCTTTGCGGATGCAATAATACAATAAAATCTTATCTTATCTTAATACGAAATTCCAGATATAATGTTACATATCACTGAAAAGCACAGTCATTTCTCTTTTCAAATATAAATAATTTTTTGGCACATTTATATTTGCTTACCTTTAAAAACGATCAATGGTAAGGTGAAAAGGGGGGGGGGGGGCTATGAAATAAAAATGTGCGGTGCGGCTTAAACCAAAATTCTGTATATCTATATTGAAAAATAAAGTTAATCCTATCTTTTTAATGTTTGTGGATATCATATATCACATCTCTATTGACATAATAATTAGAGAAGTTATGTCTAATTCATGAGGATCAGGGTGTTTCTTATTCTGCAAGGAAGTTGCCAGGCCATTTCTTGACTCTTGAGAGCATTTAACAAAATTTATGAGGGCATAATGGAATAAGGTGATGTACCTTAGCGACAAAGTACTAAGAGACCCAGCATCTGCATTCCATGAAATGTGATCTATGAACTGGACATACTGCATTACCAATATTACCTTAGCAAAATAGCATTCTCTTCCATTAGCCCAGGTTAGGTGCAGAAGAGTAGTACCTTAAACCCCACTTCATTTCATTTCTCTCTATAGAGTAATATTTATAGATCTCAATTTGGGAGCATACAGTATGCTGCTATTAAGCTAAGCCTGATTTCATATTGATATCATCTCCTTAGCCCACCTATCTATCTCTAAAACAAATTTATTTAATCCATAGAAGAGGTGAACTAGCTGGATCAAAGCTTATAATTAGGACAATATATATAAATAAGGCAGAGTATTGTTCTAACTAAAATACATTGTACAACATTTTACATCTGTTTGTCAAGTCTTAGGATTTAATAAAGAGAATTACATTGTTGTGTGTAGGTTCATTTAACTAAGAAAGAGCATCAGAGTTACCTGTTAACCAGCACCCCTGTTCAATATAAATACTTACGGTAGAAATAGTTTGTTTACTTTCGCAAGGTAGTTTAAATAATTTTGTTTGAGTTCTATATTGATTTTCATTTTACTGACCATCTTTTAATGCTTATAGACTTATTATATAACATTGTACATCCATAACGGATCACCCCAGATATTATGTTATAATTTGTATGATCAACTTTTGTTTAAACTGGGTATGCCAATGTCCTTTGCGGATGCAATAATACAATAAAATCTTATCTTATCTTAATACGAAATTCCAGATATAATGTTACATATCACTGAAAAGCACAGTCATTTCTCTTTTCAAATATAAATAATTTTTTGGCACATTTATATTTGCTTACCTTTAAAAACGATCAATGGTAAGGTGAAAAGGGGGGGGGGGGCTATGAAATAAAAATGTGCGGTGCGGCTTAAACCAAAATTCTGTATATCTATATTGAAAAATAAAGTTAATCCTATCTTTTTAATGTTTGTGGATATCATATATCACATCTCTATTGACATAATAATTAGAGAAGTTATGTCTAATTCATGAGGATCAGGGTGTTTCTTATTCTGCAAGGAAGTTGCCAGGCCATTTCTTGACTCTTGAGAGCATTTAACAAAATTTATGAGGGCATAATGGAATAAGGTGATGTACCTTAGCGACAAAGTACTAAGAGACCCAGCATCTGCATTCCATGAAATGTGATCTATGAACTGGACATACTGCATTACCAATATTACCTTAGCAAAATAGCATTCTCTTCCATTAGCCCAGGTTAGGTGCAGAAGAGTAGTACCTTAAACCCCACTTCATTTCATTTCTCTCTATAGAGTAATATTTATAGATCTCAATTTGGGAGCATACAGTATGCTGCTATTAAGCTAAGCCTGATTTCATATTGATATCATCTCCTTAGCCCACCTATCTATCTCTAAAACAAATTTATTTAATCCATAGAAGAGGTGAACTAGCTGGATCAAAGCTTATAATTAGGACAATATATATAAATAAGGCAGAGTATTGTTCTAACTAAAATACATTGTACAACATTTTACATCTGTTTGTCAAGTCTTAGGATTTAATAGACTTTCCCCTCGAATGCAAAAGAATTTTATTGAACAAAAACTTGTTTTCACTATATTTCAACAACAGCTCTCAATCAATAACATTGGTGTTACATTTCGACTTTTTTTTTCAAAATTTGAATAAAAAATTGATGAATGAATACAAGATGATGGTAACATCTTTTACTGAATGCAGACACTTATGAGTCACTGATATTATAAACACTCCGATGACCAGAATGCAATTTTGAACACAAAGAATATGAATCAATGTCAGATTTTCATTGTAAGAATGAAGAAAGAAGTAGAGCAAGTCCAATTCATTGTCTCTTCTTAATTTCCTACATTAAGATGTTGATATTTTAAGTACCTCCACAAATTCATAATTTATAACATTTAAATTCACTATCTCTTTATTATAGAAACTGTCCAGTTTAAATAGATGTGGCCAGTCAACAAAATATGAATGGAAAGAAGTCCACACAAAAAAATTACGGCAAAAGTAATTTATAGTGGTTTAAATCATTTTATTTATGGTTAGTACTTATGGTTAGAAAAAATACAAATATACCTTTTGACATTTCTGATATTATACAATTAAGTTAGTATAAATTAATTCATAAGTCATTTATTATCTCTATGTACACCCGCCCAAAATCAAAGTGCAATAATTTTTCTTTTGTTTGTTAAAACATAAATTCAGCATTTGCTTTCCAATTAAAGCTATTTTTGATTATCTAATTATGATCAATCTTTGTATTATTGTTTTTGAATATAATGCTACATCTATACTTATCATAATTCTCTAGTAATTTAACTAAGTTCCCTTTTATGCCTTCGTAAAAGAAATTCATTTGAGAAATAACCACAGGTTATTTAGCCACTATATCCTCATATCCCTCATTTTATGGTTAAAGCTCCATGTAATATCATAACAAGACAATATTTTCACATGATTACCTAATTTTTATCTAAAAACGACACATCATTTTGTTTATGGGCAAATCAAATCTAACATTAATGAACTAAATATTGTTAATGCTCTTTGTTAAACCCGGAGGTTTTTCAAAAAGAAAATTTCTATTCTGTTCAGCCTGTTTGAAGCTAATGTTCCATTTAGTGCCATTTATCATCTCATGTAGTTAAACTAGAAGAGATGTAGGAATACCAGAAAAGATCTTCTGTTGACATTTTCCGTTCAAATTCCAATTAATAACCTTTACATGTATATTCATTCGTAACAAAATTAACATTTGTAATTCATTTGGTCTTTAAATACCTCATAAGATTGAGAATTGAATTTATTACTCTTTGATAACTAATTTAAACTATTTCATGATATAACAAATTTCGGCTTTGTGATGTAATTTTCTGGATAGTATGTTCACGTTCATCATCAAGTATCAAGATATTGTGCCATCATAGGAGAAATACATGTATAACAGAGGCTTGACATCAGAATTCCTGTCATTTCACTTATACTCCAGAATACATTTCTTTCAAATGAGTTTCAAACAAAAGGAACTGAGATTAGATGATGTGTTGGTAAAAACAAAAACAATACATAAACATGTCTAAAGCAAATTCTTTCATCTGAAAAAGATGGTCTGATTGTGTTTTTCTAATTTCCATGTAAAGTTAAATGTGACTGAATGTGTGTTATAATTCTACCTATATTAAAACATCTGCACAGAACTACAATGATTGTTCTAGCTTTTACAAATTTAAGGTAAAGTTATGGTGGACCACTGGATAGGCCACACATCTGTCTGCACAACAGCAAGGTTAAACCAAATCATGTCTGGAAAATGTACAAATTTTACTGACTAGCCTAGAAATTGATACACCTTTCTTCTTTTAGCTCTTGGTTATTTTTTTTCTTCCACAGGTTATTAATAACAGCGAACAGAGAAAATAACAGCGAACAGAGAAAATAAACCCAGCAGAAACAGTTCTGGCATTACACATGAAGGCTCTGGTATTAAAAACTACTGGATAATCGTATTCATTTATGATAAAATATCGATTTCATAAATTAATACGTGTATGTGTTGCTCAATCTATTTAATCCATAAACTATAAACCAGGATTGTAAGAGTACGACTATATGATCTTAAAGTATTATTATTACATATGAGCAATAATCATATGGTAAAAATATTTATAGCATAAAGTATGTGTATACAAGAATTAATATTAATTATCAACTTTGTTAAAGTCCATTAGATATAAATAATAATGGTATTAGACAATGATGGTGATGTAGGTAAATGAAGGTAAAAATGAATAAATAATGGAGAACATATAATTAATTACATACTGGCATGTCATTGTACTTATTGACAAAACAGCCTTAAGGTAGGAATTTACCACAATAGATATTAGTTCTCAGGCAAACATTTGGTAATTTGATCAGCATACATGTAGCAACATCAAAGAGGTAGGAAGAAAAGAATTTTCAGGTACAAGAGAGATATGGTATTGAACCAAGCTTTTAGCGGTGAGGTCATGTGCGATTGATGGTCTCTTACCAACAGATGGCATCACCATTTAAATAGAAGATACATGTTGATATCAGTAGTACAATTTTTCCCCATCAATATATTCAAAGGACAAATTAAGATTTTCACTTCTAAACAGCTCAAGTTGTATTTATAATTCAAACACTGACTCTCTCTTATTATCACGTTCTTAAAACAACAGTTGTTAAGTGAGGAAAAAACTCCCTCATCGAACAGGTAACCATAGAGTAAATATCTACATGATAACTAAACATATGGTAGGTACTCTAAAAATAGATCCCAGATATAAAGATATTTACAATTACTCATATTAATCAACTTAGTAGTATTATAACGGGGGTTAATGTCTGCTACCACTTTGGGTGATATTGCAGACTAGCAATCAACACAACAAACAGTTATATTAGCTCAAATCAAATGCTGTAGTTTGTATATTATTCTAAGTCATCATTTGAATACTATGTGAATATTCGATTCAGTTGAATAATCAATACTGAGGCCTTTTTAATGCATTTTGAGATTTCAAGAAACTAAAAATATTTGAAATCAATATATTTTCTATCATCTGTTTGTATATTTTGGGATATTAGTTGATTTCATTGAATTAATATTGGTAGAGATCTTGTAAAAAAAAAACAAATAACAGGCCAAATACCATTACTTTTAATTGACATTGAATAACCAATATCAAAAATACAGTTTCATTTATGTGAGCCCTATGTTATATACTGTCTATTGTCCCTCATACAAGCCTTACATGCTAGAGGCAACACTCCATTCAGTTTTAATTTGAAATTTAATCTATCTTATAAGATCTTAACCAGGTGTAACTGATTCTATCATAAACCTGTAAAAGAACACAACAGCCCTATTGAGTAATAGTAATGAAAAAGGTGAGACAATTGTTTTCTTAGATGAAGGTCTCCTTGTCTTTCATATTTTTTTTTCTCATAAATCTTAAGTGACATGTGAAAGGAAAGTGGTGAAACCTCAAACAACCATATAATGACTTGTCTTCTGATCAAATGACATCATATTTTAACCTCCATTGTTTAAAGTCAGCAGACAACCCAAATCCTAGTTACCATGGATGGCAACACCAGTTTATTTTTCTTTAAAATATCAAATTCAAGAAATCGAATAAAATGATATGATGTGGCATTGATAGAAGTTCATCTTTTTACGCATAAAAGTGTTTTCTTTTATGTGCTGAACATGCAACTGTATTGTATACAGCGGCTGCCAGGCAGGATACGCTCATATCTGCAAGAGATGGATAGAAAACAAGCTAAAAACATATGTATTTTTTTGTACAATTAGGATGTGCACACTACTACACAATTTGTATACAAAGAGCCGCCATTTTGTCAGAAAGTTTCATTTGATTTTGCCGAAATTGTGCCCTCTAGGGAATCTGCAAGCTAAAAATCTGATTTTTTTTAACAATCGGTTCATAATCCAGGAAGTTAAGTTTGGGTATCTGTGATTATCAAAAGGAACCAAGATCTTAATGTGTAATGGTGATATATTCACGTGTTTTTTTAAAATCGGATAAAATTGTGACCTCTACGGGGACCACATGCTAAAAACGTGATTTTTTGTTCAATCAAGGACCATAATTCAGGAAGTTACAATCTGATATGCGCGAATATCGAAAGGAACCAAAATCTTTGGGTTATGAACATGTATTTGAAGTTGCATGGAAATCAAATCAAAACTGTGAGCTCTAGAGGTACCACTAGCTAAAAACATTATTTTTCGTACAATCAGGGGCCATAATTCAGGAAGTTACGCTTCTATATGTACAAAAATCGAAAGGAACCAAGACTGGGTTATAAACATACATAACCTTATACATACATTCAAGTCTCATCACAATCAGATGGAAATTGTGACCTCCAGAGGATCAACAACCCTGATAAACAATATTTTGACACTATTTGTGAACGAGGGGCGTTTTTTTTTTTGTGTCAGTTTCGGTCTGATTTTGACGAAATTCAAACTCAACAATCCTTTGGATATAACAGTGATATAATCGAATGTTTTTTTTAAATCGGATAAAAATTGTGACCTCTATAGGGTCCACAAGCTAAAAACGTGATTTTTTGTACAATCAGGGGACATAATTAAAGAAGGTATGGTTCAATAAGCACGAATATCAAAAGGAACCGAGATATTTGGGTTATAAACATACATTTTAAAGATACATTATGGGAGATTAGATAACGAGTTGACAGTTCTCACTATAATAGTTAACCAGCGGCTGCCAGACAGGATACATCCACATTTTCGAGAGATGGATAATAAACAAACGAAAAAGAAAGTGATTTTTCGTACAGTCAAGGACTATAATTCATGAAGTTACAATTCGATATGCGCAAATATCAAAAGGAACCAAGATCTTTGGGTTATAAACATTGTTATAATCATCAAAATCGGATAAAAATTGTGACCTCTACATACAGGGTACACATCCACCATATACTATATTTTTTACACTATTCGCGTTCAGCAGTTTTTTTTTGATTTTCAGGAAATTCGGATAATAATTGTGATTTCCAGAACCACAAGCTAAAAAAGACGATTTTTCGGACAATCAGGGGCCATAATCCAGGAAGTTATGATCCGATGGACGCAGAAATAGAGAAATAGAGAGGAACCAAGATCTTTGTGTTATAAACAAGCATATCAAATTTGATCAAAATCGGATCAAAATTGTTACCTCTAGAGGGTCCTCAAGCTAAAAACATGATTTTTCACACAATCAGGGGACATAATCCATAAAGTTTCAATCTGATCCATTCCAATATCGAAGAAACCAAGATCTTATGGGGATCAACATACATTTCAGGTTTCGTCAAAATCGGATAAGGATTTTGACCTGTGGAAAGTCCACAAACAATTGTGGGCAGACAGACAGATGAAAATGTGGGCGTATAAAACCTCAACCTGTTTCACAGACAATTACTTACAAATTATATCTGTAACGGATGACTGTCCAAAACACGTGTGTTGACTGCACGCCTCGTAGTCATTGGCTCAACGGCTCGTGCAATGTTGACTTAACACCTAACTGCTTCTGGCAAAATGATGCATTTTACTCATTTTAATACCCATTTACACTAAATAGGAAATATTTTTTAACTACAAATACTGCAAACTTCTTTATTTATTTTTCTTTTACCTCAAAAAAATGTTTGAGAATTTAATTTGTCGGAGTAAAAAAGTTAATATGCCGTATTCATTAAGCCTTGTCGATGTCATGCTTATCAGTGATTGTAGCGGCCAAGCGAATATTCACTGCGGGATCAGTTTGATAAAACCTAGATAATGTTAAGGCAATTTGAAAATTTCAGTCAAATTGATCCATCATTACTAAAGTTGGTAAGGCAAAACTAATAGTCTTGATAATCCATTTTATAGTTAAATCACAAAGGAAAGTTAAGCAGCAAATCAGACCCCAATCCAACAAATATCATAGGCTAGTCTTGACATCAAGAGTTGATTATGGTCTGGACAGGTCAAAATTGACATTAGTTGACCCGTGCGTCCCCTAAATGTCTAATTAATAGGCCTAAAGAAAGACATATAATAGGCATAATGTATGTTTAAGTTTAAACCAAATCAGTTAAAAATTGTGACCTTAACAGTGTTCACAAGCTAAAAACGTGATTTTTCGTACAATCAAGGGCCATAATCCATGAAGCTATAGTTCGATACATGCCAATATCGAAAGGAACCACGATCTTAGGATATAAATCGGATATAAATTGTGAGTTGTAGAGTGTTTACAAACAATTGTGGACAGAGGCGACAACTAGAGTTGGGCCATAATGAAAAAAAATATCATGATAATAATTCATCAAATATCACGATATATGATATTTTCGTGATAATTTATGTCAATATGTATGTGTGTCAAATTTTGAATACTTGGTCCAAGAATCGTGGCTTGATGCCACATTTATCGTTGGTGATGGAGATTTAACTTAACTGGTTCTAAAATCTACTTTTATCGAGTTACGGTTGTGTTATTTATATCCCAGTTTAATACTGAGCTGATGTACGTAAAAAAATCAATTAATGTAAAATAATTTGTTGCTCAATGTACACATTTGATTCATTTGAACCTTTTTTCATTCCAATATCTCCGATAAATACAAAGACAATACACGGTTACTCTTTGTATGTGACTGGCAAGCACACAATGTTACTAATAATAGAATAAAATAAAATAGAAGGCGTTTATTGATTGGACAATAAATAAATAATTACAGGCTTTCAAAGTAGAATTTTTATGATTGGTTAATTTAGCTGAAAACCAAAGTAGATATGTTTCTAGTTGGCAGATGGTTCTATAAGACATTTTCTAGCCTTGTTGGTTATGTTAAAAAAAAATTAACAAATTATATACTTAAAAACTCTGAAAAGTATTTGTATTGAAATAACAATAGCTAAAGTAAGGATAATGTGCGTTGACTTTGTCGTCAAACTGAAAGTGTTATTTTGATATTTTGCAATCGACATCGGACGTCAGTCAACAGCGTACTTCGTTACAGGGAAAAAGATTTTTTATCTCATCCGTATACAAGACGAAGCCCAAATTCGTGAAAAAAAAAGCATAGACTTGTACCCCGAGAAATACATTACTGTCCAACCTTGCCCTTGCCAAACAGCTGTTCCTCGATTATGACTACGAGTACTTTCATCAATCATGACATCACCTCTCGCATTGCAATTTCCACTTCGTATGATATAGCATATTATCATCAATATTGGGACAGGTTTTTTGATATTTTTAAACAAGTCCGATATGATAATATCACCGATATATTGCCCAACCCTAGCGACGACAATATACGTCCACATGAAAATGTTGGCATATAAAAACAAGAATATGGCTTGAAATTGACATCAGCTGTTGATTGATCTATGAAATTATACAGCAAAAGACACAAATACAAATTTCATCTCCAAAATAACGAATTAAAATTTAAAATAGGTTCACTTACATGAGATGCTTTGATGTGTCTTTAACAAAAAACAAATTGATGATAACCCAAATTTCACATGAAGACAAATTTAGAAATCTATTACCAGTATCTGCATTAAAATTGACTTAATTTTTTTTAAGAAGGCTTATTTAAGTCTTGAATCTACTAACGGAATTTACAGTATTTTTTCCAAGGTATGTGTTTCAATTTTATTTACACCAGAATAGTTGGGTTTTTTTTTATCTGACTATGATATGATTTAATGTTGATTGTAGCAGAGCTACTTTAAGTCTACTTGGATTTTGGACACAAAATCAAATGAATTAATTGCCTGTACAGATGCTTAATTTGAACTGGTTTAAAAACCCCGGGGATTGTTAAACCAGTTTAACTCAAGCGTCTGAAAATTTAATTCAAATTACTCTATTGCAAGCCAAGATATTACCCTTTGAAGGTTTGACACGGCCTGTACAATAATTTCAACCATGGTACTGGTTGTTCGAAGCTAATTCTCGGCCTTCCATTTTTAGCTTAAATCAAAATACGGTTGAACTGTTCCAATCTATTTAATATCCTGGATAAGTTAATTTTCCTTAATAATTTAGAAAACATGTCAGGCCTAAAGAATGACTTACAATATGCAGATTTAGCTCTTGCATTATGTATGTTTAACTCTAACCTCTGACCGAAAAAGTCAGAAGTTGAACTGGTTTGGCTTAGAGTACATATGAACGCAACATGATGCTGTCTTAAAAACCCTGGCGATTGTGAACTGGTTTATAATATAAGTAAGCGTCTGAACGGGCTATATAAGACTGTTGTTTTTTGATAATTGAGCACAACCATGTTGAAAATAAAACCTTCACGAGGAATAGGCTTTGTTTACGGTATCAAATGAACAGAAACTAATGTAAAATTTAAATGGCCAACACTTATGTTATAATTGGTACATGGTATGAATAATTTTTGGACCAAAATGTTTTTGAATAAAAGAACTTTTGATTGAATATTGTCTTAAACTCTACATTTAACCATTATTGTGGCTTTAAAAGTTATAAAATACATCTCTTTCATATCTTACTAAATAAACATTTCATCCATAATAAAATTCACCTGATAATACTGGTGGAGGTAAGATGGCTAATCAGTCAAATGATAAGAATGATTTCAATCCTCCCAAATATTTAAAAAAATATATCTGAATATGTCAATTTCTTATCACTGCTTATCAAGTCTTCTCTCTTCACATCACTTAACAGATGCTAGTCATTAATCTTACATTCATCTTCCTTACTTTTAGCCTTAAATCCTTTCTCTCTTTTTTTTCAAATAAAATATCTTTTGTTCTCGTATAATCCCTAACTATTGTTCTCCTCTATTATTCATTTAAGCTGCATTCAATTCAATCAACATGCATTCATAGATTTTTTTCTAAGCCATCGATGTCCTAAAATATAAGTTAGAGTTCATCGAGCATTAAAATGCGGATTGTATATCCAGGTTTTTTTGTTATCAAAGATTTTTTTTTTTGTCCTATATGTCCTTTGTATGGATTTCTATCAATACATTTATTCTATTCCTTTTGAGGATTCTAACTTTGTAATTGATTTGAGTTGTCCATTTCACCTTTAGTTTGTCAGTTACATAAGACAGATCAGCTTTTATTTAATAACTGGGGATGAATGTTAGGAAAGATGGAGTTTTTCTTCATCGATCACCCAACTTTTTTACATATTATTTCTTCTCATCAATCCAATTTACTTGTCACTAGACTTGGAAGCAAGATCTGTTTTTTGTAAACTTTGACATACTTGGCGCTAGTAAATAGCCATCAGCACTCAATACGATTTTATGCTCTTATCATCATATTACTTTTAACAAGATGTCTTAAGTTTTCTCTCTCTTCCGGCTATCTTGCGATAAAACAGTTATTGTACCATAAAATTTACTCAGAACATCAAATTGATCATTCAGGATTTAAAGGGACATTCCCTTACTTCCCTGAACATAATCTATTAATAGGAGTCAAAACACCGAAGATCAAGAAATTTATTTGGAAGGAATCAAACATTTGAAATTTGTAAATGGGTCTAAAGGGAGTGGTTTAACACATGTGAACGAGACATGAGTTACAGATTAGGACAAGTTAATCCCTTTTATCTAACATTATTTAATGTCTGTCGACATTTCACACAATTTCCAGACGGCATAAAGAAGAATTTTGTCCAGACATGATGTAAATTCTGGTGAATTTTATGATAAACAAATATTGATTGTGTTCAATGGATCAATTTATAGTGTGATGTTTACAATGAGTGTACTACAACTGTCCTAATCGCAAGCATTCAATAAGATTTCGCCATGGAAATTATCAAGAATGTCAACTTGTCAAATATAATTGATAATACATGTTTGAAAACAATTCTCTTTGTATGTCTGTGAGAGTTCTATTGATAGAACAGGAGAGATAGCAAAACAAAATCAAATATTGCTCTACAGTATTATTTTTAGGTATCATAACTCCGTCTATTGCTTGATTACAATATATTAATGCAGAGCTCATTTCACTTTAATCATCCCATATCATTTTATAATGTCAACATTCCATTTCATATTATTCAATTTTTTCAACTTTCCATCTTACATCTAAGTTCATGCCAACCTCACAGCTTTCCATCTCATATTATTCCATTTGGTAAACATTTACATCCCATATCTATCCCACATCATTTCATATTGTCAACATTCCATCTTAAAGGGACAATAACATTTTTGCTGGCTTGGTAGCTCCAGAAAATAAATAATACCCTTATTCTAAGTACTAGATGTTTAAGTGTCCTACATGTACCTGTTGTGTAAATTATCCATTACAACCTATTTTACTTGTCCAGATGGTTCGAAAACATTTTAAATTCCAAGTCACATTTGAAAAGGTTTACGTTAGACTTTTCAAATCAATTGGTTGAATTTTTCCAATTTTTTAAAATAGGTGTGTTAAGATGAAATTTATATCATCATTTACATGTAATTGGAATATTCTAAAATGATACGATTTGTTGACCAGAATGGAGATTGGGACATATTATTCTGTTACAACAAGAGTGTTATTGGGGCTTTAAGCGCATGCCAAGTGCCAAAATCGCAATTTTAAACCTGATATTATTGCATTTTGTCAACTTCTTGTCTCAAATTATTCCATTTCATCAACAACATTTCCTTTCATATCCATCCCATTTCATTGTGTATTGTCAGCTTTCAATCTCATCAATCCATTTCATATTCATTCCATACTACTGTACGTGTAATCCATTTTGTTTCCAGTCTTGTCAATATTCCATCTCAAGACATTTTATAATCATTCCACCGGGTAGCTATCCAATTTAAATACTTTCTGTACAAATTACAGCTTGTACATTTCACTTTATATTTCACAAACACATACAAGATAATTAATTGTATTACCAGTATCTATTCTGTTAAATTATATATCTACATGTGGTAAATAGATGAGGACCATGTTTATTGTAAATGTATTATTACATGTATATATGATTATATGATATTCAACCTATATTATATACATACACCTGTATCAATAGTTGGTTTACATCTTTACCTATCGCCATTAAACACAAATTAATTAGATTTACATATTGAGAGAATCATCAACATGCAGCTATTGACAACCCCAAAGCCAGTTTTGATCCAAAAAGATATATGAAATTCCAACTGGGGCATGGGTTATTGAAACAAGTTGGATATAAACCCAGTAGAAAGATAAAAGACAACCATCCAGCTGTATGTACATAAACCGATAGAGAGAATAGAGAAATGAATTAATATCATTTCTTTCTGGAAAACACATGATATTATGTTTATATTTTATCTTTTGTTTATATTTTATCTATTGTTTATATTTTGGTATCTATATACAATCATGGTACACAGAATACATTATACGATATGGATACAAATTCCACACAGAGATCAGAACACACAAACAATAATATGATCCCTATTTTCTGTTTGAGAAGTTCACACAGCTTAACATGATAACAAAGAGTAATCATAACCACCTTTTAATCAATAAAAACTTTGTCAAAAATTTCAATTACATGTGTTGTGTAATAAAATCCAGTAGCATGATGAGCCTGGTTTCAGTCCAGACGATTTGTCTATTTTAACATTTGTTGATCTAAAAATAATCATGTGTATCCAAGTACATGTACACAGATTATCAAATAGAATTTTATCTTTTGGATGTCTATATGCTAAGGAAAGTATAAATATCAATTTAATTCTTTCTCCAAAGCAGGATTCAAAGCCAAAGAAAAGTTGTGATTAATATAATTAGCCCAATTAAAAGTGTCTAGTTAAAAGCAGTGGTGTAGATTATGCTGCTCTTTTTAACATTTGAATCAAATAGATAGAAATAATCATTATTAATGTGTGAAAGACTTTAATATTTTTGAGGGTTCATTAAATTACAGTAAAAAAATAACCTGGCTGATAAAATGTGTTTTCATGATATTCTTGTTATAATCTGTAGCTATGCTGCATGACCTGCTCATAAAACTGTCATTATATAGCCATATTAGTGGCCATAAACGCGTGAACTGTACAAGATAACAATATCTTTATGTAAGTAAAAGGAGATTTATATTGCCCCGGGTGCCATTAGATATTGATATGCGATACATGTTCTTATAATTAAAATGTTAGATCAGCTAATTAGAAGACATAAAATATTAATTAAACTCAAGAAATCCATGTATAATGTGTAGAGCATTCTAGTCTGATTGACAATATATTATTAGTGTTATAAACATGTTTACATTTATTGTCTATTACATGTATTATTAATATAATATTCATTTATTGTATGCTGTTTTTATTGTACATGTTCATGAGTGGCAGTCTGTGCAAAAAAAACCATTTCAGTTCATTTCATAATGTGTATCTCGCTATCAGTTAGGAGGGGCAGAATCTGAATCCGAATGACCAAAATATTTTTGGGTTATGCTCACTATTATCAATTTCATTATAACAATAAAATTTATGGTTCTCATATTTTTTGTTTTTATGGCGGTATATTAGATTCAAAATTCTAACATGTTATCGTCTAATTTCTTACTTCTATTCATGCAATTTCTAACGTCCATTCATGTAATTTCCAATTACCATTCATGTATTTTCTAAATTAAGACAATGTATAATTCAACTTCTTAATTTGTTCAGTGTAAATATCAATTTTTCTTTCATCTTATTTCTATTATTGAGGCGAAAAATGTCTACTTTGTTGTTGCTTTACATGTTAAGCATGAACAGCAAACAAATTTAGAATTTTCATAATTCTACCTAGCAACCATCATTATGACATCGTTTGGTGTCGCCACTGTGTGCTCAATTTGGCGTTTGAGCACCTGATCGGGACCATTCTATTGATACAAACAACTCGCTCTCATCGTGGGGTTGGGTGGTTTGGCGGAGTGATAAAATTGAAAACAACAGAGAGAGAGAGAGAGAGAGAGAGAGAGAGAGGGGGGTGGGGGGTGGTGGTTAACTTCCACTCCACACAAACCAACTCATTTCGGTATTCAATTCTAAATTCGTTAATGTTAATGCTAAACATGTAAAGCATCTATTAAGAAGACATTTTTCAGTTTAAAATAGAAACATGATGGAACAGAATTGAAATTTACACTGAAGAGACAAAGAAGTTGGGTTATACATTGCATTAATTTAGAAATTACATGAAAGGAGGTTAGAAATTACATGAAAAGAAGTAAGAAATTAGATGATAGCATGTTAGAATTTTGAATCTAATAAACCCCCAGATGTTTTTATTACACATTCTTCAATTGAAATTCTTATGCTTTTCTTTGTTTTTCTGCATATTATGAATTATTTGGATTGTCCACTTACCTACATGTATGTTTGTTCCATTTTGCTCAATTTATCCACTTGCTTATTTTGCAAGCTACAATTTTTGACTAGGAGCTATTACTGATAATAGACATACAAATTCAAGAAAAAATATTGTATATGTAAATGATTTTATTGACAATGTACTGAATAATATTTTATATAAAAAGTAATTCTTCTTGGTATGCTGACAGGTGATATGATGAACAAAAGCTCCCAACAAACTGTCACTTAAGCTAATAACTTTTTAAATCCAGAGAACAAAAATGTCAAATTTATCAAGATAAGTTTTTAGTCGCCAACAAGCCTGTATCTTACATGTATCTGTCTTCACATGCCCCTCAAGATAAGGCTGTCTTGACTTGATTGTCAATTCCCCTGCCACTCTTACTCTCAAATATTTCAACTTAACCATGTAAGTGGGGTGATAACATGAATTTTATTATATAACGTTACAGAAAATTGCAATGTTACTAGGAATGCCTTGCAGACACCAGGCTACAAGATCCTACTCTATCAATTCCATCTAAACAGATCTAACCCAAATTCCTATTTTTCAAATCCCATCCAATATGATCAAATTTACAAAATCGTATCCATCCAAAAACATTTTACCCTACAAAATCATATCTCAAAAGATTTCAAACTACAAAATTACATCTCAAAATTGGATACAAAAAGATAACATCCACAAGGATCAGCTGGTTTAAAATTACCAGCGATTGTCTCAACTCAAAGGCGGGTCAACTGAAACAGTTTAAAAAACACAGCTCACTACCTCTCTTCTATACCGCTCAGACGCTTATTTTTAAAACAGTTCAAAATCACCTGGGTTCTTAAGACAGCATCGAGTTGCCGTCACGTGCACCCAGCCAAACCAGTTTAACTATTAACAACCCATGGATAGATTTATATTCTTTATTCGGTTCTCGCTTTCACCGCCTTACCCCGATATTTTCCTAGGAATATACATGTAAGTTACTGTGTACTTTGTATGCTCAAAGCGAACTGGAGCTGGGGTTTTTAAGACAAACGGCTCAGACGACCGAAATGTACTAGTTTTAAGAAAAGCCTACTTGATAAAAGGGCGCGAGCTGAGTTTTTTAATCTGGTTTATTTGCCCCACATGTGCATTCAGCCAACAAAGTTGAACTGGTTCAACAATCCCCAGGGTTTTTAAACCAGTTCAACTTAAGTGTCTGACCGAACTATTGGAGAAAGCTTTTTTCTAAGCTGACTTATCTTGGTAATCTAAACATGTTGCCTGCAACTTAATTGTTTCATGGTGTACATGTATGCTTTACCTATTATGAAAATATGCGGCTTTAAGAATGATCTATGCACACATAATTAACCATTCCCACTGGTCGTTGTTGTAAGGATTGCCGAGCTGGTTTTGCTTACACATATATTCAATGGGTGATATTTTTTTATTTTCAATAAAATTTATCTTTTACATTCTAATGATAGATTATATATAGTTTAAAGTAATTCAGTGTTCACATCATTACAACACCTGAATGATTAAATGAAGAGAGAAAGGTAAATTGAAATTAATTAAATTTAACCAAGCAGAAAATTAGTGGCACACTGATTGACCTTAATCTTCGCATTTGAACCTAATTTGTTATTACAACACACCAAGACTAGGAATGTGTCTTTTCTTTGATTCAATCTCTGGAGAGACAAACTTCTATCGTCTGACTTTATTCAAAACTATCAATATTTTATGTCCGATATACAGGAAAAGTGTGATTCAATATCCATGAGGAATCTTTATTGACTTCAGGGTCTAAACTGTGAGGTACAGTAGGACTGGTCACATTTTCTTCAAATTTGTGACAGAAAATAGCAAAACGAGACACTGATACATGTACATGTATTGTATAAACTTGGCAATTATAATGCATTTTTTGCGACATGATAGGGCCAGGAATGTAAAATTCATAACCCCGCACAGGGCTAGCACTGAATGTGGTTGTTAGAAGTGACTAGTTAATTGGTATTATGGTAGTTACAAGTGACATGTGAAGTTTAAAGTTAGATTATCAAATGGGTGTTATATTTCACAAAATACTTTTTTCTATCAATTTTCATTCTTCTACAATTACCCAGATTGTTCCAATGACTTCCTGTGCTAATTGAATTACATAAAGAATTTATGACAGCCTAACTCACAGCTTCACCACAAATTGGTGAAATGCGATATAATTCCTCTGTAGGTGTTAATACCATTAAATCAGAGGATTAGGACGAACAACTCTAATCACCCTGTGAGTAACATACAAGCAGACAGACTTAAATGTCAAAATATATATATCAGAACAAGTAGTTTATATACTGTATATCATCAGATTCATCGCCAATATATTTATATAAGTAAATGAAACCAATCAAGTAAATGATGTATGTAATAAGGTTAACATATTTTAATTAATATACTTTGAATATTAACTGATACTTAATAAGTAACTAAGTAAAAATCTGTTGAATAATGCATGTATTTCATAAATATCGCATCAACTCATCAAAATGTTTCTTCTTTTTATTTATCAGTCGACAAATGTAAATATAACGAAACTCTGAATGGGTGAGTATGTGGGTACAGTTGCATACACAACCCTTGTCAAGATGCCAGATTCTTACTTTCTACATTGTTCTTGTTTATTCTATTATTTTTGTCTCATGAATATCTTTATACTTATTCCATACTTTTGGCAGTGATTTGAATATGAATGTTAATCTGTGCAACAGTTTTGGAGATAAGCCAACAGTTTCATGTTCTCTACAATGGCCCCGATAGACAAAATATTTCCACTAGTTTTTGTATGAGTTTTATTACCTTCTGTCAATAATGAATTATAAATGATACATATCTCAAAGGTTTCAACAGATCATAACTCAAATGGCGCCAATGAACAATAGTGCCTTCCATGCATGTTGATACCTATATCATACTGGCAGTATTAATTAATCAAAGATATTTGCCCTCTGTGCTGTATTTATATCATGAGACTTTTGTCACTGTTTTGAAAGAAAAATCAATGCCACTCGACTTCTATGCAAGACCCCAGAGAGCAGCTGAACATGCTGATGTTGTAAAGTGGATTGCTTTTATGTCAACTGTCTCCTGCATGCTTATGGGGACTTGCTATTATAACTTTCAATGTGCATAATGGGTTGAGAATTTCACCCCAAGACCTCGCTCCTTGAGTCACCTTTCCGAAAGTTGTTTTTGTGTGAGTCACATCTGTGTGTATGTTGATTTTCTCTGAATATTTGTGAATGTTAGGTAACACACTTGACAAATCATTAACCATTCTCCATTTTTTATAATACACCACACTTGTGGCCTTCTCAAATTACAAAGCAAGAATTTCTTTCCATTAAAATCTCGTTTTTAAAAATTGAAAAGAAAATTAATTCAATTGCGTGAATTTCATTAAAGAAAATGTAAACACATAGATAACCAATTTTACTTACAGGCAGGCACTTCTCATTTTTGGTGCCATTTGATTTGTCACTTAAATTGACAAAAATGTAAATTTGATCAATATCATTTATAATCTTGAAATAAAATCATCTTCAATTCAAATAAAAGATTTATACACACTCTCATAGATTTTTATATCAATCAGTAAAATTCTATCTTTATATATTGTTTTTTTTTATACCACTGAGACAATCTGAGAAGAAGATTTTAAATGAAATCAGTGTGTTAATTAACACTCCACAGATGATTTTATCCCATCACAATTTTGTTATCATATTTTATCAAAATATCATTGATGTATTATAAAATCAAAATTGTGAATGTCAAAAAATAACTAGCAATCGTGTTTTAACCTTATTATAACTTTTTTTTATTAAAATCTAACATTTTTAGTACTAATGAAATCAAAATATATCTTTCATCTAAATGGCCAATAATAATATCATTATCAACAAATGGTGGCGACAGGACAAAAACACATAAAGTCTATATCATATATATGGCATGACCAAAAATGTTATTTCAATATGATTTGTTTTCTGAATTTATAAATTAATTTATTATCTTTTGTCTAATCAGATTCCAATTTCTGTACAAGAACACCAAAACCAATCTTGTTCGACAACCTGGGCAGACGTGAAAATTAATAGCGTCAAAAGTATGTACAGTCAGTAGACGCCATGACTTCAGATAACTGAAGTTTCTAACGGCAGCATAACAATACTCCTGTTAACGTAATTTGTTGCCTAATTTGTACACACTCTACACCAGCTTCACTCTTTTCACATTTTACAATTCGTTTTTTTCCCACCAGTTTTGAGACAGAGAGTTGAAATTATTGTTCCTGGCCTTGAATTTTACAGTGATATTTCTGTAGTCAGGCAAGAGAAGTATTGGATATGTCATAGGTATACCGACTAACCCTCTTTTGTTCTCCGATTTGTGTTGAGTGGGTATGACAAACTGCAAACAGCAGCTACGAAGCACACCCACATTTTGCAAGAAATGGGTAGAAAACTAGCTATAAACAAACAGGATTTTTTGTACAATCAGGGGCAATATTCCAGAAAGTTATGGTCTGAAATGTGCAAATATCAAAAGGGTCTGAGACCTTTGGGATGGGATATAAAATCTGATAAAAATTGTGACTTGCGTACAAAGAGCAGCCACTTTGTCCGTAGTTTTATTTCGATTTACCCGAAATTCAAATTCTACCTTAATTATGGTGGAATGGTGATATATTTAAATGGTTGTTAAAATCGGAAAAAAACAGCGGCTGACAGTCAGGATACGCCCACATTTTCGAACAATTCAGGAAGCTAAAATCCAATATAAGCGAATATTGACAGGACCACAGTTTTCTAGGTTACAAAGATATATTTCAAGTATCATCAAAATCCGATCAAAATTGTGGCTTGTAGTGTCCACAACCTTGATATACCAGATGTTTACACTATTTGTGAACGAAGGACGGCCATTTTGTCAACCAACCTTACATTGTAACGGTGATATATTTGTATGTTTTTTAAATCGGATAATAATGACCACAAGTTAAAATGTGATATTTTGTACAATCCGGAAGCTACGATCCAATATACGCGAATAACGACAAGACCACGGATTTCTAGGTTATAAAGATATATTTCAAGTATTATCAAAATCGGATAAAAATTGTGACATCGTTAGGGTCCACCAGCTAAAAACGTGATTTTTCGTACAATCAGGGGCCATAATCTATACGTGATTTTTCGTACAATCAGGGGCCATAATCTATAAAGTTATTGTACGATACATGCCAATGTTGAAAAGTGCCGAGATGTTAGGGAGATAAACCTATATTTCAACGTTTGTTGAAAGCTGATAAAAATTGTGAACTGTAGAGTGTCCACAAACAAATTTGGGACAGACAGACAAACAGGGCTTACGGCATAATGTGTCCACATAAAAATGTGGGTGTATAAGATAATCTCATTTAACAAAAGTCCTCTGATCTAATGCCAAAATGAGAAAAGATGGGTTGCCAGACAGTAATAAGTGATTAAGGGTCATAACTCTTCCAGTAATTATCAGAAATCACTGAAAATCAAAGGACTTCTTCATCTCATGACCTTAAGTAAAAGAGTAAGTAAATGGTTCCTGTTCATTAATCCTTCAACAATTTCAGAATTGGTGTGCATAATATTTGACTTGGCAAAAATATAACATGAAAAATATTATCAGACATCTTAAAGTACCAAATTCTTGCACAAAAATATAAACAAAGCTTTCAACTTTGAACATAAATTACAAAACAATTTTCATTAAAATGTGAAACAAAAGTGTTTCCAATAAAAAAACAAAAACAACAAGAATTCAGGCTGTTAGCTGTTATTAGTTGTTAATTTCACATGGTTTTGTATTATAAAAGTCTTTGGTTCCTTCAAACAAAAGTGATTTTTCACATTTTGGTTCAAATTTAGGCATTCTCATCATGTCAACAAGTAAATTATAATAATATTCATATTAGTGAATGATCAAAGTTTGTTCTAGCCTTACATCTGTTTGACTGGTTTGCATTATTTATCATTTACCCCGTCTCTAAGTAAGAACTAGAGCACATTCATTTTTAACAAAACACCATAATTTAGGCATTCTCATCATGTCAACAAGTAAATTATAATAATATTCATATTAGTGAATGATCAAAGTTTGTTCTAGCCTTACATCTGTTTGACTGGTTTGCATTATTTATCATTTACCCCGTCTCTAAGTAAGAACTAGAGCACATTCATTTTTAACAAAACACCATATATTTACTAGTTATGTTTTTTGTATTAAGAAATGGTACTCTAACTGCTGAGTTTATATATTTAAGTAGATATAAAAATAGAATAGATAGTAATTGGTAAGTTATAAAAGTAAGACTCTACCAGTCCAGTACTTCGGTAATCAGTCAGAAATATTACAACAATTACTTCGTCGTTTAATATACCATACTTTAAACACTGGTAACCTGTCAAGTACTGTTTTCATAATCAGCAAACATTCCCCCCTCCTTATCTATCTTCCACATAATTTGGCTTGAAAGGAAATAGTTGGTGAAGGATGTTTTTTTTTTTCTTCCATAGTTGAGTGACATCCAGAATGTGAGAATCAACTGTATCTTATTAGAAGAATGACAGAGAAATTACACAAATGGACATAGGTATAAACTGGTTGCTTTCAATCTTAGTATCTACCTGCATGTAACAATAGATGTAGGTGTTCTGACAATAAATCAGTTATACGTTTTATGCGGCAATACTATATACCAGAAAACACCGGAAAACAACCGGAAAACAACCAGACGACACTAGAAAAACACTAAACACCAGAAAACACACTTAATACCGGAAAACATCCTAATTAGGTAGCTCGAAGCCTGATCTTCTGTGTGCGTGGGTTAGGGTTAGGTTTTTCTGTTGTGGGTTAGTGTTAGGTTTAGTTTTTTGTGTGTTTTCCGGAAGACCAGGCTCCAAATTGCCTATTTAGGGAGAGAGAGTGAATTTTGGGACTAAGATATGTTATATCTTTATTTTAATAATTGGTCTGAATGCAGGAGTCTTTGGTACTGGAGGGAAACTTAAGACACCACATGAGATCAGGCTGGGGACCCTACTCCTTGTGACAGACATATGAAGTCTTGAATCCAATCATTATTCCCTTATGCCCTTCTAACCCTGCATTAATGTTTACTCTTTAACTGCATCAAGAGGTGGGGTGTTCATTCTGTAAACAAATTTTTATAGTTATAACCACATCACATTTTCTTTTACAGGCAATCTTTCTATTTTTAGTACAAAGAAAGAACAATCTGTGAATGTGATGTAACAGTATTCATCAATTGGTTTCAAATCAGTGTGTTTTTAATAATATGTAACAAAAGTACAAAGAAAGGATATATCACTCTTCTGTGTATGCAATATTTAGAGTGTTTTCAAGTGGTTTTGTGGTAAATGTGTTTATAATAATATGTAATAGAGTCTAGATGTTTATATAGTATTTTTTGTGAGTAATACACATGTACCTATATTTTATATATACTATCGTTTACCATTACTATGTTATCTATAAACATCCAGACAGTCAAATCTGAATAAAATGAATCAATCAATTCTTTGAAATCAAGCTTCAATTTCGAGAGGATTGTCAGATATTCACTGCTCCAGACAGACGTCGGCAAGCTTGAAATGAGATTTAGTAATTCATCATAATATCCTTGAGAAATGGATGTGAAATTAGAAATTTAATACAGTTGCATTATTTTCATCTTCAGAGATTTTGTTGGAAACATTAACCCAAACATTTTGCTGGGTTTCAGCTCTCATCTGGTGTATATCAGGATTAGGTACCAATTCCAAGAATACAATGTATATTTACTTCTCTTCTCTAAACTTAACAAGTATAAGTTGTGAAGATGGCTTTATTTAGAACTTTTATTTGGCATTATGTTCTCAGTAATCTACTACTCTGGTATAGATGCTTTGAAATTATATCTACTAATAATAACCAATGTTTTTTGTAAACTGTCTGAAATCACAAAATTTTCTTTATTTTCAGTGCTCTCTTATCAACTGTTCTATGTTTTGCTTTGCAGTTTTCCTTCATTTTTTTTTATACTGGCAGTTTCCAAGGAAAGCTAAATCATATTAGAAAACTTATCATAATCTAATAATTTTCTCTCGTTTTCTATAGAATGTTTTTACAAATTTAATTTTCTTTTAGTGAGTCCCGGGTGTTATAACGATCCTTTATACAAACAAATTTGTAACATCATCACTCAGGCATATTGTCAGTTTTTCTTTTTCTTTTCAGCTTACTGTATTTTTATTTTCTTTCAGAGCAAAACTCTGCTGCTTCATTTCAAACTTGAATGCAAGCTGATTTCACTGACATAAAATATAAGTTTTCCTATCATGCTTGTAATTTTTGATTGACAGGAGATTTGGTACATTTTACAGAAGAGGTAACATAGATACTAGCCCCAAAACAACAATAAAAATATACATACATACCATGCCTCAGCAAAATGTAACTGTCATTTCTGTTATATTATATGGAAAGGCGTAGCTACCAATAATGAAATTATTATTTTTGGTTATATCAAAAGATTTATTTTCATAGTTTTCTGAATATTTGAAAAATATTTTATATTCAAAGTAAATAAAAAGAATTATGCAATATCCCGAAATGGTTTGATGCCAATACAATTTCAAACGAATTTGCGTTTATGATAGATATCATTTAAGTGATTGCAAATATGTCCGATTTTCAAGTGGTTAGTTTTAATTAAATGGAAAAGGCTTCTGCATAATAATTTAATTTAAAGGGACTATCCCGATAAGAACAGAGTCTCAAAAGTATTTATGAAATTTATGGACCAAAATATAGAGGCATGGTGTATTTACCTTGTCTTCAAATTTCAGCTCAAAATATTGAGTCGTTTGGACGTGAACGTCAACACTGCTTATCAGGACACGTCACCCTTTTAAGATTTCCGGTGAATTTTTTTCATTGGGTGACCTGATAATCGATTCCTGTTTCTTGAGAGGTCTATCCAGTGAATGACCCATGTACTGTACTTGATAACAAAAGGTAAATTTCTCCTACATATTATTTTTAAAGAATAGTCTGGTTTTATCCAAATACTGTATACGGTCTTCATTTCCAGATGAAGACTGTCAGGTTTAAGTATTTACAAGCGTATCACAAATATCGGGTTAGTTGGTCAGTCTTAGGTAATGGGTTTTAAGGGATTTTAACACAAAATTAAGCAGTTTCATTCCCCAAAAAGTTATCGGGATTGGCCCTTTAACTTCTTTTAACACTACTTTCATATTTTTGATTGAGCACATTTTATCCATGAGTGCATCTGTGTCTCACATTAATTTTCTTTTTTAGTTCAGCAGGTATTATAATCCCTGCATCTTTTTAGATACATTGTAGATACATCACACATACTTTAAAATGTGACAATGGTGTAATCTCTGTTATCAGGTCAAACTGTCATGAACTCTTTACTTAGGCACTTTTCTTATCCACTTGGCTCTCGGTTATCATTGATAGAACATATTGACACCCTGTAGAAAAAGTACATGGCTGTTCAATAACTAGAGGCCATATTGTCGACTTACATAATCAGCCCTTATGATAATATTTATCAAATAAGACAGTCAAGTGGGGCCCAATGTCTACAAAAACTAGACTAAGGATACAATTTATACTAATGGTCAGTGTTTGTCTATTGGTCGAAAATTAACCCAAATTCTAATAAACTTAACCTGAAATAACCCTTTGATGGTGGTTTGCAGGTACCTAATATTGAACTTCTATGGCTTTCTTGAAAAAGAAATACTAGGAGCTTTTCAAGACATATTAAGCTTCTTCCACAAATCTGGCAGATTCTTAACAGGAAAGTCCATGTATTATTATCTTATTATTTTAACTAGAATTAACTATGTAGGCTACTCTATTTTTGAAGCTCAAATTTAGAAAACAAGGGGCTCCAACCCCATTATGAAAAGTTCATGTGTCCACAGAATTTATGATTCAAAAGCAGACCAAAATTTGTACTTGAATGATAAACAATTATGTTTTTCATCAGATTTGGACTATTTTCTTTATCTGATCTACACTTGTCATTTTTGTAACCTCATTCCAGCTGACCAAGATTCTGCAGATATTGGCACAGACATTGTCTTCAGGTCTAATAACTACTGGGGCAAGATATATATTTATAATTAATAACTTCTTTCAAGCCTTATGATAAAATACTAAAATCAGACCTAATAGTCATAAATTCCTTCACAAACATTTCACTCATCTTGAAAACTTTAATGGTACAGAAAACAAAATATTTTCACTACCAAAAGATAACTTTTTGTGGGTCCTTGTTGATTGTTGAAGAAAAAATGTAGCCCCAGCATTGACTGCCTACATCTGGAAAGTCATTTAATCAGAGATTTTTCTCCCGTTTGCTTGATTTGTAGTTTTTGGCATGGTATATGGCATTCTGCAAGAATATTCTATACATAGTTTCTATATTTTTATTATCTTTTTCGAGAGCTTATTTGTCACACTTTCCCTGCCCTGAAGATTACATTTAACAAATTTGCACAGCCAAAAATAGACAAGACAACACAGGATGAATTCAAATTGTGATTAATTAATTCAATCTAGATTCGACCATGTAACTTGAACAAACATCCCCAGAGATTAATGTCACAAACCGAAGAATAAGTACTATACAGTATAGGCTAGATCACAGATGCAATAATAGTCTAGTTCACATTTTGAAAAAAAAAAAAGATTTGAGATAAACCACTGAAATTCATTTTTAAAATTCTAACTCATTTTTGAATGTCTTCAAATATGTATGTGAAACCGAATAGTCATGAATAGAAGTTAAACGAAATTTTGAATAAATGATTTTACTCTATTAGTAGGAGTTGTATTTTGATAATTTTTTTTTTGACCAGCTATTTAGAAATTCAAAACTATTGAGTACATGTGTGTGAGAGTTTCAAGATTGATATCAATATCTGACCTATTTCTTTCATGAAATGAATTTCAAAACTCAAATTCATTTTTTTTTTCCTGGGATCTTCAATCACAATATTGACGTTTTTTTTACTGATCCATACTGGATTCCTCGCCCACAACAGAAATTTTATAAGAACAATTGAATCAATTAAGCATCAAAGGAAATATTCATCTAGCTTTGAAATAGATAAAAGACAGCTACATGTATAAGTTCACACCTCCAGAACATGACATATAAGTACACACCTCCAGGTTATATTTCTGCTAGATTTATTTTTTAATAGTATGGGTAAGTGTCACAGAAAAACCTCTATATCTATGTTCAAGTGATTATGCAAGCCCCTAATTGCATAAGTAAACATAGGTTGAATAAATTGACAGGTGTATTAAATAAATGATATGATAAGTAATCTATATGTCTATGTGAATGACAGCACACTGACAAATTTGATGTATTAATCATATGGCTGGGTGCTAGTTGGTCTCATCTATAACACATTTATCTTAGCTCTCATTTCATCACATCAAACAAAGGTATATTTAAACAAGGACTGCTTTTGTAAAATATACATAAACTAGAAATATGGAATGTAATTGTTGTTTTCATTATGGGATAAAACTTACATTGTGGGGACCCCTACTATATTCATACACATGACCCTAACAAACATGATCTATACTTACAGCTCAACCATGACAATGTCAGCAATTAATTTAATGAAGGTATCATTAAACATGTACAGGGCAAACATCTCACCAATATAACCAGATAAGTCATTTTAAGAAAACCAAGAATTTTTTGCCAAGGTGACAACTATAAGTTTAAGAGATCATTAATTAGAAATGTGAATAGAATGCTACAGAATTTTGTCAAATCTAAATGAACAAGCACACTTGTTTTTCATTCCTGCAAAAAACAAACCCTTGATGATCAGTGCCCAATACAGATGACGTCAATGGTTTCCATCATATAAATGCACCAACTACCTAAAGATTTGGGGTTTCGATTCACTCATTTAGTTTTCTCATTTGCCCAATTTATTTGCCGTACAGTAGGTATAAATCAACATTTGATCATTATTTAAAGGCACCATTACACAAATGTTTGGACAGTTGTATTGTCCAATTCCCATTCATTTCAACCACCATTGAATTGTAAATAGTTTGTACCATTCAAACAACTTTGATTGTTATGAATGATATTTTTGGCAAACATCCCTAAGAGCGAGTCCCTTATACCCCTATCAACTTAAATAACATACAGTCATACAGAGTGAAGAATAAAAAATAAATCTTATACAACATGTCCAATGATATTGAAGTTGGCCCTCTTTTATTCTATCTGTGAAATCTAGATGATTTTAACCACCCAGATACTTATACTTGATATCTTACGTTACCTGTATCTTAAGTGTTAACCAGATCAAAATACATCTAAAGGCATTATGACAGAAACCTAAGAACAACCCCAACTGACTGAATTATTATCTATAAAGAACACAATGTCAAGATTTCTTAAAGTCACTATTTTTCTTCAACACAAGATTTCACCTTAAAAAGTCAACACAATCTCTCTATTATTTCAAATAAATAAAGAAAAAAAAAGTCCAATGGGTAAAGATTAACTCAAGTCTTTACTTCCACTTGAGACACATCTGATATAATAAGACTTTTTGATTGAAGTCAATAACGCAATATTGCATTTGACAAGGGTGTGTTATGTGGCCAATCTTCTCTGTGGTAGCTAAATTTGATATCACAGTTTTACTGACTGAACTGAAAAGCTAACTTGTATTTCTTTTGAACCCATAATTTTTTGAAAATTGATGCCAGGCTTCATGTTGCTTATCTGATGTGGAATATCTCTTTAATAACTAGAGCCGCGCGATCTAGTTACATAGTTATATTTCATATATTCTGGTCTATGGACTGGACTGACCATAGATTGTGAAAGATATATGATTATAATTCCAAACACTGTATTTATATTGTTGTAAATAGGGAGATGAATTTATATAAGCCCCTGGCTTGTTTTCAGATTCCAGATTTATATATTATATTTATATTATGTAAATTATTTACTGAATAAATAGTGTTAGAAAAAAATTGCTTATCTGATGTGGAATATCTCTTTAATAACTAGAGCCGCGCGATCTAGTTACATAGTTATATTTCATATATTCTGGTCTATGGACTGGACTGACCATAGATTGTGAAAGATATATGATTATAATTCCAAACACTGTATTTATATTGTTGTAAATAGGGAGATGAATTTATATAAGCCCCTGGCTTGTTTTCAGATTCCAGATTTATATATTATATTTATATTATGTAAATTATTTACTGAATAAATAGTGTTAGAAAAAAAAAGAAAAAAAATATGTTCTAAATCATAAGCTACACATGTATATGTAGATCAATTATAAAATCAGGATGCTGTACATAAACTAATGTTGGTCCGACCTATCATACAGAAATAAATAAATCTAAAGGATTTAGGATGTGTTACAATCATGTAGTAATAAATATTTCATTCTTCACGACTCTCAGCTTACGATTCTCGTTAATCCTGACTTCAAACTTAACATATAACACCTACAGATGCTCTGCTATATTTATTAATTGTCTTGTCACTTGGTTTAGAGACATGGCATACAAGTCTTCACGCCCTCATGGCTACAAATACTATAGCCTGTTCATTGAAAGCAACCTGGTAACCTTTATTGCCCACATTATTGTTACTCATAAGCCACATATTTTTTTTCTAAATAAACAGTTACTTTAGCTGATATGAATGATTTAACACTTTGTCATACAGTATTTTATTTCCACAAAAGTCTTAAAGGAAGAGATCAAATCTGATGAAAACAAATGGAAATTTATTTAAATCTTTGTTCTTATCAAAATCTATAAGGTGTTAAAAATAACATTCATTTGATTTGTATTTAGTTGTGATGGATTAAAGAAAAGAATACTACATGTAACTGTCAAGTATTATTCAAATGATACAACTAACAAATCACCAAGTAAACACAGCCCTTTATACAGCTGGATTAATATCCTCCAAACTGCAAAAGCCAGTAGAAAATGAGAGTTGTTGAAAGAAGGACTCTTGAGCTTGCCAAAACCTTATGGGGACAAATACAGCTAATTAGCTTCCACATATCATTTCACACTTTCTCACTGAAGAGTAAAGCACCTATTCACTCATTAGATAAGAGCTTCACATGGTTGTTCAAGATTTTAGACCCACTGAAAACAAATGTAGAGAGGAAATAAGTCTTCTTTGCTAATTTGACTACACTAAAGATAGATTGCCAGGCAACGAAACATACGCCCACAACAGCTAGGTCATCCCGGCAGTCAACAAGGGTTGTTGCATATTTTTTCTTTTGTCAGTAAGGTGAATGTTTACAACACATGAATATCTTATTCAGGTAATTATCAGAAATGGTTGGAATTGTTTCGATTGTTTGTCTCATGGCCTTCATCCACAAGATATTTCAAATTGATTGGAAATTGTTGAAAATGACTAGGATCCTTTGTCTTAGGAAATTAAACACTGTGTATAGATTTGAAGTCAATCCTATGTTAACTTTAACTGCTAGAGCATTCACAAGATATTTCAAAGTGATCAGGGGTCATAACTCTGGCAGTAATTATCGGATATCACTGAAAATCGATAGGCTTCTTTGTCTCATGACCTTAAACAGTGTGTATAACAAGCCAACAGTGAGGCTGATGTCACCTGCCGAAATCCCAAAATAAATAGATGACACATATTAATTAATCGCACATTTATTTTTTTCAAACGTATTGAGCAATCAAACTGTACACGAAGTGTCATCCAAAAGTGTTTTTATAAAGAAAATTGCTAAAACTGACGAGAAAAATTAAAATGTACCTTAGGAGGACCCTAAAGGCAGACAAAAGGGCCCCCACGCTTGTCCGAGTCAATCGTTTCTATACACTGTTACTGTCGAATCCATTACAGAATGAGAATGCAGTCATTGTATTGGCATAAAAATCATCAATCAAGATGAAGCTAAGTTATCTTGTCCCAAAGTATCAACCAATCAAATTGCTTATCTCTGCCTACCCTAAGAAGAAAATGCTCATCTTCGAACTCCATCAAGGCATTGACCTAATAAGCATACACACCAATTTTGAACATTTTAACTCAATTCGAAGTAGAGTTATTGTGTTCCAAAGTCTCGGCAAATCAAATTGCTTATCGCTCTGCTTACCCTGTGCAGAAAATGCTCATTATCGAACTTAGTCAAGGTATTACTGTAATGAAACTATACACAAAGTTTCATCACACTCACTTAATTAGAACTGAAGTTGTCGTGTCCCAAAGCATCAACCAATCAAATTGCTTATCTCTGCTTACCGTAAGTGGAAAATGCTCATCTTCGAACTCCATCAAGGCATTGACCTAATAAGCATATACACCAAGTTTGAACATTTTAACTCAATTAGAAGGAGAGTTATTGTGTTCCAAAGTCTCGACCAATCAAATAGCGTATCGCTCTGCTTACCCCGTGCAGAAAATGCTCATAATCGAACTTAGTCAAGGTATTACTGTAATGAAACTATACACCAAGTTTCATCACTCTTAGAACTCTAAAGTTATCGTGTCCCAAAGCATCAACCAATCAAATTGCTTATCCCTGCTTACCCTAAGCGGAAAATGCTCACTTAACCCGAGCAGAAAATGCTCATTATCGAACTTAATTAGAACTAAAGTTATCGTGTCCCAAAGCATCAACCAATCAAATTGCTTATCTCTGCTTACCCTAAGCGGAAAATGCTCATCTTCGAACTCCATCAAGGCATTGACCTAATAAGCATATACAACACCAAGTTTGAATATTTTAACTCAATTAGAAGGAGAGTTATTGTGTTCCAAAGTCTCGACCAATCAAATTGCGTATCTCTCTGCTTACCCTGAGCAGAAAATGCTCATTATGGAACTTAGTCAAGGTATTACCAATCTCACTTAATTAGAACTAAAGTTATCGTGTCCCAAAGCATCAACCAATCAAATTGCTTATCTCTGCTTACCCTAAGCGGAAAAATGCTCATCTTCGAACTCCATCAAGGCATTGACCTAATAACCACATACACCAAGTTTGAACATTCTAGTTCAATTAGGAAGAGAGTTCAAAAAGTGTGACGGACAGACAGACCGGCGGGGGACAAATATAAAGTCAATCGAATATTAACTTTAGCCTCCAGAGCGTTCACAAGATTTTTCAAAGTGATCAAGGGTCATTTCCCTAGCAGTAATTATCGGATATCGCTGAAAATCAATGGGCTACCTCGTTTCATGTCCTTAAACACTGAGTATAAATTTAAAGTCAATTGGCAAGGGTCATAAATCTGGCAGTAATAATCGAATATCGCTGAAAATCAATAGGTTTCTTCGTCTCATGACCTTAAACACTGTGTATAAATTTCAAGTCAATCAAATATTAACTTCCGCCTCTAAACGTTCACAAGAAATTGTGGATGACGGACATATCTCAGACAGGGCTTATAAAAATTACACAATTTTTCGACTATACAGAGACAGACAACAGCAAATCAAACATGAATGCCAACCTTTTTTACTTTATTCTTATAATGAGATGTTTTCACACAATAACAAGGGGGGTTGGGATGGCCTAGCGGTCTAGAGTGCCGCGCTTCGACCTCTAGCTGGCCGGTCACCTCTGGCTTGCGGCTGTGGTTTCGAGCCCTGGTGTGAGCGTATGTGGCATGGAGATAGGGGCTCCTTCTCAACCTCGTGGGTTTCCTCCGGGCACTCCGGTTTCCTCCCACAGCAAAGACCCCTGCGCGTGCGCTAAGATAATGAAAATCAAAAATAAACCTTGTCTGCGATATCACCTTCGGTGGAAGCGGACGTTAAACACCAAGAACAACAACAACACAATAACAATAGTCTAACAGAAATAGTCAAGAGATCTAGACAAACTAGAGCAGTTTTCTTACTTCAAAGAACTCATTTCTGCAACCCAAAAGAATTCGTAAGCTTCCTTGCACTTTGAATTGCGGTTAATTTTTATTGCCTCCAATTGTGGCAGATTTTTTCATAAAAGACAATTTATAATTTGTGAAATGTTAAACACAAGTATTAGAGATTTGGCAGACTTCACCATTTGAATAAAAGAAGAACTAGAGCAGTGTGGTCATTAAAGTTTTAAGTGTGTGTCACATAATTTAGTTTTATAGCACACTACAATGACATTCATTATTAGTCATGACATTTTCATGTGTTCAGAGAGCTGCTAGGAAAATGAGTCTGTACAGTACTCTTAAGAACCTGCTTGCAGTGATAGGATTACGAAAGATTTGAGTCTTCTAATTGGCTTCAACAAGCTACAATCCGAGCTTGCCCCGGGCTACTTCATTGTTATAATTCAACTCTGACATATAACAAAAGAAAAGTCTTATTTATTCTAACAATAGTATTACAAGCTACTAAAAATCATTTAATGTTGCTGCAGTATGTTTTATTATACATTTTTTTCTTCACTTGTTATTCTGAAACCCTTCTATCCACTAAAACTTGTTTAACTGCTCTGTGTGGAGTTTAATTCTTTGGCTGATCTATTTATTTAACACTTCTGGAAAACCTTCTATCTGTTGTACAAAAATCACCTAACTTTTTTTTGGAGTGTCTTAATCCAAAATAATTCTTTTATTGAAACCCAAATATCCTTTTTAACCCCAAATTCAAAACTTACCTCATGAATTGAAAACTAATAATATATTCACTTTTAAACAATGGCTGCTAGCATGTATATTCATAACTTTTACTGGCAAGGTGGATATTAAATTCTTTTAAGTACCGAGGGCACACTAACAAACAAATTTCGGCGTTTCCATTAATGTGTAATTTTGTAGCCATTATATGAAGATTGCTGAATACATGATAATAGAGTATTTGGTCTTCTGGTCCATATATTTGAATTGAGGTTTAGGTCATGATGTACTTTATTTGCATTGGGTTAATAAAATTAGCTGGCTTACCAAATTTAATCTAATTGGTTTATTTTTCTTACAAATTATGTACATATGCTATTCAGTATACATTGAGTATATACATGTACTTACTAAAGTAAAGGACCAACCTTGAACAGATTATCATTGTTCAACTTCCATTCTCACTCTTCAATATTCACGAAAACACACTCCTTTTAACATTGTTATTTTAGGACTGGATTAATTTACAACAAAAAATATTTACAAAATACTTTTAACAATTTTTCATTAATTTTCACAGGTTTGTGCATATTCAATAACATTTTAAACAGAGTCGCTGAATAATTCAAAATCATCACTTTTCATTAACATGACTAGTATCCAATTAAATCTGGAAAATTCATTTAAGCATGGATAGAACAGGAATCTTGCTTCATTCTTATCTGCAAGTTCTGACAAATGATAGGTTGAAGAATTAACATGTCATGAAAGAAGATACTTCTGGGGAATTTTATTTTGAACTACATGTAATTAAAATCTGGAATGTCCGAATGACAAAATTTTACCGTCGGAAGCCATTTCTATACATGTATATAGGGTAGGTCCATACAAAATTCAATAAATGATCCCTTGCTACAGCCTCTCTTTCATCAAAAGTCAACAGCCGTAGATCTATGCCAGATGACATCTTGTTAATCTTGTGAATTATGACCATACATTAACACTTTAACAAATGGATAAATCTTTCTGATAGAAAAAATATTTCCGTTCCATTTCTCATCTGCTTCCTTTTCTCATTAACCCATGGCATTCAGTAATCTGAGATTTATCATTATAGGAAATTATTTTTGACAATAAATATAGACAATCATATTGTAGCTGTTATTTTCAGGTCATAAAAAATCAATAACTATCATTGGTCAATGATAACATACCACAGTTAATTTAATAAATTCCTACTAAATAACAAAACAGAAAATTAAATAGTTTGATAACTTTAATGACACATAAATAACTGCTATCACTTAGACTGAAACTTCCCATGATCTGAAATGACAATTTGAATAGCAAAGATATTTTAATCAATAGCCTATCAAACAGTCTATTTACATCAATTATGTTCAAGTATATATTTTCCAGTATATATTTATTATACTGAGTATGGCTTATCAACAAAGAGGGATAAATGAAATAAAATAAAACCAAGTATGAACAATCCAAACTATAAGGCAGAATTCGAAGTCCTAAAAAACCTTGTAGGCAAATTAGTGTAATCAGCAAATGGACTGCTCCCTGTGTACAAAATTCCCACATTTTCGTCTGAATATGAAGAGAAACTTGACCCTTAATTTCATTACTACGCAAGCTCTTAACTGCAGAAAAATCTCTCACCGTATTCCAATTTTGACCAAAGTCATGCAGAATAAAGAAAAATTAATGAAAGTGTGAGATGGACATTATTGGAGATCATTGTCTGTCAGAATTGATGGAGTAAGACATGGTAGATATGTCGTCTAAGACTATATCGTTATTGACATTTCACTAATACTCATATTAGGCTATTGATTTTGGTCAGTCTTATTTCCCTCGTTATCATTCTACATTGGTCTGGTCAATATGCTAAAAGAGTCAATATGTTGAGCTCTCGGCCTGATCAAGATATTTTCACTATAGATCAGATTTGCCGTCATTGTTTGAGATCGAAAAGCCAGTAAATTGATTTTTAAAGATAGGAGCAAACACTTGCCGCCGTAAGGAATAGGATTTTCTATTTCAATATTATTGATTAATCATTTATTGACTATTAAAAACATTCAGTTGTTTTTCCTAAGAATAGAAAATGTCTGCTGGAGAATTCTCCTGAGTAAGTGAAAAAAGCACATTGTTCACTGTTGTTAGCAGCTGGCAATGAGTGGTTGTCTGCCACTCTCCAATTTATATGCCAGTCATTCTGCCCTTTTCTCTCTTATTTCCATTTTAATCAGCAATTGACATTAAAATTAAAACTTTGAAGCCTTTGGAGTGTTAATTTCCATTGTGTTTAAAATAAGGGCTGGTGTTATCATGCACCTTGCTACATCGCTATTAATGGCTCATTGGTACATGTACCACCATATTTCTTGTAAAAATAAAAATAAAATCTAACCCCTTAATTTAACTGTATCCTGTTTACATTAATTAAATGATTTAGTAGGAATGTTTGCTACTGTTCTTTCTACTTGTACAATATAATTATAGAATGAATGCTCTAAGATTTATGGTGTTGGGTTGTAACAGAGAGTTAAATAGTTTTGTAACAGGTTGTGAAACACAAGAGCAGTCTCCTGCTGTATTACTGTCCACTACATGCAAATGAATAAGGTTTGGAAGGAAGTGCTCCTAAACAATAAAAGGAGAAGGGGTGATATTTAGGCTAAAAGCCTTTGTCTCTAATCTCTGTCTTTAATCATACAATTGACAGAGAAAACAATGACACACAAACATGGTACATGATCATTTTCAACTTTAATGTTCAACCAAGTCCTCTTATTCAATAAACGTTTTTCATTTCTTAAAGTTCATTGTAATTCAAAATCTTAATTTTATTGGAGATAAAGAAATTGGGTTTTAGGTTCACTAAACACATTCTGGGACTAACATATGGTATATATTTCATTCCAATAATTCGCTTGCACAAATGAGTCTTTTTAGCAGTGGGATAAAACTCGAAAATCTAAGAGGACAGGCAGGCAACCCTTATGCTAATCGTTGTAAGAATTTAAGAACTGTCTATGTAGCTAAGTACAAATTTAAAGGAACAAGCCAACAGTGAGGCTGATGTCCCCCGCCGAAATCCCAAAATAAATAGATGACACATATTAATTAATCGCACATTTATTTTTTTCAAGTATCGAGCAATCAAACTGTACACGAAGTGTCATCCAAAAGTGTTTTATAAATAAAAATGCCAAAACCGACGAGAAAAATGAAAATGTACCCTAGTTAGGGGGACCCTAAAGGCAGACCAAAGGGCCCCCATGCTTGACAAAAGGGTTCCTCTGGCCAAGGGAAAGGGCCCTTGTGTCCGAGTCAATCGTTTCGATACACTGTTACTGTCGAATCCATTACTGAATGAGAATGCAGTCATTGTATTGGCATAAAAATCATCAATCAAGATGAACCTAAGATGAAATTGCTTATCTCTGCCTACCCTAAGAAGAAAATGCCCATCTTCGAACTCCATCAAGGCATTGACCTAATAAGCATACACACCAATTTTGAACATTTTAACTCAATTCGAAGGAGAGTTATTGTGTTCCAAAGTCTCGGCAAATCAAATTGCTTATCGCTCTGCTTACCCTGAGCAGAAAATGCTCATTATCGATCTTCGTCAAGGTACATGTATTACTGTAATGAAACTATACACCAGGTTTCATCACTCGCACTTAATTAGAACTAAAGTTATCGTGTCCCAAAGCATCAACCAATCAAATTGCCTATCCCTGCTTACCCTAAGCGGAAAATGCTCATCTTCGAACTCCATCAAGGCATTGACCTAATAAGCATATACACCAAGTTTGAACATTTTAACTCAATTAGAAGGAGAGTTATTGTGTTCCCAAGTCTCGGCCAATCAAATTGCGTATCGCTCTGCTTACCCTGAGCAGAAAATGCTCATTATTGAACTTAGTCAAGGTATTACTGTAATGAAACTATGCACCAAGTTTCATCACTCTCACTAAATTAGAACTAAAGCTATCGTGTCCCAAAGCATCAACAATCAAATTGCTTATCTCTGCTTACCCTAAGCGGAAAATGCTCATCTTCGAACTCCATCGAGGCATTGACCTAATAAGCATATACACCAAGTTTGAACATTTTAACTCAATTAGAAGGGGAGTTATTGTGTTCCAAAGTCTTGACCAATCAAATTGGGTATCGCTCTGCTTACCCTGAGCAGAAAATGCTCATTATCGAACTTAGTCAAGGTATTACTGTAATGAAACTATACACCAAGTTTCACCAATCTCCGGTAATTAGAACTAAAGTTATCGTGTCCCAAAGCATCAACCAATCAAATCGCTTATCTCTGCTTACCCTAAGCGGAAAATGCTCATCTTCGAACTCCATCAAGGCATTGACCTAATAAACACATACACCAAGTTTGAACATTCTAGCTCAATTAGGAAGAGAGTTATTGTGTCCCAAAAAGTGTGACGGACAGACAGACGGACGGACGGACGGACGGACGGACGGACGGACGGACGGACGGACGGACGGACGGACGGACGGACGGACGGACGGACGGACGGACGGACGGACGGACGGACGGACGGACGGACGGACGGACGGACGGACGGACGGACGGACGGACGGACGGACGGACGGACGGACGGACGGACGGACGGACGGACGGACGGACGGACGGACGGACGGACGGACGGACGGACGGACGGACGGACGGACGGACAGACAGACAGACAGACAGACAGACAGACAGACAGACAGACGGACGAACCCATTTTAATAGTCCCCCAACTTTCTTCGAAAGGCGGGGGACAACAATTATAGTTAACAGATTTAATATTTCATGAAGAAGGCACATGACCCCATGTGGAATGAATAACACTTTTATTATAATTTGTCAGTTCAAGTAATATGGGTTTCACTTTCTTCTGACACCAACATTTATCCAATATTTACTTAATATGGGCTTCAGTCTGACCTCCATTCATCCCGATCTTTATAAACTCCATTGTCTCCATTAGAAATCTGAATCTTGATTCTCCAGTCTTAAGCTTTGTGTATAGTAAAATCTTTTACATTGAATTCTTTCCTCCCACCTATGGCTTTCTTTGTGGACCCTTTTCAAACCTTTTCTTTTGTCCTCACCATACGCGAAACAGAAATGTAACCAAATATCCATTAAAAAGAACAGTTGATACTACTCCAAACAAATATTAACTGATTTTTTTTTAAGAAAAAAGAAAGAATTATCCTCAACAAATCATATACATGTATCTGAATTATTATTAAGTTTAAGAAAATTATTATTAGAATTCACATAATCACTGAGTTTCAGTTTTATAAATTTTCCTCGTGATATCTTTATAAAATAAATGTTATGGATTCTAAATATTTAAAAACTTAGAAAAACTTAGAATGATCAGCAACTCCTACTCAACCCCCATTTAATACCCTTTAAAACTAATAAAATTGGTAAATAAAAGGTAAGTTAAATACAAAAAAAGTGTTTTTACAATTTTCTTTTTAAACCTGACAGGTTTTGTTAAGCAGCAATATGTACAGTTGAGAGCATTTAGAATGGAGATTAAGACAAGTGATGTTGAAGAGGACAACACAGGACTAAGTCAATATTATCTAAAGTATTTTTATTGATTCTATTTGGACAGAAGTGACCCATGCTATTTAGGGTGTATCTGGGCAGTGTGCTGGACAAATAACTATGATTATTTACATAGTATGGTGGACATTTGATCCCATCATATTAAGTGAGGTCTCAAGGAGTCCAGCGGATGTCTTTAAAAATATTCTCAGACATAATAAAAATACTCGATTCCTTTTATCTTTTATGAGCTTCAGTTTTTTTTATCCTGGGTTAATAGTTTACAGAAATTTTCATAAATAATAACATAACTGTTATTAATATTTGAATACCATTATCTTTTCAATATCCAAGGATTTTGGAAAAATATTTCCCACTTTTCTATTACTTGTAAAACAATTCTCATCACTGGGTATTTTCTTTGAAATTCTTATCAAGCCTGCAGTTGGTGGTCTTAAGTTCTTATTGGGTGGCAGATTATATTTATTCAAGCTTGAATAAATGATAAATTTAATATTAATTGCAAAGTGAACAAAGAGTGTGTGACATTTGTATCTACATGTATATGGCTTAATATCAAGCAAATAAAATAAAATTATATTTTCAAAATCTTTTATCAATTACAACTATCGTACATTCTTCGAAATTTATGATCAAGTCAGCTGTTGTTGGGGGACTTGACTAAATGATAAATTTAACATTAATTGTAAACTTAAGTCAATGAAGAGAATGTGCAACATTGGAATCCATGTGCTGTAATATCTAACAAGTAAATAAAATGTGTGATTAATGTTCAGATGTTGTCCTCACTACAGAATGACAGACGTCTGCAACCATTATAATCAATAAACACTTTCATATTCGATAGAATATATTCCCTGGTGGCATAAAATTCATCATTTTCCTACAATTGTGTTTATCATTATCACCTTAATGGTGATTGGAATTTAGTTGTGTATGGGACACCACCTGGTATATATAAGTGTACCATGTATGGCAACTCCACCATATAAATCTTGTTTACTGCACACAACATATTGATTATCTGAACTCCCCCCTCTCCAAAATAATCACCCAAGCATATCCATTTTAATTCATAATACATGAGACATTTAGACACTTAGAACAAAAGAAGGAGGCTGTATGAATGATTAATTTGGAAATCCAGAATGCCCAAGCCTCATTAGTGAAAATTAGTGTCGCGACAGATTAAAATGCAGAACTATTAATAAACAGAGAAATATATCATTAAAGAAATAACAAATGACAAGTACAAATTGTTTTTTTTTTCTTCCT
Source organism: Patella caerulea (assembly GCA_036850965.1). Taxonomy (NCBI): domain Eukaryota; kingdom Metazoa; phylum Mollusca; class Gastropoda; family Patellidae; genus Patella; species Patella caerulea. The sequence goes on along the minus strand of JAZGQO010000001.1, from coordinate 44,037,756 downwards.
TTTTATCTCCCAGCAGGTTGGCTCTCATTTACACAATGTCTTTAATACAAAGAAAATCAGATCAAGTAGTGTGACCCCATTTCAAAAGACATTTTTTACCATTCACATCTTTAAGGCTTCATATTGCAGTGTGTGTACATCTGCCATTAAACACAATTTTCTGCTTGTGAATCAACAAAACCAGCAAGAGTATGAACTGTGCGAAAATCATTAGCTACGGATCACTTGGCATATACTTTTACCAGAAAAAATAGACTGCTCTAGTTGAATTTTACATCAATAGAGCAACATGTGACGCATCTCACCTAACCAATTATTTTATGTACATATTATTATTATTACAATCACTGGAATTGAAACCAGGAAAATGAATGTCTGATAGTAAAAAGGTCAATTTCACCTATATCAAACCTGGGATTAATTAGATGACTCACACTATCGTGTCCTTCTTCTCCATCTTAACAGGCGAATGCTTGGACTTATGGGACATTGATGGGTTTAGAGAAAAGATGCATGTCAATGCATGAAGCGATATTGTTCAATTGAAGCCAAACTTTTCTTTCATCTTGCAATAATTTATAGATCTAATGGAGAAAAACGGTAGAAACACCAGTGATGTTCACATATTCATTATTTTTATTCAATGAACTATAGAACATTTTAATAGCAATCTTTGTCGGCTACCAATATATTGACACAGCTATCAAAGCTGCCAGATAACGGCAACCATTTAGTAACATTAGCTTATAACACCTCTGGTAACTGGAATTAATATATTTACTAACATTTATGTAACAAAAGGAACCGTTATTGATGTAAAATAATTCCTTGTATTTTTGTCTTTCTTTATGTTGTACATTTGCCAGCCAATAAATGATACAGTTACAATATCCACTATGACATATTCAACTAGATGTATTAAGCAGCATTGTTGTCTATGCATTAGTGAGTTTATAGCTGATTTTTTTTTATCTCACAATTTACCCACAAACATTAACAGACTTCATTTGCATATAGTAATTTATAGGGAGCATCATAATATTGCTAACAATGTCCTGTATTGATCTTTTGAAAAAAAGTCAAAGACCAATTTTAACCTGAAGCAATTGTTAGTATGTGTACAATGTATGGTTCAATGAAATTAATGTAATACAAAATAAAATGTAATCCAAGAAGAAAAAGAGACGAATATCATGTTTGTTGTTTTAACAAAGCATGAATTTTTAATGGATGCAGAAACATGACATGCTCCAACATAATGTCAATTGTATTAAGGATTGTTCTTACAGATACTATTCATTGTTTGTGCATATAAGTGAAACAGGGATTATCTATAGGACTTAAAATGTGCCAACAACAAATAACAGTGTTTCCATTGAAAATTGTAGAATCTGTATCACATTTCTTAACCAGGTACAGACCAACAAAATAAGATATTAAATTGACAATAAGTTGGTTTAACAAAGACTAAATACATGTATTCAGATCATAATTCTACAACATATAAATGCCTAAAACAAAGAAGTCATGTCAAGCCATTTTTAGTGATGATTCTGAATTCAGGTATGACCTGGATTCATTCTCACCCCAAGAAACTTACCATACTAATTTCGTATGTATTTACAGTTCACAAAAGGTACATAAACCAATTGCTCACCAATTCTGTCAGTGAAACACTCTGACCCAGTTAAAAGGGGAAGCTTTCAATCACTGCAGACACTGGGTACATATCTGTAGATCTGTGGCTGATATTATGTATCTACTGCCAGACCACACAAGGAAATGTATACATCTATGAAGAAACTTTATTGCATAAAAAAACTTACAAGGCTATGTGCACATACAGATGAAATTAATAGAAATATAAAAGATACAAACAAAGATACATGTACATAGTTATATAAACATACATACTTTACAGAGACATGAACGAAATGTGTATAAAAGCTCCTAAACATTTCAAAATTTCTACATTTTTATTTATCATTAGTATTTTAAATTGTTGTAAAACATTCATTTTATAAAAATTTGGCTCGCAAAATAAAATCAATCTGAAAAGTTTTATTCTATTTTTGTCATGTCGTTTGCACTTTGTTAGAAAATGAATTTCGTTGTCTACCTCCTAACATATACATGTACTACACAAACGATCTTTTACGTCTAGTTTTAAATATTTTCCTGCTTCAATTTTCAATTTATGCATGCTTATTCTAAGATTTGTTAACGCTTTTCTGTGTTTTGGATTTCTTATCGCATCTAAATAATTTTCATAATTTATGTCATTTTTTATAACTTATTTAAGGAAGTTCCAATAAATTATTATAATATGATTTTTAATCTACATGTACATTGGATTTTATAGATTCACATTTTTCTATAAATGAAAACCAGCTACAATGTATATCTTCCGTCAGCATGCATCTTTTGATTTCCAATTAAGGAAAGTCTTTTTAAGTTTGAAGTAGGTAGTTTTATAATTCTTTCATAATTAATAGTAGAAATATTCCCACCGGAGCAGTATATTGAGATGTCATACATGTAGGCTCTAATAAAATTGTTAACAGTTAAAGTGTTAGAGTTACCTAACTTTACAAAATACTTCCTGTAGGGCAAATGTCATAACATTACATTAACAATAACAATATTAGGAAACATTAAATGGATCACTGCCTTTTCTGGTGCCTACTCCAACCCAGTATGCATTTTGATGATATAACTTAATTAAGACCCATCATCAATTCAAACTGATGGACCATCTGTCCATTTTGCAGTTTGGTTTTAAAGATTTTGGCAAGTAATTTTGATCTTTTGCTGTTTCTCAGAAGATCAGAACTATTAAATCTTAATATAAAAGCATTCAATTTATTATTAGCTTTTTGAATGTTTCACGTGATAAGTAGTATATGATGCTCTAAGGACAAGGGAATTTATCCATTTCATATTATACATAAGATATTTTGATACTATATTTCCTTTTTTTAAAAATTAATTACTCTATAACTGAATTTTTTTCTAAACAACTTGTTGAAATAACAATTTTAATCCAGCAATGACAGAAAAAATTTTGGACAGTTCCATCTTATTTTTATGGAAATGACAACAATGTCAGCTTATATGTGAATTAGCAAAAAATGCTAATTTTCACACAACATATAATTTATCTGCAAGTTTCCACTCAAATTACTTGTAACAATTCGATCATCATGCCTAATTATTCTAAATGTATGGACCAGCCAGTTCTTTGAGAAAAAAAGCTAGATACCAGCAATAAGCAGGGATAATGGTATTGGATATTATGTTAAGAAAGTCGCTCAGTATACACTGATTATGTCACGAGTGTTATAAAAGGAGATCTCTTCATGGTTAAATTATGTGTAAATATGTCAGTGAAATGTATATGTATATTCTCAAGTATATGATGATATGTTAGATAAATTTTGGATAGTATCTGTAAACTTCGATAACATGTACATCTAAGTGGCACTTTCATTGAGGGCAAGAGCAAGCAATAGCTGGTTCCTAACATCACCATTGGTGAACCATTAGCTTACAGGAACCTTAAAAGCTGAATGAAATGTCCAGCAATTCTTTCTACAGGGTAATCAGCTAGCTTTAAAATTGTCTGTGGAAAAGCTCAGACCTAACATCTTTTATAGTTCAATATTTATTTTTCTTGTATTACAGGCTATTAATTACACGTAACAAATGAAGCTGGAGAAAAACTATATATCAAAGATGGATTTAACTCTGCATTTTCATTGAAAATGGCATTATTAAGCAGACAACTTTTACTAACATCCAATTGCAAACGAGAACATTACCCTTTACACTAATAATTTATCATTTTTTCCCTTTCAGATAATATGCACATCTCCCTTGTCAATAATGTGTGGCTAACAATCTATTTTATCGCAACAATATTCAAATAATCTGAATTGACAATTCAAAGTAAATACATGTATGCTCATCAAATACTCCCCAAGCACAATTCACTTTGAGGTGATCTTAATTAAGAAAAGGTTAGAGAAGGTCTACATCTCAGCAGCCAACTATATAAATTGATGAAAACCGCAAAAGGACTTGTTATCTATGTCACGAAACCAGACTTCTGAGAGATTATTCTTCATAAACCAAAAATTCAAAGGTAACCTTATAATTATGATATGTAAGTTCAAACTTATCGTTAAAATATCATCAATGTTATTGAGTACAGAAGCTAGGCACATGCTAGTCAACCAAATATTATACAAAGCTTTCTCCTAGTTTCCAAATACTTTTCAACATCTAACATTTAAGACAAATCCCAGAAGTAGTCTTGCTCTTCTTTGGTCCTTTACCAGGTTCTCATGATCTGTAATACTCATCCGATCAGACTGTCTTCATTTTGCTGGTACATTAATTTATCCACACTGTCCATAATCGGGAATAAGATTCATGTTGGCGAAACTAAAGGACCTTTACATTTACGTATTAACGGTCATCGTCACAACATTAATAAGGGTAGTAACCAAATTCTCTATAGACATTTTAACCAACCGGACCACTCTATACTATCTATGAGAGTGTCCATATTAGAGAAAATTTACCACCATACCAACAGCCCTACTTTGAGTACTCCTTTTCGCAGAGACCGAGAAGAATATTGGATACGGACATTAGGTACGGCCACCCCATATGGATGCAATGACAATGTAGCTAGTATTGGAAATTTGTCTAGCCCTGCGTGTAGTGACGTTAATGTCATGACATTATTTCCAAAGTTTCGTCGTCGAAAACGCAGTCATGGACATCGTCGCTACACACCACCTAAACTCAGCACTATTTCACTGGATGCCCTGTTGGAAATTATCCAAGAACCATTAGGGCCACATCATATACGTACTAAATTATATTCTATTCCACTCACTATTTTGAAATTACTTAAAACTGAATGTTTGGATTCTAATTGTACTGATCCTGCATCCACTGAATACAGGGTTGTATCCATTGTGCTTGACATTGCCCACCGTCGTTTGGACGTTGCGACCGAACCCGATGCGTCTAACACCACCAACAGTGCATTCCTAAAACTGAAATTTGCTAATAAAGGCATTGACGCTATCGGGTTAAGCCAAATATTGCATCATAAGCAAGTCACAGCACACATCCCCCCCTACTTCAAAACTGTTACTGTTCCCAGGATTTCCTATACATATACAAAACCCATTGCATCTAAAATATTTAATTACAGAAACGCATTATCTGACATCAATGCGAAACACTTATATGACAACCCTCCACCCTGTTCTTGCTCTACATCGTCCTTCCTTTATCAGCCAGCTGGGCATGTGGTCACTGGTGATTTGAATATAGTCCAGAATAGTAAGCTGCGTGAAATTTTGTCCAAAGGGCCCAAATACCGGGAACCGCAACCGTTTTCATGGGATCAAAATTTCAAACTTATTATGGATGCCGTAGAGGACTATGCTAGATCATGGGCTAAGAGGGAAGATGTTATCTCTGATACTCTCTCTGATTGGACTAAGTCTATTAGTCGTTTACTAAAACGAAGAACTTATATGCAACGTTTGTCAGTTGACACAAGGCCTAAGTCTATTTTCAATGATGTTAGCATCGTTGAAAATCTCAAAGCCTTGCATGACAAGTATGTCATTGTTCCGGCTGACAAAGCGTCCAATAACTTTGTGTTTATATGTAAACGATATTACTATGACTGTCTCTTCAAAGAACTTAATTTCGGGAAATCAACCGACAGTGCTACCTATAAACGATCTACTCTTAGTAAGGATGAAATTATATCCAATCACAAATCTGTACTCACTTCATTTGGTACTCCATGCGGAGATACCTATACAGATTTGCCTCTGTTATATTGGATACCTAAACTACATAAAAATCCCTACAAACAACGTTTTATAGCAGGTTCATCCCGATGTTCCACAAAACCACTTTCAAAAGTATTGACATCTATACTAACTGCAGTTAAAGAGGGTATTCAAAAATACTGTGACAAAATATACTCTCGTAGTGGTATTAATCAAATGTGGATATTAAAAAATTCCAAAGAATTACTTGATGGTTTACAATCTAGATCCCTTGCTTCGATCTCATCTATTCAAACTTTTGACTTTTCCACTTTGTACACTAAAATTCCTCATAGTAAATTAAAAGCTCGGTTGAAAGATATTATTCACAGTGTCTTTTCATCTAAATCGGGAACTGCTAGATATCAATATTTAGTTGTTAATTACAATTTTTCATATTTCGTTAAGTACCATAGTGATTCAAAAAATAAATTCACCGCCATCAAGATAATTCAGATGTTGGATTTTTTAATTGATAACATCTTTATTGAATTTGGAGGGGAAATATATCAGCAAGTGGTTGGTATCCCCATGGGCACCAACTGTGCACCTTTGCTTGCTGATTTATTTCTGTATTCCTATGAAGCCGAGTACATACAGGCACTAGTTAAAACAAATAAACGACTAGTCAGACATTTTAATTTTACTTATCGGTATATCGATGATGTTCTATCACTGAATAATCCTAAATTTAGTGATTATGTAGAATTCATATATCCTGATGAGCTTGAAATTAAAAATACTACTGACAGTGACAATTACGCTTCCTACTTGGATCTGCGTCTCGATTTTGACAATTGCCATAGACTCAGTGTTAAATTGTATGATAAACGTGATGACTTTGACTTTCCGATTGTTAACTTTCCATTTATTAGTAGTAACATTCCGGTATCACCAGCTTATGGAGTGTTTGTGTCTCAGCTTATTCGATACGCGAGAGCTTGTTCTTTCTATTCTGATTTTTTAAGTAGATCGAGACATTTGTCCACCAAGCTTCAACTACAAGGATACTTACGCACTAAACTTATAAAATCCTTTAAAAAGTTTTATGGCCGTCATATTGACTTGATTGGTAAATATAACATGTCGCTCTCAGCTATTATTCTTGATATATTTAATTGACGCGTATCCTATTTACCATCTCTCTGATTATGTCTACTACACCGATAACAATGTTCATCACGTGCATTTTGCATACCTATAGTCCATTGGCCAATCACGTTATTTTACCTACATTTTGCCTAGTAGTTTGGATGCAGCGATGGCGGGTGTGGCGCGCCAGGCAGGGTAAGCTTACGCTTCCGGACACCTGTTACCACTGTTTGTTGTGTATTTCGTACACGATGAACAGTCCATTTGCTGATTACACTACTTTGCCTAACTATTTTGCCTATTACGTTCCTTAGGACTTCGATTTTTGCCTAATGGTTTGGATTGTTCGTACTTGGTTTTATTTTATTTTATTCTTATTTTCCGAAGTTCTGTTACAACCAAACACAGATTTGTATATCAGGAGATCTACATTGTATCTTATTTTATTCTCTTAGGAAATATACAAATATAACTGTTAGTTATTGCTTGAAATACAAATCTTATGTTCAGATCCTAACACTGGTTTGAAAAATCTTCAGTATTATTCAGCCAGGATTGTTGCTTAAGTTAAAAAAAATAGTTAAAAAAGAAAGCTTTAGTCCTTTTAACAATTGTTGCAGGATCCAGAAAGTGCCACAGAAATATGGTGCAAACATGGCCTAAAATCTTTACAAATAAAAAAATACAGACAAAAAGAAGGTAAATGGATTTTTTTAGGTGATTGCATTATACAAAAAATATATTTCATATCATATTAGTCATGTTCTTGGGTTACATCTTCTGTGTTATCATGGCATTTGGCATCCATATGCAACAACATTTAGTAACTAATTTTTCTCCAAGTTGAAGGGAGAAAATTAAGTCCACTTTTTAGTATTGCAGAGATTCTTTCCACAATTTTCAAATTTTACAATCATTATTTACCTGGAGTATCAGCTGCAAACATCCTTAATCCTTATTTCAAACTCTTGATGGAATAGAGAAATGTATTGTTTTTCACAATAATAGCTCGGGCTAAAATTCTTAGAAAGGCTCGAAATCTGTTTTATTTTCTTCAAATGCAATTCAGTTTTGAAAAATCTCATTTGTCCAAATTCTTTTCTTAGCCCATCTGTTTTTGGAAAGACAAAAGAGAATATACCAAGCAACTCTTGAGACTTGAATACAGACTGTTATTGTTTGTTTTTCGTTATGTATCTATGACAACAAGGTTTTTATAATAATGTGATAAGAAGAAAGATATAAATAAATAATTACTCTTAATTGTTTAACAATTCTAGCACATTTTGATCTTTTGTTACATGAAAACAGGCAATGACAAATAGCCCCCTCTGAAATATGCTAATAAGATATGATCATCATGTTTTCTTTTCAGGGGGGGGGGAACTATTTTCACCTTATATAACGAGTACACTTCAGACAGATGCACCTACAATGTATAGCTTTACAGCTTCTGATATCCTGAGTTTAAACGTAAACATAAACATGAATGTATAATCTTATAGATTGCAATATGCAGTAGGAAATCGGGATGTTTGACATACAAAAGAAAGGAATCATTCAGAAAGTGTACTAAAAATAAGCAAATTATAACGGCGTGAAGACGAGAATTAACATACTCGTGGACATTGTATAAATATTTGACATGCGCTTGGAATGTACACGTATGTGTGTGTGAAATGGCATTATTCAATGTCCGCTTACACAGAAATTAATTGGGCGACATAAAGTAGATGTATATTGTCACAGCTTAGATTTTCCGCATAGTAACATAGCGTAAAAAAATATAGTCCCATTCGGAGTGATTTATGGCGCGGAGTGATTTATGTATGATTGTTTTAGATTGATTGAAGCTGCGTGTAACGGTACAATGTGTAAAAGCTCATCGTATATAATTTAAAGTTTGGATTTGATAGCAGCCAATAATTGATGCATTACATCTAAGTTACAGACGAAGATGTAATGATACTGTACGTTTAAAACATTGTAAGTGGTTCATTGTTGCATACATTTTGGCCGACGTTATGCATGTCCGCGCATTAGGGAAAAAATTTCTAACCGATACAGAATGCCGGTAAATATCTCCCCGAGATTACCTATCTCATTTGTTATTCAAACCGGCCTGTACTTTATACATATACATGTATATGTAAACGTTTTCCCGGGAGCATTACCATATTATAACTCCTTCAATTTACAAGTGTATTATAGACAATATTAGTTCGACCCTAGCTTAAAGATTTTGGATGATATTAGGTTAGAGACTTAGCTCCTTTAAGGTAGGCTTGCAAATTCCTTGCGGGAAGCACTGCAAAACACGATGTACTTTTATCGAAACACGTTGAATTCCTAGAGAAACACGGTGAATTCCTAGAGAAACACGGTGAATCTTAGAGAAAAATCTCCGCGGAATTAAGCGAAATTTCACCGTGAAATCTAAGAGAATTCGGAGTGTTTTTTTTCGCCGCGTCGGCGCGATTCCAGTCTCAAAAATTTGGTAGGAACTGTACAAACCGGGTTGATAGAATGATAACAGCTAACATCCAATGGTCCAATAAAAGTACAATACTTTCTCAGATGTGCTCTTATATCTTTTTATTGTTCATCAAATTTGTTGAAATCTGCATTCCACATGTTTTTTAACTCTTCAGTTTCTAGTGTTTTTATTCATATTCTTTCTCAAATTCATTTTACATGTAGACATGATAAGTTTACTACATGTACGTACATAAAGTTCCAAACATCGACATTTAGATAAAACAGTTGAACCTGCTTAAAGATGCTAGTGATCATTTATTCTAGTTTAACATTGCCACCAGAACTAAAAACTAAAAAGTGGTGTAAATAAACTTGTTTTAAGGAGGTTTATTGCTAAGAAGTTTTAATCTTGCTGTCTGACCATCAACAACCAAAGCTATCATCTCTGATGCCCATTTTCTCACCTGATGAAAATGGCAGCCTAATGTAATGGTATGCATATTCTGGATCAACGAACTCCTGTATCTGTTGTCAGAAAACCATGCCAGTTTGCTTTATAGATGTAGTCCCAATTAAGCCCATATAATTTGAAACAAGTCTATATTTCGCTGTCTAAACAACTTATATACTTGGGTCTTTTTATTCACAAAGGAATGACTTATAATAATAATAATAATAATATCTTTATTTGGGTAAGAAATTAGGCCAGGCCTTTTTACAATTCTGCCTATCAAATGTGATCACTTCCATAAGGAGTATTTTTTGACATACATGTACAACATGAAAAACAATATAAAGTTTCAATCCCTCAACATACTTGAAATAAACTTATTAAAATGTTTGAGACTTGAATAATTGCAACCCTAAGATAGACCTTCCCAATTAATTTTTCCTGTGGTATAATTCTAACACAAAAGAAAATCAATCGCAAAATCTTTTACCGTTATACAACAAAAAGTGATAAAGAACCTATGATGACTTGGCGTTCAATTAAAATTTACTGCTGCTATAGTTCTGATGCTATTTACGCGCACACGAGAGAGATTTAGAGGCTGTACATTTGTAACAATAGTTGAGTCGGATAGCATTAATGAATTCTAAAGAATAACCATACATTAGCGCTTAGTGGGAGAACGCGGGTCAATATTTCACCAATGTCTGATTGATAGAAAATGGGAGGCTCAATAAATGTAGCGAAAGTTCTCTGACTGTAATCACCTGTTCATCAGTACTATTCTCCATCAGGCGGCATGTACACAGCATTAGTTTGATACCTAAATAACAGACAAGTGGCTACTACATGTACCATCACAATTCCAATACAATCTTGGTTTTCTATGCCGTAAGGCTTCAAAATAAGGTATTGATCATGGTTCAACTCGTCACAATTTGGTCACGAAAAATCTATGTGAGATGTTATGGCACTGTTATATAGATAGTTCATGTATTAGAAAATAATCAGTCACCAGATATGTATCCTACTTTAAGCCATTGTGTTTCAAGTACATGTACATGTACTTACATCAGTGGTTTGATAAGAAGGGGGGCCATTGGATCATTAAAAAAAAATTATTGAACATCTCCAATAATTGACAATTTATCAACTAAAACCATTTTTTTATGTACATGTATACATGTATATCTCTTTTGATATCAGTTGTAAGCAATTTGTTTGCTTGAACATTAAATTATATATATTCTTTTTGCAAAATACAGATAAATTAAAATATTTCATAATATTCAATATTGCAGATTATATTAAAATTTGGTTTAAGAAATGGCAAGTATAGTTTCTGTGCTCTAATTTTATACATATGTACAAACAGACATTGAGGAACCTATAAAATATATCGGTCTATATAAATAGATTTACACAAATATTTCATTGATTTATAAACACAAAAAGCAGCAAGTCGAAAGATGTTTCAACAGGTAAAACAAGATGTAATCCTCAATTCACAAAAAAAGGTTAAAGTTTTGGTGCAGCTGCATATCCAGTGCAAAGAGATCCTGTACCAATTGTGCTTGTTTATACATGCCAAACAGGTTTATCGTCTCCCCTGACAATCCAATTTCAAATCTAACATATATTATGCCAAATGTACATCTATCCTCTCCAAACATTTCTTTTGATGTCGGGCAATAATTAAAATATTAGTGCATACATTAAAACGGATAGGTCTTTAAAAGATTTTTATTTATTCACAATAATTTTGTTTCTTATCATTAAGTGTCTAGATTTACACACATGCAGTAATTATACGCTATATTCACCATGAAAATTATTGGTTTCCTATAAGCTGAATATGAGACTTTAAGACAAGATATCAAAATTACGATTTTTAAGATCTTAAGGATTATCAAACTATCCTATCTGGAATAAAGGCAAACATTAAGATTAAAAATAGGTTGCCAGGCAACGAAACATACGCCCACACAGCAGCCAAATCCTCCGGGCAGTCAACAAGAGTTGTTGCATTTTAAGTAATCACCAGAAAATCATAATTCAAACTCACCCATAACTACGGTGTAACTGTGATATAATCAAACATATTTTTAAATCAGATAATAATTGTGACCTCCAGAGGGACCACAAGCTAAAAAGGGTGATTTTTCGTACAATCAGGGGCCATGATTCAGGAAGTTACAATCCGATATGGGCAAATATGCAATGGAACCAAGATCATTAGGTTATAAACATGTATTTCAAGTTTCATCAAAATCAGTTCAAAATTGTGACCTCTATAGGGTCCACAACCTTGATATAACATATTTTTACACAATTCGCGTACAGACGGCGGCCATTTTATCCGTCAACTCTGGTCCGATTTTCACGAAATTCAAATTCTCTCTTCATTACCATGAAACTGTGATATAATCAAACATTTTTTTAAATCGAATAATAATTTTGACCTCCAGAGGGACCACAAGCTAACAAAAGCGATTTTTCGGACAATCGGGACATAATTCATGAGGTTATGATTCGATTGGCGCAAATATCGAAAGGAATCAAGATCTTTGGGTTATAAACATACATGTCAAGTTTCATCAAAATCGGTTAAAATTGTGACCTCTATATGGTCCACAACCTTGATATAACATATTTTCACACCATTCGCGTACAAACGGCGGCCATTTTGTCCGTCAATTTTGGTCCGATTTTCACGAAATTCTTACTCAACCTTCATAACCATGAAACGGTGATATAATCAAACGTTTTTTTGAATCGGATAACAGTCCAGAGGGACTACAAGTCAAAAAATAGGTTGCCAGGCAACGAAACATACGCCCACACAGCAGCCAAATCGTCCGGGCAGTCAACAAGAATTGTCGCATATTAAGGAATTATCAAAAAATCATTAGAATTTGTTTGGTTTTTATAATCAAACGTTTTTTTTTAAATCATATAATAATTGTGACCTCCAGAGGCACCACAAGCTAAAAAGGGTGATTTTTCGTACAATCAGGGGACATAATTCAGGAAGTAATGACCCGATGGGCGCAAATATCGAAAGGAACCAAGATCTTTGGGTTTAAAACATACCTGTCAAGTTTCATCAAAATCGACTCAAAATTGTGACCTCTATAGGGTCCACAACCTTGATATAACATATTTTCACACTATTCGTGTACAAACGGCGGCCATTTTGTCCGTCAATTCTAGTCCGGTTTTCATGTAATTCAAACTCTCTCTTCTTTACCATGTAACGGTGATATAGTCAAACGTTTTTTTAAATCGGATAATAATTTTGACCTCCAGAGGGACCAAAAGCGAACAAAAGCGATTTTTCGGACAATCCGGGGACATAATTCAGGAAGTTATGATCCAATGGGCGCAAATATCGAAAGGAACCAAGATCTTTGGGTTATAAACATACATGTCAAGTTTCATCAAAATCGGTTCAAAATTGTGACCTCTATAAGGTCCACAACCTTTATATAACATATTTTCACAATATTCGTGTACAAACGGCGGCCATTTTGTCCGTCAATTTTGGTCCGATTTTCACAAAATTCATACTCAACCTTCATAACCATGGAACGGTGATATAATCAAACGTTTTTTTTAAATCGGATAACAATTTTGACCTCCAGAGGGACCACAAGCTAAAAAGGGCAATTTTTCGGACAATCAGGGGCCATAATTCAGGAAGTTACGATCCGATTGGCGCAAATATCGACAGGAATCAAGATCTTTGGGTTATAAACATGCATTTCAAGTTTCATCCAAATCGGTTCAAAATTGTGTCCTCTACACTGTTCACAACCTTGATATAACATATTTTCACACTATTCGCGTACAAATGGCGGCCATTTTGTCCATCAATTTTGGTCCGATTTTCACGAAATTCACACTCGACCTTCATAACCATGGAACAATGATATAATCAAACGGTTTTTTAAATCGGATAACAATTTTGACCTCCATAGGGACCACAAGCTAAAAAGGGCAATTTTTCGGACAATCAGGGGCCATAATTCAGGAAGTTACGATCTGATTGGCGCAAATATAGAAAGGAACCAAGATCTTTGTGTTATAAACATGCATTTCAAGTTTCATCCAAATCGGTTCAAAATTGTGACCTCTACACTGTTCACAACCTTGATTTAACATATTTTCTCACTATTCGCGTACAAATGGCGGCCATTTTGTCCGTCAATTTTGGTCCGATTTTCACGAAATTCGAACTCGACCTTCATAACCATGGAACGGTGATATAATCAAACGGTTTTTTAAATCGGATAACAATTTTGACATCCAGAGGCACCACAAGCTAAAAAGGGCGATTTTTCGGACAATCAGGGGCCATAATTCAGCAAGTTACGATCCGATTGGCGCAAATATCGAAAGGAATCAAGATCTTTGGGTTATAAACATGCATTTCAAGTTTCATCCAAATCGGTTCAAAATTGTGTCCTCTACACTGTTCACAACCTTGATATAACATATTTTCACACTATTCGCGTACAAATGGCGGCCATTTTGTCCGTCAATTTTGGTCTGATTTTCACGAAATTCAAACTCGACCTTCATAACCATGGAACAATGATATAATCAAACGGTTTTTTAAATCGGATAACAATTTTGACCTCCATAGGGACCACAAGCTAAAAAGGGCAATTTTTCGGACAATCAGGGGCCATAATTCAGGAAGTTACGATCCGATTGGCGCAAATATCGAAAGGAACCAAGATCTTTGGGTTATAAACTTGCATTTTAAGTTTCATCCAAATCGGTTCAAAATTGTGTCCTCTACACTGTTCACAACCTTGATTTAACATATTTTCACACTATTCGCGTACAAATGGCGGCCATTTTGTCCGTCAATTTTGGTCCGATTTTCACGAAATTCGAACTCGACCTTCATAACCATGGAACGGTGATATAATCAAACGGTTTTTTAAATCGGATAACAATTTTGACGTCCAGAGGGACCACGAGCTAAAAAGGGCAATTTTTCGGACAATCAGGGGCCATAATTCAGGAAGTTACGATCCGATTGGCGCAAATATCGAAAGGAACCAAGATCTTTGGGTTATAAACACACATGTCAAGTTTCATCCAAATCGGTTCAAAATTGTGACCTCTACGCTGTTCACAAGCTAAAAAACGTGATTTTTCGTACAATCAGGGGCCATAACCCATGAAGTTACAGTCCGATACATGCCAATATCGAAAGGAACCGAGATCTTATGGTGATAAACCTATATTTTAAGTTTAATTGAAATCGGATAAAAATTGTGACCTGTAGACTGTTCACAAAAAAATGTGGACGGACGGACGGACGGACAGGGGCGACGACAATATACGTCCACATAAAAATGTGGGCGTATAAAAAGGCGATTTTTCGGACAATCAGGGGCCATAATTCAATAAGTTACGATCCGATAGGCGCAGATATCGAAAGGAACCAAGATCTTTGGGTTATAAACATACATGTCAAGTTTCATCAAAATCGGTTCAAAATTGTGACCTCTATATGGTCCACAACCTTGATATAACATATTTTCACACCATTCGCGTACAAACGGCGGCCATTTTGTCCGTCAATTTTGGTCCGATTTTCACGAAATTCGAACTTAACCTTCATAACCATGGGAAGGTGGTATAATCAAACGTTTTTTTAAATCCGATAACAATTTTGACCTCCAGAGGGACCACAAGCTAAAAAGGGTGATTTTTTGGACAATCAGGGGCCATAATTCAGGAAGTTACGATCCGATGGGCGCAAATATTGAAAGGAACCCAGACCTTTGGGTTATAAACATTCATGTCAAGTTTCATGAAAATCGGTTCAAAATTGTGACCTCTATAGGGTCCACAACCTTAATATAACAAATTTTCACACTATTCGCGTACAAACGGCGGCCATTTTGTCTGTCAATTTTGGTCCGATTTTTACGAAATTCGAACTCAACCTCCATAACCATGTAACGGTGATATAATCAAACGGTTTTTTAAATCGGATAACAATTTTGACCTCCAGAGGTAGCACAAGCTAAAAAGGGTGATTTTTCGGACAATCAGGGGCCATAATTCAGGAAGTTACGATCCGATATGCGCAAATATCGAAAGGAACCAAGATCTTTGGGTTATAAACATGCATTTCAAGTTTCATCGAAATCGGTTCAAAATTGTGACCTCTACACTGTTCACAAGCTAAAAACGTGATTTTTCGTACAATCAGGGGCCATAACCCATGAAGTTACAGTCCGATACATGTCAATATCGAAAGGAACCGAGATCTTAGGGTGATAAACCTATATTTTAAGTTTCATTGAAATCGGATATAAATTGTGACCTGTAGACTGTTCACAAACAATTGTGGACGGACGGACGGACAGGGGCGACGACAATATACGTCCACATAAAAATGTGGGCGTATAAAAAAGCGCTATTTTGAATACAATACTACACTGTTCGTAATATTTTCAAATTATATGACAATGTACATGTTTGTTTTTTTTTATACCCCCCTGATAAAAGTTCCCATGTTATTGATAAACTTGCCTTGACTGTGGGTGGCTCACTAGGAAAAACCTTACACATGTACATGTACACACATACACATGTACATACAAATCTGATTTTATAAAAAAATTCATTTTTCCCGGTACATGTATAATTTTTTCCATTTTATATGTGTTAAGAATGTACAATGTTTCTTGATTCTCAAATAGTAAATTTTATTAATTGTGCATATGAACATGATATGTTCAGCCTATAATATTATTCTTCGTAAACATTTACATTAATGAAACTTTTATTTCAAGTTTTTGTTTATTTGTTTACAGAACCTTAGTGTTTCATAGAAATATTACAGTACAACTACAGTGGACTTTGTCAAATTTGACATCATACGGGATCGTTACAATATGTCGGAATTCACAGAGTGTCGGAAAATCCAGTTTTACCCAGGAATACACAATCATGTTTCATCTTAAAGTAGCTAAGTCTCTAACTCAATATCATCGAAAGTCTTCGACGTTGAAAACACAAATTATTTGTCAATTTAAATCAACATTGATGGTGTGGTCTTCCCAGGAAAAGATGGGCTTCTGATATCCAATATTTAAGACGAAATAATTTTTTTCCACATTTCAGACTCATTTTCAGCTACAGACCCAAAGAACAAGGCTAGGTATACTCCACATTACATCTCAAACGGTGAGCATGCGCAATAAATACTATGTAGTCTGGAATATCCAGACGCTATATATAATATTGTGATTCAATTGAGACTTCTGGTGTACTTCGCCAAACATAACTGATTTGATATTAGAGTAAAAACGGAAACGATTGAATGTAAATCAGTTTACATACATTCATATTACATTATTATATGGCTTGCGACCCATTTGTGTCAATTTCTAGGCCCCAAATATTAGTGATTTAGCTCCTTTAAATATGGCTTTAGTCTAAAATTTCAGATACATGTATAAAATTTTAATCTCAAAGGGAAGTTATATTAGCTAAATACCAAAATATAACAAATATAGAAGTTTTAAACGCAAGGTGATGTACTGTAATAACCTTTCAAAAGAATGTTTAAAATATCTCAATCTAAATATGGTAAATTATTAACCTGTTTTCAAGAAAACGAAAAGAAATTTGTTTATCATACATTCCTGGTAAAGACAGAGGCTTCCAATCCAAGACAGTGATAAATTAAGTCATCACAAATCTAAACAGTTTATAAATTATTATTAACAAAAAGCCCTGGAAATTTACTTTATAAAAGGAGGTTAAATTTAAAGTAAGGTTTCAAAATGAAGAAGTGTTTCTGGCTATAGGATAAATCATGCTGCATTAGTGCCAGCATTGCTACAATGTCTGGGATAAAAAAATATTTACATTCGATATTGCTAGTCTATATGTGGCTTGAGCAAAGACTTCTCAATAATGGCATCTCTTTAAAAAGTAGTCTTCAAGTATGATTCTATGTATACATACAGTTCAGCTACTGATTTAGTGTGAAAAACGTCTAAGCTTTCTCTTGCGGCTAACAGCATAGACTCTATATTTAACAGATGAGAATATGTGAGGATACCGTTAGCCGTGAAATCTTTTGTACAAAACGGATCAAAAATAAATAAAAATCATCCACAGGAATATAGAAATTTTATTTTTATAAACTAATGCATGGTTTGAACCCTTTTTATTAAATTTAGAAAACTGTATTAATATAAATCTCTATCATTTGCTACATTGTTATGGATTGATTCCATTTATTGCTGAAATTTGATCCAAATATTTTTGTAACACATGAATTGTTAATTTGTTAGGATCACTAGAATTATAATTAGTAATTTAATCAATGTAGTTACTAGAGCGATACATTATTGACTTTCACATATTTAGCAGATAATTGTTGAATCAAAATTTTCATTGATATAACAACCATACTATTCCTACAACAGATGACAGTGTGGTTTTATTACAACATACATATTTTCATCATGGAAAAGCAGAATTCTTGCATATTTTAAGACAATGAATCATACTAAATTGTTTTGCCTTGTTTGTTCTCTCCACATACATTAAAGGGACAATCCTGATAAGAACAGAGTCTCAAAAATTAAAGTCAGAGTATTTATGAAATTTATGGACCAAAATATAGTGGCATGGTGTATTTACCTTGTATCAAAATTTCAGCTCAAAATATTGAGTCGTTTGGACGTGAACGTCAACACTGCTTATCCGGACACGTAACCCTTTTAAGATTTCGGGTCAATTTTTTCATTGGGTGACCTGATAATCGATTAATGTTTCTTGAGAGGTCTATACAGTGAATGACCCATGCCCTGTACTTGATAACAAAAGGTAAATTTCACCTACATATTATTTTTACAGAAAAAAAGTCTGGTTTTATCCAGATACTGTATAATAAAACGTTCCCCATTTCCAGATGAAGACTGTCAGGTTTAAGTTATTTACAAGCGTATCACAAATATCGGGTTAGTAGATGGGCCTTAGGGTATGGATTTTAAAGGATTTTAACACAAAATTAAGCAGTTTTATT
The DNA here is from genome assembly GCA_036850965.1 of Patella caerulea. Lineage (NCBI taxonomy): Eukaryota > Metazoa > Mollusca > Gastropoda > Patellidae > Patella > Patella caerulea. The sequence continues at coordinate 44,018,798 of JAZGQO010000001.1, read as the reverse complement.
CCCCAAAAATTTATCGGGATTGGCACTTTAACTGAAATCATAAATTTAAGAGCCACATTTGGCTTTTCTGTTTTTAATAAATTATTATGTCTGTAAGTCTGTGGACAATAAATTTTGCCCACTACTCTCACAAACCCTTAATCTAAATCCCCAACACCACTCAACAAAGGCTTTAAAAATACAAATTTGACAATATTTAAATGTAAACTTTAATGGGTGATTGGTTCTCAACTATTGTTATCAGAAAAAGGTCTGATCAACCGGTGAAACTAATCATAAAAGGATGATGATATAACACATGTATTTAATTAGGAATAGTCTAATATGGGTTAACTCTCTTGTTGATACACACTGGTCTAAATGAATACACATCATCATGATATACACAACAATACCTGAATGAGTAATTCACATTAATATAGGATACTAGATATTGGGATGGATATCCAGAGATTTCATATCTACTTGTATATCATGTAAGGGTTGAACATCATAATGATAATACTAATAATTCACACTTTGTTTAAGACTCAGCATTTATCTAATTGTAAAATTGTCTAAGAATTATTGATTTAAATGTGTTTATGTTTTATACGAATGATAAAAAGTACGCATAATTTTTGTATCTTTACCAAATGGATTACAAATTTCAATTTCACTCTCATATTGTTTTTTTATTACAAAAGGTATTAATATTTACAATGCATGGGAAGTGAAATTGTTTAAATAATATTTTCTGTGGACTGATTCAATATTTTATAATCATTTTTTTAAAACTTTCATTATATGACATTTCCCTGTCATTTTATAAGTGTCTGTAAAATTATGACAATTTGTCATGTAAAAGTCACATAAATATTCATAAAAAAGATGATTATATACATTCTTCAAAATAATAAATAAATACTAATAGATAGCTTTAGATGAATAGTTTCTGATATGATTGTATCTTTTCCAGGCCAGTGGGTACGGGACTTCATTATAATATGCTAAACAAAAAGACAGCATATAAATGTATTGAATTAGATAAATAAAACTGCTTTTGAGCACAAGCTAAATCACATTTTGTAATCCATGTGATAGAGACTAAACTACCAGTTTGTAATCCATTTGATGAAGAAAGTACTACATGTGTCTTAATTTCTTAATGTTATTTTATGATCAGTGTAGACTGCTTGAAATTAAAAGTGTTATAGTATACATCTATAGTGGGTGTAGAACGTAAGTAATACGTAGATATATCCAATGTAACTTACACACATGTACATCAAAATAAGTATGAATGTACTTACCTAGATCTAAGGCATGTCCTGCCCCAAGAAGAATCCAAATTGTTACACAAAACACTTTAAAGTTAAAATGCTGTATAGTTCTCCAATTAAATATATCCATTTTTAATATGTAATCTCCTTATTGCATTTCACTTGTATACAAATCATAAAATCATTGATGTAGATGATAAGGCATTGTAATTGTTAACTATGAATCCAATTTTTCACATAATTCACTAATAAACAAATTATTCTAAAAATAGCAGATAAAAACAATAGTTATCTCGTTTTCTGATAAAACTGTGTTTTTACTATTGAACAAATTATCAGTGAATATATAAGAGTAGGAATCTTGTCAAATGCACAGTACTATCCACAATGCCAATCGAAAACACAATAGTGTTACTGGTACCTGCACTACACTATATATATATATATATATATATATATATATAGTACATTTACAATAAATAAGTCTGGAGCACTATAATTACACCACAAAATTCCTGGACACTCTCCTTCTTTTAGATTTTTTAATCTCTCTCTAAAATGGAAGTGGTGCTTGTTTTAAAATCATGTTGTTTCCAATGGATATCCTCACACTACTCTTGTTCAACTAACTACACCAGCTTCTCATTCTCCATCCCACTTCCCATATGTTCTCTGTGGAATAACCAACAATACACTTTACTATACAGACATTATGGAGAATGGGTTAGACCCATTGTTAATACGAGGGGTGGACAGGTAGTCGAGCACAGTCAACCGTACAGCTCTGTCTATAGCTTGAGCCATAAATGTCTTTTCCACATGGTTTGTCAGTAAAAACTGCTTGTATAACAATATGAAGGGTTAACATGGCCGAAGATGCTTTTTTTGGATAACATCAGCAGATTGTGTGACATTATAGCAAATACGGGTTAGTCCACCACTGTATTAGCTTTCACAGCAGTTGTAGTTGAAAAATCTTGCATCCCCCACATGCTTGTTGCCTCTGGGGCTCTCAGAACGGGACTTCATCTTTTCTTTTTGTTGTCACATAGCGTGCATACGTCTGTAGTCATCTATATACCAATTATCTATGGAAATTAATTTGTACTTGGCCATGAAAACCATTGATAAGCAAATTTTTTCTCAACATCATTTCATGAATCTTAATAAGCATTTCTTTATAATACTTTACCGGCTGTGACCATGAGTCATTTTAAATTACACAAATTATTTGCTTCAATTTTTTTTCTCTTAGAACAACTTAATGACAGATTTCAAATTAATTTTCTTTTTTTATAATTCTTCATATTTAAAATTATTCACCTCTGTTGTTTAATAATGTAAAAGCGAAAGTCACTTAAAAATTTGTTAAAATGTAAAAGCAAGCATGCCATAAAATTCTCACATTCCATTCTATGCCAAAACCTAATCCGTAATCCAAAATACATCATATTATTATCTTAAAAGACAATCATTTTAAAATTATGGAAATAATTAATATCAATAATTTTGAATGACAACTGATCTAATTTCTGGAAAATCTCATGGATTATAAATAATTTTATTTAACCAATTAATTAATTATTAGCTCGTTAATTGATCAAAGATATTAAATTAGTTAGAAGTGAGTTAACCAGATCAACATTGTAACCCGTAAGTGGATTAAGATGAGATGTAAGTCTAAAACACATAACAGCAGGGGTTTTATTAGGGGTAAACATGTACTATTATTCCTTTTCTAATCATTAAGTACACCTCTCCTTGTAAACTAAACACAGCAATTAGGCAGTCTTATAAAGTATATTGAGGGGGGGGGGTGTCCTGTGGACTTGACACCATGGAAACATGTCACAGTCAATTGCTTTAAAGAAACATCTGTCTTTAATACAACTTGTCAACCATTAAATATTCAAATTAGGAAGCCAAGCAAAATTATCATCACCAGTTAAAGGATATTTGTGAATAGCCTTGCCTCTTCTATTTAATGATACTTGTAAAAAATACCAGACTGAAACATTACTAAAATTGAACAACGCTTCATTAACTCATTTATTTAATTTTCTAGAAAAATATAACACTTTATCATTTCCTTGATTTATGAGAAATAATTTCTTTTTTATCAAGATAATGTTTTATAATATACATTTCAATACTTACAACAATATAAACACAATTAAATCAGTAAAGAACTTATGCAGAAACCTCATTAAGTTTGAATTAAACTCGCAACTCCCAAAAGACTAAGCAAGTAATTTAGTTTGTGTTAGAAAAAAAAAAAATAATATGTAATCTACTGTGCAATGTTTCATAAGAATACATTTTAATGATTGTTTTTATTAAAGCAAAAATTTATGTAATTTTGTTATTCTTAAACTGAACTACACTTGGAGTCTTATCTGAGTTTTCTATAAAAAAAGATTTGAGTTATTTTCATATAAAATTACTACAGTGTTATAAATGTTTCCAGTGAAAAACCTACATCATTATATTTTTTCAAAATGTGACATTTAAAGCAAGTAACGTTTGAAAATACTTTTGTTTCCTAAGCATCTGATTAAAAAGGGTGCTCCAATACCGTTAAATAGTTTTTTCTAACCATCAATTATTATTCAGCTTCAAGCAGAGGCGGATCAAGGCTCTGATGGCCCTAGGCAGCTCGACTAGCTGGTTCTTTGTAGGACTGGTTTGACGTAGTTGGACTAAGACCGCTGTAAGAGAAACGAAATTTCCGAGGATATACGTCCATACTTTTCTTTTCCTACTATCTTCAATTAGCTGTAATTTTTGTCACTTGTAGTAAAGTACTTCTTTCTTCATAACGAACAGCTGATACAACCGAGTGAGGTTCGTCGTAAGCGTAGTCCAGTGAATTAAATAATGTAAAAAATAAAATTTAAAAAGGTCGTCCAAAATTTTATGGGCCCTATTTTTTTCTTGGGCCCTAGGCAGCTGCCTACACTGCCTATAGGGTAATCCGCCCCTGGATTCAAGACAGTCTGGCTTTAAATATGCCCTCCATGCATTAACAAGATTTTTATGATACCAAAACATTAAAATTTATTTTACAAATTCTAAATATCATTCATGGAAAATTTAAGAAATTGTTTTATTTGTCTACAAATCAATATAAGCCAAGAGTTTTCTATAGTTGTAGATCATATCATTTGTACACAATAACAGGTTTAGGTAAGGGGAGATAACTCAATTTGAACATTTGTTTTAATTAATTAATTGGATTAGTTACAGTGATAAAAGCCAAGATTAACATGCAAAATTAAATGAGATGGTTATAATTAACTGTAATATCAATTTATATATGAAGATAATGATAGGGTTTGGACTGTTAGGGTTATAAGCTACATTGGCTGTTTCATATTATAATATTGATTGCAATGAAGCTGATCGGATTTGTAATAACCGGTTGAGTTATTATAATTTTGACTTTCTTGTTAGAAAACAACAGAATTTACCAAAACACTGATAAAATTACCCACCCCTCAAAAACAACAAAACATGTTTTAATCTGGGAAATATATAAATAAAAAAAAATAAAAAAAAAATAAAAAAATTCAAGTGGTCAATGATTGACTCTACATTTACACTGGAGATGGTAAATCTGACTTAATTTAAAATATTAGACCAGTCTGTAAATCTATCAATTAGTCAACCTTTTTCGTGTGGTTTTTAAGGAGTTCAATGAATGTTCTTGCAAGAGATTATACTCTACTCTAAGTAATGTGATTCTAAGATTATTGTCTAATTTATTTTCTGGGTGAAAAAGATAATACCTTTATAAATTAATATAATATGTGCATATTCAATGTTTTATATGTGTTGGTCATGAATTCTGGGTGATTTTGGAAGGTTGGAGGTGTATTTTTAAAAATTTGATGAAAGGGTAATGGCACAGCGTTTTGCAAGCTACATCTATAAACAAATGGCTGCATGTTTGATCCTCAGGGTATACAGAGAGAGAGAAAGACATTTATTAATGTCCATTCAACACTCACCCAGTGATTTCGGGAGATTATATTTCAATAATTCACTCCTTGTTTAAGTCGGTGATCCAACCAGTGATTTGCACAGCTAACAGGTCATATGATCTAAACTAAAACACAATTGTTAGACTACTTTGTCTCCTCACCTTATAACAACTAAAGGATCTTCTTGACTGAAGAATATCAGAAAAATCTAGAAAAAATCAACATTTTTATAAATATATATTATTATTTTTTCCTATATCTATCAAATCAAACATAAAAGTATAAATAATGTAAATGTAAAATACTGTATGTTCTGTAAGGTGTTATAATTAGTTGGTCAATGTGGTACAACAAACACCTGACTTGTTTGGTCTTTGAAGCAAAAGGTGGACCACAGCCAGGTGTTACCCAAATTACCTGAAAAAAAGAACCTTGTTTGTTTACTTATCATTTATCATATCATATGGTCGTGTTATGTGGTTACACCTTAGAAACCAGTTTTTAAGTAGTATAAAAACAAATTTACTGAGCTTTATCTATTATTTTCTTATATGGCTTATAGCTGTTCAGATATTTTCAATCAAAACCATATTAGTATTTGTCTAAAGATCCATTGTGTTTGGCTGGCAAAAAATCAAAGATAGGTTGTCAGGCACCTATACCCCCACAGCACCTAAGTTGTTCGAGCAGTCAACAAGAGTTGTCACATATTTTTTCTATTGTTGGTAATGAAACATTTATAATACACTCAAATCTGATTAAGAGTAACAACTCATTAAAGATACTTTCCCAGAAAAGTATTTATCAGGTGGTTATTTCCAATAAAAGAATGGCAATTTTGGTATATGTGACCCGGCACAGCTAAATGAGTCGGAAGTCGCAAAGCTAGATTCTGCGATAGAGTGCAATTATGGTTCAGTTGGTCAAAATTTTCAAAATTCAAATTTTCTCATTAAAAGCCTCAAAAGTACCTCTTTCGTCAATTAAAAGTTTAATTTTCATGAAAAGAACATCTATTAATGTTCAAAAATTGCATTTTGTAAAAGGCAGTCAGCAAGGAAGTCATTAATTATCTTGGAATAAAGCAAAACAATCGTTCATTTACTTGCCGTTTTCATAAAATGTCCAAGCAACCCGGAGAACACCAAATCTCATGTTACAAAGCATGAAACCTATGTATACCATGATCCGGACATAATAAAGAGGAAGTTTCATATTTTTTCCGTCAATTTTGGCAACAATCTTGAATTTCCGCCATTTTGGATTTTTGAAATTGATTTTCAGTCCTATATTTGATTACAGCGAACCCAAGAACCCAATATTTGGCAAAACACAAGCCATATCCTATCTCTGCTTCCCAAAATAATAGAAAATTGTGACATTTTGGCCGCCATCCTGGATTTCTGCCATCTTGGATTTTGGTCGCCATCTTGGATTTCCGCCATCTTGGAATTAAATTATTTTCTGTGCCCATATTTGATTTCTTCGACCCCAACCCCATGCTATGTATACCGCGATCCAGACATAGTACAGAGGAATTTTCATTTTTTTCATCAATTTTGGTCGCCATCTTGGAATTAAATTATTTTCTGTGCCCATATTTGATTTCTTCGACCCCAACCCCAAGCTATGTATACCGTGATCCAGACATAGTATAGAGGAATTTTCATTTTTTCCATCAATTTTGGTTGCCATCTTGGATTTCTGCCATCTTGGATTTTTGATATTTTATTTTGTGCCAATATTTGAATTCGGCATCCCCAAAAATCTCATGTTACACACCATGAAAGCTATGTATACCGTGATGCAGACATAATACAGAGGAATTTTCATTTTTCTGTCAATTTTGGACGCCATCTTGGAATTTTAAAAAAATTTCATTTTCCATATTTGATTTCTGCGACTCTCAACATTCCATGTTAGACACCATGAGAGCTATGTATACCGTGATTCGGACATGATATATAGGAATTTTCATTTTTTCTTCATTTTTGGCCGCAATTTTAAAAAATGGCGCTGCACCATCACAAAAATAATTATTTTTTTAAAAATTCTTCTTTATTCGTTTTTTGTAGCCCATTTCGCATTGGGAAAGCATCTGACGTTTTATTGAGTTTCAAAATAAATGTTTATTGTCCCATGAATATTGCAAAAATCTAAGTGTCATTTTCAGAGGCCGTTTTCTCCGAATTTAGGATACCAGGGATGACTAGACCACCCAACTTCAAATCGCAATTTCTCACAGATGAAACGTCGTAAAGCAATGGTTAATACATCATTGAAAAGCTGAGACTAGTCTCTCTTTGGTTATTCCAAAACCTCACTTTTGAACAATTGGTCACTGTGACTCATTTTGCTATGCCGGGTCACATATATGGAAAGTAGAAATAACCAATCTTTCCCCCCCCAAAAAAATTGAATTGGCCATACCCAAATATTTAGCAAACAATAATGATTTCTTAGGAGTGTTCTTAGCCAGATACATCTTCAAAAAATTTTGTAGCCCCACCAAATTTTATGAGCTGGCTATGGGCCCAGTCAAGAACATCAACTCTACTAAAAAGTAGAACTGATTTAAAAGGAATGTTTTTAGGAATGGGGTTTAATGTCCACTTGGCACAAACTAGGCCATATCATGACTAACATGGTGCAATTATATTTCAATAATTTTTTTGTGCATAGAATTTTAAGAATAGACCACTATAATTGTTAATTATGTTGACTTCAAGATTTCAACACCGCATATTCTGAGAAGACAAATAAGAAAAAAATTATCCAGAAAAAAAAACTAGCAAAACTAAAATCTGATTGAAATTTAAATTTTCGAAATCTTGTAGCTTTTCAGACTAGTGCTCTAATTGTCAATTATGTTTTCTTCCTTCTGCATAAAAAAATGGAAACAGACTTAATGTCTCTCTACGTCAGAGAAATTAATGTAATATATAATGACATTGGAAAAAAATGGACCAATTCTTACATGCTGAGAATTCATTACTTTTGTCACAGTTATCAGGAACATTTTTTGCTGGTAGAAAGAAATTCCTTTGCAGGTAACTTTTTGTATTTTCCATGAAACTAGTTGCTGAAGAAATGCTATTTACCTGATTTAAATAACAATATATTATGTTTTATCTTGTTCAAAGTTAACCAAGAAACATGCCCTATTCAATCATGTGGAAATGTGGAGGTACATTGCAGTTGCCCCTGTCCGCCGGTCTGTCCATCGTCCACAATTTCTTTAGAACGCATTAGCGGCTATAGGTAATATCCATTGACTATAGATTTATACACAGTGTTAAAGTTCGTGAGACGAAGAAGCCTATTGATTTTCAGCAATATCCGATAATTACTGTCAGAGTTATGACCCTTGGTCACTTTGAAACATAAATCTAACGCTACAATATACGTCCACATTCCTGCTTTGATTGATATGGTACTTTGTCAAGAAGGCTGGGCGTTTGGTTTGTTTAGCGTTGAAGGTCGTGCCTCAATATCAAGATAATCCATTCAGAATTGTGGCTTTCAGACGCTAAAGGCAAAAAGTGGGCGCGGCTCTGCCCCTTAGGATCAGGACATTCACCAAAATCAATTGGCTATAAGGAATACATATGCCAAGTACCAAGCTGATTCTTTCAGAATTGTGGCCTGTAAACCACAAACACAAAAATTTGGCGTGGCTTGCCTCTGGGAGTCAGGACATGCAGTTGTCGTCCTTAGGCTATAAGAAATACATATCCCAAGTTTAAAGACGATCCATTTAGAATCATTGCCTGTAGACAACATACACAGACACAAAGTAAAAATGGACATGGCTCTGCCCCTGGGGGATAGGAAATCACCCAAAACAATAGGGGTCATCCTTAGGGTATAAGGAATAGGTTTGCAAAGTTTTAAAAGGATCTGTTAAGAATTGCATTCTGTAGGCGAACACAAGACACAAAAACATTGGGCGTTGCTCAGTCCCAGGGGGTCCGGCATGCACCAAAAATAATAGTGGTCAGCCTTAAGGAATAAGTATAAAAAAGTTTTCAAGACGATGGATTAAGAATCGTGGCCTGTAGGTGACACACAGACACACAAAAAGAAAATTTGCATCAGGCATGCACCAAAAACAATAGGGATCATCCTTAAGGTACCAAGAAGAAGTATGCAAAGTTTCAAGATGATACGTTAAGAAATGTAGCTTGTAGATGACAGACAAACAAATATAAGAAATGGGTGTTGCTGTCCCAGGGGGGTAGGGCATGCACCCAAAACAAAAGGGATCATCCTTAGGGAATAAGGAATAAGTATTTTAAGTTTCAATATGATCGATTAAGAATTGTGGTCTGTAGGCAACACACAAAAAGAAAATGGGCTTGGCTCTGCCCCTGGGAGTTGGACATGCATCCCAAATGATAGGGATGTTGCTTATGGTACAAAGAATAAGTATTCAAAGTTTCAAGATGATACGTTAAGAAATGTGGCTTGTAGACGACAAATAAGTACAAGGAATGGGTGTGGCTCTGCCCCTGGGGTAGGGCATGCACCAAAAAACAATACAGATCATTCTTCGGGTGTAAAGAGTAAGTATACAAAGTTTTAAGAAAATCCAGTAAGAATTGCCCCCTGTAGGCAACACACAGGTAAACAAAAAGAAAATGGGCGTGGCTCTGCCCCTGGGAGTTGGGCATGCACCCCAAAGGATAGGGATCATCCTTAGGGTGTAAAGAGAAAATATACAAAGTTTGAAGAAAATTCAGTAAGAATTGCACACAGTAGGCGACACAAAGACACATGAAAAGTAAATAGGCGTGGCTCTGCCCCTGGGGGTTGGGCATGTACCCCAAACGATGTTCCTTTGGGTACAAAGAATATGTATGCAAAGTTTCAAGGTTATAAGTTAAGAAATGTGGCCTGTAGACGACAAACAAACAAATACTAGAAATGGGCGTGGCTCTGCCCCTGGGGGTTGCGCATACACCAAAAACAATAGGGATCTTCCTATAAGGAATAAGTATACAAAGTTTGAAGAAAATCCATGAAGAATTGCGCCCTGTAGGCTACCCACATACATACATACATACACACACACACACACACCATCACACAGACAGGGGCGATGGCATAATACGTCCACATTATGAATGTATAAAAATGTTGTGAACACTCTAGAGGCTAAAGTTAATACCAGATTGACTATAAATTTAAACAGTGTTTAAAGTCATGACACGAAGAAGCCTATAGATTTTCAGCGATATCTGATAATTTCTGCCCTTGTTATGACCCTTGATCACTTTGAAATATTTTGTGGATGCTCTAAAGGCTAAAGTTTATTTCTGATTGACTTTAAATTATACACAGTGTTTAAGGACATAAGACGAAGGATCCTAGCCAAACAATCGAAACAATTCTAGCCATTTCTGATAATTACTTAATGGTCGATTACTCTTAATCAGTTATTCAAGTGTTGTAAATGTTCTCCTTACTGACAAAAGAAAAAATATGCGACTACCCTTGTTGACTACCCTGACAATTTAGCTGTTGTGGGCTTATGTTCTGTTGCCTGTCAGACTATCTTTGATGAATTAGTGAGATTGCCACATGCTAAATTTGTTTATAAGCTTTACAGTCAGCTTTTCAAACATTTTCTTGCACCCAGGGGAAATGTGGGTGCCTCTTTTGGGGCCAGGCTTAGTCTGTCCCTGGCATTTATAAGCCAGGTTTGTCTATTGTAACGTTATCTCATATATACTATAAGCAAAATGTTCCTAAATGTTTTAACAATGCCTGTCAGAGTTTAATGTTAAATACACTAATATCTACTTGAAACGGCAAATTTCTACAAAATATTGAAATGCATATTTTTTTTGCTGGGGTCAGCAATTTGAATCTGGTCTATTCTGGTGGCTAAGACAAGCTAGCTTACAAAGCCAAAGGCAGCCTTCTTGATGACAAATAGCGAACTGTTTTTTTTTTAATTGTGGTTAATTTCCCCAGCTTTGCCTTTAAAAAAATAAATTTAAGCATGTTTAACAATCATCAGCATTTTTAAACCAGCTGAATAAAAGCTTCTGAATGGCATACTAGCTTCATACATTTAGTACAGTTTGTTTTAAGACACTTTCCCTAGTGCCCCCACTCATACTATAATATTACACATTAATTTACATAATTTATACCATCTGAATAATCTGCCTCTTAAATCCAAAAATGAGTGTCTTCTTCAACAAGTCTTCAAATATGCCTTACGAAAAACCTAGTTTACCAATGTCTGGTTGATAAGAGCGTTGACATTTTCAATATCTACCTATTGTCAACTTTTACAACCTAATATAGATCATGGCCTGTCAGTTTTTATCATGATAAATTGAGAAAATATGCTCAACACTTGATGATGTGGTTTTTAATTTCTTTTCCTGAAATCAAATTTTTATAAAATAGATCTTAGTGGGCTTAAATTTACACTTGTACATGCATCATTTTAGTGAGTAATTATTAAAGCAATGTCCTCATGAATTTTCCTAAACACTGAATGTGACTAGTTGCAATTAATTAAAATCAGAACAAAATTGAGAACAGATTTCACAATAAATAAGTATTAAATTCCTACAAAACAAATCTTCGCATTCCTTCCTTTACATCTGAACAGTCCTTGAGATGTCCTCTAAATTATTAAAGCACTGTCATCATAAATTTTATCTTTTTATAAACACTAAATGTGACCCTCTGCAAGTAAAATAACAATGGATGGTGAAACAGTTTGAAAAAAAGAATGAATGTCACATGTCCATTCATATGGTAAATACTTATAACGGTTGGTAGAAATACTGTATACAGAAAACGGTGGATGCTTTACCATAAACTAAATATACAATATTACTCTATTGTTTGTGTAATAATAATGCTTTAAAGCGTTTTCTTTCTTATTGGTTTATTACTAACAAAAAAAGCTGTTACCATTCCTGACTTGTCAAACTTTCCATTGGTCATTAAAAATACCTGAATGACAATAAAATGTCTCATTAACCTTAGCCTGTCGATAGTTTTGATCGCACCAGTATTAGGAAAAAGAATGAAAACGGTGCTGTAGGTTAGAATTTTAGATTACCTATTGATCTGATTTATTGAAAAAAAAACCACGATAACTTTCTATACAGCTGTATGTTATTATATTCAATTTATTTGATCAGAGATAAAATTTAAATGACCAACTGAGAAATTTTTGTTTATAAATCATTTTTTTATTTTTGTAACAACTAGATTAAATGTCATCTTATTCATCCATATTTTATAACATCACTGGCTTTCATCTGGTTTTATAAAAGGGCACAATCAATATAGCAACTGTTTTATCATTAGTTTGAACCTCACCTTATATCTAATTTAAATCTGTAAATTTTGGAACCAAACTATCAAATATCAATAAATAGCTTTGTTATACGTTTGTCTGAAATTTATTAATTTGATAATTAGAATTGACAACCTTACTTCACGCAGTCAAATCCAGCAAGCACCATATGTTCATGCCTTATACCGATACTCTTTTTCCAATTTCAAAATATTCTCCACAAATAAATCTTTGTTTTAAAAATTTTTTTAAAATGGTTTGGAAATCCATGCAAAAGAATTTGTCTCATTTTCTTTTTCCCCTATTTCTTTTTTAAAATGGTTTGAAAATCCATACAAAAGAATTTGTCTCATTTTCTTTTTCCCCTATTTCTTTCTTAAAAGTAATACTTGAAAAAATTTAATTAAATTCATTCTTGAATAATTTTGTTATTTATTGTAATAATATTCCAGCTTTGCATCACTTTGCAAAATGCAATTAGAGTTAGAGACAGAGTAAATTAAAGTAACATTAATGTATCATCAGTTTTATAATTTTCTATAAATCAGTTTATATTGCTAGATGAAACAGGGTGTCAGACCGACTGCTGTTTATAGCATGTTACCTCTTATATTCACAAGTTCTCTCTGTCATATGAGTGATATGTTTAATGAGCAATCCAACCTATTATTTTTTTCTTCTAACAGCCGGTTGATAAAGACACATTTGGTTATTTTACAGCACATTTTAATTATGGGAAAAGTGATACATGTATTCTCATTTGTGGAGTTCACTTAGTCATTTAATGTATTTGATGGTCATTTCAGTGATTTTTAATCCCTTGCAAACTATAATATTGTGAAAGTTGAATCTCTAGAAGGAAAATATTTACAAAAATATGATTTATCTAAAATTGGTCAACATTCATCGCCCTTTGCAGAAAATATAAATATACATGAAATAGCTTGACCTACACCAAAAATGCTTATCATCAAACACATCAAGGCCTTCACCTAATAAAGTGTGACTGACAGATTGATTAACTGGAAAAAGGCAGGGGGTAAAAAGGGACCTTCTTTACAAAATCAAAAGTACTTGATGAGAAAAACCATTCTTGTTGAAAATTTATTCATATCAACCAATTCTTACACAAATTATGTGTGGCCATATAAAGTTTACTTTGGTTTCTACTGATTTCCAGGACTATCTTCATGTGTCTGACAAATATAGAGATAATAATTAACTCTGCTATCATTTTTTCAAACAAGTCAGCCCATGTATTATGAAGATTTATTTTTTCAATACTCAGATATGTTTATAAGTACATACAAGAACAATCTTGACTTGAAAAATTGGACATGTTTTTTACTTTTTATACTGTTTTTTTCTCCTTGAGGATGACGGTTAAGACAAAAGTGTTTTGTATATGAGTGTTATGACGGAAGACACAGATGGAGTAACATGGCAATCTCTTGCTCAAAAGCATATTTGAGGTTTACCACAGAAAACTTGAGATACACAAATTGAAAGTAAAGGCAAAAATACATGCAATTTTCCACCCAACATTTCAATATAACCAACCTCTTAACTCATGTATCCTTCTGCTTAAAAATCATGAATATTTGGGAAAAACCTGTCAGAAAATGTATTTTCAAAGCCTTTTCTTTGATTTTACACTAAAAAATCTGCAAAACGTGAAAGGGAGAGAAAGACTAATAATAACTTTTGCTCTTCATTTGTCTGTTGTCTGTGCAGCGTAGGAATATTTGGTGCGATGTGTCCATATAAGATTCGAACACATTGAACGATATGAACAATGTAATTTAATACGTTTCGGGCATAAACCAATAAAAAAACAAATTTGCACTAAGTAGTAATACAAAATATATGACCGGTAGTATCATGGTCACTATTTTCTTGTTTTAACCCGAGTTTAATGACTCATCAACACAATACTCAGTTTTTATCAAACATTTGTTTATTGTTATTTATATGGTTACTCAAGAAATACAGCGTTGGAGCATTCTGCCCAGACAGTGGGGTTTCTGTCTATGCTTCAAATTCAAGGGTTCTTTTTTTACACCACAGCAATGTCTTCACAAATGGACCTCAATTTTTTTATTTTATCTCATCCGAACAACTAAGGCACACTTTCCTTTTCAGCTCTGAAGGCTCCATCAATAAAAAGTGAAGGCCAGACTTGAAAAAAACTAATTATCTTTTTTGCTCACACCAGGATTAGAACTTGGTCCATTCTAGTTGAGAGTCTACTGACTTAACTCCTCCAATAGCATTCATCTGAAGAATCAATTATGTATGGCAAGCCAAAGCGGAATTAATTGCAAGACCGTTTTTCTGTATGGAAAAGGAAAAGTCGAGTATATAACAATGTTTTCATTACCTTCCAAGCATTTTTCACATGTCAAGACTAAAAATTCACATGTCAAGACTAAAAATTCACATGTCAAGATGGAAAAATTCACATGTCAAGACGAAAAAAATCACATGTTAAAACGGAAAAATTCTCATGTCAAGATGAAACAAAAAATCATATATCAGGAGCACGTGACCATTCAAGAGCATGTGACCATTCAAGAGCATGTGGCTACAAAAACCGATGACGTCATCAACTTTGTCTCTTTATCTCTCTCTCTTTATCTCTAGCTCTCCCTCTCTTTATTTCTCTCCTCTCTCTCTGTCAGTTTCTCTCCTCTCTCTCTATTTCCTGTCTCACTATTTCTCTCTCTCCCTCTTCAGTAATTAAGGTCGTAAAGTCCAAATCCATACAATCCACGTTATAAATATAACTAGATCCTCAAAGTAGATATTAAAGCTTTCATATTCACAGTCACTTCCTGTCACATGTCATGGGTCATGTAAATAATCTCATCAAGAAAAAAAAAATCATTGAAATCGGTCAAAATATAGCGAAGTTTTTATGATTTTTCATTCGTAAACAACTTTATCCGCACGAAAAACATCAAAGACAAAATTCGAAAATGTGACATTTTCAAATAACAATTTTTTGTTCCTGAGACATATTCTCCAAACTACGGCCTATTGCTTTCATTTACGTGCTCGTTAATGTCGAGTTTTTACCTTTTCTCAAATTCAGTTCGAAATGGTGACCATTCTGATCCAATAGATTTTTAGGCATTCCTTCAAGGATTCCGAAAATGTAACTCCCATGTGTGTAAGTAAAATATCGCAAATGCCTTTGGGATTTTTCACGTTTCAAGATGGCGGCACTTCCGGTTCGATCCACAAACTCAGTATTTTGTGTACGAATCAGTAATTTCTTGTCTAGTATCGAAAAAAAATTAGGTCATTCAAACCTATATTTCTTTGATTTTTTTTTAAAAATTTGATCCCTAATTTCGTCAAGGGGAGATAATTTAGAAAATTTATATTTATATTTTTGAAGTCACATTGGTAAGATCTACTTATATACTATATGTCATGAAAATCGTACAACTATTAAAGAAGTTCTCAAATTGGTCTAAACTTCCGGTTCGAAATCACAGCGACGAATTTTCGAAATTCGAAAATGTGAAACTGCAGATGAAAATGATTTTTTTCAAGGTATTCAAAGAAAAAAGAATTAGTAAAATCGGTTAAAAAATAAGAAAGTTACGGCTACGCATTTTCAGTTTTTTCGTTCGTAAAATTCGGTGATTTCGGAGTCGTAAAACGTTTTGAAAATATGTCATTGACCTAATGAACGCCTTCACCAAGATTGAACATTCTGCCCCAATTAGAAGGGGAGTTATTTTACTATTTGCCAATCAAAGAAGAAGGGAGTTATTTTGTTTCAAATTCTCGACCAATCAAATTGCTCATCCCTCTGCTTTTCCATGGCAGACAATGCTCATTGTCGAACGTATTCAAGGTATTGATATAATGAAACTATACACCAAGTTTCATCACTCTGACTTAATTAGAACTCAAATTGCTTATCTCTGCTTACCCTAAGCATAAAATGCTTGAAATCAGACACGTGCAATATGTCATATAAGAAGAATAACAAATCGCTCACATACAAAATGGTAAATTAATGAGCTTAGGTCCAAAGGTTGAGCTACTGTTTTAGAGTATTTAATTGTTTTAAAGAGAGACGTTAAAGCTGAACTCCAGTTACAAAAATACCGAAATAATTAAATAAAAAAAAGTTAACACCTCCAGCCCCATACTTGTTTCCAATATGTGAAATAAATATGGCGGACATGGAGGCTTATGACCTGGGCAGGTTAGTCGATCTCACTTCCAGTTTGTTTCTTATCAGTCACTTGTACACATCCGGTTTGTTCTCTATACGCTTCACTAGTGATTGCTCTATTTTTCCCAACAGTATACCAAATTATTGAAGATTGCAAAATGTCTGATTAGGTAAGCCTGTAAATAATTATATGAACCGCGTCTACTACAATATAGCCTAAGCTTTACTCTAAAACAAAAGATGGCTTACCCCGACGTAAAGTTTTCAAGCAAAACAAATCAGCAACACAAACTATTGTCTTCTTCATATTAGTATTATTATTTGCACGTCTTCTTGTGAATATCTTACATATGTAAATCACCAAAAAAGTTATCGCAGCATAAGGTCCAGTGCAATTATAACTTTATACTATGCAATAAACAGATAGTTTATAACTAATACTATGCAATAAACAGATAGTTTAGATTAGATCTCCACAGGTAGCCATGCCATGTCTGTTGTTGACGATCAAAGGGCATAACTATGTTTATGGGGGCGGCTCTCATTGGGGAGTATCTGAAATTGAATAACAGTTGCATTGCTATTCCATCTTATATTCAACAATTATAAAAAAAAATGAGTTAGACAATTATGTCCAACCTTTGGACGAAACTGACAACAAAGTGCCAAATTTAGACAAATACAAGTGTTTATTACCTTCTTTGTTGTAGATTTGTTTTTACAAGTAATATTTTTGCTGTCTCTATATGGCTTTTTTGCTTTAGCACGAACGCAGCTTCCACATTTCCTCTCCTGTCACAAGGACAACAAGGCACCTATAGATGTACCAAATAATTATACAAAAGTAAAAGTTGAAGCAAAACAATGCATCCAATATTAGGCCCAATCTGATCGACAAAATGGTTATATGACTTGATTGTAACGTCATCTAATTAGTAAAATAATATGTATAACAACCCCCCCCCCCCCCCCCGTAACATCAATAAACTTAGCACTGTCAAACACTCCCCTGTAAGAGCCGCCCCCAAAATGTAGTTATGCCCCTAGTTCAGCTCTGAACGTCGGTCTCATTACACTCACCCTGACCGTTCAGGGACTGGCCTATTCAATCAATGTCGAAAATAATTTGAACCCCAGTCAATTTTACTGGGCAACTTTTCACTGCGAAACATCGGAGTGTCAATCAGTGTGGACGTCTGTACAATGTAAAGGAACATCTTAGTGACAAAATAAGACCTTGCTTACCTCGCTAGACTCAGTATGAGCGAAACAACACGCTGTTTAAAATACGTCCCCTCCTATCAAACTACCCTTTCGCCACCATGACACGGCGTGTTGTGATGCTCATACTGACTCTAGCGAAATGAGCAAGTTCTTATTTTCTCACTGAGATGTTCCTTTACACTGTACACGCGTCCACACGGAGTGACACCCATCGTTTAGGAGTGAAAAGTTGCCCAGTAAAATTGGGGGTCAAATTATTTTCGACATTGATTGAATGGGCCAGTCCCTGAACGTCCAGGGTGAGTGTAATGAGACCGAGGTTCAGAGCTGAACTATTATGCCCCCTGATCGTCAAAAACGTAAACATCAGACATGGCATGGCGGCTTGTGAAAATCTAATCTAAACTATCAGTTCATTATAGTATTAGTTATAAACTATCTGTTTATTGCATGGATACAGTTATAATTACACTGGACATTATGCTGCGATAACTTTTTTGTGTGGTTTACATATGTAAGATATTCAAAAGAAGACGTGGAAATAACAATACTAATATGAAGAAGACAATAGTCTGAATAGTTTGTGTTGCAGATTTTTTTTGCTTGAAAATCTCACGTCGGGGTAAGCCATTTTTTTGCATCTTGTGTTTTAGAGTAAAGCTTAGGCTATATTGTAGCGGCTCATATAATTATTTACAGGCTTACCTAATCAGACGTTTTGCAATCTTCAATAATTTGGTATACTGTTGGGAAAAATAGAGCAATCACTAGAGAAGCATGTAGAGAACAACACCGGATGTGTACAGGTGGCTGATAAGCAACAAACTGGAAGTGAGATCGACTAACCTTCCCAGGTCATAAACCTCCATGTCCGCCATATTTACTTCACATATTGGAAACAAGTATGGCGGCTGGAGGCGTTAACTTTTTTTTTATTTAATTATTTCGGTATTTTTGTAACCGGAGTTCAGCTTTAAGGGTTGTTCATAGTTAAATGAAAGTTTAATTTTAAATAAGACGAACGTCTACCAATAAAATTAGAATTTAATAATATTAAAATAAAGTTTTAAATTAAGAATAATTAATTATTGGTCTGATGGCAATGCAATGTTTTGATTTGACGGATGAAACGTACGATGGGTGTCCACACTATGTCACTAAAGCGTTGGCCTGCTAGCCAAGAGGTCGGGTGTTCGATCCCTGCATTGGCCAAGAAAGTTCATCTCGATTTTCTGGCGTGCTCCCCCCACCCCCGTGTACACATTGGAGTGCACGTAAAAGATCCCTTAGCAGTTGGAATTCGATACTGTTGAATAAGCTCTATACGATGACTAAATGTGCAGATTGCAGCCACCCACACTGCATGTTTTGGTTAACAATGAAAGGGTGCCGTTTCAATTTTCGATCCATTTATTCTTCTACTCCTGATATTTTGGACTGTTGATCGATGGTTTCATATAAAAGACTATCGATAAGACTCTTTGTAGAAGAAGTTCCCCAAAAATATTATGTTGACTTCAAGAGAAAAGGACCTTTAAAAAAGCTCCAAATCGTAAAAATACGACTTTTTAGATTTTCGATCTCTTTTTTTCTGCTATCCCTAATATTTAAAAAAATGATACAATGATTTCAAACAACGGGCTAGCTATTAGACTCTCTATTGACAAGAGTTTCACCGCCCTCCCTTCATTATAACCGAGTTATCGTGCCGTAAAAAATCAACAAATCAGCATGCCTATCTCTGCTTACCCTAGGCAGAAAATGCTCATCTATGAACTCAATCATGACATTGACCTAGTGAACGTCTACACCAAGTTTCAGAAAGATCCTATGGTTAGATTCTGAGAAATCCGATTTGTGGATAAAACACAAAAATAAAAAAATAATAACTAGATCTGCAAAGCAGATATTAAAGCTTTCATATTCACAGTCACTTCATGTCACATGTCATAGGTCATGTAAATAATCTCATCAAGAAAAAAAAATCATTAAAATCGGTCAAAATATAGCGAAGTTTTTATGATTTTGCACCCGTAAACAACTTTATTGGTACGAAAAACATCGAAGACAAAATTCGAAAATGTGACATTTTCAAATAACAATATTTCGACCCTGATCCCGGCTATCCAGAAATGTATTCATTTTGGAAATAGGAGACATATTCTGCAAACTATGGCCTATTGCTTTCATTTACGTGCTCGTTAATGTCCATTTTTCACCTTTTCTCACATTCAGTTCGAAATGGTGACCATCACCTGACCGAAATCAAAATTCTGATCCTGTAGATTTTTAGGCATTCCTTCAAAGATTCCGAAAATGTAAATCCCATGTCTATAAGTAAAATATCGCAAAAGCCTTAATGATTTTTCACGTTTCAAGATGGCGGCACTTCCGGTTCAAGTCACAAACTCAATATTTGGTGTACGTATCAGTATTTACTTATCCAAATAAAAAATCAGGTCATTGTGACCTATATTTCTTCGATTTTTTTTAAAACTTTGATCCTTAATTTCACCAAGGGGAGATAATTTAAAAAATTTCTAATGACATCTTTAAAGTTACATCGGTAAGATCTACTTACATACTAAATTTCATGAAAATCGTACAACTATTAAAGAAGTTGTCAAGTTGGTCTCAACTTCCGGTTCGAAATTCGAAAATGTGAACCTGCAGATGAAAATGATTTTTTTCAAGGTATTTACCAAAAAAGAATTAGTAAAATAGGTTAAATAGTCAGAGTTACAGTAATGCAGGTCAAATTCATTTGTTCGTAAAATTTGGTGATTTCGAATGCTTAAAACGTTTTGAAAATATATTTAATCAATACTCACCACCCATTTTTTGGTGGGGTAGGTCAAAGTTTCAGAAACATCCTATGGTTATATTCTGAGAAATCCGATTTGCAGGAAACACATGTTGATTTTACGAGAAAGACCTTTCAACATGCTCTAAATTGTTAAAATACGACTTTTTGGATTTTCAATCTCTTTTTTTCAGCCACCCCGGACATTTAAAAAAAATGATACAATGATTTCACACAACAGGCTAGCTATTGGACTCTCGATTGACAAGAGTTTCATCGCTCTCCCTTCATTTTGACCAAAGTTATCGTGGCCTAAAGAATCAACAAATCAGCGTGCTTATCTCTGCTTACCCGAGGCAGAAAATGCTCATCTTTGAACTCAATCATGACATTGACCTAGTGAACGTCTACACCAAGTTTGAACATTCTAGCTTAATTAGAAGAAGTGTTATTGTGTTCCAAATTACCGCCCTTCAAATTGCTTCTATTTTTCATTTTCAATTAAAAATGGTGACCATCACGTGACCGAAATCAAAATTCTGATCCGATAGAGTTTTAGGCATTCCTTCAAAGATTCCGAAAATATAACTCCAGAGTCTGTAAGTAAAATAGCAAAAAAGCCTTATTGATTTTTCACTTTTAAAGATGGTGGCACTTCCGGTTCGATCCACAAACTCCATATTTTGTGTACGAATCAGTAATTACTTGTCATTCTGATCTATATTTCTTTGATTTTTTTGACCAGCTTAATCGTTCGCAATAAACGTTTGCCCCTTAAAATCGGCAAATTGCTGACTTTAAAGTGAGAAACATTACAACTGGGTGAAATTTTCTGTTTTATCACTTTTACAGTACCATTGATTACCAACCGATTATTACAAAACTTTATAAATAAAAGAGAAAGAGAGAAATGCGGCTTAACGTCCATTCGACACGAACAAGGTCATTTCGGGGGTAACATATGTCTTTTAATTGTATTTAAAAAACTTCCCTTGCACGTACGGGTCTTTAGCCGTGGGAGGAAACCGAAGGGCACAGAGAAACACCACGAGGTTGGACACCATACTCCATGTCACGTGCGACCTGGAAATCGAAACGACACCGGTTGTCTCAATGACAGACGTTACGATACAGCGCGCACATGGTAACCATTCAGCCATTCAGCCTCCCTAAAATCGGGAAATTGCTGACTTATAGCAAGAAACATTTCAACCGGGCATTTCAATCGAAACAGCGTCAGTTGACTCAATAACAGACATTACGATACAGAGCGCAGGTGCTAACCATTCAGCGCAACCTCCCTAAATTTGGCAAATTGCTGACCCACAGCGAGAAATTTTCTATTTTAACAGTTTAATTTAAACGGTACCTTTAATTATCAACTGAATATTACAAAACTTTTAAAAATAAGCTCCCCCTGACCAGCTTAATTGTTCGCAATCAACGTTTGCCCCTTAAAATTGGCAAATTGCTGACTTTAAAGTGAGAGACATTACAACCGGGCGAAATTTTCTGTTTTATCACTTTTACATTACCTTTGATTACCAACTGATTATTACAAAACTTTAAAAATAAAAGAGAAAAGAGAGAAATGCGGCTTAACGTCCATTCGACACAAACTAGGTCATTTCGGGACTAACATATGTTTTTTTAATTTTATTTAAAAATTTCCCTTGCGCGTACTGGTCTTTAGCTGTTGGGAGGACACGGATAAAACCCACGAGGTTGGACACCATACACCATGTCACATGCAACCTGGAAATCGAAACGACGCCGGTTGACTCAATGACAGACGTTACGATACAGCGCGCACATGCTAACCATTCAGCCTCCCTAAAATCGGGAAATTGCTGACTTATAGCAAGAAACATTTCAACCGGGCGAAATTTTCTGTTTTAAAAGTTTGATTTGCACGGTACTTTAATTACCAACCGATTATTACAAAACTTTTGAAAATAAGCTCCAACTCATCAGCTTAATCATATGCAATTAACGTTTGGCCTGAATTGAAAGTTCTGCACCGAGAAAGTTTATCTCGATTTTCCGGCGTGGTTCCCCCTTGTCAGTGAGGCAGAACGGAGGGCCTGACAAGGACAGCTGTCTAGTCGTTCGTATTGGACGAAAAACCAAGGTCCCGTGTACACATTGGAGTGTACGTAAAATATCCCTAAGCAGTTGGAATTCGATACTGTTGAATAAGCTCTATAAAATGACTTAATGTGCAGATTGTAATATGTAATATGAAAGCTTAATAAGAATAATCTCAACAGAAACAATAAGCTTTCATATGTAATATGAAAGCTTAATAATCTTAACAGAAACAATAAGCTTTCATATGTAATATGAAAGCTTAATAATAGGAATAATAAGCTCTCATATGTAATATGAATGCTTAAATAGACGATATTTTTTGAGCAGACAATATGAATAGATACAGCCAGTCACGTGATGCGCATTCCTGAAAGGCAACCATCTTTGTTTACAGTGACCTCATCGGTTTTTGTGGTCACATGCTCTTGAAGAGTCACGTGCTCGCGATATATGATTTTTTTTCGTCATTACATATGAATTTTTCCGTCTTGAATGTGTATTTTTTTGTCTTGACATGTTAAAAATGCTTGGAAGGTGATGGAAAAATTGTTATATACTTGATTTTTTCTCTTTCCGTACAGAAAGATAGGTTGCCAGGCAACGAAACATACGCCCACAACAGCTAAGTCGTCCGGGCAGTCAACAAGGGTTGTCGCATATTGTTTCTTTTATCAGTAAGGAGAACATTTACAACACATGATAATCTTATTACGAGTAATAGCCCATTAAATAATTATCAGAAATGATTAGAATAGTTTTGATGATTTGTCTCAAAGCCTTTGTCCACAAGATATTTCAAAGTGATCAAGTGCCAGAAATTATCAGATATCACTGAAAATCAAATAGGATTCTTCGTCTCATGACCCTAAACACTGTGTACAAATTTAAAGTCAGTCGGATATTAACTTTAGCCTTTAAAGCATTCACAGGGTTTTTCAAAGTGATCAAGGGTCATAACTCTGGCAGTAATTATCGGATATCGCTGAAAATAAATTTTGTATCATGATCGTAAATAGTGTGTATAAATTTAAAGTCAATCGGATATTAACTTTAGATTTTTCAAAGTGATCAAGGGTGATAACTCTGGCAGTAATTATCGGATATTGCTGAAATCAATAGGCTTCTTTGTATCATGACTTTAAACACCGTGTATAAATTTAAATTCAATCGGATATTAACTTTAGCCTCTAGAGCGTTCACAAGATTTATCAAAGCGATCAAGGGTCATAACTCGGGCAGGAATTATCGGATATTGCTGAAAATCAACAGGCTTCTTCGTATCATGACCGTAAACACTGTGTATAAATCTAAAGTCCATCGGATATTAACTTTAGCCTCTAGAGCATTCACAAGATTTTTCAAAGTGATCAAGGGTCATAACTCTGGTAGTAATTATCGGATATCACCGAAAATCGATAGGCTTCTTCATGTCATGCCCTTAAACACTGTGTATAAATTTAAAGTCAATCGGATATTAACTTTAGCCTCTAAAGCGTACAAAGTGATCAAGGGTCATAACTCTGGCAGTAATAATCGGATATCGCTGAAAATCAATAGGCTTCTTCGTCTCATGACCTTAAACACCGTGTATAAATTTAAAGTCAATCGGATATTAACTTTAGCCTCTAGAGCGTTCACAAGAAATTGTGGACGACGGACGGACCGACCGACAGACGGACGGACGGGGGCGACGGCAATATACGACCATATTTCCATGTGGGTGTATAAAAACGGTCTTGTTTATTTCCTGCAATGGTCGTTTTTAAGAATTTGACCTGAG
Organism: Patella caerulea; assembly: GCA_036850965.1. Taxonomy (NCBI): domain Eukaryota; kingdom Metazoa; phylum Mollusca; class Gastropoda; family Patellidae; genus Patella; species Patella caerulea. The sequence continues at coordinate 43,994,130 of JAZGQO010000001.1, read as the reverse complement.
TAAAATTCCACCATGATATAACCACCCAGGTAAGGGATGAGGGTGTTAATTTATCTATGTCTGGAGGGTTAGATATAAGTAAAACTTTAGATTGAATAAACATAAGAAACTAGGTAAACCAGCTGTGTAAAGCTTTGTTCAGTTGGAAGACAACTACTGTTATCTAGTAAAGAAAACAGGAAGATGGCCTGTGTTCTATATTTATGTAAGTAAGAATATTCTTCAGTCTAATCAACATCAGTTTCAATGATATTCCCCTGACACACAGGGGCAGGGGTGGATATTTTAAATCTCTAATCTTTTTACACCTTATAACACTTACATACAGGGGCAAAAAATATGGTTTTTATAAACATTATATCAATTACAAGTCAGGATAATATATTCTTTTGGTCATATTTAAAGTACATCCAAAAAACATTTGTCCACATTATTAATTGTCGATACTGAAATGAGAATGAATCGCATTGTATGGTATTATTGGCTTGTAAGAGGTTTATATTCACCCCAGCCTGCTATTTTTCGTTTTTTCTCCATTTCAACTATGATTGAGTATGGATCTCCCTAGAGAATGCTACGATACACAGAGTGGTAAATCTTCGCTGTAGGCAACACTGTATAACTGGCTATGGGAATTAATTCTGCACAAGTATCCAATCGATATGGCAAGCAGGTCATTGTTAAGCTTTTAAATAATTGAAATGACAAAAAATATTAGGTGCTGGTTTAATCAGTCAATAGGAACTATTTTCAGTCACAAATTTTACAAGTTTAAAACAATAAAATGACAGTTGATCCATTTTTACACACAATCAGATATCTAGTATCAGCAATATAATTATGTCCTATAGTAATGTGTTTTTAAAGAGAGTGAGACAAACTGTTTCCAGAAGATGCATATTGAAATTCATGTATTTTAATTTCAATATTATCATAAGTTTAAAACAATGTTTGTCCATTTCTACATGTTACCAAATATCTAGTATCACTATCAGCAATATAATGATGTCTTATAGTAATATGTTTTTAAAGAGGAAAGAGGAAACAAATTACCACAAGTTGTGTTTTTTAAAGGAGCTAAATTGCTTACATTTGGGACCTAGAAATTGACACACGTGGGTCGCAACGCATATAATAATGTAATATGAATGTATATAAACTGATTAACATTCAATGGTTTCCATTTTTACTCTAATTTCAAATCAGTTATGTTCCGCAAAATAAGCCAGCAGTCTCAATTGTATGCAAATTTTCTAGTGTCTGGTTATTCTAGTCTACATACGCCATTTGATTTGGTGCACTGTGTCTAGCCTCGTTCTACGAATCTCTTGCTAGAACTGGGGTTGAAAGGAATTATGGTATACGATTCGTGTACCAATAGTAAAATGTTTATTTTGTCTTAAATATTGGATATCAGAAGCCCATTTTTTCCCGGTAATATCATAGCATCAATGTTGATTTAAATTGACAAATAATTCATGTTTTCAAAGTTGAAGATTTTGGATGATATTGAGTTAGCTATTTTATGCTAAAAATGCAAAAATCATCAAAAATGAAAGTCAATGATTCCATACTGATCAGGTTAGGAAAGGAAGAGAATTGAGTTAATGTTTTGTCAATACAATGTTAGTGAAGAGACCAACATAATAAAATTTGGTTACTTCTGCAATGTTAGGGGAGAACTTGCTGTCTGTTAAGCTACTTTTCTTTTAATTCCATCTACTTACATGCACTATAAATTTGTAAAGCAATTGTGGCTTTCAAACTACTAGACATATTACCGTGCAATATCACTAGCACTTGGTGTGTTTGTGTGTGTGTCAAGCATCCTTACCCCAGGACTATTGTGACCCATAATCATTTTAGGGGTGGAAAACAAAAGTTTTATAAGCTGGACACACTACCAGAAGGTTTTATTGAATGTGTATAATACCAGAAAGATTTATAGTGTGAGTACAATACCAAGAGGATTTATAATTTATAGGATATGTATAATACCAGAATGTTTGATAGGAGGTGTACAGTACCAAAAGATTCTATAGGGTGAGTACAGTACCAAAGGTTCTATAGGATGTGTACAGTATCAGCAGAATTTATAAGATGAGTACAATACTAGAAGTATTATTAGGATGTGTAGAATGGTAGAATGTTTGATAAGGTGAGTACAATACTAGAAGTAGAATGGTAGAAGGTTTTATAGGGTGAGTACAGTACCAGAAGGATTTAAAAGATGTGTAGAATGGTAGAAGGTTTAATACCATGTATACAGTACCAGATGGATTTATAGGATTAGTTTAATGTCAAATGGGATGAGTACAATACCAGAAGATTTTATATGAAAGCACAATACCAGGACGTTTTATTGGATGTGTATAATACCAAATGTTTTATAGGGTGAATACAATACCAAAATGATTTATAGGATGTGTAAAATGGAAGAAGATTTTATAGGATGCATATAATACCAGAAGGTTTTATGGGATTTGTAGTGTAGCATACTTTTATTGGGGGGTAAGTACAGTAACAGCAGTTTTACAGAACCACACCTTCAATCAGTGTCTAATCCAAATTAAGAATTAGAGAATGGAAATGAACAATCTATTGTACATGGTCATCACAGATAAAAAAACGGATTTGAACCCTCACTATTGTCATCTGACATATCTCTTCAGGTATATATATATAAAGTACTTACATATAAAATATAGTGTCCTTTAGATAAAATTCAAGTGTGAACAGGCAATAGGTGTAAAACACAGTAGGCCTACAATTATCTTGACATGTTGTCATTCTATATTTATACATCCATGTCAGTTCCAATTCTGTTGGCATTTGGTTTATTCTTTTGAGCGAAGGGAATAGGTCATCATCCTTTTACTCAATTAAAAGTAAAACCATACACAAAAATCCCAAAAATTACAATTTTAACAATAACATGTCTGCTATGCTTTCCACATACACCGTGCAGTGTTGCGTTTGATTAGAGGTAATCCTAATAACACACTGCTATTATGAGTGGATATTGTTGTTTTAAATTTTGATTGGTCCGTAGTCCGTCTACCAACCAATCACTAGCTGCCCTACAAAAGCTTTAGATTTAAAACGAGTGCCTAATTAACCCGTGTTACGTCACGACTCACGATTTTATCATGCCTAATTAACCCGTGCATACGAGAATACTGCAGTAAAACTAACTGCGTGACAAACGAGGCTATCAAGTCAAATGAAATGTAAACAATACTGTTTGGAAACGAACATAGTTTCACCGTTTTTAATACCTTAAATCACTGTCAACCAATCACTAGCTGCCTTACAAAAGCTTTAGATTTAAAACGAGTGCCTAATTAACCCGTGTTACGTCACGACTCACGATTTTATCATGCCTAATTAACCCGTGCATACGAGAATACTGCAGTAAAACTAACTGCGTGACAAACGAGGCTATCAAGTCAAATGAAATGTAAACAATACTGTTTGGAAACGAACATAGTTTCACCGTTTTTAATACCTTAAATCACTGTCCAAAGTGTTATGGAAGAGCCAGATTAAACGAAGGACTGTCATGTGATAGCTTTCATTGAATGGAAAGAATAGACACATTCCCGCATAAGTTCAAGAAACAGACGCTATTCCAGCAATGGCCAGAGAGGGATTTCTCGGGCCATTGCTTCAGGAATAATATGTGCTTTCAAGGGTACACACAGTCTGTGAGAGAAAATGTTCATAGTTGAACCAAAGACATTGCTTTGCTCAGTTACAGTTCATCTTATTATTTTTCATCTTCTTTGAATAATTTTCATTTGCGTAAGAAAATAATAATACTCCTTTGGCAAAATATTTTCTGTATATTTGAGGATGTACATGGGTATGTAGTGTTTGTCACCGGGCCCTTCAATTCCTTTAATTCACTTGAAATCATAATAAAATACTATGATATTGACATACAAGAGAAAATTATTACTTTTGTAGCTCATTTTATCACATGTGGGTTAATTTGACACTGTGAGGTTTCTCCAGGTGCAGAAATGACTGGACATATCATCTACATAAACATTATATACTATGTCAACATTAATATCAACTAGTACAAGAGAATTCAATGGATCTCTTGAGTATAGTTACCCAGAAATATCTATATTCATCATATCTGTATTGAATTATATGTTGAAGCTATGCTAACACTCCAGCTTTGCTGGACATACAAATATCAATAAAGTCAACACTCTTCTTACAAATAGTCACAGATCTCTTATGTAAAATAGCCTGCTTTTAGAAACAGACAATAATTTATAAATTATAGTACACAGAATTATTTTCAATGCTCAAATTTTCAAAGCTAGTCTTAATTATTGGAAATCTTATAAATCCATGTCTCTAATCTAAACAATGCCTATAAATTTCAAATAGATTGGAAAATAACTTTAGACCATAGAGTAATCACAATATTCTACAACATGATCAAGGTCAATAAGACAAGAAGTTATCAAAAATCTCTGTAATGTAATATCTAACAGCATTATAATGTGGGAGTTCAACTCTGGTTTTGATCCCTGGTGGGAGCGTATGTGGCATGGAGATAGGGGCTCCTTCTCAACCTCGTGGGTTTCCTCCAAGCACTCCGGTTTCCTTCCACAGGAAAGACACCTGCATGTGGGCTAAGATAATAAAAAATGAAAAATAAGACATGTCTGCGATATCACCTTCGGTGGAGGCAGACATTAAGCACTAACAACAAAATATCAACATTTACAGAAGCAAAAACTAATCATTAATTTTATAATAGGAACAATTTAACAATAGTTCTAAAATAGTTAACAACCATTCCATTAAAATATGTGGCAAAGATCTTAGTAGAATTCCAGACATCGAAATGAACTGAAAACAAGCAATTATCACATCCCTTTAGACAGTTCCAATAAATTTACAGCTATATCAATCAAGAGATAATTCAGTAGGTTGTAATGAGAAGTTTCATTGTCTGATTACTTATGTCTAATTGTCTAGATCAGACACACTGATCACTCGCATAATTACCTCCCCTCTCATTGCAATTCTCTGAAGAACAGTAAATATTATCTTATGATCTACATTAAATATGGCCTTCAAATTTTATGCCTCCTTAATTAATGGGTAACTGTGACCAATTGTATCATCATGTATCACTCTAGACACTTGTCCTATCAAGTTTTTATGCTTCCTGATAATACATGAGAATTAATATCAGGTGTTCTAGAAAAATGAAATGTGCGTTTCATTTAAGGCTGACATAAAATGGTAATTTTTACTTCTATGGTTAAGCCTACTTGTTTAATGCGAGGAGAGAATTCTGTTTTCTGCCTTCAAATTTGTGCACTACCACTTTGTTTACACCTTGGTTTTCCTGTCCCTACACTGCAATGTGGGATTGTCAGAGTGAAAAATTGTACTAACTGTACCAATAATAATGTGGGTCACTAATTATATACAAATTCAATAAGTAATGTCTTAATAGTATTTGACTTATCTCGTTTTTAAATAGGAAATTTAGGTATATGATCAAGTATGATTGATTATTATTTGTTTCATATCTAACTTAAATATCATTTAACTTTCTCATATATCATATATTTGTCATGCCTGATATGACATATACATAGCCTTAATTACTTCATCATATAGCTATATTTAACCTGATGAACTGATATTGTATAGTCCAGTAGTATTGTTCATAAATGGTGAACAAAAGAAACAAACCAACAATGAGGCTGATCTAGGTATTTAATCTCCCCACTCCTCCTCAATTAGATGCAGGGTTATTGTATTCAAAAGTCTTGGACAATCAGTTTGCTTCCCTGCTTAGCCTGAAAAGAAAATGTTCATCTGCATTCATATATCTAACACCCACACCAAGTTTGAAAATTTTACCTTAAGTGGAAGAAGAGTTATTGGGATCCAAAAGGTGTGGACAGACAAACATTAGAATCAGAGTGTAAAGTGCGGAAGATAGATGAAACCATCTTAACAGTCCCCTGCTTCCTTTGCCTCTATTTTAATTTATTTCAGGAGTACTACGACATGAATTTCTAGAGTTTTTATTGTTCATGAATATTACAATGAAAATTGTAGAATTAAAATATTAGACATTTCATAATTTCTTTTAAAAATTCATTTACGATGTGGTTGATAATAAACTGACTTTTCATATTTCAACTTTGGCTAAAATAACAACAGTATAGAGATCTTTAAATTCTTAATTTATTCTTTATTTTAAATGCCTGTTTAAAAGACTGATATATCAGAATTACAATATTTGACAAATTTTCCCTTTTCAGATTCTAATACAGTTAATTATAAGCATATGTGCCAAAGATTGGCAAACTGCTGTATAGCGCTTTTTTGTTAATCAAATTGAAAGGCACTCCATCTTATATGCCTGAGGTCTAGAGATATAATTAAGATATTGTGAAAATTTAGTGTTATGGCGAAAATTTGTTAATGTCCAGAATTAATAACACATATTAGCTAATTAGAATATAAGAATGTTATCTTAATACAGATTTATAAGCGGAGGGAAGCCAACGGCATGTCACCAATTATACCTCCTTTTATACAGCACTAATAGCCATTATTTTCATCAGAAACACAAGTAGTACTCAGAAGAAAATATTCAACAATAACAATATGGTGAACTATAACGGACCAACTAAATACTCTATTCATACTTTCACACAAAAACCATTGTTAAAAATCTACAAGAATTTGCCTCTGTTAGCGTCAAATGGTCATGGCAGTTGAGGATCTTTTGTTTGAGGCTTGGAGAAGAAATCAAAGTGTGAAATATAATCAGGACTAAAGGATTTCTCTCTCAAGATCCCGATTGGCTTCTTTCCAACAATTGAAGTCAAACTGGGAACAGTGATAACATTCTTAAGAAACAATCTCATTTACATATGCTACATCCAAGTGGTAGTTTTACGTAAATAAAGCTATGGCTATTTTACGATATGTAATTTTTTTCATTTGCATGGTCTTGGGATTTCATCGATTTCAAAACTTTAAAGACGAATCTTAATGGAAAGAGCTTTTAGGATCTCTTGGGTTTAACTTTTAATTGGTCATTTGGAGACTAAATTAAGTATGAGATATCACAGAGATGTAACCTGGGTGCTTTCTCTGTGCACACGAATATACCAGAAATGGCAGAAAGATGTGGTGACAATCATACGTCCAAGGAGATTTGAAAGCAGAAACCAATTGTGCCCCAATAACAGCATTTCTACATAATAATATAATGCTTTAACTGGCAAGACAATTTTGCTAAGAAGTGCAAGTTTGTACAATGGAAGGGGGGTTGGGATGGCCTAGTGGACTAGAGTGCCGCGCTTCGACCTCTAGCTGGCCGGTCACCTCTGGCTTGCGGCTGTTGTTTCGAGCCCTGGTGTGAGCGTATGTGGCATGGTGATAGGGCGCCTTCTCAACCTCGTGGGTTTCCTCCGGGCACTCCGGTTTCCTCCCACTGCTAAAGACCCCTATGCGCAACCGAAGTATTGAAATAAAATTAAAACCATATGTTAGTCCCAAAATGACCTAGTTTGTGTTGAGTGGACGCTAAACCCCATTTCTCTCTCTCTCTTGTACAATGGAACATTATCTTTTACGCTATCCGGATGACTATCTCTGACAAGAGGGAATAATGCTTGAAAATATAAAACAGACTTGTACGTGATGAGTATTAGGGTTGCTTGTCCATTCCTAAAGACCCCTACACGCAGTGAATTATTGAAATAAAACTGAACCATACATTAGTCCCGAAATGGCCTAGTTTGTGTTGAGTGGATATTCATTTCTCCCACCCATTTATTTATTTCCTCTCTATTTTATAAATATTCCTCCATAATCTCAAAATTTTAATTCACTTATCGAAAAACTAGCAAATTTTACCAATTTTTAAATAAATTTTACATATTATCTTTCAAATACTCATGAATTTATACTTTTTGTTTTGTTTCAGGCGTGTCTTTCAATATGCAAATGGCTGAATTCCATTGCAAATGACATTGGCTGGAATGAAGTTTTGACATGTAGAGATTTGTACCGCTATGAAAACATTGTAGTGCCAAAAAATATTATTTTGCAACAGGCGGTTCCATGGACTTTAGAAGAATGCTATATACTCAATTGCCACAAAGAAATTATTTCAATTTTGGATTACAATAAATTGAAATAATTTTCAAATTTGGTATTCTCTCACTGCAATGACAACACGTGATGACAATTTATCAAATAATCACACAAGGAAAAGAATATTTCTTATTGGTCAGGTTTAATTCACGCACCATATAATAGTCCCTGGTGAAAAATAATAATGAAGATTTCAAATTCAATTATAACAGAAAATGGGAACAAAAACTCAATAATTACGGCTTATTATACATTTACGGTCGACTGACAAAATGATGCACATGTCGCTAATCAGATGAGAAACGTATGATTTAGCTAAAAAGGAAATGCTGAGGTTATTACATAGTCAGAGAGCAGAGATAGGGGAATCAAAAGTCGTGTTAAAACCTGGAGATCAATGTAGATTATTTCCTAATAACTTGTTGCATGATCTAATTATTATATCAATATATAGCATCACGTCGGGTAAACACTCGGCATGTAGCCATTGATTATTCAATGTTTAATAATATTGATAATATCAGACCCATGGTTCTAGGTATCAAAGTATATCAATGTAAACCTTTAATGACAATACATCAAACATGGGTTCAAATCTATGACATCATATACTGTTACAATAGAAAGATCATCAACTATTCATAGAACAAACATTATATGAATGTAACACAGACAATCCAAATTGTCAAAATGGACACAAACTAGGGCATTTTGGAACTTACATGATACAATTGTTTGCGTGTAGGGGTCTTGAGCTTTGGGAGGACACCGGGCGATCTGAACAAAATTCTTAGGGGGATCCCGAGCAAGCTTAATCTTGGTGAGAGAGATCAATTACAGGTCAGTGATGCCCTTAGATGTCCGGGGGTGCACGCGCTACACTGAAGATGAAAGCACGAGTGCCTACGGTCTTAGTTTGGTCAGACCGGGAAACCGCCCTGAGAGGGAAGTTGGGTCTGTTCCTTGGGGGCAGTCTCGCCTATAACAGGTTAACTATGCCAATCGTCTTCATGCTGGGCATTGGGGCTTGTATCAGGTTCCATCATCATCTGGCCCTGATAAAGTCTCTGCGCTTTGTACACACTGCCTGTCGTTACCCCAGATAGAATGGCTAAGCGAGGCGTTCGAACTGAATCATTTAGAGGAAGTAAAAGTTGTAACAAGGTTTTCGTAAGTGAACCTGCTGAAGGATTATTACCGTATCTTCGGTCTCTTTCTCCTCTGTGTGAGAGATGACAATGGAACCCAAACCCTCGAAACTTTACCGTTTCACAAGGTTGCTCTTCTTCTACTTCAGACACTAGGAGGCTCGTCCCAACCTGTCTGTGGTGAGACGTGCCTCCATCCAACACAGTTCGGTAGTGCTTCTCTCTTGTTGGTACATGTTTCACAACCCTTCCTCCCTCCCCCCTCTCTTTCCCCTCCTCCGTGGCTCGACGGAGAGAGAGACATTTTGAGCGAGTGAGCGAGCGGGCACATTCATAGAGTCTTGGTCGTCAGCACCGGGACCGCTGGTGATCTTCTCTATCGGTCTTGACATTTTTTTTTTCGCACTAGGATGGAAACACTTTTGTCATGGGCCTTTGTTTTCGGCGGCCATCCGACTTAATGAAAGCAAAGGCGTACGACCGCAGGCATTGGATCAGTCGGATCGTGTGTCTATGAAGAGCGTGGCCTGACACATTAAGTGATGTTAATTGCAGTGAAGATCTAATACACATGGTGGCAGTGGATCCTTCCACGGCCACGTTCATCCGAGGGCCGGCAGGTAAGAAGAACTAAGAATGGGATTCACGGTCAGTAGGCCCGGTCTCCTCAAATGCAGACCTGACCATTTCAAGAATACCCAATACACCAAAGGATACTTACAATGAAAAGAGTCCTGATGTTTTCGGGGCACTCAGTGAGTTCCGAAATGATAATGGCTATGTGGAGTGTTTAGTTACTCAGATCATCCCAGTTATTACCAACACACAGATGTTTCCTGCTCATGAAATAGACTGGATGAAGAAACAACTAGAAGATCCTATCATTGGATCCCTTCATCAAGCAGTGAAGACTAACGAAAGAACACAGTCCCCACCTAACAATCGACCACCTCACTCTGAAGTCAGATGTTTTGTACCGAAAATTTGCTGTAAGTGGACAAGAAGTTCTACAACTGGTGATTCCTGGTTTAGATAGAAAGGTAGCACAGCAAGGTTGTCATGATGATGTTGGACATCTTCGAAGAGACAGGGCAGTTTCGTTACTGAAAGAACGTCTGTATTGGCCAAGAATGACAACGGATGTAAAAGATCACATCAAGACATGTCAACGGTGCATAATGAGGAAGTCTCCAACCAATACAAGAGTTCCATTAGTCAACATCCATTCATCTCAACCAATGGAGATAGTTAGTGTAGACTACATTGACTACATGTACTTGGAAGAGTCAAAAGGAGGTTACAGTCACATCTTAGTCATAACCGACCACTCCACCAGATATGCCCAAACCATAGCTACCAAGAATATGACTGCATAGGTAACAGCCAAAGCTTTGTTTGAAAATTTCATAGTTCATTACGGGTTTCCAAGACGTTTGCATAGAGATAAAGGAGGAAGTTTCGAGAATAAGATCATCGAAAAATTGTGCTTGCAAACAGGAATGCAGAAATTTCGTACAACACCTTATCACTCTAGCAGCAACGGAATGTGCAAGAGATTTAACAGAACCCTCCTGAACATGCTTGGAACTTTTGAGAACATCGAAAAAACAGATGGGAAAACACATTTACCATCTTTAGTACACGCCTATAGTTGCACCATTCATGAAACCACCGGTTATTCACCTTTCTTTTTGATGTTTGGGAGGAAGACTCATCTTGCTGTAGATGTTTTGCTTGGTTTAGTTAAACAAGAGTCTGTAAACAGCTACAGTAATTGTTTTGCTGATCTCAAAGATAGTTTGGAGATGGCTTATCTCAAAGCTTCTTCTGAGATTAATAAGGCCCAGTCATATCAAAAGAAGGTTTATGACCGGAAGGCAAGGAATTCCATCTCAGAAAAGGGAGGTCTCTCGTGCTTGTGAAAGGACTGTTTTCAAAGAAGGTAGACACAAGATATCAGACAAATGGGAAGATTGCGTCTACCTCATAAAAGAACAGCCCAGTCAAGATGTACCGGTGTATGTGCTGCAGCGGGAAAATGGAACTGGTACAACACGTACTTTACACAGGAACCATCTTCTACCCATAGGGACTGTACCTATGGAATTATCCCAGCCGCCACCAATACCAGTCACGCGGCGCTATGTTCTCGCCTGGGATGACTATCTCTCAGAACGGGTTCGGGGTGTGTGGCAATGTGTCTGCAACTTTCCTCCTCCAGCCTCGGCTTGATCGAGATTACCCGCTGAACTTAAGCATATCACTAAGTGAGGAAAAGAAACCAACCGGGATTCCCTCGGTAGTGGCAAGCGAAGCGGGAAGAGCCCATCGGCGAATCCCCTGTCAGACCTTGGCGGTTTGGGAATTGGGGCATAAGGGTCCGACTCGTCAAACGTCTGGCCGTCCGAACAAGTCTCGTGGGACAGGTGTGCTCCTGGAGTGGGTGTGAGGCCTTTAGTTCGGTCTGGGACTTCTGCCCAGTGCAGTCGGTACCTGCGACTCGAGTTGCTTGGGATCGCAGCTCAAAGCGGGTGGTAAGCTCCATCTAAGGCTTAATACTTGCACAAGTCCGATAGCGAACAAGTCCCGTGAGGGAAAGTTAAAAAGAACTTTGAAGAGATCATGAAAGCGTCTACAGGCAATCAGGTGGAACCGCCGGTGTGATCAGCGGTTGTGACTTGTTTTTCTCAGAGGATGTGCTCGGCCCTCTTGACTGCCCCTCACGGGCTTAAAAGTGAAAGTGCAGGTCAAAGGCCGGCGTCTTGAAACATGGACCAAGGAGTCTAATGTGAGTCACAGGGAAAAACACTCCATTGTGGGGGGGGGGGGCAGCGAAAGCGACATGGTCCGATCCTCTCTCAGATGAGAGGGGCGAAGGACTTATGGAGGACTATATAATACGGACCAGGACAAGGCATAAGTAGCCTTCTAGTCTTTACAACTTAAACATGCTTATAACACGTACTGTGTCGCCAACTAAAAATGTTGGGACAATAGCTCCCAATTTAAATTTCTCGTCCTCCATAATCTGATGTTGATCCGAGAGAGTTTGTATCAAAACCTGCCAAGCACATTGAATTTATGTCAAAAATGTAAGTTTCTATGTTTTGTTGTTCAATCAAATGTTCCATAAGATGGTGATAACTCCTGTCTAAATGACCCACTCCTTCGTGACTTGTAGGTGTGTTAGAGGTAAACCAGAACCAAATAATAATGACATAAAGCATAACAGTCCATCACCATCTTTATAGGCGTCTACTACATGTGCTGCCCAAAATAACAGGGCCTAGATAATCCAGACTAACAAGGGAGGTTACTACAATAATAAACTAAGGTCATCAGACCAATATTTTTAAACGAACCATAACAACAAATTAAACAAGAACTAAACTACGCAAGGTGTGTCACTACACAACTTCACATAATATTATGTGTTGATGAGACACTGAACCCCATTACATCCCTGATCATTCATGATCATTTGCAATCCGGACATGGGTGAAATAACCTTATAGCTACTACATTATTTATTAAATACAATTGATAAATATAAGATATTGGAGATAATAGATAATAGTTTATATTATTAATAAATATTTCTTACCAATACAACACACAATAAAAACAATTATATACTATTCAAAAAAAGTAGGGGATATTTGATTTTGGGGGCATAATACTAAAATATGCAAATGACTACGAAAAAAGTCACTATAGAACCTAACAGAAGAAACATTTCCAGTTACATGTGACGCCCAAACGCACCAATAGCTACCGCATGGAATGCAGGTGATGCTTGGGATCATCATGGGGGTCCAACCCAAGATTTGCACGACTCTAACTTTGAATGTTACAGTCATTGTGGCATTGAATTCCAGGGTGGAAACATCAGTTTAATTGTTTGAGTGACCAGAAAACAAATTTTGATATGCGTCGGCTTATCCAAAATGAAAGGTTACGTGCCCTTGGCATGCTACAGATCGGCACAACACAGGCGGTTGTGGCGCGGACGATGAGTGTTTCTCAGTCTGTCATAAGCAGGCTATGGTCCAGATACCGTGATACACAATCTGTACAGGACAGACCACGCTCAGGTCGACCAAGGGCGACAACTCAAGCCCAGGATCGATTTATCCGTACCTTGGCCTTGAGAAATCGTGTCATCACAGCAAATCAGATCAGCACTCGTCTTCAAACAGACACTGGTGTGAGAGTGAGTGGCCAGACGATTCGGAATCGACCGCATAGGGGTCACCTTCGCGCCCGACGTCCTCGCGTGATCCCTTGTTTGAGAGATCATCACATTCAGACAAGACGTCGTTGGTGTAGGGATCGTCAACACTGGGGTAATCGACGCTGGAGCAATGTGATGTTTTCAGATAAGTCAAGGTTCACTGTTGATTTTTTGGACAGACGTAGGAGGGTGTGGCGTCGTCGAAATGAGCGCTTCCAAGACGTTAACGTCATCAGACATGATCGATTTGGGAGGTGGTTCTGTTATGGTGTGGGGAGGCATCACTGTTGCTGGAAGAACGGCTTTACATTTTGTTGCAGGGCGTGTTACAGGCCAGTACTACCGGGACAACATCTTGGCAGTCCATGTTGTGCCGTTCGCACCACGTCATGGCCGCCGTTTCATCTTCCAGGATGACAACGCAAGATGTCACAGGGCCAGGATCGTTACAGGTTACCTCCAACAACAGAACATCACCACATTACCTTGGTCAGCACTGAGTCCCGACCTCTCCCCCATCGAGCATATCTGGGACATGCTTGGACAGAGGTTACGTCAACGTCAACAACGTCCTGCCAATGTCCAAGAACTTGCTGCTGCGTTGCAATAGGAATGGGACAATCTGGACCAAAATGACCTTAGACGTCTCATTAGGAGTATGCCACGTCGGATCAATGCTTGTTTGGCAAACAGAGGAGGATTTACCCGTTACTGACTTTGTTGTGATGCTGTGGTAACTTTGCTGTTTGACCCCGGGTATCAGTTTACCCTTATAATGGTCAGTCTGTGCCTTACTTAGTCTAACGATCATTTGGAATAAATCGATGAATGTGAACTTCATTACATTTTGTCATTTGTTTCTTCGTCAGTTTCATTAGGTGACTTTAATAACACTTAAAAATCAAATATCCCCTACTTTTTTTGAATAGTATATTAGTCATTACTAACAGTATGTCTTTTCATTGCTATAAATTCAATCAATATAACTTTAAGCAATATTACTTATTTTAAGCATCATTTTTGCTACAAGTAGCAGAAGTACAAAATTACAAACATGGTGGCGAAAAGTAAACCTGGGTCATTTGCTAAGTCAAAATATGAAAACTTTGAAAATGTTTTGTCAACTTTCTTAATTTACAATGACTGTGAAATCAATAATCGTGAAGTTTATGCCTTCATTGCAATTGGCATTCGAAAAATCTACATTCAAGTCATATTTAATTTCAAATTATATTACAAAGTTGACGAAAAAATAATCATAGTATTAAAATGTTGGATTCCATATAGTATTTACAATAGAAAATGATAGAAATGTGAAAATTTCACATGTATCTAATGAAAGATGCTAACTTAAGAACACAACAACATGTGAGAAGGTAATAATCAGATATTATAGAAAAAATATTTGTTATTTATAGAATATAGTAACACTATACTATATCTTTTAGAAAACACTTGTTTAATGGCCAAAAGAAACAGATCAATCATTTTAATCATATAGAATTTAATCCAAACTTGAATATTTTCAGTGACATTGAAAACGTGGGTATTTTGGGGTTAACGAGACTGCTGTACTGGTGTAACATATAAACATTGGTATCTTTATAAAAATTAGGTTTGAATTATATCAAAGACAACTTTTGATAACAATATGAAATGCAATTTTTAGTTTGGTTTGTAATTAAATCCTGAATTAAAGTAAAAATGAATTATCATACACACATGGCTTTGTCTGCTGTTTTTATCCTAAAAAGGAACCACTGTGACCAAGTGATTAAGGTGCCGGAGAAGTAGCATGCAGATCTGGGAATCTATCCAAGAGTTGGGTGAGATAGTTCCTCAGAATTTTTGGGCATGGTTTCCACTTGTTAGTGGTGCTTGGTGTGTTCTAGGCCTAGTAAGCCCAAAACGCCTCATTAGATTTGTCTAACTCAATAGCCTTTTAAATAGCAAAATTATAACAAAAATTACTAGTATAGATCATTTCAAAATATAACTGAAGAGGTATTACCCGAAGAGTAGGAATACAATGTCTATCACTATTTATGACTAATTGGACCTGGATTTCAGTAGGGTTATTAACCCCTAATATTATTAGGTAACATAGGTAACAACATTTATGATATAAATTTATTGAAATAGTGTGCGCTAATTATGTTATAGTTATATTCCATTAAAGTACACCCTATCAATGTATTATTCATTTTCAGTTTTTACGCGAGATTTAAGCCGAGCTTAACATTGCTATAGTGAGCAGACAGAAAATAATATATTATTGATCCGACATATCAATACATACCTACCTCTGCCATATAACCCACACTGTCAACATAATAGCAAGCTTGAGGGAATTTTATATCATAATATTATCTCACAGATATTGGCACATAAATTCTACATTATTACACTTTACTTGAGAAAAAAATTAAACATTTCAACCATAGGTTGTCAATTCTGCTCCGATGCTTTTACAGTCTAAAAGTCAACAGGAAATTGAAGGTTGGCGAGCTTACCTTAAAGTAGATTTAACGTTACCATGACAACATGGCTATGCAGGAAGCTGGAAACAAGACAGTCCATGTCACAGAGTAGCCAAGGAAGGAAAGGTATTAATTTGCTCCAACTGATAGTGAAGTCTGGAAAATGAAAGGATTTTTACCCGATTAATCATTTCATTTCAAGTGGAACCGAACCTGCACAATGAAGACTTAGAGAGATGGTGGCAATCCCAGGTAGAAACTAAAAGACTTCCACATTATTCAACATTCTAAAATAAATAAGTTACACACGGCTTAATGTAAAATCATCCAGTGACAAATTATTATGGATTTTTCATTGTTTTTCAGACGGGAAAAGATGGAAATGTAGCAAGAATAATGGCATAAATTAGATCATCTTCTGCTATCATTGATTCTATTAGTAAAAAGTGTGATCATGGAATACAATAGTATTTGACATGGTCAATTTCGTCTTCTTTACATATAGTATAAGTAGTTTTGTATCAGATTACTGAGTCATTGAAAATTAATAACATTAACATCTGACCTTGGGTTGTTTTTTTTTCTTAAGTGAAGTATTTGATGTGGAGTAAAATCTACAGGGTATATCAGGTGCCCCAGGTTAACTGATGATTAGATGGTATAAAAGATGTTAAGCTGATCTGCAGGTCAACAACTTGATTAATTGATTAACACAGATGAGATAATATGTCATATATACCTGACAGGTGTAATTAAAGATCAAAAGAATGAGCAAAAGTTTGATATTGCTATGACACTCTAAACACCACATGTAGTACAAAACGTAATTTTATCCTAACTCTTAATCTACAGATTAGATTATCCATAATATCAACCATTCTATTGCCAGTCTTTCTATACAACAAAATTTCTTTTTAAAAAAACCATTGCCAATATGTGATTTAATGTCTCCTTACTGTACCTAAGTTTGAAGGGTGTCTTGTATTTTGTTCAACACTCTCTGTTATATTTCCCAGGACGTGAGAAATGTGAAATGAATATTAACACAGAATTTGATCAATTAACAAGCCAACAGTGAGGCTGATGTCCCCCGCTGAAATCCCAAAATAAATAGACGACACATATTAATCGCACATTTGTTTTTTTCATCAAACTGTACACGAAGTGTCATCCAAAAGTGTTTTATAAAGAAAAATGCTAAAACCGACGAGAAGAATGAAAATGTACTCAGTTAGGGGGACCCTAAAGGCAGACAAAAGGGCCCCTACGCTTGACAAAAGGGCCCCTCTGGCCAAGAGAAAGGGCCCTTGTGTCAGAGTCAATCGTTTCTATACACTGTTACTGTCGAATCCATTACTGAATGAGAATGCAGTCATTGTATTGGCATAAAAATCTTCGAACTCCATCGCTATCTTGTCCCAAAGTATCAACCAATCAAATTACTTATCTCTGCCTACCCTAAACAGAAAATGCTCATCTTCGAACTCAATCAAGGCATTGACCTAATAAGCATACACACCAATTTTGAACATTTTAACTCAATTAGAAGGAAAATTATTGTGTTCCAAAGTCTCGGCAAATCAAATTGCTTATCTGCTCATTATCGATCTTAGTCAAGGCATTACTGTAATGAAACTATATACCAAGTTTCATCACTCTCACTTAATTAGAACTAAAGTTATCGTGTCCCAAAGCATCAACCAATCAAATTGCTTATCTCTGCTTACCCTAAGCGGAAAATGCTCATCTTCGAACTCCATCAAGGCATTGACCTAATAAGCATATACATCAAGTTTGAA
Source organism: Patella caerulea (assembly GCA_036850965.1). NCBI lineage: Eukaryota > Metazoa > Mollusca > Gastropoda > Patellidae > Patella > Patella caerulea. The sequence continues at coordinate 43,976,309 of JAZGQO010000001.1, read as the reverse complement.
CATTTTAACTCAAATAGAAGAAGAGTTATTGTGTTCCAAAGTCTCGACCAATCAAATTGCGTATCGCTCTGCTTACCCTGAGCAGAAAATGCTCATTATCGAACTTAGTCAAGGTATTACTGTAATGAAACTATACACCAAGTTTCATCACACTCACTTAATTAGAACTAAAGTTATCGTGTCCCAAAGCATCAACCAATCAAATTGCTTATCTCTGCTTATCCTAAGTGGAAAATGCTCATCTTCGAACTCCATCGAGGCATTGACCTAATAAACACATACACCAAGTTTGAACATTCTAGCTCAATTAGGAAGAGAGTTATTGTGTCACAAAAAGTGTGACGGACAGACGGACTGACGGACGGACGGACCCATTTTAATATTCCCCCAACTTTCTTCGAAAGACGGGGGACAAAAAATGTAGTGACAAACCTGTCTGAAATGTAGTTTGGAGATGCAGCTTAACTGTCTACTCAACAAAAACTAGGTCACATGAGTACTATTTCAATAATTTCATTGGACTTTAGCAGTGGGATGAAGCTAAAGAATTTGGAAAAACCAGCAAGGTTGTCAAGACTGGGAGGGTCTATAAGTGTTGTGTTTCAAGATCTAGCTGAACGGTCACCCTGGCTTTGATCCCTTGTGTGAGCATATGTGGCTTGGAGATAAAGGCACCTTCTCAACCTTGTGGGTTTACTGCAGGTACTCCAATTTCCTCCCACAGGAAAAACCCCTACGCATGCACTAAGCATAATAAATTAAGAAAACCTGCCTGCGATATCACCCTTTGTGGAAGTGGACGTTCAACACCAATAAAAGTAGAAGCAATAACACTACTCCTAGTCCCTCAAACCTCAAACAGAAAGTAAGAGAGGATGGGGTTGAACACCCATTCAACACAAACTAGGCCATTTCAGGACTAATATATGGTACTTTATTTTAATAATTCGCTTGTGCATAGAAGTCTTTAACAGTTTGAGGAAACTGGACGATCAGAAGAAACCGCTGATGTTAGGCAGTTGACCCGACTCCTTATCCAGTACAAGCCTAGGATTGGAATCATACCACTTGACTCAATAGTTTGACAGAAAAGGAAACAAATTAATATAAATCTTTGGCTTTATGAATCTTTACATTTTTAACAATGTGTGTATTTAACATGAATCTTATCTGAATAAAATATTATTTAAATCGCCTTATGATATAAAGCATATGCGTTAGACCAGGACATGTCAATTGATGACAGACCTTATTATCTTAACATACACTTAAAGTTCTACACAATGATTAACAAGCCAACAGTGAGGCTAATGTTCCGCTGCAATCTCAAAACAAACAGATTACACATATAATAAGAAAAATTGCACATTTATCTTTTTGAAAAGTATTGAGCAATCAAACTGATTACCTGTACTAAATATAAGTAGAAAATGTTCACAATTGAATTCAGTCAGGGCTTTGAAGTACCTGGTAGTGAAAGTGTACGCTAGGTTTTGTCACTCTACATAAGTTAGAATCAAAGTTATCTTGACCCAAAGCATTGACTAATGAAATTGCTTAACTCTGCTTAGCTTTCGCGGAAAATGTTAATCATTGAACTCAGTCAAGACATTCATCTAATGAACATCTACACCAAGCTTAAACATTCTACCTTGATAAAAGTAGAGATGTTATGTTTCAAAGTTTTGACCAATCAAATTTCTTATCACTACTTAGAGGTAGAACATTCTCATCAATGAACTTAGTCAAGATATTGATATATTGAATATATACTCTGTATTTCATCACTCTCACCCAATTAGAACCAAAGTTATCATGTTCCAGTCTCAATCAATCAAACTGATTATCTCTGCTTAGCTTTTGTGGAAAAGTGCACGATCGAACACAGTCAAGGCTTTCACCAGTACCAAGTTTGAACATTGTACCTCAATTAAGAGAGTTATTGTGTTCCAAAGTCTAGACCAATCAGATTGAAAATGCTTATCATCGAACTTAGTCAAGGTATTGGTGTAATGAAACTATACACAAAGTTTCATCACTCTCACTCAATTAGAATCAAAAGCTATCGAGCTCAACTAATCAAACTGATTATCACTCTGCTTACCCTTACCAGAAAATTCTCACTATTGAATTAAGTCAAGGTACTAGTGTACACAAAGTTTCATCACTCTCACTTAATTAAAACCAAAATTATTGTGTCCCAAAGCGTTTACCAATTAAATTGGAGTAGGATATTGTCACAACAGGTGACCGACCACCAACAGCATTATCCAGTGGCATCCCCTTTCTAAATTTCCAATGCTTATCCCAGATTGTTCCCTGTAATGATAATGTCAACAGATCAGGTTTTATCATCTGAAATGGTAACAAAATATCGACTATTTTCAATCAAGCAGTTTTCATCAACAAAAACAATCAAAAATAAGACCCCCTCAAAAATCAGCATTCTCTCTGATGTTCAAAAATTGTAGTCTAGCACTGTCTTTAAGACAGTAATATTAGGATCCCACCCTCTTAATAACACTTGCTTCTATTCTTTATATATACTAACATAAAATCTTACAGATGTCTTATGGCTATGATTTCTTATCATGGCTTTTAGCCTAGTCTTTGCGGAAATAATTACATCTTATTTCCGAGAGCAAAAAATAAAAGCCCTATGTGATAACAACTGATTGCAGATTATGTTAGAAGGTGAAAAACTGTGAGAATTGGCGATCCAATTAAAACTTCCAGTAGGTAAATAGAGAAGTTGCCAATCTGTAACCAGTTAACACTTTTTATAACATTTTTCTTCTTAACGTGAGTATTTACCTTTCCCTGTTTAACATGTGACATTCTTAAATCATATTAAATGAAGAAATCTAAACCACAACAAAAGTGGAATAAGCTGACACTTGTCTAACTGAATGGTCTTTTTAGAAGCCAATTAATTTGTAGGACTGACGTGCAAGAAACACGAGTTAATAAAAATGGGGGAGTTCTGACAAGTCAACAAGCGATGATAGAAGGTTTGAACAATGTTTTGGAGCAATTCTTAATTGACTCTTAAAGAATATTTAGAAAAAAATAGCATATTTTATTGATATGCGAATAGTTATTAATCTTTCTCATTATGTAATCAATCTTCCGCTGCTATGTAATATACTATTAAAAAAAGTAGGGGATATTTGATTTTTAAGTGTTATTAAAGTCACCTAATGAAACTGACGAAGAAACAAATGACAAAATGAAATGAAGTTCACATTCATCGATTTATTCCAAATGATCGTTACACTAAGTAAGGCACAGACTGACCATTATAAGGGTAAAATGATACCCGGGGTCAAACAGCAAAGTTACCACAGCATCACAACAAAGACAGTAACGGGTAAATCCTCCTCTGTTTGCCAAACAAGCACTGATCCGACGTGGCATACTCCTAATGAGACGTCTAAGGTCATTTTAGTCCAGATTGTCCCATTCCTGTTTCAACGCAGCAGCAAGTTCTTGGACATTGGCAGGACGTTGTTGACGTTGACGTAACTTCTGTCCTGGCCCTGTGACATCTTGCGTTGTCATCCTGGAAGATGAAACGGCGACCATGACATCGTGCGAACGGCACAACATGGACTGCCAAGGTGTTGTCCCGGTAGTACTGGCCTGTAACACGCCCTGCAACAACATGTAAAGTCGTTCTTCCAGCAACAGTGATGCCTCCCCACACCATAACAGAACCACCCCCAAATCGATCATGTCTGATGACGTTAACGTCTTGGAAGCGCTCGTTTCGACGACGCCACACCCTCCTACGTCTGTCCAAAAAATCAACAGTGAACCTTGACTCATCTGAAAACATCACATTGCTCCAGCGTCGATTATCCCAGTGTTGACGATCCCTACACCAACGACGTCTTGCCTGAATGTGATGATCTCTCAAACAAGGGATCACGCGAGGACGTCGGGCGCGAAGTTGACCCCTATGCAGTCGATTCCGAATCGTCTGGCCACTCACTCTAACACCAGTGTCTGTTTGAAGACGAGCGCTGATCGGATTTGCTGTGATGACACGATTCCCAAGGCCAAGGTACGGATAAATCGATCCTGGGCTTGAGTTATCGCCCTTGGTCGACCTGAGCGTGGTCTATCCTGTACAGATTGTGTATCACGGTATCTGGACCATAGCCTGCTTATGACAGACTGAGAAACATTCATCGTCCGCGCCACAACCGCCTGTGTTGTGCCGATCTGTAGCATGCCAAGGGCACGTAACCTTTCATTTTGGGTAAGCCGACGCATATCAAAATTTGTTTTCTGGTCACTAAAATAATTAAACTGATGTTTCCACCCTGGAATTCAATGCCACAATGACTGTAACATTCAAAGTCAGAGTCGTGCAAATCTTGGGTTGGAGCCCCATGATGATCCCAAGCATCACCTGCATTCCATGCGGTAGCTATTGGTGCGTTTGGCCGTCACATGTAACTGGAAATGTTTCTTCTGTTAGGTTCTATAGTGACTTTTTTCGTAGTCATTTGCATATTTTAGTATTATGCCCCCAAAATCAAATATCCCCTACTTTTTTTTGAATAGTATATGAGGGTGGGTGGAGAGCAAAAAGAACCTTAAATGAGATATTTTGTAATACCATGGGTCTTTTTTTTCTGTCTGATGTGGAGAGCGGACATGTACCAAAACCGGTCGCCACATCCTACGTATGACCCATGCATTTTTTCGTAGCCTTGTGATCGTCTAGAATTTATCTCTGACTGTCTTTGCTTCTCTTTCACGTTGTGTATTTCTTCTTAATGTTTTCTTAAGACGTCTGTCTTATCAGGAATAACAATGCAACTGTTCGTTTCTACATTTTATATCAAGCTGGATACAATCAAGCATGGTATATATTACAATACAAAAATCATTGTCAACCACTAGTCAGCCAAACTCACTGGGTGAGTTTTCTGCTGTCTAGGAACTCAGATGGTCATCTCTCTCAGGAAGCTAAATGCATTCTGACGAATTCGCGCAAGTATCAAAGTTTTCTAGCTGTGGGATTTGTACGTTCAATTATCTAATTGGCCAAATATGATGTAAATAATTAGAGCTGTTGGTTAATTAAATGAAATGACATCGAAACCCACCCTTATATGGTTATGGAAATTTACTCTAGAAATTGCGCATAAGATATCTGTTATCATGTTGTTGACATATAGAACCAGCTATGTTTTGTTTCTATAACCCTTTTTTATATAACAATATGTCATTCAAATGCTAGTTGATTTCAGTACACATCTGCATATATGTGAATATGTTTGATCCCACAACTTGCAAAACAATAGGATATACATGTATCATAATGCCATCGTTAATTTCAATAAATTGAAAACAATGTCGCAACGACGATAGTGCTACAATTAATATAGCCATTAATTGACATGCACCGATAGAAATTTGGTTTAAACAAAAAAATTTACATTTCTCCAGGTGCATTAAAAGAAATAAATTTTCTTAAAAAAATAAATAAAATCAAATATTAAAAAAAAAAGATATGCTTGCCTCTCCAATAAAACCAGTCCACAAATTAAACAGGTGGCCATATTGGTGTTCATCTGACTGTGAAGGTTTTTTTTAAACAGGATATGATTTATTAAAGGAGTGCAACTTTGATTTAAGACAATAAAATGTGTTGAATTGGGTTCAAATAAGTATGTGACAAAATCTATATCATTAAATTATTGTTTTTAAATATTAAGTAAATCAGTTTCCTTTATAACAATATTAGTTTTGTTTTTGGTTAAAGTGGAATGCAAAGACATTTATATTGGCTCTATCTGTGGACCGAAAAATAAATACTTGACAAAACAATCAAAACATAAGACTTACTCAAAGCAAAACTTTCATATTTGAGTTAAATCAAAAAGGATCAATTAACTGATTCTTGGAAAGCAGTTCAGTCATTTGTGTGTGATGGTGATTTATATAGTATAGTTAAATCTGACTGGACAATAACAATATTTCCTGTACAGTAGTATTTCAGTCTACTTTTTTTTAAAATATCCTAAAACGACATAAGTATAATATTCATAATAAAACAACTTTATGGATTTACTACTTCTTGGTTTATTACATGCAGCGTTTCAATACTTTTACAGGTGTCTTTATCAAGCAATGATCAATAATGAATAAATAACAACCTTACATTTATAGTACATCCATGAGTAAGACCATTTAACAATAAAAACATAAAATTAATCTCTCTTATTCATAACAGATTAAAACGGGGACTTGAAGCCACCACCAAGGCTTAATAATAATCATCTTTTTCTTTTTTTTTACATAATCTACAAAATTTTAAAATTGGGAGAAAATGCTGGTGTAACTACTGAAAATAGGTAACAGATCAGCAAAAGACTCCACCAAAGAAAATTTGCAGCATCGATGAATCTGTAGAAAATGGACACTAAATTTCATGGTATATACACTAAATTTCATGGTATATAACCAAATAAATTGCATCTCTATACAAGTCAGCCTTAAAATTACAATAACAAGCCAACAGTGAGGCTGATGTCCCCCGCCGAAATCCCAAAATAAATAGATGACACATATTAATTGATCGCATATTTATTTTTTTCAAATGTATCGAGCAATCAAACTGTACACGAAGTGTCATCTAAAAGTGTTTTATAAAGAAAAATGCTAAAGCCGACGAGAAAAATGAAAATGTACCCCAGTTAGGGGGACCCTAAAGCAGGGGCGTGGTGAGGGCAATTATTGAGAAGAAATTATGAGTAACAAAAAAGATTTTGGCACAAAAACCCTTTTACTGACCGCGGAGCTGTGGCCGGCGAAGCAGGCCACCGCGAGCGACGAAGGCGCGAGCCCGCGGCGGGGGGTCCGGGGGGCCCTCCCCCGGGAAAATTTCGAAAATTAGAAGCCCAGAAACGCATTCTCCAGCAATCCGAGACAAGAAATACGGTAATAAAATATTGTTATTTTCTCTTGGAGATTCCATTCTTTCCAAGAGAAAATCACTTGACTCTTTCAAAATTTTTTTAATTGGGTCAGATGAAACAATTTTTCCACTTACAAATGTTTTTCATTTTTTGAGTAATTTGATTGTGATTTTGGCGCAAAAACTTTTTGGCGCATGAGTATGGCTACTCATGAACTCATTCTCACCACGCCCCTGCCCTAAAGGCAGACAAAAGGGCCCCCAGACTTGACAAAAGGGCCCCTCTGGCCAAGGGAAAGGGCCCTTGTGTCCGAGTCAATCGTTTCTATCTGTTACTGTCGAATCCATTACTGAATGAGAATGCAGTCATTGTATTGGCATAAAAATCATCAATCAAGATGAACCTAAGTTATCTTGTCCCAAAGAATCTACCAATCAAATTGCTTATCTCTGCCTACCCTAAGAAGAAAATGCTCATCTTCGAACTCCATCAAGGCATTTTGACCTAATAAGCATACACACCAATATTGAACATTTTAACTCAATTCGAAGGAGTGTTAATGTGTTCCAAAGTCTCGGCAAATCAATTTGCTTATTGCTCTGCTTACCCCTAGCAGAAAATGCCCATTATCGATCTTAGTCAAGGTATTACTGTAATGAAACTATACACCAAGTTTCATCACTCTCACTTAATTAGAACTTAGTTATCGTGTCCCAACCATCAACCAATCAAATTGCTTATCTCTGCTTACCCTAAGAGGAAAATGCTCATCTTCGAACTCCATCAAGGCATTGACATAATAAGCATATACACCAAGTTTGGACATTTTAACTCAATTAGAAGGAGAGTTATTGTGTTCCAAAGTCTCGACCAATCAAATTGCTTACCGCTCTGCTTACCCTGAGCAGAAAATGCTCATTATCGATCTTAGTCAAGGTATTACTGTAATGAAACTATACACCAAGTTTCATCACTCTCACTTAATTAGAGCTAAAGTTATCATGTCCCAAAGCATCAACCAATCAAATTGCTTATCTCTGCTTACCCTAAGCGGAAAATGCTCATCCTCGAACTCCATCAAGGCATTGACCTAATATGCATATACACCAAGTTTGAACATTTAAACTAAATTAGAAGGAGAGTTATTGTGTTCCAAAGTCTCGACCAATCAAATTGCATGTCGCTCTGCTTACCCTGAGCAGAAAATGCTCATTATCGAACTTAGTCAAGGTATTACTGTAATGAAACTATACACCAAGTTTCATCACTCTCACTTAATTAGAACTAAAGTTATCGTGTCCCAAAGCATCAGCCAATCAAATTGCTTATCTCTGCTTACCCTAAGCAAAAAATGCTCATCTTCGAACTCTATCAAGGCATTGACCTAATAAGCATATACACCAAGTTTGAACATTTTAACTCAATTAGAAGGAAAGTTATTGTGTTCCAAAGTCTCAACCAATCAAATTGCGTATCGCTCTGCTTACCCTGAGCAGAAAATGCTCATTATCGAACTTAGTCAAGGTATTACTGTAATGAAACTATATACCAAGTTTCATCAATCTCACTTAATTAGAACTAAAGTTATCGTGTCCCAAAGCATCAACCAATTAAATTGCTTATCTCTGCTTACCCTAAGCGGAAAATGTTCATCTTCGAACTCCATCAAGGAATCGACCTAATAAACACATACACCAAGTTTGAAAATTCTAGCTCAATTAGGAAGAGAGTTATTGTGTCCCAAAAAGTGTGACGGACAGACAGACAGACAGACAGACAGACAGACGGACGGACGGACGGACGAACCCATTTTAATAGTCCCCCAACTTTCTTCGAAAGGCGGGGGACAATAAAGCAGAAGAATTTTTGATTTTATAGAATATTTATAATGCGCCAGTACCGAGTAGTGTCGAATGGTACTGAATGTTTGTATTGTTGACTCGCGTAATCGAGTGTGTCTATCTCTCTTCCGGTTCCTTCTCGGACCATGCTGTATTATTATATATTCATCCATGGGCGTGGTGAGGGCAATTATTGAGAAGAAATTATGAGTAAGGCGCGAGCCCGCGGCGGGGGGTCCTGGGGGCCCTCCCCCGGGAAAATTTCGAAAATTAGAAGCCCAGAAACGCAATCTCCAGCAATCCGAGACAAGAAATACGGTAATAAAATATTGTTATTTTCTCTTGGAGATTCCATTCTTTCCAAGAGAAAATCACTTGACTCTTTCAAAATTTTTTTAATTGGGTCAGATGAAACAATTTTTCCACTTACAAATGTTTTTCATTTTTTGAGTAATTTGATTGTGATTTTGGCGCAAAAACTTTTTGGCGCATGAGTATGGCTACTCATGAACTCATTCTCACCACGCCCCTGTATTCATCTCATACAAAGTTGTTCATTGAGTGTTCGGCCAAAGTGTGGCACTGTTGACTGGCGTGGCGGCCGGAGTGGGATACGAACTTTTCGCTCATTATAAACGTATAAATTAGTTTAAACAAAACTGTCAAAAGTGTCGTCGCTTTTACCGAAACGGCGGTTGAACGAAACATTTTATTATAAAGTGTCTTCACTCAATTATTCCATACTTTGTATTGTGTATATTGTTGTGTAAGCCAGCAACTTCACCCATGGCAAATAATACACGTGCACCAAAGCAGTGGTGCCTCACCAAACACGAGAATATTACTTCTTTTGAATCTTGGCGGCAGAACCTACAATATTGTCTATCACTGGATCCCAATTTCGCACCTTTCCTGCTTGATGATACAGTATGGTTAAAGAAAACCAATGCACAACCCCTTAGAGGTCTTCGGAATGACCCAGAAGACGCACCGGACCCCAGACGTACAGCTCAACAAAAAGCAGCTCATCTAGACATAATGTTGGGCCAGATTGCAAATTATTGCCCGGTTGTTTCAAGGAACACTATTGTTAAAAATTCTACATCAATTAATCAAATCTGGCAATGTATCCGCCTTCATTTTGGTTTCCAGTCCACTGGTGCACACTTCTTAGACTTTCATAACATTCGGCTGGATTCATCTGAACGTCCCGAGGATTTATATCAAAGACTCATGTCATTTATTGAAGATAATTTACTTAAGGCTAATGGTGATATATCACATCACGGTGAAGTACCGGTTCTTGATGAAGAACTCTCTCCATCCTTGGAAAATATCATCATTTTAGTATGGCTTCGCCTCATTCATCCTGATCTACCTCAATTAGTTAAACAGCGATATGGAACAGAACTTAGGTCACGTACCATTGGCAGCTTAAAATCTGAGATTTCACAAGCCCTTGATTCCCTTTTAGACGAAATACAATCCTCGTCAGAAGCTCGTGTTCTTCGCCCGTCTACTAATGATTACTACAAGAGACCATCCATGGGTAAAAGACCCCTTCCTGCCAAGTCATGTCCTATTTGTAAACAAGCTGGACGTCCTCGCTACCAACATTATCTCAGTGCTTGTCCGTTCTTACCGACAGCTGACCAAAAATTCCTATCGAAAGCCAGACTTATTTGTAGCTTTGAGGGAGACAATGGGGATGATGAAGACGACTACCCTCCTTTACCTATTGAATCTCCTCCCGGTCATATTGCCTGTCGTGTTAGCATCAAGCAGTCTCCTCACATCAAGGCATTTTACAACCACCACCCGTTACAACCCACCATTGATACTGGAGCCGAAATTAATATGATTAAATCATCCGTGGCAAATTATATTGGTGCCCCTATTGAAAAAAGCACTCAATGTGCTCTGCAAGCTGATGGGATCACACACCTTTCTGTTATTGGTGAAACTTACATTACCCTCACAAGAGGTAATTCCACTTTACAACTCGAAGCTTTGGTTGTCGACGATTTAGACGTGGATATTTTGGCCGGTACCCCTTTTATGACAACGAATGATGTTTCAGTTCGACCTGCCTTGCAACAAGTCACATTAGGTGAAAATGTCATCCAATATGGTCCTAATCCATTGCAGTCATCTCACCATGCTGTTCGCAGAACTCAAGCATATGTATTGCGCTCACCTACTACATCTACCATCATATGGCCTGGTGATTACCTTGAAGTTGATATTCCATCAGATATTGACCCGGATAGTACTCTTGCGATAGAAGGTCGATGGGATTCCCCCCACTCCCGCAACCGTAAACCATCACAGATATGGTCTCAGCCCACGATCTTAGACGCTGTTGCCGGTAAACTTCGCATTCCTAATACTTCTATTGAACCACAACCAATTTCAAAACACTCCCATTTCTGTCAAGCCAGACTGGTGAAAGACTATACACCCGGCGATACCGATCATTCATTAGCCGCCACAGCTTCAGCTAATGTACCACCAACTAAACAACCACAGGGTCATAACTCGGCAGCCATACGTCTAGATCCTGATAATATTTTGTCTTCAGATGACTTTTCTAAGTTCCAGAATCTATTACACACGTTTGATAATCTCTTCAGTAAGAACATATCGTGCTATAATGGTGCTGCTGGTAATTTTCAGGCCGTAGTAAACATGGGCCCTGTCCAGCCTCCACAAAGAAAAGGCAGAGTTCCACAGTATGCTAGAGATAAGCTTACAGTATTACATGAAAAATTTGATGAACTGGAAGCAGCTGGAGTGTTTCGTCAACCAGAATATGTTGGTGTGTCAGTCGAGTATCTCAACCCTTCATTTTTAATACAGAAGTCTAACGGTAGCTACCGCCCTGTTACCGCCTTTGCCGACGTTGGCCGATACAGCAAGCCTCAACCGTCATTAATGCCAGACGTTGAGTCTATCCTTCGCACAATTGCTTCCTGGCAGTATATTATTTTAACTGATTTGACAAATGCATTTTATCAGATTCCCCTATCGAAAGACTCGATGATATACTGTGGTGTCGCTATCCCATACAAAGGAGTTCGTGTTTACACCAGGTCTGCTATGGGTATGCCTGGCTCCGAGACAGCACTTGAAGAGCTTGTGTCTCGTGTTCTTGGTGACCTCTTAAAGAGTGGAGTTATTGCGAAACTAGCAGATGATTTGTATATAGGCGGCAACACCGTAGAGGAATTGTTATCTAACTTTCGAAAGACATTATCGGCGCTCAATTCTTGTGATCTTCGCCTATCTCCTTCAAAGACAGTTATTTGTCCTACTACTACGACCATACTAGGTTGGATTTGGACGAAGGGTTCAATATCAGCTAGTCAGCATCGGATCAGTACACTCTCGTCATATCCACCCCCTACAACTGTTCGTGAACTACGATCATTTTTAGGCGCATACAAGGTCTTAAGCCGAGTTATTCCTAACTGTTCCCATATACTTACCCCTCTTGAAGACTCGATCACAGGTTAACAGTCCAATGATAAACTTACTTGGTCGGATGAACTTTTACTACACTTCACCAAGGCTCAACAGTCCCTACATACCAACCGATCCATCGTTTTACCTCTGTCAACCGATCAACTATGGATAATCACCGATGGTTCTGTATCAAAACATGGTATTGGTGCAACTCTGTACGTTACCCGTTCTGAGAAGCCGTTATTAGCTGGATTCTTCAGCGCCAAGCTTTGCAAACACCAGGTTACGTGGTTACCCTGTGAAATAGAGGCATTATGTATAGCAGCTGCAGTCAAACATTTTAGTCCATACATCATCCAATCCAGACATAATACTTGCCTCCTAACAGACAGTAAAACATGTGTACAGGCATTTGAACGTCTGTGTCGTGGTGAATTTTCTGCCAGCCCACGTGTAACTTCCTTCCTTTCGGTTGTCAGCAGATATCAAGTTAGCATTCGACACTTGGCAGGTACTGCCAACGTGCCATCTGACTTTGCCAGTAGAAATGCCCTTCCTTGCACAGAACCAACATGTCAGATCTGTCTTTTTATTAATACTACAGAAAAGTCAGTAGTACGAAGTATCTGTGTCAAGGACATCATGAATGGAAGTCAACGGTTACCCTTCACCACACGTTCCGGTTGGATCGCTACTCAAAATGACTGTCCTGGTTTACGCTGTGTCCATGCCCATCTCAAACAGGGCACTCGACCATCCAAAAAGTTAACAAATATCCGTGACATCAAACGCTACCTCAATCTCGCTACTATCTCTAAGGACGGGCTACTGGTAGTAAACCAGGATTCGCCTCTGATGCCATCCACTGAATTGATTGTAGTCCCACGCCCAGTTCTGGACGGATTATTAACAGCATTGCACTTGAAGTTGGACCACCCATCACGACACCAACTGAAACTAGTTGTCAAACGCCATTTTTATGCCCTTGATCTTGATTCAGCTCTTGAACGAGTATCTGATTCCTGCCATGCTAAACAGCTTCCTCATGCATTTGTTGAACAAACATTAGAAGACCCACCAGAAGTAGTAGGTGTGTCGTTCGCTGCCGACGTCATGAAGAGAAACCGGCAACTTATTGTCATTCTTCGTGAAACCACTACGTCATATACATCCACTTGTATTCTTGAAAATGAACAACAGGCTTCTCTACGTGATGGTTTATTAAAACTAGCCATTGCACTCCGTCCGCTTGATGGTCCCCATGCAGTTGTTCGAGTTGATCCTGCTTCTGGTTTTATTGCATTAAAGAATGATTCAGTATTAAATCGATACCATCTGTGTTTGGAAATTGGTTACCCAAAGAACCCCAACAAAAATCCGACTGCTGAGAAAGTCATCGCCGAATTAGAAAATGAACTTCTCCGTCAAGAACCGCAAGGTGGTACAGTTACACCCCTTCCCCTCGCTATTGCCACTGCCCGACTTAATTCGCGCATTCGCGGTCGTGGATTATCTGCAAGAGAACTATGGACGCACAGAAACCAATTCTACAATCAACAAATTCCTGTCCTGGACCAAGACATCATCATGACCCAACACAGTCAGCGACTCCGTAACCACGCCTTTAGTGAAGTTTCTAAAAACCTAAACCAACATGTGTGCCCTTCCTCATCCATGAACATTCAAATAGGCGACTTGGTTTATCTTTCCTCGGAAGGGAACAAGACTGGTGCTCGTGATCGCTATCTTGTCATGAATGTTGACAATGGTTGGTGTTGTATTCGAAAGTTTGCAGGATCACAGCTTCGGTCCATGTCTTACAAAGTCAAGTTGCATGACATCTTTAAAGTACCAGAGCATATTGTTCGCTTTCATCCCCAACAATGTGAAATTAATGAAGATGAAACAGAAACCGTCACAACTAATAATGGTGATATAAATGAATATCAACCTTTAAGCCAACCTGTACCAGCGTTACCTGTAACGCCACCCTTGCCCGAAGTCCCAGTCGAGCTAACTACCCCTGACTCTGATATGACAGAAACCTTTAAACCCAGCACAGCTGAAATCGAAGTAACATCGTTACCCAATAATCAGTCGATTCCGCCTCGTCCTCAACGTTTTCGTAGACCACCAACGTACCTTAAAGACTATGAGACTTAATAGACCTTTTACTCATAACTTTATTGTGATCATTTTATATGTTTCAATGTGTTTTTCTGTAAATTAAAGGAAAAGAGAAGTCACGCCAGTACCGAGTAGTGTCGAATGGTACTGAATGTTTGTATTGTTGACTCGCGTAATCGAGTGTGTCTATCTCTCTTCCGGTTCCTTCTCGGACCATGCTGTATTATTATCACTCGGCTAATCTCGACAGATTCCGTAAACTACGTCAACTACATCTAGTCTCGGATGTATGACAGTAAGTGATATGTACCTACGCCCATACATTTGCGATGCGGCTACCGGTTTACTTTAACAGGAAAACTTGACGCTATTACACAAATTGGGAACCTATTCGGCTAGCGACCTATTCGACCGATCGAGCTGCAACCTGTTCGTTGGAAACCTATTTAGAGTAAAGACAACAGTCTCTATTTATCAACCAATAAAATCCAACGTTATGTCTATCAAATGAAAGTAGAATATATTATTTTTTATCCATTCCTTCGCGCTTCAGCTCAGAATAGACGTGTAATTTCGTCATTATCTTACAGCTGGATCGGTCGAATAGGTCGCTAGCCAAATAGGTTGCCAACTTGTGTTTGGAATGGGCGCAGCCATGTTTCATCCGGGACCTTTAAAGTAGTTCCAATATGTCGGAATTCGTCATACAGCCGAGTTTAGATTCCCGAAATCTTACGAGGTTTGCCGAGTGGTATTATTATATATTCATCTCATACAAAGTTGTTCATTGAGTGTTCGTCCAAAGTGTGGCACTATTGACTGGCGATGGATTATCTAATAGCAATATCTGTCTTGTAATAAGCATCCAATTATTAAAATACTCTCTTTCAATACTAAAAATATTCTCCAATAACATAAAATAACCATATCTATAAGTCTTATATTGAAATGATAACATGCACATGACATGCACATAAAATAACCCTTGACAATTGGAATTCAATTGCTGTCTGGGCTAAATGTTCCTCATAGCAAACTGTTCAAGACAACTACCAACAAATAGTAAAAGTCATGTTCAAATGTTCAAAAATATTTTCCCGCAGAAGTATACTTATCTGATGAAGCGACTTGATGAACAAGGGTAAACATACCCACGAGAGAATATTACCGGTGTAGACTGGGATAGCCTGATTGCCATTCACTTTAGACTCATCGCGTATTTCACCATTCATAACTGATTAGAATGACAGTAAAACATTAACGATAGAATGTAAAACAGTTTATATACATTCATATTACATTCTTATATGTGTTGCAACCCATTTATGTCTGTTTCTAGGAGCCAAACAATAGAGATTTAGCTCCTTTAAGAGCAATAACAATGTATAAAATTGACAAATGATCTTTTTAGACTATCCAAATGATACTGACAAGCTTGAACAAAAATCCCCAAAACTTTATAGAACCCATTCAAGGTTTTGGTATTTGGGACTCTTAATTTTGACAGGGTTCTTCAAGTCCAAGTCAGTTTGTAAAAATAATATCTCTAAGGCATGAAGAAGGGAATTGGATTATCCTCCAGGACTGATGGTAAAATATTTAATCTAGACGAATGTTGTTCATTTATCATCACCATTATTAAGAAAATAAAGCCCCACTGATAACATTTGATATGGTAAAATAGTTTTATAATCCTTCAACTCATTTATAATAATCATGATACTACCATTTTCTACACCATTATACATAACTGGACTTCCTATGAGTTTAACAATGGGAGTGACAGGTTTATGATGACAGTAGAAAATGTCAAATTAAATAAGCTTAACCTAGAGAGTTCGTTTTTAGTACTTTATTACTGAACTCACTCTAATTATTAAATAATATATCATTATTTGTAATAAAAAAAATGTTGGACAATAAATGTAGAATAGTATATTGTAATGCCACCAGGTCATGTTGAAAATGTTATCATTCTCATCTGTTGGTTCACAACTCTTGGAAATATACTTAGAAATCAGAAATATTTTAGGTATTACTTAAAAGAAACAAAACAAAACAAAACAAATTAACTAAACTATCAAAATTGTAAGCTATGTATTGATTCTAATTGAGTTATTTGAGTTTTGGAACCCCCTTCATAGACTGACTGATATATCGTCGCTGTTGTTCGAAAACCTTGTATGTCAAATTTTAAAATTTTGCAAGACATAAAAAACTAAATAACTTTAGTGATGTTTTGTCCAGGAAAATAATCTTTTAAGTGTAAACAACATAAATTCCTATAATTGATGGAAATAAATTCAATGTCATTGAAGAGGCGGAGAGAAATGCATACCGAGATACAACATTTTGTCGCCGCCCACATCTCAAGATACGACAATTCCCGGAAGATAAGACTATTTGACGCCCCATTTTACGTCATTTTAGTGATTTTTACGAAATTTGAACTCAACCATCCTTTTGTGTAACGGTTATATATTCAAACAGATTTTTTAAATTAGATAAAAATTATGACCACTATAGAGTCCACAAGCTAAAAACACGATTTTTCGTACAATCAGGGGACAAAATTTAGAAAGTTACAGACCGATATGCGCGAATATCGAAAGTAACCAAAATCTTTTGGTTATAAACTTAAATGTCCAGTTTCAACAAATTCGGATAAAGATAGGTTGCCAGGCAACGAAACATACGCCCACAGCAGCTAAATCGTCCGGGCAGTCAACCAGGGATGTCGCATATTTTTACTTTTTTTGGTAATGAAACATTTGTAAAACACTAAAAACTGATTAAGAGTAACAACTCATTATGTAATTATCAGAAAATCATTAGAATTTGATTACTTTTTATAAAGTTTTACCCCACGCTAACAATTAGTATATATATGAAACATTTAATATCGTGGATTTAGCTGTTCAGTTATCTAAATTCATTAAAAATCAAAATACTTATTCGTTTCAACACCTTAAACTCTGTGTATCAATCTTCAGTTAATAGGATGATAAATTTGGCCTCTATAGCGTCACAAGATTTTTTGAAGTTATCAAGGAAGATAACTCTGGCAATAATTATTTGAAATCGCTGAAAAACAATAGGATTCTTCGTCTCATGACCTTAAACACTTTGTATAAATTTAAAGACAACCGGATATTAACTTAGTCCTCTAGAGGATCCACAAGATTTTCAAGGGTCATAACTCTGACACTAATTATTGGAAATCGCGGAAAATCGATAGGCTTCTTCGTCTTATGACCTTAAACACTGTGTATAACTTTAAAGTCAATCGGATATTAACTTTGACCTTTAGAGCATCCACAAGATTTTTTAAAGAGATCAAAGGCCATAACTTTGGCAGTTATTATCGGAAATCGCTGAAAAAGAATAGGCTTCTTCGTCGCATGACCTTAAACACTGTGTATAAATTTAAAGTCAATCGGATATTAACTTTAGCCTGTAGAGCGTCCACAAGCAATTGTGGACGCCGTACGGACGGACGGACGGACGAACGGACGGGGGCGACGACAATATACGACACATATAAAAATTGTGACCTCTATAGGGTCCACAAGCTAAAAACGTGATTTTTCGTTCATAATTCCATTAAAATCTTTCGGTTATAAACTTAAATGTCAAGTTTCAACAAAATCGGATAAAAATTGTGACCTCTATAGGATCCACAAGCTAAAAACGTGATTTTTCATACATAATTCCATTAAATTTTGATCCGATACATGCCAATATCGAAAGCAACCGAAATCTTTTGGAGATAAACCTATCTTTCAAGTTTTGTCAAAATCAGATAAGAATTGTGACCTGTTGGGTGTCCACAAACAATTGTGGATGGACGAGGGTGACGAGAATATACGTCAACATGAAAATGTGGGCGAATAAAAATTGTGTTCATTGAATTTTGGACTTTTTTTCGTTACTTTTTTGTGAACTGTGGAACTATGATGACAAATGTTGCCTTGACAAATCATAATAAATGTATATGTATTTTTGAGAACTATTTTTCCTGGTAGAACATGACCCATACTTGCAGAATTTTTTTGAACTTTGGGTGATTAACAACTTTACATTTTGTAACTGAAAATTGTCAAATTTTACCCTACATGTCATTTACTATATATATGCCATGTTTTCACATGTAAATTGGAGGTCATTTTAAGTCTTTAATTTGTGTTGCCTTTAATGAATAGGTAAATTTGCCACGCTCTAAGGTTTGGTACTCTGGATATATGGGGGTTGG
Source organism: Patella caerulea (assembly GCA_036850965.1). Classification (NCBI taxonomy): domain Eukaryota; kingdom Metazoa; phylum Mollusca; class Gastropoda; family Patellidae; genus Patella; species Patella caerulea. The sequence continues at coordinate 43,957,689 of JAZGQO010000001.1, read as the reverse complement.
GATGGAGCTAGTGGTCTAGAGTGCCGCGCTTCGACCTCTAGCTGGCCGGTCACCTCTGGCTTGCGGCTGAGGTTTCGATGCCTGATGTGAGCGTATAGGGGCACCTTCTCAACCCCGTGGGTTTCCTCCCACTGCTAAAGTCCCCTACGTGCATGCGAATTATTGAAATAAAATTAAACCATATATGTTAGTCCTGAAATGACCTAGTTTGGGTCAAGTGGACGTTAAACCCCATTTCTCTCTCATTCTCTGGATATACTCTAGAAAGTACCAATTACAGACAGTCTTTCCATTCCTGACCCATATGTAGCCCATCAACACATAGTATTTTTGAAGGTTCATGGTTTTTCTGATCAAAGTACATTCCCATAGAGCGATTTACTGATGAGCATTCTATCCATGACAATCGTTTAAAACCAAATTCACAAGGGTGAGTGGGGGCGGGTAGGGGATTTAATTATATTTTTCTACATTATACCTGCTTTGAAAATTCGCCCTTGATTCCATGAATCTGTCATTGCTTTTAACACATCATCAACATATTTATGGGGTTTGCTGTACCAAGACAGAGACGCTTCAATATACTGAGACAATGAGTTATGTACATTTGTTTTCAAGAAAGGAAGTGGTTTATGAATTATTCTTTTAGACATACAAATGTTTTTTAGGTTCTCTCTTATACATCCAGTAATCCACAACCATATTAATATTATTGTATATATACACAGGGGTTGATCCAGAACATCCCCAACCCTCCTGAAAAAAATTGCAAAACACTTTTATGAGAAAAGTGTCATGGTCGCATGCTTTATCCTTTTTCATCAGATGGTCTTCTGTCAACCAAGGGCATAATTTCTACCCAATGCAGACAGTAAACCAATTAGAGCTGTTTAAATGTCATATATGTCGTCTCAGGAACCTGGCAAACTCCCTCCTGCAAAAATTCCTGGATCTGCCACATATACAGAGAGTGGTATATACTGTAGTATTAAACCTATTAAAGAGGATGGATGGAGGGGGGGATATACACCAATGGTTGCATCCATTTGAGCACATCATCTTTTTATGATCTTTCTTTAAACACTGTGAAATGTTTATGGGTTAAAAACAGAACCACGATAAATTATGTACTAATAATGTTGGTATATTAAATTTATTGCTCCTATAATTAAAAACATATTTGTCTTTTCAAATTAGGTTTATCTTAAAAAAAAGACAAGAAAAAACCCCAGTGATATTTCTAGATTAAATTTGGGGAATTTTAACACATGTAAAAATGTTCGACTGAATAGCCTACATACAGTAAGTTATCATAATTGCTATGGCACCAATCAGCAGATTACATTTCATAGAGTTTACCTACATCACAACAAATATGGCTTGTTTTATGCTGTGTTCACACACAATTACCTCAAACTTAGATATTGTAAGGATGGAATTTTATGATTCTGAATAAATTCATATGAACATTGAAAAAGTTCAGCAAATAATCCTACAAATTACCCAAATAACCTCAAATTGTACCACATTTCTGAAACAGTTATTGTTCACACACTGACTTCAAATAGACCAGTATAACAAATTTTGTCGAAAGGTGATGAAATATGCATGTCCTAAAGGTAACTAAAGCCATTCACATGTTAAATCTATGTCTGCTGGTTTCATAATTTAAGTTTATATTTTGGCTTTTTGTCCCCCGCCTTTCGAAGAAAGTTGGGGGACTATTAAAATGGGTTCGTCCGTCTGTCTGCCTGTCTGTCCTTCTGTCTGTCTGTCTGTCCGTCACACTTTTTGGGACACAATAACTCTCTTCCTAATTGAGCTAGAATGTTCAAACTTGGTGTATGTGTTTATTAGGTCAATGCCTTGATGGAGTTCGAAGATAAGCATTTTCCGCTTAGGGTAAGCAGAGATAAGCATTTTGGTTGGTTGATGCTTTGGGACACGATAACTTTAGTTCTAATTAAGTGAGATTGATGAAACTTGGTGTATAGTTCCATTACAGTAATACCTTGACTAAGTTCGATAATGAGCATTTTCTGCTCAGGGTAAGCGGAGCTATACGCAATTTGATTGGTCGAGACTTTGGAACACAATAACTCTCCTTCTAATCGAGTTAAAATGTTCAAACTTGGTGTATATGCTTATTAGGTCAATGCCTTGATGGACTTCGAAGATGAGCATTTTCCGCTTAGGGTAAGCAGAGATAAGCAATTTGATTGGTTGATGCTTTGGAACAAGATAACTTTAGTTCTAATTAAGTGAGATTGATGAAACTTGGTGTATAGTTTCATTACAGTAATACCTTGACTAAGTTCGATAATGAGCATTTTCTGCTCAGGATAAGCGGAGCGATACGCATTTGATTAGTCGAGACTTTGGAACACAATAACTCTCCTTCTAATTGAGTTAAAATGTTCAAACTTGATGTATATGCTTATTAGGTCAATACCTTAATGGAGTTCGAAGATGAGCATTTTCCACTTAGGGTAAGCAGAGATAAGCAATTTGATTGGTTGATGCTTTGGGACACGATAACTTTAGTTCTAATTACCGGTAAGTGAGATTTATGAAACTTGGTGTATAGTTCCATTACAGTAATACCTTGACTAAGTTCGATAATGAGCATTTTCTGCTCAGGATAAGCGGAGCGATACTCAATTTGATTGGTCGAGACTTTGGAACACAATAACTCTCCTTCTAATTGGGTTAAAATGTTCAAACTTGGTGTATATGCTGATTAGGTCAATGCCTTGATGGAGTTCGAAGATGAGCATTTTCCGCTTAGGGTAAGCAGAGATAAGCAATTTGATTGGTTGATGCTTTGGGAAAGATAACTTTAGTTCTAATTAAGTGAGTGTGATGAAACTCGGTGTATAGTTTCATTACAGTAATACCTTGACTAAGTTCGATAATGAGCATTTTCTGCTCAGGATAAGCGGAGCGATACTCAATTTGATTGGTCGAGACTTTGGAACACAATAACTCTCCTTCTAATTGAGTTAAAATGTTCAAACTTCATGTATATGCTTATTAGGTCAATGCCTTGATGGAGTTCGAAGATGAACATTTTCCGCTCAGGGTAAGCAGAGATAAGCAATTTGATTGGTTGATGCTTTGGGACTCGATAACTTTAGTTCTAATTAAGTGAGATTGATGAAACTTGGTGTAAAGTTTCATTACAGTAATACCTTGACTAAGTTCGATAATGAGCATTTTCTGCTCAAGGTAAGCAGAGCGATACGCAATTTGATTGGTCGAGACTTTGGAACACAATAACTCTCCTTCTAATTGAGTTAAAATGTTCAAACTTGGTGTATATGCTGATTAGGTCAATGCCTTGATGGAGTTCGAATATGAGCAAATTTCCGCTTAGAGTAAGCAGAGATAAGCAATTTGATTGGTTGATGCTTTGGGACACGATAGCTTTAGTTCTAATTACGTGAAAGTGATGAAACTTGGTGTATAGTTTCATTACAGTAATACCTTGACTAAGATCGATACTGAGCATTTTCTGTTCAGGGTAAGCAGAGCAATAAGCAATTTGATTTGTCGAGACTTTGGTACACAATAACTCTCCTTCGAATTGAATTTTAGAAAATGTTCAAAATTGGTGTCTATGCTTATTAGGTCAATGCTTGATGGAGTTCGAAGATGAGGATTTTCTTCTTACGGTAGGCAGAGATAAGCAATTTGATTGGTTGATACTTTGGGACAAGATAACTTATGCCAATACAACGACTGCAATCTCATTCAGTAATGGATTCGACAGTAACAGTGTATAGAAACGATCGACTCTGACACAAGGACCCTATCTCTTGGCCAGTATGGCGGTATATTAGTGCCAAAATTCTAACATGCTATCGTCTAATTTCTTACTTCTATTCATGTAATTTCTAACCTCCATTCATGTAACTTCTAACTTCCATTCATGTAATTTCTAAATTAAGACAATGTATAATTCAACTTCTTTATTTGTTCAGTGTAAATATCAATTCTATTTCATCTTATTTCTAATATTGGGGCGACAAATGTCTACTTCATTGTGGTATTACATGTTAAGCATGACCGGCAAACAAATTTAGAATTTTGATACTTCTACCTAGCAACCATCATTATGACATCGTTTGGTGTCGCCACCGTGTGATCGGGGCCATTCTATTGATACAAACGACTCGCTCTTCGTCAGATTGAGTGGCTTGCCGGAGTGTTAAAATTGGAAACAACATCGAGAGAGAGAGATGGGGACATGGGGTTTAACATCCACTCGACACCAACCAGGTCATTTCGGTATTAACGCCGTTCAATTGTATTTCAATAATTCGCTTACGCGTAGGAGTGTTTAGCAGTGGGAGGAAACCGTAGGACCCGGAGAAAACCCACGAGGTTGGAAAGGCCGCCCTGCTCCATGTCACGTAAAAACGGGAAATCGAAACCACGCCAGTTTATTCAATGACAGACCTTATGTTACAGCGTGCACGTGCTAACCATTCGGCCATCCTACCCTCTAAACAACATTGAACGTGATATAAATGTATGGTTTGCAAATACTATTTCGAATACCGTGGCTAAGTGGGTAAGACGCAGGCTCGCTAGGCTATGGGTCGGGAGTTCGATCCCTGCATTGGTCGAAAAAAGTTCATCCAGATTTTCTGGCGTGGTTCCCCCTTATTAGTGTCTTGTCGTTCCGATGGGATGAAAACCCGAGGTTCCATGTACATGTTGGCGTGCACGTAAAAGATCCCGTGACCGTTAGACTTCGATATAAGTCAAGGTCGTAGATCCGCTCTCCGGGCAATATTTCCCTAAAGCACACTGTATGGTATATATCCGTCTCCATTAGCCCGGTTAGGAACAGAACAGTAGGGCGTTAAACCCTCTTTCATTTCATTTCATTTTCTATTTCAAATATAAGCTAAACGGCATTTGGAGAATTTTATTTTAATATTTATATGCAGTTGGTCTAAATTAACCCGGCCAGGCGCGGATCCAGAGCCCCCCCCCCCCGCTCAGGCTTGAAAATTTGAAACTTAAATCTATGCGATTTTATTGGCGATTTTTAGGCCTGTAATTTTGGAATTTACCTTCCGGAAATACGTCAGAATGCACCAAATTGAATCTAATTTACCAAATGAAGTAGACATTTTTCGCCCCAATTTTAAAAATAAGATGAAATAGAATTGATATTTACACTGAACAAATAAAGAAGTTTGATTATACATTGTCTTAATTTAGAAATTACATGAATGGAAGTAAGAAGTTGCATGAATGGAGGTTAGAAATTACATGAACAGAAGTAAGAAATTAGACGATAGCATGTTAGAATTTTGGCACTAATATACCGCCATAAGGCCAGAGGGGCACTTTTGTCTGCCTTTAGGGTCCCCCTTACTAAGGTACATTTTGATTTTTCTTGTCGGTTTGAGCATTTTTCTTTATAAAACACTTTTGGATGACACTTCGTGTACAGTTTGATTGCTGGATACGTTTGAAAAAAATAAATGTGCGATTAGTTAATATGTGTCATCTATTTATTTTGGGATTTCGGCGGGGGATTATATCTCAACTCTGGGCAAACTACAATATTCAATAAACAACTGATAGTCATCCCATCCCACAAAAGAATTCAAAACATAAAATCCAATCATATCCAATTTTTTTTATTATTTTTTTCGGGGGGGGGGGGCAAATCAAAAGGAGTCTAACCTATTTCTGGATGTGAAGACAATCTGACAGACAACAGTAACATGATATACTTATATTAAATAACATATGTTTTATTATATATCACTTGACTGTGGTTTAGTCATCATTGGATGTGATTTCCCCATCAATGTTTTCCTGGAATGCTATTGTTAGCAGAATAGTCATTCATATTCTTAAAGATACCATTACACTTGTCATATTTAAGTAAACATCCACAAATCCTATTTCTTCAATCCCGCAAAAATATAAATAAAATACAAAAAGTATAATAATTTATTTGTATGAATGAAATCAACACACACTCCAGTTTATTTTGTGAAATGTTTACTTTAAAATAGAAATTTTAGCCAATAAAATTATGCATTTGTCGTGTGTCCTCCATTTAGAGTTATCTTTCTTGGTCTAGTTGGCAGGTGTGGCATTGTAGGCCTATTCCTTATACATGTATGGCAAGATTGTTTATAATGTGCTGAAAATTTTCTCACAAAAAGGAAATTTTCAGACAAAAATAACACGATATTGACAGTAGTAAGTTATTTTTCAAGCAAAAGTAGTTGCTCAATTTTTGTTGAGAAATCAGGCAAAAACAAATGAACAGCTCCCTTAATCAATATCAGTAAATGAGAGGATGGTTAAATTTACTTAAAAGAATACAGTATAGCCTTTCAACAACACATACAACCCAAATATCTGTTAAATTCATCAACCAAGATATTAAAAAACCCAATGAGGGTCGGAACAAATGATCAACTTGTATTGAGAGTTATTCTGTGTCTGTTTTCACCACTCCAAGTCATTAACTGTTGACATTTTCTGTGTGGCAATAATTCTTTTAATATTTCGTCAATTCAAGTCATTTCCAATGCCTCAGTCAATTGATATAACTGAGCTGAAAATAAAAATATATTCTATCGTATTTTAAACAGCACTGAATGTATGGTAAATTTGTATGGCATGTCTCTACCGCATTGAAATGCGTACAATGCCAACGGCTGTCTTATTGATTCTAACAAGAAAAGAAGAAGGCGATAATGTAATTCTGCTCAACACTGTAGATGTGCTAATTCAAAAACATGACAAAATTACTGAAATATTACTAAAAAGTTCCATAAAAACTACATATATGAGGTTAAATTGTTTAAGTATAAAAATACAAATGTTACCTTATTGTATAAAATGTGTTTTCTTGCTTCTCTTTGTTATGTTAACTATCTTTTATTAATTAATCCTTATACAGGTCACAATTCTATGGAATACAATTACTGCTTATTACTGAGCGACATTTCGACTAGGCTTCTCTAGTCGTTATCAAGCAGAAGCCTAGTCGAAACGTCGTTCAGTAATAAGCAGTAATTGTATTCCATAGAATTGTGACTTGTATACTCTAGTTCAATTACTAAATGCCATTGAAACAGTTTATTTAATCCTTGTAAGACTTATAGAAATAGATTTCACTAAAAATTAACACATACTTCTGAATTTATTAACATGCTACGTTTCGATACACATACAGATATCGTATTTGCTTGATCTGTATGTGTATCAAAACATAGCATGTTAATAAATTCAGAAGTAGTATATCCATATAAGTGTGTTTATTTTTATCTTTTATTTATATGTAATTAATAAAAAACCAGAGATAAAAGACAAAAACCTCCCTGCCCCACTTTCTCCAATTTCAAAGACTGTTACATTTGAATGAATGTTATATTGCAGTTATCATATTTTTATGGATATACAATACATTTATCACATTTTTACTGGTGTTACTGCAGTTATTAAATTTCATGGATGTTACTGCAGTTATAATATTTCATGGATGTTACATTGCGGTTATCAAACTTTTGGTAAGTATGTTATATAGCAGTTATATTTTTATGGACAGTTAGGACACTCCAGAAATATGAAAGTTGATGATATCTATTTTGCTGCGGCATTGTCCAATCTGGTGACCTTTAGATAATCTAATCCTTGGGAGGCCTTTATCAATTTACTATTATTATTGATTTAAGACTTTACATACAGTAACTCATCATCTGATATATTTTGCAGCTAGATATTTACAATGCCATAGCATCGTAGGACAAGAACTGGTAAAAAACAAAGATTCAAATACAACTCTTCTCTGTCACTAAAATATTTTTGTTCAGACAAAGTCAGGATATATTTCAATAAAAGTGTTTTCTTTTGACAATTTCTTCAGATACTCTTCCCATGATTCCTTTAAGACATAGGCTCCGTGTATGAGAATTATTATGTCAGATGCTAGAAGCATGACTCAATGTAAAGATTGTCAGAATTCCAAGCTCAATATCATGTGGATTAAAATGCAGAATTTATATACTTAGTAACAGTAAGGCTATTATTAGAGGTCACAGTTAAAAATATAGTAGTTTGTTTGCTTTGGTGTCTGTGGTCAACACATGCCAAATCCTGAAAACATGGTTTTAAATAGAGACAAATTTGTGCTGACAAAGGGTGGCAACTGTTGGTACATTATGAGAGGTCACACGTAAAAAAAACCCAGCAGTCTATTTGTTTCTGTGTCTGCAGTGAACAGATGCCAATTCAAGTCAATTCAACAACACAAAATAGTTCAGAGGGGACAGATTTGACAAAAGTACCAAATGTGTTGAAAAAGTGTTAACGACTCTCTATTTTAAGTGACCATGCCAAATCCAGATGAGAACAAAAAAAGTGGCTTAAGACAAAATGTGGTGGAGAAAGAATGACTGTTGTCAGTACAATTACAATGGATAGACAATTTACACTTCCCCACCTCCACCCCTACACCATAACCTTACCATAGTCAAATAAGTGGCGGGATCAGTGACAGATTTAGACAATGACTTTTTTATAGGGGCTGCAGTCCACATGTCTTTTGTCAGCTGGGAACCTTGAGACATTTTGTTAAAAGTTCCTATACTTTAATTCAGTCGCTCTACAAATAAAAATAATCTTAAAGTATCTTTATAAAAAGGGTTCAGTTAATATACTGGACATTTATATTTATGGTAAATATCAGTGCTCACTCTGGGTTTCATTTCTCTTCCACCAGTAAACTGTTTTTCATATTTATTTATTAGCCATATATTTTTTCCGCCAGACACAAAGAATAAATATCTTTTAGATAAAATAATTTTTATTTACATACAGAATATATATATATTATATCACAATTTACTAAATTTGTCACTGCTTTGCAGAAGCCCATTTTTTGAAAGCTTTTTCAACATCTGTGGTAACCACTTTTAGTAACATTAAATTACACAGTGTATTTATTTTTAATGAATATTTGGGTTTTTTTTATAATCAATATTTTGTCAACTAAACACTCTTTCACAGTCTGTACTTGTCATGAGAGTTTGAGTCCTAAAATATAAAAGATAATATCTCGGTTCAGAAATGGCTCAATCATTAAATGTATACTGGAATAAAGTACTCAACCCCACCCACTTATATTCCATATAAGCCCTTCGGGCCTCTCGGATTTATATTGCATATTTCTCATTACTCGGTTCTAACCATGCACACTCGCTCAAACTTAAAAATAGTTCACTGCGTCAGTGTGTAACACACCTGATGACACGTGACCACACCACTATTATAAGCGATCACAAAAATAGTCTGCGATATCACATTAGTGGAAGCGGACGTTAAACATACCATTCCAATCCATTCAGTATCGTCTTTTTCTCTTTTGATTTGGACCGTGCACATTCGTGTGTTAGTGATAACGCTGTTATCATTTTTTCTTTTGATTGTATTTAGTTGGTGTTGATCATTTTTATGGTTTATAGGCTACCTTCCGTCGTCTTCATAGACAATGATAGAGGTAGAATCGCTGATTCACATTCACGTTACAGTCACCACGTAGTGTTGACTTTATTTCATTCTTTATGATGGAAGGAAAGCGAATTTGAGGGATTCTGCGATGCAGATCTTCTAAATGATCATAACGTAACCACAGACGTGGATATTCTACATCTAAATGTCGTAAGATACGGCTTTTTTAGATAAGAGATTTTATTCACAATGATTCATTGAATGAACAGGACATTCGAGAAGAAACCGGATGTTGACAACATTCCGATGATGGAGGAAATAATAGTACCGTAATGTGCTATGTACATGGAGATGTATCTCTATGGCTGTGTAGTTATACTTCCGAAATCTATAATAACATACCCGTAAGTAAAGACGGTTGTTATAAAGGAAATCTTTCGTTATATTATATAACTTATAGGGTCGAAAAAGGCCTGTAAATATCGTAAACGAAAATCGAAAGTATTAGTGCGCCAGTATGCTTGTTAATCATACGTGTTTATTATGTCCATTATATGTTTCCATACTAATGTTGAACTGTAACCTGGCCTTCACCTTTGGTTGGGCCTCGTTATCGAGTCGTACCCGCTGGATGTCCGGCATGTTCTTTAATAAAACAACTACAACTTGACCTGCACAATTGAGTCGTCTGATTATTCCTGATCTTACTGACGTGGTGGCTAAAGCTGGGATTTTTCATCGAACCTACAGTCAGTGGAACAACCAACAGTTTCAGAGTCAACTCAGTTACACGTAAGGCTTGAAATTTTTCAAATCAGACACGCCAAAAGCGAGCGTGGTAGACTCAACTTTCAAACCATAAGAAGCACGGTCATTTTGTTACTCATCAAGTATGACGAACAACAGGGCACCGAAACAATGGCCCCTTACTGAGCATGAGTCATTGACGTCATACGAAGCATGGCAGTCTAATATACTATACATTTTGACTCTCGATCAAAATTTCACTAGTTTCCTTGCCACCGACGCCACTTGGTTAAAGAAATCCTCTGTCAACCCTAATCGGGGATTTGTTAACGATGATGAGACCGTTCCCGCTCGAACTGCTCAACAAAAAAATCAAATGCTCGACCTTATGCTCGGACAAATTGCAAATTATGCTCCAGTAATTTCTAGAAACACCATAGTTCGATCCTCAACCTCTGTTTCGAGCATATGGTATGCCTTGAGATTACACTATGGCTTTCAAACAACTGGAGGACACTTTCTAGAGTTTGCCGACATCAAGCTTAAACCAGAAGAGCGCCCTGAAACTCTCTTTCAGAGGCTTACGTCCTTTATAGAAGACAATCTTGTCAAGCTAAATGGAGGTCTGACCCACCATTCCGAACAAATCCGGTCGGACGAAGAAGTATCTCCTACATTAGGAAACCCCATCGTCTTATTTTGGCTTCGTCTGCTTCACGAGGGCCTCCCTAAACTTGTCCGCCAAAGGTACGGTACTGAGCTCCGTCATCGCACACTGGCTTCAATCAAACCAGAAATCTCCCAGACCTTACCTTATCTCATGGACGAACTTTCCTCAACAGACGAAATGAGAATAATGCGTTCTTCTTCCAACCACAACACCGGAAACTTTAAGCCTAAACCCAGTCGTCGTTCCAATACTAGACAGAAGGGTTCTCACCAAATATGCCCTACTTGCCGACAAGCAGGTCGATCTGATTATCGACATTATCTAAGCAAGTGCGAATACTTACCTGACGCATATCGCCAATTTTTGTCAAAAGCCAGGTATCGAAGACGACGATTCATTCACTTGATTTGATATTTTCCGCAGGTCAATCTTATAGGTTTTTTTTTTGTTTTTCGTGTAGTGCTGTCCCTCTGCACTTACTATTAGAAACTGTAGAAGACATCCCACAACAATTAGACCTTAAAGCCCGTCAAGTCTCAAGGCGAGTTACTCCTCGTCAGTCACCTTATTTTCTACATTTTATCAGCACCACACCCTGCGCCTCACACTTGATACCGGTGCTGAAACAAACATGATACGTGCATCTGTGGTGTCTTCTATCAATGCCAAAGTGTCTCCTAGCACACAGAATGCTCTTCAAGCTGATGGTCTCACCCCTCTAACAGTTGTTGGCGAAACTCACCTATCATTATCCAGAGATGGTATAACCTTTCAGCTAGACGCCCTAGTGGTCGAAGAGTTGGATGTTGATGTCCTTGCTGGAACCCCTTTTATGACTCTTAATGATGTATCTGTACGTCCTGCCAAGAACCAAATCACCATCGGTCCCTCACATAACATCACTTATGGCGTTGGTCAATTAACACAAAGCTCCACTGCTCACGTGGTCCTCCTTCGTGCCCCAAACACTAGTACGACTATCTGGCCTGGTGAGCACATAGAAGTTTCAATTCCTACCGAAATAAAGTCAACCCACGTTGCAGTTGAGCCACGCCCTGATCTACTATCAATAGACCCCACCTTAATGTGGCCTATCACAGCAATCCTGGAACCCGTCGACAGCAAGATCCGTCTCATCAATCCTTATGACCAACCCATCACTTTGAAACGCCATCAACACTTTGGTCATGTCACACCTACCATTAGCCCTCCCCCATCCCCACTGCTACCCACAACCACTCCTCAGGCCATCACAAAATCAACGACCCCTTATTAGGCATCGATTATGGTTGATCCAGACAACATCCTAAATACTCACCTCACACACGACTTTAACCAAACCCACAGCCTGTTTGATCACGTGTTTGATCCCACCATTTCTCATTACAATGGTCATTTCGGAAAACTCAAAGCAACTGTAAACATGGGCCCGGTACTCCCCCCTCAAAGGAAAGGTAGAATGCCCCAATATGCTCGTAATAAGATGTCTGAACTTCAAGCCAAGTTTGATGAACTAGAGGCCCTCAGTGTAATCAAAAAGCCCGAGGAACTTGGAGTCGTTGTTGAATATCTCAACCCATCATTTTTGATCAAGAAACCCGACGGTGATTTCCGACTAGTAACCGCTTTCGGCGAAGTCGGACAGTACAGCAAACCGCAACCCTCCCTGATGCCGGATGTCGAAAGTACCCTACATACCATTGCCCAGTGGAACTACATCATCAAAACAGACCTTACCAAGGCGTTCTATCAGATTCCCTTATCGCAGACCTCGCTAAAGTATTGTGGTGTGGCCACCCCTTTCAAGGGTGTACGAGTGTATTGCCGTTCTGCCATGGGCATGCCCGGATCAGAAACTGCCTTGGAAGAACTAATGTCACGTGTGTTGGGTGACCTCCTAGCAGAAGGTGTTGTAGCCAAATTAGCGGACGACCTGTACTGTGGTGGTTCAACCCCAACTGAACTAATTGCTACATGGAAGCGGGTGTTACAGCTCTTAGACAAAGGTAACCTCAAACTTTCACCTAAGAAGACAGTTATTTGCCCCCAGTCCACAACCATACTAGGATGGATATGGTCTAATGGAACCATCCGTGCAACTCCCCACAAAATTTCTACTCTCAGCACATGTGAACTTCCCACAAACGTAAAGGCTATGCGCTCATTCATTGGTGCGTACAAGATTCTTGCCAGGGTTATCAAGGATTGTGCCAGCTACCTTACGCCACTGGAGGACTACATCGCTGGTAAAGATTCAAAAGACAAGATAGCTTGGAATGACGACTTGTCAGCTGCCTTTAGAACAGCCCAACAAGGCCTTCACACCCGTAACCACATCACCCTTCCACGTTATGATGACAAGCTGTGGATTATCACTGACGGCTCAGCAAAGTTATCTGGCCTCGGAGCTACCCTTTATGTCTCCCAGAACGGCTCCTTACTCCTGGCAGGTTTTTTCAGTGCCAAGTTGAAACATCATCAAACCACCTGGATACCTTGTGAAATCGAGGCTTTGTCCATTTCTGCTTCAATAAACACTACGCCCCTTATATTCTCCAGTCCAAACACCGCACATCCGTTCTGACTGACAGTAAACCATGTGTCCAAGCCTATGCCAAGCTTTGTAGAGGAGAATTTTCAGCCAGCTCCAGAGTAACCACCTTCTTATCGATCGTAAGCCGCTACCAGATTACTGTCAATCATCTTGCAGGGTCAGTAAATATGCCTTCAGACTTTTCCAGTCGTAATGCCCCAGATTGTGTCCATCCTAATTGTCAACTGTGTAACTTTCTACAGTCATGTGAAACCAGCGTAGTTTGTTCGATATCAGCAGATGACGTCTTACATGGATCTACCAGAATGTCATATACTACCCCATCAACCTGGTTACAATTTCAACAGGAATGTCCTGATCTACGACGAGTCCATGCCCACCTCACCCAGTGAACCCGCCCATCCAAGAGGTTAACTAACATCCCCGACGTCAAAAGATACCTACGTGTGGCAACAATTAGCTCATCTGGTCTTCTAATCGTTAAACATCAAGACCCCCTATCACCCATCCGGAACTGTACTGTAATTCCTCGACCAGTCCTCCATGGATTCCTAGTATTTCTCCACATTAGATTCAACCACCCATCGAAGCATCAGCTGAAACTGCTCTTTAATGGCCACTTTTATGCTTTAGATCTCGACAGAGCCATTAACGAAACAGTCGATGGATGTCACCAGTGTGTGTCCCTAACGAAAATCCCTAAAACACGCAAAGAGCAGTCTACCTCAGATACCCCTCCTCAACGGCTCGGAATAACATTTGCAGCAGACGTAATGAAACGGAACAAACAACTTATTCTCGTCTTACGTGAAACAGTATCCTCATTCACTACAACTTGTGAAGTACCTGATGAACGCAAGAGCACTCTATGTACAGCCCTTCTCCAGTTATGTCTCCCCATGGTTCCCCTTAATGCCCTTGTTACAATCCGGGTTGATCCCGCTCCTGCCTTCACTGGACTTCAGAATGATGAAACCCTCCAACAGCACAACATATCCCTCGACATCGGCCGCCCCAAGAATGTCAACAAAAACCCCGTGGCTGAACGCGCCATTCTGGAACTCATTGACGAACTTCTCCGACTGAAACCGGACGGGGGTGTTATTACTTCTCTTGAACTTACAGTCGCAACTGCCCATCTTAACACCAAGATTCGCTCAAGAGGATTATCATCTCAAGAAATGTGGACCCAACGCGATCAGTATACCAATCTCCAAATTGAAACGTCAGACGACAAATTAATATCTGACCAGTTTGAGCAGCGGATTAATTACCAATCATCCGTACAGTGAAATATCTAAGAATCCGGGTAGGCCTCATCCGCCTGCTTGCCCTGTTGATGCGGGTGACCTCGTCTACTTAACCTGTGATGGCAACAAGTACAACGCACGTGATCGTTACTTTGTACTCTCCGTTGATGGTCAATGGTGTACTCTTAGAAAGTTTGCCGGATCCCAGTTCCATTCCAAGGAATACCTAGTAAAGGTTACAGAATGTTACAAGGTCCCTCCATCATTCCCTCCCCCCTCTTCCAGCCTTCTAGACACAGACAGCGATACCGACGATTCCTTGACTGCTACGCCTATGCAGTCACCTACTAGTAGACCACCTCTAGTCCACGCTCCTGTGGATACACAACAGCCTAAACCCCTAATGTTCAACCTTCCTTTGCCTGCACCACCTCCGTTGGAAATACCCCCGGAATTGATTCTCCCCGACCCGTCAATCCATCCTGATACGCCTGGTTCCAGTCCTCCCTCGCACAAGCCTGGCCCTGTCAACAATCAAGATGTACCCCAGAATCAGAATGGTTCAAACAGACGTCCAGTGAGAAATCGCCGTCCACCAACTTATCTGAGAGAATACGATACTACTACGAAATGCTGATGTAAAACATCATTTAATATACATGAACAGTTACAGTGTTATAAACTTTTATTTTCCACGAAAGAAAAAGTGGTCGCGCCAGTATGCTTGTTAATCATACGTGTTTATTATGTCCATTATATGTTTCCATACTAATGTTGAACTGTAACCTGGCCTTCACCTTGGGCCTCGTTATCGAGTCGTACCCGCTGGATGTCCGGCATGTTCTTTAATAAAACAACTACAACTTGACCTGCACAATTGAGTCGTCTGATTATTCCTGATCTTACTGACGGTGTTTTGAAAGTCTGTCCAATAATATAATCCAATTGATTGATTGTATTGAGAAATCATAAGTTCATTTATTGATCGGTGTTTTTGGTCATCCTCATAATATGTTAACTTTATTAACAATAAATAAAGACGGTTATCCTTACACCAGTAGTATTATCACTATATAGTAATAAGTATTTGAGTAGATGGAATAAAAAGATTTTTATAAATAAGTCTGCAACAAATAATGTCGTCAGGAACAAATGAGCCGTTACGACCCCTGCTACGACTCACTGCTATAGCCTAGGCTTATAGCATAGTGCATCTATCTAATAAAAAGATTGCTATTTTAAATAAGCCTGCAACAAATAATGTCGTCACGACAAATGAGTCGTTACGGCCCCTGCTATAGGCTTGAAACATAGTGCACCTTATTATAAAATGATTGTTATTATAAGCCTGCAACAAATAATGTCGTTACGACAAAATGTGCTGTTACGGCCCCTGCTATAGGGTTGAATCATAGTGCAAATGATATTAATTTACATAAATAATAGGTCAACAGGAACAACTCCTACTAAAGTTCAAGATTATGACATGACGGGATTTTTTTATTATTCAGGGCTTTGAGGCGATATCATTTTAGTAGAAAAAACGAATTTGAGTCTCTTCAAAACCAGGGTTTCTGGATAACCTTTAATTTTCGCGAAGTTAATAACAATCCATCTTATAATCAGGTCTTGATGATATAGTAAATACAGTTGTACATGTATAATTAAGATGTGTATACTAATGAATGAATGAATGTGAAATAAATAAATTAGTCTGTTTTATTTTTGGCTAATAGGCCTGCATCACATTGTTTTGAAGATGTGGTACCAGTACATTATGATGATCAGTATTATGACAATAACATCTTAAGTAAATAAGGTATTACATATCATGGATTCTTCAAGTTTGTTTGATGAATTCATATCCTGAGCCCGAGTTTGATATCCCCAAAATCTTTTAGGGTGATGATGTTTTTAATGATCTTAGGATCAAACTAGCTACCAATAAAAAGGTCAAGATAAAGAAATTGACTTTCTACTATCCTCTATTAATTATTGAATGCAAGAGATCATTGCCACCTTTGTTGGACCAGGATATATGGCACGTCGTGCCCATAGTGGCTCAGGATTGTTCTCTTCAGGAGTAAGGTCTGGGTTTATCTCCTCTGATGCCTCTTATAAATAAATTTTGACCCTGAGGTCAAGTCCTATATTGTAGGTTCTATCATAACTTTAGGCAGTGTCCATGTAAACTTGTCTCTGAAACATAGATTATTTCTCAGGAAATATATTGCCAACCACAAGGCTTGTTGATTATACTTTGTTTAATCCTGAGGTAGCTTTTCTAATAGGATAGATATTAAAAAGAAACGACAGAAGATCGTTTTTAGGTCAAAACTTCAAGCAATAGATATAACCACCGGATTGTTCCAGATTGCCCTTTCTCCAACCGGGGCAGGGCGAGAGGCAGGTTTCCTCGCCAAAACTACCACTAGACGGTGAAAGTAATAATTAATCGTTTTATGCTGAGCAAAATTTCAAATTTTTATATCACCGGGTCACAATTACCTCAGGTCAGTGAGTTTTGATTGTTGTAAGTGGTTATAAGATTGACTTTATTCGAATTCCTATTCAGATGGCTATTCGAAATAGCTTGCTTTTTTTATCTTGAACAGATGTCTTTAATAGACGAGGAAGTCAATAAAATGACTTGTAAGAAAGCCATTGATACAGTTATGAAAATAAAAACTGGCTATTGCCCTAAAGATGCTTATTTTTCACTTAAATACATGAACAGCTATCAGTTTATTAGATAGATTTCTGTGTGAATAAGAAGATATCGTGTTTAGAACAATCTAAAAAGTTTCTGTTTTTGGCTTCATATTTAATACTGAAAGTTATCAAGTTTTGTTGACATCTGAGCAAGTCTCCAAAATAAATAAAATGGCTTAGGAAATTTTTAGTTCAAATTTGTCAATTCATATGAGCCACCATTCATTGGACTGTGTTTCTTTAGTAGAACTGCTATTTTACTTCCATTATTTTTATCCAATCTTTAAACAAACAGAAGAATACATTTCTGTCACACCGTATTTTCGGCTATGATAATGATGTCATTCTGAATAGCTTTATTAGGCAATGGTTTTGGGAATGGAATGGTGGATATCTAAGGTTTATGTATACATGTATATTGGGTTTTATATTCATTCACCTAGTTATCCTGGTTCATAACATCAGATGCTTTCCCAGATAGATTGTATGCCCACTTGGGTAATTTCTGAAGCAATGACCATTTGAATCTTTCAGAGGAAGGAAATATATATTAACTATTTAGAAGTTTGAGCAATATTCAGTGCTCTTAGCTATCTCTGTGGTCATCTTATTAATACATGTTTGTATAAAGTCTGACAATACTTTGTTATTTCTTATATATAAATAATCAGTGTGGTTCTATTGGTAACCTCATTGAATTATCTAAAGAAATTTTGGCTGTGGTTTTCGGTCAGAGGAAACTTTTTGTCAGCCAAACATATTGCTAGAAAATCTAATGTGTTGACTGACATTTTGTTTAGAATATTTTCTAGTTGATTGAAATGAAAGCTATATGAGTATATCTTTTCATACCCGATGTTGATCTGTTAGATTCCGGGCTTAATACAAATTATGTATCTTGACATCCAGACCCTTTTTTCAAGCATGCAATGCTTTTCTATATCTGAGACAAAATAATAAACCATATATGTTTCCACGTTTCAGCATGATATTAAGGGTTCTGGCAAAGGTATTTAAAAAGAGAGTAGATCAAGCAGTCATAATCATTCCAGGCTGGTTAACTCCTGTATGGTATCCATTTTACTATCATGCTCACAGCCGACCCCGTTCGGTTACTTGTTCGCAAGGACCTCTTGTGTTTATAAGTCTCAATGGTGCCTTTTATTCTCTTCGAGGGAAGAATTTATATCTAACAGTGAACAGGATGCAGGATAGCTGGCAATCCTTCTCTAATTTAGAGGAATATCAATTCTTAGTGGCCATCTACTACGAACAGTATGTATTGGCCTAGCTAGAGAAGATGGATTTTTTGGAGTTGTGAACTACAAATTAGTTCATTGGATCCATCTGTAGAAATTTTTATAAATTTCTTAGGAAATATGTCTAAAAGACATTTTTGATTTTCTGTAATTCAAACACTTGTAGCTACAGTTAATTCTGTCCTGAAGGATCAGCCGTTGGTTGGTCGATTCAAGTAAGGATTGTATGATAATAATCCAACTAAGTCCAGATATATGTTTACTTGGAATGCTGCATTATAAGTAAATTTTTGGTTACGCTGTATCCATTGCAAGATTTATCTCTGAGAATATGTACATATAAAACAGTTAAGATTGATGGCTTTAGCTACAGCTCAGAGATGTCAAATTTTCACAGCCTTTTGGCTTAATGTTTTATATGATTCAGGCTCTGCTATAACCTTGCAAGTAATAAGGTTTCGAAAAAAGCTTTTCGTCCTTCAACATTGTTATTCAGGGTTAAAATTTTAAAGATGTTAGAATCTGTCCCTGTTTTACTTTGAGAGTGTATATCCGTACAACAGCAGAATACCGTAAATCGAATAAAGGATTTGTTTCCTTTTATACGAAGAAGGCTTTAGCTCCAGGATCTGTTGGTAGATGGTTATCAGAAATATGATATTAATTAAATGGTTTTGATGCTTCGATTTTTAAAGTTCATTCAATTAGAGGGACATCAACTTCATCAGCATTTAATACTGTTTGTTCACATTCAGAATTGAAAATCTGCAGTTATGTTTTCGCCAGGTTTTACCATCAGTATGGGCGAAAAATTGTGCTGGCTGTGGAATAAATAAACTACTAAGTTGTTTTAGTTGTTATTTCATTTGTTGACAGCCCTTTAAACTATGCAATATAAATCCGAGAGGCCCGAAGGGCTTATATGGAAAATAATCCCACTCTCATCCAAGCGCCCGAAGGGCGTGATGGATGAGAAGGATTATATGAATATATAGCCCGAGGGCTCGAGGATTTATCTTCGCACCCTTGAGCCCTCCCAGTGCTATAGTTGGCTGTCAACAAACCTTTCAAAAGACAATACTGAAGGTGTTGTGATCGCTTATATAGTGGTGTGGTCACGTGTCATCAGGTGTGTATACACACTGATGCAGTGAGCTATTTTTAACCTTTTAAGATTGAGCGAGTGTGCATGGTTAGAACCGTGTAATGAGAAATATGCAATATAAATCCTCGAGCCCTCGGGCTATATATTCATATAATCCTTCTCGTCCATCACGCCCTTCGGGCGCTTGGATGAGAGTGGGATTATCTTAAATAATACTGGTGATCAGAGTTGGATGGGAACTCTGGCTGAAAATGTCACTGACGCCCTTGCATCAACAGTGAAAATGGAGAATATTCTATTCATTGTCCATTACAAATTACACTCACATAAATGCAATTTGTATGTCAGTATGGTACATTGATAGATTTATCTAGAAAATAAATGAAGTATCATTCATGGTAAAACTCTTAATTAAAGGGGCCCTTCCCAGGAATCAAGTCACTATATTAAAGCTATATTATTATTCAAGACCTAAATCTGACTATTACAGGTCTTTCTTTAGGCCTTAAATGTTATATAAATTATTAGTTAGACATTTATTAACCTGACAAGATCATAAGCAACTCCCTGGGTCATCTGATTGCTCTGACTTAAAGTACATTAGAACAGTTTGGACATTCAATGATTTAATTTAAAAGTGGGAAAGCGAGGCTCAGTCTCGAATATACTAGTAAACAATCAATGCACATATCTTGTCAAAACTACAATGATAACTTGGCTCAGAATAAGTAATTTGAATGAAATTTTTCAATACATTCTTCTTGCCTTTTCTATATTTGAAACGTTATAGTAAGAATGGCCAACTCTAAATCTTACATAATGTTTCTTTAACTTTAGATTGTGTACAGAAATTTATCCATTGAAAAACTTTTGTTGATGCTATGCCATAAAACATTCCAAAATCTGTACAATTCATAAACAACTTCTTGGCTGGTACTTTGAGACCCTGTGGTGCATTTTTTAAAATAATGTACTAATATAAGCAGACACTGGCGTTATTCCACACCTTTTTTGTCAACGCTATAATAAATTTAAAGAAATAGTTCCTTTTGCTATATAGTAAGAAAAAACTATTAAGAGAAATTGAATTTAATAATACAAGGTAAAATGGTGGCAAATTATAAAATTTATTTAAATGTGGTGACATCAAGTCATATGCACATAACTTTTGTTGTATTCATTTTCCCTAAATTTGTTTAAATCTTATTAGGAAGATGAAAAGAACAAGTAGGAAGTGGGAATTATATCTTTATTTTGTTCTGATGTTTTACACTGTATAAGATCTAACATACATTCAAAGTGGATGGTGCTCAGAATCAGTTGGCTGCATTATGCAAATTACTTTAGTGAGTTAAAATATACAGATCACTCAACAATCTCTTGGTGTGATTGGAACAACTGTGTAAACAAATATATGAACGGCAGTAGAAAATGGGTACAGAAAAGAAACTTTTGATACACTGAATACATTAACATTGCATAAAAAATGCTCCTTAACCCTTACATGCCCATCAAATTTTCCCTAAAAAAAAACGAGGCGGTCCACCACTTGGGAGCAAAAAAATTTGAGTATGTCCGCCATTTTGTTTAAGATCAGCCTGCCCGCCATTTCTTTTTTAAAAAATGTGATAATGAGCTATAAGATTTTGAAGGCCTGTGACTCTTTTATTTATGGAGATACAGTTTTTGAATAACTGAAACTTAACTAGCATATTGCTTGAACTATACATTGACAATTGTTAATTTTCAAACATGTGAAATGTTTTTGGGAAAAGAGTGTGTTTTTTCACGAAGACAACCAGATTTTGACGATTTTTATCTCCTAAACATCTTTTTTCTGGAAATTTCATAAAATAATGTGAAGTATTTGCAATATTACTTATGTGTTACTTTTGCATGAAATTGTCTTACTAATAGCCGTCCATAGAAATAGATACTGTATATATTGTCACTTTTTAGTCTACTTTGGAATGGTCGATAAACTTCAATTCAATGCAAGGAATATCGTAAAGCGGGATGTTTGGCACGCAAGTTTTGCACAGACTCTGGGTCTGTTTTCAGGGCACGTACTTGTTATTTACTCGAATAGTACAAACTGCACCGTCGGACCTTTGTTTATCTGGGGCCGGTTGCTCAAAGCTCTGTTAGCTTTTAACGATCCGTTAACATGGAGTAAACGGAACGTTAACTTTAACGGAGAGAAAGTTTGTTGCTGGAAGCCCTGTTAACTTTAACGGATAATGAAATTGACTTTCCAGTAACAGAAATTTAACGGACCGTTACCAAACGACACATGAAATATAACGATCCGTTTTTTTAACGGATCGTTAAAATAACTTAGTTTTGAGCAACCGGCCCCAGGTGTCTTCTCCATACATAATGTGAGCAAGTCCGTCCAGTAGGCCTACGTACATTGGCATTGCCATTGTCATTGTCCTCAGGTTTTGACGATCGCTGTAACTCCCATTTCAGCTGTCCAAAATTGGTTCGTAGTTAGAATTTATCGTCATTTGTGTCGAGATCTGAGTCCCCTGAACCGTTATCTAGAAACATTTTCCTGATTTCATCTTCAGTCAATATCTTCTTAGCCACCCTGATATCTAAAAACGCAGCAAATCGAAAGTAGAACTTCAACACATGTTTACTCAAAAATGTACCGTAGAAGCACTGGGTTATTTATATACCATTGGAAAGCGCGAGAACAGACGAAGGCCTAGTGAAGTGAGACTACAATGCGGAACGGCTTTTTTACACGGAACGAAAATCTGAGGCATGTACATCACTCGCAAAAATGCGAGATTGGGAATACTCGGCCAGCTTTCATTGTTTGCAAAAATGCGCGATCGAGAATTTTCGGCCATTATTACCTCTTGCAAAATTGAGAGATTGATAATTGTCAGTCACTTTGAGCCTCTCGCAAAATTGCGACACTGGGCACGTAAGGGTTATGGAGTCTAGGACACTAGGTACATGATAAAATTATCATACAGGCAAGGATATTTATTTCTTTGTGACAGAGTACAAATATTCAATCCTACCATGGTCTTTACTTCATATAACTTAATTACTCTCTTATTTAGAATTAAGTTCTTGGTGGTACTTCTCAATAAAAAAGCTTCTTTTGCCCCCAAGAGGTCGTTGTTTTTGCTATTAAGTCTATATAAAGGAACACAACTGCTCGTTGTTTTTGCTATTAAGTCTATATAAAGGAACACAACTGCTCAGTTAGAAGGTGACTTTAGAATAGTAAATATTTATGTAATAGTCTGCTATAGTGTT
This sequence comes from Patella caerulea, assembly GCA_036850965.1. NCBI lineage: Eukaryota > Metazoa > Mollusca > Gastropoda > Patellidae > Patella > Patella caerulea. The sequence continues at coordinate 43,934,621 of JAZGQO010000001.1, read as the reverse complement.
TATGTAGTTATGATTATGATATATGGCACAGAGAATACCAGGTGTCATAGATGATGGATATAGGAGTCATACCGAGCGGTTTTCCTCTATTATTTTTACTCCATGGGGACCAACTAATAGAATAATCTTCATTCAAGCATTTTTGAGGTGTCAATGTTTCCTATACAATAAATTGAAAAGAATAATTTGTGCATTCAATAATAATAAATCATATATACTATTCAAAAAAAGTAGGGGATATTTGATTTATAAGTGTTATTAAAGTCACCTAATGAAACTAACGAAGAAACAAATGACAAAATGAAATGAAGTTCACATTCATCGATTTATTCCAAATGATCGTTAGACTAAGTAAGGCACAGACTGGCCATTATAAGGGTAAAATGATACCCTGGGTCAAACAGCAAAGTTACCACAGCATCACAACAAAGTCAGTAACGGGTAAATCCTCCTCTGTTTGCCAAACAAGCATTGATCCGACGTGGCATACTCCTAATGAGACGTCTAAGGTCATTTTGGTCCAGATTGTCCCATTCCTGTTGCAACGCAGCAGCAAGTTCTTGGACATTGGCAGGACGTTGTTGACGTTGACGTAACCTCTGTCCAAGCATGTCCCAGACATGCTCGATGGGGGAGAGGTCGGGACTCAGTGCTGGCCAAGGTATTGTGGTGATGTTCTGTTGTTGGAGGTGACCTGTAACGATCTTGGCCCTGTGGCATCTTGCGTTGTCATCCTGGAAGATGAAACGGAGGCCATGACGTCGTGCGAACGGCACAACATGGACTGCCAAGATGTTGTCCCGGTAGTACTGGCCTGTAACACGCCCTGCAACAACATGTAAAGCCGTTCTTCCAGCAACAGTGATGCCTCCCCACACCATAATAGAACCACCCCAAAATCGATCATGTCTGATGACGTTAACGTCTTGGAAGCGCTCGTTTCGACGACGCCACACCCTCCTACGTCTGTCCAAAAAATCAACAGTGAACCTTGACTCATCTGAAAAAATCACATTGCTCCAGCGTCGATTATCCCAGTGTTGACGATCCCTACACCAACGACGTCTTGCCTGAATGTGATGATCTCTCAAACAAGGGATCACGCGAGGACGTCGGGCGCGAAGGAGACCCCTATGCAGTCGATTCCGAATCGTCTGGCCACTCACTCTCACACCAGTGTCTGTTTGAAGACGAGCGCTGATTTGATTTGCTGTGATGACACGATTTCTCAAGGCCAAGGTACGGATAAATCGATCCTGGGCTTGAGTTGTCGCCCTTGGTCGACCTGAGCGTGGTCTGTCCTGTACAGATTGTGTATCACGGTATCTGGACCATAGCCTGGTTATGACAGACTGAGAAACATTCATCGTCCGGGCCACAACCGCCTGTGTTGTGCCGATCTGTAGCATGCCAAGGGCACGTAACCTTTCATTTTGGGTAAGCCGACGCATATCAAAATTTGTTTTCTGGTCACTAAAATAATTAAACTGATGTTTCCACACTGGAATTCAATGCCACAATGACTGTAACATTCAAAGTCAGAGTCGTGCAAATCTTGGGTTGGACCCCCATGATGATCCCAAGCATCACCTGCATTCCATGCTGTAGCTATTGGTGCGTTTGGGCGTCACATGTAACTGGAAATGTTTCTTCTGTTCTATAGTGACTTTTTTCGTAGTCATTTGCATATTTTAGTATTATGCCCCCAAAATCAAATATCCCCTACTTTTTTGGAATAGTATAATATCCCGAAGATATTGTTTCCAATCAAATTGTACATAACATAGGTTACTTTCCAGATCCCAAACTTTTGTTCTAATCAATGACAGGTGAAAATCTGATGCCACTTCTGATATGTTTAATGAATTCACATGGTTGACAATGTTCTTTTGAGCAGGTGAGATGGGATTGAACTCCACTCAATAATACTTAAACAGTCATTTCAGAACTAACATATGATTTATTTTTACTTCAATAATTCAGTTGCCCTCAGTTCTTCAGCAGTTCATGGAATCAGACCACCCGGATAAACCCCACAAAGTTAGACTGACCACTGGGAATGAAATCTTGACACTTGACTTCATGACAGACCTTATCATTGAAAGGATCAACAAACCCAGCTAGGAATGGAATGATTTTTAGACTAACATATGGTAATTTCCTATCAATATGTTTACAGGTGCAATCTGACATATGCAATTATCTTCTCAAATGACTGAGATATTGAGCTTTGAAGTTGGTTCACTCCATAACATTAACTTGTAGAAAAGATAGGCTGGCACTGCCAGGCAGGATACGCCCACATTTTCGAGAGATGGATAGAGAACAAGCAATACCGAAAGTGATTTTTCCTACATCATTAAGTCCTGTGTTTCATACTGTATTGGGAGCAGCCATTTTGTTGCTCAGTTCTAGTCTGATATTCATGAAATTCGAAGCTGACAATGATTATGGTGTGACAGTACACAACCTGGAAATGTGACTTTTCGTCAAAATCCGATAAGAATTGTGACCTGTAGAGAGTCCACAACCATGATATACCATATTTTTACACTATTCGCGTATAAACGGCGACCATTTCGTCCGGCAATTTTGGTACGATTTTCACGAAATTCGAAACTCAACCTTTCTTACGGTGCAACAGTAATATAATCAGAGTTTTTTTTTAAATCGGATAATAATTGTTCGAGAGATAGATAGAGAACAAGCAATAACGAAAGTGATTTTTCCTACAATCAAAGGCCATAATTCATTAAGTTACAATTTGATATGCGCAAATATCGAAAAGAATAAAGATCTTTAGGTGATAAACATGCATGTCAGGTTTCATCAAAATCGAATTAAAATTGTTACCTCTACAGGATCCACAACTTTGATATACCATATTTTTACACTATTTGCGTACAAACGGCGGCCATTTTGTCTGGCAATTATGGTCCGATTTTCTCGAAATTCGAGCTCAACCTTCCGTAGATTGTAACGGTGATAGAGTCAAACGGTTTTTTTTTAAATCGGATAATAATTGTGATCTCCGGAGGGACCATAGGCGATTTTTCTTACAATCAGGGGTTAATAAATCAGGATGTTACAATCCGATATGCGCGAATAACGAAAAGAACCAAGATCTTTGGGTTATAACCATGCATTTCAAGTTTCATCAAAATCGAATTAAAATTGTGACCTATACAGGGTCCACAACCATGATATACCATTTTTTAACAGTATTCGCGCACAAACGGCGGCCATTTTGTCTGTCAATTTTGGTCCCATTTTCCCGAAATTTGAACTCAAACCTTTCTTAAGGTGTAACGGTGATATAATCAAACGTTTTTTTTTAAATCGGAAAATAATTGTGAACACAAGGTTTTTCAAAGTGATCAAGGGCCATAACTCTGAATTAAAATTGTGACCTCCACAGGGTCCACAACCATGATATACCACTTTTTTAACAGTATTCGCGTACAAACGGCGGCCATTTTGTATGGCAATTTTGGTCTGATTTTCCCGAAATTCAAACTCAACCTTCCTTACAGTGTAAGGGTAATATAATCAAACGTTTTTATACACCCACATTTTCATGTGGACGTATATTGTCGTCGCCCCTGTTCGTCCGTCCGTCCGGACGTCCGTCCGTCCACAATTGTTTGTGAACAGTCTACAGGTCACAATTTTTATCCGATTTTGATGAATCTTAAAATATAGGTTTATCACCCTAAGATCTCGGTTCCTTTCGATATTGGCATGTATCGGACTGTAACTTCATGGGTTATGGCCCCTGATTGTACGAAAAATTACGGTTTTTTTTAGCTTGTGAACAGTGTAGAGGTCACAATTTTGAATCGATTTGGATGAAACTTGAAATGCATGTTTATAACCCAAAGATCTTGGTTCCTTTCGATATTTGCGCCAATCGGATCGTAACTTCCTGAATTATGGCCCCTGATTGTCCGAAAAATCGCCCTTTTTAGCTTGTGGTCCCTGTGGAGGTCAAAATTGTTATCCGATTTAAAAAACCGTTTGATTATATCACCGTTCCATGGTCATGAAGGTTGAGTTCGAATGTCGTGAAAATCGGCCCAAAATTGACGGACAAAATGGCCACCGTTTGTACGCGAATAGTGTGAAAATATGTTATATCAAGGTTGTGGACCTTATAGAGGTCGCAATTTTGAACCAATTTTGATGAAACATGAAATGCATGTTTATAACCCAAAGATCTTGGTTCCTTGGCCCCTGATTGGCCGAAAAATCGCCCTTTTTAGCTTGTGGTCAAAATTGGTCAAAATTGTTATCCGATTTAAAAAACCATATGATTATATCACCGTTCCATGGTTATGAAGGTTGAGTTCGAATTTCGTGAAAATCGGACCAAAAATGACGGACAAAATGGCCGCCGTTTGTACGCGAATAGCGTTAAAATATGTTATATCAAGGGTGTGGACCTTATAGAGGTCAAAATTTTGAACCAATTTTGATGAAACTTGAAATGCATGTTTATAACCCAAAGATCTTGGTTCCTTTCGATATTTGAGCCAATCGGATCGTAACTTCCTGAATTATGGCCCCTGATTGTCCGAAAAATCGCCCTTTTTAGCTTGTGGTCCCTCTGGAGGTCAAAATTGTTATCGGATTTAAAAAACCGTTTGATTACATCACCGCTCCATGGTTATGAAGGTTGAGTTAGAATTTCGTGAAAATCAGACCAAAATTGACAGACAAATTGGCCGCCATTTGTACGCGAATAGTGTGAAAATATGTTATATCAAGGTTGTGGACCTTATAGAGGTCACAATTTTGAACCAATTTTGATGAAACTTGACATGTATGTTTATAACCCAAAGATCTTGGTTCCTTTCGATATTTGCACCCATCGGATCGTACCTTCCTGAATTATGGCCCCTGATTGTCCGAAAAATTGCCCTTTTTAGCTTGTGGTCCCTCTGGAGGTCAAAATTGTTATCGGATTTAAAAAAACGTTTGATCATATCACTACTCCATGGTTATGAAGGTTGAGTTCGAATTTCGTGAAAATCAGACCAAAATTGACAGACAAATTGGCCGCCATTTGTACGCGAATAGTGTGAAAATATGTTATATCAAGGTTGTGGACCTTATAGAGGTCACAATTTTGAACCAATTTTGATGAAACTTGACATGTATGTTTATAACCCAAAGATCTTGGTTCCTTTCGATATTTGCGCCCATCGGATCGTAACTTCCTGAATTATGGCCCCTTATTGTCCAAAAAATCGCCCTTTTTAGCTTGTCCCTCTGGAGGTCAAAATTATTATCCGATTTTAAAAAAACATTTGACTATATCACCGTTACATGGTAATGAAGAGAGAGTTTGAATTACGTGAAAATCGGACTAGAATTGACGAACAAAATGGCCGCCGTTTGTACACAAATAGTGTGAAAATATGTTATATCAAGGTTGTGGACCCTATAGAGGTCACAATTTTGAATCGATTTTGATGAAACTTGACATGTATGTTTATAACCCAAAGATCTTGGTTCCTGTCGATATTTGCCCCCATCGGGTCATTACTTCCTGAATTATGTCCCCTGATTGTTCGAAAAATCACCCTTTTTAACTTGTGGTCCCTCTGGAGGTCACAATTATTATCTGATTTAAAAAAAAACGTTTGATTATAAAAACCAAACAAATTCTAATGATTTTCTGATAATTCCTTAATATGTGACAACTCTTGTTGACTGCCCGGACGATTTGGCTGCTGTGTGGGCGTATGTTTCGTTGCCTGGCAACCTATTTTTTTAAAATCGGATAATAATTGTGACCTCCAGAGTGAACACAAGCTAAAAAAAGGCGATTTTGCATATAATCAGGGGCCATAATTCAGGAAGTTACGATCCGATATGCGCAAATATCGAAAGGAACCAAGATCTTATAACCATGAATTTCAAGTTTCATCAAAATCGAATTAAAATTGTGACCTCTACAGGGTCCACAACCTTGATATACCATTTTTTAACAGTATTTGCGTACAAGCGGCGGCCATTCTGTATGTCAATTTTGGTCCGATTTTCCCGAAATTCGAACTCACCATCCCTTAGGGTGTAACGGTGATATGAACAAATAGTTTTTTAAATCGGATAATAATTGTGACCTCCAGAGCGAGCACAAGCTAAAAAAGGTGATTTTTCGGACAATCAGGGGCTATAATTCAGGAAATTATGTTCCAATAGGCGCCAATATCGAAAGGAACCAAATTCTTTGGGTTATAAACATGCAAATCGGTTCCAAATTGTGACCTCTATAGGGTCCACAAGCTAAACACGTGATTTTTCGTACAATCAGGGGCCATAATCCATAAGTTTTGATCCGATACATGCCAATATCGAAAGCAGCCGAGATCTTTTGGGGATAAACCTATATTTCAAGTTTCGTCAAAATCGGGTAAGAATTGTGACCTGTAGAGAATCCACAAACGATTGTGGACAGACGAACGGACGTCCAGGCGGACAGGGCCGACGACATAATACGTCCACATGAAAATGTGGGCGTATAAAAAGGTGTTTTTTCGGACAATCAGGGGCATTAATTCAGATTTGAAAATAAGACCCACTTTTAAATGTTTTGGAACCCATTTGAAATATACTGCCTGTGGACGTGGTACCTGTCTCAGGTGCGGATCCAGGAATTTTTGCAGGAGGGGGTTTGCCATGTTTCTGTTACAGAAATCTTCCATCATCGTCTCTAAATTACATAGGATACATACAAATTGAGCTTTTTAAACAGAGAAATCATTTTTATACTGATGTAGGATCACTTTGTGATGTAATTTCATTGATGCAAGGCATTATTTTTTTTTATGTAGCTGAGCAGGGGGGGGGGGGACCCCCTAAACCCCCCCTCTGGATCCGCGCCTGTGTCTTATTGAGTTAAAGTTGGGGCCTATATATGAATCCTACTAGAAGTAAGAAGTGTGGTTTAAATAATAATTATTTGAATTTGAGAGAGGTAACTTTACATTTGGCTCACAGTGTATAACAACATGTTTCTGTATTTCCTTTACCAACAGACTGTACCCAGAAACATCTCCCACACCATCCCTTTTTTTTATATTAGAATAAATTATGGCTATAATTAGACAGAGTTTCCTCAATAGAGTCCAATGTTTAGTAAATTTTATAAACAGTTGCAGGTGCTAGGATTTGTATGCAGTGTATATTTGAAGTCATGCACAACAGGTGTGTAAGTAAGGACTAGTATATGTTTTACATATGTTCTAATCATCTCAGTCACCCCAGATAGCAATTGATATGGAGAGAAAGAGAGAGAAAAATGGGGTTTAGGTCATTTCGGAACTAACATATGGTTTAATCTTATTTCAATAATTCGCTTGCGCGTGGGGATCTTTAGGTGTGGGAGGAAACAGGAGGACCTACGTGGTTGGACAGGCGACCCTATTCCTTGTCACGTACAACCGGGGATTCGAAACCGTGCCAGTATACTCAATGACAGGCTTTATGATACAGCACGCACATGCTGATTTGGTGACAGGGCAAGGAAATGAATGTCACGATTAGCATATATTTTCGTTGTGAAAGACATTTTCTTTTTAAATCTATGATCAATTTGCAGGTCAAATTACTACACACACCAATGCACTGCCAATATATAGTTTTCTTTCAGTTGATAGTATTTCGGCACACCCAAACAATTTTCTTGAAAAGTCTACTGCCATTACCCCCAGCAGGTGGGAAGTGAGATATAAAATTTATCATGATTCTTATCAGCCCACATTTGGGTCTGAACTATAGTTCCTAACTCACAGAAGATCGCAGATCTTAAACTTATACAGATCAGAGAAGGTCTACTTTTCTTGATGAATCTCTGAAACCTGGAAGGCATAATTAAATGTGTTAAACTAGTGAAAATTACTGATAATTTTGGTCTAGACCGGATTTATTCTCTCCATCAGATTTGTGAAAAAAATTCTTTCTATGTACAGGTATTGTAAAAGTCCTCCTGAGTAGGTTATTGGACTTGACATTTGTATCTTTTATTGCCAATTAGCTCAAAATGACAGTTAAATCGGAATAATAAATATACTATTCAAAAAAAGTAGGGGATTATTTTATTTTTAAGTGTTATTAAAGTCACCTAATGAAACTGACGAAGAAACAAATGACAAAATGAAATGAAGTTGACATTCATCGATTTATTCCAAATGATCGTTAGACTAAGTAAGGCACAGACTGACCATTATAAGGGTAAAATGATACCCGGGGTCAAACAGCAAAGTTACCACAGCATCACAACAAAGTCAGTAACGGGTAAATCCTCCTCTGTTTGCCAAACAAGCATTGATCCGACGTGGCATACTCCTAATGAGACGTCTAAGGTCATTTTGGTCCAGATTGTCCCATTCCTGTTGCAACGCAGCAGCAAGTTCTTGGACATTGGCAGGACGTTGTTGACGTAACCTCTGTCCAAGCATGTCCCAGACATGCTCGATGTCGGAGAGGTCGGGACTCAGTGCTGGCCAAGGTAATTTGGTGATGTTCTGTTGTTGGAGGTAACCTGTAACGATCCTGGCCCTGTGACATCTTGCGTTGTCATCCTGGAAGATGAAACGACGACCATGACGTCGTGCGAACGGCACAACATGGACTGCCAAGATGTTGTCCCGGTAGTACTGGCCTGTAACACGCCCTGCAACAACATGTAAAGCTGTTCTTCCAGCAACAGTGATGCCTCCCCACACCATAACAGAACCACCCCCAAATCGATCATGTCTGATGACGTTAACGTCTTGGAAGCGATCGTTTCGACGACGTCACACCCTCCTACGTCTGTCCAAAAAATCAACAGTGAACCTTGACTCATCTGTAAACATCACATTGCTCCAGCGTCGATTATTCCAGTGTTGACGATCCCTACACCAACGACGTCTTGCCTGAATGTGATGATCTCTCAAACAAGGAATCACGTGAGGACGTCGGGCGCGAAGGTGACCCCTATGCAGTCGATTCCGAATCGTCTGGCCACTCACTCTCACACCAGTGTCTGTTTGAAGACGAGCGCTGATCTGATTTGCTGTGATGACACGATTTCTCAAGGCCAAAGTACGGATAAATCGATCCTGGGCTTGAGTTGTTGCCATTGGTCGACCTGAGCATGGTCTAACCTGTACAGATTGTGTATCACGGTATCTGGACCATAGCCTGCTTATGACAGACTGAGAAACATTCATTGTCCACGCCACAACCGCCTGTGTTGTGCCGATCTGTAGCATGCCAAGGGCGCGTAACCTTTCATTTTGGGTAAGCCGACGCATATCAAAATTTGTTTTCTAGTCACTAAAACAATTAAACTGATGTTTCCACCCTGGAATTCAATGCCACAATGACTGTAACATTCAAAGTCAGAATTGTGCAAATCTTGGGTTGGACCCCCATGATGATCCCCAGCATCACCTGCATTCCATGCGGTAGCTATTGGTGCGTTTGGGCATCACATGTAACTGGAAATGTTTCTTCTGTTAGGTTCTATAGTGACTTTTTTCGTAGTCATTTGCATATTTTAGTATTATGCCCCCAAAATCAAATATCCCCTACTTTTTTTGAATAGTATAAAATTCTGCAAGCTTTTTTCCAACATGTGGCAAGAAAATTATAATGTCTGCCTTCAAAGGATGGCAACAATGAAGTTTGAAGAAGGCCTAGTTTCAATGGGTCCTGAAAATGATTTGTTTAAGTATACATATTCTATACCAAAATGTGTAGAAATAACATAATAACCATGTCAAAATTGAGTTACATGCATTTGGAAATGATTGTCAAAAGAGTTTATAGTGTTACGGTTGGTGAGACAAGTATAAGACAGATTTATACAGGCACAAGGTGATTGGAAGTGCAGAAGTGTGTATCTGACTCCCATCAAACAACTGGACATTTTTTTTTTAACAGTGGCTGCCAGGCAGGATATGCCCACATTTTGCAAGAGATGGATAGAGAACAAGCTGAAAACAAAAACAATTTTTAGTTCAATCAGGGGCCATAATCCAGAAAGTTATGGCTTGAAATTTGCAAATATCAAAAGGGACTGAGAGTTTTTGAATATAAAGATATGTTTTAAATTTCATCAAAATTGGATAAGGATTGTGACTCAAGAGGGGCCATAATCTTTGAATTACAAATTTGCATACAAAGAGTGGCCTCTTTGTCAGGCAGTTTCGTTTCGATTTTTCCGAAATTCCAATTCAACCTTTATTATGGTGGAATGGTGATATATCTAAACGGTTTTTAAAATGGGGAAAAAAATTTGTCACCTCTAGAGAGTCCACAGGAAGTTACGATCCAATATGCGCAATTATAGAAAGGAACCAAGATTTTTGGGTTATAGATGTTAGTGCAATCTTCACCTCACACGCAGATTGCAATCTGTGCTTATGAATTAAGCTGGTGCGCAGAATGTCAACTTTGTGCTGATTACCCCTCAATGTTTTTAGAGATGTTAGTAGTCTGTCAGATGTATATATATATATAAAAATAAAAAATACATCCAGGTAAAAAAATTTCCACTTTACTATATATATATATATATTAAAGTTAATAAAGTACAAGTACTTCTTTGTTTACGGTAGATAAATGCATAAATAAATCAAAAATACGTCCAGGTAAAAAAATTATCCACTTCACTTCATTCTGACATGTATATATGACCTGCCCCCTATCGGTTTTGTAGTGAAATATTTTAAAAATCATTACATTATTAGTGTGTGTGCTTATAAAATAAGATTTTTAATTCTGTCAGCACGAATGTCAAAAATATTTGCTGCAGTTTGACCGATATCGCACCTGTCAATCAATCAACCAATCTGATCTATAGTAATACGTAAGTAAGAATATTTCCAGAAGACGTATAATTGTTTACAATGTCACCCCCTGTGGAAGTGGACGTTAAACTCCAGGGAACCATCAGCCAGACAAAATGGTCAGGAGATGTTGTAATTCAGACTGTAGATACCCGGAGAGACTTAACTCGTAACTGTACTAGTAAACTGAAGGTCACAACTTTCATTAAAATGACTAATAATACAAAGACAGTGATCCATGGTGAATACCGATTAAGCAGATTATCATCTCGTACCAGTAAACTGAAGGTCGCAAATTTCATTAAAATGACTAATAATACTAAGTGGATTATCATTGCAGTACAGTCAGGGCCATAATTCAGGAAGTTACAACCCAATTGCACAAATTTCATTAAAAACATATTAAAATTGTGACCTTTACAGGGGCCAGAACCTTGATATACCATATTATTACACCATTTGTTTACAAGTGGCTGCCATTTTATCCAGCAGTTTTGCTCTGCTTTTCACGAAATTCTAACTCAAACTTCATTATGGCGTAACGGTGATACAATCAAAAAATGTATCACCCAGGTTCAGTGAGAAGAATAGTACCACAAAATGCTGGATTAACCATTAAGCAAATAAGCATGTGCTTAAGCAATCATGGGAATGGGGTCACAACAGAATATAATTGTATAACTCATTTCTTCTTGGTATACTTCTCTATTTTTGTAACAATATTTAAACAATAACCATGTATTTACAAACAAGACCCACAGGCTAGGTAACCTAATAAGGAACAGCATCTAAGAAATAACTTATCAGAGACCTGCCCTTCAGATCTGCAATCTTTCCTCTAATATACTAGAGGTTACTAGGTAACAATAAAAAATAATTAATACTTTATACATTCAAACTTAATAATATTTCATAATTGTTAAGGGGTAGTGTTTAATTAACATCCATTCATTCATTTGCTGAGGTGGCTACATGGATTTCGATTATGTTATGTTTATACTATAAAATATCTCCCGGACTTCGACTTTGGTTGACCTATATTGGACGTGGGAGATTCTCCGACTTTTGGAACTTCCAATGACGACGGGCATGCTTGAATTTCAAGGTCAATGCCGCCATCACTATCGTCGGCTAAAACTCGTTTACGTTTTCTATGGTCATCCTGCGAGGTGTTCAAGTATTTCAACATTGTGTTAGATATAAATGAATTAATGAACCGACATTGGATTATATATACATTCTTTTACTTGATTGACTCAACTAATTAAGTTGTTTATTTAGGAAATGAGCCGATACGGATTGAAGCCGAAGGTATTCATATTCATTGTATTGACTGACTCTTTGATTGGTTTCTTAATCGACGAGTAATAATTAACCCTTTGTTATCGGCCGAAAGTTGATTGATTAATGATACCATAGTGGCCGGTTCATTGTTTTACAAACCGGCTAGATTAAAGATCAAGCGGCTAAAGCCGACAAAAAACAGCCGATTAAGATCCCTGGTTTATAGATAGATTATCTCATTACTGACCAGTGTTAACTTACTATAATTAATCCATCTTGGGGGTCATGTTGTGGTGTACATCTGCTCCCTCATATTGGGTGAATGGCAGTATTAAATACTACCTGGTCATATATATATGGGGGCAACAATATCGTTTACGTGCTGGTACAACAGTTGGATTTATAATCCTTACATACAAACAACATGATACTTCTGTCGTTTTGATGTCGCTCTGAGAAGTAGTGCAATGAACAATCCATTTATTACTTTTTATGAAAAGGAATTAGCATTCTGATACAACGATGTGTTTTGTATCTGACATTAACTTTGCTTCCTAGTTTCAATGTGAATACTAAATATTAGCCCAAAAGAGATAAATATACATATAAATATAGTTCTGACACTTTTTTATCCAAGACAAAATAAAATAATTTATATAAATGATATTTTCATCATGGGTTTGATCTCGTAACAAATGAAAAGTCTTTGGATTCTTGTAGGTTTTCTGTGGATACTCTGTTTTCCTCATTGTTGAATGAAGTATTGAAATCAAAATATGCCACATGTTAGTCCCAACATGACATTTCTCTAATCATACAAACATGCAAAAAACCTAAGAATCATAAAGAATACTATGATGTTTTAGAAAGAGTAAGCAATAATAAAGCATACTCTATCTTGCAAACAATATCTGCTAATACTGTTATATGAATATATAATGCAACAGTTAACTTGAATTTAAAGTAGCAGCATTTGTAACAAGGGACTCGAAGAACAAGACTAGACATATTCCACAAGTCGTGTCAAATGGTGACTGCATGTTTTTATCTGGAGAGCATACACAATAGACTGGAATAACACTTGAGATTGCCATTCGATTGCGACTTCTGGCATATTTCGCCGAACATAATTGATCTGAAATTTGAGAAAAAACGGAAATGATTGAATGTAAATCAGTTAATACACATTCAGATTACATTATTAAATGTGTTGCGTTCCATTTGTGTCAATTTCTTGGTCCCAAATATTAGCAATTTAGCTCCTTTAATTTTTGACTTTCCATTTCTCACTATAAACATAGGCGTACGAGGCCGAACTTGTTTGGGGGGGCCAGTATATTTTCCCGAAAAATATATTTCTTTAGAGTCTGCGGAGCAGCAAAGCCGTTTGCCCGCCCCCCCCCCCAGAAAATTTTGAATACCAGACGGACGTAGACGCGATTTCCAGGCATTTCTGAATACTCTCTAGTAATTTGGAGTGAGTAGTATGACTGATCTCATGACTGATCTCACAATTCTGAGCTCTTTTCAGATTTCTATTTTTTTTTATGAAAATATTTGGGGGGGGGGGGGCAGTGGTCCCCAGGCCCCCCGCCTCGTACGCCTATGACTATAAATAAAACATTAAAATCAAACTTGACGAAATTCTCAGTTGTACATGAGAGATTTTATTATTTTGAGAGGTGGATATAAACTTTAAAGATATTAAGAAAATGTTTAGAGTATAAGTTGACTGACTTATATTGTTTAAATCAATCCAGTTCTTTATCAGAGGAGAAAAAGATTGTTAAGATTCACACTTCATCTATTTATTTGGCTTACCAGTCAGTGGCCCATTTAACTTGGCATTATATAATAGTGTGTCTACTCACTCCATTTCTTAAAACAGATGTATTTACTGACAAAATACGCAAAGAATTCCTACAAGTAAATTTCAGTAACACTTTTTCTTTATCTTATTTGTTGGACCGCCTGATGGGTTTTTTGTACAAGGTTTAGACCCAAGTCAAAATATTTCTCTGTGATAGCTACTACACAGAATCTTAATCCATAAATGATAGAATACAGTTAAAGGAACCATCTCAGCTTTATTTTAGTAAATAAAACTGTGTAATTCTGTGTGAGATGCTGTTAAAAAGTTTTCAACTTAATTTAATAACAAAAAGTTGATAATACTTTATAAAAACAATCATGTTTTTTAGCAAGTAATAATTCTCTGGGATTTATTTAAAGCTGATCTCGTCTCCAACCACTGCAGATTTTCTTTACATGTACATGTAATTTTATTCATTATCATGTATAGTTAGAACATTACACAACCGTAAAAACAAATTATTTTGTCTTTAATTAACAAAACATAACTCTGCAATGACTAGAGTTCTCCTTTTATGATAAATCATTTGTATAAACGAAATCAGTGCACATATGACATCTTATCAGGTTTACCTTTGTTCTGTTATCATTTATGATAAGGATTTTGAAAACCGGCCATCAAATTCCATAGTTATTTTTTACAGGTCACACGTACAATAAAGGAAGACTTTTTATCAGAGGTACATAAACTGTTCAAGAAATTTTGGCAATCATTTTCAAAAGGCTTATAAAAAATACCCTTTTTTCACATTCTGTAGATTGATTTGCACATTTTCATGTGTATTAATAGACACAGTGATATTTGGGACAACTCCATTAATGACAGTATCTAAATATACTGGGTAGAGGCGATGGATTTACTAAATCTTTTGGGGCGGGGGAGGGGCTTACAAACAATCAGCAGTCATATTATGTTAATTTGCAAATTTATTGATTTATTTGCTAGTTAATAGCAGAGATTGAATATGCATTGACTATATATTGACCTATTATATATTGACTTAATTAAGTTACCATTCAGTAGGCCTATGAATTCGAAAGGCAGATCTTTGTCCATGAATGTCCACATTTCCGACACCCATAAATTAACAAAGAGTGTACAACATGTTGTTGAATTCAGGAAGTGAAAAGTTCACAGGACACGCCTAATAAGCACAAATCATGACTCTGCCAATACCATCCTATTCCAAATTCTCCGAAGAAAAAAATTTATTCCTCATGATGCAGGTTTTAATCTTTGACAGGTGTATAAAACTGTACCTTGATTAAAGGACATTTAAATACATCACTAACATCATATAAATTTCAACCTACTGCTTTTAATTACCAGCCAGGGTTTTTGTTGTGTATAAAACTCTACCCTGTAAAGTGAATACAAAGATGTCAATTAGAAGAACATGACTCGTTTTGATTTGTGTTGCAAATATAAGTGTCAGGTTAATTAAATGCGAGGTTTTTCTTGAAATGGGTATCTGAAAACATATAATTTTTGATTTGATATTTTCCGCAGGTTAATCTTATAGGTTTTTGTTTTTCATGTAGTGCGGTCCTCCTGCACTTACCAATAGAGACAGCCAATTTGTTGACATATAACTGGTTTTATAGTGTTTAACAGTTGACTTTTTAAACCCAAAAAGAATTCTGCTTTTTAAAACGTACCTTTAGACTAACATAATTATGGAAATATTTTTTTTATATCTGGAGTCATAATGGCACTGTGATTAAGGCGATGATTCGATTGCGATAAAAGTGCATGAAGAAGGAACACTTTCTATTCATTGGGATGGGACATAATCCCATGTACAGTTTGGCGTGCATATATAAAAGAAGTATCATTGACATTTAGAATTACACGGAAGACTAGGCAAAAATGTTGTTGCCTGGACAATGGATGGCATATGATTGTCTTCATTAGTCCTGTTGGTGCAGAATAGCAGACTATTTCAAAACTATTTTAATCCCTGACAAACTTCTACTATCCCCCCCCTCTTTGATGCACAAAGTACAAGGTTTTAGAATATGAATTCTAATCTAGCAAATATATGAAATAGACAATAAGTATCAAACTATTATCAATAGTGATTTATAGTCACAGTCGCTTTGTATATCGCTAGATATAATATTTCTTTTGATACCCAATCACTAGTAACAAATCATTATTGGATATCTAGAATACCCCACAATTCTACACTTTCACAAATAAATTCAATGAAAGAAGCAATATGATGACCCAAGACTGTTTTTTTGTATATAAATTGCCTATCTTTAAGATATCAATTAGAAAATATTCAAAAGACGTGTTCAATAGTTGTCAGTCTGGACTGTTAGATACTATAGTTTATTTCATTTCAATTCCTTTTCAGTCGTCTACTGTCTCTCTCATCGGTGGCTAAGTGATCATTAAATTGTAAATAAATCACATTACCATTTATATGGCGGTACTTTGCAATAAGAGAGAAAATAATATGTAAGTAATAGAAGTAAATTCTTGTACATCGGAATATATAGTACCTCTTTGGCATCACCAGTACGACCTGAATCAATATAATCAATAGAAAGAGTGTGCTGAATTTTCTATTAAAACTTGCTTGCCCAGACAATTTCATTTGCACCTTGAAGCAAATTAGATCAGTTAAAACTCAGATAGATATAACAGGACTGGTGCTGTCAACACCTTACTGATGTCATATCCTAGGAGAAAGTACAAATTTGGTTGCTGGTTAATAGATTTTCTTTCCAAAAAAGTCTTAGTCTCTCATCATACTGCATGATATACCTAGACTCATTACAAGTATGTGGTGATCATTCTTAAAGGTTAAAGTTGCTTTCAGAAAAAAAAACATTTTTTTCTCTCGAATTGATTGCTATATATACATAGCACTACTCATACCATTTAAAGAATTATGGATTCTGGTGCCAGTAATTACAATATTTTTTTTTTACTTAGTTCAAGGTAATTATACAGATGAACAACCTTTCAATTTTACTAAATTATTACTTTACCGTGTCTAACTACAACATTAAAAAAACACAGATCTTATTTCTTTTTATAATCCCAAATTTTGTTATATATGTCTTTGTAAGTGTGACATTAGGATCTAAATTTTTTTTTTTTTTAAATGCACCCTTTTTTGTGTGGGAATTATGACAGAATTCTCGAAGCCCTGCCCCCCCCCCCCTTACATATCAGTAAAGAGTCAAGATCAAACTAAAACAAGCAATAATTAAACATAAATTCTCATTTATAAATAAATCATCGAGGCTTGAAAGATCTTTTCTGAATTTGTAGATAAGACTTCATTTTTTGGTCCATATTAAAGGACAAGTCACACCTGACAATTAAGACCAGAGATTTGAACTGTAACATTCTGGTTCTGAGTCAAGTATTTTGATTACACAACCAGCTTTGCCATCAAAACTTGTATCAAACTACAATCATACTACATTACTTCCCATTTTATAAATTACTTCGCAATCTTAAAGGGACATTGTATAGCTAATATGCAAGCTAATGTGTACACAGGTGGACCCCATGTATAATACTCAGTTGATTAATGTTTTTAGTTTTAATTTTGTTAAAGTCATTTATCTGTTTATAGTTAATAAATGACATTTTACACTATAGTAATGTGTTTGTTGATTCTTTGATTGGGGCACAGAAATAACAATATAGACATTCTCATATATATATATATATATATAAAAACACACAGCACACCAATATTCACATCACTGATTCAAGTTTAACCCTTAGAACCCGAAACGACGCAAAACCGGCTCGACGTTGTATCGCATATACCCAAAATGTCGGTTTTGTGGCTTGGGGTGTGTCAAGCCCCAATTACGTTGACGTCATAATTGATATGATGTCCTGTAAATCCAGGGAGGGACGTGCAAAAGTCCCATGTATAGTCAGTGTTCAAAGGGTTAAGTGAGATGAAACTCAGAGTGTCATTAGGGTTTAATGTCTGGTCAACACAATATGTTGGTGATTTTGAGACTAAAATGAAGTAATATTTATTTAATGGTTAGGTGTACAATATCAGGGAGGATATTCTCCCTCTTCAAGTGATCTCTTTCATTTGACTGGAGGTGGGTTTTCCTTCACATCCAAATGATTTGTCAACTTTGCTAAGCAAAGGTCTATTTTGACCCAACAAACAGGGGGTTGAATCCATGGCGTTCTAGACAATTCCCTTCAAGTTAGAACACTTTTTTGGTGACCATTTTTCAAGTCTGTAAAAGACCATTGAAATCTGGAAATGAAATGGAATGTTACATTAGGCACGAAAGCGGAAGCCCAGTGTGGAGATAAACTTGCCACAAACCCGGAGAGAAACCAGCTACCACTTCCATTATATATAGTCCCAGAATGAATGTATGCCATTAAGATAACCTTTACTAGTTGCACATGTTACTTTTAACAACCAACTGTTTAATTTAACACCATTTTTAAACCTACTGTTCTAGCTGTCATTCATTTCCATAGTGACACAAATAACATTATTTAATCTTTTTCTTCATGCCATATAATAACAAGTGCAAGTGCAACTGAAACAAAATTAAACTCTCTATTCTACACGACTACTCTTGACCGTTAAAAGATAAACAAGTTTTCAAAATGTCAAGGGTGAAAAGGTAATAATGACCTAATCAAATTTACCCAAACTGCAGAGATACGCCATCTTCAAGCAATCTTATTATATCAAGATGCTATTCTCATTCATCTGGGAGCCCCTGTGCCTCAGTAAGTATGAGGTCTTTTGCGTACAATCCCGGTGTTGGCAGAGGAATTTCATTGTGGTTCCCCCATGAAAATGGTGTAGCACAGATTGCCTGGCAAGATGTAATTTTATGTGCAGCCTTTCAAGCGAGATGAAAAACCAAGGTCCCTTGTACACATTGACACATACGTAAGGCAATATAAGAGTAGGCCATAGCACTGCCCGTTTTGTTAGTCCAGTTGGAGCAGAATAGTAGGACGTCAAACCTTATTTCATTTCACTGGTTCACTTACCAGGAGGTTTGGGGTTCGATCTAGGTCTTGGCTGAAAAGCATCTTGTGTGAAAACAGAGGTCCTTTGTACCATCTTCATTAGCCCAGTCAGTGCAGAAAGTAGGTCATTAAACCATATTTCAATCATTTATTCTTTTAACCCGTTAAGTGCGTAGGTCGTTATATAACGCCTTGGAGTTATTTTCCCCAACCTAATCCCCAATTAGGAATAAAAAGGTCCAAAAATGACGTTTTTCGTCAAATTTATTACACAATAGGGGGTAGTTAACGTTTTAAAAATGTCACGCTTAATGGTTTAATCGGTTTTAATATACAACAGATATTAAAATGAGGAACTATTCTCATTTCTAAAATATGCCAAAAGGAAGCTTGTAATAGTGTAAATATTTGTAATGGCCAATTAATTTATTTAGATGATTCATAACAAGATATCATTTCACAACAGATCAAAGAATAACCTTTCACAAGACTTGCCAGATCATCCCCTTTTCTCAGTAATGTGAACAAGGCTGAGAAAGGAAGAAGTACACAATAAAATGTGGAAGCAACATTAGTCTCTATTAACCACAACAATGAATAGTTGTCTTTTTATTGTCACGGATGAGTATGAGCATGACTATACTGTTAAGTGTCTAAGTGCAGATGACAGTGATCTTTTCAATATGGGAATATAATGATTAAAGTTTTTACATTTTGTCTACACAATACTATAATAGTTTTGAGACTAACAAAGGTATTTTTGGAACTGTTTTCAGAACAAAAGCTTATGTTTGACCTGGTTGTATTACTAAAAATTTAACCCTTTCATTCATACTTATGTTTACACCCAAGAGCATTAATAGATAATACAAAGTAGGACACAGTGTTACAGTAAATCATGGTAATTGATTGCACCCCAGTAAACCACACCTAGATGGCTAGCCTTGTGGGATTTCTTTCATTATTACAGTTTCTTCCCACTACTGAAGACCCATTGCAAGATGATTATCAAAATAAAATTGAACCATATAATTGAATGAAATGACCAGCTAGTTTGTATTGATTGGATGTTAAACCCATTTCTCTGTCTCTCTCTGTCTGTCTGTCTCTCTCTTCATAAAAGGATTAAGGTAAAATTTATCTAATTTTTACTGAATACATTTTACCAGTATATATTTAAATATCAAGTAATAAAAAACATTTATGATAAACCCATATACATTATAATACAACCTACATAAATCAATTAAATATACATATATTTACTTTGTAAATCAATATCGACAATCATCTTGTCATAAGACATTATATTTATGATATCACTAATTTTAACAGCAATTTGTTTTTTGAAATATCACTTGTAAATTCTATTTCTTCCAGGTTAGCATTTTAGCACCCAGTTTAAAAGTAACATAAATCTCTACCAGAAGTCATATTATTAACAGTTGTTGTCATGACAGCATTCTTTTGCTGTAATCTTTTAAAATAGTTGTCTTTGAGTTGAGATTATGAAAATGCATTATCTCATAAATTTCTAGATAAACAAAAGATGCATCCAACAGAGATGAAGGTTATCAAATATTTTGGTAAGATATAACCACAGTTTACATGTCTATTTCTTTAATCCTTAATCCTCTTTTCATACTTTCCTAATCTGTTATTTTTAAGCAAGTCCAATATATGTATTTAGACTGATTACAATAATCTGGATATCATGTTTCCATCAATAAATCTTAAAATGTATTTAGATTATAACAAGTAAAATGGTCTTTAATCCGACATATTCGCGTGATCCCAAATAATATCATTAAAATGTGTAACGTACATAAGTTACACAATACAGGAGAACTGCATAAACAAATATAGACAGAACAAGGTAAGATTGTACCATTGAAACAGAAAAATATCTAAGATGACATCAGGGCAAAGTTCAAAACAAGATGCTTTCATATATTCTGTAAAACGTACATTAGACATAAGTAAAATGGATAAGTATAAATCTGTAGTCGCAATTAACTCTGTCTTCAAATTAGAGATAAAAGCATTAAATTTATCTCATTTTTGTGTATAAAGTAACTTTAAATTTGCCTTTGAAGTTTACACGAGAATAAATTAACCACTGCGTACATTAAACATTTTTCATAAGATTTATTACAACTTTTAAAGATACATTATGGGAGATTTTGACAAGGAGTTAGCCATTATTGCTATAAAAGTTCAAAAATAGATGTTGAAACAAGAATATATTGAAAATTTCAGTCAAATAACTTTATCCTGAACAAAGTTGTTACCACTATAATTTTTTACTAGAAATGGTAGTTAAAATCATCGACACCCTTTTCCCACTATGGCCGATTGTTGATTGACAGGCGTTAACTCCACCTACATAGTCTCGATCATCAAGTAATGTTTAAACGGTATCCAGTGAAGCTTGTATATAGCCTCGGTCATCACTGTCTTTTATGAATAATTTCCGGAAGTATGATGACGTCAACGTCACGGAGAAACCCCACCCACGACGCCATAGTGATTAAATCAGTCGACGAAATCCTGTTTTAATCCGAGCCCAATCCAAGCCATCCGTGGGTCTACAGTGTTCATTTTGGGCTTGTTGTTTAAATAAAGATCTAATTTATAATTTCTATGACATCTGAGGCTCAAAGGAAGACCGACAAAAGTCAGTTTTTGCTCTTCCATAATGTATGTTTAAGCTGCCGCAGACGATAATTATTATGTAACATACATTATTTTTAGCACATTCTTGGTTTTGATTTTTGTTTGTGTTCAGAAATCAATAATACATCTCTTTTCCATATATTATCTCTAGGTTTTTAAAACATCTATGATTCCTTTACTGCCTTCTCCAGAAATTGATAACTTGATTAAATTGAACAAAAGTTTTCAGACAAAGAAGGGATCAACCTTGCTTAATTCACTTTTGCCGATGTTGTGTATAGGGTGCACGGTAAAAAAGCCACAAAAAAGTCACAAATTTGCCTAGGTAAAAAAAACACAGAAAAAAAAAGTCACAGTTTTTTTATTACATCTCAAATTCAATAACAATTATAACATAAATATTTAACCTTTCATTACACATATTGTTCATTACACATAATATGTAACCAGACTGTTTTAGTCTTTAGAAATCAGCACATTTTGATATCATAGCACATTTGACGTATTAGCACATATGGCATATCAGCACATCTGACATTTTAATACATTATAGCACATTTGACATATCAGTACATCAGACATTTTAGCACATTCTAGCGCATTCAACATTCTAGCACATGAAATACTCTTTGTTAATTCTAATGTTCCATCCAACTCAAACTCAAAGACAAATAACTTCAAAGATCAAAGATATACTCACTCTACAATACAATATTATATAAGTTGTGACTTTTTTACCTGTGTTTTTTTTACTGTGAATTTTTTACCTGTGACTTTTTTTCCTAGATTCGTGCATAGAAACCTTTTATGCCATGATTCATTAATGTCTTCAAAAGATTCCTGCTAGCACATATTTTATAGACATTTCATCACACTTAGTCAATTAATACCCAACACAAAAAAGGTGTAGTAACACAGTTTTAGCAGAATCAGATCTTTAGATGTGTTAAAATGTGTTTAACGATACATTATGGGAGATTAGATAACAAGTTGGCAGTTCTCACGAAATTGCTGAAAATTTTCGCTAGCCTTGATCGATCTTCATAACTAAAGTCCGTACGATAAAAAGCATAGTCTGAAGGGAAGTTTTACAGTAAATCGAGGCATAATCTACTCAAGAGTTGATTATAGTTCGGATAAGTTAATTAATGTCTAATTGATAATTTAGATAAACGTTTGAGGCCTAAAGAAATAGGCAGATTTAGCTTTTGCATAATTTAAGTTTTTAAACTACATTCATAAAGAGCACATAAAATAAAAATGTGTTTTGATACACCAGGAACATATTTCATCTAAATCCATTCATAACTAATTGAGATATCTTCCCGCAAGGTAACCAATTCTGCCAATTACCAGTACCTAAATTATCTGTATGACATCCTGCAACCAAATACCCTTGTACGTATAAGATGTATGTATTTATACCAGTGATAATGTTTAATAATTATTAAGGTCTGGTATACTCGAAATCTAGAAGCATAATAAAATAAAACAATTAAAGTTGCTACGGCAAAAACCTTACAAAACACACCATACAACCAGTTACTTTGGTACCTTTTCTCTGTCAAAGTTTATGTATTTTTACACTACTATTTGTCACCTTGTAATTATGGACACTGAATTTAAATGCCCTTTAAGATCAGTGATGGTCTATTTATTCCCCATTTCCTGCTGTTCAGAGTAATTAAGTAAACTAGTTATAGTCTCGAATAATTGGAAATACATGAAGGGTGTGAAATTCTATAAATGGCGATGTTAATATATTATAAACTCTGTAGTTTGTAATATTTACAATTTAAAATATCTCCATACAATGTTTCTATAGTTATACATAAATACTGTATACACTAATTTAAATAAACCAAAAATATTACCTCCTTTTGTTTTTGCTTGGTCTCATTTTGAAATAATTAAAGTTCCAATTTCACTTTTTCTAAGAAAGTTAAAATATAACTATTTCTATGTTTTTTGCTCAAAAGGTTGTCAACTCACTATTATACGATCATGGACAAAATTTTTGGGGGGTTAGAAAGGGTGACACTGGTTGATTGAGGAAATAGTTACTCAATTACCTCCCTTGTTTTCCCATTCCTCTCCATGGACGGCCATCTTCAAACGTTTGAATTTGAAGTTGAAAATGATATTTTTGCCAATTTCTCAACTGGCAATAGTGAATTATAGGATTAATAGGATTATTCTTTAACAAGGTAGGACTGTTTATAGGTTCAATCTATTTTGGGGCTTTATTTTAATAAATTTTAAAAATATAACTTAAAAAAATGCTATTGGAACTTTAAAAAACAACATTTTTTTTTATTAACTTATTTTAACTAGATACTAAAATAACTGATAAAGATTTCAAACCAATTTACACATACATTATGATTGTAGTATTCATTACCACCCTTTACATATTGGGGATGTGCAAACAAATTCTGTATTCATTCATCTTCTTTTATATTGACAAGGTTTGGTGTACTCATTGGTGTGCATGCAAAAGAACCCTTGACAACTGGAATTTGAAATAAGAGTTGACCGTAGTGTCACTGTCCTAGCAAAATTTCCCTCATAACACACTGTATGCCCTATGTCCCCATTAGCCCATTCAGGCAAAAATGTAGGATGTTAAAACCCATTTCATTTACTTTTTAAACCGCTGCTACAGATAAATTACCGATAGTGGTGGATATAAAACTATTACACATTAAAATGTCTTGAATCGAATGATGATTTTTTTAGATATTTGTCTTTATTAGTCAGGAAACGCATGGTACTATTTTACTGTGGGAATCAAACACAAACCCTGTGTTTTGAAATAATAATTGGGTCACGCTTCCTACGCATTCAAAAATACACACCAGCGACGCTTCATACTGCAGCACGGTATGTAATGATTGGCCATTGTTGACATCTTTAGTTTTAATATCACAAACAGTGACAGACATTGTTTATTTCATAGTTAATAAATTTGCAATTACTTATCAGAATGTATATTCTCTCTTCCAATCGAACATTTTAGTGGACTGTTGTAGGTTAATGTCTGTCTGCACAAGCGTATAAATGGTATTGAGAAACCCAAGTTTCCCTTTTATTGCTCGTATGGCAAGAGTCTTAGATTACTGGTACGCCTAAATAGTAATGATTGTCGTGTGCGAGTCAATTTAGATAAAGGAGACCGGCAGTAAGGATTTTGTACTGTTTATTATTTCCTTTTTTACGGCTGCTATGCTCAGTTGTCGTACGTGTATCAAACAAAATAATGATTTGTTCACAACTCAGATAATCTTCTAAAGGTATTTAACGAGTCGTTTTGAACAGATATCGGCAACTGCAGTATCGACAAAATGGCAATTTATCGGGCAATACCGATTGCTCCGAATGGGGCACTTATCGGCAAATTACCGATATTGAAACTGATTATCGAACCATCACTAAATTGAACATTTTGCTCAACGAATCGTGGGATCAGAACTCAGAATTTTTTTTTGCTTCTCTTTCTCTGCATTGTTCTAATACTCCCAATAAACTTCGGCCAAGGATCAATCTTTTCACAAGATATTCACTACTACACATACTGTTGTATCTGTGCATTAGCATTCACTATTTGAATTTTCACATTCACTTTCAATTCTATGATTTAGAACAACACAAAAAGAAAATTGTTCATTGTTTCAAGCCCTCATATTCTTTTTCTACTTACATTAACACATACATGTATGTAACAGCTTCTCGATACAGTTTATTGTAACTGTCAATGATTAATAATAAACTGATCTTTGTAACACCTGACTATGCAGGAGATTAAGATTACTGATTTGTGTTATCTCCATCACACGACTGAATTAACATAAGGTTTATCTGACTGATATTGGACTGGCTCACATAGATTTTAAAATCAACTCAGGAGACTGAAAGCCCGTGGCATATCTCAATCATTCCATATTAACTTTTAGTTTACATGCAATTGCATATTTTTTAGTTATATTTTTAAAATATATTAAAATAAAGCCTTAAAATAGATGGTATGTATAAACAGGCCTACCTTGTTAAATAATAATCCTATTAATCCTATAATTCACTGTTGCCAGTTGAGAAATCGGCAAAAATATCATTTTCAACTTCAAATTCAAACGTTTGAAGATCGCCATTGCATGGAGGGGAATCTGAAAACAAAGGAGGTAATTGTGTTATTATTCTCTGTGTCAGCGATTTACCCCCCCCCCTCCCCCTGAAATATTGCCAATGACCGTATAATAATAATAATAGTGAGTTGACAACCTTTTGAGCAAACGACAAAGAAATAAATATGTTTTGACTCTCTTAGAAAATATGAAATTATCACTTTAAGTAATGCTTATTCAACATATAAATTGAATCGGCTAAATGATGTATATGTATTGATTGCTGTTATGTGCAGTGCAAAGTTTAACCATGTCTTCTGATATTATTGTAACTAAAAAATTAAAAACCTGAGAATGCTTTGTTAACTCTGGGCCAGATTTGGCCGGTGAAATGTGCTTAGTGCATACACATCCAAACTGGCTTCAAGCACATACTATGTTTATGTTTTCATTGAATTAGTATATATGAGCTCTTTATATAGCTGTGTTCATATTAGGAAATAAGTTGGGAAAAATATTGTAAATAATCTGATTGCACAATGTGAATTATTCTAATAGTTCAATAATAGTTTCTTGTTTTATGATTTTAACTAATTTTGAATGGCAAATAAGTGTGACATGTTTTGAATGATAAAATTACTCTTTTATTTATAAAGAGTTATAATCAAATTCAGTAATAAAAGTTACTATTCAATTAATGAAAAGAAACCAGTACATGTGCTTTTTTTTATGCTGTCTGATTATTGATAAATGTCACTCTTTCACTTACATTTTAAGTCTTGGTACACAGCGACTTTCCAGAAACAGTCAAAATTTTTCTACAATAAAAATGAGTGCACATAATTTTGCCTTGAGTGCACAAGTTGTATGTGTTGATTAACAACAAGATAAATTTGTGTTGATTAATAGCAATGTAAATTTGTGCAAGCAATGTGTGTGGAAAAATAATAATAATAATGTATTATATATACAATTTGTGTTAAGTAATAATACTGTTAATTCTGTAATTTTTGCCAAGTTTAAATACAAACAATTTAAACGTCCATCCATTAACCCAATAGAAAATTAAGTGTGACATCTTATGGGCTTAAGAAAACATTCCTGCACCTCCCATATCACTGGTTAAAGTGTTATGTATTAATAGACAGATGGGCCAGATCCTGTGAAGAAAGGGGAGTCAGAACACTTTTGTTAAACAGTCATTGACCATCAGAAACATGGATTAACCAATTACCACCATTGCTTGTTCGACTGTTTCAAACAAAAAGATTAATGAGAAGCCTAACACTGCTAGTGTTTAACAAGAACATTAAGATGTGAACCAAATACTTCTCTTTTATTTTGATGTATGGAAGATAAGGAGGAACGTGAGAATTGTAATATATTCATTTAATGAATTGTTAACATCATTTTTATTTGACAGTCGAGATTGCTGATCATTCTTTCTCTCCAACATAAACAACTCCCATTTAATCTGACCAACTGTCATTCACACATGTTCACTTTTAAATATAATCATTCTTATTTTCTAAAAAACAATAAGTTTGAGGAACTATTTTTTATTAATCTCCAAATATGTACAAAATATAAATAAAATCTTCTTCAATAATAGAATAACAGTTAATTGTATGTATACAGGTTGATCAGTCAAATATCAAAACTGACAAAATACAATATGGTACCAAGAAATAACAAATGGACAATCTTATTTTGCTGATATGACCTTCTGTTTGTTAAATTTTAATATATATTTTTAATATCAAATTCCAAATATTATTAATCTGTTCTATAGACTGTCAACAAATATGAAAACAAGGTTCCACAAATTGGCATATATTTGATTGTTATCTGGTTTTAAATGAATAGTATAAGATATGGGTCCCTGCCTATCCTGCCACCCACCGCCACCCTGACAGCATGTAGTTGTGACATGAAGAAGTTTAAGATTTATCCGTTTAGCTATTGTCTAAAAGGTAAGCCCAGGATTTTGTATGCCAAGTGTTACCCACGTGTGTCTTAGAGCACTAAAACGGTTATTGCATGGCACAGATCCCGGTGGAGACACCGGGACATGTCCCCACCAATATTTTTAGTGGTGGGGACATGATATACTTTGTCCCCACCACTCATATCTGTTGTTTTGCTGACTGGTTATTTTTTTAAATATAAATCATTCCAGAAAGTGTAGAGTAGTTCCCAGTCACTTGCGGCCAGGGTCCTTGAAGTTGTACAGGTGCACCCGGTGACCGATTTTTATTTAACAGGGAATAAGTGTTACATAGGCGTATGAGCCAGGTGGTAGCTGGCCCATAATCTGAGAATAAAAATTGTTTCATCTACATGGCAAAATAAAGTGCCCTAAATCTAATAAAACACTAATTTTATGGGCTGGAATGGCAGTAAAACGCGTTTGTGTCTCTCAAATATTTCAAAAATTTTGGGGGGATCCTTACTAGGTAAGCTCTACTTTTTCGCCTCTCGAAGAAGACCGGCGCCGCTGTCTGTAAACCAGAAATGTTTTCGGGCTTATCGGCTTTTCAACCCGGACTTACTGTCATCGAGCGTTAATAAAACACTAATTTTACTTTTCTTTTAATTGAATACCATGAATTTGTAATGAGATGGCTAAAAGACTGTCTGGTGGAATTTCGGTTACAAAACCATTGGACACTTTTGGAGTTTTGGAGTTGCTTACGCATTTGCGGTGGTTAAATTTTCAAAATTTTCCCCAGGATGACGAGGCCCCAAGATCTCGCAACGATTGATTGTTGGGTTGGGATTCATGTCAGCCAGGTAGGCTATATTGGACCACATTGAAGTTGCTGTATTCACAGGATGGAATAGCAGGAAAACGTGTTTGCGGCAGTTAAATTTTCAAAATTTTCTCCCAGCGGTCCCGTCTTCGTGGGCTGTAAATGATTGATCTGTTGATTGGAATTCTAACCAGCCATATTAATTAGGCGTATTATACCACTTTGAAGTTGCTTTGTTCACGAGCTGAAATAGCAGGGAAACGCGTTTGAAGACGTCAAATATTCCAAAATTATCTTGGGAGTTCCGCTTATTCGCCTCTCGAAGAAGACCAGCACCGCTGTCAAAACCAGAAATTTTTTCAGGCATTTTGGATTCTTTCCCCTCACCCAACTGTCATTGAGCCTGTACGCCTAAAGCCAGGCGCAGACGGGCAACTTTTTCGAGTAACTTTCAGGCAACAGTGAAATCGCTGGTCGTTGAAAGAAAAAATCGCTTGTCTGCGCCAACGGGCAACAATAGTTGCCTGCTGTTGCTCCGAGTTGCTTCTCATTGCCAAATATCAAACATGTTTGATATTCGACAACAGAAAATCGCTCCTCGCCGAGAAATTGTTCATCTGTTGCTTCAAAATTGCTCGTCTGCGGCGGTAGGCGACAACAGGCAACAAGCAACTGGTTAACTGTCCAATCAGCGAGCGCTCTACTGTCATGTGATACTTCAAGATGGCGGCGTCAGAACAGCTAACAACATTAACATGGTCCGTGGAGATAGAAGACATGTTGGTGGAAATGTGGGCTGAGCGGCCAGTATTGTATGGTGTAAGCTGAGCCGAGTATTCGGATCGTGCAAAAAAAACATGCCTGTCTCAGTGAACTGGCCTTTCACTTCGAAACGACCGGTAAAATATATTTGTTTTTCTCCGGTACTCGGTAGTGGTCATGAAACTAAAAGTCAAATTCAATTAATTGTATATAAATTAATTATAATAATCTGATCAAGGTGATTTATTGTATGTACGCTGCCATTTTGAATGATCATGTGATATCGGCAATCCGGATACATTCGGGGGAAAAATTGCTTCTCGTTGCCAGTCAGCACACACGGGAGACCTCGAGTTGCCAATTGCTCGGAGTTGCCAGTAGTTGCCTATTGCAGCAACAAGCGATGAAAAGTTGATCGTCTGTGCCAGGCTTTAGAGTGATAATTAATTTTATGACAGTAAATAATTAAAATATTCCATAGGGATTATAATAATATTATATCATGTAGGTGTGCATATATGATATGCTGGGTATTAAAGGGTTAAATAATAACTGAGATTTTGTTTCTATCTGGTATTAAAGGGTTAAATAATAACTGAGATTTTGTTTCTATCTGGTATTAAGGGTGATAAATGAACTAACTAAAGGATTTAACCCTTCATTGCTAGATTTGCTGCCATACTAAATAAACGTATGGGAATAACGTAAACAGCTAGATTTAACTTTCAAAAAAGCTAAAAGTTATTATTTCAATTTGGTCGCCATTTTTGAATTTTAATGTGGGAAAAATCGCCTTTGTTATCGGATTTTTAATTACCAATGAATAATACAATAAAATGTTACATTTATTTACAACTGGGATTGAATATTGATATGTTTAGCTGTGTGTTTGGCTTGTTTTAGTTTATATAAATTAAAAGATGAAAACTTTGTAGGCCTGTACATTTGTGTATCCAATTGAATACACATTTTGCTCAAAAACTTTACATAGACTTCGAACTCTACTGGGAATGGAGGCGGAGCTGGAATCTCATCAGTAGTGAAAATATTTCTAGTTCTTCTAGTGTACATGAGAGAATAAATCGTGAACGGTGGTTTGAAGATTTCGTATCATTTGCTGCCAGAAAATAATGCTGAAAATCCCCACAGAGGGCATTTTAGAGCATCTAGTTTTCAAAAAATTTCAGTGTAAGACCCCGAACCCCTACAAATATTTCCACTACTAGTGTCTTCCGCCTAACTCCGGGTACAGTAGTGGCTTTTCCTACAGAGTTCCTTTGCTTAAAATAGCATTATGCAAGAGCAAAATCTGCTTATTACAGGTCTTTCTTTAGGCCTGAGATGTTATCTAAATAATCAATTAGACATTAATTAACATATCCAGACCATAATAAACTCTTAAATGCAAGGCTAGCCTTCGATGTTGGCGGATTGAATTCCTATATGACGCTTAATGGCCGTTGATAATTAAATAAATCGAGTGTCGAGACTATGCTGTTTATATTAATGATTTGAGTAATGATGACCGAGGCTATGTGAATATTTCAAACTCTTTTTTCTTGGCTAATAGTGGACCAATTTGACTGAAATTTTCAGCAAATTACCTTTACACTATCTAGTTTTTAACTATTATAGTGAGAACTGCCATCTCTTTATCTTATCTCCCATAATGTAACTATAAGTTTTTTAGTCAAATGACTACAAATAGTTTACTGGCCTATAGCTCCCTTAATTTACACATAAACTAACCCAAAACTGGACTGCGCATAGCTTAACATATAATAAATCAATTCCCATTGAAATAAAGGTAAAGCCTTACCGCATAATTATATGATTTGATGAAACCCAACTGCTATGCGAAATTTCTTTTGGCCGATGTCATGGCGGTTTGCAAAATATGTCATTACAACATAAACATTGCTATGCAAATGTAGAACGCATTACCGTAAAGAAAAACTGTTCGGTAACTATTTTAATGGTCCAGACTTCACTATTTGTGATAGAATTACTTATTCCAATACAAACTGTATATATGTGTTGACAATTGTGCGATTGAACCTATTTGAACTCGGGTAAGGATTCTTGGACTATATCAATTGTAACTACCCGAACCCCCTCTTTTCCAATAGTCGCCCAGGCATGGACTGTCCCTACCACTAATTTTTGGCAATCTGCGCCCCTGGGTTATTGTGCCCCCATTATTGTATTTGGCAGTTGCCAGATTCTAATTTTGTTGTCTTCCCAAATTTAAAATATACAAAATACTATAATAATACTGTAACGAAATGATTACTATGGGAAATCCGTTACAGAAACAAACTGTGTGGTGTAGGCCTACTTATTTTGCTGAATGGTAAATGCAGCACTAAATTTAGCAAAAACTAATTTTAATGTCAATCAAAATCTATCTAAACTTGGCATTTACATACAAAATCAAATGTATTGTATTTGTTAACTCATGTATTTGTTAACTCAACTTAATGGATTATAAAAAAAGAATTCTCAGAAGTCTTTTTTCCTCTCCAAATTCATATTCCACTTACATGTTACATACACCAGAATATCATATCTATATATTTCAGCATAAACTTTAGATAAATCTAAAAGATACCACATTAATACTTATGTGGAACACATTGTAAAATGAATCTCTTTTTCCAAACTTATTTTCAAACATAGGGTTAAGTAAGAGCAAATGAAAGGGAAAAAAATACTTTGAGTTGGAAAAAGTCATTGTAAAATAGCTATTTTCATATCGAGTCCATCTATTCAATAAATCATTGTGTAGAAGTGAAATGTCTTTTTACATAAATACAACCACTTTTTAACTGATCTTCAGTGTTGCAAATCTAAAGTCTGTACGATGAAAGGTGAAATGCAATGATTATGATGGAGTAAAAAATGTACACACATTTCAAACACCCATGCTGGTGAATTGCTTCAGTAGAATAACTGCCTCTATTTTGATCCTAAAAATTCACCATTCATTACATTTCTTTTGAAGACAAAAACGCAATATTTCTTATTTTTTTTTCTAACTGAAGCTTAGAGATTTAACACATCTTACTATGAGGGGAAATTGTAAAATTCAGTTTGATAAGTAATTTAATTAATGAAAACAAATAAATAACTAGAACTGCGATGCAGTAATGACGGGTTTCCCTGCTGCCATGTTCCCCTTGAAAATATGTCACTTCTGGTCAGGGCTCACACTGGCTTTCATTTTTTTTCCGCCAAAATTTTTACGTAAAACAATGATGATATTTTTTTTCCCGCCAACTTGAATATTTTATCTGCCAAAAATATATGATAAAAAAAACAACATGTTGTAATAACATAATATTTTTTTATTTCTTTAACATTCTTTAACAACCATATTTACAATTTACAAGATTCTCCTTTGCTTTACATTAGCCCAGTTTGTAAATGATGTATTGAGATCAGGTTGGTTTTTTGTTAATGTGATTGACATCAAATTTGACAAGCCAAGGGTTGCCAAATTTCCAGTTTTCTTTGAATTTCCGTTTCGCGTGTACAATAGGCCTATTGTTGATTTCGGATACGGTCACGGTATCAGCATCTGAATCGTTAATTGTAGCATCAAGTTCATTTCGTCTAGAGGAGCCGACGTCAGACTCTTCGTTAACTTTAGAACACTTCGGCGGCGGTAACGAAAAAAAAAGGCAGACAGTTTTCTCACTCCAGAATCGTTGCTATTCAACTCGCTCTTTCGTTTTCGACCCATTGCGATATATAATTTGGAATAATAATGTCCAATTACTACTACTACTACTACTACTACTACTACTACTACTACTACTTGGTGTTTAACGTCTGCTTCCACATAAGTGATATCGCAGACAAATGTCCAATTAGCCATGCTGTAATATTTATACATAATGTATGAAGCCATGTACAGTAAACGAAATTCAACTATCAAATCATGTAACTCTCCTTCAAAAGAGTTGCCGGCAATGACCAGCCATTTTGATTACTCCCCTTTGTTTTCATTACACAACATCAAATAGTCACCGCTGATCTATTTGTTAGGGTTAATTAATGATGAACAATGGCTAGATATAGGCTTTATGATCGACAATTATCAATCAGTTGAAATCATTAATCCTAGACAAGTGTTTAGTGTTACTCATGACACGTTCGGGATTATCAACAAGTTGATTGATTTATAGTATGCCGCTATATGGTTAATCAAGGATAAATACGGTTAGAATTTTATCATTTCTTTTTCGCCAATTCTAAAAAAGAATCGCTAGTACCCCAAAACTTTATCGCAAAAATTTTCGCCAAAATGAAAATTTAATCTGGTACCAATGAAACCATTAAACAGGTTTCCACATCAGCATTGCACAGATCAAATAAACATCAAATAAAATGGACGCAGAATCAACCAAATCCAGCAATATCAATTCATTTTATACATTAGTTACATGTAAGTGATCCTGACAAAATGACAGTACTTCTGGTGATAATGAAAATAGGTTGCCAGGGAACGAAACATACGCCCACATAGCAGCTAAATCGTCCAGGCAGTCAACAAGATTTGTCGCATACTAAGAAAATCATTAGAATTTGTTTGGTTTTTATAAAGTTCTGCCCCATGCTAACGTTAAGTATACGAAACATTTAATATGGATATAGCTGTTCAATTATCAATTTTCAAGAAATTCACACTCAACCATCATTAATGTGTAACGGGGATATAGTCAAACGTTTTTTTAATTCAGAATAAAGTTGTGACCTCCATAGGGTCCACAAGGTAAAAAACATGATTTTTTGTACAATCAGGGGCCATAATTCAGGAAGTTATGGTCCAATGTGCCCAAATATCGAAATGCGATCTTTGGGTTATAAACTTATATTTCAAATTTCATCAAAATTGGATTAAAATTGTGACCTCTACAGGGTCCACAACCTAGATATATCATATTTTTACACTATTTGTGTATTAGCGGCAGCCATTTTGTCCATCAGTTTTGGTCCGATTTTCACAAAATTCAACCTCATCCATCATTACGGTGAAACAGTGATATAATCAAACGTTATTTCAAATAATTGTGAGCTCCAAAGGAACCACAAGCTAAAAAATGACGATTTTTCGTACAATCAGCGACCATAATTCAGGAAGTTACGATCAGGTATGTGCAAATATGCAATGGAACCAAGATCTTTAGGTTATAAACATGTATTTCAAGTTTCATCAAAATCGGTTCAAAATTGTGACCTCTAAAGGGTCCACAATCTTTATATAACATATTTTCAAACTATTCGCGTACAAACGATGGGCATTTTGTCTGTCAATTTTGGTCCGATTTTCACGAAATTTGAACTCAACCTCCATAACCATGTAACAGTGATATAATCAAACGTTTTTTTTTAATCGAATAACAATCTTGACCTCCTCCAGAGAGACCACAAGCTAAAAAGGACAATTTTTTGGACAATCAGGGGCCATAATTCAGGAAGTTACGATCCGATGGGCACAAATATTGAAAGGAACCAAGTTTCATCCAAATCGGTTCAAAATTGTGACCTCTACACTGTTCACAAGCAAAAAACGTGATTTTTAGTACAATCAGGGGCCATAACCCATGAAGTCACAGTCGATACATGAAAATATCGAAAGGAACCGAGATCTTAGGGTGATAAATCTGTATTTTAAGTTTCATTGAAATCGGATAAAAATTGTGACCTGTAGACACAAACAATTGTATATGGACGGACTGACGAACAGGGGCAACGACAATATACGTCCACATGAAAATGTGGGCGTATAAAAATGTTCAATTAGATTTTATGAAATCTGAAATGGCATAAGGCATCACATGGTTAAATTTGATGTAATAATTGCCACTTTTACAGACCAAAAACCTTGAAAAGTAGAAAATTGTCTATTTCTCTCCAACCGTACAAGTTAGCAACCATTTTGTGGTATCTGTATGATCGAATGGGTTCAATCGATTTCTTAATTGAAATCAAACTTCATCATTCTAAAAACATTACAAATCAGACCCATTTGAATAAAATATCTGTTTTAAAAGGCTAATCCCGATATTTGTTTTGGGAATAAAACTGTATAAGTTTGTGTTAAAATCCCTTAAAATCTTCCAATGGCCGAGCAACTAACTCAGTATTTATGATACGTTTTCAAACAACTTAAACCCGTCGTCTTCATCTGGAGGAATTTGAAACCGGTGCCCCAAGGTGTATTTTGCAGTATCTGGATAAAACCAAACATTTTTTTATAAAAATAATGCGTAGGTGAAATTTACCTTTCTTTATCAAGTACAGCACATGGGTCATTCACTGTATAGCCGTCTCAAGTAACCGTAATCGGTTATAAGGTCACCCAACAAAAAAATTTAAAAAGGGTTACGTGTCCGAATAAGCAGTTTTGGCGTTCACGTCCAAACGACACAATATTTTGAGTTGAAATTTTGAGACAAGGTAAATATACCATTCCTCTATATTTTCATACAGTCTCAGACTTTTATTTTTGAGCCTCTGTTTAATTCAGGATTGTCCCTTTAAAGGCTAAAAATACAGTTTTTACCAAAATGAAGTTGCTTCAGGTGATAATTAAAATCTTAAATTACTTGTATGAGATCAGATGGTATTAGGTATCACACAGTAAAAATTTTTTATGAAAATCGAATAATAATCGACACTTTTTTGAAACCTTGAAAAGTTAACAGTTGAAAATCGTCTATTTCTCAACAACTGAACAAGTTAGAAACCATTTTGTGATATCTATATGATCGTACGGGTTCATTCTATTAGTTGATTGGAATCAAATATCAAAATTTTAAACGAATAACAAATACGACTCATTTGAATAAATTATTTGTTTCGAAGGCTATAAATACAGTTTTTGCCCAAATTACATCATCTGAAGACATTGAAGACATTAAATCGGTTTGACCTTGATAAAATTGACATTAAGTATCAAATGTTGTCATTTTTATGAAAATCCAATAATAATTAACTCTTTTACAGGTAAACTAGCGTAAAAAGTGACTCATGCAAAATAGCCCATTACTCAGCAACTGCTCAAATTACAAAATAATTTTCACATACATTCTCTACGCAGTGTGAAACCCTACTAATTTTTGTTACCGCTAATCAGGGGTAAGATGTACTAAATTTAACCATCATTATGATGGAATGGTGATGAATTTAAACGTTTTTTAAAATCACAAAAAAATTGTAACCTCTAGAGAATGTGCAGTGCGCAGGCTAAAAATGTGATTTTTCAAACATTCAGGGGCCATAAGTTAAGTTCGGGTATCTGTGATTATCAAAAGAAACCAAGATCTTAGTGTGATATATTCACAGGTGATAAAAATTGTGACCTCCAGACGGACCACAAGATAATAAAGGCGATTTTTCGTACAATCAGTGACCATAATTCAAATAGGTACGAGCCGATATGCACGAATATCGAAAGCAACCAAGATCTTTGAGTTATAAAGATGCATTTCAAGTTTCATCGAAATCAGATTAAAACTGACCTCTAGTGGGAGACCACAACCTTGATATTACATACCAGTGTTTACACTATTTGCGAACAAGGGGCGGCCATTATGTCTGGCAGTTTTGGTCTGATTTTTACGAAATTCGAACCCAACAATCCAACCTTACGGTGTAACAAATAGGTATGAATGTTTTTTAAATCGGATAATAATTGTGACCTCTTGCGGAACCCCAAGCTAAAAACGTCATGTTTACACTATTTGCTAACAAAGTGCGATCATTTTGTCCGGCAGTTTTGGTACAATTTTCATGTCATTTGAACTCAACCCTCGTTACGGTGTAACAATGATATATTCAAAGGTTTTTTTTTAAATCAGATACTAATTGTGACTTCCAGAGGCACCACAGTTTTGGTACAATTTTTTGACAATCAGGGGCCATAGTTCCAGGAAGTTACGATTCGATATAGGTTACAGTGTAACGGTGATATTATCAAACATTTTTTTAAATCAGATAATAATTGTGACCTCCAGAGGGACCACTAGCTAAAAAAGATGATTATTTTGTACACAATCAAGGGCCATAATTCCAGGAAGTTACGATCTGATATGCGCAAATATCCAAAGGACTCAAGATCTTTGGGTTATAAATAGGCATTTCAAGTTTCATCATAATCAGATGAAAATTATGACCTCTAGAGTGTCCACAGGCTAAAAATGTGATTTTTCGAACAATCCGTGCCCATCCAATATCCAAAGGAACCAAGATCTTTGGATGATAAGCTATATTTCAAGTTTTGTCAAGACCGGCTGAAAATTATGACTGGTAGAGTGTCCACAAACAAATTGTGGATGGACGTCGAGATGGACAAACAAGGGTGACAGTATAATACGTCCAATTGGCACATTTCTTTCATGGCAAGTCAAGCATGTTTTTTTTTGTTCACATTCCCATTAAAACCTCAACTTAATAGGGTCATATCTGTCTTATAATTGACAAATTTTAATCAAATATTTTGGGATTTTTTCATTTAGTCACATATTTTGAATAAATTGGGCAATTTAGCTCTTGTAATCGTGCATGAATTTGATCTGAATATCATTACATTTTACTTAAACATTAAGTTTATTTGTGTAAACTTTGCCATCCAAAGATACCATTAAGTGAAATAAATTATGATTTCTATCAAGACCTAGATGCTATAAACTCTACTGGACATAATTTTGACCATGATATGATTCCTATACAGTGTAAGATTTATGTTTTTCTCAAGTCAAGATCTAAATGACTGATGGAGTAAATATGATAAAAATGCCCAGTTGAAATATAGTGGTTCTTAACCTTAATCCATGCACCCAGTGTTGACCGCTGCAAATAACCTTATCACATGAACTTGATTATACTCTGGACTATATATAATAGACTAAGATTAAAGCCTACACCATCTTTTACAACCAGCTAAATACATCATCTTGACCATCAATAGGAGACAATTAGGTGAAAATTGTTTTTCAATGACCTGAAGAATGTTAAATAATAAATATTTTCATCCTCTGCGTACTTAATTCACAGTTAATCATTGCAAAATATATTTTTTCCCATCATATGTTAGTGTATAAAATGGAGTTAACTCAATTTTAAACCATGGTTAAACAAATAAATAACTAGTTTATGATCATGTAGCATCAAAGGGGAATAAACACTGTATTTCTATATTAAAGACCACATAAAATAATAATTCTTAATTGCATATATTGATAGCCAAGGGTTACTACATTCATTTTATGTCAAGCTCACACCAATCTGATTAAAAATAATTCAGATACTAACGTTTAAACATCAGACAGTAAAAAACGGTTTTCAAATTTTCAATTACAACCTTAATCCGGTTGATTGGCTGGTGACGTCACAGGCACTACACATAATATATACACATAATCTATACAATATATCACTGTATACACACCACCAGTTAACATGTGTGTATTCGTCGGTCCAATTAACATTTGACTGGCGTAATCATTAACTCGTCATTATTTACATGTAAGCTACATATCACTATACTATACAAGTCAAAGCATTTTTAAAAGTCGACCTCGTCCTGAATTGTAATAGATTATATATTTCAAGATGCCACGTTATCGTTGTGTTATTGAGAGTTGTGGAAATTCCAACAAGGAAAAGGGGAATA
Organism: Patella caerulea; assembly: GCA_036850965.1. Lineage (NCBI taxonomy): Eukaryota > Metazoa > Mollusca > Gastropoda > Patellidae > Patella > Patella caerulea. The sequence goes on along the minus strand of JAZGQO010000001.1, from coordinate 43,895,631 downwards.
ATGTACCGGCGTTTCACAAATTTCCCAGGGATGAAATGTTACGGAAAGAGTGGATTGGGTTTGTAAACAATTCAAATCCTGATTGGCAACGTACAGTCACAACAGTGATATGCAGAGAAAAGTTTATTAAAAAAAAGTTAAACGATGTTAGACATTATAACCTGATCGTATCGCGCAAACGTATATCCATCAAATGATTTATATTTAGATGTTTGAACACTAATCAACAAATAATACGAGGCTACTTTATTACAAAAACATCGGTGAACAAAGCTAATTAATCTGGTCGGCGTAAAAAATGATAATTACCTAATCAACATTCTTTTAAGAATTAATTTATGACCCAATCTCTGAGCAACGTTAGTCTGATTGATTTATGGCAGGTATAAACGAGCCTACACTTGCCATCAATACAGGAAGTAGTTAGATGACCCTTCTCAATCTGTTATTCCATTATGATGGTTACCAACAAAATGTATTTGTACTGTTAATTCTGACATATACTGAAATATTTTTTCGTATTTCATTTTTACGGTCTATTTTAGTGTAATGAAGTCAAAGCCGTATGCAAAAAGAAAGGCGCCGTATAACGATAACGGATTGTCGCTTACAAATCACGTTTCAGTCATTTTTGATGTTTATGATACATTTGGCATGACCACATCTTTTTACCCCCGTACTTTTTTACTCGGGGGAAGTTAGAAGAACCACAATACTCTTCTGACGAAAATGTATCTCGAATCGTTTGGACTGCACACACGATTGTAGAGGGTATTTAATCACTGCCGTGAGAAAATAGAACGACCGGACATTATGAAACAAATTCTAAATTAGAACAACGATACTCTTCTGAGGAAAATGTATCTCGAATTGTTTGGACTGCACACGATGGTAGAGGGTATTAAAATCGTTGTCTTGAGAAATCAAAACGACCGTACATCATGAAACAAATTCTAAAATGAATTTTAAATTAAAATTACATAATTAATTAATTCACAAATTTTTCCGTAGTCAATTGTTTTATTTAAATAGGGGGATTAAGGAATCAGTCAGGCGTTAATGAATACACACGCCGGCTGTATATAGGTAATTAAAGAATAAACATTCCGAATATGCATTCAGTCACTGTGACGTCACTGGCGTCTGAGGGGATTAAGAGTGTTTTCGATAATTGGCCAAGTCGTTTTTACGGGAGGTCTATATTTGCGACTTTGAGAGACGATATCTGAATTATTTTTGATCAGATTGATGTTAAAGTTCCAATAGCATTTTTTTAAGTTATATTTTTAAAATTTATTAAAATAAAGCCCCAAAATAGATTGAACCTATAAACAGTCCTACCTTGTTAAAGAATAATCCTATTAATCCTATAATTCACTATTGCCAGTTGAGAAATTGGCAAAAATATCATTTTCAACTTCAAATTCAAACGTTTGAAGATGGCCGTCCATGGAGAAGAATGGGAAACAAGGGAGGTAATTGAGTAACTATTTCCTCATTCAACCAGTGTCGCCCTTTCTAACCCCCCCAAAATTTTGTCCATGATCGTATAATAGTGAGTTGACAACCTTTTGAGCAAAAAACATAGAAATAATTATATTTTGACTTTCTTAGAAAAAGTGAAATTGGAACTTTAAACTGCCGTAAAATGCATATAGTAACCAATGTCTTTAAGTTCGATCAGTTTCGTTTTCTGGTTTTATGTGCTCTTTAAGGAATATAGAGGGATTTTATTATCAATATTCATATTGGAGTTGATACATCAGGAAATACTGTTGATACATCAGAAATTAAAGTTGATAGAACAGAGTTTAGGAATTATATCAAAAGATATATCTGATGTAAGGAAATGTATCTGGAGATATTATAGTTGATATATCAGGAAATACAGTTGATATATTATGATGAAGGTATCAAAGGACATAGTTGATATAACCCGAATTATATAACCGAATTGATATAACCAGAAATAAATACAATTGATATCAGGGGATATAGTTGATATAACCAGAATTATTGTTGATACATCCAGAAATAAATATGACTTCGACATTCAGAAATAAACATAATTGATGTATCATAGGAGATATAGATGATACAGCCAGAATTATAAGTAGTTGATATGTCAGAAAAAATGATGTGCTTATTTTGTTATGCCCAACTTAAGTTTTAAGACTGATATATGAGTTTATTTTTCATTTTTGTATATATTAATATTATATTAAATACATTTGTATATTGTTATTAGGGGGTTGGGATGGCCTAGTGGTCTAGAGTGCCGCGCTTCGACCTCTAGCTGGCCGGTCAACTCTTGCTTGCGACTGTGTTTTTAAGCCCTGGTGTGAGCGTATGTGGCATGGAGATGGGGGTGCCTTCTCAACCTCGTTTCCTCCCACTGCTAAAGACCCCTACGCGAAAGCGAATTATTGAAATAAAATTAAACCATATGTTAGTCCTGAAATGACCAAGTTTGTTTTGAGTGGACGTTAAACCCCATTTCTCTCTCTATATATATATTGTTATTATGATCATACACCCATCTACCTAGTCATTAATGAATGACATTGTACACCATCTGTTCTTTTGTTTATTCTCATTGGTGCTGGGGAAATGGTATTAGCAAAGGGTGGAAAACACAATTGGCTTATGATACATGGCCTAATGATATATAAAGGGAAATTCAGATGAGTTAAAAAAATAATATTAGACAAAAATCTAGAATAATTTCAAAGGTATCCACTAACAATTGAATTCCATGTGGAAATCAAATTTAATTCCCATTTGCAAACCATTTTTTTTTTACCAGAAGTTTAAGACTAAAATGATGGACTTCATTTCTTATCTGACGAAATGAAAGAACAATAAATAATAAAATTAAAACTATTATACATATCATCTCTTCAACAATATATACTCTCCCAAAAAAGAAACGCACGTTACATTTCGTCGTCAGTATGACCTCGCTCTACTATCGCCTTGTTGCAACAAGAACGGCGACACGTCGCTGAACCAAACTGCTCTCCAGTGTTGCTGTGACCATACCCTCAGTGCCTGAACCCATTAAAGTTGGATTTCATGGTGTCGGCGTATTTCAAAACAGAAGCTCTAACGAGGACGTCTGCCTCGTTATTCAGTTTCACGTAGGCGTTTGCCTACTGTCTGGTACGAGATTCTACGCCGTCCTTGAATTGCTGCTGCAGTAGAGGTCGCTGTTTAAAACCATTTACGCCAATGATGTAACCGGAAGTGACGACCCAGGACAAGTGGGACCACACTTGTTTGGCTTGAGCTTGGGCGTTCACGTGTTGAACTTCGCTGTCGGTACCTATCTCAAAGGTGAGAAATGGAACTAAGGGAAACATTCAGCAGCCTGGCTACATCTGTCTTGGAGTCACCTGCTTGTAATCCACCAATATTGTTGTTGCATTGGTCTTCGTTCGGATGTGGCATCACTTGGGTCTTTGAGTGTTTACATGTGCAACTGATTTGGAAACCCAGAACCCCGGGATTTTAAATACCTTGGATTTAGGTTCCATGCGAAAAGCTCGCGAAGTTGTTAAATTCATGTTTCTTGGTGCAATCAAGCGATAAAAAATTTCGACAAAAAGGATCACCAGTCACAATTAGTGACCCTACCTTTAAAATCAATAATGAATTTCTTTTATCCTTACATATTGGCATTGAAAACAAGTAAGATTTACCGAAACAAAGACCTGGTTAAAATAAAAAAATGATGAAAAATTGGTTGTGCATTTCTTTTTTTGAAGAGTATATTATCAGATATACAACATGCTGCTTTATACATTATTGTTCACATACTCAAAGATAATTCTTTTGAGGAAACAGCCATATTGTTTTGGGTTGGTAGTTGTATGTAACTAAATGTATGTGGAAGAATGCTTTCCTGTGATAACAAAATGGTTGATTTGAGTTCAGTTAAGGAAGTTTGACAGTTTATTGACAGATTTATTTTCTTCACCATGTAACCTTCCACATGTGCCAGCAATCTGTACAAAACATTCTTTTCTAAATTGTGACAACTCATGAACATGTTAAATAAGTGGGAAAAATATTACTAATCTTTGATTTTTTTTGTTTGTTTTTAACCTTCATGGAGGCGGAAAAACTATTTTATCAATAAAGGTCACCCCAGGAGGTCATTTTAAATTTGATGTGAACAAGACAATTGATTATAATAATTATTTCTTAAGATGTTTTAATAACCCAAGTCACGGTTCCTGTTACTCTTTTAACGTCTGCTTTACATCAGAAACATTTGAAAAGTGATTAGTGTATCATTATATGACATTTTGACTTTGCAGTTTTAAACTTCTAAATCTATATTCCACATCTCAGACCCCAAAATCTGTCATTAAACAGACTCTAAAATGAATCATTAAAAAAAGAGAGTTTTTTCCTTAATTTGTAACATGTCATAAAAAACACAATCTTCAAAGTTTCAAAAAGTTTAAATTATTAGGCAGGGAGATTACAATAATGTAATGTGAATTAAACATTTTATTTTGATTATTCACCCATAATTATCTTGTGTCTATGGAGGTCAATCGTATTCAGAATTAGATGTTATGTACTTATGTCTAATACTGCTTTTGCAATACAAAATACCTCTATTACTTATGTCATGATACCGCTAATTCAAAACACAAATGTTACTTTACATAAAACAATCGACACAATACCTAAAATGATACGTGCAATGTCTTTTCACTTTCGACATTGAACATTGAACAAAGCATAATTGTCTTGGCATCTTCTACATTTCACTATCTACATTACATCTTCGTCTTAGTAACTTCTACATTGCATTAGCGAACGTGTTTTATCTCGACTGCATTATCTTTTTATGACATGTGGGCAGAGCCTAAAAGAGGTATGAAATCATCAACAATAACTTCTCCTAGGGAAAGACAACTCTGATAACCTTGTTATGTGCCTTTTTTAGTCAAAAATGGACCTTAAGGATGTCAATTCAAAATATACTATTAGAACTTAGTTGAAGATTCGGAGTAATAGTAAATACAGTACAGGACAAGGCGTCTTTCAATGCACAATTAAATTAGGATTAGGCCTCAGCTTAAAAATCTCATTAAAATTCTTAAGTTAAGCAGGACAAATTTTGGTAAAAAATGTATATTTAAGTAAAGAAAAACATATAAAATACCTTTCAAAGGAAAACCTTCTATGTTTTCGCCAATCGATATGTATGTTTTTAAAAGTTCATATATCATCAAAATTCTTTTCTTTATAGCTTCACATTTATTTTTGCAAAATTATTATAATACAGAATCAAAAAAAATTAATTGCAGAAGAAATGGTGACCCTTTAAAGTTATGTACTGTTTTGTATGATGGGTTGCAGATCAGGTCCTTGGGCCTTTTGTTCTAGAATTGAAGACTCTTTCTTAATTTTGTCAAAATGTGAGTTTTGCAAAAAGATTTAAAGAGTTTCAAACAAGTCTCATCAAAAATATTCAAAATATTGGGATATTTTTCAAAAATTGACTTTATTTCACCTTTTTTTTGTTATAAAATGGACCATTTTTTGACACTTTGTATGTCTCAAAATGCCAATAATTCCCTATTTCTTGGAAACTCTGAGATGAAATGCATTTATTTCTAGAAACGTTGGCCAGTATACAAGAAGACAATTTGCAAATTGGGGGCATTGAGGGTAACAGTAAGGAACTATAATGAAACTTGTAAGCCCACCCCCTGAAAATGTTGCTGTGATAACAAATCCAACTTGTGTCCACATTTGTAATACTGTTGATAGAATATGGCTAAAAGCCACATTTTGCTATCCCTGGCTTGTATACATACATACAATGATTTCATACTTTTTTTACTTTTAGGCTCCGCCCACATGTCATAAAAAGATAATGCAGTCGAGATAAAACACGTTCGCTAATGCAATGTAGAAGTTACTGAGACGAAGATGTAACGTAGATAGTGAAATGTAGAAGATACCAAGACAATTATGCTTTGTTCAATGTTCAATGTTGAAAGTGAAAAGACATTGCACGTATCATTTTAGGTATTGTGTCGATTGTTTTATGTAAAGTAACATTTGTATTTTGAATTAGCGGTATCATGACATAAGTAATAGAGGTATTTTGTATTGCAAAAGCAGTATTAGACATAAGTAGCCTACATAACATCTAATTCTGAATACGATTGACCTCCATATGTGTCAATCTGGAATCCTGCAATTGATAGTTATTTCAATGAACTTTGGAATCAGGTTCAGGAAGTAGAGCCAAACATACAGATTAATCTGAACACATTAGAGCAAATTTTTATAATTATTCATTCTCTTGCATAATGTATGAGACAAAGCTAATTTTGTAAAGGTTAATTATGAAATAATATATGTTTAAACACAGTGTGTTACACAAATAACATATACTAATTGCTATTTTTCATGAAGCCCTATTGACAATAAAGAGAGAAAGAGAGAAATGGGGTTTAACATCTACTCGACACAAACTAGGTAATTTCATGACTAACATATGGTTTAATTTTATTTTATTTACTCCTTGCCATATACAACCGAGGATTCTAAACCACGCTAGTTGACTCAATGGCAGTCCGTATGACAGCGTGCACCCTTACCTCCCCCCCCCCCCACTATTGACATATCAATATTTCTAAGAGCTTATACATACTACATATATTAGTACTTTCTACTTTTCTTCCACGATCAAAATCTTTATCTTAAAACATAGTTTGCCAGGCAACTGAATTGTCTGACTGTCCTGTAATATGACAATTTAACTCACGATTTTTATTCCATTAGTATTTTTTAAACAGACTTCAGATGGATTCTAGAGCATAAGATCTGTCATTCAGTCAAGATCTCTCCATTGAGTCAACAGCGGTCATTGAGTCATTGCTGAAAACCCTAACCCTCTCTTCAAAGTGAAAAACAAAATCCATCCACTTGACAATCATGATAAAATAGAAATCCTTTAATTGCCTCAAATAATCAATCAGATGACCTATAAAACTAGATTGACAGTTTGTTTGGTTTTTATAAAGTTCTGCCCCATGGTAACGTTTAGTATACGAAACATTTAATTTCATGGATTTAGCTGTTCAGTTATAAAAATTCATTGAAAATCAATACACTTAAATCTGAAGTCAATCGGATAATAAGTTTGGCCTGATCAAGGGCCATCACTCTGGCGGTAACTTCGGAAATCGCTGAAAATCAATAGGCTTCTTTGTCTCATGATGTGTATAAATTTAAAGTCAATCGTATATTTACTTTGGCCTCTAGTAGAGCATCCAAAAGATTTTTCTAAGTGATCAATGACCATAACTCTGGCAGTAATTATCGGAAATCGCTGAAAATCAGTAGACTTCTGTGTCTCATGACCTTAAACACTGTGTATAAATTTAAAGTTAATCGGATATTAACTTTGGTCTCTAGAGCGGCCACTAGGTATTTCGCCTATTTCTCATTCACCCTAGACTATGAACTTTTAGTTTTCACTGTTCAAATTGAGGGGTCAGTGTATTATTTTGCTGATATGTGCCTTCCGATGGGTTTAAGTGTGAGCTGCCAAACATTCGAACAGTTTAGTTCAGTTTTGCAATGGGTTATGGGGTCTCATTACGGGGCCCACCTTGGCCCCAAAAATTCTACATTGTGCTGTGAATCCTTACAAACTTTTCACAATATCACAAGTTCCCATTAAAGCATCTAAAACTGTGCTACGAACTAATAAAATTACCATTTATGGAATAGAGGTTGATTCTCAGGATATGATTTTTTGTTTACCAGAAGACAAAGTGGTAAAAATCCACAAGGCGCTTCAAGGTAGTTTAAATAGAAATAAGATGTCCTTAAAACAGTTACAATCGTTACTGGGTCTACTAAATTTCACAACCTTGGTAGTTGTGCCAGACCGTGCCTTTTTCAACGATTGTATGATCTCAAGCTAGGTGTTACAAAGAAATTTTACATGATTCGTTAAACACATGCAGCTAAGGCAGACTTGAAAGTAACAAGTTTGGTATAGATTCATGCAGGGTTTAAATGGTCGATGCATGTTGTTAGATGATTCCTGGGTGGGGTCGGATCACATTAAGCTGTTTTCGGATGCGGCACAATCAAAAGGCTCTCAATGGCTTTATGGAGTCTGGCTTTTGTTCCCACTTGCCGACAACCTTGTGTATTTCCAGGCCGTTCACCAATTCGTCCTGACGGGGGCATTACCAAATATTTTAATTATTAATTTAGCACATATACGACCACATTTCAATGTGCGCTTATAAAAACTATTTTTGTTTTGTTAATTCAAAGAAATGAGGCTTCTTCATCTCATGACCTTAAACACTGTGTATAAATTAAAAGCCAATCGTATATTAGCTATAGACTCTAGAGCAGCCACAAGCAATTGTGGACGCTGGACCACTGGACAGACACGATGACAATATATACGGCCAAATTTCAATGTGGGCATATAAAAAGTATTTTTGTTTTGTTAATTCCAAGAAATGATGTTATATTACAGTCCCTTTATGGTAATAAAAAATACCTTGGGATTGTATAAACAAATAAATCCATTTTATATCAATTTCATGGACCCCTATGTATTCAGATAAATCTTTGTTTTCCTAGATCCAGTAAAAACTAAATTGTGAATCTAATTTGGAATGTTATTCGAAAAAGAAGAATTTTTTATCAAATTAAACAAAGTTGGACTGTAAGACTTTAATATACATATGTTTATAAATTTTGAAATGTTAATCGTATTAACAAGGGAATACTAAACTCATTTCTTCCAATATTAATTATCCATCAGCATAACACATTTATTTTCTCAACTATCTAATATTACCGTCATTGTTATGTCATGTGATCTCCCACGAAAACATGTAATACATATCAATCTGTTTGAAATTTTGAAATGTTAATCGTATTAACAAGGGAATACTAAACTCATTTCTTCCAATATTAATTATCCATCAGCATAACACTTATTTTCTCAACTATCTAATATTACCGTCATTGTTATGTCATGTGATCTCCCACGAAAACATGTAATACATATCAATCTGTTTGAAGTGGAACCAAAACATATTGGTTTCCATAGACAAGAGCAGGGCCAGCCAAGATAAAAGCTAATTGTGACCACTAGTTATTTTTTCTTTGTGTCCTGGGGGCATTTTTGTCTGGTCAGTGCATCTGCAGCTAATTAAGCAACAGCAAACAAACGAGTCCCCTGGGTGGAGGCTGAATCTTGACTTCCTACTAGAATTACCTCAGTTAATCATGATATTACCACCATATAATGGTCAATGACCTGGTCAAGTTCACTGGTCTTTCCACACACTCATAAAAAGATCAAAGGATCATTAAGCAAGCTGTGAAAAGGTTAATCACAGCTAGATTCATTGAATTATTGTTCTCCCAGGTTTTTCTATAAATCCCATTTCTGACTCCATATTTATAAATAACTACTGATACCTTATAAACCTATAATGGTAAATCTTTTTGATCTTTGGGGTAAATTCTATGCTCGAAATAACTTGCGATCTTAAAGTCGGGGGCGGCTTTGAATATATATAGGGGAATTTGGGATTATTCTTCTGAGGTTTTTCTTTAAACCCGTGCCGGGTTATTCTTTCACTGCAGGTTTTTATTTCCCCATAAGAAAACATGGAATAGGCTTTTTCTTGCGGGAATTCTGGGATATAATCTCGATCAATGCCATGGATAATTTGACACAGAAAGGAAGTGAAGCATTTAATATTATGATTAACAAGTTAACAAAAATAAATACAGATCCATATCTTGTAAGAAAACTTTTTATCTCCCAAATTCGACCGATCATAACATATAATTCGGATATAAAGTTTATGGATATGGACGAAAAACAGCAGAAAGCTAAAAATAGATGTACTTTAAAAGACAAATATTTTGATCATCTTTCCTATATATACTATTCAAAAATAGTAGGGGATATTTGTTTTTGGGGGCATAATACTAAAATATGCAAATAACTACGAAAAAAGTCACTATAGAACCTAACAGAAGAAACATTTCCAGTTACACGTGATGCCCAAACGCACCAATAGCTACCGCGTGGAATGCAGGTGATGCTTGGGAACATCATGGGGGTCCAACCCAAGATTTGCACGACTCTGACTTTGAATGTTACAGTCATTCTGGCATTGAATTCCAGGTCGGAAACATCAGTTTAATTGTTTTAGTGACTGGAAAACAAATTTTGATATGCGTCGGCTTACCCAAAATGAAAGGTTACGTGCCCTTGGCATGCTACAGATCGGCACAACACATCGGTTGTGGCGCGGACGATGAATGTTTCTCAGTCTGTCATAAGCAGGCTATGGTCCAGATACCGTGATACACAATCTGTACAGGACAGACCACGCTCAGGTCGACCAAGGGCGACAACTCAAGCCCAGGATCGATTTATGCGTACCTTGGCCTTGAGAAATCGTGTCATCACAGCAAATCAGATCAGCGCTCGTCTTCAAACAGACACTGGTGTGAGAGTGAGTGGCCAGACGATTCGGAATCGACTGCATAGGGGTCACCTTCGTGCCCGACGCCCTCGTGTGATCCCTTGTTTGAGAGATCATCACATTCAGGCAAGACTTCGTTAGTGTAGGGATCGTCAACATTGGGATAACCGACACTGGAGCAATGTGATGTTTTCAGATGAGTCAAGGTTCACTGTTGATTTTTTGGACAGACGTAGGAGGGTGTGGCGTCGTCGAAACGAGCGCTTCCAAGACGTTAACGTCATCAGACATGATCAATTTGGGGGTGGTTCTGTTATAGTGTGGGGAGGCATCACTGTTGCTGGAAGAACGGCTTTACATGTTGTTGCAGGGTGTGTTACAGGCCAGTACTATCGGGACAACATCTTGGCAGTCCATATTGTGCCGTTCGCACGACGTCATGACAGCCGTTTCATCTTCCCGGATGACAACGCAAGATGTCACAGGGCCAGGACATCACCACATTACCTTGGCCAGCACTGAGTCCCGACCTCTCCCCCATCGAGCATGTCTGGGACATGCTTGGACAGAGGTTACGTCAACGTCAACAACGTCCTTCCAATGTCCAAGAACTTGCTGCTGCGTTGCAACAGGAATGGGACAATCTGGACCAAAATGACCTTAGACGTCTCATTAGGAGTATGCCACGTCGGATCAATGCTTGTTTGGCAAACGGGGGAGGATTTACCCGTTACTCACTTTGTTGTGATGCCGTGGTAACTTTGCTGTTTGACCCCGGGTATCATTTTACCCTTATAATGGTCAGTCTGTGCCTTACTTAGTCTAACGATCATTTGGAAAAAATTGATGAATGTGAACTTCATTTCATTTTGTCATTTGTTTCTTCGTCAGTTTCATTAGGTGACTTTACTAACACTTAAAAATCAAATATCCCCTACTTTTTTTGAATAGTATAGATTCGACAATAATAGAAAAATTAAATATTAAAATGTACAAATATGCATTAGGAACAAGCAGGAAAAGTAGCAACATAGCTGTACGTACAGAAATAGGATGCACACCAATTGAAAGTTTTATTAGACGTTTAGCACTAAAAAATTATGAAATAATTACAAAACTACCTACTTCAAACCTAACAAGACTTGCCTTAAATGAAAATCAAAAGATGCATGCTGACGGACGATATAGCTGGTTTTCATTTATAAAAAATTGTGAAGCTATAAAATTCAATGTACATGTCGATTTAAAATCATATTATAATAATTTATTGTCCCCAAAAATAAATAATATTAAAGGCCTAGATGGAACTTCCTTAAATAAGTTAAGATGCACTTATAAAAAATAACGTAAATTATGAACATTATTTAGATGTGATAAGAAATCCAAAACACAGAAAAGCACTAACAAATCTAAGAATAAGTGCACATAAGTTGAAAATTGAAACCGGAAGATATCTAAAACTAGACGTAAAAGATCGTTTGTGTTGTATATGTCAGGAGGTAGATGACGAAATTCATTTTCTAACAAATTGCAAACGACATGACAAAAATAGAACAGAGCTGTTCAGGCTAATTTTATTCCAACAGCCAAATTTTTATAAAATGAATGCTTCACAACAATTTAAAATACTAATGATAAATAAAAAGGTAGAAATTCTGAAATGTTTAGGAGCTTTTATATACAATTCGTTAATGTCTCTGTAAAGTATGTATGTTTATATAATTATGTACATATATGTATTATGTATCCTTCGTTGTCTCATTTATATTTTATTAATTTCCTCTGTATGTGCACATAACCTTGTAAGGTTTTTTATGCAATAAAGTTTCTTCTTCTTCTATAGCGGGTAAAATTTGAGTTTTTAACAGTCTGTTGACGTGCTCGCCAAAATAACACTTCCGCGTATGACATTAAAGATACCCTACTTTCAATTAGAAATGAAACGGGGGTTTAACTTCTTACTAGCGCTGTTCTGTCCTACAGTGTGGGGGAGATAGGGTTTAACGACACAAACCAGGTCATTTCGGGACTAACACGTCATTCAATTTTATTTCAATATTTCCCTTACGCGTAGGGTCTTAGGACTTTGGAGGAATCCGGAGAAAACCCACGTTTTATCGATCGCACCTGGGCATCTCATCCAGATTCAACTACGTTCCAATTGGAACCCGAGTCTTTAATGGAAGAAGAAGAATACCCACGAGTTTTGACAGGCGACCCCAAGTCCTGTCACGTACATCTGGGGAATCGAAACAATCCAGTTGCAACAAGGCGAAATAAACAACGCAAATTATATGCTTTATTTCATATTTATATTGAAGGTTATAGTATTTCTTGCAATTTTACTTCTAGGGGTTGGTCAAGTTTCACGTACTTGAAGTCGGTGGGCGAGTGAGGCGTTCTGCGGTGAGTTTTCGAATATGCATCTTTGTGGTTGGTCGTTTATTTTGGCCGACAAGTCGACTATTTTGGCCGATAATGGTTGGTCGGCTAGTTTCTTTACTTCCCCATACAAATAATTAGAAACATCTGATCTGTATATTTGAGGTTCATTTGTAAATACGAATGGCATCACTTTTATGACCTATAAAAAATGGAAATAAAAACATTTACATGTATATTATACGAGTATTTGAATATTCTATTAGACATACTTTCAAAATGAAAATAAAGCTATAAACAGGGGGAGACGGGCGCAGTGAAGAGTACAATTTCGATACTACGATCTCCTGATAGGCAACAATCTAACTTATGATTGAAGTCACCACAGCCCCTGAGTAGACCCGACTGGATTATCTTTCATATGATATGATACAAGTTGTGCTCACATAAATTTATGTTTATATTACTAGTCAATATTTTATATACATGTATATAAATAAATTAAAAATAATTTTCCTGTTTGTTCACATATCTGCTGTTTGTCTACTCCTACTTGCCAACTTGGTAAAGTCTTGTGAACAGTGTCCATGCCAGCCAAACTAATGAAAAGGTCGACCGTGATTTTCACGTGCAACTTTGAACCAATCAACAACTTGTTTCTTGATCTATATTCAACATCAGTCACTGCAGACGATATGACACAGGGAATATTCTATTTAGATTTATTATTGGTGTTATATATTATTGCCCTTCTACGCTTAACAAAATGTTTATTACATTTCATAAACAAAACAAAAAATATATAATTATACCGCCAACATATTTACAGCTATATAATATTGGTGTTGAAGTATAACCAAACATATGTATTTTAATTTTCCACATTATACTTGTATTTTACTTTTATTTTCATTTTACATGTAAACATAAACGGATTATAAGCAAGATAAAGTCCTCGACTTCGGTTATGCTGGGGAAGAAAGACTTCAGAAAAAACCCTCAAAAGAAAAACCTCGGCCTGTCGGCCTTGGTTTTTCTTTTTCTTCAGTCTTTCTTTCCCCAGCATAACCCCAGTCTTGTGCTTTATCCTACACATATAGCATGCAGTATGTAGAGCTGAGCAAATTTACATTTTTTTCTATGGTACATCTTTAACTACCAATTTCAGATAAACATGAACAAATGGTTTCATACACTATGGGGCATCCTCTGAAACTGGTATCATGCTCAGTGATAATTAAGTACACACATACAACTGTACATGTGAATAAAAAGCTTTAGAGATTGGATGTAAACTGGTGTGGAATAACAGTTTTTGGAGTTCTAATGAATGATGTTGGACATCATAGCTGTTTCACACACCCTTCTGCTCTCCCCTCGATATATTCTTTGAATGGCATTTAGTAATTGAAACATAATCTTTGGAAATATTCCAACTCCCAGAAAACTTCTCTATAATGTACAATTATATATTATGCATATTTTATATAAGCCTACTTTAGCATAGAGTTTAATGATGAGAGGGAGAGGGGCAGGTTTTTACCCCCGGAATATCTCCTAAACTTAGGTCTACACATGGATAGGTTGGTTTCACAAAGCCTACATCCATTGTGGTCACATGTAAAAATTCTTCAAAAAAGTGCATCATACAGCTACAGAATTCAAGGGAAAATGTTTCAAACTGATGATGGAAACACTTGTTTTGTAAATGTTTTGATGGTAAATTATACATGTACACCTATTGTTTTATGTAAATATTGATGTAAACCTATATTTCCTATTGTAAATAAATGTGACTCTGTATGTTACAAGTTAAATTAAGTTTACTGACATCTGTAAAATATTTTTATTCAAAGTTTTACATTTCAGTTTTAATATGTCTGATGTAGATGTTGAAAACTGTGGGAATTTCCCTGTGGTAATGGAGTAAAAAGTCCTTTAATCATTTACATATTAACATGTGGAAAGTAAATGTATCTGTATCGGTTGTCTTTCTTTAACTAAACACTCTAATATAAAAATAGGGAGGTAGAATAAACACTGTGTACTTGTACATATCATGGTGGGGTGATCATATCGACTGAGTAAGAGTTATTTCAAGTGGCACCCATTATTCTGCTTTAAAGAATTGATATGTTTGGCACCTGGATAATGCCAGTACAAAATACAGTAAAATGCCAGAAAATGAGTCCCAGTAGACTGCACTAAAAACCTTGTGGCTGCTGTTACCAGAGAAATGAGACATCACACTTAAGATATCTATTAGAAAACAAAAGGAAGTAATCGAAGTCTGAATATATTTAATCAGGTTGCACACGTGTGATCTCGAACATCCTCAGGTGTAACGTAACATCAGTTGAGAAAATTTGGATTGCTAATATATTACAACATTCGAAAATATATATAAAAAAATTCTAGAGTAAGCGGCAATGACCTATACAAATGAATGACTGCAACAATTGAAAAACATTAATTCAAAGTGACCAGCCTTGACCAGTTTGAGTAGCAATACAAGCAGTTTGGAAAGGGGGTGTAGTACCATCCGGGTGTACCAACCAAACAGGGATACAAACTATAACAAGTTAAAAAATCTGTCGAGTACTTGGAAGATAAAACATCAATGGAAGCTATGTCTAAAATCATTGTCAACAGATACCATCTAGATTAAACAAATCTATTATGAACATGGTGCTTTAAGCTTTAAAAGTAAAAATGTGAATGGAAAAGTAACTGCAAAAAGTGCTCTGAAAGTATTATCTATAAATTTTTGAAACTCACCACAATGAAGAATCTCATCAAGCTTTTAAAAATCTGCCAGGAAATTTGTCCCAGAACACATTCACAAGATTTCTTGAATTTGACAATAAAACAGAGGTTGGACAGTGAAATAATCCCACCAGAATGTGCATCTTACTGTTACTTAAAAATATTAAAGCTCAACATCTTTATGCAAATTAAAGCTCAACATCTTTATGAAAATTAAAGCTCAACATCTTTATGCATATTAAAGTTACACCATCCAAATCTGAGAAACTTACAGTTTTTAAGTTAATAAGTTAATGATACATTCTCACGAAAGTATTTATACAGTAGTTATTTCCGATAAAGGTAGGACAAATTTGGTATAAATGGAAAGTAGATAGATATGCCCAATCTTACTAGAAAAATACCAGATTCCCTGAAAAGCACCCATGAGGCAAGCACTGGTCAAAAATGTCAGGATATCACTAACAGGCAACCTGACAGCTTATAGTCTGCAAGCTTGACTTATGGAACACTTGATTGAATGGTTAGGGAACATTGAATGATTTAAACGTACAATAGACTCTGTAATTAAACTGCAGAAAAGAAGTTGGCAGAAGAAAATCCACAAATTTACTTTGGCTTCAATATGTATGGAAAATGGACAGTAAGTAACAACAAATGCATGGGCCCTCCCTCAATCAATTTACATAACAAACATGGCTTCTAAAAATAGATTTTTTTATATTTTGGGGTATTTCCTCAAGAATACGATGTTTTGAGAGGATCTGAAGCAAATATTTGACAGATTAATAAGTTTGAATGTGTTTTTAGTCCAAATATGTCATCAAATCACCCAGTTTGTACGCAGAAAGGCAACTTTAATATGAAGAAATAAATCCTTTATTTATAATAATTTAATTTTTCTCAAATTCAAATTGGATGACATATGGAAAATACACTTAAAGAGATTCTTCCTGTCTCCGCATACACTATGGTACTTGGCATCTTCAGATAGTATAGAAGGGATTTTAACGTTTCTTGCCAACCACATTTTAGAGAGATGGATAGAGAACAAGCTAAAAAGAAAGTGATTTTTCCTACAATTAAGGGTCATAATTCATAAAGTTACAACTCGATATGTACAAATATCAAAAGGAACGAAGATCAAACAATTTTTTAAATTGGATAATAATAATTGTGAGCTATACAGAGGGACCACAAGCTAAAAAAGACGATTTTTCGGACAATCAGGGGCCATAATTCAGGAAGTTATGATCCGATGGGTGCAAATAATAAAAGGAACCAAGATCTTTGGGTTATACACATGCATGTAAAGTTTCACCAAAATTGGTTCAAAATTGTGACCTCTATTGTTTCCACAAGCTAAAAACATGATTTTTCGTACAATCATGAAGTTTCGATGCGATACTTGCCAATATCGAAAGCAGCTGAGATCTATTTAAACCAAGAGAAACATTCCTTTGAAATGCTATATTTTCGGACAGGAATAGACAATGTTTTTCATAATAACTTGATTGTGTTCCCTTTTTAAATAACCCTTTTATAAAGTGCATAGAAAGTGCACTAAAAATTTGTACAGACATTTACAAAATTCTTTCTTTGATTTAACAGTTCATGTAACTCAATGTAACCATGCAACTACATATCTAGGATCTTTTTTATGTACATGTTTAACACGAATCCTATGGCAAAAAATCAAAATAAATACAGACTGTCATTTTAGATAGGTTCCTATGGAATACCTACACAAATAAACCATGGCAATAGTCATAGAAATCTCTTTTATATCCAATACCAAAGAGAAAATGACATCTAGTGCATCAACTCTTTATAGGATCTTCAAATAAACTATAGAATTCTTGAAATGTCAGAATGATAAAGTATTATTTTATTCCTGCCCGTAAGAACTACGAAGAACTGAGGTACATCCTTTCTGGAATGAACTATGTTATGTTGGGTATATCTAGAAGGAAATAACTGTATAATACACACCTTTTTCTACATTATACAGTGTTTGTTTAACTTAACAAATGAAAGATGCTCATACAGTGTTTGTTTAACTTAACAAATGAAAGATGCTCATTCTATTGTTAGCTAGAAGAGGATAAAAAAATGTCTGCGTCAGTCAGCCACTATTTTCTTGCTAAGTACAGTTGAACAGTTTTTAGAGTACAGATTAAATATGAATTTTAATGACAGACTGCTTTGCCAAGATCTGACAGTGATCTCATGTTTTAAAGAATTTTATTTTTACATTTCTCCATTGAACAGCATGTATGGTGAAGAATAAAATAGGTTGCCAGGCAACGCAACATACGCCCACCAGCAGCTAAATTGTCCGGGCAGTCAACATGAGTTGTCGCATATTAAGTAATTATCAAAAATCATTAGAATATGTTTGTTTTTTTATAAAGTTCTGCCCCATGCTAATGTGTAGTATACGAAACATTTAATATTATGGATTTAGCTGTACAATTATCGAATTCATTGAAAATCAATATACTTGTTGGTCTCAAGACCTTAAACTCTGTTTCAAGTTTCATCAAAATCAAATTAAAATTGTGACCTCTACAGGTCCACTTGATATACAATATTGTTACACTATTCGCATACAAGCGGCGGCCATTTTGTCCAGCAATTTTGGTCCGATTTTCACGAAATTCAAACTCAACTTTTATCACGGTGTAACGGTGAAATAATCAAATGATTTTTTTAAATCGGATAATAATTGCGACCTCCAGGGGGGACCACAAGCAATAAAAGGTGATTTTTCAGACAATCAGGGGCCATAATTCAGGAAGTTACAATCCCATATGTGCAAATATGGAAAGGAACCAAGATCTTTGGATTAAAACCACGAATTTCAAGTTTCATCAAAATCGAATTAAAATTGTGACCTCTATAGGGTCCACAACCTTGATATACCATTTTTTTACAGTATTTGCGTACAAACGGCGGCCATTTTGTCTGGCAATTTCGGTCCGATTTTCCCAAAATTCGAACTCAACCTTCCTTAGGGTGTAGCCTAATGGTGATATAATCAAACGTTTTTTTAAATCGGATAATAATTGTGACCTCCAGAGGGACCAGAAGCTAAAAAGATAGGCTGGCACTGCCAGGCAGGATACGCCCACATTTTTGAGAGATGGATAGAGAACTAGCAATACCGAAAGTGATTTTTCCTACATCATTAATTCCTGTATTTCATACTGTATTGGGAGCAGCCATTTTGTTGGTCAGTTCCAGTCTGATATTCATGAAATTCAAAGCCGACAATGATTATGGTGTGACGGTACACAACCTAGAAATGTTACTTTTCGTCAAAATCGGATAAGAATTGTGACATGTAAAGAGTCCACAACCATGATATACCATATTTTTACACTATTCGCGTACAAACGGTGACCATTTCATCCGGCAATTTTGGTACGATTTTCATGAAATTCAAACTAAATCTTCCTTACGGTGCAACAGTAATATAATCAGAGTTTTTTTTTTAAATCAGATAATAATTGTTCCAGAGATAGACAGAGAACAAGCAATACCGAAAGTGATTTTTCCTACAATCAAAGGCCATAATTCATTAAGTTACAATTTGATATGCGCAAATATCGAAAAGAATAAAGATCTTTAGGTTATAAACAAGCATTTCAGCTTCCATCAAAATCGAATTAAAATTGTCACCTCTACAGGGTCCACAACTTTGACATACCATATTTTCACACTGTTCGCATACAAACGGCGGCCATTTTTTCTGGCAATTATGGTCCTATTTTCTCGAAATTCGAACTCAAACTTCTGTAGGGTGTAACGGTGATATAATCAAACGTTTTTTCAAATCGGATAATAATTGTGACCTCCAGAGGGACCATAGGCGATTTTTCGGACAATCAGGGGCCATAATTCAGGAAGTTACGATCCGATATGCGCAAATAACGAAAGGAACCAAAATCTTCGGGTTAGAAACATGCATTTCAAGTTTCATCAAAATCGAATTAAAATTGTGACCTCTACAGGGTCCACGACCATGATATACAATTTAACAGTATTTACGTACAAACGGCAGCCATTTTGTATGGCAATTTTGGTCCGAGTTTCCCGAAATTCGAACTCAACCTTCCTTACGGTGTAACGGTAATATGATCAACCGTTTGATTAAATCGGATAATAATTGTGACCAACAGAGGGACCGCAAGCTAAAATAAGGCGATTTTGCGTATAATCAGGGGCCATAATTCAGGAAGTATGTTCCGATATGTGCAAATATCGAAAGGAACCAAGATCTTTGGGTTATAAACATGCATGTCAAGTTTCATCAAAATCGGTTCAAAATTGTGACCTCTATATGGTCCACAAGCTAAAAACGTTTTTCGTACAATCGGACGTCCGGACGGACAGGGGCGACGACAATATACGTCCACATAAAAATGTGGGCGTATAAAAAGGTGATTTTTCGACCAATCAGGGGCCATAATTCAGGAAATTACGTTCCAATAGGCGCAAATATCCAAAGCAACCAAGATCTTTGGGTTATAAACATGCATGTCAAGTTTCATCAAAATTGGTTCAAAAATGTGACCTCTATAGGGTCCACAAACTAAAAACGTGATTTTTTGTACAATCATGGGCCATAATCCATGAAGTTTTGATCCGATACATGCCAATATCGAAAGCAGCCGAGATCTTTTGGGGATAAACCTATATTTCAAGTTTCGTCAAAATCGGATAAGAATTGTGACCTGTAGGGAGTCCACAAACAAATTGTGGACGGACGGACATCCGAACGGACAGGGGCGACGACATAATACGTCCACATGAAAATGTGGGCGTATAAAAAGGGCGATTTTTCGTACAATCAGGGGCCATAATTCAGGAAGTTACAATCCGATGGGCGCAAATATCGAAAGGAACCAAGATCTTTGGGTTATAAACATACATATCAAGTTTCATGAAAATCGGTTGAAAATTGCGACCTCTATAGGGTCCACAACCTTGATATAACATATTTTCACACTATTCGCGTACATTTTGTCTGTCAATTTTGGTCCAATTTTCACGAAATTTCAACTCAACCTTCATAACCATGCAACGGTGATATAATCAAACGGACAGGGGCGACAACAATATACGTCCACATGAAAATGTGGGCATATAAAAATGTAGCACTAATGCCGAAGTTCAATGCTTTTTGTGTCACAGAATAATAAATAACCGTTTAAAAAAAAATTCATCTAACAACATGTGTACACCATTCTCAAGCTTTGTAAGTCAAACAACAAGTATTAAACTATATAATAATCCCAAGAAGAGGACGATAAAACCTCACACACGATAGGAATAGAGGGGCGGAAGAGTCCCCATAACAATGCAGGCAAGTTTGGATCTCAGTGATGCATCTGAGGAGAAGCAGGAACCATTCCTTGTAGATAAATCATAGTAAAAAATCCCCGGTAACAAACTAGACAAGACTGTGTAGATATAAGAAGGTTTTATCCACGACGCGTTTCGGGCGTTCGCCCTTTATCAACTGGTTACAAAAATAATCCCGTTACCGGGTATATATAGGCAATAGAATTATTGCGCAACCTTGATATACCATATTTTTACACCATTCGTGTAAAAGTGGCGGCCATTTTGTTCAGCAATTTTGTTCCAATGTTTATGAAATTCGAACCGAACAATGTAACAGTGATATTATCAACCATTTTTTTAAATCTTATAATAATTGTGACCTCCAGATGGACCACAAGATAATATAGGCAATTTTTTTGTACAATCAGAGGCCATAATTCAGAAAATTACAATCCGATATGCACAAATATTGAAAGGAACCAAGATCTTTAAGTTATAAACATGTCTTTTAAGTTTCATCAAAATCAAATTAAAATGGTGACCTCTTTAGGGTCCATAACCTTGATATACCATATTTTTACAATATTCGCGTACAATCGGCGGCCATTTTGTTTGTCAAATTTGGTCCGATTTTCACGAAATTCAAACTCGACCTAGATTACCCTGTAACTATAATATAATCAACCATTTGTTCAAATCAGGTAATAATTGTGACCTCCAGAGGGACCATAAGCTAATAAAGTTGATTTTTCGTATGATCAAGGGCCATAATTCAGGAAGTTATGATCCGATGTGCCTGAATATCGAAATGAACCAAGATCTTTGGGTTATAAACATACATTTCAAATTTCATCAAAATTGGAACATAATTGTGACCTTTATTGGGTCCGCAACTTGATATAACATATTTTCACACTATTTGCGTACAAACGGCAGTCATTTTGTCTGTCAATTTTGGACTGATTTTCACCAATTTCATACTCAACCTTCATTACCATGTAGTGGTGATATAATCAAACAGTTTTTTAAATCAGATAATAATTTTGACCTCCAGAGGGAACACAAGCTAAAATGGGCGATTTTTCGGATAATCAAGACCATAATTCAGGACGGACAGACAGGGGCGACAACAATATACCTCCACATGAAAATGTGGGCGTATAAAATGGAGGTGCAGCAGAGAGGGAGGGGGGCGTAATAGCCTCCACGTAAGTGATATAAGAAGGTTTGGATCAGGTTAACTAACCCATTCACGTTTGGGCGCCCTTAAAGCCCCAATAACACACTTTTTGTAACTGAATAATATGTCCCAATCTTCATTCTGGTCAACAAATCGTATTATTTTAGAATATTCCAATTAAATGATGATATAAATTTTATCTTAATTAACACACCTATTTTAAAAAATTGGAAAAATTCAACCAATTGATTTGAAAAGTCTAATGTGACTTGGATTTTAAGATATTTTCGAACCCTCTGGACAAGTAAAATAGGTTGTAATGGATAATTTACACAACAGGTAGGACACTTAAACATCTAGTACTTAGAATAAGGGTATTATTTATTTTCTGGAGCTACCAAGCCAGCAAGAATGTTATTGTCCCTTTAAAACCGACCAACTGATCAGTGCCTGAAAGATTGTCAATTTTTTTTTTTTTTTTGTGGGTGTTGGGTGCACCTTATTTTTCCAGGGGTGCACTCTACCCCCTCCATCCCCGCTAGATACGTTCCTGAGCTCATTTCTATAAATGCAAACTATACACCAGTAAAAAAACCCTAAAGAACCCACTTATCCTCTTTTAAACATGAGTGAAAACAATCTGCCTTTCATGAACTTTTAATACATGCCAGGAATAATAGTTCCAGAACCTATTAAAAACATGGCACTGGGTTTTATATAGGAATGTCTTACTGGTGAACATGTGTTTATTAAGTGAAACTGTATATCCAATATTGTATAAAGACCTACTCTTTGTAAAACCTTAGTACCTGCAGATCACAAAATATTTACAAATCATATGCATGCTTGGGAAATCATAAAAAAAAGAAATTCAACGGACATAGGTTGGTAGCATCAATGACCTTCAAGTAAGTACTTATACTGGTTGAAGTATATAGCAATATGTCGACTAAAGAATCCTCCTTTCTGACAATATTGAATGAAAACATCTAAAAGGCTATCACCTTGGTACATAATTTGCAGTATAGGTTATCAAACAAATATGACCACACACTGTTCCTTTCATGAAATATTATATTGCAGGTGTATATTGACAAGGTATCACGGATAATAAACTACGAAATAGTTTTCATTGGTAAGCTTATCTTTCAACTATTTTACTTACTTTGTTTTCATAACAACTTTTGTTTGAAACAACAATCCAGTGACTGCCGGGCAGGATGCGCCCACATTTTCAAGAGATGGATAGAGATCAAACTAATAGGAAAGCGATTTTTTGAACGATCAAGGGCCATCATTCACCAAGTTAACATCCGATATGAGCAAATATGGAGAGGAACCATGATCTTTGGATTATAAACATGCATTTCAAATTTCATCAATACAGGGTCCACAATCTTGATATATCATATTTTTGCACTATTAGTGTACAAGCGACAGCCATTTTATCCATTTTTTATGAAATTTGACCGCAATCTTCATTACAGTGTAATGTTGATATAATCAAACATTTTTTAAATTGGATAATAATAATTGTGAGCTCCAGAGGGACCACAAGCTAAAAGATAGGCTGGCACTGACAGGCAGGATATGCCCACATTTTCGAGAGATGGATAGAGAACAAGCAATACCGAAAGTGATTTTTCCTACATCATGAAATGAATTAAGATCTTTGGGTTATAAAGGTTCATTTCAGTAGGCTTCAAATTCGACTGGGGATCATGTTGCTAAGTGGGTAAGATGCTGGCTCGGTAGCCTTGAGGTTGGGTGTTTGATCCCTGCATTGGGTGACAAAGTTCATCTAGATTTTCTAGCGTGGTTTCCCATTGTTCGTGATGAAGGAGGGATGGCCTGACAAGAACAGCTGTCAATTTTGGTCCGATTTTCACGAAATTCGACCTCAACCTTCATTACGATGTAACGGTGATATAATCAAATGTTTTTTTTAATGCGATAATAATTCTGACCCCAGAGGGACCACAAGCTAAAAAAAGGGTCATTTTTCGTACAATCAGGGGCCATAATTCAGGCAGGAAGTTACAATCTACAGGGTTCACAACCTTGAGATACCATATTTTTACACTCTTCGCATACAAACGGCAGCCATTTTTTCAGTCAATTTTGGTCTGATTTTCACGAAATTTGACCTCAACCTTCATTACGATGTAACGGTGATATAATCAAACGTTTTTTTTTAAATGGGATAATAATTCTGACCTCTAGAGGGACCACAAGCTAAAAAAGGTCATTTTTTGGACAATCAGGGGCCATAATTCAGGACGTTACGATCCAATGGGCGGAAATATCAAAAGGAACCAAGATCTTTAGGTTTTAAACATGCATGTCAAGTTTCATCAAAATCGGTTCAAAATTGTGACCTCTATAGGGTCCACAACCTTGATATAACATATTTTCACACTAATCGCGTACAAACGGTGGCCATTTTGTCTGTCAGTTTTGGTCC
The DNA here is from genome assembly GCA_036850965.1 of Patella caerulea. Taxonomy (NCBI): domain Eukaryota; kingdom Metazoa; phylum Mollusca; class Gastropoda; family Patellidae; genus Patella; species Patella caerulea. Next base: position 43,870,970 of record JAZGQO010000001.1, on the reverse strand, counting down.
GATTTTTACGAAATCTTACCTCAATCTTCATTACCATGTAATGGTGATATAATCAAACGGTTTTTTAAATCGGATAATAATTTTGACCTCCAGTGGGACCACAAGCTAAAAAGGTTGATTTTTCGTACAATCAGGGGCCATAATTCAGGAAGTTACGAATCAATGAGCGCAAATATCAAAAGGAACCAAGATCTTTGGGTTATAAACATGCATGTCAAGTTGCATCAAAATCGGTTCAAAATTGTGACCTCTATAGGGTCCACAACCGTGATATAACATATTTTCACAATATTCGCGTACAAACGGCGGCCATTTTGTCCGTCAATTTTGGTTCGATTTTCACGAAATTCGAACTCAGCCTTAATTACCATATAACGGTGATATAATCAAACGTTTTTTTAAATCGGATAATAATTTTGACCTCCAGAGGGAACACAAGCTAAAAAGGGCAATTTTTCGGACAATGAGGGGCCATAATTCAGGAAGTTACGATCCGATGGGTGCAAATATCAAAAGGAACCAAGATCTTTGGGTTATAAACATACATGTCAAGTTTCATCAAAATCGGTTCAAAATTGTGACCTCGATAGGGTCCACAACCTTGATATAACATATTTTCACACTATTCGCGTACAAACGGCGGCCATTTTGTTTGTCAATTTTGGTCCGATTTTCACGAAATTTGAACTCAACCTTCATTACCATGTAACGGTGATATAATCAAACGTTTTTTTAAATCGGATAATAATTGTGACCTCCAGAGGGACCACAAGCTAAAAAGGGTGATTTTTCGGACAATCAGGGGCCATAATTCAGGAAATTACATTCCGATAGACGCAAATATTGAAAGCAACCAAGATCTTTGGGTTATAAACATGCATGTTAAGTTTCATCAAAATCGGTTCAAAATTGTGACCTCTATAGGGTCCACAAGTTAAAAACCTGATTTTTCGTACAATCAGGGGCCATAATCCATGAAGTTGTGCTCCGATACATGCCAATATCGAAAGCAGCCGAGATCTTTTGGGGATAAACCTATATTTCAAGTTTCGTCAAAATCGGATAAGAATTGTGACCTGTAGAGAGTCCACAAACAAATTGTGGACGGACGGACGGACGGACAGGGGCGACGACAATATACGTCCACATAAAAATATGGGCGTATAAAAACGTGATTCTTCAAACAATCAGGGGCCATAATCCAGAAAGTTACAGTCCGATACATGCCAATATCAAAAGGAACCGAGATCTTAGGGTGATAAACCTATATCTCAAGTTTCAGTGAAATCGGATAGAAATTGTGACCTGTAGAGTGTTCACAAACAATTATGGACGGACAGGGGCGACGACAATATACGTCCACATGAAAATGTGAGTGTATTAAAATTCACCATGGTAAAATGTGCGGATATTCTTTTATTCAAGCATGCTACCAGGAATTGGCCATTCTATGGGCGTCCATTTGATAATGAATGTTTTGATTATTCCCATCCTCCCACTAGACCATAGAGATTGAAACTCCCTCTTTCTGTTGTTGTTATTCTTCTTACCGTGACTCTCTTTTAAAAAAAGGCTAACACTCCACCAAGTCCAATATGATTGAAATGAAACTTGATATGCTTTTCTTTTGATAATTGCACATCGATTGACAGACTTCAATTTTTTATATGTCTAAATTCAAAGATGGCTGCAATGATGTCATGGTCAGTTCCTAGTTCACATAAAATCGTCAAACTCGTTCTTGTTCAGTATAAAAAAAAAAATAGCTTGTCATGCCCAAGTCTGGCAACTTGTTTTAAACAGGTGTACATCAATTACAGGTTGAGACAACACTGGACACTAATGCATTTCCATAATGTTTAACCTCTATAATCTCACAGGTTTAAATGAAATGGGGTTTAATGTCCTACTTTTCTGCATTGACTGGGTTACAGCCTAGCTTATCTCGTCCTACGACGTGATAAAATTGACGGCAACTAACGGAAACTGAGAGCTTATGTCGCTACCAGAGAATTTATCCACAACTAGACACAATCACAAGCCAGCAATTGATCTTAGTTGTAATGGCACTCATGACGCTTAGGCGTCAGTTACAGAATCGGAGACACAACTAATAACCTTCAAAATGGTCTCAATCCCGTTGCCACCATGTTTGTTACCGACCCCTGGGTACCAAACGTGACTAAATAACCGAATCTTATTGGCTACCTCAGTGAGGCGGCGACTGAAGGTAGTCATATGTGCGCTCATGTCGCTTGCGAGTAAGGACAACTAGTTGTCTCCAGTCGTAGGAACAGAAAATGTGCAACTGTGAGAAACTGGAGGTGATTGGGTGGTGACTGACTTATTACAGTCGTAAAAGTGCTCAGGTCCAATTATCCATATATTGAAGGAACTATATCTTACTAAATATCTATTCGACACCACATTACAAAACACTAATTGGTTGATGTTCCTTAACAATAAATCAAACAAGCTCTATTTATAAAGAACTGTATTTATATTCATGTCTGTCCTAACAATGGTATTGTGATTAGTAATCCATTTAGAAAAGACAGTAACCATTCTTTTTTTTTTTTACTTTTCTATGTACTGAAACCATTTAATGTAAATGTAATTTCCTGTAGTTTTCTCTATCAATCAGCTTGTAATACTTTTTTTCTTTCAATTTCTTTTTCCTTTACACTATTTACACTAGTAACATTTTGCCATATCCACCTTCCCACAAATCAAAACAGTTGTACAGAGGGCATCATACATTTTGTGTCTCATACATTCACAGCTCGGGGGGCAATTCCCCCCCCCCCTTCCATTAGCTACCTGACTATTATGAATTTAAAAGATCACTCAGTTATCTTTAAGTCAGGGAAAGATGCACAGACATTCTGGTCTCTTCTGTGGTTCACCCCATGAAACGAAGACCTTGGATATGTTATGGCTGGCTAACATGTGAATCCACTTTGACATATGGTCTTTTACCCTTTTTTTCTTATAGTTATGTTTGCTACTGTATAGACAAACTTAATGGAATCGACTATAGAACAGAGGGGAGAAAAGTACATTCAATTTTCTGGAATAAACAATAGCTGAATTTCATCTGAATAAATGTTTGTTTTTATTTCAAGCCAATACTAACAAACACTAATGCAAGTAATATGCACAATATTGTTCTATTTGTCTTTGCACATATGCCATTCTTAAGAAAGTAAACTAAAAGATAAACATATTTATAATAACATTTATTTGTCTAAAAACATATCTTTTGTCACATATCTAGGAATGAGGCTAGACACACCAAATTAAACAGCGTATGTAGTATGTAGACTGAACCAGACGCTAGAAATTTGCATCGATTGAGACTGCTGGTTTATTTTGCGGAGCATAACTGTTTTGAAATTAGGAGTTAAAACGGAAACCATTGAATGTAAAACAGTTTATACACATTCATATTACAGTATTATATGCGTTGCAACTCACTTCTGTCAACTTTTAGGTCCCAAATGTTAAAGATTTAGCTCCTTTAAGTCACCATTATATACACTGTTTTGGCAATCAAACTTTCCATCTATTTCTTTACAATTTGGCATTATTTTTATTTGTACACACAAACAAGCTTTAGTTTTGGAGACTCATTAAAACATGAGACTTCAACTTCTTTTCAGACACAAATGCAAACTTATTAATTTGTATATCTTAAAACAATATTCCAATTAACATTTTTACATTATCAAATAAATTCAACTTATTTGAAATAAGCTTATGTGAGTTGATGAAAAGACTATATAAGTATACTATTCAAAAAAAGTTGGGGATATTTGATTTTTAAGTGTTATTAAAGTCACCTAATGAAACTGACGAAGAAACAAATGACAAAATGAAATGAAGTTCACATTCATCGATTTATTCCAAATGATCGTTAGACTAAGTAAGGCACAGACTGACCATTATAAGGGTAAAATGATACCCGGGGTCACAACAAAGTCAGTAACGGGTAAATCCTCCTCTGTTTGCCAAACAAGCATTGATCCGACGTGGCATACTCCTAATGAGACGTCTAAGGTCATTTTGGTCCAGATTGTCCCATTCCTGTTGCAACGCAGCAGCAAGTTCTTGTACATTTGCAGGACGTTGTTGACGTTGACGTAACCTCTGTCCAAGCATGTCACAGACATGCTCGATGGGGGAGAGGTCGGGACTCAGTGCTGGCCAAGGTAATGTGGTGATGTTCTGTTGTTGGAGGTAACCTGTAACGATCCTGGCCCTGTGACATCTTGCGTTGTCATCCTGGAAGATGAAATGGTGCCATGACGTCGTGCGAACGGCACAACATGGACTGCCAAGATGTTGGCCTGTAACACGCCCTGCAACAACATGTAAAGCCGTTCTTCCAGCAACAGTGATGCCTCCCCACACCATAACAGAACCACCCCCAAATCGATCATGTCTTATGACGTTAACGTCTTGGAAGCGCTCGTTTCGACGACGTCTGTCCAAAAAATCAACAGTGAACCTTGACTCATCTGAAAACATCACATTGCTCCAGCGTCGATTATCCCAGTGTTGACGATCCCTACACCAACGACGTCTTGCCTGAATGTGATGATCTCTCAAACAAGGGATCACGCGAGGACATCGGGCGCGAAGGTGACCCCTATGCAGTCGATTCCGAATCGTCTGGCCACTCACTCTCACCCCAGTGTCTGTTTGAAGAAGAGCGCTGATCTGATTTGCTGTGATGACACGATTTCTCAAGGCCAAGGTACGGATAAATCGATCCTGGGCTTGAGTTGTCGCCCTTGGTCGACCTGAGCGTGGTCTGTCCTGTACAGATTGTGTATCACGGTATCTGGACCATAGCCTGCTTATGACAGACTGAGAAACATTCATCATCCGCGCCACAACCGCCTGTGTTGTGCCGATCTGTAGCATGCCAAGGGCACGTAACCTTTCATTTTGGGTAAGCCGACGCATATCAAAATTTGTTTTCTGGTCACTAAAGCAATTAAACTGATGTTTCCACCCTGGAATTCAATGCCACAATGACTGTAACATTCAAAGTCAGAGTCGTGCAAATCTTGGGTTGGACCGCCATGATGATCCCAAGCATCACCTGCATTCCATGTGGTAGCTATTGGTACGTTTGGGCGTCACATGTAACTGGAAATGTTTCTTCTGTTAGGTTCTATAGTGACTTTTTTCGTAGTCATTTGCATATTTTAGTATTATGCCCCCAAAATCAAATATCCCCTACTTTTTTTGAATAGTATATTTGAACACCTGATAATATTCTCTTTTTAGCTTTTACATAGTTAACAGATTTTCTTTTACTGTTATATATAAATACATTTAGAAAATGTATCATGAATACATAATGCAACAAAGGTCAAATTTAATATAGTACATCTAACACTTAATTTATGGACATCGAAAGCTTACATTGGTTTCTTTATATTTTTATTTTGACCACCATCTTTGTGTCTTTGACATATATAATAATAATACATATGCTGTATTTTGTACCCAAATCAGCCCATTGTTTTGTATAGGATAATTTATCCCCAGACTTGCTTAATTTCATGATAGTAATTAAATAAAACAGTACAATTTTTGGACTTGTTGTGATATTCATATTTAAATTCCAATAAAACACCCTAAATTCTAATAAAACAACTAACATAAAAATCTTTAACATAAGGAAAAATTTGTTATCCAAAAATGTAAAAGAATCATTAATAATACCTTGCAAACCAATAAATTAAAAAAATAATGTAACAAGAAATATGCTTAAAAGCTGATTTGATTATTAAATACTCCCACCCTTTTATATACATTATTTCAGGGTAATATTTCTGGCCCATCTTTTATTAATTATTTTCAGTCTGCTGTTTTAAACCAACAGCTAGTCACAACCATAGCGTAGAAACCTATTATTCAAGGATCAGTTTATAACCCACTTGCCGTTTTTCTGCTCTCCTTGAAGATCTTGTTGACATTTCAAATCTGATAGAAAACATTTTTAATCTCAAATATCTGTGAAGTTTGTGTGGTGCATGTCTAATCTATGTTGTAAACACCAAGGGTTTTGCGGATTTCAATTACTCATATTTAACATATCAGCTTTAACCACTTTCATCTAAAATCTTGTAGATATATGATCCAAATTAAATTAGAGTCAGCTTGCATCTGATAACTATCTTTCTTAATCAAGGTTAGATCTCCCTCCAGCTAAAATCAACATTAAGTTTCTGATAGCAGATTTTGAATCGTATGGATTAAAATGCTTAATTTAAATCTAATTTTTAAGTTAAATAGTTTAGTGTGGTTAATCTAGAAAAAAATATTCTTTAATTAAATAATGAAACAAAAAAAATCCATAAAATGATTTGTTGGAGATTGAAATTAATTTTATCCAAATCATATGTCTGATACTTATATTATCAGATTTCTAAATATAAATCCAGAAAATTTGGTTACATTTGGTAAAATCTTTATGGAAATGAGGTTTACTTTTAAATTTTGCATTAAATAATGAGCAGCTGCCACCACGGCAAATACACCTTGATGGTGTAGGTAAATAATAAGTCAAACAAAGACTAATTATTTCAATAAAGTCTTATTAAAATCAGACCAAGAATGTATACATGTACATCAATAAGTAAACAATCTATTTTATACTTGATTTCACCATGTCAAGGGAGGTAATTATAACTTCGCTAATTGACAAATACAATACAATTTCTTAAAATATCAACTCCAATCTATTTTAACAAATCATCATTTTATCAATAACTATTTAAATTAGACCTGTCCAAGATCTCAGACATAAGATGTAAACTTGCATGTGTTCACCAGTAATTGTAGAAGGATTGATGTGGATTACAACATTAAAGGTCCATATCTTTATTTAATTACATGGCCTAAAACCATAACTGTATGTTTTATTTGGAGTTGTGTGATGGTGAGAACATGGTAAAAGGAAGCGCTACCAATACATTAAAATAGTAATTTATATGCCAGTGTTTCATGTTCACTTATATCACAGACCCATCTTCAAACACAATTTTGTTCATGATAGAATTACAGAACAAATCTATTACGATGTACAATTATCAATCAGAAAGTGTGTGATGGGAAGGCAGATGTAATTTTCGAGGTAATTGTTCTGCTTGTTCGTGAGAACTGGAGGGTTTCTTGTAGTTGACCTTCAAAGCTGACCGGAAAGCTTATATGTCAAAAAAGGTCAAATAAAACGATTTTAATGGTTTTATGTGTGAAATATTTCAATTAAATCTACAATTCCAGCTGTCAATAAGCCGCTAATAATTCGCTAAACATTTGTTAATAGAAATTTGAAAAACCGTTTATGCTTGAATAAAAAACTGTGACACTGCAGTATTTTTGTTCCAGCAGAAAAGTTTGAAAGTTTCAGTTTTGACAAGGATTGGAGTTTGTACCACTTGTAAATGTGATGTTTCAGATTATACTGTGATAGATGTTTAGTTGTTTAACGTCCTCTTGACACAAACCGGGTCATTTTGGGACTAACATACGGCTCAATTTTATTTCAATAATTCAATTGTATGTAGGGGTCTTTGGCAGTGGTAGGAAAGAGGAGAAAACCTACACGGTTGGACAGGCGTCCCTATTACTTGTCACGTACAACTGGGGAATAGAAACTACGCCAGTTAACTCAATGATAAACCTTGTGATACAACGTGCACACGCTAACCATTTTGCCGTAGAATTATAGATCTTTCTAAAATCAGTTAATAATTAATAGTCTTCAGTATATGGAAACCCGTATAAAAGCATGTGGAGACTGTATTCTTATCCGACTCAATTTGCTGGATTCAATACCGTCTGGTGGTTGATTAGGAAGGATTAAGGCCTGAAGGCACTGTGTTGACATCAGGGTGGTAATTAAAATCGATGATTCTTACAATTTACAGGAAGACATGACAGACACTTCATGGATGCTATCCACATTTAGTCACCACACTTGATTGGCCAAACTCATGGCATTATCAGTCATCAAGGTCACGAGGGTCAAATCTCTCTCAATTTTCCACAAATCAATGAACACTTGCTAATTACTATTTTGATGGAAATAGACAAACATATTAGGGTTGAAATGAGCTGGTTACAAGTGCTCATGGAAGATATTGTCTGTCATTCCATGTCATCAATGAAAGAGAAATAACAACGTGTGGTGTCTATAGCTTTAATATGGGCTCAAGAAAGAAAGTTTGACCTAACTGACAGAAAAAGATAATCAGTTTGTTATTATTATATGCAACTTTCTATATATACAGTTATACACTAGTCAAGGATTAGAAAATATACTACAAAATAATCAAAGATTCTGCTGTGTTCATATGAACCTTCTTATTTCGTTGGAATTCAATCCTTCTTATTCAGCTTATTCCTACTAAATCTGTCAGTGTTTTAAAGAAAAGGCTTTAGTATTCCAGTCTCATTGCTAAACTATGGAAATTAGAAATATTTCTGATTAACACATAAAGAATTTATTTTATTTATTCCTGATGGAAAGAAAAAGCTAATTGGAGCCCTTCATCATAACGTAAAATACATTTCCTGTAATCGTCATAACAGGATGAGAGGGTAATTAGACTCACATCACATTTACCTCCGTTTAATTATTTGTTATTATCATACGTGGTGTTGACCATTTATAAATTATCTTTCATTTTACCCTTATTGAATTTTCCCCAAAAATCTAGCCTGCCTCATTGCTGTAAGTAATGTCATCTGCTCTCTTTAATTAGTCTCAGTTGGGTACAAATTCTCTGCTGTGTCCCACACATCACACAATAAACTCCTTCAATATGATCAAAGGAATGCTAAAAATCAAGGGCATAATTGATTGAACCAGTGGCTGCCAGGCAGGATATGCCCTCATTTTCCAGAAATGGATAGAGAATAAGCCAAAAAGAAAGTGATTTTTCTTGCAATCAAGTGCCATAATTCATGAAGTTACAATACGATATGAGCAAATATCGAAAGGAACCAAGATCTTTGGGTTATAAACATGCATTTCACGTTTCATCAAAATCGGATTAAAATTGTGACCTCTACCGAGTCAACAACCTTAAAGCCCCAATAACACTCTTGTTGCAACTGAAAAATATATCCCAATCTTCATTCTGGTCAACAAATCGTATTATTTTAGAATATTCCAATTAAATGATGATATAAATTTCATCTTAACACACCTATTTTGAAAAATTGGAAAAATTCAACCAATTGATTTGAAAAGTCTAACGTAAACTTTTTCAAATGTGACTTGCATTTTAAAATATTTTCGAACCCTCTGGACAAGTAAAATAGGTTGTAATGGATAATTTACACAACAGGTAGGACACTTAAACACCTAGTACTTAGAATAAGGGTATTATTTATTTTCTGGCGCTACCAAGCCAGCAAGAATGTTATTGTCCCTTTAAAGGACAATATTGGTGCCAGTCATTATCACATATGTGAGAGAACTGATTAAACACTTTCCAAATAAAATATTAACACAAAGATCATCGTTACCATAGAGGAGTAATAAAAGATTCATGAATTGGAAGTGACGAACCACAAAGGAAAACACAAGTTGTTCCTCTATATAACTAACTGAAGTGACTAGTGATAACAGATACATGGGCGAATTTCTGCTCACTAATAATTCCCTGGAAGACCTAAAGTTGCTGTGTGACACTGTGAGAGAATATCTTACAATTCATAAAAAGAATTGACTGCCACGAGATAAGAGAACACAAAAGAAAAACAGAAAAAAGTCTGTTCATCACTATGTTTTTATAAGGTAGGGGAGACTGGGGCACATTGAACCACCATGGATATATCCTTTATAAATAATACTATACAACCCAACACTATACAGAAGTGAGATAACTTCTTAGACCCATTTCTCCTTCAATAAGCCACATGCTGTTAATTATTTTCTTTAGGCAGTGAATTTTTCAAAAAAGCGCTATTTTGTAAAAGGGATACACTGATGGTCAAGTGGATTAAAACAGATTCTGTTTGGGTTTTTTGGAGGGGAGGGGTGAAAAAAAAATAACTTAAAGATTAATTTAATTGAATCTGATACACGATAGCAACTATGATATGCCTTTAAACAATACAATAAAATAAACAGATCCTCTAATAAAAACATTTGATATGAAATGAGGACAAACATGTATGTGAACAAAATGGTTCAATGTGCCCAGGTCTCCCCTATAGAAGGAATAAAAACAAGGGTCTGTACGGAGTATTTCTATTTTTCCCGTGTTCTCTTATCTTATGACACTTAATTACATTCTTGAATCGTCAGATATCCTTCTGCGGTACCATATAACAACTTTTTGTCTTCGAAAGAATTATTAGTGAGCAGAAATTCGGCTGTTTATCTGTCATCAGTCGTCACTTCAGTCATTCACATAGAGAGATAACTTGTGTTTTCCTTTGGCGTTCATCACTTCCGATTATTACCCCTCTATGGTACCCCTCTATGGTACCCCTCTGTGTTAATACTATATATGGAAAGTGTTTAATCAGTTCTATCACATATGTGATAATGACTGACACCAATATTGTCCTTTAATATACCATATTTTTACACTATTCGCGTAAAAGCGGAATGGTGACCTACAGAGGAACCACAAGCTAAAAAAGGTGATTTTTCAGATTATCAGGGGCCATAATTCAGGAAGTTATGAATTGATATGCGCAAATATCAAAAGGAACCAAGATCTTTGGAGTTTAAACATGCGTATCAAGTTTCATTGAAATCGGACGAAAATTGTGACCTCTAGGTCTAGAGTGTCCACAAGCTAAAAACATTATTTTTCGTACAATCAGGTGCCATTATCCAAGAAGTTACGTTCGATACATGCCAATATCAAAAGGAACCAAGATCTTAGGGAGATAAACCTATATTTCAAGTTTCGTTGATATCGGATAAAAATTGTGACCTTGAGTGTTCGCAAACAAATTGTGGACTGATTTCCGGACGGACAAACAGGGGGGACGATAATATACGTCCACATGACAAAGTTGGCATATAAAAAGTGTATGGTATGATGATAGAAAAATTTGCAGAACGATAAGACTGAATTCTATCAACTTGTCCAACCTTACCTTGTCCATCGCCTCATCCAACATTTTTCTCATTCATCCCATCAGGCATAATTTTGATCATTTTGTTCACAATCTCTATCATTCCAACTAGGATAACTTAAATTGTTGGAGATTTTGACATGATGATAAAAATGGTGGACGGAATGGTAAACAAAAATAATTGGACAGGATGATCGACAGAGATGGATTGATTGTGATAGAAAGTAATGATGGAATGATGCAGATCAAGGAAAGAATAAATGATAGATGGTGGTTATCGACTGTGATATATAATAACTGAAGAGTTGACTTAGATAATTCATGGATTGGTTGAGAGGAATGGTAAATGCTCCTTTGCTTTAATAAATAAATTTCCTTTTTTAATTTTTCAACATAATAGTTCAATTATTTTTTTATGAGAAAAATAAAAATTAAAGAAATTGATGATTTATTACCCGTATTTGTCCCTTTCGATAAAATTAACAATACCACTGCACAGCTGGAAGAAAATTTGCAATCTGTTCAGTAAGGGTAATTTTTCCACTGCTTCTGAGCATATCTTATTGTGAAAGATTTCTGAAGGGAAATGCCCAAACAAAAATAAGATCATAGAAATATGAACTAAAGTGACTGATGGATGTTTAAAAAAATGACAAAATATCATGTCCTAAAAGTGTATTTTGAATTAATGTCACCACGCTTTAAAAATCCATTCATCACACAATACAAAACTCAGCACACAGAAAATTTTGAGAACCCCTAATTGGTGCAATTTGTCACTTCTTTCATTTGTTTGAATAGCTTCATGTTATGAGTAGAAGATCTGAACAATGCTAGCAATACTAATATTGACTCTTTTTGGATTAATAAAAAAAGAGCCATAAATAAACAATTATGTATAACAGAATAATAAACGAAAAAGGTGTTTCCATTCTATGAAAAAACATATAGAAAATAGATGTTTTTATATGCTCCCCAAACCGAAAATGTATCTTGTTTGATTTATTAAAAATGCATACATTGTCATAAAAGCTATCACTTATTCCAAAAGAAGGTAACTGTCATAAAAATATATCAGTTATTCCAGGACGCCACTTGTCATAAAAATATATCAGTTGTTCCAGTAACCGTATTGTCACAAAATTCATTATTAATTCCAGATGAATAACTCTCACAATCTATCATTTCATAAGTTAATTTAATAAAACCTCCAACTTATTCCAGAAAGACTATTCCAATCAAATTTATTACTTATATTTTTGAAAAATTTTATATAAAATGAAATATTTCATGCATCAATTTTGTTTATAATCATTATAGAAATTAGTTGCCAAAGTTCTGAATTATTGACAAAAATGAAAAGAACAAAAAAAAAAACCCCACAAAGATTAGTCTTGAAAAATCAAGTTCAAATACATCAAATTTTGCTATTATGTGATATTAGTAGAGAGAATTATAAAAAAAAATTAGCTTAGTTAAAACAAGCCTATTAAAATGGTTTGAATTTGTCACCCTCAGGCTAGGTACATGTTGGTTGCTATGACAACCAAATCACGCCCTTATTGTCTCCTGATATGACTCAACTCCCCCATCCATCCAAGACAGGTCAACTCATCTGCTAAGAAAATGAAAATCTTGAAAAAGATTGTCTCTTCTTTGAGACAAAAGATGGAGAGGTCCATTCATCAGACTGATTGACTGTCAGATGGCTCTAGTGATAGTAGGACATTAGGCAGAACACGCACACAGAATCTCTTGACAAACTGATCCCTCCGCTGGTCTTAGACCCTCACTAGGCAGATAATCTAATTGAATGCCATGAGCTAACATTTTGTCATGGGGCTTTAAGACATTAAATGTAATAAGACAAACAAAACTCAAGCCCACCAGTAAAAAACATCCTGTGATTAATGAGACATTTCTGACTGTCACATTACACAGAATAATATTTCTCTTCAACAGTTCATATCAAATAATCCAAATATAAAAACATGACACTAATATCTTTTATGATACAATATACCCACATATAATGAGAGTTTTAAAAAAATAAAGATTTTAAATAAAATTAATTTTAAATAAAATCAATTTACAATAAAAATTAAAAATAAAGTAATAAAAAAAATTAACAATTTACTTTTTTGAAGGTAAAAAATTATAATTCAATTTTGGTTAAAATGTTTAGATGCTACAGTTTTAAATATGGAGGATTTAAAGATAATCAATTTTAAATCATATATTACTATGTCTTTTAAATCTTTTTATGTTATTCTATGTAAAGAGTGAATATCCTGGCAATAATACTTTTTATGATAAATCTATAACCTGAGGGTTTCTTGATTAGTTTACCTTTCTTAATTATTTGTATGTAGACCCACTAAATTAACTGAGAAAATAATGTATAAGAACAGTGTAGTTTAAATAAGTTTATTTTTGGTATGAATGACTCACCATACAGTAACAATTAATGCATACAGAGGAGATGTTCATGTTGATTTTAGAGTAGAAAAACATGATTGTCCCAAACTAAAATGACATGTTTTAGATGGAGATCAGACAGCTGTTCCTATCTCAAGACCTTCGCTCTTCTTGGGTCCACCTATGAATGTTTAGATTATAAAATATCATTTGACACTAACCAAGCAAACTTCTTTATTTGTCACTTTATTAAATTAATTTCATTTTTTTCCCAGTAAATTTATATCAATCAGGTCCAATACATGTACTTTTCATTTAATGTAATTTAAACCAATTTCCTTGAGAGTCATTTTCTTAATGTCATTAGACAGGGTTACAGTCCCTACAATCTGATATGGTATCAAAATTTAGTCATTGTCAGCCTTATGGTTTGGCTCCAAACTTACATTTTGTATTACAAATAGGCGACTTATAACCATGACATTTTTGCAAGCAAATGATAGGCCTACTATTTATCCAAATCTCCAATTGTCATTTCAGAGATTTTGTATCCCTTGCAGAATACAACATTGTGAAAGTTGGATCTCTAAAAGTAATGACAGTCCAAAAATGGTTGAATTCCATTTAGTATTTAAACATAATGAATTGAAAGTTTGTGAACATTTAGCATTCACTGCAGACTGTATATAGTATAATGAATGGATTTCCTTTTTTATCCAACCCGGGGGATTATCCATCTTTTATATTTCTATTTAAAGATACATTATGTAAGGTTTCTAGATAAAGAGCTGATTTTTCTTGCTTTCATAGCTCAAAAATAAATAAGGTAAAATGAAAACATTGACAATTTCATTCAAATTACTTTATTCAGAGCCAAGTTATCACTGTTACTAATTATGACTTAACCCCGCTTTCCCATTTTTAAATTACATTTTTAAATGGTGAACCGTTCTAATCTAGTTAAAATCTTAAGTATATTGATTATGGTCTTATAACATTTCAGGCCTAAAGAAATACGTGGAATAGGCAGATTTAGCTCTTGCATAATGTATGTTTAAATAATCCATTTGAGTACATATCAGCATTAATTAAGCTGTGAAAAATTATACATTATCCGAAAAATGCAAAAGACAATAAATACGAAGAACATTACCATATAAAAACTAATAATTAACAGTTGGTGTTGTTGAAAAGTATTCTAGCAAGGCATTACAGTTACTACATACATTCAATCTCAAAAAGTATGAAACAGTGTTATATAAATGAATTTTCTTCTGTGAAAAATATGTACAATATAAAAACATAGAACTGTGCACTTTTTGTCAAATACTGTTGAAAACCCTAGAATTTGGACTGATATAAAGTGATTAAAACCAGGACTCTTCACCTGAAATTCTCTTATTTCCAGACATTATTTTCTTTATTTAATATATATAACGAAAGATTGAAGTAAAGGTGTTCTTTGGATAACGGGGTGGGGGGGGTGATCTTGTGGAAGGGTTGATCTTGGATGATCAAATGGTTATAGTTGTGCAGTCAAACTCCATTTTAAGGTTTAACATGGAAATATAGTCCACCTAATGTTTTTGGATGGATTATATATCTTCAGTGTGTGTAGATTCAGAATCCGGATGATGCCACACTGGCACCCTTGGGGAAATTTAAATATTCAAGATGACTGCCATAATGCATTTTCTGGTTATTCAGTGGGGTAAAATTCATAACAGATTCTCTGGGACCATGTTTTGGATGTGCTTTCGGCAGGAATTCGACCCACTGAATCCAATGACCTTGGGTATTACTCCAAAAAGTGAAGGCTAATCCCGCTAGAGGGCAAAATTCAAAATGGAGGCTCATTTTGGCAGGAAACTCACAAAAAGGGGTGTTATATATTAAAATATAGGTTTTTGGTGTATCTCCAATGTGTGTAAATTCACAATCTGAATGACACTCTTCAGGAAATTCAAATATCTAAGATGGCCGCCACGAGGCATTTTCTGTTTATTCAGTGGGGTAAAATTTGTGACAGATTCTCTCAGACCTCAAGGTGGTTTCTATAAGAATTCGATGCGATGAATCCAATGAGCTTGTGTATTAACCTCGGTTAATTCTGCTAGGAGTCCAAATTCAAAATGGAGGCTCATTTTGGTGAGAAACTCACAAAGTTCTCTAAAAAAAAACATAACGCTAACGCTACAATATACGTCCACATTCCTGCTTTGATTGATATGGTACTTTGTCAAGAAGGCTAAGCGTTTGGTTTGTTTAGCGTTGAGGGTCGTGCACCAACATTAATAGTTGCCGTCCTTAGAGTATAAGGAATAACTAAACCAAGATAATCCATTCAGAATTGTGCCTTCCTAACACTAAAGGCAAAAAGTGGGCATGGCTCTGCCCCTGGGGGTCGGGACATTCATCAAAATCAATAGTGGACGCCCTCAGGCTATAAGGAATACATAAACCAAGTACCAAGCTGATTCATTCAGAATTGCGGCCTGTAAACGACAAACACAAAAATTGGTTGTGTCTTGCCTGTGTGAGTCGGGACATGCAGTTGACGTCCTTAGGCTATATGGAATACATATTCCAAGTTTAAAGACGATCCATTAAGAATCGTGGCCTGTAGACAACACACATAGACACGAAGTAAAAATGGGCATGGCTCTGCCCCTGGGGGTTAGGAAATCACCAAAAACAATAGGGGTCATCTTTAGGGTATAAGGAATAGGTTTGTAAAGTTTTAAAAGGATCTGTTAAGAATTGCATCCTGTAGGCGAACACAAGACACAAAAGCATTGGGCGTGGTTCTGTCCCAGGGGGTCCATCATGCACCAAAAATAATAGTGTTCAGCCTTAGGGTATAAGGAATAAGTATAAAAAAAGTTTTCAAGACGATCGATTAAGAATTGTGGGCTGTAGGTGACACACAGACAAAAAAAAAATGGGCGTGGCACTGTCCCTTGGGGTTGGGCATGCAACAAAAACAATAGGGATCTTCCTTAAGGTACCAAGAAGAAGTATTCAAAGTTTCAAGATGATACATTAAGAAATGCAGCCTGTAGACGACAGACAAACAAATACAAGAAATGGGTGTTGCTGTCCCACGGGGGTCGGGCATGCACCCAAAACAAAAGGGGTCATCCTTAGGGTATAAGGGATAAGTATTTTAAGTTTCAAGATGACCGATTAAGAATTGTGGCCTGTAGGCGACACACAAAAAGAAAATTGGCGTGACTCTGCCCCAGGGGGTTGGGCATGCACCCCAAAAGATAGAAATGTTCCTTAGGGTACAAAGAATAATCATTCAAAGTTTCAAGATGATATGTTAAGAAATGTGGCTTGTAGACGACAAACAAATAAATACAAGGAATGGGCGTGGCTCTGCCATTGGGGGTCGGGCATGCACCAAAAAACAATACGGATCATCCTTAGGGTAAGTATACAAAGTTTTAAGAAAATCCAGTTAGAATTGCGGCTTCTAGGCGACACAGAGACACACAAAAAGAAAATGGGCGTGGCTCTGCCCCTGGGGGTTGGGCATGCACCCCAAATGATAGGGATCATCCTTAGAGTACAAAGAGTAAGTATACAAAGTTTTAAAGAAAATCCAATAAGAATTGCGGCCTGTAGGCGACACAAAGACACACGATAAGAAAATGGGTGTGGCTCTGCCCCAGGGGGTTGGGCGTGCACCCCAAATGATAGGGATGTTCCTTAGGGTACAAAGAATGTGTATGCTAAGTTTCAAAATTATAAGTTAAGAAATGTGGACTGTAGACGACAAACAAATACATACTAGAAATGGGCGTGGCTCTGTCCCTGGGGGTCGGGCATGCACCAAAAACAATAGAGATCTTCCTTAGGGTATAAGGAATACGTATACAAAGTTTCAAGAAAATCCAGTAAGAATTGTGCCCTGTAGGCGACACAAAGACACACGAAAAGAAAATGGGCGTGGCTCTGCCCCTGGGGGTGGGGCATACACCCCAAACGATAGGCATGTTCCTTAGGGTACAAAGAATGTTTACGCAAAGTTTCAAGATTATAAATTAAGAAATGTGGCCTGTAGACGACAAACAAACAAATACTAGAAATGGGCGTGGCTCGGCCCCTGGGGGTCGGGCATGCACCAAAAACAATAGAGATCTTCCTTAGGGTATAAGGAATACGTATACCAAGTTTGAAGAAAATCCAGTAAGAATTGCGCCCTGTAGGCGACACAAAGACACACGAAAAGAAAATGGGCGTGGCTCTGCCCCTGGGGGTGGGGCATACACCCCAAACGATAGGGATGTTCCTTAGGGTACAAAGAATGTGTACGCAAAGTTTCAAGATTATAAATTAAGAAATGTGGTCTGTAGACGACAAACAAACAAATACTAGCAATGGGCGTGGCTCGGCCCCTGGGGGTCGGGCATGCCCCCAAAACAATAGGGATCTTCCTTGGGGTATAAGGAATAAGTATACCAAGTTTGAAGAAAATCCATGAAGAATTGCACCCTGTAGGCGAACCACAGACACACACACACAGAGACAGGGGCGACGGCATAATACGTTCACATTATGAATGTGGACGTATAAAAAAAAGTGCAATATATTGAAAAATAGGCTTTCGATGTCAGTTATTTAAGATTTAAATATAAAAACATGTTCCGATCAAAGTTATTCAAAGCTGAGCTCATATTCAAAATGGTAACCATATATGGCGGGACATTTCGATGTTAGAAATGTGATAGTGTCATATATCAAACTATAGGTTTTTGGGATCACTTAATTCATATCTGAACAGCTGAATTTTTATGATCGAAATAAATGACAATATGGTTATCAAACCTGACATTATAGCTACGTTTAGGAGACCATGGAAAACTATAGTAATGTAAAATGATTTCTATCAAGAATAACCAACCGAGGATATTCTTTCCCTTGTGTTCCTAAAACCCAACCTTACATATTTATCGATTAAATCACTGGAATACTTGCAATCGGTATGTAATAGTTATTAGCACACTTTCCGAGGTGTATCGGTGAATATCAGGACAGTTTTGGTCGGGGGCTCAGCCGAGGCGGAGCCGAGGCGGCCCACGACCAAAACTGTCCTGATATTCACCGATACACCGAGGAAAGGTGCTAATAAGTTACTTACATCACATTTCTATCGAGTATTGTGAAGCAAAATGTGAAAAATAGTATTTATTATGAGTCGTTTCAACCGAAAAGTGACAAATAATTTCAGCTCTTTTATTTATCCCTTTCTGTGCCTCACGTTACATTTCATGGTAGTATTTACACGTGCGTCTTGTTGTGAAACCCCGAGCGTGAAACAGCCACGTGTTTGTTTAGACCACATCGTCAAAACAATTTGTCTATGGCGTAGAGGACTGCGATGATATTAAATGTAGTGTAAAGGAAATTCGAAACGTGGGTCGTTCCTGGTGACAGTATGCATCGGCGCATAGTTCGTCCGTTGAAATTTAATTGTAATGAAATTTATAACTTTCTAGGCGTTTTTTTTTATATCCTGCTTATTTTCAAGGCTTATGAAGTGTCTAGCAAGAGAATCACAATTAGTTAAAATAATTATTCAATATTCTCATTTATATGTTTTGCATAATAAATCAAACCAAATTATGGAGTAGATGCCAATTGATATGTGTAATAATTGTTTTTTGTAATATGTTGTTATGTTGATTTTATGTCATTGCGTATATTTTTGCACTGCCATGGAGTTCCTACCGGTTCGTTTTGTTACTATGATTTTGATTAGTCTCATGTACCTTAGCCGAGTGCAGTATGAAACAAGTAGTTATCATTGCGATCTGGGTCGGAGTAAACGTCCGCTTCTTATTGCTTGATAAGTTTCTTAAACGGTGTGAAAGTATCCGTGTATCAGAAATGAACAGTACTCTTTTTAAAAAGTGTACTGTTCATTTCTGATACACGGCTACTTTTACGCATGTATTGGAAATGAACAGGACAGTTTCATCAAAGGTTGCCATTGGCAACGAGTAGAAGTGGGATGTAAGGACTTTCACTGACAGTTATTTGATCACTCATATGCACGGATAAAGCTGAAGTTTCGTATGACGCTAGCCAACATTTTCTATATCTTATTGCCCTTTGTTTTCTAGCAGAGAAGGTGACATGGGTGGGTGTCATAGTGGATCATAATGTATGCTTGACAATTCGCTCTTCATGGCTTTTATGGCCCTGTAATTTGTGGTGAACAGCAAAACCCCTTAGTTCCATACAGAACTCCATTTAGAAGCTCAAGAAACTGCCAATGTATCTTAATGTTGAGTCTTAAATGATAACAAATATAACCAGAAAGAAACACTCATCCGGCCCAGAAAGAACGTGTAGCTGTACTATTAAATCAGAAGTAAGCACCAGTTAAATCTCTGCAATATTTGCTTTCGACTATGGTCCAACGGTGGATTGTGTTTGGCTTGAAGCTTTTGTGTTCTAATATGAATACAAGGAGTAGAGTTTCTTCGAGGTAGTTTAAATTCGGGTAGAAACCACCTTCAAACCCCAAGTCTGAAAGAATCCGTCACAATTTAACCCAATAAATAACCAGAAAATGCCCTAGGGTGGCATTCTTGAATAATTTAATTATATATATTTGAATATATTACACACTTTTTTTTATGGAACTTTATGAGTTGCCCGCTAAAATGAGTCCCCATTTATTTTTATTTAATTTGAACTCTTGAATTTTGACAAAGGAGTTTTTTTTACTCCCTTCATTTGATCTCCCTGTTCCAAAATAATGTTTGAATCATGAAAAATGAACTGTCATTACATGTATGATGCAGTGTCACTATTGCCTTTATTCCATAACAGTAAGATAGTGTTTCATGGCATTTTAACTTCGGTTTTTAATATCATATTATTATTAACAGATTACCACATAAGGAGAGTACCAAAGACACACTTTCCCTCTTGGGACTTTTTGACTTGTCTGTTATTATCTGACTCACAACTTTTTGGCAGTGGCATTAATTCAAACGGGGAAAAAATCCTGTAAAAACACAAACGAACTTTTTCTAAACTAATATAAATCAATTCTTCCTAGGAAAACTATAGCTAATGATTGCTGTTAGTCCATTTCCATTATAGTAAGAATATTAAACAGTTGGGATAATAAATGGACATTAATTTCTTCCAGACAATAATAGCAATACATCTTCAGGAAAAGTAATTGATTCCTTTTTCAATTGTACCAAAATTTGGCAATTCCTTGTGGTGCTATTTTTTATTTACGCACTGTAATTGCTGTAACACTACGCATTGTGATTTCGTTTTTTTGTACTGTAAGATAAATGAACCATGGTGATACGAATCACTAAGAATTAACCTTTAAATAGTCGTTTAGTTTTGCAATAGAACTAATTAAAACAAGATGAATAGTCATCAAACATCCCCGCGCCCTTACACTTGTTTGGAAGGAATAAGGAAAAATAACTTCTGTATGCTATTGGTAATCAATATAAAAATGTATTATATTTTGCAAACAGTGTCAGTGGTCCTAATAGTCGGGTGGCTGAAGGGGGGAAATCGTCACCAGAGCTGTGAATTTATGAGACCAAGTTTTTTTAGACCAATTTTATGTGTAGATTCCGAATATGGGTGGTGATCAGGTGTTTTCGAGATATAGGTGGTCAAATGTCTATAATAGGCACTTGTGTGTGTGGTGGGGGTGGGGAGAATGTAATGTTGACATAATATGTTAATAAAACATAAATTTTTTGGACTGCCCAACTTTAAATAAGTGTTTTTGATAACCTGGACAACTGTTTTGATATCTAGGGAGGTGGGGTGGGGGTAGCAAGTATAGGTTTTGGTGTGTGGAGGTAGAGGGGAAGAGGTGTCATTATGTTGACATAAATGATGATCAGGTTATATATTAACCCTTGTGCGTACACGTCGCAAGAAAAACGTTGTCGGTAACAAGGGGTAATCTCAGACCCCAGACATAAAAAGGTTTTTGTATGAATAATTTCATACAAATACGATCGCACTACAGCTTCATATCAAGACTGAACAATAATCAATCAGGCTAGATCAAAATATTTCAGGTATTATCAGTGACGATAGGAATTATAAGATTTTTTTGAAACCATACAAATCTAAAAATATCGTAATTGTCATGTTCCATGCAGAATAGTCTTTTGATGGGGTTGGTAGTGTACCTTGAATTGCTATCAGATCTAGATTACTAGAATAACCAAAACATTAACATCAGTGGGAACGATTCCTAATTCAAAGCTAGCACTGATTGCAGAACAGATTCGACACCTGTAACTAGCAAAATGTTGAAAGGAAACGGGGAGGGGGGTCCACAAGACCCCTGGTGACCGACAACGTAATACTCGAAGATTCTTGTCAAATGATGAATGTTGCCACTGCCTCACATTCATTCTATTTATACTCGACATTAAGTAGCTGACAATGTATAAAATTATCGCTAGACAATTATGAACCAATTTCTCACAAACGTTAAGGATATGGTCGTGGGGTCCAAAAATACTCCTTGTATACGCACAAGGGTTAATAAAACATAAGTTTCTAGGACTGTCCATCTCTAAATAAGTGTTTATGATGCCCCTGGACAACTGTTTGATTTATGGGGTGGAGGTAGCAGGTGTGCCTGACATGTGGAGGGGTGGGTGGGAATATAATTGGCGGGAAATGAGGTCACGTTGAGTTAAATGATAATTGTGTTAGAGCTTGATGAAACATCTCTAAATGTTTTTAAGATTCCCATTGTGTGGGTCTGAATGAAACTACTATTATACTACCCAATGTATTGTTTTTATACGCCCACATTTTTATTTGGACGTATATTGTCGTTGCCCCTGTCCGTCCGTCCACAATTTGTTTGTGGACTCTCTACAGGTCACAATTCTTATCCGATTTTGACGAAACTTGAAATATAGGTTTATCCCCAAAAGATCTCGGCTGCTTTCGATATTGGCATGTATCGGATGAAAACTTCATGGATTATGGCCCCTGATTGTACGAAAAATCACGTTTTTAGCTTGTGGTCCCTCTGGTGGTCACAATTATTATCCGATTTAATAAAACGGTTGATAGTATTACTGTTACACCGTAAGGAAGGTTGAGTTCGAATATCGTGAAAATCGGACCAAAATTGCCATACAAAATGGCCGCCGTTTGTACGCGAATACTGTTAAAAAATTGTATATCATGGTTGTGGACCCTGTAGAGGTTACAATTTTAATTCGATTTTGATGACACTTGAAATGCATGGTTATAACCCAAAGATCTTGGTTCCTTTCGTTATTTGCACATATCCGATCGTAACTTCCTGAATTATGGCCCCTGATTGTCCGAAAAATCGCCTATGGTCCCTACGGAGGTCACAATTATTATCCGATTTAAAAAAACGTTTGATTATATCACCGTTACACCCTACGTAAGGTTGAATTCGAGTTTCGAGAAAATCGGACCATAATTACCAGAAAAAATGGCCGCCGTTTGTACGTGAACAGTGTAAAAGTATGGTATATCAACGTTGTGGACCATGTAGAGGTCACAATTTTAATTCGATTTTGATGAAACCTGAAATGCTTGTTTATAACCTAAAGATCTTTATTCTTTTCGATATTTGCGCATATCAAATTGTAACTTAATGAATTATGGCCTTTGATTGTAGGAAAAATCACTTTCGGTATTGCTTGTTCTCTGTCTATCTCTCGAACAATTATTATCTGATTTAAAAAAAAAACTCTGATTATATTACTGTTGCACCGTAAGGAAGGTTGAGTTTGAATTTCGTGAAAATTGTACCAAAATTGCCGAACGAAATGGTCGCCGTTTGTACGCGAATAGTGTAAAAATATGGTATATCATGGTTGTGGACTCTCTACAGGTCACAATTCTTATCTGATTTTGACGAAAAGTAACATTTCTAGGTTGTGTACCGTCACACCATAATCATTGTCGGCTTCGAATTTCATTAATATCAGACTGGAACTGACCAACAAAATGGCTGCTCCCAATACAGTATGGAATACAGGACTTAATGAGGAAAAACCACTTTCGGTATTGCTTGTTCTCTATCCATCTCTCAAAAATGTGGGCGTATCCTGCCTGGCAGTGCCAGTCTATCTTTATATATTCTAGTTAGACAATATTTCTGAAATTTTGTGGTTTATATGAGAATGTTACATAGATTAAGAATTCACCATCAAATTTTACACAACAATTACTGACATGTCAACAGTGTATGGAGTACCTTAAGTGCCAAAAAGTGATACTTGTACAAAAACAATTAATATTTCGATACAGTATATCTAGAAATATTACTACACTACACTATATCAAAAGTTGTTACTTACCACATGTATAATGTATTAATGGGTATTATTTGAACAAACATTATTAAAAGCCATATATTTGTTGGTTTCTTATAAAATTGGCTTTTAATGTTTCTCAAATGTCAACCATGCATAGAAAAAATATGAAACATTGGGGGTGCATGTACCTGTGCCTATCAATGATTAAAGAGCCATCTTTGATACTCTACTACTTCATTTTTTTATTTTCATAAAATTAGAACAGTAAATAATGATATTGTTCATTTTTTGCTGATTTGAATGGATTGATTATAATACTTCAAATTGCCTGATCATTATGAAACAAGACCTTCTAAGATCATTTTGCGTGCACTTAACTATTATGTATCAATATAATTACGAAAAGGTACCCCGATTCAAAAGGTCATATATCTCAACTATTCTCAACCAACATTAATCATAGAGTCATATAACTTTGCTGTTTTACATTAGTTTGTATGCACTATTTTTATAATTTCTAAATAATTTTTTGTGGGGGGTCACCTGACAACCTTCTGAGAATTCGGTCCACTTAACATGGAATGACCCAACTGCACGTACAATAAATGGGTTAAAATGGAAACCAGAATAATAATAATAATAGTGCACTTTTAACATGCTAAACTCCATACACTAATAGTAAGTGCAGGGGGACTGCACCACACACAATTCTAAACAAAAACAAATATACAGATAAGACATCATGCTAAGAGACCACAAACAAAAACAAATCAAAAAGAGTGAATGGATCCGGGGGTTAGCCGTAAGCGTCCACTGCGCTGTACAGTCCCGGGTCTGTGGTGACACAGACTTCACTCATATTTGAAAAAAGTTGGGAGCAAAACCCAAGGAAATAATTATATTATGTCAGTATGAATCATGATCTGTCATATGTTGCAAGAATTACGAATGCAAGCATATTGTTGTATAAATTCCGATATACAAGTAACCACACCGTTAAATGTATCAAAGAAGTAGGCCTAGTTCTAAAAAACTAGATGCATTAAATCAATAAAGAAGAGGATTGAAGTATATTGAATGCATTAGGACACACATTACAACCGTCACAGAAACAAGAACAAAACTGAATACATGGAAGCAAAGGAATGCAAGACCGTCTAGGGAGACCTTCGTCTGCTAACTGAATGGCGTGACGTCAATCTGTCGTTATAGCTGTTATGACGTCGTCGCTAGAAGGTGCAATTTCCCAATAAAAAAGGGCGATAATCCAGATGAAATAACGTTAAAAACTAAAAAAAAACTATAAGTTTTTGAGACCATGTAATTGTACAAACCATAGCATAAATATCATATAATAACCCATGTAAGAAACGCAAAACAGGAATGCTGAAGAAATCGTAGATTATAAGTGTATTCACAAAGGCATAATAATAAGGGCGATAATCCAAACAGGACTAGACATTTACAGAAGATAGAAATTATATTGAATCATTATCCAATATGTAGTCAGTAATATATTTATAAGAAATGTCAAACCTATTATGTTGAAGAAATGGAAGTTTAGAAATTTCTTTAAAAATGCGTAATTGTGATCTGCCTTTGGCCGTGCACTTAAAATTAAGAGTTTTTATAAGTGAGAGAAACAGTTCCTTCTTGTTGCATAGTTTTAAAAAACGTAATGCCTGTGAATAGAAAACATTATATAATGCTCATAGCACTACAAAAAGTCTGACGGCCTTATGATTTATGTGTTAAGACAGTTTCATGTTCCATAGTATTCTTTATACAGGTATGTTTTTAATAAACTCTTGAAATGAAATAAGGTGGGTGCATCTTTAACTTCTGGTGGTAGTTTATTCAATTAAGTAATTTTGAATAAAAAGTATTTAATAGTAAGTGTATGCTAACCTAACCGATAAGACAACCCTGTGGACAAAACAAACCACACAGATTTTGCAAGATCCGGAATACAGATAACTACCTTTATATGGGTCAATCTGATTCTATAGGTGTTACCTCCTGTTATGGTGGAAAACAAACATTGCTAAATGAATATTTTTACCTCAGATTTTTTGCTGTGCAATTATTTAATTTTTCGTGAGAATAGCACTGTAGATCTGAATTTTTAATTTCTTCATATCTTCTTATTAACATTTTAAATGTAATTGAAACATTTAATTGTCAAGGTATTCTCAGACTTTTGAGATTTTGTCCAGAGAGACAGAAAGAGGGAGAGAGACAGAGGGGGAGAGAGAGAGGGAGAAAGATTTTACATCCATTCCACACCAGTAGGTCATGTCAGGATAAGCGTTTTTATATGAATATTATAAACCCCGTGAGGTTACTCCTAGTCACCTAGAAATGGACAATCAGAGACAGATAGGCATCACCACTAATCTCATCAGCTAAATGTTTGCAGGGTTGATGCACCTACCTAATCCATTGATTGGCATTCCATAGTTCCTGCCTATCTATTTTAATGAATGCACAGAAAATTTACATAACAAGGTTGCTTCTGTCACGTCTTTGTCACCTGAATTGAGATGAATATTAAACAAAGACATTGTGTTACGGTCCCTAGGTTGCATATTATGAATCACTACGCCAGTAAATACCCCAGAACATCAACTAACTCACTTAATAAACTCATTACCGTATCGAAACTCAAAAAAGGCTATCAAGCTACTTTAACGCACCGCTGCCAAATGTGACGTTGATTTTACAAGAGACAATTTATTCCTTGGAACTGATTAGATGAATAATAAAAAACATGATTTTTAGGTTTAATTTGGGGATAAAAATCTGATCCAATCTTAGGCTATCAGTAAATTAAAATTTTCTAATTTTTTTTTGTGTTTGTATTAATCAGACTTGAGACTGATTGACCCGTTTTACACCCTCTTTCTGTTCCCAGTGCCATATTTGAACGGTAATTCTTGATGGCACCATTCATGTGAAATTAAAAGCAACATGTCTGCATGTTTTCCTGAACAAAGACATAACTGAAAATAGGGTCACATTAATATGGCCACATTAATGTAACAAAGTTATATGACTACCAACAGGATTAAGAACTTACATTTAGACGATATCTCCACACAAAACTATATGTCTGATGGGTATCATTATAGATATTTGTCAAAACTTGTGACTTGATGTCCGTCCTTATAGATATTTTTCTAAATTGGAGGTTTGATGTTTGATGTCATCCTTATAGATATTTGACAAAACTGCCATATATATTACTTTACATAGTAAGTAAAGGTAACTTACCATAAACTAATATAGATTAGGTCAAGATACAGAAATGAATAAGGCTGATTTGAGGTGTTAATTCAATTGTGATAGGGGAAGCTCTATCAGATTAGTCATTTTAAATAGTACAAAATTCAACACAAAGAATGGATGGGGTTTAATGTCCACAAACTAGATGATTTTGAAACTAACATGTTCCATTTTTATTTCATTAATTTGGAAATCGGATGACCTAGAGAAAACCTCTGAGGTGGGACAGGTGGGGAATCAAAACAATGCCACTTGACTAATAATGACAGACACTATGATTTAAAGCGCACATGTTAAACAATTCGGCTATCCAACACCACTAAACAATTCAAAAGGTTTATAATGATCAGTGTTAATGCTGCTTAGTTCTATTAACCTCTTAAAAAGAGGGGGTGGGGCACTAATTGTCAAAGGAAACGTCCACTCCGAGGAATTAATTTGACAAGATATTCCTTGTGTAATGCAATAATAAATGTGAAGCACCTCAAATCTTAATCAGATTTTAAACCCAATGATGCTTTCACATTTAGTACAAAGCACTTTTTTCCAGCTATTTGTCCATGCTATTACTACTAGTAAATTGTAGTCTACATTTTCAGGTGTACACAGTAAAGCCCCCAAAATATATAACAAGAGATGGAATACAACAATATGTCTTAGCTATCTAAATATTGAATGAAACTACTGTCTACTTGAACAACAAAGAAAAACGCTTTTCAAGATGCCATTACTTTGGAACAAGAAATTACTGGTACAGGGGAGATAACCTTTTCTTTCACTGTTTTCTCACGTGTCGAATTCATGAATACATTTTCATGACTTGCAAACAATTATGATGATGTTACCTTTTATACAATCGTTAATATCCTTCGTATTTCTAAATCCCGCAAAACGAAAACTCAAATGTTTGGGATAAGGGTTACACAGTACAGTATGCCCAATATTGGCGCCATTTTTTTACTGTCGTCATGCATCGGAACTTGAATGTCTGATGATGGTACCAGTTTTGCTATGACTTAAGTTTACAAGAACCTGGCAAAATGACCAGTATTCTATCTAAGAAATATAAAGTAAAGATCCACCTGTCAATTACACCTCTAGCAGCCTATTCATCATTTGAAGTGGGCACTGTCATAAGTTTTAACTAGTTTCTTTAGGAACGGACTGTGATCGGACGCTGTCCGCTGACCGTTCCTATCCGCCCCTATTAAGCTGCAATATGATAATAACACTCTTCCTCACCTCTCTTCTAAGGCAATTTTTCACCTTTTTTTTTTGCCAAAGGAATCATTTATGTTGTAGGGGGTCAAATTACAAGGAAAATAATCACACCAAGGGTTCGGTTTAACAGCAATTTATTACTTTACAATAAAACCCCTGAAATTATACAATTACAATATAAATGATACAATCAAACATGACGTATAAAACCAATTCATTCATAGTTATTAAAATAATATATTACATAACACTAAAATCTATTCTAAATACTACTTATACATATACTTAATCTATATAAATACTTTAAAGGGAAACTACCTCCTGCTAACTAGCATGAAATATGCAGGTATAACTAATTAATCTTACTAATAAATAATATGTTCTTACCCATGAAAGTTTTTTTTAATAAAGTAACCAGAGTCTGGAACAAGGTGAAGTACCTTATAGCTCTCTGTAATAAAATATGGGGTATTGTATATTAAATATATTATTAAAGTGAAATGCTTTAAATAGCGTTACTATTATTAATTGTATGCAATGTATTTGTAGAAAGTAATTTATTAAAACCAGATTAACTTTAACTTATCTGACAATTTTTACTTAAAACCAACATGTCCGCCAACTTTAACAAAGACCAATTATATATAAAACTATAAAACTAATAGCAACACATACCTTTAAAATCTTTAAGAGGCATTTAGTAACTGGAAAGAGCAATAAACTATAACAGATACTTATGGAATAACAGTTACTGATCTATTTAGGCGACGTTTGTGCTGCTTTGTGTGCATTTTAATTTTCATAATTTACCATAAACTTCATTATGTCCGATATATTTGATCTGGAGTTACTACTTCTCAGGTGTTTAGTTTTATGTATGGCTTCTCATTTATTTGTTCTTTATGTTGTTGTTATTAACTGTTATCAATCTGCTACTATTCCTTTGATGTAAGGTTTCTGATTTGCCATGATTGGTTGTTTACCCCTATAATTACTTATTAATACAGCTAATGTCAATTAATTAATCAGTGAGTGGTCTCACTAATCATGCATATGCACCTTGCCTTTGATATGTTGTTATTATGCCTTTGATCTTGTTGTTGTCATGCATGGCTTCTGAATTGTTGTTATTGCTTCCCTATATATAATTGCCCTACACATTTGTTACTGTACTTGCTTGAAAACGTTGAGAGAATACTCTTCGAAACGTCGCCTAAATAGATCAGTAACTGTTATTCCATAAGTATCTGTTATAGTTTACATACCTTTAAACTGTAAACAATAAATCTGTAGGCAATAATTCCGCCAATACACAAGATTGATGCAAATAAATGAAACTATTATTATAACTATAGAAACTTTAAATACAAAATCACTACCAAGGTTGAATGAAATATTCAACCTCACACTACAAGATTCTATAATAAAGTGACCAAGGAGATAGGGAATACAGATCCAAGAAACCTTTGGGTCAAAGGTGAAAATTGAATCCCCGTGAGCAGATGATGAACTCGAACTCACTGGTTACCTAAGAAGAGTGTACAGAACAGGATAGTTTAAAGATGCATTGATGCGTGACATATTACTTAAAATTACATTAGTATTGTGATCATATTAAAATACCCATAAACTAAATAAAATCACTCTACCACACCACACACAGAATTATAATAATTCAACATTATAATACTGTCAAGTAGAATTTTACGATTAAAAATCTTAGGCTACACAAAATACGTTTGAACTGATCAGCTTTTACAAGACTGCGACATGCGCAGACCGCATGTTTGTTTAATTGCAAAATTCGACTTAAAAAATTGTGTTGTATTGTTGTAAATTTTCCTTTTGCCGAAAAATAAAGAAGGGAGAGAGAGAGAGAGAGAGAGAGAGAGAGAGAGAGAGATGGTATTTAACGTCCACTCGACACAAACTATGTCATTTCGGGACTAACATATGGTTTAATTTTATTTCAACGGAGTTGAACAGGCGACCCTACCCCTTGTTACGTACAACCGGGGATTCGAAACCAGTTGACTCAATGACAGGCCGTATGATACAGCACGGACGTGCTAACCATTCAGCCACCCCAACCGAAAAATAAAGAATCGCGGTGAAAAAAAGCCCAGATTCCAAAATAGTCTTAGAACAGTGGCATAGGCGTAGGAGCTCAAAATAATTCCGCGGGGCATAAGAGAAAATTGCCCGAAATCAATATAATATAATTAATATAATATATATATCGAAATCAATATGATCAATATATAGTATATTATATTGATTATATATAATCAATATAATATAATATAAATCAATATAATGCTAACAAATTAAACAATATTTTGATATTCAGAGATAACCGTCTCACCAGTTTGATAGTACAAATCATAGAAATATGAGAGGCACGTCCATACGGCAGAATGTTCACAGTTTTGTACAGTTTCTCAAGTAGTCCAATAGTATTTTTAGACAATGTGAGAGGCACGGCCATGACGTCCAGCAAAAATGACGTCCGAAAACGGGCAAATCCACCCTGGCAACTGGCTATTTCCTAGAAGTTTTCTATTTGGCTCGTTTCTTCTGCCGTTTTCCTGCCCGATGCCCGTTTTTCGGGCAATACCTATTTTCGGGCAATACCGTTTTTTTCGGGCATACCTATCATAAGAGAGCTTCGGGCATATTTTCGGGCATGCAGTGGACAAGAAAAAGACGAGAAAATACTTTTCGGGCAGTGTGGATCTCGGCACATTAGTAAATAAGTAAACCCACGAGGCTGGACAGGCGACCCCACTCCTTGCCACGTACAACCGGGGATTCGAACACCTTGCCAGTTGACTCAATGGCATGCCGTATATATGATACAGCGCGCGCACGCTAACCATTCGGCCATCCAACTCCCCTTTATAATTGAACGATTGTCAAATTATAATATTTTTTTAGGGGGGGGGGGTGCGCCATTTTTCGGGGCGCCTTATTTTCCTCGGGATGCAATGTACCCCCTACACCCCTGCTAGATAGGGCTCTGGCTGTCAAGAGCTCTCTACGAGCAGGACTTGAAAGAGCTACAGTAGAAAAATCGTTTCCTGGAATTTTAGACTTTAGTCTCATCTAACAAATATTTACAAGATTTTGGAAATTTTTATCTGTAAAGATTATTACTTTTTCACTTAAGGCAAGTAAATGCTGAAAATCTATTATCCCATTTATTTGATATTTTAAAAATCTTTTATCAAAATGGGAATATGGTGTGTTTTTCAAGTGGAATCCTTCACAAGAGATAAAGGTTGTATGGCTAATTCAATCGATCGTATATAATGTAAATGTAGCATATCATTTCGAATTGGGTTTGTTCGTGGAGTCGTGAAAGATTTGTCCTACAATATCTTACTTTAACAAGAAACGTTATGAAATACAGTAAAATTGGTCGTCTGAAATATTTTGTAATGATACCCAGCGGGCTTCAAGTAGAAATAAAAAGGTGATAGGGTCGACGTCATCCGAACGTTATAAAATGAGATTTATCAGTTACCATGACAACGTTACACGACTGGGATACTTTTTAAAATGTCCCAATCGGATTATAAGAAAATGTTCTATATATTTTCACACACAGTTTCTGTTATTGCGTTATGTCTGCAATTTATAATCGATATTCAATTTTAGCAAACATGAAATTATTTCTCCAACTCAAAGATCGCAATTAGTTAAAAGACATAAAACTGTTTTGACATAAAATTGTATATTTAATATAGGAAGAAATCGTATTAGATGTTATTTAGATTAGAACCTACAAAAAATCATTGAAGAACTGTACTACTGGTGTCACTTTAAGGGTGTAATCCCAGACTTCACCGCGTATAGGTTTGTAAGATATATTTTATTCACTTTAAATAAATAGGAGATCGGGTAACAGGCGAAATGCCGATGCCAGAACCGTATTCGCGTATACAATGATACAAGTAGGGCTATGTATTTATAAATCAAACGTATATAGAAATGTAAAGGAATGACCTCTGTACGTTGTCTGAAAGATTCAGATCAAATTGTTTAGCTATTCGGGAATCAATCTGGTTAAAATACAGACCTGTATTTCGTTTCGTTTTTTATACTTTCGATAATAAATGACATCATTTGACCTTTGACCCCGAATATCTACAGGCACTTCCCCAAACTGAGCCTCCAGACTACCTACACTGCAGATAAATAACACGAAATTTTGAACTATGAGAAATAAGATCTGTGTTTTAATCAGACTGTTAGCAAAGTTATTCAGGATAGGAATTACTTACATTGTGTGACACATGAAAGCCGTTGAAAAAAAAAGTAATTGCGTGACAAACGAGGATATCTAAACGGATACAATACTTTAAATCACTGTCTAAATTTTTTAGCGGAGACCCGGGAAGACCCCAAATTAAACGAAGGGCTGTCACGTTATTGGCCAGAGAGGGATTTCACGGGACATTGTAGTAGTTGAATTCTCAAAAAATAATCAATACCCGAAACATGTGGCATAAAGTAGGGTGGTTCCAGACAAAATGTACTAATTCATAGTCAATTTAGTACAAATTCGCGGTATTTAATTAAAAGATTACGGGCATATAATTTTGCCAACCAGATGAAATATTATTTTTTTGTTTTCACTTTATCCTTCAACCCGAAAAATCAGATTGCCTACCCCCCCCCCCGGAATTTTGGAAAATAGGGTTTGCACCTGAAAATAAGAGAAAATTTTAATTTAAAAGCCGAATTTATGATAATGATACTTGGATATGAACAATATCAACATCTGTAAGGAAGGAATACAACTTTAACGTACCTATAATAATTCACGGGGAAAATAAAAAGTGCGGAATCGGGTTAGAGTGCGACTTGTTACAATTTTGAAGATATCATGCCATTTTCGGCGACCAATTCATTCGCATGCGCCTAACTAATCTCACTAGCATTATATTATGGGCGCCTAACTAATCTCACTAGCATTATATTATGGGCGCCCATTATCTCGTCATTATTGGCGCCTGTTCGGTATATGGCGCCGCACAGATCAAGCCGTTTTGGGCGCCCAATTCATTCGTGGGCGCCCAACTAATCTTACTAGCATTATATCATGGGCGCCCTTCCTGGATGGGGCACCCACAAATCATATTTGATTTTGAAGATCATCAAGCCGTTTTGGGCGCCCAGTTCATTCATGGGCGCCTAACAAACCTCTCAAGCATTATATTATGGGTTACCATGATCTGGGATGAGGCACCCCACAAAACATGCCGTTTGAATTTAGAAAATTATCACGCCATTTTGGACGCCCAATTCATTCATGGGCGCATAACCAATCTCAGTAGCATTATATTATGGGCGCCCGTGATCTCGGCATTATGGGCGCCCATGATCTCGGCATTATGGGCGCCCATGATCTCGACATTATGGGCGCCACTCTTGGCTGAGGCACCCCGCAAATCATGCCCTTTTTTGCCGCCCCTTTAATCTAGTCGTGGGCACCCAATCAATCTGATTCGGTATCATGCACTATGTACGGCCCAACATTATAAGGTACCCCACCAATCATGTCATTATGGCGCCTCTCCGGGATAAGGCACCCCACAGATCAAGCCTTTTGGGTGCCCAATCTGTTGTGGTGTTAATCGTGTGGGTCATTATGAAGCGCCTCGCCATTTGCCGAGGTGCCCATAAAACCACGTGGCATTGGTTGGGCGCCAATATTGTCACGCGACTTTATGTGGCGCCCATACTATTTTGTAGACATTGGTCATTGGTCTCGTATTGCGTCATTTGAGGGAGTCGATTTTTTCCCTATGGGGAATATGCCGCCTTTGCCCCGTTGCCCCCCGCTATCTACGGGCCTGGCATATGGGCAGACAAAACTGGCGAAAGAATGATCTATAAATATCTAGTAACATATTGGTGGTACCGGACCATAATAATATGTGGTTTGAATCAACCAGACAACGTTCAACACGATTGAACACTGGCTAGAGAATTGCTAAAAGCATACTGTAAAGACGGCTGACATAACATTTGGGATATTCATCGATTAGGAATGATCTGCTACCGAAACTAAATGAACGAGAAGTTGGGCTCCAAATCCGACCTAATAGATTAAATTCCAATATAATGCGATTGAGTTGACTGTAGTAAAAAGAGTATTATGACCACTGGGTTCTAAGTAAAAGCTCCATTTTCAGCGTTTTTACTGCGGGTTCCAGCACGTAATCGTCATTAACAATCAGAAGAACAGTTGGCCACACTGTCATGGCCTGTTTGTAAAACTGACTTGTGCCTCCATAAACAGCTAATGTTGTCTGTGTTAGACAAAGAGACGACATTTCATCTTTAGACGTTCACTAGTTTCAGTAATAAATGCGACTAAATGGCCTTAAATGTACTCAGACGTGAAGTTAGCTTTGTATTTTACACGGAGAATATTATTGATCTCTTTGATAAAGACAATAAAAGATAAAGACAATAAATTTACACTAATCGCTCCTTTTAGGTTATTTTATAATACCCGTTTCATACATTAATTTCTCCCATAATGCAACAATACCGAAACCACAAATCACATGGGAGAAATAAACGTCTCGATATCTAATTTAATTGGTTATTTCTTGTCTTTTATAAATATTACTTTAGGGAAATAGGAATAACTAGATTATTTGAATCATGGTATCTGGGTCGTGACTGTTCTCTATAACTCGATTGTAACATTACTAACATCGGACTGTCCTTCTGACAATAATTCTTGTTGATAATATACATAATATGCACCTCAATTTATATATTATTGATCTTAGTATAATGAGAAAAAGAATCGATGATTGGAGTGATAGATCTGAAAGTAGAGCGGGACAGGGGCGTAAAGTCCAGGGGCGTACATAACGATTTCGTTTGAGGGGGGGGGGGGGTAGCCAAAATGTGACCGACTGATGCGCATACCCCCCACCACGCCCGTCCCCACCTCCTAGTGCGAGTGACGCAATCAGGAGCCGAGCACGACGTGTCAGTTTTCTTGAGTTGACATAACATCTGTACAATCAGACGTCCCACGCCCACACACCAGTGGCAGTGTGAAGTTGAATAGTTTTTCGTTATTCGTTATTCACCAATAACGAATAACGAATAACGAGATGACTTACCTCGTTATTGGCGAATAACGATGCAAGTCATCTCGTTATTCGTTATTCAACTTTATATTCGGGATTCCAATAAGCAGCTAGCCATGACTAGAGTGAAGGATGACGAGTATCCCCCAGTGGTATAAAACACGGTAAAACGAACTTGAAACCAAAAACAGTACACATTGTTTATTCAAGCAGTGAATAACGAGCTGTTTGGTATTCGTTTTTCACCTCGTTATTCGAGATTCACATATGACGTGTTCATGTATATTTAATGAAAATATTTTAGGATTTCATTCTAAAGAATCATTAGACAACAATAAAATAATGGATTGCAAAGTATTACCTAGCAGTAGAAATATATTAAATCAAGTATAGTCGGTAAATAAACCAGATTGTTATTCAAGCCACAAATAACGAATAACGAACTGTTTGTTATTCGTTTTTCACCTCGTTATTCGGGATTCACATATAAGGTATCTATAATGAAGATATTTCAGGATTTAATTCTAAACAATCATTAGACAACAACAGAATAATGGACTGCAAAGTATCCCCTAGCAGTAGAAAACATATTAAGTGGTGTATAGTCGGTAAATAAACCAGATTGTTATTCAAGTCGTGAATAACGAATAACGAACTGTTTGTTATTCGTTTTTCATCTCGTTATTCGGGATTTACATATAAGGTATCTTTAATGAAGATATTTCAGGATTTAAATTTAACGATCATTAGACAACAACAGAATAATGAACTGCAAAGTATCGCACAGTAGTAGAAAACATGTTAAATATCGTATAGTCGGTAAATAAACCAGATTGTTATTCAAAGAGGGGAATAACGAATAACGAACTGTTTGTTATTCGTCATTCATCTCGTTATTCAGGATTCACATATATGGACCATTAATGAAGATATTTCAGTATTTAATTATAAACGATCATTAGACAAGAATAGAATAGTGGATTGCAAAGTATCCCAAAGCAGTAGAAAACATATTAAATGGTGTATAGTCCGTAAATAAACCAGTTTGTTATTCAGGCGGTGAATAACGAATAACGAACTGTTTGTTATTCGTTATTCATCTCGTTATTCGGGATTGACTTATAAGGTACCTTTAATGAAGATATTTCAGGAATTAATTCTAAACGACCATTAGACTACAATAGAACAATGGACTGCTAAATATCCCCTAGCAGTAGAAAACATATTAAATATCGTATAGTCGGTAAATAAAGCAGATTGTTATTCAATCCGTGAATAACGAATAACGAACTGTTTGTTATTCGTTTTTCATCTCTTTATTCGGGATTCACATATATGGTATCGTTAATGAAGATATTTCAGGATTTAATTCTTAACGATCATTACACAACAACAGAATAATGTACTGCAAAGTATCCCACAGGAGTAGAAAACATGTTAACTATCGTATAGTCGGTAAATAAATCAGATTGTTATTCAAGCCGTGAATAACGAATAACGAACTGTTTGTTATTCGCTTTTCATCTCGTTATTCGGGATTCGCATATATGGTATCTTTAATGAAGATATTTCAGGATTTAATTCTTAACGATCATTAGACAACAACAGATTAATGGACTGCAAAGTATCCCACAGCAGTAGAAAACATATTAAATATCGTATAGTCGGTAAATAAAGCAGATTGTTATTCAAGCCGTGATTAACGAATAACAAACTGTTTGTTATTCGTTTTTTATCTCGTTATTCGTGATTAACATATAATGTATCTTTAATGAAGATATTTCAGGATTTAATTGTAAGCAATCATTAGACAACAACAGAATAATGGACTGCAAAGTATCGCACAGCAGTAGAAAACATGTTAAATATCGTATAGTCGGTAAATAAAGCAGACTGTTATTCAAGCCGTGAATAACGAATAACGAACTGTTTGTTATTCGTTATTCATCTCGTTATTCGGGATTCACATATAATAGACCATTAATGAAGATATTTCAGGATTTAATTCTAAACGATCATTAGACAACAATAGAATAATGGATTGCAAAGTATCCCCTAGCAGTAGAAAACATATTAAATATCGTATAGTCGGTAAATAAAGCAGATTGTCCTGAAATATCTTCATTAAAGATACCTTATATGTGAATCCCGAATAACGAGGTGAAAAACGAATAACAAACAGTTCGTTATTCGTTATTCACGGCTTGAATAACTATCTGGTTTATTTACCGACTATGCTTCATTTAAAATGTTTTCTACTGCTAGGGGATACTTTGCAATCTTCTATTGTTGTATAATGATCGTTTAGGAAGGAATCCTGAAATTTCATCATTAAAGATATATGAACACATGATATGTCAATCTCGAATAACGAGGTGAAAAAGAATAACAAATAGCTCGTTATTCGCTACCTTAATAACAAAAAGTACGGTTTTGGATTTAAAGTTCGTTTTACTGTGTTTTATACTACTGGGGGATACTTGTCATCCATCATTCTAATCATGGCTAGCTGCATATTGGAATCTCGAATATAGAGTTGAATAACGAATAACGAATAACGAGATGACTTGCCTCGTTATTCGCCAATAACGAGGTAAGTCACTTCGTTATTCGTTATTGGTGAATGACGAATAACGAAAAACGATTCAACTTCACACTGCCTGATTGAATGTGATGAAATAATATCAAAATGTGATATATGACATTTTGATAATAAAAAAAAGGGAAATGGTAAAATTTCAAAAATATTTGACAAATTTGTGAGGGGAATTTTTGATTTTAGTCCAAATTTTGTGATTTTCAGTGTTTATTGTTTTTCAAAATTAGTGAAAAATATTTTGATGTGTAACTTTGACTTTTTCTGCATCGTAAAGGTTAGATATTGAAAAAGCATCTATGTGTTTGTTAGAAATTTAAAAATTAAGAAAAATTTGTCTAATTATGTACTGCTGAGGCATGTTAGAATTTTCAAAACATGAGTGAACTGCATTTTGCTTGGGTGTTCCTCAGACTTAACACAATTTTAATCTTTTAAAACCTGCAATTGTTGCATTTCCTCTCTCGAGAAAGTAAAATCTATGTGTCTGCAGGAAAATTTCTCTGTCTTTATTTCATTTAGACTAGCTCAACCTCCCCACCCCACCCATTTTCTTGAACATGATATTTGGATATTCAATTAAAAACATATTGACTCCGAAGTAACAGTAATTGGATTTTGTGTTTGAATTGTAACCGAGCATTTTATTTTGCACAAACAAATAGATACATAAAAGATTCCATGAATTTTTAAGACTTTTTCTATATAGCCAAACATGTTATTCTATGACACACCCCAAAATGGATATGTTGTAGATGTCTTTTGCAGCTTAATGTTTGACATGTTTGATGTAAATCTATTATTTGTGGTGATCTTTTAAAATGTGGCACTTACAGAGCAATGAAATATTAATTAATAGCCTTTTCATACTCCTTTTATGCAATGAATTATGTCATAACTCCCTTTTTCCACCTCATTTTGTCAGGAAATTGATGTAAAGATTAAAACAACTTGCTTCCACAAAATATTGACACTATGTAATTCCAAGGATACCTCTGATTGTTAAAGTGTTTTAAATATTGAAATATTCCCTTTTTTTAAAAAAAAAAAAAAAGTGCTTTGTGACCCTTTTGTTGGAGTGGGTGGTTGTCAACTAAATACAGCATTTATTTTACATTTATCAATCAATATTTTAATAAATGATTTATATTTCTTAGAAGTACCTGTGTTTGTATGTATGTATACAATCCAAGGATAGCAAAATGTGGCTTTTAGCCATATTCCATCAACAGTATTACTTATGTGGACACAAGTTGGATTTGTTATCACGGCAACATTTTCAGGGGGTGGGCTTACAAGTTTCATTATAGTTCCTCACAGTTACCCTCAATGCAACCAATTTGCAGCTTGTCTTCTTGTATACTAGCCAAGGTTTCTAGAAATAAATGCCTTTCACCCAAGAGTTTCCAAGAAATAGGGAATTATTGGAATTTTGAGACATACAAAGTGTCAAAAAATTAGGTCAATTTTTGAAAAATATCCCAATATTTTGAATATTTTTGATAAGACTTGTTTGAAACTCTTTAAATCTTTTTGCAAAACTCACATTTTGACAAATATTAGGAAAGAGACTTCAATTCTAGAACAAAAGGCCCATGGACCTGATCTGCAACCCAGCATACAAAACAGTACATAACTTTAAAGGGTCACCATTTCTTCTGCAATTATTTTTTTTTTTTGATTCTGTATTAAAATAATTTTGCAAAAATAAATGTGAAGCTATAAAGAAAAGAATTTTGATGATATATGAACTTTTAAAAACATATAGGAGGCAGACCACCATTAAATTTCACCATCTCGGTACCCACAAATTGTTGTTCGTCTATTTATAGCAGTTCTCTCTCTGTCTATTTTCTCCCCCTTTGCATGCCCATTTTTGTTGATTTTTTGGCCTAGAATGGACTAAGAGTGTTTGAAGTAATATTTTCTGCCAGGTTTTGGTAAATATTCATGATTTTGGGGCAGAAGGATAACGGCGTTATGAGGTTGACTACGGTGAAATGTACGGCAACTAGATACATGTTTTGAGTATGCTTCTTCAAGTTCGTGTATCTCAAAATTTTGGTGGTCAACCTCATAAAAATTTTAGTGCAAAGACATGGCTATTTGTTCCTCTGTCTGTAGTGAAAAGCATTTCGCCCAACGAAAATTTGGGAGAAAGTTGGAGGTGGGCAAAGAGTCCAGAATTAACATTGAAGTCAATGGGGAAATTAATGGTGGTCTGCCTCCTGATGAGAAATTTATAATCTGGAGTTGTCTCCCGTCTTCAACTTCGATAAATAGATTTGA
This sequence comes from Patella caerulea, assembly GCA_036850965.1. Taxonomy (NCBI): domain Eukaryota; kingdom Metazoa; phylum Mollusca; class Gastropoda; family Patellidae; genus Patella; species Patella caerulea. Next base: position 43,830,591 of record JAZGQO010000001.1, on the reverse strand, counting down.
AGGCGTTTGACACTGTAGGTGTTAGTATTTATAATAGCAACCCAGTCCCTCGGTAGGGATGATACAATTTGTTTATATTGTTTTGTTATTTTCTCTTCGTGTTTACAATCATCATCGGAATCTTCATCAAGATCAAAACAATCAATAATAGAATGTGTTGGTAAAAGGCCGGGGACAATAACATAGCTAATATCATATATCTTACGGAGACCTTTACTCACATAATTAGGAAAATACAATGGTTTACTGTTAAGTAGAATATTGTAACAGTGCATATAGACAAAATATGCACGTATATTTTATTTTAGATATTTTATTTTTATGCAATTTAAAGAATGTATATTTTATAGATTATATAGTCTATTTTAAATGTGTATATGTTTATTAAAGACGGCGAGATAAGAATGCAGTAAAATGCATAAATCAACCTTGACGCTGATTTGGTGTCAGTAGATCTTAAGCATATTATATAATTGTATTCTGATATAGAAGAACTTGAATAGAGGGTCCTTTATTGGTTGTTTATTTTAAAGTAATTAAGTAAGATTAATGGTGACAGCTTAAACTTTTAAAACAATAGCTAGGATTAAACTGGCGCTATTACTCGGGTAGTCGTTACCTGACATATTAAGTCAAGCGAGTCTAGATCCGGCCAATCAGATTTCGTATCGAGTAATGGGCGTTTTCCGTAAATGGTCTTCCACCAATCAAAAATGAGATTAATCCAACACGTGGCATCTCTAATATTTGCCGGGATTTTCTCCCCCTTTGCATGCCCATTTTTGTTGATTTTTTTTGGCCTAGAATGGACTAAGAGTGTTTGAAGTAATATTTTCTGCCAGGTTTTGGTAAATATTCATGATTTTGGGGCAGAAGGATAACGGCGTTATGAGGTTGACTACGGTGAAATGTACGGCAACTAGATACATGTTTTGAGTATGCTTCTTCAAGTTCGTGTATCTCAAAATTTTGGTGGTCAACCTCATAAAAATTTTAGTGCAAAGACATGGCTATTTGTTCCTCTGTCTGTAGTGAAAAGCATTTCGCCCAACGAAAATTTGGGAGAAAGTTGGAGGTGGGCAAAGAGTCCAGAATTAACATTGAAGTCAATGGGGAAATTAATGGTGGTCTGCCTCCTGATGAGAAATTTATAATCTGGAGTTGTCTCCCGTCTTCAACTTCGATAAATAGATTTGAAGGCGTTTGACACTGTAGGTGTTAGTATTTATAATAGCAACCCAGTCCCTCGGTAGGGATGATACAATTTGTTTATATTGTTTTGTTATTTTCTCTTCGTGTTTACAATCATCATCGGAATCTTCATCAAGATCAAAACCATCAATAATAGAATGTGTTGGTAAAAGGCCGGGGACAATAACATAGCTAATATCATATATCTTACGGAGACCTTTACTCACATAATTAGGAAAATACAATGGTTTACTGTTAAGTAGAATATTGTAACAGTGCATATAGACAAAATATGCACGTATATTTTATTTTAGATATTTTATTTTTATGCAATTTAAAGAATGTATATTTTATAGATTATATAGTCTATTTTAAATGTGTATATGTTTATTAAAGACGGCGAGATAAGAATGCAGTAAAATGCATAAATCAACCTTGACGCTGATTTGGTGTCAATAGATCTTAAGCATATTATATAATTGTATTCTGATATAGAAGAACTTGAATAGAGGGTCCTTTATTGGTTGTTTATTTTAAAGTAATTAAGTAAGATTAATGGTGACAGCTTAAACTTTTAAAACAATAGCTAGGATTAAACTGGCGCTATTACTCGGGTAGTCGTTACCTGACATATTAAGTCAAGCGAGTCTAGATCCGGCCAATCAGATTTCGTATCGAGTAATGGGCGTTTTCCGTAAATGGTCTTCCACCAATCAAAAATGAGATTAATCCAACACGTGGCATCTCTAATATTTGCCGGGATTTTTGGAAGATATAAATATATCTAGCTAAACTTTCACCATTATCTTCACTTAATAAATTACTTTGAAACGACAATATTGGATCTCTCTTATATTCAGGTAAGCCTCTATGTATATTTTTAATGTTTAAACTTTATATATATTTTATTCTAAACTTTGACTTAGGATTATATCCCTTTATATCGGATAAATACGATTAGTAGAATCGAGTATTACATTAATAGATATATTTCTACATCGACGTTAAATATTAAATAATAAACGGAAAAGTAAGAATTGATATGATTCATTACTTGTTTAATTACTTGAGGATATTTTACAATATATATATTTAATAAAACGGAAAAGTACGTTTGTCGACGAAATACTTGTTTGTTTAAATATGTTTCGATAATAGATAATTAATGTCTAAAAATAATTCAAAAGAAATGGTTCACGCTAAATCAAACGGAAAAGTAAGAATTTACATGATTTATTACTTGTTTCACTACTAGCGAATATTTTACAATATATATTTTTAATAGACGGAAAAGTACTATATATTCGATAGATTACTTGTTTATTAAAGAAATGTGTTATTTAGATTAGTTGAAATAATTAGTGACTAAAAAGTACGGTATATGTTATTATCGATTAATACTTGTTGCTAAATAGAGATTTAAAAGTTATATTTAATAAAGATTTAATAGTTATATTTAACAAAGATTTAATAGTTACATTTAATGAAGTTCGTATATATAATTAATTCGACATCAGTAATTTGTACCTCTTCACAAGCGAGTTAGCTCTATTGTATTACATTGAAATTATATATATATTATTATTATTATTATATGCTACACCACCCTATGTATATATATTATTATAAGCTACACTACCCTCTAAATAGTGTTTACGTTATATTGTTATTAATGTTTGAAATTATCTTCACTTAATAAATTACTTTGAAACGACAATATTGGATCTCTCTTTTATTCAGATTAAAAACCACCGAAAACAGCACTATTACAATTGGGGAGATGTTTTAAGATCCTGACTGATGTCGAAATTATCCAGTTAACTGTGCGCATGACAGAACATGGCGACTTCCGGAAGCACAGGAAATAGATGTCGCCCAAATGAAAGAATCGAAAAAAATGCCAAATGGCGAAGAAGACCACGTCGACCAAAGACAAATTTCAATATGGAACACCAGTTCTGGAACTAAAACATGTGTAGTGTAAAAAAAAAAAAGTGTTATTTCTGAGTGCAGTAATTGTGTGCATAGAAATGTGTGTTTTAAATTGTGATACCTTCAATTGATTGGAATCAACTGTAAATATTTTTGTGTTTTTATGGTGATGGAGTTTCAGATAATGTTTTTTTTTTATCAGATTCAGAAACAGGCCGTAAGATTTTATCAGATGGATTTATATTTTACAGTGCGAACTGTTAAAAAAAAAAAAAATATGCAATAATCTACAGAAAAATGTTACAATCTGGTCTGAAAACGGTAACACGTTGCAGCATTTTCTGAACATTTCTCTCGACATTATGAATTTCATGAACCCAAAACAAATGCAGGAAAGGCTATAACATGCTCAGCTCAGAGTACGTTTATCGGGAAATTAGCTTCAACCAATGCACGTATAATAACATCCGTGGCTACCCCCTCCTATATCTGTTAATGTAGCAAGCTAGACAATTATAGATTCGTCTATGTTTATTAGTGCTAGAATTGTTGGTCTGATCAACCAATGTTTCAAAATATATATCAGCTTGTTACATATCTTTTATTTCTCTCATTTTATATTTTATGTGTTTTATCAAAATTATAGATAATATATATTTTTTTTTAAAATTTTAATTGCTTTTTTTATCGAATCCCGTCTGCGCCACTGATGTTAATACGACGCATTAATTGCTGGTTGATTTTCCTACAAACCAATCCCTTTTGTATATCATGTCTCGTAGAGCTAGACGCGTTATATTAACACAATAGCCGTCACAATTCTTATTTTCACATTTTTTGTTATACTTTTTAAATTTTGGAAGAGACAACTTTGTAAGGCAAAAATAATATTAGAAGTAACGTCCGGATATTCTTGTGTACAGTTAATTGTTTTGAATTTACCATTATGTGGGAATTATTGGGATATTATACATCCTGATAACATTAATAACTTTTTCCTTAATTTTTCTATGTTGCCTATCCTTACTATGGACATGCCAAATTTTAAAGTCACCAATAAAATTACAGGTGATACAATTAGACCTAGACATAAAATTCAACTGTCCTTGTACCTGGCTTATAAATTTAAACAAATTTTATCTCATTTATTTACGACCTATCTGTTGCTTGAGCATGGGTATACATCTGTTATATTGCCACAAAATTATGCCTAAATACGAAGTTCCCATTCATTTTCTGATGTTGTAATTAGCTCAAACCGTTTCCTATTTTGTATTCCGATAAATGTCTTTTTATAGTTTTCATATATTATTATCTATATTTGCATTTGGTATATTATGTACCTATATTTTTTCTTGTGTACATTATTTATGTATATGTTGTTTGGTTTTAATTAAGGTTAATGTGATTTTACGCACTTAGCTATAGTTTGATGATTGGAATTTTGAGGACAAAATTTTTCACGGACGAGGGGTATTGTAACAGTGCATATAGACAAAATATGCACGTATATTTTATTTTAGATATTTTATTTTTATGCAATTTAAAGAATGTATATTTTATAGATTATATAGTCTATTTTAAATGTGTATATGTTTATTAAAGACGGCGAGATAAGAATGCAGTAAAATGCATAAATCAACCTTGACGCTGATTTGGTGTCAATAGATCTTAAGCATATTATATAATTGTATTCTGATATAGAAGAACTTGAATAGAGGGTCCTTTATTGGTTGTTTATTTTAAAGTAATTAAGTAAGATTAATGGTGACAGCTTAAACTTTTAAAACAATAGCTAGGATTAAACTGGCGCTATTACTCGGGTAGTCGTTACCTGACATATTAAGTCAAGCGAGTCTAGATCCGGCCAATCAGATTTCGTATCGAGTAATGGGCGTTTTCCGTAAATGGTCTTCCACCAATCAAAAATGAGATTAATCCAACACGTGGCATCTCTAATATTTGCCGGGATTTTTGGAAGATATAAATATATCTAGCTAAACTTTCACCATTATCTTCACTTAATAAATTACTTTGAAACGACAATATTGGATCTCTCTTATATTCAGGTAAGCCTCTATGTATATTTTTAATGTTTAAACTTTATATATATTTTATTCTAAACTTTGACTTAGAATTATATCCCTTTATATCGGATAAATACGATTAGTAGAATCGAGTATTACATTAATAGATATATTTCTACATCGACGTTAAATATTAAATAATAAACGGAAAAGTAAGAATTGATATGATTCATTACCTGTTTAATTACTTGAGGATATTTTACAATATATATATTTAATAAAACGGAAAAGTACGTTTGTCGACGAAATACTTGTTTGTTTAAATATGTTTCGATAATAGATAATTAATGTCTAAAAATAATTCAAAAGAAATGGTTCACGCTAAATCAAACGGAAAAGTAAGAATTTACATGATTTATTACTTGTTTCACTACTAGCGAATATTTTACAATATATATTTTTAATAGACGGAAAAGTACTATATATTCGATAGATTACTTGTTTATTAAAGAAATGTGTTATTTAGATTAGTTGAAATAATTAGTGACTAAAAAACACGGTATATGTTATTATCGATTAATACTTGTTGCTAAATAGAGATTTAAAAGTTATATTTAATAAAGATTTAATAGTTATATTTAAAAAAGATTTAATAGTTACATTTAATGAAGTTCGTATATATAATTAATTCGACATCAGTAATTTGTACCTCTTCACAAGCGAGTTAGCTCTATTGTATTACATTGAAATTATATATATATTATTATTATTATTATATGCTACACCACCCTATGTATATATATTATTATAAGCTACACTACCCTCTAAATAGTGTTTACGTTATATTGTTATTAATGTTTGAAATTATCTTCACTTAATAAATTACTTTGAAACGACAATATTGGATCTCTCTTTTATTCAGATTAAAAACCACCGAAAACAGCACTATTACAATATTTGGGTTATAAAAAAGTGGCTGGTTTACTATTTTAGTATAAGTGGTATATTTTACTCTTTTGTGGCTTATGATAGTGTCCCATGCCGTTAAGATGTTTCTGCAAAACTCAGGCAAATCTTTCAGGCCCTTTTGGCTATAATTGATAAACAAGTTCATGAGATAGTTTTAAGTTCTGATATTTGTTTAAGAAAAACTTCATAAAAGAAGTCCAAATTTCTCCTTTTGAGACCAGAATTTTTTTAGTCCACTGCAATCTAAAGGCGTGTTTTCTGAGCGTTATATCAGGAATGTTAAGACCACCAGACATTTTGGAACCAATTATAGCCTTGTATTTTATCAATGGAGGTTTGCCATTCCAGAGAAAATTGCGAATGGCTAAATGTATTTTTACCCTTGCCCACTCAGGTATACTAATTACTCTTAAATGATACCATAATTTAGATAAGCATAAAGTGTTTATAACAATACTCTTACCGAATAGTGAAAGATTACGACGTTTCCATAAATTTAAGATATTTGTTATATTTCGTCGGTGGGCGATCAAAACCTCGTATATCGGATTTTATAAGTTTTCAAGAGGGACAAAAAACTATCTACGGTCCCGGATTTTTTATTGAATGTGATTATATTTCTAATTTATGAACTAAATTGTGGAAAATAAAATATGGGAAGGTTATTTTTTGGATAATTTTAAGGGTTTATGTGCTCTGGCTATATACGACATTTTGTCTTGTTAAATTGGCGGCGTATGTGACATACGACGTTTTGATCCTAAATATAAGCCAGTTTTGGGTATATACGACGTTTTGTTCTTAATACGGTAACCTATTTACACAGATTATTTTTTTTTATTAAGCTAAGTTACCTAGTACAGTGGCGGACGCAAGATGCTTTTTTTTCATATCGGGCGGAGGGGGCTTTCGGAGAAAATCGGGGAAAAATCGGAGTGTCAGTGGTGAATTGCAAAGCTTATCTGCACCCGAATATAACACTCAATTGCATCAGCCGTATCACTCCAACAAAATGCTTAAATTTACACATTTAGTGGAAACTGAATAATGAGTTAATTTGTCATATAAGGGGGTAGGTTGGGCTCCTCGATATGCTACTGACCCAGTTGAGTAAGTTACCCGGGGTCACGATATCCACCAATTCAAGGTAAGGTAAGTTACCCGGGACGGTGGTATCCACTACATAACCCAAGGTTAAGTAACCTATCGGGCTATAATTTTCGCGACATAATTCAAGGCAAGTAACCCTGGGCCATAATATCCAAGACATGATCCAGGGTAACTAATCCAGGGCTATAATATCCACAACATAGTTCAAGGTAAGTTGCCCAGGTCTGCTACCTTGTCTGCGATATCACCTCGTTGGAAGCGGACGTTAAATTAAGCTATTTCACACACATGTCTACTACACAATTCCAATGCAGGTAAGTTTTCTGGTAGCTAAATACCCTTCGGTCGATTCTGGTACGTAAATATAGCCTAAGATCTGGATGATATTGACTAGACAATCTAAGATAAGATATCAAGGGTCGTGATATTTACTCCATAAAAATGAGTTCAAAACAAAACCCAAGGTATGTATAGAAATGTTTTGAGAAAAGCTATCCAATTAGACTCTTTCAAAATTGTATGTAGACGATTCTCTATTCTTGGATTTATTTCTCTTTTCGGTCGACCCATCTGTACACCACTTTTTCTTAGAGAGCAAACGTCGATAAAAACATATTCTGATTGTAACCTGTCATTAGTTTGCTTTCTGTATGTCTTTTCTTCCATTTCGCATACGGTTCTATCCTTGACATTACATTTCTTTACAACCAGAATGCTTCAAATACACTACATCTGTCACCCTCTGTATTTGAACATAATTTGCTAGGATTTGGAGATTTACACTTTAATGTACAGGACGGTGGTTTAAGTGTTTTTCCTAATCTTGTAGTAGCGTACTTGCAATGTCCATCATTATGAGTTAAACCCATGTATGGTTTACCATGCAAGCGTAATAGTTGGTTGTTGTTCTTAAACCAAACTGCTAGATCAGAGCACCCCTTTTTAGCTCTTTTAATATCTCAGCTGATATTGATTCTTCAGTGGATTCTATGTAATTGCGACTATAGCTGAAATGTCAGACGATGACAATCCCGTAACTCTCAACAGATGATTAGACCGAGTAAGTACTAGTTACTGGAAGTGATACTGGGGGGTTGTGAGTACCGGTTACTAGAGGTGATGCTTGAGCGAGGTAAGTACTAGTTACCGGGGGTGATGCGGGGGGGGGGGGTGTAAGTACCAGTTACTAGAGGTGATGCTTGAGCGAGGTAAGTACTAGATACCGGGGGTGATGCGGGGGGGGGGGGGGTTGTAAGGACCGGTTACTAGAGGTGATGCTTGAGCGAGGTAAGTACTTGTTCCGGGGGTGATGCGGGGGGTTGTAAGTACCGGTTAGTAGAGGTGATGCTGAGCGAGGTAAGTACTAGTTACCGGAGGTGATGCTGGGGGGTTGTAAGTACCGGTTACTAGAGGTGATGCTTGAGCGAGGTTAGTACTAGTTACCGCAGGTGATGGTGGGGGATGTAAGTAGCGGTTACTAGAGGTGATGCTTGAGCGAGGCAAGTACTAGTTACCGGAGGTGATCTGGGGGGGGGTACTAGAGGTGATGCTTGAGCGAGGCAAGTACTAGTTACCGGAGGTGATGCTGGGGGGGGGGTAATTACCGGTTACTATAGGCGGTGATTGAGCGAGCTCAGTACTGGTTACCAGAGGTGATGCTGAAAGGGTGTAAGTATTGGTTACTATAGGTGGTGATTGAGCGAGCTCAGTACTGGTTACTTTCGGTGGAACTTGAGAGAGACGGATCCGAATAATTCTTTGTAATGAGTACCTGAAACAAATAAGAAGAATAATAATAAAAAAGGAAACAGTTTGACATACGAAGGGTTGCAAACCAAAACGACCTAAGTCACTTTTTCCAACTTTTCAGGAGAAGCAAAAAACGAGATCTTTTAAACTATTGTACATATCAAACTAAAATGTTTTTCTAGGGTTTGTATGTATCAAATCTGTTAATGTTAACCGTGAGAGCATTAATATAGTTTGTTAATAACTTAAAAAATGGAAATATTCTATTTTTAAGGCATTAACTTCGGAGCAAAATAACCTAAGTCAGATAAAATCTCCCAGGAAGAAAAACCTAAGTCAAGAGAGGTTTGAGAGTCGAAAATAAAAAGCTTGTTCTAAGACATGAAAATACACACGATTTCAAACTTAAACATCTCAGAATTAACGCTTTATTCGTGACAAAAACAATTCATAAGTGATACAATTTAATGTAATATCAGTTCAAAGTAATGTAGTTTAAAACAGTTTCTGCTGTCACTAAAATTCGGTGAAATTAATCACTATCATCGCAATACTCGGATACGTCATCCTCTTCATCAGTTTCGTGGGCAAGTAACTCAAAGTATTGTCGTTTCACAGGGTCAGCTATGTATGGTATTTGCTTGCAGATGTCATTCCATTTTGGTCGTTTCAACTTAATGTGTGCTGTATATTTATGCTCCAGAACATCCAAATACGCGTTTCTTTTCAACAACTGGACCTTTTTCCACTCTTCACTGCAATCAAGAGTGTACCTACACCAGACTTCCGTGATATGGTCGACTTCGGTATCGATCCCAGTTGACCAGTCTTTCTCCGAACTCGTCCCATAGCTAAACCACCTGACCTTTGAAAATGCAACATTGATACCATTTTCGTCTTTAAATTGCGTTTTAATACTTTGTTTGCTTAATTTGCGATAGTCGAAGAAGTCTTGTGTGTTCATTTCCAGTGCAGAAAATTGACTAGGATTAAACCTGGCAGATTCTATGATATGTTTGTAGTCACTAGGGGTAATAACGTTTTCTACTTTTATTCTTTGCTGAATAAGACCGAAGTCGCGATCGTTTGCTAGACGGGTGTGTCCCCTTACTAAAAACTTATGATCAATGCTTTTGTATCTGCCATTCTGTATAAGGCTTTGAAAAAAGCAAACAACATCATGGTTTCTATTTTGCCCACCACAACCGTCCGAATAAAATACGCAGTGTTTTGCCCCTGTTTTCCTTTCCCAGAGTACTTTTTTCAAGCACGATGCAACCTCAGCTCCGCCCTTTTTAGCAACTGTCTCAGGATATATGCACATTATGCCGTCCTCGTTAACATGGTCGTGAACACCAAAATTATAAACATTCAACTGTCTACTATAGTACATTTCACCATGTTTTAGATTTGGCACCATGAGGTTTTGTTGGTAATCAAATGAATACATGTCCACAGTATTCTGTGAACAATCTTGCTCCTGTTGAAAATTGCGTATTCTATTCTCCCATGTTAGTTTTGCTTGGTCACGGTCCCTTTTCATTGCCGCATAGGACTGATCCGCAATATTGACATGCCTTCTTTTCTCTTCTTCAAGTTCTGTCCTCTTTTGTGCAACCTCTTCGTTGTATATTTTAGCTTCTAACAAATCGCAAGTGCCACAGGTATCGGTTCTGGGGTATCCAAAAGATAAACTATATTCATTGAAAACTTTTCTATACTTTCGTTCTGTTATCTCTCCATAGTATTCTTCTCCTCGATTCAAAGCTTCCCATGCTGCTGGTTCATGTTCATTCAGATACAGCTTCCACATTCTTTTTATGTTCAGATTTGCTGGCAAGTAACGCTTATTGGGATTGTCTTTTGGGGAATAGTGAGATTTCTGTGGACCAAAGCTTGCGATATGACTTTTAATTTTGATGATTGTGGTTTCAGGAGTTTTGTTTACTGGGGTATGTTTACCTCGCTTGTCTGAATTCGGTGATGTTGGGTCTTCAGTATCCATAAGATGTCTAACACGAGACCTGTCTATGCCGTGCACATGAAGAAAACAGCCAAAACAAACCTGACACCTTTCCCCGCTCATCAAATTTACATGGTACTTAAAGGGACAAGACCTATCTCTTGGCGTTATGTTTCGACTCCTTAATTGTTGCTTGTGTGTGCCTTTATCAATCAAGCCAAAAAGATATTGATTTTGTTCTTTTGAGTTTCCCATTTTGTGAAATGCTTCAAAAATTAGATTAGCATCCTCTTTTAATGTAGCAAAACACTTTTTGCGACAATCAACAATCTTAAGAGTTTTTTGTGGTATTATTTTATTTTTGTAATTGGCGTATGCTTCGCCACATACTTTTTTTTTCTTTGCAATATTTCTTTTCCAGTTATCTCGATTGGAACGTTTTCTTTTTTTACCTAAAATATGATGCACGCCTTCATCTATACCTCTACAAGATTCTACTGCTTCATCTACTACTGCCACCTCTATCTCTACTGCTTCAACCCTATCTCGCTCTACTATTACTTCATCTACCTCTATTCCTACTTCACCTCTATCCCTCTCTACTACTGCTCCACCTGCGACTTGCTCAACTGCTACACCATCTCTATATATCTCCACTCCTGTGTCATCTCTCTCCACTACTGTGACATCTTTCGCTACTACCTTGCCATCTCTCTCGACTACTGTTTCATTCTTATCTATCTCTACTACTGCTTTATCTCTCTCTTCTCTTGCTTCACCTCCATCTACCCCTACCGCTTTATCTCCGTGTTCTTCTATTGCTGTCCCATCAACCTCTACTACTGCGTCAACTCTTATAGCTTGATCGGCGACATCATCCCTATTTGTAGGCTCCAATTCTTCCAATTCTACTGATAATTTCGATTTAATTAAAGGTTCCTCTACTGTCACACCTAGCAATATGTCGTACGACTCGTCGTTGTCCGAAGAGTTATCACAACTACTATGGGAATCAGGATTGTAGTCTGGGTCGTTCATATTGGAACGTTCTGACAGCTTATAATCAGTGTCCGACTCAGAATCTACTGAATTCTGTGACGCCGTAAGGGCAACATTAATGGTATGTGTGACTGCGACATCACATTTATTTACATCAACAAGTTCAATCACCGATTCATCGTTATCTTCGATGTCGGTGTCTGATTCAAACAACAAACGGATAACATCATCGGTGCTTAGGTGTTCCATGTTGGGCCAATACCTACAAATAAAAGCAGAAAACACTTTGTTAGACAAAAGATAAGATTTAGCAGTTTAATAATAAGCTGTTGTTAAAATTAATTGAAAAATTGAAAAAAATACACATTACGTTCACTGCCAGGCAAAACAGCCTTAGTCAACGGTGCAGAAATTGTGTAACTATTCAAAATTTAAATCCCTTTTCGAATAATATTAGTGATTTTTATGATCAGAAGTAGTTTATTCATAATTCTTTACATATTGTATGTCAATACTCACCTTAAAATACCACTGAAATGCGTTTTTAAGGCTTGACCTTCTCACTTGTTTACAGCGACCTTGTGCCTAGTTTATATTTTTTCACCTCCTTTTCTGAAGAGTTGCCAACTAAAATAGCCTAAGTCATGTGAAGTCCAGGCAAAATAACCTAAGTCTGACTTAGGTTATTTTTGCACTGTGAGTCAGAGTTTAAAACTTAAATTTTGGGGCAAAGAGTCGATATAGCCCTAGAAGCTTTTGACTAGAATGTGGAATACGACTAGAGCTTTTAAGATGCATTATTATGTCAAAACAACCTAAGTCTGACTTAGGCTATTTTGGCACATCAACAACGGGTGGTGAGGGTAATAGTAACGGGGATGCGAGAGAGTTGGGAAAGGGATATAAAATAAGGTAATTTCGGGAATAACATGGTTAAATTTTCATTTGAATAAGTTGTGTCGTCTTTGGCTTTGGAAGGAGACTGGAGGACCCTGAGAAACCCCCCGAAGTTAGGCAGACGACCTACTCCTTTTCACCTAGAGATTGGGTTCGATGTGACCATGCCACTTGACTCAATGACAGACCTTATGATTTAAAGCGCACACGTTAGACACAACCCACCCTCCCCTCACCGGCGGGTAACTTGATAAAGTATTAATGCCTGTATTCCACTTAACCTGTATGTACTGACTCATGTCCTTTAGTTCAGTAGATATGTCAGATTCGAACTACTTTTAACGCAAAGCCTGCAGCGTTTAATTGATTAGATCAACCAATTTCACTTTCTTGGTCCTTCAAGCTGGTCCTTTAAGTAAGCTGGTTCGTTGAGTGTCTATCAGTTCAAGAATATTGGGGGTGGGGGGAGGTCGTCTAGATTTGGGACACAGTATTATACGTTTCACTCCTTTTCTAAAGTGAATTCCTCACTGATTTAGACTCGAAACGCTACTATACTAATATGTCAAAATATACAATATCCATCTGTGCAATTAAATTCTTACCTTGTTGGTGTCCTGAAGCCTGCGTCGACGTCAATAGGAGATACCACGTTTTGGTTCTTAAAAACCACGTGAATGTGAAAGATGTTTTATGACAATAGGAGATACGATGTTTTGGTTCTTAAAAAACACGTGACTTTGAAAGATGTTTTATGACAATACGAGATACGACGTTTTGGTTCTTAAAACCCACGTGTCTTTGAAAGATGTTTTATGACAAATTGGCGTATATAAGATACGACATTTTGGTTTGTAGAAAATTTCACGAATCAGAATACGACGTTTAGTCACATGCCTATAACTTGAGTTCTAACTGGATTACAACTACCGCGAATAGAGCATTCGACGCGCCATTAAAATACGATTCTAACCATGTAAAAAACGTTTTTGGCGATCAAAACCTCGTATATCGATTTTGGCTCCAAAAACCAGTACTGAGCTCGCTCAATCACCACCTATAGTAACCAATACTTACACCCTTTCAGCATCACCTCTGGTAACCAGTACTGAGCTCGCTCAATCACCGCCTATAGTAACCGGTAATTACCCCCCCCCCCCAGCATCACCTCCGGTAACTAGTACTTGCCTCGCTCAAGCATCACCTCTAGTAACCGGTACTTACAACCCCCCTCCCCAGATCACCTCCGGTAACTAGTACTTGCCTCGCTCAAGCATCACCTCTAGTAACCGCTACTTACAGCCTCCAGCATCACCCCCAGTAACTAGTACTTACCTCGCTCAAGCATCACCTCTGGTAACCGGTCCTTACAACCCCCCGCATCACCCCCGGTATCTAGTACTTACCTCGCTCAAGCATCACCTCTAGTAACTGGTACTTACACCCACCCCCCGCATCTCCCCCGGTAACTAGTACTTACCTCGCTCAAGCATCACCTCTAGTAACCGGTACTCACAACCCCCCAGTATCACTTCCAGTAACTAGTACTTACTCGGTCTAATCATCTGTTGAGAGTTACGGGATTGTCATCGTCTGACATTTCAGCTATAGTCGCAATTACATACAATCCACTGAAGAATCAATATCAGCTGAGATATTAAAAGAGCTAAAAAGGGGTGCTCTGATCTAGCAGTTTGGTTTAAGAACAACAACCAACTATTACGCTTGCATGGTAAACCATACATGGGTTTAACTCATAATGATGGACATTGCAAGTACGCTACTACAAGATTAGGAAAAACACTTAAACCACCGTCCTTGTACATTAAAGTGTAAATCTCCAAATCCTAGCAAATTATGTTCAAATACAGAGGGTGACAGATGTAGTGTATTTGAAGCATTCTGGTTGTAAAGAAATGTAATGTCAAGGATAGAACCGTATGCGAAATGGAAGAAAAGACATACAGAAAGCAAACTAATGACAGGTTACAATCAGAATATGTTTTTATCGACGTTTGCTCTCTAAGGAAAAGTGGTGTACAGATGGGTCGACCGAAAAGAGAAATAAATCCAAGAATAGAGAATCGTCTACATACAATTTTGAAAGAGTCTAATTGGATAGCTTTTCTCAAAACATTTCTATACATACCTTGGGTTTTGTTTTGAACTCATTTTTATGGAGTAGATATCACGACCCTTGATATCTTATCTTAGATTGTCTAGTCAATATCATCCAGATCTTAGGCTATATTTACGTACCAGAATCGACCGAAGGGTATTTAGCTACCAGAAAACTTACCTGCATTGGAATTGTGTAGTAGACATGTGTGTGAAATAGCTTAATTTAACGTCCGCTTCCACCGAGGTGATATCGCAGACAAGGTAGCAGACCTGGGCAACTTACCTTGAACTATGTTGTGGATATTATAGCCCTGGATTAGTTACCCTGGATCATGTCTTGGATATTATGGCCCAGGGTTACTTGCCTTGAATTATGTCGCGAAAATTATAGCCCGATAGGTTACTTAACCTTGGGTTATGTAGTGGATACCACCGTCCCGGGTAACTTACCTTACCTTGAATTGGTGGATATCGTGACCCCGGGTAACTTACTCAACTGGGTCAGTAGCATATCGAGGAGCCCAACCTACCCCCTTATATGACAAATTAACTCATTATTCAGTTTCCACTAAATGTGTAAATTTAAGCATTTTGTTGGAGTGATACGGCTGATGCAATTGAGTGTTATATTCGGGTGCAGATAAGCTTTGCAATTCACCACTGACACTCCGATTTTTCCCCGATTTTCTCCGAAAGCCCCCTCCGCCCGATATGAAAAAAAAAGCATCTTGCGTCCGCCACTGTACTAGGTAACTTAGCTTAATAAAAAAAAATAATCTGTGTAAATAGGTTACCGTATTAAGAACAAAACGTCGTATATACCCAAAACTGGCTTATATTTAGGATCAAAACGTCGTATGTCACATACGCCGCCAATTTAACAAGACAAAAATGTCGTATATAGCCAGAGCACATAAACCCTTAAAATTATCCAAAAAATAACCTTACCATATTTTATTTTCCACAATTTAGTTCATAAATTAGAAATATAATCACATTCAATAAAAAATCCGGGACCGTAGATAGTTTTTTGTCCCTCCTGAAAACTTATAAAATCCGATATACGAGGTTTTGATCGCCCACCGACGAAATATAACAAATATCTTAAATTTATGGAAACGTCGTAATCTTTCACTATTCGGTAAGAGTATTGTTATAAACACTTTATGCTTATCTAAATTATGGTATCATTTAAGAGTAATTAGTATACCTGAGTGGGCAAGGGTAAAAATACATTTAGCCATTCGCAATTTTCTCTGGAATGGCAAACCTCCATTGATAAAATACAAGGCTATAATTGGTTCCAAAATGTCTGGTGGTCTTAACATTCCTGATATAACGCTCAGAAAACACGCCTTTAGATTGCAGTGGACTAAAAAAATTCTGGTCTCAAAAGGAGAAATTTGGACTTCTTTTATCAAGTTTTTCTTAAACAAATATCAGAACTTAAAACTATCTCATGAACTTGTTTATCAATTATAGCCAAAAGGGCCTGAAAGATTTGCCTGAGTTTTGCAGAAACATCTTAACGGCATGGGACACTATCATAAGCCAAAAAAGAGTAAAATATACCACTTATACTAAAATAGTAAACCAGCCACTTTTTTATAACCCAAATATTCTACTTAACAGTAAACCATTGTATTTTCCTAATTATGTGAGTAAAGGTCTCCGTAAGATATATGATATTAGCTATGTTATTGTCCCCGGCCTTTTACCAACACATTCTATTATTGATTGTTTTGATCTTGATGAAGATTCCGATGATGATTGTAAACACGAAGAGAAAATAACAAAACAATATAAACAAATTGTATCATCCCTACCGAGGGACTGGGTTGCTATTATAAATACTAACACCTACAGTGTCAAACGCCTTCAAATCTATTTATCGAAGTTGAAGACGGGAGACAACTCCAGATTATAAATTTCTCATCAGGAGGCAGACCACCATTAATTTCCCCATTGACTTCAATGTTAATTCTGGACTCTTTGCCCACCTCCAACTTTCTCCCAAATTTTCGTTGGGCGAAATGCTTTTCACTACAGACAGAGGAACAAATAGCCATGTCTTTGCACTAAAATTTTTATGAGGTTGACCACCAAAATTTTGAGATACACGAACTTGAAGAAGCATACTCAAAACATGTATCTAGTTGCCGTACATTTCACCGTAGTCAACCTCATAACGCCGTTATCCTTCTGCCTCAAAATCATGAATATTTACCAAAACCTGGCAGAAAATATTACTTCAAACACTCTTAGTCCATTCTAGGCCAAAAAATCAACAAAAATGGGCATGCAAAGGGGGAGAAAATAGACAGAGAGAGAACTGCTATAAATAGACGAACAACAATTTGTGGGTACCGAGATGGTGAAATTTAATGGTGGTCTGCCTCCTATATGTTTTTAAAAGTTCATATATCATCAAAATTCTTTTCTTTATAGCTTCACATTTATTTTTGCAAAATTATTTTAATACAGAATCAAAAAAAAAATAATTGCAGAAGAAATGGTGACCCTTTAAAGTTATGTACTGTTTTGTATGCTGGGTTGCAGATCAGGTCCATGGGCCTTTTGTTCTAGAATTGGAGTCTCTTTCCTAATATTTGGCAAAATGTGAGTTTTGCAAAAAGATTTAAAGAGTTTCAAACAAGTCTTATCAAAAATATTCAAAATATTGGGATATTTTTCAAAAATTGACCTAATTTTTTGACACTTTGTATGTCTCAAAATTCCAATAATTCCCTATTTCTTGGAAACTCTTGGGTGAAAGGCATTTATTTCTAGAAACCTTGGCTAGTATACAAGAAGACAAGCTGCAAATTGGTTGCATTGAGGGTAACTGTGAGGAACTATAATGAAACTTGTAAGCCCACCCCCTGAAAATGTTGCCGTGATAACAAATCCAACTTGTGTCCACATAAGTAATACTGTTGATGGAATATGGCTAAAAGCCACATTTTGCTATCCTTGGATTGTATACATACATACAAACACAGGTACTTCTAAGAAATATAAATCATTTATTAAAATATTGATTGATAAATGTAAAATAAATGCTGTATTTAGTTGACAACCACCCACTCCAACAAAAGGGTCACAAAGCACTTCTTTTTTTTTTAAAAAAAAGGGAATATTTCAGTATTTAAAACACTTTAACAATCAGAGGTATCCTTGGAATTACGTAGTGTCAATATTTTGTGGAAGCAAGTTGTTTTAATCTTTACATCAATTTCCTGACAAAATGAGGTGGAAAAAGGGAGTTATGACATAATTCATTGCATAAAAGGAGTATGAAAAGGCTATTAATTAATATTTCATTGCTCTGTAAGTGCCACATTTTAAAAGATCACCACAAATAATAGATTTACATCAAACATGTCAAACATTAAGCTGCAAAAGACATCTACAACATATCCATTTTGGGGTGTGTCATAGAATAACATGTTTGGCCATATAGAAAAAGTCTTAAAAATTCATGGAATCTTTTATGTATCTATTTGTTTGTGCAAAATAAAATGCTCGGTTACAATTCAAGCACAAAATCCAATTACTGTTACTTCGGAGTCAATATGTTTTTAATTGAATATCCAAATATCATGTTCAAGAAAATGGGTGGGGTGGGGAGGTTGAGCTAGTCTAAATGAAATAAAGACAGAGAAATTTTCCTGCAGACACAAAGATTTTACTTTCTCGAGAGAGGAAATGCAACAATTGCAGGTTTTAAAAGATTAAAATTGTGTTAAGTCTGAGGAACACCCAAGCAAAATGCAGTTCACTCATGTTTTGAAAATTCTAACATGCCTCAGCAGTACATAATTAGACAAATTTTTCTTAATTTTTAAATTTCTAACAAACACATAGATACTTTTTCAATATCTAACCTTTACGATGCAGAAAAAGTCAAAGTTACACATCAAAATATTTTTCACTAATTTTGAACAAATCTCATATTTGAAGATGCTTTATCTGATGTCCCAGCAATGACCTGAAATATTATTTGTTAAATTTTTAATTAAATAAATTTTTGTTTTAAGCTGTACTCACAGTTATGAATCTGTCAAGTATTGTCAAAAGGAAATGTTTTAATATGGCTAACATGTATAGAAAAACATGGTTTTTGTTGCTTTTGTTAAAGTAGAGATTTTTAGTCCGCTTCCAACTTAGGTGCAGACAAGATAATATGCGTTAGAATACGTGAATACACTTACAGAGAAATAAGTTTTACAGAGAAATTAGTTTTACAAAGTATATTTTTTATAGCATCCACACCTTTAAATTACAGTACGTTTCTAAGTGACAAACACCTTCCCAAAATTTGGGATACAAATCACTAGCAGTAGCACATTTGGTAGGAAACCATCCTAGAGTAGCTTTAATATTGCTCACAATACCAACAACCATAAAAACCAAACAATGGGTTGCTACATTATCTTTCATTCTGGAGTCCTGCTTTAAACGTTCACTGAAAAATATAAATTGGTTGTTGTTGAAATATCTTCACAAAAACTTGAAACATTAAATGGATAATCGAGACTATGCTTTACTGACGTTAGTAATAATGATTGAGGCTTGGCGGAAATTTCAATCGCTTAAATCTCAGTTCATAGTGAACCAATTAGACTGAAATTTTCAGCAAATTATCTTTACATTATTTACAGAACAGGAGTGTGGGTTTAAAAGTCAAACAATCTAATTGAAATTCAGATCTATATTTCGTTTGGTTTTTATAATTTCGATGGCCTACACTACATGTAGATCTAACAAGTTATAGCGGGAGGTCACGTTCAGCCAGTTCAGATGTCAAGCACGCGACATTTGACCCTATAACCTCAGTCAATCGATCAACCAATCAGAATCGTTGTTGCTTTGTTTTGATAATGCCTACCCACAATTCCGCGCAAAAACCCTCGATTCGACAGACAATTTGATTGGCTGACCCCCCATTTCAAACAGAACACGAGTTAAATAACAAGTCCTTCAGATCCTAATGTAGTATAGACAAGTAAAACGAAATTTTGAACAACAAAACGAAACGAAATAGGATCTGTATTTTAATCAGATTGAAAGTCAAAGAGTATAGATTAATTTACATACCCAATAAAGCAAACAACATTGCCACTCTGGGGATCAAACACTAAATCTGATTTTATGGACATTTCATCGTGAAGTACAACTACCCACTTCTCATTTTCCTTCAACGCAACAGATAAATCTTTCAATTCTTTCAACACTTCATGGTTGAAGCCAGGAGCAGGTTTGATAACATTAGTATAATCCCTCAAAGTTGATTCTCCTGGTAGATTTAGTACACCTGTTTCTCTTAACGTTCTGTAACATGATGGACTTTGGCTGTGTAATAATATTGCTAGTCTCAGCATCATGGGGTGCCACTTATGACCGCCTTTAGCTTTTGCGAATGATACTTTTTGTTCTTTCCAAAATAAATTTACAAATGGGTCAGATAACTGTTGATTATCAAGGACACTGATTAAGGAGTCATGCAAGTCACTGTTCACATCAACACATTCTTTTTTGAGTTTTCTTTGAATTTCATTAAGCTGTTTATTTAATTTTCTAATTTTTTTTCTGGATTCTTTTAATGCCCTGGATAGAATGCCTTTTCCAACTCTTTGAAGGCCTGTTTTTGAAGACATGATTTTTGAAATATTCGTTTGATTATCTCTTCTGTATTTTCGCTGAAGGTTTGTGGTTTGTGAACACATGGTAACAGTTTTGACACATATTATTATGTTTGCTTTTATGAGCATAAGCAATAGTTATACCTCTACAGTTAGTTGACCTCACAGTACTGTCATACTTAATATATTGAGGTTGATTCATTCTAAGTATTAAGTGTTGAAAATGATTTGGGTGTTTGGATAGATCAATATCTGAGTTTTTCTGGAGATGTGGGTCAGTAATACCAAGACAATAGTTTAATTCTTCAATTTCAAGTAAAAAAGATTTAAGATCTGTTACAACATTAACAGTTTCAGGAAGAACATAGTTATTATAGGATATTGTGCATACCATTGATTTCGTTACTGACAATTTTAAATCTATTCCTTTCAAAAATCTTCGAAATTCCACACATGTTGCTTTAATTTCTCGAAACCATCCACTTGGTAACTTATCATCTTGTACATTGCTAAAAGTAGGCTCTTGATTTGCTGGTGATATCTGTTCTTCAAAAATGACTGGTGTTAATCGTACTGTCTGTAAAATAATTTTGAAAATAAAAGGTGCAATCTGACCATTACCGGGTATCGGGCCTTAGCATGGTAATTCAATATTCATGTGCTGTATCGCTCATAAATCGGGCCTCAGCTGGGTAATTTATATAAATTAGTACATATTCCTGTCTGCATGAATCTAGTTCACCGTCCTCCAGTGTCACACAGTTCACGGTAATCGTAACATGTAAGACGAGAGAAGAATTAAAAACAACTATACTATGAATATCTATGGATACATCCTAAATATAACCCCGTATTTAAATTATTACTTACCGGAGTTTTCCGTGGTGGATATGGTCTGGTGACAATGGATTTCACCGGAAGGTGTAAAGATGGCAAACTTCCAAATTTGAGACTTAGTTTTCTTTTTGTTGCACGATTTGAATTTTGTCCTGAAATGGGAAGTTGGTTAAATTTTAATAAAATAATAAATTTATTATATAGTGATAGTCGAGTCATATAAATACATAATGTTTAAATGAAAGTAGCCTAATTAGGCAAACCAAAAGCAGCCTTTTTCTAAATGTTTATTTCAATTAGGCCCAAAGGCCAGGCCTAAGCCTTAGGGCAAGGCTTATCTATTAATTATTATACTTAGGGCTAGCTAGGCCTATTAATTATATTTTTATTTAATACCGATGATGAAAAAGCCAAAGAGCATTCGGAAGCCTAAAATTAAGCCTTATTATGAATTATACAAATAACGTATAAAATTCAAGCAGATTTAGTATTTACAATTGAATTAGTGACTTGTGGGTAGGCCTAGATCTAAATACTTACTGTTTACGTTTTCATCCAAGCAGTCAGGTTCAAAATGACATATTGTAATTTTCTCCTCGTTGATAGGATCCTTGCGTGTTTGTCTGACGATGGATAAGATTCTTTCCCTCCACTCCAAGTTGGTTTGACCTCTAGGCAGATGGAAGAAAGAAAGGCCTTTATTTCTCGAACGGCTTGCAGAACAACCAACAATGCAACAATTATCTCCACCCATTATTATTATCGTCTGCTAACAAGATACCGGAAGTTGAGCATGCACTTAGCTGAAGAACGTCGCGCAGCCACAAATTTTACCGGAAGTAGACGTGACCTGGCGTTCCAGTGTATTTAGTTCTATGGTTAAAATTAGTTTGTAATATAAGCAGTTGCCAAGAAATGGGCAGTTCTGCATAAGTCACTGTTTTCGTTATTTTGCCTGTAATGTAGTCAATTATTATTGGATTTTTATAAAAGTGACATCATTTGATTCAAAAAGCATGTAGCGTCATATCAAGTTGATTACTATTTAAAATTGACACCGGAAGTGACGTCATTTTGTCAAAAACTGCATTTTAAACTTTTTAAATCAAAGTTTTGGTTTAAATTCACATATAAACACAACTCATATGGTCATATAGATATCATAAAATTGTTTCTAACTGGTTCGGTTGCCGAGAAATAGGAGGTTTTCTACAGGTCACTTTTGAAGGTTTTGGGGCCATAAAAGTGTCAATTATTATTCGATTTTCATAAACGCTACACCATGTTATACCTAATGCCATTCGGGATTTCATACAAGTAATTTAAAATTTTCCTTATCACCGGAAGTAACGTCATTTTATTCAAATGAGTCTGTTTTGAAATCTTTTTCAAATTATGGTATTTGATGCCAATCAACAAATAGAATGAAGCCATACAATCATACAGATATCACAAAATGGTTTCTAACTTGTACGGTTGCCGATAAATAGCCGATTTTCTGCAAGTCACTTTTCAAGTTTTTTGGTCTTTAAAAGTGACAATTATTATTCGATTTACATAAAATTTTCACTATATGATATCGTATGCCATTTCTGATTTCATAAGACTAATTGAACATTTTCATAACAACGGGAGTAATTTAATTTTGTCAAGATCATTTACAAGTAACAAATGTATAAAGTGAATTGATATTGCTGGATTTGGTTCATTCTGCGTCCATTTTATTTGTGTGCAATGTTAATTTGGAAACCTGTTTAGTGGTTTCGTTGGTACCAGAAGTGACATATGTTCAAGGGTAACTTGGCACCGGAAGTGACATGTTTAAGGGTAACGTGGCACCAGTGAAACCCGTCATTCCTGCATGCAGTTCTAGTTTAATTATATAATTACCGTAGCGGTCTTTTGATACATTGTTAATATTATAAAAATCCCCTCCTATTATTACACAATATGATTCATAATTACTTGTTATACTATTTATTTGATTTAAAAGTGTACTAAAGTAAACACTTTGATCGTTATCAGCAATAGGACTATAAGTATTTACAATAATATATTTGTGCACATAACTTTTAATGACTATTATATTATAGTAGCCTTTGCTGTCAGACAAAGTTTGAATAATGTCATAATTATTAGGGTTTCACACTGCGAAGCTTGTGTGAAACACTATTGTTTTTGTTAAAATTATTAGGGTTTCACACTGCGAAGCTTGTGTGAAACACTATTGTTTTTGTTAAAATTATTATTCTTATTAGGGTTTCACACTGCGAAGCTTGTGTGAAACACTATTGTTTTTGTTAAAATTATTATTCTTATTCTTATTATTAGGGTTTCACACTGCGAAGCTTGTGTGAAACACTATTGTTTTTGTTAAAATTATTATTCTTATTATTATTATTCTTCTTTTGTTTTGAGTAGATCTCAGCAACTGCTTGTCGCATCGTTACGATTTGTTCGGTTTTATTGGGAAAGTGGGTGTGACTTAGAGGATAAAGCTATTTTGAACGTTCTGCGACAATGCGAAATGTCCGAAATCACCAAATTATCGTTTTTTAAAATATTGCAGTAATTTTAACAATAATCATTGAATTTTAACTTTCGATACATTTTGGCATAGCCAGAGACAGGGCACATAGCTACACTACTTTCGATTTTTGATTTTCGGTAAATCTTCAAAGATATTAGGCGCCAAATTTTGAAAATTTAAAATTTTACAAAAAATTTTTGTATTTATGAATATTTTTTAGTCGTATTATGCACAGAATTAAAATGTCATCTGACTAGTGCAAAAATGTTAAAGAATTTTGTCTCAGTAATTTACCTTGGCCGCCATTGGCTAATTCAGTTTTTAAGTCCTAGATTAATTTTTTATTGTTCGATTTGTATAAAACAAAGTTCATATGCTTCGTTGTATCAATTGTCATTTTTTTTATTACCAAAAGTTTTATCTGTCGGCACCGGAAGTGGCATAATTTTACACAAAACTACAATTTTGACAGTTATTTTCCTTCTTCGAAAACAAATATTATTTTTTGGAAAAATTATTTGACTCAAAGAGTGTGCCCTTTCAAGGCGCAAAAAATGTAGGAAGCAGTTTTTTTAATTTTGATTTCATTTTCGAGCAAATTCGATTAAGAGGCTAAAAATGGTGTAAAATTGGCCTATGTACAACCTATTCAGGCTTTTCAGATTTTAAAATATTTCTTCGTAACTTTTATAAACTTGTAGCTATAATCCATACGAAGAAAATGTATGTTAAAATTCGTTTGTACTATAAGCAGTTTTCAAGAAATGGGCAGTTCTGTACAAGTCACTGTTTTCGTTATTTTGCCTTTAAAATAGTCAATTATGATTGGATTTTTATAAAAGTGACATCATTTGATTCAAAAAGCACGTAGCGTCATATCAAGTTGATAACAATTTAAAATTGACACCGGAAGTGACATCATTTGGTCAAAAAATGCATTTTAAACTTTTTAAATCAATGTTTTATTCAACCAAGAATAACTTAATATGTATTAATAATTTTAACTTTTGGTTTAAATTCACATATAAACACAACTCTTATGGTCATATACATATCATAAAATTGTTTCTAACTTGTTCGGTTGCCGAGAAATAGACGGTTTTCTACAGGTCACTTTTGAAGGATTTGGCGCCATAAAAGTGTCAATTATTATTCGATTTTCATAAACGTTACACCATGTTATACCTAATGCCATTTGGAATTTCATACAAGTAATGTAAGATTTTCATTATCACCGGAAGTAACGTCATTTTGGCAAAAACTGTATTTTTAGCCTTCAAAACAGATATTTTATTCAAATGAGTCTGTTTTGAAATCTTTTTCAAATTATGGTATTTGATGTCAATCAACAAACAGAATGAAGCCATACGATCATACAGATACCACAAAATGGTTTCTAACTTGTACGGTTGCAGAGAAATAGCCGATTTTCTACAAGTCACTTTTCAAGTTTTTTGGTCTTTAAAAGTGGCAATTAATATTCGATTTACATAAAATTTTCACTATATGATATCGTATGCCATTTCTGATTTCATAAGACTAATTGATCATTTTCATTAACACTGGGAGTAATTTAATTTTGTCAAGATCATTTACAAGTAACAAACGTATAAAATGAATTGATATTGCTGGATTTGGTTGATTCTGCGTCCATTTTATTTGTGTGCAATGTTAATTTGGAAACCTGTTTAGTGGTTTCGTTGGTACCAGAAGCGACACATGTTCAAGGGTAACTTGGCACCGGAAGTGACATGTTTAAGGGTAACGTGGCACCAGTGAAACCCGTCATTCCTGCATGCAGGTCTAGTTCTTCTTTTGTTTTGAGTAGATCTCAGCAACTGTTAGTCGCATCGTTACGATTTCTTCGGTTTTACTGGGAAAGTGGGTGTGACTTAGAGGATAAAGCTATTTTGAACGTTCTGCGACAATGCGAAATGTCCGAAATCACCAAATTATCGTTTTTTAAAATATTGCAGTAATTTTAACAATAATCATTGAATTTTAACTTTCGATACATTTTGGCATAGCCGGAGACAGGGCACATAGCTACACTACTTTCGATTTTTGATTTTCGGTAAATCTTCAAAGATATTAGGCGCCAAATTTTGAAAATTTAAAGTTTTACAAAAAAACTTTTTTATTTATGAATATTTTTTAGTCGTATTATGCACAGAATTAAAGGGTCGTCTGACTAGTGCAAAAATGTTAAAGAATTTTGTCTCAGTTATTTACCTTGGCCGCCATTGGCTAATTCAGTTTTTAAGTCCTAGATTAATTTTTTATTGTTCGATTTGTATAAAACAAAGTTCATATGCTTCGTTGTATCAATTGTCATTTTTTTTATTACCAAAAGTTTTATCTGTCGGCACCGGAAGTGGCATAATTTTACACAAAACTACAATTTTGACAGTTATTTTCCTTCTTCGAAAACAAATATTATTTTTTGGAAAAATTATTTGACTCAAAGAGTGTGCCCTTTCAAGGCGCAAAAAATGTAGGAAGCAGTTTTTTTAATTTCGATTTCATTTTCGAGCAAATTCGATTAAGAGGCTAAAAATGGTGTAAAATTGGCCTATTTACAACCTATTCAGGCTTTTCAGATTTTAAAATATTTCTTCGTAACTTTTATAAACTTGTAGCTATAATCCATACGAAGAAAATGTATGTTAAAATTCGTTTGTACTATAAGCAGTTACCAAGAAATGGGCAGTTCTGTACAAGTCACTGTTTTCGTTATTTTGCCTGTAAAATAGTCAATTATGATTGGATTTTTATACAAGTGACATCATTTGATTCAAAAAGCACGTAGCGTCATATCAAGTTGATTACAATTTAAAATTGACACCGGAAGTGACATCATTTGGTCAAAAAAATGCATTTTAAACTTTTTAAATCAATGTTTTATTCAACCAAGAATAACTTAATATGTATTGATAATTTTAACTTTTGGTTTAAATTCACATATAAACAAAACTCATATGGTCATATAGATATCATAAAATGGTTTCTAACTTGTTCGGTTGCCGAGAAATAGACGGTTTTCTACAGGTCACTTTTGAAGGTTTCGGGGCCATAAAAGGGTCAATTATTATTCGATTTACATAAAATTTTCACTATATGATATCGTATGCCATTTCTGATTTCATAAGACTAATTTAACATTTGGATTAACACCGGGAGTAATGTAATTTTGTCAAGATCATTTACAAGTAACAAATGTATAAAATGAATTGATATTGCTGGATTTTGTTGATTCTGCGTCCATTTTATTTGTGTGCAATGTTAATTTGGAAACCTGTTTAGTGGTTTCGCTGGTACCGAAAGTGACATATGTTCAAGGGTAACTTGGCACCGGAAGTGACATGTTTAAGGGTAACGTGGCACCAGTGAAACCCGTCATTCCTGCATGCAGGTCTAGTTAGGGTTTCACACTGCGTAGCTTGTGTGAAACACTATTGTTTTTGTTAAAATTATTATTAGGCTTTCAGACTTTCGTCTGAAAGCCTATTGTGATTACTAAAATTATTATTAAGTTTTCATATGTATTACATATGAAAGCTTATTGTTTCTGTTAAGATTAATATTATTAAGCTTTCATATTACATATGAAAGCTTATTGTTTCTGTTTAAGTTATTATTATTAGGCTTTCAGACTTTCGTCTGAAAGCCTATTGTGATTACTAAAATTATTATTTATTATTATTATTTTATTTTTCGGGGGAGCCTATTTCTCAGTGTCTGTAACAGATACAGATCTGGGACATAATTTTCTATCAGGAAACCATATGGTGGCTATCCCTTCCACTGTATTTGAAACTTCTGCGCAGACCGGAAGTGGCCGAATTTCGTGCGGTGCCAAATATTTAAAAAACGGCCGTAGATTCGTCAATTCTGTATCTATTTTCATACAAATTACATTTTTGGAAACCCTGAGTCTTTTCTCGGACGATAGCAGTTGAAAATTTTGCAATTTCGAAACTTCGCCGCTGACTTCTAGCGTTCGAAAAATGAAAATATGTTGTTTAAGACACATTTTTTGTTATTTTTCAAAATTTTAAAATTTGACCTACATTTTTGGATACCTGAAGGCAATCCGGTTCCAGTAATATAAGTTTCATTCAGAGTTATCGCCCTTTATTTTTCGATTTTTTTCGAATTTTCACACATTTTGTGAGCTTAAGTTTCGTTTTACGGCCAGATCGACGCTTCTGAAATTCCTGGAACATGAAGTAATATGGTCAAACCACCGTTTAAAGCAATTTCAACAACAATCCGTAAACCGGAAGTAGTCGAAATAATATGCGATATTTTGAAAAAAAAGTGAAAAATGGGTGTTTTGGGTAAAAACACGATTTCTCCGTCCGATATCAACGGATTAAACGAATTAAGGTATCATTTGGTTGGGCGCTGATTGGACCACTGAATGATACCCAATTCGTAAGGATACGATTAGCAGGAAGCAAAATATGGCACGCTGAAAATCAAGTATTTTCTGATTTTTAGCATTTTTGGACGCCTGTATCTCGAAAACTTAACCGCAACTTTTTTTTTAATTTTTTCTATCGAGAGTCCTTTCGGAGGTTTTTTGCATGAAGCCATCCAATAAGACTTTGAAATATCTGGAACAGGTGAAATAACGGACTGAAAATCGAAAAAAGTCGAAAAATCGTGAAATTTTGGAAAATGCTCTACTTTTTTTTATTTTAAGAGATTTTCAAAAAAAGATTGTATATTCAGATAGCTGACCTAATTACGATTCTAACGATGTATAATATGTATGTAGTTTTTGAAATTTAATTTTCGATATTTTAATTTTTTTGCATTTTTGGCACTTTTGAACATAGGATTTCTCAGGGGCATTTTATCTGATCAGATAATGTAATATGTCATTACAGAGCCCTGTGGCTATTTTAGTGCCCAAACCGCCTATTAAAACTATTCCGACAATAATAGCCATACCGGAAGTATTCAAAAAATGAAAAAATAATGTTAAAAACATTGTCGCACTTGCGAAAAACTTGATTTCTCCCTTAGGTAATAACGGACCAAAAGAACTAAAGTTTCGCTGGATAGCCCTATTAATGGACCATAATATGGTGTCTAAATAATACGATTTCGATGATTAGTAAATAAATTATTGTATGCCAAAAATCTAGTATTTTCCGATTTTTTAACATTCTGAGACGGCCTTTTCTCGAAAATAACGCCGCAGATTTTTCTTAAACTTTTCTTACTCAAAGTCCTATCGGTTGTCTATATAGTGAATCCAAAATGAAAAGCATTGAAATAATATAAGAGGTCCAAAAATGGCCTCAAACTTTGAAAAAAATTGAAAAATCGTTAAATTTTTGGAAACGCTCTTTAATTTATCTTTTTTTCCAAAACTACTCAATGGATGTTTCTGACACTTCTGGTACAGAAAGTTAAGTATCCAAAGAACTTCGTAAAGCTGTCACGACAATGATCGTAAAACCGGAAGTAGTCGAAAAAATGTCCGATATTTTGAAAATTTTTTTTTTTTTTTGCGAAAACCTTTTTTATTTATGAATATTTTTTGATGGTATTTTACACAGGGTTAAAATATCATCCTACTTGAGCAGAAATGATAAAAAAAAAATGTCTCGGTAATTTGCGTTAGCCGCCATCGGCACATTTAGTTTTTCGTAACCAGAAAAACTATTTATTGTTCGATTTGTATAAAACAAAGTTCATATGCTCCGTGGTCCCAATTGCAATTTTTTTTGTTACGGTGAAATTTTTCTGTCGGCAACGGAAGTGACGTAATATTAACAAAAACTACAATTTTGACAGTTCGGTACCACTTTTTGAAAGCAAATATTTTTTTTTTTAAAACTGATATAACTAAAAGGATACACCCTGCAAAGGTGTATAAAATTTTTAGCTCAGATTTTTTAAATTTCAATTTCATTTTCGGGCAATTTCGAATAAAATGTAAAATAAAGTGTAAAATTCAATTATTTACAATTCATTCAGCGTCTTCATATTTTGAAATATTTATTTGTGATTTTCATAAACTCGTAGCAGTAATCTAGACGAAGAGAATGTATGCGAAAATTAGTTTGAAATATGAGCAGTTGCCGAGAAATATGCAATTTTGCATGCATCACTATTCACGTTATTTCGCCTATAAAAGAGTGAATTATTATTCGATTTGCAATATTTTTTTTGCATTTGACGCCTAATGTCAATGTGGACTAGTTCAAGCCAATTTTACATTTTCACTGTGACCGGAAATGACGTCATTTCTGCAAAAACTGTATTTTTAACCTAAAAAACAAATATTTTATTCAAATGAGTCTGCCTTATAATATTTTTAAAATTATGATATTTGATTACCATCAACGAATAGAATGAAACCATACGACCACCACAAAATGGTTTCTAACTTGTACGGTTACAGAGAAATAGGCGATCTTCTATAAGTCACATTTCAAGGTTTTTGGTCTATAAAAGTGTCGGGGGGTTGGGATGGCCTAGTGGTCTAGAGTGCCGCGCTTCGCCCTCTAGCTGGCCGGTCACCTCTGGCTTGCGGCTGTGGTTTCGAGCCCTGGTGCGAGCGTATGTGGCATGGAGATGGGGGCGCCTTCTCAACCTCGTGGGTTTCCTCCGGGCACTCCGGTTTCCTCCCACTGCTAAAGACCCCTACGCGCAAGCGAATTATTGAAATAAAACTGAAACCATATGTTAGTCCCAAAATGACCTAGTTTGTGTCGAGTGGACGTTAAACCCCATTTCTCTCTCTCTCTCTATAAAAGTGTCAATATTATTATTCGATTTTTATCATTTTTTTACCATTTGATGCCTATCAACTAAGTTAACATTTTCAATATCATCGGAAGTAATGTAATTTTTGCAAAAAACGTATTTTTAGCCTTCAAAACAAACATTTTTTTGAAGGGATTTATATTTATTATTTGTTTAACTTTATAACGTCTGACTCTAATGGGCAGTAAGATTGAATCAATACCATCATATTGATATCAAGAAAAGGCTTCTAAAAGGGTCACTTTTAATTATTTTACCTTCTTAATTTCAGTTTATGGGTTATAGGTTAATTTTCCATTGCCCGATATGTATTAAACAAATTTTGTATGTTGCAAATTTTCGACTTATTTTTCACCTATAAAAATTTCTTTCGGCTCCGGAAGTGACGTAATTTTGCCATAATTTACAATTTTGACCGCTCTTTTCGCCAGCAAATATTACTTTTACATATGGTAGAGGGTGTCACTGAAGCAAAACAACTAAAGTTTAGTTCGGTAGCTCAATGGGTTGGCTATGGTATAATAAACTTCCTGTATGATTCCTGAAAGCCGGTTCAGTGCTGCTTGCAGGTCTAGTTATTATTATATTTTTTTTTGGTGTATTTTCTGCAAATCGGATTTCTCAGAATCTAACCATAGGATCTTTCTGAAACTTTGACCTACCCCCCTATAAATGGGGTGCGAACCTTGATTAAATATATTTTCAAAACGTTTTACGAATCCGAAATCACCGAATTTTACGAACGAATGCATTTGACCTACAATGCTGTAACTTTGTGACTATTTGACCTATTTAATTAATTCTTTTTTCTATGAGTACCTTGAGACATTTACTTCAAATCTGCAATTTCGGATTTTCGAATTTCGAAAAGTCGTCGCTGTGATTTCGAACCGGAAGTTTAGACCAACTCGACAACTTCTTTAATATGTAAGTAAACCTTAATGATGCGACTTGAAAAATGACTTTAGAAATTTTCTAAATTATCTCCCCTTGGAGAAATTGAGGATCGAAATTTTCAAAAAAATCGACGAAATATAGCTCAAATCATCTTGATTTTTTTTTTGGTTACTAGCTGCGAGACCACTGATTCGTACACAAAAAATGGAGTTTGTAGCTCAACCCGGAAGTGCCACCATCTTGAAATGTAAAAACCTCAAACGCCATTTTGCTATTTTACTTACAGACACGGGAATTATATTTTCTGAATCCTTGGAGGAAGGCCTAAAAAACGTCGGGAGTAGAATTTTCATTTAGGTCAACTGGAAGTCACCATTTTGAATTGAAAATGAAAAATGGAAGCAATTTAAAGGGCCGAGTTTTTGGAACACAATAACTCTCCTTCTAATTAAGCTAGAATGTTTAAACTTGGGGTAGACGTTCACTAGGTCAATGTCATGATTGAGTGTAAAGGTGAGCATTTTCTGCCTGGGGTAAGCAGAGATACGCATGCTGATTTGTTGATTCTTTAGGGCACAATAACTTCGGTTATAGTGAAGGGAGGGTGGTGAAACTCTTGTCAATCTAGAGTCTCATAGCTAGCCTGTTGTGTGAAATCATTGTATCATTTTTTTTAAATATCAGGGATAGCAGAAAAAAGAGATCGAAAATCCAAAAAGTCGTATTTTTACGATTTAGAGCATTTTTAAAGGTCCTTTTCTCTTAAAGTCAACATAATATTTTTGGGGAACTTCTTGTACAAAGAGTCTTATCGGTAGTCTTTTATATGAAACCATCGATCAACAGTCCAAAATATCAGGAGTAGAAGAATAAAAGGATCGAAAATTGAAAACGGCACCCTTTCATTGTTAAGTGCAGTGTGGGTGGCTACAATTTGCACATTTAGTCATCGTATAGAGCTTATTCAACATTATCGAATTCCAACTGCTAAGGAATCTTTTATGTGCACTCCAATGTGTACACGCCGGTGGGAGGACACGCCAAAAAATCGAGATGAACTTTCTCGGCCATATCTGCATGGGACAGTAGCAGATCTAGTTATTATTAAGCTTTCATATTACATATGAAAGCTTATTGTTTCTGTTAAGATTATTAAGCTTTCATATTACATATGAAAGCTTATTGTTTCTGTTAAGATTATTATTATTTTTTTTTTGTGTATTTTCTGCAAATCGGATTTCTCAGAATC
Source organism: Patella caerulea (assembly GCA_036850965.1). Classification (NCBI taxonomy): domain Eukaryota; kingdom Metazoa; phylum Mollusca; class Gastropoda; family Patellidae; genus Patella; species Patella caerulea. The sequence continues at coordinate 43,797,689 of JAZGQO010000001.1, read as the reverse complement.
TAACCATGGGATCTTTCTAAAACTTTGACCTACCCCCCCAAAAATGGGGTGCGAACGTTGTTTAAATATATTTTCAAAACGTTTTACGAATCCGAAATCACCGAATTTTACGAACGAAAAAATTGACAATGCATAGTCGTAACTTTGTTATTTTTTGACCGATTTTACTAATTCTTTTTTCTTTGAATACCTTGAAAAAAATCATTTTCATCTGCAGTTTCACATTTTCGAATTTCGAAAATTCGTCGCTGTGATTTCGAACCGGAAGTTTAGACCAATTTGACAACTTCTTTAATAGTTGTACGATTTTCATGAAATTTAGTGTACAAGTAGATCTTACCGATGTGACTTCAAAAATATAATTAGAAATTTTCTAAATTATCTCCCCTTGGTGAAATTAAGGATCAAAGTTTTCAAAAAAATCGTCGAAATATAGGTCAGAATGACCTAATTTTTTTTTTCGATACTAGACAAGGAATTGCTGATTCGTACACAAAATATGGAGTTTGTCGATCGAACCGGAAGTGCCACCATCTTTAAACGTGAAAAATCAAAAAGGCTTTTTTGCTATTTTACTTACAGACTCGGGAGTTATATTTTCGGAATCCTTGAAGGAATGCCTAAAAATCTATCGGATCAGAATTTTGATTTCGGTCATGTGATGGTCACAATTTTGAATTGAAAATGAAAAATAGAAGCAATTTGAAAGGCCCGGACTTCGGAACACAATAACTCTCCTTCTAATTAAGCTAGAATGTTCAAACTTGGTGTAGACGTTCACTAGGTCAATGTTATGATTGAGTTCAAAGATGAGCATTTTCTGCTTAGGGTGAGCAGAGATAAGCATGCTGATTTGTTGATTCTTTAGGGCACGATAACTTCGGTTATAATGAAGGGAGGGCGGTGAAACTTTTGTCAATAGAGAGTCTAATGGGTAGCCTGTTGTGTGAAATGATTGTATCATTTTTTTTTAAATATCAGGGATAGCCGAAAAAAAGAGATTGAAAATCCAAAAAGTCGTATTTTTAAAATTTGGAGCATGTTTAGAGGTCTTTCTCGTAAAGTCAACATACTATTTTTTGGGAACTTCTTCTACAAAGAGTCTTATTGGTAGTCTTTTATATGAAACCATCGATCAACAATCCAACATATCAGGAGTAGAAGAACAAAAGGATCGAACATTGAAAACGGCACCCTTTCATTGTTGAGCGAAACATGAAGTGTGGGTGACTACAATCTACGCATTTAGTCATCGTATAGAGCTTATTCAACAGTATCGAATTCCAACTGCTTAGGGATATTTTACGTGCACTCCAATGTGTACACGGGACCTTGGTTTTTCGTCCCATCCGAAGGACTAGACAGCTGTGCTTGTCAGGCCCTCCGTTCTGCCTTACTGACAAGGGAACCACGCCGGGAAATCGAGATGAACTTTCTCTGTGCAGAACTTTCAATTCAGGCAAAACGTTTATTGCATACGATTAAGCTGGTCAGTTGGAGCTTATTTTCAAAAGTTTTGTAATAATCGGTTGGTAATTAAAGTACCGTGCACATTAAACTGTTAAAACAGAAAATTTCGCCCGGTTGAAATGTTTCTTGCTATAAGTCAGCAATTTTCCGAATTCAGAGAGGCTGGATGGCTGAATGGTTAGCATGTGCTCGCTGTATCGTAACCTTTGTCATTGAGTCAACGGGCGTCGTTTGGATCTCCAGGTTGCACGTGACATGGTGTATGATGTCCAACCTCGTGGGTTTTCTCCGTGTTCTTCGGTTTCCTCCCAACGGCTAAAGACCAGTACGTGCAAGGGGAGTTTTTAAATAAAATTAAAAAACATATGTTAGTCCCGAAATGACCTAGTTTGTGTCGAATGGACGTTAGGCCGCGGTTCTCTCTTTCTCTTTTTAAAGTTTTGTAATAATCGGTTGGTAATCAAAGGTACTGTTAAAGTGATAAAACAGAAAATTTGGCCCGGTTGTAATGTTTCTCACTTTAAATTCAGCAATTTGTCGATTTTAAGGGGCAAACGTTTATTGCGAACGATTAAGCTGGTCAGGGGGAGCTTATTTTTAAAAGTTTTGTAATATTCGGTTGATAACTAAAGGTACCGTGCAAATTAAACTGTTAAAATAGAAAATTTGGCCCGGTTGAAATGTTTCTCGCTGTAGGTCAGCAATTTGCCGATTTTAGGGAGGTTGCGTGGCTGAATGGTTAGCACATGCGCTCTGTATCATAACGTCTGTCATTGAGTCAACTGGCCTTGTTTCGATTTCTTGGTTGTACGTGACAAGGAGTATGGTCGCCTTACCAACCTCGTAGGCCGTAACGCCGCTGCCCGGGTAAAATTTCCCTCATTGCACACTTTATGGCGTATGCCCGTCTTCATTAGCCCATTGTAGGAGCAGAACAGTAGGACGTTAAACCCCATTCAATTTCATTTCATTTTCTCTATGTTGCTTATTTATTATAGTGGATAAATATTTTTCTGGTTCTAGCAATTATTATACGCCCACATTTTCATGTAGACGTATTATGTCGTCGCCCCTGTCCGTCCGGACGTCCGTCCGTCCGTCCACAATTTGTTTGTGGACTCTCTACAGGTCACAATTCTTATCCGATTTTGACGAAACTTGAAATATAGGTTTATCCCCAAAAGATCTCGGTTCCTTTCGATATTGGCATGTATCGGATCAAAACTTCATGGATTATGGCCCCTGATTGTACGAAAAATCACGTTTTTAGCTTGTGGACCCTATAGAGGTCACAATTTTGAACCGATTTTGATGAAACTTGACATGCATGTTTGTAACCCAAAGATCTTGGTTCCTTTCGATATTTGCGGCTATCGGAATGTAATTTCCTGAATTATGGCCCCTGATTGTCCGAAAAGTCACCCTTTTTAGCTTGTGGTCCCTCTGGAGGTCACAATTATTATTCGATTTAAAAAACCGTTTGATTATATCACCGTTACACCCTAAGGAAGGTTGAGTTCGAATTTCGGGAAAATCGGACGAAAATTGCCATACAAAATGGCCGCCGTTAGTACGCGAATACTGTTAAAAAATGGTATATCAAGGTTGTGGACCCTGTGGAGGTCACAATTTTGATTCGATTTTGATGAAACTTGAAATTCATGGTTATAACCCAAAGATCTTGCTTCCTTTCGATATTTGCGCATATCGGATCGTAACTTCCTGAATTATGGCCCCTGATTATACGCAAAATCGCCTTTTTTTTAGCTTGGAGGTCACAATTATTATTCGATTTAAAAAAACGTTTGATTATATCACCGTTACACCCTAAGGGAGGTTGAGTTCGAATTTCGGGAAAATCGGACGAAAATTGTCATACAAAATGGCCGCCGTTTGTACGCGAATACTGTTAAAAAATGGTATATCAAGGTTGTGGACCCTGTGGAGGTCACAATTTTGATTCGATTGTGATGAAACTTGAAATTCAAGGTTATAACCCAAAGATCTTGCTTCTTTTCGATATTTGCGCATATCGGATCGTAACTTCCTGAATTATGGCCCCTGATTATACGCAAAATCGCCTTTTTTTTTAGCTTGGAGGTCACAATTATTATCCGATTTAAAAAAACGTTTGATTATATTACCGTTACACCGTAAGGAAGGTTGAGTTCGAATTTCGGGAAAATCAGACCAAAATTGCCATACAAAATGGCCACCGTTTGTACGTGAATACTGTTAAAAAATGGTATATCAAGGTTGTGGACCCTGTAAAGGTCACAATTTTAATTCGATTTTGATGAAACTTGAAATGCATGGTTATAACCCAAAGATCTTGGTTCCTTTCGGTATTTGCGCATATCGGATCGTAACTTCCTGAATTATTCGAATTTCGTGAAAATGGTACCAAAATTGCCGGAAGAAATGGTCGCCGTTTGTACGCGAATAGTGTAAAGATATGGTATATCATGGTTGTTGACTCTGTACAGGTCACAATTCTTATCCGATTTTGACGAAAAGTCACATTTCTAGGTTGTGTACCGTCACACCATAATCATTGTCGACTTCGAATTTCATGAATATCAGACTGGAACTGACCAACAAAATGGCTGCTCCCAATACAGTATGAAATACAGGACTTAATGATGTAGGAAAAATCACTTTCCGTATTGTTTGTTCTCTATCCATCTCTCGAAAATGTGGGCGTATCCTGCCTGGCAGTGCCAGCCTATCTTTTAATTTCTGCATAGAAATCTCTGGCCAGTTTTTTTTTTTTATTGCAGAGTGCCATTCTTGTATATTGCAGTCTATGACCCTTTGTTTAAAACATGCTTAAGAAGTCGTCACGATTTCCTACTTATAACCAAACATATTGGAAACCATAATTATATAACATATCTTGGAAGCCCGATTACAGCTATACAAGTTTCAGTTATTTCCCTTTAGTTTAAAGATTATTTTTTTGCCCGGGTGCAATGTTTCTCACTACATTTAAATTTGTAACTTTGTGAGTTTTTGACCGATTTTGATATTATGTCTTTATAATTTTCCAAATCTACATATTTAACGTACATATTCAAACAGTTGAGTTCAACCTGATTCAAAAAGTATTAATTTTGTTCAAAGTTATCTCATTTAATTTTTCGATGTTTTCTTACCATTTTCATTTCATTTTTCTGAAAGTTTTGAAATCGGAAGTCATCCCGATTACAGCAACACAAGTATCAGTTATTTCCCTTTAGTTTTCAGATTACTCAATGTTTCATAGTATATTTAGACTTGTAACTTCGCGAGTTTTTGACCAATTTTGATAGTTTGTTATTCTTATCCTTTTATTTGAGATACTTGATATAATCGATGACACGTGACGATGAATATGAAAGCTTTCATATCTGCATGCGACAGTAGCAGATCTAGTTATTATTTTTTTTTTGTGTTTTATCCACAAATCGGATGTCTCAGAATCTAACCACAGTATCTTTATGAAACTTTTACCTACCCCCCCAAAAATGGGTTGTAGCTGTTGATTAAATATATTTTCAAAACGTTTTACGAATCCGAAATCACCGAAATTTACGAACGACAAAATGGACATTGCATAGTCGTAACTTTATTGTTTTTTGACCGATTTTACTAAATCTTTTTTCTTTGAATACCTTGAAAAAAATCATTTTCATCAGCAGTTTCACATTTTCGAATTTCGAAAATTCGTCGCTGTGATTTCGAACCGGAAGTTTAGACCAATTTGACAACTTCTTAAATAGTTGTGCGATTTTCATTCAATTTAGTATATAAGTAGATCCTACCAATGTGACTTCAAAAATATAATTAGAAATTTTCTAAATTATCTCCCCTTGGTGAAATTAAGGATCAAAATTTTCAAAAAAAATCGCCGAAATATAGGTCAGAATGACCTAATTTTTTATGTTGATACTAGACAAGGAATTACTGATTCGTACACAAAATATGGAGTTTGTCGATCGAACCGGAAGTGCCACCATCTTTAAACGTGAAAAATCACTAAGGCTTTTTTGCTATTTTACTTACAGACTCGGGAGTTATATTTTCTGAATCCTTGTAGGAAGGCCTAAAAAATGTCGCGAATAGAATTTTGATTTAGGTCAACCGGGAGTCACCATTTTGAATTGAAAATGAAAAATAGAAGCAATTTGAAGGGCCGAGACTTTGGAGCAGAATAACTCTCATTCTAATTAAGCTACAATGTTCAAACTTGGTGTAAACTTTTACTAGGCCAATGTTATGATGGAGTTCAAAGATGAGCATTTTCTGCTTAGGGTAAGCAGAGATAAGCATGTTGATTTGTTGATTCTTTAGGGCACGATAACTTCGGTTATAATGAAGGGAGAGCGGTGAAACTTTTGTCAATAGAGAGTCTAATAGCTAGCCTGTTGTGTGAAATCATTGTATCATATTTTTTTAAATATCAGGGATAGCCGAAAAAAAGAGATTGAAAATCCAAAAAGTCGTATTTTTACAATTTGGAGCATGTTTAGAGGTCTTTCTCGTAAAGTCAACATAATATTGGTTGGGAACTTCTTCTACAAAGAGTCTTATTGGTAGTCTTTTATATGAAACCATCGATCAACAGTCCAACATATCAGGAGTAGAAGAACAAAAGGATCGAACATTGAAAACGGCACCCTTTCATTGTTAAGCGAAACATGCAGTGTGGGTGACTACAATCTACACATTTAGTCATCGTATAGAGTTTATTCAACAGTATCGAATTCCAACTGCTTAGGGATATTTTACGTGCACTCCAATGTGTACACGGGACCGTGCTTTTCGTCCCATCCGAACTAGACAGCTGTGCTTGTCAGGCCCTCTGTTCTGCCACACTGACAAGGGGGAACCACGCCGGGAAATCGAGATGAACTTCCTACGTGCAGAACTTTCAATTCAAGCCAAACTTTTATTGCATACGATTAAGCTGGTCATTTGGAGCTTATTTTCAAAAGTTTTGTAATAATCGGTTGGTAATTAAAGTACCGTGCACATTAAACTGTTAAAACAGAAAATTTCGCCCGGTTGAAATGTTTCTTGCTATAAGTCAGCAATTTTCCGAATTCAGGGAGGCTGAAATAACTCTCCTTCTGATTGAGCTAGAATGTTCAATCTTGGTGTAGACGTTCACTATGTCAATATCAGGATTGAGTTTAAAGATGAGCATTTTCTGCCTAGGGTAAGCAGAGATAAGCATGCTGATTTGTTGATTCTTTAGGACAAGATAACTTCGGTTATAATGAAGGGAGGGCGGTGAAACTCTTGTTAATCGAGAGTGTAATAGCTGGCCTGTTGTGTGGAATCGTTGTATCTTTTTTTTAAATATCAGGGATAGCAGAAAAAAGAGATCGAAAATCCAAAAAGTCGTATGTTTACGATTTGGAGCATCTTTAAAGGTTCTTTTCTCTTAAAGTCAACATAATATTTTTTGGGAACTTCTTCTACGAAGAGTCTTATCGGTAGTCTTTTATATGAAAACTTCGATCAACAGTCCAAAATATCTGGAGTAGAAGAATAAAAGGATCAAACATTGAAAACGGCACCCTTTCATTGTTAAGCGAAACATGCAGTGTGGGTGACTACAATCTGCACATTTAGTCATCGTATAGAGCTTATTCAACAGTACCGAATTCCAACTGCTTAGGGATATTTTACGTGCACTCCAATGTGTACACGCGACCTTGGTTTTTCGTCCCATCCGAACGACTAAACAGCTGTCCTTGTCAGGCCCTCTGCTCTGCCTCACTGACAAGGGGGAACCACGCCGGAAAATCGAGATGAACTTTCTCGTTGCAGAACTTTCAATTCAGGCCAAACGTTTATTGCATACGATTAAGCTGGTCAGTTGGAGCTTATTTTCAAAAGTTTTGTAATGATCGGTTGGTAATTAAAATACCGTGTGAATTAAACTGTTAAAACAGAAAATTTCGCCCGGTTGAAATGTTTCTTGCTATAAGTCAGCAATTTCCCGATTTTAGGGAGGCTGAATGGTTAGCATACGCGCGCTGTATCGTAACGTCTGTCATTGAATCAACCGGCGTCGTTTCGATTTCCAAGTTGCACGTGACATGGAGTATGGTGTCCAACCTCGTGGGTTTTCTCCGTGTCATTCGGTTTCCTCTCATGGCTAAAGACCCGTACGCGCAAGGTAAGTTTATAAATAAAATTAAAAAACATATGTTAGTCCCGAAATGACCTAGTTTGTGTCGAATGGACGTTGAGCCGCATTTCTCTCTTTCTCTTTTATTTTTAAAGTTTTGTAATAATCGGTTGGTAATCAAAGGTACTGTAAAGGTGATAAAACATAAAATTTCGCCCGGTTGTAATGTTTCTCACTTTAAAGTCAGCAATTTGCCGATTTTAGAGGGCAAACGTTTATTGCGAACAATTAAGCTGGTCAGGGGGAGCTTATTTTTAAGGGAGGCTGAATAGCTGAATGGTTAGCATGTGCGCTGTATCGTAACGTCTGTCATTGAGTCAACGGGCGTCGTTTCGATTTCGAGATTGCACGTGACATGGAGTATGGTGTCCAACCTCGTGTGTTTTCTCCGTGTCCTTCGGTTTCCTCCCAACAGCTAAAGACCAGTACGCGCAAGGGGAGTTTTTAAATAAAATTAAAAAACATATGTTAGTCCCGAAATGACCTAGTTTGTGTCGAATGGACGTTAAGCCGCATTTCTTTCTTTCTTTTTTATTTTTAAAGTTTTGTAATAATCGGTTGTTAATCAAAGATACTGTAAAAGTGATAAAACAGAAAATTTCGCCCGGTTGTAATGTTTCTCACATTGCCGATTTTAAGGGGAAAACGTTTATTCCGAACGATTTAGCTGGTCAGGGGGAGCTTATTTTTAAAACTTTTGTAATATTCGGTTGATAACTAAAGGTACCGTGCAAATTAAACTAATAAAATAGAAGATTTCGCCCGGTTGAAATGTTTCTATCTGTAGGTCAGCAATTTGCCGATTTTAGGGTGGTTGCGTGACTGAATGGTTAGCACGTGCGCTCTGTATCATAACGTCTGTCATTGAGTCAACTGGCGTTGTTTCGATTTCTTGGTTGTACGTGACAAGGAGTATGGTCGCCTGTCCAACCTCGTAGGCCGTAACGCCGCTGCCCGGGTAAAATTTCCCTCATTGCACACTTTATGGCGTATGCCCGTCTTCATTAGCCCATTTTAGGAGCAGAACAGTAGGACGTTAAACCCCATTCAATTTCATTTCATTTTCTCTATGTTGCTTATTTATTATAGTGGATAAATGTTTTTCTGGTTCTATTAATTATTTCAACACAAGTATCAGTTATTTCCCTTTAGTTTTCAGATTATGCAATGTTTCATACTATATTTAGACTTGTAACTTCGCGAGTTTTTGACCAATTTTGATAGTTTGTTATTCTTATCCTTTTATTTGAGATACTTGATATAATCGATGACACGTGACGATGAATATGAAAGCTTTCATATCTGCATGGGACAGTAGCAGATCTAGTTTTTTTTTTGTGTGTTTTATCCACAAATCGGATTTCTCAGAATCTAACCATAGGATCGTTCTGAAACTTTTACCTATCCCCCCAAAAATGGGTGGTGGCTGTTGATTAAATATATTTTCAAAACGTTTTACGTATCCGAAATCACCGAATTTTACGAACGAATGCATTTGACCTACAATGCTGTAACTTTGTGACTATTTGACCTATTTTACTAAATCTTTTTTCTTTGAGTACCTTGAGACAATTACTATAAATCTGCAGTTTCAGATTTTCGAATTTCGAAAATTCGTCGCTGTGATTTCGAACCGGAAGTTTAGACCAATTTGACAACTTCTTTAATAGTTGTACGATTTTCATGAAATTTAGTATCTAAGTAGATCTTACCGATGTGATTTCAAAAATATAATTAGAAATTTTCTAAATTATCTCCCCTTGACGAAATTAAGGATCAAAATTTTCAAAAAAATCGTCGAAATATAGGTCAGAATGACCTGATTTTTTTTTTGATACTAGATAAGTAATTACTGATTTGTACACAAAATATGGAGTTTGTCGATCGAACCGGAAGTGCCGCCATATTTAAAAGTGAAAAATCAATAAGGCTTTTTTGCTATTTTACTTACAGACTCGGGAGTTATATTTTATGAATCCTTGATGGAAGGCCTAAAAAACGTCGCGAATAGAATTTCGATTTCGGTCACGTGATGGTCACCATTTTGAATTGAAAATGAAAAATAGAAGCAATTTGAAGGGTCGGGACTTTGGAACACAATTACTCTCCTTCTAATTAAGCTAGAATGTTCAAACTTGGTGTAGACGTTCACTAGGTCAATGTTATGATTGAGTTTAAAGATGAGCATTTTCTGCTTAGGGTAAGCAGAGATAAGCATGCTAATTTGTTGATTCTTTAGGGCACGATAACTTCGGTTATAATGAAGGGAGGGCGGTGAAACTTTTGTCAATAGAGAGTCTAATAGCTAGCCTGTTGTGTGAAATCATGGTATTATTTTTTCTAAATATCAGAGATAGCCGAAAAAAAGAGATTGAAAATCCAAAAAGTCGTATTTTTACAATTTGGAGCATGTTTAGAGGTCTTTCTCGTAAAGTCAACATAATATTTTTTGGGAACTTCTTCTACAAAGAGTCTTATTGGTAGTCTTTTATATGAAACCATCGATCAACAGTCCAACATATCAGGAGTAGAAGAACAAAAGGATCGAACATTGAAAACGGCACCCTCTCATTGTTAAGCGAAACATGCAGTGTGGGTGACTACAATCTACACATTTAGTCATCGTATAGAGCTTATTCAACAGTATCGAATTCCAGCTGCTTAGGGATATTTTACGTGCACTCCAATGTGTACACGAGACCTTGGTTTTTCGTCCCATCCGAATGACTAGACAGCTGTGCTTGTCAGGCCCTCCGTTCTGCCTCACTGACAAGGGGAACCACGCCGGGAAATCGAGATGAACTTTCTCCGTGCAGAACTTTCAATTCAGGCGAAAACGTTTATTGCTGGTCAGTTGGAGCTTATTTTCAAAAGTTTTGTAATAATCGGTTGGTAATTAAAGTACCGTGCACATTAAACTGTTAAAACAGAAAATTTCGCCCGGTTGAAATGTTTCTTGCTATAAGTCAGCAATTTTCTGAATTCAGGGAGGCTGAATGGCTGAGTGGTTAGCATGTGCGCACTGTATCGTAACGTCTGTCATTGAGTCAACGGGCGTCGTTTCGATCTCCAGGTTGCACGTGACATGGAATATTATGTAAAACCCCGTTTATTGCGAACGATTAAGCTGTTCAGGGGGAGCTTACTTTTTAAAAGTTTTGTAGTATTCGGTTGATAACTAAAGGTACCGTGCAAATTAAACTGTTAAAATCGAAAATTTGGCCCGGTTGAAATGTTTCTCGCTTTAGGTCAGCTAGAATGTTCAAACTTGGTGTAGACGTTCACTAGGTCATTGTCTTGATCGAGTTCACAGCAGAAATAACAGTGAAACGATCAACGAACTCATAGCAGAAATAACAGTGCAAAATTTAACGAATTTTTAGCAGAAATAGCAGAAATGAAATGGGGTTTTACGTCCTACTCTTCTGCACCTGACCTGGGCTAATGGAAGACGGGCATACGCCATACAGTGTGCTATGAGGGAATTTTTGCCCGGGCAGCGGCGCTACGGCCTACTCTTATATCGAATTCCAACTGCCAAGGGATCTTTTACGTGCACTCCAATGTGTACACGGGACCTCGGTTTTTCGTCCCATCCGAACGACTAGGCAGCTGTCCTTATCAGGCCATCCTTCTGCATCACTGACAAGAGGAAACCACGCCGGAAAATCGAGATGAACTTTCTCGGCCAATGCAAGGATCGAACACCCGACCTCCAGGCTAACGAGCCAGCGCCTTGCCCACTTAGCCACCGTGATTCCCATAAATAGCAATGAAACGATCAACGAATTTATAGCAGTAATAACACTTCAACAATTAACGAATTCGTAGCAGAAATAACAATGAAACGTTCAACGAAATCATAGCCGAAATAAGAGTGAAACAATCAACGAATAAGCAATTAGATTGGTTGATGATTTCGGACACTTTCACTTCAGTCAGATTGATGAAACTTGGTGTATAGTTTCATTACATCAATACCTTGAATACGTTCGACAATGAGCATTGTCTGCCCTGGATAAGCAGAGCGATGAGCAATTTGATTGGTCGAGAATTTGAAACAAAATAACTCTCCTTCTAATTGGGGCAGAATGTTCAATCTTCGTGAAGGCGTTCATTAGGTCAGTGCCATGAAGTAGTGCGAAGATGAGCATTGTCTGCTTACAGTAAGCAGAGATAAGCAATCTGATTGGTTGATTCTTTGGGGCACGATAACTTTGGTTATAATGAAGTGAGAGTGACAAAATTCCAAATATAGATTCATTATGTCATTACCTTGACTAAGTTTGATGTTGAGAATTTCTGCGTAGATTTAGGAGCAATAAGCAATTTGACTGATCACATAGGAACATAACACCTCTAATGTGAACCGGTGGAATTGTTTCTCGTTATAACTCGGTGGGTTTTTGGCGGATTTCATTAATTCTTTTTCCTTTTTAAGATTCTGTATATAACTCATGAAATGCGACAGAAACTGGCCGTGAATATGAAAGCTTTAATATCTGCTTAGCAGATCTAGTTATTATTATTTTTTTTTGTGTGTGTTTTCTGCAAATCGGATTTCTCAGAATCTATCCGTAGGATCTTTCTGAAATTTTGACCTACCCCCCCAAAAATGGGGTGCGAACCTTGATTAAATATATTTTCAAAACGTTTTACGAATCCGAAATCACCGAAATTTACGAACGACGAAATGAACAAAGCATAGTCGTAACTTTGTTATTTTTTGACCGATTTTACTAATTCTTTTTTCTTTGAATACCTTGAAAAAAATCATTTTCATCTGCAGTTTCACATTTTCGAATTTCGAAAATTCGTCGCCGTGATTTCGAACCGGAAGTTTAGACCAATTTGACAACTTCTTTAATAGTTGTACGATTATAATGAAATTTAGTATATATGTAGACCTTACCAATGTGACTTCAAAAATATAATTAGAAATTTTCTAAATTATCTCCCCTTGACGAAATTAAAAAATCATCGAAATATAGGTCAGAATGACCTGATTTTTTTTGGATACTAGACAAGTAATTACTGATTTGTACACAAAATATAAAGTTTGTTGATCGAACCGGAAGTGCCACCATCTTGAAACGTGAAAAATCCCTAAGTCTTTTTTGCTATTTTACTTACAGACTCGGGAGTTATATTTTCTGAATCCTTGAAAGATGGTCTAAAATTGTTCAGAGAAGAATTTTGATTTAGGTCAATTGATGGTTGTCATTTTGAAGTGAATATGGAAAGTAGTAGCAATTTGAAGGGCCGAAACTTTGAAACACAATAACTCTCCTTCTAATTGAGCTAGAATGTTCAATCTTGGTGTAGACGTTCACTATGTCAATGTCATGATTGAGTTCAAAGATGAGCATTTTCTGCCTAGGGTAAGCAGAAATAAGCATGCTGATTTGTTGATTCTTTAGGGCAAGATATTTTCGGTTATAATGAAGGGAGGGCGGTGAAACTCTTGTTAATCGAGAGTGTAATAGCTGGCCTGTTGTGTGAAATCGTTGTATCTTTTTTTTTAAATATCAGGGATAGCAGAAAAAAAGAGATCGAAAATCCAAAAAGTCGTATGTTTACGATTTGGAGCATCTTTAAAGGTTCTTTTCTCTTAAAGTCAACATAATAATTTTTGGGAACTTCTTCTACAAAGAGTCTTATCGGTAGTCTTTTATATGAAAGCTTCGATCAACAGTCCAAAATATCTGGAGTAGAAGAATAAAAGGATCGAACATTGAAAACGGCACCCTTTCGTTGTTAAGCGAAACATGCAGTGTGTGTGACTACAATCTGCACATTTAGTCATTGTATAGAGCTTATTCAACAGTATCGAATTCCAACTGCTTAGGGATATTTTACGTGCACTCCAATGTGTACACGCGACCTTGGTTTTTCGTCCCACCCGAACGACTAGACAGCTGTCCTTGTCAGGCCCTCCGTTCTGCCTCACTGACAAGGGGGGACCACGCCGGAAAATCGAGATGAACTTTCTCGTTGCAGAACTTTTAATTCAGGCCAAACGTTTATTGCATACGATTAAGCTGGTCAGTTGGAGCTTATTTTCAACAGTTTTGTAATAATCGGTTGGTAATTCAAATACCGTTTGAATTAAACTGTTAAAACAGAAAATTTCGCCCGGTTAAAATGTTTCTTGCTATAAGTCAGCAATTTCCAGATTTTAGGGAGGCTGAATGGTTAGCATACGCGCGCTGTATCGTAACGTCTGTCATTGAGTCAACCGGCGTCGTTTCGATTTCCAAGTTGCACGTGACATGGAGTATGGTGTCCAACCTCGTGGGTTTTCTCCGTGTCCTTCGGTTTCCTCCCACGGCTAAAGACCCGTACGCGCAAGGGAAGTTTATAAATACAATTAAAAAAACACATGTTGGTCCCGAAATGACCTAGTTTGTGTCGAATGGACGTTGAGCCGCATTTCTCTCTTTCTCTTTTATTTTTAAAGTTTTGTAATAATCGGTTGGTAATCAAAGGTACTGTAAAAGTGATAAAACATAAAATTTCGCCCGGTTATGATGTTTCTCACTTTAAAGTCAGCAATTTGCCGATTTTAGAGGGCAAATGTTTATTGCGAACAATTAAGCTGGTCAGGGGGAGCCTATTTTTAAGGGAGGCTGAATGGCTGAATGGTTAGCATGTGCACGCTGTATCGTAACGTCTGTCATTGAGTCAACGGGCGTCGTTTCGATTTCGAGATTGCACGTGACATGGAGTATGGTGTCCAACCTCGTGGGTTTTCTCCGTGCCATTCGGTTTCCTCCCAACAGCTAAAGACCAGTACGCGCAAGGGGAGTTTTTAAATAAAATTAAAAAACATATGTTAGTCCCGAAATGACCTAGTTTGTGTCGAATGGACGTTAAGCCGCATTTCTCTCTTTTTTTTTATTTTTAAAGTTTTGTAATAATCGGTTGGTAATCAAAGATACTGTAAAAGTGATAAAACAGAAAAATTCGCCCGGTTGTAATGTTTCTCACTTTAAATTCAGCAATTTGCCGATTTTAAGGGGAATACGTTTATTGCGAACGATTTAGCTGGTCAGGGGGAGCTTATTTTTAAAAGTTTTGTAATATTCGGTTGATAACTAAAGGTACCGTGCAAATTAAACTAATAAAATAGAAGATTTCGCCCGGTTGAAATGTTTCTATCTGTAGGTCAGCAATTTGCAGATTTTAGGGAGGTTGCGTGACTGAATGGTTAGCACGTGCGCTCTGTATCATAACGTCTGTCATTGAGTCAACTGGCGTTGTTTCGATTTCTTGGTTGTACGTGACAAGGCGTATGGTCGCCTGTCCAACCTCGTAGGCCGTAACGCCGCTGCCTGGGTAAAATTTCGCTCATTGCACACTTTATGGCGTATGCCCGTCTTCATTAGCCCATTTTAGGAGCAAAACAGTAGGACGTTAAACAACCATTCAATTTGATTTCATTTTCTCTATGTTGCTTATTTAGTATAGTGGATAAATGTTTTTCTGGTTCTATTAATTATTTCATTTCTGCATAGAAATCTTGCTTTGACCAGTTTTTTTTATTGCAAAGTGCCATTCTTGTATATTGCAGTCTATGACCCTTTGTTTAAAACATGCTTAAGAAGTTGTCACGATTTCCTACTTATAACCAAACATATTGGAAACCATAATTATATAACATATCTCTAATTTTGGAAGCCCGATTACAGCTATACAAGTTTGGGTTATTTCCCTTTAGTTTAAAGATTATTTTTTTGCCGAGGGTGCAATGTTTCTCACTACATTTAAATTTGTAACTTTGTGAGTTTGACCGATTTTGATAATTATGTCTTTATAATTTTCCAAATTTACATATTTAACGTAAATATTCAAACAATTGGGATCAACCTGATTCAAAAGTTTTTAGTTTTGTTCAAAGTTTTCTCATTTAATTTTTCGATGTTTTCTTACCATTTTCATTTCATTTTTCTGAACGTTTTGAAGTGGGAAGTCATCCCGATTACAGCAACACAAGTATCAGTTATTTCCCTTTAGTTTTCAGATTATGCAATGTTTCATACTATATTTAGACTTTTAACTTCGCGAGTTTTTGACCAATTTTGATAGTTTGTTATTCTTATCCTTTTATTTGAGATACTTGATATAATCTATGACACGTGACGATGAATATGAAAGCTTTCATATCTGCATGGGACAGTAGCAGATCTAGTTATTATTTTTTTTTTTTGTGTGTTTTCTGCAAATCGGATTTCTCAGAATCTATCCGTAGGATCTTTCTGAAATTTTGACCTACCCCCCCCCCAAAAAAAATGGGGTGCGAACCTTGATTAAATATATTTTCAAAACGTTTTACGAATCCGAAATCACCGAAATTTACGAACGACGAAATGGACAAAGCATAGTCGTAACTTTGTTATTTTTTGACCGATTTTACTAATTCTTTTTTCTTCGAATACCTTGAAAAAAATCATTTTCATCTGCAGTTTCACATTTTCGAATTTCGAAAATTCGTTGCTGTGATTTCGAACCGGAAGTTTAGACCAATTTGACAACTTCTTTAATAGTTGTACGATTGTCATGAAATTTAGTATATATGTAGACCTTACCGATGTGACTTCAAAAATATAATTAGAAATTTTCTAAATTATCTCCCCTTGACGAAATTAAAGATCAAAATTTTCAAAAAAATCATCGAAATATAGGTCAGAATGACCTGATTTTTTTTTTTGATACTAGACAAGTAATTACTGATTTGTACACAAAATATAAAGTTTGTTGATCGAACCGGAAGTGCCACCATCTTGAAACGTGAAAAATCCCCAAGGCTTTTTTGCTATTTTACTTACAGACACGAGAGTTATATTTTCTGAATCCTTGAAAGATTTTCTAAAAATTGTTCAGAGAAGAATTTTGATTTAGGTCAATTGATGGTTGCCATTTTGAAGTGAATATGAAAAGTAGTAGCAATTTGAAGGGCCTAAAATTTGAAACACAATAACTCTCCTTCTAATTGAGCTAGAATGTTCAATCTTGGTGTAGACGTTCACTATTTCAATGTCATGATTGAGTTCAAAGATGAGCATTTTCTGCCTAGGGTAAGCAGAAATAAGCATGCTGATTTGTTGATTCTTTAGGGCAAGATAACTTCGGTTATAATGAAGGGAGGGCGGTGAAACTCTTGTTAATCGAGAGTGTAATAGCTGGTCGGTTGTGTGAAATCGTTGTATCTTTTTTTTTAAATATCAGGGATAGCTGAAAAAAAGAGATCGAAAATCCAAAAAGTCGTATGTTTACGATTTGGAGCATTTTTAAAGGTTCTTTTCTCTTAAAGTCAACATAATACTTTTTGGGAACTTCTTCTACAAAGAGTCTTATCGGTAGTCTTTTATATGAAAACTTCGATCAACAGTCCAAAATATCTGGAGTAGAAGAATAAAAGGATCGAACATTGAAAACGGCACCCTTTTATTGTTAAGCGAAACATGCAGTGTGTGTGACTACAATCTGCACATTTAGTCATTGTATAGAGCTTATTCAACAGTATCGAATTCCAACTGCTTAGGGATATTTTACGTGCACTTCAATGTGTACACGCGACCTTGGTTTTTCGTCCCACCCGAACGACTAGACAGCTGTCCTTGTCAGGCCCTCCGTTCTGCCTCACTGACAAGGGGGGACCACGCCGGAAAATCGAGATGATCTTCCTCGTTGCAGAACTTTCAATTCAGGCCAAACGTTTATTGCATACGATTAAGCTGGTCAGTTGGAGCTTATTTTCAAAAGTTTTGTAATAATCGGTTGGTAATTAAAATACCGTGCGAATTAAACTGTTAAAACAGAAAATTTCGCCCGGTTAAAATGTTTCTTGCTATAAGTCAGCAATTTCCAGATTTTAGGGAGGCTGAATGGTTAGCATACGCGCGCTGTATCGTAACGTCTGTCATTGAGTCAACCGGCGTCGTTTCGATTTCCAAGTTGCACGTGACATGGAGTATGGTGTCCAACCTCGTGGGTTTTCTCCGTGTCCTTCGGTCTCCTCCCACGGCTAAAGACCCGTACGCGCAAGGGAAGTTTATAAATACAATTTAAAAACATATGTTGGTCCCGAAATGACCTAGTTTGTGTCGAATGGACGTTGAGCCGCATTTCTCTCTTTCTCTTTTATTTTTAAAGTTTTGTAATAATCGGTTGGTAATCAAAGGTAATGTAAACAAAAAGTCGTATGTTTACGATTTGGAGCATCTTTAAAGGTTCTTTTCTCTTAAAGTCAACATAATACTTTTTGGGAACTTCTTCTACAAAGAGTCTTATCGGTAATCTTTTATATGAAAACTTCGATCAACAGTCCAAAATATCTGGAGTAGAAGAATAAAAGGATCGAACATTGAAAACGGCACCCTTTCATTGTTAAGCAGTGTGTGTGACTACAATCTGCACATTTAGTCATTGTATAGAGCTTATTCAACAGTATCGAATTCCAACTGCTTAGGGATATTTTACGTGCACTCCAATGTGTACACGCGACCTTGGTTTTTCGTCCCACCCGAACGACTAGACAGCTGTCCTTGTCAGGCCCTCCGTTCTGCCTCACTGACAAGGGGGGACCACGCCGGAAAATCGAGATGATCTTCCTCGTTGCAGAACTTTCAATTCAGGCCAAACGTTTATTGCATACGATTAAGCTGGTCAGTTGGAGCTTATTTTCAAAAGTTTTTTAATAATCGGTTGGTAATTAAAATACCGTGCGAATTAAACTGTTCAAACATAAAATTTCGCCCGGTTATAATGTTTCCCACTTTAAAGTCAGCAATTTGCCGATTTTAGAGGGCAAATGTTTATTGCGAACAATTAAGCTGGTCAGTGGGAGCTTATTTTTAAGGGAGGCTGAATGGCTGAATGGTTAGCATGTGCACGCTGTATCGTAACGTCTGTCATTGAGTCAACGGGCGTCGTTTCGATTTCGAGATTGCACGTGACATGGAGTATGGTGTCCAACCTCGTGGGTTTTCTCCGTGCCATTCGGCTTCCTCCCAACAGCTAAAGACCAGTACGCGCAAGGGGAGTTTTTAAATAAAATTAAAAAACATATGTTAGTCCCGAAATGACCTAGTTTGTGTCGAATGGACGTTAAGCCGCATTTCTCTCTTTTTTTTATTTTTAAAGTTTTGTAATAATCGGTTGGTAATCAAAGATACTGTAAAAGTGATAAAACAGAAAAATTCACCCGGTTGTAATGTTTCTCACTTTAAAGTCAGCAATTTGCCGATTTTAAGGGGAAAACGTTTATTGCGAACGATTTAGCTGGTCAGGGGGAGCTTATTTTTAAAAGTTTTGTAATATTCGGTTGATAACTAAAGGTACCGTGCAAATTAAACTAATAAAATAGAAGATTTCGCCCGGTTGAAATGTTTCTATCTGTAGGTCAGCAATTTGCAGATTTTAGGGAGGCTGCGTGACTGAATGGTTAGCACGTGCGCTCTGTATCATAACGTCTGTCATTGAGTCAACTGGCGTTGTTTCGATTTCTTGGTTGTACGTGACAAGGAGTATGGTCGCCTGTCCAACCTCGTAGGCCGTAACGCCGCTGCCCGGGTAAAATTTCCTTCATTGCACACTTTATGGCGTATGCCCGTCTTCATTAGCCCATTGTAGGAGCAGAACAGTAGGACGTTAAACCCCATTCAATTTCATTTCATTTTCTCTATGTTGCTTATTTATTATAGTGGATAAATATTTTTCTCGTTCTAGCAATTATTTAATTTCTGCATAGAAATCTTGCTTTGACCAGTTTTTTTTTATTGCAAAGTGCCATTCTTGTATATTGCAGTCTATGACCCTTTGTTTAAAACATGCTTAAGAAGTTGTCACGATTTCCTACTTATAACCAAACATATTGGAAACCATAATTATATAACATATCTCTAATTTTGGAAGCCCGATTACAGCTATATACAAGTTTGGGTTATTTCCCTTTAGTTTAAAGATTATTTTTTTGCCGAGGGTGCAATGTTTCTCACTACATTTAAATTTGTAACTTTGTGAGTTTTGACCGATTTTGATAATTATGTCTTTATAATTTTCCAAATTTACATATTTAACGTAAATATTCAAACAATTGGAATCAACCTGATTCAAAAGTTTTTAGTTTTGTTCAAAGTTTTCTCATTTAATTTTTCGATGTTTTCTTACCATTTTCATTTCATTTTTCTGAAAGTTTTGAAGTGGGAAGTCATCCCGATTACAGCAACACAAGTATCAGTTATTTCCCTTTAGTTTTCAGATTATGCAATGTTTCATACTATATTTAGACTTGTAACTTCGCGAGTTTTTGACCAATTTTGATAGTTTGTTATTCTTATCCTTTTATTTGAGATACTTGATATAATCTATGACACGTGACGATGAATATGAAAGCTTCCATATCTGCATGGGACAGTAGCAGATCTAGTTAAGCTTTCATATTACATATGAAAGCTTATTGTTTCTGTTAAGATTATTAGGGTTTCACACTGCGAAGCTTGTGTGAAACACTATTGTTTTTGTTAAAATTATTATTCTTCTTCTTCTTATTATTATTATTATTCTTCTTTTGTTTTGAGTAGATCTCAGCAACTACGTGTCGCATCGTTACGATTTCTTCGGTTTTACTGGGAAAGTGGGTGTGACTTAGAGGATAAAGCTATTTTGAACGTTCTGCGACAATGCGAAATGTCCGAAATCACCAAAGTTATCGTTTTTACAAATATTGCGGTAATTTTAACAATAATCATGGGATTTTAACTTTCGATACATTTTGGCATAGCTGGAGACAGGGCACATAGCTGCGCTACTTTCGATTTTTGATTTTCGGCAAATCTTCGAAGATATTAGGCGCCAAATTTCGGAAATTTAAAATTTTACAAAAAACTTTTTTATTTATGAATATTTTTTAGTCGTGTTGTGCACAGAATTAAAGAGTCATCTGACTTGCGCAAAAATGTTAAAAAATTTTGTCTCAGTAATTTTCCTTGGCCTCCATTGGCTAATTCAGTTTTTCAGTCCTAGATTAATTTTTTATTGTTGGATTTGTATAAAACAAAGTTCATATGCTTCGTTGTCTCAATTGTCATTTTTTTTATTACCAAAAGTGTTATCTGTCGGCACCGGAAGTGGCATAATTTTACCAAAAACTACAATTTTGACAGTTAGGTACATTTTTTGAAAACAAATATTATTTTTTTGAAAAATTATATGACTCAAAGTGTGTGTCCTTTAAAGGCGCAAAAAATGTCGGAAGCAGTTTTTTTAATTTCTTTTTCATTTGCTAGCAAATTGGATTAAGAGGTGAAAAAAGGCGTAAAATTGACCTATTTACAACTCATTCAGGCTTTTCAGATTTTAAAATATTTTTACGTAACTTTTATAAACTTGTAGCTATAATCCATACGAAGAGAATGTATGTGAAAATTAGTTTGTAATATAAGCAGTTGCCGAGAAATAGGCAATTTTGCATGAGTCACTTTTCACGTAATTTTGGCTGTAAAAGAATCAATTATTATTCGATTTTCAATTTTCTTTTGCCATTGGATGCCTAATGCTATAGTGGACTATGTCAAACCATTTTACCCCTTGCGCTGCCACCGGAAATGACGTCATTTGCTCAAAACTTAAATTTTAGCCTTCAAAAAACAATATTTTATTCAAATGAGTCGTATTTGTTATTTTTTTAAATTGTGATATTTGATTCTATTGATCAAATAGATTGAACCCATACGATCATACAGATACCACAAAATGGTTTCTAACTTGTACGGTTGCAGAGAAATGGGCGATTTTCCTTAAGTCACTTTTCAAGGTTTTTGGTCTATAAAAGTGTCAGTTATTATTCGATTTTCATAAAATTTTCACCATATGATATCTTGTGTCATTTATGATTTCATAGAACTAATTTAACATTTTCAGTATCACCGGAAGTAATGTCATTTTGGCAAAAACTGTATTTTTAGCCTTCAAAACAGACATTTTTTTCAAATGAGTCTGATTTGTAATATATTTCAAATTATGATATTTGATTCCAATCAACAAATGGATTGAACCCATACGATCATATAGATACCAAAAGATAGTTTTTATCGTGTACGGTTGCCGAGAAATAGACGATTTTCTACAAGTCACTTTTCAAGGTTTTTGGTCTATAAAAGTGGCAATTCTCATTCGATTTACATACAATTTTCGCCATTATGCTGCCTTATGCCATTTCTGATTTCATAAAACTAATTGAACATTTTCATTGTCACCGGAAGTAATGAAATTTTGCCAGGATCACTTACAAGTAACATGTATATAAAATGAATTGATATTGCTGGATTTGGTTGATTCTTCGTCCATTTTATTTGATGTTTACAATGCTTATGTGGAAACCTGTTTGATTGTTTCATTGGTATCGGAAGTGACATATGTTTAAGGGTAACGTGGCACCGAAAGTGACGTGGCACCAGTGAAACCCGTCATTCCTGCATGCAGGTCTAGTTATTATTTTTTTTTTGTGTATTTTCTGCAAATCGGATTTCTAAGAATCTAACCATGGGATCTTTCTGAATCTTTGACCTACCCCCCCAAAAATGGGGTGCGAACGTTGTTTAAATATATTTTCAAAACGTTTTACGAATCCGAAATCGCCGAATTTTACGAACGAAAAACTGACAATGCATAGTCGTAACTTTGTTATTTTTTGACCGATTTTACTAATTCTTTTTTCTTTGAATACCTTGAAAAAAATCATTTTCATCTGCAGTTTCACATTTTCGAATTTCGAAAATTCGTCGCTGTGATTTCGAGCCGAAAGTTTAGACCAATTTGACAACTTCTTTAATAGTTGTACGATTTTCATGAAATTTAGTATATAAGTAGATCTTACCAATGTGACTTCAAAAATATAATTAGAAATTTTCTAAATTATCTCCCCTTGGTGAAATTAAGGATCAAAGTTTTCAAAAAAATCGTCGAAATATAGGTCAGAATGACCTAATTTTTTTTTTCGATACTAGACAAGTAATTACTGATTCGTACACAAAATGTGGAGTTTGTCGATCGAACCGGAAGTGCCACCATCTTTAAACGTGAAAAATTAAAAAGGCTTTTTTGCTATTTTATTTACAGACTCGGGAGTTATATTTTCAGAATCCTTGAACGAATGCCTAAAAATCTATCGGATCCGAATTTTGATTTCGGTCACGTGATGGTTACCATTTTGAATTGAAAATGAAAAATAGAAGCAAATTGAAGGGCCGGGACTTTGGAATACAATAACTCTCCTTCTAATTAAGCTAGAATGTTCAGACGTTGGTGTAGACGTTCACTAGGTCAATGTTATGATTGAGTTCAAAGATGAGCATTTTCTGCTTAGGGTAAGCAGAGATAAGCATGCTGATTTGTTGATTCTTTAGGGCACGATAACTTCGGTTATAATGAAGGGAGGGCGGTGAAACTTTTGTCAATAGAGAGTCTAATAGCTAGCCTGTTGTTTGAAATCATTGTATCATTTTTTTTAAATATCAGGGATAGCCGAAAAAAAGAGATTGAAAATCCAAAAAGTCGTATTTTTACAATTTGGAGCATGTTTAGAGGTCTTTCTCGTAAAGTCAACATAATATTTTTGGGGAACTTCTTCTACAAAGAGTCTTATTGGTAGTCTTTTATATGAAACCATCGATCAACAGTCCAACATATCAGGAGTAGAAGAACAAAAGGATCGAACATTGAAAACGGCACCCTTTCATTGTTAAGCGAAACATGCAGTGTGGGTGACTACAATCTACACATTTAGTCATCCGTGCAGAACTTTCAATTCAGGCCAAACGTTTATTGCATACGATTAAGCTGGTCAGTCGGAGCTTATTTTCAAAAGTTTTATAGTAATCGGTTGGTAATTAAAGTACCGTGCACATTAAACTGTTAAAACAGAAAATTTCGCCCGGTTGAAATGTTTCTTGCTATAAGTCAGCAATTTTCCGAATTCAGGGAGGCTCAATGGCTGAATGGTTAGCATGTGCGCGCTGTATCGTAAGGTCTGTCATTGAGTCAACGGGCGTTGTTTCGATCTCCAGGCTGACGTGACATGGAGTATGATGTCCAACCTCGTGGGTTTTCTCCGTGTCCTTCGGTTTCCTCCCAACGGCTAAAGACCAGTAAGCGCAAGGGGAGTTTTTAAATAAAATTAAAAAACGTATATTAGTCCCGAAATGACCTAGTTTCGGTCGAATGGACATTAGGCCGCATTTCTCTCTTTCTCTTTTATTTTTAAAGTTTTGTAATAATCGGTTGGTAATCAAAGGTACTGTAAAAGTGATAAAACAGAAAATTTCGCCCGGTTGTAATGTTTCTCACTTTAAAGTCAGCAATTTGCCGATTTAAAGGGGCAAACGTTTATTGCGAACGATTAAGATAGTCAGAGGGAGCTTATTTTTAAAAGTTTTGTAATATTCGGTTGATAACTAAAGGTACCGTGCAAATTAAACTGTTAAAATAGAAAATTTGGCCCGGTTGAAATGTTTCTTGCTGTAGGTCAGCCATTTGCCGATGTTATTTTCAGAATCCTTGAACGAATGCCTAAAAATCTATCGGATCCGAATTTTGATTTCGGTCACGTGATGGTTACCATTTTGAATTGAAAATGAAAAATAGAAGCAATTTGAAGGGCCGGGACTTTGGAATACAATAACTCTCCTTCTAATTAAGCTAGAATGTTCGAATTTGTTGTAGACGTTCACTGGTCAATGTTATGATTGAGTTCAAAGATGAGCATTTTCTGCTTAGGGTAAGCAGAGATAAGCATGCTGATTTGTTGATTCTTTAGGGCACGATAACTTCGGTTATAATGAAGGGAGGGCGGTGAAACTTTTGTCAATAGAGAGTCTAATAGCTAGCCTGTTGTGTGAAATCATTGTATCATTTTTTTTTAAATATCAGGGATAGCCGAAAAAAAGAGATTGAAAATCCAAAAAGTCGTATTTTTACAATTTGGAGCATGTTTAGAGGTCTTTCTCGTAAAGTCAACATACTATTTTTTGGGAACTTCTTCTACAAAGAGTCTTATTGGTAGTCTTTTATATGAAACCATCGATCAACAGTCCAACATATCAGGAGTAGAAGAACAAAAGGATCAAACATTGAAAACGGCACCCTTTCATTGTTAAGCGAAACATGCAGTGTGGGTGACTACAATCTACGCATTTAGTCATCGTATAGAGTTTATTCAACAGTATCGAATTCCAACTGCTTAGGGATATTTTACGTGCACTCCAATGTGTACACGGGACCTTGGTTTTTCGTCCCATCCGAACGACTAGACAGCTGTCCTTGTCAGGCCCTCCGTTCTGCTCACTGACAAGGGGAACCACGCCGGAAAATCGAGATGAACTTTCTCGTTGCAGAACTTTCAATTCAGGCCAAACGTTTATTGCATACGATTAAGCTGGTCAGTTGGGGCTTATTTTCAAAAGTTTTGTAATAATCGGTTGGTAATTAAAATACCGTGCGAAGTAAACTGTTAAAACAGAAAATTTCGCACGGTTAAAATGTTTCTTGCTATAAGTCAGCAATTTCCAGATTTTAGGGAGGCTGAATGGTTAGCATACGCGCGCTGTATCGTAACGTCTGTCATTGAGTCAACCGGCGTCGTTTCGATTTCCAAGTTGCACGTGACATGGAGTATGGTGTCCAACCTCGTGGGTTTTCTCCGTGTCCTACGGTTTCCTACCACGGCTAAAGACCCGTACGCGCAAGGGAAGTTTATAAATAAAATTAAAAAACATATGTTAGTCCCGAAATGACCTAGTTTGTGTCGAATGGACGTTGAGCCGCATTTCTCTCTTTCTCTTTTATTTTTAAAGTTTTGTAATAATCGGTTGGTAATCAAAGGTACTGTAAAAGTGATAAAACATAAAATTTCGCCCGGTTGTAATGTTTCTCACTTGAAAGTCAGCAATTTGCCGATTTTAGAGGGCAAATGTTTATTGCGAACAATTAAGCTGGTCAGGGGGAGCTTATTTTTAAGGGAGGCTGAATGGCTGAATGGTTAGCATGTGCGCGCTGTATCGTAACGTCTGTCATTGAGTCAACGGGCGTCGTTTCGATTTCGAGATTGTACGTGACATGGACATGCATACGATTAAGCTGGTCAGTTGGTGTTTATTTTCAAAAGTTTTGTAATAATCGGTTGGTAATTAAAATACCGTGCGAATTAAACTGTTAAAACAGAAAATTTCGCCCGGTTAAAATGTTTCTTGCTATAAGTCAGCAATTTCTAGATTTTAGGGAGGCTGAATGGTTAGCATACGCGCGCTGTATCGTAACGTCTGTCATTGAGTCAACCGGCATCGTTTCGATTTCCAAGTTGCACGTGACATGGAGTATGGTGTCCAACCTCGTGGGTTTTCTCCGTGTCCTTCGGTTTCCTCTCAACAGCTAAAGACCAGTACGCGCAAGGGGAGTTTTTAAATAAAATTAAAAAACATATGTTAGTCCCGAAATGACCTAGTTTGTGTCGAATGGACGTTTAGCCGCATTTCTCTCTTTCTTTTTTTTATTTTTAAAGTTTTGTAATAATCGGTTGGTAATCAAAGATACTGTAAAAGTGATAAAACAGAAAATTTCGCCCGGTTGTAATGTTTCTCACTTTAAAGTCAGTAATTTGCCGATTTTAAGGGGAAAACGTTTATTGCGAACGATTTAGCTGGTCAGGGGGAGCTTATTTTTAAAAGTTTTGTAATATTCGATTGATAACTAAAGGTACCGTGCAAATTAAACTAATAAAATAGAAGATTTCGCCCGGTTGAAATGTTTCTATCTGTAGGTCAGCAATTTGCCGATTTTAGGGAGGTTGCGTGACTGAATGGTTAGCACGTGCGCTGTGTATCATAACGTCCGTCATTGAGTCAACTGGCGTTGTTTCGATTTCTTGGTTGTACGTGACAAGTAGTATGGTCGCCTGTCCAACCTCGTAGGCCGTAACGCCGCTGCCCGGGTAAAATTTCCCTCATTGCACACTTTATGACGTATGCCCGTCTTCATTAGCCCATTTTAGGAGTAGGACGTTAAACCCCATTCAATTTGATTTCATTTTCTCTATGTTGCTTATTTATTATAGTGGATAAATGTTTTTCTGGTTCTATTAATTATTTCATTTCTGCATAGAAATCTTGCTTTGACCAGTTTTTTTTATTGCAAATTGTCATTCTTGTATATTGCAGTCTATGACCCTTTGTTTAAAACATGCTTAAGAAGTTGTCACGATTTCCTACTTATAACCAAACATATTGGAAACCATAATTATATAACATATCTCTAATTTTGGAAGCCCGATTACAGCTATACAAGTTTAGGTTATTTCCCTTTAGTTTAAAGATTATTTTTTCGCCCGGGTGCAATGTTTCTCACTACATTTAAATTTGTAACTTTGTGAGTTTTGACCGATTTTGATAATTATGTCTTTATAATTTTCCAAATTTACATATTTAACGTAAATATTCAAACAATTGGGATCAACCTGATTCGAATTTTTTTTAGTTTTGTTCAAAGTTATCTCATTTAATTTTTCTATGTTTTCTTACCATTTTCATTTCATTTTTCTGAAAGTTTTGAAGTGGGAAGTCATCCCGATTACAGCAACACAAGTATCAGTTATTTCCCTTTAGTTTTCAGATTATGCAATGTTTCATACTATATTTAGACTTGTAACTTCGCGAGTTTTTGACCAATTTTGATAGTTTGTTATTCTTATCCTTTCATTTGAGATACTTGATATAATCGATGACACGTGACGATGAATATGAAAGCTTTCATATCTGCATGGGACAGTAGCAGATCTAGTTATTATTTTTTTTGTGTGTGTGTTTTCTGCAAATCGGATTTCTCAGAATCTATCCATAGGATCTTTCTGAAATTTTGACCTACCCCCCCAAAAATGGGGTGCGAACCTTGATTAAATATATTTTCGAAACGTTTTACGAATCCGAAATCACCGAATTTTACGAACGAAAAAAATGACAATGCATAGTCGTAACTTTGTTATTTTTTGACCGATTTTACTAATTCTTTTTTCTTTGAATACCTTTAAAAAAATCATTTTCATCTGCAGTTTCACATTTTCGAATTTCGAAATTTCGTCGCTGTGATTTCGAACCGGAAGTTTAGACCAATTTGACAACTTCTTTAATAGTTGTACGATTTTCATGAAATTTAGTATCTAAGTAGATCTTACCGATGTGACTTCAAAAATATAATTAGAAATTTTCTAAATTATCTCCCCTTGACGAAATTAAGGATCAAAATTTTCAAAAAAATCATCGAAATATAGGTCAGAATGACCTGATTTTTTTTTTGATACTAGATAAGTAATTACTGATTTGTAAACAAAATATGGAGTTTGTCGATCGAACCGGAAGTGCCGCCATATTTAAAAGTGAAAATTCAATAAGGCTTTTTTGCTATTTTACTTACAGACTCGGGAGTTATATTTTCTGAATCCTTGTAGGAAGGCCTAAAAAATGTCGCCAATAGAATTTTGATTTCTGTCACGTGATGGTCACCATTTTGAATTGAAAATGAAAAATAGAAGCAATTTGAAGGGTCGGGACTTTGGAACACAATTACTCTCCTTCTAATTAAGCTAGAATGTTCAAACTTGGTGTAGACGTTCACTAGGTCAATGTTATGAGTGAGTTTAAAGATCAGCATTTTCTGCTTAGGGTAAGCAGAGATAAGCATGCTAATTTGTTGATTCTTTAGGGCACGATAACTTCGGTTATAATGAAGGGAGGGCGGTGAAACTTTTGTCAATAGAGAGTCTAATAGCTAGCCTGTTGTGTGAAATCATTGTATTATTTTTTCTAAATATCAGGGATGGCCGAAAAAAAGAGATTGAAAATCCAAAAAGTCGTATTTTTACAATTTGGAGCATGTTTAGAGGTCTTTCTCGTTAAGTCAACATAATATTTTTTGGGAACTTCTTCTACAAAGAGTCTTATTGGTAGTCTTTTATATGAAACCATCGATCAACAGTCCAACATATCAGGAGTAGAAGAACAAAAGGATCGAACATTGAAAACGGCACCCTTTCATTGTTAAGCCAAACATGCAGTGTGGGTGACTACAATCTACACATTTAGTCATCGTATAGAGCTTATTCAACAGTATCGAATTCCAACTGCTTAGGGATATTTTACGTGCACTCCAATGTGTACACGGGACCTTGGTTTTTCGTCCCATCCGAATGACTAGACAGCTGTGCTTGTCAGGCCCTCCGTTCTGCCTCACTGACAAGGGTAACCACGTCGGGAAATCGAGATGAACTTTCTCCGCGCAGAACTTTCAATTCAGGCGAAAACGTTTATTGCATACGATTAAGCTGGTCAGTTGGAGCTTATTTTCAAAAGTTTTGTAATAATCGGTTGGTAATTAAAGTACCGTGCACATTAAACTGTTAAAACAGAAAATTTCGCCCGGTTGAAATGTTTCTTGCTATAAGTCAGCAATTTTCTGAATTCAGGGAGGCTGGATGGCTGAATGGTTAGCATGTGCGCACTGTATCGTAACGTCTGTCATTGAGTCAACGGGCGTCGTTTCGATCTCCAGGTTGGACGTGACATGAAGTATGATGTCCAACCTCGTGGGTTTTTCTCCGTGTCCTTCGGTTTCCTCCCAACGGCTAAAGACTTGTAAGCGCAAGGGGAGTTTTTAAATAAAATTAAAAAACATATGTTAGTCCCGAAATGACCTAGTTTGTGTCGAATGGACATTAGGCCGCATTTCTCTCTTTCTCTTTTATTTTTAAAGTTTTGTAATAATCGGTTGGTAATCAAAGGTACTGTAAAAGTGATAAAACAGAAAATTGCCCCCGGTTGTAATGTTTCTCACTTTAAAGTCAGCAATTTGCCGATTTTAAGGGGCAAACGTTTATTGCGAACGCTTAAGCTGGTCAGGGGGAGCTTATTTTTAAAAGTTTTGTAATATTCGGTTGATAACTAAAGGTACCGTGCAAATTAAACTGTTACAATATAAAATTTGGCCCGGTTGAAATGTTTCTCGCTGTAGGTCAGCAATTTGCCGATTTTAGGGAGGTTGCGTGGCTGAATGGTTAGCACGTGCGCTCTGTATCATAACGTCTGTCATTGTGTCAACTGGCGTTGTTTCGATTTCTTGGTTGTACGTGAAGGAGTATGGTCGCCTGTCCAACCTCGTAGGCCGTAACCGCCGCTGCCCGGGTAACATTTCCCTCATTGCACACTTTATGGCATATGCCCGTCTTCATTAGCCCATTTTAGGAGCAGAACAGTCGGACGTTAAACCCCATTCAATTTCATTTCATTTTCTCTATGTTGCTTATTTATTATAGTGGATAAATATTTTTCTGGTTCTAGCAATTATTTAATTTCTGCATAGAAATCTTGCTTTGGCCAGTCTTTTTTTATTGCAGAGTGCCATTCTTGTTTAAACAAACATGATCCTTTGTTTAAAACATGCTTAAGAAGTCGTCACGATTTCCTACTTATAACCAAACATATTGGAAATATTAGTCTGGCATTATTAAATCCTAATTTTATTGGTCTTATTTAAAATTAAACTTTCATTTAACTATGAACAACCCTTAACGTGTCTCTTTAAAACTATTAAGTACTCTAAAACAGTAGCTCAACCTTTTGACCTAAACTCATTAATTTACCATTTTGTTGTGAGCGACTTCTTATTCTTCCTATATGACATATGGCACGTGTCTGATTTCAAAGGGGGTTGGGTGCCTGAATGGTTAGCACGCACGCCTGTCATTGAGTTAACTAGCGTGTTTTCGAATGCCCGGTTGTACGTGACAAGGAGTAAGGTCGCCTGTCCAACCTGCCATTTTTAATTTTTTTTCCCGCCATTTTCATTTCATTTTCTCATCCGTCTCATTACAGTAATACAAGTTTCAGTTATTTCCCTTTAGTTTTCAGATTATTGTTATGCCTGGGTGCAATGTTTCATACTATATTTAGACTTGTAACTTCGCGAGTTTTTGACCAATTTTAATAATTTTTTCTTCTTATCCTTTTATTTAGGATACTTGATACAATCAATGACACGTGACGATGAATATGAAAGCTTTCATATCTGCATGGGACAGTAGCAGATCTAGTTAAGCTTTCATATGTATTACATATGAAAGCTTATTGTTTCTGTTAAGATTAATATTATTAAGCTTTCATATTACATATGAAAGCTTATTGTTTCTGTTAAGATTATTAAGCTTTCATATTACATATGAAAGCTTATTGTTTCTGTTAAGATTATTAAGCTTTCATATTACATATGAAAGCTTATTATTTCTGTTAAGATTATTATTGTTATTTTTTTTTTGTGTTTTGTCCACAAATCGGATTTCTCAGAATCTAACGATAGGATCGTTCTGAAACTTTTACCTATCCCCCCAAAAATGGGTGGTGGCTGTTGATTAAATATATTTTCAAAACGTTTTACGAATCCGAAATCACCGAATTTTACGAACGAAAAAACTGACAATGCATAGTCGTAACTTTGTTATTTTTTGACCGATTTTACTAATTCTTTTTTCTTTGAATACCTTGAAAAAAATCATTTTCATCTGCAGTTTCGCATTTTCCAATTTCGAAAATTCGTCGCTGTGATTTCGAACCGGAAGTTTAGACCAATTTGAGAACTTCTTTAATAGTTGTACGATTTTCATGAAATTTAGTGTATAAGTAGATGTTACCGATGTGACTTCAAAAATATAAGTATAAATGTTCTAAATTATCTCCCCTTGACGAAATTAAGGATCAAAGTTTTCAAAAAAATCGTCGAAATATAGGTCAGAATGACCTAATTTTTTTTTTTGATACTAGACAAGTAATTACTGATTCGTACACAAAATATGGAGTTTGTCGATCGAACCGGAAGTGCCACCATCTTTAAACGTGAAAAATCAAAAAGGCTTTTTTGCTATTTTACTTACAGACTCGGGAGTTATATTTTCAGAATCCTTGAAGGAATGCCTAAAAATCTATCGGATCCGAATTTTGATTTCGGTCACGTGATGGTCACCATTTTGAATTGAAAATGAAAAATAGAAGCAATTTGAAGGGCCGGGACTTTGGAACACAATAACTCTCCTTCTAATTAAGCTAGAATGTTCAAACTTGGTGTAGACGTTCACTAGGTCAATGTCATGATTGAGTTCAAAGATGAGCATTTTCTGCTTAGGGTAAGCAGAGATAAGGATGCTGATTTGTTGATTCTTTAGGGCACGATAACTTCGGTTATAATGAAGGGAGGGCGATGAAACTTTTGTCAATAGAGAGTCTAATAGCTAGCCTGTTGTTTGAAATCATTGTATCAATTTTTTTAAATATCAGGGATAGCCGAAAAAAAGAGATTGAAAATCCAAAAAGTCGTATTTTTACAATTTGGAGCATGTTTAGAGGTCTTTCTCGTAAAGTCAACTTAATATTTTTTGGGAACTTCTTCTACAAAGAGTCTTATTGGTAGTCTTTTATATGAAACCATCGATCAACAGTCCAACATATCTGGAGTAGAAGAACAAAAGGATCGAAAATTGAAAACGGCAACCATTCATGGTTAAGCAAAACATGCAGTGTGGGTGACTACAATCTACACATTTAGTCATCGTATAGAGCTTATTCAACAGTATCGAATTCCAACTGCTTAGGGATATTTTACGTGCACTCCAATGTGTACACGGGACCTTGGTGTTTCATCCCATCCGAACGACTAGACAGCTGTGCTTATCAGGCCCTCCGTTCTGCCTCATTGACAACGGGGAACCACGCCGGGAAATCAAGATGAACTTTCTCCGTGCAGAACTTTCAATTCAGGCCAAACGTTTATTGCACACGATTAAGCTGGTCAGTTGTAATAATCGGTTGGCAATTAAAGTACCGTGCACATTAAACTGTTAAAACAGAAAATTTCGCCCGGTTGAAATGTTTCTTGCTATAAGTCAGCAATTTTCCGAATTCAGGGAGGCTGAATGGTTAGCATGTGCGCGCTGTATCGTAACGTCTGTCATGGAGTCAACGAGCGTTGTTTCGATCTCCAGGTTGCACGTGACATGAAGTATGATGTCCAACCTCGTGGGTTTTCTCCGTGTCCTTCGGTTTCCTCCCAAAGGCTAAAGACCAGTAAGCGCAAGGGGAGTTTTTAAATAAAATTAAAAAGCATATGTTAGTCACAAAATGTCCTAGTTTGTGTCGAATGGACATTAGGCCGCATTTCTCTCTTTCTCTTTTATTTTTAAAGTTTTGTAATAATCGGTTGGTAATCAAAGGTACTGTAAAAGTGATAAAACAGAAAATTTCGCCCGGTTGTAATGTTTCTCACTTTAAAGTCAGCAATTTGCAGATTTTAAGGGGCAAACGTTTATTGCGAACGCTTAAGCTGGTCAGGGGGAGCTTATTTTTAAAAGTTTTGTAATATTCGGTTGATAACTAAAGGTACCATGCAAATTAAACTGTTCAAATAGAAAATTTGGGCCGGTTGAAATGTTTCTCGCTGTAGGTCAGCAATTTGCCGATTTTAGGGAGGTTGCGTGGCTGAATGGTTAGCACGTGCGCTCTGTATCAAAACGTCTGTCATTGAGTCAACTGGCGTTGTTTCGATTTCTTGGTTGTACGTGACAAGGAGTATGGTCGCCTGTCCATCCTCGTAGGCCGTAACGCTGCTGCCCGGGTAAAATTTCCCTCATTGCACACTTTATGGCATATGCCAGTCTTCATCAGCCCATTTTAGGAGCAGAACAGTAGGACGTTAAACCCCATTCAATTTCATTTCATTTTCTCTATGTTGCTTATTTATTGTAGTGGATAAATATTTTTCTGGTTCTAGCAATTATTTAATTTCTGCATAGAAATCTTGCTTTGGCCAGTTTTTTTTTATTGCAGAGTGCCATTCTTGTATAATTCAGTCTATGATCCTTTGTTTAAAACATGCTTAAGAAGTCGTCATGATTTCCTACTTATAACCAAACGTATTGGAAATATTTGTCTGGCATTATTAAATCCTAATTTTATTGGTCTTATTTAAAATTAAACTTTCATTTAACTATGAACAACCCTTAACGTGTCTCTTTAAAACTATTAAGTACTCTAAAATAGTAGCTCAACCTTTTGACCTAAACTAATTAATTTACCATTTTGTTGTGAGCGACTTCTTATTCTTCCTATATGACATATTGCACGTGTCGGATTTCAAAGGGGGGGTTGGATGGCTGAATGGCTAGCACGCGCGCCTGTCATTGAGTTAACTAGCGTGTTTTCGAATGCCCGGTTGTACGTGACAAGGAGTAAGGTCGCCTGTCCAACCTGACATTTTTATTTTTTTTTCCCGCCATTTTCATTTCATTTTCTCATCCGTCTCATTGCAGTAATACAAGTTTCAGTTATTTCCCTTAAGTTTTCAGATTATTGTTATGCCTGGGTGCAATGTTTCATACTATATTTAGACTTGTAACTTCGCGAGTTTTTGACCAATTTTGATAATTTTTTCTTCTTATCCTTTTATTTAGGATACTTGATACAATCAATGACACGTGACGATGAATATGAAAGCTTTCATATCTGCATGGGACAGTAGCAGATCTAGTTATTATTATTTTTTTTTTTGTGTGTTTTCTGCAAATCGGATTTCTCAGAATCTATCCATAGGATCTTTCTGAAATTTTGACCTACCCCCCCAAAAATGGGGTGCGAACCTTGATTAAATATATTTTCGAAACGTTTTACGAATCCGAAATCACCGAATTTTACGAACGAAAAAAATGACAATGCATAGTCGTAACTTTGTTATTTTTTGACCGATTTTACTAATTCTTTTTTCTTTGAATACCTTTAAAAAACCATTTTCATCTGCAGTTTCACATTTTCGAATTTCGAAAATTCGTCGCTGTGATTTCGAACCGGAAGATTAGACCAATTTGACAACTTCTTTAATAGTTGTACGATTTTCATGAAATTTAGTATCTAAGTAGATCCTACCGATGTGACTTCAAAAATATAATTAGAAATTTTCTAAATTATCTCCCCTTGACGAAATTAAGGATCAAAATTTTCAAAAAAATCATCGAAATATAGGTCAGAATGACCTGATTTTTTTTTTGGATACTAGATAAGTAATTACTGATTTGTACACAAAATATGGAGTTTGTCGATCGAACCGGAAGTGCCGCCATATTTAAAAGTGAAAAATCAATAAGGCTTTTTTGCTATTTTACTTACAGACTCGGGAGTTATATTTTCTGAATCCTTGTAGGAAGGCCTAAAAAATGTCGCGAATAGAATTTTGATTTCGGTCACGTGATGGTCACCATTTTGAATTGAAAATGAAAAATAGAAGCAATTTGAAGGGTCGGGACTTTGGAACACAATTACTCTCCTTCTAATTAAGCTAGAATGTTCAAACTTGGTGTAGACGTTCACTAGGTCAATGTTATGATTGAGTTCAAAGATGAGCATTTTCTGCTTAGGGTAAGCAGAGATAAACAAGCTAATTTGTTGATTCTTTAGGGCACGATAACTTCGGTTATAATGAAGGGAGGGCGGTGAAACTTTTGTCAATAGAGAGTCTAATAGCTAGCCTGTTGTGTGAAATCATTGTATTATTTTTTCTAAATATCAGGGATAGCCGAAAAAAAGAGATTGAAAACCCAAAAAGTCGTATTTTTACAATTTGGAGCATGTTTAGAGGTCTTTCTCGTAAAGTCAACATAATATTTTTTGGGAACTTCTTGTACAAAGAGTCTTATTGGTAGTCTTTTATATGAAACCATCGATCAACAGTCCAACATATCAGGAGTAGAAGAACAAAAGGATCGAACATTGAAAACGGCACCCTTTCATTGTTAAGCGAAACATGCAGTGTGGGTGACTACAATCTACACATTTAGTCATCGTATAGAGCTTATTCAACAGTATCGAATTCCAACTGCTTAGGGATATTTTACGTGCACTCCAATGTGTACACGGAACCTTGGTTTTTCGTCCCATCCGAATGACTAGACAGCTGTGCTTGTCAGGCCCTCCGTTCTGCCTCACTGACAAGGGGAACCACGCCGGGAAATCGAGATGAACTTTCTCCGTGCAGAACTTTCAATTCAGGCGAAAACGTTTATTGCATACGATTAAGCTGGTCAGTTGGAGCTTATTTTCAAAAGTTTTGTAATAATCGGTTGGTAATTAAAGTACCGTGCACATTAAACTGTTAAAACAGAAAATTTCGCCCGGTTGAAATGTTTCTTGCTATAAGTCAGCAATTTTCTGAATTCAGGGAGGCTGAATGGCTGAATGGTTAGCATGTGCACACTGTATCGTAACGTCTGTCATTGAGTCAACGGGCGTCGTTTCGATCTCCAGGTTGCACGTGACATGAAGTATGATGTCCAACCTTGTGGGTTTTCTCCGTGTTCTTCGGTTTCCTCCCAACGGCTAAAGACCTGTAAGCGCAGGGGGAGTTTTTAAATAAAATTAAAAAACATATGTTAGTCCCGAAATGACCTAGTTTGTGTCGAATGGACATTAGGCCGCATTTCTCTCTTTCTCTTTTATTTTTAAAGTTTTGTAATAATCGGTTGGTAATCAAAGGTACTGTAAAAGTGATAAAACAGAAAATAATCGGTTGGTAATCAAAGGTACTGTAAAAGTCATAAAACAGAAAATTTCGCCCGGTTGTAATGTTTCTCACTTTAAAGTCAGCAATTTCCCGATTTTAAGTGGCAAACGTTTATTGCGAACGCTTAAGCTGGTCAGGGGGGAGCTTATTTTTAAAAGTTTTGTAATATTCGGTTGATAACTAAAGGTACCGTGCAAATTAAACTGTTACAATAGAAAATTTGGCCCGGTTGAAATGTTTCTCGCTGTAGGTCAGCAATTTGCCGATTTTAGGGAGGTTGCGTGGCTGAATGGTTAGCACGTGCGCTCTGTATCATAACGTCTGTCATTGAGTCAACTGCCGTTGTTTCGATTTTTTGGTTGTACGTGACAAGGAGTATGGTTGCCTGTCCAACCTCGTAGGCCGTAACCGCCGCTGCCCGGGTAAAATTTCCCTCATTGCACACATTATGGCATATGCCCGTCTTCATTAGCCCATTTTAAGAGCAGAACAGTCGGACGTTAAACCCCATTCAATTTCATTTCATTTTCTCTATGTTGCTTATTTATTATAGTGGATAAATATTTTTCTGGTTCTAGCAATTATTTAATTTCTGCATAGAAATCTTGCTTTGGCCAGTTTTTTTTATTGCAGAGTGCCATTCTTGTTTAAACAAACATGATCCTTTGTTTAAAACATGCTTAAGAAGTCGTCACGATTTCCTACTTATAACCAAACATTTTGGAAATATTAGTCTGGCATTATGAAATCCTAATTTTATTGGTCTTATTTAAAATTAAACTTTCATTTAACTATGAACAACCCTTAACGTGTCTCTTTAAAACTATTAAGTACTCTAAAACAGTAGCTCAACCTTTTGACCTAAACTCATTAATTTACCATTTTGTTGTGAGCGACTTCTTATTCTTCCTATATGACATATTGCACGTGTCTGATTTCAAAGGGGGGTTGAGTGGCTGAATGGTAAGCACGCGCGCCTGTCATTGAGTAAACTAGCGTGTTTTCGAATGCCCGGTTGTACGTGACAAGGAGTAAGGTCGCCTGTCCAACCTGCCATTTTTAATTTTTTTTTCCCGCCATTTTCATTTCATTTTCTCATCCGTCTCATTACAGTAATACAAGTTTCAGTTATTTCCCTTTAGTTTTCAGATTATTGTTATGCCTGGGTGCAATGTTTCATACTATATTTAGACTTGTAACTTCGCGAGTTTTTGACCAATTTTAATAATTTTTTCTTCGTATCCTTTTATTTAGGTTACTTGATACAATCAATGACACGTGACGATGAATATGAAAGCTTTCATATCTGCATGGGACAGTAGCAGATCTAGTTATTATTATTTTTTTTTTTGTGTGTTTTCTGCAAATCGGATTTCTCAGAATCTATCCATAGGATCTTTCTGAAATTTTGACCTACCCCCCCAAAAATGGGGTGCGAACCTTGATTAAATGTATTTTCAAAACGTTTTACGAATCCGAAATCACCGAATTTTACGAACGAAAAAACTGACAATGCATAGTCGTATCTTTGTTATTTTTTGACCGATTTTACTAATTCTTTTTTCTTTGAATACCTTGAAAAAAATCGTTTTCATCTGCAGTTTCACATTTTCGTATTTCGAAAATTCGTCGCTGTGATTTCGAACCGGAAGTTTAGACCAATTTGACAACTTCTTTAATAGTTGTACGATTTTCATGAAATTTAGTATACAAGTAGATCTTACCGATGTGACTTCAAAAATATAATTAGAAATTTTCTAAATTATCTCCCCTTGGTGAAATTAAGGATCAAAGTTTTCAAAAAAATCGTCGAAATATAGGTCAGAATGACCTAAAAAAAATTTTCGATACTCGACAAGTAATTACTGATTCCTACACAAAATATGGAGTTTGTCGA
Source organism: Patella caerulea (assembly GCA_036850965.1). Classification (NCBI taxonomy): domain Eukaryota; kingdom Metazoa; phylum Mollusca; class Gastropoda; family Patellidae; genus Patella; species Patella caerulea. The sequence continues at coordinate 43,759,509 of JAZGQO010000001.1, read as the reverse complement.
TCGAACCGGAAGTGCCACCATCTTGAAACATGAAAAATCCCTAAGGCTTTTTTGCTATTTTACTTACAGACACGGGAGTTATATTTTCTGAATCCTTGAAGGATGGCCCAAAAATCATAGGGAGCAGAATTTTGATTTCGGTCACGTGATGGTCACCATTTTGAATTGAAAATGAAAAGTAGTAGCAATTTGAAGGGCCGAGACTTTGAAACACAATAACTCTCCTTCTAATTGAGCTAGAATGTTCAAACTTGGTGTAGACGTTCACTAGGACAATGTCATGATTGAGTCCAAAGATGAGCATTTTCTGCCAAGGGTAAGCAGAGATGGGCATGCTGATTTGTTGATTCTTTAGGGCACGATAACTTCGGTTATAATGAAGGGAGGGCTGTGAAACTTTTGTCAATAGAGAGTCCAATAGCTAGCCTGTTGTGTGAAATCATTGTATCATTTATTTTAAATATCAGGGATAGGCGAAAAAAAGAGATTGAAAATCCAAAAAGTCGTATTTTTACAATTTGGAGCATGTTTAGAGGTCTTTCTCGTAAAGTCAACTTAATATTTTTTGGGAACTTCTTCTACAAAGAGTCTTATTGGTAGTCTTTCATATAAAACCATCGATCAACAATCCAACATATCAGGAGTAGAAGAACAAAAGGATCGAACATTGAAAACGGCATCCTTTCATTGTTAAGCGACACATGCAGTGTGGGTGACTACAATCTACACATTTAGTCATCGTATACAGCTTATTCAACAGTATCGAATTCCAACTGCTTAGGGATATTTTTTAGAATCTAACCATAGGATCTTTCTAAAACTTTGACCTACCCCCCCAAAAATGGGGTGCGAACCTTGATTAAATATATTTTCAAAACGTTTTTCGAATCCAAAATCACCGAATTTTACGAACGAATGCTTTTGACCTACAATGCTGTAACTTTGTGACTATTTGACCTATTTAATTAATTCTTTTTTCTATGAGTACTTTGAGACATTTACTTCAAATCTGCAATTTCGGATTTTCGAATTTCGAAAATTCGTCGCTGTGATTTCGAACCGGAAGTTTAGACCAACTCGACAACTTCTTTAGTAGTTTTACGATTTTCATGAAATTTAATATGTAAGTAAACCTTAATGATGCGACTTGAAAAAATACTTTGGAAATTTTCTAAATTATCTCCCCTTGGAGAAATTGAGGATCGAAATTTTCAAAAAAATCGACGAAATATAGGTCAAATCATCTTGAATTTTTTTTTTAGGTACTAGCTACGAGACCACTGATTAGTACACAAAAAATGGAGTTTGTAGCTCAATCCGGAAGTGCCAACATCTTGAAATGTAAAAACCTCAAACGCCATTTTGCTATTTTACATACAGACACGGGGATTATATTTTCTGAATCCTTGAAGGGATGGCTATAAAATGTTGGCAGTAGAATTTTGATTTAAGTCAATGGATAGTCACCATATTGAATTGAATATCAGAAATAGTGAAAAATGGACATTAACGGGCATGTAAATTATCAGAACAGACCGTAGTTTGTTGAATTCGTTTCTTATCTTTGAAATTAATACATTTGGGGATAGCCTAGCTCATTGTCGAATTTTTGGTATTTGCAAATTTCAAAATTTCAAATTTCGCCTTTGATGTTTTCCGTGCCGACAAAGTTGTTTTCGCGTGAATAACTCCGATTAACAGCTTGAAAATAATCAAATGGATCGCAGTTTCGCGATTTTGTCTCAAATCTGGGAAATCAATACATTTCTGGTTAGCCTCCTTTCAAAAATGGGTGGTGGCCTTGGAATCAATATATTTTCAAAACGTTTTGCGAATCCAAAATCACCGAAAACAACTGATGAAAAAATTGACCTTGACAGCTGTGTTACTTCGTGATTTTGTGATCTATTTTACTTTTCTGGTTAGCCTCCTTTCAAAAATGGGTGGTGGCCTTGGAATCAATATATTTTCAAAACGTTTTGCGAATCCAAAATCACCGTAAATAACTGATGAAAAAATTGAGCTTTGATGGAAACTATATAGAAAAATAAAAGGAAACATCAACAATATATAGGTCTTGCACACATAGGCTTAGAACTTTGCAGCCAGTCCTCATATTAATTGAAATTGAATAGGTTTGATTTGATATAATTATTTGTTTTCTATTTTAAAACTATCTAAAAAAAATATTTTTAATCATTTATGTTATTGATTTAGATTAATACTGTTTATATTGTGTACATTTTAACACCTTCATCGATTAATAATGGTTTGCATAGTCATCGTATAGAGCTTATTCAACAGTATCGAATTCCAACTGCTTAGGGATATTTTACGTGCACTCCAATGTGTACACCGGACCTTGGTTTTTCGTCCCATCTATATGTTAGTTTGTGTCGAATGGAGGTTAAGCCGCATTTATCTCTTTCTCTTTTATTTTTAAAGTTTTGTAATAATCGGTTGTACTGTACTGTAAAAGTGATAAAACAGAAAATTTCGCCCGGTAGTAATGTTTCTCACATTAAAGTCACCAATTTGCTCATTTTAGGGGGCAAACGTTTATTGCAAACAATTAAGCTGGTCAGGGGGGGGGGGGCTTATTTTTAAAAGTTTTGTAATATTCGGTTGATAATTAAAGGTACCGTGCAAATTAAACTGTTAAAATAGAAAATTCCGCCCGGTTGAAATGTTTCTCCTTGTAGGTCAGCAATTTGCCAAATTTAGGGAGGTTGCGTGGCTAAATGGTTAGCACCTGCGCACTGTATCGTAACGTCTGTCATTGAGTCAACTGGCGTTGTTTCGATTGAAATGCCCGGTTGAAATGTTTCTTGCTATAAGTCAGCAATTTATCGATTTTAGGGAGCCTGAATGGCTGTATGGTTAGCATGTGCGCGCTGTATCGTAACGTCTGTCATTGAGTCAACCGGCATCGTTTCGATTTCCAGGTTGCACGTGACATGGAGTATGGTGTCCAACCTCGTGGGTTTTCTCCGTGTCCTTCGGTTTCCTCCCACGGCTGATTTCAGATTATTGTTATGACTGGGTGCAATGTTTCATACTATATTTAGATTTGTAACTTCGCGAGTTTTTGACCAATTTTGATAATTTTTTCTTCTTATCCTTTTATTTAGGATACTTGATACAATCAATGACACGTGACCATGAATATGAAAGCTTTCATATCTGCATGGGACAGTAGCAGATCTAGTTATTATTTTTTTTTTGTGTATTTTCTGCAAATCGGATTTCTCAGAATCTAACCATGGGATCTTTCTAAAACTTTGACCTACCCCCCCAAAAATGGGGTGCGAACGTTGTTTAAATATATTTTCAAAACGTTTTACGAATCCGAAATCACCGAATTTTACGAACGAAAAAATTGACAATGCATAGTCGTAACTTTGTTATTTTTTGACCGATTTTACTAATTCTTTTTTCTTTGAATACCTTGAAAAAAATCATTTTCATCTGCAGTTTCACATTTTCGAATTTCGAAAATTCGTCGCTGTGATTTCGAACCGGAAGTTTAGACCAATTTGACAACTTCTTTAATAGTTGTACGATTTTCATGAAATTTAGTATACAAGTAGATCTTACCGATGTGACTTCAAAAATATAATTAGAAATTTTCCAAATTATCTCCCCTTGGTGAAATTAAGGATCAAAGTTTTCAAAAAAATCGTCGAAATATAGGTCAGAATGACCTAATTTTTTTTTTCGATACTAGACAAGGAATTGCTGATTCGTACACAAAATATGGAGTTTGTCGATCGAACCGGAAGTGCCACCATCTTTAAACGTGAAAAATCAAAAAGGCTTTTTTGCTATTTTACTTACAGACTCGGGAGTTATATTTTCGGAATCCTTGAAGGAATGCCTAAAAATCTATCGGATCAGAATTTTGATTTCGGTCATGTGATGGTCACAATTTTGAATTGAAAATGAAAAATAGAAGCAATTTGAAAGGCCCGGACTTCGGAACACAATAACTCTCCTTCTAATTAAGCTAGAATGTTCAAACTTGGTGTAGACGTTCACTAGGTCAATGTTATGATTGAGTTCAAAGATGAGCATTTTCTGCTTAGGGTGAGCAGAGATAAGCATGCTGATTTGTTGATTCTTTAGGGCACGATAACTTCGGTTATAATGAAGGGAGGGCGGTGAAACTTTTGTCAATAGAGAGTCTAATGGGTAGCCTGTTGTGTGAAATGATTGTATCATTTTTTTTAAATATCAGGGATAGCCGAAAAAAAGAGATTGAAAATCCAAAAAGTCGTATTTTTACAATTTGGAGCATGTTTAGAGGTCTTTCTCGTAAAGTCAACATACTATTTTTTGGGAACTTCTTCTACAAAGAGTCTTATTGGTAGTCTTTTATATGAAACCATCGATCAACAGTCCAACATATCAGGAGTAGAAGAACAAAAGGATCGAACATTGAAAACGGCATCCTTTCATTGTTGAGCGAAACATGAAGTGTGGGTGACTACAATCTACGCATTTAGTCATCGTATAGAGCTTATTCAACAGTATCGAATTCCAACTGCTTAGGGATATTTTACGTGCACTCCAATGTGTACACGGGATCTTGGTTTTTCGTCCCATCCGAAGGACTAGACAGCTGTGCTTGTCAGGCCCTCCGTTCTGCCTTACTGACAAGGGAACCACGCCGGGAAATCGAGATGAACTTTCTCTGTGCAGAACTTTCAATTCAGGCAAAACGTTTATTGCATACGATTAAGCTGGTCAGTTGGAGCTTATTTTCAAAAGTTTTGTAATAATCGGTTGGTAATTAAAGTACCGTGCACATTAAACTGTTAAAATAGAAAATTTCGCCCGGTTGAAATGTTTCTTGCTATAAGTCAGCAATTTTCCGAATTCAGAGAGGCTGGATGGCTGAATGGTTAGCATGTGCTCGCTGTATCGTAACCTTTGTCATTGAGTCAACGGGCGTCGTTTGGATCTCCAGGTTGCACGTGACATGGTGTATGATGTCCAACCTCGTGGGTTTTCTCCGTGTTCTTCGGTTTCCTCCCAACGGCTAAAGACCAGTACGTGCAAGGGGAGTTTTTAAATAAAATTAAAAAACATATGTTAGTCCCGAAATGACCTAGTTTGTGTCGAATGGACGTTAGGCCGCGGTTCTCTCTTTCTCTTTTTAAAGTTTTGTAATAATCGGTTGGTAATCAAAGGTACTGTTAAAGTGATAAAACAGAAAATTTGGCCCGGTTGTAATGTTTCTCACTTTAAATTCAGCAATTTGTCGATTTTAAGGGGCAAACGTTTATTGCGAACGATTAAGCTGGTCAGGGGGAGCTTATTTTTAAAAGTTTTGTAATATTCGGTTGATAACTAAAGGTACCGTGCAAATTAAACTGTTAAAATAGAAAATTTGGCCCGGTTGAAATGTTTCTCGCTGTAGGTCAGCAATTTGCCGATTTTAGGGAGGTTGCGTGGCTGAATGGTTAGCACATGCGCTCTGTATCATAACGTCTGTCATTGAGTCAACTGGCCTTGTTTCGATTTCTTGGTTGTACGTGACAAGGAGTATGGTCGCCTTACCAACCTCGTAGGCCGTAACGCTGCTGCCCGTGTAAAATTTCCCTCATTGCACACTTTATGGCGTATGCCCGTCTTCATTAGCCCATTGTAGGAGCAGAACAGTAGGACGTTAAACCCCATTCAATTTCATTTCATTTTCTCTATGTTGCTTATTTATTATAGTGGATAAATATTTTTCTGGTTCTAGCAATTATTATACGCCCACATTTTCATGTAGACGTATTATGTCGTCGCCCCTGTCCGTCCGGACGTCCGTCCGTCCGTCCACAATTTGTTTGTGGACTCTCTACAGGTCACAATTCTTATCCGATTTTGACGAAACTTGAAATATAGGTTTATCCCCAAAAGATCTCGGTTCCTTTCGATATTGGCATGTATCGGATCAAAACTTCATGGATTATGGCCCCTGATTGTACGAAAAATCACGTTTTTAGCTTGTGGACCCTATAGAGGTCACAATTTTGAACCGATTTTGATGAAACTTGACATGCATGTTTGTAACCCAAAGATCTTGGTTCCTTTCGATATTTGCGGCTATCGGAATGTAATTTCCTGAATTATGGCCCCTGATTGTCCGAAAAATCACCCTTTTTAGCTTGTGGTCCCTCTGGAGGTCACAATTATTATTCGATTTAAAAAACCGTTTGATTATATCACCGTTACACCCTAAGGAAGGTTGAGTTCGAATTTCGGGAAAATCGGACGAAAATTGCCATACAAAATGGCCGCCGTTAGTACGCGAATACTGTTAAAAAATGGTATATCAAGGTTGTGGACCCTGTGGAGGTCACAATTTTGATTCGATTTTGATGAAACTTGAAATTCATGGTTATAACCCAAAGATCTTGCTTCCTTTCGATATTTGCGCATATCGGATCGTAACTTCCTGAATTATGGCCCCTGATTATACGCAAAATCGCCTTTTTTTTAGCTTGGAGGTCACAATTATTATTCGATTTAAAAAAACGTTTGATTATATCACCGTTACACCCTAAGGGAGGTTGAGTTCGAATTTCGGGAAAATCGGACGAAAATTGTCATACAAAATGGCCGCCGTTTGTACGCGAATACTGTTAAAAAATGGTATATCAAGGTTGTGGACCCTGTGGAGGTCACAATTTTGATTCGATTGTGATGAAACTTGAAATTCAAGCTTATAACCCAAAGATCTTGCTTCTTTTCGATATTTGCGCATATCGGATCGTAACTTCCTGAATTATGGCCCCTGATTATACGCAAAATCGCCTTTTTTTAAGCATGGAGGTCACAATTATTATCCGATTTAAAAAAACGTTTGATTATATTACCGTTACACCGTAAGGAAGGTTGAGTTCGAATTTCGGGAAAATCAGACCAAAATTGCCATACAAAATGGCCACCGTTTGTACGTGAATACTGTTAAAAAATGGAATATTAAGGTTGTGGACCCTGTAAAGGTCACAATTTTAATTCGATTTTGATGAAACTTGAAATGCATGGTTATAACCCAAAGATCTTGGTTCCTTTCGGTATTTGCGCATATCGGATCGTAACTTCCTGAATTATTCGAATTTCGTGAAAATGGTACCAAAATTGCCGGAAGAAATGGTCGCCGTTTGTACGCGAATAGTGTAAAGATGTGGTATATCATGGTTGTTGACTCTGTACAGGTCACAATTCTTATCCGATTTTGACGAAAAGTCACATTTCTAGGTTGTGTACCGTCACACCATAATCATTGTCGACTTCGAATTTCATGAATATCAGACTGGAACTGACCAACAAAATGGCTGCTCCCAATACAGTATGAAATACAGGACTTAATGATGTAGGAAAAATCACTTTCCGTATTGTTTGTTCTCTATCCATCTCTCGAAAATGTGGGCGTATCCTGCCTGGCAGTGCCAGCCTATCTTTTAATTTCTGCATAGAAATCTCTGGCCAGTTTTTTTTTTTTTATTGCAGAGTGCCATTCTTGTATATTGCAGTCTATGACCCTTTGTTTAAAACATGCTTAAGAAGTCGTCACGATTTCCTACTTATAACCAAACATATTGGAAACCATAATTATATAACATATCTTGGAAGCCCAATTACAGCTATACAAGTTTCAGTTATTTCCCTTTAATTTAAAGATTATTTTTTTGCCCGGGTGCAATGTTTCTCACTACATTTAAATTTGTAACTTTGTGAGTTTTTGACCGATTTTGATATTATGTCTTTATAATTTTCCAAATCTACATATTTAACGTACATATTCAAACAGTTGAGTTCAACCTGATTCAAAAAGTATTAATTTTGTTCAAAGTTATCTCATTTAATTTTTCGATGTTTTCTTACCATTTTCATTTCATTTTTCTGAAAGTTTTGAAATCGGAAGTCATCCCGATTACAGCAACACAAGTATCAGTTATTTCCCTTTAGTTTTCAGATTACTCAATGTTTCATAGTATATTTAGACTTGTAACTTCGCGAGTTTTTGACCAATTTTGATAGTTTGTTATTCTTATCCTTTTATTTGAGATACTTGATATAATCGATGACACGTGACGATGAATATGAAAGCTTTCATATCTGCATGCGACAGTAGCAGATCTAGTTATTATTTTTTTTTTGTGTATTTTCTGCAAATCGGATTTCTCAGAATCTAACCATGGGATCTTTCTAAAACCTTGACCTACCCCCCCAAAAATGGGGTGCGAACGTTGTTTAAATATATTTTCAAAACGTTTTACGAATCCGAAATCACCGAATTTTACGAACGAAAAAACTGACAATGCATAGTCGTAACTTTGTTATTTTTTGACCGATTTTACTAATTCTTTTTTCTTTGAATACCTTGAAAAAAATCATTTTCATCTGCAGTTTCAGATTTTCGAATTTCGAAAATTCGTCGCTGTGATTTCGAACCGGAAGTTTAGACCAATTTGACAACTTCTTTAATAGTTGTACGATTTTCATGAAATTTAGTATACAAGTAGATCTTACCGATGTGACTTCAAAAATATAATTAGAAATTTTCTAAATTATCCCCCTTGGTGAAATTAAGGATCAAAGTTTTCAAAAAAATCGTCGAAATATAGGTCAGAATGACCTAATTTTTTTTTTCGATACTAGACAAGGAATTAATGATTCGTACACAAAATATGGAGTTTGTCGATCGAACCGGAAGTGCCACCATCTTTAAACGTGAAAAATCAAAAAGGCTTTTTTGCTATTTTACTTACAGACTCGGGAATTATATTTTCGGAATCCTTGAAGGAATGCCTAAAAATCTATCGGATCAGAATTTTGATTTCGGTCATGTGATGGTCACAATTTTGAATTGAAAATGAAAAATAGAAGCAATTTGAAAGGCCCGGACTTCGGAACACAATAACTCTCCTTCTAATTGAGCTAGAATGTTCAAACTTGGTGTAGACGTTCACTAGGTCACTATCTTGATTGAGTTCAAAGATGAGCATTTTCTACTTAGGGTAAGCAGAGATAAGCATGCTGATTTGTTGATTCTTTAGGGCACGATAACTTCGGTTATAATGAAGGGAGGGCGGTGAAACTTTTGTCAATAGAGAGTCTAATAGGTAGCCTGTTGTGTGAAATGATTGTATCATTTTTTTTAAATATCAGGGATAGCCGAAAAAAAGAGATTGAAAATCCAAAAAGTCGTATTTTTACAATTTGGAGCATGTTTAGAGGTTTTTTTCGTTAAGTCAACATACTATTTTTTTGGAACTTCTTCTACAAAGAGTCTTATTGGAAGTCTTTTATATGAATCCATCGATCAACAGTCCAACATATCAGGAGTAGAAGAACAAAAGGATCGAACATTGAAAACGGCACCCTTTCATTGTTGAGCGAAACATGAAGTGTGGGTGACTACAATCTACGCATTTAGTCATCGTATAGAGCTTATTCAACAGTATCGAATTCCAACTGCTTAGGGATATTTTACGTGCACTCCAATGTGTACACGGGACCTTGGTTTTTCGTACCATCCGAAGGACTAGCTAGACAGCTGTGCTTGTCTGGCCCTCCGTTCTGCCTTACTGACAAGGGAACCACGCCAGGAAATCGAGATGAACTTTCTCTGTGCAGAACTTTCAATTCAGGCAAAACATTTATTGCATACGATTAAGCTGGTCAGTTGGAGCTTATTTTCAAAAGTTTTGTAATAATCGGTTGGTAATTAAAGTACCGTGCACATTAAACTGTTAAAACAGAAAATTTCGCCCGGTTGAAATGTTTCTTGCTATAAGTCAGCAATTTTCCGAATTCAGGGAGGCTGGATGGCTGAATGGTTAGCATGTGCTCGCTGTATTGTCATTGAGTCAACGGGCGTCGTTTCGATCTCCAGGTTGCACGTGACATGGTGTATGATGTCCAACCTCGTGGGTTTTCTCCGTGTTCTTCGGTTTCCTCCCAACGGCTAAAGACCAGTACGTGCAAGGGGAGTTTTTAAATAAAATTAAAAAACATGTTAGTCCCGAAATGACCTAGTTTGTGTCGAATGGACGTTAGGCCGCATTTCTCTCTTTCTCTTTTTAAAGTTTTGTAATAATCGGTTGGTAATCAAAGGTACTGTAAAAGTGATAAAACAGAAAATTTGGCCCGGTTGTAATGTTTCTCACTTTAAATTCAGCAATTTGTCGATTTTAAGGGGCACACGTTTATTGCGAACGATTAAGCTGGTCAGGGGGAGCTTATTTTTAAAAGTTTCGTAATATTCGGTTGATAACTAAAGGTACCGTGCAAATTAAACTGTTAAAATAGAAAATTTGGCCCGGTTGAAATGTTTCTCGCTGTAGGTCAGCAATTTGCCGATTTTAGGGAGGTTGCGTGGCTGAATGGTTAGCACGTGCGCTCTGTATCATAACGTCTGTCATTGAGTCAACTGTCCTTGTTTCGATTTCTTGGTTGTACGTGATAAGGAGTATGGTCGCCTTACCAACCTCGTAGGCCGTAACGGCGCTGCCCGGGTAAAATTTCCCTCATTGCACACTTTATGGCGTATGCCCGTCTTCATTAGCCCATTGTAGGAGCAGAACAGTAGGACGTTAAACCCCATTCAATTTCATTTCATTTTCTCTATGTTGCTTATTTATTATAGTGGATAAATATTTTTCTGGTTCTAGCAATTATTTAATTTCTGCATAGAAATCTCTGGCCAGTTTTTTTTATTGCAGAGTGCCATTCTTGTATATTGCAGTCTATGACCCTTTGTTTGAAACATGCTTAAGAAGTTGTCACGATTTCCTACTTATAACCAAACATATTGGAAACCATAATTATATAACATATCTCTAATTTTGGAAGCCCGATTACAGCTATACAAGTTTAGGTTATTTCCCTTTACTTTAAAGATTATTTTTTTGCCCGGGTGCAATGTTTCTCACTACATTTAAATTTGTAACTTTGTGAGTTTTTGAACGATTTTGATATTATGTCTTTATAATTTTCCAAATCTACATATTTAACGTACATATTCAAACAGTTGAGTTCAACCTGATTCAAAAAGTTTTAGTTTTGTTCAAAGTTATCTCATTCATCCCGATTACAGCAACACACGTATCAGTTATTTCCCTTTAGTTTTCAGATTACTCAATGTATCATACTATATTTAGACTTGTAACTTCGCGAGTTTTTGACCAATTCTGATAGTTTGTTATTCTTATCCTTTTATTTGAGATACTTGATATAATCGATGACACGTGACGATGAATATGAAAGCTTTCATATCTGCATGGGACAGTAGCAGATCTAGTTATTATTTTTTTTTTTGTGTTTTATTCACAAATCGGATTTCTCAGAATCTAACCATAGGATCGTTCTGAAACTTTTACCTATCCCCCCAAAAATGGGTGGTGGCTGTTGATTAAATATATTTTCAAAACGTTTTACGTATCCAAAATCACCGAATTTTACGAACGAATGCATTTGACCTACAATGCTGTAACTTTGTGACTATTTGACCTATTTTACTAAATCTTTTTTCTTTGAGTACCTTGAGACAATTACTATAAATCTGCAGTTTCAGATTTTCGAATTTCGAAAATTCGTCGCTGTGATTTCGAACCGGAAGTTTAGACCAATTTGACAACTTCTTTAATAGTTGTACGATTTTCATGAAATTTAGTATCTAAGTAGATCTTATTGATGTGACTTCAAAAATATAATTAGAAATTTTCTAAATTATCTCCCCTTGACGAAATTAAGGATCAAAATTTTCAAAAAAATCGTCGAAATATAGGTCAGAATGACCTGATTTTTTTTTTGGATACTAGATAAGTAATTACTGATTTGTACACAAAATATGGAGTTTGTCGATTGAACCGGAAGTGCCGCCATATTTAAAAATGAAAAATCAATAAGGCTTTTTTGCTATTTTACTTACAGACTCGGGAGTTATATTTTCTGAATTCTTGATGGAAGGCCTAAAAAATGTCGCGAATAGAATTTTGATTTCGGTCACGTGATGGTCACCATTTTGAATTGAAAATGAAAAATAGAAGCAATTTGAAGGGTCGGGACTTTGGAACACAATTACTCTCCTTCTAATTAAGCTAGAATGTTCAAACTTGGTGTAGACGTTCACTAGGTCAATGTTATGATTGAGTTTAAAGATGAGCATTTTCTGCTTAGGGTAAGCAGAGATAAGCATGCTAATTTGTTGATTCTTTAGGGCACGATAACTTCGGTTATAATGAAGGGAGGGCGGTGAAACTTTTGTCAATAGAGAGTCTAATAGCTAGCCTGTTGTGTGAAATCATTGTATTATTTTTTCTAAATATCAGGGATAGCCGAAAAAAAGAGATTGAAAATCCAAAAAGTCGTATTTTTACAATTTGGAGCATGTTTAGAGGTCTTTCTCGTAAAGTCAACATAATATTTTTTGGGAACTTCTTCTACAAAGAGTCTTATTGGTAGTCTTTTATATGAAACCATCGATCAACAGTCCAACATATCAGGAGTAGAAGAACAAAAGGATCGAACATTGAAAACGGCACCCTTTCATTGTTAAGCGAAACATGCAGTGTGGGTGACTACAATCTACACATTTAGTCATCGTATAGAGCTTATTCAACAGTATCGAATTCCAGCTGCTTAGGGATAATTTACGTGCACTCCAATGTGTACACGAGACCTTGGTTTTTCGTCCCATCCGAATGACTAGACAGCTGTGCTTGTCAGGCCCTCCGTTCTGCCTCACTGACAAGGGGAACCACGCCGGGAAATCGAGATGAACTTTCTCCGTGCAGAACTTTCAATTCAGGCGAAAACGTTTATTGCATACGATTAAGCTGGTCAGTTGGAGCTTATTTTCAAAAGTTTTGTAATAATCGGTTGGTAATTAAAGTACCGTGCACATTAAACTGTTAAAACAGAAAATTTCGCCCGGTTGAAATGTTTCTTGCTATAAGTCAGCAATTTTCTGAATTCAGGGAGGCTGAATGGCTGAATGGTTAGCATGTGCGCACTGTATCGTAACGTCTGTCATTGAGTCAACGGGCGTCGTTTCGATCTCCAGGTTGCACGTGACATGAAGTATGATGTCCAACCTCGTGGGTTTTCTCCGTGTCCTTCGGTTTCCTCCCAATGGCTAAAGACCTATAAGCGCAAGGGGAGTTTTTAAATAAAATTAAAAACATATGTTAGTCCCGAAATGACCTAGTTTGTGTCGAATGGACATTAGGCCGCATTTCTCTCTTTCTCTTTTATTTTTAAAGTTTTGTAATAATCGGTTGGTAATCAAAGGTACTGTAAAAGTGATAAAACAGAAAATTTCGCCCGGTTGTAATGTTTCTCACTTTAAAGTCAGCAATTTGCCGATTTTAAGGGGCAAACGTTTATTGCGAACGCTTAAGCTGGTCAGGGGGAGCTTATTTTTAAAAGTTTTGTAATATTCGGTTGATAACTAAAGGTACCGTGCAAATTAAACTGTTACAATAGAAAATTTGGCCCGGTTGAAATGTTTCTCGCTGTAGGTCAGCAATTTGCCGATTTTAGGGAGGTTGCGTGGCTGAATGGTTAGCACGTGCGCTCTGTATCATAACGTCTGTCATTGAGTCAACTGGCGTTGTTTCGATTTCTTGGTTGTACGTGACAAGGAGTATGGTCGCCTGTCCAACCTCGTAGGCCGTAACCGCCGCTGCCCGGGTAAAATTTCCCTCATTGCACACCTTATGGCATATGCCCGTCTTCATTAGCCCATTTTAGGAGCAGAACAGTCGGACGTTAAACCCCATTCAATTTCATTTCATTTTCTCTATGTTGCTTATTTATTATAGTGGATAAATATTTTTCTGGTTCTAGCAATTATTTAATTTCTGCATAGAAATCTTGCTTTGGCCAGTTTTTTTATTGCAGAGTGCCATTCTTGTTTAAACAAACATGATCCTTTGTTTAAAACATGCTTAAGAAGTCGTCACGATTTCCTACTTATAACCAAACATATTGGAAATATTAGTCTGGCATTATTAAATCCTAATTTTATTGGTCTTATTTAAAATTAAACTTTCATTTAACTATGAACAACCCTTAACGTGTCTCTTTAAAACTATTCAGTACTCTAAAACAGTAGCTCAACCTTTTGACCTAAACTCATTAATTTACCATTTTGTTGTGAGCGACTTCTTATTCTTCCTATATGACATATTGCACGTGTCTGATTTCAAAGGGGGGTTGGGTGGCTGAATGGTTAGCACGCGCGCCTGTCATTGAGTTAACTAGCGTGTTTTCGAATGCCCGGTTGTACGTGACAAGGAGTAAGGTCGCCTGCCCAACCTGCCATTTTTATTTTTTTTCCCGCCATTTTCATTTCATTTTCTCACCCGTCTCATTACAGTAATACAAGTTTCAGTTATTTCCCTTTAGTTTTCAGATTATTGTTATGCCTGGGTGCAATGTTTCATACTATATTTAGACTTGTAATTTCGCGAGTTTTTGACCAATTTTAATATTTTTTTCTTCTTATCCTTTTATTTAGGATACTTGATACAATCAATGACACGTGACGATGAATATGAAAGCTTTCATATCTGCATGGGACAGTAGCAGATCTAGTTAAGCTTTCATATGTATTACATATGAAAGCTTATTGTTTCTGTTAAAGTTATTATTAAGCTTTCATATTACATATGAAAGCTTATTGTTTCTGTTAAAGTTATTATTATTATTATTTTTTTTTTTGTGTGTTTTCTGCAAATCGGATTTCTCAGAATCTATCCATAGGATCTTTCTGAAATTTTGACCTACCCCCCCAAAAATGGGGTGCGAACCTTGATTAAATATATTTTCGAAACGTTTTACGAATCCGAAATCACCGAATTTTACGAACGAAAAAAATGACAATGCATAGTCGTAACTTTGTTATTTTTTGACCGATTTTACTAATTCTTTTTTCTTTGAATACCTTTAAAAAAACCATTTTCATCTGCAGTTTCACATTTTCGAATTTCGAAAATTCGTCGCTGTGATTTCGAACCGGAAGATTAGACCAATTTGACAACTTCTTTAATAGTTGTACGATTTTCATGAAATTTAGTATCTAAGTAGATCCTACCGATGTGACTTCAAAAATATAATTAGAAATTTTCTAAATTATCTCCCCTTGACGAAATTAAGGATCAAAATTTTCAAAAAAATCATCGAAATATAGGTCAGAATGACCTGATTTTTTTTTTGGATACTAGATAAGTAATTACTGATTTGTACACAAAATATGGAGTTTGTCGATCGAACCGGAAGTGCCGCCATATTTAAAAGTGAAAAATCAATAAGGCTTTTTTGCTATTTTACTTACAGACTCGGGAGTTATATTTTCTGAATCCTTGTAGGAAGGCCTAAAAAATGTCGCGAATAGAATTTTGATTTCGGTCACGTGATGGTCACCATTTTGAATTGAAAATGAAAAATAGAAGCAATTTGAAGGGTCGGGACTTTGGAACACAATTACTCTCCTTCTAATTAAGCTAGAATGTTCAAACTTGGTGTAGACGTTCACTAGGTCAATGTTATGATTGAGTTCAAAGATGAGCATTTTCTGCTTAGGGTAAGCAGAGATAAACAAGCTAATTTGTTGATTCTTTAGGGCACGATAACTTCGGTTATAATGAAGGGAGGGCGGTGAAACTTTTGTCAATAGAGAGTCTAATAGCTAGCCTGTTGTGTGAAATCATTGTATTATTTTTTCTAAATATCAGGGATAGCCGAAAAAAAGAGATTGAAAACCCAAAAAGTCGTATTTTTACAATTTGGAGCATGTTTAGAGGTCTTTCTCGTAAAGTCAACATAATATTTTTTGGGAACTTCTTGTACAAAGAGTCTTATTGGTAGTCTTTTATATGAAACCATCGATCAACAGTCCAACATATCAGGAGTAGAAGAACAAAAGGATCGAACATTGAAAACGGCACCCTTTCATTGTTAAGCGAAACATGCAGTGTGGGTGACTACAATCTACACATTTAGTCATCGTATAGAGCTTATTCAACAGTATCGAATTCCAACTGCTTAGGGATATTTTACGTGCACTCCAATGTGTACACGGGACCTTGGTTTTTCGTCCCATCCGAATGACTAGACAGCTGTGCTTGTCAGGCCCTCCGTTCTGCCTCACTGACAAGGGGAACCACGCCGAGAAATCGAGATGAACTTTCTCCGTGCAGAACTTTCAATTCAGGCGAAAACGTTTATTGCATACGATTAAGCTGGTCAGTTGGAGCTTATTTTCAAAAGTTTTGTAATAATCGGTTGGTAATTAAAGTACCATGCACATTAAACTGTTAAAACAGAAAATTTCGCCCGGTTGAAATGTTTCTTGCTATAAGTCAGCAATTTTCTGAATTCAGGGAGGCTGAATGGCTGAATGGTTAGCATGTGCGCACTGTATCGTAACGTCTGTCATTGAGTCAACGGGCGTCGTTTCGATCTCCAGGTTGCACGTGACATGAAGTATGATGTCCAACCTTGTGGGTTTTCTCCGTGTTCTTCGGTTTCCTCCCAACGGCTAAAGACCTGTAAGCGCAGGGGGAGTTTTTAAATAAAATTAAAAAACATATGTTAGTCCCGAAATGACCTAGTTTGTGTCGAATGGACATTAGGCCGCATTTCTCTCTTTCTCTTTTATTTTTAAAGTTTTGTAATAATCGGTTGGTAATCAAAGGTACTGTAAAAGTGATAAAACAGAAAATAATCGGTTGGTAATCAAAGGTACTGTAAAAGTCATAAAACAGAAAATTTCGCCCGGTTGTAATGTTTCTCACTTTAAAGTCAGCAATTTCCCGATTTTAAGTGGCAAACGTTTATTGCGAACGCTTAAGCTGGTCAGGGGGGAGCTTATTTTTAAAAGTTTTGTAATATTCGGTTGATAACTAAAGGTACCGTGCAAATTAAACTGTTACAATAGAAAATTTGGCCCGGTTGAAATGTTTCTCGCTGTAGGTCAGCAATTTGCCGATTTTAGGGAGGTTGCGTGGCTGAATGGTTAGCACGTGCGCTCTGTATCATAACGTCTGTCATTGAGTCAACTGCCGTTGTTTCGATTTTTTGGTTGTACGTGACAAGGAGTATGGTTGCCTGTCCAACCTCGTAGGCCGTAACCGCCGCTGCCCGGGTAAAATTTCCCTCATTGCACACATTATGGCATATGCCCGTCTTCATTAGCCCATTTTAGGAGCAGAACAGTCGGACGTTAAACCCCATTCAATTTCATTTCATTTTCTCTATGTTGCTTATTTATTATAGTGGATAAATATTTTTCTGGTTCTAGCAATTATTTAATTTCTGCATAGAAATCTTGCTTTGGCCAGTTTTTTTTATTGCAGAGTGCCATTCTTGTTTAAACAAACATGATCCTTTGTTTAAAACATGCTTAAGAAGTCGTCACGATTTCCTACTTATAACCAAACATATTGGAAATATTAGTCTGGCATTATTAAATCCTAATTTTATTGGTCTTATTTAAAATTAAACTTTCATTTAACTATGAACAACCCTTAACGTGTCTCTTTAAAACTATTAAGTACTCTAAAACAGTAGCTCAACCTTTTGACCTAAACTCATTAATTTACCATTTTGTTGTGAGCGACTTCTTATTCTTCCTATATGACATATTGCAGGTGTCTGATTTCAAAGGGGGGTTGAGTGGCTGAATGGTAAGCACGCGCGCCTGTCATTGAGTAAACTAGCGTGTTTTCGAATGCCCGGTTGTACGTGACAAGGAGTAAGGTCGCCTGTCCAACCTGCCATTTTTAATTTTTTTTTCCCGCCATTTTCATTTCATTTTCTCATCCGTCTCATTACAGTAATACAAGTTTCAGTTATTTCCCTTTAGTTTTCAGATTATTGTTATGCCTGGGTGCAATGTTTCATACTATATTTAGACTTGTAACTTCGCGAGTTTTTGACCAATTTTAATAATTTTTTCTTCGTATCCTTTTATTTAGGTTACTTGATACAATCAATGACACGTGACGATGAATATGAAAGCTTTCATATCTGCATGGGACAGTAGCAGATCTAGTTATTATTTTTTTTTTTTGTGTGTTTTCTGCAAATCGGATTTCTCAGAATCTATCCATAGGATCTTTCTGAAATTTTGACCTACCCCCCCAAAAATGGGGTGCGAACCTTGATTAAATATATTTTCGAAACGTTTTACGAATCCGAAATCACCGAATTTTACGAACGAAAAAAATGACAATGCATAGTCGTAACTTTGTTATTTTTTGACCGATTTTACTAATTCTTTTTTCTTTGAATACCTTTAAAAAAACCATTTTCATCTGCAGTTTCACATTTTCGAATTTCGAAAATTCGTCGCTGTGATTTCGAACCGGAAGATTAGACCAATTTGACAACTTCTTTAATAGTTGTACGATTTTCATGAAATTTAGTATTTAAGTAGATCCTACCGATGTGACTTCAAAAATATAATTAGAAATTTTCTAAATTATCTCCCCTTGACGAAATTAAGGATCAAAATTTTCAAAAAAATCATCGAAATATAGGTCAGAATGACCTGATTTTTTTTTTGGATACTAGATAAGTAATTACTGATTTGTACACAAAATATGGAGTTTGTCGATCGAACCGGAAGTGCCGCCATATTTAAAAGTGAAAAATCAATAAGGCTTTTTTGCTATTTTACTTACAGACTCGGGAGTTATATTTTCTGAATCCTTGTAGGAAGGCCTAAAAAATGTCGCGAATAGAATTTTGATTTCGGTCACGTGATGGTCACCATTTTGAATTGAAAATGAAAAATAGAAGCAATTTGAAGGGTCGGGACTTTGGAACACAATTACTCTCCTTCTAATTAAGCTAGAATGTTCAAACTTGGTGTAGACGTTCACTAGGTCAATGTTATGATTGAGTTCAAAGATGAGCATTTTCTGCTTAGGGTAAGCAGAGATAAACAAGCTAATTTGTTGATTCTTTAGGGCACGATAACTTCGGTTATAATGAAGGGAGGGCGGTGAAACTTTTGTCAATAGAGAGTCTAATAGCTAGCCTGTTGTGTGAAATCATTGTATTATTTTTTCTAAATATCAGGGATAGCCGAAAAAAAGAGATTGAAAACCAAAAAGTCGTATTTTTACAATTTGGAGCATGTTTAGAGGTCTTTCTCGTAAAGTCAACATAATATTTTTTGGGAACTTCTTGTACAAAGAGTCTTATTGGTAGTCTTTTATATGAAACCATCGATCAACAGTCCAACATATCAGGAGTAGAAGAACAAAAGGATCGAACATTGAAAACGGCACCCTTTCATTGTTAAGCGAAACATGCAGTGTGGGTGACTACAATCTACACATTTAGTCATCGTATAGAGCTTATTCAACAGTATCGAATTCCAACTGCTTAGGGATATTTTACGTGCACTCCAATGTGTACACGGGACCTTGGTTTTTCGTCCCATCCGAATGACTAGACAGCTGTGCTTGTCAGGCCCTCCGTTCTGCCTCACTGACAAGGGGAACCACGCCGGGAAATCGAGATGAACTTTCTCCGTGCAGAACTTTCAATTCAGGCGAAAACGTTTATTGCATACGATTAAGCTGGTCAGTTGGAGCTTATTTTCAAAAGTTTTGTAATAATCGGTTGGTAATTAAAGTACCGTGCACATTAAACTGTTAAAACAGAAAATTTCGCCCGGTTGAAATGTTTCTTGCTATAAGTCAGCAATTTTCTGAATTCAGGGAGGCTGAATGGCTGAATGGTTAGCATGTGCGCACTGTATCGTAACGTCTGTCATTGAGTCAACGGGCGTCGTTTCGATCTCCAGGTTGCACGTGACATGAAGTATGATGTCCAACCTTGTGGGTTTTCTCCGTGTTCTTCGGTTTCCTCCCAACGGCTAAAGACCTGTAAGCGCAGGGGGAGTTTTTAAATAAAATTAAAAAACATATGTTAGTCCCGAAATGACCTAGTTTGTGTCGAATGGACATTAGGCCGCATTTCTCTCTTTCTCTTTTATTTTTAAAGTTTTGTAATAATCGGTTGGTAATCAAAGGTACTGTAAAAGTGATAAAACAGAAAATAATCGGTTGGTAATCAAAGGTACTGTAAAAGTGATAAAACAGAAAATTTCGCCCGGTTGTAATGTTTCTCACTTTAAAGTCAGCAATTTCCCGATTTTAAGTGGCAAACGTTTATTGCGAACGCTTAAGCTGGTCAGGGGGGAGCTTATTTTTAAAAGTTTTGTAATATTCGGTTGATAACTAAAGGTACCGTGCAAATTAAACTGTTACAATAGAAAATTTGGCCCGGTTGAAATGTTTCTCGCTGTAGGTCAGCAATTTGCCGATTTTAGGGAGGTTGCGTGGCTGAATGGTTAGCACGTGCGCTCTGTATCATAACGTCTGTCATTGAGTCAACTGCCGTTGTTTCGATTTTTTGGTTGTACGTGACAAGGAGTATGGTTGCCTGTCCAACCTCGTAGGCCGTAACCGCCGCTGCCCGGGTAAAATTTCCCTCATTGCACACATTATGGCATATGCCCGTCTTCATTAGCCCATTTTAGGAGCAGAACAGTCGGACGTTAAACCCCATTCAATTTCATTTCATTTTCTCTATGTTGCTTATTTATTATAGTGGATAAATATTTTTCTGGTTCTAGCAATTATTTAATTTCTGCATAGAAATCTTGCTTTGGCCAGTTTTTTTTATTGCAGAGTGCCATTCTTGTTTAAACAAACATGATCCTTTGTTTAAAACATGCTTAAGAAGTCGTCACGATTTCCTACTTATAACCAAACATATTGGAAATATTAGTCTGGCATTATTAAATCCTAATTTTATTGGTCTTATTTAAAATTAAACTTTCATTTAACTATGAACAACCCTTAACGTGTCTCTTTAAAACTATTAAGTACTCTAAAACAGTAGCTCAACCTTTTGACCTAAACTCATTAATTTACCATTTTGTTGTGAGCGACTTCTTATTCTTCCTATATGACATATTGCACGTGTCTGATTTCAAAGGGGGGTTGAGTGGCTGAATGGTAAGCACGCGCGCCTGTCATTGAGTAAACTAGCGTGTTTTCGAATGCCCGGTTGTACGTGACAAGGAGTAAGGTCGCCTGTCCAACCTGCCATTTTTAATTTTTTTTTCCCGCCATTTTCATTTCATTTTCTCATCCGTCTCATTACAGTAATACAAGTTTCAGTTATTTCCCTTTAGTTTTCAGATTATTGTTATGCCTGGGTGCAATGTTTCATACTATATTTAGACTTGTAACTTCGCGAGTTTTTGACCAATTTTAATAATTTTTTCTTCGTATCCTTTTATTTAGGTTACTTGATACAATCAATGACACGTGACGATGAATATGAAAGCTTTCATATCTGCATGGGACAGTAGCAGATCTAGTTATTATTATTTTTTTTTTGTGTGTTTTCTGCAAATCGGATTTCTCAGAATCTATCCATAGGATCTTTCTGAAATTTTGACCTACCCCCCCAAAAATGGGGTGCGAACCTTGATTAAATGTATTTTCAAAACGTTTTACGAATCCGAAATCACCGAATTTTACGAACGAAAAAACTGACAATGCATAGTCGTATCTTTGTTATTTTTTGACCGATTTTACTAATTCTTTTTTCTTTGAATACCTTGAAAAAAATCGTTTTCATCTGCAGTTTCACATTTTCGTATTTCGAAAATTCGTCGCTGTGATTTCGAACCGGAAGTTTAGACCAATTTGACAACTTCTTTAATAGTTGTACGATTTTCATGAAATTTAGTATACAAGTAGATCTTACCGATGTGACTTCAAAAATATAATTAGAAATTTTCTAAATTATCTCCCCTTGGTGAAATTAAGGATCAAAGTTTTCAAAAAAATCGTCGAAATATAGGTCAGAATGACCTAAAAAAATTTTTCGATACTCGACAAGTAATTACTGATTCCTACACAAAATATGGAGTTTGTCGATCGAACCGGAAGTGCCACCATCTTGAAACATGAAAAATCCCTAAGGCTTTTTTGCTATTTTACTTACAGACACGGGAGTTATATTTTCTGAATCCTTGAAGGATGGCCCAAAAATCATAGGGAGCAGAATTTTGATTTCGGTCACGTGATGGTCACCATTTTGAATTGAAAATGAAAAGTAGTAGCAATTTGAAGGGCCGAGACTTTGAAACACAATAACTCTCCTTCTAATTGAGCTAGAATGTTCAAACTTGGTGTAGACGTTCACTAGGACAATGTCATGATTGAGTCCAAAGATGAGCATTTTCTGCCAAGGGTAAGCAGAGATGGGCATGCTGATTTGTTGATTCTTTAGGGCACGATAACTTCGGTTATAATGAAGGGAGGGCTGTGAAACTTTTGTCAATAGAGAGTCCAATAGCTAGCCTGTTGTGTGAAATCATTGTATCATTTATTTTAAATATCAGGGATAAAAAGTCGTATTTTTACAATATTTTTTGGGAACTTCTTCTACAAAGAGTCTTATTGGTAGTCTTTCATATAAAACCATCGATCAACAATCCAACATATCAGGAGTAGAAGAACAAAAGGATCGAACATTGAAAACGGCATCCTTTCATTGTTAAGCGACACATGCAGTGTGGGTGACTACAATCTACACATTTAGTCATCGTATACAGCTTATTCAACAGTATCGAATTCCAACTGCTTAGGGATATTTTTTAGAATCTAACCATAGGATCTTTCTAAAACTTTGACCTACCCCCCCCAAAAATGGGGTGCGAACCTTGATTAAATATATTTTCAAAACGTTTTTCGAATCCAAAATCACCGAATTTTACGAACGAATGCTTTTGACCTACAATGCTGTAACTTTGTGACTATTTGACCTATTTAATTAATTCTTTTTTCTATGAGTACTTTGAGACATTTACTTCAAATCTGCAATTTCGGATTTTCGAATTTCGAAAATTCGTCGCTGTGATTTCGAACCGGAAGTTTAGACCAACTCGACAACTTCTTTAGTAGTTTTACGATTTTCATGAAATTTAATATGTAAGTAAACCTTAATGATGCGACTTGAAAAAATACTTTGGAAATTTTCTAAATTATCTCCCCTTGGAGAAATTGAGGATCGAAATTTTCAAAAAAATCGACGAAATATAGGTCAAATCATCTTGAATTTTTTTTTTAGGTACTAGCTACGAGACCACTGATTAGTACACAAAAAATGGAGTTTGTAGCTCAATCCGGAAGTGCCACCATCTTGAAATGTAAAAACCTCAAACGCCATTTTGCTATTTTACATACAGACACGGGGGTTATATTTTCTGAATCCTTGAAGGGATGGCTATAAAATGTTGGCAGTAGAATTTTGATTTAAGTCAATGGATAGTCACCATATTGAATTGAATATCAGAAATAGTGAAAAATGGACATTAACGGGCATGTAAATTATCAGAACAGACCGTAGTTTGTTGAATTCGTTTCTTATCTTTGAAATTAATACATTTGGGGATAGCCTAGCTCATTGTCGAATTTTTGGTATTTGCAAATTTCAAAATTTCAAATTTCGCCTTTGATGTTTTCCGTGCCGACAAAGTTGTTTTCGCGTGAATAACTCCGATTAACAGCTTGAAAATAATCAAATGGATCGCAGTTTCGCGATTTTGTCTCAAATCTGGGAAATCAATACATTTCTGGTTAGCCTCCTTTCAAAAAGGTAGCACGTCATTTCGGTCCCGCGTCATTTCGGACTCAGCACAAACGTCGTTTCGGACTCAGTATGGCGACTTTTCGGACTTACTCGGTGTCATTTCGGACTCAGTCAAACGACATTTAGGACTCGGACCGGCGACATTTCGGACTCGGACTCGGACTCAAATAAAACTTAAAAGTATGTGTGTATATATTTGTAATAGCTGTTTTTCTTTCGTTGTAGGTGAGGCTCAAGACAGATTTAATAAAGATTTAAACATTGTTAGTCTTGTTTTATTTATCCCATACAGGCCATTACTTGACAACACGCATTTGAACTTGAAGTAAAACCTATGTTACTTGCCTTTTTTGTATTTGTTTATTTAATTATCGGATATTATTGTATTTTAATGAGTAAGTTTTGATTGTTGACGATGAATTAGTTTAGATTGTTGACGATAATCGATCCGCGATTGTTGTTTTAATCTAGCGATTAGTGAATCCAGCGATTAGTGAAACCATCCCATTGTTGTATTTAAGATTAATAGCGATAATTGATCGGCGTTTCTAATAGCCGCTAAGAAATGATTGAGAAATAAAAACACTGCAACTGGTATTTAATCTGGTGTTGATTAATGAAAGCAAGCTGAGATCATTGAAGCCGTTAAGAAATGATTGAGCCCAAGCTCAAATGTATTATATATATGTGCCATATTTCAATTCAAATCATTCTCAATTTTTACACGAATCTATCATGGCTAGTGGAAATTGCGTAAAGTGTACCAATCCTGTCCGTCCTCGACAAGAAGGCCTCCAGTGCGATTCTTGTCTTTTATGGCAACATCGAACCTGCGATTCCGGTACGTAATGAAATTTTCTTTATTGTTATTCATTAAAACGTTATAAATTTGTCGTTTCTTGTAAGTTATTGTTATTTATTAAAACGTTATAAATTGTTAATTATTAAAACGTTATAAATTGTTATTTATTAAAACGTTATAAATTGTTATTTATTAAAACGTTATAAATTGTTATTTATTAAAACGTTATAAATTGTTATTTATTAAAACGTTATAAAATGTTATTTATTAAAACGTTATAAATTTGTCGTTTCTGGTAAATTTGTCATTTATGGCAACAGCGTACCCGCAATCCGGGAATTTTATTATTTTATTTATCACTATTTCAGGCATCACTCGGGATGAGTACAGGAGTTTAAACCGACATAGAACTGCTTTTGAATGGAAATGCTGTAGATGTGTTGCCCCGCTCCCGCCTACAGAAGAAGAAATGGACATCGAAGAATCATTCACCGTTGAACGACCATACCAGCTGCCTGATCCGGTTATTGAGTCTTCAATGTCTGAAGATGAGCAAGATATTAGCGTATTTGCTGAAGAAGAACCTGAATTAGCATACACTATAGAAGAGGCAGCAACAACACGTGGGAAAAAGAAGCTGTTTGACAACATTGGTTTTGCTTATACGATAAAGGTATGTGTTATATATATATATATGTTATAGACAAATATGAACTTATATATTAGAACTAATGTTACGTGTAGACGAATATGATATCTAATTAGAACTAATGATGTTTTTTTTAGACGGACAAGAAAACGACCGTATGGAGGTGCTGCAAGAGAAATGGTTCCCTGACTTGTCCTGCAACGGTGATTCAGGATGGTACCGACTTCAAGAAAGGTTTGAAAGAGCATATTCACCCAGCAGAACCTGGTATATTGACTGCTGCTAAAATTAAAGTAACGGTATGTATATAAAAATACAAATATTAAAGTAACGATATGTACATATATTAAAAGATTGAAAGAACAGATATTCATTCCTCCAGCTGACCCTGGTACTGGTATACTGCCTGTTGCTGAAATAAAAAAAAGAATATGTATAATATTTATTATATCATTGCAGGCTAAGAAGGAAGCCATAGGAAATATTTTTACAAGATCCTGTCCATCAATCGCAGAGAGTGCCATGGCAAGTGTAGGATCGGTCAACGAACCAGTGTATAGCAGACCACCTCTTGCAGCATTGATAAGGACGGTGCAGCGAACCAGACAGACTCTCCGACCAAATGACCCAGTAGACATGTTTTCCCCTGTAAGTACAATAAGTTAAATATATTAAATATATTGTTAAGTTAAATATATTGTTAAGTTACAAATACACAAATTGATGAAGATTATATTGTTTACATAAATTGATGAAGACTATATTGTTAAATAGGTAAATACACAAATTGATGAAGATTATATTGTTTGTCGTTTCAGCTGGATGAAGACTTTATAGACAGCAACGCTCCAGGCTTCTACCAGAAGCGGGTTAAAGTAGGGGAAAGGCGACATCACATCTTTGCCACTGAGGATCAACTGCGACTTTTGGCAAAGGCCAAAACGTGGTATATGGACGCCACCTTCCGAGTTGTCAACAAACCATATTCTCAATTATTTTCTATTCACGGATTCGTAAAAGCCGGGGAAACAACAAAGCAGGTACCACTAGTCTTTTGTGTGATGTCCGGGAAGAGTCAGGAAGATTACTACAAGGTAAGATAAGATCTATAAATGAATGAATGTGTACACTCGGAATAAAAAAATGATATAAATATAATTGGAGAAATGTATATAACCGGAGAAATGAATATATATAATCAGATAAATGAACGTTTGGTGTATTTATTTTACAGGTTCTCCGGGCAGTGGACAAGATGCTACCAAGCCAGATTGCCTTGGAGGGATTTGTGGTGGATTTTGAGGCGGGGCTATGGCAGGCCCTTAGGCGGCGCTTTGTAGACACGAGAATTCATGGATGCGTGTTTCATTGGACCCAGGCTGTTTTCCGGAAAATACAAGAAAAGGGATTCCAGGTATGTTGTGCATTCTTCTTATAATAAATCTTCTTATAGTAAAATAAAAAAATTCTTATTATAATATCTTCTTTTAAAGTACAAGTGCACATAGATTTTATGTCAATATCCGTTTATTAATATATTTCTAATATTTTATTATTTCAGACAGCGTACAACGAAAAGGGGGACGTGTTCAACTTTTTGAGGCGATTGATGGCTCTCCCTTTCCTGCCCGAAGAACACGTGGCGGGCATGTTTGCCCATTTGAAAGACAGGTGCCCAGAACAGTTAGAGCCGATATGTACATACATAGAGGAGCAATGGATTTCATCTCGTCTGTTTCCTATAGAAAATTGGTGCGTCTTTATGTTGCCAGTGAGAACCAATAACGACGTAGAGGGCTGGCACAACAGACTAAATTCACGTGTTAATGCCAGAGGTCCTGTGCCGTTTTATCTATTGATTTGTGCACTCTTTTCAGAAGCTACAAAGATACCACTAGACCTCACAATGATGTCGGAGGGCTCATTGAGACGACACCAAAGACGTCGGTATCGACATGTGGAGGGGCAGCTGTTTAAGATTTGGGATGAATACAACGAAAAACAAATGAGTACAAGCAGGTTGTTAAAAAAAATTAGTCATTTGTATGGTCCACCTGCCCAATAAAAATTGGAAAAATGAAAAAAATAAAAAATATATATAAAAAAAAAAAAAAAAAATAATTGAATAAATGAATAGCCGACTAAAGCTATTTTTTCATCAAAAAATACACCTGTTGTTATAAATGTTGAGTTAATGTATGAATGTGTATGTTTTATACAATAAATGAATGTTTTATATGTCCGTTGTTATAAATCGATGTTATTATGTTGATAAATAAAATAGTTTATAAAGTAAATTGGCTTCAGTGTTGTATAATTCTACGTTACCTACCCGAGTCCGAAACGTCACCTACCCGAGTCCGAAACGTCACCTACCCGAGTCCGAAACGTCACCTACCCGAGTCCGAAATGTCGAGGACATATTTTTTGGAGTCCGAAATGACGTAAGTCCGAAATGACGCGGGACCGAAATGACATGTAATCTTCAAAAATGGGTGGTGGCCTTGGAATCAATATATTTTCAAAACGTTTTGCGAATCCAAAATCACCGAAAACAACTGATGAAAAAATTGACCTTGACAGCTGTGTTACTTCGTGATTTTGTGATCTATTTTACTTTTCTGGTTAGCCTCCTTTCAAAAATGGGTGGTGGCCTTGGAATCAATATATTTTCAAAACGTTTTGCGAATCCAAAATCACCGTAAATAACTGATGAAAAAATTGAGCTTTGATGGAAACTATATAGAAAAATAAAAGGAAACATCAACAATATATAGGTCTTGCACACATAGGCTTAGAACTTTGCAGCCAGTCCTCATATTAATTGAAATTGAATAGGTTTGATTTGATATAATTATTTGTTTTCTATTTTAAAACTATCTAAAAAAAATATTTTTAATCATTTATGTTATTGATTTAGATTAATACTGTTTATATTGTGTACATTTTAACACCTTCATCGATTAATAATGGTTTGCATAGTCATCGTATAGAGCTTATTCAACAGTATCGAATTCCAACTGCTTAGGGATATTTTACGTGCACTCCAATGTGTACACCGGACCTTGGTTTTTCGTCCCATCTATATGTTAGTTTGTGTCGAATGGAGGTTAAGCCGCATTTATCTCTTTCTCTTTTATTTTTAAAGTTTTGTAATAATCGGTTGTACTGTACTGTAAAAGTGATAAAACAGAAAATTTCGCCCGGTAGTAATGTTTCTCACATTAAAGTCACCAATTTGCTCATTTTAGGGGGCAAACGTTTATTGCGAACAATTAAGCTGGTCAGGGGGGGGGGGGGGCTTATTTTTAAAAGTTTTGTAATATTCGGTTGATAATTAAAGGTACCGTGCAAATTAAACTGTTAAAATAGAAAATTCCGCCCGGTTGAAATGTTTCTCCTTGTAGGTCAGCAATTTGCCAAATTTAGGGAGGTTGCGTGGCTAAATGGTTAGCACCTGCGCACTGTATCGTAACGTCTGTCATTGAGTCAACTGGCGTTGTTTCGATTGAAATGCCCGGTTGAAATGTTTCTTGCTATAAGTCAGCAATTTATCGATTTTAGGGAGCCTGAATGGCTGTATGGTTAGCATGTGCGCGCTGTATCGTAACGTCTGTCATTGAGTCAACCGGCATCGTTTCGATTTCCAGGTTGCACGTGACATGGAGTATGGTGTCCAACCTCCTGGGTTTTCTCCGTGTCCTTCGGTTTCCTCCCACGGCTGATTTCAGATTATTGTTATGACTGGGTGCAATGTTTCATACTATATTTAGATTTGTAACTTCGCGAGTTTTTGACCAATTTTGATAATTTTTTCTTCTTATCCTTTTATTTAGGATACTTGATACAATCAATGACACGTGACCATGAATATGAAAGCTTTCATATCTGCATGGGACAGTAGCAGATCTAGTTAAGCTTTCATATTACATATGAAAGCTTATTGTTTCTGTTAAAGTTATTATTATTATTATTTTTTTTTTTGTGTGTTTTCTGCAAATCGGATTTCTCAGAATCTATCCATAGGATCTTTCTGAAATTTTGACCTACCCCCCCAAAAATGGGGTGTGAACCTTGATTAAATATATTTTCGAAACGTTTTACGAATCCGAAATCACCGAATTTTACGAACGAAAAAAATAACAATGCATAGTCGTAACTTTGTTATTTTTTGACCGATTTTACTAATTCTTTTTTCTTTGAATACCTTTAAAAAAACCATTTTCATCTGCAGTTTCACATTTTCGAATTTCGAAAATTCGTCGCTGTGATTTCGAACCGGAAGATTAGACCAATTTGACAACTTCTTTAATAGTTGTACGATTTTCATGAAATTTAGTATCTAAGTAGATCCTACCGATGTGACTTCAAAAATATAATTAGAAATTTTCTAAATTATCTCCCCTTGACGAAATTAAGGATCAAAATTTTCAAAAAAATCATCGAAATATAGGTCAGAATGACCTGATTTTTTTTTTGGATACTAGATAAGTAATTACTGATTTGTACACAAAATATGGAGTTTGTCGATCGAACCGGAAGTGCCGCCATATTTAAAAGTGAAAAATCAATAAGGCTTTTTTGCTATTTTACTTACAGACTCGGGAGTTATATTTTCTGAATCCTTGTAGGAAGGCCTAAAAAATGTCGCGAATAGAATTTTGATTTCGGTCACGTGATGGTCACCATTTTGAATTGAAAATGAAAAATAGAAGCAATTTGAAGGGTCGGGACTTTGGAACACAATTACTCTCCTTCTAATTAAGCTAGAATGTTCAAACTTGGTGTAGACGTTCACTAGGTCAATGTTATGATTGAGTTCAAAGATGAGCATTTTCTGCTTAGGGTAAGCAGAGATAAACAAGCTAATTTGTTGATTCTTTAGGGCACGATAACTTCGGTTATAATGAAGGGAGGGCGGTGAAACTTTTGTCAATAGAGAGTCTAATAGCTAGCCTGTTGTGTGAAATCATTGTATTATTTTTTCTAAATATCAGGGATAGCCGAAAAAAAGAGATTGAAAACCCAAAAAGTCGTATTTTTACAATTTGGAGCATGTTTAGAGGTCTTTCTCGTAAAGTCAACATAATATTTTTTGGGAACTTCTTGTACAAAGAGTCTTATTGGTAGTCTTTTATATGAAACCATCGATCAACAGTCCAACATATCAGGAGTAGAAGAACAAAAGGATCGAACATTGAAAACGGCACCCTTTCATTGTTAAGCGAAACATGCAGTGTGGGTGACTACAATCTACACATTTAGTCATCGTATAGAGCTTATTCAACAGTATCGAATTCCAACTGCTTAGGGATATTTTACGTGCACTCCAATGTGTACACGGGACCTTGGTTTTTCGTCCCATCCGAATGACTAGACAGCTGTGCTTGTCAGGCCCTCCGTTCTGCCTCACTGACAAGGGGAACCACGCCGGGAAATCGAGATGAACTTTCTCCGTGCAGAACTTTCAATTCAGGCGAAAACGTTTATTGCATACGATTAAGCTGGTCAGTTGGAGCTTATTTTCAAAAGTTTTGTAATAATCGGTTGGTAATTAAAGTACCGTGCACATTAAACTGTTAAAACAGAAAATTTCGCCCGGTTGAAATGTTTCTTGCTATAAGTCAGCAATTTTCTGAATTCAGGGAGGCTGAATGGCTGAATGGTTAGCATGTGCGCACTGTATCGTAACGTCTGTCATTGAGTCAACGGGCGTCGTTTCGATCTCCAGGTTGCACGTGACATGAAGTATGATGTCCAACCTTGTGGGTTTTCTCCGTGTTCTTCGGTTTCCTCCCAACGGCTAAAGACCTGTAAGCGCAGGGGGAGTTTTTAAATAAAATTAAAAAACATATGTTAGTCCCGAAATGACCTAGTTTGTGTCGAATGGACATTAGGCCGCATTTCTCTCTTTCTCTTTTATTTTTAAAGTTTTGTAATAATCGGTTGGTAATCAAAGGTACTGTAAAAGTGATAAAACAGAAAATAATCGGTTGGTAATCAAAGGTACTGTAAAAGTCATAAAACAGAAAATTTCGCCCGGTTGTAATGTTTCTCACTTTAAAGTCAGCAATTTCCCGATTTTAAGTGGCAAACGTTTATTGCGAACGCTTAAGCTGGTCAGGGGGGAGCTTATTTTTAAAAGTTTTGTAATATTCGGTTGATAACTAAAGGTACCGTGCAAATTAAACTGTTACAATAGAAAATTTGGCCCGGTTGAAATGTTTCTCGCTGTAGGTCAGCAATTTGCCGATTTTAGGGAGGTTGCGTGGCTGAATGGTTAGCACGTGCGCTCTGTATCATAACGTCTGTCATTGAGTCAACTGCCGTTGTTTCGATTTTTTGGTTGTACGTGACAAGGAGTATGGTTGCCTGTCCAACCTCGTAGGCCGTAACCGCCGCTGCCCGGGTAAAATTTCCCTCATTGCACACATTATGGCATATGCCCGTCTTCATTAGCCCATTTTAGGAGCAGAACAGTCGGACGTTAAACCCCATTCAATTTCATTTCATTTTCTCTATGTTGCTTATTTATTATAGTGGATAAATATTTTTCTGGTTCTAGCAATTATTTAATTTCTGCATAGAAATCTTGCTTTGGCCAGTTTTTTTTATTGCAGAGTGCCATTCTTGTTTAAACAAACATGATCCTTTGTTTAAAACATGCTTAAGAAGTCGTCACGATTTCCTACTTATAACCAAACATATTGGAAATATTAGTCTGGCATTATTAAATCCTAATTTTATTGGTCTTATTTAAAATTAAACTTTCATTTAACTATGAACAACCCTTAACGTGTCTCTTTAAAACTATTAAGTACTCTAAAACAGTAGCTCAACCTTTTGACCTAAACTCATTAATTTACCATTTTGTTGTGAGCGACTTCTTATTCTTCCTATATGACATATTGCACGTGTCTGATTTCAAAGGGGGGTTGAGTGGCTGAATGGTAAGCACGCGCGCCTGTCATTGAGTAAACTAGCGTGTTTTCGAATGCCCGGTTGTACGTGACAAGGAGTAAGGTCGCCTGTCCAACCTGCCATTTTTAATTTTTTTTTTCCCGCCATTTTCATTTCATTTTCTCATCCGTCTCATTACAGTAATACAAGTTTCAGTTATTTCCCTTTAGTTTTCAGATTATTGTTATGCCTGGGTGCAATGTTTCATACTATATTTAGACTTGTAACTTCGCGAGTTTTTGACCAATTTTAATAATTTTTTCTTCGTATCCTTTTATTTAGGTTACTTGATACAATCAATGACACGTGACGATGAATATGAAAGCTTTCATATCTGCATGGGACAGTAGCAGATCTAGTTATTATTATTTTTTTTTGTGTGTGTTTTCTGCAAATCGGATTTCTCAGAATCTATCCATAGGATCTTTCTGAAATTTTGACCTACCCCCCCAAAAATGGGGTGCGAACCTTGATTAAATATATTTTCGAAACGTTTTACGAATCCGAAATCACCGAATTTTACGAACGAAAAAAATGACAATGCATAGTCGTAACTTTGTTATTTTTTGACGGATTTAACTAATTGTTTTTTCTTTGAATACCTTTAAAAAAATCATTTTCATCTGCAGTTTCACATTTTCGAATTTCGAAAATTCGTCGCTGTGATTTCGAACCGGAAGTTTAGACCAATTTGACAACTTCTTTAATAGTTGTACGATTTTCATGAAATTTAGTATCTAAGTAGATCTTACCGATGTGACTTCAAAAATATAATTAGAAATTTTCTAAATTATCTCCCCTTGACGAAATTAAGGATCAAAATTTTCAAAAAAATCATCGAAATATAGGTCAGAATGACCTGATTTTTTTTTTTGATACTAGATAAGTAATTACTGATTTGTACACAAAATATGGAGTTTGTCGATCGAACCGGAAGTGCCGCCATATTTAAAAGTGAAAAATCAATAAGGCTTTTTTGCTATTTTACTTACAGACTCGGGAGTTATATTTTCTGAATCCTTGTAGGAAGGCCTAAAAAATGTCGCGAATAGAATTTTGATTTCGGTCACGTGATGGTCACCATTTTGAATTGAAACGTTCACTAGGTCAATGTTATGATTGAGTTTAAAGATGAGCATTTTCTGCTTAGGGTAAGCAGAGATAAGCATGCTAATTTGTTGATTCTTTAGGGCACGATAACTTCGGTTATAATGAAGGGAGGGCGGTGAAACTTTTGTCAATAGAGAGTCTAATAGCTAGCCCGTTGTGTGAAATCATTGTATTATTTTTTCTAAATATCAGGGATAGCCGAAAAAAAGAGATTGAAAATCAAAAAAGTCGTATTTTTACAATTTGGAGCATGTTTAGAGGTCTTTCTCTTAAAGTCTACATAATATTTTTTGGGAACTTCTTCTACAAAGAGTCTTATTGGTAGTCTTTTATATGAAACCATCGATCAACAGTCCAACATATCAGGAGTAGAAGAACAAAAGGATCGAACATTGAAAACGGCACCCTTTCATTGTTAAGCGAAACATGCAGTGTGGGTGACTACAATCTACACATTTAGTCATCGTATAGAGCTTATTCAACAGTATCGAATTCCAGCTGCTTAGGGATATTTTACGTGCACTCCAATGTGTACACGAGACCTTGGTATTTCGTCCCATCCGAATGACTAAACAGTTGTGCTTGTCAGGCCCTCCGTTCTGCCTCACTGACAAGGGGAACCACGCCGGGAAATCGAGATGAACTTTCTCCGTGCAGAACTTTCAATTCAGGCAAAACGTTTATTGCTTACGATTAAGCTGGTCAGTTGGAGCTTATTTTCAAAAGTTTTGTAATAATCGGTTGGTAATTAAAGTACCGTGCACATTAAACTGTTAAAACAGAAAATTTCGCCCGGTTGAAATGTTTCTTGCTATAAGTCAGCAATTTTCTGAATTCAGGGAGGCTGAATGGCTGAATGGTTAGCATGTGCGCACTGTATCGTAACGTCTGTCGTTGAGTCAACGGGCGTCGTTTCGATCTCCAGGTTGCACGTGACATGAAGTATGATGTCCAACCTCGTGGGTTTTCTCCGTGTCCAACCTCGGTTTCCTCCCAACGGCTAAAGACCTGTAAGCGCAAGGGGAGTTTTTAAATAAAATTAAAAACATATGTTAGTCCCGAAATGACCTAGTTTGTGTCGAATGGACATTAGGCCGCATTTCTCTCTTTCTCTTTTATTTTTAAAGTTTTGTAATAATCGGTTGGTAATCAAAGGTACTGTAAAAGTGATAAAACAGAAAATTTCGCCCGGTTGTAATGTTTCTCACTTTAAAGTCAGCAATTTGCCGATTTTAAGGGGCAAACGTTTATTGCGAACGCTTAAGCTGGTCAGGGGGAGCTTATTTTTAAAAGTTTTGTAATATTCGGTTGATAACTAAAGGTACCGTGCAAATTAAACTGTTACAATAGAAAATTTAGCCCGGTTGAAATGTTTCTCGCTGCAGGTCAGCAATTTGCCGATTTTAAGGAGGTTGCGTGGCTGAATGGTTAGCACGTGCGCTCTGTATTATAACGTCTGTCATTGAGTCAACTGGCGTTGTTTCGATTTCTTGGTTGTACGTGACAAGGAGTATGGTCGCCTGTCCAACCTCGTAGGCCGTAACCGCCGCTGCCCGGGTAAAATTTCCCTCATTGCACACATTATGGCATATGCCCGTCTTCATTAGCCCATTTTAGGAGCAGAACAGTCGGACGTTAAACCCCATTCAATTTCATTTCATTTTCTCTATGTTGCTTATTTATTATAGTGGATAAATATTTTTCTGGTTCTAGCAATTATTTAATTTCTGCATAGAAATCTTGCTTTGGCCAGTTTTTTTATTGCAGAGTGCCATTCTTGTTTAAACAAACATGATCCTTTGTTTAAAACATGCTTAAGAAGTCGTCACGATTTCCTACTTATAACCAAACATATTGGAAATATTAGTCTGGCATTATTAAATCCTAATTTTATTGGTCTTATTTCATTTAACTATGAACAACCCTTAACGTGTCTCTTTAAAACTATTAAGTACTCTAAAACAGTAGCTCAACCTTTTGACCTAAACTCATTAATTTACCATTTTGTTGTGAGCGACTTCTTATTCTTCCTATATGACATATTGCACGTGTCTGATTCCAAAGGGGGGTTGGGTGGCTGAATGGTTAACACGCGCGCCTGTCATTGAGTTAACTAGCGTGTTTTCGAATGCCCGGTTGTACGTGACAAGGAGTAAGGTCGCCTGTCCAACCTGCCATTTTTATTTTTTTTCCCGCCATTTTCATTTCATTTTCTCATCCGTCTCATTACAGTAATACAAGTTTCAGTTATTTCCCTTTAGTTTTCAGATTATTGTTATGCCTGGGTGCAATGTTTCATACTATATTTAGACTTGTAACTTCGCGCGTTTTTGACCAATTTTAATAATTTTTTCTTCTTATCCTTTTATTTAGGATACTTGATACAGTCAATGACACGTGACGATGAATATGAAAGCTTTCATATCTGCATGGGACAGTAGCAGATCTAGTTATTATTATTTTTTTTTCGCCGGGGCCTATTTCTCAGTGCCTGTAACAGATACCGATCTGGGACCTAATTCTCTATTGGGAAACAATGTGTTGGCTACTTGATAAACTATTTTTGAAACTTCTGCGCAGACCGGAAGTGGTCGAATTTTGTGCTGTGTCCAAAAATTAAAAAACGGCCGTAGATTCGTCAATTCTATACCTATTTTCATACATATGACATTTTCGGAAACCCTGAGCCTTTTCTCGGGCGATAGCAGTTGAAAATTTCGATATTTCGAAACTTCATCGCTGACTTCTTGCGATCGAAAAATGAAAAATGTGGTTTGAGAGACAATTTTTGTTATTTTTCAAAATTTTCAAATTTGACCTACATTTTTGGATACCTGAAAACCATCCGATTCCAGAAATATAAGTTTCATTCCGAGTTATCGCCCTTTATTTTTCGATTTTTTTCGAATTTTCTACCCATTTTGTGAGCTCGGGTTTCGTTTTATGGCAGAAGTGACGTTTCTGAAACTTCAGAGGCATGAAGCCAAATGACCATTGCAAGGAATAAAGCAATTTCAACAATAATCTGTACACCGGAAGTGGTCGAAATAATGTCCGATATTTTGAAAAAAAATGCAAAAAATGGGTATTTTGGGGAAAAACGCGATTTCTCCGTCCGATATCAATGGATTAGACGAATTGGTGTACCATTGGATTGCACTAGGATTGTGCTATCGTATGATACCAAATTCGTACGGATACGATGAGCAGGCAGCAAAATATGGCACGCTGAAAATCAAGTATTTTCTGATTTGGAGCGTTTTTGGATGCCTGTATCTCGAAAACTTAACCACAGTTTTTTTTTAAATTTTGTCTATCGAGAGTCCTTTCGGAGGTATTTTGCATGAAGCCATCCAATAAGACTTTGAAATATCTGGAATAGGTGAAATAACGGACTGAAAATCGAAAAAAGTCGAAAAATCGTGAAATTTTGGAAAATGCTTTGCTATTTTTTTTATTTTAAGAGATTTTCAAAAAAAGATTGTATATTCAGATAGCTGACCTAATTCCGATTCTAACGATGTATAATATTTATGTAGTTATTGAAATTTAATTTTCGATATTTTAATTCTTTTGCATTTTTGGCACTTTTGAACATAGGATTTCTCAGGGGCATTTTATCTGATCAGATAATGTAATATATTATTACAGAGCCCTGTGGCTATTTTAGCACCCAAACCGGCTATTAAAACTATTCCGACAATAATAACCATACCGGAAGTATTCAAAAAATGAAAAAAAAAGGTTAAAAACATTGTCGCACTTGCAAAAAAACTTGATTTCTCCCTTAGGTAATAGCGGACCAAAAGAACTAAAGTGTCGTTGGATAGCCCTATTAATGGATCATCATATGGTATCTAAATAATACGATTTCGATACTAAGGAAATAAATTATTGTATGCCAAAAATCTAGTATTTTCCGATTTTTTAACATTCTGAGACGCCCTTTTCTCGAAAACGACGCCACAGATTTTTCTTAAACTTTTCTTACTCAAAGTCCTATCGGTTGTGTATATATTGAATCCAAAATGAAAAGCGTTGAAATAATATAAGTTGTCCAAAAATGGCCTCAAACTTTGAAAAAAATTGAAAAATCGTTAAATTTTTGGAAACGCTCTTTAATTTATCTTTTTTTCCAAAACTACTCAATGGATGTTTCTGACACTTCTGGTACGTACAGTTAAGTATCCAAAGAACTTTGCAAAGCTATCACGACAACGATCGTAAAACCGGAAGTAGTCTAAAAAATGTCCGATATTTTGAAAAAAAAATTATTCTTTTACGAAAACCTTTTTTATTTATGAATATTTTTTAACGATATTTTACACAGGAATTATTGATATAAAATTAAACCATGCTAGTCCCGAAATGACATAGTTTGTGTCTAGTCGACGTTAAACCCCATTTCTCTCATCTCGGTAGTGCCGGTTAATTTGAGATATATTTTGTATCCCTTTAAGTTTTTTACCTTTTTAATTTCAGTTTATGGGTTCCAAGTTTATTATTTATTGCCTGGTGTGTATAAAACAATTCTCAATTGCGAATTCTCAACTTATTTGTTACCGACAATGATTTCTTTTGGCACCGGAAGTGAAGTAATTTTGCCAGATTTTAAAATTTTGACCGGTCTATTCGCAAGCAAATATTACTTACAAATCTGACAGAGGGTGTCACTGAATCATAACAACTACAGTATCGTTTGGTAGCTTGATGGATCGGCTATTGTATGACGCACTTCCTGTCTGATTCCTGAAAGCCGATTCAGCACTGCAGGTCTGCAGTTCTAGTTCTTATTATTATTATTCAGATTCCAATTTGAATAGATCTCAGCAACTACGTGTCGCATCGTTATGATTTCTTCGGTTTTACTGGGAAAGTGGGTGTGACTTAGAGGATAAAGCTATTTTGAACGTTCTGCGACAATGCGAAATGTCCGAAATCACCAAATTATCGTTTTTTAAAATATTGCAGTAATTTTAACAATAATCATTGAATTTTAATTTTCGATAGATTTTGGCATAGCCGGAGACAGGGCACATAGCTACGTTACTTTCAATTTTTGATTTTCGGCAAATCTTCGAAGATATTAGGCGCCAAATTTCAAAAATTTAAAATTTTACAAAAAACTTTTTTATTTATGAATATTTCTTAGTCGTGTTGTGCACAGAATTAAAGAGTCATCTGATTAGCGCAAAAATGTTAAAATTTTTTGTCTCAGTAATTTTCCTTGGCCGCCATTGGCTAATTCAGTTTTTCAGTCCTATATTATTTTGTTATTGTTCGATTTGTATAAAACAAAGTTCATATGCTTCGTTGTCTCAATTGTCATTTTTTTATTACCGGAAGTGTTATCTGTCGGCACCGGAAGTGGCATAATTTTACCAAAAACTACAATTTTGACAGTTATTTACGATCTTCAAAAACAAATATTATTTTTTTGAAAAATTATATGACTCAAAGAGTGTGTCCTTTCAAGGCGCAAAAAATGGCGGAAGCAGTTTTTTTAATTTCGTTTTCATTTTCGAGCAAATTCGATTAAATGGCTAAAAATGGTGTAAAATTGACCTATTTACAACCTATTCAGGCTTTTCAGATTTTAAAATATTTCTTCGTAACTTTTATAAACTTGTAGCTATAATCCATACGAAGAAAATGTATGTTAAAATTAGTTTGTAATATAAGCAGTTCCCAAGAAATGGGCAGTTCTGTACAAGTCACTGTTTTCGTTATTTTGCCTGTAAAATAGTCAATTATTATTGGATTTTTATAAAAGTGACATCATTTGATTCAAAAAGCATGTAGCGTCATATCAAGTTGATTACAATTTAAAATTGACACCGGAAGTGACGTCATTTGGTCAAAAACTACATTTTTAACTTTTAAATAGATATTTTGTTCAACCAAGAATTATTTAATATGTAATACGAATATTAACTTTTGGTTTAAATTCACAGCCCCCAAATTTCGAAAATTTAGAATTTTACAAAAAACTATTTTATTTATGAATATTTTTTAGTCGTGTTGTGCACAGAATTAAAGAGTCATCTGACTAGCGCAAAAATGTTAAAAAATTTTGTCTCTGTAATTTTTCTTGGCTGCCATTGGCTAATTCAGTTTTTCAGTCCTAGATTAATTTTTTATTGTTCGATTTGTATAAAACAAAGTTCATATGCTTCGTTGTCTCAGTTGTCATTTTTTTTTATTACCGAAAGTGTTATCTGTCGGCACCGGAAGTGGCATAATTTTGCCAAAAACTACAACTTTGACAGTTGGGTACCATTTTTCGAAAACAAATATTATTTTTTTGAAAAATTATATGACTCAAAGAGTGTGTCCTTTAAAGGCGCAAAAAAGTCGGAAGCATTTTTTTTAATTTCGATTTCATTTTCTAGCAAATTGGATTAAAAGGCTAAAAATGGTGTAAAATTGACCTATTTACAACCTATTCAGGCTTTTCAGATATTAAAATATTTCTTCGTAACTTTTATAAACTTGTAGCTATAATCCATACGAAGAAAATGAATGTTAAAATTAGTTTGTAATATAAGCTGTTGCCAAGAAATGGGCAGTTCTGCATAAGTCACTGTTTTCGTTATTTTGCGTGTAAAATAGTCAATTATTATTGGATTTTTAAAAAAGTGACATCATTTGATTCAAAAAGCATGCAGCGTCATATCAAGTTGAATTCAATTTAAAATTGACATCGGAAGTGACGTCATTTTGTCAAAAAATGCATTTTAAACTTGTTCAAATCAATGTTATATTCAAACAAGAATTATTTAATATGTATTAATAATTTTAACTTTTGGTTTAAATTCACATATAAACACAACTCATATGTATTCATATAGATATAATAAAATTGTTTCT
Source organism: Patella caerulea (assembly GCA_036850965.1). Lineage (NCBI taxonomy): Eukaryota > Metazoa > Mollusca > Gastropoda > Patellidae > Patella > Patella caerulea. The sequence continues at coordinate 43,719,424 of JAZGQO010000001.1, read as the reverse complement.
AACTTGTTCGGTTGCCGAGAAATAGACGGTTTTCTACAGGTCACTTTTGAAGGTTTGGGGGCCATAAAAGTGTCAATTATTATTCGATTTTCATAACCTTTACAGCATGTTATAAATAATGCCATTTAGGATTTTATATAAGTAATTTAACATTTTCATTATCACCGGAAGTAACGTCATTTTGGCAAAAACTGTATTTTTAGCCTTCAAAACAGATATTTTATTCAAATGAGTCTGTTTTGAAATTTTTTTCAAATTATGATATTTGATGCCAATCAACAAATAGAATGAACCCATACGATCATACAGATACCACAAAATGGTTCCTAAATTGTACGGTTGCAGAGAAATAGCCGATTTTCTACAAGTCACTTTTCAAGTTTTTTGGTCTTTAAAAGTGGCAATTATTATTCAATTTACAAAAAAAAAATTTCACTATATGATATCTATGCCATTTCTGATTTCATAAAACTAATTGAACATTTTCATTAACACCGGAAGTATTGTAATTTTGTCAAGATCATTTACAAGTAACAAATGTATAAAATGAATTGTCGATATTGCTGGATTTGATTGATTCTGCGTCCATTTTATTTGATGTGAGCAATGTTTATTTGGAAACCTGTTTAGTCGTTTCGTTGGTACAAGAAGTGACATATGTTCAAGGGTAACTTGGCACCGGAAGTGACATGTTTAAGAGTAACGTGGCACCAGTGAAACCCGCCATTCCTGCATGCAGGTCTAGTTCTTTTTATTATTAATCAAAACAAGGGTTCCTGCGGCATTGGATTTACCATGAGCGAAAAAAATATCGCCTTTCCATTCATTTCTCCATGACCTTTCATCTAAAATGGTAGAATGGCTTTCTTGAATAAATGTTATGTCATTATTTTGTTTTCTTAGCCATGAGAATATTTTTAATCTTTTGTTCTTGCATCTTATACCTCGAACGTTAATTGATAGTAAATTTAGATAACTCATTTAAAAAAAGTAAGATTTAGATGTATTATACAGATCTGGCGTTGGTATTGAAAACCGGTTATCATCAGGAAAATAATTGGTGTTTAACCTTCTTGATCGCGCGCCAACCGTTTGAAAACCGTCGTTTGATAGAGTGTCGTAATTTCTGTTTGTAGGGGTAGATGATAGCGGTCCCCGAGAATTCAATTCTTGGGTGGTGTCTGGTGCTGCATCGATGTGACTCGAATCCACTTATTTTAATTCCGTTTGTTCGTTAATAGGCATACAATTATTGGTGGTAGTTGCTGCATTGGCAAAAGTACCCCGAGGCCTTATGAACTGACTAAGTTCGGTATCATAATTGATTGTAGATATTTTACCGTCTAGAGATTTCACCATAATTCTACCGTCGTTTGTCCAACAACCGTCTATTAGTTTATTTTTGTAGAGGTCTCTGGTTTTCCGATACAAAATCGACCTGCTTTTAGTTAGGGCTTCGTTTATATAGATTTTGAATTTTCTACCGTTATTGTTTGTTTTTAAGCGTTTCTTGTTACCAAATACTAGAGCTCTGCATCGATAGCTTATAAAGAGACTATAATGTCCCGGCAATATCCTGCGCGCACCGGACCAACGCGATGCGTTCTGCCAATATCATGTAATGACAGTTGGATATTCAAATGATTGGTAATTTCACAATTTATAATGTCAAGAATTATATAATCGGTGTTTTCCCTTTCACCTGGTCCGACTTCAGGTATACCGCTAAACTTGAGACATGTACGTCTAGAGTATTGTTCCAGATCATCAATCTTATTTTCTAACTGGGTTATACGCTCATTCAAATTATCTATAATATCGGGCTGAAGTTGGGATAGTAAATGTGCTCTCGCGTTATCATTTTTCAATAGATCGGTAATAAAGGTTTTTAACGACTGTCCATCCTTTAGCAATGTGTCTAGAAAACTATAGTTGCTGTGTTGTCAGAAGATGAGGCGTCCGCTCTTTTTCGTTTATTTGAATTGTCAGGTTTTACTTTTTTGCTGGATTTTTTCTTGCTATTATCGACATTTTTATTGCTGCTCATGCTGAAGAGCCCCGATTAATTGGTTGTGAGTGAACTGCTAGCATAGAAAAGTCAACATGGCCGGATTGAATCCTTCTCACAATAATAAATGTTGTATAAACTGAGAATCTTTCAACTATATTACTTAACTTTTAAGATGCTTCATCTCCTAAATCCATGACTTAGCTAAATCCAGAAGAAAATGCACATATATTGGTCAGTTAGATCACATTGTATAATTCATTGTTAAACTCGTCAGGTCACGGTTGACCACCTCGCGGCGCGTCAGAAACATACGTCCTCTCACTTCGACAACCTGAGTTTAAGCTTTTGGCCCCTCTGTAGATCAAAATTATTATCCGATTTAAAACAACTTTTGATTATATCACCGTTACATTGTTATAAATGATGATGTTGAATTTCGTGAAAGTTGGACCAAAATTGACGGACAAAATGGCCGCTGTTTGTACGCGAATAGTGTGAAAATATGTTATATCAAGGTTGTGGACCCTATAGAGGTCGCAATTTTGAACCGATTTTGAAATACATGTTTATAACATAAAGATCTTGGTTCCTTGCGATATTTGCGCATATTGGATCGTAACTTCCTGAATTATGGCCCCTGATTGTACGAAAAATCTTGTGGTCCCTCTGGAGGTAACAATTATTACCTGATTTAAACAAACGTTTGATTATATCACCGTTACAGGGTTATCTAGGTTGAGTTTGAATTTTATGAAAATCGGACCAAAATTAACAAACAAAATGACCGCCGTCTGTACGCGAATGGTGTAAAAATATGGTATATCAAGGTTGTGAACCCTATAGAGGTCACAATTTTAATTCGTTTTTGATGAAACTTGAAATACATTTTTATAACCTAAAGATCTTAGTTGCTTGCGATATTTGCGCATATCGGATTGTAACTTCCTGAATTATGGCCTCTGATTATACGGAAAATTGCCTTTATTATCTTGTGATCGGTCTGGAGTTCAAAAACATTTGATTATATGACCGTTACACTGTAATGAATTTTCAGTTTTGTGAACATCGGACCAAAATTGCTGAACAAAATGGCCGCCACTTTTACACGAATAGTTTAAAAATATGGTATATCAAGCTTGTGGACCCATAGAGGTCACAATTTTAATTCGATTTCGGTCAAACTTGACATGGATGTTCATAACTGAAAGATCTTGATAATGTTCGCCATCCTCGAAATATGTTATATCAAGGTTGTGGACCCTATAGATGTCACAATTTTGAACCGATTTTGATGAAACTTGAAATACATGTTTATAATCTAAAGATCTTGTCTACATTGCATATTTGGACATATCTGATTGTAACTTCCTGAATTATGGCCCCTGATTGTACGAAAAGTCGCCATAATATTAAATGTTTCTTATCCAGTGAAGGTGACAGCTAATTCCATAATATTAAATGATTCGTATACTTAACATTAGCATGGGGCAGAACTTTATAAAAACCAAACAAATTCTAATGATTTTCTGATAATTACTTAATATGCGACAACTCTTGTTGACTGCCCGGACGATTTAGCTGCTGTGTGGGCGTATGTTTTGTTGCCCGGCAACCTAATTTTTCTTTTTGTATGAAGAAAATGATATTATTCTCTCCCTCAAGTGTAGAAGAAGCATTTCTAGTAAAGTTTGGTCATCAATATTGAAATCTAGATTATGGATTGCAGATTGTTTTACAAAATTTAGATCATATGGGCTTACTGCATACATTTCTTTTATATAATTTATATTTTCTTTTATCATTTCACTGAAGTTATCATATAGGAGGGATTTATTAAACTTCCAATATCCGTTTGCCATTTTGTGGTGACTTATTTTAACAGTTATGTTTACAGCCGAGTGGTCAGTTCTGTACCCTGATTGAATATCTGAATTTGAGATAAATGGCATCAAATTTTCACTCACTAAGAAGAAATCTAAACGACCCTTCTTTCCCCAAGTATATTTCCTTTTTGTTTCATTAAAGGATCGCCAAACATCAACAAGTTCAAGTTTGTTGCACATATTCAGAACCTCTGACTTTGCTTTTGGATTGTTTTCATGTTTGTAATTATATGTATCCAAAGTTTGATTTAACGTCAAATTTCAGTCTCCGCAGATGATTAAAGAATCTGCTTTAAAATGTTTCAAGCTGTTTTGAAGCTCAGTATAAAAAGCAGGGTCATCATGGTTTGGACCGTAATATATTAATCAGAAGGAAAGTTATGTTATTTGTTTCCATCTCAATAAAGATATAATTTCCATTTCTCCAATTTTTTTTTTGATTTTTAATATTTTATATCCAAAGTTATTATTAAATAGAACTGCCACTCCCCGTTGTTTTGCAGAAGTGCCGCTTAATTCTACTTTATTTCCCCATTCAGCTTGGACGTATTTTTCTAATTCATTTTCTAAGTGTATCCTGCAGGCATATTATACCTGCGTTACTTTGTTTTAGGGTTCTAAATACATCTCTCCTTTTTTTGACCTCCCTAGTCCTTGACAGTTAATAGATCGAATCTCAAAATTAGCCATTGATTACAAAGCATAGTGGATCAGAATGGGACCTAGAATTTACCCAAAAGTAATTTCTGTCAGACTTTATTGGGCTGATTTGTAAACTATTTGTAATTATTTTTGCAACAATTGAGGATGAAATAAAAAAGTTATATATAACAAATAACCTAAGCCCCACTGGAGTTATCTTACGATTACTCCATAGAGCTAAACAATTTTCCATGTTTCTTCCGAACATGTCATATGGTATCAAATCTTTAGACTAATTACCAGGAATTTTGATCAAGTCTAATTTAACCCAGTAAAAGCTGGGGACATCAAAGCAATTTGTCAAATTAAACCACAAACATGGCATATATAAAATTCAAAAGACATGTTGTAGTCCCCTATAAATGCTTCTGTCACATACATGTACAGTAATTCAGAAAAATTGTGGCCCCTTTTGTAGTTATCTTTCTTGAATTTTGCCAATTTTTTTTACCGTAGCCATAAAATCATTAAGTTTGTGTAATTAATGTGGTCGAAGCATTTATTAGGCACAAATCTCCTAATACTAAAATTGTAACACACCTATTCAACAAATATTTGTACATGTTTGTTAATGCGTAGTGTTCAAAAGTGCAAAAGAATCTGTCAAACAACAAACATGACAAATTTAAAAAGGAGGAGACGGTATCCCATCACTCCCTCTATCTTGTATGCTATCCAGAAATCTCCGGTATATTTCCATTGTTTTAAACCTACTACATTGCAATTAGCTATTACATACGGGATTTAATTTGATTGAATCATGTAATAGGAACCAGTCTCTTCCCTTAAAAAGTAAACAAATTGAATTTACTTATTTTATGAAATACACATTGTTAACCTCCTGGACTTTTTGAAGCTAAGTTGCAGTATAAGCTTTATGTCTCCTTGTTTGACTAAATTTCATCTTTATCTGCCAACACTCAAACTCGAAGTTTTAATGAACCTATATGTTTAAAATGTGAAATGTACTACCCATGTATAGCTATTATGCTATAGCAGTGTTTTACCCCCACAGACATTTTTCATACAAAGTGTGGGCACAGTGAGCTTTATACCCCCCTGTTCGGCAGGTAATCAAAGAAATTAGGTTGATTTAACTTTGTCAAGGAGGGTGACAGTATAATTGTTTTTTGTCGTTCTATCATATTTACAATATATTGCATCAGCATATGTAAGTACATGTATAACGTTAGATAGCGATGGCCGGCTCTATATAAAGGTTGCACCGGCCATGACTATTTTTTAGACTAATACTTTGATTTCATGTGATAGATAGAATTTTTTATTATTATTTTTTTTCTTGCACTGATAGTTGTTCCACTATGAAGGTATTGTGAATACGTTTAGTAGTGTTAGTGCTGTTCAAGTGGGCAGGTCACTGGGCCAGTATTTGCATGATAAAAAAATCAGGGAGCTTTAAAGATCAACTTGAGACCTCTCATATTTTATTATTATTATATCTGAAATGCCTCCATAAAACGTTCCTGAAAGTTTTAACGAAATCCAATTACTCGTTCTCACGATATAGACGGAAAACTAAAATTCTCACCTGAAGCGATAAGCCGAGTGGAACCTCTCGTGACCTTTGACCGATTGACGTCACAAGTGTGAAAGACGTAAACAAGGGAATCCCGGAGACAATGGCGGACGCTGTTAACGGGACCAATATTAATGACAACAAAAGATCGTACAAGAGGTGTATTGCTTATGGCTATGATAATGCAAACTCAATAACGTTTCACTCAATTAAATTCCGTTTGAAAATAAGTTATTTTAAAACGATAGGCTAGTTTTGTGGCGACAAATCGAGACGAATGGACATGATCTCCGAGGCGACACTTGTTTTGTTCGTCGCATTTTTTTTTTTTTTTTTGGCATACGAGTACTAGACTACTACCCCTTTCAACCATTTAATTTTGGAAGCAACGGGACAATCGCCAGTCACACGTGTATTATCAAATGTTCTTACTGTGGATTTTATTTGTGATTCGGTCGTAGAAACCCAAGCAAGCCACCCGAGATGGTATCGGCCTACTGTACTACGTAGACAAGGTACAACTAACTACAAAAGTAGTACTGAGTCTGACTAACACAAGAGACTCAGCAACGAGAGAAAATATTAGGGTGAGTCAAATTCTTTTTATATTGATATCTCTCCTATTTCTTTTGTAGAAAAGATATTTATGTAATTATATTAGGCTCTTTTGGTTTAGTTTGGTATCCAGCCCCGGGACTATAGGTACAAGCAGTGAGTAATAATTGAAGAGACTTGTATTATAATAGTAAGTGCAGGAGGGTTGCACCACACACAATTTTACACAAAAACGAATATATGGACAAGACATCATACTCAAAGACCACAAACACAAACAAATCAAAGAGAGTGAATGGATCCGGGGGCTAGCCGTAAGCGTCCACTGCGCTGTACAGTCCCGGGCCTGTGGTGACACAGACTTCACTCACATAACGCTAACGCTACAATATACGTCCACATTCCTACTTTGATTGATATGGTACTTTGTCAAGAAGGCTAGGCGTTTGGTTTGTTTAGCGTTGAGGGTCGTGCACCAACATTAATAGTTGCCGTCCTTAGAGTATAAGGAATAACTATACCAAGATAATCCATTCAGAATTGTGCCTTCCGAACACTAAAGGCAAAAAGTGGGCGTGGCTCTGCCCCTGGGGATCGGGACATTCATCAAAATCAATAGTGGACGCCCTCAGGCTATAAGGAATACATAAACCAAATGGGTGTTGCTGTCCCATGGGGGTCGGGCATGCACCCAAAACAAAAGGGGTCATCCTTAGGGTATAAGGAATAAGTATTTTAAGTTTCAAGATGACCGATTAAGAATTGTGGCCTGTAGGCGACACACAAAAAGAAAATGGGCGTGACTCTGCCCCTGGGGGTTGGGCATGCACCCCAAATGATAGAAATGTTCCTTAGGGTACAAAGCATAATCATTCAAAGTTTCAAGATGATACGTTAAGATATGTGGCTTGTAGACAAATAAATACAAGGAATGGGCGTGGCTTTGCCATTGGGGGTCAGGCATGCACCAAAAAACAATACGGATCATCCTTAGGGTAAGTATACAAAGTTTTAAGAAAATACAGTTAGAATTGCGGCTTCTAGGCAACACAGAGACACACAAAAAGAAAATGGGCGTGGCTCTGCCCCTGGGGGGTTGGGCATGCACCCCAAACGATAGGGATCATCCTTAGAGTATAAAGAGTAAGTATACAAAGTTTTAAAGAAAATCCAATAAGAATTGCGGCCTGTAGGCGACACAAAGACACACGATAAGAAAATGGGTGTGGCTCTGCCCCAGGGGGTTGGGCATGCACCCCAAATGATAGGGATGTTCCTTAGGGTACAAAGAATGTGTATACTAAGTTTCAAAATTATAAGTTAAGAAATGTGGCCTGTAGACGACAAACAAATACATACTAGAAATGGGCGTGGCTCTGTCCCTGGGGGTCGGGCATGCACCAAAAACAATAGAGATCTTCCTTAGGGTATAAGGAATACGTATACCAAGTTTGAAGAAAATCCAGTAAGAATTGCGCCCTGTAGGCGACACAAAGACACACGAAAAGAAAATGGGCGTGGCTCTGCCCCTGGGGGTGGGGCATACACCCCAAATGATAGGGATGTTCCTTAGGGTACAAAGAATGTGTATGCTAAGTTTCAAAATTAGGATATAAGGAATAAGTATACCAAGTTTGAAGAAAATCCATGAAGAATTGCGGCCTGTAGGCGAACCACAGACACACACACACACACACATACACACACATACCTGCATCTAAGTCTTTGTCAGGTCCTTGACAGTAACCACACTTGTGGGGACTAAGCTTTATTCTTATATTTTTATCTTAAATATATTACTGATCGGTCTAAAGTACCAACGGGTAATGAAAAATGTGTTATAATAAATCTTTAATATTAAACAGTAGCAATTGAGATTGTTGGGACACTTTAGTGGGACGTTGTGTGACAAATCTTGTTGATGGACACTTAAAGAGCCGTACCGTCAAAGTGGTATAGTTACACTTATTATACACAAGTTACACACCCATGATTTAATGAACTGCTGGGACGTCCTGATAATTACTTCTATTTAATTGTACACACCTATGTTTTAATGCACTATTGGGACGTCCGTATAATGACATACATAATGGTTATCGAGAGGGTCCCGTTAAAGACGTACATTCAATTCACACACCACAAATTTAATAAACTGTTGGTACTGAAGGTGTCCTTATAACGATGTATATAATTAATTCACACACGCTGTTGGAACTGAACATGTCCAAGCTAGATTTGGTATGAAGTGTGACAAGGCTGCAATTAGCCCACATTACAGGCACACCAAGATTGGTCTCCCCTTTGACCACGAATCAATATAAATTTGTTTTGACTTAAAATCTGGACACACACTAAGTCATTGTATCACTACTGGGACCAATTCGATTAAATTGTGAAGAGTTAAAAGGCAGTTAATAACGATCCAGTCCATAAGAATTCTTAAATTGCTGGTGACATCTCCATCATTACAGTACTTTAAACTTTAATCAGGATCAAATTATAACGGCGGCCCATGCAGGGGACCTAAAGTAAAATAGAAAATAAAACACAGGGCAACAAGCGACATAACCTAATCTGATCGCGGATTAAGCCACAAATGTATACACATTACATTGAGTAGAAATACAATCAAAATAAAATAAAACCCAATGAGTTTTACATTCACTCAACACTAACTGTGTCATTTTGGGGAAATTCTTTGATATTTCTATTACATAAAATTAAAGGGCATGACTCTTTGGTGTGGGGAAGAAAGTGCAGAAATTAAGCTCACTACTAGACTCCACCCCCCTCCCCTCTTTACCTCGGACAAAGACAGATAAACTATCAGCTGCAAATATTACTAATAATTAAGTGAGAAAGAGAGAGAGAGAGCGAGCGAGAGAGAAATGGGGTTTAACGTCCACTCAACACAAACTAGGTCATTTCAGGATTAACATATGGTTTAATTTTATTTTAACAATTCGCTTGCGCGTTGGGGTCTGTAGCAGTGGGAGGAAACCGGAGTGCCCGGAGGAAACCTACGAGGTTGAGAAGGTGCCCCTATCTCCATGCCACATACGCTCACACCAGGGCTCGAAAACACAGCCACAAGCCAGAGATGACCGGCCAGCTAGAGGTCGAAGCGCGGCACTCTAGACCACTAGGCCATCCCAACCCCCCTAATAATTAAGCATGTAAATCAATAAATGACAATAAGGAAACACAGTTGGTTAGTCTAACTGGTAAATATAACTTGGGATAAGGTAAGAGTCGTTGTTGACTGTGCGACAAACTGAAAGTTGGTTTACGGTTGTGTTTTGGATTGTGACTTGTCTGACCTTTCCTCTAAATTCGTAAAACTGTGGCACACTGGTACACGTGAACTATTGGATGTTCCATGGGTGGGTTTCAATTTTCAAAATGCAGTAGAAACTGGTTTGGGTAAAACAAAATACTTCATAATTCACTTTTTGTTTTAATTCTTTATGATTTTAACACAAAAGCAATTTCACTGAAGTCCAACAACATTTTAAACTTAACAATGGATACCCTCAAAAGTTAAATTCGAGAAATTAATATTCTGGAATCTTTAATACATTTGAGTCAGTTTTTAAGAATTCAATTATTGGTTAAATAAATGTCCAATTACTCTGTTCACACAGGGCCAGTTTCACCACCTTAAAACCATATTGTTTGTGATGCACATTTCACATTCAATATATCCTGCTCTCCTCTGCTCTTCACCAGACCGTGTTTTCATATTCCCTGAAATGATACAAGAATAGTGGTTACTAACACTTGGGTTGGGCTAAGCTTTGATTACTTCAAATCCAGAGAGGGAGAGAAAGAGAGACTGATGTCCACTTATCACTCAAATGGGTGAAGAGAAACTACCATCCACTGAACACTTATTATTTCTATTATTACAGCATATTTCTAGTACACCTTTTCACACCAAGGTGGTTTTTTTTTAAGAAATAGAATTTTAAATTGGCCAACATCTTAATTTTAAAGTTAAAATATTATTCTATGACACAGGGCTTTGAAACCCAGTTGAACAGTTTGGGCTTTAAGACTTGTTTATGAGATGAAGATAGTAGGTAAAGAGAGGCCAAAAGAACGATGAGAGAAGACAGAGATGCAGAGGAAACAGAAAAAAAGAAAGGAGAAATAGAAAGAATAAATGGAGAGAAGAGAGTCTGGTGCCCACCTAACACTTGAAAGGGGAAGTGTGAAAGGGAGGATGGAGGAAGTGAGAGATGGTATGGGAGAGAGAAAGGGAGCGAGATAAGGTATTTCGCAACCAACTACACCATTTTGAAAGGGAGGATGGAGGAAGTGAGAGATGGTATGGGAGAGAGAAAGGGAGCGAGATAAGGTATTTCGCAACCAACTACACCATATGGTGCAATTGTACTTCAATCGGTTTTTAACAGTGAGAGGAAACCAGAGAGAGGACGATAAAGATGCAGGAAGGGAAAGAGGAGAAGAAAGCGAAACATTTTGGCTTCCACACAATATTCAAGAGAATAGGGGGTCTTGAATGAGGCGTTGGGGGAGATATAGAGGATGTGGAAATGCGAGGGATAAGGATACCAAGGACAAAATGAGAGAGAGGAGAGGTTGAGAGAGGATACGAGGAGAGGGGTGAGAGGGATGGGGATACAGAAACCAGAGAGAGGACTATAAAGATGCAGGAAGGGAAAGAGGGGAAGAAAGTGAAACATTCTGGCTTCCACTCAATATCTAAGAGAATAAGGGGGCTTGAATGAGGAGAGACATGACAATATAGATGAAGAGGGGAGGAGAGGCGGTGGGGGAGATAGAGAGGATGTGGAGATGCGAGGGATAAGGATACCAAGGACAAAATGAGAGAGAGGAGAGGTTGAGAGAGGATACGAGGAGAGGTTGAGAGAGGATACGAGGAGAGGGGTGAAAGGTATGGGGATACAGAAGAGAGACAGAAAAGAACATAAATTTGTGATGGATATGGCAAGAAATGATTCCTTTTGACGACCAAAGCAGAATCACGGTGAAAAATAGACGGTAAGGATTCTAAAATAGCCTTAGAACAGAGATGGAGAAAAGCCTTATTTTCATACTACTTGCGTATAGAGAAGACCAATAACGGAAAGAGATATCTATCTCTGACAAATCCGTTATTATAATAACTAGGTGTATTAGTAGATAATCAAAAATGAATACATTGAATTTTAAACATTTTAGTGAAAATACTTTATTCTTTGATGTCATGGGTGTAAGCAGTTTTTACAAAACGTTTATTATGGTAACAATGTTACTTGACAATCCAGACTAAGTCTCAATTATATAATTATGTTATCTGTAAACGTTGCACTATTCTGACATGGATGTGATTGGCAGTCATCGGTATCTGATTAATAGAAATTAATTTGTCGCTTTCGAAACCGTTTAGCTCAAAAATAATACTTTAAAAGCTGAACAATAACCACAAGAAATTGATTTTTGTACAAAAACCTAACAATTGTAAGCTTGCTTAGCTTCCCCGAAAAATTCGAAGTGGTAACAAGTTTTCTCTAGTATTTTGAACAAAACTGCTTACTACTTATTACTGTCCTTAACATTTTAAAAACAAAAATAAAAAAAGCCAAGTATATGATTGTTTACTAACGAATGAAATGCTTTACTGTTAGATATTTTATGAGAAACTAATCTTTTTTCTTACCATCACAGGTGCTGGGTAAATCAACGAATTAACCAGCAAATCCAGCGAGTATAAAGTCTATCCGTGTCATCAGGTTCCCACTCATTTAGATGGTTGATGAGAAATATCTCTTGAGGTATTCCACACGTGAAATTGACCAATTGATCTTACGAATTTCGTACCTGTTAGAAAATATGATTTGGAATAATTATTTATTAGTTTACAGGCAAGTGCACTAAAAATCCCACCCTTACACCGTGCACACCCTCACTAATTGGATGTGTGATCACCACACACTTACGCATGGCTACGTCCCCTTCGATACCATTTTTTATATTGTGAGTTATTATGTAAATTTCAAATAAAATAACGATTCTCACCTCCTAATTCAATAGAAGATATATTATGAGTTATATCAATGATATCTTCGTTTAATTTCAGAGTTCCGTCATTCCAGACATTCAAACTACTGTTGGTTAGGATTAGGTTCACACGGTGCCTTGTGTTAGTTAAGGATGGAATTTCTAGATTATAATCATGTCTAAAGTAGGTTGCCAGACAACGAAACATACGCCCACACAGCAGCTAAATCGTCCGGGCAGTCAACAAGAGTTGTCGCATATTAAGTAATTATCAGAAAATCATTAGAATTTGTTGTTTTTTTTAATTTCAGAGTTCCGTCTGGGATTGGGAAAAATCCGGGAAAAGCCTTATTTTCATGCTACTTGTTAATAAGGCTAACCAGTAACGTAATGGAGAAGCGGAGCGAAAACAAATTTACGTTACTTGAAGTAACTACTAATACACCAAGAACGTCCAGCCCTTTATCCAATTATTACATAATGCATCTTTGATATACTTCCTGTTTACCTTTGTTATAGAAAGTCGGTCAAACCAGACACTAAAGTCGATGGATCGAGATAATTTGAGAAAATAAAATCGTTGAATGTCCTTTTCCACCTACTAGGCCAGATTCTGACATCGATTATCGTGTCACCCTTGCTCCGACAACTGGAACGTTAAGAATTTAGAAAACAAATAACTTTATTAACGTATATTGAAGCCTCACGAAAAAGTTCCTAGGTAACGGCGCAGCAGTTATTGCTAAATAAATGGTTTAATTTTGATATTGTCGGTGTTGATTAAACTGGTCATGTGACACGGTCAAAGGTGACTAAAGGGACCATGTGACGCATCTTGACCAATAATATATCAACAATAACGAAAGTGGCAGCCCTCAGTAAATATTGTTTTGCTATCATTCAAAGCTAATGTTTTACGTTTTAACCTGCAACAAACTTCATGTGTACAGCAAAACGAGGGAGTGGAGTGAAGAAAGGAAATGTCGACAATGGTTAAAAGAAAGTGTCTTATGCGTTAATGATTTTAAATAATAATCCAATATTTGACATGTACACTTAGGTTTTCTGTTTCACTCATATTTTGGGGCTCAAAGACCGGGTTTCGGTGCAATTTTTTTCTGTATGTTTAAATTATATTGTGTGAACACTTTTTTGGCATTACTTTGTTTTAAATGTTTTAAGTATGTTTCTTTTTAAAAAAAAATGTGTATTAAAACCCTCTAAGTGAAAAACATGATACTGAGCAGACAGACGTACATGTATGTAGTTCTTAAAAAAGCACACAATTTAAACCCTTTTCTTACCAGACCGCTGCTACCTAGCCAATCTGTCAAACCCTTGTCTAAACTTGGAAGTACAATTTAGACAATTGTATTGTAAAGGAGGAAAGGAAGTGGAAATTGATTTTGGTGCTTGGGTTAGAGGGGGCTGCAGGAACATAATTTGGTGTCTTTCTGAAAATTCATTTTGGTATTAATAATTAACCGGGGCTGCAGTGGGAAGTTAAACACACTACAGTGCAATCAGGTTATTATAAAGTGTGGTATGGGGGTGGGGAGGGGTGTATGATTTTATTCATTTTCATATTTTTTTCTTGTTAATAATTACAAGTTTAAAGTATGGAAATGGGCCATTCAATACTTTAAACATGTAGTTATTTTTCAAGGAAACATATGAAAATGAAAAGTGTAATTATTTGTTTTGAGATTAATAATACAAAAGCAATGGTCGAATAATTTCTGTCATAAGATAATATTACAAAAGCATTTGCCTAATATGTGTAATGACATGGAGTAACATGTGGGAATGGGAGAGTGGTGTAATATGTATTATGAGATAAATAATACAAAAGCATTTGCCAAAATCTATGGAGTAACATATGGGAAAGAGGGAGGCCAAAGGGGTGTTATTTGTGTTATGAAATAAGTAATACTGAAGCAGTGGCCAAGTATATGTGTATCGGACTAGGGAGTAAAGTGTGCAAAAAAAAGTATACTAGTAGGCCTACTGCTTGTACTTGTAACTAATGACCCCAGTTTCAAACGTAGCATAGTAATTATAAATAGATTGTAGTTCAATGCAGAGTGAAATTTAATTTGATTTAACAAGATCCGTTTTAATAAAGACTAAACTGGGAAAGTTATTTTATTGACAACTAAAAATAAGCGAGTATTTGTCAAGGAAACACGTTCAGCCGTGCGCTATTCTCCGGCGAGTTCGGGAGTTGGATTTAATACCGCGTAACTATTAATTTACAAAACTTGAATGAAAAATATTATCAAACTATGTAAAATTGATATTTACGCTATCAAGGTACAATTAAGATCATGTTAGAATCGAAGTTTTCATACGTTTAAGTTTAATTAAAGTGTGTCGTGTAGTTTTGTTTACCGTAGTGTCTAAAACATCTCACGCAGTTCGTGGAAAAGACCACGTGTTTTAAGTGTTTACTTGCCGATGATTGGCTACTTAAGAATACTACGTAACACGCTAGTCTAAATATAGTATAAAAGCAACTCTTCGCGCAACAAACAAATATGATCAAAGAACTAATTTACTGCTTTTGTCCCATCTAGGAACTTTTGATATAATGTTTAGAACATTTAGTTCTATCATTTAAAGCAAAAATATCTTAAAGTTCCAAAGTCGGAGCAAACTTGGTTTTCTGTTAATATATATCGATCACAGATACTGTCCTATACCGTACTAAAGTCTGTTGCGTTCATATTCAAAAAGCGTTACAGTCAAATAGACCGTATTACCCTTTCCGCCGCGCTTGGAATTATGGGAAGACACAAATGTAAACAAACCAGTCTGACGTCTCGAGCAGACGGTCACGTTGTGAAGCTAAAAGAATGTCGAGTCTTAGCGAAATAAAATTATGGAATGTAAAGTCATTACAGTCTTTCTGTAAGAAGAAGGGCATGAAGATAAAAGGAAGTAAAGAAGAATTGATTGCTCGTGTTTTTATTGCTATGGAACAAGACTTGTCGGATGTTATGGACACGGAAGAGCAAATGAAAGAGAAGGCAGTTATTTACCAGAATTTATTATGTACACCGTCGTCAGGAAAACAGCCGGACCCATATGATCTGACAACTGGATGGGTTGGCGAAAAAGTAGGGACTGCTTATTGGCCACCAACGATATATGGTGACATTTGTGGATATTTTCATTCATTAAATGGTCACATTAACAAAGGTAATTATATTATTTAACAAAACGCTACGTGGCGACACGTGAGACTTGATATTTATAACCACTTTACCAGTACGATTTAGATTAAATACGGTAGTAATGCATAGCCTATAGTATAGGCCTAATTTAGTTTGTCTTCATGTGTTGGTTTGACTTTACAGCAGAGACATTTCAAATGTCATTTCTTTTAAATAAGCCCCGAATAGGAGTAATATTTTCCACAAGTAAGAATCCCCAAGGCCTAGGCGGTAGGCCTACGTACTGGTAAATATCAAATAAATATAACATAGACATCTGCCTACAGTTTAACTACGGTAGCTTACTGAATACAACTTTTTCATTAATATAATAATTGTTGTCTTATTTATAGATAATAAGGTAGGCAATATTGTTTGATAGAAATTGCTATGTAATCAAACAACTACTGTTGTTGTTGAGGATAAAGGAATGAACTTAGTTCTTATACTTTCGTATTCTATTTTCAGGCATAACCAAGAGAGCTATGAATAGTTACAAGGAAGGAAAAGCATACAGTTATTTTGACAGCAGTTGGTTAAAAGAGGTTTTCTATCACCAGATCAATAATGTCAGTCCATTTTGCTACCTAAAAGCCATGTGTACACCATCACAGAAAATATCTCATATTCCACATCGAGCTTGGGTAATGGTGCGCAAATCAAGTGGTGAGATTCAATCAGCTTATTGCACATGGTTTGCTGGGTGAGTTGCATTTTTGTATTTTTATTTTATCCCATGTTAAAATTTTATTTAATCTCATGTTAAAAATTTTATTTTATCTCATGTTGAAATTTTATTTTTATTTCATGTTTAAAACTTGTGAACATAGAATTTTAGTGTTTATGTTCGTGCAAAACATTATTTGTTATTCATGAGACTTAACTGTTATTTGTTTTTGTTACAGTTAGACTTGTTAAACTATGTTGTGCGTTGAATTAAAAAGTTGACAGAATTTCTTTGCATGTAACCTGTTCAGTAAGTGTTTTGGTTTTTCTTCTGATCAATATTTAATTGTTTTCATACTAGAGTTTATCGTTTTTGACCGAGTCAAAAGAACTTGATATAAATTGATCATAAACTGAAAATTCATTAACCAGGTTTCGGAATTGGAGACAGTTTTCCTCCTGATCTTTTATTAATCTAAACCCCATTACAGTATAAATTCTTCTATTTTTAATTGGAATATTTTAAGCTTATTAATTCAGGAGATAAAATTTCAGTATTCTTAACCCTTCTTTTACTATTTCAGATTGGGGTCAACATGTAACCATGTGGCAGCAATACTTTTTAAAATGGATTTTTATTGGAGAGAGGGTATCACCAATAAAGCATGTACTGACACAACGAAAAGAGAAAACGTTTGCATCTATAAATTCTCATGTTGATAAACCTTTTTTATTTAAGGAATTATTTGATGCATTACACGATTGCTGCCCTAATGCTGTTGGTTTTAAAGCCTGTACTCCTAGTCATATGTCCCCTCATGATATTGCTTATGAAGTTTCTGTTAGCACATCACCTAGGCCATCACTGTATGAACTCATTCAAAATAGCAACAATTTAGAAGATATTAAAGCTATTTTAGATGACAAGTTTTCGCAGGAAGAAAATTGTGCATTAGAAAGGGCAAGGCTGGGGCAGGCCGATAATGATACTTGGATATTAAATCGCAAATACAGAATTACAGCATCTATTGCTCACGATGTGTACACAGAAATGCAATCCCTAGTAACTAAGAAGAGAAGTCAAGATCCCAACCCTCTTATTAAAAAAATTGTAGGGATAACGTCCAGACACTCTATTGCAATACCTGCATTGAAGTATGGCTCAGAAATGGAATCTGAAGCCAGGGAGTCTTACAAACGATTAATGATCCCAAAGCATAAAAACCTTTCAGTAAATGAAACAGGCCTTACAATTTTCCAAAATATGCCACAGTTTGGGGCATCTCCAGATGCAATGGTATCATGCTCTTGATGTCCATCAGGTCTATTAGAAATAAAATGTCCCTTAACTATATCACATACTAGTCCAAATGAAATGAACCAGGAATGTTTACATAAAAACAATGGCTTAGTTAAATTAAGTCATACACACCGATATTATTCTCAAATTCAGTGGCAAATGGGTGTTTGTAATCAGACATGGTGCCATTTTTTTAATATATTCTAGACATGGTTATTTTTTAGAAAGGGTTCCTTTCGACATTGTATATTTTAATGATTTGAATCTCATGCCGATTCATTTTACACTAATTATGTAATTCCCCTTATTTTGAAAAACAAAAATCTTTGTTAAAACGTGTAAATGAACTTGTAATAAGTGGCCAACAGAATGTAGATAATATTTGTTCAACTTCTGACTTAGCCAATCCACGTGACATAAGTGTAGCAACTTGTGAAAATTCTGAAAATACTGTCCAATCTTATAAGAGAAGATTAAATTCAAATTGTAAGCCACAAAAAACTTGTAAAAAGAGAAAAAAATACCATTATGCCTTTGTATATTTGTGGAGTTTGCTCACGGCTTTGCATGGAACCTGATGATATCGCTTCCGATTATGACTTTAGTGTGCAATGTGAATCATGTGGTATATGGTTTCATTTTTCCTGTGTCGTATATGATTCTGACGACAATAATGACACATGGTTTTGTCAGTCATGCATGCAAACTGAGAATGCATAAATTTTTGTATAAAATGATTATTGGAGTTCAATTTTAAATTGCTGAGCTGGGTAGTAATTGTATGGAATATAGTAAATAACAAAAAAAAAAAAACAATTGATGTAGTGTAATCCATTTCATTTATTATGAACATATGTACCTGGTTATATGTTATTTAAACAATATTTATTCATAAAATATCAAATATACCAGCACAATTATAATAATATGATACAAGACAAGCTAAAATCTTATATGATTTTGCTTCATATATATATCAGTATATACACATGTATTTATATATAATCACCACATTAATTTAAAATTTGTTAATTTACATCAATGATACAGTGCAGATACAGTGGTGTTATTTTAGTATTTAATATGTTTTATTATGAATGGTCTTGACTAAGCTTTTACTTTTGTTTGCCTCATCACCAATGAAGGTCTTTGTAAACAGATTATATATTAGATGTAATAAAATCAATAAACTATAATAACACTATTCACAGTAATTAAACACTGTTTACTATCACACATTCAGCTTCATAGTTTTTATTTCACGAAGGGTGGGGATAAATTTGATATGGCAGCACAGGTAATCAGTATGGCATCTGTCAATGGCACTCACGAAATAGGAATAGTACTTGATAGTACTTTGAACCATTTGAGTCTATTTATAGCCCGCTCTACATGTATCCTAAGATTAGCAATAGTTTTTGTTTTTAAAACATTTTCACGGCTCATCTGTTCTGTCCCCCTTGCACCTGGAGGAATATATAAGCGAACACGCTGTAATAGTAAATCTTCCGCAATTGGAAACCCTCTATCTGCCAACACAGTATCTCCCGCTTCAAGGGAATCAAGCCACCCCGAATTCAAAACAATATACCTGTCACTAGTTCATTTGGGGTTATGTCAACAAGACACTTAACAGTATTGTAGCTGCCTGGATGTCGAGACTATTGGATGTTTCAATGTAGAATTCTGAACAGTCAATTATAGACCGTGCTGTTGGAACTAACTCCTGGAAAGACTTGGGAAGACAGGATTTAATTTCTTCTTTTGATGGTTTGATGATTAAGTTCTTCAATAATCTGGATAAGATCTTTAACCACGTTGTTGTTATCTGTGAGCACAGACTTTGTCTAATTCCAAAAATATCACCTAGAAGAACTTGTGGAAGGTTGAGACGAAGTTTTAAAAAAACCATAATGAGCTCTTGTTCTACTGTTAATTTTCTTTCTGGACCACG
Source organism: Patella caerulea (assembly GCA_036850965.1). NCBI lineage: Eukaryota > Metazoa > Mollusca > Gastropoda > Patellidae > Patella > Patella caerulea. Next base: position 43,699,571 of record JAZGQO010000001.1, on the reverse strand, counting down.
TTTTTTAGCTTTTTCATTTACTTTGTGGACTTTAGTAGAAATGACTCTTTTGTTTCCCTTCCAATATCTTAAAAGCCTTGACTTCAGCATTACAATTTTTACTATCGTGTGAAACGTGTGCTTATTTGGAAGTCCAAGATATTGTCTTACATTTTTATCACTGCGGGTAAATGTTATGTGCGAAAATGTTTAATGAGAAGCCACAATTTCTGATTGTAAATAATTGACTTTTTCTTCTAGGGAATGAATCTTTTCTTTCAGCATGAAGATTTCTTTTTCTTTTTGCACACATCCAAAACAGCCACATTGTGGAGAACAGTCACAATTATAATTAAATTTATATGTGTGGTCAATACTAATAATCTTTGCTAGCTGTGCGGGTGTTAAATTTTTCAAGTCTGGACGATCTTGATCGACTTCAACTTGAATGGTGTCCTGGACCTGAGTTTTTAAAATACCGGTGTTTTTTCTGTTTTGCGGAGGTTTTCTTGCGGTCTTTAAGTCATTGTGTCCCATCACGAGTGTCGGATATGGGTTTTTTAATGTAGGTTTTCCATCGGCAAAATGCACTGTGCATATCCTACTGTGTGACTTGGGTATCCAAACATTTTGACCATCGTTGCGATTAACGTTTCTAATCCATGTCTTCCTTGTATCGGCCTGTTTTTCATTGGAAAATGGTCACAAAGCAAAAGGTTTTTGGCAGCTACAATGTTCTTTAGTAGAGTTGTGTACCTCACAAAAAGACTGCATCCACCGTTGTAGTTTATAATACGAATTTGAACAATTGATCACACAGCAATTTGCCATTTTGACAGCAGCCGAAACGGGTTTGTTTACATTTATTCGCCAGAAGGCGCACATGCGCACTAAAAAGGGTAATACGGTCTATTTAGGAGCAAATAACTCTTTTAAAACCGGTTTGTTTTCAGCAGAAATATGAAAAATGTGAAACAAAATAATATATAAGCGTGCAAACTCCATTTTTTAAAAATTTTGTTCAATATCAATTCTATTTGGCAAAGAGATTTTACTTGTCTTTTACCGACTTGGTGATAATTCATTGTTTTTTATTGAACATGAATGCACAATTGGATGTTACACGTCATAGTGAACTTCCTTTCTACATAGTACCATCTCGACTGGGGTTAGAAAATTATGGCAATATTGTCTGGTTTCACATAATAAAATTAATATAATGTTCAATGGTTCTTTAAATTGCAGTTGATGGGGATTGGACTGACTTTGGTAATTGGTCAGTCTGCTCTGTATCTTATGGTAACGGTACCCGGTACAGGAAACATGTTTGTAATGATCCTAGTCCAGATAATGGCGGTCTTGGGTGCGAAGGGAGTGATGCTGAGGTTGCGGAATGTATACAAGCTGAATGCAAAGGTAAACATTTCCATTCTCAGATCCGTGAGTTGGCTAAATAACATCTAGAATTGAAATGTATGGCCAGTGTTTCGGAGGATCATCCATTTGTATGTTTACGGGGTCACAGATTCCATTCCTGATATTTACAACCTTGTAAAATGATCACATGCTCATATACTTAGCATATTAGCATTTACCAAGACGGCGGTCATCTTTGGTAAGAAAATGAGACGATGTGGAGATTTTGATTAAGTAGTAGTGTTTGGTGTCAATATATATGTTTACAGCCCTATTCACTTATTTAGCATATTTCCAATATTGCTACCACTTGTGTCGGGAAAATCGGACGATGGGTTGATTTCGATTAGGTAGTTGTCTTTGGTGTCAATATATATGTTTTTTGGGAGGCAGATTCTATTTCTGACGCTCACGGCTGGCCCCCGGATCCATTCACTTGATGTGATATTTGTTTATTTTGTTTTGGAATGCCTGTTTTTCTGTCTTGTCCGCATGTTAATCTTGTAGATTTTTATACGCCCACATTTTGATATGGACGTATATTGTCGCCGCCCCTGCCCGTCCGGACGTTCGTCCTTCCACAATTGTTTGTGAACAGTGTACAGGTCACAATTTTTATCCGATTTCAATGAAGCTTGAAATATAGGTTTATCACCCCAAGATCTCGGTTCCTTTCGATATTGGCATGTGTTGGACTGTAACTTCATGGATTATGCCCCCTGATTGTACGAAAAATCATGTTTTTAGCTTGTGAACACTGTAGAGGTCACAATATTGAACCGATTTTGACAAAACTTGAAATGCATGTTTATAACACAAAGATCTGGGTTCCTTTCGATATTTGCGCATATCGAATTATGCGCAAATAATGATAACCGAGGCTATGTGAATATTTCAAACGCTTTTTTCTGGGCTAATAGTGGATCAATTTGACTGAAATTTTCAGCAAATTACCTTTACACTATCTAGTTTTTAACTATTATAGTGAGAACTGCCATCTCTTTATCTTATCTGCCATAATGTAACTTTAATAATGCGAAAATAATTTATGGTATGGCGTGTATTCTTCTTTTGTCTATTTCTCTGATTATAATATCATAGTTTGGACTGGTTTTATTTTCGTATTAAATAACATAAATTTTAATTTTTACAAATTCGCTGATAGCAAATACCGCTAATTATCTTGAAAAACACGTTTAGTAAACGAGGCATTTTACCCAGCCCCGTTCTGAACAAAATACCTCGTTCCAAAAACGGCAATTTAAAAAAAAAACTTGTTTTGGAACTGCAGACAACGAGGCATTTCTTTTACCTCGTTTGGACAGAATTGCCGAACGAGGCATTCTGCGGTTTACAGTGCTGTTGGAGAAAAAAAATCTGATTTCTATTATTTTGGGTAAACATCAGTTGTAAGATGTCCAGAGGGATATATTGTGATTATTGTACTAACAAATAAGAAATGGGAGGGGGTTTAACTTCCCATTGTTCTGCTCCGGCTGGGATAATGAAGGCAGACTTACACCATACAGTATGCTATGACGGGAATTTTGCCTTAACAATTGCGCTACAGCCTTCTCGTATATCAATTTCCAACTGCCATAGGATATTTTACGAGCATGCGAATGACCAGGATTGAACTAACTATGCCCAGGCTAGCAAGCTAGCGTCTTACTCTCTTATCAGCCACGAAAATCTTGGAGAAACACATTTGATCCTACGCTTGAACGTGACTTCGTATGGTTACCTGCCAATCCTTATGGGTTTGCATTACCATATGCCATAGATGTAAGTTATTCCTGAACTGACCCAATTTGTAAAGTGGATATTAAACATTATGAGTGAAAGTAATATACCATTTTGTCCGGCAGTTTTGGTCCGATTTTTACGAAATTCGACCTCAATCTTCATTACAGTGTTACGGTGGTATAATCAAACGGTTTTTAAAATCGGTTAAAATACAGATGGGATTCAAATAACGAATAACGTGCTGGCTCGTTATTCGGGATTCGCCAATAACGAATAACGAGCCTGCTCTCACCCGTTTTAATGTCGAATCCCGAATCCCGAAGAGCGTGCTGGATCGTTATTCGGGATTCGCTACCCCCGACCGTAGTTGGGTGACCGACTAACAACTAGACGACCATTTGTCCAGCGAATAGCGCGTTGACTGGTTTGTCGGCGTGCACTGGGCAGTCCTGTCCTGCTCTCACCTGTTTAATTGTCAAATCCCAAATCCCGAATAACGTGCTGGCTCGTTATTCGTTATTGGCGAATCCCGAATAACGAGCCAGCACGTTATTCGGGATTCGACAATAAAACAGGTGAGAGCAGGACAGGGCTGCCCAGTGCACTCGAAATAACCAATCAGCACCCTATTCGCTTGACAAATAGTCGTCTCTGTGCTGGTCGGTCACCAAACAAGGAAATGGTCGGATGCAAGATAGATGGTTCTGTTTTGATGGCAAATCACGAATAACGAGCCAGCACGTTATTTGGGATTCGGGATTTGGCAATAAAACAAGTGAGAGCAGGACAGGACTGCCCAGTGCACGCCGACAAACCAGTCAACACGCTATTCGCTGGACAAATGGTCGTCTAGTTGTTAGTCGGTACGTCACTCAACTACGGTCGGGGGTAGCGAAGAAATGATCGGATGCCCCATATGTTTTAATGGGGAATCCCGAATCCCGAATAACTTGCTGGCTCTTAAAATAGAACGTTCAGTTATTAGTGGCGGATCCCGAATCCCGAATAAAGTGCCCTGATCGCATAAAAAACGGTCGTCTCCTTGCTAGTCGGTCACCCAACGTTCACGTGCTGCCCCGTGCACTCCAACAAACCTGTCAGCACCGTACTCGCTGGATATGCTGCTGTCTCCGTGCTAGTCGACTACCCGACGTTCACTTACCCTTACGTTCGGAGGTATTGAGGAAATGGTCGCATGGAAGGTAGTCGAATCTCGAATCCCGAAAAACGTGCTGGCTCGTTATTCGTTATTGGCGAATCCCGAATATCGAGCTTGCTCGTTATTCGTTATTTGAATCCCGAATCCCGAATAACGTGCCAACTTCACGTTGCCGATTTGATGGAGGTATATCTGTAGAATGTCTCCATGACCCAATTTATTAAATGAGTGATCTAAAACGAACTAAATACATCATAATTGGGGATGCCCGAGCAGTGGATTCACATTAAAACTGCCCTTTCTCCTTGTTTTTTTGATATTGGCGAATCTCGAAAAACGAGCTACTCGTTATTCGATATTCAAACTTGAATATTAAAAAAGCAGATTTGAAGGATGTATATCTACAGAATTTCTCCAAAACACATTTTATTAAATCAATGATCTAAAACGAACTACAAATATCATAATTGAGGATGCCTGAGCAGTGGATTCACATAAAAACTTTTCTTTCTCGTTGTTTTTTGATATTGGCGAATCTCGAAAAACGAGCCACTCGTTTTTCGATATTCAAACTTGAATATCAAAAAAGCAGATTTGATGGATGTTTATCTACAGAATGTTTCCAGGACACATTTGATTAAATGTGTGATCTAAAACGAACTAAAGATATCATAATTCAGGATGCCTGAGCAGTGGATTCACATAAAAACTGCTCTTTCTCCTTGTTTTTTGATATTGGCGAATCTCAAAAAACGAGCCACTCATTTTTTGATATTCAAACTTGAATATCAAAAAAGCAGATTTGATGGATGTTTATCTACAGAATGTCGAAATTGACACATTTTATTAAATGAGGGTTCTAAAACGAACTAAATACATCATAATATGGGATTCACATAAAAGCGGCTCTTTCTCCTTGTTTTTTGATATTGGCGAATCTCGAAAAACGAGCCACTTGTTTTTCGATATTCAAACTTGAATATCAAAAAAGCAGATTTTGATGGATGTTTATCTACAGAATGTCTAAATTGGCACATTTTATTAAATGAGTGATCTAAAACGAACTAAATACATCATAATTGGGGATGCCCAAGCAGTGGATTCAAATAAAAACTAATCTTTCTACTTGTTTTTTGATATTGTCGAATCTCGAAAAACGAGCCACTCGTTTTTCGATATTCAAACTTGAATATCAAAAAAGCAGATTTGATGGATGTTTATATACAGAATGTTTAAATTGACACATTTTATTAAATGAGTGATCTAAAACGAACTAAATACATCATAATTGGGGTTGCCCGAGCAGAGTATTCACCTAAAAACTGCTCTTTCTCCTTGTTATTTGATATTGGCGAATCTCGAAAAACGAGCTACTCGTTATTCGATATTCAAACTTGAATATTAAAAAAGCAGATTTGAAGGATGTATATCTACAGAATTTCTCCAAAACACATCTTATTAAATCAATGATCTAAAAGGAAATGGTCGGATGCAAGATAGATGGTTCTGTTTTGATGGCAAATCACGAATAACGAGCCAGCACGTTATTTGGGATTCGGGATTTGGCAATAAAACAAATGAGAGCAGGACAGGACTGCCCAGTGCACGCCGACAAACCAGTCAACACGCTATTCGCTGGACAAATGGTCGTCTAGTTGTTAGTCGGTACGTCACTCAACTACGGTCGGGGGTAGCGAAGAAATGATCGGATGCCCCATATGTTTTAATGGGGAATCCCGAATCCCGAATAACTTGCTGGCTCTTAAAATAGAACGTTCAGTTATTAGTGGCGGATCCCGAATCCCGAATAAAGTGCCCTGATCGCATAAAAAACGGTCGTCTCCTTGCTAGTCGGTCACCCAACGTTCACGTGCTGCCCCGTGCACTCCAACAAACCTGTCAGCACCGTACTCGCTGGATATGCTGCTGTCTCCGTGCTAGTCGACCACCCGACGTTCACTTACCCTTACGTTCGGAGGTATTGAGGAAATGGTCGCATGGAAGGTAGTCGAATCTCGAATCCCGAAAAACGTGCTGGCTCGTTATTCGTTATTGGCGAATCCCGAATATCGAGCTTGCTCGTTATTCGTTATTTGAATCCCGAATCCCGAATAACGTGCCAACTTCACGTTGCCGATTTGATGGAGGTATATCTGTAGAATGTCTCCATGACCCAATTTATTAAATGAGTGATCTAAAACGAACTAAATACATCATAATTGGGGATGCCCGAGCAGTGGATTCACATAAAAACTTTTCTTTCTCGTTGTTTTTTGATATTGGCGAATCTCGAAAAACGAGCCACTCGTTTTTCGATATTCAAACTTGAATATCAAAAAAGCAGATTTGATGGATGTTTATCTACAGAATGTTTCCAGGACACATTTGATTAAATGTGTGATCTAAAACGAACTAAAGATATCATAATTCAGGATGCCTGAGCTGTGGATTTACATAAAAACTGCTCCTTCTCCTTGTTTTTTGATATTGGCGAATCTCAAAAAACGAGCCACTCATTTTTCGATATTCAAACTTGAATATCAAAAAAGCAGATTTGATGGATGTTTATCTACAGAATGTCGAAATTGACACATTTTATTAAATGAGGGTTCTAAAACGAACTAAATACATCATAATATGGGATTCACATAAAAGCGGCTCTTTCTCCTTGTTTTTTGATATTGGCGAATCTCGAAAAACGAGCCACTTGTTTTTCGATATTCAAACTTGAATATCAAAAAAGCAGATTTTGATGGATGTTTATCTACAGAATGTCTAAATTGACACATTTTATTAAATGAGTGATCTAAAACGAACTAAATACATCATAATTGGGGATGCCCAAGCAGTGGATTCAAATAAAAACTGATCTTTCTACTTGTTTTTTGATATTGTCGAATCTCGAAAAACGAGCCACTCGTTTTTCGATATTCAAACTTGAATATCAAAAAAGCAGATTTGATGGATGTTTATATACAGAATGTTTAAATTGACACATTTTATTAAATGAGTGATCTAAAACGAACTAAATACATCATAATTGGGGTTGCCCGAGCAGAGTATTCACCTAAAAACTGCTCTTTCTCCTTGTTATTTGATATTGGCGAATCTCGAAAAACGAGCTACTCGTTATTCGATATTCAAACTTGAATATTAAAAAAGCAGATTTGAAGGATGTATATCTACAGAATTTCTCCAAAACACATCTTATTAAATCAATGATCTAAAACGAACTAAAAATATCATAATTCAGGATGCCTAAGCAGTGGATTCACATGAGTGATCTAAAACGAACTAAAGACATCATAATTGGGGATGCCCGAGCAATGGATTCACATAAAAACTGCTCTTTCTCCTTGTTTTTTGATATTGGCGAATGTCGAAAAACGAGCTACTCGTTTTTCGATATTCAAACTTGAATCTCAAAAAAGAAGATTTGATGGATGTATATCTATATAATGTCTCCAAAGAACATTTTATTAAATCATTGATATTAAACGAACTAAAGACATCATAATTGGGGATGCCCGAGCAGTTGATTCACATAAAAAGTGCTCTTTCTCCTTGTTTTTTGATATTGGCGAATCTCGAAAAACGAGCTACTCGTTTTTCGATATTCAAACTTGAATATCAAAAAAGCAGATTTGATGGATGTATATCTTCAGAATGTCTCCAAAACACATTAAAATTTTATTAAATACGTTTTTAAACCGAAATAAAAATATCATAATTGAGGATGCCTGAGCAGTGGATTCACATAAAAAAATTTCTTTCTCGTTGTTTTTTTTTGATATTGGCGAATCTCGAAAAACGAGCCACTCGTTTTTCGATATTCAAACTTGAATATCAAAAAAGCAGATTTGATGGATGTATATCTTCAGAATGTCTCCACAACACACCTTATTAAATACGTTTTCTAAAACGAACTAAAAATATCATGATTGAGGATGCCTGAGCAGTGGATTCAAATAAAAACTTTTCTCTCTCGTTGTTTTTTGATATTGCCTCGATATTCAAACTTGAATATCAAAAAAGCAGATTTGATGGATGTTTATCTACAGAATGTCTCCATGACACATTTGATTAAATGAGTGATCTAAAACGAACTAAAGATATCATAATTCAGGATGCCTGAGCAGTGGATTCATATAAAAACTGCTCTTTCTCCTTGTTTTTTGATATTGGCGAATCTCGAAAAACGAACCACTCGTTGCCGATTTGATGGAGGTATATCTGTAGAATGTCTCCATGACCCAATTTATTAAATGAGTGATCTAAAACGAACTAAATACATCATAATTGGGGATGCCCGAGCAGTGGATTCGCATAAAAACTGCTCTTTCTCGTTGTTTTTTGATATTGGCGAATCTCGAAAAACGAGCTACTCGTTATTCGATATTCAAACTTGAATATTAAAAAAGCAGATTTGAAGGATGTATATCTACAGAATTTCTCCAAAACACATTTTATTAAATCAATGATCTAAAACGAACTAAAAATATCATAATTCAGGATGCCTGAGCAATGGATTCACATAAAACATTTCTTTCTCGTTGTTTTTTGATATTCGCGAATCTCGAAAAAAACGAGCCACTCGTTTTTCGATATTCAAACTTGAATATCAAAAAAGCAGATTTGATGGATGTTTATCTACAGAATGTCTCCATGACACATTTGATTAAATGAGTGATCTAAAAACAACTAAAGATATCATAATGTCTGCGCAGTGGATTCGCATAAAAACTGCTCTTTCTCCTCGTTTTTTGATATTGGCGAATCTCGACTCGTTTTTCGATATTCAAACTTGAATATCAAAAAAGCAGATTTGATGGATGTTTATCTACAGAATGTCTCCATGACACATTTTATTAAATGAGTGATCTAAAACGAACTAAATACATCTCCTTATTTTTTGATATTGGTGTATATCTTCAGAATGTCTCCAAAACACATTTATTAAATCAATGATCTAAAACGAACTAAAAATATCATAAATGAGGATGTCTGAGCAGTGGATTCACATAAAAATTGCTCTTTCTCCTTGTTTTTTGATATTGGCGAATCTCGAAAAATGAGCTACTCGTTTTTCGATATTCAAACTTGAATCTCAAAAAATCAGATTTGATGGATGTTTATCTACAGAATGTCTCCAAGACACATTTGATTAAATCAGTGATCTAAAACGAACTAAAGATATCATAATTCACCAATATTGAAAAACGAAAAACGAAAATCGAGCTAACTTCACACTGCCGCAGAGGACTTGGGTTTGTGCGAGTCGGGGTGTCGTACTCGGTCGAGCGGCCTGTTGTGGTTGCGAGGCGTTGAGACTTGTCCCTCGACTAGGAGATTTGTCCGCGGTAGACGGAGTGAGCTCTCGGTTTTGTCCGCCCCTTGCGACGCCGCAAGAGATTTACCCGCAAAAGACGGGTAGAGCTCTGCGGGGCGCCAAGGGGTGGGCAGGGGAGAGAAACCAAGAGAGAGAGAGAGAGAAAGAGAGAGAGAGAGAGAGAGAGAGAGAGAGAGAGAGGGAGAGAGAGAGAGAGAGCCCGCGAGGGCCGAGCGCAGACAAAATACGTCTGGGGTTGAGACCCTCGCTGCGGAATGTGGTACCACACAGGCATATAGAGGGTCTGAGAAGAAATTTTGGAGAAAATTTTTTTTTTTTTTAGTCGAAAATCTTGTGGAATGTGATACCACACAGGCATATAGAGGGTCTGAGAAATAATTTTGGAGTAAATTTTTTTTTTTTCTAAGTCCAATATCTTGTGGAATTGTTGTGGTGAAAAACACCACAGACCCATAACACTTTCAAAATTATTCTAAGTCGAAAATCTTGTGGAATGTGGTACCACACAGGCATATAGAGGGTCTGAGAAGAAATTTTGGAAAAAAAAAAAATGATTTTTTTCTAAGTCCAATATCTTGTGGAACTCTTGTGGTAAAAAACACCACAGACCCATAACACTATGAAAATTATTCTAAGTCGAAAATCTTGTGGAATGTGGTACCACACAGGCATATAGAGGGTCTGAGAAATAATTTTGGAGTAAATTTTTTTTTTTTTCTAAGTCCAATATCTTGTGGAATTGTTGTGGTGAAAAGCTCCACACAAATGCCCCCAAACCTTGCCATAAATGGGAGTGCGCTTTCGTCGCAGCTGGGCGAGAGAGGCTGTCGTCCGTCGTCGACTGACATCGGGTATCGCCCGGTGCCAAGGTAAGGCTAGGGAAATCTGCCGTCGGCCAAAGACAGGCTGGGGAAAGTGTCGGTGGCCGATCCGCAGTCGAGAGATGGTCTGTGGCGGCAGAGGAATCTGACGTCGGCCAGTGACAGTGAGGAAGGTGTCAGAGGCCGACCCGGGATCTGCCGTCGGCCTGTGACGGGTACGAGAAATTGTCGATGGTCGACCGGAGACGTCGGCCAGTGACCCGGAGTGCCTCTTCTGGTTAGGTCGGCCACGACAAGGAGGAAGGTGTCAGAGGGGCCGGCCTGCGATCTGCCGTCGGCCAGTGACGGGCACGAGAGACGTCGAATTGCTAATTAGTGACCTTTGATCTTTTTGGCGTTCCACCAAAAATCCAAAAATACCATTCTTAAGTTATACGTCCTAATTCAGGGCATATTCTTCTATAAAATGCCATTGAAGCGGAATTTACACCTTCCATGTTGAATAAACCAATTTTTCTTTGGGAACTAAAGAATTGGGTTTCTGAGCTCCTAACACAACCATACACAACCAGCATCACAAACCTTCCACACCTCCCATGTTGAATAAAACCTACCTCGCTCCCGGACTATTCATACATGTGCGGATATTCTGGAATTCAGAATATTTATCTGATTTTGACGAAACTTAAAATACCTGTTTATATCCCAAATATCTTGTTGCGGCACAATTCGAATCTGGTCTTTGTACCACCTTAGAGTGTTGGTAACGTCATCACGCGGTAAGCGATTACACATTGATTTTGGGGGCATAATACTAAGATATGCAAATAACTACGAAAAAGGTCACTATAGAACCTAACAGAAGAAACATTTCCAGTTACATGTGACGCCCAAACGCACCAATAGCTACCGCATGGAATGCAGGTGATGCTTGGGATCATCATGGGGGTCCAACCCAAGATTTGCACGACTCTGACTTTGAATGTTACAGTCATTATGGCATTGAATTCCAGGGTGGAAACATCAGTTTAATTGTTTTAGTGACCAGAAAACAAATTTTGATATGCGTCGGCTTACCCAAAATGAAAGGTTACGTGCCCTTGGCATGTTACAGATCGGCACGGCACAGGCGGTTATATCGCGGACGATGAATGTTTCTCAGTCTGTCATAAGCAGGCTATGTTCCAGATACCGTGATACATAATCTGTACAAGACAGACCACGCTCAGGTCGACCAAGGGCGACAACTCAAGCCCAGGATCGATTTATCCGTACCTTGGCCTTGAGAAATCGTGTCATCACAGCAAAGCAGATCAGCGCTCGTCTTCAAACAGACATTGGTGTGAGAGTGAGTGGCCAGACGATTTGGAATCGACTGCATAGGGGTCACCTTTGCGCCCGACGTCCTCGCGTGATCCCTTGTTTGAGAGATTATCACATTCAGGCAAGACGTCGTTGGTGTAGGGATCGTCAACACTGGGATAATCGACGCTGGAGCAATGTGATGTTTTCAGATGAGTCAAGGTTCACTGTTGATTTTTTGGACAGACGTAGGGGGGTGTGACGTCGTCGAATCGAGCGCTTCCAAGACGTTAACGTCATCAGACATGATCGATTTGGGGGTGGTTCTGTTATGGTGTGGGGAGGCATCATTGTTGCTGGAAGAACGGCTTTACATGTTGTTGTAGGGCGTGTTACAGGCCAGTACTACCGGGACAACATCTTGGCAGTCCATGTTGTGCCGTTCGCACGACGTCATGGCCGCCGTTTCATCTTCCAGGATGACAACGCAAGATGTCACAGGGCCAGGATCGTTACAGGTTACCTCCAACAACAGAACATTACCACATTACCTTGGCCAGCACTGAGTCCCGACCTCCCCCCCCCCCTTCGATCATGTCTGGGACATGCTTGGACAGAGGTTACGTCAACGTCAACAACGTCCTGCCAATGTCCAAGAACTTGCTGCTGCGTTGCAACAGGAATGGGACAATCTGGACCAAAATGACCTTAGACGTCTCATTAGGAGTATGCCACGTCGGATCAATGCTTGTTTGGCAAACAGAGGAGGATTTACCCGTTACTGACTTTGTTGTGATGCTGTGATAACTTTGCTGTTTGACCCCGGGTATCATTTTACCCTTATAATGGTCAGTCTGTGCCTTACTTAGTCTAACGATCATTTGGAATAAATCGATGAATGTGAACTTCATTTCATTTTGTCATTTGTTTCTTCGTCAGTTTCATTAGGTGACTTTAATAACACTTAAAAATCAAATATACCCTACTTTTTTTGAATAGTGTATTATAGCGTAGCTTCTAATGTCAAGTTAACTGGAAGGAAAATAATGTTTTTCGTGCAAGTGATGAATATTCATAACGACAACATTAAGAATTGACCAAATATAGGCATTTCCGGGCTGGTAAGAGGTTGCAATCAAATTTGCTCTACTGACTGTGAATAAAATACTTATTTCATCCGTCTTTATATATTTAAAATGTCTCTGTTTCTCACATTTCTATGGTGGCTGATTGGTATCATGTCGTAATGTCGTGATGTCGCCTTTCATAACCCGACAACCCGACAATCCGACATCACGACATTTCTACCTGACAACACGACAACCCGACATCACGACATTTATACACGACATTACGACCCGACATTACGACACTAAAAATGTCGACATTACGACACTAAAAATGTCGTGATGTCGGGTAAAAATGTCGTGATGTCGAGTTGTCGGGTTGTCGGGTTGTGATGTCGGGTTGTCGGGTTGTCGGGTTGTCGCGTTATGGAACAAAAATCTGGCAATAAAGAAAAAGGTTGATCAATTGGAAGTAGATTCACACTGACATTGCAGTTTGAGTTGCATTCGTATCTATTTGTTTACGTCCACATCCATAATGTGAACCCTCTTCATTAGCTCAGTCGGATCAGAACAGTAGGAAGTTAAACCACATTTCAGTTCATAATGTGAACATATTATGCCGCCGCCCTTGTCTGTGTGTCTGTCATTGAGTCAAGTGGTGTGGTTTCCAGTCCAAGGTTGTCCATGACAAAGAGTAGGGTCGTCTGTCTAACCTCATGGGTTTTCTCCGGGTGTATGCCCTACCCCGCGGAGTGGTGCCAATCCCGCTTTTTTGTCTGTAAATATTCTACAGGTTGCAATTATTAACAGATTTTTTTCAAATTCGGCATGATCAATCATTTCAATAACAGGATGGTACCTATATTAACATTTTGTCTGTAAAAACTCTACAGGCCGCGATTCTTAATGGATTTTCTTCAAATTTGGCATGAGAATTATTTTTAAAGAGACAATGGTACCTACTGATGTAAATGCATGCCCGACCCATAGGGGCGTTGCCACGCCCACTTTTCGTGAATATTTTGTCTGAAAACACCTTTCAGGCTGTAATTCTTATGAGATTTTGTTCGGTTTTAGCTTGATCAAGACAGAATTGTAAACACCCTACAGGTGACAAATTTCACACGTCCACATTTAAATAAATCGTCGTCGCGCCCGTCTGTCCGTCAGTCCGCCCGTCGGTCAGATTGTGGACTCTCTGGGGCCTAAAGTTATCATCGGATTGATTTTAAATTTATATACAATGTTTATGACCATGAGACGTAGAAGCCCATTGATTTCCACTGCCAGAGTTTCATGAACATAAACACTTGGTATAAATTTCAAATCAATCGGATAATAACTTTAGTCACAAGGACTGGCATGAGCTTTATTTTCAAAGTTATTTCCCATGATCACGTTTCACTTTTTAAAATCTTGTGGACGCTCTAGAGGCTAACGTTGTCATCCGATTCGCTTGAAATTGATGCACAGTGTGTAAGTTCATGCGACAAAGACCTAATGATTTTCAGCGATGTCCAATAATTACTACCAGAGTTATGGCGCTTGATATATTTCAATATGGGCGTATAAAATTTGCAGCCTGTAGGGTGTTTACCATCCTGTCTTGATCAAGCCAAATCTGAATAAAATCTCATAACAATTACAGTCTGAAAGGTGTTTACAGACAAAATATTCACGAAAAGTGGGCGTGACAACGCCCCTATGGGTCGGGCATGCATTTACATCAGTAGGTGCCATTTTCTCTTTGAAAATAATGCTCATGCCCAATTTGAAGAAAATTCATTAAGAAAACGCGACCTGTAGAGTGTTTATGAAAGGCGACATCACGACATTACGACATGATACCAATCAGCCACCATACATTTCTCAGTATTGTTTCGGATACTTGAGTCCAGTAAGCATGTTATCAAATAGTTTTCTCCGGACATGACCAAACCTCTAGACGCCACAGATCTTTACTAACTTCTGAATCTCATATTTACTTTTTTAAAAATAAGAATGTTACACGTTCAAATTCAACATTTATTGCCTTTAAATAAACAATAAATCAATAAAATATCAATAAAGTTTTATGTAACTGAAAGTACATTCAATTGTTATTATGGTATTTGGATTTTTATACATCGACAACCATCACTGAAGTGTTATTTTAGCTGCTTAAGGGTTCAGCAATACTCAGTATTTAATTCTGGAGATTTCTTTGACGTCCAGGATTGTAGACAAAGGAAGATAATTGATTAAAAGTATTTAGATTAAAGCAGATCGTGGCTTATTCACTGCAGTATTTAATTCATAATCTTGCGTGAGTAAAAGCGACTTACTCATTTTCTACAAAATAGTGTTTAATGGGGCAAAGACTAGAAGAAGTGTAAGAAACAGTATAAAGTATGGCAGTAAAACACTAAATTTTACAATGGTGTTCCCACATCTGACGCATAGTAATTATTGATTTTAAACATCGGAATGTTTCCAATCAAACTGGGGCTGAAAGCTTCAACAACTTTTCATCGGAGCTGTTGCTGTTTGTCAGTCAGTTAAAGCAATGTTTGGCATGTAACTTGAAGCTATCTGCCACCCTGTTCGAAAGTCTCAATTCTATAACAAACGAAAGCAAATACAATATTTACATCAAAATAATTATCATAATAATAAACATATGGCACAAATTTAGTTTAATTTAATCCTAAATGAACCACAATTTTACTTAAATATAAGTTAAAAAATTACTAAGTAAGTAATGTTTCTGTAGTTTTATATAATGTACAAAATGGTCACGTCTGTCAAATACATTCCACTTTGTAAATGATTTAGACATAAAAAAAGAAAGTTACAGTAGATATCTAAATGTTCTAAATCTTTAAATGATCAATAGTACAATATTTATAAGATTTTATATATTATTGACGAATTATCGCTAATGCTTATACTATATAGTTTCAACAAAGCGTTCATAGCCATTTTATTGAAAAAATAGATTTAAATTTCCAACACAACATTATTCAGACTTGAAAATAGAAAGTAGAAAAAGTCATTTCTTTAAAGTTTGCACATTTCTTCCATTTCCCGAGACTGATGAAGCTTATATGAGTGTGTATTTTAATTTACAAAAAATAATATGTCTCCGAGACTTGGATCACCATTCATGTTATCGGATAAGAAGATGGTTTGCAATAGAATCTACGAATCGGCGTTGGATCAAATGTTTATACATATTTTCTTGGTATGGTGTTGGTGGTGATCGCTTCAAGAGACTGTTAGCAATGTTGTCAATGTATCTCTTGTGACCGAAACCATAGTTGTCCCCATAGTTGTTCCAGTTACTATATCTATCGTTTCTTCTGTAGCGAGATGAATTGTACAGGGAACGTCTTCGGCGCATCCTTGGTTCCACTGAGCTCTTGACAATAGCTTCCGCGTCCTTTAGGGTCTTCATATTTGCTCTTTTGAAAAGTTCACCCGCGATGTTGTCAAGATGTCTTTCAGTAAACAGACTGCCGGTGATGTGGTCAAATTGCCTTTTCTTAAAAAGATCACCAGCCAGCGAGTCTAAATGGCGTTTTCGAATAAGGTCACCAGCAATAGATTCTAAATGTCGTTTATTTTCGTTTAATCTTTTTAGCAGTTCACCAGCAATTGGATCCATTGGTCTTTTTTGAAGTAATACAACATCACTTCTCTTGAACAGATCATTTGCTATGGCATCCATTGGACGTTTTGCGAATAAATCTCCAGCGATAGAATCCAAATGTCGCTTTGATGGCAGATCGCGCTTAAACAGGTCACTGGCAATAGAATCCATATGACGTTTTGCAAAAGGGTCTCCTGCAATTGAGTCAAGATGGCGCTTATCATAATCTTTTCTCTTGAAAAGATCACTGGCTATTGAGTCCATATGGCGCCTCTTAATGTCTTGGCGCTTGAATAGATCACTCGCTATTGAATCCATGTGCCGTTTTTCACCATCTTGACGCTTAAATAGATCACTCGCTATTGAATCCATGTGACGTTTTTCATCATCGTGTCTCTTAAACAAGTCACTCGCTATCGAATCCATATAACTCTTTTCACCATCTTGACGCTTAAACAGGTCACTCGCAATAGAATCCATATGACGCTTTTCACCACCCTGACGCTTAAACAGGTCACTCGCAATAGAATCCATATGACGCTTTTCACCACCCTGACGCTTAAACAGATCACTCGCAATAGAATCCATATGACGCTTTTCACCCCCCTGGCGCTTAAATAAATCACTCGCAATAGAATCCATATGACGCTTTTCACCATCTTGGAGCTTTAATAAATCTCTTGCAATAGAATCCATGTGACGTTTTTCAGCTTCGTGATGCTCACTCGAAAAGGATTCTTTTTCACTATTTTGTCGTTTAAATATATCACTCGCAATCGAATCCATATGACGTTTTTCGCCCCCCTGGCGCTTAAATAAATCACTTGCAATCGAATCAATGTGACGTTTCTCGCCGTCATGTCGCTCAAATAGGTCACTGGCTATAGAATCCATATGGCGTTTTTCTGCACCAGTGTCCTGGCGCTTAAATAGATCACTGGCAATTGAATCCATGTGACGCTTTTCAGCTTCTTGGCGTTTAAGTAGGTCACTTGCTATAGAATCCATGCGGCGTTTGTCGGCTTCTTGGCGCTTAAATAAGTCACTTGCAATAGAATCCATGTGACGCTTTTCGCCATCGTGTTGACCAAATAAATCAGTTGCTGTAGAATCCACATGATGCTTGTACCCAGAGCGTAGTTCATCATTTTCTTTAAAACCACCGAACCGGTCTTCATAAGGATTCTTTAGCCATTCTTCTTTTACAGTAGGGTCATCTTCGGATAGTTTAGTGTTATCGGCTTTTGAATCTGGAAATCTGTAAAGGAATAAAATATTATATAAAGTTATGTGTTATAATCATCTTAAGAATGATATTGAATCTTTTTTTCCTTCTGGCGAATATAGATAAACACTGGGCTATGAAGAAAGTTTCCTAGTATATAATGGCATTATTGTTACGCGCGCCTTTCCTTGCTGCTTGTGGAAGGTAGGAAATAATACTTATAACAGCAAAATGATTGGTAAAATATGATATATTTCCAAAGTTGTATCTTCTAGAATTAACTATTGTCACTCTTGATATCAATAATGAGCTAATGTGTCTTTTGGTACACTTTATTATGTTAGCTGACACACTAAAACACCATTTTATCATAGCAGGGTAGAAACGGTTGCGGACCTAATAAATATCATAACTTTTAATTCAGGAATATGAGAGGAGTTTAGTCCCCTCTAACCCATTTAGCCTGGACACATTACTATCAAATATTTACGAAAAGCGAATATAGACGATTACACTAAACTCAGGTTAAAAAATGACCTTTACGATTAGTCAAAAATAAACATACCCCAGGGACATTATTATTAATTCTATCTGTAATCATCAAAAATGTCAAATAATCAACCGCAGAGGTAGTGTTGATTAGGATTAAATTCTTGTCGCAACATTTTTTTGACAAATATGATCACCAGCAATGTATTGAAACTGCCTCAGATTTTATGCATTAAGAATATAACGGAATGATCAACTCAAATTATATTGTTTGCTTCTACGTGTATTTAAGTTATGCATAATTTTCTATCTCAAAGCTCCTGGATGTGGGAGCGGAGAGCGGGTGGGAATGTGTGCAGTGCGCTGGTTAGCTAATCAGGTGTTATATCCCGGTGATAGCTGATAGAGTACATCGGGATTTGTCAACGTGATTGTCGCTTGTCTGTGGTGCAAGACGGAGGGCGTGGCAAGAAACACCATCTAGTTGTTCGAAAGCTACGAAAACACAGGTACGGGGTCATGTTGGAATTATTATTATTATTATTACAGCATATTTATAGTGCACCCTTTTATATAACATGTTCAGGGGCACTTTACAAAGTTACAACGTAATCATAAATAAACAACAAGATTATGGACATGCACGTAAAAGAACCATTGACAGGTGTAATTAGACGAAAAGTCGGCCAAAACGCCGCTGTCCGGGAAAACGTTCCCTCAAAGTCTACAACAGGGAATAATCCCGGATGGTACAGAACATGTGAGGTTAAACTCCATTCTTTGCATTTCCTGGTTGGGGCTTAGATTATTCGAACTCTTCATCAGATACTGGATATGAGGGTCGATTTTTGTATCATGATTCTAAGAATTTCAAATGAAGTGATTTGATAGGTGATAAACCAAATAAATTTAACCACAAACGCGTATTAACATGCTTTATATAGAATTAGAATTATCGGTGAAATTTTAGAGACTAGATAAATCTAATAAAGATGTGAGGGAGTTTTCGTTATTCAATTATCTTTTTTTAAAAGCCTAAATATATTTTACCCGATAAATTGATCCAAACTAAGTTCGCATATTAAAGCAAGATTCCCTCTGATATCAATGGAATGAGAGTGAGAGATGGAGAAAGAGAGCGAGAGATGGGGTTTAACGTCAACTCGAGACAAACAAGGTCATTTCGGGAATAACAGAAGTATTATGGTTCAGTTTTACTTTAACACTTGGCTTGCGCGTAGGGGTCTTTAGCAGTGGGGGAGGGGGCGGAGGACCCGGGGAAAACACCCGAGGCTGGACAGGCTACCCTACGCCTTGTCACGTACGACCGGGGAATCAAAACCGCTCTAGCTGACTCAATGACAGACCTTCTGCTTTTGATTTTTATTGTAAATTGCAATGAATAAAATATTGTTTAAATAAACAGGCCTTATGATACTGCGCGAACGTGTTAACCATTTGGCCACCCAACCCCCTTCAATGGAATGAAATTCGGTATTTATGGGAAACTCTTCGGCGAATATTACACGTTTAAACAGATGCATTCTATTTGATCACCACTTAGTCACGTATTAGACGACTTGGTGTAACATTTGATCACTTAGGCAGCTGAATTAAAGAAGACAACAAAATAAAATTTCATTAGATCGAAAGACAATATCAATCGGTTTAACGGTGATTTGGTTCGAATCATTTAAGTATGTTGTTCGACCTAAAGCCCCATTCCAATTGGCATCGAATGATTAAGGTATCAGTGGATCGAGTGACACACGCTAGACCAAGCACAGTTTGAATTGTTCGTGTTACATATTAATTCGTTTTATCCAACTAAACTGCCCTAATTGTTAAGTCCAATGAAACGCTAAAGCCTATTTAAAGGACCAAAAAAAAAACAATTTGAGATCTTGAAAACACTCGGTATAACTGTTTGGAATAAAATATTTAAAGTTCCAATTTCACTTTTTCTAAGAAAGTCAAAATATAATTATTTCTATGTTTTTTGCTCAAAAGGTTGTCAACTCACTATTATACGATCATGGACAAAATTTTGGGGGGGTTAGAAAGGGTGACACTGGTTGATTGAGGAAATAGTTACTCAATTACCTCCCTTGTTTTCCCCATTCTTCTCCATGGACGGCCATCTTCAAACGTTTGAATTTGAAGTTGAAAATGATATTTTTGCCAATTTCTCAACTGGCAATAGTGAATTATAGGATTAATAGGATTATTCTTTAACAAGGTAGGACTGTTTATAGGTTCAATCTATTTTGGGGCTTTATTTTAATAAATTTTAAAAATATAACTTAAAAAAATGCTATTGGAACTTTAAGGGTGTTGTTGAAACGTTCAAATCAATTTATTTCTGCTAGAATTTATGATAATGTCCAATAAATTGTGGTTTAACGTCCTACCTTTCTGCACCAACCGTGATAATAATGATGGGCATTCGCGATGAAATCGTTTACACCCGCTCAGTTCATTTTACGCGGGATTATTTTGTTTGTTGTTTTATCGTTTGTGAAACAGTCATTACTTATTACTTCTACATTGTCTTGTAGGATGTGTTTTTCTTTGTCCTTTACAAATGACACCGGAAACCGTAGAATACATGACTCGTGTACTGATTTTAATATGTTCACATATAGATGTGAAATAATGGATATTAGGATCCGCTATTTTCACGACAAGATAACAACATCAATATTGATTGAAATGGACCAATATTAAATTTTAATTTACGTTTTTAATTTTGAATATTAAGGAAAATATTCAGTTACAGGTTTAGCTCCTTTAAGTAACAATTTATGGTCGGGCTTTAGAGAACAATGCGTTTTAATTCCATCAAGCAGAACATCTAATTTGACAAACAAAACAAATAAAACCCCAGCGGCTAATACGACACGATTGGCATATTATTATGAATAATTACATATTCAATCCATTACTACAAAAATCAATATATTTTAAAGACAAGCGGGACGATGACATTAGTTCTACACTACACAAGCAGTACAGTAAATCAGAGAAGAAGAAGAAGAAGAAGAAGAATTGTTTTATTAATGTGTCACACATTGTACAATAGCAATAAAAACAGTTTGAGACAAAAAATTATAAGTGTACAATGTCCGGCCTATAAGGCCTATGAGACACAACAATCATCATAAATCATCTATATTCGAATATAATAAATAAATACACATAAGTAACAAGGATAAAAATACAATAAAAAATTTGAAACGTACGAACAATAACATTAAGTAACTAAAAACAAATAGCTAGGCATATAAAATAATAGTAATCAAAATATCATATGTTAAAATATTTTCTATGATAAAACATTTTTTTAACCGTGGCAGCTAGGATTTTTACTAGGTTTGTGTTGTTCATTAGGGAACATAGCTGGTGGGTTGGTGTCAGTGCTAAGAAATGTGGGTTTATGGTGGCTGCGGCGTTCCATAGCTTTTGTCTCGGTTCAAAGTAGCAATCACATGTACACAAGAAGTGAGTCTCATCCTCTATATTTGACGTGTGACAATAATTACATGTTCTGTCTGTTAATAATGTTACTGGTCTTACAAAACGTCCAGTTTCTATTGCTAAGGGCAATGACCCACATCGTAGTTTTGCTAGAACACTACGTTGCGATCTGTCAAGTATACATTTTACATAGGGTTCGACATACAATGAGTGCTTAAATAGCCTATATGTCCTTAATTTGTTACCATTAATTAACCCCTTATCATTCCAAAGTCCCTGATACCAGAGCCTACAATCTAACCTATTTAGTGCTTCTTTTAGAGATAAAAAATCGGTTTTGCGTATATTGAATAAATCAGGAATTGGGATTTGTAATTCGGCCATCAACGTTATTGCAATATTATTCCAGGACTTCCTGAAATTAAACGACCAAGCTTTAACCTTACTTACAAGGCGTATTGGTTCTACGCATGATAATCTTCTCCAGAATCTAACAATTTCTATTTTCTGCTTTGTAAAGTTTGATGTCCAACCCATATCACCACGGACAGCCAAATTTGAAGTTTTACTTCCCACGCCCAAGAAGAAACGACAGGCTCTATTCTGGACGTTATTAACGCATCTAAATTCTCTAGTGCCCCAAATTGCTGATCCATATGATAAGATGGGTTGGACTAGATTATTATATAAAGTATTAAAAACATCATATGACATGCCACCGACACATTTAAATTTACTAATAATTGTACATAGAGCTCTATTAGCAGATTTAGCTATCTCTTTTGCAGTGTGAATAAGGTCAACTGATTCGTGTAACCATAACCCCAAGTACTTGTAGGCATGTGAGTAATCTATGATGTTACTGCCACAAGTAAAGTTTCTACATGACCTGCTGGTTGAATTAGGGCGATAGTGAACGATTTTCGTTTTTGAAGTATTAGATCAGATCTATATTAAAAATCATGATTAGTTTTAGCCTCATGCGAAACCGTAATTGAAGTTCGTGGTTTCATACAGGTTTGTTACATAATAAATCCACTCAGTGAATTCGTTTTATATTAATTACACCAAATCATTCCTGCCAATGATATTTCATAACATTTTGCTTGCTCGAACGAAATTTATATAAGAAACAATTACGGAATGGGGTGAAATGTAACGTCTCGTCGACACTTCAGTGGTTTTATGTCTATTACGTGTGAAATTTGGGTTGTTAGGTATTGTCCTTCGAATTCCAACTGTCGACGGATCTTTTGTATCAATTCGTGTGAAAATTTCCGCGATAAAGTCAAAATGGAGTATACTCGCAGTAGGAGATTTCCTGTTGGTGAATAAACTGCTATTTTAAGTAGGTAGCAAAAGTGCTGCATTGTATTGCGACAGGAAAATACCATTTAAAATCAGCCAAGATAGCTCGTAATTCGCACATTCAAAGATGTCATTTGTCGATTCCAACTTGTATAAGCGACACATTAGCTAGTAAAGTCCAATAAAAAGATTACTTCGCTACACAAAAAGTCGTTTAGCACACTGAATATTTTTCTCCGGGTATTTTGCATATAATCTCTAATCATTGGTTATTTAATTAGCATTTCAAATCTCAATGGAATACATCTTTAGCTAATCGTCAACGCTTCGTCAAATAACATACAAAGTTTCATCTATGCAGAACAGGAAAGAAAGGCAGAGAAATTATCTTTATTATGAAATTATTGAGGTTTTCATAGATAATTTGATTTGTAACTAAACACATTAATGTAACATATTGAGTTGAACTTAATACGCTCTTCCTTGGTGGAACCTGAAGTTCTTAATACAAGGAAATAGTATCGTGCGTATAATAGTTTTATTAAAAGCAACAATAAATAGAACATTTTATAGTATCTGCACATCACAGTCGTCGTAACAGGCACATAGCTGAGAGGTTGCCAACTCTCCTGTTACAAGTCTCTGTCTTTTCCCCGCCCGGCCACTAATTTATCAATTTAATAATATAAATGAAATGGGGTTTAACAGCCTACTTTTAGGCATCGACGGCCGGACTGCATACCATGAGAAAAATGTCGTGCGGACCATGACACTTCGGTCTAATGCCATGGGATCATTATTGCGCTGTCAGTTTGTCGTGCCATCTGAACAACTGGTCACTTTTCTTGTCAGGTCATTCATCAAGTTATACACTGAAATCCGATCGGAAAATCGTGAGAACACAGAGATCTCAGCCAACACTGAGTGGCACCCAGGGGCGGTATTAGTAAACACCCGTCTTGCTGACTGAGCTCCCTATTGATTTATGTATTATTGTCATTGTTAACATAGTGTATTTTAATAAATGCATCACCGTGCCCCCCCCCCCCTGTCAATATCTGTAAATACTTTTGAAAATATTCTACGATCAGCTAATAATAAAGATAAGTTTGTTCCCCGAGACCTTTCAAGTGTACAGCTGATATGTCCAGGGCTAATTAAGAAAAAAACAACTTTAATTCCAGTTCTAATTAGACGTTCTAATTCCAGAGGAAATCCGATTATTTCTGATTACTTTTATTGATGTCAGTAGTAATTACAGGTAGAGTATGTCTACTATTTTGTCTCAAAATGTCATCGATTTCTGTGTAGAATTCATTGGAGTGGATATGAAAATAACTTTTACACTTTAGTCCGTGACCAGCCCACGTGGACTGATACCTTAACACTGATAATACTAATGTAGACTTAAAGAATAAGACCAAGAAATAATTTAGTGAAACAAATAGATTCATTATTAATTAATTATACATTGCCCCGTACAGTCTAAAGCTCTCTGGTACTTTTTGTCCGACATACAAACTTTCGATTGGGCCGTAAAAGTTTTTTGTTAAATCTATTCATCTTGTTGGAAAATTACATTGATTTATTACGAGATTTCTTCTCTCTGAAATTTGCGATATAATGTTGTAACTTATGTTCCAACAATTGCCAATTGTCAATTACTGTTCTTTCAATGTTCCTGGTCTCGCAACAATTACCCCGTACCACTGGATTTCTTTTCAATGTATTCATACTGTGCTTATGTTACAGGCACTACACGTATATGATTACCATTTTTTAATAAAATATAATGATTGTATAAGTACAGCTTTTGATGTTTGGAATTATGTAAATAGCTTCGGCTTATATGTAATATGTGTATAAAAATATTTTGTGTCTTTGGATCATATGATCTTATTATTGAATAAACCATTGTTATTATTATTATTATTACTGTGCTTACATAGCTTTTAGTCTTACTCAGTGATATTTAAGATTAAAACAAAGTGCCATCCAGCATTTGAGTAACTGTGTTTTTCTACTGACGAAACATTCCGAAATTACATAGAGATGTAAAAATGATAATTTCGAATTACTTAAATATTCGTCTGTATTTGAATGAAATGGGTTATATCAATAAAGGTACATTAAAACCGAACAAATGATCGAAAATGCCCAGAAACAGCACTTCTACCTACCCAAACTCAGACCGATGCTTCCTGTCAACATATTATACATGTAGTTATTATTGGTTGGATGATCTAACAAACGACAAATACTATATAACACAACACAGTTCTATGGATAACATTCACTATACTATATGTTAATATTAGAATGATACGAGTCAAAAACTATCTTAGATGTCACCATGGTTTTCACGGCGAGGATTGTAATGTTAAGAATTAGGGAGGAATCATTCAAAGTGCTAGTAATTACTTCGGAATGAAATAAAGCGAATGAACAATAAAGGACACTGTAATACCAGAAAGCTTTGCGACTTACGTTAAATTCTTTCTAACCCTCCCATAAAGATTATCTTTGTTCTAACTATTAATAATGGCAGATGTCCTTTAAAGTTTGTTCATCTCGCCCATAAAAGTAATCAGGATGGGGATGAAAGTAAAATCAATGCTGAGAATTTAATGGTGGAGGGTTTATTTTCTAAGACTGGCATTAATCTTTTCTTCTATTGTTTTATACTACACATCGATTCGAACAAGTAAAAATGTCGGATGTGGTATCGGGCACAAAGAGAATCTCATATATTTCTTTGTTTTGTTTTAGCTTTAACGATAAATTATTTTTGCTTTACATTTCAAGGAATGTTTTTATAATCATAATTGATATACGAAACCTGGGGGCATTAAATTAATAGCAAATAAATATGTCAGAAAGTTTAGAATTTTGTATGTTAAAATATCCTATATGATCTTCACATTACACTGGCGTACAGCATAAAAAACAAAATGATGCTAAATTTACATTTTAACTACACTTTTCTAAACTACTCGTGCAATTATTTTTAATAGAAAGTACTATTTATCTTCGAGTATATGCGTGTAAATATGAAGTTTAGAATTAACGTTAAGAGTTCGATATAAATTGCCTAACTCAAACATAACATGTAATTTCCAAACATTTATCCATCTTTTATGCACATAGTGGATACCATTATTCGAATGTCTTTTATGTTTATTCAGACTAAACATTTTAAGATTGTCAAAAATGATTCGAAAATTAAATCTTGTAAAATATACGAACTGGGCTACAATAATATAATCATCATTGTGGAACGGTTCCTCAGTACAAGTTTAGGCAGTGTAATAATGTCTGATTGATTGTAAGCTTTGCTGTTAATCAAGATATGTAAAACAATGAGTAACCGTCTACAACAAATGGAATATAAAATGTAAGTGAACATGTTGATTAACTGGGCCAACAATCATCAAACAAATTTTCTAATCATCGAGATTGCAGAATAAACAACCTGCCTCTAATCAACCAGGCAGTTTAGTTGAGTTTCCGGTGTGGGAAGAAATATAATTAGCAATTATGATCTGTGGACAACTGATCGAAGACATCAGATGAAGCGATCAACGTGTTACTAGAAATTTGAGCCATTTCAAGACATGCATTCTGCCCAACCGTAGTAAATATTACTTACAGCAGGCGTGGATCCAGGATTTTTTGCAGGGGGGGGGGTCTAGGTTTGATAATTGTTTAACTAATTGCGCTCAACCGATTAACGGGGGGTTTGGTGGCCCTCCCCCAGAAAAATTTCGTAACTTAAAGTCAATTTGGTTCATTCTGACGTATTTCCGCAAGGTAAATTCCAAAATTACAGGTCTAAATCGCCAATAAAATCGCATAAAAAATTTCAAGTCTGAGCAGGGGATGGGGGTCCGGACCCCCTGGAACCCCCCTCTGGATCCGCGCCTGGTAGTGTCATTGTGGACAAAGTAAACTATCTCAAATGGAACTGATTTCTTCGCATTGAACGGTTCCTCATGAAAATTGAAACGATATGACTATACACACGGTTGAATCGTCATCACAGATGAAATGAACATTAGGTCACATCTTGCTGTTGATTTTTTTTTCTTTTACAGTAAAGAAATAATAATGAGTTTTAGTTAGATCCCTCGCTTCTAACCTTTTTGTTTCAAATTGAATTAATGGCCCCCAAGAGTTCAAAATCTAAGATAAATGTATTCTGTTTCTAAATAATTAAACAAGTTAGTTTCACTGTCGTCACAAAAGGTGGATAAATCATTCCTATATGTAATTCATAAGAAGAGTCTTCTACCACACGAGTAAGTTGATACACATACATTGACAAGGTGGTACGTAAATCCCATCTTCATTAGCCATTTTGGAACAAAAATGTAAGACGTTAAACACTATTTCATTCATTAATGTTGTATTAATATATCAAAGGGTTTGTAATTATTAAGTCCACCGGGACATCACTTTCGGACTATAGTGATCTGGAAGAGAAACTTTAAAGTCCAGGAAAAAGAATAGAAAAAGAATTAAATGTGTCTTTACAGTACTTTGAGACAGATATGTACATATGTTTATTTTTATGGTGCTGTGTACAATGCAGGACAGGACAACTTTTCCCTGACTCCAAATCTGTGAAGTAAAATTAGTCAAATATGGCCCAACGAATAAAACTGACCTAGACACCCGCCGTTGCAAGCCCTTTAAATATATCACAGTGGCAGAGTCGTTGTGTCATTCGATTCTCGACTGTTAGCGTACCACATACACACAATACAATTGAAACTTTATGGGACAATTTAGAAAACTTATAACATTGTGTCTTAATAAGAGGCACATCCTAGGTTCCAGAGAATATTCCCGTTGACGTTCGACTAAGATTATATCTGGGATCGGTGTAGAAACAAAGTTATAAAATTCTACTGAATTAAGTATTTTATATACAAAAAAAAGCGGAGGCGTATTGCAAACGAGTAATAACAATGACCATGTTAGCTTTGAAATTACCCTCTTAAATTATCCATCAGCCATGAAACCCATAATAAAAGAAACCATTCTACTTTTTGATAATAAAAGTACACAATTTGAGCAGCTTGTATAGTAAGCCCTGCTGTAAATAAGTATTCTGAGCATATTAGTAACCGTAATTATGTAAGATTTACGTGTAATTAGTCAACAAATAATAATTAACAAACACGAAAGGCATAGCACGGCACGTGTACAATGGATTTGTCTCGTCAACCTCGACTGTAGTACTGATTATAATGATTGCACCTGTTGTTTCTAAGATCCAACGCATGGGTGACACTGATATTACGACCATATATTATTAATTAATGCGAATGATTGGACGGATTTGGGTGATCTAACATCTGTGCTGTATGTCCATTAGAAAGTCTTTCGTCTATGCAAGACACAAATTCAATCCCTGTGGTGTCAGGTTTAGCGCGACTCTCCAGTTTCCTTTCACTGACAACAATTATGAAAAGTTTTGTTCTTACCTTGTAATAGCGATGAATAAAAAGATAATGTTCATAGTGGTCTTCATACTGGTACCTAAAAAAGTTTTAAAAACAAAAATTAGCTTTAGTAACAAGAAACATAGGTACATAGTCAAAGGAATCGTACAAAAAAACGGAACATCCTTTCCATATCGGAGCTTTTGGTGTCTGACCAAAGGCCAATGGTTCATGTCGATCATATTCGAATTGACCGAACTTTAGGTACCGGCCCAAGAACATACATAAAATAAAAAATCATGTATGTGTAACCAGTTCTTTTTTTCAAAAATCTATCTGGGGAAATATTCTGACCACGTACTTCATTACACAGCGGGTAGGCGTGTGTGGAGGGAGGGAGTCAGTGCACTAAAGCGCTTAAATCATAAGGACAGGACGAATCACGACCGTGTTCGTCTGTTTATGCATAGACCAGATACCTCACTTGAAAAATGGCATTCTATTAGCTATAACTGTTCGGCATTATCCTTAAAATGTATACAACCAGACTACACATTAGACGGTAAGTGGTGACAATTTCATGATAAAATATATTTCAAGAGTATAATGTATTCTAGTTGTTTGGTTATTGTCTTGTGATTCTTGTTCTTTATCTTAATAAGATACTGGTAAAGTATGAAACGAAGGTTGTGGTAATAAAGCAATAAACGATGCCAAAACCATCAGGAACTATTCACCAAGAGGATAGTTTTTTAGTTATTGTTCAGTGCGTTTTATCTCAATAAGATAATGGATATTCGTAATAACTAATCCTACACGAGTCGCATTTTTCATATTATAATATAATAATATTGATTAAGAATGAAAGGGTTATGGTCAGTATCTGTATGCGACTATAAGGGCGATCTTAGCGTAAATTGCAGTTCATCGTAGTTAATATAATATATATTAGAAATAATATCTTACGTCCGATATATCATATTTTTATACTCTGTCTCGTTAATATAAGTTATCTGAGCGGGATGATTGTGGGTAAGAGCCTTCTTCTTTCAGAGTGTATTCTCGAGTGAAATGGAATTCGAAATCACAAATATTATTTCAATGAAGCAGGTAGAATAAAACAAATTAATATGAATACTTGAACATGATTCTCTCGAATCATTTTTTAGTATACAGAGAATTACGAACAAATTAGAAGTCCTGTGTAAATGCAGCCTGGTAGTATTTCAGGCAATGATTGTTGAGGTAAAGTGTCAAACGAACGGACTAGCGAACCTCGATGAATCCCACTCTCGAGCGCCAATGTAGGGAGTACTTAAGGAGGGCATGGGGGACCTCCCCTAGAAAATTTTGAAAAAAAAAAGCTGTCGGAAATACTCTCTGACAGGCACCGATCGTCGAGATAAATAAATCTGACCACACACTGTCCGTAGCCTGATCACTAGTTTATACGATCAGAGACTAAAATGGCAAACGAACGGGCTTGCGAACCTCAACGAAGTATCTTTGTGTGCGCTAAAGTAGCGAGTCCTTGTGGGGGTTTTAGGGACCTCCCCAAGAAAATTTAGAAAAATAGACGGTTGGAAATGACGCCTGACAGTATTCAGGCACCGATCGTAGAGATAAATAGAGCTGATCGGATGTCATCTGTGGCCTGATCACTAGTCTTTCCGACCCCAGAGAGGAAAGTGTCACATGAAACTCAATGAAGTCCCCAATAATTTGAAAAGTAGACTGCCCGAAATGCAGTCTGACATTATTTCAGGCATTGATCGTCGAGATAAAGATACCGCCTGTCGCCAAATCACTAGTTTATCCGACCAGAGACGAAAGTGTCGAGCGGGCGGAGTAAAAGTGACTTAAAGTGAATGAATATTTTTGCGACTATACTTTGTAAAATAGACTGCCGGGAATGCAGCCAGACAATAAACGTTGAGATAAATAGAGCTGGCCAGATCACATTTCTTTCCCGAAAATTATTGAGGGGGGGGGAGGCAAACAGAGGGCAGGCAAGATTTTTTTTTTGGGGGGGGGGGGGGAAATGCCCCCCTTGCACCCCCGCCATGGCGCCACCACTGTGTGTAACGTCCAATACATGTAAGAATAATTTTATTTGGATCTGTGTTATTAAAAAATGTTAAAATACTTTAATTTAGTGTCCAATATATTAGTAATACTCCACGGTTAGCCAGACGGAGACAATCTGGTTATTAAAACAAGGTTTTTCATGTTATAGTATTATGGTCATCATAAACAAAATTAAGCATTCGTTATTGTATCGCAGCTTTTATTGGTATTAGAATCTCAATATTCTAGCATTAATTAATAGCATAATATGGCTAACTACATGTTTACCGGTGTAATAATATGGCGCTTTATTGACATATACTTAAAGATATAGTATGGGAGCAGTGGGAGGGTACCGGAGGAGAAAACCCACGGGGTTGAACAGGCGATCCTATTCCTCGTCGCGTAATAGCGGGGAATCGTAAATACATTTTTTATGACAGAACTTAGGATTTCACACACACGCAGTAAACCGCAAGACCAGCCAACCCTCTCCCCCTATGGAAGGGTATCGCTGCCAATATTAAATGCCCTGCTAAAATGTCTTTTCCATTGATTATCTGTAAAAAGTACAATGTACAAAGTCACAATACCGGTAATGATAAAGTCAAACTACCTCTAAGGCCAAAGTTAAATGTAGAACGACAAATGTAATGTGTCAAATGACAATTTTTTTAATGCAGAATGCTGTTCTTTAACATTTCCTCCATATTACATTTCTCTCATTACAAATCACATTTGCGCTCTGCCATATCTCATTTGTCATCCACGCTTTCTTTTCATCAACTTGCGCATAGCATCTTCTTAAATATGCAAATATGGTTATGCCACGTGACTTATTAACATATATACGGAAACGTCCCATCTTTCTTGAAATAAGAATATGAATTATTTCTCCCAGTTTACGTGCTGCCATTCTCCAGTTGACTTCATGACATTCGTGGGTTCTTATTTAGCTAACAAGTTGACCTCAGGTGTTTGTCCCGTACTAAGGGAAACCTTCTCGGCCAATAAAGATCGATCCATAAGCCCAAGTGGTTTCATGCGCGTAGAATCTCTTATCATTCCACTTTCTAAATGTTTGTTTTCGTAAGATTATATAAAATGAAATAGGCCAAAGACAAAATAAAGATCACATATATTCATACATTTATAATATAATTATTGATACCGTATTATACATAATAACACAGGTAAGTGAAAAAATAATACGTGTAATGGCCTAATAAGTAAATATTGTCAAGGTCTATATTATGACAATCACAACGGATGAAAAAATTCCCTGGCTTCTCCGTCCTTCCATTATCCTGTTCCTGGCAGATAACTAAATTAAAACTGCCATCATCAATTCGCATCAAAACAGGTTCAGTTTAGTGTCATTAATTTTTTTTTTCAAAATTGCGATTAGTTTAAAGGAGTTAAATCGCTAACATTTGATTTTGGACCTAGAAATTGAAATAAGTACGTCGCAACGCATATGATAATGTAGCATGAATGTATATAAACTGATTTACATTCAATGGTTTCCGTTTTTACTCTTATTTCAAATCAGTTATGTTCGGCGAAATAAGTCAGTAGTCTCAATCTAATGCAAATTTCTAGCGTCTGGTTATTCCAGTCTACGCCGTTTGATTTGGTACAATGTTTTTAGCCTCGTTCCTCGAGTCTCTTGCCAGAACTTGGTTTGAAACGCATTATGGTGCACGATTCGTGTACCAATGGTAAAATATTTATTTTGTCTTAAATATTGGATATCAGAAGTCCATCTTTTTCGGTAAGATAACAGCATCAATTGTTGATTTAAATTGACAAATAATTCGTGTTTTCAATGTTGAAGATTTTGGATGATATTGAGTTAGAGACTTAGCTACTTTAAACCTTTCACAAACATCAATAAATGTTTACTTGTTCGGGGAAGAAATTGGTCAGGATGCTCATATTTTTAGATTCAAGAAAAAGTTATATTTTCCTTTTACCAGCATAAACATAAATAACTAATTTAAAAAGAAAAGCAACTAATGGCGCGTTAACTGAGTTATCTTTCCTTGGGAACAATTATTCATATTTTTATTTCAAGGAAGATCGGTCTTTTCCGTATTTATGTTAATAAGTCACGCGGTATACTACATTTGCATATTTAAGAAGACACTATGCGCAAGTTGATAAAAATGAGACGTGGCAGAGCGCAAATGTGATTTGTAATGAGAGAAATGTAAAATGTAGAAATGTCAAAGAACAGCATTTTGCATTAAAACATTTGTTATTTGACACATTACATTTGTCGTTTTACATTTAACTTTGGCTTTAGAGGTATTTTGACTTTATCATTACCGGTATTGTGACTTTGTACATTGTACTTTTAACATATAATCAACGGAAAAGACATTTTAGCAGAGAATTTAATATTGGCAGCGACACCCTTCCATATCCCCCTGCCGTTGCTAGACCAACCTGTGTATTGATTTTAATTGTATAGTAGTTTACATGATACTCGCCAGGAAGGAGCCCATAAGTAAAATAATTCCCTTTGATGGAACACTAGAATGCCACTAAGGATATTTTTTATGACATTACAAATCCATATAATACTTAAATAATATTATAAAATAAATTAAGTGTATTTTATATAAACATACTTACTTATATCTTTGAATGTGAAATTTTATTTTATATTCAGTAATTCAAATAACAAAAACTATCTTTAAATGTTCGAAAGAGCAAAATGTTTATTGTCGTAGTAAAAAAATCATTATCTTACCTGGATTTAAACCCCCTAAAAGTATTTATTGTGACAGATCTTATCAGGATTTTTTGATAAAACAGTGAGTTTTGTTAAAACAGACTAATATCCCAGATAACTGTAAGTATAACAGGGTTGAACGTAACGTGATTTCAATGAATATTTAACGGACAATGTCATGATTATAGCGAACCAAAAGAATCCACGGTGGCTCCAGCTGTCGGTGGTTGGAGGGGCAAAGCTGGGGAAAAGTCCAAGGTTAAGGGGGGGGGGGCTAAGGCACGAGCTTCAACTATGTGAGA
The DNA here is from genome assembly GCA_036850965.1 of Patella caerulea. Classification (NCBI taxonomy): domain Eukaryota; kingdom Metazoa; phylum Mollusca; class Gastropoda; family Patellidae; genus Patella; species Patella caerulea. The sequence goes on along the minus strand of JAZGQO010000001.1, from coordinate 43,666,042 downwards.
AAATTTTGAAAACAGGCTGCCGGAAATGCAGTCTGGCAGTATTTCAGGCAATGATCGTTGAGGTAAAGTGTCAAACGAACAGACTTGCGAACCTCGACGAATCCCACTCACGAGCGCCAAAGTAGGGAGTCCTTAAGTATTGGGGACCTCCCCCCAGAAAATTTTGAAAAATACATAGGTTTCAGTCAGGCAGCGGTCGTCTAGATAATTAGATCTAATCACAGACCTCCCGTCGCCTGATCACTAGTTTATCTGACAAAATGTAAAAACGAACGGACTTGCAAACCTCAACGAAGTACCCCCTGTGTTTGAAATGTTGCCTGACAGTATTCAGGCACGGATCGTAGAGATAAATAGAGCTCATCACCCGACACCAGAGAGGAAAGTGTCAAATGAACGGACGTGCGAACCTCAACTAAATCCCCAACAAGCCAACAGTGAGGCTGATGTCCCCCGCCGAAATCCCAAAATAAATAGACGACACATATTAATTAATCGCACATTTATTTTTTTCAAACGTATCGAGCAATCAAACTGTACATAAGTGTCATCCAAATGTGTTTTATAATGAAAAATGCTAAAACCGACGAGAAAAATGAAAATGTACCCTAGTTAGGGGGACCCTAAAGGCAGACAAAAGGGCCCCCACGCTTGACAAAAGGGCCCCTCTGGCCAAAGGAAAGGGCCCTCGTGTCCGAGTCAATCGTTTCTATACACTGTTACTGTCGAAGCCATTACTGAATGAGAATGCAGTCATTGTATTGGCATAAAAATCATCAATCAAGATGAACCTAAGTTATCTTGTCCCAAAGTATCAACCAATCAAATTGCTTATCTCTGCTTACCCTAAGCAGAAAATGCTCATCTTGGAACTCCATCGTTATCTTGTCCCAAAGTATCAACCAATCAAATTGCTTATCTCTGTCTACCCTAAGCAGAAAATGCTCATCAAGGCATTGACCTAATAAGCATAGCATACACACCAATTTTGAACATTTTAACTCAATTAGATGGAGAGTTATTGTGTTCCAAAGTCTCGGCAAATCAAATTGCTTATCGCTCTGCTTACCCTGAGCATAAAATGTTCATTATCGATCTTAGTCAAGGCATTACTGTAATCAAACTATACACCAAGTTTCATCACTCTCACTTAATTTGAACTAAAGTTATCGTGTCCCAAAACATCAACCAATCAAATTGCTTATCTCTGCTTACCCTAAGCGGAAAATGCTCATCTTCGAACTCCATCAAGGCATTGACCTCATAAACACATACACCAAGTTTGAACATTTTAACTCAATTAGAAGGAGAGTTATTGTGTTCCAAAGTCTCACTCTGCTTACCCTGAGAGTTATTGTGTCCCAAAAAGTGTGGCGGACAGACAGACAGACAGACGGACGAACACATTTTAATAGTCCCCCAACTTTCTTCGAAAGGCGGGGGACAATAATTTGAAAAGTAGGGGAAAGTGTCAAACGGGCGGAGTGAGTGACTCAAAGTAAATGAATATTTTCGCCACTATATTTTGTGAAATAGACTGTGGAAAATGTTGCCAGGCAGTATTTCAGACATTAGTCGTCGAGATAAATAGAGCTGGCCACATACTGCTCGTCGCCAAATCCCCATCTTATCCGAACAGAGAGAGGTTGTCAAACGAACAGAGTGAGTGTATCAAGTGAATGCATATTCTCGTCGCGTTGAACCTGTACCGAAAAACTTTGAGGATCTTAAAAAGCACTTCTCAAGTAGGTTTACAGTAGGAAGGACTTGGTAAGAAATCACTCAACATGCAAGTCTGTGGCTGAGTGGGGATGTGGGATTTAATCACCGTAGACGTTATTGATTACCGAAACGTATCACAAAAACTTTTTTTTATTTTCTAAAATTATTGGGTGGGGGGCAAACAGAGGGCAGACCAGATTATCCCTCCTTGGTGCCGCCACTGGTCACCGATAAGACGATTCATGGACACTGTTAAACTTGTTTAAAAAGATCAAATCATTGGCCTTTTACTACGCAGCTCAACATTCTGTTACGTTTTAACGCTAGACTATCACGTTTTCGAAGTACAAATAACGTTTATTTAATTTTACAGAAAATGAAGACATTGGTTGCTGTCGGGATTCACACCACACACTCATCCTGTTATATAAATCTACCTAAACATAAAATTGGTAAACTGCAACTTTGATAACTTTAATCACCGGTATACCCAATAAGTCGATTATTTTTACGCACATGTATACCAATAATCAAGGTGTAACAGCAGAGAACCTCTAATTAAGACCGACAGCGGCTTTGGTCATGTTGCTTACGTTTCTCCGTCAGTCAATGACACCAAAGGGGAATCGCGTAAAATCCTTTTCGGGCATCTCTCCGAAAATAAGTGATTCAGAAAACAGAAGAGGTGAAAGCAAGAACCATCTTGGTCAATTTTATCAATCTAGTCTCACATAACTATCAAATAACTTATTTTACTAGGTATGTTTCTATGGTATGTTTGATTAACTTGAAGTGAATGGTGTGGTAAAACAGTTTTGTGCACACGCCGATAAGGAATCGGAAGTGTTGGAAATTTATATGGCAGACAACAGTGTAAAAGTATTGATACGCAACTGTTTGGCATCTCACCATTCTGAAGTCCGTCTCCACATAGTCGGGACACAAGCTTCAGACCCGTGACCATTTCTCGTGAAACAAGATTTGCCGATGGTTCTCATAGAAAGGACTCTAGTGAAGATATGTATAAAATAATAACCTACACGAGGTTGATATGATTGAGAACACGAGGCCCAAGTGTTCTCTATCATATAAATCCGAGGGAGAGTACGTTTATATCCGACATATACAACGCTATTCACCCTTAAATTTGATGGGTTCTCCTATTCAAAGGCAACAATGATTGGATAATTACTCGTTAGTTTCCGCCAAATAGCGAAAATTACCAAAGTAATCACGTGCATGTTTTTGTTTATAAGTCGCCGTATTTGAGCAATTGAATTGAAAGCAAAAACAAAATGGATAGTAATACGAATAATCAATCCCTTAGCCAACTTATTGACGATGGAATAGATGTGAACGCAAATATGACGAGAATCTATCCAATCTATTTGGATCAAAAGTAAATATTTTTCGATAATTCTGACAGTGAACGTGATTGAAGATTTTTGGAATGTTCAGAGAAGAATTTGACCGACTGTTTTAAGTGGACTGTGTCCAAAAATACTTTACAAAGGAATTCTTGGGGGGGGGGAGAAATAATCGAAATGGAGTATGGACAACTGATTTAAATATGCCGATAAATACGCCATCTATTTCGGTCATGAATGCTACAAACTGTACCATAACAATTTTCTAATTGACAAAAGAATAAAACAAAATGTCTGTGTTCTTTGTATTATTTCGATCATCTACGTCGTCAGCGTATGAGCCGAATATATCGACCTGAGATGACGTCATTAACGGTTGATATGAACCGAATATATCCATAAAAATATATTAAATAGATATCAACCAATGATGACGTCATGACAGGTTGTTATGCGATATAAGAAAAAACTAACGCCAGTTGTATATAGATTGCTACCTCTGAAAACCACGGGCTTACCTCAGGAGAGCTTAAAATCCAAGAGGGTGGCCAAAAGCGGAGTGAAATACAGTTTGACGAAATTACCCATGTAATATATGTCATTTTACACATTTTGTTGGTTGTCGGACCCATTTGTGAGTTCACGGGACTAATGTGAATGGAGATATAGTGCATACAAATTGTTCGAGGCAGGCATGAATCTTTTCTTTCGTATATTAAAGCGAACAGTAACATAATGCATTAAAGTGCATTATAATATATTATCAAAGCTGAAATATATGAGTGATAATACCATCGTCAGACCAGGGCTGCGTCCTTTTTTCGCTTCTACAGCGGCCGAAATGGTCTCAGAGCGAGTCAAGATCGCCATAAGCGTGGTAAAAGCGTGGTGGAAACGCTAGATATCGTGCTATGGTCGCCAATGATCGCCGAGTCACGACGTTTGTTTTGAACATGCTCATATGATCTGGAAAGCTGTGGGAATGTGATGGTGTCGCAAAGGTCCTTACTGCGCTGCTACGGCGGCAAAAAAATGGTTTCAGAGTGTGCCAAGATCACCATAAGCGTGGTGGAAACGCGAGATATCGTGCTGTGGTCTCCATGGCCGCCAGTGATCGCTGAGTCACGGCGTTTCTTTGGGTATGTTCAAAATAAACGCCAAGGTTCTGCCATATAACCAGGAAAGCTGAGGGGTCGCGAAGGTCGCAAGATAAGTGTGGTAACATCTCTATTAACGTAGTACACGCGTGACAAAGACGCGGCAAAAATTGTAACATTTGCAACGGTGCCTTCATGGCGTCTTCACCACAACGTTCACGTGTCGGCCGCGACCCCACCAAGCGTTCTGGGTACTTATGGCGTTGTCAGGGCGTTGTTACGACGATTCCACCACTTTTGCGCGACTGCATCACGACCTCATGGAGCTACCACTAAGCATTATGGCGATGTTAGGAGGTTCCCACTACGTGTATGGAGTTCTTAATACGACCATAGCGCGGTTACCAAGCTTGGATTACTCGACTATGGCGACCATGCTTTTCAGGCACGATCTGCTTTGAAAACGGGCGATTCAAAGGTCATCATGAAATTTCGAAAAAAAATCCAACCAGCTTATATAGTCGCCGTGATCACGTGGTGGAAACGCACGTGTAGTCCAGATAAGACGTGTGGCTGGGCGACTTCAGTTCGCGATGACCGACGTTGCAAAGCTCATAGATCTGAATAGATACGCCGTAAGCGCGGAAAGATCATGACGAGCACGCCGGGAGAATGCATTAAAGTGCATTATAATGTGTTATCAAAGCTGAAATATATGAGTGATAATACCATCGTCAGACCAGGGCTGCGTCCTTTTTTCGCTTCTACAGCGGCCGAAATGGTCTCAGAGCGAGTCAAGATCGCCATAAGCGTGGTAAAAGCGTGGTGGAAACGCTAGATATCGTGCTATGGTCGCCAATGATCGCCGAGTCACGACGTTTGTTTTGAACATGCTCATATGATCTGGAAAGCTGTGGGAATGTGATGGGGTCGCAAAGGTACTTACTGCGCTGCTACGGCGACAAAAAAAAAATGGTTGCAGAGCGTGCCAAGATCACCATAAGCGTGGTGGGAACGCGAGATATCGTGCTGTAGTCTCCATGGTCGCCAGTGATCGCTGAGTCACGGCGTTTGCTTTGGGTATGTTCAAAATAAACGCCAAGGTTCTGCCATATAACCAGGAAAGCTGAGGGGTCGCGAAGGTCGCGAGATAAGCGTGGTAACATCTCTATTAACGTAGTACACGCGTGGCAAAGACGCTGCAAAAATTGTAACATTTGCAACGGTGCCTTCATGGCGTCTTCACCACAACGCTCACGTGTCGGCCGCGACCCCACCAAGCGTTCTGGGTCCTTATGGCGTTGTCAGGGCGATGTTACGACGATTCCACCACTTTTGCGCGACTGCATCACGACCTCATGGAGCTACCACTAAGCATTATGGCGATGTTAGGAGGTTCCCACTACGTGTATGGAGTTCTTAATACGACCATAGCGCGGTTACCAAGCTTGGATTACTCGACTATGGCGACCATGCTTTTCAGGCACGATCTGCTTTGAAAACGGGCGATTCAAAGATCGTCATGAAATTTCGAAAAAAAATCCAACCAGCTTATATAGTCGCCGTGATCACGTGGTGGAAACGCACGTGTAGTCCAGATAAGACGTGTGGTTGGGCGACTTGAGTTCGCGATGACCGACGTTGCCAAGCTCATAGATCTCAATAGAAACGCCGTAAGCGCGGAAAGATCATCACGAGCACGCCAGGAGAATGCTGTATAAATGCACTGGTCGCAACAAGAACGCGGCTTTTTTAAGTTTGTAATTTTGGGACATTTTTCCGCGTTGTGTTCACGCTTGCCTACGACCTTGTGTATTTCCAGGTCTCAGAGCGCAGTAGGGTCACCACTCCGGTCTGACGGGGGCATTAGATTCATGGGTGTCTGGAAAAATTCATTGTTGATATCATTATATGTGTAGGTCTCTAGTCGCAAAAACGTGTAATTTGTGTATGCTGTCTCACCTTTAAAAGTAGTTATATCAGCTTGGATAAGTCACAGAACAAGCATGTATGATTTTTTCAACATTTAAATTACTAAACTGAAAGATTCGCTCAAGTACATCCCAACCCTTTCATTGTTTGGTATTGCGCGTAGGGGTCTTTAGCAGTGGGAGGAAGCTGGGGGACCCGGAGAAAACCCACGAGTTTGGACAAATAACCAGTTGTCACGATAATAAACTAAGTCTCGATTATCCATTTTAAATTAAATCAATAACTGCTAATCGCATTTAAATCTGTTGACCCATCCCAAGTTCTAGAGAGTGTCTAATTAATGATTTATATAACATTTGAGTTCAAATGAAAGATCTGCATCAGGCAGATTTAACTCTTGTATAATGCATCTTGAATGTTTCTGGGCCCGATTCCTAGAGAACTCTTAAGCACGTTCTTGTGCTTAGATTTAAAGTTGACTCTGCATGTAAGTAAACTTATCGTATTTTGTGTTCCCAGAAAATTCTTAAGAACGTTCTTGTGCTTAGATTTTAAATAGACTTCAGTGTAAACACAAGCACGTTATTATGTGTTCCAAGAAAAAACAAGCACAACTTCGTCCCAAGCAAGGTATAGGGCTTGCTTATCAACCTTAAGCCTGTTTCTGCTTCAAACAATATGGCTGATCGTAGAGTTATTCGACATCATTTGCTACATCTTTTGATACCTAAGAGACATTTGGAAGACAGACAATCGTTTGTTTAGAAACATCTTCTCGAGAAGGATGCTATAGAAATTTCGCTCCTACCCTAAAATCATTTGATTTATTTTCAAATTGGAAAACGACACAAACACGGGCTACATTAAGATCAGACGCTCTCTTAATCATTCCGTCTGTTTGCCTGTGCTTGCGTTTTGGGTTTCTTGTTTAGCTTGTATGCCTATGGGGGACATGTCAAAGCACTAGGGGATCACGTGGTTAAGTGGGTAAGACGCTGGCTCGTTGGCCTGGAGGTTGGGTATTCGATCCCTGCATTGGCCGAGAAGGTTCATCCAGATTTTCAGATTTTCTTAAGAACGTTCTTGTGCTTAGATTTTAAATAGACTTCAGTGTAAACACAAGCACGTTATTATGTTTTCCAAGAAAAAACAAGCACAACTTCGTCCCAAGCAAGGTATAGGGCTTGCTTATCAACATTAAGGCTGTTTCTGCTTCAAACAATATGGCTGATCGTAGAGTTATTCGACATCATTTGCTACATCTTTTGATACCTAGGAGACATTTGGAAGACAGACAATCGTTCGTTTAGAAATATATTCTCGAGAAGAATGCTATACAAATTTCGCTCCTACCCTAAAATCATTTGATTTATTTTCAAATTGGAAAACGACACAAACGCGGGCTACATTAAGATCAGACGCTCTCTTAATCATTCCGTCTGTTTGCATGTGCTTGCGTTTTGGGTTTCTTGTTTAGCTTGTATGCCTATGGGGGACATGTCAAAGGCACCAGGGGATCACGTGGTTAAGCGGGTAAGACGCTGGCTCGTTGGCCTGGAGGTTGGGTATTCGATCCCTGCATTGGCCGAGAAGGTTCATCCAGATTTTCCGCCATGGTTTCCGCTTGCCAGTGATGCAGGACGGAGGGCATGACAAGGACATATGTCTAGTCGTTCGGATGGGACGAAAAAATAAGGTCCCTTGAACAAATTGGCGTGCACGTAAAAGATTCCGTGGTAGTTCAAATTCGATAAGAGTAGGTCGTAGCGCTGCTGCCCGGACAGCTTCCCTCATAGCACACTATACGGCGTGTGCCCGTCTTCATTAGCCCCGTTTAGGAGCAAAACAATAGGACGTTAAAACCCATATCATTTCATCTCAAATCTATCTAAATCGACTATTTGCTGGGAGGTTAGTGTCATTGATCTATTTATAACTCTATGCAGACGAATTTACGGTGTAATTTGCATACCAAAATTGTTTTTATGGCGTTAGAGAGCATCGTAATCTCAATTTACCAGTCACAATGTACTTGACTTGTGCTTACGTAAGAACGGTCTTGGGAATTTTCTTTAGACGGTATTTCATAAAGTTTCTTACGTAAGCAAAAGTGAAGCATAACTTTGTGCTTACTTTTAAGAATTTTCTAGGAATCGGGCCCTGAAAAAAGCAGGAATTTTATTATCTAAGAAATAAAAACTGTTCTGGGATTTTAACTTTCAGCAAATGAAATTTCGGAATCCTCAAAATATTTTAGTTGAAGCCTTAGAGATCTTAATGCAGTGTGGGTCAACCAAAACTAAATTTGGGGTGGCATAAACACAGGTCTTTTTTCACTTAGTTTTTCTAGACATCAAAAACAACATACGTTACTCGTCGCCTTCCAACTAAGAGAAGGTATATATTTTTCTCATGCATTACACGTTGCATTCTGACAGACATCGAAGTAAACTAAACCAATAGTTTCGTAAACTTGCCACAAGAAACCATATGTTGTGTGGTGGTATGGGGTGTTCCGTTAGCAAGCCTAAGTATCGCGCACGACACATGGGTGTGTAAAAGTAAATAAAATTGAACACATTCCGAAAGGAGATAGTGAATACATAGCACTGTATAGTTAATACATAGCCCTAACAACTACCTAGTACTCACATAATTTCTATCCTGAATCGTAAAAAAATGCAAATTAAAAATAAAATTCCACGTCTTACCTTAGTACTGTATCAAACAAAACGTTAGCTAGACTCGTACTTTATAAAATTATTACAATCTTAAACGAAAAGAAAACAGCAGTTTGTCTGGCCATCAAAGTAAAATAATTACATGTCAGTAATCATTCTTAGTTTTAAAATCCCGCAAAACGTCAGAGCAAATAAATTAACCAGGCGTTATAGCGTTTTATTCTTAAAGTCACGACAAGCTAGATCTTGCGCATATATTTCAAAAGTCCCACATACATGTATTATTTTATGGTACAAACTATTATGTAATTAAACAGATATGAGTATTACTGATCATCTTAAATAGTCTACATGTTATATAGTCTAAAACAGAAACTTTAAAGGGACATGACTTAAGTTCAGAATCGAAACCAAAATTGATTCAATAAAAATACTTTTGAATGACTGTATCCATGCCGAGACTTTGATCTAGAAATGTTGGGACTGCAATGAAGAATATCCGAGTAAATACAAACAAACCTACATATATAACAGGCTGGAAATTTCCATTGTGTGTTCTTTTTTGAATGTGAAATTTGAAATATCGAATTCAACGATCTGTGCTCAATCAACAAAGCTGCAATAACATAATAAAAGTGCAGTGCAATGGGCTATCGGTTTAATATTGGAATTCATTCGACCAAAATTCAATCAAATTATCATTCGGTCTAACGATTTCAGTATCGATCTATTGATCATTTCGTTTTCCTTGACATTATTTTACAAATTTAATGGGTAAATTGTTTTTTAACTGATAAAGGGGCGAATTGGAATTACTGTATCGTTAAAACAAAACCTATCAGAAGTGATTCGAGGTCGAGGAGGTCATATATGAGAGCATTGACTTAGCTCTCGAAATATTTTTTTTTTATGTTAAAAACATGACTGTTAATTCTTTCGATAATGCAAATTAATTCATGACATTTCCTTCGTCCGGTGGTCGTTCTTATAAATAGAAAAATATTTTGCTTTGAAAAGTTTTGGCGTAATGGACGTCCTTCTGTAAATGAATAGCTTATTTCACAATGCTGACCTTAGACAAACTGGTTTGAATGACCATTCATATTCTGTAGTGACACCTGATACTAAGGCTAGACAAAGCCATTCTTGAATAAATTATGTAGCACTTACACCATCATTGTCTGTAATTAATATATCCTTTAAAACTTACAGTTAGAATCGTGATGACATCAATAAATTCGATTATATTGTATTGTTTGTTAATATAAAAGCTTTTCTGTAAAGGAAATAATATGAAAAAGCTTTTCTGTAAAGGGAATAATGTGATTGTTAAAATGTTTAATAAAATGTTCTAACACGACCTACCATTCATATATTTAACTGTTGATCTTACGTTTCGAGGTCCTGACATTTTATTTAGGAAATACGATTATCCGAAGTTTTTGTATACAAAAGTACAAAATAAAATGTTAGTTGTGTGGACATCTTAAATACGTAGTAGTTTGGGTGTACTAGAAACTGGAATAATTTCCGGTCTCATGCATGAAAAGAATTGACTGTCGCTAGATAACAGAAAACGAACAAATTAGAAAAGTCTCCGCATTACCATGTGTTAAGGAATGAATAAAAACTAGGGAATGTTAATTAGTGACAGTCACTTCTTTTTTGAATTGTCAGATATTCTTTCACTGTCTCATATAACAGCTTTTCATCTTCAACGGAATTATCAGTGAAATGAAATTCGACCGTGTGACTCGTGACTTCAATCAGATATATGCATAGTCCAGCAGAACTATTACTGAACCTGGAAATTGTATTCAAAGTATTTTCATCGTTGGTTTTAGTAGCCTTGGGTGTCCTCTTTCTGAATCTGAGTGTGAACCTCCAAATGGCGTACGTCTTGAATTTCAAGGTGATCGAGGTTCATCCGGCAGATTCTGAAAAAGGACAGTCTAGGCTACTAAAATCAATCATAAAAAACATTGTATACAATTGTTCAGGTTCACCATAAGGATAACTATTTTTGCTTTTTGTCCTTTTTGCATCATTTCCAGTTTCTTCAAATGTTCGTTACATATCTACCGTAGCAATGATCTCTGTAATAAAACAAGCCAACAGTGAGGCTGATGTCCCCCGCCGAAATCCCAAAATAAATAGATGACACATATTAATTAATCGCACATTTATTTTTTTCAAACGTATCAAGCAATCAAACTGTACACAGGGTGTCATCCAAAAGTGTTTTATAAGGAAAAATGCTAAAACCGATGAGAAAAATGAAAATGTACCCTAATTAGGGGGACCCTAAAGGCAGACAAAAGGGCCCCCACGCTTGACAAAAGGGCCGCTCTGGCCAAGGGAAAGGGCCCTAGTGTCTGAGTCAATCGTTTCTATACACTGTTACTGTCGAATCCATTACTGAATGAGAATGCAGTCATTGTATTGGCATAAAAATCATCAATCAAGATGAACCTAAGTTATCTTGTCCCAAAGTATCAACAATCAAATTGCTTATCTCTGCCTATCCTAAGCAGAAAATGCCTATCTTCGAACTCCATCACCAATTTCGAACATTTTAACTCAATTAGAAGGAGAGTTATTGTGTTCCAAAGTCTCGGTAAATCAAATTGCTTATCGCTCTGCTTACCCTGAGCAGAAAATGCTCATTATCTATCTTAGTCAAGGCATTACTGTAATGAAACTATACACCAAGTTTCATCACTCTCACTTAATTAGAACTAAAGTTATCGTGTCCCAAAGCATCAACCAATCAAATTGCTTATCTCTGCTTACCCTAAGCGGAAAATTCTCATCTTCGAACTCCATCAAGGCATTGACCTAATAAACCAAGTTTGAACATTTTAACTCAATTAGAAGGAGAGTCATTGTGTTCCAAAGTCTCGACCAATCAAATTGCGTATCGCTCTGCATACCCTGAGCAGAAAATGCTCATTATCGAACTTAGTCAGGGTATTACTGTAATGAAACTATACACCAAGTTTCATCACTCTCACTTAATTAGAACTAAAGTTATCGTGTCCCAAAGCATCAACCAATCAAATTGCTTATCTCTGTTTACCGTAAGCAAGAAATGCTCATCTTCGAACTCCATCAAGACATTGACCTAATAAGCATATACACCAAGTTTGAACATTTTTACTCAATTAGAAGGAGAGTTATTGTGTTCCGAAGTCTCACTCTGCTTACCCTGAGCAGAAAATGCCCATTATCGAACTAAGTTAAGGTATTACTGTAATGAAACTATACACCAAGTTTCACCAATCTCACTTAATTAGAACTAAAGTTATCGTGTCCCAAAGCATCAACCAATCAAATTGCTTATCTCTGCTTACCGTAAGCGGAAAATGCTCATCTTCGAACTCCATCAAGGCATTGACCTAATAAGCGTATACACCAAGTTTGAACATTCTAGCTCAATTAGGAAGAGAGATATCGTGTCCCAAAAAGTGTGACGGACAGACAGACGGACAGAAGGACAGACAGACAGATAGACGGACGAACCCATTTTAATAGTCCCCCAACTTTCTTCGTAAGGCGGGGACAATTATACTGGAAATGTGTTTAACCAGTTCTGCCACGGATATTATAATGGTTGACATCAATATTGTGCTTTAAACGGCAACGAATGTTTATTTATAGTTTTTTTTTTCAAATGTATTTCTTACTAAGTATTATACAGATAAGAAACAATATTTTTTTCTGGATTTTGATAAAATCATGTTGAACAAGATCTAAGCAAATCTGATGACACGACATACCCTTCCAATTAGTATCAGCTTTCTCCTATACCCATTATTAATGCAAGCCCATAAATTGTTCTTTCATACATTTGTCAATAAGTATACAGATGGATTCAAAAAGTTAATTTAGCCACATTGGAGTTTTCTACATACATTTGGATAAAACAAAGTAGGTTATATTCTTTCTGACTTTCTAGCAAATTTGATTTCTTATTGTAATACCTTTAGCAATTTATATTCGGTGATTATGAAAGGTGGCATTATTTCAAATTACTGAGCGATAATGCCTCAAGGGGATTAATTGGTTTTCAAGTTTTTCTTTTCTATTGTGTATTAATTGTAGTGAAATATTTTGGCGTATCAACTAATTTCAACAGATCTGTAATTGATCGAGTGTTTGTACAGTTAATGGCGGTGATATGTTGCTCGGCAAGTTCATGTTTAATTGTGTTTTTATAACGGGAAAAACAAATTCTTCATTATTGAAATAGTAGCATGTTCCACGAATTATGATGTCATTTCTTTATATCTACCGCATTGTTTGATGCCTATGCCAGTAAAGGACTATATAATTAATGCAATCGATATGGTTTAAATTGAATTCATTATTCGGTGCAAAAACTCCTTAAATGTAGGAAAATATTCGATTGGTCAGTAGACTGGACGTGGTTCTTCGAATACATGTAGACATAATTAACTCAGTGCACAGTTGAGTTAGATTTATGAAACAAGTATGACAAAAACAAAGAACAGTACTCGTATTAGCGATACATCAATAAAATAACATCTGGCTACGTAATAAATTACTTTTCACTAATGGTTTCAAATTAGAAGAGATTCAAATGATTATCTGTTTATATACTTCAGCCCAGGGCCACCTTATTGACCCAATAAGCACACAACAAAACACAGAAGCCATCTTAAGAAATAAATTGCAAAAAACTAGTACATCAATCTGTAATCGTTCAATGTGAAATATAGGTAACCAGGACGGTATTTTAACCAGGCGGGTGAATAAATCAAACAGGAGCACATAACACAGTTGCTTTAAATACAAACGAGCCATTGATCAACTTCCAAATATACTATTCAAAAAAAGTAGGGGATATTTGATTTTTAAGTGTTATTAAAGTCACCTAATGAAACTGACGAAGAAACAAATGACAAAATGAAATGAAGTTCACATTCATCGATTTATTCCAAATGATCGTTAGACAAAGTAAGGCAAAGACTGACCATTATAAGGGTAAAATTATACCCGGGGTCAAACAGCAAAGTTTCCACAGCATCACAACAAAGTCAGTAACAGGTAAATCCTCCTCTGTTTGCCAAACAAGCATTGATCCGACGTGGCATACTCCTAATGAGACGTCTAAGGTCATTTTGGTCCAGATTGTCCCATTCCTGTTGCAACGCAGCAGCAAGTTCTTGGACATTGGCAGGGCGTTGTTGACGTTGACGTAACCTCTGTCCAAGCATGTCCCAGACATGGTCGATGGGGGAGAGGTCGGGACTCAGTGCTGGCCAAGGTAATATGGTGATGTTCTGTTGTTGGAAGTAACCTGTAACGATCCTGGCCGTGTGACATCTTGCGTTGTCATTCCTGGAAGATGAAACGGCGGCCATGACGTCGTGCGAACGGCACAACATGGACTGCCAAGATGTTGTCCCGGTAGTACTGGCCTGTAACACGCCCTTCAACAACATGTAAAGCCGTTCTTCCAGCAACAGTGATGCCTCCCCACACCATAACAGAACCACCCCAAATCGAACATGTCTGATGACGTTAACGTCTTGGAAGCGCTCGTTTCGACGACGCCACACCCTCCTACAAAAATCAACAGTGAACCTTGACTCATCTGAAAACATCACATTGCTCCAGCGTCGATTATCCCAGTGTTGACGATCCCTACACCAACGACGTCTTGCCTGAATGTGATGATCTCTCAAACAAGGGATCACGCGAGGACGTCGGGCGCGAAGGTGACCCCTATGCAGTTGATTCCGAATCGTCTGGCCACTCACTCTCACACCAGTGTCTGTTTGAAGACGAGCGCTGATCTGATTTGCTCTGATGACACGATTTCTCAAGGCCAAGGTACTGAGCGTGGTCTGTCCTGTACAGATTGTGTATCACGGTATCTGGACCATAGCCTGCTTATGACAGACTGAGAAACATTCATCGTCCGCGCCACAACCGCCTGTGTTGTGCCGATCTGTAGCATTCCAAGGGCACGTAACCTTTCATTTTGGGTAAGCCGACGCATATCAAAATTTGTTTTCTGGTCACTAAAACAATTAAACTGATGTTTCCACTCTGGAATTCAATGCGACAATGACTGTAACATTCAAAGTCAGAGTCGTGCAAATCTTGGGTTGGACCCCCATGATGATCCCAAGTATCACCTGCATTCCATGCGGTAGCTATTGGTGCGTTTGGGCGTCACATGTAACTGGAAATGTTTCTTCTGTTAGGTTCTAGAGTGACTTTTTTCGTAGTCATTTGCATATTTTAGTATTATGCCCCCAAAATCAAATATCCCCTACTTTTTTTGAATAGTATATATAGTAAGGATCCTTGGGTCGAGAAAGATCTTGTGGCATTTCAATGTTGGCTCAACAGTATCATACATAGCGCATACGTGTTGGCCAAGTCGTGTGTTGTCAAATTGTTCAGATGGACGTACTACAGGATGTCTGGTAGCTTACTCTTATTTCGGTTCCGCGGGTTTTTTTACAAGCACGCCAACGTGTACATGTGACCTCTGGGTACCGTATCCATTCGGATGTCTAGGCACGGATTTTTGTCAGACTCCCCGTGGAACACCACAGACAAGGACAAACCACGCTAGAAATTTCCGAAAGGTATTTTCCAAAATTACAGGTCTAAATCGCCTATAAAATCGCATAAAAAATTTTCAAGTCCGAGCAGGGGGGGGGGGGGGTCCGGACCCCCCCCCCCCCTCTGGATCCGCGCCTGGAAATGCAAAATGAATATATTTAAATTTCATTCCAATTACTCTATCTTGAGCAATGTTAACAACGGTTGGGCATTGATCGTAACTACCACACTGGTCATTCGAGGTTTAGCCCCGCTTCTCCATTTTTAAATTGAATCCTACGATCGTCGAATCGTTCTAATCTACTTAAAATCGAAAGCCTTTGATGGTGTCGAGAGTTGATCATGGTCATGTCATGTTGATAAATTTCTAATTAATATAACATGTAAGGCCCAAAGGAAGACGCACAATAGACATTTAGTTCTGCGCATAGACGTATACCCATTTTCAAAATACAGACTGGAAAAAAACAAAAAATTTAAAAAAATGTCAGAAATTCAAACTTCGCTATTTAAAGCGGAAATTTCATATTTTCTAAGAAAGTCTAAACATAATTATTTCTATGTTTTTCGCTCAAAAGTTTGTCAACTCATTATTATACGATCATGGGCAATATTTCATAGGCATAAATTCCCGGACACCGAAATTAATAACCCAATTACTTGAATTACCTCCCTTGTTTTCCCATTCCCCTCCAAGCAATGGCGATCTTCAAACGTTTGAATTTAAAGTTGAAAATGATATTTTTGCCAATTTCTCAACTGGCAATAGTGAATTATAGGATTATTCTTTAACAAGGTAGGACTGTTTATAGATACAATCTATTTTAGGGATTTATTTAAATAATATTTTAAAAATATAACTAAAAAATATGAAATTTCCGTTTTTAGTAGTTAAAAAGTCTTCAACGCACGGAGGGTCTGGGTCGGTTCTCAATTTTTGACGAAAATTACTGGATAATCTACCACATAAAAAAACAAACATTTGGTTACGCATGGGCAATGAAACCTCTTGGCTAAAGTCTCGGAAAATGCTAGATCATATAAAGCGAGTAAGATAGAGCGAGGAACATGTCAGTCGATTTGATTGACAGTTCGATGTACGGCCTTGACATTGTGTATAGTGGAAGCTAAAATCAGATGTTGGATCTATGGTCTTGTAAATTTGTTCGGCCTCGCTGTAATTGCCTCTGTTTAAATTAAAAGATTTTGGAATATTTTTTCAAGTAATTTCCATAAATAAAATCACGAAATTTGAGTGATTTTATTATTTTAAATTAAGAATATTATCGTATATGTCCTAGAAATAGAGAAAATCATCACATTATACGACACATAGAATTAGAACCCTTCGGTTTCACTTTATATGTTGAGTCTTTTTCTTATATTTGAAAGACATTTGGAGTATTTCTTTCTATTAATTTCGATAAAATAAAGATATTAGAGTGATTTTATTATATAGTCATAGATTAAGAATATTATCCTATATAGGCTATCCTATGATTATATATACAACCCAGGCGGTCTCTATGATTATAGTGAGGCTTTTTCTTATGTTTAAAACATTTTGATATGTCTTTCAATTAATCTCCATAAAATAATTATATTAGAGTAATTCTTTTTATTATAAATTAAGAATATTATCCTAGAAATATATATATATATATATATATATATATATATATATATATATATATATACATAAAATAGAATAAATAAAAGATTCTACTCTCAGGTAAAAGTATATAGAAATATGAAGTTTCTAGAAAGAAAAAACTAATAATTTCATAGCGCTTTCACCCACTAGTAAAACTAATAATTTCATAGCGCTTTCACCCACTACTAGTGGGTGAAAGCGCTATGAAAGTGGGTGAAAGCGCTATGAAATTATTAGTTTTTTCTTTCTAGAAACTTCATATTTCTATATATATATATATATATATATATATATATAGAGAGAGAGAGAGAGAGAGAGATGGGGTTTAACGTCCACTCAACACAAAGTAGGTCATTTCAATTTTATTTCAATAATTCGCTTGCTCGTAAGGGTCTTTAGCAGTGGGAGGAAACCGGAATGCCCGGAGGAAACCCACGAGGTTGAGAAGGCGCCCCTATCTCCATGCCACATACGCTCACACCAGGGCTCGAAACCACAGCCGCAAACCAGAGGTGACCGACCAGCTAGAGGTCGAAGCGCGGCACTTTAGACCACTAGGCACCCCCCCCTTTAGAAATAGAGAAAATCACCACACTATAACATCGGATCCAATCGAACTCGATTTTTACTGATATTTGAAAGATTTGGTTGTATTTTTTTTCAATTAACTTCCATAAAATAATGGCATTTTTTTTCAATTAACTTCCATAAAATAATGGCATTAGCGTGATTTTATTATATAAATTAAGAATATTATCCTGCATATCCTAGAAACAGAGAAAATCATTGATTAACAGTTCATTAGAGGCTAAATCAGATATTGCATCTTCCTGTAAATTTCTTCGGTCCCGCTGTATAGTGTGTCTGTTTAAAGGATTTTGGAGTAATTTCCATAAAAAAACGATGTTACTCTGATTTGATTTTATAAATTAAGAATATCATCCTATATATCGTAGATATAGGGAAAATCGTTGCCTTATGGGCCTACCACACATTGAACCCAATCGTGCTAGCTTTAGAGTGAGTCTTTTTCTGGTGTTTAAAAGATGTTGCAGCATTTTTTTTGATTAATTTCCATAAAAAACGATATTAGGGTGATTTTATTATATAAATTAAGAATATCCTATGTATCCTAGATATAGAGAAAATGGTTGCCTTTTACCACATAATATAGAACCCAATCGGCCTCGCTTTATAGTGAGTCCTTTTCTAATGTTTTTCAATTAATTTCCATTAGAAAAAACGATATTACGATGGTTTTATAACATAAATTAAGAATATCATCCTATATATCCCAGATATAAATTAAGGATATCATCCTATATATCCTAGATATAGAGAAGATGATTGCCTTATACCACATATTACGGTGATGTTTATGAATTAAGAGTATTATCCTATACATCCTAGAGAAAGTTCACACATTGAACCAAATCGTCCTCGCTTTATAGTGAGTCTTTTTCTTATATATTAGGGTGATTTTATTATATAAATGAGGAATATTACCCTATAAATCCTCGAAATAGAGAAAATCGTTGCCTTATACCATACATTGAACCCATTCGTCCTCGCTTTATAGCGAGTTTTTATCTTATGTATAAAGGATCGTGGAAAAATTTTTCAATTAATTTCCATAAAAAATACCCCGATATTAGGGCGATATGAGTATATAAATTAAGAATATTATTCTATGTATCCTAGATATAGAGAAAATGGTTGCCTTTTACCACATAATATAGAACCCAATCGGCCTCGCTTTATAGTTAGTTTTTTTCTAATGTTTTTCAATTAATTTCCATTAGAAATAACGATATTACGATGGTTTATAACATAAATTAAGAATATCATCCTATATATCCCAGATATAAAGAAAATTGTTGCCTTATACCTTACATTGAACCCAGTCGGCCTTGTAGTGAGGTTTTTTTATGTTTTAAGGATCGTGGAGTATTTTTTTTTCGATTAATTTTCATAAAAAAAACCCTGATATTAGGGCGATTTTATTATATAAATTAAGGATATCATCCTATATATCCTAGATATAGGGAAGATGATTGCCTTATACCACATATTACGGTGATGTTTATGAATTAAAAGTATTATCCTATACATCCTAGAGAAAGTCGTTGCCTTATATCACACATTGAACCCAATCGTCCTCGCTTTATAGTGAGTCTTTTTCTTATATTTAAAAGATGTTGTAGTATTTTTTTTAATTAATTTCCAGTCAAAAATCAAAAACGATATTAAGGTGATTTGAATATATAAATTAACAATATTATCCTATATATTCTAAATATAGAGAAAATCGTTTAAAAGATGTTGCAGTATTTTTTGCAATTAATTGCCATTAAAAAGGCAATATTACGATGATTATATAACATAAATTAAGAATATCAACCTATATATTCTAGATATAGAGAAAATCGTTGCCTTATACCACACATTGAACCCAATCGTCCTCGCTTTACTGTGAGTCTTTTTTTTGATGTTTAAAAGATGTTGGAGCATTTTTTTTCAATTAATTTCCATTTAAAAACGATATTATGGTGATTTGATTATATAAATTAAGAATATTATCCTATATATCCTAGATATAGACAAAATGGTTGCCCTTTACCATATATAGAACCCAATCGTCCTCGCTTTATAGTGAGTCTTTTCTTGATGTTTAAAAGATGTTGGAGCATTTTTTTCAATTAATTTCCATTCAAAAAACAATATTACGGTGATTTGAATATATAAATTAAGAATATTATCCTTTATATCCTATATATAGAGAAAATGGTTGTTTTTTACCACATATAGAACCCAATCGTCCTCGCTTTATAGTGAGTCTTTTTCTGATGTTCAAAAGATGTTGGAGTATTTTTTTCAATTAATTTCCATTAAAAACCCCCCGATATTACGGAGATGTTATAACATATATTAAGAATATTATCCTAGATATAGAGAAAATCGTTGCCTTATACCACTCATTGGTCCCAATCGTCCTCGCTTTATAGTGAGTCTTTTTCTGATGTTTAATTAATGCCGGAGCATTTGTTTTCAATTAATTTCCATAAAAAACGACATTAGGGTGATTTTATTATATAAATGAGGAATACTACCCTATAAATCCTCGATATAGAGCAAATGGTTGCCTTTTACCACATACAGAACCCAATCGTCCTCGCTTTATAGTGAGACCTTTTCTGATGTTTAAAAGATGTTGCAATTAACTTCCATCAAAAAAAACCAACAAACAAACAAACGATATTAGGGTGATATGATTATATAAATCAAGAATATTATCCTATATATCCTAGATATAGAGAAAAAAAAGGGTTGCCTTTTACCACATATAGAACCCAACAGACCTGGCTTTATAGTGAGTCTTTTTCTTATGTCTTTTTGACCTAATTTCCATAAAAAATATATTTGAATGATTTCATTATATAAACTAAGAATATTTTGCTAGAAATATGGGAATTATCATCCTATACCACATATCTAACCGGGGTTTTATGGAATGTTGCTAGTTTTTTTAAAAGAGAAACATTTTTATTAAAAATTTTAATTGTATATAATGTAACTTGTATTTTTCATTTTAACTATTTATATACGTAGAGGGGTTATTTATTTTTATATTTTACTATCTGTAATTTTTGTTTTTATTTATGTATGTTAAATGTAGTAGTAGTATTGTGATTATATTTAGTTTGCCGTCACCATATGATGACGTCGCCATATGTTTTGCGCAATATATCCCGGTTGGTGCTGACGTGCCATTAAAAACCACGTCATTTCATTTATACCAAATATGTTAAATGCCCGTTTCCAATTTAATAAAAAATTCTCATAATAAAATTCTTAAGTCAATCTAGAGGGAGTACAAAAGGGTACCAAAGTACAAAAATAGAAGTGCCAAAAGTGAAATTTTAACTAAAGCTTGACAATTTAGATTTAAATATTCTACGGGAGTACCGGAACGAGGTTGATTCTTTAATTCAAACTGACAAGAACGTAACTGACAACATTCCGTTAAACCATTGGCGTGTTCATTTTTCTAAAATGATTGACCAATAGTTTAAAAAAAACTTTTTAATTTGATTCTAGAATCTGCATTTATTCCAGAGTCATAGTCAGTCTTTCTTTGTCGAAATTCACGATAAAAGCTGAAATCAAGATCCAAATAACTACAGGGGTACTGTTCTGGCTAACTGTTTGTCCAAATTAATGCTTTTTGTCCATTCTTAATAAGAGAAGTTAAACTTATTTAGAAGTCAATGGCATTATTGATCATGCCTAATGTGGATATATATGGTATATTTTTTTTCACCATGAACTGGTTCAATGATTAATCTTGTTATTCTTGGGGCCTACACTCACCAAACAATCTAAGGCTTCAACAAATCATGTACGATTGAGATGAAACTTTGCATGCCTGTTCCTTGGACAATCTCACACCGAGTTCCAATATGATGTCACAATTTCACGATGGCTGCAATGACGTACTGGGAGAACGCTTGATCAAGTTGTGTGTGTACGATTGAGAAAGAGGGATACCTTTGTTGGGACACCACATCTTTGAGATAGATATTTATACAATAAACAGCGCAATATTATATAAAATAAATCGTGTCTAATTGATTGATCAATAATCTATGAAACGGTATGTACTGAAATACATCATCATTAATGGGAGGATATGTGAGTTAATAACACTGTATTGCAGTCACTTGAAAACTCGAGGCACTAAGACGAAGTTAAGCGCACCCTTGACGAAGCTTATTAAGAAATGCGTATTTAATTGTAATCGACCGATTTGATAACAAATGACATATGCGTATGACTCGTGCGTTTTGGGAGATTGTTACGCAGCATACAACTAACATTTGAATTTTATTTATATGTTTAACTGAGAGTTAAATCCTTTTTTTATAATGTTTTTCTTATATATATAATTTATATATAATATAAATGTACACATAACCCATAAAATATTTAAATGTAAACATAAATTTGAAATAATTAAAATCCGCTATTTTTGAAATTTAAATCTTTCCTATCCATATAGTAGCATTTTTATACGCCCACATTTTTATGTGGACGTATATTGTCGTCGCCCCTGTCCGTCCGTCCGTCCACAATTTGTTTGTGGACTCTCTACAGGCCACAATTCTTATCCGATTTTGACGAAACTTGAAATATAGGTTTATCCCCAAAACATCTCGGCTGCTTTCGATATTGGCATGTATCGGATGAAAACTTCATGGATTATGGCCCCTGATTGTACGAAAAATCACGTTTTTAGCTTGTGGACCCTATAGAGGTCACATTTTGAACCGATTTTGATGAAACTTGACATGCATGTTTATAACCCAACGATCTTGGTTCCTTTCGATATTTGCGCCTATCGGAATGTAATTTCCTGAATTATGGCCCCTGATTGTCCGAAAAATGACCCTTTTTATACGTATATTTTCGTCGCCCCTGTTCGTCCGTCCGTCCGTCCGGACGTCCGTCCGTCCACAATTGTTTGTGAACAGTCTACAGGTCACAATTTTTATCCGATTTATCACCCTAAGATCTCGGTTCCTTTCGATATTGGCATGTATCGGACTGTAACTTCATGGATTATGGCCCCTGATTGTACGAAAAATCACGTTTTTTTTAGCTTGTGAACAGTGTAGAGGTCACAATTTTGAACCGATTTGGATGAAACTTGATATACATGTTTATAACCCAAAGATCTTGGTTCCTTTCGATATTTGCGCCAATCGGATCGTAACTTCCTGAATTATGGCCCCTGATTGTCCGAAAAATCGCCCTTTTTAGCCTGTGGTCCCTCTGGAGGTCAAAATTGTTATCCGATTTAAAAAACCGTTTGATTATATCACCGTTCCATGGTTATGAAGGTTGTGTTCGAATTTCGTGAAAATCGGACCAAAATTGACGGACGAAATGGCCGCGGTTTGTACGCGAATAGTGTGAAAATATGTTATATCAAGGTTGTGGACCTTATAGAGGTCACAATTTTGAACGAATTTTGATGAAACTTGACATGTATGTTTATAACCCAACGATCTTGGTTCCTTGCGATTTTTGCGACCATCGGATCGTAACTTCCTGAATTATGGCCCCTGATTGTCCACAAAATCGCCCTTTTTAGCTTGTGGTCCCTCTGGAGGTCAAAATTGTTATCCGATTAAAAAAAAAAACGTTTGATTATATCGCCATTCCATGGTTATGAAGGTTGAGTTTGAATTTTGTGAAAATCGAACCAAAATTGATGAACAAAATGGCCGCCGTTTGTACGCGAATAGTGTGAAAATATGTTATATAAAGGTTGTCGACCTTATAGAGGTCACAATTTTGAACCGTTTTTGATGAAACTTGACATGTATGTTTATAACCCAAAGATCTTGGTTCCTTTCGATATTTGCGCCCATTGAATCAAAAAATTCCTGAATTATGTCCCCGGATTGTCCGAAAAATCGCTTTTGTTAGCTTTTGGTCCCTCTGGAGGTCAAAATTATTATCCGATTTAAAAAAAACGTTTGACTATATCACCGTTACATGGTAATGAAGAGAGAGAGTGAATTACGTGAAAATCGGACTAGAATTGCCGGACAAAATGGCCGCCGTTTGTACACGAATAGTGTGAAAATATGTTATATCAAGGTTGTGGACCCTAAAGAGGTATCGATTTTGATGAAACTTGACATGTATGTTTATAACCCAAAGATCTTGGTTCCTTTCGATATTTGCGCCCATCGGGTCATTACTTCCTGAATTATGTTCCCTGATTGTACGAAAAATCACCCTTTTTAGCTTGTGGTCCCTCTGGAGGTCACAATTATTATCTGATTTAAAAAACCGTTTGATTATATCACCGTTACACCCTAAGAAAGGTTGGGTTCGAATTTCGGGAAAATCGGACGAAAATTGACATAAAAATGGCCGCCGTTTGTACGCAAATACTGTTAAAAAATGGTATATCAAGGTTGTGGACCCTGTAGAAGTCACATTTTCAATTCGATTTTGATGAAACTTGAAATTCATGGTTATAACCCAACGATCTTGGTTCCTTTCGATATTTGCGCATATCGGAACGTAACTTCCTGAATTATGGCCCCTGATTATACGCAAAATCGCCTTATTTTAGCTTGTGGTCCCTCTGGTGGTCACAATTATTATCCGATTTAATAAAACGGTTGATAATATTACTGTTACACCGTAAGGAAGGTTGAGTTCGAATTTCGGGAAAATCGGACCAAAATTACCATACAAAATGGCCGCCGTTTGTACGCGAATACTGTTAAAAAATTGTATATCATGGCTGTAGAGGTCACAATTTTAATTCGATTTTGATGAAACTTGAAATGCATGGTTATAACCCGAAGATCTTGGTTCCTTTCGTTATTTGCGCATATCGGATCGTAACTTCCTGAATTATGGCCCCTGATTGTCCGAAAAATGACCCTTTTTATACGCCCACATTTTCATGTGGACGTATATTTTATTATCCGATTTAAAAAAAAAAAACGTTTGACTCTATCACCGTTACACCCTACGGAAGGTTGAGTTCGAATTTCTAGAAAATCGGACCATAATTGCCAGAAAAAATGGCCGCCGTTTGTACGCGAACAGTGTAAAAATATGGTATATCAAAGTTGTCGACCCTGTAGAGGTCACAATTTTAATTCGATTTTGATGAAACCTGAAATGCTTGTTTATAACCTAAAGATTTTTATTCTTTTCGATATTTGCGCATGAATTAATGAATTATGGCCTTTGATTGTAGGAAAAATCACTTTCGGTATTGCTTGTTCTCTGTCTATCTCACAAACAATTATTATCAGATTTAAAAAAAAAAATCTGATTATATTACTGTTGCACCGTAAGGGAGGTTGAGTTCGAATTTCGTGAAAATCATACCAAAATTGCCGGACGAAATTGTCACCGTTTGTACGCGAATAGTGTAAAAATATGGTAAGGAAGGTTGAGTTCGAATTTCGTGAAAATCGTACCAAAATTGCCGGACGAAATGGTCGCCGTTTGTACGCGAATAGTGTAAAAATGGTTGTGGACTCTCTACAGGTCACAATTCTTATCCGATTTTGACGAAAAGTAACATTTCTAGGTTGTGTGCCGTTACACCATAATCATTGTCGGCTTCGAATTTCATGAATATCAGACTGGAACTGACCAACAAAATGGCTGCTCCCAATACAGTATGAAATACAGGACTTAATGATGTAGGAAAAATCACTTTCGGTATTGCTTGTTCTCTATCCATCTCTCAAAAATGTGGGCGTATCCTGCCTGGCAGTGCCAGCCTATCTTAATGTTTTGCTATGTCAGAGGTAAAGTGTCGATTGTTATATGACGAGCATCTGAATACAAGGTACATATAAGGAGATAGTGATAAGGATCTTCTTTTGTATTACCACATAAACATTCGGAAGTATTTGAAATATGGCTTGTGACTGAAACTTTGGGAGGTGATCGTGCACAGACTGAAGTTGAAGTCTTAAAATTTGCTGGATTTGTAGTGTTTAATAAAATTCGCATGGGTTCTTTTTTTTGTTGTGTATGTGTGTGTGTGTGGGGGGGGGGCTTACAAGCATTTAACAAATTTCAGTAACGTTTTACACATCTAATGTTTATTACAGATAGAGTCTTGAAAAAATCCACTGAGAAAGCATGTACTTGATTGCCTAAAACTGAAACGGGCACCGGGGCTTCTTTTTTGCTTCTGAACGATATTAATGCTACAAATTTGTTGAACACCCACACTGTCCGTCCACAATGTCTATAGGCTTGACATCATCACCCGCTTGTATATCGAACAGTTGATTTGGGTTGTAGTACCATGTCGAAACCAAAATGACATTAAACGACAATAGACATATAACTACCATAAATGTTGCGTTTCAACGTTACTGACAGTAGGAGCAAACCGGAGGACCCGGAGAAAACCCACGAGGTTGAACAGGCGACCCCACTCCGTGTCACGTACAACCGAGGATTCGAAACCATGCCAATTGACTCAATGATACAACGCGCACGTGCTAACCAATCAGCCCCCACCCTTATGCGAAATACAGTGTCTTTTTAAAGAAAGACAATTCGACTCTGTATATAAAGATCGCTGTCCTTTTTTTTTGCTAATTCCGTCATCACGTCCCGACATTCACATAGCACAATCAATAATAACTTTGGTATGCAAATTCCACAGTAAATATCCAAAGAAATTAATTACCGACATTTACACTTCTACAACTTCAAATTAGCATATGACCAAATGTCGTATCGATAAATACATTTCTGGATTATTGTAAGTTCATTATTATGGTCAAACGCTCGAATAGCGGTACTACGGCCTACTCTTATATCGAATTCCAACTGCCAAGGGATCTTATACGTTTTTCGAACCATCCGAACGGGCGTTACAGCGAGTGTAAGAAAAGCTCATGACAGTGTCAAAAGAATGATTATACACCTTGGTCAGAGGTCCCCTAAAGCTTAATGTGCACCATAGCTTGGCAAGGGTTAACTCATCCAGATTTTTGGGCGTGGCAACCCCACTCCCCTCGTCAGTGATACAGGATTGGGGCTTGGCAAGGACAATCGTCTAATTGTGCAGATGGTACGAAAAAGCGAGTTCCCGTGTACACATTGGCGTGCACGTAAAAAAAACCCTTGATAGTTGTAATTCGATATAAGAGTAGGCCGTAGTGCCGCTGTCCGGGCAAAATTTCACTCATAGCACACGGTGTGGCATAGGCCCGTCTTCATTAGCCTAGTCCCTAGCAGAACGGTATCACGTTAAAGCCCATCTCATTTCAATTAGAAGCAGAGTTTTTATGTTAAAAAAGGGACTAGTCAAATTACAGCCTAAAATTCTCACCATCAAACTTAGTCAAGGTAATGACATAATGAATCTATTTGGAGTTTTATCGCTCTCACTTCATTATAACCAAAGTTATCGTGCCCCAATCAGATTGCTTATCTCAGCTTACCGTAAGCAGACAATACCCCAATTAAAAGGGGGGTCACTGTGTTTCAAAGTCTCCACCAATCAAATTGCTTATCGATCTTGCTCTTATCCTGGTCAGGAAATGCCCATTGTCGAACTTAGCAAGGTACTGATGTTTCATCACTGACTTAATTAGAACTAAAGTTATAGTGTCCCACAACACCAACCAATCAAATTGCTTATCTCTGCTTACCCTATTATTGTGTTTCAAGGTCGCCACCAATCAAATTGCTTATCGATCTTGCTTATCCTGAGCAGAAAATGCTCATTGTCGAACTTAGCAAGGTACTGATGTTACATCACTCTGACTTAATTAGAACTAAAGTTAATAGTGTCCCAAACCATCAACCAATCACATTGCTTATCTCTGCTTACCCTGAGCAGAAAATGTTCATCTTCGAACTCCATCAAGGCATTGACCTAATAAACACCTACATCAAGTTTGAACATTCTAGCTCAACAAAATGGAGAGTTATTGTGTTCAAACGTTTCGCCAACCAAAATGCTCATTATCGAACTTAGTCAAAGTATTGATGTAATAGTTTCATCACTATCACTTAATTAGAACACCATCAAGGTATTAGACTAATAAACACCTACACCAAGTTTAAACATTCTTGCTCAATTAGACGGGGAGTTATTGTGGTACAGACAGATATCCGGACGGACAGACAGATGGACCAACCCATTTTAATAGTCCCCTTCTTTCTTTGACAAAGGCGGGGGACAAAAACATGATAAGTAAAGATCATATAGAGAAAGGCGGGGACAAAAAACACAATCTCAATTATCTGCCATTAAAGAACAGTGAAAAGATGATTCAAAATATATGTATTTATTATTTACAATTAATCTTCTTCCGCGCGCATTTATAATATTAATCTTATTTTTCTGTGATTGGATTTAATCAAGATAGATTTTTTTTTTCCGCGACGTGATTTGAAAAACCTTGGGCACAAATCATATGTTTATCACTTAGAATTAAGCTTGCTTCTTTGTACGCATTTACAACAATGGTCTATTTCTTCTGTGACGAACTACTGTGTGAATTCGATATGTGTATTAAGATAGCTCCTTGCTCCTAAACAGCTGGGTAAACATAAACTTTTTACTAAACTAATCAAAGGATCCCAATTAAATTTGGCACATGGCACAATTTTATGGAATATAAGTTACTTAGATATATTATTTCAGCGACGTTACAACGCGGGTTCGTTCGTCTTTATGCCACTTAAACAATTTAAATTTGGATTTGTGGTTATCATCAGATTTTGATCAATTCTGCCCAGAGTCCTGAAGAATATTCCGGGACACGCAAACTTGCATTTGTAAGGTCAATAGCAGGATTAAACTAGGAACATTTTGATTAGTTAACCAGCGCAATACTCACTAAGCTACGTTTTGTTTTGAATCACAGGAGATAATGTAAAGATTTACAATTTTGACCTCTTGCGAAGGCTGCATCTTTTAGTAACAGGAAATATGCAATATACTCCACGGACGAAGTTCACAAAACCCAGACCACCTAATTTATAAACTCGAGAGCAGTTTTTTTGATTAAATGTATATAAATGAATAAAAATAAGTATATTTAGATTTAGGGCACATGTGGATGGTTTTCTTTACAATTAAGTTTATTTTGACCAGTTATTTCATGAATTAGATAGGATGCGTGATTGACTTGTAATTGATATTAAAGCATGAATCCCTGTTTTTGTCAAAAGAACTCGACAAACATAAAAGACGATATTTGCGGTCTGATTACATTACCGACTTCCAGTCGATCTCAATTGAGCAATCATCAAACTACAAAACTTTGACTCTGCTCTCACTTTGAGTGCTGTGTACAATTCTGATAATTTTATTAACTCCCAGACATGAAAATGACATAACAGATAAAACGTATTTCCCAGATCTTTAATTTTATGACCCTTTTCGAACCACTTTTATTCAGTACGATTCACTATGGGCCCAGACATCACTAGTCATTGAAAACCACATTTAAACTTATTGACAAATATTTATAAATATCGCTCTTTAATATCACAAGGTATGGCATTGTTCAATTAATACGTTCTTCTCATAAATTCAAGCTGTCATTATCACACAGTTAGTCTATCTGATAGTCTCATACAATAGAAATCTGCCCCAGCCATATGGATTACAAATACAATTTTGACTTTGTTCTTTAATTACAAAAAAGAGACTTTATCACGGTTTAAATCACCCAAATCACAAAGGCTCACTTCGTTGCATTAAGTCAGTACAAATTTGAATTTGACAGTTTTTCGACAGGTCTTGCCTTCCTGGTGTCTATAAGGTTTATTTAGTTCGGCTCTTCTTCCTGTTGACTTGATGCGTGTGATGTTGTCTTCCTGCACGTACTAATGGCATACTGTACTTTTCCAAGTTTTTCTTTTATATACATGATTAATTATTAATGTTATTACTTTATACCAACGTTCTTTCAATGACTACGTCTTCACTATGGTTCCCAGATTATATAACCAATAATTCTTTCACTGCCATCAAAAGAGAGTAAATTATCTAATCCATTGATGCCTCGGACAAGAACAAATTAAATGTCGATCTGGAAATGTTTTAAATGTTTAAAAACATTTCATTCAACATTCGTGTACAGGACAATCAATTACATTGCTTAATGAAATCACTTGCATTGGTGACTGATAAAGCAGCTGTAGTGTAAACGTTAGTTCTGTTGTCCATCATTCAGATTTTCTCACGCTAAGGTATTCACATATTCGCTGCAAATATGTAACATTGTCTAAAACAGGATTTTCCCATAAGGGCTCTTAAGAAACGCATTTGATTGCATTTTGTCGTCCATTGTAGTTTACTATTTGTCGTAGGACATGATGATTCTCGAATTCCGAACTTAACCAGGGTTTGAAGTGCACCAGATACATTGCTAATAATGAAATACTGCACATAGTGTAGATTTTGTCAAACATGGTTTTTACATTTTAAAATGTTTAATATGTGGATAACGTTAATTAACGTATCGTTATTTCATATCCTGAAGGGATATTACCATTTTAACACCCAAAATCACAATTTAATCTGTCTTTAAAATGAAGTACATGAATAATATATTTATATATATGTACCCTGTGCCATCTTAACGTGTTCTTTTCCGTGTAATTCTTTAGGACCAATTATGTTATTTGTACCTCTAGGGGTATAACATATCAAGGCTTCCGTGAATTTAAATTAGTCAAATAAATAATTGATTGAAGTTGAGGGCTTATATTGTACGCCAATTACGATGGCTGGTATTTTACCAACCACTAACTTCAAAGAGAACCTGCATAACCCGAAGCTGTCATTTTAAAGATTATTCACATTAATGAGTGGTTAATATGGGTGCCTTTTTAAAGGAGTTCTCAACTTTACTACACTGACACTAGCTCGATCACCGGAATACGTAGCAGATAAGACCTATAACACGACATAACACGACAAGTGTAAACCAAAATAATCACAATTATATAATCATTGCGTCCATATTTATTTCTCCCTTGTTTAGCCCACTTCATCAAATTCTGTATGGGGCACGTTTTCTGATGTGTAGTTTGTGATTGATGATCTCCCGATCAACCTACCAATCAAATCGCATGATACCGAATATTCCGCAAAATCTTTGAAAGGCTAGGACGATCGAGGCATGTGATTGTATAATGGATATATACAGTTTCAGGACACGGAGCAACCATTCGAATAAACTGAGCGAAACTATCAGATTTCAAAGCAAGGAGGCGCGGGGGCTCAGTGGGTAACGCGCTAGGTCACTATGTAAGAGATCCTGGGTTTCGTTCCCTGGGAATTTCCAATTTGAGTGGTGCTGGAAACTCTCCAGTCGTTTGGGTTTTACCAAAGACAAAATTCCCATGCACACGTTGGCGTGCATGTAAAAGAACGTATGACCGTAATTCACAGTGCTGTTATCCGGGAAAAATTTCCGTCATAGCACACTGTTTGCCTATTTTCACCATACTATTGTAGTAATGACATTTTTTTTACTGCTGAGCCCAGCTTAATTGTTTAAAGGTCATTCTTTCTTGTAAGGCGATAAATACTCGCGTCCCTGATCAAAGCTGGCATAATGTCAGATGTGCAGTTTTGACTTAATACACTGCAGAAACTCATAATGGTGCCATTCAAGAGAAAACAATTTACTAGGTGGAATCTGAATATTAAACTGAATTTGAAATATTTAGAACTCAAAATGACATAAAATATATAATGCCCTAAATGAATTACACGGCCTTGGCGTGGAATCACAAAGGAAGACATTCTAAGGTAAATAACGTGGAGACAAGGTTTTATGACAAACGACAAGGTCAATTATTAATAACCTGCGCAATAATATTACAGTGGTAGGAGTGTTATGTGCCCTGGGGTACTCGATACATTAATAAAATATATGGAAGAGTCTGCGTTAGTCAAGACAATTCTCTACAGTCTAAACGAGTGCGAATGTTCTTGACTTTACATGTAGTCAGATGTTTGATTACACGTATGTAAATAGATTTAAAGATCAGAATAAATGTTTTAAATATTCATGTCTACTGCAGTTGCTGTAAAGTGTCTTCCTGTGTAAAAAGCCACAGTCTAAACGAGTGCGAATGTTCTTGACTTTACATGTAGTCAGATGTTTGATTACACGTATGTAAATAGATTTAAAGATCAGAATAAATGTTTTAAATATTCTTGTCTACTGCAGTTGCTGTAAAGTGTCTTCCTGTGTAAAAAGCCACCCCGGAGCTGGTTGCTCACATTTTAAAACCATATATTAAAAGAGATTTTATTTGACCCATAAACTGGATGTGTTCGCTTCACTATTGTGCGTCAATCATCAAGAAACCTTTACGATCTTGTAATGAACGTCCTTTTTCTGTTAGTGTGAATTACAGGTTGATAATTTTTAATTAAAATTGGAATTTGATTCATTCCATAACAAGGGTAAAGTAACACTGATTGCTCAGTATACCAACATAACTGTACTATCGAATAAAAGGTAAAACAACTCTACTTGAATACTATTCAAATACACTGAATATGATTGCGTGCTGTATTATGTGGAATCTGTAGCCATCGCTATGATCGTATTTAAACTCGATACGCAATTAGACAGATGAATTACTGGTCCAATGATAATAACATTAACTACAGTACCTGGGAAAAAAAGAAACTGGCGTGATATCTTTTATCAGAAAACCGATCAAAAAATAATATGTTATAAGAAAAAACGACCAGAGTAATTAGTGAGAGGAAGTTTAATGTCTATATCTCTCACACCATCTATGTTTATGTTCATTATTTTAGCAGTTTTCATTAATTATTGATCAATAACGTAGAAAATAGTTACAATAAGTAAAGAAATTGCCCCCCTCCCTTCTATACCTAACCCCACAATCATCTAATGGAAGGAATATTAATTAATCAGCAAAATTTGAGTAACGAATTTCGCAATCGACCATTAAAGAATAGTGCCATAATCAAATTACTGTCTGCCACTGGCAGATAAATATTATTGTCACCCGTGCACGTAAATCTCCTCAAACTAAAACAAATGAAATGAAATGGGGTTTAACGTCCTACTTACAAACTAAACCATCAATATTTAAAGAATTTCTAAAAGTTCAGTAAAAATACTTAATTTTCTACTTAACTGACTGTATTACCTTAAATCGGTATTCAAAGGTTGTATTTTACATAGACTTGGCTATGTGGAAACTTTTCTGCATACCTAAATTATGGAATACTCACATTCGCCAAAAAGCATGAATTTTCAATTTATGGAATACCCTCCACTGCCAAAAAAACACGTCTTTCTGACATTGCAAGCAAGTTATGCCCCCTTAAGAGCATCACTATACTCTTATTAAATTCTTAGTGTACGTCAACAGGAAAATGTTTGTCGAAATATTATATTGTAACCCATGAAAATAAACTTTAAAAAAATCCATTCCAATAGATTACAATAAATAGTGGTAGTATAATGACGGATATTGTAAACTTTAAGTTTTTAACAATATAACGCGAATAGAAAACAACATATCATTAGCAATATACAATGACCTTTGCCTTCTAAGTTAGACTGAACAAATTATACAGTGATGTTTAGAAATCTATCATTTGAGAAATTCAT
Organism: Patella caerulea; assembly: GCA_036850965.1. Taxonomy (NCBI): domain Eukaryota; kingdom Metazoa; phylum Mollusca; class Gastropoda; family Patellidae; genus Patella; species Patella caerulea. The sequence continues at coordinate 43,632,787 of JAZGQO010000001.1, read as the reverse complement.
AGATATTATGTAACTACCTCCATTTTAGACTTTGACAGGCCTGGCATTGTCCGTACATTGTGTGTACGAAATATTCATGTTGAATTAGATTTTACCGAACTAAATACTATTGATTATATATGTATGGGAATTAGTTGTAAAAAATTGATCACACCTTACTTCTATATAGCTATATCATCACAAATGAATTTAACTTTATGACAGTCATGGTAACATACAAACATAACATGATAAATGGTCGGAGAAAGATATCCTTAAGTATCTCGGTGGTAATAGCCTTATACCCTATTATGACACTACAACATCAAAGTTGACGACAAAAAAATAAATTTGAGGTCAGCTACGCTTGGCGACATTGTCTTTGTTTTAATCTGAATCCCCTGTCGCCATTACGGGACTGCTTCTAAGTCATTATAATCTCACTTAACTTTAAGGTACATCCCATAGGTCACTTAAAGTTAAGTGGATATTTCTCACTTAAACTGACCTTTGGATACCACTCGAAAACTAACACTTAAAAGTTAAGGCAGCTTAACTTTAAAGGGAAATTTAATACTTATCAGTGCCTTTGAATAGCATTTGCCCTTAACTTACAGGTAGTTACGTATATTTAAGTGAACGCTTGTAAGATATCCTTTGAATACGGACCCAGGTATGGTTTGCCAGATGTTTCTCTGATTGGCCCCAATGTGTGTATACCATTTTATTTAAACATGCCTGATGTAACTGCTTAGTCAAATCAAAACGAAAACTTTGTTTCTTGCCAACCGGGGAATGCCATTTCAACGCCAATGCTTGAGAAAGGATTGCGTGGTTGACAATCACTGTCTATTTCATTTCATAAGACTAACAAAGTTATTCAATTCAGAAGTTAAACGACCGGGCTTTTAGTGACGTCAGTGAAACAGTGGATAGGGTGATGTATAAAAGTTTCAATAGTTAAGTCAGTTGAACAGTTGTGTCCATCAGTGTCAGCATATCTTGGTGCAGACTAGACTTAGTCTGTACAGAAATTAAGTTAATTGTTTCGTGTCTACTGAAAAATAAAGTCTCTGGTGTCAACAGCTTTCAAATCGAAAATTACTCTGTTTGCACTGGTACCCCTAAATCGGCCATCACTCCGTGATTTTGTAAAACAATATTAATATATTTTAAATTTCAATGAAACCATCCATAAATTTTGCATTTGGATAAATAGGTCAAAGAATAATTTCAATGTTTGTATAATTTGCTTATGTTGGTCGGTAATGTCTACAAACAAGTTTTGGAAGTTAACGACTCCAAGAGATCAGTTGTGATTAATGATTGAATCAGAGTGGTATAAGGTACGAGGTCGGCAAACAGCATTCTTATAATTTCCCTGGCGGCGTGAACTTACAAAAGGATATCAGCCCAAACACACTGAAAACCGATTCCCACAACAAGGCGACGTGACCGTGGCACGTTTTGTTTTCACTTATTATAAAGTTATTCTAATTGCAACACTACTGTCCTCGCCACATAGATTCCACAAGAGAATTCTACCTCTTAAACATAAACTAAAAGACTTTTAGTCATTCTTCATGTCCTTCCGAAAATAGTTCTAAAAATCTATCCAGAGACAAAGTCGCAGCCCTAGACTTAGTGTTAATTTGCACATAGAGGTCGCCTTTTCGTGCAGTAGATATGGTTTAAGAGAATCTGTAAAATGCCGGAATGATGGAAAACAACTACGGCTCCTGAAATCCAAAATTAGTCGAAAGCGACTTATAAACCATGTGAACTTATATTCTCTCAGTCTTAAATCTACAACCCCTCGTCTTTACGAGAATTATAAAAAAAAGTCGACTGTATAATAACGCAGTATTCTTCATTCTCGAACAATACATTTAACTTCGCCATACCTGTAACATTACGGACCAACCATAACAACAATTTATTTTAAGTTAAATTTGGCATCTATTTAACCTTTATTATCGTAGGGTTGTAATATATTTTTGTGAACGACAACAACATGTTTTAAATTGTCAGATTTTATCTCTGTGTATAGTATAGGAGCTGTGTCGGTTCTATTGCTATTCAATTTCCGATTTCAAAGGAAAAAGGTAATGATGTGATCTAATCGAATAGCAGTATTATTTTTAACCGATTGTGTGTTTTTCAAAAACTACCAACGTTTCTAAGGTTTGGAAAGATAGTGGTTTTTAAAACCCATGTGGCTGCCGTTTCTTTAGATCGTACAACCGAATAGTTATTGTGTCGACACAAATTAAAGTACACCAAAAAATAAATGTTAAGTGGCGAGGGCGTTTTGGTAAATGTCAGGATCCCTCCTATACTAAGACTGCTTTCCTCTGTTACTGGTGGAATATCTAGCAACTTTCATTTTATAAGCACACGTTATTTTTTTTTAGGACTGTTTAGTATAGAGGAAAAAATTAGCCTTACTCATATGAATCAGCTTTTGCAAAAGTATTCCCAGAGTTGTTCGATGATCGCTAAGGATTTCGAGTTTTGTTTTTTAAAAAAAAGGACCCCGACTCATTATTGGAGAATATCCCCACTGTACCGTATGAGTTGAGGTTTTTTCGAATTTATTACAGAAAATGAAACTAATCACAAGTCCTTGTGAGTGTGAAAAGAAAAATGGAGGAAAGTCAGAAGACAAAACGGCCTATGACGGCACAAACTACGTAATCTGGCAACTATACTGTCTGATTAGCTGGGAAACCCCTTAGTCTCACCACTCTACTTTTGCGGTTTTCAATTTTTCCATCGAAGATAACCCGGTTTTCAATAAGGATATCCCTTGAATTTGATGACACTGTCGACTGTGGTATTAGGCTTTGTTTACTTTATTCCAATATTTAAATGCGATAAGAATACAAATGCTTACTAATATAGAAAGGAATCAGTTATATACTATCATATACGAATTAGTTTTATGATTATTTTTTTATACCGATGAGAATAATCGTTAATGCAAAGAAAGCTACACTTATATAGATAAATAACACATACTTTACTGATGATAAATAGTATAGCGTTCTACATTTATTTATCTAATGAGAAAAAAATGGCTCTGTGAAACGGTTCATTGTAGCTCGGGTATTTAGGGAACAACCATTGTAATTAAAGGTATTTGGTAAATAGTAGCTGCTATTAAAATATTTGAAAACCCCCCAATATTAATTATCATAAGGGATATTGGTTATGCCGATTATGGCTGGTTTGGTAACATGATTCCTTGTTACGCCCCTACAGAATTCTTTGGCATTATGCAATGGAGCAAAAAAAAATAAAAAAAAAAAATTAAATTCTAGACATTTTGTAAGATGAATATTAATCCACATGTTAAGCTGGTCCACCTATTTCTTTTTTTCTCTCTCTCTTTAGGATTTAATGTCCTACTGTCACTACAACTTTGCGAATGGAATATGGGCTGGAGGTCACGCTGTATGCTATGACGAAACTGCTAAATAAATTCAAGAAACGTCCCAGACAAACCCCGGGGCCGAACGTAGGACATCTTGGTTAGTACATCAGCGCCTTCCACCGAATAAAGTGGAGTAGGTATTAATCTGAAGAATTAAATACTATACCGTGTGATTTCGATGTATTATTCCTCACACCCTTTCATTGTAATTCAACACTTGAAAATTTTCCTTAAAACGACGTTTGATTTTGTTACATACAACTGGAGTGATATAATAACCTCGCAACCAACCGTCTATTGTTGTAGCTAACAGTCAGTAATTTGGAAGATCATGCTGGTTCGGTTTTTAGGAACAGTTTTCTCTAACATGGCTGAATTCTGATGATGATTGGAGATTGTGAGTATTTGACTACCATAGGAAATGTAGGGACCTTCAAACGGGTAAATACAAGAAATAAATTCAGTCCTAACCAACAGCTAAGCAAATGAAACACGGGAAGCAATAAACTTTTGAAAAACTATACCATGCTTTTGAAAGGCAGTATACTCGAATCTAGAATACTATAAGTGCCCTCAAATATTTTCCTTGTTCTTTCTAAAACATTTTTGTCCCAGATTAAATAATGTGACGATTATGCCACCAAACGATAAAATCCACTAAGAATGTCTGAAAGGTTTCTGTAAAGACACCAAGAATCTTTACATGAGACCGGTAAACACTTTTAGGATCGCGTAAATAAAACCAGTGATAACCTCTACGTGGAATACATGGCAGAAAATGGATAAAACAAGCGGAGTGGAACCCAGTTTATGTGTTTCTATTCTAAAAATGAAGTTGTCCTTCCACCGACTTAATTTGCCTCCAAACAAAATATACGCAATGAAAAGGCAGTCGTTTTTAAAATGGATGATTAAAATCAGAATCACGACGATGTTACAAAATTAGATCACGACGATGACATTCACGGTAACAAAATCATGTTCTTTTTGGTCGCCTAAACGCAGCAAAAATGATCGAATCTCTCAAAACCAATTTTATGGTGATACAGGCGATATAGAGGTTGACTTTTCTGTTCGTAAAAGACGCAAGAGCGGGATCGAGCCTTTCAACGGGGTATGACCATGAAATCCACAAGCCAAAGGTTTATTTACCAACACATTAACATCCGGACGAGGACCCTTCGATTACAGCAGCAGTCCTAATACCGATAATGATAAAGTCAAAATACCTCCAAGGCAAGCGTTAAATGCAAAACGTCAAATGTTAAGTGACAAATGTCCGTTTCTTTTTTAGAAAATACTTTTATTACTAGAACACTATTTACATATTTACGAATAGAAATGAACGTGCTTTTCACAAATATGGAACCCCCGTAATCATAGTAAAGTACCATCCAAATTTGATCGTTTGTCATGGTAAGTAAATGGCTTATTGTGTGCTAGGTTGATTTCCTGTTAAAGTGTGGGGAATATCCTTGTTCAGAAAGCATGGAGGACAAAAGAGATGTGGCAGAGCGCAAATATAAAATGTAATGCGAGAAATGTAAAATGTATAAACGCCAATAAAAGTATTTTCTAAAAAAACCCATGTCATTTGTCTCTTAACATTTGACGTTTTGCATCTCTTGCCTTAGAAGTATTTTGTCTTTATTATCATTATCGGTATTAAAACTTTGTACATAATCAATGGAAACGACATTGTCGCAGAGCATTTAATATTGGCAGCGATACCCTTCCATAGACCACGTCCAGGCGAGACATGCACGCCGCTATCTTCCCGAACTCTGCTTCTACTGTGAGGTGTGCCCATCAATGTGCCCAAGCGCCCAGCAATGCTAACACTTCGTCGCCAACTACCATCTGCCGATCAATGTGCTAGGCCGCTTTACTTTTGATCTATTTGGACTGAACGCCATTACTGACAACCTGTAAAATGCCATCCGTGTCTTTTGTTGATCTTCTCGTGTAGGTATATGTCCCACCAACATTCATGCCAAAAAAACACATTTGGACTACATTGTATCTCGCCAGCAAATCAATGTTACGTTTTCATTGTATCTCACTAGACAATTACCCGTACAAGCAATACCACACGCAAGTACCGGACACGAACGGAGACAATAAACTGACAATTTCACTCGGTTCATTCTCGGTCTCGTGTGTAACTATGTATGTCAACAAAAGTTTGTTGGTTTTTTTTCCAAACAGTGTTTTATTGTCAAACGTAAAGCACATCTTCGGTGGATTTTCTTACATTTACAACTCAACACATTCAAAAAGACTGTAAGATACTTCGGGACAAAAATTTCAAAATCAACCATGTACTTGGAATATGCACGATGATGTGTCCATTTTTGCGATCCGTTGTAAACTCATCTAGGATTACAGTATCAAAAATGACCTTGGTCGAAAGGATATAATTTATCAAATTTGAACACAAGATACATTTACAGTGTGTTTTTAATACTGGTAGATTCTTAAATTTTGTCACACGTTGTCCAAAAACATCTTGGTTCATAGAAAGCTACACATTAAGCACTTCTATCAGTTTTTTACGAAGTTAATGTAAAAGACCCAACAGTTTAACCCTACTTAAACTGAAGAGGTAGGCACATCTTGCATAAAGTACAAGATGAAAATAGTTTGATGGAAAAATTAAGTTTAACTTACCGGTAAAATGAATGCGATCTAGTTGCAGGTATAATAATTGTCTGTTCTAACTGCTGTCTTGATAAGCAAGGTACAGCCCTTCTCATTTCATTCACACCAATATATATCGCCAGCTGTCAATCAGCTTGCACGTCATCGCTTCTTTAATGTCATTATCACCTCCCAGCCAATAATATGCCATATACCACAAATGATGATTCCCTAGAAGGTAAACTGTTGTTAATGATTGGTGAGTTTTATCGTGATATGTAATTCTATAAACGCAGATAAGAGTATAATAAAAATTTCTATTACAGTTGGCGTGCGATTTAGGTATAATACCCTTTTTTATTTTTATCGGATTTTGTATCAAACTTTACTCAACAGGATTATATTTGTACATCATTGACTGCAAGGGTGGGTGGATTGTCTTTTCTTACAGGTGTTTAAACCCGAAGTTCATAAATAAATATAAATTTAAAAATAAAGCATAATTACATTGTATGGTCAAATGTAGGGTTTTGAATTAATGTCGAGAATTAATTTCGAGAGTGGCTGTTTTATTAAATGATTTGGACTTTTTCCTACTTGTTCATGCTTGTATCGATTTTGTGTTTCAATGACTTACAAAATTATGTGTTGAACATACTGATTGGGTTGATATGTACTGTCGTCTGCTTTAAAGATTCCACCATTTAATTTCGTTCTACTTTTAATCTTATTATATAGAATTGTAATTCTGTTCAAGATTTGGAAAACTTCAGCTGTAGTTAACGTCGATCTCATAATGTAACGTAATGGTTTTTATGTTGATCAAGGTAACCACGTTTCTATGGAAATAGCCAAAATAATTGCTAAACCATACATTTACCACGTTTTGGAATGAACTGAACACGAATGTTGTCAAAGAGTACAATTTCTGTCATGAGAAATCATGGAAGATAGTATCTATCAAACTTGGTTCCTTTTGTTACTGTGTATCCATCCAATTGAATATAGAACAATATTATTTGAGCGATTACCCTAATGTCCCTTGTCGTCACTCACGTCCACCCGGCCTTCCATAATTTTTGTAAAACACTAATCTGTTTGTCAGTTTGTCAGTCTTGTTCAGATAGTCTTAAGGGGCAACCGGAGTCCCGCGGTGATATTTCGCAGAGTTAAAGTAACTGTCATGGAAACCTTCAAAATACTTACCCCTACTATAGAGATTTGATCATTACCCTCACAGCCGAACAGTATGACGTGGACCAAGATGGAAAGCTAATTTTGTGTGTGTAATGGAGAGAGTGAGAGGTGATGATGATGGGGTTTAGATACGAACTCCGTCATCTTGACTAACAAAAATTCGCTTGCGCGTAGGGGTCTTAGGAATGTGAGGACACCGGGGAATCGAAACCACACCAGTTGACTCGATGACAGATCTTATGACACAACGCGCATCGATAGATCATTTATATTTTTTTTTACCACACTTTCATGTGGACGTATTTAAAAGTCCTCGCCTCTATCAGCCCGTTCACATTTTGTTTCTGGACACCCAATTAATGCCGGGCCGTGGAGTATTGACCCGGATGATACGAAAAATCATGTTTTGTACAAAGTATATATTTTACTTTTATTATGTTGTAAGAGATGAGTGAATTTAATATATTTCAAATTGTACAATTTATGGCCCTATTGATAGTCTCCCATATTCGAGCCATGTCCTTAAGGGTGTTTTTGATTAAATTTAATAGTTTCATTCAACATGTGCAGTCCTATTCTAGATTTGTTTTTCGATTCATGGTATGCGATCTTCAGAACAAAATACAGGGATTGTCCTTCAATGACAAGCTATTGAATTTATCCCAGGTCGTAAACAGATTTAGCTTTTCGAATGTGACGGTTTCATTGATGCGCAACAAAACAAAACCATCTTCTATTTAAACTGAAGCCATGGGTTGTCAATATTATTTAACACATTGTTCTAAAACATGATTTTATATAGTTCAGTATATAGCGACATATTATAAGTTATATAACAGCAAGGATTACACATTCAAGCATTGTAAATAGTTCATTGAAATCTGGTAAGGTGTGTCAATCACTGAAAAGTGCCGTTGTGACACCATTACTAAAAAAGGCGAATTAAGACCCAGACTTACTTCAAAACTGCCACCAGTCAGTAATCTGTCGTTTTGTATTAAATCACAGAAATGGTTGTTGCTTCCAGATATAAGAATCACATTGCACAGAACGGTTTAAATGAGCCATTTCAGTCTGTCTACAAGAAGAGTCACAGCACTAAGACTTCCCTTGTACGAGTCCATAATAACACCATCAGTCGGATGGACAACAGGGACTGTGTTTTCCTGGTTATGCTTGAAATGAGTGCCGCTTTCGACATCATATACACTTCGATAATGTTATTCCGGTTAAAACATCGTTTTGGGATCGAAGACAGTGCATTAACATGGTTCGCCAGTTATCTGGATTGTCGGCAGCAAGTAGTGAAAATCAATAACAGTAAATCTCCTCCACAAAATCTGAAATATGGTGCCCCGCAAGGTTCGGTCCTGGGACCACTCTTGTTCACAGCATACACCTCTCCTTTGGGAGACATAAGAAAACGCGAAACTGACTACCAACTTTACGCAGACGACACACAAATGTATGTCGCACCGAATAAAGAGTAACGAGACCGAAAACATAAAGTTAAAGACAGGCATTGCGGATGTACGATTCTTGATGAAACTAAATCTTTTGATACCTAAATGTAATACAAATCTTAAGTTAACACATAATTCTGTCAAAATTGGAGATGTCAGTATCCATTTGTCAGCGTATGTACGAAATAACACAAAATTCTGTCGAAATTAGGGATGCCAGTATTCATTTTACGTATCTACAAAATCTTGCTGGACATGAAATCCCATATCTCATCTATTTGTAAATCATGCAATTTTTACCTGCACAACATTTGTAGAATCCGTCCTTATATTAATTTATTTGGAAACCGGTAAACTACTTGTCAACTCCTTTATTCTAGCCAGATCCGATTATTGTAACTCCCTGCTTGTTGGATTTACCGCAAAAAGTTTATACCCTCTTAAACTTATTAAGAATAAAACTGACCGTATCGATTCATCAACACCTTATCGTTCACCCCTGTCCTTAAACAACTTCACTGGCTCCCTGTTCCTTTGGTCGTTGATGTGAAAAGTTTGTGTCTTAGATATCTGTCAATCCACTGTTCCGAATCGCCCGTATATCTCAAAGATCTTTTTGACTATTATAAACTCTTCTAAAACACTCTTCGCCCAACGCTCCTTTTCGTTAGCAGCACCGAAACTTTGGAACGACATATCGTTTCAAACAAGGACCAGTTCATGTTTCGACGTTTTTAAAAAGAACCTAAAAACAGAATTGTTCCAAACACCTTCACGTAAATTATCTATCTTTAATGTTTTATATTTACCTGTACACTGTTGTTTATTTGTTTTACCAAATTGTTGACGCAAAAATATTTAAAAATTGACTGAATCAATTTAGTTCGTTTTTTCCTTATAAATTAAATTGGAGTCCAAATCCGCGAATTGAACATTCCTGAATCAGGGGGAAATTACTCGTGATGGAGAAAAACGGGGCTGAGGGGACATGGAAGAAAGTATTATGAAGATTTTGGAACTTTTGTTGCCTTTTTTGACACATGGACAGCAAACAAACTCAAAAAAAGTGTCAATATAACTTTTATTAACATTTTGGTGTATTTTACAACTGTTATATCAAAGTATTTAAAGATACATAGAAATTTTTCCTTGAAAACCAATTGGTAGACATAATTATCCGGAACTCGTGCACCCTCATATCTGTGAACTATATTACAGTCTGTAGGACTTGTCCAGCCTAAAACTGTTCCAAATTACATAAGAATCAATCGTATAAGTGATAGTATTAAATAAGTTCCATGGCGCCCTAGTCTGTGACCTGCTTTATTTGTTTATGTTCATTAATCTAGTGTCAAGTGGGCAGTCAATAAGTCGCCGTACAGTTGATTTGAAACCTTGTTGAATCAGATGATTTTATGCTGTAGAATTGATCTGTTTTCATTTTACTTTATAATCTTGCATCTTATTAAGCTATCTGTCTCTGGGTTAACCCCATGCATCTCAGTTTATCCTTAGTTGTGTCTTTGCATGTGGAAATTAGTTAAGGCCCTAATTAGTAACTACATCTGGAATATGAGTTATTATTTTAGTATTTTGCTTATGCCAAACTTTGTATTTTTTAGTAAATCAATCAAACAATCACCAATCAATCAGTCTTTAAGCCAACCATAAAGCATTAGTAGATTGAGAATGTCCTTAAACTGGAAGAACATATTACAGAATATTAATGTTGTACAAGAACATTCCCTGTATGGTGTATAGTTTAAATTTTAGAAAATTAAAGATAGATACATTATACTGGACATTTTAGAATGTTGTGATCACATTGCAATTACGAGATTGATGGACAGTCGGAAAGTAGTTAAAGGAAGTTTAAGAAGTTAGAAGACTATTTGGAGAAGTTTGGAGATAAGCTATTTTGAAGAAATATTGAAGAAATTATATAGTAGAAATATTTAAGAATATTTAGAAACTTTGAAGAAGCGGTGATTGTAAATAACACCAAGACTGAACTATTAGATCAGGAATAAACTGTTAGAATTAGCGAAGAAGAAACATATTAGAACTTTGAAAGTAGAAACTAAAATTGAAGTTAACAGATATACCGTAACAAGGGACGAAGAAAAGAAAGATGGACGACTAGAGAATGTAATAGAAGTTGGGGTATATAACAGTCGAGAAGAGGAATCTTACGTAATTAAGGACAAAGGAACCACAGATAAGAGACACGTGAAGAATGTAGAAGCAGAGGTAACATGTATTGAAGAACTATCTGACGACATAACAATTGAAGTCAGTAAGTTTCCAGATCCATCGGCTAAGGAGTTGGCTAGAACTATTGCTGGGTGGGGTTAGAAGACAGAAAATGACAGAGAAAGGAAGAAGACTAAAGTTTGCTGCTGCTACAGTCGAAAATAAAATAAAAGAAATTGAAAGTTATATGACGGAGAGAAAGGTAAATGAAGTTGAAGAAGAATATAAACTATTCTTAGATCTATTTGAAGACTTTCAGTGCCGCCATAAAAGTTAGTGTTTTGTGATGAAGAAGATGACAAATATGGGGAAAAATATGAACTATTCTTAGATCTAATTGAATACTTTCAGTGCCACCATAAAAGTTATCGTTTGCTGTTTTGTGATGAAGAAGATGACAAATATGGGGAAGAGACTGAACAGAATTTCCTTCACTTTAAAACTGTAGTAACCCAATTAGAAGATAAACTCAGATTAGAAAAACTACACAAAACGGATTCAAATGGAACATCACGCCATGATGGATCAAATTCAGATCAAAGAGGAAATCGCTTCTTTACATTACGAGATAGATAAGAAATCACTTGCCTAAAAGAGGGACATTGGATCCGAAAAAGCATGGCGTGACAGATGGAATTACCAATGGTTGTGATACTTACCATTCCAGACGTAACGATACATGGTTACATTCAATGCCAGCTAGTGCACCTCAGCCTAAGATTACATCTAACTTACCTGTCAGGGAAACGACTAGAGAGCCTTAAGTATTAGATTCCTCGCCAATTTTAGATACTCATCCATTCACACAAGTTGTCAAAGAATTGAAGAAACCTAAATGTGAAGTTAAGAAGTTTGGCGGCAAAATTTTAGAATACAGGAAATTTATGAGGCAATTGAACACAAATCTCTTGAAACTGACTGATGATTTTTAAGAAAAGATGTCGATTTTAGAGTCATATACTTATGGTAAAGCTAATAAAATAGTTGTTGGGTACATCCATATGGATCCTGAAATAGGATTTAGACGTACTATAGTGTATTGTGGATGAAAAGAACGCAATACTGTTACGTAGATTCGGATGGATTTATTCATCATTCTTGAACAAACATACCACATGGTTGATACACGCCATAGAACTTTCTTAATACGTCATACATGTCACATGATCAATATACAACTAGAATGGATTTATCTCCCATTGTACAGTAATATGAATATTAATGTGATAGCTAGACACCACATTTCCCCTCTCCTGGAAGAAATACAAAACTAGTAATACGAACTCATTTTGTACTGACAACATAATCCTTAAACCATACTGGTTTTGTTCTTACTCTAGAGCTTCTAACTCTTTCAGAATGGAAATTGTTTGGATGTACAACATTAGGTTCATTATTATTATTCCAACCATTATTGTTATTTGTATTTGAGAACATATCTATAGCATTTTCCTCCTCTCTTTGAAAATAATTACCATAAAATGGAGATAAATGACGTACATTCCATTTCTGACCATTATCAAGTATAACAGTACTTTGACCAACTTTAAACGTAATACGAAATGGATCTGTGTATTTACTTTGGCCCTTAGGCACAAACGAAGGCTTTTTAATTCGTACAAGATCACCTGGATTAAAGGTTCGAAAAGTTGCTCCTTTACGATTATCTGTATAAGATTTACTCGAATCTTGTTTAATCTTAACGCGTTGATCTATGTCAGAATTGGAAAGTGGAGTTGGAGGTTGTGTAATCCCAATTATGTCAAGTAAAGTACGCATATGACGTCCGCGCAATACGATAGATGGGGATTCACCGGTTGTAGTATGTCGCGTTGCTTTGTACGTATCCAGAAATTCGGTTACAGCAGTAGTAACGTTTCTGTTTTCAAACCGAGCTGACTGAATAACTTCGCTTAAAATTCGGTTAAATCTTTCGATTTCACTGTTACCTTGAGGGTGATAATTAGATGAAAATCGATGCGTTATACACCCTTTTACGTAGAAATTCACTATATTCGCAAGATTTAAATTGGGGACCGTTATCGGTTACAATTTCTTTAGGATAACCCTCGCGTCTAAATATAGGAATGAGGAATGCAATTGTGGTAGACGCTGTAATATTACGGGTAAAAGCAACTTCTGGCCATTTACTACGATAATCAATTAATGTAATCATGAATCGTTCGTTTTCAGGGGCAGAATAATCTGGACCAACAAAATCAAGGCCAAGTTTCTCCCAAGCAGTTTCTGGAAGTTTAACAGGTTGCATGGGCGCTGTACGTGTAGTAGCTGACTTATCGTTATACTGACAAGTTACGCAATTTTTAATACTTTCGTTCACATGATAGTCCATTTTAGGCCACCAATAGAGATCTCGTAATCTTTGTTTAGTTTTAACAATACCCTGATGGTCCTTATGTGCCAATTGAATTAATCGCGTTTGCAGTTCTGAAGGTACTATAACACGATTACCACGAAAAATAATATCATCATGAACGGATAATTCATCGCGTATTGTATAAAATGGTTTAGAATCATGAACCGTATCTTTAGCTGAAGTAGGCCATCCATCGCGAATGTATGAAATTAACTGACAACACGTAGAATCACTAGTAATAGCTTCGTTAAGTTCTGTAGACTTAATAACTGTATCACTGACTGAAAGCGTAGTGTTACAAACGGCGTCGCAATCTTCGATTATGGCGGGAGTTGAGGTAATTAAAGGTAAGCGACTTAACGCGTCGGCTACTTTATTTTGAGAGCCGGGTTTAAACTCAACTGTGTAGTTGTAATGAAGTAAACGTGTATTCCACCGTGCAATACGCATTGGTTTGTGACCTGAACCGGAAGTACCTAATAAAGCTGTTAAAGCTCGATGATCAGTGCGTAATACGAATTTTCGACACCAAAGATATGTATGCCATTTTTCAACTGACCATACACACGCAAGCGCTTCGCGTTCACCGACTGAGTATTTTTTTTCAGCCGGAGTAAGACTCCGAGACGCACAAGCTACAAGAACCTCTGTTCCGTTTTTTAATTGAGATAGAACGGCGCCTAAGCTGTACGCGCTGGCATCGGTTGTAACGATGACAGGTAAATCTGGATCGAATAAGGACAGGACTGGACTAGAAAGAATTTGATTCTTGATCGTTGCAAAAGCTTTGTCGGCATCGGGTGTCCATACAAATGTATCGGCTTGCATAGCGGACCGTAGCGGTTGTATTACCATAGCAAAATTGGAAACAAATTTAGAATAGTATCCCGCTAGACCAAAGAATGAACGACATTGGTCCTTTGTAGAAGGAACGGGTGCTTCGCGGATAGCTTGGACAAGCTCCGGGTTTGGACGAATACCGTCGGCATCGATAACATGACAAAGTACGTGTAGTTTGGAAACATTAAATTCGCACTTTTCGTTTAACGTTATGAAAACATGCCGGTGCCGAAGCGAGTCCGAAACAAACACGTTTGAATCGGAATAATCCGTCATGCGTAATGAAAGCTGTGAGATCTCGACTTTCATTACTTAAATTAAGCTGGTGATAGGCCGATTTAAGGTCTAATCGTGAAAAAACTGTAGCGCCGTGCATTTCACTAATAATTTCATCTATATTTGGAAGTGGGTATTTATCAATAATAATTGACTCGTTAGGTTTCTTAAGATCCACGCAGAGACGAATTTCTCCGGACTTTTTATACCCAACTACAATTGGACTGACCCATTCGGAAGCATCAATCTTTTCAATAATATCTGCCCATTCTAATTCCTTGATGCGATCAGACACCGCCTCATGAACTGCGAACGGTAACCGACGTAATTTCTGTTGTACAGGCTTAACGTCAGGTTTAATTTTAACAGTATGTGTAAACCCTTTAACAGTACCTAACTTATCACTAAATAATTCCGGATATTCATTCTTAATATCTGAAGGTGAAACAATATATGTACTAGTAGATGGACAATCATTTGTATTAGTGCGTGGAAATAAGGAAGTAGCATGACAAGATAAAGTACTACCCTCAATATTAATACTTAGTGACTGAATGATATCTTTACCGATTAAACTTGCACCATGTTCAACAACATAAAATATGCAATCTGAACAATGATCATTAAACTCGACACATGCATTAAAAATACCAATGATAGCGATAGAATGAGAAGTGTAACTTCGTAACTTTGTATCTGAACAAGACTGAAGAGCGTCTCTTACAAAATATGTATCAAATAAGTTAACATTTAACAATGAAACATCGGAAGGTGTATCGACTGGAAGGTTGATTTCAACAGTGTTAATTTTAACAGTGCATTCAACAGCTTGTTTTGTAGGGTTGTCGGAATCTGAAGATAAAACCTGGGGGCTATCATCACTGGATTCTGCTGTAACAGCTGGACTCGATTCCTTTGATTCTGAAGAATGGATTTGATCGACTCGTGGATGCATACACACTGTAGAATAATGTCCTGCTCTGCCACATTTAGCACAGGCAGTAGCGTTTTTACCGGGGCATTGCGGAAAGTTCGCTAAATGAGTTATAGAACCACACCTGTAGCACTTTGTAGAATGTAGACTGGGCGTACCCTTTGACATCCGATAACTTGAATTCTGTATAGGTTTAGCACGACCTTTGAACCTTGATTTCGACTTTGTAAAGCCAATCTGTGAACAAGTTGAAGTTGTACCTGTAGGTATATGTGTAGGACGAGTAAAAGACTTCGCTTCTCTCATTGCAGTTTCAATTTGAAGAGCAGTTTCAACGGCTTTGTCGAGACGCAAGTCTGGTTCGAGTAAAAGTCTCTCTCGAATTCTAGAAGAGTTGTTTTTTTCAACCAATTGGTCACGTAGCATTTCATTTGTAAATGTACCAAAAGAACAAGTTGAGGCAAGGTCACGTAAAGCGGCTATGTATGTAGAAACTAGCTCACCTGGAAACTGTGCACGTTGCCGAAATCTGTAGCGTTCGGAAACTACGTTGATTTTAGGTTTGAAATGGCACTGCAATTTATTCATGGCATGTACATAAACGTCATCACTGTAGTGATTATCGTCTGGACTGAAATAAGGTAAAGTATAAAAAATACGTTGACCTTCTGCTCCTAATGAATTGAGTAGAATAGCTTTCTTCCGTGCTGTTGGCAGTGTATCTGCTGCGGAAACAATTATGTAATTCGTAAATAAACGTTCCCACTGAACCCATGGAACGGAAGGATTACCTGGTGTAGGCAGGAACGACATGGGTAAATGAATCGAAGTGGACAAATGTGAAGGCTGAAATTGTACATTTCTTGTAGATGAAGATGAAGACTCTGACATTGCAAATACTTGTAAACGTAGATTCTTAAATCACTCGTCGCCAAATATGTAGTGTGGATGAAAAGAACACAATACTGTTACGTAGATTCGGATGGATTTATTCATCATTCTTGAACAAACATACCACATGGTTGATACACGCCATAGAACTTTCTTAATACGTCATACATGTCACATGATCAATATACAACTAGAATGGATTTATCTCCCATTGTACAGTAATATGAATATTAATGTGATAGCTAGACACCACATATTTTGAAGAATTATATGGAGATTCAGAACAGTTAGCTGCTCTCTATAGCCAGAAAGCTCTGGCATGGTCAATAATTAGAGCTGGTGTTCCCAAAGGCCTGGATGAATACTTTATGTTCCTATGTGAATGTCAACATGCGATGGAAGGAAATAATTCCTTAAAAGTCATGGAATACTCTGGTAACCTTCAGAAATTGGCTACAAAGCTTCCATTTTACATCCAGGATGAATGGAGAAACAAATATCAAGAAATTAAAGATAAAAGAATTCCTATAAAGTTTGAAGATTTAGTAAATTTGGCGAGAAAAGAAGCCAAAAGGCCAATGATCCTGTTTATGGAAAAGATGACATGAAGACTTTGGAATTGGAAAAAAGACAAGATAGAAAATTTGACAGTAATATTAACAAAAGACTTGGGAGTTAATTTTTCGCCAGACCACCCAGCAGATAACAGACAAAGACAATATCAGGAGAGACCGGTGCGGAAGTGAACCTGAAAAGAATGGTCAAATAAAACCCTGTCTCTACTGTCATGAAGACCACCTACTGTCTGTTCCAGTCGACACTATAAATCGAAAAATGCTTACTATTTCTTCAATTTTTAATTAAAATGGTTAAAACTTAACGACTTACCTGGAATTGTCACCCCGTAACTTTCTTCGTCGAACTTTAACGCCTATTAGTTCGATAACATACTTTATTCTCTTGTAAATTTCACAGTTTTAGACACAAGCCAAACATAAACATTAGCGATGCATCTGCGTAAGTTGGGTCACTCGTATATCATGTAGGGGTATCAGGTTATTTCACAAATCGGGTGCATTCTGTTAATAATGCTTTGTGTGGGAGGATTGCCCGTTTGTTTTTCGGCAGTGCGTATGTTTGTTTGTGCGTACGTGGGTGAGTGCGCGTGGTTTTATTTGATTATCGGCCATTTTAATATTCTTTTGAGATATGCATTGTATCCAATTTTATTTATATTCGCTGTCCACGGGCATACAAGATATGTTTTAGATATTGTCGTAGAATAGATAATAAAAAAACGAATCGTAGAAAAATATAATCCCTTGAACAATGGATTGTCCTATCATCCCATACATTTGCAAGTGCACGATGGTGTGTGTATACAACACGTGGATATAAGAAGTTGTGCGTAAATTGTATAATAGAAACAGATAAACCTTAGTCTATCAGTAGCTGATCTTGTGTGGCTACTTCCCCGTTCCTTCTTCTGTCAAAATACCACTTGCTTAGCGACATTTCACACAAAAGAAAACTAAATCAAACAAGAAATGGACTACACTATCTAAAAAAAATTCTTAGGAGCGCCACCCCCCCCCCCTTTTCAACGGGGATAAAACGTTTAAAAAATAAAAAAAACGATACAACTCTATCAATATATTGTCAATTATGGTGGTCCAAGAAGGTAGATATCTTCCTAAAAAAGTTCCACAAGACCAAGATTTGGTATCTGAGAAGAGTATTAAAAGTCCTACAAATACAATCGACAGTTATAAATCTATTATTGGTGTGTGTATACAACACGTGGATATAAGAAGGTGTGCGTAAATTGTATAATAGAAACAGATAGCTCTTAGTCTATCAGTAGTTGATCTTGTGTGGCTACTTCCCCGTTCCTTCTTCTGTCAAAATACCACTTGCTTAGCGACATTTCACACAAAAGAAAACTAAATCAAACAAGAAATGGACTACACTATCTAAAAAAAAAATCGTAGGAGCGCCCCCCTCTCCCTCCCCTTTTCAAAGGGATAAAACGTTTAAAAAATTTAAAAAACGATACAACTCTATCAATATATTGTCAATTATGGTGGTCCACGAAGGTAGATATTTTTCTAAAAAGTTCCACAAGACCACGATTTGGTGTCTGAGAAGTGTATTAAAAGTCCTACAAATAAAATCGACAGTTATAAATCTATTATCCGAAAGCTCGATAGACAATTCGTTTGAATTGTCATTTAGCGTACTTCCAAATTATTATGACGTGTCACTACAATATTAGGTCACACTTTGTACTTAGTTTATATCAATTTCCAAAAGCCATCTAAGGCAGTGGAGCAAACAAATGTGCTCTGAAACCTAATAGCAAATTTGTATTACCTCCCGTAAATAGCTCTTTGAAACAAGTTATATTCTACTGGGTAGGAACAACTATTTTGAGTTATAGCTTCGCCTGGAACAGACAGTAATGACTAAAGCCCCCGTCAGACAGGAGTGGTGACCCTACTGCGCTCTGCGACCGAACGGTGGCCTGGAAATACACATGGTCGTCGGCAAGCGTGATCACAACTCGGAAAAATGTCACAAAATTACAAACTTAAAAAAGTCGCGTTCTTACTGCGACCTGTACGTTTATTTAGCATTCTCGCGGCGGGTTCGTCACGATCTCTCCGCGCTTATGGCGTTTCAGTTGAGATCTATAAGATTGGCAACGGCGGTCATCGCGAACCCGCGTCGCTCAACCACACGTCTTATCTGGGCTACACGTGCGTTTCCACTACGTGATCACGGCGACTATGCAAGCGCCATGAGGTAGCCCCCATTTGGTCGTGATGCAATCGCACAACAGTGGTGGAATCATCGTAACATCGCCATGACAAGGACTCGACAGCTTGGTGGGGTCGCGCTCAACGCGTGAGAGTTGTGGTGAAGACGCCATGAAGGCACCGCTGCAAATGTTACAATTTTCGCAGCGTCTTTTCCGCGTTTGTACTGCGCATGTGCTACGTTCATAGAGATGTTACCACGCTTATCTCGCGACCCACCACGTTCTCTCGGTTTTCTAGGTCATATGGCAGGACCTTGGCGTTTGCTTTGAACATACTCAAAGCAAACTCCGTGACCCAGCGATCAATGTCGATCATGGAGACCACAGAACGATATCTCGCATTTCCACAACGCACGCTCTAAAAAACATTTTTTGTCGCCCTAGCAGCGCAATAAGGACTTTTGCGACCCCATCACGTTCTCGCAGGTTTCCAAATCATATGAGCATGTTCAAAACAAACGTCGTGGCTCGGCGATCATTGTCGACCATGGAGACCACAACACGAAATCTAGTGTTTCCATCGCGCTGTTACCACGCTTATGGCGATCTTGACTCGCTCTGAGACCATTTTTTGTCGCAGTAGAAGCACAGTAAGGACGCAACCCCGGTCTGACGAGGGTATAACAGTGATGTATTTAAGAAGCTGGAGCAATTTGACAAAAATTCTGAAGAAAGCAGAGAGAGAGAGAGAGAGAGAGAGAGAGATGGGGTTTAACGTCCACTAGAAACAAACTATGACATTTTGGGACTAACATATGGTTTCATTTTATTTCAATAATTCGCTTGTGCGTAGGGGTCTTTAGCAGTGGGAGGAAACCGGAGTGCCCGGAGGAAACCCACGAGGTTGAGAAGGCACCCCTATCTCCATGCCACATAGGCTCACACCAGGGCTCGAAACCACAGCCGCAAGCCAGAGGTGACCGGCCAGCTAGAGGTCGAAGCGCGGCACTCTAGACCACTAGGCCTCCCAACCCCCCTGAAGAAAGCAGACATGTGCTATGGCTGTTTTACATCTGGGCACATGAAAGATACCTGTCGCTTTAGACATCCCACTGTTATGCATTATGACAAAGGGAAGAATGAAAATAACGACAAAGTTAGTACGGGTATCCAGACCAATTCAATTACAGAAAACCAGCAGAGGATACAGTCCCATGCGGGGCCTGGGGCCAATGTACCCTTGTCCGGGTAAAGAACAGTAAAGGATCCTGTGGTATTAAGACTTTTTGCATTTATGGATCATCCCAATCATTGTCAGGTTGAAGAATAGCAAAGGATCCTGTGGTATTAAAACTTATGCATTTATGGATCCAGGAAGTACAGCTAATTTTAAAACCGAATCCGTAATGGATAAGTTAGGTGTATCGGTACCCTGCTATTTTTTATTTTAATGAATTCTTGTATCTTGTATTACCAAACAAGTTTATTTTATTGTATGTGGCTTCTATCTATATGTTTTACATTGTGTACTCATAAGCTGGATTTTGGCGCTATACAAGTTCAATAAATTAATATTATATTAATTAAAACGTCTCGCGGTCTCTCTCAGCCCGCGGAAAGTGGGACGTTAATCTTCATTTTATTTCTATAAAGGTGTGGACAGACGAGCGTATTTTTACGACCGATCTCGGCGATTGAAATTCGCCAGCGATTTTTTTACGGCCGATAACGAACGGGCACACGTAGCGATCGTCTCGAAAGCGTACGCCACTCTGTGAGTAATTATGTCGATCACGTGACTCCTGCAAAATTGCGAATTGCCGAAAACGTAATATTGCTGCAGTAGCTGCTATTTATTTGCTTCTAAAACGAAGAATACGAAGAAGAGCTCGATGGATCAATCGAAAATTGTGGTGTCGAACATGGATAATGAGAGGGAAGCGTAAAGGTGTATTTTCAAATTTTGTTAGGGAGTTGGAAAATGAAGACCCAGGCATGTACAGATCGTACATGCGGATGCTGCCTGAGCATTTTAACATAATATTAGAGATGGTTAGGCTCCACATCCAGAGACAGGATACTGTTATGAGAGAGTCATTCAGTGGAGATCAGAGACTGGCCTTAACCTTAAGATTTCTTGCCACTGGTAAGTCTAATCAGGTAACAACTGGCAAATCAGAAGTGACTGGTAAATGGGATATACATAGACAAACAATATTTTTATATGGGGCCTATTTGGAATTACCAGTATTTTTTTTAAAAAAAAGAGCACAATTTATTTTATCCAGTGTAAGCAGTAAAAATGGATATCTGACATCTGTAGACATGTCTGTTTCTTGGGGGCCACAAACATGTTCATATGTAAAATACAGCCTTAGGGTAAAATCTGTAGTGCTTTATATCACTAGATTGGTTTTCAATAGTTATTTTCATTCATTTGTAGGGGAATCTCTTCATAGTTTATCTTTTGCTTATCGTGTTGGAAGATGCACGGCATCAGGAATAGTCAAGGACACATGTACTGCAATTTATAACTGCATGAAAGGCACTTATCTCAAGGTAAATATTTTTAAATTGTAAATACAAATTTATTCAACTGAATAAACTACCATCTTATTCATCTAAGAGTACATAACTATGCTCTTAATTTTTCTGGTCTAACAACAATGGTTAGGTCATTATCTAAATCTTACATAATGTATCCTTAAAGCTGAACTCTGATTACAAAACTACAGGTTTTTTTCCATATTTTTAGAGCAGAAGTACACTGTGGTTTACTTATTTTGTCTTAATTAGTAAAATAATATGTACCTGATCAGACATATTAAGTGTGTACCGGTAGCAATAATATTTTCAGTAAAGGAAAAGTTAAAAACCCTCAGTCAGTAAGTAATTAGTAGTCGAAATATTGCTAGCCAGATGTGGACAGTGTGGTTGACAAATGGTATACTGGATGTGGGCCCCTGTTTTCATACGCTGTACAATCGCCATACTTGTTCTGCAAATTGAAAACAAGTATGGTGATAATGTTTGGCAGCAATTTTTTTTATTTAATTATTTCTGTAGTTTTGTAATCAGGGTTCAACTTTAAAGGATAATATTGGTGTCAGTCATTATCACAGAACTGGTGAAACACATTCCAAATATAATTTTAACACAGAGATACGTTATTAAGGTTTCATGAATCGGAATTGACGAAGGCAAAAGGAATACATGAGTTATCCCTGACTGAAGTGAAGAGTGATAACAGATTCACGGCCGAATTTCTGTTCGCTAATAATTCCTTCGATGATCAAAAGTTGTTATATGGGACTGCAAGAGGATATCTGACAATTCAATAAAGTAATTGAGTGTCATTAGATAAGAGAATACAAGAAAAATAGACATAGTCCCAACATTCCCTTGTTTTTAGTCCTTCTATACCTTATAATAATAGGTTGCCAGGCAACGAAACATACGCCCACACAGCAGCCAGATTGTCCGGGCAGTCAACAAGAGTTGTCACATATTAAGGAATTATCAGAAAATCATTAGAATTTGTTTGGTTTTTATAATCAAACCTGTTTTTTTTTAAATCAGATAATAATTGTGACCTCCAGAGGCACAACAAGCTAAAAGGGGTGATTTTTCGTACAATCAGGGGACATAATTCAGGAAGTAATGACCCGATGGGCGCAAATATCGAAAGGGACCAAGATCTTTGGGTTATAAACATACATGTCAAGTTTCATCAAAATCGATTCAAAATTGTGACCTTTATAGGGTCCACAACCTTGATATAACATATTTTCAAACTATTCGTGTACAAACGGCGGCCATTTTGTCCGTCAATTCTAGTCCGATTTTCACGTAATTCGAACTCTCTCTTCATTACCATGTAACGGTGATATAGTCAAACGTTTTTTTAAATCGGATAATAATTTTGACCTCCAGAGGGACCAAAAGCGAACAAAAGCAATTTTTCGGACAATCAGGGGCCATAATTTCAGGAAGTTACGATCCGATGGGCGCAAATATCGAAAGGAACCAAGATCTTTCGGTTATAAACATACATGTCAAGTTTCATCCAAATCGGTTCAAAATTGTGACCTCTATAAGGTCCACAACCTTGATATAACATATTTTCACACTATTCGCGTACAAATGGCGGCCATTTTGTCCGTCAATTTTGGTCCGATTTTCACGAAATTCGAACTCAACCTTCATAACCATGAAACGGTGATATAATCAAACGGTTTTTTAAATCGGATAACAATTTTGACCTCCAGAGGGACCACAAGCTAAAAAGGGCGATTTTTCGGACAATCAGGGGCCATAATTCAGGAAGTTACGATCCGATTGGCGCAAATATCGAAAGGAACCAAGATCTTTGGGTTATAAACATGCATGTCAAGTTTCATCCAAATCGGTTCAAAATTGTGACCTCTACACTGTTCACAACCTTGATATAACATATTTTCACACTATTCGCGTACAAATGGCGGCCATTTTGTCCGTCAATTTTGGTCCGATTTTCACGAAATACAAACTCAACCTTCATAACCATGGCACGGTGATATAATCAAACGTTTTTTTAAATCGGATAACAATTTTGACCTCCAGAGGGACCACAAGCTAAAATGGGCGATTTTTCGGACAATCAGGGGCCATAATTCAGGAAGTTACGATCTGATTGGCGCAAATATCGAAAGGAACCAAGATCTTTGGGTTATAAACATGCATGTCAAGTTTCATCCAAATCGGTTCAAAATTGTGACCTCTACAATGTTCACAACCTTGATATAACATATTTTCACACTATTCGCGTACAAATGGCGGCCATTTTGTCCGTCAATTTTGGTCCGATTTTCACGAAATTCGAACTCAACCTTCATAACCATGGCACGGTGATATAATCAAACGTTTTTTTTAAATCGGATAACAATTTTGACCTCCAGAGGGACCACAAGCTAAAATGGGCGATTTTTCGGACAATCAGGGGCCATAATTCAGGAAGTTACGATCCAATTGGCGCAAATATCGAAAGAAACCAAGATCTTTGGTTTATAAACATGCATTTCAAGTTTCATCCAAATCGGTTCAAAATTGTGACCTCTACACTGTTCACAAGCTAAAAAACGTCATTTTTCGTACAATCAGGGGCCATAACCCATGAAGTTACGGTCCGATACATGCCAATATCGAAAGGAACCGAGATCTTAGGGTGATAAACCTATATTTCAAGTTTCATTGAAATCGGATAAAAATTGTGACCTGTATACTGTTCACAAACAATTGTGGACGGACGGACGGACGGACGGACGAACAGGGGCGACGACAATATACGTCCACATGAAAATGTGGGCGTATAAAAACCTCTCATAGTCTTACACAACAACTTTATGTCTTCAAAGGAATTATTAGTGAGCAGAAATTCGCCCAAGTATCTGTTATCACTCATCACTTCAGTCAGTTATGAACAGGGATAACTCGTGTTTTCCTTTTCGCGTTCGTCACTTGCTATTGTTGAAAACTTTATAACTCATCTATCGTAGCAATGATCTCTGAGTTAAAATTATATTTGGAAAGTGTTTAACCAGTTCTATCACATATGCGATAATGACTGACACCAATATTGCCCTTTACTTTAAAATAAGTCGAACTAACTTTTTTCATATTCACATAAAAATGAAAAATGTGAGAACAATCTTGTTTTGATCATTATGCAACTGTACCAGTAGTCTAGTACAGCTAGTAATGTTGCATTGCATCACCTATTACGCCAAACACATTTATACGCTCTTCGTCATAATTGCCATGTGGTGCGACTGGGGTTGGTACATGTTTTGATTTTGGAAACATTGGGGTGGAACTGGAGTAATCTGATAATTTTGGAGTTCATCCATTTCAGCTTTAAATATCAAGTCTTGAAAATGGTGTTTTAAATGGATTGCGTTCTTTTGTCAAATTTTTTGAGGGACTTCGCTATTAGCGCACCAAATATATCTGCTTCTGATTGTTCACACGATTTACTAGATTGTTCGATATCTTTTTTTGTCTCATTTTCCAAAAACTGACAAAGGCCATCCAGAACCGCAGCTTCTTTTTCTTCCTTTTTTTTCTTAAATACTTTAGTTGGCATCATTTTTTTCCTGAATTGTGCGCTTTATTGTAGGAGAACTAATTTGTTCCTCGTCAAGTATCGAACTGTCATTGTCATCTGACCCGACATCATGCTGATCACCATCAGGGGCCTAAAATAAAAATAATTTGTTGATTTATTCTTTCAGATGCCAGACACTCCTGAAAAATGGAAGAACATTGACAAAGACTTCAATGAGAAATGGAATTACCCATTCTGTGTAGGGGCATTAGATGGCAAACATGTCCGGATAAAAAATCCAAAATGTGCTGGCCCATTGTATTTTAATTATAAGAAATTTTATAGCATTGTGCTCCTAGCTTTAGTAGATGCAAACTACAGATTTTGACATTGGAGCACCTGGAAGGAATGGTGATGCTGGCATTTATAACAACTCAACACTGAAAGCTGCAGTTGAAAGAAACTTATTGAACTTTCCTGATACTGATGTAACCCCTGGCACTGACAAAACTCTGTAGTTATCACATTATGGGGGATGATGCCTTTGCTCTTAACAGAAATATGATGAAACCGTACTCTTATTTTAATTTATTTTAATCCCTTCAAGTGCCCGTGATTCACCAATACCGCTTGAACCTGAACATATCGAAATGATACTGCTTGAATGTTGCTGCCTTCATAATTACTTGATAACAAATAAATCATCTCATTATGTCAATAATCATGTATGCAGCCTGACTGGAATTCAACCAACTAGTCACAAAAATGCACCAATGGATGCAAAAGCACAGCGTCATGCACTGAAAGACTACTTCATATCTACAGAAGGCATGGTCCCATGGCAGGATAACATGATTAGTTTTGAACAGTAATGTGATAAATAAAAAATTACCAGTAAATTTGTCTGAGTTTTAGATTTTGACTGAAATGGTTTTAAAAACTGCAGGCGATCCAAAATCCATTTATTTTCTCAGTTACATGATGGGCTGCACTGCCACTGGGAGGTGATTTTATAACTTTACCCAGTTGCGTACGAAGACTTTTCATTCTTGTTTTAATCTGATCAACATAAAAATATAACCCACGTAAGGTAAAGGTACATGCTAAAAGAGGCCAAAATAAATACATGCCATCTGGGTAGAAATAAAGATGGGGTATGGACTCTGTGTTATCTTTATTTGTGTATTTAGAGGGGAAAAGTTTATCAAACAACCCATTAAAATCTTATTAAGCGGCATTGTCTTGGTAACCATTCATTGTGTTCTGGAATTAGGGTTGGATCCATGCTCAAGACCTCCCTTCTATGCAAAGGCCAGCTTAACAGGAGCGGGGCCCCCAACGCAACGAGAGGATTATTTCTATATCCCTTTGAATTGCACTCATAAAACACAATTGCACGGTCTGTAATACAAAAAATATTACATATTGTCACTTCCGAATGGCAATGCACGGAAATGACCTATAGCGGCGTGGAACTGTTATAACAAGTGAAATTGCTGCTAGACGCCTAGATCGATCATCCGAGTTGAACTTCACAGAGAAGGATTAAGGGATACCCCCAGTCTCAGACCTATATCTACTACCGTGAAGCTTTCGTCTGGAATTTGAATTTTTTTCTCTTTTTCATAAACCGCGGGGCCCTGGACCTGGGCCCCTCGGGCCCATGTCTAAGTTGGGCCTTGCCTCTATGGCTAATTGACAAGCGGAAACATTCTCGACAAAATTACGATCGAACCTTGGACCACCAGGCTAGCCAGCCAGCATCTTACTCACTTAGCCACCGTCGCTCTTGTAAGATATAACAATATAAAGCATGAAATGTGAGATCCATTAGTAGAATTATCTCAAAAAATATGAGGGAGGGGCTTGAATTTACATTACCCATACCATCACACACACACACACACACACAAAATGTCAGTAGTTGCTATTATGAAATGAAGATTTTTCAATTTTATCAAGAACCCTATCACTGAAAATTACTAAAATATGAAAATTAACCCCCCGGTCTCTCGTTAATCGTGCAAGATATCAATTTTTCAAAATTTCCAAGCCCCCTTTTCCTCCCCTTGTTCGTTTTGCGCCCCCCCCCCCGCCCGCCCTCCCTCATTTTCAAATACATTCCACATGTATGTGGAAACTATTGACAAAATTGAAATTGAACCCGTTTAGCAGCCGACTTGATAGATCGATAATAATATAATATTATATTATTAATAATACCGTACTAATTTTAGGCCTACGACGGTGACACACGTCGGCAATTAATGTCTACTTACCAGTCATAGCGAGTTTTGCGGCTATTTCCGTCATGACACAGTCTTTAGCAACCCGATCTCGGTATTCAGGCATGGTTATGTCAAAAAGGCAAGGGCTTTCACCCCATAGAGTAGCCGACTTGATAAATCGATAATAATATAATATTATAATTAGTATTAATAATACCGTACTAATATTATTAGGCCTACGACGGTGACACATGTCGGCAATAAATGTCTACTTACCAGTCATAGCGAGTTTTCCGGCTATTTCCGTCATGGCACGGTCTTTAGCAACCCGATCTCGGTACTCCGGCATGGTTATGTCAAAAAGGCAAGGCCTTTCACTCCATAGAGTAGCCAATTCTTCTTCTTTTATGAGACTCCACGTTTCAGGAGGAGAGGTAGCCATATTGAGATCATGTCATATCAACAACGTCGATGATTGGCTCATAAAAATGAATAGCCCGACAATATCCGCTCGATACGGGCACACGAAGGAAATTTGATCGCCGGCTAAAAATATTCGGCCGAAAATATCTAACATGCTAGATACGAGCGATTGATCGGGTGAATGGTTCGACGATCAGAATCGTCGTCGCCCTGAAGGGGTGGTACACGGGCGTATTTTTCGAGCGATTTTAAAAATCGCCGCGATCGGGCGAAAAAATACGCTCGCCTGTCCCCCACTTTACTCCTGGAAAGTTTACACCGCGTCTTCCTAAGAATACCAATTGGTCTGTCCAGTGTAGGTAATCGGCTGATTGGGACGATGGATGATTGGGACCAGGCTGATTGGGACCAGATTCTTGGCTGATTGAGACCACGATAAGGCTGATTCGGACCATTATTTGAATGACAAGAGTATTTAAAATATGTTTGCATATATTTGATAATAAGACAAAAATGACAATAAATAGTATATTTTTTTCAATACCAATGTGCTAAATCATGGAGAAGATGCTTCACATTCTTGGCTGATTGGAAACAAGATTGTTCTTTGTATAATATTTTAATCAGTAAATATCATTCAAGGCATCTTGAACCAAGTTTCAAGGAGCAATGATGTGGGCTACTACTACCTGGTGTTTTTAACGTCCGTTTCCACAGAAGTGATGTCGCAGACAAGTCATAGGAGAGCCGAGGCTTCTTCCTGTTTTTAGAATATGATTTTGCAATCTTTCCATTTGCGGTCTTGAGCCATGGAGTAGGTTTAGTGAGAAGTTCTTCCCTTTATTTAATAAAAACACATTGTTTGGTAGTTGATCTGTAGAGACAGCATTTATGCAGACATATATGCGTCTCGTCTCTGGATTGGTAGAAGTCATCTTTTTGGCTTTAGTGTTTAGGTGCCAGGCCCGTTTTATCGTGGCCTCCCCTTATCCCACTTTGCAGGTTTGGTGTCTTTGTAGTGGATTAGTGTTTAGATGCCGAGCCCGTCTTACCGTGACCCTCCCTTACTCCACTATCTTGCTACTTTGGTGTATATCCCAGACGATGACTTGGTGTTTGTAGTCTCGCAGCCGCTCTTTCACCCCTTAGTTTCGATATAAGTTTGCATATATCTCTTCTGGGGGTGATTGATAGCTGTCTTCGTGTAGATCTTGTCATCCAGTCGGAATCTGTATGTGTCGAGTTCAACCAGCTTTAATTCCCAGAGTGAATTGACCTGTCTTTTTACCATACTGTATATTTCCGTGGTGCTGTGTCCTTGAGACCTTCGTTGGCGAGTCGATCTGCCTCTTCGTTTCCTCTAATGTTCACATGTGATGGAATCCACACGAGCTCCAATTTGCTTCCCTTTTCTAGGACCCTCTGGTACAGCTGTCTGATTTCCAGAATGACTTCTGGTCTTGAGCCCGGCTTGTCATTTTGGAGTGAAATGAGACTGCTCAGAGAGTCGCTTGGGATGACGAACTTACTAGTCTCTTGATAAGAGATCCATGATATAGCATCACGGATGGCCACAATCGTTTATCACAAGCTCCTCCAGTCGTAGTTCCTTGACTGTTTCCCTGATCGAAGCTTTTCTTTCTAGGATGTCTTACATATCTTGTCTTCTTTAGGCTGACAAAGGCCGGGGATCTCTCGGCCAATTGCGAGATCTTAGTCCAATACCTTGTTGCTAGTTCTTTTCTTCTTAGGGATAGGGGCAACTCTCCGGCTTCCTGTAGTAATGCCTCTCTCCTGGTCCCAAGCCCTACGCCAGTCGCAATACACAGAGCTTTGTATTGGATGGTGTCAAGCTTAATTAAGAGTGTTGGCGCGCAGTTCATGAAGACAATGATGTGAGCAAATTTTCCATATTTATATATTCTGAGAAATGTAATCTAACCAACTGGCCGAGACAGAGACCTCCCTGATCTAGAAAGGTGTTGAATGCCATACACTATGGTTGAGAAATGTGTCAAATTTTCTTAGCAATATACACATGAAACAAAGTTAATTAAACTCGGCTAGCAATATACAAGAACCTAATTAATCACACCATTTATTGTTAATTACTGACAAGCCCAGTAAACCAATAAACAATCACACAAATTCCCTATTGTGACTGTCAGTAAAAAGAAAAATGTAGTAATATAGTACATTTTCCATGATGCTACCTTATGTGGAAGCGGGCGTTAAACCACCAGCGTAAGTAATGATGCTACCTTCAGGTTACTTGGGTTAGAATTGAGTATAAATCTATTATGTGTATTTTCTGAACAAGGTAGGAATATAAACATTTTGACTGTTTTTATAAACATCATATTCGAAATTACCGATTTCTGTTATGCTACTTATTGTATTGCTGGTGTGAGTTTTCGCGTTTGTATTACTTTTATGGACATTAACATTAATTGGTATAAATTTTAAATAGTATTTCTTTAAATAACATATAAATACACACAAATAATTGATTCAGCTTTCCGTTATGCAACTCTATTGCTAGTATTTGTTTATTGAAATTAACTAAAATTGGTTTAAACAGTATTTCTACAACATATAATTACACACAATATATATAATGGATTCCGAAACAAGCTGTGGAGTTTACAAAATGGCATGTTTTAATTGCATAAAACGTATAATAATTTACATTAGATTAATGAGATAAATCTATGTTAATACAGTCACCATGACATAACAAAATGCAATATAAAACATAAATTGGCGTACATAAAAGCACATATTATAGTCCGGCTATAGCCTAGATAAAATCCCTTTAAACTACATTCAATATCAAAATCTTAGTTTCTAGTGGGTTTTTTTTTGGGGGGGGGGCTTCATTGTGTGGTCCGAATCAGCCTAGTGGTTGTCCGAATAAGCCTGGAATGTGGTCCCAATCAGCCATGGTCCCAATCAGCTTGGTTTCGGGGTGTATATCACTGACATCTCGTGGACATCCATGTATTGATTGATTGAGTATGCCAAATCTGTAGAGAATTAGTCAAATATGGAACGGCAACCGGCTTGGGAAGTAGATGGCATTTTATTTTCGATATCTGTTGGTGACAGATGCGTCTGGCGACAAACTATACTTTTAATGGCGCTTGAAGTAAGTGACCAGCGCAACAGAGAGCTTTTTACCTCGAGGTGACAGTTACCATATTCATATAACACTATACTTCTAAAAATTATATATTACATGTGGACAACAGAATCCCGACCTCTCTCTGACAAGTATTGTATGGACATGCACGTAAAATCCTTGGCAGTTGGTGGAATTGAATTACTAAATGCGATAGAAACGACTTAAGTGTACATAGCCACCATCATGATGAAGCTTATAAAAATCTAATTAATGTTCATTATCAATTTGATGAATCTCTATCACATTAAGACTTTCGACTATTCACAGCCTTGATAGAACATTTAAGATATTCAAAGGTTACATGTCAACTAATCCGTGTTATTACCAAAAAAACATTCCAGTTGAACTAATTATTTGACTTTTGGATTAAATTAAGACATCGTGTTAATATAAAAAATATATCAACGACCATAATCCATTGTACCTTTGTGACAACTTAATCTCATTCTCTCGCAGAAACATATTTTCACTCATCATTGTCTCTCATCAATCAACGCTCTTCTTAAGCTTTTTCATTCTATTAACGTTATAACAAGACAGCTTTGAATCTAAAGAGTCTGTTCTGAAAAGATTACACATTGGTTACATTGCGGATTCTTAATAACAACTACAATTGTATTGTGTGAACTTGCAATTTAAATTATAACATTGGTTACCTTATTCA
Organism: Patella caerulea; assembly: GCA_036850965.1. Taxonomy (NCBI): domain Eukaryota; kingdom Metazoa; phylum Mollusca; class Gastropoda; family Patellidae; genus Patella; species Patella caerulea. The sequence continues at coordinate 43,601,159 of JAZGQO010000001.1, read as the reverse complement.
CCACACAGAATAGAAGATTCTTGTTTTTTTTTAATATAAAAAATGCACACGGTTTAAAGATGGGTATTAACAGTTGGATTGATAATGTTAAAATAAAAAGTTGTTGTATTTCGCATTAAAAAGAAACAAATATTTGTATTATAATACTCAGATTAATTTCAAAACTTATTTTAAAGTATATTGCATGTAGTTGTAAACAACTTACAGATGTTTGAAGGCAAAATAAACCCGTAATGTTAATTTAGTGGTATGTGACTCAAAGACATGGTAATTTGCCTTCAAAACACTATTTATGTCGTATCGATGTCCGTTAAAACAGATAAACATACATTATTTTACATCATGGGGGCAATGATGAGTGTGATGAAACATGGTGTATAGTTTATTTACATCAATACCTTGATTGAGTTCGATTATGAGCATTTTCTGCATCTTAAGCAGGGCGATAAACAATTTGATTGGTCGAGACTTTGGAACACCCCTTCTATTCGAGCTAAAAAGTTCAAACTTGGTGTAGGTGAGTTCGAAGATGAGCATTTTCTGCCTCAAGTAAGCAGAGATAATCAATTTGATTGATGGATGCTTTGGGATACAATAACTTTAGTTCTAATTAAGTGAGAGTGATGAAACTTGGTGTAAAGTTTCATTATAGCAATACCTTGACTATGTTTGATAATGAACATTTTATGCTGAAGCTACGCACAGAGATAAGCAATTTGATTGGACAAGACTTTGGAACACAATAATTCTCTTTCTATTTGAAGTAGAATGTTCAAACTTGGTGTAGGAGTTTATTAGGTGATGATGGACACTGTCTGCTTACGGTAAGCATAGATAAGCAATATGATTGGTTGATGCTTTGGGCACGATAAATTTGGTTATAATGAAGTGAGAGTAATGAAAGACCGAATATAGATCCATTATTTCATTACCTTGACAACGTTCGATTGTGATAATGTTCTGATTAGGCCAAGGGTCGATAATCAATTTGATTGGTCAATACTTTGGAACATAGCGACTCTGCTTTTGATTGGAGTAGAATGTATAAACTTGACGTAGAGGTTCATTAGGTGACTGTCTTGACGGAGTTCAATAATTAACATTTCGAGCTTAAGCTAATCTGAGCTAAGTAATTTCATTGGCCGGGGCTTTTGGGTAAGATAACTTTGATTCTATCTGATGAAACTTGGTGTATAGTTTGATTGCTGGACACTTTTGAAAAAAACAAATGTGCGATTAATTACTATGCGTCATCTATTTATTTTGAAATTTCGGCGGGGGACATCAGCCTCATTGTTGGCTTGTTTATTTTAACTTATAAATTTTAACTTACTATCTAGATACAAAAACATATTACGTTTTCTAATACTTATTTAAAGTTTAATGACAAAAAAAGTGAACCAAAAGACTTTTGTATAGTTGTTGTATGTGCTACGAGTACGAATTGTGGATTTGATGTTAAAGAAATGGTTATTAGGGTTTCACACTGCGTAGCTTGTGTGAAACACTATTGTTTTTATTAAAATTCTTCTTATTAAGCTTTCATATTACATATGAAAGCTTATTGTTTCTGTTAAGATTATTATTATTATTTTTTTTTTGTGTTTGTTTTCTGCAAATCGGATTTCTCAGAATCTATCCGTAGGATCTTTCTGAAATTTTGACCTACCCCCCCAAAAATGGGGTGCGAACCTTGATTAAATATATTTTCAAAACGTTTTACGAATCCGAAATCACCGAAATTTACGAACGACGAAATGGACAAAGCATAGTCGTAACTTTGTTATTTTTTGACCGATTTTACTAATTCTTTTTTCTTTGAATACCTTGAAAAAAATCATTTTCATCTGCAGTTTCACATTTTCGAATTTCGAAAATTCGTCGCTGTGATTTCGAACCGGAAGTTTAGACCAATTTGACAACTTCTTTAATAGTTGTACGATTGTCATGAAATTTATTATATATGTAGACCTTACCGATGTGACTTCAAAAATATAATTAGAAATTTTCTAACTTATCTCCCCTTGACGAAATTAAAGATCAAAATTTTCAAAAAAATCATCGAAATATAGGTCAGAATGACCTGATTTTTTTTTTTTTGATACTAGACAAGTAATTACTGATTTGTACACAAAATATAAAGTTTGTTGATCGAACCGGAAGTGCCACCATCTTGAAACGTGAAAAATCCCTAAGGCTTTTTTGCTATTTTACTTACAGACACGGGATTTATGTTTTCTGAATCCTTGAAAGATGATCTAAAAATTGTTCAGAGAAGAATTTTGATTTAGGTCAATTGATGGTTGCCATTTTGAAGTGAATATGAAAAGTAGTAGCAATTTGAAGGGCCGAAACTTTGAAACACAATAACTCTCCTTCTAATTGAGCTAGAATGTTCAATCTTGGTGTAGACGTTCACTATGTCAATGTCATGATTGAGTTCAAATATGAGCATTTTCTGTCTAGGGTAAGCAGAAATAAGCATGCTGATTTGTTGATTCTTTAGGGCAAGATAACTTCGGTTATAATGAAGGGAGGGCGGTGAAACTCTTGTTAATCGAGAGTGTAATAGCTGGCATGTTGTGTGAAATCGTTGTATCTTTTTTTTAAATATCAGGGATAGCTGACAAAAAGAGATCGAAAATCCAAAAAGTCGTATGTTTACGATTTGGAGCATCTTTAAAGGTTCTTTTCTCTTAAAGTCAACATAATACTTTTTGGGAACTTCTTCTACAAAGAGTCTTATCGGTAGTCTTTTATATGAAAACTTCGATCAACAGTCCAAAATATCTGGAGTAGAAGAATAAAAGGATCGAACATTGAAAACGGCACCCTTTCATTGTTAAGCGAAACATGCAGTGTGTGTGACTACAATCTGCACATTTAGTCATTGTATAGAGCTTATTCAACAGTATCGAATTCCAACTGCTTAGGGATATTTTACGTGCACTCCAATGTGTACACGCGACCTTGGTTTTTCGTCCCACCCGAACGACTAGACAGCTGTCCTTGTCAGGCCCTCCGTTCTGCCTCACTGACAAGGGGGGACCACGCCGGAAAATCGAGATGATCTTCCTCGTTGCAGAACTTTCAATTCAGGCCAAACGTTTATTGCATACGATTAAGCTGGTCAGTTGGAGCTTATTTTCAAAAGTTTTGTAATAATCGGTTGGTAATTAAAATACCGTGCGAATTAAACTGTTAAAACATAAAATTTCGCCCGGTTATAATGTTTCTGACTTTAAAGTCAGCAATTTGCCGATTTTAGAGGGCAAATGTTTATTGCGAACAATTAAGCTGGTCAGGGGGAGCTTATTTTTAAGGGAGGCTGAATGGTTAGCATGTGCACGCTGTATCGTAACGTCTGTCATTGAGTCAACGGGCGTCGTTTCGATTTCGAGATTGCACGTGACATTGAGTATGGTGTCCAACCTCGTGGGTTTTCTCCGTGCCATTCAGTTTCCTCCCAACAGCTAAAGACCAGTACGCGCAAGGGAAGTTTTTAAATAAAATTAAAAAACATATGTTAGTCCCGAAATGACCTAGTTTGTGTCGAATGGACGTTAAGCCGCATTTCTCTCTTTTTTTTATTTTTAAAGTTTTGTAATAATCGGTTGGTAATCAAAGATACTGTAAAAGTGATAAAACAGAAAAATTCACCCGGTTGTAATGTTTCTCACTTTAAAGTCAGCAATTTGCCGATTTTAAGGGGAAAACGTTTATTGCGAACGATTTAGCTGGTCAGGGGGAGCTTATTTTTAAAAGTTTTGTAATATTCGGTTGATAACTAAAGGTACCGTGCAAATTAAACTAATAAAATAGAAGATTTCGCCCGGTTGAAATGTTTCTATCTGTAGGTCAGCAATTTGCAGATTTTAGGGAGGTTGCGTGACTGAATGGTTAGCACGTGCGCTCTGTATCATAACGTCTGTCATTGAGTCAACTGGCGTTGTTTCGATTTCTTGGTTGTACGTGACAAGGAGTATGGTCGCCTGTCCAACCTCGTAGGCCGTAACGCCGCTGCCCGGATAAAATTTCCCTCATTGCACACTTTATGGCGTATGCCCGTCTTCATTAGCCCATTTTAGGAGCAAAACAGTAGGACGTTAAACAACCATTCAATTTGATTTCATTTTCTCTATGTTGCTTATTTATTATAGTGGATAAATGTTTTTCTGGTTCTATTAATTATTTCATTTCTGCATAGAAATCTTGCTTTGAACAGGTTTTTTTTTATTGCAAAGTGCCATTCTTGTATATTGCAGTCTATGACCCTTTGTTTAAAACATGCTTAAGAAGTTGTCACGATTTCCTACTTATAACCAAACATATTGGAAACCATAATTATATAACATATCTCTAATTTTGGAAGCCCGATTACAGCGATACAAGTTTGGGTTATTTCCTTTTAGTTTAGAGATTATTTTTTTGCCGAGGGTGCAATGTTTCTCATTACATTTAAATTTGTAACTTTGTGAGTTTTGACCAATTTTGATAATTATGTCTTTATAATTTTCCAAATTTACATATTTAACGTAAATATTCAAACAATTGGGATCAACCTGATTCAAAAGTTTTTAGTTTTGTTCAAAGTTTTCTCATTTAATTTTTCGATGTTTTCTTACCATTTTCATTTCATTTTTCTGAAAGTTTTGAAGTGGGAAGTCATCCCGATTACAGCAACACAAGTATCAGTTATTTCCCTTTAGTTTTCAGATTATGCAATGTTTCATACTATATTTAGACTTGTAACTTCGCGAGTTTTTGACCAATTTTGATAGTTTGTTATTCTTATCCTTTTTTTGAGATACTTGATATAATCTATGACACGTGACGATGAATATGAAAGCTTTCATATCTGCATGGGACAGTAGCAGATCTAGTTATTATTCTTCTTATTATTATTTTTTCCAATTTGCTTATATCTCAGGAACTACTTGTCGGATCGACGCAATGTCTAAAGTTTTACCGAAAAAGTGGGTGTGACTTAGAGATTAAGGCTATTTCCGGCATTCTGCGACAATGCGAAATGTCCGAAATCACAAAAATTGTTGTTTTTTGAAATATTGCCGTAATATTAACAACAATTGTTGGATTTTATCGTTTGATAGTTTTTGAAATAGCCAGAGACATGGCACATAGCTACGGGTCTTTAGATTTTTAAATTTCGCCGAATCTTCGGAAAAATAAGGCGCCAAATTTTGAAAATTTAAATTTTGACAAATAATTATTTTATTAATGAATATTTTTTAATGACGTTTTACCAAGGGTTAAAGGGTCGTCGGATTTGGGCAAAAATGTGAACATTTTTTTTTTTTTGGATGATTTTCCTTGGTCGCTATTGGCTAATTCAGTTTATCGGTTCTATACAAATTATTTATCGTCCGATTTGTATAAAACAAAGTTTATATGCTCCATGGTCCAAAATGTCAGTTTTTTTGTTACCGGGAAAGTCTCCCGTCGGCACCGGAAGTGACGTAAATTTAGCAAAAACTACAATTTTAACAGTTCGGTACCACTTTTTGAAAGCAAAAATTATTTTCTTCAAATCTAATATGACTGAAAAGATGTGCCATATAAAGGCGCACAAAACATCGGGCTCAGTTTTTTTAATTTAGATTTCGTTTTCGGGCAATTTGGATTAAAGGGTGAAAAAAGGTGTCAAAATGAGCTATTTAAAACCCATCCAGCGTTTTCATATTAAAAAATATATCTTCGTAACATTCATAATCTCGTAACAATAACCCATACGAAGAGAATGTATGTGAAACTTAATTTGTAATATGCGCAGTTGCCGAGAAAAAGTCAATTTTGCATGAGTCACTTTTCACGTTATTTTGGTTGTAAAAGAATCAATTATTATGTGATTTTCAATTTTCTTTCATCTTTGGATGCCTAATGTCATAGTGGACAAGATCAAGCCATTCTACCTCATACGATGCCACCGGAAATGACGTCATTTGCTCAAAACTTAATTTTTAGCATTAAAAAACAATATTTTATTCAAATGGGTCATACTTGTTATTTTTTTCAAATTATGATATTTGATTTTATTCATCAAATAGAATGAACCCATACGATCATACAGATATCACAAAACGGTTTCTAACTTGTACGGTTGCAGAGAAATGTACGATTTTCCACAAGTCACTTTTCGAGGATTTTGGTCTATAAAAGTGTCGGTTATCATTCGATTTTCATAAAATTTTCATCATATGATATCTTATGTCATTTATGATTTCATAGAACTAATTTAACATTTTCAGTATCACCGGAAGTAATTATATTTTGGCAAAAACTGTATTTTTAGCCTTCAAAACATATATTTTTTTTTCAAATGTGTCTGATTTGTAATTTATTTAAAATTATGATATTTAGTTCGCATCAACTAATAGAATGAACCCATGCGATCATTCAGATACCACAAAATGGTTTCTCACTTGTATGGTTGCAGAGAAATAGACGATTTCCTACAAGTCACTTTTCAAGGTTTGGGGTCTATAAAAGTGGCAATTCTTATTCGATTTACATAAAATTTTCACCATGTGATTATTATTTCTGATTTTAAGAAACTAATTTAATATTTTCATTATCGCTGGAAGTACTGTGATATGGTCAGGATCACTTACATGTTACAAATGTATGAAATGAATTGATATTCCTGGATTTTTGTTGATTCTGTTTCCCTTTTAATTGATGTGTGCAATGTTTATGTGGAAATCTTTCAAGGGCAACATAGGAGCGAAAGTGACATAAGTTTAAAGTTAACGTGGCACCAGTGAAACCCGGCATTCCTGCATGCAGGTCTAGTATTATTATTAATTTAGAATGGATTTTAGAGGTCATTTTGATCTGCACCCCCAATTTTCACCTCCATATAGATTATTTGTCACACATGTATATTCTTTTCAAATACCTATATGTAAAACTAATGCAAAAAAGGGCCATATTAATGTGCCGCAATAATCTTTATTTAACCTACTTTGGCGCATATCCTTTTCTCTGAGTTGTTTTAGCGGCCATTTTGAAGAGCGCCCTCGTCATTTTATATCTTCATAAACTGTGTGATACATAATAATGAAGCCTATGGAAGTTCTTTCCTATTGCATGGCCTTTAAATGCCCTTTAAAAATATATACAGTTTATCTACGTTTTTGGGCGGCCATTTGAAGAGCACCCTCACTTGTTATCACTTTCGAGTCCGGAATACAACCCTAGCTTGTTTGGGAATAACTCTAATAAAAACTAATACAAAAGGTGGACAAACATGCATCATTGTTTCTTATTTAACACATATAGTCACTATATATGAGATTTAAAAGGCCATTTTGAAAATGTTCAGGGTACGGCCTGTTAATCTGTGATATATTCATGTTCAGAATAAAAGAAAAACTGGTCTTCAAAAACCACATGAGAATTTCTACCTTTCCAGGACGTGGCACCTTCCTGAATTACAACCCGGATTAGATGATCCATTGTTCAAGGAGCTAAGTCGCTAATATTTGGGACCTAGAAATTGGCCAAAATGGGTCGCAACTCATATAATAATGTAATCTGATTGTATATGAACTGATTTACATTTAATTGTTTCCGTTTTGACTCTTAATTTGAAATCAGTTATGTCCAGCGAAATATGACATGAGTCTCCACTAGTTTATTCCAGTCTATTGCGCATGCTCTTTAGACACGTAATGACCTGAATAGACAAATGCCATTCAAAGATTATAAATAATTCGTGTTTTCAACGTGTAAGACTGGATGATATTGAGTTAGAAACTTGGCAACTTTAACAATACAAGAAAACGTCTGTTGCAAGGTTTACTTCGACTGGACTGGATTATAAGTTATGAACGACTCACTATCATCCAAGACTTGTGTAAACAAACAATTTACTAAAACCAGATTTCGATATATTAGTCTGAGTAGGACGTTAAACCTATATTCGATATACATAACACTGTAACATAAATCATTTCCCCTTTCATCGTCATCACCGGGTGCCCGGACGAAAAAGGAAATTAAATTCCAGGAACATAGTTATATTTAAAGGTAATGTCTTTGTGCCCACCCATTAACCGACACTTATTCCCCTCGTTTATGTAAAACCAAATCCTAAAAAAGACATTCTCGGAAGATGAATTTAGGAGCTTAGTACATCTTATTGACTTAATTCTGGTTAGTCCGCCTAATCCCGTATTATAAAAAAGCTCAAAAGGTGGTTGATTGAAAAAAATGTAAAGATCACGAACATTATTTATTAGACAATGTATTTAATCGTTAATAAAACTTTCAGCTTAAAACACACCGGTTAAGTACATTAATTTTTAACCAGCTATAACACCGAGCCATCTGTGTATCACCATTTCGATACGAGGGGGTGTTCTACCAGTGCATGACCTCCTATGTATGTTCTAATAACAGCTACACCAACAACATAATACGTTAGCTCAATCGATGAGCGTAAGGTTAAGTGACAAAAAAGGACATACTGCCTGAAATGTGTCTGTATTTGGTCCCCTAAAAGGCATTTCCAACCTACATTTTATTTCTTAATATGCTTGGGATGACTAAAAAATAACCAAAAAAAAAAAATGAATGATATTAAAAATAATGTCATTGGAATTTGTAACTTTAGAAAATATAAAGCATGTATGTAAGAGTTATTAGCACACTTTCCGACTGATATGCCCCGGAAATAAAATCCATAACTGTTTTTGGCGTAGGATAATACATCGGTAATAACTGATTTGAAATTAAGAGTCAAAACGGAAACAATTAAATGTAAATCAGTTCATATACAATCAGATTACATCGATCGTGTTCATGGGGTTTTCGGGAATGGTAAGCCGTGACCCTAAAGCTGTAAATCGATAGTATTTGCCCCCTCATGATCACAATGCTTCACACTACATTTGAATAAATGTGTTGTATATTATTTACCTTTTCGTAATCATAAGGTTTACGGACAAGAGAAGGGAACTCTCTAGGACGGAAGTATTCGAAACACTGAGAATCGAAAGAGGTTGTCCATTTATGACCCAATGTTCCACACAAAATTTGGAGAAAAAAAAATCCGCTCATCACTATGCACTTTACAACAGCAACCAGGCTTGCAGTATACTTGTTGCAAAACGTGCATACTTTTAATTACGACACAGAATAGTTAACCTTTGATAAAATGAAACAAGATATATGAAACTGACAAGTATATCGATATGTACGGTTTTCATTTACACCACAATGCACATTATGGAGTATTCAATTGAGTGTAATAAAACAGCCCACCGTCTTACATACGTGAACATTTTAAATTCAACAAGTCAAAATGTGTTGTCTTGTTGGTTGTGGTGTATGAAAATCCTGTAAGACTTTGTGATTTCCCATGTTGAGTTGTTAAAGAGCCGTTCACACCAACGGCGATTTGAAGCGCTTTAAAGTGGCGTGCAAGGCGGCACCAATGCTTAACAAAGCTGGACTAAATCGTCAGGGTCGTAATAGATCGTTGGAAAGCTTTTATCAATGCGGGACATTCGGCAAGAGCGCCAACAAATTTTGGGCGCTCTGTCACGAATTAATTAAAGCGCCGAGAGCGCATCAAAGCTTAACAAAGTTCAGCAGAGTTTGACTCAGAGCGTTGGAAAGCTTTGTTAAAAGTGGGGATCCGTCCCAGTCTTCACGGTCTGTCACCACTTGACGTGCTCTGTTAAGATGTCTCAAGATTTTCTACGATTTGGCAGACTGTTTTAAGACTGTTTCAAATGTAACAAAGTTCAGCAAAGTTTGACTCAAAGCGTAGGAAAGCTTTGTCCAAAGCGGGGATCCGTCCCAGTCTTCACGGTCTGTCACCACTTGACATGCTCTATTAAGATATCTCAATTTTTGACAGTCTCTACCTTCTGTTCAAGTGTTCCTAGCAGGCACCTGAAGCTATTTGCCAGGATGCTAAAGGCATTCTCCACCTTGAGATCCCGTAGTTGCAGATTCTCTACTCATTTGCCCCCCTCTTCTAATGTATGGCTTCATCATGTAACTCTTCAGGGCAAAAGCATCATCAACCAGGATGAAGTATGGAGTATCTGGGGCAGCCCTATGAACCCATCTGCTAGGCATTCAAAGAGTTCAGTGTTTATGCATATCTGGTAGTCAGACAGGTGTCCTTTACCTCCCAGCTCAATCCAGATGAACTTGTACTGTGCATCTACCAAGGCAAGCATTGGTATGGAGAAGAACCCCTTGTAGCTGTGGTAGAGACTGCCTGTTGGTGGCTATATGTTTTCCATCCAAGGCACCAATTGCATGGGAGACATGTCACCTCTGTTCTAACTGCTGGGCAAGGTTTCTACATGCTTCAGGTGGGTTGAAGACCTCATCTTTATACGCCTGTACAATGGCTCTGTACACTTCCGGAATCAGCTCTGGTATGGTGGAGATACCACATAGGAATCCATATGCCAGTGACCTGTAGTTTTCCCAGTGGCCAGAAGTCTCGAGGTGATTGCCAGCTTGAGGACAGGGGGTGCCTGTAGTTAGTCTGCTGCTTCTGGATGACTGGTGTCACTCTATAGGATGCCATCGAACACATCAGGGGTAAATCTGCTGAAGTTTCTGAAGGCAGCAGGGTCTTCTAATCTGAGTTGTGCACCATTGAGGCCAGTGTATTGACCATACTGTTGTCTTCTTTCTTCCGTGAGCCATGGCCTGGTCCAGCAGCTCCTGATGAATAGTCTTCTCCCTCCTGCTGGTAGGTCACCCCCCCCCCTTGTCTTTGCTGTTATTCCTCCCCCTCAATGGCTAGGATGTATTTATACAGTAGGGAGACAAACATCGTGTCTTCTTCAGATACATTATGGTCTGGTACATCTGGATCTGCCATCGTGATGTGGGATCAAAGATGCAGTGATTTTGTGGATCTGCTCTGGATCAAAAGCGGCATGAAATCGGTGATCTCGAAATTTTCCACTGCGTAACACAGCTTAACGATTCTCAAAAGAGCTTAATAATCGTATCTGAGCGTGATGTATGGCGTCACAATTGCATCAAAGCGTAATAAAGCATATCAAAGCGTAACAAGGCCTGGTCAAGTCGGGAATTATCCGTCCCCAAAGCGTAACAAATTCGTATCAGAGCGTAACATTACTTAGGAGATCGTGATATTTTTGGAAAAGTAAACAAAAATGATGGCTCTTTGCTCGCCGATTTAAAGCGCGACATTCGCCGTTGGTGTGAACTAAACTTAAAGGAGCTAAATCGCTAACATCTGGGACCTAGAAATTGACTTAAGTTGGTCGCAACGCATATAATACTGTAATATGAATGTATATAAACTGATTTGCATTCAACTGTTTCCGTTTTACTCTAATTTCAAATCAGTTATGTTCGGCAAAATAAACCAGAAGTGTCAACCGAAGGCATTTTTTTTTTAGCGTCTAGTTATTCTAGTCTACATGCGCCGTTTGATTTGGTACAATGTTTTTAGCCTCGTTCCTCGAGTCTCTTGTTAGAACTGGGGCTGAAGCGCATTATGGTACACGATTCGTGTACCAATGGTAAAATATTTATTTTGTCTTAAATATTGGATATCAGAAGCCCACCTTTTCCCGGTAGGATCACATCATCAATTTTGATTTAAATTGACAAATAATTCGTGTTTTCTATGTTGAAGATTTTGGATGATATTGAGTTAAAGACTTAGCTCATTTAATACTGTAGCCGCGAAGTGTGGAAATGTTACATCCCACTTCTCCCTAGTTGCCACTGGCAACCTTTGATAAAACTTTCCCGTTAATTTCCAATGCAGGCGTAAAAGTATCAGAAATGAACAGTACTGCTAATTCCGGATACACGGATACTTTTATACAAGCATTGAAAAGAAGCGGGATGAAAACAAACGACTTGAAAGTCATACATTTTATTACAAATAAATTTCAACGGACGAACCATCCACCGATGTACATTTCACCAGTATTGGTCCACGTTTTGCACTTTCCTTTACATTACGTTTAATATGATCGCAGTCCTCTACGCCAGAAACAAGTTGTTTTGACGATGTGGCTGGGCTGTGATGTCAGTCTGTTCACGTCATCTATCTGCAGTCTAAACAAACTGACTGTTTTACGCTCAGGGTATTCAGGTCGTTTCTCCACTGCGAAATCATTTTACCATGAAAAAGAAGTAGTAGTTATTAGCACACTTTCCGAGATGTATCAGAACAGTTTTAGTCGAGGCGCCCGATTTTGTTTCAAGAGCATATTTCTTTATCCGTTCAAGAAATCTTTTTGACACTTTGTATAAACATCAACCTATTATAGTATTTTATTTTCTGATGTATTAGCTTATTGTTTAACATACAGAAGCTGATTAGGGTAGGTAAAGGTAGTTGTGCCAACTTTACGGGGAGTAGCGACCCTGTCGTGTTCAGCTACTGTGATCAGAGTATGAATCGTCTGACAGTCCCATTGATATTCTTGGAAGTTGTTTTCCTATTGCCTTCCAAACACATGCAAGGACGCGGAATGAACCACTCTGATCATGGGTGTAGACTGGGAGAGAATGAACCTTATTGATATTAAGATCTGATGTGAAACGTTTGTCTCAGAAATTATAAACCTATAGCGGTAAATCTCTTTGATCTTTGAGGTATATTCTATGCCCAGAATAACTTGCTATCTTAAAGTCGGGAGCGGTTTTGAACATATACAGGGCAATTTAGGGTTATTCTTCTGAATTTTTTTCTTTAAACCTGTAACGGGTTATTCTTCCACTGCGCATTTTTATTTCCCATAAGGAAACATGGAATAGGGTTTTCCTTACGGGAATTCTGGGATATACTCTCCATCATAGCGGGTAAAATTTGAGTTTTTAACAATCTGTTGACATTATGTGCTCACCAAAAAAGCACCACCTTATATGACATTAAAGGTACCCAACTTTCAATTAGAAATTAAACGGCAGTTTAACGTCCTAGTCCTACTGTCCTACTGTTTGAGGAAGATAAGGTTTAACGCCCAATCGGCACAAACCAGGTAATTTCGGGAATAGACATATGGTTCAATTTCATTTCAATAATTCATGCGCGTAGGGTCTTAATCAGTGGGAGGAATCCTGAGAAAACCCGTGAGGTTAGACATGCTACCCTAAATCCTTGTCACGTACACCTGGGGAATCGAAACAATCCTGTTGCAACAAGGCGAAATAAACAACACACATTATATGTTTTATTTTATACTTACATTGAAGGTTATTGTATTTCTGGCATTTTGGATTTCAAGAGGTTGGTCAAGTTTAACATCAAGTCGGTCGTCGAGTGGGGCGTTCTGCAGCAAGTCGTCGAATATGCTTCTCTATGGTTAGTCATCGTGTGAGGACGTGTGTGGTTGGTCGTCTAGTTTCTTTACTTTCCCCATACAAATAATTAGAAATATCTGATTTCTGTCTGAGGTTCGTTTATAATAGGAATAGCTTCATTTTCATGACTTATAGAAAAATGCGAATATGCTTCTCTATGGTATGGTTAGTCATCGAGTGAGGACATGTGTGTGGTTGGTCGTCCAGTTTCTTTACTTTCCTCATACAAACAATTAGAAATATCTGATTTCTGTCTGAGGTTCGTTTATAATAGGAATAGCTTCATTTTCATGACCTATAGAAAAACGCGAATACATGAATATTCTATTACACCTACTTTCAAAATAGGAATAAACCTACTATCAGGGTACGATGTCGATACTGCCATCTCCAGAATTCGAGCCCGGGACCTCCAGCTCGATGGGCAACAATCTAATTTATGAAGTCACTACAGCCCCTGTGTAGACCCGATTGGATTATCTTTAATATAATATTTTTATTAATAGTTAATATTTTATATATATGTATAAATAAATTAAAAATAATTGACCTGTTTGTTCGCATATCTGCTGTTCGTCTACTTTTACTTGCCAACATCACTTGGTAAAGTCGATCCTCGGTTACCCAGTGTACTCGTTCCGTTCTACTCCACTATACCCTCATCCTCGGTTACCCAGTGTACCTATTCCACTATACCCTGGGTTAATCCATAGGGTATCCATGATTTCAAATTATCTGCCCTGGCGGATTATGATATTTTTATCGCCAAACCCATAAAGCGTTACTTGGAAAGGTTATAGGCGAAGGGAAGTAACTTTCATCGTGTTCCAACAAAGAATACCCCAAACGTGGCTACCTTAGTCCGTTCTTGCACACTTTACAAATATGTCATTTGGAAAAATACCTACGGCGTAGTAGAAAGATCAGTGTCATTTAAGAATTTTATGGCAGAACTTTCCCTGCCATCTTTTTGTGTGCATGTCAATTATTTTATTGTCTCACTCCTTTCGAATAAAGTTGAATGCCTTGATGGGAGTTTGGTGCAGATATAAGCAATCTGATTGGTAACTTTGGTTATAATGCAAAGAGAGCGATGAAACTCAGAATATAGATTCATATTATTATATCATTTACCTTGACTAAGTTTGATAGTGAGAATTTTTTGCCTAGGCTAAGGAGCGATTAGTCAAGACTTTGGAACATAATAACTTTTAATTGAGGTAGAATGTTTAAACTTAATATAGATGTTCATTAGGTGAATGTCTTGATTGAGTTCAATGATTAACATTTCGAGCTGAAGCTAAGCAGAGCTAATCAATTTCATTGGTTGGTGCTTTGAGACAAGACAATCTTGATTCTATCTTGTAGAGTGATGAAACTTGGTGTATAGTTTGATTGCTCCTTAGTTTTGAAAAAAGTAAATGTGCGATTGATTAATATGTGTCATCTATGTATTTGGGGATTTCGGCGGGGGACATCAACCTAACTGTTGGTTTGTATAAAATCTTTAACAAACTTTCTCATAATCGACCAAACAAGCCGCCACGTTGTTTGTACACAACGTAGTTCGATGAAGTAAACCATGACGCTAAAGAGTCTACGTAAAACTGGTTTGTAAACTGTTTTTTTTTTTGTTTTTTTTTGATTGGTTCATACACTCTAATTACATTCAGACAGTTTGAAATCGTGGCAATCCTATGGATTAACCCAGGGTATAGTGGAGTAGAACAGAATGAGTACACTAGGTAACCGAGGATTCTATACCCTGGGTTAATCGAAGTAACGCTTTAGGTGATTGGACGATAAAAATATCACAATCGTGGAAACCCTATGGATTAACCCAGGGTATAGTGGAGTAAAACGGAATGAGTACACTAGGTAACCGAGGATGGGTAAAGTCTAGTGAACAGTGTCAACGCAAGCCAAACTAATGGAAAGGTCAACCGTGATTAGCACGTGCGACATTGAACCAATCAACAACTTAATCTATATTAAACATCAGTGCAGACGGGGAATGTTCTATTTAGATTTATTTTTGGTGTTTATTACATTTTATAAGCAAATAAAGATAGGCTGGCACTGCCAGGCAGGATACGCCCACATTTTCGAGAGATGGATAGAGAACAAGCAATACCGAAAGTGATTTTTCCTACATCATTAAGTTAGAATTAGATATGTGCAAATATCGAAATGAATTAAGATCTTTGGGTTATAAAGGTGCATTTAAGTAGGCTTCAAATTCGACTGGGGATCATGTCGCTAAGTTGGTAAGAAAATCGAACTCAACCTTCCGTAGGGTGTAACGGTGATAGAGTCAAACGTTTTTTTTTAAATCGGATAATAATTGTGACCCCCAGAGGTACCATAGGCGATTTTTCGGACAATCAGTAGCTATAATTCAGGAAGTTACGATCCGATATGCGCAAATAACGAAAGGAACCAAGATCTTCGGGATATAACCTTGCATTTCAAGTTTCATAAAAATAGAATTAAAATTGTGACCTATACAGGGTCCACAACCATGATATACCATTTTTTAATAGTATTTGCGTACAAACGGCGGCCATTTTGTCTGTCAATTTTGGTCCGATTTTCCCGAAATTCGAACTCAAACCTTAAGGTGTAACGGTGATAGTATCAAACGTTTTTTTAAATCGGAAAATAATTGTGACCTCCAGAGGGACCACAAGCCAAAAAAAAGGCAATTTTGCGTACAATCAGGGGCCATAATTCAGGAAGTTACGATCCGATATGTGCAAATATCGAAAAGAACCACGACCTTTGGGTTATTTCAAGTTTCATCAAAATCGAATTAAAATTGTGACTTCTACAAGGTCCACAACCACGATATACCATTTTAACAGTATTCGCGTACAAACGGCGGCCATTTTGTCTGTCAATTTTGGTCCGATTTTCCCGAAATTCGAACTCAAACCTTAAAGACCACATAAAATAATAATTTTTAATTGCATATATTGATAGCTAAGGGTTACTATATTCATTTTACGTCAAGTTCACTCCAATCTGATTAAAATTAATTGAGATATTAACGTTTAAACATCAGACAGCCAAAAACGGTTTTCAAATTTTCAATTACAACCTTTATCCGGTTGATTGGCTGGTGACGTCACAGGCACTACACATAATCTATACACATTATCTATACAATATATCACTATCTGTACGATATCTCACTGTATACACACCGCCAGTTAACACGTGTGTATTTGTCGGTCCAATTAACATTTGACTGGCGTAATCATTAACTCGTAATTTTACACGTAAGCTACTATAAGTGAAAGCATTTTCAAAAGCCGACCCAGGGGGTTGGGATGGCGTAGTGGTCTAGAGTGCCGCGCTTCGACCTCTAGCTGGCCGGTCACCTCTGGCTTGCGGTTGTGGTTTCGAGCCCTGGTGTGAGCGTATGTGGCATGGAGATAGGGGCTCCTTCTCAACCTCGTGGGTTTCCTCCGGGCACTCCGGTTTCCTCCCACAGCAAAGACCCCTGCGCGTGCGCTAAGATAATGAAAATGAAAAATAGGACTTGTCTGCGATATCACCTTCGGTGGAAGCGGACGTTAAACACCAAGAACAACAACAAAGCCGACCTTTCTCGTCTTAAGTTGTAATAGATTATATATTTGTGACTAGAATAGATAACAATTCACTAGTTGATCAACATCTCCAGCCCGTAAATCAGTACGTAATGTTTTAACACGGTTATCGGTAGTCATATCGACAAATAAACAGAATGAAGCGACACAAGACGGTGCAGATAAAAACAACATGTGTCTTCTAAAGGTGCCGCAAAAGGGGAGGGGGGGCGAATAGAAGAGCCTCCTAAGCTGGTATCTCGGGTACACGGTAACGTCGCATTCTGATTGTGAATTAAATAATAAAGTAAATTGTTGTTTTTTTCTTTGTATTATATAAAATTTATATTATTAATATTACATAGGTAGTTTAGTAATTTGTAAAAAAAGGCATAGCCAACTTTCCTGTCATATGCGACATGCTTTCAGCATGTCTGTTATTGGCGTACGTGACCATTTTCAGCTTTTTCGCGCCAAAATCAACCATTTTAAACATTTCTTAGTAAGCCATGCCTAATATGGTAGACGAAGATTTCCATGTGACATTGAGATCGTGTAACGCTATTTTAGTGATAACGGAGCTTTTTGTTATAAATACAGAGTAATTATTCGACAAATACGAGTGAATTTGAGCCATGTTACTTTCGCTATTACAAACTATCGAAGCTATCGATAGTTTGCTTGACTATCGCAATTTTTATCGATAGTTTCTTTTTACTATCGATACACACTATCGACAGTCAAACCCCTAATGATTATTATTTGAAACCATTTCGTTTCTTAAAAGCCGACAATTGATTATTTCTATCGGCTTAAAAGATGTCCGTAGCGCCGACTATAACAATTTCACACCAATCTTGTTTCAATCAGAAGCCAATTATTGTTGGCTTACGGTCGGCTTATTCTAATAAAAAAAAAAAACACATGGGGAATATGGCTACAACAAGTGTCTTTATAAAACAAATTCTAAATTACAAAACAAATTAATCCGTAGTCAATGGTTATTTAATTAGGGGGCTTAAGGAATCAGTCAGGCGTTAACGAATACACACGCCGGGTGTATATAGGTAATTAAGGAATAAACATCTCGAATATGCATTCGGTCCCTGTGACGTCACTGGCGTCTGAGGGGATTAAGAGTGTTTTCAATAATTGGCCAAGTCGTTTTTACGGGAGGTCTATATTTGCGACTTTGAATGACGATATCTGAATTAATTTTCATCAGATTGACGTTAAACTGCCGTAAAATGCATATAGTAAATAATGTTTATAAGCTCAATGAATTTAGTTTTCTCATTATATGTGCTCTTTAAGGTTTAACGGTGATATTATCAAACCTTTTTTAAATCGGAAAATAATTGTGACCCTCAGAGGGACCACAAGCCAAGAAAAGGCAATTTTGCGTACAATCAGGGGCCATAATTCAGGAAGTTACGATCCGATATGTGCCAATATCGAAAGGAACCAAGACCTTTGAGTTAAAACCATGCATTTCAAGTTTCATCAAAATCGAATTAAAATTGTGACTTCTACAGGGTCCACAACCATGATATACCATTTTTGAACAGTATTCGCGTACAAACGGCGGCCATTTTTTATGGCAATTTTGGTCCGATTTTCCCGAAATTCGAACTCACCTTCCTTACGGTGTAACGTTTTTTTTAAATCGGATAATAATTGTGACCTCCAGAGGGACCACAAGCTAAAAAAAAAGGCGATTTTGCGTATAATTAGGGGCCATAATCCAGGAAGTTACAATCCGATATGCGCAAATATCGAAAGGAACCAAGATCGTTGGGTTATAACCATGAATTTCAAGTTTCATCAAAATCGAATTAAAATTGTGACCTCTACAAGGTCCACAACCTTGATATGCCATTTTAAAACAGTATTCGCGTACAAACGGCGGCCTTTTTGTATGGCAATTTTTGTCGGATTTTCCCGAAATTCGAATTTAACCTTCCTTTGGGTATAACGGTTATAGAATCAAACGGTTTTTTAAATCAGATAATAATTGTGACTTCCAGAGGGACCACAAGCTAAAAAAGGGTGATTTTTCAGACAATCAGGGGCCATAATTCAGGAAATTACGTTCCGATGGGCGCAAATATCGAAAGGAACCAAGATCTTTGGGTTATAAACATGCATGTCAAGTGTCATCAAAATCGGTTCAAAATTGTGACCTCTAAGAACGGGATTTTTCGTACAATCAGGGGCCATAATCCATGAAGTTTTGATCCGATACATGCCAATATCGAAAGCCGCCGAGATCTTATTGGGATAAACCTATATTTCAAGTTTCGTCAAAATTGGGCAAGAATTGTGACCTGTAGAGAGTCCACAAACAATTGAGGACGAACGGACGTCGGGACGGACAGGGGCGACGACATAATACGTCCACATGAAAATGTGGGCGTATAAAAAAATATATTTATACCGCCAACATAAACCAATATAATATTGGTGTTAAAGTATAACCTAACATACGTGTTTTAATTTTTCACATTATACTCGTGTATACTTATATTTTCAAGTTACATGTAAACATAAACGGTTTATAAGCAAGATAAAGCCCTCGACTTCGGTTATGCAGGGAAAGAAAGACTTCAGAAAAACCCTCTGTCGGATTGGTTTTTCTTTTCCTCCGGTTGTTTTCTTCAGTCTTTCTTTCCCCAGCATAACCTCAGTCTCGCGATTTATCCTACACGGATAGCCCCTGTTGGTTTTCAGCACTGGGGGTAGTTGTTCTTGTTAAAGTTAACACGTTAGGGAAATATTTCTTGAAGTGGTCCTTTTCAAATTTGTTTTTTCCTTTCTGATGAGCTGTTGTCTATCGCTAGTCTTTTTTCGAAACAAAGCTGAACATGACGTATTCAACGCTTTGCGTGTCAATCGTTTATCATGAAATCCAACAGCTGGCGGTTTGATTTCCAGATACAATGTTTGTAACATCTGCGATTTGTCGTTTTTATATTGGCTGCAGACATTACGTAATATGTTCCCTCGCACTGTCTGTGATGTAATGTACACGCAAGTGTTGTCTAAGAGTGAAATAAGTCTGCGAATGCGGAATTACCGCTGTACAGGGGTGAAGGTATACATTATCTAAACCGTTCAATTGTTGTACTATTGATAGATTTGGACAATATCTGTCAACACATTTTCAGGTTTTACTAAGAAAGAGTTTCGGCCCACACAATTAATCTTTAATCGGCAAATATAATGTTAATAGCAACTATGTTAAAATATCGTATGACTGATATCAAATAATCAGATCGGCCCACAGAATGATGTATTCTTCAGAGAAACCGTAAAAACATGAAATGTTGATTTAATCATGGCATTTCACAACAGAAATATTGGCAATTTTGGACATTTATCACTCTTATTCTGTCAAATATCTTTGGGGGTTTTAAAAACTTGAAAGATGTTTCTGTCATACTTGCCATGCTAACAGTAACTATCTGTCATTTCTTAAATATAAAATTTAAGCGAATTTGACGATAAAGATTTCTTTGCGACCCTATTATAAACAGTACATGTATTGGACTGAAACATGGGAATCATTATTCAGCTCCGAAATTTTGGGGAAAAGGGTCATTATGTTACATAACCTCGTAACAGGAAAGGTCTAATTGTGTAAAGTCTAGCCAGCATTTAAGAGAAACCTGTCGAGAATTCTGATGTCAGGAAAAAGAAGTGTTCATGTCAGGAACGCTACTTGTCGTTGATGATATTCTTAATACACTTCAGTGTCTATTCTAGACATTATTTTATATTCATTATCATCTACTTGTGTATTTTCAATCTGTCAAACGTAACTTGCTAATCGATACTGTAAATTGAGAATCTATTGAACCGGATTTTACATCTTCCTAAACGGCCCCACCATCGATCATCGTTCACCACTTAACCCTTGCCATAAGGACCATCTCTCACGACACAATAATTGGCTCTAATATTACGCCAGTAAGGAGAACATAATAATCTTTATTTGTTACATGAAGACATACTAATCTTTGGATTATTACCGATATTGATCTTTATGGGCTAATTCGTCGGGCAGGTCAGGTACTACAGTGTAAAATTATTGCTATTTAATAACCCATGGCTTCAGAAATAGAGCGGATAGAATCGTTCGGTATCGGAAATCGTTAACACAGAACTTAAGCAGCAATTTGTACACACCTACGTTTGTACAAGACTTTTATACGCTCTTCTGGTGCTCTAAGCTAAAGTATCATCGGATCAGAGATGGTTTTGTTCCAAAGCTGGCCAAAGTTATTGCGTCTATAGCAGGTGTTAAATACACCTGGCTAATGTGTGTCATTTTTAAAATAAAACCTATAAAGTAAACAATCTTGAATAGTAAAATAACCCACGCTTCCTTTACCTTTAAATCGTGGTAAATATTTACAAACTATTTTATAAAGCTCTTAAGAATTCCACACTAAACCAAAATAACAATCTCAACTTTACGAAATGGAATATCTATTTAGAAATGTTATTGATTTATTAATACTTTAATGTACGTTATATAATGACTCATTGGTAACATAACTACCACTTCAGGGTTCGGTGGTTTAGTTGTGTTACGCCTGGGCTTTATATTTTAAGGTCTGACATCGAGTCTAGTGGTGTCGTTTCGACCCCAGGTTTGTACATGACAAGGAATGGTCTACGGCATCCATAACTTCTGGCAATTGATAAATTTCATGGATGTTTTAGGGCTTTTTACCTCCCTTATAAAGCTCTCTGACGGAACAAAGTAGATTTTGTACATGATAACGGAAAGGACTGGTTAATCTAGCCAATGACCTAGTTATTCTCAAATATTGACAACCTATTGAGAATAACATTCGTAGATAGGGACAAGGAACAGAACCTTGTTGGATTTCTCCGATTCTTTAAACAACTGAAGACCCCATACTAGCAAAATGGTTTATTTGAATTAATTGTATAAATATCTTATCCCTAAATAACACATAGTTTGCGCTTAGTGGACCTAGAACTCCTATCACTTCACTCCCTCTCTCTATGGAAGACCAAGTGGGACAATATTCATGATTCCGTTTCTACATTACAGTTTGAACAGTTTAGACACGAACGCAACATTCTAAACTAATGATTCTTGTTTCTACATTCTTATGTCAACAAAATTTCATTAACTTTCTATGTTGGCGCATCGAGTTATACCACCGAAAAGTTCCTAGCACCCGGATTCGGGGTGGAGTTTGATGGTTCAATAAACAACGGGTGCGCCCACGCTGCATTAATATGTTTTAAAATTTCATTTTCTAATATAAAGATAAAAATTATTTTCGTGATAATTATAACTAGTTTTTTCTTCGGTACCAGGGATATATGTGCTAACTTATCTCGAATCCAGGTGCTGTAATACGGTGAGAGAAGATGTATGGTAATTTGATCACGAATGCGGGTGCTGGAATACGAGTGAGAGATTCCGCTCGGTTAATTGTTCTAGCTGTTTAAATTGTAGAAGTTATTTGTATCTCAAGCTTAATTTCTGTTTCATGCAACTAATTATTGTAAACACGAAAGGGGCCCACTTCCACTCGTGGAGAAGTTTACTTTTGATTTCTAATCTATAGTCTGTATCA
Source organism: Patella caerulea (assembly GCA_036850965.1). NCBI lineage: Eukaryota > Metazoa > Mollusca > Gastropoda > Patellidae > Patella > Patella caerulea. Next base: position 43,578,601 of record JAZGQO010000001.1, on the reverse strand, counting down.
AAGTTGTACACATACGCTAACGCCCCCTAGTGTAATAATGTTGATAATTCATTATATATTTCTGGGCATTTTCATACGAGTTCAAAACTTTTTGAAACGTAGAAAATATTTTCATTAGAGTTCATATTCCAGATTTTGTTTAGATACTTTCAGAAACCAATGAATTGATTTCTCTTTTAATTTTAATATTTAATGATATATAAAAGTTACCGAAAATGAAACATAAAGTCAATTGTTTAAAATGTTGATTTTGTGCATGAAATGTTGACATAAGAATCATTAGTTTAGAATGTTGCGTGTCTAAAATGTTCAAATTGGAATGTACAAACAAGAATCATGAATATTGTTCCATTTGATCTTCGATATCTCTCTGGTATCACTATTCGTGCCTCTAAATATTGAAAGGGTGGGGGTCTAACGCATTCTGCGGTCCATCGGTTCCCTCCAGTGGTAAAGCCTCTAGGGTGGGTGCTCTCCCTCGAGAAAATAGAGCTTGCACCTGTAAATGACGAACAATTTCGATTTTGAGGCTGAAATTGTGATATTGGCGTATTATGATATGAACATTATAAAAATTTAAAGGAAGTAATACTACCTTAAAGATATATTGTAGCACAAATTAGAAATTTCCTCGATTCTGATTGGTCGAAAAGTGTGGTCGAATGGACAATAAACCCCCTCTGAATTATCAAGGCGAATTACTGCGTATAAATATTCCAGTGTACTTTTTTTCATTTTTGTGCTCCATGATCTTCCTCAACTCAAATCTTTATTGGCAAATATCTTCAAGAAATTCTGCACATAAGACTATCACACCATTTTCAAACATCATCTTTTATGAAAACACATTTCTGGAATACATAAAACAGTAGAAAATCAGTCCATATATTAATTAAAACCGTTTTCAGGTATCTAAATATATTCGTAACTAGGCTGTCACAGTATGGACAAATTTATTTTCTTTTTTGGTAGGATATAGCTTCACTCACCAATCAATTTTTACTTAATCAGGTGGATTTTTTTATTAAATCACGGTTTGATCAAAGTCTGGCTAACATGATCTACCTAATAATAAGTCATTAGTCACAAGAAACCGCTTAAAAATACAATGAGGGGGGCGAAAATAGCAGCTGAATATCTAAACATGCCAAAATTGACATTTGTTGACAACACGTCAGAATAGTATACATAGCAACCACTTGAAATCTTAGGCTAGCCACCACTGTCATAGTTTTATACGGTATTTTTGCAGATGTAAGTACGAAATGCAATTGTTTGAACACGAACAAGCTGCTGGGTTGTGATAAAAGTCTGCAAATAAAATAATAAACTTACATGAAACTCACGAAGCGAAGAAACCTTTGTTGCCAAGAGTTACCCCTCTTTTAGTATCGGATAGCAGGCCGGAATTATTTCTTTCACGCTAACACCCGTCTCTTAAAATGCCACAATAAGACTAATTTCCCGTTCTTTTAAAAAAATCTTCAAACGTTAAAAAAAATTATATCGATATCCGAATAACATTTTCTTTCATAATTCATTTACTAGACACTCGAGAATCCAGAATTTTAAATTTGAAGGAAAGCCAGGACGGCCTAAATCTGTGTTGAGAATATTTTGAAAAATGAACGCAAGCACGTGGGCAAATAACGGCTTTTTGAAATAGGTGTAAAAATGTTTCCTAAATAGTTCCTAAGAAAATCCCTAAATATTTGAGCTACAATATCGATAAACACGTTCCTGTTACGTATTTATCGGGGGTTTATTGTCCATTTAACCATGCTTGAATTATCCATTAGAACAACTCGACGCTATCGCGTCTCGTGTTCTAATGATTCAAGCATGGTTAAATGGACAATAAACCCCCTCTAAATACGTAACAGGAAGTGTTTATCTCCCAATTATTGGAGAGCAAAAACTGACTTTTGTCGGTCTTCCTTTTGGTCTCAGAGGTCATAGAAATTATAAATTAGATCTTTATTTAAACCAGCCAAAAATCAACCCTGTAGACCCACGGGTGGCTTTGATTGGGCTCGGATTTAAACAGGATTTCGTTAATTGATTTAATCACAATGGCGTCGTGGGCGGAGATTCTTCGTGACGTTGACGTCATCATACTTCCGGAAATTAGCAGCTCATCACACTGCCTTCCCTATGATACACACTGTCGTTATTATACGGGCTTCTGTCACTTGCGTTTCTGTAAAGTTATGGAAATTGATAAACATCGCAGCTGACATTACCCCAGTTGAATTGCAACCCCATCGGATCACTGTTTTCTATTCGTCTGCTTAGGGAGTCACTTAGGCCTGCCTGAAGTACAAAAGAGTACACGCAGGCAACGCAAGAAGTTGGCTATTTATTATAATTTATTTACAATACTGCCTCGTTGATTTGTTCCATTCCTTTCAAACTTTAAAATCCTGTCACAGACTTTCTCTTCTTATATATATATTATTAAAAGTCTTGATTCTAATTTGTAGTAAATAGTAAATGTAATAGAAATTGAATTGCAGTCCCGTCTCAAACCGAATACGCTTTCGGTACCATAGTCATTGTAAACAATACTTGATAATCGAGACGATGTAGGTGGAGTTAACGCCTGCCAATCAACGATCGGCCATACTAAGAATCGCTGACGATGGAATTCAATCTCATTTCTTGTCGAAAATTACACTGATAATAACTATGTTTAGAATAAAGTAATTTGACTGAAAGTATATTCAGTATATTCTTCTTTCATCAACTATTTTTGAATTGTTATAGCAAGAATGGCTTACTCCTTATAAAATCTCCTGTAATGTAACTTTAACGTACCTATAATACGTTATAAGAAAAACGGAAAGTTCGAAATCAGGTTCGAGTGCGACTTGTTTGAATTCGTGGGCGCCTAACCAATCTCACTCGGCAATATGCATTATGTGCGGTCCGGCAACCAAATATTGTCATTATAAGGCGCCACACCACTCATACCATTATAAGCACCCCACTGATAAAGCTATTTTGGGAGCCCCATCAATCAAGTTGTGGTGTGAGTCTTGGTGCCACTCCATTTCGGGGACGCCTCATATATGTCAGAATATCTCTAAGGCAAGAGTTAATTGCAAAACGGCAAATGTTAAAGACCACATAAAACGACATATCGAAATTGCATCTACGCATAGAGAATGGTTAGTATATCCATTTAAAGGTAAGTTCACAACAATCTGATTAAAATTAAGCCGGCTGTTAACGTTTTAGTATCCGACACGCCAAAACGCTTTCCAAATTTTCAATTACGACCTTAATCCTGTTGATTGGCTGGGGATGCCACAGGCACTACACATACGGATATACATTATCTATACAATATATCACTGTCGGTAGAATGTAGCACTATCAATACACACCACACGTTGACAAACGTCTATTGACCGTCCAATTACCACGTGACTGGCCTAATTATATACTCACCGAATTATTGTCTTACATTGTTATAGATTAAACATTTGTGATTGTTAATTTAAAATACCGTATCATGAAGTAGATCCATTTATGTGTCCTTTGTTTGAATAGGCCGCGTGACAAATGAAGACGACTCATGCAAGCGATTAGCGTATTTACCGGTAATTCGGGTAACCCAGCAATACTTAATATCCACATCTACAGGAATACAAATGATGCCAGTCATTTGCCTATATATTCATTATTGTCCCCCGCCTTTCGAAGAAAGTTGGGGGACTATTAAAATGGGTTCGTCCGTCTGTCTGTCCGTCTGTCTGTCCGTCACACTTTTTGGGACACAATAACTCTCTTCCTAATTGAGCTAGAATGTTCAAACTTGGTGTATGTGTTTATTAGGTCAATGCCTTGACGGAGTTCGAAGATGAGCATTTTCTGCTTAGGGTAAGCAGAGATAAGCAATTTGATTGGTTGATGCTTTGGGACACGATAACTTTAGTTCTAATTAAGTGAGATTGATGAAACTTGGTGTATAGTTTCATTATAGTAATACCTTGACTAAGTTCGATAATGAGCATTTTCTGCTCAGGGTAAGCAGAGCTATACGCAATTTGATTGGTCGAGAATTTGGAACACAATAACTCTCCTTCTAATTGAGTTAAAATGTTCAAACTTGGTGTATATGCTTATTAGGTCAATGCCTTGATGGAGTTCGAAGATGAGCATTTTCCGCTTAGGGTAAGCAGAGATAAGCAATTTGATTGGTTGATGCTTTGGGACACGATACCTTTAGTTCTAATTAAGTGAGAGTGATGAAACTTGGTGTATAGTTTCATTATAGTAATACCTTGACTAAGTTCGATAATGAGCATTTTCTGCTCAGGGTAAGCAGAGCGATACGCAATTTGATTGGTCGAGACTTTGAAACACAATAACGCTCCTTCTAATTTAGTTAAAATGTTCAAACTTGGTGTATATGCTTATTAGGTCAATGCCTTGATGGAGTTAGAAGATGAGCATTTTCCGCTTAGGGTAGGCAGAGATAAGCAATTTGATTGGTTGATGCTTTGAGACACGATAACTTTAGTTCTAATTAAGTGAGAGTGATGAAACTTGGTGTATAGTTTCATTACAGTAATACCTTGACTAAGATCGATAATGAGCATTTTCTGCTCAGGGTAAGCAGAGCGATAAGCAATTTGATTTGCCGAGACTTTGGAACACAATAACTCTCCTTCGAATTGAGTTAAAATGTTCAAAATTGGTGTGTATGCTTATTAGGTCAATGCCTTGATGGAGTTCGAAGATGAGCATTTTCTTCTTACGGTAGGCAGATATAAGCAATTTTGGATGACACTTCGTGTTCAGTTTGATTGGTCGATACGTTTGAAAAAATAAATGTGCGATTAATTAATATATGTCATCTATTTATTTTGGGATTTCGGCGGGGGACATCAGCCTCACTGTTGGCTTGTTAGCTATATTATATCGTCGGTGTCATTCTAAAACCTCGTAAGTCCGATAAACAAAATTTTTCAGGAGGAACAAAAAACTTTACAACTTTTTAGATACTTGGCGGATTTTTGTAAAAATTTATATTCCTACATTTTAAAATATGTCCAATTTGGTGGTAAGTCAAATAGAAGTTGACACTTTTTCCATATTAACATTTTGGACTTACGAGGTTTTCACTCCAAAATTTGCATTAGAATGAAGGAAAACATTACAGGTTTTGTATTATACTATTTCCTAGTCGGATATTGACGGTAGGTAGGTATTGAATCAACAGGTAAGTCTAGATATTCAGCACAATAAGTGACTTGTGGGGCGTGGCCTATAGGTAGATCTAGATGTTCAGTACGGTAAATTTCATGAGGGATGTTGCCCAGAGGTAGGTCTAGATGCTCAATATGGTAAATTACTTGACGTATATTGCCCACAGGTAGGTCTAGATCTTCAGTAGGGGGTGTTAATTGGGGGATATTGCCAACAGGTAGGTCCAAATGCCCTGTAGGGTATAAACTTGAGGAATATTGCCAATAGGTAGGTCTAGATTCTCAGTATGATAAATTACTTGACGGCTGTTGTCCACGGGTAGGGTCTAGATGCTCACTTAGGCAACTTACTGGACGGATATTGCCCATAGGTAGGACAAGGTGCTCAATACTGTAAATTACTTGAGGGGTTTTGTTCATAGATAGGTTTTGATGCTCAGTATGTAAGCGACTTGAGGGATATTGCTCACGGGAAGATCTAGATTTTCAGTGCGACTTGAGTGATATTACCAACAGGTAAGTCTAGATGCCCAGTAGGATACCTACGCTGAGAGATATTGTCCACAGGATGGTTTAGATGCTCAGTCCGGTAAATTACTTGAAAGATCGGTCTAGATATACAACTTTTATTGTTTCATGGTACTAAAATAAAATAATCGATTAAAACACAATTTAATATTAGCATAAATTCATTGTTAATTAATATACCACAAAGTAGCAGTATTTAGAACTCTAATTAATTGTAAATAACAGTATAATCACACATTTAACGATTAGGCATGAGGCAGATTATCATAGTAATGATGAATAATGTAGGAATAACGGATTTCAGTTCCTGTAGATGTTTATATTTGGTAGATTTTATGGGCAACCTATCTTCAAATAAATTTGATACTTCTAGTTCTACAGTTTCTGCTGATTTTGATCGTGACCGTCTAGGTAAATATTCAAAATCGGAATCAAATTTGATTTTATATTGCATTTCACCGCCAGGTGTGTATTTCAAAGCCTTTATATCCGTGACGCACGGGTCACCTGTTTTAATACCAGGGCGTATTGATGTATACATCTTCAGTTTAGTATAATCTTTAAAAAAGCTAAAGTTTAAATGCTTAACATTATAAGGCTTAGGCTCAATTCTTGCGGCTTTGATAGCTTCAACATAATTGTAGGGTGAATATATTTGCTTCCCCCTTATTTGGCGTTCTATGGAGCTGTGAACAGAATCACACTCCATTTGAGTGTGGCCCTTTTCCAGATATTTCTGTACAACTGTTACATCTTTATCATTGGCAAGTTTCAATAAAGCATTTAACAATGTTACATTTCGGTTTTGGTAAGTACAACCGTCTGAAAATATAATAATTTCTTTTACAATAGGGTTGTCAGCAACTACGTTACTGATGTAGTCACTGCACTTTGCTACTTAAATCAAAAACCGTATAATTATGACATGATAATTTTGTTTTATAATACATGGCGCTTGCATTTAGAAATGGGGCAAGAAGTACGGCCTGTAAATTTACGGTAAGGACACACAGACTCGGGTCCACTTTCGACCTTTCCTTATCTTTAGATTTCTCAGCCCGTGTGGCTTCTTTGTTCATCATATGATCATTATAAATTGATTCAGCGAGATTTTTTGCTTGAAAACTGCAACAAATATCACATAAATCTGTAAATGGCAAGATTCATGTCTAAATATAATTGGTAAAATTTTGACCGAGAAATGTATTGTTGGCCGTTAGTACTGCAGTTACTTTTATATTCTCTGTAAAGGTGTGTAAAGCTGATAAACAAGGGCTCTAAGTAAGACTTATTTGACGAAGCCCGGCAGTAGTGACTAGGAACTTTGGGCAGAGATGATAAAACAGTTTTGCACTTGACAGCTTCTCTGAGACTCGTTCAACCTTCGTCTTCTTACTTTTTGACGATTCGTTCACCATTCCATCATTAGTGCCGTCCAACCAGCTATATATTGTCTGTTCACCTATGTCTAAAGTTGTTAAAAAGAAATTTTTGCAGACTCTCAATCGGGATTCGTTATTGGTCAAGTAATAGTTTAATGATTGTTTCCTTCTACTAGTGGATGGATCTACCGTTCTCTCTTTCACTTTTTTGTCCCCCGCCCTTTCGAAGAAAGTTGGGGGACTATTAAAATGGGTTCGTCCGTCTGTCTGTCTGTCCGTCACACTTTTTGGGACACAATAACTCTCTTCCTAATTGAGCTAGAATATCCAAACTTGGTGTATGTGTTTATTAGGTCAATGCCCTGATGGAGTTCGAAGATGAGCATTTTCCGCTTAGGGTAGGCAGAGATAAGCAATTTGATTGGTTGATGCTTTGGGACACGATAACTTTAGTTCTAATTAAGTGAGATTGATGAAACTTGGTGTATAGTTTCATTATAGTTATACCTTGACTAAGTTCAATAATGAGCATTTTCTGCTCAGGGTAAGCAGAGCTATACGCAATTTGATTGGTCGAGAATTTGGAACACAATAACTCTCCTTCTAATTGAGTTAAAATGTTCACACTTGGTTTATATGCTTATTAGGTCAATGCCTTGATGGAGTTCGAAGATGAGCATTTTCCGCTTAGGGTAAGCAGAGATAAGCAATTTGATTGGTTGATGCTTTGGGACACGATAACTTTAGTTCTAATTAAGTGAGATTGATGAAACTTGGTGTATAGTTTCATTATAGTAATACCTTGACTAAGTTCGATAATGAGCATTTTCTATACGTAATTTGATTGGTTGAGAATTTGGAACACAATAACTCTCCTTCTAATTGAGTTAAAATGTTCAAACTTGGTGTATATGCTTATTAGGTCAATGCCTTGATGGAGTTCGAAGATGAGCATTTTCCGCTTAGGGTAAGCAGAGATAAGCAATTTGATTGGTTGATGCTTTGGGACACGATAACTTTAGTTCTAATTAAGTGAGAGTGATGAAACTTGGTGTATAGTTTCATAATAGTGATACCTTGACTATGTTCGATAATCAGCATTTTCTGCTCAGGGTAAGCAGAGCGATACGCAATTTGATTGGTCGAGACTTTGGAACACAATAACTCTCCTTCTAATTTAGTTAAAATGTTCAAACTTGGTGTATATGCTTATTAGGTCAATGCCTTGATGGAGTTCGAAGATGAGCATTTTCCGCTTAGGGTAGGCAGAGATAATCAATTTGATTGGTTGATGCTTTGAGATACGATGACTTTAGTTCTAATTAAGTGAGAGTGATGAAACTTGGTGTATAGTTTCATTACAGTAATACTTGACTATGATCGATAATGAGCATTTTCTGCTCAGGGTAAGCAGAGTGATAAGCAATTTGATTTGCCGAGACTTTGGAACACAATAACTCTCCTTCGAATTGAGTTAAAATGTTCAAAATTGGTGTGTATGCTTCTTAGGTCAATGTCTTGATGGAGTTCGAAGATGAGCATTTTCTTCTTACGGTAGGCAGAGATAAGCAATTTTTGGATGACACTTCGTGTTCAGTTTGATTGGTCGATACGTTTGAAAAAAATAAATGTGCGATTAATTAATATGTGTCATCTATTTATTTTGGGATTTCGGCGGGGGACATCAGCCTCACTGTTGGCTTGTTTTCTCTATAATACTCACAACAAATGACTTTTTTTCCTGCCATTCTAATTTCCAAAAATTCTCAAATATTCTCCTCCTGTCTGCTTCAGCAAATGACCAACATGATCTTTTAAATGCCTCTGTACACCTTGCTCCACAACCCCTTGGTTTTAATTTTCTTTCTCCGCCCGTTACAGTTGACGTTACACCATCTTCATCTGTTAACTTTCTTTCATAGTTTTCACCGTGCATACGTTTCTTTTTATTGATATTTTTCTTCCAGTTATTTCCAGTTTTATTACTTATTTTTTCTTCATTTCCAATAACACCCCTTTCTGTTTCGACCCCCTGTTTACTGTCAATTCCCACGTTACCATCATTTATCTGCAGTTCTTCTTCATCACCATTGACAGGCGGTATGTTAACATTACCAAGTTTTAACACATCTTCACATAAATCATCGAAATGGTTTGTATCAAAAGTTTTCAAATTCCTCTGGATTAACTATGGCCAAAACCTCAATCAACTGTATCATAAGCAGTATTATTGATTAATCTGTCCAGTTCACTTTGATTCATAGAAATTTCCATCATATCATTTGCATTCAAATTGACCCCGTCTACATCCTTGTTTTTAATTTCCATATTTAACTTTATTTCTTCATTACTTTTGTTATTATTTGATTTAGTTTCTTCTATACAATAATCATTATTATACAACTGTATTTCTCCATTACTTTCATTGTTATTGTTTAAGTGCAATTCTCCATTGTTGTCGTTATTATTGAAATGTATTTCGTCATTACCACCGTTATAATTCAAGTGTTTTTCTTCAATATCAGCATCTTTATTTGACTGTGTTTCTTCATTACGGTCGTTATTATTATTCAACTGTACTTCGTTGTCTTTAACACCGTCGTCATCTTTGAAAGGGTTGTCTGGATCAAACGTGTGTTTAAAAATGTGACCATTACTACAAGCTGGTAGATCTAACACCTGCTTCTTTTTAGCTAAATGGACTAACATCATACCTCTAGAAGAAAATATCTGTCGACGAGACATTTTGGAAGACAACGGTCATCTAAAAACAAAAAAAAGAGATAATTGGTTAATTGTAATATTGTAAAGGTTTGTGCCAAAAGATCGTATATCGACTTTTGTGAATTTATGTACAGTGTTAAAAGCTCGTATCTCGGGATTTGTTTACACTAATAACAGAAAATGCAGATACATATTTTAAATGTCGACAAACAAAGTATTAATAATCCCACATACCCCTTGTTACTAACATAGACATTAATGACCCCTATAATAGTAAGTACAGGAGCAGCATGTAAACAAACCCGATAAGATCGCTATTTTCTACCTTAAAAACATAAACCCAACAGCAAATATTATTGTTCTCTCCCTATAAATTACGCCTAATATGACACATCGTATGATGCTACAATAATATGATAAAAAATAATGAAATACTTACGTGTTATGGAACGAATTGTGGTCATTTAAATCGCTTTAAGGCCCTTGTCGTCTTCAACGCTAACACGTGGCCGAGATACGAGTATTTAGAAAAGAACAAAATAGAGCGAAACGTGATAAGAGGTTTGGTCACACGCTAATAAAATGAAAACTATTTGTCGTAGAGCCCTGATTTTTTTATATATGATGTATTACATGGTGACCTATCGAATTATGCAAAAAAGTGATTTTCGAAAAAATGCCGACTTACGAGGTTTTAGAATGACACCGACGATATATACATGTATAATAATAATAACCATTCCTAAACACAAAGAACAACTTTTATCGTAACTCCATTCGAAATTCACAGCGAATATGGAATTTTTAGAAGACTATGCATAACAATAGATCGCCCTCATTTCTCAGCCAATCAACATTGGGAATCTAATTACCTTGTACGGTTCCATGCACTACGGGCGAAAATTGCACGGTATTCATGGACACGAATATCAAATACACTTGATCAAATGTAGGTTTTTCTGGTGCCGTTTGGTGAGTGATTAAACTGTCGACGTAATTGTAACATACCTTTATTATTTTAAAAAAGTCACACGATGTTAGACATACCTTATCTTATCACAAACGTATATCCATCCAATGATTTATATTTAGATGTTTAAACACTAATCAACAAATAATACGCTACTTTATTACAAAAACATCGGTGAACAAAGCTAATTAATCTGGTCAGCGTAGAAAATGATAATTACTTAATCAGCATTCTTTATTAATTTATGACACAATCTCTGTGCAACGTCAGTCTGGTTGATTTATGGCAGGTATAAACGACACTACACTTGCTATCAATACACGAAGTAATTAGATGACCCTTCTCAATCTGTTATGCCATTATAATGACCTATTCAGCATTCTTTATTAATTTATGACCCAATCCCTGTGCAACGTCATTCTGATTGATTTATGGCAGGAAAAAAAAAGACACTACACTTGCTATCAATACACGAAGTAGTTAGGTGACCCTTCCCATCTGTTATTCCATTAAGATGGTTACCAACAAAAAGTATTTATACTGTTAATTTTGACCTATATTGAGATATGTTTTCGTATTTCATTTTTACGGTCTACGTTAGCACAATGAAGTCAAAGCCGCATGCAGAAAGAAAGGCGACGTACGACGATAACGGATTGTCATTTACAAATCACGTTTCAGTCAAGTTTGATGTTTATGATACATTTGGCATGACTACATCTTTACTCCCGTACTCTTTCATTCGGGGGAAATTAGAACCATAATACTCTTCTGACGAAAATATATCTCGAATCGTTTGGGCTGCACACACGATGGTAGAGAGTATGTAATCGCTGCCGCGAGAAAATAGAACGACCGTACATTATGAAACAAATTCTAAATTAGAATAACAATATTCTTCTCAGGAAAATTTATCTCGAATCGTTTGGACTGCACACGATGGTAGACGGTATTAAAATCGCTGTCGTGAGAAATCAAAACGACCGTAAATTATGAAACAAATTCTAAATGAAAATGAATTAGGAAACAAATTTTTCCGTAGTCAATTGTTTTATTTTTAATGAATACACACGCCGGGTGTATATAGGTAATTAAGGAATAAACATTCCGAATATGCATTCGGTCACTGGCGTCTGGGGGGGGGGGGATTAAGAGTGTTTTCGATAATTGGCCAAGTCGTTTTTACGGGAGGTCTATTTTTGCGACTTTGAGTGACGATATCGGAAATAATTTTCATCAGATTGATGTTTAACTGCCGTAAAATGCATATAGTAACCAATGTCTATAAGTTCAACCAATTTAGTTTTTTAATTCTATGTGCCCTTTAAGCGTCAAATGGCAAATGTTTTGTGGGAAAATTTTACATTTCTCTCATTACAATTTACATTTGCGTTCTGCCACATCCCATTTGTCTTTGACGCCTTCGACATAGTATTTTGCGAACAGCATCAACTGACATATGCAAATGAAGGATATTACGTGACTTATTAACATATACGGAAACCTGGACAAGGTAGAAGAAGGATATTCACCACACTTTAACTGGGAATCAGCCTGGAACACAATAAGAAATGTACTTACCTTGACAAATGATAAAATTTGGATGGTACTTTAGTATGATTACGTTTAGCCCGCCAGCCAAAGCGGTTTACTTGGAGCCATGGATGATACTTGGGCCAATGGTGAGGACCAGTGTCAGTAGTGCATCGAATGGATGTGGCTGTCTGCTCAAACAAAGGCATTACCTCAAACACCACACCCCTCACATTGCAAAGACATGCAAACGAATGAAAATGATGAATACATATGCAAAGTGAGAATAATATGTCTCAGAGTATGAAGAAAGGCAGATAATCGTGTTTTTAATGTAAATTTGCTATAGAAATTAAAAAAGTTATGTATATTATGTAAATATACACACACACATACACACACACATATATATATGTGTGTGTATATTTACATAATATACATATATTATATATATATGTGTGTATATTTACATAATATATACATCTATACACAGCAAAATTATTTGAATCCCTGACCCAATTCCCTACGATTAATGTGCACACACTATTGTGGTGGTGACAGCAATTTACCCAGCCATCTAAACAATTCATTGTTCGGAAAAGTGTGTTCATATATAAACGCAACTAAACGTTTTAAATGATGTTTGTAAGCTGTGTGTGTGTGTGTATTTACATAATATACATATCTATTTTGATATATATATATATATATATAATAAAATATAGGTAAATACAACTCCCAGTTAATATATATATAAACTAAATTAAAGAAAGACACCAAAATACTAATTTGACGGTTAGTGCTTTCTGTTCGTACTGAACATCATCAGACCATTTTTATTTATGAAGAATTACGTAGAACAATAGACGCAACGTCATGACGTTACTATAAATATATCAAATACACCATAAAATATTATTTACACATTTTTACATTTAGTAAATTATCACTAAAAAGAGAATTACTTCATCTCTTATTATAGTATCCGTTTATTTAATTCGGGTTTGTACTTTTTGATGAAATAATTTTCTTTACATTCAAGTAAATCATTATTTAAAAAATTCAATTTGTACAAGGGAAATACATTGAATTTTCCACCTCCACATGTTTCGATGTGTGCACTTAAAGGTATCGTTCGATTACTGGGTATCTTAATTTGAGATCTATGAAGGTTCATTCGAAGGTTTAGTTGACCTTCTATTTTACCAATGTATTTCCCTTTACAACCATAGCATATGATGAGATAAATTACATTTTTTGATTTGCATGTCATGCTTTGTTTTACATGAAAATCATTGGATTCATTTATTTTAATGGAGCTTCCTTCGACTATCATATTACAAGTTAAACATCTTTCATCCCCACATTTGGAAACAACAGGTTGTTTAGTTTCTAAATCAAATTTTGAGGAAGTGAGAATTCGTCTCAAGTTCGGTGGTTGTTTTAGACTGTTGACCACATTTGTTTTGTTGATAATATATTTAAGTTTTTCACTTTTAAATAACTGTGGTAAATGTGATCTAATTATGTCCATACCCCGTTCTTGAGAAGGATTATGTGTTGTAACTAAAGTCAACATTTCATTTTGCTTACCTAAAACTTTAGGTTTTCTTAAAATTTCCTGATCTATTTTTAATGCTTGTTTAATACCATTTTCTATTAAACCAAAAGGATAGTTTTGATTTCGAAGGAATTGTTTTAATTCTTGTAACCTTATGAGTTTTTTCTTTTCACATGATACGATTGTACAAATTCTCCTAGCAAGATTAAACGGGATGTTTCTTTTTGTATGTGAAGGGTGACATGAATTGAAATCTAAATACTGGTGCGTGTCAGTAGTTTTATAATATAGATCCGTTGTAATGTCCCCATTTTCAGATAATGTTATCGTTACATCTAAAAAGTTAATTGATTTAAAGTTTTTTTCTATTATAAAATTTAAACTTTCATTTAGTGAGTTAAGCATGAGATATAATTCATTTAATAAAACATTATCCTTAACAAATATGATAAAGCAATCATCTAAGAAACGTTTCCATGAATGTTCAATCTGTAATTTTAATTCCAAACCGAAACGTTCTCCAATATTAGTGTACCAAATTTCTTCAAGGTAGCCTAGTGTTAAAGTCGCGTATGTTGGGCCTATTTTTGTTCCCATAGCCACACCGTTAATTTGTTCGTAATAGTGTTTATCAAAATAAAAAATGTTATTGGAAATGACTAACGTGACTGCATTTATGATAAAAGTATTGGAGAAACGTGTGGGTATTTCGGATTCGAATCTATCGAGCCAGAAATGTATAGATCTTATGCCCAATTCAATTTCAATATTGCTATACAAGCTTTCAACATCAAACGTGACAAGCACGCTATTTGGTTCAGCTTTACTAGGTAAATTACATAAGAAATCTATATCATCCCGTATGTAGCTCTTGATGTGCTTACATAGAGGTTTGAGAATAATGTCTATAAAATTACTTAAACGTTGTGTTGAGCTATTTGGTCCACCTACAACCGGTCTAAATTTCAAATCAGTAGGGTCTGGAATGGTAATCACTTCCTGTCTTTGTTCCATTACTGCATTTCGAATTTCCTGGCTTTTATGAATCTTTGGTAATCCATAAAAATTCGCATGGTTAGGTTCAAATTTGGTCAAGTAAGCATATTCTTTTTCTGTTATTTCTCCTCTATGACTTTCGATAAATCTAATTACTATATTTTTCACTTTCTGTTCCTTATTTAAATTTGACAATTTATAGTAATTAGAATCCCCTAATAATTCTATGATTTTCTGTCTATAGTACAGCCTGTTCATCAACACAATAGCACCTCCTTTATCGGCTTCTTTGATAATAATATTCTCATTATTTGAAAGTTTCTGTAAGCTACTTCTTTCTAGAGGTGATAGATTTGATTTGCAAGCCTTTGCCTGGATACCCTGATCTAATATTGTATGAATATAATTGTCAAGATGAACATCTCTACCTGGATTGGGTGTGAAGGGTGATTTATTACGGACTAGACTTTCCGATCCACTTTCCTGAATAATTTTCCCATCTTCATCTTGACCTGAATACGGAAAGTCCGTAAAATATTCTGCCAATCGTAGTTTTCGACAAAAGCTGGATAATTCTGATTTTAGGAGTTCTTTGTTTTGTTTAGGTGTTAGAGTGAATTTAAAGCCCCTAGACAATAATTTTATATCAGGTTTCTGAAAGTAATGTTAACGCTGTGTTGATGATTTTAGGATCTTTGTTTACCTCCGCTTTTTCTGTTTCCACTTGTCTCTCTGCGGACTTTGGCTCATTCCTAAAAAATGATCATTTTTTGTCTTAACTGTATTCCTATTATTTGGTTTCGACTGCCGGTTCCTTTTGACTACCTCTGAAAATGTCACATATGTCTCTCTTGGAGATCTTTGGTTTGTCTTGACATATTCGGGGGCTTGTGTTGTACGTTTCCTTGGACTATTCGATCGTTGTCTGTACCTGTTTTGTTGTTGAGAATTT
Organism: Patella caerulea; assembly: GCA_036850965.1. NCBI lineage: Eukaryota > Metazoa > Mollusca > Gastropoda > Patellidae > Patella > Patella caerulea. Next base: position 43,562,739 of record JAZGQO010000001.1, on the reverse strand, counting down.
CCAGAAATAATTTCTCTTCGAGGGGATACTCTTTGGGTCCTGTCATTACTTTTGGCCCTGTTGTTTCCAAATGTGGGGATGAAAGATGTTTAACTTGTAATATGATAGTCGAAGGAAGCTCCATTAAAATAAATGAATCCAATGATTTTCATGTAAAACAAAGCATGACATGCAAATCAAAAAATGTAATTTATCTCATCATATGCTATGGTTGTAAAGGGAAATACATTGGTAAAACAGAAGGTCAACTAAACCTTCGAATGAACCTTCATAGATCTCAAATTAAGATACCCAGTAATCGAACGATACCTTTAAGTGCACACATCGAAACATGTGGAGGTGGAAAATTCAATGTATTTCCCTTGTACAAATTGAATTTTTTAAATAATGATTTACTTGAATGTAAAGAAAATTATTTCATCAAAAAGTACAAACCCGAATTAAATAAACGGATACTATAATAAGAGATGAAGTAATTCTCTTTTTAGTGATAATTTACTAAATGTAAAAATGTGTAAATAATATTTTATGGTGTATTTGATATATTTATAGTAACGTCATGACGTTGCGTCTATTGTTCTACTTAACTCTTCATAAATAAAAATGGTCTGATGATGTTCAGTACGAACAGAAAGCACTAACCGTCAAATTAGTATTTTGGTGTCTTTCTTTAATTTAGTTTATATATATATATATATATATATATATGTGTGTCTCAGAGTGCTTTACTTGTGAAAATGAAAATATGTCTCTTAGTGCATTTTGAACAGCAAAATGTTGTTCAGCAGGCTTTAAAACGTAGGAATCGACACTTAGATCACGCAAATCGGACAACTACAAATATTCCTAAGCAAAACATCAACTTTGGGTGGCCGTTTTAGCGGCCATCTTAAATAACGGCCACCATCTTGGATTTCCAATTGGGCAGATTTGTTAAGTATCCCTTGGAGAACAATTGTACGAGATTTGATGCTTCTATCATCATTTGCAAGATTCTTCCCAAAATTGACCCTATCTTCTCCACTAATAGTGTTTTGGTACAATCATATTTTCATAATTAAAATCCAATAAATGTAACAGACGAACGATGTCACAGAGAGTGGATTAGTTAATTTGTCCAGTTTTCTAATTTAGATAAAATTTAAGACCTACAATAAGCAGATTTCGTGTTACACTATAGACCTTATATGCTGTAGAGGTTACCTTAGTTTGTAAAATATATTCTGGTTTATGTATTGGAATTGTTAGTGACAAAAAGAACTAGGCTAACAAGAATATGTCTGGAAGTTTAATGTGGGGCAATGACATCATAAGTCTGATAATCCAAATATGGTAATCCAATGAGTTAGAAACGTGATTATCTACTCTCCTATGTGCCCGTATAAGTACACTGTCTTGAAATCCAGGGTAGCGTCTGTGTAGTTGACCAATCCGACCAAGGAAGCACCTGGTCAATTTCCCGGGGCACAATTCTGACTCATGCACGTAGCCTCTTTATAAGAACATTTGCAGTTTAAGTTTCTTTAGATATCATTCGAGAGATTCAAGGGGAAGTTCATACCGTGAGCTTCCCTGGCTCACTGGCCGGATCCAGATATCATAATGAGGAGGTATAGATACCATTGGAGGGTTTGGAGAACACCACAGCCTTCCCGGCTGAGGGGCGAGGAAATGCCACCTCAGAACACAAGCTAAGGATATTGAACTTATATTCAATAATATTGTAGTTCCCTGTACCTGTAACCACTGTAATTTGCTGCATTTCTTATATAAAAATAGTAACAAGATAAACGGGGTTTTAGACTTAACTGATCATTGGATATAATTTTATAACACCGTGAAGTCCGAAGAAAACCCTAGAAGAAATGCCAAGACGATCATTGTGGCCTCATAGTGTCACAGCCTGTCTTTTGGTCCCGTGCCGTGACACAGGATAGTGTCACAGCTGCTTTTTGGTTACGTGACCAGGATAGTCTCAATGCTGATTTTTGGTGCCGTTGACGAAGGATTTTCGACCCTGGACGAAACGCCTTGGAAGAAGATAGCAATTCAGATATCATGATGAGGCGGTATAGATACCATTGGAGGGTTGGGAGAACACCACAGCCTTCCCGACTGAGAGGCGAGGAAATGCCACCTCAGAACACAAGCTAAGGATATTGAACTTATATTCAATAATATTGTAGTTCCCTGTACCTGTAACCACTGTAGTTTGCTGCATTTGTTATATAAAAATAGTAACAAGATAAACGGAGTTTTAGACTTAACTGATCACTGGATATACATGTAATTTTATAACAACGTGAAGTCCGAAGAAAACCCTAGAAGAAAGGCCTAGACGACCACTGTCACCTCTGTGGCCTCATAGTGTCACAGCCTGCCTTTTGATCCCGTGACACCGGATAGTGTCAATGCTGCTTTTTGGTGCCGTTGACGAAGGATTTTCGACCCTGGACGAAACGCCTTGGAAGAAGATAGCAATCCAAAGAAATCTATCTGAGGGACAGAGTCTGCGGAAATTCAGCCAATGGGTAAATACATTTTTCTAAAATTTGAACATGTAAATTTGTTTAACCAGACCAATTAACAGCAACTTTGGGATTATAATCTCGCAATGCCCTTTTTAACTTCTGATTACGAATCCAAAATGCGGCGGGGTTGGGCCTGTTTATGGTTTCCTTTTTCGGAAACATATCCGTGAGGCAAAATGATGACGTTGCTTTTGGTGTAATCGGGTTGTGACAACGAAAAAAAACTTTAGACATGCTGAACGTTGCCACAAGCAACGCCATGGACGAATTTGCACCTGTCGCGTTTGGATACAATAGAAACGGAATAAATAAAAGAATTAAATGATATCTCCGGTCTAAGTAGAAAATGGTGATTTGGCGCGGTTGACACAAAACTCCATGAGAATTAATCTACTTCGGTCGTAATTACATTTCAAAAGTTGATGGGGGGTGAATTGAACTTGATTGAAGTGAATTGAAATATATGAATTGTATTGTTGAATTGTTTGTATTACATTAACCGCGCCATATCTCTGCCAAACCTTAATAAAAATAGTTTTAATTTTACTTTGTATTTTGTCTGTGAATAATAACAATAATAATAATATGTCCATTTACATAGCGCCAAATCCACAAAATCGTGTTCATAGCGCATACAACAACTACACAAAAGTCCTTTGGCTCTAAGCTTTTTGTCAATTTCTGTTGTGAATTTTGAACAGATGAGTCTTTAATCGAGATTTGAAGATTGGTAAAATAGTCACAAAACGGAGTTCAACTGGGAGTGAATTCCATTTTTCAGCGGCAGCAACAGCAAACGCTCTTTGTCCAAAGGAAGCAAGTTTCCACGTAGATACCACTAACTGATTGAGATTGTTTGAACGCAACTGTCTTTTAGGAATATACTGTTGTATTAAAATGCACAAGTAATCAAGAGCTTCTCCACTGACACACTGATATGTTAGGCAGACACTGACTGGTAACCAATGAAGGGCTCGGAGAACGGGAGTTATATGACAAAGATATGGAGATCTTGTGACCATTCTTGCTTTGATATTTTTGATTCGTTGAAGACGATTTAGTTGATTTTTGGGTAGGCCAGTGAGAAGACTATTACAATAGTCTAGTCACGATAGAATTAGAGATCGCGCTAGAGCTGTAGCTGAATCTTGTGTGAGAACATGGAGGATCGAACTGATGTTCTTCAGATGGCAGTAGCATTTTCTACACAAATCTTCAACTTGTTTTGTAAAGGTCAGACCACTATCCAATAATACGCCTATATTCTTGACCACTGATCTTGGCTGAAATTCCCTATCTCCCATGTCGAACTTTAAATTTGACAAATCTTATAATCGAGTTTTGGAGCCGAAAAGGATAACTTCGGTTTATCTGCATTTAATTTCAATCGATTTAAATCCATCCAGGTTTTAATTTGTCCAATACTGGTTGCCAATTTTGTGAGCACCTCCGTTGATCTGATCCAGGAGTAAATGAATCTAAAAGTTGGGTATCGTCAGCATAAAGATGGTGATGTACAAAATTTTGGTTTAGAACATCTCCATGCTGCTTTGTGTACATGGTAAATAAAACAGGTCCTAAAACAGAACCTCGAGGAACACCACACTGTAGAGGAACGCATTCTGATTTGTCTGAGTTGACAATCACAGACTGATTGCGAGATGACAGATAAGATCTAAACCATTCCAAAACAGTGGCATTAATACAAAAGTCTTTCTGAAGACGGGAAATCAATTTCTGGTGGTCTATTGTGTCGAAAGCTGCAGAAAGATATAACAATATCAGCAGTGAAACACATCCCTTATCGACACACATCTTAAGATCGTTGACGACTTTGTTCAAGGCTGTCTCAGTTCCATGATGAGGTCTATAAGCTGACTGAAATTCACAAAACAAATTGTTTTGTTCAAGATGTTCAAATAACCGTGTTTTGACTGCTTTTTCCAGAATCTTGGATAAAAACGACAGATTGGAAACCGGCCTGTAATTTTAAAGAATATTTGGATCGAGGGATGGCTTCTTAAGTAATGGTTTTACCACAGCTGATTTGAAGAGTGCTGGAACAGTACCAGTCAGGAGGCTCTTATTGATAATGCTGGTGATGGTTGGCAGTAGAATGTCCAGATATGTTAGAAAGATAGGCTGCCACTGCCAGGCAGGATACGCCCACATTTTCGAGAGATGGATAGAGAACAAGCAATGCCGAAAGTGATTTTCCCTACATCATTAAGTTAGAATTTGATATGTGGAAATATTGAAATGAATTAAGATCTTTGGGTTATAAAGGTTCATTTCAGTAGGCTTCAAATTCGACTGGGGATCATGTTGCTAAGTGGGTAAGATGCTGGCTCAGTAGCCTTGAGGTTGGGTGTTTGATCCCTGCATTGGGTGACAAAGTTCATCTAGATTTTCTAACGTGGTTTCCCCTTGTTCGTGATGAAGGATGGATGGCCTGACAAGAACAGCCGTCAATTTTAGTCCGATTTTCACGAAATTCGACCTCAACCTTCATTACGATGTAACGGTGATATAATCAAACGTTATTTTTTAAATGGGATAATAATTCTGACCCCAGAGGGACCACAAGCTAAAAGGTCATTTTTCGTACAATCAGGGGCCATAATTCAGGAAGTTACGATCCACTGGGCGCAAATATCAAAAAGAACCAAGATCTTTGGGTTATAAACATGCATGGCAAGTTGCATCAAAATCGGTTCAAAATTGTGACCTCTATAGGGTCCACAACCTTGACATAACATATTTTCACACTAATCGCGTACAAACGGCGGCCATTTTGTCTGTCAATTTTGGTCCGATTTTCACGAAATTTTACCTCCATCTTCATTACCATGTAACGGTGATATAATCAAAGGTTTTTTTTTAAATCGGATAATAATTTTGATCACCAGAGGGACCACAAGCTAAAAAGGGCAACGTAGCCTAGATTATCAAGGACAACCCGTTATCTACCCTTTAATTTTTTGTTCTTACCTCACAACTGAATATGGAAATTACTTTTGATCCTTCTCTCAGTAGTGTTCCATCAAAGAGGAAGTATGTGAGGCGAGACACCTAGAACCTTCAAGGGGAGATAACGGTTTGTCCTTGATAATCTAGGCTGCGTTGCTAATGTAAATATACAACCGTCAATTTTATCTATATGATTTGTTCTGTTCCCTTTCTTTTGTAATAGGTGTTAGAATCAACGAGGGAAGTAATTATTAGAGATGAATAATGTATTTTGCTTAAATAAATTCACCTATTGTATAATCAATGGGTGTTATTATTTAGAAATGTACGATATCAATGGTGGTGAAAAGGAGTTTACCTGTCACATGTTGAATTATGGAGCCGACCGAAAGAGACGAGAGAGCTCTAAAGGTTCTATACATTGAGAGGTATACCTTTACATCCTATATACCCAATGTTAACTGTGTGTATATGTTACAATTGAAATGTTTTAAACAATAACCAGATACGGTTAGAGTAATTCGTTGTAGACGATTTGCTAATGAGTACTAATGAGGTATAAAACTGTTAACTGTTACTAATAGGTAAAACGTTAGTAATGTAATGAGAGTTAAGATTATTAATAAGGTGTACAGCACTCGCCTGTGGTATTGGTTCCAGATACAGTAGGATGTCATTCAGATAGTGGCCATGTCTGTAGGACATCCTTACTAACCTAACACTGGAAGTCAAAAAGGTAGATTATTGAGACTAGGCCATAACCTTAACTTTCTGATGGTAAATTGTTAAGATAACCATGTAATTCTTTTGGTGGAATTATAAAAATAAAGGAAATGGTAAATTAATGAGCTACGGTTAAGAGGTCAAATGCAATTTAATACTGTTTTGGGAATTCTGATGATTAAAGAGACACATTGCGTGTATTAATAATTAAGAGAAGTCAATTTTAGTTAAGAGTAAGAGTTAATGATAAGGTTAAGAAATAACCTTGGACATTAAACATTTAAATAAAGTTTTAAATTACTTAGCTCTTTGGTCTGATAACAATGACATGTTTGATTTGAATTTATCCCAACACAAGTCTTCAAGTGAAATACTGATTGAAAATTCTTAGAGGTTGGAACCTCTGACAAACGAGATAACTTACTAAGAAGACGACAATGGTAGCTAAAACTGACCAATGGAAATCCAGATGATGATTTGGCGAAGTTAAAGTGAAACTGAACTTTAACAATATTAAGTGCAGTATAATAATATTTTGAAATCAGGACACATGAAGAATTTTGAACATTTTAGTTATATTTTCTGTGTTTAGTAGGTTAAAGTGGCAGAAAACAAACAATAGGACATGAAATTTATACAGTGAAATTACCTTGACTTTGAACCAGTACCGGTATTATTTATTGTGTTATAACGTGAATCGTTGTATTTATGTTATGGTAGCATGCATATCAGGGTAATGGTATTATTTTAGAAGTAGGACTTGAAATATTTAATGGACAACTAGAAGTTTTACTAGTGATTATTTAAACATTGTTCGCGACATGGCATGGCGATTTTGAAATGTCATTCTGAAAATATTTGTTTTTATTGTATTTAATGCATGTTAGATGACGACGTCAATTAAGCAACTGTGCTTATTTAACGCATTGCAAAGGGGCGTATGTTACACTATAGACCCTAAATGCTGTAGAGGTTAACATATCTTCTGGTTTAGGTATTGAAATTGTTAGCGACAACAAGAACTAGGCTAACAAGAATATTTTGGAAGTTTAAAGTAGGGCAATGACCCTACTTTAAGTCTGATAATCCAAATATGGTAATCCCGTTCTGGTTTATGTATTGGAATTGTTAGTGACAAAAAGAACTAGGCTAACAAGAATATGTCTGGAAGTTTAATGTGGGGCAATGACATCATAAGTCTGATAATCCAAATGTGTTAATCCCATGAGTTAGAAACGTGGTTATCTACTCTCATATGTGTCCATATAAGTACACTGTCTTGAAATCCAGGGTAGCGCCTGTGTACTTGACCAATCCGATAAAGGAAGCACCTGGTCAATTTCACGGGGCTTAGTTCTGACTCATGCTCGTAGCCTCTTTTAAAGAACAGTTTAAGTTTCTTTAGATATCATTCGAGAGATTGAAGGGGAAGTTCATATCGTGAGCTGCCCTGGCTCACAGGCCGGATTCAGATATCATGATGAGGCGGTAGGAAATAGATACCATTGGGGGGGGGGGGTAGGAGCCTTCCCGACTGAGAGGCGAGGAAATGCCACCTCAGAACATAAGCTAAGGATATTGAACTTATATTCAATAATATTGTAGTTTCATGTACCTGTAACCACTGTAATTTGCTGAATTTGTTATATAAAAATAGTAACAAGATAAACGGAGTTTTAGACTTAATTGATCATTGGATATAATTTTATAACAACGTGAAGTCCGAAGAAAACCCTAGAAGAAAGGGCTTGCCGTTTGCCGATCATTGTCACCTCTGTGGCCTCATAGTGTCACAGCCCCCTTTTTGGTCCCGTGACACATTCGCTCTAGCGTATTGAAAAGTGGTTTCAGTGCTCTTTTCAAATAAATATTCAAATAATTTTCCGACACATTCATACACTCTGAAAACCGATCAAAGATGGATGTAACTAAAATCTATTGCCAGGATTGCGAAGGGGCTAAGGGGTATTCAGTGTTAAAATACGTGTTTAATCCGAAATTCTCGATACCATGCTAGCTATCCCTAAATGCACGTCCATTGCTCCTTAAAATTGTGTAAATAATTTAAGGGCACATTCAGAATGGCGTACTGTGAAAATAATCGAGTAGTACGATAAGGGGTATTCAAGTACTGCTCTAAATACGAAATTCCAGATACCATGGTACGTGGGGGAGGGGGACTAAACTAAAGACACGGGGCTTAATCTAAAAATTCTCTATGTCGATAAAGAATATATAGTCATTCCTCTCTTTAAATATATTATTTATTTCTAGGGCACAATGCTTACATATTGTTGGTTTTTGTTAATGGAACAAAGTTAATCAGACTGTACTCAACTCTGTTTATAGGGAGACTGGGAAGAGAGGGGAATGTTTAAAATGTTATAACTACGGGTATTATTATGAAATTCCAGTTATTGTGTTAAAAATTACTGGAAAGTAGGTTTTCTGACACATTCATGATTATGCACGGTCGCCCGGATAGTTTCGTAAAGTGTCCCAGCTTGATTTCATGTTATCATGCCAAGTTTCCGTATAAGTTAACAAGTCATGTGATATATGTAGAAAGTGTGGAGGACAAAAGTGAGATGTGACAGAATAGAATAGAGAAATAAACCAGCAAGCAAAGGTGCAAAGTTGGTGCCCATGGGGATACCCACCACTTGCTGATATATTTCCCCTCCAAATTCAACAAAGATGTTATCAATTAAAAAATCCAACATCTGAATTATTTTGATGGCGGTGAATTTGTTGTTGGAATCACTGTGATTCTTAACGAAATATGTGGATTTGTAATTAACAACTAAATACTGATATCTAGCAGATCCCGATTTAGACGAAACAACACTTCTAATTGTCCTGTAACCCTGAAACTTCGTGTGTGACACCGTGTCCATTTCATGCACAGTCAAACATAACTGATTGAGTACCAAAGCATAGTCTTGCATCAAACGGTACACACAGACAAACCAAAATGTCAGAGTGAAAGTCAAACTAATTGTTATTTCCTTTAAACTGTTTTTCCGACGTGTTAAATGGCTGTGAGGACATTTCAAAAGCCTGACAATTAATCTTTACAAGTAGCAAAGACTTGTAAGGTATATATTTAGTCTTTTTGTAATAATAGTGTTGGTGGGTTTCTGTTGATTCAATTTATGTTCTAGGGGTTCTGTCTTTGTGTGACAAATGTAGGGACGGTTAAAAAGAATCAATATTATAGATTGATAAATATTATTCTATCTTACATAAAAAGATACGACCCCTTTAATAGTAGTCCTTCCCAGTTTTCGTTTAATGGAAATAACTCTGTCTTGTATATATTTGATTCTCTGTTAAAATAGTAGTTAACAGAAGTACACGGTGTTAAAACGTATTGTCCGGTTTGCTTAATCGATAATCGAGATGGTAAATATATCGAAACTATATATTTATTTGCCAAGGGCAACATTATGTTACATATTAAATAACGCAGGCAATAATGAAGGTGACATTACATATAATACGAATCTCTAATAGTAAGACAAGCTAATTTCTTGCATGACCATGGACATGGTTATTATGGTTTGTGCGACGATAAAAATGAAATGCATTGAAATGGGGTTTAACGTACAGTGTACCGACTGGGTTAATGAAGGCGCGCTTACGCCATAGGCTGGTAGGAGAACTTCGGATTTAGGTGGACAGGGGGGAAAAATCCGAAACAAATGATTCTTGGTTTTTTTTATGAAAGGTCTGTATGAGTACAATTTAAGGAAACAAGCGGCTGCCGGGCAGGATACACCCACATTGGATAGAGAAAAAGCTAAAGCGAAAGTGATTTTTCCTACAATTAGGGGCCATAATTTAGTTAGTTACGATTCGATGTGCGCAAATATCTATCGACAGGAACCAGGATCTTTGGGTTATAAACACGCATGTCAAGTTTCATCATAATCGGTCCACAACCTTCATATACCATATCTTTACACTATTCGCGTACAAGCATTTTGTCGCGAAATTCAAACTCAAACTTCATTATGGTGTAACTGTTATATAATCAAACGGGTTTTTTTTAAAATCGGAAAATAAATGTCTCCTCCAGAGGGACCACAGGCTAAAACAGGCGATTTTGCTTACAATCAGGGGCCATAATTCAGGTCCAATGTTCATGAAATTCGAAGCATTTTGTCGCGAAATTCAAACTCAAACTCCATTACGGTGTAACGGTTATATAATCAAACGGTTTTTTTAAAATCGGAAAATAAATGTCTCCTCCAGAGGGACCACAGGCTTAAACAGGCGATTTTGCGTACAATCAGGGGCCATAATTCAGGTCCAATGTTCATGAAATTCGAAATCAACCCTTATTACAGTGTAACGGTGATATAATCAAATGTTTTTTTTTTAAATCGGGTAATAATTGTGACCTTGATGGATAGAGAAAAGCTAAAAAGAAAGTGATTTTTCCTACAATCAAGGTCAATAATTCATAAAGTTACAATTCGATATGCACAAATATTGACCAAGATCTTTGGGTTATAAACATGCATTTCAAGTTTCATCAAAATCGGAAAGGAACCATGATCTTTCGATTATATTCATGCATGTCAAGCATCATCAAAATCAGTTCAAAATTGTGATCTCAACAGGGTCCACAAGTTAAAAACGTGATTTTTTCGGACAATCAAGGGTCACTTTCGTCGACATGTTGAGAATATTTTGGGGCATCACAAATGCTATTCCGCTATTAGACCATCGATAAAATCAGTAAATTCCAATGTTGGGAAAATTCAAATTATAAAAAGACGTCCATAACTGCCCCTTACCGACCTCCAAAAATTGGCTATATTAGCGCATTTGCTAACTGCCTGAAACTTGTGGCATAATATTCACTATCGCCAGGGGCATCAAAAGTCCTAACTGTCAGATGTTTTCAGTGGTGGGATAAACTCCTCGGGCATCCCTAATTGCCCCACCCACGCCACTAGCTCATTGACTGACCACACGTAACATGTTGCAAAATGTTCAGGAAATTCACATGTATTTAAAAAGAACACCTCCAGATATTTTCAGTGGTGGGGTATCCCTGTCGGGCTCAGCGACTTACCTACTACTAACCAATACTAACTAAATACTACCGTGTTATTTTGGGAATGTAACATAATGCCTCAAATATGTTGGTAGTAATTGGGTAAACTTCCTACCGTCCCTACCAGAAGTTCCTATTTCCCCGCACCAAAGGCTAAGCCAGATGAGCCCTTTTACTTATCGCACGAAACATGTTGAAAAAAAAATGCTTCACTGAAGAATGGCCGGGTATTTTCAGTGGGGGGGGGGGGGGGCAAAAATCTAATTGTGCCACCCTGAAAGCTAATCTGCATTACCATATGGCTAACGCATAATATGTATCTGAAAACCACCTACATGTTCCAGCGAATCATGAATGGCCACTCCCAGACTTTTCACTGATGAAGTATCCTTGCCACACCACGTGGTACGCGTACAAACCGTAAATTGGACCTTCCCAACAACAGTTGACTCACGGCGCTCACTGTAACTCTTTATCGCAAAAACAAACGCATCTCTTGATGACCTTAGTGATTCTGATCATGAAATCTGTCCATGAATGAGTTTCAGAGCGTTCAGTTTTCAATTTCATCCTCCTCCTCAGTATCGACCTCTTTGAGTGATGTTTGAATTGTCACATTTTCAGTCTGACAATTTGTTTTGAAGGGTGAATGCACCAGTAAAGGACTTCATGACAAGATCAGATTTTTACTTATTAAGGGAAGGCGGACTTTTTTCTGATGCCTAAACTCCCTGGAGTTGAATCACAACCTGAGTAGACAAATCTGTGATCACAACCTGAGTAGACAAATCTGTAACAATTCAAACAACACTCAAGAGGTCGAAACTGAGGAGGAGGATGACACTCAAAAATGAACGCCCCGAAACTTTTTCTCTTATAGTGGACAGCTGAAGGTCAAGAATTCAATTTCATCATGATTCAACAGCTCTCTTAATATGTTCCAATGTGTTTCTTGTCCCCGAAAACCTGGGGACCGACATCAAGATCCTCCATATGGCCACTCCCATGCATTTTCAGTGACGAAGTATCCTTGCCATGTGGAACGCGTACAAACCGTAAATCGGACCGCCCCCAACAACAGTTGACTCACTGCACTCATTGTAATTCTTTATCGCGAAAACAAACGTATCTCTTGATGACCTTAATGATTCTGATCATGAAATCTTGATCACGAATCAAATTATGACCCAAGCGAGAGAGTATACTAGTCCTTTTAGCTGTTCACTGACTATTGAATTATCTTATACAGAACATCTCAAACATGTCACGTCACAATTGTATAAATCACAGATTACTAAGATGTTTATTTTTAGCGAAGTATCAATGGAGATTCTCTTGTCGCTATTAGTGCTAGAAAAACAGTTCAAATTACCATCTCAGCTCCACATTACTTCTGATACATAAATAATAAAGCCAATGCCAAACTATACATCCTTGTGAAATGCAACAATACCAATAATATCTACCAACTAAACCTAAATCCAAGCACCCGAATACATAACAAAACTATTATCAATGTTAGCCTCCTCCCAGATGGCAATTCAAAAACCACGCCTAAAGAGAAAACAAAGCTCCCAAAGAACTTCAGAAAGGAAAAGCCATCACCACAGTACCGGCGCACAAAGAGACGGTGGCTGTAATAATGGTATACACATGACTACGTCAGCATTGTCAACACTTTTCAAGAATAACCAAAGTCACCTCATACGAAACACACTACTTACAAGACCAACCCAATACGCAGCATAATGAAGTTAAGTTCAGCCTGGATACAGGACGAGACAACAGTCTTCCCTTTCTAGATGGCATTATCAGAAGAAAAAACAAACCGCTCTAAACGTTAGTTTATAGGAAAACTGTATCTCCACTACAAGCCCAACGACACATACTAGATTAAGAAAGCCACCATCACGACACTCGCCAACCGCCCCCCATTATTTGTGACAATGACCTACTCCATAATGCAATTTAAAACAATTTTGTTTCAACATTAAACCATAAACCTGCTACTCAACACCACGAAGTCAACAAAAATCGAGTCGTCAGCATACAGTTCAATTAGTCACGTCAAAATACAGTTTAACCCCAAAAGTATTGCTACAAAGGGTTTCTCAGTTGATTCTGGCAGTTTGGTATACTTTTATAATATACTAAAAGTTTACCAAAGTTGGACCCCCGGAAAACTTTGGATGTCACTGAGCTGTTCAATCATTACAAAATTGAATTCGCGGCCTTCAGCTGTCCACTATCACCTAATGCACAGACATCCCTGTCCATAGAATAAGTTTCAGAGCGTTCAGTTTTCAGAGTCCTCCTCCTCAGTATCGGCCTCTTGAGTGTTGGTTTGAATTGTCATATTTTCAGTCTGGCAGTCCTGTGCTAGTGCATTCACCTTTCATAACAAGAGGGCAAGGGGTCACGGTGGCTAAGTGGATAAGGCGCTGGTTCGCTAGCCTGGAGGTCGGGTGTTCGATCCCTGCATTGGCCGAGAAAGTTCATCTCGATTTTCCGGCGTGATTTCCCCTTGTCAGTGATGGAGGAGGGTTTGACAAGGACATATTCCTAGTCGTTCGGGTGGGACGAAAAACCGTGGTCCCGTGTACACATTGGAGTGCACGTAAAAGATCCCTTGGCAGTTGGAATTCGATGTAAGAGTAGGTCGTAGCACCGCTGCCCGGGCAAAATTTCCCTCATAGCACACTATGGCGTATGCACGTCTTCCATTAGCCCAGGTAAGGTGCAAAAGAGTACGACGTTAAACCCCATTTCATTTCATTTCTCAAGCGGGCAAAGATAAATACAATAATTAACATTATGACCAAAAACAATGCTGTGCCTGGCGAACTCTTGAAAATTATCCATTGCAGCTTTTCAGGAGGATACAAGTCCTCTCGATGCAGCTGCAGACGCTGTAGATTCCTCTACACTGCTATATGTGGCCCTTGTCAATCTGGAAATTGTGACAATTCAAACAACACTCAATAGGCCGATTCTGAGGTGGAGGATGACACTAAAAAATGAACGCTCTGAAACTTATTCTACGGACATGAGTGTTTGTGCATCAGGTGACAGTGGACAGCTGGAGGTTGTGAATTCGATTTCGTAATGAGTGAACAGCTCATTGACATCCAATGTTTTCTTAATGTGTTCCTCGTCCCCCAAAACCTGGGGATAGACATCAAAATAATCAAATTTGAGTCAATAGCAATGGACTTTCGGTCATTTGGAGGTGTTGGCGGCCATTTTTGACATAATATGCCAACATCATTTTTAATGATCTTTATGTGTTCTCTGCTCCGAAAAACCTAAGAAAATACACTAAGATTATCAAATTTGAGTTGATAGTATCATAGTTATGATCGTTTTAAGACGTTTCGGTGGTCATTTTTGACGCCATCTTGAAAAATCACTTTTCCGGGGGTCCTACTTTTAGTATGTAATAAAGTACACTACACCCTGTCAGAATCAGTTGTGAGACCTTTTGTTGCAACTGTTGGGGGCTACACTGTATATTGACCTGACTATTACATAAAAGCAAAAATCATTTGTTTTGGATTTTCCCCCCGGTTGGAGTGTCTCGTATCAGCCTTAATACAGTGTGCTATGAGGGATATATTGCCCGGATAACGGCGCTAGAGTCTACTATTACTTCAAATCCTAATCAATGTTTCTTTTATGAACACGCCAATATGTACACAGGCCCCCAATTTTTGTTGTAACATCCGAACGCACAGACACTGTCCTTGTCAGACCCCCCCCCCCCTGTACTACACCGCTGACAAGGGAGGCGAGCTGGAAAATTCCGAGGAGCCGTTCTCGAACACAATCGCTTTTTGCACCCAGTGATTGAAATATATTGGTCTGACACTTTTCGGTAATAACACAATCTGATTAAAACACAGATCCAATTTCGTTTCGTTTTTTATAGTTCAAAATTTCGTTTTTACTTGTCTTTACTACACTTGGATCCGGAGGACTTGTTATTTAACTCGTGTTCTGCCTGGATTGAGGGTTCAGCCAATCAAATGGTCTGTCGAATCGAGCGTTTGACCCTTTCATGCGTGGAACTGTGGGTAGACATTACCAGTCAATGACGTCTATACTAACACCAGCGGATAGAAATCAAAACAAAACAAAAGTAGATTTTAAGAAGCATGGCGGTCGTTAATTGGTTAATCGAATGACTGACGTTATCGGGTCAAATGTCCCGTGCTTGATACCTGACGTCATAGAACGTGAGCACCCACTATAACTTGTTAGATTTACATGAGTGCAGGCCATCGAAAGTATAAAAAACGAAACGAAATATAGATCTATATTTTAATTAGAGTGGTAATAACAAGGCTCGCATCAAATTTCCGACAGAAAATACAAGCTTCCTAAAGTTTACGAACAAACATTAGTGATTTCTAGTACTAAAATTCGAATTTGAAAGGAACACATACTGTAGTAGAATTAGTGGGAAATTATTACATGTATATAGAAAAATCAAAAGAAGTAGTCCGAAATAGAAATCACCCAGATCTTCTGTGATTGGAAAACAAGTATGTCTGTAAGAGTTCAAAGTCAGGTACTCCTCATTTCAAATGTTGCTATATTTGATGAATTGGTTAATCTGTTTGTCACGATTCTGAATAGTTTGTTATCGACTAACTATAATCTGTATTTTCTTGTACTTTTAGTATTATATTAACATATTAATCCAGATTAACAACAAAACCTTGTATATTATTCTCAATATTGATGGTCATTACACCCGAATAAAATGTCAGATAAATATGCTTCATTCACACGTATTTCATTTACTTTGATGTATCGGCTGTTGGTAGACCTGTAGCTGCATCTGTGCATTGAAGAAAAATCCGCAACAATTCTTAGGAAGCCGAGTTTGGTTTGACTTAGAAAGTTTTCGATATGTAAAGTCCCATGTCACGCTACTTTATACTTCAATGACCTATGAGTACTTTGACCTATACATATTAGATTACCTTGACCTATGATAACAACTAATATCCAAAGTTCGATTTTGAAATGTAACGCCTGGTTTTATTATGAATTCAAAATGGCAGGTTTTGCCACGTAAAT
This sequence comes from Patella caerulea, assembly GCA_036850965.1. Lineage (NCBI taxonomy): Eukaryota > Metazoa > Mollusca > Gastropoda > Patellidae > Patella > Patella caerulea. The sequence goes on along the minus strand of JAZGQO010000001.1, from coordinate 43,546,362 downwards.
AGGTATTAACCACGAAGACTCGTCAATATTTAGGAGATAAACACCTCCTGTTTAGCATTTATGCACCGGTCAATAGGAATCTCGAACTACACCCCCCCCCCTCAAGCGTTCACCCCGGATTGTCATTTAGCTCAATATTTTAGGATTCACCCTGCAATCCACTTGAAGCCAAGACACATCCACCGAAGATTCACGCAATAGTCATCTTGAACTACCTACCCCAGCATTTTAAAAATGTTTTTTTACGAACCGATCTTTTTCGCCTTTCGGGCAAAGGCATTTTTTTAGTTCAATTATTTATCTGTAGATTACAAAAAAAATTGTGTTGATATCTGTAAAAGATCATTTGAATATGGCACTTTTAAAAACACATAAAAAAGCCACGAATCCCAAAAACCGGGCCGTTTTCTTCGAAGCGAACATGACGTCACGGAGAGCCGTAAATTTGTGTTCAACTCGAAATACATGTATTATCAATTTGGGACAATCTCCTAATAAAGTAAGTTATATATACCACCAGAAAGCTGATCCAAAATTAACGATATAAAATTTACGTGTTTATTTTCAACGGAAAGATCATTAGATGAGAAAAGCGTGCAAGGGTATGCAGGTTTAGCCTGTGTTAGACACATAAAAGTCGCGTGATTGAACACCCTGCTATAAAAGTACTTATTTTAATATATTTTTATTTTAACTTTTATTTGAAATTTCATAAAAACTGCAAAACGGTACATCAACGGCTTGAACTAACTTACATTGAGCATGGTCAAGTTGAGACCAGATTATCTTGTCATTCATTGTGGCATTGAATTCCAGGGTTGAAACATCAGTTTAATTGTTTTAGTGACCAGAAAACAAATTTTGATATGCGTCGACTTACCCAAAATGAAAGGTTACGTGCCCTTGGCATGCTACAGATCGGCACAACACAGGCGGTTGTGGCGCGGACGATGAATGTTTCTCAGTCTGTCATAAGCAGGCTATGATCCAGATACCGTGATACACAATCTGTACAGGACAGACCACGCTCAGGTCGACCATGGGCGACAACTCAGGCCCAGGATCGATTTATCCGTACCTTGGCCTTGAGAAATCGTGTCATCACAGCAAATCAGATCAGCGCTCGTCTTCAAACAGACACTGGTGTGAGAGTGAGTGGCCAGACGATTCGGAATCGACTGCATTGGGGTCACCTTCGCGCCCGACGTCCTCGCGTGATCACATTCAGGCAAGACGTCGTTGGTGTAGGGATCGTCAACACTGGGATAATCGACGCTGGAGCAATGTGATGTTTTCAGATGAGTCAAGGTTCACTGTTGATTTTTTGGACAGACGTAGGAGGGTGTGGCGTCGTCGAAACTAGCGCTTCCAAGACGTTAACGTCATCAGGCATGATCGATTTGGGGGTGGTTCTGTTATGGTGTGGGGAGGCATCACTGTTGCTGGAAGAACGGCTTTACATGTTGTTGCAGGGCGTGTTACAGGCCAGTACCACCGGGACAACATCTTGGCAGTCCATGTTGTGCCGTTCGCACGACGTCATGGCCGCCGTTTCATCTTCCATGATGACAACGCAAGATGTCACAGGGCCAGGATCGTTACAGGTTACCTCCAACAACAGAACATCACCACATTACCTTGGCCAGCACTGAGTCCCGACCTCTCCCCCATCGAGCATGTCTGGGACATGCTTGGACAGAGGTTACGTCAACGTCAACAACGTCCTGCCAATGTCCAAGAACTTGCTGCTGCGTTGCAACAGGAATGGGACAATCTGGACCAAAATGACCTTAGACGTCTCATTAGGAATATGCCACGTCGGATCAATGCTTGTTTGGCAAACATTGGAGGATTTACCCGTTACTGACTTTGTTGTGATGCTGTGGTAACTTTGCTGTTTGACCCCGGGTATCATTTTACCCTTATAATGGTCAGTCTGTGCCTTACTTAGTCTAACGATCATTTGGAATAAATCGATGAATGTGAACTTCATTTCATTTTGTCATTTGTTTCTTCGTCAGTTTCATAAGGTGACTTTAATAACACTTAAAAATCAAATATCCCCTACTTTTTTGAATAGTATACTCTAGACATACGTGCAAGCTCAGACCTGGATAATGGAGTCTATATCAACCGGATACACAATCAAACAAATCCAGCAAATTTATGTACAAATAAAATAGCTTACCGCCAAATCATACACCATTTTGTAGTTACGATTATCCAGATTACCACGAAAACATCATAAAGACAATCGCGTCTACAATTATACAGGTGGAATTTCCGTATGACAGCCAACGATAACAGACGGAGCTTCGTCCGTTTTCAGAAAAAAACCCACATTTTTAAAAATACAATATTTACTGAAAAATGTGTTAGTTGAAGATTCGACGTCTATTTGTGTTCAGCAATATTTTATTTTAATAATAATAATCATCTTATATAGCGCTGGAATTCCAACCAAAAGGCTGCTCATTGGCGCAAATTACATTGTCGTTAAAGTCATTAACAGAATGGCTGTCGGAATAGTTCTGTTTTTAAGTGCCTTTTAAATGATTCTATATTGTCACTGTGTTTTACTTTTTGTGGTAAAGAGTTCCAAACAATGGGAGCAGCAGAGGAGAAAGCACGATTTAACTTTGTTAAAGGTACCATTAGTAAATTCTTATCACGTGATCTTAAATTGCGAGACGGGCAGTTATTGATAAGAAGTCCCTTTAGATAACCTGGAGCAAAATCACAGTGTAGACAGGTGTAAGTTAAAACAGATATTTTAAAAATAATTCTTTGTTTAACTGGAAGCCAGTGTAAATTCTTGAGTACCGGGGTTATATGTTGACTTTGTTTTGTTCTGGTTATGATTCTTGCTGCCTTATTTTGGATAAGTTGGAGTGGATTTAGCACCGAGACAGGAATTTGGTAAAGCAGGGAATTACAATTTGACAAAACAAAAGAGCACATTAACATTTTGGATACTTCTATATTTATGTACGGTCTGATTTTCCCAATGTTATAAAGATGAAAGTTTACAGCACGACTTGTTTTACTTATAAACCTTTTCATGTTTAGTTCCTGATCAAACATAACCCCAAGGTTGTTCGCAGTTTTCGAAAGTGGTATGTCAGTGTCACCAATGGATAAAGTTTCAGTTAATAGTCGATTAAGTTGAGTTTTTGAGCCAATTTGAAGTACAACAGTTTTGTCATCATTTAGTTTTAGAAAATTGAGCTTCACCCATTGTCTGATGTCAGCAATACAGTATTGAATCTTATCTATCTGGTTATATTCATTTTCTGATTTTAGTGATATATAGAGTTGAGTGTCGTCTGCATACAAGTGATAGTCAATGCCATGTCTTGAATAATATCACCAATTGGAGTAGTATATTTGTAAAAAGCATAGGTCCCAATACAGATCCTTGAGGTACACCAAAGGCGAGAGACGATGGTGACGATTTGTTACCGGCAATGACTACTGACTGGGTTCGGTTTGTCAGATAAGAGCTAAATCAATCCAAAACTTTTCCCTAGACACCAAACCGAGTGGAAAGGCGTTGGATAAGAATGGACTGATCTATTGTGTCAAAGGCAGCGCTTAAATCCAATAATACCAATGCTGTTGATGCCTTGTTTTCAATATTTTTGATGATGTCATTATAAACACGAACATGTGCTGTCTCTGTACTGTGCCCTGATCTATATGCACTTTGAAACTTTTCATTGATATTGTTTGAATTAAAATGCGATTTGAGTTGATATGCAGCGACTTTTTCAAAAGGTTTAGATAGGAAAGGGAGATTTGAGACTGGTCTGTAGTTCTTTAATAAATTTACATCAAGGTTAGATTTCTTCAGAAGAAGACGAACAAATGCTACTTTTAAAGGTGTTGGTACATATCCTTGTTGAAGAGAAATATTAATAAGATTATGAATAATAGGCAGAAATTCATTTATGCAGCGTTTGAGTAGACATGATGGGATTATTATTTCTTTCAGTTTGGTTTGTGAAACGTCTGGAAAAGTAAGAAAACTGAGATCGCCATTAAACTCAGATTCTTCAATAGGCTCAGGAAATGACGGGTTACTAAGTTCAGATCTTATTTTAGTTATCTTATCTGAGAAAAACGTTTAAAATTGTTCACAGACGTCATCGGGATTACCTTCTGGGAGAATACTACCATTGGGACGTTTTAGAATATTATTAGTAAGTTTGTTGAGTTGTCCTGGGATTTTAAGTTTTGTGCAAATTCTTGTGAAATATATTCGCGTTTAGCTTTAGAAATAAGGTTGTTAGTGTCTGTACGAGCCCGCTGATACAGCTGACGGTGGACTTCTAACTTAGTTTTCCTCCATGTCTTTTCTGCCTTGCGCCAAGTAAGTTTTGATTCAAGAATATCGTCAGAAAACCCTTTTCTGTTGGGTCGGTCTAAGGATTATTTCCTTGGAAACCGTCGGTGCATGATTATCAAGTATATTTGAGAGTGTAACATTATACAGTTCAATTTGATCGTCAAGGCAATTCGTTAATTGGAGACGTTCTAGTAATTTGCTTTTTTCTGTGGATGTTTTGAAAGCGTTGATATCTAAATTGTTTGTCTTTCTGTAAGTTATTTTGGTCTTTTGTGGTTTCGGTTTCTTCAAGCAAAGTTGACTAACGATGGAGAAATGATCAGATATTAAATCATTTTAACATCCACTAAGTTAAGTATGGTAGTATTATCTCTTGAAATGACCAGGTCGAGAGTATGACCTGTACAGTGGGCAGAGTCGGTGACATGCTGCTGTAGGTTAAACGAATGAAGAATGTTCTGAAATTCTATTGTTTTCGGGTCATCTAAAAGATCAATATGAATATTAAAATCACCAGACATAAAGACTTCCTTCTGGTTTGTTAAGCTGCTATGTAGTTTTTCTTGAAATTCAGAAAGAAAGTATTAATACTGGCCTTGTTGACAGTCGAGTATGGTGGTTTATAGATAGAGATGAAGGTGATTAATTTGCTGTCGAATTGTACATCAGTCTGCAGGTATTCAAAGCTGGTATATTCTGGACCTTGAATACATCGAACTTTAAGAGAAGTTTTGTATAGAAAAGCCAAACCGCCACCTATTCTTTCTGTTCTGTTTGATAAAAAAAAATAGTCATAAATTTCGGGTACTAACTTGTTGATAACATAATGATCGGTGTCTCTCATCCAGGATTCAGTTAAAATAACAATGTCAAAATCATTTTCTACAAAATATTCATTTAATTCATCTGCTTTATTTCTAGCTGATCTACAATTGAGTAAACAGGTGTTCATCAATCTATTGTTATGATGCAGGTTATCTTTATTTGAGTTTTTATAATTAATAGTGATAATGTTGTTGTTATTGACTTGACTGGTTTTCTTAATATATTTTCTGTCGGCTGTTATGATTGTCCTGATATGTCGTCTGCCCCCTCTCACTCCTCTCTTTGTAACAGGTTTTATTATTTTAGGCAAAGATTGAAAAACCTCTTCTTTCAGTTTATTATGAGAACAGTGTTTACCAATCTGTAGTAACTCAGATCTACTGTAGGTGATCATGGTGACTTCTAATTAGGTTCAGTGAGTTAAACCAACTCACTATGTAGATATTTAGACAACAGAAACACGCTTAATTTTCAATATAATATTATTCAGAATAAAAACTAAAATAAAAATGTCCATCAAAGTATTATGTTGATGCAGTACAAAAATCACAAAGTAAAACTTCAACTGGAAATTAAAACAGACTGACTTTGTGAGTTCCTACTCACTATATAAATATATAAATAAAAAGTACACACTTAATTGCAAATATCCAAATAAAAACTAAAATAATTTCCAATAAAAATGTCCACCAAGGTCCTATGCTGCTACAGTCCAAAAATCACAAAGTAAAACTTTAAAAGGAATTAAGGAAAGACTAAAATACAGAGAGCACATTCATAGAGCAGCCACTGTGAGGGCGCTACACGCATTTCTACATTTTGTTCAAGATTCACCTTTGGCCATTTTTTTTCTCACCAAAGATTCACAACTCTTTCACATTTAGCTGGCTATTTTGACGCCAAGATTCGACATGGCGTCGAATAACCGTCGATGCTTGAGGGGGGGGGGGAGGGGGGTAGTTCAAGATTCCTATTGACCGGTGCATTAGAGGGGTGTTATTGTCCATTGTAACATGCTTAAGGATAAATCTTGCTTTTTGATTAGTTGATTAGACATGGTTCAGGGGTGTTTTAAGATTTTTCATGGCGGAGGCTATACTATTTTGATGAGTCTTTTGCAGGGCGCAGGGGTATCTTTATTGATGATTTTTATGCCAAGAGTGTATAGAAGACGATTGACTCGGATTCAGGGCCCTTTCCCTTAGCCAGAGGGGCACATTTATCAGACGTGGGGCCCTTTTGTTTGCCTTTAGGGCCCCCTAACTAAGATACATTTTCATTTTTCTCATAGGTTTTTAGCAACTTTCTCCCGTTTTATTTTTTCCAATTTCTTTGATTTGTTTTTCGCGAGGAGGCTAGCGCCTCCAGCGCCTCAACTATAAAACGCCTTTGACACGGTTAATTGGACAATAACATCCCTCTCAGTTAGAAAAAGCACTGCGTATTTTAATATTATTCGTAATACTTTAATGGATATAACCACAATGGAGACAATTAATTTTGGTCTCGGTACATTAGATGAAATATTTGGAGATATGTTCGAACAAGAACTTAAAACACTAACCCCCTTATCAGGCAACAGCTACTTAAAGCGGAAATTTCATATGTTCTAAGAAAGTCAAAACATTATCATTTCTATGTCTGGTTGTCAACTCACTATTTTACGATCATAGGCATTATTTCCCACACTTATACATCTGTCACACAGGAAATAATAGCACAATTGCCTCCCCTGTTTTCCAAATTCCCCCATGCAAAAGCTATTTACAAACGTTTGAATATGAAAATGATATTTTAGCCAGTGAATTATAGGATTAAAAGGATTATTCTTTAACAAGGTAGGACTGTTTATAGTTACCATCTACTTTAAGGCTTTATTTTAATATATTTTAAAAATAATATGTACAAATATGAAATGACAGCTTTAAACAACAAAATATACAACAATCTATTATAAAAACATTAAGTTTATTTTTAAAAAATACTTTTAAAAAAATTAAATGTGAATTTTAGTTGTTTTTTTTTGGGGGGGGGGGGGTGTATCTAGACTCATACTGCTACAACCGAACGATAAGCGAGTCAAATCTAACGAGAGTATCATGTTACGTCACGGTGTTTTCATTAGGCTAGCGCGTCCTGGGTCCTAATGAAACAGGAGGTGTTTGTCTCTTTAATAGACATGTCCTGAGATCATTAGGACCCAAGGCGCGTGTTCTAATATAAAATCTCAGGACATGTCTAATTGAGAAAACTATATTTTTGAAGTTACGATTACCATGGTTTTGTGACCAATCTTGATTTTAATACATATACTTTCTGCTAATTTGATGAATGGTGGGAGGGGGCACTGATTTTGTTACTCTTACTTTAAGGCAAAACACTTTTAAAACTTGTCTGTTGTAATTATTAATAGGGAAACTATTATTCTTTAACGTGCACACCTTGCCTTTATGTTAAACCGTCCGTGCCTTCATTTTAGTCAGTATCTTTATGTCTGCTGTAAGACTTTCCTCAAGTAAACCTGAAGTATCAGGGGAGGTAATTTACTTTCTAAATATCTACATTTGTATAAATCAAATTTAATTTGAATAGTATCTGTATTATTTGCATATCAAAATCTCGGCATATGTATGTTGTAATAGTGAAATGATGTAATTTGTAAAAGTTTACTTTCTTTTAATTACTGTTGGGCTAATTCACAGTGATAGTTATCATTAATATATTTTGTCACGATATCAGATATATAGAGTGGGATTAGTCAAATAAGGGTAATCTTTTGACAGGGAAGGCTACCTCTGTGTTAACATTACAGAGAAGCCTATCTCTGTGTCAAGATTAAGGGAAGGTGTTTTACTAAGGAAGATTGTGTCTATGAGTTTTATCTATTTTAACTTTAAAACAGAAATTTACAGATTGTGCAGGTAAATGAATGTCGATGTCATTCTTATCCACCCTTTGAATTATTTTATTCTTGACCGCTCGGAATAAAGTTATTTGAAAAGTATAAAAATCGTCTTTTCTTCAGTGTTTGCGGGTAACACTAAAGAAATAGATATATATATATTTTTATTTGGTGGCTGGAGTGGGATTATCTTGCTAAACTGTAAATAATAATAAATATCATGGCATCTAGAACTCATCCTATTGGACAGAGATCACAGCCAGCCTCAATGACCATAGAGAGTCTTGAGTCTGCTGTAAGTGAACTACAATGTTCCATTGAGGATGATCTTTATAGATTAGAGGAGATGATTAGAATAAAGGAGAGCAGACTGAATGTCTCACCTTCTTCAACATACTTACGACAAAGGAGACAAGATGTGGTGAACCAGTTTACCCCATCACTGTTTTCTACACAGGGATGTCTGAATGCTTCCACGGTTCCATGTATTTCGTCGAGATCAAATTCTCAAGTCCCAAGTTCGATCGGTCTACCCAATCGAACTACATCAACACCCGTGGCTGTTGTCACTGATAGAACGCCTTATCATTGTAATGTACAAAGAAGAGTTACACACAATGATCAGGATGACCAGGACAGAAATTTTAATTTTGATACTAATGCAACTGGTATTTATAGAAAGCCTATATCTACCCCTAATAAATTTGACGGTAAATCAAGACTTAGTGATTATCTTATACAGTTCGAAGTAACTGCTAGGATTAATGGTTGGACAGATAAAGAAAAAGCAGAATTTTTGGCGGTTAGTTTGGTCGGATCCGCCCAAGAATTACTTGGTACTTTGGGTCCACATGTCATAGGTAATTATCAGCTGATGGTTGATGCACTTCGGCAGAGATCTGCCCCTCCTCAGCTGACACAGGTTTACAAAACTGAGCTCCGTGGAAGAACGAGATCTAATACCGAATCTCTTCCAGAGTTTGCTCAAGCTATAAGAAGAATGGTGAGTCTTGCTTATCCCCAGGCCACCGTAGAAATGAGGGAAATTCTGGCTTTAGATCATTTTTTGGAGAATTTGAATAATATACAGATGAGAATGTTAGTCAGTCAAGCTAAACCAACAGATCTTAATAGTGCTCTTCACCATGCTGTAGCTATAGAAGCTATAGAGCGAACTGATAAGAATAAGAAGAGTTTTCAGGAATCAGCTTACTTTGTGACCTCCGCTAAAACGGTTCGAAGTGATGTTCACAAGGACAAAAAGGAGGCTAGGAAAAAGATGATTCAGAGCCAACAAAGGCTGGTAGGAAGGATATTGATCAGTCAGCTGAAATAAAGATGCTGAAGGATGAAATTCTGGCTATGAAAGAGATCATAACAACTCTCTCATCTAAACTGAACACGGAATTAAGAATTAAGCCGCCTCTTACGTCTATTACATGCTGGCTTTGCTTTGAAAAGGGACATTATGCGTCATCATGTTCTAATAGGAGCTCGTTGCAAGGACCGCCAGGGGCAAGGATTTCGCAAGATATTAAAAGAAGCGATGCTGAACGGAGTGTCGGAATGATGACTCCAAATTCGAATGGATTATTTCTCGACAGTTTTGTTGAGGGATTACCGACAGATATTTTAATTGATACTGGGGCCAGTATTTCTATGGTATCCACTGAATTTTACGATAAGCTCAAAAATAAACCCCCGTTAGCCAATACGAGCTACACAGTGAAACAGGCTGATGGTTCTGCCATGGATGTACGGGGTAAAGGGATATTTTCTGTAACTATAGGGAAAACACATATGCAAATAAAATGTATTGTTTTAAAGCTTTCTACTGATGTTGTTTTGGGTTTGGACTTTTTGATGGAGAAAGACATTATCATTGATCCAGCTAGGAGGGAGTTGTATCATAATGGTAATGTTTTACCTTGTAGACTCAAAGGCGGAATTGGCGTTTTTCGGGTTCGAATGACAGAGGACTGTTTGATGTTACCTGGGGAGGAGAGTATAATCACTGCTAAAGTGAATTCTACAGGCCAGGGTATAATTCCTGTTGAGGGGGTAGTAGAGGGACTGAAATCAAACTTAGACAATCCTATTGTCGGGAGAACTTTGGTGAGACCAGCAGAAGATGGTACTGTGTTCATCAGAGTCATAAATCCCTATCCAGAAGAGAAATTGATGAAGAAACATGACACTATTGGCCTTATGGAAACTGCATCTCAGATTCATGAGTGCTCTACAGTCTCGTGTAAAGATAATGATCTGATTAGAAACCTTCTACAAACCTGCAAGGATCTATCAAAGGAACAGTATGAAGAAGCTCTTAAGGTGTTGACACGAAACAAGGATGTATTTGCAAAATCTGATGATGATTTAGGTAGAACAGATTTAATTCATCATTCTATTGATACTGGTTCATCGAGACCAATCCGCCAACCCTTGAGAAGATTGCCGTTTTCTTCAAGAGAGGAAGTTAGAAAACACTTAGTTGAAATGTCTCGACGTGATTTAATTGAAGAGAGTTTTGGACCTTGGGCTTCCCCAGTTGTGCTTGTTGGAAAAAAAGATGGTACAACCAGATTTTGTATTGACTTCAGGAAGGTGAATGCAGTGACAATTAAAGATGCCTACCCCTTACCACGGATAGATGAGACTTTAGATTGTTAAAATGGTGCTAAGTGGTTTTCTTGTCTTGATCTGCAGAGCGGATTCTGGCAAGTCAAGCTTAACCCAAAAGATAAAGCTAAAACAGCTTTTACAACCCCGTTTGGGATATATCAGTTCAAAGTCACGCCAATGGGCCTTAGTAATAGTCCCGCTACCTTTGAACGTCTTATGGAACGTGTTCTTTCTGGTCTTCATTGGAGGACTTGTCTCATCTACTTAGATGATATAATTGTAATCGCCTCAAATTTTGAGGAGCATTTGTTAAGACTGGAAGAAATATTACAACGTTTAATAGGTGCTGGGTTAAAACTCAAACCTAAAAAATGTCAGTTGTTTGCTAACGAAGTGCTTTATTTGGGATATATTGTTAGTGGTGATGGATTGAAAACTGATCCAAGTAAAGTTTCATGCATCAAAGATTGGAAGACGCCATCCTGTGTTACTGAGGTTAGAAGCTTTTTGGGTCTATGTAGCTACTATCGGAGATTTGTCAAGGATTTCGCGAAAATCTCCGAACCACTATATAGACTGACTGATAAGAAGTCTAAGTTTCAATGGTCTGATGAATGTGAAAAGGCTTTTAATGCTTTGAAGAATTCTTTAATAGTTGCACCTGTTCTGGTACATCCAGATATGGGGAAGGAATTTATATTGGATACGGACGCGAGTGAAACCGGGATTGGTGGTGTATTGAGTCAGATAGATGATGATGGGAAAGAAAGGGTCATTGCTTTCGCTAGTAAAGTTTTAAACCGCTCTCAGCGAAACTATTGTACAACAAGAAAAGAGCTGTTTGCTGTAGTGTATTTTTTGCAGTATTTTAGACCTTATCTGTATGGTCGGCATTTTATTGTAAGGACAGATCACTCCAGCCTCCGGTGGATTATGAATTTTAAGAATCCAAATGGGCAGCTGGCTCGTTGGCTTGAAGTTCTTGCAATATATGATTTTAATGTTATTCATCGTCCTGGTAAATTACACCAGAATGCTGATTCCTTGTCAAGAAAACATTGCCAACTTTGTCATTGTTTTGATGACGACCGTATAGGTGATGATGAGAGATATGTTTACTTCCTTCATATCATTCCAGATATGAACCATATGGCAAGATTACAGAGGGAAGATCCTATTTTAAGTAGGGTAATAAAGTGGATCAATCAAGGGAGACCCTCATGGGATGAAATCTCTGGTGAACACCCTCATTTAAAGGCCTTATGGTCACAGTGGCGGTTACTGGTGATGAAGGATGGTGTTTTGACCAGAAAATGGGTATCCTTAGGGGACGAAGAACTATACAAAGTTATTGTGCCCATTAATAAAAGGGATGAATTAATGTATCTTGTCCATGATATTCCTTCCGGTGGACATCTTGGGGAGGAGAAAACACACTCTAAACTTAGTCAATTATTCTATTGGCCAGGCATGAGAGATTGTGTCCGACAGTGGGTTCGTTCTTGTGAGTCTTGTGCTCGAAGGAAGAATCCTGTTATACTTGGTAAAGCCCCGTTAAAACCATCTGTTAGTGGTTTCCCAATGGAACGTATCGCTATAGATATAATGGGTCCACTTCCTGAAACTGATTTTGGAAATAAATATATTGTTGTAACCCAGGATTATTTTACGAAGTGGGTTGAAGCAATAGGCATTTCAGACATGCGAGCTGAAACTGTTGCAAATGCTTTGCTTACTATGATCTGGCGTTTTGGGGTTCCCGGAAGTATTCATTCCGATCAAGGCGCACAGTTTGAATCGGAATTATTTTGGCATTTGTGTGGTTTATTAGGTGTCACTAAAACGAGAACTACACCATACCACCCTGCTTCAGATGGACAGATCGAACGGTACAATCGCACCATACAGAATATGTTGAGTCATTGTGTTAATACGAATCACACGGACTGGGATTTGTATTTGGACGTAGTATGTTTTGCCTATCGTGCTACGGCACATGACAGTACTGGTTACACACCAAATAAATTGATGTTAGGGCGGGAGGTTAGTTTGCCTCTAAATATTGTAGCCGGAAGACCCCCCGGTGATTTGTTTACACCTGTTGAATTCGTAAACAATATTATTCGTAAATTTGATATTGTTTATGAATATGCCAGGAACAATTTGAAGAAATCCGCTCTACGTTCTAAGAAACGATATGATCAGCACTGTACACAAAATCAGTTCTCAATAGGAGATAAAGTTTGGTTATATATTCCTCGAAAAGTGCCAGGGCTCTCTCCTAAACTAATGAAGTTTTGGAACGGTCCCTGCACTGTGTTAAGACGGATAGCTGATATGTTGTATGAGGTTGTCATAGATTCTACTGGGGTGTGTTACGTTATTCACCATGATAAATTGAAATTGGTTAATTCTAGAGAGCATAATGAAGTTGAGTCTTTTGAAGATGAAGGTGACAAGTCTGGTGATTCCAATATGTCTAATCATGATGAGGCTGTAAAGCGAACAAGGACAAGGGTTATTCACCCTCCTGCTCGTTTTACGACTTAATCAATTTTTTGGCTTCTATATTAATTATCAATTACTCATATTCCAGCTGAAGATGGATAGGAAAAGGAAGTTTAGCCCTAGAAGACAGGACAAGTATAGACCACAGCCTGTCCCGAAGTAAAATTGTAATCAATGTAGCGCATCCTTCACTGATGGGAGAGATTTAAGGCTGCACGAAACCACGTTTCATTCTTCTACAGGTAGAGAAGTTCCCTTTAAACGTGAGATGGCTTATAAGTGTTCTATTGGAGAATGTTTGGAAGTACTTTCTAATGAATATAATTGGAGAAGACACCTATTAACGCATCTACCCAGAACAGAAAAAGCAAACAAGGCTCTAGAAGCTTTTATTGTGAAAAGTCTTAAAGAAGAAAATGATGATATTGGTCCGGAGCCTGACGTGGGTATTGCAGACCCTGGTATGTTGTCTATGTTCAGGGTTGTTGAACATGCAGATCGTGAACCCTTACTTCAACCACAACAAGATAAAACGTCTGCTCATGAGATTACTGCTACAGTAACTAGTTTAGCTTCATCGGAAGGTGAACGAGTTTATAAAATGATTCCTCGATGGGGTAAAGAGGTAGCACATTTTGACAAAGGAGGTAAAGTTACGAGTTACACAACAACTCTCCATTCTCTCTATTGGCCAAAAGACAAACCCGAACCATCCCCTATGGAAGAAGATGAAGAACTTAGGTTGAGGAAGAGAGATTCATAACTCCAGTAATTGTATTTGGAATTAACTTTGCGGTTTTATTTTGTTTAAGAAGTATGAAGAAGACATTCATATACTGTTATACTCAACACGAACTAGGTCATTTCGGGACTAACATATGTTTTTTAATTTTATTTCAATAATTCGCTTGCGCGTAGGGGTCTTTAGCAGTGGGAGGAAACCGGAGTGCCCGGAGGAAACCCACGAGGTTGAGAAGGTGCTGGGCTTATAGAATGTGAATTGTTTGAATCACATTTACTGTTATACATTCAAAATTGTTATCCGATTTAAAACACCGTTTGATTATATCACTGTTACATGGTAATGAAGGTTGAGTTCAAATTTCGTGAAAATCGGACCAAAATTGACAGACAAAATGGCCGCCGTTTGTACGCGAATAGTGTGTAGAGGTCGATTTTGACGAAACTTGACATGTATGTTTATAACCCAAAGATCTTGGTTCCTTTTGATAATTGCGCCCATCCGATCTTAACTTCCTGAATTATGGCCCCTGATTGTACGAAAAATCGCTCTTTTTAGCTTGTGGTCCCTCTGGAGGTCACAATTATTATCTGATTTAAAAAAAACCTTTGATAATATTGCCGTTACACCGTAGAGATGGGTGAGTTCGAATTTCGTAAAAATCGGAGCAAAATTGACGGACAAAATGGCCGCCGCTTGTACCCAAAAAGTGTAAAAATATGGTATATCAAGGTTTTGGAACCTGTCGAGGTCACAATTTTATATCAATTTTGATGAAACTTGAAATACATGTTTATAACCTACAGATCTTGGTTCCTTTCGATATTTGCGCATATCGGATCATAACTTTCTGAATTATGGCCCATGATTGTACGAAAAATCGCCTTTATTAGATTGTGGTCCCTCTGGAAGTCAAAATTATTACCCGATTAAAAAGACGTTTGACTATATCACCGTTACAATGTTGAGTTCGAATTTCGTGAAAATCGGACCAAAACCGACGGACAAAATGGCTGCTGATTGTACGTGTTGTACGCGAATACTATAAAAAAAAATATGGTATATCAAGGTTGTGGACCCTGTAGAGGTCACAATTTAAATCTGATGTTGACGAAACTTGAAATGCATGTTTATATCCCAAAAATCTTGTCTCTTTTTGATATTTGCTCATATCGGATTGTAACTTCCTGAATTATAGCCTCTGGTTGTACGTAAAATCGACTTCTTTAGCGTGTGGTCCATCTAGAGTTCTCAATTATTATCCGATTTTAAAAATATTATTAAATGTTTCGTATACTAAACGTTAGCATGGGCCAGAACTTAATAAAAACCAAACAAATTCTAATGATTTTCTGATGATTACTTAAAATGCAACAACTCTTGTTGACTGCCCGGACGATTTAGCTGCTGTGTTGGCTGCCTGGCAACCTATTTTTTAGCTTGTGGTTCCTTTGGAGGTCACAATTACCATAACTTCCTGAATTATGGCCCCTGAGTGTACGAAAAATCATGTTTTTTAACTTCTGGACCCTATGGAGGTCACAATTTTATCCCGAATTAAAAAAACCGTTTGACTATATCCCCGTTACACATTAATGATAGTTGAGTGAGAATTTCTTGAAAATCGATAATTGAACAGATAAATCCATGATATTAAATGTTTTGTATACTTAACGTTAACATGGGGCAGAACTTTATAAAACCAAACAAATTCTTATGATTTTCTGATAATTACTTGTTGACTGCCCGGACGATTTAGCTGCTGTGTGGGCGCATGTTTCGTTGCCTGGCAATCTATTTTTCATTAACTGGACAACTTTTGCTAAAGTAAGCGCCAATCTAAGTTTGCTTGGCTATAGAAATTTATAGTTTGAATCACATTTACTGATATACATTCAAAGGACCTTAACGTAACACCAGTAGCGGATCTAGAAGTTGTGGATAGGGTGGGGCGATTATGAGTCTAGGGTGCTATCTATAATCTCACCGCGCAATGAGCATAGACCCACCCTTTCAAAGAGCATAGATCGTGTTGCCTCTAGTTGTTTGTGGTTCGTTATTTTGCCAAAGTAGTTTTATTCTATGTGACATAAAGTTCAGTTCATCTCATATAATCTGACTGTAAGAAATATGAGTCGGCATCATAACTGGTTGTCGAGGGCAAATTCTTGTGAACGAGAGGATTTGAAATGCCGGTCAATGAGACAGAACCTTGGGACCTGTCTGTCAATTCCGCCTGTTTTGTGACATTTGACAGAACAGTAGTACGGTCTGTCGCTCACCGATACTACTAACAGGGCGGTTCACTATAACCGTGAATATGATAGTGCTCAGATAGTATAAGACTACAGAGGAGTCGAATAATATCAGATTAATTATTAAGTAAGCGCCAATCTCAGTTTGCTTGGCTATAGAAATTTATAGTTTGAATCACATTTACTGATATACATTCAAAGGGCCTTAACGTAACACCAGTAGCGGATCTAGAAGTTGTGGATAGGGTGGGGCGATTATGAGTCTAGGGTGCTATCTATAATCTCACCGCGCAATGAGCATAGACCCACCCTTTCAAAGAGCATAGATCGTGTTGCCTCTAGTTGTTTGTGGTTCGTTATTTTGCCAAAGTAGTTTTATTCTATGTGACATAAAGTTCAGTTCATCTCATATAATCTGACTGTAAGAAATACGAGTCGGCATCATAACTGGTTGTCGAGGGCAAATTCTTGTGAACGAGAGGATTTGAAATGCCGGTCAATGAGACAGAACCTTGGGACCTGTCTGTCAATTCCGCCTGTTTTGTGACATTTGACAGAACAGTAGTACGGTCTGTCGCTCACCGATACTACTAACAGGGCGGTTCACTATAACCGTGAATATGATAGTGCTCAGATAGTATAAGACTACAGAGGAGTCGAATAATATCAGATTAATTATTAAGTAAGCGCCAATCTCAGTTTGCTTGGCTATAGAAATTTATAGTTTGAATCACATTTACTGATATACATTCAAAGGACCTTAACGTAACACCAGTAGCGGATCTAGAAGTTGTGGATAGGGTGGGGCGATTATGAGTCTAGGGTGCTATCTATAATCTCACCGCGCAATGAGCATAGACCCACCCTTTCAAAGAGCATAGATCGTGTTGCCTCTAGTTGTTTGTGGTTCGTTATTTTGCCAGAAAGTAGTTGTATTCTATGTGACATAAAGTTCAGTTCATCTCATATAATCTGACTGTAAGAAATATGAGTCGGCATCATAACTGGTTGTCGAGGGCAAATTCTTGTGAACGAGAGGATTTGAAATGCCGGTCAATGAGACAGAACCTTGGGACCTGTCTGTCAATTCCGCCTGTTTTGTGACATTTGACAGAACAGTAGTACGGTCTGTCGCTCACCGATACTACTAACAGGGCGGTTCACTATAACCGTGAATATGATAGTGCTCAGATAGTATAAGACTACAGAGGAGTCGAATAATATCAGATTAATTATTTTGGACTGGGCCTGAAAGTAAATTTCCTGGAATTTGGGTACATTGATGGAGCGAATTCTTGTGCACCAGAGGATAAGAAAAAAATTTCAGATATGGACATATAATAACGGAGTATTTGACTGTTTTTGATTGGGCCTGGTGCTAAGAAATGGAACAGAATCTCGGGGACTGCCGATTAATTCTAGCTGTTGTGTGAGCGTTGAAAGACCATTTTTACAGTTTGTTGCCCCCAATGGCCATCTCACTAGACGTACTACTAACTGGGGGATTCACTATAACCGTAAATATGGTAGTGATACTATAGTATAAGACCATAGAGGAGTTGAACAATGATGACAATATGGAATCGAGCGCCTTATGTGCGAAAACATTTAAGATATGGACAAATAATAACTGACGTTATGATTATTTTGGATTGGGCCTGAGGAAACTTTGTCTAACAGGTCGCTTACTAGGTCTCATGACCTCCAACCCCCTCCCTTCAGATGTTTTGTTTACATTCGTTAGGCAGATATCTGCCATTTTGGATTCTTACAGATTTTACTGCTTTAAAGGACCAGTGAAGACCACAGGATATATCTTCAAATGAAAGAATGACCCCCAAAATGTTAATTTACATGTTTATATTACACTTATAGGATCTTAAACCGGACATTTGGGATTTTCATGTACATAAATTTGACAAATAGCGACCATCTTGGATTTTACTTACTTTTACCGCTTCAAGGGACCAGTTAACCCCAGGCTACTTGCAATATCTTCAAATGAAAGAATGACATCAAGAGCATTAATGTATACTTGTGTGTTCATTATACATTATTACGGTCTTAAAAAACAATCATTTAGATTTTTTGTGTACATTGTTTAGGCAAATGTCAGCCATCTTGGATTTTACCAGTTAACCCTAGGCTACTTGCAATATCTTCAAATGAAAGAATGACCTCAAGAATATTAATGTATATGTTCATTATACATTATTAGGGTCTTAAAAACCAATCATTTAGTTAGATTTTTTGTGTACATTGTTTAGGCAAATGTCAGCCATCTTGGATTTTACCACATTTTACTGCTTTATAATATGGGACCAGTGAACACCACAGAATATTTCTTCAAATGACAGAATGACCCAATAAACATTAATTTTCATGTTCATATTACAATTATACGATTTTCTTCTACATTGATTTGACAAATGTCGACCATCTTGGATTTTACCGCTATAAGGGACCAGTGAGCTTTACTGGCTACATCTTTTAATGAAAAGATAACCCCAAAAGCATTCATTTATATGTTCATAAAACAATTATAGTGTTTTAAACCAACAGTTTGGGGTTTTCTTGAACATCAATTAGGCAAATGTCGGCCATCTTGGATTTTACCACTTTATGGTGCGTAAAATTTGGTAAACTTTGGGGATTTTGTAAAGTACACCTAAATAAACGCAAAAATGCATTAAAAACTTTTCTTGCGATTTGTTGGGGGTAAAATCATAAATTGACTGGACTAAAACAAAAACCAATATTTTTTCTTAAAACTCAAACTTAAAGGAATTAAATCGGTAACATTTGGGACCTCGAAATTGACACAAGTGGGTCGCAACGCATATAATATTGTAATATGAATGTATATAACCTGATTTACTAGGTGCGGATCCAGGATTTTTTGCAGGGGGGGGGGGGGGGGCTAGGTTTGATAATTGCTTAACTAATTGCGCTCAATCGATAATTTGGTAAATTAGATTCATTCTGACGTATTCTAAATCACCAATAAAATCGCATAAAAAAATTTTCAAGCCTGAGCAGGGGGGGGGGGGCGGACCCCCTGGACCCCCCCCCCCCCCCCTGGATCCGCGCCTGTTTACATTCAATGGTTTCCGTTTTTACTCCATATTTCAAATCAGTTATGTTCGGAGAAATAAGCCAGCACTCTCGATAGAATGCAAATTTCTAGCGTCTGGTTATTCCAGTGGACACACGCGGTTGGATTTGGTGCAATGTTTCTAGCCGCGTTCCTCGAGTCTCTTCCTAGAACTGGGGATGAAACGCATTATGGTACACGACTCGTGTACCAATGATAAAATGTTTATTTTGTCTTTAATATTAAATATCAGAAGTCCATCTTTTTCCGATAAGATCACAGCATCAATGTTGATTTGAATTGACAAATAATGTTTTCAATGTTGAAGATTTTGGATCATATTGAGTTAGCTACTTTAACAAATTTATACTGGACGATAGCAATTGCAATTGGTATGACCGTGTTATGTAGTTGCATATTGTTGCTATTAATTGGTGTCCCGTTTATAGAGAAGAAGAAGAGAGAGAAGATTGTTTTATTTAAGTGTCATACACATAAAAGTGTCCGGCCAAAATTGACCTATGAGACACTAAAATCATTATAATACATGTTATAAATAAGGGTGATATATATTAAAATCTGACATTATAAAACATAACTTATAATACACGAAAATAACACTGTTAAGTTACATTTATATAAGATACAATATTAAATGGCTGAATTATATCTTTTGCTATACATACAATACACTGTTGCGGCGATGGATCTGACATGGTGTTTATTGGACAGCAGATAAATGGCCTTATCAAGAGAAGATAAATTGTGAAAATACTGGGTAAATGCATTAAGTTTATAGAAGAGCTCAGATCTTAATTCTTTATAGAAACTGCACTCAACAAGGAAATGAACTTCGTCCTCTATAGAATTACTGTTACAGTACTTGCACACTCGATTTTCTATTGGTGTTACAGGACGTGTATAACGTCCAACTTTAACTTCAAGAGGTAGTGATCCGCAGCGTAGCTTGCTAAAAATACTTCGATGAGATCGATTAAGAATAGATGTAACATATTGTTCAGGCGATAAAGTGTCCTTGAAAAGGCGGTAAGTGCGGAGTTTGTTTCCATTTTGTAGATTACGGTCGTTCCACAAACCAGCAAGCCAATCATTGTGATCTTTCAATATAAGCCAGTCTTTGATATACAGATAATCAGTATCTGAAATATCGTAAATGTCAATAAAAGTAAAATGGGAAATTATGAAGTGTTTGATTCTGTTATACCATGATTTACGGAATTTACTTGACCATTGGTTGATTTTATAGGCCATTCTGTTAGAGTCTATACCGGATAGTTTACGCCAAAGTTTAATGGATTCAATCTTGTGTCGGGTTGAGGGCGCCATCCAACCCATATCACCTCGTACTGACAGGTTAGGTGTTTTCCGTCCAACTGCAAGGAAGAAACGACAGGCTTTATTCTGTATAGCATTGATAGACGAATATTCTCTTGTCCCCCAAATAGCAGAACCATATAAAAGTATTGGCTGCACTAAGTTTTCATACAAAGAAGTAAAAACATCATACGCCATTCCACCGACGGACTTGAACTTACATATTATCACACCGAGGGCTCTGTTCGCCGACTTTGCAATTTCTTTAGTTGTAAAGTTGAGGTCAAGGTGTTCTTGGAGCCAAATGCCGAGATACTTGTATGCACAGCTGATACCAATATCATCTTCACCAATCCTAAATGGATATGACGACCGTGGAGTAGATGGGGTGCGGTAATGTACTACTTTGGTTTTCTTAACATTTATTTGTAAACGCCATCTGAAGCATCAATTCGCTATACAGTGTAGCATACGTTGGAGAGATTCTTCAGTTGGAGCAATAACAGCAATGCCATCAGCATATAGTAGAATACTCAGCATCTTATTATCGATTTTAATGCCACAATTTAAATTGTTGATTTCTGAAGCAAGATCATTTACGTATAGAGAAAAAAGCGTTGGCGATAAAACGCAACCCTGGCGTACTCCAGATGATACAGGAAATGAGTCTGTTAAATAATTATTCACACGGACACTTGACCAGGTGTTATCATAGAAGGCTTGTACTGAATTCAGAAATTTACCTTGTATACCAAGTTGTTGGAGTTTAAACCACAGGCAGTTACGATTCACACTGTCAATAAAGCATACATACGTAGATTGGCGTGATAGTTTTCTGTTGTTGATAACTGAAAATAAACTGTTGATGTGTTCTTGAGTTCCCCGCTGTGATCGGAAGCCATTCTGTTCATCGACAAGAATATCGTTATCTTCTAGCCAGTGACTAAGGCGTTGGTTAAGGATATCAGCATAAATCTTACACGGTACTGACAGAAGAGAAATACCTCTATACCCTAATGGGTCATGGTGATCCATGTCAGGCGTTTTGACGGGATTGATTATACTTGATCGCCATATATCTGGACACGTATTGCTGTCAAAACAATGCGATATCAATGTAAACAAAATGTCAATACAGTGTTGATTCTTTAGGGACTCGGCAGGCAAATCATCCGGGCCGACTGACTTCCCTCGCTTCGCACGTGCAACTGCGGCCTCGACCTCACGTCTCGTGATAGGTGAATCTAGGTCAGTAGTGTCGATACTCCTATTGAACTTATGGTCGTTGTTTACATTCTCAATGACATCATCAAGGTGTGCATTATCAAAACATGGCGAATCGACATCTTTAAATAGCGAGCTATAATCGGACCACCACTTCCCGAGAACAATCTGTTTATCAGAACACACTTCACTGTCTATTAAAACCTCCCATGGAACGCCCGAATCTCTATCATTATTTATCCCAATTTTACCAATTGCCTTCCAGAATGATCTTGAATCTTTACCTTTATATTTATCAAGGAGACGTTGTTGTTCTGTAAATTGATAGGAGCGTTTATATTTTCGGTGTAGTTTATCAAAACATTTTCTCTCACCCGTGTATAATTGTTTCAGGCGCATCTTCTCACCACGTGACTTGGTCTTGGTCCAGCGACGTTCGGCTTCACACACCTTGTCCCACTGTCGCTGTAGATTCTCACACCAATAAGGCCTGTAGAAAGTCTTAGCTCTAAGGTTCTTGTATCTTGAACAATTTGTGAGACATACTTTATCAAGTATTTCTTTTTTTTTTTTTTTTTTTTTTTTCTTTATGCATGAAAGAGATAAAATCATTATATGCAGAATTAATGTCATTAGAAACTGTAAGTTTGGATTCAATGGTTTTTATTACTCCATTTACCATTGTGATATCAGCATCAGATAAAAACGTATTTGTTATTTTACTTGAATTGTACCGTCGGTGGGTCATGTGTTCAGTGTTGACGTCATGTAACTTGTATTTTATTGTTATTTGCTTACCTGGGGAATGAGCTTTATGTAAGCTATTGTCTAGGATGTTTAGCGATCTGTTTACGTGATCAGTGGTATACACGGGAGTTTATTATCTACACTATTTACTCAATGGGAGGCAGGGCTGACAGATATTACTGACTCTAATCAATCAAGAATTGACCTATTGAGACGTAGCTAACCGGTGTCTTACTCCTGCCATTGATGACGGGTGTAAACTGGTAAATTATTAAGACTTAATTCCTATAACTGGAGTTTGCCACTGTTTACACAGACATTGTCATGTTGGATAATTTGA
The DNA here is from genome assembly GCA_036850965.1 of Patella caerulea. Taxonomy (NCBI): domain Eukaryota; kingdom Metazoa; phylum Mollusca; class Gastropoda; family Patellidae; genus Patella; species Patella caerulea. The sequence goes on along the minus strand of JAZGQO010000001.1, from coordinate 43,523,420 downwards.
TTACCTTATTCTATTAGAAAGTTTATTAAAGTAGTAACTTTAACAATTTAAATAAAGATCCTTGAAATAATAATCAAATTCTGTCTTCCGCGAAATTTCAGCAATTCTATTAGTCATCTGCGGCCATGCGGTCATTTAATTACAGAACCTAGATCTTCCTTCAATTTGGAAGCAAAATGCTAAAGGTGAATCACACAAAAAGCAGATGGTAATTCTCCTTGCTTTAAAGGAGCTAAATCGCTAATATTTAGGACCTAGAAATTTACCCAAATGGGTCGCAACGCATAAAATAATCTTATATGAATGTATATAAACTAATTTACATCCATTCATTTCCGTCTTTACTCTAATTTTATATCAGTTATGTTCGACGAAATACGCCTGAAGTCTCAATAGCATGCCAATCTGTAGCGTCTGGTTATTCCAGTCTACATTATTGCGTATGCTCTCCATGCGTCGCCGTCTAACCTGGTTCTCCAAGTCCCTTGTTAAAAATGGGCCTGAAACGGATTATGGTACACGATTCGTGTACCAATGATATATTTTTTATGTTGTCTTAAATATTGGATATCTGAATCCCATCTTTTCTCGGTAAGATCGCAACATCAATGTTGAATTAAATTGACAAATAATTTGTGTTTTCATTGTCGAAGATTTTGGATGATATTGAGTTAGAGACTTAGCTACTTTAATTCATACATTTTAATAAGTCCACGGACAGTGGATACCATTGGTTAGGAGTTTCACGAGAATATGCTACTGACTACGTTTCATATCAACATGTATCCACTTTCGTTTGTTTTCTTGTGAAAATAAAATAAAAATCGAAACAATGTGTTACGGTTTCAGTCCAGGTATACATGTCACAGGACGAATACCAAAAGAATGAAGAACAATTTATTTCTTCCCACAATTGATATCAATTATTAGACCAGTGATGGTAATCGATAATTTAACAAATGATTGGTGCAATGAGCACTACTTTTTTGTTGCCTAAAAGGGATTAGTTTAGCCAATTAAAATGGTGTGTTGCCACTTAGCCGACAGACTGTTAATCCTTTGATTGATCTTAAAACTATAGTCTGTTTAAAAGTAGTCACTCAAGAACTGTTCGCTAGTGTTCAGCGTTTAATGAGCTCTTAATCCCTCTTAATAAAATTTATTAACCTACTAATTAATGACATTTTGAACACAGTTCATGCCGGCGTTATGATTTCAGTTCAGTTCTGTTCTTTTTATTCCTTGGGCTAACAGCCCATCAGATACAATACAATATACAAAACATACAAATATGAAATTATTTACATTTTAAATTTCTTAAAAGGTTGTTGTGCATGGGAGAGTAGACAATGCATTATTTCTATTTAAGATGTCAATTTATACTGTTAGATTTGGACTAATTTGTTTCTCGATTCAAAAGTTATTGATAGAAAGAAGGTATCCAAAAATACTGTGACAAAATATACTCTCGTAGTGGTATTAATCAGATGTGGATATAAAAAAATTCCAAAGAATTACTTGATGGTTTACAATCGAGATCACTTGCTTCAGTCTCCTCTATACAAACTTTTGACTTTTCTACATTGTACACGAAAATGCCCCACAGTAAATTAAAAGCTCGATTAAAAGACCTTATTCACAGTGACTTTTCATCAAAATCAGGAACTACTAGATATCAATATCTAGTCGTTAATTACAATTCCACATATTTTGTCAAGAACCATAGTGATTCAAAAAAATAAATTCTCCGCCAACAAGACAATTCAGATGTTGGATTTTTTAATTGATAATATCTTTGTTGAATTTGGAGGGGAAATATATCAGCAAGTGGTAGGTATCCCCATGGGTACCAACTGTGCACCTTTGCTTGCTGATTTATTTCTCTATTCGTACGAAGCCGATTACATACAGGCACTCGTAAAAACTAATAAACGATTAGTCAGACATTTTAATTTCACTTATCGATATATCGATGATGTTCTATCACTGAACAATCCAAAATTTAGTGATTACATAGAATTCATATATCCTGATGAGCTCGAAATTAAAAACACTACTGACAGTGACAATCACGCTTCCTACTTTGATCTGCGTCTCGATTTTGACAATTGCCATAAACTTAGTGTGAAATTGTACGATAAACGTGATGACTTTGACTTTCCGATCGTTAACTTTCCATTTATTAGTAGTAACATTCCAATATCACCAGCTTATGGAGTGTTTGTGTCTCAGCTAATACGTTACACGAGAGCTTGTTCCTTTTATTCTGATTTTTTAAATAGATCGAGGCGTTTATCATCTAGGCTTCAACTACAGGGATACTTGCGCACTAAACTCATTAAAACCTTTAAAAAGTTTTATGGACGTCATATTGACTTGATTGGTAAATATAACATGTCTCTCTCGGCTATTATTCGAGATATATTTTATTGACTCGTAAAATATTATCTTCCTAACTATGTCTGTCTATTACATCGTTAACACTGTTCATCACGTGCATTTTGTATACCGATAGTCCATTGGCCAATCATGCTATTTCATTGAGATTTCGTCTAATAGTTTGGATGCAGCGATGGCGGGTGTGGCGCCAGGCAGGGTAAGCTTACTCTTCCGGACACCTGTTACCACTGTTTATCGTGTATTTTGTACACGGTGACCAGTCCATCTGCTGATTACACTATTTTGCCTCGACCGTTTTTATTGGACTTCGAATTTTGACTAATGGTTTGGATTGTTCGTACTTGGTTTTATTTTATTTTTATTCCAAGATTTGTCAATTCCTTAATATTATGTACAGTCAGAAGTTGAATAAATTTATATACACTTAGGTTAATTCTATGATATGGTTTAATATATTTACAGCGGATATCTTTATATTTTTTACATATTAGTAAAAAATGGTACTCATCCTCAACATCGTCATTATCGCAAATATTACATAGTCTTTTATTTTTAGCAACACTGTTGTATCTACCAGTTTCTATAAATAAGTTATGGGCAGATAAATGGATTTTTGAAATACAATTAGCATATCTATATGGGATGGATTTGGCCAAATAATATTGTAAGGTAAAGTTTGAAATGAAATGTTGATAAAAGAGCCCTTTTGATGAATTACAAATACGTTCTATACATAATTGTTTTAAAATATCTAAAATTCTGTGCTTAATGGTTTTGAAATATGATGAGTTACATGATTTTCTATGTTCCCAAATATAGCCTAAACCCATTTGAAATAATTCATTCCTTACATTTATAATCCATTTACTTTTATTCGCTTCCTGGTCCTGTAACCAACATTTTAAAATCTTATTATCAGTGTTTAGTAGTTGTGTCCAATATTTAAAAATTCTAATTCTTCTTGTTACATATAAAAGGAATCGACCTAATTCAAAATAAATCATACTGTGCATAGTTGTTTGTCTAACTCCTAGTATTCGTTTACAAAAATTTGAGTGAACTTTCTCCACATCAGCGGCTTTATGAAATCCCCATATTTCTGATCCATATGATAAAATGCTTCCGACATAAGTATCGAATACTGACAATTTAGTTTCAATGTTAAAAAAGTTATCATTACATACTCGTAGTACAGAGAATAAGGCCTTCCTGCCCTGATCGGCTACATGTTTCTGGGTTTTCAAAAATTTACCATTATAGTTTAAAATCAATCCTAAATAGTTAAAAGTGTCAACAATTTCTAATTCATTACCATTATAAAACCATTTTTCATTTTCTGATAATTTTCCACTATTTCTAAAAACAACAATTTTAGATTTGTTCGTATTTACAGTGAGGTTCCATTTACAAGTATATTTACATAATGAGTCAAGCAACTGTTGTAAACCCTCGGGAGTTTCCGAGAACACTGCCTTGTCGTCCGCATACATTAAAAGGAAAAGGTTCGTGGTATCTAGAGGAATGGATGGACAATTTTCCGAGTACAGATGGTTTTCAACATCGTTAATGTAAAATGAAAATAATATGGGACTTAAAATTTCGCCTTGAAAGAGACCAGAATTACAATTAAAAAAGTTCGACAAATCACCTTGTAGTTTAACGCAACATTTTACCTGATCATATAACGAACGTATCAATTTTAAAATGTTTCCTGTTGTACCTTCCTGAATTAGTTTATACCATAGATTTATCCGCGTAATTAAGTCAAAGGCTTTTGAATAGTCAACAAAACAGCAATAAAGACGTTTTTTATTTTTTAAAATTCGATTGATCAACGTAGTTAGAATAAAAATAGCATCTGTAGTTGATAAACCTTTTCTGAAACCAAACTGGGAATGGGTTATACCACAATGTGATTTGTCATATTCTAATAATCTATTGTTTAATATTCCAGTAAATAATTTGCTCAAACAGCTTACAAGGGCAATTCCTCTATAATTGTCAGGATTACTGGAATCGCCCTTTTTGAAAACGGGCACAATAACACCAATACACCAAGTACTTGGGAAACAACCAGATTCTAAAATATTATTGAATAAAATGTATAAAACGGGTACAAGTTGTTGTGAACAATAAATAAATAATTCATTAATAATTCCATCAATTCCACAAGATTTGTTATTTTTTAAATTTTTGATGGCTTTATAAATTTCATTGCTTTATAAATTTCGTGATAAGTAATTGGCCCATTAAGGTCAACACCAGGGTTATCATTTATTTCATTTTCAGAAGATGTCTGATTATCATATTGAGATAAGAATTCGTTTACATCACTATCAATAGTATCTGTTATATTTGAAGCCAAATTACTAAAATGTTCATAGAAGTTATCTATAGTAACCGAGGGGTCAACCGAGTTCTCTCTCTTCTTGAAAAGTTTATAAAACATGGCTGGGTTGTCTTTCCGTAGAAAATTGATACGGTTGCCTTCTTGTGCCATATAGTTGCGTTTAAGTTTAATTTGTAATTTTTTATATGAACATTTTGCGTAAGATAAAATTAATCTATTTTCAAGAGATTTATTTTATTAAAGTTGCTCAAGGCATTTTTGTAAAGTTTATATTGGGAAGTACACATTTCATTGAACCAGGGTCGTGTTTTAAGTTTATTACACTTGGTTTTATTTAAATATGTTGAACTTTCTATTTTTTTTATACAGAAGGGTAATATCATTTCCAAGAGGGTCTTGGTGAATCGGTCAACACTATTATCTATGGAAGTTTTCGACCTGTCATTTAGCGTACAAACATCAATTAAAACTGGTTGATAATTACTCAACTCATTTATTAGTTCACTACACCTGCGATGATCCCATTTATGAACAACTTTAGTTTTCAGTTTAACACTATGACGACTAATACTACTAACTTCTGAGCTATTCAGATTGAAGTTCAGTTTGATACAAAGTGGTGAGTGGTCCGAAAACTCATTAAATTGACCAGATTCGAAACTTTGTATTAAATTAAATTGATCATAGTGCATCAAAGAATAATCGATTAGACTTGACCCTTTGTCACTATTAAATGTGTAGGACCCGCTCTTGTCAGACAAATATCTTCCGTTTCCTATTCTTAAACCAGCTGTCTTACACATATTTAATAATTCTCTACCAAATCTATTTATAGTTTTATCCATATTGTTTCTCAATTTCAAACTATAATAGCTATCGGGGCTATAAACAATTATATTAGATAATAGCGCATCCGCTGTTTCATTCAGTTTATCAAAAGCCATAAAATCATATTCAATAGATGTACGACTATTAAGATCACCAACTGTAATAATAGTATGTGATTTAGAAACTTTACTTATCTCTTCTTCTAGACAGTTAAACAGATTAATGTCATTTCTCTCATAGAAAACACTATTCAATTCACTATATTAATATAAATAGATGGTCGATCTGTGTCGAAATTATATTTATTTTAAAATTGCAAACGTTCAGGTTAATTAATATTCGCTCTATCTCCAATAATCGAGGTGGCCGATATTTAATACACAATGGTTACAAGTTCAGTGTAAAGTCAAGCAGACCAAATGCCGTCCATTGGAAATGTTCAACAAAAACTTGTCCAGCACTGTAAACACCAAGAATGATGTTCTTACCACTGTTGTCATCCATGATGGATTTGGTAAAAACTGACTACAGACCAATGCCAAGTATTTATCAAGAACAAATAACTAGTAAGTAAATTGTGCCATTTAATCTTGAACCTTATTTCCAAATTGAAAATAAAATGTTTTGATATTATTTCTATTGAGTAAGTTCTATATGTATATTTGTTTATATTGTTTTAGGTCTACGAACTGAGGAAGTTACTGAAGTTATAGTCTGTGCCAACTTTTTATTCCATCCATTCCGCCTTATACCACTCACGATCAAAAATTTTACCAACATTACCTAAAGAACGCCAGGGCATAGAACTTACAGAATCATACCAAACTACAGCTAATGTTGACCGGTTCCTGCTTTTTTCTGACAGAAATATTTGCAACAGATGAAAATCTTTCTTTTCTTGCTGGCAGGTGATTCGTATTTTTGTGACAGAGCATTTAGTATGTGCCTACAGCTTATTACCAGATATATACAATTCATGCAATGATAGATGGAAAAATGTATCCACTTGAGTATGCTTTGCTAGCAAATAAGCGACAGGAATCACAGGATATCTAGGAACAAATGTTTCAGATAATATTAGATAGAACCCGTAACATTGGTTGAAATTTGAACCTATCAACAATATTTACCGATTTTGAGACCGCAGCACAAAACGCCACAAGGATTGTTTTTAATTCTGATGTTAAAGGGTGCATGTTTCATTTTCGCCAGGCCATTTTGGAAAACTGTTCAACGTTGTTGACTCCAGACATTATTCCGGGACAACCCTCTTATAAGACAATTTGTACGCCACGCATAAGCTTTGCCACTGATAAGAATGTGTGATATCGAGGATTTTTGGTTCTTTGCTTTGGAAGCTGTAGATTTAAACATTCCGCAAGTAGGGCGGTTCGCTGATTATATGACGGAGCAGTGGGTTGATAACAATGGCCGTTATGTGTGGAACCATTTTGATGCAACGTGGGCCCCGTACTACCAACCACGTAGATGGTTGGCATTCTAAGATGAATAAAATGACAGCATGCCATCCTAATATTTACAAGTTCATTAACTTAATAAAACAAGAACAATCCTATGTCGAAATCACCATTTCACAGACATTATTTGGTGGTACCAAAAAGGCCTCGAGTTAAGAAATATCGACAACTTGATACAAGAATTGAACATTTGAAAACACAGTTATTAAATGGCTCTTTAAGTGTAAATCGGTATGGAACAAATATTTCCTATTTAGTGGGGTTGTAAAATGATCGTTATGTTGTAAGGCATTTATTTATAAAAATTATATAATGCTATTTAATAAAAGTTAAATGTGTAAATTTAGTGGGGCTGTAAAATGATTGTTATGTTGTAAGGCATTTATTTATAAATTATATAATGCTATTTAATAAAAGTTAAATGTGTAAATTGTAATGCATTTTTATATGTGTAAATCATATAATGTTATTTAATAAATATTATATTAAATTTGTTAAAATCTATATATTTTTATATGTGTAAGCTATTTAATGTTATTTAATAAAAGTTAAATTTGTTAAAATCAATACAGTTATAGTCTTACAAAAGATATGGACTATAGTTTATAACACCATTGTTCCAGGATTAACTCTGGATTAGCGGCAAAATTTGACATCAAGTGGGAACAACCTATAAAATATATGTTATGATCTTCAAACTCGTGTACGGCATTCGGTGATCACAAAGGTGAAAATAATGTGAACTTAGCTATCCGACTTTTCCGTGATCTCCAGTATGTTTGCGAAAAACTTTCATTCTTGTTTTCAGGAGAAATTCCAAACCACTAAGGGAAGTGTGCCGCGGGTATTCGCCATTTTACGGGATAGATAGTCAAGCTTATGACACCATTAAATTATTAATATGAATATACAACTGGCGGTAGTTTTATACGCCCACATTTTCATGTGGACGTATATTGTCGTCGCCCCTGTTTGTCCGCCCAGACATCTGTCCACAATTTTTTTGTGGCCGCAATTTTTATCCGATTTCAACGAAACTTGAAAGATGGGTTTATCTCCACTTGCAAGATTTCGGTGCCTTTCGATATTTGCATGTGAGGGAACGTAACTTCGTGGATTATGGCCCCTGATTGTACAAAAAATCGCGTTTTAGCCTGTGGACTCTCTGGAGGTCATAATTTTGATGAAACCTGAAACGCGTGTTTATAACACAAAGATATCGGATCGCAACTTCCTGAATTATGGCCCCTGATTGTACGAAAAATCACAGAGGTCACAGTTTTTATCCGATTTAAAAAAAAACAACCTTTGATTATATCACCATTGATAATGATAATGATATGATAATGATGTTTTATTCAGTAAATAGGTCATCGACCCAAAGTTACAAGATTGTAAATATATAAATAATGAATATATACAAATATATCAAACAGGTCATTAAATAAATAAATTAGATACTATTATGAACATTATAAAAAGTGTTAATTTCTTTACAGTAAACAGTTTAATTCTTAATTTGATGATTTCTAATCTTTATGGCTGCATTTATAAAATTTGACAAAGATAATAAAAATTCGCTTTCTTTATATGTACACAATTTATAAAAAAAAAAAATAATATCGTAAGAGTCTACAAAATCTAAATATTTAGCGCGAATGTCTTGTAATAATTTACATTAACATATGAAATGAAATGAATCTTCTGGTTCTAATTCACATAATGGACACAATTTTTTTTTTTTACTTAATTTTCTTCTAAACATATTTACATATAATGGCAATAAGTTAAAACGTAACAGAGTGATATTTCTTTTGGCTACTTTTGGGATATTTACAGACAAGTATTGTTCTGGAATTAAATGAAGCTTGAAACATTTATATTCTGTTAGAGTACTGCTCTCGTTTAGTTTCGATGACCATTCATGTGCGTTAATATCAGTTAATCGTTGTTTTAATAATGTCATAAATATTCTTTTGTCTCCAACAGTTTGGTTAAACCATACATAGCCTAATCCCAAAGAACAAAGCACATGTTTTACTTTGGTTGCCCATGTTTCCCTTCCAGCACTAGTCTTGATAATTACATCAAATATTTTTTAAAGCATGATCTAGGGGATATATAATCGACACTTTTAAGAAGACATTTTAGGGGTATAAGAGCTTTATCAACTTTGACACTTAAATTATACAAAGGTTTACTCCAACATAATCGCGACGAAAATAATATACCTAAATAATTGTAATAAGAAACAACTTCTAGTTTTACATCATTATAATACCACCATTTCTAAAAATTACAATCTTTGTCCTTAAAAGGTTTACATTTAAATTAAAATGAGTACAAAATTTATACAAAATATTTAGTTTTCTTTGTAAATCACCAACCGAGTCTGATAATATGCTAAGACCATCTGCATATAATGACATAATTATATAGTTTTATATCGTTGAATATTAAAGAGGAGGTGACAAATACTAAACAAGATATTGAACAACTGAAAACAGGGAATGAAAGAATGAAGCAAAGACTTGATGATAGTGAAAACAGAAGAAAGGAGCATAATTTGATTTTTTATGGAATAAAAGAAAAAGAGAGTGAGATTGAAACTCCGGGTGAAAGTGAGCAGTTAATCAGAGATGTTGTTTTGTCCGATCTACCAGGTGTGAGCGCTGATTCAGCTGAACTCCGATTACAAAACTACAGAAATGATCAAATAAAAAAAATTACTGCCAAAGATAATCGCCATACTTGTTTTCAATTTGCAGAAGAAGTATGGCCGCTGTACGGTGTATGAAAACAGAGGCAGGCCACGCCCACATCCAGTATACACTTTGGCCACCACACTGTCCACATCCGGCTAGCAATATTTCAACTACCAATTACCAGCTACTGACTGGGCTGTTTTTTCTCTATAAGTTTACTGAAAATATTATTGCTACACAATTATTACGTCTGATCAGGTACATATTATTTTACTAATTGTACGAAATAAGTAACCTACGGTATATTTTTGCTCTAAAAGTATGGGAAAAATTGTCTTACCCCAAACAATCAACAAATCTACCGACATCATCCAACCATGTTTATTCTTATTTCTTGAAAGGTTTTGCACAACATGTTAGAAACACCAAATGATTTTTAGTATTATAAAGTTCAGTATTATCGTTCCAAAATATATCAAAAGCAGCAATAAAACAACTGTTCTCTCCATCGAAGAAGTATGTCTTCACTTCAAAATACTTTTCATCTTGTTGTTATTTATGACGATAAAGGGACATAGGTGGTTATGTCCCTTGATGTTATGTCAACAACATAGATTTGTTGTTGTTTGGAGTAGTTTTCTTTCATTTTTAGAGCAAAGGTACACCGGACTTTACTTATTTCTTCTAATTTGTAAAATAATAAGTACCTGATCAGACATAATAATTGTGTAGCAATAATATTTTCAGTCAATTTATAGAGAAAACCCGCCCAGTCAGTAGCTGGTAATTGGTAGTTGAAATATTGCTAGCCGGATATGGACAGTGTGGTGGCCAAAGTGTATACTGGATGTGGGCGTGGCCTGCCTCTGTTTTCATACACCGTACAGCGGCCATACTTCTTCTGCAAATTGAAAACAAGTATGGCGATTATGTTTGGCAGTAATTTTTTTTATTTGATCATTTCTGTAGTTTTGTAATCGGAGTTCAGCTTTAACATTGAGCGTATATTCAGACTTGGCAGACGAAACAAAGAAAGAGTACGACCGATATTAGTTGTGTTTAACAAATTGAGAGACAGAGATTTAATCCTACAGTCAGCTAGAAAACAATTTAAAGATTCACAAATCAAAGACTTCTCAAAACGAGTTCGTGAAATAAGAAAAGCGTTGATACCTCATTTAATAGAAGCTAAGGAAGTCAATAAGCGGGCATTTCTCAAGATTGACAAACTTGTTATCAACAGAGATGTATTTTCAAAAGTTGGATCCCGAGATTAGCAGCCAACATGGCGGACGGATAAAATCAACAACTCAAATAGTATCAAGTTTGTTACTTCGAACGTTAACGGCTTGAAAAGTAAACTAATATATCCAGATTTCATAAAGTATCTTAGCAAATTCAGTATTATTTGTCTTTTAGAAACCTGGTGTGGTGATATCGATTTTTCAAATTTGTTCCCAAATTTCAACGCATTTAATTGTATTCGCAGTGACGGTAAGCATCGTGGTGGTGTTATTGTTCTTGTTGATAAAGTAACATTTTGCGGTACTGGTATTTCACGTATTTATGACCACTTTAATGAATCGATCTTCTTTACGTTAAATGGGAATATAACTGGCAAGCCTTTTTGGAGTGATATACATAGCCCCAGAAAACTCGCTTGTTCATGTAAATGAAGATGGTATTGGTGGCTTGGAAGAGAAATTAGTACAAATACATGCTGACTATCCTAATTGTGATGTTTTACTCTGTGGTGATTTTAATTCGAGAATTGGAAATGCTAGACTTAGTGACTGTATATTGGACAATTCCACGGCCTATCTTCCAAGTCTAGACGAAGCCGAATATAAATACGACGATTTCTGTATACCCCGACATAAGTAAACAATGTTGGCAGAGACCTTTTAAGGTTATGTTCAACATTTAATCTACACATTGTAAATGGGAGAAGTGTAGATGACCCAACTGGTGAATTTACTTGTGTTAAATACAATGGTGCCTCCGTGGTGGACTATGTCTTGGTGTCAACTGATAATTATAAGCTGATTCGATCCTTTCGTGTCGATTGTAGAACTGAGTCGGATCATCTACCTCTTATTTGTTCATTATCATACTATATCGCTCAAAATAATTCTAAATCTTGTTTCGATGATGGTACTCTCCCTTATACCAAATTAATTTGGAAAGATAAAGAAGCTGCTACTTTTAAAGATAATGTTGCCAGGAATTTTGACAATCTCAAGTTACAGTTCCCTATTCTTTTGCAAAGCAGTGCTGAAAATGCGCTAACGCTCTTCGAATCCTTTATTTACTCCTGTGCTCAAGGTTGTATTGTTAAACCGCCTGGTAACACGTGACATCCCGACAAGCACCAACCCCCATGGTTTGATCACCAATGTTTAAATTTTAAAGCCAAAAAGTACACTACTTTGAAATTGTTTAGAACAACAAATAATTCACAGCAGCTTTCTGATTATAAAGACCAGAAATATAAATTCAAAAAACTTTGTAAAAGTAAAAAAGCTTCATTTGAAAAAGATCGCAATGATCAACTTCTTAAGAACTTATCTGATCCAAATAAATTCTGGAAAACACTTAAAAGTTGGAAACCAAGGATATCATCAATCGTGGTATTTCCCCGATGCAATGGGCTAACTATTTCGAAAATTTACTTAACTCATTAGTCGATGAAGTTGATGATTCCTTTTCGCATGAAGCTTCCCACGTCGTGGGATCATTTAAAAATATTTGTAATGATCAAACATGTGTAGGCGACTTATTATTAAATCGTGTAATTTCAGAACATGAAGTTGGTAAATGTCTTAAAGGGGCCAAATCGGGCACCTCTCCCGGTCCTGATGGGCTAGTTATCGATTTTATAAAGGCCTGCTCCGAACAGTTCATACCCATTCTTACCTTGCTATTTAACAATATCTTTGATTCTGGATATTTTCCGACTTCATGGTGCAAAGCATTGATAACTCCATTACACAAAAAAGGTTCTAAGTCTGAACCGAATAATTACAGAGGAATTTCGTTGTTAGATAGCATTGATCATGCGTTTACTCTTCAAGGTCTTGTACAAAAATATCTATCCAAATCCAAAGGGAGGCCATTTGTACTGCACGTTGATTTCAGTAAGCCATACGATTGTTTAAGCAGAATTAAACTGCTCTCTGTATTAATAAATAAAGGCCTCCATGGGAAAATGTATGCTACATTGACTTCTATGTATAAATCTGTTACCTCCTGTGTAAAACTTGATTCATATGTAACACGATCGTTTAATTGTGATTCCGGTGTGAGGCAGGGATGTATTTTAAGCCTATTGTTATTTTGTTTATATATTAATAATCTTGTTGAAATGCTAAATTCTTCAAACTGCAGGGGTATATTTACCATTCCAGAAGCACCAGAAATTGCTTCGTTATTATATGCTGATGATGTGTCATTGTTCTCTGATTCAATCGGGGATTTACAATATAAAATTAATTTGTTAGAGAAATTTTGTTCAAAGTTGAATCTCAAGGTAAATCCAGATAAAACCAAAATAATTGTTTTTAGAAACGGTGGTGTAATAAAGCAAACTGAGAAATGGTTCCTGAATAATCAACAAATATAAACTGTGACTTATTATAATTATCTGGGCCTAATATTTTTTCCTCAAGATTGAACTGGAATAAAAATATTACTAACTTATCAATTAAGGGGGAGAACTCTATGATACCTATAAGAAGTTTAATTAGTAAGACGGAAGATTTAGATATCAACTTGCGTTTTAAGATTTTTGATCATGTTATAAAACCTGTCCTCCTCTATGGAGCCGAGTTGTGGGGTTTTCAATATCTGCACGAAATTGAAAGAAAGCACAACAACTTTTGCAAGTTCATTTTAGGAATTCACAAGAGTTCCTCAAATGCTGGGACACTTGGGGAATGTGGAAGACACAGTTTAAGCATACATTATACCTTGTGTTGTATTAAATATTGGTGTAAATTATTGCGTATGTCCATATCCTAAACAAGTATTCATTATGTTAAAACAATTAGACAAAGTCGACAGGGTTAGTTGGCTGACAAAGGTCAGAATTATGTTATATTCCTTAGGATTTGGTTATGTCTTTGAAACTGAAATTATTGCGTATGTCCATATCCTAAACAAGTATTCATTATGTTAAAACAATTAGACAAAGTCGACAGGGTTAGTTGGCTGACAAAGGTCAGAATTATGTTATATTCCTTAGGATTTGGTTATGTCTTTGAAACTGAAATAATCGGCAATTTTAACATGTTTATAAGTCAAATTAAGTTACGATTATCAGATATAAACTTACAAGAATGGTCAGATAAATTATCAGAAAGCGAAAGTTTTACAGATTATCACAAATTCAAAATAAATCTACACGACGTTTCGACAAGAATTCACTAGTCGTTATCAAGCATACAAATTACTATACCGAAACCAGCCACAATCAGTCAATTTCATTGTTTTTGTGACTCGCGATAACGACCACTGATTGGGATTAATCAGCTCACGATCGAGATTAAAGCGATAACGGCCACTGACAGCGATTAGTCACTCAAACGAACAATATCATATAAGTCGTGGTTGACTGATTTATCTCCACAATTTACCGAGCCGCTAATCTTTCTTTGTTGATTTCATTTTTAAACAATGGAATTTCTCATTGTTTGTTAAATTTAAATGAAGAAATTAATAATAATTAATCTTACCATTTATACGAGTAAATTTTGTCAAGATTGGCATTTCTTATTCGGTCTGTGTCTGTTTATTAGTAATAAAGTGCATGTTTTACTGTATATAAATTACCCAACACTGTCTGTTTTTCTTTGAAATTGCCTCAAGCATGCTCACTCAGTAATGAGACCAACTCACTATTAAGACCACATCTAGACAGTCCCGCATGTGGTCTTAACAGAGGGATTTCACTGTATATCTGGGTTGTGGACCATGTATAGGTCACAATTTCAATCCGATTTTGATGAAACTTGACATTGCATGTTTATAACCCAAAGATCTTGGTTCCTGTCGATATTTGCGCATATTGAATTGTAACTTCATGAATTATGGCCTTTGATTGTAGGAAAATTCACTTTCGTTTCAGCTGGATTTCCGGAAGAAGTGTAATACACGTATATGTTTATTTTATGTTGACCTTTCCTTGAAGGTGGAACTCATTTTGTGTCTTAATACAGGAATTTGACCTTCTATCCATACGTATATGCATACACCATATCGAACTAGACAATATATAATTAAATGACTGATTGCAGATTTTGCAAATCAGGCAATATGTGTAGACCTAACACATAACAACATAAACTATTAAAATAAAACATTTAATATTGGTTTTTAGTTTTATTTCGCATTTCAGGGCATTAGGTCTGTAGAATGGTTGTTTGTATTGAAAATTAATGAACTTTTAAGTTTAAATCCTACCCTTCTAATAACCTGTTTTTAGTTTAATGGAAGGAATCGCTATAGCACCTGGAGTAAATACTACTCACTGATTTAATTACCCGGCCTTTAGGGTACCATTGAAGGTTTGCAGGGTCTTTGTTCTAAATGGTGTATGTATTTAAGTGAAATAATGTTAAATCTTTATGCATTTATCAACATTGTTCACTGACAATATTAATTAAATTTATTTTCTTTCAAGTTTTTATGTATCATTGCCAACACTTCAAAGCAAGTTAATCATTGAGTTTTATTTTCAGGTAGAGTGTCATATTGGATGTTGTTATTAGCATTACCCATATCACCCATAATCATTTTAATTAATTACATTAAGTTAAGTAAGCTAAGTTTCCTTCAAGGTAATTAGAAGGGTGTCTCTAGTTGGTCAGCATTAACCAAGTATTGTTGCTTACATGGTGAAGTTGCCTTGTTGTATTTCATCATTGCTTGATTATGATTACTGAAGCCTAGTCGAAACGTCACTCGGTAATAAGTAGTAATTGTATTCCATAGAATTGTGAGTATATTCCAGTTACCAATTACTAAATTCCATTAAAACAATTTACTTGATATCATCAATGTCATCATGGCAGAATCTTACAAAAATCAGGTTAAAGTAGAGCTTTACAAGAAATATGAAGCTTGCAAGAAAATTTTAATCCCAACGCAAACTACCAGCCAGAAACTGTCACAAACTAGGAATCGAATGGAACTAGCCACTGGCCAGGTGGGAGAGAATGTAGCTGTATCTATCCCTCTAGTGGATAGAGGTTGTGGTGATCCACTTAATATTCTGTAATTATAAACAACGCGATTAGAATAACATGTACACCATTTGTGGCAAAGCGGTGATTCTAAAAGCGGTAACACTTCGTCGGGCTGCACAGAAAGAATCAATCTGGCGAGCTGCGGTGGACAGGGTTATGTCCGGTGCAATTGTACTGGTTCCAAGATATATATGGGACGAATAGATGCAAATGTTCCAAAATCAAACTCAAATGCTTCAGCCGTTGTCATAGTATAGCCGCTTGTTATGCAAAAACAAGTGACTTGAGTGATGAACAGTCAGTATTTTTTTTTTAAATGATTTGACCGTGAGATTTAAGTGATGAAATTAATATTTCGTGTCGAAGGAATTGTATGATTTAACATTGGATGTGAAGTCAGTAAATGTTTTACAGTGATTTTTGTGGTTTGACAGTACTTCAGTCATTTCGCGTAATGTCTGCACATGATTTTTAGTCATTTCGTGTAATGTCTGGAATTATCAGTCATTACACGTATTGCCTGGTGCTCACAGGCACTTCGTGAAATGACTGATTCATTTAGTCATTACGCGAAATGACTGATTACACAAATTGACTGTAACATATATACGGATAGGTCAGATTCATGTGGTCTAACAGCAGCGTTTCCACCAGTAGCGAAGAGGTGTAGTGTGTTTATCTTTCCTGGAAGGCGGAAGTCTTGGTGTGTCTAGTAGGAACTAGGTAAGAAGTGTAGTTTATGTTCCTGACCAACAAGAGCCCTCAGCTGTTTGAATTCAACCATGGCTTTGGTAACAATATAGCCATGGAATTCAAAAGGAACACGGAAATGATCACTAAGCTTCCTGATTTTGTCCATGCCAAACTCCTTGTCATCATAGTCCCAACTGGAATGGTCTGCAAGTTGGATTGAACTGTAGATCTCATCTTTGCACAAAAAAGGAGCAAAACGGCATCATTGATTGCTGGAAGCAATTTTTCTTTGATCCGTTTCACAGACGCTTGTCCCTGTTTTACAATTTTGAGAGTGTATTGTCAATTTGACCATTGTGTTCAAAGTCACAAGCCATGGAATTCCCCAGAAACCACACACTCTGCTCATGGCGCTTTGAAGAATTGGAATACACAGATTCAGACATCAGGACGTCTACACTATTCTCCGTGAGTTGGCCACAGTTTTGCTGAGCCGACTAAAACGTGGAATTAAATTGGTGTTCCCTATAAACTTTTTACCGATCACCCGACATAACCGGGGAGATCAAAATATCGTTCTCCTGAAATCTCGTCCAGGCGATCGACCGATCGCCGTCTTATTTCGGGGCCTGCAGCGGGGAGGCTAATTGGTTCGGTCAATACCTGTTTCCTGATGCGTGGCATTGATGGATCTGTAAGTCTAACCACAGTGTCATCCTTTGTTCGATTGTCAATGTTCTTCCTTTAAAAAACTTACCAGTAGTATATGAAGAATACAATACTTACCAAACAGTGTAGGTTTTTGTTTTCATTTTTACATCATTGATTAGCTGTCGATAATTTAAAAAAGGTAATTTCTACCATATTGACATTCTATTGAGCTTTCAATTTTTTCTGATATGGTACTCAGTTTCACGTGTTGAAATACAAGTAGTCTTGTTTGTAAAAGACACTGCGACTCACACCAAGACAATAGTAGTAATTGTCATTCCATCGCCATTAGGTAGGGTGGTATATGACGTTAAATTCCATTTAATTTAATTTCAAACATATTTTTGTAATTACCTGTAAACTGTCCAAATCGATGTACAGTATTTTGAATAAGCATCCCCTAAGCCCCCTTTAAAACCAGTGCGGCTTGTAGTACATTAAAGTTAAAAGTTGTGTATAGAGTGGCAAATTTGTGTAAAAATTCAATGGTAAAATCGATTTGATGCCAGTTCCTTTGATAAGAGATTAATTAACAATTAACAATATTAATTAATGAGGTCTAACAGAGGATTAAAGCTGTTCATTGAAAGACAGTTCAATTCAATATTTTATTGTCCCCCGTCTTCGAAGAAAGTTCGGGGACTATTAAAATGGATTCGACCGTCTGGCTGTCTGTCCGTCACACTCTTTGGGACACAATACACCCCCCCCCCCCCAACTGAGCTAGAATGTTCAAAATTGGTGTAGCTGTTTATTAGGTCAATACCTTGACGGAGGTCAAAGATGAGCATATTTTATGCTTAGGGTAAGCGGAGATAAGCAATTTGATTGGTTGATGCTTTGGGACACGATAACATTAGTTCTAATTAAGTGAGACTGACGAAACTAGGTGTATAGTTTCATTACATCAATACCTTGACTAAGTTCGAAATTGAGCATTTTCTGCTCAGGGTAAGCAGAGCGATAAGCAATTTGATGGTCGAAACTTTGGAACACAATAACTCGCGTTCTAATTGAGTTAAAATGTTCCAAATTGGTTTATTAAGTCATTGCCTTGATGGAGTTCGAAGATGAGCATTTTCTGCTTAGGGTAAGCGAAAATAAGCAATTTGATTGGTTGATGCTTTGGGACACGATAACTTGAGTTCTAAGTAAGTGAGGGTGATGAAACTTTGTGTATACATTTAGTTCCATTACACCAATACCCTTACTAAGGTCGATAAGGAACATTTTCTGCTCCGGGTAAGCGTAGCGATAAGCAATTTGATTGGCTGAATCTTTGGAACACAATAACCCTCCTTCTGAGATAGAATGTTCAAACTTGGTTTTGGCGTTCATTAGGTGAATGCCTTGATGGAGTGTGACGATGAACATGTTCTGCTTACAGTAAGCAGAAATAAGCATCTAATGAAACTCAGAATATAGATTCATTATACATTGACCCATTGACTAAGTTTCATAGTGAGAATTTTCTGCTTGGGCTAAGGAGCGATAAGCAATTTGATTGGTCAAGACTTTGGAACATAACAACTCTGCTTTTAATTGAGGTAGAATGTTTAAACTTGATGTAGATATTCATTAGGTGTATGACTGGACTGAGTTCAATGATTAACATTTCAAGCTGAAGCTAAGCAGAGCTAATCAATTTCATTGGTCGATGCTTTGGGACAAAATAATCTTGATTCTATCTGATAGAGAGTGATGATACTAAGTGTATAAATGTGCGATTAATTAATGAGTCATCTATTTATTCGGGGATTTCAGCGGGGGACATCAGCCTCACTGATGGCTTGTTCCATTTCACATCAAAACGTTTTACAGATTATTATACAAAATTATAATTTTTCATAATGTACATGCTACAAGCAGTATCGGGAATCAACCAGTAATGTAATCACTACTTAAGATTTTCCTACAAACTATACAACATTTTCCATAATTTTGGCATAGAATACACAAGTTATTATAACATTTCTTTTAGCCATTATCCATCCACTTAGAAACATTTTCCTATAAAATATGCATTTTCAATCATTCTAGAATAGAATGTTACACGCCCACTAAGTGAGAGACAGCATCCCCTGCTAGATGACGATGTAGTGCCCTTCCAGCTGTCATCTTTCTGCTTCATTGTGACATCACAGAAAGCTTGATGAGGCGGATGGAGTGGTTGTTGTTTATTCAAGGTTTAACGTCCAATACATGATATTGTGGACAGGTTTATTTAATTTACACTTTATGGGTTGAAAGTTGGTAAAAACATACAATTTGGATGTCCGTGTATGTCTAGAGTCTCCTTATAATTGTTAACATAAAAAGTCCTTGTATATTAAAATGTCCATTTAAAGCACACATCATTTTTCTGTTCTGCCTACTGATAAAATAAAGTCTTAGTATATTAAAAAGTCAATTTAAATCACAATTATAAAACCGCTGTCATAATAAAACAAGTCCTTGTATATTAAAAAGTCAATTTAAATCACACTTATAAAACCGTGGTCGTGAGAAGAGAAGTCGGGTCATCTTCTCCCTTTGTAAATAAAAAACATGTTACAACATGATCCGCCATACTGTCCTACAACAATAGTTCCTTCATTTGTGACTAGATATGTAGTTCCCTATCATAACGTTAATTTTCTTGATATTATTAAAGAATACAGGTAGCTTAGGGACCAACCTGGTCTACACAACCAGTTATCTTTCTTTGACTAGTACTCTTTTAATGAAACTAAATTAACAGTTAATTCCCGATTCTGCTATGAATTTTGAGATAGCTTCAACGGAGCTGTTAAATTCATGAACGCTATATTGTAATACCCCCGTCAGACCGGACTTGCGTTCTTACTGCGCTTCTACTGCGACAAAAAATGGTCTCAGAGCGAGTCAAGATCGCCATAAGCGTGGTAACCGCGCGGTGGAAACACTAGATATCGTGCTGTGGTCTCCATGGTCGCCAATGATCGCCGAGCCACGACGTTTGTTTTGAACATGCGCAGATGATCTGGAAAGCTGCGAGAACGTGATGTGGTCGCAAAAGTCCTTATTGCGCTGCTACGGCGACAAAAAATGTTTTCAGAGCGTGCCAAGATCACTCTGAGCGCTGTGGAAACGCGAGATATCGTTCTCTGGTCTCCCTGGTCGCCAACGATCGCTGAGTCACGGCGTTTGTTTTGAGTATGTTCAAAGCAAACGCCAAGGTCCTGTCATATGACCTGGAAAACCGAGAGAACGTGTGGGTCGCGAGATAAGCGTGGTAACATCTCTATGAACGTAGCACACGCGCAGTACACACGTGGAAAAGACGCTGCGAAAATTGTAACATTTGCAACGGTGCCTTCATGGCGTCTTCACCACAACCCTCACGCGTTGACCGCGATCCCTCCAAGCGCTCTGAGTCCTTATGGCGTTGTCATGGCGATGATTGCACCACTGTTGCGCGACTACATCACGACCTCATGGGGCTACCTCTAAAGCACCTGGCGATGTTATGAGGTTCCCACAACGTGTATGGAGTTCTTAATACGACCATGGCGCGGTTACCAAGCTTGCATTATTCGCTTATGGCGACCATACATTTCATGCACGACTTTCGTTGAAAACAGAGGATTAAAAGGTCATCTTGAAATTTCGAAAATAAATCGATCCAGCTTGCATAGTCGCCGTGATCACGTGGTGGAAACGCACGTGTAGTCCAGATAAGACGTGTGGTTGAGCGACGCGGGTTCGCGATGACCGCCGTTGCCAAGCTTATAGATCTCAATCGAAACGCCATAAGCGCGGAGAGATCGTGACGATCCCGCCGCGAGAATGCTATATAAACGCACAGGTCGCAGTAAGAACGCGGCTTTTTTAAGTTTGTAATTTTGGGACATTTTCCCGCGTTGTGTTCACGCTTGTCGACGACCTTGTGTATTTCCAGGCCGTCGTTCGATCGCAGTAGGGTCACCACTCCGGTCTGACGGGAGCTTAAGTTTTCAGTCTCGCAGATACAGAGTCCTTTGATCGACACTTTGGAACACAATAACTCTCCTAATTGAGTTAAAATGTTCAAACTTGGTGTATATGCTTATTAGGTCAATGCCTTGATGGCGTTCGAAGATGAGCATTTTCCGCTTAGGGTAAGCAATTTGATTGGTTGATGCTTTGGGACACGATAACTTTAGTTCTAATTAAGTGCGAGTAATGGAACTTGATGCATTCTCATTCAGTAATGGATTCGACAGTAACAGTGTATAGAAACGATTGACACGGACACGAGGGCCCCTTTCCTTAGCCAGATGGGCCCTTTTGTCAAGCGTGGGGGCCCTTTTGTCTGCCTTTAGGGTCCCCCTAACTAGGGTACATTTTCATTTTTCTCGTCGGTTTTAGCATTTTTCTTTATAAAACACTTTTGGATGACACTTCGTGTACGGTTTGATTGCTTGATATGTTTGAAAAAAAAATAAATGTGCGATTGTATTTATTTTGGGACATCAGCCTCACTGTTGGCTTGTTGATATTTAATTCAGGAATATTTACACCTAATGCAGTTTTGGTTGTGTCTGGATCCGTGCGTGTATATTTTCACATGAGATGACCATTTTTCGTTCAAGAATACATAAGATAACATTTGAGCGTGTTGTGGATTTTCTTTCTTATTAACAACATTGCTTAGGCGTGTGACATAGTGTGGGTTTTGTACAGCCCTGGGGCTTGATACGAAAATGCCTTGTCAGTAATCTGATAGTTATCTAATCGAAGGTCTTTTATTAGATCATTTGCTCTGTGACTGAACGGTTGAGTCTCTGATTTAGCATTTCTTCTGAATTTTTTTCTAGTTTAGCAAGTCATTTTATTTGCACTCGCAAACGAAACACAACCATAGTCACATATTCATCTTATTACGGACTCGTATATCATTAGCAGGGTGGTTTTATTTGCTCCCCAGCGGATCTGTCCGTCAGACATCTTGTTACATTTTGTCCTAATATGTTCAATATGTGGTATAAAATTCATTTTGCGATCAACGGTCACCCCTAGAGACCCCGCCTCGTCTTTGAATTCAATTCGGATGTTGTTCAATTCCAGTTTCATAGACGACACTTCCCTATGATCCCTACAGAAGAACATACCTACTGTTTTGCTTGCAGACATACGAAATCCCTAATCATTTCGATAATTTGTCTACAGCTTCTTGCATTCTCGTTCTAACCATGCCGTAGTTATTCGCTGAATGCAAGATTGAACTGTCTTCTGTATAGACTGCAACGTCAATGAGTTTCTTGTAGTTATCTTATCAGACTGAAGGTCATTAATCAGATGATATTGAAAAGTGTCGGGCTTATAACGGAACCGTGTGATGAGCCATTTTCGAGTTCATTTTGAGAAACCTACATTAACTTAAAGTTGCCTATCGGTTAGAAAATCCTCAATCCAGTGGAACATTCATCCTGTTACCCCCAGCCCATGTACTTTTTTTTTGAGTAGGCCATCCACCCAAACTAAGTCAAATGCCTTGGTCAGGTCGAGGAATACTGCACATATATAAGTGTTCTTTTTAGATAGTGATGTCATGCTGTAACCTGACAATATGTTCAATAGTGGAGCGCTGCTGTCTACATCCGCTTTGATTTGGGCTGATAAATCCATTCTTTTTACAATAATATCTTAGCCTATTATTTACCATAGTCTCAAATGTTTTGCACTATGTAGAGGTTAAACTTATAGACCCACAAGAACTGTTTTCCAGCTGGTAGGATCTATTCCTTCAGACCATGGCCCTTGATCACTTCGAGGCTAAATTTAATATCTGATTGACTGTAATTTTATACACAGTGTGTAAAGTTACGAAAGGAAGTTTGCTATTGATTTCCAGCGATATCCGATGATAATTACTGCTGGTGTTAGTGCCCTTGATCACTTTGAAAAATCTTGTGGACGTTTTAGGGGCTAAAGTTAGTATCTAAAAAATGGTTATATTCTACCTCTCTCGTTTTTGGATAGTTGGTATGTCTTGGCATGTCTCAACTTCCTTTACCGTCGCTTTGAAAGATAATTTTGTTCTTCATACCGATGTGGACGTCCAATCATTATACTCGTTCTTATAACTATTGCGTTGAGGTGATAATTATTTGCTGCATAGGCTTTCTTTGTGGTGATCTTCTCTCGGGTGATCTTATTCTGTGGCGGTCTCCATCTTGGCTGAGGAGAGTTGTGGTGATCTGCGCAAGATTGATCTAGGGACGTTCGACTTTCCATTTGTTTTGATCGGATAATTTGATTAGTTTTCTCCCTTTGGAGATTTTGATTAGTTCGTGGTTCTTTTGTAGGTTTCTGTATTTTATTTCAGTGGTTCTTTTGTAGGTTTCTGTATTTTATTTCAGACAAATTTGGGGGTTTGAGAAACTTAAATTTATCATTCTTATGTTTTGTATCATAACCTTCAAGCCTTTCATTGTATAACAGTTCTAACATGTGTTTATAGCAAAATTGTACTAGTTTCATTGCATATAGGCCTATGATCTGATGTTCCATTTTTGTACTACTGCGTTACTATGACGTTATATACATTGTTGTATTAACTAAATGTTGTTTACCCGATGAGCTTAATAAAATTACTGAAAGTGCTAGTTATCGACAAATAATCTAGTTCTTTTTTCAAACACTTTTATATTTTTGTGTTTTCAATATATATATATATATATATAGATCACGTGTAAAGTAGAACATATTAGACTGTCAGCTTGGTTCGGACAAAACCTTATTTAGTAAAATCAATAGAAAATATAGTTTTTACTGTTTTATCATCTGCGTGATAGAAACGAATACCAGTCAGTATCTTAAGATACCCAAATCGAATATAAGTTGTTTTGTGACAATATGTAACATGTTTTATACGCTCTCAACATAAAATCCATTTACATGTCGCTGAGGTGCATTCTCTAAAAAAATAAATATTGATCAATTGATTCACGAAAACTTTTTTTTACTACATAAATCCATTATAATCTAGGGTTTACAATATTCTGTCTCGCTTTTAGATATTTCATTAAAATTAAAGCAATTTCTGTGTTATGTGTTCTGGACGAGTCTCTTTTAAAGATACATTATTGGAGACTAGATATGTTGGCAGTTCTCACTCTAATAGTTAACCAGCCACTGCCATACTGGATACGCAAGAGCTACTCAAAAAACGATTTTTCGAACAATCAAGGTCCATAATTCAGGAAACTACGACCCGATATGCGGGAATATCGACTAAGATCTTTGTGTTATAAAGATATATTGCAAGCTTCATCAAAATCGGATCAAAATTGTGACTTCCAGAGGGTCCACAACCTTGACATACCAGATGTTTATAATAATTGCGTACGATATATTGCAAGCTTCATCAAAATTGTGACTTCAAGAGGGTCCACGACCTTGATATACCAGATGTTTATACTATTTGCGTGCGAGGCGAGGTCATTTTGTCTGGCAGTATTAGTCAGATTTTCACGAAATCAGAACGCAACCAACCGTACGGTGCAAGGGTGATATTTGAACGTGTTTTTTTTTTTTTAATTGTGAATTTTAGAGGGACAAAAAGTTAAAAACGTTACTTTTCGTACAATCAGGGGCCATGAATATCGAAAGAAACCAGTATCAAAATTGTGACCTATACAGGGTCCACAACCTTGGTAAACCATATTTTCCCACTATTCGCGTACAAGCGGCGGCCATTTAGTCCGGCAGTTTTGTTCTGATTTTCACGAAATTATATTTATAACTCCACCTTCATTCAATGTAACGGTGATATTTTAAATCGGATGATAATTGTCACCTCTAGAGGGAACCCGTCTTCATTAGCCCAGTTTAGGAGCAAACCTGTAGGACGTTAATCCCCATTTCATTTCTGTAAAGGCCACAAGATAAAAAAAAAAGCGATTTTTCGTACAATCAGGGGCCATAATGCAGGAAATTACGATATAGAACCTATTATCGTTCTCCTGGTGTAATTAATATGTATTAATTGTGTACATAAACACATACGTTTCAATTAGGGATCAATTTAGAGCAATGTGGCCGGTTATATGATGAATGCAATGCTTATAAACAGGAGGTAAACACCTCCTGTTTCTCATTTAGAGGGGTGTTATTGTCCAATAGACATGCCCTGAGATCATTAGGACTCGAGACGCGTTAGCGAAACCAGAGTTTATCGACATTATAACATGCTATTTTTCAGGATTTCAAAAGAACTTATTTTATTGTGTAACCTTCAAAATTCGCCAACCTGCAAATCGGTGAATGACGTAATAATCCAAAAATAATTAATTTTGACGTAAGAAAACGTTGTGACGTCATATCCCCGTCAGACACAAAGCCGTATATTATATAGATAAAGTTGCGACAACTGTGAAGCCAGAAATTTCATATGACGTCATGAAAATATGACGTCAAATGTAAAAAGACGCCATTTTGGGTCCCAAGTCACTATCTATTTTATGCCCAACTATATTGCTGTGTCGAAGTTGTCTGCCCCAACAGGGATATGGAATGTTGATAGATATAATATAGAATTCCGCGAAAAAGAGTCTATAGGCGATAAAACATGCATTTTTAAAAACGAAAAGTATAGCTGAACATACTATCATTATTAATTACTATACTACCCAAAGAGTACATTGTTATATAGCCGAATTCATAAGAGCATGAAGTAAAAGATTTCCCAGATAAAAGCGCTATTAAATATATTTAACTTGCATACGCTTGTAAAAATCAGATTTTTTTTTTTGTGCAGAAGGTTAAAGTGAAAAATCAAAATATATATAATAATTTGGGAGATAAACCATTTTTCCCTCTAGCCGGCAAAATATGCGCTCGGTTTTTTGGTTTGGAGCCATTCCGGGTTGTGCGTTAGTCATCGATCATTATTGTATCATCAATTTTTCGAAAATCGAAATTCCTTTAAATTGACGGATGGATACAACATTTGAAATTAGTATAACTTAAAATCAGTGTAATTTAAATAAAAGGTGTCTAGCGCCACTCTGCTATATGTGTATGCGGGACATGTGTTCCGGGCATATGTTTTATGAGTGTCATGCGATACCAGATATCGCTCTCCGAAACTTTATGGTTTCTTTTGCAAATTGTTAGGGGTAAAGACGTTATCACTCCCCCGCCTATGTGTCAATAATAATATCAATTTGTCTTAAATATAAACGACACAAATGCAACATACAAAGACGCCATTCCACAGGTAGCCAATGAAGGGGACGCAGTTAGTTTTGAGTTTGTCTGACTCCTTTGGGTATTTGCCCCCCCCCCCCCCGCCCCATTTCCAATGAAAAGAATGATGTTGTTTACCGACTTTTTGTTCCATCTATAAAAGCATACATCCCTACTAAATGTTAAACAAGAAAATTCAAATACTAAAAGGAACAATAGAACAAGTACACCTTAATGTCGACAAATACGTAAGACTTTATGAAATTAGATATTTTTATGATATGATTCAACCGAATATGCAACGTAGATTATTGATATCTACATTCAAGTTTAACCAACTGTGTATAATTTTTTAAATTTTCGTCGAGCTGAATAAAGTATATGAATTATTGACATAAGACATCTTTGCGTGGTTAACAGGGTGTAACTAGAATTTTCTACACCAAATCTATTGCATCCATCTATTTTAAGCGTGTTGACAAAATAACATTCATTTATGAGAAACTATGTCATTTCTATGGTTTATCCCAGTGTAAACATGGTTTAGAGAGTCTATCTGGGTCCGTATTCAAAAGTTTTCTAAACGTTAAGTAAAAATACTCAATTTTTCCACTTAACTGTTTACTGACCGTATCGGTATTCAAAGGTTGTATTTTACATATACTTGGCTATGTGAAAAAATAACTGCACACTTATATTATGGAATACTCACATTCGCCAAAAAGCATGAATTTTCAATTTATGGAATACCCTTCACTGCCAAAAATAACTAATTTCTGACATTGCAAGCATGTTATGCCCCCTTAAGCGCATCACTATACTCTATTAAATTCCTAGTGTACATCACCAGGAAAATGTTTGTCGAAATATTTTACAAAAAAAAAATCTATTCCAATAGATTACAATAAATAGTGGTAGTATAATGATGGATATTGTAAACTTTAATTTTTTAACAATATAACGCGACTAGAAAACAACAGTGGTAGTATAATGATGGATATTGTAAACTTTAATTTTTTAACAATATAACGCGACTAGAAAACAACATATCATTAGAAATACACAATGACACTTGCCTCCTCAGTTAGACTGCATAAATTATACAGTGTTGTATATAAATCTATCGTTTGAGGAATTCATAAATATTGTGTGACTACCCCCATTTGACAGGCCTGACATTGACGGTACATTGTGTGTGCGAAATATTCATGTTGCTTTATATTTTAACGAAATAAATACCGATTACGTATATATGGCAATGAGTTGTAAAAAATAGATCATACCTTGCTTCTAGTGGTAGTATAAATAATTTCTGAAATCTATTAGGCCATGTCATCACAAATTAATTTAAATTTATTATATGACAGTCATGGAAACATACAAACATAAAATGATAAATGATCGGGGAAAGATATCCTTAACATATCTCGGTGGTAATAACCTCATACTCTATGGCACTACAACATCGAAATTGACGACGAAAAAAGGTCAGCTACGCTCGACGAAATTGTCTTTGTTTTAATCTGAATCCCCTATCTTTTAAAATCACCATTACGGGACTGCTTCTACAACATTAAAAGAAGTCATTATAATATCACTTAACTTCAAGGTACCTCATTTCTCACTTAAACTGGCCTTTGAATACCACTTAAAGACTAACACTTAAAAGTTAAGGCAGCTTAACTTTAAGGGAACATTTGATACTTAACAGTGCCTTTGAATACCGCTTGCCCTTAACTTACAGGAAGTAACGACCTAGTAGTTAAGTGCCTGCCTTAGACTTAAGATATCCTTTGAATACGGACCCTGAACTACAGGGTACATCATGTTTTAGAGACTACAGAGTAGATTATGGATTGGATACTATCAGAACTACAGGATACATCTAACTAAAGGGTACATCATGGTTTAGAGAGTATCCGAACTACATGGTACATGATTGTTTAGGGGGACTCTACCCGAACCGCGGGATATACCAAAGCCGTATATAGATAAAGTTGCGACAACTGTGAACCCAGAAAATTCACACGACGTCATGAAAATATGACGTTATGTGTAAAAAGACGCCATCTTGGGTCCCAAGTACCTACGCACTATCTATTTATAATATGCCCTATTTTATTGTTGTTTTGCAATTGGCTGTCCAGACATACAGGGTGTGGATAGATATGTCATAGATTTCTGCGAAAAAGATTCTATTGGAGATAAAACATATATTTTTAAAACGAAAAGTAGCCTATAGCTGAACATACTATCATTATTATTATACAACACAAAGGGTATATTATTGTTTTATAAATTACTCATAAGAAAATAAAATAGAAGATCACCAGATAAGAGCGCCATGTATTAAATAAATTTAAAAAGCAGATTCATCTGAACAATTCTGAATAGGCTAAATAGGGCAAGTTCACCTTGATGTTGACAAATACGTAAGACTATATTATAAGATATTTTAATGATATAATTCAACTATATAAATGGTGTGCAACAAGGTGGCATTGTACGTCTTATGTTGAGCTGAAAAAAATTATGATTTTTACCACTATTTGATTTGTTTATTTTTTGCAATGTCTATTTACTGTCATTTCCGCAGATTTATCTTTAAGATTTTCTTGGGTTTGCGTGTAGTGCGATCCTGCTGTACTTACCTAGAATTTTCTACATCAAGTCTATTGCATCCAAATATTTAAGGCGCGTTAACAATATATCCATATAAGAGTAACTATATATATCATTTCTGGGTTAACATACCGTAGGCTACAATTCATATTTACAAAACTATGGTTTATCCCAACTACAGGGTACATCATGTTTTGGAGACTACCTGGTAGATCATGGCTTAGAGACTGTCCGAACTACAGGATACATCATGGTTTAGAGTCTCAGTGTCATGGTTTAGAGACTCTACCCAAACTACAGTTTAGATGCCCACGACCCGTCCTGGTAGTTGTGATTGAGAAATTTAAAAAGAAATTAAGACACTGATTACGAGATACCGCTCTCCGGAGAACGCGACGCCGTATTGAATTATGTTAATTACGTCATTTTTTCCTTGGCCAAATTTTTGAGTATGAATTTGTCTAACATTTTTATCATTGAACCTAACAGCATTGGTTTCTTTTCCAATTAGTTTATTATAAATTGTAGCCCGTAAAACGTAACCCCAAGAGAAAGATAAAACGTTTTGTTTAGTAAAGCTATATGACGCCATGACATCATACTTTTTATGGCGTCATAGTTGGGACCCACAATGGCGCCTGTAAATGAGTTGTCGCAACTTTCCCTATACAGGGCTTTGGTCAGACCTGGTTGGCGTCCTTACTGTGCTTCTCTAGGGCGACAAAAAAATGGTTTCGGAGCGCGTCGAGATCACCATAAGCGTGGCAAAAGCGTGGTGGAAACGCTAGATATCGTGCTGTGATCACCGAGCCACGAGGTTTGTTTTGAGCATGTTCAAAACAAGGTCTAGGTTCTGCTATATGACCTGAGAATCGGCGAGTACGTGATGGGAATCGCGAAGGTCCTTACTCCGCTGTTACGGCGACAACAAATGGTCTCGGACTGTGTCAAGATCGCCATCAGCGTGGTGGTCTCCTATCATCCCTGGGTCACAGCGTTTGCGTTTAGTATATTCAAAACAAACGTGGGGCGCGGGAACAGCTCTATGAACGTAGTACACGCGTGGTAAAGAAGCTGCGAAAATTGTAAAATTTGCCATGGCGTCTTCACTACAACCCTTCACCGCAACCACCAAGCGTTTTGAGTCCTCATGGCGATGTTACGATGATTCCACCACTGTTGCGCGATTTGGCGACGACCTCATGGGGCTACCACTACGCGTATGGCGATGTTATGAGGTTCCCACTACGTTTATGGAGTTCTTAATATGACCAAAGACCATGGTGCGGTTACTACACTTGCATTACTCACGCATAGCGACCCCGCTTTTCGTGTACAACTTACATTGAAAGTGGGCGTTTCAAAGATCATCTTCAAATTTCGAAAATAAATCTAATTGGCTTATATAGTCGCCGTAATCACATGATGGAAACACCTGTGCAGTCCAGATACACGTAGAAGACGTGCGGTTAGAGCGCCGTGGGTTTGCGATGACAGCCGTTGTCAAGCTTATAGACCTCAATACTTGATTCTTTGGTCGCTTTTAAATAAATTATGAAAGAAAATGATTTTCGAATATTTCAAATGTTTTTCGAATATTTCAAACAAAATATTTTTAATGTTTGAACATTTTTAAAAAGATTAGTAATAAATTAGCCTTAGTGTGATCTTTTTGACCGGTTGTGCCAGTCGTGAAGAAAGGTTATGATAAAATGGGTTTTTAGCCTTTATTATTGCAGACCGTCAACACAATTATATTGCTGGTTATGCAGTTCTTGCATATATACCTTTAAAACTATGTGATGCCTATGATTCAAGTGGTTGCTATGTATATCGTCCTGACGTGTTGTCAGTCATTGTCAATTTTGGCATTAGGATCATTCTCAGAAAAAGTGACAAGTAACGGTAAAGACACATTCATCTTTTTTATGAGGTCATGTATGTAAAACAAAATCATACATCAGAAGTAGAAGGTGTTCTTTTGTTCCAAATCATGTTTGCAATGCATGATCAGCATTATTGAGTTGTGTACAATCTTTAGCCTACTGTTAAAAATGGTAACGGTAAAGAACACTCATTTTCATCTTTTTCTTGCTTTATTTCAAGAAAGACCTTTATCTTGAGGTTGACAGTAGCCTTGTTGAATAAATTTGAGATATTTGTGAAATACGCAGCGAGGTAACGGTAACGACATTTTGAAACAGAAAATCAGGACACGCATTGAGGCTCTCCTCGTAGCTACATTGAAACCCCTAGGAACTTGGGACCTTGAATAGAAATAGACCAGTATAGTATGAATTGATATGTATGGCAATTAACATTCACAGTTTCCTCAGGACACGCATTGAGGCTCTCCTCGTAGCTACATTGAAACCCCTAGGAACTTGGGACCTTGAATAGAAATAGACCAGTATAGTATGAATTGATATGTATGGCAATTAACATTCACAGTTTCCTCAGGACACGCATTGAGGCTCTCCTCGTAGCTACATTGAAACCCCTAGGAACTTGGGACCTTGAATAGAAATAGACCAGTATATATGAATTGATATGTATGGCAATTAACATTCACAGTTTCCTCATATTTAGGAAAAATGTACAAAAGTTTTGGAATCCAAAGTGGGACATACTTCAGGCTCAATAGTGGCTTTTCCTGCAGAGTTCCTTTACGCAAGTTTTTTAGTCAAATGACTAAAACAAATTTATCATAGATAAAGAAGCCAAGACTCAAGAATCTAAAAACTCATCAAATACAGAAAGAATACTAGATACTACAAAGGTCTTGTAGTCCTAAAGCAAATTTAAGGTCGTTTTTATTTTATATTCTATACCTCCACAAGGTATAAACCTATATTTATTTATCTATATATTTTTTTCTCTACTTTTGTTTTATTTTTATCGTTACTGCTTACCTTTTTTTTTCTTTTTGTTTTTTTTATAATTTATTTTCTTGTTTTGTCCATTTTTTTTCTTCTTTCGTGCTTTACTTCCAGGATAATATTGTTTGTTTGTTTTCTTTCTTCTTTTCTTACTTACCATATAGATAGCTTTTTTTTGTTGTTGTTTTTTTTTGTCGTTGTTTTTCCTTTTTCTCTCAATTATAATTTACCTTACTCTTAGGATAATATATCTCCTTTTTTACCGTATAAAGGCTTTTTTAATTATTCTATTGTCACCTTTATAATCTACACTATTTATAATTTATAATCTACGCTATTTAGTTACTTTTTATTGTTGTTGTTCTTGGTGTTTAACGTCCGCTTCCACCGAAGGTGATATCGCAGACAAGGTTTTTTTATTTTTGATTTTCATTATCTTAGCGCACGCGCAGGGGTCTTTGCTGTGGGAGGAAACCGGAGTGCCCGGAGGAAACCCACGAGGTTGAGAAGGAGCCCCTATCTCCATGCCACATACGCTCACACCAGGGCTCGAAACCACAGCCGCAAGCCAGAGGTGACCGGCCAGCTAGAGGTCGAAGCGCGGCACTCTAGACCACTAGGCCATCCCAACCCCCCTTACTTTTTATTCATTTTTCTTTTCATTTATATTTTATTCATTTTTCTTTTCATTTATATTTTTTTTCCTTTTATCTATCTACCACTCACCTGTCGAAAAGCTCGGTGAACAAGCCAATCAACTGATTGAACTCGCCACAAGCTTACTTAAACAACTCGCCACAAGCTTACTTAAACAATAACAAGCTAAACTACTTTGTACAGCCAGCAAGCCTGGCAACTCGCCCCTTGAGTAAGATAAGGTCGTAATTGACAAAATCTGAAAAATCACTTTTTATTAAAAAAAGAAATGACTAATAATACTATATCGATCTTACACTAGAAAATGGTCACAATCGAAGGTTTTTTTAACTGCATTATGGGTAATTAACAAAAGGTAAGTATTGAAGTTCACCATAACTACCCTGTAATAAGGTCGTAAGTGCATATGGTTAAGTTTCAAAAAGCTAAAAATTTTTTATTAAAACATCATTTAGTGATGTTATTTTGAAACCTTTAAATGCGATTATCTCGAAATGAAATAATTGTCACTTATGAGACCTTATCCTACTCAAGGGACGAACTGTTCAATAAACCCACACAAGCAAAAGTAACCTAGGCCTATAGTTAATAACACTAATTGACTAACGACTCTTTGTGGAAAGGGTTAACAACGGTTATTTCAGCTTAACGACCCTAATGAACGCCAACTCACGATCCCAATCAACAATGTTCAGTCCCTCCTTTTGTTTTCGGCAGTACAAGAACGATGGCGTCATGGGCTAGTTCAACCATCGACCGTATATAGATGGACAGGCAACGCCCACGTTGCCTTCAGAATTGTATGCCACGGCAAAAAGAAGGCTGGACAATCGTGACTAAAAAACAATTACCTCCCCTTGTATTTACATTAGCAACAACGCATGCGCATTGCCTTACTAGTGATGCGCGGTCACGCATTATCTGTCAACCCTGATAATGGCCGATTTTATCGATATAGAACGGGACCACAAGAATATCGATATACCGCACTTACAAGGTGTAATGCCAATTTGAAAACAAACAAAAACAAATTATCGTGCAAACAAACGGGTAGAATTTTATCCAGATATTCACTTGGCGTTTACGCGTTATTTCTTTCGATTGAGATGTCGATGGTCAGCATTGCCGGCGTTAGGCTAGTTAAATATGATTATGTCACTTGCCGGTTGCCGTGACTTGGCTGGAAGTCGGAGATAGTTGACTTGTGTTGAGACCATATTTGAATTTTATACCGTGTTTATGCTACCGGTGGCTGTTATGACTTCCGTAATAAATAATTTCACTTTGAGACGGGGTGCACAATGAAATAAGCTACTGTAACTGTTGGCAAGCCTAGGCATGCTTAATAATAAATAAAGAATCTATTCTTAATTCTTCTAAACTAATATTAATGCTTACACCTGTTGCTATATCAGCTATATGATATCCACATTATTTCACTTAAAGATAAATGGCAAGTTAAGCTGTCTTGTCGTTTGGATGGTACAAAAACCCAGGTACTGTGTACACATTGGCGTGCACGTAAAAGAATAAAGATCCCCTGGATAGTTAGAATTCCCCACATAGCACACTATCTATGGCGTGTGCCCGTCCTCATTAGCCCAAGTTTGGAACAGAACAGTAGAACGTTAAATTTCATTTCTAGAATGATTTTTAGACTGTACAAATAAATTATACAAGAAGAATATATTTTAAAAAATGTTTATTCCCTAATTGAAATTTAGTGAAAGCTAAATTTGCAATTATTCATAATTTAAAAATCGAATATTTACAGTTGTGTGATTAATTAACAATTAAATATATATACAATTGCGTAATTAATAGATAATTAATATAGTACCATTTCATTAAAAATATATTTACAATTACGTTATTCATACAGTACCATTTCATTAAAGATATTTACAATAATGCAAACAATGAACTGAAATAAATTAAGTGGTTGTCAATCCCCACACTAAAAACATAGGCTGCATGAAGGCTATTGTTTAAAATGTAACATTGTGTCTATTCACTGTGTCAGTCACTTCTCTGCAGGTAGGGTGAGTCTGTCTTTCAGATTGCTAAACCTGCCAGCAGGTCTTTCATTTGGCCTGAAATGTTATCTAAATTTTTAATTAGACATTAAATTACTAATTAGGATCTGATTTGCTGCTCAATGCTCATTCATGATTAAATCAAGAAATGGATAACCAAGACTATGTTTTTTATTGTACCCACTTTAGTAATGATGATCAAGGCTACGTCGACAATTCATTAAAATGTCATTTGATTAAAAAACTAATTCAGGACTTTGTTTTTTTCTAATTTCGTGTTTGGTCCATTCAATTTAAATGCGCAAAAAAGGTGTAAAATAAAGCACTGTACAACCCCAATCTGTTTCACAGAGAATTACTTACGAATTATCTCTTTAACGGATGCCTGTCCAAAACACGTGCGTTGACTGCACGCCTCGTATCGTCATTGGCTCAACGGCTCGTGCAATGTTTACTTAACACCTAACTGCTTCGGGCAAAATGATGCATTTTACTTATTTTAATACCCATTTACACTAAATAGGAAATATTTTTTAACTACAAATACTTCAAACGTCTTTATTTATTTTTCTTTTACCCCCAAAAAATGTTTGAGAATTTAATTTGTCGGAGTAAAAAAGTTAATATGCCGTAC
Source organism: Patella caerulea (assembly GCA_036850965.1). NCBI lineage: Eukaryota > Metazoa > Mollusca > Gastropoda > Patellidae > Patella > Patella caerulea. The sequence goes on along the minus strand of JAZGQO010000001.1, from coordinate 43,487,990 downwards.
TCATTAAGCCTCGTCGATGTCATGCTTATCAGTGATGGTAGCGGCCAAGCGAATATTCACTGCAGGATCAGTTTGGAACAACCCATTCAGGGTCGACAATTTTACAATATTTCTTGGTAACTTTTATCAAGTTGTACTTGGACAAGGATTAGGGTCACCTGTCCAACCTTGTGGGTTTTCTACGGATCCTCAAGTTTCTCCTACGAGCAAGCGAATTATTAAAATAAAATTGAACCATCGGTTAGTACCGAAATGATATAGTGTGTGTCAGTGGATGTTAAACCCAATTCCTCTCTCTCAACTCTTTTGAGGTTAAGCGCACACATCAATATTAACAACCCCCTATGTTTTATTGTGTTGTTAACAATATTATTACTATTCAAGTACTTATTAGAACAAATATATTTCAGCTCATAACAAAAGAAAGGCACCATCAACTTCAGCTTGAAAAGGTACCAAATCATTAGTTTTAGCGGATTTTATATATTTCAAACATATATTAATAGAAGCAACAGATTTAACATTAGATCAATTCATAAAGTACAAAAGCTTATCAAAAATACGAGAAGAAATTAAAAGCGTGGCCGAGAAAGTAAACTCTAATTCGAATAATACGAAGGCTGAATTAATAGAGTGTATTGAGAAACCATTACATAACATTTTTAATCATATAGGTTGTGGTTCTTCTTTTTCTGTTGATCGCGAAAAGATGTGGAAACAGTTTCACACCTTATGTTTAGATAACGCCTTTTTAATAGCAGCATCAAGGACAATACAATGTATAGCATCATCCGATATCATCAGTCATACTTTTATACAATCTTTTATACATAAACTTTTAACATTTATATTAAATGTTACCACAAGTTATATTGAAAAAGAAAATTGTATTACTGAATGTTCAATGTCTTTCAATGATCAAAGCGTTCTTTTTTATATTGCTGGTTTTATTGTACATGCCCTTTCTATGAAAGGAGATTTATATAGTAATATAATAGAAAAATTAACATCTACTGATCATAAAGAAACATATCTACAGATATTTAAATCTTGGAGTGAAAAGATTGACAGGGGGGACTTAAGACTCCATCAGATGACTTTTACTTACTCATGAGAAATATTGAAACTTAACTTAGAAAACATGTAGACTTAAATAATTTAAACACCTTTACTCTTTTCTTACCGAATCTTAAAGATTGTATAATTTCAAATTTTATGGTAAAATTTTACTGGGATAAAATTGTTGACACAGATCAGGATTACACTTGCTTTTTAGATGACATCATAGATATTTTCCTTACTGTCAGAGGAAATGCTGTGTCTAAACTTGTTAAAAAACATTTACAAAAAGAAAGATCAGTAAAAAAGTCCAGTAATTCATTGAGAAAAAACTTAAGAGTTGATAACTGATTTAAAAATTATACCAAGAGTAATACTATTTATAATGTATTTATATCAGTGATTGGTCTCATTTTATACATTTAAGGGTACAAAATAATCTTGTTTTGGCTGTTCCTTATTATCCTTAAAGTAATTATTTTACTGTTAAATAATTTAACTGTTTGTGATTTGATAAAAGTGTTTTCTTTTTATCTTTGATAGAAAAGAAATTTCAGTATTATTTGTTACTTGCTATAATACAATTTATATTTTTTCTACTGTATTGTTTCAATGGCACTTAGTAATTGAACTAGAGTATTATATAGGTCACAATTCTATGGAATACAATTACTGAGCGATTTCGACTAGGCTTCTCTAGTCATTGTCAAGCAATGATAAAATTTAAAAATATGTACACAACAATACGTAGTAAATGCCGACGATAATTAGGCCCAAATTAAACATGTTTAACGTTAATGCATAGCATAATGCCAAAATATTCCATGACATATAGATTTTGCTAGTTAATGTTAACTGTAATTACACAACAGGACCAAGTTTTAGACTACTGTTTATCTTTATGGTTAATAAAATACTGGACTGTCTCACATGTTTTGGTTATCTTGGTCTGGGTGAATAGAAATACAGAGCTCAAGTTATACTCTCAGCTTTGAAAATCTGTGTTTTTTGGCTATTGGACGACAATCAATTGGCAGACCACCAGCTTTCCTGTGTTTGGTTATATTACTGTGGATTGGTGCAAGGGCTGTTGAACCAATAACACGCATCGGGGAAAGATTGTTTTTGATGTCATATACTGTTGGGTTATCATTTGACCCTCCTTTATGTCTCAGATGCGAAAATTCCTCTTCTAAAGGATCTTGATTGTAATGGCTGGTTAATATAAACTCTACCCCTTCAGATAATAGAAACTTAGAACATTCAACAATGGAATTAACACTGATATGTAGCCCACTTAATGTCTGGTGACTAAGTTGCATATTGTCTTTTTCGGATTTAGAATAATCCCCGTTTCTATTATTAACTGATATTTTCCATTCACTAAAATAACCTAGGAAGTCCTTTGTCAAATATTCAAATCTTGGATCGTCAATATCACAATAGGGTTTAAGGTTGTCGTTCCTTTTACGTGCAGATTCCTTTAGGTTTCTTGTATTCAAACAATCAAAAAATTTGTTCATATGTCTTATAAAATGTACCGTTTCTAATACAGAATCACCGTACATAAGTTCAAGAGAACTTGCAACTGTTTCACCGAAAATCTGAGCCGCATAATTAACCTTCATTTTTGAAAAAGGGGTTAAGTCAATATGAGAACGTGTGATTTTGTTGGCTTGACAGAGGAGGTTTTTTTCGATGTTTTCTTCATACAATCTTAAAATGTGTGCCCAACTAATATCTCTGCCATCCTTCCATAGCTTTCGCTTTTGGTTGTGGGAATACGAATTAGAAAAACAATTACGAGCAGTTTTTAGTAAATGTGGAACATCAGAAATAAAAAACATCTTTCTGTTTGGCATTGAAAAAGGATTCCAGGTCCAAAAACAATCATCTCCTGAAGTGCATGTAGGACTTTTATGTAAAGCAAAAACTTTTCTATTGGCCGCAGCCCCATCACATGTAATAAATACAAGTTTTAAATTACAATCATATTCAAGACTTTCCACTGTTTCCCATAAAATAGGGTATAAAAAATCAGCTGTTATTCCTTTAGTAGGAAAACAAGCACTAGGGTATTTTAATGATGAACTTATGCCTCTTACCATTATTACCAACATATTAGTGGCCAAACCTGGCTTATCACTATAAACCTCAGAATGCCTCGTTCTGAAAAAAATACCTCGTTCCAAAAAAAGGGCAATTTAAAAAACCTCGTTTTGGAACTGCAGACAACGAGTCATTTTTTTTACCTCGTTTGGACAGAAATGCCGAACGAGGCATTCTGAGGTTTATAGTGTAATTAGAATCATTCAAAATATTTTCCAGCTTCATTTGTTCATTACTGGTACTATCTAGATCTACAAAGCCTACCAGCTCACCAGTCTTTTTATCATATACTAATCCTTGCGAAACTTTTACCTCATCTTGCAAAATACCAACAAATGACTTATGTGGTTCAGAGTACATACCAAGTTCCTGGGCTTCTTTAATGAGGTGTTCAAGTATGGAATCTTCAAAGCCAGTCTTGCTTGGTAATATGACACTATAATCAAATAATGTAGGGGTACTTGGTAAAGCAATAAATCCTGTATTACGTAAAGCATCGTAGGCTTTCCTACTTTTATTCCTCATACAGAGACACCATTTAATAATCATCGGATGCCAGCGCATATTGTTTTTACTAGAAAGACTTGTAAAGTAGCGTTGCTGTTCTCAAAAAACACGTTGTAAGGAGTTAATATCTGGAAAAGACTTTTCAACATCTGATTGACAATTAGCAAAAAGGTCTAAAAGTTCTTGATTATTAATTTGATTAAGTTTATGGCCTTTTGTTTTTATGGACTCAAACAAAGCTTTTCTTAATTTATTATTTTCATTATTTAATTGTACTGATCTTTCCTTCAACACCCCAACTTTATTAATTAATTCTTCTTTATTCATTGCTGAGTGTGGCTTCTTGGAGTTAAGGTTTATTGTAGAATCTTTACTTAAGGCTAGTTTTTGTCGCTGTAGATTTTTACGTAAAGTTGACCTATATGTTGAGCAATGTTTACATTGAAAGCCTTGATTGATTAAATAACAACATTTTACAGAGCGAATAGAAGAGGTATATCGAATATCGCATTCTTTGAAAGATGAGGTCAAAGTAGTTGGGGAAGAATTAATCAACTAATATCTCTGCCATCCTTCCATAGCTTTCGCTTTTGGTTGTGGGAATACGAATTAGAAAAACAATTACGAGCAGTTTTTAGTAAATGTGGAACATCAGAAATAAAAAACATCTTTCTTTTTGGCATTGAAAAAGGATTCCAGGTCCAAAAACAATCATCTCCTGAAGTGCATGTAGGACTTTTATGTAAAGCAAAAACTTTTCTATTGGCCGCAGCCCCATCACATGTAATAAATACAAGTTTTAAATTACAATCATATTCAAGACTTTCCACTGTTTCCCATAAAATAGGGTATAAAAAATCAGCTGTTATTCCTTTAGTAGGAAAACAAGCACTAGGGTATTTTAATGATGAACTTATGCCTCTTACCATTATTACCAACATATTAGTGGCCAAACCTGGCTTATCACTATAAACCTCAGAATGCCTCGTTCTGAAAAAAATACCTCGTTCCAAAAAAAGGGCAATTTAAAAAACCTCGTTTTGGAACTGCAGACAACGAGTCATTTTTTTTACCTCGTTTGGACAGAAATGCCGAACGAGGCATTCTGAGCTTTATAGTGTAATTAGAATCATTCAAAATATTTTCCAGCTTCATTTGTTCATTACTGGTACTATCTAGATCTACAAAGCCTACCAGCTCACCAGTCTTTTTATCATATACTAATCCTTGCGAAACTTTTACCTCATCTTGCAAAATACCAACAAATGACTTATGTGGTTCAGAGTACATACCAAGTTCCTGGGCTTCTTTAATGAGGTGTTCAAGTATGGAATCTTCAAAGCCAGTCTTGCTTGGTAATATGACACTATAATCAAATAATGTAGGGGTACTTGGTAAAGCAATAAATCCTGTATTACGTAAAGCATCGTAGGCTTTCCTACTTTTATTCCTCATACAGAGACATTATTTAATAATCATCGGATGCCAGCGCATATTGTTTTTACTAGAAAGACTTGTAAAGTAGCGTTGCTGTTCTCAAAAAACACGTTGTAAGGAGTTAATATCTGGAAAAGACTTTTCAACATCTGATTGACAATTAGCAAAAAGGTCTAAAAGTTCTTGATTATTAATTTGATTAAGTTTATGGCCTTTTGTTTTTATGGACTCAAACAAAGCTTTTCTTAATTTATTATTTTCATTATTTAATTGTACTGATCTTTCCTTCAACACCCCAACTTTATTAATTAATTCTTCTTTATTCATTGCTGAGTGTGGCTTCTTGGAGTTGAGGTTTATTGTAGAATCTTTACTTGAGGCTAGTTTTTGTCGCTGTAGATTTTTACGTAAAGTTGACCTGTATGTTGAGCAATGTTTACATTGAAAGCCTTGATTGATTAAATAACAACATTTTACAGAGCGAATAGAAGAGGTATATCGAATATCGCATTCTTTGAAAGATGAGGTCAAAGTAGTTGGGGAAGAATTAATCAACTCCTCTTCAAAATTTCCCATACAAACATCCCATTGTTCCAGTTTATACAAAAGTTGAAGTATTTTATTTTTTGAATCATAAACATCTGGCAACCCTGACCAAAATTCATGATGTGATAAAATGTTCTTACGATGAACCTATATGGATGCTTTTAAACTTTTATCAATAACAACACATGTTTTCACTGAAGTGGTATCACACTCATAAAAAGACAAAAATTTCAATATTGACTGATTTCTATTAATACTCGAAAACTGACGAAGACCCTGAGTATCATTAAACAATGATGATAAATTATAAAATGACTGTAATCGCAAATCTTCAACAAAGGCATCCAAATCTACATCTGGACTGTACTTATATGGCTTTTCCAAAATAACATAAACCCATCTGCACTAAAACCATCTGAATCTGTTAATTCTTCTTGTATTATACAGGTAGTTTCTTCTATACAAAATAATTCCATAGCACTGTCCCAATTCCTGAAAAGTAAACAAAAACTAGACCTGCATGCAGGAATGACGGGTTTCACTGGTGCCATGTTACCTTTGAACTTTAACTTGTGTCACTTTCGCTGCCACGTTACCCTTGAACATATGTCACTTCCGGTACCAATGCAACCAATATACAGGTTTCCACATAAGCATTGCACACATCAAATAAAATGGAAACAGAATCAAACAAATCCATCAATATCATTTCATTTTATACATTTGTTACATGTAATTGATCCTGACAAAATTACAGTACTTCCGGTGATAATGTAAATGTTCCATTAGTTTGATGAAATCAGAAATGGCATAAGGCGTCACATGGTGAAAATTCTATGTAAATCAAATAATAATTGCCACTTTTATAGACCAAAAACCTTGAAAAGTGACGTTTAGAAAATCGTCTATTTCTCGGCAACTGTACAAGTTAGAAACCATTTTTTGGTATTTATATGACCGTATGGGTTTAATCTATTTGTTGATTGGAATCAAATATCATAATTGTATAAACATTACAAATCAGACTCATTTGAATAAAATATCGGTTTTGAAGGCTTAAAATACAGTTTTTGCCAAAATGACGTTACTTCCGGTGATAATGGAAACGTTAAATTAGTTTTATAACATCGTCTATGACATTAGGCTTCAAAGGGTGAAAATTTTATGAAAATCGAATAATAATTGACACTTTTATGGGCCAAAAACCTTCAAAAGTGACTTTTAGAAAATCGCCTATATCTCGGCAACCGAACAAGTTAGAAACAATTTTATGATATCTTTTTGACCGTATGAGTTTTGTTAATATGTGAATTTAAACCAAAAGTTAATTTTATTATTGTATGTGACATAATTCTTGGTTGAAAAAAATATCGATTTTAAAAGTTAAAAATTGAGTTTTTGACTAAATGACGTCACTTCCGGTGTCAATTTTAAATAGTAATCAACATGATATGACGCAGACTTGCTTTTTGAATCAAATGATGTCACTTTTGTGAATATCCATTAATAATTGACTATTTTACAGGCAAAATTACGAAAACAGTGACTTATGCAAAACTGCCCATTTCTCAGCAACTGCTTATTTTAGAAACTAATTTTAACATACATTCTCTTCGTATGGATTATAGTTACAGCTTTATAAAAGTTAAGTAAAAAATTTTAAAATTTGAAAAGCCTGAATTGGTTGTAAATAGGTCAATTTTACGCCTTTTTCACCTCTTAATCCAATTTGCTAGAAAATGAAGTAGAAATTAAAAAAAATTCTTCCGACATTTTTTGCGCCTTTAAAGGGCATACTCTTTTAGTCATATAATTTTTCAAAAAAATAATTTTTTTTTTTCGATAAATGGTACCTAACTGTCAAAATTGTAGTTTTTGGTAAAATTATGCCACTTCCGGTGCCGACAGATAACACTTTTAGTAATAAAAAAAATGACAATTGAGACAACGAAGCATATGAACTTTGTTTTATACAAATCGAACAATAAAAAATTAATCTAGGACTGAAAAACTGAATTAGCCAATGGCGGCCAAGGAAAATTACTGAGACAAAATTTTTTAACATTTTTGCGCAAGTCAGATGATTCTTTAATTCTGTGTACAACACGACTAAAAAATATTCATAAATAAAAAAGTTTTTTGTAAAATTTTAAATTTTCCAAATTTGGCGCCTAATATCTTCTAAGATTTGTCGAAAATCAAAAATCGAAAGTAGCGTAGCTATGTACCCTGTCTCGGGCTATGCCAAAATGTATCGAAAGTTAAAATCCAATGATTATTGTTAAAATTACTGCAATATTTTCATAAACGATAACTTCGGTGATTTCGGGCATTTCGCATTGTCGCAGAATGTTCAAAATAGCTTTATCCTCTAAGTCACACCCACTTTCCCAGAAAAACCGAAGAAATCGTAACGATGCGACACGTAGTTGCTGAGATCTATTCAAATTGGAATCTGAATAATAATAATAACTAGATCTGCTACTGTCCCATGCAGATATGAAAGCTTTCATATTCATCGTCACGTGTCATCGATTATATCAAGTATCTCAAATGAAAGGATAAGAATAACAAACTATCAAAATTGGTCAAAAACTCGCGAAGTTACAAGTCTAAATATAGTATGAAACATTGCATAATCTGAAAACTAAAGGGAAATAACTGATACTTGTGTTGCTGTAATCGGGATGACTTCCCACTTCAAAACTTTCAGAAAAATGAAATGAAAATGGTAAGAAAACATGGAAAAATTAAATGAGATAACTTTGAACAAAACTAAAAAAATTTGAATCAGGTTGATCCCAATTGTTTGAATATTTACGTTAAATATGTAAATTTGGAAAATTATAAAGACATAATTATCAAAATCGGTCAAAACTCACAAAGTTACAAATTTAAATGTAGTGAGAAACATTGCACCCGGGCAAAAAAATAATCTTTAAACTAAAGGGAAATAACCCAAACTTGTATAGCTGTAATCGGGCTTCCAAAATTAGAGATATGTTATATAATTATGGTTTCCAATATGTTTGGTTATAAGTAGGAAATCGTGACAACTTCTTAAGCATGTTTTAAACAAAGGGTAATAGACTGCAATATACAAGAATGGCACTTTGCAATAAAAAAAAAACTGGTCAAAGCAGTTTCTATGCAGAAATGAAATAATTAATAGAACCAGAAAAACATTTATCCACTATAATAAATAAGCAACATAGAGAAAATGAAATCAAATTGAATGGGGTTTAACGTCCTACTCCTAAAATGGGGTAATGAAGACGGGCATACGCCATAAAGTGTGCAATGAGGGAAATTTTACCCGGGCAGCGGCGTTACGGCCTACGAGGTTGGACAGGCGACCATACTCCTTGTCACGTACAACCAAGAAATCGAAACAACGCCAGTTGACTCAATGACATACGTTATGATACACAGCGCACGTGCTAACCATTCAGTCACGCAAATCGGCAAATTGCTGACCTACAGATAGAAACATTTCAACCGGGCGAAATCTTCTATTTTATTAGTTTAATTTGCACGGTACCTTTAGTTATCAACCGAATATTACAAAACTTTTAAAAATAAGCTCCCCCTGACCAGCTAAATCGTTTGCAATAAACGTTTTCCCCTTAAAATCGGCAATTTGCTGACTTTAAAGTGAGAAACATTACAACCGGGCGAAATTTTCTGTTTTATCACTTTAACAGTATCTTTGATTACCAACCGATTATTACAAAACTTTAAAAATAAAAAAAAGAGAGAAATGCGGCTGAACGTCCATTCGACACAAACTAGGTCATTTCGGGGCTAACATATGTTTTTTAATTTTATTTAAAAACTCTCCTTGCGCGTACTGGTCTTTAGCTGTTGGGAGGAAACCGAAGGACACGGAGAAAACCCACGAGGTTGGACACCATACTCCATGTCACGTACAATCTCGAAATCGAAACGACGCCCGTTGACTCGATGACAGACGTTACGATACAGCGCGCACATGCTAACCATTCAGCCATTCAGCCTCCCTTAAAAATAAGCTCCCCCTGACCAGCTTAATTGTTCGCAATAAAATATTTGCCTTCTAAAATCGGCAAATTGCTGACTTTAAAGTGAGAAACATTACAACCGGGTGAAATTTTATGTTTTATCACTTTTACAGTACCTTTGATTACCAACCGATTATTACAAAACTTTAAAAGAGAAAGAGAGAAATGCGGCTCAACGTCCATTCGACACAAACTAGGTCATTCCGGGACTAACATATGTTTTTTAATTTTATTTATAAACTTCCCTTGCGCGTACGGGTCTTTAGCCGTGGGAGGAAACCGAAGGACACGGAGAAAACCCACGAGGTTGGACACCATACTCCATGTCACGTGCAACTTGGAAATCGAAACGACGCCGGTTGACTCAATGACAGACGTTACGATACAGCGCGCGTATGCTAACCATTCAGCCTCCCTAAAATCTGGAAATTGCTGACTTATAGCAAGAAACATTTTAACCGGGCGAAATTTTCTGTTTTAACAGTTTAATTCGCACGGTAGTTTAATTACCAACCGATTATTACAAAACTTTTGAAAATAAGCCCCAACTGACCAGCTTAATCGTATGCAATAAACGTTTGGCCTGAATTGAAAGTTCTGCAACGAGAAAGTTCATTTTGATTTTCCGGCGTGGTTCCCCCCTCCTCAGTGAGCAGAACGGAGGGCCTGACAAGGACAGCCGTTTAGTCGTTCGGATGGGACGAAAAACCAAGGTCGCGTGTACATATTGGAGTGCACGTAAAATATCCCTAAGTAGTTGGAATTCGATACTGTTGAATAAGCTCTATACGATGACTAAATGTGCAGATTGTAGTCACCCACACTGCATGTTTCGCTTAACAATGAAAGGGTGCCGTTTTCAATGTTCGATCCTTTTATTCTTCTACTCCAGATATTTTTGACTGTTGATCGAAGTTTTCATATAAAAGACTACCGATAAGACTCTTTGTAGAAGAAGTTCTCAAAAAGTATTATGTTGACTTTTAGAGAAAAGAACCTTTAAAGATGCTCCAAATCGTAAACATACGACTTTTTGGATTTTCGATCTCTTTTTTCTGCTATCCCTGATATTTAAAAAAAAAAGATACAATGATTTCACACAACAGGCCAACTATTACACTCTCGATTAACAAGAGTTTCACCGCCCTCCCTTCATTATAACCGAAGTTATCTTGCCCTAAAGAATCAACAAATCAGCATGCTTATCTCTGCTTACCCTAGGCAGAAAATGCTCATCTTTGAACTCAATCATGACATTGACATAGTGAACGTCTACACCAAGATTGAACATTCTAGCTCAATTAGAAGGAGAGTTATTGTGTTTCAAAGTTTCGGCCCTTCAAATTGCTACTACTTTTCATATTCACTTCAAAATGGCAACCATCAATTGACCTAAATCAAAATTCTGCTCTGAACAATTTTTAGGCCATCTTTTAAGGATTCAGAAAATATAACTCCCGTGTCTGTAAGTAAAATAGCAAAAAAAGCCTCAGGGATTTTTCACGTTTCAAGATGGTGGCACTTCCGGTTCGATCAACAAACTTCATATTTTGTGTACAAATCAGTTATTACTTATTTTTTTTTTATTTTTTTTTTTTTTTTTATAAGCAATATTTTTATTCAGATTTCTATCTGAATAGGGATTGGGGAACAGGCATAGCCTATATTAAACCCTTCTCCCTAGTATCCAAAAAAAAATCAGGTCATTCTGACCTATATTTCGATGATTTTTTTGAAAATTTTGATCCTTAATTTCGTCAAGGGGAGATAATTTAGAAAATTTCTAATTATATTTTTGAAGTCACATCGGTAAGGTCTACATATATACTAAATTTCGTGAAAATCGTACAACTATTAAAGAAGTTGTCAAATTGGTCTAAACTTCCGGTTCGAAATCACAGCGACGAATTTTCGAAATTCGAAAATGTGAAACTGCAGATGAAAATGATTTTTTTCAAGGTATTCAAAGAAAAAAGAATTAGTAAAATCGGTCAAAAAATAACAAAGTTACGACTATGCATTGTCCATTTTGTCGTTCGTAAATTTCGGTGATTTCGGATTCGTAAAACGTTTTGAAAATATATTTAATCAAGGTTCGCACCCCATTTTTTGGGGGGTAGGTCAAAATTTCAGAAAGATCCTACGGATAGATTCTGAGAAATCCGATTTGCAGAAAACACACACAAAAAAAATAATAATAATAATCTTAACAGAAACAATAAGCTTTCATATGTAATATGAAAGCTTAATAAGAATAATAATTTTAACAAAAACAATACTGTTTCACACAAGCTACGCAGTGTGAAACCCTAATAATTATTCACTTAATATCACTTAAAACCATCAATTGTCTCTTGGATACACAGTTAGCCTAACTTCAATTCCAGATTAGACTGGCTGAAACCCAAGGCCTCAAGATCATGGGAGGTCTCTGGCCAAGGAGTATATGTGCATATATTAACAATATAGTACCGGCGAGCCGTGGGTCGTAGTTTTGCTGTTATCACTGGTGATTAGATGTAACAATAACTTAAACCAATATTATTTCGTACGATGATATATTGTATTAAATAAATGTCATACAAACAAATAATAAAATGTTCGGCGAAAAGTATAGTACAGAGTTCACGGTTGATCACATCACACAAAATTAATGACCAAGTAAATTCACCTTTACAAAACGTTATATAAGATTCACCATGTATATATTCATTCACACAGAATACATATTGAGTTCACCATTCATCATTATAATACAGTAAAGTTAAAAGTCAACATCAAATACAACGTGAAAAACGATATCAAAACCTCGCAACACACACACACGCGGGCCTGGCTCACCGTTCACCAAGCGTCTGCTTTATATCCTATAGTATTAAATCACCTAGCAACATGCGCTTCCACTCAGTCTCTTTCAACCTGACACACTCGTACACCCAGACTCTCATTTACCAATTTTGAACATAACATAACCGGCCCCTATCGAATTATACATAATGAGATACAAATATTTATATGTTCAAATATCAACAAATAATGAATCATCATTATTGACTTAAAACTTAATTCAAATGTTAATACCTTTAACACAAAATGTCACTTTAAGTATGAATACTTATTATTAGTTAATAATAATAACTAGATATTAGTTTGCACTTATGAAATCTTATCACCATCACACTAATACTGAGTTATTTTAGTATATCACATTAAAGTCTGTCACACTTGACCTTTAAGTAAACTACAAATAGCATAATTTAAATTCTAATTCTTAAATTCTAAATAAGGAAGTCACCAAATTCACTTTACACCTTTCACCCAAATGTTTACTGTATAATATAACTAATACTAGCAATGATTACAATTACACCACTAATTATCTTGTCCTAACAAGAGACATAACTTATCAATTGGTCTTACTAAAAAAACCAGTTTGTGTTTTCAATTTGACACTTCTCACCAATCCAAGCTTATTTGGATAAGTTTCAACTACTTTACCCATAGTCCAAGAAGCTCTTGGCGACATACTATCAACAACTAAGACTATATCACCTATTGCAATATTCTTAAGAGGTTTTAACCATTTTTGGCGTTTCTGAAGCGAGGGTAAATATTCTTTAGTCCAACGTTTCCAGAACAAGTCTGACAGGTATTGTACCTGTCGCCACCGTCTTTTAGCATATATATCTCTGTCACTAAAAGTACCTATGGGAAATAATACATTATTATCATACAATAATATGGAATTTGGGGTAATTACATCTCAATCGTTAGGATTGTCTGAAGTTTTGGTAAGTGGGCGACTGTTAATTATAGCCTCTACTTCACACATAAAAGTTCGCAAATGTTCTTCACTTTGACACGTTTTAAGTAGTGATGTGCGGTTTTTAAATTTTCTTTCGGTTTCGGTTTTCGGTTTTTCTGAGGCAAAAAACCTCGGTTTCGGTTTCGGTTTTCGGTTTTTTTATTCATTTAAACACTGTGTCATGTATGTACTGATTTATGGTTATTTTATAGGAATTCTTGAAAGCCAGGAAAAATATCAAAAATATTGATGTAAATAGTAAACAACAAGGTTTTTTTTTTTACTGTTATTATATGACTTTAATTATGACTGATAGTAATAACAAAGTTACTTTAAAAAAAGATCTGACACACACAACGCCATAGGCATAATAATAAATTAATATAACGACATAATTTCAGTAACAATAAAGTTAGATTCTACTGTAAAAAAAAATACCAAAATTAATTTGCATAACAAAATAATACCAATCCAACAAATCGAAACATGTGGTCTTTTATTTCTCGTTTATAAATTATCAACTTAAAAAACAAAACTTACGCAATTGCCGTTTTCGGGTGTTGTTCAAATGTTGTTCTAAACCTAAACCTGACTCAAAATTGTTAAATTATATTCTTATAATTTATGCAGCAGAAATAGATTTTTTTACAAAGATTAAATCTATATTTTGTGTCATCTAATCTTTCATAGTTATTGAGCAAGCCATGGAGGCATTTTACTTTTTAGAGGAAGCCATCGTTCGATATTGACAACCGGCTTCGGGTTGCATAAAATTTTGGATTGTAAACCGAACCGAATTGAGAAAATAAATAGTCTAGGCCAACCAGACTGATTAAACACTCTATTATTCTATACATACGGACCCTGGTTGATCGAAAATAAAAACGGAAGTGGTGGCTACATTAAAATTTTGGAATTATTAAGTAAACGAAATACGGCTACATAAAAATTAGGAATTTGGAAAAAAAACGAAACGCACGGTTATTTTTTTTTTTAAACGGTTCGGTTTTCGGTTTATTTGTAAAAACCGATACCGTACGGTTAAACCGAAAAACCGCACATCACTAGTTTTAAGTACTGACCACATAGAATAGCTTGTAAAATCTTTCTTATGGTACGGATTTGTCTTTCCCATATGCCACCGAAATGGGATGCCGCAGGAGGATTAAAGTTCCATTTGAAACTATATCTAGCAGAGAAATGATTTAACACACTTTGATCTAACTGTTGTAAGGAAGATTTCAATTCTTTGTTTGCAGCGATAAGATTTGTCCCATTATCCGAAAATATTTCCACTGGATAACCTCGTCGAGCAATAAATCGGCGAATAGCACTAACACACGAATCAGTGTACAACGTGTCTGCCACCTCTCTATATGTATTGCACGCGAAGCGAGACAGGTGAATATTACACCATATTTCTTCCTCACCGAACGACCTACTTTTACACAAAACGGGCCAAAATAATCTATGCCCACTCTACTAAATGGTTTCTCATCTGGAGTAAGTCTTGACACAGGAATATCTGCCATTTTCTGTTCACAAACACGGGAATTTAATTTTCGACATGTCACACAATTTCTAATAAAGTTTTTCACTAGAAGTCCAGCTTTTATTATCCAAAATTTTTGTCTAAGTTCTGATACTGTATGATTCACACCTTGATGTCCTACAACTTTGTGAATATGTTTCACAATTAACCATGCAATATGACAATTTTTGGGTAATATTATTTGGTGCTTGGCATTATAAGGAATATTGCTATTTCGTAATCGTCCACCGACACGTAAAAGATTATCCTTTAATATGGGATCTAAACTGGAAATGTCACTATTTGATGTCACACACTTCTTACTGCTGTCGTTCTTAAGGATATCTATTTCCCTTGAAAAACATGAGTTTTGAACATATCCTTAATATCAAACTTTCTGAATTGACAATTTCTTCATGAGTTAAAGAATGTTTACATAAATCATCGGGTATTGGCTGTTTCTTTGCTTTAAGTTTAAGTATCGCCTTCAAGCGCATCCACCATGACACGCCACGTTTTAGTTTAATCCAATCAGAGTAGTTCTGAAATAACTGAGTTACACAGTCATTTTCACATTTCACACTGTTCACCTTGATTTCATTGTCACAAGTCTCATTATTCACATTGTAATTTTCAGGCCACTCTGTTTCACTTTCAGGATTATGTAGAAACTCTGGTGCTTCAATCCACCTTTTACTTGAGAGTTCAATAGCACTAAGTCCCCTTGAACAATAATCTGCAGGGTTCATTTTAGAAGGAACGTATCTCCAATCATTAACATTGGATCCATCACGTATAACAGCGATTCTGTTACTCACAAATACTGGATATCGCGACGTATTATTGTTTACATATTTCAGCACTGTTTGACTGTCAGTCCAAAATATTTCACGGTCTACTGGAATTGAGAATTCACGAATCAACATTGTATTTATTCTTACAAGAGAAGTTGCTGCAGAAAGCTCTAACTTCACAATAGTGTGGGGCTTTAAGGGTGCCACACGCGATCTAGCTAACACAAAAGCGGTATGCACACTTCCACTGTCATTTAAAAAACGTATATATGTCACAGTACCATAACCGTCCTGACTTGCAGCAGCAAAATGATGTAATTGAGTATTTACAATGTTACCAAAATTATCAGGCTTAAGACATCTTTGTATTCTTAATTGTTCTAAATTACTTAATTGACTAAGCCATTCACACCACTTAATATTCCACTCAGATGGAATGGGTTCATCCCATGTTAATTTTGCACGACATAAGTTTTGTAATATAATTTTAGCCTTTAAAATAAACGGGGAGGCAATACCAAAAGGATCGAAAATAGAACTCATTACAGACAAAATATTACGTCTAGTTGCTAATGAACTTAAAATATCAACCTTAAATTCAATCATATCACTTTCCACACACCATTGCACACCTAATGCTCTTTTAACAGGTAAATCATTACATAAATCTAAATCTCTCACTTCTTCAATACGATCTTGTTCAGGAATACAATTTAACAATTTACGACTATTACTTATCCATTTAGTTAATCTAAAACCACCTTTAGATAAGAGTTCACAAACATCATGAATAAGTGAAATACCTGTAATTTCATCACTAACTGACTTAAGAAAATCATCTACATAAAAATCATTCAGTATGTTATCAATGACAAAAGGGTTATAATCATTTTGATTATCTAAGGCTACCTTCTTTAAAGCGTAATTTGCACATGCAGGGGAACTGGTCGCACCAAAAACATGTACAAGCATCCTATATTCACATAAAGGTTTTGTCAAATCTCCCTTTGGCCACCATAAATAACGTAACATGTCACAATCAGATTTAGCTACCCTAACTCGGTAGAACATGGATTCTATGTCTGCCATGACTGCAAATAATTCTTGTCGCCAACGTATCAATACACTTAAAAGTCTATTAGTTAGGTCTGGACCTTGTAACAAGTGGTTATTAAAAGAGAAATTATCATATACAATTGGACAATTAAAGATTATTCTTACTTTATCAGTTTTTTTAGGGTGTTTTACAGTGTGGTGGGGAATATACCATAATCGTTTATTTAAACCATTAATATCATAAATAGGAACACGTTCACAATAATTTTTAGATTCTAAATCATTCATAAACTTAGTATATTCACAATGAAGCTTATCATTTACTAACAATTTTTTCTTAAGTTTTTCAGCATACATTTCAGCTTGTAATTTGTTATTAGGTACATTTACATTTCTTAAAGGTAATTCTAACTCATAATGTCCATCTACAAGTTTTGCAGATTTATCCATAATATCTATAAATCGTTCATCTTCAATGGAATAATTCAATTGATCATCATTAAGGCGCTCAGCAAATTCTAAATCAAAATAAGACTTGACTTGTTTTTCTAATCGCGAGTCAAGTTGACAAAAGTTAACTCTGAAACTGTTTACATTGCGTAATTTTCCCGGGAGTCCATATAATAACCACCCGAGAGGAGATTTAATTGCATACGGTTCTCCGATATCACCGATCGCAACCTCGATGGGCATTGTAGCTGCGGGCATATTACTACCAATCATTAATGTTACTTCTGGAATGCAAAATTCACCACTCAATTCAGGCACCTGTATATGACGCAAATGTTCATACTTGTTTATATCTTGCTGAGTTGGAGCATCTGACTTGTTCACAGGCATTGATGTTCTAATGTAAGACTGTGGTAATTCTATGTAGTCATTGTTGTTCACACCACCAATAATCAAATTATCTAATATCACATCTGTATCTGTCCACTCTCCTAAGTTTAATGTTTTTAATAAGACTTTAGTTGTTTTGGTTCTAACACGAAGTGCATTGGATAACACTTTACTAAGAAAAACAGCACTGCTACCATTATCTACAAATGCTAATGTTGTAATGGGATAACTGTTCAATGTCGTTGTGATTTTCACTGGAATCACTGCCATTAATGGTTCATTACCTATTACTTCAGCACAACCAGAGGTAATTGTTGGTTTATTTTCTGCTTTACTACAAACATCACTTATATTTCTATTGTTACTTTGAAAGGAATCACGGGTGGGATCATGCATTATTGTTGGGTGTGATCTAGAACAGTTCTAGACTGGTGGCCAGTCTTCTCCACACACCAAAAATTGGCCAGTCCTCTCAAAAAAAAATCGTAATCTCTAGAGACTGGGCAAATAGAGCTCCATTCTCATCTAGTAGGTCAATCTGCATTATGTAGGTCGTGTGACGTCGAGCACGTGATCACGACATATCTAACATCACGTGATAATAAACATGGCTGTCGACTAACTGGCCAACTGGTGTAGGTGCGAGATGTTTGTTGTGGATAACAGTTATTGTTATTTAGTGATACTTTAACGATCTAAGAATTTTGTTGACGGACAATATCTGTCGAATGAACGGGTACAACGTATGGGATGAGGTGAATGAACATAAATAATTACACACGACATCATTATAACAACTTAACGAAGCCAGTTCCTGCGTTTCGGGACGAAGCCGAATGGCGAATGGAAACAAAACCGTGACATCAGCCCGCAGACGGTTTCAGCATGACTGCTTTGCACCCCATTCAAGACGCATGATTCATGACGGTAAATATCGAGACTTTATTTACAAATTCGTGTCACGTCACTCGGGGCTTGATTGACAACTGTCAATCATTCCAAATAAGGAACAACGTAAAACAGGACAGGAACGCCCATTTTATTGTGAAGCTCGCAAATTGTCCAGTCTCTGGTGCTGGTTACAGGTTTACTCAATTTTTTTTTTATACAAATGGAAACGAAAGTGTTGGTTTACTAAAAATTAATACTTTTATATAAATCGAAATGTAAAATAAATAGAAGAGACTGGGCCAGTCTAGAACAGTTCATGCACTTTGACCATTGGGGATTAGAGCAATTTGGTTTCATATGTCCTGGGTTTAAACATGAGAAGCACAAACCGGATTTCTTCACCACATCTGATTTCTGGTGTGGACTTAAACTGCCGAATTGACGACATACTAATAAGGAATGGTTTGTGTTATTACCACAATATAAACATGGGTGTGTCGAAGCTCTGTTGATTGGTTCATGTGATGTACTGTTACTACTGGGGTTTACTGGATGCAGTCCACTTGCGTAGGCTCTCTTAGAATGTGGTGGGTTCATACTATACTGTTTATTTTGAAAGGATTTCTGTTATTCGTGGATCATTTTCATTGCGAGATATATGACTGACGAAATTTTCAAAGTCCATGAGCTTAGGAGATCTTACTTCTTTATCACGAATATCACCGACTTTATTTATCCAAGCTTGCTGTAAAGCGGTTGGCAATTTCGATGCTAATGTATGGAGGAATTCAAATCCATCCATAGAGTTCATATCGCTATTGTTTATTTTGGAATTAGTACAGTTTATCAAGAATATTGAGAATTTTCTGAAAGCCACACGATCACCAGACACGATTTTAGGCCAACTTTCAGCTTTCGACGAAAAGGCAGCTGCTAATGAGGGTAGATTTCCAAAGTCTCTTTCTAGTAATGCTTTGACTCTTTTATATGCATGCGAAGGCGGGTCAATTAACGGACAGTTCTTGATAATTTCATGCGCATCACCACGTGTGTATTTCAACAGATATTCTAGGCGTCGTGCACTGTCTTCAGTGTTTCTTTCTACTATTAATTCAAAGTTTTTAATGAAAGTTCTGTATGTCATAACATCTAAGCCATCAAATGGTTTGATTTCATGTAAGGGTAAGGCTTGATCCCTTTGATTGTCAATTAATTTATTCAGCACCGATTCCATACTAATATTTGTAGGTGTATGATTAGGAACTGGTTGAGGTAAGTTGGGTGTATTTGTTACAACTGGAGGTAAATCAACATGCGTAGGTGTATTTTCGACTGGAGGTAAGTTGGTGAAATGTTCTTTAAAATTATTATGTATCACAGAATGTTCATTACATTTATTATGTGTCACAGAATGTTCATGGATCACCGATGATTTAGCACTAGATTTACCTTTACTCGCATTCTGTATTTCAACTAAATCTGTAGCAGCCTTTAGTTTTGCTTTAAGTGCGATTTCTTTCTGTTTTCTGTCTAATCTCATCTTCTCTTCTTTCTGTATTCTTTCTAATTTCAGTTTCTCTTCTTTCTGTATTCTTTCTAATTTCAGCTTCTCTTCTTCGATTTTGTTTTGTTCTTGAAGTGCTTCTAATTGATATTTTAATTCTAATTGTCTTTTTATATTCATTAAACGAAGAGTTGAAGATGTTGTTGATTTTGTTCTATTACTCGGTACATTAGAAAGGCTATCTTGGGGTCTAATGTCATCTTTAGGATGGACAAAATTGGCAACTGATTGATAATTATCTTCACTTGAGGCAATGTTTACAATAGAATGTTCATGGTCTACACCGGCCCCATGTGGCTCTGTATTGTCATCCGCTCCGGCCCCCTGTGGGTCATTATTGTTATCTGGTGTTTCAGTATTGTTTACTTCATGCTGCAACACTGGAGGAGCTGTATCATTACTTTCATTCATATTCACAATATTTATCACAGGTTCCAAAACTGGTGGATGAATATCACTATCAGTACTATCACGTGTTGACATTTTTAAAGTTAATTCATCATAGTCAATACGTTCACCATATGTCATACACAAGAGTAGAAAACAAAAAGTTACTGCAGTACGAAAGTACATAACAAACAATAAGTGTCACCGCTTCACGCTTGCTAACTTCATCATCACGTGTTTACAAAATGACCAGATTTTGACGTTTTTCACCTAATATAGTACCGGCGAGCCGTGGGTCGTAGTTTTGCTGTTATCACTGGTGATTAGATGTAACAATAACTTAAACCAATAATTATTCACTTAATATCACTTAAAACCATCAATTGTCTCTTGGATACACAGTTAGCCTAACTTCAATTCCAGATTAGACTGGCTGAAACCCAAGGCCTCAAGATCATGGGAGGTCTCTGGCCAAGGAGTATATGTGCATATATTAACAGTATAGTACCGGCGAGCCGTGGGTCGTAGTTTTGCTGTTATCACTGGTGATTAGATGTAACAATAACTTAAACCAATATTATTTCGTACGATGATATATTGTATTAAATAAATGTCATACAAACAAATAATAAAATGTTCAGCGAAAAGTACAGTACAGAGTTCACGGTTGATCACATCACACTAAATTAATGACCAAGTAAATTCACCTTTACAAACAGTTATATAAGATTCACCATGTATATATTCATTCACACATAATGCATATTGAGTTCACCATTCATCATTATAATACAGTAAAGTTAAAAGTCAACATCAAATTAATACAACGTGAAAAACGATATCAAAACCTCGCAACACACACATACGCGGGCCTTGCTCACCGTTCACCAAGCGTCTGCTTTACATCCTATAGTATTAAATCACCTAGCAACACGCGCTTCCACCCAGTCTCTTTCAACCAGACACACTCGTACACCCAGACTCTCATTTACCGATTTTGAACATAACAAACAGTATAGGCCTACATGAGTCATGACATGTAAAGTCTTTTGTGACTGGTTATGATGTTGCTGTCATGCTAAGAAAGTCAAGCTTGTTTTCTAAAGTCTGTGAAAGGGGGAAACCATGTTATCGAGCCAACATGCACCTTACCCACTGAGCCACTGTGGCTCCTATCTGAAAATAACCACATATGTACATATATAATATATACTATTTTAGAATATTAAATATGTAATTATCCTTGCAAAAATATATAAAACTATGTTGATTCGAGTACTTTTAATCATGGAAATAACCAAATGCTTTGAAAAATCAACTAAATTTCATTAGATTTTGCCCAGTTTAATTTTAATTATTAGTCTAAAAACGTACTCAAGTAACTCTGATGGTTCTATGCACGATTTATGGTAGGTATGATCTTGATGTTGAACTTGTTCTTTCTTCAGATAATGACACTTTTCATGCTTTCCAATGCTTCTTCTTTTGATCCGAGGCATCTGAAATGAAATAATGAAAAGAAAATAAATGCATGGTTGCATTCAGTGTTTTCAATAATATGTTGATATTGTAATTTTGTATTGATATGAAATGAATGCCTAATTGAAGATAAAAAAATAGGAGCTGTAGATACATGCAGCTATAACCTCAAATAAGATTGATCAAATCAATATGATTAATTTAATAATATTCCAACATGTGCGCTATTTGGCAAGACAGGGCGACAAGGCAGAAGAGAGAGGGAAATGGGGTTTAACATCTACTTCAAAAGGCGGATTTAGTCATTTCAGGACTAATATATGTGTGGTTCAATTTTATTTCAATAATTCGCTTCCACTTAGGGGTCTTTAGCACTCAGTGGGAGGAACCCGGAAGACCCGGACACTAGAGGAAACCAACGAAGTTTGTTAAGGCAACTCTACATCTTGTCGCATACAATCAGGATATTGAAACCATTCTAGTTTATTCAATGACAGACCTTATGATACAATGCGCACATGCTTACCATTGTGATTGAATATATTTAAAATAATTTAAATATACCTACCCTTAGTTTTACCTGTTTCTGTTTATAATTTAATATTAATGCAGATGATGATTAGACCTATACACTACGCAGGTCAATAACCAATAATTATTAATAGTAATAATAGTAGCCTTAAAGTCTGTTCTGGAACTTGAGAACCTATCAAAAAAAGAAAATTGTTTAAACCGAGATTTGACCTCTCATATTTCAATTAGTTAAGGTTACTCTCTGTATAGATCTACTTTTACATTTTAAATTCAGTCTGTTGACTGTTGTGCACTAGGGTAATAATTAATAGGCCTATGTCTGTATGTCCACACAGACTTGCCATGGAATCATAGATCCAATTCTTCTGCACTAGTGTTTCCATTGTGATTGAATATTCAAAATAATTTAATTGTACCTACCCTTAGGCTTAGTTTTACCACTTTATAATTTATTATAAATGCAGATGATGATTAGGCCTATACACTACACAGGTCAATAATCAATAATTGTTAATAGTAGCCTAAATGTCTGTTCTGGAACTTGAGAACCTATCAAAAAAGAAAATTTAAATCTAGATTTGAACTCACACATTTTTATTCGTTAAGGTTACTCTTCAGTCTGTAGGCCTAGATTTAAAGATTCCTACCGTACCGTAGGTCACTAAGCGTTATCAGTAATAGTATTACAAAGCAAAGCCCATATAGACCGGTAGCCTACCAGTACCAAGCTCAAAGGGATGAAAGTCACAGAAAAAGAAATTAATTTATGATATTTTCATCGATCATGCTTGGACTGACCACTAATGATTGTCTGCAACGCTACTGTATCAAAACAACGTCTTTGTTTACTACGGACTTTGGACACGCCCATATGGATCCGAGGGAAATACGCCAAGTTTTTGTTAAAAACAAAGCTTAAAAAACACTCTTTTAATTTTTACCTCTGCATAATTAATTATCATTCCGGACAATAATATATCTTAACTTCATTTTCATAATTTTAAAATGTTTCATACGTACGGGAATTTTGATTATTAAGCAAAATCAAAATACTTACGAAAATCTCTGAGAATATTGAAAACTACCATTTCACAATCTTCAACTGCTGCATTTGAAAATATCAAAGTTCTAAATTGGAAAAATTCTTCACTACCGGATAGAAATACTTATCGTAGTAAAAAATTACCGTGTAACAAAAAGATTATCGTAAAATCTAAAGAGGAGTTAGAGAAATAAATCTGTGTAGAATTCCGTAATGTCAAAAATGACGTCGCTTTGTTTACCGTTGACATTTGAGATCTTGTGTCTCGCGCGAGTGGCAGAGAATCGGACCAAAGGGACTTCGTTGCTTGTCCATCTATATACGGTCCATGGTTCAACTATGACAATGGCTGACGCTTTTAAAAGCAGCCCTGCACCGAAGTTCTTGCCTGCAACGAAAAGGAGAGAGGAACAGTCCCACATCGTGTTGGTGAAGCCACTTGAAGGCAAATCCTTCCAAGAGGCTATAATTACGACAATGGGAAAGGAATTACGGGCTTAGTGGGGTATCAGTAATATACCCGATATCAGAATAACGGTGCCCAGACATGGCAGACTTGCCCTACAAAGCAAGTCGGACATGGACAAAGCACTGGTCCAGGACATCTTACTCGGTATGGCCGTGACGGTATCCGAACCGAACACCACAGACAAGGTGGTTGTTCATGGGATACCGGATGGTATCGATGGCCTAGTTGTGCCGCGCTTCGACCTCGAGCTTGGACCTCGAGCTGGCCGGTCACCTCTGGCTTGCGGCTGTGGTTTCGATCCCTGGTGTGAGCGTATGTGGTATGGAGAATTATTGAAATAAAATTGAACCATGTGTTAGTCCCGAAATGACCTAGTTTGTGTCGAGTGGACGTTACACCACATTTCTCTCTCTCTCATGGGCTACCGGCCGACTACACCAGAGAATAAATAATTGACAATCTGAAAGATAGGGAGGAGTATGACGTCATTGGGGTATACAGGTTTTGAGTGGCCGAGGGGAAGGAGCAGGGAAGCGTTGCCCTGACCGTTAGGAAAGGTACGACACCGGAGGTCATAAAAATAGTGTATCCCAACAGACGGACACATCCTTATGTACAGAGAGTGCGACAGTGCGCCAAATGTCAAAAATTGGGTCACACGGCGAAGTACTGCAAGGGAAAAACCTTATGCTCCCAATGTGGGAGAGGTCACGCCGTGGCTGAGTGTACGGTGGGTAGCAAATTTAACTGCTCAAACTGCAAGGGCAGCCACACAGCCCCCCCCCCCCCCGAATGCCCAAAAATTGAAGCAACAAAAGCAGCACTACGCCTGCAAAGCAAAGAAAAACTCGCCTTTAGGGAGGCGACCCATCAACTAAAGTACATGGAGAGTGAAGCAAAAGCAGCCGGAGATAGGGAGTATGACGTCATTGAGGTATACAGATTTTGAGTGGCCGAGGGGAAGGAGCAGGGAAGCGTTGCCCTGACCGTTAGGAAAGGTACGACACCGGAGGTCATAAAAATAGTGTATCCCAACAGACGGACACATCCTTATGTACAGAGGGTGCGACAGTGCGGCAAATGTAAAAAATTGGGTCACACGGCGAAGTACTGCAAGGGAAAAACCTTATGCTCCCAATGTGGGAGAGGTCACGCCGTGGCTGAGTAGCAAATTAACTGCTCAAACTGCAAGTGCAGCCACACTGCCAACTCCCTGCAAAAGCAGTCGGAGAGTCAGTGGTGAAACCAAAACAAGCTCCAGCACCGGCTGTCTCAACGTTCCATGCCACCCACACCCCTAAAGGAAAAGACAAGAAGAAGAAAGAGAAAAAAGAGGCCGCCAAACATACGGAGAAAAACTGAGGAACCATGAAGCATGTTTTACCTCAAAATTCAAATCGGTAAACAGCGCCATGGACTTCATTCAAGATCTTATTCAGATGCCAATATCAAAAGAAGACCCCAAAACCAAACTGATGAGTATATTCAACAGACCAGGGAGCTACTTCGTCAACGCGGAACAACTGGGAAACTTTATAGCAGCATCCAAACCATCTTAAAGGTCAAGGGATGCAGACGATGAAGAGGAGAAACTTGGTCCTCAAGCAAATCTTGCAATCCGAAGGAGGATCACTCGTGTACGCCACTTTGGCACTGGAAATATCCCCAGCAGCATACCGGTTTTGGCTCCGGAGGCAGGCATGAGTGTGGCACCACCTATAAAAAGCGAGGCACCTGTGGACTAATAGATCCAAAGCATCGACTCGCGACTCTCCAGGCAATCAAGGCAGGGCAGGTTACAGTTCTACAACTTAATGCCAATGGACTGTCCTCCAGATGTGATGAACTGAGAAAATACCTAAAACACCACCGAAATGATGTGCTATGCTTCCAGGAGACGAAATAACTACCGACAAAGAACGACAACCACCACCCGGATACACTTGTCAGAGAAGGGACAGACCGGGAAGGGCAACACGTGGCGGCGGTCTTGCATCTACGTCAGTGATAACATAAATTATATTTCTGTTTCACTAAACGTGGAGGGCCCTCTAGAAGCAATGGGCATAGCCATCACAATGAGCAGTAAAACATAGTTGACAACAGTGAATGTCTATGCACCCCCCAGTGGTCACAATAAAAATAGATGACTTCCAGTCACTTCTCGGTGAACTTCCACGGGACGAATCTGTGCTTGCGGAGACTTCAACGCAAAGCACGCTCTGTGGGGGTCACCGAGGAATGACTGCATGGGAATAGCCTATGCTCAATAATAGAAGGGAGCGACCTATGTGTACTGAATGATGAGAGTCCTACATTTGTTGGAGGAAATGCCCCACCTACACGCCTGGATCTTACATTCTGTACGCTTGGTATTGCAAATCGCTGCAACTGGCAAGTACACAAAGACGAGACACTAGGCGGTGACCATCTGGTGATAGAATTCTGCATTCAAGCCGAAACAATCAGGGAGGTCTATAACAGAAGATCCAATTGGAAAATGAAAGAAGCCGATTGGGCCAACTTCCGTGTAGGCTGCCCCGATTGGAATGAAGAAGACGTCATTGATCTAATCCTTGGTTTCCTGCCAGATGTCTTGGGAATTGAGTCGTTTGCGGCACCTATGATAGCACTCATGATGCTGGCACAGTACACGTCGATGTTGTGGTCCCCAGAATGTCAGGAGGTTGTTGACGAAAGAAAGAAGGCACTTCGCCTACGAAAACGCCACTATCATTAGGACAACCACCAGAACTACCTGAAGTTGAAATACGCTGGAAGAGACACCATCATGAAAGTGCAAAGTGTGCACTGGATGACATTCTCTAATGCGTTGAACAAAAACACGCAAAAGGATGTCGTCTGGAAGAAACTGAACGCGATGAACGGGAAACGCAAATCATTCAACATAC
Organism: Patella caerulea; assembly: GCA_036850965.1. Classification (NCBI taxonomy): domain Eukaryota; kingdom Metazoa; phylum Mollusca; class Gastropoda; family Patellidae; genus Patella; species Patella caerulea. The sequence continues at coordinate 43,460,988 of JAZGQO010000001.1, read as the reverse complement.
TAAACATTGAAAACAGAGAAGAATACGTTACTAACATTATAAACCTCAGAATGCCTCGTTCGGCATTTCTGTCCAAACGAGGTAAAAAACGACGTTTTGTTTTTAAATTGCCCTATCTTTGGAACGAGGTATTTTGTTCAGAACGAGGCTTGGTAAACATGCCTCGTTTACTAGACGTGGTTTTTTTTTTCATCAGCGAATTTGTACAAATTAAACGAAGGTCTCAGGGGCACAGCACCACGGAAATCTACAGTATGGTTAGAAGACAGGTCAATTCAAACTGGGAAATAAAGCTCGTTGAACTTGACACATACAGATCCCGGCTGGATGACAAGATCTACACGAAGACAGCGATCAATCATAACGTGTCCGGCTGTGTTTTTTACTGCGAGCACTTGGCTTTTCCACATAACGCAAGCGGTCTCTTTTTTCCCCACGGGTTTTTTTCTATCCGCACTGATGGCGACCTACTGTTTTAACATGTTTTTATTATGACAAAGGGGGCGGTTTTATTGTGACACTACGGGTAGGATAATGTCGGGGCTATCCTGGTCACGGACTCCAAATAGCAGCCTGTGACACTACGGTGCCACCGATGGGACAATGACGTCGAGGGCTTTTCTTCGGACTTCACGTTGTGGGACGGTGATACTATCCTGTCTCGCGGTACCAAATCGACGCCTGTGACACTCTAGAGACACGTACTGTGTGTCCGTACAGCCAACTCTTCTGTGTCACACTGTCATTTGTCTAAGTAGGACTTGACGTTGTGATCAATAAGACTTCAATCTCTTTTCTGTACTCTTGTCTGCGTCCAGTCTGGAAGCCGGGCAGCTCCCGGTATGTACTTCCCCTTGGATCTCTCAAATGTTGTCTGAGCGTAAATCAAACAAACTCTCTCCTATATAGAATGTATACTGTGCCAACTATTAGGGCGGGACAATTACCATTTATTTAAGTGTTTCGTAAAGGCACCGTTTTACGTCAACACTATTCTAGTTAATTGTGTATTAACCGATTGTGTGTTTTACCAACTTTTAACCTATGAAGTGTAAATAATTTAATTTAATCAACCTGTCCATAATATCATATTAAATGTATTGGGCTTTTAATCTGTAATAAACAACAACAACGATGTACCACCCATACCGCAGAATTAAAGGTAATATCCACAGCTCCTGAGCGGCTTATGTCATCCACCATTCAAAGAGCAGTCATTGTGTCAGACTCCCTCAGCAGCATAAAGTCAATAATACATGATAAAACAACATCTAGACCAGGAATTGTTCAGAAATATCGAGCGAGTGTTTGTGCCCCCGAAAGAAAAATAAAACCGTAGAATTTACATGGATACCATCCCATGTTGGCATAGTAGGCAATGAGTCTGCAGACAATCTGGCTCGCAAAGTACTCGATCTCTTAAAATATAGCATTCATGAATTTAACAGCATTATTAAAACTAAGATTAAATCCGAATGGAAAACTGAGTTGGCCAAGGCAAACACTTTTAGATTCAAGTAAAGCTGAGGTCAATCACCCATCTCGCATAATCTGTAGTTTAATCACTAAACCGAGAACAAAAGGTTTGATCACGGACCATACATTTAACTAAGAAGTGATTAAACTACAGAAGTGATGGTGGCCAAAATTTGACCGTTAACCAGGTCATAATTGCGTGGTGCAATAAATTGCAAAAGAAAAGACTCCCGATACGACTTCCAACGGAATATGTCATATAAAATTTATGAAGCTATCTCGAAATTCATAGCAGAATCGGTAATTAAATGTTAATTTGGCTGCACTAAAAGTGCACTAGTCAAAGAAAGATAACTGGTTGTGTAAACCAGGTTGGCCCCTAAGCCATCTGGATGCTTTAATAATATCAAACAAATTAACGTTAAGGGAACTATATATCTAGTTACTGTTACAAATGGCGTGTCCAGCTATGTGTTTTTTGCTGCGAGCACTTTGCTTTTCCACATAACGCAAGCGGATTCTTTTTCCCAACGGTTTTTTTTTTCTATCCGCACTGATGGTGCCAACCATCTGCCAGTTGGACCTGCTGTCTTAACATGTGTTTTATTTTGACAGAGGAAGAAGATGACCCGCCCTCTATTCTCGCGACAGCGGTTTTACAAGTGTGATTTAAATTGACCTTTTAATATACAATGACATATGAATTGTATGTTTTTACCAACTTTCAACCCATAAAGTGTAAATAATTTAATCAACCTGTCCATAATATATATTAATGTATTCGACGTTAAATCTTTAATAAACAACAATATGTCATGTTCATTGTATTGGACGTTAAATCTGTAATAAACAACAAAAGGAACGGATATTTATCATAAACTTGAATACGTGACCTGTATGTGTTACGAAACGTCGTTATCAATCAAATTATAGTTATATCCATTTATCACCCAATATCTTATTTGACAGTAGATATCGTTTGTATGATAAATTACATTATCTACTGCGATATCTCATTAGGAGATATCGCTTTACATGAATTTGATTGGTCAATCAAAAAGGAACTACTTTCTTTTATTTTAAAGAAACCACTTATTTAAAATAAAAAGTGACTTTTTTTTGTTAAAAAAAGAAACTGTTTTTATTTAATTGACTTTGAAGGAAATACTGGGTCAATATATAGGACTTTGCAATAGCTAAACTGCAGTCAAAAAACTGATGTATCACTACGCAGTAATGAAATTAGGTCCAGTAAAGGTGAAATATATTTATTTATTTCTGCATGTAAGAAAGGATTGGGTGATAAATAAAATCTCCAACTCGTGTTTTTTGATATCAAAAAATATCAACACTCGTTGATAAAGGAAAAAAACCTCCGCAGAGCCTCGTTTTTTTACATTATCAACTTGTGTTGATATTTTTTGATATCAAAAAACACTCGTAGGAGATTCTCTATATATACCTTGCAACGCCGGATTAACCATGGGGCACAGGCCCCAGAGCCCCCCACTTTAGGGGGCCCCCCAAAAAATCTCAGTATGGTCGTACCGAGGACTCAAATGCCAGGAGACCTAGTAACGGGGTTCCTCCGATGCTCCGAGGGCCCTCCATCCAAAGCCCAGCTTAACCGCAGCGGGACCCTGGGCTGGCTAGAATCGCCGGTCCCTTAACGCGACGAAAATATTATTTCAGAACCTTTTGAATGGCACGCATGCGTAACACATAATTAAAATGTCTGTAATACAATAATAATTAAATAATATTTGATCACGAAATCTATTATGTTCCGACAGTGCGCGGAAATGATATATTATATAACAAGTGGCCCATTCCGTGCCATGCCTCCATCGGAAGTCCCTGGGGCCCCCTCAATCCATGGTTTGTCGTGATCGACATCCGAGTATTCTGTGTAATCCGGTGATAGGTGTAACACATGGTCTTTTAATGTCGTGAGATCTTCTGTCAGACCGAACATCGTCTAACTCGAATTATCGTATGACTCGAACAAATTACCCCCCCCCCCCCATCATTTCGAGTAGCGCGAATTTTGCCTCGGATTGACGTACGATTGTATATAAGCTGTAGTTGTTGATATTTAATGTAAGTAGAAGCTGAATTTGATGAGATGCACATCATGATCACACGAAATATTCAGATTTCTTGATTAAATCTCGTATTACAATTTTGTTCGTGGAATATCGAGTCCGGCTTGGTCGTAACGTTACGGCATCCATTCATCAAATCATTGTGGGGGATATAATACGATTCCGAATCAAGTGAACCCGTTATTTATCAATGAGCGACTTAAAAATTAGGTTTACGAGGACATGACGACAGCTATACCCCAAAACAGCCAAGCTCATCCCAGTAACAAATGTATAACCCTGTTTGAGATTGAAATCGCCATTTATTACAAATAAATGACAAAAGGGGGAGAGAGAGAGAGCGAAATGCGGTTTAACGTCCACTCAATACAAACTAGGTCATTTCGGGACTAACATGGTTTTTTAAAATTTTATTTCAGTAATTCGCTTGCGCGTAGGGGTCTTTAGCAGTGGGAGGAAACCGGAGTGCCCTGAGGAAACACACGAGGTTGAGAAGGCGCCCCTATCTCCATGCCACATACGCTCACACCAGGGCTCGAAACCACAGCCGCAAGCCAGAGGTGACCGGCCAACTAGAGATCTAAGCGCGGCACTCTAGACCACTAGGCCATCCCAACCCCCCAATGACAAAAGGAGTATTACATATATAATAATAATCTAACAACAACATATTATGGTACACACTTAAAACACTGTAATATGTAATGAGGTATATTGACATTGCTTAATTACATAAATATTAGGCTTCCCAAAGATGGGGTACAGTATATCCCGAGGGAGGGAGGGTTAGTGAATAATTAGAAATTTAAACCTTACAAATGTCACCAGACAAACCATGCTCTTTTTAGGTAGTGTAGGAGCACCCTCTGTTTCATCTACACAGAGTTCTAAACAGAGTTATCTCCCCTGCATCATTCCCCGTAAAGCCCATTTAACGCTCTTGCATAAATGTCATTTTTACGAGGACATGACGACAGACTACACCCCAAAACAGCCAAGCTCATTCCGGTAACAAATGTATAACCCTGTTTGAGATTGAAATGGCCATTTATTACAAATAAATGACAAAAGGAGTATTACATATATAATAATAATCTAACAACAACATATTATGGTACACACTTAAAACACTGTAATATGTAATGAGGTATATTGACATTGCTTAATTGCATAAATATTAGGCTTCCCAAAGATTGGGTACAGTATATCCCACCATAGATTGGGAGCGACGCACAGGTGCGATTAACTAACCTGCAGTGACGGGACCAATCCCCCCATCGATTACATCATATTGCGAGGCTAACTACCGACAAAACCAATAGGATTATCTATTTTATATGACTAGACAAATCCCAAAAAATTGAGGTTAGAAATGACTTACTAATGACTTCAGCGAATGACCACAACTAGACTAGAATATACTATTTAAACAAATACAATTGGACTAAATACTATTTAAAAATAGGAAATGTGATTAAATACAAAAGCACTAAGGTATAACTATGACATAACACCCTGTCAGTCAACAAGTGTCGAGTTATGATATAGTGTAACAAAGACACGTAACATGATGAATGATATATACAAAATGAACAAAGGTATAAATGGAATATCATCAAATATTGGCAACATATATACAAAGGTGAAACCTAACAAAATTCCAGCTGCTGCCCTTGCTTACAGCTGGAAATGGGTGTGTTTTAAGTTAAGAGCACGCAGTGACATTTCCCAGCTGCTGCTCTTGCTTACAGCTGGGGTGGACACTGCAATTCGGACTATGTGGCCGAAAGTATACTAGGACATCAGTTCAAGTTGTTGGATGCTATTATCATCCATCCCCTTCATAGCCGCTGTTGTAGCCCCGCCTCTTCGAAAACTATGACCTTTATAATTATGTGCTCCAAAGCTACCCCATTTTAAACAGGTCTGAAGTTGAGTGGTAAAAAATTGTCGAGAAACTGGAGTTTTGGCTAGGAATGAAAATAAAGGCCTCTTGAAGCGACCCCTAAGGGCAATATAATTTTGCATTGCTCGAACAGGACAAATAAAAATATTGTTAGCATTAGGCAAAATTAGCAAAACCGGGCAGGGCTTACCTACGCTATGTTTAAAATGCTTCAATGAGATTTCCATGGCTTAGTTTGGAGGTGTGGGGTTGGGAACAAAATGGATATCATCGAATTGTAAATTATGAGTAGTGACTTTATTAGTAAAAGTAAATTCACCAACACGGAGGAGGGCATGAAAGGCAATCAAAAACATGGCTTTAAGCATGGTTTGGAGAAATGCTGAGTAATTACAAAAACGGGATAGTGAAGGATTTGCTGGAAATATGAGATGGCTGACAAATGCGTTGAGACTGTGGCAGGAGCTCGCCCATTCTTATAGGAACTGGCTATAAAAAGCAAAAGATGTTCTGTATTGACTGGAAAAAATACTGAGTCACGAAATCTTCATAGAGTATTTTTGAACGGTGATATAAATTTTGTGAGGACGGAGCTAGTGCTGACTGAAAAATGTGTGATTGTAGTTCCTTCAGCTGTAGATAGTTATCTGGGTGTGGGGTGGCAGCTGAGTTTAGATGACCAAGAGACTGTGTGGTACAGGAGTAGCACTGGGGTTCATTGCGGGATACAATGTTTGAAATAACTGGACCTGTGTACGAGAAAGAAGATCAGCAGCATGGTTAAGTTTACCTGGTATATGGGACAAGCGGAACATTATATTATACTTCAGTATTGAAATCATAAATCGACGAACTAATCGCATAATTACTTTGTCTTTTGATGTCTGCTTATTCAAAATGTGAACCATTGACAAATTATCTGCATAAATATTGACACAGGAGTCTTTCAAAATAGGGGCATATAATTCCACTGCCAGCACAATAGGAAAGAGCTCACGAATGTTAATATGATGGTGTAACTGGGATGCATACCAGGTACCCCAAAACCATTTCGATCCACATATTCCCCCCAAACCCAAATTACTTGAATCGGTATAGAAGTGCAGTGACTGGGAGGTGTTCCAAATTTCAGACAATATCAAGGCTTTGCCATTAAATGTTGTTTAAAATTCAAAGACATGAACAGTACCTTTGGCCTTAAATTTTGATTCCATAATCCAATGGACAGCTGTACTAAACTCCTCAAATAGCCGACATGAGAAACTAAATCCAACAGGCAAGGTTTTATTGTAGAAATAATTGCCATCAAAACTAAACCCTAAGAGGGGACGATCATGGGGGTGAATTGGAACAATTTTATAAGCGTTTTCTAAATCTGTTTTAGACAATAGGGCGCCTGGACCTATTTGACGAATCAGGTCAACAGCGGTTGCAATGGTTTGGTATGAAACAGTGCATAAGTGATCCGGTATGCCATCATTAACAGAGGAACCCTCCGGAAAAGAGAGATGATGAATTACTCGGAATTTCCCCGGTTCTTTTTTTAGGAACAACACCCAATGGGCTAATTTTGAGGTTGGGGATTGGTAAGGTGCTATAAGGCCCTGCAAAATGGCCTGTGGCAACTTCTTTATCTATGATGTCCTTAATAATTGCAGGATGTACAAGAGCAGAACGCAAATTTTTGGAAATTGTGGGGTTTCGAGTCTTGCCCGAAAAGAAGGGGTTATATTTTGTAACTTACTATGCATACCAGATGCCAAAGCTTTTTGGTAGAGTTCAATGTTTAAACATTGCCACGAAATTAATGTGGACTGGCGCCAAAGACGGAATTTCGTATCATAGTCCAATGCTGCAGCCTCGCCCGCTTGACTAGCTAATTCCTGGATGGTCGAAATATATTTCATTAAGTGAGGTGTTTCTGTAGGAAATTTTTCTGCATATATGCTAACAAATACATGAAATGCTTTGAGCCATTGCGTAAAACCATGCAGTTTGGGTGGGGCTTCCTCCTTACATAATAAAAATTGGTTATCAGAAGTTTCACTGAGTAGGAAGCGGCGTTTAGAGGCTTTTGAAACAAGCAATTGCGACATTTCGACATATTCATTGGCCCAAATTTTGCCTTTAATTTTGGGATCAACCACGAAGGACAAAGGATGAGCTGTGGCTAACATACTAGTATACAGTGCATTTGTACCTGTATCATCATTAGTTTGAACAGTAGTGTGTGTATAGGACATACCTTCAACCACTTGAGGAATTAGTGGAGGCTGTGATGGCCGAGAGGTCAAATTTATAGATGCCTGGGTAATGGCTGGGATGACATTTGTTATTGCCTCCTGAACCTGGGTATGTACACTGGCATCTGAACATAGAGGATTACCAACTGGAGGTAAGAGGATTACCAACTGGAGGTAGTTGACTGGACTAGTGAGGCAGTTATCAGTGAGGCTTGGTGTGAGTCTGCTGTAGAGGTTACATTAGAGGTGGATGGCACAGAGGTAGGCATTGAGGTGGCTGGCACCTCCTGGATCTGATTATGTAGACTGGCAGCTGTAGATAAACGATTACCGACTGGATGTAGTTGGCTGGAATCCGCAGTGAGGCAGTTGTCAGTTGGCACTTGTTGTGGGCTTGCTGTTGAGGGTAACCGGGAGGTGGATGGCACAGGGTTTAGTCTTGAGGTGGCTGGCACAGAAATCCGCCGAGGGCGTTTACTTGGTCTTTGTGATACGATAGACGGTTGCCCAACTCGTTTATGTTTACCGCCAATACGTTGTGACCTCTTCACGGGCCGCATGGTTGGTGTGCCATTGAGGATAGCAGTAGGGCTAGGCTGGTACTAATAATAACCTTGACTGAAGGCCAAGTCATAAGCAGAGCATGGAGTATATGTGAAGCCAAATCCTGCCGGACGTAATATAAAGAGATGGTGACTGTAAGGGTTAAATTGACTGTATAGGCTAAAAATTATAAGCCAACATAACATTAACCCTGGTACATAAAGGGGTAATGGTCCTTAATGATTGGCGCATATGCTCTATTCCAGTCCATAAAGTATTAAATACTGGTAAAGATCTCAATGCCCCCCTATTCCTGCCCATAGGCTCAAAAAGGATTTAACTTAGCTCTGAAACATGGGCACATATCCCACTGTCTCCGCCCATAGGCTTTAAAAGATTGGCACATATGCCTCTATCCTGCCCCTAGGATGTAACATAATGGCACATATGCCGGATAGCTCAAGTTGATTGGCACATATGCCTCTATCCTGCCCCTAGGCTGCAACATACTGGCACATATGCCGGATAGCTCAAGTTAATATACAGCCGTAGGCTCTGAAATATTGGCACATATGCCGCTATCTCCACCCATCGGCTCTAAAAGAGTGGCACATATGCCTCTAACATGCCCATAGGCTTTAAACCGGTTGACCCATAGGCAACAGGTTTACGCATAGCATAAGTAGGATAACAAAGGTCTACTTTAGTGTTACATGAACTTCAAGTAGTATTAAGTCTTACCTGCTGCAACAGCGTCGTAACATGCAGATGATAGCACCCCGGATATTTCGAAAATAACTCTTGTTACCTCGATCGCTTAGGTGAACACCCTCCGTATTGGGCTTATAAAATAAGGCAGGAGGTGGTGAGGACCTCGGAATACCTCGAAAGAGACATACAGAAAAGTTTAAGTCATTTACATGTAGGGCCCTTATATTCATCGTCAATGTCCAGGCGAGCTCGTTGAAATGAGTTGCAGACCGTAAGTTGCGAACCTTCAAACGGGGCATTACCTGACAAAAGGTAATACCTGACAGGTGAAACCTGCGGCGCCAAACATCCAACAATAGCTCAATTCTCTGTACCAATTCATTGGCTGTCACAAAATCCCTACATGTTCGATCGACATCGTTTCTCCCAAGTTGCGCTACCAAGTGGGTTGGTTGGAAGCGAGCGATAGCCGCCTCCCACAGCCGACAGTGAGACTCATTCAATACACAGCCGCCTCGAATACCGAACAGCTGAGTTCGAATCTCTCCCTCTGAAGGATGAAGATTGAAATTAGCGTATGTCAAAGGGTTTTGGTCGATAAATTGGCCACGCCAATACACGTGGGAAGTTCCAAGAAAACTAACACAGTCGACATGGCTGGTTTCCAAACCCAGGCATTACAATGTCAACGAGCACAATCACAATGGTGACAATAGCGGGGAAACACGCCACTCGCGAGGCGAGATTACAAAGTAATCAAACACCACGACTGATCCTTGTAGGCGTTGACTCTCAAAGTTGGACCAAATTATGAAGTCACCAATAAACACGCAATCCGAGTTAAAACCAAGGGACGTTAATGTCACCGTATGGACAATACCCGATGAATAATTAGAAATTTAAACCTTACAAATGTCACCAGACAAACCATGCTCTTTTTAGGCAGTGTAGGAGCGCCCTCTGTTTCATCTACACAGAGTTATCTCCCCTGCATCATTCCCCGTAAAGCCCATTTAACGCTCTTGCATAAATGTCACTTTTGATGTAGCTCTACTCATTAACAGTGGCAGATTTAACGGCTCCAGTCCCCTCCTCTAGAAATGCATCATTTCATAGCACTCACATGGATTGGTCTACTGAAATAACGCCAGAATGGGCTTATTCTATGGAGGAATTTAATTTTTTTCTTTGGGAGGTACTTCTAAATGGCTCCGACACAAGTGCCTGAAATGCCAGGAAATCACGTTTCCGACCTCAAATTTCTGAAAACTTCTTGGGGGAGAAAGCCCCCAGACCCTCCTTGCGGGGCTTCGCGACTTCGGCGCTCGCTGTGGCCGGGATAAACGGTCATAGCTCAGCGGTCGGTAATCAGGGCCCCCCCACATGTTCCAGGCTCCAGGGCCCCCACCATGGTTAATCCGGCAGTGATACCTTGTGTTGTGTTTTTTTATGAATAGTTACCCGTGCTTCGAGGTGTCATTTAAGGAATTGATAAATTAACACGTCTAATTTTACCTGTAGACTAAATCCTGCACACAATGAAATGAAATGAAAGGATTATTCATCTGTAATCGAAATCATCTACGAAGATTCGTACTACTCGATAGAATATATTACATACAATACATAGCCACATGTGACACCTTTTTCTTATAATATGTAAATAGACCTTCAACTCTAAAGATGTGCTACTTATTCAATAAATAGAAGGAAATATTAAATTTATGTAAATCTGTCAAACTTGTCCTTCGACATTTTAAATAACAAGATTATTATCCTGGACATGATCATATTCTATAATATACACTATTAATTTCAATGTCAATAATGTAATGTAAATAAGTCTTAATATTATTCATTGAACGTTGCTTTTTTTTTAATAAAGGTTATTATTTTTATTAGAAATATCTTAATGGTTAAGCCCCTAATTAGATACCATATAATAAAATAAGCGAACCCACGTCTCACATAAAACTAACTAAAAAAACAATAGGGTCACAGCGATATACAAAAAGAAAATGGGCGTGGCTCTGCCCCTGGAGGTTGGGAATGCACACCAAATGATAGGGATGTCCCTTATGGTACAAAGAATAGGTAGGCAAAGTTTCAAGATTATACGTTAAGAAATGTGGCCTGTAGACGACAAACAAACAAATATTAGAAATGGACGTGGCTCTGCCCCTGGGGGTTGAGCATCTACCAAAAACAATAGGGATCATCCTTAGGCTATACGGAATAAGTATACAAAGTTTGAAGAAAATCCATTAATAATTGCGCCCTGTAGACACACACACACACATACTCACACAGGGCGACGGCATAATAATGTTAACGTATAAAAAGTAAGGGCGCTCTCACATGCCGCCTGAGAACGAAGATAAACTGTATATATTTTTACTAAACATTTATTAAGCCACGCAATGGTCACAATTTGCATTAATTGTGATTAGAGTTATTCTCAGAGCATCTTCATTATTATGAACCACACATTTATGGAGATATAAAACGATTCTTTAGCTTAGCCAATCGTAAGGGGAAAGACACATGTGCGCCCCACGACTGACCATGGAGGCACACAAATTCGGTAACTTCAATTGTATAATCTTTCATAAATTGATATATAATATGGCCATTCCTTAGAATATCAAGATAATGTCAGTTTTGCTTGTGCACGCTGGTTTGTATTTCTTCAACTAGCCCGCATTAGGTACCCGGCATTCGACCAAGGTATTTGCATAGCAAAGTTATTTTTCGTTTATACATATACACGTATATACTAAAATAGTATGCATGTTGTAATATTACCATGCACGTTTGGATTTCTATTGGCAACTGTGTGTTTTGGGGGTCTGTGGAAGCATCGCAAAACAAGAGTTGTCCCCTCTAGTCATTTTACCTTGAATTTCATACTGTAGAAATTTACTCACTTAATATGATTTACTGAATTCTATTAATGTTTTAATTCTTGAAACATATTTGTATTTTTAAGTAAATCACCATCATCATCATCAATGGTAGAAATAAAATCGTCTGCTGAGTATACATACGATTCCTAATTATTATTATTTCATTATTGTTGGTCATGGTCTATATTCTCATTTACGACTTTGTTATAAAATGGCTTCTCCTTATACGAGTGAAGGCAGAATCCTACAACCAGACAGTGTTTCGCAAGTTGATGAGGCATCTCATACCAGTTCGAAATTAGATGAGGAACGCCACAATCAACAAATATTACATGAAAAGAAAAGACAATTGGAATTACGTACTAAATTAGAACGTTAAGGGTTAGAATTACGAATAAAGGAAGAGCAGTTAAAACTGATTAAGAATTAGCACTTGGTGATGTGAAAATAGCTTCGTACGAAGATGAAGTTGATAAAAGGTCTTACACTTCCTTAAACGTGGAGCAGTTAACTTTTACACCAGAGCCACAGACTAATCAGTATGTTAACAGACATTCTCTGCAAATGTTTCCGGAAGTTTTAAGACCTCTAAATCCTTTTCTCGAGGACAATAATGTTCCTGTATCTCCGTTAAATCCGTTTACACGTCTCACTTACAACTATGGATGATTATTCGTCAACTTAAAATGCAATCGGTGGAAAACAAGAAATTTGTGTTAAGGCAATTTCGCTCTAAAATTTTGCAGTACACATGGAATTCGGATGAAAAAATGAACCATTTAGAACAATATGCTTTTGACCAAACTAACAGAATTGTTGGGGGGAGCTATTGTCAGACCCCTGTGTTGTGCACTGACTCCAGGTTTAGTAAGGTGTTATTTGGAGTTATCTCCCTTCAATAGTAAATCAGTTATGGTTAATGTATGCTTCCATATCTGTAAAACAGAGACTAGTGCATAAGTGAAGTAGGTAGTGAGAGGGAGAAGAAGCACATGGCATTGTAGAATTGAGTAGAGAGGTTTCTCGGCAGTTAGCCAAATGATAGAAGTTTATAGGCGGTTAGCCAGTTATAGTTACGAATTTATAATTATAATTATGTGTAGAGTAGCCCATGGATTGTAAAGTGATGAATAAAACAAGGTTTTTTTGTGAAAGAAATGACTTTTAATATTTATTATGTGAAGAGTGGCGTGACAAAAATGGCGACGAGGATGGGATTCATCAATTTCCGACAAGTGAACTTCGTAACAACGGAAATTAACTTCATAAACTTTAATTTCTTTTGTGATTAGTTGTTTCATTGTGGCATCTATTCGAGTGATTGACAAGACGGTGAAAAGAATCGTTTGAAAAACAAGAATAACTTTAATTTATAATTTATTAACTGTGAAGTGTAATGGCTGAAAATGATGAAGGAAGAATAGGCCTAAGTGCCATGAATTTGGAAGGCTCAGGAATAAGGGGAAAGTAATGACAGATATGATGAATAATCTCGGCGACTTGACAACACAGGTGAAAACTTTAGCTGAACTCATGGGAAAGTTTGCCCAGCAATCTATCAGCAGTTCTACCCAACAAAAGCCTTCCCCAAGTTCGCCTTCAAGTTCATACACAGGGCCCGTTTACAGAGCCTTCGATCAACCCAGACTACAGTGTATTCTGCCACAGTGTCAATTTTCTGGTTCATTTGAACGTGATGGTTATACTTTGGTACATTTCTTAAAGATGTTCGAGGAGGAATGCAGAATACGGAAAATTTCTCAAAATATTAAAGCCAATTTGTTTATCTTGCAATGCATAGAACCAGCCAGATCCCTATTAAGATCTGCTGTCAAGGATTGGGATGTGTGGCCGACCTTCCGGAAGGAATTAATGGATCTTTTTTGTACTGAGTCAGACAAATCACATGCTGCAAGAGCCTTAGCAGTTATTGAGAAGAAAACTGATGAAAAGTATTGGACCTTGATGGACAGGATTAGAAGTTTGGACTATCAAGCACACTGTGATGAAATAAATTTTGATGATGATGGAAATATTTCAATTTCAGTAAGCCCTGAAATGAAAAGCAGAATAACAGATAAATTTCTTCATTGCATAAAAGACAGAATATTGAAGAGTGTTGTCCTATGTGAATTAAATAGAGAGCCTTCTGTGAAAAAAGATCCAGATTATGTTGCACGATTTACGGATCAAGCTGAAGTATCCCTTCCAGATTCACATAATTCCGGAAATACAACTGTACATCGTCAACAGGAGAGGAATCAAAGTTATCCAAGAAAACCAACGCTAAATAATATAGGTTCAGAACAAAACAGGAACTTTAGGTGTAGCAGAAATCGTTTTCAGAATTATGAAATGCGCCAACATGACAAGGTTTCAAATCCAGAAGTTAGTAATTGGAGACCCAGAATTGGCGATAATCAGTTTAACAGGAATCAATCGCAACAGTTTGATCGGAATAAGAATATTCAATGTTATGGTTGTTATGGCTGGGGTCATTATAAAGGTGAATGCCCGAGTATACGGAAAGAAGGTCGTTCATTAGGTCCATATCCACGAAATGAACATTTTCAAAGACCCCCAACAGATTCTGGAAAAGTTGAGCAAACTAGTATTAATGGTAATCCCAATAGAAACTCAGATCAGCATGAATATAAATCCCCAGGAAGACAACCTTTTCAGCCCAGAACTTCTGTTGGTTATGGAAGATCAAATAGTCTTATTTCCACTGATATTACCAGTTCCTGTGGAGAAAAGCAGCAACAATCTGATCCTGAAATGAAACTGGAAATGGTATGGAAGGACATAAATTACAGAAAGACAAAAGAAGAGAAGTTAGAGGATAATGTTGGTGTTTTGTCGAGTTTTGCTGTAGGAAAGGGAATTTTTGCAAACCTGAAAATATGCGGGTTTCTGACGTCATCATTGTTGGATACAGGTGCAGATGTTTGTATTGTTTCATTAGAGTGGTTCCGCAGCCACTTACCGAACATTGAATTAACTCAGACAAAAATGACATTGTCTGTTGCTTCAAAGGAAACACTTCCTGTTGTGGGTTCGTTTATGGCAGTAATTACTATTGGTAACTTAAACATAAAACAGAGATTCCTTGTGACACAGACTTTAAATTGTGACGCTATAATAGGCAGTGACTTTATGAGAGAAAACTTGTGTAACATTGATCTGAGTAAAAACATTCTAGTTGTTCTAGATGAAACTGTTAAATTAGTTTCAGCAGATGGCGTGCCGCTGAAAGTACTTAAACCTATTCCGAAAAACAACATTGTTATAATGAGAAACACTCTGATTCCAGCCTATTCAGAAAAAATAATGCCTGTTAAAATAAAATGGGAATCCCCCATTTCTCCAGAAGAAATTGATGATCGACAATATACTGTGACGACAAATGAGTTTTTAAGAGATGAACTTGGCCTAGCAGTTACAGACGCTTTTGTTAAACCAGAAAATAATGTTGTGAATGTCATAGTAAGCAACCCTACGGGTCAGAATATTTCAATAAAGAGAGGTAAAAATATTGGAAAAGTTGAAGAAGTCGAAGCTTTCTATCATGACCGTGTTAATTTAGATGATGTTTCCCTTAGAATGGTTAATCGCATTATGGTGGAACAACCAAGTATTGTTAATTCTGCTAATACTGAACGTGAAAACATGGAGGATACAGTTGCTCGGAAACAAATGGATGTTACACCTGAAAATAAAAACAAATTAATAACATTACTACAGGAGTATAATGATGTATTCCCTGAAAACAAATGGGACCTGGGTGAATGTGATATAGTGCCTCATAAAATACAGTTAAAGCCAGATGCCCAGGTTGTTCAATCTTTGCCTAGAAGAGTGCCGTATCATTTGAAAGATTTGTTAAAACAAGAACTTAAAACTATGTTAGAAGCAGGTATCATTGAAGAGAGTCATAGTGTTTGGTCAAGTCCCCTAGTAATAGTTCAAAAGAAAGATGGCGGAATCAGGATTTGTGTAGACCTGAGACGTGTAAACAGTCAGATTTATAATGAGACTTTTCCCATCACAAACATTGAAGATATTTTTAGCCAGTTTAATGGTATGCAGTACTTTACAATATTAGACTTGCAGTCTGGTTTCCACCAACAAACATTGGACTCGGAAAGTCGACCAATCACTACGTTTGTTTGCCAGGAAGGAACATTCCAATTCAGAAGAACACCTTTTGGCCTAAACCGAAGTCCCGGTAGCTTTTGTCGAATGACGAAGGCCGTTTTAGGTGATCTAGTTGGGAAAGTATGCCATATCTACATAGATGATATTATCATTGCCTCCAAGGATGATCAGTCTCATATTGATGCCATTAGACTTGTATTAGATAGACTTCGTGAACATAATCTGAAGATAAAACCCACAAAATGTGAATGGTTTAAAAGAGAAACCACTTTCGTTGGATACAGAATTTCAAGTCGAGGAATAGAAATGGATCCAGACCGCATACAACTTATTAAAGATTGGCCAAGTCCCAGGAACGTGAAAGATGTACGGAAGTTTATGGGGATGCTTCAGTATTACAGGAAATTTATCAAGAACTTCGCAGCAATCTCCACTCCAAAAACTGAACTCACCAGAGATAAAGTTCCCTGGAATTGGACTGAGAAAAGAGACATTGCCTTTAATAAATTAAAACAAGCGCTATTTTCACCTCCAGTACTGGCTCACCCCAATTTTGATGAACAGTTTATTTTGACGACCGATGCGTCAGGTTTTGCCTTAGGAGCAGTATTGTCACAGGAAATAAATGGAATGGATCGACCAATAGCTTTCGGTTCCAGACAACTTCATGGCCCCGAGAAAAATTATAGTGCCCATCGACAAGAAGCTCTATCGATGGTCTATTTTGTTCAAAAATTCAAACATTTTCTGTTAGGAAGGAAATTTATACTGCGTATCGATTGTCGAGCTCTTACTTACTTGATGTCAACTACCTCCAAGCAATCAGCTATTTTAGTAAGATATATTGAAGTTTTATCAAGCTTTAATTTTGCAATTCAACATCGACCAGGTGTTTCGAATCGAGTTGCAGATGCACTATCGAGATACCCACCTTATGAGAACTGTAAGGACTGCATTCAGAGAGAAGCATCAGTAAATAGCGTTTTCATGGACGATTTGTCGTGGCTGTCTTGTGTGTCAAAGGAAGAGATGACTTTTGCGCAAATGAAAGATACAGTGCTTAGTGCAGTTATTAAGTGGGTCAAGCGTGGCGAAAAGTGTTCATTAGATGATCTTCCTGAAAGTGAAACAAAGAAACAATTGCGTCCATATTGGAATAACTTTTCCAGATTTAAGTTAGAATACGATTTACTGTGGTATGTTCACCCTGAAGGAAACACATTTAGACTTGTAGTGCCTGGAAAGTATAGGTTCAAAATCTTGGAACTTACCCATGATCACATTTTAGCCGGACATCGTGGTGTTAGTAACACTTTAAGTAGACTTAAACGAAAATTCTTTTGGATAGGCATGAAGCATGACTGCATAAACTGGATAAAATCCTGTCAAGCTTGTGTCGCTTGTAAAAGAAGTATACAAGTCCCACCTTTACAGGACCCAAGTAGACCCTCTGGTCCGGATGAAAAATTGTGCAAAGACTGTATAGGACCACTTCCAATATCGAAGGAAGGATATAAATATGCGCTTTGTATTATGGATGATTTCACAAAGTTCTCGCAAGCATTTCCTTTACGAACAATGACCGCTAGAGAAACTGCCGGAGTATTGGTAAATGAATACTTTTGTAAACAGAGTGTGTTACCTGTCACTATTCTGTCAGACAGAGGAAGTAATTTTACTAGTGAACTTTTCCGAGAAGTTTTAAGTTGTTACAAATTAAAGGGGTTACAACCTTGCCATATTCGCCTTCGAGTAATGGAGCGATCGAACGATGGAACTGTACATTAAAAACAATGATAAGAACATATAGTGACACCTATAGTAAGTGGGTGCAAATGCTACCGTTTTTGTCTTTAGCATATAATTCAACAGTTCATTCTTCAACAGGATTTACACCAAATTTCTTGCACAGGGGTCGTGAAGCTCGATTACCAGAGGATATGTTATTTCCCAGTGGAGAAGCTAAACGTGATGTACAGAGTGCTGGTGATTACGCACGTGCGTTAGAGAAAAACTTGTCAAAAGCTATTCAATGTGCCAAGGAACAATTGGTCATAACACATGAGCGCAATAAAAATAATCAACAAAAACATCTGCGTTTCCAGCCTTTAAAGTCAGGTGATAGTGTTCTTATCAAAGACCCTGTTACATTGAAATGGAAAATGAAAGGTCGAGTCATAAGAAATCTTTGTGACAATCCTGTGTTATATATTATTGAACGTGAAGATGGTGTCACACGGTTATTACACCATAATAAATTGAAAAAGTTAGAAGTGCGCGAACTTGTGTCTAATAATAGTAATGAAGTGGTTAAACGACATCAAAGCAATCGGTCGAATTGTCCTAGAATGCAAAGTCTCAAGTACGCGAAGAGGCTCGTGACTCAGAAAGTGAAGACGAGTTGATAGGATTTGTTAATTTTGAATCTGATTATAACTGTGATTCGCGTATAGATGCAAACGAAACAGGTGATTCCTATACCGGTACCAATATTTCTGAGCATGAAACTCCGGAATTTGAAGATGATGTGCCTGTAACCGATGAAAGAGAGCCCCAAGATGTGCGTATACAAACTGATTCGAACGAGTTACGTAGGTCAACAAGGCAGTTACATAAAAGACATTTTAGTGGTTTTGAACTCTATGGTGATGTCACAAAATGTAATCAGTATCAGTAATATTCATTTAGTTTTAAAAGCAATTAACCGTTAACAGTATCATAAGACAGAATTATTTGTTCTTTGTAATTTGTACCACGTAATAATTCTGTTGAATCAAGGCAATAATGTATTGTGTCACTGTATTACAGATTACATACATTTTATTCATGTTTTGGTGTATATTATGAGCATGGTGGAAAGTCATCAATATGTTTAAGGCCACTGTCAATGATAGTTGTCATTATTTGGTTAAAATTGTTTTGATATTTTTGATCAATAAGAAGAATGTGAAATTAAAGAGCTATGAGGAATAGTTATCATTATTTAGTTAGATTAAAAGATTAACTATGTGGTTGTACATGTAGCTTTAATGTAGGTTAAGTTGGAATTAATTGATCTTGTTATAACTTTGATACAGTTTTACACGTATATTTGAGTCATGTAATTAGAACGCTTTGTTAGTATGTGTACGGAAAATAGAAAATAATTTGTAGTTCAGATAGGAATGAATGTAATTTAGATGAAGATATTTAGATCATATTTTTTTGAAATGACGAGGGCGTCATTTGGTCCAAACTTGGGGGAATGTAAGACCCCTGTGTTGTGCACTGACTCCAGGTTTAGTAAGGTGTTATTTGGAGTTATCTCCCTTCAATAGTAAATCAGTTATGGTTAATGTATGCTTCCATATCTGGAAAACAGAGACTAGTGCATAAGTGAAGTAGGTAGTGAGAGGGAGAAGAAGCACATGGCATTGTAGAATTGAGTAGAGAGGTTTCTCGGCAGTTAGCCAAATGATAGAAGTTTATAGGCGGTTAGCCAGTTATAGTTACGAATTTATAATTATAATTATGTGTAAAGTAGCCCATGGATTGTAAAGTGATGAATAAAACAAGGTTTTTTTGTGAAAGAAATGACTTTTAATATTTATTATGTGAAGAGTGGCGTGACACTATCTAGACGCAGAGAATGGTTTCGAGTCGGTAATGCGTGAGTTCGAATACAAATATGAAACCCTAGCTTGCGCACATGTGAATAAGGCCTTCAGTTGGCCCTGGATAAAAATGATGATGGCAGAGTTTTTGGGGACTACGGGATATTTCTAGCTGGATGTGAGTTTGCTATGTTGGAAATAGACACTGCTTTATACGAACGTTGGTGTGGTATTGTTCAAAATGTAAAAGATCATAAAAAACGCCCATCATTTCATGATGTGGTTGAGTTCGTGATGCCTGAAGCACGAAAAGCTATGGACCCAACTTATGGTAAATCCGCACTTTCTCCTTCTAGTGATTATAGAAAACAAAGGGATCGACACTTTGGCAAATCTAATAAAAATAGGTTGCCAGACAACGAAATATACGCCCACGGTAGCTAAATCGTCCGGGCAGTCAACAAGAGTTGTCGCATATTAATTAATCATCAGAAAATCATTAGAATTTGTTTGGTTCTTATAAAGTTCTACCCCATACTAACGTATACGAAACATTTAATATTGTGGATTTAGCTGTTCAATTATCGATTTTTAAGAAATTCAAACACAACCATCATTAATGTGTAACGGGGATATCGTCAAAATTGTGACTTCCATAGGGTCCACAAGGTAAAAAACATGATTTTTCGTACAATCAGGAGCCATAATTCATGAAGTTATGGTCCAATGTGCCCGAATGTCAAAAGAAACCGTGACCTTTTGGTTATAAACTTACATTTCAAATTTCATCAAAATCGGATTAAAATTGTAACCTTTTTCGTACAATCAGAGGCCATAATTCAGGAAGTTAGAAACCGATATGCGCAAATATTGAAAGGAACCAAGATCCTCAGGTTATAATCATGTTTTATCAAAATCGAATTAAAATTTTGACATCGATATGGTCCACAACCTTGATATACCATATTTTTTACACTATTCGCGTGCAAGTGGCGGCCATTTTGTTTGTCAATTTTGGTCCGATTTTCACGAAATTAGAACTCAACCTAGATTACCTTGTAACGGTGATATTCTCTCAAACGTTTTTTTTTTAAATCAGGTAATAATTGTGACCTCCAGAGGGACTATAAGCTAGTAACGGCGATGTTTCGTACTATCAAGGGCCATAATTCAGGAAGTTACGATCCGATCTGCCAGAATATCGAAAGGAACCAAGATCTTTGGTTTATAAATATACATTTCAGGTTTCATCAAAATCGGATCATAATTGTGAGCTCTATAGGGTCCACAAGCTAAAAATATGATTTTTCGTACAATCTGGGGTCATAATCCATGAAGTTTCGAACCGATACATGCCAATATCGAAAGTAGTTGAGGCCTTATGGGGATAAACCTATATTTCAAGTTTCGTCAAAATCGGGTAAGAATTGTGACCTGTAGAGAGTCCACAAAGAAATTGTGGATGGACGGGCGGACGTCCAGACGGACAGGGGCGACGACAATATACGTCCACATGAAAATGTGGGCGTGTAAAAATATAGTCACCAAGCATTCGCTACTACTGCAAACAATACGTGTGGTCATTGTAATGGTCATCATGATTTAAATGACTGATGTTGTGTATTATCTTATTAACACTATCATACAAACAATAAGCATATTATATAACAATGATTCCATGTCCAACGTTTGGACATAACCACGGCTTCACTGTGTGTGAATATGATTAGTTTAGATTATAACACATGTGAAGTCAACAATTGGTTAAAATTGTTTTGATATTTTTGATCAATAAGAAGAATGTGAAATTAAAGAGCTATGAGGAATAGTTATCATTATTTAGTTAGATTAAAAGATTAACTATGTGATTGTACATGTAGCTTTAATGTAGGTTAAGTTGGAATTAATTGATCTTGTTATAACTTTGATACAGTTTTACACGTATATTTGAGTCATGTAATTAGAACGCTTTGTTAGTATGTGTACGGAAAATAGAAAATAATTTGTAGTTCAGATAGGAATGAATGTAATTTAGATGAAGATATTTAGATCATATTTTTTTGAAATGACGAGGGCGTCATTTGGTCCAAACTTGGGGGAATGTCAGACCCCTGTGTTGTGCACTGACTCCAGGTTTAGTAAGGTGTTATTTGGAGTTATCTCCCTTCAATAGTAAATCAGTTATGGTTAATGTATGCTTCCATATCTGGAAAACAGAGACTAGTGCATAAGTGAAGTAGGTAGTGAGAGGGAGAAGAAGCACATGGCATTGTAGAATTGAGTAGAGAGGTTTCTCGGCAGTTAGCCAAATGATAGAAGTTTATAGGCGGTTAGTCAGTTATAGTTACGAATTTATAATTATAATTATGTGTAAAGTAGCCCATGGATTGTAAAGTGATGAATAAAACAAGGTTTTTTTGTGAAAGAAATGACTTTTAATATTTATTATGTGAAGAGTGGCGTGACACTATCTAGACGCAGAGAATGGTTTCGAGTCGGTAATGCGTGAGTTCGAATACAAATATGAAACCCTAGCTTGCGCACATGTGAATAAGGCCTTCAGTTGGCCCTGGATAAAGATGATGATGGCAGAGTTTTTGGGGACTACGGGATATTTCTAGCTGGATGTGAGTTTGCTATGTTGGAAATAGACACTTTGAAGGTTTTTGGATTATTCAGAAAACATGAAGAAGCTATTTTTTAAAAAAGCCATCTGCTTTATACGAACGTTGGTGTGGTATTGTTCAAAATGTAAAAGATCATAAAAAACGCCCATCATTTCATGATGTGGTTGAGTTCGTGATGCCTGAAGCACGAAAAGCTATGGACCCAACTTATGGTAAATCCGCACTTTCTCCTTCTAGTGATTATAGAAAACAAAGGGATCGACACTTTGGCAAATCTAATAAAAATAGGTTGCCAGACAACGAAATATACGCCCACGGTAGCTAAATCGTCCGGGCAGTCAACAAGAGTTGTCGCATATTAATTAATCATCAGAAAATCATTAGAATTTGTTTGGTTCTTATAAAGTTCTACCCCATACTAACGTATACGAAACATTTAATATTGTGGATTTAGCTGTTCAATTATCGATTTTTAAGAAATTCAAACACAACCATCATTAATGTGTAACGGGGATTTTGACATCGATATGGTCCACAACCTTGATATACCATATTTTTTACACTATTCGCGTGCAAGTGGCGGCCATTTTGTTTGTCAATTTTGGTCCGATTTTCACGAAATTAGAACTCAACCTAGATTACCTTGTAACGGTGATATTCTCTCAAACGTTTTTTTTTTTAAATCAGGTAATAATTGTGACCTCCAGAGGGACTATAAGCTAGTAACGGCGATGTTTCGTACTATCAAGGGCCATAATTCAGGAAGTTACGATCCGATCTGCCAGAATATCGAAAGGAACCAAGATCTTTGGTTTATAAATATACATTTCAGGTTTCATCAAAATCGGATCATAATTGTGAGCTCTATAGGGTCCACAAGCTAAAAATATGATTTTTCGTACAATCTGGGGTCATAATCCATGAAGTTTCGAACCGATACATGCCAATATCGAAAGTAGTTGAGGCCTTATGGGGATAAACCTATATTTCAAGTTTCGTCAAAATCGGGTAAGAATTGTGACCTGTAGAGAGTCCACAAAGAAATTGTGGATGGACGGGCGGACGTCCAGACGGACAGGGGCGACGACAATATACGTCCACATGAAAATGTGGGCGTGTAAAAATATAGTCACCAAGCATTCGCTACTACTGCAAACAATACGTGTGGTCATTGTAATGGTCATCATGATTTAAATGACTGATGTTGTGTATTATCTTATTAACACTATCAGGAAGTTACGATCCGATCTGCCAGAATATCGAAAGGAACCAAGATCTTTGGTTTATAAATATACATTTCAGGTTTCATCAAAATCGGATCATAATTGTGAGCTCTATCATACAAACAATAAGCATATTATATAACAATGATTCCATGTCCAACGTTTGGACATAACCACGGCTTCACTGTGTGTGAATATGATTAGTTTAGATTATAACACATGTGAAGTCAACAATTGTTTTGAGCGCATCACCGCCATTTTGAAGCCTGTGGTATTTTGTGATTTTCAGACAGTAAAATAGAATGGCTGGACAAATAGGAAATATAGAGAATATTAATGAGAATTTAGAGACATGGGAATCGTATTCCGAAGGGTTTGAACAATATTTAGTAGTAAACCGGGTACCAGACGAACGGAGAGTATCGGCACTCATTCCTTCGGTAGGTCCGACAACATACTCGCTACTGAGAGATTTGACATGTCCAGAAAAGCCAAGTACTAAAACTTACAATGAACTAGTAAGACTTCTTAGAAATCATCATTCACCTACCCAAAATCTTATAACAGAATGATGGCGTTTTAACTCAAGATTTCAAGAGGAGGGGGAGGGTGTATAAGAGTTTGTTGCTGCCTTGAGAAAGTTATCTGAACATTGTAATTTTGGAGAAACCTTAAGTGAGACCATTAGGGATAGACTTGTATGTGGCCTACGTAATACACACATTCAGAAAAGATTATTGTCACACAGTGATCCAGATTTAACTTTAAATCGAACAATTGAAATTAGTGTTGCCATGGAAATTACCGGTAAAGACACTCTTGAGTTGCAAGCTAAATATGGAAGACCAGTTAAACAACCAGAGGAGTAAATCGGTTTAATCAATCCGATACTAGACAGAGGCATAATATTCGCTCGACTACTAGTCAGAGTTCGAAGAGCAGACGTCAATCACCAGTGTTTTGTAACGCTAGGACTGTCGCTTTTGCCTTAAAACCAAAAGATGATGCTGAATTACATAGACTTGAAGCGGAAGGTACAATTACTAAAGTTTCACATAGTAATTGGGCTACACCCATAGTCTCTGTATTGAAGAAATCGGCCAGGTTAGAATTTGTGGAGATTTTCGTATTACCGTTAATCCATGTTTGCAGATAGATCCATATCCTTTCCCAAACATCGATCACATGATAGCGAATCTAGGTGAGACTAAGCGATGCTAGTTTCTATGGATTACAAGCTATAATATCCCATGTGATGTCTGACGGAAAAGAGCGACCCATCGCTTTCGCTTCTAGAACTCTAACAAAGGCAGAGACAAAGTATTCTCATATTGATAAAGAAGCCTTGTGAATTATTCGGGGTATAAAGAAATTTCATTCTTACCTCTATGGTAGATCGTTCACCTTAGCGACTGATAACCAACCTTTATCATATATTTTCAATCCCAAAAAGGGAATCTCAGTAACTACATCAGCACGTCTACAGAGATATCCGATTATTCTTGTCGGTTACGATTACAAAATTGAATTAAGAAAGACGTCTAAACACGCCAATGCTTATTCATTATCACGTCTTCCTTTAAAGGTAGAAGAGGAGACAGTTAGTACCGATATGGGTATAAATGCTTTAAATACAGCTCAAGTTGATTCGTTACCGGTTACTACATCTTCAGTACAACAGGAAACCAGACGAGATCCTGTGATATCACCTGTTGTCCAGTACACCAATTATGGATGGCCGACCGCGAAATGTAATCAAGAACTAAATGTGTTCTATACAAGAATACATGAGATAACTGTTCATCAGGAATGTCTAATGTGGGCTCTCAGAGAAGTAATTCCCGCGAAATTACGTCACGTAATAGTTGTTGTGAAAATGAAAATGTTAGCCAGAAGTTATATTTGGTGGCCTGGTATTGATGGTGATATAGAAACATTAGCAAAGCAATGCACTGGATGTCAGCAATCTCAACACATGCCAAAGTCAGCGCCTATTCACCCAGCCAGTAACGGATTGGTCGAGCGTATTGTTCAATCATTCAAGCAAGCCATGTATTCTAGTAGACCAGAAAAAGGAACTATTCAGAAAAAGTTGCCAAAGTCAGCGCCTATTCACCCGTATCATCCAGCCAGTAATGGATTGGCCGACGTTTTGTTCAATCATTCAAGCAAGCCATGTATTCTAGTATACCAGAAAAAGGAACTATTCAGAAAAAGTTATCCAAGTTTCTATTGGCTTTGTACAACCAACACATCACCTGCTAAATTGTTTATGAGACGAGAGCTCAGAACAAAATTACAACTGATTAAATCTATGTCAATACTAAACAAGAAAATATATGTAGATATCGCAAAAATCCACATCGTAGTTTTGAAAACGGTCAACATGTAGCAGTACGTGACTACAGAGGTTCCAGCAAATGGGTACCCGGTGTAATTCGTAATCGCACTGGTATCTTGTCAAGTTGAAACAAATGAAAATGTTATTTGGAGACGTCATACAGATCAACTTCGAGATGCTAAGTTACATGTTCCTCCAGATGAAAACATTCCATTAAATCCAGAATATATTCCAGATCCACCAGCGCAAATTGCACCTCCAAATCAACTTGCATCATCTAAATTTGATGATTATATCTGTGACTCTAAATAGACTGTGTTCTAAATTAAGGCGGGAGAAAGTGTTGCGTATTATCTTATTAACACTATCATACAAACAATAAGTACTGGACAATTTATACATTGTTGTTTATGTTAGGCGCAGATTGCCCTCCTTGCACAGATTATCCTTGCGCATGCGTGAATCTCCGTCTAATTTTCGATGAGCAATCTGCGCGCGCGAAGTGAACTTTGTCCGGACAATTTAATGAATTACTGCGATAATAATAAGGCAAGTCCTTCAAAGGGATGAAACTGACGGCGATAGGGAAGGAGATTAAGAAGACCTGGGGTATTATCGATATCCCAGACATCAGAGTAACTGTCCCTGGACACGTCCGACTGGCTTTTAAAACACAGGAGGACATGGACAGGGCGGTGAACCAGGTATCCCTTCTCGGTATAGAAGTGAGGGTATCCCAGCCGTCAACCTTGTCAACTGAAAAGGTGGTGGTACACGGGATTCCCTCCGAGTATGACGGAGAAGAGATCCTGGAAGACTTGAAAGACAGAGGATATGCGGTCACGGAGGTATACCGTTTCAGGATCGCTGAAGGTAAAGGCCAGGGAAGCGTCGCCTTGACCTTTAACAACAAAGCACCTGAGATGGTAAAAATAGTGTATCTATCCCGAAGGACCCACGCTTACATCAACAGGGTAAGGCAATGTTCTAATTGCCAAAAGCTTGGTCACACAGTCAAGTACTGCAAGGGAAAGACTGTGTGTGCCAAATGCGGCGGGAGTCACGCGGTGGCCGAGTGTGGGGCGGGCATTCAAACAAAATGCTCGAACTGCAAGGGTGGTCACGCAGCGAACTCCCCCGACTGCCCCAAGATACAGAGCACTAAGGCTGCCCTAAAAATACAGGGGAAGGAGAAAGTGAGTTTCAGTGAGGCTGCACTAATTCTCAAAAAGAAAGAGCGGGTGATAAAAGAAGTCAGGAAGACGGCTCCGGTTAATAAACCAAATACGGAGCCAATTCCATCGACATCGACGCCGGAAGAACCACCCAAGGCTCCCCGCTCAGAACCACTACCAAATACAAAGACCCCAAAGAAGAAGACCAACCCAAAGAAAAAGGAGGAACAAAAAACGAAAGCTGATGAAAATCACTTCATTCCGAAATTCAAAACGGAGAGTGGTTTCATGAGCTTCATGATTGAATTCCCGAAGGTGGCAGTATCAAATGAAGACCAAACGACAAAAATGGCAAGCCTCCTAGGGAAACTTAGAGCGTATATGGTCAACGCAGACGCTCTAATCAACTCAATCAACACAGTCAAGAAAAGAGCTAGAGATGACGATGAGGAAGCTGAAAAAAATGATCAAGAGGTAAATCTCGCTCTACGTAGGAGGATATCTCATGTTCGCCACTACAGCACTAGCGATATGCCCAGTTGCTTGCCGGTGTTAACACCAAAAGCGAACAGCAATGAGGTACCTTCTATGGAAAGCGAGACACCAGTAGATCAATAGAACACAACCATTGAGAGGCATCAATCCTGACAGTCATCATGGCGGGCCAGGTAAAAGTTCTACAACTTAACGTTAACGGACTGGCCCCCAGATGTGCTGAGCTGAGAAAATACATCACCCACAACCCCAAAGATGTAATATGCCTCCAGGAGACCAAGCTACTACCAACCAAAAAAGACATCTACCTACCCGGATATACTTGTCAGAGAAGGGACAGACCGGGCAGCACGACACGTGGTGGCGGCCTTGCCATCTACGTCAGTGATAACTTAAATTTTATTTCTGTTACGCTGGACGTAGCGGGCCCTCTAGAAGCAATGGGCATAGCCATCACATTGAGCAATAATACAAAATTGACAATAGTGAATGTCTATGCACCCCCTCAAGTCACGATAGAATCAGTAGACTTCCAGTCACTTCTCGACCAGCTTCCGCAGGGCGAATCTGTGTTCTGTGGTGATTTCAACGCAAAACACGCTCTGTGGGGGTCACCGAGGAATGACTGTCGGGGGACTAGCCTGTGCTCAATAATAGAAGGGAACGACCTATGCGTACTGAACGACGAGAGCCCTACTTTTGTTGGAGGAAATGCCCCACCTTCACACCTGGATCTCACGCTCTGTACGCTTGGTATGGCAAACCGCTGCGACTGGCAAGTACACGAAGACGAAACACTTGGCAGTGACCACCTGCTGATAGAATTCTGCATCCAATGTGAAACAACCAGGGAAGTCTATAACGGGAAACCCAATTGGAAAATAAAAGAGGCTGATTGGGCTAACTTCCGTGTAAACTGCCTTGAGTGGAAAGAGGATGACATCATCGATGCCAACATCGACGTGTACGCTGCCAACATCACAAGTGCTATTATAGGTGCCGCAGACGACTCCATTCCCAAGACTTCTGGAGGGAAACCAAGGATTAGAAAACCTTGGTGGTCACTAGAATGTCAGAAGGCGGTTAACGAAAGAAAGAAGGCTCTACGCCTACGGAAACGCCACTACAATGAAGTCAACCACCAAAACTACCTGAAGTTGAAATACGCCGCAAGAGACACCATCCGGAAGGCACAAAGCGGACACTGGATGACTTTCTGTAATGCGTTGAATCAAAACACGCAAACAGGTGTCGTCTGGAAGAAGCTGAACGCCATGAACGGGAAGCGCAGATCATTCTACATACCAAACCTAAAGAATGGAGATGAGTACGCTACCAACGGCAATGAAAAGGCAGACCTACTTGCGAAAACGTTATCTGACGCAAGCAGGGACGAAAACCAATCACCAGAGTTCCTGAAGAGAAAGGAAATCTTTTACTCACAGCACCCTTCATTAGAAATTGAACCTAATGAAGGGGCTAAACCAATCAATCTACCCTTCTCTGAGGAGGAGCTAAATAAGGCTCTTTCCCTCAAGAAGGATAGTGCGGCTGGTGAGGACAAAGTAAAGTACTCAATGCTCAAACATCTGCCTAGAAATGCCAAAAGGATACTACTAAACTTCTTCAACACATCCTGGCTGGCGGGAGAGGTACCTAAAGAATGGCGGAAAGCCAACGTCATCCCTCTCCCAAAACCAGGTAAAGAGAGAACAAAAGCAGAGTCCTATCGACCAGTAAGCTTGACATCCACACTGTGCAAAACCTTGGAAACAATGGTTAACATCCGACTACAGTTCTATCTGGAGAGCAACCGACTGATAGACGAAAATCAAAGCGGGTTCAGGAAAGGGCGTTCAACAATGGACCACTTGGTGAGACTACAGCAAGTCATGTCGCAGGCACTCCTCTCTGGGAACCTGTTATGTGCCGTGTTCGTAGATTTAACTAAGGCTTTCGATTTAGTCTGGCTAGACGGACTGCTCTTCAAGTTAGGACGTATTGGTATAACGGGCATAATGTTTCGGTGGATCAAAAGCTTTCTGAGCGATAGAAGGATACAGGTGAATGTTGGCAGATTCCTGAGTGCCGAGCAAACATTAGAAAATGCCACGCCTCAGGGGTCGGTTATCAGTCCCACTCTCTTCAATATCATGATCAACGACATACAGAAATCCTCCTACCTCGACGCCAAAACTGAGTTAGCTAAATTTGCTGATGATAGTACCATATGGAGGACAGGGAGGCATTTTTGTGAACTACAAAAGAATATGCAAAAGGCCTTAGACAAATTCATGGCATGGGCAAACGACTGGGGATTTAAAGTTTCGGAGAAGAAAACGGTCGGCATGCTTGTAAGCAGGGATAGTGGGATAAACAGAATGACTCTGTGTATGAACGGGAAAACCATCGAATTCAAAGACCAAACCAAGTTCCTTGGCGTAATCTTTGACCGAAGGCTGACCTGGAAACCACACATCGACGAGACTGTAGATAGATGCACCAAAATCCTAAACTTAATGAGGAAAATAACGGGCAGCACATGGGGGGCCAACAGAGTTACACTAATGATGGTGTATCGTGCTCTAATACGATCTGTATTAGACTACGGCTCTCTGGCCTTCATGAACTGCGCGCCATTACTCTTAAGGAAGCTTGACACCATCCAACACAAAGCTCTGTGTGTTGCGACTGGCGTAGGGCAAGGGACTAGGAGAAAAGAACTAGCGACAAGGTACTGAGCTAAGATCTCGCAACTGGGCGCAAGATCTCCAACTTTTGTCAGTCTACAAAAGACAAGATATGTGAGAGATCCAAGAAAGAAAAGCTTTGGCCAAGGTATCAGGGAAACAATCAAGGAACTGCGACTGGGGGAGCTCGTGATAAATAAACACGACCCCCCAGCGATCGCCCCTTGGACGCTCCCTATACCGCCGGTCAATCTAGATCTGTTACAGAAAACCGACAAGAAAAACAACCCCACTGCCGCACGAGCTTTATCGCTAGAACACCTGGAAGACAACTGGCCGTCCAATGACTGGGACCATGTGTATACGGATGGCTCACGCAACCCTGAAAGGGGCACCAGCTCGTTTGGAATATACCTGCCAAACGGGGAACAGGGAATAAGCAGGAAACTGCCCAATAACTGTTCGGTGTACACTGCAGAGCTTGTGGCCATTCGTGACGCTATATCATGGATTTCCCACCAAAAGACTAGTAAGTTCGTCATTCCAAGCGACTCCCTGAGCAGTCTGATTTCAATCCAAACTGACAACTCGGACTCAAGACCAGAAGTCATTTTGGAAATCAGGCAGCTGTACCAGAGGGTCTTAGAGAAGGGAAGCAAAGTAGAGCTCGTGTGGATTCCATCACATGTCAACATTAGAGGAAACGAGGAGGCAGATCGACTCGCAAACGAAGGTCTCAAGGATACAGCACCACTCCGCACCATAGACTACAGCACCACGGAAATCTACAGTATGGTTAAAAGACAGGTCAATTCAATCTGGGAATTAAAACTTGTTGAACTTGACACATACAGATTCCGGCTGGATGACAAGATCAACACGAAGACAGCAATCAATCACCCTAGAAGAGATATATGCAGATTTATATCGAAACTAAGGGTGAGAGAGCGGCTGCGAGACCACAAACACCAAGTCATCGTCTGTGAGTGCGGGGAAGAATGTACCACCAACCATGTCCTGGTACACTGTGAGGTATACAAGGAGGAGAGAAGGGAACTAGTAAGAACAATGGAGACCAACAACATACCATTCAACACTAAGAACCTACTCTTCCCTAGACCAGATCTGAAACTGCAAATCTTCGAACAAATCCACGCCCTAATGGAGACAGTAGGACTAAGTAGAATAGTGAAGTAAGAGGGGGTCATGATTAGACGGGCCCGGCATCTAAACACTAAACTACATAGGGGATTGATACCAAACTGGCAGAATAGTGGAGTAAGGGAGGGTCACGATCAGACGGACTCGGCATCTAAACACTATTCCGCCAAAAAACAGACACCAAACCTACAGAATAGGATAGTGGAGTAAGGGGAGGTCACGATAAGACGGGCCTGGCACCTAAACACAAATCCTACGAAGATGACATGTACCAAACTAAGCAGGATAGTGGAGTAAGGGGGAGTTTCGGTCAGACGTACTCGGCACCTAAACACTATTCCGTAAATAAAAATGATACCAAACCCATAGAGTGGGATAGTGGAGTAAGGGGAGGCCACGATAAGACGGGCCTGGCACCTAAACACTAACCCCAAACGATGACACCAACCAACCCAGAAGCAAACGAGATCATCTACCAAATGATATGTTTATTAAATAAAGGGAAGAACTTCCCACTAAACCCAATCCATGGCTTAAAGCTAAATGGAAAGATTGCAAAATCATATTCTAAAAAACAGGAATCAGCTTCGGCTCTCCTAAGTCTTGTCTGTGATATCACTTATGTGGAAGCAGACGTTAAACACCAAGTAGTAGTAGTAGTAATAATAATCCGCTTAATCTTAATCGGTAATCACCATGGATCACTGCCTTAGTATTATAAGTCATTTTAATTAAATTTGAAAGAAATGAACCGAGTGTTTTATAACACAAGGCGTTCAGATTTTACGCCAAATTACCACTTTACCGACTCGAGGGCCGTCTATGTGGTTACGATATGGTTATAATTACAATTTATAGAAAAATTTACTTATTCAACTTGGTCATCGTTTTATTCTTTCTGTTATTCATATTCCAACAAGAGGAATTTTTTAAAATAAAAATGGCGTGCACCAAACATCGATAATTTTTCATTGGTTAGAGTCGTAAAAATGCGGGGAAATTTACAGTAGCTATTGGCTAACAGCACGCATAAACAACCTAATTTGCATATTGCATACTATTTATAGTATTATTGGTTGGAATTATTTTCAAGTCGACAGCCTCAAGGACCAACTTACCGTGTTTTGCATAGTGTCGAGTAGGGTAGACCAGAATTGTAATAATACATAGTATGCAACAAGTCTAAAATAATTATATTCGTGAAAAATTGTCTTACATTATCGGTGGTCCACAGGTGTATTTCCAGCTAGATTAATCATATTATGTGCACAATAATGATAATACTATAGAGGACGTATAACAGAAATCGGAGATTACAGGTGCAGATCATTTCGTTCGTTCTTAGGGATTTACGTCCACTTCCACCAAGGGTTATATCGTAGACAATCAGATCATTTCATTTAATGTCCGCATCTATAAGTGACTAATCATTTCATTTACTATCCTTGTCATATTAACCTGGACGGTGTTGTTTCGGATGAAACCCAGACATGTGTCTGGATTAGGGGATTAATTAAACAATAGGTTAGCGGCCATTCAAAGAATCTATCGACAGGCATTTCTGACTGTTGTATATTCCATGCGACGGTGGTGTAATTACACGACTGTAATATGGGGGTCGTCATTCAAAGAATATAATCTAAATGACGGACATTTATTACTGTATATTCCAAGCGACGGCGGCCTTATTCGTAGACTGGAACCAATAATAAGCCATTGTGTGTGGGGTTTTTTTTTTTTGGGGGGGGGGGGTGAAAATACCGTCGTACAATAAGTTTTTTTTTTTTATTTATTTATTAAAGTGTCACAAATCATAAAATATATCAATATATAAAATTCAGTACTGGTGCATTAAGATTTCCGGCCAATATTGGCCTACGAAACACTGCATTTAAATACTATATGTTAGTGTAAAATGTCCGGACATACTAATAGTAAGTGCAGGGGGACTGCACCACACACAATTCCACACAAAAACAAATATACAGATAAGACATCATACTAAGAGACCACAAACAAAAACAAATCAAAAAGAGTGAATGGATCCGGGGGCTAGCCGTAAGCGTCCACTGCGCTGTCCAGTCCCGGGCCTGTGGTGACGCAGACTTCACTCATATTTGAAAACAAGTTGGGAGTAAAACCCAAGGAAACAGTTATATAATGTCAGCATGAGTCATGATCTGTTATATGTTGCAAGAATTACGAATGCAAGCATATTGTTGTATAAATTCCGATATACAAGTAACCACACCGTTAAATGTATCAAAGAAGTGGGCCTAGTTCTAAAAAACTAGATGCATTAAATCAATAAAGAAGAGGATTGAAGTATATTGAATGCATTAGGACACACATTACAACCGTAACAGAAACAAAACTGAATACGTAGAAGCAAAGGAATGTAAGACCGTCTAGGGAGACCGTCGTCTGCTAACTGAATGGCGTGTCGTGAGTCTGTCGTTATAGCTGTAATGACGTCGTCGCTTAAAAGGTGCAATTTCCCGATAAAAAAAAGGGCGATAATCCAGATGAAATAACGTTAAAAAACTATAAGTTTTTAAGACTATGTAATTGTACAAACCATAGCATAAATATCATATAATAACCCACGTAAGAAACGCAAAAACAGGAATGCTGAAGAAATCGTAGATTATAAGTATATTCACAAAGGCATAATAATAAGGGCGATAATCCAAACAGGACTAGACATTTATAGAAGATAAAAAAAAAAAATTTATATTGAATCATTATCCAATATGTAGTCAGTAATATATTTATAAGAAATGTCAAATCTATTATGTTGAAGAAATGGAAGTTTAGAAATTTCTTTAAAAATGCGTAATTGTGATCCGCCTTTGGCCGTGCACTTAAAATTAAGAGTTTTTATTCGTGAGAGAAACAGTTCCTTCTTGTTGCATATTTTTAAAAATCGTAATGCCTGTGAATAGAAAACATTATATAGTGTAGTATCTGGGAT
The DNA here is from genome assembly GCA_036850965.1 of Patella caerulea. NCBI lineage: Eukaryota > Metazoa > Mollusca > Gastropoda > Patellidae > Patella > Patella caerulea. The sequence goes on along the minus strand of JAZGQO010000001.1, from coordinate 43,426,661 downwards.
GTTACTGTAAGCTGACGGGTATTTTACTACTTCAAAACCAAATTTGTCCGTTTTATCGAATATACCGACATTAAATTTATTGTAAATTATATTGATGTCCAGGTCAAGAACAGATGCATTAATAGTGTCCGAATTTTCTTTGTTTAATGTAAGTTCAGGAGGATATATTTCATCTTTATATTTGTTGAAATTACCATTATCATTGATTGGTGTTATGTCATCAATGTAACGGAAGGTATAATTTAGACTTTTAGCTACTTTGTAATCTGTTTTTCTTTTGTGGTCTTGAAAGTCGAATTCGTATTTGTATAAATGTGCATTTGCCATAAATGGGGCGGGATCAGTTCCCATTGGTAAACCTATAGTTTGTTGTATTATCTGATCCCCAACCTCAAATATGGCATTGTCAATGAGAAAATGTATGATATTTTGAAATTTTTCTTTATCGAAAACTACAGTATTAGCATTGCGCCGTTTTATTATGCATCTTGTGAGTAGATGGCCATCAGGTTTCTGCCCTTTCCGAAAGCTCCATTGAAGGCTTTATCAACGAACCAATCCAAATTATTTTTAAGATCTGTATGTTGTAGCATAGTGTATAAAGTTGAAAAGTCGAAAGTTTCTATTGATTTAGCATTGCCTTTTTTGTTAATTGTGTCTAAAGTGTCCACTATAGGTTTATTTTTATCAATTATGAAAAAACTGTTAATTTCAGTATAATTTCGAAGTGTTTTGCACCAAATGGCATGTTGGGCCTGACATAATTTAAGTCCTTTTGTTATAGTCACTGCTAGAGGTTTTGTCTGACAGATGCTGGAGGAAATTATATATCTGAATTTTACTGGATTTTTGTGAAATTTCGGTACTGTAAGATACTCTACACTCATAATAAAATACATAATATACATAATTAAAACGTGCAACAACCAGGGTATGTTGACTCGAAAAATCGCTTATTATAAAACAAAATCAAAGACGAATATATCATAGGATACGGTATGGGGAAATGTTTACGGTTAGACGGAGAGCTGTTTTCGTCTGTAATACATCTGTTCTAGAAATTTACCTAAACTTGTTTGTGCGTAGTCATCGGACATGATCATCAAAAAGAGCTCATATGAATATTCATCATAATTTGGATTTGTATTGTTTACAAAGTCTGCAAGGATTTCACGTCTGATATCATTATATGCTTTACATTTCATTATCACATGGAATTCATTTTCAATTTCTTTCTGGTCACAATAATTACATAGCCGATTTTCTAACAGTATGGGAGGTTTACTGTAACGACCCGTTTCTATAGCAATTGGTAACGAGCCACTACGGGTCTGACTGATTAACCGTCGTTGGTGACGAGTTATCTTAGGGTTTGTTACATAAGATTCGGTTATTTGGATGTGTTTAAATTGTCTATAGGTTCTGAGTTTATTTCCATTAACATTGTTTTAATCATTATACATATCATTTGACCAGTTAAGGGAGTCAAGTTCATCAAATCTGAGTTTAGCTTCATTTACAGCATATTTGACAGAATTTATATTAAATTTGATCAATTCTCCTAAATTAATTGATTCTACAAATTTTGTTACCTTTGTATACCATGAATTTCTAGTTTTGTGAATCATTAGGTAATTAAAGTATGAACTAAGATATCGGTTTGAGTCTAAACGGTGTAATTTACATAATTGTCTAATACATTCAACTTTTTGCTTGGTTTCGCAGGAGGTCCAACCAATATCCCCCCCCCCCCCTAGTTGCTAGGTTTGAAGTGGTCTTCCCAACCCCAAGAAAGAACTTGATGTCTTTATTTTGAATATTATTGACGCAGGAGTAGGACTTGGTGCCCCATATACCAGCACAATAAAATAGGATTGGTTCTACAAGGGATGCATATAACTTAGAGAACACTTTAAATGTCATTCCTCCTAGTATCTTAAATTTTATACACAGAACCCCTAAAGCTCTGCTTGCTGACTTTGACAGTTCTTTAACTGTTTTATTCATGTCTAGACGTTCATTAAACCATAAACCGAGGTATCTATAACTGTCACATGTTTCAATTATCTCCGGACCGCATGTAAACTTATGAGTGGATTGGGGTTTACTAGGGGTACGGAAGTGAACAATTTTAGTCTTTTGGGGGTTCAGGGAAATCTGCCATTTTTCACACCATTCATTTAACACTGATAATAATTTATCCATAGAAGTTTCATCGGGGGTTATTAACACTATGTCATCAGCATATAGCATAATTGAGATAGTCCTATTGTCTACTGTTACTCCACAATTTGCTGCATTAATGGCCTCTACCAGGTCGTTGATGTATATAGAAAAGAGACTAGGGGACATGAGACAACCTTGTTTCACACCGGAATTTGTTTCGAACCACTCAGTTAGCCTATTATTGGTCCTGACAGAACTTCTCGTATTTTCATATAATGATTGTATGGCACTTAGAAATTTTCCACTTATTCCGAGATGTTCTAGTTTATACCATAACAGTTTTCTGTTTACAACGTCGAAGGCACGGCGGAAATCTACGAAGCAGAAGAAAGAGGACTGTCTGCGTATTTTTCGTTCGTTTATAATGTTATATATCGAGAATATATGATCGGAACAATTTCTCTGTCGTCGAAAACCGTTTTGGAAGTCTGATAACACATTATTCTCTTCTAGCCAAGTTGTTATTCTAGAGTTCAGAACATGACAATATATTTTACTCGGGACAGACACTAGCGATATTCCACGATAATTGGATGGGTTTGTATTATCGTTCGTTCCTGATTTAGGAATGGGATTTATCACACTTTCAGACCATTGTGACGGAACAAATCCAGAATTAAAGCATGCGTTACAAATTTTATACATAAGGTCACACATAGTGTCATTTTTTAAAACTTCTGATGGTATAGAATCAAATCCACTGGCTTTTTTATTCTTTAGCGAGTCTATGGCACACTTGATTTCATTTCTGGTTATCGGGTCATTAAGGGTTTCAGAGTCTATGCTGTCTTGCTTATCCGGATTCGTTTCTGGTATCAGTGGAGATTCACAACGGTTATATAACACACTGAATTCTGTACGCCATTTTTCTAGTACGGCGTTTTGTTCACCGGTAACATTGTCTTCACAGTCTTGTACTTTCCATGGGATTGTTTGTTTTCTATCGTTTCCAATTCCGATGCGTCCAATAGTTTTCCAAAAATCAACATGGTTATTGTCTAAAGTTTGTTCAAATTCAATACGTTTGTCATTATTATATTTACGTTTAATTTTCGTGTGATATTTGTCAAATGTTCTACGTTTATCACAGAAATCTGCTCTTAATTGTCGTTTGAGAACATGTGAGTATTCTTTTAGCCACCGTTTCTCAGATTCACATGCTTTATCCCACATCAGTTTCAAGTCACTATTCCAGTAAGGCTTTACTTTATTATTACGTTGATGACGTTTATTGGCATGTATGGTTTTGGAGGGTATTCTAATATTCATTTCTTTTGTCAGAATTTGTATTATATCATTGTATACTTCTTGGATTTCTTTCTGAGGATTTGAGGGTGTTTCTAGTTTGTTAATCGTGTTTTGAATTTCTGCCAGTTTTGTGGGGGTATTCATAAAGTCTTGAGGAATTGATAGTAGGTCAAATCTTTGGATAGGCTGTTGAGTAATGTCAAGGTCAAGTTTAGTTTTCGGGTTTAAAAGCACTTCCCAAGCAATAAGTGAATGATCCGGTATGGAGTCTGGACGTTCAGAACATTCATTTATAATCTTAGACATAGGTAACACGTCAAATGATGTAATTCGGGCTAAGTTCTCATGGGGCACACATACATAGTCAACCACAGATTTCCCTAGCGTAGATATACATGTGAAATCTTGCTTACCTTTACGTCCATTCACGATACAAAGATTACTGACAGTTAAAAAATCCATAAAAAGATCCCCAAAATGATTTTCCCTTTCATCTATGATCTCACGTGGTATGACGTCGTCAACTCCATCGATAATATCCGAATTATAACCACATCTTGAATTAAAGTCACCGAAAATATACACATCTCCTGAGTTCTGGTAACTGTATACTTGTTGTGGTAGTTTCTCAAAGAAAATGTCTGGTTCGCAGATCCTAGTACTACCCTCCGGGGGTAGATAACACACTGCAATACACATCGAATCATTGGAATTTATATATTTTAGATGTAACCATAAAATGTCCTCAGTTGTAGAATCTAACACATGTACATTAAACACATTTCCAATCAATTCTTCCCTAATAAAAAAAACAACTCCACCGTTTCCTCGACGACATCTTTTGTTAAAACTTTACGGTTATTACCATACCATTTAAAACCATCAATATTGAAAACTTGTTGACCAGTTAAAAATGTTTCACACAGTCCTAAAATATCACAATATTCAATCACTTTTTTTAAAAATTCCCTACCCGTTCCATTTTTCACTGGGAATTCGCGGCAATTCCAGGTGCCAAATTTCATGTACCTTCATGCTGTCTTGTCACACAGGCGGCCACCTTTAAAAACCAATTCATTGCTCTTTCCCAGTTCTTTTATTATTCTTCTGAAGTTCTGTTCTTGACGTCTTTCTTCAGGTGATTTTAATATTTCTATATATAAATTTTTAAATTTATCATTCGTTCTCAAGGTTCTTTTTTTGTTCATTATTTTGTATTTGTCGTTTATGTTTTCTAAGGTGATGATTACTATCCCTGGGTTGGCGTTCTTATTCATTGGGTGTTTACGTGAGCGTTCGGCTTTTTTTACTTTGACATGTGTTAATTGAAGACCCTCAGTGATTACATTTTCGGTTACCGTCAATAGATTTATATCGTTCTCGCCTTCATAAGACTCTAGATTTTTAATCACTAGTTTTATTTCAGTCTCATTCTGATCACTATTTAGGGGTTTATCACTGATATTTTGTTCCAGGTGACTGATTTTATTGTCAATATCATTTCTCAGCTTGTTTATTTCTTTTCTTGTGTCATTGGTAATTTCGGTGCAGATAACGTCTTTTACTTTTATTTCCATTTTTTGAAGTTCCGAGTTTAGTCGCTTGTCAATAATTTCTGTAACTCTTTCTTCAATTTTTCTCTCTACATCATTTATTTGTTCAGTCACCTGTGTATGTGTCCTATTGGTTTGCTCACTCGATCCACCTACCATTTGAATCAATAATTTTAATTGGTTATTGTCCGGTTCACCACAGCTTTCTGGCTTGACCTTTTTCATACTAATTTGATCGCTGACATCATCGGGATCTTCACTATGTGTTCTTTTGGAACTGTTAAGTCGTGGTCTGCCATTGCCATTTGGGTTGGTTCTTCCTTGCGGGAATGATTCATCCATGAAGACATTATTTGTGTTAGACATCATCACTTCTTTTACAAAATCTTCAGAAATTGATAAATCCATATTCCCAGTTAAATTACAGTTAAAATACAGTTAAGGTACAATTATAAAGTTGAGATTTGACCGTAGAATTCGTGAAATAAAACAATAAAAATCAGAGTCTATTTACGTCATGCTTGATTTGCCGAGCTCCAAAATAACACGTCTGACTCCTTCAACAACAACGCTGTTTCTCTTACATAAAGCCATTTTTATGTACGTGTAAGAACTGTAAGGTTTACCGACCGATGCCAGAAATCGATACTTACAAACACTTCGATATAGTATATTCTTGATACAGTATCATATAAGAAAGATACGGAAAGTTTATTACCAGACCCGTAATTGGCCTTATGCATTTGAGGAAATCAAGTGGATGAGTGATCCGTGCTCATGACCCGAACTAGATTTTTTATTTTTTTAAAAAATTTTTGGTCAAGTCTATTACGCATTTTACGACTAAGCGGATGTTATATATTAATTACAGCATAGTACGTGCGAGGTTATCGTCTTCTTTAGGGCTGTATGCCATCAGAAAAAACACAAAAAATATTATGTATGCAATATGAAAATAAGGTGGTTTATGCGTGTTGTTAGCCAATAGCTACTCTAAATTTACCCGCGTTTAGACGACCCTAACCAATGAAAAATTACCATTGTTTGGTGCACGTAGTAATTTAGTTACTATAATGTAACGATAACTATAGCTGGTTATCGTTACAAGTGGTACAGTCTAAGACCGTTGACGCAAGTTCAAATAGGTTAAAACGCACAATTGTCATTACAGTTTGTATTAAAATAAGTAATCATATCATGCATAATGAAGTCTTAACAACTAAAAGAGTTACCGAACAGTTTTTCTTTGTGGTTATGCGTTTTACATTTTCTTAGCGGTGTTCTTGTAATGTGCAGGCAGCCATGACACAGGCCAGTTGAAATCTCGCCAAATACCGCGACGCCTTAACTCCGCCCATCTTTTCCCATATAAGGCAATGCCTACGATACGCTGACCCAGCACAGATACTATAAGAGAATCTCGGCTGAAATGTCAAAGACGCCAATTACATCTTTTTTTTGAACAATAAAATCTATTATCAGTTTTTGTCCAGGTTTGAGCGACAAATTTATGCCCAACCTCCCCAACACGCAGTCTATTATTGTTTCTGACATATTTTCCCACGCTAAGGTCATTAGCATATAATTACGGTCATATGCCATATATGGAAGGGGCGTATGATCACGTGAGTTGGATTGCGCATGCTCTATTTGACTGGGCGGCCATTATAATTTCAGAACTTGAGAATTTTCATGAAGGGATTTGATTTTATCAAATTATTTAATTATGCGGTAAGGCTTCACCTTTATTTCAATGGGGAATTGATTTATTATATGTTAAGCTATGTGCAGTACAGTTTTGGGTTATTGTCTGTGTAAATTAAGGGAGCTATAGGCCAGTAAACTTTTTGTAGTCATTTGACTACAAAACTTGCGCAAAGGAACTCTGTAGGAAAAGCCACTACTGTGCCTGAAGTATGACGGAAGGCATCAGTAGTGGAACCATTTCTAGTAGTAATTTAGTCAGCCATTTCTATAAAAAAAATTCCTCTTGATGGAAAATGAATAATAGAAAGAATAAAACGATGACCAAGTTGAATCAGTGAATATTTTCAAAATATTTTTTTCTATTAACACATAAATTGTAACCATATGTAGTTACGTCAAACTACAGCAAATATTTTTTACATTCAGTTACGTGGTCAGCACCGATTATGAGATACTTCTGACAGAATTTAAAATTAAATCTTATTTTCTATGCACACACGCTAATTATGTTGTGATTTTAAAAATTATTCACTACAAAGCCGACAGGGGACAGGTCATATATATATTTATGTCTGACAGACAACTAACATCTCGAAAAACATCGAGGGGTAATCAGCGCAACGTGGGCAAATATATACACGTCTGACGACAACTAACATCTCAAAAAACATCGAGGGGTAATCAGCGCAACGTGGGCAATCTGCGCACCAGCTTCATCAGCGCAGATTGTAATCCGCGCGCGCGAGGTGCAATCTGCGCGCGCGGAGTGCAATCTGCGCAACACGACAGCGCAGATTGCAATCTGCGCGAGGGGCGAAGATTGCGCCTAACATTTACAAATCTATGCAGGCGCGGATCCAGGACTTTTTGCAGGGGGGTGGGTCTAGGTTTGATAAAAGGAACTCAACCAATTAACGGGGGGTTTGGCGGCCCTCCCCCAGGAAAATTTGGTAAATTAGATTCAATATGGTGCATTCTGACGTATTTCCGGAAGGTAAATTCCAAAATTACAGGTCTAAAAGTCGCCAATAAAATCGCATACAAAATTTTCAAGTCTGAGCAGGGGGGTGGGGGGGGGGTCCGGACCCCCTGGACCCCCCCTCGGGATCCGCGCCTGTCTATGATTTGAGAAATTCATAGATATTGTGTGACTACCTCCATTTTTGAATTTGACAGGCCTGGCATTGACGGTACATTGTGTGTACGAAATATTCATGTTGCATTATATTTTACCTACATAAATACTACCGATTATGTATATGGAAAAGGGTTGTAAAAAATAGACCATGTCTTGCCTCTAGCGATAGTATAAATAATTTCTGAAATCCTAAAAAAGCCATGTCATTATAAATGAGTTTAATTTTATTAAATGACAGTCAATTTGACGTCAACTATGCTCGGCGACATTGTCTTTGTTTTAATTTGAATCCCCTATCTTTTAAAATCGCTATTACGGAACTGCTTCTACGGCATTAAAAGAAGTCATTATAATCCCACTTAACTTTAAGGTACCTCCCATTTATCACTTAAAGTTAAAGTGGATAATTCTCACTTAAACTGGCCTTTGGATACCACTTAAAGACTAACACTTAAAAGTTAAGGCAGCTTAATTTTAAGGGAAAATTTGATACTTAACTCTGCCTTTGAATACTACTTGCCCTTAACTCACAGGAAGTTACGTATATTTAAGGGAAAGCTAGTAGTTAAGTGACTATCCTAGATTTAAGATATCCTTTGAAAACTTAGAGACTCCTTATTGATAAGAAAATGCAATTTTTTTAATTTTGAGCCTATGGTAGCTAGAACAGACCAATAGAAATCCAAGAAGAGGAAATGGTTTACCAATTTACTAAATTGATATTTCCTGATACACCATTTAAAGTGAAACCGGGACTTTATAATTAGAAGTGATGTGTTAGTATTTTGAAATTAGGACACATGAAGATTTAATAAACAATTACAATTTGTGTTTTCTGTGTTTAGCTTAAAGTGAATTTTCATAGGACTTTGAAGTACAGTGATGAACTTTTGGGGAGCTATTGCATACGATTTTTGATTTTTGTTTATTTGTGTTTTCATTAATACTAATATTCTTGAAACAGAGAGAGAGAGACAAATGGGGTTTAACGTCCACTCAACACAAACTAGGTCATTTCGGGACTAACATATGGTTTAATTTTATTTCAATAATTCGCTTGCGCGTAGGGGTCTTTAGCAGTGGGAGGAAACCGGAGTGCCCGGAGGAAACCCACGAGGTTTAGAAGGCGCCTCTATCTCCATGCCACATACGCTCACACCAGGGCTCGAAACCACAGCCGCAAGCCAGAGGTGACCGACCAGCTAGAGTTCGAAGCGCGGCACTCTAGACCACTAGGCCATCCCAACCCCCCGAAACAGATAGAGATCTTATGTAATCTTGTATGTTAACCCTATAGTAATTGTATATGTGTGTGTGTGTGCTTGTTGTATAACTAATTATATGGTTTAGTGATGGATATATAATATCGATTTTCGAGATTTCTGCTACATGTATGAATATTTATATAATTCTATAGATGTTGGTATGGTTGTTGTAAAGGATTCAATGGATCTTTGAGCAACAAATCTTAAAGAAAGAGACAAATATTAGATTTTTAAATTAGTAGCATTTAATTAATTTAATATCTTTAGCAAATTATTAGATTCACATATATGTACTTAAATCAAAGAAGGTCACGTTGGCTAAGTTGGTAATACGCTGGTACAAAAGCCTGGATAGGGGTGGTTCATCCCTGCATTGACCGAAAAAATTCATCCAGATTTTCCGGCTTGATTTCCTCTTGTCAGTGGTGCCGGACGGGAGGACCTGCCAAGAATAGCTGTCAAGTAGTTCGGAGGGTACGAAAGACGGAGGTCCCGTGTACACATTAGCGTGCACATAAAAGATCCCTTGACAGTTGGAATTCGATATAAGAGTAGGCCGTATTGCTGCCGTCTGGGCAAAATTTCCCACATAGCACACTTTAGGAACAGAACATTTAAACCCCATTTCACTTCACTTAAATCAAAATGAGCGAATGAATGCCAGATTGTTATATAAAAAGAGCTATAATTTGGTAAACATTAACTGGCTCTGCGGAAATGATAATATCATGTTTAATAGTGATTTGAAATTTACCTATTGCATCAGTTGACTTGAGTAACCAATCGCTATAATTAATTACATCATATTTAATCAATTAGATAATTGAACCTCAAAACCCAACGCTACAAAACTATCATATTTTTCAGACAGCAGCTTGATTCTAGAAGGGAAAATTTCCATCAGCGGACTCGCACTGCCAAGTCTAACGGAATTGGGATTGATAGAATGACTTTATTTTATTGTGCATTGTACCATATGTAAGCAGCTTGACTTATAAAATGCAAAAACGAACTGTTGCATGTCTTAACTAACCGAGATAGACAAGAAGAAGAGAATACGCAATGTGAAGGGGAGGCCAAGACGAGAGTTAAAATACAAAGACAATCAAAGGCTGTTCTTTTTAAAGAACATGTAGCAGAAAAGAGAGAGTATGCGTCACACGTTGTATGATGGGGAGTTTTCCCGGCATACTTTCCACATCTAACCAGCGACCAAGTCAAAGAAGAAATCTCTCATACGTGCACACCGAACGAAGCGATGATAATTTATTGTTTTCCTCTTAGATTATCAAAAACAAAACTCACCAAAAAAACAATGCCCTTCCTAAATAAATGTTGCTTATAATATATATTATATTTTAACAGATGTCAAAGAACGATTCTAATGATTTTTATACGTCCACATTTTCATGTGGACGTATTATGTCGTCGCCCGTGTCCGTCCACAATTTGTTTGTGGACTCTCTACAGGTCACAATTCTTATCCGATTTTGACGAAACTTGAAATATAGGTTTATCCCCAAAAGATCTCGACTGCTTTCGATATTGGCATGTATCGGATCAAAACTTCATGGATTATGGCCCCTGATTGTACGAAAAATCACGTTTTTAGCTTGTGGACCCTATAGAGGTCACAATTTTGAACCGATTTTGATGAAACTTGACATGCATGTTTGTAACCCAAAGATCTTGGTTCCTTTCGATATTTGCGGCTATCGGAATGTAATTTCCTGAGTTATGGCCCCTGATTGTCCGAAAAATCACCCTTTTTAGCTTGTGGTCCCCATGGAGGTCACAATTATTATTCGATTTAAAAAACCGTTTGATTATATCACCGTTACACCCTAAGGAAGGTTGAGTTCGAATTTCGGGAAAATCGGACCAAAATTGCCATACAAAATGGCCGCCGTTTGTACGCGAATACTGTTAAAAAATGGTATATCAAGGTTGTGGACCCTGTGGAGGTCACAATTTTAATTCGATTTTGATGAAACCTGAAATTCATGGTTATAACCCAAAGATCTTTGTTCCTTTCGATATTTGCGCATATCGGATCGTAACTTCCTGAATTATAGCCCCTGATTATACGCAAAATCGCCTTTTTTTAGCTTGGAGGTCACAATTATTATCCGATTTAAAAAACGTTTGATTATATTACTGTTACACCGTAAGGAAGATTGAGTTCGAATTTCGGGAAAATCAGACCAAAATTGCCATACAAAATGGCCGCCGTTTGTACGCGAATACTGTTAAAAAATGGTATGTCAAGGTTGTGGACCCTGTAAAGGTCACAATTTTAATTCGATTTTGATGAAACTTGAAATTCATGGTTATAACCAAAGATCTTGGTTCTTTTCGATATTTGCGCATATCGGATCGTAACTTCCTGAATTATGGCCCCTGGTTATACGCAAAGTCCCCCTTTCTTTAGCTTGTGGTCCCTCTGGAGGTCACAATTATTATCCGATTTAAAAACGTTTGATTATATCACCGTTACACCGTAAGGAAGGTAGAGTTTGAATTTCGGGAAAATCGGACCAAAATTGACAGACAAAATGTCCGCCGTTTGTACGCGAATACTGTTAAAAAGAAATGATATATCATGGTTGTGGACCCTGTATAGGTCACAATTTTAATTCGATTTTGATGAGGAAGGTTGAGTTTTAATTTCGTGAAAATCGTATCAAAATTGCCGGACGAAATGGTCGCCGTTTGTACGCGAATAGTGTAAAAATATGGTATATTATGGTTGTGGACTCTCTACAGGTCACAATTCTTATCCGATTTTGATGAAAAAAGTCACATTTCTAGGTTGTGTACCGTCACACCATAATCATTGTCGGCTTCGAATTTCATGAACATCAGATTGGAACTGACCAACTAAATGGCTGCTCCCAATACAGTATGAAATACAGGACTTAATGATGTAGGAAAAATCACTTTCGGTATTGCTTGTTCTCTGTCCATCTCTCGAAAATGTGGGCGTATCCTGCCTGGCAGTGCCAGCCTATCTTTTAAAGATGGGAAGACCCGAGCATATGCCTCCCCTGCCAAGCAAACACGTCGTATAATGAAAATTGTGACCTATGTTAACCTTCCAAATAAAGGACAAGTGATATCAAGTCTTCTAGACATTAAGCATACCACTGTCACTGTGGTGTTCGCCACTCTTCACTTTCCTTGGCTAATTGAAATTGGGGCGAACGTAAACTCTTTTTTTTCTTATCACATTTTACCTTTCATCAGCAATAATACATTGCGTAGTTTCCGTCGATCCTGAACTGATATCAAATTAAAGGCCCATAAATACAAAATGAGTTGTGTATCCTTACCAGGGGACCATGTGAAAGGAACTGGCGTTTCCATGACGACGTATTTTAATAGTATACTTTGATAATATAGCATGCTTTGTTTTAAAGACATTATCTAAGTCAATTTCATAAACATTTTAGTCTGAAAAACATTTTAGTATTGATTCTGTTTTAATATCCGATGAATCTAGGACATCGTCTAATGATTTTCAGTCTGTCTAACTTGGCATTGTTTACTTTTACTTCTAACACAACCTACCTATTTAAAAGAATCTATTGTGTGCTGCAGCTTTTATCCAATTATAATTAACGCAAACATTAACAGGTTCTTGGTGGCCATAGTTTCGTATTGATGTGTTTTGTGTGTAAGAGTGTTTACATATTATCTCTTTATACTTTCCTCTACAACATTTCGGTACCCGGGAAGATAAGTGATTTTATGCACAAAAAGTTATCCATATACTGAACATCATCGGACTATTACCCGAATACTGTACTCATCTGATTACAGAATAGAGACACATCATTTTATTGCTATAACGGTTTCCTAAGAAATCAATATTACCTTTCATTACGAACAAGTAAACCTTCTTGTCATATAGCTTGTAATTGATTAAAATGCTTAACAGGTTTATTAAATTTGCACCATGATCAGTCGTCAACATTCATGAGTTCCAGGCTTTATTTCTTGTTTTGTATTCTCGTTCAGCCTTATAGATTTTAAGAATTATTAACAAATTAGAGATCGTACAAGTTTGCCGACGTCAGCAACGCCATAAACAATTTGTGTCGAAAATTGACATCAGCTAGTTTTTGATACCTCATTTTGAACAGAATATTTAAAAAGCTTTCAATCATTCCACTACTGCCTGGCGACCAGCGGTAGTACCTGGATATATTGTTTGTTGGTTTGAGTCAAACAGTACTGCTTAATCAGGAAATTGTGATTCACCGACAAATTATCACACTGTATAAAAATATTCTACGCTTTTCATAAAGTTGTACGGGATATGCTTATCCCTTTTAGAACATCCGATGTCACATCCCATTCGGGCCTTTGTTATATACAATTACAACATTTGCCTAATAAAACTTACTATCACCTAATGCGAGTTGTGAATTCTTCCCGAACAGCAGCATTTCCCCCACCCCCTCTTGTTCGAATTCGAATGCCAGGGAATCTGCATTATCAATTTGTACACCGGACCTATGTTTATAAACTCGTGTGCGCCAACCAAGAAAATGTCCATGCCGACATTCGACCCGGAGACAATCTGGTTAATACGACTATTGCGATAGCAACACAACTACCATCGCTCCTATATCCAGGCAACATTGATGATTGATATTAGTACTCTATATTGTTATTTATTGTTATTTATTTGCAATCAATTTCGTTCACTTTATTGATTATTACTGTCTATTCACACACTTGTCCTTTATATCATTATATTGATGATCGAGCTTTGTATTGCACTAGATCTACAGGCAGTTTGATAACAAATCATTACTCAGTTGAAGAAAAATATTCAGGCTAAACCTGAGAACAAAATTGTATTATGGCATAAAATTATGTGCGATTTTGCCATACAATCCGTAGTCCATAATAGCCATAAAAAATGTTTTGGATCAAAGCTATATATGATATTAGTAGCTTTTACTGGTTAACCGATTACGATTGACTTAATCTGTCTTAAACACCAGATACCACTTCTCATAAGAAACAAGAAAAACAACTATTTACTTAACCAAATTTATTGAAATGGCGATATGGTTCGCTAGCCACGAGGTCCCGGTGTTGATCGAGAAAGTTCTTCGGGATGCTTCTGCGTGGTTTTCCTTGTCCCGGTGCAGTACGGGGGCCAGGCAAGGAACAGTGTCTTGCCATTCGGATGGGACGAAAAACGAGGTCCCGTGTAAGCGATGGCTTGCATGTAAAATATCCCATGACACTGCACTTTGACGAAGAGCAGAAACGCAGCTTGCCGGGTAAAATGATGTTATCAGTGAAAAGGCAATTACATTATAAAATAATTAATATATCAACATGGATCTTAGCAGATTTTATGAGAGAAAAATAATTGTAAAAACACCTATCTTTTATCAAAAGCTGAAAGTTATTTGGGTTTCACTTAATTAAATTAATATTCGATGAGTATAACTGGGTATTCTATTTAAGCCCCAAATTCGATGTCATATGAAATGTGTAATGATCAAGAAAAATCAAATTATAGACTCAAATTACCTAATATACATTAATTATTACTGAGCGTCGACTACTGAACCTGACGTTACTAGGAAACGCGCCCGTCTGTCCTTTTATAGGTCTGCAAAATGTAATGTTTAATAGGGGTTGCGAGCACATCTAGGGCTACCTTTTGAAGTATCAATCATGTTCCAACGTTCGTGTGAATTGTCAGCGAAGCCACTTTGTAAGCCATTGCACTGGAATTGTACAAGACACTAATGATATAATTGTAATAGTACACCACCCCTTGGCGTTTGAAGTGTTCTAGAAATAAACAATATGTCTGTATAACTTTTATCATATTTTTGTTGGTATTAAATCTTTACTTCACATTCCGTGGAGCGATGCTTACTCTTCTGGAAGACATGATATGATTTGGCTATTGAGGCATTGATTTATTTGATACTTTCCCATTGTAGGGAAGTCTACTGACTACCATAAATTGAATGAGGTTCAACGTACTACCATTCTGCACCAACCGAGATAATGAGACGGTTGTTCATGGGATACCGGCCAAATATACCGCAGATGACATTCTGGAAGACCTTATAGAGATGGGGTACCAGTCAACTGAGGTATACCGTTTTAAAGACAGAAGGGAAGGATCAGGGAAGCGTCGCCCTAACATTCAAGAAAGGTACAGCACCTGGGGCCCTTAAAATCGCGTACCCTAACTGACGTACCCACCCCTATGTGCAAAGGATAAGGCAGTGCGCTAACTGTCAGAAACTTGGACACAGAGTCAAGTACTGCAAAGGAAAGACTGTCAATGCCCAGTTTAGGCATGAGGCTCAGGGGCTCAGGCGGATCATGGCAAAAAGAGTGTGAATTAGGACTTGACGCAAACGCTAGCCTTAAACCAACACAGCAGAAAAATCCTTGAAGCCAACACCAGAACTCAAGCGGGATACTGGAGTATAGCTACATGTACCACGCGTTATGAGAGGGAGGGAGAGAGAGAGAGAAAGAAAGCGAGAGATGGAAATGGGGTTTAACGTCCACTCGACACAAACTATGAGAGAGAGAGGATTTAATTTTATTTCAATAATGCGCTTGCGCGTAGGGGTCTTTAGCACTGGGGGGAAACTGAAGTACCCGGAGAAAACTCACGAGATTGGAACCACGCGCTATGACTCATTAAACATACATTATGCAAGAGATAAATCTGCCTATTGTCGGTCTTCCTGTGGGCCTCAGGTGTCCTAGAAGTTATAAATTAGATCTTTATTTACACAACAAGCCCAAAATCTATCCTTTAGACCCACGGATTGCTTAGATTTAAACAGGATTTCAACGGTTAATAAATTACTTAAATGGCGTCGTAAACGGAGATTAACCGTTACGTTGACGTCATACTTCCTGAAAATTTCCATGAAACGCAATAGACCGATTCAGCTAAGGTTGTCAAGGACGTCACGTGACCCGAATTGGGTGGTTACCGTTATAATAATAATAATGGCGTCGCCTTCGTTTGTTCTGCGATATACTGACTAACGTAACCTTTTGTGTAAACAAAAATAACAGGCATATCCTTTTAATTGAGTAAACTGATAAAGCCAACATTCGTTTGTGCTTCAGCAAGGATCACGTAGGCCCTACCGGTAATAACACAAACAGCAAGGATCGCTTACCGATGAGTTGATAGGCCTAGGCCCTATAAAAGTAGTAATTTAGTAGGCCTATACATACAGCACAGAGTAAAAATCTCCCTACATACAGTTCAGTTGGCGATTTCGGATTAGTGTCTTAGCCCACCGTATTAATTAGCAGTACAGTATTAGTCTATGATTGTGACCATTATTATAATTCCGTCCTACAGACATGTTGTTTACAATAACAATTTTTTACACAAAATTCGACTTATTAAACGAATTAATCTAGCCTACCTGTAGGCCTACGATCTGCATTTGATAAATATTGCCGTTGTTAGCCTACTAATGTTAGTGAATATGTGCTCGACAATATAATAATATAAATAATACCGGTATTATAATATGATTTGAATTGATCATTTTTGTTTGAGTAAGCCTGGACTAGGCCCTAGGCCTACTTTCTCCATTATAATGCCCCACTTTTGTTTTGCTGGTGGCTGTACCAACAATTCTGAAAACAGAAAAGATCTCTCATTTCATTCTTTACCACTAAATAATAGCACCCTACTTAATGTTTGGATCACTAAAATAAAACGAGATCCCTGTTTCTTCAACGTAACAAAACACACTAAAATATGCAGTGTTCATTTTTTGCCCGATGATTTCATCGAGCCCGATGCCAAGAAGAAACGCTTGAAGAAGGGTGCGGTGCCACACGTTTTTGAATGGGTGAAGGAAAAACCTAGCCGTAATTCAAAAACATTAGAAAAATTAAAAAGAAAGGGAGACGAGGAAGAAGATGAGACAGACGAGGCTTCGGAGGGGGAGGGGGACCATACAACTATTAACAAACGTTCTGTGTCAAGGAAAACACAAACATTCAATGACGAATTTTGTTTGCACACTCCTTTACCATGTCATCATAGGTTTTCGGTATCTCATCTGTTATCAAAGTCTGATACTTCAACTAAAGAATATAAACTGTTTACTCATTTCACTGGATTTAATTCTTATGATGCCTTCAAGAAAACTCTTTTATTTTTAGTTCCTGATCTAGACAGGAAGCATATTATCTATTGGGATAGTGCAACCGGGAAATCGAGTCGCATTGATACAGAAAGTTTGTATGAGTATGGGTCTCCAAATACCGACTGTATGGATGATTATTCCTCAAACTCAGGGCTTTTCAACACTAGACCCATGGGTCTAGAACTTATACACAAACCTGCATCGAATATTAAAAAACCCGTCTTCTGCATGTTATACTTGGCATAAATATCCTTTGCTGTACTTTCAGTTCGTTTGCCATGTGAAATAGCTTTTACATACCCTAGGTCTTTAGCTCCAAAAATTGACTTTAACAATGCCTCTGTAGGCATTTGTATTCGCTTAAATAATTTGCCAAAATTGGACGCAGTTAATCTCACTTTATGTTGATTAACCCACTCTAAACAATCACTTTGTAAAACTGTTCTCTTTTCCAAACTAATAGCATCTTCGACAGAAATCAAAATACTATTAAGTAAAAATTCCCTGCAAACATTTGAAACACGAAATACCCCCAAATCGTGGTCAAGATCGAAGACTTTATTATCTCTTAGAATCGGGATGTCGGGAAATGCTGAAAACGTGTGATGTACGGAATCAATTGGCGCAGGTTGGTTGGAAAAAAATTTAGGTGGTTCTCTACCAAAGTCTTCCAACTGATATGACAGACAGGATCCAACAGGCATGTAGCCAAACACAGTATCAACTGCAAAAGTGGGTTCTTGGTCAAGTAATAGATATGAAAATGGAGGTGGGGGTTCTTTACTCTTAAGATCCATTACGTGGGAAAATATGTGCTCCGTTTTCAATCCACATTTAGAATCAACCCCCCTAGCATCATACAACTTCGATTTTACAGGATCCCGTTTTCTTTCGTTCTGATCTGTTGTGGAACGAGCAAAATGTGTTCCCATCACAGGTAAGAGACATATGCTTTTTGCTCTCGGAATGTGCCATGTTTGGGGTTGACTAGTACATGACATGTTATTCAACGAAATATCTTTCATTCCAAGACTTGAAAAGTCGTTAAGCTGGTACAAGAGAGCAAAAACATGATTGCAGTGTCCACCACTGCCTCCTTTACATGAGCAGTGGGCGGTACAAATCTCAGCAAATTTACCATTATCAGATTCCAAACCACTAGATTCTTTTAAAGTAAGAAATAAATGATGAGACTCTTCGTTTTTCTTCAATGAGCGGTAACATCTAGCTTTAACATGATTACTAATATCTTTCACATAACCGATGCAGACATCATAGACATAGTTTTCACGGAAAAATTTGTAGCTCTTTTCTCCGACGTTTTTTTTACCTCCACCCTTCTTTAACCAGTTAGCCCACGTAACCGGACTAATTTTAGGGGAGTTTCTGAGGGATTTGGTCCAAATGATATGGTCATTCTTTAGAATACATTGGCAACATCGCACATGCCATTTACAACAGGAGCATGTAGAGGCGAACGATAGGTCTACGCCGGGATCTGTTGTTGACGACGACGGCGTCGCCATGATCAACGTAGTATTAATAAATATAACGTAGGTAGGGGCCTACTAAATAAGTCCAATTACCCTCAATACGAAGAAATCAAATGTTATTTGTTTACACTAAATAGTTATTAAAAAATATCAATACTGATCAAAACAATAAAAGTTATAAATATGCAGTAATGTGAAAAATAAACACGAAGGCAATCGCGTTACTTTAAATGAAATTTAACGGTCCAGTCAGGACGTCACGTGACATCTTAGCTGAATTGGTCTATGATGATCGACGCGAGACCGCTATTGAGCGAGGCCCCATGTCAGCCAATTTGATTGACAGCTCGATATACGGCCTTGATATTATGTTTAGTTGTTGGTTAAAATGAGAGTTTGGATGTCGGTATTATACCTCCTTTGTCACTTGCGTGAAAATTGATAAACATCGCAGCTAACATCACCCAGTTGAATTGCAGCCCGGTCACTGTTTCCTATGTGTCTGCTTCGGGAGTCACGTAGGCCTACCAGTACTACTATGAATGCAAAATACATTTATTAATGGGATTATTTGATAAAACTACATTTAAATAGCATAAAACTGTTTTCAGATTGAAGATATCTTAATTAGAAGTCAATATATGAACATTTATGTCGCGGTAAATCGGAGTACTTTTTGTATAAAATTTTAAAAAAAGAAAATAAAATACACTGAAAGTACCATTTAAGCTACAGCACACGAGTACTGTCGGCTATAATTATGCACAAGAAGACGGCTATAATTATGTACAAATGCTGCCTCATTGATTTGGTCCATTCCTTTCAAAGTTTAAAATCCTATTGCTGACATTCTCTTAATATCTTATCTATATTTTTGTAGTAACAAATAAATGTAGTACGAATTGAATTGCAACCAACGGCAGAGGCTAACGGTACCACAGCCATTGAAAACGTTACATGATATTCAAGATTATGTAGATGGAGTTAACGCCTGTCAATCAAACGATCAACCATTCTCGGAGACATACAGTTAACTACTATTTTTAGTCAACAATTTCAATGGAATAACATTATTCAGAATAAAGTAATTTGACTGAAATTTTCAATATATTCCTCCTTCATCATATATTTTTGAACTGTTATAGCAAGAATGGTCAACTCTTTATAAAAATCTCCCATAATGTATCTTTAATCTTAGGAAATGTTTTATAATTCGTTCTCTGTGTAAAAGTGACAGACTTACTGTGATAAAAGTGAGGGACTTAATTAATGTGATTATAAGACTTTTCGGCACAAGCCATGTGGTTTAAACTCTTTTGTCCTTCATCATTCCTTGTGGACAGAATTAACTCTCGACGGTACGTCGCTTTAAATACAGTTTCTATAATTTTGGTTTGTTGGGTTAAAAACGGATTAAAAGCGTTAACGGGGTAGGGACCAGTCATTATTAATATAGTTCACTTAAATTCAACTCACTAACTATAGTGGAATTTGTTCAGATTTCAACTCACTCATTAATTAATAAAATAATAGGCGAGAGTTCAATAAGAAGCTGTCAGGTGATCAAAAATTAGTTCATTGTGATTATTTCTCATAATAAGTATAAATACGTAAATAATTCCAAGACATTTCATATACTTTTCTTTCTACGATGGCTAATGCACCGTTACAATCTAGGTTTATTCCTACAGCAAAAGATGGCAGATACCTATGTGTTGCTGGTTTTAAGTATAGACTGAATAAGAGGAAGAATAGCGACTCAAATAATGGCCGAGTACCAGAAAATGAGAAATTTCGACAACTGGTCGACTAGATGTATATGGTTACCATTGGTTAGACGGCCAATTTACTCAAATATAATTGACCCACAACCAAACCAGGCGATGAACCAACAACTCTTTAGAGGGATGGCCCGGGCGTCTAACAAATTAATTGGAAAGTCTCATCCTAATATTTTTTAATTGATGGCATTTTTGAAAGAGCAAAAGACGACCGAAATTCAGTTGTTGCAGTATTCAAGTGGCCAGCGACAATCACCTAAAGGGAAAAAATACACAGATATCAACAGGAAGATTGATGCAAAGCATAGATTATGAAGAAGGAAGAATAAATTTTTTAGAATTTTTGGACTATGTTGGATATTTTATGCGTGCCAAAAGTTAAAATTATTTGTAATGTTATGTGTTGAAGGTTGTTATAAATTTTTAAAAAAATAAATGCTCCCAAAATTATCGGCTTAATAATTTTTATACCCCAGCTTGGGTCTCTTGTTCTTGGCCACTCGACCCCTTAACACCGACCAATATTACCCCCTAAAACTCGGTGAGTCAGCGATATGGGAATAAGCCGGTTATATATTGATGTTTAACAGTGAGCGACTAATGGTATCAACAATAATATATGGTTTCTTATTCACTGGACGCTTTCAATAATGTTCTTAATCTTTATTCGCAATATGGGAATTAAGGCTTTATTATTATTAGTGTTGTTTTAGCGTAATTTATAGATCTCATTCCCTTTAAGGGATACTTGGTGCGCATGCGTCGGCAATGGACGTCTTTTTTTTCTCGGTGAACTTCAACATCTGAAAATGTTTATCAACTAGACTAAAACATGGTAAAGTGTAATCAATCGTGTTCCAAATGAGTCTCACATATGATATACTCGTTTTACGAGTGTTTTAACCACTAGACACTTGTAACAAACCCGAAAATTGCATTCTTATCACTGGTCTTCACCACTTCCGGCTGGAACGTAAACAAACTTGCCGACATTATGACACCTGTTGTAATCGTTATCTTTCTAGCCCTAAACACCAAGATCCTATCACCACACACAATGCCATATCAAACTCCACAAACCTATGTGAAGGATGGCTCCTTCTCGGTATGTATTGCAAAAAAAAATAATACCTTATGGGATGTATCAATCATTTCCTACTGCAAGTGAACAGATCGACGAAAAAATCAAATAATAAGGAACTGCTATACCTAACAGCACTGCTGCTGCTATCACTATCAAATGACATCCAACCAAACATTGGTCCTGACACATCATCAATCTACCCATGTGGCACATGCGGTCATCCTGCCACATGGGAAGACAGGGGCATTATGTGTGAAACCTGTAATCAGTGGTACCATATAGACTGTCAATACAAAATCTTATACCGAGCTAGCTAACAACAGTGTGATGGTGTGGGACTGCCTTGCATGTGGTAATCTTAACTACTCCAAAACCTGCTTTGACAATGCCGTCTCAACATCAAATCATTACAGTGTTTTGTCGGATACATCGCTCGAAAGCCCACCCAGGGATACTGATATCAAACCTATTCACTCGTCCACACCAGAAAATACTAGAAGATACAAAGGGGGAAACAACAACATCTCTTGAAGATCCTTAATGTTAATTTCCAATCAATCAAAAATAAACAGTGCATGCTACACAACTTAATAGATAGTGTCAAACCAGTAATCGGAACAGAAACATGGGTTGATTCCACTATCACAAACTCACAGATATTTCCATCATCATATAATGTTTACCCCCCCCCCCACTGGGGTGTAGGGGGTGATAAGAATATACCCTTCGTATGTCCTGCGTGTCGTAAGAGGCGACTAAAAGGATCCCTGTAATGGGGCAACGTGTTTGCCGTGCGTTGCAACCCGTGTCGGTGGAGAGTGGAATCCTGGTAGTTGAGTGGCGATTTGGCTTGCGAGCCCTTTCTCTGCAACACATTACTTTGGCCCATTGTTCACCCAGACGGAAGATCAGAGTGGCCCACTCCGATCAATCGGCTTTGGTCGTTTTTGCTTTGTTGTTTTCACTCAGATAGTTTACCTTTGTGTCCTGAGTACATTCTACAGAGCGGCGGCTCGGGTCAATCGGGTTGGCTAAGTATTTATACTTACTGGCTTGAGTATACCCTTCGTCGAGCCCTGAGGCAATGCACCGGTAGTCCGTGCTAGTCCTTCCCCTGGTAGGCAGGGAAGTAACCTGTGGGACGACGAGGGTTGAATCATTAAAAATTTATTTCATGGATTCCCCAATCCCCCCCCCACACCAATTAATAACAAGAAACAGAAACGTTCTAGTACAGAGGACGTTTCTGATTTATTTCAAAATACATTAAAAATATCAAAGACATGGCCGAGGTTTCTCACGGACCTATCCAAAGTATCGCCATTTTTAATATCCAAGGGCATAACTGGCTTGGCCGGTGAGCCCAAGGCCATTAAAAAACTTAAAAATGGAACACTTTTGATAGAATGTGCTAAGGAACAGCATGCTACCATGCTGCTTAAATCCACATCCTTAGCAGACATTCCTATCAAGGTGTCTCCGCATAGGTCATTAAACTCAAGTAGAGGTGTAAATCGCTGTCGTGATCTTTCTTCCCAAGGCGTCCAACATGTTAAAAGAATAAGTGTACGCCGAGGAGAAAAGGTAATTCCTACAAGCACCTATATCCTCACTTTCAATCGTCCCGACATTCCAAAGACTCTCAAGGCAGGTTATCTGAACATACCTGTTGATTCTTACATCAGTAACCCACTTCGGTGTTATAAATGCCAGAAATTTGGACATAGTAAAACCGTCTGTAGAGGTAAGGACACCTGCGCTCGCTGTGGTCATGATGGCCACGAGAGCGCTGCCTGCCAAGCGGAATTTTGCTGTATCAATTGCAATGGTAAGCACTTTGCTTATTCTCGTGAATGTCCAGTATGGCAAAAAGAATTCAACTAGTAATGTCTGAGCGGAAAATATCTTATTTCGATGCTCGAAAACAAGTGGAACTAACTGCGCTCTTTCCCGATCCATCCCAAGGGAAATCTTTTGCAGGCGCAGTAAAGGTATCTACCAAAAGCATATCTGTTCAGACAGATATAACCTGGCCAGATAAAGGGAAATTGTCTATCATATCACCAGATCATAATAAAGGGGTATCGAGCTCCTCTCAAACAAATAAGAGCTCGAATGAAACAATAATTTCTTTGACAAGCGAGGGTTCATCCTCCTTGCCTCAATCTGAAGTTGTTGGGATTATTCCTAACACTTCTACCCAGAATGGCAAGGACCCATCTCCCTCTCCTCCCCTTGAAGCGGTCATCCTTGATTCCAGTTCTACTGGATCAGGATCACAGTCAAAGGGAAATTCTTCGTCAAAGAAAGAAAATTTAGCAAAGTTTAAGGAGGGAGGAAAGAAGGGTTCAAAAGACCCTATTTCCCTCTATAATAGATATGGGGATGATCTGATGGACGGTGTTGCCTATGCGGATGTCCATACGGACCCACATGGGAAGCCGTCAAAAAATAAAATTCCCTGACAATGTTAAATTCCATTATTCAATGGAATTATCGTGGTTTAAAATAAGTCCAATTATTAATTCAAAAGCACAATCCTTTAGCTATTTGTTTACAAGAAACTTTTCTACGGAATTCTGACAATTTGTCTTTTAGACATTTTGTTGGTTACCATCATCACGCTCATGGGGGTGTTTCTATTATTCTAAATGGAGATGTTCCTCAGAGTCAAGTCACCCCCAACTCGCCTTTACAGGCAGTTGCAGTTAGGGTGACTTTGCATATTCCTATAACACTCTCCTCTGTTTATCTTCCACCAAGTTTACATCTTAATCCCAGAGATCTTGATGACCTTATTGCACAACTTCCTCTCCCGTGTATTATTATGGGAGATTTCAATGGTCATCATTCCCTCTGGGGTAGTTCAGATGATAACAACAGAGGTAAACAAAAAGCGGACTTCATTAACCTTAATAATTTGTGTTTACTAATTGATGACTCGCCTACTTATCAACATCCTGCCACAGCTTCTTTTTCTTCCCTGGATCTCACTAAATGAAGATCTGTGTGGTAGTGACCCCTTTCCTATCATAATTGATAATAATGGTCCCTCTCCGGTCGAAAGACCCCAGAGGTGGAAGTTGCATATGGCTGATTGGGCTCTATTTGAATCTTTGTGTCTCTTCTCCTTTGATGCAAAGGCCTTATTCACTTCAATTCTTCGAGATGTAGCTGAGCGGGCGATTCCAAAAACCACGACTGAACCAAAACGTTTCAATAAACCATGGTTCAACGATGATTGCAAATCCGCTCTTAAAGAGCGTGATCGTATCCTGAGACGATTAAAGAACCATCCTTCCATGGAGAATATTGCGGCATACCAAATGGTCCCGGCGAAGGCCCGTAGAATCTGAGCAAAGAAATCTTCGTGGCAAGGTTATGTCTCCAGGATCAATTCCCGTACCACATCTAAGTCGGTATGGGATAGGATTCGTAGGATTAAAGGTAAAAGTAGTGCATTATCAGTTAACCATATCAATGTTGATAATACCACCTTAACAACATTTCCTGATATTGCTAATTCTCTGGCCAGTACTTTTTCATTCAATTCATCATCCAATTTCTCCTCTGATTCCTTTCGAGGCATTAGACAACAGCAGGAGAAAAGGCGACTTAATTTCAAGTCCCGTAATGATGAATGCTATAATGATCGTTTTTCCATTGCAGAGCTCCGTGATTCGTTAAAGCGAGCTGGGGACACTGCAACTGGTCCAGATGAAATACACTACCAAATTTTAAAACATTTAACCTTTTCCCACACTCTTAATCTTACTGGATCTTTTCAACCGGATTCGGGTTGATGGGAATTTCCCTCCTTCGTGGCATGAAGCCACAATAATTCCCACCCCTCAACCGGGAAAAGATCATACGAATCCTACCAACTATCACTATAAACCGCAGATTGCCTCGTTTGGCATTTCTGTCCATACGAGGTAAAACAAATGCCTCGTTGTCTGGAGTTCCAAAACGAGGTTTTTTAAATTACCCTGTTTTTGGAACGAGGTATTCTGTTCAGACCGAGGCTTGGTAAAAATGCCTCGTTTACTAAACGTGGTTTTTTTTCAAGATAGTTATTAGCAGTATTTCCTATCAGCGAATTTGTAAAAAATAAAATTTATGTTATTTAATACGAAAATAAAACCAGTCCAAACTATGATATTATAATCAGAGAAATAGACAAGACAAGAATGCACGCCATAGATGTAGGTGTAAAGCAACATCAGCTACCTTGATTGATTTATTGGCCCAATCAGTTATATGTGGATTTCGGTCCAAAAGGAGCACTCTTGATCATCTCGTTAGATTTTAAACGTTCGTCAGGGACGCTTTCATCCAGAAGCAACATTTAGTTGCAATATTTTTTGATCTGGAGAAAGCTTATGATACTACATGGAAACATGGTATCATGCGCGGCGCGACCTCCATAACCTCGGCCTACGAGGTCGCTTACCTATCTTCATTAAAAATTTCCTGGAAGATAGGTCATTTAAGGTACGACTGGGATCAATATTCCTCGGGAAATGGGGGTTCCACGGGGAAGTATTTTGTCGCAAACACTATTTGCAATAAAAATTAATACCATCCCAGTGTGCCTTAAACCAGGTACAAACGGCGCTCTTTATGTTGATGACTTTCAGATGTGCTATGGTTCTACAGACATGCGGATAATCGAATGTAAGTTTCAGCTTTGTTTGAATTCACTTCAGCAATGGGCAACCGAAAATGGATTTCGTTTTGCGAAATCCAAGACTGTCTGCATGCATTTCTGTCAGAAACGAGGTTTGCATCCAGATCCAGAACTTTATTTGGATGGCAATCGCCTTCCAGTTGTGGATGAAACCAAATTTCTGGGGCTGATATTTGATAAGAAATTATCATTTATCCCCGTATTAAAAGCCTTAAAAAGAAATGTCTGAAAACCCTCAACATATTGAGAGTCTTCTCAAATATTGACTGAGAAGACCGTAAGGTCTTGCTCAGATTATATAGAGCTTTAATAAGATCAAACTCGATTATGGGTGTATTGTGTATGGGTCTGCCCGCGAGTCTTACCTCAAAGAGCTCGACACCATACACAATCAGTTTAGGAGCATTCCGTACATCTCCAGTGGGCAGTTTGTACGTCGAGGCACGCGAGCCATCATTGCACAACCGACGTGATAAACTGGCCCTGCAGTATGCTACGAAAATTGCATCTCTACCTAATCACATTTCAAATAACACCATATTTAGACCTCTTGACGAGCATTTGTATCTGGTGAAGACTAATACTATTCCATCATTCGGTATTCGCATACAACCCTTTTTGTTCGAGGCTGGTATCAGCCTTGACAGTGTTGCAAATAATCCTCTCTTTGAGACTCCACTGTGGACTGTATCTCCCCCAAAGATTGATTTCGATTTTTCACTGCAGAGAAAGAGAGATACTAGCCCGACGGTGTTTCAATCTCTCTTTAGAGAGTTAAGGTCTAAGTATGGTGATTACACAGATAGTTCGAAAGATGGTGACCGGGTAGCTTCGGCTACCGTGACGCCATTCGAGACCATTTCTGTTCCCTTACCACCTGCTGCTTCTATTTTTACAGCTGAGCTTTAAGCTATTCTCCAAGCTTTGGAGTTCATTCTGTCCTCATCAAATTTAAAACACACCATCTTTTCTAATTCTTTGTCCTGTCTTCAAGCAATTAATAACAAACAGCTTGATCACCCATTAGTAGCAGACATTTATCGTCCTTTGCTGGCTCCCCAGTCACATGGATATTAAAGGGAATGAGCAAGCAGACTCGGCTACCAAGTCTGCTTTAGATCTTCCCACATCCGAATTTTACATTCCTTTTAAAAATTTTAAATCAAGTACCAATTCATTTATTTATGACCGCTGGCAACGGTCTTGGGATCTTGCAGTCAAAAATAAACTTCATCACATCAAGCCTCTCTTGGGAGACTGGCCAAGCTCCTACCGTACGAGCAGGAGAGATGAAGTCGTCTTGTGTCGCTCTCGCATAGGTCATTCTTTTTTAACACATATTTTCATTTTAAAGCGAGAGCATCAACCAGTATGTGAACACTGTCATGTTCCGTTGACAGTTAAGCACATTTTGATTGAGTGCAAGCATCTCAAAGAAATAAGATTACGGCATTCCCGTTGCCAATCACTTCATCAGTTGTTTGCCCAACCGGGTCTTTGTTGTAAAGCGCTAGACTTTTTAAAGGAGACAAATTTTTATCACAAATTTTAATTGTATATATCTGATTTTCACTTTCATGTTTTAAATATATATACATAAAGTTTATATTTATTTTATTTTTATTTGATACTTACTGTGATATTTGTTTTTAGTTATGTATATATATATATAATATTGTGATTATATTTGTCTAGTTTGTCTTGTTAATTTCACCATGTTTGGCGCAATATGGTCCGGTTGCAGCCGACGTGCCATTAAACAACATTTCATTCATTCATTTATAATGTTTATCGTAATGACAGAAACTGTAATGGAGTTGGAGTTTAATTTGCCATCAGCGATCGTCACGTTAGCTCACCAGCACCTGAATTGCAGACCAACTGTGAGCTCATCTGAGCGAAAATCCAATTTGTGGGAACAAGTGTCATGTATCCAGGCTCCTTCTATAATCCCAAAACGTCAAACGCGAGCCTCACAGAACTGGATTCAAGCCCCGGAAGGATTTTCCATAACACCAATGCCTTCATCACACATTGCGGAGACTTTAATCTACCAGGTTGGAACTGGTCAACAAAGACTTACCCAGATTAGAGAGGTTAAGATTTGACCCGAGAACGAGGTGACGGCGTTCTCGTTCTCGTGGGCCTCGACGCTAAAATGCGGTTAAGAAAAATTACGTCCGAGTTCCTTTGTTTGTAGGTGTCGCGCCGATTTGTAAACATAGCATCAGCACCAATATGCACCAAAAATGTATAAAAAGGGCATGATGAAAAGGCTAAGTTGTTTAAAATGGTGTGTGAAATTTATAGAAATTTAAAATTTGTAAAAAACACAGACAAACAAAAACGACAAGAAGAACCACAAACGTCCATTTTGAAACATTTTGGTCATTTTTGCTATGCCAACAAAAACATACGATATTTTCGTTTAACAACCCCTCATGTCCTTCAAACTTTGTACGTGTGTTAGGTACATGTTTGGTGAACACGTAACAGTAACAAAATTTATGTTTATTGACGTACAATACTAGTAATATAAACACGGAAAATACTTACGGCTTTGGCGTCCTCAAGTCGTTTTCACGTCCGAGATTGACAACAGACGTGGAGAAACCCCACTAAAAATGATGACGTAATGCACAGAATGACGTCACCTCGTTCTCGTTCTCGGGTCAAATCTTAACCTCCCTATTGTCACAGAACCAACGAGAAACCAGAAAAAAATGGACTTGATTCTTACCCAAAAACCAACAAAGTTTCCTGGCATCGACATTATACCGGGGATATCAGATCACGATATTGTGCAATGTGAGGCCGATGCAACATCAAAAGGGATTAAGCAAGTAGAGCGAAAAATCCCACTCTACAAGAAGGCATGCTGGGACACGTTCGCCAATGATATGAAGAACACCTTATAAACCATGAATGACCTGGAAGAATCCGGTACGGGCGTGGAGGACCTTTGGAATACTTTCAAGACCAAACTGGAGATATCTATCTTAAACAACATTCCGCAAAAAGATGCCAAGAACAGAGATAGCCCACCATGGCTATCCAACAATCTAAAAAAACTGATCAGGAAGAAAAAACGCTTGTACAAAAAGAAGAAGAAGTCGTCAGACAGAACACATACAGAAAACTATAAAGATCTAAGACAGGAGGTAAAGCGGCAACTGTGTAAGGAGTACTGGAAAACATTGTAACACCACACGATGGGGATGGTTGTTGTTGTTCTTGGTGTTTAACGTCCGCTTCCACCGAAGGTGATATCGCAGACAAGTCTTATTTTTCATTTTCATTATCTTAGCGCACGCGCAGGGGACTTTGCTGTGGGAGGAAACCGGAGTGCCCGGAGGAAACCCACGAGGTTGAGAAGGAGCCCCTATCTCCATGCCACATACGCTCACAGCAGGGCTCGAAACCACAGCCGCAAGCCAGAGGTGACCGGCCAGCTAGAGGTCGAAGCGCGGCACTCTAGACCACTAGGCCATCCCAACTACCATGGGGATGGTAGATTCTGGTCCTTTATAAAGCACAAGCGGACAGACAACACGGGAGTGAAGGCCTGCTACACAGTGGGGCCAAAGAGAAGACCACAATACTGAACAGACAGTTCCAGTCTGCTTTCTCGGACAGTGGCGTAAACGGCGAGGAAGAATTTCTACAGAAATACCCAAATGAGAGGTAGCTTCCCAGACATAAAGCCAATCACCATTGCCACTCCAGGAATTGAACGTCTACTAAACTAAACCCCAACAAAGCTGCAGGACCTGACCGCATCAAGACAAAGGTACTCAAGGAACTGGCCCACAGTATTGCACCGATCCTCACAAGAATTTTTAGAAAATCACCAAAAGACTG
Organism: Patella caerulea; assembly: GCA_036850965.1. Taxonomy (NCBI): domain Eukaryota; kingdom Metazoa; phylum Mollusca; class Gastropoda; family Patellidae; genus Patella; species Patella caerulea. The sequence goes on along the minus strand of JAZGQO010000001.1, from coordinate 43,396,435 downwards.
GAAAATGGCCAACGTAACACGGATTTACAAAACAGGGCAGAGGTACATGGTAGAAAACTACAGACATATCTCTCTCACATGTGTATGCTGCAAGATCATGGAGCACATTGTAACCAGCCATGTTATGAACCATGTAGATGAACAGCAAATCTTTTACCCATTACAGCACGGATTTAGACGAGGAAGGGTATGTGACAGCCAACTGATCGATTTCGTAGAGGACGTGACAAACAACATGGACTCCAAACTGACGTCTTGGTAATGGACTTCTCAAAGGCGTTTGACAAGGTATGTCACAGTCCACTCCACAAAATCAATCACTATGGCGTCAACACCTGGATCCAAGACTTCTTATCACACAGAGAACAAGCAGTAGTTGTAGAAGGAGAAACATCCGAGAAAGCAGATGGATGTTATGTCCGGGGTTCCCCAGGGATCAGTGCTAGGCCCATCATTATTCCTACAATACATAAACGACCTGCCAGATAACGTCTGTTCGCTGGCGACACCATCATGTACCGGACAGTTCACTCTGATAGCAGCGCTGACACACTCCAAACTGACCTTGATCAACTAGATCAAATGGAAAATGATCTTCCACCCAGCCAAGTGCCATCGAAATATCGAAATCTGTCCCTGTCAATCCCGCCTGCTGTGCAAGAGATTTTAGAGCTTTTTTACCGCCTGACGCCCCACGACCCCGGCATTTACAGCGCGTAAGTACCCCCCCCCCCCAAACAAAATCTTTATGTCCGCCCCTGAGCGGCACTATGGTCTACTATTACATCGAATTCCAACTGCCAAGTAATCTTTTACGTGCACACCAATATGAACACGGGACCTCGGTTAAATTGAAAGTACAGTCTATATTTAGCAATTAGGTTACTGTCGGGTAGACACATGTAGTTTACTTAAAGGAGCTAAATCGCTAATATTCGGGACCTTGAAATTGACACAAATGGGCTGTAACGCATATACTACATGTAATGAATGTATATAAACAGATTTACGTTCAATCGTTTCCGTTTTTACTCTAATTCCATATCAACTATGTTCGGCGAAATACACCTTTAGTCTCTAGCGTCTGGTTATTCCAGTCTACAACAATAGTATTTATTGTGCATGCTCTCAAGATAGAATATTCTTGTCTACGATATCACTTCAGATGGAAGTGGGGGTAAAATTTCCAGGAACGAACGAGAGAGAATGTCATCATCCTCGTTCTTCCAAACCCTTGTTACAAATGGCACCGAAATGCATTATGGTACACGATTCGTGTACCAATGGTAAAATGTTTATTTTGTCTTAAATATTGAGTATCAGAGGCTAACCTTTTCCCAGTAACATCACAACATCAATGTCGATTGAAATTGACAAATAATTCATGTTTTCAATGTCGAAGAATTTGGATGATATTGAGTTAGAGACTTGGCTACTTTAAAGTGAGGAAAGAGTAGGCTATACATTCTCCCGTAATTTGGAAAAACCTAGCCAGTCAAATTTTGGTGAAAATTGAGTAAGACCCATATTTGGTCTTAGTACACATGTATATAATAATAGGTTTTTTCTCCTTCACCGAAAGGACTTCTAATTATCTTCATCTAAGAAGACAAAATAAAATTGGTTATATCATGGTAATATAGTTTAGTGCCATCCACGTGATATCTACATTTGCATACCCCGTAGATGATGTCCTGCGTAAGATGATATATACAAAGCGTAAACGACAAATGAGAAGTGGCAGAGCGCAAATGTAATGAGGGAACTGTCTATTGTACACACGCCAAAAACAGCATTTTTCGATGAAACATTTTTCATTTGACACGTTGCATTTAACGTTTTATATTTAACTTTGGCATTAGAGGTATTTTGATATTATCATTACCGGTATTAAGACTTTGTACATTGTACTTTTTACACGTAATCATAGAAAATAAATTTTAGCAGAGCATTTAATATTGGCAGCGATACCATTCCATAAAAAAAATAGTTTAATTGCTCTACGTCCGATCCTGCCAAACACAAAGCATACTTGTTTACATGAACCTTGGTCACCTCTATTATAAAATGTAAATTGATAACGATTGTATAAATGCGTCGTAGAAGGAAACATCGATTGGTCATTATTGCTCATTGTACTGTTGTCATAGCATGTATATAGGACTATGAACGATGATTGATTTCAGGTGGTGATTTGTAAATTCTTGAGGTTGATCCTTAACTATTAGATCTCTAAGTAAGTAAAACAGTATTGAGTGTTACCTTTAACCGGGGTACACCGTCTTAAGAGTACAGACTCTATAAACTGCATGTTTAGCTATTGAATTTATCATAGCCGTGTAACCATAGCTCACAACCAATAATAAGTATCTATTGGCCGTGTTGAATTTAAGTACAGTGGACTCTGTCGTACGGGATCGGATCGGATTATAAAATTATCAAGGTAATCAACAAAGACCTACACGATATAGCGAGTTTTAATCTTACCGATAATTGATTGGTGATTGCTTGTTAATTTTTTGTGGCTTCACACCCATCTAACGCACAATTGATTGGTAATTGCTTGACACCTACCGATTTATGGCCGGATTATACGGTGACGATTCATTGGAAATAATGTGACGGGACGGCTGATTGATGTCGTAATCCGGAACATACAAAGTCCGGATTTACCAGAGATCTTTTGGCTGAAGTAATAAGGAAATAAATCGGGACATTAAAATCATGTCGGATGTCACAGAGATCCGGATTTATCAGAGATCGGATGTGACAGATTCCACTGTAATATAAACAGAGTAAATGGGTCGCAAATGAGATGTATATAGTCTTAAATGTTTATGGGATATCATTGAGCATTGACAATTAATTTTTTTTATTTGTACGATTTCTTTGCAATTTCACCAAACACAGATCATACGATTTCTAATAAATAGTGGCGTAAAACGTCTTGCTTACCAAGATATGACTGTTTCATCCATCGACAGTTGGAATGTACACGGGAAATGCATCAATCTAAAGACATGCTGTATTCTTTTGCAGATATGTACCAGTTGACTTCAAAGACCCACCCTAAATATAAACTATATTTATAAAATCTCAGACTAATATATTAAAAAGAATGATAATCATCCATGGCGGTATTGCCTAATGGGCCAATGTGACTTAGTGAGTAAACGTTGTCTCCCTAACGTGGGGTCTGGTGTTCGATTCCTGTGTTGGCCAAGAAAGTTTATCTAAATTTCCGGCGTTGCAAGCGATAAGGAGGAGTCTTTCGATTGGCACGCAACTTGAGGCCCCGTGTAAACATTGTTGTTCGGCCAAACCAAGCATAGCAGTGGGACGTTAAACCATATTTAATTTCATTTCTAAATCGATGTGAGAAACTACGGAAGAGAGGAAAGGAAATGGCGTTACTTTTAAACAGGGGTATATGGCAATGTAAATAAATGTTTATATTCTGTCTGACTGTCCTGAGTATACTTACTCTTTCTATAATGCTGGAACAACTTCAGTCTGCATCTAGAGAACTTTCTACTTTGAAAATATATCCACACTGGATACAGGGTCGTATCTAGCGGGGGTGCAGGGGGTACATTGCACCCCCAGGAAAATCCCCCCCCCCCTCAAGAAAAAAAGAATTACGAAAATGACAACCTTTCAAAATATAAAATAATACACTGGTTAGTGCTTATGTTCACACTCTGATACCCTTATGGCAACGACCAGGTGGTCGGTTTTAAGGGCACCCAAGCTTTCTTATATCACTTATGTGGAGGCTATGGGGCGCCACCAAAGGCGCGGATCCAGGGGGGGGCACCAGGAGCGTATACCCCCTTCTAAAAAGTCTGCCGCCCGTGAAAAGTAATCGGCCATGTAAAATACACATTTGACTTTTAGATATCACCAAAGTGGCCGAAAAACGTGTTTCAGGCAGCATTATTTTTCTAAATTTTATAAGAACTGGCGGTTGGGACATTCAAACTACAGCTTCAAAGTGTTCGATTATTATCTCAAACCTTCCTGTCACCTGAGCGCTGTTGAATAAATGATGTATTACACAACTGTGCTACAGAAACCCAAACACATTACATTATTTGGACGGATTTAATAGAATTAATATGTTGTTGCATTATGTTCAAATTTTGTGTAATTACTAATAGAATGCTCACGCGTTTAACAAATAAAAATGTAAATTAACAAAACAATAACAGATTCGTCATGCTTAATTTAGTACAAATTAATATAAGTATCACAGAGTTTCTTGAGTAAATTCAGATCAATATATGATTTCATTTCTATATCAGTCGACGCTCCACATATTTCTTTAACAGACATTAGAAAACGGACAAGTCAAATATTAAATATTTCGACCAAGGGCATACAATGTTAAAATCAAACAATAATCTGGGTTGTTAAGATATAATACTTGTAACACAGATCCAACCTCCCATCCAGAGCCATATATAAGGAGATTCTGGCCAATTATTGTGTCAATCGTGATTGGGTAACGAAATAGCTCATTAATTTGCCTTAGTACTGTGCAGTTTCGGAATCCTACACAGCTCCGACATCTGATCAAGTATATCGTATGTAGAACTATAATCCACTGACACTGATTATTTTATATTTGGTTTCATTTTTCAATTGTCGATTTACCTAAATTACATGATCGCTGTTGGCCATACCTTCTCATTGGCTCTGATCGTACTAATTAAATACACGTCTTACATGTTAGCAGTAATTGAAATTTCAACATTTTCGTCATTGTATTGAGATTAGTTCATAAACAACTTTTAGTCTATAATATTGTTGTCAAACCTTGGAAGATGCTTAATAATTATCTTCACAGCTGATAATAGAACACAAAGGACGCAGTGGACGGTACACAAGTTTTAATTTTTTTACCATATAACGATTAACTAAACCTCTTCAAGAAATCTTTTAAGTAGATGTGCGATTAAAACCCACAAATATAAGCTTTTTGTTTAGAGTTTTATTTATATTTCTTTTCAAATGTGGGTGTTGCACGACGGCACGACAAAACCTCGCGTTATGTAATTAGGCATTAAATAATTTGTAAGATTTAAATAGAATGAGGTTAAATGTCTTCGGTCATTTTGTGACAAACAAGGTAGTACTTTGCTTACAAGGTTACAAGTGAAATGCGGGGTAGGAAACTTTTGTTTCCGTCTACTCCTAAATTTTCTAATCTCCACGCTCATATGTATACGAGTGTACCACGGTTTTCCAACTGTCAAGCACCAAACCTAAAAATGCTTCATGACTGAATGAATCTGATTAAAATACAGATCTTTATTTCGTTTCCTTTTTTATACTATAGGTAGTAAAACAAAATTTTGAACTGTAAAAAACGAAACGAAATAGGATCTGTGTTTTAATCAGATTGCGACTGGATTAAAAAAAATTGAATCTGCTCATTGTGTAAGCTCTTAAATATTTCAAAATGTAAACGTGGTTTTGTAATAAAATACATAAATAAAATAAGCGTGATTATCACAATAACTAGTACCAAATTTGTAAACACAGAAATATATTATATAACAATATACATCATGCGGTTTAAATACACAACAGAAACGTAAATACCAAATAATGGACGGAATATTAAAGATACATTATGGGAGATAAGATAACGAGATGGCAGTTCTCACTATAATAACTAAAAGTTAGATAGAGTAAAGGTAATTTGCTCAAAATTTCAGTCAAATTGATCCACTATTAGCCGAGAACGAAGCGAGAGAAAAATATTCACATAGCCTCAGTCATCATTACTAAAATCATGAATATAAACAGCATATCAACTTGATTGATTTATTTATCAATGGCCGTTAAGCGCTAAATAGGAACTTAATCCGCCAACATCGAAGGCTAGCCTCGACATCAAGAGTTTATTATGGTGTGGATAAGTTAATTAATGTCTAGTTGATTATTTAGATAATATTTCAGGCCTAAAGAAAGACCTGTAATAAGCAGATTTTTCTCTTGCATAATGCTATTTTAAACTTTTATAAACAAAAGTCTAATAAGTTTGACTCTATATTCGATAATATAAAATCGTGTGTTTATTATAATTAGTGATTAAAACATAATTAGATTATAATTAATTTGACATAATAGGCTAACGAATTCTAATTAATTTTGTGATTATTTTCAGGTTACGCCTAATCAGATTCACACAGAAGACAGTTAAAGATATTAGGACAGCATACTAAAACGCAATACACGTCAACTTTGATTCGTTTATAATAAAATCAGACACTTTTATAACACACTTATTGATTATTCAGACTTAGACATAATTAGATTCTAATTAACTTGACATATCAACCAATCAAAGTTAATTGGGCTTAATTTTAAAATTCAATTACGTCTTATTACCCTTTAAATTCATAAATTACCATAGAGTTTAATACGACGATGCCATGCGATCACAATGATAATTTATTTGATTCAATATTAAACGTGTAAAGTCAATGTGTCATAATATGTTGATGAATGTAAACATAGCCGAACACTCAGGCACAATGCACTTGGTATCTCTGTTTACATATTCAATCAAACATGGCACACACAAAATGTTACCACGGCAAATCAACTATAAAACATCACAAGACATAAATTATTTAAGTGAAAGGCACATTATAGAGAATGACTTAAATTCAACACATAATATATTTTCTTTAAAACACTTGATAAGCTATCTAATTATACACTTAGACAAAACACTGCTGACAAAACTGTATTATTCGTGGATTAACATGTACTGTAGCGATTCGCTACTTACCATAAATTGTTAGCGAAATCAAAGAAACCTTGTTAATGACTGTTTCAATATTGCAGCAACAGCCATGTGCTTTCAGAGACAGTTTGCTGAATATCGACGGCAATTAGGTTTTGGGTTAGTCTGACATAATATAACGACGAAGCGGTTAATCATATTCAATCCATCGATTGATTGGTGTATAAGGGCGCTGTTTAAAAAAAATAATGTATTGGTGTGTAGTGGCATAGTTTATGTAATTAACTGCGTTTTTAACTTCAATAAAGTGTGTCGGTGTCTAATAAAGTATGTCTTTGTATACGTTAAATAGTGTATTGTTGGGTAATATTGATCCATGCCACTTATTTTTATCAACTTCATAGGTTATTTTCAAGATTCTTATGACATAAGCTGGGTTTTTTTAATATTGTGTAATAGAATCAGTCATTGCCTTGCCATTTTTAGACCGGGAACTTGTCAACGCTCTTTGAAAATAGCCTAAGGCTCTGTCAATTTAGGTATGGTCGACATGGCACTTGCCATAACTGTTCCTCGGACAACTGCGCCTCGCTTGAGGAACTTCATATTGTATATGGCGTCCCAATTACAAGATGGCCGCAACAATTAAAGTCATGCTTTGTTCCTGGTCCAGAGCTTGTACATACTTGTTTTTATAATTAGAGATAGTATGTTAAATATTTTACACTTGTTTATAATAATAGCTTGCATGTAGTAAAATAATGGTAGGTAAAATAATATAAAAAATATAGGTAAGCATACAGGTATGTGTTACTCGGCTATAAATATTAGTTTGTTTTTAGGTTTAACGTAATCTTTTTTGTCACCGCCCATTGAATTAACTCTGAGGATATCAGCAGCTTTTTTAGCCATGGCGAAAGTAGAAAATGCATCGAAACGGGCTAGTAGTTCGTCCTTCATTGCTATGGTGCTTACGCTTTCTCGTCCGGATGGAGATGGTCGTAGCGCAGCTTCTATTAAGTCCTTGTTTGGAGGCCTGAAAATCTTTGTTGGTGGCAAATCGTCATCTGAATTAACACGTCGAACTGGGACATGTTGTCCAATAGGACTCGGGTCGTCAATCTGAGGGAACCGTCGGCCATTATAAGGCTTTGCAGTTTCGGGTAAGTTTTGTTTCGGTATCTCCTGATCATCCCCGGGTTTTGGTATTTTTTCGAGTGGTATCATGGGTCTATTTAGAGGCGTTACCGAGTTTGGCTTAACATCCGAGGGTATGACGTCTTCTGGTACCTGCCAAGGCAATGGAGTGCTATTTTCTCTCTCAACCCCTACTTTGACATCAGTAGAGCTAGTATCTATGTTATTAGCTATTGCGTGTCTTGGGTTATCTATTCCGCCATCTTGATTCAAGTTATTAGGTTCATTTTGAGTCAACTGCTCCTCGTCTTCTGGTCCTGATAGACGCTGATGTTTCCGTTTTCTAAGATATCTGCGACATTTAGCGATGCAATAAATTGAGCTACATCCACCATATAACAACACAATTACAGGTAGCACTAAATACATGGCCATGTTGTTTTTATCAGAATAAAACGCAGACACGTCTGCAAAAAAACCCTCATCTACTGGTGGTGAACTTTCTGTTGTTGCTTCTGTAACTTGTAACAATTGACGCTGTCCATGTGAGACATTTTCATCCATTTCAATTATTGGGTCGAATAACGGTACACCTGAAAATATATAACATAGAAAGAACCCGTATTAATCAACAAGATCAGAGCACATAATTTGTAGTTAATTCCAGATCCGTAAAGAATTACTATACAATAATAATAGTATTGTCAAAATAAGATTTATCCGTTAATTAAGTGCAACATTGCTTAGCTACTTTGTTAGAGATATTAGAAGTGGCACCCTGATCTTCAATTTTAAGATTCGGCTGCATATTTTTACAAACTCTGACAGCCATTCAACGGTTCCCACACAACCATGCATCAGATAAAAGCCTGATTAAATAAAAATTTGGTTTAAGTTGTTGTTTTGAAAAGAATTACGAGATGTACGACATCTTAAACTAAATAGTAGATTATTCCATAAAACAGGTGCTTAAGCGCTGAACAGTTTGGGGCTTTTAAAAGTAGTTTATCTGATGTACGTAATGTTGGACTAGGTGTGAAAAGTTCTAAGAGATCTGAGAGGTAAACAGGAGCTAAATTATTTAAACATTTAAAAGTAAGTAATAAAATGAATTCGATATTTAACAGGTATATTATATGACGCCAATTTTGTACTTCGAGAGTTCGATATTATTATTCCTAAACTGAAGCTCACAGAAACCCCGTAACCAGGATGATTATCCCATTAATCACTTTGTCCAAGTTCCGGGTTCAGTCAATAATGTACATATGCAGTCCCATCCCCGATTCCTTATCTAGATATGGTTGGAAATATCACGCCACACCCTTTACTGTAATGGCGTCTTTAATGTACCAGTCAACAATGACAGACTGGCTTCATGGTCTCAGACACAGATACAAGATTGTTTTAACTATAATTCGACGTCTTTAGAAGGGGCAGGGAATCGGAATAAACAGGAGGTTAATCAGTGTGTGTGAAATAGTTACAAACAAAATTTCAAATTTTCCCTTTTTATAAAATTAAAGTCGATGACACCACGCATCGAAATTAATGGAAAATTATTTTATCAAAAAATGCGTTCCTTGACTTAATAGTCAATAAGTAACAATTGCCAATTAGCCTCATTTATTTATTTTCTTAAATCTTAAGATTATCTTCCACTCATTGTTCCTAAATTGAACCCATATACTACCGATTAGCACAATCATGTGTGTACATGTTTTCTATTAGTTAACGATATACTGTGTAACCATAGACAATGGTAACTATAGCCAATTTAAACCATATTTTTCTATGTAAATATGTATCAATATACCATAATGTCCATCTGTATACAATGACATTATTTATGAATAGCCCCAAGACGGGCGAAAAGTACTTTAAAATGTTATTAATCCTGTGTTGAAATCAGTTTGTGTCGGCATACCTTTTATCTTTTTATCATTTACCGTGAAACAAAGTAGTGCAGCTTTGCTATATATATATCCATATATATATATATATATATAAACTAAATTAAAGAAAGACACCAAAATACTAATTTGACGGTTAGCGCTTTCTGCTCGTACTGAACATCATCAGACCATTTTTATTTATGAAGAATTACGTAGAACAATAGACGCAACGTCATGACGTTACTATAAATATATAAAATACACCATAAAATATTATTTACACATTTTTACATTTAGTAAATTATCACTAAAAAGAGAATTACTTCATCTCTTATTATAGTATCCGTTTATTTAATTCGGGTTTGTACTTTTTGATGAAATAATTTTCTTTACATTCAAGTAAATCATTATTTAAAAAATTCAATTTGTACAAGGGAAATACATTGAATTTTCCACCTCCACATGTTTCGATGTGTGCACTAAAAGGTATCGTTCGATTACTGGGTATCTTAATTTGAGATCTATGAAGGTTCATTCGAAGGTTTAGTTGACCTTCTGTTTTACCAATGTATTTCCCTTTACAACCATAGCATATGATGAGATAAATTACATTTTTTGATTTGCATGTCATGCTTTGTTTTACATGAAAATCATTGGATTCATTTATTTTAATGGAGCTTCCTTCGACTATCATATTACAAGTTAAACATCTTTCATCCCCACATTTGGAAACAACAGGTTGTTTAGTTTCTAAATCAAATTTTGAGGAAGTGAGAATTCGTCTCAAGTTCGGTGGTTGTTTTAGACTGTTGACCACATTTGTTTTGTTGATAATATATTTAAGTTTTTCACTTTTAAATAACTGTGGTAAATGTGATCTAATTATGTCCATACCCCGTTCTTGAGAAGGATTATGTGTTGTAACTAAAGTCAAAATTTCATTTTGTTTACCTAAAACTTTAGGTTTTCTTAAAATTTCCTGATCTATTTTTAATGCTTGCTTAATACCATTTTCTATTAAACCAAAAGGATAGTTTTGATTTCGAAGGAATTGTTTTAATTCTTGTAACCTTATGAGTTTTTTTCTTTTCACATGATACGATTGTACAAATTCTCCTAGCAATATTAAACGGGATGTTTCTTTTTGTATGTGAAGGGTGACATGAATTGAAATCTAAATACTGGTGCGTGTCAGTAGTTTTATAATATAGATCCGTTGTAATGTCCCCATTTTCAGATAATGTTATCGTTACATCTAAAAAGTTAATTGATTTAAAGTTTTTTTCTATTATAAAATTTAAACTTTCATTTAGTGAGTTAAGCATGAGATATAATTCATTTAATAAAACATTATCCTTAACAAATATGATAAAGCAATCATCTAAGAAACGTTTCCATGAATGTTCAATCTGTAATTTTAATTCCAAACCGAAACGTTCTCCAATATTAGTGTACCAAATTTCTTCAAGGTAGCCTAGTGTTAAAGTCGCGTATGTTGGGCCTATTTTTGTTCCCATAGCCACACCTTTAATTTGTTCGTAATAGTGTTTATCAAAATAAAAAATGTTATTGGAAATGACTAACGTGACTGCATTTATGCATAAATGCAGTCACGTTTAAATGCAGTCACGTTAGTCATTTCCAATAACATTTTTGTATGTGAAGGGTGACATGAATTGAAATCTAAATACTGGTGCGTGTCAGTAGTTTTATAATATAGATCCGTTGTAATGTCCCCATTTTCAGATAATGTTATGCATAAATGCAGTCAAGTGAAAAACTTAAATATATTATCAACAAAACAAATGTGGTCAACAGTCTAAAACAACCACCGAACTTGAGACGAATTCTCACTTCCTCAAAATTTGATTTAGAAACTAAACAACCTGTTGTTTCCAAATGTGGGGATGAAAGATGTTTAACTTGTAATATGATAGTCGAAGGAAGCTCCATTAAAATAAATGAATCCAATGATTTTCATGTAAAACAAAGCATGACATGCAAATCAAAAAATGTAATTTATCTCATCATATGCTATGGTTGTAAAGGGAAATACATTGGTAAAACAGAAGGTCAACTAAACCTTCGAATGAACCTTCATAGATCTCAAATTAAGATACCCAGTAATCGAACGATACCTTTAAGTGCACACATCGAAACATGTGGAGGTGGAAAATTCAATGTATTTCCCTTGTACAAATTGAATTTTTTAAATAATGATTTACTTGAATGTAAAGAAAATTATTTCATCAAAAAGTACAAACCCGAATTAAATAAACGGATACTATAATAAGAGATGAAGTAATTCTCTTTTTAGTGATAATTTACTAAATGTAAAAATGTGTAAATAATATTTTATGGTGTATTTTATATATTTGTAGTAACGTCATGACGTTGCGTCTATTGTTCTACGTAATTCTTCATAAATAAAAATGGTCTGATGATGTTCAGTACGAGCAGAAAGCGCTAACCGTCAAATTAGTATTTTGGTGTCTTTCTTTAATTTAGTTTATATATATATTAACTGGGAGTTGTATTTACCTATATTTTATTATATAAATATATATATATATATATATAATTTTGGATATAGTTTCTAAACATTTAAATACTTGTGCTAAGAATTTAAATATTAAATTTAGTATTTTTCCTTTTTATAAAGTCAATATTGACAATACCACCAAGAGAAGGAATATGGAAGCATATTTCAAAATCGGATTTAAATGCTTAATTATTTGCCCCTCTCCCATTGTGTTAATATTCTAATAATTTCTTAATTAAATCTTAATATATGTTTTTTACACTTTTACTTTGACACTATTTAAGGGGATTTTAAACTCTGTATATCTTTATTTCTCTATAATCGGTTTGTTAGAGAATAAGGCAGATATAAACAGGCCCGGATCCAGGATTATGTCGAGGGGGGGGGCACATAATGGAGAAAGGTGTTAAATGTTACAACTTCGGATTGTTCGGGTGGAGACAATGCTAAAAACATGTTTATATCGTCTATTGAAGAGCAGACATGTGAACTACAACAGTAACAAAGCAGACGAAAATGAAAATTAACAATGTCACTGGTGCTGAGGAGTGGGACACGGACCCCTAGCCCCCCCCCCGCCCCGTGGATCCGTGCCTGATAAATGAGTTTACAGTCAAATTACATAATTGATCTATTGACATTCAATTAGTTCGTTCACTTCTGTATTGTTTTGTTGTCTAATTATACCAGGAAGACTTTGTAAATTTATGAAAGGTTAAGTTTTATTATAGCCAGATTACCTAATTGGTCTATGAACGTCTTTTCATCTCATTATTCTTGAATTGACCACTGTCAAGCTATGCCAGGAAGACTATGGAGATTAATGACATGCTATGTATTATATATTTTAAACCTTTTGTTGTATGTTATCCAATATCATTTATAATCCAATGTACTTTATCTACTTTAATATATATCTGCTTTTAATTCAATTTTGATGAAACTTGAAATACATGTTTATAACGTAAAGATCTTGGTTCATTTCGATATTTGCGCATATCGGATCGATCGTAACTACCTGGATTATGGCCTCTGATTGTACGAAAAATCGTCTTTATTATCTTGTGGCTCTACTGGAGGTCACAATCATAGGCGTACGGGCTCGATGGCAGTTAGGGGGGAGCCCGAATTGCCCGAAAATTTTCGAGTTCACAGACAGCGACCCCCCCCCCCCGTCTGAAGAAAATTTGGAATATTTGACGGCTTCAAACACGTTTCCCTGCAATTTCAGCCCGTGAACAAAGCATCTTCAAAGTGGTCTAATATAGCTTAATCAAGGTGGCTGAGTCGAATTTCAATCAATCGTTTACAGTCCACGAAGACTGGAAAATTTTGAAAATTTAACTACCGCAAACGCTATTCCAGACTGTGAATACAGCAACTTCTATTTAGTCCAATACAGCTTACCTGCTGATCCGAATTCCAAACAACCGGAGAAAATTTTGAAAGTTTTACCATCACAAATGCGTTTTCTGCTATACTAGCCGGTGTAAGCAACTCCAAAAGTATCCCATGTTTTTGTAACATAAATCCCACTCCGAATTCCAAGCATCTAATCAGATTGTTGCAGCTGCATTCACAAATACTAATCGATGCCCGAAAAATGTCACAAAAAAGTAGAGTGGCTCCAGACAAAATGTTTTAACCCATTGTCAACTCAGTACAAATTCGTGGTACATGTATTCAATTAAAAGAAAAGTAAAATTAGTGTTTTATTAGGGCTCTTTGACAGTTAGGGGAGCAAAACTAGAAATGCTCGAAAATATTTCAGGTTTACATACAGGAGCGCTGGTTTTCGTCAAGAGGCGAAGAAGCGGAGCTGAATTGTATAGACACCCCCCCCCCAGAAAATTTTGGAATATTTAACACCTTTTTCTGCTATTTCAGCCCGTAAAATTAGTGTTTTATTAGATTTCGGGCACTTTATTTTGCCTAGTAGATGAAATAATTTTTTTTTCTCACTTTACCCGTCTGCCCGAAAAGTCAGCTTTCCCGAAAGTTGGGGGGGGGGGGGCAGCTGTCCCCCACCCCACCCCAACTCGTACGCCTATGGTCACAATTATTACCTGATTTAAAAAAAAAAACGTTCGATTATATCACCGTTACACTGTAATGAAGGTTGAGGTCGTAAAAATTAGACCAAAACTGCCGGACAAAATGGCTCCCGCGAATAGTGTAAAAATATCAAGGTTGTGGACCCTGTAGAGGTCACAATTTTAATCCGATTTTGATGAAATTTGAAATGTAAGATCGCGATTCCTTGGTCACATTGGACCATAACTTCCTGAATAATAATTATGGCTCCTTATTGTACGATAAATCATGTTTTTCACCTTGTGGGCCCTATGGAGGTCACAATTTTATTCCGAATTAAAAAAAAAAACGTTTGACTATATCCCCGTTACACATTAATGAGTTTGAATTTCTTGAAAATCGATAATTGAACAGCTAAATCCATAATTTTAAATGTTTCGTATACTAAACGTTAGCATGGGGCAAAACCAAACACATTATAATGATTTTCTGATAATTACTTAATATGCGACAACTCCTGTTGACTGTCCGGTTGAATTAGCTGCAACCATTTTAACATTTTAAAGTATATAGAAATCGACCAATCGGTCGGGTCGATATGTCCGGTTGAATGGCTTGTTGGTGAGTGTAAGGCCTGGTCTATCCCCCCCCCCCCCATGTGGGTTTATTGTCTGGTGTGGTGGATTGGTTTCGTCTTTATTTCTGTTGTCGATTCCCTTTGTTATTGGTTCTCTGAAGGAAGAATCTAGCACCTGAAGGTTGATCAAACAACCCCCCTCCTTACATACACGCGTTATAAACCTTTCTGTCCCCGTTCCCTAAAACAATATGAAGTAGTATAATTATATATTGTGTATATAACAGTAAAGATGTTTTGTTCCTGTTTTCGTTTGCCCTATCGTATTTGTTATCGTATTTGCGCGTGACTACTGAATATGAGTCACACAATAGAGACTTTTGGCAATAGCTGATTGAATACCGGGGCGTACAATCGACAAAGATCAAATCAACAACCATTTTTTGAAAAATAATCGATGAATAGTATATTAATATAATAGGAATGGTTAGGAAAGGATGTGTAACCGGGAGATTTATCGATATGTAGCACATGTCATAAAAGAAATGGCTTAGAAAATCCGTATTTAAATCGAATGTAGGTAAAGGCATTTTATTTATTTAAGTTTCATGATTGATTTCAGATATTGTTCTTTCTCAGCCAATTTTGATGACTGGTTTGGTGGTAAACGGACAGGGTTCGTTTCCACCAACCTTTAAAGTTAGGGTGATTTCACTCTTGACGGACCTTAAGTTATCCATTTATCGAACGTTTAATGCGTTATCTTTCAAAAATCCGTCTCTATTAGCCCAGTTGGGGTAGCAAAATAGGATATTGAACTCCATTTCAATTCTATCAAAAATATATCGCGTAGCCTTTTCTGAGGTACAAAAGCATTGAAAAACACCTAAGGTGGCATTCAACCATCATGCACTTTGTTAAATGACAAGTCCTAGTTACATGTACACTCCCAAATATACTTAAGCTAAACTGGTTAATAGGAGGGTAGGGGGTCACGGTGGCTAAGTCGATAAGGCGCTGGTTCGCTAGCCTGGAGGTCGGGTGTTCGATCCCTGCATGAGAAAGTTCATCTCGATTTTTCGGCGTGATTTCCCCTTGTCAGTGATGCAGAAGGAGGGCCTGACAAGGACAGTTGCCTAGTCGTTCGGATGGGACGAAAATCCGAGGTCCCGTGTACACATTGGAGTGCACGTAAAAGATCCCTTGGCAGTTGGAATTCGATATAAGAGTAGGCCGTAGTGCCGTAGACCGGGCAAAATTTCCCTCATAGCACACTGCATGGCGTATGCCCGTCTTCTATTAGCCCAGGTTAGGTGCAAAAGAGTAGGACGTTAAACCCCATTTAATTTCATTTGCTTCCCTGGCCCTGTGTAGATGTAAGGTCGGTAGGCCAATACTATTTCGATGAATGCAAGCTTTCCATTTCCACACGGGGTGAGCCATAGCCCATATAACCGTATCTGTATAATTGCCGAAGTTATTGTGGTATATGCGATTAATTAGTCACACTTACAATTCAGGAATATAATTCCTTAAATACGCTACGTTACCGCGTTAAGAAAAGAAGTCTAGCTGTCACTTCACAACAGCTAGAAAATTGATCAGAACCAGTAAACAGACTACATCGCCATATTTTTTTACGTTTGAACAACATTCTTGAACCCACTTTTATTATCTTGAGCATATTAAGTTAATCTGGTTTGAATAAAACTACAATAGCATTTCCAGGTTTTTTTAATTAACATACAACTACGTCATAGTTATTGCGATTTTACAACAAAACCAAAATGTAAACTGAAATACATTAATGACAAAATCGATGCCCCATACCTTAATTACATGAAAGTGGAGTACAAAATTTCTAAGCATGTCCTTGCACATTTGATGCATATTTAAGTTGTTTCGTTACTTTGCATACTGATGCTGGCTTTTTATGGTAAAATATCTATATACATGTGTATATATATAAAGATTGGAAGAGATAATATAGAACACAACACACAAAAGTCCAGACATTGACAATAGCGAATTAGAATAATAAAACTTTAATGCCACACAGGATCTATGCCTGTTTGTGTTTTGAATTCAATTAACGATCTTAGATAAACGTGTATATCTCACCTTTCACGAGTGACGTCAATTGTTTAATATAAATAAAGTGACGTCAATTGTTTAATATAAATAAAGTTGGCTGTTAACATTTGATGGCCAGTAGAGAAGAAAATGAGTAAAGAGGGCATGCCCCAAATTGTCTACAAGTGAAATCATATTTTGATATGGGGATGTATCAAAAATGTTTCAAGAAGTTCCCAGCAGCTAATGTGTTATATTGATTTGCTCATTATACAACCTGAAAGATTAAAGGCCAAAAACAAAAATACCCAGGGTTACGATTACTCGACCTACTCTATTTGTATTAACCTAAACCGACCCTAATCAGTTTTTCACATTTCCGAGGTCAAATAAATGGGTCTCTTTATAAAAGTCCGAATCCGCAATATTTTACAGAATCTTACAGAGTAATTAAGCTAGAAGTGCTAGGAAACAAATATAAAAATACTTCACAGTATTTAAAATAACTACCTACAGCAAGTATCGATGTAGTTTATTAGTTCACTTGATTCTATCCAATCTAACCCATAAACCCATGATAAAAAAGAAAGATATTTTCTGCCTGACCAACAAGTATTTTTCGCCCCCTCCACCCGCCGTCTTCAGGCTCCCCCTATCCCAACGTGCATAAAACTGCTATTATAATATATCCAAAACAATTTATGTTGACATGTATTTTTGGGTGACTTTGTGGATTGCCCTAGATTTGGATTCCCCCCCCCCCCACGCTCTCACAGTTTCCAGATTCTCTATTATAGTGACTTATCTAACCTAACTGTTGTAAAATGAATTATTTATTGTATAATATATTGTTTTAAAGTTAATTTTCCATTGTATCTATTGTCACCGTTTCCCTGTATTAAATCGTCGGTGTGTTCCAAGTTGAGAAAAGTGAAATATCCATTCTATAGCCTCCTTATCCATTGCATATCATAAGGGTTAACAGTAAGTTATTTATTGTATAACCCGATTGTTTAAAAGTAAATAATATTATCTTATTATTTCTTGTTGTTGGAAATTATCAACCCATCACATTAGCAAAATAAGAGACGAATAACATATATTTACAATCATAGACCATGATATAAGATTTTAATAACCTAGCAATCAATGAAATTGGGTTATTGAATTTTTCATCAAATTGAATGGTGTTCTTGTATTTATTCATATAATCGCTATTTGAACGTGTGTACTTTAAAAATAATAAAGCCGTTCGATTTGAGTTAAAAATACAATTCGATTTGAATATATTTTATCGTTTGATAGTCATGGAATGGACATGTCTAATAGACTAGAACGAGTTTCACTTAGTGTTATTGTAATGGTTCATTTTAATGGTCCAGTTGGTAAGAATTTAATAATTTGACATTTTGAAAAACAAAATAATTGGTTAAATAATTACTAATATCGTATCTTTAGGGGTTTTTTTTAGAAAATATTACTGAATACCAGAAAATCTCACTCAAATTCACAATACAAAATAAGTCGATCAATCTGATTAAAACACAGATCATTTTTAGTCTCGTTTTTTAGAGCTCAAAATTTCGTTTTGCTTGTCTTTACTACGGTCTGATACGGCGCGTTATTGGCGTGCATTGTGCTGGGTATTCCGGTACAAACATCAAAGCAGATTAGTTAATCTGATGGCAAAGGGTCAAAATCCGCGGGTATGACCCGTGACGCGAACTCCCACTACAACTGGTCAGATCTTTATGTGGTGTAGGCAATCAAAACGAAGCATAGATCTGTATTTTAATCCGAATGTAAGTCGAGATATTGTTAGCATTATCCTGGCACTTTAGACTGCGATTCTTTTGTTTTCAAAGGCAATCTCTTGTAGCTTTTACAATTATGATTTATTTTTAAAAGTGGATATATATGTCTGTTGATATTTGTAGCTTTTTGTTTAATCAAATGGTATTACCACATCAGTCATAAAGCATGTTACACTTGACTTTGTCATTTTCAAGAGATATGAATGATCAAAGACAAAATTGCCGACAAAGTTCAAATTATTCTTACGTCACAGGACTTCAAATGATTTATAAAGTGGTCGAATGAAATATTTTACAATTATGTATGTTGATATTTGTAGCTTTTTCTTTAATCAAATGGTATTACCACATCAAAATAAAGATCTAATGGATATATTCGTTTTTTCTTTAAAGTGATTTTATCCGTGAAAATGTGATTTAATTCAATAAAAACGGTATAAATAAAGTGGTATGGTTAATTTTATTGCACTTTTCCTGGTGGCGAAAAGGAAACATTTTGAGCGAAGACAATCCTATAACGCGCTTTAGTTTTTCAGTTCAATTTTTGGAAATTATCTAAAACCGATTGACGTGATTTGGAGACATTTAGTTGTTTACAAAGTCAATCGTTGATATAGTCTGAAAACGACCAATTTTATTTACTTTAAAATCATGGTTGACAATAGATTGAGAAATAGAAATGAGATGAAATTAGGTTTAACGTCTTACTAATTGATTTTTAAAATTACATATTTTGCCAAGAGTTAAGAAGCATCGGTTTGAGACTCTAACCAGTTTGGTTCTATTAAACTTTGATTATATATTGTTTGGCAAAGGATTAATAATATTATTCAGACAGTTCTACCAATTGCGATATTAAGCACAGATAAAGCCATTGTTTTCAATGTGATCAATACGTTTTAGTCTTGTTAGATATTGATATTTGTTTTCGTCTTTTTGCGACATGGAATGTTGAATAAAATTGATATTAGAAGTGATGCTGCTAGTACAGTACTTCAATAAACGTGATTGATTTTCACAAAGTTTGATCAATAACTAGCAAAGTTCTAAGTTAAATAAAACTGAATTGTTTTAATAATGCTTTGTTTCATTCCTTTATGGTTTCTTAAAAATACACTTTTGGGTCTCTTCTTTTTACCTAGATAAGTGGCGTCGAATAAAGATTATTAAAATTCCATCGGCAACATAGAGGAAACAGATCACAGAAGCATAAATACAATAGGAACATAAATCAAATAGGAATTTATACAATAACATGACAACGGTACATTACTAATTTAAAACGTCCTCCACCGCCCACCCCCGCCGAGGTAGAGACTTCACATGGGTGAGTTTATAAGCTCGTCTCAGCTCGTCCCGACACCATGTTTCTTCTCTACAGTCTCTCCCTAACCAACTCTCTTTAAATACAGAAAACACAGAGTCTTCTATGGCTTCAGGCAGGTACGAAAATGGGTCCTAACATCTTACAAGAAGCTGGGTCTAAAAACACAAGGTCATCATTATCATGGAGTTTTATATTCTACGTATAAATTGTGCAAACAAAAATTGTCAATAATAGGGGGGGGGGGGGGAATTTATAAGTCTTTCATTAAAATGCACACAAAATACCTGCTTATGTAGAAGTTATAAGCCTATGCCATATACTATCAGAAACATGTGGGGTTCAGTGTTATTTTTATTTATATAAATTTCCATCACTATCTACAAAAGTATTTTAGCATCTAAATTTCGTGCAGTAGAGTTCATATAATATTATTAACCCAGTTGCCTCATGTAAGTTTTCATCAAGGTTTTATATCCAAATCGAGCACAATAGCTTGAGGAAATGTGGTCACATTTGACAAGATCTCACTGATATAAAGCAAAAATCCGAATCATCGCTAAAATGTTACTTTTAGGTTTAATATGTTATTTGTTTGAAATGGCCGATTTCATTCGATATTCTTTTATTTTATTGGATGAAATGTTAAAGTTTATAGTTTTAACTTGTAACACAAATCTGAAATTTCCTTGATTCTGATTGGTCGAAAAATGTTGTCGAATGGACATTAAACCCCCTCTGTTTTAGCAAGGCGAATAACCACGTGTTAGTTTCGCGAACTCCATGTATTTCTGTTCCTGCAACTGATTCAAAAAAATGTCTATTGAATGATTTTTTCCATGAGGTTGTTTGCCTTGAAGAGTCTATTTTGCAGGGTAGCGTAATGAAATCGGGAATCTTTTTGCATAAATTTCGTCCATGTACGTAATTATTATTTGTCTGTATATTGTTGAACATGTGATATTTTCTTCATTTATAATAACGTATCTTGAACTTATTGTTTGTTGTTTTTCCATCTATAAATCCCATTCGTTGGCCCTTCGGCTTTAAGCCAGTTAGTGGAATAATTAGTGGTTTCCCGCAATTGACGTGATAGTGATTATCCAGACGCTCGAAAGACCAGCGATTGTATGACGTCGGCCGAAGAATGCTCGCTCGTGGCTTTCTAACGACTATTTAAAATGCCACTGGAAGCTTGAGAAATAGTTCAAAAGAAAATCTAAACGTATTTATGCTACATTATCGATAAACACGTTTCTGTTACGTATTTAGAGGAGGTTTATTTTCCATTTAACCATACTTGAATTATCCATTTGAACAATTCGACGCTATCGCGTCTCGTGTTATAATGATTCAAGTAGGCCTATGGTTAAATGGACAACAATCCCCTCTAAATACGTAACAGGAAATGTTTATGTCCTAAATCCAATGTTAAAATATAACCGATATTATGAGCCATTGTCGATTCAATAAACTAAAATGGAAATTAAGATTAGTAAACATGCCGGCATTCGCTTTATAGCCTATCTAGGAACAAAATTTAATCGATTATACCATGCCGTATCACTAATCCAAACCTACCCTAATACAATGGTTCGGCTAGGGTTAGGGTAAATTAATTACGAGGTAATTAGGTCTCGTATTCATAACAACATTTACGAGGTAATTTATATTCGTAAACACTATGTTTACGAACAACACTGTCATTCAGTTATTGAAATAGAAATAAATAGTTCACAATTATATGGAATATAATTATTGCACATCCTTGAAAGCCGTTATCAAGCAGATTTGTCCTCCACACATTTTTATACGCCCACATTTTCATGTGGTTGTCACCCCTGATTGTACGAAAAATCACGTTTTTAGCTTGTGAACAGTGTAGAGGTCACAATATTGAACCGATTTTGATGAAACTTGAAATGCATATTTATAACCCAAAGATCTTGGTTCCTTTCGATATTTGCACATATTGGATCATAACTTCTTGAATTATGGCCCCCTGATTGTACGAAAAATCGCCCTGTTTAGCTTGTGGTACCTCTGGAGGTCAAAATTATTATCTGGGCGTATGTTTCGTTGCTTGGCAACCTTTATGTTTAACCAGGCAATGGCCCTTTTCTTGGAATCGAGTGCCTAAGATCAATACAGAATACCTTATATGTAATAAGAATAGGGAGATGAGTATTTAAATTGCGTTGTGAACTTTTTCTGAGACATGTCCCATCGAAACACAAAAATTATAAATAATATTATAAAGCGATGTGAGTACAAAGTTCCGTACATATGTTTTGTGTATGAGTTATGCTGTGGCAAAATAACGTTGACCAGATAGTTTGGGATTGAGTACGTAATTCCTGTATACCCATATAATATCAGTTGCAAAACGTTCTAAAAACACGCAATGAAATTATTATGATTGACGTTAGGCATGGATTTAGCCGCCATGAGGCCAAGTAAGCGCCCGCTGACAAAAAGTCCTATCATGCCCAGTCCCAAAAATTTAAAAGCTCAGATATATTACTAAAGTGAACCGCCCAGTTAGTAGTAGAACTAGTGAGTGGGTCGTGTAGTCACAGACTGGAAAATTAATGCACTGTCAACTCTCGCCAAGCAGGAGGAATTGACAGGCGGGCCCAGAGATTCTGTCCCATTTCTTATTCTCTCGTTCACACAAATTTGCTCCCATCAATGAACTCAAATGTCAGGAAAGTGACTAAAAGTTTTAAGTCACAGTCCCAAAAATTAGAAGCTCATACGTTGATATCTGAAATTTTTTCGTGCCTATGCGCTCGATTCCATTATAGCACACTGACAGACTTTTTTTTAGATTTGGCAAAATTGCCATCAAAATTGTTTTCTTTTTTATTTTCTTAAAACAATTAATCGTGTGAACGAAATTTCTGAAACTAGGAAAAAATTTAAATATAAAACACGACACATCTTTTTACAACAATAAACATTGGCAAGTTTTGTTCAGTTAAAGCTCTTTACTATGTGCAATTTTTTTTTTTTGTGCATGTCCACAAAAGGACTTTGAACTGATGCACCCACTGTTAGAGGAATTGTATAAGTACAAAGAAAATAGGTGGGAATGGCATATAGAAAGACGAGGTGAAGGGTTACAAAAAGGGGCTAATACTGTTAAATTGTTTTTCAAATTAAAATGGAGAAAAAATGATAAATCGGGACGCAGCAAGGACATCAAAGGGTGTTGGTTGGTGAAGAAAGCTAATGCTATAACAAAAAATCAGTAACTTTAGATATTGATTAAATATACCTTGAACGCCCTAAAAGCGTTTACGATGAACTGGGGAATAAATTTGTGTAAATTCGATGCATATAGCTCTGAATTTCGACAGTGTTCCTTCTTCTGACATGTTTGAAAATGAAACTTGTGCTCTCTAAAGTCTTAATTACAACAGACAGACTGCGTGCTTAAAATATATTGCTACATAAAATAAGGGTGATTAACATCTACATCAAGATCTTATTTAAATACAGAAAAGATTGTGCCAGTGGATAGAGGGTGTCCCCTAACTCCGCGACTTAAGGCGGTGGATTTCAGCGACCACGGTGTCTTAAAACCACCGTCTATATAAATTAATATAAAACCAATTGGCTTAGAATTTTGGTCCATTGCAATACCTTACAAAAGTTACTTTTATAAACGATTGTTCACACATTGATTAATATAATAGAGCTTATAAAAGTCTACTCACCTAAACCTGGACCTACTTGTGAATAAATGCTCAATAAAAAGAGGATAAAGGCTGGTATAACATTCATATTTTACCCCGAACTTTCAAATTCCTTTTTCTTCAGATTATCAGATATTAACAAGTTTAATCAAAAACAAAAAAGTATACGCCCAAGTCGGTAAAGTTTACGCCTAAACTAACTATCGAACAACGGCTGTGAATTAGTCCTCAGGGATCCGTACGTACTTGTGTATGCGGGTTCTTGGACTCCTGTCTCGTATTCAAACGAGAGAAACGACCGCGTGCGCAGGAAAATATATTTTATATCGACTAAGTAAAGAATGGTTACATTAGCTGTTAAACTGTATATCGACCGGTTTACGTTACTGCAATGGACGTTGCTTAGTGATAAAACTTATATTGATAAAGTCCCAATATCACAATACATACAGATTCAAACATCCCTTTCATAATCCCAGTATCGATCTACATGAGCTTAAACAATGGACTATTACCCAGGGCGGATATAGATGGCATACAATTTTCCGTTAATAGTGAGCCACTGTCGTTATTGCTATGAATGCCGTGTGATCTGAAAATAAACTTCGTTACTAACTAACAATTATTCTGTCACCTTTGGGCACACCTGTATCGATGGAACATCATAAATATAATGTCGCAATTGTTCGGCTCTTCTTCTTTTAATAAAATTGAATGAGTGGGTCTTTTTTATCGTTTTTGTTCTAGAATAAATTGATCAAGAAACTTAAAAAGATAATAATGACTTGAAACTATGCGCTAAGACTGGTGTTTAAATTACTTTATATTTCTATAAAGCTTTGAAGTGAACAATATTGTTTTTAATTATCTGAAAACATAAAATGATTTATTTTCTAGTTACTTTCTCAATATTGTCATTTTATTGATTAATAAAAAAAAGTAACTTTGAATAAAACTTATTCATTTAATTATGTTACTCAATGGAAGAAATTAATTACGACTAGAGGTGCATAATGTAAATAAATCTAGTGGAACAATATACAAAGTTTGTCTTCCAAAGTGACAGTAATCGATCACGTGTTCTATTGGGCAGGTATTCGTGAGCACAACTGTTTCGCTATATTGTTTTTTCTAATTAAGGCACATTCTTGGAAAACCGAATTCTACATTAGACCCTTCTAGGAGCCCATAAACCCAAAAGACAACGATTTACACCAGTGGAATGAAATGAAATGGGGTTTAACGTCCCATCCGAATGACCAGACGTTGTCCTTTGCCAGACCATCGGTCTTACACCACTGACAAGGTTGAACAACGCCTGAAAATCCCGATGAACTTTCTCGACAAACCACAGAACTAGTATTCTAGAATACTAGTTCTATGGAAAAACGCAAGGATCGAACATTGGACCTTTAGGTTAACGAGTCAAGGTTTTACTCGCTGATCAACCGTGGATCCGTACACCCATTAGCACAAAACCAAGATTCACCAAATTTCATAAAAATACAAATTTGTCCGAAATTATTTGAAAAAATAGAAACTGTGTCCCAGCGAATTGAAAGCAGTTGAAAATATGTTCCCTAAAATGATAGCTCTCCATTTATTGCCAATGCCAATGGTCTCTACAGGATAATAAAATTAGTATTAGAATAAGAACATATTAGATAAAATTCTTCCCTGATTTATACACCATATTTTACCCTTACCTACTTTCTATCACAACCGAGTGCACTATTCGCTTGGGTTAGGAAATTCGTATAATCCCAACAAATCGCGCAATCGACTTGGACAATATAGAAAAATAAAACATTACGTCCAGGTAAAAAAATTCTCCACTTTACTTCATTCTGACATACATTAAATTATATAAGCTAGCTGTCTACCCTCTATAGGCGTCTTCAGATATTAATAATGTAGGCCTATACAAAATATTGTAAATACGATACATATATATATACATTCTTAGAACAATAGATTTCCATGGCAATGGATTATAAATAATATTAAGTAACATACAACAAAAGGTTAAAAGTATATAATACATAACATGACATTAATCTACATAGTCTTCCTGGTATAATTTTGACAATAGACCAATTATGTAATCTGGTTATAATAATTTACATAGTCTTCCTGGTATAATTTGACAATAGAACCATACAGAAGTTAAGAGATTAAAAAAATGTCAATAGATCAATTATGTAATTTGGTTGTAAACTTGTTTATATCCACCTTAATCTCTAATAAACCGACTATAGAGAAATAAAGATATACAGGGTTTAAAATCCCCTTAAATAGTGTTGAAGTAAAAAGTGTAAAAATATATTAAGATTTTATTTAAAATTGGAATATTAACACGGTGGGAAGGGGGTATGTATAATCTGAATACCGATTTACAGGAGAATAAGATAGTTTGTCACTCCTCACCCATTTAGATTTTATTGGACTGCTATATTGTTCTATTGATCGCACAGTTCTGTTCTGTTAAAGAATTTGAACTCCAACAAGATTTTAACTTGAACAAATAGACCAAGAAATATTTTGTTTTCCAAATAAACATTAATTAATTTACACAATACGCTGTTCTCTTTCTGCAAGTTCTTTTATCTTTAATAATCCTACACATAATGGTGGTCTAACAGACAGGGCTTTATCAAAGATGTCGAAAAGGTTATGGTGTTCGTTGTTGGCTCGTCAATTTCGAAAAATAATCTGAGACGCACTGCTGGAATCGCAAGATATAAAACAGCTTAAATATAACTGTTGATATGTCCATCATTGTCTGTCACATCGTTCGTTTGTTTCTGTCATTTTACGTCCACTTTCACCAAGGGTGATATCGTAGACCACCTCTCACATTAACACAAATGCGACAGTATGTGAGATAGATTTATTTGTATTTGGCACAAGTATTAGCCCCCTTTAATCTAGCCCTGCCATAGATTAAATATCTATAAAATTGAATTCGACAGAGTGGGAATGTTGTAAATCACGTATTCATTGTCCAGACATTGTCTCGACATAGGTGATGGGATTGGGACTTTTAAAAAGCTAGGGCCAGTACAACACTTACCATTATGTGGAAAATGCATTGTTATACCCAAGTGGACACCTGAACACGGGGTACACGTCACTGTGTTATTTCAAGGGGGCACGAGTACCAGAGCTACTGGCGCCAAGATTACGACGAGAGTGAAGACGATTCCAACAAATAGTCGTCTACAGGCGTATCTCCTCGAGGTGTGGCTGATAGAGGTGGGCAGACAAGTTACTTACATCTGATTTTCACCTTTTCTACCCACGATTCACAATAAAGTAAAAAAAAAAATTAATGTCAGCAAATATACTAAACAGTACGATTTCAAAATCAGAGATGCACTTGAATGAATCAAATATAAAGACTTACTAAATGGATCAATGCAATTATATGTGAACAATATGTGGGCCAAGCGGATGATGAACGCCATAGGCACCTGGAATCACACTCTCAGAAAAGCCTTCGCAATTCATCGGCCGTGTATGTTACCAGTACGGCTTTATTAAGTCTCCTCTGAATTTCATCCCAAAGACGTTTAATTGGGTTTATGTCCGGACAAAGGACTGGTCGGTGCATAACGTTGACACAGTTCTGCCGTAGAAAGTCCCGAGTAACTGGCGGTGTCGGCAGGAAAACGTTGTTTCAATGACGTGCTAAATATGATAGGACGTGGGGTCTGAGAGCTTGATCGATGTAGCGCACTGCTGTGATGCCGCCTCCTCTCCCTGGACCCAAGAAATTGGAACACCACAGGACCCACTCTCTGATTCAAGCCGATTCCACACAAAACCATGTGTGACAAAGTGATCTATACTATATCTTTCATCAAATTGAACGACCATTTAGGTGCATAGAACTGTATGACCTTTGCTAATTTTGAAAATATATGATATTGACGTTTCACCTCTGTATAAACTCCTGTTAAGGCACGGACTAATCAATTCAATATAGGCTACACATGATCTGTGTATAACACTCGACAGAACTTCGTGACTTCAAAGGAAATACGGAGTGCAGTTACAGATACCATAATCTGATAAATAAAGAACACCATATATGAAAATCACTAATTCCTAATTATCGTACGCTATATAAGGCAGATACATACGGGTGAAGAAGAGAGGCGTGGACGAGTACATGGACTCACCCTAGTTCAGCCGCTACCTTGGCAGATGGGCGGAATGGTAGATTTAATATGTTTATATGTATTCCTGTTCCATCTATAGTTCCCGATGTAGTGTGGTCTTGTTGTATCGATGTAACAGTTTGAACACCATATATGAAAATCACTAATTCCTAATTATCGTACGCTATATAAGGCAGATACATACGGGTGGAGAAGAGAGGCGTGGACGAGTACATGGACTCACCCTAGTTCAGCCGCTACCTTGGCAGATGGGCGGAATGGTAGATTTAATATGTTTATATGTATTCCTATTCCATCTATAGTTCCCGATGTAGTGTGGTCTTGTTGTATCGATGTAACTGTTTGATGTAAATAAACCATAAATTGACCTCTGTATTTTGCAGCTGGACAAACTGTATACGTTCACGTCGATGGCGAGGTGTGAGGATCGGTCCATGGTAGGGTCTGCGGTAATGGGTGTTCTGTCTGGTGAGACGTCGGCGCACTGTATCAGCACAAATGGGTCTTCGTGTGTCCCCACTGCCTGACGTGCTGTCTCAGATAATTGTGTGAAGAGGTACTGTCGCATAACATGACGGTCTTGTTGCCTTGTGGTAACCCCCGGACTACCAGTACGGAGGCGATCATCCGTTGACTAACAAATCGGGAATTAACTAGCACCCATCGCCAGAAGAGGGTTGGGAGTTGAGAGAAGGACATATGGTTTTAATGGTCGGTCCTTAACTCCGGGAGTCATTGGTTGAAGAAGACATTGAGGAATCTGATCAGGATACCTATGAGCATACCTTCGAATCGCTTCCTCTGACGAAGACAGTTGCCTCTCATAAGTTACTTTTTGGTTGATTGTGTCTTGGTTGATGTCTGCAATAACATGACATAGATCCCTATTAGTGTCAGAGATCAAGAAGAAACTTAGCATTACGGCCATATTCTAATGCTTATCACTGAATTTGCTGGGCATTGGTCATATCGGATGTTCTTAAGTTTATTTACCACCAAAATATTCATTCTTAAGTTAGTGGTTGTGAATCCTATGATCACTCCTTACATTTTACACCTTGTTCCAGTGTCGCACCTTTCATGTTAATTAAATTTCTTATTAGGTGTCACTGAGTGCACACCAGCATTATCCTCTTCTTAAATACATTGGCCACCAGAAATTTCTTTCTTAAGTTGATGATAATTATTTCTGATATCATTCAGTACAATTTAGGCTTGGTTTCACACTCGCACTTTTTATGTTGATTAAAATTTTAATTTCCGATGGGGGCCAAGTGATGTTTTCCTTATTTTTGAGATTATGTGATACTTCATTAATTTTACGTGTCATATTGTTGCTCTTAGCAGTATAAAACATGTCCATGCAATTTTGTGTTAAATACGTGAAATAGATCACGTGATAACGAAAAATAGTTCAGAATAAAATCGAAAAATTGCAAATTGGTGACCTTTGACCGCTTCTTAAGTGACCTTTCCACTAAAAATTCCATTCTTAAGGTATATTTCCTGGTTCAGGTAAAATAAAATAAAACCAAGTACGAACAATCCAAACCATTAGACAGAATTCGAAGTCCTAAAAACGTTATTAGGCAAAATAGTGTAATCAGCAAATGGACTGCTCCCCGTGTAGAAAATACACGACAAACAGTGGTAACAGGTGTCCGGAAGAGTAAGCTTACCCTGCCTGGCGCATCACCGGCCATAGCTGCATTCAAACTATTGGACGAAATCTCAATAAAATAGAATGTTTGGCCAATGAACTATCGGTATGCAAAATGCACGTGATGAACTGTGTTAACGATGTAGTAGACATAATTAGGAAGATAGTAATAGTAAACGTGTCAAATATATCTAGAATAATAGCTGAGAGAGACACATTATATTTACCAATCAAGTCAATGTGACGGCCATAAAACTTTTTAAAGGTTTTTATAAGATTAGTGCGCACGTATCCTTGTAGTTGAAGTTTAGACGACAAATGCCTCGATCTAATTATAAAATCAGAATAAAAGGAACAAGCTCTCGCCTAACGAATTAGCTGAGACACAAACACTCCATAAGCTGGTGATATTGGAATGTTACTACTAATAAATGGAAAGTTGACAATCGGAAAGTTAAAGTCATCACGTTTATCATACAATTTAGCACTCAGTTTATGGCAATTGTCAAATTCGAGATGCAGATCTAAGTAGGAAGCGTAATTGTCACTGTCAAATGCCACTGAAGTGGAACCCGCACCTTCCATGTTGAATAAACCGATTTTTATACCCCCACATTTTCATATGGACGTATATTGTCGTCGCCCCTGTTCGCCCGGACGTCCGTCCGTCCACAATTGTTTTTGAACAGTCTACAGGTCACAATTTTTATCCGATTTCAATGAAACTTAAAATATAGGTTTATCACCCTATGATCTCGGTTCCTTTCGATATTGGCATGTATCGGACTGTAACTTCATGGGCTATGGACACTGATTGTACGAAAAATCACGTTTTTTAGCTTGTGAACAGTGTAGAGGTCACAATTTTGAACCGATTTGGATGAAACTTGAAATGCATGTTTATAACCCAAAGATCATGGTTCCTTTCGATATTTGCGCCAATCGGATGGTAACTTTCTGAATTATGGCCCCTGATTTTCCGAAAAATCGCCCTTTTTAGCTTATGGTCCCTCTGGATGTCATAATTGTCATCAGATTTAAAAAAAAAAAAACGTTTGATTATATCACCGTTCCATGGTTATGAAGACTGAGTTCGAATTTCGTGAAAATCGGACAAAAATGGTGTGAAAATATGTTATATCAAGGTTGTGGACCTTATAGAGGTCACAATTGTGAACCGATTTTGATGAAACTTGACATGTTTGTTTATAACCCAACGATCTTGGTTCCTTTCGATATTTGCGCCCATCGGATCGTAACTTCCTGAATTATGGCCCCTGATTGTCCGAAAAATCGCACTTTTTAGCTTGTGGTCCCTCTGGAGGTCAAAATTGTTATCCGATTTAAAAAAAAACCCGTTTGATTATATCACTATTCTATGGTTATGAAGGTTGAGTTCGTGAAAATCGAACCAAAATTGACGGACAAAATGGCCGCAGTTTGTACGCGAATAGTGTGAAAATATGTTATATCAAGGTTGTGGACCTTATAGAGGTCACAATTTTGAACCGATTTTGATGAAACTTGACATGTATGTTTATAACCCAAAGATCTTGGTTCCTTTCGATATTTGCGCCCATCGGATCATAACTTCCAGAATTATGTCCCCGGATTGTCAGAAAAATCGCCTTTGTTAGCTTTTGGTCCCTCTGGAGGTCAAAATTATTATCCGATTTAAAAAAAAAACGTTTGACTATATGACCGTTACATGGTAATGAAGAGAGAGTTTGAATTTCGTCAAAATCGGACTAGAATTGACGGACAAAATGACCGCCGTTTGTGCACGAATAGTGTGAAAATATGTTATATCAAGGTTATGGACCCTATAGAGGTCACAATTTTGAATCGATTTTGATGAAACTTGACATGTATGTTTATAACCCAAAGATCTTGGTTCCTTTCGATATTTGCGCCTATCGGATCATTACTTCTTAAATTATGTCCCCTGATTGTACGAAAAATCACCCTTTTTAGCTTGTGGTCCCTCTGGAGGTCACAATTATTATCTGATTTAAAAAAACGTTTGATTATATCACAGTTACACTGTAGTTATGGGTGAGTTTGAATTATGATTTTCTGATGATTACTTAAAATGCAACAACTCTTGTTGACTGCCCGGACGATTTGGCTGCTGTGTGGGCGTATTTTTCGTTGCCTGGCAACCTATTTTTGGGGGTATATGGGTGGCTCCTCCTACCACACCCACCGCTCGCGCAATTTAAGAATTGAGTTTCTGGGGTTTCCTAACTTAGCCATACACCACTAGCATCCCAAACCTTTCATATGTTAGTCCCGAAATGACCTAGTTTGTGTTGAGTGGACGTTAAACCCCATTTCTCTTTCTCGCTTCGACCTCTAGCTGGCCGGTCACCTCTGGCTTGCGGCTGTGGTTTCGAGCCCTGGTGGGAGCGTATGTGGCATGGAGATAGGGGCGCCTTCTCAACCTCGTGGGTTTCCTCCGAGCCCTCCGGTTTCCTCTCACTGCTAAAGACCTCTACGCGCAAGCGAATTGTTGAAATAAAACTAAACCATATGTTAGTCCCGAAATGACCTAGTTTGTGTTGAGTGGTAGTTAAACCCCATTTCTCTCTCTCCCTCGCATTGTTTATAGGCCGTTACACACAAATTGTCTCAGGCTGAATTTGGTGTGTGATCTAAGTCTTATTGGCTTCTTATTCCAGAGAGTGGGCGCGAAACGATTGAAGGCGTGATCGCCATACAATTCACTGGCTTGTTTCCTATGAATTTTGCGGGAAAGGGGTCGCAGCTTCACCTCATCACTGCTTTTAGTCCGATAAGATGGAATTTGAATACTAATGATAACAGATAGGTAGCAAGGCGCTGACTCACTATGGTGTATTAACTTGAAAATTTGAAATGAATCCGCTCCAGCTTCCTTCAGAGATATTGTCAGCTGCCCCAATTCGATTGCGATGAAATGGCGCCTTGGATTCCTCGAATAGTCTGTTTTAGTTTAAAGTTAGCCCGGTCAGCCTTGAACATTTGATGATGAACTTCCAATGTAGCGTCCAAAAATTGGCATTCAAGCTTTCGGAGCGATCGCGGTTCTGCCAACAAATCAACAGTAAACCATTCGGCTCTGAGTTTTTCTATCAGGGTCTTCTTTTTCACTGGAGCGTGTTTATTCATCACATTGGTCATTTCAGAATTATAGGTAGTCGCGAGTGAATTGACATCGACGATAGATTCCACCTGCTTTAGTGAATTCACTATAGAGGCCTTCAATGCAGAATAATCAATTTCCTTCAAAACGCGATGATCCGTGGTCACTTCATTGGAGGGAGTCGGTGAATAATGGACGTGAAGTGAGCGCAATTCTTCGTGGATTTTCTTCAAACTTTGTATACTTATTCCTTATATCCTAAGGAAGATCCCTATTGTTTTTGGTGCATGCCCGACTCCCAGGGGCAGAGGCACGCCCATTTCTAGTATTTGTTTGTTTGTCTTCTACAGGCCACATTTCTTAACTTATAACCATTAAACTTTGCATACATATTCGTTGTACCTAAAGGAACATCCCTATCGTTTGGGGTGCATGCCCGACCCCCAGGGGCAGGGCCACGCCCATTTTCTTTTCGGATGTCTTTGTATCGCCTACAGGTCGCAATTCTTACTGAATTTTCTTCAAACTTTGTGTATTTACTCTTTAGACCATTTTCGTTTTGTTTACCCTGATGTTGCCTACAGGGGGCAATTCTTACTGGATTTTCTTAAAACTTTGTATACTTACTCTTTACACCCTAAGGATGATCCGTATTGTTTTTTGGTGCATGCCATACCCCAGGGGCAGAGCCACGCCCATTCCTTGTATTTATTTGTTTGTCGTCTACAAGCCACATTTCTTAACGTATCATCTTGAATACTTATTATTTGTACCATAAGAAACATCCCCTATCATTTGGGTTGCATGCCAAACCACCAGGGGCAGGGCCACGCCCATTTTCTTTTTGTATGTTGCCTACAGCCCACAATTCGTAATCGATCATATTGAAACTTAAAATATTTATTTCTTATACCCTAATGATGATCCCTTTTGTTTCGGGTGCATGCCCGACCCCATGGGACAGCAACGCCCATTTCTTGTATTTGTTTTGTCATGTATAGGCTGTATTTCTTAACGTATCATCTTGAAACTTTGCGTACTTATTCTTGGTACCTTGATTTTGGTGCATGCCCGATCCCCAGAGATAGTACCACGCCCATTTTCTTTTTGTGTATCTGTGTCACCTACAGGCCATAATTCTTAATCGATCGTCTTGACCACTATAATTTTTGGCGCATGCCGGACCCCCTGGGACTGGCCACGCCCAATGTTTTTGTGTCTTGTGTTCGCCTACAGGATGCAATTCCTAATAGATCCTTTTAAAACTTTGCATACCTATTCCTTGTACCCTAAGGATCACCCCTATTGTTTTTGGTGATTTCCTATCCCCCAGGGGCAGACCCATGTCCATTTTACTTCGTGTCTGTGTGTGTTGCCTACAGGCCATGATTCTAAATGGATCGTCTTTAAACTTGGGATATGTATTCCTTATAGCCCAAGGACGACAACTGCATGTCCCGACTCCCAGAGGCAAGCCACGCCCAATTTATGTGTTTGTGGTTTACAGGCCGCAATTCTGAATGAATCAGCTTGGTACTTGGCATATGTATTCCTTATAGCTTGAGGGCGTCCACTTTTGCTTTTGGTAAATGTCCCGATCCCCAGGGACAGAGCCACGCCCACCTTTTGCCTTTAGCGTCTGAAAGCCACAATTCTGAATGGATTATCTTGATGCTGAGGCACGACCCTCAACGCTAAACAAACCAAATGCCTAGCCTTCTTGACAAAGTACCATATCAATCAAAGCAGGAATGTGGATGTATATTGCAGCGTTAACGTTATGTTTCTCAGTTATCCATGACTCAGTTAGCAAACACACGTCAGTTCTATTGGTTATGATAGACGCCGACAATGCACCGATCTTCCCATTGTTTGAGTATGCATTCCATAGTGAAAAGTTCAAACACCAAATAAGGTTATGTAACGGTTGGTAAGGAATCTTAACGAGCGTAGGAATACATGTGGGCTTCGGTTGTTTTCTACGGGAAAAAAGTAAACTATCGGACGAATAGGACGTTGAAATTTGGAGTAACCTGCTCGCTTACCCCGCGGTCTTTTCCTGAATTCATTTCTGTTTTTGGAAAGGATCCTTGTTTTGAGCTTCAGTTTATGATTTGTAAGGAGACTGTCACAATCGTTTTGTTTGAAAATGACATGCCCTGTACACAGGTTTTGTCATCAGGATATCGTGAACCAATTTTGACACGATTTTGACAGTCTCCTTACAAATCATAAACTGAAGCTCAAAACAAGGCTCAAAAAAACTGTTTGCATCGCCCAAACGCAGTAGGGTACGACTTTTTAGAGTTGATTATGTCCTTGCACGTGCACTATGCATTTTCCAGCTTTGGCATAAAAAAAAATCCTTCTATGACCGTTCTTCTCTCAGTTGAAATTTCAACTGAGTGAACTTGACAGAGGAAGAATCGGTTGTAGCCAGAGTGTGATTGGGAGACTATGGCAGTGTTTCCAGGCAACCAATTCAATTCAGAATCTTCCACCGTCATAGCAAGAGCCATTGTGTGGCTTCAGCAGGGTTTTACACAGAGGAATGTTGTAGCCAGAGTGTGATTGGGAAACTATGGCAGCGTTTCCAGGTAACCAATTCAATTCAGAATCGCCCACGGTCATAGAAAGAGCCATTGTGTGGCTTCAACGGGGTTTTACACAGAGGAATGTTGTGGCCATAGTGTGATTAGGAGACTATGGCAGCGTTTCCAGGCAACCAATTCAATTCAGAATCGCCCACGGTCTGGTTGGCCAAGATCCACGTCACAACTTCAAGACCGGCCTCATTCAAATGGCCTTATATCAGTGCGTTGTTACAACGAGATGTCTGCGAGATGAACTGCAAAATGCAAGTGGAGGTGGTACGGTGATGGTGTGGGCTGTAATTTCAGGACTCCTCTTTTTGTCGTCAAAGGAAATTTGACGGGTATCAGGTACATAGACGAAATTTTACAGCCTTTTGTCATCCCAAGTCTTCGTCAAATTAGAAAAGGTTCTGTTCTTCGAGATGACGATGCTAGACCACATAGAGCACGAGTTGTTAATGTATTTTTCTCACCAAAAATGGTATTGAACGAATGGATTGGCCTGCGTACTCTCCTGACTTGGCACCAATTGAGCATGCATGGGATGAGTTGGACAGACGTGTGAGAGACAATTATAGGCAACCTGATAATCTTCAAAAATTGCTGCAATTCCTACAGGCAGAGTGGCAGGCCGTTCCCCAGATGTTTTTTCGACGTCTGGTCGACAGCATGCCTCGTCGTTGTGTCGACTGCTTACGAGCACGTGGTGGTTTCACTCGTTATTAACAAAGTTATCGAATTTGAGACAGTTTTGTTGGACCTCATTGTGCTCAAAGTGGCGAATTTTCATCAGATCCTCAGAATAGTTGTGTTTAAAAAGAGCATATGCTTTGCATAACAGACTCAACATTGAGACATATTGAACTTATTCTGACCAAAAGTGTGCTTAAAATTTTTGATTTACATGTTCCCTGTGTCTAATAAAATGTCAAACAAAAATAATTGTTTGACCCTTAACTTCTTTTGAGTAGTATAATTTGAATGATGATTTCAATATTATATTCATTTTGTATTATCTATTTTAAACTATTTTAGCTCTTTAACTAAATGTTACATAATGCATATTTAATGAATATACAACTGGTAGTAGTTTTTTTCTTTGATGTCCATAGCAGTTATATCTCATAACAACCTCTCATGACATCATCAGAGGGTCATCCCAGGTCGATATATTCGGCTCATATCAACCGCTGATAATGTAGATGATCGAAATAATACAAAGAACACAGAAATAAAATTTTATTCTTTTGACAATAAAAAAAGTTATGGTACAGTTTGTAGCATTCAGTAACGAAATAGACGGTGTACTTATCGGCATATTTAAATTGGTTATCCATACTCCATGTCTAAGATATCTTTCAGAATTTTCTTTCCGCCCACATTATTTCTCCACACACTGCAAGATTTGAAAGTATTTATCGCTCAAAAGTTCCTTTGTAAAGTATTTTTGGATACACTCCACTTAAACCAGTCGGTCAAATCCTTCTCTGAACATACCTAAATTTCAATCACGGCTCATTGTCAGAAATATCGGAAAAGATTGCCTTTTGATCCAAATTTTCTTCAAGCTTTGGATAGATCCTCAACATATTTGCATCCACATCTATTCCATCGTCAATATGATGACTAAAAAGGATTGATTATTCGTCTGATTTCGTTTAATTATCCATTTTGTTCTTGCTTTCAATTCAATTTCCCAAAATGGCGACGTGTAAACAAAAACACGCGCAATATTACATCGGTAATTCTCGCTATTTGGCGGAAACTACCGAGCAATTATCATATCACTGTTGACTTTTTTAGAAGAGTCCATTAAATTTAAGGGTGAACGTTGTATTTGTCAGATATAAACCTACTCTCCCTCGGATTGATATGATAGAGAACACGCGGGCGAATCCCAAGGGTTCTCTATCATATCAACCTTGGGTAGGTTAATATCCTATACTTAACAGCCTTGACCAATATCAAATAAGAAGGGGGAATACAAATGCAACACACAAATATTCGCGTTAAGTACATGTATATGCAAAATCAGCTCAAATGGCAACAAATTTTAAAAATCGGTTGCTACTAATTTTTTATAGTTATAATAGCCGTTAAATACGCTTATTTTTAGCTTTGTTAAATTTAAAATAATTGATATTTTAAAAATACTAAATAACACACTGCAATACACTGTCAATCTTAGCTAAGTATAGGATATTAACCTACCCGAGGTTGATATGATAGAGAACACGCGGGCGCAGCCCAAGTGTTCTCTATCATATCAATCCTACTACTACTACTTGGTGTTTAACGTCTGCTTCCACATAAGTGATATCGCAGAGGGAGAGTAGGTTTATATCTGACATATACAACGTTCACCCTTAAATTTAGTGGACTCTTCTAAAAAAAAGGCAACAGTGATTGGTTAATTGCTCGACAGCACGTGACGTGTTTGTTTATACAATCGCCATTTTGTAGTAATTGAACTGAAGAAAGCTAAAACAAAATGGATAGTAAAACGAAGTCAGACGAATAATCAATCCTTTTTAGTCATCATATTGACGATAGAATAGATGTGAATGCAACTATGATGATGATCTATTCAAAGTCTGAAGAAAATTTGGATCAAAAGGCAATCTTTTCCGATAATTCTGACCATGAACCGTGACTGAAGGTTACTTTTCGGTATGTTCAGAGAAAGATTTGACCGACTGTTTTGAGTGGATTGTAGCCGTAGCCAAAAAAACTGTACAAAGGAACTCTTGGGTGATAAATACTTTCACGTCTTGGGATGTGTGGAGAAATGATTTGGGCAGAAAGAAAATTCTGAAAGATATCTTAGACATGGACTGGAAAGTGGATAACCGATTTAAATAAGCCGATAAGTACGCCGTCTATTTAGGTCCTGAATGCTACAAACTGTACCAAAACAATTTTTTTTTAATTGTCAAAAGAATAAAATTTTATTT
This sequence comes from Patella caerulea, assembly GCA_036850965.1. Lineage (NCBI taxonomy): Eukaryota > Metazoa > Mollusca > Gastropoda > Patellidae > Patella > Patella caerulea. The sequence goes on along the minus strand of JAZGQO010000001.1, from coordinate 43,358,062 downwards.
CTGTGTTCTTTGTATTATTTCGATCATCTACGTCAAGCGCGGTTGATATGAGCCGAATATATCGACCCGTAATGACGTCATCAGCGGTTGATATGAAATATCAACCTCTCAGGACGTCATCAGCTAGGTAAGCAATGTCTTATTTTCTCACTAAGATGTTCATTTACATTGTTCAGGCGTTCACGGGGACTGACACGCGACCGTGAAAAATTGCCCAGTAAAATTGACTTTGACAGATTATAGTTTCGACATTGGTTGAATGGCACGGGATCTGAACGTAGTAATGGCGAGTGTAATGAGACATACGTTCAGAGCTGAACTAGTTTCAAACAAGATCAACACCATTCTATCACAGTCCAACAAAGCTAATTGTAGCGCATCCTAATGGCGCAAATCGCAGTTTTAGACTGCGCAAATTCGTTACTTACAACACCAAGGCCCTGTTTCACCAAAACTTAAATCTCCTTAAAATCGTCTTAATCTAAAATTTCATCCTAACTTTAGATAGATGACCTTCACACAACGATTTAAAATCCTCTAAAATAATATTTTAAGTTAAAATTTAATACTAACTTAAAGCAATATTGTGTCAAGATGGCCGACTAGCTGTACACGCTTAAGAGCGAGAGATAAATTTTACCTTTTATAATGAGATTTCTTGCTTAGAATGCTTTTAAAGTTTGCATATTTATACATTTAGTGTCAAGGATTATATACGTGAAGTTTGTGCACCTAAATATTATGTGGATCTTCAAAAATTCAAGGAAATAGGATACTTTTGTATATTTAATAATACAGCTCACTTGAGGCTGAGTTGTTTTCGGATCTCAAATAAGTGAGTAGACATTAAAGTATAAACACGAAGGTCACATACTACATACCGTCCTGTAACATTTAAACGCTACTGTATTTGCAATTATTTATTACCAAAATGCCAAGTAAAAAAGGCCGAGAAAAGAAGAGTCCAAGGGAATTCGACTCAAGCAGCTCACATAGCATAAATTCCTTTTTAGATAGTATGCTGGAATCTAACGATTCAATTAGATTCTTAATTACAGAAATTTTGAAAAGAGACGTGTTGGTTACCCATCTGTCAAATGCCATGGCACCCGAAATCATGCAAAGAGCAGAGCAAAAATTTTCTGAAATCATGGATTTGTCATATAGACAAATCAGTAGAAGTCACAGAGTAGGGAAGAGATATTCGAATTACCCCCGAGATATAATTGTTCGCTTTATTAGTTATAGAGACAAGGCTACCATATACGGTCAAAAACGCAATCTAAAGGAGTTTAACGCCGCTAATAAACTTCAAGTCTACGTAAACGAGTCTTTAACCAAGAGACGTTCCCTACTATACAGAGACATAAGATCAGTTTTTAAGCAAGGATGTGTGAAAAACTGTTGGACCTATGATGGTAGATTATATGTTAGAACCTTAGCAGACGACAAAAATGTAGAGATTTGATCACAAGAAGACCTAAAACAGTTTGACACGGCTACAGAACAATATACAACAAGATCTCGACCGAATAAACAGAACGACCGACAAACCGAAACAGCGATACCTGCTTCTGGTTCTGCACTTGATAGAAACGACCCTAATGTGAGTGCTAACTTAATACAGAGGTAGGGTGCCCCACCCTAAATGAATATCTCTAAATATCTCGACAATTACACCACAATACTAATATATTTAGAAAGCCTTAAATCTGTTTCACACATTTATAGTCACTAAATAAACGACCATGTTGTACTTAATAAGCTGTGACCATTTTAACCATACGTAAATAATACTGAAAAATGGTTTGGAGTGGCGTCCATAACATCCGGACACTTTTGAGTAAAAGATAGGTTACGTGCCCTTGTTTTGAAATTAGTCTCGCTTAACTAGTCTACCGACCATTCTACGTCTAATTGACGGGTCGGGATAATCAAGACTACTTTTTTACGAAACATGGAACAAGAAATTGAATTTAGAAGCACCAACATCAGGCGTCTCAACAATATTTTTAAGAACCTTGTAAAAGTAAAATGAAACTACTGCTTTGATCATTATTCTTCCATACGGACTTTGAGTCAGAGATATTATTTGTACTTAACCAAAATATGCAGCTTCTAATGGTACAGCTAATTATAAGGCAATTTAAAAAATAAAACGAGCGTAATTTCTAAAGATGCCGAAATAACCAAAAAGTTAAATATTATTGCTATTCTACGGTGGCTGGGAAAGGCCATCCGATGATTTTATTTTTCCAAAATTATCTCGATCGATCGACTTAGTATCTCGATCGATCGACTTAGTATCGAGTATCTCGATCGATCGACTTAGTATCTCGATCGATCGACTTAGTATCTCGATCGATCGACTTAGTTTCTCGATCGATCGACTTAGTAAAACAAGGCTGGAGCATCATATCGAGGCTGCTTGAACCGGAAACTACATTAGATGCCCTCCCCTGCCGCCTCAGTAAACAGATGCCAATTATCAAGTTTACTACATCGGTGATTAAAAATAATGGTAAGCATGCTAATTTCTTTGTGTAATGGGTGTGCACGGAATGCGACTGTCAGTGAGTATTTGGCTATTGCCTTCATAGTATAATATGTATACTAACTGTATTTTTTTGATGTATTTCAATTGTAAGAATCCTGTTACTCTTATCAGGCGGGGTCAGAATGTGACCCTCTATGATAAAATTCCAATGAAGGACACACACTGTACAGGCTCTGCCATAGACATAAAAACCGAGACACTGTGAGGACGAATTGTTTAAAACCACTGTTTCATATATTCAACAAAACTGAGAAAAAATGTTTTTAGTAAAGAAATTATTTTGGTTTTAATTCAGTGTGATAATCACACGGAAGACTATGAATTCATTTATACGACACCCTGTTATTTTAAATAGCAGGCCTCGTCTAGGCCAACGACTACGGTAACTCAGAACCCCAAAACTAGCTTGCCATTTTTATTTGTCAACAATTAAAAATTGAAAATATCATATCGTCGGCCGGGTTTGTCAAACTGCCAACAAGTATTGCTTCTGATACGAAATTGACATAGACAATGGGGGGTTACTAATTTAATTTACAATTTCATTCTTAACTTGATGTATATAGTAATATTTTATTCTGAAGTATATAATAGTATTTTATTCTTAACTATATAATGTAATGTAATGACGGTCTTAACAAGTATATGAATCGTATTATAAAGATAATGTTCTGTATTGTTCTAGGCGCAGTCAGCAGACATTGAACAAAACAACGAAGAATTTTATAATTTCCTTGCATCGAGAATGACGAAAGACCTTGTCGCTAAAATGAAAGACGAAAAGGTAATTGTAAAGCCGATTATCAATGTCCCCAAAGGCTTTGATCTGATTAAAATCTTAAAATATCATGTGGCGTACAAAAGATCCATTGGCAGTTGCAATTAGACATTTGCCCGAGCAAAATTTCTCGCAAAGCACACTGTATAGCGTATGCCCGTTTTCATTAGCCCAGTATTGTAGCAGAACAGTAGGACGTTAAACTCCATTTCATTTCTTAAGAATTTGGTATACGTATTGTTACAAACACAGTGTGCAATGTGATCTTAGCAACCAAAACAATTGGCCCTACTAATCGCCGACAAGAGCGATTTTTGGATAATATCGCCCACAATGTTGAAAACAAGTGCGGACAAGAAAAGGTATGTTATATGCAAACACACCCTATCCAAATTTTAATTATTTCTGATAATTATTGGATGGTTGTTACTCTTGCTCAGTTTTAGTCTATTTACCTTATGGGCTGCGAGGACGACTTAGTGCTGTAGGGGTTTGTTTCGTTGTCTGGCAACCTATCTTTATAAAACTACATATGAGGACAGTACGGCCTTAAAGGAGCTAAATCGCTAATATTTCGGCCCTAGAAATGGATCCAAATGGGTCGAAACGCATGTAATAATGTGAACTGGTTGTATATGAACTGATTGTTTCCATTTTGACTCTAATGTCAAATCAATTATGTCCAGCGAAATACGGCATGAGCCTCAACCCAATAGAAATATTTCGTGTCTGGTTATTCCAGTCTATTGCACATGCTCTTTGGATAAGTTATGCTATCGCCGTTTGAGTTGGAGTCGTGAAATTTGTTTAGCCTTGTTCATTCTGGTCACTTGTTATAAGGGACGCTGAAACGTACCATGGTACACAATTCGTGTACCAACGGTAAAATGTTTATTTTGTCTTAAATATCGGATATCAGAAGCCTACTTTTCCAAGGTAAGATAACAACATCAATGTTGATTTGAATTGACAAATAAATCGTGTTTTCAACGTGTAAGAATTTGGATGATATTGAGTTAGAGACTTGGCTACTTTAATGCAAACTCAATACAATTTAGTAATCTCTTAGAAAAAAATGATTGAGAAACTTTGAGGGTTCTGCTTTACTATACCATTGCAGTTACGCTCGGGTACCACATGATATAAACTATATGTCTGTAGCCGATGTCGAACCTTACAGTAGCTAAGTCTCTAACTCGATATCATTCAAAATCTTCGACAATGAAAAGATGGGCTTCAGATATCCAATATTTAAGACAAAATAAAAAATCTATTATTGGTATACCATAATCCATGTACGAAAATTAAATGGTAGCTGGCTTTTCTTTTCGCACGTATACAATGAATGGCCATTTTGCTCAGTAATCCCAGCCAGAATTTGGCTATTTTTTTATAATTGCGTTAAATTTTTGTTTAGAACCGAAATAAATTTACTATTAGTCAATCCCCACGCTAAAAACATTAACAAAATTGATCGTGTATATCTGAAATAGACACGACCGAAGCACAAAATAGTGCCAATATGCCGACGTCAAATCTAGAGTTGTAGATGTTATTTCTGTGAAAAATCATTGGAAGAAGCGATAAGAGTGATTATACAGTCCTAAAGGCTGCAGGAAGGCTATTGTTTACATTGAAACATTGTGTCTTGTAATCTTGATAACTGTTGACATTTTGTTTGTTTGTTGATGTGACCTCATGACCCGTGACGTTTAGATAACGTCATGGATATCGTGGCTATTGACTGTGTCAGAGTCACTTCAATGCAGGTAGGGTGAGTCTGTCGTTCAGATTGCCATAATCCGTTTTAGGCCCATTTTTAACAAGGGACATGGAGAACGAGGCTAGAGGGTGACACATGGAGACCATACGCTGTAATGTAGACTGGAATAACCAGACGCTAGAGATTGGCATACAATCCAGACTTCTAGCGTATTTCGCCAAACATAACTGATTTGAAATTAGAGTAAAACGGAAATGAATGAATGAATGCAAATCCGTTTATATACATTAAAATAAGATTATTTTATGCGTTACCACCCATTTGGCTCCTTTAAAATTAAGTTTTTGAATATTGTTTCAGGTCGATGTGACAACTGTACCGTTGATGAATGATGAACAGTTAATGTGTTATATACCAAAGCACGGGGACAGACTTGCCGCCTTTCAGTTTTGTAAAACCCTGACCAAAGAAAACGGAAATGATACAGGGACGGTCAGTAAATGAAAGAGTAGTTTGTTGCAAAATCTTAGAAAGAAATTCAAAGAAAAATATAAAGAAGGTGACGGGGAGAAGACAGACTCCAAATCAAACAATGGAAGACAAAAATCCACTCGTGTAATAGAAATTGGTTGGATTGACTACGATAGTTCAGTTGGAACATTTTAAGCAAGTAAGATCTAAAAAAGGTGGCGGTACACGTAATATCTCAGTCAGTAAGTTCGTGAAAAAAGATAACATTTTACAATCGGCAAAAGAACTATTTTTCCCAAACAACCATTCGCCTAGAGGTCATTTGGAGGATTTCACATCAGAACTGAAGGACTTTAAAGAATGCGAAATAGACGATAATTTAACACTGGGGGAAATGTACAAGCTGACCAACATGCGTACTATGCGATTTTACCTCGCTACACGCAAGAAAGAGGCTTCCTCTGATGATAAATGTGACGACGAAGATATAATAAATACAACGTTTTCCAACACAGCTGATGGTCACGTGGATGATGACATTTTACCCGACCTTCAGATCTTTGACAATAATGACGAGGAAAGTAATAATACATATTATGAAGAAGGTATCGTTGTCCCTTCATTTGGCACTCGTGTTTCAGATGCAGGCACGACCTCTCGAGTATCGGTATCCGCCACATCAACTGCAAACATACCATCGAATTTTACCCTGACTGCAACGCGAAGTCCAGGAAATGGCGACTGGTCCGACGATGAAATCCAGTTCGGCCCCATACTTGATGTTCAGAACGTTTCTCTTCAAATGACACTGCCAGTGCAAACATTGTATGATAGACCGTCGCGGAGTATTGTAATACGAAGGTCGTGTTGTTTGAAGGACGTAATGAAGGTTTTTTCAGACAGATCTATACTTGACGAACGTTTATCTATAATATGGAAGTTGGAAAACGGGGTCAAGGAAGAAGGCGTTGGCGACGGCGTATATAAAGATTGTCTGACACAGTTTTGGGAAGAATTCTACTCACAGTGCACTGTCGGCTCCGACTTCAAAGTGCCATTTTTACGTCACGATTTTGGTGCTGAAGAGTTGGGCGCTGTCGCCCGAGTATACTTGGCTGGCTGGCGCGAATTTAATTATATCCCCATAGCAATTGCGCCAGTATTTATGGAGGAAGTCATATACGGTAGATCATTCAGTGATCTAATGGGAAGTTTCCTTGCGTTTGTGGATCCACTAGAAAGAGATATTTTAAAGAAAGCTCTCGCAGATTTTGACAGCGTTCAACCAGAGGAACTGATAGACGTGTTGGATCAGTATAGTTGCCGCAAGATTACAAACAAAGAAAATCTGATTACGATTATCTCGGAATTAGCACATAAAGAAATAATACAAACACCCATGTTTGTGATCGATTGTTGGCGGTCTGTTCTAACGCCAATGGCGTTCCACAAACACGAAGAACTGTTGGCCAGCTACAAGCGCCTGTTGCCAGATACTAAGAAACTACTAAACGTTCTGCGGTTCCCTGAAGATATAAGAAACACCGAAGAACCTGTAGCTGGATATCTCAAGCGCTATGTTAAAGGTCTTGATTCAAACATGCTTAGTCGTTTCCTACGTTTCTGCACTGGTTCCGACTTGATGTTGACTGATAATATAACAGTCCAATTCACAAGTCATACAGGGACAGGTCTTGGGAAGCGCCCCATTGGACATACCTGTGGTGCGGTACTTGAGGTACCTAAGGAATATGATAACTTTCCCCAGTTCCGTCATGAATTTAATAACATTTTGAATAGCAATGTGTGGACAATGGACCTAGATTAACAGATTACTTCTTGATATGAAGTGTATAACATAATTTTATTGTACGCCCATGTCGTCATCCAGTCCGTCCGTCCGTCCGCCTGCCAATAATTGACTTGTAACGCGATACCGGCTACAATTTTGGAAGTATTGTGGTTATGAGAAGAGTTTCGTCATATATGGTAGGGGGCATTTAGGTCATAAACCAGTTCCGCGACTTTCTGATCCAAAGTTATCCCCTCTTTACCGAAAGCCTCGAGAAGGACAGTCCGGTTCGATGATACCCCCGCCTTTGCAGAAAACCTTGTGAACGCGATAGTGACTTAAGATTATTAACAGAAGTCAGAAGATTACGAAATCTGTCGTTACCTCCATTTGCCGAAAGACTTGTGAAGGCTACAGGTTTTAAATTTAAATCAGATATTATGTGTTCAGGTGACACCCTTGTTTTTATTTCAGTTTATTTCATTCAAGAATAAAGTGTTTTATAAATTCAAATTGTTATGTAGTAGAATATGTCTATTTTGTACAGTGCGCTTTTCAGAAAGGATCATAATTAGGGAACATGACCTTATTCCTCTTGCTTGCATGATCACCTATCGGAAACTCAACCAGGATGTCAGTAAACCTAATAATAACGAAAACCGTATTCAGGGGATGGAAACTAACTCAAGAAGGGATTGCCTATGTATACAGGCGCGGATCCAGGATTTTTTGCAGGGGGGGGGTCTAGGTTTGATAATTGCGGTGGGCTGCGCCGAAGGCGCCCAACCAATTAACGGGGAGTTTGGGGGCCCTCTCCCAGAAAAATTTGGTAAATTAGATTCAATTTGGTGCATTCGGACATTTCAAATGCATAAATCTATACCCATGCAACTGCCCTGAATATGCGATTTGTCTCTTGACAAACTCAATAACTTCATCGATATTGGTAAGGTTCTTCCGTCGGTACAGATTTAGTCTGGCAAGAACACGCCGGAAATGTCGTGCGCTTATGCTGTATCCAAACTCAGCTGCAAGAACGTATCGTAGTTCGTGATGACTTAATCCAAGAGTAAACAGATTTTTCACAAGTTCATCCATGTCTCCACTTACTAGTGCACCGTTATGTTTAGCCTCGATATGATGCTCCAGCCTCGTTTTACTAAGTCGATCGATCGAGATACTAATTCGATCGATCGAGATACTAATTCGATCGATCGAGATACTAATTCGATCGATCGAGATACTAAGTCGATCGATCGAGATACTAAGTCGATCGATCGAGATACTAATTCGATCGATCGAGATATTAAGTCGATCGATCGAGATACTAAGTCGATCGATCGAGATACTAAGTCGATCGATCGAGATAATTTGGAAAAAAAAATATCATCGGATGGCCTTTCTCAGCCACCGTACTATTCAGAATCGTCAACAATAGATTTTTTACGGCTGTAGTAGTGTTTGGTGTTTTGAACATTTCCGCATGCTGTTGCTATTTATAGCCTCAATGAGTGTGCGAGACTGTTAGAAATCAGTAGTAAGTCATTGAACTAAAACGTGCAGGATCAACGTGTCAAGAACAACTTTTCAGTTGGCACGTGGGGCACCCTAACAGAGGTCACTGTTGGATGTCGGAGTTGTAACTTCTACCCCCGCGCCTTAAAATCATATTGTTAATAACTCTGTCTGTATCAGATTGATTACATGTTTCTTAATTAAAGTCATATCCCTTTGTCCATCGTCTACTTAATAGTGTCCATGTACAATAGCAATTTACTTATTACATAGTATACGTACCTAAACTAATTAAGCAGTATTCTGCATAAATTATTACACAATAATTCTTAACAAGTATTGTCCTAGAGTAACAGGCATTGTTTGACATTAGTCTAAACATAATCATTAAATCCTAACGACGTCCTAATATTAAATGTAATAAAGTCTTGTAGATTCAGAGATATCAAAAACCAATTAATGCACTTAGTTTTCGCATACTGAAGTATCATAAAAATATGTTTATTATATAAAAATTATATTACATGTATATCACAAATTAAAAAAAAAATATTTAAAGTGCTTATTTATTGTACATTTAACTACCATAAAGTTAGTTATATCATTGACTAACCAATATTTTTGTAGCATTATTCTATAAAAAATTGTCTCACTTTATGAACTTACATTATATCAGATTAATCAAATATCCTATAATGAATTTAGTTTATGTTTATACAAAACGTAAACAGTAAACATTTAGTTACACGTTAACATTAGTGATTATAGCTCAAATGGGTATGAGCCGAATTGTTGTATGTGTCATTACAATAATCGCAAATGTCATTGAGATAAAAGAATCGTATGTATTATTGAGAAAGATATTGGCGTAAATTGACCTCATTATGGTGTAAACATATTTTACTGAGAATTATAAATTTATCATAACCCTAACCTATACTACGGTAATATACTTTATGACTACTCACATTTGAACCATAAGGTTCTTATATTACTTATTACATAGAAGAATCGTATTTATCATCGTTGTAAAACGAATCACCAGGCAATATTAATAGTGCTACTATGATGCGGCTAAATACTCCCATCGTTATAAAAAGAATCATCAGGTCATTCCAATAGCGTTACTTTGATATTTATGATAAATATATATATTTTTAAAAAATCACAAACTAAAGATAAATCGTCATATAATTTATTTATCAATCGGTTTCTCAACGCATCAGGGTAGTATATTTGCTTGTACTTAACAGCACTAAGGACGATTGTGAGCCGAATTGATTGTTTTTATGTGCAATTGTTGATTCCATACCATATTCCTGAAGCAATGGCGCGAGAAATCCCTCTCTTACCATTGCTGGATAGAAGTCATATTCTTGAAATTGGGCGGGGCGTGTCTCTTTTTAACGTCCAATCAAATCCCTCCTCTCTTCTCGCATTCGGCATAATTTTCAAAATGGCCCACGAAGAAAACATGTTGGCACTGGATAATCGAGCATAATAATGTTCGCGGGTTATGACGTAAACAAGTCGCGATTGTCACTAGATACATTGCGGTAACATATTTTGAGGTCTGGTTAACCCCGATATTGTTTGTTACAATGTAGGTCATTGGTTGGTAATGGCACTACTGACCAATAATAATTTAGCATATCAATGTTCACTCAAGATAGCAGTTCTAATCAAACGAAACACTGCGCAGGAGTATGATTATTTATATATAGTTTATATATAGTTATATATCTGTCTAAGATATATTTTTATTTGTATAATATAGCTAATGCTCTGGTATATTTATTATTGTTACTCTCTGGAGATATCAACCCTAATCCCGGTCCACACTCTAATAATTTATCAATAACACATCTGAATGTAAGGAGTTTACGTAACAAGATTGATTTGATATCGGCCGAGTTAGATAGGTATGATATTCTCTCAATATGTATGATATTCTCTCAATATCTGAAACATGGCTGAATAGTGATATACTAGATAGTTCAATCTCCCTTCCATTTTATCATGCACCTATTAGAAAAGACAGAATTAAAGACACAAATGGTGGCGGGGTTATTGTTTATGTACGCAACACTTTACTTTACAAAAGACGCACAGACCTAGAAGTTGGTGATATTGAGTGTATTTGGCTGGGGATCCACTCCAATAATATTAAATTTCTAATTGGTACTTTTTATAGACCACCAAATTATTCGGCTTCTAAAAACTTAAATATCCTTGAATCATTTCAATTGGCTTTAACCGACGATATCAACAAATGTTTTATACTTGGAGACTTTAAAATTGACTTTAATTCTAAAACTCATCCCTTTATACATGATGCTATAAATATGTTTGATTTGACATAACTTATAACTGAAACAACCAGAATTAGCAATTTTGGCAAAAATACTACATTAGATCTCATTTTAACCAATGTTCCCCAATTTATCAAAGATTTTGGCTGTCTTGATAACTTTTGCAGTGACCACTGTCCGATATATTGCCAACTTTTATTTCATAGCCATCACAAACAGTCTTACAAACGACTTATTTGGAACTACGATGAAACTGATCACATCTCTCTGAAACACGCAGTATTAACAACTAATTGGGACACAGTACTAAACCTAGAATCTATAGATGAATCATGCAATACATTTACAAATGAGCTTATTAAAATTACCAAAAAACACATTCCGAACAAACTAGTTACAATTAGGCCAAGAGACAAACCCTGGGTGAATAATGAAATTAGACGATTGAGTAAAAGGAAAAACAAAATTCATAAAAAAGCTAAAAAGTCAGATTTGGCAAATCACTGGGCAGAATTTCGGAAAATCAGAAACCAGTACAAGAACCTTATAGAAAATAGCAAATTACAATATTATTCCAAATTAGACAACAAAATTAATGACGAAACAATTTTGGCAAAAAGTCCTGGTGGAAACTACTAAATAAAATAAAACCAAGTACGAACAATCCAAACCATTAGGCAAAATTCGAAGTCCTAAAAAACGTTATAGGCAAAATAGTTAGGCAAAGTAGTGTAATCAGCAAATGGACTTGTTAAAGAGAATGGCTCATCTAAAGACTAAATACCCCCTCTAATAGTAGATAACGACACTGTTTTTACACAAAAAGAGAAGGCGAATGCGCTTGACGATTTCTTTATTAAGCAGTCACAACTAAACGAAGCACAGCACGATCTTCCCACAACAAAACGCATTACAGCATCAATTACTAACATCACACTTACAAAAACAGAAGTTAAAGATATGCTTTTATCAATTGATGTTTCAAAAAGCTCCGGTCCTGATAATATCAGTGGAAAGGTATTAAAATCTATAGCTTCCGAAATTTCTTTACCTCTTTGTCAACTATTTAATCGATCACTGCATTCAGAATTATTCCCCACTCCTTGGAAATTTGCTCATGTTTTGGCAGTAGATAAGAAAAATAGTAAGAATGATTGTTCAAATTACAGACCCGTTTCCTTGCTGTGTTTGATTTCGAAAAATGAGTATTATAAACAAGTCTTTAACTTAGTTAAGTGTTCTGTGCAACCGTCCCATATAACATCTGCATAATCGAAATTCTTGGATAATAACATACTAACAAAATGGTTTTAAGAAGGGAGATTCAACTATCTACCAACTTATTGATCTAAATCAGTTCTTAGTTAAGGCCATTGATATGGGAAGTTATGCGAGGACGGTGTTCTGTGACATCAGTAAAGCTTTTGACAGAGTCTGGCATGCCGGACTTTGTCATAAGCTGGACTCTGTAGGCATCAGAGGGGGTCTACTAAACTGGTTTAAAAACTATCTATGCAATCGAAAACAGAGTGTTATACTAAATGGTGCTTCTTCTGATGCCTCCATTGTTCCTGCTGGTGTTCCACAGGGCTCCGTTCTCGGTCCTCTTTTATTCCTTGTTTTCAACAATGATATAGTTAATGAACTTGATTCAAACGTTAAATTATTTGCAGACGATACCACAATATATTTACTTATTGAAGATCTAATGAAAAGTGCAGAAGTCTTAAATCTAGATATCGAGAGAATAAATGTTTGGGCAGACAAATGGCTAGTTACTTTAAACCCCTCAAAAACTGAAACACTCACCACTTCTACACGAATGCCTTCTCAATCACCGCCCCTATTTATGAATAATATTAAAATTAAAGAAGTTTTAGTACATAAACATTTAGGCTTTTTCTTCCAAAATAATTCGAAATTTGATGTCCACATTAATAATATTTGTAAAAAAGTTAATAAACTAGTAAACTGTTTAAGATCTCTGAAATATCGACTAAACAGAAAATCCCTTTATACAATATATACTTCTTTTATTTTACCTCATTTCGATTATGCAGATGTTATATGGGACGGTTGCACAGAACACCTAACTAATAGACTTGAGCAACTACAATTAGATGCACTGCGCACTATTTGTGGCGGCGTGAGAGGAACTAGCCATTCCTTATTATATAAAGAAACTGGAATTGTCCTTTTAACAGAACGACGGAAAAGACATAAGTTGTTTTTATTTTATAAAATTGTTAAAAATCTAACACCTGAATACCTATCTAACTTATGCATTACCAAACCCCAATATTATTCTTTTAGACATACCAATATCCCAGAATTCCTTTGCCGCACTACCTTATTTTACAATTCGTTCTTTCCATCTGCTACTAGATTGTGGAATTCCCTTGACTCTACTGTCCAGTCCTCAGAATCACTAGCAAAATTTAAATTACATTTTACTAAATCAGATATCAATGTTCCTATTTATTTTAATTTTTGCAAACGAAAAAATCAAATAATTCATTCCAAATTCAGACTTTCTTGTAGCGACTTAAATTCTCATCTTTTTTACGTCATCTCTCTGATTCCCCAGCTTGCATTTGTGGTCATCAAGTTGAAGACGTTTATCACTTCCTTCTTGTTTGCTCCTTACATTCAGATGTCAGAAATAATACCATATTATGTCTACCACCATTATATCGAAATACTAATATCCTTTTATATGGAAATTCCGATTTTTCACTTAAAGAAAATACTAAAAATTTTTCAGCTGTTCATGACTTTATTGAAAAATCGAAACGTTTCAGCCATTGAGTAAATATACTTTTCATCTTAAATTTTTTTTCTTAAAAATTTTAATATATTGCCAAAAAAATTTATTTTATATGAAATGTATGTAATTGTATATTTGTATATATGTTATAGTTTAACTATTATTTCTCATAATTCTTAATGTATATACTTTTCTTTGTATCAGAGAGGGGTGATACAGGCTCTGTCCTGTTCCCCAATCCTATTCACTAGTTTGAATAAAATATTGTTTAAACAAAAAAAAAATATTGTTTCACAAACCTATTTTAGGGACAATCCTAACTTTAAATCACGACATCAACAAACATTGATTAGGGCTACGTTGTTAAATCTATTGCAACATATAGATATAATTGGAATAATGATAATATTGTGAACGGCCCGGGTCACATAATTTTAACATATCATCATTCACAAAAACAATTCTTATTTAATTTCTATTTCTTTACATATAACATGGGAAATACAGCTACGGTCTACCCGTTTATTATGTTGTAAGACAATTTAAACATTTGGAACACGCCCCATATTAGAACTCCAATAAAAAAAAACAACACAAACCCCAGTAAACTAAACACAAAAAGGAAATCATTTATTTATATCCAGTGGCATGGAAAGAAGAGTACTCTTATGTAAAAAGATAATATCTGCGTGTACAATGGTTTAATATGGCCAATTTCCTGGTATTGGAAAGCCTATAATACTAGATATACCATAATGTAATATTTACTCGCGCTTTCAGGGGTTATGGTGATTTAAAAAGATAAATCCCAAATGTTTCTATTGAAAAATGGTATAGGCCTATTTGAAATTAAATTTTAATATAAATTTATTACTATTTCTTAATGAAGGCTTACGTTAATAAAACAACACAAATAAGAGAAATTTTAGGGAGACAAAGGTATTGTATCTTGCGAAAAAATCATTTAATTGAGTAAGATAGATAGCCATTTCGGCATTTTCAAAGTATCATTTACATTGACAGGGGGTCTATGGGAATGACATTTCAAATCTAGACATCGGAACAATGTCTATTTGGTACATTAGTTCCAAAGTTGATTAATAATTTACTTTTGAAATAAGACAAAGTTTACAGCCTAGATTAGTCGTTGGCATCACAAATATCATAATATGTTTGTGACAATTATCAATTGTGTACCTTATCCAAAATACCATAAAACTACGAAATTCAAACGATTTACATGTAGTTTATCAATACACGTTATTTCCATTGAAGCCCGTGAGTAAATCAAATGCCATGGTCACGAATCAAATGTCAAGTTCAAGGCCAACCCACCGACACATTTCGAAACAAATAATACACAATTTCACCTGTCTACGACTGTCTGACCATGTACAAATATTACTAAAACGTAATGAACTTTCCCCCGATATTGTAACTGCTAATCCAACCTGTCAACAGTTTTCAGTTTCTAAGCATATTTGCTTTCACCGTAAGTACCGGCAGCGGATATGTGCACTGTGCGGTCGCAAGCGATTTTAACTAAAATCTATTAAACATGTATTATACAAGAGGTAAATCAGGTAAGTCTTTATTTAGGCTTCAGATGTTATAGAAATTATTAAATTAGACCTTTATACACATGACAAGCTCGGATTCAACTCTGTAGGCCCTCAGATGGCTTAGATATAGCTTGGATTTAAACCATCGTCCATTTAAAATTAAATCAGTAATCGCTGACCAAGCTAACATTTACTGTTACTCGGTGACGTCGCTACCGGAAACTGGTGACGAATGGCCTGTCAAGCGAGAGTGCTACTGCTATTGAGAACGTAACTGAATAATCAAGAATATGGGTGGAGTTATCGTCTGCCAATGAAACGATCGACAAAAGGGTGTAGACGCAGTTTATGCCCATTTCTAGTCGAAACTTCTAACACTGATCACTCCGTTCAGAATAAAGTAAATTGACTGAAATTTTCTTTTTTTTTATCATCTATTTTTGAATTATTATAGCAAGAATGGCCAATTATTTATAAAAGTCTTAACTAATGTATCTTTAAAATTGCATTTCGGGTTACAATTGATCTTCGTGAAACGCATAAAATTTAAAATTACACTTTGATTTTCGTGAAAATCTATTTTAGTGATTTTAGCTTAAGTTATTGAGAAAAGGGGCCCTGTTCGCTAAGAAAAGTACACTATTACATCAAAGTACAAGGAGTCTGGTTTTAATTTGGTGTGTTAAAATATTGATTTCAAAAGTAGTGTATTATACTTTATACCGTCATACTATTTTATTCGGTGTGAAAATAATGTTTACGTGGTTATCCCCCTTAATTACGTCCTAAAACAAAGTATTCTGGGAATTCTGATGAAGATCAAAACAGAACTGAGAGAGAGAGAAAAAAAATGGGGTTTAACGTCTACTCAACACAAACTAGGTCATTTTGGGACTAACGTATGGTTGAATTTTATTTCAATTATTCGCTTGCGCGTAGGGGTCTTTAGCAGTGGAAAGAAATCGGAGTGCCCGGAGGAAACCCACGCGGTTGAGAAGGCGCCTCTATCTCCATGCCACATACGCTCACACCAGGGCTCGAAACCACAGCCGCAAGCCAGAGGTGACCTGCCGGATAGAGGTCAAAGCGCGCCACTCTAGCTCACTAGGCCATCCCATTTCAGGTCGATTTAAAAGTCAAAGGTGAAAATAAATTATAAAATGAATTGAATATCAATAAAAATATCTGTGACGCTCATATCGGCAACATTGTGCTGAATCTATTCCGCAATCAGTATTATCTTCTTCTTGGGGATTACGTTTTCTTTGTTACCATCGCCACTAGAACTAAACTGAAGAATTTCGGCTGTAGTATTCGACATTCTGAATGTTGAAAGTGTGTCGAAACGGGTTAATAATTCGTCTTTCAAATCTATAAGGCTTAATTTCTTTTCCCCACCCAGTGACGGCCTTAGTGCGGCTTCTATAAGATCTCTGTTGGAGGGTCTGAAAATATTTCGTTCCCTGTTCTGCGTACTATTGTTCAATGATTCAACATGACTGATTGGAGCAAGGGGTCGGCAATGACTTGGTTGAGTGATGTCGGTCAATCCCCTGGGTAGAGTTGGTTTTAGAAAGTTTCGTGGTACATATCGCTTGAGAATTTCACGGGTTTCAACAGGCTTTCGATATTGAGTCCAGTTTCTGCTTTCGGGTACTTGGTCGTCTTCGGGGGATTCTTCTGATTCTGCAGACAATGGCTGACTTCTCTGTTTGTGTATGTACCTCTTTAGTTTATGTAAACAGTAAAAAACACAGCAACCCCCATACACGGACACAATTATAGGCAACACTAAATACATCGCCACGTTATTTTTATCAGAGTAAAATTCCGAAATGATATTTAATAAACTGTTGTTGGTCGTTGTTGTCGAATTATGATAGCGTGATAGACGTTGTGGGTTGATAAATTCCCCCTCTAATTGTGTCGCTGGATTGAATGTTGTGAAACCTGAAATAGAAAATTTAAGAAATAAATGGGATTTAACGTCCCACATTTCTGTACCGACTGCGCTAATGAAGACTGACACGCACAATACAATGCTCTATTAGGGCAATTGTTCCCGGACTGCGACACTGAGTGATTTCTTTCGCATCCAGGACTCAGACGGGTATCGAATTAGGTAACCGCCCTCCTCAGATTAAACCGGCCTGGAGGATATGCCAGAATGCATCAAAATGTTTTCTATTTTGCAAAATGTATCGACCTCCGCGAAAGAGGTCCCTCAAAATAGTAAAGCCTCCGCCATGATCAACCTTAAAACGCCCTTGAAGTATAGGGAAAGAAACAGGCGTCTCGGTAACACAATAACTTGATCATTCTAATGCTCTACCCAACCCAAGTTGACAGCTACGTTTCAACCTTATTCATTTTTTTTAACTTCCGCTGGTTCTTATGTTTGCACGACAATGGGACTTGGCTAACATGACTACAGTTGCCAAGTCAAAGTTGTATGTCGTGGACTATTCGCCAAAACACGCATTTAAAACAAACCGAAATAAGCACTACCAAAGATTCCATGGGGTAGCCAAATTTTCAGTAAGCAAAGTCCATTCATCATATCTGTCAAATGAAGATGTCGATATTGTATAAATATTGCCTTGATTTTCAACCTTCAATAAATTGCAAGAATTGGTTATACTTCTTTTATGTTTACCTCTGGATTTTAATCGTCAGTAATAATAAAACAAATACATTATATATGCGAGCGAACAGTATTCTATATAACACTTACCGCAGACAGGATTCACAATCACATTTACTATTACTGAGGACAATATTAAGAACAGAGATACTTCCATCTTATCAACACGACTTTGTAGTCTGAATTATTCTCTGTGATCTAAACCAGTTCGTGGAAATCCTGTACATTTCTATTGCTCATGGTCTGAATAAGACGAAGCTATTAAATTTTAATTTCTGTACTTCACCTGAAATGTTGAAATGCTACACGTGTAGTTCCACTTGTTTAAAACCACTTTATTAATAATTAAGTACAGCAGCAACCATGTACTTCCAAAACACGACACTGTATCTATGGCATGTTCATTTGAAGAATGTGGCGGTTTAGTTTCAAGGGGTATATTTCATACCTGGTTGACCTGCATTGATTTAATAGTAAGCAAATGGGAACATTAAAAACGCAATGACTGTTTATATGGAATCAGGGGCGTATGCAGAAATTTGTGCAAGAAGATGTCCTGTGTGAAGACAACTTCTAGTTTGTCGTCAGATGAGGAAGAATCCAATCCGGATTGTATTTGCGTTAGTCGCTGTCAATTTACCATAAATGTCGATGTCTAAATACATTCCTAGATTATACTCTGCCAACTTTCTTTAATCGCAGAATCTACTGGACATTTAGGCCCGTATTTTCGAAAGTGGATTAGTACTAATCATAGATTTAATCTCTGACTTTTCGACCAGTCATATTCTGAAAACCTTATTAAATTTTAAGCTAAGATTTTTATAAACTTTGATTAGCCTAATCATTGAGATAATCATTGTTCGAGAATACCATAAAATGTGGTATTCTCGAACGCTGACTTGTACTTAATCATTGACTAAATCACCCTAATATTTAGTCATCTCAAGGGGGTACATTATTAATATCTGAAGACGCCCATAGAAGGCAGATAGCTAGCTTATATGTAATGTATGTCAGAATGAAGTAAAGTGGAGAATTTTTTTACCTGGATGTATTTTTTATTTATTTATGTATATATATATATATGTATATGTATTAAACATTATTAATATCTGAAGACGCCCATAGAAGGCAGATAGCTAGCTTATATGTAATGTATGTCAGAATGAAGTAAAGTGGAGAATTTTTTTACCTGGATGTATTTTTTATTTATTTAGGTATATATATATATATATGTGTGTGTGTATGTATTAAACATTCTCTATAATATATAAAAGAAGGCAGATAGCTAGCTTATATGTAATGTATGTCAGAATGAAGTAAAGTGGAGAATTTTTTTACCTGGACGTATTTTTTTACCTGGACGTATTTTTTTTACCCTGGACGTATTTTATATTTATTTATATATATATATATATATATATATGTATTAAACATTCTCTATAATATAAAACATATAAATAATTATGTGCACTTTAGTCAAAATGAATAAACTACAAAATACCAGTAATTTTTAGAAGTGTCAAAGAACCTTGATAAGGACTTGCAAAGAGCGGAAAAAATCAACCTCTTGGCACAAAATGGAACCCACAGCAGCCAAATCGTCCGGACAGTCAACAAGGGTTGTCACATTTTTTTTAGGGGTGGGAGGGAGGTCAGTAATGAAAACATTTACGAATCTGAAATCTGAGTACGAGTAACATCCTATTAAGTAATTATCAGAAATCTGTAGAACTTGTTTGGTTTCTAGTTCTGCCCTCAGCGAACATAATAGGCCCCTTCCTCTCTGTGATTTAAACACTGTGCATAAATTCAAGTCAATCGGATATTAACTTTAGAGCATCTTCAAGGTTTTTCAAAGTGATCAGCTTTTCCAGCCTCGTAATTTTTCTCCGGGACCTCCGGTATCCTCCCACTGTTAAAAACCCCTACGCGCAAGCGAATTATTGAAATAAAAAAAATAAGCCATATGTTAGTCCCAAAATGACCTAGTTGTGTCGAGTGTACGTTAAACACCATTCCTCTCACTTAAAGTGATCAAGGGCCACAACGCTGGCAGAAATTATCGGAAATCGTTGGAAATCAATAGGCTTCCTCGTCTCAAGACCTTAGACATTGAGTATAAAATTAAAGTCAATCGGATACCAACTTTAATCTCTATAGTGTTACAAGATTTTTCAAAGTGATCAAGGGCCATAACGCTGGTAGTAATTATCGGATATTGCTGGAAATCAATAGGAATCTTCCTCTCTTAACTTTACACGCTGCCTATTAAATCAGATATTAACTTTAGCCTCTAGATAGAGTGGTTAAGAGACACAGTATTTGTCCTTATAAAAACTGACCCGCTTATCTGTGTGATTGCTCCGTCGAGAAATCTTCTGAAGTGAGCAGAAGTTAGCGCCGCGCACGTGGTTTAGGAAGTCGCAGCAAATATACGTCACATAAGGTATTTTTACAAACATGTATTGGTATATAACGCCGAGTAAAAAATACACTCATTACGGGCTTCGACTTACGTGTTTATTTAATAGCGAACGTGAGCAAAAATTTCGATTTCACTCCTTGATTTGATTTTTGATTTTGGCGATTTTGGTGATTTAAATACAGAGCTAGCTATAATAGCTTCGTTTCATTTCTAACTTTCAAGTAGGTGAAATCGCCCAGATAAATTCACTGCAACCTTTCGAGATTTACTTTTATTAAATGGATACATTCTTGGTTTACGCTGGCGACTATTGTGGTTAGGAAATAAATATTTGTTAGCTCTAAATACGCAGAACTATTTGAGACCGGAAAATAACCGAAACAAACTTTTTATTTGTAGTCTTTATTTTCCAGACCCTTTTCGGTAACATGGTGTAAATTATTTCTATAATCATTGTATCTTACCATCCTGTAGCCATAGGCTTTGATCGACGGACTTATTTTTTTCTAGATTTGAGACTGAGCCCTAAAATGTATGAAATCATACGATGATTTTCTTGACACCCCATTTTTTCCGTGATAGTTTACGTTACTCTATCGGCAGACACAAGTGAAATTAATTTAATAAACAGAGAGACTCGGACATCTGCCGATGCGACCTTAACTGATTTAGATAGAAAGAAAAGTATTTGCGGCGATTGTCATAAAAGCACAATCACCAAGTTTAAAAAAAAAAAAAAATCAACTTCCGAAGACTAAAAAAGAAATGATTCGCATGAAGGCTAATAATGAAAATAAAAAAACAATTGGCAGGTAAAAAGAATGGTTGCAAGTCCAAACCTTTTTAGATGAACGAAAGAATTTTGTATGATGTCAAAAATCAAAGATACACAGCAGAATGCCATAATTTGGTCATGAAACTTAAAAATCTAAACGTTTCCAATGGTAACGTAGCAGTGGTTATAACCGCATGTTTGGCTCACGCGGAAAAAAAAATATAATTACACTCCATCAAAATCTACAGTTCAAAGAATATCATGTGAGCGCGTCGGTGTCCACATGTTTAGGAAACCTTGAAGTCGGCGAAAAATACCACCCTTTATAGGCCTACAGACGAAACTACAAAATTTGGCTCTAAATTCGGTACATACGAAATAATCGCTGGCTCGGCGCATACGCCACTTACCCAGCAATGTGTTTTGTTTTTTTTTCATAACAAACATCATGCAGTACAAAATATTTATTTATCTGAGGGACAAAAAATAAAGTCTTAAATTAATAGTTTTATTGGGGTGTTTATCCCTCTCTCTCACTCCCCGTATTACATGTCATTATATTTTCCTCGTACTTTACCCGGCAATTTATTTTTCATAACAAACATCGTACTGTCCAATATAATATTTAGTTATCTTTGAGATAAACATTAAAATGTTACATTATTAGATTTATAGACCCCTCTCTCTCCCTCGCTCCCTCTGTATAACATGCCGTTATAAATAGGCCATTGTCTGGGCATAAATAAGTAAATGCACTGTTCATTTTAATATATGTATTAGGCTAATCTTGAAATAATTCATGTCAAATGCCGATCTTTTCATCTCCAGCTTAACATGTATTTTAATTTCTACTGTAGCATTATAAACACAGTTAATATAAAGACATTTGAAGGCGCGGGTTTACTGTTAAAACAACGAAGCGTTCGCGCATGCGTACATATGTCAAATCCAATCGTCTCATAGAGTGTATTCGGTTACTTTGCAGTATGGAAATAAACGATATTTTCCGACTGCGATCAAGTTATTTCGTTTCCGGGACGTGCGTAGCTTGGAGCATATTTTTTTTTAGTACAACCAAGGGACATCGCTCTTATTCTCACTAAGAGATAACTCCTTTGATTATGGAAGCCGGGAAGATTTTGAGCCATTTATAATATATGTCCAAATGGTTATATATCCTCAAAATTCAGAAGTGGCCAGACTTCCATTGTTGATCAATGAAGTTTTTATAGTAAGTCTTATCGTATAATGTCTTTACTGTCCCGAAATAGTGTCTGTTTGTTATAAAACATTTTTAGCCTGAACCACTCTACTCTAGAGCGTCCACAAAAAAATTACTAAATTTCTCAAGGGCCATAATTATCGTAAATCGTTGGAAATCAACAAGCTTCCTTATGTCTTGACCTTAAACATTGTGTATAAATCTAAAGTCAATCGGATACCAACTGTAGCCTCTAGTGCGTCCGCAAGATTTTCAAAAGTGATCAAGGGCCATAATGCTGGCAGTATTATTGACAATCGTTAAAAATCAATAGGATTCCTCATCTCATGACCCTAAACCCTGTGTATAAATGTAAAATCAACTTTAACCTCCAGGTTGTCCAGTAGATTTTTCGAAGTGATCAAGGGCAATAACTCTAGTAGTAAAGATCAGCAATCAATAGACCCCTCCGTCTCCTGGCCTTAGACACTGTGTATAAATTTAAAGTCAATCGGATGTAACCTTTAGCAAGCACAAGATTTTTCAAAGTGATCAAGGGCCATAACTCTGGAGGTAATTATTGGAAACTGTTGAAAATCAATAAGCTTTTGTGTCTCATGGCCTTAAAAATGTGTTTGAATTTCAAGCGTAATACCGAATACATGAAAGAATCAAGAGAAATCTTGAAGCATAGTAGTATACAAACGTTTCTTTTGATTTAGCATAATCTTTATGATTTCTTTTTCAAGGTGTCCACAAAGGCTTTCTTTTCGTCAATAAAAAAAGAATTTGTTACATTCTTAGTTTTAGCTGTTCAAGCAATGCCAATGTTTCCGATGATTTAAGAAACGAAATACAGTCGTGTCCTATGAAACTCGATGAATGTAAATCAACATTTCACATTTTTATACGATAATTAATGTTGCAAAATGTTTGGCACTCAGTTCAACAGTTGTATATAAAATAAAATGCATATATCTTGTGTCTCAATAGGTCAAACAACTCGTAAAACTTTGTTATGAATAATAATTACATTGTAATCCTCCAAATTGGCCCATATACGAAAAAAAAAACCAAACAAAATCCCACTGCAATTTGGGAAAGTGTAGTATTAAAAGCTGATAAATAAATAAAGAATACAGTTATAGCAGATCTATACGAAATAGACAAATAGTGATAATTTCGGATTTTAATAGAAAAGAAGAGGGAATAAAATTAATGTGTTCCTGTGCTTCTGCTGCACCAGGAGAAGAAATGTGACTTTGATATTAGCAACAGAAATTCATATTTCGATTTCTAAAAGACAGTCATTGTGGTGCAAGATGAAGGGCCTTGCAAGGGACAAGGTGGGGTCTTTTGGGTCGGATAACAAACCTAAGTACCGTGTACACATTGGAGCGCACGTAAACTAACCCTTGGCAGTTAAAATTTGATATAACTGCGAGTCGTAGTGCCGGTCCCCAGGCAAAATTGCCCTCATAGCACACTGTATGGCGCGGGGCTGTCTCCCTTAGATCAGCTGGAGCCCAACAGTAACTTTCATTTCATTTCTAATACTAAATATATCTGAACTCTATTTCACTTGACTGTCTTTTTCACACATTTTATTTCTTTCCTGCCCACCCATATGAAACTCTTTTAATGGGGCTGATAGATGAAATGGGCGTGCACTTCCGGAAAGAAGCATCAAAATTTGGCCTAAAGGGTTTTTGGGTATGCTAATTTCAAAAATTGCAGGAGCCACGACGTCACTCCAGCCGTTCCCGCCAAAAATTGAGAATTTCAAAATGGCTGCCGTAAAACACGTTCTGGCCCATAAAATTTCTGTAAATGCCCCGATTTCAATGATGTAGCTGATTTCAAAAATGGCGGGAACCACGATATCACTCCAGCCATTCCCGCCAAAAATTGAGAAATTCAAAATGGCCACCATAAAACACGTCCTCGTCGATAAAGTTTCTGTAAGTGCCCCGATTTCAATGATCTTGATGTCTATACCTATGTTTTTAAGGTCAAGGAATCCAGTAAAGCACATACGAATACTTATGGTGCTCTCCTTCATAGTGTTTTCTAAACATGGTCATAATTCTTATCAAACGGGTGAATTAATGCATTATGTTCCATTTCAGTGGAAACTAGCTATTACTCATCAAACACAAACAGTCCACATTTGATTTCAATCACCATGTTATATATGCACACGATAGTGTTATAAAAATATTCAATAAACGTCTAAACTTTCTTCATAAATCCGTGGTTCCATCACAGAAACTACAAGCTGGCTAATGTGGCTCAACTGTATCCACGGGACATGTTGAAGTGGTTGAACTACGAAGGTGTTTTCATGCAGCGATTGGGTTGTGTTCATACAAGCTTTTTTTTTGCAGTTTCCTGGCTCTCTCCACTTTTGTTGCATTACACAGGGTGTAACAACTTTTATTCCATCTAGATTTCTGCTTTACCATCGTTTATTGCATGCTATCACCATCATTTAGTCAGGACACTTTGTTCAATTCATGAAAGGCTGATAAATTAGTGGCCAGAGTCGAGTAACCTGTTGCTGGTGGATTTATGAGTGTTCCACCATGTGCTTGACACGGAACACAAATGTCCCAGTTGGTCAGTTGAACAGATGTAGCTGTAGGACATGCCGAAGGAGCAAGTTTAAATCCTTTGGACATGGTAAGTGATTGATTAGATGAACATGACTTGTTTCTGAAAAATTGAATGATACTGATATCTTGTATTTTCATTGAATATATCAGATTTGTGTAGAAAGTTAAGACGTTTATTGAATATTTTCATAACACAATCGTGTGCATATATAACACGGTGATTGAAATCAAACGTGGGCTGATTGAGTTTAATGCGTAATAGCTAGTTTCCACTGAAATGGAACATAATAGATCCTTGATATCCGTTTAGCAAAGGAGAAGATATAAATAATTCACCCGTTTGATTAGAATTATGACCATGTTCAGAAAACACTATGAAGGAGAACATTTTGAGTCTTCGTATGTGTTTTACTGGATTCCTTGACCTTAAAACATAGGTATAGACATCAAGATCATTGAACTCGGGGCACTTACAGAAACTTTATGGACGAGAATGTGTTTTATGGTGGCCATTTTGGATTTCTCAATTTTTGGTGGGGAACGGCTGGAGTGACGTCGTGCTTCCCGTCATTTTTTAAATCAGCAAAATCATTGAAATCAGGGCACTTACAGAAATTTTATGGACGAGAACGTGATTTATGGTGGCCATTTTGAATTTCTCATTTTTTAACAGTAACGGCTGGAGTGACGTCGTGGCTCCCGCCATTTTTTAAATCAGCATACCCAAAACCCCCTTAGGCCAAATTTTCATGCTTCCTCCCGGAAGTGCACAACTCAGGCAAAAAATGTAACATATCAGCCCCACTATTTGACTTTTCGGACTCTTAACAATAATTTCACAGAATCGAGGATGGGGAAAACTGTTCTAAATCATGTACTTTTCTAATCTACTTCCTGTAATTGGGCCCCTTTATTAACGATAAAAGCCTTTTTAATCAATGATTAGATATAATCATTGATTAAATGTTTAATTGTAATCAAAGTTTAAACCTTGAATTTTAATCGTTGATAAAAATTCGCGTACAAACAGCGGCCATTCGAATTTTCACGAAATTCGAACTTGACCTCCATAACCATGTAACGGTGATATAATCAAACGGTTATTTAAATCGGATAACAATTTTGACTTGTGGTCCCTCTGGAGGTCACAACTATTATCCGATTTTAAAAAACGTTTGATTATATCACCGTTCCACTGTAATGACGGTTGAGGTCGAATTTCGTAAAAATCGGACCAAAACTGTCGGTCACAATGGCTGCCGCTAATACACCAATAGTGTAATAATATGATATATGAAGATTGTGGACCCTGTAGAGGTCACAATTTTAATCCGATTTTGATGAAATTTGAAATATAAGTTTATAACTGAACGATCACGGTTCTTCTAGATATTCGGGCACATTGGACCATAACTTCCTGAATTATGGCCCCTGATTGTACGAAAAATCATGTTTTTTACCTTGTGGACCCTATGAAGGTCACAATTTTATTCCGAATCAAAAAACCGTTACACATTGATGATGGTTGAGTGAGAATTTCTTGAAAATCGATAATTGTACAGCTTAATCCATAATATTAAATGTTTCGCATACTTAACGTTAGCATGGGGCAGAACGTTATAAAAACCAAACAAATTCTAATGATTTTCTGATAATTACTTAATATGCGACAACTCTTGTTGACTGCCCGGGCGATTTAGTTGCTGTGTGGGCGTAGGTTTCGTTGCCTGGCAACCCTTTTTTAATTTTGGAACGAGATTCCGTGAGCTACAAGAGAACATACAGAAGGCCTTAGATAAGTTCATAGCATGGGCAAAAGACTGGGGATTTAAAATCTAAGAGAAAAAAAAAGTCGGCATGCTTGTGAGCAGAAATAGAGTGATAAGCAGAATGACTCTGTGTATGAACGGGAAAACCATCGAATTTAAAGACCAAACCAAGTTCCTTGGCGTAATCTTTGACCGAAGGCTGACCTGGAAACCGCACGTCGACTGAACTGTAGACAGATGCTCTAAAATCGTAAACTTAATGAGAAAAATAACGGGCAGTTCATGGGGAGCCAATAGAGTTACACTAATGATGGTGTACCGTGCTTTAATACGCTCTGTATTAGACTACGGCTCTTTGGTCTTCATGAATTGTGCGCCAACACTCTTAAGTAATCTTGACACCATCCAATACAAAGATCTGTGTATTGCGACTGGTGAAGAGATTGGAACTAAGAGAGAAAGTTCCCCAACTTTCGTCGGCCTAAAGAAGACAAAATGTGTAAGAGATCCAAGAAAGAAAAGCTTCGGCCAGGGTATCAGAGAAACAGTCAAGGAACTACAACTGGAGGAGCTCGTGATAAATGAACATGACCCACCAGTTGTCGCCCCTTGGACACCCCCGATACCTCCAGTCAATCTAGATCTACTTCAGAAAACAGACAAGAAAAACAACCCCATTGCTGCACGTGCTCTATCCGTAGAACACCTGGAAGACAACTGGCCGTCTGATGACTGAGAACATGTTTATACGGATGGCTCTCGCAATCCTGAAAGGGGCACCAGCTCGTTTGGAATATACCTGCAAAACAGGGAATAAGCAGGAAACTGCCCAATAACTGTTCGGTGTACACTGCAGATTTTGTGGCCATCCGTGATGCTATATCATGGATCTCCCATCAAAAGACTGGTAAATTCGTCACCCCAAGCGATTTTCTGAGCAGTCTGATTTCAATCCAAAATGACAACTCGGACCAAGACGTTATTTTGGAAATCAGACAGCTGTACCAGAGGGTCCTTAGACTGGCCCAGTCTCTTCTATTTATTTTACATTTCGATTTATATAAAAGTAATAATTTTTAGTAAACCAACACTTTCGTTTCCATTTGTATAAAAAAAAAAAATTTTTGAGTAAACCTGTAACCAGCACCAGAGACTGGACAATTTGCGAGCTTCACAATAAAATGGGCGTTTCTTGTCCTGTTTTACGTTGTTCCTTATTTGGAATGATTGACAGTTGTCAAGCAAGCCCCGAGTCACGTGACACGAATTTGTAAATGTGATGTCTAAGATAAATTAAGTTCGATATTTACCTTCATGAATCATGCGTCTCGAATGGAGTGCAAAGCAGTCATGCTGAAACCGTCTGCGGGCTGATGTCACGTTTTTGTTTCCATTCGCCATTCGGCTTCGTCCCGATACGCATGAACTGGCTTCGTTAAGTTGTTATAATGATGTCGTGTGTAATTATTTATGTTCATTCACCTCATCCCATACGTTGTATCCGTTCATTCGACAGATATTATCATATTGTCCGTCAACAAAATTCTTAGATCGTTAAAGTATCACTAAATAACAATAACTGTTATCCACAACAAACATCTCGCACCTACACCAGTTTGCCAGTGCAAATGCAGTAATCCCGTGCACGACGTCACACGACCTACATAATGCAGATTGACCTACTAGATGAGAATGAAGCTCTATTTGCCCAGTCTCTAGAGATTACGGGTTTTTTTTCGTTTTTTTTTTTTGTTTTTTGAGAGGACTGGCCAATTTTTGGTGTGTGGAGAAGACTGGCCACCAGTCTAGAGGGTCCTAGATAAGGGAAGTAAACTAGAGCTCGTGTGGATTGAATCACATGTGAACATTAGAGGAAACGAAGAGGCCGATCGACTCGCCAACGAAAGTCTCAATGACACAGCACCATTCCGCACCATAGACTACAGCACCTCGGACATCTACAGTATGGTTAGAAGACAGGTCAATTCAAACTGGGAAATAAAGCTCGTTGAACTTGACACATACCGTGACAAGCTGGCGACGGTGTATTTATAGGTCTTATCTTAGTCTTGCATATCCAGTCCGTAATGAAGGGGAAGCGGCATCAAATCTTGTCTTGCGTATCAAGTCCGTATTGAAGCGGAGGCGGCCTGCGCAACAATAATTTTCTGCTTTAGAGTATGGGATACACTAGAAGCCCTTTCTACTAGTTGAATTGAATCAAAAATATTACCAGAAGGTAGAGAACTTAATAACAGATATTGAAGCTGGCTGAGTTGGAGAAATGATGTCACTGGCGTGGCCCTCCTGGACTTGAACTTCTGTAGGCCTAGAAGGCGTCTCCATAATTGTCGGGGACGTCGCTGATTTCGATTTGATTGGCCCTATTGATTATCAGAAATTGTTGATCGTGTCTCCGTTATATTGATATATATTTTCTATTTCTGTGCGTTAAAAATATCACAAGAAGATAAGAAGGCATCTCCATAACTGCCGGGGACGTCGCTGATTTCGATTTGATTGGCCCTGTTGTCTTATCAGAAATTGCTGATCGTGTCTCCGTCATATTTAAATATCTTTTCTACTTCTGTGCGTTAAAAATATCACAAGAAGATAAGAAAGCTTAACAAATTTTACTAGTTCTAGCCAATTCGTGCAACGAAGCAGCTGGGAAAGCGAGTCGGTCGGATCCACCTCGTTTCAGGTGTCAACCGTCATAACAGTTACTTTGTTGTAGCCTTGTTCAGGCTGTTCGGGCCAGCCACTGAGAGACCCGACCTGTTCGGGCCTGCCACTGGGAGAAAGAAAGTAATGATACTCGGTGGTGCATAACTGGCTATAGACTGATCCGCAGTGAATATTATTCGCTTGGCCGAATTGGGTGCATACGTTTTTGAAATTCCTTTTCCTACTGTACAGAATGTTCCACAAATTCCTAAATGTACGAAAATGAACAATCTTGCGTTCTTATGCATCAGCTGTTAGAAGAGGTTAATTTGATTAAAATTAGAACTATAGCTGATAATAATGAAACTGTTAAATTTTCTACAAAGTTATTGCCACAGAGTAAACCATTAGGTAGTATTATAGTAGGGTGATACAGCCCTATAGTAAATGTTTAATACGTCGTGCTAATCCGCGCAGTATTACCTAATTTTGAAGACCATATTTTAATGGTTCTTAATCCACCCTAATTATACCCACTAATATCTTTTTCATATTGTCTTTTATATCTCATTAATCACATGTCTCCGGTATTCTTTGTTTTACACTTTAAATCTATCTTATAAAATGTAATTAACGTCTACTGGCTATAGCATTTTAGTTACCACGGTATATTGTTTGTTAGACGATAAATTTATAGGATTAATGCCATAAGCGATGCATGGGTATATAGGAGAGCTTGCTAAACACATGTCTTGCGAGAACAGTTTAGATCACATTCCTAAGAACAGACCTGTATTTGGATATTTGGAGACAAGTTTATGTCAGTTCCCATATCCATATTAGAGCTTATGTAATATTAAGCATTTAACCAATAATTGTTATATTAATTGTCTGTCGTTGAGTATTGTTTACCAAAGAATATAATACTATAAAGGTGTGATAATCTGCAATGGCTAAGAGTCATGTCTTCATTCATTCAACATTAAGATTCCAGAAAGTACACGAAAACGTGCACTTCTACAATATTACTACGTTTGATGTAAACAACCATCATAATGATGTGACGTCACTTTAGCGGTCTGGGCCCTGTTTCACAAAAACTTAAGCTAAAATCACTCACTGCGGAGTGACAACGTGGCGACAATATGAGTTTAACGGCTGAAACACTACATTATCTCGAACCAGAGCTGAGAGTACGTTCCAAGAACCCTGCATGCTGTCGGTGCCCTGGCCTGTACGCCCAGGTGGCTAGTTTTGCAGCTAGGAACGCCGGATGATATCTGAAGAGAAAGTTAACTCTGCTATTCCTATATTTATATAGAAAGTATAGATGGGTCAGCCATTTTTAGGTAAGTGCCTTTTTTTCGTCAACGGTTTCATATTTAATTGTACTAATCTGTGCACCCGATGCCTAAACGATAGTAACCTACTTTTAGTAATTGATGGTGACAGAAAATATTTGTGAGTTAGTCTACGAAACGTGAATCTTGCAAAATACCAACTTAGCCCATGTAACCACTTTAATATATTAAACACAACACCTTTCATAGAACTAAAATAACCCATGTAGTATTACACACCTAACTAACGTAGAATAATTATATTTTTTTATTTACCAGAGACGATGCATCGCAACATTAAAAGGCCTCATTTTCCCATACCCTGTACCACGACTTCAGAAATTGTCGACTAGTCACCAAGCATATTGTTTAGGGGGTTTCTATTAAATTTCTTTGTAAATTATGATTTTTTTCAACAAAAAGTCGCTGCAAACTTCCGCCGGTTCCTCGTCTGTAGCTCTTGTGCGATCAGTTTATGCCTGCTTGATTATTGCAATGGTCTTCTCGATTCACAGTGATATTTCTGCCTCCTTGATTATTGCTACATCGCATGCATAGAATCCAACTAGAATGGTCACAAGAACTTATCATCGTTTCCACACATCCCCAGTTCCACAAACCAGTCATTGGTTACCGCCATGTGCTCCGGAAAAATTTGTGTCAATGACAACCCTCTTGGAGTGCCTTTCTACATAATTCCTAAATGACAGCTGCATTTAAACAATCCCAATCTGCTATCGACAACAATGTGGAATCTTGGAAATTTGGGACGGAGTGGGTAATAAGAATTAAGAAACTTTTGTAAGTAGTTCTGTTTGAACATGAAATACCACGGTCTGTTGAAAATGCCCGTCATGTCACACTGCATAGCGTATGCCTATCTTCAATATTCCGATTGTTTCGGAAAAGTAGGAAAATAAACTGAAATGGAGTATAACCTTCCAACTGTTCTGCTCCTGGAACCACGGTGGCTAAGTGAGTAAGACACTGGATCGCAACCCGCCATATCACTCTGCATAGTGTATGCCTATCGCCAATAGTCCGATTGGTTTGGAAAAGTAGGAAAATGAAATGAAATGAAATAAGGTTTAACGACCAAAAGGAGCCACAATGGCTAATTAAATAAGACGCAGACTCGCTAGCCGACGTGGTTTCCCCTTGACAGAGGTGCAAGGACAGCTGTCTAGTCGTTCACATGGGAGGAAAAGTGAGGTCCCGTGTATACATTGGAGTGCACGCAATTGTAATTCGATATAAGAGAAGGCCGTAGCGCCGCTGTCCGGGCAAAGTGTCCCTCATAAAACACTGCATGGCGTAAGCCCGTCTTCATTAGCTCAGTTCTGCTACGACTTGGCTATACTGTGTACTATAATGGAAACTTTACCCGGATAGAGACGCTACAGCCTACTCTTATATTGAATTAAAATGTTCTACTTATTTGATAGTAACAGTGACTCAATTAGTTGCAAAATCCCAGGGAACGTTCAGTGTACATAGTATTGAGAGGAATATGACCGATAACCCGAAACCACGACAACCCGACACCACGACAACCCGACATCACGACATTTTAACCCGACAATACGACATTTTTACGCGACATTACGACATTCTTAATGCCATGGTGTTGGGTGAAAATGTCGTAGTGTCGGGTTGTCGAGATGTCGCGATGTTGTAGTGTCGGGTTAAAAATGTCGCGATGTCGGGATGTCCTGGTGTTGGGTTAAAATGTCGTATTGTCTGGTTAAAAATGTCGTGATGTCATGATGTCGGATTGTCGCGGTGTCGGGTTATAATGTCGTGATGTCAGGTTGTCAGCCACCATAAAACCCTTCAACTTCAAAACACATCATATGACGTTTGCACGTCTTCATTAGGCCAGTTGGTGCAGAAAAGTATGACGATCAACCCATTTTAATAATTTACCTGAACAGCCCAGTTCTTGGTCTTGGGTACATGGCATTGTTTCGGTATTTGGACAAGCACATGGCTGTAGGCTAAAGATGGTGGGTTGTTACAACTTCTACTTCTAGTACGACTTTCATTACATGACAAACATCTTGTCCAATTAGACCAAACAGACCAACCTGCTGATCCTTTAAACACATATTTGAAACTAATTTCATTTAGAATGGTTCACATTTATTCTTCAATATCATATCATTTCTGCTACTTTTTTCTGTTATTTTTTAATTTAACGCATATTGATCGAAGTATACAAAAGTTTGAAAACAAGCTTTCCTTTGCCTCCAAATTAATGTAAATAACGCGCTTAAGACAAAATCGGCCGTGTGGGAAACGTGTATATTCGTACTTCCCAATTTACAACACATTAAATACACTAATATTTGTAAACCATGTTATACCTGGCAAAAGAATATAAGCTCAAATACGCCCCGTTCGATTCTAATTCTAGACCAGGAATAGTCAACACTAATTGATATACACAGAGAGCAGGGGTGGGGTGCTATACCGTACATATTTGTAGGTTCCGAATTAAGGGAAAATACTCACGATCACAAGGAGTTAACGTCCTTCCTGGAGACCAAACACCACTAGAGCATGTATGTACAGGTAGTGAAGAGCTGTATTCATAATCAGCATCACAACTAACAGCACATGCTAAATTAGATCCTACGCTGGAACATGTTACATTTGTGCCAACTGGAAACTGGAGATCATCGGATAGCATTGTTTATTAAGCTTATGGTGTGGAATTGGTAAAATATGTTTGGAACAAAACAAACTCGAATAACGTCTGAATCAGATTAAAATTGGCCGCATGAACAATATCATATTCAATTAGGTAACTTTTCTTTCGTGGCTGATCAATAAATCATTACCTTGACAGCTAGGTCGATTACAGTGACGACTATCGTCAGGACTACCACTGCAGGGTGTTTGATTTGCGTCAAAAACACAAACACGTGTTCTAATTTCAACACCTTCACCACAATCACTAGCACTACGTGGGTCCCAAAATTGCCATTCGCCCCCGCTGTGATACACTTGCTGCTGAAAATAGATTACGTTAAACTGTTTGATAGCACAGCTAAATAATGGTTAATGCAATAACTATGTTATACTCCTGCAGAAATGTAACCGATTATATTTTCAAAATATGAAACTTGAAGTAAAATAAATCCTTTCCGAAACAACACAACATTAAACATTTCAACATTTTATTTTGCACAGAATGTTACATATTTAACCTTCGTATTTATTTTATAAGGTATGGTGATACATGATGAATGTTGGGCTTTGTGGGGCTAGATATGTTACCACAAGAGCAAGAAAAAGATACTAATATTACATTAATATTTATATCAATACAAATACAACATATTATACCATTACCTTTATCTTGATCGCAATATCGTCCCCCATAGGCTTCCGTACAGGAACATGTATACGTATTTGTAGATGGGTTACGGATACACGTTCCGCCATTTTTACACAGATGAGACGTACATGGATCAAGAGGTGTTTGACAGGTATTACCACGGTAACCCATATTACAAACACACACGTAACCATTAGACTTGGATTCACACTGATGTTACGTGATGTACCCCACAAGGAGAATTCATACAATAATCTGATTAAAATTAATAAATGATTTCAAATAAATATAATAATTACGGATGTGAAAATGATGATATAAATCAGAGAAAGGGAGGCGGAAATGATTGGATTTAAGGTCATTTCGGGACTAACACATGATTGAATTTTATTTCAATATTTCGCTTGCTCATAAGGGTCTTTAGCAGTGGGAGGAACCACACCAGTTGACTCTATGACAAACAGTATGATGCAGTGCGCACGTGCTAACCATTTGGCCATCCACCCCTCACCAAGGAAAGGAATTACAGTTTTCTATTAATTTAATTAGATATTGTAAAACTATTGGTTAGTATGGTTTTTTTTCCGAAATTGGATCACATTTGTTGGGAAATAATCTCTCTGGCTAACTTCTCCGTGCATATGTTGTCCTCGATAAATTCGACGAAAATATGGGAATGTTACCGCGAAGTGCAGACTGACGTTTTCGGGTCAGTTTATAAAAATGATTTATATGAAATGAAATGGGGTTTGACGTCCCACTGTTCTGCACCGACTTGGTTAATAAATACCGGTATATGCCATGCAGTACGCTATGGGGGAAAGTTTGCACAAACAGTGGCACTATGACTCACACTTATTTTAACTTCCAATTGTCAGGGACTCTTTTGCTTGCATGCCGATGTGTACTGATGATCTTGGGTTTTCGTCCCATCCGAAAGACTATACGCCGTTCCTTGTCAGGCCCTCTGTTCTGTATCACTGACACAATGGGAAGTCGGAAAGTCGCGATGAACTGTATCGGTCTTTTCTTGGATTGAGCTCGAGACCGCCAGGTAAGTAAGCTATTAACTCTTACTCATTGAGGCACCGCGGATCCCCAAAATATGGATATGGTACAGGAAAACATAATACAGAAAGTTAACCCTTTAGAGCCTAAACCATGAAGGAGGTCTTCAAAACTTCACAAATTGTGTTTTTCATGATGCCTGGAGTGTGAATAAACCTAATCCACAAAAAAAAATCATCAGAAATCATTTCCAAAATTTTGGACAGGTATCGATTTTGATACTATAGGCTTTAGACAAAGATGACTAGTGGATAAGGCGCTGGCTCGCTAACCTGGAGGTCCCTGCATTGGCCGAGAAAGTTCATCTCGATTGTCCGACGTGATTTCCCCCTTGTCAGTGATGCAGAAGGAGAGCCTGACAAGGACAGCTGCCTAGTCCTTCGGATGGGACGAAAAACCGAGGTCCTGTGTACACATTGGCGTGCACGTAAAAGATCTCTTGGCAGTTGGAATTCGATATGAGTAGGCCGTAGCGGCGCTGCCCGGGCAAAATTTCCTCATAGCACACTGTATGGCGTATGCCCGTCTTCCATTAGCCCAGGTTAGGTGCAAAAGAGTAGGACGTTAAACCCCATTTCATTTCATTTCATTTCTCAACTGAGAAATATATCGGAAAACTCAGGTTTGATATAATATTTATTTTTGATAAGCTAAAAAAAAACAAATTTCTGTCTTTGTTCAGACATAAATTTACATTACATTGACAGTTGGGATGGAAATGTTGGAATTTATTTTTGGAGAAGATCAGGTATATTTGACAGATAATATGCCTGCGGTAGCAAATTTAATACCACATGTTTTCACCACACACTGAGCGATTAAGTTTGCAATTGAATATACTGTGAACTATTATTAAGTTTCTCTGTATTCTTATATACATGAATAATATATTAATATTGGGTAAACTTAACTATTTTGTTGAATAATACTCCAATTTCCCTGGTCAAAAAAATTAAATTTCTCAATCGTAGGAGCTACCATCTTTGAAAGTACAAGTGAACCTCATGTACTCAATATAGCAGCACTGTATGGTACTATATTAGATACCATAGGCGTTCTCGTCATGAAAAACTGGGGGATAGATTATTTGTTCAAAATTTAGTTTATTAATTAGTTAAGCTAATTAGTGGTATCAAATCTGATACCGACGGCGGGGGAGGACAGTAACTGTCCATATTCGCTAAGACGTTTGGCTGCAGCTGTTGTCATTACACAAATATTAAGATGACTTATAGATAATGCACGGGTAATCACCACGTTTGCCTCGGTAATTTTGTCTACTGTGAAGAAGTATTTTTGTCTGGGGGCCTTTGCTTCCTTTCCATAGAATAATACATACCGACGGGAGAAGGGGGTTTTACAATAGATCTGGTACAATTGTTACTACCGCTGATACTACTATTGCTACCAGTTGTGCAATTATAACATGGTTCGTATCCAGTGCTTGAAAATGTACCCATTTCACATTGTGCTGAAATAATAACAAAATATATTAACCTTTTATCAGTTGTTGGTGTGGCAATGCTACTAATGCCACGGTACAGGGGTGAATTAAGACCTTGGAGACTCTACGCAATGAAAATATTATGGAGCCCTATATAAAATATAATACCTTTTTTAATAACCCGACCCCTTTAATACTAAAATAATGCTAGTAGTGAAAAATATATATTTGTTAGGGCTTTTTATTCTCGTGCACTGTGGGACCCGTCTTTGTGGCTTTGCTTTGGTATTTGCACCATGGTAAATTCTACTGTATAAAACACTGTGCTACAGGTGCCACTGTGTGTAGTTTAGTTAGTGTTCAACTCAGTGTTCGACACAAACGTCGGTCCGTAGGCCCGAGGCCGACTGATTTATCGGAGGACTCCTGCTTGCCTATTTCACTCGGGTCCGCCGGGCCTTCGTCTTCTTAGCGCGTATAGTTAGTGTCCTCATTCGACAATTCTGGATATGGTAGAACTGTCATAGAAACGCAACGATAGAGCCTCCGATAGTTAACGGTTATTGTTTACTTGTCATCGACATGACGGAAGCTGATGTTTTTCCAAACAATGACTCGCGTAACCAGCCTCTTATTTGTGCATCTCGTTCGGGAATCGCGCTTCCTTCGATGCTCCATATGAATTCTAGGTACTGGTAGATATTAAACTGATAACTATACGTTTAATGGTTTCGCTGATGACCAGTTGTTAGTGACATTAGTTGAATATAATCCTCTGATAGAACACCAAATATACTGAGAAACAATCATTAATAATAATATATATTATATTTTTTCCGCCATTGCCAAATCCACCGATGACACGTGTGACACTGATTGGAATTTCTAGGTCAATAAGCCGGCGATGCTACGTTTAATTTTAAGTTGCATCTACCGTTATGATTTTTTATATACACATGCTGACAGAGGCTTAATTTTAACCATGTTGAATTTTTGTCGTTATTATTTTTGAAAGGTATCTGGTGTCGTAGTCGCGTACGGAATTTTATTTTAAAGCAATTTCAATTATGGTTGCCACGTGACCACTGTGCCGTGTGTCTATCATGGACGAATGAATAAAAGCATATCTGAAAGTTACGTGGACAGACAAAAATTAAAACTTGTGTTATGAAAAAATACTATTGTGCTGTATGCATCCAAAAAACGAAGACAGTAAATTATTCAGGAATATTAGGCTTACTGACATGAATTTCATGAAGCCGAAACGTGTATTAAATTTTCCGAACGGTGTAGTTGTGGGCCTGCCTTTTATTAAACGTAATGGAGGCTGATGATTTTAAAAACATTTCTTACGGACCTCTTTTGACTCAATTCTGGGCTATTGTGCTAACAATCTAGGCCAGTTAGTTGTTTGGGGTTTTTTTGTAACTATTTGAAGTTTACGTAGGTTAATATGGAAAACCCAATGTAGCCATGAATAGATTTGTTCCATTTATAAATTGAAATGACACACTAATTCGTGTCTTCTTTTTTTCTTTCGCAAGTTACTAAACCATAGCTTTATACATGGAAACTATAAATAATTATTATTGGATGGGCCTGCGTGTTACCTGAAGGACCTACGTGATCATGTGTCGCACAGGTCCTGCGGGCCTGTGCTTGGAAAATGTTTGTTTCGGACACTGGTTCAACTGCTCTTTCTATTGATTGCTTCATTGGTCACTAAAATTTCAATTCTGCGGATACTCTAGTTTACTTTTATTTGATAAAGATATAATTATTGTTGTTGACGACTGTTTTCATCTCATCAGTCAATTGCAGTCAGAGGCGTAGCCGTGAAATATATATGGGGGGGGGGGGCGCAAATGAAATTATATAAAATGTTGACAATCTGTGAGGCTAGAGGCCGATGTAGCGTAATAAGGAGAGTGTGGGAGGGTTACCCTACCACTTGGGGGTGGGGGCACCCCATAAGAGACGTTTCAGTCGTCTGCACTGTTTTGGCATATTTTGCGGGGTTAAACTAAAACATCACACCACACACTGTTTGTCATGTTTAAGTCAAGGGGTGCCGTATTCATATTTTTCACAAATTTTACATATTGAATGTTACGCTTGAGTTATGAACAATACGGCAGAGAGAGTTTAACAGCGAAATTTTTGTGAGGAAGAACGAAACAAAACTTGATCACATAATTTTAGGATACATCCACAAAGATGGCAGTTGGGGGCAGAATCCGAAATACCCGGGAAATAATCGGGTTTACTGACAGCGGCGCCGGTCTTCCTCGAGAGGCGAAGAAGTGTGGCTTACCTTGTATGGCCCCCCCCCCACCACCGCCTAGGAAAATTTCATGGCTGCAAACATATTTTCCTGCTATTTCAGCCCGTAAACAAACAACTTCAAAGTAGTATAACATAGCCTAATCAAAGATACATTATGGGAGATAAGATAAAGAGTTGGCAGTTCTCACTATAATAGTTAAAAACTATAGATTAAAGGTAATTTGCTGAAAATTTCAGTCAAATTGATCCACTAGGAGCCCAGAGCAAAGCGGGTGAAACTTTCGCATAGGCTCGGTCATCATTACTAAAATCATAAATATAAACAGCATAGTCTCGATTATCCATGTTTTAAATTTAATTATCAATGGCCGTCAAGCAGCATATGGGAATCTAATCCAGCCAACATCGAAGGCTAGCCTAGACATCGAGAGTTTATTATGGTCTGGATAAGTTAATTAATGTCTAATTGATAATTTAGATGACATTTCAGGCCTAAAGAAAGACTTGTAATTGGCAGATTTAGCTCTTGCATAATGCATGTTTACAGTGGCTTACTCGTTTTCGTGCAATTCCAGCCCGTGAATACAGCAACTTCAATTTGGTCCAATATAGCCTACCTGGCTGATTTGAATTCCAAACAACCAATCAATCTTTGGGGGCCTCATCCTCCCTGAGAAAATTTTGAAAATTTAACCACCGCAAATTTTGAAAATTTAACCACCGCAAATGCGTTTTCTGCTATTCTAACCTGTGTACGCAACTTCAAAAGTATCCAATGGTTTTGTAACCGAAATCCCACTCTGAATTCCAACCATCCAATCACACCGTTGCAGTTACATTCACAAGTAATAATCGATGCCCGAAAAATGTCGCACAAAGTAGAGTGGTTCCAGATAAAAAATTTTAATCCATAGTCAACTCATTACAAATTCGTGGTATTCAATTAAAAGAAAATTTAAAT
The DNA here is from genome assembly GCA_036850965.1 of Patella caerulea. Taxonomy (NCBI): domain Eukaryota; kingdom Metazoa; phylum Mollusca; class Gastropoda; family Patellidae; genus Patella; species Patella caerulea. Next base: position 43,318,041 of record JAZGQO010000001.1, on the reverse strand, counting down.
AAATATTTTATTAGGGTTAGATGACAGTTAGGGAAGGAAAACTATGAATGCCCGAAGCCGGTTTACAAACAGCGGCGCCAATTTTCTTCGAGAGACGAAGACGTGGAGCTGACCCTGTATGGACCCCCCAAGAAAATTTTGGAATATTTGACGGCCACAAACGCGTTTTCCTGCTATTCCAGTTCTACAATTAGTGTTTTATTAGATTTCGGGTACTTTATTTTGCCAAATTGTTTGGGGGTCCAAGTATATTCAGACCCCCCCCCCATCCCAGAAAAAAAACAATTGGTGGGGGGGGTCTGATCCCCCCCCCTCGGACTCCTCCATGGGTCACGCCCATGATTGCAGTGTCGCTGGAACTATATTTTAAGTGCGTTGGCAGACTTCAAATCATAAGGGGTGAGGGAGGGAGGTCTTCGCCCGCCCATGGAAAATATTTTGGAAATTACCGTACCTAAAATCATTTTATAGTATATCAGTGGGAATATCTCGATATCTACTCTTGGTGTCTGAAATATACATGGCTGTACATGTTAGCTCTATAAAATGTGCAACTATCGTTGTACAAAATCTATCAAAACTTTTAATTGTAAGGTGTTGAATGTAAAGGTGTCAAGTCATGACCAGTGAGTACATTATGTCAAAAAGATCGCTCAAAAAATTTGGGTTGGCAAAATATAAAACTGCGTCACTGGTGCGTTGAGTAGAATCATCTATTTTAATTTTTTAAAAATTACTTACATACGCATTGACTAAGATTATTAGACCTTGCATGGAGAGATGTCGTTCCTCTACTACAAGGTACACACGTTCTGTTAGAATGGTAAGTACCAAGGGGACACTCATCACAAATATCATTGGTACTATTATACACACTTCCTACTGCACACGAGTCTAAAATAAAAACACATTTCTAAAATATAAGGACTTACACTAGTGAAGATATATAATTATGTGTAGAAATTTTTAACAAAATTAAACATAAATATGGTTGTGTATATTTCTACGTCCTAAGCTGAAACTCGTGTTCAAATCGTGCGTCTTCGATAGTCATACCATTTAAATCAAAATCTATAAGGAAGTGCCAGGTAATTATGGCCTTCTGCGTTTGTCTTTTATAAATATGACGAACCTCAAAATCCTGTAATAGTAGACATGTTAATGGTGGTGTATCTGTATTCAAATTAAATATATTCCAAATAATGGTGTGCCGTGGGACAGATTGGGCGACGGCCCCGAGCATCTCTTTAAGGTAGGGGGCAGAAGGGGCGACGGCCCCGGGCATCCCTTTAAACCCTAACCCTAACCCAATACCACACAGTTACAGTGAGGCTGTAAAATAATTGTTGTGTTGTAAGGCATTAATTTACAAATTATATAATGCTATTTAATAAAAGTTAAATATGTAATGCAATTTTATATGTGTATATTATTTATATTATTAAACGTGCATTATGCAAGAGCAAAATCTGCTTATTACGAGTCTTTCTTTAGGCCTGAAATGTTATCCAAATAATCATTTAGACATTAATTAACTTATTCAGACCATAATTAACTCTTAATGTCATAGTAGGGTCACAACCCCCAGATCCGTGACCATTTCCCGGGGAACAAGGTTTGACGATGGTTCCCGCTAGAAGGGACACTAGTGATGTCATATGTAGTTTGCTACATCTGAAATCTACGGGCTAACTTCAGGAGAGCAGAAAATCAAATATGACCGCCAAAAAGGTCCAAAAATTCAGCTTTACGAATATATTTCAACGAAATAGCCATTGTAATATGTCCTTTTGAAGGTTTTGGTAGTCATTGGACTCATTTATGACAGTTTCCAACCCACCAGACAAAGGGTTAATCCAAAATGGCAACCAAAAACCAAAATGGCGGCCGAAATAGGCACGAAAAGTAATCTTTTAATACCAATTACAACTTACACGTGTGATATGTCGTTGCTGGGGTTTTGTGGGCCACTTAACACGAATGTGTGGAAATGAAATAGATATTATAGTCCTACACTTCAACTAAGCTAGACTGGATTAAAGCACCTCACACAGACATAGGCATGCTCAAATTCAGGCTTTGTTAGGCACTCCTCCCTCGGGTACCTGTCATTTTCTTTGGAACAAATTTGTTTTTTGTCAATGATTTGTTACATATTTATAATACATGTCCAACACAATTTTAGAAATACTAAATACTAGTTTAGCATGTCATGTTCAACTAATATCATCATTTCCAAAACTTGATATTGTAATGTCTTCCATGTTTTAACATAAGTCTTTAAAGGGGTCTCTTGTCCATTTCTTATTTCAATAGCCGTGACACCAATCAGACCTTCTGATCCCGTCTTCACTTTAATACCACTCTAACAAAACAACGAAAACAGGTATTCTGTCTTCGGGGAAACAAAACTCCTTATTACTGGGAATTTAGTTTTCAAAGAGCGGGGCACATTTAAACAGGCCTTGCTGCTTGAATAATGTCTGTACCATTACTCCCACATATAGTCGAAAGCGTCCTATTGAGGAAGTGTCCAAAGTCTTGCGAACTTTGTGGGGAAGAATGTTTTGAAGATAAATCTGGTATTTCGCGAAACACTTGAAGCAAACTTAAAGACCATGCTTTAAAATGGGTAGGACTATTATTTGGTAAGACACACAAAAGAGTAAATTGGAAAAGTGGTCCAGGAGGTAAATTTTTCCATGCAAAATGCAGGAAAGCAATTAGCGGATCACGGGAGGTGGAACAAGCACATAAAGATCATGAAAAGCAGAATGAATTTGAAGAGATCATTTCCTGTTATGGAGTGTCTGATGATGCTTCGACAGAAGCATCTGGGACTTCTCGAGTTTCACGATCATCTTTAGGTTTTCTGCATGATAAAAATCTCTGTATTTGGTGTATTGAACAGAGCGACACAAAACGTACTAAATCGTGGAAAAACAGAGAATGTCTGGCTGGCATTGCATCGAATCTAAGAATGCTTGGTCACGATTTAAAGCTGATATCATACATTTAATTAGATGTTTCAATCTTGCGAAAGAGAATAAATACTCTAATTGAAGATACTCCTGATCCGTTTGCAATTGAAATCAGATAGCATGAGAACTAAAATTAAATAGTTATAAAATATATACAAAGATACACTATAACACTTTAACTGATAGTAAGACTTTCTCAAAGAAATAAGATCTAGCTAATGTACAAGGTTCCTTTGAAAGCAGCCTTGAAGAACAAAGAACCAGAGAGCAATGCAAAGACAAATTAATACTTCAAATAACTACTTTTAGTGTGTGTAGTATCAAAACATAATTTTCATGCATCTCTATGTAATCACTTAACAGACCCTGTAATGTTCTAGGTTCATTTAGTTCCAGGATGACCAACATGTGTTAAAAACATTCTTTTGACTTCATTTCTTGTCACATGTTTTCAGACTCATTTTTGTACCACTTTCTTACATGACGTTTCCAGCATTTTTTATGATATCTGATTTCAGTTGGAAACGAATCAGGAGTAGCTTCAATTAGGGTATTTATTCTCTTTCGCAAGATTGAAACATCTAAATTGAATATATGAGCTTTAAATCGTGACTAAGCATTCTTAGATTCGATACAATACCAACCAGACATTCTACTGTCTTTCCATGATTTAGTATGTTTTGTGTCGCTCTGTTCAATACACCAAATACAGAGATTTTATCATGCAGAACACCTAAAGATGATCGTGAAACTCGAGAAGTCCCAGATGCTTCTATCGAAGCATCATCAGACACTCCATAACAGGAAATGATCTCTTCAAATTCATTCTGCTTTTCATGATCTTTATGTGCTTGTTCCACCTCCCGTGATCCGCTAATTGCTCTTTGAAAACTAAATTCCCAGTAATAAGGAGTTTTGTTTCCCCGAAGACAGAATACCTGTTTTCGTTGTTTTGTTAGAGTGGTATTAAAGTGAAGACGGGATCAGAAGGTCTGATTAGTGTGACGGTTATTGAAATAAGAAATGGACAAGAGACCCCTTTAAAGACTTAAGTTAAAACATGGAAGACATTACAGTATCAAGTTTTGGAAAATGATGATATTAGTTAAACATGACAGGCTAAACTAGTATTTAATATTTCTAAATGTGTGTTGGACATGTATTATCAATATGTAACAAATCATTGACAAAAAACAAATTTGTTCCAAAGAAAATAACAGGTACCCGAGGGAGGAGTGCCTAACAAAGCCTGAATTTGAGCATGCCTATGTCTGTGTGAGGTGCTTTAATCCAGCCCAGCTTATTTCATTTCCACACTTGCGTTTCATTATTAAAAGACACATTCGTGTTAAGTGACCCACAAAACCCCAGCAACGACATATCACACGTGTAAGTTGTAATTGGTATTGAAAGATTACTTTTCGTGCCCATTCCGGCCGCCATTTTGGATTAATTCTTTCTCTGGTGGGTTGGAAACTGTCATAGATGAGTCCAGTGATTACCAAAACATATAAAAGGGCATATTACAATGGCCATTTCGTTGGAAAATATTCGTAAAGCTGAATTTTGGACCTTTTTCGTGGCCATCTTGGATTTTCTGCTCTCCTGAAGTTAGCCCGTAGATTTCAGAGGTTGCAAACTACATATGACATCACTAGGGTCCCTTCTAGCGGAAACCATCGTCAAACCTTGTTCCCCGGGAAATGGTCACGGATCTGGGGGTTGTGACCCTACTATCAAGGTTTGCCTTCGATGTTGGCGGATTAAATTTCTATATGCCGCTTAACGGCCATTGATAACTAAATCAATCAAGTGGATAATCAAGACTATGATGTTTATATTAATGATTTTAATTATGATGACCGAGGCTATGCGAAAATTTCACTCCCTTCGTTCTCGGCTCATAGTTGATCAATTTGACTGAAATTTTCCGCAAATTAATTTTACACTAGTTAGTTTTTAACTATTATAGTGAGAACTGCCATCTCTTTATCTTATCTCCCATAATTTTACATTATTTATTTTCGAACTATTATAGCAAGAATGGCTAGCTCTGTGTCTTAATCTTTCATAATGTATCTTTAATAAAAGCAAAATTTGTTAAAATCAATACAATTTTATTCTTAAAAAAGACATGGACTATAGTTTATAACACGCATTGTTCTAGGATTATCTCTGCATTAACGGCAAAATTTGACATCAAAGCCTGCCGGCAAAGTGGGGACACCCCGAGTATAATAATAGGTTACATCTCACTGTGCCACTGTGCCCACTTTTGATTAATCCAATTAAGGTCTAATTAGGATTAGTGTATTAAGCGGATTAGGATTAGGTGTTATAGGTAATTAGATGGAAAAAAACAAATATTGAAAGTGACTAAATATTCAGTCTTATAATTGGTGAGATGAACTCACTGTAATCGTTAAAGTGATGAATTTTATTCAAAAAATGACACTTGAATATAATATGAATTATGTTCAGTAAGCCTACACATTACACGGTCTTTATAAGGACACACAGAAGTCAGCCTGTCATATTTCATCATGGCAAACGTTCAAGTAAACATCCAGTACATCCCCAATGCTCAAGGTGGAGAAAACTTAGTCCATGAAGAATACAAATTCCGAGTGAAGAATAGGAAGGCAGAACGAGTATACTGGAGATGTTGTATAAAAGGTTGTCCAGCAACCCTGAACACCTACCAAGGCTTTATTACCAAACATTCCAGAAACCACAACCATGTTGCTAACCCACACAAGGTGGCAGTCGACAAATTTCTTGTTGCCATGAAAACCAAGGTGCAAGAGGAAACCAAACCAGTCTGTGCCATCTATCAAGAAGAAGTATCAGGTATGTATTTATCTCTAATGTTGTGTGCCGTTGATTTAAATGATTCAACGTTAAAGCATACTGAACATGTTCTTCCGTAACAAACCAATCGAGTGTCTGGTCGAGTATTAATGATATAATAATATGTATAATAAATATTTTCTTTTTGTTTGTTTACAGCCCTTCGATCTGACCGTGACTCAGGTGAGATGATCAGAGAGATTCTAACATTCTATAGTTGCTGTGCTTCCCTGTATAGAGCCCGAGCAAAGATCCTCCCAGCACTTCCTCAGACCCGCAACGATATCCAGCGTCCAGATTCTTACACCAAGACCACATCCGGAGACGACTTCCTTCTCCACGCAGCAGTCGACAACAGGTTCCTAGTGTTTTCCACACAAGGAAATCTCGCAAAATTATAAAGTGCTAATGTGATGTATGATATATCCATGTATGTTATATTTTTATTAAATATTTTATATATAAAACATCGACCATCTCGCCAAATTATAAAGTGCTAATGTGATGTATGATATATCCATGTATGTCATATTTTTATTAAATATTTTATATATAAAACATCGAAAATTGCTATATTTTCATAAAATTATAAAGTGCTAATGTGATGTATGATATCGAAAGGAACTGAGATCTTAGGGTGATAAACCTATATTTTAAGTTTGATTGAAATCGGATAAGAATTGTGACCTGTAGACTGTTCGCAAACAATTGTGGACGGACGGACGGACAGGGGCGACGACAATATACGTCCACATGAGAATGTGGGCGTATAAAAACCCTGTCACATGCTTCTAAATGCAATTTAGTCGCCATCGCATGGAATAGCTTACTTCAATTAGTATTGTTTTATACATTATGATCAAGCGGCGGCTTAGTCGTATTAGTACAACGCTGGTATTGGTTGTTGGTATTGATTGGTTGTTTTTTAATTCGGGTCAGCAGTTAGGCTGTATTGGACCAAATTGAAGTTGCTGTATTCACAGGCTGGAATAGCAGGACGACGCGTTTGCGGCAGTTAAATTTTCAAAATTTCCCCGTCTTCGTGGACTGTAAAAGATTGATTGAAATTCGAGCCAGCCACCTTTAAGCTATATTAAACCACTGTGACGTTGCTTTGTTCACGGGTTGAAATAGCAGGAAAACGTGTTTGCAGCCGTCAAATATTCCAAAACTTTCTTGAGGGGGACGGGAGGGGGCGTCTGTAAACCCGAAAATTTTTCGGGCAATTCGGTTTCTCCCCCCTCCCCAAACTGTCATCGAGCCCGTACGCCTATGCAACCAGCTATACACATCCGGCTTTATTCAGTATACCAAATTATTGAAGATTGAAAATGTCTAATCAGGTAGGCCTGTAAATGATTATATGAACTGGAGAAAAGCTTAGGCTATATTGTAGTAGACGCAGTTCATATAATTATTTACAGGCCTACCTGATCAGACATTTTCAGTCTTCAATAATTTGGTATATTACACAGTAATTAGGTTTGTTATACGATCCAAACGACCCTAACATTTCAGTTTCAATCATACTCCAGCAAACTCTTTGAGATAATATATTTCTTGCTTAGAATTAGATGTTGTTTTTCTTCGCAAGACTTTGGACTTTGCAAAGCACAATGGTACTGTTATTAATCTAGCGTCATCCTGCACCACAATGCGTGTCTTTTAGTGATCGAAATATGAATTTCTGTTGCTAATATCAAAGTTTCATCCGGGACTTTTAAAGTAGTTCCAATATGGCGGAATTCGTCATACAGCCGAGGTTAGAGATTTAGGTTCCGTAGGTTACGGAATCTACCGAGGTTTGCCGAGTGTGGAGGACTTGTTATTTAACTTGTGTTCTGTCGGAAATGAAGGGTCAGCCAATCAAATGGTCTGTGGAATCGACCGTTTGACCTTTTCATGCGTGGAACTGTGGGTAGATACGTCTATACTAACACCCGGGGATAGAAATCAAAACAAAACAAAAGTAGATTTTAAAAAGCTTGGCGGTCGCTAATTGGTTAATCGAATGACTGACGTTATCGGATCAAACGTCCCGTGCTTGATACCTGACGTCATAGAACGTGAGCTCCCACTATAACTTGTTAGATCCACATGAGTGTAGGCCATCAAAAGTATAAAAAACGAAACGAAATATAGATCTATATTTTAATTAGATTGAAAAAACCCTAAAACCCCAACAAACATACATGTACACATATATACAAATAAACAAAATAATACAAAGGAATGGTTAAGTTACAATAAACAAATGGAAAATGGAGCATTTAAATTATTGTTCAAAAGTTTGGGTAAAAAACAGGGCTTTTAGGCGTCGTTTGAATATAACCAAGTTTAAACTATTTTGGACTAACAGAGGCAATTTGTTCCATTCTTTTGGTGCTGTGTACGTAAAAAGCTCTCTCACCAAATTTTGACTTTTGTACACAAGTTGGTTTTTACGAGTCGAACGTAAGGAACGAGCTGCTTTATTCTGGATTTTATGTAGCTGACTTACAAGAGTTTTAAGAAGAGAATACAGTAATGAGTTACAATAATCTAAGGATGACATAACAAAAGCATTTATTAACATTTTAGAGGCATCAAGGTCAATATAGGATCGAATTTTGCAAAGGTGAAAGGTCGCTTTGCACACCATGGATATATGGCTTTTCATATCGAAGGAAAAGTCAAAGAACACACCAAGATTCCTGAAACAGGGTTATTGCTGTGCTTCCAATAGTCACATGGTTGGTGCCAATGTTCTTTTTATTCCCGATTATTATATTTTCTGTTTTGTCATCGTTCAATTTAAAAAAAAATTGCAGTGCATTCAGATTTTAATTCGATCAATGCATGCAATGATGTAATGGTATCTGGTGGTGGATCGAGTTCAACATATAACTGGGTATCATCCGCATAGCGGTGGTAGTTAAGACCAATGTCACGGATAATATCTCCAATTGGTGCAGTGTATGCTGTGAACAAAATCGGTTCCAATACGGATCCCTGAGGAACACCAAAATCAAGAATTTTAGGCATTCATTGAGATGCGTCGATAACAATACTCTGCTGTCTTCCGCCCAGATAGGACCAAAACCACTGCAATGCGTCGTCGGATATACCGTATCGAGTTTCAAGTCTCGCGAGTAAGATTGGTTGATCTATCTTATCAAATGCCGCACTAAAATCCAATAAAACTAGCAACATTGGTTTCTTCCGAAACAAGCTACATGCAATATCATTGTGATCACGAAGTAAGGCGGATTCTCTACTGTGCTGTTTTGTATGATTACTGAAATTTTTCTTGGAGATTGTTTTCAGACAAATGATATTTAAAGTAGCTAAGTCTCTCACTCAATATAATCCAAAATTTTCAACATTGAAAACACGAAATATTTTATCTATTTTAATCAACATTGATGCCGAAATTTTACCGGTAAAAGATTGGCTTCTGATATCCAATATTTAAGACAAAATAAAAAATTTACCATTTGTACACGAATCGTGTACCATAATGTGTTTCAGCCCCAGCTCTAGCAAGAGACTCGGTGAACGAGGCTAGAAACATTGCACCAAATAAAAGGGCGTGTGTAGACTGGATTAACCAGACGCTAGAAATATGCATTCGTTCGAGACTGCTGGCTTATTTCGCCAAACAAAACTGATGTGAAATTAGAGTAAAAACCGAAACCATTGAATGTAGATGAGTTTATATTCATTCATATGACAATTTCTAGGTCCCAAAAGTTAGCGATTAAGTATAATGTCATCCCCGTTGCATAACACGGGTGAAGTGGGAAGAATCAGAATGTTCTACCGATTGCGAGTATTCCAGTGATTCAAAGGAGGGTGAGTTAGACAAATTCTCGAGGTTGCACAAGACAAATATGTGAGTTAGTAATTAGAAACATTTGCTTTTGTTTAGATTAAACAATATTCTATGGGTGCGCATTTTTATACTCACCTTTTCATTCGTATTTCATACGTAAAAATCGTAACAAAATGAACTTTTGGTCTATACACGTACGCATCTCGGGAAATTCAGCGGCTTGTCAAATAAGTAAAGGCAGTAGATAATTTAACCGTCTGTTGATTTCTATACGAATCGCGGGAAATTAAACGCATCGTCTAATTAGTGAACGCATCGTCGGTTTTTAAACGCACTTCAGAGAAACTATTTCAAGCCGTTACCATTAATCTAAACCATAGAACAAATTAAACCATTTTTGTTATTCTTAAACGATTTTTATCAATTGTCGAACGTTGTTTTGAAAGTAAACGGTATATACATGTATATTAAAAGTGCAATTTCACATTTTTTAGTTATATTTTAAAAATATATTAAAATAAAGCCCTAAAATAGATTGTATCTATAAACAGTCCTACCTTGTTAAAGATTAATCCTATTAATCCTATAATTCACTATTGCCAGTTAAGAAATTGGCAAAAATATCATTTTCACCTTCAAATTCAAACTTTTGAAGAACGACATTGCGTGGAGGGAAATGGGAAAACAAGGGAGGTAATTCAAGTAATTGTGTTATTATTTTCTGTGTCAGAGATTTTTATGCCTGTGAAATATTGCCCATGAACATATAGTGAGTTGACACTCTTTGAGCAAAAGACATAGGAATAATTATGTTTGACTTTCTTAGAAAATATGAAATTTCCGCTTAAACAAGCGCTAAAACTATCGTTGTAAACGATACAGTATCTGTAGTATTTAAGGGGGGAAAATATCGTTGACGCGATATATCACAGAGTTTTTTTTATTACTCTGTGAATACAAGTTGGCTACTATTCATGATCTGGTTGATCGAGAGTATTATGCCTGATCATCCAAGACTATGTTTATGTTCCGGTCAAAGGTATGAGTTAGTAATTAGAAACATTTGCTTTTGTTTAGATTAAACAATATTCTATGGGTGCGCATTTTTATACCCACCTTTTTATTCGTATTTTATATGTAAAAATCGTAACAAATGAACTTTTGATCTATACTCGTACGCATCTCGGGAAATTCAGCGGCTTGTCAAAAAAGTAAAGGCAGTAGACAATTTAATCGTCTGTTGATTTCTATACGAATCACGGGAAAATTAAACGCATTAATTAGTGAACGCAATAGATAAGTGAACTGATCGTCAGTTTTTAAACGCACATCAGAGAAACTATTTAAAGCCGTTACCATTAATCTAACTAAACCATAGTACAAATTAAACCATTTTTGTTATTCTTAAACGATTTTTATCAATTGTCGAACGTTGTTTTGAAACTGCAATTTCATATTTTTTAGTTATATTTTAAAAATATATTAAAATAAAGCCCTAAAATAGATATCTATAAACAGTCCTACCTTGTTAAAGATTAATCCTATTAATCCTATAATTCACTATTCACTATCGTAACAAAATGAACTTTTGATCTATACTAGTACGCATCTCGGGAAATTCAGCGGCTTGTCAAATAAGTAAAGGCAGTAGATAATTGAGCAAAAGACATAGGAATAATTATGTTTTGACTTTCTTAGAAAATATGAAATTTCCGCTTAAACAAGCGCTAAAACTATCGGTGGTACTTTTTACCGCCGACTATCCAGACCAGTATTTTTTACCGCCGACCAAATATTATTTACCGCCGACCAAAATTTTTTTTCCGCCATTACCGCCGACCAAATACCTTCGAGTAATTACCACCACCCAAATATATTTTTACGTATAACAACCACCGACCATCAAATACTTTAATATATTAAATATAGAATTTTACAAAGGATATTATAAATCATATGACGTTCAAAATGGGGACATACTACGTGACCGCGATTGTTTACAAGACTGGACGTGTAATCAGGAAAAAATCCAGATTATCCCATTATAGTCGGTCCTATCTTACTCCACAAGGATGCAACGACTGCAATTTTTGTCACATATCAGTTAGGGTGGTTAATGAAGTTGAACTTAACATGCCTAGAGTCGAAGATACAAGGCATATTCAGTCTCGAAACAGCAGTGGCGTTGTTTCGGGAAAGAACAAAAAGATAAATGTTTTAAAAACTTTCTTAAAGATTCGAAAAGAAAAAGGGAAGAGGATGAAATGATATGCTAAAAAAAATAAAAAATTCAGTGTAGTGAAAAAAGCAAAATTACCGGCCAAAAACCTCATCAAATAAAACGTGCACGAAGCATTCCCCTTATGGAAAAGTCCTATAGAAAGAGTATAGGTTCCTATAGAAGTTTGAGGAAATCTATAGAATGCTATAGAATACTACAAGAAAACAAATTCAATCTGTATTTTTTTTCACATGACTATAGATTCAAAAATATTTACTATAGTTTGTGTAGGATCGGTAGATGAGTTTTTTCTAAGTGTAATTTCCTATAGAATCTTATAGAATACTGTAAGAAACTATTAGAACAAGCCAACAGTGAGGCTGATGTCCCCCGCCGAAATCCCAAAATAAATAGATGACACATATTAATTAATCGCACATTTATTTTTTTCAAACGTATCGACCAATCAAACTGAACACGAAGTGTCATCCAAAAATTGCTTATCTCTGCCTACCGTAAGAAGAAAATGCTCATCTTCGAACTCCATCAAGGCATTGACCTAATAAGCATACACACCAATTTTGAACATTTTAACTCAATTCGAAGGAGAGTTATTGTGTTCCAAAGTCTCGGCAAATCAAATTGCTTATCGCTCTGCTTACCCTGAGCAGAAAATGCTCATTATCGATCATAGTCAAGGTATTACTGTAATGAAACTATACACCAAGTTTCATCACTCTCACTTAATTAGAACTAAAGTTATCGTGTCTCAAAGCATCAATCAATCAAATTGCTTATCTCTGCCTACCCTAAGCGGAAAATGCTCATCTTCGAACTCCATCAAGGCATTGACCTAATAAGCATATATACCAAGTTTGAACATTTTAACTCAATCAGAAGGAGAGTTATTGTGTTCCAAAGTCTCTACAAATCAAATTGCGTATCGCTCTGCTTACCCTGAGCAGAAAAATGCTCATTATCGAACTTAGTCAAGGTATTACTGTAATGAAACTATACACCAAGTTTCATCACTCTCACTTAATTAGAACTAAAGTTATCGTGTCCCAAAGCATCAACCAATCAAATTGCTTAGCTCTGCTTACCCTGAGCGGAAAATGTTCATCTTCGAACTCCATCAAGGCATTGACCTAATAAGCATATACACCAAGTTTGAACATTTTAACTAAATTAGAAGGAGAGTTATTGTGTTCCAAAGTCTTGACCAATCAAATTGCGTATCGCTCTGCTTACCCTGAGCAGAAAATGCTCATTATCGAACTCAGTCAAGGTATTACTATAATGAAACTATACACCAAGTTTCATCACTCTCACTTAATTAGAACTAAAGTTATCGTGTCCCAAAGCATCAACCAATCAAATTGCTTATCTCTGCTTACCCTAAGCGGAAAATGCTCATCTTCGAACTCCATCAAGGCATTGACCTAATAAGCATATACACCAAGTTTGAACATTTTAACTCAATTAAAAGGAGAGTTATTGTGTTCCAAATTCTCGACCAATCAAATTGCGTATAGCTCTGCTTACCCTGAGCAGAAAATGCTCATTATCGAACTTAGTCAAGGTATTACTATAATGAAACTATACACCAAGTTTCATCAATCTCACTTAATTAGAACTAAAGTTATCGTGTCCCAAAGCATCAACCAATCAAATTGCTTATCTCTGCTTACCCTAAGCGGAAAATGCTCATCTTCGAACTCCATCAAGGCATTGACCTAATAAACACATACACCAAGTTTGAACATTCCAGCTCAATTAGGAAGAGAGTTATTGTGTCCCAAAAAGTGTGACGGACAGACAGACGGACAGACAGACAGACAGACGGACGAACCCATTTTAATAGTCCCCCAATTTTCTTCGAAAGGCGTGGGACAACAATAGTTGGCTATAGAACTAACCTGTATTCTCAAATCAGTCCTGGTTTCTAATAGATTTGCTGGTAAAAACTATAGTTTTCTATAGAGCTATCTTACTGTCTCAAGTCAGTCGTGTAATCCTATAGTTTCCTATAACATTCTGTAGAAAACTATGGAAATAATATTTTATTCCATAGATTTTGTGGAGAATTTATATTTATACTGTACTTATAGTTTCCTGTATAATAATGTAGTAACAATGTTCTATACTACGATGTCTTATTCATACTATAGTTCAATATAGAATTTGGAGATGCACATGTGGTGCTCCTGGGTGCAGTTTTCCTTAATTTAGTGTGATAACAAATGACAAACTAAAATAAGGTTGCCATGAAAAAAGAAATAAAGTCTTTAAGTAATATTATTTTAATGTTGAGTATGAATGAAATAGTGATACATGTTGACACTCTAAGAAATTTTCCACCACACCCTCCCAAAAATGGCAGTAAAGGTAGATCTTCACATCAAAAATAACAGATAATATTTAAGATAGATCAATAAAGACAAAGTTTATTTGAACAGTCTGACTGTTTGGTGACCTGCTAGTTTGATTTTAAAGACTATAACAGATTCTGTACTCAAAATTATATCATTTGTTGAAGCCAGCAGGTCAACTGTGCATACCTGTCAACAAAGTATAATTATCAGGCAATTTACTCCCTTGAAATTTGTTTGGTCATTGGCTGAATTTGGAGTTCTAAAATTCAATGTATAACCACTTACATTAATATGTTATTATTAACAAGAAACTGAAGAGAATGGTGCTGTTGTTTTCACAGATTTGATTAAAGACAGAAAGATAAGTATAATTTATTACTTTTTTAACAATAATATTAAATAAGATAAGATTTGTGTGATTTTGTTATTTACTTGACTTTATTTAACTATTATTTTCCCTATATTTCAGTTCTACCAAGAAAAAGTAAAACTTGTAAAGTTCTGACTATTGAATCAGCAGCAGAATTAAGATTCGTCCATGAGGGAAGAAATAATCTTATCAATTTCGAAGAAATCATGGGCCAACTATATGTATTCCCAAAATAAAAATTATAAAAAATCTGTAGATTTCTATAGTACCCATTCTACAGAAAACTGTAGTGACCGAATTTCCAAACTACAAAATACTACAGTATTCATTCCTATACATAATTGTAGAAATCCTACAGAAAGTGCAATAAAAAAACCTATAGAATACAACAATATTTTCCTATGGAAATTATCCCATAAATCTGTAGGAAAAACTATAGTATTTGCACTGTAGAATATTTTGGGCCGTTATTTCCTACAGGCGCCCCAAATTCTGTAGAATACTATAGAATTTTATCCTACAGAAAATGGGACACGCCCCCCACAAAATTCTATAGATTTTCTATAGAATTCTTTAGAAAACTGCACTGGTATTCTATAGGACTTTTTGCTAAGGGTCGTGCAACGCGAAGATATAGTATTTAATTTATTGATTGTGCACAAAATGTGAAATGACTTCGATATTGTGTATTATGTATTAAATGTATTAAAAACTTGTAAATATATTCCAAATGAATGTCATTTTTGTTATGCTCTTCTAAAAAAATAATATCGTCAGATAAGACATTTGGTCGGCGGTAATTATGCGCCATGGTCGGCGGTAGTTTCATTACGGTCGGCGGTAAAAAGTATTTGATCGGCGGTAATTATATGGCAGTCGGCGGTAAAAAGTATTGGTCGGCGGTAAAAAGTATTGGTCGGCATTGGTCGGCGGTAAAAAGTATTGGTCGGCGGTAAAAAGTACCACCCCTAAAACTATCGTTGTAAACGATACAATATCTGTAGTATTTGGTGGAAAAAATATCGTTGACGCGATACATCGCAGAGGTTTTTTTTACTCTGCGAATACACGTTGGCCAATTACCCCTAAGTACCACAAGGATTTCCAGCACTCGGCAAACCTCGGAAGATTTCGGGAATCTAAACTCGACTGTATGATGAATTCCGCCATATTGGAACTACTTTAAAGGTCCCGGATGAAACATGGCTGCGCCCATTCCAAACACAAGTTGGCGACCTATTTGGCTAGCGACCTATTCGACCGATCCAGCTGTAAGATAATGACGAAATTACACTTCTATTCTGAGCTGAAGGAATGGATAAAAAATAATATATTCTACTTTCATTTGATAGACATAACGTTGGATTTTATTGGTTGATAAATAGAGACTGTTGTCTTTACTCTAAATAGGTTTCCAACGAACAGGTTGCAGCTCGATCGGTTGAATAGGTCGCTAGCCGAATAGGTTCCCAATTTGTGTAATAGCGTCAAGTTTTCCTGTTAAAGTAAACCGGTAGCCGCATCGCAAATGTATGGGCGTAGGTACATATCACTTACTGTCATACATCCGAGACTAGATGTAGTTTATGTAGTTTACCGAATCTGTCGAGATTAACGTCCACTCGACACAAAGTATGTCATTTCGAGACTAACATATGGTTTCTAATTTTATTTCAATAATTCGTTTGCGCGTAGGGGTCTTAAGCAATTGGATCAAACAGGAGGACCCGGAGAAAATCCACGAAGTTGGTCAGGCGACCCTTCTCCTTGTCACGTACAACCAGGGATTTAAAACCACGCCAGTTGACTCAATGACAGTCTTCATGGTACAGCAAGCACATGGAAACCGTTCGGCCATCACCTCCCACCCCCACCCATAAATGAAGGAGTCAGAAGCTCGATAGGGAAGGGGGGGAGGTTTTCATTAGTCTTAACATCAGTCAAATAGTTCAGTCGTATAATTTAGTCGTATAGTTCAGTCGTATAACTCAGTCGTATAGTTCAGTCGTATACTTCAGTCGAATAATCCAGTCGAATAAACCAGTCGTATAATCCAGTCGCATAATCCAGTAGAATAATCCAGTCGTATAAACTAGTCGAATAAACAAGTCGCTCAATATAAGCAACGGTGGCAGTGAACCAAGATAATCTTTTATCAATTCATGCTCGTAGCCATAGCTGAAGGAGCCGGGGGCCAGGGGCCTGCCCAACTAGTTGGGAAGGCCCCTGGCCCCTGGTCTCTACCCCATGCCGCCGGCTCCTTCGGCTATGGCTACGAGCATGAATTGATAAAAGATTATCTTGGTTCACTGCCACCGTTGCTTATATTGAGCGACTTGTTTATTCGACTAGTTTATTCAACTGGTTTATACGACTGGATTATTCGACTGAAGTATGAGTGAACACGAAAATAGACAAAAACAATAATAAAAGATATTGGTATTAGTGCGTTTTTCTTTTATCTTTTACTGATTACATACTATTCCAAAATTTTAATAAGCCATCGATCGGTTTATACGACTGACTATTCCAATGACATATATATATTAACTAGACCGATGACGCCAATCTGTTTACTAATGACGTGATGACAAATCAGTGCTGACTTCCGGTTCAGTCAAGAAGAGCCGAAAGCGTGACGTTTCTAATGTAAACAATACACGTTGTGCACCTTATTTTTTTATCGTTATATCGTTTGTAAATAAAAAAGACTGATTGGAATTTAGATTTTTTCTGTTATTACCATCGCCGTACAGTTCACAAATAAAATTTTATATTTTTTAGAAGTGATCATATCTTATAATTTCAAGTATATGACCACGAATGGGCAATGCGCTGATTGAGGTCTGGCTGAACTACATGTACTTATTTTCATATTAGGATTCATTGGCGTATAACGGCACCCGAAAAATTAAAAATAAATATAAAAAGTCTGTTTACGATTCCCCTATCGGAAAAAAACCTAAATAAAGACGTTTTCCCACCGACCCCATTTTTTTAATAGGTAAGGTAAGCAATTGCATCTATACCGATCCTATCTTTTAAAAGCCAAATGCTCAGACCCTCTAGTGTCTAGACCTAAGCTTTTTTTTTTTTTATTCTGAACTGATTACTGGTGATCAATTTGCTACAGGACCTATGGATCGGGATTGGTGTGATTTCTGCGCCCAAATGCCACAACTCAGTTCTCAGTGTTTACATAAGCACGAATCAGCATTATTTTCTAGAACCTTACGCTGCTATGTGATTCTACTAGAAATGCTTGGAAGGAAATGAATAATAATATACACTTCATGGCATATTAAAATGTGACACAACAAGGGCTATGGACAGGGCTGAACAACAGGGGTCTATTGGGGATGGGTCGATTTTGTTTGCTGAGTGACTGGATTCTTTCGGGAAAATGGACCGTTTTGTCTCTTAAACATAATAAAAAAAAATGAGGCCTACAAATCAGAGAGAGAAATTGGGTTTAACGTCCACTCGACACAAACTATGTCATTTTGGGACTAACATATGGTTTAATTTTATTTCAATAATTCGTTTGTGCGTAGGGGTCCTTAGCAGTGGGAGGAAACCGGAGTGCCCGGAGGAAACCCACAAGGTTGAGAAGGCGCCCCTATCTCCATGTCTTGTGAATTTCACGATTATAAAATTCTGAACACACCAGAAATAATATTTAAAGAGAAATAGAAAGATATGGAACCATCTACCGATAATCAAACCGATGCGCGGTATGATTTGGTGATAATAATTATTGGTATTTATCTATAAAAAAAACGTTTTATACCTATTCAATGATTCAATGGCCTCGGCTATTAATTTTGCCGAGGCAAATGTAAAATACATCGGAATTTAGGCCTACCTCGTCCACAGCAGATTGCCGGGGTTAATTGGCAGGACTGCTTAAGTTCATCATCAGGAAATATTAAAAATATTCAACGGTGATATTCAAGGCCAGTAAAACAAATGTAATTCAAAAGAAAAAAAATCCCCCAGAACTCTCTAACCAAATAATCAATACAAGGCGGAAACAAAATATCGGACTATGGGCGTATTTATGTTTGTAAACGCTCAAACTCATTACTGGGTCTCAGAGCAAAAGCTTATTCATACATGTTGCGTTCGATTATTTGCTCCGTGCTTACTCGGACAGGATCCTCGAGTAAGTTTCGACATGCGCAGTGGGAATGGGTAATCAAACGGCGCGGCACTTTCTTCGGATATCAAAATGGAAGATGAACGCCACCAAATAATTAATTGTTCTTATGTTCTTATAAATAACAACGAGCCGACAATAATCCGTCAACAAACTTTAGACTTTTTCATTGGTATCTCATTGGAATTATTAAATCCAGAGAAGCGAAATCACTACCCCTCCCTACCTATTTTGTTAATATTTCATTTAATTTCTACCGTCCGTTGCCATTTTATTTATTTGAGCCACCCTACACATGGTATGAAATGAAAGGGGGTTTATCCCTCTTTGATGTGGTACCATTTATTATTCCTGACAGCCCTCGACTTAGTCTGAAATCCGTCCCCGAAAATCACTACCCCCCCCCCCCAACCTATTTTCTTTAAATATTTCATTTAATTTTCTAACGTCCGCTGCCATTTTATTGATTTAAAGAGTGTTTATCCCACTTTCATGTGGTACCATTGATTATTCCTAACAGCCCTCGACTTAGTCTGAAATCCGTCCCCGAAAATCACTACCCCTCCCTACCTATTTTGTTAATATTTCATTTAATTTCTAACGTCCGCTGCCATTTTTATACGTCCACATTCATAATGTGAACGTATTATGCCGTCGCCCCTGTCTCTGTGTGTGTGTGTGTGTGTGTGTATGTATGTATGTATGTATGTATGTGTGTGTGTGGGTGGGTGTGTGTGTGTGTGTGTGTGTGTGTGGGTGTGTGTTTGCATATGGTGTATTAGCAGGACGCGAAGTTGAAAGAACACCAACGTTGTTAGAACATTTTGAATTATTTTTTTTTTTTAATATTTCATTTAATTTTCTAACGTCCGCTGCCATTTTATTTATTTGAGCCACCCTACACATGGTATAAAACGAAAGAGTGTTTATCCCACTTTTATGTGGTACCATTTATTATTCCTCACAGCCCTCGCCATTTTATTGATTTGAGATTTGAGCCACCCTACACATGGTATAAAATGAAAGAGTGTTTATCCTACTTTCATGTGGTACCACCATTGATTATTCCTCACAGCCCTCGACTTAGTCTGAAATCCGTCCCCGACCCCCCCCCCTATTTTTTTTTAATATTTCATTTAATTTTCTTACGTCCGCTGCCATTTTATTGATTTGAGCCACCCTACACCTGATATAAAATGAAACAGTGTTTATCCCACTTTCATGTGGTACCATTAATTATTCCTAACAGCCCTCGACTTAGTCTGAAATCCGTCCCCGAAAATCACTACCCCTCCCTACCTATTTTGTTAATATTTCATTTAATTTCTAACGTCCGCTGCCATTTTATTTATTTGAGCCACCCTACACATGGTATAAAACGAAAGAGTGTTTATCCCACTTCCATGTGGTACCATTTATTATTCCTCACAGCCCTCGACATAGTCTGAAATCCGTCCCCGAAAATCACTACCCCTCCCCCACGCCTATTTTTTTTTAAATATTTCATTTAATTTTCTAACGTCCGCTGCCATTTTATCTATTTGAGCCACCCTACACATGGTATGAAATGAAAGAGTGTTTATCTCACTTTCATGTGGTACTGTTGATTATTCCTCACAGCCCTCGACTTAGTCTGAAATCCGTCCCCGAAAATCACTACCCCCCCACCTATTTTTTTTAAAAAATATTTCATTTACTTTTCTAACGTCCGCTGCCATTTTATTTATTTGAGCCACCCTACACATGGTATAAAACGAAAGAGTGTTTATCCCACTTTCATGTGATACCATTTATTATTCCTCACAGCCCTCGGCTTAGTCTTAAATCCCTCCCCGAAAATCACTATCCCCCCACCTATTATTTTTAAATATTTCATGTAATTTTCTAACGTCCGCTGCCATTTTATTTATTTGAGCCACCCTACACATGGTATAAAACGAAAGAGTGTTAATCCCACTTTCATGTGGTACCATTGATTATTCCTCACAGCCCTCGACTTAGTCTGAAATCCGTCCCCGAAAATCACTACTTCCCCCCCACCTATTTTTTTTTTTTTTTTTTAATATTTCATTTAATTTTCTAACGTCCGCTGCCATTTTATTGATTTGAGCCACCCTACACATGGTATAAAATGAAACAGTGTTTATCCCACTTTCATGTGGTACCATTGATTATTCCTAACAGCCCTCGACTTAGTCTGAAATCCGTCCCCGAAAATCACTACCCCCACCTATTTTTTTAAATATTTCATTTAATTTTCTAACGTCCGCTGCCATTTTATTGATTTTGAGCCACACTACACATGGTATAAAATGAAAGAGTGTTTATCCCACTTTCATGTGGTACCACTGATTATTCCTAACAGCCCTCGACTTAGTCTGAAATCCGTCCCCGAAAATCACTACCCCTCCCTACCTATTTTATTAATATTTCATTTATTTTCTAACGTCCGCTGCCATTTTATTTATTTGAGTCACCCTAAACATGGTATGAAATGAAAGAGGGTTTATCCCGCTTTGATGTGGTACCATTTATTATTCCTGACAGCCCTCGACTTAGTCTGAAATCCGTCCCCGAAAATCACTACCCCCCGCACCTATTTTCTTTAAATATTTCATTTAATTTTCTAACGTCCGCTGCCATTTTATTGATTTGAGCCACCCTACACATGATATAAAATGAAACAGTGTTTATCCTACTTTCATGTGGTACCATTGATTCATCCTAACAGCCCTCGACTTAGTCTGAAATCCGTCCCCGAAAATCACTACCCCTCCCTACCTATTTTGTTAATATTTCATTTAATTTCTAACGTCCGCTGCCATTTTTATACGTCCACATTCATAATGTGAACGTATTATGCCGTCGCCCCTGTCTGTGTGTGTGTGTGTGTGTATGTATGTATGTATGTATGTATGTATGTGTGTGTGGGGGTGTGTGTGTGTGTGTGTGTGTGTGTGGGTGTGTGTTTGCATATGGTGTATTAGCAGGACGCGAAGTTGAAAGAACACCAACGTTGTTAGGACATTTTGAATTGTTGGGACTTACACTCAGGTCCCCACAATTATTTTTGTACCAGGGCCTTGTAAACCACCTAAAAACAATATATTTTCAATCTTACACAAGTCCTACCAAATGTGGAAAATCATGCCAGTCTCACACACTGAACACACGTTTTACTTCCTATATCACACACATTTGAAGTGTTTGAAACATGGGTATTATCAATATCCAATCAGATGGCCAGTTACAAAGTTTGATATATTGACCAATCAGAGGCCATTTCTTTAAAGTCCTGACAGAAGAGGATACTCAAATTTTTTCACACAACTTGTGCATTTAATTGCGAAAGGTACAGATAAGTGTCGCCTGGTACTACCCAAAGCTAAGCAATGGTCTAGAAGTATATTTTTTCCTAAGGGAGAGCCAATATATGATACCAATAAACGTTATGTAGAACATTAGTGTGTATTTCCTGTATGATTCATTATCACATTGGCAATAAGTCCTATGAATGACTGAAATTATTGATTTGGGTATTGTTATAGAAAAGTTTTGATAATTAATCAAATTGTGCGGGTGTAAATTTGGAATTATTAGTCACTTTGTTCTGTTGAGAAAGAGGATACATCTCTAGAAATTAACAGTAGAAAGAGAAAAGAAATAGGTAAGTGCTTACATTATGTCTTAACTACTTCAATTTTAATGCTGTCAAAATTTGTACAAAATTATGATTTGTCAAAATATTTCTTTTACAAAAAATGGAAAGAAATTGAAATAAATAACGCGTATTGTTTAGATCAAAAGGTCCGTCATTGGCTCAAGGGCCCTGATTTCGTTGTCCGAGAACATGAGCAGTACCATGGGTCCCCCAGTTTCATGTTACTATTAAAGACTCACGAATAGTACCATATTATGTTAGTCCCGAAAGGCGCTCTCTCCTCCATGTCTCGACCCTCTCTGTATTCCTGCTTATCCTTCCTCACACTCGATTCCCCTCAATCCCCTCCCTTTCTCTCTATCCCAACTTTAATCTTTCCCCCCGCTCATTCCCTGTTCCCCCCCATCTTTATTACCATTTATCTCTTTATCACTTTATTCCCCTGTATCTTGTCCTATCTCTCATCTCTCTCGCTTACCATACCTTTTTCTATTCTTGCAAATCCTCCTCTGTATCTGTTCTTTTCTATCTCTCTTCTGTATCCCCATCCCTCTCACCACTCTCCTCGTATCCTCTCTCAACCTCTCCTCTCTCTCATTTTGTCCCTGGTATCCCTATCCCTTGCATCTCCACATCCTCACTATCTCCCCCACTGGCTCTCTTCCCCTCTTCATCTATATTGTTATGTCTCTCCTCATTTCAGCCCCCTCATTCTCTTAGATATTGTGTGGAAGCCAGAATGTTTCAATTTCTTCCCCTTCCTGCATCTTTATCGTCCTCTCTCTGGTTTCTGTATGCCCATCCCTCTCACCTCTCTCCTCGTATCCTCTCTCAACCTCTCCTCTCTCTCATATTGTCCTTAGTATCCTTATCCCTCGCATCTCCACATCCTCTCTATCTCCCCCACCACCTATCTTCCCCTCTTAATCTATATTGTCATGTCTCTCCTCATTCAAGCCCCCTTATTATCTTAGATATTGAATGGAAGCCAGAATGTTTCACTTTCTTCCCCTCTTTCCCTTCCTGCATCTTTATCGTCCTCTCTCTGGTTTCCTCTCATTGTTAAAAACCGATTGAAGTACATCAATTGCACCATATGGTTTAGTTGGTTGCGAAATAACTTATCTTGCTCCCTTTCTCTCTTCCATACCATCTCTCACTTCCTCCATGCTCCCTTTCACCCCACCCTTTTCAAGTGTTAGGTGGGCACCAGACTCTCCTCTCTCTGTTATTCTTTCTATTTCTCCTTTCTTTCTATCTGTTTCCTCTGTTTGCGTCTCTGTCTTCTCTCGTCTCTGTCTTCTGTCTCTGTCTTCTCTCGTCTCTGTCTTCTCTCGTCTCTGTCTTCTCTCGTCGTTCTTTTGGTCTCTCTTTACCTACTATCTTCATCTCCTAAACAAGTCTTAAAGCCCAAAGTGTCCAACTGGGTTTCAAACCCCTGTGTTATAGAATAATATTTTAACTTTAAGATTAAGATGTTGGGCATCTCAAAATTCTTTTTCTTTAATAAAAAAAAAAACCTTGGTGTGAAAAGATGTACTAGAAATATGCTGTAATAATAGAAATAACTAGACCTGCATGCAGGAATGACGGGTTTCACTGGTGCCACGTTACTTTCGGTGCCACGTTGCCCTTGAACATATGTCACTTCCAATACCAATGAAACCATTAAACAGGTTTCCACATAAGCATTGCAAACATCAAATAAAATGGACGAAGAATCAACCAAATCCAGCAATATCAATTCATTTTATATATATGTTACTTGTAAGTGATCCTGGCAAAATTTCATTACTTCCGGCGATAATGAAAATGTTCAATTAGTTTTATGAAATCAGAAATGGCATAAGGCATCATATGGCGAAGACTGTATGTAAATCGAATAAGAATTGACACTTTTATAGACCAAAAACCTTGAAAAGTGACTTGTAGAAAATCGTCTATTTCTCGGCAACCGCACATGATAAAAACTATTTTTTTGGTATCTATATGATCGTATGGGCTCAATCTATTTGTTGATTGGAATCAAATATCATAATTTTAAATATATTACAAATCAGACTCATTTGAAAAAAATATCTGTTTTTGAGGCTAAAAATACAGTTTTTTCCAAAATGACATTACTTCCGGAAATACTGAAAATGTTAAATTAGTTCTATGAAATCATAAATGATATAAGGTAACATATGGTGAATATTTTATTAAAATCGAATAATAACGAACACTTTTATAGACCAAAAACCTTGAAAATTGACTTAAGGAAAATCGCCCATTTCTATGCAACCGTACAAGTTGGAAACCATTTTGTGGTATCTGTGTGATCGTATGGGTCCATTCTATTTGATCAATAGAATCAAATATCATAATTTGAAACAAATAACAAGTACGACTCATTTGAATAAAATATTGATTTTGAGGGCTAAAATTTAAGTTTTGAGTAAATGACGTCACTTCCGGTGACAGCGCAAGAGCTAAAATGGTTTGACATAGTCCACTATGGCATTAGGCATCCAATGGCGAAAGAAAATTGAAAATCGAATAATTATTGATTCTTTTACAGCCAAAATTACGTGAAAAGTGACTCATGCAAAATTGCCTATTTCTCGGCAACTGCGCATATTACAAATTAATTTTCACATACATTCTCTTCGTATAGGTTATTACTACGAGTTTATGTGTGTTACGAAGATATATTTTTTAATATGATGACGCTGGATGGGTTGTAAATAGCTTATATTAACACCTTTTTTCACCCTTTAATCCAAATTGCCAGAAAACGAAATCGAAATTAAAAAAACTGAGCCCGATGTTTTGTGCGCCTTTACATGGCACATCTTTTCAGTCATATAAGATTTGAAAAAAATAATATTTGCTTTCAAAAAGTTGTACCGAACTGTCAATATTGTAGTTTTTGCTGAATTTACGCCACTTCCGGTGCCTACAGGAAACTTTACCGGTAACAAAAAAAATGTCATTTTGAACCACGGAACATATGAACATGGTTTTATACAAATTGAACAATAAATAAATAATGTAGGACTGAAAAACTGAATTAGCCAATGGCGGGCAAGGAAAATTACTAAAACAAAAAATGTTGACATTTTTGTTCAAATCAGATGACTTTTTAACCTTGGTTCAAATGTCATATAAAAAAATTAATAAATAAAAAAGTTTTTTGTAAAAATTTAAATTTTCAAAATTTGGCGCCTAATATCTTCCAAGATTCGTCGAAAATCAAAAATCAAAAGTAACATAGCTATGTCCCCTGTTTCTGGCTGTGTCAAAATGCATCATATGCTAAAAGCCAATGATTATTGTTAATATTACGGCAATATTTCAAAAAACGACATTTTCGGTGATTTCGGACATTTCGCAATGTCGCAGAATGCCGGGAATAGCTTTAATCTCTAAGTCACACCCACTTTCCCAGTAAAACTGAAGACATTGTATCGAGCCAACAAGAAGTTGCTGAGATATAAGCAAATTGGAAAAAAAAAATAATAATAATAAGAAGAATAATAATAAGAATAATTTTAACAAAAACAATAGTGTTTCACACAAGCTACGCAGTGTGAAACCCTAATAAGTGTTGAGTGGATGGTAGTTTCTCTTCACCCAATTGAGTGATAAGTGGACATCAGTCTCTCTCTCTCTCTCTCTCCCCCCCTCTCTGGATTTGAAGTAATCAAAGCTTAGCCCAACCCAAGTGTTAATAACCACTATTATTTTATTATTTCAGTGAATATGAAAACACGGTCTGGTGAAGAGCAGAGGAGAGCAGGAAATGTTGAATGTGAAATGTGCATCACAAACAATACGGTTTTAAGGTGGTGAAACTGCCCCTGTGTGAACAGAGTAATGGACATTTATTTAACCAATAATTGAATTCTTAAGAACTGACTCAAATGTATTAAAGAATCCAGAATATTATTTTCTCGAAGTTGTCACAAATTTGACTTTTGAGGGTATCCATTGTTAAGTTCAAAATGTTGTTAGACTTCAGTGAAATTGCTTTTGTGTTAAAATCATAAAGAATTAAAACAAAAAGTGAATTATGAAGTATTTTGTTTTACCCAAACCAGTTTCTACTGCATTTTAAAAATTGAAACCCGCCCATGGAACATCCAATAGTACACTTGTACCAGTGTGCCACAGTTTTACGAATTTAGAGGAAAGGTCAGACAAATTACAATCCAAAACACAACGTAAACCACCTTTCAGTTTGTCGCACAGTCAACAATGACTCTTACCTTACCCCAAGTTATATTTACCAGTTAGACTAACCAACTGCGTTTCCTTATTGTCATTTATTGATTTACATGCTTAATTATTAGTAATATTTGGAGCTGATAGTTTCTCTGTCTTTGTCCGAGGTAAAAAGGGGTGGGGGTCTAGTAGTGAGCATAATTTCTGCACTTTCCTTCCCACACCAAACAGTCATGCCCTTTAATTTAATGTAATAGAAATATCAAAGAATTTCCCCAAAATGACACAGTTAGTGTTGAGTGAATGTAAAACTCATTGGGTTTTATTTTATTTTGATTGTATTTCTACTCAATGAAATGTGTATACATCTGTGGCTTAATCCGCGATCAGATTAGGTTATGTCGCTTGTTGCCCTGTGTTTTATTTTCTATTTTATTTTGGGTCCCCTGCATGGGCCGTTATAATTTGATCCTGATTAAAGTTTACTGTACTGTAATGATGGAGATGTCACCAGCAATTTAAGAATTCTTATGGACTGAATCGTTATTAACTGCCTTTTAACTCTTCACAATTTAGTCGAATTGGTCCCAGTAGTGATACAATGACTTAGTGTGTGTCCAGATTTTAAATCAAAACAAATTTATATTGATTCGTGGTCAAAGGGGAGACCAATCTTGGTGTGCCTGTAATGTGGGCTAATTGCAGCCTTGTCACACTTCATACCAAATCTAGCTTGGACATGTTCAGTTCCAACAGCGTGTGTGAATTAGTTATATACATCGTTATTAGGACACCTTCAGTACAACAGTTTATTAAATTTGTGGTGTGTGAATTGAATGTACGTATTTAACGGGACCCTCCCGATAACCATTATGTACGTCATTATACGGACGTCCCAATAGTGCATTAAAACATAGATGTGTTCAATTAAATAGAAGTAATTATCAGGACGTCCCAGCAGTTCATTAAATCCTGGGTGTGCAACTTGTGTAACTATACCACTTTGACGGTACGGCTCTTTAAGTGTCCATTAACAAGATTTGTCACACAACGTCCCACTAAAGTGTCCCAACAATCTCAATTGCTACTGTTTAATATTAAAGATTTATTATAACACATTTTTCATTACCCGTTGGTACTTTAGACCGATCAGTAATATATTTTAGATAAAAATATAAGAATAAAGCTTAGTCCCCACAAGTGTGGTTACTGTCAAGGACCTGACAAAGACTTAGATGCAGGTATGTGGATGTGTGTGTGTGTGTGTGTGTGTGTGTGTCTGTGGTTCGCCTACAGGGCGCAATTCTTCATGGATTTTCTTCAAACTTGGTATACTTATTCCTTATACCCCAAGGAAGATCCCTATTGTTTTGGGGGCATGCCCGACCCCCAGGGGCCGAGCCACGCCCATTTCTAGTATTTGTTTGTTTGTCGTCTACAGGCCACATTTCTTAACTTATAATCTTGAAACTTTGCATACATATTCTTTGTACCCGAAGGAACATCCCTATCGTTTGGGGTGTATGCCCTACCCCCAGGGGCAGAGTCACGCCCATTTTCTTTTCGTGTGTCTTTGTGTCGCCTACAGGGCGCAATTCTTACTGGATTTTCTTCAAACTTGGTATACGTATTCCTTATACTCGAAGGAAGATCTCTATTGTTTTTTGGTGCATGCCCGACCCCCAGGGACAGAGCCACGCCCATTTCTAGTATGTATTTGTTTGTCGTCTACAGGCCACATTTCTTAACTTATAATTTTGAAACTTAGCATACACATTCTTTGTACCCTAAGGAACATCCCTATCATTTGGGGTGCATGCCCAACCCCCTGGGGCAGAGCCACACCCATTTTCTTATCGTGTGTCTTTGTGTCGCCTACAGGCCGCAATTCTTATTGGATTTTCTTTAAAACTTTGTATACTTACTCTTTATACTCTAAGGATGATCCCTATCGTTTGGGGTGCATGCCCAATCCCCAGGGGCAGAGCCACGCCCATTTTCTTTTTGTGTGTCTCTGTGTCGCCTAGAAGCCGCAATTCTAACTGGATTTTCTTAAAACTTTGTATACTTACCCTAAGGATGATCCGTATTGGTTTTTGGTGCATGCCCGACCCCCAATGGCAGAGCCACGCCCATTCCTTGTATTTATTTGTTTGTCGTCTACAAGCCGCATTTCTTAACGTATCATCTTGAAACTTTGAATGATTATTCTTTGTACCCTAAGGAACATTTCTATCATTTGGAGTGCATGCCCAACCCCCAGTGGCAGTGTCACGCCCATTTTCTTTTTGTGTGTCGCCTACAGGCCACAATTCTTAATCGGTCATCTTGAAACTTAAAATACTTATTCCTTATACCCTAAAGATGACCCCTTTTGTTTTGGGTGCATCCCCAACCCCCTTGGGACAGCAACACCCATTTCTTGTATTTGTTTGTCTGTCGTCTACAGGCTGCATTTCTTAATGTATCATTTTGAAACTTTGAATACTTATTCTTGGTACCTTAAGGAAGATCCCTATTGTTTTTGGTGCATGCCCAACCCCAAGGGACAGTGCTACGCCCTTTTTTTTTGTCCGTCTGTGTGTCACCTACAGCCCACAATTCTTAATCGATTGTCTTGAAAACTTTTTTTATACTTATTCCTTATACCCCAAGGCTGACCACTATTATTTTTGGTGCATGACGGACCTCCTGGGACAGAGCCACGCCCAATGTTTTTGTGTCTTGTGTTCGCCTACAGGATACAGTTCTTAACAGATCCTTTTAAAACTTTACAAACCTATTCCTTATAACTTAAAGATGACCCCTATTGTTTTGGTGATTTCCTACCCCCCAGGGTAGAGAACACACATTTTTACTTCGTGTCTATGTGTGTTCTCTACAGGCCACGATTCTTAATGGATCGTCTTTAAACTTGGGATATGTATTCCATATAGCCTAAGGACGTCAACTGCATGTCCCGACTTGTCGTTTACAGGCCGCAATTCTGAATGAATCAGCTTGGTACCTGGTTTATGTATTCCTTATAGCCTGAGGGCGTCCACTATTGATTTTGATGAATGTCCCGACCCCCAGGGCAGAGCCACGCCCACCTTTTGCCTTCTGTGTTAGGAAGATACAATTCTGAATGGATTATCTTGGTATAGTTATTCCTTATACTCTAAGGACGGCAACTATTAATGTTGGTGCACGACCCTCAACGCTAAACAAACCAAACGCCTAGCCTTCTTGACAAAGTACCATATCAATCAAAGCAGGAATGTGGACGTATATTGTAGCGTTAGCGTTATGTTATTTATTTGAGCCACCCTACACATGGTATAAAACGAAAGAGTGTTTATCCCGCTTTCATGTGGTACCATTTATTATTCCTCACAGCCCTCGACATAGTCTGAAATCCGTCCCCGAAAATCACTACCCCTCCCCCACGCCTATTTTTTTTAAATATTTCATTTAATTTTCTAACGTCCGCTGCCATTTTATCTATTTGAGCCACCCTACACATGGTATGAAATGAAAGAGTGTTTATCTCACTTTCATGTGGTACTGTTGATTATTCCTCACGGCCCTCGACTTAGTCTGAAATCCGTCCCCGAAAATCACTACCCCCCCCCCTATTTTTTTTAAATATTTCATTTAATTTTCTAACGTCCGCTGCCATTTTATTGATTTGAGCCACCCTACACATGGTATAAAATGAAAGAGTGTTTATCCCACTTTCATGTGGTACCATTGATTATTCCTCACAGCCCTCGACTTAGTCTGAAATCCGTCCCCGAAAATCACTACCCCCCCCCCTATTTTTTTTTAATATTTCATTTAATTTTCTAACGTCCGCTGCCATTTTATTGATTTGAGCCACCCTACACATGGTATAAAATGAAAGAGTGTTTATCCCACTTTCATGTGGTACCATTGATTATTCCTCACAGCCCTCGACTTAGTCTGAAATCCGTCCCCGAAAATCACTACCCCCCCCACCTATTATTTTTAAATATTTCATGTAATTTTCTAACTTCCGCTGCCATTTTATTGATTTGAGCCACCCTACACATGGTATGAAATGAAACAGTGTTTATCCCACTTTCATGTGGTACCATTGATTATTCCTCACAGCCCTCGACTTAGTCTGAAATCCGTCCCCGAAAATCACTACCCCCCCCCCACCTATTATTTTTAAATATTTCATGTAATTTTCTAACTTCCGCTGCCATTTTATTGATTTGAGCCACCCTACACATGGTATGAAATGAAACAGTGTTTATCTCACTTTCATGTGGTACTATTGATTATTCCTCACAGCCCTCGACATAGTCTGAAATCCGTCCCCGAAAATCACTACCCCTCCTCCACACCTATTTTTTTTTAAATATTTCATTTAATTTCTAACGTCCGCTGCCATTTTATTTATTTGAGCCACCCTACACATGGTATGAAATGAAAGAGGGTTTATCCCTCTTTGATGTGGTACCATTTATTATTCCTGACAGCCCTCGACTTAGTCTGAAATCCGTCCCTGAAAATCACTACCCCCCCCCCCAACCTATTTTCTTTAAATATTTCATTTAATTTTCTAACGTCCGCTGCCATTTTATTGATTTGAGCCACCCTACACATGGTATAAAATGAAAGAGTGTTTATCCCACTTTCATGTGGCACCATTGATTATTCCTAACAGCCCACGACTTAGTCCGAAATCCGTCCCCGAAAATCACTACCCCTCCCTACCTATTTTGTTAATATTTCATTTAATTTCTAACGTCCGCTGCCATTTTATTTATTTGAGCCACCCTACACATGGTATAAAACAAAAGAGTGTTTATCCCACTTTCATTTGGTACCATTTATTATTCCTCACAGCCCTCGACATAGTCTGAAATCCGTCCCCGAAAATCACTACCCCTCCTCCACACCTATTTTTTTTTAAATATTTTATTTAATTTTCTAACGTCCGCTGCCATTTTATCTATTTGAGCCACCCTACACATGGTATGAAATGAAAGAGTGTTTATCTCACTTTCATGTGGGGGGTTGGGATGGCCTAGTCGTCTAGAGCGCCGCGCTTCGGCCTCTAGCTGGCCGGTCACCTCTGGCTTGCGGCTGTGGTTTCGAGCCCTGGTGTGAGCGTATGTGGCATGGAGATAGGGGCGCCTTCTCAACCTCGTGGGTTTCCTCCGGGCACTCCGGTTTCCTCCCACTGCTAAAGACCCCTACGCGCAAGCGAATTATTGAAATGAAATTAACCATATGTTAGTCCCGAAATGACCTAATTGTGTTGAGTGGACTTTAAACCCCATTTCTCTCTTTCTCACTTTCATGTGTTACTATTGATTATTCCTCCCAGCCCTCGACTTAGTCTGAAATCCGTCCCCGAAAATCACTACCCCCCCCCCCACCTATTTTTTTTTTTAAATATTTCATTAAATTTTCTAACGTCCGCTGCCATTTTATTTATTTGAGCCACCGTACACATGGTATAAAACGAAAGAGTGTTTATCCCACTTTCGATGGTACTTCATGAAAGTGGGATAAACACTTTTTCATTTCATACCATGTGTAGTGTGGCTCAAATACATAAAATGGCAGCGGACGTTAGAAAATTAAATGAAATATAAGAAAAATAGGTAGGGGTGGGGTACGGTAGTGATTTTCGGAGAAAGATTTCAGACAAAGTCGAGGGCTGCCAGGAATAATCAATGGGAGATCAGTATCGATGGGAGATCAGTATATGTCGATGTTTTGTGGTGTATACCCGTAATTACTTCAACCTGTTTTACGGAATATTCCGGTTACATTCGGGAATTATCTTTGGTGCCACAAAAATGGGGGATAAAGACTGATACAATTATTGTATGTCTTAAATGGTTAAAATACTACGGGGCGTTTGTTATTCATTTCATCCGCTCACTTAAACGGCTATACATTGTGTTTATTAAACACTGCTATCGACGATGTGGGTCAAGGTCATAAATCGTAACGTCCGCTCAGATCAGCTCAACCGAAGCTTGCTACTGAAATACAAAAAAAAAAGAAATAATGTTTCGCAATGGCTTCGATTTATTTGATTGCACTTTTAAATTGTCGACATCTTGTATTTGATGAAAACTGATAGGCTTAAATATAGAAATTATGTCGGGTTGCTTGTCATCGCCACGAAAAAGAAATCGACCACTGCCAACAATGTCTGAATCTTCTTCACATGTCAATGGCAATAACAGCGTTGTGGATGAAAGTGTTACAGACACTTCCGAGAAACCAAGAATATTTGGACCATACACTAGGTGAGACAGCCTTGTTTCTTTTATTTGGACTAATAATATTGTATAACATGTGAAATGAAAAATCATGATTTTGACAGCAATATAATTAATAATAATAATAACTAGACCTGCAGTGCTGAACCGGCTTTCAGGAATCAGGCAGGTAGTGCTTCATACAATAGCCAATCCATCGAGCTACCCAACGATACTGTAGTTGTTATGATTTAGTGACACCCTCTATCAGATTTTTAAGTAATATTTGCTTGCGAATACACCGCTCAAAATTGTATAATCTGGCAAAATTACTTCACTCCCGGTGCCAAAAGAAATCATTATCGGTAACAAATAAGTTGAGAATTCGCAATTGAGAATTGTTTTATACACACCAGGCAATAAATAATAAACTTGGAACCCATAAACTGAAATTAAAAACGGTAAAAAACTTAACGGGAGACAAAATATATCTCAAATTAACCGGCACTACCGAGATGAGAGAAATGGGGTATAACGTCGAATAGACACAAACTATGTCATTTCGGGACTAGCATGGTTTAATTTTATATCAATAATTCCTGTGTAAAATATCAAAAAGTATTCATAAATAAAAAAAGGTTTTTGTAAAGGAATTAATTTTTTTAAAAATATCGGACATTTTTTCGACTTTTTCCGGTTTTACGATCCTTTTTGTGATAGCTTTACGAAGTTCTTTGGATACTTAACTTTACGTACCAGAAGTGTCAGAAACATCCATTGAGTAGTTTTGGAAAAAAAGATAAATTAAAGAGCGTTTCCAAAAATTTAACGATTTTTCAATTTTTTTCAAAGTTTGAGGCCATTTTTGGACCACTTATATTATTTCAACGATTTTCATTTTGGATTCACTATATAGACAATCGATAGGACTTTGAGTAAGAACAATTTAAGAAAAATCTGTGGCGTCGTTTTCGAGAAAAGGGCGTGTCAGAATGTTAAAAAATCAGAAAATACTAGATTTTTGGCATACAATAATTTATTTCCTTACCATCGAAATCGTATTATTTAGATACCATATGATGGTCCATTAATAGGGCTATCCAGCGACACTTTAGTTCTTTTGGTCTGCTATTACCTAAAGGAGAAATCAAGTTTTCCGCTAGTGCGACACTGTTTTTAACCATTTTTTTTCATTTTTTGAATACTTCCGGTATGGTTATTATTGTTGGAATAGTTTTAATAGCCGGTTTGGGCACTAAAATAGCCACAGGACTCTGTAATGATATATTACATTATCCGATCAGATAAAATCCCCTTGAGAAATTCTATGTTCAAAAGTGCCAAAAATGCAAAAAAATTAAAATATCGAAAATTAAATTTAAATAACTACATACATATTATACATCGTTATAATCGTAATTAGGTCAGCTATCTGAATATGCAATCTTTTTTTGAAAATCTCTTAAAATAAAAAAATAGCAGAGCAATTTCCAAAATTTCACGATTTTTCAACTTTTTTCGATTTTCAGTCTGTTATTTCACATATTCCAGATATTTCAAAGTCTTATGGGATGGTTTCATGCAAAATAACTCCGAAAGGACTCTCGATAGAAAAAGTTTTAAAAAAAGTTGCGGTTAAGTTTTCGAGCTACAGGCATCCAAAAACGCTCCAAATCAGAAAATACTTGATTTTTAGCGTGCCATAATTTGCTGCCTGCTCATCGTATCCGTACGAATTGGGTATCATACGATAGCACAATCCTAGTGCAATCCAATGGTACCCTAATTTGTCTAATCCATTGATATCGGATGGAGAAATCGCGTTTTTCCCCTAAATACCCATTTTTTGCATTTTTTTCAAAATATCAGACATTATTTCGATCACTTCCGGTGTACAGATTATTGTTGAAATTGCTTTATTCCTTGCAATGGTCATTTGGCTTCATGCCTCAGAAGTTTCAGAAACGTCAATTCTGCCATAAAACGAAACCTGAGCTCACAAAATGGGTAGAAAATTCGAAATAAATCGAAAAATAAAGGGCGATAACTCGGAATGAAACTTATATTTCTGGTATCGGATGGTTTTCAGGTATCCAAAAATGTAGGTCAAATTTGAAAATTTTGAAAAATAACAAAAATTGTCTCTCAAACCACAGTTTTCATTTTTCGATCGCAAGAAGTCAGGGATGAAGTTTCGAAATATCGAAATTTTCAACTGCTATCGTCCGAGAAAAGACTCAGGGTTTCCGAAAATGTCATTTGTATGAAAATAGGTACAGAATTGACGAATCTACACCCGTTTTTTAATTTTTTGACACAGCACAAAATTCGACCACTTCCGGTCTGCGCAGAAGTTTCAAAAATAGTTTATCAAGTAGCCAACACATGGTTTCCCAATAGAGAATTAGGTCCCAGATCGGTATCTGTTACAGGCACTGAGAAATAGGCTCCGGCGAAAAAAAAAATAATAATAACTAGACCTGCAAGCAGCACTGAACCGGCTTTCAGGAATTAGACAGGAAGTTTGTTATACTATAACCGATCCATTGAGCTACCAAACTATACTTTAGTTGTTTTTCTTCCGTGACACCCTCCCTCATTTCTAAAAGTAATATTTCCTGTCGAAAAGACCGGTCAAAATCGTAAATTATTTCAAAATTACGACTACTTCCGGTTTTACGATCATTGTCGCGATAGCTTTACGAAGTTCTTTGGATACTTAACTTTCTGTACCAGAAGTGTCACAAACATCCATTGAGTAGTTTTGGAAAAAGGTATAAATTAAATAGCGTTTATAAAAATTTAACGATTTTTCAATTATTTTCAAAGTTTGATGCCATTTTTGGACCACCTATATTATTTCAATGCTTTTCATTTTGGATTCACTGTATAGACAACCGATAGAACTTTGAGTAAGAAAAATCTGCTGCGTCGTTTTCGAGATAAGGGCGTCTCAGAATGTTAAAAAAATCGGAAAATACTAGATTTTTGGCATACAATAATTTATTTCCTTACCATCGAAATCGTATTAATTAGATACCATATGATGGTCCATTAATAGGGCTACCAACGACACTTTAGTTCTTTTGGTCCGCTGTTACCTACGGGAGAAATCAAGTTTTTCGCAAGTGCAACAATGTTTTTAACCTTTTTTTTTTCATTTTTTGAATACTTCCGGTATGGTTATTGTTGGAATAGTTTTAATAGCCGGTTTGGGCACTAAAAAAAGCCACAGGGCTCTGTAATGATATATTACTTTTAACTTTATCTGATCAGATAAAATGCCCCTGAGAAATCCTATGTTCAAAAGTGCCAAAAATGCAATAAATTTAAAATATCGAAAATTAAATTTCAGTGACTACATACATATTATACATCGTTAGAATCGTAAGTAGGTCAGCTATCTGAATATACAATCTTTTTTGAAAATCTCTTAAAATAAAAGAAATAGTAGAGCATTTTCCAAAATTTCACGATTTTTCGACTTTTTTCAATTTTCAGTCCATTATTTCACCTATTCCAGATATTTCAAAGTTGTATTTGATGGCTTCATGCAAAAAAACTCCTAAACGACTCTCGATAGAAAAAATTTAAAAAAAAGTTGCGGTTAAATTTTCGAGATACAGGCGTCCAAAAATGCTAAAAATCAGAAAATACTTGATTTTCAGCGTGTCATATTTTGCTGCCTGATCATGGTATCCGTATGAATTGGGTATCATACGATAGTACAATCCTAGTGCAGTCCAATGGTACCCTAATTTGTTTAATCCATTGATATCGGGCGGAGAAATCGCGTTTTCCCCAAAACTATCCATTTTTTGCATTTTTTTCAAAAAATTGCACATTATTTCGACTACTTCCGGTCTACGGATCATTGTTGAAATTGCTTTATTCCTTGCAATGGTCATTTAGCTTCATGCCCCAGAAGTTTCAGATTCGCCAATTCGGCCATATAACGAAACCCTAGCTCACAAAATAGGTTTTAAAATTCGAAAAAAATCGAAAAATAAAGGGCGATAACTCTGAATGAAACTTATATTACTGGATCCAAAAATGTAAGTCAAATTTGAAAATTTTGAAAAATGAAAAAAATTGTCTCTTAAACAAAATTTTTCAATTTTCGAACGCTATAAGTCAGCGACGAAGTTTCGAAATTACAAAATCTTAGATTGCTATTGGCTTGGAAAAAATT
Organism: Patella caerulea; assembly: GCA_036850965.1. Lineage (NCBI taxonomy): Eukaryota > Metazoa > Mollusca > Gastropoda > Patellidae > Patella > Patella caerulea. Next base: position 43,280,979 of record JAZGQO010000001.1, on the reverse strand, counting down.
CAGGGTTTCCGAAAATGTCATTTGTTTGAAAATGGGCAAATAATTGACGAAACTATGGCCAATTTTCAATTTTTTGACAACGTACAAAGATCTGCCATTTCCGGTATGCGCAGAATTCTCGAAAATACTTTATCAAGTAGCCACCACATGGTTTCCCGAACGAAACGTTGATTTCAGATCGATATCTGCTTTCGATCATGGAGAACTTGACTCCCGCGGTAAATAATAATAATAATAATAATTTTAGTAATCTCAATAGGCTTTCAGACGAAAGTCTGAAATCCTAATAAATAATAATTTTAGTAATCACAATAGGCTTTCAGACTTTCGTCTGAAAGCCTAATAATAGTAAATAGGCTAATTCATTACCGGTAAAATCGGCGTATTCATGACCAGTATATTCTAGGGTTGATTGGTCGGTATATAAAGGTGCTAATTAGTACTCTTCAGTGCCAATATTAATGTCTATTGGTGTTAATTAATAAATTAAGACAAGACATGCAATCAAAATAACAAACCATCTATAATAATTATCGTATAGGCTTCTATACACACTGATGAGTACTAATTAGCACCTATATATACCGACCAACCAACCCTATAATATACTGGTCATGAATTTGAATGAATTAGCCTGGTATTGAATACGCCTGGTTTGGCTTAGTTCAGATCTGAACGTAGGTCTCATTACACTTGCTAGTACTACGTTCAGGTCCCGTGCCATTCAATACATGTTGAAACTGGAATCTGCCCCAGTCAATTTTACTGGGCAACTTTTTACTGCTAAACGTCCGCGTGCCAGTCCATGTATGAACGCCTGAACAAATGTAAATGAACATCATAGTGAGAAAAGAAGACCTTGCTTACCGGTACCTCGCTAATATGGCCGACACAACACACTGTTAAAAAATACATCTCCGTCTTCTAGATGACTTAGCTGATGCCATGGATAGGGTAACCGCGTGTTGTGTCGGTCATACTGGTTCTACATGTATGTACATAACATAAATACACATGTGATCTTACAGCTTATTTATTACCGGTATCTTAATTTTATTAGACATTTATTGGAAATATTTGAAAGATATGCTAAAGATGGTAGATTATCACTGTGTAATGTGGTGTCAGCTTTCCATGACTTGAATTTATATCCTTCTCATTCTCAAGGTAAATATATGCTTATTATTTTAATCGCTGTTCACTGTGGGGAGGTGGTTATGTGATATAACACATATGTGACAAGGAATTGGGTCATCTGCCTAACCTATGGTGTTTTCTTCAGGTCCTCTGTTTCCCCTCTGGTACTGCTTAAGAATCCTCTCTGTCATATCATTCATCACTACAAAAAAATCAGTGTTCTACGGTTTCAAAAGCAGCAAAAAGAAAGTAGCTTTTGTTGTATAAATAGCCATCTGTAATATATATATATATATATATATATACAACTGGTAGTAGTTTTTTTCTTTGATGTCCATAGCAGTTATATCTTATAACAACCTCTCGTGACGTCATCAGAGGTTGATATATTCGGTTCATATCAACCGCTGATGACGTCCTGAGAGGTTGATATTTCATATCAACCGCTTATGACGTCATTACAGGTCGATATATTCGGCTCATATCAACAGCTCTTGACGTAGATGATCGAAATAATACAAAGAACACAGAAATAAAATTTTATTCTTTTGACAATAAAAAAAATTGTTTTGGTACAGTTTGTAACATTCAGGACCTAAATAGACGGCGTACTTATCGGCTTATTTAAATCGGTTATCCACACTCCAGTCCATGTCTAAGATATCTTTCAGAATTTTCTTTCTGCCCAAATAATTTCTCCACACACCCCAAGACTTGAAAGTATTTATCACCCAAGAGTTCCTTTGTAAAGTATTTTTGGCTACGGCTACAGTCCACTCAAAACAGTCGGTCAAATCTTTCTCTGAACATACCGAAAAGTAACCTTCAGTCACGGTTCATTGTCAGAATTATCGGAAAAGATTGCCTTTTGATCCAAATTTTCTTCAGGCTTTGTATAGATCCTCATCATAGTTGCATTCACATCTATTCTATCGTCAATATGATGACTAAAAAGGATTGATTATTCGTCTGACTTCGTTTTACTATCCATTTTGTTTTAGCTTTCTTCAGTTCAATTACTACAAAATGGCGCCGTATAAACAAACACGTCACGTGCTGTCGAGCAATTAACCAATCACTGTTGCCTTTTTTAGAAGAGTCCATTAAATTTAAGGGTGAACGTTGTATATGTCAGATATAAACCTACTCTCCCTCGGATTGATATGATAGAGAACACTTGGGCTGCGCCCGCGTGTTCTCTATCATATCAACCTTGGGTAGGTTCATATCCTATACATATACAACAATATGATGATTTGTTGTTATCAAAATTACCCCCCCAATACGGTTTTATTGGTTTCGTCCAATGCGTGACGAAAGCTATGTTGTCTTCCGCTTGGTAGAAAATATAAGTAAACGTCAAATTTTTCAAGAGAGAACTTTTGTATTCGTTTGGATATTTAATTGTGCAATGGATTTTATTTAACCGTAGTTTATTTCAAACACACAGGTAAGTTTATAATAACCAAAGTTAAGTAGTTTCTTCATAATCAAAGAAATCCATTTATTATTTACCATGGGACAGACAGTAGGTGTATTATCATACCATAATTCTTGATACAGCCAGACATAATTATAAGGAGTGGTGAAAATTAAAAGATCAATTATGTTTCCAGTGTTCAATCAGACACATATTATAAGCTTGTGTATTCAAAATACTTGCCTGTAGATTTGTTGACAATGTGTATTTTCTTTTGAAATTTTATTGTCTGGTATTCATACAGCAGAAATCCACTCTCATCGCACAATTATTATGTTTTGCAGAAACACATTACAGTAGTGTATGTTTGATGGACACATGTAACCTATATTGAAAGCAATTAATCTATGATGTGGTTATCCTAAGAATAGATAGTGAAAAATGAAACATATATTTTTTTTTTCACAGTTCATCAGATGGTCCATTGCGCTGTAGAGTATGGAAGCCCATGTGTAGCTAATAATATTACATTTGGTGAATTTTGTGTCTTAGTGGAAGAATTACAGCATCATTATATTAAAAAGTTAGATTTTTGATTAGTTTTATTATAAGAAATGTAAAGATTGTAAGGTTATTGAGAGATTTCCATCATTCTCGTACATGGCCTACCTAGATATCCTGCCATTTCACTATCCCCTGTTCCCATCTCTTCAGATATCAGTTTCATGTTATTAAAAAATGGCTTTAATATCTCAATAGAAAAAGTTCTGTAGTAACAGATTTCAATGTTGAATAGTTTTAAGAATTGAAAGATAGAGATCTTTGAAGCCAAGGTACCTAAGAAACTGAAGGGTATGAGAATGTCTTCTTATGACATGCCCAGAATTGTGATGGACAGTATAATTATATTAGTTTCAATTAAATAGGCATTATGCAAGAGCTAAATCTGTCTGTTAAAGGTCCTTCTTTGGGCCTGTAATTTTATGTTAATTGGACCATTTCAACTAAATTAGAATGGTTCAGCCATTTAATGATTTAATTTAAAAATGATGAAGCGAGGCTATTAGTGCACACATCTTGTCAAACCTTTAAAAGCTAATATCTTTGCTCAGAATAAAAGTAATTTAAATGAAGTTTTTAATATATTCATTTTGAACTATTATTTTATTATAGCAAGAAAGGCCGGCGCTTACATAATGTATCTTTAATGAACTTATTAAAACTGGCATAGTTAAATAGGACAACATGCTTATAATGATTTTATATTTTACTTCCAGTCAGCCCCTACCATGCCCTTCTTCGGCTGTCAAGTTGAAATGTGATGGTACAGAAAGCAGAAGAAAAAGAAAAGGTCAGCATGTCTGTTTGCTAATTTTATGTTCAATGCTATGTTAATTGTTTGTTTCATTAAAAGGATTATTTGTCTGTGACATCCAAATTTCTCTTTGTGTATAGGTGCTTAACAGCGAGAGGGGTTGAGATGGCCTAGTGGTCTAGAGTGCCGCGCTTCGACCTCTAGATGGCGGGTCACCTCTGGCTTGTGGCTGTTGTTTCGATCCCTGGTGTGAGCGTATGTGACATGGAGATGGGGGCGCCTTCTCAACCTCGTGGTTTTCCTCCGGGCACTCCGTTTTCCTCTAACTGCTAAAGACCCCTACGTGCAAGTGAATTATTGAAATAAAATTGAAACCATGTGTTAGTCCCAAAATGACCTAGTTTGTGTCGAGTTTTGGATTTTATTGATGAGGCAGAAATAGAGCATGAGATAGAACAGTCAGAGGGACTGAAGGAAAATGTTGAATTAATGTCAATCAGACTACATAGTACATACCATGCTCGAACTATTGAAGTTACCCAGTCCAACACCTATTACCACAGACAGTCAGCAAGACCAGGCCAATCTTGTTACAGAACCAGTTTGTGGAATCGATCTACAGCCACTAGAGCTGGGCTATATTTCGGTATTTCGATATAAAACCGCCACAGAAATAAAAACCGTGAAAAATACCGTCTTCAGAAAAATACCGTCTTCAGAAAAATATTGAAAAACCGAACATACCGCGATATATCGCGGTTTTGATTTTCTTGATGATATTTAACTTAAATATTGAACAAAATATTTTCTTTTTTTTATTATTTACGATATTTTATGGCTTAATGATGAAAAATACTGCTATAAACTCCCAAGTATTCATTCCATAAAAATTGCAAATGCCGACAAATAGCTTTGTTTACGTGGATCACATGACTTCTCGCTCACCTCTCCATCACCCGTTAGAATTATACCTGGTTCTGTTTAATTTTATACGAATTGTGAATACCGATACTTTGATTTTCGAAAGTAATCATTGATTTTATGATTGGGTTAAATTTTAATAAAGCAAAAAAATAAATAATGCCAATTACATTGAAAGTTCCGGTAGATCGATAGTGATTATCATTCAGCGTTGGACGTACCATGGCGGGAATACTATTTGACTAATCTAAATCAATGGACACTCTTTGACATAGTACATTATAGTTTAATTTAGTATCCTTGTATTGTATAATGCATTTTCAAAAAGGCATACTCGTGAATGAGAAAAAACGAGTTTACAAGTTTAAATGAACCGCATTCACTCGTAGCGTAGCTATACAATATCTTGAATATGCAGTATGCCCGGCCAAAAGAACACAAACTTTTTTTTATTTTTTTATGTTTTTGGGGCCTCCTTCATTCGAAATATTTTTGACTTAAATAAAATATTATAATAAATATTTTGAATATTAAAATTGTAATGAACAACATTCGAAATATTTTTGATTAAATAAAATGTTATGATTAATATTTTGAATATTAAAATTGTAATAAACAACAACTTTAGCAAGTTTTCATGGCTATAGATCTTGGTTTGAACCAGCTCGAATTAATGTTTTGTAAATTTGGTACAGTATGCTGAAAATAATATTGACTAGAAATAATAACATTGAGGAGTATGTCCAACTTTTTAAGCATGTTTATTTATATTTAAAAGGTGATAAACTGAAAGTATTGACCTTTTATAAAATATCGCGATAAAGTGATTATATATCTGTTTCTAGGGATATCGCTCAGCTCTAACAGTCACCTAATTCAAGTAACCAATCTACTTCACCCACCCATGACCCAGTTGTCTATCAAGATACAACTTCAAATTCCACAGCCCAATCAACTGTCACTTCACCACCATCTGTTAGTACTAACCCATTCGCCACAAACTTGGCACCAGTCAACCCCACACCTGCATCAGCCTCATCTCTTAGTCAGTCAATCCACATAAATTTACCCAAACTAGACTTAAAGAAGTTTCGTGGAGACCGATCTAAGTGGCAGACATTCTGGAATTCATTTAGAACAGCCATCCATCATAATGCCAATCTTTCAGAATCGATAAGTTTAATTACTTAAACTCCTACTTGGAGGGCCCCGCAGCTGTTGCCGTTTCCGGATTAGCCTTGACTTCTCTTAATTATTCTGAAGCAGTTTCTATTTTGCAGAGACGATTTGATAACCGCCAGCAGATTGTAAATCGCCATATGAACATTTTGATGAATGTACACCCGGTTACAGATATGAACAATCTGAGAGATATTTGTCAATTGTTTGACACTATTGAATCCAATGTTAGGAGCTTCAAATTCAAAACAATTGGTGTGTCAACATCAGCTTATGGTTGTCTGTTGTCAAACATAATTACCCACAAATTGCCACATGAATTGCGACTAATTATTAGCCGGGAAATATCTGAAGAGGTTTGGAATCTGGACCATTTGATTGAATTCATCAAACATGAATTGTCAGCAAGTGAGAGAACTCAAGATAACACAAGATCAGCTACCCACGCAAGAGCACGCCAGCCCACAAACTTGCGCAAACCTCCGTATAATAACTATTCTACGTCCTATTTACAACCAACCAATCCCTACCAACTTGCACTTACTGTCATGGACGACATGCATCCAACTCCTGTAAGAATATTACTAATATTCAAGCCAGAAGAGATTTGTTGACAAGGAAAGGGAGGTGTTTTGTCTGTTTACGTCTCGATCATTTTAGTCGTAACTGTCCCTCTGGAAGAGTATGCCCCAAATGTAATCAACGTCACCACATTAGCATTTGTCCCAAGGAACATGGAGAATACAGTACAAGTGTATCCAACGAAGAACCAGTTCCACGCGAATCCATCAGAAATGGAACCCCAGGAAATGAATATAAAGCCAACGTAAGTATGTTAGCCAGTCAGAATCAATCAAAGAGCCACAACCATATCCTGTTACTGACAACTAGAGCTTTGGTAGCAAATCCACATTCCAAGAATAAATGCACCATGACTTGTCGGATGCTATTTGATACTGGAAGCCAGCAGACTTATATAACCCAGATATTGCAAAGAGACTTGAACATTTCCGCTATTGATAGAAAGTCTATTACTATCAAGACTTTTGGGTCTGATGAAGAAATCCCTCAGGAAATAGATATCGTAGAAATTGTAATCCAAACCAAATGCGGACACCTCCAGTCTGTGCTAGCCTTCGTTGTTCCATTGATCTGTCAACCCCTGCAATATTATGATGTAAACCAAATCAAATCAACACACAGTTACTTAAGTTCGTTAGCCTTAGCAGATTATCCAGACCCCAAATCCGGTGGTGCCATTCAACTACTCATTGGTGCAGACCACTACTGGGATTTTGTCACTGGATGAGTGGTACGGAGGGAGCCAGGTCCCACAGCAGTGGAGACATCTTTAGGGTGGATCTTGTCTGGACCAACCTACACCACTGCGGAAGAACAAAATAAAGACCACATAATGTTGACTGCACTCCACATAGGACTAGAGGAACAGCTAAAGCAATTCTGGGATTTAGAAGCTATTGGTGTTAAACAGACCTCCATTTATGATGAACTCATTCAAACCATAAACTTCAAAGATGAAAGATATGAAGTCAAACTCCCTTGGAAGAAACCACATCCAACCTTGACAGCTAATTACCAAATGTGTTTTAGAAGACTCAAGAGTTGTTTCCAGAGATTAAAATCTGACCCACCTTTACTTAAAGAATATGAGTCATCCAAGATCAACTAAACCAGGGTATCATAGAAGTGGTCAGCGATGCAACTAAAGACAACTGCTTGGGACTCATCCATCACCTACCACACCATCCAGTTATTCGACATGACCTTTCCACCACCAAAATTCGAATAGTTTATGATGCTTCATCCAAAATTAACGTCACTCCATCATTGAATGATTGCTTTTATGCAGGACCATCCTTAAAATATTCGACATGATACTCAGGTTTCGATCCCATCAAATAGCCTTAACTGGTGACATTGAAAAGGCTTTTCTGATGATCAGCCTGCCCGAAGACGATAGAGATGTTGTTCGCTTTCTCTGGTATGACGACATCCAAAGGGAAGACCCAGAAATATCACGCTTCGTTTTACAAGAGTTGTTTTAGGAGTCAGTTCATCAACGCCACCATCAAATACCATATGGAGCAATTTGAGGAATCCAATCCAGAATTTGTTAAAACCTTCATGCGGGCCATTTATGTTGATGACATTCGTTACAGCTGGCGGAGACAGTGAAGATGAAGCCTTTGAATTGTATAATCTGTCAAAATCAATTCTAGCGCAAGGAGGATTTAACTTGAGAAAGTTTCGAACCAATCACACCCCACTCTCCAACTACGTATAGACAACAATGAAACCAATGGATCGGACCCACAGCCAACTACCTGTTCATCACAGGAAGATGATAGAACCTTTGCCAAAACCACCCTGGATACCTCCCATAGAACATGTGACCAACCTTCTTCACAACATATACTTGGTGTTGTATGAAACTATTCTTCAGATGAATTTATGTTCTACTTACAAGAAATAGCTCACCTAGCCCAAATCATGGAACCTACCAAGCACAACGTTGTTAGTGTAATGTCAAAATTCTTTGATCAATTAGGTTTTATATTGCCATTTATCATCAATTTCAAGATACTGTTCCAAGAATTATGCAAGGCATCCTTAAACTAGGATGAACCAATCCATGGGAGCTTATTAACCCAGTGGAACCAACTTGTCAATTCAATGGCATGCCATGCCGTTATTACCATTCCCAGATATTACCAAGAAGCTATAGAAGAAACACCCACAGACATCTCGTTAATGGGATTTTGTGATGAATCCATGCAGGCATACGCAGCAGTGGTTTACATGAGAATCCAAATCAGTACAACCGTCCCCGTCAGATTTGCCGCGTCCAAAACAAGAGTGGCGCCATCCAATGCTACTACAATCCCTACGTTAGAACTGCTCTCAGCACCAATTTGCAACTGAAGAGGCCACTAAGTCACTTGTTAATTCTCTTGTCACTTCTCGATTAGATAACTTTAATTCACTTTTAGTTGGTTTACCATTAAGGCTTATAGATAAATTACAAAAAGTACAGAATACTGCTGCTAGACTTATTACTTTAACTAAAAAATGTGACCACATAACTCCTGTTTTATACAATTTACACTGGTTACCTGTTAAATATCGAATTGATTTTAAGATTTTGTAACTTACTTTTAAATGCTTAAATAATCTAGCTCCTGTTTACCTCTCAGATCTTTTAGAACTTTATACACCCGGCCAAACATTACGTACATCAGATAAACTACTTTTAAAGCCCAAAACAATTCAACTAGTCTCTTATGGTCAGCGCTCTTTTAGATTTCAATCACCTGTTTTATGGAATAATCTACCATTTAGTTTAAGATGTTGTACATCTCAATATTCTTTTAAAAAACAACATAAAACACATTTATTTAATCAGGCTTTTAACTGACTCTGTATGCAATCGTTAACATCTTGTTGTTTATTTATGATTACATTGTCACTCTGTAAAGTGCCCCTGAACATGTTATATGAAAGGGTGCACTATAAATATGCTGTAATAATAATAATAACTAGACCTGCAGACCTGCAGTGCTGAATCGGCTTTCAGGAATCAGACAGGAAGTGCGTCATACAATAGCCGATCCATTGAGCTACCAAACGATACTGTAGTTGTTATGATTCAGTGACACCCTCTATCAGATTTGTAAGTAATATTTGCTTGCGAATACACCGGTCAAAATTGTAAAATCTGGCAAAATTACTTCACTTCCGGTGCCAAAAGAAATCATTATCGGTAACAAATAAGTTGAGAATTCGCAATTGAGAATTGTTTTGTAAATAATAAACTTGGAACCCATAAACTGAAATTAAAAAGGTAAAAAACTTAAAGGGAGACAAACTATATCTCAAATTAACCGGCACTACCGAGATGAGAGAAATGGGGTTTAACGTCGACTAGACACAAACTATGTCATTTCGGGACTAGCATGGTTTAATTTTATATCAATAATTCCTGTGTAAAATATCATCAAAAAATATTCATAAATAAAAAAGGTTTTCGTAAAAGAATTAATTTTTTTCAAAATATTGGACATTTTTACGACTACTTCCGGTTTTACGATCGTTGTTGTGATAGCTTTACGAAGTTCTTTGGATACTTAACTTTACGTACCAGAAGTATCAGAAACATCCATTGAGTAGATTTGGAAAAAAAGATAAATTAAAGAGCGTTTCCAAAAATTTAACGATTTTTCAATTTTTTTCAAAGTTTGAGGCCATTTTTGGACCACTTATATTATTTCAACGCTTTTCATTTTGGATTCACTATATAGACAATCGATAGGACTTTGAGTAAGAACAATTTAAGAAAAATCTGTGGCGTCGTTTTCGAGAAAGGGGCGTCTCAGAATGTTAAAAAATCGGAAAATACTAGATTTTTGGCATACAATAATTTATTTCCTTGCCATCGAAATCGTATTATTTAGATACCATATGGTGGTCCATTAATAGGGCTATCCAGCGACACTTTAATTCTTTTGGTCCGCTATTACCTAAAGGAGAAATCAAGTTTTTCGCAAGTGCGACAATGTTTTTAACCATTTCTTTTCATTTTTTGAATACTTCCGGTATGGTTATTATTGTCGGAATAGTTTTAATAGCCGGTTTGGGCACTAAAATAGTCACAGGGCTCTGTAATGATATATTACATTATCCGATCAGATAAAATGCCCCTGAGAAATCCTATGTTCAAAAGTGCCAAAAATGCAAAAAAATTAAAATATCGAAAATTAAATTTCAATAACTAAATACATATTATACATGGTTAGAATCGTAATTAGGTCAGATATCTAAATGTGCAATCTTTTTTTGAAAATCTCTTAAAATAAAAAAATAGCAGAGCATTTTCCAAAATTTCACGATTTTTCGACTTTTTTGGATTTTCAGTCCGTTATTTCACCTATTCCAGATATTTCAAAGTCTTACTGGATGGTTTCATGCAAAATAACTCCGAAAGGACTCTCGATAGAAAAAATTTTAAAAAAAGTTGCGGTTAAGTTTTCGAGCTACAGGCATCCAAAAACGCTCCAAATCAGAAAATACTTGATTTTCAGCGTCCCATATTTTGCTGTCTGCTCATCGTATCTGTACGAATTGGGTATCATACGATAGCACAATCATAGTGCAATCCAATGGTACCCTAATTTGTCTAATCCATTGATATCGGACGGAGAAATCGCGTTTTTCCCCAAAATACCCAATTTTTGCATTTTTTTCAAAATATCAGACATTATTTCGACCACTTCCGGTGTACAGATTATTGTTGAAATTGCTTTATTCCTTGCAGTGGTCATTTGGCTTCATGCCTCAGAAGTTTCAGAAACGTCAATTCTGCCTTAAAACGAAATCCGAGCTCACAAAATGGGTAGAAAATTCGAAAAAAATCGAAAAATAAAGGGCGATAACTCGAAATGAAACTTATATTTCTGGAATCGGATGGTTTTCAGGTATCCAAAAATGTAGGTCAAATTTGAAAATTTTGAAAAATAACAGAAATTGTCTCTCAAACCACATTTTTCATTTTTCGATCGCAAGAAGTCAGCGATGAAGTTTCGAAATATCGAAATTTTCAACTGCTATCGTCCGAGAAAAGACTCAGGGTTTCCGAAAATGTCATTTGTATGAAAATAGGTACTGAATTGACGAATCTACGGACGTTTTTTAATTTTTTGACACAGCACAAAATTCGACCACTTCCGGTCTGCGCAGAAGTTTCAAAAATAGTTTATCAAGTAGCCAACACATGGTTTCCCAATAGAGAATTATGTCCCAGATCGGTATCTGTTACAGGCACTGAGAAATAGGCTCCGGCGAAAAATAAAATAATAATAATAAATAATAATTTTAGTAATCACAATAGACTTTCAGACGAAAGTCTGAAAGCCTAATAATAATATTATCCAGACTGATAGTTAGTATTCAGAATGCCTTAGAATTTGGGTTCAACATGAACCATATATCCAAGGTAGCCTCCTCTTGGATTTTGCATGAAACTAAGGAGTGGAAATAATTTGTGCAAAACAGGGTGAATGAAATCAGAACTCTCACCCCAGTCAAAGTATGGAACCAAAACCCCGGCAAAGAAAATCAAGCAGACCTAGTTTTATATAGGGTCTGTATGGTTAAGGCAGCCTCAAGTTCAACATAATCCAGTATGTTTGGACGAACCCACAGAAGAATGTTTATCAGAAATGAAACTAAAGGCAAGAGAAACCTTATCAACCACCTCTAGCTTGTTAGTAGAAACCAGTCACATTCCGTCATCTGTTGCGGCATTGCCAACGTCATTGATGTAACAAGGTATAGTTCCTTCACCAAACTCATCTGAGTAACTGTCTGGGTATTCAGATTTGTCAATTTTCTGAAGTCAGCTACTAAATCTTCATCAACCATTATAACCACTGAAGAGACCACCAAATCAGAAATTATTTGGATAAGAGAATCACAGAATGGAATTGCTACCCATAAGAATTACGAGCCCTGGAGGAAACAGTTTGGCATCTATCAGGATGAACACCAAGTCTTACGATGCCAGGGAAGAATAGCCAATGCCAAAATTCCAGAGTCAACTAAGCATCCAGTTTTACTTAATAAGGATCACCCACTAACCAAGCTCATAGTCCAACAAGCCCACAGCCGAGTGTGCCACGAGGGAGTTAAGTCAAACCTTAACTGAGTTAAGATCCAGATACTGGCTGATTAAAGGACGTCAGTACGTTCGTACAATAGTCAGTCAATGTAAAATCTGTCGCAGATTTGATAGCAAGCCCTTCAAACCTATGGTATAACCACCACTACCAGAATTACAAGTTCAGCAATCCCACCCATTTACTCACGTAGGATCAGATTTCGCAAGGCCTTTATTCATCAAACCCAATCACCACTTTTCATCGCCTAAGACATGTTGATATGATTATACACTTGCTGTGTTACTAGGGCAGTGCACCTAGAACTTTTTCCAGATTTAACAACACCAACGTTTTACCTCAAAACGTGGAGTACCACAACACTTATTATCGGATAATGCCAAAACTTTCATCGCAGCATCCAAGGAATTAAACAACATATTCAGCAGTCCAGATTATCAAGTTATTTTAACTCCAAGCATGTCAAATGGTCATTCAACTTAGAGAAGGCTCCGAGGATAGGGGGAATCTTTGAACGTTTAATCCAGTCAACAAAGAGATGCCTTAAGAGAGTACTTGGAAAGGCCAAACTCATATACAAAGAGCTTAAAACAGTATTGTACGAAGTGGAAGCTACGCTTAATTGCAGGCCCCTCACTTATGTATCGAGTGAAGAATTTGATAAAGCACTTACCCTGTCTCACCTCATAACTAGTCATCGTATTATGAATTTACCAGATTTCCACTACCAAGATGTCAATAATGAAGATTTCGCACTAACCCACGAAGGCACTACGAAGAGATTAGCTTATTTGTCTAGTCTACTTCAGCATTTTTGGAATAGGTGGGGTCGTGAATACTTACTTGAACTAAGAGCATCACACACCAACGTAGGAGATAAACAACAAGCCGTTAAGCCAGGAGATGTTGTGTTAGTGTCTAATGAGAACTTACCTTGTTGTCAATGGAAGTTAGGTTGAGTGGCGAATCTGCTACCAAGTGGAGATAACGTAATGCGAGGTGCAGTCATTCGAACCACTACCAATTCCGGAAAACCAATAACCCTCAACCGGCCACTCCCAACTTTTGTTCCCACTAGAACTGTCAAACTCAGACAGTCAAACAGAGTTAATCCAGGAGCAACAACCAGAATAACCAACTACATCTTCCAATGATAATTCAACCAATAACCAAACTGATCAGTCAATCGGAAGATCCAACTACCTAGCTGTTCCTCCTAAACGAAAGGCAGCGGTAGATGGTAGTAGCAGACGATAGAAGACAGCTGTGGTTACCAGACCTAGTGTGTAGTGTAGTGACTTAAAAAAAAAATGTTTTTAAAATGACTGTGGACAGTTTTATTTGATTGAGAATATAAGCTTTGTGATGCCCATCGTGTCATTGTAGTCCCATTTACCTCTGGACATCGGGGGTGGGGAGTGTCGGTGAATTAGATATTATTGTAGGTTTTTACATGTATTGTTCGGTTTCGGTCGCCTCCGGTTGATGCCGGTACTGTTGCTCTCTAGCTTTTAAAAATCAATTTTGTCCAAAAGTTACAGTCACGAATGTCATGATTACAAATTCTATAGAATTATGAAAGACATGATAAATGAGTTGTTGTAAAGTGTCAACCATTGAATACAGTCCTAAAAATCCATGTGTTGTTTTCCAAATGAACCATCCATCCATAGACTTTGAGTCGCCAATATAAGGGAAATATCCTACATAGGCGAAAAGTGTAAAAATATGGTATGTGACCAAGCCTTAAAATAACTGCTAAGGTTCAGCCTGACATCATGTCAGACTGAACTGATTTTCAGCCGGACATTTCAGATTTTCAGCCCGACAAATACCATTATTCTATGCAGTGGAAAATTGCCTCATATATTATTTGATATGTTTTAAAATACTTTATACAGAGTTCACATTTTAGTGTAGTTACAAAACCATCGTCTTCTTCGTATGTTAACCACACATCAGCATTGGATTTTACTACATCATTTTTGATCCACTTTTCTACGATTCTTATTGTATGTAATTTTCGAACTACTGGTAGTGACGGCTACATCCCCGTTTAGAAATGTCATTTTGAGAGACATTTAGACACAGTACCTATCTCAAAATTTTCTAGAATGGTCCCACTAGCCGGGATATCCCGTGCCAGAGGGTTGGGAAAAAAAAAGAAGTTATTTTATTTGACATGTTTTCAAGGCTCTTCTATTTACATTCAACTTGGATGTGTCCAATAAAGTGAGATATTTTAATTTTCGTATAAAAAGTCTCTCCCTAATTACACCTATAGTCAACTTGAACATTTTCTTGTAACATTTTAAATATTTTTACTTTTATTACTAAGGATTTGTATAATTACATGTCATGTTAGGTGTGATTTAGAACTAATCATATACGAAAGTAACGCAAAGCTAGCTGCTACACGTAAGCTTGAATAACCAGCGTAAAAGAGCCGATTCTCAATATTATTCATTATTTTAACTTCACGCAGCCGAGATACATGTAAATAATGATATTTTTACTATGACTCGGGGCGTTGATATAACCAGCGTAAAAGAGCCGATTCAAAAAAAAAAAAGTAATATTTTTACTGTGACTCGGTTCGTTGATATAACCAGCGTGAGCGTAAAAAAGCTGATTCTAAAAATTATTGATTATTTTATCTGCACACAGCCGAGATAAAAATAGTAACATTTTCACTATGACTCGGGTCGTTGATATTTTTGAGTCTGGATTTTGAGCCAATTCTATAAAAAATAGTAATATTTTTACTAGGACCCGGGTCGTTGATATAACCAGCGTAAAAAGGCCGATTCTAAACATTATTGATTGTTTTATCTGCACAGATATAAATAGTAACATTTTCACTATGACTCGGGTAGTTGATATTTTTGTGACTGGATTTTCGAGTCTAGTAATAATTAGCGATTGACTAGAGTTCGCGAATGAAATTACTATTTTTGGCTTACTGTTTTACCCAAACTCGGTCGGACAATTATGTCCAGACGAAAGGCAATTTGGCCTGTCAAAGGGGGTCAATTCGAATGGACATTGTCCGTGTCCGGCCGCTTATTTCAGTGCTTGGGTATGTCAAGGTTGTGGACCCTGTGGAGGTCACATTTTTGAACCAATTTTAATGAAACTTGACAAGCATTTTTATAAACCAGGGATCTTGGTTCCTTTGCGCCAATCGGATGGTAACATTCTGAATTAAGGCCGATGATTTTCCGAAAAATCGCCTGTTTTAGCTTGTTGTCCCTCTGGAGGTCACAATTATATTATCAGATTTAAAAAAAACTGTTGATTATATCACTGTTACACTGTAATGAAGGTTGAGTTTGAATTTCCTGAAAATCAAACCAAAACTGCCGAACAAAATGGCCGCAACTTGTGCACGAATAGTGTAAAAATATGGTATATCAAGGTTGCGGACCCTGTAGAGGTCACAATTTTAATCCGATTTAAATGAAACATGCAGTGCCTGTTTATAACTCAAAGATCTTGGTTCCTTTCGATATTTGCGCATATCCAATTGTAACTTCATGAATTATGGCCCTTGATTGTAGGAAAAATCCCTTTTTTTTTAGCTTGTTCTCAATCCATCTCTCGAAAATGTGGACGTATCCTGTCGGGCAGCCGCTGGTTATACAGTGGACTCTGATGAATCCGGATCTCTGTTACATCCGACATTGTTTTAATGTCCCGATTTATTTCCTTATTACTTCAGCCAAAATATCTCTGGTAAATCCGGACTCTGTATGTTCTGGATTACAACATCAATCAGCCGTCCTATCACATAATTTCCATTGAATCGTCACCATATAATCCGGCCTTAAATCGGTAGGTGTCGAGCAATTACCAATCAATTGTCCGTTAGATTAAAACTTGAAGGATGTGAAGCCACAAAAGATTAACAAGCAATCACCAATCAATTATCGGTAAGATTAAAACTCGCTATCGTGTAGGTCTTTGTTGATTACCTTGATAATTTTATAATCTCTTGTAAGACAGTAATTGTGACAAATTAAAGAATATCTACGAATTTTCCCACGAATTCGGTTGTACAAATATTCCTAGCACCTGTTAGAAACATTCGTTGCACATGCCGATTGAACCCGAATAACGTAAGTTTGTCCACGTTGAGCTGAAATGAGCGGACGTTGCGGTTTATGACCTTGATCCTCATCGTCAATAGCTGCGGTTAACTAAACACAGTGTTTGTTTATGTGAGCGGATGAAATGTATAACAAACGCCCCGTAGTATTTTAACCATTGACCGCTGATGAGGGTCAAGCTCATAAACAGCCACTGAGAACGTAACGTCCGCTCACTTAAGCTCAATGTTTGTTAACCCTAAGGATCTCACCGAACCATGTGAGGACGACCTTGACATAGAACAACAGATTATCAATGAACACGTGATAGCAAACACAAGTGTGCGACCAACCGAAGACGACGAAGAAGATAAATTAACGTCAGACTTGACCTATTCAAAATGCCTACGCATGTTGAATGAAATAAAAATTAATGTTAGAAAATTTTGAATGTACAGAAAAGTTTATCATTTTTAAAGAGAATAACGTTCTGGTGATTTGAATCAACATTATAATAATACTTCCGGTTTTTGAAGTTAAAGTATTTTAGGTTTTGACAAAAATGGGTATTCCGACACTCTGTGACTTCCAACATATTGTAACGATCCCGTACGATGTCGGATTTGACGGAGTTCACTGTACTTTCAATGCCTACACTACATGAAGATCTGACAAGTTGTAGTGGAAGGTTGCATCAGAGGTGATACGAGTTGCTTTTGACCTTATGACGTCAGACATTTATTTATCAATCAGCGTTGTCGTTTTTAGTGGTTTACTCACTGTTCCGTGCACCTCACGCCATAATTTCTCTGTAACAGGCCAATCTTTGGTTAATCCCTCGCATCACCAAGAACACAAGTTATATAACAAACTCTTCCAGATTCAAGTGTAGTAAAGACAATTAAAACTAAATTTTGAATTTTAATTGCCTTTGCGAAACGAAGTATGATCTGTGCTTTAATCAGATTAGGTTCCCTCTGTCATGATTTATGCTACGATTGAACTCTTGGTTTTAATCGTAGAGTAATCATGGTGTCATGATGGTGATCCTATCAGGTATCAGCATATATTGAGACCAGTTGTAACAATCGTGATGATCGTATCAAAAGGTACCCACATATATCTGCACATAGCAAATCATGGACTCAATAGGTACAGTCCTATTGTAACGCATTGTAATCTGTGGTGTGTTTTTTAATTGTTCCCTGCCTTTCGAAAGAAAGTGGGGGACTATTAAAATGCGTTCGTCCATCTGTCACACTATTTGGGACACAATAACTCTCTGCGTAATTGAGCTAGAATGTTCAAACTTGGTGTAGGTGTCTATTAGCTTGATACCTTCATGGAGTTCGAAGTTGAACATTTTCTACCTAGGGTAAGCTGAGATAAGCAATTTGATTGGTTGATGCTTTGAGACACAATAACTTTAGTTCTTATTAAGTTCGATAATGATGATTTTCTGCTCAGGATAAGCAGAGATTTAGAACACAATAACTCACATTCTAATTGAGATACAATGTTCACAATTGGTGTAGGTGTCTATGAGGTGAATGCCTTGATGGAGTTCGAAGATGAGCATTTCTGCTTCGGGTAGGCAGAGATAAGCAATTTCATTGGTTGATGCTTTGGTACACAATAACTTACATGTAAGTGCTAATTAATTGAGGTTGATGAAACTTGTGTATAGTTTCATTACATCAATACCTTGACTAAGTTCGATAATGAACATTTTCTGCTCAGGGTAAGTAGGGCGATAAGCAATTTGATTGGCTGAAACTTTGGAACACAATAAGTCTCCTTCTTATTGAGCTAGAATGTTTAAACTTCGTGTTGGTGTTCATTACATGAATTCCTTGATGGAGTTGGATGATGAACATTTTCTGCTTACAGTAAGCAGAGATAAGCAATATATTTGATGCTTTTGTTCAAGGTAACTTTGGCTGTAATGAAGTGAGAGCAATGACACTCCGAATATAGATTCAATATTCATTATATCATTACCTTGACTAAGTTTGATGGTGTGATTTTTTGGCATAGGCTAAGGAGCTATAAGCAATTTGATTGGTCAAGACTTCTGAACATTACAACTCTGCTTTTAATTGAGGTAGAATGTTTAAACTTGATGTAGATGTTCATTAGGTGAATATCTTGACTGAGTTCAATGATTAACATTTCAAGTTGAAGGTAAGCAAAGCTAATCAATTTCATTGGTCGATGCTTTGGGACAAGATAATCTTGATTCTATCTGATAGAGTGATGAGAATTTGTGTATACCGGGTAGTTTGATTGCTCCATACTTTCGAAAAAAAGAAGAAATTTGCAATTAATTAAAATGTGTCATCTATTTATTTTGGAAGTTCAGCAGGGGGCATCAGTTGGCTTGTTCTCTATGTTTTCTGTGTATAATTTGGGGGTTTTATTTTCATGTGGTAACGCAGTAACTCTGCATCCGATTACCTTAATATTCAAAGTCATATTTTTTAATTCCTACAACCCATCTTTATTACTGTCTTGTAACATTGCTCTTTTGGAGTTGTCAATGTTTTCTTTCAAAGGGGCAGTCATCCATTAATCCTGTCGAATTAAAAAATTCATAGATTAGTTCCAAAGTCAACATAGACAAATAATACTTTATATATTTCTTGATGATAGAAATTTTGCTTTTTTTATATTGTTTGATTTAGATCTATCCATTGTCTTAAATAATGTGGATAACAGTAACTTAGTGGAAAGGCGCTGTTCAGATTTGGGTATATCTGGTTCTGCACTTGCCTAATAGCTTGATATTTCTAAAGAAAATAGTGCACACTGTGCTCTCCTCAATAAATTCCCGCTGCAAAATTTGACTTTGGTGTTCCTCAGGGATTGGTACTGGGTCCTATTTTTTAAGCACTACACCACTATGCAATATTTTTCGCAAATATAGATTATCCTTTCACTTAATGGGTATATACTATTCATTTACACCAATATCATTATATCAAAATCAAATCTCGTAATCTGGGTTTGTGCTACAGTATTTTATTAAATTAGAGGAACAATATTCCAAGCTAAGGGGTTAATTTAGATTACCAGACAATAACGATAAAAAGTATTCCTAATTGACTCCCTTAATATTTACTATGAATACAAACCATATATTGGTGATAATGATATGAAGTGCTAAATGTCTAAAATTTTGAATATTAACCAGACTAGATGAACCAAATTTTATTTATGGGTGATAGACAGATTTAATCTTGTTCATAGACTTGTCACATAAATATAGAAGTAGGCCTATAACTTAGTAACAAAACCAGTTTTTATCATTTAAAAAATGCAGAGTAATTTGAAAATATATAGCTAATGATACTACCGTACCTGTTCTGTAATAATCTTTTGACAATTTTACTTGCTGTTAGTTGACCTACAGAAAGTTCTGAACCCTGCTTCCAAACTTGTCACCTCATTTAAATCTACATCCCACATTACCACTATTCTATATACACAGCACTGGTTCTCCTGTCTTTGATACGATAACAATATTTTTTAAGTTACACATAAATGCTCAATATGTGTCTGAAATTCTTGTTATTTGTAAGCCAAGTAGAAATTTGATAATACTAGCCAAGTAAAGCCATCATTCATGTACTGTGTGCAGGCACAAATTCTTGACTAAACATTAGTAAATGTGGTCCAGAAAAGTCTTGTTTCAAATGACCTTTTATAAGACTATTTTTTGTCAATGTTTTTTTATAAATGTGATTTCTATACTGTATAATAAATCACACATAGCGCATAATATGTTGGTAATAATAATAATGACTATGAAGTTGTTGAAGTATAAATCAGTATATTTTGGCTTGGCTTTATTTTGTCTTTTATATTATTTATTGCAGAAAGTCAGTCAAATTCTCAAGGTAAGTTTATTAATGATAATACTACCAGAAGATCTTATTTACAATAAATTAAAACATCTCAACTTGATAATAATATGATTAAAGTTGAGTTTGATTGACTTTTAAAATTTAATGTTAAACTTATAGGAAGATAGGCCATGGTTCTTCTGCTTATTTGGATGTTCTTTAAATTTAATGGTAATCTAGACATGTCAACATTAAACATGGTAATTTTTATTTTCTATGGCTTTGTATGCAATTGGTAAGAGTTGACATTTGATTTGGCATAAACCTTTTGAACTACTCTTCAAATTCTAGCAACTGACAGATCTCAAATGCTGAATTTGTACACTTTTACATCCCATTGTCTGAAGAAGATTAAAGTGGATATTCTTGAAATTTTACAGTTTAAAACAGTATGATGTACATTATTTTGATAAGCTCACATGGAAATTTGTCCGTCCATAAGTTTGTTGTCCACAATTTCTTGTGACCAATCTACAGAGTACATTTATTATCTGATCAGTTGGAAATTTATATAAATTGTTTACATTAGTGAGATGAAGAAGTCCCATTTCTTCTAGAATCCAATCTGTATTAAATTTACGTGCATTTACACATTGATGAAATGAAAAAGCATATAATTTCAGCAATTTCCATTTCCCTTGTGAACGCTCTATTAACAAAAGTTATCAGCCAATCTGTATTAAATTTATATTAATTGCATTAATGAGATTAGTAAAACGAAGAAGCATCAAATTTAAGCAAATTTTATACGCTCACAAATTCAAATGTTTTTCTGAAAATTACTTAATATGTGACAACTCTTGTTGACTGCCCAGACGATTTAGCTGCCGTGGGCATATGTTTTGTTGCCTGGCAACCTATTTTTGTTAATTACGTCTACAGTTATGTCCTTTTTTGATGTGTGACAACCACTGCTCCACTGCTTGGACAATTTAGCTACTGTGGGCGTATGTTTCATTGCCTGGCACCTATCTCACAATAGATTATTTATGTAATATTATGGGCTTGGTTAATTATTTTTTTTAATTTGTGTTACTGTATTTTATTATTTCAGTATTTTTGGGTGGATCATGTAATCCTACAACATGGAGACATGATATAGCCATACCTTTCCTTAAAAAACAGATTATAACATTCTATAACCCTGTAAGTATTATAACAATATAATACCAGCATGATAACATTTTATAACATTAAAAATAACAAAAGAGCTTTGTAAAAAAATACATGTAATAATTTATGTTTCTCAACTGTGTGTAAGGACATGACAGATATTAATCATTGTTTTGTCGTGTCATGTAAAGACATGACAGATATTAATCATTGTTTTACCATATTAATAGTATTATGTAAAGACATGAATGTTTTCGTTTACGTATTATGTAAAAACATAATACATTAATCTTAGTTTTACAATTTTGCATTTTTCTCTACAGTATTTGCATCACAGACATGAATATAGTGGGACACTTGATTTGGTCATGGATCAGACTAGGTCACACATAAAATTGTTTGGTGGATCATGGGTCAGACTAAGCCCTGCATATAAATTGTGGGTTTTTTCGGTTATTGGTGTTGTTTGGTATTTAGTAGTAGTCTTTTGGAGTACAGTCACACATGACAACGTTAAACTTGTTTATCTTTGTTTTACCGTAACAGATAAAACACATGATAAATATTGATCATTGTTTTACCACACCAGGTAAACACATGACAAACATTAATCTTTGTTTTACCATAGCAGGTAAACACATGGAGACCAGAATTGATAGAATTAGAAGATAAGGCTAAACAGGTAAAATTAATGTATTGCATCTTCGTGTGGATTCTAGAATGTTTTCTGCAGCCAAACATTGCCCCTGTGAAACGTAAGATACATCTACTATTTATTATTGTTTATTTTGTCATGCCCTTGTCATGTATTTTCAGTGCCACTGTTAAATTTTATGTAATATACTCTTCAAAAAAAGAAACGCACAACCTATTTTTCATCATTTTTGTCCCCCGCCTTTCGAAGAAAGTTGGGGGACTATTAAAATGTGTTCGTCCGTCCGTCTGTCTGTCTGTCCGTCTGTACGTCACACTTTTTAGGACACAATAACTCTTTTCCTAATTGAGCTAGAATGTTCAAACTTGGTGTATGTGTTTATTAGGTCAATGCCTTGATGGAGTTCGAAGATGAGCATTTTCCGCTTAGGGTAAGCAGAGATAAGCAATTTGATTGCTTGATGCTTTGGGACACGATAACTTTAGTTCTAATTAAGTGAGATCGATGAAACTTGGTGTATAGTTTCCTTGCAGTAATACCTTGACTAAGTTCGATAATGAGCATTTTCTGCTCAGGGTAAGCAGAGCAATAAGCAATTTGATTTACCGAGACTTTGGAACACAATAACTCTCCTTCTAATTGAGTTAAAATGTTCAAAATTGGTGTGTATGCTTATTTAAGGCTGTGTTGAATTGGAACTATGTTTCTTGTCGCCCGCACGCTTAGGATCGGGGGGTCTATTTTCAGCCGCATAGCTTTTCAACACAAAAAATTTTGTTTTATTTGAATGTTTCCGACATTTTTAACAATTATTTTAGAAATAAGTTACCCCGTAATGTCTCGTTTATCAATATATAGCCTACTGGCTAAACAAAAATAAGTGACCATATGTTGCGGTCTGCTGCCGTGTTTTTTAATACAGAGCAATTTTACAGTCGATTTCGTTGGCGGATAGCTGCAATTTACATAAATTTTATGTCCCCATGGCCACTTTGCTCTATTAGATGTATTTCAACTAGTAAAACTTTTAATATAAATTTAAAAACAGGTATTCCACAAGCGAAATTCTCGGCTTTCGCTCGTTTTTTTTTTTTTTTTTTTTTGAAGTCTGCAAAATAGTTGCTGATGTATTGCACCAAGTAAAACATTTGGTGTTGAATATTGTTTGCCAATTGTTTGTTGAATCAAAAAGTTAATTTAGTAGGGGATATTGGTCAAACCAACTTTTATTTGGTGATGGCATTCAAGTTTTAAAATGTATTTCAGACAACTTTTGTATTTTACTTCATTATTTCATTCATTCATTTTACCATATAGGTTAATACCTGGGAATATGAATTAACTTTGAGCTTTTGGGGGTAGAATAAAATCAAAATGATGGTTTGTTTTGGTTTGTATACTTTGTGTTGAAAAATACACTTTGTGTTGTGTTTGCCTCACACCCACATTGGATTGTCACGAAGGTAGTGACGAGAAACATAGTTTCAATTCAACACAGCCTTAGGTGATGGAGTTCGAAGATGAGCATTTTCTGCTTAGGGTAGGCAGAGATAAGCAATTTGATTGGTTGATACTTTGGGACAAGGGACACGAGGGCCCTTTCCCTTGGCCAGAGGGGCCCTTTTGTCAAGCGTGAGGGCCTTTTGTCTGCTTTTAGGGTCCCCCTAACTAAGGTACATTTTCATTTTTCTCATTGGTTTTAGCATTTTTCTTTATAAAACACTTTTGGATGACACTTCGTGTACAGTTTGATTGCTTGATACGTTTGAAAAAAATAAATGTGTGATTAATTAATATGTGTCATCTATTTATTTTGGGATTTCGGCGGGGGACATCAGCCTCACTTTTGGCTTGTTTTATTTGAACCAGGTCTTTGTTTCGGTAAATCTTACTTGTTTTTAATGTCATTATGTAAGGATAAAATAAATTCATTATTGATTTTAAAGGTAGGGTCACTAATTGTGACTGGTAATCCTTTTTGTCGAAATTGTTTATCGCTTGATTGCACCAAGAAACATGAATTTAACAACTTCGCGAGCTTTTCGCAATGGAACCTAAATCTAAGGTCGTTAAAATCCTGGGGTTCTCGGTTTCCAAATCAGTTGTAAACACTCAAAGACCCAAGTGATGCCACATCCGAACGAAGACCAACGCAACAACACTATTGGTGGATTACAAGCAGGTGATTCCAAGACAGATGTAGCCAGACTGCTGAATGTTTCCCTTAGTTCCATTTCTCGCCTTTGGGATAGGTACCGACAGCAAAGTTCAACATGTGAACGCCCTAGCTCAGGCCAAACAAGTGTGGTCCCACTTGTCCTGGGTCGTCATTTCCGGTTACGTCATTGGCGTAAATGGTTTTCAACAGCGACCTCTACTGCAGCAGCAATTCCCGGACGGCGTAGAATCTCGTACCAGACAGTAGGCAAACGCCTACGTGAAACTGAATGACGAGGCAGACGTCCACGTTAGAGCTTCTGTTTTGAAATATGCCGACACCATGAAATCCAACTTTAATGGGTTCAGGCACTGAGGGTATGGTCACAGCAACACTGGAGAGCAGTTTGGTTCAGCGACGTGTCGCCGTTCTTGTTGCAACAAGGCGATAGTAGAGCGAGGATATACTGACGACGAAATGTAACATTGCATTTCTTTTTTGGGAGAGTAATATATAAGCACAGAGCACAGCCTGCAAAGATATAATGATAAACAGCATGCATTACCAAATTAAATGATTTTCTAAGGGTGTTTATTATGTTCTTTTAGGCCGCAGATTTATTGTGTTTTGTGATAGACAATCAGACACGAGCTGTCGTTTCTATGATAGAAACATCATATCTAGTCGGTAAGTCACACCATGATTTTTCTCTTTTAAATCTTGCGTCATCACAAACGTAGTAGAAGGCCTGTAACAAATGATTTTATTTTTGTTCACTTCATCTGTTAATATTTCAAATTTTATAGTGTCCCTACATGTAACAGGGTACAGTACGACTGATTTGACACTAATAGATGTAGTCCACTATTTACTTCACAAACCTACTTTGCACATTACTTAGATAAAATATGAAATATAACACAATTTTCATACATTTCAATATATTTATTTAATATTATATAATTCCATATATTTCAATATAATAATATACTGCATCTGGTATGTTGGTAATATATTAATTGTTGAAATCTGGCATTGACTCTGTTGATTACAGGTTGTTATCGCCAGATTATATTTGTAATGAAACCATATGATACAGATGAAGATATTACTATCAAAGGTGAAACTGTAACAGATGCGTAAGTCTATTTTTTTCAATTCCTTAAAACAAATTCCTTTTTATCCCGCGCCGAACGAAGTTAGGGAGGGATATTGAATTGGGGTCAGTCTGTCCGTCCGTCCGTCCGTCCATCCATCATTCCTTCTGTACCGCCCAGGCCTGATTTTGTTTCCGGAGCATATATCTCATAAACCGTTCGAGATATCTTTCTATTACAGTAGTGGTGCAGTTTTGGGGGTTCATCCCAATTTTGTTTCCGGAGCATGTCTCATAAACTGTTCACACATTAACCCATTACAGTAGTTGTGCTTTTTTTCTATTTAGGAATTTTTGGGATTTTTATTTTTTGTGTTTCAATGGAAACAAATTTGACTTTTTGGTGTATAATTTTGTTTCCGGAGCATATCTCATAAACCGTTAAAGATATCTTTTTGAAACTCTGTATACACATCAACCCATTACAGTAGTTGTGTCTTTTGCTATTTAGGAATTTTTGGGATTTTTATTTTTTGTGTTTCCATGCAAACAAATTTGACTTAGTTTTTGATGTGCAATTTTGTTTCCAGAGCATATTTCATAAACCATGCAAGATATCTTCACGGAAACTTTTTACATACATCAACCTATTACTGTAGTTGTGTCTCATAAAACTCATTCAATTATTCATCATTAATTTTAAAAATCTTGCTTGTAATAAATTATCTACATACATGTAGTTTTGCAGAGAAGAGGAAACATGAATAAATGTGAGGATTGTATTAAATCATTTACATGCCAGCGTAAATGTCTGCAAAACAATCCTAATTATACTAAATTATAAATTATGGTACAATCATAATGATACTTTGCATCAATTATGATGCCTGTTTTAGGTTATTTGGGTATTTGCAATTGTACTAATCTCTCTTTTGATTGACTCAAAACTTTGTAACAATACAAACAGCTATACATCTCATAAAAGTCATATATATATATATGTATATACATGTGTACAAGTTAATTACATAATATAACAGATTTTTTTTTTTAATTGAGCTCCAGTCCTGATCACTTGCAAAATATACTGAGCATCACTTAGTTTTTCATATAAGTGTACAAATGTGTTGTTATTGATGTGTTCCCATTTAAATATTGTTCACAATAAGAAGTAAAATAGATAAGATATGTTTACAGAATCATTTTGTTATTTGAGAAATGGGGTTTAACGTCCACTCGACACAAACTAGGTCATTTTGGGACTAACTTATGGTTTAATTTCATGTCAATAATTCGCTTGCGCGTAGGGGTCTTTTTAGCAGTGAGAGGAAACCAGAGTGCCTGGAGAAAACCCATGAGGTTGAGAAGGTGCCCCTATCTCAATGCCACATATATACTGAATACTCACACCAGGGATCGAAATCACAGCTGCAAGGCAGAGGTGACCGGCCAGCTAGAGGTCGAAGCATGGCACTCTAGACCACTAAGCCATCCCCCCCCCCTCCCTGTAATACGAAAAACTAAGTGATGCGTTTTCTATGGCGCTCAGTATATCTCTATTTGCTATGTCTCATGTCCAATTTTTAAAACCAGAGTTTAATGCCATAAATTATCTCAAATCTTCTAGTAAATAGCAATCAGTCATTAGTTTTCAGAAATACAGAGCAATATCTACTATACACGGCCACAATATTAGGACCAGTGACACTGTGAAATCTGATATACCAATAGCTTAAAGAAGATATTGTTCCTTATTCCTTCCAAACAAGTGCAAGTGTGCGGAATGATTGATGACTAGTCATCTTGTTTTTATCGAGAGAAGTGTAATGTTAAGTGTCTTATACTTTTAGAGAGAAGCTTGCTATAAAGTTTGTTATATATTTAATGAATTTGAAGTAGCCAAGTTTCTAAGTCATTATCATCCAAAGTCTTCAACATTGAAAACACAAATTATTTTGTCAGTTTAAATCAACATTGATGCTGTGATCTTACCGGAAAAAGATGGTCTTCTGATATCCAATATTTAAGACACCATAAATATTTTACCATTGGTACACAAATTGTGCAATTGGTTTCAGTACCATTTGTAACAAGGGAATGAGAGAACAAGGCTAGACATAATCCCACAAGTCATGTTAAATTGGGACACCATATTGTGGAAAGCAAGCACAATAAATACTACCAGTGTAGACTGGAATAACCAGATGCTAGAGATTGCCATTCAATTGAGACTTCTCCGATCTTAACTGATTTGAAATTAAGATTAGAAATGGAAAGGATTGAATGTAAATCAGTTTATATACATTCATATTAGACACATGTGTTGCGGCCCATTTGTGTAAATTTCAAGGTCCCAAATATATTAGCAATTAGATCCTTTAATATAGTAAATGAAGGACATGTAATGTAAAATATATTATATTTAGAGAGAAGTGGTGGTATAATATGTGTCATATATTAGTATTAGACTGAGAGAAACATAGCTGTTGGGGGGTAAAGCCTTCTGGGGGCACTGATGGGGCTTCTTGAGAAGCCAGTGTACCTACATTTAAAGGTCCGTGGATACGCCTCTTAGGGTGCTCTCATTAGGCGTACAGGCTCTATGAATGTTAGGGGGCAGAACCTGAAATTCACAAAAAAAAATTTGTGTTACAGAAGTCCTTCCCCCTCACAAGAAAATTTGGATAGTTTGAAGACCGCAATCACATTTTCTTGCTATTCAAGTCCCTGGTTACAGTAAGTGGTCTGATATAGTCTAACTTAGGTGGCTGAATCAAATTCCGATCAACTAATCAATCGCTTATAGTCCATGGAGACGGGACCGGACCGTCAGGAGCTAATTTTAAAAATTTAACTGCCGCAAACGTCTTTTCCTGCTATTTAGTCCAGTCAATTTATTTTTTTACCCCCAACAAATTGCAAGAAAATGTTTTCGTGCATTTTTGCATTTATAAAATCCCATAAGTTTACCAAATTTTGTGCACCAGAAAGTGGTAAAATCCAAGATGGCCGACATTTGCCTAATCAATGGTCAAGAAAACCCCAAACTGTTGGTTTAAGACCCTATGAATGTATTAATGCTTTTGAGGTCATTTTTTCATTTGAGGATATAGCCGGAAGCTTAAAGCGGTAAGTAAAATCCAAAATGGTCGATATTAGTCAAATCAATGTAGAAAAAAAATACAATAATTGTAATATGAACATGTAAATTATGTTTTGGGGGTCATTCTTGCGTTTGAAGATGTATCCTGTGGTGTTCACTGGTCCCTTAAAGCAGTAAAATCTGGTAAAATCCAAGATGGCTGACTTTTGCTCAACCAATAATGTGTGCACAAAAATTCTAAATGGTTACTTCAAAAACCTGATTAATGTATAATAAACTTATAAATGATTGCTCTTGGCGTCATTCTAATAGCCTAGTGGTCCCTTAAAGCAGTAAAAATTAATAAAATTTTGATGGCCAACATATGTCAAATCAATGTACAAGAAAATCTGAAATGTTTGGTTTAAGACCCTATAAGTGTGATATGAACACGTGAATTAATAATTTGAGGTCATTCGTGCATTTATACTGTGGCCTCCACTGGTCCCTTAATGCAGTAAAAATTAGTAAATTCCAAGGTGGTTGACATATACCTAACCAATGTAAACAAGAATCTAAAAGAGGGGGGGGGGAGAGACCAAGTAATCGCCCCCATGCAACGCCTAGCTTACCGGAGCAGGGCCTTGGGCCTGAATAGAATCGTGGGCCTCTAACGCGACGAAAAGATAATTTCAGAACCTTTTGAATGGCATGTATGCGTAACACACGATTAAACGACCTCTAATACAAGAATAATTGCATAATGTCTGATCACAGTCAGATAAAAATTGTGACTTCTAAATACGCGTTTTCTGTAAAATCGTATTTCAGGAATTTATGCGCGAAGATCGAAAGGAACCGAGATCTGTGGTTATAAACATACATTTCATGTTTAAAACCCAAATCGGAAAAAAAAATTATGCGGGAAGATTGAAAGGAACCGAGATCTGTGGTTATAAACATACATTTCATGTTTAAAACCCAAATCAAAAAAGAAATTTGGATCTTTACAGTGTTGACAAACTAAAAATGTGATTGTTCGTACAATCAGGGGCCATAATCTATGAAGTTACTGAGACTTTCTAGTAATGTCTTGGAATTGTGATGAATTAATCACTAATGTGTCAACATACTGTTCACAAAAAATTGCTGTGATCCATTTAATAATTCGTTTTTCTAGAATGACTTGATTAAAGTGCCTCTCTGATTTTGAAATTGTACTGACAGGTTTTTTTTTGCTGTTAAGTATATATTTTTATACGTCAATATTATTCAATTGGACGTATATGGTCGTCGCCCCTGTCTGTCCGTCCACAATTGTTTGTGGACACTCTACAGGTCCACCTTTCTTATCTGATTTTGACAAAACTTTGAATATATCTCCAAAAGATCTTGGTTGCTTTCGATATTGGCATGTATCGTATCGAAACTTTATGGATTATGGCCCCTGATTGTACGAAAAGTCACATTTTAGCTTGTGGACACTCTCAGGGTCACAATTTTGATCGTTGTAGTATTTCACCGTTACACCCTAATGATCGTGAAAAACTGACAAAATTGACGTGCAAAGTGGCCGCCCCTTGTACACAAAGAGTGTAAAATATATCAAGGTCGTGGACCCCCTAGAGGTCACAATTTTTATACTACTTGAAATACATTTTTATTACCCACAGATCTTGGTTCCTCTCAATATTCGTGCATATCAGATCATAACTTCCTTAATTATGACCCGTGCGAAAAATCGCAATTTAGCCTCTTATTCCTGTAAACTTCACAATTTTTATCTGATTTGAAAAAAACGTTTGAATATATCACCGTTAAACCCTAATGACGGTTGAGTTCTAATTTCGTCAAAATCGGACCAAAACTGCCAGACAAAATGGTTGTTCCTCGTACGTAATTAGTGTAAATAAATTGTATAGCAAGTTTGTGGACACTCTAGAAGTCCCAATTTTTTTTCAAATTTTGATGAAATATATCTTTATAATCAAAAGATCTTGATTGCTTGCGATATTCAGGCATATCAGATCATAACTTCCTGAATTATGACCCTTGATTGTACGAAAACTTGCTTTTTGTTTAGCTTGTTCTGTATCTGCATCTCTTGCAAAATGTGGACTTATCCTGTCTGGCAGCCGCTGGTTGAGAGAAGTGTGGTATTATATGCGTTATATTTTAGAGAGAGAAGTGTGGTATAATATGTGCTATATTGTAAAGAGAAATGTGGTATATTTTAATAAATGTTATATTTTAGCTAGAAGTGTGAAAGTTTATGTATTATTTAGTTAGTGGAGTGTGGTATGAAATGTGTTATTTTGTAGAGATAAGTGTGGTATAATATGTGTAATATTTATATAGTAACAAGTGTTGTATTTTTAGATAGATTGAGAAATGACATTTTATGTCCTCTTCACACAAACATGGTTCAATTTTATTTCGATAATTTGCTTGATGTACAGTGGGAGAAAACGGGAGGGTCTGAGAAAATCAACAAGGTTGGACAAGCGATCCTATTTCATGTCACGAACAAGCAGGCAATCAAAGCCAATCAGCCACCTACCCGCTGCCATATTTTAGAAAGAGAAGTGTGATATAATATGTGTAATATTTATAAAGAAAGAAATGTGGTGTAATATGTGTTATGATAAAGTCCTATCTTATATATTTTAGGGAAAAGAGCGATTTGAAACGTGTTAGAAATGTATTAATAGATATAGTAGAGAGAAACAGTATACCTGTATTTACAGATATAAAAGATGCTTTACAATGTGTTGTCTACTGTGTACATGAGGTATGTACCTAATATCTTGAATACTGGTAACTTTTAAACAAATTAGATTAAATACAATCTTGGGTATCAGTGTATAGGGACAGAAATGAATTGACTGAAACATGACTATTCCAATTGGCAACAATTAAGTTACTCTAACATCATATTCCTTGCTCAACAATAGTTGGGCTTAATTCAGACTAAAACAGTCCAGACACAGCCTAACTAAAGACACAATAATAACACTACCAACTATCTACTGAGTGGTCCTAATTATAATAGTAAGATTGATCTCAACCTTCCAGAATACTAATGTGGCTAACTACATGTACAGTAGAATCTGCATTAAGCAGCCAACCACGGGAAATTTTAGGATTGACCGCTTAACGGGAGTGGCCTCTTAATAAAATCTCGAGATTTTTGTGCTGACATCAATTAATATAACGCTTGGGTGCACTTGCATCGGTAAATTTGGCCGTCACTGAATCTCGGACATAACTTCCGTAAACATGTCATTTTATCCCAACCTTCAATACTACTGTCTATCATTGTCATGCATTCGATAATATTTATCCATTTTTGTAAAATCTCATGGTTTTTTTGTGCTGACATCAATTAATATTACGCTTGAATGCATTGGAAGCAAACACCAATGCAATACTTCACTTGCATCGGTAAATTTGGCCGTCGCTGAATCGCCGACATAACTTCTGTAAACTTGTCATTTTGTACCAACCTTCAATACTACTGTCTATCATAGTGATGTATTCGATAATATTTATCCATTTTTGTGAAGAAAATCGATGAATTAATTTTATTTTATCAAAGAAGCACACGGACCAAAAAACATCGCTGATTTAGCTACCGAATCACAGGGGGTGTAACTCTGTATGTAATATTACAGGTGGCGCTAAAAACGTCTATTCAACAACATAGCGGCTTTTAGTCGGTACTTTACTACTTTCAGTTTATTCAATCGGTATCAAATAATGTCCCGTTACGTGTGAAAACAATGATCAGGTTTGTCGTTTAATAAAACAAAAGATTAATTAACAGATAATCCGGGGTTAATTGGTATTTTCACATTTCTTTTTATCTGATTTGCGTGAGTCCAGTTAATTGATTACTACTCACGGGATTAGCAGGGGTGTAACGAAGAACGACAAGATGGTATCATTCAACAATGGCCGCTGAATGGGCGATGTTTTGTTAAATTCATTTGCAAAATAGTGACCGCTGGCCGCGTTAGAGGAGTGACTGTTGAATAAGGAGATGAAACAATAGAATTTTTACGGGGGGAATTTATTGTGACCGCTTACAAGGAGATGTCGCTGAATAGGAGTGGCTGCTCATACGGATTCTACTGTACATGTATAATCCGTTATCATAATTAACACATATTGATGCAGCTATATTATATACTGCTAATATACATACAATTATAAAAGCCCTCATTATACTCATACGATTAGAAATAATACAGATATAACTACTAATAAGGGAACAAGAAGAACATTGACATCAACCATGTGACTATTGGAAGCACAGCAATAACCCCAACCAACTGTGTCAGGAATCTTGGTGTGTTCTTCGACTCTTCCTTCGATATGAAAACCCATGTATCCATGGTGTGCAAAAAGGCGAACTTTCACTTAACCCTTTCAGTGCTAGTACACCGCATTGTGGTGTATAAAAATGACGTCAAAAACGCGCATAGCGGTGTATGCAGTTTTTTACTTGTCAGACTTCGCGGCTATTAATTTGCAAAGGGTAATAATTAATTCGGTTAAATAGAGTTATTTCCCACAACTCTTCAGCATTAGAGACGTGAACGGCTCTAAATGTTTATTTCCTGTTTGAAAATAAACAACTCGAGATTCGAATGGAGGATAGAGAAATACGCCGTAAATGTGTGACGTATAGTAGGATTGATGACGTTCTAATGCTATTTTTATGGACTCCGATTCATGTAAAGAAAACGGGGATTCATCATCAGATAATGGGAGTGATACGGATTTTTCAATGA
The DNA here is from genome assembly GCA_036850965.1 of Patella caerulea. NCBI lineage: Eukaryota > Metazoa > Mollusca > Gastropoda > Patellidae > Patella > Patella caerulea. The sequence continues at coordinate 43,247,422 of JAZGQO010000001.1, read as the reverse complement.
CAGACTTTTCATTGAAGATGTCAAGATGAACTCCGTAAGTAGTCTACGCTTTTTTTATTTTACACATTACTAAAAGTATTCGTTCGTATAATTATATAAGCCTATATACCCGGGACTGTTCAACAGTGGACTCTTATGTAGAGTGGTTCAGGCTGAAAATGTTTTATAACAAACAGACACTATTTCAGGACAGTAAAGACATTATATGATAAGACTTACTATAAAAACTTCATTGATCAACAATGGAAGTCTGGCCACTTCTGAATTTTGAGGATATATAATCATTTGGACATATATTATAAATGGCTCAAAATCTTCCCGGCTTCCATAATCAAAGGAGTTATCTCTTAGTGAGAATAAGAGCTATGTCCCTTGGTTGTACTAAAAAAAATATGCTCCAAGCTACGCACGTCCCGGAAACGAAATAACTTGATCGCAGTCGGAAAATATCGTTTATTTCCATACTGCAAAGTAACCGAATACACTCTATGAGACGATTGGATTTGACATATGTACGCATGCGCGAACGCTTCGTTGTTTTAACAGTAAACCCGCGCCTTCAAATGTCTTTATATTAACCGTGTTTATAATGCTACAGTAGAAATTAAAATACATGTTAAGCTGGAGATGAAAAGATCGGCATTTGACATTAATTATTTCAAGATTAGCCCCATACATATATTAAAATGAACAGTGCGTTTACTTATTTATACCCAGACACTGGCCTATTTATAACGGCATGTTATACAGAGGGAGAGAGAGGGGTCTATAAATCTAATAATGTAACATTTTAATGTTTATCTCAAAGATAACTAAATATTGTGCAGTACGATGTTTGTTATGAAAAATAAATTGCCGGGTAAAGTACGAGGAAAATATAATGACATGTAATACGGGGAGTGAGAGAGAGGGATAAACACCCCAATAAAACTATTAATTTAAGACTTTATTTTTTGTCCCTCAGATAAATAAATATTTTGTACTGCATGATGTTTGTTATGGAAAAAAAACACATTGCTCGGTAAGTGGCGTATGCGCCGAGCCAGCGATTATTGCGTATGTACCAAATTTAGAGCCAAATTTTGTAGTTTCGTCTGTAGGCCTATAAAGGGTGGTATTTTTCGCTGACTTCAAGGTTTCCTAAACATGTGGACACCGACGCGCTCGCATGATACTCTTTGAACTGTAGATTTTGATGGGGTGTAATTAAATTTTTTTTTTTCCGCGAGAGTCAAACATGCGGTTATAACCACTGCTACGTTACCATTGGAAACGTTTAGATTTTTAAGTTTCATGACCAAATTATGGCATTCTGCTGTGTATCTTTGATTTTTGACATCATACTAAATTCCTTCGTTCATCTAAAAAGGTTTGGACTTGCAACCATTCTTTTTACCTGCCAATTGTTTTTTGTCCCCCGCCTTTCGAAGAAAGTTGGGGGACTATTAAAATGGGTTCGTCCGTCTGTCTGTTCGTCTGTCTGTCCGTCTGTCCGTCCGTCTGTCTGTCCGTCTGTCTGTCCGTCACACTTTTTGGGACACAATAACTCTCTTCCTAATTGAGCTAGAATGTTCAAACTTGGTGTATGTGTTTATTAGGTCAATGCCTTGATGGAGTTCGAAGATGAGCATTTTCCGCTTAGGGTAAGCAGAGATAAGCAATTTGATTGGTTGATGCTTTGGGACACGATAACTTAAGTTCTAATTAAGTGAGAGTGATGAAACTTGGTGTATAGTTTCATTACAATAATACCTTGACTAAGTTCGACAATGAGCATTTTCTGCTCAGGGTAAGCAGAGCGATACTCAAATTTGATTGGTTGAGACTTTGGAACACAATAACTCTCCTTCTAATTGAGTTAAAATGTTCAAACTTGGTGTATATGCTTATTAGGTCAATGCCTTGATGGAGTTCGAAGATGAGCATTTTCTGCTTAGGGTAAGCAGAGATAAGCAATTTGATTGGTTGATGCTTTGGGACACGATAACTTTAGTTCTAATTAAGTGTGTATAGTTTCATTACAGTAATACCTTGACTAAGTTCGATAATGAGCATTTTCTGCTCAGGGTAAGCAGAGCGATACACAAATTTGATTGGTCGAGACTTTGGAACACAATAACTCTCCTTCTAATTGAGTTAAAATACTCAAACTTGGTTTATATGCTTATTAGGTCAATGCCTTGATGGAGTTCGAAGATGAGCATTTTCCGCTTAGGGTAACCAGAGATAAGCAATTTGATTGGTTGATGCTTTGGGACACGATAACTTTAGTTCTAATAAAGTGAGAGTGATGAAACTTGGTGTATAGTTTCATTACAGTAATGCCTTGACTAAGATCGATAATGAGCATTTTCTGCTCAGGGTAAGCAGAGCGATAAGCAATTTGATTTACCAAGACTTTGGAACACAATAACTCTCCTTCTAATTGAGTTAAAAAGTTCAAACTTGGTGTATATGCTTATTAGGTCAATGCCTTGATGGAGTTCGAAGATGAGCATTTTCCGCTTAGGGTAAGCAGAGATAAGCAATTTGATTGGTTGATGCTTTGGGACACCATAACTTTAGTTCTAATTAAGTGAGAGTGATGAAACTTGGTGTATAGTTTCATTACAGTAATACCTTGACTAAGATCGATAATGAGCATTTTCTGCTCAGGGTAAGCAGAGCGATAAGCAATTTGATTTGCCGAGACTTTGGAACACAATAACTCTCCTTCGAATTGAGTTAAAATGTTCAAAATTGGTGTGTATGCTTATTAGGTCAATGGCTTGATGGAGTTCGAAGATGAGCACTTTCTTCTTAGGGTAGGCAGAGATAAGCAATTTGATTGGTTGATACTTTGGGACAAGATAACTTAGGTTCATCTTGATTGATGATTTTTATGCCAATACAATGACTGCATTCTCATTCAGTAATGGATTCGACAGTAACAGTGTATAGAAACGAGGGCCATTTCCCTTGGCCAGAGGGGCCCTTTTGTCAAGGGTGGGCGCCCTTTTGTCTACCTTTAGGGTCCCCCTAACTAGGGTACATTTTCATTTTTAGCATTTTTCTTTATAAAACATTTTGAATGACACTTCGTGTACAGTTTGATCGCTCGATACGTTTGAAAAAAATAAATGTCGATTAATTAATATGTGTCATCTGTTTATTTTGGGATTTCGGCGGGGGACATCAGCCTCACTGTTGGCTTGTTATTTTCATTATTAGCCTTCATGGAAGTTGATTTTTTTTTTAAACTTGGTGATTGTGCTTTTATGACAATCGCCGCAAATACTTTTCTTTCTATCTAAATCAGTTAAGGTCGCATCGGCAGATGTCCGAGTCTCTCTGTTTATTAAATTAATTTCACTTGTGTCTGCCGATGGAGTAACGTAAACTATCACGGAAAAAATGGGGTGTCAAGAAAATCATCGTATGATTTCATACCTTTTAGTGGACTTAACCTTACTTTTACTCACCTTCCTAGTCTTTGTCGTCAGTCTGACCAGTCTATTTTGAATGTATTTGTCACCAAAAGTCACACAGTCGTCATGTAAAGCAGTCATGATAGACCGATGCTCCGAAGTTGTCGGGAATTTATTAACATTTGTCTAGCATAAAGCCTATTTGTGATTTTTGTCATAGGTAGTTTGTTACAGTTCCCAAATCATAGGGGTACTTGTCCAATCCAATGCTGGATAGCAAATCATCCGTGGACGATATCTTGCAGGGCTCAGTCTCAAATCTAGAAAAAAATAAGTCCGTCGATCAAAGTCTATGGCTACAGGATGGTTAGATAATATACTATGATTATAAAAATAATTTACACCATGTTACCGAAAAGGGTCTGGAAAATAAAGACTACAAATAAAAAGTTTGTTTCGGTTATTTTCCGGTCTCAAATAGTTCTGCGTATTTAGAGCTAACAAATATTTATTTCCTAACCACAATAGTCGCCAGCGTAAGCCACTTAATAAAAGTAAATCTCGAAAGGTTGTAGTGAATTTATCTGGGCGCTTTCACCTACTTGAAAGTTAGAAATGAAACGAAGCTATTATAGCCAGCTCTGTATTTAAATCACCAAAATCGCCAAAATCAAAAATCAAATCAAGGAGTGAAATCGAAATTTTTGCTCATGTTCGCTATTAAATAAACACGTAAGTCGAAGCCCATAATGAGTGTATTTTTTACTTGGCGTTATATACCAATACAGGTTTGTAAAAATACCTCATGTGACGTATATTTTCTGCGACTTCCTAAACCACGTGCGCGGCGCTAACTTCTGCTCACTTCAGAAGATTTCTCGACGGAGCAATCACACAGATAAGCGGGTCAGTTTTTATAAGGACAAATACTGTGTCTCTGAACCACTCTATCTTATGGCTGGCCTCTAAATCCGTTCACTTGATTTGATATTTGTTGTTGGTTTCTGTATTTAGTCGTGTCTAGTGTTCAAGTACGGTAGCACTATTTCTGTAGGTTTTGATTTGCGTGTAGTACTTAGTAGTGAGGTCCTCCTGCACTTACTCTTAGACCAGATGTTTGCCCTTCATACTGCAGAATGTTCTCGTTGGCCAGTTGGGCTTTGCTCACTACACTTTATTTATTTATTTTATTTTTTAGCATTTTCCGAGTTCCTATCCCGATTATCCCGACTATCGCCATTCGCCACTATCCCGACTATCGCCATTCAAGAGACAACCACCGTCAAGTACGGTAGCACTTTTTCTGTACCATCTTTCTTCTATTTTTTTAAGTCGTCGCCCCTGTCCGTCCGGACGTCCGTCCACAATTTGTTTGTGGACTCTCTACAGGTCACAATTTTGAACCGATTTTGATGAAACTTGACATGCCTGTTTGTAACCCAAAGATCTTGGTTCCTCTCGATATTTGCGGCTATCGGAATGTAATTTCCTGAATTATGGCCCCTGGTTGTCCGAAAAATCACCCTTTTTAGCTTGTGGTCCTTCTGGAGGTCACAAATATTATCCGATTTAAAAAAACGTTTGATTATATCACCGTTACACCCTAAGGAAGGTTGAGTTCGAATTTCGGGAAAATCGGACGAAAATTGCCATACAAAATGGCCGCCGTTTGTACGCGAATACTGTTAAAAAATGGTATATCAAGGTTGTGGACCCTGAATTATGGCCCCTGATTGTCCGAAAAATCACCCTTTTTAGCTTGTGGTCCCTCTGAAGGTCACAATTATTATCCGATTTAAAAAAACGTTTGATTATATCACCGTTACACCCTAAGGAAGGTTGAGTTCGAATTTCGGGAAAATCGGACCAAAATTGCCATACAAAATGGCCGCCGTTTGTACGCGAATACTGTTAAAAAAATGGTATATCAAGGTTGTGGACCCTGTGGAGGTCACAATTTTAATTCGATTTTGATGAAACTTGAAATTCATGGTTATAACCCAAAGATCTTAGTTCCTTTCGATATTTGCGCATATCGGATCGTAACTTCCTGAATTATGGCCCCTGATTATACGCAAAATCGCCTTTTTATACGCCCACATTTTCATGTGGACGTATATTGTCGTTGCCCCTGTTCGTCCGTCCGTCCGTCCACAATTGTTTGTGAACAGTCTACAGATCACAATTTTAATGCGATTTCAATGAAACTTAAAATGTAGGTTTATCACCCTAAGATCTCGGTTCCGTTCGATATTGGCATGTATCGGACTGTAACTTCATGGGTTATGGCTCCTGATTGTACGAAAAATCACGTTTTTTAGCTTGTGAACAGTGTAGAGGTCACAATTTTGAACCGATTTGGATGAAACTTGAAATGCATGTTTATAACTTAAAGATCTTGGTTCCTTTCGATATTTGCGCCAATCGGAACATAAGTTCCTGAATTATGGCCCCTGATTGTCCGAAAAATCTCCCTTTTTAGCTTGTGATCCCTCTGGGGGTCAAAATTGTTATCCGATTTAAAAAAACGTTTGATTATATCACCGATTCATGGTTATGAAGGTTGAGTTCGAATTTCGTGAAAATCGGACCAAAATTGACGGACAAAATGGCCGCCGTTTGTACGCGAATAATAGTGTGAAAATATGTTATATCAAGGTTGTGGACCTTATAGAGGTCACAATTTTGAACCGATTTTGATGAAACTTTACATGTATTTTTATAACCCAAAGATCTTGGTTCTTTTTGATATTTGCGCCCATCGGATCGTAACTTCCTGAATTATGGCCCCTGATTGTCCGAAAAATCGCCCTTTTTAGCTTGTGGTCCCTCTGGAGGTCAAAATTGTTATCGGATTTAAAAAAACGTTTGATTATGTCACCGTTTCATGGTTATGAAGGTTAATTTCGAATTTCGTTAAAATCGGACCAAAATGGCTGCCGTTTGTACGCAAATAGTGTGAAAATATGTTATATCAAGGTTGTGGACCATATAGAGGTCACAATTTTGAACCGATTTTGATGAAACTTGACATGTATCTTTATAACCCAACGATCTTGGTTCCTTTTGATATTTGCGCCCATCGGATCGTAACTTCCTGAATTATGGCCCCTGATTGTCCGAAAAATCGCCCTTTTTAGCTTGTGGTCCCTCTGGAGGTCAAAATTATTATCTGATTTAAAAAAACGTTTGATTATGTCACCGTTCCATGGTTATGAAGGCTGAGTTTGAATTTCGTGAAAATCGGACCAAAATTGACAGACAGAATGGCTGCCGTTTGTACGCGAATAGTGTGAAAATATGTTATATCAAGGTTGTGGACCTTATAGAGGTCACAATTTTGAACCAATTTTGATGAAACTTGACATGTATGTTTATAACCCAAAGATCTTGGTTCCTTTCGATATTTGCGCCCATCGGATCATAACTTCCTGAATTATGTCCCCTGATTGTCCGAAAAATCGCTTTTGTTAGCTTTTTGGTCCCTCTGGAGGTCAAAATTATTATCCGATTTAAAAAAACGTTTATCACTGTTACATGGTAGTGAAGAGAGAGTTTGAATTTCGTGAAAATCGGACTAGAATTGATGGACAAAATGGCCGCCATTTGTACACGAATAGTGTGAAAATATGTTATATCAAGGTTGTGGACCCTATAGACGTCACAATTTTGAATCGATTTTGATGAAACTTGACACATATGTTTATAACCCAAAGATCTTGGTTCCTTTCGATATATTTGCACCCATCGGATCATTACTTCCTGAATTATGTCCCCTGATTGTACGAAAAATCACCCTTTTTAGCTTGTGGTCCCTCTGGAGGTCACAATTATTATCTGATTTAAAAAAATATTTGATTATATCACAGTTACACCGTAGTTATTAGAGTTCGAATTATGATTTTCTGATGATTACGTAAAATGCAACAACTCTTGTTGACTGCCCGGACGATTTGGCTGCTGTGTGGGCGTATGTTTCGTTGCCTGGCAACCTATTTTTTTTTTTAGCTTGTGGTCTCTCTGGAGGTCACAATTATTATCGGATTTAGAAAAACGTTTGATTGTATTACCGTTACACCATAAGGAAGGTTGAGTTCGAATTTCGGGAAAATCGGACCAAAATTGCCATACAAAATGGCCACCGTTTGTACGCGAATACTGTTAAAAAATGGTATATCAAGGTTGTGTACCCTGTAAAGGTCACAATTTTAATTCGATTTTGATGAAACTTGAAATTCATGGTAATAACCCAAAGATCTTGGTTCTTTTCGATATTTGTGCATATCGGATCGTAACTTCCTGAATTATGGCCCCTGGTTATACGCAAAATCCCCCTTTCTTTAACTTGTGGTCCCTCTGGAGGTCACAATTATTATTGGATTTAGAAAAAACGTTTGATTATATCACCGATACACCGTAAGGCAGGTTGAGTTTGAATTTCGGGAAAATCGGACCAAAATTGACAGACAAAATGGATGCCGTTTGTACGCGAATACTTTGTGGACCCTGTATAGGTCACAATTTTAATTCGATTTTGATGAGGAAGGTTGTGGACCTTATAGAGGCCATAATTTTGAACCGATTTTGATGAAACTTGACATGTTTGTTTATAACCCAACGATCTTGGTTCCTTTCGTAATTTGCGCCCATCGGATAGTAACTTCCTGAATTATGGCCCCTGATTGTCCGAAAAATTGCCCTTTTTAGCTTGTGGTCCCTCTGGAGGTCAAAATTGTTATCGGATTTAAAAAAACATTTGATTATATCACCGTTACATGGTTATGAAGGTTGAGTTCTAATTTCGTGAAAATCGTAACAAAATTGCCGGACGAAATGGTTGCCGTTTGTACACAAATAGTGTAAAAATATGGTATATCATGGTTGTGGACTCTCTACAGGTCACAATTCTTATCCGATTTTGATGAAAAGTCACATTTCTAGGTTGTGTACCATCACACCATAATCATTGTCGGCTTCGAATTTCATGAATATCAGACTGGAACTGACCAACTAAATGGCTGCTCCCAATACTGTATGAAATACAGGACTTAATGATGTAGGAAAAATCACTTTCGGTATTGCTTGTTCTCTATCCATCTCTCTAAAATGTGGGCGTATCCTGCCTGGCGGTGCCAGCCTATCTTTTTCATTTTGAGTGAGGCCTTGTATCATTACAGGCCTGGGTTGGTACAGCACAGTGGATTTTTACGGCTAGCTTTTGGATATGTTTACATAATATATTTACATTTGCAAATTATATATTTTCAGGAAACCCAAATGATGATGAGGATGTTTTCATGGAGATAGATGATAATTGCGACACGGATCACACTACAGAAACCCAGAATAGTGGCTGAGGATGCGGGGTTCGGACACATGGATGTGTTGTTCGTGTTCGAATTAGTGTTGTGGCAAAACAGACAAGTCACCTAAATCCTAAACAGGTAACAGTCCCTCCTCGTGGTCATGGACATAAACCTGATCAATGGTATTTGGACAGAAACCAACAAAGATAATTTTGTGCCAAGTGATACAGTCTTTGTAGGTAATGAAGGGCTCCTATCAGAACGCATTCACAAACTCTGCATGCTTTTTATAAGATGTATACGACCGACAAGATTTTTCACTTATGGTCGAGAAAACAAATAAATAGTATTTCGAAGAGAAGGGGGATGTCGATTTCCTAAAAACCCCTACACACAATCGAATTATTGAAAGAAAATTGAACAATATGTTAGTCCCGAAATGACCTAGTTTGTGTCGAGTGGTCATTAAACCCCATTTCTCTCTCTGTTTGAGGGTATCACTCTTTCATCGAAATAATTTTATGCATACCAACTAGTTTCCTCAACCATAAGTAGAATAATATCATCTGTTATATACATCTTGTAAGAGTCAAAAAATGTTTGTGATTATCTTCTGGCTAGCAGTCCTTCATTTCCCGAAAAGACTATATCACTTGGAACAAAATTATCCTTTTCAGTTTCTGTCCAGATCCATGGATTAAGTTTATGGCCTGACCACGAGGGGGACTGTTGGCTGTTCAGCATTTATGTGACTGTCCTGTCTTGCCTGCCCACATCCTATATATACATAAGCATGTATGTGCAGCTACACTGCGGTGCATTTGCTGTGGCCAACTAGCTTGCAGCTTGCCGCATTCATCTAATGGAAATCCATTATTGAGAAGTCAGAATCTACTCCATAATCATCTGAAGAATCTCTGTTTTCTTGACAAAACATCATCAATACCACTATATGTTGTACGCTTTCGGGGTATTTCTCTATCCTCCATTATAGATTCAAGTTGTTTATTTTCAAACAGGAAATAAACATTAGAGAGCTATGCACATCTCCAATGCTGAAAAGTTATAGACAATTACTGCATTTAGTTGAATTGATTATATCCCCAGAGCACATAATATGATTTTGAAAATCCAAGATGGCCACCAGGTCATGTGACTAAAGCAGGTATTTTTTTGTGCAAATGAGGCCCCATTTTCTCCACTAAAATGTTTTTCATAGAATAAAGTCTATATTTCCAATTGAATATTAGTATATGTCTTGTTTAACCTGCAGTGTGCAATATGCATATTTTTCTTGACCACATTGTGTTTTTAAATAAAATTTTGACTTTTCTTGTCTATTTGACATGAGAACATATACACAATATTTGTCCTTTCATGTTTGATACAACAAAATATCACATCTGTTTCATGATTCTGTTAAATATTTCGTGAAAATTAGATAAAAATACGTAAATTCTGAAAATCCAAGATGGCCGCCACATCACATGACCAGAGCATGTAATATTTTTTTGCAAATGTGGTCCCATTATCTCCACCAGAATGTTTTTCATAGAATATAATACTAAAATCCCTTTGATTATTACTATATGTCACTTTTTACCTGCGATGTGCAATATGCATGGCCACATTGTGATTTTTAATGAAATTTGACTTTTCATGTCTATATAGGAAAATCTTTATAACTCAGTTATTTTTCGATATTTTTTTCACCAAATTTGGCTAAAATATAGACAATATTGGACTCTTCATATTCTTCACAAAAATATCACATCTGTCACTTGATTTTGTAAAATATTCTGTGAAAATTGGATAAGAGTACCTAAATTCTGAAAATCCAAGATGGCCGCCAGGTCACGTGACCTGACCATGAAATATTTTGTGGCCAATTATGTCCCATTTTCTCTGCAAGAATGTTTTTTCATGAAATTTGATCCAAAAAAGTCCTTTGATTAAAAATATACATCTTGTTTTACATGTGGAATGCAATATGCATGTTTTGCATATTTTAGCTCTAGCATTACACCGTACCACAAGCTTAGCAATGAAAGGGTTAAATAACATTGGCAAAATTCGATCCTATATTGACTTTGATACCACTAAAATGTTAATAAATGCTTTTATTATGTCATCCTTAGATTATTTTAATTCATTATTGTATTCTCTTCCTAAAACTTTTGTATGTCAGCTACAGAAAATCCAGAATAAAGCGGCTCGAATTGTGTCTCTCACCAGATCATCTGACCATATTACACCTGTTCTAAGACAGTTACATTGGCTACCAGTTAATCAACGCATCATTTTCAAAATTAACACAATCACTTTCAATTGTTTAAACGATCCTTTGGCACCATCTTATTTATCCAATTTGATTAAGCAATATGTCCCTTACGCTCATCTCATAAAATTAACCAGCTTGTATGTCCAGTACAAAAGTCAAAATTTGATGAGAGAGCTTTTGTGTACTCAGCACCAAAAGAATGGAACAAATTGACCCTGGAAGTCCAAAATAGTCCAAACTTGGCTGTGTTCAAACAACGTCTAAAAACCTTGTTTTTTACCCAAACTTTTGAACAATAATTGAAATGCTTCACTTTTTATCTGTATATTGTAACTTAACTATTCCTTTGTATTATTGTGTTTATTTGCATATACATGTATGTTTTGTTTTGTTTATTCTTATTTTATAACATACATAATATATCTACATTGTAAAGCGCCACAGAGCAGTCAGACTGACTGAATGTTCAGCGCTATAGAAAACGATTATTATTATTATTACTAGTAAAACTGTGTACCATAATCTAAGCATACTAATGTAACTAGTCTAAAAACGTGATCATAATCAAAATATCAATGTATTATGCCACACTATACAAAAGTTGATACATACATGGTTACTGCCATTACATTATACACAGTTAATTAAAAGTAGCCTAAGCAATAACCCATTGGTATGACTGCATGCATACACTATAAATACATTTGTCACTACATAGCCAACCTTAGTTACAAAAATTTACAAATATAACCTACCCTAACTACTGTAATTACAAAAATATAGTGTAGCTTCTTCACATTAGTTACTATGAATACAAATACAAGTGGAATTGTTACTATGATTACAACAAACCTGTTAACTTATTAAAAATGAAATAAGAAATTAGCCTAACCTTAACATATAATATTCATGTAAATTTTGGCAGTCAAAAAAAAAACCCAACTTATATATACATTATAATATACAGTAATAAATCATTGATGCCCATAACTTGTGTATAATATGCGTTATGACCCCACCCATAAACAAGAAAGAAAGGTAACAGTCTACATTGTTAGCCGTTACCACAATTTCATGCTGCCCATGTATGCACAAGCTACCTATTACAATGCCAGGTTCGGAAGTCTTATGTACGATTTTACCGCATCACTCTTCCATCGCCCCATTGTTCGAATCACGTCCTGTGAGAGTCCTTTCATGAACGCAGTGGTAGGCGTCCCTATTTGAAATGAATGTAATTTAAATTTCGACCTACATAACCCTAAGAAGGAAACTAATTTACCTAAGCTGATATTAACGAAAGAATAAGTAAAATGCCTCATATATATCAATAATAGACAAGTAGGACAAAATTCCGGATTTAAGGCACACTGACAGCCGAATATCAATCTAACCGGCTCAGTGGTAGTTTTATGCTTATAACGATCCATTAAGATTTCAATATGTGGAACCCCATTATGTTGAAAAACGAACTGAATATTGCGAGTTTGAATAACATTCCTTTCACCTGGTCCAGATTTGGACACTAATTCGCCAATCCTAAAAAAAACCTGCAAAGGCCAGTGAGAAGGTCGATTTTAATAACATCTGGTGAAAACATATTGGAAAAACAATTGGAACAGCTCTTAACAACTGTGTCAAGATAGATGCGGTGATTGGTAATCTAGCATTGTCTGCAGAATGACAATTACGAGCTCCTTTCAACAAGTTCTTGACAGCTCTTAACAACTGTGTCAAGATACATGCGGTGATTGGTAATCTAGCATTGTCTGCAGAATGACAATTACGAGCTCCTTTCAACAAGTTCTTGACTAGAAATGAATTTATAGTATCAGGATAGCTGAGTATTTTTTGCACAGAGGCAAGAACAGAAACCTGCGATGTAACAGTACTGGGTGAGCAACCCATTTCAAATAAACAGACTAAATAGTTTACAACAAAACTATTAGGTATTGGAAAGGTAGGAGACCGCCCCTTCAGACTACAATATGATATGAATTTTTTCCATGCTCTATTGTACGATTCCCTTGAAGATGGTGCCAAAGCTGCTCTCACTAAATGCACTGCTGTGGGCATCAGATCCTTAGAGAGGCCGGATCCAATGTCTGTGGGTTGGTATCCAACCTAGGTGCCCAAATTCTGGCTTGCTAAAAATTAAACGAGAAATGCAGTCGGCAACCATGTTGGATTTCCCTGCAATGTGCTTAGACCGAATCAGAATATTATATTTCATACATGTAGCCACCAATCGTCGAATGAGTGACATGAGATAAGGACACTTAGATGTGGATTTATTGATGACAAAAACAATAGCAGCATTATCAGTTAGGAGCAAAATTTTATGGTTCTGTAGAAGCTGTCTCCAATGTTCAATGGCCAAAACAATTGGAACTAGACCTGCATGCAGGAATGACTGGTTTCACTGGTGCCACGTTACCCTTAAACATGTCACTTCCGGTGCCAAGTTACCCTTGAACATATGTCACTTCTGGTACCAACGAAACCACTAAACAGGTTTCCAAATTAACATTGCACACAAATAAAATGGACGCAGAATCAACCAAATCCAGCAATATCAATTCATTTTATACATTTGTTACTTGTAAATGATCTTGACAAAATCAAATTACTCCCGTTGTTATGAAAATGTTCAATTAGTCTTATGAAATCAGAAATGGCATACGATATCATATAGTGAAAATTTTATGTAAATCGAATAATAATTGCCACTTTTAAAGACCAAAAAACTTGAAAAGTGACCTGTAGAAAATCTGCTATTTCTCGGCAACCGTACAAGTTAGAAACCATTTTGTGGTATCTGTATGATCATATGGCTTCATTCTATTTGTTGATTGACATCAAATACCATAATTTGAAAAAGATTTCAAAACAGACTCATTTGAATAATATATCTGTTTTGAAGGCTAAAAATACAGTTTTTGCCAAAATGACGTTACTTCCGGTGATAATGAAAATCTTAAATTACTTGTATGGAATCCCAAATGGCATTAGGTATAACATCTTGTAACATTTATGAAAATCGAATAATAATTGACACTTTTATGGCCCCAAATCCTTCAAAAGTGACCTGTAGAAAACCGTCTATTTCTCGGCAACCGAACAAGTTAGAAACAATTTTATGATATCTATATGACCATATGAGTTGTGTTTATATGTGAATTTAAACCAAAAGTTAAAATTATTAATACATATTAAGTAATTCTTGGTTGAATAAATCATTGATTTAAAAAGTTTAAAATGCAGTTTTTGACAAAACGGCGTCACTTCCGATGTCAATTTTAAATTGTAATCAACTTGATATGACGCTACATGCTTTTTGAATCAAATGACGTCACTTTTATGAAAAATCCAATAATAATTGACTTTATTACACGCAAAATAAAGAAAACAGTGACTTATGCAGAACTGTCCATTTCTTGGCAACTGCTTATATTACAAACTAATTTTCACTTACATTCTCTTCGTATTGATTATAGCTACAAGTCTATAAGAGTTATGTACAAATATTTTAAAATCTGAAAAGCCTGAATGGGTTGTAAGTAGGTCAATTTTATGCCTTTTTTCACCTCTTAATCCAATTTGCTAGAAAATGAAATAGAAATTAAAAAAACTGCTTCCTACATTTTTTGCGCCTTGAAAGGGCACACTCTTTGAGTCATATAATTTGTCAAAAAAATAATATTTGTTTTCGAAATAGGAAAATAACTGTCAAAATTGTAGTTTTTGGTAAAATTATGCCACTTCCGGTGCCGACAGATAACATTATCGGTAACAAAAAAAATGACAATTGAGACAACGAAGCATATGAACTTTGTTTTATACCAATCGAACAATAAAAAAATAATCTAGGACTGAAAAACTGAATTAGCCAATGGCGGCCAAGGAAAATTACTGAGACAAAATTTTTTAACATTTTTGCGTAAGTCAGATGACTCTTTAATTCTGTGTACAACACATCTAAAAAATATTCATAAATAAAAAAGTTTTTTGTAAAATTTTAAATTTTCAAAATTTGGCGCCTAACTCTTTAATTCTGTGTACAACACATCTAAAAAATATTCATAAATAAAAAAGTTTTTTGTAAAATTTTAAATTTTCAAAATTTGGCGCCTAATATCTTCGAAGATTTGCCGAAAATCAAAAATCGAAAGTAGCGTAGCTATTTGCCATGTCTCCGGCTATGCCAAAATGTATCGAAAGTTAAAATCCAATGATTATTGTTAAAATTAATGCAATATTTTAAAAAACGATAACTTCGGTGATTTCAGACATTTCGCATTGTCGCAGAACGTTCAAAATAGCTTTATCCTCTAAGTCACACCCATTTTTCCAGTAAAACCGAAGAAATCGTAACGATGCGACACGTAGTTGCTGAGATCTATTCAAATTGGAATCTGAATAATAATAATAACTAGATCTGCTACTGTCCCATGCATATATGAAAGCTTTCATATTCATCGTCACGTGTCATTGATTGTATCAAGTATCCTAAATAAAAGGATAAGAAGAAAAAATTATTAAAATTGGTAAAAAAACTCGCGAAGTTACAAGTCTAAATATAGTATGAAACATTGCACCCAGGCATAACAATAATCTGAAAACTAAAGAGAAATAACTGAAACTTGTATTACTGTAATGAGACGGATGAGAAAATGAAATGAAAATGGCGGGAAAAAAAAATTAAAAATGACAGGTTGGACAGGCGACCTTACTCCTTGTCACGTACAACCGGGCATTCGAAAACACGCTAGTTAACTCAATGACAGGCGCGCGTGCTAACCATTCAGCCACCCAACCCCCCTTTGAAATCAGACACGTGCAATATGTCATATAGGAAGAATAAGAAGTCGCTCACAACAAAATGGTAAATTAATGAGTTTAGGTCAAAAGGTTGAACTACTGTTTTAGAGTACTTAATAGTTTTAAAGAGACACGTTAAGGGTTGTTCATAGTTAAATGAAAGTTTAATTTTAAATAAGACCAATAAAATTAGGATTTAATAATGCCTGACTAATATTTCCAATATGTTTGGTTATAAGTAGGAAATCGTGACGACTTCTTAAGCATGTTTTAAACAAAGGGTCATGTTTGTTTAAACAAAAATGGCACTCTGCAATAAAAAAACTGGCCAAAGCAAGATTTCTATGCAGAAATTAAATAATTGCTAGAACCAGAAAAATATTTATCCACTATAATAAATAAGCAACATAGAGAAAATGAAATGAAATTGAATGGGGTTTAACGTCCGACTGTTCTGCTCCTAAAATGGGCTAATGAAGACGGGCATATGCCATAAAGTGTGCAATGAGGGAAATTTTACCCGGGCAGCGGCGGTTACGGCCTACGAGGTTGGACAGGCGACCATACTCCTTGTCACGTACAACCAAGAAATCGAAACAACGCCAGTTGACTCAATGACAGACGTTATGATACAGAGCGCACGTGCTAACCATTCAGCCACGCAACCTCCCTAAAATCGGCAAATTGCTGACCTACAGCGAGAAACATTTCAACCGGGCCAAATTTTCTATTGTAACAGTTTAATTTGCATTGTACCTTTAGTTATCAACCGAATATTACAAAACTTTTAAAATAAGCTCCCCCTGACCAGCTTAAGCGTTCGCAATAAACGTTTGCCCCTTAAAATCGGCAAATTGCTGACTTTAAAGTGAGAAACATTACAACCGGGCGAAATTTTCTGTTTTATCACTTTTACAGTACCTTTGATTACCAACCGATTATTACAAAACTTTAAAAATAAAAGAGAAAGAGAGAAATGCGTCCTAATGTCCATTCGACACAAACTAGGTCATTTCGGGACTAACATATGTTTTTTAATTTTATTTAAAAACTCCCCTTGCGCTTACAGGTCTTTAGCCGTTGGGAGGAAACCGAAGGACACGGAGAAAACCCACGAGGTTGGACATCATACTTCATGTCACGTGCAACCTGGAGATCGAAACGACGCCCGTTGACTCAATGACAGACGTTACGATACAGTGCGCACATGCTAACCATTCAGCCATCCAGCCTCCCTGTATTCAGAAAATTGCTGACTTATAGCAAGAAACATTTCAACCGGGCGAAATTTTCTGTTTTAACAGTTTAATGTGCACGGTACTTTAATTACCAACCGATTATTACAAAACTTTTGAAAATAAGCTCCAACTGACCAGCTTAATCGTATGCAATAAACGTTTTCGCCTGAATTGAAAGTTCTGCACGGAGAAAGTTCATCTCGATTTCCCGGCGTGGTTCCCCTTGTCAGTGAGGCAGAACGGAGGGCCTGACAAGCACAGCTGTCTAGTCATTCGGATGGGACGAAAAACCAAGGTCCCGTGTACACATTGGAGTGCACGTAAAATATCCCTAAGCAGTTGGAATTCGATACTGTTGAATAAGCTCTATACGATGACTAAATGTGTAGATTGTAGTCACCCACACTGCATGTTTCGCTAAACAATGAAAGGGTGCCGTTTTCAATGTTCGATCCTTTTGTTCTTCTACTCCTGATATGTTGGACTGTTGATCGATGGTTTCATATAAAAGACTACCAATAAGACTCTTTGTAGAAGAAGTTCCCAAAAAATATTATGTTGACTTTACGAGAAAGACCTCTAAACATGCTCCAAATTGTAAAAATACGACTTTTTGGATTTTCAATCTCTTTTTTTTCGGCTATCCCTGATATTTAGAAAAAATAATACAATGATTTCACACAACAGGCTAGCTATTAGACTCTCTATTGGCAAAAGTTTCACCGCCCTCCCTTCATTATAACCGAAGTTATCGTGCCCTAAAGAATCAACAAATTAGCATGCTTATCTCTGCTTACCCTAAGCAGAAAATACTCATCTTTAAACTCAATCATAACATTGACCTAGTGAACGTCTACACCAAGTTTGAACATTCTAGCTTAATTAGAAGGAGAGTAATTGTGTTCCAAAGTCCCGACCCTTCAAATTGCTTCTATTTTTCATTTTCAATTCAAAATGGTGACCATCACGTGACCGAAATCAAAAAAATTCTATTCGCGACATTTTTTAGGCCTTCCTACAAGGATTCAGAAAATATAACTCCCGAGTCTGTAAGCAAAATAGCAAAAAAGCCTTATTGATTTTTCACTTTTAAATATGGCGGCACTTCCGGTTCGATCGACAAACTCCATATTTTGTGTACAAATCAGTAATTACTTATCTAGTATCCCTAAAAAAAAATCAGGTCATTCTGACCTATATTTCGATGATTTTTTTGAAAATTTTGATCCTTAATTTCGTCAAGGGGAGATAATTTAGAAAATTTCTAATTATATTTTTGAAATCACATCGGTAAGATCTACTTAGATACTAAATTTCATGAAAATCGTACAACTATTAAAGAAGTTGTCAAATTGGTCTAAACTTTCGGTTCGAAATCACAGCGACGAATTTTCGAAATTCGAAAATGTGAAACTGCAGATGAAAATGATTTTTTTAAAGGTATTCAAAGAAAAAAGAATTAGTAAAATCGGTCAAAAAATAACAAAGTTACGACTATGCATTGTCATTTTTTTCGTTCGTAAAATTCGGTGATTTCGGATTCGTAAAACGTTTCGAAAATATATTTAATCAAGGTTCGCACACCATTTTTTTTTGGGGGGGGGGGGGTAGGTCAAAATTTCAGAAAGATCCTATGGATAGATTCTGAGAAATCCGATTTGCAGAAAACACACAAAAAAAAAATAATCTTAACAGAAACAATAAGCTTTCATATGTAATATGAAAGCTTAATAAGAATAATAATTTTAACAAAAACAATAGTGTTTCACACAAACTACGCAGTGTGAAACCCTAAAAAGTTCTAACACGCTTATGCTCAAATCCTGCATGTCGTCCGGCCAAGAACCATAAGACCATTTCGACCCCAAGAGAGCTGCATGGAACTTGGTTTTTCGCTGCATCGGAGAACAACTTAATGTGATCTGATCCTGTCCATGCATCATTCAGAAACATGCAGAGGCCATTAAATCCGTGCATGAATTGTGTCCACACGAGTAGATCCAGTCTGGAAGCGTTAGTGATGCGGATCATATAATGTGCTTTAGCAATACCCATTGTGAGGTCATAGAGGCGCCTCAAGGCGGCACGTCCGGGAACCACAACAAGAGGAGCAGAATTAAGAAGACCGATTAAGGATTGTAAATCTCTCAAAGTAATCTTTCTCTTTTGTAAGGCCCCCTCAAGAGCAAGCCTAACTTTAGCCACTTTATCAGCTGGTAAACGATAGACCATAGAAAAGGCCCCATCACTCTCCATGAGGCTAATTCGTCATTTATTTAAGTCACTAGTATATCCAGATTTTTAAAACATGATAAATGATTTTTTGCCATTTTAAAAGTTCGAAGACCTGAAAAGGAATGCGGAAACCTTCAACAAAACCATCAATTAAAAAAAAAATTTCAGTTGGTCATAATTAGACAATATGGCCTTTAATCTATCCGAGTGTACCGGCGTTGGTACCTTTAGCGGAGGATGGACGACTACCCCAACGAAAGGAATAGCGGTTCTTAAAAGGTACAGGAAATCTCAGGCCCTGACCACGAGGCAAAGCAGCAACACCAGATCTAGGGTACTGTTAAACAGCAGCACAGTCTGAGAGGTCAATGTAGTTGAAAAAGGACCCCTTCGTGTTACTCCTTGACCCTGAACATTTGGGTTTGGGAGTAGATGATATTCTAAGGACTGGCTCGCCCTCTGTCTCCAAGATATTTAACGCCAACTGAGCTGAACCAGTCTCTGGGAGCAAAGATGACATGCCCACAAAAACATTTGCCCACACGTCACATTTAGTTTTTTCCGACACATGTCGGGAAATGCTGTGTTCATGCACCATACCCGTAGCCCCAGCTTGCTGCTGGAACAAGGTGGCAGCATTTACCGCAAGAACTGAATTTGAATTTGGGGATCTGTCAGCCTCTGTAGTGACTGTGGAACCTCTTGGATCCGCAGTAATTATTGGCGTTGGTACACTGGCAGTCGTTGGTTGCGATAAGACAGTCGTAGGATGAGCATCCGTAACTGGCACAGCTCCCATGGAGGTGGTAGTTGCACTAAAGGTGGGTAACACCAAACCCTGATCGACCATTTTTTGAATGATAACCGGTCTTCCGCTGTACTCATCATGGGACCACCAACGCTATCTCTTCTATTCCTGGGTAGCTTGGCGGAGGCTGGTCTGGCATCTTCATCTGGCGAACTATCACCACCACCTCTTTCATCAGTACAGCTACCACCCACTCTCTTACTGCCTGCTCTTTTAGACATCTTAAATCTGAAAACAAGGGGTACAAGCCCAACAAGGGAAATGAATAAATAACGTGCGCTAACATTAGACAATAAGGCACACATGGGCCATTCCATGGCTAAACCTGTGCCAGGTAACCATAAAGGGTTGACATAAAAGTCTGTCAAACATGGACACTCTATGCCTAGCCAAAAGGATAATTAAATCTCAACCATACATGCATAGACGACTTCAGCCACAAGTAGACTAACGAAGTTCCACCAAACATGGACCATTAAAAACAGCCAAACATAGACAATTAAATAACAGCCAAATCTAGACAATTAAATAGCAGCCAAACCTGGACAATTAAATAGCAGTCAAACCTGGACAATTGAATAGCAGCCAAGCATGGTCAATTGAAATAGTAGTCAAACTATTGCAGCCAACATGGACAATTAAATATCACCAAACATATATAACACCCAAACATGGACAGTTGAATAGCAGCCAAGCATGGACAATTATGATATCTACTTACTACCCAGGCAAAGTTATTTTATGTGCGACGATCCATAACGCATAGTGAATGCGGTCGAGAATTTCTTCCCATTCGGCTCGCATGCGTTGTTGTCTGCCATCTATTTGGCCTCTCATCATTGCGAGGAAATAAGACAAGTACAAGTTCCGCTGGGAAGGAATGGAAATTTTTATAAACTCAGGACACAAGACCAAACAGACAAGTTTGACTGCACAAACTAATTCCTACTCGCGTGTGGTACTTGTCGCGAACAATGATTGTCGGCCGCCATTTGGCATAGTCATGACAAAATAGGCTAAATCCAAGTTTCCTGGTAAAGAAAAGGAATTTCATCAGGAAATTTGTTCCTAAACTCAAAGCACACGTTCAACTTAACAAACACAAACAAGTCAGTCCGACATTAAAATATTTTCCTACCTAACGTGCTCGCATTGCGAGAACTGGTATCCGCCGCCATTGTTGGCTCATTGTGACAAAAACATAAATCCGAATGACACGGCAAACGAAGCAGGGAAATCGATCAAAAACTCGTAACACAAGAACAACTTACGCAAAACAACTAAGCTTGTCTAACAGTAAAAAACAGCACCACAAATGTGCAACACAGTAATGCTTGTTAAAAATACGCCACAGCACTTTCACAGCAGCTAACAGCTAGAGAAAAATTTCTAGGAATCCATTCACCGGAAGCTGAGATTCCCGCGTACTAATAAAACGGTCAAATGCCCGTATGTACGTACGTAATCTCTATTTCCGTCCTAAGAAATAAAGATGGTGGCATGGAATCAATAGAAAGTAAGGTAAACTACGTAGATGGCCATAACTTGTGTTTAATATGGACGTATTTTCAAGCTTGGAAATAACAAAATAACCTGACAAAATGTCAAGCCCTAATGAAATACTACTTGACATTTTCAACTTAGTGCCGGACATGTATTAATAATATCATTAAAAAAACCAAATCAGTGCCGAACAAAATGACAGGCACCAGAGGTTTAGTGCCTGACAAAACCTGAATCTATGTCTGACATTGTCAGTGACAGGTGCCTTATTTCCAGGCTTGCGTATTAAGCCGTCACCCCTGTCCGTCTGTCCACAATTGTTCATGGATTCTCTACAGGTCACAATTATTTTCCGATTTTGACGAAACTTGAAATATAGGTTTATCCCCGTAAGATCTCGGCTGCTTTCTATATTGGCGTGTATCGGACCAAAACTTCATGGATTATGGCCCCTGATTGTACGAAAAATCAAGTTTTTAGCTTGTGGACCCAGGTCACAATTTTGAACCGATTTTGATGAAACTTGACATGCATGTTCATACCCCAAAGATCTTGGTTCGTAACTTTCCGAATTATGGCCCCCGATTGTCCGAAAAATCACCCCCGATTGTCCGAAAAATCACCCTTTTTAGCTTGTGGTCCCTCTGGAGGTCACAATTATAATCTGATTATGTCACAGTTACACCGTAATGAAGGTTGAGTTTGAATTTCGTGAAAATTGGACCAAAATTGACGGACAAAATGGCCGTCGCTAGTGCGCGGAAAGTGTTAAAATATCGTATATCAAGGATGTGGACCCTGTAGAGGTCACAATTTTAAATCAATTTTGATGAAACTTGAAATACATGTTTATAACCTAATGATCTTGGTTCATTTCGATATTTATGCATATAGGATCGTAACTAAGTGAATTATGGCCCCTGATTGTGCGAAAAATCGACTTTATTAGATTGTGGTACCTCTTGAAGTCAAAATTATTACCCGTTTGATCATATCACCGTAACTATGTAATGAATGTGAACATCGAACCAAAACTTGTACGCGAATACTTCAAAAATATGGTATATCAAGGTTGTAATTCCTGTGGAGGTCACAATTTTAATCTCATTTTCTGATAATTACTGCCACAGTTATGGCCCTTGATGACTTTGAAAAATCTTGTGGACAGGGTTTATGTCTTGTGATAAACAAGTATATTGATTTTCAAAGAATTTTGATAATTGTACAGCTAAATCCATAATATTAAATGTTTCGTATACTAAACGTTAACACGGGGCAGAACTTTATAAAAACCAAAAAATTCTAATGACAACTCTTGTTGACTGCCCGGACGATTTAGCTGCTGGTGGGTGTATGTTTCGTTGCCTGGCCACTTATTTTTGGATGAATATTATGGTTTTTATGTGGTCTGTGTTTTCAGTTTATTATGGAATATTATTAGGACTTTAAATATGTGCGTTGTAATGTTATTTAAGTTGTATGCGTCTGCATTTCTTGTGGAAATATATTTTGATTGTCGACACCCCTGTCCGTCTAAATAAACTATCCAAGGTGCTATAATAATAATGGTCATGTATGGACCTCAAAATTATTCTGGCGGTCACAAAAGTTCCACTGCAGGCACCAAGTGAAGTTTGTACAAGAGAATTGCATTGTTGTTGTTACAGGGTATACCAGTACAAGATCTTGAAAAACATCATGGAGCTAATCCTATAAAACATGGACATTTTGAAACAGGACATGCTTTATTGTACGTATTGTATAAAGTTAACCATAATGATATAAGTACATTAGCTTTTGAAATATATGTCTTAGTTTTATTGGTGACTCCTAAAAATAATTATTTGCATTTACAAATTTTGTTGCAAAGAAGTTCCTTCAAAACAGATATGAACTTAAAGATACTTTATGGGAGATTAGATAAAGAGCTGCTAGTTCTCACTATAATAATTAAAAACTAGATAATATAAAGGGAATTTGCTTAAAATTTCAGTCAAATTGATCCACTTTGAGATTTTAGCGATTGTATTTTGATTGGTACGATAAAAAATTGGTACGATAAAAAACATAGTCTCGATTATTCATTTTCTGATTTAATTATTAATGGATGTTAAGCTGCAGATATGAATCTAATCCAGTAAATATCACCGGCTAGCCATGCCATCGAGAGTTGATTATGGTCTGGATAAGTTAATTAATAATTTAGATAACATTTCAAGCCTAATGAAAGACGTGCAATTGGCAGATTTAGCTCTTGCATAATGTATGTTTGAATTAATTTTTTTCTTTTTTTTTTTTGAAAGGAAACTGCGAGAAACGTTTAATTCTATAACTTGTGATAATAACGGAAAAATGAGTCGTAAAGACGTAAGTACTTTTATATGGTCAAATGCAGTGTTAATTATATATATAGATACTTTTGATTAGGGGGGTGTTGGGTGGTCTACTGGTCTAGTTGTTTGACTCTTGTGCTTTAGTTAATACGATCTGTCATTGAGTCAAGATGCATTGTTCCAATCATAGAGTAGAATCGCTTGCTCAACCACGTTTGGTTTCCACCCGCAACCCCTCACACCTCTCCACCAACCCTAAGTCCTCAGGTTTCCTGACACTTCTGAAGTAAAGACCCTTATACACAAACAAATTTTTGAAATAAGTTTATTCCCAAAATGACCTAAATTTTGGTCTCTGGACATTAAACCCCATCTCTCTCTCTCTCTCTGAATATCTATATTTAACTTTTAGTCCGAAATATTTTGCCTTATTTTATCGTTATCTGTTTAGGTTCAGTTGGCATATAAATGTTTAACTGGTGAAGTTTTACCATCAAACTGGATTCAAAGTCATTCTCGTGTATCTTCCTTTACTTTCGAAGATTTATGTTGTCTAGTCACAGAATGTAAGAAACGGGTAAGCTATTTTACTTCTGTAGACAGGGTCATCACATTAGGAAAATAAAGTCACAAATTATTAGAATTTAAGAGACTGAATCAAAAGGACATTTCAGGATACTTTAAGCCTGTATTCTTAACAATTGAATCAATGAATGTTAAGAAAAAATGTTACATCCGTTTGGTCCATATGCAAAAAGACAGTGTACACAAACAATATCTTCTGTGATAAGCTTCATGTCAATCTGTTATATTAAAATTTGTAATTTAATCAAGATACCCTAATTTTTGTTACAGCGGCCTTCCAATAATTCATCGTTTCTTTCTCGATTAATTAGTCCCTTTACCAGCTTTATAAGTAAGTTACCATCTTAATATACACTAGTTAAATATAATGATCAAATCTAATTTATGAAGCTGGTGTTTGCAGCTATTCTTGTAAGATAGGTAGACGATTTAGTTATAAAGAGTGGAATGATTTAAAGGAGCTAAATTGCTAAAATTTGGGACCTAGAAATTGACACATAATAATGTAATATGAATATAAACTGATTTGCGTTTCTGTAATTTCTAATCATGACTTGACATGACTTTTGGATTATGTCTAGCCTTGTTCTTAGAGTCCCTTGTTACAAATGGCACTAAATAGCATTATGGTACCGTACACGATTTGTGTACCAATGGTAAAATGTTTATTTTGTCTTAAATATTGAATATCAGAAGCCCAACTTTATTTGAATTGACAAATAAATTGTATTTTCAATGTCAACGATTTTGAATGATATTGAGTTAGAGACTTAACTACTTTAATTTTAGATAAATTTAGAAGCAGGCCACCACCATCAGTGTTTGATGATGGTGAATGTCGGGATGTATATCTCGGTGGTAGTTACGGAGTATCAACATGGAGAGAAAATATGGCGGTTCCATTACTCAGGTAGGAGACAAATTAGGACTTGTATTTCATTTCATTTGTTCATTGGTGTATGCACTGTGTAAAAAGCACTAAAGACACTTAGTATTATCCTATGATCAATAAAAATGGACCCCTCATCCGAGTGTTGTTATGGAGTTGGGATTTCAAAATTTTTCGTGTCGGACATTTTACCGAAAATAAAGGGGCATAACTCTTATCGTTATTTAAGCAGACGAATTCATACCACAATTAAAATAAAAGTCACATGTCAAAATATTCAAATCACGTACAAAACAAAATTAGGTGAACCTCGCTATTTTTCATATTTAATTCCCGTACGGTATTCAATTCATTCCACAATTAAAAATCACATGTCAACAAAATATTCAAATCCCGTACGTAATAAAAATTGGTGAACCTCGCTATTTTTCACACCTAATTCCCGTACGGCATTCAAATTTATGTCAGTAAATGCCGTACAAAATTAAGCATTTTCGTAATACATTGAATGAAAGCTTTCCGATCCTGCTTCGGCATGAAATTCACAACCGTAATATTCCTTTAGATTTACGTGGCAGCAAATGAATGCCGAACTTCCGAAATAAGAATAGTTTGTGATGTCAGAACATCGTTTTTTCTTTATAAAATGTCAACAAAATATTCAAATCCGTGCGTAATAGAAATAAGAACACGGCAGCAAATGAAAGAAAAGCGTTCGAAATAATACTTGTGGTGATGACAAAAGGCATAGCTGACTTCAGCGTATTGCCGCTATGGCGTACGTGACCTACAGCACACAGATTAAGTATAAATATTCAACACCCGTACTTTTTGTATATACCAAACTTATGTATGACATAATCAGTATTATTTATAGGCCTGCTCTATATATCTTAAGTATCGCCTTCAGTGGCCAGGTATCTCAATGGATTGAGGCTGCAGTCGGTAACCAGGATACTTATCCTTATAAATTAATAACATTAACAATATTGATACTACATAACATAGGAAAGTATAGATTGGATATCAAACCAAACAACAATGTTGTTTGTGTTACGCTATGTAATGTGCATTAAGGGTATATAAAATTATAGACCAATACGGGCCAATCTGATAAAAATAATGGGCGTTGGGAGGCACCGGCAATCTTAGAGGTAGAGCAAAATAATTCTTATATTTGATATGGTAGATAATGTCCCATGGCACCAATTTAATAAGTAGCCAGAAAATGTGTCTGAATAGGAAGTTGGTAATATTATTTTTATTATAATCCTTTGCAGGTTCGTAATCTTGGACATTAAAGTGTCCCAGATGTCAACGATAGGAAAAGGAAATGTACCTTTTTATACGTCCACATTCATAATGTGAACGTATTATGCCGTCGCCCCTGTCTGTGTGTGTGTGTGTGTGTATGTGTGTGTGTGTGTGTGTCTGTGGTTCGCCTACAGGGCGCAATTCTTCATGGATTTTCTTCAAACTTGGTATACTTATTTCTTATACCCTAAGGAAGATCCCTATTGTTTTTGGGGCATGCCCGACCCCCAGGGGCAGAGCCACGCCCATTTCTAGTATTTGTTTGTTTGTTGTCTACAGGCCACATTTCTTAACTTATAATCTTGAAGCTTTGCATACATATTCTTTGTACCCTAAGGAACATCCCTATTGTTTGGGGTGCATGCCCAATCCCCAGGGGCAGAGCCACGCCCATTTTCTTTTCCTATGTCTTTGTGTCGCCTACAGGGCACAATTCTTACTGGATTTTCTTAAAACTTTTGTATACTTATTCCTTATACGCTAAGGAAGATCCCTATTGTTTTTGATGCATGCCCGACCCCCAGGGGCTGAGCCACGCCCATTTCTAGTATTTGTTTGTTTGTCGTCTACAGGCCACATTTCTTAACTTATAATCTTGAAACTTTGCATACATATTCTTTGTACCCTAAGGAACATCCCTATCGTTTGGGGTGCATGCCCAACCCCCAGGGGCAGAGCCACGCCCATTTCTTTTCGTATGTCTTTGTGTCGCCTACAGGGCGCAATTCTTACTGGATTTTCTTAAAACTTTCTGTACTTACTCTTTACATGATCCATATTGTTTTTTGGTGCATGGCCGACCCCCAGGGCCAGAACCACACCCATTTTCTTTTCGCATGCCTTTGCGTCGCCTACAGGGCCCAATTCTTACTGTATTTTCTTAAAACTTAGTATACTTACTCTTTACACCCTAAGGATGATCCATATTGTTTTTTGGTGCATGCCCGACCCCCAGGCCTGATTCTGGGGAGGTAACTCCATTTAACAATGTGAAACTGACGTGAAATGCTTTAAAGAGTTGTCACCCATGTAACATTCAGGTTTTTGTGAGTGGTTTCTGAGAGCCTTTGTTCAACTTATTTTTCAGAACGCTTTGTAACCAGAGAAAATTAATAAAAGTGTTAGAAGTATTTATACCGGTTATTTGTTGACGTTTCAAACCACCGTTTTCTCCCCCTCCCCTCCCACTGCTAAAGGCCTCTTGGTACTGCAATGACAATGTGTGTGTGTCTCTCTCCCTTGTTACTCTCTCTCTCACACTAAATAATTTATAAATTAATGTAACTGCAAGTACATGTGCGTTTTCAGGATGTACATTTATAAAAAGTCTTATGTTTGGGTGTCATTCGTTATTATAATTTAGTACCAAATTTATTATTAATAATTTGTCTTTTAAGAATATTAAGTACTTTTGTCAGATTGGGATTTAATTTCAGACTTCGGTTTCACTTGGTTCCGGGGAGATAACCCCATTTAACAATGTCAAACTGGCGTGATATGCTTTAAAGAGTTGTCTCCCATGTAAAATTCGGGTTTTTGTGGGTGGTTTCCAAACTGATCCCGCAGTGAATATTCGCTTGGCCGCTACAATCACTGATAAGCATGACATCGACGATGCTTAATAAGTACGGCATATTAACTTTTTTACTCCGACAAATTAAATTCTCAAACATTTTTTTGAGTTAACAGAAAAATAAATAAAGACGTTTGAAGTAATTGAAGTTAAAAAATATTTCCTATTAAGTGTAAATGGGAATTAAAATGAGTAAAATGCGTCATTTTGCCCGAAGCAGTTAGGTGTTAAGTAAACATTGCACGAGCCGTTGGGCCAATGACTGCAGTCAACGCACGTGCTTTGGACACTATCTGTTACAGAGTTAATTCCTAAGTAATTCTCTGTGAAACAGATTGGGTGGTTTCTGATAGCCTTTGTTAAACTTTTTTTTCAGAACGCTTTGTAACCAGAGAAAATTAATTAAAGTGTTAGAAGCATTTATGCCGGTTATTTGTTGACGATTCAGAACGCTTTGTAACCAGAGAAAATTAATAAAAGTGTTACAAGCATTTAGACCGGTTATATTTGTTTGGGTGTCATTCGTTATTATAATTTAGTACCAAATTTATTATTAATAATTGATTAATAATAAAAATAGCCACCCCCAACCGGGGAGATAACTCCATTTAACAATGTCAAACTGGCGTGATATGCTTTAAAGAGTTGTCTCCCATGTAAAATTCGGGTTTTTGTGACTGGTTTCTGATAGCCTTTGTTAAACTTTTTTTTCAGAACGCTTTGTAACCAGAGAAAATTAATAAAAGTGTTAGAAGCATTTATGCCGGTTATTTGTTGACGATTCAGAACGCTTTGTAACCAGAGAAAATTAATAAAAGTGTTACAAGCATTTAGACCGGTTATAATTATTTGGGTGTCATTCGTTATTATAATTTAGTACCAAATTTATTATTGATAATTGATTAATAATAAAAATAGCCAACCCCAACGGACAGTAGAAATTGAAAAGTTTAGACTAGATCAAATTACCACAGTTTACAGTATTTTGAGAAATGCAAATGCATTTGACATGTGTAGACTCCAACTAGTTTTTCATGACTTTGGCAAGGTTAAGTTTATTCATTTCGTTTCGGCGAAACGTCCGGTACCCGATGTTTCTAATTTTAAGCGGAATACAAAACGTGCGTGAAACCAAGGAATCTCAGTCGTCAAATGACACTTTCCTTATTGTACATCATTCGCAGTTTGCACATTTCGGCAGATCATCTGAGGTAAGAATGAATGTGTCCCAAGTACTTTATTTTCAAATCTTTCACTACTGTCAATCTTTTAAAGGACTGGGAGTGAGATTCAGACAGACAGGCGTGCGTGATATATCTATCGTCATCCGGATCGACAAGACCGTGGCGTAAGAAGACTATCGTTGCACATGCTCTCAGTATTTAGACCCGTAAAGCCTATAGTATATTGCTATAAATAAATCTAATTCTCTACTGTTCAATACGCCTGGTTTTAAAATCTGTTGTTTTTTTTTTTAGCTAAATACTACACGTTAGAATGAATAGAGACTTTTGGCAAGTGGCATTTTCCCTATCCGCATCACGTATCCGTATCGTATACGTCACACGTTACGTCAGAGTACTTTTAGAGTTTTGGCAGATTCTTGCGTCGCGTACGTATGCGTCACTGAGCTGAGCTTAGTTCTGTACAGCATAATGGCAGTATTATCTACCAAGATCGCCATCAGTACTAGTCAAGTGCCTTGCCTACAATTTCTCGGAGTGCGTGAAGTCATTTGACAGTCGCTGAGCTATTAAAAAAAATGTTGGATCTTATTTAAAAAAAAATCTTTGACTCGACAGGAATTTTTGGTTCCACTAATTTATCATTGACACCCCTTTACCATAGAATCAGATCATTCACAGGTTTTCAAGGTCCCATATCTACCCAAAGCTAGCGCGTAGATCAGACAGACAGGGAAAGTATGAACATTCCGAGAAAAAAACACAAAAATAATGATTAAATTCCAGTCTTTATTGTGATTAAATTCACATCGCACTATTCTAAGATACACATAGATTCATAAAAACGCTATGATACAACATTTCAGCGTCTAAAAGACGACAATGTTATACGGACCATCTCCGTATGAAAGCTGTTTGATACGGGCTGTCGTATCCGTGTGCAGTATCACGTATGAGAAATACACACACATTGATGACGTCACACACAAAATTCATACGGATACGCGCTACGCACTAGCAATTTACGCTTGCCAAAAGTCTCTAATGAATGTGTCACAAGTACTTTATTTTCAAATCTTTCACTACTGTCAATCTTTTAAAGGACTGGAAGTGAGATTCAGACAGACAGGCGTGCGTGATATATCTATCGTCATCCGGATCGATAAGACCGTGGCGTAAGAAGACTATCGTTGCACATGCTCTCAGTATTTAGACCCGTAAAGCCTATAGTATATTGCTATAAATAAATCTAATTCTCTACTGTTCAATACGCTTGGTTTTAAAATCTGTTGGTTTTTTTTAGCTAAATACTACACGTTATTCGACAAAGCGTCCAATAACTTTGTTTTTATACGTCCACATTCATAATGTGAACGTATTATGCCGTCGCCCCTGTGTGTGTGTATGTGTGTGTGTGTGTGTGTGTGTCTGTGGTTCGCCTACAGGGCGCAATTCTTCATGGATTTTCTTCAAACTTGGTATACTTATTCCTCATACTCCAAGGAAGATCCCTATTGTTTTTGGTGCATGCCCGACCCCCAGGGGCAGAGCAACGCCCATTTCTAGTATTTGTTTGTTTGTCATCTACAGGCCACATTTCTTAACTTATAAACTTGAAACTTTGCATACACATTCTTTGTACCCTAAGGAACATCCCTATAGTTTGGGGTGCATGCCCAACCCCCAGGGGCAGAGCCACGCCCATTTTCTTTCCGTGTGTCTTTGTGTCGCCTACAGGGCGCAATTCTTACTGGATTTTCTTCAAACTTGGTATACGTATTCCTTATACCCTAAGGAAGATCTCTAATGTTCTTGGTGCATGCCCGACCCCCAGGGGCAGAGCCACGCCCATTTCTAGTATGTGTTTGTTTGTCGTCTACAGGTCACATTTCTTAACTTATAATTTTGAAACTTTGCATACACATTCTTTGTACCCTAAGGGACATCCCTATCTTTGGGGTGCATGCCCAATCCCCAGGGTCAGAGCCACGCCCATTTTCTTTTCGTGTGTCTTTGTGTCGCCTACAGGGCACAATTCTTATTGGATTTTCTTCAAACTTTGTATACTTACCCTTTTTACTTTAAGGATGATCCCTATCGTGTGGGGTGCATGCCCAACCCCCAGGGGCAGAGCCACGCCCATTTTCTTTTAGTGTGTCGGTGTGTCGCCTACAGGCAGCAATTCTAACTGGATTTTCTTAAAACTTTGTATACTTACTCTTTACACCCTAAGGATGATCCGTATGGTTTTTTGGTGCATGCCCGACCCCCAATGGCAGAGCCACGCCCATTCCTTGTATTTATTTGTTTGTCGTCTACAAGCCACATTTCTTAACGTATCATCTTGAAACTTTGAAGACTTATTCTTTGTACCCTAAGGAACATTCCTATCATTTGGGGTGCATGCCCAACCCCCAGGGGCAGAGTCACGCCAATTTTTTTTTTGTGTGTCGCCTACAGGCCACAATTCTTAATCGGTCATCTTGAAACTTAAAATACTTATTCCTTATACCCTAAGGATGATCCCTTTTGTTTTGGGTGCATGCCCGACCCCCGTGGGACAGCAACACCCATTTCTTGTATTTGTTTGTCTGTCGTCTACAGGCTGCATTTCTTAATGTATCATATTGAAACGTTGAATACTTATTCTTGGTACCTTAAGGAAGATCCCTATTGTTTTTGGTGCACGATTCTTAATGGATCGTCTTTAAACTTGGGATACATGTATGTATTCCATATAGCCTAAGGACGTCAACTGCATGTCCGGACTCACACAGGCAAGACACGCCCAATTTTTGTGTTTGTCGTTTACTTGGCTTATGTATTCCTTATAGCCTGAGGGCGTCCACTATTGATTTTGATGAATGTCCCGACCCCCAGGGGCAGAGCCACGCCCACATTTTGCCTTTAGCGTTAGGAAGGCACAATTCTGAATGGATTATCTTGGTATACTTATTCCTTATACTCTAAGGACGGCAACTATTGATGTTGGTGCACGACCCTCAACGCTAAACAAACCAAACGCCTAGCCTTCTTGACAAAGTACCATATCAATCAAAGCAGGAATGTGGACGTATATTGTAGCGTCAGCGTTATGTTTATCTTATTGTATTGTATTTTTGTTATTTATCTTTGTTCCATACAACTGTTCATATATCTGTTACATTATGCTATGCAATTCATGAGCTGCCCTTCATGTTTTCCCCTTCGGGCCCTGCACTTCATCGAGAGTTTTCACAAAAGTGCCCTTATCTATGCAAAACTGACTATGGCTAACAACTTAAGAATACTCTCGGTTAACTGTCAGGGACTTGGAGACAGTAGAAAGAGGCGCGATGTATTTAACATGCTCAAACAGCAGAATGCAGACATTATTTGTTTGCAAGATACGCACTTGGAACAAAAATTAGAAAAATATATAGCAGCGGAATGGGGAAATTCTGATATCGAAATGTGTGGTAATTCGTCTAAACAGAGAGGAGTGACTATATTGTTCGGAAATAAATTAGAATGCAAAAAACATAAAGTCAGAAAAGACTGGACCAATAGCAACTACATTTTTGTAGAATTAGAAATAAATGACATAAAATTTATACTTGGCAATATCTATGGGCCTAATTCTGATAGTCCTGGCTTTTACCAAGAACTTAATACGAATTTAAAGCAGTTTGACAATGATAGATACATCCTCTGTTGGGATTGGAATTTTAACTTTAAATCAATGTATGGATACATATAACTACAAACATGTAAATAACCCAAAGGCAAAAATGGAGCTGACAGATATGTGTCAGAAATATGAATTAATCGATGTCTGGCGCCCATTCCACAAAAACGAAAAAAATATACATGGAGTAGGTGTAATCCAATTAAAAGAGCGCGGCTAGACTTTTTCTTGACTTCAGAAAATCTCCTGACACATATTACGAAAGCTGATATCCTACATGGATATAGAACCGACCGTTCTGCCATCTCCATTGCCTTGACTATTAATAAACATGAAAGAGCAAAAGGATATTGGAAATTCAACAATTCCTTACTGTATGACGAGCTGTTTGTTACAATGATCAAAGAAAATATCAACAACATCAAAGAGTTCTATGTAGCGTCGCCATACAGTCTTGAATTTGTTGAAGGTTCCACAATTAATGACATTGAATATACAATGGATTACCAATTGCTCTTTGAAATGTTGCTTTTACATTTAAGAGGGAAAATCATATCATTTGCCTCATATAAGAAAAGGAAGAATTCTGAGATTGAAAAAAAAATGATGCTAGAAATACAAGAAATTGAAAACAAAACTGAAATATATCCTAACCACAGTGAACTTTATAAACAATTGCAAAACTTGAATTCAAAATTAGAGGAACATAGGAAAAAGAAAATTGAAGGAATCATTGTTAGATCTAGGGCCAAATGGACTGAGGAAGGGGAGAGAAGCACCTCATATTTCCTCAATCTAGAAAAGAGAAACTATATAAACAAAAATATCCAAGAAATTGATACTGAACTATTAGGCAAAGTTTCGGACCAGAGCGAAATATTGAAACAAGTTAAACTCTTCTATGAACAATTATACAAAAGTAATCCAAATCCAAATTACGCTGTTGAATTCTTGCTATAAAGCCATATCAGGCTGCATTGCCAATCGTGTTAAATCTGTTCTACCCAAATTAATTCATGAGGACCAGAAAGGGTTCCTTTCTGGCAGATACATAGGCGAATGTACAAGGTTGACCTACGACATCCTGTTTGAAACAAAGAGACAGGATGTCCCGGCCATGCTACTACTTATAGACTTTGAAAAAGCGTTTGACGGTGTGTCATGGAAATTCATCGAAAATGTTGTCCGCGCATTGAATTTCGGGCTCTACATGCAAAATTGGATAAAAATGCGCAGTCATGTGTTACACAAAATGGTCATCTGTCGAAATTCTTTAAGCTGGAAAGAGGCTGTAGACAAGGCGACCCGCTCTCGCCGTATATATTTCTACTATGCGCAGATGTTCCTGGTTCAATGATTAGGCAAAACGATAGAATTAAAGGTGTATATATATTTGATAGGCAATTTAAAATAGCACAATATGCGGCCCATCACTTTTCTTGAATGGTTCAGAGGAATCACTGCGAGAAAATATGAATACTCTGGAATTATTCTTTAGAATGTCCGGATTAAGAGTGAATATAGATAAAACAAACGCTATCTGGATGGGCCGATATGCAGGTTCAAAAACAAAAATATGTAATGAATTTAAATTTAATTGGCCTGAGAATCAGTTTACATCTCTTGGCATTAATTTCAGTACAAATTTAGACGAAATTATAGATCTCAACTTTAATGCGAAATTGGATGATCTTGAGAAACTAACATATATTTGGAGTAAACGTAAACTGACTCTAATTGGAAGAGTCACCATTCTTAAGAGTTTAATCTTACCTAAAATTAATCATTTGTTCTCGGCACTACCCAACACAGCATGTTCTGACCTCAAAAGGCTTGAACAAATATGTTTCAGATTTATATGGAACCATGGGAATGACCGAATTAAACGCTCGAGCGTCATAAAATCAATTGAAAATGGTGGTCTAAATTTTACTGATATCAATGCATTTAATAAGAGTATGAAAATATCTTGGATCAGAAGATTACATAGTCAAAACAGTAATTGGAGTCCATTTATAGACCATTATTTGAAAATACTCCCCTTTGAAATCTCTGCAGTAGGATCTAATTTAAACTCCAAAATACTTGGGGTGATAGAAAACCCATTCTGAAGGGACACCTGTACAGCATGGGTTGAGTTTGTTGAGAATGTACTTGAAAAGGATAACACAGATATGAACATGGAAAATATTTTATTACAACCCATCTGGTACAATAAAATATTCAGATTTAGGTTTATTAAGGACTGGTTCCAAAAGAGAGTCAGAACTATTAATGACCTCATAAATGATAGAGGTAAGCTCAAAACGTTTGACAACATGAAAAGTGAATTTGGACTGAAAGGCACATTTCTTCACTATAACGGATTGATAACATCTCTCCCTAAAAGGTGGAAAAATGTGATATCAGACAATGTACATTCTCATTTACAAAAACCATACGTACCAAGACCCAGCCAGATCATACTAAGCGAAGCTAAAGGCTGTAAACATATATATAAATTCTTAATCAAAAATGAATCAAAGGAAAAAGAATGCAAAAATGAAATAAAATGGATGAATATCCTTAACCTAA
The DNA here is from genome assembly GCA_036850965.1 of Patella caerulea. Classification (NCBI taxonomy): domain Eukaryota; kingdom Metazoa; phylum Mollusca; class Gastropoda; family Patellidae; genus Patella; species Patella caerulea. The sequence goes on along the minus strand of JAZGQO010000001.1, from coordinate 43,211,704 downwards.
ATTTGTCTCCAGAACAGTGGAGAAAAATATATGCTATACCGAAAAAAGTGACATTGGACACAAAGTTGATAGAGTTTCAATTCAAATTTCTACACAATTGTTACCACAAAAAAAATATCTCTATACTATCAAATTAAGCAATGAGAAACAGTGCTCAATCTGTGGGGAAAAAAGATGAAACTCTTGAACATTTGTACTACGAATGCCCTGAAACGAATATGTCTAATGTTCTTGAAAAATACGGAATGTGTGATATTCATTTCACATGTAATGATATAATGCTTGGAAAACAGGAGACATTCCCTGTTGTCAATTTTATTATCATATGTAGCAAATACTACATTTTCCGAAGTAGTATAACAGGTAACTCCCTTAATTTCCAAGCCTTATTGAAATTTATCCATTTTTATTACAGAATTGAAAAGTACATATATAAGAAAAATGGAAACATGCATATCTTTAATAGAAAATGGAATATGATTGCTAAGCTGTTTGATGGCATGTAAATAATAGATTATGCAAAGAATAGAATAGTGCTAAGCTGTTTGAGATTATGTAAAGAATAGAATATTGTGAGATTTGCATACTGCAGTTTGATGATATAGTGATATAATGTACTTTTGTATGGAATAATAATAATTAAAAAAAAAAAAAAAATATTCGTGCGGCGCTCGAGATCACGGGAAAGTGCCACTGTGGATGAGAATTTATATGTGGATTCTTAAAAGACGTAAAGGATATCGTAGATAAAATGAATTAGGGTGTTATAAAATAATATACTCTTACGATATGTGACATCTATGATTAGTTGATAGATGCTGTCGGCTCACATCAATGCGAATAAAATGCCCGACAATTGAAGACCACGAGATAAACAGGTGGATTAAAATTATAATCACTCTTATTGGATTTTCGAATAGTCCGACAAAGGGAAAGCAATGACTTTTGTTTAAGATTAGATTGATGAATTGTCCGACAAAGGATTAAGTCAATCAATCAAGGCAGATTAAGTAGTTAATCAAGGTCGGTTTATTGACGGTATAACACGATAAATACGTTGATCACTTAATTACCTAATCAATCCTGCCTATTGTCAACGATAATCGGGTTGAGTGGTACTTATACTCATAGTACACTATATTAATTTTGGAATTTTCAATATTATTCACTATGTTTTGATGTCCGATTGGGCATATTCCCGGTCGGACAATATTGTGCGTTTGGAAAAAAAATTCGGACAAGTCCGGAATATACGGGCGAAATCCCAACTCATCATGAGGGGCATTATTGGAGTATGGCCGGAGCCCGAGCATGTATTCACTTAGCATATGACATCCAGTTGTATGTAAGAGACGCTACTTTAAAGTCAACTAAAAGATGGGTTGCCAGGCAACGAAACATACACCCACAGCAGCTAAATCGTCCGGGCAGTCAACAAGGGTTGTCGCATATTTTTACTTTTTTCGGTAATGAAACATTTGTAATACACTAAAAACTGATTAAGAGTAACAACTTATTATGTAATTATCAGAAAATCATTAGAATTTGATTGCTTTTTATAAAGTTTTACCCCACGCTAACAATTAGTATATACATGAAACATTTAATATCATGGATTTAGCTGTTCAGTTATCTAAATTCATTGAAAATCAAATTACTTGTTCGTATCAATCTGAAGTCAATCGGATGATAAATTTGGCCTATATAGCGTCACAAGATTTTTTGAACTTATCAAGGGAGATAACTCTGGCATTAATTATTTGAAATCGCTGAAAATCAATAGGATTCTTCGTCTCATGACCTTAAACACTGTGTGTAAATTTTAAGTCGATCAGATATTAACTTAGGCCTCTAGAGCATCCACAAGATGTTTTGAAGTGATCAAGGGCCATAACTCTGACACTAATTACCGGAAATCGCTGAAAATCGATAGGCTTCTTCGTCCCATGACCTTAAACAATGTGTATAAATCTACTAAAGTCCATCGGATATTAACTTTGGCCTCTAGAGCGGCCACAAATTTTTTTGAGGTGATCAAGGGCCATAACTCTGGCACTAATTATCGGAAATCAATAGGCGTCTTCGTCTTATGACCTTAAACACTGTGTATAAATTTAAAGTCAATCGGATATTAACTGTGGCCTCTACAGCGTCCACAAGATTTTTTGAAGTGATCAAGGGCCATAACTCTGGCATTAATTATCAGAAATCGCTGAAAATCAACAGGCTTTTTCGTCTCACGACCTTAAACACTGTGTATAAATTTAAAGTCAATCGGATATTAACTTTGGCCTCTAGAGCCTCCACAAGATTTTTTTGAAGTGATCAAGGGCCATAACTCTGGCACTGATTATTGGAAATCGTTGAAATCAATAGGCTTTTTCGTCTTATGACCTTAAACACTGTGTATAAATTTAAAGTCAATCGGATGTTAGCTTTTTCGTCTTATGACCTTAAACACTGTGTATAAATTTAAAGTCAATCGGATATTAACTTTGACCTTTGACCAGTTCAACCCAAAGCATGGTTCCGTAAGGTCGATGACATTTTCGTCATCCTCAATCAGGAAGAAGATCCCAACCTTCTTCTCGATCACCTCAACAACCAGAACAATAGAATTAAATTTACATTAGAAAAAGAACAAAACCAATGCCTCCCTTTCTTACACTACAAGGTGCATAGTGTGTAGAAATTTCATCAGAGCTTTTAGTATTGGGCTTCTGCGTTAGAAAATCCTCTGATCAAGTAGTAAAGCTTAATTATGGTTACTATTAATGAAAACTAGTGAGAAATATACGTGTTGTCAGTTTTCCTTAAACCCGTCAGTACTTGTACCGTACGTCAGTATTTCTGTTAATGGTCAGTAATAATCATACGGTGAGTATGTGAGTTAATTGGTTAGTATTCCTTACTTCTGTCAGTATGTAAAAATAACGTGAGTAATTAAACAAACGTGAGTTTATCCAAACATGTCACTATTGAGGCACGTGCGGGAGAAATTGACGAAAGCGTGACTAATTTAGAAAACGTCACTATTTGAGCTACCGCTCACTATCCGAGTATAACCGCCAGTTACCTTTGATGTGCGTCGGAAATTGGACCTGACGTCAGTAGAGCGTGAAATCATTAACTATATAAAATACTGGCGAGTATTGTTACTGTAAGTGATCATAATATTTGTATTACTAACCTGAATATCTCCTCCGATTCGAGAATATTAATAAATAATTAAAATTATTTATTAATATTCTCGAATCGGAGGAAATTTTTTAAACCATAATTGGTGGCAATGAGTAAAGGGACTATTTGTCGGCAATTTCGCTTACCGCCGTAGTTTGCAAAAAAACGCCAAAGATAGTTAGATAGATCGATCTCTAAATACATTGATCAGAGTTCGGATGAGACAGAGTCCACTTCATATATAAATATGAATTTAAATGCTCAGTGGCGAGGTTTTATTCGTCACATTATCTGTACCCGTTCACGTTCTTACAACGGGGTTCCCATACAGAATACGGCGCAATATATATTACGATTTATATGTATTCTCGTTATATGCGGGTTGGTACATATTTTGGGGTAGGTGGCACAGTAAGGATTAGTAAATTTGGAATCAGAACTAATGGTTTAAGACAAGCATCAACACAAATCTGTTTTCGGTAATTTTATTGAAATAAATTATGATAGCAGATAATATTGAACTTCATACACATGAACGCTGAAATTCTGAACACCGAAGAATCGTGTGATTATCTATTTACTTTTGAGAAATAATAGCTATTAAACAATATATATAGCAATGAAACAATATAAATAACGATGAAAATAATGATAGCATATAATAAGGTACGATACACAATGTTAAAATACTATTTGATCGTACGTAACAGAAAAATAATAATTTTCATTCAAGTAATTCAAAATTATGAGCACAGAAGATTCTATTAATAATTTAGAAATTGTTTTATTTAGCACACGATAAATATAATTGATACATTGCATGCAATGTTGAAATAGTAAAACCATGTCCGACGTTCGATCTTGGGATATTTTTCATGTAGATATCCTGTGCGATTAATTCTTTATTAAAACTAAAGGCTGATAGAAATACTTCTAAAGGAACATTGAAAATTATCCCCTAAAAAAACACATTTATAACTACACTATATTACATATTCAAAACTGAGACAATTCTAAACACGGGAAATTTCAAGAAATTGAAAACACAATAGCAAAACCTTTGTTAAAGATTTCCAACAAATTTATAGAGCATTTTTATTTCTTAAAATTTGTCACTTACATATCCGAAATTGTCGTTTGAGTTTTTGTTCAATAGTCACACCGGTAACAAATTGTCTTTTAATGATACAGTTTATCAATAAACTTAACAGAAATTTATATAGTTTTAACTATATAAAAATGATTTCACGCTCTATTGAGGTGATACACCTAGCCAATCAACATTCTTAATCTCTTGAGCACTATAACACAAAGGTGCTAATTAAGTGGTGAGATTAACAGAATTTAATCCCATAAAAGATTTAATATACAAAACCTATATTACTAATGTACGGACTATTCTCTTAGGTTCTAAATTCTAACACCGAGCGAAATATTAAACATTAACAAATATATGACATGGTTGTTACGTGATTTAGTGTTAAAATCTAACGATATCTTTAACTTATTTTTTCTCGAAAATGTCGCAAAATCACTAGTTTATCCGACCAGAGGAAAGTGTCAAACGGGCGGGGTGAGTGACTCAATGTGAATGAATATATTCACCAAAATATTTTGTGAAATAAACTGTCGGAAATGCATCCAGGCAGCATTCAGACACTGGCTGTCGAGATAAATTGAGCTGGTCCGATACTGTTCGTCGCCAAATCAGCAGCTTATCCTAACAAATAGGGAGGTGTCAAATGAACGGAGTGAGTGTATCAAGTGAATGTATATTCTCGTCGCGTTCGATCTATATTACTAATGTATGGACTATTCTCTTTGGTTCTAAATTCTTACACCGAGCTAAATATTAAACAAACATTAACAAATATATGACATGGTTGGGTTCAGATTCATGTCGTATTTCACTGAACGTAACTGATTTGACATTAGAGTTAAAATGGAAACAATTGAATGTAAATTAGCTCATATACAATCAGTTTACATTATTATATGCGTAATTGCGACCCATTTGGGTCAATTTCTAGGTCCTAAATACATTAATAGTGATGGTCCGATATGACACCTATCAGTTTTACCGATATCAAATATTGACAGCAACATATAATATCGGCTGATACATATAATTATCGATAGTGGTGGATATAATACTATTACACATTGAAATGTCTCGAATGGCATAATAATCCTTGTAGATGAATGTGACTGTTAGTCAGGAAACGCATGGTACTATTCTACCTCGGTTATAAGCACAAACGCCGCGTTTTTGAAGAAATAAAATTGTGTCACGCTTCCTACGCAATCACAAATACACTCCATCTATCTTGTCAAGCGGATGTTAATTTTTTGCTGTATCATTAAATAAAGTCGAGATTATAATATGTCATGTGTTGATAGTCGATAGTTACTATAAGTACGATAGTAACTAGTGTTGATTCCGATGTAATTCCTAAAATGATTGGCACCTGTATGTCTATAATAGGTGTCTGAACTGATAGGTTCACGCGGCAATGAATGAAACATCAAAGCGAAGAGCAATCACGTGACATTCTTTCGTCATTTCCAGAACTATAAACCATCTAATGGGAACTTATTTGTTTGTAATATTATTAATAAATAAAGTATGATCTATATCATAAATTATTATTTGTTGATACATATTATATCTAAATTCTTAAAGTAGCCTAGCATAACAAAAGAAATCACAAAAATATTTCTAAATTTTCACTGGCATCTAGAAGCTGGAATGTCAATCTTGTGACATCAAAGGGATATCCTCCCTTTCATCTTTCATGCTACTCACACGAAAACCATGCGGTATATTTTCCCGCCTTTTCCAATACTTCTATTCATAATGATTAAGTATCCAGACAATACCAGCAGTGATCTAGATAAAACTAACGTGAAGTAGTAAGATTTGGAACTATTTCACGATAAGCGACAACCCAAGATGTGCGATGCCTCATACCAGTCCGGTATGCACACGATTCTTCAGTGCTAAGAATTTCAGCTTGTATGCGAATGTTTGAAATTCATTATTTGTGTTATCAGCTATCATGTTATCTGTTTCAATAAAATTAATGAAAACAGATTTGTGTTGGTGATCTTTTTTAACCATTAGTTGTGATTCCAATTTAAACCATACAGATAGTAAAGCGCCGCACGTCCCAAAACAAGTGCTAATCTGCATGAACGAGAATAAATATAAATTGTAAATGAAATAACACTATACACATTGCCCTTTATTTCTGCAAATTACACATTGCCCCGTATTCTGCAAACTACACATTGCCCCGTATTCTGCAATCCCCGTATTCTACAAACTACACATTGCCCCGTATTCTGCGAACTACGGCGGTTATGGAAATCGGAGAAAAATACACCCGTTAATGTTTTAAAACAGTATTCTGCAAACTACGGCGGTAACCGAAAAATACCCGTGTTCACTACCATCCATTATTGTTAAAAAAATAAAACATTTTCTGATTCGAGAATAATAATAAATAATTAATATTTTATTCAGAAGGTAGCGACAATTTATCGGGAAGTTAAATTACCTATAGTAACAATACTCACCAGAAATGTTTATAGTTAACGATTTCACGCTCTACTGGCGCCGTGTCCAATTACTAACGCACATCAAAGGTAACTGGCGGTTATACTCAGATAGTGAGCGTTAGCTCAAATAGTGACGTTTTCTTAATTAGTCACGCTTTCGTCAATTTCTCCCGCACGTGCCTCAATAGTGATATGTTTAGATAAACTCACGTTTATTTAATTACTCACGTATTTTTTACATACTGACAAAAGTAAGGAATACTAACCAATTAACCCACATACTCACCGTAAGATTATTACTGACCATTAACAGAAATACTGACGTACGGTACAAGTACTGACGGGTTTAAGGAAAACTGACAACACGTATATTTCTCACTAGTTTTCATTAATAGTAACCATAATTAAGCTTTACTACTTGCTCAAAGGATTTTCTAACGCAGAAGCCCAATACTAAAAGCTCTGACGACATTTCTACACACTATGCATGTTACCGTGTTAGACGTCATTGTAAAGAGATCGGATGACAAACTCAATACAAGCGTATATAGAAAGCCCACACATACTGATCAGTATATAAATTTCAAGTCGAACCACCCACACAATGTGAAGAAAGCCACTTTAGCGCGCCGAGCCATCAACATATGTGATGATCAATCCATAAAAACAGAACTTGACCACATAGAAACAACTCTCACCAACTTCAACAACTACCCCCGGCAGTTAGTCAAGAATATCATTAAGACAACCACTAAGCCTTCCACAGATGCTAGAAAACCAAAACCTGATACACCAGCAGTGAGAATCACCATACCATTCCAAGGCAAACTTTCATACCACCTTAGAAGACTCCTCGCTCCAACAGGCATCCAGGTCACATTCACAAAAGGAAGAACCCTTAAAGACATACTCAAAGCCATACTCAAAGCCAATGGTAAGCTTCCCCCAACCAAGAAACCGACTCCAAAAGAATGTGTCTACGAAGTCGTTTGTACGTGTGACAGTAAATATATTGGAGAAACGAGACAGCCCCTTTACAAAAGAATCAGCCAACACAAATCCAAGTCATCCACCACCAATTCGGCAGTGGCCCAACATCTACAATCCAACCAAGGACACAGAATCAAATCCTACACAACTCTGGCAGTCAACCTTCCTATAGAAAAGACCCGAAAACTGATGGAGGCTATACACATCAAAAGAAATAGCCCAGACCTGAACCGTGACATGGGGATCTTCCTGCCAAGTGCCTATGATGGACTTATTAAATAATTTTATTAATAATTTTTTGTAATTAATGTTTTATAATATTAGATTATCTCATCCCTTCTAAGTTATATCCTATGGTATACCATGTCACCTCATCTTTTTTTTTTTTTTTTTTTTTTTTTTTTTTTTCTAAAACTGGTTACAACAATAGGTCCTTTTATTTTTATTGTACATATAATCACTACATATAAGATAGTTATTATAATTTATTGCCGGTATCCATATAACCCATGCAATTGTATTGTACTGTTATCACAGCCTGTTAGCATTCTAGTATCTATCACCACAGAAAATTAATTGCTTAAGCTTACTAAATGGCTTCACTTTACCCTTTGTTAATTAGTCTTCACAGAGTAGCAGCTCCTTTGAACTTGTTGTTGTCCTGTGTGGTTTCAGGGATTGTTGTTATAGTTTTTCTGTATATATTGACCCCACAATTTTGTATTACTGTATTAGCTTGATAACGTTGAGAGAATACTCTTCGAAACGTCGCCTAAATAAATAAGTAGCTGTTTTTCCATAAGTATGTGTTATAGTTTGACCTTTAGAGCGTCCACAAGATTTTTTAACTCTGGTACTAATTATCGGAAATAGCTGAAAATCAATAGGCTTGTCTTATGACTGTTCCTTAACAGTGGATTCATACCAAACATTCCAAGTATAAAACTTCATAAAATTTATCCGAAAATAAGGGTCTGGGTGTAAATACATGCTCGGCCTCCGGCCATACTCCAATAATGCCCCTCATCCATCATAACAACACTCGGATGAGGGGTCCATTATTTTCCGTAAAGCCTTCAGCTTTCGCATGTATTCACTTAGCATATTTAAAGGAGAACAACAAAGCTCCATTTAAAAAAGAACAACAATGAAGAATCCCATTTTATTTAATAATGCTGCTTGTACATGTCATGTCTTCAGATGTGAGCTAAATACTGCACCAACAAAGTTCCTTTTAGGGGTAGGTAATTGTGTGGACCCACGTAAATAGAATTGTTTGAAATTCTTGACTGACGACCAATCTGCAGTCTTTAATATCTCTGTAACAGGACAGCCAGCCTTCCAGACTGCTGAAGTTGAGGCTGAACGAAAGGAATGTCCCTTAAAAATATTAGTGTCTATTCCTGAAAGTTTTACACTTTCCTTTAGCCAACGCGACAAAGTATCAGCTGAAACATGATTAAATGAACAGTACGAAATGAACACCTGATTACTTTTCCTTAACAACTTAGTCTTTTCCAAGTAAAAAAGTAACGTATGCATGGCACAAAGTTCCTCTTTGTTAAAGTGTTATACTTCCAACACTGTAGGCTTTCCTTGTTTTGTAGTTTTCAAAAAATCAGTAAACGCAAAGACTATCTTATCCTTGAGTACCGCCATATTATTCAAATTCATCAGTTTTAAGGATTGTACCCTGTGGGCAGTGGATAGTGACAACAAAGCAACCGTTTTCAAAGTTAACATTTTAAGATTAAGTGTTTCCAAAGGAAAGAGTTCATACAAAAAATCTACAACCACAGATACATCCCATGTAAATTCATAACGTGGCCGAGGTGGACACTTATTTGAGAGTCCTTTCATAAATCTAGAAACTAACACTGAATTATGACACCATTCCTGCCCAACCAATTTTAGTGTCTCGAACAGCATTGACCTATGCGTATTAATAACACTGTACGATTTTCCAATGTTTTTTAGAAAATTAAGATACGATACTACGTTTACTTCAGTTGTTTGAATGGGATTAATCGTCCATAAAGAACACCAAAGGTTGAACCTTTTCCAGGCCAAATCATATTGTTTGCGACTACCGGGTCGCCAGTATTCAATGATTGTGGTGATAGCTTGCTGTGGTAGTCCTCTACTGCGCAAGAATTGGCTGATATCATTGCGACAAGATCCATAGATTTCGTCAGAGGGTGAAGCTGACCACTGTGACTCAATGTCAGCAGATCTGTATGACGTGGTAACCTGATAGGATGAGAAACAATACAAGACATAAGTTGAGGAAACCAGGCCTGTGATGGCCAGTGTGGGATAATTAAAATGGCTCTCTGAACATTATCCTCCAAAATCTTATTAATAACCCGACTGATTATCCGAAAAGGAGGAAATATATATGGATCCAGATCAGTCCATGATACCGAAAAAGCATTGGTAAACAGGGTCCCGGGTTGGGGAAACCAGGTTGCAAAATTATCACGTTGACAATTGAGACTTGAGGCAAAGAGATCAATGTCTGGTGTAAAGTAAGCTGAACAAATTCTATCAAAAATAGAGCTTTTAAGCATCCACTCTGTTGAATCAGAGAAATTTATTGATGCAAAATCTGCAGACACGTTCAAAGCCCCTGGTATAAAGGAGGCGGATAAAAATATATTTCTATCTATACACCATTCCCACAGAGTCTTTGCTAAGTCATACATAGGTTTAGACAAAATACCTCCCATGTTATGCTATCGGACTGAATCCCAATGTGAACATTCTCATAAAGTGAACCTATAAATTTTAAGGACATAAAAATAGCTAATAATTCGAAATAGTTAATGTGATAGTTGGATTCTAGAATAGACCATCGCCCATTACATAATAAATCAAGGTCTGGGCAAAAAGCACCCCATCCAGAAAGACTAGAATCAGTCTGGATCCATAACTGGACAAGGTCTGATCAGTTTACCATTTTTCTCAGATACATTATTAAGCCACCATTGTATCTCAACCAAGCTGTCATTTGATAAATTAACAACCGAATCATAGTCCATATTGGAACCTAACCCCATATTTTTATCTCGTTCTAAGGCTCGATAATGGAGAGGTGCTTCTAAAATTGCATAAAATGCATTAACAATTAAACCTATAAAAGACGCTAACTGACGTGCAGTTGTGGGATGCTTTTTAAAGGGACAATAACATTCTTGCTGGCTTGGTAGCTCCAGAAAATAAATAATACCCTTATTCTATGTACTAGATATTTAAGTGTCCTGCCTGTTGTGTAAATTATCCATTACAACCTATTTTACTTGTCCAGAGGGTTCGAAAATATTTTAAAATCCAAGTCACATTTGAAAAGGTTTACGTTAGACTTTTCAAATCAATTGGTTGAATTTTTCCAATTTTTCAAAATAGGTGTGTTTAGATGAAATTTATATCATCATTTAAGTGGAATATTCAAAAATAATACGATTTGTTGACCAGAATGAAGATTGGGACATATTTTTCAGTTACAACAAGAGTGTTATTGGGGCTTTAAGTAAATTAGATGCACAATTTGATAATTTACTATTTTTTTTGTCTGTTAAGTAAACTTTAAAAGTAACTGTATCAATAATAAATCCAAAAAACACTACCTTTTGTGCAGGCTGAAAAACCGACTTTTTGTAATTAACTAGATAACCAAGTGACTGTAATTTATCTGCCATTAACCTGGTGTTGTTAGCACATATGTCCTCATCCTTATTCATAATTAGCGAATCGTCAATGTAATAAGTACACCGTATGCCCTGGTGTCTGAAGAAAGTATAGACTGGCTTTAAAAGCTTAGTAAACACTCTAGGTGCCGAGGCAATTCCAAAGGGAAGGACTACAAAATGATAAAGTTGATTTCTCCAAAAAAAAAACTTAAGGTATTGAAAAAAGTCACAATTTATTTTGACACTAAAGTAAGCATCATGCAAATCTAAGGATGTTAAAAAATCGTTCTTTTGAATAAGATCCAGAACAAAATCAAAAGTTTCTTGTTTGAAGTGTTCATAAACAATGAAAGAATTTAATTTCCGCAAATTAATCACTGGTCTAAACTTGTTATTTGGTTTCGGAACTATAAAAATATTGGATATGAAGTCTCCCTTATGCAATACAGATTTTACACCTTTGGCTAAAAAGACCGAAATTTCATTATCAATAATAGCTGCTTTTTCACTAGAAAAAGAAATTTCTTTGGGGATTTTATGTTGAATAGGGTCTTGAATAAAATCAATCTTACAGCCTTGAACGGTTTCTAAAATCCAATTATCAGAGGTTAACAATTTCCATTCACCCAAACATTTAGAAATATCGCCTACCGTGTTCGTTTTAGGTGGAACTGGTTTTTGTGTTTGAACCTTGAAACTGAAAGGCACCTCTACCTGGTCTTGTCCGACCTCTGTAGTTATAAGGGTGTGGTCTGTTGTATGCCGAATAAGGACGTGATCTGTTGTAGGCAAGCTGACTAGAGGCACTGCCACGGCCTGGATATTGATAAAATCTATTTGAACGAACAGCTCTCCTTGGGGTTGTAGCATAAAATAGAGGTTTATCATGTCTTAAACGTAGTGAAGTTTCACATTTTCTGATTTCCTTCCCAACATCATCCCCAAAAAGGAAAGTAGTGATTGGTGTATTCAGGTTACACAAATTAAAGTACTTTGGATGTAACATTGGTCGTAATAAATATCTCCTTCTTAAGGAAATATTATACTGAACCTGACCCAATAAAGTGATTGAATCGGAAATAAGGCCTCTAACCTCTGGATTGTTAGAAAAATGATCCTTAATAGGGCTGCTAATTTAACAAAAGGAATGATTCCAATAGCCACAAGCTCCTGGATATCTCTCAATCTCTCATTGTGCGCTTTTCTGTCAGTTTCACTCCAAATGTCTGGAATTTTATATTTGGATACAATAGTGTCTGTCAAACACATTGAGGTGCAAGCAGTATTAATTTAAGAAGCAAGCGAGTCTGAAATAGGGGAACCAAGTTCTGCCTCTGGCGCCTTCAACTTGGGTAAATCCAATTCAAAATCGTTTAATACAGTAGTATTATCGTTATTAGGATTAGGCCTGCATTCCTCTACAGTACCTTGAGTCTGACTGCCATAATTAAAGTCATTATCAAAATCAAATTGGCCCCCAGAAATGTCCCTCATAAAATTAGCTTGCGCCGGGGCTGGCCATATATCATCTTGTTTGGTATTCTCAAAATCGTTGAAAGGAACGCCATTTGCATAATCACTAAAATCACTGTCCGGAAACCATTCCGGTGGCGGTTTAACTCTACATGTTTTTTAACTGGAGACTGCACTCCAAGTTTTTGTCGTAACTGAAGAATATCACTTTCAGTAAGTTTGTCTAAATTAATTATATTCGAGTTCTGAGACTGACATGTAGCATCATTAAATAAAATGGGATTATTCTTCACTGATGAGGTGCCATCGGCAACCGTCTGTTTATGAGAGCACGTGATCTGTGGCTCACAATGTGAACGACTACCTCCCTTAATGGAAGCTCTCTTACGGAGGGTCCTTTTATTAAATTTACTCCCCCGTTTAGTGTCATTGCCTTTACTTTTGTTGTGTAGTGATCCTTTATTAGCACCCAAACTCGGATTAAGTAAATCAGTTTGTCCCCTCTCAACTTCAGAAAAATCAAAACCGAGAAAGAAGAAAACAATAAAAGTTTATCTTGTACAAATTAAACAGTGTCGCTAAACAGCCAGCTACGAAACAAAAAGATCACGGTAGGGGACAAACCTGTCGACCGTCTCTTACGAACGCTGAATGAATAATGATGAGTTTTGGGCATACCAGTGCGCAGGAACTGGGAAAGGGGTCAAGGGTCAACATGTGACTTTTTTTTAGTTGACTTTAAAGTAGCGTCTCTTACATACAACTGGATGTCATATGCTTAGTGAATACACGTGAAAGCTGAAGGCCTTACGGAAAATAATGAACTTATTTGATGTAAATAATATGTCCTGGATTCTCCTGTTTTTTCATTGCTGGTCTCCTGTTTTTTCATACCTGGGGGTTGACACGTCTGGTATGGAGACTATAAATAATACATGTAACACCTATGACTATGATGCATTCAATGTTCAGCAAGCCCCCCGTAGATATTTCAGTTATGTATTACAGAAGGCATGAGTTATCCTATTTGATAGATATATTAATTATGTATTACAGAAGACATGAGGGTTATCCTATTTAATTGATATTTTAATTATTTATTACAGAAGACATGGTTTATCCTATTTAAATCCTATTGTTAATGAATGGTCATATAATTTGATACCAATGCAAGTGGCGGCTAGAGAGAAATGTCGTCTGCTGCTCTATGTTTTTACACGTGATACAAGATCATTTGCTGCCATGGTTGAAGTAAGTAGATTTCAGCTGTAGTCCGGGGGGTTGAGGGGGGTCATGTGTGCAATCATATGTCCCATAATTTTGACTCTTGATTCCTGTAGGGTACCCATAGGAGATTGAAAAAAAACTTGGGTAGACATTCCAGATGTAATTCAAGATGGCGTCCAACGTCCAAGGTGGCTGCCGTACCCTTATACCCGATATAACTCTATCTGGAATTCTCCTAAAGTGCTGAATTTGGTGTCTTTCCCCTTGTTTTTGGGGTCAAGGAATCCATTGAAATCATTTTCAATGTGAAAAAAGTAGCGGGTAATGGTGAATTCTAAGATCGTATTTTGACAAGCGTTTTTATCTTGAACAATGCTGTACACAACATTCACAAATCTACAAATGTGCATTGTAAAAAAGTTGTACAGTTAGGATCACTTTTCTGACTATCATTTTTATATGCCCACATTGAAGTGTGGTCGTATGTTGTCGTTGCGCCTTTCCGTCCGTCCGTCCGTCGTCCACAAATGCTTGTGGACGCTCTAAAGGCTAAAGTTAATATACAGTGTTAAAGGTCAGTAGACGAAGAAGCCTATTGTTTTTCAGCGATTTCCGATAATAACTACCAGAGTTATGGCCCTTGATCACATCAAAAATCCTGTGGACGCTCTAGAGGCCAAAGTTAATACCCGATTGACTTTAAATACACACACACTGTTTAAGGTCATGAGACGAAGAAGCCTATTGATTTTGAGCGATTTCAAATAATTACTTCCAGAGTTGTCTCCCTTGATCACTTCAAAAAACCTTGTGATGCTATAGAGGCCAAACTTATCACTCGATTGACTTCAGATTGATACACAGAGTTTAAGGTGTTGAAACGAACAAGTATTTTGATTTTCAATGAATTTTGATAACTGAACTGCTAAATCCATGATATTAAATGTTTCCCATACTAATTGTTAGCGTGGGGCAAAACTTTTATAAAAAGCAAGCAAACAAATTCTAATGATTTTCAGATAATTACATAATGAGTTGTTACTCTTAATCAGATTTTAGTGTATTACAAATGTTTCATTACCCAAAAAAGTAAAAATATGTGACAAGCCTTGTTTACTGCCCGGACGATTTAGCTGCTGTGGGCGTATGTTTCGTTGCCTGGCAACCTATCTTTTATAAAACGTGTAATTATGAATATTGCTACACAATAGCACTGGAATATGTGATGTAAGCAAGTTAACTAATCTCTAGATTTTATTTCTACAATCCCCTCAAGGCCGTAATACCGCTGTGGCAGCAGCGGTGTGATACATCAATTCGACAACTCTGTGGAGTAACCACGGGAAAACTTCAAATAATGACAGACTATTATGACTGTATAACTTTTATATTATAGCAGATGATGGCACAATATTACAGTTGCATCAAAAGAGTTTATAACTTTTTAACGAACATAGAGCTGTAACAATTTCAAAGTTGTTGAAGTTAGCTATGTAGATTAATACTAAAAGCTAAAGTTGAGTTCCCCATCAGAGATGCAGATTGACTGAAAAGACATAATATACAATAATATACTTTCTGAGGATAACCATAATAATAACAGAGTGCCACAGATAAATTCCATCTATCATGTCAGTATAACAAAGGGAATATGACACAAGTCTGACAGATAAACAGAAAATACCTTGACATATGACCAGATTACTACAAATCCTAGGCTAACATACTATGCATATTAGTATTATATTGGTTTGACAGCTCATTCTATTAAAGATGTAAACAAGCAGCTGATTGGGGTCACGTGATTTACTACTTAAAGGCGAGCGGGTTTTATGCACAAATCCACGCCAGCTTCACAAACGAATTACATACAAATTACACTGTGACAAATGACATAATTAGAATAACTGGTGCCACTGGTGGCTTATACAATAAACTATAACAATATAAACTAGACCTGCATGCAGGAATGACGGGTTTCACTGGTGCCATGTTACCCTTAATCATGTCACTTCCGGTGCCAAGTTACCCTTGAACATATGTCACTTCCGGTACCAGCGAAACCACTAAACAGGTTTCTAATTAACATTGCACACAAATAAAATGGACGCAGAATCAACAAAATCCAACAATATCAATTCATTTTATACATTTGTTACTTGTAAATGATCTTGACAAAATTAAATTACTTCCTGTGTCAATGAAAATGTTCAATTAGTCTTATGAAATCAGAAATGGCATACGATATCATATAGTGAAAATTTTATGTAAAATTTTAAGACCAAAAAACTTGAAAAGTGACTTGTAGAAAATCTGCTATTTCTCTGCAACCGTTAAAGTTACAAACCATTTTGTGGTATCTGTGTGATCGTATGGGTTCATTCTATTTGTTGATTAGCATCAAATACCATAATTTGAAAAAGATTTCAAAACAGACTCACTTGAATAAAATATCTGTTTTGAAGGCTAAAAATACAGTTTTTGCCAAAATGACGTTACTTCCGGTGATAATGAAAATCTTAAATTACTTGAATGAAATCCCAAATGGCAGTAGGTATAACACGGTGTAACGTTTATGAAAATCGAATAATAATTGACACTTTTATGGCCCCGAAACCTTCAAAAGTGACCTGTAGAAAACCGTCTATTTCTCGGCAACCGAACAAGTTAGAAACAATTTTATGATATCTATATGACCATATGAGTTTTGTTTATATGTGAATTTAAACCAAAAGTTAAAATTATTAATACATATTAAGTTATTCTTGGTTGAATAAAACATTGATTTAAAAAGTTTAAAATGCAGTTTTTGACCAAATGATGTCACTTCCGGTGTCAATTTTAAATTGTAATCAACTTGATATGACGCTACATGCTTTTTGAATCAAACGATGCCACTTTTATAAAAATCCAATAATAATTGACTATTTTACAGGCAAAATAACGAAAACAGTGACTTGTACAGAACTGCCCATTTCTTGGTAACTGCTTATATTACAAACGAATTTTAACATACATTTTCTTCGTATGGATTATAGCTACAAGTTTATAAAAGTTACGAAGAAATATTTTAAAATCTGAAAAGCCTGAATAGGTTGTAAATAGGTAAATTTTACACCATTTTTAGCCTCTTAATCGAATTTGCTCGAAAGTGAAGTCGAAATTAAAAAAACTGCTTCCTACATTTTTTGCGCCTTGAAAGGGCACACTCTTTGAGTCAAATAATTTTTCCAAAAAATAATATTTGTTTTCGAAGTAGGAAAATAACTGTCAAAATTGTAGTTTTTGGTAAAATTATGCCACTTCCGGTGCCGACAGATAACACTTTTGGTAATAAAAAATATGACAATTGATACAACGAAGCATATGAATTTTGTTTTATACAAATCGGACAATAAAAAATTAATCTAGGACTGAAAAACTGAATTAGCCAATGGCGGCCAAGGAAAATTACTGAGACAAATTTTTTTAACATTTTTGCACTAGTCAGATGACTCTTTAATTCTGTGCACAATACGACTAAAAAATATTCATAAATAAAAAAAAATTTTGTAAAATTTTTAATTTTCGAAATTTGGCGCCTAATATCTTCGAAGATTTGCCGAAAATCAAAAATCGAAAGTAGCGTAGCTATGTGCCCTGTCTCAGGCTATGCCAAAATGTATCGAAAGTTAAAATCCAATGATTATTGTTAAAATTACTGCAATATTTTCAAAAACGATAACTTCGGTGATTTCGGACATTTCGCATTGTCGCAGAACGTTCAAAATAGCTTTATCCTCTAAGTCACACCCACTTTCCCGGTAAAACCGAAGAGATCGTAACGATGCGACACGTAGTTGCTGAGATCTATTCAAATTGGAATCTGAATAATAATAATAATAACTAGACCTGCATGCAGGAATGACGGGT
The DNA here is from genome assembly GCA_036850965.1 of Patella caerulea. Classification (NCBI taxonomy): domain Eukaryota; kingdom Metazoa; phylum Mollusca; class Gastropoda; family Patellidae; genus Patella; species Patella caerulea. The sequence continues at coordinate 43,193,672 of JAZGQO010000001.1, read as the reverse complement.
TTCACTGGTGCCATGTTACCTTTGAACTTGAACTTGTGTCAATTTCGGTGCCACGTTACTCTTGAACATATGTCACTTCCGGTACCAATGAAACCAATATACAGGTTTCCACATAAGAATTGCACACATCAAATAAAATGGAAACAGAAACAAACAAACCCAGCAATATCATTACATTTTATACATTTGTTACATGTAATTGATCCTGACAAAATTACAGTACTTCCGGTGATAATGTAAATGTTCCATTAGTTTTATGAAATCAGAAATGGCATAAGGCATCACATGGTGAAAATTTTATGTAAATCGAATCATAATTGCCACTTTTATAGACCAAAAACCTTGAAAAGTGACGTGTAGAAAATCGTCTATTTCTCGGCAACCGTACAAGTTAGAAACCATTTTTTGGTATTTATATGACCGTATGGGTTTAATCTATTTGTTGATTGGAATCAAATATCATAATTGTATAAACATTACAAATCAGACTCATTTGAATAAAATATCGGCTTTGAAGGCTTAAAATACAGTTTTTGCCAAAATGACGTTACTTCCGGTGATAATGAAAACTTTAAATTAGTTTTTGAACATCGTCTATGACATTAGGCTTCAAAGGGTGAAAATTTTTATGAAAATCGAATAATAATTGACACTTTTATGGGCCAAAAACCTTCAAAAGTGACTTTTAGAAAATCGCCTATATCTCGGCAACCGAACAAGTTAGAAACAATTTTATGATATCTTTTTGACCGTATGAGCTTTGTTAATATGTGAATTTAAACCAAAAATTAATTTTATTATTATATGTGACATAATTCTTGGTTGAAACAAATATCGATTTTAAAAGATTAAAATGCAGTTTTTGACAAAATGACGTCACTTCCGGTGTCAATTTTAAATTGTAATCAACTTGATATGACGCTACATGCTTTTTGAATCAAATGATGTCACTTTTATAAAAATCCAATAATAATTGACTTTATTACACGCAAAATAAAGAAAACAGTGACTTATGCAGAACTGCCCATTTCTCGGCAACTGCTTATTTTAGAAACTAATTTTAACATACATTCTCTTCGTATTGATTATAGCTACAAGTCTATAAGAGTTATGTAAAAATATTTTAAAATCTGAAAAGCCTGAATGGGTTGTAAATAGGTCAATTTTACGCCTTTTTTCACCTCTTAATCCAATTTGCTAGAAAATGAAATAGAAATTAAAAAAACTGCTTCCTCCATTTTTTGCGCCTTGAAAGGACACACTCTTTGAGTCATATAATTTTTCCAAAAAATAATATTTGTTTAAGAAGAAGGAAACTAACCGTCAAAATTGTAGTTTTTGGTAAAATTATGCCACTTCCGGTGCCGACAGATAACACTTTTGGTAATAAAAAAAATGACAATTGAGACAACGAAGCATATGAACTTTGTTTTATACAAATCGAACAATAAAAATTTAATCTAGGACTGAAAAACTGAATTAGCCAATGGCGGCCAAGGTAAATTACTGAGACAAAATTTTTTAACATTTTTGCACTAGTCAGATGACTCTTTAATTCTGTGCACAACACGACTAAATAATATTTATAAATAAAAACGTTAAATCGAATAATAATTGCCACTTTTAAAGACCAAAAAACTTGAAAAGTGACTTGTAGAAAATCGGCTATTTCTCGGCAACCGTACAAGTTAGAAACCATTTTGTGGTATCTGTATGATCGTATGGGTTCATTCTATTTGTTGATTGGCATCAAATACCATAATTTGAAAAAGATTTCAAAACGGACTCATTTGAATAAAATATCTGTTTTGGAGGCTAAAAATACAGTTTTTGCCAAAATGACGTTACTTCCGGTGATAATGAAAATCTTAAATTACTTGTATGAAATCCCAAATGGCATTAGGTATAACATGGTGTGACGTTTATGAAAATCGAATAATAATTGACCCTTTTATGGCCCCGAAACCTTCAAAAGTGACCTGTAGAAAACCGTCTATTTCTCGGCAACCGAACAAGTTAGAAACCATTTTATGATATCTATATGACCATATGAGTTTTGTTTATATGTGAATTTAAACCAAAAGTTAAAATTATTAATACATATTAAGTTATTCTTGGTTGAATAAAACATTGATTTAAAAAAGTGTAAAATGCATTTTTTGACCAAATGATGTCACTTCCGGTGTCAATTTTAAATTGTAATCAACTTGATATGACGCTACGTGCTTTTTGAATCAAATGATGTCACTTTTATAAAAATCCAATAATAATTGACTATTTTACAGGCAAAATAACGAAAACAGTGACTTATGCAGAACTGCCCATTTCTTGGCAACTGCTTATATTACAAACGAATTTTAACATACATTTTCTTCGTATGGATTATAGCTACAAGTTTATAAAAGTTACGAAGAAATATTTTAAAATCTGAAAAGCCTGAATAGGTTGTAAATAGGCCAATTTTACACCATTTTTAGCCTCTTAATCGAATTTGCTCGAAAATGAAATCGAAATTAAAAAAACTGCTTCCTACATTTTTTGCGCCTTGAAAGGGCACACTCTTTGAGTCATATAATTTTTCAAAAAAATAATATTTGTTTATGAAGATCGTAAATAACTGTCAAAATTGTAGTTTTTGGTAAAATTATGCCACTTCCGGTGCCGACAGATAACACTTTCGGTAATAAAAAAAACGACAATTGATACAACGAAGCATATGAACTTTGTTTTATACAAATCGAACAATAAAAAATTAATCTAGGACTGAAAAACTGAATTAGCCAATGGCGGCCAAGGTAAATTACTGAGACAAAATTTTTTAACATTTTTGCACTAGTCAGATGACCCTTTAATTCTGTGCACAATACGACTAAAAAATATTCATAAATAAAAAAGTTTTTTGTAAAATTTTAAATTTTCGAAATTTGGCGCCTAATATCTTCGAAGATTTGCCGAAAATCAAAAATCGAAAGTAGCGTAGCTATGTGCCCTGTCTCAGGCTATGCCAAAATGTATCGAAAGTTAAAATCCAATGATTATTGTTAAAATTACTGCAATATTTTTAAAAACGATAACTTCGGTGATTTCGGACATTTCGCATTGTCGCAGAACGTTCAAAATAGCTTTATCCTCTAAGTCACACCCACTTTCCCAGTAAAACCGAAGAAATCGTAACGATGCGACACGTAGTTGCTGAGATCTATTCAAATTGGAATCTGAATAATAATAATAATAATAATAAGAATAAGAATAATAATTTTAACAAAAACAATAGTGTTTCACACAAGCTACGCAGTGTGAAACCCTAACTAGACCTGCATGCAGGAATGACGGGTTTCACTGGTGCCATGTTACCCTTAAACATGTCACTTCCGGTGTCAAGTTACCCTTGAACGTATGTCACTTCCGGTACCAGCGAAACCACTAAACAGGTTTCCAAATTAACATTGCACACAAATAAAATGAACGCAGAATCAACAAAATCCAGCAATATCAATTCATTTTATACATTTGTTACTTGTAAATGATCTTGACAAAATTACTCCCGGTGTTAATGCAAATGTTCAATTAGTCTTATGAAATCAGAAATGGCATACGATATCATATAGTGAAAATTTTATGTAAATCGAATAATAATTGCCACTTTTAAAGACCAAAAAACTTGAAAAGTGACTTGTAGAAAATCAGCTATTTCTCGGCAACCGTACAAGTTAGAAACCATTTTGTGGTATCTGTATGATCGTATGGGTTCATTCTATTTGTTGATTGGCATCAAATACCATAATTTGAAAAAGATTTCAAAACAGACTCATTTGAATAAAATATCTGTTTTGGAGGCTAAAAATACAGTTTTTGCCAAAATGACGTTACTTCCGGTGATAATGAAAATCTTAAATTACTTGTATGAAATCCCAAATGGCATTAGGTATAACATGGTGTGACGTTTATGAAAATCGAATAATAATTGACCCTTTTATGGCCCCGAAACCTTCAAAAGTGACCCGTAGAAAACCGTCTATTTCTCGGCAACCGAATAAGTTAGAAACCATTTTATGATATCTATATGACCATATGAGTTTTGTTTATATGTGAATTTAAACCAAAAGTTAAAATTATTAATAAATATTAAGTTATTCTTGGTTGAATAAAACATTGATTTAAAAAGTTTAAAATGCATTTTTTGACCAAATGATGTCACTTCCGGTGTCAATTTTAAATTGTAATCAACTTGATATGACGCTACATGCTTTTTGAATCAAATGATGTCACTTTTATAAAAATCCAATCATAATTGACTATTTTACAGGCAAAATAACGAAAACAGTGACTTGTACAGAACTGCCCATTTCTTGGTAACTGCTTATATTACAAACGAATTTTAACATACATTTTCTTCGTATGGATTATAGCTACAAGTTTATAAAAGTTACGAAGAAATATTTTAAAATCTGAAAAGCCTGAATAGGTTGTAAATAGGCCAATTTTACACCATTTTTAGCCTCTTAATCGAATTTGCTCGAAAATGAAATCGAAATTAAAAAAACTGCTTCCTACATTTTTTGCGCCTTGAAAAGACACACTCTTTGAGTCATATAATTTTTCAAAAAAATAATATTTGTTTTCGAAATAAGAAAATAACTGTCAAAATTGTAGTTTTTGGTAAAATTATGCCACTTCCGGTGCCGACAGATAACATTATTGGTAACAAAAAAAATGACAATTGAGACAACGAAGCATATGAACTTTGTTTTATACAAATCGAACAATAAAAAATTAATCTAGGACTGAAAAACTGAATTAGCCAATGGCGGCCAAGGAAAATTACTGAGACAAAAATTTTTGACATTTTTGCACTAGTCAGATGACTTTTTAATTCTGTGCACATTACGACTAAAAAATATTCATAAATAAAAAAAATTTTAGTAAAATTTTAAATTTTCGAAATTTGGCGCCTAATATCTTCGAAGATTTGCCGAAAATCAAAAATCGAAAGTAGCGTTGCTATGTGCCCTGTCTCAGGCTATGCCAAAATGTATCGAAAGTTAAAATCCAATGATTATTGTTAAAATTACTGCAATATTTTCAAAAACGATAACTTCGGTGATTTCGGACATTTCGCATTGGCGCAGAACGTTCAAAATAGCTTTATCCTCTAAGTCACACCCACTTTCCCAGTAAAACCGAAGAAATCGTAACGATGCGACACGTAGTTGCTGAGATCTATTCAAATTGGAATCTGAATAATAATAATAATAATAATAAGAATAATAATTTTAACAAAAACAATAGTGTTTCACACAAGCTACGCAGTGTGAAACCCTAATAAGAACTAGACCTGCATGCAGGAATGACGGGTTTCACTGGTGCCATGTTACCCTTAAACATGTCACTTCCGGTGCCAAGTTACCCTTGAACATATGTCACTTCCGGTACCAGCGAAACCACTAAACAGGTTTCCAAATTAACATTGCACACAAATAAAATGGACGCAGAATCAACAAAATCCAACAATATCAATTCATTTTATACATTTGTTACTTGTAAATGATCTTGACAAAATTAAATTACTTCCTGTGTTCATGAAAATGTTGAATTAGTCTTATGAAATCAGAAATGGCATACGATATCATATAGTGAAAATTTTATGTAAAATTTTAAGACCAAAAAACTTGAAAAGTGACTTGTAGAAAATCTGCTATTTCTCTGCAACCGTTAAAGTTACAAACCATTTTGTGGTATCTGTGTGATCGTATGGGTTCATTCTATTTGTTGATTAGCATCAAATACCATAATTTGAAAAAGATTTCAAAACAGACTCACTTGAATAAAATATCTGTTTTGAAGGCTAAAAATACAGTTTTTGCCAAAATGACGTTACTTCCGGTGATAATGAAAATCTTAAATTACTTGAATGAAATCCCAAATGGCAGTAGGTATAACACGGTGTAACGTTTATGAAAATCGAATAATAATTGACACTTTTATGGCCCCGAAACCTTCAAAAGTGACCTGTAGAAAACCGCCTATTTCTCGGCAACCGAACAAGTTAGAAACAATTTTATGATATCTATATGACCATATGAGTTTTGTTTATATGTGAATTTAAACCAAAAGTTAAAATTATTAATACATATTAAGTTATTCTTGGTTGAATAAAACATGGATTTAAAAAGTTTAAAATGCAGTTTTTGACCAAATGATGTCACTTCCGGTGTCAATTTTAAATTGTAATCAACTTGATATGACGCTACATGCTTTTTGAATCAATTGATGTCACTTTTATAAAAATCCAATAATAATTGACTATTTTACAGGCAAAATAACGAAAACAGTGACTTGTACAGAACTGCCCATTTCTTGGTAACTGCTTATATTACAAACGAATTTTAACATACATTTTCTTCGTATGGATTATAGCTACAAGTTTATAAAAGTTACGAAGAAATATTTTAAAATCTGAAAAGCCTGAATAGGTTGTAAATAGGTAAATTTTACACCATTTTTTAGCCTCTTAATCGAATTTGCTCGAAAGTGAAATCGAAATTAAAAAAACTGCTTCCTACATTTTTTGCGCCTTGAAAGGGCACACTCTTTGAGTCAAATAATTTTTCCAAAAAATAATATTTGTTTTCGAAGTAGGAAAATAACTGTCAAAATTGTAGTTTTTGGTAAAATTATGCCACTTCCGGTGCCGACAGATAACACTTTTGGTAATAAAAAAAATGACAATTGATACAACGAAGCATATGAATTTTGTTTTATACAAATCGGACAATAAAAAATTAATCTAGGACTGAAAAACTGAATTAGCCAATGGCGGCCAAGGAAAATTACTGAGACAATTTTTTTTAACATTTTTGCACTAGTCAGATGACTCTTTAATTCTGTGCACAATACGACTAAAAAATATTCATAAATAAAAAAAAATTTTGTAAAATTTTAAATTTTCGAAATTTGGCGCCTAATATCTTCGAAGATTTGCCGAAAATCAAAAATCGAAAGTAGCGTAGCTATGTGCCCTGTCTCAGGCTATGCCAAAATGTATCGAAAGTTAAAATCCAATGATTATTGTTAAAATTACTGCAATATTTTCAAAAACGATAACTTCGGTGATTTCGGACATTTCGCATTGTCACAGAACGTTCAAAATAGCTTTATCCTCTAAGTCACACCCACTTTCCCAGTAAAACCGAAGAGATCGTAACGATGCGACACGTAGTTGCTGAGATCTATTCAAATTGGAATCTGAATAATAATAATAATAATAATAAGAATAATAATTTTAACAAAAACAATAGTGTTTCACACAAGCTACGCAGTGTGAAACCCTAATAATAATTTTAACAAAAACAATAGTGTTTCACACAAGCTACGCAGTGTGAAACCCTAATAATGATACCGGTTTTTTATGCCCTCTAGCCGCTTTTAACCACACAGTGAAAAACTTCTTACTTGCTAACAAACATGGCGCCTCTGCGTGCAAAGCACACTGGATAACCCAACAGAACACCAGTGGAATAAGACCACCAATGAAAATGACATCATTATAATTCTACGCTAAATCAAAACCATTAATTTAATGGACTTGCTCTAAATGTATTCAACGAATAGTTTCAGTTATTACAGATATATAACATAACATTAACAATCACAAAGCTTACAGCAGTGAGATCTTAGAAACTTTTACATAAAATCATACCATAATATTATTTGGGCACTCACATACCGACCCCCTAATTGTGTAACTTCGTGGAAACAATTAAAACAATTTTCTAAACATAATGACACAAATCTTAATACAACAATCTTGAGTTAAAGAGTTACAACTTAACCTGGTTCTATATTACTAATTACCTCTATAATTACAGAAAGCCTATATTAAGTATTCGGCATATGCCAACTCATAATAATAAGAAAGCTACTTTCCAAATGAAACTTAACTGTTAGTGCTCTGATTCCATAATAAGGCAAAGTTTGGAAATGGGCCTTATCAGTTCAGAATGCTTGGTTTTGACTTTAACTACCCTAACATTTCCCTTAGAATCTGGCATAATCTTAATGATGCGTCCTAGCAACCATGATCCCCTAGACTGAGAATCATCAACTATTAAAACAAGATCGGACACTTTAAGGTTTCTTTGGCTATTTGTCCATTTTTTACGTTCTTGTAACGTGGGTAGGTATTCTTTTGTCCATCTGTCCCAAAAGGTGTCAGCAATAAACTGAACTTGTTTCCACCTACGTCTGGCATACGAGTCTTTCAAATCGAAAATACCTGGGGGAAAATTAAAATTAGATTGTAAATACAACAAGTGATTGGGTGCCAGTGGATCCAAGTCATTCGGATCACTAGATAAGCTAGAAAGTGGCCTACTATACACAATTCTTTCAACTTCACAAAATACAGTTTGAAGAGCCTCATCATCTAAACTACTCTTGGTACAAGTATCCTTTAAAATGGAATATAAAACTTTCCTAACTGAACGTATCTGTCGCTCCCAGACTCCAAAGTGGGAGCCTGTTGGTGGATTAAATTCCCACTGGATATTATCTTGGAGCATATAATCATGGATCTGTTGCTTGTTCCATTTATCTAACTCCTTGCGAAGTTCTCTCTCACACCCTACTAAATTAGTACCATTATCTGACCTAATGAATTTAACATTACCCCTACGTGATGCAAAACGTCTTAAACCATTAATACATGAAGTGGTATCTAAAGAATGAGCAACCTCTAAGTGAATAGCCCTAATACCCATACAAGTAAATAAGACACCATAACGCTTCACAATGCTACGACCTCGTTTTATCTCAAACGGTCCAAAGTAATCGACTCCTGTTCTAGAAAATGGTGGATCATCTGGTATCAATCTCTCCTTTGGGATATCGCCCATCTTCTGACATCCGGGTTTAGATTGGTATAGACGACAAACTATGCACTTTGAGATAACTCTTCGTATCAGGGTATTTGCATGTACTATCCAGTATTTCTGACGCAGCTGAGCTAGGGTTGAGTTTCGACCAAGATGTCCGACTGTCTTGTGTGCATCTTGTATAATAAGAGTAGATATCTGAGACTGTTTTGGTATGACAGGTGGGTGCTTACACTCATCGCTTAAACTTGAACGACTGGGGCAATCTCCTACTTTTATAATATCATCTTCTATCATTGGGTCTAACCTGTGAATAGGACTAGAAGCTTCAATAATTTCTGGTACATTTTTGTCCCAATTAGCTTTCAATGTTTGGAGTTCTTCATTTAAGTATTTCTTCTGTTCATTCTTAATGATTAAATATTCTGACTTCTGTAGAAGTTCCAAATTCAGCTGACCAAATGTGTTGAAGTTATCCTTTGTTTTAATTTTATCCATTTCCCTTTTAATCCTTTCTGCTAAATTTTGACCACTGTTTCCTGTTTGTTGTAATTTATCACGAATCTCTTTTCTTTTAGACGATAAGTACTTGAGAAAGGACATAAACTGTACAATCCAGCCAACAACTTTACACAGTTTTTTCCAAGTGGAGAAGTGAGTTAAGAAAACCTCGATTGGAGATGGTTTAACAATGGCTGCATACACTGGAGGTCTGACTTCTGGGTCATTTCCATCGAGTTGATTATTACTTCTGGTAATAGGCCATTCCGTTTTTCCTTGCTTTAGAAAATCTGGTCCTATAAACCAATTACTGTTTACCAATTTTTCAACCGTTGTACCACGTGACGCCATGTCACTGATATTTAGCTTACCGTCTATGTGTCGCCATTGTTTTGGTTCCGTGTTGGCATGAATTATGGTGATACGGTTGGCGACAAATGTGTAAAACCTTGTGGACTCATTATTAATGTAGTTAATTACCGACATACTGTCTGTCCAAAATATGACTTCGTTAATTGGTATTTCCATTTCACTGGTAATAATATTACTCAATCTTACAGACATCATGGGTGCTGTTAATTCGAGGGATTGTCACTTTCTTCAATGGCGCCACTCGCGACTTGCTCATCAAAAGACAGACATAAACCGTGTTATTACTGTTGACTAAACGTAGATATGAGGCTGTTCCGTACCCCTTCTCACTGTTATCACTGAAATTATGAACTTGACAGGAGGTTATATCTTCGAAATCAGCTGGTTTTATACATCTATTAACTTTAATGGTTTCTAACAACGGAAGATCTGTTAATCAATTTTGCCATCTTCGGGTTAATGATTGGTCTGCTTCGGTATCCCAATCAAGGCCGCTTTTACAAAGTTCTTGCAGTATCATCTTAGCTGGCAATAAGATTGGTGACACCAATCCTAATGGATCATATAAACTACTAACAACAGACAGTATATTACGTCAAGTATTACATTCTATTTCCCGTAACTGTACACGAAAACCAAAGCTGTCACTGTCAACACACCAGGTAACTCCTAATGCTCTTTCAGTCGGCAGTTCATCGTAATCCAAATTTAATTGTTGAACGTCTTTGGCTCTCTCTGTGACAGGCAATGAATTTAGTAACTCTCTTCTATTGCTGATCCACTTCCGAAGGTTGAAGCCACCTTTACTCAAAAGTTGTCTTAACTCATGACATAGATTGATAGCTTCCAACTCCGTTTTAACACTCTTTAGTCTTTGTAGAGCTTGGCATCTGTTGTTTGGTATAACAGGCAATGGCGTTCTAAATGGTAATGGTATTATATAATGATTATTTTGGTACCGAATAGACTCTTCAATAATCTGCATAAACCTTTTGTCATCTTTAGAATATTCTCTCTTTTCATCTGCGACCCTTTCTGGGAAATCTAAGTTATAGGAATTTCGAACAGCTTGATCGATTCTGTTTAACTTCTCTATTTCTTCTATTGCAGCAATTTCTACTTTGTTGACTCTTGGTAAATCTTGACTTGTGTAACTAGTGTGACTTGTTTGACCTTTGACATGACGTCTGATATTCCATAACACCCATCCTAGTCTTGTCCTAGTAGCATGGGGACTTCCATCTGGACCTGACATAACTTCTAATGGTAAAAAGGCATTTGGAACATTAATACCAATTAACAACCCTATGTCAGCTTTGACCTTTTTCCTTTAAGACCAAGTTTTCTTAACACATGTACTGTGCAAAATGTAATGCTACTGCCGGAGTCAAGAAAGGCATGTGTGATGACAAAATTGTCTGTGTTTTTTACCTTAGTTCTGACCGGTATCACAGAAAATATAAATTCTTCTGCTTCTTCGTCTCCGACCCCCATATGAGATTCTGGACGTTCTAATTCTTTAAGGACAGCAGAATTATTACTTGGATGATTCCATGAACTAGAATTTGATGACGGATTACGAACGTATCTGTCTGGGTTATGTAACAAAGTTGGGTGACTCCCTTTACAAACGCTGCATTGTAATATACAGGTACAAACTCGGACATGGTGTCCTTGCTTTAGGCAATCAAAACATGCAGACAGATTCCTTAATAGAACTTGCTTGTCTTCTAAGGATTTCTCTACAAACTGACGATAGTGTTCTATGGTGTGTAACGATGAATTGCAATATAAACATGGTTTAAGCTGAAATCTAGTGTTTGCAGGAGGTTGACTATCAGCTTGATTTCTACTAGAATTATTTGGATTACTGTGCTGTCGAGTTTGAGGTAGGGTTTCACTTGAGTAACTGTTTTGTTGGGGAGCTGGGCTTTGGTGGGTTGTCTGACAAGTAGTTTGACTTGGTTAACTATTCTGACTAACTTGGTTATAATAAGTGTAACAATTTCTTCCAATATGAGCAGTTGCCGTTAAAGGAGTTTATTTCTAGGTCCTTTATTATTGATGAAGTGATTTGAAGTCTGCTGCATAGCTTCCTTTCCAAAAACAGGATCAGACGCCTTTCGAGCTTCATGTCTGACAAACTTGACTAAATCTTTGAACTTAACAGTTTCGTTTTTATCTTTCTTGTCTAAAGCTAGAGTGCGGAATTTCTCGTGCAGATGAAAAGGTAACTTCTGTACAAGTCTTTTCAAGTTTTCTGAGTACTCTAAAATATTAAGGGCATTAATACTTTCTACTGCAGCCTCACATTCGAAAAGGAAGATAGAATATTCATCTAACAGTTTAACATTATCAGCTTTGATAGTTGGCCACTCCAAAGCTCTTTTTATGTAGGCATTAGCTATGACTTCTGAATTCCCATACCTGTCCTGTAATTCCTTTAAAGCCGCTGGGTATCCAACTCGAGCATCAATGTGTGAATAGCCAGTGACGATCTTGTGAGCCTCACCTGTTGTGTACTGTTCTAAATATGTCATTATTTCATCATCATCTGTTGCATTGTTTACTATCTTCGTTTTGAACTGACGCATAAATTTCTTGTAGTCTAAGCAGTTACCATCAAATTTCTTTATTTCACTTTCAGGCTTCTTTAATTCACGAACTATTCTGGCCATGACATCATTAACTCTCTTTAACTCTTCTTCAATTCTACTACTCCTCTTACTGGATCTAACTGAGTCTCCACTTATCTGCGATACACTATCTTCTGGTCTCACCTCTATTTCATCATCATTAATCTCTATGTTTGACATAATTTTCTTCTGGGTTTTCGTCTGAAGTTTCTTTTCTGCAGACTTCTTTTTACTGTTGGATAAAGGCATTTGTGAGATGTCATCTTTTGATCTTAATTCTTTACCTTCACTGATCCTTCCATAAGGTGGAATTTCTTCAGGAGCTTGATTTCTCTTTTCTGAATGTTTCTTCATACTTCTTGTTTCTACAACAGCACTAACTACTGTCTTGGAACCAGCAGACGGCTTTACTGGAGCAGGAGTCAGATTTTCAACAGACTTTGACCTATAAGTTGTAGGCATATTATTGTGACCATGTGACTACTGGTATGACTACCAAAGCTATTTAGAGGTTGCTTTACAAATATTATTACTATATATCAATGAAATAATTATAAACTACATGTATATGAATGATAACTTATATAATTAAAATATAAACCACATAGCAAAGTAAGCTTATAACTAATAAACTATTAGGGAATAGCAATGAAAGGTGACAGAGAACTACGTTGTGCTATCTCTATCCACAGTTAATAATATACATGTAACTTCATTTAAATGTTTTGACATCTAGGCTCGGAGGCTGCAGTGACTTTATAACTGGAAACATGTAACAAGAAATTACATCACATTGGATCTGTAGATTATTAGTTTCAACGTTGTATCACTTTGAACACAAAACCGTCAATAACATATGTGGCAGCAACGGGGTGATACATCAATTCGACAACTCTGTGGAGTAACCACGGGAAAACTTCAATTAATAATGACAGACTCTATTATGACTGTATAACTTTTATATTATAGCAGATGATGGCACAATATTACAGTTGCATCAAAAGAGTTTATAACTTTTAAACGAACATAGAGCTGTAACAATTTCAAAGTTGTTGAAGTTAGCTATGTAGATTAATACTAAAAGCTAAAGTTGAGTTCCCCATCAGAGATGCAGATTGACTGAAAAGACATAATATACAATAATATACTTTCTGAGGATAACCATAATAATAACAGAGTGCCACAGATAAATTCCACCTATCATGTCAGTATAACAAAGGGAATATGACAAGTCTGACAGATAAACAGAAAATACCTTGACATATGACTAGATTACTACAAATCCTAGGCTAACATACTATGCATATTAGTATCATATTGGTTTGACAGCTCATTCTATTAAAGATGTAAACAAACAGCTGATTGGGGTCACGTGATTTACTACTTAAAGGCGAGCGGGTTTTATGCACAAATCCACGCCAGCTTCACAAACGAATTACATACAAATTACACTGTGACAAATGACATAATTAGAATAACTGGTGCCACTGGTAGCTTATACAATAAACTATAACAATAGAAATAATGATACCGGTTTTTTATGCCCTCTAGCCGCTTTTAACCACACAGTGAAAAACTTCTTACTTGCTAACAAACATGGCGCCTCTGTGTGCAAAGCACACTGGATAACCCAACAGAACACCAGTGGAATAAGACCACCAATGAAAATGACATCATTATTATTCTACGCTAAATCAAAACCATTAAATTAATGGACTTGCTCTAAATGTATTCAACGAATAGTTTCGGTTATTACAGATATATAACATAACATTAACAATCACAAAGCTTACAGCAGTGAGATCTTAGAAACTTTTACATAAAATCATACCATAATATTATTTGGGCACTCACAACCGCTATAAAAAAAAATAATGCATTTTTCTCCTAACATGTACATTGTTGAGGATTTACGTAATTTCTTTGCCGTTTCTATTGAACATGGCTGTTGGTTGGATTCGAAGAGGAGTACTTCATATTAATTGCCCTTTTTTCGAAGATCATAATAGTCTTGTTTACATTGTGCGTGACTGCAATAGAGGTAAATTCTTATGACACGTGAACTATACGTGATTGACTAAGAATGGACTGTTTCACGCCTATGATAAGATTCCCGAATATCAATTATTTTAAAGTTCTACTATCAGACACTCATCATTAATTACCAACACAACACCCAGTATAATCTGTTGATGACTATGTATACAACTCTATAACACCAATCATGAGATTATGTGGCTTCTCTATATGTGCGCAATATTCTGCACTGACAGTACAATTTTATAGTTACATAGTGCATGTCGATCGTAGCCATGGTAGAAAATTGGGTTTTGAAAAATAGGCTGCTTTTTCAGCATGCAAAATGACCGATGTGTCAGATCTACTCACAGTCATTTTCCATAGCTCCCGGTCCCGACCGGAATATACGGCTGAAGTGGAACCCTTGCACCTTATCCTTTAAACTTATACCCCTGAACTTGAACGGCTTCTTCAGTGTTTTGTTTTTATATATTGTAGGCAGGTTATTATATAGGAAGGGGATGTCGTGTTGTGTTGTGTATACAATATATAACAAGGGATGCTGTTATCGCTGGAGAAAAGGTGAATTCATACAAATTGTAGACGGAATGAAAAGCAATAAGCTTATTTATTATATAATCCTTGAGTGGCATTTAGTGATTGAGCACATTAAAAAAACACAACACAATTTATATATGGAAAACAATCACTGGTTTATACGCATACAATTTGTACTTGATAACGATAAGAGAATACCTGTCGAAACGTCGTGTTATATGTGTATAAACCAGTGATTGTTTTCCATATAAATTGTGTTGTGTTTTTATTTATTATAATAAAGTACCATATCCCATGTTGATTTATTCATTCATTTATTTTTGAAAAATGCATGGGAAGTTAGAACACGATAGAATAAAAAAATATTGTAAACTTACATTTCAAATTTCATCAAAATCGGATTAAAATCGTGACCTCTACAGGATCCACAACATTGATATATATTTTCAAACTATTCGCGTATTAGCGACAGCCATTTTGTCCGGAAGTTTTGTCCAATTTTTACGAATTTCGACCTCAACCTTCATTACAGTGTAACGATGATATAATCAAATTTTTAAAATCGGATACTAATTGAGACCTCCAGAAGGGACCACAAGCTAAAGGTTGATTTTGCGTACAATCATGGGCTATAATTCAGGAAGTTACAATCCGATATGCGCAATTAGTTGTGGACACTCTACAGGTCACAATTCTGATCCGATTTTGGTGAAACTTGAAATATAGTTTTATCTCCAAAAGAACCTGGCTGCTTTCGATATTGGCATGTATCGGATCGAAACTTCATTTTGAACCGAATTTGATGAAACTTGAAATGCGTGTTAATAAGTCAATGTTCTTGGTTCATTTCAGATATTTCCACCCATCGGGTTCTAAATTCCTGAATTATGGCCGTCACTTTTACGCAAATGGTGTAAAAATATGGTATATCAATGTTGTGGACCTTATAGAGGTCACAATTTTACTTCGATTTTGATGAAACTTGAAATACATGTTTATAACCTAAAGATCTTAGTTCCATTGATGAACAGGGGTGATGTACGTCCACATGAAAATGTGGGTGTATAAAAATTTATTCTGATTCTCATACAATTCTTCCAAAAAAATCTTTGGTGGTAGAAAGATCATGTATCAAAGTTTTCGATCTATCTCAATCTCTTCATTTATTAATTCATGGTTCATCTCAGTCTATGGTTAAGTGGGGGGGGGGTGGATGGCTGAATGGTTAACTTGTAGCTTTTTGTTTTGCTTGTAGTGCGGTCACTTACTATTAGTTAGAGTAGTGTTTTAGCCCTTGGTACTGCAGAATGTTCTCGCTTCTTTTTTCTCTTTACACTTATTATTTTAGCGTTTTCTGAGATTCTATCCGGATTATCGCACATATTGTTGAAATTATTTGACGTTCTAACACCTGACGTCAACTGGCAGACTATCGCCATTGAAGAGACAACCACTGTCAAGATCGGTCGCATTATTTCTGTTGCGCCTTTTTTTGTAAATCATTTTTAATGAAGCCTGTACCATAACAGGCCCGGGGCTGTACAGCGCAGTGGTCGCTTATGGCTGGCCCCCAGACCCATTCACTTGATTATTTTAGTGTTTTCCAAGATTCTATCCGGATTATCGCCCTTATTGTTGAAATTGTTTGACGTTCCTCACCTTTGACGGGACTGTACAGCACAGTGGACGCTTACGGCTGGCCCAAGATCCATTTACTTGATTTGGTATTTGTTTATTTTTTGCTATCTCTCTTTTCTGTCTTGCAGGTTTATCTTGTAGATTTTTGGTTTGCATGTAGTGTGGTCCTCCTGCACTTACTATAAGGTGTGACATTGGGTTAACTGGCATGGTTTTGATTCCCCTGTCAAACCTTATGGGTTTTCTCCAAGTCTTCCGTTTCCTCCCACTGCTAACGCACAAGCAAATCATTGAAATAAAGTTGAACCATGTTGAACCCCATTCATGTATGTTTAAGTGACACAACAGTATCTGATAAACAGAATAATTTATTTTATATGACTTTGCAGTTGTAAGCCAATACTATCAAATCCCACAACTTACAACCTTATTGTTAACAAAAACTAACAGAGTTTATTCCTGGGAAAATTTGCAAAATTGTACATTAACTGGAATGAGTGATAAAGTTTATGATTTTGAACAAAACATTGCAATAAATAATTTATCTTCTGCAATATAACATATTTTTTCAAATAATTGTAATGGTGTTTCATTTTTTGGTGGTATTGAGTCATCATTTTGTAGCATTGGGATGCTTTTATTAAGATTAGGGTAATATTTGTTTCTCATGGGAGGAAACTGGAATGGCAAGACATCAATCATTTTGGTGTCCGAAAAGCAACGTGTAGTATGATTTATAATGAACTCGGTAGATACCCTTTAATTTTAGATAGAAAAGGTAGGATTTTTAAAATATTGGATTCGTCTACGTAATACTGATTATGTTATTCTCAACTCCTGTTATGAAGATATGATTTTAAATAATGACAATTGGATTAAATTTATTAAAACTGAATTAGATAGAATTGGTCTTGGATATAAATATTGCTTTTAAAAGAAGTTAATAATAGTACGTTCTATATTATAAAACCAGCAGCTGCCAGGCAGGATACGCCCCCATTTTCGAGAGGTGAATAGAGAACAAGCTAGAAAGAGATTTTTCCTACAATCATGGGCAATAATTAATGAATTTGCAATTTGATATGCGCAGATATCGAAAGAAACCCAAGATCTTTGGGTTATAAACATGCATTTCAATATTCATCAAAATAGGAGTAAAGTCAAGCGGGTATTAACTTTAGCCTCTAGAGCGCCCGCAAGATATTTCAAAGGGCCATAATTCTGGCAGTTATTATCAAAATTTGCTGAAAATCAATATGATTCTTCGTTTCATGGCTTTTAAACACTGTGTATAAATTTAAAGTCAATCAGATAATAACTTTGGCCTCTAGAGCGTCCACAAGATTTTTTGAAGTGATCAGGGGCCATAACTCTGGCAGTTATTATTGGAAATCGCTGAAAATGAGTAGGCTTCTTCATCTCATGACCTTAACTTAAACACTGTGTATAAATTTAAAGTCAATCGGATATTAACTTTAGCATCAAGCAATTGTGGACACCGGACTGACCGACGGGGGCAACAGCAATATACGACCACGTTTCAATGTGGGCGTATGAAAACCAAACAAATTCTAATGATTTTCTGATAATTACCTAATGAGTTTATGGTCTTAATCAGATTTCAGTGTATTATAAATGTTTCATTACCGCAAAAAGGAAAAATGTGTGACAACTCTTGTTGGCTGCCCGGACGATTTAGCTGCTATGGGCGTATGTTTTGATGCCTGGCAACCTATCTTCCTTAAAACAAATTTCATTTTATTTCAAGCTACCCTTGCTCAAATTAATTGTGTCACCAATTTATCAAACCATACCTTTGACAAAATCCTAATATATTTAAATTAATTCAATTATCAAGTACAACTTCAACATCCGAAATAAGGAAACTGGCCAAGTTTCTCATTTTGTGCAGATAAGAAAAGAACTACTCTTGTCTCTATTAAATGATAATTAAACTTGCCACATTACCTGACCTAACTAAAATGTTTGTATTTTTTTTTTATAGCTCAGTGAAAGTGCATTAGAAGATTATAATCGTGGTCGAATGTATTTAAGTGATATGGCAAGTAAAGAAGGTATACAGATATTTGATGATATCAATGATTCTATCAACTGTGCTATTTCTCTACTTAAAGATATAAAAGAGCCTAAAGAGATATGATTAGTATATTGGCTTGGTCAAATCACTTATCATTCTCTTACGTGACTTTTTTTTCTATTATATTGGATAGCATAATATCTAAAATTGTGAAATTAATGGATTAAGTGGATCTAATATTATAATAAAGAAATTAAGTGGTACTATATATTTATAAAGGTATTAAATGCAGGCTACTATGTAATATAAGGTACTATTATTGTAATACAAGAGATGTGTATTTAAGTGGTACTTTAATTTGTAACACAAGAAATTAATGCGTGGTTTAACATGTAATTCAGACATCATAATAGATGATGGTCATTGTTTTTTGTCAAAAAAATTGATTTGTCTATTGTGTAATTAATCACTACCATGATTATTGTAGTGGGGCGGACATGTGAAATGGGCGTGCACTTCCAGAAAGAAGTATCAAAATTTGGCTGAAGGGGTTTTTGGGTGTTGCTGATTGCAGAAATGACAGGAGCCACGACGTCACTCCAGTCGTTCCCATTAAAAATTGAGCAATTCAAAATGGCTGCCGTTATTCACGCTCTCGCACATAAAATTTCTATAAATGCCCTGATTTCAATGATGTTGCTGATTTAAAAAATGGCGGGAACTACGACATCACTCCAGCTGTTCCCGCCCCAAATTGAGAAATTCAAAATGGCCACCATGAAACACGTCCTCGTCCATTAAATTTCAATGAACTTGATGTCTATACCTGTGTTTTTACGGT
The DNA here is from genome assembly GCA_036850965.1 of Patella caerulea. Classification (NCBI taxonomy): domain Eukaryota; kingdom Metazoa; phylum Mollusca; class Gastropoda; family Patellidae; genus Patella; species Patella caerulea. The sequence goes on along the minus strand of JAZGQO010000001.1, from coordinate 43,174,196 downwards.
CAAGGAATCCAGTAAACCATATACGAAGACTCATAATTTGATTTCAATCACCATGTTACATATGCACATGACAGTGTTATAAAAATGTTCAAGAAACATCTGAACTTTCTTCATAAATCCAATATATTCGACGAAAATACATTTAACAAGGTATCAGTATCATTCTATTTTTCAGTTACAAGTCATGGTCATCTGGTCAATCATCAATCATGTCCAAAATATTTAAACTTGCTCCTTGGGCAGATGTTTATTGAACATTTTTATAACACTGTCATGTGCATATGTAACATGGTGATTGAAATCGAATGTGGACTGTTTGTGTTTAATGAGTAATAGCTAGTTACCACTGAAATGAAACATAATGCATTCATGATATCCGTTTAGCAAAGGAGAAGATGTAAATAATTCACCCGTTTGATTAGAATTATGACCATTTTTAGAAAACACTATGAAGGAGAACATTGCGAGTCTTCGGATATGTTTTACTGGATTCCTTGACCTTAAAAACATAGGTATATACATCAAGATCATTGAAATCGGGGCACTTAAAGGGACAATAACACTCTTGCTGGCTTGGCAGCTCCAGAAAATAAATAATAGCCTTATTCTAAGTACTAGATGTTTAAGTGTCCTACCTGTTGTGTAAATTATCCATTATGACCTATTTTACTTGTCCAGAGGGTTCGAAAATATTTTAAATCAAAGTCACATTTGAAAAGGTTTACGTTAGACTTTTCAAATCAATTAGTTGAATTTTTCCAATTTTTGAAATTAGGTGTGTTAAGAGGAAATTTATATCATCAATTAATTGGAATATTGTAAAATAATACAAGTTGTTGACCAGAATGAAGATTGGGACATATTATTCAGTTACAACAAGAGTGTTATTGGGGCTTTAAAGAAATTTTTTGGAAGAGAACGCGATTTATAGCAGCCATTTTGAATCTCTCAATTTTTGGCGGAAACTGCTGAGGTGACGTCGTGGCTCCCGCCATTTTTTAAATCAGCATACACAAACCTCCCTAGGCCAAATTTTCATGCTTCTTTTCTAAGTGCACAACTTTAGTCCAGGAGCTAGGTGGGTTTTATTCAACATGAAAGGTGCGGAAAGGTTGGGATGCTAGTCTTAGGGAAGACGTAATGGGTCTAAGGAAAGATGTAAAAATGTTTTGGAGAAACTGAAGGATATTGATGGTAGCATAATTCCTCCCTGCAAATTATCATTACAGATCAAAAGGGCACTATTGGTCGCAAAGATGTGGGTAAGAGCTGACAAATCATGAACTAACCAGCACCCATCGCTAAAAGATAGCTGGGAGTTGAGGGAAGGGCGGTATGAAATCATGATCCTGAACTCCGGAAGTCATTGGTTGAAAAGTACATTGGTTTCATGTCGATTAAAATTGTAATTACCAATGGGGGGCCAAGTGATATGTTCGTTATTTTTGAGATTATGTGATACTTGTAGCTATAACTTCATTAATTTTATATGTCATATATTTGCTCCTAGCAGTGTAAAATATGTCCATGCAGTTTTGTGTTAAATACCTGAAATAGATCACGAGATAACGAAAAAATAGCTCAGAGTAAAATCAAAAAATTGCAAATTGGTGACCTTTGATGTAATATGAATGTATATAAACTGATTTACATTCAGTGGTTTCCGTTTTTACTCTAATATCAAATTAGTTATGTTCGGCGAAATAAGCAATCATTTTCAATAGAATGCAAATTTCTAGCGTCTGGTTAATCCAGTCAACATACGACGTTTGATTTGGTGCAATTTGTCTAGCCCCATATTTTAAGTCTCTTGTTACAACTGGGACTGAAACGCATTATGGTACATGATTCGTGTACCAATGGTAAAATATTTATTTTGTCTTAAATATTGCATATCAAAAGATCACAGCATCAATGATGATTTAAATTAATCAATAATTCGTATTTTCAATTTTGAAGATTTTGGGTGATATATTGAGTTAGAGACTTAGCTACTTCAAGTTATATTTCATGGTTCAGGGCACAATCCTCTATCAAATATCACTGAAGTGGAACCTGCACCTTCCATGTTGAATAAACCGATTTTTGGGGGTACTATGGGTGGCTCCTCCTACCACACCCACCACTGGTGCAACTAAAGAATTGGGTTTCTGGGATCTCCTAATCCAGCCATACACCACTAACATCCCAAACCTTCCGCACCTTTCATGTTGAATAAAACCCACCTAGCTCCCGGACTAATTGTAACATATCCGCCCCATTGTAATGTTTTCCGGGGTGTTGTATTTGACAATTCCACTGATTTATAGGATAACTACTCTAGTACATTATTTTATGTGTATTGAAGTTAATGTGGCTGGTTATAGGACACATTTAACACATTAATGCCTTGTTTGCTTTATTTTTTTATTTTGCAGTATATTTTAATAATCAAAATTATGTGAATCACTTTTTAAAAATTTTATGTGGTTTAGTAATTTCTTGGATCATAAAAATGTGTACTCAAGAGTGCTTTGAATTCATGATTTTTATATACTTAGACTAATTAGTTGTATCAGTTATTTGTGATTTCTATGTATTTAGACTATTTGTAGCAGTGTGTTCATAATATTAGTAATTTGCATGATTTAATAATACCGATTAGGGATGATATAATATTTGTATTGTATCTTATAGCGACCTTCCGCAAGAGTTGGTTTGTTGCAAGGTATCCAACTGCACAGGGTCCGCACTATAAAATTAAACACTAACTCCAAAATAAGTGTTACAATGAAGTCTCAGTTTTCAAATGTACAATGAAATTTGATAGTTGTGGGATCCAAATTTAATATTAATTAAAAGTGGTATGAAGTTTTCTCACAAGAGTAAGCTTACTGCAATAAGCACAATTTAAAAACAAATTGTATGAGCTATACTTGTTATTGCTCTACAAATGATCTTCCAGTAGCAAATGACCCAAATTTTTACAGAAAATTACACTACTTTTTGCCAAAATATTTGCTGTGGTGTGAAAGAAGAGATGGTTCTAAATATGAATAAATGATTAGGTTTTAGACCAGTATGTCAAGAGTATGTGCCTAATTTATATTAGCTGCTTAATCTGAAATATTGTGCCTTAAATCTTTCTCAAATATTGTGTGCATAGATAAGGGAATAATTCCTTGAATATAATTTATATATTGTTAATTTTATGTCTTAATATTTTCTGAGAAATAAACGAATCTTTGTATGAATCCTAAAAAAAAAAGACTTAGGCTGGTTCAGTTATCCCCATATCTATAGACCAATCAAAACTTATATTTGTTAAGAAAGCCCAGATTTCTTTAAATGACATCTAGAAGCACAGTTTGTTATGCAACCATAGAAGATATAGACATAAATCTACCTAGAAAACATTTTTCTGAAACAGTCTTTCCATTGTCAAGTGTCTGAAGCATGATATATTCCTAACTGACTGAGCTATGGTTTTGTTATCAAAAAGTTGGTTGGTCTGCTTCTGAAGCAATGGGCAACACACATCCGAAGTTTTGAAGCATTTCGTAACCTGTTCCTTGTCTGCAAATGAATCTGTTTGTGACAGATGTTCTGCTCAAATCCAATCAATAGTCTTAGTTTATTTTTAAATACGTGGTTGGATGACCGGATTTTTAGCATGTGTGCTGTATCATTAGGACTGTTATTGAGTTGACCAGCATGGTTAATGAGCCAAGTGTTCAACCTCATAGGTTTTCTCCAGGTCCTCCCACTGCTGAAGACACCTACGTGCAATCAAACCAATTTAAACCATGTTAGTTTCGAAATGACCTAGTTTGTGTCATAATGTGGACGTATTATGCCGTTGTCTTTGTGTGTGTGTGTGTGTATTTGTGTTTCTGTTGTTCGCCTACAGGGCGCAATTCTTATTGGTTTTTATTCATACTTATTCTTTATACCCTATAGATGACCCCTATTGCTTTTGGTGTATGCCCAATCCACAGGGACATAGTCACGCCCATTTCTTGTATTTGTTTGTTTTTTGTCTGCAGGCCACATTTCTTTCCATATCATTTTGAAACTTTGTACACTTATTCTTTGTACTGAAAGGAACACCCCTATCGTTTGGGGTGCATCTTCAAACCCCAGGTACTCAAGAGTGCTCTAGAGCTATGCCCATTTTCTTTTCGTGTTTTTTACAGGCCACAAGGCCACAATTCTTAACCAATCGTTTTGAAACTTTAAATACTTATTCCACTGTTGCCACAAACAAATGTGGGATCGAACTTCCATCCATGACAAGACCATCTACATATATAGCTTAGACCCCCCCCCCCACCTATTTGATTTTGCCAATTAAACGAATGTTGAAGATGGTCTATGGGGTAAAATATTGTTATGTACATGTACGTTTCTAACTATCAAAATGGCATATTTCTAGTGTGAAATTCAATTCTAGAATTATTTACATTGTAATTGTTTATTTTTTCATTTATATGTAATTATTATATTGACTAGTTAGTTTCTCTCTATATAAAATTATTAGGCAATGCGCCAAATAACATTTTTTCAATTTTGTGTATTATTAAGATATTACTATAGACATGGATCCTTCTGTTAGCCCAGAAAGTGCCTTGAGATATTTCTAATCACTGTCCTTTGTCACACCAAGGCTATTCCTCATCGACAGCCTGACATGTCTACTGAATACAACATCCACATTTCTAAACCCAAGCCTTTAGTTCTTCATACAACTAGAATATTTACAAATATTTTTTAACTTGTTGCGAAAACTGTCAACTCTTTATTTAATCTCCCATAATGCCCCTTTGATGTAATCAACAACCCCTATGTTTCTGAAGCAAGTTTTACAAATGTAGTGGTTAAAACGCGATCAAGCTTTCTATTGGATGATGCAACAACCCAGGCTGTATTAAACAAGAAGTTGAGTTTTGATGTGTACAAAATACAAACACATTCAAGATCTTTTGATCCATAACATAATAGTTCCGTTTCATCTGAATCGGGCAAATAAAGGGGAGCTGCTATTTTGTTGGCAAGTTTCGGTAAAATTTTCACGAAATCCGAACTCCAGCTAAAAGTAAGAGGTTTTCATACAATCGGGGGTAATAATGCATTAGGTTGCGGACTGATACATGTCACTATCGACAGGAACCTAGATTTTTTGGATATAAACATATTTTACGTTTGTCGTAATCGGTATGTGGGCATATAAAAGGAATCAGCAGGTGCCAGAAAGGATACGCCCACATTTTCGAGAGATGGACAGAGAAGGAGCTAAAAAGAAAGTGATTTTTCCTACAATCAAGGGCCATAATTCATGAAGTTACAATCCGATAAGCGCAAATTTCGAAAGGAACCAAGATCTTTGAGTTATTAAACATGCATTTCAAGTTACACTATTCGCGTACCATATTTTTACATTATTTGCGTACACGCAGCAATCATTTTGTGTGATTCTCAGGAAATTCCATTTCAACGTTCCTGACGGTGTAACAGGGATATAATCAAATGTTTTTTTTAAATTAGATAATAATTTTATTGTGACCTGCAGAGGGACCACAAGCTAAACAGGCGATTTGTCGTACAATCAGGGACCATAATTCAGGAAGTTACGATTCGATATATGCAAATATCAACAGGAATCGAGATCTTTCGGTTTTAAACATGAAAGTCAAGTTTTATCAAAATCAGATTAAAAATGTGACCTATACAGGCTCCACAACCTTGATATAACCATGGACACCCATATTCCGCGCAGTGTTTGGTTTGATTAGAGCTAATTCACTACTGTACAGAGTGAACATTCTTGTGCTAAATTGTGATTGGTCAGTAGTCCCATTACCAACCAGTAGCTGACAGCTGCCTAGTCATTCGTATGGGACGAAAAACCGAGATCCCTTGGCAGTTGGAATTCAATATAAGTGTAGGCCATAGCGCCGCTACCCAAGCAAAATTTCCCTCATAGCACACTGTGTGGCATATGCCCGTCTTCCATTCGAGTAGGACGTTAAACCCCATTTCATTTCATTTCATGTGAAAACTTAACTGCACATGTAATACATTCGCCAAAAAACATGAATTGTCAATTTATGGAATACTTAACTGCACATGTAATACATTCGCCAAAAATCACGAATTTCTAACATTGCAAACAAGATATGCCCCTCTAAGAGCATCACTATACTCTAATTCTTAGTGTACATCACCAGGAAAATGTTTGTCGAAATATCATATTGTAACCCATGAAAATAGTAAGATTACACAAGCCCAAACTTGTTAGGGGGGCAAATACTTCCGGGGGCACCGATGGGGCTTCCGGGGGCGCCGATGTACCAACACCGCGCAAGGGTTTATAGAGTGCTCCCCATAACCATATTAGGGTTCGGGTTAGCCTTACAGACGTCTATTGAGAAAATTTGACGACCTCAAACGCATTTGCTTGCTTTCCCTGAAACAGAGGTGGTCTGATATAGCCTTAGTTAGCCGGGTCGAATTCCAATCAATCGTTTACACTCCACGGAGACAGGGCCGTAGGGAGCAAATTTGGACTGCCGCAAACGTGTTTTCCTGCTATTCCAGTCCGTGAATACAGCAACTTAAATGTGGTCCAATATAGTCTACCCTCGGTGGCGTACCATACCCATACTCCTCGCAGTGTTTCGTTTGATTAGAGCTAAGCCCACTTAACACTGTTGTAATGGAAGCAAATATCTGTTCAAAATTATGACTGGTCAATAGTCCGATTAACAACCAATAGCTTACTGCGAAACAATGCCATTACGCTTTAAACATAGATCCAAATTAGACCAAACATGTTTATATAACTATTTTAACGTTAGGTCATGGCCCTTGCGTGACAAACGAGGATATCTAAACAGATACAACACCTTAAATCACTGTCCAAAATTTTTAGGGAAGGCCCCAGATTAAACGAAGGGCTGTCATGTTGCTGGCTAGACAGGGATTTCACGGGCCATTGTTGTAGTTGAATTCACAAAAAATAATCAATGCCTGAAAAATGTGGCACAAAGTAGGGTGGTTCCAGACAAAATGTTTTAATCCATAGTCAATTTATACAAACTCGCGGTATTCAATTTAAAGATTTCGGGCACTTTTTTTGCCAACCAGATGAAATAATACTCTTTTTTTTGTTTTCACTTTACCCGTCTGCCCGAAAAGTCAGATTGCCTATGGTGCCCCCCCCCCCCCCTCCCCGGGAAAATTTTAGAAAATAAGGTTTGCACCTGAAAATGACGGAAAATTTCAATTTTGAAGCTGAATTTATGATATTGGCGTATTATGATACTTGGATATGAACAATATCAACATTTGTAAGGAAGGAATACAATCTGATTAAAACACAGATTCAATTTCGTTTCGTTTTTTATAGTTCAAAAAAACTTGTTATTTAACTCGCGTTCTGTCTGAAATGAGGGGTCAGCCAATCGAATGGTCTGTCGAATCGACCGTTTGACCTTTTCATGCGCGGAACTGTGGGTAGATATTACTAGCGTATAGAAATCAAAACAAAACAAAAGTAGATTTTAAAAAGCATGGCGGTCGCTAATTGGTTAATCGAATGACTGACGTTATTGGGTCAGATGTTCCGTGCTTGATACCTGACGTCATAGAACGTGAGCTCCCGCTATAACTTGTTAGATCTACATGAGAGAGAGAGAGAGAGAGAGAGAAATGGGGTTTAACGTCCACTCAACACAAACTAGGTCATTTCGGGACTAACATATGGTTTAATTTTATTTCAATAATTCGCTTGCGCGTAGGGGTCTTTAGCTGTGGGAGGAAACCGGAGTGCCCGGAGGAAACCCACGAGGTTGAGAAGGCGCCCCTATCTCCATGCCACATACGCTCACACCAGGGCTCGAAACCACAGCCGCAAGCCAGAGGTGACCGGCCAGCTAGAGCTCGAAGCGCGGCACTCTAGACCACTAGGCCATCCCAACCCCCCTAGATCTACATGAGTGTAACATAGGCCATCGAACGTATAAAAAACGAAACGAAATATAGATCTATATTTTAATTAGATTGAAAGGAATAGGACTTTAACGTACCTATAATAATTTATGAGAAAAATGAAAACTGCTGAATCGGGTTACAATTTTGAAGATATCACGCCATTTTCGGCGACCAATTCATTCGTGGGAGCTTAACTAATCTCACTAGCATTATATTATGGGCGCCCATTGTCCATTATCTCGTCATGATGCCCCCCCCCCACACACACACCGGAATGAAGCACCCCACACATTATGTCGTTTGAATTTTGAAGATTATCACGCCGTTACGGGCGCCTAATTCATTCGGGGCGCCTAACCAATCTCACTAGCATTAAATTATACGAGCCCACGATCTCGGCATTGAAGAACAAATTGCGGGCGCCCAAAGAATCTGATTCAGCATTATGTATTGTTAACTGCCCAACATTTTAAGGCGCCCCACCATTTATGTCATTATGCGCCTCTCCGGGATAAGGTACCCCACAGATCAAGCCGTTTTGGACGCCCGATTCATTCGTGGGCGCCTAGCTAATCTCATTAGCATTATATGGCGCCCATACGTTAGTCTTTCACGCACATTACAAGATAACTAAAGATAGTCTTTTCTGACCTATCTTGTAATTAAGATAGCTAAATTTACGGAAGCCCATAACAAGAGAGCCAGAATTTTTTTACTCATTTGATTGACCCTTATGGGCTTCCGTGTAACGGTGATATAATCAGACGTTTTTTTAAATCGGATAATAATCTTGACCTCCAGAGGGACCTCAAGCGAAAATAGGTGTTTTTTCGTACAATCAAGGGCCACAATTCAGGAAGTTGCGATCCGATATGAGAAAATATCGACAGGACCCAAGATCTTTTGGTTATAAACATGCAAAATCAGTTCAAAATTGTGACCTCTATAGTGTTCACAAGCTAAAAACGTGATTTTTTTTGTACAATAAGGGGCCAAAATCCATGAAGTTACAGTCTGATACATCCCAATATCGAAAGGAACCGAGATCTTAGGGTGATAAACCTCTATTTTAAGTTTCATTGAAATCGGATAAATATAGATTGCCAGGCAACGAAACATACGCCCACACAGCAGCTAAGTCATCTGGGAGGTCAACAAGAGTCGCATATTAAGTAATTGATAAAGATCTGCCCCATGCCAACGTTAAGTATACGAAACATTTAATACTATGGATTTAGCTGTTCAATTATCGATTTTCAAGAAATTCACACTCAACAATCATTAATGCGTAACGGGGATATAGTCAAACGGAATAAAATTGTGACATCCATAGGGTTCACAAAGTAAAAAAAAACATGATTTTTCGTACAATCAGGGGCCAAAATTCAAGAAGTTATGGTCTAATGTGCCCGAATATCGAAAGGAACTGTGATTTTGGGGTTATAAACTTACATTTCAAATTTCAACAAAATCAGATTCAAATTGTGACCTCTACAGGGTCCACAACCTTGATAGATCATAATATTTTACACTATTCGCGTATTAGCGGCAGCCATTTTGTCTGTCAATTTTGGTCCGATTTTCATGAAATTCGTAGTCACCCTCCCTCCATAACCATGTAACGGTGATATAATCAAACGGTTTTTTTTAATCGAATTTCAATTTTGACCTCCAAAGGGCGTTTTTTCGAACAATCAGGGGACATAATTCGGGGGGTTACGATCTGACGGGCGCAAATATCGTAAGGAACCAAGATCGTTGGGTTATAAACATACATGTCAAGTTTCATCAAAATTGGTTCAAAATTTTGACCTCTATAGGGTCCACAACCTTGATATAACATATTTTCATACCATTTGCGTACAAATGGCGGCCATTTTGTCTGTCAATTGTGGTCCAATTTTTACGAAATTTGAACTCAACGGTGATACAATCAAACGGTTTTTTAAATCGGATAACAGTTTTGACCTCCAGAGGGACCACAAGCTTCAATATAGTTCACAACCTTGATATAACAGATTTTCACACTATTCGCGTACAAATGGCGGCCATTTTGTCTGTCAATTTTGGTCCGATTTTCACAAAATTTGAACTCAACCTCCATAACCATGCAACGGTGATATAATCAAACGTTTTTTTTTTTTAATTAGATATCGGACCAAAATTGACAAACAAAATGGCCGCCATTTGAAAATATGTTATATCGAGGTTGTGGACCCTATAGAGGTCACAATTTTGAACCGATTTTGATGAAATTTGACATGTATGTTTATAACCCAAAGATCTTGGTTCCTTTCGATATTTAAGCCCATGGGATCGTAACTTCCTGAATTATGTCTCCTGATTGTCCGAAAAATCGCCCTTTTAAGCTTGTGCCATGATTATATCACCGTTACATATCCTTTCGATATTTGCACCGATCAGTTCGTAACTTCCTGAATTATGTCCGAAAAATCACTTTTTTTAGCTTGTGGTCCCTCTGGAGGTCAAAATTATTATCCGATTAAAAAAAACGTTTGTTTATATCATTGTTACATGGTATTGAAGAAAGAGTTTGAATTTCGTGAAAATCAGACCAAAATTGACGGGCAAAATGGTCGCCGTTTGTACGCGAATAATGTGAAAATATGTTATATCAAGGTTGTGGACCCTATAGAGGTCACAATTTTGAACTGATTTTGATGAAACTTGAAACAGATATTTATAACCCAAAGATCTTGGTTCCATTTCATATTTGCACATATCTGATCGTAACTTCCTGAATTATGGCCCCTGATGGTACGAAAATTGCCCTATTTTTTTAGCTTGTGGTTCCTTTGGAGGTCACAATTATTAACGGATTTAAAATAATGTTTGCTTATATCACTGTTTCACCGTAATGAAGGGTGAGTTTGAATTTCGTGAAAATCTGACCAAAACTGATGGACAAAATGGCCACCGCTTGCACCCGAATACTATAAGAATATAGAATATCAAGGTTGTAGACACTGTAGAGGTCACAATTTTAATCTGATTTTGATGAAACTTTAAATACATGTTTATAATTCAAAGATCTTGGTTCGTTTCGATATTTGGGCATATTGAATTGTAACTTCCTGAATTATGGCCCCTGATTGTATTGAAAAAAGCCTTTTTAGCTTGTGGTCCCTCTGGAGGTCACAACTATTATCCGAGTTTAAAAAAACGTTTGATTATATCACCGTAATGAACGTTGAGGTCGAATTTCGTAAAAATCGGACTAAAACTCCCGGACAAAATGGCTGCCGCTAATACGCGAATAGTGTAAAAAATATGATATATCAAGGTGCTGGACCCTGTAGAGGTCACAATTTTAATCCGATTTTGATGGAATTTGAAATATAAGTTTATAACCCCAAAATCACAGTTCCTTTCGATATTCGGGCACATTAGACCATAACTTCTTGAATTTTGGCCCCTGATTGTACGAAAATTCATGTTTTTTTTTACTTTGTGAACCCTAGATCACGGTTCCTGTCGATATTGGGGCACATCGGACCATAACTTCCTAAATTATTGCCCCTGATAGTAAGAAAAAATCATGTTTTTTACCTTGTGGACCCTATAGAGGTTACAATTTTATTCAGAATTAAAAAAAAACAACTTTACACATTAATGATGGTTGAGTGAATTTTTTGAAAATCGATAAATGTACAGCTAAATCCATAATATTAAATGTTTTGTATACTTAACGTTAGCATTGGTCAGAAATTTATAAAAACCAAACAAATTCTAATGATTTTCTGATAATTACTTAATATGCGACAACTTTTTTGACTGCCCGGACGATTAAGCTGCTGTGTGGGCGTACTTTTCGTTGCCTGGCAAACTATTTTTAAAAGTGATCAATGGTAATAACTCTGGCAGTAATTATCGGATAACGCTGAAAATCAATAGGCTTCTGCATCGCGTGACCAATCGCTGTGTATAAATTTGACAACTCTGGTATAATTATCGGATATCGCTGAAAATCCATAAGCTTCTTCATCTTATGACCTTAAACACTGTATATATTTAAAGTCAATCGTATGTTAACTTTAGCCTTTAGAGAGTTAACAAGAATTTTTTAAGTGATGAAGGGCCATAACTCTAGACTGGCACTCGCGGTAATTATCGGAAATCGCTGAAAATCAATAGGCTTCTTCGTCTTATGACCTTAAACACTTTGTTTACATTTTACGTCAATAAGATATTAACTTTAGCCTCTACAGCGTTCACAAGAAATTGTGGAGGACGACAACAATATACCACTACATTTCCATGTGGGTGTATAAAAAAATTGAGAAGTTGACAAAGTAATTAAGACTTTATTTGGCCTCAAAATGTATGGTAAATGAACATTAAATAATGACCAGCGGCTGCCAGGCAGGATATGCGCACATTTTGCAAGAGATGGATAGAGAACATGCTAAAAACGCACTTTTTTTCCCCAAATATTTTATTTTTGGATGTATAATATGCAATACTATATTTGTCGTCTAAGAGAAGTAGGACTCCGTGCACGACGACCTTATGTTGGAGCTATCGTCAGGGATCATCACCGTCAGCGGCGTTTGATATGGCTCAAGGATACCAGGCATGGAGAAGAGTAGACAGGCAAAGTTAGCTACGAGAATGTAGCTAAAAACGTTGGTTGAGATATATACTATTCAAAAAAAGTAGGGGATATTTGATTTTTAAGTGTTATTAAAGTCACCTACTGAAACTGACGAAGAAACATGACGTCAACGTCAACAACGTCCTGCCAATGTCCAAGAACTTGCTGCTGCGTTGCAACAGGAATGAGACAATCTGGACCAAAATGACCCTAGACGTCTCATTAGGAGTATGCCACGTCGGATCAATGCTTGTTTGGCAAACAGAGGAGGATTTACCCATTACTGACTTTGTTATGATGCTGTGGTAACTTTGCTGTTTGACCCCGGGTATCATTTTACCCTTATAATGGCCAGTCTGTGCCTTACTTAGTCTAACCATCATTTGGAATAAATCGATGAATGTGAACTTCATTTCATTTTGTCTTTTGTTTCTTCGTCCGTTTCATTACGTGACTTTAATAACACTTAAAAATCAAATATCCCCTACTTTGTTTGAATAGTGAATAGTATATGTTAAAGTTAAATGTAATGTAAGTGTCTTACCAGTTTGTGGAAATGAGCTGTGTAAATCAGGAACAATGAACCAGTCATCCAACCAGAAAATGAAGAGTGGGAAAAGATACTGATTCATATCTTTTAATGAAATGCGCCACCCAAATAACCAATCAGAATACAAGAAATCATATCACCTGATAAACAACCTCAAAATGAAATGTTTATCAAAACCTTCCAGAACAAAAGTAACTCCTCAATATTTTAAACTAAGGACACAAAGAACAAATTACACCAAACATAAAAATCAACTCCTAGTTCCTACAAAACTAAGACCAAAACCTCAAAAGTATAACTACAATAGCAACTTATATACACCACAACCCATAACATCTTTTTTTGCTTTTTTAACTATGTAAAATAAAACTCGAAATCCCATTAATTAAATAACAAGATCAAACAACGAAACGGACAAACTGAAAAGTAGAAAATTATACCCCGCTACATACTTCCCCCCACCGTTAAATGACGTCCTCGTCATTACTTACCAGTGAAATAATATTATTTATTACAGGTTATTACACCGAGTAAAGCATTACTCACTTCTTGAGACATGGACGTAAATGTACCGGCCGAATGCAAAGACTGAATATACTTAGCTCTTTCCATCCATTCTGGCGATGTATTAACTTGAGACATGACAAATTCTCCATCTCTCATCCACTGTGGTCTTCGTCGATTACGTCCTGACCTTCTTGGTGGCGCCTCAACATCTAAAGATTCTCCAGATGAATCCTGCTCTAAAACAGACGGCATATGATGATTTATACCCGTTCCAGGTAGGATTATATGTTTAATTGTAATTAAGTGTGGCAGAAATACTATAAATAACAATAATCAATCGTTGTTTTGATGAAAAATATTGTCAATTTTGCATAATATTAGCCATTGTGGATCACGATCGCACTTGCAACGCTGATTGAAATGGAAAGAAATTTCATCTGTCACACGGAGTTGACAGATGAATTTTTTTTTCTATGGCAAAGTGTGCTCTGCAGTGATGCGAGTCGCTTTCATCTTTTATCACGCTAATTGCGCACTCGGCAAACCTCGGAAGATTTCGGACAATCTAAACTCGGCTGTATGATGAATTCCGCCATATTGGAACTACTTTAAAGGTCCCGTATGAAACATGGCTGCGCCCATTCCGAACACAAGTTGGCGACCTATTTGGCTAGCGACCTATTCGACCGATTCAGCTGACGAAATTACACTTCTATTCTGAGCTAAAGGAATGGATAAAAAATAATGTATTCTACTTTCATTTGATAGACATAACGTTGGATTTTATTGGTTGATAAATAGATGAGTTGAGGCGACTGTTGTCTTTATTCTAAATAGGTTTCCGACGAACAGGTTGCAGCTCGATCGGTCGAATAGGTCGCTAGCCGAATAGGTTGCCAATTTGTGTAATAGCGTCAAGTTTTCCTGTTAAAGTATACCGGTAGCCGCATCGCAAATGCATGGGCGTAGGTACATATCACTTACTGTCATACAGCCGAGGCTAGATGTAGTTCACGGAATCTGCCGAGATTTGCCGAGTGGCTGATTGCGGTCAACCAAACTGATCCCGCAGTGAATATTCGCTTGGCCGCTACAATCACTGATGCATGACATGTATTATCTATGATGACATCGACGAGGCTAAATGAGTACGGCATATTAACTTTTTTACTCCGACAAATTAAATTTTCAAACATTTTTTTGAGGTAAAAGAAAAATAAATAAAGACGTTTGAAGTATTTGTAGTTAAAAAATATTTCCTATTTAGTGTAAATGGGTATTAAAATGAGTAAAATGCATCATTTTGCTCGAAGCAGTTAGGTGTTAAGTAAACATTGCATGATCCGTTTAGCCAATGACTACCGCCGTGTGCGGTCAACGCACGTGTTGTGGACAGTCATCTGTTACAGAGATAATTCGTATGCAATTCTCTGTGACTGCTGCGTCTTCGAAACAGATCGATCGGTTGGGGAGGCTTCATTTCATCCCCCCCCCCCCCCGTACACATTTGCAGGGGTCGCGTTAATGCTGTAGACTACCGTGATGATGTCTTGCAACCAATTGTTGCTCCGATGTTTCGAGCGCACCCACAACTTCAGCACTTCCAACAGGATAATGCACATCCGCATACCGCTTGTGTCAGTATGGCCTACCTGGCTGCTAACAACATCAATGTCTTGGACTGGCCAGCTATGTCTCCGGGCATGGCACCGATAGAACATGGCTGGGATGAGATTGGACGCCATCTGTATAGGAGATCACAGCACACCCTTGCTGCTTTAGAAGCTGCTCTTGTCCAAGAATGGAACAATTGCCCCAGGCCTTCTTGCAAACATTGGTTAATTCCGTGCGATGTCGCTGCACAGTGTGCGTAAGAGCCTATGGAGGACACATACGCTACTGACATCACTTCTGTGTCCTACTTTTGGTTTTGACCCCTCTAACTTTGTACCGTTGAAAACAAATTAAACATCCATATGTGTACAAATGTGTTGTTATTGATGTGTTCCCTTTTGAATATTGTTCACAATAAGAAGCAAAATCAGTAAGATATGCTTACAGGATTATTTTGTTACACGAAAAACTAAGTGATGCGTTTTAGATGTCAATAAAATAAAACCAAGTACGAACAATCCAAACCATTATTAGACAGAATTTGAAGTCCTAAAAAAACGTTATATGCAAAATAGTGTAATCAGCAAACAGTGGTAACAGGTGTCGGGAAGAGTAAGCCATAGCTGCATCCAAACTATTAGGCAAAATGTCGATAAAATAGCGTGATTGGCCAATGAACTATCGGTATGCAAAAGGCACGTGATGAACTGTGTTAACGTAGTAGACATAATCAGGGAGATAGTATTAGTATACGTGTTAATTAAATATATCTAGAATAATAGCTGAGAGAGACACGTTATATTTACCAATCAAGTCAATATGACGGCCATAAAACTTTTAAAAGGTTTTTATAAGGTTAGTGCGCACGTATCCTTGTAGTTGAATGCTTCGATCTACTTAAAAAATCAGAATAAAAGGAACAAGCTCTCGCTTAACAAATTAGCTGTGACACAAACACTCCATAGGCTGGTGGTATTGGAATGTAACTACTAATAAATGGAAAGTTAACAATCGGAAAGTCAAAGTCATCACGTTTATTGTACAATTTAACACTCAGTTTATGGGAATTGTCAAAATCGAGACGCAGATCCAAGTAGGATTAATTGTCACTGTCAGTGGTGTTTTTAATTTCCAGCTCATCAGGATATATGAATTCGACATAATCACTAAATTTTGGATTATTAAGTGATAAAACATCATCGATATATGGATAAGTGAAATTAAAATGTCTGACTAATTGTTTATTTGTTTTTACGTGCGCTTGGATGTAATCAGCAAGCAAAGGTGCACAGTTGGTACCCAAGGGGATACCTACCACTTGCTGATATATTTCCCATCCAAATTCAACAAAGATGTTATCAATTAAAAAATCCAACATATGAATTATCTTGATGGCGGTAAATTTGTTTTTGGAATTACTGTGATTTTTAACGAAATATGTGGATTTGTAATTAACAACTAAATATTGATATCTAGCAGTTCCCGATTTAGACGAAAAGACACCGTGAATAATGTCTTTCAACCTGGCTTTTAATTTACTATGGGGAATTTTAGTATACAAAGTAGAAAAGTCAAACGTTTGAATAGATGAGACTGAAGCAAGGGATCTAGATTGCAAACCATCAAGTAATTCTTTGGAATTTTGTAATATCCACATTTGATTTATACCACTACGAGAGTATATAATTTCGGTCGTTTGAGGGTTCACAAGGTTAAACTAAAACAAGGGCCATAACTCTGTAATTACATTAATCTACAGAAATTGTTGAAACTTTCGTTTTACTAATTCAAATAATGCATATAAATTTCATACTGATCAGATGATAACTTTTGTCGTTCAAACATTCAACAAAGTAAAACAAGGACCACCTTTAGAAGTCATTGACGGAAATTTGCTGAAATTCAAAAGGCTTCTTTGTTTCACTAATTTTAAATGATGCATACATTTTACATATCGGATGATAACTGTTGACATAAGATCAGAGCGTTCACAAGATTCAACAAAGTGAATCAAGGGACATAACTCTAGATGTAACGAACGAAAATTGCTGCAATTCACGCAAAGGCTTCTTCATTTTACTGATTTAAACGATACGTATAAATTTCATACAAATCGAATAATAACTTGCGTCGTTAGTGCCATAACTCAAGGCATAATTAACCCAAATTGCTGTAATTGAATTAGTTGCTTCGTTTCACTAAATTAAGTAATGCATATACATTCAGGCCAGTAGCTAGCCCAAAATTGTTAGGGGACAAAGGCTTCTGGGGGCGCCGATCCGATGTACCTACATTTGATGGTCCGCGGCATACAGTAACGCGCAATGGAAGTGTCAATATATATATGGTGCCCTCCATGAATTTGGGGAGGGGGCAGAACTTTATATTGCGGGTTAGGCCTACATGGACACCCACCCCTGAGAAAATTTGACGTCTTCCCACATTTGCCGTAAGGATGCCTTGAGTTTCAGATAATTCTTCATAAATAAAAATGGTCTGATGATGTTCAGTACGAACAGAAAGCGCTAACCGTCAACTTATGAAAGAGATCATAACATCTAAACTAAACTGAACACGGAATCAAGAATTAAGCCGCCTCTTACGTCTGTTACATGATGGCTTCGTTCTAATAGGAGCTCGTTACAAGGACCTCCCAAGCCAGCGACAGGATTTCCCAAGATATTAATCGAAGCGATGCTGAACGGAGTGTCGGAATGATGACTCCAAATTCGAATGGATTATTTCTGGACAGTTTTGTTGAGGGATTACTGACAGATATTTTGGTTGATACTGGTGTCAGTATTTCTATGGTATCAACTGAATTTTACGATAAGCTCAAAAATAAACCCCTGTTAGCCAATACGAGCTACACAGTGAAACAGGCTGATGGTTCTGCCATGGGTGTACGGGGTAAAGGGATATTTTCTGTAACTATAGGTAAAATACATATGCAAATCAAATGTATGGTTTTAAAGCTCTCTACTGAGGTTGTTTGGGGTTTGGACTTTTTGATGGAGAAAGACATTATCATTGATCCAGCAAAGAGGGAGTTGTATCATAATGGAAATGTTTTACCTTGTAGACTAAAAGGGGGAATTGGTGTTTTTCGGGTTCGGATAACAGATGACTGTTTGGTGTTACCAGGGGAGGAGAGTATAATCACTGCTAAAGTGAATTCTTCAGGCCAGGGTATAATTCCTGTTGAGGGGGTAGTAGAGGGACTGAAATCAAACTTAGATAACCCTATTGTCGGGAGAACTTTAGTGAGACCAGCAGAAGATGGTACTGTGTTCATCAGGGTCATAAATCCCTATCCAGAAGAGAAATTGATGAAGAAGCATGACACTTTTGGCCTCATGGAAACTGCATCTTAGATTCATGAGTACACTACAGTCCCGTGTAACGATGATGATAATGAGCTGATTAAAAACCTTCTACAAACCTGCGAGGATCTATCAACGGAACAGTATGAAGAAGCTCTTAAAGTGTTGACACGAAACAAGGATGTATTTGCAAAATCTGATGATGATTTAGGTAGAACAGATTTAATTCATCATTCTATTGATACTGGTTCATCGAGACCAACCCGCCAACCCTTGAGAAGATTGCCGTTTTCTTCAAGAAAGGAAGTTAGAAACCACTTAGTCTCGACGTGATTTAATTGAAGAGAGTTTTGGACCTTGGGCTTCCCCAGTTGTGCTCGTTGGAAAAAAAGATGGTACAACCAGATTTTGTATTGACTTCAGGAAGGTGAATGCAGTGACAATTAAAGATGCCTACCCATTACCACGGATAGATGAGACTTTAGATTGTTTAAATGGTGCTAAGTGGTTTTCTTGTCTTGATCTGCAGAGCGGATTCTGGCAAGTCAAGCTTAACCCAAAAGATAAAGCTAAAACGGCTTTTACAACCCCGTTTGGGATATATCAGTTCAAAGTCATGCCAATGGTCCTTAGTAGGCTAATAGTCCCGCTACCTTGAACGACTTATGGTTCGCGTTCTTTCTGGTCTTCATTGGAGGACTTGTCTCATCTACTTAGATGATATAATTGTAATCGCCTCAAATTTTGAGGAGCATTTGTTAAGACTGGAAGTGTAATGTCCAAATTATTGCATTCGGTATTTATTAGTTATTTGACAACGTGAATTGAAATGTGAATTACTCGTGTACAATTTCGGTAATGAGAGTCTAATTGACCTCGTCTTTATTTCTTATTAAGATGTCATTGTTGTATAATCGTGTCTATTGTCTTAGTGATAGTTGATAATTATGGGATGTGAACGAAGCATGGCGTGGAGGGCGAGAATGTCCCCACCGGCTTCGAAACCATTTTTCACCGCATTGTTGTGGTAAATATGTGAACAGTGAATCTCCGTGAACATTTTGTGAACAATTTATTATGTGGTGAACTCTTAATTTTATGTAATTAAGCCATTCTTGTCGTGAAAACCGTGAACATGTGACTTCCTTTCTTTCGTGAGTGATTTGTGAACCTTATATGATTACGTGAATCCTGAGTTTTATATGTTTGTCATTTGTCTACTGTAAACTATAATTTGTTGATAAATACATTAACATTTGTTCTATAATTATAAATCGGTGTTGTTTATGGTGTCACACAGTCAATGATTCGCGGAAGTTGCATATTGAAAGCCGAAAGGGACACCCACCACAACATGCGCGTGAAGCATCGAACCGGAATCTTGCCCACGTCATCTATAAGAAGAAATATTATATAATACAATGTTTAATAGGTGCTGGGTTGAAACTCAAACCTAAAAAATATCACTAGTTTGCTAACGAGGTACTTTATTTGGGATATGTTGTTAGTTGTGATGGATTGAAAAGTGATCCAAGTAAAGTTTCATGTATCAAAGATTGGAAGACGCCATCCTGTGTTACTAAGGTTAGAAGCTTTTTGGGTCTATGTAGCTACTATCGAAGATTTGTCCAGGATTTCGCGAAAATCTCCGAACCACTATATGGACTGACTGATAAGAAGTCTAAGTTTCAATGGTCT
The DNA here is from genome assembly GCA_036850965.1 of Patella caerulea. Classification (NCBI taxonomy): domain Eukaryota; kingdom Metazoa; phylum Mollusca; class Gastropoda; family Patellidae; genus Patella; species Patella caerulea. Next base: position 43,153,918 of record JAZGQO010000001.1, on the reverse strand, counting down.
GATGAGTGTGAAAAGGCTTTTAATGCTTTGAAGAATTCTTTAATAGTTGCACCTGTTCTGGTAGGCCTACATCCAGATATGGGGAAGGAATTTGTATTGGATATTTGTATTGAGCCAGATAGATGATGGTGGGAAAGAAAGGGTTGAGCATTGCTTTCGCCAGTAAAGCTTTAAACCGCTCTCAATGAAACTATTGTACAACAAGAAAAGAGCTGTTCGCTGTAGTGTATTTTTTGCAGAATTTTAGACCTTATCTGTATGGTCGTCATTTTATTGTAAGGACAGATCACTCCAGCCTCCGGTGGATTATGAATTTTAAGAATCTAAATGGGCAACTGGTTCGTTGGCTTGAAGTTGCAATATATGATTTTAATGTTATTCACAGTCCTGGTAAATTACACCAGAATGCTGATTCCTTGTCAAGAAAACATTGCCAACTTTGTCATTGTTTTGATGACGACCGTATAGGTGGGCAGTGGCTAAATACCACGCTCCAAATTACCACGCTCGTCCCTATTGCTTCTATACAAATGTAACGTGGTACGAGATTTTGGTACCACGTTCTTTTTAATTATGGTGATTTTACCCGTTTAAAAGCTAATTTTGGAAATTACATTAATTATTTAAATAATTTCAATGTTTCATACTATTTATAGATCATATTTACACTTGATATTTAAAGGGACAATAACATTCTTGCTGGCTTGGTAGCTCAAGAAAATATATAATACCCTTATTCTAAGTACTAGATGTTTAAGTGTCCTACCTGTTGTGTAAATTATCCATTACAACCTATTTTACTTGTCCAGAGGGTTCGAAAATATTTTAAAATCCAAGTCACACTTGAAAAGGTTTACGTTAGACTTTTCAAATCAATTGGTTGAATTTTTCCAATTTTTCAAAATAGGTGTGTTAAGATGAAATTTATATCATTATTTAATTGGAATATTGTAAAATAATACAATTTGTTGACTAGATTGAAGATTGGGACATATTATTCAGTTACAACAAGAGTGTTATTGGGGCTTTAATATAATACAATTCAATCAGTCGGTTAAAATAATCGCCATTAATATACGGTGTACACGTTATTGTTACCTATTTAAAAAGGCCCCACGTGGTATATTGCACTACTGCGTAGATATACTAAAACGTAGCAGTTAAAAACGTGGTATAATAAAGAATGAGAATGACACGAAAGAACAGTGAGTTGATAAGTAAAAAGAACGTGGTAAAATAGAATCTGAGGCTGAGATAACAGTACCAAGTTCATTTACTGTTTCTATAGAAACGAAACGTGGTACGCGACTTTGACTTATTTTAAATTATATAATGCTTATTTTTCAAATTATTTTGATTATTTAATCCATTTTGTTGTTTTATAGGCACTATTTTCACTTTATGTTAAAATAAATTACAATACAAATAGCCGATCGGCCCGTTAATTACCATACCGTTAACAATATTGTGTAAAACAAACTTCTTGATATATTAGAATCCGAAGCGGGGATAACCCAATCAACCTCACATTACTGCTTCTGTACAATTGAAACGTGGTACACTGTTAAAAATTTTAAGTCACTTTACACCTTTTTGGGTGGCAACTTTGCTGCCACCATTTTTAGTGTAAAATAATTAACACTTTACTTGTATCAAGTTATACCCAAAATGGAGTATTAATAACACCATATATAATGCAATCTAGACACTTGAGTTGGTGTTGTGTGAGTATACACACTCACAGTGTCTTTCATACCTTATTCCTTATATGGTGTTTTGTCCATCAAAATACACCCCAGCCCTGCTAGGTTTACACTGTAACTAGAGAAAGCATATCCTTCAAATGATGTAACATTACACTACTTTGAGGTTAAACAGCCCATTACACTTATCTCAACTCCTCTTAATTTGCACTGGACGAAGTGTAGGTTTACACTTTTTATATGTTAAAATAACACACAACAGGGAGTAGAACATTACACCTATAATGGGGTAATAAAGAAGACACACTTGGTAGGTGTATACTCTCACTTCACTTCAGAAGGTGCATTTTAAACCCACAAACCCTGTATATGGTGTTATGCTTACACCCTTCTTGGTGGCAACTTTTGCTGCCACCCAAAAAGGTTTAATATGCACTTTACACCAAATAATTTTGTTGTAAAGTAACACCTAAAACAGGTTTAACAAAATCAAATTATCAGATCTATGAAAACTTATAATATCCATCAGATAAAATCATATAGAAGACCTGATTAGAGTATGTATATATGGTATATAATAGATTTTACCTTTTAAGGAAACAAAAAGGATTATAAGATACGGAAAATAGTTTATTATAAATTTGCTTTTGATAATACACATAATTAGAAATAATACTGACATACCTACTGATATCAATTTAATGAACATTTTGAAACAATACTTTAAGTTTGGTTGAAAAAGCCCAGTAGTCATAGTAAATGGGAAGATCTACAGAATAATAAAAAGGTTGAAAACATAGTAAAAGTGAATAATTATGGCATAAATTCTGCAAGAGACTACAAAATATTATTATAAAGATTATAAATCAATGTATAAGCAAATGATTTCTACATGTCTATATATTATCTAAAGTATACAGGTAAAACATTTTGACATCAATGAAGACTCAAAGAAATAGAACCTTTCCTGCTTACAGAAATACGACCATAAAGCCGCTAAATATCTCAACAGCAGTCTATTTTATAAGGACACTTAGATGATGGATCTTCAAAAAAATCTGATCTCTATCCAGACAGATAATAAATATATCTCTGGAGCACAAAGTCACAGATTGCTTCACGCCAAATTTGAAAAATAAGGGGGTTAATCTTCAAACAGTCCTAATTATTCACATACACCAAATCTGTCAAGACCGGAATGAAGTTATGGTTCAATATGTGCCAATATTGAAAGGATCCAAGATCTTTTGGACATACATGTATAGCTATTTTTCAAAATTGGATAAAAATTGGGACCCATGTGAATGGACATACCGACAGTGGGGTGACAACATAATACATAAACATACAAATTTGCAGCCGTAAATAATGTTTTGAGAAAGGAATGTTAACTTATGAATGACAAGTTGCAGAACTCTGAAAATTGATATGGTTCATCCTCTGGTTACCCAAAAGCTTCACATAAATTTGAAAAAAAATCTGTTGTAACTGTAGCCTGTATTGTGTCAAGGGGTCAATTGTTCACCTACGGACATGGGGGACAACATGATACACCCACACATAAATATGGGCGTACAAAAAATATTAAACCATTTTTTACAAATCCACCTTTGTTGCATTACTTCAATTCAAAATACCAATACCTGATAAAATGTAAGAATTACTATTAAAGCATATTTATAATGCACCCTTTCATATAACATGTTCAGAGGCACTTTACAAAGTGACAATGTAATCATAAATAAACAACAAGATGTTAACGATTCCATGCAGAGTCAGTTAAAAGCCTGATTAAATAAATGTGTTTTAAGTTTTTTTTTTAAAACGAATATAGAGATGTACAACATCTTAAACTAAATGGTAGATTGTTCCATAAAACTGGTGCTTGATAACTAAAAGAGCGATGACCATAAGAGACTAGTTGAATAGTTTTGGGCTTTAAAAGTAGTTTATCTGATGTATGTAATGTTGGGCCGGGTGTATAAAGTTAAAAAAGATGTGAGAGGTAAACAGGAGCCAGATTTTTTAAGCATTTAAAAGTAAGTAACAAAACCTAAAAATCAATTCGATATTTAACAGGTAACCAGTGTAAATAGTATAAAACAGGAGTTATGTGGTCACATTTTTTAGTTAAAGTAACAAGTCTAGCAGCAGTATAAGAATGTATTAAAAATATAACGAATTATGAATGTAACAATTATGACATCAAAATTTCTTAAAATATTCTCATATATAAATCAATTATATGCAAAACATTTCTTCATCATAGTTTAATCAACTCTCGATGGCATCGGATTTCTCCGATACTAAATAGATTGGAACAGTTCAGCTGTACTTTGATTTAAGCTAAAAATGGAAGGGCGAGACCTCGCTTCGAACAACCAGTACCGTGGTTGAAATTGTTGCACACGTCTTGCCTAATCTTCAAAGGCTAATATCTTGGCTCGCAATTGAGTAATTTGAATGAAATTTTCAAATTACATGTATTCATTTTACATTATTTATTTTTGAGCTATTATAGCAAGAATGTCTAGCTCTTTATCTAAATCTTACATTATGTACCTTTAATATCTAATTAATAGTTTTTATAACATTAAAGAAAGACCTACAATAGGCAGATTTTGCTCTTCCATAATGCATACAGTAATTTAAATAATAACAAGTACAGGAATTTAAGTATTAACTTAGCGAATGCAGTAACTTAAAAATAACAAGTACAGGAACTTAAGTATTACCTGTACTTGAAACCACTTTTACAACATGTACATGTCACCAAACACCCCTTATACTATTTGGAGCAAAAACAAAGACCCATTCAAAAACTACAATAACTTGCATTTGAAAAACTGTAAATACTACCGGGTATTAAAACCAAAAGAAAATGACCCCTACTTTTACTTTAGAAATGCACCTTATGATACACCATATTAGTTTACTAAGATAATCAGACGGATGGAATGCTTTACAAATCTCACCAATATATTGACCCACAAAAGTGTAGCTCAGAAGGATTTAAGAAACTAGTATTATGTCCTATTAAAAGAAGTTGGTCTCTGTAGGCTTCTTGCACACTTTCAAATGATACGTTGTTTTAATCAAAAATCGATGGGGTAAATTTCAAATATTTAAAAAAATAATTCTAATAATATCGCCAACAATAGGCCTAATATCACCATTTTTGATCACACATATTGACACATTTTTTCTTTAAGAAAGGTCTCACTTAAAAGTTGACACAATTTTTAACTGGATTCCTGTATGGTACCCACACTAGCTATATGCGGATTGGGTAAACCTTCAATTATATCAGCTGTGGATGCTGTATTCTGAAAAATAAAACATGCAAAAATAGACCAATTAAAGGACTTTTAAGATCTCAAATGTACAACAAATAGTTTTTGTAGCTAATTAAATGTGTAACGGTCACTTCAAATTACATGCAGTGAGCCACGGCGGATCAGCAGGTACTATGCTGGCTCGCGAACATGGAGGTAGCTAGGGTGTTCGATCCCTGCATTGGTCGAGAAAGTTCCGCAGGATTTTCCAGAGTGGTTCCCACCTTGTCAGTGGTGCAGGACAGAGGGCCTAGCAAGGGATAACATAGTTTCTTTCTACTAAAACAGAGGTCCTGTGCACACATTGGGGTGCATGTAAAAGATCCTCTGGCAGTTGAAATTAGTATAACAGTAGTTCGTAGTGCTGCTGCCTGAGCCAAATTTCCCTCCCCAGTCGGAGCAGATCTTATCTTATACATCATTTCAGTTCATTTCATCTTCAAACTACATGCAATCAACTAAACTGACTTTTGACGTCCAATCACCCTGGTGATTAAAATGTACCATAGATTGAGCAATGACAAACATTTTCTAAAGACATATATTTTATCAAAACAAACAACCATGCGAAATGTGCGAAACCATCTTGGAAAGAGATATAACTCTTAAGGCAGCCGTTGCTATGGGATACTGTCAAAATACAAGTTACACTAACTTTGGTGTTTAACTTAAAATTTGCAATGGATTAGCCTATCAAACATAATAAACTACTTTCTAATGTTCTTTTTGACAATAAATTAAATATCGTCCGCGAATTCACAGACCCCAGTTTATTAGCAACCTACCTTTAGGCCTATTAGGCCTACTCTTGGAGATATCATCACTGTTCTGCAACTCGGTCATGACTTCATCTTGAACATCACTGCAGACTTCATCAATTTCCACGCTGATCTTCAGTGGCGGGAATGCGCGATGCATGTTGGGTACCGTAGCGTATTATATTAGTTTTATGATTATTATTATAACTTATAAAACACACGCTTTTATAGGCTATACGGTAGATGTATAGTGATTTAATTATGAAACATTTTTGGTTTTCCGATTCTCGATCTGTAGACTAACCACAGACGGAGATAGTGTGGCTCAAGGCCTACGCCTACCCACTGGACCAACACCAAATGGAGAATCACTTTACACTTGAAGTAGTTGATATGGAGTTGATTGATAACGATAGTCTATAGGCCTACCGCTGGAACCATCTACGATCTAAAGCATGACAAAAAAAAGGAGGCCCTAGGTGCAGATGGGCTTAGCATGTTCGACTTTTGACCTGGGATAGGCTAGGCCATTTTGAAAAATTCCCCAAGCTTTTAGCGAATTGTAAAAATAAAATTGGCCATATGTTAGTCCCGAAGTGACCCGCTTTGTGTCCTATTTTTAAGCTACATCGAGCTGATGTAAAGGGGCAATAGGTCCTATTTAACCCTATAGGCAGGCGCGGATCCAGAGGGGGCGCACCCGGCTCCATATATTCTCGCGGGAAAGGAGAACAAAAATAGTTTAGGTTGGAAATCCTAATTTACAGGATTAGTATGAAATTAGTCCTTGTGGGCATTTCTTCCACTCAAAAATCACTGTAGGATGTTTCAGTGGAAAATTGATCTTGCACAAAGGACAGTGTAAAGAAACTAAAAGCACACACAGGACTATCCTTACACTTTATTATGTGTCAAAATACTCGGGGTTCAGTAAAAACAGTCGCACCAAATTTAGTGTAACGAAAAGGCATGCGCTAAAAGAGAGTATCTAACACCACACACCCCAAAACAGTCAACCTAACACTTATTTTGGTGCAACATCACCGTGCGTGTAACCATCTTAAGGAATGTTACACTTATTGTGTTGTAACCATGATTTTAACCCAAACAAGGTGTAAAGATTCACACCCCTTACTGTGTTTACTTCACATAATTTTAACAGTGTACGCGACTTTGGTACCACGTCCTTTTTAATTATTGGGATTTACATTATTTGAAGCAAATTTTCCAAATTGTAATGATTATATATTCCATACAAACGTGGTATAAAAACGTGGTATAATAGAATCCGAGACTGATATAATCGTACCACGCTCGTCTTATGTGTTCTATGCAAACGGAATATGGTGCGCGACTTCGGTAAATAAAGGAGTGGTATACTAGAATCAGAGACTGAGATAACCGTGACACAAATGGAACGTGGTGCGCGACTTCGGTACAAAAAAACGTGTTATAATAATAAATTCAGAGACTGGGATAATCATACCACGCTCGCCTTACTGTTTTTTTAAAAAACGGAACACGGTACGCAACTTCGGTTCAAAAACGTGGTATAATAGAATACGAGACTCAGATAATCGTACTGCTTCTATACAAACAGAACGTGGTGCGCGACATCGGATTCTATCGGATTCTATTATACCACCTTTTTAAACCTAAGAAGCGTACCAGTATATGGCCTATAAAACATCAAAATGGATTTTAAAAATAAGCCAAATTGGTATACTAGAATCAGAGACTGGGATAACCCTGGCACGCTCGCCTTATACTGGCTCTATACAAACGGAACGTGGTACGCGACTTCGGTACAATAGAAACTTGGTATAATAGAATCCGAGACTGAGATAATCATACCACGGTCGCCTTACTGGTTCTATATGAACGGAACGTGGTACTAAAGTCGCGTACCACGTCCCGTTTGCATAGAACTAGTAAGACTTCGGTCCAAAAAACGTGGTATAATAGAATCCGAAACTGAGATAATCGTACCACGCTCGCCTTACTGGTTCTATACAAACGGAACGTGGTACGCGACTTCGATTCAAAAACGTGGTATAATAGAATCCGAAACTGAGATAATCATACCACGCTCGCGTTACTGGTTCTATACAAACGGAACGTGATATAATAGATTCAGAGACTGGGATAATCATACCACGCTCGCCTTACTGTTTTTTTAAAAAACGGAACGCGGTAGGCAACTTCGGTTCAAAAACGTGGTATACTAGAATCAGAGACTGGGATAACCGTGGCACGCTCGCCTTACACTGGCTCTATACAAACGGAACGTGGTACGCGACTTCGGTACAATAGAAACTTGGTATAATAGAATCAGAGACTGAGATAATCATACCACGCTCGCCTTACTGGTTCTATATGAACGGAACGTGGCACCAAAGTCGCGTACCACGTCCCGTTCGCATAGAACTAGTAAGACTTAGGTCCAAAAAACGTGGTATAATAGAATCCGAAACTGAGATAATCGTACCGCCCTCGCCTTACTGGTTCTATACAAACGGAACGTGGTACGCGACTTCGGTTCAAAAACGTGGTATAATAGAATCCGAAACTGAGATAATCATACCACGCTCGCGTTACTGGTTCTATGCAAACGGAATATGGTGCGCGACTTCGGTAAATAAAGGAGTGGTATACTAGAATCAGAGACTGAGATAACCGTGACACAATTGGAACGTGGTGCGCGACTTCGGTACAAAAAAACGTGTTATAATAATAAATTCAGAGACTGGGATAATCATACCACGCTCGCCTTACTGGTTTTTTAAAAAACGGAACGCGGTACGCAACTTCGGTTCAAAAACGTGGTATACTAGAATCAGAGACTGGGATAACCGTGGCACGCTCGCCTTATACTGGCTCTATACAAACGGAACGTGGTGCGCGACTTCGGTACAATAGAAACTTGGTATAATAGAATCCGAGACTGAGATAATCATACCACGCTCGCCTTACTGGTTCTATATGAACGGAACGTGGTACCAAAGTCGGGTACCACGTCCCGTTTGCATAGAACTAGTAAGACTTCGGTCCAAAAAACCACGCTCGCCTTACTGTTTTTTTAAAAAACGGAACGTGGTACGATCATCTCAGTTTCGGATTCTTACACGATCATCTCAGTCTCGTATTCTATTACATCACGTTTTTGAACCGAAGTCGCGTACCACGTTCCGAGCGTGGTACGATTATCTCAGTCCTGGATTCTATTATAAAACATTTTTTGTACCGAAGTCGCGTACCACGTCCCGTTTGTACAGAACCAGTAAGGCGAGTGAAGTACGATTATCGCAGTCTCGGATTCTAGTTCGGTACCACGCCCTTTTCATTTATAGGGATTTAGCATTATATGTAGTAAATTTTTTAAAATTATTTAATCCATGATTATCTGTTTCGGAGCGTGGTACGGTTATCTCGGTCTCGGATTCCATTATACCACGTTTTGTTTAACTATCAACTCAAGGTACTCTCGTGTCATCCACGTATTTTATTATGCCCCGTTTTACTTGCCACGTTTTATTTCATATCTACCCACTATACCACAAGGCTTTTTTTATATGGGGTACAGTATATGGCCTATAAAGGGACCGAAATGGATTAAATTATCAACATAATTTGAAAAATAAGCCAAAGTCGCGTACCACGTTTCGTTTTTGTAGACGGAGAAAGTCGAGTGAGGTACTGATATGCACGTTTTCATTAGCCCAGTCGGAGCACAACAGTAGGACGTTAAACCCCATTTCATTTCATTACCAATATACCACGTAGAGTCTTTCTAAATAGGGAATAGTTTGTTAACTTTTACTCAGTATTAGATTGAACATAAAGTGTAAATGTGGCCTATTAAAACATCAAAATGGATTAAATAATCAAAATTTACTACATATAATGCTAAATCCCTATAAATAAAAAGGACGTGGTACCGAACTAGAATCCGAGACTGCAATAATCGTACCACGCTCGCCTTACTGATTCTATGAACGGGACGTGGTACACGACTTCGGTACAAAAAATGTTTTATAATAGAATCCAAGACTGAGATAATCGTACCACGCTCGGAACGTGGTACTCGACTTCGGTTCAAAAACGTGATGTAATAGAATACGAGACTGAGATGATCGTACCACGTTCCGTTTGTATAGAACCAGTAAAGCGAGCGTGGTACGATCATCTCAGTCTGGTATTCTACAAAAAAGTGGTACAATGTATAATAGAAGCAGAGACTGCGATAATCGTACCACGCTCAAATTACTGGTTCTATACAAACGGAACGTGGTACACGACTTCGGTTCAAAAAGGTGGTATAATTGAATCCGAGACTGGGATAATCGTGCCACGCACGTTTTACTAGTTCTATGCAAACGGGACGTGGTATAATAGAATCAGAGACTGAGATAATCATCGTACCACGCTCGCCTTACTGGTTCTATGCAAACTGAAGTGGTACGCGACTTCGGTTAAAAAAACCGTGGTATAATAGAATCAGAGACTGAGATAATCGTACCAAGCTCGCTTTACTTGTTCTAACCAGTAAGGCGAGCGTGGTATGATTATCTCAGTCTCGGATTCTATTATACCAAGTTTCTATTGTACCGAAGTCGCGTAACACTTCAGTTCAAAAAACGTGGTATAATAGAATCAGAGACTGAGATAATCGTACCACGCTCGCCTTACTGGTTCTATGCAAACGGGATGTGGTACGCGACTTCGGTTAAAAAAACCGTGGTATAATAAAATCAGACTGAGATAATCGTACCAAGCTCGCCTTACTTGTTCTAACCAGTAATGCGAGCGTGGTATGATTATCTCAGTCTCGGATTCTATTATACCAAGTGTCTATTGTACCGAAGTCGCGTAACACGTTCCGTTTGTATAGAGCCAGTATAAGGCGAGCGTACCACGGTTATCACAGTCTCTGATTCTGGTATACCAATTTGGCTTATTTTTTAAAATTATGTTGATAATTTAACCCATTTTATTGGCCGTATATTGTTCACTTCTTAGGTTTAAAAACGTGGTATAATAGAATCCGATGTCGTGCACCACGTTCTGTTTGTATAGAAGCAGTACGATTATCTCAGTCTCGTATACTATTATACCACGGAACGGAACGTGGTACGCGACTTCGGTTCAAAAACGTGGTATAATAGAATCCGAGAGTGAGATAATCGTACTGGTTCTATACAAACGGAACATGGTGCGCCACTTCAGTTCAAAAAACGTGGTATAATAGAATCAGAGACTGAGATAATCGTACCACGCTCACCTTACTGGTTCTATGCAAACAGGACGTGGTACGCGACTTCGGTTAAAAAAAACGTGGTATAATAGAATCAGAGACTGAGATAATCGTACCAAGCTCGCCTTACTTGTTCTATACAAACGGAACGTGGTACGAAACTCGGGTTCAAAAACGTGGTATAACAGAACCCGAGACTGAGATAATCGTACCACGCTCGCCTTACTGGTTCTATACAAACGGAACGTGGTATGCTACTTCGGTTCAAAAAACGTGGTATAATAGAATCAGAGACTGAGATAATCGTACCACGCTCGGCTTACTGGTTCTATACAAACGGAACTTGGTACGCGACTTCGGTTCAAAAAACGTGGTATAATAGAATCAGGGACTGAGATAATCGTACCACGCTCACCTTACAGGTTCTATACAACCGGAACGTGGTAAGCGACTTCGGTACAAAACAAGTGGTAGTATAGAATCCGAGACGGAGATAATTGTACCAAGCTCGCCTTACTGGTTCTATACACACGGAATGTGGTACGAAACGTGGGTTCAAAAACGTGGTATAATAGAATCCGAGACTGAAAAAATCGTACCACGCTCGCCTTACTTGTTCTATACAAACGGAACGTGGTACGAAACTTGGGTTCAAAAACGTGGTATAACAGAACCCGAGACTGAGATAATCGTACTGGTTCTATAAAAAGGGAACGTGTTGCGCGACTTCGATGCAAAAAACGTGGTATAAAAGAATCCGAGAATGAGATAATCGTACCACGCTCGCCTTACTGGTTCTTTACAAACGGAACACGGTACGCAACTTCGGTTCAAAAGCGTGGTATAATAGAATCCGAGACTGATATAATCGCACCACGATCGTCTAACTGGGTCTAGAAAAACGTGGCCCGCGACTTCGATACAAAAAAATGTTGTATAATAGAATCCGAAACTGATATAATCGTACTACGCTCATTTTACGTGTTCTATACAAATGGAACGTGGTACGCGACTTCGGTACGAAAAAGGGTGGTATAATAGAATTCGAGACTGAGATAACCGTATAACGCTCATCCTACTGGTTCTATACAAACGAAAAGTTATACGCGACTTCGGTAAAAAAAAAAGAGTGGTATTCTAGAGTCAGAGACTGGGATAACCGTGGTACGCTCGCCTTGTACCGCTTCTATACAAACAGTACGTGGTACGCGACTTCAGTTCAAAAACGTGGTATAATAGAATCCGAGACGAGATAACCGTATAACGCTCATTCTACTGGTTCTATACAAACGAAAAGTTATACGCGACTTCGGTAAAAAAAAAGAGTGGTATAATAGAATCAGAGACTGGGATAACCGTTGCACGCTCGCCTTGTACTGGTTCTATACAAACGGAACGTGGTATGCGACTTCGGTACAAAAAAACCGTGGTATAATAGAATCCGATACTGAGATAACCGTGCCACGCTGGCTTTACTACTTTTATACAAACGAAACGTGGTACGCGAATTTGTCGTATTTCTCAAATTATGTTGATTATTTAATCCAGTGATATAATAGAATCAGTGACTGAGATAACCGTGCCACGCTCGCCCTATACTGGTTCTATACAAATGGAACGTGGTACGCGACTTCGGTACAAATGTAAATCCCTATAAATAAAGGGGCTCAATCGCTAATATCTGGGACCTCGACATTAACACAAATGGGTCGCAACGCATATATTAATGTAATATGAATGAAAATAAACTGATTTACATTCAATCGTTTCTGTTTTTACAGTAATTTCTAATCAGTTAGGTTCGGCGAAATCGAATGGCAATCTCTAGCGTCTGGTTATATCAGTCTACGTCGATTACGTTTATTGCACATGTTCTCCAGATAAGAATATGCGGTCACCGTTTAACATGACTTGTGGAATAAGTCTAGCCTCGTTCTTCGAGTCCCTAGTTACAAATGGCGCTGAAACGCATTATGTTACACGATAATTTATTTTATCATAAAGTGTAAATATGGCATATAGTTAAAACATCAAAATGGATTAAATAATCCACACAATTTGCAAAATCTGCTTCGAATAATGTAAAATCTCTATAATTAAAAAAAGACGTGGTACCAAAGCCGAGTACCACGTTTCAATTGTATATGAGAAGTAAGGCGAGCATAACACGTTTCAGTTGTATAGTAAGCCGAGCGTGGTAGGGTTATCTCAGTATCGGTTTCTAGTTACCGTTATCTTGGTTGTGGGTTCTAGTTTCCAAGTTTTTGAACCCAAGTCGCGTACCACGTTTCGTTTGTATAGAGCCTGTCAGGCAAGCGCAGTACGGTTATCTCCGTCTCGGATTCTATTATACCACGTTTTTTGTACCGAAGTCATGTACACCGTTCCGTTTGTATAGAATCAGTAAGACGAGCGTGGTACTGTTACGATTGTCTCAGTACATTTATTAGTATCCCTATGGTCATAAAGTGTAAATATGGCCTATAGTATAAAACATGAAAATGGATTAAATAATTAACACATATTGCAAAATCTGCTTTGAATAATGTATAAATCTCTATAATTAAAAAAAGACGTGGTACCAATTAGCCTAATACCACGTTTCAATTGCATATGAGAAGTAAGGCGAGCATAACACGTTTCAGTTGTATAGAAGTAGTAAGCCGGGCGTGGTACGGTTATCTCAGTATCGGTTTCTAGTTACCGTTATCTTGCTCTCGGTTTCTAGTTTACCACGTTTTTGTACCGAAGTCGCGTACCACGTTTCGTTTGTACAGAACCTGCCAGGCGAGCATGGTACGGTTATCTCTGTCTCGGTTTCTATTATACCACGTTTTTTGTACCGAAGTCGCGTACCACGTTCCATTTGCATAGAACCAGTATATGGCGAGCGTGCTACGGTTATCTCAGTCTCTGATTCTAGTATACCACGTTTTTTTGTACCGAAGTGGCCTATAAAACATCAAAATGGATCAAATAATCAACACAATTTGCAAAATCTGCATCGAAAAATGTAAAATCCCTATTTTACCAAAGCCGCGTACCACGTTTCAATTGTATAGGAGAAGTAGAGCGAGTTTACCACGTTTCAGTTGTATAAAAGTAGTAAGCCGGGCGTGGTTATCCCAGTCTTTGGTTCTAATTACGGTTATCCCAGTCTCGGATTCTATTTTACCACTTTTCTTGTATCGAAGTCGCGCACCACGTTCCGTTTGTGTACAACCAACCAGTAGGCGAGCGTGCCATGGTTATACCAGTCACTGATTCTAGTATACCACCTTTTTATTTTACCGAAGTCGCGTACAACGTTCCGTTTATGTATAGAACAAGTAAGGCGAGCGTGGTACGATTATTTCAGTCTCGGATTCTATTATACCACGTTTTTGAACCCAAGTTTCGTACCACGTTCCGTTTGTATAGAACAAGTAAGGCGAGCTTGGTACGATTATCTCAGTCTCTGATTCTATTATACCACGTTTTTTTAACCGAAGTCGCGTACCACGTCCCGTTTGCATAGAACCAGTAAGGCGAGCGTGGTACGATTATCTCAGTCTCTGATTCTATTATACCACGTTTTTTTAACTGAAGTGGCGCACCATGTTCCGTTTGTATAGAACCAAAGTCGCGTACAACGTTCCGTTTGTATAGAAACAGTAAGGCGAGTGTGGTACGGTTGTCTCAGTCTTGGATTCTATTTTACCACGATTCTTTTTTACCGAAGTCGGGTACCACGTTCCGGTTTTATAGATCCAGCAAGGCGAGCGTGGTACGGTTATCTCAGCACCGGATTCTATTATACCACTTTTGTTTAACTATATTCGACTCAAGGTACTCTCGTATAATCCACATATTTTATTATACCCCGTTTTACTTGCCACGTTTTATTTCATATCTACCCAATATACCACGTAGGGTCTTTTTAAATCGGATACAGTATATGGCCTATAAAAACATCAAAATGATCCAATTTGAAAAATAAGCCAAAGTCGCGTACGACTACTAACACGCTTCGTTTTTGTAGACAGAGAAAGTCGAGCGAGGTACTGATATGCCCGTTTTCATTAGCCCGGTCGGAGCGGAACAGTAGGACGTTAAACCCCATTTCATTTCATTTCCAATATACCACGTTGGGTCTTTTTAAATTTACACAGTATTATTACCGATCGGTTATCTGTGTTGTAATTAATTTTAGCATAAAGTGTAAATATGGCCTATAAAAAAATCAAAATGGATTAAATAATCAACATAATTTGAAAAATTTACTACAAATAATGTAAAATCTCTATAAATAAAAAGGACGTGGTACCGAAGTCGCGTACCACGTTCCGTTTGTATAGCACTAGCAAGGCGAACGTGGTACGGTTATCTCGGCCCCGGAATACCACTTTTTTTACTGTCAACTTATCGCCCTTTCTTATCGCCCCTATACAGGATTATACAACGTTAGTTTTTACCTTCCGGGTTTTGTTTCATATCTATGCATAGTCGCATACATAATATTCCAATATACCACGTAGGGTCGTTTTGAATAGGGTATAATAACGGTTACACCGTATTATAACCCGTAGAGCATAGGTACGGCTCGACGCATTAACCGACCGATCGGCTATCTGTATTGTAATTTATTTTAAGATTAAGTGTAAATATCACCAATAAAAACATCAAAATTGATTAAATGATCAACATAATTTGCAAAATTAGCTTTATATAATGTAAAATCCCTATAATTAAATAGAAAGTGGTACCGAAAAAGCGTACCACGTTTCGTGTGTAGAAGCAGTAAGGCGAGCGTGGTATTTTGAAGCGTGGTATTTAGCCGCTGCCGTATAGGTGATGATGAGAGATATGTTTACTTCCTTAATATCATTCCAGATATGAACCATATGGCAAAATTACAGAGGGAGGATCCTATTTTAAGTAGGATAATAAAGTGGGTCAATCAAGGGAGACCCTCAGGGATGAAATCTCCGGTGAACACCCTCATTTAACGGCCTTGTGGTCACAGTGGCGGTTACTGGTGATCAAGGATGGTGTTTTGACAAGAAAGTGGGTATCTTTAGGCGACGAAGAACTACATGTATACAAAGTTATTGTGCCCTTTAATAAAAGGGATGAATTAATGCATCTTGTGCATGATATTCCTTCCTGTGGACATCTTGGGGAGGAGAAAACGCACTCTTAGCTTAGCCAATTATTCTATTGGCCAGGCAGTGGGTTCGTTCTTGTGATCGAAGAAAGAATCCTGTAATACGTGGTGAAGCCCCGTTAAAGTGCCAATCCCAATAACTTTTGGAAATAAAACTGCTTAATTTTGTGTTAAAATCCTTTAAAATCCATAACCTAAGGCCCACCTACTAACCCGATATTTGTGATATGCTTGTAAATAACTTAAACCTGACAGTCTTCATCTGGAAATGGAGAACGCTTTATTATACAGTATCTATAAAAATAATATGTAGGTGAAATTTACCTTTTGTTATCAAGTACAGGGAATGGGTCATTCACTGTATAGACCTCTCAAGAAACATTAATCGATTATCAGGTCACCCAATGAAATAATTGTCCCCCGCCTTTCGAAGAAAGTTGGGGGACTATTAAAATGGGTTCGTCCGTCCGTCTGTCTGTTTGTCTGTCTGTCCGTCTGTCCGTCACACTTTTTGGGACACAATAACAATTGAGCTAGAATGTTCAAACTTGGTGTATGTGTTTATTAGGTCAATGCCTTGATGGAGTTCAAAGATGAGCATTTTCCGCTTAGGGTAAGCAGAGATAAGCAATTTGATTGGTTGATGCTTTGGGACACGATAACTTTAGTTCTAATTAAGTGAGAGTGATGCAACTTAGTGTATAGTTTCATTACAGTAATACCTTGACTAAGTTTGATAATGAGCATTTTCCGCTTAGGGTAAGCAGAGCAATTTGATTGGTCGAGACTTTGGAACACAATAACTCTCCTTCTAATTGAGTTAAAATGTTCAAACTTGGTGTATATGCTTATTAGGTCTATGCCTTGATGGAGTTCGGAGATGAGCATTTTCCGCTTAGGGAAAGCAGAGCGATACGCAATTTGATTGGTTGAGACTTTGGAACACAATAACTCTTCTTTTAATTGAGTAAACATGTTCAAACTTGGTGTATATGCTTATAAGGTCAATGCCTTGATGGAGTTTGAAGATGAGCATTTTCCACTAAGGGTAAGCAGAGATAAGCAATTTGATTGGTTGATGCTTTGGGACACGATAACTTTAGTTCTAATTAAGTGAAAGTGATGAAACTTGGTGTATAGTTTCATTACAGTAATACCTTGACTGAGTTCGATAATGAGCATTTTCTGCTCAAGGTAAGCAGAGCGATACGCAATTTGATTGGTCGAGAGTAGTCGAGACTTTGGAACACAATAACTCTCCTTCTAATTGAATTAAAATGTTCAAACTTGGTGTATATGCTTATTAGGTCAATGCCTTGATGGAGTTCGAAGATGAGCATTTTCCGCTTAGGGTAAGCAGAGATAAGCAATTTGATTGGTTGATACTTTGGGACAAGATAACTTAGGTTCATCTTGATTGATTATTTTTATGCCAATACAATGACTGCATTCTCATTTAGTAATCGATTCGACAGTAACAGTGTATAGAAACGATTGACTTGGGCACAAGGGCCCTTTCCCTTGGCCAGGGGGGCCCTTTTGTCTGCCTTTAGGGTCCCCCTAACTAGGGTACATTTTCATTTTTCTCGTCGGTTTTAGCATTTTTCTTTATAAAACACTTTTGGATGACACTTCGTGTACAGTTTGATTGCTCGATACATTGAAAAAAATAAATGTGCGATTAATTAATATGTGTCTTCTATTTATTTTGGGATTTCGGCGGGGGACATCAGCCTCACTGTTGGCTTGTTAAAAGGGTTACGTGTCCGGATAAGCAGTGTTGACATTCACGTCCAAACGACGTGAAATTTTGAGACAAGGTAAATACACCATGCCACTATATTTTGGTCCATAAATTTCATAAATACTCGGACTTTAATTTTTGAGACTCTGTTCTTATCGGGATTGTCCCTTTAAAACCATCTGTTAGTCGTTTCCCAATGGAACGCATCGCTATAGATATAATGGATCCACTCCCTGAAACTGATTTTGGAAATAAATATATCGTTGTAACCCAGGATTATTTTACAAAGGGGGTTGAAGCAATAGGCATTTGTGATATGCGAGCTGAAACTGTTGCAAATGCTTTTCTTACTATGATCTGGCGTTTTGGGGTTCCCGGAAGTATTCATTCCGATCAAGGCGCACAGTTTGAATCGGAATTATTTCGTCATTTGTGTGGCTTATTAGATGTCACTAAAACAAGAACTACACCATACCACCCTGCTTCAGATGGACAGATCGAACGATACAATCGCACCGTATGTTGAGTCATTGTTATATGTTAATACTAATCACACGGACTGGGATTTATATTTGGACGTAGTATGTTTTGCCTATCGTGCTACGGCACATGACAGTACTGGTTACACACCAAATAAATTGATGCTAGGGCGGGAGGTTAGTTTGCCTCTAAATATTATAGCCGGAAGACCCCCTGGTAATTTGTTTATACCTGTTGAATTCGTAAACAATATTATTCGTAAATTTTATATTGTTTGTGAATATGCCAGGAACAATTTGAAGAAATCCGCTTTACGTTCTAAGAAATGATATGATCAGCACTGTACACAAAATCAGTTCTCAATAGGAGACAAAGTTTGATTATAAAATATATTCCTCAAAAAGATCCAGGGCTCTCTCCTAAACTAATGAAGTTTTGGAACGGTCCCTGCACTGTGTTAAGAAGGATAGCTGATATGTTGCATGAGGTTGTCATAGATTCTACTGGGGTGTGTTACGTTATTCACCATGATAAATTGAAATTTGTTAATTCTAGAGAGCATAATGAAGTTGAGTCTTTTGAAGATGAAGGTGACAAATCTGGTGATTCCAATATGTTTAACGCTGATGAGGCTGTAAAGCGAACAAGGTTAAGGGTTATTCACCCTCCTCCTCGTTTTAAGACTTAATCAATTTGTTGGCTTCTATATTAATTATCAATTACTCATATTGCAGCTGAAGATGGAGTTTAGCCCTAGAAGACAGGACAAGTATAAACCGCAGCCTGTACCAAATTATAATGGTAATGAATGCAGCGCCTCGTTCACCTATGGGAGAGATTTAAAGCCCCAATAACACTCTTGTTGTAACTGAAAAATATGTCCCAATTTTCATTCTGGTCAACAAATCGTATTATTTTAGAATATTCCAATTAAATGATGATATCAATTTCATCTTAACACACCTAATTTAAAAAATTGGAAAAATTCAACCAATTGATTTGAAAAGTCTAACGTAAACCTTTTCAAATGTGACTTGGATTTTAAAATATTTTCGAACCCTCTGGACAAATAAAATAGGTTGTAATGGATAATTTACACAACAGGTAGGACATTTAAACATCTAGTAGTTAGAATAAGGGTATTATTTATTTTCCGGACCTACCAAGCCAGCAAGAATGTTATTGTCCCTTTAAGGCTTCATGAAAACACGTTTCATTCTGCTACAGGTAGAGAAGTTCCTTTTAAACATGAGGTGGCTTATAAGTGACAAGTGTTCTATTGGAAATTGTTTGGAAAGACTTTCTAATGAATATAATTGGAGAAGACACCTATTAACGCATCTACCCAGAACCGAAAGATAGGTTGCCAGGCAACGAAACATACGCCCACAACAGCTAAGTCGTCCGGGCAGTCAACAACGGTTGTCGCATATTGTTTCTTTTATCAGTAAGGAGAACATTTACTATTTACAACACATGATAATCTTATTACGGGTAATAGCCCATTAAATAATTATCAGAAATGATTAGAATAGTTTTGATGGTTTGTCTCAAGGCCTTTGTCCACAAGATATTTCAAAGTGATCAAGTGCCAGAAATTATCAGATATCACTGAAAATCAAATAGGATTCTTCGTCTCATGACCCTAAACACTGTGTACAAATTTAAAGTCAATCGGATATTAACTTTAGCCTATAGAGCATTCACAGGGTTTTTCAAAGTGATCAAGGGTCATAACTCTGGCAGTAATTATCGGATATCGCTGAAAATAAATAGGCTATTTTGTATCATGACCGTAAATAGTGTGTATAAATTTAAAGTCAATCGAATATTAACTTTAGATTTTTCAAAGTGATCAAGGGTCATAACTCTGGCAGTAATGATCGGATATTGCTGAAAATCAATAGGCTTCTTTGTATCATGACTTTAAACACCGTGTATAAATTTAAATTCAATCGGATATTAACTTTAGCCTCTAGAGCGTTCACAAGATTTTTCAAAGTGATCAAGGGTCATGACTCGGGCAGGAATTATCGGATATTGCTGAAAATCAACAGGCTTCTTCGTCTCATGCCCTTAAACACTGTGTATAAATATAAAGTCAATCGGAGATTAACTTTAGCCTCTAGAGCGTTCACAAGAAATTGTGGACAATGGACTGACGGACGGAGGGGGGCGACGGCAATATACGACCACATTTCCATGTGGGCGTATAAAAAGCAATCAAGGCTCTGGAAGCTTTTATTGTGAAATGTCTTAATAAAATGATGATATTGGTACGGAGCCTGACGTGGGTATTGCAGACCCTGGTGGTATGTTGTCCATGTTCAGGGTTGTTGAACATGCAGATCGTAAACCCTTACTTCAACCACAAGATAAAATGTCTACTCATGAGATTACTGCTACGGTAACTATTTTAGCTTCATCGGAATGTGAACGAGTTGATAAAATGATTCCTCGATGGGGTAAAGAGGTAGCACATTTTGACAAAGGAGGTAATGTTACGAGTTACACAACAACCCTCCATTCGCCAAAAGACAAACCTGAACCATCCCCTATAGAAGATGATGAAGAACTTAGGTTGAGGAAGAGAGATTCATAACTCCAGTAATTGTATTTGGAATTAACTTTGCGGTTTATTTTGTTTATTAGGACGTGTCCAGTGCTCGGGGACACCTTGACAGTGATGCGGAAGTTGGGTTTATTGGGTTTTTTTAAATTTTTTATGTTAGAGATTATTTTGATTAAATGAAGTATTTTTAATATTTTAAGTTGACTTTGAAGGTTTTTATAATGAGAATGTTTTGTACATTAATAGTTTGTTTCATAATTATGATTAAAGCTCGATCCAGGACGATCGTCTTTCGAAGGGGTGGGTAGTGAGACAAATATTGATTTTAATGTATGTTTCTTACTGCCAATTCAATGAATGGTGGGAGGGGGCACTGATTTTGTTACACCTACTTTAAGGCAAAACACTTTTCACACTTGCCTGTTGTATTTATTAATAGGGAAATTATTATTCTTTAACGTGCACACCTTGCCTCTATGTTAAACCGTCCATGCCTTTATTTTACTGAGTATTTCTATGCCTGCTGCACGACTTTCCTCAAGTAAGCCTGAAGTATCAGGGGAGGTAATTTACTTTCTAAATATCCACATTTGTTGTCCCCCGCCTTTCGAAGAAAGTTGGGGGACTATTAAAATGGGTTCGTCCGTCTGTCTGTCTGTCCATCACACTTTTGGGGACACAATAACTCTCTTCCTAATTGAGCTAGAATGTTCAAACTTGGTGTATGTGTTTATTAGGTCAATGCCTTGATGGAGTTTGAAGATGAGCATTTTCCGCTTAGGGTAAGCAGAGATAAGCAATTTGATTGGTTGATGCTTTGGGACACGATAACTTTAGTTCTAATTAAGTGAGATTGATGAAACTTGGTGTATAGTTTCATTATAGTAATACCTTGACTAAGTTCGATAATGAGCATTTTCTGCTCAGGGTAAGCAGAGCTATACGCAATTTGATTGGTCGAGAATTTGGAACACAATAACTCTCCTTCTAATTGAGTTAAAATGTTCAAACTTGGCGGATATGCTTATTAGGTCAATGCCTTGATGGAGTTCGAAGATGAGCATTTTCCGCTTAGTGTAAGCAGAGATAAGCAATTTGATTGGTTGATGCTTTGGGACACAATAACTTTAGTTCTAATTAAGTGAAAGTGATGAAACTTGGTGTATAGTTTCATTATAGTAATACCTTGACTAAGTTCGATAATGAGCATTTTCTGCTCAGGGTAAGCAGAGCGATACGCAATTTGATTGGTCGAGACTTTGGAACACAATAACTCTCCTTCTAATTGAGTTAAAATGTTCAAACTTGGTGTATATGCTTATTAGGTCAATGCCTTGATGGAGTTCGGAGATGAGCATTTTCCGCTTAGGGTAAGCAGAGATAAGCAATTTGATTGGTTGATGCTTTGGGACACAATAACTTTAGTTCTAATTAAGTGAGAGTGATGAAACTTGGTGTATAGTTTCATTACAGTAATACCTTGACTAAGATCGATAATGAGCATTTTCTGCTCAGGGTAAGCAGAGCGATAAGCAATTTGATTTGCCGAGACTTTGGAACACAATAACTCATGCCTTGATGGAGTTCGAAGATGAGCATTTTCTTCTTACGGTAGGCAGAGATAAGCAATTTTTGGATGACACTTCGTGTTCAGTTTGATTGGGCGATACGTTTGAAAAAAATAAATGTGCGATTAATTAATATGTGTCATCTATTTATTTTGGGATTTCGGCGGGGGACATCAGCCTCACTGTTGGCTTGTTTAAATCAAATTTAATTTGAATAATATCTGTAATATTTGTATATCAAAATCTCTGCATATGCATGTTGTAATAGTGAAATAATTTAATTTGTAAAAGTTTACGTTCTTTGAATTCTTGTTTAGGCTAATTCACAGTCATAGTTATCATCAACATATTTTGTCACCATAACTGATATATAGAGTAAGATTAATCTGGGAAGAAAAAAATAGGTTGCCAGGCAATGAAACATACGCCCACACAGCAGCCAAATCGTCCGGGCCGTCAAAAGAGAGGTTGCATTTTAAGTAATCAACAGAAAATCATAATTTTAAAAAACTCGCCCATAACTACGGTGTAACTGTGATATAATCAAACGTTTTTTTAAATCAGATAATAATTGTGACCTCCAGAGGGGCCACAAGCTAAAAAGGGTGATTTTTCGTACACCCTGGTCCGATTTTCACAAAATTCATATTCTCTCTTCATTACCATGAATGGTGATATAATCAAACGGTTATTAAAATCGGATAATAATTTTTAACTCCAGAGGGACCACAAGCTAACAAAAGCGATTTTTCGGACAATCAGGGGACATAATTCAGGAAGTTACGATCCGATGGGTGCAAATATCGAAAGGAAGCAAGATCTTTGTGTTATAAACATACATGTCAAGTTTCATCAATATCGGTTCAAAATTGTGACCTCTATAGGGTCCACAACCTTTATATAACATATTTTCACACTATTCGTGTACAGACGGCGGCCATTTTGTCCGTCAAATCTGGTCCGATTTTCACGAAATTCATAGTCTCTTCATTACCATGACCATGTAACGGTGATATAATCAAATGGTTTTTTTAATCGGATAATAATTTTGACCTCCAGAGGGACCACAAGCTAACAAAAGCGATTTTTCGGACAATACGGGGGACATAATTCAGGAAGTGACGATCCGATGGGCACAAATATCGAAAGGAACCAAGATCTTTGGGTTATAAACATACATGTCAAGTTTCATCAAAATCGGTTCAAAATTGTGACCTCTATAAGGTCCACAACCTTGATATAACATATTTTCACACTATTCGCGTACAAATGGCGGCCATTTTGTCTGTCAATTTTGGTCCGATTTTCAAGAAATTTAAACTCAACCTTTATAACCATGTAACGGTGATATAATCAAAAGTTTTTTTTAAATCGGATAACAATTTGGACCTCCAGACCGACCACAAGCTAAAAAGGGCCATTTTTCGGACAATCAGGGGCCATAATTCAGGAAGTTACGTTTCGATTGGCGCAAATATCGAAAGGAACTAAGATCTTTGGGTTATAAACATGCATTTCAAGTTTCATCCAAATCGGTTCAAATTTGTGACCTCAACATAGACTGGTGGCCAGTCTTCTCCACACACCAAAAATTGGCCAGTCCTCTCAACAACAAAAAAAACGAAAAAAAAACGTAATCTCTGGAGACTGGGCAAATAGAGCTTCTTTCTCATCTAGTAGGTCAATCTGCATTATGTAGGTCGTGTGACGTCGTGCACGTGATCACGACATATCTAACATCACGTGATAATAAACATGGCTGTCGACTAACTGGCAAACTGGTGTAGGTGCGAGATGTTTGTTGTGGATAACAGTTATTGTTATTTAGTGATACTTTAACGATCTAAGAATTTAGTTGACGGACAATATCTGTCGAATGAACGGATACAACGTATGGGATGAGGTGAATGAACATAAACAACTACACACGACATCATTATAACAACTTAACGAAGCCAGTTCATGCTTCTCGGGACGAAGCCGAATGGCGAATGGAAACAAAAACGTGACATCAGCCCGTCACTTGACTCAGGGCTTGCTTGACAACTGTCAATCATTCCAAATAAGGAACAACGTAAAACAGGACTGGAACGCCCATTTTATTGTGAAGCTCGCAAATTGTCCAGTCTCTGGTGCTGGTTACAGGTTTACTCAGATTTTTTTTTTTATACAAATGGAAACGAAAGTGTTGGTTTACTAAAAATTAATACTTTTATATAAATCGAAATGTAAAATAAATAGAAGAGACTGGGCCAGTCTAACCCCAACACTGTTCACAAGCTAAAAAACATGATTTGTCGTACAATCAGGGGCCATAACCCATGAAGTTACAATCCGATACATGCCAATGCCAATATCGAAAGGAACCGAGATCTTTGGGTGATAAACCTATATTTTAAGTTTCATTGAAATCGGATAAAAATTGTGACCTGTAGACTGTTCACAAACAATTGTGGCCATCCGGACGGACGAACAGGGGTGACGACATTATACGTCCACATGAAAATGTGGGCGTATAAAAATCGTTAAATTTTTGGAAACGCTCTTTAATTTATCTTTTTTTCCAAAAGTACTCAATGGATGTGTTAGGCGCAATCTTCATCCCTCGCGCAGATTGCAATCCGCGCTGTCGTGTTGCGCAGATTGCACCTCGCGCGTGCAGATTACAAATCTGCGCTGATGAAGCTGGTGCGCAGATTGCCCACGTTGCGCTGATTACCCCTCGATGTTTTTCGAGATGTTAGTTGTCTGTCAGACGTAAATTAATATATGCCCACGTTGCGCTGATTACCCCTTGATGTT
Organism: Patella caerulea; assembly: GCA_036850965.1. NCBI lineage: Eukaryota > Metazoa > Mollusca > Gastropoda > Patellidae > Patella > Patella caerulea. The sequence continues at coordinate 43,128,556 of JAZGQO010000001.1, read as the reverse complement.
TTTCGAGATGTTAGTTGTCTGTCAGACGTAAATATATATATATATATATGACCTGCCCCCTATCGGCTTTGTAGTGAAGAATTTTTAAAATCCCAACATAATTAGCCTGTGTGCTTCGAAAATAAGATTTAATTTGAAATTCTGTCAGCAGTATCTCATAATCGGTGCTGACCAAGTAACTGAATGTAAAAAATATTTGCTGTAGTTTGCTGTATGAATAACAGAAAGAATAAAACAATAACCAAGATGACTAAGTTGAATAAGTAAATATTTTCAAAATCATTTTTCTTTAAATTGTAACCATATAAATCGTAACCACATAGACGGCTCTCGAGTCGGTAAAGTGGTAATTTGGCGTAAAATCTGAACAACTTGTGTTATAAAACGCTCGGTTAATTTCTCGCAAATTTCACTAAGGCAGTGATCCATGGTGATTACCGATTACGATTAAGCAGGTTATTATCATTGCAGTAATTCATTAAATTGCCCGGACAAAGTTCACTTCGCGCGCACAGATTGCTCATCGAAAATTAGACGGAGATTCACGCATGCGCAGGGGTAATCTGCGCAAGGAGGGCAATCTGCGCCTAACAGATGTTTCTGACACTTCTGGTATAGAAAGTTAAGTATCCAAAGAACTTCGTAAAGCTATCGCGATAATGATCGTAAAACCAGAAGTAGTCGAAAAAATGTCTGATATTTTGAAAAAAAAAAAAAAAAAATTTTTTTGAACACCTTTTTTTATTTATGAATATTTTTTGATGGTATTTGACACAGGGTTAAAATATCATCCTACTTGAACTGAAATGGGAAAAAAATTGTCTCGGTAATGTGCGTTAGCCGCCATCGGCTAATTTAGTTTTTCGTACCCAGAAAAATAGGTTGCCAGGCAACGAAACATACGCCCACACAGCCGCCAAATCGTCGGGGCAGTCAACAAGAGTTGTTGCATATTAAGGAATTATCAGAAAATCATTAGAATTTGTTTGGTTTTTATAATCAACATTTTTTTTTAAATCAGATAATAATTGTGACCTCCAGAGGGACCACAAGCTAAACCAATCTAATTAAAATATAGACCTATATTTCGTTTCGTTTTTTATACTTTCGATGGCCTACACTCATGTAGATCTAACAAGTTATAGTGGGAGCTCACGTTCTATGACGTCAGGTAACAAGCACGGGACGTTTGACCCGATAACGTCAGTCATTCGATTAACCAATTAGCGACCGCCACGCTTTTTAAAATCTACTTTTGTTTTGTCTGCTGGTGTTATTATATAGACGTATCTACCCACAGTTCCACGCATGAAAAGGTCAAACGGTCGATTCGACAGACCATTTGATTGGCTGTCCCCTCATTTCAGGCAGAACACAAGTTAAATAACAAGTCCTCCAGATCCAAGAGTAGTAAAGACAAGTAAAAACGAAATTTTGAACTATAAAAAACGAAACGAAATTGGATCTGTGTTTTAATCAGATTGAAGCTAAACAGGGTGATTTTTCGTACAATCAGGGGACACAATTCAGGAAGTAATGACCCGATGGGCGCAAATATCGAAAGTAACCAACATCTTTGGGTTATAAACAGACATGTCAAGTTTCATCAAAATCGATTCAAAATTGTGACCTCTATAGGGTCCACAACCTTGATATAACATATTTTCACACTATTTCCGTACAAACGGCGGCCATTTTGTCCGTCAATTTTGGTCCGATTTTCACGAGTTTCAACTCAACCTTCATAACCATGGAACGGTGATATAATCAAACGTTTTTTTTTTTAAATCGGATAACAATTTTGACCTCCAGCGGGACCACAAGCTAAAAAGGGTGATTTTTCGGACAATCAGAGGCCATAATTCAGGAAGTTATGATCCGATTGGCGCAAATATCGAAAGCAACCAAGATCTTTGGGTTATAAACATGCATTTCAAGTTTCATCAAAATCGATTCAAAATTGTGACCTCTATAGGGTCCACAACCTTGATATAACATATTTTCACACTATTTCCGTACAAACGGCGGCCATTTTGTCCTTCAATTTTGGTCCGATTTTCACGAGTTTCAACTCAACCTTCATAACCATGGAACGGTGATATAATCAAACGTTTGTTTTAAATCGGATAACAATTTTGACCTCCAGAGGGACCACAAGCTAAAAAGGGTGATTTTTCGGACAATCAGGGGCCATAATTCAGGAAGTTATGATCAGATTGGCGCAAATATCGAAAGCAACCAAGATCTTTGGGTTATAAACATGCATTTTAAGTTTCATCCAAATCGGTTCAAAATTGTGACCTCTACACTGTTCACAAACGTTTTTTTTTAAAATCCGATAACAATTTTGACCTCCAGAGGAACCACAAGCTAAAAAGGGTGATTTTTCGGACAATCAGGGGCCATAATTCAGGAAGTTATGATCCGATTGGCGCAAATATCGAAAGCAACCAAGATCTTTGGGTTATAAACATACATGTCAAGTTTCATCAAAATCGGTTCAAAATTGTGACCTCTATAAGGTCCACAACCTTTATATAACATATTTTCACACTATTCGCTTACAAACGGCGGCCATTTTGTCTGTCAATTTTGGTCCGATTTTCACAAAATTCGAACTCAACCTCCATAACCATGGAATGGTGATATAATCAAACCTTTTTTTAAATCGGATAACAATTTTGACCTCCAGAGGGACCACAAGCTAAAAAGGGCGATTTTTTGGACAATCAGGGGCCATAATTCAGGAAGTTACGATCCGATGGGCGCAAATATCAAAAGGAACCAAGATCTTTGGGTTATAAACATACATGTCAAGTTTCATCAAAATTGGTTCAAAATTGTGACCTCTATAAGGTCCACAACCTTGATATAACATATTTTCACACTATTCGCGTACAAAAGGCGGCCATTTTGTCCGTCAATTTTGGTCCGATTTTCACGAAATTCGAACTCAACCTTCATAACCATGGAACGGTGATATAATCAAACGTTTTTTTAAATCCGATAACAATTTTGACCTCCAGAGGGACCACAAGCTAAAAAGGGCAATTTTTCGGACAATCAGGGGCCATAATTCAGGAAGTTACGATCCGATGGGCGTAAATATCGCAAGGAACCAAGATCTTTGGGTTATAAGCATACATGTCAAGTTTCATCAAAATCGGTTCAAAATTGTGACGTGTATAAGGTCCACAACCTTGATATAACATATTTTCACACTATTCGCATACAAACGGCGGCCATTTTGTCTGTCAATTTTGGTCCGATTTTCATATAATTCGAACACAACCTTCAAAACTACGGAATGGTGATATAATCAAACGTTTTTTTTTAAATCGGATAACAATTTTGACCTCCAGAGGAACCACAAGCTAAAAAGGGTGATTTTTCGGACAATCAGGGGCCATAATTCAGGAAGTTACGATCCGATTGGCGCAAATATCGAAGGAACCAAGATCTTTGGGTTATAAACATGCATTTCAAGTTTCATCCAAATCGGTTCAAAATTGTGACCTCTATACTGTTCACAAGCTAAAAGATAGGCTGGCACTGCCAGGCAGGATACGCCCACATTTTTGAGAGATGGATAGAGAACAAGCAATACCGAAAGTGATTTTTCCTCATTAAGTCCTGTATTTCATACTGTATTGGGAGCAGCCATTTTGTTGGTCAGTTCCAGTCTGATATTAATGAAATTCGAAGCCGACAATGATTATGGTGTGACGGTACACAACCTAGAAATGTTACTTTTCGTCAAAATCGGATAAGAATTGTGACCTGTAGAGAGTCAACAACCATGATATACCATATTTTTTACACTATTCGCGTACAAACGGCGACCATTTGGTCCGGCAATTTTGGTACGACTTTTACGAAATTCGAACTCAACCTTCCTTATGGTGCAACAGTAATATAATCAGAGTTTTTTTTTTAAATCAGATAATAATTGTTCTAGAGATAGACAGAGAACAAGCAATACCGAAAGTGATTTTTCCTACAATCAAAGGCCATAATTCATTAAGTTACAATTTGATATGCGCAAATATCGAAAAGAATAAAGATCTTTAGGTTATAAACAAGCATTTCAGATTTCATCAAAATCGAATTAAAATTGTGACCTCTACATGGTCCACAACTTTGATATACTATACTTTTACACTGTTTGCGTACAAACGGCGGCCATTTTATCTGGCAATTATGGTCCGGTTTTCTCGAAATTCGAACTCAACCTTCCGTAGGGTGTAACGGTGATAGAGTCAAATGTTTTTTTAAATCGGATAATAATTGTGACAATCAGAGGCCATAATTCAGGAAGTTACGATCGGATATGTGCAAATAACAAAAGGAACCAAGATCTTTGGGTTATAACCATGCATTTCAAGTTTCATCAAAATCGAATTAAAATTGTGACCTCTACAGGGTCCACAACCATGATATACAATTTTTTAACAGTATTTGCGTACAAACGGCGGCCATTTTGTCTGTCAATTTTGGTCCGATTTTCCCGAAATTCGAACTCAACCTGCATTACGGTGTAACGGTAATACTATCAACCGTTTTAGTAAATCGGATAATAATTGTGACCACCAGAGGGACCACAAGCTAAAATATAGCGATTTTGCGTATAATCAGGGGACATAATTCAGGTAATTACGCTCTGATATGAGCAAATATGGAAAGGAACTAAGATCTCTGGGTTATTACCATGCATTTCAACTTTCATCAAAATCGAATTAAAATTTTAACCTCTACAGGGTCCACAACCATGATATACAATTTTTTAACAGTATTCGCGTAAAACGGCGGCCATTTTGTCTGTCAATTTTGGTCCGATTTTCCCGAAATTCGAACTCAACCTTCCTTACGGTGTAACGGTAATACTATCAACCGTTTTATTAAATCGGATAATAATTGTGACCACCAGAGGGACCACAAGCTAAAATATGGCGATTTTGCGTATAATCAGGGGACATAATTCAGGTAATTACGTTCCGATATGAGCAAATATCGAAAGGAACTAAGATCTTTGGGTTATTACCATGAATTTCAAGTTTCATCAAAATCGAATTAAAAATGTGACTTCTACAGGGTCCACAACCTTGATATACCATTTTTTAAAAATATTCGCGTACAAACGGCGGCCATTTTGTATGGCAATTTTCGTCGATTTTCCCGAAATTCGAACTCAACCTTCCTTAGGGTGTAACCGTGATATAATCAAACGTTTTTTTTAAATCGGATTATAATTGTGACCTGCAGAGGGACCACAAGCTAAAAAGGGTGATTTTTCGGACAATCAGGGGCCATAATTCAGGAAATTACATTCCGATAGGCGCAAATATCGAAAGGAACCAAGATCTTTGGGTTATAAACATGTATGTCAAGTTTCATCAAAATCGGTTCAAAATTGTAAAGGGCCCACAAGCTAAAACGTGATTTTTCGTACAATCAGGGGCCATAATCCATGAAGTTTTTATCCGATACATGCCAATATCGAAAGCAGCCAAGATCTTTTGGGGATGAACCTATATTTCAAGTTTCGTCAAAATCGGATAAGAATTGTGACCTGTAGAGAGTCCACAAACAAATTGTGGACGGACGTCCGGACGGACAGGGGCGACGACAATATACGTCCACATAAAAATGTGGGCGTATAAAAACGTGATTTTTTGTACAATCAGGGGCCATAGCCCATGAAGTTACAGTCTGATACATGCCAATATCGAAAGGAACCGAGATCTTAGGGTGATAAACCTATATTTTAAGTTTCATTAAAATCGGATAAAAATTGTGACCTGTAGACTGTTCACAAACAATTGTGGACGGACGGACGAACAGGGGCGACGACAATATACGTCCACATGAAAATGTGGTCGTATACAAATCTTAACAGGGAAGGTTAGAGTTTAAATTAAGTAATTGTAACAGGGAAGGTTAAATTTTATGTTACGATTAAAGAGTTAATTAGAATAGGGAAGGCTGGGTCTGTGGAGTTTCTCTTAATAAGGCAGGCGAGTTATATGTTAAGATTAAAAGGAGTTATTTTTCTATTTTAATATCACACTGGAAATTATACAGATTTCTCAAGTAAATGAATGTCCATGTCATTCTTATCCACCCTTTGTAATATTTTATTCTTGACCGCTCGGAATAAAGTTATTTGAAAAGTATAAAAATAGGTTGCCAGGCAACGAAACATACGCCCACACAGCAGCCAAATCGTCCACGCAGTCAACAAGAGTTGTCGCATATTAAGGAATTATCAGAAAATCATTAGAATTTGTTTGGTTTTTATAATCAAAGGTTTTTTTTTAAATCATAATTGCGACCTCCAGAGGGACCACAAGCTAAAAAGGGTGACTGTTCATACAATCATGGGACATAATTCAGGAAGTAATGACCCGATGGGCGCAAATATCGAAAGGAACCAAGATCTTTAGGTTATAAACATACATGTCAAGTTTCATCAAAATCGATTCAAAATTGTGACCTCTTTAGTGTCCACAACCTTGATATAACATTTTCACACTATTCGTGTACAAACGGCGGCCATTTTGTCCGTCAATTCTAGTCCGAATTTCATGTAATTCACACTCTCTCTTCATTACCATGTAACAGTGATATAGTCAAACGTTTTTTTTAAATCGGATAATAATTTTGACCTCCAGAGGGACCACAAGCTAAAAGGGCAATTTTTTGGACAATCAGGGGCCATAATTCAGGAAGATATGATCGGATCGGCGCAAATATCGAAAGAAATCAAGATCTTTGGGTTATAAACATACATGTCAAGTTTCATCAAAATTGGTTCAAAATTGTGACCTCTATAAGGTCCACAACCTTGATGTAACATATTTTCACACTATTCGCGTACAAACGGCGGCCATTTTGTCCTTCAATTTTGTCCGATTTTCACGAAATTCGAACTCACCCTTCATAAACCATGGAAAGGTGATATAGTCAAACGATTTTTTAAATCAGATAACAATTTTGACCTCCAGAGGGCCCACAAGCTAAAAAGGGCAATTTTTTGACAATCAGGGGCCATAATTCAGGAAGTTACGATCCGATGGGCGAATAAAATCACAAGGAACCAAGATCTTTGGTTTATAAACATACATGTCAAGTTTCATCAAAATTGGTTCAAAATTGTGACCTCTATAGGGTCCACAACCTTGATATAACATATTTTCACACTATTCGCGTACAAATGGCGGCCATTTTATCCGTCAATTTTGGTTCGATTTCCACGAAATTCAAACTCAACCTTCATGACCATGGAACGGTGACATAATCAAACGTTTTTTTTAAATCCGATAACAATTTTGACCTCCAGAGGGACCACAAGCTAAAAAGGGCGATTTTTCGGACAATCAGGGGCCATAATTCAGGAAGTTACTATCTGGTTGGCGCAAATATCGAAAGGAACCAAGATTTTTTGGTTATAAACATGCATTTCAAGTTTCATCCAAATCGGTTCAAAATTGTGACCTCTACACTCTTCACAAGCTAAAAAAATAGGTTGCCAGGCAACGAAACATACGCCCACCAGCAGCCAAATCGTCCGGGCAGTCAACAAGAGTTGTTGCATATTAAGGAATTATCAGAAAATCATTAGAATTTGTTTGGTTTTTATAATCAAACGTTTTTTTTTTAAAATCAGATAATAATTGTGACCTCCAGAGGCACAACAAGCTAAAAAGGGTGATTTTTCGTACAATCAGGGGCCATAACCCATGAAGTTACAGTCCGATACATGCCAATATCGAAAGGAACCGAGATCTTAGGGTGATAAACCTATATTTTAAGTTTCATTGAAATCGGATAAAAATTGTGACCTGTAGGCTGTTCACAAACAATTGTGGACGGAAGGACGGACAGGGGCGACGACAATATACGTACACATGAAAATGTGGGCGTATAAAAATTGTCTTTTATTCAGTGTTTGCGGGTAACACCATACGTTAGCTCTCTCTCTCTCTCGACTGTCCAATTTCGTGGGCTTCCTCCCACTGCTAAAGACCCCTACACGCATGCTATGTATTGAAATAAAATTAAACCTTATGTTAGTCCCGAAATTGCCTAGTTTGTGTACCTTAAACCCCATTTCTCCCCCTCTCACCATGGGAACAAATAAGAGGTAGTTTTAGGTGTAAATTTATTATTCAAGAGCAAAAATAAATGTTTTAGTCTTTCAATCAAAATTGTAGGAAAACGAAATTCAAACTTCAACTCCCTTTAAAGAGCAGAAAAAGAATAATAAAAATAGGTTGCCAGGCAACGAAACATACGCCCACACAGCAGCTAAATCGTCCGGGCAGTCAACAAGAGTTATCGCATATTAAGTAATTATCAGAAAATCATTAGAATTTGTTTGGTTTTTATAAAGTTCTGCTCCATGCTAATGTAAAGTATACGAATCATTTAATATTATGGAATAAGCTGTCACCTCCACTGGATACGAAACATTTAATATTATAGCGACTTTTCGTACAATCAGGGGCCATAATTCAGGAAGTGACGATCAGATATGTCCAAATATCGAAAGGAACCAAGATCTTTATGCTATAAACATGTATTTCAAGTTTCATCAAAATCAGTTCAAAATTGTGACCTCTATAGGGTCCACAACCTTGACATAACATATTTTCACACTATTCGTGTACAAACAGCGGCCATTTTGTCCGTCAATTTTGGTCCAATTTTCACGAAATTCCACATCATCTTTTATAACAATGTAACGGTGATATAATCAAACGTTTTTTAAATCTGATAATAATTTTGACCTACAGAGGGGCCACAAGGTAAAAAAGGCAATTTTTCGGTCAATCACGGGACATATTTCAGGAAGTTACGATCAGATGGGCGCAAATATAAAAAGGACCCAAGATCTTTGGGTTATAAACATACATGTAAAGTTTCATCAAAATCGGTTCAAAATTGTGACCTCTATAGCTTGATATAACATTTTTTCACACTATTCGAGTACAACCGGCGGCCATTTTGTCTGTCAATTTTGGTCCGATTTTCACGAAATTCGATCTCAACCTCCATTACCATGTAGCGGTGGTATAATCAAACGTTTTTTTTTAAATCGGATAACAATTTTGACCTCGCACAAGCTAAAAAGGGTGATATTTTGGACAATCAGGGGCCATAATTCAGGAAGTTACGATCCGATGGGCGCAAATATTGAAAGAAACCAAGACCTTTGGGTTATAAACATACATGTCAAGTTTCATGAAAATCGGTTCAAAATTGTGACCTCTATAGGGTCCACAACCTTGATATAACATTTTTTCACACTATTCGCGTACAAACGGCGGCAATTTTGTCTGTCAATTTTGGTCCGATTTTCACGAAATTCGAACTCAACTCCCAAAACTATGTAACGGTGACATAATCAAACGTTTTTTTGAATCGGATAGCAATTTTGACCTCCACAGGGAACACAAGCTAAAAAGTGTGATTTTTCGGACAATCAGGGGCCATAATTCAGGAAGTTACGATCCGATATGCGCAAATATCGAAAAAGGAACCAAGATCTTTCGGTTATAAACATATATTTCAAGTTTCATCAAAATCAGTTCAAAATTGTGACCTCTATAGGGTCCACAACCTTGATATAACATTTTTTCACACTATAATTCGCGTACAAACGGCGGCCATTTTGTCTGTCAATTTTGGTCCGATTTTCACGAAATTCGAACTCAACCCCCATAACTATGTAACGGTGATATAATCAAACGTTTATTTGAATCGGATAGCAATTTTGACCTCCACAGGGAACACAAGCTAAAAAGTGTGATTTTTCGGACAATCAGGGGCCATAATTCAGGAAGTTACGATCCGATATGCGCAAATATCAAAAGAAACCAAGATCTTTCGGTTATAAACATGCATTTCAAGTTTCATGAAAATCGGTTCAAAATTGTGACCTCTATAGGGTCCACAACCTTGATATAACATATTTTCACACTATTCGCGTACAAACGGCGGCCATTTTGTCTGTCAATTGTGGTCCGATTTTCACGAAATTCGAACTCAACCCCCATAACTATGTAACGGTGATATAATCAAACGGTTTTTTGAATCGGATTACAATTTTGACCTCCACAGGGAACACAAGCTGAAAAGGGTGATTTTTCGGACAATCAGGGGCCATAATTCAGGAAGTTACGATCCGATATGCGCAAATATCGAAAGGAACCAAGATCTTTTGGTTATAAACATGCATTTCAAGTTTCATCGAAATCGGATCAAAATTGTGACCTCTACACTGTTCACAAGCTAAAAACGTGATTTTTCGTACAATCAGGGGCCATAACCCATGAAGTTACAGTCCGATACATGCCAATATCGAAAGGAACCGAGATCTTAGGGTGATAAACCTATATTTTAAGTTTCATTGAAATCGGATAAAAATTGTGACCTGTAGACTGTTCACAAACAATTGTGGACGGACGGACGGACAGGGGCGACGACAATATACGTCCACATAAAAATGTGGGCGTATAAAAATCTTAATAAAAACAAGTTTATTTTAGGCTGAACGGCTTAATCCAAATAACTAATAATATTAATGACTTCTGACACTTATAGTCAGACAGGTACTTTGCTAGGCCTGCCTACACTGTGTGTTACAAGCTCATAAATTTTGAAGATTCACTCCTAGATGGAGATATCAAACATAATCACTTATATAAAAAAATGAAAATGAAAATATCGATGAAGTTTACATGAAAAACATCTACTAACTAGCCCAGGCCTACGCCTACACTGTAGGCTATCAAAACTACATTATGTAAAATGGACCCTCCCTTATTGACTTGAGGTGACAGACATGGCATCCAACAACAGTTTATTTTTAGCTTGAGTTATCTCCCAGTGAAAACAAATTTTTGAGAGGGTTTTGAAGAAAACTTTTGATAGATTAATTAGTTTGAATATGATTTTAGTCCAAATATGTCATCAAATCACAGTTTGTATGTGAGAAAGCATCTTTAAGATTTGTCCCTGTAAACTTGTTGCGTAGGATATTTAATCTCTGGAGGCTCCTGGATGCAGTCCTTCACATGGTTTGCCCTGAATATAAAAGTTCACAGAAATACATTTTTCTAATTTTACAAACCCAATATCAACAGAGTTTCCATAAATTTTCTATGCAACGATACAGCTGTCTTGTACACCATACAGAAGTGATAGTCAAGTTGAATCAAGTAGTATTTATGTATAAGAAAACAGAAGGAATGTGTCATTTCACATAGGGTATGCTTGATTGTCCACAACATTCCGAACTGACGGAATTGCAATTGTTTCAGCTGCCATGGTTGGTTGAAGGTATTTTTTTTATGCAGTCAGCACATTCGTTATAGCCCCCAATTCCGATTTTCACTCGACTGTCACTATTTTTAAGTTTGACAAATGGAAGGTCAATCGAGCATCCCCATTGCTTACACATTAAAGGGAGTTAAATTAACAAATTCTCATAACACAAGTGTAAATTTTGATCCTAATACAATTACACACTTGCTTTAATTTGGAACTAATATGGATAGGATTTTAAAGTATTATGATGAAAACTTTTGGCTCTTCTACACAATTACAGCATAAAACTGTCAACTCACAGGGAGGGAAATCAAATAAACATTACATTTATTTATAGACGTCATTTTATTTTTCAACTTGTTATTATAGCAATAATTTACTTTGCAAATTTTGTGGTAAAAACTGAAGACTCACTACAAATACTTACAATTATTTTTTTCAATTATTTGAAAAGTGAACAAAAGTAACACCATATAAAATAAAATGTACAAGCATTTATTAATGAGCTACACACCGCTGTAAATGGCACAGCACATTTGATCCGACTCACTCATTCATATACAAACAAATAAGAGCCACAGACCTTATTAAGGTTGACCATGTTAAATCATCAAACATTATCAGCCTCGCACCGTGCGCAACCACTATAAACAACTTTCATACAAATAAACAAAGACACTCTTCAATCAGACACAAGTTAAAATAGACATTAACTGTCCTTCCATTTGTGCCGTTTTATCCCACAAGGCTAGCTGGTACACACATACACAATAGAAGAAACACTTGTTCTTCTCAGCAGACCTCAAGTTATGATGTGTAACAACAAAGTCATGCACAAATAATATATTAACATAAATAATTGTTTTTTTGCTAAAAAAAAGAAAAAGAAACAACATCTATATTTACTATATATATATATATATAAACACACAGCAATTCTGTGAATCGTATTAATTAGATGAGGGGCAATGTCATCTTTAAATTAATAACCATCACTATACAAATTTATAATCACTTTTCCAACTTATGACCGGGGCACAGTCCATGTAGGGTTAAAGTCATCAGCATACAATTTAAAAAAACAACATTTTAATAGAACAATAAGCATAGTCAAAAATAATCAATAATTGGCCTTCATATCTTTACACATCAACCTCCATTTAGAATGGCTTTCTTATTATAATCTTAAAAATAAATGAAATCTCTCAACTACCCATACCAGTTTCCCAGAAACCACACTGTTAACAGGCACGTACAGGACATAGAGCATTGCTTTAAGCAAAATTTTCTTTCAAACTGAGCCACATTTTTTCTTTCGAATACATACATAATAGAACCTGGAACTAATACTAAATATATATAATTCTGTGTACATATATATATATCATAAACTACCTGTTTTTGTGGTGCCATTCACACAATTTATGTTACGAAATCATGTGAAATAATCAATGCATAATGTACAAAGCTTTCTCATAAAATATGTACAGATAAATACAAAGTTTAGGATATCACATTTGACAACGCACATAAAATAATGTTTTGACCCAAAAATGGCAAAGGAAATGATCTGAATATAAATGAATGAAAAAGAAAAAAAAAGAGTATAAAGCAATGGTTGAAATTAGTTGTATTATGAATATGATGGTATTGTAATGACATTAATGTAGGCTAGGTTTATCTTGGATCTTTCAAACCTAATTTCAACCACACCTCATCTTCAACAATGAATATGATAAGATTTTGGCACACAGGTTTAATATAATAATATACTTAAAAATAAAATAGGAAATTTACACAACTTCATTTACTTTCATGAACTTATTGAATTCCTTTATTGTAAACATGTAATTTATAATCACAATGTTTATAAGTCCAATCTATACACTTGAGGTTTTAGTCCAGATTAAACAAATGCAGTCAGTAGAATTATCTTCCAGTAGTGCCTAGTCCTGTTCCGATGCTCTTTCGGTCCCTTTAGTACGTTGAGCCAAGGCCATAATTATTTCACATATTAACATTCATAGTTTGTTAATCAAATAAATACCAGTCTTCAAAAACGAAAAAAAAAAAAAAAAAAAAAACCCTTTGAAAATACACTAGACTATATAATTCAATCCACCTTCTAGATAATCAGATTTAATGTTAAAACACAGTGAATCAAAAACTGTTCCAATTTCACAACATACTAATTTTTATCCTTGGTGGTAGCAAGCTGGTTATCCGACTTGTTTTCTGTGATACTACTTATAGCATCACTTAAATTTTTATCTTCCAGTGAGTCTGCTTTCGGCGGCGACTTGATGCTGGGCTTGTTTTGTGGGTTGAGAAAGCTCTGAGCGTGTGCTAGAACCTCTCGTCTCTGTTTCTCGTGTAGCGCTTTCATTGAGGGATTAGTGCTCTGTGTGACAATAACTGGTGTTGGTATGGTAGTCTGTGTAATCAATGTTGTATTTTGTTGTACACCTGGTCTCTGTATTGGGGGAGGAAAGGTAGGTTGTGTTGGTGGCGCCGCGTTGGATCTCATCATACTTCCTACCATAATAGACGGTCTTACAACAGATGCTGAAATAATGTGGAAAACAATTAATATCTAAATTAAAGGTGACAATTCTTGTGAATTTAGTACATATATCAGTTTTCCATGCAGAAAACATACGCATTAAAAAATTTGTTGAAAAATATTTTTTTTTTGTTCAATATTTTTAACTTTGACAATGTAAAGAAATGAAGATAGGTTGCCAGGCAATGAAAAATACGCCCACAGCAGCTAAATTGTCCGAGCAGTTAACAAGAGTTGTCACATAATTTTACTTTTTTTGCTAATGAAACATTTAAATACACTCAAATCTATTTAAGAGTAACAACTCATTAAGTAATTATCAAAAAATCATTAGAATTTGTTTGGTTTTTATCGTACTTGAGCCGCAAGTAGGTGTTTGTTTATGAAAAATAGAGAAATTTGGTGAAAAAAGACTTAAGTGATTGCATGCAGCGCGTAGGCATTTTGACTAGTCGTGTGAGTTTTAAGACGATTAGTGTATTTTAAGACGATTAACTGTAAAATACCAGCCAGTGATTTCTATTCGTCATCTGTCTCACTACAAATAACTAAGTTCTGTCCCATGCTAACATTTAGTATACGAACATTTAATATCATGGGTTTAGCTGTTCAGTAATAAAAATTCAATATACTTGTTTGTCTCAAGACCTTAAATGTTCTTCATCTCATGAAACTGTGTATAAATTTAAAGTCAATCGGATATCAACTTGAGCCTCGAGTGTCCACAAGCAATTGTGGACGTCCAACGGACGGACGGACATAGTTGACGACAATATACGACCACATTCAATATTGGTGTATGAGAACGAAGTAGTTATTTAGAGAAAAGGCAGGTCATTTGTGCTACTTCGTATTACATACTTTTTATACAATTAAAACATACCTGCACCAGACAATTGTTGGGCAACAAAAGTATTACCATACTTATTTCCTTGTAACTGAGCTACATTAGGAAATCTCGGGGGCTGTCGGTTTTGTACTTGTGATGTGAACACCTTGGAGTTCGGACTTAGAGCTGATAGGGCTGTATTCATCATGCTATTTGGTGTTATCATGCTATTTGGTGTCATATTCTGAGATGGGGATTTCATCTGCAAGAAATTTGAAAAAAAAACCTGTTTACAAATCAAGCCATACACACATACAATCTAATTATCAATGAGATAAACATTATCGGGGCCGTAGCCACAGGGTTGGGGGGTGGTTGTTGTTTAGCCCCCCCATCCCCAATACTTCGACAACCATAATGATATCTTAGGGGTTTTCTTAGCCGGCCACATCCTCAGCCCCCATTTTATGAGCCCCCCCCCCCATTTTATGAGCTGGCTACGGGCCCGAACATTATCTAATGTGGTTTTTTTTTTATGTCACATCAAAGCATCGACCAATGGAAGTGATTAGCCCTACTTAGCTTCAGCTCGAAATGTTTATCATAGAACTCAGTCAACTCAAGACACTCAACTAATGAACATCTACATCAAGTTTAAACTTAGCTTCCGCTCGAAATGTTAATCATTGAACTCCGTCAACTCAAGACACTCACCTAATGAACATCTACATCAAGTTTAAACTTAGCTTCAGCTCAAAATGTTAATCATTGAACTCCGTCAACTCAAGACACTCACCTAATGAACATCTACATCAAGTTTAAACTTAGCTTCAGCTCGAAATGTTAATCACTGAACTCCGTCAACTCAAGACACTCACCTAATGAACATCTACATCAAGTTTAAACTTAGCTTCAGCTCGAAATGTTAATCACTGAACTCCGTCAACTCAAGACACTCACCTAATGAACATCTACATCAAGTTTAAACTTAGCTTCAGCTCGAAATGTTAATCATTGAACTCCGTCAACTCAAGACACTCACCTAATGAACATCTACATCAAGTTTAAACTTAGCTTCAGCTCGAAATGTTAATCATTGAACTCCGTCAACTCAAGACACTCACCTAATGAACATCTACATCAAGTTTAAACTTAGCTTCAGCTCGAAATGTTAATCATTGAACTCCGTCAACTCAAGACACTCACCTAATGAACATCTACATCAAGTTTAAACATTCTACCTCAAATAGAAGCAGAGTTGTTGACCAATCTTGACCAATCAAATTGTTTATTAATTCTTAGCCTAAGCAGAAAATTCTTAGGGTAATGATATAATAATGAACCCATATAGTTTCATCGCTCTCACTTCATTATAACCAAAGTTATTGTGCCAGAAAGCATCAGCCAATCAGATTGCTTATCTCTGCTCACTGTAAGCAGAAAATGTTCATCATCGAACTCCATCAAGGCATTCACCTAATGAACGCCTACACCAGGTTTGAACATTCTACCTCAGTAAGAAAGAGTTATTGTGTTCTAAAGTCTCGGCCAATCAAACTGCTTATCGCTCTGCTTACCCTAGGCAAACAATGTTCATTATCGAACTTAGTCAAGGTATTGATGTAATGAAACTATACGGCATGTTTTTTTATAAAGTGTACCAGTGGGTACCTTACAAATGTAATGGTTTTATAAGAAAAAGGAAAAAGAGTTTGTAAATATTTTTCTTATTTTCAAAATCAGCATATATTGAACATATAAAATACTTAAAATAAATTACAAACATTTTAATGAATTGCATCATTTAAGACAGACATTTTTCCCACCATTTTTATCAAGATTTTAGAATAGATTGAAATAACTTTTACAATAATTCAAGTAATACAGTTATTTATGAAATTTCCATGTCTGTCCTTAGGTAAGGTTAGCAACATTTGCATGCCCCCATAATATTTAAATTTTAGGTTATCAAAATGTGATTATATATTATCGTCTTTAATTCTATATATTATGCTATATTTTCATATAACAAGCCAACAGTGAGGCTGATGTCCCCCGCCGAAATCCCAAAATAAATAGATGACACATTAATTAATCGCACATTTATTTTTTTCAAACGTATCGACCAATCAAACTGAACACGAAGTGTCATTCAAAAAATGCTTATCTCTGCCTACCGTAAGAAAAAAATGTTCATCTTCAAACTCCATCAAGGCATTGACCTAATAAGTATACACACCAATTTTGAACATTTTAACTCAATTCGAAGGAGAGTTATTGTGTTCCAAAGTCTCGGCAAATCAAATTGCTTATCGCTCTGCTTACCCTGAGCAGAAAATGCTCATTATCGATCTTAGTCAAGGTATTACTGTAATGAAACTATACACCAAGTTTCATCACTCTCACTTAATTAGAACTAAAGTTATCGTGTCTCAAAGCATCAACCAATCAAATTGCTTATCTCTGCCTACCCTAAGCAGAACTCCATCAAGGCATTGACCTAATAAGCATATACACCAAGTTTGAACATTTTAACTCAATTAGAAGGAGAGTTTGAACATTTTAACTCAATTAGAAGGAGAGTTATTGTGTTCCAAAGTCTCGACCAATCAAATTGCGTATCGCTCTGCTTACCCCGAGCAGAAAATGCTCATTATCGAACTTAGTCAAAGTATTACAGTAATGTAACTATACACCAAGTTTCATCACTCTCACTTAATTAGAACTAAAGTTATCGTGTCCCAAAGCATCAACCAATCAAATTGCTTATCTCTGCTTACCCTAAGCGGAAAATGCTTGTCTTCGAACTCCATCAAGGCATTGACCTAATAAGCATATACCCCAAGTTTGAACATTTTAACTCAATTAGAAGGAGAGTTATTGTGTTCCAAAGTCTCGACCAATCAAATTGTGTATCGCTCTGCTTACCCTGAGCAGAAAATGCTCATTATCGAACTTAGTCAAGGTATTACTATAATGAAACTATACACCAAGTTTCATCACTCTCACGTAATTAGAACTAAAGTTATCGTGTCCCAAAGCATCAACCAATCAAATTGCTTATCTCTGCTTACCCTAAGCGGAAAATGCTCATCTTCGAACTCCATCAAGGCATTGACCTAATAAGCATATACACCAAGTTTGAACATTTTAACTCAATTAGAAGGAGAGTTATTGTGTTCCAAATTCTCGACCAATCAAATTGCGTATAACTCTGCTTACCCTGAGCAGAAAATGCTAATTATCGAACTTAGTCAAGGTATTACTATAATGAAACTATACACCAAGTTTCATCAATCTCACTTATTTAGAACTAAAGTTATCGTGTCCCAAAGCATCAACCAATCAAATTGCTTATCTCTGCTTACCCTAAGCGGAAAATGCTCATCTTCGAACTCCATCAAGGCATTGACCTAATAAACACATACACCAAGTTTGAACATTCGAAAGGCGGGGGACAAATATATCTCAGTAACTGAGTAACTATTTACATTAACACTATAAATAGAAATTTTCTTCGAACTTTAGTGCTAGTGTTACAAATTTGCCAGAATGTCTGTCCACATGTAACATTAGCAATGCAATTAATTTTTAAATTAATTAATTTGTAAATCATATCCCCAATGAACTTAAGATGTAGATAATGAATTATTACATTTAAATTTTGAAGAAAATTATTAATATATATAAGCAATGGTTAATATCTGAAGGGAAAATAAATTTTCCATGCGTCTGTCCAATTAAAATCGTCATTTTATACTTCTTAAAATTGTCATTGTTACTGTCTTATGACCCCCCAAAAATTACATCGTCTTTCATTTAACATAGTTCAATGTATATTCTACCCGTAGAGATTGCTATTTATAGGAATCTTAATGTGCACCATTTGCATTTGATATAATTTCATCTGGAGTCATACTTTTTAACAAAATTCAGTATGTTAGGTAAAATGTTCAATAAAAAAATTATTTTGTGAAAAATTATCTTTTTAAAGATATATTTTGGAAGAATATGCATCAATCTTCCCCAAGACAGTGACTTTGTAAGAGGCATAGGAATTTCATAATTCAGTTGGAATTGGGAATCTATGGTACACTTTAAAAAAACCATGCCATACATCAAGTTTCATCACCATCACTTAATTAGAACTTCAGTTATCTTGCCCCAAAGTATCAACCAATCAAATTGCTTATCTCTGCCTACCCAAAGCAGAAAATGCTCATCTTCGAACTCCATCAAGGCATTGACCTAATAAGCACATAAACCAAGTTTGAACATTGTAACTCAATAAGAAGGAGAATTATTGTGTTCCAGGGTCTCGGCCAATCAAATTGCTTATCGCTCTGCTTACCCTGAGCAGAAACTGCTCATTATCGAACTTAGTCAAGGTATTACTGTAAAGAAACTATACACCAAGTTAGGGCTGTGTCGATATATTGATACACCGATCTGTATCGATACGTTCCAGCGATATTCATATGTAATATGACCGTATCTTCGAAAAAATTCTTCAGTTCAGAAAGACCATGAATTGAAACCCAAGTGGCGAAAGAAACCGATCTCGGCATGATGGTTTGTCAATCGAACGTCTTCAACTCCCCGTATGAATTCCATGTACCGCTAAATATTATAATAACTGGATAATACATTCACGTTATAGATTTAAGCTACAAATTGTGTTATGAAGAAGTGCTATGGTGCTGTATCAGCTTATTTTGGCTACGGTATTTTCTGATATTGACAATAGTAGAAAAATACTAATATTTTAGATCATTGACTTATGAAAAATGAAACGTGAATGTTTCATCGAATAAACGAAGACAGTAATTTTTATTGATTATTCTGGAATATTACTGACGTAATATTTGACGTAATTTCAACATGGTATGTGAATTAAATATGGACAATATTCAAAAGGTGTACCTGTTGTTATTTTTGTGGTAATCACATTAAAATACGACATTCTCCATAAAAAAATTACCAAGAATTATTTTTGTTGAAGTCTAGTTTTAAAGGGAATGGACGCATATAATTAACCCATTTCCTACGGGACCTCAATTGCCGTTTCGTTTTAAAATGGATTTAGAAGCCTGATGGCCCGATGCTTACCCATCACAAACGTCTTGAAACAGAATGTAGTTTGGGATTATTTTTGGCATAATTTATGACGTCACCATATCGCGATACGTATCGCATATCGGTTTGCCGTATCGCCAATACGTATCGTATCGAAAATGAACTGTATCGACACAGCCCTACACCAAGTTCCATCACTCTCACTTAATTAGAACTAAAGTTATTGTGTCCCAAAGCATCAACCAATCAAATTGCTTATCTCTGCTTACCCCAAGCGGAAAATGCTCATCTTCGAACTCCATCAAGGCATTGACCTAATAAACACATACACCAAGTTTGAACATTCTAGCTCAATTAGGAAGAGAGTTATTGTGTCCCAAAAAGTGTGATGGACAGACAGACGGACGAACCCATTTTAATAGTCCCTCAACTTTCTTCGAAAGGTGGGGGACAATGATAATTGAATCATGGGTGTATAAAAGCATTGGAGGTACTTACTGCATTATTTTGAGGTGATTGTTGTTGTATTATAGAATTAAATTGGGAACTTTGTTTATTTGCTGTAGGTTGATTACCCGCAGTATTAGATAAACTCATGTGTTGAGATGAGTTCATAAGATTTGTATTTGAAGCCGATTGCTGCAATGTTAAGCCTAGTCCTTGACCTTGGTTACCAAATGCATGTAACGAGAATTGAGGTGCTGTAGCTGCAACTTGTTGAAGTGCACCCTAATAAACAAAACAAAGTAACTTACAATTATAATGCAACAGTAAAATTGCTATACATTTTCTAGCATATATCACACATTTTTTAAGCTCCTTGAATAAAAATATCAATACAGTTATCTTCATAACTGATTTTGGGAAATTAAGAGGCAACAGAATGGTCATCCCTATCCAGACAAGTACCACCAATATCAATTTCATCTCGTCACCTAATTAGCATCTTTAAATAATTTTTATTATAAGAAATATATTTATTACCTGTAAGGCAGATGTAGGCTGTGCTTGAGATGGGTAATATCCAGTCTGTGGTAGAGTTGGTTGTGATTGAGGAAAGTATGTTGAAGGTTGAACAGACTGAACAGTTTGTACAGCATTTCTATAATTTACAATAAGATTAAATCTAATCAAATTATCTGTTACACAAACACACAAAGATAGGTTGCCAAGCAATGAAACATACGCCCACAGCAGCTAAGTTGCCCGAGCAGTCAACAATAATGGTCGCATATTTTTTCTATTGTCGGTAATGAAACATGCATAATACACTAAAGTCTGATTAAGAGTAACAACTCATTAAGTAATTATCTGAAAACCATTAGAATTTGTTCGGCTTTTAGTTCTGTCCCACGCCAACATTTAATATACAAAACATTTAATATCATGGATTTAGCTGTTGAAGTTATCAAATTTCATTGAAAATCAATACTTGTTCGTCTCAACACCCCATAAACTCTTCTAATCAATCTTTAGTCAATTGGATGAAAACTTTGGGCTCTAGAGCATCCACAAGATTCTTCAAAGTAATCAAGGGCCATAAATCTGGTAGTACTTATGTGAAATCATTGGCAATCACTGGGCTTCTTTGTCTCACAACCTTAAACACGGTGTATAAATCTGAAGTCAATCAGATATTAACTTTAGTCTCTAGAGTGTCCACAAGATATTTCAGAGTGAACAAAAACCATAACTCTGGCAGTACTTATCGGATATCGTTGAAAATACCCAGTCTTCTTCGTCTCATGACCTTACACACTGTGTATAAATTTAAAGTCAATTGGATATTAACTTTGGCCTCTAGAGCGTCCACAAGATTTGTTTAAGTGATCAAGAGCCATAACTCTGGCACTAATTATCGGAAATCACTGAAAATCAATAGGCTTCTTCGTCTCATGACCTTAAACACTGTGTATAAATTTATAAAGTCAATTGGATATTAACTTTAGCCTCTAGAGCCTCCACAAAATATTTCAAAGTGATCAAGGGCTATAACTCTGGTAGTAATTATCAGAAATCGCTGAAAATCAATAGGTTTCTTCATCTCACTAATTTAAACAACATATATCAATTTCCAAAAAATCCATATCAATTGATATTACACGGGTTTCAAATATTTCGTAAGGCTAACTTTTAAAGGTGGAAATCAGGATGGCATAGGGTGGGATTTTGATTACAAAACAATTGGAAATTTTAAAGTTGCTTAAAGGACAATATTAGTGCCACTCATTATTATATTCATGATAGAACTGGTTATATACATTCAAAATATAATTTTAACACAGAGATCATTGACTGAAGTAACCAGCCACAATAGCCACACAACCGAATTTCATTTCACTGATAATTCCCTTGACGATGAAAAGTTATTACTATATAAGACTCTGCGAGGATATCTGACAATTCATGGATATCTAACAATTCACGGAAAGAATTGGCTGTCAGTAGACAAAAGATAACAAACAAATTGGAAAAAGTCTGTGCATTACCATGTTTTTATAAAGAGTTTAAAGAATAAAAACAGGGGAATGCACAGAATTAACTTTGGCCTCTAAAGCATCCACAAGATTTTTTGAAGTCATCAAGGGCCATAACTCTGACAGTAATTATCGGAATTCACTGAAAATCAATAGGCTTTTTCGTTTCATCACCTTAAACACTGTTTATAAATTCAGATATTCACTTTGGCTGCTAGAGCATTCACAAGATTTTTCAAAGTAGTCAAGCCAAGGTCACCATCAAGACACAAAACCTATATCAACCAGATAGTGTGGTATGGCATGTCATAAAAACAGCTCACGTAGGATTTGTTTGCTACATATGATTTTTTTGTTGTTTTAGGTTGATTAAGGACCAAAAAGGACCAAACTATCCAAATATGTCGGGGTTCAAATTTTCCGACCACTTGACCCCTTTGGCGTTGGGTGGGTTGAAATCAGGCCCCCTCTGCTAATAATGGTTGGATTTTCATGATCTGAAGTCCATCCTCGTGTCTTAACCATGCTGATCCCATCTATGATACACTTAAAGCGACTGGAATTATTTTTTTAATTGACATCTGGTGGGCAATACCATTTTCCGGTGTCTCCCTCGGAACTATTTTAGTCAATAATCCTTGGATTTTTATTATCTGAAGTTCATTCTGGGTTGGTTTTTTTTCATCATGCCAACCCCATCCATGATACACTTAAATCCAAAGGGAAGTAGTTACCACTGACTTCTGGTGGTAAATACCAATTTCCGGTATCAAACTCGGATTGATATCAGCCAATAATCATTGGATTTTCATGATCTGAAGTTCATACTGGATGATTTTTTTATCAGACCAGTCCCGTCTATGATATACTTCAAGCGAATGGATGTAGTTTATATTGTGCAACCGCCAACCACATTGTTCAATGGCAGGAAGGTTCAAGTTTAATACATGTACAAACCCATATCATTTTGTGGTGTCCACATACTTACCCTAGTCAGCATCGGGAAGTCGTGAAATCTATCAGGCCTTGACACTTGTGACTTCCAATGACATGTAATCATTTGATCACATATCTCTGTATTTTATGGGTAGCACTGTTAAATCCTTGATATGACCTCGAGATAAAAGATCTAATAGAATTTTGAGAACATCACAAGCTACAGATGCAAGGACTAGGTGAGGCATGAGTGTTTCATTCTATTCATGTTTGACCAAATACTATGGGTCCTCAGTGGTATTCAACTAGCATGCGCTTTTTGAATGCCTCTTGTAGGCCAGAGAGTTTCTGCATGAATAATGGTTTCTTCATAGCCTGAAGTTAAGCCATAGAGAAATGAGGAGAACTTTTGGTGGTGTAGCCAGTGTTGTGTCAACCAGGCTGGCATATCTCACTGGTTGGGCCCTTGCCAGTTTGATACATCAAAGGCGACACCACAAAGGGTTCTCATCACTGAGAAACTCTTAAATCTTGCATTTGTTGCTGGCGTGAAAAACATGTTTGGTCACCT
Organism: Patella caerulea; assembly: GCA_036850965.1. Classification (NCBI taxonomy): domain Eukaryota; kingdom Metazoa; phylum Mollusca; class Gastropoda; family Patellidae; genus Patella; species Patella caerulea. Next base: position 43,104,773 of record JAZGQO010000001.1, on the reverse strand, counting down.
GATGCAGATGCCCACACAATTCTCATGGACTTTGTCTCCCGTGGTCGTTTCAGTATTTGTAGTCTGACTCGGGTTTGTAACTGAGAAGGCCACAGAGATCTACAGATATATGTGATCGAGCGAGTGCGTGTCATTGGAATAAAATAAAACCAAGTATGAACAATCCAATCCATTAGTCAAAATTCTAAGTCCAATAAAAACGGTCGAGGCAAAATAGTGTAATCAGTAATAACTCTCAAGGACTGATTAGACTTTGCAGCTTCTCTGGTGCTGACTGGAGAGGTATACTTGTGGGCATCACAAAGAAAACAAGGGCTGGTGATGACCCCGTTATCTTTTTCAAGAAGCTTCAACAATGTATCATCTCAACTAAGCTGGTCAAGGAATTCATCTGCTCCATTAAACCTACCAGCATGTAGATGGCAATTGTTCAGTTCAGAACACTTTTGAGTGAGAGGTGTTTCCCCTGGCTTGTGCTGGATTGTCGCCTGATATCACAGAAACAAGATAGGTTGCCAGGCAACGAAACATACGCCCACAGCAGCTAAATCGTCCGGGCAGTCAACAAGGGTTGTCGCATATTTTTACTTTTTTTGGGAATGAAACATTTGTAATACACTAAAATCTGATTAAGAGTAACAACTCATTATGTAATTATCTGAAAATGATTAGAATTTGTTTGCTTTTTATAAAGTTTTGCCCCACGCTAACAATTAGTATAGGAAACATTTAACATCATGGATTTAGCTGTTCAGTTATCAAAATTCATTGAAAATCAAAATACTTGTTCGTTTCAACACCTTAAACTCTGTGTATCAATCTGAAGTCAATCGGATGATAAGTTTGGCATCTATAGCGTCACAAGGTTTTTTGAAGTGATCAAGGGAGATAACTCTGGAAGTAATTTTTGAAATCGCTGAAAATCAGTAGGCTTCTTCGTCTCATGACCTTCAATCGGATATTAACTTTGGCCTCTAGAGCGTCCACAGGATTTTTTGATGTGATCAAGGGCCATAACTCTGGCAATAATTTTCAGAGATCGCTGAAAATCAATAGGTTTCTTCGTCTCATGACCTTAAACACTGTGTATAAATTTAAAGTCAATCAGATATTAACTTTGGCCTCTAGATCATCCACAAGATTTTTTGAAGTGATCAAGGGACACAACACTGGCACTAATTATCAGAAATCGCTGAAAATCAATAGGCTTCTTCGTCTCATAACCTTAAACACTGTGTATAAATTTGAAGTCAATCAGACATCATCTTTGTCCTCTAGAGCATCCACAAGATTTTTTGAAGTGATCAAGGGCCATAACTCTGGCACTAATTATCGGAAATCCGTGAAAATCAATAGGCTTCTTCGTCTTATGACCTTAAACACTGTGTATAAATTTAAAGTCAATCGGATATTAACTTTAGCCTCTCGAGCATTCACAAGATTTTTCAAAGTGATCAAGGGTCATAACGCTGGCAGTAATTATCTGATATTGCTGAAAATCAATAGGCTTCTTCGTATCATGACCCTGAACACTGTGTATAAATTTAAAGTCAATCCAATATTAACTTTAGCCTCCACAAGACTTTTCAAAGTGATCAAGGGTCATAACTCTGGCAGTAATTATCGGATATCGCTGAAAATCAATAGGCTTCTTCGTCTCATGACCTTAAACACTGTGTATAAATTTAAGGTCAATCGGATATTAACTTTAGCCTCTAGAGCGTTCACAAGATTTTTCAAAGTGATCAAGGGTCATAACTCTGGCAGTAATTATCGGATATTGCTGAAAATCAATAGACTTCTTCGTCTCATGACCTTAAACACTGTGTATAAATTTAAGGTCAATCGGATATTAACTTTAGCCTCTAGAGCGTTCACAAGATTTTTCAAAGTGATCAAGGGTCATAACTCTGGCAGTAATTATCGGATATTGCTGAAAATCAATAGGCTTCTTCGTCTCATGACCTTAAACACTGTGTATAAATTTAAAGTCAATCGGATATTAACCCTGGCCTCTAGTGCGTTCACAAGAAATTGTGGACGATGGACGGACGGACGGACCGACGGACGGACGGGGGCGACGGCAATATACGTCCACATTTCTATGTGGGCGTATAAAAATACACTGCGATATGCGAAAAGTCGTACCTAACCAGATCCTGTAATGGAACTCATAAAATAGGCTGTATAACAGGCAGCATGGGGCGATGCAGTTGCAGCTAAAATGGTCTCCCTTATACATCATTGCACGTGTTTTGATAGGGGCCATACCAATATGATTAGGGTGTACAGGAGGACGAGAGTAATGAATAACTGATTTATTTATTTCTAAGATAGGATATTTTTGTTTCATTTCTGGCAACTTCTGGCTTGTTAAGATAGCTTTTGTTTATGATATAAACATCTATGGCAAGGTTTTGGGGGCATTTGTGTGGAACTTTTCACTACAACAGTTCCACAAGATATTGGCTTTCTGAAAATAAATACATTACACAAGATTTTCGACTTAGAATAATATTCATAGCGTGTTTTGGGCCTGTGGTGTGTTTTACCACAAGAGTTCCACAAGATATTAGACTTAGAAAAAAATCAATTTTTTTTTTCCAAAATTTCTTCTCAGGCCCACTATATATGCCTGTGTGGTATCACATTCCACAAGATTTTCGACCTGATAGTGTTTTGGGTCTGTGGTGTTTTTCACCACAAGAGTTCCCCAAAATTCTTTTTTTTTTTACCAAAATTTCTTCTTACACCCCTATATTCCCATGTGGTACCACATTCCACAAGATTCTTGACTTAGAATTTTGATGATGTTTTGGGTCTGTGGTGTTTTTCACCACAAGAGTTCCACGATATTGGACTTAGAAAAAATTCAAATTTTTTTCCAGAATTTCTTCTCAGACCCCCTATATGCCTGTGTGGTACCACATTCCACAAGATTTTCGACTTAGAATAATTTTGATAGTGTTATGGTTTTTTCACCACAAGAGTCTTGTCAAGAGTTCCACAAGATATTGGTCTTTGAAAAATTTTCCAAAATGTCTTCTCAAGACCCCCTATATACCTGCGTGGAACCACATTCCACAAGAATTTCGACTTTAACATTAACACCGGTTCAATTTTATGGATACACAATTACTGAGTTTGATACTAAGCAAAGTTTTGATGAGGATAATCTCGTCTTTATCGAGCAAATGTTACAAATATGTAAATGACCCCCTAATCCAGGTGCTAAACATCAATTGTATTTGATTCTTAGATTCTTAGTTTTGTTGCAAATTCTGTATATGGATCACTTTTTGGTATTTTGCACAAAAGTGTGACATAATTGCTAGAAACTAAACCTTCACTAATTTTGCTTAAAATTATCTGCACACAAAGAAAAAGATAGGTTGCCAGGCAACGAAACATACGCCCACAACAGCTAAATCGTCCGGGCAGTCAACAAGGGTTGTCGCATATTTTTACTTTTTTTGGTAATGAAACATTTGTAATACACGAAAATCTGATTAAGAGTAACTTAACTCATTATGTAGTTATTTGAAAATCATTAGAATTTGTTTGCTTTTTATAAAGTTTTGCCCCACGCTAATAATTAGAATAGGAAACATTTAATATCATGGATTTAGCAGTTCAGTTATCAAAATTCATTGAAAATCAAAACACTTGTTTGTTTCAACACCTTAAACTCTGTATCAATCTGAAGTCAATCGGATGATAAGTTTGACCTCTATAGCGTCACAAGGTTTTTTTGAAGTGATCAAGGGAGACAACTCTGGGAGTAATTATTTGAAATCGCTCAAAATCAATAGGCTTTTTCGTCTCATGATCTTAAACACTGTGTATAAATTTAAAGCCAATCGGATATTAACTTTGGCCTGTAGAGCGACCACAAGATTTTTTGAAGTGATCAAGGGCCATAACTCTGGCACTAATTATCCGAAATTAATGAAAATCTTATGCCCTTAAACACAGTATATAAATTTAAAGTCAATCGGATATTAACTTTGGCCTTTAGAGCGTCCACAAGATTTTATGAAGTGATCAAGGGCCATAACTCTGGCACTAATTATCCGAAATCGCTGAAAAACAATAGGCTTCTTTGTCTCATGACCTTTAACAATGTATATAAATTTAAAGTCAATCGGATATTAAAGTCGACGGACGGACAGGGGCGACGAAAATATACGACCACATTTCAATGTGGGCGTATAAAAATGTAACATTTTCATATTTTAGAACGAAAATATAATGCAAGGTCGGAAAATTAAAAAAACCCTGATTTTATGCCTCAATGTTTAAGGGTTGCACATGTTACACAGGACACCAATAGCGACGGACAGTTTTGGTACCATATTTATGAAATTTGACCTCAACCTTCATCACTAATTTTGCTTAAAATTATCTGCACACAAAGAAAAAAATAGGTTGCCAGGCAACGAAACATACGCCCACACAGCAGCCAAATTGTCCGGGCAGTCAACAAGAGTTGTCGCATATTAAGGAATTATCAGAAAATCATTAGAATTTGTTTGATTTTTATAATCAACATTTTTTTTCAAATCAGATAATAATTGTGACCTCCAGAGGGACCACAAGCTAAACAGGGTGATTTTTCGTACAATCAGGGGACATAAATTCAGGAAGTAATGACCCGATGGGCGCAAATATCGAAAGGAACCAAGATCTTTGGGTTATAAACATACATGTCAAGTTTCATCCAAATTGGTTCAAAATTGTGACCTCTATAAGGTCCACAACCTTGATATAACATATTTTCACACTATTAGCGTACAAACGGCGGCCATTTTGTCCGTCAATTTTGGTCCGATTTTCATGAAATTCGAACTCAACCTTCATAACCATGGAACGGTGATATAATCAAACGTTTTTTTAAATCCGATAACAATTTTGACCTCCAGAGGGACCACAAGCTAAAAAGGGCAATTTTTCGGACAATCAGGGGCCATAATTCAGGAAGTTACGATCCGATGGGCGGAAATATTGCAAGGAACCAAGATCTTTGGGTTATAAACATACATGTCAAGTTTCATCAAAATCGGTTCAAAATTCTGACCTCTATAAGGTCCACAACCTTGATATAACATATGTTCACACTATTCGCGTACAAACGGCAGCCATTTTGTCCGTCAATTTTGGTCCGATTTTCACGAAATTTGAACACAACCTTCATAACCATGGAACGGTGATATAATCAAATGGTTTTTTAAATCGGATAACAATTTTGACCTCCAGAGGGACGACAAGCTAAGAAGGGTGATTTTTCGGACAATCAGGGGCCATAATTCAGGAAGTTACGATCCGATTGGCGCAAATATCGAAAGGAACCAAGATCTTTGGGTTATAAACATGCATTTCAAGTTTCATCCAAATCGGTTCAAAATTGTGACCTCTACACTGTTCACAAGCTAAAAAACGTGATTTTTCGTACAATCAGGGGCCATAACCCATGAAGTTACAGTCCGATACATGCCAATATCGAAAGGAACCGAGATCTTAGGGTGATAAACCTATGTTTTAAGTTTCATTGAAATCGGATAAAAATTGTGACCTGTAGACTGTTCACAAACAATTGTGGACGGACGGACGAACGGACGAACAGGGGCGACGACAATATACGTCCACATGAAAATGTGGGCGTATAAAAATGTAACATTTTCATATTTTAAAACGAAAATATAATCTAAGTTCGGAAAATTAATAAAAAACCCTGATTTTATGCCTCAATGTTTAAGGGTTGCGCATGTTACACAGGACACCAATAGTGACGGATAGTTTTGGTACCATATTTACGAAATTCGACCTCAACCTTCATTACAGTGAAACAGTGATATAATCAAACGTTTTCTAAAATCGGATAATAGTTGTGACCTCCAGATGGACCACAAGCTAAAAAGGCAATTTTTCGAACAATCAGGGGCCATAATTCAGGAAGTTACGATCCAATATGCAATGGAACCAAGATCAGGGGCGGATCCAGGATTTTCAGAAAGAGGGGGCGTGCTGCACAAACTTGGGAGTGCGAAGCCCGGAACCGTGATTTTTGAGTATAAAAAAATGTCCACAAGGACTAATTCCATACTAATACTGTAAATTACGATTTCCAACCTAAAATATTTTTGTTCTCCTTTCTCGCGAGAATATATTGAGCTAAAAATTGTTCGCCACCTCAAAAAATAGAGGGGGCGTGCCCCCCTCTGGATACGCGCCTGAAGATCTTTAGGTTATAAATATGTATTTCAAGTTTCATCAAAATTGGTTCAAAATTGTGACCTCTATAGGGTCCACAACCTTGATATAACATATTTTGACACTATTCCCATACAAACGGCTGCCATTTTGTCTGTGAATTTTGGTCCGATTTTCACGAAATTCAAACTCATTCTTCATTACCATGTAACGGTGATATAATCAAACGTTCTTTTTAAATCGGATAAAAATTTTGACCTCCAGAGGAACCACAAGCTAAAAAAAATTGATTTTTCGCACAATCAGGGGACATAATTCAGGAAGTTACGAACCGATGGACGCAAATATAGAAAGGAACCAAGATCTTTGGGTTATAAACATACATGTCAAGTTTCATCGAAATAAGTTAAAAATTGTGACCTCTATAGGGTCCACAAGCTTCATATGGCCACAGATCACTAATTATTTCCCCATTGACATCAATGTTAATTCTCGTCTCTTAGACCGGCTGTAACTTTTTCCCAAATATTCGTTGGGTAGATGGAGCAACATGTGGCAAACTCTGGCCCAAAAGCATGTATGAGGTTCACCATGAAAAACTTGAGATACACATGGTGGAAGTAGAGACAACTACACAAGCAATTTTAGGCCCTCCCTTTCAACGTAACCAACCTCACAACCCTTGTATCCTTCCGCCTCAAAATCATGAATATTCACCAAAACCTGGCAGAAAATGTATTTTTAAACCCTTTTCTTCGATTCTACACCAAAAATCGCCATGCAAAAGGGGGAAAAAGGGAAAGGGAGAGAAAGACTAAAAATAACTTGGCCCTACAATTTGTGGGTACCGGCGTAGAAATATTTAGTGATCTGTGTCCATACACAACATATTTTCACACTATTTGCGTACAAACGGCGGCCATTTTGTCTGTCAATTTTGGTCAGATTTTCACGAATTTCTAACTCAACCTCCATAACCATGTAATGGTGATATAATCTAACGTTTTTTAAAATCGGTTAACAATTTTGACCTCAAGAGAGACCACGAGCTAAAAAAGATAGGTTGCCAGCCAACGAAACATAGGCCCAGTGTAGCAATATAGTCGTGGTGACATTGTTTTTAAAGATTATAGACAAGGAATGAGGAGATAAGATATAGTTTATGTTTCTAACATATTCACATATATGCAGGTGTGTACTGATATCAACTAACATTTGATTGACATATTGTTATATAAAGGATAGGTTGCCAGGCAACGAAACATACGCCCACAGCAGCTAAATCGTCCGGGCAGTCAACAAGGGTTGTCGCATATTTTTACTTTTTTCGCTAATGAAACATTTGTAATACACTAAAAACTGATTAAGAGTAACAGCTCATTATGTAATTATCAGAAAATCATTAGAATTTGATTGCTTTTTATAAAGTGTTACCCCACGCTAACAATTAGTATATACATGAAACATTTAATATCATGGATTTAGCTGTTCAGTTATCAAAATTCATTGAAAATCAAAATACTTGTTCGTTTCAACACCTTAAACTCTGTGTATCAACCTAAAGTCAATCGGATGATAAGTTTGGCCTCTACAGCGTAACAAGATTTTTTTAAAGTTATCAAGGGAGATAACTCTGGCAATAATTATTGAAAATCACTGAAAATCGATAGACGACTTAGTCTCATGACTGTAAACACTATGTATAAATTTGAAGTCAATCGGATATTAACTTTGGCCTCTAGAGCATCCACATGATTTTTGAAGTGATCAAGGGCCATAACTCTGGCACTAAATCAAAAAGCGTCTTCGTCTCATGACCTTAGACACTGTGTATAAATTCAAAGTCAATCGGATATTAACTTTGGCCTCTAGTGCGTCCGCAGGATTTTTTAAAGTGATCAAGGGCCATAACTCTGGCACTAATTATCGGAAATCGCTGAAAATCAATAGGATTCTTCGTCTCATGACCTTAAACACTGTGTATAAATTTAAAGTAAATCGGATATTAACTTTGGCCTTCAGAGCGTCCACACGATTTTTTTGAAGTGATCAAGGGCCATAACTCTGGCACTAATTATCGGAAATCGCTGAAAATCAATAGGATTCTTCGTCTCATGACCTTAAACACTGTGTATAAATTTAAAGTCAATTGGATATTAACTTTGGCCTCTAGAGCGTCCACAAGATTTGTTTAAGTGATCAAGAGCCATAACTCTGGCACTAATTATCGGAAATCACTGAAAATCAATAGGCTTCTTCGTCTCATGACCTTAAACACTGTGTATAAATTTAATGAAATCGGACATTAACTTTGGCCTCTAGAGCGTCCACAAGATTTTTTTGAAGTGAAAATCAATAGGCTTCTTCGTCTCATGACCTTAAACACTGTGTGTTAATTTAAAGTCGATCGGATATTAACTTTGGCCTCTAGAGCTTCCACAGGATTTTTTCGAAGTGATCAAGGGCCATAACTCTGGCAGCAATTATGGAAAATCACTGAAAATCGATAGACGTCTTAGTCTCATGACTGTAAACACTATGTATAAATTTGAAGTCAATAGGCTTCTTCGTCTCATGACCTTAAACACTGTGTGTTAATTTAAAGTCGATCAGATATTAACTTTGGCCTCTAGAGCGTCCGCAGGATATTTTGAAGTGATCAAGGGCCATAACTCTGGCACTAATTATCGGAAATTGCTGAAAATCAATAGGATTCTTCGTCTCATGACCTTAAACACTGTGTATAAATTTAAAGTCAATTGGATATTAACTTTGGCCTCTAGATAGAGCGTCCACAAGATTTGTTTAAGTGATCAAGGGCCATAACTCTGGCACTAATTATCGGAAATCACTGAAAATCAATAGGCTTCTTCGTCTCATGACCTTAAACACTGTGTATAAATTTAATGAAATCGGACATTAACTTTGGCCTCTAGAGCGTCCACAAGATTTTTTTGAAGTGATCAAGGGCCATAACTCTTGTAGTTAATATTGGAAATCGCTGAAAAACAACAGGCTTCTTCATCTCATGACCTTAAACACTGTGTATAAATTTAAAGTCAATCGGATATTAACTTTAGCCTGTACAGCGTCCACAAGCAATTGTGGACGCCGGACCGACGGACGGGGGCGACGACAATATACGACCACAATGTGGGCGTATAAAAGAGTCATTTTTCGGACAATCAGGGGCCATAATTCAGGAAGTTACGATCCAATGGGCGCAAATATCAAAAAGAACCAAGATCTTTGGGTTATAAACATGCATGTCAAGTTTCATCAAAATCGATTCAAAATTGTGACCTCTATAGGGTCCACAACCTTGATATAACATATTTTCACACTAATCGCATACAAACGGCGGCCATTTGTGAGTCAATTTTGGTCCGATTTACCAAAATTTAACTCAATCATCATTACCATGTAACAGTGATATAATCAACTGGTTATTTAAATCGGATAATAATTTTGACCTCCAGTGGGACCACAAGCTAAAAGATAGGCTGGCACTGCCAGGCAGGATACGCCCACATTTTTGAGAGATGGATAGAGAACAAGCAATACCGGAAGTGATTTTTCCTACATCATTAAGTCCTGTATTTCATACTGTATTGCGAGCAGCCATTTTGTTGGTCAGTTCCAGTCTGATATTCATGAAATTCGAAGCCGACAATGTTTATGGTTTGACGGTACACAACCTAGAAATGTTACTTTTCGTCAAAATCGGATAAGAATTGTGACCTGTAGAGAGTCCACAACCATGATATACCATATTTTTACACTATTCGCGTACAAACGGTGACCATTTCGTCCTGCAATTATGGTACGATTTTCACGAAATTCGAACTCAACCTTCCTTACGGTGCAACAGTAATATAATCAGAGTTTTTTTTTTTTTATCAGATAATAATTGTTCGAGAGATAGACAGAGAACAAGCAATACCGAAAGTGATTTTTCCTACAATCAAAGGCCACAATTCATTAAGTTACAATTTGATATGCGCAAATATCGAAAAGAATAAAGATCTTTAGGTTATAAACAAGCATTTCAGGTTTCATCAAAATCGAATTAAAATTGTCACCTCTACAGGGTCCACAACTTTGACATACCATATTTTTACACTGTTCGCGTACAAACGGCGGCCATTTTTTCTGGCAATTATGGTCCAATTTTCTCGAAATTCAAACTCAACCTTTCGTAGGGTGTAACGGTGATAGAGTCAAACGTTTTTTCAAATCGGATTATAATTGTGACCTCCAGAGGGACCATAGGCGATTTTTCGGACAATCAGGGGCCATAATTCAGGAAGTTACGATCTGATATGCGCAAATATCGAAAGGAACCAAGATCTTTGGGTTATAACCATGCATTTCAAGTTTCATCAAAATTGTATTAAAATTGTGACCTCTACAGGGTCCACAACCATGATATACAATTTTTTAACAGTATTCGCGTACAAACGGCGGCCATTTTGTATGGCAATTTTGGTCCGATTTTCCCGAAATTCGAACTCAACCTTCCTTACGGTGTAATAGTAATATAATCAACCGTTTTATTAAATCGGATAATAATTGTTACCACCAGAGGGACCACAAGCTAAAATAAGGCGATTTTGCGTATAATCAGGGGCCATAATTCAGGAAGTTACGTTCCGATATGCGCAAATATCGAAAGGAACCAAGATCTTTGGGTTATAACAATGAATTTCAATTTTTATCAAAATCGAATAAAAAATGTGACTTCTACATGGTCCACATCCTTGATATACCATTTTTTAACAGTATTCGCGTACAAACGGCGGCCATTTTGGTCTGATTTTCCCGAAATTCGAAATCAACCTTCCTTAGGGTGTAATGGTGATATAATCATACGGTTTTTTAAATCGGATAATAATTGTGACCTCCAGAGGGACCACAAGCTAAAAAGGGTGATTTTTCGGACAATCAGGGGCCATAATTCAGGAAATTACATTCCGATAGGCGCAAATATCGAAAGGAACCAAGATCTTTGAGTTATAAACATGCATGTCAAGTTTCATCAAAATCGGTTCAAAATTGTAACCACTATAGGGTCCACAAGCTAAAAACGTGATTTTTCGTACAATCAGGGGCCATAATCCATGAAGTTTTCATCCGATACATGCCAATATCGAAAGCAGCCGAGATCTTTTGGGGATAAATCTATATTTCAAGTTTCGTCAAAATCGGATAAGAATTGTGACCTTTAGAGGGTCCACAAACAAATTGTGGACGGACGTCCGGACGGAAAGGGGCGACGACAATATACGTCCACATAAAAATGTGGGCGTATAAAAAAGGGCGATTTTTCGTACAATCAGGAAGTTACGAATCAATGAGCACAAATATCGAAAGGAACCAAGATCTTCGGATTATCAACATGTATGTCGAGTTTCATCAAAATCGGTTCAAAATTGTGACCTCTATAGGGTACACAACCTTGATATAACATATTTTCACACTATTTGCGTACAAACGGCGGCCATTTTGTCCGTCAATTTTATTTCGATTTTCACGAAATTTGAACTCAGCCTTCATTTCCAAGTAACAGTGATATAATCAAACGTTTTTTTAAATCGGATAATAATTTTGACCTCCAGAGGGACCACAAGCTAAAAAGGGCAATTTTTCGGACAATCAGGGGCCATAATTCAGGAAGTTACGATCCGATGGGTGCAAATATCAAAAGGAACCAAGATCTTTGGGTTATAAACATACATGTCAAGTTTCATCAAAATCGGTTCAAAATTGTGACCTCTAGGGTCCACAACCTTGATAATATATTTTCACACTATTCGCGTACAAACGGCGGTCATTTTGTCTGTCAATTTTAGTCCAATTTTCCCAAAATTTTGATCTCAAACCTTCCTTAAGGTGAAACGCTGATATAATCAAACGTTTTTTTAAATCGGAAAATAATTGTGACTTCCAGAGGGACCACAAGCTAAAAAGGGCAATTTTTCGGACATAAGGGGGCATAATTCAGGAAGTTACGATCCGATGGGTGCAAATATCGAAAGGAACCAAGATCTTTGGGTTATAAACACACATGTCAAGTTTCATCAAAATCGATTCAAAATTGTGACCTCTATAGGGTCCACAACCTTAATATAACATATTTTCACACTATTCGCGTACAAACGGCGGCCATTTTGAACTCACCCTTCATTAACATATAACGGTGATATAATCAAACGTTTTTTTAAATCGGATAATAATTTTGACCTCCAGAGGGACCACAAGCTAAAAAGGGCGATTTTTCGGACAATCAGGGGCCATAATTCAGGAAGTTACGATCCGATGGGCGCAAATATCGAAAGGAACCAAGATTTTGGGGTTATAAACATGCATGTCAAGTTTCATCACAATCTGTTCAAAATTGTGACCTCTATAGGGTCCACAAGCTAAAAACATGATATTTCGTACAATCAGGGGCCATAATCCATGAAGTTCCTATCCGATACATGCCAATATCGAAAGGAACTGAGATCTTATGGGGATAAACCTATATTTCAAGTTTCGTCGAAATCGGATAAGAATTGTGACCTGTAGAGTCCACAAATTGTTTGGTGTATGAGTGGTCACAAGGTTCAACAAAGTGAAACAACGGCCATAACTCTAAACATAATAAATAGAAATTGCTGAAATTCAAAAGGCTTCTTTGTTTCACTATATAAATTTCACAAAGATTGGATGATAACTTTTGACATTAGCCCATTTACAATGTCCAACAAGGTGAAACAAGTGCCATATCTTAGACGTAATAAACAGAAATTATTGAAATTAAAACAGCTAAGTCTCTAACTCAATATCACCCAAAATCGTGACAATGAAAACACAAATTATTTATCAATCTAATTCAACATTTATGTTGTGATCTTACCGGGAAAAGATGGGCGTCTCATATCCAATATTTAAGACAAAATAAAAAAAATTGTCGGTGGTACATGAATTGTGTACCATACTTCGTTTCAGGCCCACTTTTAACAAGGGACTTGGAGAACGTGGCTTGACAGTGGTGCATGGAGAGGATACGCAGTAATGTAGATGGGAATAACCAGACGTCTGTGAGACTTCAGGTGTATTTCGCCGAACATAAGTGATTTGAAATTAGATTAAAAACGGAAATCAATGAATGTAAATCTATGCGTTGCAACCCATTTGGGTAAACTTGTAGACACCAAATATTAGCGATTTAGCTCCTTTAAATAGGTGTTTCATCTCACTAAAATATATCAATTTTAAAACAATCGGATCATAACTATTGGCGTTAGAGAGTTCACAAGAAATTGTGGATGACAGACGGCCGGAAGGGGGCGAGGGCAATATACGCCAGCAAAAAGTAATTTACAAGTTTAAACCTCAATAAAAAAAATCAACATTTTTTAAATTTGATTTTGAATCTGTAAAGAGTTTTGTGAGAAGAATGATGATATCTAAATGAAAAGCAAACAAGCCAACAATGAGGCCGATGTCCCCCCGCTGAAATCCCAAAATAAATAGATGACACATTAAATAAACATGCATTATGCAAGAGCTAAATCTGCCAATTGTAGGTCTTTCTTTTAGGTCTGAATTGTTCTCTAATGTATTAATTAGACATCAATTAGGTCTTAATCAACTCTCAATGGCATAAGATTTCTCCGATATTAAATAGGTAAGAACTGTTCAGCGATACTTTGATTCAATCAAATATGGAGGACTGAGACTTAGCTTTGATCAACCAGTACTGTGGTTGAAATTATTGCACACGTCTGTCAAACCGTCAAAGGCTAATATCTTTGCTTGCAATAGAGTAATTTGTATGAAATTTTCAAATTATTCATTTTACATTATCTACTTTCTAACTATTATTATTATAGCAATAATGGCTAGTTCTTTGTCTAAATATTACATAATGTATCTTTAATTCCTAAGTATTGAGCTATCAAACTATACACAAAGTTTCATCACTCTCTATCAGATAGAATCAAGATTACCAATGAAATTGATTAACTCTGCTTAACTTTAGCTTGAAATGTTAATCATTGAACTCAGTCAAGATATTCACCTAATGAACATCTACATCAGATTAAACATTCTACCTCAATTAAAAGTTATAACATTCCAAAGTCTTGACCAATCAAATTGCTTATCGCTCCTTAGCTAAGGCAGAAAATTCTCACCATCGAACTTAGTCAAGGTAATGAATGATACAATGGATCTATATTCAGAGTTTCACTGCGCTCATTTCATTATAACCAAATTGCTTATTTCTGCTTACCCCAAGTAGAAAATGCTCATCTTTGAACTCCATCAAGGCATTGACAGACTTGGAAGGCGGGGGACAAAATTAATCAAATGCATAATCATAATCTCAAAATCACTTTTCCACGTTTTTTATCCAAATAATTTTGTGTTTGAATTTGAATGATCAAAATAGAATTAATGCCACAGAAATAGTCATGTCACTTAAAGGACAAAATCGCTAACATTTGGGACCTAGAAATTGACACAAATGTGTCGCAATACATAATACTGTAACATGAATGTATATAAACTGATTTACATTCAATGGTTTCCATTTTTTACTCTAATTTCAAATCAGTTATGTTTGGCGAAATAAGGCAGCAGTCTCAATTGAATGCAAATTTCTAGCGTCTGGTTATTCCTGTCTCCATACGCTGTTTGATTTAGTGCAATGTTTCTAGCTTCCTTCCTTGAGTCTCTTGCTAGATCTGGGGCTGAAACGCATTATGGTACACGATTCGTGTACCAATGGTAAAATGTTTTTGTCTTAAATATTGTATATCAGAAGCCCATCTTTTTCTGGTAAAATCACAGCATGATTTAAATTGACAATGTTTTCAATGTTGAAGATTTTGGATGACATTGAGTTAGAGACTTAGCTTCTTTAATAATGGACCCCATTTCATGAAAAATTTCCATGTGTTTTTTCTATTAGAATTAGATTATTTGGTTTGAAAAGTAAGCAAAAAATACCTTGGTTGAACAATATGTGAACTCATAAGCTGTGAAGGATTCACATTTTGTGAATTTGTTGGATTGGAAGCCAATAACTGACTACTGTTAAACAATGATGGTTCATATTGTATAAACATCTGTGATGGTTGTACTGACGAGTTATTTAAACCTTGATTAAACTGTACAGAACCTGATGTCATATTCTTCTGTAGAGAACCTGTAGAAAATAATAATTCACAATCACACCTATGTAACATTTCCTCTTAATTTACATTTGTTGACTTCAATCCTTTTCACAGGCTTAACAATCAGAGCTAACTTTAGTATTGTGAATATCAAAGTTAAAACTTTTAACATCTCCAAAGCAAGACATTTATATGCCATTAATTTGGGTTGGTTATGAATCTACATAGTTAACAAGTACATGTATGTATAAGTGTAAACGCTGAAAACAGATAAAAATCCTGACTGGTGTTTCTAAAAACACTTCTGAAACTATGTTTGAAGCAGCTTAATTCTCACCCCAACAAAGTTGCTGAATCAGTTGGACTAAGATTGAAGCCAACATGTATCCTTGGTGTAAACTTTAATAAAAACTGATTTTAACTAAAAACTGATTTTATTTAATATTACCATAAGTATTAGTAGACGGGGGTTTGATAGATGTGGACATCAATGAGGATGTTGACGACACCATTATGGTATTATGTGTTGGATTCTGGCTATAGTTTTGTTGTGTTTGGCCATAGTTTTGTTGTGGACTTTGATTAAAGGCTTGATTACGTTGGTAAGGTGCCAACTGCGATGGTTGATACAGGTCTTGTTGATTTGGTGTCGGCACAAACATACTTTGTTGAGAGAATGATGACTGTCCAAGCTGAGTGGGGGGTTGAGTTTGAGACAAGCTGAAGCCAAAATTCTGCTGCGTAAACTGAAAGAAAGATAGGTTGCCAGGCAACTAACATACGCCCACAACAGCTAAGTCGTCAAGGCAGTCAACAAGGGTTGTGACATATTTTTACTTTTGTCATAAAGGAGAACGTTTACAACACATCAGACCTCGTCAGGAGGCACGAGTCATTACTCGCGCGCACGCTATACTTGCCTGAAATGTTATTCGAGAGTAAGGCATTACTCGCACAATCATTTCTGGAAACTTTTCTTTAATAAAAATTCAAAACCATCTAAGGCTATAGTCATTTGATTTTTAATTCAATTCAATATCCATGATAAAATACAAGACAGCAGACCAACAGGCGATAAGAATACGATTTCACAATGTTGCTAAGAATAGAATAAAGTAAACATAGAAGGCGTCTTGATTGGACAATAAGGAAGTTGTCTTCCGGGCTTGTAACGTATCAATGTCATTTTCTAGTCTTTATGTTTAAATTGTGAATGGTGGTTTCATATTAAAATAAATATTAAACAAGCTAGGATTGCCGCATTTACAAGTGCTAGTGCTATTAAATTACTGTTATTACATAGCAGACAATGTCACTGTCAACATCGTGTGGCGACAGTTGAGTTAGTCGCGTTCTACGATTTTCGAACATCAAATGCACATTACAAATGCGATGGGTAGGGACGTATTTTTGAAAACCTTCAGATCTTGCTAAAAAGGATAACGAAGAACATATAAAGATGAATATGACCTCAAACGACAAGGTTTTTACATAAGACTTTACATACGGTGACTACTTTTATTTTCATCGGTTCTCTTTTTTTTTCCTTTGATATTGTGTTTTTTTTGTTTTTTTTTTAGTTAATTACTATTATTTTCACATTAAGCTAAAATAAATTGGATAAAATATTCCTTTATTATTCTTTATCAAATTAATCTCGCCCTACGCAAGTACATGTATGAATAATTCAAGTATTGAATTAATATTAGTAATATTTAATATTACAACTGCCAAAAAGGCTCACTTCTAGTAGCATTTCCACATCAAAATTTCAAATAACAGATAATGTGTTTTTCTCTGTTTTACTGTATGCAGGCTGCTTTAAACATGAAGAAACTTTTTTAATTTTCAAAATGGGTTAATAAATAAGTGTTCTATGAACATTTTTCTCATCAAAATTGGCAGTATTTTTGTGGCAAAACACGTCCTTGAATTATGGCATTTTGGGGCCAAATTAGTATTTCAAAGATCCTACAATAACTCTGGTAATAATGAAGGCAATTAGTTGAAATTTTGAAACCCAAATGAAAAATGGATGACGAGTTCAATTCTGTCGCCAAATTGGCTCTGTAACACGTGCGTTCCGAGAAACGGCGGCCATCTTGGATTGTTGTTAAAACTGTCATTAAAATGTACTACAACTTTGAGGTTAGCATCAAATGACACTACATAGCTGTCAAAAGTACCTAATTCTGCACTCCATAAAGTAAGTTTGATCTGCTTATTGACCAACAGAAAATGGCAGCCATTTTGGAATCCAAGATGGCCGACATGCCAGATTCCGTTACAGTCAGACGTAATTTATTCGGTGCTCTAAATATGGGTTTTAATATATCATCTGAAAGGTATTGAAGAGGGGATTACAGTTTCCTATGAATGGAATCTCCCTTGAATTTTTCGCCGTAAGAATTCATCTTGGCAACCAAACTTCTGCGGCTTATTCTTCAATGAAAATAGCTTTTTTTTACCGACGACACCTATATCACTATAATCTCCGATATTTCATAAAGGAACTCAGTGTTTTAAAATTCAACCCGCAACATTGGATTTTAGAGAATTTTCGCTTCAAACTTTTAAAACAGTTGTATCTCAAAAACTATACCCGCCATTTTCATCAGGGAAGCCGTGGAACCTTGCAGGAGGTCTCCTGGTGATTCGTGGAAAGTTTCAATGACATACGGGCAGAATTTTCCGAGCTATGAGAATCCCCAGCAAGATACCGCTCCAAAACCCGGGCATGCCGTGAACAATAATTAATTCGCTAATGGAAAAACAATGGTTAACTGTGAGTGACCTAATATTAGCGTGGGTACTTTTTAACTTGTGTTTTGAGTCCATTATCAATAAAAAACAAAAACGAAACTTGTATCACTAGAAAAGTAATTTAATTGGCTTTTTATCCATATAGGTTAAAATATGTTGACACAAAATTTGAGTTTTATATTGGTTATTTTTTCTTGGCACAGTGTAGGGCACAGTCAATACGCTGACAAAGTGTCACACTGCGAAGAGGACGAATGTGGTAATGCTACTTCTAGTGAAAAACATTAGAAAAAAGTTACTCGCCTAACTCACGCAGAATCTTTTTTGCGTGTGTAATTGAGTACTCACCAAGAGATTCTTCGTGGCAAGAACTGCACATGAATATCTTATTACAAGTAGTAAGTAACTATTTCAAAGTGATACAAGGGCCAAAACTTTGGCAGTAATTATCGAGTATCGCTGAATATCAATAGGCTTCATCATATCATTACCTTCAACACTGTGTATAAATTTAAAGTCAATTCGATATTAACTTTAGCCTCTAGAGTGATCACTAGATTTTTCAAAGTGATCAAGGTCTATAACTTTGGCAGTTATTATCAGATATTGCTGAAAATCAGTTGACTACTTTCCATCATTACCTTACACACCGTGTATAAATTTAAAGTCAATTGGATATTAACTTTAGCCTCTAGAGCGTTTACAAGATTTTTCAAAGTGATCAAGGACCATAACTCTGGCAGTAATTATCGGAAAATCAATAGGCTTCTTCGTCTCATGACCTTAAACACTGTATATAAAATTAAAGTAAGTCTGATATCCACTTTAGCCTCTAGAGCGTTCACAAGATTTTTCAAAGTGATCAAGGGCCATACCTCTGACAGTAATTATCAGATATTGCTGAAAATCAATAGGCTTCTTCGTCTAATGAATAAATCTAAAGCCAATCGGATATCAACTGTAGCCTATAATAGAGGAGCATTCACAAGAAATTGTGGACCGCGGACGGACCGACAAGACGGATGGAAAGGGCGATGGCAATATACGACCACAATTTCATGTGGGAATATCAAAGTATATATACCTAATAAATTATACATATCAACAGAATGGAATGAGGTTTAAACAGTGTCATCAATGAGAGAGAAATGGTCTTTCTTCATACTTGTTGGCTTTATTCTCTATTACCTAGGGATTATTTTGGCTAAAATTGTATCAGGTCATTAGACTTAGTGTATGTGTTTAGCTTGTTAAAGTCCACTGTGTGTGAGAGAAGAGAGAGAGATATGGGGTTTAACGTCCACTTAACACAAACTAAGGACTAACATATGGTTTTAATCTTATTTCAATAATTCGCTTGCGCGTAGGGGTCTTTAGCAGTGGGAGGAAACCGGAGTGCCCGGAGGAAACCCACAAGGTTGAGAAGGCGCCCCTATCTCCATGCCACATATGCTCACACGATGGCTCGAAACCACAGCCGCAAGCCAGAGGTGACCGGCCAGCTAGAGGTCGAAATGTGGCACTCTAGACCACTAGGCCTTCCCAACCCCCCAAAGTGCACTGTAATATTATTTACTATAATGTGTTCTAATGGTTTGTGTTTTGTCCACCTACTATGTGAAGTAGAAATACTACATACCCTTGATTCTGGTGCTAGTAACTGTGTACCAAGTTGTATTGTTTGAAATGGTTGATTCTGTACAACTACTGGAGGACTAGGTACAGCAGACATATTAGACATCAGGTTACTTGTATTGGACATGATAAAATCTAAATGTTGAAACTGCTGAGGCTTAACCTAAACAAAAAACAGAAAAAAATAAAAGTCGCCATAACAGATGGTTTCAATGGCTATTCCCTCGCGTTGTCCAGAACCTAGGTTATATACCACCCCTCTAGATCCTACTGTAGTACAGATTAATAAGATAGGTTGCCAGGCAACGAAACATACGCCCACAACAGCTACGTCGTGCAGGCAGTCAACAAAGCGGGGGACAAGAAAAGAACAAGTTATCTTTTTCCTAACTATTTAAAGATAGGTTGCCAGGCAACGAAAAATACGCCCACAGTGTTAAATCGTCCGAGCAGTCAACAAGGGTTGTCGCATATTTTTACTTTTTTTAGTAATGAAACATTTGTAATACTAATACACTAAAATCTGACTAAGAGTAACAACTCATTATGTAATTATCTGAAAACCATTAGAATTTGTTTGCTTTTTATAAGTTTTGCCCCATGCTAACAATATCATGGATTTAGCAGTTCAAAATATCAAATAGCCACCATCTGACGTTAAGTTGAAAGATAGGTTGCAGGGCTTGAAAGGAATAAAATCATGGAGAGCTCTAAAAGCTGCACCTAAAATTACAAATTTAGAAAATCGCTCTCCTAAAAACCCGCACCTCAGATATTCTAGGAGAGTGTTTTTCAAAAGCAGATTTTGCTTATATTAAGTGCCCAAATATGTAATATTATGTGATAAATCTGTTTATTTTACATCTTTTTTTCTCAGTCAAACGGTTGTTATAGGCCTGACGATCACAACCCGTTCAATATATTTATTACCTTTACAAACATATATAAATGCGTTCTTCGTGCGTGCGTAGAGGATTCGACTCGGTGTTTTCTGTGACTTAATCCTTCGTATAATAATACAATAGCCTACATTGGTCACTTTATATTTACTTCAAAGTCTCAATCTCAATGTAGCCATTTTTCCCCCAAACGATGTTGAAATAAATTCGCCCTCATTTAAACAATACTTTCATTAGAAGCAATAATTGCCATATCATGGAATTCGCTAAATTGGATATACCCAGATGTGAAAATAACCCGGAGTTTTCCCCCTAAACTTTCAGAATTCGTCTGCTCATTATAAATGACTGATAGAAGACAAAAACGTTTGTATCTTTTATTCGGAATCAAGGCTACATTATTTTAATAATAATAAACAATTTACGAATTCGTGATAACAAGTTATTTAGGCTAATAAATTTTCTTTAATTTTTGCACGCGAATTGACAACGAATTGTCCGCCATGTTGGTATTGGTCGTTCTCACGTACGCAATGTTTTGAATCGACTCGTGCTCATTTTATTTTGGTTCCTCCACATACATCGGCCTATCAACGGTATTTCGTCATTCACAACCAAGGCTACATTTTTTAAAAATTATGTTTAATTTATACGTAATATGAAACGTTTTATTATTAATTAGACAAACAAAAAACACCTATCGCAACATAGTATGGTTTTGACTTTTAAATACGTAACCCATTCTTGGTTACGACCGTGAAAATAAGATTGTTTCGATACTATCAATCGACATTTCAATGCCGATTATCGATAGTAAAAATAACTATTGATATCCAACACAATTCGGTGACCATACATCGCCGTTGATAGTTGAAAATCTTCCACGAATCTGCGGACAAAAATTCTAAAATTCGGAGGCCATTGCCGCCGAGGCCGACGGCATGTCGAGCCTTGCTTGAGACAGTTAAATAAAAATAGATTATTTTTACGAGAATTTTATTAAAAGCAAAAGCGTTCACGTTAATTCATTTAAAAGGTCGGGTGATATTTTAAAAAGAGAACCGTGAGTTAGCCTTCGGTTCGAGGAGCGTTGTTTATAAAATCCGGGTGCGTTTAAAAATATGTACCTGGGTTTCACTTTAGGTGCGTAGTAGGTGCGCGAGCGCTTTCGCGCGCCTTTCGTTTCGAGCCCTGGGTTGCCAGGGAACGAAATATACGCCAACAGCAGCTAACTCGTCTGAGCAGTCAACAAGAGTTGTCGCATATTCTTATTTCTTTTGGTAATGAAACATTTATAATACTCAGAAAATCATTGGAATTTGATTGGTTTTTATAAAGTTCTGCCCCACGCTAATGCTTAGTATACGAAACATTTAAAATCATGGATTTAGCTGTTCAGTTATCACAATTCATTGAAAATCAATATACTTGATCATCTCAAGACCTGTCCTCAAGACCTTAAACTCTGTGTATCAATCTGAAGTCAATTGGATGATAAGTTTGGTTTCTAGATCTAGAGCGTAACATAAGTTTTTCAAAGTGATCAAGGGAGATAACTCTGGCAGTAATTATTGGAATTCGCTGACAAACCATAGGATTCTTCGTCTCATGACCTTAAACACTGTGTATAAATTTAATGTCAATCGGATATTAACTTTGGCCTCTAGAGTATCCACAAGATTTTCTGATGTGATCAAGGGCCATAACTCGGGCAGTAATTATCGTAAATCGCTGAAAATCACTAAGTTTCTTTGTCTCTTACCAAAAACACTGTAAATTTAAGGTGAATCGGATATTAACTTTGGCCTCTAGAGCGTCCACAAGATTTTTTGAAGTGATCAAGTGCCATAACTAGTGATGTGCGGTTTTTAAATTTTCTTTCGGTTTCGGTTTTCGTTTTTTCTGAGGCAAAAAAAACTCGGTTTCGGTTTTCATTTTTTTTATTCATTTAAACACTGTGTCATGTATGTACTGATTTATGGTTATTTTATAGGAATACTTGAAAGCCAGAAAAAATATCAAAAATATGGATGTAAATAGTAAACAACAAGGTTTTTTTTTTTACTGTTATATGACTTTAATTATGACTGATAGTAATAACAAAGTAAAAAGATCTGACACACACAACGCCATAGGCATAATAATAAATTAATATAACGACATAATATCAGTAACAATAAAGTTAGATTCTACTGTAAAAAAAAAATACCAAAATTAATTTGCATAACAAAATAATACCAATCCAACAAATCGAAACATGTGGTCTTTTATTTCTCGTTTATAAATTATAAACTTAAAAACAAAACTTACGCAATTGCCGTTTTCGGGTGTTGTTCAAATGTTGTTCTAAACCTGACTCAAAATTGTTAAATTATAGTCTTATAATTTATGCAGCAGAAATAGATTTTTTTACAAAGATTAAATCTACATTTTGTGTCATCTAATCTTTCATAGTTATTGAGCAAGCCATGGAGGCATTTTACTTTTTAGAGGAAGCCATCGTTCGATATTGACAACCGGCTTCGGATTATGGCGGGGTATCGGGTTCAAAATGCGATCTGCAGTAGAAAGTAGAAAATAAAAAACAAAAGAGAAAATTCTTATCCAAAATGGACATTTTCGTGTGGGAAACATATACCGCTCGTGCTTTTCAACCTAATACGTCCACCTTTTCAATTTGAAGTCGTAAATATTCTACTTTCAACAACAGAATTTCTACTATCAATAATCAACTTTTGACATTCGGAATTTCAACTTCAGATTTTCTACTCCAGATTTTCTGCTCGAGCTTTTCTCCATGCATATTACGGAAATAAATTTGATCACGTGACTATATTTGCATGTCATTAAAATACGGAAATTACCCCTGGGTGGTTGGGTTAACATTTGGGAATAGTTTGTTTGACTTAAATAAAAAACGCACTAACTCAAATTTCATTACATCGTTTTTTGTCTATTTTGTTTTCCCCCCAAGCTCAAATCTGACAGTTGAAATCAAAACTTTATTGAGATTTTTCTTTAATAGCAATCCCCTAAACAACCTGTTGACTTCTCTTTGAGAGTAAGGTCATCAACTTCGGGTTAAGGGTCAATGACTGATGTCAGCGACTGAAAACAATAACTGTTTTACAGTTAGCGTTTAGTCTGTGTCTGATGCATAAAACTGAGGACAGCATAGTATCGTCACTTCGGAATGAAAACAAAGATGTGGAGGGATTTATAGAGGAGTAGGCTGCTTGTTCCACCACTGCTAAATAAAGTCATGCTTTACGTTTTCCTTGCCGTATTGAGTGACTTGGTTATTTGACTTGATTTTTCGACTGGGTTATTCGACTGAATTATCTGCCTGTTTTTTTTTTCGACTGAGATATTTCACTGATTTTATTGACTGATTTGTTGGACTGAGTAACTTCTTCTTTAATATATATAATATGTACAAAGTAGGTCATTTCGGGACTAACATATAGTTTTAAATTTTATTTCAATAGTTCGCTTGCGCGTAGGGGTCTTTAGCATATACAGGTCACAATTTTATGGAATACAATTACTGTTTATTACTAAGCGACGTTTCGACTGGGCTTCTCTAGTCAGTATCAACCAATGAGACCAGCTTAGGAAGACTGTATATACTACTTGGGGTTTTGATTTATAGGAAGTTATAGGTTGTTTAATTGTTGCTGGTTTTTTTTATTTGCTCCTGAAATAAAGTGTTGAAGATCCATTCCAATAATCTGTGTTCATCTAAGAGAACACACACCGGCGAGCTACATTCCCTGCAAGTCAAAATGTGTTATATTGTGGGGAAAGCGGTACAGCTAAGCGACATAAATTTTACATATTAATGTATATATTAAAGAAGAAGGGATGAATATCAACTTTATTCCTTCTTCAGTAGTAGTAGCAGTAATACGAAATCTGGATCAACTATCACAGGGTCTTGAACGAGGGGGCTTCTCGGGGAAACTAATTATCCAGAACGGAAAAGAAATATCGTTCGTTTGCCCAAATACATAGGGTTAGACAGAGACAGCTTGAATTTTTTGCAAAGATGGGTGCCCAAAAAGTACAGGTTTCGATGGCCTCCACTAAAAAGGATGTGGGTTTTTAAAATGATCCGGATACTAACGATGTATCTGTTTTTAACAACCTCGTGTGAATGGTATGACAAGAGAAACAATATGTCATTCTGCTAATAGCCACGTTGAGGTTGCAGCAATGCAAGTTGTTGCAAGTTTTAGTGCAAAAAGCACCAGCAGTCAAGACCCAAGATTACGTAGGCGCTTGTTCAGAAGATCCACCTGCACAAGTCCTTAGACATTTTAAGCCTTATAGTTTATAGGAATCCTTTGTACAGAAATAAAAATTATTATCGTGAAAGTAGTTATAGATTATGTTATTTTGATTAGTGGAAAAATAAGGATTTTGATTGCATTAATATTGAAAACATGTTTTTGTTCGAAGTAGGGTGGATACATATGATTAATGTATAGGTAACATGCTACTTCAGTATTGTTTAATTCTATTTTTAATTTCAAATCTATATTTTAATATACATTAATGCTTGGTAAGTCAGATGAAGCAGACAGCAATTGGTCACCCGATTTAAATTATGGCAACTAAAGTGGTTGATCTGATCAGTTAAATTGCTTTTAACCCTTTCATAGTAACTAATAGTAGCATTACCAAATGACGTGACGTCAAATTGAATGACAACGTTATTTTGACAAAAAGTTGTCTGAATACAATTGCCTAAAGCTACCTCAAATACAAATAAAATCATCTAAATTTTGCATACTGTATTAACAATAGAATATACGTTTTAATGATACCAAATATGTCTGCTTGATATTTATTGGTGACACGGAATACGCTTGGAAACTCGGGCCGATTCGTTCAGTGTAAATACCACGACATTAAATTACGTAACGACTTTTCGTTGAGTGGTCACCTAAAAATAGCTCGGGTTTTCTCATTTTACGTCTGAATGAGATCATATTCGGCAGCCAATCAGACGAGGATTCCCGCAAGACACCGCAACTTCCCTTGCGGAAATTGATTCTCTAGCAGACGACAAATTGACGAGTTAAAGATTTCAAAGTGAAATTTTACACAGATTTGGTGCTGCGGGTCGAATTTTTTTTGATGAGGTATGTATTTTATAATGTCTATTTAATTTATATACACTGAATTAATTAATAAAACACATTTAAGTTGGTATAAAACGCGATCGAAATAGACCCGTGAGCGTGAAAACGGTACCAGTTCAAAGCGGCCATGTTTAGCGTGTTTTGTCACGTGACGCGCTGTCAATTGTTTTATCGAGTGGCCCGCTATTCTTTCGAGATTTTGATACAAACCGCAATTTTTACCCATCACGAAATACATCATTAAAACGACAATTAAATTATCTATAAGTAGAAATTGTTAAAGTTTTTTTAAAATTGATTATGATTGTAGAACGAACGAGTTGAAGATTTGTTTACGGCAAAGGAATTAACACGTCAAATCATCAAATTAATGGCGAATGCGTTGTTGTTAGAATATTCTTCTTTGTAAGTTTGTTTACGGGTTATTCGCTTTCATTTTCTGCAAATATTTGTAAATGCAACCAATATTGTAACTTAAGTAGAACATTGATGAGCATGGAAGTGGAAATTTAAAAAATATATATTATCAAAAAGTGGCAAAAGTACGCGACCTTAGTTGAAGCACAGATTATACCGTACGTACGGTATTATCTATGGTTGAAGTTAATAAAGTATTCGGGTTTTATTTTAAAATAAATTTTAAAAATTTTCCTCACAAACTTAAACAGAAAATTATCTTACTTAGATAATAAATTCTACTAAAAAATATAAGTAAGTTAATCATTATTTTACTTTTCTTTACACAGATTGTGAAATTAAAAAGGAAAAAGAAACCCAACAGGAAATTTTGCTGATGCTGTTGGAACATATCTGAATTTAATTATGTTTGAAAAATTTATTATCTTAAAAGACCACCACCCAAAGATGGAGATGAAATAAGAATTTATGTTTTTGCTGGACCAACAAATGATGGCCGACTGTTTTCACTTCCTCAAACTGAAGCTGTTAAATTACTGTTAAGTTCAAAGCAAAAATAAGTAATTTATTTCATTTCTAAAAACAAAAACGTAAATTTTAAATATCTGTATGTATTAAAAACTAAGTATCAAAAGAGGATCTTTAGGTGATGAATTGAAAGATAAAGAAAGGTACATAGTAAATGCCATTTCCTGAAGCAATGATCCGAGGAATCATACACTGGGAGGAGTATGAATAAATTATAAGCAAGACTAGTTACATATAAATTATTGTCTTGAAATTGAAATAAATGCAAGACTTGTTACATATAGATTATTTTCTTGAAATTGAAATAAAGTTAATAAAAGTGCATAGTATTAATAAATTTCAAAAAATTTTCCATATAATTTATTTTCTGGTTTTTCATTTCCATGCACTGGTGACGTTGAAAGGTCTAACTGTCAACTCCTTATCATGTGTTATTTTACTCCTGAAATGTATATAGCTTAATCTATTTTATTATTTTTTGATTGATCCTGCCTGATGAATTATTTAGAAACATGAAAATGTGGGCGTATAAAAAGTGTGTTAAAAAAGTATGACCTATATGAGAGCGACACAGAACAACTTCATCTCTCCTGTTGGTTCTATAGGAGTTTGGGAGAGAGAGAGAGAAATGGGGTTTAACGTCCACTCAACACAACCAGGTCATTTCGGGACTAACATATGGTTTCAATTTTTATTTCAATAATTCGCTTGCGCGTAGGGGTCTTTAGCCGTGGGAGGAAACCAGAGTGCCCGGAGGAAACCCACGAGGTTGAGAAGGCGCCCCTATCTCCATGCCACATACGCTCACACCAGGGCTCGAAACCACAGCCGCAAGCCAGAGGTGACCGGCCAGCTAGAGGTCGAAGCGCGGCACTCTAGACCACTAGGCCATCCCAACCCCCCATAGGAGTTTGGCCAATCTCCTAAGAGAGGCTTAATGTGATGAAGTTTGTTTGTGCCTGCAAGATCCCAAGACCGTTGCCAGCGGTCATAAATAAAACTAGACCTGCATGCAGGAATGACGGGTTTCACTGGTGCCAAGTTACTCTTAAACATGTCACTTCCGGTGCCAAGTTACCCTTGAACATATGTCACTTCCGGTACCAGCGTAACAACTATACAGGTTTCCAAATTAACATTGCACACAAATAAAATGGATTCAGAATCAACCAATCAATCCAGCAATATCAAGTCATTTTATACACTTGTTACTTGTAAATGATCTTGACAAAATTAAATTACTTCCTGTGTTAATGAAAATGTTCAATTAGTCTCATGAAATCAGAAATGGCATACGATATCATATAGTGAAAATTTTATGTAAATCGAATAATAATTGCCACTTTTAAAGACCAAAAAACTTGAAAAGTGACTTGTAGGAAATCGGCTATTTCTCTGCAACCGTACAAGTTAGAAACCATTTTGTGGTATCTGTATGATCGTATGGGTTCATTCTATTTGTTGATTGGCATCAAATACCATACTTTGAAAAAGATTTCAAAATAGACTCACTTGAATAAAATATCTGTTTTGAAGGCTAAAAATACAGTTTTTGCCAAAATGACGTTACTTCCGGTGATAATGAAAATCTTAAATTACTTGTATAAAATCCCAAATGGCATTAGGTATAACACGGTGTAACGTTTATGAAAATCGAATAAAAATTGACACTTTTATGGCCCCGAAACCTTCAAAAGTGACCTGTAGAAAACCGTCTATTTCTCGGCAACCGAAAAAGTTAGAAACAATTTTATGATATCTATATGACCATACGAGTTTTGTTTATATGTGAATTTAAACCAAAAGTTAAAATTATTAATACATATTAAGTTATTCTTGGTTGAATAAAACATTGATTCAAAAAGTTTAAAATGCAGTTTTTGACCAATTGATGTCACTTCCGGTGTCAATTTTAAATTGTAATCAACTTGATATGATGCTACATGCTTTTTGAATCAAATGATGTCACTTTTATACAAATCCAATAATAATTGACTATTTTACAGGCAAAATAACGAAAACAGTGACTTGTACAGAACTGCCCATTTCTTGGTAACTGCTTATATTACAAACGAATTTTAACATACATTTTCTTTGTATGGATTATAGCTACAAGTTTATAAAAGTTACAAAGAAATATTTTAAAATCTGAAAAGCCTGAATAGGTTGTAAATAGGTCAATTTTACACCATTTTTAGCCTCTTAATCGAATTTGCTCGAAAATGAATTCGAAATTAAAAAAACTGCTTCCTACATTTTTTGCGCCTTGAAAGGACACACTCTTTGAGTCATATAATTTTTCAAAAAAATAATATTTGTTTTCGAAATAGGAAAATAACTGTCAAAATTGTAGTTTTTGGTAAAATTATGCCACTTCTGGTGCCGACAGATAACATTATCGGTAATAAAAAAAATGACAATTGATACAACGAAGCATATGAACTTTGTTTTATACAAATCGAACAATAAAAAATTAATCTAGGATTGAAAAACTGAATTAGCCAATGGCGGCCAAGGTAAATTACTGAGACAAATTTTTTTAACATTTTTGCACTAGTCAGATGACTCTTTAATTTTGTGCACAATACGACTAAAAAATATTCATAAATAAAAAAGTTTTTTGTAAAATTTTAAATTTTCGAAATTTGGCGCCTAATATCTTCGAAGATTTGCCGAAAATCAAAAATCGAAAGTAGCGTAGCTATGTGCCCTGTCTCAGGCTATGCCAAAATGTATCGAAAGTTAAAATCCAATGATTATTGTTAAAATTACTGCAATATTTTAAAAAACGATAACTTCGGTGATTTCGGACATTTCGCATTGTCGCAGAACGTTCAAAATAGCTTTATCCTGTAAGTCACACCCACTTTCCCAGTAAAACCGAAGAAATCGTAACGATGCGACACGTAGTTGCTGAGATCTATTCAAATTGGAATCTGAATAATAATAATAATAATAACTAGATCTGCAAAGCAGATATTAAAGCTTTCATATTAACAGTCACTATCTGTCACATGTTATGGGTCATGTAAATAATCTCATCAACAAAAAAAAAAAATCATTAAAATCGGTCAAAATATAGCGAAGTTTTTATGATTTTTCAATCGTAAACAACTTTATCGGCACGAAAAACATCGAAGACAAAATTCGAAAATGTGACATTTTCAAATAACAATATTTCGACCCTGATCCCGGCTATCCAGAAATGTATTCATTTTGGAAATAGGAGACATATTCTCCAAACTACGGCCTATTGCTTTCATTCACGTGCTCGTTAATGTCGATTTTTCACCTTTTCTCATATTCAGTTCGAAATGGTGACCATCACGTGACCGAAATCAAAATTCTGATCCGATAGATTTTTAGGCATTCCTTCAAGGATTCCGAAAATGTAACTCCCAGGTCTGTAAGTAAAATATCGCAAAAGCCTTTGTCATTTTTCACGTTTCACGATGGCGGACTTCCGGTTCGATCCACAAACTCAATATTTTGTGTACGAATCAGTATTTACCTATCTAGTATCCAAAAAAAAAAATCAGGTCATTCTGACCTATATTTCTTCGATTTTTTTGAAAACTTTGATCCCTAATTTCACCAAGGGGAGATAATTTAGAAAATTTCTAAGGACATCTTTAAAGTTACATCGGTATGATCTACTTACATACTAAATTTCATGAAAATAGTAGAACTATTAAAGAAGTTGTCAAGTTGGTCTCAACTTCCGGTTCAAAATCACAGCGACGAATTTTCGAAATTCGAAAATCTGAAACTGCAGTTGAAAATGATTTTTGTCAGGGTACCCAAAGAAAAAAGAATTAGTAAAATACTTCAAATAGTCACAGAGTTACAGTAATGCAGGTCAAATTCACTCGTTCGTAAAATTCGGTGATTTCGAATGCTTTAAACGTTTTGAAAATGTATTTAATCAATACTCACCACCCATTTTTGGGTGTGTAGGTCAAAGTTTCAGAAACAGTCTATGGTAAGATTCTGAGAAATCCGATTTGCAGGAAACACATGTTGACTTTACGAGAAAGACCTTTAAACATGCTCTAAATTGTAAAAATACAACTCTTTGGATTTTCAATCTCTTTTTTTCGGCTACCCCGGACATTTAAGAAAAAATGATACAATGATTTCACACAACAGGTTAGATATTAGACTCTCGATTGACAAGAGTTTCATTGCCCTCCCTTCATTATAACCAAAGTTATCGTGCCCTAAAGAATCAACAAATCAGCTTGCTTATCTCTGCTTACCCTAGGCAGAAAATGCTCATCTTTGAACTCAATCAAGACAGTGACCTAGTGAACGTCTACACCAAGTTTGAACATTGTAGCTCAATTAGAAGGATTGTTATTGTGTTCCAAATTCTCGGCCCTTCAAATTGCTTCTATTTTTCACTTTCACTTCAAAATGGCGACCATCAATTGACCTAAATCAAAATTCTACTCCGAACGTTTTTTAGGCCATCCTTGAAGGATTCAGAAAATATAACTCCCGTGTCTGTAAGTAAAATAGCAAAAAAGCCTTTGTGATTTTTCACGTTTCAAGATGGCGGCACTTCCGGTTCAATCCACAAACTCAATATTTTGTGTACGAATCAGCATTTACTTATCTAGTATCAAAAAAAAACATCAGGTCATTCTGACCTATATTTCTTCGATTTTTTTGAAAACTTTGATCCTTAATTTCACCAAGGGGAGATAATTTAGAAAATTTCTATTTATATTTTTGAAGTCACGTGGGTAAGATCTACTTACATACTAAATTTCATGAAAATCGTACAACTATTAAAGAAGTTGTCAAGTTGGTCTCAACTTCCGGTTCGAAATCACAGCGACGAATTTTCGAAATTCGAAAATCTGAAACTGCAGTTGAAAATGATTTTTGTCAAGGTACTCAAAGAAAAAAGAATTAGTAAAATAGGTCAAATAGTCACAGAGTTACAGTAATGCAGGTCAAATTCACTCGTTCGTAAAATTGTGTGATTTCGAATTCGTAAAACGTTTTGAAAATATATTTAATCAAAAACTGCCACCCAGTTTTGGGGGGGTAGGTCAAAGTTTCAGAAAGATCCCATGGTTAGATTCTGAGAAATCCGATTTGCAGAAATGACACAAAAAAAAAAAAAAAATAATAATAATAATAATCTTAACAAAAACCATAAGCTTTCATATGTAATATGAAAGCTTAATAAGAATAATAATTTTAAAGATAGGTTGCCAGGCAACAAAACATACGCCCACAGCAGCTAAATCGTCCGGGCAGTCAACAAGGGTTGTCGCATATTTTTACTTTTTTGGTAATGAAACATTTGTAATACTCTAAAAACTGATTAAGAGTAACAACTCATTATGTAATTATCAGAAAATCATTAGAATTTGATTGCTTTTTATAAAGTTTTACCCCACGCTAACAATTGAATTAGTATATATACATGAAACATTTAAAATCATGGATTTAGCTGTTCAGTTATCAAAATTCATTGAAAATCAATATACTTGTTCGTTTCAACACCTTAAACTCTGTGTATCAATCTGAAGTCAATCAGATGATAAGTTTGGCCTTTAAAGCGTCCACAAGATTTTTTGAAGTGATCAAGGGCCATAACTCTGGCACTAATTATTGGAAATTTGCTGAAAATCCATAGGCTTCTTCGTCTCATGACCTTAAACACTAGGGCTGCAACGATTCACAACTACCTCGATTCGGTTCGATTATCGATTTTAACCATTCGATTCGATTATTTTCGATTCGATTATCAGCTACAATAACCAGTAATTTTTCCAGTATATAATTTATTAAAAACAATAAAAACACAAGACTAAAATTCTCTTGAACACTTTTATTTAATACTACATATTATGTTAACATTGTTAACAGTGAAAACATTTCACTGTAATACATGTATTCAAATTTACAGTCAAAATATGTCAACATTATCACTACTCAAAGAGTTTTTTCTTACACAAAAATGATTCCAAACTTCAGATTTCAAATGACCATGTGGTCAAGAAAGTACGTCGTTTGCCATAATTTTATCTTCAGTGCTTGCTTGACTACGGGTAATAATCGCTAAACACGAAAATATCCGAAGATAATGACCGGAATTATCAGCTAATGAGATCGTTTTAGAATTTATTACCGAAGCTATTGACCTAAATTAACATCCAATGAACATTCGGTACGTCACCAATTTTAAATAAATTAACTTTCGTCAGCATACGGAAATTGTTTAAAGGGAGGTCACTCTGTTTTAGTTATGTTTTCGAGTGACATTCGTGTTTTGTTAAATAACGTAAATTAAAAGTTACGTAAAAACAAAGTTTTTATTAAATTTTAAGTGGACTTAATTGCTATAGGTCTTTCATTTTTTTTCATATGGTAAGGTGTACGTTGTTTTTATTTGGAATTTAATTTGCAATTGAACCGAATCGAAATATGAACGTTGTAGATCGTGGATCGAACCGAGACGGCTTGTGTCGGTTATCGGTGCACCGAACCGAATCGTTGCAGCTCTATTAAACACTGTGTATAAATCTAAAGCCAATCGGATATTAACTTTGGCCTCTATAGCGTCCACAAGATTTTTTGAAGTGATCAAGGGCCATAACTCTTGCACTAATTATCTGAAATCGCTGAAAATCAATAGGCTTCTTCGTCTCATGACCTTAAACACTGCGTATAAATTTAAAGCCAATCGGATATTAACTTTGGCCTCTATAGCGTCCACAAGATTTTTTGAAGTGATCAAGGACCATAACTCTGGCATTAATTATCGGAAATCGCTGAAAATCAATAGGCTTCTTCGTCTCATGAAATTAAACACTGTGTATAAATTTAAAGCTAATCGTATATTAACTTTGGCCTCTATAGCGTCCACAAGATTTTTTGAAGTGATCAAGGGTCATAACTCTGGCACTAAATATCGGAAATCGCTGAAATAGGCTTCTTCGTCTCATGACCTTAAACACTATGTATAAATTTAAAGCCAATCGGATATTAACTTTGGCCTCTAGAGCGTCCACAAGATTTTTTGAAGTGATCAAGGGCCATAACTCTGGCACTAATTATCGGAAATCGCTGAAAAACAATAGGCTTCTTCGTCTCATGACCTTAAACACTGTGTATAAATTTAAAGTCAATCGGATATTAACTTTAGCCTCTAGAGCGTCCACAAGCAATTGTGGACGCCGGACCGGGGCGACGACAATATACGACCACATTTCAATGTGGGCGTATAACAAAAACAATAGTGTTTCACACAAGCTACGCAGTGTGAAACCCTAATGATTTATTGCCGATTTAAAATCTTTAAATGGTAATAAAGATAGGTTGCCAGGCAACGAAACATACGCCCACAGCAGCCAAATCGTCCGGGCAGTCAACAAGGGTTGTCGCATATTTTCACTTTTTGGGGGGATGAAACATTTGTAATACACTAAAATCTGATTAAGAGTAACAACTCATTATGTAATTATCTGAAAATCATTAGAATTTGTTAGCTTTTTATAAAGTTTTGCCCCACGCTAACAATTAGTATAGGAAATATTTAATATCATGGATTTAGCTGTTCAGTTATCAAAATTCATTGAAAATCAAAATACTTGTTCGTTTCAACACCTTAAACTCTGTGTATCAATCTGAAGTCAATCGGATGATAAGTTTGGCATCTATAGTGTCACAAGGTTTTTTGAAGAGATCAAGGGAGATAACTCTGGAAGTAATTATTTGAAATCGCTGAAAATCAGTAGGTTTCTTCGTCTCATGACCTTAAACAGTGTGTGTAAATTTAAAGTCAATCGGATAGTAACTTTGGCCTCTAGAGCGTCCACAGGATTTTTTGATATGATCAAGGGCCATAACTCTGGCAATAATTATCAGAGATCGTTGAAAATCAATAGGCTTCTTCGTCTCATGACCTTAAACACCATGTATAAATTTGAAGTCAATTTGGACATCATCTTTGTCCTCTAGAGCATCCACAAGATTTTTTGAAGTGATCAAGGGCCATAACTCTGGCACTAATTATCGGAAATCCGTAAAAATTAATAGGCTTCTTCGTCATATGACCTTCAACACTGTGTATAAATTTAAAGTCAATCGGATATTAACTTTAGCCTCTTGATCATTCACAAGATTTTTCAAAGTGATCAAGGGTCATAACTCTGGCAGTAATTATCGGATATTGCTGAAAATCAATAGGCTTCTTCGTATCATGACCTTGAATACTGTGTATAAATTTAAAGTCAATCCAATATTAACTTTAGCCTCTAGAGCGTTCACAAGATTTTTCAAAGTGATCAAGGGTCATAACTCTGTCAGTAATTATCGGACATCGCTGAAAATCAATAGGCTTCTTCGTCTCATGACCTTACACACTGTGTGTAAATTTAAGGTCAATCGGATATTAACTTTAGCCTCTAGAGCGTTCACAAGATTTTTCTAAGTGATCAAGGGTCATAACTCTGGCAGTAATTATCGGATATTGCTGAAAATCAATAGGCTTCTTCGTCTCATGACCTTAAACACTGTGTATAAATTTAAAGTCAATCGGATATTAACCCTGGCCTCTAGTGCGTTCACAAAAAATTGTGGACGATGGACGGACAGACGGACGGACGGACCGACGGACGGACGGACGGACGGACCGACAGACGGACGGACGGGGGCGACGGCAATATACGTCCACATTTCTATGTGGGCGTATAAAAATGGTGATTGGGGAAGATCTAAACCAGCTTTGGCAGCAAAATCTGCTTTATCATTCCCCCTTATATCAACGTGACTGGGAAGCCAGCAGAAGACGACGAGAGTGTGATGGACAGACAGACGGACAGACAGACAGACGAACACATGTTAATAGTGCCCCACTTTATTAGAACTTACTTTACAGACGTTACTAGCTTCAGACATAAATGTTGACTTTGTTTCGACATCAGACATCTTTATATCCATCTGAGCTGTGGAAAAATTGAGATAATCCGAATGTCTTGGAGACAGTGTTGACTGTCCTGGCGAGTAACTGTTGTCACTACGGAAACCAT
Organism: Patella caerulea; assembly: GCA_036850965.1. NCBI lineage: Eukaryota > Metazoa > Mollusca > Gastropoda > Patellidae > Patella > Patella caerulea. The sequence continues at coordinate 43,068,957 of JAZGQO010000001.1, read as the reverse complement.
TCAAATCATTTCTACTGGAGATCACATTGTCCATTACATTAGAAACTGGTGTTAATGATCTCTCCACTTCACTTGTAGAAAAAGCTGTGAACGAATTGTTACTTAGATTATCTTCCATATGTGACGAGATAGTCTTTCGTGGAGTAAGCTGTGAAGTCTCGTGTATCCTACAATACAAAAAATTTAAATGATTATGAAAATAGTATTAATTTATTTGAAGCTTTTAACGGTGAAATATTCAAACTTTTTTTTTTCTCGAGAGAATAAAAATTGTGACCTCGAGCTAGAAACATGAGTTTTTCGTACAATCAAGGGCCATAATTCAGGAAGTTATCTGATATGCTTGAAAAATCAAAAGGAACCAAAATGTTTGGGTTATAAACAGGGGTCTTAATCGACTGTTTTTTGTCGGCTTTAGCGGATTGATCTTTAATCTAGCCGAATCGTAAAACAATGAATCGGCCACTATGGTATCATATATCAATCTACTTTCGGCCGATTTACAAAGAGTTAATTATCATGCTGATTGATAAAACATTGAACAACAAGTCACCGTCATATATCAATCTATTTTCGGCCGATTACAAAGAGGTAATTAATACTTGTCGATTAAATAACCCATCAGTGTCAATCCTTCTCGGCTCATTTCATAAATAAACAACTTCGTTGAGTTAATTCATGCCAAGTACGGTAAAAGAATTGCCGAAAATAATGGTGGCATTGACCTTGAACTTCAAGCATACAAGTAGGCATTGTATTTGGAAGTTTCAAAAGCTGGAGATCCTCCCACGTCCAATATTGGTCGCCCAAAGTTGAAGACTAGAAGATATTTTAGATCTGAATAGTTAGCTCCTTTCAAACGTCTTTCATTTGATAAAAATTCACAGAAAATGTTTTGTCTTATATAAGTTATTAAAGTCTACTTTTTAAGAGTACTGGTAACACTAAAGATAGGTTGCCAGGCAACGAAACATACGCCCACAGCAGCTAAATCGTCCGGGCAGTCAACAAGGGTTGTCGCATATTTTTACTTTTTTTGGGAATGAAACATTTGTAATACACTAAAATCTGATTAAGAGTAACAACTCATTATGTAATTATCCGAAAATGATTAGAATTTGTTTGCTTTTTATAAAGTTTTGCCCCACGCTAACAATTAGTATAGGAAACATTTAACATCATGGATTTAGCTGTTCAGTTATCAAAATTCATTGAAAATCAAAATACTTGTTCGTTTCAACACCTTAAACTCTGTGTATCAATCTGAAGTCAATCGGATGATAAGTTTGGCATCTATAGCGTCACAAGGTTTTTTGAAGTGATCAAGGGAGATAACTCTGGAAGTAATTTTTTGAAATCGCTGAAAATCAGTAGGCTTCTTCGTCTCATGACCTTCAATCGGATATTAACTTTGGCCTCTAGAGCGTCCACAGGATTTTTTGATGTGATCAAGGGCCATAACTCTGGCAATAATTTTCAGAGATCGCTGAAAATCAATAGGTTTCTTCGTCTCATGACCTTAAACACTGTGTATAAATTTAAAGTCAATCAGATATTAACTTTGGCCTCTAGATCATCCACAAGATTTTTTGAAGTGATCAAGGGACACAACACTGGCACTAATTATCAGAAATCGCTGAAAATCAATAGGCTTCTTTGTCTCATAACCTTAAACACTGTGTATAAATTTGAAGTCAATCGGACATCATCTTTGTCCTCTAGAGCATCCACAAGATTTTTTGAAGTGATCAAGGGCCATAACTCTGGCACTAATTATCGGAAATCCGTGAAAATCAATAGGCTTCTTTGTCTTATGACCTTAAACACTGTGTATAAATTTAAAGTCAATCGGATATTAACTTTAGCCTCTCGAGCATTCACAAGATTTTTCAAAGTGATCAAGGGTCATAACGCTGGCAGTAATTATCGGATATTGCTGAAAATCAATAGGCTTCTTCGTATCATGACCCTGAACACTGTGTATAAATTTAAAGTCAATCCAATATTAACTTTAGCCTCCACAAGATTTTTCAAAGTGATCAAGGGTCATAACTCTGGCAGTAATTATCGGATATCGCTGAAAATCAATAGGCTTCTTCGTCTCATGACCTTAAACACTGTGTATAAATTTAAGGTCAATCGGATATTAACTTTAGCCTCTAGAGCGTTCACAAGATTTTTCAAAGTGATCAAGGGTCATAACTCTGGCAGTAATTATCGGATATTGCTGAAAATCAATAGACTTCTTCGTCTCATGATCTTAAACACTGTGTATAAATTTAAGGTCAATCGGATATTAACTTTAGCCTCTAGAGCGTTCACAAGATTTTTCAAAGTGATCAAGGGTCATAACTCTGGCAGTAATTATCGGATATTGCTGAAAATCAATAGGCTTCTTCGTCTCATGACCTTAAACACTGTGTATAAATTTAAAGTCAATCGGATATTAACCCTGGCCTCTAGTGCGTTCACAAGAAATTGTGGACGATGGACGGACGGACGGACAGACGGACGGACGGGGGCGACGGCAATATACGTCCACATTTCTATGTGGGCGTATAAAAATAAATCACAATTGGCCATGTGACCTTTCGCCCGTACGGCATATTTCTGAGCCCCGACTATTCACAGAAAATAATTGAGCTACATTGTTTTATTATTGACACGTGCTTACAAATATACTTTTATATATTGACAAGTGTTTACCTATAAAAAATTAAAGATAGGTTGCCAGGCAATGAAACATACGCCTACAGCAGCTAAATCGTCCGGGCAGGCCCTCCGTTCTGCCTCACTGACAAGAGGGAACCACGCCGGAAAATCGAGATGAACTTTCTCGATGCAGAACTTTCAATTCACGCCAAACATTTATTGCATACAGTTGGAGCTTATTTTCAAAAGTTTTGTAATAATCGGTTGGTAATTAAAGTACCGTGCAAATTAAACTGCTGAAACAGAAAATTTAGCCCGGTTGAAATGTTTCTTGCTATAAGTCAGCAATTTCACGATTTTAGGGAGGCTGAATGACTGAAAGGTTAGCATACACGCGCTGTGTCGTAACGTCCGTCACCGAGTCAACCGGCATCGTTTCGATTTCCAGGTTGCACGTGACATGGAGTATGGTGTCCAACCTCGTGGGTTTTCTCAGTGTCCTTCGGTTTCCTCCCACTCCTGAAGACCACTACGCGCAAGGGAAATTTATAAATAAAATTAAAGATAGGTTGCCAGGCAACGAAACATACGCCCACAGCAGCTAAATCGTCCGGGCAGTCAACAAGGGTTGTCGCATATTTTTACTTTTTGGGGGGATGAAACATTTGTAATACACTAAAATCTGATTAAGAGTAACAACTCATTATGTAATTATCTGAAAATCATTAGAATTTGTTAGCTTTTTATAAAGTTTTGCCATACGCTAACAATTAGTATAGGAAATATTTAATATCATGGATTTAGCTGTTCAGTTATCAAAATTCATTGAAAATCAAAATACTTGTTCATTTCAACACCTTAAACTCTGTGTATCAATCTGAAGTCAATCGGATGATAAGTTTGGCATCTATAGTGTCACAAGGTTTTTTTGAAGTGATCAAGGGAGATAACTCTGGAAGTAATTATTTGAAATCGCTGAAAATCAGTAGGTTTCTTCGTCTCATGACCTTAAACAGTGTGTGTAAATTTAAAAAATTGACGAGACTTACCTTGGTACAGTTGAAGTCGATTTTAAATTATGTGAGTCATAGGACTCACTGTAGGGATTAAATGAGAGTGTAGCACGTGCCGCAGATTGTCAGTCTTTAAAGTAACAAAAATATATAAGATTGAACAAAACAAATCATAGTAGATTCGGATTCCATTTTATCATGAAATAAACTTGTATGTGCACAGCTTACACAAGCTGGCAAAATTGTAGGGATGGGCGGGAGGCATTTAATCCCTACAGTGAGTCCTATGACTCACATAATTTAAAATCGACTTCAACTGTACCAAGGTAAGTCTCGTCAATTTTTTAAATTATATTTCGTCATATCACTTCCGGTCATAAATGAGACTTCAAAGCTGGTGAAATCTTTATATTTGGCATATTACATACATATAGTAACAAAGAAACAATAAGATTGGCAATTTTAGTTTATTCTTTGAGTACTGTATCCACAAATCTAGAATTTGCAGTAGATATATCCTTCTTATAAAATTTGAAAAAAGTTCCTGCATTGCTCCAGCCGCCAGCATGCAGGATATCCTGAATAGGAACAGAGTTTTTATGAGCCTTAGAACATACGGCTGACCTCACTGGTATGTGAACCATAAACATTGGTGTCTATATCAGAACGTTCCATCACAGTTTTAATCCATCTAGACACTGTGTCCCGGGACACTTTTTTATGGGGTTTAATAAAGCTCAAAAATAACGAAAACTCGTTTTTACGAATATCTACTGTTCTTTGTAAATATTCTTTCATGGCAGTATATACACACAACCTCCTATCTGGAGGGTAAGCTTTCATTGACACACATTTAACACTAGCACCTGGTCTGCTCTGTTTTTGTAAACCACTGAGTTCAAAAGAAAATTCACATTTAGTTTTAACCATATTCTTTATAGATAAAAGATGAATAGCATGTACTCGTAACACATTTGTCAGTGCAATTAGCATTGTAAGTTTCAGAGTTAAGTCTTTCAAACTCAAGTCCTTCACTGGCGAAAGCTTCTTCAAGTAAAGCAAAACTTTACCTTCATCCCATGTCACCATATGTCGCGGTTTCGAGGGTCTCAAATTAAACACACCCCTCATAAATTTTGATATAACTGGATGAGTTCCAGCAGAATGTCCTTGAATAATGATTCCCATCGCTGATAATGCGGACCTTGCTGTGTTTAGGGAGCTATAACTTAACCCAGTTTCAAAAAGTTCTGTGAGAAAACTTGTAACATCTGCTATAGATGATTGAATGATACTAATCTTCTTTTGACCACAGTATTGTATCCATCTCTTAATGAACACAGAATATTGTTTTTTAGTCCCAGTTTTCCAGGAAGCCAGGAGAATTCTTGTAGACTGTTCAGAAAGACCTTGTTCTTTATATGATTTCCGGAGACATGGCAAGCGATCAATACCAACTTTCGTCGAAGAGGATGGCTCTGATTCTGTTTGTGTGTCAATGTCAGTAAGTCTTTCATTTTCGGAATCAGTAGAGGTGGATGAATAAGTAGTTCCATTAGATGGACAAACCAAACTTGGGTTGGCCATAGAGGGGCAATAACTATGCCTGTAGCTTCGTCCTCTCGTATCTTCTTGATACAGCGTCCCAATAGGCTGAAAGGAGGAAAAATATATACACACTCAAATTGATTCCAATCAACTGTAAATGAATCCACGAATAAAGATTCTGGGTCTGGACTCCAAGATGCAAAACAAGACACTTGTTTATTGAGCCTTGAAGCAAAGAGATCAATTGTTGGAGTGCCAAATTTTTGACATATAGATTGAAATATTGATGGCTTCAATTTCCATTCAGTGCGGTCATTGAACACCCTTGAGCAGAGATCAGCATCAGTGTTTGATTTTCCTGCAATATGAGAGGCAGAAATCCGCAAATTATGGTCTATACACCAAAACCATATTTTCCTAGCTGCCAAGTTACAAGATGCAGACTTCATGCCACCCATATTGTTGATATAGCTGACTGCTGTTGTGTTATCACACAAAATCTTCACATGCATAAACGGCTGCAAATGAGTTTTAAACGATTTTAGGGCAAATAAAACAGCCAACATTTCTAGATAATTGATATGATTCTGTTTCTCTGAACATGTCCATTGTCCCCCTGTTTTAGCAACAGATTCCAAAACAGCTCCCCATCCTTGGAGGGAAGAGTCTGTTGTTATTGTGATATTTGGATTTCCATGTGAGATATGGCGTATCTGACTATGTATATTTGTATACCACCAAGCAAGTTCAGACTGCATATCATGTGTGATAAGAACAAAATTATCAAAGTTACCTTGCTTTTCCCTTAGAGCCTGTACCTTACTCGACTCCAAAATTCGATAAAATAATGGCCCGTATTCTACGGCCGAAAAACTTGATATGATAAGACCAATAACATGAGCCAAATCACTGTTAGTAACTTTAACTTTCTTTGAAATTCTTAAACACTCATCTGCAATGTAAGCTTTCTTGTTCTCTGGAAGAAAAACAGTCATACTACTAGAATCAATCACATTACCTAGAAACGTAACTTGTTTTGATGGTTGAAAAACACTCTTGTTTGGATGAACCATAAAACCTAACTTTTCTATCAAATTAACAGTGGTCTGTACACTGTGGTTACATTCATTTTCAGATTCTGCTAACAAAAGACTATCGTCAATATATCCTGAGCACAGAATGCCTGCGTTTCTAAGCGACGAATAAACTGGTTTCATAAGCTTAGTAAATAGTAGGGGCGCCAGAGAATAACCATTTGGCAAGCATGTATACTGAAATATTTTTCCCCCCCATAGGAAACGAAAATATCTCTGATCTTCCTCAGCTATACTAACAGAATAGTATGCGTGTCGGATGTCAATCGTGCTCATAAAACAATCTTTTGAGACCAAGTTAAGGGTAGATTCGAATGTATCCATTTTAAAATGGCGATAAGGTACAAACTCATTGAGTTTCTTTAAGTTCAAAATCATGCGAAACTCTCCATCTTTCTTAGGCCTTACAAAAATTGGCGAAAGAAATTGATTTGACTGAGGGGTTACCTCAATAAGAACCTTAGTTTTGACCATATTAGAAATTTCTGATTCAATAGCTTCACTCTCTCGAGTGTTAAATTTAGGTTCAAATTTAAAGTTATGTTGATTTGGGGAGATCCCATCTATAAATTCAATGTGACAGTGTTTTACTATATCTAGAACATGAGGGTCAGAAGTTATTTCCTTCCATGCCGAGGAAAAATATTTCAAGCGCCCTGCCGAGAAACTCACCTTATTAGTTGAGTCTATTGACTTTTGCTTCTCAGATTCTGGGGCATACTGCCCCGTCTGTAGTTTTTTGTAGAGTACTTGACATTAGCTTGTGCTTGTGGATACATGGCACGACCTCTGCCTCTTCCATATCGCCCTCTAGATCTACCTCTCCAGGGTCTACCTCTTGAAAATGAACTTCTTTGGGGATAGTTCTGTAATTTCTGGCCAATGCGACTGCAGTCGGCTATTTCTTTGGCTAACTTAGGCACATCATCTCCAAATAAAAAAGTGGTGAAAGGCTGTGACTGTGCACACAAGTGCGAAAATTCTGGGCGTAGATCAGCCTTTATGAAGTCCCTTCTAGTAAGGTTGATTTGACGGTTTGAGTGACCCAAAAGGGCTAAACTGTCGTTCAGTTTATCTATAATATCTAGTATGGCTGTACTCGGCAAGTTAGAAGTATCGGCTAGATCTGCAAGAGAATCTACTGCTTTACTCAATATGATGGCAGACTTGATAACCGAACTTTCAATGGCCTGCATTTTCCGATCAGAACTCCTCGATTCTGGTGTCATAATGTCCCATACTAATTGGTTTGTTTTTACCAGTACCAAACCATCACAATTTTTCGGACGGGCTGTAACTTCATCCTTAGTTAGAGCAATGTACTGGTCCTCACTCATACCATTTTTGAAAAGTTCATTTACATTATTAGCCAGTACTACATCAACATTTTTGTCAACGACAGAGTCAGACGGTTTGAAACGTTTTGACATTAATGAAAACCTATTCTCGGTATCACCACCATAATCATCCTTTGAGGGTGACGGACCTAATTTCCGTTTATGGCCAGGATGGTTTTGGCTAGGATCAATATAAGATTCCTCGTCAGTTTCAAGTTCATATTGCTCATCATATTCTTCTTCATCATAATATGATTGATTTTCTAGGGTAACAAGTCTGGCGGCTTGTTCTCCTTGTTTTTCCTGAATGTCTTTCAGCATTTTTATTATTTCAGTATTGCAGGTCGAATGAGTCGATGAATCTCTTAAAGATTTTTTACTGCTTCTCTGACCAGCGTGCAGTTTTGAACCAGAAGTTGACGGTAAAGGTGAAGCTAAAGTCGAGGCGATTTTTGACTTCGTCAGCTGACTCGCCATTACCGGAGTTTTATCACATTTCTCCTTAGATTTTTGGGTAGAAAGTTCCGTATAAACATCGGTACTATCCTCTAATAAGGCTGGGTTTAAATCTTCCCATCCCAAATCAACTTTACCAACCGACGAGCTTCTCAAGTTCTTTTTCTGTTTGTCGTCCGCCATCTTGCCACAAACGAGTCCGCGACTCGTGCAAGTTTACGATAGTCGTAAAAGAAAAAATATTTATTTCTTTCAAGAAAGAAAATCAATGCGGCAGACAAAAAACAAATAAATGACTTAGTATAAAGCCTTGAACAACTGAGAAAAGACTCAGTGCGGCAAATAGAAGACCACGTCTTCTTCGTTCAAGTGTAAACGCTACAATGACAATCTGCGGCACGTGCTACACTCTCATTTATGACCGGAAGTGATATGACGAAATATAATTTAAAGTCAATCGGATATTAACTTTGGCCTCTAGAGCGTCCACAGGATTTTTTGATATGATCAAGGGCCATAACTCTGGCAATAATTATCAGAGATCGTTGAAAATCAAAAGGCTTCTTCCTCTCATGACCTTAAACACCGTGTATAAATTTAAAGTCAATCGGACATCATCTTTGTCCTCAAGAGCATCCACAAGATTTTTTGAAGTGATCAAGGGCCATAACTCTGGCACTAATTATCGGAAATCCGTGAAAATCAATAGGCTTCTTCGTCTTATGACCTTAAACACTGTGTATAAATTTAAAGTCAATCGGATATTAACTTTAGCCTCTTGATCATTCACAAGATTTTTCAAAGTGATCAAGGGTCATAACTCTGGTAGTAATTATCGGATATTGCTGAAAATCAATAGGCTTCTTCGTATCATGACCTTGAACATTGTGTATAAATTTAAAGTCAATCCAATATTAACTTTAGCCTCTAGAGCGTTCACAAGATTTTTCAAAGTGATCAAGGGTCATAACTCTGTGAGTAATTATCGGACATCGCTGAAAATCAATAGGCTTCTTCGTCTCATGACCTTAAACACAGTTACATGTGCTATTACTTGTCTGGATGTTGCTAAACATCCACGCTGTCGGCATTGAGGGGTTAGAGCTGCATACAACTAAATATTTTGTTAAAGTGTTTGCGATTTTCACATTTGCAATTCACGATATAATGATTATAGGAATAAAATAAAACCAAGTACGAACAATCCAAAGCATTAGACAAAATTCGAAGTCCTAAAAAACGTTATAAGCAAAACAGTGTAATCAGCAAATGGGCTGTTTTACTGTGTGCAAAATACACAACAGAAAATATAAGGTACATTTTCTATGTCATCTTTTAATACGATGTTAGTGCCAGTTTCGGTTAACAAAATGAAGTGAGGTGAGTATTTACAGGTTATAAGCACAGTACGGTTCGTTGATCACAGCCAAATAAAACCCTGACCTAGATATTACGTAATGGTCTTGATTGGGCAATAAAACTTAAAACATGCGACATGTAATCGTTCAAGCAGAAAATGAACCAAGGATGTTTTACTATCAACAATGTTAATTGTTTGTTAGTCATTTTCTAACATTTCTTACAAGTTGAAACTACTATATTATGTTTCATGAGCTTTGCATGGCGCATCAACCATTCTACATCCTTAAATATCGCAAAAATTATTGTCACGGGTAAATGCCAAAATTTCTAACAAAGACATTAATTCCAAAGAGCAGTCTGGCAGCACGAACTCTGTAAAATTAATGATTGGTGTCGCCTTTAAATCTGCAGAACAATTCCGTTCGACGTATTAATTCCAGCTTCCTTGTGGTTCGTAACCTCTATTCTAAAATGCGCTTTCGATATCATCTCATATTGTACGTCCAACAAAAACATCGAACTAACTTTTTTTTGTAATCCCCATTCTTTATGATACACCTCCTTTTTAAATTGGCGTTGACCTCCGTGCTTGCACACTGTTAGCAAATAGTTATTGTAAATTTTCCCGCGTTTAGACGGCTCTAACCAATGATAAAATAGTTGGCGACATCGATCGAACAATCCGCATTTTTATGCTATTTTCACTTGATTAAAGATGAATTATTGAAACAATAAACGATGATTATATCGAATCATTGAATAATTAATAAACCCCAAATTAAAACTTACAAACAAAGAAAGAAAATATGTCCATTGACTCCGAACAATTTTTCCAAACGTTCGATTGATAACTTTACATATGCCTACGGTATCCAGCTTCTCACGCGTTTCTATTATAAGTGTGTGTGTTTAATTAATGGGTTCTTTTTTATAATAAAAAAAATAAAAATAAAAGATGAATTTACATATGTAGGTCTTGAAATGTCGCTTCAGCAACTAACTTATAATTTCCCACGTCAGACATTATCCATGTAAGCCTACATGTAGGTACATAAACACGATGCAGGGCTAGTTCGCCAAAATAATCAAAAATTTTTTTATTTTTTTTCAAATTCTTACCCGTAGAAAAACAGAATTTGTTGTTTTTGTATATTATAAACAAACGCCTTTATATGTCACGAATTCAATTATTTTATATAGCCTATAATAAACAAACACAGTTCTTTCGCTATAAACGCGTTATGCCGCGGTCGAATTCGGATATTAATAGAAAATAAATGTAAACTTTAAATTACATAGACAATTTATTCAAAATAAATATCACATATGACAGAAGCGCTACAATCATAATTCCAACTGCAATCACATTGTAACTATCGGGCCACGTCCTGTCTGTTGTCCACCAAGATGGCGGCGGCCAATGTGTGTGACGTACGTCATGTGATTTTAAGCAGGTGCAATATCCAAGCTGCCGCTAGTCTTAATTGCGAAGACATTTAAACAATAGAATTTAATCAGGGAGTCGACGTGTACACACACACGAAAATCAGATGCGAGAGATTTATCATTCGTGGATGTGTTATGTCAGCGTGGGAAATAAAATTTAAATGGATATATAGATAAACGTTTTATAATTGGAGACGAAACGTTATGTGGATCTCAAGAAAGCTTTGCTTCGGAACCGTCCCGTCGCCATTAAAAATCCAGAATTTGTTTACCGTAGTGATCTTGGAAAATAATCCCAGGACAATGACAGGCATATAGATACATGCTGTCGTAGGAATAATGAACAATATTTCACCGTACAGGTCAGTACTAAAACTAACACTTATTACAGTATTTAAACCTCGTGCAGCAAAACTGAACGATGACCCACAACTAAACACATCGTAATATCTGAACATCGCACGTGAAATTGGATGTTTGATAACTAAATTGAACATCTTGCATAATTGGACACCATGACTAAAATTATTCACGGTTCGGGAAGTTCAACGATCCAAGTAATTATTCAACAGTCGTAATAATTAAGCGGGATGCTTATTATTCCACACCTGCCGACAAACTAAACGCTAGTTAATTAACGCTTGGTAATCAAAATTGAACGTTGAGATTTAAGTTACATACAAGGACAAATTGAACGCTATTAGCCCAAATTCCATAATATTTATGAATAATTCCACATAGCTTAGAAAATAACGCTATTTACGCAAGATTCCATGATACCAATCTTATGGTGTTAAGGTCAATCGGATATTAACTTTAGCCTCTAGAGCGTTCACAAGATTTTTCAAAGTGATCAAGGGTCATAACTCTGGCAGTAATTATCGGATATTGCTGAAAATCAATAGGCTTCTTCGTCTCATGACCTTAAACACTGTGTATAAATTTAAAGTCAATCGGATATTAACCCTGGCCTCTAGTGCGTTCACAAAAAATTGTGGACGACGGACGGACGGACGGACGGGGGCGACGGCAATATACGTCCACATTTCTATGTGGGCGTATAAAAAACATATGTTAGTCCTGAAATGACCTAGTTTGTGTCGAATGGACGTTAAGCCGCATTTCTCTCCTGTTTTATTTTCAAAGTTTTGTAATAATCGGTTGGTAATCCATGGTACTGTAGTAAAAGTGATAAAACAGAAAATTTCGCCAGGTTGTAATGTTTCTCACTTTAAAATCAGCAATTTGCCAATTTTTAAGGGGCCAACGTTTATTGCGAACGATTAAGCTGGTCAGGGGGAGCTTATTTTTAAAAGTTTTGTAATATTCGGAAATTCGTCGCTGTGAATTCGAACCGGAACTTGAGACCAACTTGACAACTTTTTTAATATTTTTACGATTTTCATGTAATTTAGTATTTAAGTAGACATTACTGATGCGACTTGAAAAATGACTTTTCAAATTTTCTAAATTATCTCCCCTTGGTGAAATTAATCAAATTTTTCAACAAAAATCATCGAAATAAAGGTCAGAATGACCTATTTTTTTTCGATACTAGACAAGTAATTACTGATTCGTACACAAAACATGGAGTTTGTCGATCAAACCGTAAGTGCCACCATCTTGAAACGTGAAAATACAATAGAACGTGCGATATTGCACTTACAGACATGGGACTTATATTTTCTGAATCCTTGAAGGAAAACCTAAAAAACGTTCAGATCAGAATTTTGATTTAGGTCAGCTGATGGTCGCCATTTTGAATTGAATATGAAACATAGTGAAAAATCGATATTTACGGACTTGTAAACAAACACAATAGGGCATTGTATGTTCAATGCGTCTTGTATGTCTAAAATTTAATACATTTCAGGATAGCCGGGATACGGGTCGAAATTTTGGTATTTGTATATTTCAAAAATTCGAATTTCGCCTTTGATGGTTTCGTGCCAACAAAGTTGTGAAATCACATTAATTTTGCTAGATTGTGACCGATTTTAATGATTTATTTTTTCTTGTTCGGATTATTTATATGACCCATGACATGTGACAGGAAGTGACTGAATACTAAAGCTTTCATATCTGCATGGGACAGTAGCAGATCTAGTTAGGCTTTCAGCCTATCGTCTGAAAGCCTATTTTTTTTTTTTAAACAATATTTTATTCAGGTTGTCTGAATGGGATTGGGGAACAGGCTTAGCCTATGTAAAACCCCTCTCCCTGAAAGCCTATTGAGATTACTAAAATTATTATTATTATTATCATTTACCGCGGGAGCGTAGACCTCCATGATCGAAAACAGATATCGATCTGGAATTAGATTTTCTATCGGGAAACCATGTGGTGGCTACTTGATAAAATATTTTTCAAATTTCTGCGCATACCTTAAGTGACCGAACGTTGTACGTTTTCAAAAAATTGAAAATTGGCCATAGTTTTGTCAATTCTTTATTTTTAAACAAATTACATTTTCGGAATTCCTTAATCTTTTCTGAGACAATGGCTATCTCACATTTTTCAATTTCGAACATTCGTCTATGACTTTTATCGTCTCGAAAATTGAAAACATGTTCTTTACGAGACAATTTTTGTTATTTTTCAAAATTTTCAAATTTGACCTACATTTTTGGATACCTGAAGTCCATCCGATTCCAGCAATATAAGTTTCATTCAGAGTTATCGCCCTTTATTTTTCGATTTTTTTTTCGAATTTTCTTACCATTTTGTGAGCCCGGGTTCGTTTTATGGCAGAATTGACGTTTCTGAAACTTCTGGAACATGAAGTTATAATCCAATACCAACTTATATAGCAATTTCAACAAGAATGTTTAAACCGGAAGTGGTCGAAATAATGTGCAATATTTTGAAAAGATAGGTTGCCAGGCAACGAAACATACGCCCACAGCAGCTAAATCGTCCGGGCAGTAAACAAGGGTTGTCGCATATTTTTACTTTTTTTGGTAATAAAACATTTGTAATACACTGAAATCTGATTAAGAGTAACAACTCATTATGTTATTACCTGAAAATCATAAGAATTTGTTTGCTTTTTATAAAAGATAGGTTGCCAGGCAACAAAACATACGCCCACAGCAGCTAAATCCTCCGGGCAGTAAATAAGGGTTGTTGCATATTTTTACTTTTTTTGGTAATGAAACATAATACACTATAATCTGGTTAAGAGTAACAACTCATTATGTAATTATCAGAAAATCATTAGAATTTGTTTGCTTTTTATAAAGTTTTGCCCCACACTAACAATTAGTATAGGAAACATTTAATATGATGGATTTAGCTTTTCAGTTATCAAAATTCATTGAAAATCAAAATATTTGTTCGTTTCAATCTGAAGTCAACCGCATATTAAGTTTGGCCTCTAGAGCATCCACAAGATTTTTTGAAGTGTTCAAGGACTACAACTCTGGAACTAATCAGAAATTGCTAAAAATCAATAGGTTTCTTCGTCTCATGACCTTAAAAACTGTGTATAAATTTGAAGTCAATCGGATATTAAATTTGGCCTGTTTAGTATCCACAAGATTTTTTGAAGTGATCAAGGGCCAATCACCCCTTGATCATGGACGGACGGATGAGGGCAACGACAATAAAAATGATCTTTTCTAAGTGTTGAAAAACCTTTCTTCTGCGAAAAGTCGAAAATCGCAACTTCAAAGCTCAATAAAATAATTTTCATCCGATTTTGGGTCTGTAAAAAGATTTGTATGAAGAACGATGAGATCTACTTAAAAGATAGGTTGCCAGGCAACGAAACATACGCCCACAGCAGCTAAATCGTCCGGGCAATCAACAAGGGTTGTCGCCTATTTTTACTAATTTCGGTAATGAAACATTTGTAATACACTAAAAACTGATTAAGAGTAACAACTCATTATGTAATTATCAGAAAATCATTAGAATTTGATTGCTTTTTATAAAGTTTTACCCCACGCTAACAATTAGTATATACATGAAACATTTAATATCATGGATTTAGCTGTTCAGTTATCTAAATTCATTGAAAATCAAAATACTTGTTCGTTTCAACACCTTAAACTCTATGTATCAATCTGAAGACAATCGGATAGTAACTTTGGCCTCTATAGCGTCACAAGAATTTTTGAAGTTATCAAGGGAGATAACTCTGGCAGTAATTATTTGAAATCGCTGAAAATCAATAGGCTTCTTCGTCTCATGACCTTAAACACTGTGTATAAATCTAAAGTCAATCGGATATTAACTTTGGCCTCCAGAGCGTCCACAAGATTTTTTGAGGTGATCAAGGGCCATAACTCTGGCACTAACTATCGGAAATCGCTGAAAATCAATAGGCGTCTTCGTCTTATGACCTTAAACACTGTGTATAAATTTAAAGTCAATCGGATATTAACTTTGGCCTCTAGAGCATCCACAAGATTTTTTGATCAAGGGCCATAACTCTGGCACTAATAATCGGAAATCGCTGAAAATCAATAGGCTTCTTCGTCTTATGACCTTAAACACTGTTTATAAATTTGAAGTCAATCCGATATTAACTTTGGCCTCTAGAGCGTCCACAAGATTTTTTGAAGTGATCAAGGGCCATAACTCTGGCACTAATTATCGGAAATCGCTGAAAATCAATAGGCTTCTTCGTCTTATGACCTTAAAAACTGTGTATAAATTTAAAGTCAATCGGATATTAACTTTGACCTTTAGAGCGTCCACAAGATTTTTTGAGGTGATCAAGGGCCATAACTCTGGCACTAATTATCGGAAATCGCTGAAAATCAATAGGTGTCTTCGTCTTATGACCTTGAACACTGTGTATAAATTTAAAGTCAATCGGATATTAACTTTGGCCTCGAGAGCGTCCACAAGATTTTTTGAAGTGATCAAGGGCCATAACTCTGGCACTAATTATCGACAATCGCTGAAAATGAATAGGCTTCTTCGTCTTATGACCTTAAACACTGTGTATAAATTTAAAGTCAATCGGATATTAACTTTGGCCTCTAGAGCGTCCACAAGATTTTTTGAAGTGATCAAGGGCCATAACTCTGGCACTAATTATCGGAAATCGCTGAAAATCAATAGGCTTCTTCGTCTTATGACCTTAAACACTGTGTATAAATTTGAAGTCAATCGGATATTAACTTTGGCCTCTAGAGCGTCCACAAGATTTTTTGAAGTGATCAAGGGCCATAACTCTGGCACTAATTATCGGAAATCGCTGAAAAACAATAGGCTTCTTCGTCTCATGACCTTAAACACTGTGTATAAATTTAAAGTCAATTGGATATTAACTTTAGCCTGTAGAGCGTCCACAAGCAATTGTGGACGCCGGACCGACGGACGGACGGGGGCGACGACAATATACGACCACATTTCAATGTGGGCGTATAAAAACTAATAAAATCAAATGGATAATCATTATCTCAAAATCACCTTATCCATCTATTAGTAACTTGTAAAAGATAGGTTGCCAGGCAACGAAACATACGCCCACAGTAGCTAAATCGTCCGGGCAGTCAACAAGGGTTGTCGCATATTTTTACTAATTTCGGTAATGAAACATTTGTAATACACTAAAATCTGATTAAGTATATATACATGAAACATCTAATATCATGGATTTAGCTGTTCAGTTATCTAAATTCATTGAAAATCAAAATACTTGTTCGTTTCAACACCTTAAACTCTATGTATCAATCTGAAGTCAATCGGATAGTAACTTTGGCCTCTATAGCGTCACAAGAATTTTTGAAGTTATCAAGGGAGATAACTCTGGCAGTAATTATTTGAAATCGCTGAAAATCAATAGGCTTCTTCGTCTCATGACCTTAAACACTGTGTATAAATCTAAAGTCAATCGGATATTAACTTTGGCCTCCAGAGCGTCCACAAGATTTTTTGAGGTGATCAAGGGCCATAACTCTGGCACTAACTATCAGAAATCGCTGAAAATTAATAGACGTCTTCGTCTTATGACCTTAAACACTGTGTATAAATTTGAAGTCAATCGGATATTAACTTTGGCCTCTAGAGCGTCCACAAGATTTTTTGAAGTGATCAAGGGCCATAACTCTGGCACTAATTATCGGAAATCACTGAAAATCAATAGGCTTCTTCGTCTTATGACCTTAAACACTGTGTATAAATTCAAAGTCAATCGGATATTAACTTTGACCTTTAGAGCGTCCACAAGATTTTTTTAGGTGATCAAGGGCCATAACTTTGGCACTAATTATCGGAAATCGCTGAAAATCAATAGGCTTCTTCGTCTTATGACCTTAAACACTGTGTATAAATTTGAAGTCAATCGGATATTAACTTTGTCCTCTAGAGCGTCCACAAGATTTTTTGAAGTGATCAAGGGCCATAACTCTGGCACTAATTATCGGAAATCGCTGAAAAACAATAGGCTTCTTCGTCTCATGACCTTAAACACTGTGTATAAATTTAAAGTCAATCGGATATTAACTTTAGCCTGTAGAGCGTCCACAAGCAATTGTGGACGCCGGACCGACGGACGGACCGACGGACGGACGGGGCGACGACAATATACGACCACATTTCAATGTGGGCGTATAAAAAGCACAGTCAACTTCTCCTTCACGTGCGGCATACTTTCAGCATGTCTGTTATGGGCCATATTCCTGAAGATCTTTTACATGCACGCCAATTTGTACACAGGACCTTGTTTTTTTGTTTTTTTTTGTCCCAACTGAATGCCTAGATTGCTGTCCTTGTAAGGCACTCGTTCTGCATCACTGACAAGGGGAGACCAAGGAGGAAAATCAAGATGAACTTCCTTGGCCGATGCAGGGATCGAACACCCAACCTCCTGGCTGGCGAGCCAGGGCCTCACCCACTTGATCGCCAGCTCAATTAGAGAGCGAGTAATTGTGTCCCAAAAAATGTGATGGATGGATAGAT
The DNA here is from genome assembly GCA_036850965.1 of Patella caerulea. Taxonomy (NCBI): domain Eukaryota; kingdom Metazoa; phylum Mollusca; class Gastropoda; family Patellidae; genus Patella; species Patella caerulea. Next base: position 43,051,134 of record JAZGQO010000001.1, on the reverse strand, counting down.
GTGATTATTGGTCAAGATATTATTTATTGGTCGCACAAAATTCTCAATTTTTTTACATGATTGTCATCCAATCAACCCCCAGCAGTTGAAAGTCAATTTCTTACAATGGTCATCTCCATAACACATGACAGAAAATGTTGATCTGTTTTTATTCCACCACAAGCCACGCAGGTCTAACATTATACAATTTAACCAATCCCAATGAGCTTAGATTAATGTCAACAGATTAAGACAGGTTGCCAGGCAACCAAACATACTCCTGCAGAAGCAAAATTGCCTGAGTAGTCCACAAGGTTTGTTGCATAGCAGAAATTATTGAAATTAATATAAACATATTTCAAAATGATCAGATAATAAATGTAGTCTGTGGACTGGTTGTATAACAATAATAAACTTACGTTTCTCTCTTATAAACTGTACCACAATCCCATACTTTCTTGACAAGGGCAATCTTTTGATTAAGATCTTGTGTAGAAGGTGATGTTGGTGTAGTAATAACTGGTTGACTAGTTATAGGATCATTACTAGATACTATTGGTTTAGTCATTTCAGTACTTGTCATCTCTAACGATTCACTTCTTTCTTCAGTTATATCAACCAATGATGCATCAAATTCAAAGTCTAATTTCATGGAATTATCACCCTAAAAATAAAGGTCAAAGGAAATTAATCACAGGAAATAAGAGTAATATAGCTTTTCTTTTAACCTAAAATAAATTAACAGAAAGAAATTCATTTATTCATAAGTGACAGTAAATGAAATGTCCATTTGTAATATTTAGTATGGTTACCCTTAAGCAGAACATATGACTTAATCAGCACGTTTTCCTGCATAGTCAAAGATAGGTTGCCAGGCAACGAAACATACGCCCACAGCAGCTAAATCGTCCGGGCAGTCAACAAGTGTTGTCGCATATTTTTACTTTTCGGTAATGAAACATTTGTAATACACTAAAAACTGATTAAGAGTAACAACTCATTATGTAATTATTAGAAAATCATTAGAATTTGATTCCTTTTTATAAAGTTTTACCCCACGCTAACAATTAGTATATACATGAAACATTTAATATCATGGATTTAGTTGTTCAGTTATCTAAATTCATTGAAAATCAAAATACTTGTTCGTTTCAACACCTTAAACGCTATGTATCAATCTGAAGTCAATCGGATGGTAACTTTGGCCTCTATAGCGTCACAAGAATTTTTGAAGTTATCAAGGGAGATAACTCTGGCAGTAATTATTTGAAATCGCAGAAAATCAATAGGCTTCTTCGTCTCATGACCTTAAACACTGTGTATAAATATAAAGTCAATCGGATATTAACTTTGGCCTCCAGAGCGTCCATAAGATTTTTTGAGGTGATCAAGGGCCATAACTCTGGCACTAATTAACGGAAATCGCTGAAAATCAATAGGCATCTTTGTTTTATGACATTAAACACTGTGTATAAATTTGAAGTCAAACAGATATTAACTTTGGCCTCTAGAGCGTCCACAAGATTTTTTGAAGTGATCAAGGGCCATAACTCTGGCACTAATTATTGGAAATCGCTGAAAATCAAAATACTTGTTCGTTTCAACACCTTAAACGCTATGTATCAATCTGAAGTCAATCGGATGGTAACTTTGGCCTCTATAGCGTCACAAGAATTTTTGAAGTTATCAAGGGAGATAACTCTGGCAGTAATTATTTGAAATCGCAGAAAATCAATAGGCTTCTTCGTCTCATGACCTTAAACACTGTGTATAAATATAAAGTCAATCGGATATTAACTTTGGCCTCCAGAGCGTCCATAAGATTTTTTGAGGTGATCAAGGGCCATAACTCTGGCACTAATTAACGGAAATCGCTGAAAATCAATAGGCATCTTTGTTTTATGACATTAAACACTGTGTATAAATTTGAAGTCAAACAGATATTAACTTTGGCCTCTAGAGCGTCCACAAGATTTTTTGAAGTGATCAAGGGCCATAACTCTGGCACTAATTATTGGAAATCGCTGAAAATCAATAGGCTTCTTCGTCTTATGACCTTAAACACTGTGTATAAATTTAAAGTCAATCGGATATTAACTTTGGCCTCTAGAGCGTCCACAAGATTTTTTGAAGTGATCAAGGGCCATAACTCTGGCACTAATTATCGGAAATCACTGAAAATCAATAGGCGTCTTCGTCTTATGACCTTAAACACTGTGTATAAATTTAAAGTCAATCGGATATTAACTTTGGCCTCTAGAGCGTCCACAAGATTTTTTGAAGTGATCAAGGGCCATAACTCTGGCACTAATTATCGGAAATCACTGAAAATCAATAGGCTTCTTCGTCTTATGACCTTAAACACTGTGTATAAATTTAAAGTCAATCGGATATTAACTTTGACCTTTAGAGCGTCCACAAGATTTTTTAAAGAGATCAAGGGCCATAACTCTGGCACTAATTATCGGAAATCGCTGAAAATCAATAGGCTTCTTCGTCTCATGACCTTAAACACTGTGTATAAATTTAAAGTCAATCGGATATTAACTTTGGCCTCTAGAGCGTCCACAAGATTTTTGGAAGTGATCAAGGGCCATAACTCTGGTAGTTATTATCGGAAATCGCTGAAAAACAATAGGCTTCTTCGTCTCATGACCTTAAACACTGTGTATAAATTTAAAGTCAATCGAATATTAACTTTAGCCTGTAGAGCGTCCACAAGCAATTGTGGACGCCGGACCGACGGACGGACGGACGGACGGACGGACCGACGGACGGACGGACGGACAGGGGCGACGACAATATACGACCACATTTCAATGTGGGCGTATAAAAATCATGGAATTATAATAACCCATGGCAAGTAGGTTAGAAAATAATTTTCAAAGTCATTTACCTTGCCAAATAAAGAATCTTTGTAAGTAGCTGGCATCTGTATTGGTTCAGATTTTTCAATAGTAGTTGTTCTATGCAACTGATCTATTACATCAGGTTTCTTCTCACTTTCCTCTATACCCGTTGATTCTTTACTAGTTTTCATAATACGGGTTGACTGCAGAGAAATAAGAGTAGGAATTACATAATCAATTCCACACAATTCTCATTTCTTCAAAAAAAAAAAAACCAGTTTGCCAGGCAGGAAACATACGCCCATTGCAGTTAAATCGTCCGTTGCGACAAGGGTTGTTGGATATTTATTCTTTTGTAGGTTATTGGCATATTCCTTAAGCAAAGGAGCGAGAAATATCTCTCTGCCATTGATGTATTGGCTTCTGATACTTCAACTTTTGAAGGAGTGTGTCTTTTCTTCCTGTTCAATCAAAACCATCACTTCAGCAACATGACAGCCCTTTCTTTAATGTGGGGTCTTCCCTAAAACTTTGGACAGTGACTTTAGGTATTAACCAACGGCTGCCAGGCAGGATACGCCCACATTTTCATGAGATGGATAGAGAACAAGCTAAAAAAGTGATTTTTCCTACAATCAAGGGCCATAATTCATGAAGTTACAATTCGATATGCACACATATGGGAAGGAACCAAGATCTTTGGGTTATAAACATGTACTTCAAGTTTCATCAAAATCAAATTAAAATTGTGACCTCTACAGGGTCCACCACCTTGATATACCATAATTTTATATACAGGGTTCTTAATCCATTTTGAAATGAACCGGCCACGGGTAGGCCTAACGGATGGTTGTCTTTTCAAAAACAGACATGTTGGTTTATGCATACTTTATTCACATCAATAATTGCATAACGTATTCAGAATAATAATAGCTGAAACTTAGAATAAACAAAACCTTTGTTGTAATTGCATACTTGAATTCAAATATTGATAATAATATCGAATTTTATAGTCAATTTTCAGCAACTTGCACAATACGTATTTCACGAAATTCCAACTCAACCTCCATTAACCATGTAACGATGATATATTCAAACGATGATATATTTGACCTCCAGAGAGACCACAAGTTAAAAGATAGGTTGCCAGGCAACGAACCATACGCCCACAGCAGCTAAATAGTCCGGGCAGTCAACAAGGGTTGTCGCATATTTTTACTTTTTTCGGTAATGAAACATTTGTAATACACTAAAAACTGATTAAGAGTAACAACTCATTATGTAATTATCAGAAAATCATTAGAATTTGATTGCTTTTTATAAAGTTTTACCCCACGCTAACAATTAGTATATACATGAAACATTTAATATCATGGATTTAGCTGCTCAGTTATCTAAATTCATTGAAAATCAAAATACTTGTTCGTTTCAACACCTTAAACTCTATGTATCAATCTGAAGTCAATCGGAAGGTAACTTTGGCCTCTATAGCGTCACAAGAATTTTTGAAGTTATCAAGGGAGATAACTCTGGCAGTAATTATTTGAAATCGCTGAAAATCAATAGGCTTCTTCGTCTCATGACCTTAAACACTGTGTATAAATCTAAAGTCAATCGGATATTAACTTTGGCCTCCAGAGCGTCCACAAGATTTTTTGAGGTGATCAACTGCCATAACTCTGGCACTAATTATCGGAAATCGCTGAAAATCAATAGGCGTCTTTGTCTTGTGACCTTAAACACTGTGTATAAATTTGAAGTCAATCGGATATTAACTTTGGCCTCTAGAGCGTCCACAAGATTTTTTGAAGTGATCAAGGGCCATAACTCTGGCACTAATTATCGGAAATCGCTGAAAATCAATAGGCTTCTTCGTCTTATGACCTTAAACACTGTGTATAAATTTAAAGTCAATCGGATATTAACTTTGACCTTTAGAGCGTCCACATGATTTTTTTAAGAGATCAAGGGCCATAACTCTGGCACTAATTATCGGGAATCACCGAAAATCAATAGGCTTCTTCGTCTCATGACCTTAAACACTGTGTATAAATCTAAAGTCAATCGGATATTAACTTTGGCCTCTGGAGCGTCCACAAGATATTTTGAGGTGATCACGGGCCATAACTCTGGCACTAATAATCGGAAATCGCTGAAAATCAATAGGCTTCTTCGTCTTATGACCTTAAACACTGTGTATAAATTTAAAGTCAATCGGATATTAACTTTGACCTTTAGAGCGTCCACATGATTTTTTTTAAGAGATCAAGGGCCATAACTCTGGCACTAATTATCGGAAATCACCGAAAATCAATACGCTTCTTCGTCTCATGACCTTAAACACTGTGTATAAATCTAAAGTCAATCGGATATTAACTTTGGCCTCCAGAGCGTCCACAAGATTTTTTGAGGTGATCAACTGCCATAACTCTGGCACTAATTATCGGAAATCGCTGAAAATCAATAGGCGTCTTTGTCTTGTGACCTTAAACACTGTGTATAAATTTAAAGTCAATCGGATATTAACTTTGGCCTCTAGAGCGTCCACAAGATTTTTTGAAGTGATCAAGGGCCATAACTCTGGCACTAATTATCGGAAATCGCTGAAAATCAATAGGCTTCTTCGTCTTATGACCTTAAACACTGTGTATAAATTTAAAGTCAATCGGATATTAACTTTGACCTTTAGAGCGTCCACAAGATTTTTAAAGAGATCAAGGGCCATAACTCTGGCACTAATTATCGGAAATCGCCGAAAATCAATAGGCTTCTTCGTCTTATGACCTTAAACACTGTGTATAAATTTAAAGTCAATCGGATATTAACTTTGGCCTCTAGAGCGTCCACAAGAATTTTTGAAGTGATCAAGGGCCATAACTCTGGTAGTTATTATCGAAAATCGCTGAAAAACAATAGGCTTCTTCGTCTCATGACCTTTAACACTGTGTATAAATTTAAAGTCAATCGGATATTAACTTTAGCCTGTAGAGCGTCCACAAGCAATTGTGGACGCCGGACCGCCGGACGGACGGACGGACCGACGGACGGACGGGGGCGACGACAATATACGACCACATTTCAATGTGGGCGTATAAAAAGGCGATTTTTCAGACAATCAGCAGACATAATTCAGGAAGTTACGATCCGATGGGCACAAATATTGACAGGAACCAAGACCTTTGGGTTATAAACATGCATGTCAAGTTTCATGAAATCGGTTCAAAATTGTGACCTCTATAGGGTCCACAACCTTGATATAACATATTTTCACACTATTCGTGTACAAACGGCGGCCATTTTGTCTGTCAATTCGAACTCAACCTCCATAACGGTGATATAATCAAATGGTTTTTCAAATCGGATAACAATTCTGTCTTCCAGAGGGACCACAAGCTAAAAAGGGTGATTTTTCGGACAACCAGGGGCCATAATTCAGGAAGTTACGATCCGCTGGGCGCAAATATCAAAAAGAACCAAGATCTTGGGTTAAAACATGCATTTCAAGTTTCATCCAAATCGGTTCAAAATTTTGACCTCTTCACTGTTCACAAGCTAAAAGCATGATTTTTCGTACAATCAGGGGCCATAACCCATGAAGTTACAGTCCGATACATGCCAATATCGAAAGGAACCGAGATCTTAGGGTGATAAACCTATATTTTAAGTTTCATTGAAATCGGATATAAATTGTGACCTGTAGATTGTTCACAAACAATTGTGTACAGACGGACAGGGGCGACGACAATATATGTCCACATAAAAATGTGGGCGTATAAAAATAAAATATAAGCATATGTCAATAATCTAAGAAAGAAGCACAAATTATTTTCCGTGTATAGTCAGAACTCGGAAATATGCAATACGTGTGAAAGGTCACTTGGTCAATTATAATTCAGATTAGGTTTACTTTTAGTGTTACCCGTAAAAAAGTAGGCTTTAATAACTTACGAGACAACACATTTTTTTACCAAGCGAAAGTGTTAACCATTCGGTTCTGAAATAACTTCCGGACTTCAACTTCGGTTGACCTATATTGGACGTGGGAGGATCTCCCGCTTTTGTAACTTCCAAATGCAATGCCAATGATAACACGCATGCTTGAAGTTCAAGGTCAATGCCGCCATTGCTTTTTTTTGCTATTCTTTTACTTGGCAATATGAAATAACTAAACCAAGTTGTTTATTCACGAAATGAACTGATAAGGATTCACATAGTTATATAGTATTCGTGTCCAAGCGGCAGCCATTTTGCCTGTCAGTTTCACGAAAATCGAACTCAACATTCGTAACAGTGATAATATCAAACATTTTTTAAATCGGGTAATAATTTTGACCTCCAGAGGCACAAAAATCTAATAAAGGCGATTTTTCGGACAATCAGGGTCCGTAAGTTACGATCAGATAGGCACAAATATCGAAAGGAACCAAGATCTTTGGGTTATAAACATACATGTCAAGTTTCATCATAATCGTTTCAAAACTGTGATCTCTATAGCTAAAATTTGTGATTTTTCGTACAATCAGGGGCCATAATCAGAGTTGGGATTTCGCCCGTATATTCCGGACTTGTCCGAATTTTTTTTCCAAACGCACAATATTGTCCGACCGGAAATATGCCAAATCGGACATCAAGACATAGTGAATAATATTCAAAATTCCAAAATTAATATAGTTCACTGAGAGTATAACTACCACTCAATCCGATTATCGTTGACAATAGGCAGGATTGATCAGGTAATTAAGTGATCAACGTATTTATCGTGTTATACCGTCAATAAACCTACCTTGATTAACTACTTAATCTGCCTTGATTGACTTAATCCTTTGTCGGACAATTCATCAATCTAATCTTAAACAGAAGTCATTGCTTTCCCTTTGTCGGACTATTCATCAATCCAATAAGAGTGATTATAATTTTAATTCACCTGTTTACCTCGTGGTCTTCAATTGTCGAGCATTTTAATCGCATTGACGGGGGCCGACAGCATCTTTCAACTAATCATAGATGTCACATATCGTAAGAGTATATTATTTTATAACAAGCTAATTCATTTTGTCTACGATATCCTTTACGTCTTTTAAGAATCCATATATAAATTCTCATCCACAGTGGCACTTTCCCGTGATCTCGAGCGCCGCACGAATATTGGTTAAGATGTTAGGCAGTGTTTACTATGAAGCTGTGTGCTGTAAGTCACGTACGCCATAGCGGCAATACGCTGATGTCAGCTATGGCTTTTGTCATCACCACAAGTATTATTTCGAACGCTTTTCTTTCATTTGCTCTCGTGTTCTTATTTCTATTACGCACGGATTTGAATATTTTGTTGACATTTTATAAAGAAAAAACGATGTTCTGACATCACAAACTATTCTTATTTCGGAAGTTTGGCATTCATTTGCTGCCACGTAAATTTAAAGGAATATTGCGGTTGTGAATTTTATGCCGAAGCAGGATGGGCAAGCTTTCATTCAATGTATTACGAAAATGCTTAATTTTGTACGACATTTACTGACATAAATTTGAATGCCGTACGGGAATTAGGTGTGAAAAATAGCGAGGTTCACCAATTTATATTACGTACGGGATTTGAATATTTTGTTGACATGTGATTTTTAATTGTGGTATGAATTGAATACCGTACGGGAATTAAATATGAAAAATAGCGAGGTTCACCTAATTTTGTTATGTACGTGATTTGAATATTTTGACATTACTTTTAATTGTGGTACGAATTCGTCTGCTTAAATAACGATAAGAGTTATGCCCCTTTATTTTCGGTAAAATGTCCGACACGAAAAATTTTGAAATCCCAACTCTGGCCATAATCCATGAGGTTTCGATACATGCATATCAAAAGCAGCCAAGATCTTATGGGGATCAACCTATATTTCAAGTTTCGCAAAATCGGGTAAGAATTGCGACCTGTAAAGAGTCCACAAACAATTGTGGACGGACAGACATCGGACAGGGGCGACGGCGGCATAATACGTCCACATGAAAATGTAGGCGTATAACAACGTTGAAAATCTGTTTTTCTCCATGCAGTATTATTTACATTATGTCAATGTTGATATTGTTTTACTGTAATATTCTGCTATGCAGTGGTTAATTGGGCAAAATCGTGAGCCATGACGTAACGTTATGTATCCAATTTGACGCTCTGTTTTAACCGTCTCTTTATATTGTAAGTAAGGATCTGAAAACACCGGTAATGTTCTGTACGGGATCGCCCGATATGACGTTCAGTAAAACTTGGTAGTTTTACACTTGTACCAAAACTCTCAAGTGACTTACGACACTTGGAGTGTATTGTAAACATAGCAGTATTCTAAATAGTGGCCTCCGTGAAATTTGTTTAATCGAAGAGTTTTGCGTAAAAATGAAGGTTTTTTGTTAATTTTTGAATGGCGTCATTGGATTCAGACATTGATTTTAATGGATTCGATTCTTATGACGTTGAATGTGCCAAAATGAAGCAAAAGGAGGTGATAAATGATCGTGAATTAGATAATTTTGATGATGAAACTGAAAGTAAAGTGACATTGAAATTGAACAAGAACTGGAATAATACAATTGAGGCAGAGAAAATGATGAATTTGAGGACGTTTTATTTACGGATGATCTCTAATGGAGTCAGATAACTCGTTAGGTAATTATTAAACGACAAATTTTCCAAATGTACATGTAGGTCGGATTGACATAGTTGATGGCGCCAGGGATGGTTCCATGTTGCCTCCAGCTTCCGCATATTTCTATCAGTTAATAATTTTTGGGAGACATTGAAATTAGAAACAAACTGTTATTCTTCCCATTCTGTGAATTTCAATTTGTGCAAAACATGCTTTCCACTTTATTATGCATCTCAGTCAAAATATACATTTGCGAAGATTTGTTGATATTTTACTGATTTTAAAATGGACAAGGTTTCTTTCTTAATTTTTATTTATTTCAGAGTTATGTTACCCAGTTCACATTAATGAGGTTTGAAGTTTGAGTTTAAAAGTATGAATTAGAAAGTTTTGAGTTCAGTTTACAAGTTTGAGAGACATACATATAAAGATGTTTTTTCCAGTCCTTCATGTTTTAGCCGCACTTTCGCCTCCCAACGCACCTCGACTTAACTTCGGGGGGAGTCATTAAATATGCCCGCTAATTAGGTAAATTGCTCTCCTTATTGAGATTCATAAACTAGCGTCCATTCCGTTTTTGTTTATTTTTAAAACTGCACGTGTTTGACCTCCTCTAAGCAATGAGCATTCCCTATATATGGTCCATGGCAGGGATGGCAACAAGAAAAATATTTTTCAGCTGAAATGAAATTTTTGGTGACCTGAAAGGGGGGTCTGGGGGGCGGACAGCCCCCCTGAAGGCGAAAAATTTTCACTAATTTACAACCAATTTGGAGTATGTAAGTGATTAGAAAAACAAAATACACAGGACTTTAAATGAGCTAAATTGTGTACTAATATCAACTTACTATTTTGAAAATGGTGCTTGATCACTGTTTTCTTTGTATAAAATAACTTTTGAAAAAATGTCTGACTCTTCATTCTGGTCAATAAATCGTAGTACTAAGGCCTATTTCACAAAATGTTAAGTTATAGAAAATCCAAAATTCTATCAAACTAGAATATCTACTGAAGTTTGGATTTATGATTTTATTTTAAGTTAGAAACAGGTCTCTGCTTTGAGTGCTTTCTATCTACATGTTATAAATATGTTATAAATATTCACATCCTCTTTCTATCTACATCTACATGTTATAAATATTCACATAACTATATACAGTCCACACACACATTACTCCTAGTTTGAAACCTTCTTTCTTTTTGCAGCAAGTTCTGTCAATTTCTGCACTGCCTTTCTCTTAACTTCTGTCTTGTGGGTTTGTCTTGCAACCAATTCTCTCTCCTTGACAATGTCCCTAGCCTTGGCACTTGAGGTTGCCCCAGAAGAACTATTAATTGTCTTGACTTTTTGAAGACGTTGAGTTTTTAAAGCTGCAGCTTTGGTCCATTCTTCTTTCTGCATCTTTGCTGCACTTCTCATATTTACACAAAGGTTTCTGTCTACAGGGGTGTGTAGGACATCTTTTTTTTTGAAATGCTGAAGGGCAGTGGTGTTTCTTGCCTTCAATCCATATTTGATTGACTGTATAGCATTAAAGGTTGTTGTGTCCATCCTTGTACTTTTAATATCTATAATATCTCCCATCAGATTGAAAGATCCCTCAACCATTGGTCCATGGAAACAAGTTAGGACAGTCAGGACCATCTTAGACAAGGCAGGATATTTTCCAGTTGCCCTGACTGCACACCACCACTTGTCAATTGGCATCAGAGATGGATCAGGGAGGTTGCTGTCAACCTGGTACCTATGAACTTCAAGGGAGATCTGTGCTGTTTCTTCCTCGGACAGAAATTTCCTACATGTGTTTCGCAGGCACTTGAGGTACCTGGCACTTAAATGGTGGCCTTTAGCAGAAGGGTCAATTGCAGATACAGACCTCAGAAATTCATTGTCCAATGGCAGTCTTTTCTGGAGATGTTGAGCACACTGAACATATGCATCTGAGGCCTTCTCGAAGAAACTTTTTATGGTCGTACTGCTCACCTCCTTTTTCATCATCTCCTCTGCAACAAGGCCAACAAACATGTCTTTCTTGTGCAGAAAGTTTCCCTCATCTTTGTCTAAACTCTTATTCTTTAATTGAATTGCTGTTAGGTTTAGTAGTGCTTCTGGTTTTATAAAAAGACCTAAGAAGTTTCTCAGCAGTTCTTCTTGCTTGTCATGCAGAATGTGGATTAATGTAGAAGTTTTTTGAAATAAAAGAACATAATCTTTCAGTAGTCTTAAGACAGCCATGTAAAATGAGCTGATCAGGCTAGTCTTCTGAGACATAATAATAACCTTTTCAGCTATCCGCTGTTTTCTGTTCTTGCCATCTTGAGTCATATTCTTCTTTTCCATAGTTTCCCATAACTCTTTCAGTCTAGCTTTGCCATCAGCAGATACTCCTCTTTCTTTTACAATGTCAAAAATTGGTTCTTTATATATTGCTTTATCTTCTGAGGTCATGAAACCATAGTACATGACTTTAAAAGCTTCCATCATTACTATGTTGGATGCAGTGACGTCATAACACGAAAGCCATCTATGAGAAAGAAACCTTAGTGGAGTTGTGTATGGAACCGACAGCATCTCACATATTTCTCTCAGATTCATTTTAAGATCAGCTGACCATTTGATGTCATTGTGAAGATCAGTTGCCAACGTTTCAACCCATCCATCAAATGGTCCACAAAACTGTTTACAGGCATTATGTACATGGTGACAAGAATCCCCGTCGATATCCAGGAGTTGAGGAGCTTTTTCTTTTCTTATTCTAATCTCCAAGCCATTCTTGGATCCTCTCATCACAGCACATGAATCCATTAGTACAGAGACAAGATTAACCCAAGGTATATTATTGTCAGTAAACAATTTCTCTACTGCTGACAAAACACTGGCGGTGTCGACCTTGAATAATTCTATTGATTTAAGGTGCTCCACAACAATCCGTTCTTGTCTTGTGGAGAGATAGCTCACTAAAATGGACAGAATTCTTTTATCAGCGTTATTCGTGCTTTCATCAACGTTTAATGAAAAGGGCCCATTCTGTAAATGTTGAATTGTCTCATCTGTAAACGTCTTTCCTAAACCATGTGTCATCTTGTAGGAGGCAGTCTTTCTTTCTAGCTTAACATGGTTTAGAGCTCTTGGGTCCTTTGCCAGTTCCTTTGCAGTGGTAAGGAGGACAGGAGCTAGGGTCAGAGGAAGGCTGTGCTCAGCAAGAACTCCAAGGATAAGTGCCTGGAAAACAGAAATGAATAAATAATAAAATTTCTTTGTAAAATTAAAATGCAATTCATACTGATTTATTGAAATTGAAAAGAAAACTCATTGTAATTAATGATTTATAAACAGGCTGTTAAACAATTACTGTGCAAAAATAATGTGTAATTCATTTGATATTAGCTGAAATTAAGGAGGGTTTTTTTTATCAGATGGGTCAATATATTTGTGTTTTATTTTTGAGTCAAACAAATTATGACAACAAACAGTGAAGAAGATAGTTAACATATTGATAATTAAAACATTAAAAAAAAAAATTGTTAATCAAAAACAGGTATGACATACGTGGTTAATTGTATTTGTATGTATTACTATTAATCCAGAGTAGAATAACACATCATATTCATAATTTAACTAATACTCACTTTATGTACCTGAAACATGAAAAATTTAACATTCAATTAAAAAATATTATTGAATGTTTAACAAAACATCATGCAATTTAAATAATTTAATGTATAAAATACAATCATGCAATTTAAAAAATTTAATGTATAAAATTACCGTTTCTCAACCATTTTAATTTTACAATGTCAATGTTAAAAGATTCATTCCATTAAAAAAAAATTAACAAATATTAATTTTTAGAATGCTAAAACAAACGAATTATTCATAATGATAAAAATTGTACATACCTCCGAGTGCACCTGTCTATCGCCAAGAGGTGTGATTGGGTTCGAATTTACTGTTGATGCAACTGGTTCTGCCAAAGTTCCCCAGTGCGTTGTGTCTTTGTTGACTTCGAAACTTGAGGCTTGTTTCAAAAATGCAGACCCCAATGAATAGTTGGTGCGGCGAATGCCGAGTTTTTCTGCATGTTTTTTTACTTTTGATGCATGATCCGTCAGTGCGACACATCCACGGGAACCGTAGTTAATCAGGTCATTGCAATAAACACAATAAACTTTCCCAGCTAAGTCCGGTTTCTTCAGAAATTGTTCGAGCGATTCGGTAATTTCCTCATATTTTGTCCCGTTTTTCACCTTTACGGCGACTTTGCGCTCAAGCCAATTCCATCTAAATTTGTTTTTAACATCCTTGTCGGTTTCCATCACTGAAGATTCCTGATCTTTCGTTAAAAATCGCATATTTCCGCGGAAAAAGGAATACTGAAAGCTCAAATTTTAGTAAAAGTAATCTCGATACTCGATTGACCACGCTAACATTAATTTTGGGAAGTAACATGCTACAAGCATTTTCATTGGTCAAAATCTGTTAGTCATCCAATCACAAAGTCGGTAACAAACAAACGGAAGTTGCCGATAACTCGAGGAAAATACGAACCGAGTTTGACCCGATGCGAGTCGAGAAGAATTTTTATGACACGAGCCACGAATAAAAATAGAGTACCTTACCCCCCCCCCCCTAAAATTATCTCAACGGATTTAGACGATTCACAGAAATGATCAAAATTGAAATGAAATCGGCGGAAATGCTAATGCTAATGTAAGGCTCATTTTAATTGGGTAGAAGTCTAAAATCAGCCAATCAATAGAATACGTTGTTACTTGACAGCCTAATATGTCGCCGGATGTTGATGTAGAATATCTGCGGGAATGATAGAATGACTCGTCTAGTAATAACATTACGTTGTTTAAAATGTTTTCGTGTACATGTACTGCTTGTCCCATTGGCATTGCGTTGATTACCGCTATCAATATATCTGGAGATGGTCAGAACTGTCAAGTATGAGACATTTTTAAATTGGAATAACTGGAGGACAAATGCCACTGTTCTGTTAGGGGACAAAAATAGGTTTGCAATTTAATTTTACGTTAATAATCAAGCTGACAAAGTGATCAAACTGACAATTTGTGGAAAATATAAATGACATAAAAATAATTTGAGACAAAAGCATAAATACAGTAGAATTACTCTTGCAATATAAATAAGAGGAGTTGTTTTTACATGAGCTTTTTCCTCAATTTCAAAATTTACAGTTGTGTTTTACGGCTCCCGCACCATTTCGTAAACGTGAAGGACTGGTTTTTCTCATTTTTTCCCCAGAATGATTCTGGATATCTTCCTTAGCAGATACATGTCTACATGTATGGAACAGACTTACCTAGTAGACATAACATGAATCCAATCCATTGAAGTCACTACCCGAATTTGATGATGGCACCCAGAAACTCAACACAAGATTGTTTATTTTTGTATAATGCGCTTTTTCAATTGTGTGGATTACATGTTAACACCAATAAGCACTTCAAAACTACAGCTTCGTACATTAATATTAAGTTTAATAAGTCAATGCAAGTAAAATATGTACACACCCTAACGGTTCACATCACAGTACGACAATGACTTTGTCACTCATTAACTAAAATGTTTGCCATTTTTTTAAAATTTACAATCATATTTGCAAAAATCTTGTAACATTTTGAAGGAAATTAACTTGTCAGATTACTTTTGAACTTTGTAGCATTAAGTTTCTCTTCAAAATTTATCTTGAAGAAAATCCAGCCAAAAAATGGACCCTGTAGACGACCCACAGACATACATACGGCATAGTATAATACCATAATGCGTCCACATTGGACCTATAATAAAAAGATGGTGTCTCATGTGTCATACCTTTGGTTGTCTTTGAGGCTTAGGTGCTTCATATTCCCCTATCTCCATATCGGGTTTAAATGTATCAACAACTAATTTCTCCACCTGTAACAATAATATATTTATTATAATAAAGTTATTTCTATCTTAAAGATAGGCTGCCAGATAACAAAACATAGGCCTACACCTACAGCAGATAATTTGTCTGAGCAGTTGTCAAAAGATTTGTTGCATATTTTTTCTACTGTCGGTAATGAAACATTTAAAACACACTAAATTCAGAAAATCATTTGAATTTGTTTGCTTTTTAGTGTTGCCCCATGCTAACGTTTAGAAAATATCATGGATTTATCTGTTCAAGTTATCAAAGTTCATTGCAATCAATATACTTGTTCGTCAAAAGACCTTAAACTTTGGTCTCCAGAGCATCCACAAGATTTTTCAAAGTGATCAAGGGCCATAACTCTGGCAGTAATTATGGGGAATTGTAGAATTGTGTATTTGTACACAGTCCTATCTAATTATCATTGCTGATATCTTCTCAAATATTTCACAAAATAAAAGAGTGCTCTACAATTAAGATATATTTACAGTGGTGTGATATCTGATCACAGGAATCTGACCTTGTAATTGTATATAATATATGCCTACACCAACTAGACAATATATATATATAACAAGCCAACAGTGAGGCTGATGTCCCCCGCCAAAATCCCAAAATAAATAGATGACACATATTAATTAATAGCACATTTATTTTTTTCAAACGTATCGAGCAATCAAACTGTACACGAAGTGTCATCCAAAAGTGTTTTATAAAGAAAGATAGGCTGGCACTGCCAGGCAGGATACGCCCACATTTTCGAGAGATGGATAGAGGACAAGCAATACCTAAAGTGATTTTTCCTACATCATTAAGTCCTGTATTTCATACTGTATTGGGAGCAGCCATTTTGTTGGTCAGTTCCAGTTTGATATTCATGAAATTCGAAGCCGACAATGATTATGGTCAGGGCTCGAAATTCGTTTTTTCGATCGAAGGCCAACATTGGCCTACGATAGGCCAAAGTGCAACCTTTATCGTAGGCCAAAAATTAAAAATCCAAGGCCAAGTCATAAATTATTATATTATCAGCTTTATCTGTTTATTGTAGTGTAGATCTTTTTTTCTCAGTCAAATGGTTGTTACAGGTTGTTATTTATTACTTTTACAAAAATAATGCATCCTTACAGTTTAGGGGGGGGGGGGGATAAAACTCTTATCGTACCGTTTTTAGTACGAGTTGAAAGTATTACTATATCATCGGTAGAGCTTCGTAAAATATCAATACAAATCGATAGTATTGATAAGATATGCCAAAAAGCATTCTCAAGTATCGTTCTCTTCGTCTAATTTCGTGCGTGCGTCGGGGGCTGAGGAGTCGACTCGATGTTTTCCGTAACTTAATCCTTCGTATATAATAATACAATAGCCTATTTCGGTCACTTTATATTTATATTTCAAAGTCTCAATACAATCTCAATGAACAATTTATGATAACAAGCTCTTTAGCCTTACTTTAGACAATTCATTTTTCCATAGTTTTTGCACGCGAATCGACAACGAATTATCCGCCATGTTGGTATTTGTCGCGCTCACGTACGCAATGCTGTGAGTCGAATCGTGCTCATTTTATTTTGGTTCCTCCACATACATCGGCATATCAACGGTTTTTCGTCATTCAGAACCACGGCTACATTATTCAAAAATTTAAGTACAATTTATACGTAATATGAGACAGTTTATTATTAACTAGACGAACAAAAAACAACTATCGCAAAACATCGTATGGTTTTGACTTTTAAACACGTAATCCAGTCTTGATTACGACCGTGAAAATAAGATTGTTTCGATATTATCAATCGACACTTCAATGCCGACTATCGATAGTAAGAATAACTATCGATACCAAACTCTAATCGGCGGCCATACATGGCCGTGGATAATTGAAAATCGGCCACGAATCTGCGGCCAAATTCTAAAATTCGGAGGCCATGGCCGCCGTGGCTGCCGGCAGTGTCGAGCCCTGATTATGGTGTGACGGTACACAACCTAGAAATGTGACTTTTCGGCAAAATCGGATAAGAATTGTGACCTGTAGAGAGTCCACAACCATGATATACCATATCTTTACACTATTCGATTACAACGGCGACCATTTTGTCCGGCAATTTTGGTACGATTTTCACGAAATTCGAATAATTCAGGAAGTTACAATCCGATATGCGCAAATACCGAAAGGAACCAAGATCTTTGGGTTATAACCATGCATTTCAAGTTTCATCAAAATCAAAATAAAATTGTGACCTATACAGGGTCCACAACCATGATATACCATTTTTTAACAGTATTCGCGTACAAACAGCGGCCATTTTGTGTTTCAATTTTGGTCCAATTTTCCCAAAATTTTGATCTCAAACCTTCCTTAAGGTGAAACGCTGATATAATCAAACGTTTTTTTAAATCGGAAAATAATTGTGACTTCCAGAGGGCCCACAAGCTAAAAAGGGTGATTTTTCGTACGATCAGGGGCCATAATTCAGGAAGTTATGAATCAATGAGCGCAAATATCGAAAGGAACCAAGATCTTCGGGTTATAAACATGCATGTCAAGTTTCATCAAAATAGGTTCAAAATTGTGACCTATATAGGGTCCACAACCTTGATATAACATATTTTCACACTATTAGCATACAAACGGCGGCCATTTTGTCCATCAATTTTGGTTCGATTTTCACAAAATTCTAAGTCAGCCTTCATTACCAACGGTGATATAATCAAACAGTTTTGTAAATCGGATAATAATTTTGACCTCCAGAGGGACCTCAAGCTAAAAAGGGCAATTTTTCGGACAATCAGGGGCCATAATTCAGGAAGTTACGATCCGATGGATGCAAATATCGAAAGGAACCAAGATCTTTGGGTTATAAACATACATGTCAAGTTTCATCAAAATCGGTTCAAAATTGTGACCTCTATAGGGTCCACAACCTTGATATAACATATTTTCACACTATTCGCGTACAAACCGCGGCCATTTTGTCCGTCAATTTAGGTCCGATTTGAACTCAACCTTCATTACCATGTAACGGTGATATAATCAAGCGTTTTTTTAAATCGGATAATAATTTTGACCTCCAGAGGGACCACAAGCTAAAAAGGGCGATTTTTCGTACAATCAGGGGCCATAATTCAGGAAGTTACGATCCGATGGGCGCAAATATCGAAAGGAACCAAGATTTTGGGGTTATAGACATGCATGTCAAGTTTCATCACAATCGGTTCAAAATTGTGACCTCTACAGGGTCCACAAGCTAAACACATGATATTTCGCAGAATCAGGGACCATAATCCATGAAGTTCCGATCCGATACATGCCAA
The DNA here is from genome assembly GCA_036850965.1 of Patella caerulea. Taxonomy (NCBI): domain Eukaryota; kingdom Metazoa; phylum Mollusca; class Gastropoda; family Patellidae; genus Patella; species Patella caerulea. The sequence goes on along the minus strand of JAZGQO010000001.1, from coordinate 43,032,432 downwards.
TATCGAAGGAACCGAGATCTTATGGGGATAAACCTATAGTTCAAGTTTCGTCAAAATCGGATAGGAATTGTGACCTGTAGAGGGTCCACAAACAAATTGTGGACGGACGGACAGACATCCGGACGGACAGGGGCGACGACATAATACGTCCACATGAAAGTGTGCGCGTATAAAAATGCTAAAACCAACGAGAAAAATGAAAATGTACCCTAGTTAGGGGGACCCTAAATGCAGACAAAAGGGTCCCCACGCTTGACAAAAGGGCCCTTGTGTCCAAGGGAAAGGGCCCTTGTGTCCAAGTCAATCGTTTCTATACACTGTTACTGTCGAATCCATTACTGAATGAGAATGAAGTCATTGTATTGGCATAAAAATCACCAATCAAGATGAACCTAAGTTATCTAAAGTTATCTTTTTCTAAGGTATCAACCAATCAAATTGCTTATCTCTGCCTACCCTACCAAGAAAATGCTCATCTTCGAACTCCATCAAGGCATTGACCTAATAAGCATACTCACCAAGTTTGAACATTTTAACTCAATTCAAAAGAGAGTTATAAGTTATTGTGTTCCAAAGTCTCGGCAAATCAAAACTGCTTAGCCTGAGCAGAAAATGCTCATTATAGATCTTACTGTAATGAAACTATACACCAAGTTTCATCACTCTCACTTAATTAGAACTAAAGTTATAGTGTCCCAAAGCATCAACCAATCAAATTGCTTATCTCTGCTTACCCTGAGCGGAAAATGCTCATCTTCGAACTCCATCACGGCATTGACCTAATAAGCATATACACCAAGATTGAACATTTTAACCCAATTAGAAGGGGAGTTATTGTGTTCCAAAGTCTCGACCAATCAAATTAAGTATCGCCCTGCTTACCCTGAGCAGAAAATGCTCATTATCGAACTTAGTCAAGATATCACTGTAATGAAACTATACACCAAGTTTCATCACTCTCACTTAATTAGAACTAAAGTTATCGTGCCCCAAAGCATCAACCAATCAAATTGCTTATCTCTGCTTACCCTAAGCGGAAAATGCTCATCTTCGAACTCCATCAAGGCATTGCCCTAATAAGCATATACACGAAGTTTGAACATTTTAACTCAATTAGGAGAGTTATTATGTTCCAAAGTCTCGACCAATCAAATTGCGTATCGCTCTGCTTACCCTGAGCAGAAAATGTAGTCAAGGTATTACTGTAATGAAACTGTACACCAAGTTTCATCAATCTCACTTAATTAGAACTAAAGTTATCGTGTCCCAAAGCATCAACCAATCAAATTGCTTATCTCTGCTTACCCTAAGCGGAAAATGCCCGTCTTCGAACTCCATCAAGGCGTTGACCTAATAAACACATACACAAAATTTGAACATTGTAGCTCAATTAGGAAGAGAGTTAGTGTCCCAAAAAGTGTGACGGACAGACAGACGGACGAACCCATTTTAATAGTCCCCCAACTTTCTTTGAAAGGAAGGGGACAATAAAAAAAAGAAGAGGAATGCAATGTCTGTCAAAGCCTGTTAGTTTTTTTTCAATAATTCGTAATGTCAGGCAATCTAACCTCTGTCGATTCACTCATATGTTCTTTCTTCAATCTAGCCATTTTGATTTGCATAAATAATCCCCACAAAACAATATCATAGCCACTTGTTTCCTACAATCAAGGGCCGTAATACATGAAGTCTGATAAATTCTTAACAGTAGGTGTTTATCGATATTGTAGCCCAAAATATTTAACATTTTTCTTGGAATTCTTTTTTCGCGATAGTTGATGGTCGTTTTTTTTGTTTTAATGACGTAAATGAAATGGGTCACTTTTTGGTATTGGGCATTGGAATGCTTTAATATAAATTCAAATTATAATTAAAATTTTGGTGTTTTAAATATTTCATTACTTTCCATCCATGCACCAATACCTGCTGTAATATTGTAAATAAAACTGGTTCAGTGAATATTTTCAAAATTTTTTTATCTATCAATAATTGTCAAAATTCGTTCTTTTCATTATTTTCAACATATATGCAAAATTGTGACATAGAAATCTGAACCTTTTCATTCCATGGTTGCCAGTATTACGGGCAAAGAAATGAAGCATGCTGGCTTTTAATGAAATAAATAATTGTTCAAATCACCATTTCGTGTCCATGAAATATTAAAAGATAGGTTGCCAGACAACGAAACATACGCCCACAGCAGCTAAATCGTCCGGGCAGTCAACAAGGGTTGTCGCATATTTTTACTTTTTTTGGTAATGAAACAACTCATTATGTAATTATCTGAAAATCATTAGAATTTGTTTGCTTTTTGTAAAGTTTTGCCCCACGCTAACAATTAGTATAGGAAACATTTAACATCATGGATTTAGCTGTTCAGTTATCAAAATTCATTGAAAATCAAAATACTTGTTCTTTCTCTTATGACCTGAAACACTGTGTAGAAATTTAAAGTCAATCGGATATTAACTTTACCCTCTAGAGCGTCCACAAGCAATTGTGGACACCGGATGGCCGGACGGACGGACAGGGGCGACGACAATATACGACCACATTTCAATGTGGGCGTATAAAAATTGTTTTTGTGATGGAAACTGCAATGGCCCGAATAACCTACGAATGTTATTTTAGAATCTTGAATTTGGTCGTTCTAAAGAATATACCTGTGCATGACAAGCCAAAATTAAAATGTAATAAAAAGATAGGTTGCCAGGCAACGAAACATACGCCCACAGCAGCTAAATCGTCCGGGCAGTCAACAAGGGTTGTTGCATATTTTTACTTTTTGGGGGAATGAAACATTTGTAATACACTAAAATCTGATTAAGAGTAACAACTCATTATGTAATTATCTGAAAATCATTAGAATTTGTTTGCTTTTTATAAAGTTTTGCCCCACGCTAACAATTAGTATAGGAAACATTTAACATCATGGATTTAGCTGTTCAGTTATCAAAATTCATTGAAAATCAAAATACTTGTTCGTTTCAACACCTTAAACTCTGTGTATCAATCTGAAGTCAATCGTATGATAAATTTGGCATCTATAGCGTCACAAGGTTTTTTGAAGTGATCAAGGGAGATAACTCTGGAAGTAATTATTTGAAATCGCTGAAAATCAGTAGGCTTCTTCGTCTCATGACCTTAAACAGTGTGTGTAAATTTAAAGTCAATCGGATATTAACTTTGGCCTCTAGAGCATCCACAGGATTTTTTGATGTGACCAAGGGTCATAACTCTGGCAATAATTATCCGAAATCGCTGAAAATCAATAGGCTTCTTCGTCTCATGACCTTAAACACTGTGTATAAATTTAAAGTCAATCAGATATTAACTTTGGCCTCTAGAGCATCCACAAGATTTTGTGAAGTGATCAAGGGCCATAACTCTAGCACTAATTATCGGAAATTGCTGAAAATCAATAGGCTTCTTCGTCTCATGACCTTAAGCTCTGTATAAATTTCAAGTCATTCGGACATCATCTTTGTCCTCTAGAGCATCCACAAGATTTTTTGAAGTGATCAAGGGCCATAACTCTGGCACTAATTATCGGAAATCCGTGAAAATCAAGAGGCTTCTTCGTCTTATGACCTTAAACACTGTGTATAAATTTAAAGTCAATCGGACATTAACTTTAGCCTCTCAAGCATTCACAAGATTTTTCAAAGTGATCAAGGGTCATAACTCTGGCAGTAATTATCGGATATTGCTGAAAATCTATAGGCTTCTTCGTATCACGACCTTGAACACTGTGTATAAATTTAAAGTCAATCCAATATTAACTTTAGCCTCTAGAGCGTTCACAAGATTTTTCAAAGTGATCAAGGGTCATAACTCTGGCAGTAATTATCGGATATCGCTGAAAATCAATAGGCTTCTTCGTCTCATGACCTTAAACACTGTGTATAAATTTAAGGTCAATCGGATATTAACTTTAGCCTCTAGAGCGTTCACAAGATTTTTCAAAGTGATCAAGGGTCATAACTCTGGCAGTAATTATCAGATATTGCTGAAAATCAATAGGCTTCTTCGTCTCATGACCTTAAACACTGTGTATAAATTTAAAGTCAATCGGATATTAACCCTGGCCTCTAGTGCGCTCACAAGAAATTGTGGACGATGGACGGACGGACGGACGGGGGCGACGGCAATATACGTCCACATTTCTATGTGGGCGTATAAAAACCAAAGGTCATTCATTGCTATATTTATTTGTGTCCTATTTTCATTTGTAACGTCGGTAAAACATTCACTTCCTTTGATCACCCATCCATTGCTGTTGGAGGTCCTTTACTTCTAAAAATAGATATTTACGACATTGACAGTAGTTTTGTTTACTTGGAATCACGTGATGACGGCGGACGGCATTTATTTCATCTTTGATCTTGTTGTGTCCCACCAGGTGTGAAGGCTGTAACGTCGGTAAGAATTGTAAGTATGATATAATGGAAGATAATTAAATTGGTTACTGAAATTCACTGTGTATGTTCACCGTACGAGAGCCGTGTGGACGTCGAACAATATTTCAATAATTTCTCATTCAAGGCTTTGCTTCCGTGTAACGTCGGTAAATCACTTTTTCGTATTCTATTATTAATATAAAATAAATCTTATATATATTTTAATTGTTAGAAAGGATTCGAAGACGACCCCATTTCCGTGTGTCTACTTAAATTTCAAATACTGACGGGACTTGGTTGCAAAAATATCAAAATATTAGAATGACAGAAGTCTTGCATAGCGATGTTATGGACACGACAATCTTTGTTTCTGTGTTAAAATAAATCAAATCTTAATACTTCTTGTTTGGTTAAATTTATGTGATATTTTTTTGGCAAAAATTCTGTATTTAATTAATTTTCAAGTCTTTCATCATATTCATATTTTTTATTTCAGAAAAATGTCTAAGATCAAATCTATAAACTGTCCAAGGCAGGATCAAAGTTGGAAATGGTTTATTCCATAACAAAAAAACTAAATCCCCCTACAATTGTGGAAAATAAAAGTTGTAACTGTAACCGGTTTCAGTTATTTAAATTTGTTTAATGAATTATTGGCACCAGTTTTTCTGGATGTTTTTTCTTTTTATAATATAGAATACATTAAACGTAATTTGCGTTTTTCTATTTTGGTGTCCATCATAAAAATGTAACATATGCAACCAATTAATTTTCTTGAAACCAAGAAAAACACATTGGAATTAAAACCAGTAACATTGGAGTCCATTCTAAGGCTTATTATTTAACATTAGAATTGATAAATAGAGAATAAATGTTATGGCCATTGTAAAATGTGAGTCAACACATGAGGTTTGTAGTTTTTTTTTTGAAATATTTTTGTCTGAAAAGCGTCAAAAATCTTGATGCTATTTTTATAATTTTGGTCGGTTGAATTGAGTTCTGATATAGCACATGAAATATGGTGCATAGTTTCAAAGATAGTTTGCCAGGCAACGAAACATACGCCCACGACAGCTAAGTCGTCCAGGCAGTCAACAAGGGTTGTCGCATATTGTTTCTTTTATCAGTAAGGAGAACATTTACAATACATTTTAATCTTATTACGAGTAATAGCCCATTAAATAATTATCAGAATTGATTAGAATAGTTTTGATGGTTTGTCTGAAGGCCTTTGTTCACAAGATATTTCAAAGTGATCAAGTGCCAGAAATTATCAGATATCACTGAAAATCAAATAGGATTCTTCGTCTCATGACCCTAACCGCTGTGTACAAATTTAAAGTCAATCGGATATTAACTTTAGCCTTTAGAGCATTCACAGGGTTTTTCAAAGTGATCAAGGGTCATAACTCTGGCAGTAATTATCGGATATCGCTGAAAATAAATAGGCTATTTTTATCATGACCGTAAATAATGTGTATAAATTTAAAGTCAATCGGATATTAACTTTAAATTTTTCAAAGTGATCAAGGGTCATAACTCTGGCAGTAATTATCGGATATTGCTGAAAATCAATAGGCTTCTTTGTATCATGACTTTAAACACCGTGTATAAATTTAAATTCAATCGGATATTAACTTTAGCCTCTAGAGCGTTCACAAGATTTTTCAAAGTGATCAAGGGTCATAACTCTGGTAGTAATTATCAAGTGCCAGAAATTATCAGATATCACTGAAAATCAATAGGCTTCTTCGTCTCATGTCCTTAAACACTGTGTATAAATCTAAAAAGTCAATCGGATATTAACTATAGCCTCTAGAGCGTTCACAAGATTTTTCAAAGTGATCAAGGTTCATAACTCAGGTAGTAATTATCAGATATCGCTGAAAATCAAGAGGCTTCTTCGTCTCACGACCTTAAACACCGTGTATAAATTTCAAGTCAATCGGAGATTAACTTTAGCCTCTAGAGCGTTCACAAGAAATTGTGGACGAGGACAGACGGACAGACGGAGGGACGGCAATATACGACCACATTTCCATGTGGGCGTATAAAAAGTGACCCAAATACCAAAGAGAGACTAACATATGGTTTAATTTTATTTCAATAATTTGCTTGTGCGTAGTGGTTTTTAGCAGTGGGAGGAAACCTGACAAAACCCACGAGGTTGGACAGTCAACCCTACTCCTTGTCACGTACAACCAGAGTTTCGAAACCCCCTAAATACCAAAGAAAACAATTTTGACATAATAAAAATATCTCTGACGTAATAAGATAACATTCTCTCCTGTTCGATTTGGTTCACTAAGTGACTGGTTAATTTTGTCTGTTTGACAAAGGGAAGTCACTCTACGAGAGAGAGAAATGTGGTTAAATTTCCACTCGATACAAACTAGGTCATTTTGGGACCAACATATGGTTTAATTTTATTTCAATAATTCGCTTGTGGGTAGTGGTCTTTAGCAGTGGGAGGAAACCTGAGAAAACCCACGAGGTTGGACAGACGACCCTACTCCTTGTCAAGTACAACCGGGGATTCGAAACCCCCTAAATACCAAAGAAAACAATTTTGACATAATGAAAATATCCGTGACCTATAAACCTACATTTCAAGTTTCATCAAAATTGAATTAAAATTGTGACTTCTACAGGGTCCACAACCTTGATATACCATATTTTCACACTATGCGCATACAATTTTTTTCTGGCAGTTTTGGTCTGATTTTCACGTAATTCAAACTCAACCTTCATTATGGTGTAACGGTGATATAATTTTTTTTTATAAATTGGATATAATTGTGACCTCCAGAGGGACCACAACCTCAAAAAGGGCGATTTTTCTGGCAATCAGGGGCCATAATTCAGGAAGTTACGACCCGATGGGTGCAAATATCAAAAGGTTATAAACATATATGTCAAGTTTCATCAAAATCGGTTCAAAATTGTGACCTCTGTAGGGTCCACACTCTAAAAACGTGATTTTCCTGACCATCAGTAGCCATAATCCATGAAGTTTCGATCCGATACATGCCAATATTTATAAGTGTTGAAACTATTATTTGGATACCCGTTAACGGATACAAAATAAGGGTTATCCGAATCATTTTACTCTTCGTTCGAATATATTCTGACAATCAGTATGCTCTATATTCAGAAAATATCTGATTACTTTAAAATTCCCCAATGCAATTGATCAGTACGCAGCTCTGAGCATAAATGTCAACATTATAATGCATATTGTTTAGAGATAGTTACTAATAAAATTATGAATGCAGTTCAACGAAAACAGTAGACTAAATAATAAAAATATTCATTCATTCCATGGTCTGGTTTATGGGATACGAGTTTAGACCGTGTTTTGGCTTCCTGCAATGAAATTTATTCATAATGACCTAGGTCACATATATTCTCAGTTACTGATTGGTCCAACTAACGGTAGGGACATTTTCTTCTTAGCGGTTTCAATAATTTGCAAATCAAAAGTATGACCAGACACTCAAACATTGAAACAAGTAAGAAATTATGAGTATATGAAATTTTGATGTAATTTTGTTCAAGAATTTCACATTTCTGAATTAGATGACAAATCGCGATCCGATTTTCAACACTAGCCAATATCGATAGCAGTCAAGATCTTGCTGTAATGAAACTATACACTAAGTTTCATCACTCTCACTTAATTAGAACTAAAGTTATTGTGTCACAAAGCATCAACCAATCAAATTGCTCATCTCTGCTTACCCTAAGCAGAAAATGTTCATCTTCGAACTTGATCAAAGTATTGACCTAATAAACACCTATACCAAGTTTGAACATTCTAGCTCAATTAGAAAAAGTTATTGTGTCCCAAAAAGTGTTGCGGACAGACAGATCCATTTTAATAGACCTTAAACTTTCTTTGAAAGGCAGGGGACAATAAAAACACTGAATGACAGGTACCTTTACAAGATGGATTGAATCTGACAAACCCTGAAATTGTGTTTTTAAATTGTCTGAGACAGGTACCTGAATTTCAGGCTTGATAGGTATTTGAATGGATTAAAACTAAGAGCATCTTATTACAAGCCTTTTGCTTACAATCTAAGACGATTCATTTCCTTATCTGTCTTTTGTGATGAACAGACTTGGGGATCCAACCAATTACACACATTTCTCTAAAATTGTCAATAGCCTTTTTCATCTTATTATAATCCTAAGTGGCGAGACAGTAGTTGTATAATGTTCTGGTGAGTTTACTAGCTTATTTTATCCACATTAAAATAATAATAATTATGTTGTATCATTTTCAGGGTATCCAGTATCTAGTGCCAATAATTATTAACAGTGGGACTTAGTGAGTGTATAATACAGAATAACATAAAACTAATGTATTTGTATTAAGGAAATTTCTAAATATAAATTAAAAAGATTTTTTTTCAATTAAATAAATAGGTGAATAATAAGAATAACGAGTAATCATTTCTCTATCTACGTTATATTATAAATAAAAACATGGATTAACAGAAGGTCTAGAAACTACTATATATAACAAGTCTACAACACCAAGAAGGCATCATGCAAAATGGCCATCACCCTTTGGGCTCTCAATATCCCTGGTACCTTCTGATCATCCTTAAGCTTGTTTTCTGCACTTGGGGAACTTCGGGTGGAGGAGGCTGCTGAATTAGGCTGGTCACTTACGTCAATGCCGCTGTCATGGTTATCTCCCTTTTCGAATTTGAGCTCATGACCAGTGTTATTGACAGCAAAGTTGATTGGTTTGGTCCATGCACTGACAGTTGGTACTGGAGCCAGAGCTGTTGGTCCAGTTACTGTAGTACTTGATTTAACCATCACCTGAGACATGTTTGTAGTTCCAGTACCTAAAATAAGGTATATCATTAGAAGAGAAATATTTTTCATGATAATGATAAAACATTCAAAATTTCAAGGTGTATATAAAATGGATCCTGCAAAATTGGCATATTGCCAGTAGACTTATGTGAAATGCTAGAATATACAATACAAATTCTTCGTAGGTGGAAAAGGTGATTTTGAGATTACAATATTTGATTTTATTATATTCAAAATTCTGAGTTTAGACATTTTATAATTTTCGGCGGGTTAAATATGTTTATTATCATATTACGAAAAAATTAAATTGACAAAATTAAAAATAAGTACCTAATTTCATGTTTTAAAGATAGGTTGCCAGGCAACGAAACATACGCCCACAGCAGCTTAATCGTACGGGCAGTCAACAAGGGTTGTTGTATATTTTTCCTTTTTTTGGTAATGAAACATTTTTAATACACTAAAATCTGATTAAGAGTAACGACTCATTATGTAATTATCTGAAAATCATTAGAATTTGTTTGCTTTTTATAAAAGTTTTGCCCCACACTAACAATTAGTATAGGAAACATTTAATATCATGGATTTAGCTGTTCAGTTATCAAAATTCATTGATTTGAAAATCAAAATACTTGTTCGTTTCAACACCTTAAACTCTGTGTATCAATCTGAAGTCAATCGGTTGATAAGTTTGGCCTCTATAGCGTGACAAGGTTTTTTGAAGTGATCAAGGGAGACAACTCTGGAAATAATTATTTGAAATCGTCCAAAATCAATAGGCTTCTTCGTCTCATGACCTTAAACAGTGTGTGTATTTAAAGTCAATCGGGTATCAACTTTGGCCTCTAGAGCGTCCACAGGATTTTTTGAAGTGATCAAGGGTCATAACCCTGGCACTAATTATCAGAAATCGCTGAAAATCAATAGGCTTCTTCGTCTCATGCCCTTAAACACTGTGTGTAAATTTGAAGTCAATCGGATATTAACTTTGGCCTCAAGAGCATCCACAAGACTTTTTGAAGTAATCAAGGGCCACAACTCTGGCACTAATTATCTGAAATTGCTGAAAATCAATAGGCTTCTTCGTCTTATGACCTTAAACACTGTGTATAAATCTAAGGTCAATCGGATATTAATTTTGGCCTTTAGAGCGTCCACAAGATTTTTTTAAGTGATCAAGGGCCATAACTCTGGCACATTTCAATGTGGGCGTATAAAAATGCTAGGTCAATTAAAATCAATTTTTTTGTAAAGAGAATCGCAAAATATGCCACTGTCTTCGGCTTTCGTGGCGTCGACAGCATTGTTATGGTCGCCATGTTTGATATATCGATGGAAAGAGGAAGTTCCGCTTCGTTTGATAGTCGTAAAATATTCTATTTATAACTGTTACATATTTGGCAATTGCCGATTCTTTCCGTTAAAAAATATCACGGAAACTGCCTTTTATGGATTTTTGAATACATAATAAGGGTCAATCGATTGTGAACTCTTCCGGCGCATGCGCAGTACGTTATAATTGTTATGTAGCCTAGTTACGGAGATGCGCGATCATACACGACTCACCATTTACTTACTATTACTTATAAATGACAATCGCGACTACCGGGACGTTCTTTTACTTTTTTTTAATTATTTTTATATCCTCCTAGTGAAAGTTTACGCATGTTTTATGGGGTTTTCCATTACATATTTACAGACATTATCGCTGCCAAAAACATTCCTAAGAAAAAATAAAGTTTTTAAAAAAACACCCAACCCATTCTCAAATGATTTTAGTAGTGAAGAAAAAAAACAAAAAAACAAAAACAAAACAAAAAAGCCCAAAGCAATATATTACTATTATAGCATTACTATCAACACTAATATAAATAAGACAAAATTTTTATAGATATTATGCATGACTGCCTGCAAAAGTTTTACAAAAATTTAAAAAAAAATATAGACCCAATTTTATTTTATTTCTTATACTGGTAGTAATTCTTTTTTGAGTTATGTGGATGTAACTAAATCACATCATAATGTAGTCATAAAACAAGTTGCCTTCTATTTTATTGGTTTTTACTTAACGAAAGCAGAAATATGTAATATTATTGATGTAAGCAGAAATATGTAATATTATTGATGTAATGTAAAAAGATAGGTTGCCAGGCAACGAAACATACGCCCACAACAGCTAAGTCGTCCGGGCAGTCAACAAGGGTTGTCGCATATTGTTTCTTTTATCAGTAAGGAGAACATTTACTGTTTACAACACATGATAATCTTATTACAAGTAATAGCCCATTAAACAAGCCAACAGTGAGGCTGATGTTCCCCGCCGAAATCCCAAAATAAAAAGATGACACATATTAATTAATCGCACATTCAGGGTTCGTACACTAAAATGAGAATGAAATTCCATGACTTTTCCATGACTTTCCAGGACCAAAAAGGGCATTTTCCAGGACCAATATTAGAGCATTGCACTGAAGTTTGTCTATGAATTAAATCTGCACGAATAATCTAATCTACACTCACATATGCAAAGAAATCAAAATTTTCCAAATTATGAAAGTTTCCCTATTAAATTAACTTTTTGATTCAACAAACATTGTTTTACTTCTTGCAATACATCAGCAACTATTTTGCAGACTTCAAAAAAAAAAATAAAAAAAAAAAAAAATAAATCTCCGATTGCAAAAGGTCTATACATAGGAGTTTCAATAAAATCTGACCATAACTTTCAGAGATATAATTTGACTAAAATTGTTAACTGGAGAAGAAAAAAAATGATTTGGGATCTGTTACTTAGGCAGATATGTTCCATTTATTTATTTTACTTTAATAAAATGATTTTTCATATATAGATTTCTTATAAACTATACAATATTTCAATACTGACTTATTTTATTTCCTGCTGTGTGTATATTTATTACATGCATGTAACTTTGACACATACGTATGTAAATGTAACTTTGACTGACATAAATGTTATTGAAAACAACAGAAATTAGTAATGGTATTGCTATTATTTATTGAATTATGAGTGTCTGTCAAACATGTTGAGTGATCTAAAAAAAAAATTAAAGCCAGAATATCGACAAACAATGACATATTGATCAAGAATATCAGTGACAAACCGACGAGAAAGCATATCTGGGACATCAGCTCAGTGCGCATGCCTAATAACCTAACCTGGAAAATTGCTTGTTTCTGATTGGACACTTCAACCATTGACCTTGGCGACCGACCAATCAAATAACTTATTCTTAAAATAACCTCATTAGGTATGCAAAAACATGGTTTTCTTTCGTACAAGTTTTAAAGATTGAATAAATGGGATCAAATTTCGGAGAAAGGGTGATTTGCTGGACAGAGGTGAATATTCCATGACTTTCCATGATAAAATACTCATATTCCAGGTTTTCCAGGCCTGGAATTTTCATATGTGGAATTCCATGACTTTCCAGGTTTTCCAGGTAGCGTACGAACCCTGACATTTATTTTTTTCAAACGTATCGACCAATCAAACTGAACACGAAGTGTCATCCAAAAATTGCTTATCTCTGCCTACCGTAAGAAGAAAATGCTCATCTTCGAACTCCATCAAGGCATTGACCTAAGAAGCATGCACACCAATTTTGAACATTTTAACTCAATTAGAAGGAGAGTTATTGTGTTCCAAAGTCTCGGCAAATCAAATTGCTTATCGCTCTGCTTACCCTGAGCAGAAAATGCTCATTATCGATCATAGTCAAGGTATTACTGTAATGAAACTATACACCAAGTTTCATCACTCTCACTTAATTAGAACTAAAGTTATCGTGTCCCAAAGCATCAACCAATCAAATTGCTTATCTCTGCTTACCCTAAGCGGAAAATGCTCATCTTCGAACTCCATCAAGGCATTGACCTAATAAGCACATACACCAAGTTTGAACATTTCAACTAAATTAAAAGGAGAGTTATCGTGTTCCAAAGTCTCGACCAATCAAATTGCGTATCGCTCTGCTTACCCTGAGCAGAAAATGCTCATTATCGAACTTAGTCAAGGTATTACTATAATGAAACTATACACCAAGTTTCATCACTCTCACTTAATTAGAACTAAAGTTATCGTGTCCCAAAGCATCAACCAATCAAATTGCTTATCTCTGCTTACCCTAAGCGGAAAATGCTCATCTTCGAACTCCATCAAGGCATTGACCTAATAAGCACATACACCAAGTTTGAACATTTTAACTCAATTAGAAGGAGAGTTATTGTGTTCCAAATTCTCGACCAATCAAATTGCGTATAGCTCTTCTTACCCTGAGCAGAAAATGCTCATTATCGAACTTAGTCAAGGTATTACTATAATGAAACTATACACCAAGTTTCATCAATCTCACTTAATTAGAACTAAAGTTATCGTGTACCAAAGCATCAATCAATCAAATTGCTTATCTCTGCTTACCCTAAGCGGAAAATGCTCATCTTTGAACTCCATCAAGGCATTGACCTAATAAACACATACACCAAGATGTTTGAACATTCTAGCTCAATTAGGAAGAGAGTTATTGTGTCCCAAAAAGTGTGACGGACAGACAGACGGACAGACAGACAGACAGACGGACGAACCCATTTTAATAGTCCCCCAACTTTCTTCGAAAGGGCGGGGGACAATAATTATCAGAAATGATTAGAATAGTTTTAATGGTTTGTCTCAAGGCCTTTGTCCACAAGATATTTCAAAGTGCCAGAAATTATCAGATATCACTGAAAATCAAATAGGATTCTTTGTCTCATGACCCTAAACACTGTGTATCAATTTAAAGTCAATCGGATATTAACTTTAGCCTCTAGAGCGTTTACAAGATTTTTCAAAGTGATCAAGGGTCATAACTCTGGCAGTAATTATCGGATATCGCTGAAAATAAATAGGCTATTTTGTATCATGACCGTAAATAGCGTGCATAAATTCAAAGTCAATCGAATATTAACTTTAGATTTTTCAAAGTGATCAAGGGTCATAACTCTGGCAGTTATCGGATATTGCTGAAAATCAACAGGCTTCTTCGTCTCATGCCCTTAAACACTGTGTATCAATTTAAAGTCAATCGGATATTAACTTTAGCCTCTAGAGCGTTTACAAGATTTTTCAAAGTGATCAAGGGTCATAACTCTGGCAGTAATTATCGGATATCGCTGAAAATAAATAGGCTATTTTGTATCATGACCGTAAATAGTGTGTATAAATTTAAAGTCAATCGGATATTAACTTTAGATTTTTAAAAGTGATCAAGGGTCATAACTCTGGCAGTAATTATCGGATATCGCTGAAAATAAATAGGCTATTTTGTATCATGACCGTAAATAGTGTGTATAAATTTAAAGTCAATCGGATATTAACTTAAGATTTTTCAAAGTGATCAAGGGTCATAACTCTGGCAGTAATTATCAAATATTGCTGAAATTCAACAGGCTTCTTCGTCTCATGCCCTTAAACACTGTGTATAAATTTAAGGTCAATTGGATATTAACTTCAGCCTCTAGAGCGTTTACAAGATTTTTCAAAGTGATCAAGGGTCATAACTCTGGTAGTAATTATCGGATATCACCGACAATCAATAGGCTTCTTCGTCTCATGACCTTAAACACTGTGTATAAATTTAAAGTCAATCGGATATTAACTATAGCCCCTAGAGCGTTCACAAGATTTTTCAAAGTGATCAAGGGTCCTAACTCTGGTAGTAATTATCGGATATCGCTGAAAATCAATAGGCTTCTTTGTATCATGACTTTAAACACCATGTATAAATTTAAATTCAATCGGATATTAACTTTAGCCTCTAGAGCGTTCACAAGATGTTTCAAAGTGATCAAGGGTCATAACTCGGGCAGGAATTATCGGATATTGCTGAAAATCAACAGGCTTCTTCCTATCATGACCTTACACACTGTGTATAAATTTAAAGTCAATCGGATATTAACTTTAGCCCAGTGTTTCCGCTAGCTTCAAAATTTATCGGTACACCGTACCGGCAGAGGTCAAAACTATCGGTTCACTCGTTTTTTTTACCAGTCCAGTGAAAATAATTTTTTTTCCCGCTAGTTAATAATGTAAATGATTCAAATAAATAAACACTTCATTCAAACATATCGTGAAAATGAAACATATTGTGAAAATAAGCCAGGCGGATCTCGTCATGGACGGTGTTGTGAATCTCGAGATTCGCGCATCTTTGATTCACGCTCCCATATGAATTCCAGGTAGATGGTAAAATAATAATTGGATCATACATTTGATGGTTTCACAGACCAGTTTCTAGTTCAATTTAAATCTTCATTGAATATAATCCACTGACAGAACACCGAAAATACTCTGAGAAACAGTCATTAAATATATAATTTTCTGATGAAATCTCGGAATACCGACGACACGTGACATCGCTAGAATTAGGTCAATGATTCAGTGACGTAAGCGTAAGTTTTATTAAATACTGTTTTACTTTACTACATGCTGGCAAAAGCTTTATTTAATAAATTTTGTCAATATTATTTAAGGCAATGACAAAACACTTTTATTTTAAAGCAATTTCAATTGTGGCGGTCACGTGATCATTGTGTCGATCGTTTGTCTATCATCGTCGAATGAATAAAAACTAAAAGGTGACAGACAAAAACAACGGTGCTGTGATAAACGATTACGCATAGCACACACGTCTTTCCTCCGCTAGTACACTACTCACAGGAACTACCAAAGATATAAAGATGTTTCGATTGCGCTTGATACATGTATCACCACCCTCGTACAGTAAAAGTACGAAAGATTTGTCTGCTTTGGCGCCACATTGTGAAGATCATGTCGACTTTGATTGTGCAGCGACCTTCACGATTGAAGATACCGTCATACTCATGTTACTATAAATAGCACCACGTTTCGGCAGCCATCGTCGGCACGAAACGTTAGACACGAGTTACGAATCGATATATAAAGTAGCAGTTGATTTTGGTGAAGTTTATGATTTTCCATTATCATTGTTTACCGGTCAATGGACCGCCGGGAAGATAATTTACCGGTACACGTTGAAATTTACCGGTATAAAACCAGAAAATACCGGTTATCGGAAACTCTGTTTAGCCTCTAGAGCCTTCACAAGATTTTTCAAAGTGATCAAGGGTCATAACTCTGGTAGTAATTATCGGATATTGCTGAAATTCAACAGGCTTCTTCGTCTCATGCCCTTAAACACTGTGTATAAATTTAAAGTCAATCGGAGATTAACTTTAGCCTCTAGAGCGCTTACAAGATCAAGGGTCCTAACTCTGGTAGTAATTATCAGATATCACCGAAAATTAAAAGGCTTCTTCGTCTCATGACCTTAAACACTATGTATAAATTTAAAGTCAATCGGATATTAACTATAGCCTCTAGAGCATTCACAAGATTTTTCAAAGTGATCAAGGGTCATAACTCTGGTAGTAATTATCGGATATCGCTGAAATTCAATAGGCTTCTTCGTCTCACAACCTTAAACACCGTGTATAAAATTAAAGTCAATCGGAGATTAACTTTACCCTCTAGAGTGTGCACAAGAAATTGTGGACGATGGACGGACGGACCAATTAACCGACAGACGGACGGACGGGGGCGACAACAATATACAACCACATTTCCATGTGGGCGTATAAAAATATTGGCCTCAAACATTTTTTTTGTAAAGGGGTACCATTCCATAAATTTTTCTCAATAACATTTTTCATGATAATATAACTCAATGTCAATGGAATTTGCTGTGTATACTTCTTTCATTAGCCCTAATAATCGCTCCAAATTTCATAAGATTATCTTTATTTTTAAAAAAGTTAGAAAGTCAAACTTTATCATCAATTTTCTCAGAAGCCATTTCTTCGCCGATCAGTCGCACGAAAAAAAATTGTTCTCTAAATCTATTAAAACTACAAGCTTGAAATTTAGAGGGAATGTTCCATATGTATTTATCTAGTGGAATAAGAAGTATTTTAGATGTACTATAATAAAAACAAGCCAACAGTGAGGCTGATGTCCCCCGCCGAAATCCCAAAATAAATAGATGACTCACAATAATTAGTCGCACATTATTTTTTTCAAAAGTATCGAGCAATCAAACTGTACACGAAGTGTCATCCAAAAGTGTTTTATAAAGAAAAATGCTAAAACCGACGAGAAAAATGAAAATGTACCCTAGTTAGGGGGGACCTTAAAGGCAGACAAAAGGGCCCCCACGCTTGACAAAAGGGCCCCTCTGGTCAAGGGAAAGGGCCCTCGTGTCCGAGTCAATCGTTTCTATACACTGTTACTGTCGAAACCATTACTGAATGAGAATGTAGTCATTGTATTGGCATAAAAATCATCAATCAAGATGAACCCAAGTTATCTTGTCCCAAAGTATCAACAATCAAATTGCTTATCTCTGCCTACCATAAGAAAAAAATGCTCATCTTCGAACTACATCAAGGCATTGACCTAATAAGCATACACAACAATTTTGAACATTTTAACGCAATTCGAAGGAGAGTTATTGTGTTCCAAAGTCTCGGCAAATCAAATTGTTTATCCCTCTGCTTACCCTGAGCAGAAAATGCTCATTATCGATCTTAATCAAGGTATTACTGTAATGAAACTATACACCAAGTTTCATCACTCTCACTTAATTAGAACTAAAGTTATCGTGTCCCAAAGCATCAACCAATCAAATTGCTTATCTTTGCTTACCCTAAGCGGAAAATGCTCATCTTTGAACTCCATCACGGAATTGACCTAATAAGCATATACACCAAGTTTGAACATTCTAGCTCAATTAGGAAGAGACTTATTGTGTCCCAAAAAGTGTGACGGACGAACCCATTTCAATAGTCCCCCAACTTTCTTCGAAAGGCAGGGGACAAAAATTTTTATGAGATTTTGGAATTAGGACACTGTCATGGGAAAAATGTCATCATTAGTTTTTTAACAAAAAATAATCGTTCCTTCGATTTTTCATTTAGAAACTCCTTATTCCACTAGCTTAGTTTTATAAACAAACAGGAAAAAAATCAATTTGGCAAAAAAAATTTAAAATTGGCTTCAAACGATTTTTTAAAATCGGGGTACCAATGGTACCATCCCATAATTTTTTCTCAACAAAATTTTTCATGCTATTATTTATCAATCTCAATGAAATTTGCTTTGTATACTTTTAACAACAGTCCTGATAATCCCTCCAAATTTCAAAAGATTATCTTTATTTTTAAAAAAGTTAAGACCAAAACATGGTTTTCGACCAGCCCCTCCCCCTTAAGGCTAATTATGTTTCAATTGTCATATTTATGTAACAATTACTCGGATTTCTCCATAAACTCCAAAATACATAGGTTTTCTCAAAAATTCCATTTTGTGAATGTGATTTTGGTCAATTTTTTCCATCAACCAGCGGCTGCCAGGCAGGATACGCCCACATTTTCAAGAGATGGATAGAGAACAAGCTAAAAAGGAAGTGATTTTTTATACAATCAAAGGCCATAATTCATGAAGTTACAATTCGATATCCACAAATATCAAAAGGAACCAAGATCTTGGGTTATAAACATGCATTTCTAGTTTCAACAAAGTCAGATTAAAATTGTGACCTCTACATAGGTTTTCTCAAAAATTTCATTTTGTGCATGTGATTTTGTGCAATTTTTTTTATCAACCAACGGCTGCCAGGCAGGATATGCCCACATTTTCGAGAGATGGATAGATAACAAGCTTGGAAGTGATTATTCATACAATCACAGGCCATAATTCATGAAGTTACAATTCGATATGTGCACATATGGGAATGAATGAATGAAATGTTTAATGGCACATCCGCTCCAACCGGGCCATATTGCGCCAAACATATGGTGATTATTTCAAGACAGGCTAAATTATATTACAGAACACATATGTACAAATAAAAATAGGTTGCCAGGCAACGAAAAACATACGCCCACACAGCCGCTAAATCGTCTGGGCAGTCAACAAGAGTTGTTGCATAGTAAGTAATTATCAGAAAATCATTAGAATTTGTTTGGTTTTTATAAAGTTCTGCCCCATGCTAACGTTAAGTATACGAAACATTTAATATTATGGATTAAGCTGTCACCTCCATGAAACACTTAATATTGTGGCGATTTTTCGTACAATCAGGGGCCATAATTCAGGAAGTTATGATCAGATATGTGCAAATATCGACCGAAACCAAGATCTTTGAGTTATGAGAGAGAGAGAGAGGGAGAGAGAGAAATGGGGTTTAACGTCCACTCAACACAACTAGGTCATTTCAGGACTAACATATGGTGTAATTTTATTTCAATAATTCGCTTACGCGTAGGGGTCTTTAGCAGTGGGAGGAAACCCACGAGGTTGAGAAGGCACCCCTATCTCCATGCCACATACGCTCACACCACGGGGCTCGAAACCACGGCCGCAAGCCAGAGGTGACCGGCTAGCTAGAAGCGCGGCACTCTAGACCACTAGGTCATCCCAACCCCCCTTGAGGTATGCATCTCAAGTTTGATCAAAATCAAATTAAAATTGTGACCTCTACAGGGTCCACAACCTTGATATACCATATTTTCACACTATTCGTGTGAAAGTGCCGTCCATTTTGTTTAGCAATTTTGGTCTGATGTTCACGAAATTCAAACCGAAAATTCATTACAGTGTAACGGTGATATAATCAAATGTTTTTTTAAATCATCAGGTAATAATTGTCACCTCCAGACAGACCACAAGATAATAAAGGCAATTTTTTCGTATAATCAGAGGCCATAATTCAGGATGTTACAATCCGATATGCGCAAATATCAAAAGGAACCAAGATCTTTAGGTTATAAATATGTATTTCAAATTTCATCAAAATTGAATTAAAATTGTGACCTCTATCACTGAGAGCTTGTAAGGAGTAACTTTGTGCACAGACCCCATGTAGTTTTCTTCATCATCCTTGATTTTTCTACGTGTGTCGGAAGATAATTAATTTTCGGACTATTACTCGGTATTACTGGTTTAAAACTGTCTGAGAGGTGGGTTATTTAACGCTAGGTGCGTTTTCTGTAGAGGTGTGTTAATTAACAGACCGGTAAAAAATGAATCTCAATGTTGTGTATTGTTTAATTGGCGTGTTTTCTCGCCAGTTGCGATAACTGCACCAAAATGAGTATAATCATTCAGCCGCGTGTTTTACGCAGGTCTTTGTAAAATAAAGAGGTCTTTAGGTAGGCGTGTGTGCTCACTATGATCTACGTTTCTCTTATGTCTATTGTATGCCTATTACGTACCATATATAAATTTGCATTTTATGAAATAAAGATAGGTTGGCACTGCCAGGCAGGATACGCCCACATTTTCGAGAGATGGACAGAGAACAAGCAATACCGAAAGTGATTTTTCCTACATCTTTAAGTCCTGTATTTCATACTGTATTGGGAGCAGCCATTTAGTTGGTCAATTCCAGTCTGATATTAATGAAATTCGAAACCGACAATGATTATGATGTGACGGTACACAACCTAGAAATGTGACTTTTCATCAAAATCGGATAAGAATTGTGACCTGTAGAGAGTCCACAACCATGATATACCATATTTTTACACTATTCGCGTACAAACGGCGACCATTTCGTCCGGCAATTTTGGTACGATTTTCATGAAATTAGAACTCAACCTTCCTTATCAAAATCGAATTAAAATTGTGACCTATACAGGGTGCACAACCATGATATATCATTTTTTTAACAGTATTCGCGTACAAACGGCGGCCATTTTGTCTGTCAATTTTGGTCCGATTTTCCCGAAATTCAAACTCAACCTTCCTTACAGTGTAACGGTGATATAATCAAACGTTTTTTTAAATTGGATAATAATTGTGACCTCCAGAGGGACCACAAGCTAAAGAAAGGGGGATTTTGCGTATAACCAGGGGCCATAATTCAGGAAGTTACGATCCGATATGCGCAAATATCGAAAAGAACCAAGATCTTTGGGTTATAACCATGAATTTCAAGTTTCATCAAAATCAAATTAAAATTGTGACCTTTACAGGATCCACAACCTTGATATACCATTTTTTAACAGTATTCGCGTACAAACGGTGGCCATTTTGTATGGCAATTTTGGTCTGATTTTCCCGAAATTCGAACTCAACCTTCCTTACGGTGTAACGGTAATATAATCAAACGTTTTTTTAAATCAGGTAATAATTGTGACCTCCAAGCTAAAAAAAAAAGGCGATTTTGCGTATAATCAGGGGCCATAATTCAGGAAGTTACGATCCGATATGCGCAAATATCGAAAGGAAGCAAGATCTTTGGGTTATAACCATGAATTTCAAGTTTCATCAAAATCGAATCAAAATTGTGACCTCCACAGGGTCCACAAATACCATTTTTTAACAGTATTTGCGTACAAACGGCGGCCATTTTGTATGGCAATTTTCGTCCGATTTTCCCGAAATTCGAACTCAACCTTCCTTATGGTGTAACGGTGATATAATCAAACAGTTTTTTAAATCGAATAATAATTGTGACCTCCAAGCTAAAAAAAAGGTGATTTTGCGTATAATCAGGGGCCATAATTCAGGAAGTTACGATCCGATATGCGCAAATATCGAAAGGAAGCAAGATCTTTGGGTTATAACCATGAATTTCAAGTTTCATCAAAATCGAATTAAAATTGTGACCTCCACAGGGTCCACAACCTTGATATACCATTTTTTAACAGTATTCGCGTACAAACGGCGGCCATTTTGTATGGCAATTTTCGTCCGATTTTCCCGAAATTCGAACTCAACATTCCTTAGGGTGTAACGGTGATATAATTAAACGGTTTTTGAAATCGAATAATAATTGTGACCTCCAGAGGGACCACAAGCTAAAAAGGGTGATTTTTCGGACAATCAGGGGCCATTATTCAGGAAATTACATTCCGATAGCCGCAAATATCGAAAGGAACCAAGATCTTTGGGTTACAAGCATGCATGTCAAGTTTCATCAAAATCGGTTCAAAATTGTGACCTCTATAGGGTCCACAAGCTAAAAACGTGATTTTTCGTACAATCAGGGGCCATAATCCATGAAGTTTTGATCCGATACATGCCAATATCGAAAGCAGCCGAGATCTTTTGGGGTTAAACCTATATTTCAAGTTTCGTCAAAATCGGATAAGAATTGTGACCTGTAGAGAGTCCACAAACAAATTGTGGACGGACGGACGTCCGGACGGACAGGGGCGACGACATAATACGTCCACATGAAAATGTGGGCGTATAAAAATATGGATTAATCTATCGTATACGGAAAGGCAAATGTAATGTCGTCATTTATAAATACCAAGCAGTCAGCGCCCAAATTGAATATCAACGTGAAATAGAAAGTAAATCCAGCAAAAACGGGTCACAGTGCGTAAATTCTGCATCTTAGCTTCAGGGGCCTATTTCACAAAATTTTAACTAAGATAAGATCTGAATTTTAGTTATTTGATTGGACAATATTAGATTGATTTTAGTTCTTAGCCAATCAAAATTGAAGTATCAGCTAAAATTTGGATTTATCTTCAGTTAAAATTTCAAACAGGGCCCAGTTCAATAGCAATATCCATCAAACAGAAATCTTCCTGTTGATAAATATTACGACACAACAACTATCCGAACAGTGGTTATTAGTAATCATTTTACTGGATTTCCTGGTATGTTTTCTTTGTGATCGTAGCATACAGGTCAGTTCGTTTCTACAACTTTGTTATTAAGCTGGATTGGATTCGAAGAACCCTTGTTCTCAATAAATGATGGCTGTCACTCATGCCAATGCCTGTATAATTCAACACGTATCTTACATGAGATATAATTAGGTAAATAAAACAGATTTAAAATACATTAATGTTGTGAAAGATATGTTTAACAAAATGGGGAATATAATATTGAATTTTAATGTATGTAGAACTCATATGAATTATGTCGGTCATATTTCCCTCGGGCTCCCTAAAATCTTACCTCCTGGTAAGATAATGCTAAATTGCTCGTTTATACAACTAATATACATATCGACATAATGAATACGTCTTTGAAAATAAGTTTAAGAACAATAAAGTATATACACACCAGAAGTGGTTAGAAAGGTAGTCCCCCCAAAGCTATCTACTATTACCAGAGGAACGAGTTCATATGGCATGGGAGAGACTAAGTAATTTTGAAGATCACCCAGATGGAAGACGATGGAAATTGTGCGCACGTTACCGTGACCCAAAAACAGACCTAGAATATTACCTGTCAGAAAGACTTGTTTTTCTAGACAATTTTACCCTCCAGTATGCCTACCAGTGGGAGTGGACTGATAAAATATACAAGGAAGACTCAGAATTCTACGACGATTGTATACCATATCTTGAGGATGTACTCTATAAAAATATGTGGTAGTTATAATTGCATAATGATAGTTTTGTGTTCAAGAATACGTTCCCAATTAATACGAGGGCGTATTAAAAATAGCGAGCAAGGAGGATATATAAGACACAGGCCACGATAAGGTGTAGAACTAACATATGGTTTTGCAAAAATTGATTTTTCCCAAAGCTAGGACAAATCCAATGTAATTTTTGGTATGGTTATACACAAAATATAATAAAGAGATAATAAACACAACTTCATGATCAAAATAGTACAAATAAAGTATTTATTGTGAGACAAAAATAAAAATACCCCCTTTTTTGATGTCTAAATTTGTCCCTCTCGGTGGTGTTGAAAAAGGTTAAGTATTTTGATACTGAAAACATAGATTGAAATCTACAAGTTGTTTCTTAAATTGAAGATAAAGGATGTTTCTATCCATCAGAAGTGTCAAATTCCAAAAATCTTAATATTTTTCAATAAAAAAAATTGTTTAAAAAGTGTGTAACGGACATGACAAATTCCGTCCAAAAAAAACGATTTTTTAATGCATTGAAAGAGTTGCTCACCACCTGCATCTATATGTATGTTTATGTTACAAATCAAGAGGCATAATTGAGTGATATGATGTAAGTATTTCTGTTGATTTAGAGACGTTTGAGAAGAAACTATTCGCATTTTCGATCGTCCACTCGAGATTCCGTCAAAGAATCACGTCCGTTATTTGCATTTACAATGATCGATATTTCCTCTCCCATTTCAAATCCATGGCTCTTCCGCGGTTATTAGCTCCCTTGTTCTACACACAGTTCGTATACCTCACGATTTTGCGAGTAATTAGAAATGGTCGACGCCGGGACCCCCACAAGGAAATTCCGTCCTCAAACTTTTGTTGTCGTCACGTCCGTTATATCAAAATCACGTCCGTTATATTATTACAAGAATTTGGCAAAAACTGAGGATATTAAAGATGCCAAAGCCGCCTGCTTTGCGCTCAAAATCAAGAGCCGTTTTACACATTTGGGTGACCGAAAAAAAATGAAAGAATCATGCAAATTTGATTGATAACAGTTTGACTTTTGGTTTTACGTGTAACGGACGTGATGGTGGACGAAATTGATAATGTCAAACATCACTACTGTTACACAAGGAGCTAAGATGACCCAAAGAAAATTACGACTCTATATTAAATTTAATAAAATTACATAGATTGCCTTCTTTTTTAAATGTCCTCAAACTATGCATGGAAAGGATCGTTAAACACCTCAGATACACCTCGCACTGTTAATTGGGTCAATAGTGACGTCCGTTACAAAAGGTCACGTCCGTTACATATTAGGGAGTCACGTCCGTTACAAATATTTTGTGCAATATTGACAAAACAGTACACAGAAGTAAAATTTAATAACAAAATTATAATTGATCAAATATTGTAACATAATGGCTAAGAATGACAATGAAATCATGCCCAAGAAAGACTGTAAAAGAGTTATCAGTTCAGACATTTCACACTGTTTTGAAACCAGATGTCCATGAAAGATCTTTGCCAATTTTTGGGGGTAAACAGCGCACAAAGACATTTTTTTACATTCTAGAATATAGATTTTGATATTATCACACTCAAATCAACTGGGCTGGTAGTTATTAGCAAATTTGGGGCAAATATTAATTGGACATGTAACGTCTGTTACAAGCTTATATGGTCCGCAAAATATGTATTTGCACAAAAACAGAACAACAAGTTATCTTTTCCTTTACAAAATTTGAAAGATGAATTATTAATACAAGTTTTTAACCCCCAAAGAATTCGTAAAAATTTATTTAAATTTAAGTGCTTTTTCATCTGAAGTTCTACACCTTTCGTGGCTTGTGTCATAACCGTGCTGGTTATAGTTGTTCTATGTTAGAATTTAAAACAATATTTCATTAAATACTTTGAATTAAAAAGGAAATTCATCAAATCGAATTATGTATATATGTAAACAGGCCTTCACGTGAATAAATTCCTGGAGAGTCAAAAAAAGCTCTCCTAAAGTTGCAAATAGGGTAAATCGCTCTCCTGAGAAAACTCTCCTGAATCCCTTGGGGAGAGCTTTTTTTCATTTTTGATTAGGGGCCTAAATATCTGGTCTATGGTGGATTCAGTGAAAAGATAAAAGTATTAATTGTCATCAAGAATGAGTATTTATTATCATGTGTTAAAATGAACCATAAATAAAAGTTAGGAACACGTGTCTTGTGTTATGAAGAGTAAAAGAGTCAGCTTTTTTTATCCAAACAGTTCCATACCAAAAACGTAACGAAACTTAGGTATAAAGTAGAAAGAATGAGAGACTTCATTCAGAATATTTGAGAGCATTCAACCATTCATATTTTTTTTTACGAGAAAGGAAGTCAGAGTTGCCAAGACGACAGTCGTTAACTAGAAGGGTCATTCTGATTGGCTATTTTTGTCAAGTGACCCAATGAACTGTCTTGTTATTATAGTAAGCACAACCACAAAATAGACTAACATAACCAGGCGCATATTTCTATGGTATAACCGCTGGCTATTTCATTATATCCGACGGTAAGACTAGTAAACAAAGACTAGTAAAGACTAAACAGCGATGGAGATCCGAGACCTAAGTTGACATTCGTTT
Organism: Patella caerulea; assembly: GCA_036850965.1. Classification (NCBI taxonomy): domain Eukaryota; kingdom Metazoa; phylum Mollusca; class Gastropoda; family Patellidae; genus Patella; species Patella caerulea. Next base: position 43,006,168 of record JAZGQO010000001.1, on the reverse strand, counting down.
TCGTTGAGGAGAGTCAAATTAGCTACAGAGGCGAGCGATAAAGATAGGCTGGCACTGCCAGGCAGGATACGCCCACATTTTCGAGAGATGGATAGAGAACAAGCAATACCGAAAGTGATTTTTCCTACATCTTTAGGGGCCATAATTCAGGAAGTTACGATCCGATATGCGCAAATATCGAAAAGAACCAAGATCGTTGGGTTATAACCATGAATTTCAAGTTTCATCAAAATCGAATTAAAATTGTGACCTTTACAAGGTCCACAACCTTGATATACCATTTTTTAACAGTATTCGCGTACAAACGGCGGCCATTTTGTATGGCAATTTTGGTCTGATTTTCCCGAAATTCGAACTCAACCTTCCTTACGGTGTAACGGTAATATAATCAAACGTTTTTTTAAATCAGATAATAATTGTGACCTCAAAGCTAAAAAAAAGGCGATTTTGCGTATAATCAGGGGCCATAATTCAGGAAGTTACAATCCGATATGTGCAAATATCGAAAGGAAGCAAGATCTTTGGGTTATAACCATGAATTCCAAGTTTCATTAAAATCGAATCAAAATTGTGACCTCCACAGGGTCCACAACCTTGATATACCATTTTTTAACAGTATTCGCGTACAAACGGCGGCCATTTTTTATGGCAATTTTCGTCCGATTTTCCCGAAATTCGAACTCAACCTTCCTTAGGGTGTAATGGTGATATAATCAAACGGTTTTTTAAATCGAATAATAATTGTGACCTCCAAGCTAAAAAAAAGGCAATTTTTCGTATAATCAGGGGCCATAATTCAGGAAGTTACGATCCGATATGCACAAATATCGAAAGGAAGCAAGATCTTTGGGTTATAACCATGAATTTCAAGTTTCATCAAAATCGAATCAAAATTGTGACCTCCACAGGGTCCACAACCTTGATATACCATTTTTTAACTGTCTTCGCGTACAAACGGCGGCCATTTTGTATGGCAATTTTCGTCCGATTTTCCCGAAATTCGAACTCAACCTTCCTTAGGGTGTAACGGTGATATAATCAAACGGTTTTTTAAATCGAATAATAATTGTGACCTCCAGAGGGACCACAAGCTAAAAAGGGTGATTTTTAGGACAATCAGGGGCCATAATCCAGGAAATTACATTCCGATAGCCGCAAATATCGAAAGGAACCAAGATCTTTGGGTTACAAACATGCATGTCAAGTTTCATCAAAATCGGTTCAAAATTGTGACCTCTATAGGGTCCACAAGCTAAAAACGTGATTTTTCGTACAATCAGGGGCCATAATCCATGAAGTTTTGATCCGATACATGCCAATATCGAAAGCAGCCGAGATCTTTTGGGGATAAACCTATATTTCAAGTTTCGTTAAAATCGGATAAGAATTGTGACCTGTAGAGAGTCCACAAACAAATTGTGGACGGACGGACGTCCGGACGGACAGGGGCGACGACATAATACGTCCACATGAAAATGTGGGCGTATAAAAAGCGCACCTTGAACGACATCCAGGCGCGCCCAGGAGAGCGAGAGCGATCGCGCTCCTTTTACGTGAAGGCCTGTGTAAACTCTAAGGACAATAATTATTCCATTTCTTCAAAAAGTTGTGTGTGTGCTACTGAATGGTGACTGTAGCCAAGGTTGAAACGTTACATAATACTAATGACATGTTAATTCATTATAATCCCTTATTATTTATAAAACCTTTATTGATAGAAAGTAACTGACAATATGGCCTGTCTGGTGAACATGCCAATCGTATGATTAATCTATTAATTGTTTTATTTACCATTGTTTTATTTCTTATATTGTACATTATTACATCAATGCTTATTTATGTCAACACTTGATCTAGCCAAGTAATTAGAAGTAATTCCTTATAAATATGTGATTGTACTTGATACATCAGTCATTAAGGTCTATCCGACTTAGTAGCATTAGTCGGTTATCCGCAGTCCTGTAAGTGTATGTAGCAGGGCTTCCACTTCTAAATTTTCCCAACCGGTCATTTTTCTCACGGAGAAAGTGGTGCTATTTTAAGCACATATTAAGAAGCCAAAAACTTCATGCTATCGGAATGTCGATCGGCTTTAATTGGGTCAAGGACAGTCACACAAAACGTCAATCTCACATCGACATTTATATACCCACCCACGTACCTATCCCCCCTAATTAATAAAAGAATACATGTAATCAATTATTATCATTTAGTTATTTATACATTCATAAAGTGTAACAATAACAAGATGCATTCATTTATTGAAAGTAATTTGTTTATGACATCACCCGTATATACTCGTCGGTTTTTACAGGATTTCCATTTCTGTAAAGCATGTGCAAGTGGTGGCCCCTTCATAGAAATTCTCATTAATTCGTCAAGATTTTTCATGCTCAAGGAACATCGTAACTTGGTTTTAATTATGTTTTGGTGCGAGAATCCCAATTCTCAGTGCGTACGTGACATTCGGCAGTTAACATAATTTTTAAACTTATCAATTTATTAACTCGTATTGATATTTTGAGAGCTCAAATAATATCGTGCTAGTATGTTAACTTGATAACATGTCAAGATATTTGCACATATTTCAAAATGGCGGCGATCGTAAAAGCTCATTGTTTTAACCAAATGACGTCTATAATCAATTGTTATATAAAAGAGAGAGAGAGAGAAATGAGGTTTAACGTCCACTCAACACAAACTAGGTCATTTCGGGACTAACATATGGTTTACTTTTATTTTATTAATTCGCTTGCGCGTAGGGGTCTTTAGCAGTGAGAGGAAACCGGAGTGCCCGGAGGAAACCCACGAGGTTGGAAAGGCGCCCCTATCTCCATGCCACATACGCTCACACCAGGGATCGAAACCACAGCCAGAGGTGACCGGCCAGCTAGAGGTCGAAGCGCGGCACTCAAGACCACTAGGCCATCCCAACCCCCCTAGATCTACATGAGTGTAACATAGGCCATCGAAAGTATAAAAGATAGGCTGGCACTGCCAGGCAGGATACGCCCACATTTTCCAGAGATGGACAGAGAACAAGCAATACCGAAAGTGATTTTTCCTACATCTTTAAGTCCTGTATTTCATACTGTATTCGGAGCAGCCATTTAGTTGGTCAGTTCCAGTCTGATATTAATGAAATTCGAAACCGACAATGATTATGGTGTGACGGTACACAACCTAGAAATGTGACTTTTCATCAAAATCGGATAAGAATTGTGACCTGTAGAGAGTCCACAACCATGATATACCATATTTTTACACTATTCGCGTACAAATGGCGACCATTTTGTCCGGCAATTTTGGTACGATTTTCACGAAATTAGAACTCAACCTTCCTCATCAAAATCGAATTAAAATTGTGACCTATACAGGGTCCACAACCATGATATATCATTTTTTTAACAGTATTCGCGTACAAACGGCGGCCATTTTATCCGTCAATTTTGGTCCGATTTTCCCGAAATTCAAACTCAACCTTTCTTACAGTGTAACGGTGATATAATCAAACGTTTTTTTAAATTGGATAATAATTGTGACCTCCAGAGGGACCACAAGCTAAAGAAAGGGGGATTTTGCCTATAACCAGGGGCCATAATTCAGGAAGTTACGATCCGATATGCGCAAATATCAAAAAGAACCAAGATCTTTGGGTTATAACCATGAATTTCAAGTTTCATCAAAATCGAATTAAAATTGTGACCGTTACAGGGTCCACAACCTTGATATACCATTTTTAACAGTATTCGTGTACAAACGGCGGCCATTTTGTATGGCAATTTTGGTCTGATTTTCCCGAAATTCAAACTCAACCTTCCTTACGGTGTAACAGTAATATAATCAAACGTTTTTTTAAATCGGATAATAATTGTGACCTCCAAGCTAAAAAAAGGCGATTTTGCGTATAATCAGGGGCCATAATTCAGGAAGTTACGATCCGATATGCGCAAATATCGAAAGGAACAAAGATCTTTGGGTTATAACCATGAATTTCAAGTTTCATCAAAATCGAATCAAAATTGTGACCTCCACAGGGTCCACAACCTTGATATACCATTTTTTAACAGTATTCGCGTACAAACGGCAGCCATTTTGTATGGCAATTTTCGTCCGATTTTCCCGAAATTCGAACTCAACCTTCCTTAGGGTGTAACGGTGAAATATTCAAACGGTTTTTTAAATCGAATAATAATTGTGACCTCCAAGCTAAAAAAAAGGCGATTTTGCGTATAATCAGGGGCCATAATTCAGGAGGTTACGATCCGATCTGCGCAAATATCGAAAGGAAGCAAGATCTTTGGGTTATAACCATGAATTTCAAGTTTCATCAAAATTGAATCAAAATTGTGACCTCCACAGGGTCCACAAAAGTATTCGCATACAAACGGCGGCCATTTTGTATGGCAATTTTCGTCCGATTTTCCCGAAATTCGAACTCAACCTTCCTTAGGGTGTAACGGTGATATAATCAAACGGTTTTTTAAATCGAATAATAATTGTGACCTCCAGAGGGACCACAAGCTAAAAAGGGTGATTTTTCGGACAATCAGGGGCCATAATTCAGGAAATTACATTCCGATAGCCGCAAATATCGAAAGGAACCAAGATCTTTGGGTTACAAACATGCATGTCAAGTTTCATCAAAATCGGTTCAAAATTGTGACCTCTATAGGGTCCACAAGCTAAAAACGTAATTTTTCGTACAATCAGGGGCCATAATCCATGAAGTTTTGATCCGATACATGCCAATATCGAAAGGAACCGAGATCTTTTGGGGATAAACCTATATTTCAAGTTTCATCAAAATCGGATAAGAATTGTGACCTGTAGAGAGTCCACAAACAAATTGTGGACGGACAGGGGCGACGACATAATACGTCCACATGAAAATGTGGGCGTATAAAAAGGCGATTTTGCGTATAATCAGGGGCCATAATTCAGGAAGTTACGATCCGATATGCGCAAATATCGAAAGGAAGCAAGATCTTTGTGTTATAACCATGAATTTAAAGTTTCATCAAAATCGAATCAAAATTGTGACCTCCACAGGGTCCACAACCTTGATATACCATTTTTTAACAGCATTCGCGTACAAACGGCGGCCATTTTGTATGGCAATTTTCGTCCGATTTTCCCGAAATTCGAACTCAACCTTCCTTAGGGTGTAACGGTGATATAATCAAACGGTTTTTTAAATCGAATAATAATTGTGACCTCCAGAGGGACCACAAGCTAAAAAGGGTGATTTTTCAGACAATCAGGGGCCATAATTCAGGAAATTACATTCCGATAGCCGCAATTATCGAAAGGAACCAAGATCTTCGGGTTATAAACATGCATGTCAAGTTTCATCAAAATCGGTTCAAAATTGTGACCTCTATAGGGTCCACAAGCTAAAAACGTGATTTTTCAGACAATCAGGGGCCATAATCCATGAAGTTTTGATCCGATACATGCCAATATCGAAAGCAGCCGAGATCTTTTGGGGATAAACCTATATTTCAAGTTTCGTCAAAATCTGATAAGAATTGTGACTTGTAGAGAGTCCACAAACAAATTGTGGACGGACGGACGGACGGACAGGGGCGACGACATGATACGTCCACATGAAAATGTGGGCGTATAAAAACGAAACGAAATATAGATCTATATTTTAATTAGATTGAAAGGAATACGACTTTAACGTACCTATAATAATTTATGAGAAAAATGAAAAGTGCTGAATCGGGTTACAATTTTGAAGATATCACGCCATTTTCGGCGACCAATTCATTCGTGGGAGCTTAACTAATCTCACTAGCATTATATTATGGGCGCCCATTGTCCATTATCTCGTCATGATGCCCCCCCCCCACACACCGGAATGAAGCACCCCACACATTATGTCGTTTGAATTTTGAAGATTATCACGCTGTTACGGGCGCCTAATTCATTCGGGGCGCCTAACCAATCTCACTAGCATTAAATTATACGAGCCCACGATCTCGGCATTGAAGAACAAATTGCGGGCGCTCAAAGAATCAGATTCAGCATTATGTATTGCTAACGGCCCAACATTTTAAGGCGCCCCACCATTTATGTCATTATGCGCCTCTCCGGGATAAGGTACCCCACAGATCAAGCCGTTTTGGACGCCCGATTCATTCGTGGGCGCCTAGCTAATCTCATTAGCATTATATGGCGCCCATACGTTGGTCGTTCACGCACATTACAAGATAACTAAAGATAGTCTTTTCTGACCTATCTTGTAATTAAGATAGCTAAATTTACGGAAGCCCATAACAAGAGAGCCAGAATATTTTTACTCATTTGATTGACCCTTATGGGCTTCCGTGTAACGGTGATATAATCAGACGTTTTTTTAAATCGGATAATAATCTTGACCTCCAGAGGGACCTCAAGCGAAAATAGGTGTTTTTTCGTACAATCAAGGGCCACAATTCAGGAAGTTGCGATCCGATATGAGAAAATATCGACAGGACCCAAGATCTTTTGGTTATAAACATGCAAAATCAGTTCAAAATTGTGACCTCTATAGTGTTCACAAGCTAAAAACGTGATTTTTTTTGTACAATCAGGGGCCAAAATCCATGAAGTTACAGTCCGATGCATCCCAATATCGAAAGGAACCGAGATCTTAGGGTGATAAACCTCTATTTTAAGATATAAAAGGAATAAATGGATTAAAAACACACCTGGGAATACATCTTTTTGTGTGGGAATATCATATCTTAACCACGGGAATATTTGTGACCATAATTTAGTAGAGAATTTACGGCTGACTTTGTTTTTCGGGGCGGAACTGTCATCCTCTTGGTTCGATGTTGAAGAGTGGGGATCGGATTCATTGACAGCAATATCATCATCTCGCTTTCTTTTATTATTCTGGGATGTGAGGAATTTCAACATTTTGAAAAGATATATAACATTCTTGTATATACATATCATTTGCAAGATTGACATGATTAACTCTTGTGATCAAGTGAAGACATCAAAGAAAAGTTTTTAATTTGTTTGATGTTCAAACAGTGAATTGCCGCACGAATGATGCACAAATGATGAAAGTCGGTAAATATGCTGTAACAACAACTCAACTTAAAGAATGATTACAGTATTACTAATTATAAAACAAAATACAGCTAAGTAAACTGATTAAATGTTGCTCAGCTTTTAATCTGTTTGATGTATCCATAAACATGCATGTCAAGTTTCATTAAAATCTGTTAAAAATTGTGACCTCTACAGTGTTCACAAGCTAAAAAGGTGATTTTTCGTACAATCAGGGGCCATAATCCATGAAGTTACAGTCTGATACATTCCAAGATTGAAAGGAACTGAGATCTTCGGGTGGTAAACCTATATTTCAAGTTTCATTGAAATCGGATAAAAATTGTGACCTGTAGTGTTGAGTCCTGCTCAGCTTCAAACTCCATCAAGGCATTGACCTACATGTAATACACACCTACACCAAGTTTGAACATTCTAATTCTAACTCAATTAGGAAGAGTTACTGTGACGGATAGACAGACGGACAGACCCATTTTAATAGTCCCCATTTTCTTTGAAAGGCGGGGGACAACTAACTATAGATATGCTAGTCCTTAAAAGAGTGCCTTTAAAACAATCTAACAAATATTATAAAACAAATGTAAGTCGCAAAATTATTGTCCAACTCATGCAATACTTACTTTTATTTTCTTCTACATCTAAACCATTCAGTGAGGAAGGTATGTCGTTAGCTAAGTCGTTATCCCACTGTTCTATTTTAGGCATAATGTTTTTACTCATTTCCTTCTCTTTTTCTTCTTCCTCCTTCTTTTTAGCAAGTCTAGGAGGTAAACGATTGGCCTTACTAAAACGTTGTCTGTCAGATTTAGATGACATACCTTTTGGTTTTGCAACAACCTATAAATATGAGGTTTATAAAAACATTTTATTTCATACTTCTTGCAGTTTTGTCTACACAATTTACTAGTTAAATCTTGACTTAGGTTCATTGTTTCCGCTAGCTTCAAAATTTACTGGTAGACCGTACCGGTCCACTCATAATTTTACCAGTCTGATAAAAACAAAATTGTACCGTTTGTCAATCTTGTAACTGTATTCAAATAAATAAACACTTCATTGAAAAATACTATGAAAATCAGCCACATGATTGATGCCCCATATGAATTTCAGGTAGATATTAAAATAATAATTGGATGATACATTTGATGATTTCAAATCAGTTGTTAGTTGAATTTAAATCATCAACACTGAATTATAATCCACTGTTAAAACAATTGTTAATATATTTTTTCCAATCAGCGGTAGCGAAACAACTTGCGGCACGTGGCTGACGGTAGCGAATCAACTCGCGGACCCTTCATACTTGGCAACGGCAATAGCGAACCCAAGCGAGAAATCAATCAACTTACTTCTATTGTTTCTATTTCATTAATTAATGGTGATTGGGTAATAAAAGTAAAACCCGAAATGAAAAGGAATGTTTAATTCGCTAATCATCGAATAAAAAATATATGTTTCAACACCGGATCTTTCAGTATTTACGGAAAAGGGTCAGAGGTGAAAATTCAGACCGTGTCATTCAATTTGGCACTATTCCAATATTTTCACGCTGTCACTTACGGCTAATAATTATACGATATTGAGAGTGAAATAGAATCAGATTTTATGATTTACTGCCAGGTATATTGTGGAATATGATAATGTCGAAGAAATCAACTATTTATTATTTTTTTTGACGTTATGATGCGAAGAATGTGTATACTCGAGCCGAGATCAAGCGAGTCGCCGCCATCTTGGATTCGCTCGCTCAAACAGATGACAAAACGAAACTTACGGTTAATAATTCTAGACTTTGGAAAGCTAAATTGAATCAAAACTTTTAGGGTTTAACACAAGCTAAATAGGGGAACATTACACTGTCGAAGATTTCAAATATATATTTTTATTTTCGACGCAGTGAAGCCAAGAAAACGACAATATCCGTCAGATATCCAAAGAAAGGCCGAAATGTTAAATGCCGTAGGCGATGAAGTGACCGTTATTAGGGGTGATATTTCTTTTTAAAAGTTAACACTGCTGCCAACACCAGGGATTATATTTTTGTTTTATTTTTTTTTTAAAAAATCGTAAGGGATACTTTTTCACATTATTTTGCCAATATGATAAAGAAAAGTCATAATTTTAGAGGAACTGGCTTTTCAATATTATTTATAGTAATATACATGCTACTTTGTAAAATTGAATTTTATATCATTGGAAAGAACACGGCAATGTGAACATTTTTGTAACAGAGTATTTTTATGTATAAAAAATATTTTTTAAATTATTTGCAATTTTGTAGAGGGTATTAGGATTAACAATAATCCCCTAATTGGCTTAGGGAGATGGGCCCTGCTGGTTCAATGAGCTTAGGGTTAGGGCAGCTAATCTTTTAATTGGCTCAGGGTTAAATAACGTTTAACGTTATGATTTTTTTTACTTTATACACATAATGCTGACAGAAACTTTATTTTATACGTTTTTGTTATTAATATTATTGAAGGTTATGACATAGTTTGTCTCTCATTAGGTGGAAAAGGTGATTTTGAGATTATGATTATACATTTCATTTTATTAGTTTTTTAAGTAGATCTCATCATTTTTTTCACAAAACTTTTTACAGATTCAAAATCGGATGAAAATTTTTTTTTTTATAGAGGTTCAAAGTTGCGATTTTTGACTTTTCGCGGAAGAAAGGTTTTTCAACACTTTGAAAAGGTCATTTTGGGTGTTTTTTGTGAAGCAATATTTCATTTACTATCAAAACTATCAAAAATGTAGATGTAAAGTCACGAAATACAACTTTAAAGCTAATTATGTTTTAATTTTCACATTTCTGTAATAATTACACCGATTTCCACAGCAACTGCAAATTACATAAGTTTTCTAAAAAATTCCATTTTTGTCGAAGTGATTTTGGTCAATTTTTTCATCAAAAATAGGTTGCCAGGCAACGAAACATACGCCCACACAGCAGCCAAATCGTCCGGGCAGTCAACAAGAGTTGTCGCATATTAAGGAATTATCAGAAAATCATTAGAATTTGTTTGGTTTTTGTAATCAAACGTTTTTTTTTTTTAAATCAGATAATAATTGTGACCTCCAGAGGCACAACAAGCTAAAAAGGGTGATTTTTCGTACAATCAGGGGACATAATTCAGGAAGTAATGACCCGATGGGCGCAAATATCAAAGGAACCAAGATCTTTGGGTTATAAACATGCATTTCAAGTTTCATCCAAATCCGTTCACAATTGTGACCTCTACACTGTTCACAACCTTGATATAACATATTTTCACACTATTCGCGTACAAATGGCGGCCATTTTGTCCGTCAATTTTGGTCCGATTTTCACGAGATTCGAATCCAACCTTCTTAACCATGGAACGGTGATATAATCAAACGTTTTTTTAAATCGGATAACAATTTTGACCTCCAGAGGGACCACAAGCTAAAAAGGGCGATTTTTCGGACAATCAGGGGCCATAATTCAGGAAGTTACGATTCAATTGGCGCAAATATCGAAAGGAACCAAGATCTTTGGTTTATAAACATGCATTTCAAGTTTCATCCAAATCGGTTCAAAATTGTGACCTCTACACCTGTTCACAAGCTAAAAGATAGGCTGGCACTGCCAGGCAGGATACGCCCACATTTTCGAGAGATGGATAGAGAACAAACAATACATAAAGTGATTTTTCCTACATCATTAAGTCCTGTATTTCATACTGTATTGGGAGCAGCCATTTTGTTGGTCAGTTCCATTCATGAAATTCGAAGTCGACAATGATTATGGTGTGACGGTACACAACCTAGAAATGTGACTTTTCGTCAAAATCAGATAAGAATTGTGACCTGTACAGAGTCAACAACCATGATATACCATATCTTTACACTATTCACGTACAAACGGCGACCATTTCGTCCGGCAATTTTGGTACCATTTTCACGAAATTTGAATAATTCAGGAAGTTACGATCCGATATGCGCAAATACCGAAAGGAACCAAGATCTTTGGGTTATAACCATGCATTTCAAGTTTCATCAAAATCGAATTAAAATTGTGACCTTTACAGGGTCCACAACCTTGATATACCATTTTTTAACAGTATTCACGTACAAACGGTGGCCATTTTGTATGGCAATTTTGGTCTGATTTTCCCGAAATTCGAACTCAACCTTCCTTACGGTGTAACGGTAATATAATCAAACGTTTTTTTAAATCGGATAATAATTGTGACCTCCAAGCTAAAAAAAAAGGCGATTTTGCGTATAATCAGGGGCCATAATTCAGGAAGTTACGATCCGATATGCGCAAATATCGAAAAGAAGCAAGATCTTTGGGTTATAACCTTGAATTTCAAGTTTCATCACAATCGAATCAAAATTGTGACCTCCACAGGGTCCACAACCTTGATATACCATTTTTTAACAGTATTCGCGTACAAACGGCGGCCATTTTGTATGGCAATTTTCGTCCGATTTTCCCGAAATTCGAACTCAACCTTCCTTAGGGTGTAACGGTGATATAATCAAACGTTTTTTTAAATCGAATAATAATTGTGACCTCCAAGCTAAAAAAAAGGCGATTTTGCGTATAATCAGGGGCCATAATTCAGGAAGTTACGATCCGATATGCGCAAATATCGAAAGGAAGCGAGATCTTTGGGTTATAACCATGAATTTCAAGTTTCATCAAAATCGAATCAAAATTGTGACCTCCACAGGGTCCACAACCTTGATATACCATTTTTTAACAGTATTCGCGTACTAACGGCGGCCATTTTGTATGGCAATTTTCGTCCGATTTTCCCGAAATTCGAACTCAACTTTCCTTAGGGTGTAACGGTGATATAATCGAACGGTTTTTTAAATCGAATAATAATTGTGACCTCCAGAGGGACCACAAGCTAAAAAGGGTGATTTTTCGGACAATCAGGGGCCATAATTCAGGAAATTACATTCCGATAGCCGCAAATATCGAAAGGAACCAAGATCTTTGGGTTACAAACATGCATGTCAAGTTTCATCAAAATCGGTTCAAAATTGTGACCTCTATAGGGTCCACAAGCTAAAAACGTGATTTTTCGTACAATCAGGGGCCATAATCCATGAAGTTTTGATCCGATACATGCCAATATCGAAAGGAACCGAGATCTTTTGGGGATAAACCTATATTTCAAGTTTCGTCAAAATCGGATAAGAATTGTGACCTGTAGAGAGTCCACAAACAAATTGTGGACGGACAGGGGCGACGACATAATACGTCCACATGAAAATGTGGGCGTATAAAAAGGCGATTTTGCGTATAATCAGGGGCCATAATTCAGGAAGTTACGATCCGATATGCGCATCGGACGGACAGGGGCGACGACATAATACGTCCACATGAAAATGTGGGCGTATAAAAACGTGATTTTTCGTACAATCAGGGGCCATAACCCATGAAGTTACGGTCCGATACATGCCAATATCGAAAGGAACCGAGATCTTAGGGTGATAAACCTATATTTTAAGTTTCATTGAAATCGGATAAAAATTGTGACCTGTAGACTGTTCACAAACAATTGTGGACGGACGGACGAACAGGGGCGACGACAATATACGTCCACATGAAAATGTGGGCGTATAAAAATGGTATTATCCATGTTACATCTGAAATATTGAACCTGGTTGTTATGCATTTTAAAATCAGTAGCTATCAAGTGAGATTAACAGAAAAAAAAAGAGTAAAAATATCTATATGCCTTTTCTCAAGAGCTGGATTTATGTTCATTTTTGAACAATTGTCCGCGGCACACATTTGCCTATTTTTGGGGGGTTTTGGGGACATTAATAAAATAAGAAGGAATTGAGATACGGAAGTGAAATTATATGAATATGTCAAAAAGTTTGTGAATTTTTAAAATTACATATTTCCAATCCGTCATACATTATCAATTTTGGTTGCTATGACCTAAGATAGGTTGCCAGGCAACGAAACATACGCCCACAGCAGCTAAATCGTCCGGGCAGTCAACAAGGGTTGTCGCATATTTTTACTAATTTCGGTAATGAAACATTTGTAATACACTAAAAACTGATTAAGAGTAACAACTCATTATGTAATTATCAGAAAATCATTAGAATTTGATTGCTTTTTATAAAGTTTTACCCCACGCTAACAATTAGTATATACATGAAACATTTAATATCATGGATTTAGCTGTTCAGTTATCTAAATTCATTGAAAATCAAAATACTTGTTCGTTTCAACACCTTAAACTCTATTTATCAATCTGAAGTCAATCGGATAGTAACTTTGGCCTCTATAGCGTCACAAGAATTTTTGAAGTTATCAAGGGAGATAACTCTGGCAGTAATTATTTGAAATCGCTGAAAATCAATAGGCTTCTTCGTCTCATGACCTTAAACACTGTGTATAAATTTGAAGTCAATCGGATATTAACTTTGGCCTCTAGAGCGTCCACAAGATTTTTTGAAGTGATCAAGGGCCATAACTCTGGCACTAATTATCGGAAATCGCTGAAAATCAATAGGCTTCTTCGTCTTATGACATTAAACACTGTGTATAAATTTAAAGTCAATCGGATATTAACTTTGACCTTTAGAGCGTCCACAAGATTTTTTGAGGTGATCAAGGGCCATAACTTTGACACTAATTATCGGAAATCGCTGAAAATCAATAGGCTTCTTCGTCTTATGAACTTAAACACTGTGCATAAATTTGAAGTCAATCGGATATTAACTTTGGCCTCTAGAGCGTCCACAAGATTTTTTGAAGTGATCAAGGGCCATAACTCTGGCACTAATTATCGGAAATCGCTGAAAAACAATAGGCTTCTTCGTCTCATGACCTTAAACACTGTGTATAAATTTAAAGTCAATCGGATATTAACTTTAGCCTGTAGAGCGTCCACAAGCAATTGTGGACGCCGGACCGACGGACGGACGGACCGACGGACGGACGGACGGACGGGGGCGACGACAATATACGACCACATTTCAATGTGGGCGTATAAAAAGGTTACAAATCGGGAAAAAACGACTTTCTTCCAACGCGAGCAATGGGAGTTGTGACACCTACATTTACAATGTACATGTGTAGGCCTATTATTTATTTTTACCAAAGGGTAGAGATAGAAATCTAAATTATCATAAGTGATTTAGCCTAACTTGCCCGAGGCCTAGAAGCCTAGTCCCAACGACGGTCCAACGCCTCGATCATCGATGGAATTGGAACGAAAGAAAACAAACGGAAACTGACAATAATCAGTGGCCAAGCCTTTTTGAAATTTGAATAACTATACGCGGGTTTCTGCATTTCATGCCAAAATTGTCTAATTGAAACAGAAAACATCCCCTTTTCATCAAGTCAGCCATGTGCGTACTCCGCCATACGCACGTGACCGAGAAATATACTATTACATTTAAGGCCCACATATTTGATCTAATTTACCGATAATTCGATGATAAATGGATAATTCATGGTAGAAAAAAGCACACATTCTACAATTAAATAATTATCATCATCATCAAGCTTACGTTTGTTCGGGTGTAAAAAAAAAATTAGTAAACAAAACTCACTCCTTTCTCGTTGACGAATTCTTCGTCAGACGAATCTAGGTCACATGTTTGCTCATTTGAATTCATCGGCATTGCTCACATATTCAAGATCACACGTGTTTAATCATTGTAAAACTTCACAAAACTTCTATTCTTAATTTTCGGTTTAATAATTTCTCTTTTAGACGTAATACACCACCTTTTTACGCCTATACGTACACGAAATAATAGGACTTCTGCTAAATATAAACAACACAACGTCATTTGTTTACCCTCACAGAGATACCCATCTTTGTTAGACTCTAAAGTCTAGACTCGTATAACACGACTTCTATGTTGAATAATCGCCCGTTCTTAGTCTCATTTTATGGGGAATTTTCGTGGCTTTCGAATGATATAAATGATATTCGTTTACTGTGAATATTTTTTCGGATATGACGTGATGAATTTATCGATCGCCGGCGATCGATTTTAACAGGGGAGAAGTTTATAGGGTTAACTTGGCCTCTAGAGCATCCACAAGATTTGTTTAAGTGATCAAGGATCATAACTCTGGCACTAATTATCGGAAATTGCTGAAAATCAATAGGCTTCTTCGGCTCATGACCTTAAACACTGTGAATAAATTTAAAGTCAATCGGATATTAACTTCGGCCTCTAGAGCGTCCACAAGATTTTTTGAAGTGATCAAGGGCCATAACTCTGGTAGTTATTATCGGAAATCGCTGAAAAACAATAGGCTTCTTCGTCTAATGACCTTCAACACTGTGCGACAATAAAATGGAAGTTGTGATTAAAATCTAATTTGGGCGATTTTTGGGGTCATGGCGGTAAAAAAAATGTTAAAATTCTAATCGTATGTTCTTGCTTGACACCTAATCTAATTAACTTGAAATTTGAATGCCAATCACAACCACATGGCGAACAGGCAGCATGCATCAATTGTAGTTGACATATATATAAAGCCTTTCATTTGATGTTTCGTTTTGTCTTAAAAAATAAAATAAAATATATCCGACAATTCTTTACTAAATGAATTAAATATTTTGATTGTTGAATTGCCCGTTTACGGGTTGGATACTGTATTATTTCAAATTATATTATTGCCATGGCATGGTTCAGAAACGTGCAGACAAGGAACGAGCCGGAATAGCGAGGATTCTCGAGTGAGAAAACGGTCGTCATTAAATTTGTTTCATTACTTCTGCCAAATTTTGGTAAGGTGAACGCCGAGTCTGATAGTAAGCATCTCTTACAAATGAAATTGAAATACAATAAGTTCATTTATTATTTTTTTTTTTATTAAAAAAGAAAATCGATTGTGACAACTTGAAATGACCAAGTGACAAAGTAAAAAATATTTCTACTTGTCGCCTGAGACAAGTAAAATGTTACAAACATTTCAACCCCTGCCATGGGTACTCCGTTTGCTGTAACATATGCTAATATTTATATGTCATACTGGATGAAAACCTACTATGAACCATTACCTAATAAACCAGATATTTCATGCAGATTCATAGATGATATTTGGGCTTTATCTTCTCTCCCTCGAGAAGAATGCAATAATTTTGTTTCAAAATTGAACCAAAAACATCCTAAGATCAAATTTACTGCAGATATAAATAGCAACTCAGTTAATTTCCTAGATGTAAAATTTGTCAAAGAAAAGGAAAAGTTAAGAGACTA
This sequence comes from Patella caerulea, assembly GCA_036850965.1. NCBI lineage: Eukaryota > Metazoa > Mollusca > Gastropoda > Patellidae > Patella > Patella caerulea. The sequence goes on along the minus strand of JAZGQO010000001.1, from coordinate 42,989,863 downwards.
ATCTATATTCCAAGAAAACAGATTGCCATCATTATCTTCCTCCATCAAGTTGTCACCCCAAACACACCTTTAACGCTATAGCTTACATTGGTGCTTTACGTATAAAACGTATTTGTAGTAAAGATAGCTGGACCAAATCAAACCTAAAAAATTTTGGATCCTATCTTAAACAATCCAGATATCCTAAGAAAATTATTCTAAAGGCATTTAACCGAGCAGATCAGAAGACCAGGACTGAATTATTGACCTACCAATCCAAGACCGATACCAATGTGAACATTATTCCTTGGACAACTACCTTTGACCCTCGACAACCTCATCTTCACCAAATGATTAAAGACAGAAGTATTTTAGACACAAGTTCACGCATGACAAAAATTACGAATAGCAGCAAAATAATAATAGCAGAGAGAAAGAATCATACTATTGGCAATATCTTAAAGAAAATAAGTTGAGAACTTCTGACACTAGTAAGAACCATATTAAGGACAAAATTTCATACGGCTGTCAACCTTGTTTACGAAAATTATGCAAATCATGCGAGACATGAAATCATTCAAGATTAGAGACTGTCAACTGTGCCAGTTCTTATGTTGTATATTGTTTAACATGTAAAACCTGTAATATGTAGGTCAAACCATTACTCCTTTCAGCACTTGACTTAATAAGCATAGAAGCAATATAAAGCTTAAAAAACCTGGCCATTCCCCCCATGTAGCCTCCCATTTTAATATACCTGGTCATGATTTCGTGTGTACCATAGTACAAAAAATTCCTGATAATGATCAGAAAGTCTGTGGATTCATAGACTTAATTCAGTTTGGCCTAATGGTTTAAATGAGTTAAATCCAGGGGGTTTCAAAATCATTAATAACCATGCATAATTCTTCTTTAATTTTACCTAAGTTTTACTTAAGCTAACCTTTCTTGTCATGTATCTAAGTCTATGACGTCATCATTCCCACGATGTCATAACTTCTTATGATGTCATAACTGACTTCCAGTCATTTAGCATTTAGTTTTCTTTACCTTGAGGAAGTTAGTATTTTTATTGACGAAACGTTGGATAAAGCCATGGTTTTTTGATATTGTATTCTAATTATTTTATATCACATTTCAATGTGGGCGTATAAAAATAGGTTGCCAGGCAACGAAACATACGCCCACACAGCAGCCAAATCGTCCGGGCAGTCAACAAGAGTTGTCGCATATTAAGGAATTATCAGAAAATCATTAGAATTTGTTTGGTTTTTATAATCAAACGTTTTTTTTTTTTAAATCAGATAATAATTGTGACCTCCAGAGCCACAACAAGCTAAAAAGGGTGATTTTTCGTACAATCAGGGGACATAATTCAGGAAGTAATGACGAGATGGGCGCAAATATCGAAAGGAACCAAGATCTTTGGGTTATAAACATACATGTCAAGTTTCATCAAAATCGGTTCAAAATTGTGACCTCTATAGCTTGATATAAGTATAACATTTTTTAACACTATTCGCGTACAAACGGCGGCCATTTTGTCCGTCAATTTTGGTCCGATTTTCACGAAATTCATAACCATGGAACGGTGATATAATCAAACGTTTTTTTAAATCGGATAACAATTTTGACCTCTAGAGGGACCACAAGCTAAAAAGGGCAATTTTTGGACAATCAGGGGCCATAATTCAGGAAGTTACGATCCGATTGGCGCAAATATCCAAAGGAACCAAGATCTTTGGGTTATAAACATGCATTTCAAGTTTCATCCAAATTGGTTCAAAATTGTGACCTCTACACTGTTCACAACCTTGATATAACATATTTTCACACTATTCGTGTACAAATGGCGGCCATTTTGTCCGTCAATTTTGGTCCGATTTTCACGAAATTCGAACTCAACCTTCATAACCATGAAATGGTGATATAATCAAACGGTTTTTTAAATCGGATAACAATTTTGACCTCCAGAGGGACCACAAGCTAAAAAGGGCGATTTTTCGGACAATCAGGGGCCATAATTCAGGAAGTTACGATCCAATTGGCGCAAATATCGAAAGGAACCAAGATCTTTGGTTTATAAACATGCATTTCAAGTTTCATCCAAATCGGTTCAAAATTGTGACCTCTACACTGTTCACAAGCTTAAAAACGTGATTTTTCGTACAATCAGGGGCCATAACCCATGAAGTTACGGTCCGATACATGCAAATATCGAAAGGAACCGAGATCTTAGGGTGATAAACCTATATTTTAAGTTTCATTGAAATCGGATAAAAATTGTGACCTGTAGACTGTTCACAAACAATTGTGGACGGACGTCCGAACAGGGGCGACGACAATATACGTCCACATGAAAATCAGTGCTGGCAATCGATACTGATTTTACATATCGATATCGGCAACCGTTTGGGAGATATCGGTATCGATATATCGGAAAAAAAACGAAAATTGTATACTAAAATGTACCAGGTATTTAAATGTGTTATTGATCGAATAAAAGAAAAAATATACAAACTATGATTCTTAGCTATTGTTTCATAATATTCTTTTCATTCAAAGCTTAAACTTGATGCTGCAATGGTGTTGGTAATAAAATAGTTTCGCAGCTTCGCGCTCGCCATCAATCATCCACGAGTCATTGTTGACGATTTTCTTTAGTCGCTTATAGCAATAAACAAACTTATTAAAATGGAGTTGTTCCCCCTGAACTTAATTACTTTTTGTCATTGTTGTAAGCGACATCGAAAATTACCGAAGCGATGGTTGAACTGCGAGGTGTGCGTGTTTTTAGTTTTAGCGTGAATTGAATGATCTAACGCTGAATAAGGCCAATTTGATACCAAACATTCCATTAATCTTATTTTATTGAAGTCCATTTATATTTATACGTGTATCGATATCACGAAACTGAATATCGATATCGATATTTTCCATAAGTCGCCGACAATTATCGGCTATATCGATATTTTTTGCCAGCACTAATGAAAATGTGGGCGTATAAAAACGAACTTATTTGTATTAGCTTGTAGTTTTTCTTTTTACTAAATTAATTTTAACTTCCGTTTGTTTGGATAAAAGCAAAAGTAGATTATGCATTATGCAAGTTGCCAAAATTTGACTATAAATTTCGATGTTGTATCGATATTATTATGAATACTAGTAGTATGGAATAACAACACACGCTTTGTTTATTAGAAATTTCAGCTATTATTATAATATTATACGGAAATATGCAATTATTGACGTGAATAAAGTATGCATAAACCAACATGTCTGTTGTTCAAAAGACGACTATCCGCTAAGGATACCAGCGCCCGTGGCTGGCTCATTTCAAAATTGATTAAGAACCCTGGTGCCAACGTATCAAGAGTGCTAACGTTCACATTTTCGGACAGACAGCTGTAAAAATGGCATAACTAGTCAACTACCCGTATCAAATTATCCTTTTCCTGTTCGGAAGATTGAAATTCTATCACGTAATACGAAGCCGAAAAGGCAATATTAAAATAATACTAACGTTTCGCTAAAACTGGACAGACAACATAAATGGACGAAACGTTTTCAAAATATAAGCATTGAAATTTGATTTTAAATGGCATTTAGTAAAACATAAACAGCCATTCCACAATACGTAAAATTTATTTCCACGTGACATAAAATACAATTATGTTTACACAACAAATGTAAGACCACTTCAATAATGTAGTGGATGGACAGACCAGTCAAATTTTCACTGGGGTAGTTTGAACAATTAAGTTTCCAAATCTTTTATTTTTCTCATCAGTATATCTTTAATTCTGTTTTAAAGAACACACCCTGACCATTGTTAATTATACAAAAACAAATTAAAATTTTTCAAACAAATGTTATTTCAAAGTTTCTAAAATCTTGATAAAAAATGGTGGGAAAAATGTCTGTCTTAAATGATGCAATTCATTAAAATATTCGTAATTTATTTTAATTAAAATATACATCAATAAACCTGGTAGGCCTACTAAGTATTTTATATGTTAAATATATGCTGATTTGGAAAATTAGAAAAATATTTGCAAACTCTTTTTCCTTTTTCTTATAAAACCATTACATCCGTAAGGTACCCACTGGTACACTTTATAAAAAAGCATGCCTTATTCTCTGAAGAAGTAGGATTTTACTTACGAAACGTTAGATACTTTAAAAGATGGTTTTGTGATACTTTTGACTTTGTTTTTAACCACTCCTACTACTGGTATCACTGTATCAAGTTTATGACTTTGATCCCGCCTAAGTTTATGTTATCAAAATGGTTTTGGATTCCTCTCACTTTATCATTCGGATTCACATGAAAATGTGGGTGTATAAAAATACCAAATCATACCTTTGTTGTCTTTTTTAATTCTGTGGATTTCCTTTGTTCAGCTTCTTGCACTTTTTTCTTTGCTACAGCTTTTTTATACGTTACTTCTTGAAAGCCATCATCTTTCTCATAGAGAAATGTTGGATCATCTATAGTAACTTCTGGCTGATCATCTATAACCACCACACCTAAATATAAAACATGTTAAATTACACTGAGAACTGCTAAGGAGTTACTTTGTGCACAGACCCCATAGTTTTCTTCTTAATCTTCGTTTTTTCTACGTGTGTCGGAAGATAATTAATTTTCGGACTATAGAGAGGTTTCGCAACTTAACAGTTACACTTACATTTACATTTAGATAACCGAAAGTGTAATTGTACAGAATGACCTTTTGCTAAATTCACAGTTACATTTACACTTAGTAGGTGGCGACACAAACTTGGTCCAGGATCTTGAGACATTTCGCAACTTAGCAGTTACACTTACATTTACATTAAGACAAACAAAGGTGTAACTGTACATTATGACGTTTCGCTAAATTCACACTTAGAAGGTGGCGACACAAACTTGATCCACGATCTTGAAAGACATTCATCACGGATAAGTTGTTGAAGATGAGATTAGTAAAGTACACACATGTTTTGTCTTGGCCTCTTTTTATTTTGGCAACATGAAGGAGAAGGTCTTCTCTGTTGATTTAGTTTATGAAAACCACAATTCAGAGGAAAATTATGGACTGGACCAAAGACATGAAACAAGGTTTAGCTAAGTGTTGTGAACTTACAGTTATCGAGGCTGCTATCCTTCAGACACACTTTTATGACGTGCGCTTCACGTCATACGTCACAAAAACTGATGACGTTTAACCGTCTAAATGTAAATGCAAGTGTAAATGTAACGTTGCGAAACCTCTCTAATTACTTGGTATTACAGGTTTAAAACTGTAAACATAACGCTAACGCTACAATATACGTCCACATTCCTGCTTTGATTGATATGGTACTTTGTCAAGAAGGCTAGGCGTTTGGTTTGTTTAGCGTTGAGGGTCGTGCACCAACATTAATAGTTGCCGTCCTTAGAGTATACGGAATAACTATACCAAGATAATCCATTCAGAATTGTGCCTTCCTAACACTAAAGGCAAAAAGTGGGCGTGGCTCTGCCCCTGGGGGTCGGGACATTCATCAAAATCAATAGTGGACGCCCTCAGGCTATAAGGAATACATAAACCAAGTACCAAGCTGATTCATTCAGAATTGCAGCCTGTAAACGACAAACACAAAAATTGGTCGTGTCTTGCCTGTGTGAGTCGGGACATGCAGTTGATGTCCTTAGGCCATATGGAATACATATCCCAAGTTTAAAGACGATCCATTAAGAATCGTGGCCTGTAGACAACACACATAGACACGAAGTAAAAATGGGCATGGCTCTGCCCCTGGGGGTTAGGAAATCACCAAAAACAATAGGGGTCATCTTTAGGGTATAAGGAATAGGTTTGTAAAGTTTTAAAAGGATCTGTTAAGAATTGCATCCTGTAGGCGAACACAAGACACAAAAGCATTGGGCGTGGCTCTGTCCCAGGGGGTCCGTCATGCACCAAAAATAATAGTGGTCAGCCTTAGGGTATAAGGAATAAGTATAAATAAAGATTTCAAGACGATCGATTAAGAATTGTGGGCTGTAGGTGACACACAGACAGACAAAAAAAAAATGGGCGTGGCACTGTCCCTTGGGGTTGGGCATGCACCAAAAACAATAGGGATACCAAGAATAAGTATTTAAAGTTTCAAGATGATACATTAAGAAATGCAGCCTGTAGACGACAAACAAATACAAGAAGTGGGTGTTGCTGTCCCACGGGGGTCGGGCATGCCCCCAAAACAAAAGGGGTCATCCTTAGGGTATAAGGAATAAGTATTTTAAGTTCAAGATGACCGATTAAGAATTGTGGCCTGTAGGCGACACACAAAAAGAAAATGGGCGTGACTCTGCCCCTTGGGGTTGGGCATGCACCCCAAATGATAGAAATGTTCCTTAGGGTACAAAGAATAATCATTCAAAGTTTCAAGATGATACGTTAAGAAATGTGGCTTGTAGACGACAAACAAATAAATACAAGGAATGGGCGTGGCTCTGCCATTGGGGGTCGGGCATGCACCAAAAAACAATACGGATCATCCTTAGGGTAAGTATACAAAGTTTTATGAAAATCCAGTTAGAATTGTGGCTTCTAGGCGACACAGAGACACACAAAAAGAAAATGGGCGTGGCTCTGCCCCTGTGAGTGGGGGTTGGGTATGCACCCCAAACGATAGGGATCATCCTTAGAGTATAAAGAGTAAGTATAAAAAGTTTTAAAGAAAATCCAATAAGAATTGCGGCCTGTTGGCGACACAAAGACACACGATAAGAAAATGGGTGTGGCTCTGCCCCAGGGGGTTGGGCATGCACCCCAAATAATATGGATGTTCCTTAGGGTACAAAAAATGTGTAGCCTAAGTTTCAAAATTATAAGTTAAGAAATGTGGCCTTGTAGACGACAAACAAATACATACAAGAAATGGGCGTGGCTCTGTCCCTGGGGGTCGGGCATGCACCAAAAACAATAGAGATCTTCCTTAGGGTATAAGGAATACGTATACTAAGTTTGAAGAAAATCCAGTAAGAATTGCGCCGTGTAGGCGACACAAAGACACCCGAAAAAAAAAATGGGCGTGGCTCTGCCCCTGGGGGTGGGGCATACACCCCAAACGATAGGGATGTTCCTTAGGGTACAAAGAATGTGTATGCAAAGTTTCAAGATTATAAGTTAACAAATGTGGCCTGTAGACGACAAACAAACAAATAATAGAAATGGGCGTGGCTCGGCCCCTGGGGGTGGGGCATACACCCCAAACGATAGGGATGTTCCTTAGGGTACAAAGAATGTGTATGCAAAGTTTCAAGATTATAAGTTAACAAATGTGGCCTGTAGACGACAAACAAACAAATAATAGAAATGGGCGTGGCTCGGCCCCTGGGGGTCGGGCATGCCCCAAAAACAATAGGGATCTTCCTTGGGGTATAAGGCATAAGTATACCAAGTTTGAAGAAAATCCATGAAGAATTGCGCCCTGTAGGCGAACCACAGACACACACACATACAGACACACACACACAGACAAGGGCGACGGCATAATACGTTCACATTATGAATGTGGACATATAAAAATAGGTTGCCAGGCAACGAAACATACCCCCACACAGCAGCTAAATTGTCCGGGCAGTCAACAAGAGTTGTCGCATATTAAGGAATTATCAGAAAATCATTAGTATTTGTTTGGTTTTTATAATCAAACGTTTTTTTAAATCAGGTAATAATTGTGAACTCTAGAGGGACCACAAGCTAATAAAGGCGATTTTTCGTACAATCAGTGGCCATAATTCAGGAAGTTACGATCCAATATGCAATGGAACCAAAATCTTTAGTTTATAAATAGGTGTCACAGCTCCATTGCTCGCGTTGGAAGAAAGTCGTTTTTTCCCGATTTGTAACCTTTTTTCAACTTAACGTCACACAGTCGCTATTTCATCATTTGTAATAATTTAAAAATATTTTGGAAGCAGAAAAATTTAAAAAATTGACGAGACTTACCTTGGTACACTTGAAGTCGATTTTAAATTATGTGAGTCATAGGACTCACTGTAGGGATTAAATGAGAGTGTAGCACGTGCCGCAGATTGTCAGTCTTTAAAGTAACAAAAATATATAAGATTGAACAAAACAAATCATAGTAGATTCGGATTCCATTTTATCATGAAATAAACTTGTATGTGCACAGCTTACACAAGCTGGCAAAATTGTAGGGATGGGCGGGAGGCATTTAATCCCTACAGTGAGTCCTATGACTCACATAATTTAAAATCGACTTCAACTGTACCAAGGTAAGTCTCGTCAATTTTTTAAATTATATTTCGTCATATCACTTCCGGTCATAAATGAGACTTCAAAGCTGGTGAAATCTTTATATTTGGCATATTACATACATATAGTAACAAAGAAACAATAAGATTGGCAATTTTAGTTTATTCTTTGAGTACTGTATCCACAAATCTAGAATTTGCAGTAGATATATCCTTCTTATAAAATTTGAAAAAAGTTCCTGCATTGCTCCAGCCGCCAGCATGCAGGATATCCTGAATAGGAACAGAGTTTTTATGAGCCTTAGAACATACGGCTGACCTCACTGGTATGTGAACCATAAACATTGGTGTCTATATCAGAACGTTCCATCACAGTTTTAATCCATCTAGACACTGTGTCCCGGGACACTTTTTTATGGGGTTTAATAAAGCTCAAAAATAACGAAAACTCGTTTTTACGAATATCTACTGTTCTTTGTAAATATTCTTTCATGGCAGTATATACACACAACCTCCTATCTGGAGGGTAAGCTTTCATTGACACACATTTAACACTAGCACCTGGTCTGCTCTGTTTTTGTAAACCACTGAGTTCAAAAGAAAATTCACATTTAGTTTTAACCATATTCTTTATAGATAAAAGATGAATAGCATGTACTCGTAACACATTTGTCAGTGCAATTAGCATTGTAAGTTTCAGAGTTAAGTCTTTCAAACTCAAGTCCTTCACTGGCGAAAGCTTCTTCAAGTAAAGCAAAACTTTACCTTCATCCCATGTCACCATATGTCGCGGTTTCGAGGGTCTCAAATTAAACACACCCCTCATAAATTTTGATATAACTGGATGAGTTCCAGCAGAATGTCCTTGAATAATGATTCCCATCGCTGATAATGCGGACCTTGCTGTGTTTAGGGAGCTATAACTTAACCCAGTTTCAAAAAGTTCTGTGAGAAAACTTGTAACATCTGCTATAGATGATTGAATGATACTAATCTTCTTTTGACCACAGTATTGTATCCATCTCTTAATGAACACAGAATATTGTTTTTTAGTCCCAGTTTTCCAGGAAGCCAGGAGAATTCTTGTAGACTGTTCAGAAAGACCTTGTTCTTTATATGATTTCCGGAGACATGGCAAGCGATCAATACCAACTTTCGTCGAAGAGGATGGCTCTGATTCTGTTTGTGTGTCAATGTCAGTAAGTCTTTCATTTTCGGAATCAGTAGAGGTGGATGAATAAGTAGTTCCATTAGATGGACAAACCAAACTTGGGTTGGCCATAGAGGGGCAATAACTATGCCTGTAGCTTCGTCCTCTCGTATCTTCTTGATACAGCGTCCCAATAGGCTGAAAGGAGGAAAAATATATACACACTCAAATTGATTCCAATCAACTGTAAATGAATCCACGAATAAAGATTCTGGGTCTGGACTCCAAGATGCAAAACAAGACACTTGTTTATTGAGCCTTGAAGCAAAGAGATCAATTGTTGGAGTGCCAAATTTTTGACATATAGATTGAAATATTGATGGCTTCAATTTCCATTCAGTGCGGTCATTGAACACCCTTGAGCAGAGATCAGCATCAGTGTTTGATTTTCCTGCAATATGAGAGGCAGAAATCCGCAAATTATGGTCTATACACCAAAACCATATTTTCCTAGCTGCCAAGTTACAAGATGCAGACTTCATGCCACCCATATTGTTGATATAGCTGACTGCTGTTGTGTTATCACACAAAATCTTCACATGCATAAACGGCTGCAAATGAGTTTTAAACGATTTTAGGGCAAATAAAACAGCCAACATTTCTAGATAATTGATATGATTCTGTTTCTCTGAACATGTCCATTGTCCCCCTGTTTTAGCAACAGATTCCAAAACAGCTCCCCATCCTTGGAGGGAAGAGTCTGTTGTTATTGTGATATTTGGATTTCCATGTGAGATATGGCGTATCTGACTATGTATATTTGTATACCACCAAGCAAGTTCAGACTGCATATCATGTGTGATAAGAACAAAATTATCAAAGTTACCTTGCTTTTCCCTTAGAGCCTGTACCTTACTCGACTCCAAAATTCGATAAAATAATGGCCCGTATTCTACGGCCGAAAAACTTGATATGATAAGACCAATAACATGAGCCAAATCACTGTTAGTAACTTTAACTTTCTTTGAAATTCTTAAACACTCATCTGCAATGTAAGCTTTCTTGTTCTCTGGAAGAAAAACAGTCATACTACTAGAATCAATCACATTACCTAGAAACGTAACTTGTTTTGATGGTTGAAAAACACTCTTGTTTGGATGAACCATAAAACCTAACTTTTCTATCAAATTAACAGTGGTCTGTACACTGTGGTTACATTCATTTTCAGATTCTGCTAACAAAAGACTATCGTCAATATATCCTGAGCACAGAATGCCTGCGTTTCTAAGCGACGAATAAACTGGTTTCATAAGCTTAGTAAATAGTAGGGGCGCCAGAGAATAACCATTTGGCAAGCATACTGAAATATTTTTCCCCCCCATAGGAAACGAAAATATCTCTGATCTTCCTCAGCTATACTAACAGAATAGTATGCGTGTCGGATGTCAATCGTGCTCATAAAACAATCTTTTGAGACCAAGTTAAGGGTAGATTCGAATGTATCCATTTTAAAATGGCGATAAGGTACAAACTCATTGAGTTTCTTTAAGTTCAAAATCATGCGAAACTCTCCATCTTTCTTAGGCCTTACAAAAATTGGCGAAAGAAATTGATTTGACTGAGGGGTTACCTCAATAAGAACCTTAGTTTTGACCATATTAGAAATTTCTGATTCAATAGCTTCACTCTCTCGAGTGTTAAATTTAGGTTCAAATTTAAAGTTATGTTGATTTGGGGAGATCCCATCTATAAATTCAATGTGACAGTGTTTTACTATATCTAGAACATGAGGGTCAGAAGTTATTTCCTTCCATGCCGAGGAAAAATATTTCAAGCGCCCTGCCGAGAAACTCACCTTATTAGTTGAGTCTATTGACTTTTGCTTCTCAGATTCTGGGGCATACTGCCCCGTCTGTAGTTTTTTGTAGAGTACTTGACATTAGCTTGTGCTTGTGGATACATGGCACGACCTCTGCCTCTTCCATATCGCCCTCTAGATCTACCTCTCCAGGGTCTACCTCTTGAAAATGAACTTCTTTGGGGATAGTTCTGTAATTTCTGGCCAATGCGACTGCAGTCGGCTATTTCTTTGGCTAACTTAGGCACATCATCTCCAAATAAAAAAGTGGTGAAAGGCTGTGACTGTGCACACAAGTGCGAAAATTCTGGGCGTAGATCAGCCTTTATGAAGTCCCTTCTAGTAAGGTTGATTTGACGGTTTGAGTGACCCAAAAGGGCTAAACTGTCGTTCAGTTTATCTATAATATCTAGTATGGCTGTACTCGGCAAGTTAGAAGTATCGGCTAGATCTGCAAGAGAATCTACTGCTTTACTCAATATGATGGCAGACTTGATAACCGAACTTTCAATGGCCTGCATTTTCCGATCAGAACTCCTCGATTCTGGTGTCATAATGTCCCATACTAATTGGTTTGTTTTTACCAGTACCAAACCATCACAATTTTTCGGACGGGCTGTAACTTCATCCTTAGTTAGAGCAATGTACTGGTCCTCACTCATACCATTTTTGAAAAGTTCATTTACATTATTAGCCAGTACTACATCAACATTTTTGTCAACGACAGAGTCAGACGGTTTGAAACGTTTTGACATTAATGAAAACCTATTCTCGGTATCACCACCATAATCATCCTTTGAGGGTGACGGACCTAATTTCCGTTTATGGCCAGGATGGTTTTGGCTAGGATCAATATAAGATTCCTCGTCAGTTTCAAGTTCATATTGCTCATCATATTCTTCTTCATCATAATATGATTGATTTTCTAGGGTAACAAGTCTGGCGGCTTGTTCTCCTTGTTTTTCCTGAATGTCTTTCAGCATTTTTATTATTTCAGTATTGCAGGTCGAATGAGTCGATGAATCTCTTAAAGATTTTTTACTGCTTCTCTGACCAGCGTGCAGTTTTGAACCAGAAGTTGACGGTAAAGGTGAAGCTAAAGTCGAGGCGATTTTTGACTTCGTCAGCTGACTCGCCATTACCGGAGTTTTATCACATTTCTCCTTAGATTTTTGGGTAGAAAGTTCCGTATAAACATCGGTACTATCCTCTAATAAGGCTGGGTTTAAATCTTCCCATCCCAAATCAACTTTACCAACCGACGAGCTTCTCAAGTTCTTTTTCTGTTTGTCGTCCGCCATCTTGCCACAAACGAGTCCGCGACTCGTGCAAGTTTACGATAGTCGTAAAAGAAAAAATATTTATTTCTTTCAAGAAAGAAAATCAATGCGGCAGACAAAAAACAAATAAATGACTTAGTATAAAGCCTTGAACAACTGAGAAAAGACTCAGTGCGGCAAATAGAAGACCACGTCTTCTTCGTTCAAGTGTAAACGCTACAATGACAATCTGCGGCACGTGCTACACTCTCATTTATGACCGGAAGTGATATGACGAAATATAATTGTTCTTTTGTTTGATATAAATTTTATATATGTGTTCCTTATATTAATTTCAAAACAATCAATTAAAAAACGTCAATTTCGCGTGTTTTGACGTTACGCTAAAAAATTTTGTCACGTTTTTAAACGAGGGTACCCCACTTCATGTGCTCGGCGGAGGTTTCTGTTTTTAATATTTTTTGTTCATTTTAATATCATTAGAAAGATAATTGAACGATCTTTCGATCGGAGAGGGGTGCTTTGTTGGCATTTCGAAATACCATGCCCTTTTTTTAAGTTGAAGGCTTCAATTCACGTATTTTTTTTTTGTGGCGATTTGCCAGGATATCACCCCCCGCCGATCGAAAGTTCGTTTTATTGTCGTTTCAATGCTATTAAAATCAACAAAATCGGAGCATTTTTAGTACCTCCGCCGAGCATTTGAAAATTGTATACAATGAGCAATTTTGTCCAAAATAAATCGCGTAGTTTTTGCCTTGTTATGACGTCATTTCAATACCAAAACTAAAATGTATTCCAAGTTCCTAAGACTCATATTCGCGGTAAATTACATCGAAAGGCAAATCCGATGTTAATTTATGAATGTAAGCGTTATGTTAAATGTATAAAAGACTTGCCTGGAAATAAATAACATAGTTAAAATCCATTTTTTACGACTTTCACGGGATTGATTATATTTACATCACGTGACTCATATTCGCGGGCTTTTATAACCATGTGACGATGTGGAGGATCGAACGGAAATTTCCTTCGAGCTACTCCACGTCTCTACGTTTGACACCAAACATTTGTCAAGAATGGAAAAATTCCGTAAAATAGATGACTGTTTCAATGCTCTGAAATCATAAATTCGCTGTTCCATGAATTATTCAAGCCCAGTGTTAAAAGTATTTCTGTGCACACGAATGGGTTTGAAACCGGAAAATATCCACACAGGTCTCTGTGTGTAGTCTTTACTTTACTGACCGCAGCCGTGAGTCGGCGTGATGACGATAACGTAGTATAGTCTATGGATAATTAATACGATTTCTTTTCACTTAAAAATGGAATTGTACCCTAATAAAGTTGGGTCAACGAAAGAATTAACGCCAGCTGAAACATTTAAAAAAATGGCTCTATTTCTGGATTTGTCGTTGGGCATTTTTTACAACATTTCGTTTGACTTTGAGATGATGGAGCCGACAGATGAATTTACTATTTAGGTCAGTCATGTCAAAAAATAATCAGTGTCGATACGGATACCCAATTTTGCAAAAAAATTTATTATTTAGCATTATATAACAGTTGTCACACTAATTATTATAATTTTAATTCTTGTTTTTTAGAGGAACTAATTAACATCTCAAGTATCACATTTTTGATCAGTCAACAAATTGTAAGAACCGATACAAGCGTAAGGCCTTTTAGTTTTACTCCTTTAGGCCTTTATTTCATATTTATTTACATAACATTGATTAAAATCTACAAAAACTAAGAAAGTTGCTCAATGACAATAGGCTACATACTGATTTGAAGGAATAATAGAAATATTCAAAAGTGAAGTAAAAACAAAAAAAGCAGAATTCTAACAATAATAATGTAAGCAACGAATGCAGAAAACAGTGATAATGAAACAACAGTTGTCCTTTCTTTAAAATTATGTGGTTGCTATGGCAACCATCCAAAATCCTTAATATTTCACTAAAATTATACAATTCACAATATTTTATATCACATTAGCTGTAAATATGTGCTAAAATGATTTCTGCTATCGTACGGTACTTAAAATGTGGTACCGTAATCAATTGGTTTGTCATGGTGATCAATTGGTTTGAAAATTGAATAACATTGCCTTTTTGAGGGTTTGTTTTTGTTTTGATTGCTATAACAACCAAATATTAAGTATTATAGAAGAGAAAAGATAAGTAATTGTAAAAATTCACTACATTTACCAGTAAGGTACACAAATTTCACTTGAAAATCTCATTTCCTTCATAATTTTTTTAACCCTAAAATTGGGCAATTTCCAATTGCGGAATGTTTTTCAAAGGTAAACCCTCTCCTGTGTATAAAGATGGCACATAAATATTTTGTTATTATTTATTTGTTCAATCTTGCCTGACACCTACTGACTTAAAATAATATAAAAATTAATATTAATGAGATAAATTATCGGAAAATGATGCTTTTTTTAAAAAAATACAGTGATTGCTATGGTAACCACTCAAACTCCTTAATATTTTGCTCAAACTTATACAATCAATATCATTTGACATTACTTGGGTTTTAAATATTTTAAAATGCTTATTTTTAAATGTGGTGATCACCTTTTGGGTTTAAATGGTAAATAGCGTTGAAAATGGTCAAAAATTGCATTTTTTCCATTTTGGTTGCTATGACAACCAAAATTGATAGTATATGGCGGATTGGAAATATGTAATTTTAAAAATTCACAAACTTTTTGACATGTTCCCATAATTTCACTTCCGTATCTCCATTCTTTCTTATTTTGTTAATGTCCCCAAAACGCCCCAAAAATAGGCAAATGTGTGCCGCGGACAATTGGTGAAAAATGAACATAAATCCAGCTCTTGAGAAAAGGCATATAGATATTTTTACGATTTTTTTTTCTTTTAATCTTATTTGATAGCTTCTGATTTTAAAATGCATTACAACCAGATTCAATATTTCAGTTATAACATGGATAAGACCAATTTTTCATGAAAAAAATGGACCAAAATCACTTTGAAACAATGGGTTTTTGAGAAAACCTCCATATTTTGGAGTTGCTGGGGAAACCGGAGTTATTGTTACACAAATGTGAAAATTGAAACATCATTAGCTTTAAAGTTGTATTTCATGAATATACATCTACATTTTTGATAGTTTCGATATAAAATGAACTATGGCATCACAAAAAACTCCAAAAATGACCAGTTCAGAGTGTTGAAAAACCTTTCTTCCGTGAAAAGTCAAAAATCGCAGCTTTGAACCTCAATAAAATAAAAAATTTTCATCCGATTTTGAATCTGTAAAAAGTTTTGTGAGAAGAATGATGAGACCTACTTAAAAATCTAATAAAATCAAATGTATAATCATTATCTCAAAATCACCTTTTCCACCTATTATAAACATGTATTTCAAGTTTCAACAAAATTGAATTAAAATTGTGACCTGTAAAGGGTCCACAACCTTGATATAACATACTTTCACACTATTCACGTACAAACGGCGGCCATTTTGTCTGTCAATTTTGGTCCGATTTTCACGAAATTCAACCTCATTCTTCATTACCATATCAAACGGTTTTCAAAATCAGATAGTAATTTTGACCTCCAGAGGGACCACAAGCTAAAAAGGGAGATTTTTCGGACAATCAGAGGCCATTATCCAGGAAGTTACGATCCAATGGGTGCAAATATTGAAATGAACCAAGATCTTTGGGTTATAAACATACATGTCAAGTTTCATCAAAATCATATTAAAATTGTGACCTCAACCTTGGGTCCACAACCTTGATATAACAATTTTCACACTATTCGAGTACAAACGGCGGCCATTTTGTCCGTCAGTTTTAGTCCGATTTTCATGAAATTCGATCTAAACATTCATTGCAGTGTAACCAAATCAAACGTTTTTTTTAAATCGGGTAATAATTTTGACTTCCAGAGGGACCACAAGCTAATAAAGGCAATTTTTCGTACAATCAGGGGCCATAATTCAGGAAGTTACTATCCGATATGTACAAATATCGAAAGGAACCAAGATCTTTAGGTTATTTACAAACATGTCAAGTTTCATCAAAATCGAATTAAAATTGTGACCTCTACTGGGTCCACAACCTTGATAAAACATATTTTCACACTATTCGCGTCTGATTTTCACAAAATTCGAATTCAACGTTCATTACCATGTAACGGTGATATAATCAAATGTTTTTTTTAAATCGGATAATTATATTGACCTCCAGAGGTACCACAAGCTAAAAAGGTCGATTTTTCGGACAATCAGAGGCCATAATTCAGGAAGTTACGATCCAATTGGCGCAAATATCGAAAGGAACCAAGATCTTTGGGTTATAAACATGCATGTCAAGTTTCATCAAAATTATGCCCTCTACACTGTTCACAAGCTAAAAACGTGATTTTTCGTACAATCAGGGGCCATAACCCATGAAATTACAGTCCGATACATGCCAATATCGAAAGGAACCGAGATCTTAGGGTGATAAATCGGACAAAAATTGTGACCTGTATACTTTTCACAAACAATTGTGGACGGACGGACGAACAGGGGGGACGACAATATACGTCCGCATGAAAATGTGGGCGCATAAAAAGGTGTTTTAATTAACGAGGGTGGAAAACTGTCTGAGAGGTGGGTTAATTAACGCTAGGTGCGTTTTCTGTAGAGGTGTGTTAATTAACCGACCGGTAAAAAATGAATGTCAATGTTGTGTATTGTTTAATTGGCGTGTTTTCTCGCTCGTTGCGATCACTGCACCAAAAGGAGTATAATCAAGGACCAACATGCTTTATCTGACACGTACGTGTTAAATCAAAATTTGAGAAGTAAAACTGTTTTACTGTGCGATTAATCATTCGGCTATGTGTTTTACGCAGGTCTTTGCAAAATAAAGGTCTTTCGATAGGCGTGTGTGCTTGCTATGATGATCTACGTTTCTCTTATGTCTATTGTAGGCCTATTACGTACCATATATATAAAGTTGCATTTTATGAAATAATAATATGGATTAATCTATCATATACGGAAAGGCGAATGTAATGTCGCCATTTATAAATACCAAGCAGTCAGCACCCAAATAAGAGTAAATCCAGCAAAAATGGGCCACAATGCGTAAATTGTGCATCTTACCTTCAATAGCAATATCCATCAGACAGAAATCTCCTTGTTGATAAATATTACGACACAACCAACCGGACAGTGGTAATTCCCACACAAATGGTATTTAAACTAAAATTATTTTAGCTTTTCACTTAATTTACATTGCATCAATCCATCATGGGCGTATAATAAAATCAACCTAATGAACATCGTGATCAACTTTAAACATTCTACCTCAATTAAAAGCAGAGCTGTTATGTTCCAAAGTCTTGACCAATTAAATTGCTTATCACTCTGCTAACTAAGGTTGCAACGATACTGAAAAAAAAGTATCGCGATATATCTTGTTAAAAAAAATTATTACGTTATCATGGAATATCGTCTGGAGTAAATTATCGCGATAATTAGGCTTTCAGACTTTCGTCTGAAAGCCTATTGAGATTACTAAAATTATTATTAAGCTTTCATATTTCATATGAAAGCTTATTGTTTCTGTTAAGATTATTAAGCTTTCATATTACATATGAAAGCTTATTGTTTCTGTTAAGATTATTATTATTTTTTTTTTGTGTTTTATCCACAAATCGGATTTCTCAGAATCTAACCACAGTATCTTTATGAAACTTTTACCTACCCCCCCAAAAATGGGTGGTAGCTGTTGATTAAATATATTTTCAAAACGTTTTACGAATCCGAAATCACCGAAATTTACGAACGACAAAATGGACATTGCATAGTCGTAACTTTATTGTTTTTTGACCGATTTTACTAAATCTTTTTTCTTTGAATACCTTGAAAAAAATCATTTTCATCAGCAGTTTCACATTTTCGAATTTCGAAAATTCGTCGCTGTGATTTCGAACCGGAAGTTTAGACCAATTTGACAACTTCTTTAATAGTTGTGCGATTTTCATTCAATTTAGTATATAAGTAGATCCTACCAATGTGACTTCAAAAATATAATTAGAAATTTTCTAAATTATCTCCCCTTGGTGAAATTAAGGATCAAAATTTTCAAAAAAATCGGCGAAATATAGGTCAGAATGACCTAAATTTTTTTTTTGATACTAGACAAGGAATTACTGATTCGTACACAAAATATGGAGTTTGTCGATTGAACCGGAAGTGCCACCATCTTTAAACGTGAAAAATCACTAAGGCTTTTTTGCTATCTTACTTACAGACACGGGAGTTATATTTTCTGAATCCTTGAAGGATGGCCCAAAAATCGTAGGGAGCAGAATTTTGATTTCGGTCATGTGATGGTCACAATTTTGAATTGAAAATGAAAAATAGAAGCAATTTGAAAGGCCCGGACTTCGGAACACAATAACTCTCCTTCTAATTAAGCTAGAATGTTCAAACTTGGTGTAGATGTTCACTAGGTCAATGTTATGATTGAGTTCAAAGATGAGCATTTTCTGCTTAGGGTAAGCCGAGATAAGCATGCTGATTTGTTGATTCTTTAGGGCACGATAACTTCGGTTATAATGAAGGGAGGGCGGTGAAACTTTTGTCAATAGAGAGTCTAATGGGTAGCCTGTTGTGTGAAATGATTGTATCATTTTTTTTAAATATCAGGGATAGCCGAAATAAAGAGATTGAAAATCCAAAAAGTCGTATTTTTACAATTTGGAGCATGTTTAGAGGTCTTTCTCGTCAAGTCAACATACTATTTTTTGGGAACTTCTTCTACAAAGAGTCTTATTGGTAGTCTTTTATATGAAACCATCGATCAACAGTCCAACATATCAGGAGTAGAAGAACAAAAGGATCGAACACTGAAAACGGCACCCTTTCATTGTTGAGCGAAACATGAAGTGTGGGTGACTACAATCTACGCATTTAGTCATCGTATAGAGCTTATTCAACAGTATCGAATTCCAACCGCTTAGGGATATTTTACGTGCACTCCAATGTGTACACGGGACCTTGGTTTTTCGTCCCATCCGAAGGACTAGTTATTATTATTATTATTTTTTTTTTTTGTGTATTTTCTGCAAATCGGATTTCTCAGAATCTAACCATAGGATCTTTCTGAAACTTTGACCTACCCCCCCAAAAATGGGGTGCGAACCTTGATTAAATATATTTTCAAAACGTTTTTCGAATCCGAAATCACCGAATTTTACGAACGAATGCTTTTGACCTACAATGCTGTAACTTTGTGACTATTTGACCTATTTAATTAATTCTTTTTTCTATGAGTACTTTGAGACATTTACTTCAAATCTGCAATTTCGGATTTTCGAATTTCGAAAATTCGTCGCTCTGATTTCGAACCGGAAGTTTAGACCAACTCGACAACTTCTTTAGTAGTTGTACGATTTTCATGAAATTTAATATGTAAGTAAACCTTAATGATGCGACTTGAAAAAATACTTTTCTAAATTATCTCCCCTTGGAGAAATTGAGGATCGAAATTTTCAAAAAAATCGACGAAATATAGGTCAAATCATCTTGAATTTGTTTTTTTAGGTACTAGCTACGAAACCACTGATTCGTACACAAAAAATGGAGTTTGTAGCTCAATCCGGAAGTGCCACCATCTTGAAATGTAAAAACCTCAAACGCCATTTTGCTATTTTACATACAGACACGGGGGTTATATTTTCTGAATCCTTGAAGGGATGGCTATAAAATGTTGGCAGTAGAATTTTGATTTAAGTCAATGGATAGTCACCATATTGAATTGAATATCAGAAATAGTGAAAAATGGACATTAACGGGCATGTAAATTATCAGAACAGACCGCAGTTTGTTGAATTCGTTTCTTATCTTTGAAATTAATACATTTGGGGATAGCCTGGCTCATTGTCGAATTTTTGGTATTTGCAAATTTCAAAATTTCAAATTTCGCCTTTGATGTTTTCCGTGCCGACAAATTTGTTTTCGCGTGAATAACTCCGATTAACAGCTTGAAAATAATCAAATGGATCGCAGTTTCGCGATTTTGTCTCAAATCTGGGAAATCAATACATTTCTGGTTAGCCTCCTTTGAAAAATGGGTGGTGGCCTTGGAATCAATATATTTTCAAAACGTTTTGCGAATCCAAAATCACCGAAAACAACTGATGAAAAAATTGACCTTGACAGCTGTGTTACTTCGTGATTTTGTGATCTATTTTACTTTTCTGGTTAGCCTCCTTTCAAAAATGGGTGGTGGCCTTGGAATCAATATATTTTCAAAACGTTTTGCGAATCCAAAATCACCGTAAATAACTGATGAAAAAATTGAGCTTTGATGGAAACTATATAGAAAAATAAAAGGAAACATCAACAATATATAGGTCTTGCACACATAGGCTTAGAACTTTGCAGCCAGTCCTCATATTAATTGAAATTGAATAGGTTTGATTTGATATAATTATTTGTTTTCTATTTTAAAACTATCTAAAAAAAATATTTGTAATCATTTATGTTACTGATTTAGATTAATACTGTTTATATTGTGTACATTTTAACACCTTCATCGATTAATAATGGTTTGCATAGTCATCGTATAGAGATTATTCAACAGTATCGAATTCCAACTGCTTAGGGATATTTTACGTGCACTCCAATGTGTACACCGGACCTTGGTTTTTCGTCCCATCTATATGTTAGTTTGTGTCGAATGGACGTTAAGCCGCATTTATCTCTTTCTCTTTTATTTTTAAAGTTTTGTAATAATCGGTTGTACTGTACTGTACTGTAAAAGTTATAAAACAGAAAATTTCGCCCGGTAGTAATGTTTCTCACTTTAAAGTCACCAATTTGCTCATTTTAGGGGGCAAACGTTTATTGCGAACGATTAAGCTGGTCAAGGGGAGCTTATTTTTAAAAGTTTTGTAATATTCGGTTGATAATTAAAGGTACCGTGCAAATTAAACTGTTAAAATAGAAAATTTCGCCCGGTTGAAATGTTTCTCCTTGTAGGTCAGCAATTTGCCAAATTTAGGGAGGTTGCGTGGCTAAATGGTTAGCACCTGCGCACTGTATCGTAACGTCTGTCATTGAGTCAACTGGCGTTGTTTCGATTGAAATGCCCGGTTGAAATGTTTCTTGCTATAAGTCAGCAATTTATCGATTTTAGGGAGCCTGAATGGCTGTATGGTTAGCATGTGCGCGCTGTATCGTAACGTCTGTCATTGAGTCAACCGGCATCGTTTCGATTTCCAGGTTGCACGTGACATGGAGTATGGTGTCCAACCTCGTGGGTTTTCTCCGTGTCCTTCGGTTTCCTCCCATGGCTGATTTCAGATTATTGTTATGACTGGGTGCAATGTTTCATACTATATTTAGATTTGTAACTTAGCGAGTTTTTGACCAATTTTGATAATTTTTTCTTCTTATCCTTTTATTTAGGATACTTGATACAATCAATGACACGTGACGACAAATATGAAAGCTTTCATATCTGCATGGGACAGTAGCAGATCTAGTTATTATTTTTTTTTTTGTGTTTTTCCTGCAAATCGGATTTCATAGAATCTAACCATAGGATGTTTCTGAAACTTTGACCTACCCCCCCAAAAACGGGTGGTGGCTGTTGATTAAATATATTTTGGAAACGTTTTGCAAATTCGAAATCACCGAATTTTACGAACGAAAAAACTGACAATGCATAGTCGTAACATTGCTATTTTTTGACCGATTTTACTAATTCTTTTCTCTTTGAATACCTTGAAAAAAATCAATTTCATCTGCAGTTTCACATTTTCAAATTTCGAAAATTCGTCGCTGTGATTTCGAACCCGAAGTTTAGACCAATTTGACAACTTCTTTAATAGTTGTACGATTTTCATGAAATTTAGTATATAAGTAGATCTTACCCATGTGACTTCAAAAATATAATTAGAAATTTTCTAAATTATCTCCCCTTGGTGAAATTGAGGATCAAAGTTTTAAAAAAAATCGTCGAAATATAGGTCAGAATGACCTAAAAATTTTTTTCGATACTCGACAAGTAATTACTGATTCCTACACAAAATATGGAGTTTGTCGATCGAACCGGAAGTGCCACCATCTTGAAACATGAAAAATCCCTAAGGCTTTTTTGCTATTTCACTTACAGACACGGGAGTTATATTTTCTAAATCCTTGAAGGATGGCCCAAAAATCGCTGGGAGCAGAATTTTGATTTAGGTCAACTGATGGTTGCCATTTTGAAGTGAATATGAAAAGTAGTAGCAATTTGAAGGGCTGAGACTTTGAAACACAATAACTCTCCTTCTAATTGAGCTAGAATGTTCAATCTTGGTGTAGACGTTCACTAGGTCAATGTCTTGATTGAGTGCAAAGATGAGCATTTTCTGCCTAGGGTAAGCAGAGATAAGCATGCTGATTTGTTGATTCTTTAGGGCACAATAACTTCGGTTATAATGAAGGGAGGGTAATGAAACTCATGTCAATTGAGAGTCTAATAGCTAGCCTGTTGTGTGAAATCATTGTATCATTTTTTTTAAATATCAGTGGTAGCAGAAAAAAGAGATCGAAAATCCAAAAAGTCGTATTTTTACGATTTGGAGCATTTTTAAAGGTCCTTTTCTCTTAAAGTCAACATAATATTTTTGGGGAATTTCTTCTACAAAGAGTCTTATCGGTAGTCTTTTATATGAAACCATCGATCAACAGTCCAAAATATCAGGAGTAGAAGAATAAAAGGATCGAAAATTGAAAACGGCACCCTTTCATTGTTAAGCAAAACATGCAGTGTGGGTGGCTACAATCTGCACATTTAGTCATCGTATAGAGCTTTTGTAACAATATCGAATTCCAACTGCTAAGGGATCTTTTACGTGCACTCCAATGTGTACACGGCGGGTGGGGGGACACGCCAGAAAATCGAGATGAACTTTCTCGGCCAATGCAGGGATCGAACACCCGACCTCCTGGTTAGCAGGCCAACGCCTTAGCCACATAGTGTGGACACCCACTGTACATTTCATCCGCCAAATCAAATCATTTCATTGCATTAGACCAATAATTAATTATTCTTAATTTAAAACTTTATTTGAATATTAGTCTGGCATTATTAAATCCTAATTTTATTAGTCTTTTTTAAAATTAAACTTTCATTTAACTATGAACAACTCTTAACGTGTCTCTTTAAAACAATTAAATACTCTAAAACAAAAAACAAAAAAAATCAATAAGCGGGTCAATTCAGGTAAGTATAACTACGGGTTCTGTCCACCCCCTATCGTCTATGGCCATACCACGTTTAAAACACCAGTTCTCGGCTGATCACTGAAGTTAAGCAACGTCGGGCCCGGTTAGTACTTGGATGGGTGACCGCCTGGGAACACCGGGTGCGGCAGCGCCTTTTTGCCCTGATTCTTCGTGAAAAAATCAATTTTCCGCCAATCAGACCACAGCGCGCACTCTTTTGCACCACTCCAGCCCTTCGCTCGGCCCGTCTCCCCAGGGAAAAAGAAACAAAAAGAATTTGTGTAAGCACAAGTATGGGTTCTGTCCACCTTCTCTCGTCTACAGCCACACCACGTTAAAAACATCAGTTCTCGTCCGATCACTGAAGTTAAGCAACGTTGGGCCCGGTCGATACCTGGATGGGTGACCGCCTGGGAACACCGGGTGCTGTAGACGCCTTTTTAAAACCGACAGAAAACCCCCCAAAAAATCAATAAGTGGGTCAATTCAGGTAAGTATAACTACGGGTTCTATTAACCTTCTCTCGTCTACGGACACACCACGTTGAAAACACCAGTTCTCGTCCGATCACTGAAGTTAAGCAACGTCGGGCCCGGTCAGTACTTGGATGGGTGACCGCCTGGGAACACCGGGTGCTGTAGACGCCTTTATAAAACCGACAAAAAACCCCCCAAAAAATTAATAAGCGAGTCAATTCAGGTAAGTATAACTACGGGTTCTGTCCACCTTCTCTCGTCTACGGCCACACCACGTTGAAAACACCAGTTCTCGTCCGATCACTGAAGTTAAACAACGTCGGACCCGGTCAGTACTTGGATGGGTGACCAGGTGCTGTAGACGCCTTTTTAAAACCGACCCCCCCCCCCAAAAAAAAATCAAAAAAAATCAATAAGCGGGTCAATTCAAGTAAGTATAACTACGGGTTCTGTCCACCTTCTCTCGTCTACGGCCATACCACGTTGAAAACACCAGTTCTCGTCCGATCACTGAAGTTAAGCAACGTCGGGCCCGGTTAGTACTTGGATGGGTGACCGCCTGGGAACACCGTGTGCTGTAAACGCCTTTTTGCCCTAAACTCATTAATTTACCATTTTGTTGTGAGCGGCTTGTTATTCTTCCTATATGACATATTGCACGTGTCTGATTTCAAAGGGGGTGAGGGGTGGGTGGCTGAATTGTCTAGCACGCGCGCCTGTCATTGAGTTAAGGAGTAAGGCCGCCTGTCCAACCTGCCATTTTTAATTTTTTTTTCCCGCCATTTTCATACCATTTTCTCATTACAGTAATACAAGTTACGGTTATTTCCCTTTAGTTTTCAGATTATTGTTATGCCTGGGTGCAATGTTTCATACTATATTTAGACTTGTAATTTTGCGAGTTTTTGACCATTTTGATAATTTTTTTCTTCTTATCGTTTTATTTAGGATACTTGATACAATCGATGACACGTGACGATGAATATGAAAGCTTTCATATCTGCATGGGACAGTAGCAGATCTAGTTATTATTATTATTATTTACCGTGGGAGCCTAGATCTCCATGATGGAAACAGATATCGATCTGGAATTAGATTTTCTATCGGGAAACCATGTGGTGGCTACTTGATAAAATATTTTTGAAATTTCTGCGCATACCGGAAGTGACCGAACTTTGTACGTTGTCTAAAAATTGACAATCGGCCATAGTTTCGTCAATTCTTTATCCATTTTCAAACAAATTACATTTTCGGAATCCCTGAATCTTTTCTGAGACAATGGCTATCTCACATTTTTCAATTTCGAAGATTCGTCTATTACTTTTATCGTTCGAAAATTGAAAACATGTTGTTTACGAGACAATTTTTGTTATTTTTGAAAATTTTCAAATTTGACCTACATTTTTGGATACCTGAAGTCCATTCGATTCCAGTAATATAAGTTTCATTCAGAGTTATCGCCCTTTATTTTTCGAATTTTCTTCCCATTTTGTGAGCTCGGGTTTCTTTTTATGGCAGAATTGACGTTTCTGAAACTTCTGGAACATGAAGTTATAGTCCAATACCAAATTTCGACAAAAATCCTTCAACCGGAAGTGGTCGAAATAATGTGCAATATTTTGAAACAAAATTCAAAAGATAGGCTGGCACTGCCAGGCAGGATACGCCCACATTTTCGAGAGATGGATAGAGAACAAACAATACAGAAAGTGATTTTTCCTACATCATTAAGTCCTGTATTTCATACTGTATTGGGAGCAGCCATTTTGTTGGTCAGTTCCAGTCTGATATTCATGAAATTTGAAGTCGACAATGATTATGGTGTGACGGTACACAACCTAGAAATGTGACTTTTCGTCAAAATCGGATAAAAATTGTGACCTGTACAGAGTCAACAACCATGATATACCATATCTTTAGACTATTCGCGTACAAACGGCGACCATTTCGTCCGGCAATTTTGGTACCATTTTCACGAAATTCGAATAATTCAGGAAGTTACGATCCGATATGCGCAAATACCGAAAGGAAGCAAGATCTTTGGGTTATAACCATGAATTTCAAGTTTCATCAAAATCGAATCAAAATTGTGACCTCCACAGGGTCCACAACCTTGATATACCATTTTTTAACAGTATTCGCGTACTAACGGCGGCCATTTTCGTCCGATTTTCCCGAAATTCGAACTCAACCTTCCTTAGGGTGTAACGGTGATATAATCAAACGTTTTTTTAAATCGAATAATAATTGTGACCTCCAGAGGGACCACAAGCTAAAAAGGGTGATTTTTCTGACAATCAGGGGCCATAATTCAGGAAATTACATTCCGATAGCCGCAAATTTCGAAAGGAACCAAGATCTTTGGGTTACAAACATGCATGTCAAGTTTCATCAAAATCGGTTCAAAATTGTGACCTCTATAGGGTCCACAAGCTAAAAACGTGATTTTTCGTACAATCAGGGGCCATAATCCATGAAGTTTTGATCCGATACATGCCAATATCGAAAGGAACCGAGATCTTTTGGGGATAAACCTATATTTCAAGTTTCGTCAAAATCGGATAAGAATTGTGACCTGTAGAGAGTCCACAAACAAATTGTGGACGGACGGACGTCCGGACGGACAGGGGCGACGACATAATACGTCCACATGAAAATGTGGGCGTATAAAAATGCGATTTCTCCGCCCGATATCAATGGATTAAAGAAATTAGGGTACCATTGGACTGCACTAGGATTGTACTGTCGTATGATACCCAATTCATACGGATACTATGATCAGGAAGCAAAATATGGCACGCTGAAAATCAAGTATTTTCTGATTTTTAGCATTTGTGGACGCCTGTATCTCGAAAACTTTGCCAGGGATTTTTATGAAACTTTCTCTATCGAGAGACCCCGTGTCTATCGAGAGACCCCGTGGTGGTCTTGCGTACGAAACATTCAATTACCACTTTGAAATATCTGGAATAGGTGAAATAACGGACTGAAAATCGAAAAAAGTCGAAAAATCGTGAAATTTTGGAAAATGCTCTACTATTTTTTTATTTTAAGAGATTTTCAAAAAATAGGTTGCCAGGCAACGAAACATACGCCCACACAGCAGCCAAATCGTCCGGGCAGTCAACAAGAATTGTCGCATATTAAGGAATTATCAAAAAATCATTAGAATTTGTTTGGTTTTTATAATCAAACGTTTTTTTTTAAATCATATAATAATTGTGACCTCCAGAGGCACCACAAGCTAAAAAGGGTGATTTTTCGTACAATCAGGGGACATAATTCAGGAAGTAATGACCCGATGGGCGCAAATATCGAAAGGAACCAAGATCTTTGGGTTTAAAACATACCTGTCAAGTTTCATCAAAATCGACTCAAAATTGTGACCTCTATAGGGTCCACAACCTTGATATAACATATTTTCACACTATTCGTGTACAAACGGCGGCCATTTTGTCCGTCAATTCTAGTCCGGTTTTCATGTAATTCAAACTCTCTCTTCTTTACCATGTAACGGTAATATAGTCAAACGTTTTTTTAAATCGGATAATAATTTTGACCTCCAGAGGGACCAAAAGCGAACAAAAGCGATGTTTCGGACAATCCGGGGACATAATTCAGGAAGTTACGATCCGATTGGCGCAAATAACGAAAGGAACCAAGATATTTGGGTTATAAACATGCATTTCAAGTTTCATCCAAATCGGTTCAAAATTGTGACCTCTACACTGTTCACAACCTTGATTTAACATATTTTCACACTATTCGCGTACAAATGGCGGCCATTTTGTCCGTCAATTTTGGTCCGATTTTCACGAAATTCGAACTCGACCTTCATAACCATGGAACGGTGATATAATCAAACGGTTTTTTAAATCGGATAACAATTTTGACCTCCAGAGGCACCACAAGCTAAAAAGGGCGATTTTTCGGACAATCAGGGGCCATAATTCAGCAAGTTACGATCCGATTGGCGCAAATATCGAAAGGAATCAAGATCTTTGGGTTATAAACATGCATTTCAAGTTTCATCAAAATCGGTTAAAAATTGTGTCCTCTACACTGTTCACAACCTTGATATAACATATTTTCACACTATTCGCGTACAAATGGCGGCCATTTTGTCCGTCAATTTTGGTCCGATTTTCATGAAATTCAAACTCGACCTTCATAACCATGGAACAATGATATAATCAAACGTTTTTTTAAATCGGATAACAATTTTGACCTCCATAGGGACCACAAGCTAAAAAAGGGCAATTTTTCGGACAATCAGGGGCCATAATTCAGGAAGTTACGATCCGATTGGCGCAAATATTGAAAGGAACCAAGATCTTTGGGTTATAAACATGCATTTTACGTTTCATCCAAATCGGTTCAAAATTGTGTCCTCTACACTGTTCACAACCTTGATTTAACATATTTTCACACTATTCGCGTACAAATGGCGGCCATTTTGTCCGTCAATTTTGGTCCGATTTTCACGAAATTCGAACTCGACCTTCATAACCATGGAACGGTGATATAATCAAACGGTTTTTTAAATCGGATAACAATTTTGACCTCCAGAGGGACCACGAGCTAAAAAGGGCAATTTTTCGGACAATCAGGGGCCATAATTCAGGAAGTTACGATCCGATTGGCGCAAATATCCAAAGGAACCAAGATCTTTGGGTTATAAACACACATGTCAAGTTTCATCCAAATCGGTTCAAAATTGTGACCTCTACGCTGTTCACAAGCTAAAAAACGTGATTTTTCGTACAATCAGGGGCCATAACCCATGAAGTTACAGTCCGATACATGCCAATATCGAAAGGAACCGAGATCTTATGGTGATAAACCTATATTTTAAGTTTAATTGAAATCGGATAAAAATTGTGACCTGTAGACTGTTCACAAAAAAATGTGGACGGACGGACGGACGGGGGCGACGACAATATACGTCCACATAAAAATGTGGGCGTATAAAAACGGTTGTATATTCAGATAGCTGACCTAATTACGATTCTAACGATGTATAATATGTATGTGGTTATTGAAATTTAATTTTCGATATTTTAAATTTTATGCATTTTTGGCACTTTTGAACACAGGATTTCCCAGGGGCATTTTATCTGATCAGATAATGTAATATATCATTACAGAGCCCTGTGGCTATTTTAGTGGCCAAACCGGCTATTAAAACTATTCCGACAATAATAACCACACCGGAAATAATCAAAAAATGAAAAAAAAAGGTTAAAAACATTGTCGCACTTGCGAAAAACTTGATTTCTCCCTTAGGTAATAGCGGACCAAAAGAACTAAAGTGTCGTTGGATAGCCCTATTAATGGACCATCATATGGTATCTAAATAATACGATTTCAATGGTAAGGAAATAAATTATTGTATGCCAAAAATCAAGTATTTTCCGATTTTTTAACATTCTGAGACGCCCTTTTCTCGAAAACGACGACTACGATTTTTCTTAAACTTTTCTTAATCAAAGTCCTATCGGTTATCTATATAGTGAATCCAAAATGAAAAGCATTGAAATAATATAAGTCGTCCAAAAATGGCCTCAAACTTTGAAAAAAATTGAAAAATCTTTAAATTTTTGGAAACGCTCTTTAATTTATCTTTTTTTCCAAAACTACTCAATGGATGTTTCTGGCACTTCTGGTACAGAAAGTTAAGTATCCAAAGAACTTCGTAAAGCTATCACGACAATGATCGTAAAACCGGAAGTAGTCGAAAAAAATGTCCGATATTTTGAAAAAAAATATTTTTTTTTACGAAAACCTTTTTTATTTATGAATATTTTTTGATGGTATTTTACACAGGGTTAAAATATCATCCTACTTGAACAGAAATGAGAAAAAAAATTGTCTCTGTAATTTGCGTTAGCCGCCATCGGCTAATTTAGTTTTTCGTACCCAGAAAAATTATTTATTGTTCGATTTGTATAAAACAAAGTTCATATGCTCCGTGGTCCCAATTGTATTTTTTTTTGTGACGGTGAAATTTTTCTGTCGACAACGGAAGTGACGTAATATTAACAAAAACAACAATTTGGACAGTTCAGTACCACTTTTTGAAAGCAAATGTTATTTTTTTTTAAAGCTGATATAACTAAAAGGATGCACCCTGCAAAGGTCCACAAAATCTTTAGCTCAGATTTTTTAATTCCAATTTCATTTTCGGGCAATTTCGAATAAAATGTAAAATAAAGTGTAAAATTCAGTTATTTACAATTCATTCAGCGTCTTCATATTTTGAAATATTTATTTGTTATTTTCATAAACTCGTAGCATTAATCCAGACGAAGAGAATGTATGGGAAAATTAGTTTGTAATATGAGCAGTTGCCGAGAAATATGCAATTTTGCATGCATCACTTTTCACGTTATTTTGCCTATAAAGGAGGGAATTATTATTCGATTTGCAATATTTTTTTTTCATTTGATGCTTAATGCCATTTTGGACTAGGTCCAGCCAATTTTACATTTTCACTGTGACTGGAAATGACCTTTAGCCAAAAACTGTATTTTTAACCTAAAGATAGGTTGCCAGGCAATGAAACATACGCCCACAGCAGCTAAATCGTCCGGGCAGTCAACAAGGGTTGTCGCATATTTTTACTTTTTGGGGGGATGAAACATTTGTAATACACTAAAATCTGATTAAGAGTAACAACTCATTATGTAATTATCTGAAAATCATTAGAATTTGTTAGCTTTTTATAAAGTTTTGCCCCACGCTAACAATTAGTATAGGAAATATTTAATATCATGGATTTAGCTGTTCAGTTATCAAAATTCATTGAAAATCAAAATACTTGTTCGTTTCAACACCTTAAACTCTGTGTATCAATCTGAAGTCAATCGGATGATAAGTTTAGCATCTATAGTGTCACAAGGTTTTTTGAAGAGATCAAGGGAGATAACTCTGGAAGTAACAAGCCAACAGTGAGGCTGATGTCCCCCGCCGAAATCCCAAAATAAATAGAAGACACATATTAATTAATCGCACATTTATTTTTTTCAATGTATCGAGCAATCAAACTGTACACGAAGTGTCATCCAAAAGTGTTTTATAAAGAAAAATGCTAAAACCGATGAGAAAAATGAAAATGTACCCTAGTTAGGGGGACCCTAAAGGCAGACAAAAGGGCCCCTTTGGCCAAGGGAAAGGGACCCTCGTGTCCAAGTCAATCGTTTCTATACACTGTTACTGTCGAATCGATTACTAAATGAGAATGCAGTCATTGTATTGGCATAAAAATCATCAATCAAGATGAACCTAAGTTATCTTGTCCCAAAGTATCAACCAATCAAATTGCTTATCTCTGCTTACCCTAAGCGGAAAATGCTCATCTTCGAACTCCATCAAGGCATTGACCTAATAAGCATATACACCAAGTTTGAACATTTTAACTCAATTAGAATGAGAGTTATTGTGTTCCAAAGTCTCGACTACTCTCGACCAATTATGTGTATCGCTCTGCTTACCTTGAGCAGAAAATGCTCATTATCAAACTTAGTCAAGGTATTACTGTAATGAAACTATACACCAAGTTTCATCACTCTCACTTAATAAGAACTAAAGTTATCGGGTCCCAAATCATCAACCAATCAAATTGCTTATCTCTGCTTACCCTATGTGGAAAATGCTCATCTTCGAACTCCATCAAGGCATTGACCTTATAAGCATATACATCAAGTTTGAACATTTTTACTCCATTAGAAGAAGAGTTATTGTGTTCCAAAGTCTCGACCAATCAAATTGCGTATCGCTCTGCTTACCCTAAGCGGAAAATGCTCATCTCCGAACTCCATCAAGGCATTGACCTAATAAGCATATACACCAAGTTTGAACATTTTAACTCAATTAGAAGGAGAGTTATTGTGTTCCAAAGTCTCGACCAATCAAATTGCTCTGCTTACCCTGAGCGGAAAATGCTCATTATCGAACTTAGTCAAGGTATTACTGTAATGAAACTATACACTAAGTTTCATCACTCTCACTTAATTAGAACTAAAGTTATCGTGTCCCAAAGCATCAACCAATCAAATTGCTTATCTCTGCTTACCCTAAGCGGAAAATGCTCATCTTTGAACTCCATCAAGGCATTGACCTAATAAACACATACACCAAGTTTGAACATTCTAGCTCAATTAGGAAGAGAGTTATTGTGTCCCAAAAAGTGTGACGGACAGACGGACAGACAGACAGACAGACAGAAAGACAGACAGACGGACGGACGAACCCATTTTAATAGTCCCCCAACTTTCTTCGAAAGGCGGGGGACAATTATTTGAAAACGCTGAAAATCAGTAGGTTTCTTCGTCTCATGACCTTAAACAGTGTGTGTAAATTTAAAGTCAATCGGATATTAACTTTGGCCTCTAGAGCGTCCACAGGATTTTTTGATATGATCAAGGGCCATAACTCTGGCAATAATTATCAGAGATCGTTGAAAATCAATAGGCTTCTTCGTCTCATGACCTTAAACACCATGTATAAATTTAAAGTCAATCAGATATTAACTTTGGCCTCTAGAGCATCCACAAGATTTTTTGAAGTGATCAAGGGACACAACTCTGGCACTAATTATCAGAAATCGCTGAAAATCAATAGGCTTCTTCGTCTCATGACCTTAAACACCGTGTATAAATTTGAAGTCAATCGGACATCATCTTTGTCCTCTAGAGCATCCACAAGATTTTTTGAAGTGATCAAGGGCCATAACTCTGGCACTAATTATCGGAAATCTGTGAAAATCAATAGGCTTCTTCGTCTTATGACCTTCAACACTGTGTATAAATTTAAAGTCAATCGGATATTAACTTTAGCCTCTTGATCATTCACAAGATTTTTCAAAGTGATCAAGGGTCATAACTCTGGCAGTAATTATCGGCTGAAAATCAATAGGCTTCTTCGTATCATGACCTTGAACACTGTGTATAAATTTAAAGTCAATCCAATATTAACTTTAGCCTCTAGAGCGTTCACAAGATTTTTCAAAGTGATCAAGGGTCATAACTCTGGCAGTAATTATCGGCTGAAAATCAATAGGCTTCTTCGTATCATGACCTTGAACACTGTGTATAAATTTAAAGTCAATCCAATATTAACTTTAGCCTCTAGAGCGTTCACAAGATTTTTTAAAGTGATCAAGGGTCATAACTCTGTCAGTAATTATCGGACATCGCTGAAAATCAATAGGCTTCTTCGTCTCATGACCTTAAACACTGTGTGTAAATTTAAGGTCAATCGGATATTAACTTTAGCCTCTAGAGCGTTCACAAGATTTTTCTAAGTGATCAAGGGTCATAACTCTGGCAGTAATTATCGGATATTGCTGAAAATCAATAGGCTTCTTCGTCTCATGACCTTAAACACTGTGTATAAATTTAAAGTCAATCGGATATTAACCCTGGCCTCTAGTGCGTTCACAAAAAATTGTGGACGATGGACGGACCGACAGACGGACGGACGGACGGGGGCGACGGCAATATACGTCCACATTTCTATGTGGGCGTATAAAAAACAAATATTTTATTAAAATGAGTCAGCCTTATAATATTTGATGCTTAATGCCATTTTGGACTAGGTCCAGCCAATTTTACATTTTCACTGTGACCGGAAATGACGTCATTTAGCCAAAAACTGTACTTTTAACCTAAAAAACAAATATTTTATTAAAATGAGTCTGCTTTATAATATTTTTAGAATTATGATATTTGATTCCCATCAACGAATAGAATGAAGCCATACGACCATACAGATACCACAAAATGGTTTCTAACTTGTACGGTTACAGAGAAATAGGCGATCTTCTATAAGTCACTTTTCAAGGTTTTTGGTCTATAAAAGTGTCAATTATTATACGATTTTTATAATTTTTTTACCATTTGATGCCTTATGCCATTTATGACTTCTATGAACTAAATTAACATTTTCAATATCACCGGAAGTAATGTAATTTTTGCAAAAAACGTATTTTTAGCCTTCAAAACAAACATTTTTTTCAAGGGATTGATATTAATTATTCGTTTAACTTTATAATGTCTGACTCTAATGGGCAGTAAGACTGAATTAATACCATCATATTGATATCAAGAAAAGGCTTCTAGCATGTTCCCTTGTCGAATAATAGCCAATTTTCCCAGGGTCACTTTTAAATTTTTTTAACCTTCTTAATTTCAGTTTATGGATTATAGGTTAATTATTTATTGTCCGATATGATAAAACAAAGTTTGTATTTTGTATGTTGCGAATTTTCGACTTATTTTTCACCTATAAAAATTTCTTTCGGCACCGGAAGTGACGTAATTTTGCCATAATTTACAATTTTGACCGGTCTTTTCGCTAGCAAATATTACTTTTACATATGGTAGTGGGTGTCACTGAAGCAAAACAACTAAAGTATTTTTTGGTAGCTCAATGGATCGGCTATGGTATAATAAACTTTCTGTATGATTCCTGAAAGCCGGTTCAGTGCTGCTTGCAGGTCTAGTTAGAATTATCGTGGTTCAAAAATTCATTATCATCATGATTACTGATGTAAAATTGACATAAGCGTGGTGTAACGGGTGCATCAAGTATATCTGTTTGCTATTTAGCAATATATGTGAGTTGCATTGATAGAGGTATATCCTGGAGTAAGAATATTCATGCAGGTTCATGACCGTAATCAGCTAGCTTAGTTCGCAACTGATGCCAAACCCAAAGGTTTGACGTATTTTCACTGGACGTTTAAATTTCCCTGAAACTCTAGCACACTTTACACGTTGCCACGTCCTTGTCATTTGTGTTTTTCGAACTAAAATATTCCCACACCACAGAAGATGTGTTCTTTTTTGTTGTCGAACTATCAACGGGAACATAGGCATTTTCGATCTGGGATGCCTCAGAAGCCATGTTACTCAGGAAGGAAATATTATCCAGGCGGTTTTCCTATCTGTGTTATCAATGTAATTTTCAACGAACTGGGTAATCAAAGATAAACCACGACTTCCGTTACTATGGCGACGTATATTGTCACATGCATCATTCCTAGTCTGTCATAATTATAAATATTGTGTATGCCGTTGCCTACACGTGGAAAATTATGATTAATACTAAACTATTATTCAGTGAAATATAGCCCTACTTGAAACATGTCGACCACTTGCGTTACAAACTGACGCCTGTTGTGCAAAATGGAAGAGATGTCGTTCGTATATAATATCGGCACTTGTTGAAGTTGATTTCTTCTCCATTTTTCGAGTATTTTGAACGGATTTTACGTGAATCATCATTTGAAATTTCAAAATCGCAATATTTTTTTAAAACTATCGTGTATATCGCAATATGGCGATATTTGAGATTTCAGACGACCGAATTATCGCGATATAGCAGAAAAGGATCGTATCAAACTTAGTCGAGGTATTGATGTACTGAAACTATACACCAAGTTTCATCACTCTCACTTAATTAGAACTAAAGTTATGTTCCAAAGCATCAACCAATCAAATTGCTTATCTCTGCTTACCCTAAACAGAAAATGCTCATCTTCGAAAGGGGGGGGGGGGAGGGGGAGACAATAAAGGAGGTAGGTAAGGATTTTTTACTGTTTCCTTTTTACAGCCGCTATGAGAGTCTTGTAAAGCAACAAGCATGGCAACAGAAATAAACCTTTTATTTCACTAGCCGTGCGCATGCCTATTTAGATGCACACTTTGTCAAGCAAAATGATGATTTGTTCACAACTCATATTTTAAAGGTATTTGCCGAGTCTTTTTGAACAGATATTCGCACTGGTATCGACCTGATAAACACCTACACCAAGTTTGAACATTCTAGCTCAATTAGAAAGAGTTATTGTGTCCCAAAGAGTGTGACGGACAGACAGACAGACGGACGAACCCATTTTAATATTCCCGCCACTTTGTTCAAAAGGCAGGGGACAAAATTAAAGACATTTGAAGTATTTGTAGGTAAAAATTATTTCATAATTAGTGTAAATGGATATTACAACGAGAACAAGGCACCATTCTGCCTGAAGTAGAAATGTCTTATGTTAACAATGCATGCGCCATTGAGCCAATGATTGATGCCTTGTGCTTTGAATCCACGTGTTGAAGGTAGTCATCTTTTACAGAGATATTAGAACACTTTCGTAATATTCTGTGACACAGATTGAAAGTTCAGTTGAAAGATAAACGCATGTATTTGAGAACTTCAAAAGTTATATCATAGATAACCAGGGTTATTATAGCGCCGATTTTAAAATTTACACGTCATTTTCAAGGGTTCTCGCTGCTTGAAAGCAAATTGAAAAATCTCCAGTAGAGTGAAATGCTTTGTATTGTTTTATTTCTAGTATATAATGTACTTACTAGCATAATTATTGATATCTATATTAGCTAGAGCATCTTTCTTTTCCTTCTCATTAGGTAGAGGTTTAGATACATCTGTTAAATCAGGTTTTCTTTTCCTACAATATAATAATCTACATTATATTGAATCAACATATAGTCAAACCAACTATATAATCTTACTTTGTGACTATCGATGCAAGACGAAACAAGGTTCAACAACCCAACATATAACTTTTAAAAAGAACAGTGCATGCTTTAGGCACACTCTTCTTGGGCGCCTTGTGAAACATGTGCCATAATACCATATGTGATTCAAATACACCTGTGATCTCTAGTAACTGTGCCAAACTTACTGTTTACAGTTATACATGTAATATTATAATAATTACCATCCAATATTTCGCCGTATCAAGCTTTATACCAGTCAAAATATGCTTACTTGTTAGCCATACTATTAATGGCGTTATTAATAGCTGTTGGATCAGAATGAACAATACCATCTACTCTATATACATTGACATTTTCTTTGTGGGTGATGTGTATCGAGGCTTTATTTTTTGGACCCCCGCTGCCATTTCTGGGGGGCCCAGTCCCGTTTTTTGTCGAATTTGGAGATTTCTCTTTGTTGGAATTCCTATTATCCATGCCACCTATATTACGAGTGTCGGAAGGGACACGCCGGTTTTGTCTATCGTTTAAAGGACGTTGGTTTGAAAAACTTTTCTTTGACATCTGAGGTTCACGGCGATCCTTGCCCCCATCTTTATCGTTTTTTGAGTCTCTGTTAAAATCACTACTCTCAGATGCTGTTTCCCATTCCTCTCCTTCATTGGATGTTTGCTTGGTTAATGGAGGTCGAGATGGGGCTGAATTGGAGCCCCTTCCTCTCCCTCTACCACGACCCCTGTCAAATCCCCTCCCCCGGTCCTGAAAACCCCCTCTCCGTGCAAATCTAGGGGGCTGGTTTCTTTCAGTCCGTCTGTATTCCCTGAAAAATAAAGGTATTCTGACTAAGAGTGGGAGTCCAACTTTATGAAGGTTATGCTGAATCTTTAATTTGTTTGTGCTTCATTTACATTGCTAGCTTTATTTTAAAGTGTGCATTTTAGATTGCTCAATGCTGTTAAGGGGAGACGTGGGTGGAAAAAAGTCTAAAAATATTCAAAATTCTGAGTTTTGACATTTTATAATTTTTGGCAGGTTAAATATGTTTATCATATTACGAAAAAATTAAATTGACAAAATTAAAAATAAGTACCTAATTTCATGTTTTAAAAATGCCTAGGTCAATTAAAATCAATTTTTTTGTAAAGAGAATCGCAAAATATGTCACTGTCTTCGGTTTTCGCGGCGTCTACGGCATTGTTATGGTAGCCATGTTTGATATATCGATGGAAAGAGGAAGTTCCGCTTCGTTTGATAGTCGTAAAATATTCTATTTATAACTATTCATTCGGCTAATAGTGTGTCCACCGCTTTAGCCCTAATAATTGCTTCAAATTTCATAAGATTATCTTTATTTTTAGAAAAGTTAGGAGAAAGTCAAATTTTATCATCAATTTTCTCAGAAGCCATTTCTTCCCCGATCAGTCGCACGAAAAAAAAATCGTTCTCTAAATCTATTAGAACTACAAGCTTGAAATTTAGAGGGAATGTTCCATATGTATTTATCTAGTATAAGAAGTATTTTAGATATACTATAAATAAAAATTTTTTTTATGCGATTTTGGAATTAGGACAACGTCAAGGGAAAAATGTCATCTTTAGTTTTTTAACAAAAAAAATAACCGTTCGTTCGATTTTTCTTTTAGAAAATCCTTATTCCACTAGCTTAGTTATAAACAAACAGGAAAAAACTCAATTTGGCAAAAACAAATTAAAATTGGCTTCAAACGATTTTTTAAAATCGGGGTACCATCCCATAATTTTTTCTCAACAAAATTTTCATGATATTATTAATCAATCTCAATGAAATTTGCTGTGTATACTTCTAGCAACAGCCCTGATAATCCCTCCAAATATTATTAGATTATCTTTATTTTTAAAAAAGTTATGGCCAAAACATGGTTTTCGACCAACCTCTCCCCTTAAGACTGCAAACAGGCTTATTTCTTTCTCATTTATAGACACATGCTCAGTTTTGTTATAAATTCTCTTCTTTGTTTTTTTCTGCCGAGTAGAAACTAATCTTACCTGCTTGGTCCTTCAGTTTGATAATCTCTTCTGTCTGAACCTGAATTACCTTGAGGTCGGCTAAACCCCGCACGTGGAGGACCAGAATTGAATCTTTTACCTCTAGGGCCACCTCGTGGAACACTGCCACTTGCTAAAAAATATCAAAATAAGAAGTAAATCCAAAAAATCAATTACTTAACCATTCAACTCTTAAGAGATATGTTTTCGGGTGAGAATTATTTGCTCTAGTAAAACTTAACACTATAAACCTCAGAATGTTTTGTTCGGCATTTTTGTCAAAACGTGTTACAATTTTTGCCACATTGTAAATGAGGTAAAAGATAGGTTGCCAGGCAACGAAACATACGCACACTGGCAGTCAACAACAGTTGTTCATATTCTTACTTTTTTCGGTTATGAAACATTTATAATAATATACTGAAATCTGATTTTTAAGATTAACTCAAACATACGCCCACAGCAGCTAAATCGTCCAGGCAGTCAAAAAGAATTGTCGCATATTCTTACTTTTTTTCGGTAATGAAACATATAATTTGATTAAGATTAACAACTCATAAAATAATCATCAGAAGATCATTAGAATTTGTTTGGTTTTTATGAAGTTCTGCCCCATGCTAACACTTAGTATACGAAAGATGTAAAATAATGCATTTAGCTGTTCAGTTATCAAAATTCATTGAAAATCTACATAGTTTTTTGAAGTGATCGAGGGCCATAACTCTGGCAGTAATTATCGGAAATCGCTGAAAATCAATAGGATTCTTCGTCTCATGTCTTAAACAATTAAGCAATTGTGGACGCCGGACCGACAGACGGGGGCCAACAACAATATACGACCACATTTCAATGTGGGCGTTTCTTCCAAAGCTGGTAATTGAGTTGTGACACTTAATATTATGCATAGACCATGTCTGTTGTTGAAAAGACAACCATCTTTTGGGCCAACCCGTGGCCGGTTCATTTCAAAATGGATTAAGAACCCTGGGCCTATGGCTATGCTCAAAATCATTCGGTGATCTAGACCTAGACCAGCTAGTGGCCGGGCGATACCATCATCATTGATGACTATTTCCCGATTTTATAGAATTTCTACTTGGTCAATATAACAATTTCAAAAATGTGGATATTCTAAAAAAAAAAACCCCAACCCAACAACATTTATCTATTTGTTCATGATTTATTTCTAAAATAACCCAAATGAGCAGCCTTGTTTATTCAATGAGTAAATGTAAACACGGGCGAATTCCCCTAACGTGAAACATTGATGTCATGACCTGCTGAGCGCTCTCAAAATTGTCTTTAGACTTTATTAGATTAATCTCCGCAGTGGTATTTTTTTTTATTTAACTTGGACGACACAGGTATTAATATATCTAAAGTCTTTTTAAAGGGTTAGGAACAGTGATTATTTTCAGAGAATATTGCGTCAGACTTCAAAACATTGTATCTTGGTTCATTACGGATTGAATTTTAATGGCGTTTCCTAACCACGGACGTTACCATAATATACCAATGAAAAAACCCCATTTCATTACGAATCCAAACAGGTCGGTATGCCGTTGGTTGGGTGCATGGTTATGTAGTTACAGCAAGTTGATTTCCAGAGAGTAGTTTCTCATATTTTTTTATGCTCGCTAGAGTGTGTTGATGAACATTGCATCATTGGGCGGGTGGCCATGCTAGTTACCCCACAAGGATGGCAACATTTTGCTGAAAATCTGTTTTTCAACGATCAAAATGTCTTAGTATAAGAAATAAGAATATATTTCAGAAAGTCACGGTTCCAGTATTTTATATGATGTAACAAAAGAACTTACCACTACCACCTCTACCTCTTCTAGAAGGTTCACCTCTAGGAACAAAGGCATTGTAATTTTTGGTACCATCTTGATAATCTTGATTTCTCTGTGATCCTTGTCTATCAGAATCACCATAATTCCGAGAATCTCGTTTATCCCCTGAACTTCTCTCTCTATTGTTACTGTAATTACTACGACTAGAATTACGATCTTTATCCCGATTTTTAGACTGGCTAGATGAATCCTCCTTGGGTTTCGTATTCTTCGAGTCCCTATTACTTGCACTATTTTCTTTCGGACGTGAATTATCTCGTGCCTCAGATGTCCTTTCACTAGAAGTTTCACTGAATGAACCACTAGTGTCATCAACTGACACATCACTATCTTCATCTTTACCACGTCGTCTTTTAGACGCATCATAATTTTCTTCATTTTCTTCTTCCTGATCACCCCATCGTCCAATAGTACCTCGTCCACCATTATCCTGCCTACTACTATTAGAATGATATGGTCTATCATAACCACGATAATCAGATCTACCACGCCCTCGGGTCGAATAGCTTCCCCGTGATCCACGTGCTCTACCTCTACCTCGACCACGGACAAATTCCCTGCCACGACCAGCCATGCGATTTCTGTCATCATCTCGATAACGATCAGATTTATCACTATATCTTCCGTAATCTTCATCCTTCTTTCTCTTTACAGGAGGACGGCCTGATTGATTTGTGGATTCCATCTTTTTCTCTGAAGGTTTATTATCTTCATTACCTTCTTTTACATTTTCTTTTTCCCGTTCTAATGCCTCTTTTCTTTTCTGTTCCTCTTGCTTCTCTTTTGATTTTTCCCTAAAATACAATCAATTATATCAAAATGAAGAAAATAAGTACAATTTGTTCTTCAAGCAAGTAGTCAAAACATCTGCAGATAGTAATTTTAAAATAATCTTCAAACAGTGTGCTCAAAGATTATGTCAAATTTAACAAACTGAAGTAAACCAT
Source organism: Patella caerulea (assembly GCA_036850965.1). NCBI lineage: Eukaryota > Metazoa > Mollusca > Gastropoda > Patellidae > Patella > Patella caerulea. Next base: position 42,948,264 of record JAZGQO010000001.1, on the reverse strand, counting down.
AACTTAATATTTAACAGATTTAAGTAAATTAAACACTGCTGCTCTCCTCAGTTTGTAAGAATTTATAATATGTTTAAACAGACTCAAAATAAACAGTTCCCATTTCAGTAGGTGGAAAAGGTGATTTTGAGATAATGATCATAAATTTGATTTTATTGGTTTTTTATGTAGATCTTTTTTTTGACTTTTCGTGGAAGAAAGATTTTTCAACACTTTGAAAAGGTCATTTTTTGTGTTTTTTGTAATGCCATATTTCACTTCAATTATCGGAAATTGATGAAAATCAATAGACTTCTTTGTCTTATGACCTTAAACACTGTGTATGAATTTAAAGTCAATCGGATATTAACTTTGGCCTCTAGAGCATCCACAATATTTTTTGAAGTGACCAAGGGCCATAACTCTGGCACTAATTATCGGTTATCACTGAAAATCAATAGGCTTCTTCGTCTTATGACCTTAACCCTCTCGTTACGTAAGCGCCTGAAACTGCCCGTAACGTCCTGTACGGGATTGCCCGATGTCGCCCAAAACGACGGTCGGTAAAACTGATAATCAATAGGCTTCTTCATCTTATGACCTTAAACACTGTGTATAAATTTAAAGTCAATCGGATATTAACTTTGGCCTCTAGAGCGTCCATAGTATTTTTTGACACGATCAAGGGCCACAACTCTGGAACTAATTATCAGAAATCACTGAATATCAATAGACTTCTTCATCTTATGACCTTAAACACTGTGTATAAATTTAAAGTCAATCGGATATTAACTTTGGCCTTCAGAGCGTCCACAAGATTTTTCAAAGTGATCAAGGGCCATAACTCTGGCACTAATTATAGGCAAGGGTCAATATGGGCATGGAAAATTTAGTCTTCACTGGCTACTAAATGCTAAAAATTTACTAGCCAGCACCAAAATTTTAGTTGCCAGAAATTACAATGCTATTATTAACTGTAGTCTGCAACGTAAATCACTACGGTACTAGATATTACGCGTTGTTTTTTTAATCTTTATCATTATGCTAAATATAAAACAATGCAGAAAAAAGAACACCAGTTTTGATTTAAATGAATTTTAATTTTAATAATTACATTAGAACTCGAAGCACTAGACATAACGATGTCAGTAGTGTCAGTAACAACAATTAGGTCACTTTGACTCGTAGTTGAACTACTGCCACTACCGGCTAGATTTCCGTCAGAAGACAGTGTTAGAGAGGAATCTTCCTTTTTTTTTTTAAAGAAAGAGCTTAAAAGATTTTGTTTTTTATGCATTTTGTTAATATATAGGGTATAACTTTAATGTATGGGTGAGAATTATTAGAAATATGGGTCAACTACATGCGTAGTCGGCCATTTTGTATACATTGCCATAAGCATAGAAATTAGAACGATTTTCGGCACATGGTAAGAAAATATACGAATGTCGTAAATAATGTCGTTAAATTTGAGTTATTTCCCCTAGTAAGTTCCGGTTTAACGAAGCGCTGAATAAACAATTTCAATTTTGTAAAATAAACTTTGTAATTATTTTAAAACGAGAAAAAAAACTTTACAGTCGCCAGCTGGCGACTCAAGTGAAAATTTTAACTAGCCAGAAAATATATTTGGTCGCCATGTAGAGCCTTGATTATAGGCTTCTTTGTTTCATGAGCTTAAACACTGTGTATAAATTTAAAGTCAATCGGATATTAACTTTGGCCTCTAGAGCGTCCACAAGATTTTTTGAAGTGATCAAGGGCCATAACTCTGGTAGTTATTATCGGAAATCGCTGAAAAACAATAGGTTTCTTCGACTCATGTCACTCATGACCTTAAACACTGTGTATAAATTTAAAGTCAATCGGATATTAACCAATGTGGGCGTATAAAAATTATTTGTATTTTGCAGTTTATTCATTTTGACTAAAGTGCAAATGATTAATTATATGTTTTATATTATAGAGAATGTTTAATATATAAAAAGAAACTTTTTCAACAGAATTTATGATAAATGTAAATTTGTTACTTTCGTGGCGAAATATAAGAGTGCAATTTGTCTGAATTTAATGAAAAATAATCATTTCTATAATATTCAATACATTGTAATTGCATATGCATGCCCTTAATCTTTCCTCAAACTACCCCCATGGCCATGAGATGACTAAATATTGGGGCGATTTAGTCAATGTTAATCATTAAGTACAAGTCAACCTTCGAGAATACCACATTTTATGGTTTTCTCGAACAATGATGAACTCAATGATTAGGCTAATCAAAGTTTATAAAAATCTTAGCTTAAAAAATTTAATCAGCCTTTGAGAATATGGCTGGTTGAAAAGTCAGAGATTAATTCTATGATTAGCACTAATCCACTTTCGAAAATACTGGTCTTAATATGGATTTAGCTGTTCAGTTAAAAAAATTCATTGAAAATCAATATACTTGTTTGTCTCAAGACCTTAAACATGTCAATCTGAAGTCAATCGTAGGAAAAGGTTGGCCTCTTGGCGTCACAAGATTTTTCCAAAGTGATCGAGGGAAATCCTTAGCAGTAATTATCGGAAATTGTTGAAATTTAATAGGCTTCTTTGTTTAATGACCTTAAACACTGTATGAATTTAAAGTCATTCGGATATTAACTATGGTCTCTGGATTATTAACAAGATTTTTTGAAGTCAAGGACGGGGACAATAACAATATACAACCACATTTTAATGTGGGCGTATAAAAATGGTTAAAACCAAAGAAAATTTCTGCACTCGGACACAAATTAGCGTATAATTAGGTGGAAAAGGTGATTTTGAGATTATGATTATACATTTCATTTTATTAGTTTTTTTAAGTATATCTCATCATTCTTCTCACAAAACTTTTTACAGATTCAAAATCGGATGAAATTTTTTTTATTTTATTGAGGTTCAAAGTTGCGATTTTTGACTTTCGCGGAAGAAAGGTTTTTCAACACTTTGAAAAAGTCATTTTGGGTGTTTTTTGTGAAGCAATATTTCATTTACTATCAAAACTATCAAAAATGTAGATGTAAAGTCACGAAATACAACTTTAAAGCTAATTATGTTTCAATTTTCACATTTCTGTAATAATTACACCGATTTCCACAGCAACTGCAAATTACATAAGTTTTCTCAAAAAATTCCATTTTTGTCGAAGTGATTTTGGTCAATTTTTTCATCAAAAATGGTATTATCCATGTTACATCTGAAATATTGAACCTGGTTGTTATGCATTTTAAAATCAGTAGCTATCAAGTGAGATTAACAGGAAAAAAAAGAGTAAAAATATCTATATGTCTTTTCTCAAGAGCTGGATTTATGTTCATTTTTGAACAACTGTTCCCGGCACACATTTGCCTATTTTTTTTGGGGGGGGGGGGGGACATTAATAAAATAAGAAGGAATTGAGATACGGAAGTGAAATTATATGAATATGTCAAAAAGTTTGTGAATTTTTAAAATTACATATTTCCAATCCGCCAATTATCAATTTTGGTTGTCATAGCAACCAAAATTGAAAAAATGCAATTTTTGACCATTTTCAACGCTATTTACCATAACCTAAAAGGTGATCACATTTAAAAATAAGCATTTTAAAATATTTTAAACCTAAGTAATGTCAAATGATATGGATTTTTTAGGTTTGAGCCAAATATTAAGGAGTTTGAGTGGTTACCATAGCAACAACTGTATATTTTTTAAAAAAGCATCATTTTCCGATTATTTTCTCATTAATATTAATTTTTATATTATTTTAAGTCAGTAGCTGTCAGGCAATGATTGAACAAATAATATAACAAGATATTTATATGCCATCTCTTTATACGCTGGAATGGGGTTCACGTTTGAAAAACATTCTGCTACTGGAAATTGCCCAATTTTAGGCTTAAAAAAATTATGAAGGAATTGAGATTTTCAAGTGAAATTTGTGTACCGTACTGGTAAACGTAGTGAATTTTAAAAATTACTTATCTTTTCTCTTCTATAATACTTAATATTTGGTTGTTATAGCAATCACCCCCCCCCCCCCCCAAAAAGGCAATGTTATTCAATTTTCAAACCATTTGATCACCATGAAAAACCAAAAAGGTAATGTTATTCAATTTTCAAACCAATTGATCACCATGCCAAACCACATATTTACAGCCTATGTAATATAAAATATTATGAATTGTATAATTTTAGAGAAATATTAAGGATTTTTGATGGTTGCCTTAGCAACCAAATAATTTTAAAGAAAGGACAACTGTTTTATAATCACTGTTCTCAGCATTCGTTGCTTACATTATTGTTAGAATTCTGCTTTTACATATTATTTCTACTCAGAAGATAACAACATTGACCAATAGAAAAATATTCTCTAGTCTAAGGACTAAATAGTAAAAGTAGGTTACTCAGTTACTGATGATAGGCTATGGCCTAGTCGTGTTTAATTTAGGCCTGGGCCTGGAACCTACCATGTTGACAAGTCAAAGATTTTTTTGTTTCTACTTCACTTTTGAATATTTCTATTATTCCTTCAAATCAATATATGTAGCCTATTGAGCAACTTTATTATTTTTTGTATATTTTAATCAATGTAAATAAATATCAAATAAAGGCCTAAAAGGCCTTACGCTTGTCGTTTCTTAGAATTTGTTATTGTTAACTGATTAACAAATGTGATACTTGAGGTGTTAATTAGTTCCCCTAAAAAACAAGAATTAAAATTATAATAATTAGTATGACAACTGTAATATGATGCTAAATTATCTATAAAAAGTTTTGCAAAATTGGGTATCCGTATCGACATTGTTGACATATGACTGACCTAATTTAATTCAGATCTATGTCGGTCGGTTCTATCAATCATCTCAAAACAAAATGTTGTAAATCGCCAACGACAAATCCAGAAATAGTCATTCAAATTATTTCAACTGGCGTTGATTCTTTTGTTGATCCAACTTTATTTGGGTACAATTCTCTTTTTAAGTGGAAAGAAATCGTATGTTATGTATACGGTAGGTACCACATTATCGTCCACACGCCGACTCGCGGCTACAGTCAGTACAGACCGCACGGACAGAGACCTGTGTGGATATTTTCCGGTTTCATTTCCATTCGCGTGCACAGAAATACGTTAACATTGGGCTTGGATATTTCATTAAACAGCGAATTTATGATTTCAGGGCATTGAAACAGTCGACAATTTTATAGAATTTTTCCATTCTTGAAATATGTTTAGCGTTATAAGTAGAGACGTGTGGTAGCTCGTAGGAAATTTCCATTCGATCCTCAGATCCTGTCACGTGGTTATAAAAGCGCGCGAATATGAGTCATGTGATGTAAATAAAGTCAACTCCGTGAAATACGTAAAAAAAATGGATTTTAACTATGTTATTTATTTTCAGGCAAGTCTTTATACATTTAACATAACGCTTACTTCATAAATTAACATCGGATTTGCCTTTCGACGTAATTTACCGCGAATATGAGGCTTAGGAACTTGGAATACATTAATTAGTTTTGGTGTTGAAATGACGTCATAACAAGGCAAAACTACGCGATTTATTTTTGACAAAATTGCTCATTGTATACAATTTTCAAATGCTCCGCTCAGGTTCTTAAAATGCTCTGATTTTGTTGATTTTAATAGCATTGAAACGACAATAAAACGAACTTTCGATCGGCGGGGGGTGATATCCTGGCAAATCGCCACAAAAAAAGATTACGTGAATTGAAGCAGGGTTCCCGCGGCTTCGTCAAACATTTTTTCAAGGATATTCAAGGATAATTATACGTCAAATTCCAGGATTTTCAAGGACATTTTTAGCCTAAAGTTACAATTTTTCATCTTAAAAACAACCAAAACATTACCAAATATCGTTATAATTGAAGACATAAACTGTTTTTTATTATTACAGATCGACTTTCGGCACACCGGGGCAAACTCCCGCCATTTTTAAAACAGGGTTATTTCCCTTTTCCTTATTATGCATTGTTTAATGTAATTACTAATACCGATTTTGATTAGTCAGAGTAGTGGCTTCTAGTATGTTAATCGGACAATGGAGTCACGTGAGAGTATTTGGTTGCCTAACGGTAAATGTCATTGGCTTGTCTTGTTATTACGTGACAAAACACAGCTGTTTATTTAGATCAGTTGATTGACAGGTATACGTCAGAGTTATTGTTTAGTATAACCAGCATTACTTATAATCTAAACGGTTTTTTTTTAGGATCAACTTACCAGTATTACCAACAAAATTAAGGATCTCAACTGAAATTCAAGGATATTTTCCTATTTTCGCGAAATTCAAGGATATTTTCCTATTTTCGCGAAATTCAAGGATATTCAAGACCTTGAAAATGAAATTTTAAATTTAAGGATATTCAAGGATTTTCAAGGACCGCGGGAACCCTGTGAAGCCTTCAACTTAAAAAAAAGGCATGGTATTTCGAAAAACCAACAAAGCACCCCCCGCCGATCGAAAGATCGTTCAATTACCTTTCTAATAATATTAAAATGAAAAAAAAATATTAAAAGTAAAGACCTGAGCGGAGCACTTGAAGTGAGGTACCCTCGTTTAAAAACGTGACAAAATTTTTTACCGTAACGTCAAAACACGCGAAATTGACGTTTTTCAACTTACGTTTATGAAATTAATAAGAAGAATAGGTATATAAAAATTATACCAAACAAAAGAGCAAGATATCGGCTTTCAAAATCCGTTTTATATATTAATAAAGATTATATAACGACTGTGTGACGTTAAGTTTAAAAAAGGTTACAAATCAGGAAAAAACGACTTTCTTCCAACGCGAGCAATGGGAGTTGTGACACCTAGTATAATTAGAAATCTACATGTGCGACTTACGAATCATTTAGTTATCACTGGTTATGTGAATATACTTACCAATAATTAGGTTGTTTATTTTCAGGCTCATTTTTTGGCTTGGATTCCCAGTCATTCTTGGGTTTTGTGTCCCAATCATACTTGTCATTTTTGGATTGCTCCCAGTCTAACTTGCATGGTTTTGATTCCCACTCGTTTTTTGAAGGTTTATGTTCATGCTCAGGTTTGGGACTACGGAATTCTCGATCATTTTTATTATAAGATTTGTTGTCCCATTCTGGTTTCTTAGGTTTGTTCAACCATTCACTTTTATTCGGAGGTCTATTATCCCACTTTGACTTCGGAGGCTGGTCACGGTGTTTATTCTCCCACTCATTACTCTTTTTATTATCAATCTCATTTCTTTTCCCTTTATCATAATCACTCCTTGTTTCATTAAGTTTAATATCTTTGTTTGGAGTTTTTAATTCTTTTAACAATTCCTGTAACAGCAAAAAAAAAAAAATCTTTTTATTTTATAAATGTAAAATCAAACAAATTTTGGAACTGCGCATGCGCAGGGTACGGACGTGTGTTTGAAACAGCTCAGCAAATTATCTGAGATTTTGCTAGTTTTATCATATTCACTAGTATTATGCAGCATTAATGGCAGCTACGAAGAACAGCTAAGTATCCCGCAACTTTTAAGCGTTATCGAGCTTTTATGTAACTGTATATAGTCTAGCATTGTGTCAATGTGTGTTTCCTATCCCACAAGGTGAGATCGAACCAGAATGATTTCATTCGGAAACTCATACTCAAATCAATCAAGGATGGTGTCGCCCATGTGCTTCGTCATTTATATCTTTATGATTCCATTCATATGTATTAAACAGAACTTTAGAGAAGATATTAAATACTCAGGACAAGGAACCTCAATTTACTCAGAAAGGAAACATGATCTCATGCGTAAACTATACAAGGTAGCTGTAGGCTACACTGACATGCTCTTTAAAACTGACAATGATAACCACAAACTTGGTGCTCACAAACCCCGATTTACTGCTGCAACCAAAAGTGTTTCCACAGCGATTTTGCTTCTACTTGTTCTCTCAGGAGATGTCCACACAAACCCAGGGCCAACGAAGTATCCATGTGGAGACTGCAGGCGCCCAGTTGCAAAAAACCACCGTGCTGTACTCTGCGAAATATGCTCAACCTGGTACCATATATAAAATGTGCAAATATCTCGGCACAACTATACAAACACTATACATCCTTAGAAAACTTCGAATGGAAATGCACAATGTGCATGGAGGATGAAACGTTTGTTTTTCCGTTCACTGACTATTCATTAAACACAACAATTTCTGATATTGACATTTCGCTGGACGAGTCCACAAATGATGTCCCTTTATGTTCCATTTTTGATGAACTATGTGAAACACGAAAAAAATACCCATCAAACTTCCTATGTGCTTATTTAAACATAAACAGCCTAAGACATAAATTTGATCAAATTTGTGAGCTTCTCATAAACCACACTGTTGATCTACTTTTCACCTCTGAAACAAAACTTGATGACAGTTTTCCAAACGCACAATTTGATGTGGACAACTACCACCTATGGAGAGCCGATAGAAACAATCATGGAGGAGGTATAGCGGCATACCTACGATCTGACCTACCCGGACACAGAGTTAAATCTATGGACTTTAAAAACATTGAATCAATATCAATAGAACTAAACCTAAACAATGTGAAGTGGCTAATTCAGGGAGTGTACAGACCCCCTAGTATGTCTGAAAACAACTTTACAAGTGATTTCTGTAAATCTTTTGATACATGTACTACTAAATACGATAATCTATTAGTGTTAGGAGATATTAACTATGACTTGTTAACAGCAAAAGGCCAGCCCCTACAAAATGTGTGTGACATTTTTGATCTTTCAAACCTAGTAAAAAATCCAACATGTTTTCCCAAAAACACTGACCCAACCTTAATAGATGTAATACTTACAAACAAACCTAACCTTACAGGGAAAATATGCAATTTTAATACAGGCATTAGTGATGTACATAATATAATAGCTGTTCAACTAAAAAGCAAAATCACATCCATAATAAAGGAAAATGTAACATATAGAAGTTTTAAACACTTTAACATTGATAACTTTCATACAGACCTTAGTAACAAACTACTTCAAGAAACAGAGATACACACAGATGTAAATACTGCATACAGCCAGTTCAACAATGTATTAAAAGACATTATTGACAAACATGCGCCATTGAAAACAAGAAAACCTAGACTTAACTCAGCACGGTTCATGAACAAAAGACTTAGACAAGAAATCTACCAAAAGAGAATGCTACACAACAAATATAAGGCAATCCGCACCTCCCAAAATTGGGAGAAATACAGAACACAAAGAAACAAAGTAACAAAACTCAGAAACCAATCAATAAAGCGATATTTTATAGACAGATGCACAGGGGGGCAAAACACACAAAATTTTTGGACAACTATAAAACCTTTCATTAGAAACAAAGGCTCCCACAAACAAGTAGATATAATATTAGAAGACAATGACAAAATAATAAACAAACAGACTGACGTTGCAGAACTCTTTAATACTTTCTTTGTTAATGTCGCTAAAAACATAGGATCAAATAGTCAAATTATAGATGAGAACCATCCAAGTCTGCAAGTAATAAGGGACAACAAACAAGAGGACATCTCATTTACTTTTAAACCAGTAGATATAGAGTTTATCAACAAACAACTTAACAAAATAAACCCCAAAAAAGCAACTGGACATGATGACATCTCCCCCAAAATACTAAGACTAGCCCAACCCATAATCTGTGAGCCCCTCACTACACTTGTAAACCTATCTCTTACGTCATCGACATTTCCAGATACATTAAAAATAGCACAAGTCAAACCACTACACAAAAAGAACAGTACACTAGACAAGGGAAATTACAGACCTGTCAGTATACTACCTGCACTTTCCAAGGTTTTTGAGAGAACCATACACACACAACTCAGTGAGTTCTTTGAAGATGTCTTCCATCCTTACCTCTCTGCATTTAGAGCTGGTTATGGATGCCAAACAGCTCTACTAAGAGTTATTGAGGACTGGAAAATGGCGTTAGACCAGAACAAGTATGTAGGATGCATACTAATGGATCTCTCGAAGGCCTTCGACTGTCTACCACACAACCTTCTGTCACTAAAGCTAAGTAACTATGGACTGTCAGCTTCAGCCATAGAACTACTCTCGGACTACCTTAACGATAGGAAACAAAGCGTCAAACTAGGAAACACCACAAGTACCTTCCTGTCACTATATAAAGGAGTCCCCCAAGGCTCAATCTTAGGTCCAATTTTATTCAATGTATTTATTAATGATATTTTTCATTTCATACAACACTGCGACCTATACAACTACGCGGACGACAACACTTTAAGTAAGTCACACACCTCACTAGACACTGTAAAAACAGCTCTACAAATAGATAGCGATTCACTCATACACTGGTTCGCAGATAATCACATGCAAGCAAATCCAGACAAATTCCAAGGGAAAGGGAAAAAAGCACATAAGGAAGACATTACTTTCCAAATAGGAAACACAACAATCAACTGCGAACCAGAAGTCAAATTATTAGGGGTCACAATAGACTTTCAACTAAACTTTCACACACACGTAGCTAACATATGTAAAAAAGCATCGAAACAATTAAATGTTTTGAAACGAATAGGGAAACATTTAAACAGACTAGGTAAACTCACCATTTACCACTCGTTTATACTTTCAAACTTTAACTTCTGTCCACTCACATGGCATTTTTGTGGGGAAACAAATACAAAAAAGATGGAAAAAATCCAGGAAAGGGCACTAAAATTTATTTATGACGACCAAGAAAATACATACGAAAACCTACTAGCTCGTTCAAAACTACCTTCACTTAAAATTAGGCGTCTTAGGAGCTTCGCGATCGAAGTTTTTAAAATTGTAAACAAACAAACACCTGTTTACTTACACGACCTCATTAACATAACAGACAAGGCATATACTTTTAGATACCACAACAAAGCTGACATACCACAGGTTAGGACCACAACATATGGGAAAAACTCTTTTAGGTCTGAAGCACCAAAAATTTGGAACTCCCTACCAGACCACTTTAGGACAATAAACACAACTACACAATTTAAAACACTAATAAACAGCTGGTACGGACCACAATGCAAATGCAACACATGCAGACAACACATAATGACACAGTGCTAACTTAATATATACTTTTACTCTCATATAATTTATTTTGTTTTATTTTGTTTTCACCATATACCATTATCTTTCATCTTTTAAGACAGTGCTAAATTATCTAGTTACTTGTGATACGTATTGTGATATTTGTATTTGTGATGTTTTTATGTTTTGTTTTATGTGTATATATGTGTCGGTTTTAATAGCTTATTAAAGCTAATGTTAACTTTGTTATAATATGTACCGACTTGAAATAAACTTTGATTTGATTTGATTTGATTTAAATGAATAGCAGAACTTCACATCTCATTATGACATAAACTACATTCCTTGTCAGCACTGGTCTTGAACAATGCCATGTGATCCACTTAGACCTAATTATCCAGATCAAAACCAACCTGCATTGACCTACTTTCACAAGCATTCAATTAACCTGTGTAGAGCAAATTCAACCGGACGTTCCCTGGTAAGATACGCCCACATTTTGCAAGCTAAAACAAATCAACAGTAGGGTGCCCCATGTTCCATAAATTGTCATGATTTGTAACCCTTTTTCAACTTAACGTCATACGTTAGCTATTTAATATTTTGTAATAACTTTTAAATATTTGGGAAGCAGATATGGCTTTTGATGATGTAATTTTTATACGTCCACATGGAAATGTGGTCGTATATTGCCGTCACCCCCGTCCGTCCATCTGTCGGTCGGTCAGTCTGTCCACAATTTCTTGTGAACGCTCTAGAGGCTCAAGTTAATATCCGATTGACTTTAAATTTATACACGGTGTTTAATGTCTTGAGATGAAGAAGCCTATTGATTTTCAGCGCTCTAGAGGCTCAAGTTAATATCCGATTGAATTTAAATTTATACATGGTGTTTAAAGTCATGATACAACGAAGCCTATTAATTTTCAGCGATTGACTTGAAATTTATACACGGTGTAAGTTTAAGGGCATGAGACGAAGAAGCCTATTGATTTTCGGTGATATCCGATAATTACTACCAGAGTTATAACCCTTGATCACTTTGACAAATCTTGTGAACGCTCTAGGGGCTAAAGTTATGGCCCTTGATCACTTTGAAAAATCTAAAGTTAATATCCGATTGACTTTAAATTTTTACACACTATTTACGGTCATGATACAAAATAGCCTATTTATTTTCAGCGATATCCGATAATTACTGCCAGAGTTATGAGCCTTGATCACTTTGAAAAACCTTGTGAACGCTCTAAAGGCTAAAGTTGATATCCGATTGACTTTAAATTTGTACACAGTGTTTAGGGTCATGAGACGAAGAATCCTATTTGATTTTCAGTGATATCTGATAATTTCTGCCAGAGTGATGGCACGTGGTCACTCTAAAATATCTTGTGGACGAAGGCCTTGAGACAAACCATCAAAACTATTCTAATCATTTCTGATAATTACTTAATGGGCTATTACTCGTAATAAGATTATCATGCGACAATCCTTGTTGACTGCCCGGACGACATAGCTGTTGTGGGCGTATGTTTTGTTGCCTGGCAACCTATCTTTGTGTGTGTGTTCATTATATTTATTTCATAAACTTAAGTTGAAGAACCTTAATTAAGTTAATTTCCTGTGTTTTAATGTTACGCTTAAAAATTCTGTCACATTTTTAAACGAGGGTACCCCACTTCCAAGTGCTTGACGAACGCACTTATTAATATTTTTTTTTTCATTCTGATATCATTGGAAAGATAAATGAACTATCTTTCAATTGGTCGGGGGCGCCCTTTCGGCTTCATAAAATACCGTGCATTTTTTGCGAGTTAAAAGTCCCGATTTTTTTCCTTATTACTTCAGCCAAAAAATCTCTAGTAAATCCTAACTCTGTATGTTCCGGATTACAACATCATCCGTCCTGTCACATGATTTCCATTGAATCGTCACCGTATAATACTGCCTTAAATCGGTAGGTGTCAAGCAATTACCAATTAATTGTCCGTTAGCTTAAAACTTGATGGGTGTGAAGCCACAAAAGATTAACAAGCAATCACCAATCAATTATCAGTAAGATTAAAAAACGCTATCATGCAGGCCTTGAGATTTGACGGGCGCCCGCAAATTCAAACCGGCAAACACGAATTATCGCGCCAGCAAATTATTCAATTTTATTAACATTGATCATGGATGAATTCTCCATCAAAAAGCCCTGGTCGATTTTAAGATGTCACCATCACATCGCTGTTTTTTTAAATTCAGGACCAAAGTTATCTTCCGAGATATGGAATTATCATTTTAATGAATTAATGAGCGGTGCCGAGGTGAAGAAACACCAGCGAGGCTGGAAGGGAAACGTGAAATTTAGATCAGTTGTAACAAAATACATCGACGCGCATTTCTGCATATTTATTTCAGAATTTTTCCAAAACTATTTAAAAACATTGACAGTTATTTGTAAGATAGGTTGCCAGGCAACGAAACATACGCCCACAACAGCTAAGTCCTCCGGGCAGTCAACAAGGGTTGTCGCATATTGTTTCTTTTGTCAGTAAGGAGAACATTTACAACACATGATAATCTTATTACGAGTAATAGCCCATTAAATAACTATCAGAAATGATTAGAATAGTTTTGATGGTTTGTCTCAAGGCCTTTGTCCACAAGATATTTCAAAGTGATCAAGTGCCAGAAATTATCAGATATCACTGAAAATCAAATAGGATTCTTCGTCTCATGACCCTAAACACTGTGTACAAATTTAAAGTCAATCGGATATTAACTTTAGCCTCTAAAGCGTTCACAAGATTTTTCAAAGTGATCAAGGGTCATAACTCTGGCAGTAATTATCAGATATCACCGAAAATCAATAGGCTTCTTCGTCTCATGACCTTAAACATTGTGTATAAATTTAAAGTCAATCGGATATTAACTATAGCCTCTAGAGCGTTCACAAGATTTTTCAAAGTGATCAAGGGTCATAACTCTGGTAGTAATTATCGAATATTGCTGAAAATCAACAGGCTTCTTCATATCATGACCTTAAACACTGTGTATAAATTTAAAGTCAATCAGATATTAACTTTAGCCTCTAAAGCGTTCACAAGATTTTTCAAAGTGATCAAGGGTCATAACTCTGCCAGTAATTATCAGATATCACCGAAAATCAATAGGCTTCTTTGTCTCATGACCTTAAACACTGTGTATAAATTTAAAGTCAATCGGATATTAACTTTAGCCTCTAGAGCGTTCACAAGATTTTTCAAAGTGATCAAGGGTCATAACTCTGGTAGTAATTATCGGATATCACCGAAAATCAATATGCTTCTTCGTCTCATGCCCTTAAACACTGTGTATAAATTTAAAGTCAATCGGATATTAACTTTAGCCTCTAGAGCGTTCACAAGATTTTTCAAAGTGATCAAGGGTCATAACTCTGGTAGTAATTATCGGATATCACCAAAAATCAATAGGCTTCTTCGTCTCATGCCCTTAAACACTGTGTATAAATTTAAAGTCAATCGGATATTAACTTTAGCCTCTAAAGCGTTCACAAGATTTTTCAAAGTGATCAAGGGTCATAACTCTGGTAGTAATTATCGGATATCACCGAAAATCAATAGGCTTCTTCGTCTCATGCCCTTAAACACTGTGTATAAATTTAAAGTCAATCGGATATTAACTTTAGCCTCTAAAGCGTTCACAAGATTTTTCAAAGTGATCAAGGGTCATAACTCTGGCAGTAATTATCAGATATCACCGAAAATCTATAGGCTTCTTTGTCTCATGACCTTAAACACTGTGTATAAATTTAAAGTCAATCGGATATTAACTATAGCCTCTAGAGCGTTCACAAGATTTTTCTAAGTGATCAAGGGTCATAACTCTGGTAGTAATTATCGGATATCGCTGAAAATAAATAGGCTTCTTCGTCTCACGACCTTAAACACCGTGTATAAATTTCAAGTCAATCGGATATTAACTTTAGCCTCTAGTACGTTCACAAGAAATTGTGGACGATGGACGGACCGACAGACGGACGGACGGGGGCGTCGGCAATATACGACCACATTTCCATGTGGGCGTATAAAAATTACTTACAAGACTATAAAACCAACAAATATTCAAAATAAGGTGAAAAAATGTAATCCTTTTGTCTCCATTACAACCTCTATGTAACTCTAAAAATAGTAGCCTATCATAATTAGCGATTTACCAGTACATTCAACATGGCAGTAGAGACAATGAAGTCTATCAAAGAGAGGCTTGTTTTTGTTCATTCATGTAACTTGATAGTAAATAAACAAGCCAACAGTGAGGCTGATGTCCCCCGCCGAAATCCCAAAATAAATAGATGACACATATTAATTAATCGCACATTTATTTTTTTCAAACGCATCAAGCAATCAAACTGTACACGAAGTGTCATAGAAAAATGCTAAAACCGATGAGAAAAATGAAAATGTACCCTAGTTAGGGGGACCTTAAAGGCAGACAAAAGGGCCCCCACGCTTGACAAAAGGGCCCCACTGGCCAAGGGAAAGGGCCCTCGTGTCTGAGTCAATCGTTTCTATACACTGTTACTGTCGAATCCATTACTGAATGAAAATGCAGTCATTGTATTGGCATAAAAATCATCAATCAAGATGAACCTAAGTTATCTTGTCCCAAAGTATCAACCAATCAAATTGTTTATCTCTGCCTACCCTAAGCAGAAAATGCTCATCTTCGAACTCCATCAAGGCATTGACCTAATAAGCATACACACCAATTTTGAACATTTTAACTCAATTAGAAGGAGTTATTGTGTTCCAAAGTCTCGGTAAATCAAATTGCTTATCGCTCTGCTTACCCTGAGCAGAAAATGCTTATTATCGATCTTAGTCAAGGCATTACTGTAATGAAACTATACACCAAGTTTCATCATTCTCACTTTATTAGAACTAAAGTTATCGTGTCCCAAAGCATCAACCAATCAAATTGCTTATATCTCTGCTTACCCTAAGCGGAAAATGCTCATCTTCGAACTCCATCAAGGCATTGACCTAATAAGCATACACACCAATTTTGAACATTTTAACTCAATTAGAAGGAGAGTTATTGTGTTCCAAAGTCTCGGTAAATCAAATTGCTTATCGCTCTGCTTACCCTGAGCAGAAAAAGCTCATTATCGATCTTAGTCAAGGCATTACTGTAATGAAACTATACACCAAGTTTCATCACTCTCACTTTATTAGAACTAAAGTTATCGTGTCCCAAAGCATCAACTAATCAAATTGCTTATCTCTGCTTACCCTAAGCGGAAAATGCTCATCTTCGAACACCATCAAGGCATTGACCTAATAAGCATACACACCAATTTTGAACATTTTAACTCAATTAGAAGGAGAGTTATTGTGTTCCAAAGTCTCGGTAAATCAAATTGATTATCGCTCTGCTTACCCTGAGCAGAAAAAGCTCATTATCGATCTTAGTCAAGGCATTACTGTAATGAAACTATACACCAAGTTTCATCACTCTCACTTTATTAGAACTAAAGTTATCGTGTCCCAAAGCATCAACCAATCAAATTGCTTATCTCTGCTTACCCTAAGCGGAAAATGCTCATCTTCGAACACCATCAAGGCATTGACCTAATAAGCATATACACGAAGTTTGAACATTTTAACTCAATTAGAAGGAGAGTTATTGTGTTCCAAAGTCTCGACCAATCAAATTTGCGTATCGCTCTGCTTACCCTGAGCAGAAAATGCTCATTATCGAACTTAGTCAAGGTATTACTGTAATGAAACTATACACCAAGTTTCATCACTCTCACTTAATTAGAACTAAAGTTATCGTGTCCCAAAGCATCAACCAATCAAATTGCTTATCTCTGCTTACCCTAAGCGGAAAATGCTCATCTTCGAACTCCATCAAGGCATTGACCTAATAAACACATACACCAAGTTTAAACATTCTAGCTCAATTAGGAAGAGAGTTTTTGTGTCCCAAAAAGTGTGACGGACAGACAGACAGACGGACGAACCCATTTTAATAGTCCCCCAACTTTCTTCAAGGCGGGGGACAATAACACGCATACAAGCTGACATACAGTAGCATAATTTGTGATTGAAATGCATATTGGAAGCCCAGTATGTGTCAAAGTTTAGTGGACTACCTATGGCATAGGTCGTAGCCCTCACATCATACAGATGTCAACACGTCGTCGTAATAACAGTATTTAATGCAAATTTGAGCTTGTCCCACTGTTCTAAGAAAAACAATGAATTCATGGAGCTGTCAAAATGTAATCAAATGTATGATATCAATTAATTAAGAAATGGAATTATTTTAAATGCTTTTTTATTATGAACAGTTACAACAGTATTACTATATAGCTAGTACACATAACCTATTCAAAAGTGTTTATTTATACACTCTGTATTTAATGTAAACTAGTTATAATAAGCATTGTCTCAGATAAATTTTGTGGTGTTAAATAGCTCCAGCAAAATATATGGCGAACACATTTTATCACACCAAGATGATTTTCAGATCAAGGCCTGGCTATTGTGTAGGTCTTTGTTGATTACCTTGATAATTTTATAATTGTACAATTCCTGTCACCTGTTAGAAACATTCGTTGAGCATGCTGATTCAACCCAAATAACGTAAGTTTGTCCACGTTGAGCTGAAATGAGCCGACGTTACGGTTTATGACCTTGACCCTCATCATCAATAGCTGCAGTTAACTAAACACAGTGTTTAGCCTTTTATGTAAGCAGATGAAATGTATAAGAAACGCCCTGTAGTATTTTAACCATTGACCACAGCTTTCGCCATTGAGGGTCAAGGTCATAAAACGGCCACTGAGAACGTAACGTATAAAAATTGATGTTAGAAAATTTTGAATGTACAGAAAAGTTTATCATTTTTAAAGGGAATAACGTTATGGTGATTCGAATCAACATTATATTAGTAAGTGCAGGAGGACCGCATTACACGCAAAAAACAAAAACCTATAAGATTAACCTGCGGAAAATACTTTCGGGTTTTTCGAAGTTACAATATTTCCGATTTTGACAAAACTGGGTATTCCGACACTCTGTGACTTCCAACATATTGCAACGATCCCTTACGATGTCGGATTTGACATTCACGCTATAGCACCCCTGAACGATTGAAAGTTCGTTTTATTACCGTTTTGATGCTATTAAAATCATCAACATCGGAGCATGTTAAGTGCGCCCGTCCAGCACTTGAAAATGAAATACAATGAGAAATTTTGTCAAAAATAAATCACATAGTTTTTGCCTTATGTCATTTCAACACTAAAACTAAAATGTATTCCAAGTTCCTAATCTCATTCACCAGGGGTTTCATTAATAGCCGGCGAATTTCCCCGCGCCGGCTATATTTTGATTCCATCTGACAATTTATTTGGATTTGATACATAATGAAAAGGTTGTAAATGTAGTGGTAGTCCAGCGTTTTGCTACGTAAAAGTAAGGAACGGATAGCCGGCGAGTTTACAAACTGTACGCTCAACAATAAACAGCGTCGAGGGTAGCCGCTACTGTTGGGCGCTAGACGGCTTGAAAAGTATAACGCGATAATATTAATTGAGGCAGTATTCTGTACCTCCTTTCAAAAAGAGTTACCGGTGTAGTTTAATATCGTGCCTTTCCTTTTTTCACCCGCTCGACATGAAATAACATTTATACTAGGTGTCACAACTCCCATTGCTCGCGTTGGAAGAAAGTCGTTTTTTCCCGATTTGTCACCTTTTTTAAACTTAACGTCACACAGTCGTTATATAATCTTTATTAATATTTAAAACGGATTTTGAAAGCCGATATCTTGCTCTTTTGTTTGGTATAATTTTTATATACCTATTCTTCTTATTAATTTCATAAACGTAAGTTGAAAAACGTCAATTTCGCGTGTTTTCACGTTACGGTAAAAAATTTTGTCATGTTTTTAAACGAGGGTACCCCGCTTCAAGTGCTCCGCTCAGGTCTTTATTCTTAATATTTTTTTTTTCATTTTAATATTATTAGAAAGGTAATTGAACGATCTTTCGATCGGCGGGGGGTGCTTTGTTGGTTTTTCGAAATACCATGCCTTTTTTTTAAGTTGAAGGCTTCAATTCACGTAATCTTTTTTTGTGGCGATTTGCCAGGATATCACCCCCCGCCGATCGAAAGTTCGTTTTATTGTCGTTTCAATGCTATTAAAATCAACAAAATCGGAGCATTTTAAGAACCTGAGAGGAGCATTTGAAAATTGTATACAATGAGCAATTTTGTCAAAAATAAATCGCGTAGTTTTGCCTTGTTATGACGTCATTTCAACACCAAAACTAATTAATGTATTCCAAGTTCCTAAGGCTCATATTCGCGGTAAATTACGTCGAAAGGCAAATCCGATGTTAAATAACATAGTTAAAATCCATTTTTTTACGTATTTCACGGAGTTGACTTTATTTACATCACATGACTCACATTCGCGCGCTTTTATAACCACGTGACAGGATCTGAGGATCGAATGGAAATTTCCTACGAGCTACCACACGTCTCCACTTTTAACGCTAAACATATTTCAAGAATGGAAAAATTCTATAAAATTGTCGACTGTTTCAATGCCCTGAAATCATAAATTCGCTGTTTAATGAATTATCCAAGTCCAATGTTAATGTATTTCTGTGCACGCGAATGGAAATGAAACCGGAAAATATCCACACAGGTCTCTGTCCGTGTGGTCTGTACTGACTGTAGCCGCGAGTCGGCGTGTGGACGATAATGTGGTACCTACCGTATAAATACATAACATACGATTTCTTTCCACTTAAAAAGAGAATTGTACCCAAATAAAGTTGGATCAACAAAAGAATCAACGCTAGTTGAAATAATTTGAATGACTATTTCTGGATTTGTCGTTGGCGATTTACAACATTTTGTTTTGAGATGATTGATAGAACCGACCGACATAGATCTGAATTAAATTAGGTCAGTCATATGTCAACAATGTCGATACGGATACCCAATTTTTCAAAACTTTTTATAGATAATTTAGCATCATATTACAGTTGTCATACTAATTATTATAATTTTAATTCTTGTTTTTTAGGGGAACTAATTAACACCTCAAGTTACAAGTATCACATTTGTTAACCAGTTAACAATAACAAATTCTAAGAAACGACAGGCGTAAGGCCTTTTAGGCCTTTATTTGATATTTATTTACATTGATTAAAATATACAAAAAATAATAAAGTTGCTCAATAGCTACATATATTGATTTGAAGGAATAATAGAAATATTCAAAAGTGAAGTAGAAACAAAAAAATCTTTGACTTGTCAACATGGTAGGTTCCAGGCCCAGGCCTAAGTTAAACACGACTAGGCCATAGCCTATCATCAGTAACTGAGTAACCTACTTTTACTATTTAGTCCTTAGACTAGAGAATATTTTTCTATTGGTCAATGTTGTTATCTTCTGAGTAGAAATAATATGTAAAAGCAGAATTCTAACAATAATGTAAGCAACGAATGCTGAGAACAGTGATTATAAAACAGTTGTCCTTTCTTTAAAATTATTTGGTTGCTATGGCAACCATCGAAAATCCTTAATATTTCTCTAAAATTATACAATTCATAATATTTTATATTACATAGGCTGTAAATATGTGGTTTGGCATGGTGATCAATTGGTTTGAAAATTGAATAACATTACCTTTTTGGTTTTTCATGGTGATCAAATGTTTTGAAAATTGAATAACATTGCCTTTTTTGGGGGGTGGGGGGGTGTTTTGATTGCTATAACAACCAAATATTAAGTATTATAGAAGAGAAAAGATAAGTAATTTTTAAAATTCACTACGTTTACCAGTACGGTACACAAATTTCACTTGAAAATCTCAATTCCTTCATAATTTTTTTAAGCCTAAAATTGGGCAATTTCCACTCCAGTAGCAGAATTTTTTTCAAACGTGAACCCCATTCCAGCGTATAAAGAGATGGCATATAAATATCTTGTTATATTATTTGTTCAATCATTGCCTGACAGCTACTGACTTAAAATAATATAAAAATTAATATTAATGAGAAAATAATCGGAAAATGATGCTTTTTTAAAAAATATACAGTGGTTGCTATGGTAACCACTCAAACTCCTTAATATTTGGCTCAAACCTAAAAAATCCATATCATTTGACATTACTTAGGTTTAAAGTATTTTAAAATGCTTATTTTTAAATGTGGTGATCACCTTTTAGGTTATGGTAAATAGCGTTGAAAATGGTCAAAAATTGCATTTATTCAATTTTGGTTGCTATGACAACCAAAATTGATAATATATGGCGGATTGGAAATATGTAATTTTAAAAATTCACAAACTTTTTGACATATTCATAGAATTTCACTTCCATATCTCAATTCTTTCTTATTTTATTAATGTCCCCAAAACCCCCCAAAAATGGGCAAATGTGTGCCACGGACAATTGTTCAAAAATGAACATAAATCCAGCTCTTGAGAAAAGGCATATAGATATTTTTACTCTTTTTTTTTCTGTTAATCTCACTTGATAGCTACTGATTTTAAAATGCATAACAACCAGGTTCAATATTTCAGATGTAACATGGATAATACCATTTTTGATGAAAAAATTGACCAAAATCACTTCGACAAAATGGAATTTTTTAGAAAACTTATGTAATTTGCAGTTGCTGTGGAAATCGGTGTAATTATTACAGAAATGTGAAAATTGAAACATAATTAGCTTTAAAGTTGTATTTCATGACTTTACATCTACATTTTTGATAGTTTTGATAGTAAATGAAATATTGCTTCACAAAAAACACCCAAAATGACCTTTTCAAAGTGTTGAAAAACCTTTCTTCCGCGAAAAGTCAAAAATCGCAACTTTGAACCTCAATAATAAAAAAAATTTTCATCCGATTTTGAATCTGTAAAAAGTTTTGTGAAAAAAATGATGAGATCTACTTAAAAAACTAATAAAATGAAATGTATAATCATAATCTAAAAATCACCTTTTTCACCTATTTATACCAATATAATAAAATGTTAAGAGGTTTAACTGTTTATACCCGACTATTTCATACAGTTTCTTTCGAAAACTGTCATTATATCGACTAGGTTGCAGTATTATATCGGTAAAATTACACGGAATAAAATACGTTGCCGTCAGTGTGGAAGCAATTTTCGGGGGCGTAACTCTGTGTGTTTTAGTGGTGGCGCTTCTAGTTAAACTGCACGAATGATCATTTCTTATCACAGTCAATTGTATCTCGGCCGATATTTTCTTGTTTATTATTTTGTTGCGAAAATAAAAAGCTGTCTGACAAGAAAGTATAGCCTGTTTCTAGACGACCGCAGATGGCAAGCATTGTACACATTTTTAACAAGACAAAATGAAGTTTAATAGCCGATAGCCCACGATGTATTGATTGGCCGGTATTATATAATTATAGTTATATAGATAGCTACACAAGAAGAGGTTGATAAAAGGATCGTTGAGTTAACAGTGACTTTAGTTAGATCGATTCATTTTCCGCGACTGCATCATGCAAACTGATTTTTCAAACCTGTTCACTAGTTAATTATCTAGTGCTAACTTTTTCATTCAAAAAATATTTACCTGATACTATAATAGTGATATAGTTTCTGATTTAAATATGGACTATAGAGATGCCCATATTGGCCTGAAGTGTGTAATTCTTCAAGTGGTGTAAAATCAACCAAATTGCATCATATTGAATGCCAAAATGCAAAATTTTCTCTGGGTGGCATGCCCCCGAACCCCCCTAGGTTACATCGCGCCTTCGGCGCTCAATTCGATCGCCTATGGCGATATTTTCGAGCCTTCGGCTCTCAAGAGGTTAGCCGCCTGCTCTGATGATTTACCCAGCTACAGTAATATTTAGTGAAACCCCTGTTCACGGTAAATTACATCAAAATTCGATGTTAATTTATGAAGTAAGCGTTATTTATATGTATAAAGGATTTGCCTCAAAATAAATAACACAGGGTTTTTGTATGGTAACCACTTAAACTCCCTAATATTTTGTTCAAACTTGTATAATACATATCAATTGACATTACATGGGTTCCAAATATTTTAAAATGCTTATTTTTAAATGTGGTGATCACCTTTTGGGTTATTGTAAATAGCATTGAAAATGGTAAAAAATTGCATTTTTTCCATTTTTGTTGCTATGGCAACCAAAATTGATAATATATAGCGGATCGGAAATATGTAATTTTAAAAATTCAACTTTTTGACATATTCCCATAATTTCACTTCCGTATCTCAATTACTTCTTATTTATTAAGTCCCCATAATGACCCAAATATAGACAAAAGGGCTATTTTCACAAAAACGTACAAATAATGGTAAAGACAAATTTTGAAAAGTAATGAATTTTTATGGAAATTTTAACTGTATTCATTAGGGTTAAAACTCAAGAGGATGTATATGCAATAGTCATGCAGGACTCTACTTGCAGGTAACAAAGATAGGTTGCCAGGCAACGAAACATACGCCCACAGCAGCTAAATTGTCCGGGCAGTCAACAAGAGTTGTCGCACATTTTACTTTTTTCAGAAATGAAAGATAGGTTGCCAGGCAACGAAACATACGCCCACAACAGCTAAGTCGTCCGGGCAGTCAACAAGGGTTGTCGCATATTGTTTCTTTTATCAGTAAGGAGAACATTTACTATTTACAACACATGATAATCTTATTTCGAGTAATAGCCCATTAAATAATTATCAGAAATGATTAGAATAGTTTTGATGGTTTGTCTCAAGGCCTTTGTCCACAAGATATTTCAAAGTGATCAAGTGCCAGAAATTATCAGATATCACAGAAAATCAAATAGGATTCTTAGTCTCATGACCCTAAACACTGTGTACAAATTTAAAGTCAATCGGATATTAACTTTAGCCTTTAGAGCATTCACAGGGTTTTTCAAAGTGATCAAGGGTCATAACTCTGGCATTAATTATCCGATATCGCTGAAAATAAATAGGCTATTTTGTATCATGACCGTAAATAGTGTGTCTAAATTTAAAGTCAATCGAATATTAACTTCAGATTTTTCAAAGTGATCAAGGGTCATAACTCTGGCAGTAATTATCGAATATTGCTGAAAATCAATAGTCTTTGTATCATGACTTTAAACACCGTATATAAATTTAAATTCAATCGGATATAACTTTACCCTCTAGAGCGTTCACAAGATTTTTCAAAGTGATCAAGGGTCATGACTCGGGCAGGAATTATCGGACATTGCTGAAAATCAACAGGCTTCTTCGTCTCATGCCCTTAAACACTGTGTATAAATTTAAAGTCAATCAGACATTAACTTTAGCCTCTAGAGCGTTTACAAGATTTATCAAAGTGATCAAGGGTCATAACTCTGGCAGTAATTATCGGATATCGCTGAAAATAAATAGGCTATTTTGTATCATGACCATAAATATTGTGTATAAATTTAAAGTCAATCGAATATTAACTTTAGATTTTTCAAAGTGATCAAGGGTCATAACTCAGGTAGTAATTATCAGATATCGCTGAAATTCAATAGGCTTCTTCGTCTCACGACCTTAAACACCGTGTATAAATTTAAAGTCAATCGGATATTAACTTTAGCCTCTAAAGCGTTCACAAGATTTTTCAAAGTGATCAAGGGTCAAAACTCTGGCAGTAATAATCAAATATCACCAAAAATCAATAGGCTTCTTCATCTCATGACCTTAAACACTGTGTATAAATTTAAAGTGAATCGGATATTAACTATAGCCTCTAGAGAGCGTTCACAAGATTTTTCAAAGTGATCAAGGGTCATAACTCTGGTAGTAATTATCGGATATCGCTGAAAATCAATAGGCTTCTTTGTATCATGACTTTAAACACTGTGTATAAATTTAAATTCAATCGGATGTTAACTTTAGCCTCTAGAGCGTTCACAAGATTTTTCAAAGTGATCAAGGGTCATAACTCTGGCAGGAATTATCTGATATTGCTGAAAATCAATAGGCTTCTTCCTATCATGACCTTACACACTGTGTATAAATTTAAAGTCAATCGGATATTAACTTTAGCCTGTAGAGCGTATTTAGCCTCTAGGGCGTAATTATCGGATATCGCTGAAAATCAATTGGCTTCTTCGTATCCCTACAAACAACGTTTTATAGCAGGTTCATCCCGATGTTCCACAAAACCACTTTCAAAAGTATTGACATCTATACTAACTGCAGTTAAAGAGGGTATTCAAAAATACTGTGACAAAATATACTCTCGTAGTGGTATTAATCAAATGTGGATATTAAAAAATTCCAAAGAATTACTTGATGGTTTACAATCTAGATCCCTTGCCTCGATCTCATCTATTCAAACTTTTGACTTTTCCACTTTGTACACTAAAATTCCTCATAGTAAATTAAAAGCTCGGTTAAAAGATATTATTCACAGTGTCTTTTCATCTAAATCGGGAACTGCTAGATATCAATATTTAGTTGTTAATTACAATTCTTCATATTTCGTTAAGTACCATAGTGATTCAAAAAATAAATTCACCGCCATCAAGATAATTCAGATGTTGGATTTTTTAATTGATAACATCTTTATTGAATTTGGAGGGGAAATATATCAGCAAGTGGTTGGTATCCCCATGGGCACCAACTGTGCACCTTTGCTTGCTGATTTATTTCTGTATTCCTATGAAGCCGAGTACATACAGGCACTAGTTAAAACAAATAAACGACTAGTCAGACATTTTAATTTTACTTATCGGTATATCGATGATGTTCTATCACTGAATAATCCTAAATTTAGTGATTATGTAGAATTCATATATCCTGTTGAGCTTGAAATTAAAAATACTACTGACAGTGACAATTACGCTTCCTACTTGGATCTGCGTCTCGATTTTGACAATTGCCATAGACTCAGTGTTAAATTGTATGATAAACATGATGACTTTGACTTTCCGATTGTTAACTTTCCATTTATTAGTAGTAATATTCCTGTATCACCAGCTTATGGAGTGTTTGTGTCTCACAGACATGATTTTAGCTGTTGAAAAAAAAAGCTGAAAAAATCGGGGAGGGGGGGGCGTGTCCAGTGGCAACGCCAGTATGTTTGGGGGAGGGGTGTGTGCAAAGGTAATTTTAAAGTAAATGGGGGGGGGGCTGTCTCATCATACTGAATTTCTATATAATATATTCTTGTATTTATTTGTCTTCAAATTTACTTTATTTAATTCATTTACAGAATACTTACTAAACAAAAAACAAAAAAAAATAATAATTTTTAACTACGCATCCGATCTTTTGATTATCCTGTATAATTTTCTAGACTAGAAAATATGTTGCTCTAATTAGTCTAAATCGAATAAACTTCTCCCTCCCTCCAACTGTAATTAATAATAATTCACGACTCTTCGGGAATTGACTTTACGAATAGAATGTCTCAAAAGCTCGCCTTCCAACTTCTGTTTTACCCATTTCCATCCATTTTAAAGTCCTTTGTCGAATAGTTTGGTGTCGACGTCTCGATATACAAGCTTAGTCATAGCGCGAAAGAACTGACGATGATTACGTACAGTACCATCATAGGCACGATAGAGAAACTCTATGTCACTTGTAATTAGAGCTGGGCGATATTTCGGTTTTTCGATATAAAACCGTGACAGAAATAAAAACCGTCAAAAATACCGTCGTCAGAAAAATATCGAAAAACCGAACATATCGCGATATATCACGGTTTTTATTTTGGGGAAAAATGTTTTCTGAAAAATCTCCTTTAAATGTGTCGTCGCATCATTTTTTCTCGCAGTGAATAAATATTTACCGTTCAAACACGTGCTTTACAAACTCGAGAAAAAAAACAATGTCGTATAGGTGAAGGTCACGTGACATCGCGTGCTACTTGTTGATTCCAATAGCGGGTTAAAGTTTGCCGTTATTAACAGCGCCATGCGGGGGCATTTTGTCGGCACTGTAGTAAGATCATAAGCGCGGGTCAAACAGTCTAACTGCGTAGTTTCGATTTCGAGAATTGTACCGTTAGGCTGTACAACCTAATGCCGACAGAATGGCAGAACAGGAAGAGCCATTACTTATTGACGTAGAACTGGAAGAGACAGAATATGTTCCAAAAAAGAACAGCACGAGCGAGGTATGGCGATATTTTGGCTTTAAAAATGCTGACGTAGACCAGAAAGGCGACGTATTTTGTAAATTGTGCAGAAAAAAAGTTTTAGCAAAGACTGGAAATACTTCAAATTTATTTCATCATTTGAAGATAAAACATCCTGTAGAATCACACGACGTCCAATCTAGTGCCTCAACAAGTAGTTCTGCAACGACATCGAAAGGAAACAAACCTAAACAAAGACAAACATCGTTAGCTGGTCAGTTTATGCCATATGACAAAAAATCCCCAAAACACAGGACAATAACAACTGCAATAACCAAATTCATAGCCAAGGACATGCTTCCTGTTTATACGGTTGAAAAATCTGGTTTCAAGAATTTACTTAAAACTTTGGATGCAAGATATCAGTTGCCAGGACGGAAATATTTCAGTCAAACAGCAATACCTGACTTGTACAACAATGTTTACGACACAGTTTCCAGTGAAATCAAAGACATGGAGTTTTATGCTGGAACTACTGATTTGTGGTCCAGCAAAAACATGGAACCATACATGAGCTTCACAGTACATTTCATTGATTCGAATTGGACCCTGAAATCAAAATGTCTCCAGACAGTGTATTTTCCACAAGATCACACTGGAGAAAATATTGCGGAAGGCCTAAAAGAAACTTTGGAGTGCTGGGATTTAAAAGAAGAGAAACTTGCATGTCTTACTACAGATAACGGATCAAACATAGTTAAAGCTGTGGAGTTAAATAACTGGCAGAGAATGCAATGCTTTGGACACCGCTTACACTTAGCAATAAATTGTGGCTTGAAAGACAACAGAATTGATCGCGCCAAAAATGTCTGCAAGAAAGTAGTTGCCTCCTTCTCAACCAGTTTTAAGAAAAAACGTGACCTTGCAAAAGTACAAGAAGAGTTGCAGCTACCGAAGCATGGTTTGATAGCAGAATGTGAGACACGGTGGGGTTCAATGCAGAAAATGATAGCTCGTTTATTAGAACAAGAAACAGCTATACAGAGAGTTCTTAGTGGAAACAGGAAAACTGTTCATCTCATTCCTAAATGGCAAGACATAGAAGTATTGGAAGCAGTCAATAAGGCAATAGAATCATTAGCAGAATTAACTGATGCTCTCAGTGGAGAAGAATATGTCAGCATATCCTCCCTTTTACCTGTTTTCCAGAAATTAAATTCAGATACTTTAGCTGATCAACCAGATGATGTCAACCTTACAAAGGATATTAAAAGAAGAATACTCAATTATCTGAATGAAAAATATCAAGATCTCTCCACCCAAAATTTACTTAATAAAGCCACCTTCTTAGATCCAAGATACAAATTTGACTTTATATCAGATGACAATACAAAGGAGCTTATTAAGACAAATTTATTTGATGACGTCAGAGATCTTACACAGCAAGAAATAACAGTTGTTCCCACTCAAGCCGCAGAAGCATCTCCAGCTGCTAAAAAACTCAAGCTTGCCAAATTTTTGAAGAAACCAGACAAACAACCCAAACCTCAAGAATGCATGAATGAAACCGCTAAACAGTTATTTGATCAGGAAATTTCTAACTATTTAGCTATGCCAAACTTAAATTATGAGGCTGATCCCTTACTATGGTGGAGGGAAAATGGACTTCACTTGCCCATATTATGTCGACTTGCCAGAAAGTACCTTTGTATTCCGGCAACAAGTTCACCATCTGAACGGCTTTTCAGCACCAGTGGACAGGTAGTAAACTGCAAACGCACTTGTTTAAAACCACATAAAGTGAACATGCTTGTTTTCTTAGCAAGGAATTTAGAGTAAAATATATGCCAAACTAAGACACTGATTACCTCTGGATATAATTGTTCTTTATGCTGCTTGCTGTCTTTGACACACATTTGTATTATATGTATATAATTATTCTTTATGTTGCTTGCCGTCTTTGTCATACATTAGCATTATATGTATATTTGGTAAGTTGTTTACAAATATCATAATTATTACTGTGATAACATAACATTTATTACATGATCTGTTATATTATTAGGTTTAATGTTGTTTTCATATTATGATTTGTTTGATTATTAATCATTGACATTCCCCGTCCATTTCCTGATTCCATTTAACAATGCATGAAGATACAATGCATTAAATTTTTTAGTTATTGTTTTTACTTAGGTTGTGCAGTTTGATGTGTTTTGTTTTTTTTAAATAATAATGATTATGATAATGGTCAGAGAGTACTGATTACCTCTAGATATAGTTATTTATTTTTTATGTTGTTTTTTGCTTATTTTGGGGGTTATTAGTTGTTACCAATATATAATTTTGTTGTTGCATACATTTTTCATATTTTGGGGTTATATATATGTTATTATCATATTATTAATAGTTACGATTTTTAACAATTGACATTCCCCGTCCATTTTCTGATTCCATTTAATAATGCATGAAGATACAATGCATTGAAATCTTTTGTTGTTGTTTTTACTAAGGATGTGCCAGTTTCATACTTTATACATGTACTTGTTTTAAGTTTTATACTTGTTTTATACTTGTTTTGTTTGAAATAATTAAAATTAAAAAAATTTTCAGCAAATAGTAGTGTTTTCTCTAATTAAGTGCAATCAAGTCCCTTTACAGCACTGGTTAGGTATATTTAATTATAGCATAAATGTGACCTGCCCTGCAACAACATTCAGCTAAACCTGCAGCGGTTGCAAAGCAAAATCTAAGCTCCAACGAATCTCATTATACATCGTTTCTAAATCGTAAGGCTAAAAAATTGCATATTTCTTATTTTGTAAAATATCGCGATATAGTTGTGATATCGCGATATTTTCTGAAAATATCGCGATATATGTTTTGGGATATATCGCCCAGCTCTACTTGTAATGACAGGCGATCTCGTTCAATCTCGCGCGATTCTACGATACGGTATTGTTGATGTTTACATCGCTGACATCCGGTCGGCAGATTTTAAAGTTATGGATAGATATTTTGAAGTTCACCAGTTAGAAATTTGTCAGGAAAAAATTAATGATTGTTTGATTTATGATATTAGGCTTTTGAAACAAGGTGCTTGAATTAATTAAAGCGGAACAATATCATAACAAAAGCGTTGTCAAAAATCGGAACCGACCGCAAAAAATCAGAACCTGACGGGACAAAAAGCGGAAATCCGCTTTAAAGCAGGAAAAAATCATGTCTGGTCTCAGCTTATTCGTTACGCGAGAGCTTGTTCTTTTTATTCTGAATTTTTAAGTAGATCGAGACATCTGTCAACTAAGCTTCAACTACAAGGATACTTACGCACTAAACTTATAAAATCCTTTAAAAAGTTTTATGGCCGTCATATTGACTCTCAGCTATTATTCTTGATATATTTAATTGACGCGTATCCTATTTACTATCTCTCTGATTATGTCTACTACACCGTTAACAATGTTCATCACGTGCATCTTGCATACCTATAGTCTATTGGCCAATCACGTTATTTTACCTACATTTTGCCTATTAGTTTGGATGCAGCGATGGCGGGTGTGGCGCGCCAGGCAGGGTAAGCTTACTCTTCCGGACACCTGTTACCACTGTTTGTTGTGTATTTCGTACAAGATGAACAGTCCATTTACTGATTACACTACTTTGCCTAACTATTACGCCTATTACATTCTTTAGGACTTAGATTTTTGCCTAATGGTTTGGATTGTTCGTACTTGGTTTTATTTTACTTAAACACCGTGTATAAATTTCAAGTCAATCGGAGATTAACTTTAGCCTCTAGAGCGTTCACAAGAAATTGTGGACGATGGACGGACCGACAGACGGACGGGGGCGACGGCAATATACGACCACATTTCCATGTGGGCGTATAAAAATGGGAAACCAAA
Source organism: Patella caerulea (assembly GCA_036850965.1). Lineage (NCBI taxonomy): Eukaryota > Metazoa > Mollusca > Gastropoda > Patellidae > Patella > Patella caerulea. The sequence goes on along the minus strand of JAZGQO010000001.1, from coordinate 42,917,148 downwards.
AATGTTGTGTCCCTATCATTAACGAGATATTGTATTAGTATACACGTATGTAACTAATGCTCCATTATTTTCTTTGCTTCCCTGTGACAAGCTGACAATTTTGAAATGTTACCTTGCTCTTTCAAGTCTTTTTTAATTAATTTTTTGGCTAAACGGGTTCACAACGTAAGCTATTGAAAGGGATGCAAGCAATTCTCAAAGACTGCTACTCATTTTGATTGTTGAAAGTTTTATTTTTTTTTAATATTTGAAAGTTCATTCATTGGTCAAGTTTGAAAGTTGAAATACTACGTAATATGGCTTGATTAAATTAGTAGTAGGCAATAGAGGGCTGTGTCGATACAGTTCATTTTCGATACGATACGTATTGGCGATACGGCAAACCGATATATATGCGATACGTATCGCGATATGGTGACGTCATAAATTATGCCAAAAATAATCCCAAACTACATTCCGTTTCTAGACGTTGTTTGTGATGGGTAAACATCGGCCATCAGGCTTCTAAATCCATTTTAAAACGAAATGGCAATTGAGGTCCTGTAGGAAATGGGTTAATTATATGCGTCTATTCCCTTTAAAACTAGACTTCAACAAAAATAATTCTAGGTAATTTTTTTTATGGAGAATGTCGTATTTTAATGTACGTGATTACCACAAAAATAACAACAGGTGTACACCTTTTGAATATTGTCCATATTTAATTCACATACCATGGTGAAATTACCTCAGTAATATTCCAGAATAATCAATAAAAATAGGTTGCCAGGCAACGAAACATACGCCCACACAGCAGCCAAATCGTCCGGGCAGTCAACAAGAATTGTCGCATATTAAGGAATTATCAGAAAATCATTAGAATTTGTTTGGTTTTTATAATCAAACGGTTTTTTTTAAATCATATAATAATTGTGACCTCCAGAGGCACCACAAGCTAAAAAGGGTGATTTTTCGTACAATCAGGGGACATAATTCAGGAAGTAATGACCCGATGGGCGCAAATATCGAAAGGAACCAAGATCTTTGGGTTTGGGTCAAGTTTCATCAAAATCGATTCAAAATTGTGACCTCTATAGGGTCCACAACCTTGATATAACATATTTTCACACTATTCGTGTACAAACGGCGGCCATTTTGTCCATCAATTCTAGTCCGGTTTTCACGTAATTCAAACTCTCTCTTCATTACCATGTAACGGTGATATAGTTAAACGTTTTTTTAAATCGGATAATAATTTTGACCTCCAGAGGGACCAAAAGCGAACAAAAGCGATTTTTCTGACAATCCGGGGACATAATTCAGGAAGTTATGATCCAATGGGCGCAAATATCTAAAGGAACCACGATCTTTGGGTTATAAACATACATGTCAAGTTTCATCAAAATCGGTTCAAAATTGTGACCTCTATAAGGTCCACAACCTTTATATAACATATTTTCACAATATTCGCGTACAAACGGCGGCCATTTTGTCCGTCAATTTTGGTCCGATTTTCACACAATTCATGCTCAACCTTCATAACCATGGAACGGTGATATAATCAAACGTTTTTTTAAATCGGATAACAATTTTGACCTCCAGAGGGACCACAAGCTAAAAAGGGCATTTTTTCGGACAATCAGGGGCCATAATTCAGGAAGTTACGATCCAATTGGCGCAAATATCGAAAGGAATCAAGATCTTTGGGTTATAAACATGCATTTCAAGTTTCATCCAAATCGGTTCAAAATTGTGTCCTCGACACTGTTCACAACCTTGATATAACATATTTGCACACTATTCGCGTACAAATGGCGGCCATTTTGTCCGTCAATTTTGGTCCGATTTTCACGAAATTCGAACTCGGCCTTCATAACCATGGAACAATGATATAATCAAACGGTTTTTTAAATCGGATAACAATTTTGACCTCCAGAGGGACCACAAGCTAAAAAGGGCAATTTTTCGGACAATCAGGGGCCATAATTCAGGAAGTTACGATCCGATTGGCACAAATATCGAAAGGAACCAAGATCTTTGGGTTATAAACATGCATTTCAAGTTTCATCCAAATCGGTTCAAAATTGTGTCCTCTACACTGTTCACAACCTTGATTTAACATATTTTCACACTATTCGCATACAAATGGCGGCCATTTTGTCCGTCAATTTTGGTCCGATTTTCTCAAAATTCGAAATCAACCTTCATAACCATGGAACGGTGATATAATCAAACGGTTTTTTAAATCGGATAACAATTTTGACCTCCAGAGGGACCACAAGCTAAAAAGGGCGATTTTTCGGACAATCAGGGGCCATAATTCAGGAAGTTACGATCCGATTGGCGCAAATATCGAAAGGAACCAAGGTCTTTGGGTTATAAACATGCATTTCAAGTTTCGTCCAAATCGGTTCAAAATTGTGACCTCTAAACTGTTCACAAGCTAAAAAACGTGATTTTTCGTACAATCAGGGGCCATAACCCATGAAGTTACAGTCCGATACATGCCAATATCGAAAGGAACCGAGATCTTAGGGTGATAAACCTATGTTTTAAGTTTCATTGAAATCGGATAAAAATTGTGACCTGTAGACTGTTCACAAACAATTGTGAACGGACGGACGGACGTCCAGACGGACGTCCGGACGGACGAACAGGGGCGACGACAATATACGTCCACATGAAAATGTGGGCGTATAAAAATTACTGTCTTCGTTTATTCGATGAAACATTCGCGTTTCATTTTTCATAAGTCGATGATCTAAAATATTAGCATTTTTCTACTACTGTCAATATCAGAAAATACCGTAGCCAAAATAAGCTGATACGGCACCATGGCATTTCTTCATAACACAATTTGTAGCTTAAATCTATAACGTAACTAGTCACGTAACTTGCAAAAGTTTTTTATTCATTCGCCAATGATGATAGACACACGACACAATTGTCACGTGACAACCATACTTGAAATTGCTTTCAAAAATAAAAATTCTGTACGATTATGATATAGCCTTCAATAAAAAAGACAATATTTATTAAATTAAACTTTTGTCAGAATGTGTATAAAATAAAAAAAAGTCATGGTAAGCGCTATTTAGAACTGGTTTATTGACCTAATTTGCAACCGATGTCACGTGTCATTGGAATTCAGCATCGGAGATGTCATCGGGAAAATATATTAAAAAATGATTGTTTCTCGGTGTATTCGGTGTTCTATCAGGGGATTATATTCAATGAAGATTTAAATTTACCTAACAACTGGTCAGTGAATCCATCAATGTATGAATGATCCAGTTATTATAATATTTAGTGGTACATGGAATTCATACCGGGAGTTGAAGACATTCGATTGACAAACCTTCATGCTAAGATCGTTTTCTTTCGCCATGTGGGTTTCAATTCATGGTCTTTCTGAACTGAAGATTTTTTTCAATGATACGGCCGTATTACATATCGATATAAATATCGCTGGAACGTATCAATACATATCGATATATCGACACAGCCCTAGTAGGCAAGTCGTCAACATTTGGTGTACCTTTACACGTGAAACTGCAATACTCCGGATCACATTAAACCTTTCCATGGTGAATTTTCATGATACAATACTGATTTTCAAGTACAGTAGTTCATGTCGAGGGTTAGGGCCATACAAACTTCAACAATTTTGTAAAATCTTTTTTTTTTTTAAACATCTAAAGACACTTTTAAGTTTGTATCGAGAAGTTGGGAATATCCATGTAATCGACATTGGCTGACAAGAGGTGTTGGCACAAATATTCACTATTTCTGCTTAGATTTCTTATGAAGGTGCCTAATTTGAATAATAATACATCATAAACACATTAATATATGTGAGGGGCTCTGGCAAAAACAGGCTTTTCTAGAAAATTTTCAAAATTGAGATTCTGCTTGATTTGGAATCTACACACCAAGAGCTTTCTAAAATTGAAGACATTTTTGAAATCGGATAAAAATTCGATAAGTTATACCCTTTTCTGTGTTAGAACTCAGCAATTTGAGAAATTAAGAAAATGGCCGCCAAAAATGAAGATTGAAAAAAGTATTTATCTCAATCAAAAGTCCATAGCAACCAAGCTTATAAATCAATCAAATGACTTGAAAACTGCCACAGGCAAAGCTCTGATCATTTCCCTTCATATGATAGCCCTATACCTTAAAAAAAAATTGATAAACATCCCAAAATAATTAGTCAAACAATGATCAAGTTTTCTCAGTTTTCTCAGATCGTGCTCAAATCACAAATATGGGTTAAAGTGTGAAATACAGTTCAAACACCTACAAAAATAAACATTACACAGTATTGTTATTAATTAAATTTATTTAAACAAAATAACACATCTTCGGCATATATGAGCAACATCCACTGTTACCATGGCAACAGCTCAACCAAACGTCCATCTTGGATTTCAATTTCAAAATTGAGCCAAGTGTGTCCTTATGTACAATGAAGTTTTTATCAAGTTAAAACCAATTCAATAACATATTTTTTTGTAACACATGCAAGTTTTCCTTCTCATGCGTGTATCCGTATGTCTGTGGGGGGGGGGGGGGGGGTAGGGGTGTGTGTGTGGGGCGGTGTGGCATTTTTTTGCTTTTTTTAACCGCTTATAGTTATAAATAATTGATTACTTTTTTTCAACAAAAAATTATGAATTAAAAAACCACTTAGGATGATTTTGCACACCTAGGACCCCTGTAACAAGACCAGGTGCCAAATATAATTTTAAAAAAAAATAATTACTTTTTTTTTTCACAAGAATATAAATGTTTTTGCACACCTTGGACCCCTCTTAGAAGACCAGGTGCCAAATTAAATTTAAAAAAATATTTTTTTTTTAAGAATTATTTTAAAAACATTTATAACCCAGCGCCTGCCAGGCAGGATAAGCCCACATTTTTGAGAGATGCATATGATAACTGTTGACGCACGTAGGCTACGATAAACTGCATTATTGTTTAATTAGTTGGCTATAAACTATAATATTAGAAATGCAGCTGGACCACTATACTAGAATGCATGTTTCATGGAAGTAGCTCAACGAAAATATTATTACATTAGTAGGATTACAATCTTTTTCTTTGCCGTGCTAGGCCTCCAGCCCCAGCCCGACAGTTTTATTTGTGCTTTATTAATTAATAGGCTAATAATAATAATAATAATTAACTTCATACGAAGCCGAAAAGTAATCTTCAAACACACCTAGCACTTCTCCGTCACCTAAGCCGAATTCCCGGGTGGAATTGAGCATACGAGCTATTCTTGCAGCAGAATTGTCAGAAGACATTATAATTTATCACACGTAGGCCTAAATATAGCTCAAAATAAGGCAAGCTATGTTATGGCATTGGTTTAACGTCTGCTTCCATTTCGCTCGCGCCATAAAGCGCAAGTACACCTTAGCGCATGCGCAAGGGAAGATTGACCAATCAGCGAGTTCGAAAGAGCCACGACCTAGCAACAAAACGTCATTATTAACACCTCTTGACAGATTGCAAGCTTTGATACTACTGGCCCTTAAGCAACTAGATCTTATTGAATCTGCATAAATTAACCATATTTGGAAAGTTGACGTCAGGGGGGCGGAGTTTGATAGAAGTACTTTAGCAATAGAGCCAGGAGAAATACTTGAAAACAATGTCCGATTTTAGTGGGGTTTTTTACTTTTAATTGGATAGAAACATAACTTCTGAACTGATACCTTGACAAATCTCTTCTAAAATACAATTTTGGAGTTGAATTCCACTTTCTCTTTTTCAGGGATGAAAGATAAATCTATTTTCGATCTATTTTTGGCCGAAACCCATTTCCGGAAAAAATTTGATTTTGCAACGTATATTGGCCGTAGCTCAATATACCCCCCAGCGAGAACCGCCTGTTTTCGCCAGAGTTCGTCACATATATCTTATACATCCACAGAAATTTAGCATTAAAAGTCTAATTTGGTGTCCCTTTACACGAGAAATCTGTACTTTTTTTTGGAAATCAACAATGAGAAATCATTAACTGTCCCACAAATGGCATACATTACTCCCAAGGCTTCCACTTCAAAATTTTCCCAACCGGTCATTTTTCTCACGGAGAAAGTGGTGCTATTCTAAGCACATAATAAGAAGCCAAAAACTACATGCTATCGGAATGTCGATCGACTTTAATTGGGTCAAGGACAGTCACACAAAAAATCAACCTCACATTGACATTTATATACCCACCCACCTATCCCCCTAATAAATAAAAGAACACATGTAATCAATTATTATCATTTAGTTATTTATACATTCATAATGTATAACAATACTATGCATTCATTTATCGAAAGTACAGTATTTTCTTAATTTGTTTACGACATCACCCGTATATAGTCGTCGGTTTCTAGAGGATTTCCATTTCTGTAAAGCACGTGCCGGTTGAAATTCTCATTAATTCGTTAAGATTTTTCATGCTCAAGGAACATCGTAACTTGGTTTTAATTATGTTTTGGTGCTAGAATCCCGGTTCTCAGTGGCGTACGTGACATTATTCGGCGGTTGACTATTTTCTCCATACACGGGGAAAAAGTAGTTCCGAATGATTAGCACACGTAAATAATTCAAAGTGATACACATGTATAATAATTAACATAATTCTTAAATTTATCAATTTATTAACTCGTATTGATATTTTGACAGCTCAAATAATACTGTGCTAGTATTTTAACTCTATAACATGTAAAGATATTTGCACATATTTCAAAATGGCGGCGATCGTAAAAGTTCATTGTTATAACCAAATGACGTCTACCGATTGTTATATAAACGGAATAAATGGATTAAAAACACACCTGGGAATACATATTTTTGTGTGGGAATATCAAATCTTAACTACGGGAATATTTGTAACCATTTAGTAGAGAATTTACGGCTGACTTTGTTTTTCGGGGCGGAACTGTCATCCTCGTGGTTCGATGTTGAAGAAGGGGAATCGGATTCATTGACAGCAATATCATCATCTCGCTTTCTTTTGTTATTCTGGGAGGTGAGGAATTTCAACATTTTGAAATGATATATAGAATGCTAACATTCTTGTATATATATATATATCATTTGCAAGATTGACATGATTAACTCTTGTGATCAAGTGAAGACATCAAAGAAAAGTTTTTAATTTGTTTGATGTTCAAACAGTGAATTGCCGCACGAATGATGAAAGTCGGTAAATATGCTGTAACAACAACTCAAGAATGATCACACTCACAGTATTACTAATTATAAAACAAAACTAAGTAAATTGATTAAATGTTGAGCTTTTAATCTGTTTGATGTAGCCCCTTTGTTAATTGTGATTAGAGCAATATACACAAGGATAATTGATTGGCAGTGGTTTCCATTCGTGGAGTACTGAACACTGTTAATTTTATTATACCCGATAGTTTACATCACGCCACGCACGGAGTTTCGTCGTCTCCTGGATTTTATGATTTAGCACAAAATATGCTATTTTTCCGGTGTGCAAAATGACCTACGGGTCTGATCCAGATTCGGTCATTTTCCAAAGCTGTAGGTCCCGACCGGCATATACGGCCGAAATGGAACCCATGATTACTCCTATTATTGGTATAAGTTTATCAGTGATTGAGATTACTTAAAATTTTAGTACACATGTCCCACTTTGGACCCCTCATTTGTGGAATGACCCACATCCCTTTTATCAATTACAACAAATTTTGCTTTAGTTTTTATATTTCACGCTGATATTTTATTACTTTAAGTCTTCCTAGTGCATAAACGGAAAATTTGACCTTTTGACCTCTGGTGTCACTAAGAACAAAGATGAATTTAGCAAGTTTACATTTTCATTGAAAGTGATTACTTTCGATTATTTTCAGGACACAAGAATGACTGCGCATTCACTTTCAGTGCAAATAAACTCATTTGACCTTTGACCCCAAATATCTCGAAAAAGTCCTAACGGCGGACTGATTACCACTAGGGTTGCAAAGGGTGGGAAACTTTCCGGGAATTTTCAATGTTGGGAATTTTCAAATCTATTTTTAGAACTGAAAAATACTAAAATTACAATTATTTACTGGAATTTTCTTTTTCTCTTACTTTCATCTATTTTAATTATTAAAACTTATTTAACCATGTTAGTCGTGTTCCAAATGGTAAAACTAAAGAGAAATTTATGTAAATTCTGCTCTCAAAGGTATGCAAAAAAAAAATATAAGATCTAATTTGAAACTCTTGGAAGCGGACAACCATCCTTTCAACATAGAAATTTCAGATATTCATGAGGATTCATTTGAACCTGAAATCTCCCTCTAATTCACCGATGATGATGTAATGATTTTGAAGATGAAATGGCAGAGTTACCTAACTTTGAACTTTAATTATACGAGTTTGTAATCTGTGTGTGAACAATTTAACAGAACTATCTCATTATTAGTTATTAGATTTTAGTATATAGACATATCAGATAAAATGTTTTTATGTTTGAAAATTCCCGAGAATTTTGCAACACTAATTACCACTCTGCATCGCATTCTACGCAAAATTTTACTCTAGAAAAGTTTCGTCTGGTTCTGTGCCCATTTGATGTACACCCCCCCCTGCACTGAGCTTCCAGACTATATTAGACTGTTGACTATGTTGGGGTTCAGATTTGATATTTTTGGTAACTATATTTCCCATGGCGGAAAACATGCATGCAAACAGCTCTGTTCATCAGTACAGTGCCCAGGCAGGAAGATGCTATGGCATTCGTCTGATATTGTCCTGTTTACGACTGTATAAAAGTAATAAAGATAGGTTGCCAGGCAACGAAACATACGCCCACAGCAGCTAAATCGTCCGGGCAGTAAACAAGGGTTGTCACATATTTTTACTTTTTTTGGTAATGAAACATTTGTAATACACTAAAATCTGATTAAGAGTAACAACTCATTATGTAATTATCTGAAAATCATTAGAATTTGTTTGCTTTTTATAAAAGTTTTGCCCTACGCTAACAATTAGTATAGGAAACATTTAATATCATGGATTTAGCAGTTCAGTTATCAAAATTCATTGAAAATCAAAATACTTGTTCCTTTCATCTGAAGTCAATCGGATGATAAGTTTGGCCTCTATAGCATCACAAGCTTTTATGAAGTGATCAAGGGAGACAACTCTGGAAGTAATTATTTGAAATCGCTTAAAATCAAAAGGCTTCTTCGCCTCATGACCTTAAACAGTGTGTGTGTATTTAAAGTCAATCGGGTGTTAACTTTGGCCTCTAGAGCGTCCACAGGATTTTTTGATGTGATCAAGGGCCATAACTCTGGCAGTAATTAATCAAGGGCCACAACTCTGGCACTAATTATTAGAAATCGCCGAAAATCAATAGGATTCTTCACCTCATGACCTTAAACACTGTGTATAAATTTAAAGTCAATCGGATATTAACTTTGGCCTCTAGAGCATCCACAAGATTTTTTTAAAGTGATCAAGGGCCATAACTCTGGCACTAATTATCTAATTCGCTGAAAATCAATAGGCTTCTTTGTCTTACGACCTTTAACACTGTGTATAAATTTAAAGCCAATCGGATATTAACTTTGGCCTCTAGAGCGTCCACAAGATATTTTTTTAAGTGTTCAAGGACAATAACTCTGGCAGTAATTATCGGAAATCGCTGAAAATCAATAGGCTTCTTCCTCTTATGACCTTAAACACTGTATAAATTTGAAGTCAATCGGATATTAACTTTGGCCTTTAGAGCGTCCACAAGATTTTTTGAAGTGATCAAGGGCCATAACTCTAGCACTAATTATCGGAAATCTCTGAAAACCAATAGACTTCTTCGTTTCATGACCTTAAACACTGTGTATAAATTTAAAGCCAATCGGATATTAACTTTGGCCTCTAGAGTGTCCACAAGATTTTTTTTAGTGATCAAGGGCCATAACTCTGGTAGTTATTATCGGAAATCGCTGAAAAACAATAGGCTTCTTCGTCTCATGACCTTAAACACTGTGTATAAATTTAAAGTCAATCGGATATTAACTTTAGCCTCTAGAGCGTCCACAAGGACGGACGGGGGCGACGACAATATACGACCACATTTCAATGTGGGCGTATAAAAAACAGTTTTATTGTGTAGAAATATCTCGATAAATTTCAAGTGTAAGAAAGCAGCAATGACATGGGTCATATCAAAATAATACAAACAGTTATATGAAAATAAAAAGCATCATACGAATAGTTGAAGTATCCAAATATCAGTTAGATTACATCCGTGAAAGGATATTTGGATTCAAGTTTCAACACTAGTATTTTTAGCCTCAAAACAGATATTTTATTCAAATTAGTCCCATTTGAACTGTTTGGATTCAAGTTTCAACACTAGTATTTTTAGCCTCAAAACAGATATTTTATTCAAATGAGTCCCATCTGAACTGTTTTTAAAATTATGCAATTTGATTAAAATAAATAGATTGAACCCAATTGATGATACAGATACCAAATGATAGGTTGCTAGGCAACAAAACATATGTCCGCAGCAGCTAAATCATCCAAGCACTCAACAAGAGTTGTCGCATATTCTTTTTTCGGTAATGAAACATTTATAAAACTCTGAAATCTGATTAAGATTAACAATTAATAAGGTAATTATCAGAAAATCATTAAAATTTGTTTGGTTTTTATAAAGTTCTGCCCCATGCTAACGCTTAGTATATATATGAAACATTTTAAAATCATGGATTTAGCGGTTCAAATTCTACTTGTTTTGTCTCAAGACCTTAAACTCTGTGTATGAAGTCAATTAGTCTACGAATATTAGTCTGGACGGGTTCTCAAAATTTGACCGAAAGCAGGTCATTGTCTGGATTATCCAGTCTTTTTAGTTACCACGTACTGAATCTATCAAAATATCTCGCTTGTCAACAATGACACTCTAAAATTTTGGTTGTAATGGTTTTAATTGAAATGGTAATTTTCTCTCGTCACAATCTTCTTAATTCTTTATCGCAATTCATGCTTTATTCCTCTTATCCATTTTGTTTCTTAATAATACATGTGCCAAGTGAATTGTGGGATATATTTCAGACTCGCTTTATAGATTCTAGCAAAATCGACCCGGCTTCATAAGATCTAGCACTTACCGAGACTTTAGCCAAAAGGTTCCATTGCTCATGCATAACCGGGAGTTTGTTTTTTTATGTGGTCGATTATCCAGTAATTTTCGTCAACAATTGAGAACCGACCCAGACCCTCCGTACGTTGAAGACTAGGGGGTTTTGGGTGACCAAGACTAGACGTCAATTGGATAAATTTGGCCTCTTAAAGCGTTACAAAAGATTTTTCAAGGTAATCAAGGGAGCTAACTCTGGCAGTGATTATAGGAATTCGCTGATAATAGGCTTCTTCGTCTCATGACCTTAAACACTGTGTATAAATAAATTTAGGGTCAATCAGACATTAACTTTAGCCTGTAGATCGGATATTAACTAGAGCATCCACAAGATTTTTTGAAGTGATCAAAGTCCATAACTCTGGCAGTAATTATTGAAAATCGCTGAAAATCAAAAGGCTTCTTCGTCTCATGCCCTTAAACACTGTGTATAAATTTAAAGTCAATCGGATATTAACTTTAGCCTGTAGAGCATCCACAAGCAATTGTGGACAGCGCGGACAGAAGGGGGGCGACGACAATATATGACCACATTTCAATGTGGGCGTATAAAAACTAATATATCGTCCAGCTATATTAGAAATCATTTTATTACCTTGTTAGGTTCTTTATGTAAATTGAGTTTTTCAGTTGTAGGAATATCTTTTGGAGAATCACTCTTACGGTCCTGAGAGGTATTTGAGCTACTCGACATATTAGATGCACTTCGCTTTAACGAAGTATAGTTGTTGCTTCTGCTGGGTGGTGGCTGTTGAGGTTGGGGCATTGGAGGAGGGCAGTATGGGTAGTTATCTCGTCCTAAAAAAAATAATAAGTGGCTAAAAAACAAAAATTTTCATGAACTGTTACGAATATTTTCATTCCTATTTGATTTGTCATACATATAACATAAATTTTGGGGGGAATTTCAATTCATTTTATAATTTTTTTTCTTTTCATTATATAAATTTTCATATCTGGACTAACAAGATAAATATTATTTTAATAACTTGCTTGCAATTTTTTTGGCATTGGGAGTGAACTGAAAAATGCTTGTCAAGGACACTTCTGGCATGTCAGTCAAAGTGCCAGATCAAGACAACTCTTCGAAATCGTTGAGTCTATTAAAAGACCTAAAGATAGGTTGCCAGGCAACTAAACATACGCCCACAACAGCTAAGTCGTCCGGGCAGTCAACCAGGGTTGTCACATATTTTTTCTTTTGCCAGTAAAGAGAATGTTTACAATACATGAAAATCTTTTTACGAATAATAGACCATTAAAGAGCACATAAATGGTCCTGGGGAATTTTTTTATATGTATACTCCATAGTTATCTTATCTACTCTTATCAAATTCACATCAATCCGACTAAAATTAATTCAGTTATCTTCACTCAAACTCAACTCAAAGTCGTAAAAATAGACTTCCCGTAAAAACGACTTGCCAATTATCGAAAACATTCTTAATCCCCTTAGAAGCCAGTGTCGTCACAGTGACCGAATGCATATTCGGAATGTTTATTCCTTAATTACCTATATATCAGACATGATTTTAGCTGTTGAAAAAAAAAGCTGAAAAAATTGGGGGGGGGGGGAGCGTGTCCAGTGGCAACACCAGTATGTTTGGGGGAGGGGTGTGTGCAAAGGTAATTTTAAAGTAAGGGGGGGGGGGAGCTGTCTCATCATACTGAATTTCAATATTCTTGTATTTATTTGTCTTCAAATTTACTAAAAATATTTTATTTCTTATTTTTCTTGTATTTAATTCATTTACAGAATACTTACTAAACAAAAAAAAAAAAAACAAAAAAAATAATGTTTGAACTACGCATCCGATCTTTTGATTATCCTGTATAATTTTCTACACTAGAAAATATGTTGCTCTAATTACTTAGTCTAAATCGAATAAACTTCTCCCTCCCTCCGACCGTAATTAATAACAATTCACGACTCATCTGGAATTGACTTTACGAATAGAATGTCTCAAAAGCTCGCCTTCCATCTTCTGTTCCAACCATTTCCATCCATTTTAAAGTCCTTTGTCGAATAGTTTGGTGTCGACGTCTCGATATACGACCTTAGCCATAGAGCGAAAGAACTGACGATGATTACGTACCGTACCATCATAGGCACGATAGAGAAACTCTATGTCACTTGTAATGACAGGCAATATCGTTCAATCTTGCGCGATTCTACGATACGGTATTGTTAATGTTTACATTGCTGACATCTGGTCGGCAGATTTTAAAGTTATGGATAGATATTTTGAAGTTCACCAGTTAGAAATTTGTCAGGAAAAAATTAATGATTGTTTGATTTATGATATTAGGCTTTTGAAACAAGGTGCTTGAATTAATTAAAGCGGAACAATATCATAACAAAAGCGTTGTCAAAAATCGGAGCCGACAGCAAAAAATCAGAACCTGACGGGACAAAAAGCGGAAATCCGCTTTAAAGCGGGAAAAAATCATGTCTGCTATATACACTCGGCGTGTGTATTCATTAACGCTTGACTGATTCCTTAATTCCCCCAATTAAATAAAACAATTAACTACGGAATAATTTGTGGTGTAATTTAGAATTTGTTTTATAACGGCAATTGTTGTAGCCATAATCTTTTTAATCAGAATAAGCCGACCGTAAGCCAACAATAATTGGCCGCTGATTGAAACAAGATTGGTGTAAAATTGTCACAGCCGGCGCTAAGGACATCTTCAAAGCCAATAGAAATAATTAATTGTCGGCTTTTAAGAAACGAAATGGTTTCAAATAATAATCATATACACTTAGTTCATCAACAACAGTTATTGATCATTTTATCATACACCGAGAGAATGGAGGCAGAATATTTTGAGTTATCCTGTAGCAGTAGTTCTTTTTATCTCGGGCAGTGTATCGACTATCGTACACAGATACGTCGCGAGAAATGATTAATATAGCGCCATATGTTTGAGCCGTATTTATCTGACAGTAGTTCTGTGGAGGATGGCGATGTAGAGAATACGGGATCTAACAATGGCCCGACTGTTGCCATTCTCTGGAATGGTGCGTACCGGAATGCATAATATTTTATACACTTATTTTTGTGTTCGAATTTTTTGACTGAATGACAGTCTTCAAATTTTATTAATTTATAATATCTATTAAAGATAGGTTGCCAGGCAACGAAACATATGCCCACAGCAGCTAAATCGTCCGGGCAGTCAACAAGGGTTGTTGTATATTTTTACTTTTTTCGGTAATGAAACATTTGTAATACACTAAAAACTGATTAAGAGTAACAACTCATTATGTAATTATCAGAAAATCATTAGAATTTGATTGCTTTTTATAAAGTTTTACCCCACGCTAACACATGAAACATTTAATATCATGGATTTAGCTGTTCAGGTATCTAAATTCATTGAAAATCAAAATACTTGTTCGTTTCAACACCTTAAACTTTATGTATCAATCTAAAGTCAATTGGATGGTAACTTTGGCCTCTATAGCGTCACAAGAATTTTTGAAGTTATCAAGGGAGATAACTCTGGCAGTAATTATTTGAAATCGCTGAAAATCAATAGGCTTCTTCGTCTCATGACCTTAAACACTGTGTATAAATCTAAAGTCAATCGGATATTAACTTTGGCCTCCAGAGCGTCCAGAAGATTTTTTGAGGTGATCAAGGGCCATAACTCTGGCACTAATTATCGGAACCGCTGAAAATCAATAGGCGTCTTCGTCTTATGACCTTAAACACTGTGTATAAATTTAAAGTCAATCGGATATTAACTTTGGCCTCTAGAGTGTCCACAAGATTTTTTGAAGTGATCAAGGGCCATAACTCTGGTAGTTATCGGAAATCGCTGAAAAACAATAGGCTTCTTCGTCTCATGACCTTAAACACAGTGTATAAAATTAAAGTCAATCGGATATTAACTTTAGCCTGTAGAGCGTCCATAAGCAATTGTGGACGCCGGACAGACGGATGGACCGACGGACGGACGGGGGTGACGACAATATACGACCACATTTCAATGTGGGCGTATAAAAACAGTTTTTTGTAGATCTGTACCATTGCATAATAATAATATATTGTATTCGGATACAGGTGTCTGTGTGAAAAGTGTACATTAATGCCCACAGAAGACGAGTCTGTATGCTGCATTGAAATACAGCGTACAAAGATAAGATGGCCACTTTGAAGAAATGCAGTACCCAATACATTGTATAACCGACCACCCTGGATTCCAGTCTAACTGCCTTCATATACGTCTTAGAAACGCCGGTACATTATTCCGCTTTCCCTTGCTGGAATTTCCATAACTCTCAATAACATAACAGTAATAATGGCATCTATTCTAGTAGCATTACCACATCAAAATTTCAAATAACAGATAATGTTTTTTTCTCTGTTTTACTGTATGCACGCTGCTTTAAACATGAAGAAACTTTAAATTTTCAAAATCGGTTAATAAATAAGTGTTCTATGAACATTTTTCTCATCAAAATTGGCAGTATTTTTGTGACAAAAAGTAATGGACTTCTCTATAGGTAAAACACGCCCTTGAATTATGGAATTTTGGGGCCAAATTAGTCTTTCAAAGATCCTACAATAACTCTGGTAATAATGAAAGCAATTAGTTGAAATTTTGAAACCCACATGAAAAATGGATGACAGTTCAATTCTGTCGTCAAATTGGCTCTGTAACACGCGCATTTCGAGAAACGGCGGCCATCTTGGATTGTTGTTAAAACTGTCATTATAATGTACTACAACTTTGAGGTTAGCATCAAATGACACTACACGGCTGTCAAAAGTACTTAATTCTGCACTCCATAAAGTAAGTGATCTGCTTAGTGACCTCAACGGAAAATGGTAGCCATTTTGGAATCCAAGATGGCCAACATGCCAGATTACGTTGCAGTCCGACGTAATTTATTCTGTGCTCTAAATATGGGTTGTAATATATCATCTGAAAGGTATTGAAGAGGGGATTACAGTTTCCAAATGTTCAATACCCACCAGAGAACATAGTAAATAAAGAAGTTGTTTTTAGACATTGTTTTTGTTCAATATTAAAAAGTTGAATCGGAAGGAAAAGCGTACAACAGACTTGAAACCGAAGTTTTACTCACAGCCTAAATCTTAAATTAACTAATTTTAATTGAGTTACATTTTAATAAAAATAATATCAATAGGCCTAGATTATTAATAATGATTGATAAATAATTACAGTTTTCCATATTTACTAATTATATTAATATCTAAAATAAAACAATTTTAATTGAGTTACACTTTAATCAAAATAATAATATTAATAAGCCTTCTTGATTACTGGTAAAATGATTGGTAAATAATTAAAGTTTTACATAATTTTATTAATTATTAATATTTAAAAATTAAACCATTTTTATTGAGTTTCATAATCAAAATGATAATATTAATAGATAGGCCTATCTAAATTATCGATGAAATGTTTGGTAAAAAAATTATAATTTTACTCATTCAATTAATATCAAAAATAAAATTAGCTAATTTGTTAGACATACAGTAGAATCTGCATTAAGCAGCCACCCACGGGAAATTTTAGGATTGACCGCTTAACGGGAGTGGCCTCTTAATAAAATCTCGAGTTTTTTGTGCTCACATCAATTAATATTACCCTTGGGTGCACTTGCATCGGTAAATTTGGCCGTCTCTGAATCTCGGACATAACTTCCGTAAACATGTCATTTTGTCCTAACCTTCAATACTACTGTCTATCATTGTCATGCATTCGATAATATTTATCCATTTTTGTAAAATCTCATGTTTTTTTTTGTGCTGACATCAATTAATATTACGCTTGAATGCATTGGAAGCAAACACCAATGCAATACTTCACTTGCATTGGTACATTTGGCCGTCGCTGAATCGCCGACCGTAAACTTGTCATTTTGTACCAACCTTCAATACTACTGTCTATCATAGTGATGTATTCGATAATATTTATCCATTTTTGTGAAGAAAATCGATGAATTAATTTTATTTTATCAAAGAAGCACACGAACCAAAAAACATAGCTGATTTAGATACCGAATCACAGGGGGTGTAATTCTGTATGTAATATTACAGGTGGCGCTAAAAACGTCTATTTAACAACATAGCGGCTTTTAGTCGGTACTTTCAGTTTATTCAATCGGTATCAAATAATGTCCCGTTACGTGTGAAAACAATGATCAGGTTTGTCGTTTAATAAAACAAAAGATTAATTAACAGATAATCCCGGGTTAATTGGTATTTTCACATTTCTTTTTATCTGATTTACGGGAGTCCAGTTATTACTACTCACGGGATTAGCGGGGGTGTAACGAAGAACGACAAGATGGTACCATTCAACAATGGCCGTTGAATGGGCGATGTTTTCTTTAATTCATTTGCAAAATAGTGACCGCTGGCCGCGTTAGAGGAGTGACCGTTGAATAAGGAGATGAAACAATAGAATTTTTACGGGGGGAATTTATTGTGACAGCTTACAAGGAGATGTCGCTGAATAGGAGTGGCTGCTCATACGGATTCTACTGTATATTTTTCTCTTTCGGTTTCAAGACAACTATCAAGTCAAATCCACTAATGTCAAAATAATAAGTTTTTTGTTTATAATATATCCTGTGTGAAGTAGCTTCCGTCGAAGGATTTACCCACCTTACACCCCCTACTGCTGAAATGGCTCGCGAGCTTGTCCAATCAGACTCATCGTCATTTTGCTATGAATGGAATCTCCCATGAATTTTTCGCCGCAAGAATTCATCTTGGCAACCAAACTTCTGCGGCTTATTCTTCAATGAAAATAGCTTATTTTACCGACGACACATATATATCACTATAATCTACGATATTTCATAAAGGTACTCAGCGTTTTAAAATTCAACCCACAACATTGGATTTTGGAGAATTTTTGCTTCAAACTTTTAAAACAGTTGTATCTCAAAAACTACCCGCCACTTTCATCGGGGAAGCCGCGAAACCTTGCGGGGGGTCTCCTGGTGATTCATGGAAAGTTTCAATGACGTACGTGCAGAACTTTCCGAGCTATGAGAATCCCCAGCGAGATACCGCTCCACAACCCGGGCGTGCCGTGAACAACAATTTATTCGCTAATGGTAAAACAATGGTTAACTGTGAGTGACCTAATATTAGCGTGGGTACTTTTTAACTTGTGTTTTGAGTGCATTATCATTATCAATAAAAAACAAAGATAGGTTGCCAGGCAACAAAACATACGCCCACAACAGCTAAGTCGTCCGGGCAGTCAACAAGGGTTGTCGCATATTGTTTCTTTTATCAGTAAGGAGAACATTTACAACACATGTTAATCTTATTACGAGTAATAGCCCATTAAATAATTATCAGAATTGATTAGAATAGTTTTGATGGTTTGTCTGAAGGCCTTTGTCCACAAGATATTTCAAAGTGATCAAGTGCCAGAAATTATCAGATATCACTGAAAATCAAATAGGATTCTTCGTCTCATGACCCTAACCACTGTGTACAAATTTAAAGTCAATCGGATATTAACTTTAGCCTTTAGAGCATTCATAGGGTTTTTCAAAGTGATCAAGGGTCATAACTCTGACAGTAATTATCGGATATCGCTGAAAATAAATAGGCTATTTTTATCATGACCGTAAATAGTGTGTATAAATTTAAAGTCAATCGGATATTAACTTTAGATTTTTCAAAGTGATCAAGGGTCATAACTCTGGCAGTAATTATCTGATATTGCTGAAAATCAATAGGCTTCTTTGTATCATGACTTTAAACACCGTGCATAAATTTAAATTCAATCGGATATTAACTTTAGCCTCTAGAGCGTTCACAAGATTTTTCAAAGTGATAGGGGTCATAACTCTGGCAGTAATTATCAGATATCACCGAAAATCAATAGGCTTATCGTCTCATGACCTTAAACACTGTGTATAAATTTAAAGTCAATCGGATATTAACTATAGCCTCTAGAGCGTTCACAAGATTTTTCAAAGTGATCAAGGGTCATAACTCTGGCAGGAATTATTGGATATTGCTGAAAATCAACAGGCTTCTTCGTATCATGACCTTACACACTGTGTATAAATTTAAAGTCAATTGGATATTAACTTTAGCCTCTAGAGTGATCACAAGATTTTTCAAATGGATCAAGGGTCATAACTCTCATAGTAATTATCGGATATCACCGAAAATCAATAGGATTCTTCATCTCATGCCCTTAAACACTGTGTATAAATTTAAAGTCAATCGGATATTAACTTTAGCCTCTAAAGCGTTCACAAGATTTTTCAAAGTGATCAAGGGTCATAACTCTGGCAGTAATTATCAGATATCGCTGAAAATAAATAGGCTATTTTTATCATGACCGTAAATAGTGTGTATAAATTTAAAGTCAATCGGATATTAACTTTAGATTTTTCAAAGTGATCAAGGGTCATAACTCTGGCAGTAATTATCTGATATTGCTGAAAATCAATAGGCTTCTTTGTATCATGACTTTAAACACCGTGCATAAATTTAAATTCAATCGGATATTAACTTTAGCCTCTAGAGCGTTCACAAGATTTTTCAATGTGATCAAGGGTCATAACTCTGGTACTAATCATCGGATATCGCTGAAAATCAATAGGCTTCTTCGTCTCATGCCCTTAAACACTGTGTATAAATTTGAAGTCAATCGGATATTAACTTTAGCCTCTAAAGCGTTCACAAGATTTTTCAAAGTGATCAAGGGTCATAACTATGGTAGTAATTATCAAATATCACCGAAAATCAATAGGCTTATCGTCTCATGACCTTAAACACTGTGTATAAATTTAAAGTCAATCGGATATTAACTATAGCCTCTAGAGCGTTCACAAGATTTTTCAAAGTGATCAAGGGTCATAACTCTGGCAGGAATTATTGGATATTGCTGAAAATCAACAGGCTTCTTCGTATCATGACCTTACACACTGTGTATAAATTTGAAGTCAATCGGATATTAACTTTAGCCTCTAAAGCGTTCACAAGATTTTTCAAAGTGATCAAGGGTCATAACTCTGGTAGTAATTATCGGATATCACCGAAAATCAATAGGCTTCTTCGTCTCATGACCTTAAACACTGTGTATAAATTTAAAGTCAATCGGATATTAACTTTAGCCTCTAGAGCGTTCACAAGAAATTGTGGACGATGGACGGATGGACGGACGGACGGACGGACGGACCGACGGACCGACGGACGGACGGGGGCGACGGCAATATACGACCACATTTCCATGTGGGCGTATAAAAACGAAACTTGTACCACTAGAACTAGAAAGGTAATTTAATTGGCTTTTTATCCATATAGGTTAAAATATGTTGACACAAAATTTGAGTTTTATATCGGTTATTTTTTCTTGGCACTCTGTCCGCGAAGAGTGTAGGGCACAGTCAATATGCTGACAAAGTGTCACACTGCGATGAGGACGATTGTGGTAATGCTAATTCTAGTCACAAATATATAATCTATTACAACTCAAGACGAGAAATGTCGGCTTTTGAAAATGCTTTGACTTACATAATGATATGTAGCTTACATGAAAATAATTACACGTTAATGATTATGCCAATCAAATGTTAATTGGACCGACAAATACACATGTGTCAACTGGCTAGTGTATATTGCATGGGCAGTGATACTTATTGTATAATGATGTGTATACTATGTGTAGTGCCTGTGACGTCACCAACCAATCAACCTGATTAAGGTTGTTATTGAAAATTTGAAAACCGTTTTTGGCAGTCGGATACTAAACCGTAAATATCTGAATTAATTTTAATCAGATAAGTTTGAACTTGCTGTAAAATGTATTTTGTAATCATTGAGTACCCCTATGGAAAAATTTTCTGAACCATTTGATGTGGTCTTTAAGTAATTATCAGAAATGATTAGAATAGTTTCCATTGGTTGTCTCATGGCCTTCGTCCACAAGATATTTTAAAGTGATCAAGGGTCATAACTCTAGCAAAAATTATTGGATATCGCTGAAAATCAATTGGCTTCTTCGTCTCATGACTTTAAATAGGGCTGGACGATATTTGAAAATTTCAATATTGCGATATTTTTTCAAAATTCCTCAATATATTGTCAGTATTGCGATATTTTAGTGCACCAAGCAAGTGTTGTCGAAAAGCCTTAGAAAAGGGGGTGCTAATCCTCTCCAACAGCAATGAGGCACCCCTTGAGTTTATTACCTTACTGGTTGTTTTAATTAACCATGCTGCATCATACTAAATATATATTTTATTTAACTAGAACCATGTGATGTTCCGTTCCGAGTTCAGAAAAACAGTTGATCATATTACAGCCAATTAGGCCTACTTCTTCAGAAACAAAACTCTTTTTATTTTATAATCAGCACATGTATATCAACACAAAAGTGAATAATAAAATTAATTTGTTACAATATAACATTTATCAATAATTCATCCACACTAACAGTTATTTTCAGTTTTGTATCACCAAACAATTATACAAAAAATTAATCAAAACACGCCTGCAGTTAAAGGGTTTTAAAATAAGATTAAATTCTACTTTCAACCCATTTACAGTTTTGTAATAAACTGGAGTAAACCCTCAGTTTACGAACCACGCTTGTTAATCTTAGATTTTAAAATGAAATAACACAAGACATGATAAATTATGTCTTCTTCAAAATATTAAAACCTGAGAAGAGAGCGTACAAATTACTTGTGCTGCCATTCTTGGTAGCTACGTTTCTTCTACACAGTCTACATAAAATTTTATTTTGACCAGTATCGTTTACGTCAATCCGAAGTAGGCCTGAATCTGGCTGGTACAGTTTCTCTTCGGGACTCCGAAGTTGTCGCTTCAACTTCCAACTTCAACTATACGTCGTCTGCCATTTTGTAAATCTACCGATAGCTATAGACGTCGACGACCAGCCGCAACTTTACAAATTAAAATTGAACATTGATAATCAAGACTAGATAAATGCCGAAAATAGCATCGGTTTTTCCGAGGTTTTTTATTTTCACTTTCGACTTCTTTGTTGTCTCGATGTACCAGCCACGAGATCTCATTGTATACTGTGTGACTGGACATCGACTTGTCCGGATTTACCCGATAAATATGTATATTTCTAATTAGTCCAATTAACTTTAGTTATTCGGGGGTTTCTAAAGCAAGTTCGGGACTAAATTAAGAGAATATTGCAGTGCATACCGCGGTATATGGCGTCAAACGATATATTGGAATATTGTGGTTTTTCTGGGGGTCTTAAAATTACCGTCAATATAATTTCCAAACCGCGATATATTGATTTATCGAAATTACCGTCCAGCCCTAACTTTAAACACTATGTATAATTTTAAAGTCAATCGGATATTAACTTTATCCTCTAGAGTGTTCACAAGAAATTGTTGACGACGGATCGACGGACGGAAAAGGTGACGACAATATACGACCACATTTCCATGTGGGCGTAACCATTAATCTAGATACACTTACTGAAATCATTCTTACTTGGACGTTCATCACTGTTATAGGATCGTAATGATCCAGGTGAAGATGCATGACGTGCAGAACGATAAGATCCCCATCTATCATCCTCTTTATCATCACTATCATCTCTTTTCTTCTCAAAATCTTTCTCTTTACTTTTATCTTTAGGAATTTCTTTTGTCCTGGAAATATATCAATGAAGGGGCTTATTATATTAAGCTATCTGCAGAGGTCTTACTAGCTGAAGCCACCTTTTAAACATAACGCTAACGCTACAATATACATCCACATTCCTGCTTTGATTGATATGGTACTTTGTCAATAAGGCAAGGCGTTTGGTTTGTTTAGCGTTGAGGGTCGTGCACCAACATCAATAGTTGCCGTCCTTAGAGTATAAGGAATAAGTATACCAAGATTATCCATTCAGAATTGTGCCTTCCTAACGCTAAATGCAAAAAGTGGGCGTGCCTCTGCCCCTGGGGGTCGGGACATTCATCAAAATCAATAGTGGACGCCCTCAGTCTATAAGGAATACATAATCCAAGTACCAAGCTGATTCATTCAGAATTGCGGCCTGTTAACGACAAACACAAAGATAGGTTGCCAGGCAACGAAACATACGCCCACAACAGCTAAGTCGTCCGGGCAGTCAACAAGGGTTGTCGCATATTGTTTCTTTTATCAGTAAGGAGAACATTTACAACACATGATAATCTTATTATGAGTAATAGCCCATTAAATAATTATCAGAAATGATTAGAATAGTTTTGATGGTTTGTCTCAAGGCCTTTGTCCACAAGATATTTCAAAGTGATCAAGTGCCAGAAATTATCAGATATCACTGAAAATCAAATAGGATTCTTCGTCTCATGACCCTAAACACTGTGTATAAATTTAAATTCAATCAGATATTAACTTTAGCCTCTAGAGCGTTCACAGGGTTTTTCAAAGTGATCAAGGGTCATAACTCTGGCAGTAATTATCGGATATCGCTGAAAATAAATAGGCTATTTTGTATCATGACCGTAAATAGTGTGTATAAATTTAAAGTCAATCGAATATTAACTTTAGATTTTTCAAAGTGATCAAGGGTCATAACTCTGGCAGTAATTATCGGATATTGCTGAAAATCAATAGGCTTCTTTGTATCATGACTTTAAACACCGTGTATAAATTTAAATTCAATCGGATATTAACTTTAGCCTCTAGAGCATTCACAAGATTTTTCAAAGTGATCAAGGGTCATAACTCTGGCAGTAATTATCAGATATCACCGAAAATCAATAGGCTTCTTTGTCTCATGCCCTTAAACACTGTGTATAAATTTAAAGTCAATCGGATATTAACTTTAGCCTCTAAATCGTTCACAAGATTTTTCAAAGTGATCAAGGGTCATAACTCTGGCAGTAATTATCAGATATCACCGAAAATCAATAGGCTTCTTCGTCTCATGACCTTAAACACTGTATAAATTTAAAGTCAATCGGATATTAACTATGGCCTCTAGAGCGTTCACAAGATTTTTCAAAGTGATCAAAGGTCATAACTCTGGTAGTAATTATCGGATATCGCTGAAAATCAATAGGCTTCTTCGTCTCACGACCTTAAACACTGTGTATAAATTTAAAGTCAATCGGATATTAACTTTAGCCTCTAGAGCGTTCACAAGAAATTGTGGACGATGGACGGGGGCGACGGCAATATACGACCACATTTCCATGTGGGCGTATAAAAATTGGTAAATCTCGTCCCGGGTAATTATACAATCAGAACTCGGTAAATCACACAGGTATGCATCTTCATTAAATCACAAATGAATTAACGTGTACATGTGGCCGGAAGTCAACCTCACATAGGCAGTGCGATAGACCCGTGAGAGAGTTAGACATGTACTGGCGCCAAAAGAAGTCATCCAGAAAATACACTTCAATGATTAGTGCCTTGATGTTACGTAATCGCAGGCCAATAAATGATCGCCATAGATAAGTGCACGGAGCGTCCATTTTTAAAAGCATCTTGGAGAAACTAAACCCGTTGCTATTAATCTAAACCATGGTGCTAATTAAACCATTTTTGTTATTTTCAACGAGTTTTATCATTTATTGAATGATGTTTTGAAATTACACGGTATGAATAGAAACTATCGGTAAAACTACCATTTTAGACGATACCATATCTGTGGTGTATATTGTCACATGTTTATGACGATTTTAAAACCCAGGTCTCCAGAATCATCGTTGTTTGGACGATTCCGGAAAAACTATTCAGCTTTACACCATTTTCCAATACAAACTATTGATCTTGCTTGTGTCTGTGACAATGAAGAGGGTTTGATGCTGGCAGATGAACTTCGGGCTGTGACTCTTCTCCAATGTGAGAAGGACATTGATTTACGTCGAGATGAATATAAGGAACTGATTGAATTGTGTACTTTGTTTCTTAATGGTCACCTGGAGAAGGAAGTTACATTCAAGAAACTTGGAGCTATTCACAAGGCCAGATGGATGGCCAAACTCTTGTATGCCATAAAGATTTGCAAGTAAGCTCATTACCTTCTGGAACCATCACTACACAGCACAATTAGAGAAATTACGGGAATTTGTACACTTTGTGGTGTTGGCTTACATACCTTGGTGGCTTAAAAGTTCTATTTCAACAGACGCACCTTTCAATGATCTGGATTTGTTTAACTCATTGACCCCTAGAGCTAATTATGTTAATTACTGCTTAATCTCCTAAGCCAATTAACCAGACTATAGCTTCTATCCCTAGTGTTAATTAAAAGATTATCCACTAATCTCATCTATTGCAGATATCCCAAAATAAAACAAAAACTATTACTCTAATCAAAAAATGTTTATATTACCAAATGTAGAATTGAAAACAGGCTTTACAAGCATTCTTTTTTTAAACAAAAATACCAAAAAACAACAAAGTTATTCTTTATCATAAAAAGAACTATGTAAAATAAGATTACGATAATGAATTATGAAGTTACATTTTACTGATCCATGCATCACACAGTAAGCACAATTAATTAATTTAGTCTATAACCAATTTTTAGTATTGGCATTGTAAATATAATGTTCGGAATCACATTTCATCAACCGTTGTTCCTCCAATTTTTTTTTTTTTTTCGAACCGCATTGAATTTCTCAACGTGATGTCTATTGGTTTCGTCGATCAACCAATGCGAGCAAGTTTAATCAAAAAAATAAACTAAAAAAATTAAATTTGTTTTATTCACGTTCTAATATGTATTATGGGCCTAGCCATCTCCTAAAAATGATGGGCATCTAACGGAATTCAGTGGATCATTCCAAATAATATCCTTGTTGAAAGTTGAATCTCGAAGATTGCCCGCCATTTTGGTTCGCTTCGTCACTAGCTATTTCGGAGCCTTCGTGTTCCTCACTCGAATTGTCAGTCAATTCGCTGTCCAGGATATTATTATTGCTAATTTCTACATCTAATATATCTTCCAGTAAAAATCCTTCGCAGTATGAGTCGGAATCACTCTCCATACCGACAAAATTATTAACAATGTAGGCGTACAAAACTGACATTCACTCAACAAAATGGCGACCCCTGAAAATATTTTTTCTTTAGAGTTCGCGACCTTATGACCTCTAAAACCTGTGTTGTGACGTATAGTTTACGACTTCAATCAAGTTCAATCATTAGTTAAAACTATATATTAATTGGCTAATTACGTCTGGAAAGCGAATCGAAGGTTTTTAAAACTTTATTGATCAATAAAACGTCCATGAAAGAAGTCGACAACAGTCGTTGCTGGGAAAGTTTTTTTTAGCGAGTTTACGACCTTATAACACCTAACACCTTGTTGTGACCTAGACATTTTATGATACCAATCATTAGTTGAAGCTATTGTTTTAAGGAATTACAACTTTTGGAATGTCAAGCGTCTTTTTTTATAACTTTATTGGTCAATTAAATAGTACATCAAAGCGGTCGACCGTCAAAAATGGCGACCGATATGAAGAGAATTTTCTCGTGAGCTCGCGACCTTATAACACCCAAACCGTTGTTGTGACGTATACATTTTATGATTCCGATAAATAGTTCAAACTATCAGTTTACCAGGTAACTACTTTTGGGAAGCCAAACGTCAATTTTTTAATAACTTTATTGATCAATAAAACTGTACGCCAAAGATGTCGACACCAAGCGTTGTACGGGAGTCTGACTAGACACTAGGTCAACGTCTGGCAGGGTAAGTCGGTGAGGCTCAGTGACTAATTATGTCACCTCCACAAGTAACCTGTACCGAATGAGTTAAGAAATTACAAGGATACTAAAAAATCAATTTAGGCATATCAACTAGTGCTGCCAAGGCGTTCAAACAACATCTTTGGTACCTCACCTCAGAAATGGTCCCTGTAAGCCTGTTTAGTGGTAATGTGGAATTTTGTGATAAAGACTATCTATCTCAAAAACTATTAGAATGTAAACCAACTAAAAAGGATGAAAACTTATTACCAGAAAACAGATTTGGTACTGGACCAGGAAAACCTAAATTCCCTAACATGGACAATGTTAGTAAACTTGACGACTTATCTGACGAGGATTCTTGGTATATTTTCAAACTTTTAGATATTGATCCATCATTTCTTGAACAACCTGCCTCGACTTGGCTTGAAAATGGACCTTATATAGAAGCCTGCGAAAAGATACAGTCATTGAACTGCGTTAACGACTGTGATGAGCGAGATGTGAAGTTGAGTGCAGACTTTCTGGAATGTGCCTGATTAGAGGATAATTATCAAAATATTCTTCAAGTCGTTGAAGACAATAGAAATCTGCAACCAAACCTACGTAAACGCCGCAAGATAAATCAATAAAATGCATACATGACAAATATTGTTGGTTACTAAATAAATGATACTTAAATTCCTTGTTTTTTTTCATTTTTGTCGAATTTTCTTAAATTTCAAGGTCAAGGTGGCCCCCCTAAATAAAGTCTGAATGTTCTGGGTGTCGTTCCTCAAAACGATTGTATCCTACAATAGTTGTAACAGCTACAATCAACTTTACAACTATCGTAAGTAACAGTTTAATAGCGTTCCTCGAAGCTATTGTAAGGGAATTGTAAGTCGAGCAATTGTAAATCGTGCGATTGTAAACTTACAATCGTGATCTTCTGTGCGAAAGTGAGAAAGATAGGTTGCCAGGCAACGAAACATACGCCCACAGCAGCTAAATCGTCCGGGCAGTCAACAAGGGTTGTCGCATATTTTTACTAATTTCGGTAATGAAGCATTTGTAATTCACTAAAAACTGATTAAGAGTAACTACTCATTATGTAATTATCAGAAAATCATTAGAATTTGATTGCTTTTTATAAAGTTTTACCCCACGCTAACAATTAGTATATACATGAAACATTTAATATCATGGATTTAGCTGTTCAGTTATCTAAATTCATTGAAAATCAAAATACTGGTTCGTTTCAACACCTTAAACTCTATGAATCAATCTGAAGTCAATCGGATAGTAACTTTGGTCTCTATAGCGTCACAATAATTTTTGAAGTTATCAAGGGAGATAACTCTGGTAGTAATTATTTGAAATCATTGAAAATCAATAGGTTTCTTCGTCTCATGACCTTAAACACTGTGTATAAATCTAAAGTCAATCGGATATTAACTTTGGCCTCCAGAGCGTCCACAAGATTTTTTGAGGTGATCAAGGGCCATAACTCTGGCACTATCGGAAATCGATGAAAATTAATAGGTGTCTTTGTCTTATGACCTTAAACACTGTGTATAAATTTAAAGTCAATCGGATATTAACTTTGGCCTCTAGAGCGTCCACAAGATTTTTTGAAGTGATCAAGGGCCATAACTCTGGCACTAATTATCAGAAATCGCTGAAAATCAATAGGCTTCTAGGTCTTATAACCTTAAACACTGTGTATCAATTTGAAGTCAATCGGATATTAACTTTGGCCTCTAGAGCGTCCACAAGATTTTTTGAAGTGATCAAGGGCCATAACTCTGGCACTAATTATCAGAAATCGCTGAAAATCAATAGGCTTCTTCATCTTATGACCTTAAACACTGTGTGTAAATTTGAAGTCAATCGGATATTAACTTTGGCCCCTAGAGTGTCCACAAGATTTTTTGAAGTGATCAAGGGCCATAACTCTGGTACTAATTATCGGAAATCGCTGAAAATCAATAGGCTTCTTCGTCTTATGACCTTAAACACTGTGTATAAATTTAAAGTCAATCGGATATTAACTTTGGCCTCTAGAGCGTCCACAAGATTTTTTGAAGTGATCAAGGGCCATAACTCTGGCACTAATTATCGGAAATCGCTGAAAAACAATAGGCTTCTTCGTCTCATGACCTTAAACACTGTGTATAAATTTAAAGTCAATCGGATATTAACTTTAGCCTGTAGAGCTTCCACAAGCAATTGGGGACGCCGGACGGACGGACGGACGGACGGACGGGGGCGACGACAATATACGACCACATTTCAATGTGGGCGTATAAAAATTGATTTGACACTACATCCAGTGTATATGTAGCAACATGGGCCTTTTCGTCTGACGTGGAGAGCGTGTGTTGTTGGTCCGGTCGCCACATGCTACGTATGACCCATGCATCTTGTTTGTTGCTACATATTACCGTTAGCCTTGTGATCGTCTAGGATTAATCTCTGATCATCTCTTCTTCTCCTTCACGTTGTGTGTTTCTTCTTACTGGTTTCTTAAGACGTTTGTCTTCTTCAGTTATAACAATGCAACAGTTCGTTTTTACCTTTTATGTAGCATAGGTATACATACAAGCATATTACAATTACAGTCAATGCTAACTAAACTCTTCTCAACCTAGACACCTCGCGGTGTCTAGGACTTAGATGGTAACCCTCTGGAATCTAATCGAAGTCTGCTTTAATGACATAATATAGTTTCCTTTATAGCCGCAAGGGTATCACGCAGACCCATGCGTGTTCATGACCATGAACCTGTGCAATCGACGTAATGATTGGTTAAATTAAGCCAAATGATGCAATAGGAATATCTCGACCCACATGTATTTTGTTGAAAGATATAACCAGTATGTTATGGTTCTATACCCTTTTTTATCTAACAATATGTCAATCAAATGTTAGTTGATATCAGTACACACCTGCATATATGTGAATATGTTAGAAACACAAAAACTACCACGACTATATTGCTCCAATGTGAGAGTTACCTCTCGCACCCCAACACCTTAGGAAATCCCCCGATTTCGTAAAAAACGAAAATGGTTTGTGGAGCGGTCTCCAACGTGGGAAAGGAGATGTTGTCGAGGACATTGATAATTCCCTCGATTGTTGGATGAAACACCCGAGAGACGCTTGACTTTGCCGTGCCGTGGATGTCCATCAACTCCGAAAAAAAAAACCCTTTCGCAAGAAATCTTAGCGTTATCAAGACTTTGTTTTCAACACTGAGTGCGTGACAACACTTTGTGTCGGGAGACAGACGTGGTTCCAGCATGTTAATCAGCTTAAAAATTGACAACCTCGTCATCCTATAGCGGGAGAATATATCAACATCAGAGAAGACATCTAAAACACGGGTCCTGTCCCTGAATATCCTATCAGTACCAATCTTTCCCTTCTTTTGTTGTTGTATTGCAACAAATAACACCATTTTGCATTCCACTACAATCGATTGTAAGTATAGGTTACAGACGGTCATAGCAACTTACAGAATTGATTGTAACCTACAACTATTGCAACTTACAATTGCTGTGAGGAACAATGTAGTGATTGAAAATAAAAGTTACAATTGGATTGTAGTGACTTATAACTATTGTAGGGTTACAATCGTTTTGATTAAAGGGGTCCTGAAAATAGAATTCTGTTGTCTGCTTATCAAAATGAACAAAATGACAGGTGGGCCGATGTGATTTGAATTATTTTCATAAAAAGTTGATTTTCGTGTGCACACTACCGAAACCCATTGAACACATTATGCCCTATTGTGTTTGTTTAGAAGCCCGTAAATATCGATTTTTCACTATTTGTCATATTTAATTCAAAATGGCGACCAGCAGTTGACCTAAATCAAATTCTGCTCTGAATATTTTATAGGCTTTCCTTCAAGGATTCAGAAAATATAACTCCCAAGTTTGTAAGTAAAATATCAAAAAAACCCTATTGATTTTTGACATTTCAAGATGGTGGCACTTCCGGTTCGATCAACAAACTTCATATTTTGTGTACGAATTAGTATCAAAAAAAAAAAAAAATCATGTCATTCTGACCTATATTTCGACGATTTTTTTTTGGTTGAAAAGTTTGATCCTTAGTTTAATCAAGGGGAGATAATTTAGAAAATTTCTAAGATCTACTTACATATTAAATTTCATGAAAATCGTGCAAAAAAAGAAGTTGCCAAGTTGATCTCAATTTCCGGTTCAAAATCACTGCATGAATTTTCGAATTATCACAGATTTGAAGTTAATGTTTCAAGGTACCCAAAGAAAAAAGAATTAGTAAAACAGGCCAAATAGTCACAAAGTTACAGTAATGTAGGTGAAATACATTTGTCTACCACCCATTTTTGGGGGGATAGGTAAAAGTTTCAGAGAGATACTGTGGTTAGATTCTGAGAAATCCAATTTGTGGACAAACTAATACGAGATTGATCAAGAGACAAAATATATATTGGCACCTAATTGATTGATAACTGACTCAGATAAGCACAATAGGCTGTAATGTGTATGCACGGTGTGGAAATCAAAGCTTTGTGAGAAGAAAAATGTATTACCACGGTTAAAAAAGAATCGCCACATACAGGAAAAAGTTATTGCCAAAAATTTCGCCAGATTGAATCTTTATCGCCAAAAATACATTTTTATTGCAGTTGGCGGAAATGGTGATCGTGAGTGCTGCTGTGACCATGTCTAAAATAATAGGAAAATATAGATGAGTATCATATTAAAACTTACTTGTCATCTTTATCTGTTCTATCATTATTTACATCATCAAACACCTCTCTTGGTCCTTCACAATTATGATCCTCCTCATCTTTATTGATACTCTCATGATCACTGGCACCAGATTCATGGTCATCTTCTCCTGTATTTTGGCGATCATAATCCCTGGAACTAATTCAAACAAAAAAGTTTTATTATCAATAATATTTCACAAACCTATTTTGATGATTACATGTACAAATAAATTATTTTTTTAGAACATGTAATCAGAACATCTTCAATGGCAATCTAAGGATTTTTCAACCTCAACATTTAGAGCCTAAAACATGTGTTTGTGAGACATACATGAACAGCTCTACAAAGCTTACAATATAATACTCACTTCCTTTCCATTTCATATCTTTCATATTCTTGCTGAAACATATAGAAATTCTGAGCTCTTCTCATTTCATCATAGGCACCTAGAGAAAAAAGACATTAGTGTGTATTAAAAAGACATTAGCTCTTTCAACAGGAACAAATAAGTGAACTATAGTACTTAAATGATCACTATAGTTTATGATGATGTAATGAAAAAATATCCAAATCTGCACACTAGTAGATCTCCATCCCAGAGCTACTGCTCTATATTCAAGCTGGAGAAAAAAAAAAAAACAAACAACAAACCAACAGTGAGGCTGATGTCCCCTGCTGAAATCCCAATATAAATAGATGACACATTAATTAATCGCACATTTATTTTTTTCAAAAGTAAGGAGCCATCAAACTATGCACTAAGTTTCATCACTCTCTATCAGATAGAATCAAGATTATCTTGTCCCAAGATTATCTTGATTAGCTCTGCTTAGCTCTACTTAGCTTCAGCTCAAAATGTTAATCACTGAACTCAGTCAAGACGTTAACCTAATGAACATCTACATCAAGTTTAAACATTCTACCTCAAAAGCAGAGTTGTTATGTTCCAAAGTCTCCTTAGCCTAAGCAGAAAATTCTCACTATCAAATTTAGTCAAAGTAATGATATAATGAACCTATATTCTGAGTTTCATTGCTCTCACTTCATTATAACCAAAGTTGCTGTGCCCCAAAGCATCAACCAATCAGATTGCTTATCTCTGCTTACTGTAAACTGAAAATATTCATCATTGAACTTCATCAAGGCATTCACCTGACGAACACCTACACCATGTTTGAACATTCTAGCTTATTGTGTTCCTAAGTTTCAGTCAATCAAATTGCTTATCGCTCTGCTTACCCTGAGTAGAAAATATTCATTATCTAACTTAGTCAAGGTATTGATGTAATGAATAGCAACCCCAGATGAATTTTTTGTTTCGAAGAAATACTATAAAAACACAAATACTATGTAGTTCTCATGAAAATTTCACCCTAGACTAAACTTTGCGTGTAATTTGTTTTCTTTAACCTCAAAACTGACCTATAGTGACATCTTCATGTAAAGCCAACAATTCAATGACCTTTTTCTAAACACGAAATATTTCTTTTGTTCTTTTTTTCCAGCGTTGTGTACATGTATTTATATCAGTAAGATGGGAAATACTTGATATATCAAAGAGTCCAGTGGCAACGCCAGTTTGTTTGGGGGGGTGCAAAGGTAATTTTAAAGTAAAAAGGGGGGGGGGGGACTGTCTCAAACTGAATTTCAAAATCTTGTATTTATTTTTATTTGTCTTCAAATTTACTACAAATTTTTTATTTCTTATTTTTCTTGTATTTAATTCATATTCAGAATACTTAGTAAACAAAAAAATAAATAAAAAAAATAATTTTTGAACTACGCATCCGATCTTTTGATTGTCCCTGTATAATTTTCTAGCACACAAACTGTCCGGCAGTGGTCATTCAGGATTCCTGTGGTGGTAATGAACATCCCCAAAGTTGTTTTAGGTGGTACAGATTTCAGCTAATCCAGCCTAGCTGTTGACCAGAAATTCGATAACTCTTGTCAGGGATACTCTAATACTACAAATTTTGTAATTATATAGCTCTGTCAGGGGTACCCCACCGGAAGAAATGTCTGTCAGAATGTTTTTGTGATACCTGATACCTGTATGGTACACTGCTGTGTGAATTTCATG
Source organism: Patella caerulea (assembly GCA_036850965.1). Lineage (NCBI taxonomy): Eukaryota > Metazoa > Mollusca > Gastropoda > Patellidae > Patella > Patella caerulea. The sequence continues at coordinate 42,883,452 of JAZGQO010000001.1, read as the reverse complement.
TAGTACACTTTTGATCTAATCTAGACAAGTTGAGGGGTATCGCATTTTGGACGTGGAATACCACACCCACTGCCAGGCTTACATTTTGATGATAACAGACATACATGCATCGATAACATGTAGAAGCAAATTGGTACAATTTTCAACTAGACTGACCCCCTGGGCTCCCGGTTTATGAACAGATGATTGTTGGTGCATTTATTTGGTCTTCTTCGCCGACTACTGTCTAAATCCCGAAAATGATGTTTACACACAAGATTTGTAACATGGGCAAATTCAGTTTGTGCAAGGTTTTCTGTACATTTTCTGGGTTACAAAATTTACATCCAGGTAGAATGTCAACAAGTTGTTTGTTTAAACATTTCAGCATAGCTGCAGAGACAAGTTTGATCAAATCAAAAGTAAATGACTAAATGACCTGTCTTCTCTTCTACAGTAAACAGGCGATTTTCAAAAACTTCATTGTCATGCACATTCTTGATTTCAAGAGGATCTATAGCAAACCAGTGACAATACTTATGAAGAAGTTGAGATAGGTCTTCCATACATCTTTCAAGAGACAATTTCGAATCGCAAATATGAGAGTAGGCCTCTAGTTCTAAATAAGATACTTTGCCACAAGTGACAAGATTCCAATATGGTCCCGTTATTTTAAGGTAAAACAAACCAAAGTATTGGACAAATGTGGACACAATAATACTTGATTTCAGGTCCTTCATACAGATTTTATTTTCAAATTTGGGTTTTGACAGTCTCCAACACTTTCAAAAAATCCTGCTTATCTAAGTAGATTTCAGCAGAGGTTTCAAATATGGCATCAAATCGGTTATCTCAGTAATTACTGATAACAGACTTAATTCCCAATGATGAGCAATGGGCTTCCCATCGATCATGCACACCATGGTGATCCCCAGCTGGACCAAATACATCAGTAGTTGTTCTTAGAACTTGCTCTAATCGTCTGCTGGTTTGTTGACCAAATGGGGTCACGACCCGAAATGGAATGCGCTGATTGGCTAAAATCTAGTGACAGAATTCTTTTGTATCGACGATTGTGAAGCATCTTCAGATGAATCAGACGAAGATAGTATTTGTGTAGACAAGCAAGATTTTGATTTTGTCAATGACACAAATTTTTGTTATTCTGACAGTGACACTGACATTGAAAACAATGAAAATGACGTTCGGCTAGGCCTACCTGTAGTTGATGAAGTGGAAAAGGTATTATCCTCAAAAGAAGTAAATAATACTGCTCTTTCAGATGTAAAAGATCTTGAAATGAGTAAGATTGAATCATATAGTTGTAAGAACTGCAAACTTAATAATGTTGAACCCTGTTTTAAGTTTTTTAGTAAGGATTTCGTTTATCAATTAAGACTGAACATGTCATCTCTGATTTTGAAAAGCACCTGATTTTGCTAGGGAAAAGGAATGATCTGTACACACAGAAAAAACAATAAAAGGAACGTGAACACTATGTCAATGGGATATGTGTTTGTCGTGAAACCTTCAAGTTTCTTCACAGGTGAGTGACCTTGCCTTTGTTTTTTATAACAAAAATAATAGGCTTACTCTATCATTATACAATAATGTAAAGTCAAAGCTTAGTCTTTTACATTTAATTTAACTATTTAGCTTAAGTAAGAGTCCTTGAGTCTTGTCCCGACTGGCTGACTTTATTGTCAAGTTTCGTTAAAGTCACCAATTCATCAAATACTATTCAAAAAAAGTAGGGGATATTTGATTTTTAAGTGTTATTAAAGTCACCTAATGAAACTGACGAAGAAACAAATGACAAAATGAAATGAAGTTCACATTCATCGACTTATTCCAAATGATCGTTAGACTAACCATTATAAGGGTAAAATGATACCCGGGGTCAAACAGCAAAGTTACCACAGCATCACAACAAAGTCAGTAGTGGGTAAATCCTCCTCTGTTTGCCAAACAAGCATTGATCCGACGTGGCATACTCCTAATGAGACGTCTAAGGTCATTTTGGTCCAGATTGTCCCATTACTGTTGCAACGCAGCAGCAAGTTCTTGGACATTGGCAGGACGTTGTTAACATTAACGTAACCTCTGTCCAAGCATGTCCCAGACATGCTCGATGGGGGAGAGGTCGTGACTCAGTGCTGGCCAAGGTAATGTGGTGATGTTCTGTTGTTGGAGGTAACCTGTAATGATCCTGGCCCTGTGATATCTTGCGTTGTCATGCTGGAAGATGAAACGGCGGCCATGACGTCGTGCAAACAGCACAACATGGACTGCCAAGATGTTGTCCCGGTAGTACTGGCCTGTAACACGCCCTGCAACAACATGTAAAGCCGTTCTTCCAGCAACAGTGATGCCTCCCCACACCATAACAGAACCACCCCCAAATCGATCATGTCCGATGACGTTAACGTCTTGGAAGCGCTCGTTTCGACGACGCCACACCCTCCTACGTCTGTCCAAAAAATCAACAGTGAACCTTGACTCATCTGAAAAGATCACATTGCTCCAGCGTTGATTATCCCAGTGTTGACGATCCATACACTAACGACGTCTTACCTGAATGTGATGATCTCTCAAACAAGGTTTACGCGAGGACGTCGGGCGCGAAGGTGACCCCTGTGCAGTCGATTTCAAATCGTCTGGCCACTCCCTCTCACACCAGTCTGTTTGAAGACGAGCGCTGATCTGATTTGCTGTGATGACACGATTTCTCAAGGCCAAGGTACGGATAAATCGATCCTGGGCTTGAGTTGTCGCCCTTGGTCGACCTGAGCGTGGTCTGTCCTGTACAGATTGTGTATCACGGTATCTGGACCATAGCCTGCTTATGACAGACTGAGAAACATTCTTCGTCCGCGCCACAACCGCCTGTGTTGTGCCGATCTGTAGCATGCCAAGGGCACGTAACCTTTCATTTTGGGTAAGCCGACGCATATCAAAATTTGTTTTCTGGTCACTAAAACAATTAAACTGATGTTTCCACCCTGGAATTCAATGCCACAATGACTGTAACATTCAAAGTCAGAGTCATGCAAATATTGGGTTGGACCCCCATGATGATCCCAAGCATTGAGATCACCTGCATTCCATGCGGTAGCTATTGGTGCGTTTGGGCGTCACATGTAACTGGAAATGTTTCTGTTTCTTCTGTTAGGTTCTATAGTGACTTTTTTCGTAGTCATTTGCATATTTTAGTATTATGCCCCCAAAATCAAATATCTAAATTATTAGTAAGCAATTTGTGGCAAATAAGGCAAGCTAGATTATGTCTCCTCACCACGACTCCAGTACTTTGCTCTTTCAAGTCGCATATGTAGTCACGATAGCCCGATGGAGAGTCAAGTCGCAATAAATGTTTCAAGTCGAATCGCATGCCTGTCTTTATTGCGATTTAAGTTGGATTGGAGTCCAACTCACGGGACTCGAGCTCGAACCTTTGCTTGAGTCCAAAGGTACCGTTACATGTATTCTATCTAAATCCCACCACCACAACAATATTACCAGTACATGTATCTTGAATTTATTAATGTACATGCATCTACAGTAAGCTTAAATTCCAATAAAAACCTATAAAAAATTTACACATTTGCTTTGATTTTTCAGCGTAAGCCAGAACAAGCTTACAGCTGTATTAACACCACGCGAGAAGAAATCTGGTGGTTGACATGCTAGTGATAAACGTTAACCCATGATGATATTTGTAGAATGGTAACTTTCATTATTAACTTTGCTGAGCTTCATGCTTTAGCGTTGCCGGGAAGAGTTCCAGGCTTTAAAAGATTTGATATCAAACTACTTCCATCTCACTACACAAAATCAAAGGTGTTTTTGTCATATCAGACAGCAATGAAAGAAGCAGGTATGGAACTTATAAACAGTATGATCAATGTTCGAAAACAATTAATTTTACAAATATGTTTTTATACACCCACATTTTCATGTGGACAAATGTTGTTGCCTCAGTCCGTGAGGACATCCGTCTACCTGTCCATCCGCAATTTATATCCAAAGATCTTGGTCCCTGATTGTACGAAAAAAAATCACAATTTTAGCCTGTGGACCCTATAGACGACATATTTTTATTCAATTTTAAAAATCGTTTGAATATTTCATTGTTACACCCTGATTGTGATTTAAGTTTGAATTTTGTGAAAATAGGACTGAAAGTGCCGACTAATTGGCCGCTTCCCTATACGCAAATAGTACATGTATGCAATCATGTAATTCCACAATTGTGGATAGGGGTGGGCGATATAACTGGTATACCGGTGTATTGCGATTCAAACTTGCCAATACATCATATCGTGATACACGTCCAAGAACCGGTTCAGTCAATACGATCGGCAACTTCCGTAATAATCATCGGAATATTCCGTGAGATTGTCAATTCTATTTAAAACTTGAGAATTTCCTTGACGCATTTTTGACGGCACGTGCCTGGCGGTAGTGAATCAACTCGCGGACCCCTCGTACTTGGCAACGCATTAGCGAACCCAAGCGAGAAATCAATCAACTTATTTCTATTGTTTCTAATTCATTAATTAATGGTGATTGGGTAATAAAAGTAAAACCCGCGAAGGAAAGGAATGTTTAATTCGCTAATCATCCAATAAGAAATATATGTTTCAACACCGGATCTTTCAGTATTTATGTAATAGGTCAGAGGTGAAAATTCACACCGTGCCTTTCACTTTGGCGCTATTCCAATATTTTCACGCTGTCACTTACGGCTAATAATTATATGATATTGAGAGTGAAATAGAATCAGATTTTATAATTTACTGCCAGGCATATTGTGGAATATGATAATGTCGAAGAAATCAACTATTTATTATTTTTTTTTGACGTTATGATGCGAAGAATATGCGTCTACTTGAGCCGAGATCAACCGTGTCGCCGCCATCTTGGATACGTTCGATCAAACAGATGATAACAAAACTTACGGCTAATAATTCTAGACTTTGGAAAGCTAAATTGAATCAAAACTTTTAGGATTTACCGGTAATACAAGCTAAATTAAGGAAAATTACAATGAAGCAAAGAAAACGACAATTTCCGTCATAAATCCAAAGAAAGGCAGAAATGTTAAATGCCGAAGGCGATGAAGTGACCGTTATTTGGGTGATGTTTCTTTTTAAAAGTTATATTTACTTTGAACACTGCTGCCAACACAAAGTACTATATTTCTGTTTTATTTTTTAAAAAAAAAATCGTAAGAGATACTTTTTCACGTTATTTTGCCAATATGATAGAGAAATGTCATAATAGCGTGTACCAAGCTCAAGGGCAGTTAACTCTGTTTGGCTTAATATTTGGTCCAAAAACTCGTCATGATTTTTAGCGGAAAAGTAGGTATCGAATTACGTTTGACCATACCTTTATTTTTATTGGCGGATGGTGTAACTTGGCGGGAGATGTTCGGGAGAATGTTGGGCTTGTAGAATATGACAATTAGACCCGTATCAGGTGAGTGGAATGATTTTTTCTGGAATTTTAAAAAATTCAAATATTTTTCATTTCTTTACGTAGACATATTCCAACATAATTTTACGATTTTATGACACTTTAGTGAATAGTCTATTCATAAAAAATTAAAAACCGAATTGTCATGGACGTAATCACGCGTTAAATTGAGAATTAAGTCAAAATACAGCGAATAACGGTAAACCGGAAGTTAAATATCCATCATGGATGCCTACGGTGAACGCTGTCGCTATTTGTTTTCATTCTGTAAAAACTTGCTTATTATATTCTGTCTTTTTTACATAGATTGGTTACAACATGACTTCGAAAATAAATCCACCCATGTTTATAATGTAAAATGATTTAATTTTAGCCGATATTATTCGATCTGTAGAAAATGGACCAAAGCCAACCCGATGAAACGGCATTATTAATTATTGACGGACATAAAATAAAACAGCACGTTTTTTAAAAGCAGAATTCTATATGTCAATGTATACATATTGTACCAACAAAAAATATTTCACATAAAAACTACAGTTAAATGTCAGGCCAACGTAGTGTCACTGACATAGAACATCATAATGTCATGCAATATTGTTTAAAATTGTAAAAGTTTTAACTTTGTCACTAGTAATTATCAGTGGGTATGAAAACTAATCCTTTGCACTGGTTATATTAATATATTTTTCTATGAAAGCTGTTTACGATAGACTCTGAAGCAGAGGCCTCATGCATTCATATCAAAAATTGTTACCCAAACCAATTGATAAACAAAAATAGAAACAAGCTAGCAATAAACAATTATTGTTTGAAACTTTCCAAATATTATATAATACCAATATTGTTATATTTTGAATATAAATAACCAATATCTATTTATTATTATATAACACCATATATTGTTATTATTTTATATAAATAACTATTATCTATTTATTTTTTGATTTATTAAGAATTAAATTGAATTGAATTATTTTTTATTTGTTGGATGAAATCTTAAAAAGCCTTTTTGTAATTTTACTATTTAATATCTATTTTCAGGTATGGGTAAACAAAGCAGTTGCATAAGAAACAAATTTTACTAATATTAAAAGTATTATATGATTATATGGTTAGATTCAGTTTCTCTGCAGCGTCCCCACGGTGGTGTATTAGTCCCAAAATGACACAGTCTGAGTCAAGTGTAGTTATAACCCTCTCTACACATCTTTCTTTCTATTTATCCATGTCTTCCTTTTTCCCTGCTTGAAATGCATATTTTAGGATTAGTATGATGGGTGCAAATGTTTGATAAGGAGAAATAGCAAACAATCGTCAATTTTAAGCTTTACCATGGTCATTGACAATCATTTTTTCTGCTAAAAGGGGGTCTTATTTGTTATCTGAATGATTGTAAATTTTATAAGTAGAAACCAAACTATAATTATACCAAGTTTCATGTTAATTCTTTGGAAAATAAATTTTTTACATTGCACTGAAGTCAAATTACCACTTTTTGGACCAGATTTCGATTTATCAGGGGACATAATTCATGAAGTAATGACCCGATGGGCGCAAATATCGAAAGGAACCAAGATCTTTCGGTTACAAACATGTCAAGTTTCATCAAAATCAATTCAAAATTGTGACCTCTATAGGGTCCACAACCTTGATATAACGTATTTTCACACTACTCGTGTACAAACGGCGGCCATTTTGTCCATCAATTCTAGTCCGATTTTCACGTAATTCACACTCTCTCTTCATAACCATGTAACGGTGATATAGTCAAACGTTTTTTTAAATCGGATAACAATTTTGATCTCCAGAGGGACCACAAGCTAAAAAGGGCGATTTTTTGGGACAATCAGGGGCCATAATTCAGGAAGTTACGATCCGATGGGCGCAAATATGGACAGGAACCAAGATCTTTGGGTTATAAACATACATGTCAAGTTTCATCAAAATTGGTTCAAAATTGTGACCTCTATAAGGTCCACAACCTTGATATAACATATTTTCACACTATTCGCGTACAAATGGCGGTCATTTTGTTCGTCAATTTTGGTCCGATTTTCACGAAATTCGCATCCAATCTTCATAACCATCGAACGGTGATATAATCAAACGTTTTTTTTAAATCGGATAACAATTTTGACCTCAAGAGGGAACACAAGCTAAAAAGGGCGATTTTTCGGACAATCAGGGGCCATAATTCATCAAGTTACGATCCGATTGGCGCAAATATCGAAAGGAACCAAGATCTTTGGGTTATAAACATGCATTTCAAGTTTCATCCAAATCGGTTCACAATTGTGACCTCTACACTGTTAACAACCTTGATTGATATAACATATTTTCACACTATTCGCGTACAAGTGGCGGCCATTTTGTCCGTCAATTTTGGTCCGATTTTCACGAAATTCGAACTCAACCTTCATAACCATGTAACGGTGATATAATCAGACGTTTTTTTAAATCGGATAACAATTTTGACCTCCAGAGGGACCACAAGCTAAAAAGGGCGATTTTTCGGACAATCAAGGGCCATAATTCAGGAAGTTACGATCCAATTGGCGCAAATATCGAAAGGAACCAAGATCTTTGGTTTATAAACATGCATTTCAAGTTTCATCCAAATCGGTTCAAAATTGTGACCTCTACACTGTTCACAAGCTAAAAAACGTGATTTTTCGTACAATCAGGGGCCATAACCCATGAAGTTACGGTCCGATACATGCCAATATCGAAAGGAACCGAGATCTTAAGGTGATAAACCTATATTTCAAGTTTCATTGAAATCGGATAAAAATTGTGACCTGTAGACTGTTCACAAACAATTGTTGACGTCCGGACGGACAGGGCCGACGACAATATACGTCCACATGAAAATGTGGGCGTATCAAAAATCAACACATAGATGAACTTGTCACAAATTTGTTCACCTTGATTTTAACTATTTTCAGGTGATGAAAACTTTGATATCTTCATCCGGCATTTGTGGGCAAGTGGAAGAACTCAAGAAGGGCTGCACTGCAGCAAATTCCCTTTGCATATCTAGTTTTTAACTATTATAGTGAGAACTGCCAGCTTTTGTTATCTAATGTTCCATAATTTATCTTAAAATACATGTATATAGTCGAAACTATTCAACTGTGTTAATAAATAATAAAATTGTGATTGGATACAATGATATTTTAATAAATAAAAAGATTTTTTGATATACAATATGTTTGATGTTTAAGTTCTGAAAGTGTACAAATGCATGTATGTAATAATAGTTTATTACTCATGGCTCGAAATGTTAACCTGTCTACTTGTCGCTGACAGACGATTTTTTCCTCCGACAGGTAGCAAATAAAACTACCTGTCGCAAGCGACAGGTGGACTAAATTTGACTTGATGTTCAGTAAATTGACCACAATACTCACGTCCACGTCATGTACATGTAGGCCGTATTTATTTATTCGTAGAGTCGTTTCTAAATACAAGAATTGAGCACCGAAATACCGCGAAAAGCCGCCATTTGCATTGTTTACATTTCACTCTGTTGCAGGCTACAGGTACTCAGTTTCGAAGTAGACAATTTTATAACAATGAATTTCACATCATGCTACGCTTGTTTTCATCTACTTGGCACTTAGTTTATAGCATTATGGAGTATTATATCTAAGTAAATTAAAACGTCACCTGAAATAATTCTAGTATCTACCGTAACGACACCACATTAGAAAGTGGCTGGAGTGGAAGGGAAATACTGAAATTTTGAAATACACGGCTCGATAGATCGATGCTTCGTAAGTTCGTGTATCTTATCTAATCATTTAAATAATTTACAAGACAATTCGACAAAATCAAACAATCAGGTCGGAAAAATATCTCTGATATTAATATAATTTGTTGCGTAAATATAGTCCCGATACATTGTATGTGAGACGGGAATTCCAGGTGGCGCTACCTGTCTTTCGCATGCGGCATATTTCTTACTGTGCGATGCACAGGTGTGATTTGTGTTTTGATATTCAATTCAATACGGATATTTTAAAATTTGAATTCTACACCTCAAAGTCGAACTATTCGATTTAGCACATAGGTGTGATACCATGATAATTTGCAGAATCCACGTGGCTACGGATGATAGAATTGTAGTTGTACGAAGCTTCGAGTCGCTGAGCCAAAGCAGATTCGCCAACTTTCAAGAACTTTTAGGCCTTCTGATGTCGAAGAAATAAAAAGGTTTTATATTACGATATTTATATGAAGCAATGTATACGTCAATACCTAAACAAGCGTGTGTGTAGTACTATATGCATGGATATGTGTGATACTATACTATTACTTAGTCTTTGGGTTTCACAATTGAGAGTGACAGGTTATTTACTGAAGCGACAGGTATCATGAAAAGCTTTTTTCAAACATTTCGAGGCCTGTTACTTATGCAAACAATACTAGCTCCTCCACAGGTAACTTTATTATAATATTAATCATACTGTATATTTACTATTGCTCTATGACCACGGAATAAAGATTTATTTATTATCCATGAGTGCTCACTTTAAAAATAAGATAAATTTTGAAATATCTATCTGTAAAAAATTCCAATTCAAAATCAAAGTTATTGATACAATACTGATCTTTAGATGAATTTTTTTTTAAAAAAAAAAGCTTTCAATTTAATAAGAAAAAATAGCTGTTCATACTTCAAAACAATCACATGTAGTCCTAGCTCAGTTTTGTGGATTTTATTGGATTAGGGTGATAAATGATGCTGCAAAAAAAGTTATAATTTGGTGGCCATCTGAAATTGCCTTTTTCTCTACGCTCTGTCATGTTCAAACTTTGGAAATCATAACCCCCTTCCCCATGCCCTCCACTCACAACCATAACAGATAGCTAAATTCTGGTTATTTCATTGGGTTCAGGAGCTCAATAATATTAGTCTAGATGACAATTTTTAATGCAATCCGCCAATAAAATAAATTTTGGTGGTCATTTGAAAGTAGGTCTTTTTCAGCAAATTTTGCGATTTTTGACATTTATACCTCCTTGCCCCTGCCCTCACCCCCAAACTGTAATAATTAATCCAATTCTTTCATTGAAGAGAAAAGCCTCATATTAACCTAGATGCCAATTTTTGTTCAAATCGGTCAAGAAATAACATTTTGGTAGCATACTGAATATGTTGGTATTTTGCCATTTTTACTCTTTTTTTGGCATTTTGTCCACGCGATCAAAAAAGCGTTCGACACAGGTTTGACCCTTATCTATCCCCTTAATTTTTGATAATGAGTCCCCAAATTAATTAGACTGATTTCCTTTGCAGATCTGTATGATAAAATGTGATTTGATCTGTATTGAAAGGACTATTTGAAAAATAAATACCATCCGAAAATGTCCTGCGGCTATTTACGGACCCTCAAAATGAACAAAATCAGCATTTTTGAAAGTCCCTCAATCAAAAAATTGACCTCCCATTGTTCTAATATTACTTTTACTAGTACCTTGGGGTGAAGTCTACCAGGAAATGACAAAACAACTGTGTTTTGGTATTTATTTTTCTTTTTATTGTGCTACGAAAACGCCACTTCGTGATATTTTGACACCCCTGGGCGGGGGCACGAAATACCTGCCCCCATATCTCAAAGACAGGTTGCCAGGCAACGAAACATACGCCCACAGCAGCTAAATCGTCCGGGCAGTCAACAAGGGTTGTCCCATATTTTTACTTTTTTTGCTAATGAAACATTTGTAATACACTAAAAACTGATTAAGAGTAATGGTTCATTATGTAATTATCAGAAAATCATTAGAATTTGATTGCTTTTTATAAAGTGTTACCCCACACTAACAATTAGTATATACATGAAACATTTAATATCATGGATTTAGCTGTTCAGTGATCAAGGGACATAACTCTGGCACTAATTATCGGAAATCGCTGAAAATTAATAGGATTCTTCGTCTCATGACCTTTAACACTGTGTATAAATTTAAAGTAAATCGGATATTAACTTTGGCCTCTAGAGCGTCCACAAGATTTTTTGAAGTGATCAAGGGCCATAACTCTGGCACTAATTATCAGAAATCGCTGAAAATCAATAGGCTTCTTCGTCTCATGACCTTAAACACTGTGTATAAATTTAAAGTCAATTGGATATTAACTTTGGCCTCTAGAGCGTCCACAAGATATTTTCAAGTGTTCAAGGGATTTAGCTGTTCAGTGATCAAGGGACATAACTCTGGCACTAATTATCGGAAATCGCTGAAAATCAATAGGATTCTTCGTCTCATGACCTTTAACACTGTGTATAAATTTAAAGTAAATCGGATATTAACTTTGGCCTCTAGAGCGTCCACAAGATTTTTTGAAGTGATCAAGGGCCATAACTCTGGCACTAATTATCAGAAATCGCTGAAAATCAATAGGCTTCTTCGTCTCATGACCTTAAACACTGTGTATAAATTTAAAGTCAATTGGATATTAACTTTGGCCTCTAGAGCGTCCACAAGATATTTTCAAGTGTTCAAGGGCCATAACTCTGCCACTAATTATCGGAAATCGCTGAAAATCAAGAGGCTTCTTCGTCTCATGACCTTAAACACTGTGTATAAATTTAAAGTCAATCGGATATTAACTTTGGCCTCTAGAGCGTCCACAAGATATTTTGAAGTGATCAAGGGCCATAACTCTGGTAGTTATTATCGAAAATCGCTGAAAAACAATAGGCTTCTTCGCCTCATGACCTTAAACACTGTGTATAAATTTAAAGTCAATCGGATATTAACTTTGGCCTCTAGAGCGTCCAGAAGATATTTTGAAGTGATGAAGGGCCATAACTCTGGTAGTTATTATCGGAAATCGCTGAAAATCAATAGGATTCTTCGTCTCATGACCTTAAACACTGTGTATAAATTTAAAGTAAATCGGATATTAACTTTGGCCTCTAGAGCGTCCACCAGATATTTTGAAGTGATCAAGGGCCATAACTCTGGCACTAATTATCGGAAATCGCTGAAAATCAATAGGCTTCTTCGTCTCATGACTTTAAACACTGTGTATAAATTTAAAGTCAATCGGATATTAACTTTGGCCTCTAGATCGTCCACAAGATATTTTGAAGTGATCAAGGGCCATAACTCTGGTAGTTATTATCGGAAATCGCTGAAAAACAATAGGCTTCTTCGTCTCATGACCTTAAACACTGTGTATAAATTTAAAGTCAATCGGTTATTAACTTTGACCTCTAGAGCGTCCACAAGATATTTTGAAGTGATCAAGGGCCATAACTCTGGTAGTTATTATCGGAAAACGCTGAAAAACAATAGGCTTCTTCGTCTCATGACCTTAAACACTGTGTATAAATTTAAAGTCAATCGGATATTAACTTTAGCCTGTAGAGCGTCCACAAGCAATTGTGGACGCCGGACCGACGGACGGATGGGGGCGACGACAATATACGACCACATTTCAATGTGGGCGTATAAAAATTGGAAAAATTCAACCAATTGATTTGAAAAGTCTAAAATAGGTTGCCAGGCAACGAAACATACGCCCACACAGCAGCCAAATCGTCCGGGCAGTCAACAAGAGTTGTCACATATTAAGGAATTATCAGAAAATCATTAGAATTTGTTTGGTATTTATAATCAAACCTGTTTTTTTTTTTAAATCAGATAATAATTGTGACCTCCAGAGGCACAACAAGCTAAAAAGGGTGATTTTTCGTACAATCAGGGGACATAATTCAGGAAGTAATGACCCGATGGGCGCAAATATCGAAAGGGACCAAGATCTTTGGGTTATAAACATACATGTCAAGTTTCATCAAAATCGATTCAAAATTGTGACCTTTATAGGGTCCACAACCTTGATATATAACATATTTTCACACTATTTGTGTACAAACGGCGGCCATTTTGTCCGTCAATTCTAGTCCGATTTTCACGTAATTCGAACTCTCTCTTCATTACCATGTAACGGTGATATAGTCAAACGTTTTTTTTAAATCGGATAATAATTTTGACCTTCAGAGGGACCAAAAGCGAACAAAAGCAATTTTTCGGACAATCAGGGGCCATAATTCAGGAAGTTACGATCCGATGGGCGCAAATATCGAAAGGAACCAAGATCTTTCGGTTATAAACATACATGTCAAGTTTCATCCAAATCGGTTCAAAATTGTGACCTCTATAAGGTCCACAACCTTGATATAACATATTTTCACACTATTCGCGTACAAATGGCGACCATTTTGTCCGTCAATTTTGGTCCGATTTTCACGAAATTCGAACTCAACCTTCATAACCATGAAACGGTGATATAATCAAACGTTTTTTTTAAATCGGATAACAATTTTGACCTCCAGAGGGACCACAAGCTAAAAAGGGCGATTTTTCGGACAATCAGGGGCCATAATTCAGGAAGTTACCATCTGATTGGCGCAAATATCGAAAGGAACCAAGATTTTGGGGTTATAAACATGCATGTCAAGTTTCATCCAAATCGGTTCAAAATTGTGACCTCTACACTGTTCACAACCTTGATATAACATATTTTCACACTATTCGCGTACAAATGGCGGCCATTTTGTCCGCCAATTTTGGTCCGATTTTCACGAAATTCGAACTCAACCTTCATAACCATGGCACGGTGATATAATCAAACGGTTTTTTAAATCGGATAACAATTTTGACCTCCAGAGGGACCACAAGCTAAAATGGGCGATTTTTCGGACAATCAGGGGCCATAATTCAGAAAGTTACGATCCAATTGGCGCAAATATCGAAAGGAACCAAGATCTTTGGTTTATAAACATGCATTTCAAGTTTCATCCAAATCGGTTGGTGACCTCTACACTGTTCACAAGCTAAAAAACGTCATTTTTCGTACAATCAGGGGCCATAACCCATGAAGTTACGGTCCGATACATGCCAATATCGAAAGGAACCGAGATCTTAGGGTGATAAACCTATATTTCAAGTTTCATTGAAATCGGATAAAAATTTTGACCTGTAGACTGTTCACAAACAATTGTGGACGGACGGACGTCCGGACGAACAGGGGCGACGACAATATACGTCCACATGAAAATGTGGGCGTATAAAAACCGTTAAAGATAATTGACTCAAATTTTTTGTCCTTCTATTTGGGTCATAAATGAGTAGGGCTGGGTAAAATATCAATATAAATCGATAGTATCGATTGGACGGCCCAGAAAAGCACTATCGATAGCGGTGGGTTACTATCGATTATCGCTCTTCGTCTATTTTTCTTGCGTCTGAAATGTCAATATTTTCTTTCAGTTAATCATAATACACCGCTCACTTTAATTACTATCAAGTATCAATGTAACACATAACAAAATTGTGACTGCTTATTGAACAGCCGTTTTCATAAATTCACTCTCATTGAAACGTTACTTCAGTTTTGAAGAAATTATTGTTGAATGTCGCTAAATCGGAGATACCCGGATGTGTAAATAAAGTTAGAGTTATTTCCCTTTGCAAGCTTCAGAATTCGTCTGTACAGTTCACTATTTCTGTACGTGTGCCTCAGTAATAGAGTACCCGGTACAATAAATAGCACACATGGACGACGAAATGCTTGTTGATTTTCCCGGCAAAGCTAAAAGTGCTGTGGAAGCACTTTGGGTTTTAGACGGAAGCAAAGGATCTTTCGCAACTTCGTATGGTTTTGAACATTGAACTTACACTGTATCCAGTCTTGATGACGACCATGAAAATAAGTTTGTTTTCGATACTATCAATTATCGACCAACATTTAATTGCCGATTATCGATAGTAAAAATCACTATCGATACCCAGCCCTATAAATGAGTAAATATATGACAAAAAAATCAACATTTCTGAAGTTTGAAAATTTAGCTGCGGGTACCTAATATAATGAAGAAATACATTAAAAGTCAGTAGATTGAAATTAAATAAATGAATTAAACAGGTCAGCGTAAGTTGTTCTACTGAAATACTTGAACTCAATGGCTGATTTCTCATAACATTTTTTTTCTAGAGTTATCAATTTTAGTCATGCTATATCTCTGAAAGTTATGGTCAGATTTTCTTGAAACTTGGAATATAACTTCCTGTATAATAAATGAGTGCAATAGGAAAATTTTATTGAAATCTGCAAAATAGTTCCTGATATATTGTTGCCATAGCAACTGTGACATGTGAAAAAATTTCAAAGTTAACATTAAAATGTGTATAACTCGCTTTCAAATTATTATTTTGTAATGAAACTTGCCTATTGCATAATGGAACATGTCAGTAACCCCTCTGCTTAATTTTAAAACATTCTGTTGAATAGTTTTTGAGAAACTACATGACTAAAATTATACGCATAAATCCAATATGGCCGCCGTTTCCATAGCAACAAATACCCCCAGGAAAATTTTTTGGCCATTTTTGTATTACTCAATGGATGTGTTCTTAGATGTGTAAGAATGATAACTTTACCTCAATTATTAAAAAAAATGGAATTTTCTTCTGTCCACCCCCTTAAATAGAACTAAAGTTATCGTGTCCCAAAACATCAGCCAATCAAATTGCTTATCTCTGCTTACCCTAAGCAGAAAATGCTCATCTTCGAACTCCATCAAGGCATCAATCTAATAAACACCTACACAAAATTTGAACATTCTAGCTCAACTAGGAGGGGAGTTATTGTGTCCAAAAGAGTGTGACAGACAGACAGACGGACAAACCCATTTTAATAGACCCCCAGTTTCTTCGAAAAAAAGAGACCTACAAAATATTTCCTGTCAAAATTTCAAAGATTATATTGAAAAGTGAAAACTCATTATTGTATTCTTCAGGCCAGTAAAATTTGTGTTCAGCAAAAAAGATTT
This sequence comes from Patella caerulea, assembly GCA_036850965.1. Taxonomy (NCBI): domain Eukaryota; kingdom Metazoa; phylum Mollusca; class Gastropoda; family Patellidae; genus Patella; species Patella caerulea. The sequence goes on along the minus strand of JAZGQO010000001.1, from coordinate 42,867,145 downwards.
CCCAATCTTGTAATTGAATGTTATAATCATTAACGTTAACTAGATCTGCAAAGCAGATATTAAAGCTTTCATATTAACAGTCACTTCCTGTCACTTGTCATGGGTCATGTAAATAATCTCATCAACAAAAAAAAAATCATTAAAATCGGTCAAAATATAGCGAAGTTTTTATGATTTTTCAATCGTAAACAACTTTATCGGCACGAAAAACATCAAAGACAAAATTCGAAAATGTGACATTTTCAAATAACAATATTTCGACCCTGATCCCGGCTATCCAGAAATGTATTAATTTTGGAAATAGGAGACATATTCACCAAACTACGGCCTATTGCTTTCATTCACGTGCTCGTTAATGTCGATTTTTCACCTTTTCTCACATGCAGTTCGAAATGGTGACCATCACGTGACCGAAATCAAAATTCTGATCCGATAGATTTTTAGGCATTCCTTCAAGGATTCCGAAAATGTAACTCCCATGTCTGTAAGTAAAATATCTCAATAGCCTTTGTGATTTATCACGTTTCAAGATGGCGGCACTTCCGGTTCGATCCACAAACTCAATGTTTTGTGTACGAATCAATATTTACTTATTTAGTATCCCCCCAAAAAATCAGGTAATTCTGACCTATATTTCTTCGATTTTTTTGAAAACTTTGATCCCTAATTTCACCAAGGGGAGATAATTTAGAAAATTTCTAAGGAGATCTTTAAAGTTGCATCGGTAAGATCTACTTACATACTAAATTTCAGGAAAATCGTACAACTATTAAAGAAGTTGTCAAGTTGGTCTCAACTTCCGGTTCGAAATCACAGCGACGAATTTTTGAAATTCGAAAATCTGAAACTGCAGTTGAAAATGATTTTTGTCAGGGTACTCAAAGAAAGATAGGTTGCCAGGCAACGAAACATACGCCCACAGCAGCTAAATCGTCCGGGCAGTCAACAAGGGTTTTGTCGCATATTTTTACTTTTTTCGGTAATGAAACATTTGTAATACACTAAAAACTGATTAAGAGTAACAACTCATTATGTAATTATCAGAAAATCATTAGAATTTGATTGCTTTTTATAAAGTTTTACCCCTGCTAACAATTAGTATATACATGAAACATTTAATATCATGGATTTAGCTGTTCAGTTATCTAAATTCATTGAAAATCAAAATACTTGTTCGTTTCAACACCTTAAACTCTATGTATCAATCTGAAGTCAATCGGATGGTAACTTTGGCCTCTATAGCGTCACAAGAATTTTTGAAGTTATCAAGGGAGATAACTCTGGCAGTAATTATTTGAAATCGCTGAAAGTCAATAGGCTTCTTCGTCTCATGACCTTAAACACTGTGTATAAATCTAAAGTCAATTGGATATTAACTTTGGCCTCCAGAGCGTCCACAAGATTTTTTGAGGTGATCAAGGGCCATAACTCTGGCACTAATTATCGGAAATCGCTGAAAATCAATAGGCGTCTTTGTCTTATGACCTTAAACACTGTGTATAAATTTGAAGTCAATCGGATATTAACTTTGGCCTCTAGAGCGTCCACAAGATTTTTTGAAGTGATCAAGGGCCATAACTCTGGCATTAATTATCGGAAATCGCCGAAAATCAATAGGCTTCTTCGTCTCATGACCTTAAACACTGTGTATAAATCTAAAGTCAATCGGATATTAACTTTGGCCTCTAGAGCTTCAACAAGATTTTTTGAGGTGATCAAGGGCCATAACTCTGGCACTAATTATCGGAAATCGCTGAAAATCAATAGGTGTCTTTGTTTTATGACCTTAAACACTGTGTATAAATTTGAAGTCAATCGGATATTAACTTTGGCCTCTAGAGCATCCACAAGATTTTTTGAAGTGATCAAGGGCCATAACTCTGGCATTAATTATCGGAAATCGCTGAAAAACAATAGGCTTCTTCGTCTCATGACCTTAAACACTGTGTATAAATTTAAAGTCAATCGGATATTAACTTTAGCCTGTAGAGCGTCCACAAGCAATTGTGGACGCCGGACCGACGGAAGGACGGACGGGGGCGACGACAATATACGACCACATTTCAATGTGGGCGTATAAAAAAGAATTAGTAAAATAGGTCAAATAGTCACAGAGTTACAGTAATGCAGGTCAAATTCACTCGTAAAATTCGGTGATTTCGAATGCTTAAAACGTTTTGAAAATATATTTAATCAATACTCACCACCCATTTTTGGAAGGGTAGGTCAAAGTTCCAGAAACATCCTATGGTTAGATTCTGGGAAATCCGATTTGCAGGAAACACATGTTGACTTTACGAGAAAGACCTTTAAACATGCTTCAAATTGTAAAAATACAACTTTTTGGATTTTCAATCTCTTTTTTTCGGCTACCCCGGACATTTAAGAAAAGATAGGTTGCCAGGCAACGAAACATACGCCCACAGCAGCTAAATCGTCCGGGCAGTCAACAAGGGTTGTCGCATATTTTTACTTTTTTCGGTAATGAAACATTTGTAATACTCTAAAAACTGATTAAGAGTAACAACTCATTATGTAATTATCAGAAAATCATTAGAATTTGATTGCTTTTTATAAAGTTTTACCCCACGCTAACAATTGAATTAGTATATATACATGAAACATTTAAAATCATGGATTTAGCTGTTCAGTTATAAGTTGTCTGCGATATCACTTATGTGGAAGCAGACGTTAAACACTAAGTAGTAGTAGTAGTAGTGTTCAGTTATCAAAATTCATTGAAAATCGATAACTTTTTGGTTTCAACACCTTAAACTCTGTGTATCAATCTGAAGTCAATCAGATGATAAGTTTGGCCTTTAAAGCGTCCACAAGATTTTTTGAAGTGATCAAGGGCCATAACTCTGGCACTATTTATCGGAAATCGCTGAAAATCAATAGGCTTCTTCGTCTCATGACCTTAAACACTGTGTATAAATTTAAAGCCAATCGGATATTTCCTTTGGCCTCTATAGCGTCCACAAGATTTTTTGAAGTGATCAAGGGCCATAACTCTGGCACTAATTATCGGACATCGCTGAAAATCAATAGGCTTCTTCGTCTCATGACCTTAAACACTGTGTATAAATTTAAAGCCAATCGGATATTAACTTTGGCCTCTATAGCGTCCACAAGATTTTTTGAAGTGATCAAGGACCATAACTCTGGCACTAATTATCGGAAATCGCTGAAAATCAATAGGCTTCTTCGTCTCATGACCTTAAACACTGTGTATAAATTTAAAGCCAATCGGATATTAACTTTGGCCTCTATAGCGTCCACAAGATTTTTTGAAGTGATCAAGGGCCATAACTCTGGCACTAATTATCGGAAATCGATGAAAATCAATAGGCTTCTTCGTCTCATGACCTTAAACACTGTGTATAAATTTAAAGCCAATCGGATATTAACTTTGGCCTCTAGAGCGTCCACAAGATTTTTTGAAGTGATCAAGGGCCATAACTCTGGTAGTTATTATCGGAAATCGCTGAAAAACAATAGGCTTCTTCGTCTCATGACCTTAAACACTGTGTATAAATTTAAAGTCAATCGGATATTAACTTTAGCCTCTAGAGCGTCCACAAGCAATTGTGGACGCCGGACCGACGGACGGACGGACCGACGGACGGACGGGGGCGACGACAATATACGACCACATTTCAATGTGGGCGTATAAAAATGATACAATGATTTCACACAACAGGTTAGCTATTAGACTCTCGATTGACAAGAGTTTCATCGCCCTCCCTTCATTATAACCAAAGTTCCAAATTCTCGGCCCTTCAAATTGCTTCTATTTTTCAATTTCACTTCAAAATGGCGACCATCAATTGACCTAAATCAAAATTCTACTCCGAACGTTTTTTAGGCCATCCTTGAAGGATTCAGAAAATATAACTCCCGCGTCTGTAAGCAAAAAAGCCTTTGTGATTTTTCACGTTTCAAGATGGCGGCACTTCCGGTTCAATCCACAAACTCAATATTTTGTGTACGAATCAGCATTTACTTATCTAGTATCCAAAAAAAACATCAGGTCATTCTGACCTATATTTCCTCGATTTTTTTGAAAACTTTGATCCTTAATTTCACCAAGGGGAGATAATTTAGAAAATTTCTATTTATATTTTTGAAGTCACATGGGTAAGATCTACTTACATAGTAAATTTCATGAAAATAGTAGAACTATTAAAGAAGTTGTCAAGTTGATCTCAACTTCCGGTTCGAAATCACAGCGACGAATTTTCGAAATTCGAAAATCTGAAACTGCAGTTGAAAATGATTTTTGTCAAGGTACTCAAAGAAAAAAGAATTAGTAAAATAGGTCAAATAGTCACAGAGTTACAGTAATGCAGGTCAAATTCACTTGTTCGTAAAATTCGGTGATTTCGAATTCGTAAAACGTTTTGAAAATATATTTAATCAAAAACTGCCACCCAGTTTTGGGGGGGGGGGGGTAGGCCAAAGTTTCAGAAAGATCCCATTGTTAGATTCTGAGAAATCCGATTTGCAGAAATGACACAAAAAAAAAAAATAATAATAATAATAATCTTAACAAAAACAATAAGCTTTCATATGTAATATGAAAGCTTAATAATTTAAGAAAATTACAATAGAATGCGAAATTACCTGGATGTGATGGAGGTGGGGGATAACCTCTACTTTCTAACCAGTTTCTGTGATCACGCTGCTGTTGTTCAAAATTAGAGTCTGACGGTCTATTATCATCCTGGCTATCAGCACCAGATCCATGACTATCAGTTCTCCTACGAACTTGTGGTGGGAACATTGGCATTCCTGAAATTATAATAAACAAATAACTATATACAGGCAACTAAACAGGTGTTCACAGTAGCTAATAAGTTTGGGTAGTCAAAAAAGCAAAATTTAGACAGTATTATGCCATCATAATTAAGGACATTGAGTGGTGTAAGATACCAATAACTGTTCAACACCAATCTTATTAAGACTTTACACACTTGTTCATTGTGTAAAATAACTGTAATAATGGGGGTACAAATACAAACGAGAAGAAAAAAAACTATAGCAAACGAGACGGTTTCCCCCGACATAGATTAGTTCTGGAATAAATTATGACGTCACACACCATTCAATTCATCCAGTGTAAAAAATCATGGCCATTTCCCGCAGCAGTTTTACAGTTTTACATTATCTAGGTCTACCATCTTTCGCGACTGGAACATGGCCGATTTCCATTTCTTGATGGTCGAAGGCAACCATTTTTGAAAGTCTACAAGCCAACAGTGAGGCGGAAATCCCCAAATACATTATATTAATCGCACATTTATTCCTTTAAAAAAATTAGGTTGCCAGGCAACGAAACATACGCCCACACAACATACGGGAGTCAACAAGAGTTGTCGCATATTAAGGGGAGGCACGGGGCATATTTTTTTTATAAAGTGTACTAGTGGGTACCTTACAAATGTAATGGTTTTATAAGAAAAAGGAAAAAGAATTTGTAAATATTTTTCTTATTTTCAAAATCAACATATATTGAACATATAAAATACTTAGTACCAGGTTTATTGATGTATTTTTTAATTAAAATAAATTACAAACATTTTAATGAATTGCATCATTTAAGACAGACATTTTTCCCACCATTTTTATCAAGATTTTAGAATACTTTGAAATAACATTTGTTTTTAAATTTTTAATTTGTTTTTGTGTAATTACAATGGTCAGGGTGTGTTCTTGAAAATGGACTTAAAAATATACTGGTAAAAAAAAAAAAACATTTGGAAACTTAATTGTTCAAACCCCAGTGAAAATTTGACTTGTCTGTCTATCCATTACATTATTGAGGTGGTCTTACATTTGTTTTTTAAACTTTGTATTTCTATGTCACATGAAAATAAATTTTACGTATTGTGGAATGGCTGTTTATGTTTTACTAAATGCCATTTAAAACATCGCGGAAAAATGGTTTGGAAAATCAAATTTCAATGCTTATATTTTGCTAACATTTCGTCCATTTATGTCTGTCCAGTTTTAGCGAAACGTTAGCATTATTTTAATATTGCTTTTTCGGCTCTGTATTACGTGATAGAATTTGAATAACCACTTAAAACGAAAGTAGTTAGTAGTCTCGATCTTCCACACCGGAAAAGAATAATTTTATACGGGTAGTCGACTGGTTATGCCATTTTTACAGCTGTCTGTCAGAAAATGTGAACGTTAGCACTCTTGATACGCTAGCACAAACATTTCGGCTTTCATGGCGTTATTTACTCATAATGTATCACTTTCTTTACGGCGTTTGGAACGGAAAGCCGGCATTTCGATTGTCGATGCATAAAAAATGGCTGTCGGCATTCTCGCACTATTCACACGATCGAAATGACTGACTCCCGGCGGCGCTCTCCCGCTAAAAAAGTGCTAACGTGTCAATTATCAGACAGACTAAACAAACAGTCTGTCCTTACGTAACATTAGCACATGCTTTTAAAATACTTTTTGTCTGATTTTAAAATAAAAAAACTCACCCCGGGTCAAAGTATTATATAACATTTATTCATACCTTTCATTTTGGACTATTTGAATTTTTAGATAAAAACAATAATTCAAGTAATACAGTTATTTATAAAATTTCCATGTCTGTCCTTAGGTAACGTTAGCAACATTTGCATGCCCCCAAAATATTTAAATTTTAGGTTATTAAAATGTGATTATATATTATCATCTTTAATTCTTAGTATTATGCTTTATTTTTCATATAAATAATCTCAGTAACTGAGTAACTATTTACATTAACACTATAAATAGAAATTTTTCGTCAAAATTTAGTGCTAGTGTTACAAATTAGCCAGAATGTCTGTCCACATGTAACATTAGCAATGCAATTAATTTTTAAATTAATAATTAATTTGTAAATCATATCCCCAATGAACTTAAGATTTAGATAATAAATTATTACATTTAAATTTTGAAGAAAATTATTAATATATAAAAGCAATGGTTAATATCTGAAGGGAAAATAAATTTTCCATGCTTCTGTCCAATCAAAATCGGCATTTTATACTTCTTAAAATTGTCATTGCTACTGTCTTGTGACCCCCCAAAATTTGCATCGTCTTTCATTTAACATAGTTCAATGTATATTCTACCTGAAGAGATTGCTATTTATAGGAATTTTAATGTGCACCATTTGCATTTGGTATAATTTCATCTGAAGTCATACTTTTTAACAAAATTCAGTATGTTAGGTAAAATGTTCAATAAAAAATATATTTTGCGAAAAATTATCTTTTTTAAGATATATTTTGGAAGAATATGTATCAATCTTCTCCAAGACAGTGACTTTGTAAGAGGCATAGGAATTTCATAATTCAGTTGGGATTGGGAATCTATGGTACACTTAAAAAAAAAAACATGCCATGGGTCGACAAATGTCAATTTTGACCAAAATTATCGATTTTTTTATTTTTGGGTCATTCCACAAATGAGGGGTCCAAAGTGGGACATGGGTACTAAAATTTTAAGTAATCTCAATCACTGATAAACTTATACCAATAATAGGAGTAATGTATGCCATTTGAGGGACAGTTAATGATTTCTCATTGTTGAGTTCCCAAAAAAAGTAATTAATGATTTTACATGACAGGTTAAGTACAGATTTCTCGTGTAAAGGAACACCAAATTAGACTTTTAATGTTAAATTTCTGTGGATGTATAAGATATATTAATGTGTTTATGATGTATTATTATTCAAACGAGACACCTTCATAAGAAATCTAAGCAGAAATAGTGAATATTTGTGCCAACACCTCTTGTCAGCCAATGTCGATTACATGGATATTCCCAACTTCTCGATACAAAGAGAGAGAGAAATGGGGTTTAACGTCCACTCAATTCTCGATACAAACTTAAAAGTGTCTTTAGATGTTTAAAAAAAAAGGATTTTGTAAAATTGTTGAAGTTTGTATGACCCTATCCCTCGACATGAACTACTGTACTTGAAAATCAGTATTGTATCGTGAAAAATCACCAAGGAAAGGTTTAAGAGCGCGTCCGCGAGAGCACCATGCAGGGGGTGATAACCCTTGGGTCGGGGATTTGGGCCAAATTTGTTCTGTGAGATGGGTTAGTACCCAGATACATCCCCACAAAATATTAGATTGATTCAGTTGATACCGACCTGGAAAATTGGAAATATATTTTTTAATAGAAAAATAAGCAAAAAATGGGCGATTTTGGAACCAAATTTGAATGATCTGCTATTCGCACAATAATTGGTTTAGGCAGACGAAATTTTGGGCATTAGTAGGACCACTCAGGTTCCTCCTATACACGGAGTTTAAAGTTTCAACTGCTAATTCTACCTTGGCACTGGCCTGATACCCAACTCTGTCTGAAAATTGAATTTAATGAAAACCAATGTTTGAGATGCTATAGCTCGTTCTTTGCAGGGACTAGGACCAAAATTGAATGTTACCCACATCTAGCAACCTTCCCACTAACAAAATAAAAAATAAAAATGACCGGAACGGGCATAATAAATACATGAGAAATAAATTAAAAACACCCAAAAATAGGATAAAATGTTCCGTTTGTCAATAACCCAGATGAAGTATGTGTATGGATATCTTTACAAATTTAATATATTCCATTTAGTCAGTATCCAGGATGAATTAGACATGAGAGGAACAGAGTAAAATGAGATGTAGCGTTTATTGGACAAAAACTAGGTCATTTTGGGACTAACATATGGTGATGCATATCTATGGACATCATAACAAAGTTAATATATCCCATTCAGTAGTTAGCAAGACTGAATTTGACATAAGAGAGAGAAATGGGGTTTAAGATCCACTTGACGCAAACTAGGTCACTTTGGGGCTAACATATGTTACAGATTTACAATGATCGCTCGTGCGAAAATAGAAAATCCACGCGGTTGGACAAACAACACCACACTTGCATGTTGTGTCACTACTTGACTCGATAACTGATCTTATGATCTAAAGCCCATGTAGACCAGGGACAAGTTTTTCACAATTTACATATAATAATTTATTTTAATGAATATGATATGGTAATGAAGGGTGAAATATGATACACGATTCAGAGTAAACATATTTCAGCTCTTGGGTAAAAGATCACTACGCTGCCAATAGCTGTGGAAGGTTTGCATTAGCATCTTCAGTACATTCTCGTGACTGGAAATGTTTTGTGGAGAACCAAACAACCTGAAACGCGATAATCGTGAGTAGTAGAGAACCACATCAGCTAAGTCTGTGATCATAAACTATTAGTCGTCCATGGGTTGAAGACTTGAAGTGTTTCTGGGGCATGTACATGTTTGCTCTTGTAACAGGTTTTAAGTACGAGGGGATTGTACATGATCCAGTGACATTAAGTTACGCGATCATCAAGATGACTACACAACAAGCATAGGATTAATGGGTTCACGTGCCCAGTTACCCGAGGTATATTAACTTTTCTACCGCCCTTACTGTGCCAAATAGATTGTTTTGGTCCGACTAGCTTATTCCCATCTGTATTTAGGGGCCGATCATTGTGTAGAAACATTTAGAAATTTTCATGGAGAAGCACTGGAGATCGGGAGGCTATGATAATTCCATATTGAAATCCACGAAGGACAAGAGGACATCCAAAAATAGTATTACAAAATAAATCATTACTCTTGTGTCCAAATTCGAACTCAACCTTCCTTACGGTGTAAAGGTAATATAATCAAACGGTTTTTTTTTAATTCGGATAATAATTGTGACCGTCAGAGGGACCACAAGCTAAAAAGATAGGCTGGCACTGCCAGGCAGGATACGCCCACATTTTCGAGAGATGGATAGAGACGAGAACAAGCAATACCGAAAGTGATTTTTCCAACATCATTAAGTCCTGTATTTCATACTGAATTGGGAGCAGCCATTTTGTTGGTAAGTTCCAGTCTGATATTCATGAAATTCGAAGCCGACAATGATTATGGTTTGACGGTACACAACCTAGAAATGTTACTTTTTGGCAAAATCGGATAAGAATTGTGACCTGTAGTGAGTCCACAACCATGATATACCATATCTTTACACTATTCGCGTACAAACGTCGACCATTTCGTCCAGCAATTTGGTACGATTTTCACGAAATTCGAATAATTCAGGAAGTTACGATCCGATATGCGCAAATACCGAAAGGAACCAAGATCTTTGGGTTATAACCATGCATTTCAAGTTTCATCAAAATCAAATTAAAATTGTGACCTATACAGGGTCCACAACCATGATATACCATTTTTTAACAGTATTCGCGTACAAATGGCGGCCATTTTGACTGTCAATGTTGGTCCGATTTTCCCGAAATTTGAACTAAAACCTACCTTATGGTGAAACCGTGAGATAATCAAACGTTTTTTTAACTCGGAAAATAATTGTGACTTCCAGAGGGACGACAAGCTAAAAAGGATGATTTTTTTCGTACAATCAGGGGCCATAATTCAGAAAGTTACGAATCAATGAGCGCAAATATCGAAAGGAACCAAGATCTTCGGGTTATAAACATGCATGTCAAGTTTCATCAAAATCGGTTCAAAATTGTGACCTCTATAGGGTCCACAACCTTGAAATAACATATTTTCACACTATTCGCGTACAAACGGCGGCCATTTTGTCCGTCAATTTCGGTTTGATTTTCACGAAATTCAATGTCAGCCTTCATTATCATGTAATGGTGATATAATCAAACGTTTTTTTTAAATCGGATAATAATTTTGACCTCCAGAGGGACCACAAGCTAAAAAGGGCAATTTTTCGGACAATCAGGAGCCATAATTCAGGAAGTTTCGATCCGATGGGTGCAAATATCGAAAGGAACCGAGATCTCTTTGGGTTATAAACATACATGTCAAGTTTCATCAAAATCGGTTTAAAATTGTGACCTCTATAGGGTCCACAACCTTGATATAACATATTTTCACACTATTCGTGTACAAATGGCGGGCATTTTGTTTGTCAATTTTGTTCCGATTTTCACGAAATTTGAACTCAACCTTCATTACCATGTAACGATGATATAATCAAACGTTTTTTTTTAAATCAGATAATAATTTTGACCTCCAGAGGGACCACAAGCTAAAAAGGGCGATTTTTCGGACAATCAGGGGCCATAATTCAGGAAGTTACGATCCAATGGGCACAAATATCAAAAGGAACCGAGATCTTTGGGTTATAAACATCCATTTCAAGTTCCATCAAAATCGGTTCAAAATTGTGATCTCTGTAGGGTTCACAACCTTGATATAACATATTTTCACACTATTCGTGTACAAACGGCGGCCATTTTGTTTGTCAATTTTGGTCCGATTTTCACGAAATTTGAACTCAACCTTCATTACCATGTAAACGGTGATATAATCAAACGATTTTTTAAATCGGATAATAATTTTGACCTCCAGAGGGACCACAAGCTAAAAAGGGCGATTTTTCTGACAATCAGGGGCCATAATTCAGGAAGTTACGATCGAAAGGAACCACGATTTTGGGGTTATAAACATGCATGTCAAGTTTCATCACACTCGGTTCAAAATTGTGACTTCTATAGGGTCCACAAGCTAAAAACATGATATTTTGTACAATCAGGGGCCATAATCCATGAAGTTCCGATCCGATACATGCCAATATCGAAAGGAACCGAGATCTCATGGGGATAAACCTATATTTCAAGTTTCGTCAAAATCAGATAAGAATTGTGACCTGTAGAGAGTCCACAAACAAATTGTGGACGGACGGACGTCCGGAAGGACAGGAGCGACGACATAATACGTCCACATGAAAATGTGGGCGTATAAAAATCATTAGAATTTGTTTGGTTTTTATAAAATTCTGCCCCATGCTAACGTTTAGCATACGAAACATTTAATATTATTTCTAAAATTGGATAATAATTGAGACCTCTAGAGTGACAACAAGCTAATTAAGTCAATTTTGCGTACAATCAGAGGCTATAATTCAGGAAGTTACAATCCGATATTATCCGTTGAATATCAAAAGGAACCAAGATCGTTGGGTTATAAACATGCATTTCAAGTTTCATCAACATCAGATTAAAACCTATATCCATATTTTTACACTTTTCGGGTACAAGCGGCGGCCATTTTGTTCGTCAATTTTGGTCTGATTTTCACAAAATTTGAACTCAACAATGATTACCATGTAATGGTGATACAATCAAACAGTTTTTGAAATCGGATAATAATTTTGACCTTCAGAGGGATCACAAGCTGAAAAGGGCGATTTTTCGGACAATCAGGGGCCATAATTCAAGAAGTTAAAATCGGATGGGTGCAAATATCGAAAGGAACCAAGATCTTTGGGTTATAATCATGCATGTCAAGTTTCATCAAAATCGGTTCAAAATTGTGACCTCTATAGGGTTCGCAACCTTGATATAACATATTTTCACACTATTCGCGTACAAATGGCGGCCATTTTGTCCGTCAATTTTGGTCCGATTTTCACGAAATTCCAACTCAACCTTCGTAACCATGTAACGGTGATATAATCAGACGTTTTTTTAAATCGGATAACAATTTTGACCTCCAGAGGGACCACAAGCTAAAAAGGGCGATTTTTCGGACAATCAGGGGCCATAATTCAGGAAGTTACGATCCAATTGGCGCAAATATCGAAAGGAACCAAGATCTTTGGTTTATAATCATGCATGTCAAGTTTCATCAAAATCCGTTCAAAATTGTGACCTCTATAGAGTTCGCAACCTTGATATAACATATTTTCACACTATTTGCGTACAAACGGCGGCCATTTTGTCCAACCTTGGTCCGATTTTTACGAAATTCAAACAATCAAGGGCCATAATTCAGGAAGTTAAATCAGGTAATAATTGTGACCTCCGGAGGGACAATAAGCTAATAAAGGCGATTTTTCATACGATCAAGAGCCCTAATTCAGGAAGTTAAATCAGGTAATAATCCAGAGGGACAATAAGCTAAACAGGGCGATTTTTCGGACAATCAGGGGCCATAATTCAGGAAGTTACGATCCGATGGGCCATAATTCAGGAAGTTACGATCCAATGGGCGCAAATATCAAAAGGGACCAAGATCTTTGGGTTACAAACATGCATGTCAAGTTTCATCAAAATCGGTTCATAATTGTGACCTCTATAGGGTCCACAAGATAAAAACATGATTTTTCGTACAATCAGGGGCCATAATCCACGAAAATTTTCAATCCGATACATGCCAATATCAAAGCAGCCAAGCTCTTACGGGGATAACCCTATATTTCAAGTTTCGTCAAAATCAGATAAGAATTGTGACCCCTAGAGAGTGAACAAACAATTGTGGACGGATGTCCAGATAGACAAGGGCAACAGCATAATACATCCACATGAAAATGTGGGCGTATAAAAAGATGTACTGTTATACTAATAATTAAACAAGCCAACAGTGAGGCTGATGTCCCCCGCCGAAATCCCAAAATAAATAGATGACACATATTAATTAATCGCACATTTATTTTTTTCAAACGTATCGACCAATCAAACTGAACACAAAGTGTCATCCAAAAATTGCTTATCTCTGCCTACCGTAAGAAGAAAATGCTCATCTTCGAACTCCATCAAGGCATTGACCTAAGAAGCATACACACCAATTTTGAACATTTTAACTCAATTCGAAGGAAAGTTATTGTGTTCCAAAGTCTCGGCAAATCAAATTGCTTATCGCTCTGCTTACCCTGAGCAGAAAATGCTCATTATCGATCATAGTCAAGGTATTACTGTAATGAAACTATACACCAAGTTTCATCACTCTCACTTAATTAGAACTAAAGTTATCGTGTCTCAAAGCATCAACCAATCAAATTGCTTATCTCTGCCTACCCAAAGCGGAAAATGCTTATCTTCGAACTCCATCAAGGCATTGACCTAATAAGCATATACACCAAGTTTGAACATTTTAACTAAATTAGAAGGAAAGTTATTGTGTTCCAAAGTCTCGACCAATCAAATTGCATATCGCTCTGCTTACCCTGAGCAGAAAATGCTCATTATCGAACTTAGTCAAGGTATCACTGTAATGAAACTATACACTAAGTTTCATCACTCAATTAGAACTAAAGTTATCGTGTCCCAAAGCATCAACCAATCAAATTGCTTATCTCTGCTTACCCTAAGCGGAAAATGCTCATCTTCGAACTCCATCAAGGCATTGACCTAATAAGCATATGACACAGGCCACGATAAGGTGTAGAACTAACATATGGTTTTGCAAAATCTGATTTTTCCCAAAGCTAGGACAAATCCAATGTAATTTTTGGTATGGTTATACACAAAATATAATAAAGAGATAATAAACACAACTTCATGATCAAACTAGTACAAATAAAGTATTTATTGCGAAACAAAAATAAAAATACCCCCTTTTTTGATGTCTAAATTTGTCCCTCTTGGTGGTGTTAAAAAAGGGTAAGTATTTTGATACTGAAGACATAGATTGAAATCTACAAGTTGTTTCTTAAATTGAAGATAAAGGATGTTTCTATACATCAGAAGTGTCAAATTCCAAAAACGGACGTGACAAATTCCGTCCAAAAAAAAACGATTTTTTAATGCATTGAAAGAGTTGCTCACCACCTGCATCTATATGTATGTTTATGTTACAAATCAAGAGGCATAATTGAGTGATATGATGTAAGTATTTCTGTTGATTTAGAGACGTTTGAGAAGAAACTATTCGCATTTTCGATCGTCCACTCGAGATTCCGTCAAAGAATCACGTCCGTTATTTGCGTTTACGATGATCGATATTTCCCCTCCCGTTTCAAATCCATGGCTCTTCCGCGGTTATTAGCTCCCTTGTTCTACACACAGTTCGTATACCTCACGATTTTGCGGGTAATTAAAAATGGTCGACGCCGGGACCCCAAAAGGAAATTCCGTCCTCAAACTTTTGTTGTCGTCACGTCCGTTATATCAAAATCACGTCCGTTATATTATTACAAGAATTTGGCAAAAAATGAGGATATTAAAGATGTCAAAGCCGCCTGCTTTGCGCTCAAAATCAAGAGCCGTTCCACACAATCGGGTGATCGAAAAAAAATGAAAGAATCATGCAAATTTGATTGATAACAGTTTGACTTTCGGTTTTACGTGTAACGGACGTGATGGTGGACGAAATTGATAATGTCAAACATCACTACCGTTACACAAGGAGCTAAGATGACCTAAAGAAAATTACCACTCTTTATTAAATTTAATAAAATTACATAGATTGCCTTCTTTTTTAAATGTCCTCAAACTATGCATGGAAAAGATCGTTAAACACCTCAGATACACCTCGCACTGTTAATTGGGTCAATAGTGACGTCCGTTACAAATATTTTGTGCAATATTGACAAAACAGTACACAGAAGTAAAATTTAATAACAAAATAATAATTGATCAAATATTGTAACATAATGGCTAAGAATGACAATGAAATCATGCCCAAGAAAGAGTGTAAAAGAGTTATCAGTTCAGACATTTCACACTGTTTTGAAACCAGATGTCCATGAAAGATCTTTGTCAATTTTTGGGGGTAAACAGCGCACAAAGACATTTTTTTACATTCTAGAATATAGATTTTGATATTATCACACTCAAATCAACTGGGCTGGTAGCTATAAGCAAATTTGGGGCAAATATTAATTGGACATGTAACGTCTGTTACAAGCTTATATGGTCCGCAAAATATGTATTTGCACAAAAACAGAACAACAAGTTATCTTTTCCTTTACAAAATTTGAAAGATGAATTATTAATACAAGTTTTTAACCCCCAAAGAATTCGTAAAAATTTATTTAAATTTAAGTGCTTTTTCATCTGAAGTTCTACACCTTTTCGTGGCTTGTGTCATATACACCAAGTTTGAACATTTTAACTAAATTTGAAGGAGAGTTATTGTGTTACAAAGTCTCGACCAATCAAATTGCGTATCGCTCTGCTTACCCTGAGCAGAAAATGCTCATTATCGACCTTAGTCAAGGTATCACTATAATGAAACTATACACCAAGTTTCATCACTCTCACTTAATTAGAACTAAAGTTATCGTGTCCCAAAGCATCAACCAATCAAATTGCTTATCTCTGCTTACCCTAAGCGGAAAATGCTCATCTTCGAACTCCATCAAGGCATTGACCTAATAAGCATATACACTAAGTTTGAACATTTTAACTCAATTAGAAGGAGAGTTATTCTGTTCCGAATTCTCGACCAATCAAATTGCGTATAGCTCTGCTTACCCTGAGCAGAAAAAGCTCATTATCGAACTTAGTCAAGGTATTACTATAACGAAACTATACACTAAGTTTCATCAATCTCACTTAATTAGAACTAAAGTTATCGTGTCCCAAAGCATCAACCAATCAAATTGCTTATCTCTGCTTACCCTAAGCGGAAAATGCTCATCTTCGAACTCCATCAAGGCATTGACCTAATAAACACATACACCAAGTTTTAACATTCTAGCTCAATTAGGAAGAGAGTTATTGTGTCCCAAAAAGTGTGACGAACAGACAGACAGACGGACGAACCCATTTTAATAGTCCCCCAACTTTCTTCGAAAGGGCGGGGGACAATAATATATTAGAGAGGTTTTTTTTGGTGCAACAAATATTTTGATAGAAAATTTTGTATGGGTTAACCGGTTGCAGTTGGATTTGCAACGAGCACTTAACCCGTTAAGAATTTTTAATGGGTTACGGTTGGAATTGCAACAAATTTTTGAACGTTACATCCTTAATTACAAGACCGTTTACCTTGAATATCAACAGGTGGTCTGCCACCATATCTTGGATCCATGAATGGTGGTATGCTAGCCCAAGCTCTCATATCATATGGCCAATGGGGTGGAGGCCCTTGACGAAAGCCTTGTGGTGGCATACCTGTATGTGTACCAGCAGTACCTGGACTCTGTGATGTTGTAACAGACTGTCTCATTTGTTCCTGTTGTTGCTTCTGGAAGCGTGGGGGAACTGTATTTCTAGATTTATTATAACCCTGGTTACTCTGAAAATATAATTATCACATTATCATTTATGTGATTTCTATATTATCGTAAAATTTTCAATTATTATATCAAGCTACTAGCTCTAGTAGCATTCATCAAATCATGTTCTGTTGTCTACAAGTAAACTTACGTACTACTACTAGTAAGACATTTTTGATTTAAAGGGGCATTAGGTAAGACTATAGATAAAAGTGGACAGTTCTCTCAATAACAGTTAAAGATAGGTTGCCAGGCAACAAAACATACGTCCACAGCAGCTAAATTGTTCGGGCAGTCAACAAGAGTTGTCGCATATTCTTATTTTTTTTCGGTAATAAATCATTTATAATACTCTGAAATCTGACTAAGATTAACAACTGATAAAATAATTATCAGAAAATCATAAGAATTTATTTGGTTTTTATAAAGTTCTGTCCCATGCTAAGGCTTAAGTATATGAAACATTTAAAATCATCATGGATTCAGATTTTCAGTCATCAAAACTCAGTGAAAATCAAAAGGCTTCTTCGTCTCATGACCTTAAAAACTGTGTTTAAATTTATAGTCGGATAGTAACGTTTGCCTCTAGAGCGTCGGCAATTTTTTTTGAAGTGATCAAGGGCAGTCGTTTTTTGTATTTTAGAGGAGAGCCGAAAAAAGCTCCCCTTAATGAAGACATTGAAAAAATCGCTCCCCTAAAAAAGCTCTCCCAGTTTCGATAAGAGTGTTTAAGAAATTAAGGAGCGATCGAGACCGATCACGCGCCTCAAAAAACAATGACTGCAAGGGCCTTAACTCTCTGGCAGTAATTATCTGAAATTGATGAAAATCTATAGGATTCTTCATCTCATGACCTAAAACACTGTGTATCAATCTAAGGTCAATCAGATATCAACCGTTGCCTGTAGAGTGTCCACAAGATTTTTTGAAGTGATCAAAGGCCAAAACTCTCGCAGTAATTATCGGAAATTGTTGAAAATCAATAGGCTTCTTCGTCTCATGACCTTAAACACTGTATAAATTTAAAGTCAATCGGATATTAACTTTTGTCTCTGGAGCATCCACAAGCAATTGTTGCCTGACCAACAGACGGGGGTGACGACAATACAAGACCACATCTCAATGTGGGCGTATAAAAAAAAATAGGTTGCCAGGCAATGAAATATACGACCACAGCAGGCAAATCGTCCGGGTATTCAACAAGAATTGTCGCATATTCTGACTTTTTGCGGTAATGAAACATTTATTTGTCAGTTTTTTTATAAAGTTCTGCCCCATGCTAAAGCTTGGTATATGAAACATTCAAAATTCATCGAAAATCAATACACTTGTTCGTCTCAAGACCTTAAACTCTGAATCTATCTGAAGTAGGGTTGTCACGATTAATCGGTTTAGTCGTAGTCGATTCGGTTTCTAGCTCAAACCGATTCACTCTTTGAAAAATCGGTAGTTGTTTCATCCAATTTATATTTATACAAATAATGTTTGACTTTTACTCTGCTAAAGACACTGCTGAATTACTGCGTATTAAAACCATACGAAAACTGTGTCTTTCAAGACGTAATACTGTGGCACGGTCTCAATGTAGCACAGGATTCTTCGCCTACCATATTAGGCATGGCTAACTACGAAATGATAATATCGTAGACATGATAATATCTTAGGCATGGACTGAAAGCATGCCGCACGAGGTGGGGAAGTTGGCTGTGCCTTTTTACGAGTGAAACTAGCAATGTGATTTTATTGACATTCCGTTTTACAAAGAAAACTATTCTCCAACTATATTACTATATAATCGAAAGATTTTTTCAGAAATTTTTCCAGTATAAATTAATTTTAAATCCAGTTTTAATTTATTATCTAAATTCACAATCAGAATGTGCCGTTACTGCATATGAGACAACGTTCCTAACATTGCCAATCAGGAGGATATGTTGCCGTCTGTTTAAATGTCACATGGTTTTTTTTCTATTTGTACCGTCTTTTGCGACTTCTCTCCTCTCGTTTTTTGTCAATACGATTATCTCTATATATGTTTAAATATTGTTGTACAGGTGAATTGTAATCTATTGCCAGTATTTGATCTTTATTAGCAGTTAAAGCTGTAGGGGTAAGTCAGAACACGGGAATGTCTTACTTAGCTCAATCTCGTAACTGAATATCAAAAGCTGATGATTTAACGTAAACGTTGTTTATTGCCAATTTAAACGATTTACTCCGACAGATCTTTAGTATAAACTGAAATAAATGTACTACAATAATATACAATCAGCTATTCGGTGTTGACACATCATTTTATAATTTACTTATCAACAATCACATGAAAAAAACCTCGGAACGCCATACAGACATTGATTGACATTATGGAATTTATACGGCATCTGATTAATCGATACCGATACGATTTTTGGCTGGCCGATTAACCTATTCAAGAATTCTGTAATCGTGACAACTCTAATCTGAAGTCAATTGGATGATAAGTTTGGCCCCTAGAGCGTTACAAAAGATTTTTCAAAGTGATCAAGGGAGATAACTCTGGCAGTAATAATCGGGAATAGCTGAAAATCAATAGGCTTCTTCGTCGCATGACCATAGATAATGTGTGTATATTTGAGGTCAATTGGATATTAATTTGGGTCTCTAGCAGGGCTCGAATTAGCGGGCGATAAGGCTGGGAATCGATATGAAATTTCAATATCTATTATCGGCAAGAATTTGTCAGCGATTATCGATAATAATCGATTATCATTTTCAGGAAAAATCCGTACTTTACCGCCCAATTATTTTGTTGGTCGACACAAGCTACCACTATTTTGTTGTATTTGTTCTTCAACGGTCATGTTTTATAATAAAAATATTCCAAAACATTTTCACTGTTTATTTAAACACATTATATTTATCAATATAATATTCTTATACAATCTCAATCGTAATAAAAAAAACAAACGAAAGTAAATTGGAGTTATTTATCTTCATTACTAGAGTCCATAAAGGTAGATAACTGTTACATTTGTTTCACAAGTATCTCCCGTACATCAACAGTAATTGCGCTTATGTTTCGATAATTTTTGAGTCAGATTATTTACACATATTGAGACCGATATCAAAGTATTATTATACAATCGCTAGTAATATATTTAAATGTAAATTGAATCCAAAATCGCATTGAAAAGTCATCTAAATTTTAGTCAATGGCTTCTGATTTTACGCTGAAGTCGTTGTGGCGTGAAATGTTTTCTCTTCGAGGGATAATTGTTAAAATCGCATAGACAGACATTTATTAACCACAGGGCTAAATTACAATAATGGAAATAACCTTGTGCAGGTTTCTATTTCATCAGGTACGCTCGTGTACTCTGCTACCATTACAAATATACTTTATTTACTCCAAATAATTATCACAAACACGCCTTGGGATGTACCGCATATTACCGAAATAGAAGTTTCCGGTCAAATTTAGCCAATCATGAGGTCGATTTATTAAACGGAAATAAAGGAGTTACCTCCCTTTGTAAAAGTAAAACTAGCATTGGCGTATGACCGTTTTCCGTGAGAAATTCCCTCCCGTGCGGGAGATCGGGAGAAAGGTCGTGAATCCGTGAGGCTCACGGAAAAAACAGGTTAGTTGACACGCCTGGTTGACGTTGTCTATTCATTCATTTGTCTGCTTATGCCAGACTACGGCAAGTTCAATCATGTAAAAGTGAAAGTCACTTAACGTCAGAAGGTAAATACTAAATATACCGATAATCGATATTTCAATTTCAATATCGATTATCGTATCGCTAAATAACTTCTACCGATTATCGATTATATCGATATTTTTGCACAGCCTTAGCGGGCGATGTGGGCGAAATAGTCGCCTAACCCATGGCTGACCTCGCCCTAAAAAGCAATAGGGTGAAGCTGAAGACGCCATCACTTTGCCGTACATTTGTGTAAGGGCAAAGTAGTAACCGGCTTCGATATCAACGGTAAATAAAGCATTTTCAAAACAACACCACACATGGTTCACATTGCGAGCTTCGAAAGAAAAAAGGAAATTTAGAAGAGTTGTGAAAAGCAAAACATGTATTTAATATTTTGTTTTTCGACTTTCTCTGTGTGAGCTGTGATAATGTTTAATAGATTCAATGATAAACATTGTATTAAATTTGATGTCAACAGGAAATACAATTCTTTAAAACGAAGCGAAAGACTTGAATCATAAATCTCTGTTACAGCCTCTAGCTTAGTCCAAAAATAACAGCCAATCAAAAGCCATTATGGTCAATATGGTGGCGGATACGTTTTTCATGTATTTCTGTCTAGATAAAGACAAAATGCTGATTTAGTTGTCTCTTGTTGAAATAATTTAATAATTTACTAATAAATATAAATATGTGATGAAAGAGAGCAAAAGGTGTATATATTGTTCTATCATACAATAAACTCAGTAAAGAACAACACGTCTGTCTGTGGTGATAGTGAAAATTTCTGTAGAACGATAGAGATAGTAAAACAATTTGTCAATTGTTATCAAATGAAAACAAATTTAACGAAATGAAAACAAATTTAACAAAATGAAAACAAATTTAACGAAATAAGTATGTCTTGTTAAAGTTACAGCAATATTATTAGTTCCACTAAGCTAAACACATGAACGTTAAAACAATGTAACTGAGTGGGGTGTCAAAAGAATAATTTCTTACTCATTACTGACTGAGTTACGTATACTGTCGTAGGAAATAAATATATATTTGCAGCTAAAAGATGTTTGTTAATTTATTTAGCATGTTGTTAACTTTGGTGTCAATTACTGTCAAGGCATGAAATTTGACCTCTCCTTCAAGTCTCCCTCACTTCTCCCTTTTCTGCCTGTATAGAGAAGTGACTTCTCCCTAAAATTTGCCCCTAGTTTGATCCCTGGCCTCGAGAGTGTCTACAAGATTTTTTGAAGTGATCAAGGGCTATAACTCTGGCAGTAATTATTGGAAATCGCTGAAAATCAATAGGCTTCTTTGTATCGTGACCTTAAACACTGTATTAATTTAAAGTCAATCGGACCATCTGTGAGATGTCAAGTTTAAAGATAGGTTGCCAGGCAACGAAACATACGCCCACAGCAACTAAATCGTACTGACAGTCAACAAGAGTTGTTACATATTCTTACTTTTTTTCGGTATTGAAACATATACAATAGGGTGATCAAAGTGGGGCGAAGTTTAGCCGTAGCCTACATTGTGACAGTTTATTCCATACGATTACATCATGTGTACCTACTTCAAGAATACACATGATGGCAAATGGCCGCCATTTAAAATACTACGCCCGCCTCTTAGAGACGATAACTTAACTCGCTATAAATTGTAAAAAAATTTACTTCGGCTAGAATTAAAAAACACCTAAGATTAACATTTGCTAAAAATTTCTAAAAAACAACCTAAATTTATGGAAATGGGGCCAAATCAAATCAGGCAAATTACATCAAATAGTCCATGTTAAACGTATAGCAAAAATTTTAAACTAACGCGAGCACGCGCGTTTCTAGACAACGCCATAGCGGGTCATAGCAACCAGTGAGTATACATTGGAAATCCCCAATGACGTAGATATTATAAATTGGAAAGCCGAGTCTGTCTTATAATAAGTAGTACCGTCAGTAAACAAGATGGAAGCCATCTGCTATCGTGTTTGATCATGGAGTAGGCAAGCACAGGTGTGTCGTATGAGTTTATTCATGTAACAGAGCATCTGAGATGATCCCAGAAGAGGATCCACAGGACTATAATTATCTCAACTGTGTTGTGGAGAAAAGTGCTGGTGTTTATTAAATGTTTTACGAATAACTCAGAATAATTATAGGTATTGCATGCCTATGTTTAATGTTTTCGTTGGACGAATTGTGTTTTGTGTGAATTGATGGTTTGATTCCCACCGGAAGTGACCTATGGACATATTGAACTCTGAAAATTGATTGCTGATTTACTGACTTGATATATATACAGTCCTCGAAATTAAGAATTTTCTACCACGGCACAAAAAAATGAAAAATGCCGTGGCAGAATAGTACTGCGACGGCACCACAGCATTTTTTGGTATTTCAAAATCAATGCATTTTTTAAACTTTTCAAGATGGATAAAACTTATTTATTCACCCCACAAAATTTGACGCGAATGATACCAATCGGTTACGTGTGGTCGCGCCATGCAGCTCAAAAACATGCGACCGAACTCCTGGTTGCTCTATTTGAAAGATTGGTTACCTTAACAAATTTCATTAATTTATTCACATTTGATCAATATTTATACAGGATGACTTTGTGACACAGGTCTAAATTATTAATATTATACCACAAACTATTCATTCATTCTTCATTCTTGCCATTTCATTTCTCCATCAGTCTTACCGGTACTTTGAGTTTGACAGATGACTATTTTTGACATCAGGTATTGATTGACCAGTTGTAAGCAGGTTGATTTTAAAATACCCCAAGCCTTAATTCTTGAAATGATTAGTAGTGCCCATAAATATTTAAACATGTCGGAGGAGGTCACGCATTGCATCTTGGGTCTCGTCTGTAATGTCACTAAACATGGCGGCTAAAGAAGACGTTTCGCAGTAGAACAAAAGAAAATGTAAACATCCGAGTGGTGGATATGGTACCCAGAGTAGGTCCTACGCAGGGTGTTTTAATTTTAGGTACTATTAAGGGATTAAAATTCTTAGATTTCCGAAGAAAAACATCTCAGTCTATGTCGCGTCGTCTGCTATGAGTACGATACGAGTCATCGTCGACTGCTAGGCCTAGCACAGAGTTTTACTATGTGGGCCTAGTGCTATAAATATATAATAAATACTGAGCCATAATAACATAATAGGTTATAATAACAGCAATATATATATTATAAAAGATAGGTTGCCAGGCAACGAAACATACGCCCACAGCAGCTAAATCGTCCGGGCAGTCAACAAGGGTTGTCGCATATTTTTACTTTTTTTGGGAATGAAACATTTGTTATACACTAAAATCTGATTAAGAGTAACAACTCATTTTGTAATTATCTGAAAATCATTAGAATTTGTTTGCTTTTTATAAAGTTTTGCCCCACGCTAACAATTAGTATAGGAAACATTTAACATCATGGATTTAGCTGTTCAGTTATCAAAATTCATTGAAAATCAAAATACTTATTCGTTTCAACACCTTAAACTCTGTGTATCAATCTGAAGTCAATCGGATGATAAGTTTGGCATCTATAGCGTCACAAGGTTTTTTGAAGTGATCAAGGGAGATAACTCTGGAAGTAATTATTTGAAATCGCTGAAAATCAGTAGGCTTCTTTGTCTCATGACCTTAAACAGTGTGTGTAAATTTAAAGTCAATCAGATATTAACTTTGGCCTCTAGAGCATCCTCAAGAATTTTTGAAGTGATCAAGGGACACAACTCTGGCACTAATTATCAGAAATCGCTGAAAATCAATAGGCTTCTTCGTCTCATGACCTTAAACACTGTGTATAAATTTGATGTCAATCGGACATCATCTTTGTCCTCTAGAGCATCCACAAGATTTTTTGAAGTGATCAAGGGCCATAACTCTGGCATTAATTATCGGAAATCCGTGAAAATCAATAGGCTTCTTCGTCTTATGACCTTAAACACTGTGTATAAATTTAAAGTCAATCGGATATTAACTTTAGCCTCTCGAGCATTCACAAGATTTTTCAAAGTGATCAAGAGTCATAACTCTGGCAGTAATTATCGGATATTGCTGAAAATCAATAGGCTTCTTCGTATTATGACCTTGAACACTGTGTTAAAATTTAAAGTCAATCCAATATTAACTTTAGCCTCTAGAGCGTTCACAAGATTTTTCAAAGTGATCAAGGGTCATAACTCTGGCAGTAATTATCGGATATCGCTGAAAATCAATAGGCTTCTTCGTCTCATGACCTTAAACACTGTGTATAAATTTAAGGTCGATCGGATATTATCTTTAGCCTCTAGAGCGTTCACAAGATATTTCAAAGTGATCAAGGGTCATAACTCTGGCAGTAATTATCGGATATTGCTGAAAATCAATAGGCTTCTTCGTCTCATGACCTTAAACACTGTGTATAAATTTAAAGTCAATCGGATATTAACCCTGGCCTCTAGTGCGTTCACAAGAAATTGTGGACGATGGACGGACGGACGGACGGACCGACGGACGGACGGACGGACGGACCGACAGACGGACGGACGGGGGCGACGGCAATATACGTCCACATTTCTATGTGGGCGTATAAAAATGTTATTTTGTAAGAGTACATATTTGGTGAAAGATGTTATCATATTTGATTGGTTAATTGGCATTATATTGCATTTTTCCTGGGGCCTATTCCAAGTTTAAATTGGCAACTTGAACCAGACTATAGGTCTACTGTCAGTAGCCTACCGAGTACTGCCCGAGAAGTAGATCTAATGATCTGTGCTCCTAGTCTCATGATAAACTAGGAAATATCGGGATTAACATGGTTTATTTTTATTTCACTAATTCACTTACAGTAATACAGGTATGTATGGGTCTTTTTTAGCAGTGAGGGGAAACTAGAGGACCCGGAGAAAACCCACAATGTTCGACAGACGACACTACCCCTTGTCACGTACAAGCGGGGAATCGAAACCGCGCCACCTGACTCAATGACATGTCATAGGACTAATAAAAGTATTAATAATATCAATATTCTGTTATGTTAATTTTAGGCCTTTTTTTAATACTTTCGCGTACGCAGGACAAGAAGTAGTTGCGCTCCAATGTAACCAAACCCATTCCTTGCATTCTTTACCATCGCTTAATTGCTATCTAGTATTTTCGTAATTTTAGAATTACATGTCTAGTTGTGTTATTTTTAAAGGATCAAATTTTAAATAGTAAGCTTTACCCATTAAGTCTGCACAAGCTGCACATGTTCTTTTTACATTTCATAATATAAAAGGCCTATAAAAGAATCGTGTGTGAGGGAACTAACTATATTTTCTGAAGAATTGGATTCTGGCATAATTTTTTCTAAGATTCTGTATCGAAATATGCGATTCTATATAGGCCTACAATTACTTGTGGTAAACAAAGTGTTAAGTTTATTGTATCTGTAATACACCCTTCCAAATTTCTTAACAAAAATACTGTTTTGCTCAATTATCAGTTGCAATAAACTTTAAATAAAACAGTAAGCCTAATACTGTTATGCTATTCAAAATCACATTTTCCCTTTTAATGGTTTTAATGTAGGCCTTAATCGGACCACCTCAAAATTCCATAATAGAACACTGTATAAATTAAATTTTCTATTTCTAAATAATTCCATTATAGTACGCAGTATAAATTAAATTTTCTATTTCTAAATAACCAGTTGACAAAAATATCACAAAAATAAAAGTAACTCTGAGCACAGATCAGACCTAATGCATGATATCTAGAGCACACTTCAGATTGATAATAATTTAATATATTCTTATGCAGTGGGCGGTCAAAACATTACATGGCACCCAGAGCAATATGCAAAATATTCAATTTCAAGTTGTTTTTGGTTTTGTAAAAAGAGAAACTAATCAAATATGTTTATTGAAAAATGTAATACTATTGAAAATAAAATATCTAATTATTTTTTTTCATTTTTTAAAATTAAAGCCAACATTAATTGAAAGAACAAAAATCATAAAAGAAGACAGAGAGTCAACATTGGAGCCGAAGGCATTTTTTCTTCGAAAACAACCAACGGCTCAAATCTGTTTATTGGAAAATGTTATAGGGCTATTTAAAAAATTCAATTTTAATATTCTTAAATTATTATTTAATATTTTAATGAAAGCATACTTAATTAAGTAATACGCTCTAGAAGACAGGGGTATTATTCTTTGGGAGAAAAAAATAAATCATGTTGAGTAAAATAGGCCTTATCCAAAAATTAAAAAGGGCATGGTTCTTTGACATTTTCAAATGGGCCATTTTAAGGTTTATGGGAATGTATATTTCAAATCTAGGAATCGAAACAACAAGTATCTGGTTGATTAGTTTTAAAGTTAATAAAAAAAAAAATCAAATCAACAATAGTTTACGGCCTTATAAACCAATTCGTAAACCGCCACAATTGCCGTCTTCCACTTCATTACTTCATTTCATATTCATATGCATGTTTTAAAAATATTAATCATGTTTTATAAATTCCTGAAACACACACACACCTAACATGATTGTGTGTGATAATTCTCAGTAATTTTATTTTACCGAAAATACTATAAACTACGAAATTAAAGAGATTTAATTCATCGATATAGGTATCGCAACGTTGAGCGTACTGTCAGTGTGTGTGTATTACAGACGAATCCCAACATGCATTGCGCGTCGGGTTGTTTCTATAGGGAGTAATGCGAGTCGCCACTCTGGTTATTTTTACTCTGTGGTACAGCACATGGGTTTATATTGCAATATATTTGTCAGACTTTCGTCTACAAAATGATAAATATGTCACTTTATTACACGGTCAGACAACATCATCCTGGTACTATCTATAACTGGTACATTTAGTCATTATAATTTTTGGGATCAAAAGATCTACCACGGCAAAAAAAAATTAATCATGCTGTGGCAGACGTGAGTTGCGTCGGCTTTGCCGTGGTTAATTTCGAGTGATGTATATATATATGTATATATAATGTGTTTTAATAGACAATCCTGGATGATTTTATCAGGAATATACACCAAAAATTCTGAATGGAATGAAACCGGTGCTAAATTATTCATAAATATTCACTTTGTCACGATTTGGCATCTGACAAATTGCCAGTTGTGCAAACTACTCCCCAGTTGCGTCTTCAAAAATCATAAAGAAAACAAATGGCATTAATAGTATAATTTTAATACTCTATATATATATATACATATATATATATATATATATATGTATGTATATTTATAGAGTATTATATATAGTGAATATTTATGAATAATTTAGCACCGGTTTCATTCCATTCAGAATACACCAGATCGAGTCTATACATATTCATCTCCACTGAAACCACCACCATTGATGTTACCTGACAACAGTCACTTGACGATAATCAGCATGTATATGGGTAAGGCCACAGTACTGGTACACAGGTTACTACATTGAGCAAAACCTTTATAAAATTAACAAATTCAGTATTACCTGGATTTTTTTTATTTGCATACTTAGAAAAGACACTGCAGAGATAACCTATGCTTAATTAAAGTGTTTCTTTAAAAGTCTAGATGATAAATTGTCATTGTCCATCACTAATTTCCCACATTTTGTGAAAAAATTTCAGTAAATCTGGATGCAGCACTGACTGATAATCGAATTACACATTTAACTTTTAATTCAAAAAATTATGTCGGTGATTCAGTATAAAAAGACTTTCCACAGGCAATGGTCACAATTTTATTTTATTTATTTTCTATGTGAATTTAAGCAAAATACTTGCGGCTGTCGCACGCAACGCCTTGGTGTCCAATTCCGTTACGTACGTTCTCCAACGCTTTTTGTAACCGCGAAGAGGGTGATGATATTTTTCATTTTCAGTTATTTCTGTGTGTCAACTCATCAGTACTTGATTTCATGTCCAATATCAAATTACGTGCGTAAACACTGACAAATGCTTTATAATTAACCCGACTTAATATTTACGACAATTGGAGACTCGAATAAACAATACAGACCTAATTGCGGCTATCAGATCAATTTACGGCAAAATGGCGGGGAACATTGAAACAGGTAAGTCGTTAAAAAGTTTTGTTCCTATATGTCCGAAATGTTACCTGCCCACTATCAAAAATGGTCTGATTACGCACATTCTCAGATACATTAACCACGAATGAAATAATTTTTAATAATCACGGTTGCTTTTAAAATACAAAAACGTATTTCCGAAGACATTCATCTGAACGATTGGCGCGAAAATATTCATTCTGGTTCAGCAGAACAGTACGCAGGTACCCGGGACAAGTTATGGTCTTCTGTACTTGCATTTTTTTAAGAAATTCCCAGAGACATTAGAGCAGATTAGACAGTCCTTTCGTCGGATTGAATTTTTAAAGGATATTTTGTTGACATTTGTACAGAAACTTAGGCGGTTTTCTGAAATTAGGCAAATTTTAGTATGTATAATGTATGTAACTGGACAGTGTGCAACAAGACAATTTTTTTTTATGGTCTAAGTTACATTTATACCTCTGGTCTTGGGGACCTTATAATGTATCTAAACAACATCAATATTGATTAAAAGGGACCAATATTAATTCTGAATATTGTGGATAATTTTGAGCTAGAGATTCAGTTCTTTTAATTAAAAAGTGAATTCTTATATTTTTCAGATCACTTCAGTGGAGCCGCTTGGAGTTACTTATTTCAAGAAATTCAACCAGGGTTTTTATATTCCTGAAGATGTTGATTACTACATATGTACAGATGACATTCTATCGACTATTAAAAGTCCTGAGCTCCAACTTTTTGGATCACGCATTTTTAATAAATTCTGTTGTTGAAGTCGATACATTAACAATGTTTTGTTTGACAAGATAGTGTTGGTTGTCAAGTACCATTGTTAATTATTATATTCAGATGGCATTCTATCAATCATTAAAAGTCCCAGGTTCCATCTTTGTGGATCGTGCATTTTTTTATTTTTATAAGTTTTGTTTTGCAAGTCGATACATTAACAACATTTATAAGCCAACAACAATGGTGGTTTAAAAAATTTGTAATTGGCAGATAAGTTGCCTTTCGGAAGAAATTGGTATCGACTGATGCCGAGCCATTTGGTCGAAACTGAAGTCACCGATATTTGTTCAAAAAGACTTGGTAAATAATTCTTAATCATTTTAATTGTAAACTTATCAAATCATTAATTTGCTTGACACTAGGTACAATTATTTTTTTTTAATCCACACATTGTTTAAGAGTTCAGGTGTCTTGATGCGTTTTTTAAAGAATACTTGCATGATGATCAAAAAGTTAAAATTGGAGAATGCATCAATACATCACCATGCAGTAGACGGATTCCAGAAATAAAGAGATTGCAATGATCCTCCTTTTATCACTGTCACTGATGTGAAATAGTTCAAATTTTAATACTTTGTGTCATTTTCCCTCCTTTTATGTAACGCACTACGGTTTAGATACAGTACTATACGCATGATTGGGTGGAAAGGTGTGGAAGAATGTCACATGATTGCCACTGTTGACAGATGAGAAGCTATTGCTTTGATGTTGTATCAATCACAACTATTTATTATTCATTTGTTGTTGTCTGTTTAAATAATACATCTTTAATAATTTATTTGAATTATAAGTATATAAATTTATAAATTCCTACATAAATAAAAATTGTTTCAAGTTTATTTGGTCAAGGAACTGGCTATGTTAATGGGTAAATTATTCTGATCGTATCCTTCATCGTGCAATATGTTTGCAGTTTCAATGCATGTAGATCAGATTTTATGAGACCAAGGTGCAGTGTTGGATGTTGACAAAATGCAGGTGGTCACAAGTTGTTGCCTAAGAAAGTTGCATTGGCGGGGTGGGGGGGGGAGGGCAACATAGATCAGAAAACAATCCCAGTTCACATAAATACCATCTTTAAGTGTGTCTGTGAAGGCATGATATTGATAGAAATCAAAGTAAAGGCAGACTTATGTGGAGAACTGAATTTTACACATGGCAGGTACATGTCTTTATCATGCTGGTTGGTGCTCTAAACAGTAACTTAAACCTCATTCCAAAACCCTCACTCCCATAGCAATCATTTTGAAATATTAAAAAGGAATGGATAAACCTTATCTACCATAAAAACATGCAATTCAGAGCAATGTGCTTTTGATTGTTGATATGTAACAATGAACACTTACATGCTGTGTCTTTTCCCAATGCATCACCGATGCATGTGACATTAGATTAATTAGAAGGGTTCCTTTCAAGTGATATTTTGTGTTCTTAAAGCCTTGTGTGTTGCTATAGGCACAGTTGTATAACATTCAAAATATTTACCAAATGGAATATAAGACCGCGTAAAGAAAAAAAATAACAATTTCGGGGCAAATAACACTTTTAAATGGAAACACCAATGTCCATGTTACATACATACCCACATTGAAATTATTCAGAGTGAAAAGAAATTGCCTTGCAATTGGTAAACTATGATTTCCTGATTTCTTTGGGGTAATTATTTCTATTGATAAGCAGTTTTTATACGATTTTTTCACCTTTTTATAAAATGTCCATGTTACATGCTGTTTTATCATTTCTCATTTCCAATTGGCTTGTGGAGATGGTTTGATTCTGATGTAAAAAATTATTTACCATTAATAACTTATAAATTTCTCATATTGTTGACCATTAAAATAATGCTGTTGACTTTGAGAGATTATGAAAGTAAAGATTGTGTCCTGGTTACATACAGTTCCTTGTGCAGATAATATTGTACTCAATAATTAAAAAAGGGTTGTTGTAAAGCTTTTAAACTGAACAAGACCACTCTATTTCGAACTTAAATGTACCAGTAATCTATATTTTAATATTTTTTTGGGAAATGTAAGGCTAACTGGCATGGAACTTCAGTCCATGTTACCTACAGCATTGCAGATGAAATCTTTCAATAACTGATTCATTTCCTAGAAAGTTATCCCAATACCATAGCAAGGTTGTGACAAGGATCATATTGCAGAAATTCAGACAATATCTATTTGAACAAGCCAACAGTGAGGCTGATGTCCCCCGCCGAAATCCCAAAATAAAAAGATGACACATATTAATTAATCGCACATTTATTTTTTTCAAACGTATCGACCAATCAAACTGAACACGAAGTGTCATCCAAAAATTGCTTATCTCTGCCTACCGTAAGAAGAAAATGCTCATCTTCGAACTCCATCAAGGCATTGACCTAAGAAGCATACACACCAATTTTGAACATTTTAACTCAATTCGAAGGAGAGTTATTGTGTTCCAAAATCTCGGCAAATCAAATTGCTTATCGCTCTGCTTACCCTAAGCAGAAAATGCTCATTATCGATCATAGTCAAGGTATTACTGTAATGAAACTATACACCAAGTTTCATCACTCTCACTTAATTAGAACTAAAGTTATCGTGTCCCAAAGCATCAACCAATCAAATTGCTTATCTCTGCTTATCCTAAGCGGAAAATGCCCATCTTCGAACTCCATCAAGGCATTGACCTAATAAGCACATACACCAAGTTTGAACATTTCAAATAAATTAAAAGGAGAGTAATCGTGTTCCAAAGTCTCGACCAATCAAATTGCGTATCGCTCTGCTTACCCTGAGCAGAAAATGCTCATTATCGAACTTAGTCAAGGTATTACTATAATGAAACTATACACCAAGTTTCATCACTCTCACTTAATTAGAACTAAAGTTATCGTGTCCCAAAGCATCAACCAATCAAATTGCTTATCTCTAATAACCCTAAGCGGAAAATGCTCATCTTCGAACTCCATCAAGGCATTGACCTAATAAGCATATACACCAAGTTTGAACATTTTATCTCAATTAGAAGGAGAGTTATTGTGTTCCAAATTCTCGACCAATCAAATTGCGTATAGCTCTGCTTACCCTGAGCAGAAAATGCTCATTATCGAACTTAGTCAAGGTATTACTATAATGAAACTATACACCAAGTTTCATCAATCTCACTTAATTAGAACTAAAGTTATCGTGTCCCAAAGCATCAACCAATCAAATTGCTTATCTCTGCTTACCCTAAGCGGAAAATGCTCATCTTCGAACTCCATCAAGGCATTGACCTAATAAACACATACACCAAGTTTGAACATTCTAGCTCAATTAGGAAGAGAGTTATTGTGCCCCAAAAAGTGTGACGGACAGACAGACGGACGGACAGACAGACAGACAGACAGACGGACGAACCCATTTTAATAGTCCCCCAACTTTCTTCGAAAGGGCGGGGGACAAAAAAATGAATTTTAATTTTCTGTTTCACAGACAAAATTCTTGTACCAGTACTGTGGCCTTACCCATATATATTTTTTGTTGTTTGATTTTTTTTAAAAAAAAACAAAAAAACTTTAACTCATTGACCACTAGAGCTAATTATGTTAATTACTGCTTAAGTTAATCTCCTAAGCCAATTAACCAGACTATAGATTCTATCCCTAGTGTTAATTAAAAGATTATCCACTAATCTCACCTATTGCAGATATCCCAAAATAAAACAAAAACTATTACTCTAATCAAAAAATGTTTATATTACCAAATGTAGAATTAAAAACAGGCTTTACAAGCATGCTTTTTTTAAACAAAAATACCAAAAAACGACAAAGTTATTCTTTATCATAAAAAGAACTAGGTAAAATAAGATTACGATTATGAATTATGAAGTTAAATTTTACTGATCCATGCATCACACAGTAAGCACAATTGATTAATTTAGTCTATAACCAGTTTTTAGGATTGGCACTGTAGATATAATGTTCGCAGTCACGAATTTCTTCAACCGTTATGTTCCTCCATTTTTTTTTCGAACCGCATTGAATTTCTCAATGTGTGATATCTATTGGTTTCGTCGATCAACCAATGCGAGCAAGTTTAATCAAAAAAATAAAAAAAATTAAATTTGTTTTTCTCACGTTCTAATATGTATTATGGGCCTAGCCATCTCCTAAAAATGATGGGCATCTAAGGGAATTCAGTGGATCATTCCAAATAATATCCTTGTTCAAGTTGAAAGTTGAATCTCGAAGATTGCCCGCCATTTTGGTTCGCTTCGTCACTAGCTATTTCGGAGCCTTCGTGTTCCTCACTCGAATTGTCAGTCAATTCGCTGTCCAGGATATTATTATTGCTAATTTCTACATCTAATATATCTTCCAGTAAAAATCCTTTGCAGTATGAGTCGGAATGACTCTCCATACCGACAAAATTATTAACAATCTAGGCGTACAAAACTGACATTCACTCAACAAAATGGCGACCCCTAAAAATATTTTTCCTTTAGAGTTCGCGACCTTATGACCCCTAAAACCTGTGTTGTGACGTATAGTTGACGACTTCAATCAAATTCAATCATTAGTTAAAACTATATATTAATTGGCTCATTACGTCTGGAAAGCGAATTGAAGGTTTTTAAAACTTTATTGATCAATAAAACGTACATGAAAGAAGTCAACAGCAGTCGTTGCTGGGAAAGTTTTTTGGCGAGTTTACGACCTTATAACACCTAACAACTTGTTGTGACCTAGATATTTTACGATACCAATCATTAGTTGAAGCCATTGTTTTAAGGAATTACAACTTTTGGAATGTCAAGCGTCTTTTTTTTATAACTTTATTGGTCAATTAAATAGTACATCAAAGCGGTCGACCGTCCAAAATGGCGACCGATATGAACAGAATTTTCTCGTGAGCTCGCGACCTTATAACACCCAAACCGTTGTTGTGACGTATACATTTTATGATTCCGATAAATAGTTCAAACTATCAGTTTACCAGGTAACTACTTTTGGGAAGCCAAACGGCAATTTTTTAATAACTTTATTGATCAATAAAACTGTACACCAAAGAAGTCGTCACCAAGCGTTGTACGGGAGTCTGACTAGACACTAGGTCAACGTCTGGCAGGGTAAGTCGGTGAGGTTCAGTGACTAATTATGTCGCCTCCACAAGTAACCTGTACCGAATGAGTTAATGTTGTTTGTACATCCATTTTTTTGATATTTATCATTTTTTTTTTTAAATTTTGTATTTATATAAGTGACCTTAATTTTGTCTATATTAATTATTATCTTTATAATCCCAGTATAGGGATTAAAATAATCCTAGTAGTTTAGGGATTATTAATTCGCAACGTTATGCGCAATAATTCTATTGTCTATATATATTCGGTAACGGGATTATTTTTGCAAACAGTTGATAAAGGACGAAGGCCCGAAACACGTCCTGGATAAAACCTTATATCTACACAGTCTTGTCTAGTTTGTTAACAGGGATTTTTTACTATGATTTATCTACAAGGAATGGTTCCTGCTTCTCCTCGGATGCATCACTAAGATCCAAACTTGCCTGCACTATTATGGGGACTCTTCCGCCCCTCTATTCCTATCGTGTGTGAGGTTTTATCGTCCTCTTCTTGGGATTATTATGTACCAGTGGATTTTGATGGTTTAAATTAGAAATAAGGAATCAAATTTTTTCACAGCCATGTTACAAAAAATTACTCATTAGATATATTTCAACCAACTTATGAACTAACAGTCAATCAATATTGAATACATATTTAATTTTTAAATTTCCCAAAAGGCTGTAGAACTAACAACTACTGAACTTAGAAATAGGTTGCCAGGTAACGAAACATACGCCAACACAGCAGCCAAATCGTCCGGACAGTCAACAAAAGTTATTGCATATTAAGGAATTATCAGAAAATCATTAGAATTTGTTTGATTTTTATAATCAATCGTATTTTTTTTAAATCAGATAATAATTGTGACCTCCAGAGGGACCACAAGCTAAAAAGGGTGATTTTTTGTACAATCGGGACGAAGTAATGACCCGATGGGCGCAAATATCGAAAGGAACCAAGATCTTTGGGTTATAAACATACATGTAAAGTTTCATCAAAATCGGTTCAAAATTGTGACCTCTATAGGGTCCACAACCTTGATATAACATATTTTCACACTACTCGTGTACAAACGGCGGCCATTTTGTCCGTCAATTCTAGTCCGATTTTCACGTAATTCAAACTCTCTCTTCATTACCATGTAACGGTGATATAGTCAAACGTTATGATCCAATGGGCGCAAATATCAAAAGGAACCAAGATCTTTGGGTTATAAACATACATGTCAAGTTTCATCAAAATCGGTTCAAAATTGTGACCTCTATAAGGTCCATAAAATTTACGTAACATATTTTCACACTATTCGCGTACAAACAGCGGCCATTTTGTCCATCAATTTTGGTCCGATTTTGACAAAATTCAAACTCAACCTTCATAACCATGGAATGGTGATATAATCAAACGTGTTTTTAAATCCGATAACAATTTTGACCTCCAGAGGGACCACAAGCTAAAAAGGGCAATTTTTCGGACAATCAGGGGCCATAATTCAGGAAGTTACGATCCAATTGGCGTAAATATCGAAAGGAACCAAGATCTTTGGGTTATAAACATACATGTCAAGTTTCATCAAAATCAGTTCAAAATTGTGACCTCTATAGGGTCCACAACCTTGATATAACATATTTTCAAACTAATCGCGTACAAACGGCGGCCATTTTGTCTGTCCATTTGGGTCCGATTTTCACAAAAGTTGAACTCAACCTTCATTACCATGTAACGGTGATATAGTCAAACGTTTTTTTTTTTAAATCGGATGATAATTTTGACCTCCAGAGGGACCACAAGCTAAAAAGGGCAATTCTTCGGACAATCAGGGGCCATAATTCAAGAAGTTAGGATCTGATGGCCGCAAAAATAGAAAGGAACTACCAACATCTTTGGCTTATAAACATACATGTCAAGTTTCATCACAATCGGTTCAAAATTGTGACCTCTATACGGTCCACAACCTTGAAATAACATATTTTCACACTATTCGCGTATAAACGGCGGCCATTTTGTATGTCAATTTTGGTCCGATTTTCAGGAAATTCGAACTCAACCTTCATTAAGATGTAACAGGGATATAATCAAACGTTTTTTTAAATCGAATAATAATTTTGACCTCCACAAGCTAAAAAGCCATAATTCAGGAAGTTACGATCCGATGGGCGCAAATATCGAAAGGGACCAAGATCTTGGGGTTATAAACATGCTTGTCAAGTTTCATAACAATCGGTTCAAAATTGTGACCTCTATAGGGTCCACAACCTTGAAATAACATATTTTCACACTATTCGCGTACAAACGGCGGCCATTTTGTATGTCAATTTTGGTCCGATTGTAACGAAATTCGAACTTGACCTTCATTACCATGTAATGGTGATATAATCAAACGGTTTTTTAAATCGGATAACAATTTTGACCTCCAGAGGAACCACAAGCTAAAAAGGGTGATTTTTCAGACAATCAGGGGCCATAATTCAGGAAATTACATTCCGATAGCCGCAAATATCGAAAGGAACCAAGATCTTTGGGTTTAAAACATACCTGTCAAGTTTCATCAAAATCGGTTCAAAATTGTGACCTCTATAGGGTCCACAAGCTAAAAACGTGATTTTTCGTACAATCAGGGGCCATAATCCATGAAGTTTTGATCCAATACATGCCAATATCGAAAGCAGCCGAGAACTTTTGGGGATAAACCTATATTTCAAGTTTCGTCAAAATCGGATAAGAATTGTGACCTGTAGAGAGTCCACAAACAAATTGTGGACGGACGGGCGGACAGGGGCGACGACATAATACGTCCACATGAAAATGTGGGCGTATAAAAACGTGATTTTTCGTACTATCAGGGGCCATAACCCATGAAGTTACAGTCCGATACATGCAAATATCGAAAGGAACCGAGATCTTAGGGTGATAAACCTACATTTTAAGTTTCATTGAAATCGGATAAAAATTGTGACCTGTAGACTGTTCACAAACAATTGTGGACGGAAGGACGGACGAACAGGGGCGGCGACAATATACGTCCACATAAAAATGTGGGCATATAAAAATTCAAGGTATTTCGGGTGGGGTTGTGTAAGTGTGTTTTATTAATATTTATTGGGCCCACAAGTTAATGTTAAGACCCACAACTTTCATGAATGGCGTCAACCAGCGGGCCCTGTTGGCCTACAATTTTTCTTACCAAGTTTTAAACACTGCACCTACACCAAGTTTGGACATTCTCGTTCAATTAGAAAGAGTTATTGAGTTCCAAAAGGTGTGACAGACAAACCCATTTTAATAGTACCCTGCTTTCTTCAGAGGGCTGGGGACAATAAAGGAGACAGGTAAGGATATTTTACTGTTTCCTCTTTCTGGCCACTATGAAAGTCTTGTATACCAGTGCGTCTAAATAGCAAGAAGCACAGCAACCGAAATAAACTTTTTATTTTGGTTGCCGTGTGCATGCCTATTTAGATGCTAAATTTGTCAGGCAAAATATTGATTTGTTCACATCTCAGATATTTTAAAGATATTTGCCGAGTTGTTTTGAACATAGATATGTGTCATATTATACAAAACAAAATAATATTTTACAGGTATCTGCCAAGTCGTTTTGAACAGATATCGTCAGCTCCACTGCAAAATGGCTGTGTATCAGCCTATACCACTTTCTCTCGATCGATAGGTCACTCATCGGCCAATTATCGATGTTGAAACGGGTTACTGAACCATCACTACTTAAAAATGTTTTGTTTTTAACCTAGATATGTGTCATATTATACAAAATAAGATACCTGTGGATGTTTAGATCCATCTCTACTGGGAATACGTTCCCTGGGATCTTTCTCACTACTTTCACTAGTACGACTAATGCATCCTTCAGACTTCTTGTCTTCATCTTCTGACTTCTAGAACAAAAGAGCATAAGCATTCTCATTCTTATTAAACAAATTTTACCCATAATACTTTTACTATTACACCAGTGTTATAAAGGACAATGTTTACCATTATATACAGCAGACTATTAATTCCGACATTGAAGTTACAGTTATGTTCAAAGTCACATGTTCGCTATTAATTTTCAGTTCAATATCCATATTCTCTCACCACATTGAGTCGGAATGCCATTGTGGAAATTGATACAAGTATTTGAGTAGTTTTGCAAGCAGTATATGTTCATCTTCGTGGTCAGAAATACGCCACTCTCAATAAATAACACTTGTCATCCAAGCCTTACGATTGGTCAGCCTGACAGGTTGTTTTGGTCCACAACTCTAAACCACTTTTCCGTCATTCTGTTTCTTACTACTGTTAAAGTTATCGGCAATCTTTTGTTTTAATTCAACTTTTCGCTTTAAAATGTTGGATACTGTAGTATGGCCAATTTGAATACTTAATGGCCTATTCAGACCTCGTCAGGAGGCGTGAGTCATTACTCGTGCGCATGCATACACGCCGGAAATGTTATTCGCGAGAGTAAGGCATTACTCGCGCAATCATTTCTCCAAACTTTTCTTTCATGAAAATTTAAAACTATCTAAGGCCATAGTCATTTGATTTTTAATTCAATATCTACGATAAAATACAAGACAGCAGACCAACAGGCGATAAGAATACGATTACACAATGTTACTAAAAATAGAATAAAGTAAACATAGAAGGCGTCTATTGGTTGGACATGGACCTTATATACCAGGGATCTTAATCGGCTGTTTTTTGTCGGCTTTAGCCAATTGGTCTTTAATCTAGCCGAATCGTAAAACAATGAATTGGCCACTATGGTATCATATATCAATCTACTTTCGTCCGATTTACAAAGAGTTAATTATCATGCTGATTGATAAAACAATGAACAATAAGCCACTATGGTGTCATATATCAATCTATTTTCGGACGATTACAAAGAGGTAATTATTACTCGTCGATTAATTAACCCATCAACGAGTCAATGCAATGAATACCTTCAGTGTCAATCCTTCTCGGCTCATTTCGTAAATAAACAACTTCGTTGCGTTAATTCATGCCAAGTACGGTAAAAGAATAGCCGATAATAATGGCGGCGTTGACCTTGAACTTCAAGCATGCACGTAGGCATTGTATTTGGAAGTTCCAAAAGCTGGAGATCCTCCCACGTCCAATATAGGTCACCCAAAGTTGATGACTAGAAGATATTTTAGATCCGAATAGTTTAGCTCCTTTCAAACGTCTTTCGTTGGATAAAAATTCACCGAAAATGTTTTGTCTTAAATAAGATATTAAAGTCTACTTTTTGCCAGTACCGGTAACACTAAAAATAAACTAATCTGAATCAGAATTGGCCACGTGACCTTTCGCCCGTACGGCCTATTTCTGAGCCCCGACTATTCACGGAAAATAATTTGTGCTACATTGTTTTATCATTGACACATGCTTACAAATATACTTTTATATATTGACAAGTGTTTACGTATAAAATTAAAAACGAACTTATTTGTATTTGCTTGTAGTTTTTCTTTTTACTAAATTAATTCTAACTTCCGTTTGTTTGGATGAAAGCAAAAGTAGATTATGCATTATGGACAATAAAGAAGTTATTTCGAGCTTGTAACATGGAATTTTTATGATTTGTTAATTTAACTGAAATCCAAACTGTGTTGGTGGGGGTATAAAAAGAGAACACAATTTATATGGAAAGCAATCACTCGTTTATACACATATAGCATGATGTTTCAAAAAATATTCTCTTATTGTTATTGTCGTACTATATGTGTATGAACCAGTGATTACTTTCCATATAAACTGTGTTGCGTTTTTGTTTTTTGTTTTTTTTTTGGGGGGGGGGGGGGGGGGAAGGCGTCGGCGGTAGCCCTGAAAGAGATAACTAATATCTTGTTGATCAGATTAATTTCCTAATAAGGCACATACAGCAATAGTAAAGTGCTTACCACCTCCTCCCTTTTTTTACTTCTTTCATCTAACTGTTTAAGTTTCTCAGCTGCAGCAGCTTTACGTTCGGCTTCAGACTTTTTCTCACTTTCCTCACGTCTTTGTCTAGCTCTCTGTACAATAGCCGATACTTCATCACTTGATTGTTTACGTCTTTGTTGCCAGAGTTCGTCATCATCTTCACAAGATTTCTTATTTGGAGAAGAAGCTTGTTGAGACGGTGGAGGTGCGGGACCAGCTACAGGATGCCCAAAATTTGTGCGCTGCTGGCCTGGATGTGCCATTCTGAATGGAA
Organism: Patella caerulea; assembly: GCA_036850965.1. NCBI lineage: Eukaryota > Metazoa > Mollusca > Gastropoda > Patellidae > Patella > Patella caerulea. The sequence goes on along the minus strand of JAZGQO010000001.1, from coordinate 42,826,279 downwards.
ATGGCGGTCTCATAGGATAATCATATGGATGCATTGGCCAGCCTCTCTATGAAGATAAAATGTGTTAAAGATACATTATGGGAGATTAGATAACAAGCTAACGAGATGTTAATCATTGTGTATAAATCAAAAAAATCTTTAAACATCAACCCTTTTCTCTACATCTCGTGTTGAATAAGCTTATTGTTATGTGTAACATATGTAACAAAATTGATATACTAGTTTAATTAATTTCCCCTTTTTTTTGTTTAAAATCACTATTAGTTCAAATTTCAAATCTTCTAAATTTAGTGCCACAAGCAAAGTCTTCCACACCCGTTGGTGGAGTCGTCCACAATTATTGGTGATGTCGTCCACAACTATTGGTTATGTCGTCCACAACTAAGAATAAGACTCGTACACAATTTAATCGTATCCATAACAACTATTGGTGATGTCGTCCACAACTAAGAATAAGACTCGTACACAGTTTAATCGTGGGTTTCTGCTAAAGACCCCTACGCGCAAGCAAATTATTGAAATGAAACTTCTTCGTGTATACGATGTTCCATCAGGGAATTATATTCAATGATGATTTAAATTATGGTTGTCACATGATCACGTGTACTGTGACGTACGTGTCTATCATGGACGAATGAATAAAAACATTTGAAAGTTATGTGACAGACAAAGATAGGTTGCCAGGCAACGAAACATAAGCCCACAGCAGCTTAATCGTCCGGGCAGTCAACAAGGGTTGTCATTTGAAAGTTATGTGACAAAGATAGGTTGCCAGGCAACGAAACATACGCCCACAGCAGCTAAATCGTCCGGGCAGTCAACAAGGGTTGTCGCATATTTTTACTTTTTTCGCTAATGAAACATTTGTAATACACTAAAAACTGATTAAGAGTAACAACTCGTTATGTAATTATCAGAAAATCATTAGAATTTGATTCATTTTATAAAGTGTTACCCCACGCTAACAATTAGTATATACATGAAACATTTAATATCATGGATTTAGCTGTTCAGTTATCAAATTTCATTGAAAATCAAAATACTTGTTCGTTTCAACACCTTAAACCCACGTTTCTCAACCTTTTCTCACCGCTCACCCCTAAATGAATTCTCAACCAACCCATTTACCCCCAGAGTTTTGAGGAGGTTACTGACTGCGGAGCCGTAGGCGCGAAGCCTGTCGAGGAGGGTCAGGGGGTGTCATCTCCCCTAGGAAATTTTTAGAAATTGCAGCCCAGAAATGTGATTTCCAGCCATTTCAGGCACTCTTCAGGCGTTTCATACGAACTTGAAAATGGCCTTTTTCTGTGCAAGCCATCCCACATGAACTGCGGATCCTTGCACGGGCCTGCACCCCCTGACCACATTGACATTGAATATGGAATGAATACGGATCGAAGGTGAGATTTAACAATCACCAAATTTATATTTTAATGAAAATACGTGGTTTCCAATTCAGTGCGAAATTTGCTTCTGGTGATTGTCACAAACAATTTTTTTTTTATTCTCAGGACAGTGTTTGAGAGTGCTAACCTCAACTGCACAACCTTTATATGATCATTTTTGAAGTTACTGGGAATGTGGTTCATTTACCCCCTGGATGCCAGCCATTCCCCCATTGGGGATGAATTCACCCCAGGTTGAGAAACGCGGCCTTAAACTCTGTATCAATCTAAAGTCAATCGGATGATAGCGTCACAAGATTTTTTGATGTTATCAAGGGAGATAACTCTGGCAGTAATTATTTGAAATCTCTGAAAATCAATAGGCTTCTTCGTCTCATGACCTTAAACACTGTGTGTTAATTTAAAGTCGATCGGATATTAACTTAGGCCTCTAGAGCTTCCACAGGGTTTTTTCGAAGTGATCAAGGACCATAACTCTGGCAGCAATTATTGAAAATCACTGAAAATCGATAGACGTCTTAGTCTCATGACTGTAAACACTATGTATAAATTTGAAGTCAATCGGATATTAACTTTGGCCTCTAGAGCATCCACATGATTTTTTGACGTGATCAAGGGCCATAACACTGGCAGTAATTATTGGAAATCGCTGAAGGTTTCTTCGTCTCATGACCTTAGACGCTGTGTATAAATTTAAAGCCAAACAGATATTAACTTTGGCCTTAACGTCCGCAGGATTTTTTGAAGTGATCAAGGGCCATAACTCTGGCACTAATTATCGAAAACTGCTGAAAATCAATAGGATTCTTCGTCTCATGACCTCAAACACTGTGTATAAATTAAAAGTAAATCGGATATTAACTTTGGCCTCAAGAGCGTCCACAAGATTTTTTGAAGTGATCAAGGGCCATAACTCTGGCACTAATTATCGGAAATCGCTGAAAATCAATAGTTTCATCGTCTCATGACCTTAAACACTGTGTATAAATTTCAAAGTCAATCGGATATTAACTTTGGCCTTTAGAGCGTCCACAAGATTTTTTGAAGTGATTAAGGACCATAACTCTGGTAGTTATTATCTGAAATCGCTGAAAAACAATAGGCTTCTTCGTCTCATGACCTTAAACACTGTGTATAAATTTAAAGTCAATCGGATATTAACTTTAGCCTGTAGAGCGTTGACAAGCAATTGTGGACGCCAGACCGACGGACGGTGGCGACGACAATATACGATCACATTTCAATGTGGGCGTATAAAAACTACAAATTGTGTTATGAAAAAATAAATGTATTGTTAAAAAAAATAAATTTATAAGACTCGTACACAATTTAATCAGTGCTCGTTGACTATTTAATTGTTTGATTTCAGATCGAATCACCGATGTTTTTATAATAAAGTTAATGTTAATCGTATTGTTTGTATGATTGTATTATGATTGTTTTGTTGTTCACCGATGTTTTTTTTTTTAATGAAGTATTCTTGTATTGTTTGTTAATTGGCGTTACGATTTTAGCAATTTTGATTGATTAGTGTTTATTGTCAGTGTTAACACTAAATTATTGATAGTAAACTGTTTTATTAACACCAATGATACACTAATAATACAGAGAGGCCGATGCCATGTTCTCTCCCCAAACCCTCGAGGTGGAAGTGCCTCTTCCCGCCCTGAACACTGCGCATGTACAAATACATATTTATATAAGGTAAGTTACAGTAAATATTATGATTATGATTGCAATAAAGGCTAACAGTCAGTATCAGAAAATGCCAAAGTTAAAATCAGAAAATGCCATGGTATTTCTTTATAAAACAATTTATAGTCCTTCACGTAACAGTCATGTAACTTGCAAAGCTAGCTAGGTGAGTCCGTCGTTCAGATTGCCTGTCAATAGTGTACAAAATAAAAAATCGATTTAGAACTGCTTTATTGGCATAATGACAACCGATATGTCACGTATCATTGGAATTCTTCAATGGAGATTCTGTCGGGGAAAACAACCACTATTTCTCTCTCCGTGTATTCAATGTTCCATCAGGGAATTATATCCAATGACGATTTAAATTTACCTAACAACTGGTCAGTGAATCCATCAATGTATTATCCAGTTATTATTTTAATATCTACCGGTACCTGAAATTCACACGGACAGAGCATGGAAGACGTGCAATTCTGAAACCATGCCGAGACTTCTTCAATGACCACGTGGCTTATTTTAATGCACCTTTTATGAATAATCAACAAGCTTGTTTGGAATATTTTACCGGATTATAGAAAGAATATCCATATCCCGAAAGTAAACTATGTCGTGTGGACGACTTTACCAACGTATTGCTATATCTTCAAATTAAACTAAGTCTTGTGGACGACTCCACCAACGTATTACTATATCTTCAAAATTAAACTAAGTCTTGTGGACGACTTAACCATCGGGTGTGGACGACTCCATAAACGGTTGTGGACGACTTAACCGGGTTTTTCGTGTGGACGACTTTGCTTATCCATTATCCTATAAAAATTAGTATTCCACCATTGACAAATACGTCCCGGGTAATTATACAATCAGAACTCGGTAAATCACACAGGTAATGCATCTTCAGTAAATCACAAATGAATTAACGTGTACATGTGACCAGAATGGCAGTGCAATAGACCCGCGAGAGAGTTAGACATGTACTGGCGCCAAAAGAAGTCACCCAGGAAATACGCTTCAATGATTGGTGCCTTGATGTTACGTAATCGCGGGATTTGGGTCAATCAAATGTTGACTGTAGTACAACGATTTTTGTTACACCTAAATCAAACCATATTGCATTATATCAGAAGTACATTTATCACAAATAATGCAGTTAGCAGTGAGAAAAAAAAATAGGTTGCCAGGCAACAAAACATACGCCCACACAGCAGCCAAATCGTCCGGGCAGTCAACAAGAGTTGTCGCATATTAAGGAATTATCAGAAAATCATTAGAATTAGTTTGGTTTTTTTAATCAAATGGTTTTTTTTAAATCAGATAATAATTGTGACCTCCAGAGGCACCACAAGCTAAAAAGGGTGATTTTTCGTATAATCAGGGGACATAATTCAGGAAGTAATGACCCGATAGGCGCAAATATCGAAAGGAACCAAGATCTTTGGGTTATAAACATACCTGTCAAGTTTCATCAAAATCGATTCAAAATTGTGACCTCTATAGGGTCCACAAATGATATAACATATTTTCACAATATTCGTGTACAAACGGCGGCCATTTTGTCCGTCAATTCTAGTCCGATTTTCACGAAATTCATAATCTCTCTTCATTACCATGTAACGGTGATATAGTCAAACGTTTTTTTAAATCGGATAATAATTTTGACCTCCAGAGGGACCAAAAGCGATTTTTCGGACAATCCGGGGACATAATTCAGGAAGTTATGATCCAATGGGCGCAAATATCGAAAGGAACCAAGATCTTTGGGTTATAAACATACATGTCAAGTTTCATCAAAATCGGTTCAAAATTGTGACCTCTATAAGGTCCACAACCTTTATATAACATATTTTCACAATATTCGCGTACAAACAACGGCCATTTTGTCCGTCAATTTTGGTCTGATTTTCACAAAATTCATACTCAACCTTCATAACCATGGAATGGTGATATAATCAAATGTTTTTTTTAAATCGGATAACAATTTTGACCTCCAGAGGGACCACAAGCTAAAAAGGTCAATTTTTCGGACAATCAGGGGCCATAATTCAGGAAGTTACGATCCGATGGTCGCAAATATCGAAAGAAACCAAGATCTTTGGGTTATAAACATACATGTCAAGTTTCATCAAAATTGGTTTAAAATTGTGACCTCTATAAGGTCCACAACCTTGATATAACATATTTTCACACTATTCGCGTACAAACCACGGCCATTTTGTCCGTCAATTTTGGTCCGATTTTCACGAAATTCGAACTCAACCCCCAGAACTATGTACCGGTGATATAAACAAACGTTTTTTTGAATCGGATAACAATTTTGACCTCCACAGGGAACACAAGCTAAAAAGGGTGATTTTTCGGACAATCAGGGGCCATAATTCAGGAAGTTACGATCCGATATGCGCAAATATCGAAAGGAACGGAGATCTTTCGGTTATAAACATGCATTTCAAGTTTCATGAAAATCCGTTCAAAATTGTGACCTCTATAGGATCCACAACCTTGATATAACATATTTTCACACTATTCGCGTACAAACGGCCGCCATTTTGTCTGTCAATTTTGGTCCGATTTTCACAAAATTCGAACTCAACCCCCAGAACTATGTAACGGTGATATAATCAAACGGTTTTTTGAATCGGATTACAATTTTGACCTCCACACGGAACACAAGCTAAAAAGGGTGATTTTTCGGACAATCAGGGGCCATAATTCAGGAAGTTACGATCAGTTATGCGCAAATATCGAAAGGAACCAAGATCTTTCGGTTATAAACATGCATTTCAAGTTTCATCGAAATCGGATCAAAATTGTGACCTCTACACTGTTCACAAGCTAAAAACGTGATTTTTCGTACAATCAGGGGCCATAATCCATGAAGTTACAGTCTGATACATGCCAATATCAAAAGGAACCGAGATCTTAGGGTGATAAACCTATATTTTAAGTTTCATTGAAATCGGATAAAAATTGTGACCTGTAGACTGTTCACAAACAATTGTGGACGGACGGACAGACGGACGGAAGGACAGGGGCGACGACAATATACGTCCACATAAATATGTGGGCGTATAAAAAAAAATACGAGTAAATACAAATATGTTTTTTAAAACTATTTTTATTCTTAATCACTGGTAAATATATAAACATAACGCTAACGCTACAATATACGTCCACATTCCTACTTTGATTGATATGGTACTTTGTCAAGAAGGCTAGGCGTTTGGTTTGTTAAGCGTTGAGGGTCGTGCACCAACATTAATAGTTGCCGTCCTTAGAGTATAAGGAATAACTATACCAAGATAATCCATTCAGAATTGTGCCTTCCTAACACTAAAGGCAAAAAGTGGGCGTGGCTCTGCCCCTGGGGGTCGGGGCATTCATCAAAATCAATAGTGGACGCCCTCAGGCTATAAGGAATACATAAACCAAATGGGTGTTGCTGTCCCATGGGGGTCGGGCATGCACCCAAAACAAAAGGGGTCATCCTTAGGGTATAAGGAATAAGTATTTTAAGTTTCAAGATGACCGATTAAGAATTGTGGCCTGTAGGCGACACACAAAAAGAAAATGGGCGTGACTCTGCCCCTGGGGGTTGGGCATGCACCCAAAATGATAGAAATGTTCCTTAGGGTACAAAGCATAATCATTCAAAGTTTCAAGATGATACGTTAAGAAATGTGGCTTGTAGACGACAAACAAATAAATACAAGGAATGGGCGTGGCTCTGCCATTGGGGGTCGGGCATGCACCAAAAAACAATACGGATCATCCTTAGGGTAAGTATACAAAGTTTTAAGAAAATACAGTTAGAATTGCGGCTTCTAGGCGACACAGAGACACACAAAAAGAAAATGGGCGTGGCTCTGCCCCAGGGGGGTTGGGCATGCACCCCAAACGATAGGGATCATCCTTAGAGTATAAAGAGTAAGTATACAAAGTTTTAAAGAAAATCCAATAAGAATTGCGGCCTGTAGGCGACACAAAGACACACGATAAGAAAATGGGTGTGGCTCTGCCCCAGGGGGTTGGGCATGCACCCCAAATGATAGGGATGTTCCTTAGGGTACAAAGAATGTGTATGCTTAGTTTCAAAATTATAAGTTAAGAAATGTGGCCTGTAGACGACAAACAAATACATACTAGAAATGGGCGTGGCTCTGTCCCTGGGGGTCGGGCATGCACCAAAAACAATAGAGATCTTCCTTAGGGTATAAGGAATACGTATACCAAGTTTGAAGAAAATCCAGTAAGAATTGCGCCCTGTAGGCGACACAAAGACACACGAAAAGAAAATGGGCGTGGCTCTGCCCCTGGGGGTGGGGCATACACCCCAAACGATAGGGATGTTCCTTAGGGTACAAAGAATGTGTATGCTAAGTTTCAAAATTATAAGTTAAGAAATGTGGCCTGTAGACGACAAACAAACAAATACTAGAAATGGGCGTGGCTCGGCCCCTGGGGGTCGGGCATGCCCCAAAAACAATAGGGATCTTCCTTGGGGTATAAGGAATAAGTATACCAAGTTTGAAGAAAATCCATGAAGAATTGCGGCCTGTAGGCGAACCACAGACACACACACATACACACACACACACACACACACACACACACACACACACACACACACAGACAGGGGCGACGGCATAATACGTTCACATTATGAATGTGGACGTATAAAAAGTATCCCAGCAATTAAACAATTAATCCATAATGTAATAACGACGTGCATATTCAAAGATAGGCTGGCACTGCCAGGCAGGATACGCCCACATTTTTGAGAGATGGATAGAGAACAAGCAACACTGAAAGTGATTTTTCCTACATCATTAAGTCCTGTATTTCATACTGTATTGGGAGCAACCATTTTGTTGGTCAGTTCCAGTCTGATATTCATGAAATTCGAAGCCGACAATGATTATGGTGTGACGGTACACAACCTAGAAATGTTACTTTTCGTCAAAATCGGATAAGAATTGTGACCTGTAGAGAGTCCACAACCATGATATACCATATTTTTACAATATTTGCGTACAAACGGTGACCATTTCGTCCGGCAATTTTGGTACGATTTTCACGAAATTCGAACTCAACCTTCCTTACGGTGCAACAGTAATATAATCAGTTTTTTTTTTAAATCAGATAATAATTGTTCGAGAGATAGACAGAGAACAAGCAATACCGAAAGTGATTTTTCCTAGAATCAAAGGCCATAATTCATTAAGTATAAATTTGATATGCGGAAATATCAAAAGGAACCAAGATCTTTAGGTTATAAACAAGCATTTCAGGTTTCATCAAAATCGAATTAAAATTGTCACCTCTACAGGGTCCACAACTTTGACATACCATATTTTTACACTGTTCGCGTACAAACGGCGGCCATTTTTTCTGGCAATTATGGTCCAATTATCTCGAAATTCGAACTCAACCTTTCGTAGGGTGTAACGGTGATAGATTCAAACGTTTTTTCAAATCGGATAATAATTATGACCTCCAGGGTCCACAACTTTGACATACCATATTTTTACACTGTTCGCGTACAAACGGCGGCCATTTTTTCTGGCAATTATGGTCCAATTATCTCGAAATTCGAACTCAACCTTTCGTAGGGTGTAACGGTGATAGATTCAAACGTTTTTTCAAATCGGATAATAATTATGACCTCCAGGGTCCACAACTTTGACATACCATATTTTTACACTGTTCGCGTACAAACGGCGGCCATTTTTTCTGGCAATTATGGTCCAATTATCTCGAAATTCGAACTCAACCTTTCGTAGGGTGTAACGGTGATAGATTCAAACGTTTTTTCAAATCGGATAATAATTATGACCTCCAGAGGGACCATAGGCGATTTTTCGGACAATCAGGGGTCATAATTCAGGAAGTTACGATCCGATATGCGCAAATAACGAAAGGAACCAAGATCTTTGGGTTATAACCATGCATTTCAAGTTTCATCAAAATCGAATTAAAATTGTGACCTCTACAGGGTCCACAACCATGATATACAATTTTTTAACAGTATTCGCGTACAAACGGCGGCCATTTTGTATGGCAATTTTGGTCTGATTTTCCCGAAATTTGAACTCAACCTTCGTTAGTGTGTAACGGTGTTATAATCAAACGATTTTTTAAATCGGATAATAATTGTGACCTCCAGAGGGACCACAAGCTAAAAAGGGTGATTTTTCGGACAATCAGGGGCCATAATTCAGGAAATTACATTCCGATATTGAAAGGAACCAAGATCTTTGGGTTATAACCATGAATTTCAAGTTTCATCAAAATCAAATAAAAAATGTGACTTCTACAGGGTCCACAACCTTGATATACCATTTTTTAACAGTATTCGCGTACAAACGGCGGCCATTTTGTATGGCAATTTTCGTCCGATTTTCCCGAAATTCGAACTCAACTTTCCTTAGTGTGTAATGGTGATATAATCAAACGTTTTTTTAAATCGGATAATAATTGTGACCTCCAGAGGGACCACAAGCTAAAAAGGGTGATTTTTTGGACAATCAGGGGCCATAATTCAGGAAATTACATTCCGATAGGCGCAAATATCGAAAGGAACCAAGATCTTTGGGTTATAAACATGCATGTCAAGTTTCATCAAAATCGGTTTAAAATTGTGACCTCTATAGGGTCCACAAGCTAAAAACGTGATTTTTCGTACAATCAGGGGCCATAATCCATGAAGATTTCATCCGATACATGCCAATATCGAAAGCAGCCGAGATCTTTTGGGGATAAACCTATATTTCAAGTTTCGTCAAAATCGGATAAGAATTGTGACCTGTAGAGAGTCCACAAACAAATTGTGGACGGACGGACAGGGGCGACGACAATATACGTCCACATAAAAATGTGGGCGTATAAAAACATGGTTTCATATGGCACCCAGACATGTGATCACAGGTGGGAATTAACAAGCCAACAGTGAGGCTGATGTCCCCCGCCGAAATCCCAAAATAAATAGATGAATTAATCGCACATTTATTTTTTTCAAACATATCGAGCAATCAAACTGTACATGAAGTGTCATCCAAAAGTGTTTTATAAAGAAAAATGCTAAAACCGACGAGAAAAATGAAAATGTACCCAAGTTAGGGGGACCCTAAAGGCAGACAAAAGGGCCCCCGTGCTTGACAAACAGGCCCCTCTGGCCAAGGGAAAAGGGGCTTGTGTCAGAGTCAAACGTTTCTGTACACTGTTACTGTCGAATCCATTACTGAATGAGAATGTAGTCATTGTATTGGCATAAAAATCATCAATCAAGATGAACTTAAGTTATCTTGTCCCAAAGTATCAACCAATCAAATTGCTTATCTCTGCCTACCCTTAGCAGAAAATGCATCTTCCAACTCCATCAAGGCATTGACCTAATAAGCATACACACCAATTTCGAACATTTTAACTCAATTAGAAGGAGAGTTATTGTGTTCCAAAGTCTCGGCAAATCAAATTGCTTATCGCTCTGCTTACCCTGAGCAGAAAATGCTCATTATCGATCTTAGTCAAGGCATTACTGTAATGGAACTATACACCAAGTTTCATCACTCTCAATTAATAAGAGCTAAAGTTATCGTGTCCTAAAGCATCAACTGATCAAATTGCTTATCTCTGCTTACCCTAAGCGAAAAATGCTCTTCTTCGAACTCCATCAAGGCATTGACCTAATAAGCATATACACCAAGTTTGAACATATTAACTCAATTAGAAGGAGAGTTATTGTGTTCCAAAGTATCGACCAATCAAATTGCGTATCGCTCTGCTTACCCCGAGCAGAAAATGCTCATTATCGAACTTATTCAAGGTATTACTGTAATGAAACTATACACCAAGTTTCATCACTCTCACTTAATTAGAACTAAAGTTATCGTGTCCCAAAGCATCAGCCAATCAAATTGCTTATCTCTGCTTACCCTAAGCGGAAAATGCTCATCTTCGAACTCCATCAAGGCATTGACCTAATAAGCATATACACCAAGTTTGAACATTTTAACTCAATTAGAAGGAGAGTTATTGTGTTCCAAAGTCTCGACCAATCAAATTGCATATCGTTCTGCTTACCCTGAGCAGAAAATGCTCATTATCGAACTTAGTCAATGTATTACTGTAATGAAACTATACACTAAGTTTCATCACTCTCACTTAATTAGAACTAAAGTTATTGTGTCCCAAAGCATCAACCAATCAAATTGCTTATCTCTGCTTACCCTAAGCGGAAAATGCTCATCTTGGAACTCCACCAAGGCATTGACCTAATAAACACATACACCAAGTCTGAACATTCTAGCTCAATTAGGAAGAAAGTTATTGTGTCCCAAAAAGTGTGACGGACAGACGGACAGACAGAGACAGACAGACAGAAAGACAGACGGACGGACGGACGGACGGACGGACCCATTTTAATAGTCCCCCAACTTTCTTCGAAAGGCGGGGGACAATAAAACAATAGTATTCGTCCAATCAAATCTATATCTATATTGTAATAACTGACATTTGTGACTTCTCTTTATATTTAAAATAACACAAATGACAGAAATTAAATAAATTTAAAACGGCACACTGAATGGATTTGTGATTTTAACGGATTTAGTAATTTGAACACTGATACATAAGGTGAACAAACATGCTACTCGTATTGTGTAATTGATCTATGTATTCTGGCTGTGCTATACTGTGCTATTATTCTATAATATGTATATTATTATGATTGAAGATGGGTGAATTAAAAAAAACCTAAACATGTAAAACATATTTATTCAATACAATTGGTGTATGTACGAGTTAAGTATTTAGCACGATTACTTTATTATATTGGGGATGTGGGTCATTCCATAAATTAGGGGTCCAATTGAAAATTCATACATATCATTGCTCAAAGCAGCAAAAATACCTATTTTCTGATCACCAATTATTTTGTGTTACGTTTTGGGGACATTTTTTACTCAACATTTATCAACTAGACCATTTTGAGCAAAGTACTAACATTTCCAAATATTTTCATTAGACATGTAGCAGAAGATGTAAAATTTCGTTTGGTAATTTTTCATTTCTAAACAAATGTTAAATAATCCCAGTCTGAGGATTTTTATTCACGCCTCACAACGTAAATTTTTGTGTCCCCAATATTTACGTTGTATTTTTGTCAATTTAGCCACGATATTAACTTGAAAAATAAACCCAAAACGTTTCATCTCTATTCCATCTCGTTGGCATTGTAATAAATAACAAATTCCGAATACGCAATCAGATTTATTTTGTAAAATTGTCCGTAAAAATTTTATTAGCTTTATCGATATTCAAAATTGCGTCCCTCGTTAAATTTACGAAGTGCTTGTTTATGCCACCGGTAACGCCGTCTATTACCTGTGAATTACGTCAGAGAGAGATGTTTAGTTTACGGTCACATGATACACATATCCAAAGCAATCGTGGCCCGGCGAATGGATATTTTCTGAATAAGTTCGAATCAAAGTTTAGTGTCCCAGTATTTAAGTTGTGATAGAAATTACGTTGTGACGCGAATTTTCCTCTTGCATACGGGGCATAAATGCTGAACGCTATAATTGCCGAGTTTAAAATAATAGTATTCTTCGATACCTGAAAATTTTCGCTTCCTTGGTAGTCGGGGATCACATGACAGAATGGTTGCTGTGTCGGAATATTATTATAAAAATGGGAAACCAAAAATGTCGTGTCCCTATCATTAACGAGATATTGTATTAGTATACACGTATGTAACTAATGCTCCATTATTTTCTTTGCTTCCCTGTGACAAGCTGACAATTTTGAAATGTTACCTTGCTCTTTCAAGTCTTTTTTAATTAATTTTTTGGCCAAACAGGTTCACAACGTAAGCTATTGAAAGGGACACAAGCAATTCTCACAGACTGCTACTCATTTTGATTGTTGAAAGTTTTATTTTTTTTTTATTATTTGAAAGTTCAAGTTTTAAAGTTGGAATATTACTTAATATGGCTTGATTAAATTATTAGTAGGCAAGTGGTCAACATTTGGTGTCCCTTTACACGTGAAACTGCAAAACTCCGGATCACATTAATCCTTTCCTTGGTGATTTTTCATGATACAATACTGATTTTCAAGTACATTAGTTCATGTCGAGTGTTAGGGTCATACAAACTTCAACAATTTTGTAAAAGCTTTTTTTTTAAAAACATCTAAAGACACTTTTAAGTTTGCATCGAGAAGTTCGGAATATCCATGTAATCGACATTGGCTGACAAGAGGTGTTGGCACAAATATTCACTATTTCTGCTTAGATTTCTTATGAAGGTGCCTAATTTGAATAATAATACATCATAAACACATTAATATATCTTATACATCCACAGAAATTTAGCATTAAAAGTCTAATTTGGTGTTCCTTTACACGAGAATCTGTTCGTAACCTGTCATGTAAAATCGTTCATTTCTTTTTTTTGGAACTCAACAATGAGAAATCATTAACTGTCCCTCAAATGGCATACATTACTCCTATTATTGGTATAAGTTTATCATTGATTGAGATTACTTAAAATTTTAGTAACCATGTCACACTTTGGACCCCTCATTTGTGGAATGACCCACGTGTGAAATGACTTTATTTTACACCCGCTTCCAAGCCATTTTATATCGGCACATGCACCATTCCTTAAATAGCGCCATGCCCCTTTAAAAAAGAATTGCATGCTTTTTTGTGAGGCAAAGAGTCTTTGTACCCTGTCATGCATAGTTCTCCAGACAAATTGTCGCCTCGATAATCCAAATGTTACTATTAATAATCTGTTTATCCGTGGGATAGGTTGCAATTCATAAGATCGTGTTTGATATTTCTTTGTTAAAGTCTTCGGAGTGATGACACATAAAACAATGACAATTAGTATTTGTGGCTGTGATAATTACTGGAAACTGAACGGGGTTTAATTGGAATATGTATCGTCTTTTGTATGAATACGGTAAGCAGTTTGTATTTTGAATTTGTAAGTCAAAAAGCTTCAAGTACAAAAATATTTTGTAAAAGGGATGACGTGGCTATATTTAAGAAATGACTGAAATGTCATGTAATTATAAATACACCATGTGTGAATGTAATTCCCAATTGCATGAAAGTTCCAAAACCGAAATATATAAAAAAAAAATCTCATGTAATAATCTATTTGTTTGCCATTGCTTCATTTAATTAACTACGTGAAAGTTGGGTTGTATTAACATACGTTATTCATTTTTAAATAAAAACTCAAACACTTAAATATAAAACTCTAAGGTCATTTTCGTTTTGGTCTTCTCCAACTAAACACTGAAACCGGGCAATATAATAAAATCGATAGAAATAAAAGATTATGCAAATGTTGAAGATGAATATTATATCACTTTCTGCTATGCTGTCCCGCTTACATATTCATCCGTAGAAAATATTTTAGGTCTTTTCGATCACTTCAAAAATTAAAAAAAAAAAATCTCACAAATCACAGTGATAATATAAAACTGCTAAATCTTGGAAAATATTTGTACCACTCAATAAAAAAATAAGAGAAAAACCATACCTAATGGCAAATGGTTTGGGGTTGGGTTATGTATATATCTATCTATTTTTCAGTTCACAAGGGTGAGAGGGGGATTATATATTATATACTGTTATTGTTATCTGTAGGTATATTTATATTACAATGCATAATATTTATATCTGTATGTAATATTGGTCAATAGCAAACTTTTTGCTTCGCCTGTAATTAAAGTTCAATTAATTGTTATGGACTGGCAATAAAAACATGATTAACTGAGTGGTTGTATGAAAGAATTCTTTAAAAACTAAAAACAAATGGTTTTCTCAAATTAGCTTAAAGTTCATATAGACACAAATCATTAAATGGTTAAACAGCTGTGATACCTGACAAAAAGTTACTACACTAAAACAATGACTTCGGATTGTAATTTATGTAAATTTAGTGAAATTCCACGTGACGCTCTTTTTATTATTCTTAATATTTTAACAGATTGTGTTATATTTTAAATGATTCATATTCATGTAATTATCAATGTATACAATTCGCTTTTTGTTATTACATCATCGTAGCCAATTCAATTTCGGGGAACTAATTAAACGATGCGATATACTTTATTATTACTAAAACATCGGTGAACCGACCTAAAAATTTAAATTAAAACGCCAATTCAAAAATACTAATATACAGCCGTGAACTAATCTCGTTCATGATCGGTAATCAACAAAAATCAAAGTGTAAAACTTATTTATTCCATACATTATTGTCTATTTAACAATAAGTGCAACTTGGTTAATACGCCCAAGTCTTGTCAGTCTCATTTTAAGAATCCACATAGAATTTCGTATCTGAAATGACACTTGCGCCTTTTCTCTGAAGGATAGAAATCTTAGCTTACCATCTTGGCACTGCTTATTATAAATAGAGTAAGTGGTTTCGCATTATATTATATGTAACGCCACGTAAGATCAATTAATTACACTATATACGAGTAGCTTTGTTGATCTCCTTGTATCAGTGTTCAAATATGCCGTTTATACTTTGATGTTTTAAATTTATTTAATTTCTGTCATTGGTGTTATTTTAAATATAAAGAGAAGTCATAAATGTTAGTTATTACAATATAAATTAATATTTGATTGGACGAATACTATTGTTTTATTAATACCCACCTGTGATCACATGTCTGGGTGCCATATGAAACCATGTTTTTGAATACGCACGCCGTTATTACAGTATGGATTAATTGTTTGATTGCTGGAATACTTTTGTTTTATAACTTCTACCTGCATTATTTGTGATAAATGCACCTCTGATATAATGCAATATGGTTTGATTTAGGTGTAACAAAAACCGTTGTACTAAAGTCAACATTTCATTGACCCAAATCCCGCGATTACGTAACATCAAGGCACTAATCATTGACGCGTATTTCAAGGGTGACTTCTTTTGGCGCCAGTACATGTCTAACTCTCTCGCGGGTCTATCGCACTGCCATTGTGGGGTTGACTTCTGGCCACATGTACACGTTAATTCATTTGTGATTTAATGAAGATGCATTACCTATGTGATTTACCGAGTTCTGATTGTATAATTACCCGGGACGAGATTTACCAATTTTTGACGTATTTGTCAATGGTGGAATACTATTTTTAATAGGATAATGGATAATATATAGCACGGCCACGGTAAGGTGAATATCGTGATTTACCGATTTTTGACGTATTTGTCAATGGTGGAATACTATTTTTATAGGCTAATGGATAATATATAGTACGACACGGTAAGGTGAATATCTATGTGTGCGCATTTTTTTTACACTCAAATTTTTATTCGTACTTCGTATGTAAATAATCGTAATCAAAATGAATTGATCAGATAAACGGCACGCGGGAAATTACAATAATAAAACACCATAGATAAATTATTCGTATGTTGATTTATATACGTATCTCGGGAAATTCGACGCCTCGTCTAATAACTGAACATCATAAGTGAACGGGAAGTCAATTTTTAAACCCATCTCGGGAAATTCGACGCCTCGTCTAATAACTGAACATCATAGATAAGTGAACGGGAAGTCCATTTTTAAACGCATCTCGGAGAAACTAAACCCGTTGCTATTAATCTAAACCATGGTACTAATTAAACCATTTTTGTTATTTTCAACGATGTTTTGAAATTACACGTTATGAATAGAAACTATCGGTAAAACTACCATTTCAGACAATACCATACTTGTAGTGTAAGCAGCACATACATTCAGAATTCTTCGGTTTCGCAAGCTGAATACCTGGGTCGCTTATATCAATATCACGTAATATGACCCATCTTCGATACTAGCGAACAGGAATCGCCTTTCGTCGCAGAAAAATTGCTGCATTTAGCTGATGAATTATTATTTTTATTCCATAAATCTTGTTTCCATGAATGATAATTCTATCACATTCTTGATGAAAATACCCTGACAACTTCATCTAGCATTATCTCATCTAACCTTGCCAACAACAGGGATCGCTTTCGCCATAACATAATGGCTGCATTTAGCAGACGCAATTTGTTATTGTGTAAGCCTTGTTTCCATCATGAATGATAATTGTATGTATCCTCTTCTTGATGAAAATATTGTGACAACTTCATGTACCTATTATATGGACCACTAGTCAGTTTTTATTCTATATGTTCCGTATGTATATTTTTGATAATTTTATGTCTTCTTTAAGATATTTAACAAACAGAAACTTGATAGCATTTGAAGTAGATTATTTTGTAGGGACTTTCAACAAATAAAATACATTACAGTTGCACCATTACAGATACACTCAAAATATATTCAATTTTAATAAGTTAAATTCCAGGAGTGAATCACTCTCCTCGGGATTTTCAGGAGGACTGTTTATGGCTCTCCATCATTTTTCAAACGGCGAGGCCTGAAACGGAAATACTTTCACCGTTTTTAATACCTTAAACCACTGTCAAAAGTTTTAGGGAAGACCAAAATTAAACGTAGGACTGTCATGTTGCTGTACTCAAATGATAAGATTTGATTGAATGGGAAGAATAGACACAATCCCTCAAAAGTTCAAGAATCACAAACCAGTCCAGGATTGGTCATTGCATCAGGAATATGATGTAGGACATGGGTACTAAAATTTTAAGTAATCTTAATCACTGATAAAATTATACCAATAATATATTAGTAATGTATGCCATTTGAGGCACAGTGATTTCTCATTGTCGAGGTCCAAAGAAAAGAAAGTTTAGATGACGGGTTACGTACAGATTTCTTGTGTAAAGGGACACTAAATTAGACTTTTAATGCTAAATTTCTGTGCATGTATAAGATATACTAATGTGTTTATGATGTATTACTATTACTATTCAAATGCCCACTTTTGATTAATCCAATTAAGGTCTAATTAGGATTAGTGTATTAAGCGGATTAGGATTAGGTAATTAGATGGAAAAAAAACCCCAAATATTTTATGTAATTTTTTTTTATTTTTCGATGTTTTATATATATTTAATAAAAATATAACATACATGGATATATCATACATCACATTAGCACTTTATAATTTAATGAAAATATAACAATTTTCAATGTTTTATATATAAAATATTTAATAAAAATATAACATACATGGATATATCATACATCACATTAGCACTTTATAATTTAATGAAAATATAACAATTTTCGATGTTTTATATATAAAATATGTAATAAAAATATAACATACATGGATATATCATACATCACATTAGCACTTTATAATTTAATGAAAATATAACAATTTTCGATGTTTTATATATAAAATATGTAATAAAAGTATAACACACATTGATATATCATACATCACACAAAAACAAGATAAACAATGAAAATTTACAATGTAGTTAAACGGGCTATGCCATTGGCATACTCCAATACAGTCTTTATATCGTTCTGAAGATCTGTTTTCAGAGTTTGGAGTCGGGTTTCTAGTTGCCTGTACTTTCTTCTCTTAGGCCGTAATTTTCCGTTGGCACCTAACTGGAGAATGGTTACTTCGGAGTAAGCTTGTTCATTCTTAAAAAAAGCCACCAACTTAAAAATATTTGGGTGAGGGGTGGCAATAATGGATGTTATCTTGGAATGCCATCCTTCAACATTGTTCGTTGTGCATGGACCTTCAGTGTGGAAATGGTTCCACATCATTCTGCCATGCTGCCCCTCCACCCAGAACTCAGTTACGTAATCTGCAGTACTGGATGTTTACTTGAACGTTTGCCATGATGAAATATGACAGCCTGACTTCTGTGTGTCCTTATAAAGACCGTGTAATGTGTAGGCTTACTGAACATAATTCATATTATATTCAAGTGTCATTTTTTGAATAAAATTCATCACTTTAACGATTACAGTGGGTTCATCTCACCAAAATTATAAGACTGAATATTTAGTCACTTTCAATATTTGTTTTTTTTACCATCTAATTACCTATAACACCTAATCCTAATCTGCTTAATACACTAATCCTAATTAGACCTTAATTGGATTAATCAAAAGTGGGCACAGTGAGATGTAACCTTGTAGGCTTCGTCTCATGACCTTAAACACTGTGTACAAATTTAAAGTCAATCGGATATTAACTTTGGCCTCTAGAGCGTCCACAAGATTTTCTGAAGTGATTAAGGGCCATAGCTCTGGCACTAATTATCGGAAATCACTGAAAATCAATAGGCTTCTTCGTCTTATGACCTTAAACACTGTGTATCAGTTTAAAGACAATCGGATATTAACTTTAATATTTTTTGAGGTGGTCAAGGGCCTTAACTCTTGTAGTTATTATCTCATGCCCTTAAACACTGTGTATAAATTTAGGGTCAATCAGATATTAACTTTAGCCTCTAGGTTATGTGAATTGGAACACTGTAAGATCGATAGCGTATAACTAGGGTTTTTATATTGTGGTCGCCCCAGTCCGGCGTCCACAAGCAATTAGTTTTCCAAATCTTATAATTCTATCAAGCTCTCTGAACTATAATTATTACATGATGTATTACTCACAGCATCCATTCCAGGATGTGGATGTCTTTGTTGACCACCACGGAACTGTGGTGGCATTTGACCCTGCCAATTTTCTCTTGGAACATTGTCTCTACCTTGATTATCCTACAACAAATACATGTATTTTATATTAGAATGCACGCAAAAAAAACTCCACAGATATATATTTATATACAGGGCTCGTTCTGAAAAAAGTCTTCATTAGCCAAATATCAAGTATGTTTAAATAACCGCCTATTTCACAATATCGCTGTATCACAATATATCTTGATTATTCTTAAAATAATCGCAAGGATGATTTGGGAATACCGAATTCTCGTCAAAATGTCAGGGGGATAATAATACGTATTGTGTAAACAGTTTCTAAGTACTGCACTGAAAGGGTCGTTATAGAAACCAACTCTACTGGCCCGATTGTTGACCATTGATCATCCAAATGATTTCTAGCACTGCATTGCGTGCAGTGTTGAGTCGTTATAGAAACCAACTCTACTGGCTCGATTGTTGACCATTGATTATCCAGTCGATTTCTATTATTATGATAACAGTACTTTTATTTTCGTTAGAAACAAGGACTACCGATAATCACAATCCTTTGTAATCAGGGTTTCCACTTCAAAATTTTCAGATATTAACTTTAGCCTCTCGAACGTTCACAAGATTTTTCAAAGAGATCAAGGGCCATAACTTTGGCAGTAATTATCGGATATCGCTGAAAATCAATAGGCTTCTTTGTTTCATGACCTTAAACTAGGTATCGGCAAAGACGACGTCAGCAGGGTGGAAAACAATGGACCAAACATTATAATATTCTTTTATTATCTTATCGTCAATATATGTGTCCAAAGCTGCGTTATTTCTTTTTTTTACTCGTTTATTGTTCTAATAGTGACGTTATGTCAACAATAAAATGAAAGAGGGTTCAGAAAAACTTGTTGCGCTTCACCGCCAATGACCTTGACATATTATGACCTAGATGAATAGTTAGGTCTTGAAACAAGCAATCGTTTCGTATATTATTTGCATATAAAATTATTTTCCTTAAATCTTTAATTCTATCATCAAAGTCATGGGTTAGATTCAAGGCGAAATTTCGTTAAAAACCAGTATAAATACCCCCTACATATTTAGTACCAAAATAGTGCCCTTAAAAAGAACTTTTAAATCAAGTTCGTATCGAGCTTCACTTATCAACGGTGGCTTCGCGCGAAGTATTTTAAACCCAGGTCGCGCAAGCGTAGTGCCACTTCCTATGACGTTACGACCGGCTAAAAAGGGCTGCGCCCATGTGTGAAAGGGGAAGCGAACAGAATATCGCTTTTTTTTTTTTTTTTAGAGCAGATTGCACCCGTTTTACGTAAGTAAATATCGTAGAAGAGTATAATTATTTCTTAGAATGTGCTTGTTTGTCATTGCTGTTCAATGTTGAGCTGATTTTAGCGAACACGCGCTCGATAATATCTATTCGATTTTCGACTTCCAAGTGCTTGGTTCGGTCCAAACTTCCGTCAGTTTAATTTCAATAATATCAAGAACTGTAATCTTTATTTCATTAATAGATATTGAAAAACATGGCAGAATATAGAGTCAGAGACAACATATATATTCAGTGATAACATTAATAAATAGTTCGCCAATATTTATTCCACTTCTGTCAAGTACTGTTCTAGTTTCATTTTCTAGTTCTACGCTGGTAATAGTAATATAAACAAGCCAACAGTGAGGCTGATGTCCCCCGCCGAAATCCCAAAATAAATAGATGACACATATTAATTAATCGCACATTTATTTTTTTCAAACGTATCGACCAATCAAACTGAACACGAAGTGTCATCCAAAAATTGCTCATCTCTGCCTACCGTAAGAAGAAAATGCTCATCTTCGAACTCCATCAAGGCATTGACCTAATAAGCATACACACCAATTTTGAACATTTTAACTCAATTCGAAGGAGTTATTGTGTTCCAAAGTCTCGGCAAATCAAATTGCTTATCGCTCTGCTTACCCTGAGCAGAAAATGCTCATTATCGATCATAGTCAAGGTATTACTGTAATGAAACTATACACCAAGTTTCATCACTCTCACTTAATTAGAACTAAAGTTATCGTGTCTCAAAGCATCAACCAATCAAATTGCTTATCTCTGCTTACCCTAAGCGGAAAATGCTCATCTTTGAACTCCATCAAGGCATAGACCTAACAAGCCAACAGTGAGGCTGATGTCCCCCGCAGAAATCCCAAAATAAATAGATGACACATATTAATTAATCGCACATTTATTTTTTTCAAACGTATCGACCAATCAAACTGAACACGAAGTGTCATCCAAAAATTGCTTATCTCTGCCTACCGTAAGAAGAAAATGCTCATCTTCGAACTCCATCAAGGCATTGACCTAATAAGCATACACACCAATTTTGAACATTTTAACTCAATTCGAATGAGAGTTATTGTGTTCCAAAGTCTCGGCAAATCAAATTGCTTATCGCTCTGATTACCCTGAGCAGAAAATGCTCATTATCGATCATAGTCAAGGTATTACTGTAATGAAACTATACACCAAGTTTCATCACTCTCACTTAATTAGAACTAAAGTTATCGTGTCTCAAAGCATCAACCAATCAAATTGCTTATCTCTGCCTACCCTAAGCCGAAAATGCTCATCGTCGAACTCCATCAAGGCATTGACCTAATAAGCATATACACCAAGTTTGAACATTTTAACTCAATTAGAAGGAGAGTTATTGTGTTCCAAAATTCTCGACCAATCAAATTGTGTATCGCTCTGCTTACCCGGAGCAGAAAATGCTCATTATCGAACTTAGTCAAGGTATTACTGTAATGAAACTATACACCAACTTTCATCAATCTCACATAATTAGAACTAAAGTTATCGTGTCCCAAAGCATCAACCAATCAAATTGTTTATCTCTGCTTACCCAAAGCGGAAAATGCTCATCTTCGAATTCCATCAAGGCATTGACCTAATAAACACATACACCAAGTTTGAACATTCTAGCTCAATTAGGAAGAGAGTCATTGTGTCCCAAAAAGTGTGACGGACAGACGGACAGACAGTCAGACAGACAGACAGACAGACAGAAAGACGGACGAACCCGGGGGACAGCAATGAATTCATGGGGCTGTCAAAATGTAATCAAATGTATGATATCAATTAATTTTTTATTATGAACAGCTACAACGGTATTACTAGTTCTAGTAGCAGGGTTTGAAAGGAATAAAATCATGGAGAGCTCTAAAAGCTGCACAAATTCAGAAAATTGCGCTCCTAAGAACCTGCACCTCAGATATTCTAGGAGTGTTAGAGCAGGAGCCCACAGGGTTCAACCTAGCCGAAAAGCTAACCAATTTCTATATATGTCGCTAGGTTCCCTATGGGTCAATGTCACAGGATATGAACGTCTGCCGCGCCCGTTGTGGTGGGTGTGGTCAAGAGGGGCGAAATAAATGGACCCAAAAATAGGCTAGACTAGCTCGTTTTATTAATCACGTAAAACTTATTGCAATATGTTAAGCATATCAAACTTTATTGGGAATGACCACCACCAGACATTTAGGTGGTGGGGCGTGTCTGCCAGACTAAATATGACCTTAAACACTGTGTATATATTTTAAGTCAATCGGATATTAACTTTGGCTTTTAGAGCGTCCACAAGATTTTTTGAAGTGAAAAGGACCATAACTCTGGTACTAATTATCCGAAATTGCTGAAAATCAATAGGCTTCTTCGTCTTATGACCTTAAACACTGTGTACAAATTTAAAATCAATCGGATATTAACTTTGGCCTTTAGAGCGTCCAAAAGATTTTTTGAAGTGATCAAGGGCCATACCTCTGGCACTAATTATCCGAAAAAGCTGAAAATCAATAGGCTTTTTCGCCTCATGACCTTAAACACTGTGTATAAATTTAAAGCTAATTGGATATTAACTTTGGCCTGTAGAGCGTCCACAAGATTTTTTGAAGTGATCAAGGGCCATAACTCTGGCACTAATTATCCGAAATTGCTGAAAATCAATAGGCTTCTTCGTCTTATGACCTTAAACACTGTGTATAAATCGGATATTAACTTTGGCCTTTAGAGCATCCACAAAATTTTTTGAAGTGATCAAGGGCCATAACTCTAGTAGTTATTATCGGAAATTGCTGAAAAACAATAGGCTTCTTCGTCTCATGACCTTAAACAATTAAAGTCAATCGGATATTAACTTTAGCCTCTAGAGCGTCCACAAGCAATTGTGGACGACGGACCGACGGACGGCAACAATATACAACCACATTTCAATGTGGGCGTATAAAAATCAGGTCATTCTGACCTATATTTTGATGATTTTTTTGAAAATTTTGATCCTTAATTTCGTCAAGGGGAGATAATTTAGAAAATTTCTAGAATATTTTTGATCTACTTATATACTAAATTTCATGAAAACCGTAAAACTATTAAAGAAGTTGTCAAATTGGTCTAAACTTCCTGTTCGAAATCACAGCGACGAATTTTCGAAATTCGAAAGTGTGAAACTGCAGATGAAAAAAAATGATTTTTTTTTCAAGGTATTCAAAGAAAAAAGAATTAGTAAAATCGGTCAAAAAATAACAAAGTTACGATTATGCACTGTCAGTTTTTTTGTTTGTAAAATTCGGTGATTTCGGATTCGTAAAACGTTTTGAAAATATATTTAAACAATACTCACCACCCATTTTTGGGGGGTAGGTCAAAGTTTCAGAAAGATACTATGGTTCGATTAGAAAAGAATTTAGGACATAGAGTGGTTATGGACCAGATGTATGCATGACCGTTACAGACATATACTTTGACAATTTTTTCTCGAGCGTACCATTAGCAGTAGAACTTTACAATAAAAAAATTTACTGTTGTGGAACAATTCGCTCAAACAGAAAAGATAGGTTGCCAGGCAACGAAACATACGCCCACAGCAGCAAAATCGTCCGGGCAGTAAACAAGGGTTGTCGCATATTTTTACTTTTTTTGGCAATGAAACATTTGTAATACACTAAAATCTGATTAAGAAGAGTAACAACTCATTATGTAATTATCTGAAAATCATTAGAATTTGTTTGCTTTTTATAAAAGTTTTGCCCGACGGCTAACAATTAGTATAGGAAACATTTAATATGGATTTAGCAGTTCAGTTATCAAAATTCATTGAAAATCAAAATACTTGTTCATTTCAACACCTTAAACTCAATCTGAAGTCAATCGAATGATAAGTTTGGCCTCTATAGCATCACAAGGTTTTTTGAAGTGATCAAGGGAGACAACTCTGGAAGTAATTATTTGAAATCGCTCAAAATCAATAGGTTTCTTCGTCTCATGACCTTAAACAGTGTGTGTGTATTTATAGTCAATCACGCCGGAAAATCGAGATGAACTTTCTCGGCCAATGCAGAGATCGAACACCCGACCTCCAGGCTAGCGAACCAGCGCCTTATCCACTTAGCCACCAATAAGCTTTCAGTGTGAAGCCCTAATGAACAACAAACAATTTTGTCTACCTTATCTTGATTAATATCTTTATCCTGAGGGCTTTGTCTTCTACCATCTACTCTATCTCTCGGATCACCTCTATCACGTTCACCGTGTTGATCAGAATAATCTCCATCATGTTCATCACGATCTGTTCGTTTATCATATTGTCGATGATGTTGTTGTCGCTTCCTTCTTTCACGACTGTAAAACATACAAAGAGTATCTCACTAAAAATACAAATAACTTCAAAAGGAGAAAAGGTTTATAGTGTTCAACCATGGGTTCCATTTCGGCCATACATGCCGGTCGGACATACGGCTTTGGATAATGACCTAATCTGGATCAGACCCATAGGTCATTTTGCATGCCGGAAAAATAGCATATTTTATGCTAAATCATAAAATTCGGGAGACGACAAAACTCTGTGCTTGGCGTGATGTAAACTATCGGGTATAATAAAATTAACAGTGTTCAGTAGCCCACGAATGGAAACCACTGCCAATCAATTATCCTTGTGTATATATATCGCTCTAATCACAATCAACAAAGGGGCTACATCAAACAGATTAAAAGCTCAAAATTTAATCAATTAACTTAGTTGTGTTTTGTTTTATAATTAGTAATACTATGAGCGTGATCATTCTTGAGTTGTTGCTAAAGCATATTTACCGACTTTCATCATTCGTGCGGCAATTCACTGTTTGAACATCAAACAAATTAAAAACTTTTCTTTGATGTCTTCACTTGATCACAGGCTGAGTTAATAATGTCAATCTTGCAAATGATATATATATACAAGAATGTTAGCAATTTATATATCATTTCAAGTGAAATTCCTCACCTCCCAGAATAACAAAAGAAAGCGAGATGATGATATTGCTGTCAATGAATCCGATACCCCTTCTTCAACATCGAACCATGAGGATGACAGTTCCGCCCGAAAAACAAAGTCAGCCGTAAATTCTCTACTAAATATTCCCACCAATATTCCCCTGGTTAAGATATGATATTCCCACACAAAAAAATGTATTCCCAGGTGTGTTTTTAATCCATTTATTCCTTTTATATAACAATTGATAGACGTCATTTGGTTAAAACAATGAGCTTTTACGATCGCTGGCAATTTGAAATATGTGCAAATATCTTTACATATTATAGAGTTAAAATACTAGCACGATATTATTTGAGCTCTCAAAATATCAATACGAGTTAATAAATTGATAAGTTTAAAAATTATGTAGGTAATTGTACATGTGTATGACTTTGAATTATTTACGTGTGCTTATCATTTGGAACTACTTTTTCCCCGTTTATGGAGAAAATAGTCAACCACAGAATGTGTCACGTAAGCACTGAGAACGGAGATCCTCACATCAAAACATAATTAAAACCAAGTTACGATGTTCCTAGAGCATGAAAAATCTTGACGAATTAATGAGAATTTCTATAAAGGGGCCACCACTTGCAGAATTTCAACAGGCACGTGCTTTACAGAAATGGAAATCCTGTAAAAACCGACGAGTATATATACTGGTGATGTCGTAAACAAATTAAGAAAATACTGTACTTTCGATAAATGAATGCATCTGTTATTGTTATACTTTATGAATGTATAAATAACTAAATGATAATAACTGATTACATGTGTTCTTTTATTTATAAGGGGGATAGGTGGGTGGGTATATAAATGTCGATGTGAGATTGACTTTTTGTGTGACTGTCCTTGACCCAATTAAAGTAGATCGACATTCCGATAGCATGCAGTTTTTGACTTCTTATGTGCTTAAAATAGCACCACTTTCTCCGTGAGAAAAATGACCGGTTGGGAAAATTTTGAAGTGGAAGCCCTGTGTTCAACCCTCTGTGCATTGTTTGTAGCGTGCTATAACTATGAGGAAAATTTTACCCAACATCGGCAAATGCCAGGGAAGTTCTACCTCAGTTTTCGACACACTGACAAGGGGGAAACCACATTGGAAACTCGCGGACCCTTCATACTTGGCAACGGCATTAGCGAACCCAAGCGAGAAATCAATCAACTTACTTTCATTGTTTCTATGTCATTAATTAATGGTGATTGGGTAATAAAAGTAAAACCCGCGAAGAAAACGAATGTTTAATTCGCTAATCATCCAATAAAAAAAATATGTTTCAACACCGGATCTTTCAGTATTTACTAACCGGTCAGAGGTGAAAATTTCACCGTGTCATTCAATTTGTCACTATTCCAATATTTTCACGCTGTCACTTACAGCTAATAATTGTATGATATTGAGAGTGAAATAGAATCAGATTTTATGATTTATTGCCAGGTATATTGTGGAATATGATGTCGAAGAAATCCAACTATTTATTATTTTTTTGACGTTATGATGCGAAGAATGCGCATACTCGAGCCGAGATCAAGCGAGTCGCCGCCATTTTTGATTCGCTTGCTCAAACAGATGACAACACGAAACTTACGGTTAATAATTCTAGGCTTTGGAAAGCTAAATTCAATCAAAACTTTTAGGGTTTAATACAAGCTAAATAGGGGAATATTACACTGTCGAAGATTTCAAATATATATTTTTATTTTCGACGCAATGAAGCAAATAAAACGACACTTCCCGTCATATATATCCAAAGAAAGGCAGAAATGTTAAATGCTGTACGCGATGAAGTGACCATTATTTGGGGTGATATTTCTTTTCAAAAGTTATATTTATACTTACTTAGAACACTGCTGCCAACAGGAGGGATTTTTTTTTTTTTTTAAAAATCGTAAGGGATACTTTTTCATATTATTTTGCCAATATGATAGAGAAAAGTCATAATTTCAGTGGAACTGGCTTTTCAATATTATTTATAGTAATATTAATATACATGCTACTTTGTAAAATTGAATTTTATATCATTGGAAAGAACACGGCAATGTGTACATTTTTGTAACAGAGTATTTTTATGTATAAAAAATATTTTTTCAATTATTTGCAATTTTCTGGTTCAATGAGCTTAGGGTTAAGGGTAGCTAATATTTTAATTGGCTCAAGGTTAAATGGGTTAACTGATATATATACAATGTGATTAAAGATCTATATTTCATTGTTTTGGTACTTTCGATGGCCTACACTACCTGAAGATCTGATCAGTTGATATGGAAGGTTGCATCAGGGGTCATACGAGCATCTTTTACCCTGTACTCAGACAAGATTAATCAATCAGCATTGACATTTCTTGTGGTTTCATTGGCTAATTCCTCACATTAACTAAAACGTCTGTTATATAAAAAATCTTCCAGATCTGTGTTTTAATCAGATTGTAAATGATAATATTTTGTCTTTTAAAACTTATTTTATTATTAGTTTTTACAGGCATACATAAAGTCCTACACCTAATTTTTTTCACCTTTTTTAAAGTTTATAAATTATATTCAAGAACCGGTTATAATCAACTAAGACAGAAACACTTTGATGTTATATACAATATAATATTAGAAGGTGGAAAAGTTGATTTTGAGATAATCATAATAATAATAATAACTAGATCTGCTACTGTCCCATGCAGATATGAAAGCTTTCATATTCAACGCCATGTGTCATCGATTGTATCAAGTATCCTAAATAAAAGGATAAGAAGAAAAAATTATCAAAATTGGTCAAAAACTCACGAAGTTACAAGTCTAAATATGGTATGAAACATTGCACCCACGCATAACAATAATCTGAAAACTAAAGGGAAATAACCGAAACTTGTATTACTGTAATGAGACGGATGAGAAAATGAAATGAAAATGGCGGGAAAGAACTAAAAATGGCAGGTTGTACAGGCGACCTCACGTACAACCGGGCATTCGAAAACATCCTAGTTAACTCAATGACAGGCGCGCGTGCTAACCATTCAGCCAACCCCTCATCCCCCTTTGAAATCAGACACGTGCAATATGTCATATAGGGAGAATAACAAGTCGCTCACAAAAAAATCGTAAATTAATGAGTTTAGGTCAAAAGGTTGAGCTACTGTTTTAGAGTTTATTTGTTTTAAAGAGACACGTTATGGGTTGTGCGTAGTTAAATGAAAGTTTAATTTTAAATAAGACCAATAAAATTAGGATTTAATAATGCTAGACTAATATTAAAACAAGCCAACAGTGAGGCTGATGTCCCCCGCCGAAATCCCAAAATAAATAGATGACACATATTAATTAATAGCACATTTATTTTTTTCAAACGTATCGCCCAATCAAACTGAACACGAAGTGTCGTCCAAAAATTGCTTATCTCTGCCTACCGTAAGAAGAAAATGCTCATCTTCGAACTCCATCAAGGCATTGACCTAATAAGCATACACACCATGAACATTTTAACTCAATTCGAAGGAGAGTTATTGTGTTCCAAAGTCTCGGCAAATCAAATTGCTTATCGCTCTGCTTACCCTGAGCAGAAAATGCTCATTATCGAACTTAGTCAAGGTATTACTATAATGAAACTATACACCAAGTTTCATCACTTTCACTTAATTAGAACTAAAGTTATCGTGTCCCAAAGCATCAACCAATCAAATTGCTTATCTCTGCTTACCCTAAGCGGAAAATGCTCATCTTCGAACTCCATCAAGGCATTGACCTAATAAGCATATCCACCAAGTTTGAACATTTTAACTCAATTAGATGGAGAGTTATTGTGTTCCAAATTCTCGACCAATCAAATTGCGTATAGCTCTGCTTACCCTGAGCAGAAAACGCTCATTATCGAACTTAGTCAAGGTATTACTATAATGAAACTATACACCAAGTTTCATCACTTTCACTTAATTAGAACTAAAGTTATTGTGCCCCAAAGCATCAACCAATCAAATTGCTTATCTCTGCTTACCCTAAGCGGAAAATGCTCATCTTCGAACTCCATCAAGGCATTGACCTAATAAGCATATCCACCAAGTTTGAACATTTTAACTCAATTAGAAGGAGAGTTATTGTGTTCCAAATTCTCGACCAATCAAATTGCGTATAGCTCTGCTTACCCTGAGCAGAAAATGCTCATTATCGAACTTAGTCAAGGTATTACTATAATGAAACTATACACCAAGTTTCATCAATCTCACTTAATTAGAACTAAAGTTATTGCTCATTATCGAACTTAGTCAAGGTATTACTATAATGAAACTATACACCAAGTATACATCAATCTCACTTAATTAGAACTAAAGTTATTGCTCATTATCGAACTTAGTCAAGGTATTACTATAATGAAACTATACACCAAGTTTCATCAATCTCACTTAATTAGAACTAAAGTTATTGTGTCCCAAAGCATCATCCAATCAAATTGCTTATCTCTGCTTACCCTAAGCGGAAAATGCTCATCATCGAACTCCATCAAGGCATTGACCTAATAAACACATACACCAAGTTTGAACATTCTAGCTCAATTAGGAAGAGAGTTATTGTGTCCCAAAAAGTGTGACGGACAGACAGACGGACGGACAGACAGACAGACGGACGAACCCATTTTAATAGTCCCCCAACTTTCTTCGAAAGGCGGGGGACAATAAAGTTTTGAATTAAGAATAATTAATTATTGGTCTAATGCAATGAAATGCTTTGATTTGACGGATGAAATGTACGATGGGTGTCCAGACTATGTGGCTAAGTCGTTGGCCTGCTAGCCAGGAGGTCAGATGTTCGATCCCTGTATTGGCCGAGAAAGTTCATCTTGATTTTCTGGCGTGTCCCCCCCCCCCGCCGCGTACACATTGGAGTGCACATAAAAGATCCATTTGCAGTTGGAATTCGATACTGTTGAATACGCTCTATACAATGACTAAATGTGCAGATTATAGCCACCCACACTGCATGTTTTGCTTAACAATGTAAGGGTGCCGTTTTTAATTTTCGATCCCTTTATTCTTCTACTCCTGATATTTTGGACTGTTGGTCGATGGTTTCATATAAAAAAAACTACCGATAAGACTCCGATAAGAAGAAGTTCCCAAAAAATATTACATGTATGTTGAAGAGAAAAGGACCTTTAAAAATGCTTCAAATAGTAAAAATACGACTTTTTGGGTTTTCGGTCTCTTTTTTTTCTGCTATCTCTGATATTAAAAAAAATTATACAATGATTTCACACAACGGGCTAGCTATTAGACTCTCGATTGACAGGAGTTTCACCACCCTCCCTTCATTATAACCGAAGTTAACGTGCTCTAAATAATCAACAAATCAGCATGCTTATCTCTGCTTACCCTAAGCAGAAAATGCTCATCTTTGCACTCAATCACGACATTGACCTACTGAACGTCTACACCAAGATTGAACATTCTAGCTCAATTAGAAGGAGAGTTATTGTGTTTCAAAGTCTCGGCCCTTCAAATTGCTACTACTTTTCATATTCACTTCAAAATGGTAACCATCAGTTGACCTAAATCAAAATTCTGCTCCCAGCGATTTTTGGGCCATCCTTCAAGGATTCAGAAAATATAACTCCTGTGTCTGTAAGTAAAATAGCAAAAAAGCCTTAGGGATTTTTCACGTTTCAAGATGGTGGCATTTCCGGTTCGATCGACAAACTTCATATTTTGTGTACAAATCAGTAATTACTTATCTAGCATGCAAAAAAAAATTAGGTCATTCTGACCTATATTTCGATGATTTTTTTGAAAATTTTGATCCTTAATTTCGTCAAGGGAAGATATTTCAGAAAATTTCTAATTATATTTTTGAAGTCACATCAGTAAGATCTACTTATATACTAAATTTCATGAAAATCGTACAACTATTAAAGAAGTTGTCAAATTGGTCTAAACTTCCGGTTCGAAATCACAGCGACGAATTTTCGAAATTCGAAAATGTGAAACTGCAGATCAAAATGATTTTTTTCAAGGTATTCAAAGAAAAAAGAATTAGTAAAATCGGTCAAAATAAAACAAAGTTACGACTATGCATTGCCAGTTTTTCGTTCGTAAAATTCGGTGATTTCGGATTCGTAAAACGCTTTTTGGGGGAGTAGGTCGCACCCCCTTTTTGGGGGGGTAGGTCAAAATTTCAGAAAGATCCTATGGATAGATTCTGAGAAATCCGATTTGCAGGAAACACACACACAAAAAAAAATAATAATAATAACTTTAACAGAAACAATAAGGCTTCATATGTAAAACATATGAAAGCTTAATAATAACTTTATGTAATGAGGATAGTGCCCTTAGCACAAGTGTACTAATTTTCAGGGGGTTCCTCCTACTCTACAATATGTATTATAATAGATATATAGTACAGGCCTCGAAATGTTTGAAAAAAGCTACCTGTCGCAAGCGACAGGTAGCTTTTCATCATACCTGTCGCTTCAGTAAATAACCTGTCACTCTCAATTGTCAAACCCAAAGACTAAGTAATAGTATATAGTATCACACATATCCATACATGTGTACTACACTCACGTTTGTTTAGATATTGATGTATTACATTGCTTCATATAAATATCGTAATATAAAAACCTTTTTATTTCTTCGACATCGGAATGTCTAAAAGTTCTTGAAAGTCGGCGAATCTGCGTTGGCCTAGCGAGTCGAAGATTCGTACAACTACAATTCTAATTTCTATCACCCGTAGCCACGTGGATTCCGCAAATTATCATGGTATTACACCTCCGTGCTAAATCGAATAGTTCGATGTTGAGGTGTAGAATTCAAATTTTAAAATATCCGTATTACAAATCACCTCTTTGCATCGCACAGTAAGAAATATGCCGCGTGCGAAAGATAGGTAGCGCCACCTGGAATTCCCGTCTCACATACAATGTATCGGGACTATATTTACGCTACAGTACAAATTATATTAATATCCGAGATATTTTTCCGACCTGATTATTTGATTTTGTCGAATTGTCTTGTGAATTATTTAAATGATTAGATACAAGAACTTACGAGGCATCGATCTATCGAGCCGTGTGTATTTCCCTTCCACTCCAGCCACTTTCAAGGTGTCGTTACGGTAGAATTATTTCAGGTGACGTTTTAATTTACTTAGATATAATACTCCATAATGCTATAAACTAGTGCCAAGTAGATGAAAACAAGAGTAGATGGTGTGAAATTCATTGTTATAAAATTGTCTACTTCCAAACTGAGTACCTGTAGCCTGCGACAGAGCGAAATGTAAACAATGCAAATGGCGGCTTTTCGCGGTATTTCCGTGCTCAATTCTTAATTCTTGTATTTAGAACGACTCTACGAATAAATAAATACGGCCTACATGTACATGACGTAGACATGACTATTGTGGTCAATTTACTGAACATCAAGTAAAATTTAGTCCACCTGTCGCAAGCGACAGGTAGTTTTATCTGCTACCTGTCGGACGAAAAAATCGCCTGTCAGCGACAAGTAGACAGGTGAACATTTCGAGCCATGTAGTAGCATGCAAATACAAAACAGATAGAGACCCCCCCCCACCTCCTCCAAAGCAGAAACAACAAAAATAAAGTAATAATCATTATAAAATAAAATATGCAGCTATAAATACACAACTACTGCTCCCCTTCCCCTTCACCCTACCTTCAAAACAAAAGCAACAAATGTAATAATACTTATATAATAAAACATGCAGCTGTATTATACACAATCCAGGGATGTAGCCAGGATTTGCTGAGTGGTGGAAAATTCCGAGCGAAGCGATGAAAAAATTTTTTGGGGATGGGGGCGTGGTCTTTTATGAAAATTCAATCCTTTTTGGTGTATTTTCAGAGCATCTGCTGCCTTTTGTATTTGCTTCAGTGCAAATCAAATTTCCTTTCATATTTATATTCAAATTTTTACCAAATTAACTTAATTTCATCAATGATATAGAGACTCTTCCAGGGAGCTAAAAAAAAATTATGTAAATGGTAATTGGTATTACATATACCATTGCAAATTTATTTACTAAAAAAAAAGATCAGTTTCAAAAGCCTCTCGTAGTGGTAGTCGTACTTACATTCTTACATTATTAGTGACTAACGTAATAAATACTGTCATATATATATATATAGGCTAGTGAATAATAAGTAAAACAGTACACTCACCTTGCCGTCTTTTTTATATTTGTTTTGTGGCAAGTGTAAATAAAATATACGGCAGCCCAACTGTCTCTCGGATTTAATTTAGATTCGGTAGAATTAACGCTAGAATGAGTACATTAAAAATTGGTCGTAAAACCGAACGTAGGACACCATTTATGACATTCAACATTTTAACATTGAAATGCCGTAAATTGGTAGAATCAGAATTATAAATTGAATACTCCTTTTTAAAAACTAATTTAGGATGAAAGGGTTTACTACGGCACACAAAATTAAATTATGCTGTGGCAAACATGGTTTGTGTCGGCTTTTACTATGACTATGGTGGTAAATTTCGAGCGATGAGTTTTTGTACAGAGTGAGAGAAGGATGAATCATGAATGGGTTTAAATACGACTGGGCGGGTTTCCTCGATTTTTTCTTTGTGCTGGGCGGCAAGAAATAGTGCCGGGTGCAAGCGCCGCCCAGTGTCAATACATCCCTGACAATCTAATGATTATACATTTGATTTTATTAGTTTTTACAGATTCCAATTCGGATGGAAACTTCTTGAAAGATAGGTTGCCAGGCAACAAAACATACGCTCAGCAGTTAAATCGTCCGGGCAGTAAACAAGAGTTGTCGCATAATTTTAATTTTTTCACTAATGAAACATTTATAATACTACACTAAAATCTGATTAAGAGTAACAACTCATTATGTAATTATCAGAAAATCATGGATTTAGCTGATCAGTTATCAAAATACATTGAAAATCAATATGCTTATTCATCTCAAGACCTGTGTATCAATCTGAAGTCAATTGGGTGATAAGTTTGGCCTCTAGAGCGTTACAAAAGATTTTTAAAAGTGATCAAGAGAGATAACTCTGGCAGTAATTATCAGATTTTGTTGAAAAGCAATAGGCTTCTTCGTCTCATGACCTTAAACACTGTGTATAAATTTAAAGTCAATCGGATATTAACTTTGGCCTCTAGAATGTTCACAAGATTTTTCAAAGTGATAAAGGGACATAACTCTTACAATAATTATCGGAAATCGCTGAAAATCAATAGGCTTCTTTGTTTCATGACCTTAAACATTGTGTATAAATCGGATATTAACTTTGGCCTCTAGAGCGATCACAAAATTTTTTGAAGTGATCAAGGGTCATAACTCTTGCCAGTAATTACAGGAAATCAATAAGCTTTCTGTATATAAATTTAAAGTCAATCAGACATCAACTTTGGCCACAAGAGCGTCCAAAAGATTTTTGGAATTGATCAACGGCCGTAACATTGTGTATAAATTTGAAGTCAATCGGATATTAACTTTGGCCTCTAGAGCATCCACAAGATTTTTCAAAGTGATCAAGGGTCATTACTTTGGCAAAAATTATCCGATTTTGCTGAAAAAAAATAGGTTTCTTCATCTCATGACCTCAAACACTGCGAATAAATTTAAAGTCAATCGGATTTTAACTTTAGCCTCTAGAGCGTCCACCGGACGGACGGACAGATGGGGGAGACTACAATTTACGACCACATGCCATTTTTGATGTTTTTTGTGATGCCATATTTCACTTCATATCAAAACTATCAAAGATAGGCTGGCACTGCCAAGCAGGATACGCCCACATTTTCGAGAGATGGATAGAGAACAAGCAATACCGAAAGTGATTTTTCCTAAATCATTAAGTCCTGTATTTCATACTGTATTTGGAGCAGCCATTTTGTTGGTAAGTTCCAGTCTGATATTCATTAAATTCGAAGCCAACAATCATTATGGTGTGACGGTACACAACCTAGAAATGTTACTTTTCGTCAAAATCGGATAAGAATTGTGACCTGTAGTGAGTCTACAACCATGATATACCATATTTTTACACTATTCGCGTACAAACGGCGACCATTTCGTCAGGCAATTTTGGTACGATTTTCACAAAATTGGAATAATTCGGAAAGTTACGATCCAATATGCGCAAATACCGAAAGGAACCAAGATCTTTGGGTTATAAACATGCATGTCAAGTTTCATCAAAATCGGTTCAAAATTGTGGCCTCTTATAGGGTCCACAAGCTAAAAACGTGATTTTTCGTACAATCAGGGGCCATAATCCATGAAGTTTTGATCCGATACATGCCAATATCGAAAGGAACCGAGATCTTATGGGGGATAAACCTATATTTCAAGTTTCGTCAAAATCGGATAAGAATTGTGACCTGTAGAGAGTCCACAAACAAATTGTGGACGGACGGACATCCGGACGGACAGGGGCGACGAAATAATACTTCCACATGAAAATGTGGGCCTATAAAAAGGGTGATTTTTCGGACAATCAGGTGCCATAATTCAGGAAATTACGTTCCGATAGCCGCAAATATCGAAAGGAACCAAGATCTTTGGGCTACAAACATGCATGTCAAGTTTCATCAAAATCGGTTCAAAATTGTGACCTCTATAGGGTCCATAAGCTAAAAACGTGATTTTTCGTACAATCAGGGGCCATAATCCATGAAGTTTTGATCCGATACATGCCAATATCGAAAGCAGCAGAGATCTTTTGGGGATAAACCTGTATTTCAAGTTTTGTCAAAATCAGATAAGAATTGTGACCTGTAGAGAGTCCACAACAGGGGCGACGACATAATACGTCCACATGAAAATCTGGGCGTATAAAACGTAGTCTTGATTATCCCGACCCGTCAATTAGACGTAGAATGATCGGTAGACTAGTTAAGCAAGACTAATTTCAAAACAAGGGCACGTAACCTATCTTTTACTCAAAAGTGTCTGGATGTTATGGACGCCACCCCAAACCATTTTTCAGTATTATTTATGTATGGTTTAATGATCATAGCTTATGAAGTACAGCATGGTCGTTTATTTAGTGACTATAAATGTGTGAAACAGATTTAAGGCTTTCTAAATATATTAGTATTGTGGTGTAATTGTCGAGATATATGGAGATATTCATTTAGGGTGGGGCACCCTACCATACGAGGTAAAAGAAATGCCTCGTCTGCAGTTCCAAAACGAGTTTTTTTTTTAAATTGCCCCGTTTTTGGAACGAGTATTTTGTTCAGAACGAGGCTGGGTAAAATGCCTAGTTTACTAAACGTATTTTTCAAGATAATTAGCGGTAGTTGCTATCAGCTAATTTGTAAAAATCAAAATTTATGTTATTTATCTATGTATAAATTCAAAGTCAATCGGATATTAACTTTGGACTCTAGAGCGTGCACAAGCAATGACAATATACGACCACATTTCAATCTGGGCATATATAAAAACTTACTTTTTCTCAGACCCTTCATCTTCTTCATCACTAAATACTAACTTGGCACTAAAAATTAGAAAAGATAGGTTGCCAGGCAACGAAACATACGTCCACAGCAGCTAAATCGTCCGGGCAGTCAACAAGGGTTGTTGCATATTTTTACTTTTTGGGGGAATGAAACATTTGTAATACACTAAAATCTGATTAAGAGTAACAACTCATTATGTAATTATCTGAAAATCATTAGAATTTGTTTGCTTTTTATAAAAGTTTTGCCCCACGCTAACAATTAGTATAGGATTTAGCAGTTAAGTTATCAAAATTCATTAAAAATCAAAATACTTGTTCGTTTCAACACCTTAAACTCTGTGTATCAATTTGAAGTCAATCGGACGATCAGTTTGGCCTCTATAGCATCACAAGGTTTTTTGAAGTGATCAAGGGAGACAACTCTGGAAGTAATTATTTGAAATCGCTCAAAATCAATAGGCTTCTTCGTCTCATGACCTTAAACAGTGTGTGTGTATTTAAAGTCAATCGGGTATTAACTTTGGCCTCTTAGAGCGTCCACAGGATTTTTTGATGTGATCAAGGGCCATAACTCTGGCACTAATTATTAGAAATCGCTGAAAATCAATAGGCTTCTTCGTCTCATGACCTTAAACACTGTGTATAAATTTAAAGTCAATCGGATATTAACTTTGGCCTTTAGAGCGTCCATAAGATTTTTTGAAGTGATCAAGGGCCATAACTCTGGCACTAATTTTCGGAAATTGCTGAAAATCAATAGGCTTCTTTGCCTTACGACCATAAACACTGTGTATAAATTCAAAGTCAATTGGATATTTACTTTGGCCTCTAGAGCGTCCACAAGATATTTTTGAAGTGTTCAAGGGCCATAACTTTGGCAGTAATTATCGGAAATCGCTGAAAATCAATAGGCTTCTTCGTCTCATGACCTTAAACACTGTATAAATTTAAAGCCAATCGGATATTAACTTTGGCCTCTAGAGCGTCCACAAGATTTTTTGAAGTGATCAAGGGCCATAACTCTGGTAGTTATAATCGGAAATCGATGAAAAACAATAGGTTTCTTCGTCTCATGACCTTAAACACTGTGTATAAATTTAAAGTCAATTGGATATTAACTTTAGCCTCTAGAACGTCCAAAAGCAATTGCGGACGCCGGCGAAGACAGAGGCGAAGACAATATACAACCACATTTCAATGTGGGTGTATAAAAATTACAAATTGTGTCAATTTTGTATAGTATGTTCTTAACTTCAGTGTTTCAAAACAAAACATTAATTTCTTGGCGAATAACAATTCTTTTGTCATGGTAACTTTTTATGCATATTCTCCACACATTATTGTCATAGAATAGACTTACCTGTAATCAATTTCCCCCTGTGCACCTGCCCAACCACCATCACTGGGTTCAGCTTTTAATATCTGATCAAAGTTTTTCAAATCTTTATCTGTAATGATAGCTGCTCTGTGAAATGACATGGCCTGTTGTCCATCTTCATCTACTAAATTATTATTATTAGGTCTATTTTGAACAGGTGGTGGACCCCTTTGAAAGCTATAAATAGATTGATTATACGCATAATTGAAGTATGACTATATTTGTGGTTTAGATTAATGGTAACAGCTTTAGTTTCTCCGAGGTGCATTTAAAAACTGACGATCCGTTCACTTATCTATTGTGTTCATTAATTAGACAATGCGTTTAATGTCCCGCGATTCGTATAGAAATCAACAGATGATTTAATTATTAACGTCCAATCAACACAAACTAGGTCATTTCGGGACTAACATATGGTTCAATTTTATTTCAATAATTCGCTTGCGTGTAGGGGTCTTTAGCAGTGGGAGGAAACCCACGAGGTTGAGAAGGCGCCCCTATCTCCATGCAACATACGCTCACACCAGGGTTCGAAACCACAGCCGCAAGACAGAGGTGACCGGCCAGCTAGACTTTACTTTTTAGACAAGCCGTTGAATTTTCTTCCCCGAGATGCGAGTATAGATCAAAAGTTCATTTTGATTTCGATTTTTACATATGAAAGACGGACGTCCGGACGGACAGGGGCGACGACATAATACGTCCACATGAAAATGTGGGCGTATAAAAATATTCCTAGCTAGTCTAAGAAAGTAGGTTACTCAGTTACTGATACTGAGGCTATGGCCAAGTCATGTTTAAGGCCTGGGCCTGGGGCTGGAACCTACCATTTTGACTAGTCGAAGATTTTTTTTTGATTTCTAATATTCCTTCAAATCAGTATATGTAGCCAATTGAGCAACTTTCTTATTTTTTGTTTATTTTAATCAATGTAAATAAATAAAATTAAGGCCTAAAAAGGCCTTACGCTTGCCGTTTCTTTCAATTTGTTAACTGATCAACAAATATGTGATACTCAACGTGTTATTAGTTCCTCAAAAAAAAAACCCAAGAATTAAAATTATAATAATTAGTATGACAACTGTTATATAATGCTAAATTATTTAATAAAAAGTTTTGCAAAATTGGGTATCCGTCTCGACATATTATTTATTGACATGACTGACCTAATTATTCATCTAATTATTCATCTATTCAATGTCGGTCGGTTCCATCATCAGTCAAAACATAATATTGTAAATCGCCAACGACAAATCCAGAAATCATTCAAATTATTTCAGCTGGCGTTGATTCTTTTGTTGGTCCAACTTTATTTGGGTAGAATTCTCTTGTTAAATGAAAAGAAATCTTATGTATTATCCATAGACTACGGTACTACATTTTCGTCCTCACGCCTACTCACAGACTACGCAGTACAGACTACACAGAGACCCGTGTGGGTATTTTCCGGTTTCATTTCCATTCGCGTGCAAAGAAATATATTAACATTGGGCTTGAATAATTCATTGAATATCAAATTTATTATTTCAGAGTATTGAAACGGTCGTAAATTTTACAGAATTTTTCCATTCTTGAAATATGTTTGGTGTTAAAATCTAGAGACGTGTGGTAGCTTGTAGGAAATTTCCATTCGATCCTCACACCTTGTCACATGATCATAAAAGCACGCGAATTTGAGTCATGTGATGTAAATAAAGTCTACCCCGTGAAAGACCTAAAAAAAAATGGATTTTAACTACCCAGTATGTTATTTATTTTCAGGCAAGTTCTTTATACATTTTATATAACGCCTACTTCATAAATTAACATCGGATTTGCCCTTCGAGGTAATTTACCGAGAATACGAGTCTTAGGAACTTGGAATACATCATAGTTTTGGTGTTGAAATGACGTCATAAACAAGGCAAAACTACGAGATTTATTTGTCCACAAAATGTCGCGTTGTATACCATTTTCAAGTGCTCGAAGGTAGCACTTAACATGCTCCGATTTTATCGATTTTAGTAGCATCAGAACGACAATAAAATGAACTTTCGATCGGTGGGTTATGGAATTTTGACAAATTGCCTCAAAAAAAGTGTACGTAAATTGTTTTTTCAACTTGAAAAAAATACATGGTATTTTGATATGTCAAAATTCCATAACCGACCGATCGAAAGGTCGTTCAATTATCTTTCTAATGGTATTAAAATGAAATTTTTTTATTAATAATAACAACTAGCTTGGAGCACTTGAAGTGGAGTACCCTCATTTCAAAACGTGACAAAAATTTTTACCGTAACGTCAAAACACGCAAAATTGACGTTTTTCAACTTACGTTTATGAAATTAATAAGAAGAATAGGTGTATAAAAATTATACCAAACAAAAGAGCAAGATATCGGCTTTCAAAATCTGTTTTAAATATTAATAAAGATTATATAACGACTGTGTGACGTTAACTTTAAAAAAGGTTACAAATCGGGAAAAAACGACTTTCTTCCAACGCGAGCAATGGGAGTTGTGGCACCTAATAATTGACTATTTTACAGGCAAAATAACGCAAACAGTGACTTATGCAGAACTGCCCATTTCTTGGCAACTGCTTATATTACAAACTAATTTTAACATACATTTTCTTTGTATGGATTATAGCTACAAGTTTATAAAAGTTACGAAGAAATATTTTGAAATCTGAAAAGCCTGAATAGGTTGTAAATAGGTCAATTTTACACCATTTTTAGCCTCTTAATCGAATTTGCTCGAAAATGAAATTGAAATTAAAAAAACTGCTTCCGACATTTTTTGCGCCTTGAAAGGGCACACTCTTTGAGTCATATTTTTCAAAAAAATATTTGTTTGCGAAAAATGGTACCTAACTGTCAAAATTGTAGTTTTTGGTAAAATTATGCCACTTCCGGTACCGACAGATAACACTTTTGGTAATAAAAAAAAAATGACAATTGAGACAACGAAGCATATGAACTTTGTTTTATACAAATCGAACAATAAAAAATTAATCTAGGACTGAAAAACTGAATTAGCCAATGGCGGCCAAGGAAAATTACTGAGATAAAATTTTATAACATTTTTGCGCTAGTCAGATGACTCTTTAGTTTTGTGCACAACACGACTAAAAAATATTCATAAAAAAAAGTTTTTTGTAAAATTAAACATTTTCGAAATTTGGCGCCTAATATCTTCTAAGATTTGGCGAAAATCAAAAATCAAAAGTAGCCTAGCTATGTGCCCTGTCTCCGGCTATGCCAAAATGTATCAAAAGTTAAAATCCAATGATTATTGTTAAAATTACTGCAATATTTTCAAAAACGATAACTTTGGTGATTTCGGACATTTTGCATTGTCGCAGAACGTTCAAAATAGCTTTATCCTCTAAGTCACACCCACTTTCCCAGTAAAACCGAAGAAATCGTAACGATGCGACAAGTAGTTGCTGAGATCTATTCAAATTGGAATCTGAATAATAATAAGAATAATAATTTTAACAAAAACAATAAAGTTTCACACAAGCTACGCAGTGTGAAACCCTAATAAACCAAGACAACAACTTCGGATATTAATCAAGTTAGTCCTACATTTATAAACTACTTTATCGTAATTAATATTATGGGCCAAGTCGCAATTTGCGATAAAAACATAAAACTGGCGATTAAAATTTGATTTTTACGATAATTTTTGCGATAAAGTTTTACAGTATTGGCGATTCTTTTTAAGAACTGGCGGCAAAAAATCTTAAAATTCTAATCGTATTCATAATGTATTAACCATTATTGAGTGTCAATCACGTGGCTAAACACAATAATAAATTAATCAACTGGCTGATAATCAGGATCGCGTCACCGAGTAATACTAATCAATTGTCTCGGATTAATGATTAGTTGATTGATAATTGCCAATGATGTATATTAAACCTATCTCAAGTCACTATTTAATCTTAACAAGCCAACAGTGAGGCTGATGTCCCCCGCCGAAATCCCAAAATAAATAGAAGACACATATTAATTAATCGCACATTTATTTTTTTCAATGTATCAAGCAATCAAACTGTACACGAAGTGTCATCCAAAAGTGTTTTATAAAGAAAAATGCTAAAACTGACGAGAAAAATGAAAATGTACCCTAGTTAGGGGGACCCTAAAGGCAGACAAAAGGGCCCCTCTGGCCAAGGGAAAGGGCCCTTGTGTCCAAGTCAATCGTTTCTATACACTGGTTACTGTCGAATCGATTACTAAATGAGAATGCAGTCATTGTATTGGCATAAAAATCATCAATCAAGATGAACCTAAATTATCTTGTCCCAAAGTATCAACCAATCAAATTGCTTATCTCTGCTTACCCTAAGCGGAAAATGCTCATCTTCGAACTCCATCAAGGCATTGACCTAATAAGCATATACACCAAGTTTGAACATTTTAACTCAATTAGAAGGAGAGTTATTGTGTTCCAAAGTCTCGACCAATCAAATTGTGTATCGCTCCTACCCTGAGCAGAAAATGCTCATTATCGAACTTAGTCAAGGTATTACTGTAATGAAACTATACACTAAGTTTCATCACTCTCACTTAATTAGAACTAAAGTTATCTTGTCCCAAAGCATCAACCAATCAAATTGCTTATCTCTGCTTACCCTAAGCAGAAAATGCTCATCTTTGAACTCCATCAAGGCATTGACCTAATAAACACATACACCAAGTTTGAACATTCTAGCTCAATTAGGAAGAGTTATTGTGTCCCAAAAAGTGTGACGGACAGACAGACAGACGGACGGACGGACGGACGGACGGACGAACCCATTTTAATAGTCCCCCAACTTTCTTCTAAAGGCGGGGGACAATGATTAAATTAAGTAGTGATTATTTGATGTTTCGTTTCGTCTTAAAACGAAGAAAGGTAATACATGTAACCAAAATGGCCGACAATTCTATCGAAAAGAAGTAAATATAGTTCAATTCAGTTTACTGTGGCATCATATATGGCATGTAAAACATACGAGTATGCCTATTGGATATCATTATTTCAAATTATCGTATCATCATCGTCGAAAACGCATGAACTAGGCTACTTGAATATCGGCGATTCTTGAGCGAGAAAACAGTTTGCCATTTGTATCATATTACCGTCGCTAAATTGGTCTAAAGGTGAACGACGGGTATAATTGTAAGCATTTCTTACAAATATAACTGAAGTACATATCATTCTATCAGAGATTCAGATACCGGTACGGTACCTGAAAATAACAATAGGTCTATTTGACATGCAATCCTTGGCCTTGCACGAGATTTGACGTGTAAATACTGAATTATATAGTGCAATGGGGCGATGTTAAGAGACTCAAGTTACCAAAAACAAGCCAACAGTGAGGCTGATGTCCCCCGCCGAAATCCCAAAATAATAGATGACACATATTAATTAATCGCACATTTATTTTTTTCAAACGTATCGACCAATCAAACTGAACACGAAGTGTCATCCAAAAATTGCTTATCTCTGCCTACCGTAAGAAGAAAATGCTCATCTTCGAACTCCATCAAGGCATTGACCTAATAAGCATACACACCAATTTTGAACATTTTAACTCAATTAGAAGGAGAGTT
This sequence comes from Patella caerulea, assembly GCA_036850965.1. NCBI lineage: Eukaryota > Metazoa > Mollusca > Gastropoda > Patellidae > Patella > Patella caerulea. The sequence continues at coordinate 42,781,802 of JAZGQO010000001.1, read as the reverse complement.
ATTGTGTTCCAAAGTCTCCGCAAATCAAATTGCTTATCACTCTGCTTACCCTGAGCAGAAAATGCTCATTATCGATCATAGTCAAGGTATTACTGTAATGAAACTATACACCAAGTTTCATCACTCTCACTTAATTAGAACTAAAGTTATCGTGTCTCAAAGCATCAACCAATCAAATTGCTTATCTCTGCCTACCCTAAGCGGAAAATGCTCATCTTCGAACTCCATCAAGGCATTGACCTAATAAGCATATACACCCAGTTTGAACATTTTAATCAATTAGAAGGAGAGTTATTGTGTTCCAAAGTCTCGACCAATCAAATTGCGTATCGCTCTGCTTACCCTGAGCAGAAAATGCTCATTATCGAACTTAGTCAAAGTATTACTATAATGAAACTATACACCAAGTTTCATCACTCTCACTTCATTAGGGTTTCACACTGCGTAGCTTGTGTGAAACACTATTGTTTTTGTTAAAATTATTATTCTTATTATTATTATTCAGATTCCAATTTGAATAGATCTCAGCAACTACGTGTCGCATCGTTACGATTTCTTCGGTTTTACTGGAAAAGTGGGTGTGACTTAGAGGATAAAGCTATTTTGGACGTTCTGCGACAATGCGAAATGTCCGAAATCACCGAAGTTATCGTTTTTGAAAATATTGCAGTAATTTTAACAATAATCATTGGATTTTAACTTTCGATAAATTTTGGCATAGCCGAAGACAGGGCACATAGCTACGCTACTTTCGATTTTTGATTGTCGCCAAATCTTCGAAGATATTAGGCGCCAAATTTCGAAAATTTAAAATTTTACAAAAAACTTTTTTATTTATGAATATTTTTTAGTCGTGTTGTGCACAGAATTAAAGAGTCCTCTGACTAGCGCAAAAATGTTAAAAAAATTTGTCTCAGTAATTTTCCTTGGCAGCCATTGGCTAATTCAGTTTTTCTTTCCTGGATTAATTTTTTATTGTTCGATTTGTATAAAACAATGTTCATATGCTTCAATGTCTCAATTGTCATTTTTTTTATTACCAATTAGTGTTATCTGTCGGCACCTGAAGTGGCATAATTTTACCAAAAATTACAATTTTGACAGTTAGGTACCATTTTTCGAAAACAAATATTATTTTTTTGAAAAATTATATGACTCAAAGAGTGTGTCCTTTAAAGGCGCAAAAAATGTCGGAAGCAGTTTTTTTAATTTCGATTTCATTTTCTAGCAAATTGGATTAAGAGGTGAAAAAGGGCGTAAAATTGACCTATTTACAACCCATTCAGGCTTTTCAGATTTTAAAATATTTCTACGTAACTTTTATAAACTTGTAGCTATAATCCATACGAAGAGAATGTATGTGAAAATTAGTTTGTAATATAAGCAGTTGCCGAGAAATGGTCAGTTTTGCATAAGTCACTGTTTCCGTAATTTTGCCTGTAAAATAGTCAATTATTAATGGATATTCGCTAAAGTGACATCATTTGATTCAAAAAGCAAGTATGCGTCATATCAAGTTGATTATAATTTAAAATTGACACCGGAAGTGACACCATTTGGTCAAAAACTGCATTTTTAACTTTTAAAAGCGATATTTTTTCAACCTAGAATTATTTAAAATGTAATAATATTAACTTTTGGTTTAAATTCACATACTATCAAAACTCATACGGTCATTTAGATATCATAAAACTCTTTCTAACTTGTTCGGTTGCCGAGATATAGGCGGTTTTCTAAATGTCACTTTTGAAGGTTTTTGGCCCATAAAAGTGTCAATTATTATTCGATCTTCATAAAATTTTCACCCTTTGAGGCCTAATGTCATGGACGATGTTATAAAACTAATTTAACGTTTTCATCATCACCGGAAGTAATGTCATTTTGGCAAAAACTGTATTTTTAGCCTTCAAAACAGATATTTTGTTCAAACGAGTCTGTTTTGAAATCTTTTTAAAATTATGGTATTTGATGCCAATCAACAAATAGAATGAACCCATACGATCATACAGATACCACAAAATGGTTTCTATCTTGTACGGTTGCAGAGAAATAGCCGATTTGCTACAAGTCACTTTTCAAGTTTTTTGGTCTTTAAAAGTGACAATTTATTATTCGATTTAAATAAAATTTTCACTATATGATATCGTATGCCATTTCTGATTTCATGAAACTAATTGAACATTTTCATTAACACCGGAAGTAATGTAATTTTGTCAATATCATTTACAAGTAATAATGTATAAAATGAATTGATATTGCTGGATTTGGTTGATTCTGCGTCCATTTTATTTGATGTGAGCAATCTTTATTTGGATACCTGTTTAGTGGTTTCGTTGGTACCGGAAGTGACATATGTTCAAGGGTAACTTGGCACCGGAAGTGACATGTTCAAGGGTAATGTGGCACCAGTGAAACCTGTCATTCCTGCATGCAGGTCTAGTTAGAACTAAAGTTATCGTGTCCCAAAGCATCAACCAATCAAATTGCTTATCTCTGCTTACCCTAAGCGGAAAATGCTCATCTTCGAACTCCATCAAGGCATTGACCTAATAAACATATACACCAAGTTTGAACATTTTAACTCAATTAGAAGGAGAGTTATTGTGTTCCAAATTCTCGACCAATCAAATTGCATATAGCTCTGCTTACCCTGAGCAGAAAATGCTCATTATCGAACTTAGTCAAGGTATTACTCTAATGAAACTATACACCAAGTTTCATCAATCTCACTTAATTAGAACTAAAGTTATCGTGTCCCAAAGCATCAACCAATCAAATTGCTTATCTCTGCTTGCCCTAAGCGGAAAATGCTCAACTTCGAACTCCATCAAGGCATTGACCTAATAAACACATACACCAAGTTTGAACATTCTAGCTCAATTAGGAAGAGAGTTATTGTGTTCCAAAAAGTGTGACGGAGTGACGGACAGACAGACAGACAGACGGACGAACCCATTTTAATAGTCCCCCCAACTTTCTTCGAAAGGCAGGGGACAATAAAATCCGATCTTAGTAAACCAAAACTGTGCTAAATGTATTATGCAAAGACTGATTTGTTAAAAGTCGTTGTATATTGTATATATCGGTAATTGTTTTATAATAAGCCTAACTGAGACATAAAATTGTTAGATATTGTATAATTTTTTATCACATATTTTTGGCGGATAAAATATATGAACATTTATTTACATAAAAATTATCATCCATTTTGGCAGAAAAAAATTGAAAGCCAGTGTGAGCCCTGCAGCACAGTATTAGACTGGGATAACAGTCCCAAAACACGATAATAGATCACTGCTTCAGCTTATATACATGGATGGAGGTCGTAAAAACAGCAAAATATGATGATTCGACTTAATACTCCACACCGAATTATACCCATTAAAATACGGCAATCAAGTAAATAGACTTACCGTCCATCATATGGAAATGGTCTAGGCATACCAGGATAATTTGGTGGAAAACCTGGACCAGGAAAATTTCTACCAAACATCTAAAATGATAAAGATAGGTTGACAGGCAACGAAACATACGCCCACAGCAGCTAAATTGTCGGTGATAAAACATTTGTAATACACTAAAATCTGATTAAGAGTAACAACTCATTATGTAATTATCAGAAAATCATTAGAATTTGTTTGGTTTTTATAAAGTTCCCCCACGCTAACAATTAGTACACGAAACATTTAATATCATGGATTTAGCTCTTCAGTTATAAAAATTCATTGAAAATCAAAATACTTGTTCGTTTCAACAAGTTAAACTCCGTATCAATCTGAAGTCAATCAGTAATTATTTGAAATCGCTGAAAATCAATAGGATTCTTCGTCTCATGACTTTAAACACTGTAAATTTAAAGTCAATCGGATATTAACTTTGGCCTCTAGAGCGTCCACAAGACTTTTTGCAGTGATCAAGGGCCATAACTCTGACATTAATTATTGGAAATCCCTGAAAATCAATAGGCTTCTTCATCTTATGACCTTAAACACCGTGTATAAATCTAAAGTCAATCGGATATTAACTCGGACCTCTCCTCTAGAGCGATCACAAGATTTTATGAAGTGATCAAGGGTTATAACTCTAGCAGTAATTATCAGAAATTGCTGAAAATCAATAGGCTTCTTCGTCTCATGACCTTAAACACTGTGTATACATTGAAAGTCAATCGGATATTGACTTTGGCCTTTACAACGTTAAAAAGATTTTTTGAAGTGATCAAGGGCCATAACTCTGGCAGTAATTATCAGAAATTGCTGAAAATCAAGAGGCTTTTTCGTCTCATGACCTTAAACACTGCGTATAAATTTCATGTCAATCGGATATTAACTTTAGCCTCTAGAGCGTACACAAGACTTTTTGAAGTGATAAAGGGCCATAACTCGGGTAGTAATAGGAAATCGCTGAAAAATAGGTTGCCAGGCAACGAAACATACGCCCACACAGCAGCCAAATCGTCCGGGCAGTCAACAAGAGTTGTCACTTATTAAGGAATTATCAGAAAATCATTAGAATTTGTTTGGTTTTTATAATCAAACGTTTTTTTTTTTAAATCAGATAATAATTGTGACCTCCAGAGGGACCACAAGCTAAAAAGGGTGATTTTTCGTACCATGTAACGGTGATATAGTCAAACGTTTTTTTTTAAATCGGAAAATAATTTTGACCTCCAGGGGGACCAAAAGCTAACAAAAGTGATTTTTCGGACAATCCGGTGACATAATTCAGGAAGTTATCATCCAATGGGCGCAAATATCGAAAGGAACCAAGATCTTTGGGTTATAAACATACATGTTAAGTTTCATCAAAATCGGCTCAAAATTGTGACCTCTATAAGGTCCACAACCTTTATATAACATATTTTCACACTATTCGCGTACTACAAACAGCGGCCATTTTGTCCGCCAATTTTGGTCCGATTTTCACAAAATTCAAACTCAACCTTCATTGCCATGTAACAGTGATATAATCAAACGTTTTTTTAAATCAGACCATGGAACAGTGATATAATCAAACGTTTTTTTAAATCGGATAATAATTTTGACCTCCATTTGGACCACACGCTAAAAAGGGTGATTTTTCGGAAAATCAGGGGCCATAATTCACGAAGTTACGATACGATGGGCGCAAATATCGAAAGGAACCAAGATCTTGGGGTTATAAACATACATGTCAAGTTTCATCAAAATCGGTTCAAAATTGTGACCTCTATAAGGTCCACAACCTTGATATAACATATTTTCACACTATTCGCGTACAAACGGCGGCCATTTTGTCCGTCAATTTTGGTCCGATTTTGAACTCAACCTTCATAACCATGGAACGGTGATATAATCAAACGTTTTTTTAAATCAAATAACATTTTTGACCTCCAAAGGGACCACAAGCTAAAAAGGGCGATTTTTTGGACAATCAGGGGCCATAATTCACGAAGTTACGATCCGATTGGCGCAAATATTGCAAGGAACCAAGATCTTTGGGTTATAAACATGCATTTCAAGTTTCATCCAAATCGGTTCAAAATTGTGACCTCTACACTGTTCAAAAGCTAAAAGATAGGCTGGCTCTGCCAGGCAGGATACGCCCACATTTTTGAGATAGAGAACAAGCAATACCGAAAGTGATTTTTCCTACATCATTTAGTCCTGTATTTCATACTGTATTGGGAGCAGCCATTTTGTTGGTCGGTTCCAGTCTGATATTCATGAAATTCGAAGCCGACAATGATTATGGTGTGACGGTACACAACCTAGAAATGTGACTTTTCGTCAAAATCGGATAAGAATTGTGACCTGTAGTGAGTCCACAACCATGATATTCCATATTTTTACGCTATTCGCGTACAAACGGCGACCATTTCGTCCGACAATTTCGGTACTATTTTCACAACCTTCCTTACGGTGCAACAGTAATATAATCAGAGTTTTTTTTTTAAATCAGATAATAATTGTTCGAGAGATAGTCAGAGAACAAGCAATACCGAAAGTGATTTTTCTTACATCATTAAGTCCTGTATTTCATACTGTATTGGAAGCAGCCATTTAGTTGGTCAGTTCCAGTCTGATATTCATGAATTTCGAAGCCGACAATGATTATGGTGTGACGGTACTCAACCTAGAAATGTGACTCTTCATCAAAATCGGATAAGAATTGTGACCTGTAGAGAGTCCACAACCATGATATACCATATTTTTACACTATTCGCGTACAAACGGCAACCATTTCGTCCTGCAATTTTGGTACGATTTTCACGAAATTAGAACTAAACCTATACAGGGTCCACATTTTTTTAACAGTATTCACGTACAAACGGCGGCCATTTTGTCTGTCAATTTTGGTCCGATTTTCCCGAAATCCAAACTCAACCTTCCTTACGGTGTAACGGTGATATAATCAAAAGTTTTTTTAAATCGGATAATAATTGTGACCTCCAGAGGGACCACAAGCTAAAGAAAGGGGGATTTTGCGTATAACCAGGGGCCATAATTCAGGAAGTTACGATCCGATATGCGCAAATATCGAAAAGAACCAAGATCTTTGGGTTATGACCATGAATTTCAAGTTTCATCAAAATCGAATTAAAATTGTGACCTTTACAGGGTCCACAACCTTGATATACCATTTTTTAACAGTATTCGCGTACAAACGGCGGCCATTTTGTATGGCAATTTTGGTCCAATTTTCCCGAAATTCGAACTCAAACTTCCTTACGGTGTAACGGTAATATAATCAGACGTTTTTTTAAATCCGATAATAATTGTGACCTCCAGAAGGACCACAAGCTAAAAAGATAGGTTGCCAGGCAACGAAACATACGCCCACAACAGGTAAGTCAATAAGGGTTGTCGCATATTGTTTCTTTTATCAGTAAGGAGAACATTTACAACACATGTTAATCTTATTACGAGTAATAGCCCATTAAATAATTATCAGAAATGATTAGAATAGTTTTGATGGTTTGTCTCAAGGCCTTTGTCCACAAGATATTTCAAAGTGATCAAGTGCCAGAAATTATCAGATATCACTGAAAATCAAATAGGATTCTTCGTCTCATGACCCTAAACACTGTGTATAAATTTAAATTCAATCGGATATTAACTTTAGCCTTTAGAGCATTCACTGGCAGTAATTATCGGATATTGCTGAAAATCGATAGGCTGTTTTGTATCATGACCGTAAATAGTGTGTATAAATTTAAATTCAAACAGATATTAACTTTAGCCTCTAGAGCATTCACAAGATTTTTCAAAGTGATCAAGGGTCATAACTCGGGCAGGAATTATCGGATATTGCTGAAAATCAACAGGCTTCTTCGTGTCATGACCTTAAACACTGTGTATAAATCTAAAGTCAATCGGATATTAACTTTAGCCTCTAGAGCATTCACAAGATTTTTCAAAGTGATCAAGAGTCATAACTCTGGTAGTAATTATAGGATATCACCTTCTCATGCCCTTAAACACTATGTATAAATTTAAAGTCTATCGGATATCAACTTTAGCCTCTAAAGCGTTCACAAGATTTTTCAAAGTGATCAAGGGTCATAACTCTGGCAGTAATTATCAGATATCACCGAAAATCAATAGGCTTCTTCGTCTCATGACCTTAAACACTGTGTATAAATCTAAAGTCAATCGGATATTAACTATAGCCTCTAGAGCGTTCACAAGATTTTTCAAAGTGATCAAGGGTCATAACTCGGGCAGGAATTATCGGATATTGCTGAAAATCAACAAGCTTCTTCGTATCATGACCTTACACACTGTATAAATTTAAAGTCAATCGGATATTAACTTTAGCCTCTAGAGCGTTCACAAGAAATTGTGGACGATGGAAGGACGGACGGACGGACCGACCGAAAGACTTACGGACGGGGGCGACGGCAATATACGACCACATTTCCATGTGGGCGTATAAAAAAGGCAATTTTGCGTATAATCAGGGGCCATAATTCAGGAAGTTACGATCCGATATGTGCAAATATCGAAAGGAACCAAGATCTTTGGGTTATAACCATGAATTTCAAGTTTCATCAAAATCGAATTAAAATTGTGACCTCCACAGGGTTCACAACCTTGATATACCATTTTTTAACAGTAATCGCGTACAAACGGCGGCCATTTAGTCGGTCAATTTTCGTCCGATTTTCCCGAAATTCGAACTCAACCTTCCTTAGGGTGTAACGGTGATATAATCAAACGTTTTTTTTTAAATCGGATAATAATTGTGACCTCCAGAGGGACCACAAGCTAAAAAGGGTGATTTTTCGGACAATCAGGGGCCATAATTCAGGAAATTACATTCCGATAGCCGCAAATATCGAGAGGAACCAAGATCTTTGGGTTACAAACATGCATGTCAAGTTTCATCAAAATCGGTTCAAAATTGTGACCTCTATAGGGTCCACAAGCTAAAACCGTGATTTTGCGTACAATCAGGGGCCATAATCCATGAAGTTTTGATCCGATACATGCCAATATCGAAAGCAGCCGAGATCTTTTGGGGATAAACCTATATTTCAAGTTTGGTCAAAATCGGATAAGAATTGTGACCTGTAGAGAGTCCACAAACAAATTGTGGACGGACGTCCGGACGGACAGGGGCGAAGACATAATACGTCCACATGAAAATGTGGGCGTATAAAAATGTGGGCACATAAAAATTGTAACCTCTATAGGGTCCACAACCATGATATACAATTTTTTAACATTATTCGTGTACAAACGGCGGCCATTTTGTATGGCAATTTTCATCCGATTTTCCCGAAATTCGAACTCAACCTTCCTTACGGTTTAACTGTAATACTATCAACCGTTTTATTAAATCAGATAATAATTGTGACCACCAGAGGGACCACAAGCTAAAATAGGGTGATTTTGCGTATAATCAGGGGGCATAATTCAGGAAGTTACGTTCCGATATGCGCAAATATCGAAAGGAACCAAGATCTTTGGTAGGGTGCCCCACGTGCCTACTGAAAAGTTGTACTAGACACGTTGCATATGCACGTTTTACTTGGTTTACTACTACTAATTTTCTGACAGTCTCGCACACTCATTGAGTCTATAAATAGCAACAGCCCGTGGAAATCAGTGGAAATTCTAAACACACTATTAACTATTACAGTCGTAAAAGATAGTCTGGCACTGCCAGGCAGGATACGCCCACATTTTCGAGAGATGGACAGAGAACAAGCAATACCGAAAGTGATTTTTCCTACATCTTTACGTCCTGTATTTCATACTGTATTGGGAGCAGCCATTTAGTTGGTCAGTTCCAGTCTGATATTAATGAAACTCGAAACCGACAATGATTATGGTGTGACGGTACACAACCTAGAAATGTGACTTTTCATCAAAATCGGATAAGAATTGTGACCTGTAGCGAGTCCACAACCATGATATACCATATTTTTACACTATTCGTGTACAAACGGCGACCATTTATTCCGGCAATTTTGGTATGATTTTCACGAAATTAGAACTCAACCTTCCTCATCAAAATCGAATTAAAATTGTGACCTATACAGGGTCCACAACCATGATATATCATTCTTTTAACAGTATTCGCGTACAAACGGCGGCCATTTTGTCTGTCAATTTTGGTCCGATTTTCCTGAAATTCAAACTCAACCTTCCTTACAGTGCAACGGTGATATAATCAAACGTTTTTTTAAATTGGATAATAATTGTGACCTCCAGAGGTAGGGAGGTCAAGATAAATTTTGACTTTAATTATTATGAAAATGATATTGTTAGTCATTTTGTTCTCATTTACTTGAACATTTTAACGAAAAAAATATTGAAATCCGTTCAGTAGTTTTCGATTCGCAGCAAAATTAGTCGGTCATTTTTTCACCATTTTGGGAATATGTCCATACACAGACAATAGTAGTTTAAAGGGAGAATTACCAAGGTGACAATACCCTTTCAATGCAAAATTAATCAACTTTATTGCATTTTTACTCATAACTTTGTTATTATTGATATGATCAACATAAAATTTGGAACATTTGTCGCACAAGTTTCCATGACGATAATGAATACAAATTTAGTTAAAATATGCACAACATACATTATGAATTAATTTGCATAAATTATGCGTAATCGTCTTAATTTTTTCAATGTTTTCTATAAAGATAGGTTGCCAGGCAACGAAACATACGCCCACAGCAGCTAAATCGTCCGGGCAGTCAACAAGGGTTGTCGCATATTTTTACTTTTTTTGGGAATGAAACATTTGTAATACACTAAAATCTGATTAAGAGTAACAACTCATTATGTAATTATCTGAAAATGATTAGAATTTGTTTGCTTTTTATAAAGTTTTGCCCCACGCTAACAATTAGTATAGGAAACATTTAACATCATGGATTTAGCTGTTCAGTTATCAAAATTCATTGAAAATCAAAACACTTGTTCGTTTCAACACCTTAAACTCTGTGTATCAATCTGAAGTCAATCGGATGATAAGTTTGGCATCTATAGCGTCACAAGGTTTTTAGAAGTGATCAAGGGAGATAACTCTGGAAGTAATTATTTGAAATCGCTGAAAATCAGTAGGCTTCTTCGTCTCATGACCTTCAATCGGATATTAACTTTGGCCTCTAGAGCGTCCACAGGATTTTTTGATGTGATCAAGGGCCATAACTCTGGCAATAATTTTCAGAGATCGCTGAAAATCAATAGGTTTCTTCGTCTCATGACCTTAAACACTGTGTATAAATTTAAAGTCAATCAGATATTAACTTTGGCCTCTAGAGCATCCACAAGATTTTTTGAAGTGATCAAGGGACACAACTCTGGCACTAATTATCAGAAATCGCTGAAAATCAATAGGCTTCTTCGTCTCATAACCTTAAACACTGTGTATAAATTTGAAGTCAATCGGACATCATCTTTGTCCTCTAGAGCATCCACAAGATTTTTTGAAGTGATCAAGGGCCATAACTCTGGCACTAATCGAGCATTCACAAGATTTTTCAAAGTGATCAAGGGTCATAACACTGGCAGTAATTATCGGATATTGCTGAAAATCAATAGGCTTTTTCGTATCATGACCCTGAACACTGTGTATAAATTTAAAGTCAATCCAATATTAACTTTAGCCTCTAGAGCGTTCACAAGATTTTTCAAAGTGATCAAGGGTCATAACTCTGGCAGTAATTATCAGATATCGCTGAAAATCAATAGGCTTCTTCGTCTCATGACCTTAAACACTGCGTAAAAATTTAAGGTCAATCGGATATTAACTTTAGCCTCTAGAGCGTTCACAAGATTTTTCAAAGTGATCAAGGGTCATAACTCTGGCAGTAATTATCGGATATTGCTGAAAATCAATAGACTTCTTCGTCTCATGACTTTAAACACTGTGTATAAATTAAAGGTCAATCGGATATTAACTTTAGCCTCTAGAGCGTTCACAAGATTTTTCAAAGTGATCAAGGGTCATAACTCTGGCAGTAATTATCGGATATTGCTGAAAATCAAAAGGCTTTTTCGTCTCATGACCTTTAACACTGTGTATAAATTTAAAGTCAATCGGATATTAACCCTGGCCTCTAGTGCGTTCACAAGAAATTGTGGACGATGGACGGACGGACGGACGGACGGGGCGACGGCAATATACGTCCACATTTCTATGTGGGCGTATAAAAATGGACATTTGTCATCATTTAAGTGGAGAAATAAGGTTTTGATGTCCTTTTCAAAGTATTAGGGTGAATTTTGAGTATAACAATACAAAACAATATAAGCTTATATGCAAATAAGCTTACCTAATTTGCATATTCTGTTTAATATCATGCAAAATCAGAATTGTATATTGTTTATTCTTTTATTCATTTTAAAAAAAATACCAGATTTAGGCTTCTTGGTACGAATCAATTTTCAAACATATGGACTAAAATTAAAATTATGAATATTTTTTCTCAATAAGCTAATTTGCATATTTTATGCTAATTAATTTGCGGTTTGCCTTTTATGTAGCCTATGCCTTCCACATGTAAAGATAGGTTGCCAGGCAACGAAACATACGCCCACAGCAGCTAAATCGTCCGGGCAGTCAACAAGGGTTGTCGCATATTTTTAGTTTTTTTGGGAATGAAACATTTGTTATGCACTAAAATCTGATTAAGAGTAACAACTCATTTTGTAATTATCTGAAAATCATTAGAATTTGTTTGCTTTTTATAAAGTTTTGCCCCACGCTAACAATTAGTATAGGAAACATTTAACATCATGGATTTAGCTGTTCAGTTATCAAAATTCATTGAAAATCAAAATACTTATTCGTTTCAACACCTTAAACTCTGTGTATCAATCTGAAGTCAATCGGATGATAAGTTTGGCATCTGTAGCATCACAAGGTTTTTTGAAGTGATCAAGGGAGATAACTCTGGAAGTAATTATTTGAAATCGCTGAAAATCAGTAGGCTTCTTTGTCTCATGACCTTAAACAGTGTGTGTAAATTTAAAGTCAATCAGATATTAACTTTGGCCTCTAGAGCATCCACAAGAATTTTTGAAGTGATCAAGGGACACAACTCTGGCACTCATTATCAGAAATCGCTGAAAATCAATAGGCTTCTTCGTCTCATGACCTTAAACACTGTGTATAAATTTGATGTCAATCGGACATCATCTTTGTCCTCTAGAGCATCCACAAGATTTTTTGAAGTGATCAAGGGCCATAACTCTGGCAGTAATTATCGGATATTGCTGAAAATCAATAGGCTTCTTCGTATTATGACCTTGAACACTGTGTTTAAATTTAAAGTCAATCCAATATTAACTTTAGCCTCTAGAGCGTTCACAAGATTTTTCAAAGTGATCAAGGGTCATAACTCTGGCAGTAATTATCGGATATCGCTGAAAATCAATAGGCTTCTTCGTCTCATGACCTTAAACACTGTGTATAAATTTAAGGTCGATCGGATATTATCTTTAGCCTCTAGAGCGTTCACAAGATATTTCAAAGTGATCAAGGGTCATAACTCTGGCAGTAATTATCGGATATTGCTGAAAATCAATAGGCTTCTTCGTATTATGACCTTGAACACTGTGTTTAAATTTAAAGTCAATCCAATATTAACTTTAGCCTCTACAGCGTTCACAAGATTTTTCAAAGTGATCAAGGGTCATAACTCTGGCAGTAATTATCGGATATTGCTGAAAATCAATAGGATTCTTCGTCTCATGACCTTAAACACTGTGTATAAATTTAAAGTCAATCGGATATTAACCCTGGCCTCTAGTGCGTTCACAAGAAATTGTGGACGATGGACGGACGGACGGACAGACGGACGGACGGGGGCGACGGCAATATACGTCCACATTTCTATGTGGGCGTATAAAAATGCTTTATATAAAATTGTTAACATTATTACATATTGAATAATCTCAAATACTAAAAACAAGGTGTTTGATTGAGCTTTGTAAATAATTATTTTCAATTTGCTGATTGCCTATTCTGCATAATTAATTATACTATTCTGGGTTGGGCCTATCTATCTATATAAAATTGTTTCTTGTCCGTGTGGCATTGTTTATATTGTGGAACCGTCCTCCTGCACTTCAAACAGTCAAAGACCACAGAACAATGTAAATCTGGCTCGGTAAAAGTGAGAAGTTGTATTTCTTGTCATTTCTGACATCGAATATCACATATCATACACAATTCCTAAATTTTTCATTCATATATTTTCCGGAGAAGAGAACGGGCATAGAAACTAGGGGGAGTAAAATACACAATGGAACAGCAGTTTTACACTGTTACAGGCAGAAAGGCGTGCAGTTATAGCTGTTCTCACATTCGTTCTCACTCCCTGTACATATAACCAAGCTATTTTCTAACTGAAAAACTTCGGCTTTTTTTACAAAGATCGTCATATTTTACGCATTACTGATCAACCTTCAAGCAAACTGTCATTTATAAGCGATGATATTTCTTGGTTTATCAAAAGAACAAAGCTTTAGTATGTTCCTATCAACCAATTTGGGTACCATCATTTGCCGTTGTCATCGACGCGTCCGCCATATTGGTTTTGGCACAGCGTACGAATTCATGGAATGGTCATTTAAATTGAATTTTTACACTGGTTCTCAAGTATTAAATTACATTATTCTGACATGTTCATGGAGAAGAAAGGTTTATAATTTATTCATGGGCTGTGATTTATCTATTTTGGGAATTTCACGTGAGGAAAAATTCATTTATCGGGTATTCTATGTGGAAAAATTGCGTTTTCTTTAAATAATCGGTCAATTGGGTCACGGGACTCTAGAAAATTCTATTTTCACAACAATCCCAGTATTCCTCAGGGAATTCCCTTCAGTTTGATACGTAATTCGTGATAGTAACCACTGAGGAACCAGTGTTAATATTTATTTTCATGAAGGTATATCCCGGAATGTTGACGTCTCGCGCTGCAATGTTCGAGAGAAACAACACTTACGGAAACAAAATTTTACCAACAGAAACAACAGTGGCTGATAAAAAAAATACATTTGTGCAATTTTACACAATTTAATCTTATAAAATCAACAAAAACTTCAAAGATTTCAACAGTAATTATTGCATACGAGCAGGTTAAACATAGTCAAATTTGTGAAAAGTAAGTGGCATTCAACTGCGCATGACGGCCAATTTATTGCGTCATTGACCTCCCTACCAGAGGGACCACAAGCTAAAGAAAGGGGGATTTTGCGTATAACCAGGGGCCATAATTCAGGAAGTTACGATCCGATATGCGCAAATATTGAAAAGAACCAAGATCTTTGGGTTATAACCATGAATTTCAAGTTTCATCAAAATCGAATTAAAATTTTGACCTTTACAGGGTCCACAACCTTGATATACCATTTTTTAACAGTATTCGCATACAAACGGCGGCCATTTTGTCGGTCAATTTTGGTCTGATTTTCCCGAAATTCGAACTCAACCTTCCTTACGGTGTAACGGTAATATAATCAAACGTTTTTTTAAATCGGATAATAATTGTGACCTCCAAGATAAAAAAAAGGCGATTTTGCGTATAATCAGGGGCCATAATTCAAGAAGTTACGATCCGATATGCGCAAATATCGAAAGGAAGCAAGATCTTTGGGTTATAACCATGAATTTCAAATTTCATCAAAATCGAATCAAAATTGTGACCTCCACAGGGTCCACAACCTTGATATACCATTTTTTAACAGTATTCGCATACAAACGGCGGCCATTTTGTATGGCAATTTTCGTCCGATTTTCCCGAAATTCGAACTCAACCTTCTTTAGGGTGTGACGGTAATATAATCAAACGGTTTTTTAAATCGAATAATAATTGTAACCTCCAAGCTAAAAAAAAGGCGATTTTGCGTATAATCAGGGGCCATAATTCAGGAAGTTACGATCCGATATGCGCAAATATCGAAAGGAAGCAAGATCTTTGGGTTATAACCATGAATTTCAAGTTTCATCAAAATCGAATCAAAATTGTGACCTCCACAGGGTCCACAACCTTGATATACCATTTTTTAACAGTATTCACGTACAAACGGCGGCCATTTTGTATGGCAATTTTGGTCCGATTTTCCCGAAATTCGAACTCAACCTTCCTTAGGGTGTAACGGTGATATAATCAAACGGTTTTTTAAATCGAATAATAATTGTGACCTCCAGAGGGACCACAAGCTAAAAAGGGTGATTTTTCGGACAATCAGGGGCCATAATTCAGGAAATTACATTCCGATAGCCGCAAATATCGAAAGGAACCAAGATCTTTGGGTTACAAACATGCATGTCAAGTTTCATCAAAATCGGTTCAAAATTGTGACCTCTATAGGGTCCACAAGCTAAAAACGTGATTTTTCGTACAATCAGGGGCCATAATCCATGAAGTTTTGATCCGATACATGCCAATATCGAAAGGAGCCGAGAACTTTTGGGGATAAACCTATATTTCAAGTTTCGTCAAAATCGGATAAGAATTGTGACCTGTAGAGAGTCCACAAACCAATTGTGGACGGACGGACGTCCGGACGGACGGACAGGGGCGACGACATAATACGTCCACATGAAAATGTGGGCGTATAAAAACGGGATTTTTCTTACAATCAGGGGCCATAACCCATGAAGTTACAGTCCGATACATGCCAATATCGAAAGGAACCGAGATCTTAGGGTGATAAAAATATGTTTTAAGTTTCATTGAAATCGGATAAAAATTGTGACCTGTAGACTGTTCACAAACAATTGTGAACGGACGGACGGACGGACGAACAGGGGCGACGACAATATACGTCCACATGAAAATGTGGGCGTATAAAAAAAGGAAAAAGAAACCCACCAAAATTACACAGGAAATTTTACTGATGCTGTTGGAACATATCTGAATTCAATTATGTTCGAAAAATTTATTATCTTAAAGACCACCACCCAAAGATGAAGATGAAATAAGAATTTATGTTTTTGCTGGACCAACAAGTGGTGGCCGACTGTTTTCACTTTCTCAAACTGAAGCTGTTCAATTACCGTACACAAAGTTCAAAGCAAAAGCAAGTAATTTATTTTATTTCTAAAAACAAAAACGTAAATTTTAAATATCTGTATGTATTAAAAACTAGGTATTAAAAGAGGATCTTTAGGTGATGAATTGAAAGATAAAGAAAGGTACAGTAAATGCCATTTCCTGAAGCAATGGTCCGAGGAATCATACACTGGAAGGAGTATGAATAAATTATAAATGCAAGACTAGTTACATATAAATTATTGTCTTGAAATTGAAATAAATGCAAGACTTGTTACATATAGATTATTTTCTTGAAATTGAAATAAAGTTAATAAAAGTGCATAGTATTAATAAATTTCAAAAATTTTTCCATATAATTTATTTTCTGGTTTTTCATTTTCAGGCACTGGTGAAGTTGAAAGGTCTAACTGTCAACTCCTTATCATGTGTTATTTTACTCCTGAAATAGCTTAATTTATTTTATTATTTTTTGATTGATCCTGCCTGAATTATTTAGAAACTTATTTGGTTATTATAAGACTGGTCAGTTTCAGACTTTATATAATTCAAATATAACATACCTGGTTGAATTGTGCTTCTGTAGACCTTTAATTTGATATGCAACATGAAATAGTTCCCTTCGAACTTTCAAAATATGTTGTTGTGCCCCGCCCCTTTCCCCCTCAGTCACAGTGCGACATATCATTTTTGAAATCAGCATAATATAAAGATATAAAACTTTTCAATTTCAGTCATTTTTGACATATAAACCTTTACTAATCTCTTTCAGATGATGTTTTGTTAAATAAATATGTATTTTTTATGACTGCAAATCATCCAGGTTGCATTATCTTAAAGATAGGTTGCCAGGCAACGAAACATACGCCCACAGCAGCTAAATCGTCCGGGCAGTCAACAAGGGTTGTCGCATATTTTTACTTTTTTCGATAATGAAACATTTGTAATACACTAAAAACTGATTAAGAGTAACAACTCATTATGTAATTATCAGAAAATCATTAGAATTTGATTGCTTTTTATAAAGTTTTACCCCAAGCTAACAATTAGTACAGTTCCTACCAAATTTTTGAGACCAGAATCGCGCGGACACGGCGAAAAAAAACACTCCGAATTCTCTTAGATTTCACGGTGAAATTTCGCTTAATTCCGCGGCGATTTTTCTCTAAGATTCGCCGTATTTCTCTAGGAATTCGCCGTGTTTCTCTAGGAATTCACCGTGTTTCGATAAAAGTACATCTTGGTTTGCCGTGCTTCCCGCAAGGAATTTGCGAGTCTACCTTAAGCTAGGGTCAAACTAATATTGTCTATAATACATTTGTAAATTGAAGGAGTTATAATATAGTAATGCTCCCGGGAAAACGTGTACATATACATGTATATGTATAAAGTACAGGCCGGTTTGAATAACAAATGAGTTAGGTAATCTCGGGGAGACATTTACCGGCATTCTGTATCGGTTAGAAATTTTTTTCCTAACGCGCGGACATGCATAACGTCGGCCAAAATGTATGCAACAATGAACAACTTACAATGTTTTAAACGTATCATTACATCTTCGTCTGTAACTTAGATTTAATGCATCAATTATTGGCTGCTATCAAATCCAAACTTTAAATTATATACGATGAGCTTTTACACATTATTGTACCGTTACACGCAGCTTCAATCAATCTAAAACAATCATACATAAATCACTCCGCGCCATAAATCACTCCGAATGGGACTATATTTTTTTACGCTATGTTACTATGCGGAAAATCTCCGCTGTGACAATATACATCTACTTTATGTCGCCCAATTAATTTCTGTGTAAGCGGACATTGAATAATGTCATTTCACACACACATACGTGTACATTCCAAGCGCATGTCATATATTTATACAATGTCCACGAGTATGTTAATTCTCGTCTTCACGCCGTTATAATTTGCTTATTTTTAGTACACTTTCTGAATGATTCCATTCTTTAGTACGTCCAACATCCCGATTTCCTACTGCATATTGCAATCTATAAGATTATACATTCATGTGTATGTTTACGTTTAAACTCAGGATATCAGAAGCTGTAAAGTTATACTAGACGGTGAGCACCCAGGTCTCGTGATTGAACCTGCATAGATATTGCATAATATCGGACCCATATTTATCTTTTCTACTCGTACCAACCGAAAGGACCGTTCGGACCAATTAAATTACATTATAAGGCTTGACTTAATCATTTTAAAAATATAATACAGATAATATGTTTTTTATGATTAAACCACAATACAAAGATGCGAATAATTTATAGGTGAGTATATACATAACTTAACAATATCCGTTGCCGGTAAGTACATATTACCAAATATCTATCTTTATTACATCAACAATTTAATTGTTTTTCTTTGATATTCTCTATGATGAAACAATACCGCGGGTAAATGCATAAGGCTTTATTATTTCAAAGAAAACAGATGCATATTAAAACAAACACAATTATCAATTGGTTCGAGCAGTCCAGTACCGATACGTACGAATTAATCACTACTCAGTTATCGTTGTTTTAACTGATTTTCTTTGATGTGCTTCATAATGAAAAAATACGACGGGTTAGTACATAACACTTTATTATTTCAAAGAAAACAGATGCATATTAAAACAAACACAATTATCGCACGATTAAAACAACAACTAAAACAACATTTTATTATTGATTCGAGTAGTCATATTAATACAAACACAATTTTTAAAACAACAATTTTTTTTTGGTCTGAGTAGTCTTTTTGTTTCGTTTGATTGGTCATGCATGCGTACAAAAGAATGGAATTATTCAGAAAGTGTACTCAAAATGAGAAAATCATAACTGAGTGAAGGCGAGAATTAACATACTCGTGGACATTGTATAACTATATGACATGCGCTTGACATGTACACGTATGTGTGTGTGAAATGGCTTTATTCAATATCCGCTTCCACCGAAATAGATTGGGCCACACGAAGTAGATGTATATTGTCACAGCGGAGATTATTCTACGGCTGCGCAAAATCCCGTAAGAACATTCCTTGGTTGTGTGCATGAAAATGTACAGTGTTTGTAAAATAACATAAACATTGGGCTGTGACTTTAGTGATACTCACAGTGTATCGCCCGCCATTGATATCGTTTAAATGCGTCATAATTCATTATTATCATATATCGGTGACAGTCAAGATCTGCTAAAAGAAATTTCGCCAAATAACACAGCGTAATAATAATATAGTCCCAATATTTTGGCGCGTTTCTGACCACGTGACTTACCGAAAGTGATTTACTGAACTGTGGTGTGTGCTGTATGGAAAATTGATTTAGGTTATCTGAAGCTGCGAGTAATTAAGTAATGTGTAAAAGCTCATCGTATATAATTTAAAGTTTGGATTTGATAGCAGCCAATAATTGATGGATGAGATCTAAGTTATAGACGAAGATGTAATGGTACGTTTAAAATTTGTTTAAGTTGTTCAGTGTTGCATACATTTTGATACGTAGCTGCCTCGCCAACGGTTAATAAGCAGCCAATAAGATGAAATGATACGTTGTAAGTTATTCATTGTTTGCATACGCGTACATTGTGGCACCACGTTATACATGCGCAGTGTGTTAGAAATAAAAAAAAATACGACCGTAGCTGCCTCGCCAACGGTTAACATATCTTGTATTCAACTTAAATAAAATACATTTTCCGTCAACATGCTCACATCCGGATGATATCGGCACTGGAGCGATTCACCGTGTTCCACCGCGAAACACTATAATTCACCGTGAAACACCCTATTTCGCGGTGATTTGGCAAGCTGCCGTTTCGCTAGCGATTCTCCGAGATTCCACCGTGTAATAGAGTGTTTTTCCACGGTGTTCGGTGTTTCTAGTCTCAAACTCCAGACACGTAGTGTATATACATGAAACATTTAATATCATAGATTTAGCTGTTCAGTTATCTAAATTCATTGAAAATCAAAATACTTGTTCGTTTCAACACCTTAAAATCTACGTATCAATTTGAAGTCAATCGGATGGTAACTTTGGCCTCTATAGCGTCACAAGAATTTTTGAAGTTATCAAGGGAGATAACTCTGGCAGTAATTATTTGAAATCGCTGAAAATCAATAGGCTTCTTCGTCTCATGACCTTAAACACTGTGTATAAATCTAAAGTCAATCGGATATTAACTTTGGCCTCCAGAGCGTCCACAAGATTTTTTGAGGTGATCAAGGGCCATAACTCTGGCACTAACTATCGGAAATCGCTGAAAATCAATAGGCGTCTTCGTCTTATGACCTTAAACACTGTGTATAAATTTAAAGTCAATCGGATATTAACTTTGGCCTCTAGGGCTTCCACAAGATTTTTTGAAGTGATCAAGGGCCATAACTCTGGCACTAATTATCGGAAATCGCTGAAAATCAATAGGCTTCTTCGTCTTATGACCTTAAACACTCTGTATAAATTTGAAGTCAATCGGATATTAACTTTGGCCTCTAGAGCGTCCACAAGATTTTTTGAAGTGATCAAAGGCCATAACTCTGGCACTAATTATCGGAAATCGCTGAAAATCAATAGGCTTCTTCGTCTTATGACCTCAAACACTGTGTATAAATTTAAAGTCAATCGGATATTAACTTTGACCTTTAGAGCGTCCACATGATTTTTTAAAGAGATCAAGGGCCATAACTCTGGCACTAATCATCGGAAATCGCCGAAAATCAATAGGCTTCTTCGTCTCATGACCTTAAACACTGTGTATAAATCTAAAGTCAATCGGATATTAACTTTGGCCTCTAGAGCGTCCACAAGATTTTTTGAGGTGATCAAGGGCCATAACTCTGGCACTAATTATCGGAAATCGCTGAAAAACAATAAGCTTCTTCGTCTCATGACCTTAAACACTGTGTATAAATTTAAAGTCAATCGGATATTAACTTTAGCCTGTAGAGCGTCCACAAGCAACGGACGGACGGGGGCGACGACAATATACGACCACATTTCAATGTGGGCGTATAAAAAAAAAAGATGGCCGCTATGTGCCACGCCCCTTTTTGCAAATTGATTTATCAGAAATCATGAATATGAATTTTTTAATTGATTTTATTTCAGGAACTTTAGTTATGCTTTCAATATCAATTGTATTGAAAAATGAAACATTTGTACCTAGTTTTGTTTATTACATGTAAATGTTTGTTATTGATTTTAATTAAGTGATCACTGAAATCAATGTTTCGGATTTTAGCCACGCCCCTTTTTACAAGTCGGTATATGGAATCTCTAATTAAAAAAATTGAATTTTTCAGAAAATTTTACTTATATAGCATATTTTCATCACCAATATAGCAGTGGTCAAAATCTAGATACACAATATTAGATTTAAACTACGTTCACTTCTTGTAACAAAAACACAAGGGAAAAATTACGCGTTTTCCCTTCTTTAATTACAGTATAATTTTTGTACAAAAATATCGAAATCTGACATCTTAATTTTATCATAACTTTTTTAATAATTTTTCCATTTTCATAATTCAAAAAGAATTGAGATCCTTGTAGCAGCCTCTAAATAAATACATACATTAAATTGCTGTTAATCACAGTTGAAATTTTGATGTGGTAACGCTACTATGACGAGCATGGTTGAAGTCACGTGATTGACTTTGTCGAGTCTGATTGGACAAGCTCGCGTGCCATTTCAGCAATAGGGGGTGGAAGGTGGGTAAATCCTTTGACGGAAGCTATTTCACGCAGGATATAAACAAAAAAACTTATTATTTTGACATTAGTGGATTTGACTTGATAGTTGTCTTGAAACCAAAAGACAAATCTAACAAATTAGCTAATTTTATTTTTGATATTAATTGAATTAGTAAAATTATAATTTTTTACCAAACATTTCATCAATAATTAGATAGGCCTATCATTTTGATTATGAAACTCAATAAAGATAGGTTGCCAGGCAACGAAACATACGCCCACAGCAGCTAAATCGTCCGGGCAGTCAACAAGGGTTGTCGCATATTTTTACTAATTTCGGTAATGAAACATTTGTAATACACTAAAAACTGATTAAGAGCAACAACTCATTATGTAATTATCAGAAAATCATTAGAATTTGATTGCTTTTTATAAAGTTTTACCCCACGCTAACAATTAGTATATACATGAAACATTTAATATCATGGATTTAGCTGTTCAGTTATCTAAAATTCATTGAAAATCAAAATACTTGTTCGTTTCAACACCTTAAACTCTATGTATCAATCTGAAGTCAATCGGATAGTAACTTTGGCCTCTATAGCGTCACAAGAATTTTTGAAGTTATCAAGGGAGATAACTCTGGCAGTAATTATTTGAAATCGCTGAAAATCAATAGGCTTCTTCGTCTCATGACCTTAAACACTGTGTATAAATCTAAAGTCAATCGGATATTAACTTTGGCCTCCAGAGCGTCCACAAGATTTTTTGAGGTGATCAAGGGCCATAACTCTGGCACTAACTATCGGAAATCGCTGAAAATTAATAGGCGTCTTCGTCTTATGACCTTGAACACTGTGTATAAATTTAAAGTCAATCGGATATTAACTTTGGTCTCTAGAGCGTCCACAAGATTTTTTGAAGTGATCAAGGGCCATAACTCTGGCACTAATTATCGGAAATCGCTGAAAATCAATAGGCTTCTTCGTCTTATGACCTTAAACACTGTGTATAAATTTGAAGTCAATCGGATATTAACTTTGGCCTCTAGAGCGTCCACAAGATTTTTTGAAGTGATCAAGGGCCATAACTCTGGCACTAATTATCGGAAATCGCTGAAAATCAATAGGCTTCTTCGTCTTATGACCTTAAACACTGTGTATAAATTTAAAGTCAATCGGATATTAAATTTGACCTTTAGAGCGTCCACAAGATTTTTTGAGGTGATCAAGGGCCATAACTTTGGCACTAATTATCGGAAATCACAGAAAATCAATAGGCATCTTCGTCTTATGACCTTAAACACTGTGTATAAATTTGAAGTCAATCGGATATTAACTTTGGCCTCTAGAGCGTCCACAAGAATTTTTGAAGTGATCAAGGGCCATAACTCTGGCACTAATTATCGGAAATCGCTGAAAAACAATAGGCTTCTTCGTCTCATGACCTTAAACACTGTGTATAAATTTAAAGTCAATCAGATATTAACTTTAGCCTGTAGAGCGTCCACAAGCAATTGTGGACGCCGGACCGACGGACGGACGGACGGACGGACGGACCGACGGACCGACGGACGGCGGGGGCGACGACAATATACGACCACATTTCAATGTGGGCGTATAAAAAAGGTTTAATTTTGAAATATTAATATAATTAATAAAATTATGTAAAACTTTAATTATTTACCAATCATTTTACCAGTAATCAAGAAGGCTTATTAATATTATTTGGATTAAAGTGTAACACAATTAAAATTGTTTTATTTTAGATATTAATATAATTAGTAAATATGAAAAACTGTAATTATTTATCAAACATTAATAATCTAGGCCTATTAATATTACTTTTATTAAAATGTAACTCAATTAAAACTCAATTAAAATTAGTTAATTTAAAGGAGCTAAATCGCTAACATTTGGGACCTAGAAATTGACTCAAGTGGATCGCAATGCATATAATACTGTGATATAAATGTATATAAACTGATTTGCATTCAATTGTTTCCGTTTTTACTCTAATTTCAAATCAGTTATGTTCGGCGAAATAAACCAGAAGTGTCAACCGAAGGCATTTTTTTAGCGTCTAGTTATTCCAGTCTACATGCGCCGTTTGATTTGGTACAATGTTTTTAGCCTCGTTCCTCGAGTCTCTTGCTAGAGCTGGGGCTGAAACGCATTATGGTACACGATTCGTGTACCAATGGTAAAATATTTATTTTGTCTTAAATATTGGATATCAGAAGCCCATCTTTTTCCAGTAAGATCACATCATCAATTTTGATTTAAATTGACAAATAATTCGTGTTTTCTATGTTGAAGATTTTGGAAGATATTGAGTTAAAGACTTAGCTCCTTTAAGATTTATGTTGTTAGTAAAACTTTGGTTCAAGTCTATTGTACTCTTAGCCTTCCGATTCAACTTTTTAATATTGAACAAAAACAAACAATGTCTAAAAACAACTTCTTTATTTACTATGTTCTCTGCTGGGTATTGTAATTCCCTCTTCAATACCTTTCAGATGATATATTACAACCCATATTTAGAGCACCGAATAAATTACGTCGGACTGTAACGGAATCTGGCATGTCGGCCATCTTGGATTCCAAAATGGCTACCATTTTCCATTGAGGTCAATAAGCAGATCAAACTTACTTTATTGAGTGCAGAAATAAGTACTTTTGACAACCGTGTAGTGTCATTTGATGCTAACCTCAAAGTTGTAGTACATTTTACTGACAGTTTTAACAACAATCCAAGATGGCCGCCATTTCTCGAAACACGCGTGTTACGGAGCCAATTTGACGACAGAATTGAACTCGTCATCCATTTTTCATCTGGGTTTCAAAATTTCAACTAATTGCTTACATTATTACCAGAGTTGTAGGATCTTTGAAATACTAATTTGGCCTCAAAATGCCATAATTCAAGGGCGTATTTTGCCTATAGAGAAGTCAATTACTTTTTGTCACAAAAATACTGCCAATTTTGATGAGAAAAATGTTCATAGAACACTTATTTATTAACCCATTTTGAAAATTTAAAAAGTTTATTCATGTTTAATGCAGCCTGCATACAGTAAAACAGAGAAAAACAGATTATCTGTTATTTGAAATTTTGATGTGGTAATGCTAGTTGTAGTTCATAGTGTGCTGAACATTTCCGCATACTATTGCCTTTTTATAGCCTCAACTAGTGTGCAAGACTGTCAGAAATCAGTAGTTAGTGATTCAACTAAAGCGTGCACAATCAACGTGTCAAGAACAACTTTTCAGTAGGCACGTGGGGCACCCTAACTTTTCATAAGGGCCACCGACATTGCAAAGAGTGTCAATTTGGTGTAAAATTGATGGCTTTCGATATTTTGTCCAATGGAAAATATTGTCTTGTCAAGTTTCTGGGTAGTATTTTGAACGAGAATAGTGTCAGTTTTTGCAATGATATGAAGTCTGGATGGCCATGACATAATTCTACTAGATTATTCTTTACACATTGTTCATTGTTTTATGGAAAAAATTGTGGTTCACAGTTTAATCTCATTTCGGCTCTAATCAAAACACTATCAAAGATTAGAATTGATTCATTTGAAGATAAGACCATTTTTAAAACTTACATATGGTGGCATCATTCCTCTATATTGTGGTGGTGGCATTCCCATAGGTCCCATTGGTAGAGGGCCCTGAGGTGGACCCTGGGTAGAGCCAGGACGTCCTGGCATGGGAGGAACAGGTGACTGATTACTAACGGATATCGGGGTCTGGGGGCCATTCGCTTGTGTTTCTGTCTGGTTTGCTGTAGGCTGAGAGGGTGATGTAGTCAATTCTCCTTTTTGTGGCTGCTGAGAGGTGCCCCGTCCTCCGCCTTCTCGCCAACTGCCTACATCTAAAAAATAAATTTAATATGAAAACATCTGATACATAAAACAGGCAATAATAGAGTTCATTCCTTCCATTTATTATAGTCTGTCAGTCTTAGGAATAATAACTTTTTTAAAAGACTAACATTATAAACAAGTTTACACAGGCTAATGTCTACTGACTCAATCAAATCAGCGGCTGCAGGCAAGATTCGCCCACATGTTACAAGAGATGGATAGAGAACAAGATTGATACTTTTAAAGGGTTCACAACCTTGATATACCATTTTTACACGGTGATACATGTTCAAATGGTTTTATTTAAATCGTATAAAAACCGTTACATCTAGAGGAACCAGAAGCCAAAAAGAAATATATTCAGTGCAATCAAGAGCCATAATTCAGAAGTTATAATCCATTTTGTCCAGTAGTTTCTGTCTAATTTTCACAAAATTCAAACTCAAATAGATCACGGTGTGACGGTGATATATTTGTTGAGCGTTTTTTTTTTTTAAATCAGATAATAATTGTGATCTCTAGAGGGACCACATGCTAAAACAGGTGATTTTTCATACAATCACTATCAGGGGCCATAATTCAGGAAGTTACGATCCGATATGCACAAACATCGAAAGGAACCAAGATCTTGTGACCTCCAGAGTGTCTACAAGCTAAAAACGTGATTTTTCATACAATCAGGGCAATAATCCATGAAGTTATGGTACAATACATGCCAATATCGAAAGGAACCGAGATCAATTGGAAACAAAGTGATATTTTAAGTTTCATCAAAATCAGACAAGAATTGTGACCTTGTTGAGTGTCCACAAACAAATTTGGCCGTCGCTGAATCTCGGACATAACTTCCGTAAACTTGTCATTTTGTCCCAACCTTTAATTCTACCACCTATCATTGAGATGCATTCGATAATATTTATCCATTTTTGTAAAATCTCATGCTTTTTTTGTGCTGACATCAATTAATATACGCTTGAATGCACTGGAAGCAAACACCAATACTTCACTTAACATCGGTGAAATTTGGCCGTCGCTCGATCTCGGACATAACTTCTGTAAACTTGTCATTTTGTACCAACCTTAAATACTACTGTCTATCATAGTGATGTATTCGATAATATTTATCCATTTTTGTGAAGAAAATCGATGAATTAATTTTATTTTATCAAAGAAGCACACGAACCAAAAAACATAGCTGATTTAGATACCGAATCACAGGGGGTGTAACTCTGTGTGTAATATTATAGGTGGCGTTAAAAACGTAGGTCTATTTAACAACATAGCAGTTTTTAGTCGGTACTTTCAGTTTATTCAATCAGTATCAAATAATGTTCCGTTAAGTGTGAAAACAATGACCAGGTTAGTTGTTTAATAAAACAAAAGATTAATTAACAGATAATCCCGGGTTAATTGTTATTTTCACATTTCTTTTTACGTGATCAGTGTGAGCCCAGTTAATTGATTACTACTCACGAGATTAGCGGGGGTGTTACGAAGAACGACAAGATGGTATCATTCAACAATGGCCATTGAATGGGCGATGTTTTGTTAAACTTATTAGCAAAATAGAGGAGTGGCCGTTGAAAAACGAAAAATGGGTCTTCCGGACTGAGTCGCTCGTCAGCAAATCAGGCTGTCTGAATATTGGACCAACTTTTGTTTGAATCACTACAAAAGTTGAATTGATCCCACCAAACTACCAGCTGTCTGAATATTGGACCAACTTTTGTTTGAATCACTACAAAAGTTGAATTGATCCCACCAAACTACCAACTTATGTGCATTTTGCGGCGATTTGTAGGAGCCTAGGGAATCCAGACTCCTGCTTGTTTCGATCGTTGCACCGATGTCAAATCTGTGGATATTTGGTTTTAACTATACACTGTTGAATGAGTAGGTTCAAATCTAAATCCAGATATATGTTAACATGGAATTTTTATCGGTGTTCAATTTCCCAATTATTTGGTTAAACCTGCCCCGACTATTTTGTAAGAGGGATACACAGAACCATTACGGTCAAGAAGATTAACATGTTTTTTGTTGGTTTTTTTTTTTTTTGGGGGGGGGGGGATAAGTTAAAGATTAATTTAATTGAATCTGATACACGATAGCAACTATGATATGTCTTTAAACAATACAATAAAATAAAGAGATCTTCGAATAAAAACATTTGATATGAAATAAGGACAAACATGTATGTGAACAAAATGGTTCAATGTGCCCGGGTCTCCCCTATAGAATGAATAAAGATAGGCTGGCACTGCCAGGCAGGATACGCCCACATTTTCGAGAGATGGATAGAAAACAAGCAATAGGGTCATTCCATATCAAGTGGCCCAATTTGGGGAAATTGGGAAATCCACCCCCTCAAAAAAATCTGGAAAAAATATATGTTAAAGTGCATGGCCTAAAACTAGGCCAAATACCAATTTTCAGCTTCCTAGGTCAAATATTGGCGGAGATATCACCATTTGAAAAAGATAGGCTGGCACTGCCAGGCAGGATACGCCCACATTTTCGAGAGATGGATAGAGAACAAGCAATACCGAAAATGATTTTTCCTACATCATTAATTTTGGTATGATTTTCACGAAATTAGAACTCAACCTTCCTCATCAAAATCGAATTAAAATTGTGACCTATACAGGGTCCACAACCATGATATACCCTTTTTTTAACAGTATTCGCGTACAAAAGGCGGCCATTTTGTCTGTCAATTTTGGTCCGATTTTCCCGAAATTCAAACTCAACCTTCCTTACGGTGTAACGGTGATATAATCAAACGTTTTTTTAAATCGGATAATAATTGTGACCTCCAGAGGGATCACAAGCTAAAGAAAGGGAATTTTGCGTATAACCAGGGGCCATAATTCAGGACGTTACTATCCGTTATGCGCAAATATCGAAAAGAACCAAGATCTTTGGGTTATAACCATGAATTTCAAGTTTCATCAAAATCGAATTAAAATTGTGACCTTTACAGGGGGTCCACAACCTTGATATACCATTTTTTAACAGTATTCGCATACAAACGGCGGCCATTTTGTATGGCAATTTTGTATCCGATTTTCCCGAAATTCGAACTCAACCTTCCTTACGCTGTAACGGTAATATAATAAAACGTTTTTTTAAATCGGATAATAATTGTGACCTCCAGAGGGACCACAAGCTAAAAAGATAGGCTGGCACTGCCAGACAGGATACGCCCACATTTTCGAGAGATGGATAGAGAACAAGCAATACCGAAAGTGATTTTTCCTACATCATTAAGTCTTGTATTTCATACAGTATTGGGAGCAGCCATTTAGTTGGTCAGTTCCAGTCTGATATTAATAAAATTCGAAACCGACAATGATTATGGTGTGACGGTACACAACCTAGAAATGTGACTTTTCATCAAAATCGGATAAGAATTGTGACCTGTAGAGAGTCCACAACCATGATATACCATATTTTTACACTATTCGCGTACAAACGGCGACCATTTCGTCTGGCAATTTTGGTACGATTTTCACGAAATTAGAACTCAACCTTCCTCATCAAAATCAAATTAAAATTGTGACCTATACAGAGTCCACAACCATGATCTATCATTTTTGTAACAGTATTTGCGTACAAACGGCGGCCATTTTGTCTGTCAATTTTGGTCCGATTTTCCCGAAATTCAAACTCAACCTTCCTTACAGTGTAACGGTGATATAATCAAACGTTTTTTTTAAATTGGATAATAATTGTGACCTCCAGAGGGACCACAAGCTAAAGAAAGGGGGATTTCGCGTATAACCAGGGGCCATAATTCAGGAAGTTACAATCCGATATGCGCAAATATCGAAAAGAACCAAGATCTTTGGGTTATAACCATGAATTTCAAGTTTCATCAAAATCGAATTAAAATTGTGACCTATACAGGGTCCACAACCTTGATATACCATTTTTTAACAGTATTCGCGTACAAACGGCGGCCATTTTGTATGGCAATTTTCGTCCGATTTTCCCGAAATTCGAACTCAACCTTCCTTAGGGTGTAACGGTGATATAATCAAACGTTTTTTTAAATCGAATAATAATTGTGACCTCTAAGCTAAAAAAAAAAGGCGATTTTGCGTATAATCAGGGGTCATAATTCAGGAAGTTACGATCCGATATGCGCAAATATCGAAAGGAAGCAAGATCTTTGGGTTATAACCATGAATTTCAAGTTTCATCAAAATCGAATCAAAATTGTGACAGGGTCCACAACCTAATACCATTTTTTAACAGTATTCCCGTAGAAACGGCGGCCATTTTTATGGCAATTTTCGTCCGATTTTCCCGAAATTCGAACTCAACCTTCCTTAGGGTGTAACGGTGATATAATCAAACGTTTTTTTAAATCGAATAATAATTGTGACCTCCAAGCTAAAAAAAAAGTCGATTTTGCGTATAATCAGGGGCCATAATTCAGGAAGTTACGATCCGATATGCGCAAATATCGAAAGGAAGCAAGATCTTTGGGTTATAACCATGAATTTCAAGTTTCATCAAAATCGAATCAAAATTGTGACCTCCACAGGGTCCACAACCTTGATATATACCATTTTTTGACAGTATTCGCGTTGAAACGGCGGCCATTTTGTATGGCAATTTTCGTCCGATTTTCCCGAAATTCCAACTCAACCTTCCTTAGGGTGTAACGGTGATATAATCAAACGGTTTTTTAAATCGAATAATAATTGTGACCTCCAGAGGGACCACAAGCTAAAAAGGGTAATTTTTCGGACAATCAGGGGCCATTATTCAGGAAATTACATTCCGATAGCCGCAAATATCGAAAGGGACCAAGATCTTTGGGTTACAAAGATGCATGTCAAGTTTCATCAAAATCGGTTCAAAATTGTGACCTCTATAGGGTCCACAAGCTAAAAACGTGATTTTTCGTACAATCAGGGGCCATAATCCATGAAGTTTTGATCCGATACATGCCAATATCGAAAGCAGCCGAGATCTTTTGGGGATAAACCTATATTTCAAGTTTCGTCAAAATCGGATAAGAATTGTGACCTGTAGAGAGTCCACAAACAAATTGTGGACGGACGGACGGACGGACGGACAGGGGCGACGACATAATACGTCCACATGAAAATGTGGGCGTATAAAAAAAGGTTGCCAATTGGTAATAAAGATTCTCTTATTTCTGTTAGGTTTTCAGCTCCGTTGTTTATATACTTCTAAAGTGTCTAGAACCCCCTAACTTGGCAATATGATAGAACTGCAAACGTAGATTATGATTCTTTGAGAAAAATTGGGGTAGGGGGTATCCCTACTGTAAGGGTTGCCATCAAAGTTGGAAAAAAGTAAACAAGTATTTTATTTTTCATGACTTTGGAGTGCTCTAGAAAAGTTATTGTTGTGTCGAGAGGTCTAAATATTGCTATATACACTCCCAGACGGTGGAATTTCGATATGGAATTAAATATAGGACCATATGATGTTATATCCCATAGATATCAGGCCCCAAAGTTGGTTTCCCGCCAAAATCTAGTGAAAATGCCTGATTTTGGTTGCCATTTTGGTTATGTGGGACAAGTGGCAAAATTTTAAAAGGGACAGGAAATGAATCTTATGTTACCACTAGGGACCGGGAATCTTCAAGTTTTTACAAAAAAAGGTAAGAAACTACACTTATCATCTAGAATCTAATACCGTGTAGATTTAGAAACACCGTCTAGTTTTGTCATCGATCGTCTACTTTACGACCGTCCAGTTTCTCGGGATGTTTTAGATTTGAAAGAGGTTTAGTTTTTAGACAAGGCCTTATTTTCCCGTACGTTGTCTAGAAATGAACAGAGTGTTGAATTACTAACGGCGTTTAGTTTTTACGCCAAATTACCACTTTACCGAGAGCCGTCTAGAAACTTACGGGTGATTAGAAATGCAATGCTGTTTTCTTTTCATGTCTTTTAATTAGTTTGCCGGGTGTCATCTAGAAAACGTCCGGCGTTTGTTTTTGTGTAAAATATTTAATTTCTATCTCCCAATTTTAGAAACTATGTTCCGATTTAGAATCTTAGCATAGTGTCTAAAATTCTCAAATGAATTGCATATTTGTTGAATATCTTCTGTATTGCCGACGTCCGTTGGGAAACGTCTATTTGCAATGAATTGACAATTTTTCCGGCGTAAATAAAACTCAACAATTTATTTATTAGAAATTAACGAAACAAATGGACGTATATTTTGTTTCTTATAATCTTGTTTTCTGGGTTATTTACCCGCTCCAGCCATCAATAACAAATGTGTTTGTGAATTTACAAATTAATGCGTGCAGTACTATTTCGACCACGAATGACGTAATTGTCGACATTTATCAAGGCGCATTCGGAGGACTGTTTTCATCAACATTTATTTTTGTATCCCATGGAAATGTTGAATAAATGCAGAAGGAGGGGAATTGTTAACAGGCACAGTTCAAAATATAATTATATGTTATTGTCGGCGATATGACTTTACAATTCATACTGTCGATTCATGCACGCTTTTCACACGGAATTGTTCTTTGATTAATCTCCTCCTTCTGCATTTCTTCAACATTGGTCCGATTTTCCCGAAATTCGGCCATAATTCAGGAAGTTACGATCCGATATGCGCAAATATCGAAAGGAACCAAGATCTTTGGGTTATAACCTTGAATTTCAAGTTTCATCAAATTCGAATTAAAATTGTGATCTCCACAGTGTCCACAACCTTGATATACCATTTTTTAACAGTATTCGCGTATAAACGGCGGCCATTTTGTATGGCAATTTTGGTCCGATTTTCCCGAAATTCGAACTCAACCTTCCTTAGGGTGTAACGGTGATATAATCAAACGTTTTTTTAAATCTGATAATAATTGTGACCTCCAGAGGGACCACAAGCTAAAAAGGGTGATTTTCTGACAATCAGGGGCCATATTTCAGGAAATTACATTCCGATAGCCGCAAATATCGAAAGGAACCAAGATCTTTGGTTTACAAATATGCATGTCAAGTTTCATCAAAATCGGTTCAAAATTGTGACCTCTATAGGGTCCACAAGCTAAAAACATGATTTTTCGTACAATCAGGGGCCATAATCCATGAAGTTTTGATCCGATACATGCCAATATCGAAAGCAGCCGAGATCTTTTGGGGATAAACCTATATTTCATGTTTCGTCAAAATCGGATAAGAATTGTGACCTGTAGAGAGTCCACAAACAAATCGGGACGGACGGACAGGGGCGACGACATAATACGTCCACATGAAAATGTGAGCGTATAAAAACTCGGGGCTGTACGGATTATTTCTATTTTTCCCGTGTTCTCTTATCTTATGACACTTAATTTATAATTACTTTATTGAATCGTCAGATATCCTCTTGCGGTCAACATACAACTGGGTAATTCCAGCGTGACAGATGGGACAAAAGATAATTTTTTCACAGTAAATTTGAAATCTGGTTATTTCAATACACTTGAAATCATGCAATTGAAAGTATTTTTGACAACCACTATGTCATCCCTTTAACATCCAACAAAAATTTTTTTTTCAGAAAAAATTATTACTTAGCATTTTGGGATTATGTTTGATGTGACGGATGGGACATTTCTAGACCACCGTTTTATGTAACCTTGGTACCGGAACATTGATCTATCTCAATTACTAAAATTTAGTTTAACTGACATGCCTATGTTAAAATAGAATCGTTTAAGTGGATTTAGGTAAAATAGCTATTTTTTCATATTTGTCATTATGCCACCGTGGCACCATCAACACTGTGACAGATGGGACATCAGAATATGTGACGGATGGGACATTAAATATAATCAACAAATTGATTATTCAGGATAAGAATTTAATGCCGACCTTCACTTCTAGAGTCATCCTCTGTTTGCAATAGCCTTCTGAACATGATAGAGGCTACATGTAGTTTGTAATAGACTTTTTTCTAATTTGATGTGAACTATTGGTGTCATGATAGGACAAAACTTGTCCATTTTCAGCATTACAAAACCTTCCATTTTAGAGTTACCAAAACTTGATAGAGACTTCCGTTTTGATTTTTTTGAACAGATTTCTTTTCAAATTTGGTGTTAGGCATTTGGGTAATAAGAGGACTAATCCCATCCATATTCAGCATTCGGTGGTATGGTATTCCGCTCCAGAGTTACCCCACTTGTTGGAAGACCTTAATTGCCGAAAAGCTTGTGAATGAGATCGAGGCCACAGTTTAACTTAATTTTGTTAAGTTTGGTGTGAAGAATTGGGGTAATCAATGGACTAATGTTATTTACAGTCTTCTAGGACCTTTCATTCTGGAATTACCTTGTGAATATTATATAAGGTTCAGTTTTTAAAGGATTTTTTTCAAATTTATTGCGAATATGTATACTGGTATATAAACCCAACTGATTTGGGGTTATGAAGCGTGCAACCTTTTGATCCAGAGTAATTGTCCCTTTTCTAAAATGTGTGCACACAAAAGAGGCCATAGTTTTTATCAGATTTTTTTTTGGTATCATGAAAGGACTGATCCTTTAGATTTCCAACATACATATATGATGTATACTGCCTTCTGTTCAGCAATTATAAAAGTGGTACAGGCTACTATTTTTAATGGTTTTTTTTTTCAAATTTGGTGGGGAGCATTGAAAAGAATGGTGCTGATTTCCAGTATTCTAGGACTTTCTGTTCAATATACAGTTAATATTGCCAATAAAATGTTGCACTGCTATGATTTTTATTACTCTGGCCTTCAGATGCAATTATATTGCTGAGTAGATAGTCAACAAAGGTTTTTAAGAATGAAATCTGCAGGTGTCTGGATTTCAGGCAGTAAGTTCATTGTGACGCATGGGACGAAAACTCTGTGACGGAAGGGACAGCGGGACATTTGTGACGGATGGGACACCATGAAATCTCCAGTTTATATATTGCAAAACTAAATCAAGAAAAATACAACCATATATTTACTTTATGGCTTGCATATAGAAGATATTAATATCATAATTTATTTTTATATCGATCAAAATATACTTTTTAAAAGAAAAATTCATTAAAATTGTGACAGATGGGACAAAAAATATTGCTAATTTTGTGGTGCCGTTTGTGGAGTATACAGAGTAAAAACCAAAACCAAGTGCTTTTGTCTTTAATTTCATCACATGAAAGTAGCTATTAGTAATAGAATAACAGGTCTTTGAATAATTATATTTATTCTTTTCAAGGCAGGAAAAGAAGGGAAAAGATATGAAATTGATACATATTTTACATAGGAGCGTGTAAATACACATATTTTCATAACCGTCCTATATGATTTTAAAATTTTTTGTAAAATTAAACTAGGATATATGCTTACTAATTAAAACATGAAAGTAAATTAATACGAAAAATTTGAAAATTCTCCAAAAGTGGGAAGTTAAGCTGGAATTACCCAACTACTTTTTGTCTTCGAAGGAATTATACTATAAGTGACCAGAAATTCAGCCTTTTATCTGTTATCACTCGTCACTTCAGTCATTCACATAGAGAGATAACTCGTGTTTTCCTTTGGCGTTTGTCACTTCATGAATCCTTTATTACTCCTCTCTGTGTTAATATTATATTTTGAAAGTTTTTAATCAGTTCTATCACATATGTGATAATGACTGGCACCAATATTGTCCTTTAACTGCTAGTATACAAAGGTTCACTTTCGGTTAAGATTTGCTAAGTGTATTGTATTCTAGTAGACA
The DNA here is from genome assembly GCA_036850965.1 of Patella caerulea. Taxonomy (NCBI): domain Eukaryota; kingdom Metazoa; phylum Mollusca; class Gastropoda; family Patellidae; genus Patella; species Patella caerulea. The sequence continues at coordinate 42,745,993 of JAZGQO010000001.1, read as the reverse complement.
CTTTCCAAGTACCTGAATTTTACAAAGACTATTTCTCCTTTCTTCACTGAAGTTGAAAATGTTTCATTGTTAACTCATATTGTTGATTTTTGAAAGAAAATCCATATGAAATAAGAAAAGCTGTGTTTTTGATGGCATATTTGAACTCATCGACCCTCAAAACCTATAAAACGATATATCACACGATGGGGTGGTGTACATTCGGGATTACCGAAATACTGATTCTAGTAAATATTCCGCCATTTTGAAAACATGGCTTTTGTCTCATGACCTTAAACTATATAAATTCAAGGTCAATCTGATATTAACATTGGCCTCTAGAGCATCCACAAGATTTTTTGAAGCGATCAAGGGCCATAACCCTGGCAGTAATTATCGGCAATCGCTGAAAATCAATAGACTTGTCTCATGACCTTTAACACTGTATCAATTTGATAAAGTTAATCTGATATCAACTTTGGCCTCCAGAGCATCAACAAGATATTTTGAAGTGATCAAGGGCCACAACTCTGGCAGTAATTATCCGAAATTGTGGAAATTATGAGGCTTCATGACCTTAACTACTGTGTTAAAGTCAATCGGATATTAACTTTAGCCCCTAGCACGTCCACATGCAATTGAAATTTTGGATCACAACTACTGTACAAACTAGAACATAAGTTACAAGGTTTATGCTGGAAATAAATGAATAACTTACTCTGTGGACGCAAACTTGGCCCAGGTCCATACTGAACATCTTTTTCTTCTCCTGTTCCACCTTCTTTCGGTATTTTGCCATCTTTCTCGTCCCCCGCTAATGTGGGAAATTCTTCTTTGAACATTGGTGATTGATGACTTACAACTACTCCTAAATTATTCAAAAGAATAGTATAAATATATTTTACACTGATATTTCGAACTTCCAGCACTATTATCTCAAAACAATGTTACATACTTCTAATAATGTGAATTTAAAACATGGCAGGGATTATTCATTTTAATCAGAACTGTGTAATCAGAACTGTGTAATAAAAATAAACCCACTGTTGCCATGCAAGATACTTTAAATTTTCCCCAATGCAATTATTGCAATTGATCACTTACACACAGCTCTGAGCATAAATATCAATTTGCCTATTATTTGGAGCTAGTTACTTATAAAATTATTAATGCAGTGCAACGAAAACGATAGTCTAAATAAAAAAAAAATATACATTCATGGGCTGGTTTATTTATACATCTGATTACTTTGAAATTTTCCCCAATACAACTGATCACGTACATGTAGGCTATGCAGCCAAGTGCTGAAATAAGCGGCTGGACATGGACAATGTCCGTTCGAATTGACCCCCTTTTACAGGCCAAATTGCCTGTCCGAGTTTGGGTAAAACAGTAAGCCAAAAATAGTAATTTCATTCGCGACCTCGAGTCAATAGCTAATTATTACTCGACTTGAAAATCCAGACACAAAAATATCAACTACCCGAGTCGTAGTGAAAATGTTACTATCTATATCTAGGCCGCATGCAGATAAAACAATCAATAATTTTTAGAATCGGCTTTTTTACGCTGGTTATATCAACGACCCGGGTCCTAGTAAAAATATTACTATTTTCATAGAATCGGATCAAAATCCCACCTCAAAAATATCAACGACCCGAGTCATAGTGAAAATGTTACTATTTATATCTCGGCCGCGTGAAGATAAAATAATCAATTTTTAAATCGGCTTTACGCTCACGCTGGTTATATCAACGAATTTTTAGAATCGGCTTTACGCTCACGCTGGTTATATCAACGAACCGAGTCACAGTAAAAATATTACTATTTTTTTTTTTTGAATCGGCTCTTTTACGCTGGCCCCAAGTTCACAAAGCATTCTCAAACTTCAGATGAGAATTTACTCAACTTTCAGTCACTGTTTATCAGAAATTTATTTGATCCAGAAACACTAAACATTGCACATAGTTTCTTATTAGAGTATTTGATACATTAAAATATCAAAAGTTTTATAAAGGCTTAAGATTTTAATTACAATAAGGCGAACAATTTTGAGTAAATTCTCAACTTAAGTCTGAGAATGCTTTGTGAACTCAGGGCCTGGTTATATCAATGACCCGGAGTCATAGTTAAAATATCATTATTAACATGTATCTCGGCCGCGTGAAGTTAAAATAATGAATAATATTTAGAATCAGCTCTTTTACGCTGGTTATTCGAGCCTACGTGTAGCAGCTAGCTTTGCATTACTTTTGTATATGATAAGCTCTAAATCACACCCAACATGACATGTAATTATACAAATCATCAGTAATAAAAGTAAAAATATTTAAAATGTTACAAGACAATGTTCAAGTTGACTATGGGTGTAATTAGGGAGAGACTTTTTATACGAAAATTAAAATATATCACTTTATTGGACACATCCGAAGTTCATGTAAATAGAAGAGCTTTGAAAACATGTCGAATAAAATAACTTCTTATTTTTCCCAACCCTCGGGCACGGGATATCCCGGCTAGTGGGACCATTCCAGAAAAAGACAGGTTCTGTGTCTAATGTCTCTCAAATGACATTACTAAACGGAGATGTCAAGGTCACTACCGGTAGTTCGAAAATTACATACAATAAGAATTGTAGACACTAGAAAAGTGGATCAAAAATGACGTAGCAAAATCCAATGCTGATGTGTGGTTAACATACAAAGAAGATGATGGTTTTGCTACTACACTCAAATGTGAGGTCTGTAAAAAGTATTTTAAAACATATCAAATAAATTAGGGAATTTTCCACTGCATAGAATAATGGTATTTGTCGGGCTGAAAATCTGAAATGTCCAGCCGAAAATCAGCTCAGCCTGCTTGTAATGCAGCTCTGAGCATTAATATTAATTTGCATATTATTTAGAGCTAGTTACTTCTTATAAAATTATTAATTGTGACCTCCAGAGGGACTACAAGCTAAAAAGATAGGTTGCCAGGCAACGAAACATACGCCCACAGCAGCTAAATCATCCGGGCAGTCAAAAAGGGGTGTCGCATATTTTTACTTTTTTTGGTAATGAAACATTTGTGATACACTAAAATCTGATTTAGAGTAACAACTCTTGTAATTATGAGAATAAATGTTTACCCAACGCTAACAATTAGTATATACATGAAACATTAAATATCATGGATGTAGCTGTTCAGTTATCAATATTCATTGAAAATCAAAATACTTGTTCGTTTCAACACCTTAAACTCTATGTATCAATCTGAAGTCAATCGGATGGTAACTTTGGCCTCTATAGCGTCACAAGAATTTTTGAAGTTATCAAGGGAGATAACTTAGGCAGTAATTATTTGAAATCGCTGAAAATCAATAGGCTTCTTCGTCTCGTGACCTCAAACACTGTGTATAAATGTAAAGTCAATCGGATGGTAACTTTGGCCTCTATAGCGTCCACAAGATTTTTTGAGGTGATCAAGGGCCATAACTCTGGCACTAATTATCGGAAATCGCTGAAAATCAATAGGCGTCTTTGTCTTATGACCGTAAACACTGTGTATAAATTTGAAGTCAATCGGATATTAACTTTGGCCTCTAGAGCGTCCACAAGATTTTTTGAAGTTATCAAGGGCCCTAACTCTGGCACTAACTATCGGAAATCGCTGAAAATCAATAGGTGTCTTCGTCTTATGACCTTAAACACTGTGTATAAATTTAAAGTCAATCGGATATTAACTTTGGCCTCTAGAGCGTCCACAAGATTTTTTGAAGTGATCAAGGGCCATAACTCTGGCACCAATTATCGGAAATCGCCGAAAATCAATAGGCGTCATTGTCTTATGATCTTAAACGCTGTGTATAAATTTAAAGTCAATCGGATATTAACTTTGGCCTCTAGAGCGTCCACAAGATTTTTTGAAGTGATCAAGGGCCATAACTCTGGTAGTTATTATCGGAAATCGCTGAAAAACAATAGGCTTCTTCGTCTCATGACCTTAAACACTGTGTATAAATTTAAAGTCAATCGGATATTAACTTTAGCCTGTAGAGTGTCCACAAGCAATTGTGGAGGCCGGACCGATAGACGGACCGACGGACAGACGGGGGCGACGACAATATACGACCACATTTCAATGTGGGCGTATAAAAATTGACCAAAATCACTTTTAAAACATAACGCTACAATATACGTCCACATTCCTACTTTGATTGATATGGTACTTTGTCAAGAAGGCTAGGCGTTTGGTTTGTTTAGCGTTGAGGGTCGTGCACCAACATTAATAGTTGCCGTCCTTGGAGTATAAGGAATAACTATACCAAGATAATTCATTCCTTCCTAACACTAAAGGCAAAAAGTGGGCGTGGCTCTGACCCTGAGGGTCGGGACATTCATCAAAATCAATAGTGGACGCCCTCAGGCTATAAGGAATACATAAACCAAGTACCAAGCTGATTCATTCAGAATTGCGGCCTGTAAACGACAAACACAAAAATTGGTCGTATCTTGCCTGTGTGAGTCGGGACATGCAGTTGACGTCCTTAGGCTATATGGAATACATATCCCAAGTTTTAAGACGTCAAGACGATCCATTAAGAATCGTGGCCTGTAGACAACACACATAGACACGAAGTAAAAATGGGCATGGCTCTGCCCCTGGGGGTTAGGAAATCACCAAAACAATAGGGGTCATCTTTAGGGTATAAGGAATAGGTTTGTAAAGTTTTAAAAGTATCTGTTAAGAATTGCATCCTGTAGGCGAACACAAGACACAAAAGCATTGGGCGTGGCTCTGTCCCAGGGGGTCCGTCATGCACCAAAAATAATAGTGGTCAGCCTTAGGGTATAAGGAATAAGTATAAAAAAAGTTTTCAAGACGATCGATTAAGAATTGTGGGCTGTAGGTGACACACAGACAGACAACAAAAAAAAATGGGCGTGGCACTGTCCCTTGGGGTTGGACATGCACCAAAAACAATAGGGATCATCCTTAAGGTAAAAAGAATAAGTATTCAAAGTTTCAAGATGATACATTAAGAAATGCAGCCTGTAGACGACAGACAAACAAATACACGAAATGGGTGTTGCTGTCCCATGGGGGTCGGGCATGCACCCAAAACAAAAGGGGTCATCCCTAGGGTATAAGGAATAAGTATTTTAAGTTTCAAGATGACCGATTAAGAATTGTGGCCTGTAGGCGACACACAAAAGAAAATGGGCGTGACTCTGCCCCTGGGGGTTGGGCATGCACCCCAAATGATAGAAATGTTCCTTAGGGTACAAAGAATAATCATTCAAAGTTTCAAGATGATACGTTAAGAAATGTGGCTTGTAGACGACAAACAAATAAATACAAGGAATGGGCGTGGCTCTGCCATTGGGGGTCGGGCATGCACCAAAAAACAATACGGATCATCCTTAGGGTAAGTATACAAAGTTTTAAGAAAATACAGTTAGAATTGCGGCTTCTAGGCGACACAGAGACACACAAAAAGAAAATGGGCGTGGCTCTGCCCCTGGAGGGTTGGGCATGCACCCCAAATGATAGGGATCATCCTTAGAGTATAAAGAGTAAGTATACAAAGTTTTAAAGAAAATCCAATAAGAATTGCGGCCTGTAGGCGACACAAAGACACACGATAAGAAAATGGGTGTGGCTCTGCCCCAGGGGGTTGGGCATGCACCCCAAATGATAGGGATGTTCCTTAGGGTACAAAGAATGTGTATGCTAAGTTTCAAAATTATAAGTTAAGAAATGTGGCCTGTAGACGACAAACAAATACATACTAGAAATGGGCGTGGCTCTGTCCCTGTGGGTCGGGCATGCACCAAAAACAATAGCGATCTTCCTTAGGGTATAAGGAATACGTATACCAAGTTTGAAGAAAATCCAGTAAGAATTGCGCCCTGTAGGCGACACAAAGACACACGAAAAGAAAATGGGCGTGGCTCTGCCCCTGGGGGTGGGGCATACACCCCAAACGATAGGGATGTTCCTTAGGGTACAAAGAATGTGTATGCTAAGTTTCAAAATTATAAGTTAAGAAATGTGGCCTGTAGACGACAAACAAACAAATACTAGAAATGGGCGTGGCTCGGCCCCTGGGGGTCGGGCATGCCCCAAAAACAATAGGGATCTTCCTTGGGGTATAAGGAATAAGTATACCAAGTTTGAAGAAAATCCATGAAGAATTGCGCCCTGTAGGCGAACCACAGACACACACACATACATACACACACACACACACACACACACACACACACAGACAGGGGCGACGGCATAATACGTTCACATTATGAATGTGGACGTATAAAAAATGGGATTTTTGGGGAAACCTATTTTTAAGTAGCTGGGGAAACCTGAGTAATTGTTACACAAATGTGTAAATTGAAACATCTTTAGCCTTAAGGTAAGTTATATTTCATAAAAATACATCTACATTTTTGATACACTGTGTGTAAATTTAAGATCAATCGGATATTAACTTTAACCTCTAGAACATTCACAAGATTTTTCAAAGTGATCAAGGACCATAACTCTGGAAGTAATTATCGAAAATTGCTGAAAATCAATAGGCTTCTTCGTCTCATGACCTTAAACACTTTGAAGTGATCAATGGCAATAACATTGGAAATAATTATCAGATTTCGCTGAAAAACAATAGGATTCTACCTCTCATGACATTAAACACTGTGTATAAATTTAAAGTCAATCGGATATTAACTTTAGTCTCTAGAGCGTCCACAATTGTGGACGCTGGACTGACGTGTAACGGTGAAATAATCAAATATTTTTTAAAATCAGGTAATAATTGTGACCTCTAGACGGACCACAATATAATAATTTTGACCTCCAGATGGACCACAATATAATAAAGGCGATTTTTCGGACAATCAGGGGCCATAATTCAGAAAGTTACAATCCGAAATGCGCAAATATGCAATGGAACCAAGATCTTGAGGTTATAACCATGTATTGCAAGTTTCATCAAAATCGGTTCAAAATTGTACATGTAATAACGGCGTGCGTATTCAAACACATGGTTTCCTATGGCACCCAGACATGAGATCACAGGTGGGAATTAATAAAACAATAGTATTCGTCCAATCAAATCTATATTGTAATAACTGACATTTGTGACTTCTCTTTATATTTAAAATAACACCAACGACAGAAATTAAATAAATTTAAAACGGCACACTGAATGGATTTGTGATTTGTGATTTTAACGGATTTAGTAATTTGAACGGTTTAATCTCACTGTGCCACCTAATCAACTGGTGTTATAGGGTAGTGGTGTGAAAGTTTAAATAAACAAAGGATTATAGACTATCCTTATTAGTACTATTCGCCTAGTTAGGATTTAATTAGGGTTTCACACTGCGAAGCTTGTGTGAAACACTATTGTTTTTGTTAAAATTATTATTCTTATTATTATTATTATTATTCTTCTTTTGTTTTGAGTAGATCTCAGCAACTACGTGTCGCATCGTTACGATTTCTTCGGTTTTACTGGAAAAGTGGGTGTGACTTAGAGGATAAAGCTATTTTGAACGTTCTGCGACAATGCGAAATGTCCGAAATCACCGAAGTTATCGTTTTTACAAATATTGCGGTAATTTTAACAATAATCATGGGATATTAACTTTCGATACATTTTGGCATAGCTGGAGACAGGGCACATAGCTGCGCTACTTTCGATTTTTGATTTTCGGCAAATCTTCGAAGATATTAGGCGCCAAATTTCGGAAATTTAAAATTTTACAAAAAACTTTTTTATTTATGAATATTTTTTAGTCGTGTTGTGCACAGAATTAAAGAGTCATCTGACTTGCGCAAAAATGTTAAAAAATTTTGTCTCAGTAATTTTCCTTGGCCTCCATTGGCTAATTCAGTTTTTCAGTCCTAGATTAATTTTTTATTGTTCGATTTGTATAAAACAAAGTTCATATGCTTCGTTGTCTCAATTGTCATTTTTTTTATTACCAAAAGTGTTATCTGTCGGCACCGGAAGTGGCATAATTTTACCAAAAACTACAATTTTGACAGTTAGGTACATTTTTTGAAAACAAATATTATTTTTTTGAAAAATTATATGACTCAAAGAGTGTGTCCTTTAAAGGCGCAAAAAATGTCGGAAGCAGTTTTTTTAATTTCTTTTTCATTTTCTAGCAAATTGGATTAAGAGGTGAAAAAAGGCGTAAAATTGACCTATTTACAACTCATTCAGGCTTTTCAGATTTTAAAATATTTTTACGTAACTTTTATAAACTTGTAGCTATAATCCATACGAAGAGAATGTATGTGAAAATTAGTTTGTAATATAAGCAGTTGCCGAGAAATAGGCAATTTTGCATGAGTCACTTTTCACGTAATTTTGGCTGTAAAAGAATCAATTATTATTCGATTTTCAATTTTCTTTCGCCATTGGATGCCTAATGCCATAGTGGACTATGTCAAACCATTTTACCCCTTGCGCTGCCACCGGAAATGACGTCATTTGCTCAAAACTTAAATTTTAGCCTTCAAAAAACAATATTTTATTCAAATGAGTCGTATTTGTTATTTTTTTCAAATTGTGATATTTGATTCTATTGATCAAATAGATTGAACCCATACGATCATACAGATACCACAAAATGGTTTCTAACTTGTACGGTTGCAGAGAAATGGGCGATTTTCATTAAGTCACTTTTCAAGGTTTTTGGTCTATAAAAATGTCAGTTATTATTCGATTTTCATAAAAATTTCACCATATGATATCTTGTGTCATTTATGATTTCATAGAACTAATTTAACATTTTCAGTATCACCGGAAGTAATGTCATTTTGGCAAAAACTGTATTTTTAGCCTTCAAAACAGACATTTTTTTCAAATGAGTCTAATTTGTAATATATTTCAAATTATGATATTTGATTCCAATCAACAAATGGATTGAACCCATACCATCATATAGATACCAAAAGATAGTTTTTATCGTGTACGGTTGCCGAGAAATAGACGATTTTCTACAAGTCACTTTTCAAGGTTTTTGGTCTATAAAAGTGGCAATTCTCATTCGATTTACATACAATTTTCGCCATTATGCTGCCTTATGCCATTTCTGATTTCATAAAACTAATTGAACATTTTCATTATCACCGGAAGTAATGAAATTTTGCCAGGATCACTTACAAGTAACATATATATATATAAAATGAATTGATATTGCTGGATTTGGTTGATTCTTCGTCCATTTTATTTGATGTTTACAATGCTTATGTTGAAACCTGTTTGATGGTTTCATTGGTATCGGAAGTGACATATGTTTAAGGGTAACGTGGCACCGAAAGTGTCGTGGCACCAGTGAAACCCGTCATTCCTGCATGCAGGTCTAGTTATTTTAATGATTAAAATATATAAGTTAAGTTCACGTTTCATCGGTTAACGAGTATTTTAAATATTATTCCGGCCTCCCATTTGTGAGATTATCTGATATAGACAACGTTGGGTACTTGGGTTGAATGCCTTAGAAGAAGCTGATTTGGAGATGACAATATTTTAATAAAGTTTGCAGATTATGTTACTGAACAAGTGGTAGAAAGCGATGGTTCACGGACATCTAATCACGTTGGGGGATGGCACAGTAAAATGAAGAAGACCGGAACAAGCCATCCAAAAATATTCAAATTTATTATCATTGTGTAAAAAAAAGAAGACTTTAACTCAAAATACCATAGTTCAATTGGATAATGCGGGACTATTGTCCCCTAAAAGGCGAAAATATAAAAGAGTAGAAAAAATCTATTAATGATCTAAAAAGCGAACTGTTAAATGGAGTAAAAAATGCTATTGAATATACTAACGCCACATCACATTTAGTAGGGTTATGATTCATGTTTGAATATATTTGTTGTTACTTTTATGTAATTTATTGTAAATAAAGTTGTTAATTAGTTTAAACCTAGTAGTTTTAAAAAGCGGACTATACATTTAACACCATTGTATTCGATAATCCACTGGCTTGATTAATCCCCCCTCGAGAACAATAGCGGGTGGCAAAGTGAGATGTTCCCATTTGAACACTGATACATCAGGTGATCAACAATGCTACTCATATAGTGTAATTGATCTATGTATGTACTTTAGTGTATTCTGGCTGTGCTATACTGTACTATTATTCTATAATATGTATATTATGATTGTAGATGGGTGAAATTAAACAAGGCATTGACCTAATAAGCATATACACCAAGTTTGAACATTTCAACTCAATTAGAAGGAGAGTTATTGTGTTCCAAAGTCTCGACCAATCAAATTGCGTATCGCTCTGCTTACCCAGAGCAGAAAATGCTCCTTATCGAACTTAGTCAAGGTATTACTGTAATGAAACTATACACCAAGTTTCATCACTCTCACTTAATTAGAACTGAAGTTATCGTGTCCCAAAGCATCAACCAATCAAATTGCTTATCTCTGCTTACCCTAAGCGGAAAATGCTCATCTTCGAACTCCATCAAGGCAATGACCTAATAAGCATGTACACCAAGTTTGAACATTTTAACTAAATTAGAAGGAGAGTTATTGTGTTCCAAACTCTCGACCAATCAAATTGCGTATCGCTCTGCTTACCCTGAGCAGAAAATGCTCATTATCGAACTTAGTCAAGGTATTACTATAATGAAACTATACACCAAGTTTCATCACTCTCACTTAATTAGAACTAAAGTTATCGTGTCCCAAAGCATCAACCAATCAAATTGCTTATCTCTGCTTACCCTAAGCGGAAAATGCTCATCTTCGAACTCCATCAAGGCATTGACCTAATAAGCATATACACCAAGTTTGAACATTTTAACTCAATTAGAAGGAGAGTTATTGTGTTCCAAATTCTCGACCAATCAAATTGCGCATAGCTCTGCTTACCACGAGCAGAAAATGCTCATTATCGAACTTAGTCAAGGTATTACTCTAATGAAACTATACACCAAGTTTCATCAATCTCACTTAATTAGAACTAAAGTTATCGTGTCCCAAAGCATCAACCAATCAAATTGCTTATCTCTGCTTACCCTAAGCAGAAAATGCTCATCTTCGAACTCCATCAAGGCATTGACCTAATAAACACATACACCAAGTTTGAACATTCTAGCTCAATTAGGAAGAGAGTTATTGTGTCCCAAAAAGTGTGACGGACAGACAGACGGACGAACGCATTTTAATAGTCCCCCAACTTTCTTCGAAAGGCGGGGGACAAAAAACCCTAAACAAGTAAAACATATTTATTCAATACAATTGGTGTATGTACGAGTCAAGTATTTAGCACGATTACTTTATCATATTGACATGTGTGAAATGATTTACAGTGAAATCCCGCTTAACGACCAACTCAGAATTACGGGCAACTCACGTATACGACCACATATTAAAAGAACCAATTTTTTTCTTCTATATTCCTTATAAATTGAACTCAGTATTACAGGCAACTCACTATTACGGATTACGACCACCGAAGCCAGTCCCAGTCAGTCAATTTCATTGTTTTTGTGACTCGCGATAACGACCACTGATTTGGATTAATCAGCTCCCGACCGAGATCAAAACGATAACGACCACTGACAGGGATTAGTCAATCTAACGACTGAGATCAAACAGTCGTGGTTGACTGATTTATCGCAACAATTTAACGAGCCGCTAATCTTTCGTTGTTGATTTCATTTTTTAAACAATGGAATTTCTGATTGTTTGTTTTAATTTAAACAGAGTAATTAATAATGATTAAGTGATTTAAACTCTTACTATTTATACGAGTAAATTTTGTCAAGATTATAATTTCTTATTCGCCCTTCGTCTGTTTGTACGATTAAATTTTGTCAAAAGGGTATCATTTCATATTCGACCTTCACCTGTGTAATGGAAAAAACCCGTAGTAATAAGCGTACTCGTGTAGAATTAAGGCTGAAAGCAAAAGTAGAACTTATCAAAAAAAAAAAAAAGTGAGGGTAGAAGCCAAAAATAATTGGCCGAAGAATTTGAAATTGGTAAGACCCAATTACAGACGATTTTGAAAAGAAAGGCAGAAATTATTAATGGATACGAAGAAAATAGAGACAGCGACAGGAAACGTCTCTGTGTTCGCTCGCCGATGGAAGAATGTGGGCGTGGTTTCAGCGTGTGCGTGACAATGATGTGTCTATCTCCGGTCCTACGCTTCGTGAAAAAGCAGATTTAGAGAAAGGCAACATTTCATTTTTTTAAGATGTACGCTGACAGTGGTAGCGTAAATGACGTCGTTGTGAAAAAATGGACTGATAATAGTGTACCTGACATTGTCATTGGTTACGAAGCTCGGGATATCTACAACATGGAAGAGAGAGGAGTGAATTATCAAGGCCCCCCAGATAAAACGCTCTCTGTTCGTGGCTAAACTTGTTCTGGTGTCAAAATAGCAACATGTTTAGAATTTTGAACATGTCTTGTCTGCCGGTTACGTGGAGATCCAATAATAAAAAAGCTTGGATGACAGGATTATTATTTGAACATTTTTCGTCTGCCGGTTACGTGGAGATCCAATAATAAAAAAGCTTGGATGACAGGATTATTATTTGAACATTTTTCGTCTGCCGGTTACGTGGAGATCATCCAATAATAAAAAAGCTTGGATGACAGAATTATTATTTGAACATTTTTCGTCTGCCGGTTACGTGGAGATTTAATAATAAAAAAAAGCATGGATAACATAATTTTTGTTTAAAGGTTGGTTGCGGGATTTTAATCGAAAAATGAAGATAAATAAAGGAAGCATTATGAATTAAAAACTAGACCTGCATGCAGGAATGACGGGTTTCACTGGTGCCATGCTACCCTTAAACATGTCACTTCCGGTGCCAAGTTACCCTCGAACATATGTCAATTCCAGTACCAACGAAACCACTAAACAGGTTTCCAAATTAACATTGCACACAAATATCAATTCATTTTATAAATTTGTTACTTGTAAATGATCTTGACAAAATTAAATTACTTCCGGTGTTAATGAAAATGTTCAATTAGTTTTATAAAATCAAAAATGGCATACGATATCATATAGTGAATATTTTATATAAATCGAATAATAATTGCCACTTTTAAAGAGCAAAAAACGTGAAAAGGGACTTGTAGAAAATCAGCTATTTCTCTGCAACCGTAGAAGTTAGAAACCATTTTGTGGTATCTGTATGATCGTATGGGTTCATTCTATCTGTTGATTGGCATCAAATACCATAATTTGAAAAAGATTTCAAAACAGACTCATTTGAATAAAATATCTGTTTTGAAGGCTAAAAATACAGTTTTTGCCAAAATGACGTTACTTCCGGTGATAATGAAAATCTTAAATTGCTTGTATGAAATCCTAAATGGCATTAGGTATAACATGGTGTAACGTTTACGAAAATCGAATAATAATTGACACTTTTATGGCCCCAAAACCTTCAAAAGTGACCTGTAGAAAACCGTCTATTTCTCGGCAACCGAACAAGTTAGAAACAATTTTATGATATCTATATGACCATATGAGTTGTGTTTATATGTGAATTTAAACCAAAAGTTAAAGTTATTAATACATATTAAGTAATTCTTGGTTGAATAAAACATTGATTTAAAAAGTTTAAAATGCAGTTTTTGACAAAATGGCGTCACTTCCGGTGTCAATTTTAAATTGTAATCAACTTGATATGACGCTACATGCTTTTTGAATCAAATGATGTCACTTTTATAAAAACCCAATAATAATTGACTATTTTACAGGCAAAATAACGAAAACAGTGACTTATGCAGAACTGCCCATTTCTTGGCAACTGCTTATTTTACAAACTAATTTTCACATACATTCTCTTGTTACTGATTATAGCCTGAATGGGTTGTAAATAGGTCAATTTTACGCCTTTTTTCACCTCTTAATCCAATTTGCTAGAAAATGAAATAGAAATTAAAAAAACTGCTTCCGCCATTTTTTGCGCCTTGAAAGGACACACTCTTTTCAAAAAAATAATATTTGTTTTCGAAGAAGGAAAATAACTGTTAAAATTGTAGTTTTTGGTAAAATTATGCCACTTCCGGTGCCGACAGATAACACTATCAGTAACAAAAAAAAAATGACAATTGAGACAACGTAGCATATGAAATTTGTTTTATACAAATCGAACAATAAAAAAATAATCTAGGACTGAAAAACTGAATTAGCCAATGGCGGCCAAGGAAAATTACTGAGACAAATTTTTTTAACATTTTTGCGCAAGCCAGATGACTCTTTAGTTCTGTGTACAACACGACAAAAAATATTCATAAATAAAAAAGTTTTTTGTAAAATTTTAAATTTTCAAAATTTGGCGCCTAATATCTTCGAAGATTTGCCGAAAATCAAAAATCGAAAGTAGCTTACCTATGTGCCATGTCTCCGGCTATGCCAAAATGTATCGAAAGTTAAAATCACATGATTATTGTTAAAATTACTGCAATATTTTAAAAAACGATAACTTCGGTGATTTCGGACATTTCGCATTGTTGCAGAACGTTCAAAATAGCTTTATCCTCTAAGTCACACCCACTTTCCCAGTAAAACTGAAGAAATCGTAACGATGCGACAAGCAGTTGCTGAGATCTACTCAAAACAAAAGAATAATATAATAACTAGACCTGCATGCAGGAATGACGGGTTTCACTGGTGCCATGTTACCTTTGAACTTGAACTTGTGTCACTTTCGGTGGTACGTCACCCTTGAACATATGTCACTTCCGGTACCAATGAAACCAATATACAGGTTTCCACATAAGCATTGCACACATCAAATAAAATGGAAACAGAATCAAACAAATCCAGCAATATCATTTCATTTTATACATTTGTTACATGTAATTGATCCTGACAAAGTTACAGTACTTCCGGTGATAATGTAAATGTTCCATTAGTTTTATGAAATCAGAAATGGCATAAGGCATCACATGGTGAAAATTTTATGTAAATCGAATAATAATTGCCACTTTTATAGACCAAAAACCTTGAAAAGTGACATGTAGAAAATCGTCTATTTCTCGGCAACCGTACAAGTTAGAAACCATTTTTTGGTATTTATATGACTGTATGGGTTTATTCTATTTGTTGATTGGAATCAAATATCATAATTGTATAAACATTACAATTCAGACTCATTTGAATAAAATATCGGTTTTGAAGGCTTAAAATACAGTTTTACCAAAATGACGTTACTTCCGGTGATAATGAAAACGTTAAATTAGTTTTATAACATCGCCTATGACATTAGGCTTCAAAGGGTGAAAATTTTATGAAAATCGAATAATAATTGACACTTTTATGGGCCAAAAACCTTCAAAAGTGACTTTTAGAAAATCGCCTATATCTCGGCAACCGAACAAGTTAGAAACAATTTTATGTTATCTTTTTGACCGTATGAGTTTTGTTAATATGTGAATTTAAACCAAAAGTTAATTTTATTATTATATGTGACGTAATTCTTGGTTGAAAAAAATATTGATTTTAAAAGTTAAAAATTGAGTTTTTGACTAAATGACGTCACATCCGGTGTCAATTTTAAATAGTAATCAACATGATATGACGCAGACTTGCTTTTTGAATCAAATGATGTCACTTTTGTGAACATCCATTAATAATTGACTATTTTACAGGCAAAATTACGAAAACAGTGACTTATGCAAAACTGCCCATTTCTCGGCATTTGCTTATTTTAGAAACTAATTTTAACATACATTCTCTTCGTATGGATTATAGCTACAAGTTTATAAAAGTTACGAAGAAATATTTTAAAATCTGAAAAGCCTGAATAGGTTGTAAATAGGTCAATTTTACACCATTTTTAGCCTCTTAATCGAATTTGCTCGAAAATGAAATCGAAATTAAAAAAACTGCTTCCTACATTTTTTGCGCCTTGAAAGGGCACACTCTTTGACTCAAATAATTTTTCCAAAAAATAATATTTGTTTTCGAAGAAGGAAAATAACTGTCAAAATTGTAGTTTTCGGTAAAATTATGCCACTTCCGGTGCCGACAGGTAACACTTTTGGTAATAAAAAAAATGACAATTGATACAACGAAGCATATGAACTTTGTTTTATACAAATCGAACAATAAAAGATAGGTTGCCAGGCAACGAAACATACGCCCACAGCAGCTAAATCGTCCGGGCAGTCAACAAGGGTTGTTGCATATTTTTACTAATTTCGGTAATGAAACATTTGTAATACACTAAAAACTGATTAAGAGTAACAACTCATTATGTAATTATCAGAAAATCATTAGAATTTGATTGCTTTTTATAAAGTTTTACCCCACGCTAACAATTAGTATATACATGAAACATTTAATATCATGGATTTAGCTGTTCAGTTATCTAAATTCATTGAAAATCAAAATACTTGTTCGTTTCAACACCTTAAACTCTATGTATCAATCTGAAGTCAATCGGATAGTAACTTTGGCCTCTATAGCGTCACAAGAATTTTTGAAGTTATCAAGGGAGATAACTCTGGCAGTAATTATTTGAAATCGCTGAAAATCAATAGGCTTCTTCATCTCATGACCTTAAACACTGTGTATAAATCTAAAGTCAATCGGATATTAACTTTGGCCTCCAGAGCGTCCACAAGATTTTTTGAGGTGATCAAGGGCCATAACTCTGGCACTAACTATCGGAAATCGCTGAAAATTAATAGGCGTCTTCGTCTTATGACCTTAAACACTGTGTATAAATTTAAAGTCAATCGGATATTAACTTTGGCCTCTAGAGCGTCCACAAGATTTTTTGAAGTGATCAAGGGCCATAACTCTGGCACAAATTATCGGAAATCGCTGAAAATCAATAAGCTTCTTCGTCTTATGACCTTAAACACTGTGTATCAATTTGAAGTCAATCGGATATTAACTTTGGCCTCTAGAGCGTCCACAAGATTTTTTGAAGTGATCAAGGGCCATAACTCTGGCACTAATTATCGGAAATCGCTGAAAATTAATAGGCGTCTTCGTCTTATGACCTTAAACACTGTGTATAAATTTAAAGTCAATCGGATATTAACTTTGGCCTCTAGAGCGTCCACAAGATTTTTTGAAGTGATCAAGGGCCATAACTCTGGCACTAATTATCGGAAATCGCTGAAAATCAATAGGTTTCTTCGTCTTATGACCTTAAACACTGTGTATAAATTTGAAGTCAATCGGATATTAACTTTGGCCTCTAGAGCGTCCACAAGATTTTTTGAGGTGATCAAGGGCCATAACTTTGGCACTAATTATCGGAAATCGCTGAAAATCAATAGGCTTCTTCGTCTTATGACCTTAAACACTGTGTATAAATTTGAAGTCAATCGGATATTAACTTTGGCCTCTAGAGCGTCCACAAGATTTTTTGAGGTGATCAAGGGCCATAACTTTGGCACTAATTATCGGAAATCGCTGAAAATCAATAGGCTTCTTCGTCTTATGACCTTAAACACTGTATAAATTTGAAGTCAATCGGATATTAACTTTGGCCTCTAGAGCGTCCACAAGATTTTTTGAAGTGATCAAGGGCCATAACTCTGGCACTAATTATCGGAAATCGCTGAAAAACAATAGGCTTCTTCGTCTCATGACCTTAAACACTGTGTATAAATTTAAAGTCAATCGGATATTAACTTTAGCCTGTAGAGCGTCCACAAGCAATTGTGGACGCCGGACCGACGGACGGACGGACGGGGGCGACGACAATATACGACCACATTTCAATGTGGGCGTATAAAAATTAATCTAGGACTGAAAAACTGAATTAGCCAATGGCGGCCAAGGAAAATTACTGAGACCAAAATTTTTAACATTTTTGCACTAGTCAGATGACTCTTTAATTCTGTGCTCAATACGACTAAAAAATATTCATAAATAAAAAAGTTTTTTGTAAAATTTTAAATTTTCGAAATTTGGCGCCTAATATCTTCGAAGATTTGCCGAAAATCAAAAATCGAAAGTAGCGTAGCTATGTGCCCTGTCTCAGGTTATGCCAAAATGTATCAAAAGTTAAAATCCAATGATTATTGTTAAAATTACTGCAATATTTTCATAAACGATAACTTTGGTGATTTCGGACATTTCGCATTGTCGCAGAACGTTCAAAATAGCTTTATCCTCTAAGTCACACCCACTTTCCCAGTAAAACCGAAGAAATCGTAACGATGCGACACGTAGTTGCTGAGATCTATTCAAATTGGATTCTGAATAATAATAATAATAATAATAATAAGAACTAGACCTGCATGCAGGAATGACGGGTTTCACTGGTACCACGTTACCCTTGAACATGTCACTTCCGGTGCCAAGTTACCCTTGAACATATGTCACTTCCGGTACCAACGAAACCACTAAACAGGTTTCCAAATACTTTGCCCACATCAAATAAAATGGACGCAGAATCAACCAAATCCAGCAATATCAATTCATTTTATACATTTGTTACTTGTAAATGATCTTGACAAAATTACATTACTTCCGGTGTTAATGAAAATGTTCAATTAGTTTTATGAAATCAGAAATGGCATAGATATCATATAGTGAACATTTTTTTGTAAATTGAATAATAATTGCCACTTTTAAAGACCAAAAAACTTGAAAAGTGACTTGTAGAAAATCGGCTATTTCTCTGCAACCGTACAAGTTAGGAACCATTTTGTGGTATTTATATGACTGTATGGGTTTATTCTATTTGTTGATTGGCATCAAATATCATAGTTTGAAAAAGATTTCAAAACAGACTCATTTGAATAAAATATCTGTTTTGAAGGCTAAAAATACAGTTTTTGCCAAAATGACGTTACTTCCGGTGATAATAAAAATTTTAAATTACTTGTATGAAATCCTAAATGGCCTTAGGTATAACATGGTGTAAAGTTTATGAAAATAGAATAATAATTGACACTTTTATGGCCCCAAAACCTTCAAAAGTGACCTGTAGAAAACCGTCTATTTCTCGGCAACCGAACAAGTTAGAAACAATTTTATGATATCTATATGAACATATGAGTTGTGTTTATATGTGAATTTAAACCAAAAGTTAAAATTATTAATACATATTAAATAATTCTTGATTGAATATAACATTGATTTAAAAAGTTTAAAATGCAGTTTTTGACAAAATGACGTCACTTCCGATGTCAATTTTAAATTGTAATCAACTTGATATGACGCTACATGCTTTTTGAATCAAATGATGTCACTTTTATAAAAATCCAATAATAATTGACTATTTTACAGGCAAAATAACGAAAACAGTGACTTCTGCAGAACTGCCCATTTCTTGGCAACTGCTTATATTACAAAGTAATTTTAACATACATTTTCTTCGTATGGATTATAACTACAAGTTTATAAAAGTTACGAAGAATATTTTAAAATCTGAAAAGCCTGAATAGGTTGTAAATAGGTCAATTTTACGCCTTTTTTCACCTCTTAATCCAATTTGCAAGAAAATAAAATAGAAATTAAAAAAACTGCTTCCGCCATTTTTTGCGCCTTGAAAGGACACACTCTTTGAGTCATATAATTTTTAAAAAAAATAATGTTTTAGAAGATCGTAAATAACTGTCAAAATTATAGTTTTTGGTAAAATTATGCCACTTCCGGTGCCGACAGATAACACTTTTGGTAATAAAAAAAATGACTATTGAGACAACGAAGCATATGAACTTTGTTTTATACAAATCGAACAATAAAAAATCAATCTAGGACTGAAAAACTGAATTAGCCAATGGCGGCCAAGGAAAATTACTGAGACAAATTTTTTTAACATTTTTGCGCTAATCAGACGACTCTTTAATTCTGTGCACAACACGACTAAGAAATATTCATAAATAAAAAAGTTTTTTGTAAAATTTTAAATTTTCGAAATTTGGCGCCTAATATCTTCGAAGATTTGCCGAAAATCAAAAATTGAAAGTAACGTAGCTATGTGCCCTGTCTCCGGCTATGCCAAAATCTATCGAAAATTAAAATCCAATGATTATTGTTAAAATTACTGCAATATTTTCAAAAATGATAACTTCGGTGATTTCGGACATTTCGCATTGTCGCAGAACGTTCAAAATAGCTTTATCCTCTAAGTCACACCCACTTTCGCAGTAAAACCGAAGAAATCGTAACGATGCGACAAGCAGTTGCTGAGATCTACTCAAAACAAAAGAAGAATAATAATAATAAGAATAATAATTTTAACAAAAACAATAGTGTTTCACACAAGCTTCGCAGTGTGAAACCCTAATTATAACGTGATAAAGACTTCATAACATGCATAATTATTATTATGTTTTCATGATGTGTTTTAACATTACATCTGTTATTAGTAACAAAGTATGTCTTTACTGTATATAATTTACCTAACGCTGTCTGTTTTTCTTTGAATTTGTCTAAAGCATGCTCACTCAGTAATGAGACCAACTCACTATTAAGACCACATCTAAACAGTCCCACATGTGGTCTTAATAGAGGGATTTCACTGTATTTTACACCCGCTTCCAAGCCATTTTATATCGGCACATGCACCATTCCTTAAATAGCACCATGCCCCTTTAACAAAGAATTGCATGCTTTTTTGTGAGGCAAAGAGTCTTTGTACCCTGTGATGCATAGTTCTCCACACAATCTGTCGCCTCAATAATCCAAATGTTACTATTAATAATCTGTTTATCCATGGGATAGGTTGCAATTCATAAGATCTTGTTTGACATTTCTTTGGTAACATCTTCGGAGTGATGACGCATAAAACAATGACAATTAATATTTGTGGCTGTGATAATTACTGGAAACAGAATGGGGTTTAATTGGAATACGTATCGTCTTTTGTATGAATACGGTAAGCAGTTTGTATTTTGAATTTGTAAGTCAAAAAGCTTCAAGTACAAAAATATTTTGTAAAAGGGATGACGTGGCTATATTTAAGAAATGACTGAAATGTCATGTAATTATAAATACATCATGCGTGAATAATTCCCAATTGCATGAAAATTCCAAAACCAAAATATATATAAAAAAATCTCGTGTTTGCCATTGCTTCATTTAATTAGCTAAGTGAAAGTTGGGTTGTATTTACATACGTTATTCATTTTTAAATAAAAATTCAAACACTTAAATATAAAACTCTAAGGTCATTTTCGTTTTGGTCTTCTCCAACTAAACACTGAAAACGGGACGATATAATAAAATCGATAGAAATAAAAGATTATGCAAATGTTGAAGATGAATATCACTTTCTGCTGTGCTGTCCCGCTTATATTCATCCGTAGAAAATATTTTTCAGTCTGCGACATTAGCGCTTGTCCGATTGCCCGGACAAGTAAAATTTACGCCGGACAAGTAAAACTTTCATTGGGACTTGCCCGCCGGTACAGCACTATTTTTCAATAGAATTAGATACAAATGTACATTGACGGAGATGACACACGCGAAAATTTCGCTAAAAAAAAAAAAAAAAAAAAAAATTAAAATATCCATTTCCCCGTTGCTCACACTTTTAAAGTTTGGGTTTCGGCAAAAGATGGAGGAAAAGCGTTGGAGCGCAGTTTCTACTCCAAGGGAGACAATTCCATTTAATATTTGTCTGCTTCCGCTTTGACTGTGACCTTTCCTTGACTTTCGTTGTTGTCTTTCGCTTTCGCTCTTTGTCGTCGGGAAGGGATGATGTTAAGATGGGTGAAAGGGGCACATCCCGGCAAGACACTGAGTAATAGTAGGAAACGATGCGGCGACGATTCTCAAGTAGTCGAATCAACAAAGCGCAGGTATGAATTTGTTTCACGTAAACGTGAATTCCAACAACACTGGTTGACTGGTAGGCCGTGGTTAACTGTGAACCAGAGGGAGAATGATTCTGTCTCCATAACCTGTTCTCCCTGCATCCAAACAAATAAAAATAATCGATTTGTGGATGGGATCACTGACAATTTTAGGATTGACACGATTCAATCACATGAGATATCCAAGGCACACATTCATGCCACATCTATTTGTGAACGAAAAGATTCCAATTCGTCAGTAGCATCAAAAGCTCTGATGCCTTTAAAAAAGATAGGTTGCCAGGCAACGAAACATACGCCCACAGCAGCTCAATCGTCCGGGCAGTAAACAAGGGTTGTCGCATATTTTTACTTTTTTTGGTAATGAAACATTTGTAATACACTCAAATCTGATTAAGAGTAACAACTCATTATGTAATTATCTGAAAATCATTAGAATTTGTTTGCTTTTTATAAAAGTTTTGCCCCACGCTAACAATTATACTATTCAAAAAAAGTAAGGGATATTTGATTTTGGGGGCATAATACTAAAATATGCAAATTACGAAAAAAGTCACTATAGAACCTAACAGAAGAAACATTTCCAGTTACATGTGACACCCAAACGCACCAATAGCTACCGCATGGAATGCAAGTGATGCTTGGGATCATCATGGGGGTCCAACCCAAGATTTGCACGACTCTGACTTAGAATGTTACAGTCATTGTGGCATTGAATTCCAGGGTGGAAACATCAGTTTAATTGTTTTAGTGAACGGAAAACAAATTTTGATATGCGTCGACTTACCCAAAATGAAAGGTTAGTGCCCTCGGCATGCTACAGATCGGCACAACAGAGGCGGTTGTGGCGCGGACGATGAATGTTTCTCAGTCTGTCATAAGCAGGCTATGGTCCAGATACCGTGATACACAATCTGTACAGTACAGACCACGCTCAGGTAGACCAAGGGCAACAACTCAAGCCCAGGATCGATTTATCCGTACCTTGGCCTTGAGAAATCGTGTATCACAGCAAATCAGATCAGCGCTCGTCTTCAAACAGACACTGGTGTGAGAGTGAGTGAGTGACCAGTAACAAGATTTTGGGGCAAGTAAAAAAATTTGGGGGAAGTAAAAGTTGTCATTGTACTTGCCCGCAGGGCGAGTGAGTTTGAAAGTTAATGGTGCAGACTGATTTTGGGTCTTTTCCATCTCTTCAAAAATTAAAAAAAAAATCTCGCGAATCAAAGTGATAATATAAAACTGCTATATCTTGGAAAATATTTGTACCACTCAATAAAAAATAAGAGAAAAACCATACCTAATGGCAAATGGTTTGGGTTGGGATTAGGTTATCTATATTTCAGTTTATAAGGGTGGGAGGGGGATTATATATTATATGCTGTTATTGTTATCTGTTGGTATATTTATATTACAATGCAAAATATTTATATCTGTATATAATATTGGGCAATAGCAAACTTTTTGCTTCGCCTGTAATAAAAGTTCAATTAATTGAACATTATGGATTGGCAATAAAACCATGATTAACTGAGTGGGTTGTATGAAACAATTCTTTAAAAACAAATGGTTTTCTCAAATTAGCTTAAAGTTCATATAGACACAAATCATTAAATGGTTAAACAGCTGTGATACCTGACAAAAAGTTACTACACTAAAACAATGACTTCGGATTGTAATTCATGTAAATTTAGTGAAATTCCACGCGACGCTCTTTCTATTATTCTTAATATTTTAACAGATTGTGTTATATTTTAAATGATTCATATTCATGTAATTATCAATGCAGTGACCGCCCTAGACATTCGCCAATGACGACAAATATTTCTATTGGCGAATAAAGTGATGATTCTGGCGAAAATTTTGGCGAATGAATTATTTTGTAAATCTGTTAATGTTAAAGTTGAAATAGTTTCGTTAAACGTTTTTTTCGATTATTCAATGGAGTGTCTATTTTTAGTACATTAATTTCTCTAGTCTCAATCGTACAAGTCGCAAATCAGTCAATGTCACGCATTAAAACGACTGAAAGATCGAGTCTAGAGACTATACAACACAGTTACGCCCAATTTGTGTGGCACTGCACTGTTTACATATGCTCGCCACTTGCCGAGTGTACATTCGCTTCACTACACGTAGCGATATTCCGATATCAGCCATTCCACGCTATCAGAACATCAAACCCAAAATTAAAATCACAAAATTATTTTGTTTTTCGAACATTATTTGTATCCTAATATCATATTCTTAAATCATGCAATATGTCATCCTAAAATAATAACATTTTCTATATATATTGGCCACCCGCAGTCCTTGTCCTCAAATGGTAAGAATGATATAAACATGATGTTATGGAATAAAAATGGAGTATACCAGGAAAATTCTGTTACAATCTGGTTCAATTTTGACCAAATGAGATCAAAAAGGTCACCGTTCACTCAGTTAAAGAAATCTGTCGATGAGTTAAGCTGATACCCAATTTTTCCGGATCCAAAAACTACCTCATTTTGATGGTCACACAAGTCACAAAGCGAGTATATTTCTTTTATAGCACCCTTTTAAAATAACTTTATTATTTGACAAATATTAATGATAAATAAGCATAAAAAGCTGAATATATGAATGCATTTTCATAATGCTATTTCTTTTTTCCAGTGCAAAAAAACTACTTAAAGTCGTGTCACGCGAGTCACATGTCACGCGAGTCACGCTAATTGTTCTACTGAGTAACGCTAATTGTTCTACTTTAACAATCCTTTTTAGTGACTTTAGGGCAGTAATTCAGTTTGCTATACTACTTGTACCATGTTTTTCATTCCAAAACTAATTTCTTGCTTTATTTCCAGGATAATCTATATACTTGGCCTTCGGTTCCAGAGGAATCCTGGCTATATATAAATGATCTTGTTTGCATCATGTCTCAGTCAGATTAAGCTAATATTAGACCTCAACTCATTTTTAATGAGGAGAGCATACATGTATCTAAAGTCCCTCAGATAGTTGGAACTATGAAATGTATATTGACAAAGGCATGAAATTCTGGAATGAATATTCAACATTAATGAAATAGCTTTAACCATTGATCTTGTATGAAATGTGTTCAGAGACCCCTCTAGGGTGGGTGTGTGCGACTGTAAAGAATTTATAATTTTTATCGCAATGTTTTTTGAGCAAATTCATTCTTGTTTGTTTTGACAATGAAATACAACCCAAAAATTAGTTTTTTATATTGAAACATTAGTGTTTTTTCTACTTGTCACGCGAGTCACATTTTCATGTCACGCAAGTCACATACAAAATCTAAGTTCATCACAAAACTTTACAATAAAACACCACATTGCTACAAAATGATGCTACAGCTGATCAATTTAGCTTCACATACATATAAGTCATATTCCTATATTCTAATTACCTTTCTACTAAATTGGGGATCAGTATCATTACCTATGAACGCGCTGCAAATGCATGTCACGCAAGTCACAACTCATTATGATCACGTTGAGCTAAATTTTTTACAAGAAAGTAATATTTAAAGTGTTTCTCATGTAACAGAACACAAAAACTTTAATTGGGAGAAGTTTTGATGGAAACTGATTATTAGGTTTCATGATATTCATATCTAAATATTTGTGATGAGTAGAAATGTCACGCGAGTCACCGTGGAATGGCTGATATGACACCTAACGGTTTTACCGATATCAGATATTGACAGCGAAGTATATCGGCCGATACAAATAAATTACCGATAGTGGTGGATATAAAACCATTACACATTAAAATGTCTCGAATGGCATGATGATCTATGTAGATATTTGTCTTTATTTTAGTCGGGAAACGCATGGTACTTTTACTATTTTACTGTGGGAATCAACATAAACCCTGTGTTGTTTAAGTAATAATTGGGCCAAGCTTCTTACGCAATCAAAAATATACACCATCCATTATGAATTAAATTATTTGTTGTATCATTAATGGTCGAGATTATCATATTTGAAGTGTTAATTACTATATAATGCCTTACAGTAATCGGCACGGCATCTGTACATGGATATCTATACGTGTGCATTAGTTCATGCGGTAATGAAAGGATACATCAAAGCGATACCTTCATGACCCGTCAACAGTGGCTATCACGTGACATTCTCCCGCCATTTCTAGAACTATTGTTAAACATAACGCTAACGCTACAATATACGTCCACATTCCTGCTTTGATTGATATGGTACTTTGTCAAGAAGGCTAGGCGTTTGGTTTGTTTAGCGTTGAGGGTCGTGCACCAACATTAATAGTTGTCGTCCTTAGAGTATAAGGAATAACTATACCAAGATAATCCATTCAGAATTGTGCTTTCCTAACACTAAAGGCAAAAAGTGGGCAAGGCTCTGCCCCTGGGGGTCGGGACATTCATCAAAATCAATAGTGGACGCCCTCAGGCTATGAGGAATACATAAACCAAGTACCACGCTCATTTTAAGAAAATCCAGTTAGAATTGCGGCTTCCGGACGACACAGACACACAAAAAGAAAATGGGCGTGGCTCTGCCCCAGGGGGTTGGGCATGCACCCCAAACAATAGGGATCATCCTTAGAGTATAAAGAGTAAGTATACAAAGTTTTAAAGAAAATCCAATAAGAATTGCAGCCTGTAGGCGACACAAAGACACACGATAAGAAAATGGGTGTGGCTCTGCCCCAGGGGGTTGGGCATGCATCCCAAATGATAGGGATGTTCCTTAGGGTACAAAGAATGTGTATGCTAAGTTTCAAAATTATAAGTTAAGAAATGTGGCCTGTAGACGACAAACAAATACATACTAGAAATAGGCGTGGCTCTGTCCCTGGGGGTCAGGCATGCACCAAAAACAATAGAGATCTTCCTTAGGGTATAAGGAATACGTATACCAAGTTTGAAGAAAATCCAGTAAGAATTGCGCCCTGTAGGCGACACAAAGACTCATGAAAAGAAAATGGGCGTGGCTCTGCCCCTGGGGGTGGGGCATACACCCCAAACGATAGGGATCATCCTTAGAGTATAAAGAGTAAGTATACAGTCGTGGCCAAAAGAATAGGACCACGCTTGAAAATGGTTGGATTTCTTCCATCTAAATTCATGTGATCATATATCTGCAACCTAAGGGCCGATTTTAACAAATGAGGTATCGATGGATAGGTTATGTGAAGTATCTTCATCATACATGCACATGCATGTTTGAACAATGACGTCATCACGACTATGACGTCATGACAGTGTACTGAAGATTTAGAATCTAGCAACATCGGGATGGTGGCAGAAATTATTACCAAACTGAGATAAAATTCGATCAACGAACATTTATTTCATTTCTAAATGATTAGTTAACATGCAAACTAACATCAGTGATGATCAGTAGTCAATACTTCTTGTGTCCCCCACTGTTGGCTTTAAAAGGTGCTTGCTTCTGCTCCGATTTAGGGCGTCGTTGATGACGTCATAGCCGTGATGACGTCATCATTCAAACATGCATGTGCATGCGTAATGAGCATACTTCAAATAACCTATCCATCGATACCTCATTTGTGCAAATCGGCCTTCAGGTGGCAGATATATGATCAAATGAATTTACAAGCCAAGTAAGAAATCCAACAATTTTCAAGCGTGGTCCTATTCTTTTGGCCACGACTGTACAAAGTTTCAAGATTATAAGTTAAGAAATGTGGCCTGTAGACGACAAACAAACAAATACTAGAAATGGGCGTGGCTCGGCCCCTGGGGGTCGGGCATGCCCCAAAAACAATAGGGATCTTCCTTGGGGTATAAGGAATAAGTATACCAAGTTTGAAGAAAATCCATGAAGAATTGCGCCCTGTAGGCGAACCACAGACACACACACATACATACATACATACACACACACAGGGGCGACGACATAATACGTTCACATTATGAATGTGGACGTATAAAAATAAAACATCTAATGGGAACCTATTTGTTGATAATATTATTAATTAATAAAGTATGATCTTTATTATGAGTTTTTATTTGTCGACACAATAACCAAGCATAACAATATAAATCACTAAATTATTTCTAAATTTATATCGGCATCTAGAAGCCGGAATGTATTAGACAGTGATTACGTGACATCAAAGGAATATCCCCCTTTCATCCTTTATTCCACCAGGCGCAAACCACCTGATATTTCCCACCTTTTCCAAAACTTCTACTCATATATTGACAGACAATATAGTGAACTAGATAAAACGAAGTAAAAAAAAGAAAAAATACGTAGCATTTTAGATAAAGGATACTCATAAGGATTTTGTACTGTTTATTATTTCCTTCCTACGGCTGCTATAAGTCTTGTATTACCGATACGTTTAAAAAGCAACAAGCACGTAGTTTCATTTTTAATTAACAAACATATGAATAAACATAACGCTAACGCTAAAATATACGTCCACATTCCTGCTTTGATTGATATGGTACTTTGTCAAGAAGGCTAGGCGTTTGGTTTGTTTAGCGTTGAGGGTCGTGCACCAACATTAATAGTTGTCGTCCTCAGAGTATAAGGAATAACTATACCAAGATAATCCATTCAGAATTGTGCCTTCCTAACACTAAAGGCAAAAAGTGGGCGTGGCTCTGCCCCTGGGGGTCGGGACATTCATCAAAATCAATAGTGGACGCCCTCAGGCTATAAGGAATACATAAACCAAGTACCACGCTGATTTTAAGAAAATCCAGTTAGAATTGCGGCTTCTAGACGACACAGAGACACACAAAAAGAAAATGGGCATGGCTCTGCCCCTGAGGGTTGGGCATGCACCCCAAACAATAGGGATCATCCTTAGAGTATAAAGAGTAAGTATACAAAGTTTTAAAGAAAATACAATAAGAATTGCGACCTGTAGGCGACACAAAGACACACGATAAGAAAATGGGTGTGGCTCTGCCCCAGGGGTTGGGCATGCACCCCAAATGATAGGGATGTTCCTTAGGGTACAAAGAATGTGTATGCTAAGTTTCAAAATTATAAGTTAAGAAATGTGGCCTGTAGACGACAAACAAATACATACTAGAAATGGGCGTGGCTCTGTCCCTGGGGGTCGGGCATGCACCAAAAACAATAGAGATCTTCCTTAGGGTATAAGGAATACGTATACCAAGTTTGAAGAAAATCCAGTAAGAATTGCGCCGTGTAGGCGACACAAAGACACACGAAAAAAAAAATGGGCGTGGCTCTGCCCCTGGGGGTGGGGCATACACCCCAAACGATAGGGATGTTCCTTAGGGTACAAAGAATATGTATGCAAACTTTCAAGATTATAAGTTAAGAAATGTGGCCTGTAGACGACAAACAAACAAATACTAGAAATGGGCGTGGCTCGGCCATGCCCCAAAAACAATAGGGATCTTCCTTGGGGTATAAGGAATAAGTATACCAAGTTTGAAGAAAATCCATGAAGAATTGCGCCCTGTAGGCGAACCACAGACACACACACACACAGGGGCGACGGCATAATACGTTCACATTATGAATGTGGACGTATAAAAATGATATAAAATATTTGGCTAAAACTTTCTGAATTGGCTAATAAAATTTTGATTTGGCTAAAAATTTGGCTAATGGTTTTAAGGGTCTAGGGCGGTCACTGTCAATGTATACAATTCGCTTTTTGTTATTACATCATCATTGCCAATTCAATTTCGGGGAACTAATTAAACAATGCGATATACTTTATTACTAAAACATCGGTGAACTGAACTAAAATTTAAATTAAAACGCCAATTCAAAAATACTAATATACAACCGTGAACTCATCTCGTTCGTGATCGGTTATCAACAAAAATCAAAGTGTAAAACTTATTTATTCCATACATTATTTTTTATTTAACAATAAGTGCAACTTGGTTAATACGCCCAAGTCTTGTCAGTCTCATTTTAAAAATCCACATGGAATTTCGTATCTGAAATAACACTTGCGCCTTTTCTCTGCAGGATAGAAATCTTAGCTTACCATCTAGGCACTGCTTATTATAAAAAGAGTAAGTGGTTTCGCATTATGTGTTACGCATTATGTGGCGTAAGATCAATTACACTATATACGAGTAGCTTTATTGTTGATCTCCTTGTATCAGTGTTCAAATATGCCGTTTATACTTTGATGTTTTAAATTCATTTAATTTCTGTCATTGGTGTTATTTTAAATATAAAGAGAAGTCACAAATGTCAGTTATTACAATATAGATATAGATTTGATTGGACGAATACTATTGTTTTATTAATTCCCACCTGTGATCACATGTCTGGGTGCCATATGAAACCATGTTTTTGAATACGCAAGCCTTTATTACAGTATGGATTAATTGTTTGATTTCTGGAATGCTTTTGTTTTAATTTCGGTTCAAAAATCGGTTCAAAATTGTGACCTACATGTATATATATATAGGTTCAACAACTTTTATATAACATATTTTCACACTATTTGCGTACAAACGGTGGCCATTTTGTCCGTCAATTTTGGTCCGATTTTCACGAAATTCGAAGTCAGCCTATATTACCATGTAACGGTGATATAATCAAACGGTTTTTTAAATCGGATAATAATTTTGACCTCCAGAGCGACCACAAGCTAAAAAGGGCAATTTTTCGGACAATCAGTGGTCATAATTCAGGAAGTTACGATCCGATGGGTGCAAATATCGAAAGGAACCAAGATCTTTGGGTTATAAACATACATGTGGGTCATTCCAGGTCAGATCAACACAGAAATCTGAAATTTTTAACCCGACCCCCTTCGATTTTGATGAAATTTTGTACACATGATGTCTATGACGAGAAAAGCCCAAATCTGAAATTTTAGCCAAATCGACCCATTGGAGGCCGAGATATGACCTTTTGAACTTTTGACCATTTTGACATTTTTCACGTTCCCCTGAAATTTCAAATCCTCATATCTCAGCAACCAGTATGCCTATCAGGGTGTAATTGGTGTCGTTGGAAAGCTAGAAAGACAAGGAATTCATTTCCGACCCCAGAATCTAACTTGAAGCAAGTTTAGTGGTTTTTATTTTTTCACCCAAGTTTTGACCTTGACCCAAAGGCCCTGGTGACCTTGACCTGAACTTTTGTCCCAATGAAAGCTAAGACGGTCTACTATCATATGTTTAAAGATCACAATGGTAAAATTTTTCTTTTCCGAGATACCATGTCTTTAATTTCACCATGGTTACATCAATAACACAGTATTTCACTGGGTGGGAGCTATCTGGACTATGTGGTACATAAAAAATTCAAAATAACAAAATCTTCAGTTCAAACTCAATTCAGCTTTATTGAGAGCCATTTTCATTTAAAACTGATCATCAGATTTTATCGATTTCATTTATGGTACACAAGCAGCACTACAATTGCAGCATAAGTATTTTGACCAGTCAACATAAACTAAGTAAGATATGAATTTACGTTCATGATGTGCACAGATTTTAGAGATAGACTCCATGTCCAATTTAGTCTGCAGAGATAATACCTCTCTCTCTTGTCTATCCGTCACCCGTCGTATGGACGGCGTTCGAATGTGGGTAGTCCGATGACACTGATCCAATGAAGAAAAGCTACAATCCTCCAACTCCATGTTTGCATTGAAAAACAATATCCGCAAAATGAAGAAACTAACTATTGATTGAAACGAATATCAAATGAAATTGAAACTGCTACATATTTGTCTATGTACAGAAGACGCTCTAGACACTGACCAACCATTGAAATTGGCTGTGACTTGTGAGGAGTTATCTTGTGAATCTACTCGATGTTCAAGTTCCTTATCAGAGTAACATAAACAAACGCCAAAATGCAGCTAAATAAATGGGGTTCACAATAATCACTACCAGAGAACTTTACCAAGCTAATTATAGTAATCTGATCTGCTGCCATGCTGAATTTATGGAAGCATGGTACAATTGAATTGATGATATCTTGGGAAAGAACAATTTTACCATTGGGATCTATGGTAGACTGTCTTAGCTTTCATTGGGACAAAAGTTCAGGTCAAGGTCACCAGGGCCTTTGGGTCCAGGTCAAGGTCAAAACGTGGGTAAAAATATCGAAACTCCCAAAAGTGTTCCTGATGAGTTCTGATGCCAGAAATGGATTCCTTGTCTTTCTAGCTTTCCAACGACACCAATTACACCATGATAGGCCTACTGGTTGCTGAGATATGAGGATTTGAAATTTCAGGGGAACGCGAAATATGTGGAAAAGGACAAAAGTTCATATCTCAGTAACCAATAGGTCGATTTGGCTAAAATTTCAGATTTAGGCTTTTCTAGTCTTAGACATCACTTATGCAAAATTTCATCAAAATCGGAGGGGGTCGGGTTAACACCGTGTGTTGATCTGAGCTGGAATGAGCCATGTCAAGTTTCATCAAAATAGGTTCAAAATTGTGACCTCTATAGGGTCAACAAGCTAAAAACATGTTATTTCGTACAATCAGGGGCCATAATCCATGAAGTTCTGATCCGATACATGCCAATATCGAAAGGAACCGAGATCTTATGGGGATAAACCTATATTTCAAGTTTCGTCAAAATCGGATAGGAATTGTGGGCGCATAAAATGTGATTTTTCGGACTATCAGAGGACATAATTCAGGAAGTTACGATCCGGTGGGCATAAATATGGAAAGGAACAAAGATCTTTGGGTTATAAACATGCATTTCGAGTTTTATCCAAATCGGTTCAAAATTGTGACCTCTACACTGTTCACAAGCTAAAAACGTGATCAGGGGCCATAACCCATGACATTACAGTCCAATACATGCCAATATCGAAAGGAACTGAGATCTTAGGGTGATAAACCTATATTTTAAGTTTCATTGAAATCAGATAAAAATTGTGACCTGTAGACTGTTCACAAACAATTGTGGACGAAGGACAAACAGGGACGACGACAATGTAATTCCATAGAAAATGTGGGCATATAAAAATTTTAGGCGAATCCTTGTCCATTGACAGCATAAGCCTTTTCACGAAAAAGATTCAGAGATTCGTGTGAATTTCAAACCTTGAATAATGCTTTTAAAAATAGTTTACCTTGAACATTGCCACTGACTGTAACACTGCTCCATGACTTGACACCCACATTTGTGCCCCCAGGTGTACTTGTCTGTAACAAAATCAAAAAGTTAATATCTAACATGTCAATACATCTCCAGCAATCTGGAAAGATAGGTTGCCAGGCAACGAAACATACGCCCACAACAGCTAAGTCGTCCGGGCAGTCAACAAGGGTTGTCGCATATTGTTTCTTTTATCAGTAAGGAGAACATTTACAACACATGTTAATCTTATTACGAGTAATAGCCCATTAAATAATTATCAGAATTGATTAGAATAGTTTTGATGGTTTGTCTGAAGGCCTTTGTCCACAAGATATTTCAAAGTGATCAAGTGCCAGAAATTATCAGATATCACTGAAAATCAAATAGGATTCTTCGTCTCATGACCCTAACCACTGTGTACAAATTTAAAGTCAATCGGATATTAACTTTAGCCTTTAGAGCATTCATAGGGTTTTTCAAAGTGATCAAGGGTCATAACTCTGGCAGTAATTATCGGATATCGCTGAAAATAAATAGGCTATTTTTATCATGACTGTAAATAGTGTGTATAAATTTAAAGTCAATCGGATATTAACTTTAGATTTTTCAAAGTGATCAAGGGTCATAACTCTGGCAGTAATTATCTGATATTGCTGAAAATCAATAGGCTTCTTTGTATCATGACTTTAAACACCGTGTATAAATTTAAATTCAATCGGATATTAACTTTAGCCTCTAGAGCGTTCACAAGATTTTTCAAAGTGATCAAGGGTCATAACTCTGGCAGTAATTATCAGATATCACCGAAAATCAATAGGCTTCTTCGTCTCATGACCTTAAACACTGTGTATAAATTTAAAGTCAATCGGATATTAACTATAGCCTCTAGAGCATTCACAAGATTTTTCAAAGTGATCAAGGGTCATAACTCTGGCAGGAATTATTGGATATTGCTGAATATCAACAGGCTTCTTCGTATCATGACCTTACACACTGTGTATACATTTACAGTCAATTGGATATTAACTTTAGCCTCTAGAGCGTTCACAAGATTTTTCAAAGTGATCAACGGTCATAACTCTGGTAGTAATTATCGGATATCACCGAAAATCAATAGGATTCTTCGTCTCATGCCCTTAAACACTGTGTATAAATTTAAAGTCAATCAGATATTAACTTTAGCCTCTAAAGCGTTCACAAGATTTTTCAAAGTGATCAAGGGTCATAACTCTGGCAGTAATTATCAGATATCACCGAAAATCAATAGGCTTCTTCGTCTCATGACCTTAAACACTGTGTATAAATTTAAATTCAATCGGATATTAACTTTAGCCTCTAGAGCGTTCACAAGATTTTTCAAAGTGATCAAGGGTCATAACTCTGGTACTAATCATCGGATATCGCTGAAAATCAATAGGCTTCTTCGTCTCATGCCCTTAAACACTGTGAATAAATTTAAAGTCAATCGGATATTAACTTTAGCCTCTAAAGCGTTCACAAGATTTTTCAAAGTGATCAAGGGTCATAACTCTGGTAGTAATTATCGGATGTCACCGAAAATCAATAGGCTTCTTCGTCCCATGACCTTAAACACTGTGTATAAATTTAAAGTCAATCGGATATTAACTTTAGCCTCTAGAGCGTTCACAAGAAATTGTGGACGATGGACGGACAGACCGACCGACAGACGGACGGACGGACGGACCGACAGACGGACGGACGGGGGCGACGGCAATATACGACCACATTTCCATGTGGGCGTATAAAAATCTACCAAGTCAAATTTTGGTAGGGCTGGACGATATTTGAAAATTTCAATATTGCGATATTTTTTCAAAAATCCCCAATATATTGTCAGTATTGCGATATTTTGGTGCACCAAGCAAATGTTGTTGAAAAGCCTAAAGCAGTGGACACATTAGCCAAATCATTCGGCCGAATCAATCGGCGCCAAATTTTATTCGGCAGAATGGGTGGACACACCAGCCGAATGCTTAGCCCGATTCACCAGTCGATTTCGTCACATGATCAAAACATGGCGGCGTCAATGGCTTCAATCACGTGACTTCTCGATATGAGTGACGATTGGCTTATGAATTCTACATTCGGCCGAATGCTTCGGCGAAGCAGACACACCAGGCAAATATCATTCGGCCTATTAAATATTCGACTGAATATATCAAACCTGTTTGATTCAGGCGAATAACAGTGGACACACTAGAAGAATTTTTACGCCGATTGATTCGGCCGAACGATTCGGCTAGTGTGCCCACCGCTTTAGAAAAGGGGGTGCTTATCCTCTCCAACAGCAATGAGGCACCCTTTGAGTTTATTACCTTACTGGTTGTTTTATTAATCATTCTGCATTTTACTAAATAAATTTTATTTAAAGCGGAAATTTCATATTTTCTTAGAAAGTCTAAACATATTTGTTTCTATGGGCCATTGCACAGTGAAGTGGACATTAACAGTAAATTTTTAACTGAATCAAAGATAGGTTGCCAGGCAACGAAACCTACGCCCACAACAGCTAAGTCGTCCGGGCAGTCAACAAGAGTTGTCGCATATTGTTTCTTTTATCAGTAAGGAGAACATTTACAACACATGATAATCTTATTACGAGTAATAGCCCATTAAATAATTATCAGAAATGATTAGAATAGTTTTGATGGTTTGTCTCAAGGCCTTTGTCCACATGATATTTCAAAGTGATCAAGTGCCAGATATCACTGAAAATCAAATAGGATTCTTCGTCTCATGACCCTAAACACTGTGTACAAATCTAAAGTCAATCGAATATTAACTTTAGCTTTTAGAGCATTCACAGGGTTTTTCAAAGTGATCAAGGGTCATAACTCTGCCAGTAATTATCGGATATCGCTGAAAATAAATAGGCTATTTTGTATCATGACCGTAAATAGTGTGTATAAATTTAAAGTCAATCGGATATAAACTTTAGATTTTTCAAAGTGATCAAGGGTCATAACTCTGGCAGTAATTATCGGATATTGCTGAAAATCAAAAGGCTTCTTTGTATCATGACATTAAACACTGTGCATAAATTTAAATTCAATCGGATATTAACTTTAGCCTCTAGAGCGTTCACAAGATTTTTCAAAGTGATCAAGGGTCATAACTCGGGCAGTAATTATCGGATATCACCGAAAATCAACAGGCTTCTTCGTCTCATGCCCTTAAACACTGTGTATAAATTTAAAGTCAATCGGATATTAACTTTAGCCTCTAAAGCGTTCACAAGATTTTTCCAAGTGATCAAGGGTCATAACTCTGGCACTAATTATCGGATATTGCTGAAAATCAAAAGGCTTCTTTGTATCATGACATTAAACACTGTGCATAAATTTAAATTCAATCGGATATTAACTTTAGCCTCTAGAGCGTTCACAAGATTTTTCAAAGTGATCAAGGGTCATAACTCGGGCAGTAATTATCGGATATCACCGAAAATCAACAGGCTTCTTCGTCTCATGCCCTTAAACACTGTGTATAAATTTAAAGTCAATCGGATATTAACTTTAGCCTCTAAAGCGTTCACAAGATTTTTCCAAGTGATCAAGGGTCATAACTCTGGTAGTAATTATCGGATATTGCTGAAAATCAATAGGCTTCTTCGTCTCACGACCTTAAACACCGTGTATAAATTTAAAGTCACTCAGATATTAACTTTAGCCTCTAAAGCGTTCACAAGATTTTTCAAAGTGATCAAGGGTCATAACTCTGGCAGTAATTATCAGATATCACACTGTGCATAAATTTAAATTCAATCGGATATTAACTTTAGCCTCTAGAGCGTTCACAAGATTTTTCAAAGTGATCAAGGGTCATAACTCGGGCAGTAATTATCGGATATCACCGAAAATCAATAGGCTTCTTCGTCTCATGACCTTAAACACTGTGTATAAGTTTAAAGTCAATCGGATATTAACTATAGCCTCTAGAGCGTTCACAAGATTTTTCAAAGTGATCAAGGGTCATAACTCTGGTAGTAATTATCGGATATCGCTGAAAATCAATAGGCTTCTTCGTCTCATGACCTTAAACACCGTGTATAAATTTCAAGTCAATCGGATATTAACTTTAGCCTCTAGAGCGTTCACAAGAAATTGCGGACGATGGACGGACGGACGGACAGACGGGGGCGACGGCAATATACGACCACATTTCCATGTGGGCGTATAAAAATCATTGTTAGTATTCTTTTC
Organism: Patella caerulea; assembly: GCA_036850965.1. NCBI lineage: Eukaryota > Metazoa > Mollusca > Gastropoda > Patellidae > Patella > Patella caerulea. The sequence goes on along the minus strand of JAZGQO010000001.1, from coordinate 42,708,915 downwards.
ACATATGTCAGTACTTGCATTTTAGATATATGTACATAAATTTTGTACATTTTAATTTTTTTCATAAATTTTAGGATGAAATAGATAATCACTCAATAAATGGCGCATTTTTATTCAATAGACATTTAATAGTTTTTTTTTAAATATATTGCCTTTAAGTAAGTTAAAAAAATCAATGATATTTATAAAACAAAAAATCTACTACATTAGGAACTAATGAAAGCTATTTTTTTAAAACAATGACTATTTTCATTAAAAATATTAATGTTTAATAAACCGATAGTTATGTCAATGTCCCGTACAACACTATTTAACAATAACATCTTTTTATTTCATAAAGAAAAGAACATAACTTTAAACCAATTGAAACTTTCTAACATCATTATGTTGCCAATAATACCCATCAAATTGAAATTAAAAATTCTACATATATACTAAAAAAAATATGTTATAATGTTTGTCCCGTACAACATATTGCATGTTGTACGTGACATGTCCCGTACAACACAAGATTCTACTAAGGCTTATCAAGGGAGATAACTTTGGTACCAGATGATCAGGTTTTTTGAAGGTCATTTGATTGATATGAAGAAAAGGATTTCTTAATTTGATTACAACAATACACTGTTGATGGTAAGTATCATTTAATAATAAAAATCAAAAATCGTATACAATAGGTTGTCAACTCACTATTATACAATCATAGGTATCATTTTCCACACTTAAACATCTTTTATAGCGAAAATAATAACACAATTACCCCCCTTGTTTTCCCATTACCTCCATGCAATGGCTATCTTCAAACGCTTGAATTTAAAGTTGAAAATGATATTTTTGCCAATTTCCCAACTGGCAATAGTGAATTATAGGATTTATAGAATTATTTTTTAACAAGGTAGGACTGTTTATAGATACCATCTATGTTTTAAGGCTTTATTTTAATATATTTTAAAAATATAACTTAAAAATATGAAATTTCAGCTTTAACTAGAACCATATCATGTTCAGTCCAGAGTTCAGAAAAAGAGTTGATCCTATTACAGCTAATTAGGCCCACATCTACAGAAATAAAGCACTTTTTATTTTACAATCGGCACATCATATGTTTATGAACACAACAGTTAATGAAATTTTGTTACAATAACATTTATCATTCATCCACTGTACAGTTATTTTCAGTTTTGTATCGCCAAACAAAAAATTAAACAAAACACAGGCGTAAACTCAGTTTAAGAACCACACTTGTTAATCTTAAATTTTAAACACAGACTTGATTAATCATATGTCTTCAAATTATTAAAACCCAAGATGTGAGCGTACAAATTACTTGTGTTTCCATTCTTGGCAGCTACGTACGTTTCTTCTACACAGTCTACATAATATTTTATTTTGATCAGTATCCTAAACGTCAAATCCAATTGCGGCTTGTACAGTTTCTCTTCAGGACAATATCCGATTTTGTCCCTTCTACTTCAATTACGTATACATGTGTACGTCGTCTGCCATTTTGTAAATCATCGAAGACCAGCCGCAAGTTTACAAATTAAAATTAAACATTGATAATCAAGACTAGATAAACGCCGAAAATAGCGACCGTTTTTCCGGGGTTTTTTTATTTTCACTTTCAACTTTTTTGTAGTTTCGGTGTACCAGCCACGAGATCTCATTGTATATTGTTGTTACTGGACATCGACTGCTCCAGGTTATATGTATATTTCTCAATTAGTCCATTATTCGGGTGGATTCTAAAGAATGTTCTGAACTAAATTCACAGAATATTGCAGTGCATACCACAGTATATGGGTCACTTTTTGGTATTGGGCACTTTTTGAATGCTGTAATATAAATTCAATTTATAATTAAAATTTTGATATTTCAAATATTTCATTACTTTCCATCCATGCACCAATACCTGCTGTAACATTGGAAATAAAACTGGTGCAGTGAATATTTAAAAAAAAAATATATCTATCAACAATTGTCAAAATTCGTTATTTTCAAACCGCAAAATTGTGACATGGAAATCTGAACCTTTTCATTCTATGATTGCTAGTATTACAGGCAAAGAAATGAAGCATGCTGGCTTTAAATGAAATAAATAATTGTTCAAATCATCATTCAAAACTGTATTTGACATTCGCCTATTTGTTGAATTTTTTTTACGTTCATCTGACTATGAGGTTGCGTACGTTACCTTTCGTGTCCATAAAATATTAAAAAATTGTTTTTGTGATGGAAACCGAAATGGCCCGATAAACCTACGAATGATATTTTAGAATCTAGAATTCGGTCGTTCTAAAGAATATACCTTTGCATGACAAGTCAAAATTAGAATGTAATAAAAAAAAACAAAGGTCATTCATTGCTACATTTATTCGTGTCATATTTTCATTTGTAACGTCGGTAAAACATTTACTTCCTTCGATCATCCATCCATCGCTGTTGGCTGTCCTTTGCTTCTAAAAATAGATATTTACGACATTGGCTGTAGTTTTGTTTACTTGGAATCACGTGATGACGGCGGACGGCATTTATTTCATCTTTGGTCTTGTTGTGTCCCGTGAGGTGTGAAAGCTGTAACGTCGGTAAGAATTGTAAGTATACATTAACAAATGCCTTATAAATTAAAAGAACGATGTATGTTATGAAAAAACAGACGATGTGATGGAAGATAATTAAATTAGTTACTGAAATTCACTGTGTATGTTCACCGTACGAGTGCCGTGTGAAGTACGTCGAACGATATTTCAGTAATTTCACATTTAATGCTTTGCTTCCGTGTAACGTCGGTAAATCACTTTTTCGGGTTCTATTACAAATATAAAATAAATCTTCTATATTTCAATTGGTAGAAAGGGTTCATAGACGACCCCATTTCCGTGCATCTCCTTGAATTTTAAATACTGACGGGACTTTGTAATGTTGCGAAAATATTAAAATATTGGAATGACAGAAGTCTTACATACCGATGTTACATGGACGCGACAATCTTTGTTTCTCAGTAAAAATAAATCAAATCTTAACACTTCTTGCTTGTTTAAAGTTATATCTATTCTTTTGGCAAATTTTCGGTATTTAATTATTTTTCAAGTCTTTCATCATATTCATATTTTTTATTTCAGAAAAATGTCTAAGATCAAATCTACAAACTGTCTAAGGGAGGATCAAAGTTGGGAAATGGTTAGTCCATAAAAAAAAGATAGGTTGCCAGGCAACGAAACATACGCCCACAACAGCTAAGTCGTCCGGGCAGTCAACAAGGGTTGTCGCATATTGTTTCTTTTGTCAGTAAGGAGAACATTTACAACACATGATAATCTTATTACGAGTAATAGCCCATTAAATAATTATCAGAAATGATTAGAATAGTTTTGATGGTTTGTCTCAAGGCCTTTGTCCACAAGATATTTCAAAGTGATCAAGTGCCAAAAATTATCAGATATCACTGAAAATCAAATAGGATTCTTTGTCTCATGACCCTAAACACTGTGTATAAATTTAAAGTCAATCGGATATTAACTTTAGCCTCTAGCGTTCACAAGATTTTTCAAAGTGATCAAGGGTCATAACTCTGGTAGTAATTATCGGATATCACCAAAAATCAATAGGCTTCTTCGTCTCATGCCCTTAAACACTGTGTATAAATTTAAAGTCAATCGGATATTAACTTTAGCCTCTAAACCGTTCACAAGATTTTTCAAAGTGATCAAGGGTCATAACTCTGGCAGTAATTATCAGATATCACCGAAAATCAATAGGCTTCTTCGTCTCATGACCTTAAACACTGTGTATAAATTTAAAGTCAATCGGATATTAACTATAGCCTCTACAGCGTTCACAAGATTTTTCAAAGTGATCAAGGGTCATAACTCTGGTAGTAATTATCGGATATCGCTGAAAATCCATAGGCTTCTTCGTCTCACGACCTTAAACACCGTGTATAAATTTCAAGTCAATTGGATACTAACTTTAGCCTCTAGAGCGTTCACAAGAAATTGTGGACGATGGACGGACGGACGGACCGACGGACCGACAGACGGACGGATGGGGGCGACAGCAATATACAACCACATTTCCATGTGGGCGTATAAAAATTACTAAACCACCACTAGTTTTCAATTCTGTAAAGATAGGTTGCCAGGCAACGAAACATACGCCCACAGCAGCTAAATCGTCCGGGCAGTCAACAAGGGTTGTCGCATATTTTTACTAATTTCGGTAATGAAACATTTGTAATACACTAAAAACTGATTAAGAGTAACAACTCATTATGTAATTATCAGAAAATCATTAGAATTTGATTGCTTTTTATAAAGTTTTACCCCACGCTAACAATTAGTATATACATGAAACATTTAATATCATGGATTTAGCTGTTCAGTTATCTAAATTCATTGAAAATCAAAATACTTGTTTGTTTCAACACCTTAAACTCTATGTATCAATCTGAAGTCAATCGGATAGTAACTTGGGCCTCTATAGCGTCACAAGAATTTTTGAAGTTATCAAGGGAGATAACTCTGGCAGTAATTATTTGAAATCGCTGAAAATCAATAGGATTCTTCGTCTCATGACCTTAAACACTGTGTATAAATTTAAAGTCAATCGGATATTAACTTTGGTCTCTAGAGCGTCCACAAGATTTTTTGAAGTGATCAAGGGCCATAACTCTGGCACTAATTATCGGAAATCGCTGAAAATCAATAGGCTTCTTCGTCTTATGACCTTAAACACTGTGTATAAATTTAAAGTCAATCGGATATTAACTTTGACCTTTAGAGCGTCCACAAGATTTTTTGAGGTGATCAAGGGCCATAACTTTGGCACTAATTATCGGAAATCGCTGAAAATCAATAGGCTTCTTCGTCTTATGACCTTAAACACTGTATAAATTTGAAGTCAATCGGATATTAACTTTGGCCTCTAGAGCGTCCACAAGATTTTTTGAAGTGATCAAGGGCCATAACTCTGGCACTAATTATCGGAAATCGCTGAAAAACAATAGGCTTCTTCGTCTCATGACCTTAAACACTGTGTAAAAATTTAAAGTCAATCGGATATTAACTTTAGCCTGTAGAGCGTCCACAAGCAATTGTGGATGCCGGACCGCCGGACGGACGGGGGCGACGACAATATACGACCACATTTCAATGTGGGCGTATAAAAACCAAACAAATTCTAATGATTTTCTGATAATTCCTTAATATGCGACAACTCTTGTTGACTGCCCGGACGATTTGGCTGCTGTGTGGGCGTATGTTTCGTTGCCTGGCAACCTATTTTTCAAAATGCAAATATTGATGGGCGCTGCTTAATTTATACAACAAAATTTTCTTGACATGAGAATAATTAGATTATTCTATCGTAGTTTGTACAATTTATATGCCGCACGCCTCATTTACACACCTATACTGCGGATAGTCTCCGTCGATTTTTATATATCCTCTTATTTCATTCATAAGTTCATGGCAGTAGGCTAAGCCTTCTAACGTTGCTTTCCTGGAACACCCCTATTTTGCGTCATTAGAAGCAAAAAAGCCCATTTCATACAAGATCTTGGATTGGCTAGAACACGATATACTGTTTACATTCAGTCAAATGTTGGCTTTCATAGCGATAGTCTTCTCATTTGGGGGGTCATGGTGGCTAAGTGGTTAAGGCGCTGGTTCGCTAGCCTGGAGGTTGGGTATTCGACCCTGCATTGGCCGAAAAAGTTCATCTCGATTTTCCGGCGTGATTTCCCCTTGTCAGTGATACAGGCGGGCCTGACAAGGACAGCTGCCTAGTCCTTCAGATGGGACGGAAAACCGAGGTCCCATTTACACATTGGAGTGCACGTAAAAGATCCCTTGGCAGTTGGCAAAATTTCCCTCATAGCACACTGTATGGTGTATGCCCGTCTTCCATTAGGCCAGGTTAGGTGCAAAAGAGTAAGACGTTAAACCCCATTTCATTTCATTTAGTCTTCTCTTTACTTCCTGTCGAAGTGAAAGATTGAAATGACTGTGCTGTCAATCATAGATCTAAGATATGCCGTTAACCCCCGGTCATCATTAGACTTAATACAGTAAGCCTATCAATGAAATAAGGACGCTTAAAATAGGGTTGTTCACAAAACGATTTGACTTGCTTCTATTGAGTATTTTGAGAGGATCTAAGTCAAGCAGATGTAGACTTTTGGAATCTCTGCATATTTTCACGCAACTCGAAATTCATCCACTGCGACCTCTGGTACTAAGTCCAAATAAGAGTCTTACTTAATTTTCACCAAAATTTAAGGCTTGACACTAATTTCGATAAATCAATATATCGCGGTTTGGAAACTATATTGACAGTAATTTTAAGACCCTGAGAAAAACCGCAATATTCCAATATATTATTTGATGCCATATACATACATGCCAACTCTTCCGATTTTGTCTGAATCATTCGGATTTTCTGAGTCTAATTCTGAATTCCGATTTTACTCTTTATAGTTCCGTTTTTATACGCCCACATTTTCATGTGGATGTATTATGTCGTCGCCACTGTCCGTCCGTCCGGACACAATTTGTTTGTGGACTCTCTACAGGTCACAATTCCTATCCGATTTTGACGAAACTTGAAATATAGGTTTATCCTCATAAGATCTTGGTTCCTTTCCATATTGTATTGGCATGTATCGGATCGGAACTTCATGGATTATGGCCCCTGATTGTACGAAATATCATGTTTTTAGCTTGTGGACCCTATGGAGGTCACAATTTTGAACCGATTGTGATAAAACTTGACATGCATTCTATAACCCCAAAATCTTGGTTCCTTTCGATATTTGCGCCCATCGGATCGTAACTTCCTGAATTATGGCCCCTGATTGTCCAAAAAAATCGCCCTTTTTAGCTTGTGGTCCCTCTGGAGGTCAAAATTATTATCCGATTTAAAAAAACGTTTGATTATATTATCGTTACATGGTAATGAAGGCAGATTTCGAATTTCGTGAAAATCGAACCAAAATTGACGGACAAAATGGCCGCTGTTTATACGCGAATAGTGTGAAAATATGTTATATCAAGGTTGTGGACCCCTATATAGGTCACAATTTTGAACCGATTTTGATGAAACTTGACATGCATGTTTATTACCCGAAGATCTTGGTTCCTTTCGATATTTGCGCTCATTGATTCGTAACTTCCTGAATTATGGCCCCTGATTGTACGAAAAGTCACCCTTTTTAGCTTGTGGTCCCCCTGGAAGTCACAATTATTTTCGGATTTAAAAAAAACGTTTGATTATATCACCGTTTCACCTTAAGGAAGGTTTGAGTTCAAATTTCGGGAAAATCGGATCAAAATTGACAGACAAAATGGCCGCTGTTTGTACGCGAATACTGTTAAAAAATGGTATATCATGGTTGTGGACCCTGTAGAGGTCACAATTTTAATTTGATTTTGATGAAACTAATGCATGGTTATAACCCAAAGATCTTGGTTCCTTTCGGTATTTGCGCATATCGGATCGTAACTTCCTGAATTATTCGAATTACGTGAAAGTCGTACCAAAATTGCCGGACGAAATAGTCGCCGTTTGTACGCAAATAGTGTAAAGATATGGTATATCATGATTGTGGACTCTCTACAGGTCACAATTCTTATCCGATTTTGACGAAAAGTCACATTTCTAGGTTGTGTACTGTCACACCATAATCATTGTCGGCTTCGAATTTCATGAATATCAGACTGGAACTGACCAACAAAATGGCTGCTCTCAATACAGTATGAAATACAGGACTTAATGATGTAGGAAAAATCACTTTCGGTATTGCTTGTTCTCTATCCATCTCTCGAAAATGTGGGCGTATCCTGCCTGGCAGTGCCAGCCTATCTTTTAAAACTTATTGGAAGACATTTATTATATTTCATTCCTGACCTTTTTGATTGATAAAATCCCTCTCGTTCTATTTTTACATTGACGACTGTCTCGGCATTCTCGCTGTTTGTTGTGAATCTGATTGCGATACTGTTTATCGTAGTATGAGTCGGTAAAACAACGGAAATAGTCAAGAACATATGTCATGTTTTCCTTATTATTATTATAAAATGGAATAAACTATTATGTCTGGACTAATCAAGATCAAAATGTCATGTGGTTATTTCCGTCATTTGCCGTGTCTAACTTGATAAAAAATGTTTTCAAGCTGTTTTCCATGTGTGAAAAAACAAATTACAACTAGACCAGCAGACCTGCAGTGCTGAATCGGCTTTCAGGAATCAGATAGGAAGTGCGTCATACAATAGCCGATCCATCGAGCTACCAAACCGTACTGTAGTTATGATTCAGTGACACCCTCTATTAAATTTCTAAAAGTAATATTTGCTTGCAAATACACCGGTCAAAATTGTAAAATCTGGCAAAATTACTTCACTTCCGGTGCCAAAAGAAATCATTATCGGTAACAAATAAGTTGAGAATTGGCAATTGAGAATTGTTTTATACATATCAGGCAATAAATAATAAACTTAGAACCCATAAACTGAAATTAAAAAGGTAAAAAACTTAAAAAGTGATCCTTAGAAAATTGGTTATTACTAGGTGGAAAAGGTGATTTTGAGATTATGATTATACATTTGATTTTGTTAGTTTTTTAAGTAGATCTCATCATTCTTCTCACAAAACTTTTTACAGATTCAAAATCGGATGAAAATTATTTTTTTTATTGAGGTTCAAAGTTGTGATTTTTGAGTTTTCGCGGAAGAAAGGTTTTTCAACTCTTTGAAAAGGTCATTTTTGGTATTTTTTGTGAAGCCATAGTTCATTTCCTATCAAAACTATCAAAAATGTGGATGTATATTTATGAAATATAACTGTAAGGCTAATGATGTTTCAATTTACAAATTGGTATAACAATTATTCCGGTTTCCCCAGCAACTCCAAAATACGTAGGTTTTCTCAAAAATCTCACTTTTTACAAAGTGATTTTGGTCAATTTTTTCAATAAACATAACGCTAACGCTACAATATACGTCCACATTCCTACTTTGATTGATATGGTACTTTGTCAAGAAGGCTAGGCGTTTGGTTTGTTTAGCGTTGAGGGTCGTGCACCAACATTAATAGTTGCCGTCCTTAGAGTATAAGGAATAACTATACCAAGATAATCCATTCAGAATTGTGCCTTCCTAACACTAAAGGTAAAAAGTGGGCGTGGCTCTGCCCTAGGGGTCGGGACATTCGTCAAAATCAATAGTGGACGCCCTCAGGCTATAAGGAATACATAAACCAAATGGGTGTTGCTGTCCCATGGGGGTCGGGCATGCACCCAAAACAAAAGGGGTCATCCTTAGGGTATAAGGAATAAGTATTTTAAGTTTCAAGATGACCGATTAAGAATTGTGGCCTGTAGGCGACACACAAAAAGAAAATGGGCGTGACTCTGCCCCTGGGGGTTGGGCATGCGCCCCAAATGATAGAAATGTTCCTTAGGGTACAAAGCATAATCATTCAAAGTTTCAAGATGATACGTTAAGAAATGTGGCTTGTAGACGACAAACAAATAAATACAAGGAATGGGCGTGGCTCTGCCATTGGGGGTCGGGCATGCACCAAAAAACAATACGGATCATCCTTAGGGTAAGTATACAAAGTTTTAAGAAAATACAGTTAGAATTGCGGCTTCTAGGCGACACAGACACATAAAAAGAAAATGGGCGTGGCTCTGCCCCTGGGGGGTTGGGCATGCACCCCAAACGATAGGGATCATCCTTAGAGTATAAAGAGTAAGTATACAAAGTTTTAAAGAAAATCCAATAAGAATTGCGGCCTGTAGGCGACACAAAGACACGTGATAAGAAAATGGGTGTGGCTCTGCCCCAGGGGGTTGGGCATGCACCCCAAATGATAGGGATGTTCCTTAGGGTACAAAGAATGTGTATGCTAAGTTTCAAAATTATAAGTTAAGAAATGTGGCCTGTAGACGACAAACAAATACATACTAGAAATGCGCGTGGCTCTGTCCCTGGGGGTCGGGCATGCACCAAAAACAATAGAGATCTTCCTTAGGGTATAAGGAATACGTATACCAAGTTTGAAGAAAATCCAGTAAGAATTGCGCCCTGTAGGCGACACAAAGACACACGAAAAGAAAATGGGCGTGGCTCTGCCCCTGGGGGTGGGGCATACACCCCAAATGATAGGGATGTTCCTTAGGGTACAAAGAATATGTATGATAACTTTCAAGATTATAAGTTAAGAAATGTGGCCTGTAGACGACAATCAAACAAATACTAGAAATGGGCGTGGCTCGGCCCCTGGGGGTCGGGCATACCACAAAAACAATAGGGATCTTCCTTGGGGTATAAGTATAAGGAATAAGTATACCAAGTTTGAAGAAAATCCATTAAGAATTGCGGCCTGTAGGCGAACCACACACACACACACACAGACAGGGGCGACGGCATAATACGTTCACATTATGAATGTGGACATATGAAAATGGTCTTTTCCATGTTTTATATGAAATATTGAGCCTGGTTATTATACATTTTAAAATCAGTAGCTATCAAGTAAGAATAAAAAAAAAAAAAGTGTAAAAATATCTATATGCCTTTTCTCAAGAGCTGGATTTGTGCTCATTTTTGAACAATTGTCCGCGGCACACTTTTGCCTATTTTTGGGACGTTTTGGGGACATTAATAAAATAAGAAAGAATGGAGATAAAGTGAAATTATGGGAATATGTCAAAAAGTTTGTGAATTTTTAAAATTACATATTTCCAATCCGCCATATATTATCAATTTTGGTTGTCATAGCAACCAAAATTGAAAAAATGCCATTTTTGACCATTTTCAACGCTATTTACCATAACCGAAAAATTGATCACCACATTTAAAAATAAGCATTTTAAAATATTTGAAACACATGTAATGTCAAATGATATGGATTGTATAAGTTTGAGCCAAATATTAAGGAGTTTGAGTGGTTACCATAGCAACCACTGTATATTTAAAAAAAAAAGCTTCATTTTTCGATAATTTTCTCATTAATATTAATTTTTATATTATTTTAAGTCAGTAGCTGCCAGGTAATGATTGAACAAATAAATAATAACAAAATATTTATATGCCATCTCTTGATACGCTGGAAAGGGGTTCACTTTGAAAAACATTCTGCAATTGGAAATCGCACAATTTTAGGCTTAAAAAAATTATGAAGGAATTGAGATATTCAAGTGAAATTTGTGTACTGTACTGGTAAATGTAGTGAATTTTTAAAATCACTTATCTTTTCTCTTCTATAATACTTAATATTTGGTTGTTATAGCAATCAAAACAAAAACAAACCCCCAAAAAGGCAATGTTATTCAATTTTCAAACCAATTGATCACCATGACAAACCAATTGATTATGGTACATTTTAAGTATGCTAGCAGAAATCTTTACAGCCCATATTTACAGCCCATGTAATATAAAATATTATGAATTGTATAATTTTAGGGAAATATTAAGGGTTTTGGATGGTTGTCATAGCAACCACATAATCTTCTTAAAGAAAGGACAACTGTTACGTTACATTATCAATGTTCTCAGCATTCGTTGCTTACATTATTGTTAGAATTCTGCTTTTACATATTAGTTCTACTCAGAAGATAACAACATCGACAAATAGAAAAATATTCCTAGCTAGTCTAAGAAAGTAGGTTACTCAGTTACTGATACTGATAGGCTATGGCTGGAACCTACCATTTTGACTAGTCGAAGATTTTTTTTTGCTTTTAGGCCTACTTCACTTTTGATTTCTAGTATTCCTTCAAATCTAGTATTCCTTCTTATTTTTTGTTTGGATTTTAATCAATGTAAATAAATATCAAATTAAGGCCTAAAAAGGCCTTACGCTTGCCGTTTCTTTCAATTTGTTAACTGATCAACAAATATGTGATACTCAACGTGTTATTAGTTCCTCAAAAAAAACCCAAGAATTAAAATTATAATAATTAGTATGACAACTGTTATATAATGCTAAATTATTTAATAAAAAGTTTTGCAAAATTGGGTATCCGTATCGACATATTATTTATTGACATGACTGACCTCATTATTCATCTATTCAATGTCGGTCGGTTACATCATCAGTCAAAACAAAATATTGTAAATCGCCAACGACAAATCCAGAAATCATTCAAATTATTTCAGCTGGCGTTGATTCTTTTGTTGGTCCAACTTTATTTGGGTAGAATTCTCTTTTTAAATGGAAAGAAATCTTATGTATTATCCATAGACTACGGTACTACATTTTCGTCCTCACGCCTACTCACAGACTACGCAGTACAGACTACACAGAGACCCGTGTGGGTATTTTCCGGTTTCATTTCCATTCGCGTGCAAAGAAATATATTAACATTGGGCTTGAATAATTCATTGAACAGCAAATTTATTATTTCAGAGTATTGAAACGGTCGTAAATTTTACAGAATTTTTCCATTCTTGAAATATGTTTGGTGTTAAAATCTAGAGACGTGTGGTAGCTCGTAGGAAATTTCCGTTCGATCATCACACCTTGTCACATGATCATAAAAGCGCGCGAATTTGAGTCATGTGATGTAAATAAAGTCTACCCCGTGAAAGACCTAAAAAAATGGATTTTAACTATGTTATTTATTTTCAGGCAAGTTCTTTATACATTTTATATAACGCCTACTTCATAAATTAACATCGGATTTGCCCTTCGAGGTAATTTACCGAGAATACGAGTCTTAGGAACTTGGAATACATCATAGTTTTGGTGTTGAAATGACGTCATAAACAAGGCAAAACTACGAGATTTATTTGTCCACAAAATGTCGCGTTGTATACCATTTTCAATTGCTTGAAGCTAGCACTTAACATGCTCCGATTTTATCGATTTGAGTAGCATCAGAACGACAATAAAATGAACTTTCGATCGGTGGGTTATGGAATTTTGACAAATTGCCTCAAAAAAAGTGTACGTAAATTGTTTTTTCAACTTGAAAAAAATACATGGTATTTTGATATGTCAAAATTCCATAACCGACCGATCGAAAGGTCGTTCAATTATCTTTCTAATGGTATTAAAATGAAATTTTTTTATTAATAATAACAACTAGCTTGGAGCACTTGAAGTGGGGTACCCTCATTTCAAAACGTGACAAAAATTTTTACCGTAACGTCAAAACACGCAAAATTGACGTTTTTCAACTTACGTTTATGAAATTAATAAGAAGAATAGGTGTATAAAAATTATACCAAACAAAAGAGCAAGATATCGGCTTTCAAAATCTGTTTTAAATATTAATAAAGATTATATAACGACTGTGTGACATTAACTTTAAAAAAGGTTACAAATCGGGAAAAAACGACTTTCTTCCAACGCGAGCAATGGGAGTTGTGACACCTATTATTACTCGACAAGGGAATATGCTAGAAGCAATTTTTTGATGTCAGTATGATTATAATGATCCAATCTAAATGGCCATTAGAATCAAACATTATAACGTTAAACAAATAATAAATATAACTCACTTCAAAAAAATATATGTTTTGAAGTCTGTAAATACGGATTTTGCAAATATGACATTACTTCCGGTGATAATGGAAATGTTAAATCAGATCATTGCAATCATAAATGGCATAAGGCATCACATGGTGAAAATTGTATGAAAATTGAATAATAATTGACACTTTTATAGACCAAAAAGCTTGAATAGTGACTTGTAGAAAATTGTGTATTTCTCGGCAACCGTACAAGTTAGAAACTTTTTTGTGGTATCTGTATGATCGTAAGGGTTCATGCTATTCTTTGATGGGATTCAAATATCATAATTTTAAAAATATTATAAATAAGACTCATTTGAATAAAATATTTGTTTTTTAGGTTAAAAATACAGTTTTTGCCAAAATGGTGTCATTTCCGGTCACCGTGAAACTGTAAAATTGGCTTAACCTAGTCCAAATTGGCATTAGGCATCGAATGAAAAAAAAAATATTGAAAATCGGATAATAATTTACTCTTTTATAGGCAAAAATAACTTGAAAAGTGATGCATGCAAAATTGCATATTTCTCGGCAACTGCTCATATTACAAACTATTTTTCGCATACATTCTTTTCGTCTGGATTATGGCTACGAGTTTATGAAAGTTACAAATAAATATTTCAAAATATAAAGACGTTGAATGGGTTGTAATAAATGAATTTTAAACTTTTTTTTAACATTTTATTTGAAATTGCCTGAAAATGAAATTGAAATTTAAGAATCTGAGCCAAACATTTTATCCGCCTTTAAAGGGCGCATACTTTTTGTTATATCAGTTTTCGAAAAAAATAATATTTGCTGTCAAAAAGTGGTACGTAGCTGTCAAAATTGTAGTTTTTGTTAATATTACGCCACTTCCGTTGGGTGCAGAAAAATGTCACCGTAACAAAAAAAATTACAATTAAGATCACGAAACATATGCACTTTGTTTTATACAAATCGAACAATAAATAATTAATCTAGGTACGAAAAACTAAATTAGCTAATTGCGGATAAAGCAAAATACGGAGACAAAATTCTTTATCACTCCTGCTCAAGTAGGGTGATACTTTAACCCTGTGTAAAATACCATGAAAAAATATTCATAAATAAAAAAGTTTTCTGTAAAAAAATTAAAATATCGGATATTTTTTCGACTACTTCCGGTTTTTTGATCATTGTCGGGATAGCTTTAACAAATTGTTTTGATACTTAACTTCTTGTACAAAAAGTTTCAGAAACATTCACTAAGTAGTTTTTGAAAAAAAGATAAATAAAATAGCATTTTCAGTAATTTAATGATTTTTCACTTTTTTTTCAAAGATTTAGGCCATTTTGAGAACACCTACAATATTTCAATGCTTTTAATTTTGGATGCACATTCTAGACCATCGATGGGACTCTTAGTAAAAAATGTTTTAGAAAAATCGTAGGCGTCGTTTTCGAGAAAAAGGCGTCTCAGAATGCTCCAAAAGGGAAAATACTTGGTTTTCGGCGTACCATAATTTATTTACTAACAATCGAATTCGTATCATTTTGATGTCATAAGATAGTCCATTCATGCGACTTTTCAACGACTTTTTAATTATTTTGGTGTGCTAATATGTGACGGAGAATTTCAGTTTTTAGAAGGAGCGCCAATTTTGTTTATCATTTTTACGCTTTTTTGCCGTTTTTTGAACTACTTCCGATGGACGAATTATTGTCGAATAGGTTTAACATTTAGTTTTGGAGTTTGAATGGGAACAGGGCGCTCTAATGATATACTACACTATACAATAAGAAAAAATACTTCTGAGAAATCCTATGTTCAAAAGAGTCAAAAATGTCAAAATGTGAGGGGCTCTGGCAAAAACAGGCTTTTCTAGAAAATTTTCAAAATTGAGATTCTGCTTGATTTGGAATCTACACACCAAGAGCTTTCTAAAATTGAAGACATTTTTGAAATGGGATAAAAATTCGATAAGTTATACCCTTTTCTGTGTTAGAACTCAGCAGACTGAGAAATTAAGAAAATGGCCGCCAAAAATGAAGATTGAAAAAAGTATTTATCTCAATCAAAAGTCCATAGCAACCATGCTTATAAATCAATCAAATGACTTGAAAACTGCCACAGGCAAAGCTCTGATCATTTCCCTTCATATGATAGCCCTATACCTTAAAAAAATTTTGATAAAACATCCCAAAATAATTAGTCAAACAATGATCAAGTATTCTCAGTTTTCCCAGATCGTGCTCAAATAACAAATATGGGTTAAAGTGTGAAATACAGTTCAAACACCTGCAAAAATAAACATTACACAGTATTGTTATTAATTAAATTTATTTAAGCAAAATAACACATCTTTGGCATATATGAGTAACATCCACTGTTAACATGGCAACAGCTCAACCAAACGTCCATCTTGGATTTCAATTTCAAAATTGAGCCAAGTGTGTCCTTATGTACAATGAGGTTTTTATCAAGTTAAAACCAATTCAACAAGCCAACAGTGAGGCTGATGTCCCCCGCCGAAATCCCAAAATAGATAGATGACACATATTAATTAATCGCACATTTATTTTTTTCAAACGTATCGACCAATCAAACTGAACACAAAGTGTCATCCAAAAATTGCTTATCTCTGCCTATCGTAATAAGAAAATGCTCATCTTCGAACTCCATCAAGGCATTGACCTAATAAGCATACACACCAATTTTGAACATTTTAACACAATTCGAAACAGAGTTATTGTGTTCCAAAGTCTCGGCAAATCAAATTGCTTATCGCTCTGCTTACCCTGAGCAGAAAATGCTCATTATCGATCTTAGTCAAGGTATTACTGTAATGAAACTATACACCAAGTTTCATCACTCTCACTTAATCATAACTAAAGTTATCGTGTCTCAAAGCATCAACCAATCAAATTGCTTATCTCTGCTCATCTTCGAACTCCATCAAGGCATTGACCTAATAAGCATATACACTAAGTTTGAACATTTTAACTCAATAAGAAGGAGAGTTATTGTGTTCCAAAGTCTCGACCAATCAAATTGCCTATCGCTCTGCTTACCCTGAGCAGAAAATGCTCATTATCGATCATAGTCAAGGTATTACTGTAATGAAACTATACACCAAGTTTCATCACTCTCACTTAATTAGAACTAAAGTTATCGTGTCCCAAAGCATCAACCAATCAAATTGCTTATCTCTGTTTACCCTAAGCGGAAAATGCTCATCTTCGAACTCCATCAAAGCATTGACCTAATAAGCATATACACCAATTTTGAACATTTTAACTCAATTAGAAGGAGAGTTATTGTGTTCCAAAGTCTCGACCAATCAAATTGCGTATAGCTCTGCTTACCCTGAGCAGAAAATGCTCATTATCGAACTTAGTCAAGGTATTACTATAATGAAACTATACACCAAGTTTCATTAATCTCACTTAATTAGAACTAAAGTTATCGTGTCCCAAAGCATCAACCAATCAAATTGCTTATCTCTGCTTACCCTAAGCGGAAAATGCTCATCTTCGAACTCCATCAAGGCATTGACCTAATAAACACATACACCAAGACGGACGAACCCATTTTAATAGTCCCCCAACTTTCTTCGAAAGGCGGGGGACAATAACATATTTTTTTGTAACACATGCAAGTTTTCCTTCTTATATGTGTATCCGTATGTCTGTCTGTGTGGGAGATGGGGTGGGGTCCATTTTTTTTTTGCTCTTTTTAACCGCTTATAGTTATAAATAATTGATTACTTTTTTTCAACAAAAAATTATGAATTAAAAAACCACTTAGGATGATTTTGCACACCTATGACCCCTGTAACAAGACCAGGTGCCAAAGATAATTTTAAAAAAAATAATTACTTTTTTTTTTCACAAGAATATAAATGTTTTTGCACACCTTGGACCCATCTTAGAAGACCAGGTGCCAAATTAAATTTAAAAAATGAATTTTTTTTAAGAATTGTTTTGAAAACATTTATAACCCAGCGCCTGCCAGGCAGGATAAGCCCACATTTTTGAGAGATGGATAGACTCATAGAGAGCAAGCTAAAAAGAAAGTGATTTTTCCTACAATCAAGGGCCATAATTCATAAAGTTAAAATTCGATATGCGCAAATTTCAAAAGAAACCAATATCTTTGGGTTATAAACATGCATTTCAAGTTTCATCAAAATCAGATTAAAATTGTGACCTCTACAGGGTCCACAACCTTGATATACCATATTTTTATAGTATTCGCATACAAGCGGCGGCCATTTTGTCCATCAGTGTTAGTAGGTGGAAAAGGTGATTTTGAGATTATGATTATACATTTCATTTTATTAGTTTTTTAAGTAGATCTCATCATTCTTTTCACAAAACTTTTTACAGATTCAAAATCGGATGAAATTTTTTTTTTTTATTGAGGTTCAAAGTTGCGATCTTTGACTTTTCGCGGAAGAAAGGTTTTTCAACACTTTGAAAAGGTCATTTTGGGTGTTTTTTGTGAAGCAATATTTCATTAACTATCAAAACTATCAAAAATGTAGATATAAAGTCACGAAATACAACTTTAAAGCTAATTATGTTTCAATTTTCACATTTCTGTAATAATTACACCGATTTCCACAGCAACTGCAAATTACATAAGTTTTCTAAAAAATTCTATTTTGGTCGAAGTGATTTTGGTCAATTTTTTCATCAAAAATGGTATTATCCATGTTACATCTGAAATATTGAACCTGGTTGTTATGCATTTTAAAATCAGTAGCTATCAAGTGAGATTAACAGAAAAAAAAAGAGTAAAAATATCTATATGCCTTTTCTCAAGAGCTGGATTTATGTTCATTTTTGAACAATTGTCCGCGGCACACATTTGCCTATTTTTGGGGGGTTTTGGGGACATTAATAAAATAAGAAGGAATTGAGATACGGAAGTGAAATTCTATGAATATGTCAAAAAGTTTGTGAATTTTTAAAATTACATATTTCCAATCCGCCATATATTATCAATTTTGGTTGTCATAGCAACCAAAATTGAAAAAATGCAATTTTTGACCATTTTCAACGCTATTTACCATAACCTAAAAGGTGATCACCACATTTAAAAATAAGCATTTTAAAATATTTTAAACCTAAGTAATGTCAAATGATATGGATCTTTTAGGTTTGAGCCAAATATTAAGGAGTTTGAGTGGTTACCATAGCAACCACTGTATATTTTTTAAAAAAGCACCATTTTCCGATTATTTTCTCATTAATATTAATTTTTATATTATTTTAAGTCAGTAGCTGTCAGGCAATGATTGAACAAATAATATAACAAGATATTTATATGCCATCTCTTTATACGCTGGAATGGGGTTCACGTTTGAAAAACATTCTGCTACTGGAAATTGCCCAATTTTAGGCTTAAAAAAATTATGAAGGAATTGAGATTTTCAAGTGAAATTTGTGTACCGTACTGGTAAAGGTAGTGAATTTTAAAAATTACTTATCTTTTCTCTTCTATAATACTTAATATTTGGTTGTTATAGCAATCAAAACACCCCCCCCCCCAAAAAAAAAAGGCAATGTTATTCAATTTTCAACCCATTTGATCACCATGAAAAACCAAAAAGGTAATGTTATTCAATTTTCAAACCAATTGATCACCATGCCAAACCACATATTTACAGCCTATGTAATATAAAATATTATGAATTGTATAATTTTAGAGAAATATTAAGGATTTTTGATCGTTGCCATAGCAACCAAATAATTTTAAAGAAAGGACAACTGTTTTATAATCACTGTTCTCAGCATTCGTTGCTTACAACATTATTGTTAGAATTCTGCTTTTACATATTATTTTTTCTCAGAAGATAACAACATTGACCAATAGAAAAATATTCTCTAGTCCAAGGACTAAATAGTAGTAAAAGTAGGTTACTCAGTTACTGATGATAGGCTATGGCCTAGTCGTGAACTTAGGCCTGGGCCTGGAACCTACCATGTTGACAAGTCAAAGATTTTTTTTGTTTCTACTTCACTTTTGAATATTTCTATTATTGCTTCAAATCAGTATATGTAGCCTATTGAGCAACTTTATTATTTTTTGTATATTTTAATCAATGTAAATAAATATCAAATAAAGGCCTAAAAGGCCTTACGCTTGTCGTTTCTTAGAATTTGTTATTGTTAATTTAACTGATTAACAAATGTGATACTTGAGGTGTTAATTAGTTCCCCTAAAAAACAAGAATTAAAATTATAATAATTAGTATGACAACTGTAATATGATGCTAAATTATCTATAAAAAGTTTTGAAAAATTGGGTATCCGTATCGACATTGTTAACATATGACTGACCTAATTTAATTCAGATCTATGTCGGTCGGTTCTATCAATCATCTCAAAACAAAATGTTGTAAATCGCCAACAACAAATCCAGAAATAGTCATTCAAATTATTTCAACTGGCGTTGATTCTTTTGTTGATCCAACTTTATTTGGGTACAATTCTCTTTTTAAGTGGAAAGAAATCGCATGTTATGTATACGGTAGGTACCACATTATCGTCCACACGCCGACTCGCGGCTACAGTCAGTACAGACCACACGGACAGAGACCTGTGTGGATATTTTCCGGTTTCATTTCCATTCGCGTGCACAGAAATACATTAACATTGGGTTTGGATAATTCATTAAACAGCGAATTTATGATTTCAGGGCATTGAAACAGTCGAAAATTTCATAGAATTTTTCCATTCTTGAAATATGTTTAGCGTTAAAAGTAGAGACGTGTGGTAGCTCGTAGGAAATTTCCATTCGATCCTCAGATCCTGTCACGTGGTTATAAAAGCCCGCGAATATGAGTCATGTGATGTAAATAAAGTCAACTCCGTGAAATACGTAAAAAAAATGGATTTTAACTATGTTATTTATTTTCAGGCAAGTCTTTATACATTTAACATAACGCTTACTTCACAAATTAACATCGGATTTGCCTTTCGACGTAATTTACCGCGAATATGAGCCTTAGGTATTTGGAATACATTAATTAGTTTTGGTGTTGAAATGACGTCATAAGGCAAAACTACGCGATTTATTTTTGACAAAATTGCTCATTGTATACAATTTTCAAATGCTCCGCTCAGGTTCTTAAAATGCTCCGATTTTGTTGATTTTAATAGCATTGAAACGACAATAAAACGAACTTTCGATCGGCGGGGGTGATATCCTGGCAAATCGCCACAAAAAAAGATTACGTGAATTGAAGCCTTCAACTTAAAAAAAAGGCATGGTATTTCGAAAAACCAACAAAGCACCCCCCGCCGATCGAAAGATCGTTCAATTACCTTTCTAATAATATTAAAATGAAAAAAAAATATTAAAAATAAAGACCTGAGCGGAGCACTTGAAGTGAGGTACCCTCGTTTAAAAACGTGACAAAAATTTTTACTGTAACGTCAAAACACGCGAAATTGACGTTTTTCAACTTACGTTTATGAAATTAATAAGAAGAATAGGTATATAAAAATTATACCAAACAAAAGAGCAAGATATCGGCTTTCAAAATCCGTTTTAAATATTAATAAAGATTATATAACGACTGTGTGACGTTAAATTTAAAAAAGGTTAAAAATCGGGAAAAAACGACTTTCTTCCAACGCGAGCAATGAGAGTTGTGACACCTAGTGTTAGTCCGATTTTATAAATCGTATAATAATTGTGACCTCCAGAGCGACCACCTAGCACTTCTCCGTCAACTAAGCCGAATTCCCGGGTGGAATTGAGCATACGAGCTATTCTTGCGGCAGAATTGGCAGAAGACAATATAATTTATCACACGTAAATATAGCTCAAAATAAGGCAAGCAATGTTATGGCATTGTTTTAACGATTGCTTCCATTTCGCTCGCGCCATAAAGCGCAAGTACACCTTGGCGCATGCGCAAGGGAAGATTGACCAATCAGCGAGTTCAAAAGAGCCACGACCTAGCAAAAAAACATCATTATTAACACCTCTTGACAGATTGCAAGCTTTCATACTACTGGCCCTTACGCAACTAGATCTTATTGAATCTGCATAAATTAACCATATTTGGAAAGTTGACGTCAGGGGGCGGAGTTTGATAGAAGTACTTTAGCAATAGAGCCAGGAGAAATACTTAAAAACAATGTCCGATTTTAGTGGGGTTTTTTACTTTTAATTGCATAGAAACATAACTTCTGAACGGATACCTTGACAAATCTCTTCTAAAATACAATTTTGGAGTGGAATTCCACTTTCTCTTTTTCAGGGATGAAAGATAAATGTATTTTCGATCTATTTTTGGCCGAAACCCATTTCAGGCAAAAATTTGATTTTGCAACGTATATTGGCCGTAGCTCAAAATAACCACCAGCGAGAACCGCCTGTTTTCGCCAGAGTTCGTCACATTTTATTAGACACAGAGAACATATAAATCAAAACTTTTAAGCAAACTTTTGGTCGGAATGAGTTCAATATGTCTCAATGTTCATTTCTTATGCAAAGCATATTCACTTTTTATACACAACCATCACTATGGGTAACGTCCAGACAGACGGACGGAAGGAGACGACACTATAGGACCACATTTCCAATGTGGGTGTATAAAAATCACCTTTACTGTAGATTGTGCCGATTGTGTAGTAGGTACTGTAGCTTGAGATGGTGAACTTTGAGTACAACTGCTTTCCTTCTCCTTCTCTTTCGCACCCCATCCTTGAAAAAAAAAAAAAATAATTAACACCTTTCACATGCAAAATGTGTTTTGATTACTGGTATATACACTGCAAGTTACAAAACATTTGACACAAGATAAAGTTTCTTATAAGTTCAAGGTGTAAAATGAATTTTTTTCTCCTTAAACATGTGAATCGATATACACATTTTACATCGACATACAATGTTACCGTTTAGTTATATCTGAATTCAATATTTCCAAATAAAATTTATCGCCAAAATTTTTCGGTCCTTCAAACCATGGGTTCCATGTCGGATGTATAAGCCAGTCAGGACCGAGGGCTATGGAAAATGACTTATAGATGTGACCCAGCGGCCATTTTGCATGCCTGGAAAAACAGCCTTTTTTTTCAAAACCTAATTTTCAAACATGACTACGGTTGATATCCACTATGTAACTATAACATTGTACAGGCCAGTGACCTATTTAGCCGTACTAGTCCTGGGCTAGTGCCCTTTCATTGCTCATTTTTTCTGTTATTTAAACTAGATAAATGAGATGTGAAATACTGCACTTTTATTTCTCCAAACCAAATGAAACTATACAACAATAGTTTTTCTGTAGTGAACACAGGAAGGTTGTACCTCTTCTATTTATAGTGGGGCTAAATATAGATCTCAGTCAATAGAATCTAAAGTCATGTGATAATCTAGACTACACTGCATGATAGGGGATGTAAGAAGCATTTCCCACCTCTCGCAATTTAAAGTCATGTGATAATCTAGACTACGATGCATAATGGGATATGTCTGCTTTAGTTTTTAGTTATATCGTAGAAATACATAAGGACCTGCGTTGTCCGCTATTTATTGGATATATTGTAATGAAAACTAGTTCAAATAACCAAGAGCAAAACTTGGAATATCAATCAAATTAGTCCTTCATTTATATCCCGAGGCCACTTTCTGTTGGCGTACGTCGGCACAGTATTAGATCGGGAACAGTATCCCGTGCGGTAATTTGATATGCGGTGGAGTTGAAAAACAGTCACCATATGGATTGAGGCCCGGAAAAATTGTATACTCCACATCGATTTATATACTTCGTATAATATGGAATACAGTTCAGTTAGAAAGAATACATTTAATGTGGTCAAATGGGTGACAATCTGCAGTGTACATTATTGTCATTATTGACGATTAAAGTTTGTACATGTACCTTGTCCAACTACGGACTAGTGGAACTGGATGCCGGGTTAGTGTGACAGTAGACTACTAGCCCGGGGCTAGTGGATTAAAAAATATTTTTATGCCCCTGCGCGGTACCAAACTTAGTCGTCGAGGTGTTGAATTCCGATTATAAATTATCCGTAGTACAGTAATTTGATCATCAAAAGACAACTGTCATGGTCACCATGATCTTGTAATGCCAGAATGTGTGTTTATTTTCCTGGGATAGTTCATACCACAGTATTTATAATAATTTATATGGATATCAAATACGGTCTTGATCGTATATTTTTTTTATTTATTTCACTGATGACCAAAATATATCATTAGAACAGAAAATGCCAATATATAAATATAATAGAAACTGTGCTGTTAACAAAGTTTTGAATTGACCAATGCTAACTATCACAGGTGAAACGAAACGACTTAAGTCCACAGAGTAATACTTTTCCGCAATTTCATTGGACAATAATTACCAAGTCTCGATTTCCATGCTTTAAATTTTCTACGTTGATACGGCAATTGAAACACTCTTGTTAACCGTGTGTAAACAAGCCAACAGTGAGGCTGATGTCCCCCACCGAAATCCCAAAATAAATAAATGACACATACTAATTAATCGCACATTTATTTTTTTTCAAACGTATCGAGCAATCAAACTGTACACAAAGTGTCATCCAAAAGTGTTTTATTAAGGAAAATGCTAAAACTGACGAGAAAAATGAAAATGTACCGTATTTAGGGTGACCCTGAAGGCAGACAAAAGGGCCCCCACGCTTGACAAAAGGGCCCTTGTGTCCGAGTCAATCGTTTCTATACACTGTTTACCATGGATGTCATTAGAAGCCGGCAACCCGCAAATTTCGCAGTTTACATTAGGTCAAATGCCGGCTACTTTTTAGCCCCAAATAAACGATCCATAATTTAATTTTAACAAGCCAACAGTGAGGCTGATGTCCCCTGCCGAAATCCCAAAATAAATAGATGACACATATTAATTAATCGCACATTTATTTTTTTCAAACGTATCGAGCAATCAAACTGAACACGAAGTGTCATCCAAAAATTGCTTATCTCTGCCTACCGTAAGAAGAAAATGCTCATCTTTGAACTCCATCAAGGCATTGACCTAATAAGCATACACACCAATTTTGAACATTTTAACTCAATTTACAGGAGAGGTATTGTGTTCCAAAGTCTTGGCAAATCAAATTGCTTATCGCTCTGCTAACCCTGAGCATAAAATGCTCATTATCGATCTTAGTCAAGGTATTACTGTAACGAAACTATACACCAAGTTTCATCACTCTCACTTAATTAGAACTAAAGTTATCGTGTCCAAAAGCATCAACCAATCAAATTGCTTATCTCTACTTACCCTAAGCCGAAAATGCTCATCTTCGAACTCCATCAAGGCATTGACCTAATAAGCATATACACCAAGTTTGAACATTTTAACTCAATTAGAAAGAGAGTTATTGTATTCCAAATTCTCGACCAATCAAATTGCGTATCGCTCTGCTTAGCCTGAGCAGAAAATGCTCATTATCGAACTTAGTCAAGGTATTACTATAATGAAACTATGCACCAAGTTTCATCAATCTCACTTAATTAGAACTAAAGTTATCGTGTCCCAAAGCATCAACCAATCAAATTGCTTATCTCTGCTTACCCTAAGCGGAAAATGCTCATCTTCGAACTCAATCAAGGCATTGACCTAATAAACACATACACCAAGTTTGAACATTCTAGCTCAATTAGGAAGAGAGTTATCGTGTCCCAAAGTATCAACCAATCAAATTGCTTATCTCTGCTTACCCTAAGCGGAAAATGCTCATCTTCGAACTCCATCAAGGCATTGACCTAATAAACACATACACCAAGTTTGAACATTCTAGCTCAATTAAAAGTTATCGTGTCCCAAAGCATCAACCAATCAAATTGCTTATCTCTGCTTACCCTAAGCGGAAAATGCTCATCTTCGAACTCCATCAAGGCATTGACCTAATAAACACATACACCAAGTTTGAACATTCTAGCCCAGTTAGGAAGAGAGTTATCGTGTCCCAAAGCGTCAACCAATCAAATTGCTTATCTCTGCTTACCCTAAGCGGAAAATGCTCATCTTCGAACTCCATCAAGGCATTGGCCTAATAAACACATACACCAAGTTTGAACATTCTAGCTCAATTAGGAAGAGAGTTATTGTGTCCCAAAAAGTGTGACGGACAGACAGACGGACAGACAGAAGGACAGACAGACGGACAGACAGACGGACGAACCCATTTTAATAGTCCCCTGTTTTCTTCGAAAGGCGGGGGACAAAAAAATAATTTGCCTAATATCAATTTATACTAATTTAATTCCCAAACGCCAATAATACCTTGGGCACAATTATATGGAGCCGGCAAATCTTATAATAACGGTAAACCATAGTATACCCGATAATTAGGACTGTCCGTCTATTTATTTTTGATGTCGTGACAATCGAAACTGACAAAATGGCTGCCACGCGAGTTGTCTGCGTTTGCATTTCACGCGGGACTTGAGTGGAAAATGAACACGACAAAGCGAAAGCAGAGCAATTTAGACAGCTTTTTTAAAGATAGGTTGCCAGGCAACGAAACATACGCCCACAGCAGCTAAATCGTCCGGGCAGTCAACAAGGGTTGTCGCATATTTTTACTTTTTTCGCTAATGAAACATTTGTAATACACTAAAAACTGATTAAGAGTAACAACTCGTTATGCAATTATCAGAAAATCATTAGAATTTGATTCATTTTATAAAGTGTTACCCCACGCTAACAATTAGTATATACATGAAACATTTAATAATATCATGGATTTAGCTGTTCAGTTATCAAATTTCATTGAAAATCAAAATACTTGTTCGTTTCAACACCTTAAACCCACGTTTCTCAACCTTTTCTCACCGCTCACCCCTAAATGAATTCTCAACCAACCCATTTACCCCCAGAGTTTTGAGGTGGTTACTGACTGCGGAGTCGTAGGCGCGAAGCCTGTCGAGGAGGGTCAGGGGGTGTCATCTCCCCTAGGAAATTTTTAGAAATTGCAGCCCGGAAATGTGATTTCCAGCCATTTCAGGCACTCTTCAGGCGTTTCATACGAACTTGAAAATGGCCTTTTTCTGTGCAAGCCATCCCACATGAACTGCGGATCCTTGCACGGGCCTGCACCCCCTGACCACATTGACATTGAATATGGAATGAATACGGATCGAAGGTGAGATTTAACAATCACCAAATTTATATTTTAATGAAAATACGTGGTTTCCAATTCAGTGCGAAATTTGCTTCTGGTGATTGTCACAAACGATTTTTTTTTATTCTCAGGACAGTGTTTGAGAGTGCTAACCTCAACTGCACAACCTTTATATGATCATTTTTGAAGTTACTGGGAATGTGGTTCATTTACCCCCTGGATGCCAGCCATTCCCCCATTGGGGATGAATTCACCCCAGGTTGAGAAACGCGGCCTTAAACTCTGTATCAATCTAAAGTCAATCGGATGATAGCGTCACAAGATTTTTTGATGTTATCAAGGGAGATAACTCTGGCAGTAATTATTTGAAATCTCTGAAAATCAATAGGCTTCTTCGACTCATGACCTTAAACACTGTGTGTTAATTTAAAGTCGATCGGATATTAACTTAGGCCTCTAGAGCTTCCACAGGGTTTTTTCGAAGTGATCAAGGACCATAACTCTGGCAGCAATTATTGAAAATCACTGAAAATCGATAGACGTCTTAGTCTCATGACTGTAAACACTATGTATAAATTTGAAGTCAATCGGATATTAACTTTGGCCTCTAGAGCATCCACATGATTTTTTGAAGTGATCAAGGGCCATAACGCTGGCAGTAATTATCGGAAATCGCTGAAGGTTTCTTCGTCTCATGACCTTAAACACTGATATTAACTTTAGCCTGTAGAGCGTCCACAAGCAATTGTGGACGCCGGACCGACGGACGGACGGACGGACCGACGGACGGACGGGGGCGACGACAATATACGACCACATTTCAATGTGGGCGTATAAAAACTGATTAAGAGTAACAACTCATTATGTAATTATCAGAAAATCATTAGAATTTGATTGCTTTTTATAAAGTTTTACCCCACGCTAACAATTAGTATATACATGAAACATTTAATATCATGGATTTAGCTGTTCAGTTATCTAAATTCATTGAAAATCAAAACACCTTAAACTATGTATCAATCTGAAGTCAATCGGATAGTAACTTTGGCCTCTATAGCGTCACAAGAATTTTTGAAGTTATCAAGGGAGATAACTCTGGCAGTAATTATTTGAAATCGCTGAAAATCAATAGGCTTCTTCGTCTCATGACCTTAAACACTGTGTATAAATTTAAAGTCAATCGGATATTAACTTTGGCCTCCAGAGCGTCCACAAGATTTTTTGAGGTGATCAAGGGCCATAACTCTGGCACTAACTATCGGAAATCGCTGGAAATTAATAGGCGTCTTTGTCTTATGACCTTAAACACTGTGTATAAATTTGAAGTCAATCGGATATTAACTTTGGCCTCTAGAGCGTCCACAAGATTTTTTGAAGTGATCAAGGGCCATAACTCTGGCACTAATTATCGGAAATCGCTGAAAATCAATAGGCTTCTTCGTCTTATGACCTTAAACACTGTGTATAAATTTAAAGTCAATCGGATATTAACTTTGGCCTCTAGAGCGTCCACAAGATTTTTTGAAGTGATCAAGGGCCATAACTCTGGCACTAATTATCGGCAATCGCTGAAAATCAATAGGCTTCTTCGTATTATGACCTTAAACACTGTGTATAAATTTAAAGTCAATCGGATATTAACTTTGACCTTTAGAGCGTCCACAAGATTTTTTGAGGTGATCAAGGGCCATAACTCTGGCACTAATTATCGGAAATCGCTGAAAATCAATAGGCTTCTTCGTCTTATGACCTTAAACACTGTGTATAAATTTGAAGTCAATCAGATATTAACTTTGGCCTCTAGAGCGTCCACAAGATTTTTTGAAGTGATCAAGGGCCATAACTCTGGCACTAATTATCGGAAATCGCTGAAAAACAATAGGCTTCTTCGTCTCATGACCATAAACACTGTGTATAAATTTAAAGTCAATCGGATATTAACTTTAGCCTGTAGAGCGTCCACAAGCAATTGTGGACGCCGGACGGACGGACCGCCGGACGGACGGGGGCGACGACAATATACGACCACATTTCAATGTGGGCGTATAAAAAGCAGAAATAGCATGCGTTATACTATAGGCGTGAGTTATACTATAGGCGTTATTGGCTACAAGAACTGCATGTACACATGTATATCTACCGTCACCGCGAGTACCCACACGGCGACACTACGTCGTTGACCCAGCTTCACGGCTACACTCCGCTAAACGTGCATTTTCTTTCAGTTTCATTCTTAATAATGTCATGAATACACTGTTACTAACAAATATGGGATATGAAAACAAGCAAAAGCTTATTTTATTACAGTCATCTCCTTAGCATACAGGTATTTAATAATCTACAATATAAAGGTTCTGCATATATCACAAGTTTTATTTTAGGCCTAATTTTCTGAAATAAACCCTTTAAGGCCTTCGTCCATAACGCAGTCGCAGCCGTTCGGGTTGCTCGCAGATTCAGGCCTGCGGCCCTAAACATTTTCTGCCTCCTACTTTTGCAAAATTTCCTGTTACTTGAAAAGTTAGTGACATCCCTGCTGTTACTGTCGAATCCATTACTGAATGAGAATGCAGTCATTGTATTGGCATAAAAATCATCAATCAAGATGAACCTAAGTTATCTTGTCCCAAAGTATCAACCAATCAAATTGCTTATCTCTGCCTACCCTTAGAAGAAAATGCTCATCTTCGAACTCCATCAAGGCATTGACCTAATAAGCATACACATCAATTTTGAACATTTTAACTCAATTCGAAGGAGAGTTAATGTGTTCCAAAGTCATGGTAAATCAAATTGCTTATCGCTCTGCTTAATACCCTGAGCAGAAAATGCTCATTATCGAACTTAGTCAAGGTATTACTGTAATGAAACTATACACCAAGTTTCATCACTCTCACTTAATTAGAACTAAAGTTATCATGTCCCAAAGCATCAACCAATCAAATTGCTTATCTCTGCTTACCCTAAGCGGAAAATGCTCATCTTCGAACTCCATCAAGGCATTGACCTAATAAGCATATACACCAAGTTTGAACATTTTAACTCAATTAGGAGAGTTATTGTGTTCCAATTTTCGACCAATCAAATAGCGTATCACTCTGCTTACCCCGAGCAGAAAATGTTCATTATCGAACCAATCAAATTGCTTATCTCTGCTTACCCTAAGCGGAAAATGCTCATCTTCCAACTCCATTAAAGCATTGACACAATATGCATATACACCAAGTTAGAACATTTTAACTCAATTAGGAGAGTTATTGTCTTCCAAAGTCTCGACCAATCAAATAGCATATATCACTCTGCTTACCCTGAGCAGAAAATGCTCATTATCGAACTTAGTCAAGGTATTACTGTAATGAAACTATACACCAAGTCTCATCAATCTCACTTAATTAGAACTAAAGTTATCGTGTCCCAAAGCATCAACCAATCAAATTGCTTATCTCTGCTTACCCTAAGCGGAAAATGCTCACTTACCCCGAGCAGAAAATGCTCATTATCGAACTTAGTCAAGGTATTACTGTAATGAAACTATACACCAAGTTTCATTACTCTCACTTAATTAGAACTAAAGTTATCGTGTCTCAAAGCATCAACCAATCAAATTGCTTATCTCTGCCTACCCTAAGCGGAAAATGCTCATCTTCGAACTCCATCAAGGCATTAACCTAATAAACACATACACCAAGTTTGAACATTCTAGCTCAATTGGGAAGAGAGTTATTGTGTCCCAAAAAGTGTGATGGACAGACAGACGAACCCATTTTAATAGTCTCCCAAATTTCTTCGAAAGGCGGGGGACAAAAACAACATGTCGGTACAAGTATTTATGACCAATGGGAATCGCATAAAATAAATACCGCTACCAAGCACGTGCCCGTCTGCTTCTAAATGTTCAAAATGCCCAGGCTGAGTGAGAAAATAGAAACCACAGAATCGGGTCACAAGAGGAAGCTAACCGATTTTTTGGGGTAAACAACTTAACTTTATATTTATGTCATGTAGACATTTGCGATTATTTTATGTACAAATGAGGCTGTGTGAATATGAAAAATAATTTGTCTGCAGATCACAGTGCATGCATCAATGATCGAGACTAACGTCACTCCATGCAGGCTACTTAATTCGTTAAATAGATTTGTTTAGAATAATGATAATGTTCTGTTTAATTCTTATAGGTAATATTAGGCCTACTTCCTAAATTGTATTTCAATTAGTTTTGTTTAATTAGAATTTAGAAATTATAGAAGTCGAAGCAAACCTTCGTCTGCCCTGGCTTCAGTGCGGACAGTTCTGCAGTTGCTACTAGTATTTATACTTGCATCAAACACCGTTTAGTTTGCTTTTGAATTTATTTACTTTCAAAAATTAAATATGGATAACAGAAATTAAATGAAATTATTTCGATAATAATTATGTCAAATGTCCATAAAAGGGGAAGGGGGTCTAATCAATTGTCTGAAGTTCAAGTCCTTTTCCAACTTAACTCATTGACCCCTAGAGCTAATTATGTTAATTACTGCTTAATCTCCTAAGCTAATTAACCCGACTATAGCTTCTATCCCTAGTGTTAATTAAAAGATTATCCACTAATCTCACCTACTGCAGATATCCCAAAATAAAACAAAAACTATTACTCTAATCAAAAAATGTTTACATTACCAAATGTAGAATTAAAAACAGGCTTTACAAGCATGCTTTTTTTAAACAAAAATACCAAAAGATAGGTTGCCAGGCAACGAAACATAGGCCCACAGCAGCTAAATCGTCCGGGCAGTCAACAAGGGTTGTCGCATATTTTTACTTTTTTCGCTAATGAAAGATTTGTAATACACTAAAAACTGATTAACAGTAACAACTCATTATGTAATTATCAGAAAATCATTAGAATTTGATCGCTTTTTATAAAGTGTTACCCTACGCTAACAATTAGTATATACCGGTACATGAAACATTTAATATCATGGATTTAGCTGTTCAGTTATCAAAATTCATTGAAAATCAAAATACTTGTTCGTTTCAACACCTTAAACTCTGTGTATCAATCTAAAGTCCATCGGATGATAAGTTTGGCCTCTATAGCGTCACAAGATTTTTTGATGTTATCAAGGGCCATAACTCTGGCAGCAATTATTGAAAATCACTGAAAATCGATAGACGTCTTAGTCTCATGACTGTAAACACATATGTATAAATTTGAAGTCAATCGGATATTAACTTTGGCCTCTAGAGCATCCACATGATTTTTTGAAGTGATCAAGGGTCATAACTCTGGCACTAATTATCGGAAATCGCTGAAAATCAATAGGCTTCTTCATCTCATGACCTCCTTAAACACTGTGTATAAATTTAAAGTCAATTGTATATTAACTTTGGCCTCTAGAGCGTCCACAAGATTTGTTTAAGTGATCTAGGGCCATAACTCTGGCACCAATTATCGGAAATCGCTGAAAATAAAAAGGATTTTTCGTCTCATGACCTTAAACACTGTGTATAAATTTAAAGTCAATCAGACATTAACTTTAGCCTGTAGAGCGTCCACAAGATTTGTTTAAGTGATCAAGGGCCATAACTCTGGCACTAATTATCAGAAATCGCTGAAAATCAATAGGATTCTTCGTCTCATGACCTTAAACACTGTGTATAAATTTAAAGTAAATCGGACATTAACTTTGGCCTCTAGACCGTCCACAAGATTTTTTGAAGTGATCAAGGGCCATAACTCTGGCACTAATTATCGGAAATCGCTGAAAATCAATAGGCTTCTTCGTCTCATGACCTTAAACACTGTGTATAAATTTAAAGTCAATTGGATAATAACTTTGGCCTCTAGAGCGTCCCCAAGATTTTTTGAAGTGATCAAGGGCTATAACTCTGGTAGTTATTATCGGAAATCGCTGAAAAACAATAGGCTTCTTCGTCTCATGACCTTAAACACTGTGTATAAATTTAAAGTCAATCAGACATTAACTTTAGCCTGTAGAGCGTCCACAAGCAATTGTGGACGCCGGACCGACGGACGGACGGACAGACGGACCGACGGACGGACAGACGGACGCACGCGACGACAATATACGACCACATTTCAATGTGGGCGTATAAAAACAACAAAGTTATTCTTTATCATAAAAAGAACTATGTAAAATAAGATTACGATTATGAATTATGAAGTTACATTTTACTGATCCATGCATCACACAGTAAGCACAATCGATTAATTTAGTTTATAACCAATTTTTAGTATTGGCACTGTAAATATAATGTTCGCAATCACGAATTTCTTCAACCGTTGTTCCTCCAATTTTTTTTTTTTTTTTTTCGAACCGCATTGAATTTTTCAACATGATGTCTATTGGTTTCGTCGATCAACCAATGCGAGCAAGTTTAATCAAAAATAAACTAAAAAAATTAAATTTGTTTTTCTCACGTTCTAATATGTATTATGGGCCTAGCCATCTCCTAAAAATGATGGGCATCTAACGGAATTCAGTGGATCATTCCAAATAATATCCTTGTTGAAAGTTGAATCTCGAAGATTGCCCGCCATTTTGGTTCGCTTCGTCACTAGCTATTTCGGAGCCTTCGTGTTCCTCACTCGAATTGTCAGTCAATTCGCTGTCCAGGATATTATTATTGCTAATTTCTACATCTAATATATCTTCCAGTAAAAGTCCTTCGCAGTACGAGTCGGAATCACTCTCCATACCGACATAATTATTAACAATGTAGGCGTACAAAACTGACATTCACTCAACAAAATGGCGACCCCTGAAAATATTTTTTCTTTAGAGTTCGCGACCTTATGACCTCTAAAACCTGTGTTGTGACGTATAGTTTACGACTTCAATCAAATTCAATCATTAGTTAAAACTATATATTAATTGGCTAATTACGTCTGGAAAGCGAATCGAAGGTTTTTAAAACTTTATTGATCAATAAAACGTCCATGAAAGAAGTCGACAGCAGTCGTTGCTGGGAAAGTTTTTTTAGCGAGTTTACGACCTTATAACACCTAACACCTTGTTGTGACCTAGACATTTTATGATACCAATCATTAGTTGAAGCTATTGTTTTAAGGAATTACAACTTTTGGAATGTCAAGCGTCTTTTTTTTATAACTTTATTGGTCAATTAAATAGTACATCAAAGCGGTCGACCGTCAAAAATGGCAACCGATATGAACAGAATTTTCTTGTGAGCTCGCGACCTTATAACACCCAAACCGTTGTTGTGACGTATACATTTTATGATTCCGATAAATAGTTCAAACTATCAGTTTACCAGGTAACTTCTTTTGGGAAGCCAAACGGCAATTTTTTAATAACTTTATTGATCAATAAAACTGTACGCCAAAGATGTCGACACCAAGCGTTGTACGGGAGTCTGACTAGACACTAGGTCAACGTCTGGCAGGGTAAGTGGGTGAGGCTCAGTGACTAATTATGTCGCCTCCACAAGTAACCTGTACCGAATGAGTTAAAAAGCACATTTTTTACTGATTTTAATTTATTTCAGCAAAGTTATTACACTATAAACCTCAGAATGCCTCGTTCGGCATTTCTGTCCAAACGAGGTAAAGAAAATGCCTCGTTGTCTGCAGTTTTGAAACAAGGTTTTTTAAATTGCCCTGTTTTTGGAACGAGGTATTTTGTTCAGAACGAGGCTTGGTAAAAATGCCTCGTTTACTAAACGTGTTTTTTTTTCAAAATAGTTATCAGCGGTATTTTCTATCAGCGAATTTGTAAAAATTAAAATTTATGTTATCTAACACGAAAATAAACCAGTCCAAACTATGATATTATAATCAGGATATGATAATATAATCATTATTAATATCCATATGTCTTCCTAATTAAACGTTTTAATTAAATTTTAATATATAAAAAAAATAAACAGGCGTATTAAAATATGACATGAAATTTATGCTTTTTTGATTAATAAGAATGGATTATTTATTTGTTGTACTTAGATTAGATAAACACTTATTTGTTGTCTGCGATATCAGTTAGGTGGAGATGTAAAACAATTGCAGACACACAGCTATACCTTGATTAATTGATTGCCCCCAATAAAATGTCACAACACCACAGTTGTTTCTTAACACCTATACCTGATTGGAGCAATAAATCAATCAAGGTAGCTATGTGTCTACAATAGTTTTACACCTCCACCGATGGCGTGTATTCTTGTCTTGTCAATTTCTCTGATAATAATATAGTTTGAACTGGTTTTATTTTCGTATAAATAATTATAATATTGAAAACTGTTTATTTAGCGTGAAATGCCAAGTCATCCGGATGTAAACATTCTTTACTTTAGACTCGATTATCACGCGTTTGTTACTGGTGTTCGTAGGAAAACCAGTCATGACGTTCAGGTATAAAGTGTATTTTTAGTAACACGACTCATTAGCCAATCAAATTTAAGGACGAAATGCTGCGTGCAGCTTGATGAATCGCTGTTTGACAGACGAATTTATGACGTTATTGACATTGTTGGATTAGTTTGGGCAATAAACATGTGAATATTTTGATTATTTTTACAGGTTTTTCCTAAAATTTCGCGCGAGCAACGAACAGCTCGCGTAAATCTACCTTTACGCCAGCACAGCGCGAGCGCGGGCAACTGCTCGCGTCTCGTGGCAAGCCCTGTATAAATTTAAAGTCAATCGGATATTAACTTTGGCCTCTACAGTATCCACAAGATTTTTTGAAGTGATCAAGGGACACAACTCTGGCACTAATTATCGGAAATCGCTGAAAATTAATAGGCTTCTTCGTCTTATGACCTTAAACACTGTGTATAAATTTAAAGTCAATCGGATATTAACTTTGGCCTCTAGAGCATCCACAAGATTTTTTGAAGTAATCAAGGGCCATAACTATGGCACTAATTATCAGAAATCGCTGAAAATCAATAGGCTTCTTCGTTTTATGACCTTAAACACTGTGTATAAATTTAAAGTCAATAGGATATTAACTTTGGCCTCTAGAGCGTCCACAAGATTTTTTGACGTGATCAAGGGCTATAACTCTGGTAGTTATTATCAGAAATCGCTGAAAAACAATAGGCTTCTTCGTCTCATGCCCTTAAACACTGTGTATAAATTTAAAGTCAATCAGATATTAACTTTAGCCTCTAGAGCATCCACAAGCAATTGTAGACGCCGGACCGACGGATGGGGTGACGACAATATACGACCACATTTCAATGTGGGCGTATAAAAACGTATTCTCGAAGACATTCCGCAGAAGGAATGACGTGAAAATTTTGAAGTAGAAGCCCTGCTTCAAACTACGGTATGTTTTGTTAATAACAGCAAATTCTTCCTACAATTTATCTGAATTTCCTACTCACCTGAACCTCCTGTTGGAACTAGGTTTATATTTGGATCGTTTCCACTGCTTTCACTTTTTAAACTTGGTAAATTGGCTGGTGGTGGCATTCGCCGAACACTTCCCACTTTACCCAAGCTTTGCAAGCCATATTGTCTTGTGACTGAAAATAAATAATCTTACAGAAAATGGTACCGGTATATGGTTCACTAAATAACCTTACAACCAGGGATCTTAATCGGCTGTTTTTTGTCGGCTTTAGCCGGTTGATCTTTAATCTAGCCGGTTTGTAAAACAATGAACCGGCCACTATGGTATCATTAATCAATCAACTTTCTGCCGATAACAAAGAGTTAATTATTACTCGTCGATTAACAAACCTATCAAAGAATCAGTCAATACAATATGAATACCTTCAGCTTCAATCTGTATCGGCTCATTTCCTAAATAAACAACTTAATTTGTTGAGTCAATCTATCTAACACAATGTTAAAGTAGGTACCGGCAAACATGACATCAGCTGGCTGGAAAACAATGAACGTGCTAATCAGTACTAAAAGTCAGCTGGCTTGCAACTTTTAGTGCGAGTTGACACTTCATCAAAATAAACTGATTTTTTATATGTAAAAAGTTGGTTAATTAACCTTTTCAAAAATACCAAATACTATAATATTCTTTTATTATCTTATCGTCAATAATTATGTCCAAAGTTGCGTCATTTCTTGTTTTTACTCATTTATTGTTCTAATTAGTGACGTAATGTCAAAAATAAAATGATAGGGGGTTCAGAAAAACACGTTGCGCTTCACCACCAATGACCTTGACACATCATGACATAGATGAATAGTTAGGTCTTGAAACAAGCAATCGTTTCGTATCTTATTTGCGTAGAAAATTATTTCCCTAAAATCCTTAATTTTATCATCAAAGTCATGGGTTATATTCAAGGCGAAAATTCAGCAAGAACCAATATAAATACCCCCTACATATTTAGTACCGAAATAAAGCCCTTAAAAAGAACTTTTAAATAAAGTTCGTATCGAGCTTCTCTTATCAACGGCGGCTTTGCGCGAGGTATTTTAAACCCAGGTCGCGCAAGCGCGGTGCCACTTCCTATGACATTACGACCGGCTAAAATTGCGGCGCCCATGTATGAAAGGGGAAGCGAACAGAATATCCCTTGTTTTAGAGCGGATTGCACCCGTTTTACATTAAATGATTTGTAAATATCGTAGACAAGTCTAATAATTTCTTAGAATCTGCTTGTTTGTCATTGCTGTTCAATGTTTAGCTGACTTTAGCGAACACGCGCTCGATATGTCGATTTGATTTTCGACTTCCGAGTGCTTGGTTCGGTCCAAACTTCCGTCAGTTTAATTTTATTTAAGAAAAATAATTCGCAATCAATGTTATCAAGACCTGTAATTTTTATTTCATTAATAAATATTGAATAACAAGGCAGAATATAGAGTCAGAGACAACATAGTCAGTGATAACATTAATAGTTCGCCAATATTTATTCATTCCACTTCTGTCTTCTGTCAAGTTCTGTTCTAGTTTCATTTTCTAGTTCTATGCTGGTAATAGTAATATAAATAATATTAATAAATACTGGATAGAATAATAGAAATCAACACTTAGATGAACTTTTCACAAATTTGTTCACCTTGATTTTAACTTTTTCAGGTGATGAAAACTTTGATATCTTCATCCGGCATTTGTGGGCAAGTGGAAGAACTCAAGAAGGGCTGCACTGCAGCAAATTCCCTTTGCATATCTAGTTTTTAACTATTATAGTGAGAACTGCCAGCTTTTGTTATCTAATGTTCCATAATTTATCTTAAAATACATGTATATATAGTCGAAACTATTCAACTGTGTTAATAAAAAATAAAATTGTGATTGGATACAATGATATTTTAATAAAACATAACGCTAACGCTACAATATACGTCCACATTCCTGCTTTGATTGATATGGTACTTTGTCAAGAAGGCTAGGCGTTTGGTTTGTTTAGCGTTGAGGGTCGTGCACCAACATTAATAGTTGTCGTCCTTAGAGTATAAGGAATAACTATACCAAGATAATCCATTCAGAATTGTGCCTTCCTAACACTAAAGGCAAAAAGTGGGCGTGGCTCTGCCCCTGGGGGTCGGGACATTCATCAAAATCAATAGTGGACGCCCTCAGGCTATAAGGAATACATAAACCAAGTACCACGCTGATTTTAAGAAAATCCAGTTAGAATTGCGGCTTCTAGACGACACAGAGACACACAAAAAGAAAATGGGCGTGGCTCTGCCCCTGGGGGTTGGGCATGCACCCCAAACAATAGGGATCATCCTTAGAGTATAAAGAGTAAGTATACAAAGTTTTAAAGAAAATACAATAAGAATTGCGGCCTGTAGGCGACACAAAGACACACGATAAGAAAATGGGTGTGGCTCTGCCCCAGGGGGTTGGGCATGCATCCCAAATGATAGGGGTGTTCCTTAGGGTACAAAGAATGTGTATGCTAAGTTTCAAAATTATAAGTTAAGAAATGTGGCCTGTAGACGACAAACAAATACATACTAGAAATGGGCGTGGCTCTGTCCCTGGGGGTCGGGCATGCACCAAAAACAATAGAGATCTTCCTTAGGGTATAAGGAATACGTATACCAAGTTTGAAGAAAATCCAGTAAGAATTGCGCCCTGTAGGCGACACAAAGACACACGAAAAAAAAAAATGGGCGTGGCTCTGCCCCTGGGGGTGGAGCATACACCCCAAACGATAGGGATGTTCCTTAGGGTACAAAGAATATGTATGCAAACTTTCAAGATTATAAGTTAAGAAATGTGGCCTGTAGACGACAAACAAACAAATACTAGAAAAGGGCGTGGCTCGGCCCCTAGGGGTAGGGCATGCCCCAAAAACAATAGGGATCTTCCTTGGGGTATAAGGAATAAGTATACCAAGTTTGAAGAAAATCCATGAAGAATTGCGCCCTGTAGGCGAACCACACACACACACACACACACACACACACACACAGGGGCGACGGCATAATACGTTCACATTATGAATGTGGACGTATAATAAAAAGATTTTTTGATATACATTATGTTTGATGTTTGTTTAAGTTCTGAAAGTGTACAAATGCATGTATGTAATATTAGTTTATTACTTATGCAAACAATACTAGCTCCTCCACAGGTAACTTTATTATAATACATGTATTAATCATACTGTATATTTACTATTGCTCTATGACCACGGAATAAAGATTTATTTATTATCCATGAGTGCTCACTTTAAAAATAAGATAAATTTTGAAATATCTGTAAAAAATTCCAATTCAAAATCAAAGTTATTGATACGATACTGATCTTTAGATGAATTTTTCTCTATGCTCTGTCATGTTCAAACTTTGGAAATCATAACCCTCTTCCCCATGCCCTCCACTCACAACCATAACAGATAGCTAAATTCTGGTTATTTCATTGGGTTCAGGAGCTCAATAATATTAGTCTAGATGACAATTTTTAATGCAATCTGCCAATAAAATAAATTTTGGTGGTCATTTGAAAGTATGTCTTTTTCGGCAAATTTTGTGATTTTTGAC
The DNA here is from genome assembly GCA_036850965.1 of Patella caerulea. Taxonomy (NCBI): domain Eukaryota; kingdom Metazoa; phylum Mollusca; class Gastropoda; family Patellidae; genus Patella; species Patella caerulea. The sequence continues at coordinate 42,669,351 of JAZGQO010000001.1, read as the reverse complement.
ATTTATACCCCCTTGCCCCTGCCCTCACCCCCAAACCGTAATAGATAGTCCAATTCTTTCATTGAAGAGAAAAGCCTCATATTAACCTAGATGCCAATTTTTGTTCAAATCGGTCAAGAAATAACATTTTGGTAGCATACTGAATATGTTGGTATTTTGCCATTTTTACTCATTTTTTGCATTTTGTCCACGCGATAAAAAAAGCGTTCGACACAGGTTTGACCCTTATCTATCCCCTTAATTTTTCATAATGAGTCCCCAAATTAATTAGACTGATTTCCTTTGCAGATCTGTATGAAGATAGGCTGGCACTGCCAGGCAGGATACGCCCACATTTTCGAGAGATGGATAGAGAACAAGCAATACCGAAAGTGATTTTTCCTATCATTAAGTCCTGTATTTCATACTGTATTCCTATCATTAAGTCCTGTATTTCATACTGTATTGGGAGCAGCCATTTTGTTGGTCAGTTCCAGTCTGATATTCATGAAATTCGAAGCCGACAATGATTAAGGTGTGACGGTACACAACCTAGAAATGTGACTTTTCGGCAAAATCGGATAGGAATTGTGACCACAACCATGATATACCATATTTTTACACTATGGTCCAATTTTCTCGAAATTCGAACTCAACCTCCCGTAGGGTGTAACGGTGATAGAGTCAAACGTTTTTTTAAATCAGATAATAAATGTGACCTCCAGAGGCACCATAGGCGATTTTTCGGAAAATCAGGGGCCATAATTCAGGAAGTTACGATCCGATATGCGCAAATAACGAAAGGAACCAAGATCTTTGGGTTATAACCATGCATTTCAAGTTTCATCAAAATCGAATTAAAATTGTGACCTATACAGGGTCAAAGGTTTTTTTAAATCGGAAAATAATTGTGACCTCCAGAGGGACCACAAGCTAAAAAAGATAGGCTGGCACTGCCAGGCAGGATACGCCCACATTTTTGGGAGATGGATAGAGAACAAGCAATACCGAAAGTGATTTTTCCTACATCATTAAGTCCTGTATTAATTCATACTATTCATGAAATTCGAAGCCGACAATGATTAAGGTGTGACGGTACACAACCTAGATTTTCCCGAAATTCGAACTCAACCTTCCTTAGGGTGTAATGGTGATATAATCAAACGGTTTTTTAAATCGGATAATAATTGTGACCTCCAGAGGGACCACAAGCTAAAAAGGGTGATTTTTCGGACAATCAGGGGCCATAATTCAGGAAATTACATTTCGATAGGTGCAAATATCGAAAGGAACCAAGATCTTTGAGTTATAAACATGCATGTCAAGTTTCATCAAAATCGGTTCAAAATTGTGACCTCTATAGGGTCCACAAGCTAAAAACGTGATTTTTCGTACAATCAGGGGCCATAATCCATGAAGTTTTCATCCGATACATGCCAATATCGAAAGGAACCGAGATCTTTTGGGGATAAACCTATATTTCAAGTTTCGTCAAAATCAGATAAGAATTGTGACCTGTAGAGAGTCAACAAACAAATTGTGGACGGACGGACGGACGTCCGGACGGACAGGGGCGACGACAATATACGTCCACATAAAAATGTGGGCGTATAAAAAGGCAATTTTGCGTACAATCAGGGGCCATAATTCAGGAAGTTTTAGTTACGATCCGATATGCGCAAATATCGAAAGGAACCAAGACCTTTGGGTTATAACCATGCATTTCAAGTTTCATCAAAATCGAATTAAAATTGTGACCTCTACAGGGTCCACACAACCATGATATACAATTTTTTAACAGTATTCGCGTACAAACGGTGGCCATTTTGTATTGCAATTTTGGTCCGATTTTCCCGAAATTCGAACTCAACCTTCCTTACGGTGTAACGGTAATATAATCAAACGTTTTTTCAAATCTGATAATAATTGTGACCTCCAGAGGGACCACAAGCTAAAAAGATAGGCTGGCACTGCCAGGCAGGATACGCCCACATTTTTGGGAGACGGATAGAGAACAAGCAATACCGAAAGTGATTTTTCCTACATCATTAAGTCCTGTATTTCATACTGTATTGGGAGCAGCCATTTTGTTGGTCAGTTCCAGTCTGATATTCATGAAATTCGAAGCCGATACAACGTAGAAATGTTACTTTTCGTCAAAATCGGATAAGAATTGTGACCTGTAGAGAGACCACAACCATGATATACCATATTTTTACACTATACGCGTACAAACGGTGACCATTTCGTCCGGCAATTTTGGTACGATTTTCACGAAATTCGAACTCAACCTTCCTTACGGAGCAACAGTAATATAATTAGAGTTTTTTTTTAAATCAGATAATAATTGTTCGAGAGATAGACAGAGAACAAGCAATACCGAAAGTGATTTTTACCAACAATCAAAGGCCATAATTCATTAAGTTACAATTTGATATGCGCAAATATCAAAAAGAATAAAGATATTTTGGTTATAAACAAGCATTTCAGGTATCAACAAAATCGAATTAAAATTGTCATCTCTACAGGGTCCACAACTTTGATATACCATATTTTTACACTGTTCGCGTACAAACGGCGGCCATTTTTTCTGGCAATTATAGTCTGATTTTCTCGAAATTCGAACTGAACCTTCCGTAGGGGGTAACGGTGATAGAGTCAAATGTTTTTTTTAAATTGGATAATAATTGTGACCTCCAGAGGGACCATAGTCGATTTTTCGGACAATCAGGGGCCATAATTCAAGAATTTACGATCCGATATGCGCAAATAACGAAAGGAACCAAGATGTTTGGGTTATAACCATGCATTTCAAGTTTCATCAAAATCGAATTAAAATTGTGACCTCTACAGGGTCCACAACCATGATATACAATTTTTTAACAGTATTCGCGTACAAACGGCGGCCATTTTGTATGGCAATTTTGGTCCGATTTTCCCGAAATTCAAACTCTGCCTTCCTAACGGTGTAACGGTAATATTATCAACCGTTTTATTAAATCGGATAATAATTGTGACCACCAGAGGGACCACAAGCTAAAATAAGGCGATTTTGCGTATAATCAGGGGCCATAATTCAGGAAGTTACGTTCCAATATGCGCAAATATCGAAAGGAACCAAGATCTTTGGGTTATAACCATGAATTTCAAGTTAAATCAAAATCGATTTAAAAATGTGACTTTTACAAGGTCCACAACACATGATATACAATTTTTTAACAGTATTCGCGTACAAACGGCGGCCATTTTGTATGGCAATTTTCGTCCAATTTTCCCGAAATTCGAACTCAACCTTCCTTAGGGTGTAACGGTGATATAATCAAACGTTTTTTTAAATCTGATAATAATTGTGACCTCCAGAGGGACCACAAGCTAAAAAGGGTGATTTTTCGGACAATCAGGGGCCATAATTCAGGAAATTACATTCCAATAGGTGCAAATATCGAAAGGAACCAAGATCTTTGGGTTATAACCATGAATTTCAAGTTTCATCAAAATCGATTTAAAAATGTGACTTTTACAAGGTCCACAACCCATGATATACAATTTTTTAACAGTATTTGCGTACAAACGGCGGCCATTTTGTATGGCAATTTTCGTCCGATTTTCCCGAAATTCGAACTCAACCTTCCTTAGGGTGTAACGGTGATATAATCAAACGATTTTTTAAAACGGATAATAATTGTGACCTCCAGAGGGACCACAAGCTAAAAAGGGTGATTTTTCGGACAATCAGGGGCCATAATTCAGGAAATTACATTCCGATAGGTGCAAATATCGAAAGGAACCAAGATCTTTGGGTTATAAACATGCATGTCAAGTTTCATCAAAATCGGTTCAAAATTGTGACCTCTATAGGGTCCACAAGCTAAAAACGTGATTTTTCGTACAATCAGGGGCCATAATCCATGAAGTTTTCATCCGATACATGCCAATATCGAAATGAACCGAGATCTTTTGGGGATAAACCTATATTTCAAGTTTCGTCAAAATCGGATAAGAATTGTGACCTGTAGAGAGTCCACAAACAAATTGTGGACGGACGTCCGGACGGACAGGGGCGACAACAATATACGTCCACATAAAAATGTGGGCGTATAAAAAGGCGATTTTGCGTATAATCAGGGGCCATAATTCAGGAAGTTACGATCCAATATGCGCAAATATCGAAAGGAACCAAGATCTTTGGGTTATAACCATGAATTTCAAGTTTCATCAAAATCAAATTAAAATTGTGACCTTTACAGGGTCCACAACCTTGATATACCATTTTTTAACAGTATTCGCGTACAAACGGCGGCCATTTTGTATGGCAATTTTGGTCCGATTTTCCCGAAATTCGAACTCAACCTTCCTTAGGGTGTAACGGTGATATAATCGAACGGTTTTTTAAATTGGATAATAACTGTGACCTCCAGAGGGACCACAAGCTAAAAAGGGTGATTTTTCGGACAATCAGGGGCCATAATTCAGGAAATTACGTTCCGATTGGCGCAAATATCGAAAGGAACCAAGATCTTTGGGTTATAAACATGCATGTCAAGTTTCATCAAAATCGGTTCAAAATTGTGACCTCTATAGGGTCCACAAGCTAAAAACGTGATTTTTCGTACAATCAGGGGCCATAATCCATGAAGTTTTGATCCGATACATGCCAATATCGAAAGCATCCGAGATCTTTTGGGGATAAACCTATATTTCAAGTTTCGTCAAAATCGGGTAAGAATTGTGACCTGTAGAGAGTCCACAAACAATTGTGGACGTCCGGACGGACAGGGGCAACGACATAATACGTCCACATGAAAATGTGGGCGTATAATAAAATGTGATTTGATCTGTATTGAAAGGACTATTTGAAAAATAAATACCATACGAAAATGCCCTGCGGCTATTTACGGACCCTCAAAATGAACAAAATCAGCATTTTTGAAATTCCCTCATTCAAAAAATTGACCTCCCATTGTTCTAATATTACTTCTACTAGTACCTTGGGGTGAAGTCTACCAGGAAATGACAAAACAACTGTGTTTTGGTATTTATTTTTCTTTTTATTGTGCTACGAAAACGCCACTTCGTGATATTTTGACATTCCTGGGCCCATATCTCAAAAACCGTTTAAGATAATTGACTCAAATTTTCTGTGCTTCTATTTGGGTCATAAATGAGTAAATATATGACAAAAGAATCAACATTTCTGAAGTTTGAAAATTTAGCTGCCGGTACCTAGTTGAAGTACTTGAACAACTCACAGAATGACAATAGAAAACGTAAATGTGTTTTAGCCGACGATAGTGATGGCGGCATTGACCTTGAACAACAAGCATGCACGTCGTCATTGTAAGTTCCAAACGTCGGAGAAACTCGCACGTCCAATAAAGGTCAACCAAAGTCGAAGTCAGGGAGATATTTTAATTCCGAATTGTTAACTACTTTCAAATGGCTTTCGTTTCACAAAATTTCACAGAAAATGTTTTGTCTCATAAGTTATTAATTCAGTCTTCTTTTTTAAGTCACGTAATAACCTACTGATCTCGTATATTAATAATTATTATTATTATGTTAGCGTTAAGTAAATCTGGTAATAACCTACTGACACGCATATAATTATTATGTCAAGTAATAGCCTATCATGACAATTGGCCACGTGACTTTTCGCACGTCGGCATATTTCCGAGTTACGACAATCCACAGAAACTAATTTGTGCTAATTTGTTATTATTGAGCTTACATTCTTTTTATTTTTATATATTGACAAGTGATCACAATAATACAATTGTAAAAAAAACATTTATATTTACTGGTAGTTTTTCTTTTTACTAACTTATAACTTCCGTTTGGTTGGATGAAAGCGAAAGTAGGAATATGCATTATGCAAGTTGCTGAAATTTGACTATAAATTTCGATATTATTATCGATGTATGAATACAGGTATGCAATTACAACAAAGGTTTTGTTTATTCGAAGTTTAAAATATTATTATTCGGAATACGTTATGCAATTATCAATGTGAATAAAGTATGCATAAACCAACATGTCTGTTTTGGAAAACACGACTATCCGTTAGGCTTACCCTTGGCCGGTTCATTTCAAAATGGATTAAGAACCCTGCTTACAACTATTACTAACAGTACTTCAATACACAATTCATAACTATTCATTAATTGACTAAACATTTATATTTCCCTTGTGAAAGTTTTCTTATTGTAATCTTTATCATCTACCGTCACATGTTCTGTCAACCCACTAACCATCTACAGAATAACAAGCCAAGAGTGAGACCGATGTCCCTCGCCGAAATCCCCAAATAAACAGATGACACATAATTAATTGCACATTTATCTTTTTCAAAAGCATGAAGTAAACAAACTGATTACATGTATCTATGATTAGAAAATGTTTTACATTTTGATACCACCAAATGATAGACACTTTAGTCTTGAGTACTGAGTTGCCTTTGATCATGATTTAACAAGAAGAAAATAGGTTGCCAGGCAACGAAACATACGCCCACACAGCAGCCAAATCGTCCGGGCAGTCAACAAGAGTTGTCGCATATTAAGGAATTATCAGAAAATCATTAGAATTTGTTTGGTTTTTATAATCAAACGTTTTTTTTTAAATCAGATAATAATTGTGACCTCCACAACCTTTATATAACATATTTTCACACTATTCGCATACAAACGGCGGCCATTTTGTCCGTCAATTTTGGTCCGATTTTCCCAAATTCAAACTCAACCTTCATAACCATGGAATCGTGATATAATCAAACGTTTTTTTAAATCGGATAACAATTTTGACCTCCAGAGGGACCACAAGCTAAAAAGGGCGATTTTTTGGACAATCAGGGGCCATAATTGAGGAAGTTACGATCCGATGGGCGCAAATATCGAAAGATCTTTGGGTTATAAACATACATGTCAAGTTTCATCAAAATTGGTTCAAAATTGTGACCTCTATAAGGTCCACAACCTTGATATAACATATTTTCACACTATTCGCATACAAACGGCGGCCATTTTGTCCGTCAATTTTGGTCCGATTTTCATGAAATTCGAACTCAACCTTCATAACCATGGAACGGTGATGTAATCAAACGTTTTTTTAAATCCGATAACAATTTTGACCTCCAGAGGGACCACAAGCTAAAAAGGGCAATTTTTCGGACAATCAGGGGCCATAATTCAGGAAGTTACGTTCCGATGGGCGCAAATATCGAAAGGAACCAAGATCTTTTGGTTATAAACATACATGTCAAGTTTCATCAAAATTGGTTCAAAACTGTGACCTCTATAAGGTCCACAACATTGATATAACATATTTTCACACTATTCGCTTACAAACGGCGGCCATTTTGTCCGTCAATTTTGGTCCGATTTTCACGAAATTCGAACTCAACCTTCATAACCATGGAACGGTGATATAATCAAACGTTTTTTTAAATCCGATAACAATTTTGAACTCCAGAGGGACCACAAGCTAAAAAGGGCAATTTTTCAGACAATCAGGGGCCATAATTCAGGAAGTTACGATCCGATGGGCGCAAATATCGAAAGGAACCAAGATCTTTGGGTTATAAACATACATGTCAAGTTTCATCAAAATCGGTTCAAAATTGTGACCTCTATAAGGTCCACAACCTTGATATAACATATTTTCACACTATTCGCGTACAAACGGCGGCCATTTTGTCCGTCAATTTTGGTCGGATTTTCACGAAATTCGAACTCAACCTTCATAACCATGCAACGGTGATATAATCAAACGTTTTTTTAAATCGGATAACAATTGTGACCTCCAGAGGGACCACAAGTTAAAAAGGGCGATTTTTCGGACAATCAGGGGACATAATTCAGGAAGTTACGATCCGATGGGCGCAAATATCGAAAGGAACCAAGATCTTTGGGTTATAAACATACATGTCAAGTTTCATCCAAATCGGTTCAAAATTGTGACCTCTACGCTGTTCACAAGCTAAAAAACGTGATTTTTCGTACAATCAGGGGCCATAACCCATGAAGTTACAGTCCGATACATGCCAATATCGAAAGGAACCGAGATCTTAGGGTGATAAACCTATATTTTAAGTTTAATTGAAATCGGATAAAAATTGTGACCTGTAGACTGTTCACAAAAAAAATGTGGACGGACGGACGGACAGGGGCGACGACAATATACGTCCACATAAAAATGTGGGCGTATAAAAAAGAGGACAATATTTTGTAAAGTTTTGATCTTTTTACCACATTGGTTGGTACATCAGTTGACATTCAAAACAAAACAAAGCGTTTTTTTCTCTCCAAATACATTTTGAAATTTTAATGCTCATGTCACACTTTAGGTGCCAACTTCATGTAATGACCCATATAGGGTTGCAAAGGGAGGCAAACTTTCTGGGAATTTTCGGGAATTTTCAAATCTATTTTTAGAACCGAAAAATACTAAAATTATAATTATTTACTGGAATTTCTTTTACTATCATCTATATAAACTATTAAAAGTTATTTAACTATGATCAGGGCTGAAATTTACGGGCGACTGAGGCGAGATTCTCGCCCTACAACACCAAACTTCGCCTGAAAACTTGACCAGGGGGATCTCAACTTCGCCCTACCAGTTCTCTAGAAATGATAGATGTCTAATGTCCCGAAAGTAAAAGGCATGCATGAAAGAAGTCAAAAAATGTCAGCCATGTTTAAATTTACACTCTCCCGTCCATTCTGGTGTTGTCGTAATTTAACTTTGAAGTTGTCGTAATTTTATATCACGATGTAATTTTTAAACAAACAAATTCAGATACTTGTTTCCTTAAATAAAAAAAAAATAACTATAAACTGAGTGTGTGTTGATACAAAATATATCAAACTTATTAGTGTTTTTAATTCATTTGGGCCAAGAGCAATGACGGTAGGGTTCAAAAGGTCAAAAGATTGAGTACTCTGTATCGTGTCAGCCGACATCTTTGTTTACATAATACATTCTTTTGTTTTTCTATGATCAATTTAATCCACTAGTGTGTTATTTTAAAATTAATTAACAATATAATGTGATGATAGACATAATTTTAACAAAGAAAAACATTAGATTTTTTAACTAAAAGTTTTCAATTAAAATCTAAATATTTTTATTTTCTTTGTCCGGTAATGGCGGTAAATCATAATTTGTTAACACATGGCAAGGGCGTTTCGCAGTGAAAAGTTGCCCAGTAAATTTGACTGGGGTTCAAATTATTTTCGACATTGATTGAATAGGCCAGTCCCTGAACGGTCAGGGTGAGTGTAATGAGACCGACGTTCAGAGCTGAACTAGGCCCGAATATGAGGATTTTGATTTTAAACCTGCATTAATTAAATGGAAGTCAATGAAGCAAAGAAAAATATTTACTTCCTAATTAATTTATAAGAAATAACCCAAAATTGTAAGCTTGTATTTGTGTTTTTTGTTATTGTAATAAATTATTTTTTAACATTCTGAACTGACTTCTCTTTGACTTTACTAATCTCTCCCTGCTTACTGAACAGAGAATGCAGCAATGCATGAAATTTTACCTCTCCTTCAAGTCTCTCAATGTCTCCCTCACTTCTCCCTATTTTGTCTGTAGGGAGAAGTCACTTCTCCCTAAAATTTGTCCCCAGTTTCAGCCCTGACTATGATAGTTGTTTCAAATGTTAAAACTAAAGAGATAAATTTATGTAAATTCTGCTAAAAGGTATACAAAAAGATAGGCTGGCACTGCCAGGCAGGATACGCCCACATTTTCCAGAGATGGACAGAGAACAAGCAATACCGAAAGTGAATTTTCCTACATCATTAAGTCCTGTATTTCATACTGTATTGGGAGCAGCCATTTTGTTGGTCAGTTCCAGTCTGATATTCATGAAATTCGAAGCCGACAATGATTATGGTGTGACGGTACACAACCTAGAAATGTGACTTTTCATCAAAATCGGATAAGAATTGTGACCTGTAGAGAGTCCACAACCATGATATACCATATCTTTACACTATTCGCGTACAAACGGCGACCATTTCGTCCGGCAATTTTGATACGATTTTCACGAAATTAGAATCCAACCTTCCCTATCAAAATCGAATTAAAATTGTGACCTATACAGGGTCCACAACCATGATATCATTTTTTTAACAGTATTCGCGTACAAACGGCGGCCATTTTGTCTGTCAATTTTGGTCCGATTTTCCCGAAATTCAAACTCAACCTTCCTTACGGTGTAACGGTGATATAATCAAACATTTTTTTAAATCGGATAATAATTGTGACCTCCAGAGGGACCACAAGCTAAAGAAAGGGGGATTTTGCGTATAACCAGGGGCCATAATTCAGGAAGTTACGATCCGATATGCGCAAATATCGAAAAGAACCAAGATCTTTGGGTTATAACCATAAACTTCCAAGTTTCATCAAAATCGAATTAAAATTGTGACCTTTACAGGGTCCACAACCTTATACCATTTTTTAACAGTATTCGCGTACAAACGGCGGCCATTTTGGTCTGATTTTCCCGAAATTCGAACTCAACCTTCCTTACGGTGTAACGGTAATATAATCAAACGTTTTTTTAAATTGGATAATAATTGTGACCTCCAAGCTAAAAAAAAAGGAGATTTTGCGTATAATCAGGGGCCATAATTCAGGAAGTTAAGATCCGATATGCGCAAATATCGAAAGGAACAAAGATCTTTGGGTTATAACCATGAATTTCAAGTTTCATCAAAATCGAATTAAAATTGTGACCTCCACAGGGTCCACAACCTTGATATACCATTTTTTAACGGTATTCGCGTACAAACGGCGGCCATTTTGTATGGCAATTTTGGTCCGATTTTCCCGAAATTCGAACTCAACCTTCCTTAGGGTGTAACGGTGATATAATCAAACGTTTTTTTAAATCGAATGATAATTGTGACCTCCAGAGGGACCACAAGCTAAAAAGGGTGATTTTTCGGAAAATCAGGGGCCATAATTCAGGAAATTACATTCCGATAGCCGCAAATATCGAAAGGAACCAAGATCTTTGGGTTACAAACATGCATGTCAAGTTTCATCAAAATCGGTTCAAAATTGTGACCCCTATAGGGTCCACAAGCTAAAAACGTGATTTTTCGTACAATCAGGGGCCATAATCCATGAAGTTTTGATCTGATACATATACATGCCAATATCGAAAGCAGCCGAGATCTTTTGGGATTTCAAGTTTCGTCAAAATCAGATAAGAATTGTGACCTGTAGAGAGTCCACAAACAAATTGTGGACGGACGGACAGGGGTGACGACATAATACGTCCACATGAAAATGTAACGGCTCATTATGTAATTATCAGAAAATCATTAGAATTTGATTGCTTTTTATAAAGTGTTACCTCACACTAACAATTAGTATATACATGAAACATTTAATATCATGGATTTAGCTGTTCAGTTATCAAAATTCATTGAAAATCAAAATACTTGTTCGTTTCAACACCTTAAACTCTGTGTATCAATCTTAAGTCAATCGGATGATAAGTTTAGCCTCTATAGCGTAACAAGATTTTTTGAAGTTATCAAGGGAGATAACTCTGGCAATAATTATTTGAAATCTCTGAAAATCAATAGGCTTCTTCGTCTCATGACCTTAAACACTGTGTATAAATTTAAAGTCAATCGGATATTAACTTTGGCCTCTAGAGCGTCCACAAGATATTTTGAAGTGATCAAGGGCCATAACTCTGGTAGTTATTATCGAAAATCGCTGAAAAACAATAGGCTTCTTCGTCTCATGACCTTAAACACTGTGTATAAATTTAAAGTCAATCGGATATTAACTTTGGCCTCTAGAGCGTCCACAAGATATTTTAAAGAGATCAAGGGTCATAACTCTGGCACTAATTACCGGAAATCGCCGAAAATCAATAGGCGTCATTGTGTTATGACCTTAAACGCTGTGTATAAATTAAAAGTCAATCGGATATTAACTTTGGCCTCTAGAGCGGCCACAAGATTTTTTGAAGTGATCGAGGGCCATAACTCTGGTAGTTATTATCGGAAATCACTGAAAAACAATAGGCTTCTTCGTCTCATGACCTTAAACACTGTGTATAAATTTAAAGTCAATCAGATATTAACTTTAGCCTGTAGAGCGTCCACAAGCAATTGTGGACGGACGGGGGCGACGACAATATACGACCACATTTCAATGTGGGCGTATAAAAAAGCATCAAGCTACAAAGTCAGCGAGTGGCCGGCAAAAAGATGACGTCGTCTCACTAGCAGGAAATAAACAAACCACCATAACGTCTACTATTGCTAAACAACAAACATCAAAATGTATCCGAGAAGAATTTGTTCTTGACATTCTTAAAACAATGGTTACAGCTGACATTCCATTGAACAAACTGGAAAGAATACAGCCATTCATTTCAAAGTATTGTAAACAAGGTGGGGCTCTTCCACAACAGTCAACACTTCGCTAAGTATACAGTTCCTCTCAAATTTTTTGACCTAAAATCTCAGCCACACGGCAAAAAAAAAACGCTCTAAAATCTTAGATTTCACTTTATTTCACAGTGATTTTTCTCTAAGATTCGCTTGGAATCAACCGTGTTTCTCTAGGAATTCACGGTGTTTCTCTGAAAATTCACCGTGTTTCTCTAGGAAAACATCATGTTTTAACATGCTTCCTGCAAGGAATTCGCAAGTCTACCTTAAGCTAGGGTCAAACTAATATAGTATGTAATAAATTGTGAGTTGTAATAAAGTAATGCTGCCGTGAAAACCTGTACATGTATGATGTACAGGCCGGTTTGAAGAACAACAAAATGAGTTCGGTAATCTCGGGAAAACATTTACCGGCATTCTGTATCGGTTAGGATTTTTTCCCTAACGCGCGGACATGCATAACGTCGGCCAAAATGTATGCAACAATGAACAACTTACAATGTTTTAAACGTATCATTACATCTTCGTCTGAAACTTAGATGTAATGCATCAATTATTGGCTGCTATCAAATCCAAACTTTAAATTATATACAGTACACGCATCGCGGAGGTTTGATAAATCACGATTATCGTGTCGTTTTTTGTTAAAAATTTCCACGATAACGACACGATATTGCCACGATAAATAACTCGGTGTAGCAATCGCTATCGTGTGCCACGATAGTCGCGTGACACGATAGGCCTCGGTGTAATTTGATATGTAAAATTAACGATGTTTATCTGTCATAAATAATTGATGTCAAAAAGATATACTGCCACGATGTTATCAAACTGCCACGATATCTGAAATGTTGAATAGTTTTTTCAATAATCCTGACGCGAATAGCCACGCTGCCTAAAAAGAATGTACTTTTATGAGGTTATATTTTAACGGAGTCCCATTCTGACAAATAAATCGGTAAATCACACCTCAAGTAATATCTTCGGTTTTAAATCACAAATGAATTAAAAAGTCTGCCTCTCCTGCTTATAAGCCCACGTCGCCATAAAATGTATCCATAAAATTGTACCTTGTGTTGTGGAATACATGTTCATTAAAACGTGTCTCCGTCGGATAACACCTTGGTGAACTTTTCATACTGTCAATCAAGTTTCCAAATAACGTGAATATAAAAGAGCCACCAAACATCAAAAGGAAACGATAATTGACTAAAATAAAAGTCCTTTTAACAAAAAATAGTCTTGTAGACAATATGACTTTTATTGCAAATTGTCAGTAAGTGGGCATTACCTAACATTGTTGCCCTCATTTTTTAAAAAAAAAACAATTGCAACTGGTACGTGACCATTCTGGATTCACACACAAAAAAGCTGTCGTTGTCATGGTTAAATAAGAACGGACCACGATGGAAAGCCCCCCCCCCCCCCCCAGAATACACGCTTTCAAAAAAATTGTGGATGTAAGTGTTTAGTCAATGTTTAAATTGGTACAGACTTGAAGATTGTTACATAACAGTGCGTCTTATGACGAAAACTATGTATAATCAGCATATTCGCAGTGGGCATATTCTGCCAATAAAATCATTCCTTAAACTACTTCCCCTTTTACTTGTGCATGCATTGTTAGTAAATTTTCTCTTTTTGTGTAAAGATTAATAAAGTATATACATGTACCCACGTCGCGTATGTCAGTCATTCATCTACGAATGATCGCTATCTTATAAAAAGCGAATTCAGTTTATCTAAAAGGGGCTGCGGCGCAATTTAAGGAATTATTTTTGACCCGACATTAACCAGTGCCAAATATTTTAAATAATGAGATAACGTCAATCAACAAACCAAACAATACGAGTTTACTTTATAACAAAAACATTGGTGAATTTATTATTATGTTTAAAATCATAAAGCTAATCAACAAATAATACTATTGCTCTTTATTACAAAAACATCGGTGAACTAATCTCGGTTTGATCGGCCTGCCAAGATAATGTATTATTGGGTAAATAAAACAATATAAACAACCAGTGAGTAATACAATTAAATCATTAAACAACAACAACAACGGCGGAGGGGTTTAATATAGGCTATTCCCGTTCCCCAATACCTATTAAGATACAAATCTGAATAAAAATATTGCTTATAAAAAAACAAGACGCCCCGTGGACGCCCTAACAACTGCGTACCTGTTTGCTTGTGGACGAGTTTACTGACACCCGTTCAATATATGAATGAAACATCCAAACATTTGACCGTATTCATGCCATAGACCATAAATATCCTTATTAATAAAACCGTTTTAGTTTCCAAAAATTATCACGTCATATTCATTTTGATTGTTTTACCCCTCAACACGATCTCACGACCATTTCTTATGAATTGAAGCCTCTTTGATAGTGAGATTAATAATAGTAGTATTAGAGTTATCGAGGTGTCAATTAGCCAAGAATGCAACACATCAAAACGAAGAGAGGCGATTGCCTAACACAAAAAACGTGCTTATTAAGTTGTTAAAGGTGACTGGTGCTATTTAAGGACTGACATTTGTGCACAATGTAATAAAATAATAACCACTCTGATAAATTATTAATGAGCACAGGTGTGATTTTATTGACAGAATATTATGTCAATTGCAAATATGATGACTAAACATTATTTTGCCCATTACATGATCTGCAGTAGTCAATCTCCGAGTCTGTACCGATTTAAATAATTGAACAATCTCTAAAAACATGACTTTTACCGTAAAACAGTAATCACAATTCCTCGTTACATATTGGTTTTACATGTAGGGAAGGGATGGGGGTGTCCAGCCAAATACAAACCCCGTTGTTAGTCATATTGTAAGTGTTGCGTGGTTTTCTTTAATTTGACATTCTGCTAATTGAGAAAATATTTCAGTAATAAATACGGGTTATTTTACATGATATCTCTTTTCAAAATTTCACTTACGTTTAATTTTAACCAAAACGCCCAAACTAATTGAGATGCAAAGAACAATCCATTGTGACCCCTCTTGAATGCCAACCATTTGCATATATATCAGAATCAATTTAACAATTGTGATTGTTTTTTTAAAATAAAGATTCAAACCTTTTTGGGTAGTTTTTACTACTGACAATTTACAATACAAGTCGTACTGTCAAGATGACTACAACAGGATAATAATTTGTTGTAAAATGGGCGTGCAATTTTCTGTCAGTTGGTTTCTTTTGATGTCACGTGCCAATTTACTTTATCAAACCTTGATTGACAGTATGCATTCCCTAGACTCTCTGGTGTGGAAATGAAAAAGTCAGCATTATATTATCGCCTTTACCGGACTGATACGTGTCCACGTCCATTCAGCAAAATGTGCTTCGTCTCAGGTGACGAAGGCTTTTAATTCATTTGTGATTTAAACCAGAAAAGATATATTAGTTGAGGTGTGATTTACCAATACTGTATGCACCACGTGGCTTATTTGTCAGTATGTGAATTACTATTTGAATGGATAAAACAATTTAAACTACACCCCGGTAAGACCAGAATTGATTTGTGCGCATTTATTTTTTCCCGTAATATGAATGGATTTGTAATGGTCGAATGACGAAAGTATTAAAAATATGGAACATATTATGAAGTAATAACGTATTGGTTTCTTAAGCATATTCTGTTTAGAAAAAGAATGAATAGTATCCGGGGTTTACCGAAAATTGTGTTTATTCCTTTTCCGATTTCGAACAAGCCATCAAATATTCGTGATTAATGGGAAAATGGGAAAATGCCAACGTAGTAACTGATCTATAATAATTAATGTGCTACTGTATTTCACCTGAAATAAACCACGAGAGGCATGTTTTAATTAAAACACCGAGTCACACGGTGTTTTTAACACCGAGGCACTGCTATCGTGTCCCTCTATATTTCCTCGATATTCACTCGGTAAATCATGAAATTCCACGATAGAAAACACGGTAATATCGTGTTTGATCAAACCTCCGCGATGCGTGTTCTGTACGATGAGCTTTTACACATTATTGTACCATTATTCGCAGCTTCAGTGAATCTAAAACAATGATTCATAAATCACTCCCAATGGGACTATATTTTTTTACGCTATGTTACTATGCATAAAATCTCTGCTGTGACAATATACATCTACTTTATGTCGCCCAATTCATTTCTGTGGAAGTGGATATTGAATAAAGCCATTTCACACACACGTACGTGTACATTCCAAGCGCATGTCATATATTTATACAATGTCCACAAGTATGTTAATTCTTGTCTTCACGCCGTTATAATTTGCTTTATTTTAGTACACTTTCTGAATGATACTAACTTCCTGATTTCCTACTGCATATTGCAATCTATAAGATTATACATACATATATATGTTTACGTTTAAACTCTAGACAGACCCATATTTATCTTTTCTACACACCAACCGAAAGGACCGTTCGGACCAATTAAATTACATTATAAGGCTTGACTTATTCATTTTAAAATCATTATGATTAAATCACAATACAAAGAGGCGAATAATTTATAGATGAGTATATACACAACTTAAGAATGTCCGCTGCCAGTAAGTACATGTACATATTACCAAATATCTATCTTTATTACATCAGCAATTTAATTGTTTTTCTTTGATATTCTCCATGATGAAACAATAAATCCATAAGGCTTTATTATTTCAAAGAAAACAGATGCATATTAAAACAAACATAATTATCAATTATTAAAACAACAATTTATTATTGGTTCGAGCAGTCCAGTACCTATATATACAAATTAATCACTTCTCAGTTATCGTTGTTTTAACTGATTTTCTTTGATGTGCTTCATATTGAAAAAATACGACGGGTAAGCAGGGAATATTTTAACCGGGTTCGTATCGCAATTTGAGACTCAAACGTCCGATTTTGCGAATCAAATTCATATTTGATTAGCATTATTAGCATAAAACCCTGCTTCAGCGCGAATCAAAGTTTTGAAAATTAATTTTAACTTTAAAACCATTCAGTATCGTAAAACACATCAAAACAAATCCCAAATCTCGTAATTTTATTGTCTATATCATTAAGACTCTTTACGTGCCTCTGCCACGGTCCAGTGGAACGAGAGCAGTACATGTCGACGTCTGCTATTTATAGACGTAAAAGGTTTTGATGACAGAGATGACAACACTACATACTTTCTTTCTATATCTGTGGTAGTCACATTCGTAAAGACAGACATTCAAAACACTACAAGATAAAATTACCGGATGATCGAGGGTACGTCGCGAAATTCAAACACATGATATTATGTTCTGTCTTCAAATTCGACATTAAAATTAGCAACAGTTCAAGATTGGGTGAGGAAATATGACGCAGAAAAGATCTGACTAGAGTATGAAGTAAATAAAGAATGTCCAGGTTTCGTACAAAGAATAACATGTGGTCACATACTTTTATTTCATATATAAATATAAACAACCGTTTGGAAATACAAATAATGTGGGTATTGTTATTGTCACATATAGGCCTAATTATGTGAAATAAGAATTCTATTACATACTAAAAGATAGGCTGGCACTGCCAGGCAGGATACGCCCACATTTTCGAGAGATGGATAGAGAACAAACAATACGGAAAGTGATTTTTCCTACATCATTAAGTCCTGTATTTCATACTGTATTGGGAGCAGCCATTTTGTTGGTCAGTTCCAGTCTGATATTCATGAAATTCGAAGTCGACAATGATTATGGTGTGACGGTACACAACCTAGAAATGTGACTTTTCTGTCAAAATCGGATAAGAATTGTGACCTGTACAGAGTCAACAACCATGATATACCATATCTTTACACTATTCGCGTACAAATGGCGACCATTTCGTCCGGCAATTTTGGTACCATTTTCACGAAATTCGAATAATTCAGGAAGTTACGATCCGATATGTGCAAATACCGAAAGGAACCAAGATCTTTGGGTTATAACCATGCATTTCAAGTTTCATCAAAATCGAATTAAAATTGTGACCTCTACAGGGTCCACAACCATGATATACCATTTTTTAACAGTATTCACGTACAAACGGTGGCCATTTTGTATGGCAATTTTGGTCTGATTTTCCCGAAATTCAAACTCAACCTTCCTTACGGTGTAACGGTAATATAATCAAACGTTTTTTTAAATCGGATAATAATTGTGACCTCCAAGCTAAAAAAAAAGGCGATTTTGCGTATAATCAGGGGCCATAATTCAGGAAGTTACGATCCGATATGCGCAAATATCGAAAAGAAGCAAGATCTTTGGGTTATAACCTTGAATTTCAAGTTTCATCACAATCGAATCCAAAATTGTGACCTCCACAGGGTCCACAACCTTGATATACCATTTTTTAACAGTATTCGCGTACAAACTGCGGCCATTTTGTATGGCAATTTTCGTCCGATTTTCCCGAAATTCGAACTCAACCTTCCTTAGGGTGTAACGGTGATATAATCAAACGTTTTTTTAAATCGAATAATAATTGTGACCTCCAAGCTAAAAAAAAAGGCGATTTTGCGTATAATCAGGGGCCATAATTCAGAAAGTTACGATCCGATATGCGCAAATATCGAAAGGAAGCGAGATCTTTGGGTTATAACCATGAATTTCAAGTTTCATCAAAATCGAATCAAAATTGTGACCTCCACAGGGTCCACAACCTTGATATACCATTTTTTAACAGTATTCGCGTACTAACGGCGGCCATTTTGTATGGCAATTTTCGTCCGATTTTCCCGAAATTCGAACTCAACCTTCCTTAGGGTGTAACGGTGATTTAATCAAACGGTTTTTTAAATCGAATAATAATTGTGACCTCCAGAGGGACCACAAGCTAAAAAGGGTGATTTTTCGGACAATCAGGGGCCATAATTCAGGAAATTACATTCCGATAGCCGCAAATATCGAAAGGAACCAAGATCTTTGGGTTACAAACATGAATGTCAAGTTTCATCAAAATTGGTTCAAAATTGTGACCTCTATAGGGTCCACAAGCTAAAAACGTGATTTTTCGTACAATCAGGGGCCATAATCCATGAAGTTTTGATCCGATACATGCCAATATCGAAAGGAACCGAGATCTTTTTGGGATAAACCTATATTTCAAGTTTCGTCAAAATCGGATAAGAATTGTGACCTGTAGAGAGTCCACAAACAAATTGTGGACGGACGTCCGGATGGACAGGGGCGACGACATAATACGTCCACATGAAAATGTGGGCGTATAAAAACTGCTAATCAATTGGTAAATTTCGCTACTCAATTATACAATTGATTAGCATTCTTACACAATTTTTCTGGAAACTGCTAATCAAATGTAAAAGATAGGCTGGCACTGCCAGGCAGGATACGCCCACATTTTTGGGAGATGGATAGAGAACAAGCAATACCGAAAGTGATTTTTCCTACATCATTAAGTCCTGTATTTCATACTGTATTGGGAGCAGCCATTTTGTTGGTCAGTTCCAGTCTGATATTCATGAAATTCGAAGCCGACACAACGTAGAAATGTTACTTTTCGTCAAAATCGGATAAGAATTGTGACCTGTAGAGAGTCCACAACCATGATATACCATATTTTTACACTATACGCGTACAAACGGTGACCATTTCGTCCGGCAATTTTGGTACGATTTTCACGAAATTCGAACTCAACCTTCCTTACGGAGCAACAGTAATATAATTAGAGTTTTTTTTAAATCAGATAATAATCGTTCAAGAGATAGACAGAGAACAAGCAATACCGAAAGTGATTTTTCCAACAATCAAAGGCCATAATTCATTAAGTTACAATTTGATATGCACAAATATCAAAAAGAATAAAGATCTTTAGGTTATAAACAAGCATTTCAGGTTTCATCAAAATCGAATTAAAATTGTCACCTCTACAGGGTCCACAACTTTGATATACCATATTTTTACACTGTTCGCGTACAAACGGCGGCCATTTTTTCTGGCAATTATAGTCCGATTTTCTCGAAATTCGAACTGAACCTTCCGTAGGGTGTAACGGTGATAGAGTCAAATGTTTTTTTAAATTGGATAATAATTGTGACCTCCAGAGGGACCATAGTCGATTTTTCGGACAATCAGGGGCCATTATTCAGGAAGTTATGATCTGATATGCGCAAATAACGAAAGGAACCAAGATCTTTGGGTTATAACCATGCATTTCAAGTTTCATCAAAATCGAATTAAAATTGTGACCTCTACAGGGTCCACAACCATGATATACAATTTTTTAACAGTATTCGCGTACAAACGGCGGCCATTTTGTATGGCAATTTTGGTCCGATTTTCCCGAAATTCGAACTCAACCTTCCTTACGGTGTAACGGTAATATTATCAACCGTTTTATTAAATCGGATAATAATTGTGACCACCAGAGGGACCACAAGCTAAAATAAGGCGATTTTGCGTATAATCAGGGGCCATAATTCAGGAAGTTACGTTCCAATATGCGCAAATATCGAAAGGAACCAAGATCTTTGGGTTATAACCATGAATTTCAAGTTTCATCAAAATCGATTTAAAAATGTGACCTTTACAAGGTCCACAACCCATGATATACAATTTTTTAACAGTATTCGCGTACAAACGGCGGCCATTTTGTATGGCAATTTTCGTCCGATTTTCCCGAAATTCGAACTCAACCTTCCTTAGGGTGTAACGGTGATATAATCAAACGGTTTTTTAAATCGGATAATAATTGTGACCTCCAGAGGGACCACAAGCTAAAAAGGGTGATTTTTCGGACAATCAGGGGCCATAATTCAGGAAATTACATTCCGATAGGTGCAAATATCGAAAGGAACCAAGATCTTTGGGTTATAAACATGCATGTCAAGTTTCATCAAAATCGGTTCAAAATTGTGACCTCTATAGGGTCCACAAGCTAAAAACGTGACTTTTCGTACAATCAGGGGCCATAATCCATGAAGTTTTCATCCGATACATGCCAATATCGAAAGGAACCGAGATCTTTTGGGGATAAACCTATATTTCAAGTTTCGTCAAAATCGGATAAGAATTGTGACCTGTAGAGAGTCCACAAACAAATTGTGGACGGACGGACGTCCGGACGGACAGGGGCGACGACAATATATGTCCACATAAAAATGTGGTTAAAATATATAAAACTGCCATTTAAAACCATCATACATGTCCACTATCCTGACTAGTTTCGTCAAATAAATTTTAACTTTTTCGAAGGAACAGTTCAACAGAAACAGGAAACATATAAAAATGTGGGCGTATAAAAAGTAAAATATTCCCTGCGGGTAAGTACATAACACTTTATCATTTCAAAGAAAAGCAGATGCATAATAAAACAAACACAATTATCCAACGATTAAAACAACAATTAAAACATTTTATTATTGATTCGAGTAGTAATATTAATACAAACGCTATTTTTAAAACAATTTATTTTTGGTCCGAGCGGTCTGTTTGTATAGTCTGAGTAGTCTTTTTGTTTCGTTCGATTGGTCATGCATGCGTACACAAGAATGGAATTATTCAGAAAGTGAGTGAAGGCGAGAATTAACATACTCGTGGACATTGTATAACTATATGACATGCGCTTGGCATGTACACGTATGTGTGTGTGAAATGGCTTTATTTAATATCCGCTTCGCCCGATTCACCAATCGATTACGTCACCTTTCACGTCACATGATCAAAACATGGCGGCGTCAATGTCTTCAAACAATCGCGCGACTTCTTGGTATGAGTGACGATTGGCTAATGAATTCTACATTCGGCCGAATACTTCGGCGAAGCGGACACACCAGGCGAATATCATTTGGCCGAATATATCGAACCTGTTTGATTCGGGCGAATCATTCGGCCGAATAACAGTGGACACACTGGGCGAATTTTGACGCCGATTGATTCGGCCGAACGATTCGGCCGAATCATTCGGCTAGTGTGTACACCGCTTTATTTAGAAGGAACTCATTTTCCTTTAGCAGCTTATATGTACAATAAAATGGAAGAGATGCGTGCCTTTCTTCTGTCAGGGACAACTAAATTTGAATTTGGGATTCAAACAGATATTCAGCTTTCAAAGTATGACATTCAAGCCAGAAAGAAGTACACACTACTTTTTAATAAAATTTTTCAATCTGCCTTGGACAAGTTTGAAAAGCATATAGATCACCATCCAGCCATGAACCATTACAAGTCAACTCGTTTGTTTAATCCTGTTTATTTGCCAGCTCAACCCAAAACCTTGGATGCCTATCCTAATATTCCAGAGTTTTCTGTTCACAATCAAGAATTATTAGGCAAGTTTAACATTTACACACATCTGAGAATTAACACTGAAGACGAATGTGATGTAAATGATTTCTGGGAATCAAAGAAGGAGAGCTTCCCATTATTATTTAGAGTTGCCAAAAAGGCAATTTGGATGCCTTTTGCGTCAGTAGATGTTGAGGAGCTTTTCTCGTTACAAAACTCTTCTTACAGATACATGTAAGAGAGAAAGACTCACAGAACAAAACACTAAAATGCTGACAATGCTAATGCACAATGGTGATGTGGAAGGACGATTTGAATCTAAACAAGCCAACAGTGAGTCTGATGTCCCCCGCCGAAATCCCCAAATAAATAGAAGACACATATTAATCGCACATTTATTTTTTTCAATGTATCGAGCAATCAAACTGTACACGAAGTGTCATCCAAAAGTGTTTTATAAAGAAAAATGCTAAAACCGACGAGAAAAATGAAAATGTACCCTAGTTAGGGTGACCCTAAAGGCAGACAAAAGGGCCCCTCTGGCCAAGGGAAAGAGCCCTCGTGTCCAAGTCAATCGTTTCTATACACTTTTACTGTCGAATCCATTACTAAATGAGAATGCAGTCATTGTATTAGCATAAAAATCATCAATCAAGATGAACCTAAGTTATCTTGTCCCAAAGTATCAACCAATCAAATTGCTTATCTCTGCTTACCCTAAGCGGAAAATGCTCATCTTCGAACTCCATCAAGGCATTGACCTAATAAGCATATACACCAAGTTTGAACATTTTAACTCAATTAGAAGGAGAGGTATTGTGTTCCAAAGTCTTGACTACTCTCGACCAATCAAATTGCGTATCGCTCTGCTTACCCTGAGCAGAAAATGCTCATTATCGAACTTAGTCAAGGTATGTAATGAAACTATACACCAAGTTGCATCACTCTCACTTAATTAGAACTAAAGTTATCATGTTCCAAAGCATCAACCAATCAAATTGCTTATCTCTGCTTACCCTAAGCGGAAAATGCTCATCTTCGAACTCCATCAAGGCATTGACCTAATAAGCATATACACTAAGTTTGAACATTTTAGCTCAATTAGAAGGAGAGTTATTGTGTTCCAAAGTCCCGACCAATCAAATGGCGTATCGATCTGCTTACCCTGAGCAGAAAATGCTCATTATCGAACTTAGTCAAGGTATTACTGTAATGAAACTATACACCAAGTTTCATCACTCTCACTTAATTAGAACTAAAGTTATCGTGTTCCAAAGCATCAACCAATCAAATTGCTTATCTCTGCTTACCCTAAGCGGAAAATGCTCATCTTCGAACTCAATCAAGGCATTGACCTAATAAGCATATACACCAAGTTTGAACATTTTAGCTCAATTAGAAGGAGAGTTATTGTGTTCTAAAGTCCCGACCAATCAAATTGCGTATCGATCTGCTTACCCTGAGCAGAAAATGCTCATTATCGAACTTAGTCAAGGTATTACTGTAATGAAACTATACACCAAGTTTCATCACTCTCACTTAATTAGAACTAAAGTTATCGTGTCCCAATGCATCAACCAATCAAATTTCTTATCTCTGCTTACCCTAAGCAGAAAATGCTCATCTTCGAACTCCATCAAGGCATTGACCTTATAAGCATATACACCAAGTTTGAACATTTTAACTCAATTAGAAGAGTTATTGTGTTCCAAAGTCTCGACCAATCAAATTGCGTATCGCTCTGCTTACCCTGAGCAGAAAATTCTCATTATCGAACTTAGTCAAGGTATTACTGTAATGAAACTATACACCAAGTTTCATCACTCTCACTTAATTAGAACTAAAGTTATCGTGTCCCAAAGCATCAACCAATCAAATTGCTTATCTCTGCTTACCCTAAGCGGAAAATGCTCATCTTCGAACGCCATCAAGGCATTGACCTAATAACCATATACCCCAAGTTTGAACATTTTAACTCAATTAGAAGGAGAGTTATTGTGTTTCAAAGTCTCGACCAATCAAATTGCGTATTGCTCTGCTTACCCTGAGCAGAAAATGCTCATTATCGAACTCCATCGAGGTATTGACCTAATAAGCATATACACCAAGTTTGAACATTTTAGCTCAATTAGAAGGAGAGTTATTGTGCTCCAAAGTCTCGACCAATCAAATTGCGTATTGCTCTGCTTACCCTGAGCAGAAAATGCTCATTATCGAACTCCATCGAGGTATTGACCTAATAAGCATATACACCAAGTTTGAACATTTTAGCTCAATTAGAAGGAGAGTTATTGTGCTCCAAAGTCTCGACCAATCAAATTGATCTGCTTACCCTGAGCAGAAAATGCTCATTTTCGAACTTAGTCATGGTATTACTGTAATGAAACTATACACCAAGTTTCATTACTCTCACTTAATTAGAACTAAAGTTATTGTGTCCCAAAGCATCAACCAATCAAATTGCTTATCTCTGCTTACCCTAAGCGGAAAATGCTCATCTTCGAACACCATCAAGGCATTGACCAAATAAACACATACACCAAGTTTGAACATTCCAGCTCAATTAGGAAGAGAGTTATTGTGAAACAAAAAGTGTGACGGACAGACGACAGACAGACGGACGGACGAACCCATTTTCATAGTCCCCCAACTTTCTTCGAAAGGCGGGGGACAAAAAATACGAATATATGAAATACTGGGGTAACTCTGTAGAAGACTTTTACATTTCTGAATTATCCGAATAGTATTCGGATAGCAAACGAAAGTATTCGGATCACAAATCTCGCTCCGATTTTCAACACTAGTTATCGTGTCCCAAAGCATCAACCAATCAAATTGCTTATCTCTGCTTACCCTAAGCGGAAAATGCTCATCTTCGAACTGCATCAAGGCATTGACCTAATAAGCATATACACTAAGTTTGAACATTTTAACTCAATTAGAAGGAGAGTTTTTGTGTTCCAAAGTCTCGACCAATCAAATTGCTCTGCTTACCCTGAGCAGAAAATGCTCATTATCGAACTTAGCCAAGGTATTATTGTAATGAAACTATACACCAAGTTTTATCACTCTCACTTAATTAGAACTAAAGTTATCGTGTCCCAAAGCATCAACCAATCAAATTGCTTATCTCTGCTTACCCTAAGCAGAAGATGCTCATCTTCGAACTCCATCAAGGCATTGAACTAATAAACACATTCACCAAGTTTGAACATTCTAGCTCAATTAGGAAGAGAGTTATTGTGTCCCAAAAAGTGTAACATTTTTTAACAGCATTCGCGTACAAACGGCGGCCAATTTGTCTGTCAATTTTGGTCCGATTTTCCTGAAATTCGAACTCAAAAATAAAGGCCCCGGCACACGAGCGCATTTTGCGTACGCATTTAGCGCCGCACTAAATGCGTACGCATTTGACGCAGAGATACGGCGTCCGCACACGAGCCGAAAACAACGCTGCGCGAAAGCTACTGCGGCAAGTGTGTCGTTCACGTGACCACCACTCATCCGAAAATGGCAGCGGTCTCGAAATTCTACGCATTTTGTATCATATAGGCAAGGATACTCTTGCACAAATCGACGATTTTATCCTCTAAAATTGCGTCACTGACGAACCCACTGAGTGCCGCCATTTTGCAGTAGTGATGACGCATGCGCATTGACGACGAATGAAACGCAAATAGCGCCGAGTCGCCCGCACACGAGAGCGCAGTTGGCGCTGCGTCAAAAAATATCAAACATGACAGATATTTGGTGAACGTCAAAATGCGCTCAAAAATACCCCCGCACCCCAGCGTACGCAGTTTTCGGCTCCTGTGCGGGGGCCTTTAAGGTGTAACGATGATATAATCAAACGTTTTTTTAAATCAGAAAAATAATTGTGACCTCCAGAGGGACCAGAAGCTAAAAATAGGCAATTTTGCGTACAATCAGGGGCCATAATTCAGGAAGTTATGATACGATATGCACAAATATCGAAAGGAACCAAGACCTTTGGGTTATAACCATGCATTTCAAGTTTCATCAAAATCGAATTAAAATTGTGACCTCTACAGCGTCCACAACTGTGATATATACCATTTTTTAACAGTATTCGGATAAAAACGGCGGCCATTTTGTATGACAATTTTGGTCCGATTTTCCCGAAATTCGAACTCGACCTTCCTTTAGGATGTAACGGTGATATAATCAAGCGTTTTTTTTTAAATCGGATAATAATTGTGACCTCCAGAGGGACCACAAGCTAAAAAGGGTGATTTTTCGGACAACCAGGGGCCATAATTCTGGAAATTACATTCCGATAGGCGCAAATATCGAAAGGAACCAAGATCTTTGGGATATAAACATGCATGTCAAGTTTCATCAAAATCGGTTCAAAATTGTGACCTCTATAGGGTCCACAAGCTAAAAACGTGATTTTTCGTACAATCAGGGGCCATAATCCATGAAGTTTTCATCCGATAAATGCCAATATCGAAAGCAGCCGAGATCTTTTGGGGATAAACCTATATTTCAAGTTTCGTCAAAATCGGATAAGAAGTGTGACCTGTAGAGAGTCCACAAACAAATTGTGGACTGACGTCCGCACGGACAGGGGCGAAGACAATATACGTCCACATAAAAATGAATTGGGCGTATAAAAATGAATTGGGCGACATAAAGTAGATGTTTATTGTCACAGCAGAGATGTTTCGCCGAGTAACACAGCGTAAGAATATAGTCCCAATCTTAATAGATCTGTTAACTTAATAGTAATAGATCTGTTCCAGGTTATGTTTTAGTTAATTAAAGTAAATTAAACTTACTTGTTGTCTTCTGAGTTTCTGTAGTTTTGCCTTTATAAAGATTATTGATGTTAATTGCTGTGTATTTTCCCTTGCCTTTCTCCCCTTTACTGCTGTGCCCCGCGACTGAGGACATCGTGTCGAAGAACGAACATTGAAGGCCTTGTATTCATACACCCTTGTGGACGGGAACAGCTTTATCTACCAAAGAAACAAAAGATAGGTTGCCCGACAACGAAACATACACCCACAGCAGCTAAATCGTCTGGGCAGTTAACAAGAGTTCCAGGTTTTTACATATTTTTACTTTTTTAGAAACACCAGCTAGCCAAATCACCGCGAAATAGAGTGTTTCACGGTAAAACACGCTGAATCGATTCATTGCTGATTTCATCCCGATGTAAGCATGTTGAAGAAAGATAGGTTGCCAGGCAACGAAACATACGCCCACAGCAGCTAAATCGTCCAGGCAGTCAACAAGAGTTGTCGCATATTCTTACTTTTATCGTTAATGAAACATTTATAATACACTAAAATCTGATTACGGTAAGCCATTTTTGACGTTAGCGAAACAAATAGTGGCATGTGCCTGAAGGAAGCAAATCAACTCGTACTTGGCAACAACCAGAGTTCAATATAAGCGGTATCGCATCGCAAAAAGCGACTCAAATCGCGGCAAGAAGCGATATAATTATTTTATTGATTAGCCAAAAATTGCTTTTAAACTTGTGAAGTGCGATTCATCATATTTTGGATGAATGTGAAGTATCATATAAAAGTCGAAGCGGTATAGGCTAGTGATGTGTAGGGCTGTGTCGATATATCGATACGTTCCAGCGATATTTATATCAATATGTAATATGGCCGTATCGTTGAAAAAATTCTTCAGTTCAGAAAAACCATGAATTGAAAACGATCTTAGTATGATGGTTTGTCAATCGAACGTCTTCAACTCCCCGTATGAATTCAATGTACCGCTAAATATTATAATAACTGGATCATACATTGATGGATTCACTGACCAGTTGTTAGGTAAATTTAAATCTTCATTGAATATAATCCCTTGATAGAACACCGAATACACCGAGAAACATGGCATCTCCAATGCGGAATTCCAATGACATGTGACATCGGTTGCAAATTAGGTCAATAAACCAGTTCTAAATAGCGCTTACCATGACTTTTTTATTTTATACACATTCTGACAAAAGTTTAATTTAATAAATATTGTCGTTTTTATTGAAGGCTATATCATAATCGTACGGAATTTTTATTTTTGAAAGCAATTTCAAGTATGGTTGTCACGTGACAATTGTGTCGTGTGTCTATCATCATTGACGAATGAATAAAAAACTTTTGCAAGTTACGTGACTATTTACGTTAGATTTAAGCTACAAATTGTGTTATGAAGAAATGCCATGGTGCCATATCAGCTTATTTTGGCTACGGTATTTTCTGATATTGACAGTAGTAGAAAAATGCTAATATTTTAGATCATTGACTTATGAAAAATGAAACGCGAATGTTTCATCGAATAAACGAAGACAGTAATTTTTATTGATTATTCTGGAATATTTTACGGACGTAATTTCAACATGGTATGTGAATTAAATATGGACAATATTCAAAAGGTGTACGACATTCTCCATAAAAAAACTACCTAGAATTATTTTTGTTGAAGTCTAGTTTTAAAGGGAATGGACGCATATAATTAACCAATTTCCTACGGGACCTCAATTGCCGTTTCGTTTTAAAATGGATTTAGAAGCCTGATGGCCTGATGCTTACGCATCAGAAACAACGTCTTGAAACAGAATGTAGTTTGGGGTTATTTTTGGCATAATTTATGACGTCACCATATCGCGATACGTATCACATATCGGTTTGCCGTATCGCCAATACGTATCGTATCGAAAATGAACTGTATCGACAAAGCCCTAGATGTGCGGTTTTTAAATTTTCTTTCGGTTTCGGTTTTCTGTTTTTCTGAGGCAAAAAACCTCGGTTTCGGTCTTCGTTTTTTTTATTCATTTAAACACTGTGTAATGTATGTACTGATTTATGGTTATTTTATAGGAATACTTTCAAGCCAGAAAAATATCAAAAATATTGATGTAAATAGTAAAAGATAGGCTGGTACTGCCAGGCAGGATACACCCACATTTTCGAGAGATGGATAGAGAACAAACAATACGGAAAGTGATTTTTCCTACATCATTAAGTCCTGTATTTCATACTGTATTGGGAGCAGCCATTTTGTTGGTCAGTTCCAGTCTGATATTCATGAAATTCGAAGTCGACAATGATTATGGTGTGACGGTACACAACCTAGAAATGTGACTTTTCGTCAAAATCGGATAAGAATTGTGACCTGTACAGAGTCAACAACCATGATATACCATATCTTTACACTATTCGCGTACAAACGGCGACCATTTCGTCCGGCAATTTTGGTACCATTTTCACGAAATTCGAATAATTCAGGAAGTTACGATCCGATATGCGCAAATACCGAAAGGAACCAAGATCTTTGGGTTATAACCATGCATTTCAAGTTTCATCAAAATCGAATTAAAATTGTGAGTTTACAGGGTCCACAACCTTGATATACCATTTTTTAACAGTATTCACGTACAAACGGTGGCCATTTTGTATGGCAATTTTGGTCTGATTTTCCCGAAATTCGAACTCAACCTTCCTTACGGTGTAACGGTAATATAATCAAACGTTTTTTTAAATCGGATAATAATTGTGACCTCCAAGCTAAAAAAAAAGGCGATTTTGCGTATAATCAGGGGCCATAATTCAGGAAGTTACGATCCGATATGCGCAAATATCGAAAAGAAGCAAGATCTTTGGGTTATAACCTTGAATTTCAAGTTTCATCACAATCAAATCAAAATTGTGACCTCCACAGGGTCCACAACCTTGATATACCATTTTTTAACAGTATTCGCGTACAAACGGCGGCCATTTTGTATGGCAATTTACGTCCGATTTTCCCGAAATTCGAACTCAACCTTCCTTAGGGTGTAACGGTGATATAATCAAACGTTTTTTTAAATCGAATAATAATTGTGACCTCCAAGCCAAAAAAAAGGCGATTTTGCGTATAATCAGGGGCAATAATTCAGGAAGTTACGATCCGATATGCGCAAATATCGAAAGGAAGCAAGATCTTTGGGTTATAACCATGAATTTGAAGTTTCATCAAAATTGTGACCTCCACAGGGTCCACAACATACCATTTTTTAACAGTATTCGCGTACTGACGGCGGCCATTTTGTATGGCAATTTTCGTCCAATTTTCCCGAAATTCGAACTCAACCTTCCTTAGGGTGTAACGGTGATATAATCAAACGTTTTTTTAAATCGAATAATAATTGTGACCTCCAGAGGGACCACAAGCTAAAAAGGGTGATTTTTCGGACAATCAGGGGCCATAATTCAGGAAATTACATTCCGATAGCCGCAAATATCGAAAGGAACCAAGATCTTTGGGTTACAAACATGCATGTCAAGTTTCATCAAAATCGGTTCAAAATTGTGACCTCTATAGGGTCCACAAGCTAAAAACGAGATTTTTCGTACAATCAGGGGCCATAATCCATGAAGTTTTGATCCGATACATGCCAATATCGAAAGGAACCGAGATCTTTTGGGGATAAACCTATATTTCAAGTTTCGTCAAAATCGGATAAGAATTGTGACCTGTAGAGAGTCCACAAACAAATTGTGGACGGACGGACGTCCGGACGGACAGGGGCGACGACATAATACGTCCACATGAAAATGTGGGCGTATAACAACAAGGTTTTTTTTGTTACTGTTATACATGTATGACTTTAATTATGACTGGTAGTGGGCAATTCCACGGTAACGGACGTACGTTTTGCACTCGTCATATTTTAAATACTTCCAATATTATCTAACCATGAATAATTAAGTGTTTGGGTTTTATATAGTATTAAAGACATATATTTCAAGTATTAATTGACATATGATTTTATTTATTCCTGAACACCAGAAATAAATATTGACCCCTCAAAATATAGGTAACGGACGTACAGAAATGAACACCATGATTCACCTGCAAGAAAAGGTTGCAAAACTCTGTGAATTGTCCTGTGGAATTCAACAGTTTTTATCCATGTAAGAAAGGGCACTAATACTAGATGTGATCTGTATGATCACTTCTCACATTTGCATTCTTGTAATCCAGTAAATTAGAAATTATTGTGGTAACGGACGTACATATTTTCTGGTAACTGACGTACGAGTGCAAATTGCTAACCCATTACATGAGATATGTAAACTTTCAAGTAATGGGACTGATAGATAATACTTATTATTAACTCATTTGAATTAATGGAGCAGTTACTTTCCTAAGAACATTACTCCTTACATAGAATATTGCAACCTTAAAATTTTGGTAACAGACGTACATTTTTACCCTAAATTTTAGTAACGGACGTGCATACATCTATGAAACCCCAAATGATTTAGAGAACTTGGTCAAAATGTTTTCATTTTACAGTCATAATATCAAGAATGGGTGATGTTCGCTTTATATATGAGTTTTTGAAAAGTTCCATAAATAAATATAAATGAGAGAGATAAAATGTAAATATTTGATAACATGAAATATCGTAAAAAGTAACGGACGTACATCTGAGAACTTTTGCAAATCTTTTCTATTTTCGGTCATTATAATAAGAATGGGTCATATTAGCTTTAGATATGAAATTCTAAACAATTCCATTCATAAATATGAATGAGAGAGAAAAAAATGTGAATATTTGGTAACGGACGTACATTCTTATAGCGATATTTTTCAATGTTGGTTACTTGCACAAAAATATGTTATTTTCATATTTTAATGTATAAATATCATGTTTATATACATTGTCAGATAACTAATGCCAAATCATTCATTATGACTCAGAATTATCCAACAAACACAAAGTAAGAAAATACATAAAAATTATAAATTCAACATTTACAACATACACCTCGACAAAAGACCAAATAAAAAGAAATTGGGAACAATTTCCACCAAAATTTGAGTTTGTCTTCAAAATATAGATTATTTCTCACCATAAAACACTATTTTTGTCCACTTATCAACTAATTAAATTTTTCACCTAATTGTATACTTTGGCGTGGAATTGCCCTAGTAATAACAAAGTTACTGTACAAAAAAGATCTGACACACACAATGCCATGGGCATAATAATAAATTAATATAATGACATAATATCAGTAACAATAAAGTTAGATTCTACTGTAAAAAAAAAAATACCAAAATAAATTTGCATAACAAAATAATACCAATCCAACAAATCGAAACATGTGGTCTTTTATTTCTCGTTTATAAACTTAAAAACAAAACTTACGCAATTGCCGTTTTCGGGTGTTGTTCAAATGTTGTTCTAAACCTGACTCAAAATTGTCAAATTATATTCTTATAATTTATGCAGCAGAAATAGATTTTTTACAAAGATTAAATCTACATTTTGTGTCATCTAATCTTTCATAGTTATTGAGCAAGCCATGGAGGCATTTTACTTTTTAGAGGAAGCCATTGTCGATATCGACAACAGGCTTCGGGTTGCATAAAATTTTGGATTGTAAACCGAACCGAATTGAGAAAATAAATAGTCTAAGCCAGCCAGGCTGATTAAACACTATTATTCTATACATAAGGGCTCTGGTTGATCGAAAATAAAAACGGAAGACAATGTTTGTCAATGCGTACGGTAGCAATCATCAAGTTTCAGACTGTCCTAGATCCTGTTCTAGTACTTCTAAGATAGTGAGGCTAGTGAAATATAATAATACTGTGTCGGTGTACGCTAAGACAAATTGACTCAATATTAATTAGGCCAGAAAAAATCAATTTATAAATATGCACTAGGACTAACTTGTTTAATATTCCAAGTTGTGGTTTTGATTAATTTGAACCAGTTTTTATTTCAATATATCTGATAACTATAAGACAACGCAGACCCCGTTTTAATCACACGTGTTCTTAAAATATGTTACTAATAATAGAATTAAACAACGCAGTATAGTATGATTGGTTTATCTAACTGAAAAGTAAAAGTAGACTCGTGAAATAACGGGAAACAGAATCGTGCCTTTTTTTGACGAATGTCTGAGAAAAGATTTTATTTTTGATGGCATATTCTCGGGTTGATAATATTTGGAAGGGGGAGAGAGAGATGTTTTTGAATAAAGAAATAAACAAGCAAAGCCACATCTACAAATATTTCGATTGGAATGGTATAACTTAAAGTACATGAAGTTTTGTTTTAGACTATTAGTGCGTCCAGAATCGTGGGGAGACGGTAACTGAATTTTTGGGGGGAGATGTTAAGTCTTTTTTACCTTCATCCGCACATAATCGAAACCGAGTATACAACGAAGGCTGGATTTAGGAGGGGAAAATGTATCAACTTATACCCCGACAAATCAGAATTGCAAATTTTTGTGTTGTATGGTTTACTGCTCCTCAAATCTGAGCAAATGCTATTCAAATTTTTAATTGATTAGACAAAATGTGAATCTGTCACAAAAATTTGCTACTCGTTGGTTTTAAACTAAATTGAACCCTGGCAACAACATTAGCAAACCCAAGCGAGAAATCAATCAACTTATTAAGCTTTCATATTTCATATGAAAGCTTACTGTTTCTGATAAAGTTATTATTAGGGTTTCACACTGCGTAGCTTGTGTGAAACACTATTGTTTTTGTTAAAATTATTAATAAAGCTTTCATATGTATTACACTGCGTAGCTTGTGTGAAACACTATTGTTTTTGTTAAAATTATTATTAAGCTTTCATATGTATTTACATATGAAAGCTTATTGTTTCTGTTATAAGTTACTATTATTTTTTTTTTTGGTGTGTTTTCTGCAAATCGGATTTCTCAGAATCTATCCATAGGATCTTTCTGAAATTTTGACCTACCGCCCCCCCCCCCCCAAAAATGGGGTGCGAACCTTGATTAAATATATATACAAAACATTTTATGAATCCGAAATCACCGAATTTTACGAACGAATGCATTTGACCTACAATGCTGTAACTTTGTGGCTATTTGATCTATTTTACTAATTTTTTTTTCTTTGAGTATCCTAAGACATTTACTTAAAATGTGCATTTTCGGATTTCGAAAATTCGTCGCTGTGATTTCGAACCGGAAGTTTATACCAACTCGACAACTTCTTTAGTAGTTGTACGATTTTCATGAAATTTAATATGTAAGTAGACCTTAATGATCATGCGACTTGAAAAATGACTTTAGAAATTGAGAAATTAAAGACCAAATTTTTCAAAAAATTTGATGAAATATAGGTCAGAACTACCGGATTTTTTTTTTTTCGATACTAGACAAGTAATTACTGATTCGTACACAAAATATGGAGTTTATCGACCGAACGGGAAGTGCCACCATCTAGAAACGTGAAAAATTCCTAAGGCTTTTTTGCTATTTTACTTACAGACACATGAGTTATATTTTCTGAATCCTTGAAGGATGGCCTAAAAATTGTTCGGAGCAGAATTTTGATTTAGGACAATTGATGGTTGCCATTTTGAAGTGAATATGAAAAGTAGTAGCAATTTGAAGGGTGGAGACATTGAAACACAATAACTCGCGTTTTAACTGAGCTAGAATGTTCAAATTTTGGTGTAGGTCAATGTCATGACTGAGTTCGAAGATGAGCATTTTGTGCCTAGGGTAAGCAGAGATAAGCATGCTGATTTGTTGATTCTTTAGGGCAAGATAACTTCGGATATAATGAAGGGAGGGCGGTGAAACTCTTGTTGTGTGAAATCGTATCATTTTTTTTTTAAATATCAGGGATAGCAGAAAAAAAGAGATAGAAAATCCAAAAAGTCCTATTTTTACGATTTGGAGCATTTTTAAATGTTCTTTTCTCTTAAAGTCAACATAATATTTTTGGGGAACTTCAACAAAGAGTCTAATCGGTAGTCTTTTATATGAAAACTTCGATCAACAGTCCAAATATCAGGAGTAGAAGAATAAAAGGATCGATCATTGAAAACGACACCATTTCATTGTTAAACGAAACATGCAGTGTGGGTGACTACAATTTGCACATTTAGTCATCGTATAGAGCTTATTCAACAGTATCTAATTCAAACTGCTTAGGGATATTTTACGTGCACTTCAATGTGTACACTGGACCTTGGATTTTTGTCTCATCTGAACGACTAGACAGGTGTCCTTGTCAGGCCCTCCATTCTGCCTCACTGACAAGAGGGAACCATGCCTGAAAATCAAGATGAACTTTCTCTGTGTGGAAAACTTTAAATTCAGGCCTAACGTTTATTGGATACGATTAAGCTGGTCAGTTGGAGCTTATTTTCAAAAGTTGTGTAATAATCGGTAGCGTTGGTGAGGCCAAAAAAAAAGGTTATATTTCCGGTAACCCGACCGACCCATTACAAAACCTGCCAACTCAATTTTTTTTTTAGCATCAAGAGAAATAAAAAAGTTTTTTGTTCACCAAGTGACCGTTCAGAATAATCTAAACCTTCCAGATCCGTGAAAATACATATTTTATTTGTTGCTATAAATGAATATTAACGTCATCGTTCTTTGAATCGGCACTTACCGATCGGAATAAGCGGGTACAGCGAACGTTTAAGATCTGCCATACTTTTGACGCGAGATTGCTAACTGGCGTGATAAACGAGACTACAGGTTTCGTATAGATTTACCAATGCACTTTCCGAAAAGCTAATAACCTCACAACTTTTGTTCTAATTAGTAACGGCTCGCAAATGGGCAAAAACAGGTGAATCTATATTTCAAACAGCTGGATAGGATCTGCTCGATTGGTATTTAAAAGACAAATAAATTTATTGCGGACCGATTTCGTGCAACGGTACGACATGATAAGTTTCAAGCGCGAGTTATTTCCCTTGAACAAAATGGCCTCCGTTTTTATCTTCATTGAACGATTAAAAGTTCTTTTGCCACCAAAGATAATATAATAAACGAGTCTCTGATACATTTTAAACAATTATCCAAGAATTCCATCCACAAATCTATTCGTAATTTATGTTCACGGCGCTGACTCAACCCAACATAAAATTGAAGATTTTCGCACAAAATATTGATACCACGGCATACGGCCACTACGGACAGTTTTTTTATTACATTTTTGACGTCGATTTCAGATTTTAGAATTCCATGATTTTGGATCTAATTGGAATATTTTGACGACATAAAAAAAATTGGGTAGATATTTATATAAGATCTAATATTTGAAAAAAAAAAAAAAATCCTATCTACCAACCCTACCCGATTTTCCATCCGTTACCGGAAACAGAACTCTTTTTTTTTTGGCCTAATTAAAGTACCGTGCAAATTAAACTGTTAAAACAGAAAATTTCGCCCGGTTGAAATGTTTCTTGCTATAAGTCCGATATTAGGGAGGCTGAATGGTTAGCATACGCACACTGTATCGTAACGTCTATCATTGAGTCAACCAGCGTCGTTTCGATTTCCAGGTTGCACGTGACATGGAGTATGGTGTCCAACCAACCTCGTGGGTTTTCTCTGTGTCCTTCGGTTTCCTCCTACGGCTAGAGACGCGTACAAGCATATGTTAGTCCCAAAATGACCTATTTTGTGTTGAATAGACGTTAAGCCGCATTTCTCTCTCTTTTATTTTTAAAGTTTTGTAATAATCGGTTGGTAATCAATGGTACTGTAAAAATTTCGCCCGGTTGTAATGTTTCTCACTTTAAAGTCAGCAATTTGCCGATTTTATGGGGCTAACGTTTATTGCGAACAATTAAGCTGGTCAGGGCGAACTTATTTTTAAAAGTTTTGTAATATTCGGTTGATAATTAAAGGCACCGTGCAAATTAAAATTTCGCCCGGGTAAAATGTTTCTCGCTGTAGGTCAGCAATTTGCCGATTTTAGGGAGGTTGGATGGCTGAATGGTTAGAATGTGCACGGCGCTGTATCGTAACGTCTGTCATTGAGTCAACTGGTGTTTCGATTTCTAGGTTGTACGTGACAAGGAGTATGGTCGCCTGTCCAATATAAGTAGACCTTACTGATGTGACTTCAAAAATATAATTAGAAATTTTCTACATTATCTCCCCATGACGAAATTAAGAATCAAATTTTTCAAAAAAATCGTCAAAATTACCTAATTTTTTTTTTTTTTTTCGATACTAGACAGGTAATAACTAATTCGTACACAAAACATGGAGTTTGTCGATCGTCTTGAAACGTTATAAAACAATAGAACTTTTGCGATATTGCACTTACTTTACAGACATGGGAGTTACATTTTCTGAATCCTTGAAGGAAAACCTAAAAATAGGTTGCCAGGCAACGAAACATACGCCCACACAGCAGCCAAATCGTCCGGGCAGTCAACAAGAGTTGTCGCATATTAAGGAATTATCAGAAAATCATTAGAATTTGTTTGGTTTTTATAATCAAACGTTTTTTTTTTTAAATCAGATAATAATTGTGACCTCCAGAGGCACAACAAGCTAAAAGGGTGATTTTTCGTACAATCAGGGGACATAATTCAGGAAGTAATGACCCGATGGGCGCAAATATCGAAAGGGACCAAGATCTTTGGGTTATAAACATACATGTCAAGTTTCATCAAAATCGATTCAAAATTGTGACCTTTATAGGGTCCACAACCTTGATATAACATATTTTCACACTATTCGTGTACAAACGGCGGCCATTTTGTCCGTCAATTCTAGTCCGATTTTCACGTAATTCAAACTCTCTCTTCATTACCATGTAACGGTGATATAGTCAAACGGTTTTTTAAATCAGATAATTTTGACCTCCAGAGGGAACAAAAGCGATTTTTTGGACAATCCGGGGACATAATTCAGGAAGATATGATCCAATGGGCGCAAATATCGAAAGGAACCAAGATCTTTGGGTTATAAACATACATGTCAAGTTTCATCAAAATCGGTTCAAAATTGTGACCTCTATAAGGTCCACAACCTTTATATAACCTATTTTCACACTATTCACGAACAAACGGCAGCCATTTTGTCCGTCAATTTTGGTCTGATTTTCACAAAATTCATACTCAACCTTCATAACCATTAAATGGTGATATAATCAAACGTTTTATTAAATGGGATAACAATTTTGACCTCCAGAGGGACCACAAGCTAAAAAGGGCGATTTTTTTGGACAATCAGGGGCCATAATTCAGGAGGTTACGATCCAATGGGCGCAAATATCGAAAGGAACCAAGATCTTTCGGTTATAAACATACATGTCAAGTTTCATCAAAATTGGTTCAAAATTGTGACCTCTATAAGGTCCACAACCTTGATATAACATATTTTCACACTATTCGCGTACAAACGGCGGCCATTTTGTCCGTCAATTTTGGTCCGATTTTCACCCAATTCGAATTCAACCTTCATAACCATGGAACGGTGATATATTCAAACGTTTTTTAACTCGGATAACAATTTTGACCTCCAGAGGGACCACAAGCTAAAAAGGGCAATTTTTCGGACAATCAGGGGCCATAATTCAGGAAGTTACGATCCAATTGGCGCAAATATCGAAAGGAACCAAGATCTTTGGTTTATAAACATGCATTTCAAGTTTCATCCAAATCGGTTCAAAATTGTGACCTCTACACTGTTCACAAGCTAAAAAACGTGATTTTTCGTACAATCAGGGGCCATAACCCATGAAGTTACGGTCCGATACATGCCAATATCGAAAGGAACCGAGATCTTAGGGTGATAAACTTATATTTTAAGTTTCATTGAAATCGGATAAAAATTGTGACCTGTAGACTGTTCACAAACAATTGTGGACGGACAGACGAACAGGGGCGACGACAATATACGTCCACATGAAAATGTGGTTAAAATATATAAAACTGCCATTTAAAACCATCATACATGTCCACTATCCTGACTAGTTTCGTCAAATAAATTTTAACTTTTTCAAAGGAACAGTTCAACAGAAACAGGAAACAAATTTGAATAATGATGTCATATGTTGATGACATCACTAAGTTGTAATGGTTGCCCTGTCGTTGGTAACATGTAAGTTCTTCATTTTCTAGAAAGGTGATCTATCACATGAAAATATGATGATACTAAGGTGCCTATACACAAGTTGAAAATCCACAAATATTTACAGTAGGCATCCTCAAACCAATCTTCCAACGAATTTCTGATGGGATCACAATTACTAGGTAACTGGATACATAAACAGCATAAGTGTAGTCAGAAATTCGTTGGAAGATTGGTTTGAGGATGCCTACTGTAAATATTTGTGGATTTTCAACTTGTGTATAGGCACCTTAGTATCATCATATTTTCATGTGATAGATCACCTTTCTAGAAAATGAAGAACTTACATGTTACCAACGACAGGGCAACCATTACAACTTAGTGATGTCATCAACATATGACATCATTATTCAAATTTGTTTCCTGTTTCTGTTGAACTGTTCCTTTGAAAAAGTTAAAATTTATTTGACGAAACTAGTCAGGATAGTGGACATGTATGATGGTTTTAAATGGCAGTTTTATATATTTTAACCACTACACTTATGCTGTTTATGTATCCAGTTACCTAGTAATTGTGATCCCATCAGAAATTCGTTGGAAGATTGGTTTGAGGATGCCTACTGTAAATATTTGTGGATTTTCAACACATGAAAATGTGGGCGTATAAAAAACGTTCAGAGCAGAATTTTGATTTAGGTCAGCTGATGGTCGCCATAGAAGTGAATATGAAACATAGTGAAAAATCGACATTTACGGACTTGTAAACAAACACAATAGGGCATAGTATGTTCAATGCATCTCCTTTGTCTAAAATTTAATACATTTCAGGATAGCCGGGAGACGGGTCGAGTTTTTGGTATTTGAATATATTTCAAAAATTCAAATTTCGCCTTTGATGTTTTTCGTGCCGACAAAGTTGGTTACGAGTGAAAAATCACATTAATTTCACTAGATTGTGACCGATTTTAATGATTTATTATTTCTTGTTCGGATTTTTTATATGACCCATGACAGGGATGTCACTAACTTTTCAAGTAACAGGAAATTTTGCAAAAGTAGGAGGCAGAAAATGTTTAGGGCCGCAGGCCTGAATCTGCGAGCAACCCGAACGGCTGCGACTGCGTTATGGACGAAGGCCTTAAAGGGTTTATTTCAGAAAATTAGGCCTAAAATAAAACTTGTGGTATGCAGAACCTTTATATACATATATATATATTAATAAATTATTCAATATGAAATATAATGTACATGTAGCATACTAATACTATTGAAATAATAGATTATTTTCTGACAAAAACTGAATAGAATACTAAAATAAAGATAGGTTGCCAGGCAACGAAACATACGCCCACAGCAGCTAAATCGTCCGGGCAGTCAACAAGGGTTGTCGCATATTTTTACTTTTTTTGGGAATGAAACACTTGTAATACACTAAAATCTGATTAAGAGTAACAACTCATTATGTAATTATCTGAAAATGATTAGAATTTGTTTGCTTTTTATAAAGTTTTGCCCCACGCTAACAATTAGTATAGGAAACATTTAACATCATGGATTTAGCTGTTCAGTTATCAAAATTCATTGAAAATCAAAATACTTGTTCGTTTCAACACCTTAAACTCTGTGTATCAATCTGAAGTCAATCGGATGATAAGTTTGGCATCTATAGCGTCACAAGGTTTTTTGAAGTGATCAAGGGAGATAACTCTGGAAGTAATTTTTTGAAATCGCTGAAAATCAGTAGGCTTCTTCGTCTCATGACCTTCAATCGGATATTAACTTTGGCCTCTAGAGCGTCCACAGGATTTTTTGATGTGATCAAGGGCCATAACTCTGGCAATAATTTTCAGAGATCGCTGAAAATCAATAGGTTTCTTCGTCTCATGACCTTAAACACTGTGTATAAATTTAAAGTCAATCAGATATTAACTTTGGCCTCTAGATCATCCACAAGATTTTTTGAAGTGATCAAGGGACACAACACTGGCACTAATTATCAGAAATCGCTGAAAATCAATAGGCTTCTTCGTCTCATAACCTTAAACACTGTGTATAAATTTGAAGTCAATCGGACATCATCTTTGTCCTCTAGAGCATCCACAAGATTTTTTGAAGTGATCAAGGGCCATAACTCTGGCACTAATTATCGGAAATCGCTGAAAATCAATAGGCTTCTTCGTCTTATGACCTTAAACACTGTGTATAAATTTAAAGTCAATCGGATATTAACTTTAGCCTCTCGAGCATTCACAAGATTTTTCAAAGTGATCAAGGGTCATAACGCTGGCAGTAATTATCGGATATTGCTAAAAAATCAATAGGCTTCTTCGTATCATGACCCTGAACACTGTGTATAAATTTAAAGTCAATCCAATATTAACTTTAGCCTCCACAAGATTTTTCAAAGTGATCAAGGGTCATAACTCTGGCAGTAATTATCGGATATCGCTGAAAATCAATAGGCTTCTTCGTCTCATGACCTTAAACACTGTGTATAAATTTAAGGTCAATCGGATATTAACTTTAGCCTCTAGAGCGTTCACAAGATTTTTCAAAGTGATCAAGGGTCATAACTCTGGCAGTAATTATCGGATATTGCTGAAAATCAATAGACTTCTTCGTCTCATGACCTTAAACACTGTGTATAAATTTAAGGTCAATCGGATATTAACTTTAGCCTCTAGAGCGTTCACAAGATTTTTCAAAGTGATCAAGGGTCATAACTCTGGCAGTAATTATCGGATATTGCTGAAAATCAATAGGATTCTTCGTCTCATGACCTTAAACACTGTGTATAAATTTAAAGTCAATCGGATATTAACCCTGGCCTCTAGTGCGTTCACAAGAAATTGTGGACGATGGACGGACGGACGGACCGACGGACAGACGGACGGACGGGGGCGACGGCAATATACGTCCACATTTCTATGTGGGCGTATAAAAAGGACAAATATTTACCATAATTATAAACTGAAGCCGAAGCCGTAGTTTAAAAAAAAACCCAACAAAATATTACACAATAAAAGCTTCACATAAAATAGATAACGAAACAATATCACTTTTCACCAATAAAGGCTGGTGTAATACGCAAGAAATCCACTGTGGTATGTCGTCGGTCATAACTACTAGGTCAATTAGAAATTGTTCTCGTCAGACTCGTGTCTGTTCTGTAGTCGGCCTTCGCAGTGCATTCACAACATACAGTAAAGACTAGAATGCCCGTATGCAATATTGTATTCAATTCAAATTAGACTAAGTGACATTATTAGGAATGAAACTGAAAGAAAATGCACGTTGAGTGGAGTAGCCGTGTAGCTGGTCATCGACGTAGTGTCGCTGTGTGGGTACTCGCGGTGACGGTAGATATACATGTACTTGCAGTTCTTGTAGCTAATAACGCCTATAGTATAACTCACGCCTATAGTATAACGCATGCTATTTCTAAATAATATTTTTCAAACCATTATTATTTTTCTGCTTTTTAAAAAAGCCGTCTAAATTGCCCTGCTTTCGCTTCGTCATGTTCATTTTCCACACAAGTCCCGCGTGAAATGCAAGCGCAGACAACTCGCGTGGCAGCCATTTTGTCAGTTTCGATTGTCACGACATCAAAAATGAATACAGACGGACAGAGGGCTAATTATCGGGTATACTATGGTTTATCGTTATTATAAGATTTGCCGGCTCCATATAATTGTGCCCAAGGTATTATTGGCGTTTGGG
This sequence comes from Patella caerulea, assembly GCA_036850965.1. Taxonomy (NCBI): domain Eukaryota; kingdom Metazoa; phylum Mollusca; class Gastropoda; family Patellidae; genus Patella; species Patella caerulea. The sequence goes on along the minus strand of JAZGQO010000001.1, from coordinate 42,626,097 downwards.
AATTAAATTAGTATAAATTGATATTAGGCAAATTATTTTTTTAAAATTAAATTATGGATCGTTTATTTGGGGCTAAAAAGTAGCTGGCATTTGACCTAATGTAAACGGCGAAATTTGCCGGTTGCCGGCTTCTAATGACATCCATGACCCATGACATCATACGATTACATCATGTGTACCTACTTCAAGAATACACATGATGGCAAATGGCCGCCATTTAAAATACTACGCCCGCCTCTTAGAGACGATAACTTAACTCTCTATAAATTGTAAAAAAATTTACTTCGGCTAGAATTAAAAAACACCTAAGATTAACATTTGCTAAAAATTTCTAAAAAACAACCTAAATTTATGGAAATGGGGCCAAATCAAATCAGGCAAATTACATCAAATAGTCCATGTTAAACGTATAGCAAAAATTTTAAACTAACGCGAGCACGCGCGTTTCTAGACAACGCCATAGCGGGTCATAGCAACCAGTGAGTATAAATTGGAAATCCCCAATGACGTAGATATTATAAATTGGAAAGCCGAGTCTGTCTTAAAATAAGTAGTACCGTCAGTAAACAAGATGGAAGCCATCTGCTATCGTGTTTGATCATGGAGTAGGCAAGCACAGGTGTGTCGTATGCCATGACATGTGACAGGAAGTGTCTGTGAATATGAAAGCTTTCATCTGCATGGGACAGTAGCAGATCTAGTTATTATTATCATTATTCAGATTCCAATTTGAATAGATCTTAGCAACTAATTGTCGCATCGTTACGATTTCTTCTGTCTGGGAAAGTGGGTGTGACTTAGAGGATATTTTGAACGTTCTGTGACAGTGCGAAATCGCTGAAGTTATAGTTTTTAAAAATATTGCAGTAATTTTCACAACAATCATTGGATTTTACCTTTCGATACATTTTGGCATAGCCGGAGACAGGGCACATAGCTACTCTCCTTTTGATTTTTGATATTAAATGTTATGTCCATGGTAAAATGTGAGTCAACACTGTACATGCAATGAGGTTTGTAGTTTTTTGTTGTGAAGTATTTTTGTCTTAAAAGCATAAACCAGCGGCTGCCAGGCAGGATACGCCCACATTTTCGAGAGATGGATAGAGAACAAGCTAAAAAGAAAGTGATTTTTCCTACAATAAAGGGCCATAATTCATGAAGTTACAATTCGATATGCGCAAATATTGACAGGAACCAAGATCTTTGGGTTTCAAACCTGAATTTCAAGTTTCATCAAAATCGGATTAAAATTGTGTTCTCTACTTGCCAACAACCTTGATATACCATATTTTTAAACTATTCGCTTACAAACGGCAGCCATTTTGTCCCGCAATTTTTGGCCCAATTTTCATGAAATTCAAACTCGACCTTCATTAAGGTGTAACGGTGATATAATCATAGTTTGTTTGTTTTTTTTTTTAAATTGGAGAATAATTGTGACCTCCAATTAGTTAAAAAGGCGATTTTTCGGACAATCAGGGGCCATAACTCAGAAAGTTACGAATCGATATGCGCAAATATCGAAAGGAACCAAGATCTTTGGGATATAAACATACATGTCAAGTTTCATCAAAATCGGTTCAAAATTGTGACCTCTATAGGGTCCACAACCTTGATATAACATATTTTCACACTATTCATGTGCAAACGACGGCCATTTTGTCCATCAATTCTAGTCCGATTTTCACGTAATTCAAACTCTCTCTTCATTACCATATAACGGTGATATAGTCAAACGTTTGTTTAAATCGGATAATAATTTTGACCTCCAGAGGGACCAAAAGCTAACAAAAGCGATTTTTCAGACAATCCTGGGACATAATTCAAGAAGTTATGATCCAATGGGTGCAAATATCGAAAGGAACCAAGATCTTTGGGTTATAAACATACATGTCAAGTTTCATCAAAATCGGTTCAAAATTGTGACCTCTATAAGGTCCACAACCTTTATATAACATATTTTCACACTATTTGCGTACAAACGGCGGCCATTTTGTCCGTCAATTTTCGTCCGATTTTCATGAAATTTGAATTCAACCTTCATAACCATGGAACGGTGATATAATCAAACGGTTTTTTAAATCCAATAACAATTTTGACCTCCAGAGGGACCACAAGCTAAAAAGGGCAATTTTTCGGACAATCAGGGGCCATAATTCGGGAAGTTACCATCCGATGGGCGCAAATATCGACAGGAACCAAGATCTTTGGGTTATAAACATACATGTCAAGTTTCATCCAAATTGGTTCAAAATTGTGACCTCTATAAGGTCCACAACCTTGATATAACATATTTTCACACTATTCGCGTACAAACGGCGGCCATTTTGTCCGTCAATTTTTGTCTGATTTTCACGAAATTCGAAGTCAACCTTCATAACCATGGAACGGTGATATAATCAAACGGTTTTTTAAATCCGATAACAATTTTGACCTCCAGAGGGACCACAAGCTAAAAAGGGCAATTTTTCGGACAATCAGGGGCCATAATTCAGGAAGTTACAATCCGATGGGCGCAAATATCGAAAGGAACCAATATCTTTGGGTTATAAACATAAATGTCAAGTTTCATCAAAATCGGTTCAAAATTGTGACCTCTATAAGGTCCACAACCTTGATATAACATATTTTCACACTATTCGCGTACAAAAGGCGGCCATTTTGTCCGTCAATTTTGCTCCGATTTTCACGAAATTCGAACTCAACCTTCATAACCATGCAACGGTGATATAATCAAACGATTTTTTAAATCAGATAACAATTGTGACCTCCAGAGGGACCACAAGCTAAAAAGGGCGATTTTTCGGACAATCAGGGGCCATAATTCAGGAAGTTACGATCCGATGGGCGCAAATATCGAAAGGAACCAAGATCTTTGGGTTATAAACATACATGTCAAGTTTCATCCAAATCGGTTCAAAATTGTGACCTCTACACTGTTCACAAGCTAAAAAACGTGATTTTTCGTACAATCAGGGGCCATAACCCATGAAGTTACAGTCCGATACATGCCAATATCGAAAGGAACCGAGATCTTATGGTGATAAACCTATATTTTAAGTTTCATTGAAATCGGATAAAAATTGTGACCTGTAGACTGTTCACAAAAAAATGTGGACGGACGGACGGACGGACGGACGGACGGACGGACGGACAGGGGCGACGACAATATACGTCCACATAAAAATGTGGGCGTATAAAAATCAGGATGAACTGAGTTCTGATAGCACATGAAAAATGGTGTATAGTTTCAAAAATTGCACAAAACCGGAATCACTATTGGTGTCCTGTGTAACATGCACAACCCTTAAGGCTTAAACATTGAGACATAAAATCAGAATTTTTTTAATTCTCAAAACTTGCATTATATTCTCGTTCTAAAATATGGAAAATGTTACATACATATTTTTCTTCATATGCAGATAATTTTAAGCCAAATTAGTCTTACTGTTAGTCTTAGTGAAGGTTTATTTTCTAGCAATTATTTCACACTTTGGTGCACAATACCATACCAAAAAGTGACCCATATACTCACATAGTATAGTCCTTGAATAGTTTTAGGATCTTTAGGATCTAAAACACCTTTTTGATGGAAGGAAAAAAAAACCCAATAAAACATTCACTAATCTCTTAAAACATCTAATGATGTACATTGTAAGGTCAAGGACGTTTTCCTAGCACAAAGCATTGTCCGACAGGCTCTCAACATTCCTGCAAATCAACAGCACAACTGGATAAACTGGCATTGTAAAAATCCATTGCTAATAATAATATTAACAGGACTGATGAGTAAATTCCAATGTTTTCAGTACCAGCTTACCCCTTTTATTAAGGCGAATGTGAATGTCAACAAATACCTCTTTATTTGTAGACTTGTCTTGTGGTACGTACTCCGCGTAAGTGGACCAAGACTGTCAAGTCAAGACGAGTGAAATAATGATGAGCTTCCTGATCCCTTGCCTTTACTCTGTCTGTACAGTAACAACTAAGCAACTAACTGTCAAATGTGTATTCCAACAAATTCATACTCCATACGTCATATGGCATTTCTGGTATTGCATCTTTTTGCGTATTATAATTAGTGTGTCGACCGTATTTTCTGTAATAAAGTAGGCTAATAAATTCGCTATTTGCAGTCTGCATTCGTTCCAAGAAACTCGCACGATTGCCAAGAAACTTAAAATAAAAATGTAACCGGCTCTTTGTTTTGCATCTATTGCAATTAGTAATTAAGAGAATAAATAAAACTACCATATTACCTGAGCTTCCTAATATTTCGAACGGTGAGCTATGGTTTTCTAAATTTAGCTCGATATCCTTAGCTCGATATCCAACTTGAAAAACTTGTTGAAAAACTACTTTGTCTGGTGTATATGGGGAAAATTATAGTACCGCAGTCGGTCAATTGCATAATGCACAACGAAATATAATTTAAAAGATTACTTACGCCGGCCCGTTCCTATGGGTTAAGTTTCAGAACAAACTGATAGATTAATTTGTGTGTAAAACGGACGGATGGCCCTGGATTTCACTCAGATTCTACACAGTATACCGTCCAGATTCGAGAACAAACAAAATGGCGATCAATGGCGATATGTAAATGAGGTACAATGATGTCATTACATCCCAGCATTCATTTGACTGAGCGTGGAACAGAGTTGCATTAGGAATTTAATGTTCATACTTGTTATTAAATTAAATTCGTGTAGAACCAAGTATAAAACTAGCCAGACAATATGGTCGACTTTGTGACCATACAAATATACAGTGGGGGCTTTTTTATATTTAAATCTAGTGTTATATTATCGCTTCTAAGACTGAATAAATAGAAATAGGGTAAGAATCGAAGGATGTCAGCTGTTTCGTAACGTGTCTGTTTCGTACTTAATTCATTCGCACCCCACGTGAGCTGTTTCGTACCTTCGTAAATTTCAACTTTTATATGCACTAAAACTTAACCCTCCACACATGAGTTGTTCGTACCTTCGTTAATTTAAATTTTTAACTAACAATGCACTTAAGCTTGGGACCGGCGTTGGTGGAGTTAAAGTTTTTGGGGTTTTTTATACGTCCACATTCATAATGTGAACGTATTATGCCGTCGCCCCTGTCTGTGTGTGTGTGTGTGTCTGTGGTTCGCCTACAGGGCGCAATTCTTCATGGATTTTCTTCAAACTTGGTGATTATTCCTTATACCCCAAGGAAGATCCCTATTGTTTTTGGGGCATGCCCGACCCCCAGGGGCCGAGCCACGCCCATTTCTAGTATTTGTTTGTTTGACGTCTACAGGCCACATTTCTTAACTTAAAATCTTGAAACTTTGCATACACATTCTTTGTACCCTAAGGAACATCCCTATCGTTTGGGGTGTATGCCCCACCCCCAGGGGCAGAGCCACGCCCATTTTCTTTTCGTGTGTCTTTGTGTCGCCTACAGGGCGCAATTCTTACTGGATTTTCTTCAAACTTGGTATACGTATTCCTTATACCCTAAGGAAGATCTCTAATGTTTTTGGTGCATGCCCGACGCCCAGGGACAGAGCCACGCCCATTTCTAGTATGTATTTGTTTGTCATCTACAGGCCACATTTCTTAACTTATAATTTTGAAACTTAGTATACACATTCTTTGTACCCTAAGGAACATCCCTATCATTTGGGGTGCATGCCCAACCCCCTGGGGCAGAGCCACACCCATTGTCTTATCGTGTGTCTTTGTGTCGCCTACAGGCCACAATTCTTATTGGATTTTCTTTAAAACTTTGTATACTTACTCTTTATACTCTAAGGATGATCCCTATAGTTTGGGGTGCATGCCCAACCCCCAGGGGCAGAGCCACGCCCATTTTCTTTTCGTGTGTCTCTGTGTCGCCTAGAAGCCGCAATTCTAACTGTATTTTCTTAAAACTTTGTATACTTACCCTAAGGATGATCTGTATTGTTTTTTGATGCATGCCCGACCCCCAATGGCAGAGCCACGCCCATTCCTTGTATTTATTTGTTTGTCGTCTACAAGCCACAATTCTTAACGTATCATCTTGAAACTTTGAATGATTATTCTTTGTACCCTAAGGAACATTTCTATCATTTGGGGTGCATGCCCGACCCCCAGGGGCAGAGTCACGCCCATTTTCTTTTTGTGTGTCGCCTACAGGCCATAATTCTTAATCGGTCATCTTGAAACTTAAAATACTTATTCCTTATACCCTAAGGATGACCCCTTTTGTTTTGGGTGCATGCCCGACCCCCATGGGACAGTAACACCCATTTCGTGTATTTGTCTGTCGTCTACAGGCTGCATAAAGATGACCCCTATTGTTTTTGGTGATTTCCTAACCCCCAGGGGCAGAGTCATGTCCATTTTTACTTCGTGTCTATGTGTGTTGTCTACAGGCCACGATTCTTAATGGATCGTCTTTAAACTTGGGATATGTATTCCATATAGCCTAAGGACGTCAACTGCATGTCCCGACTCACACAGGCAAGACACAACCAATTTTTGTGTTTGTCGTTTACAGGCCGCAATTCTGAATGAATCAGCTTGGTACTTGGTTTATGTATTCCTTATAGCCTGAGGGCGTCCACTATTGATTTTGATGAATGTCCCGACCCCCAGGGGCAGAGCCACGCCCACTTTTTGCCTTTAGTGTTAGGAAGGCACAATTCTGAATGGATTATCTTGGTATAGTTATTCCTTATACTCTAAGGACGGCAACTATTAATGTTGGTGCACGACCCTCAACGCTAAACAAACCAAACGCATAGCCTTCTTGACAAAGTACCATATCAATCAAAGCAGGAATGTGGACGTATATTGTAGCGTTAGCGTTATGTTTTTATTTTGCATTCACCGCATGAATGTAATTGTTTTATTTCTAAATGTATGTCTAATAATTGTAAAACCTGTCCGATTTTGAATGTTAATAATTTTTTTACAAGTTCCTTAACTAATAAAACATATTTTACACGTGGGTTTGAGAAATTAAATTGTAAAACCTCCAATGTTATCTACGGTATAGAGTGTACTATCTGCGGGCTCGTTTATGTTGGCGAAACTAAAGGACCTTTACACATACGCATTAACGGTCATCGTCACAACATTAATAAGGGTAGTAACCAGATTCTTTATAGTCATTTTAACCAACCTGACCACTCTATACTATCAATGAGAGTGTCTATATTAGAGAAGATTTACCACCAAACTAACAGCCCTACTCTGAGAACTCCATTTCGTAGAAGCCGAGAGGAATATTGGATACGTACATTAGGTACTGCCACCCCTTACGGGTGCAATGATAATGTAGCTAGTATTGGAAATCTGTCTAGCCCTGCATGTAGCAATGTTAATGTCATGACGTTATTCCCAAAGTTTCGTCGTCGAAAACGCAGCAGTCATGGCCACGTCGCTACACACCACCTAAGCTTAACACTATTTCATTGGATGCCCTTTTGGAAATTATCCAAGAACCACTAGGGCCACACCATATTCGTACTAAATTATATTCTATTCCACTTACTATTTTGAAATTACTTAAATCTGAATGTTTGGATTCAAATTGTACTGATCCTGCATCCATTGAATACAGGGTTGTGTCCATTGTTCTTGACATTGCCCATCGTCGTTTGGACGTTGTGACTGAGCCCGATGCATCTAACACCAACAGTTCATTTCTAAAACTGAAATTTGCTAATAAAGGCATTGATGCTATCGGGTTAAGCCAAATATTACGCCATAAGCATGTCACAGCACACACCCCACCTTACTTCAAAACTGTTACTGTTCCAAGGATTTCTTATACTTATACTAAACCCATTGCATCCAAGATATTTAATTACAGAAACGCATTATCTGACATCAATGTAAAAGACTTATATGATAACCCTCCGCCCTGTTCTTGCTCTACGTCGTCCTTCCTTTACCAGCCAGCTGGACATGTGGTTACTGGTGATTTGAATATAGTCCAGAATAATAAGTTACGTGAAATTTTGTCTAAAGGACCCAAATACCGGGAACCGCAACCATTTTCATGGGATCAAAATTTCAAACCTATTATGGATGCCGTAGAGGACTACGCTATATCATGGGCCAAGAGGGAAGATGTTATCATCGATACCCTCTCAGATTGGACTAAGTCTATTAGTCGTTTACTGAAACGAAGAACTTACATGCAACGTTTGTTAGTTGACACAAGGCCTAAATCTATTTTCAATGATGTTAGCATTGTTGAAAATCTCAACGCCTTACATGACAAGTATATCATTGTTCCGACTGACAAAGCGCCCAATAACATAGTGTTTATATGTAAACGATACTATTATGACTGTCTGTTCAAAGAACTTGGTTTTGGGACATCAGTTGACAGTGCTACGTATAAACGTACTACACTTAGTAAGGATGAAATTATATCCAATCACAGATCTGTACTAACTTCATTTGGTACTCCATGTGGAGATACCTATACAAATCTGCCCTTGTTATATTGGATACCTAAACTACATAAAAATCCCTACAAGCAAGGTTTTATAGCAGGTTCATCCCGTTGTTCCACAAAACCAATTTCTAAAGTATTGACATCTATATTAACGGCAGTTAAAGAAGGTATCCAAAAATATACTCTCGTAGTGGTATTAATCAGATGTGGATATTAAAAAATTCCAAAGAATTACTTGAGGTTTTACAATCGAGATCACTTGCTTCAATATTCTCTATACAAACTTTTGACTTTTCTACATTGAACACGAAAATTCCCCATAGTAAATTAAAAGCTCGATTAAAAGACATTATTCACAGTGTCTTTTCATCAAAATCAGGAACTACTAGATATCAATATCTAGTTGTTAATTACAATTCCACATATTTTGTCAAGAACCATAGTGATTCAAAAAGTAAATTCTCCGCCAACAAGATAATTCAGATGTTGGATTTTTTAATTGATAATATCTTTGTTGAATTTGGAGGGGAAATATATCAGCAAGTGGTAGGTATCCCCATGGGTACCAACTGTGCACCTTTGCTTGCTGATTTATTTCTCTATTCGTACGAAGCCGATTACATACAGGCACTCGTAAAAACTAATAAACGATTAGTCAGACATTTTAATTTCACTTATCGATATATCGATGATGTTCTATCACTGAACAATCCAAAATTTAGTGATTACATAGAATTCATATATCCTGATGAGCTCGAAATTAAAAACACTACTGACAGTGACAATCACGCTTCCTACTTGGATCTGCGTCTCGATTTTGACAATTGCCATAAACTTAGTGTTAAATTGTACGATAAACGTGATGACTTTGACTTTCCGATCGTTAACTTTCCATTTATTAGTAGTAACATTCCAATATCACCAGCTTATGGAGTGTTTGTGTCACAGCTAATACGTTACACGAGAGCTTGTTCCTTTTATTCTGATTTTTATACGTCCACATTCATAATGTGAACGTATAATGCCGTCGCCCCTGTCTGTGTGTGTGTGTGTGTGTGTGTGTATGTATGTGTGTATGTGTGTGTGTGTGTCTGTGGTTCGCCTACAGGGCGCAATTCTTCATGGATTTTCTTCAAACTTGGTATACTTATTCCTTATACCCCAAGGAAGATCCCTATTGTTTTTGGGGCATGCCCGACCCCCAGGGGCCGAGCCACGCCCATTTCAAGTATTTGTTTGTTTGTCGTCTACAGGCCACATTTTTTAACTTATAATCTTGAAACTTTGCATACACATTCTTTGTACCCTAAGGAACATCCCTAATGTTTGGGGTGTATGCCCCACCCCCAGGGGCAGAGCCACGCCCATTTTCTTTTCGTGTGTCTTTGTGTCGCCTACAGGGCGCAATTCTTACTGGATTTTCTTCAAACTTGGTATACGTATAACTTATACCCTAAAGAAGATCTCTATTGTTTTTGGTGCATGCCCGACCCCCAGGGACAGAGCCACGCCCATTTCTAGTATGTATTTGTTTGTCGTCTACAGGCCACATTTCTTAACTTATGATTTTGAAACTTAGCATACACATTCTTTGTACCCTAAGGAACATCCCTATCATTTGGGGTGCATGCCCAACCCCCTGGGGCAGAGCCACACCCATTTTCTTATCGTGTGTCTTTGTGTCGCCTACAGGGCGCAATTCTTACTGGATTTTCTTCAAACTTGGTATACGTATTCCTTATACCCTAAGGAAGATCTCTATTGTTTTTGGTGCATGCCCGACCCCCAGGGACAGAGCCACGCTCATTTCTATTATGTATTTGTTTGTCGTCTACAGGCCACATTTCTTAACTTATAATTTTGAAACTTAGCATACACATTCTTTGTACCCTAAGGAACATCCTTATTATTTGGGGTGCATGCCCAACCCCCTGGGGCAGAGCCAGACCCATTTTCTTATCGTGTGTCTTTGTGTCGCCTACAGGCCGCAATTCTTATTGGATTTCTTTAAAACTTTGTATACTTACTCTTTATACTCTAAGGATGATCCCTATCGTTTGGGGTGCATACCCAACCCCCAGGGGCAGAGCCACGCCCATTTTCATTTTGTGTGTCTCTGTGTCGACTAGAAGCCACAATTTTAACTGGAATTTCATAAAACTTTGTATACTTACCCTAAGGATGATCCGTATTGTTTTTTGGTGCATGCCCGACCCCCAATGGCAGAGCCACGCCCATTTCTTGTATTTATTTGTTTGTCGTCTACAAGCCACATTTCTTAACGTATCATCTTGAAACTTTGAATGATTATTCTTTGTACCCTAAGGAACATTTCTATCATTTGGGGTGCATGCCCAACCCCCAGGGGCAGAGTCACGCCCATTTTCTTTTTGTGTATCGCCTACAGGCCACAATTCTTAATCGGTCATCTTGAAACTTAAAATACTTATTCCTTATACCCTAAGGATGACCCCTTTTGTTTTGGGTGCATGCCCGACCCCCATGGGACAGCAACACCCATTTCGTGTATTTGTTTGTCTGTCGTCTACAGGCTGCATTTCTTAATGTATCATCTTGAAACTTTGAATATTTATTCTTTTTACCTTAAGGAAGATCCCTATTGTTTTTGGTGCATGCCCAACCCCAAGGGACAGTGCCACGCCCATTTTTTTTTTGTCTGTCTGTGTGTCACCTACAGCCCACAATTCTTAATCGATCGTCTTGAAAACTTTTTTTATACTTATTCCTTATACCCTAAGGCTGACCACTATTATTTTTGGTGCATGACGGACCCCCTGGGACAGAGCCACGCCCAATGCTTTTGTGTCTTGTGTTCGCTTACAGGATGCAATTCTTAACAGATCCTTTTAAAACTTTACAAACCTATTCCTTATACCCTAAAGATGCCCCCTATTGTTTTTGGTGATTTCCTAACCCCCAGGGGCAGAGTCATGCCCATTTTTACTTCGTGTCTATGTGTGTTGTCTACAGGCCACGATTCTTAATGGATCGTCTTTAAACTTGGGATATGTATTCCATATAGCCTAAGGACGTCAACTGCATGCCACGACTCACACAGCCAAGACACAACCAATTTTTGTGTTTGTCGTTTACAGGCCGCAATTCTGAATGAATCAGCTTGGTACTTGGTTTATGTATTCCTTATAGCCTGAGGGCGTCCACTATTGATTTTGATGAATGTCCCGACCCCCAGGGGCAGAGCCACGCCCACTTTTTGCCTTTAGTGTTAGGAAGGCACAATTCTGAATGGATTATCTTGGTATAGTTATTCCTTATACTCTAAGGACGGCAACTATTAATGTTGGTGCACGACCCTCAACGCTAAACAAACCAAACGCCTAGCGTTCTTGACAAAGTACCATATCAATCAAAGCAGGAATGTGGACGTATATTGTAGCGTTAGCGTTATGTTTTAAATAGATCGAGGCATTTGTCATCTAGGCTTCAACGACATGGATACTTGCGCACTAAACTCATTAAAACCTTTAAAAAGTTTTATGGACGTCATATTGACTTGATTGGTAAATATAACTTGTCTCTCTCGGCTATTATTCAAGATATATTTTATTGACTCGTAAAATATTATCTTCCTAATTATGTCTGTCTATTACATCGTTAACATTGTTCAACACGTGCATTTTGTATACCGATAGTCCATTGGCCAATCATGCTATTTCATTGAGATTTCGTCTAATAGTTTGGATGCAGCGATGGCGGGTGTGGCGCCAGGCAGGGTAAGCTTACTCTTCCGGACACCTGTTACCACTGTTTGCCGTGTATGTTGTACACGGCGAACAGTCCATATACTGGTTACACTATTTTGCCTGATTACACTATTTTGCCTTTACCGTTTTTATACGCCCACATGGAAATGTGGTCGTATATTGCCGTCGCCCCCGTCCGTCCGTCTGTCGGTCCGTCCGTCCGTCCGTCCACAATTTCTTGTGAACGCTCTAGAGGCTAAAGTTAATATCCGATTGACTTGAAATTTATACACGGTGTTTAAGGTCGTGAGACGAAGAAGCCTATTGATTTTCAGCGATATCCGATAATTACTACCAGAGTTATGACCCTTGATCACTTTGAAAAATCTTGTGAACGCTCTAGAGGCTATCGTTAATATCCGATTGTTTTTAAATTTATACACAGTGTTTAAGGTCATGAGACAAAGAAGCCTATTGATTTTCGGTGATATCTGATAATTACTGCCAGAGTTATGACCCTTGATCACTTTGAAAAATCTTGTGAACGCTTTAGAGGCTAAAGTTAATATCCGATAGACTTTAAATTTATACACAGTGTTTAAGGGCATGAGACGAAGAAGCCTATTGATTTTCGGTGATATCCGATAATTACTACCAGAGTTATGACCCTTGATCACTTTGAAAAATCTTGTGAACGCACTAGAGGCTAAAGTTAATATCCGATTGACTTTAAATTTATACACAGTGTGTAAGGTCATGATACGAAGAAGCCTGTTGATTTTCAGCAATATCCGATAATTCCTGCTCGAGTTATGACCCTTGATCACTTTGAAACATCTTGTGAACGCTCTAGAGGCTAAAGTTGATATCCGATTGAATTTAAATTTATACATGGTGTTTAAAGTCATGATACAAAGAAGCCTATTGATTTTCAGCGATATCCGATCATTACTACCAGAGTTATGACTCTTGATCACTTTGAAAAATCTTGTGAACGCTTTAGAGGCTAAAGTTAATATCCGATTGACTTTAAATTTGTACACAGTGTTTAGGGTCATGAGACGAAGAATCCTATTTGATTTTCAGCGATATCTGATAATTTCTGGCACTTGATCACTTTGAAATATCTTGTGGACATACGCCTTGAGACAAACCATCAAAACTATAATCATTTCCGATAATTATTTAATGGGCTATTACTCGTAATAAGATTATCATGTGTTGTAAATGTTCTCCTTACTGACAAAAGAAACAATATGCGACAACCCTTGTTGACTGCCCGGACGACTTAGCTGTTGTGGGCGTATGTTTCGTTTCCTGGCAACCAATCTTTGTTTAGGGATGCTACCGGTGTAGGCTGTCATTGATAGTCCATTGGCCAATCACGCTATTTTACCGAGATAGTTTGGATGCAGCTATGGCGGGTGTTGGCGCCAGGCAGGGTAAGCTTACTCTTCCGGACACCTGTTACCACGGTTTGTCGTGTATTTTGTACACGGTGACCAGTCCATCTGCTGATTACACTATTTTGCCTCGACCGTTTTTATTGGACTTCGAATTTTGACTAATGGTTTGGATTGTTCGTACTTGGTTTTATTTTATTTCTTCTATTCTATCGTGCTAAGTTAAAGTTGGATTTTTTAAAATTATTTTCTTCTATTCTATCATGATTCTATTCGATTGTGCTTGATGGACAGGTTTATTAGCTGGCAACAAGAGCGGCAGTTGGTCCGTAAACAAATGAGCACCTTCTTAACAGGGTACTGGCGGAAATCTAGTTTTGGGCGTATTCCTCCCGCAGACTAAAAATACCTTCATGCGTAAAACGGGTGCGAATACAAGCTTTATCTGTAACGGCAATCTACAGACCTGGCGCGCTCTCTTTTAATTTGTTGAAAGCCGGTTGATGTTCTAGCGGTAGGAATGGTAGGGTCATAAGCTTGCGGAGGAATTTGTAGGTTAATATCATCGTTTTTGAGTACCGTAGCTTGGGAAGCCACATGATACAACCGTTTGTACTACCGAACACATACAACCTTTTGTGCCGCATGATCCTTTGAAGTTAACAATCGCCGATCAATTATTGTCATTAATCGCAACTCGTCAATAATCACCACTCACCCAACAGAATGGACTCAATAATCAACTCCAGCTCAAATATTTTTCAATCTCTTTTTAACTTTAATCGCTTTACAATCGCCATTCAATTATCGCCAAGAATCACAACTCACTCACATAATGGCAAGGGGGTTGTTATTTTCAATTTTGACGCTTTTCAACATAAACGCCTGCTTAACGTGGAGAATATGATAAAAAAAAAACAATAATAAAAAAAGAAATGTTGTTGTTCTGTACATGTCCGCTGAAAATTTACCCCGTTAACCCTCATCTCAGATTTTCAATTTTGAGCTTCAATTACATCAAAGTGGCTAATCATGCTACTTTTTGAAGGTTTTAGACGGTGCCGAGTCCAAACATGGCCTCAGAAATATCTGAAAATCCAATATGGCCGAAATCCAATATGGCAGCTAAAATCGACCATTTTCTGGCATAGATAACCATAGATAAAAAAAAAATCATCTGTCAACCCTCCGTGTGTGACAGATGACATTTCTTTGCATTTCAATAGCGTTGCAAGTGCGATTCAGATTCACAACCGCTAATATTATGCAAAATTGACAATATTTTTCATCAAAACAACGATTGATTATTGTCATTTATAATATTTCTGCCACACTCAATTACAATTAAGCATATAATCTTCCCTGGAACGAGTACAAATCATCGCATTTAAAATCTAGGCGTTATGCCGTTACTAAGACCGTCATCTTTTTTAGAGCAGTGAAGTCTAACAGCTGTCATAATGTGGGCGGGCGCTCAATCTTAGACTTTATAAAAGCCAATCAAAAACGCAATTACATGTGGAAATACTAAATGACATCCTCGTGGGTGGATGTCTAACGAAATATGGCTTCAGTAATTTAAATGCAAATATTTGGAGTTAGGCGATAGTTGTGCCACCGCATTGGCCTCTGTAAGTTTAATTAGTGATAAGAGTATTAACTTATCTTATTTTAAAGATGTTACATGCATTAATAAAGAAATTGAGTTTGCCACGTCAAACTGAAGGCTCCCCATCGTAGCTAAAAACAAGAACATCAGTATATCTCAACGTTTTTAGCTACGTTCTCGTAGCTAAGATAACCAATACAACGCAATAGTATATGTATGTAATATATCTTTTTCTAGGTTTTCGAGGGTGTTGATTAAGAATGTATGGTCAGAAATAGAACAGGTACATGTACATCCAATTCGGTGGTAATACCATATGGATCTAAAACTGATACATCTGACCAACGGTAATGCCAGGTCTAATGAAATGTTTTACTCGTGTATTTCCAGACTGCGATTAAATAACGTAGGAAACCGACTTCAGCACGCTCCGTAGCACAGAAGCAGCTATGATCTAGGCTGTACATTGAAAGACACCGTTTAGTTCCAGGGGTGGGCTGGTTAAATAGTCTTACCATTAATGGGTTCAGTATAATCAACACCAGATTATAAACAAGGGGAGTTGGGGTGGTCTGGAGTGCCGCGCTTCGACCTCTAGCTGGCCAGTTACCTCTGGCTTGCGTATGTGGCATGGAGATAGGGACGCCTTCTCAACCGCATGGGTTTCCTCCGGGCACTCCGGTTTCCTCCCACTGCTAAAGACTCATACGCGCAAGCGAATTATTGAAATAAAATTGAACCTTATGTTAGTCCCGAAATGACCTAGTGTGTGTCGAGTGGACGTTAAACCTCATTTCTCCCCCCCTCTCTCTCTCGGGCAGATGCAGTGTTTGGGGGTTTTTTTGGGTTTTTTTTTTTTGCCAACTTATATTTTTTTAATTTCTTTCAACATATTTTAAAAAGTAAAAAGCAATTTGGGGTTCTAATTCTGGGTCCGATTCCCAGAAAACTATTAAGCACGTTCTTGTGCTTAGATTTTAAGTAGACTTTGCAATTAAGTAAACTTATCTTATTTTGTGTTCCCAGAAATTCTTAAGAACGTTCTTGTGCTTGAGAAGTTGAAAGAACACGGCATCACCGAAGAAATGTGAGTTCTTTAGGGAGAAAGTAAAATATCTCGGCCATATTGTGTCTGAAAATGGTGTTTGCACAGACCCAAAGAAGACCGATAAAGTTGAATCTTCGCCAGCTCCATCCAACGTTGATGAAATTCGTAGATTCCTTGGATTTGTTGGATATTATCTGAGATTTATTAAGGACTTTTCGAGGATTGCCAAGTCACTTAATGATCTTTTAGTTGGAGGTCCAACTAAAAAAGAGAGGGGGAGAAGGGTACAGGAGAAAGAAAGGAAGGAATGGATGTGGGAGAAAGAACAACAAGCCGCATTTGAGCATATTCCTGAAGCAATGGCGCGAGAAATCCCTCTCTTACCATTGCTGGATAGAAGTCATATTCTTGAAATTGGGCGGGGCGTGTCACTTTTTAACGTCCAATCAAATCCCTCCTCTCTTCTCGCATTCGGCATAATTTTCAAAATGGCTGACGAAGAAAACATGTTGGCACTGGATAATCGAGCATAATAAATTTCGCGGGTTATGACGTAAACAAGTCGCGATTGTCACTAGATACATTGCGGTAACATATTTTGAGGTCTGGTTAATCCCGATATTGTTTGTTACAATGTAGGTCATTTGTTGGTAATGGCACTACTGACCAATAATAATTTAGCACAACAATGTTCACTCAAGATAGCAGTGTGAAGTGGATTAGTTCTAATCAAACGAAACACTGCGCAGGAGTATGCATTTGAGAAGTTAAGAACATCATTAGTTGAACCACCAGTTCTTGCGTATGCTGATTTTTCGAAGCCATTTATTCTACATACAGATGCCAGTGGTTTAGGACTTGGTGCTGTACTATACAAGGAACATAATGGCTTAGAGAAGGTGATTGCCTATGTCAGCAGAAGTCTGAACCGGTCTGAGCGCAACTACCCAGCACACAAACTTGGATTTTTGGCATTGAAGTGGTCTGTAACAGAGAAATTCCACCAATATCTATTTAACAACTATTTTACAGTCTACACCGATAACAACCCGCTCACATACATCCTTACAACAGCGAAGTTGAATGCCACAGGACATCAGTGGTAAGCTGCCCTCGCCAACTATAACTTCTCCATACGATACCGAGCTGGAAAGAAGAACATGGATGCTGACGCTCTCAGTCGGAATCTGAAAGGCGATTTCATAGAGGTCAACCAGGATGTGGTAGAAGCCATAAAGAACATCGACCTACAGGATGGGTACATTCAGACTGTGAGCACGTCTCATCAAGTGGTACCAGATATACCAAACATCACCACACCCTTAGTGGCGTGGCAGAAGAACCAACATCAAGATCCCTTACTGTTTCAACTGTGTCAACATATAAAACATGGAAGACCCGCTAATCATAATCCTACATCTCCAGAAGAAGCCGCACTTTACCGCGAGTTTGAACACTTCGTTCTCAAGTCTGGTGTTTTATACAAGCGTTCCACTTTAGCAGGAGAGGAAATATTTCAGCCGGTTTTACCTAACGCCTATAGAAAGTTAGGGGTACATGACGAACTAGGACACCAAGGCAGGGATCGTACCATCAGTTTGGCAAGAGAACGGTTTTATTGGCCCAAGATGACAACGATGATAGAGTGCTACATTCAGAACTGTCCACGCTGCATCAGAAGAAAGAGTTTACCATCTACATGCCCCTTGATAAACATTACCTCCAGTCAGCCGCTTGGATTATATGTGCGTAGAAGAGTCAAAGGGAGGCTACGACAGTATCCTTGTCATCACCGACCATTTTACGAAGTTACCCAGGCAGTCCCAGTTCGAAACACCACCGCCAAGCGTTCTTTGATTATTTCATTGTGCACTACGGGATTCCTCAAAGAATACACAGTAACCAAGGTCAACAGTTTGAGGGAAAAGTAATTAAAGAATTGTGTCAGCTGACTAGGATGGAGAAATCTCGAACAACACCGTATCATTCACAAGGGAATGGCCAATGTGAGCGTTTCAATCGGGCGCTGCTCAAATGTTAGGTACCCTACATCCTGAGCAGAAGTCTGATTGGAAGTCTCACATTGCGTCGCTGGTTCATGCCTACAATTGTACCAGACACTCTTCAACAGGGTATTCTCCGTATGAGCTAATGTTTGGTAGGAAGCCAACATTAGCTATTGATGTTATGCTCGGACTCATACGGGATAAAGAGGCCACTAAGAGCTATCATTCATACGTTGAATCCCTGAAGGAAAAACTGAAACATGCGCATTTAACTGCATCAGCCCTTGTGGATGATACGCACCAGAACCAAAGAAATGAATACAACCTGAGAGCCAGAACAAACACCTTAGAACCTTGCGATGCAGTTTTGGTGCAGAGATTAGCTTTCAAGGAAGGAAGACACGAGTTAGCAGATAAATGGGAGGATAAACTATATAAGATCGTCAGACAACCCAACGAAGAAATTCCAGTGTATGAGTTATTGGAATGAGGGGGAAAGAGAAAAGGGACTTTACATAGAAATCATTTATTACCAATAAGCAGTCTTCCTGAGATAGAATCCATCAGTAATACTGAACAGAACAGAACAGAACTTTATTCACAACTCAGATCAAATACATGACATATGAGTGATAGGTTATTTACATATTTACAAGATGGAGGCTTTTCACTTCTTAGTTAATGGACATAAATTTGTTAAGTATTATCTTTAGAAACATACATAATTTTACAATTATTGATCGTTTGCTTTTCACTTCTTAGTTAATGGACATAAATTTGTTAAGTATTATCTTTAGAAACATACATAATTTTACAATCATTGATCGTTTGCTTGAATTAAAAAGTTTATTATATTTAAAAGTATTCGGTCTTGTATAATAATATCTGGGTTTATAGTTTTCACGTTCTTTAATAAAATAAGTACAATTGAATAAATAGTGGTATTCATCGCCGACTGTATTTATTTCACATAATGGACAAATTTTCTGTTCAAAATCTACACTCATCCATCTTCCGACCTCAACAGGGAGTTTATGATTACATGTTCTATGTCTTATAAAAGTATATTTATAATTATCTGGCAATGAGATAAGATATGGTTTTAATTTAAATTCTGTCTTATAAATTCTATAATTAATAGAATTATTGGATTTCTGGATATTAGACGACCAGGTTTGAATATACTGATCCTTTAGTCGTTGTAACAATTCAGATTTCAGTTTAGCTGGGTTTGGCGTCTCTTGTGAGTTCCATACATAACTATATTCACAATCGGTAAGAGTATTTTTGGTAGTAATTAACCATTTATTGGTATGATTTACATCATTTTTTAACAGAGACTTATTTAACAACAACGAATATTTGCCAACTTTACCACTTATCATTTTAATCTAAAAGCTTACCATTCTATGTTTAATATAAATACTTAAAAAGGGTATCTCCCAGTCTCACCATATAACATGTACAGAGGGGTACTTTTTATACGTCCACATTCATAATGTGAACGTATTATGCCGTCGCCCCTGTCTGTGTGTGTGTGTGTGTGTGTATGTATGTATGTATGTATGTATGTATGTGTGTGTGTGTGGGTGTGTGTGTGTGTGTGTGTCTGCGGTTCGCCTACAGGGCGCAATTCTTCATGGATTTTCTTCAAACTTCCTTATACCCCAAGGAAGATCCCTATTGTTTTTGGGGCATGCCCGACCCCCAGGGTCATGGATTTTCATGGATTTTCTTCAAACTTGGTATACTTATTCCTTATACCCCAAGGAAGATCCCTATTGTTTTTGGGGCATGCCCGACCCCCAGGGGCCGAGCCACACCCATTTCTAGTATTTGTTTGTTTGTCGTCTACAGGCCACATTTCTTAACTTATAATCTTGAAACTTTGCATACACATTCTTTGTACCCTAAGGAACATTTCTATCGTTTGGGGTGTATGCCCCACCCCCAGGGCCAGAGCCACGCCTATTTTCTTTTCGTGTGTCTTTGTGTCGCCTACACGGCGCAATTCTTACTGGATTTTCTTCAAACTTGGTATACGTATTCCTTATACCCTAAGGAAGATCTCTATTGTTTTTGGTGCATGCCCGACCCCCAGGGACAGAGCCACGCCCATTTCTATTATGTATTTGTTTGTCGTCTACAGGCCACATTTCTTAACTTATAATTTTGAAACTTAGCATACACATTCTTTGTACCCTAAGGAACATCCCTATTATTTGGGGTGCATGCCCAACCCCCTGGGGCAGAGCCAGACCCATTTTCTTATCGTGTGTCTTTGTGTCGCCTACAGGCCGCAATTCTTATTGGATTTTCTTTAAAACTTTGTATACTTACTCTTTATACTCTAAGGATGATCCCTATCGTTTGGGGTGCATACCCAACCCCCAGGGGCAGAGCCACGCCCATTTTCATTTTGTGTGTCTCTGTGTCGACTAGAAGCCACAATTTTAACTGGAATTTCATAAAGCTTTGTATACTTACCCTAAGGATGATCCGTATTGTTTTTTGGTGCATGCCCGACCCCCAATGGCAGAGCCACGCCCATTCCTTGTATTTATTTGTTTGTCGTCTACAAGCCACATTTCTTAACGTATCATCTTGAAACTTTGAATGATTATTCTTTGTACCGTAAGGAACATTTCTATTATTTGTGGTGCATGCCCAACCCCCAGGGGCAGAGTCACGCCCATTTTCTTTTTGTGTGTCGCCTACAGGCCACAATTCTTAATCGGTCATCTTGAAACTTAAAATACTTATTCCTTATACCCTAAGGATGACCCCTTTTGTTTTTGGGTGCATGCCCGACCCCCGTGGGACAGCAACACCCATTTCTTGTATTTGTTTGTCTGTCGTCTACAGGCTGCATTTCTTAATGTATCATCTTGAAACTTTGAATACTTATTCTTGGTACCGTAAGGAAGATCCCTATTGTTTTTGGTGCATGCCCAACCCCAAGGGACAGTGCCACGCCCATTTTTTTTGTCTGTGTGTCACCTACAGCCCACAATTCTTAATCGATCGCCTTGGAAACTTTTTTTTATACTTATTCCTTATACCCTAAGGCTGACCACTATTATTTTTGGTGCATGACGGACCCCTGGGACAGAGCCACGCCCAATGATTTTGTGTCTTGTGTTCGCCTACAGGATGCAATTCTTAACAGATCCTTTTAAAACTTTACAAACCTATTCCTTATACCCTAAAGATGACCCCTATTGTTTTGGGTGATTTCCCAACCCCCAGGGGCAGAGCCATGCCCATTTTTACTTCGTGTCTATGTGTGTTGTCTACAGGCCACGATTCTTAATGGATCATTTTTAAACTTGGGATATGTATTCCATATAGCCTAAGGACGTCAACTGCATGTCCCGACTCACACAGGCAAGACGCGACCATTTTTTGTGTTTGTCGTTTACAGGCCGCAATTCTGAATGAATCAGCTTGGTACTTGGTTTATGTATTCCTTATAGCCTGAGGGCGTCCACTATTGATTTTGATGAATGTCCCGATCCCCAGTGGCAGAGCCACGCCCACTTTTTGCCTTTAGTGTTAGGAAGGCACAATTCTGAATGGATTATCTTGGTATAGTTATTCCTTATACTCTAAGGACGGCAACTATTAATGTTGGTGCACGACCCTCAACGCTAAACAAACCAAACGCCTAGCCTTCTTGACAAAGTACCATATCAATCAAAGCAGGAATGTGGACGTATATTGTAGCGTTAGCGTTATGTTTTTACTTTCAATATATTTCTTAAAAACTGATTATGGATAGTTTCTATAGGGGATAAATCCACAAATCCCCATATTATTTCACAACCGTACAACAATATCGAAAGTATAGTATGGTCAAAAAGTTTAAGTTCGCAATCAATTGGTAGATTAAGATTATGGATCCTGGAATACAAGAGGTATAGAGTTTTAGATGCCTGGTTTTTAATTCTTTGTTGCGCTTGTGCGAAGCTGCACAATTTAGAGAATACAACGCCAAGATAATTGTATGAGTCACATTATTTCTAAATCACGATTTAGTAAAGAGAAAGTTGCGTTAGACTGACCTCTTGATCCGAAAATCACTACTTTGGTTTTATTTATGTTTACATTGAGTTTCCATAGAGAACAATATTCACCAAAAGCATTTAGCATTATGTTCATATTATTTACATTGTCAGCAAATAATACAGTATCATCAGCGTATAAAAGTACAAATATCTTTAGATAGTTTAGTAATTCATTTTCATAGTATTCTGTTTGAACGCCTTTACAGTCATAATTTAATAAAAAAAAAAAGCTTCGAGATCATTTAGATATAGTTCAAATAAAAGAGGTGAGATATTTTCACCTTGTCAAACACCTATCTTACAGGGAAAGGTTGCAGATATTTTGTTTTTATACTTCACAGATGACTTTATGTCTTGATACATGTTATAAATAACACTAAAACATTTACCAGTAATGCCAGAGTTCAGAACTTTATACCAGAGGCCTATTCTCCATACCTGATCAAAGGCTTTACTAAAATCTATAAATGTACAAAAAGTTTCTTTTTCTGGGACCTTAAATAGGATATAATTGCATACAATGAAAATTAGTGGTCTGTTACGGCGTAATCTTTTCTGAACCCAGCCTGTGTTTCGTTCAGTAGATTGTGTTCGTCTACAAAATTATTTAGTCTATTATTTATAATGGAAGTAAAAAGTTTTCCAAGACAGCTGAGAATCGTTTTCGGGTAAACCGGGATCGACTTTCTTTTCATATATAGGCACAATGCTCCCAATAGTCCAAGAAGCTGGTACAATCCCAGAGTTAAGAATAAGGTTTAAAGTATGCAATAAATAGGTATAAATTTAAATATATCAATTGTTGACTTAATATATTCACTTATTACCATATCGGTTTCAGCTGCCTTGATATTTTTTAAACATTTAACAGAATAAAGTATTTCCTCTTTGGAAATTTCTTTATCCAAGATAGAGTTTTCGCTGTTTATGTTATATTCGTCATCGTTTTCGACATCGTTTTGGGTTTCTACTCTGCATACCTCTCAGCTTACACTGAACCTGACGTGCATATTGTTTCATATATTTATTCTTAGTTACTTTGTAAATTTTGTTCGATTCGACCATATATAATTTATTCCTATTATTTCTATGTTATTGATATTTCTTTCTGGCAACATGGTACTTAGTCCTGGCTATTTTACATTCTTTACCAAACCACTGTTTATTAGCATTTCGGCTGCTTGTAAAAGTAACATTTGGAAAGGTTTTTTCGGCGCTTTCTAAGAATATTCTACACAAATCATTACTTATACTATTTACATTAACATGTGTAATATATCATCTAAATGTATATTACTTATACTATTGAACAATTTATCAACAGCTTCTAAATCAATATTACCAACATATGAATCTCTCCTTTTATCTTTCCATTTACATTTGTTCACAAATTTATTGTGTGTACTCTCATAAGCTTGATCATTTATTAAACGGCGTACGCGAAAACGTAATGGACAGTGAGCATCAGACAGTAAGGGACAGAACACCCCGACATCAAAATCCTCGATTATGGGAAAGATAGGTGCTGTAACAATAAGATAATCAACAAAAGATTTATCTTTGCATGTGAGTCGACCCTTAAACTTATCACTACCAACCCTTCCGTTTACAATGAACAGATTATGGTTTCGGCATAGATCAAGTAATTTCTGACCATGTCCATTTACATATTTAACATCTTGATTATATTTTTCTAAGCTAATCCCATAGTCGTTCAATACGTCGGATAGTTCTAGATACTCTCTTACATAATTATCGAATTCAAAGAAATCTGAAAGACTATCATCAAATCGAACATAGTGGTTTCCAGTGAGTTCGAGTTCACTCAGCTCACTGGTGTGGGGGTGGCCTAGTGGTCTAGTTTGCCGTGCTTCGACCTCTAGCTGGCCGGACACCTCTTGCTTACGGCTGTGGTTTCGATCCCTGGTGTAAGCGTAAGTGGCATGGAGATAGGGGCGCCTTCTCAACCTCGTTGGTTTCCTCCGGGCACCTCCCACTGCTAAAGACCCCTATATCGAGTGGACGTTAAACCCGATTTCTCACTCTCTCCCTCTCTCTCTAGCTCACTGGTAGTTTATTTCAACTTTGACCGGAGGTTTTCTTATCATCATCACTATGGTCACTTCTTAGTAATGATTTCATGAAGGTCAGAGGATATTTTCATTCTCTGTAATTCATGGTTAGTTTGTATTTAATTTAACAGTTCTGTGGTTGAATCTTCTTCAATTTAGTATGTAGTTTATTATTGTGGTAACTGAGAGCAGTTGTTTTAATAAAGTTGCAGTTATAGAATTTAAAATATGTGTTGCTTTTTGGTTTTTTTTTTAAGTTTTATATATATTTCAATAATTGTGTAATTGGTCTTTGTTAAAGTGGCGGCCATGTTAGTTTTATTAATAAAGTTTCACTAGAAGTTTAAGTTATTCTGGTTTTTATTAATTGCATTCTGCAAATACATCTTATATATACATATAGTCAATAATAATAACGTTATTTAAAGCATTTCGCTTTAAATCTACATTTATTACTTTCACACAACTTATATTATTTTATTACAGACTTCATAAGGTACTTCACCTTTGTTCAAGTCTGGTTAGCGAGGAAATCCCCTTTTCAGGGTAAGATCTTATGATTTGATTAATTGGCTTTATAATAATTAAAAGCCTACGAGTTTCTGCATATGTCACGAAGGTTAACAGTTTTCCCTTTATAGATTAATATTATCTAAGTAGTATTATATAAATAGTATTTAGAGGTGTTTTATTATTAATATGTAATATATTATTTTAAGGAAGACAGGTAAAGTGAGAAAAAAAAATCATCTTCTTGGCAAAATAAAGTGCCCGAACTGTAATAAAACACCCATTTTACGGGCTTGAATAACAGTAAAACGTGTTTGCGGTCGTAAAATATTCCAAAATTTTCTTGGGAGGTCAGCTCCGCTCCTTCGCCTATGGAAGGAAAACGGCGCCACTGTTACAGGGCATTTCTAGCCTAGTTTTGCTTCCCTAACTTTCCTTTAGCCCTAATAAAACACTAATTTTACTTTTCTTTTAATTGAATACAGCGAATTTGTACTGAGTTGACTATGGATTAAAGCATTTTGTCTGGAGCCATTGTACGTTGTGCGACATTTTTCGGGCATCGATTAGTATTAAAATTTGTGAATGCAGCGGCAACAGTCTCATTTGATGGTTGGAATTCGGAGTGGGATTTCGGTTACAAAACCATTGGATACTTTTGGAGTTACTAAAACGGGCTAGAATAGCAGAAAACGCATTTGCGGTGGTTAAATTTTGAAAATTTTCTCGGGGAGGGTGACGACCCATACCCCACGACGATTGATTGGTTGTTTTTTTTTTTAAATTCGGGTCAGCAGTTAGGCTGTATTGGACCAAATTGAAGTTGCTGTATTCAGAAGCAGGAATAGCAGGAAGACGCATTTGCGGCAGTTAAATTTTCAAAATTTTCCCGACTTCGTGGTCTAAAAGATTGATTGACATTCGAGTCAGCCACCTTTAAGCTATATTAGACCACTTTGAAGTTGCTTTGTTCACGGGTTGAAATAGCAGGAAAACGTGTTTGCAGCCGTCAAATATTCCAAATATTTCTTGAGGGGGAAGGAAGGGGGCGTCTGTAAACCCGTAAATTTTTCGGGCAATTCGGGTTCTGCCCCCCTAACTGTCATCGAGCCCCTACGCCTATGAATGAGTATGAACACATTGATTTTTATATGTTTCATTGTATTATTTATATTATAAATGTATACTTTCAGGGGGTTTTCTTATACCGGAATAAACAGTAAACTGAACCCTTAAAATTGTGTGGTCGTTTTGTACAATAATTTGACCCCCTACAAAATGTGTTTCCACAGTCAACATTTTTGGAGTTATTGGGTAATTTGACGCAAATTGTTATTTTTGGTAATAAGACGCGCGCCCTACGTTATCATAATGCATATATTATTGGGCTGCCGCATATATTTGAAATGAATTCCGGTAGTCTTTCAAATAAATACACCTACAGCTGGCCTGTGGAGAGATCAAAATAGTTATTCTTTATACTATAACGTATTACCAATCTAATTAAAATATAGATCTATATTTCGTTTCGTTTTTTATACTTTCGATGGCCTACACTCATGTAGATCTAACTAGTTATAGTGGGAGCTCACGTTCTATGACGTCAGGTATCAAGCACGGGACGTTTGACCCGATAACGTCAGTCATTCGATTAACCAATTAGCGACCGCCATGCTTTTTAAAATCTACTTTTGTTTTGATTTCTATCCGCTGGTGTTATTATAGACGTATCTACCCACAGTTCCAAGCATGAAAAGGTCAAACGGTCGATTCGACAGACCATTTGATTGGCTGACCCCTCATTTCAGGCAGAACACAAGTTAAATAACAAGTCCTCCAGATCCAAGAGTAGTAAAGACAAGTAAAAACGAAATTTTGAACTATAAAAAACGAAACGAAATTGGATCTGTGTTTTAATCAGATTGACGTATTACACATTTAAAATAAATGTGTTTTTAGGAAGGAATCGGAGTTTTCTAAACTGCGTGGGTTTCCTCCGGACACTCCGGTTTCCTCCCACTCCTAAAGACCCCTACGCGCAAGCGAATTATTGAAATAAAACTAAACCATATGTTAGTCCCGAAATGACCTGGTTTGTGTCGCGTGGACGTTAAACCCCATTTTTTTTCTCTCTGTCTCGGGATCGGAGTTTTTCGAAGTGAATTCCGGTGATTGTAAATAAATCCCGGGGAATCACCATAATGAATTCCGGTAGTCTTTCAAATAAATACACCTACAGCGCCTTCATCTGGCCTGTGGAGGGATCAAAATAGTTATTCTTTATATTACAACGTACTACACATTCATTTAATATCAGTGAGTTTTTATGTATAAATCGGGGGTTTTCGAAGTGAATTCCGGTGAATTCCTGTGATTATAGGGTTGTGAATTCCTGTGATTATAGGGTTGTGAATTCCGGTGATTGTAAAATAAATTCCTGTGAATTCCGGTGATTAGTCGGGCCCTTTCAACTTGTAGGAAAAGGGACGAATCCGGTTCATGACCTTGAACCTCATCGTCGAAAACTTCGGTTAACTAAACACTGAGTTTAGCCGTTTATGTGAATGTCCGAAGTGAATTACAAATACCCAGTAATATTTAAACCATTAAATACACACAATAATTGTATAAGTCTTTGTCCCCCAACACAATACACGACATGGGGTGATAGGGTATTTATCCATCTTATATATAGCAACCTAGAATATTACTATACGTCCTCAAAATTTTCTTAAATCCGTTCCGCAAAAGCATACCCATCCACCCCACCCCGCACGATTTCTTTTTCAGTTGTTATTTACCAAAGTCCTCAGCCACCTTTTAATTGGTATGGAATTATTTGAGCCACCCTTATACACATGAAAGGGTGTTTATCCCACTTTCATGTGGTACCATCAATTTTTCCTGAAATCCCTCGACTTAGTCTGAAATCCGTCCCCGAAAATCACTAGGCCTATCCACAAGTCTATTTTTTTTATATTTCAGCCTATTAATTGGTATGGAATTATTTGAGCCACCCTACACATGAAAGGGTGTTTATCCCACTTCCATGTGGTACCATCAATTTTTCCTGAAATCCCTCGACTTAGTCTGAAATCCGTCCCCGAAAATCACTAGGCCTATCCACAAGTCTATTTTTTTTTTTTTTTCATTTAATTTTCTAACGTCTGCTGCCATTTTATTTATTTCATCCACCCAATACATGGCATAGAATGAAAGCATGTTTCATATCATATGTATTGGGTGGCTCTAAAAAATAAAATGGCATCGGACTTTAGAAAATTAAATGAAATAGAACAAAAAATAGACGTGGAGGGGGGGGGGGTAGTCATTTTAGGAGACATAATTCATACTAAGCCGAGGGGTTTCAGGAATGATCAATGGTACCATATGAAATAGGAATAAACCCTCTTTCATTCCATACCATGTATTGGGTGGCTCACAAAAAAAAAAAAGTCAGCGGACCTTATAAAAGGAATTGCATTCCGAGGGATTTCAGGAATAATCAATGGTGCCACATGAACGAAGAATAAGCCCTCTTTTATTCCAAACCATGTATTGTGTGGCTCAAAGAAAAGAAATGACAGCGGACGTTAAAAAAGGAAATGAAACACAACACAAAAATAGACAGGTGGGGGCGGGTAGTGATTTTAGTGGACGGATTTCATACTAAGCCGAGGGACATATGGAATAATAGATGGTACCACATGAAAGTGAGATAAACACTCTTTCATTTCATACCAAGTGTAGGGTGGCTCAAATAAATAAAATGGCAGTGGACGTTATAAAAGGAATTGGATTTAACAAAAAAAAAGCTTGGGGGTGGGGGTGGCGGGTGGGGTAGTGATCTTCGTGGACAGATTTTATACTAAGCCGAGGGATATCAGGAATAATCGAGGGTACCACATGAAAGTGGGATAAACACTCTTTCATTTTATATCATGTGTAAGGTGGCTCAAATAAATAAAAAGGCAGCGGACGATAGAAAATTAAATGGAATATAAAGAAATAGGTTTGGTAGTGGGGGGGGGGGGTAGTGATTTTCTGAGACGGATTTCAGACTAAGCCGAGGGCTTTAAGGAATAGTCAATGGCACCACACGAAAGAGGAGTAAACCCTCTTTCATTCCTAACCATGTATGGGGTGACTCAAAGAAAAAAAAATGGCAGCGGACGATAAAAAAGGAAATGAAATATAACAAAAAAAATAGACGGGGGGGGGGGGGGGGGTAGTGATTTTAGTGGACGGATTTCATACTAAGCCGAGGTATTTCAGGAATAATCAATGGTGCCACATGAAAGAAGAATATGCCCTCTTTTATTCCATACCATGTATTGGGTGGCTCAAAGAAAAAAAATGGCAGCGGACGTTAAAAAAGGAAATGAAATATAACAAAAAAAAATAGACAGGGGGCGGGGGGGGGGGTAATGATTTTCGTGGACGGATTTCATACTAAGCCGAGGGATATATGCAATAATAGATGATACCACATGAAAGTGGGATAAACACTCTTTCATTTCATACCATGTGTACGGTGGCTCAAATGAATAAAATGGCAGCGGATGGGGGAGGTTAGTGATTTCAGTGGACGGATTTCATACTAAGCCGAGGTATTTCAGGAATAATCAATGGTGCCACATGAAAGAAGAATATGCCCTCTTTTATTCCTTACCATGTATTGGGTGGCTCAAAGAAAAAATGGCAGCGGGCGTTAAAAAAGGAAATGAAATATAACAAAAAAAATAAACAGGGGCGGGGGGGGGTATAGTGATTTTCGTGGACGGATTTCATACTAAGCCGAGGGATATATGGAATAATAGATGGTACCACATAAAAGTGGGATAAACACTCTCTCATTTCTTACCATGTGTACGGTGGCTCAAATGAATAAAATGGCAGCGGACGTTTAAAAAATGAATGAAATATTTAAAATAATGTGGGGGGGGGGGTAGTGATTTTCGGGGACGGATTTCAGACTAAGTCGAGGGCTGTCAGGAATAATCAATGGTACCACATGAAAGAGGGATAAAACCACCCTCTTTCATTTCATATCATGTATTGGGTGACTCAAAAAAATAAAATGGCAGCGGACGTTAGAAAATGAAATGAAATATAACAAAAAGATAGACTGGGGGGCGGGGCACTGATTTTAGGGGACAGATTTCATACTAAGCCGAGGGATTTCAGGAATAATCAATGGTGCCACATGAAAGAAGAATAAGCTCTATTTTATTTCATACCATGTATTGGGTGGCTCAAAGAAAAAAAATGACAGCGGACGTTAAAGCTCCAATAGCATTTTTTTAAGTTATATTTTTAAAATGTATTAAATTAAAGCCCAAAAATAGATTGAACCTACAAACAGTCCTACCTTGTTAAAGAATAATCCTATTAATCCTATAATTCACTATTGCCAGTTGAGAAATTGGCAAAAATGTCATTTTCAACTTCAAATTCAAACGTTTGAAGATGGCCGTCCATGAAGAGGAATGGGAAAACAAGGGGGGGTAATTGAGTAACTATTTCCTCAATCACCCTGTGTCACCCTTTCTAATGCCCCCAAAATTTTGCCCATGACCGTATAATAGTGGGTCGATAACCTTTTGAGCAAAAGACATAGAAATAATTATGTTTTGACTTTCTTAGAAAATGTGAAATTGGAACTTTAAAAAAGGAAATGAAATATAACAAAAAAATAGACAGGTGGGGGAGGGGGGTAGTGATTTTCGTGGACGGATTTCATACTAAGCCGAGGGATATATGGAATAATAGATGGTACCACTTGAAAGTGGGATAAACACTCTTTCATTTCATACCATGTGTAGGGTGGCTCAAATAAATAAAATGGCAGGGGACGTTAGAAAATTAAATGAAGTATTAAAAAAATAGGTGGGTGGGGGGTAGTGATTTTCGGGGACGGATTTCAGACTAAGTCGAGGGCTGTCAGGAATAATCAATGGTACCACATGAAAGAGGGATAAACCCTCTTTTATTTCATATCATGTATTGGGTGGCTCAAATAAATAAAATGGCAGCGGACGTTAGAAAATTAAATGAAATATAAAAAATAAAATAGGTTGGGGGAAGGGGTTTAGTGATTTTCGGGGACGGATTTCAGACTAAGCCAAGGGCTGTCAGGAAGAGCCCGGTGGCTCGGGAAGAAAGAAATATTCGTGTTTGGTAAATGAATATCGATGGGAGATCAGTAGGCTATTATATTCCAAAGTTTTGTGGTGTATATAGGCCTACCCGTAATTACTTCAACCTGTTTTACGGAATATTCCGGTTACATTCGGGAATTATCTTTGGTGCCACAGAAATGGGGGATAAAGACTGATGCAATTATTGTGTGTCTTAAATAGTTAAAATACTACGAGGCGTTTGTTATTCATTTCATCCACTCACATTTACGGGTAAACATTGTGTTTATTAAACACAGCTATCGACGATGAGGGTCAAGGTCATAAATCGTAACGTCCGCTCAGTTCAGCTCAACACGAATCATGATACAAGTTTATTTCAACAACATGTAGGAAAAGGTACGAATCATGTTTCAACTTTATTTCAACACATGTAGGAAAAGGTACGAATCAATCTGAGGTACGAAGTGAGGTACGAATGAACTAAGTACGAAACAGCCTGCACCCGAATAGAATTGTGAACTAAGTCATTGCGTACCCATGCCGCTTTATCCCTTCAGTATTAACATTTTTGAATGCCATTCAAGAATATGGTACGACGAACCTAAGAAACCTAAGAGAGAGAGAGAGAGAGAGAGAGAGAGAGAGAGAGAATATATATAGAGAGAGATGGCACAGAAAAGAATTTCACTTCAGAACTAGGCCAATTAACAGAGATCGCGATGCCGATTTTTCTAACTAAACACCAAAACGGTAAAGAATCCTCGAGAACGGAAATAAATGAAGAACTCCGATTTAGAAAATACAGGACGTTGACACCCGATACGTTTCAGGTCAGACGCCAGTAGCGACAAAAATGTTAACCATTGTCAACGCTTACAAGTAGTGACAAGGTATACCGTTATACCGCACGGTATTCTAGTCACACGCTATAAGCGTGGACGTGGTAAGAAGCCACGCGCATTTTGTGCGAGCATGGTGCGCATAAGGAACCACCTGGAAATAATTTGTCCGCCATTTTATGCAGCTTTTGTCCTTTATTTAATTACTCATCTCGTGGTTCTTTTTGAATTTGGTGTACACAAGAAGCTCGCTCATCAAATCAGGTAGATAAACCAAACGCTGCGCTAAGACAAGAGGTCCCCAAAATAAAGAGTAGATATAATTATTATTCTATCTATGGTAAATTTAGTAGGCCTACTCAGAAAGCTAGATTTAGGCTACTGATGTTAACTTAGTAGGCCTAAATATCTTTATAATTATACCTACATTAAGTACTTAACCTTAAACCCTTCCAAAATATTGAGATGGTAATACATTTAATGTGGATTTGCATAACAGTAATGCGATAAAATTGTAAGCTGGAGTTGTCTCCCTTTCAAGAAAACAGAGACAACCCACGAGGTTCGGCGACCCTGCACCTTGTCACGTACAACTGGGGAATCGAAACTACGCCAGTTCACTCAATGAAGTCAATGGTAGACCTTATGACACAACACACACGCGCTAATCATTGTACCATCCAACCTCCTGGCAATATGGTCGTATTATACTAGGCCTATATGAGTATATGATGGATAGGTAAAACAACTCATTATATATACTGAAGCCATGGAAACTTAAATAACCAGTAGGAAATATATATGATGTTAAGACCGGCATTTATGCCTGCAAAACACGTTCAATATTCCCCCCGTGCCCTATATTACCAGACAGCTCGAAGAAGTATACGTATGCTTTAGAGAAAAGTAGTCTGTATCCTACATCTATGTAGATAATAATAATAATAATTAGAGTTGTTCCCCTTTCTAAAATGGCGGATATAATAAACTTTCAATTGTTTATCGGCTGACTCTCCCTTGGATGAGACTAATCCTGGCTGCTACCCCGTAAAGACACTATGTCTTACCACAAAAACTAACCCAGCCCTCTCTTCTATGGCTGTCATAGGCTATTTTTGAGGAAACAATTGTCTACGATATCACGCCTGGCATAGATGGAGGTTAAATGTTAATCCACAGGACTCAGGAGGAAGCAACGAACGAACGAACCAATCGCCTTATATATATATCACTTCGATGGAAGCGGATGTTAAATAAGGCTATTTCACACACAATCGGCTGTTTGGGACCAGATTCATGACTTATTGGGACTAGATAAGGCTTATTCGGACCATTATATGATGTGTGCTGTTAGTTATTTCACAGGAATCTGACCTTCTACATGTATATCTGTATTATATGCATACACCATACCCAACTAGACTATAATAAAAGAAAGAACAATGCCTGTTTGCATTCCTGTTCTTTTTTTTTCTTTTTTTTTTATTATATATATGTCTAGTTTGGGATGGTGTGGGGGGTTGGGATGGTCTAGTGGTCTAGAGTGCCGCGCTTTGACCTCTAGCTGGCCGGTCACCTCTGGCTTGCGGCTGTGGTTTCGAGCCCTGGTGTGAGCGTATGTGGCATGGAGATAGGGGCGCCTGCTCAACTTCGTGGGTTTCCTCCGGGCACTCCGGTTTCCTCCCACTGCTAAAGACCCCTACGCGCAAGCGAATTATTGAAATAAGATTAAACCATGTGTTAGTCCCGAAATGACCTAGTTTGTGTTGAGTGGACGTTAAACCCCATTTCTCTCTCTCTCTTGGTATGGTGTATGCATATATACGCGGATAGAAGGTAAGATTCCTGTGGTTATTTAGAAAGTCTTTTAAATTATGGAAGATATGGCAATTTGTGGGCTGTGTAAGAGGGTTCGATTCCCTCCCTAGGCTGTATTGAATTTAATTAAAGCTGGTGCAAAGTGGGCAGATTGCCTAGTGGCCCCACATAGCCCAAGGATTACACCCGTTTTAAAAAAAAAAATTTAAATTATGATGTACTAAAAGTAATCAGCTGATTGGGACCTGGCTGATTTATTTGTAATAATATATTTCCGTTATAATGTATTGTCGGTTTTGGTTTTCAAATTTGTATGACATTGACATCAAAAAATAAAGTATAAACATAAATTGACGTACATAAAAGCACATAATATAGTCACGCTATAACTATAACCTAGATAAAACCCTTTAAATTTGATTTAATATCAAAATCTCAATTCTAGTATTTTTATCATGTGGTCCGAATGAGCTAAGAATATGGTCAGAATCAGCTTTGACATTTGGTCAGTATCAGCTTTGACATTTGGTCAGAATCAGCTGTGGTCCGGATCAGCCATGGT
The DNA here is from genome assembly GCA_036850965.1 of Patella caerulea. Lineage (NCBI taxonomy): Eukaryota > Metazoa > Mollusca > Gastropoda > Patellidae > Patella > Patella caerulea. The sequence goes on along the minus strand of JAZGQO010000001.1, from coordinate 42,591,862 downwards.
CCCAATCAGCTTGGTTTCTTTCAATTTCATGGTAATGCTATCATTATGGAAAATAAGTATTATTACTGTTGTACTCAAGCCAAGGAAAGTAAAATGAAGAATAAAATGAATATTAAAGAAGAATATTTTTTTAATGTCAAGATCTGCATTTACGAAGCACGTTGCATGATCTCCTTGAACTCCTATCTTACGAGACATTTCTTACGAATCATTATGGGTTGAAATGAATTTTACTAGCTTAGTACGTACATTAGTACTGACATCATTACAAAAACAATGTTCTAATTTATTGTTTTTTTAGGAATGGAAAAGTTTTTGAAAACTGTTAAACCCACTAAAAAAGTTAAGATTGTTCACATTAGACATGGTAGAGTAAGCACCAGAAGAAGATCCATAAATTTATGGAACTCTTCCACACCCTCAGTAGTCACAGCTTCAAGCAAAGCAGCAACAACTTCAAGCAGTTCATCTAAACAAGAACCATTAAATCAAACAGCTGTCAGTGGTTAGAATTTAGTTAAAATAGTTTTTTAAAAAATAAATTTAGTAGGCTACCGATGTATCAAACATTTGTCATTATTGAATAGAGGTATATCATATTCTACTGTCCCTACATTTACGGTATTGTTACATTTGTGGCAGCAGAGGAAATACTCACAAAATGAAAGGTGCCAGACAATAAATAATAATTCTACATGCAGTTTGTCTAGAAATAGAACCAAACGTAAATGCTGAAATAACATACTCAATTATTTTACATTGAAAATAAATGAAAAATAATAAATGTCCTCTTCTATGAACTGTAATCCTGTTTGAAATTTGAATTTGTCAGTGCTTACCTATCGCTTATAATCTGGATGTTTTGCAATTTCATTATTTGCACTGTTGCTTGTGGGCAAAGAATTTTTTCTTTTTCAATCTTGTAAAGGAATAGTAAAAAATATTGCTGTAAAATATATAGACTGGATATAAAAGTTTAATGTAAAAGTAGTGTGGATAACTGAAAATTTAGAATTTTGATGTCCACTGCAAAAAGTAAACAAGTTGTCAACTTTTTCAATGATGCATAGACACCTTAATGTAAAACACTGATTTGCATGTACGTGAAGACAAATCATTAATTGTGTGTAACAAAATTTTAAAACAATGAAGGATTCCTCCATGTATAGTGACAATCTTATATGCCTCTTTGACAAATTATGTAGCCTTAAACCTATTTTTAATGTTTTATTAGTTTAATCTTAATAATGAACTTATTGAAACAGCCATTGTTTGTAAATTAATGTGAATAACATGCAAAGTCTTCCACATATCTTTTTTTTTTATCTTCAAGATGTAAACCAAGAAGAATTCAGTGATAGAAGACAAAAAATTTTAGATGGTTGGAGTGAACTGCGTTCAAAACTCATAGTCACTCATCTTGAGGAATTGTCACCCGCAACCAAAGTTTGTAGTTGTTGTGGGGAAGTTGTGGAAAATATTGTTTTTTGTCAGGATTGTGGTCCTATGGCGTACTATTGCATGTCTTGTTGCTACACTCTTCACAAGACTGTAATGTTTCATTCGCCACAAATTTGGAAGGTAATGACATTTTTTTAATGAGATTTTTTTAATGAGTATAGACTCAGGCTTTGTGTAAGTTTTTTTTTTGAAGTTTAATTTTGATGATAAATGTTTAACTATACTATGAAGTCGTGTATAGTAAGTAATTCAAATTATGAGAACCAAAAAAAGATTTGATATATTTCTAAATGCTTTGTTAACGATTCTTCGAAATTCATGTTCTTAATTGTTAACACCATGGCCCAAGTAGCCTATATTTTACAATCCTTTGATTTGCAGCTTAAAATATTGTAACTGTGTTAAGAAAAGAAAGTATAATGTATTTAGCAAAATTGTCAGAATAATCTGAATTCTTTGTTTTTAGATGAAAAAACCAGGATTCTAATTTTATTTATTTAACATTAATTATGGCTTGATTATAAGCTAGCAGTTTATATCTTGTCTGGTATCCAAACTTTCATTTGATATATTTTGAATCAAGATGTTTGTAGATTTTATTTTGCATAATTGTTTTCTTTTTTAGAGCAGTTTCTATGTTCCCGTGGACATACAGTACCATTTTAAACGGTGCGATAACCATTGTTGTGACACAGAGTATATCTCAAGTGTCTATGCAATTGATGTTAAAGGTTTGTATAATTTGTTTATTAAAAGACATTCCTTCAGTAATTAACTTAGACAAACATAAAACTAAGTTTCATACTGTTTTGAGCTTGATTTTCATGTATAGAAATGGCTTATTCTTCATTTGTGTTTAATATGAAAGATGGCTATTAATCAATTTGAATAACTTTTGGACGAATTTATTTTTTCCCCAAGATTCATTTTTATTGTTTTGTGTGAGGTTTATATTTGCATGTAAGTCTAAAATATTGTCTCTTAAAGTGACAATACTAAGCAAACTTAAATTGCTTAGTGGAGGTAGAAAGAAGTAAATTTGTAGTTTCCTCTTTTAGATTTGATTTAATTTGAAGATGCACATCTGGAAAAAGAGCTAACATTAATCTTTCTTTGTAGGAAATCAACATTGCTGCAAAGTTAACTTGTGCAGATGCGAAGATCCTTGTGTGACACTCATGAGATACAGATTGTGGCCTTCCACACCACAAAAGCCAAGAATTGTCTTTGACATGAAATTTATGGAGCTAATTGCATCTCTCCAGTTAGAATGCCATGTTCCAGCCAAGGCATTTTGCGATGCTTTGATTTCCCTTCAAAGTGATTATATTCTTTTGTCACATGATTTTGTAAGTATGATAGAAGCAAATTTGAACCTGTCAGGGCTTGATTTTATGTGAAGACTAGCTGTTCACCAGACATTGCATGGCTATAACCCTCAAATGCATCCTTAATGGAGTGTCATAAAACCAGAAGTAGTGCAACGCCTATGCGACTCCCTGGCTCGAACTGGTTTTATACCCCAATCTTCAGCCTTTTGACATCCTTAGTGTGGCCACCAACAAACCCAAAACCGACTTTCATGAATATATATATATATATATATATATATATATATATATATATATATATATATATATATATAGATTATTGTTAAACCTGGAAATATGTAAAGAATTCTGAAACAACAACAACAACTTTTTTTTTTATTCTTAGCCTAAAGATGTGTATAGAGCGTTAGTTGGCGATTCACTGATAGAATATCATTTTTATCGGTCATCTCTGCGAAGTTGTTTTAACATCAGTGAAACAACTTTTGGCAGAGAGTGTCCAGTTTGTGAACAGGTAAATAAGAATATAAGTTACAGTACATCTTGCTTGAGGAGAAAACTCATTAGTTTCATTTGGTCTTTTTATATATTTAATATGCAGTAAAATGTTCCATGTGTTACTTGTTTGTACATTTAAAGATATTTCCAGCGTACAAACTGTGTGATTTTCTGTTGTTTAATTACATATTTGTTGGTATATTTCCACCCTGCAATGTTGCCCAAAATCGCCTAACCATTTGATCAAGAAATAACAACCTCTCCCTCAGTCAAACTAGCATACAACAAGCTGTCGAGCAGCCATCGGGTTGACAGTTAGTGATTCCCTGACTTTTTTGCCCAGTGTTTGCCCCATACGTGTTTATCGGGTAGTCCAGTATTTTTCTAATATATTTGGTGTCAGTACTTTCCATAATATACCAAGTGTGCCATACTTTTATTAGAAATAAACACCTGATAAATACTTTCAAGACAATCTGTCTTTAGATAAGCCTTAGAATTATAAGATCTTTATTGATATTTAGTTATTGAAAATATTAACACAAGGTACAATTTATCTAATCGTCTTGATGAATCAAATGATTAAGATGATAGTGTCTTGTCAATAATTGTGTATTCATAAAATTGTAGCTTGTGTTAATTGTAATGGTGTGCAATATTTTTCTAAATCTTTATAGAATCCACCAATAATATCACTAGATGCCAACTTTGGTCTGGTTCACAAGGCATCATCTGGAAAGGGGAAGGGTGCATCAAGACATAAGGACTTTTTGTTTGCCAACAATAAAGATTTTAAAAGTTTTATAGATGACTACTCATTTGATAAAAAGAACCAAGCAGAGGTAAACGAAACTAGGAAATAAAATTTTACTAATGATCTTTGAGGTGCGTAGTAAACAGATGGTGTTTAACATCCTACTTTTCTGCACCAACTGGGGTCTTTTAGGTGGGCATACATGACATGTCTTACAATGTGCTGAGGGAAATTTTGTCAGACAGTGAGGTTTCAACAGGGAACTTGTTTTTGTCCCATATCAATAACAAGGCACTATTCCATGTCAGGCCCTACATCGTGCAAATTTTGTGTGAATAGAAATATATATGTGTTCTAATAAATTTTATTTTTTTGAAAAAAGGATTGTTCCCAATTTCAAGCCGGTAGTGTGCTCAGATCCAAAAGAAAAATGTCAAAATTAGACGTGACCGGGCTATTTGGGGCCATATGCAAGCATGATATACCAATTTGTTTTATCGACATGATTCATGGAGAACGGTATACAAAAAAGTTTTTTTATTTTGATTATCTTTGAAAATGCAATACAAGCATTTTTCTATATTGCTATTTATAATATTTTTCATCTGCATAGTACATTTATCTATTTATAGTTACAGTTTGGCTCTTTTTGATAACTGCATTGGATGAACTAAGTTATAGTTACAATGCAGCTTATTTCCACCATTTTCTAATTGGGAAGAACAGTATTTAGGACATAAAGGCTCAGTTTTAGCAGAATAAAATTCAAATTCATAATTGTTTAAACTAATCGCACTGTAAATACATTTTAGTAATATAAACTGAACAATTAAATTTATTTTTCATTTTGTTTTGAAAATTAGACTTGGGTATGCAGTTTATGTGTTAACAAAATTAATGGAGAAGGATACTACTTCTGTTAACAAGATTGTAATGTATGACATATCCTGCACATTACACAAACATTTGCAGGTATGTATATTGTCTATGCATGAATATGTTGTCACTTTTTGGAGCATGTCAACATGTTTATTGATTGTATTAAAATGTTGTCTAATACCATGATTATGCCAATTTTTTGTGGATTAATGTTAAGAATTAAGTGAAGCTCTGTATCATGATTATTACTGTTTATTTTCCTATCAAACTTATGTTTTACAATCCCAAACTAGATTGGAGGTTGAAATTGAAGAGACATATCCAGTGTCCCAATTTGATAGAGAAATTAACATGTATAAATGTCATTAAAAGCTCACTATATTTGTTTATGAAATATCAATGTAAGTAATAATGTAAGTTAATGTATGGTTTACCCCCAGTCCTTTACATTGTCAGAATTTACTTCAATTTGAATATAGATAAATTCCAGTGTTGTCAATATGTGATGTTATGCATTGAACTACCGTGCAACAATTATTACACATACATTGCTTAGATATAATTATATCGCTTTATATACTGAGCGCCATAGAAAACGCATCACCTTGTTTTTCATATAACAAAATGATCCTGTAAACATATTTTATTTATTTTGCTTCTTATCGTGAACAATATTCAACTCAGTATATTTACTTTCATGTTCTTACAACTACTTTTTATTTTAACAGAAAACTGAGAATTTCCAATTGTTGGACCACTACAAGTTTTCTGTGCCAATATTCCACAGTTTTGCTCATAACCTAGACTGCCAGGTAAACTCACAATATTAGTAATATTCAATATATTTCACAAATTAGAATGTGGATTATATGAATGGAATGTTATTAATGCCAGCATTTGATTCATATTTCATTCTACCTGTCAAATATTTTTAATTGAAATACCTGCTCTCTCAGCATTGCATAATAATTTAAACCCTACATCAAAACTATATTTGAGAATCGTTAACTCTATACGACATTGCAGTATTATGTTATATCAACAAGTTATTATTAATTAAGTTATTTATTAATTTATTCTTTATAAAAGAAATTTGTTTTGAGATATCAAGTGTTTTAGCATTATATGATTTTTTTTATCCTAAAATCAATTTCTCTTATTAAAATTGTAAAAGCTTTAATGTAATGAACATTTTATTAAAGTTGAAATATGGTCAAAGATATGTGACTGGCACAGGGATGACAGACGGAGAAGGCATTGAACGTCTATGGAGCTACCTTCGACGATTCAAAAGAATAACAAAAGAAATGTCTTATGATAATAGATGCGATTTATTGACAGAGGCAGTTCTTCATAAGACATCACAGATTATCTCTGATTTTGGTAATGATTTACTTGATTAGACAAATCCTCAAAAATTAAAGACAAAGCTTTATTGATGTTAGTGAGACAAAAAAGCATATTTTGATTTCTGTTGATTACATTTATAGCTATTGCCTGTAATGAAATTGTCTGTTCTTTTTGTTGACTCCTAGAATTTGAAATTATCATGTTTTTTAGAAATGTATGCATTGCATACTTTTTTGAAGATGGTCCAAGCTTTTACTGTAGCATTTAAGAGGAACCCAGTTGAGATTTAGGATTGTGTATCAATATTATGCAGACTTTTTGGAATTTTTCTCTTTTTAGTCTTGTTTGGATTGTTATGAAAATCTTTTTTAGGCACCCTATTTAGTTGTACATATTTTGGGTACTTGACACCTTCCCCCAAATGATGTTAAATCGTGAGCCACAATTTTGGGGGATTAATTTTAGAATACAATGACCAATTTTTCACCTTCAAAAAGCTGCTGAGTGGCATATATGGATTGCCTGCCGATAATCATGTTGACCAAGACTTGATGGCCATCTGCTTGCATTAGCTTCTAGGTAGTAGTAAGAGTAGTCTCTCACCATTTTTCATCAAATGTAAACTGAACCCAAGCCCTAGTGTTATTAGCTTGCTCATCTTTTTCAGGTACACGTTTACATAGTAAACTACAGAAAGCAGAAAAAACAATATCAAACTGTTCAGAAATTATTAGTAGTGTAACAACTAATATGAATGGTAATAAGATTAAATAATTTCATAATGTGACATTATGTTTTCAAATTTAATAGAAATGCAATATATTGTTAATTACATGCCTCAGATGCCAAGCACAATAGCAAAATTCTATGTTTTTGATCTTAGAAAATGATTGCAGGTAGTGTTTGATTAGACACTGTAACTTGGATATCATTTAACCTTGTGTATTTCGCATTGATTTTGTTAACATTCATTCAATATCAAATCTTTGATTTAGAAACTCGTAAAAATCATTTGAAATTGTACTTGTGTCCAGTTTAAAGCTGATTCATTAATTTGAGTGCCTAAATTAATCATTATACATCAGTTGGATGGTTTATTTTATAACAGTGAACAAGAAATTAGACACTTATAAATTGGTCATTTATTATCAAAATTGAATTGTCAGCTCTAAACTGAGCACAAGTACAAAATAAACAGTGATTTATTGTTATAGGAATATGAAATAAATAAGTGCTAAATACACAAGATGAAATGGTACCTGGGTTACAGTGTGATCTTCTTATGATTGATATGTTAATTATTAATACACATCTCTTTTTCAGTTGATATTGATTCTGCAAAGAATTGGCTGATGAAGTGGAAATCTGAACTGGATAATGTCCCTGGTAAGCTTCATAATTTTTATATTTATATGCCCTGTTCGATGTGGATGTATATTATTGTCAGCTAGATCCATCCACAATTTCATATGATTGCAGGCAGTATATATGAACACACTGCAGGTCAAAATTTCTTGACAGATTTTGTTGAAATTTGAAGGAATTGTTCATAAGCCCTGTCTTATGTTTTTGTTTACCTACTTGAATTACTATTTACCAACCATACTGGATTACATTGGTGTCATGAACTAATTTTGATATTTATCATAGTTTTATATTCTTTGTATCATATTGGCTACCATGTACATGTTGCATAATAACTTATCTTTTTTTTCTATTTAAGCAACTAATTTAAATTCCGAAGAATTATATGTTGAGAATTTGTATGTTAGTCAGATGAAAAGGTAAATATTACATTTGATTACATGAATATAAAAGTGACTGTTTTTTTAGACACTTTTGGTTGTGTATTGTTGTAGGTTGGGCCGTTTTTGTGTCTTTTTTAAAGTTTTTTTTACCCAAACAAGGTGTGGGTGATTCCAGGTAGAGAGAACCCTGGTCTCACCAACTTAAAAAGTGTCGTAAAATTGAAAGATAGCAATGCTATGATATATTATTTTTACGTACTTCTACTGCACACAACTGCCACATCAATGTGTACAAGTGTGCTTTACAAGGATAAGCTATAGAATAAGACACTATTACATTTACGTGATTATTTTTTATTTAGATAGAATTGGTGATTACATGTAATTGAATATAGCACTGGATAATCTACCTATAAATGAATAGTCTTTAGTTTTAAGCAATAGCAGTGATATTACAAATTTGAATTGATATTTACCCAGAGACATCACAGAATGTATCCAATTATCTCAGTTTGAATCTAAACTAAAAAATCATCTGTCAAAAGAATCATAAAATCATGCGTATGCCGGTATAGTGCTTAGAAATAACTATTGTTATAATACAGCACAGTAAAAATGAAATTATAACAATAAAAACATTACTTGTACATAAAATGTCTGGTTACTATATGATGATGAAGTATACATGCACTCTATAATGATGATTAATGATGTGCATTTTAAAACAGTGTGGGTAAAACTCCCAAATTGTCAAGCTCTGATTAAGTTTTTGTGTTAATTCATTAAATATTTATTTGCAGACACATCCTAGAAACAGGTCCTACTGATCTAACAGAAAAGAAAAAGATTGAGAGAGATCTAGAAAGGTATTAAGAATAATAGTATATTAACATCAACTTTAGCACTTCATAAATGCTTTAGGCTAATTTTCTTAAAACTATCGTTAAAATAACATAATCAAAGAGCTAGTTATCAAAAATTCCTGTACTGGTCTACTTTGATCATAGCCTTTGTTCACAAGCATCTGTAGAAAAATTAAGAACATTATAACTTTAAGACATTAACAGGCAATCTTATTTGTCAGTTCAAAAACAAAGTTTTACCAGATGGAGAATTTCTCATGAGTTCTAATGTCTCTTTAAGTAATCCCAAGTTAATTACATCTTAAAGCTGATAATTGTGGATAATTAATTAAAATTGTGCCTGTACTTACTACAGATAAATTTGTTGATCATTGAAATCATTTGGTTATCAGTGTCTTTATGTGCATACCGGAATCTGATTGTTCAGTATCAACTATTAATATATCTTTATAATAAGTCTGTATTTTGAGTCCTTGCATTTAATATCGATGCCATCTCTTCATATTTAAGATTGATGAGTGTGGTCATATGTTGCATTCACTGTTATCTACCCTTCCTGTGAAAGCTAAGCTCTATTCACTCTTAACATTTTGGACCACAGCTAACTCAGATTGATTGTTTTCAATACCATAATTTGCTTCTTTGTTTAAGCCTCAAGAAAGAAAGAGTCAAATTAAAAAAGAATGTGTGCAATTCAGTTGTAGAAAGTGATTTCAATTTTGAAAATGAGCCTCTTAATCATATTTTGAAAAGTGCTCGAAAAAAGCGCAGAATTGGTAGCCTTGAAAAACTAAGACAGTATTCCAGTGAACGACAGTACTTGTCTTCATTGATGAAAAAGTATGCAGGTAAATAATCAGTTATATAAAACTGGCTTATTGTAATAACGGAAGGATTGCATGCACTTTAGATCGTAAGGTCTGTCATTGAGTCATGTGGCATGGTTTTGATTCCCACTTGTACATGACAAGGAGTGGGCTCACCTGTCTAACCTCGTGCTCTATCTCTGGGTACTTTGGTTTTCCTCCCATTGCTAAAGACCCCTAGGCGCAACCAAATTAATGAAATTGGAACACATGTTAGTTTCGAAATGACCCGGTTTGTGTTGAGTGGACAGGAAACACCATTTTAACAGAAGGGTTACAGAAGACCTTTACTATTTTCAAGCTCAGTTCCACTATTTTTGAGTAACTCATTTTGAACTGAGGGAAGTGTACATTGTCATTTTCAGGGATGGAAATAGAGGTCTAAAATTATCACGTCATATATCAGTGTTAATTATAAGACTGTAAGTGTTGGTCTCAAAACAGCCAATTTATATATTCATAGTTATATATTTAAAAACTTTATCTTCAACAGAACAACAATAATGGTATGAATATAGTATAATTAGTGTATATATCTATTTTCAGATGGCCAAGTTTTGGGCTCCCGTATCAGTAAAAAGTTGACAGCAAATTCTGCCAAAATTAAAAAAGAATTAACTATTCTTAATGATGGACATTTAGCATCCAGGACAGAGTTCTGTGATGTTTCTTTACCAACGTTGCCAATTTTTGATGAATTATCAGAGTGTTCTTTGAATTCAGATCAAATAAAAGTTGCAGAAGCAGTTTCTCTGAAAGAACATGCACATGAAGAAATAACAGTCGTTCATTGTGAAATTGCTGCTTATCACCGTTACTTGTTGAGTGCAATTAATAATATTAGATCGGAAATTAAAGATCTACAATTGTCTTCCTCCACAGAAGAACTTAGATATATGTGTGGAAAAATCCATTATTTATCGACACATCTTTACAGATTAACTAAACAATATATCAAGTCAAGAGAATTATTTGAAAGTGCTGGAATAGAACATAATTCTGCTTCAGATTTGAATGATTTGATACTGTGCTATGTTCAACCTGAAAAACCTTTGTCATCAGAGGAATTGATAGATATAATAACAGATATACAAAGCTGTGATTTAGAATTTGATGAAAGTGATGTTGATGAAGCAAGTAGTGATACTGAGGATAGTGACTGTGAATCAGATAATAATTAATGGTATATTGCAAAAGTGTATATTAGCTAAATAAGATATTCTTTTTCTATTGAGAAAGCTGTACAAAGCTGCAGAGTTGTCCATAACTTTTCTTACCATGAACTTTTTGGTAGCAATGCCTGATGGAAACTATAAGATTATGACCTGCATGGAATAAACCCGTAAAATTACCTTTTTTTTCTTATGAAAATATCTACACCATACATTTGTTTGTTTTGGATTTTATTTTATTTGAGATCTAAAAAATAACAAAATTTCTCTTTTTTTTATCATTTGACATATCTTTTTGCATTGTGATCTTTCTGGAGACAATGTCAGTTGGGATGTATATTCCCACCAGACATTCCCATAGCCATTTTTAAATATGGTGGAATATTAAAACAGCAACTGTATGTCTTGTGTAGCATTCTCAATGTTTAAAAGTAACCTGAAAGTACATTTTTTTAATTCATATATGGATATTTCAGTCTGAAATTATCAGATATGTATCACCCAGTGTTATTAATTAATTAAATTGTCCTATAGATCAACTCAACTTACTGAACCACTCACTAGTAAACCATTGACACAATACTTTGTAATAGACTGTTGATGTAATGAAACACCAGTAGCTTTTCATGATAGTAGTATATCAACATACATATACAATAGTATAACAATGTACAGTAGTATAAGATGTCAGTTATAGTTATAAAGCCATCGAGTTGTTTATAACCATGCACGTAGTATCAGTATCAGTAATTAAGTCAGTTGTCAATTAGTTTTATATCTCCACATACAGTAGTATAACATGTCAGTAATTAAGTCAGTTGTCAACCAGTTGTATATCTCCATGTACAGTAGTATAACATGTCAGTAATTAACCAAGTTATTATATAGCTGTATATCTCCATGTACAGTAATATAACATGTCAGTAATTGAGTCAGTTAATATGTAGTTGTATATCTCCACATACAGTAGTATAACATGTTAGTAATTAACCAAGTTATTATGTAGTTTGTTAATTACTGACCTGTTGTGTAGTTGTATATCTCCATGTACTGTAATATGACATGTCAGTAAGTAACCAAGTTATTATGTAGTTGTATATTTCCATGTGCAGTAATATAACATGTCACTAAATAAGTCAGTTATCATCTACTTGTATATCTCCACAAACAGTAGTATAACATGTCAGTTATCATAGAATGTTAATTATTGTGTATATATGTGTGTTTCATTGTAATTATTAAATTATTACATACAGTAGTATAACATGTCAGTAATTAAGTCAGTTGTCAACCAGTTGTATATCTCCATGTACAGTAGTATAACATGTCAGTAATTAACCAAGTTATTATATAGCTGTATATCTCCATGTACAGTAATATAACATGTCAGTAATTAACCAAGTTATTAAGTAGTTTGTTAATTACTGACATGTTGTGTAGTTGTATATCTCCATGTACTGTAATATAACATGTCAGTAATTAACAATAGTTGTATATTTCCATGTGCAGTAATATAACATATCACTAAATAAGTCAGTTATCATCTACTTGTATATCTCCACATACAGTAGTATAACATGTCAGTTATCATAGAATGTTAATTATTGTGTATATATGTGTGTTTCATTGTAATTATTAAATTATTACATTTTTGGTTATATTAATGTCAAATAAATTATTTTATTACAATTGAGTAGTTGGTGTATTTTGTTCAATTGAAATATCTGACCAGGAGAAAGATGAGATCAACTTAAAACAGTAATATTCAAGTACCAAAGTCCAGTTTTGTTCAGCTTGTCTGTATAACCCGTCTACAGCTTAATTGTATTTGCAGGCTATTCTTGCGCTCTAATTACCAGTTGGGAAAGTTTAAAAACCTGGTACATAGCCCATAACGTCAAATTTTGGATCAAACATCTCTTCCTTTAATAGATTATGCCAGTTTGTCAATGTTTGGAGATGCGACAATTAAAACTATGATTGTAAGATGATGTTACTCAATTGACAATTGAGCTGCTGCCAGGGGTGGATATTGTAGGGTTTGGGTTGAATTTTAGAGTGATCGAGGGAGATTACTCCTGCACTCTGTGAAATCCGACATCATTTCCATGTTTCGATATATTTCCGAGGGGGATTACCTCAGCCAAATAATCTCTGGGTAATATTAATATCCCGAATTACGACACCACTTAGCCGTCCGTCACAAGATTTCCATTGAATCAACATAGTCAGGGGCGGATTACCACCGGGAACCGGTCCGGGCTCCCATGTCGGAACGGCCCCTTTAACTGACCCCAGAAGGTTGTGTGGGGGATCCGGGAGTTCTCCACTTGGAAAGTTTTGAAAAATGAACCCCAAATTTTGACCATTTGATTAACTACTAAGGGATATTGAAACAGTAGGAATATTTTCATTGATAAGTATCCCATTTTTGTTGACGGGAGCGCTAGTTGATTCTTCCTGTGAAGGAACGCCACTATGTACATTAGTACATAGTGACGAAAATGAAATTCCTAAAAGCTGCGTATTCCCACAAACAGAGTGCGGGTGACTTAATAATTAGTAAATTTGCGGGTGACAGTGTCGGAGTAATGCAGGATTCCGAATTCTGGCCCACGCCAAGCACACCCGGCCCAGAAAGTCTATTATAACGGGCTACTTCAGACTCCACATACAACATGATCATCATCGCTCCATGGTCAGTCCAATACCCCCGTCCCTCATATAATGTTCAGCAGAAAAATGTGTGTTTTGTTTTTAGACGAATTGGACAAAATTATTTTTTTCGTTTTTTGTCCGATCGGCCTTTCGAGCGATCGCCCGATGACCCAATCCACCCCTGAACATAGTATAATCCGACATCTTATAAAGAACGATCCCGTACGATGTCAGATTTGACAGAGTCCACTGTAGAGTCTAAACTTAAAGCTCTTTTCTCCACGACACTCTTCTACAGATATTAGGATACAGAGTCTTCCGTTTTTATTTTGCGCGTACTTTGTTCAGGTGTTGCCTGGTCACACCAGCGCTCAATTATCTGGTGTATTGCAAGTAAAGTAAGTAATGGTAGCGGTTTTAATATCAGAAAATTTTAAAATAAGTCCACTTCACCATAACAAATATATTTTTTCTGATTTGGTTTCTAATCGATGAGCATGTGATATTGATCGATATTAGTGAAATTTGAAATGCGGCTTAAAGTTACTCTTAACTGTCCACTTTCTGTTTTCCAATAAAAATTTAAAAAAAATGAACCTTATTATAATGTACACTCTCTGTACCTTCTCATTTGGAAATAAATTATATATTTAAATGACTATCGCATATAAAAGCTAATAGACCAGGGGATCAAAGATAGTTCTATATATATTCACTCTGTTTCCCCGAGTTATTCGAGCATTAAAACATATCTGTTCGTTACACACACCGGGTGGGGATTGATTTTCGAAGCGACTGTACATCTTGCGTACTGAAAGTTTTATTTAATAAGTGGTGAAGACATTTGTACCCAAAGTGTATGTCATCCCATATGTTTAGTACTAATGTTTAGCACAAATGTTTAGTAGTCGTTGTCAACAAAACTTACATGAATATGCGCAATAGGCGTTACTTCACATTTGAAATAGTTTCAAGATAATTTTCGCACAGCCTATTAAAATATTGGCATTTGGCATATTGCGCTTGTAATGATACCTTCATGGGTAATTAATTGATTTCAGTGTTCATAGGAGATTTGATGCTCTGCTGTGGCGTATCTCTTTATTTATGCAAAATCATTCACAATTGAGTATACCATTATGACCCTTTAAACTATCTTACAGCCTAGCATAAAGTCGCTGATTCATCAGCCCGTATAAAGAGAATTTGCACCTGAAAGTAAAAGTAGCCCCGTTATAGATCTGCATATACTAATTTATCAATTTGTTTTGTTTAATTTTAAAGCAGTGAAGATGTTACCGTAGTGCCAAATCAAATATGAAATCCCAGTGTTTCGTCTATTGTTTAGTAGTCGATGTCCGCAAAAAAGCTTTCGGTATGCAACTTGTAAGCATTTGGCTATAATATTTTCGCAAGATGTAGACGTTACTGCACAGTTTCAAGATAATTTGGGAACAACCTAATAAAATATTCACAACAAGCATATTTATGATACCTTGTTATGATACCTTCGTGGATAATCGAATTTATTAAGGCATTTGGTGGCTCTGCTCTGAAGTATCTGTTTACCCTTATGGTCCTTTAAACTACATTGCAACCGACCTATCAGCATTTCTAGGGAGAATTTGTACCGAATGGTGACCCCTTATCGTAACGCATATATTCGTTTTTCTTATTATCTTTTTATACTATGTACTGTAATCGAATCAATATATTACATCAAAATGCCGGAAAAGGTGGTACTTAGATCTGGAAGTTGTATTCCATGTGGATAACTCCATAGCCATTCATAAACACACCAACGACTCGATTCTAATCAGATTTTTAATGCTTTGTACACGCATATAAAATCTGCATTTTTAACTTAACAAAGATATACCAACAATAAAATCCATATTTTATTACACAAATTCATGTACGTTCTGTTATGATAGGTGTTATACAAGGATCTGTATTGGGACCTCTGCTCTTTCTCTAATACATTCTTCCAGTTTGGTCAAATCCTGAGGAAACATGTAAAAAACCATGGCTTTGCTGATTTTACTCAAATATATAACTACTTTCAGCACAGCAACTATCTTGCTTCCAAGAATTCTATCAGAAAGCTATATAGAGTCTTACCTTAATGCCATTCGAAGATGGATGACCAGAAATAGGCTATAATTTAACGATGACCAATCCCAGGGGCGTTTTAAGGTCCATCATGGCGGAGACTATACTATTCTGAGGTCCATCTTTCGCGGGGGTCCGGGATCGTGTCTTGATTGATGATTTTCATACCAGTGAAATGACTGCATTCGCATTGAATAGTGGATTCGACAGTAACAGTGTAGTAAAGAAAACGATTGACTCTGACTCGGGGGCCCTTTCCCTTGGCCAGAGGGGCCCTTTTAATAGACGAAGGGCCCTTTTGTCTGCCTTTCGGGCCCTCCCTAACTAGGGTACATTTCATTTTTCTCATCGGTTTTACCATTTTTCTCCCGTTTTATTTGTTCAACTTCTTTGATTTTTTTTTGCGAGGAGGCTAGCGCTTCCAGCGCCTCAGCTATGTGACCAATCCGAATTTCTTGTCACGTCATTCAAATCACAATCTAGTAAATTGTTTAAAGCGGATTCCCTTCAGATCGGCTGTTTGCTCTATATCTCCCTAGAAGCGGGCTAAAAATCTGGGCTATGTGACATGAATAGTTCTCCAATTAATATTATCATGGAAAATGCATATTCGAATGAGAGCTATTTCGAGAATACCTGTAATCTTAAAGGAGCTAAATCGCTAACGTTTGGGACCTAGAAATTGACTAAAGTGGATCGCAATGCATATAATACTGTGATATAAATGTATATAAACTGATTTGCATTCAATTGTTTCCGTTTTTACACCAATTTCAAATCAGTTATGTTCGGCGAAATAAACCAGAAGTGTCAACCGAAGGCATTTTTTTAGCGTCTAGTTATTCCAGTCTACATGCGCCGTTTGATTTGGTACAATGTTTTTAGCCTCGTTCCTCGGGTCTCTTGCTAGAACTGGGGCTGAAACGCATTATGGTACACGATTCGTGTACCAATGGTAAAATATTTATTTTTTCTTAAATATTGGATATCAGAAGCCCATCTTTTTTCGGTAAGATCACATCATCAATTTTGATTTAAATTGACAAATAATTCGTGTTTTCTATGTTGAAGATTTTGGAGGATATTGAGTTAAAGACTTAGCTCCTTTAATAATGATGCCTGTCAGAGCATTAGAAACTACATCGCATCATGGACTATGCAAATTCACATCTATTAGGAGCACCACAAACAGCATTTTAAACAAGACAACAGTGCTGCAATTCCCATAACTAGAACACGAAAATTTGATCATTTATCAGCTAAGTTACAGAAACGCGATTGGCTTCCAGTTCGAGAGAGGTTTAAATTCTAAGGCTCATGTGAATGTGTTTAAATCAATTTATTCTGACAATGCAATTATCAAAAAGGTCTCTTTGATTTCTATACTCCCCAGTGATTCAAGCTTTGTTCTTCAGGTGATCGTAGCATTTAGAAATACACATATGTATTGGAGCTCTACATAAATCAAACAATAATAAAAATTAAATGTATGCTACTGTTTATTATACAAAAGATCATCTGAAAGTAACAAAAACATGCTGGTTTACACATCACTATATGACAATTTAATTAATTACTAGCATAACAAATTATCAAGATGGCTTAATTACTGACATACTACTGTATGTAGTAATATACAACTAAATGAAAACAGGCTAATTTAATTAATTACTAGCATAAGAAATTATCAAGATGGCTTAATTACTGACATGTTATATACTTTAAACACCAAGAAGATAGATAGAGCCCTTTTAAACTACTGTAGATGGAGATATACAACTACATAATAACTCACTTGATTACTGACATGTTATAATACTGTATATTATAATAATAATAATAATAATAAAATAAAACCAAGTACAAACAATCCAAACCATATGTTTTGCTTATTTGTACTTAAATATACAACTAGTTGACAACTGACTTAATTACTAACATGTTATATATTACTGTACATGGAGATTTACAGCTACATAATAACTTGGTTAATTACTGATGTTATACTGCTGTATGTGGAGATACACAACTAGATTATAACTGACTTATTTATTGAAATGTTATCACTAGGGACCGGGTTTCATTCAGATTTTATGAACAGAATACTCTTACAGGAATTAAAAGGAGGCGAATGCTATTATTTATAAAAAGATCAGTGTATTAACCCTAAGTAGAAGTGGACGTTAAACCCCAGAAACGAACGAACCAACACTAATAATGGAAATCCCATATTAACCAGAGCTATGGATAAATAATAATAGAAAGAGAAGTGTGCAGGCGCGGATCCAGTGGGGGGCGCACCCGGCGCACGCCCCCTCTATTTTTTGAGGTGTCGAACAATTTTTAGCTCCATATATTCTCGCTAGAAAGGAGACCGAAAATAGTTTAGGTTGGAAATCGAAATTTACAGTACTAGTACGAAATTAGTCCTTGTGGGCATATTTTACACTCAAAAATCACGGTCCCGGGCTTCGCACTCCCAAGCTGGTACAGCACGCCCCCTCTTTCTGAAAATCCTGGATCCGCTCCTGGTGTGTATGTATAAGTGAACAAGAGTGATCGCAGATGCAGGTGCAAAGAAAAATAAAATAATTAATTAAAATTAAAAATATAAAATTAATTCAATGTACAGAAAATCATGAAAGATATCTAAATATATGATTCAATAAACTGAAAATCGAGGAATGTGAAATATATCTCCAGACTATAATAGTTCAAAAATAGATAATGTAAAATCATTAATTTGAAAATTTCATTCAAATTACTATATGAGGGAAGATATTAGCCTTTCCTTTTTTAAATTAAATTAAAATATGGCTCTGTTGAAACTTCTAATCTATTTAATATTGGGTACATCCAATGGCATCGAGAGTTTCTAATTAATACGCAGATTTAGCTCTTGCATAATGTATGTTTAATTTCTGACATGTTATATATACTGAGCGCCATAAAACGCATCACCTAGTTTTTCGTATAAAAAATAGGTTGCCAGGCAACAAAACATACGCCCACACAGCAGCCAAATCGTCCGGGCAGTCAACAAGAGTTGTCGCATATTAAGGAATTATCAAAGAATCATTAGAATTTGTTTGGTTTTTATAATCAAACATTTTTTTTTTAAATCAGATAATAATTGTGACCTCCAGAGGCACAACAAGCTAAAAAGGGTGATTTTTTGTACAATCAGGGGACATAATTCAGGAAGTAATGACCTGATGGGCGCAAATATCGAAAGGAACCAAGATCTGTTATAAACATACATGTCAAGTTTCATCACTTTCGATTCAAAATTGTGACCTCTATAGGGTCCACAACCTTGATATAACATATTTTCACACTACTCGTGTACAAACGGCGGCCATTTTGTCCGTCAATTCTAGTCCGATTTTCACGTAATTCAAACTCTCTCTTCATTACCATGTAACGGTGATATAGTCAAACGCTTTTTTTAAATCGGATAATAATTTTGACCTCCAGAGGGAACACAAGCGAATAAAAGCGGTTTTTCGGACAATTCGGGGACATAATTCAGGAAGTTATGATCCAATGGGCGCAAATATCGAAAGGAACCAAGATCTTTGGGTTATAAACATACATGTCAAGTTTCATCAAAATCGGCTCAAAATTGTGACCTCTATAAGGTCTACAACCTTTATATAACATATTTTCACACTATTCGCATACAAACGGCGGCCATTTTGTCCGTCAATTTTGGTCCGAATTTCACGAAATTCGACTTCAACCTTCATAACCATGGAACGGTGATATAATCAAACGTTTTTTTAAATCGGATAACAATTTTGACCTCCAGAGGAACCACAAGCTAAAAAGGGCAATTTTTCGGACAATCAGGGGCCATAATTCAGGAAGTTACGATCCGATGGGAGCAGATATCGAAAGGAACCAAGATCTTTCGGTTACAAACATACATGTCACGTTTCATCCAAATCGGTCCAAAATTGTGACCTCTATAAGGTCCACAACCTTGATATAACATATTTTCACACTATTCACGTACAAATGGCGGCCATTTTGTCCGTCAATTTTGGTCCGATTTTCACGAAATTCGAGCTCAACCTCTATAACCATGGAACGGTGATATAAGCAAACGTTTTTTTAAATCGGATAACAATTTTGACCTCCAGAGGGACCACAAGCTAAAAAGGGCGATTTTTCGGACAATCAGGGGCCATAATTCAGGAAGTTACGATCCGATTGGCGCAAATATCGAAAGGAACCAAGATCTTTGGGTTATAAACATGCATTTCAAGTTTCATCCAAATCGGTTCAAAATTGTGACCTCTACACTGTTCACAAGCTAAAAAACGTGATTTTTCGTACAATCAGGGGCCATAACCCATGAAGTTACGGTCCGATACATGCCAATATCGAAAGGAACCGAGATCTTTGGGTGATAGTCCTATATTTTAAGTTTCATTGAAATCGGATAAAAATTGTGACCTGTAGACTGTTCACAAACAATTGTGGACGGACGGACGAACAGGGGCGACAACAATATACGTCCAAATGAAAATGTGGGCGTATAAAAAATGATCCTGTAAACATATCTTATTTATTTATTTTGCTTCTTAATGTGAACAATATTCAAATGGGAACACATCAATAACAACTCATTCGTACACTTATGGATGTTTAATCTGTAATCAACGGTACAAAGTCAGAGGGATCAAAACCAAATGTACGACAAAGGTGGTTAATTGTACTGCACAGCGTGCGTAAGAGCCAGTGGAGGGCAACCGCGCTACTGACAAATAACCATCTTTGGTTTTGACCTCTCTGACTTTGTACCGTTGATTACAGATTAAACATCCATACGTGTACAAATGTGTTGTTATTGATGTGTTCCCATTTGAATATTGTTCACAATAAGAAGCATTTAAATATTGTTCACAGTTAGAAGCAAAATAAATAAGATATGTTTACAGGATCATTTTGTTATACGAAAAACTAAATGATGCGTTTTCTATGGCGCTCCGTATATGTATCATAACTTGCTTGATAGAGATGAGAGTATCCTCATCAAAATGTCACTTAGTATTTAACTCAAAAATTATGTCTATCAATAAAATATAAAGTTAGGATTTCTTAACTACAATTTGAACTTTTCCATCCTGATCAATGTAAATAGTGGGGGTTACGGATCTATTACTTAAAATTGATGTCGATGGTTCATTAAAGAGTGGTTCTTTAATTGTTGATGTTTCAAATGTCATTGGTTGGTCGACTGCATTTTCGGGTGGAGGTCTAGAAAATAAGAAGAGCAAAATTTGAAGTTCACAAATATTTATCATAGAAACATATAGATTTTCGATGGATCTTATATGTGTATCCAACTGATATTGTTTCTATGTGAAACATCCAAGCATAAATCAAATCTTACAGCTGAGTATAAATTGCGTTAAATGTCCTATCATGTAACTCTGTAACCATACCATACACCCTCCAGTTAGCTTTATTGTTATAAAATCTGTAAGATGCCTTCAAACTAGTAGGGGATATTTGAAAACCATGCTTTTAATATTTCTATTTAACCACAACCATGAGTAAGGTTTACACTATGCAATATAACTTACTGATCAACTATAATATCTGGTATTGGTGTAATCTGTTTATTCAAAAGTGGTTCGTCGACTGTGTTTTTAAGTGCAGGTCTAGAAAAAAAGAAAGCAAAATTTAAATTTCACAAATTTAGTTTCAGTATAAACTGTCAAAGAAATGTAATAAACAACCTTTTTTTTTGCCATTTAAATTCTTTTTAATAATACTACTCCCATTCTTGTTTATCAATACTAAGATTTAGTAACATCTTGTATTTTGGATAATTGAAGATTAAAAGAAAAATACAAATTGATGCATGCTTTTTGATAAACTACTAAATGCCAAAACCTTTAGCTACAGATGAGATTATAGAGAACAAAAACATATTTATTGCACAAAAACCAAGATTTTCATAGGGTTTTACACAGTCAATTGATATAGATTCCAAGCATTAATGCACAAAAGTTTGAACTATGCAATTTCTACTTGATTGGCAATTCTAGCCACGATATTTAGTTTTATGCCAAACAAAAGGCTATTGCAGTAGTCAAGTCTAGATAAAATTAAAGATCAAACCAGCGCATGTGTTGCATCTTTTGTGATCTAATTGCAGATTTCTTGTATGAAACTCAAATGAAGATATTTGAAAACCATGCTTTTAATATTTCTATTTAACCACAACCAGGAGTAAGGGAACACTATGCAATATAACCTACTGATCAACTATAATTTCTTCAACTGATATCATTTTGAGTAGTTTCTCTCTTCCACAATGGGATGGTGGTGCCAGTGGAATTAAGATCTCGGGTATCCCTTTTATCATTACTCTCCCACTTTGCAAACCTTTATAGGGGAATTTTCGGTTTGAATTAGTGGCTTTTGCTTTAAAGATAGTAATAAAAAACAACAGTTAAAACAAAACATTTTTTGAAACTTATTTATCTAACGAGTCAATAATGCATCTCAATCAGTTGGTGGGCATACAACTTGTATATCAAATTAAAAATTTTGAGATTGCATTGTGATCACACCAGAGAGCCAAGGATGCTATGTCTATGTTTTGTTTTGCTTTTTAGAACACAGATCCAGAAAGACAAGTCTTAATAATGCAATAATTTAGAGTGATAAAGACATAATACATACATATACATTAATATACTTTGTGTTCACATAACGAATGTTACACAGAACTGACCAGCACGTATGCTCAGTTCTCAAGATTATAATCTGGTTTACAAAAAGTCCAAATCGTCTTTAGTTTAGAATATGAATGTCTTCTTAAAGATGTCTAAGAATATCGACAAATGTTTTACAAAATATGCATTTTTTGTAGGTTCTTTTCAATTATAATACCATGAATGAATGAGTGAACTGGGAAAAGTAAACAAAGAGAGTGGGGATCCTGCAGGACTAAATCTGATCTTTATACCATTCACTGGAAAAGTAGATAAAGTGTGATTTAAATACTTTCCAAATGACATTCAATTGTAATATAATTTTTTTTGCCATATGTATCTGTTTAGACAAGCTCAATTATTTCTATCACAACATTTATACTTAAGTTTGCCTTGATATTAAAATGCATTTCAACTGGTTTCGGTGTGTAATGTTTAATATCGGCAAAGTGTTCTTAAATGCGTTTTAAAACATGCTTGTTAAATGTTTGTTCTCTCCCATGTATTGTTTATAACAATCGACTTTGTTTTTGTGAGATTACTCTTATTTCAGAAAAGATCAAATCAAAATATTGAGCTATTGAGAAGTGATGCCTAATAGAATGAACAAGCCAATAGTGAGGCTCATGTTCCCTGTCAAAATTCCAAAATAAATAGATGACACACATAAATTAATCACGCATTTATTTTTTTCAAATGTACCAAGCAATCAAACTTTATTCCAGGTAATGATGTAATAAATCTATACCCGGTGGTTCAACACTCTCACTTAATTATAACCAAAGTAGCTCAGTTAGAGGGAGAGTAAAAATATAAATATACCATAAAGTTTGTTAAAGTGCTCTCTTGCTCTCGCTTGTAAAACTGAGAGTTTCTCCGGATTCGATTCATTCAATTCTGTAATAAAATAATCTGTTTATTCAAAAAATTGTAAATCTAATCATTACATTAAAATCATAGTACAAGACATGATTCTTGAATTCTCATTTATACAAGTGTGAGAAACCAAAGACAAGTAAGGTTTGATAGTGAATTATCAATGGAAACTCACATTAATTATATATCCAATGCATTAGAAGATATTTAACTGCAGATCTGCCAAAACATTAGTATTGTCCCTTATACCTTACTATCAAGAACATACTTCTGTAACAGCCTATTATCAGATGCACCAAATAATAATGTCATTAAGTTACCTTTACTGGAAGTTTCAGAACTGAAGTGTCTTATAATGGATGCTTGGACACTTTCTGAGGAAAAATAGTCGTTCATTTTTCCATTTCCAGTGATAAAAAGTTTATCACTGGAATATCCTATAGCGGCTATATCTATATCACAGTCAGATAATTTCTGAAGCTAAAATAAGAAAAAGCGTGAGACTTCATATAACATACATCTACATGGTCAAATGGGTTTTTACGTCCGCCAAGCACAAACTAGGTCATTCTAGGGCTAACATATGGTCCAATTTTATTTACATAACAAAATGTTTTTGATTACCTTAAGTTCACCACTGTAATTCAATTGTTTAATAATAAAAACTTACAAGAGCATCTAACTGTTTTAATAGAACAGAAGAGATTTTTTTTTTTTCAGACTTTGGTCGACTTTTAATAGGTACTGTTTGTTTGGCTCTTTGACCATAAGTATCTCTTTGGTTTTCAGTTAGACTTTTCCAATTATTTGACCATGATTTCATGTCTTTGATTCCATCTGAAAAAAAAAGTGTTGATGTTTTGAAATTTCATTTGTAAAATTTTGACTGAATATAAATATTTGACATTACCAACCCCTCTCTTTATATAGGTTTGAAACACATAGTTAGTTACCATAATGACTATGAAAATCTTATTATGTTATGCTAAAAATTTGATTGCAAATAAAATGTTCAAACTGATTCATCCATAAATGTCTCTCAAGTAATTTACCAGTTACATAACATAATTATACAGAACCATTTCTTTGACAATTAGGTAGAGAATGTGACCACTGTTTGAATTCCATGATGGTGTAAGTAAGTACATTGAAAAAAAATATATTAAAGCAAGCTTATTATATCCTAAGCTTGACAATAACATATGAATTTTGTAATGCACAATAAATTTGTTACTTCTGCTTGATGTTCATATAACTTGAAAATATAAAAAGAAATAAACAACCGTGAAACAATATTAATATTCAATTTCAACTAGGAAACATAAAGAACAAAATGGTAGAAACTTTTATCAACAATAATTCAGCATCAAATTCAGGGCTCTTATAAATACATAAAGCTCATGCACATAAAGTCAGACAAGTGAATGTAAACAATTGAATCTGGTATACTTGCAAGGGTGTTTAAATAAGTCTGCATGTAAATAATTTAATAAAAAATAATAAAAATATATGCATTGTTCATCTACCCTGCTTGTTATTATACTATAAATGCCTTTAGCCAGTATTTGTCTACAATCAACTTTCTGTCTTCTGTAACAAGAAGCACAACAAAAACCTTTCATAACATAACTAATATACAACCAAAAAATATAATATTATAGGATAATGGGCTAACATTTCCTGAACAAATCATCCAGCAAACCAGCTTCAAATTACTTTAAACTATTTTCAGTCTATTAAAATTTCAAAATATGATGACTTTTTCAAGAAACTGAGCCTGTACTTCCTACATTTAGTTACATGATTATCCTTACTATCACTTTGCTCTTTACAGAACAGGTTATATGATGTTCCATGTTTTTTAAAATTTGATACCCTGGCATACTGTCGCCCACTTAATTTTCTTTTTTTATTCCCTATCCAGTCCTGTGAAAATATAATTCTTTGAGGAAATATATATTCGATTAGCTGTTAATTCTGTGTCAAAGAAAGAAATATATATTATAATATCCAACTGTTAGTTACCATGTATGATTGTTATTGACTTTTCAAAGTGATATGATTTCCTGTATTACTGTAGCAGTGTAGTTGCTTATAAGGTTGATCATTACAAACAATCATTAATTGAGCAGTGATGGCAATCATTTCAGACCTGAGTCCACCTCTGTATTTTTACCTGAAACTTTTAGTCATGTTAAATATTAACTAATATAGGTATGGAAAGCATACTAAATTCTCACTTGCATTAAAAAATATATTCACTCCTGTTAAATAAGGGTTGGCCCATATAAATACAGTTTAAATATAGATGGGTTTTGGGACTCTGCTAATAATTAATGTATTTATTATGATCCTTTGGTATAGCCTCTTTAAAAAATGACATTGAGAAGAATGTCCAGCTTCAAAGGATCCCATTTAGCTTACCTTAACTTGCTGGGAAGTTAATTCTGCAGCTGACGCGACTGAATCAACACGGTGTTGAGTTGACTTGCTCACAGAAGTAAGCCCACTTGCAAAAGCATTTTCCAGCTTCTCCAATGCCTCCGAAGATATTCGTTTTTTCTTAAATATAATAATAATAATAATAGGGCGGGACGGTCAGATGGAGGGATAGAAATGGCAATAGAGGGGGATAGATGGAGGGAAAGACAGTGGGGGGAAAGACAGTGTGTGTGGGGAGGTACAGACGGATGGAACAGTAGGTGGAGGGAGGGACAGAAAGGGAGGGACAAGTGGACTGAGGGACAGATAGAGGGACAGCGAGAGGGAAGGAAAGCAAGAGGGAAGGAAAGCAAGAGGGAGGGAGAGGCGTAGGGAGGTAGAGACATACAGATGGAGGAGGAGTAATGGGGGGGGACAGATGGGGAAATAGGAGGGACAGATGGATGGAAGCAAAGACAGAGGCAGGCAGATGGAGGGAAAGACAGAGTGAGGGAGGGACAGAGGGGACAATGGCATAGGGAGTGAGACAGAGGGAGAGACAGAAAGAGGGAGGGACAGAGGGAGAGACAAAAGGAGTGACTGAGGGACAGACAGAGGGGGGTCAACAGGGTGAGATGGGGGAGACAGGGAGGAAGGGACAGACGGACAGAGGCAAGGACAGACGGATGGAGGGATAGAGGCAGGGACATAGAGAGGGAGGAACAAACAAAAACAGATGGGACAGATGAAGGGATGGGTGGACAGAGGGGGATCAACATGGGGACATGGGGGAGACAGGGAGGACGGGACAGACTGACAGAGACAGGGACAGACGGACTGAGGGATAGAGGCAGGGACATAGAAAAGGAGGAACAGACAAGGACATAGAGAGGGAGGAACAGACAGAGACAGGGAGAGACGGGACTGATGAAGGGATGGGTGGACAGAGGGAGGGAGAGACAGCGAGTGAGACAGATAAAGTGACAAAGGGACAGGAGGGGGCACAGGGACAGGGAGGAAGAGACAAATAGGGATAGACAAAGGGAGGGAGAGACAGAGAGAGGGAGGGACAGAGGGAGAGAAACAAGGCGTGACAGAGGAACAGAGAGTGGGAGAGGAACAGATGGATGGAACAACAGGTGGAGGGAGGGACAGGCAGAGGGACACAGAGAGGGAAGGAAAGGCAGAGGGAGGGAGAGACGTAGGGAGGTAGAGACAGGCGGATGGAGTAATAGAGTCAGAGGGAGGTGACAGGTGGGGGATAGTGGCAGGGAGGGATAGAGGGTGGGAAAGATAGCGGGAGCGAAAAACAGAGTGAGGGAGGGACAAACAGGGGGACGGATAAAGTGATAGGGATAGACAGAGGGACAGAGCGGGGACAAAGGGAGTGACCAAGGAACATACATAGGGGGACTGCCAGGGGATAGACCGGGAGGAAGGGACAAATGGAGGTACAGACAGGCAGAGACAGACGGATGGAGGGATAGAGGCAGGGAGATGGAGAGGGAGGAACAGACAGAGACAGGGTGAAACAGGACAGATGAAGGGATGGGTGGACAGAGGGAGGGAGAGACAGATGGAGTGACAAAGGGGCAAGGGCCAGGAGTAGGTCAGACAAAGGGAGGGGGGAGACACAGACAGGAAGAGAATTAAGTAGTGAGACAGGTAGGAAAAGACATAAGGAGAGAGACAGAGGGAGAGACAGGCAGATGGAGGGATAGAAATTGCAAGAGGGGGACCGATTGAGGGAAAGAGAGTGGGGGAGGTACAGATGGATGGAACAACAGGTGGAGGAAGGCACAGACAAAGGGACACAGAGAGGGAAGGAAAGGCAGAGGGAGGGAGAGACGTAGGGAGGTAGAGACAGGCGGATGGAGTAATAGAGTCAGAGGGAGGTGACAGGTGGGGGATAATGGCAGGGAGGGATAGAGGGTGGGAAAGACAGTGGGAGCGAAAAACAGAGTGAGGGAGGGACAAACAGGGGGAGGGATAAAGTGATAGGGATAGACAGACGGAGGGATAGACAGAGAGAGGGAGGGGCAGAGGGAGAGAAACAAGGCGTGACTGAGGAACAGAGGGGGACCAACAGGGGGACATGGGGGAAACAGGGACAGAGGCAGGAACAGACAGATGGAAGGATAGAGGCAGGGACATAGAGAGGGAGGAACAGACAGAAACAGGGAGAGACTGGACAGATGAAGGGATGGGTGGACAGAGGGAGGAAGAGACAGAGGATGAGACAGATGGAGTGACAAAGGGACAGGAAGGGCCCGACAGAGGAATAGGGAGGGAGAGACGGAGGGAGTGACGCAGGAAGAGACAATGAGAGAGAGACAGAGGGAGGGACAGTTGGATGGAGGGATAGAAGGAGCGATATAGGGGGCAGATGGAGGAAAGACTGCGAGGGGAAGACAGTGAGGTACAGATGGATGGAACAACACGTGGAGGGAGGGACAGGTGGTGGGAGGGACAGAGACAGGGAGAGGCATAGGGACGTAGAGACAGGCAGATAGAGAAATAGAGGGAGTAACGGGGGTGGGGGGAATTAGGGGGATTTATAGGAGGGACAGATGGATGGAGGGAAAGGCAGAGGCAGGGAGGGATGAGACAGATGGAGTGACAAAGGGACAGGAAGGGGCAGACAGAGGGACAGGGAGGGAGAGACAGAGGGACGGACAAGGAGAGAAAGACAGTCGGATGGAGGGATAGGAGCGATAGAGAGGGACAGATGGAGGAAAGACTGTGAGGGGAAGACAGTGAGGTACAGAAAGATGGAACAACAGGTGGTGGGAGGGACAGGTGGGGGGAGGGACAGATACAGGGAAGGAAAGGTAGAAGGAGGGAGAGGCATAGGGACGTAGAGACGGACAGATGGAGAAATAGAGAGAGCAACGGGGGGGAGGGGCAGATTAGGGGGAAAGGAGGGATAGACGGATGGAGGGAAAGTCGGAGGCAGGGACAGGCAGCGGGAGGGAAGTCAGAGTGAGGGATAGACAGAGAGAGACAAAAAGAATGGCTGAGGAACAGACAGAGGGGGACCAACAGGGGGACATGGGGGGGGGACAGGACAGGAGTAACTGGGGTGGGGGGGGAATTAGGGGGATTTATAGGAGGGACAGATGGATGGAGGGAAAGGCAGAGGCAGGGAGGGATGAGACAGATGGAGTGACAAAGGGGCAGGAAGGGGCAGACAGACAGGGAGGGAGAGACAGAGGGAGGGACAAGGAGAGAAAGACAGTTGGATGGAGGGATAGGAGCGATAGAGAGGGACAGATGGAGGAAAGACTGTGAGGGGAAGACAGTGAGGTACAGAAAGATGGAACAACAGGTGGTGGGAGGGACAGGTGGGGGGAGGGACAGACAGAGGGGCAGATACAGGGAAGGAAAGGTAGAAGGAGGGAGAGGCATAGGGACGTAGAGACGGACAGATGGAGAAATAGAGAGAGCAACGGGGGGGGGGGCAGATTAGGGGGAAAGGAGGGATAGACGGATGGAGGAAAAGTCGGAGGCAGGGACAGGCAGCGGGAGGGAAGTCAGAGTGAGGGATAGACAGAGAGAGACAAAAAGAATGGCTGAGGAACAGACAGAGGGGGACCAACAGGGGGACATGGGGGGGGGGGAGACAGGACAGGGTGGAAGGGACAGATGGAGGGACAGATGCGCAGAGGCAGGGACAAAGGATGAAGGGAGTGACCGAAGAACAGACAGAGGCAGTTTTAAGATGGGACAGATGAAGGGATGTGTGGACAGAGGGAGGGAGAAACAGATGGAGTGACAAAGGGACAGGAGGAGCAGAGATGGGGACAGGGAGGGAGAGACAGACAGGAAGAGACATAGGCAGGGAGTGGGACAGGTGGGGGACAGGTGGATGGAGGGAGAGAAGGGAGGGACAAATGGAGGGAGGGATAGAGGGAAAGACATAAGGAAAATACAGAGGGAGGAAGGGAGAGACAGAGGAAGAGACTAGGGATGGAGAGACAGGGAGTGACCTAGGGACAAGTTTACTGAAAGTTCAACCACAATTTTTTTTTAAGTCTTCTTGATCATGAAATTAAACAATGTTTATGAGCTTAATCCACAATATACAAACAACCACCCCTTTTATCAGTGGAGCTCAATTAGAAGTAAAGTTATTGTTAATTTGGACCCCATTTTATGTAAATGCTGCTATATTCGGGCAGCCATAGTAGCTCAGGGTATCTTGTCTCCAAGAAGTATCGCATTATTGTCTATGAGTGGTGTAGCTTGATGCAGGTCCTGGCAAGGGACAACATATAATATATATATATTATAGTCGTTTGAATGAGACCAAAAAAACGAGGTCCTGTGCAGACATTGGCATATGCAAAAGAACCCTTGAAAAGTGGAATTCCAAGTAAGAGTAGACTACACAATTTTTCCCTCATCTTCATTCACCCAGTATGAATAGAACAATTAATAGGATGGCTTCTCCATTTCATTTCTTGTCGGTGGTACAGCATAAAGGGCCTTGAAGTATGTGTCTAGTAATTATGATGGTATGCAAAATAAATGTGCAAATGCCTACTGCCAAGTAGGCTACTGGCGGCATTAACGAATAAGAGTAAAAGTTAAAAGATCCTTTGACCTTACTTCAATGCTTGACACAGATAGAAATAGAAATAGGGTGTAATTCAGGGGCGGATCCAGGAATTTTTGCAGGAGGGGGTTTGCCAGGTTTCTGTCACGGAAATCTGCCATCATCGTCTCTAAATTACATAGGCATACATACAAATTGAGCTTTTTAAACAGAGAAATCATTTATATACTGATGCAGGATCATTTTGTGATTTAATTTCATTGATGCAAGGCAATATTTTTTTTTTATGTCGCTGAGCAGGGGGGGGTTTGGACCCCCCAAACCCCCCCTCTGGATCCGCGCCTGTAATTGCGACACAATGTCCATCATACTCACTAGCCAGTAACCAATTGCCATTGGAGCAAAAAAGTAAGTTAAACCCCATTTGATTCATATATATTCTTGGCAAGAGCTGTGGACAGGGCAGGGAAAGCACATGGGCCCATTGCCACATTAGTAACATGTGGGTCGCCCACTCCAGATCGTGGCTTATTAAAAGTTAATGATGACTATGGTTCTACATGCAATTATGGAATCAAATTCATCTTGCTAAATAATTCCAGTTAACACTTTAGCTTAGCCTACATTCTAGAGGATCTACAATATTTACAGAAAATTAAATACGTACGAAAGCAGCCATTATGGTTTACGAGAAAGTTTTTTGATGTGTTAAAAGCATGTGGATAGGTTAATATTGACCAATTAAACAACAGTTAAGGAATGAATATTGTTCTTATTTCATTGCGCTTCTAGCGTGTGACTAGAATACCGTGCGGTATAACGGTATACCTTGTCACTACTTGTAAGCGTTGACAATGGTTAACATTTTTGTCGCTACTGGCGTTTGACCTGAAACGTATCGGGTGACGTTGATCTGAGCGGGTTATAGACATAACGGCCCTAAACCATAACGGCCAAAAGTTTTGGACATAACGGCCAAAAGTTTTGGTCATAACGGCCAAAATGTTTGGTCATAACGGCCCCCAAAAAACAAAACATTTTTACATGCAGGAAATGATACACACATAAATATTACACTTGCATGAAACATACAAAATATAATATTCAGTCAAGATATCGCCTTTGCACTACTGGACCATGAATTCTGGTACATATCCGTAGCAGGATCGACACACTGATACTTTCGTCTTTGTACTGTGTACCACGAATTGAAAATTCCATCTTGACTTTCTGTTGTATTTTTTTTACAAACATCAGAACAGATATGAGTTGCATAAGTAAATTCGCTGATCTTCTTCTAAAATGTTATTGGCTGCTTCTTCAAATATCCGAATTGATTGGCTGTTGTTGTTTATTAAAGATTTCACGTCCAATACATTAGATATGATATTATAATCGGTTAACACACAAAATAAGTCGGCTATCCGCCCAAACAAAGTCAAATGCAATGGATTGAAGATGATTGTTGTTATTGCTGTTAATTACAGATTTAACGTCCAAAACAATCAATATGATATTATGGGCAGGTTGATTTATACTTGAACATTTTAAAAAACACAAAAAAAAGGTCCCAGGAGGGTCATGTATTTCACCTTTATTTGATAAAAAAAGTAAATGAGTAATGTTTATCTCTTATTACCTAATCAAATCAGAAGGTGTGAAGTACCTAATTGGGGATTATCCAATCAGTTGATTAATTAGTACTCATCTCTTTCCTTTGATTGAATTGTTATTTTTGTCAAATGATTAAAAGTCAATTGTTATTGTTACCAAATGTAAGTAATATTTGCTCAGACCACGTATGACAGAATTTAACAACCTTGTTAGCAAATTCAAAACAGATATAATATGCATACAGGAAACAAAGTTAGGTACAAAATTAGGTCCAAAGCAGGACCCAAATTCCTGAATTTAATGTTAATATAACATCAGTCAGCTGGACCTCCTGTTTTAACATGTTTTTATTATGACAAAGGGAGAAGATGACCCACCCTCTCTTCTCACGACAGTGATTTTATAAGTCTGCTTGAAATTGATTTTTTAATATACAAGGACTTTGTATTTTGTGTATAAACAACTTTTAAAGAGACTTTTGATATTAATGGACGTTTGTATTGTATATTTTTACCAATTTTTAACCTATCAAGTGTAAATAATTTAATCAAATCAACCTGTCCATAACATCATATTATATAATTATTGGATGTTAAATCTTTAATAAACAAAAAAATATTGTTTTTCATTAAATTAAAATGTTTGGCCGTTATGACCAAATTTTTATGGCCGTTATGACCAAACTTTTTGGCCATTATGACTAAAGTAGGGCCGTTTTGACCAAACCTGTTTTTGGCCGTTATGACATAGGGCCGTTATGACTACATCCCATCTGAGCTTCGGAATAAGCGAATGTTACCGTACTGAAGAATTAAACCACAACAATGTATGCAGGTATGACTTTTTGTTCCATAATACCCCCCCCCCCCCCCAGTTCCACAGAATATCCTGAAAAATAAAAAATATTGGTTTGTTTCTAGCCTATTCGCGTAGGCCTAACAAGAGGGTTAATCTTCCCTAACCCTGTCACTGCCTGTGGTGAGTGTGACTGCGGATAAGGAAGACTTAATTATGTGGCGCAGTCCGAAGATGAGATTGCGACTTTATTGTCAACTCAGAATATATGATAGATCTATGCTAAACTCTATAAAAGTGACAAACTTGGTCTTATTTCTTAGGTAATTAAAGCGGGAATTTCATATTTTCCAAGAAAGTCAAAACATATTTATTTATATGTCTTTTGTAGGTTGTCAACTCACGTAGGAGCTTTTACGGGTTTCCACTTTTTACGTCATTTTGTCATTTTCGGTCATGCGCAGACCCTGGCCTTATTCGTAGACTGTAACCCATAGGCCAGTGTTTGTTTTTTGTGAAAATACCGCCGTACAGTGAGCTTGTTTTACATAAAACGGATCCGATCGCCATTTCTATATATGTAAGGTTTACCGACCGATGCCAGATACCGATATTTACAAAAACTTCGATATAGAAAAGATACGGTAAATTTACCAGACCCGTAATGGCCGTTGCAATTTAGGAAAACAAGTTAAGACTGGTCCGTCCCGTGCTCATGGTGTGAACTAGAATTTGGTCTCAAATTCATTACGCATTTTAGGACCAAACAAATTTTATCTATTAATTACAGGACTATTAACACAAAAGATTTTTTTTAAAATCTGGTCTAGATCATATTTACATTCAACTGCCGACTGTACAGTACTTGCACAGTGGATATATCGTATGCTATAGCGCTGCATGCTATACTCTTACACAAAACACGGTTATGTTGGGCATTGATGCTATCGACTTAAAATAATTCCAGCAAATGATACTATAAATAGTATGCAATATGCAAATAAGATTGTCTATGCGTGCTGTTAACCAATAGCTACTGTAATTTTCCCCCTCGTTTAGACGGCTCTAACCAATGATAAAATAGTTGTTTGATGCACGGAGTAAAACGTCAGCCATTTTATTAAAAAAAATCATCTTAATGGAATATGAATAACAGAAAGAATAAAACGATGATCAATTTGAATCTGTGAATATTTTTAAAACCTTTTTTTTCCAACCACATAAATTGTTTTGGCACAACTTTTGACACTCTGTGAAATTTTAATCCGGTCAGTTTATGTCGCAACCCAAGAATGAAGAACGATATATTTGTGTCCATTTTATCAATTTCTAATTACTGTATGTATTTGGTTCAGAGAACACATGTTGAATGCAAATATATTATTTGCTCTTTTTTTTAGATTTGCTACGGTCCTGCTTTAAAAAGTTTAATATCATCTTGAATAATTCTTTCGTGAAGCCACAGGTCACCACTCTCTTCTATAACCCATTCTATTATTTACTCTTTTGCTCGATTTCGTGGCATTTTACAACCAAACAGATGTTATCTATGAATTTTAATATCGTCTTGAATCTTGAATAATTCTTTCGTGAAGCCACAGGTCACCACTCTAGGCTATAACCCATTCTATTATTTACTCTTTTGCTCGATTTCGTGGCATTTATTGTTTGCAATAAAATTAACACAAAACATATAAATCGGCTTCATACATCAATGCATCTTTGTAATCTTTTGCGTACAGCGGTCAACTGCAGACCGCATGAGAGCTTAGCATGATATTGTCTGCTACAACGCAGTATATCGTCAATAAAACGAAAAAAAATTAATTTAGACATAATTTGAAATCGGTAATTTATTACGAATTCTACACATATCTTACAACAAGGGTGGCATTCAAGAATACGTTTTATATTAAAAGATACAGACGGAAAACCCCGTTTTCCTTAGCATTTGTAGTGTTAAGATACGGCAGTGAAAAGGCCAGGCTAAAAATAGACACCGGAAATACGTCACGCATAAAACCTCCTATATTTAGTGTCAATAGACATTATTTTCAGTATTTTCACACTTACAAATCCTTCACATCGGAAATAAAACAATTAACTCCCTTGTTTCCCCCCCCCCCCCAATGCAATAGCTATCTTCAAACGTTTGAATTTACTGTTGAAAATGATATATTTGCCAATTTCTCAACTGGTAATGATGGTGAATAATTACGGTATAGTGTTAATACTAAGGATTATTCTTTAACAAGGCAGGACTGTTTATATACCAACTATTTTAAGGCTTTTTTTTAAATATATTTTAAAAATATAACTGAAAAATATGAAATTGCAGCTTTAAATTGATGCTAAACTCCAAATATATAATAAAAGATAAGATGAGATTTTATTGTATCATTCATAACACCCATTGCAGGCCGCATACATATTACAATTCATATATTTACTGACATAGCCTACATTAATTTACGTAAGTAAGAAACATAAAATAAATAGCAATATAGCTTCTCAATGTTAATTTAAATTGACAAATAATTTTTGTTTTTAATGTCAAAGACTGTGGATGGTACCGAGTTAAAGATTTTGCTACTTTGATATAGAGTGTGAATATGAAATATATTTGAAAACAAGCGGTTGTCATGCAAGAGATGCCCACATTTTGCAAGAGGTGAACAGAGAACAAGCTAAACTAGACCTGCATGCAGGAATGACGGGTTTCACTGGTGCCACGTTACCCTTAAACATGTCACTTC
Source organism: Patella caerulea (assembly GCA_036850965.1). Classification (NCBI taxonomy): domain Eukaryota; kingdom Metazoa; phylum Mollusca; class Gastropoda; family Patellidae; genus Patella; species Patella caerulea. The sequence goes on along the minus strand of JAZGQO010000001.1, from coordinate 42,556,416 downwards.
CGGTGCCAAGTTACCCTTGAACATATGTCACTTCCGGTACCAGCGAAACCACTAAACAGGTTTCCAAATTAACATTGCACACAAATAAAATGGACGCAGAATCAACATAATCCAGCAATATCAATTCATTTTATACATTTGTTACTTGTAAATGATCTTGACAAAATTAAATTACTCCCGGTGTTAATGCAAATGTTCAATTAGTCTTATGAAATCAGAAATGGCATACGATATCATATAGTGAAAATTTTATGTAAATCGAATAATAATTGCCACTTTTAAAGACCAAAAAACTTGAAAAGTGACTTGTAGGAAATCGGCTATTTCTCTGCAACCGTACAAGTTAGAAACCATTTTGTGGTATCTGTATGATCGTATGGGTTCATTCTATTTGTTGATTGGCATCAAATACCATACTTTGAAAAAGATTTCAAAACAGACTCATTTGAATAAAATATCTGTTTTAGAGGCCAAAAATACAGTTTTTGCCAAAATGACGTTACTTCCGGTGATAATGAAAATCTTAAATTACTTGTATGAAATCCCAAATGGCATTAGGTATAACATGGTGTGACGTTTATGAAAATCGAATAATAATTGACCCTTTTATGGCCCCGAAACCTTCAAAAGTGACCTGTAGAAAACCGTCTATTCTATTACTCGGCAACCGAACAAGTTAGAAACCATTTTATGATATCGATATGACCATATGAGTTTTGTTTATATGTGAATTTAAACCAAAAGTTAAAATTATTAATACATATTAAGTTATTCTTGGTTGAATAAAACATTGATTTAAAAAGTTTAAAATGCATTTTTTGACCAAATGATGTCACTTCCGGTGTCAATTTTAAATTGTAATCAACTTGATATGACGCTACGTGCTTTTTGAATCAAATGATGTCACTTTTATAAAAATCCAATCATAATTGACTATTTTACAGGCAAAATAACGAAAACAGTGACTTGTACAGAACTGCCCATTTCTTGGTAACTGCTTATAGTACAAACGAATTTTAACATACATTTTCTTCGTATGGATTATAGCTACAAGTTTATAAAAGTTACGAAGAAATATTTTAAAATCTGAAAAGCCTGAATAGGTTGTAAATAGGCCAATTTTACACCATTTTTAGCCTCTTAATCGAATTTGCTCGAAAATGAAATCGAAATTAAAAAAACTGCTTCCTACATTTTTTGCGCCTTGAAAGGGGACACTCTTTGAGTCAAATAATTTTTCCAAAAAATAATATTTGTTTTCGAAGAAGGAAAATAACTGTCAAAATTGTAGTTTTTGGTAAAATTATGCCACTTACGGTGCCGACAGATAAAACTTTTGGTAATAAAAAAAATGACAATTGATACAACGAAGCATATGAACTTTGTTTTATACAAATCGAACAATAAAAAATTAATCTAGGACTTAAAAACTGAATTAGCCAATGCGGCCAAGGTAAATTACTGAGACAAAATTCTTTAACATTTTTGCACTAGTCAGATGACCCTTTAATTCTGTGCATAATACGGCTAAAAAATATTCATAAATAAAAAAGTTTTTTGTAAAATTTTAAATTTTCAAAATTTGGCGCCTAATATCTTTGAAGATTTACCGAAAATCAAAAATCGAAAGTAGTGTAGCTATGTGCCCTGTCTCCGGCTATGCCAAAATGTATCGAAAGTTAAAATTCAATGATTATTGTTAAAATTACTGCAATATTTTAAAAAACGATAATTTGGTGATTTCGGACATTTCGCATTGTCGCAGAACGTTCAAAATAACTTTATCCTCTAAGTCACACCCACTTTCCCAGTAAAACCGAAGAAATCGTAACGATGCGACAAGCAGTTGCTGAGATCTACTCAAAACAAAAGAAGAATAATAATAATAAGAACTAGATCTGCTACTGTCCCATGCAGATATGAAAGCTTTCATATTCACAGTCACTTCCTGTCACATGTCATGGGTCATATGAATAATCCGAACAAGGAAAAAAAATCATTAAAATCGGTCACAATCTAGTAAAGTTAATGTGATTTTTCACTCGTAAAGAATTTTGTCAGCACGAAAAACATCAAAGGCAAAAATCGAATTTTTGAAATATTCAAATACCGTATCCCGTCTATCTTGAAATGTATTAATGTCAGACATAGGAGACGCATTGAACATACTATGCTCTATTGTGTTTGTTTACAAGTCCGTAAATGTCGATTTTTCACTATGTTTCATATTCACTTCAAAATGGTGACTACCAGTTGACCTAAGTCAAAATTCTACTTCGAACTTCATCAAGACATTGACCCAGTGAATGCCTATACCAAGTTTGAACATTGTACCCCAATTAGAAGAAGAGTTATTGTGTTCCAGAGTCATCAAGGTATTGGTCTAATAAACACCCACACCAAGTCTAACTGAATTAGAAAGAGAGTTATTGTGTCCCAAACTAGATCATTTCGGGACTAACATATAGTTCGATTTTATTTCAATATTTCGCTTGCGCGTAGAGGTCTTTGGCAGTGGAAGGAAACCGGAGGAAATGACGAAAACCCACCAAGATGGACAGGCGACCTTACTCCTTGTCAGGTACGACCGGAGATTCGAAAACACGCTAGCTGACTCGATGACAGGCTTTATGATACAGCGCGCGCGTGCTAACCATTCAGCCACCAAACTCCCCTTTGAAATCAGACACTGCAATGTGTCATATAAGAAGAATAACAAGTCGCTCACATACAAAATGGTAAATCAATGAGCTTAGGTCAAAAGGTTGAGCTACTATTTTAGAGTATTTAATTGTTTTGTTAAGAGACACGTTAAGGGTTGTTCATAGTTAAATGAAAGTTTAATTTTAAATAAGACGAACGTCTACCAATAAAATGAGGATTTAATAATATTAAAATAAAGTTTCAAATTAAGAATAATTAATTATTGGTCTAATGCAATGAAATGCTTTGATTTGAAGGATGAAATGTACGATGGGTGTCCACACTATGTGGCCAAGGCGTTGACCTGCTAGCCAGGAGGTCGGGTGTTCGATCCCTGCATTGGCCGAGAAAGTTCATCTCGATTTTCTGGCGTGTCCTCTCACCGGCGTGTACACACTGGACTGCACGTAAAAGATTCCTTAGCAGTTGGAATTCGATAATGTTGAATAAGCTCTATACCATGACTAAATGTGCAGATTGTAGCCACCCACACTGCATCTTTTGCTTAACAATGAAAGGGTGCCGTTTTCAATTTTCGATCCTTTTATTCTTCCACTCCTGATATTTTGGACTGTTGATCGATGGTTTCATATAAAAGACTACCGATAAGACTCTTTGTACAAGAAGTTCCCCAAAAATTCTATGTTCACTTTAAGAGAAAAGGATCTTTAAATATGCTCTAAATCGTAAAAATACCACTTTTTTTGGATTTTCGATCTCTTTTTTCTGCTATCCCTGATATTTAAAAAAAATGATACAATGATTTCACACAACAGGCTAGCTATTAGACTCTCGATTGACAAGAGTTTCACCACCCTCCCTTCATTATAACCGAAGTTATTGTGCCCTAAAGAATCAACAAATCAGCATGCTTATCTCTGCTTACCCCAGGCAGAAAATGCTCATATTTACACTCAATCATGACATTGACCTAGTGAACGTCTAACCCAAGTTTAAACATTCTAGTTTAATTAGAAGGAGAGTTATTGTGTTCCAAAAACTCGGCCCTTCAAATTGCTTCTATTTTTCATTTTCAATTCAAAATGGTGACTCCCAGTTGACCTAAATGAAAATTCTACTCCCGACGTTTTTTAGGCCTTCCTCCAAGGATTCAGAAAATATAATTCCCGTGTCTGTAAGTAAAATAGCAAAATGGCGTTTGAGGTTTTTACATTTCAAGATGGTGGCACTTCCGGGTTGAGCTACAAACTCCATTTTTTGTGTACGAATCAGTGGTCTCGGAACTAGTAACCAAAAAAAAATTCAAGATGATTTGACCTATATTTCGTCGATTTTTTTGAAAATTTCGATCCTCAATTTCTCCAAGGGGAGATAATTTAGAAAATTTCTGAAGTCATCTTTCAAGTCGCATCATTAAGGTTTACTTACATATTAAATTTCATGAAAATCGTACAACTACTAAAGAAGGTGCCGAGTTGGTCTAAACTTCCGGTTCGATATCACAGCGTCGAATTTTCGAAATTCGAAAATCCGAAATTGCAGATTTGAAGTAAATGTCTCAAGGTACTCATAGAAAAAAGAATTAATTAAATAGGTCAACTAGTCACAAAGTTACAGCATTGTAGGTCAAATGCATTCGTTCGTAAAATTCGGTGATTTCGGATTCGTAAAACGTTTTGAAAATATATTTAATCAAGGTTCGCACCCCATTTATGGGGGGGTAGGTCAAAGTTTCAGAAAGATCCCATGGTTAGATTCTGAGAAATCCGATTTGCAGAAATGACACAAAAAAAAAAAATAATAATAACTAGATCTGCTACTGTCCCATGCAGATATGAAAGCTTTCATATTCACAGTCACTTCCTGTCACATGTCATGGGTCATATGAATAATCCGAACAAGGAAAAAAATCATTAAAATCGGTCACAATCTAGTAAAGTTAATGTGATTTTTCACTCGTAAAGAATTTTGTCAGCACGAAAAACATCAAAGGCAAAAATCGAATTTTTGAAATATTCAAATACCGTATCCCGACTATCTTGAAATGTATTAATGTCAGACATAGGAGACATTGAACATACTATGCTCTATTGTGTTTGTTTACAAGTCCGTAAATGTCGATTTTTCACTATGTTTCATATTCACTTCAAAATGGTGACTACCAGTTGACCTAAATCAAAATTCTACTTCAAACTTCATCAAGACATTGACCCAGTGAATGCCTATACCAAGTTTGAACATTGTACCCCAATTAGAAGAAGAGTTATTGTGTTCCAGAGTCATCAAGGTATTGGCCTAATAAACACCCACACCAAGTCTAGCTGAATTAGAAAGAGAGTTATTGTGTCCCAAACTAGATCATTTCGGGACTAACATATAGTTCGATTTTATTTCAATATTTCGCTTGCGCGTAGAGGTCTTTGGCAGTGGAAGGAAACCGGAGGAAATGACGAAGACCCACCAAGATGGACAGGCGACCTTACTCCTTGTCAGGTACGACCGGAGATTCGAAAACACGCTAGCTGACTCGATGACAGGCTTTATGATACAGCGCGCGCGTGCTAACCATTCAGCCACCAAACTCCCCTTTGAAATCAGACACGTGCAATATGTCATATAAGAAGAATAACAAGTCGCTCACATACAAAATGGTAAATTAATGAGCTTAGGTCAAAAGGTTGAGCTACTATTTTAGAGTATTTAATTGTTTTGTTAAGAGACACGTTAAGGGTTGTTCATAGTTAAATGAAAGTTTAATTTTAAATAAGACGAACGTCTACCAATAAAATGAGGATTTAATAATATTAAAATAAAGTTTCAAATTAAGAATAATTAATTATTGGTCTAATGCAATGAAATGCTTTGATTTGGCGGATGAAATGTACGATGGGTGTCCACACTATGTGGCGAAGGCGTTGACCTGCTAGCCAGGAGGTCGGGTGTTCGATCCCTGCATTGGCCGAGAAAGTTCATCTCGATTTTCTGGCGTGTCCTCCCACCGGCGTGTACACATTGGACTGCACGTAAAAGATACCTTAGCAGTTGGAATTCGATAATGTTGAATAAGCTCTATACCATGACTAAATGTGCAGATTGTAGCCACCCACACTGCATGTTTTGCTTAACAATGAAAGGGTGCCGTTTTCAATTTTCGATCCTTTTATTCTTCTACTCCTGATATTTTGGACTGTTGATCGATGGTTTCATATAAAAGACTACCGATAAGACTCTTTGTACAAGAAGTTCCCCAAAAATATTATGTTCACTTTAAGAGAAAAGGATCTTTAAATATGCTCTAAATCGTAAAAATACCACTTTTTATACGCCCACATTGAAATGTGGTCGTATATTGTCGTCGCCCCCGTCCGTCCGTCGGTCCGTCGGTCCGTCCGTCCGTCCGTCCGTCCGTCCGTCGGTCCGGCGTCCACAATTGCTTGTGGACGCTCTACAGGCTAAAGTTAATATCCGATTGACTTTAAATTTATACACAGTGTTTAAGGTCATGAGACGAAGAAGCCTATTGTTTTTCAGCGATTTCCGATAATTAGTGCCAGAGTTATGGCCCTTGATCACTTCAAAAAATCTTGTGGACGCTCTAGAGGCCAAAGTTAATATCCGATTGACTTTAAATTTATACACAGTGTTTAAGGTCATAAGACGAAGAAGCCTATTGATTTTCAGCGATTTCCGATAATTAGTACCAGAGTTATGGCCCTTGATCACTTCAAAAAATCTTGTGGACGCTCTAGAGGCCAAAGTTAATATCCGATTGACTTCAAATTCATACACAGTGTTTAAGGTCATAAGACGAAGAAGCCTATTGATTTTCAGCGATTTCCGATAATTAGTGCCAGAGTTATGGCCCTTGATCACTTCAAAAAATCTTGTGGATGCTCTAGAGGCCAAAATTCTTGTGACACTATAGAGGCCAAAGTTACTATCCGATTGACTTCAGATTGATACATAGAGTTTAAGGTGTTGAAACGAACCAGTATTTTGATTTTCAATGAATTTAGATAACTGAACAGCTAAATCCATGATATTAAATGTTTCATGTATATACTAATTGTTAGCGTGGGGTAAAACTTTATAAAAAGCAATCAAATTCTAATGATTTTCTGATAATTACATAATGAGTTGTTACTCTTAATCAGTTTTTAGTGTATTACAAATGTTTCATTACCGAAATTAGTAAAAATATGCGACAACCCTTGTTGACTGCCCGGACAATTTAGCTGCTGTGGGCGTATGTTTCGTTGCCTGGCAACCTATCTTTTAAAATATTGCAGTAATCTTAACAATAATCATTGGATTTTAACTTTCGATACATTTTGGCATAGCCTGAGACAGGGCACATAGCTACGCAGCACGCTACTTTCGATTTTTGATTTTCGGCAAATCTTCGTAGATATTATGCGCCAAATTTCGAAAATTTAAAATTTTACAAAAAACTTTTTTATTTATGAATATTTTTTAGTCGTATTGTGCACAGAATTAAAGAGTCATCTGACTAGTGCAAAAATGTTAAAAAAATTTGTCTCAGTAATTTTCCTTGGCCGCCATTGGCTAATTCAGTTTTTCAGTCCTAGATTAATTTTTTATTGTTCGATTTGTATAAAACAAAGTTCATAGGCTTCGTTGTCTCAATTGTCATTTTTTTTGTTAGCGATAATGTTATCTGTCGGCACCGGAAGTGGCATAATTTTACCAAAAACTACAATTTTGACAGTTATTTTCCTATTTTGAAAACAAAAAATGTAGGAAGCAGTTTTTTTAATTTCGATTTCATTTTCGAGCAAATTCGATTAAGAGGCTAAAAATGGTGTAAAATTGACCTATTTACAACCTATTCAGGCTTTTCAGATTTTGAAATATTTCTTCGTAACTTTTATATTATAAACTTGTAGCTATAATCCATACAAAGAAAATGTATGTTAAAATTCGTTTGTAATATAAGCAGTTACCAAGAAATGGGCAGTTCTGTACAAGTCACTGTTTTCGTTATTTTGCCTGTAAAATAGTCAATTATTATTGGACTTTTATAAAAGTGACATCATTTGATTCAAAAAGCATGTAGCATCATATCAAGTTGATTACAATTTAAAATTGACACCGGAAGTGACATCTTTTGGTCAAAAACTGCATTTTAAACTTTTTAAATCAATGTTTTATTTAACCAAGAATAACTTAATAGGTATTGATAATTTTAACTTTTGGTTTAAATTCACATATAAACAAAACTCATATGGTCATATAGATATCATAAAATTGTTTCTAACTTGTTCGATTGTCGAGAAATAGACGGTTTTCTACAGGTCACTTTTGAAGGTTTCGGGGCCATAAAAGTGTCAATTATTATTCGATTTTCATAAATGTTACACCGTGTTATACCTAATGCCATTTGGGATTTCATACAAGTAATTTAAGATTTTCATTATCACCGGAAGTAACGTCATTTTGGCAAAACTGTATTTTTAGCCTTCAAAACAGATATTTTATTCAAATGAGTCTGTTTTGAAATCTTTTTCAAATTATGGTATTTGATGCTAATCAACAAATAGAATGAACCCATACGATCATACAGATACCACAAAATAGCAGATTTTCTACAAGTCACTTTTCAAGTTTTTTGGTCTTTAAAAGTGGCAATTATTATTCGATTTACATAAAATTTTCACTATATGATATCGTATGCCATTTCTGATTTCATAAGACTAATTGAACATTTTCATTAACACAGGAAGTAATTTAATTTTGTCAAGATCATTTACAAGTAACAAATGTATAAAATGACTTGATATTGCTGGATTGATTGATTGATTCTGCGTCCATTTTATTTGTGTGCAGTGTTAATTTGGAAACCTGTTTAGTGGTTACGCTGGTACCGGAAGTGACATATGTTCAAGGGTAACTTGGCACCGGAAGTGACATGTTTAAGAGTAACATGGCACCAGTGAAACACGTCATTCCTGCATGCAGGTCTAGTTATTCTTATTAGGCTTTCAGACTTTCGTCTGAAAGCCTATTGAGATTACTAAAATTATTATTATTATTATTATTTACCGCGGGGGCCAAGTTCTCCATGATCGAAAGCAGATATCGATCTGAAATCAACTTTTCTTACGGGAAACCATGTGGTGGCTACTTGATAAAGTATTTTCGAAAATTCTGCGCATACCGGAAGTGGCAGATCTTTGTACGTTGTCAAAAAATTGAAAATTGGCCATAGTTTCGTCAATTATTTACCCATTTTCAAACAAATGACATTTTCGGAAACCCTGAATCTTTTCCGAGCCAATAGCAATATAAGATTTTGTAATTTCAAAACTTCGTCGCTGACTTCTAGCCTTCGAAAATTAAAAAATTTTGTTTAAGAGACAATTTTTTTCATTTTTCAAAATTTTCAAATTTCACTTATTTTTTTGGATACCTTAAGTCCATCCGATTCCAGTAATATAAGTTTCATTCAGAGTTATCGCCCTTTATTTTTCGATTTTTTTCGAATTTTCTACCTATTTTGTGAGCTCGGGTTTCGTTATATGGCTGAATTGGCGAATCTGAAACTTCTAAGGCATGAAGCCAAATGACCATTGCAAGGAATAAAGCAATTTCAACAATGATCCGTAGACCGGAAGTAGTCGAAATAATGTGCAATATTTTGAAAAAATGCAAAAAATGGATAGTTTTGGGGAAAACGCGATTGCTCCGTCCGATGTCAATGGATTAAACACGTTAGGGTGCCATTGGACTGCACTAGGATTGTACTATTGTATGATACCCAATTCATACGGATAGTATGATCAGGCAGTAAAATATGGCATGCTGAAAATCAAGTATTTTCTGATTTGGAGCGTTTTTGGACGCCTATATCTCGAAAACTTAACCGCAACTTTTTCTTAAATTTTTTCTATCGAGAGTCCTTTCGGAGTTAATTTGCATGAAACCACCCAATAAGCCTTTGAAATATCTGGAATAGGTGAAATAACGGACTGAAAATCGAAAAAAGTCGAAAAATCGTGAAATTTTGGAAAATGCTCTACTATTTTTTAATTTGAAAAGATTTTTTAAAAAAGGTTGTATATTCAGATAGCTGACCTAATTAAGATTCTAACGATGTATAATATGTATGTAATTATTGAAATTTAATTTTCAATATTTGAAATTTTTTTCATTTTTGGCACTTTTGAACACAGGATTTCTCAGGGGCATTTTATCTGATCAGATAATGTAATATATCATTACAGAGCCCTGTGGCTATTTTAGTGCCCAAACCGGCTATTAAAAATATTCCGACAATACTAACCATACCGGAAGTATTCAAAAAATGAAAAAAAAGGTTGAAAACATTGTCTCACTTGCGAAAAACTTGATTGCTCTCTTAGGTAATAGCGGACCAAAAGAACTAAAGTGTCGTTGGATAGCCCTATTAATGGACCATCATATGGTATCTAAATAATACGATTTAAATGGTAAGGAAATAAATTATTGTATGTCAAAAATCAAGTATTTTCCGCTTTTTTAACATTCCGAGACGCCCTTTTCTCGAAAACGACGCCTACGATTTTTCTTAAACTTTTCTTACTCAAAGTCCTATCGGTTGTCTATATAGTGAATCCAAAATGAAAAGCATTGAAATAATATAGGTGGTCCAAAAATGGCCTCAAACTTTGAAAAAAATTGAAAAATCGTTAAAGTTTTGGAAACGCTCTTTAATTTATCTTTTTTCCAAAACTACTCAATGGATGTTTCTGACACTTCTGGTACAGAAAGTTAAGTATCCAAAGAACTTCGTAAAGCTATCACGACAATGATCGTAAAACCGGAAGTAGTCGAAAAAATGTCCGATATTTTGAAAAAAAAAAATTTTTTTCCGAAAACCTTTTTCATTTATGAATATTTTTTGATGGTATTTTACACAGGGTTAAAATATCATCCTACTTGAACAGAAATGAGAAAAAAAATTGTTTCGGTAATTTGCGTTAGCCGCCATCGGCTAATTTAGTTTTTCGTACCCAGAACAATTATTTATTGTTCGATTTGTATAAAACAAAGTTCATATGCTCCGTTGTCCCAATTGTAATATTTTTACGGTGAAATTTTTCTGTCGGCAACGGAAGTGACGTAATATTAACAAAAACCACAATTTTGACAGTTCTGTACCACTTTTTGAAAGCAAATGTTATTTTTTTCAAAACTGATATAACTAAAAGGATGCACCCTGCAAAGGTGCACAAAATCTTTAGCTCAGATTTTTTAATTCCAATTTCATTTTCGGGCAATTTCGAATAAAATGTAAAATAAAGTGTAAAATTCAGTTATTTACAATTCATTCAGCGTGTTCATATTTTGAAATATTTATTTGTTATTTTCATAAACTCGTAGCATTAATCCAGACAAAGAGAATGTATGGGAAAATTAGTTTGTAATATGAGCAGTTGCTGAGAAATATGCAATTTTGCATGCATCACTTTTCACGTTATTTTGCCTATAAAGGAGGGAATTATTATTCGATTTGCAATATTTTTTTTCCATTTGATGCCTAATGCCATTTTGGACTAGGCCAAGCCAATTTTACATTTTCACTGTGACCGGAAATGACGTCTTTTGGGCAAAAACTGTATTTTTAACCTAAAAAACAAATATTTTATTAAAATGAGTCAGCCTTATAATTAGGGCCGAAAGGATTCACCGGTGAACCGGTGTACCGTGATTTTTTCCATGAAAATGATGAACGATATTTTTTTTAAGAATATCGATAATCGCGATTTTTTTTTCAATTTAAGGTTCACGATTAATTTCATACTATATCGCGATATTTGTTCAATAAATGAGATATGTAGGACCCTTAGAAATTACCTATCAGTTCAGTACGTACGTACACAAGGCCTAAGTAAAGAAGAAACCCTCGGTAGCTATAAATAGACTAGAAACAGCACGCGTCTTCTATAGGCCCGGGCGTCCAGACAATCATTGCAAAACTGACCTACTAATCGCGTGCAAAATACCACTCGGAAACTGGACAAGACAATGTTTTCCATTGGACAAAATACCGGAAGCCATGCGTTTTACACCAATGAAATGGCATTTTATTCAACAGTCATTTCTTGTTGCGATGCTGGTGGCTCTTATTCGAATGAATGAAAAGCGTGTTGAAATTTTGGTTAACAGTCTCTCTTAGTCTTTCGACTATTATGTTCACGCCCAGTACTGGTGGTAGCAGTCTTACACTTGGTGAAGTTGAAATGGAAAAGCCACCCGCCCGTTCGATCGAAGCAAACTGATCCCATAGTGAATATTCGCTTGGCCGCTAGAATCACTGATAAGCATGACATCGACGCGGCTTAATGAGTACGGCATATGAACTTTTCTACTCAGACAAATTAAATTCTCAAACATTTTTTTGAGGTAAAAGAAAAATAAATAAAGACGTTTGAAGTATTTGTAGTTAAAAATTATTTCCTATTTAGGCTAGTGTAAATGGGTATTAAAATGAGTAAAATGCATCATTTTGCCCGAAGCAGTTAGGTGTTAAGTAAACATTGCATGAGCCGATGAGCCAATGTCTGATGGCGTGTGCAGTCAACGCACGTGTTGTGGACAGTCATCTGTTACAGAGATAATTCGTAAGTAATTCTCCGTGAAACAGATTGCAATCAAAGGTGTGGGAGAATATTGGTTTTCCTGTTTCGTACTTCCTGTTTGAGTGTTTCGCACAAAATGAAAAATGTGCAAAAAATATTGGTTAAAAGTTAAACATAAAATTTTAATTTATCTAATAATAAACAATATAAATTTAAAACATTGTGTATTTTTTCTTTATTTCAAGAAAACTTTAGTCTATTTCACATTAATGGCGTGTGTATCGTGATGCACCCGTATCGTTGGTCTACAACATCAAGCTGTATCATATCGTGGCACAACGTATCGTTTCGGCCCTACTTATAATATTTTTAGAATTAGGTTAAAAAAAGGTTAAAAACATTGTCGCACTTGCGAAAAACTTGATTTCTCCTTTAGGTAATAGCGGACTAAAAGAACTAAAGTGTAGCTGGATAGCCCTATTAATGGACCACCATATGGTATCTAAATAATACGATTTCGATGGTAAGGAAAAAAATTATTGTATGCCAAAAATCTAGTATTTTCCTATTTTTTAACATTCTGAGACGCCCTTTTCTCGAAAACGACGCCACAGATTTTTCTTAAATTTTTCTTGCTCAAAGTCCTATCGGTTGTCTATATAGTAAATGCCAAATGAAAAGCGTTGAAATAATATAAGTGGTCCAAAAATGGCCTCAAACTTTGAAAAATCGTTAAATTTTTGGAAACGCTCTTTAATTTATCTTTTTTTTCCAAAACTACTCAATGGATGTTTCTGATACTTCTGGTACGTAAAGTTAAGTATCCAAAGAACTTCGTAAAGCTATCACAACAACGATCGTAAAACCGGAAGTAGTCGTAAAAATGTCCGATATTTTGAAGAAAATTAATTCTTTTACGAAAACCTTTTTTATTTATGAATATTTTTTGATGATATTTTACACAGGAATTATTGATATAAAATTAAACCATGCTAGTCCCGAAATGACATAGTTTGTGTTTAGTCGACGTTAAACCCCATTTCTCTCATCTCGGTAGTACCGGTTAATTTGAGATATAGTTTGTCTCCCTTTAAGTTTTTTACCTTTTTAATTTCAGTTTATGGGTTCCAAGTTTATTATTTATTGCCTGGTGTGTATAAAACAATTCTCAATTGCGAATTCTCAACTTATTTGTTACCGATAATGATTTCTTTTGGCACCGGAAGTGAAGTAATTTTGCCAGATTTTACAATTTTGACCGGTGTATTCGCAAGCAAATATTACTTAAAAATCTGATAGAGGGTGTCACTGAATCATAACAACTACAGTATCGTTTGGTAGCTCGATGGATCGGCTATTGTATGACGCACTTCCTGTCTGATTCCTGATATTAGGCGCCAAATTTCGAAAATTTAAAATTTTACAAAAAACTTTTTTATTTATGAATATTTTTTAGTCGTATTGTGCACAGAATTAAAGAGTCATCTGCCTAGTGCAAAAATGTTAAAATATTTTGTCTCAGTAATTTTCCTTGGCCGCCATTGGCTAATTCAGTTTTTCAGTCCTAGATTAATTTTTTATTGTTCGATTTGTATAAAACAAAGTTCATATGCTTCGTTGTCTCAATTGTCATTTTTATACGTCCACATTCATAATGTGAACGTATTATGCCGTCGCCCCTGTCTGTGTGTGTGTGTTTGTGTGTATGTATGTGTGTGTGTGTGTGTGTGTCTGTGGTTCGCCTACAGGGCGCAATTCTTCATTGATTTTCTTCAAACTTGGTATACTTATTCCTTATACCCCAAGGAAGATCCCTATTGTTTTTGGGGCATGCCCGACCCCCAGGGGCCGAGCCACGCCCATTTCTAGTATTTGTTTGTTTGTCGTCTACAGGCCACATTTCTTAACTTATAATCTTGAAACTTTGCATACATATTCTTTGTACCCTAAGGAACATCCCTATCGTTTGGGGTGTATGCCCCACCCCCAGGGGCAGAGCCACGCCCATTTTCTTTTCGTGTGTCTTTGTGTCGCCTACAGGGCGCAATTATTACTTGATTTTCTTCAAACTTGGTATACGTATTCCTTATACCCTAAGGAAAATCTCTATTGTTTTTGGTGCATGCCCGACCCCCAGGGACAGAACCACGCCCATTTTTAGTATGTATTTGTTTGTCGTCTACAGGCCACATTTCTTAACTTATAATTTTGAAACTTAGCATACACATTCTTTGTACCCTAAGGAACATCCCTATCATTTGGGGTGCATGCCCAACCCCCTGGGGCAGAGCCACACCCATTTTCTTATCGTGTGTCTTTGTGTCGCCTACAGGCACGGTTATTTTTTTTTAACGGTTCGGTTTTCGGTTTATTTGTAAAAACCGATACCGTACGGTTAAACCGAAAAACCGCACATCACTAGCGTGGATGTCATTGGAGGCGTGGAGTTATCCTTAGTTGTGTTACTACTATGTGCATCCAACAAAAGTGCAAATGGACGCTTAATGCATTTTCGACACAGTAATAGATACCAGTAATAGGGGTGAACTGGATTATCCAACTGTCTACCTGTACGATTAATGATAAATATCTAGGAAATTCTAATTTTAACATTTAGTAGAATCCAAATCTCAATTTTTTTACTGCAAGAAATTAATTTGTTGATTTAGATGTCACAGCTGCAATATTTCTTCTTATACCCCTGGGATCATCCGGAAGTGTAAATACTCGAGGGATTGGACCCTGATGACTTTTGATTTGGTCCAACATTCCACTACGTATAGCAACCATATATTCATATTCTTTCTCCACTTTTACAGGAAGCACACTCCAAGTATTTAATTTTTTATACACAGTGTTTAAGGTCATGAGACAAAGAATCCTATTGATTTTCAGCGATTTCCGATAATTAGTGCCAGAGTTATGGCCCGTGAACACTGGAAAATATCTTGTGGACGCTCTAGAGGCCAAAGTTAATATCCAATTGACTTTAAATTTATACACAGTGTTTAAGGTCATGAGACGAAGAAGCCTATTGTTTTTCAGCGTTTTCGGATAATAACTACCAGAGTTATGGCCCTTGATCACTTCAAAATATCTTGTGGACGCTCTAGAGGCCAAAGCTAATATCCGATTGACTTTAAATTTATACACAGTGTTTAAGGTCATGAGACGAAGAAGCCTATTGTTTTTCAGCGATTTCCGATAATAACTACCAGAGTTATGGCCCTTGATCACTTCAAAATATCTTGTGGACGATCTAGAGGCCAAAGTTAATATCCGATTGACTTTAAATTTATACACAGTGTTTAAGGTCATGAGACGACGAATCCTATTGATTTTCAGCGATTTCCGATAATTAGTGCCAGAGTTATGGCCCTTGATCACTTCAAAAAATCTTGTGGACGCTCTAGAGGCCAAAGTTAATATCCGATTTACTTTTAATTTATACACGGTGTTTAAGGTCATGAGACAAAGAATCCTATTGATTTTCAGCGATTTCCGATAATAACTACCAGAGTTATGACCCTTGATCACTTCAAAATATCTTGTGGACGCTCTAGAGGCCAAAGTTAATATCCGATTGACTTTAAATTTATACACAGTGTTTAAGGTCATGAGACGAAGAAGCCTATTGATTTTCAGCGATTTCCGATAATTAGTGCCAGAGTTATGTCCCTTGATCATCTCAAAATATCTTGTGGACGCTCTAGAGGCCAAAGTTAATATCCGATTGACTTTAAATTTATACACAGTGTTTAAGGTCATGAGACGAAGAAGCCTATTGATTTTCAGCGATTTCCGATAATTAGTGCCAGAGTTATGGCCCTTGATCACTTCAAAAAATCTTGTGGACGCTCAAGAGGCCAAAGTTAATATCCGATTTACTTTAAATTTATACACAGTGTTTAAGGTCATGAGACAAAGAATCCTATTGATTTTCAGCGATTTCCGATAATTAGTGCCAGAGTTATGGCCCGTGAACACTTGAAAATATCTTGTGGACGCTCTAGAGGCCAAAGTTAATATCCAATTGACTTTAAATTTATACACAGTGTTTAAGGTCATGAGACGAAGAAGCCTATTGATTTTCAGCAATTTCCGATAATTAGTGCCAGAGTTATTGCCCTTGATCACTTCAAAAAATCTTGTGGACGCTCTAGAGGCCAAAGTTAATATCCGATTTACTTTAAATTTATACACAGTGTTTAAGGTCATGAGACAAAGAATCCTATTGATTTTCAGCGTTTTCCTATAATTAGTGCCAGAGTTATGTCCCTTGATCACTTCAAAAAATCCTGCGGACGCTCTAGAGGCCAAAGTTAATATCCGATTGACTTCAAATTTATACATAGTGTTTACAGTCATGAGACTAAGTCGTCTATCGATTTTCAGTGATTTTCAATAATTGCTGCAAGAGTTATGGCCCTTGATCACTTCGAAAAAATATTGTGGAAACTCTAGAGGCCAAAGTTAATATCTGATCGACTTTAAATTAACACACAGTGTTTAGGGTCATGAGACGAAGAAGCCTATTGATTTTCAGAGATTTCAAATAATTATTGCCAGAGTTATCTCCCTTGATAACTTCAAAAAATCTTGTTACGCTATAAACTTATCATCCGATTGACTTTAGATTGATACACAGAGTTTAAGGTGTTGAAACGAACAAGTATTTTGATTTTCAATGAATTTTGATAACTGAACAGCTAAATCAATGATATTAAATGTTTCATGTATATACTAATTGTTAGTGTGGGGTAACACTTTATAAAAAGCAATCAAATTCTAATGATTTTCTGATAATTACATAATGAGCCGTTACTCTTAATCAGTTTTTAGTGTATTACAAATGTTTCATTAGCAAAAAAAGTAAAAATATGCGACAACCCTTGTTGACTGCCCGGACGATTTAGCTGCTGTGGGCGTATGTTTCGTTGCCTGGCAACCTATCTTTGGATTTTCGATCTCTTTTTTCTGCTATCCCTGATATTTAAAAAAAATGATACAATGATTTCACACAACAGGCTAGCTATTAGACTCTCGATTGACAAGAGTTTCACCACCCTCCCTTCATTATAACCGAAGTTATTGTGCCCTAAAGAATCAATAAATCAGCATGCTTATCTCTGCTTACCCCAGGCAGAAAATGCTCATCTTTACACTCAATCATGACATTGACCTAGTGAACGTCTAACCCAAGTTTAAACATTCTAGTTTAATTAGAAGGAGAGTTATTGTGTTCCAAAAACTCGGCCCTTCAAATTGCTTCTATTTTTCATTTTCAATTCAAAATGGTGACTCCCAGTTGACCTAAATGAAAATTCTACTCCCGACGTTTTTTAGGCCTTCCTCCAAGGATTCAGAAAATATAATTCCCGTGTCTGTAAGTAAAATAGCAAAATGGCGTTTGAGGTTTTTACATTTCAAGATGGTGGCACTTCCGGGTTGAGCTACAAACTCCATTTTTATACGCCCACATTGAAATGTGGTCGTATATTGTCGTCGCCCCCGTCCGTCCGTCGGTCCGTCGGTCCGGCGTCCACAATTGCTTGTGGACGCTCTACAGGCTAAAGTTAATATCCGATTGACTTTAAATTTATACACAGTGTTTAAGGTCATGAGACGAAGAAGCCTATTGTTTTTCAGCGATTTCCGATAATTAGTGCCAGAGTTATGGCCCTTGATCACTTCAAAAAATCTTGTGGACGCTCTAGAGGCCAAAGTTAATATCCGATTGACTTTAAATTTATACACAGTGTTTAAGGTCATAAGACGAAGAAGCCTATTGATTTTCAGCGATTTCCGATAATTAGTACCAGAGTTATGGCCCTTGATCACTTCAAAAAATCTTGTGGACGCTCTAGGGGCCAAAGTTAATATCCGATTGACTTCAAATTGATACACAGTGTTTAAGGTCATAAGACGAAGAAGCCTATTGATTTTCAGCGATTTCCGATAATTAGTGCCAGAGTTATGGCCCTTGATCACTTCAAAAAATCTTGTGGACGCTCTAGAGGCCAAAATTAATATCCGATTGACTTTAAATTTATACACAGTGTTTAAGGTCATAAGACAAAGACGCCTATTAATTTTCAGCGATTTCAGATAGTTAGTGCCAGAGTTATGGCCCTTGATCACCTCAAAAAATCTTGTGGACGCTCTGGAGGCCAAAGTTAATATCCGATTGACTTTAAATTTATACACAGTGTTTAAGGTCATAAGTCAAAGACGCCTATTGATTTTCAGCGATTTCCGATAATTAGTGCCAGAGTTATGGCCCTTGATAACCTCAAAAAATCTTGTGGACGCTCTAAAGGTCAAAGTTAATATCCGATTGACTTTAAATTTACACACAGTGTTTAAGGTCATAAGACGAAGAAGCCTATTGATTTTCAGCGATTTCTGATAATTAGTGCCAGAGTTATGGCCCTTGATCACTTCAAAAAATCTTGTGGACGCTCTAGAGGCCAAAGTTAATATCCGATTGACTTTAAATTTATACACAGTGTTTAAGGTCATAAGACAAAGACACCTATTAATTTTCAGCGATTTCCGATAGTGCCAGAGTTATGGCCCTTGATCACCTCAAAAAATCTTGTGGACGCTCTGGAGGCCAAAGTTAATATCCGATTGACTTTAGATTTATACACAGTGTTTAAGGTCATGAGACGAAGAAGCCTATTGATTTTCAATGATTTCAAATAATTACTACCAGAGTTATCTCCCTTGATAACTTCAAAAATTATTGTGACGCTATAGAGACCAAAGTTACTATCCGATTGACTTCAGATTGATACATAGAGTTTAAGGTGTTGAAACGAACCAGTATTTTGATTTTCAATGAATTTAGATAACTGAACAGCTAAATCCATGATATTAAATGTTTCATGTATATACTAATTGTTAGCGTGGGGTAAAACTTTATAAAAAGCAATCAAATTCTAATGATTTTCTGATAATTACATAATGAGTTGTTACTCTTAATCAGTTTTTAGTGTATTACAAATGCTTCATTACCGAAATTAGTAAAAATATGCGACAACCCTTGTTGACTGCCCGGACGATTTAGCTGCTGTGGGCGTATGTTTCGTTGCCTGGCAACCTATCTTTTGTGTACGAATCAGTGGTCTCGGAACTAGTAACCAAAAAAAAAATCAAGATGATTTGACCTATATTTCGTCGATTTTTTTGAAAATTTCGATCCTCAATTTCTCCAAGGGGAGATAATTTAGAAAATTTCTGAAGTCATCTTTCAAGTCGCATCATTAAGGTTTACTTACATATTAAATTTCATGAAAATCGTACAACTACTAAAGAAGTTGTCGAGTTGGTCTAAACTTCCGGTTCGATATCACAGCGACGAATTTTCGAAATTCGAAAATCCGAAATTGCAGATTTGAAGTAAATGTCTCAAGGTACTCATAGAAAAAAGAATTAATTAAATAGGTCAACTAGTCACAAAGTTACAGCATTGTAGGTCAAATGCATTCGTTCGTAAAATTCGGTGATTTCGGATTCGTAAAACGTTTTGAAAATATATTTAATCAAGGTTCGCACCCCATTTATGGGGGGGTAGGTCAAAGTTTCAGAAAGATCCCATGGTTAAATTCTGAGAAATCCGATTTGCAGAAATGACACAAAAAAAAAAAATAATAATAATAATAACTTTAACAGAAACAATAAGCTTTCATATGTAATATGAAAGCTTAACTAGATCTGCTACTGTCCCATGCAGATATGAAAGCTTTCATATTCACAGTCACTTCCTGTCACATGTCATGGGTCGTATGAATAATCCGAACAAGGAAAAAAAAATCATTAAAATCGGTCACAATCTAGTGAAGTTAATGTGATTTTTCACTCGTAAAGAATTTTGTCAGCACGAAAAACATCAAAGGCAAAAATCGAATTTTTGAAATATTCAAATACGGTATCCCGACTATCCTGAAATGTAATAATTTCAGACATAGGAGACGCATTGAACATACTATGCTCTATTGTGTTTGTTTACAAGTCCGTAAATGTCGACTTTTCACTATGTTTCATATTCACTTCAAAATGGTGACTACCAGTTGACCTCAATCAAAATTCTACTTCGAACTTCATCAAGACATTGACTTAGTGAATGCCTATACCAAGTTTGAACATTGTACCCCAATTAGAAAAAGAGTTATTGTGTTCCAGAGTCATCAAGGTATTGGCCTAATAAACACCCACACCAAGTCTAGCTGAATTAGAAAGAGAGTTATTGTGTCCCAAACTAGATCATTTCGGGACTAACATATAGTTCGATTTTATTTCAATATTTCGCTTGTGCGTAGAGGTCTTTAGCAGTGGAAGGAAACCGGAGGAAATGAAGAAAACCCACCAAGATGGACAGGCGACCTTACTCCTTGTCAGGTATGACCGGAGATTCGAAAACACACTAGCTGACTCAATGACAGGCTTTATCATACAGCGCGCGCCTGCTAACCATTCAGCCACCAAACTCCCCTTTGAAATCGGACACGTGCAATATGTCATATAAGAAGAATAACAAGTTGCTCACATACAAAATGGTAAATTAATGAGCTTAGGTCAAAAGGTTGAGCTACTGTTTTAGAGTATTTAATTGTTTTAAAGAGACACGTTAAGGGATGTTCATAGTTAAATGAAAGTTTAACTTTAAATAAGACGAACGTCTACCAATAAAATGAGGATTTAATAATACTAAAATAAAGTTTCAAATTATGAATAATTAATTATTGATCTAATGCAATGAAATGCTTTGATTTGACAGATGAAATGTACGATGGGTGTACACACTATGTGGCGAAGGCGTTGACCTGCTAGCCAGGAGGTCGGGTGTTCGATCCCTGCATTGGCCGAGAAAGTTCATCTCGATTTTTTGGCGTGTCCTCCCACCGGCGTGTACACATTGGAATGCACGTAAAAGATTCCTTAGCAGTTGGAATTCGATAATGTTGAATAAGCTCTATACGATGACTAAATGTGCAAATTGTAGCCTCCCACACTGCATGTTTTGCTTAACAATGAAAGGGTGCCGTTTTCAATTTTCGATCCTTTTATTCTTCTACTCCTGATATTTTGGACTGTTGATCGATGGTTTCATATAAAAGACTACCGATAAGACTCTTTGTACAAGAAGATCCCCAAAAATATTATGTTGACTTTAAGAGAAAAGGACCTTTAAAAATGCTCTAAATCGTAAAAATACGACTTTTTGGATTTTCGATCTCTTTTTTCTGCTATCCCTGATATTTAAAAAAAATGATACAATGATTTCACACAACAGGCTAGCTATTAGACTCTCGATTGACAAGAGTTTCACCACCCTCCCTTCATTATAACCGAAGTTATTGTGCCCTAAAGAATCAACAAATCAGCATGCGTATCTCTGCTTACCCCAGGCAGAAAATGCTCATCTTTACACTCAATCATGACATTGATCTAGTGAACGTCTACCCCAAGTTTAAACATTCTAGCTTAATTAGAAGGAGAGTTATTGTGTTCCAAAAACTCGGCCCTTCAAATTGCTTCCATTTTTCATTTTCAATTCAAAATGGTGACCTAAATGAAAATTCTACTCCCGACGTTTTTCAGGCCTTCCTCCAAGGATTCAGAAAATATAATTCCCGTGTCTGTAAGTAAAATAGCAAAATGGCGTTTGAGGTTTTTACATTTCAAGATGGTGGCACTTCCGGGTTGAGCTACAAACTCCATTTTTTGTGTACGAATCAGTGGTCTCGCAGCTAGTAACCAAAAAAAAAAATCAAGATGATTTGACCTATATTTCGTCGATTTTTTTGAAAATTTCGATCCTCAATTTCTCCAAGGGGAGATAATTTAGAAAATTTCTAAAGTCATTTTTCAAGTCGCATCATTAAGGTTTACTTACATATTAAATTTCATGAAAATCGTACAACTACTAAAGAAGTTGTCGAGTTGGTCTAAACTTCCGGTTCCAAATCACAGCGACGAATTTTCGAAATTCGAAAATCCAAAATTGCAGATTTGAAGTAAATGTCTCAAGGTACTCATAGAAAAAAGAAGTAATTAAATAGGTCAAATAGTCACAAAGTTACAGCATTGTAGGTCAAATGCATTCGTTCGTAAAATTCGGTGATTTCGGATTCGTAAAACGTTTTGAAAATATATTTAATCAAGGTTCGCACCCCATTTATAGGGGGGTAGGTCAAAGTTTTAGAAAGATCCTATGGTTAGATTCTGAGAAATCCGATTTGCAGAAAATACACAAAAAAAAAAAAAATAATAATAATAACTTTAACAGAAACAATAAGCTTTCATATGTAATATGAAAGCTTAACTAGTCCTTCGGATGGGACGAAGAATCAAGGTCCCGTGTACACATTGGAGTGCACGTAAAATATCCCTAAGCGGTTGGAATTCGATACTGTTGAATAAGCTCTATACGATGACTAAATGCGTAGATTGTAGTCACCCACACTTCATGTTTCGCTCAACAATGAAAGGGTGCCGTTTTCAGTGTTCGATCCTTTTGTTCTTCTACTCCTGATATGTTGGACTGTTGATCGATGGTTTCATATAAAAGACTACCAATAAGACTCTTTGTAGAAGAAGTTCCCAAAAAATAGTATGTTGACTTTACGAGAAAGACCTCTAAACATGCTCCAAATTGTAAAAATACGACTTTTTGGATTTTCAATCTCTTTATTTCGGCTATCCCTGATATTTAAAAAAAATGATACAATCATTTCACACAACAGGCTACCCATTAGACTCTCTATTGACAAAAGTTTCACCGCCCTCCCTTCATTATAACCGAAGTTATCGTGCCCTAAAGAATCAACAAATCAGCATGCTTATCTCGGCTTACCCTAAGCAGAAAATGCTCATCTTTGAACTCAATCATAACATTGACCTAGTGAACATCTACACCAAGTTTGAACATTCTAGCTTAATTAGAAGGAGAGTTATTGTGTTCCGAAGTCCGGGCCTTTCAAATTGCTTCTATTTTTCATTTTCAATTCAAAATTGTGACCATCACATGACCGAAATCAAAATTCTGCTCCCTACGATTTTTGGGCCATCCTTCAAGGATTCAGAAAATATAACTCCCGTGTCTGTAAGTAAGATAGCAAAAAAGCCTTAGTGATTTTTCACGTTTAAAGATGGTGGCACTTCCGGTTCGATCGACTAACTCCATATTTTGTGTACGAATCAGTAATTCCTTGTCTAGTATCAAAAAAATTTTTTAGGTCATTCTGACCTATATTTCGCCGATTTTTTTGAACATTTTGATCCTTAATTTCACCAAGGGGAGATAATTTAGAAAATTTCTAATTATATTTTTGAAGTCACATTGGTAGGATCTACTTATATACTAAATTGAATGAAAATCGCACAACTATTAAAGAAGTTGTCAAATTGGTCTAAACTTCCGGTTCGAAATCACAGCGACGAATTTTCGAAATTCGAAAATGTGAAACTGCTGATGAAAATGATTTTTTTCAAGGTATTCAAAGAAAAAAGATTTAGTAAAATCGGTCAAAAAACAATAAAGTTACGACTATGCAATGTCCATTTTGTCGTTCGTAAATTTCGGTGATTTCGGATTCGTAAAACGTTTTGAAAATATATTTATTCAACAGCTACCACCCATTTTTGGGGGGGTAGGTAAAAGTTTCATAAAGATACTGTGGTTAGATTCTGAGAAATCCGATTTGTGGATAAAACACAAAAAAAAAATAATAATAATCTTAACAGAAACAATAAGCTTTCATATGTAATATGAAAGCTTAATAATAATTTTAACAAAAACAATAGTGTTTCACACAAGCTTCGCAGTGTGAAACCCTAATAAATGCATTTTTTGTACAATCATACGGTTAGACTAGGAGTGGCCATTTTTCTGTCAAACAGTTATATTTTCGAACAGTATTTTAAGTGGTTATTTTTCAAACAATCTGGGGCCATAATTCTGGAAAGAACAATTCAATATGCACAAATATTGCACAGAACCGATATCTTTGGGTTATAAACATATATTTTAAGTTTCATCAAAAACTTGTTACCTCTAGAAGCATCACTTTACACTACTTGCCTGGCAGTTTTTGTCTGATTTTCACAAAATTCGAACGATTATATTTTCAGGCTTTTTTTAAAACGGATAGAAATTGTGGCTTCTAGAGGGTCCACAAGGTTTTTCGAACAGTCAGGGGCCATAATCCTTGAAGTTACGGACAGATACATGCCAATATCGATAAACTTATATTTGTTCAAAAATAGCTCACCAGAAATGGTATCAAAGACTTTATATAAAATATGCTTTTTATTCGCCCGCATTTTTATTTTTATCACCCTAAGATCTCGGTTCCTTTCGATATTGGCATGTATCGGACTGTAACTTCATGGGTTATGGCCCCTGATTGTACGAAAAATCACGTCTTTAGCTTGTGAAGAGTGTAGAGGTCACAATTTTGAACCGATCTTTGGGTTATCAACATACATGTCAAGTTTCATTGAAATCGGTTCAAAATTGTGACCTCTATAGGGTCCACAACCTTAATATAACATATTTTTACACTATTCGCGTACAACCGGCGGCCATTTTGTCTGTCAATTTTGGTTCGATTTTCACAAAATTCGAACTCACCCTTCATAATCATGTAACGATGATGTAATCAAACAGTTTTTAAAATCGGATTACAATTTTGACCTCCAGAGAGACAATCAGGGGACATAATTCAGGAAGTTACGATCCGATGGGCGCAAATATTGAAAGGAACCAAGACCTTTGGTTTATAAACATACATGTCAAGTTTCATGAAAATCGGTTCAAAATTGTGACCTCTATAGGGTCCACAACCTTGATATAACATACAGGTCACAATTCTATGGAATACAATTACTGCTTATTACTGAGCGACGTTTTGACTAGGCTTCTCTAGTCGTTATTAAAGCTGAACTCCGGTTACAAAAATGCCGAAATAATTAAATAAAAAAAAAGTTAACGCCCCAATACTTGTGTCCAAGTTGTGAAATAAATATGGCGGACATGGAGGTTTATGACGTGGAAAGGTAAGCCGTTCTCACTTCCTGTTTGTTTGTTGTCGGCCAGCTGTACACATCCGGTTTTATTCTTACACTGATGGCTCTATTTTGTCCCATGACGAAATTACCATCCTCTTCAAGGGGATTAAAGTTTGCACCGACCACAAAGTCCCCAAACAATGACACCTACATTGTCAACATTGAGAAAGGATTACGCCAACTCGCTCCATGTGGTAAAGTCGATTACCTACGGCACCAAATAACTGAAATACTAACAAAAGCAACCATTAAACAGCAGACGACCAATGTTTCCCGCCAATAAAGGAAAGCCCTCAGTGACCTAAAAGACAATAGATCTATCACAATTGTATCCGCTGACAAGGGAAAAGCAACAGTCATCATGAACACTGATGAGTACCTCACAACTGTCAACAGTTTACTCCAAGATCCGTCAACATATAGAAGAATCCGCAACGAACGCGCACAACGACAGCCATGAAAAATTGCTTAAAAAACTTAAAGAAGACAAACAGATCTCTGAAGCTCTCTATTACAAACTCAGACCAAACCACCCTTGACCGCCTTATGCCAGGGCTACTATAAAAATCCATAAAAACCCCATGAAAGCCCGTCTGTTGGTGTGTTCTTGAGACTCAGTCTTCTACAATACAGCTCAATATTTATCAAAACTACTTTCCCAACTTGGCACAACAGCACCATCGTCCTTCATCAAAGATTCGGATGAATTCTGTGAGAAACTGCAGAATATTCAAAACACCGGGAGGATGGTCTCGTATGATGTTGTAGATTTGTTTGTGTACCCAGGGAAAAGGCTCTGAAGATTCTACGCAAGCGCATAGATAGCTTAGACAACCCACTAGAGACTACCCTATCAACAGACAACACCATACTCTTGTTGAAACAATGCATCAATTCAACATATTTCTCCTGGGGCGACAAATTTTACGAACAGACCAATGGATTACCCATGGGAAGCCCCCTCTCTCCTTTAATTTCAGAAATATTTTTAACTGATTTAGAAGAGAAGGCGCTGCAAACGTCCACTATAACCCCATCATGCTTTTTTAGGCAAGTAGATGACACTTTTGTTATTATCAAACAACAAGATGATCCAAAAACACTGTTACAACACCTCAACAGGCAACACCCACGTATTAATTTCACAATGGAAACCGAAAATAATTACCAACTACCCTTCCTAGTTGTGTATCTAAAACCAACAATTTGATCCGTACCAGTGTCTACAGGAAACCAACCCACACCGACCAATATATTCACTTCAAATCCAACCACCCGAATAGCATCAAATCGGCCACAATTTCAACTCTGGTGAACCGTGCGAAAAAGATATGTGATCCTGAGAGCCTTTCCAAGGAAATTGATCATCTCAAACATGTCTTCACAAATTTCAACGGCTATCCAGAGAAGTTTGTAACAAACACCATCAAAAAGACCCTGTCGGCAAGTGCAGCTAAACCAAAACCCCTGACTGCCCCAGTAAGAATCTTCCTTCCATTCAACGACAAAGTCTCCTACCAAATCAAACAGCTACTAATGCAACAGCCAGAAATAGATGTAACTTTCACAAAAAGCAACAGCACCAAAGATATATTAAGAGCTAATGGGGTAAACTAAATCCAACACAACTGCCACAACCAAAGGGATGTGTTTATCAGATAGTATGCAATTGTGGAATTTCTTACGTCGGCGAGACAAAGAGACCATTGAATAAAAGGATAGATGACCACAAGTCGAAAGCAGCAACCAACAACTCCGCTGTAGCTGAATACTTGAACTCCAACCCTTGCCACAGAGTCCGATGGTCCAACGTAAAAGCACTATGCAAGAACATCAACAACAAGAGAGCACGCTGATTGCATGAAGCCATTCAAATACGACGACACAAACCCCAGATGAACAGAGATCAAGGATTGTTCCTCCCCAGGGCGTATGACACTCTTATTGCAAAATTGAGGGCTAAGCATAACTATTTTATTTCATTTCAATCATACTCAATACTTAACAATATTCAGTTTAAAAATAAATTTTTAAGTCTGTAATAACACTACAATTTGCAAAAATAAAAATCAGCAATTTGAAACTATTTTTATTAAGCTTATTGTTTCTGTTTTTTTTTTTGTGTATTTTCTGCAAATCGGATTTCTTAGAATCTAACCATGGGATCTTTCTGAAACTTTGACCTACCCCCCAAAAAATGGGGTGCGAACGTTGTTTAAATATATTTTCAAAACGTTTTACTAATCCGAAATCACCGAATTTTACGAACGAAAAAACTGACAATGCATAGTCGTAACTTTGTTATTTTTTTACCGATTTTACTAATTCTTTTTTCTTTGAATACCTTGAAGAAAATCATTTTCATCTGCAGTTTCACATTTTCGAATTTCGAAAATTCGTCGCTGTGATTTCGAACCGGAAGTTAGACCAATTTGACAACTTCTTTAAAAGTTGTACGATTTTCATGAAATTTAGTATATAAGTAGACCTTACCGATGTGACTTCAAAAATACATGTATAATTAGAAATTTTCTAAATTATCTCTCCTTGGTGAAATTAAGGATCAAAGTTTTCAAAAAAATCATCGAAATATAGGTCAGAATGACCTAATTTTTTTTTTTGATACTAGACAAGGAATTACTGATTCGTACACAAAATATGGAGTTTGTCGATCGAACCGGAAGTGCCACCATCTTTAAACGTGAAAAATCAATAAGGCTTTTTTGCTATTTTACTTACAGACTCAGGAGTTATATTTTCTTAATCCTTGTAGGAACGCCTAAAAAAAACGTCGGAGTAGAATTTTGATTTAGGTCAAATGAGAGTCACCATTTTGAATTGAAAATGAAAAATACTAAGCAATTTGAAGGGCCGAGACTTTGGAGCACAATAACTCTCCTTCTAATTAAGCTAGAATGTTCAAACTTGGTGTAGACGTTCACTAGGTCAATGTCTTGATTGAGTGCAAAGATGAGCATTTTCTACTTAGGGTAAGCAGAGATAAGCATACTGATTTGTTGATTCTTTAGGGCACGATAACTTCGGTTATAATGAAGGGAGGGCGGTGAAACTTTTGTCAATAGAGAGTCTAATGGGTAGCCTGTTGTGTGAAATGATTGTATCATTTTTTTTAAATATCAGGGATAGCCGAAAAAAAGAGATTGAAAATCCAAAAAGTCGTATTTTTACAATTTGGAGCATGTTTAGGGGTCTTTCTCATAAAGTCAACATAATATTTTTTGGGAACTTCTTCTACAAAAAATCTTATTGGTAGTCTTTTATATGAAACCATCGATCAACAGTCCAACATATCAGGAGTAGAAGAACAAAAGGATCGAACATTGAAAACGGCACCCGTTCATTGTTAAGCGAAACATGTGTGGGTGACTACAATCTACACATTTAGTCATCGTATAGAGCTTATTCAACAGTATCGAAAAAAAATTTTGGAAGAAATAATAGGGTTGGTGGTGGAATTGGAGTTTTCTTCAAGGACACTGTCATTGTCAAAATCCTTTCATCCGGAGAAACAATGTCTTTCGAATACGTGCAAGTTGAAGTAAAGATCATGTCGTTCGCGATTACAGTAGTGGGCATATATAGATCCCCATACTCAGAACAGCATCCAATATCTTTTACTACACTCCTTTCTGAATTTGAACAATATGCAAGTGTCGTACTGTTGAATTCTAACAGATCCTTATTTTGTGGGGATTTCAACATACATGTTAATAAAGCATCTCATGTTGATAAAGTGAAATTCAATGAACTATTAGATTCATTTTCTCTAAACCAAGTTGTGTGCGACCCAACCCATATTTCTGGTAACAAACTTGACTTAATATTGACCAGTGAAGATAGTGATTACTCGCTTACTGATTTGGCAACAGACCACTATTTTTCTGATCATGTGTTTCTATCTGCAACCATTTCAACATGTTGACCAACCCTGGTTCGCAAGAAAATACAATATCGGAACATTAAATCGATAAATCAAGTACAGTTTCGATCTGATTTATCAACCATTACTGATCATTTAATATCAATCAACGACATCAATACTCTTGTACCAGAATATAACAATCTGCTTTCTGATTTACTAAATCAGCATGCACCATTAAAGACGAAGACTGTGACAGTTCATCGATCTGTTCCTTGGTTTGATCATGAAGCCCTGCGTCTTAAAACGTCAACACCTAACGCAGAACGACGTTGGGTCAAACATAAAACGTCAGAGAACTTTGAAACTTTTAGGACTATCCGTAATACATACTCTCACCATTTGTTTCGCGCTAAGACTTGCTTTATTCGGAACATAATCGATGACTGTGGAAACAATTCCAAACGCATGTTTGAAACAGTTTCACGTCTTCTCGGCACTTCCAGAAGGTGTATCAGATTTACAGCTCGCCAATGACTTTGCGTGTTACTTTCAAGGTAAAGTAGAAACCATCTGTCATAACTTAGAAGGACACCCAGTCTTTGATTCATACTCAAATGTTGACATCAGCACAGTGATCAAGCTCATCCGCAATGCAAAGCCAACTAAATGTAGCTTAGATCCAATCCCATCCATGTTGGTGAAGGAACATTGTGAGTGATATCCTCGCTCCAGCCATCCATAATGTGATAAATGTTTCATTATCAACTGGTGTATTTCACAGTTATTGGAAACAATCTATTATTAATCCTTTGTTGAAAAAACAAAATCTTGACCTTAAAAAAAAGAATTATCGTCCAGTGAGCAACCTGTCATTCTTGTCTAAATTAGTCAAGAAAGCATCCATGATTAGCTTTACCCAACACATGAATCAGCACCAACTACTCCCGCCTTATCAGAGTGCATATCGTGCTAATTACAGCAGAGAGACTTTGACGTTGAAGATTTATAATGATCTTCTGCACAGCATGGAACAACAGTTTTTATCCCCCTTCGTTGCGATTGACTTAAGTGCAGCATTTGACACCGTCAATCACCAACTACTTCTTGATGTCTTGGAAAAGTGCTTCGGCATGCGCGAAACGGCAGCAAAATGGACACACTCTTATCTGAGTGATCGGGACTTTAAAGTCAAGATTGAAGACACGTATTCAGATCCAGTGAATATCAGTTATTCCGTACCTCAGGGTAGCATAAATGGTCCTATCTTTTTTACTTGCTATTCCAGCACTTTACAGTACTTTGTGGGTAAAGATCAGACTTTGATCACAACATCTACAGATCATGCATCCGAAGGGCAATCCATTTTGGATTTGTCAGCAACAATGGACGACATAAAACAGTGGATGCTGATGAATATTCTCAAGATGAACGACGACAAGTCAGAGTTCATTGTGTTTGGCAGTTCACGGGCTCTTTCCAAATGTATTACACCCATGATAAAAATCGGAAGACACTATTTGGACAGACCGACGTGTTTAAAGCTGGCCAACGCACTTATATTTTCACATTTAGACTATTGTAAGGGTCTCTTTGTGAATTTACCAAAAACAACACTTGCCCCTCTTCAACGAGTGCAAAACCTTACGGCCAAAATGATTCTTGGACAATCCAAATTCTCCAGTTCATCTGACGCCCTAAAACAACTTCATTTTCTCCCAATACATGTCCGTGCTGAATATAAAACCTTACTCATGGTATATAAATGTTTGAACAATAATGCTCCAGATTACTTTTGCGATCTTTTAATTAATAACCCGAATCGATATTCCACACGATCGTCGATCACCCAGGATTTACATGTTCCAAAAACAAAATATAAAACCTTTGCTGACAGATCTTTTAGTGTAGCAGGACCAAAACTATGGAATAGACTACCGCGAAATCTAAAAGAGTGTTCTTCTTTGGAAAGTTTTAAGAAGACTTTAAAAACACATCTATATCAAAGAACTTTCTGCAAATAACTTTTATTATGTATTTATTAATTTAATTGGTGTGTTGTGTTGTGTGTTGGTGTGTTTGTATATCCGTTGTTCATGTAAAGTGCCATTGAATACATCAAAGATGTAATAATGAGCGCTATATCAAATTCAATAAACATAAACATCAAATTCCAACTGCTTAGATATATTTTACGTGCACTCCAATGTGTACACGGGACCTTGGTTTTTCGTCCCATCCGAATGACTAGACAGCTGTCCTTGTCAGGCCCACCGTTCTGCCTCACTGACAAGGGGGTACCACGCCGGAAAATCAAGATAAACTTTCTCGGTGCAGAACTTTCAATTCAGGCCAAACGTTCATTGCATACGATTTAAGCCCCAATAACACTTTTGTTGTAACTGAAAAATATGTCCCAATCTTCATTCTGGTCAACAAATCGTATTATTTTAGAACATTCCAATTAAATGACGATATAAATTTCATCTTAACACACATAATTTAAAAAATTGGAAAAATTCAACCAATTGATTCGAAAAGTCTAGCGTAAACCTTTTCAAATGTGACTTGGATTTTAAAATATTTTCGAAACCCTCTGGACAACTAAAATAGGTTGTAATGGATAATTTACACAACAGGTAGGTAGGGCTGGACGGTAATTTCGATAAATCAATATATCGCGGTTTGGAAATTATATTGACGGTAATTTTAAGACCCCCAGAAAAAACGCAATATTCCAATATATCGTTTGACGCCATATACATGTACCGCGGTATGCACTGCAATATTCTCTTAATTTAGTCCCGAACTTGCTTTAGAAACCCCCGAATAACTAAAGTTAATTGGACTCGTGGTTCGTAAACTGGGGGTTTACTCCAGTTCATTACAAAACTGTAAATCCTTTTTTTTTTTATTAAAAAAAACCCTTTAAAATGATTTAATTGAAAGTAGAATTTAATTTTTTTTTTAAAAACCCTTCAACTGCAGTCGTGTTTTGTTTAATTTTTTGTATAATTGTTTGGTGATACAAAATTGAAAATAACTGTTAGTGTGGATGAATTATTGTTATATTGTAACAAAATTAATTTCATTGTTCACTTTTGTGTTCATATACATGTGCTGATTATAAAATAAAAAGAGTTTTGTTTCTGAAGAAGTAGGCCCAATTGGCTGTAATATGATCAACTGTTTTTCTGAACTCAGAACGGAATAGACATGGTTCTAGTTAAATAAAATATATATTTAGTATGATGCAGGATGATTAATTAAAACAACCAGCAAGGTAATAAACTCGAGGGGTGCCTCATTGCTGTTGGAGAGGATTAGCACCCCCTTTTCTAAGGCTTTTCGACAACACTTGCTTGGTGCACCAAATTGTCGCAATACTGACAATATATTGAGGAATTTTGAAAAAATATCGCAATATTGAAATTTTCAAATATTGTCCAGCCCTACAGGTAGGACATTTAAACATCTAGTACTTAGAATAAGGGTATTATTTATTTTCTGGAGCTACCAAGCCAGCAAGAATGTTATTGTCCCTTTAAGCTGGTGAGTTAGAGCTTATTTTCAAAAGTTTTGTAATAATCGGTTGGTAATTAAACTGTTAAAACAGAAAATTTCGCCCGGTTGAAATGTTTCTTGCTATAAGTCAGCAATTTCCAGATTTTAGAGAGGCTGAATGGTTAACATGTGCGCGCTGTATCGTAACGTTTGTCATTGAGTCAAACGGCGTTGTTTCGATTTCCAGGTTGCATGTGACATGGAGTATGGTGTCCAACCTCGTGGGTTTTCTCTGTGTCCTTTGGTTTCCTCCTAACAGCTAAAGACCAGTACGCGCAAGGGAAGTTTTTAAATAAAATTTTAAAAAACATATGTTAGTCCCGAAATGACCTAGTTTTTTGTCAAATGGATGTTAAGCCACATTTCTGTCTTTCTCTTTTATTTTTAAAGTTTTGTAATGATTGGTTGGTACTGTAAAAGTGATAAAACAGAAAATTTCGCCCGGTTGTAATGTTTCTCACTTTAAAGTCAGCAATTTGCCGATTTTAGGGGGCAAACGTTTAATGCGGACGATTAAGCTGGTCAGGAGGAGCTTATTTTTAAAAGTTTTGTAATATTCGATTGATAATTAAAGGTACCGTGCAAATTAAACTGTTAAAATAGAAAATTTCACCCGGTTGAAATGTTTCTCGCTGTATGTCAGCAATTTGCCAAATTTAGGGAGGTTACGTGGCTGAATGGTTAGCACAGCTGCGCTCTGTATCGTAACGTCTGTCATTGAGTCAACTGGCATTGTTTCGATTGAATGCCCAGTTGAAATGTTTCTTGCTATAAGTCAGCAATTTCCCGATTTTAAGGAGGCTGAATGGTTAGCATGTAAGCGCTGTATCGTAACGACTGTCATTGAGTCAACCGGCGTCGTTTCGATTTTCAGGTTGCACGTGACATGGAGTATGGTGTTCAATCTCGTGGGTTTTCTCCTTGTCCTTCGGTTTCCTCCCACTCCTGAAGACCTGTACGCGCAAGGGAAGTTTTTAAATATAATTAAAAGACATATGTTAGTCCCGAAATGACCTCGTTTGTGTCGAATGGACGTTAAGCTGCATTTCTCTCTTTCTCTTTTATTTTTAAAGTTTTGTAATAATCGGTTGGTAATCAATGGTACTGTAAAAGTGATAAAACAGGAAATTTCACCCGGTTGTAATGTTTCTTACTTTAAAGTCAGCAATTTGCCGATTTTAATGGGCAAACGTTTATTGCGAACGATTAAGTTGGTCAGGGGGAGCTTATTTTTAAAAGTTTTGTAATATTCTAAAATTCGTCGCAGTGAATTCGAACCGGAAGTTGAGACCAACTTGACAAATTCTTTAATAGTTGTACGATTTTCATGAAATTTAGTGTGTAAGTAGACATTACTGATGCGACTTGAAAAATGACTTTTAAATTTTTATAAATTATCTCCCCTTGGTGAAATTAAGAATTAGTGTGTAAGTAGACATTACTGATGCGACTTGAAAAATGACTTTTAAATTTTTCTAAATTATCTCCCCTTAGAGAAATTAAGAATCAAATTTTTTAAAAAAAATCGTCGAAATAAAGGTCAGAATGACCTTTTTTTTTTTCGATACTAGACAAGTAACTACTGATTCGTACACAAAACATGGAGTTTGTCGATCGAACCGGAAGTGCCACCATCTTGAAACGTGAAAAAACAATAGAACTTTTGCGATATTGCACACATACAGACATGGGACTTACATTTTCTTAATCCTTGAAGGAAAACCTAAAAAACTTTCCGAGCAGAATTTTGATTTAGGTCAGCTGATGGTCGCCATTTTGAAGTGAATATGAAACATAGTGGAAAATCGACATTTACGCACTTGTAAACAAATACAATAGGGCATTGTATGTTAAATGCATCTCCTGTGTCTAAAATTTAATACATTTCAGGATAGCCGGGATACGGGTCGAAATTTTGGGTATTTGAATATTTCAAAAATTCAAATTTCGCCTTTGATGTTTTTCGTGCCGACAAAGTTGTTTACGAGTGAAAAATCACATTAATTTCGCTAGATTGTGACCAATTTTAATGACTTATTTTTTCTTGTTCGGATTATTTATATGACCCATGACATGTGACAGGAAGTGACTGTGAATATGAAAGCTTTCATATCTGCATGGGACAGTAGCAGATCTAGTTTTTATTATTATTTTTACATTTATTTTTATTTTATATTATTTTATTTTTGCTTTTCAGGCCTGCTGTTATTGTAATTTAAGCACTTAATAGTTCTAATCCTGCCTCCCTTCATCACTATAACATCCAGTGGAAGTACTACTCACCATTTTAAATAGTCAGCCTTCATTTATTGTTCTAAGGGTTCTTCATATATCAGTATAATCACTCGCATCAACATGCGCATATATATAAATTATTTTCCGTCCTATATAAAAAAATCTCACCCTCTCGGCAGGGTTCAATTTAAGCGGTATCGCATCGCAAAAAGCGACTCATATCGCGGTAAAAGCGATAGAATTATTTTATTCATTAGCCAAAAATTGTTTTCAAACTTGTGAAGTGCGATTCATTATATTTTGGATGAATGTGGAGTATAATCGTAAATGCAGGACTAACTTCACTTGTTTAATATTCCAAGTTGTGGTCGTGATTAATTTGAAACAGTTTTTATTTAAATATATTCGATAACTAGAAGACAATGCAGACTCTGTTTTTAATCACACGTGTTTATAAAATATGTTAATAAAAATAGAATAAAACGACGCAGTCTTTTATGATTGGCTAACTTAACTGAAAACTAAAAGTAGACATCTCGCGAGACGCGTGAAACGTGCCGTTTTTGACGAATGTCTGACAAAAATGTTATGCTGATGGCATATTATCGGGTTGATATTTTAAAGGCAGAGGGGAGGATGTTTTTAAATAGAGAAATAAACAAGCAACGCCGCGCCTACAAATATTTCGATTGGAATGGTGTAATTTAAAGTATTGTACAGTACATGTAGTTTTGATTTAGACGATCGGGGATAGACGGTAACTAGTAACTGAAATTTTTTTTGGAGATGTCAATTTTTTATTAACTTCATCCATACATAAGTCGAAGGGGAGTGTACAATGGAGGCCGGACATTGGCGGAAAAAGTATCCACTTATACCCCGAGAAATCTGAATTGCAAATATTTGTAGGCTACGTTTTACTGCTCCTCAAATATGAGCAAATGCTATTCAAATTTTGAATTGATTAGCCAAAATGTGAATCTGTCGCAAAAATTTGCTACTCATTGGTTTTAGACTAAATTGAACCCTGCCTCTCGGGATGTTGTATTCATTTAAGGCAGATCAAATCGTTGTAAATACTCCACAACAATCAATTCATTAATCATTTGTGTTTATTTCAGTGAAAAGGGTGGTTCATAGAATTTGATCAATTTCCATTTTCTCTGACCGTTTGTCCTTATTAAAACCTACTAATTGTTGTATATACTCCACAACACTTAACCATTAATCAATTAGTTAGTTTGTTTTTATTTTTTTACGCCCACATTTTCATGTGGACGTATATTGTCGTCGCCCCTGTTCGTCCGTCCGTCCGTCCACAATTGTTTGTGAACAGTCTACAGGTCACAATTTTTATCGGATTTCAATGAAACTTAAAATATAAGTTTATCACCCTAAGATCTCGGTTCCTTTCTATATTGGCATGTATCGGAGTGTAACTTCATGGGTTATGGCCCCTGATTGTACGAAAAATCGTGTGTAGAGTGTAGAGGTCACAATTTTGAAGCGATTTGGATGAAACTTGAAATGCATGTTTATAACCCAAAGATCTTAGTTCCTTTCGATATTTGCGCCAATCGGATCGTAATTTCCTGAATTATGGCCCCTGATTGTCCAAAAAATCGCCCTTTTTAGCTTGTGGTCCCTCTGGAGGTCAAAATTGTTATTCGATTTAAAAAACTGTTTGATTATATCACCATTCCATGGTTATGAAGGTTGAGTGTGAATTTTGTGAAAATCGGACCAAAATTGACGGACAAAATGGCCGCCGTTTGTAGGCGAATGGTGTGAAAATATGTTAAGGTTGTGGACCTTATAGAGGTCACAATTTTGAACCGATTTTGATGAAACTTGACATGGGTCATTCCATATCAAGTGGACCAATTTTGGGGAAATTGGGAAATCCACCCCCTCAAAACAATCTGGAAAAAATATATGTTATATATTTTGGTTGCCATTTTGGTTATGTGGGACAAGTGGCAAAATTTTAAAATAGACAGGAAATGAATCTTCTGTTACCCTTTTACAACATAATCAAAAATCCAAAGTTGGCCCGTGCTCTTTGATATTTTTAATTTTCATCCGAAGTTTGTAAATATACATGTGTTTTTGCCGATTTTAGCATTTTCATGAAAAATTGCCTTTTTATGATCTCTGAAAAAAAGCTTCTAAATAGGTTAGACCTACCAAATCCACCATTCTAGATGAATTTTGTGCGTAGATCACGAATATAACATCAGTTCAGACGTAGGATGTAGCAGTGAGCTTTAATTTTACCTTCAAAATGCAACTTTTCGTTATTACAGGTACAATGAAGGAAAATTAATGAAAGGTTGGTTTTCAAGATCAGTTTTTAATTACTACTGGATGATGTACTGTAGTCAAATTTACCAATCTAGGAGAAATTTTTACGTAGATTACGAATATGACATCAGTTCAGGCATAGGCTATGCTGTTTTAATTTTATTCTCTCTTTAAATCGGAAAAAAATAAGGAAAATTCTTTTTTTCCAACTATTCATGAGAAATGTTTGTTTGAAGACCAGGGGCCTGTTTCACGAAATTCTAACTAAGTTAAAATCCAAATTTTAGTAATTTGATTGGATAATATTAGATTGATTTTAGTACTTAGCGAAGCAAAATTGAAGAACAGTAGAATCTGCATTAAGCAGCCACCCACGGGAAATTTTAGGATTGACCGCTTAACGGGAGTGGCCTCTTAATAAAATCTCAAGTTTTTTGTGCCGACATCAATTAATATTACGCTTGGGTGCACTTGCATCGGTAAATTTGGCCGTCGCTGAATCTCGGACATAACTTCCGTAAACATGTCATTTTGTCCCAACCTTCAATACTACTGTCTATCATTGTCATGCATTCGATAATATTTATCCATTTTTGTAAAATCTCATGTTTTTTTTGTGCTGACATCAATTAATATTACGCTTGAATGCATTGGAAGCAAACACAAATGCAATACTTCACTTGCATCGGTAAATTTGGCCGTCGCTGAATCGCCGACATAACTTCTGTAAACTTGTCATTTTGTACCAACCTTCAATACTACTGTCTATCATAGTGATGTATTCGATAATATTTATCCATTTTTGTGAAGAAAATCGATGAATTAATTTTATTTTATCAAAGAAGCACACGAACCAAAAAACATCGCTGATTTAGCTTCCGATTCACAGGGGGTGTAACTCTGTATGTAATATTACAGGTGGCGCTAAAAACGTCTATTTAACCATAGAAATATAGACTAGAATAGCAATGACGTCTTTTACAACGACGTCATAAGTCGGCCATATTGGAAGTTGTATGACGTGAAAAGTAAACACTGCAAATCGCGCTATATAGTGCGAGGCGTTTTCTATTCTTTGCGTTTTTATGATACTGCAACCTATTATTTTGAACTATGAACGTGCGGCAATTTTGTTTTCACGTTGATGTTACAATTTCTAATAAAAATACTTGTATAAATAGTCCAATCAATTTATATTATCTTGCCCGTACGCTTATTTCATTAATGACATTATTTGGCGCAGAAGTTGTGGAATTTAATATTTGTTGCGAAAAAGTATTCGGAAAATATCGTTAATAAATGTCTCTTAGTCTTGAGTTCACATAATTTAGGCTTAATTTACACCTTTAAATTAACAATTTTTAAAATTAATTACTGATTTGTGTATTCGTTGCTCTACAGTAGTATCAATCTTTCACTCCTATACTGACTCGATAAACAAAAGCCACAGACAAAATACCTTCAGTTTAACTTTGATATAAAATTATATATCCATATTTTAGAATCCAAATTCTACATATTTTTCAACATCAGTGTCATACCCCTTTCCTTAACATTAAATTTAAAGCATGGTTTGAGACGCATGCTATTACTTAGCGGAATCTACGTCAATACGGATTATGGAATTGCATAAACTATTTTTTTCATTGGTCAGAGGCGTCTAACCGCGGGAAAATTTACCGTTACTATTGGCTGACAGCATGCATGCACGAATCAAATCATCTAATTGGAGAGAGAGAGAGAGAGAGAGGTGGGGGTTTAACGTCCAATCGACATAAGCTAGGTCATTTCGGGACTAACCTATGGGTTAATTTTATTTCAATAATTCGCTTGCGCGTATGGGGTCTTTAACAGTGTGAGGACCCGGAGAAAACCCAGGAGGTTGGCATCTTATTTGGATATTGCATACTTTATAGAATATTGGTTGTACACTTTATAGAACAATGCTTGGACCGATAACCTCATTGGCCAACACGTATTACCTTTTATTAGTGTGCTTCCTAGTTTGCCATAATATACAATAAAAATAAGAAATATGTTCGCGTGAACAAAACCAAAATTCCCATTGGACAAGTATTCGAAGATTCTTTTACATGGGCTTTATTTGTAGTGTGACGACAGCGATTTTATCCTCGGAGTACAGCAAAAAAAAGGAGCTCTTCTATTTTGACGTTTGCGCGAGTCGAGAAAAGCGAGAGCTATCACTCGCGTCAAACATATGAAACACTGCTATCGTATCGTTACTAATGTATGAATGAAATATTAAAAATACATAATACTTGTTTTTTAATTTGTGGGATAAAACGGCCCGATATAAATGGGATGAAACGACCCGTGTAATTTCAGGATGAAACAGCCCGGGGTGAAACGGTCGTGGGATGAAACGACCTGCTCCCTATCAGATTAGGCCTAAATTCTGTGACAAGAGACATTCATTAATGAATACTTCATATATTCAAGTCAACTTTTATTGCGGTAATTGCATTAAAGGAATATCGCGCGGCAATGCAATTTTATTTATGAAGACTTGATGGCAGGCTTACATTCCACAATTGTTTGCTATTAATGATAACAAAAAAACAACGAATTATTCAGACGTACATTTATGATTTTGCGCATAAGAAGTCGGAGAATGATGGGAACAGAAGCTTCGCCAGAACCGCGCAAAAATGGCGGGAAGATCCACAAACTTAGTACATATTTGTCTTTCACGTTCCGTGTAAAAACGAGGGGTTATAACCAAAGGTATATGTGCATTAATTGTTTTTCCAATATTTTGGCAATGGGTGTGCCCTGGGTTTGATAACAGTTTATTTTACCTGATAAACTGGTTCCTGGGAGGGGGGCTTATTAAGCACTAATTTTTAAAGCAGATCTGCCCCACAATGTCTGGCACTGGTTGACCATTATGATTGTGGTATTGAAAACTACATTGAGACCCCATATTTTCTATTTGACAGGGGGTGCAAAAACTACGGGGGCACAGAATCTCTATTCCATGTGAGCAAAGCGTATCATTGCGTCCGCTCAGTTAGAACTCAGCCCGATGAATGCACTTTCTCCATTCATAACCATACCTGTAATTTTTCGAAGCATGGAGTTTTCATCACGAAGTACATCTATGTCTGTAGGCAAGTTAAAATAGGCTATGGACAACATACAACTATAACACATGTTTTGATTTTATGTAATTTACAGACATGATACAACTAACATGATGGCTCAGTGAGTAAGATTTTGGCTAGCTGACCATGTTCGATCCCTGAACCGAACAATAGACTTTAAATCACTGGGAGGAAATCCCAAGAAACTCTTCAAATATACTATATAGTTCACAATCAACTAATAACATGTTGTTTGCATTCCAACTCCATTTGTCGGTAAATTTCATCTCTGCTTCTTGCTTCTTCTTTTTAGTTTGAATCTTTATTTCGGCTATCGAGAATTCTACAAAAGCCCAACGTCGTCTTTCAGATTTCGGAGAGTGTGTCGTACTCCTACCACTTCTGGAACTACAAGTGCTTTAGTCTCAACATCCAAATCTCTGCCTGCTAAACTATCTCTTTTTAAATTAAACTGTCTAGGGAACCCCAGTATTATTTCTACAGTAATATACAGTGTAGTGTCTTCGTTAAGAACGGCCTCGCCTTGAAGTGTTAGATATTCAATTTTACTCAAACTTTCAGTAAATTCAATTCCGTTAAGGACTATCAAGATTTTATTAATATCAGGACTTTTAATTTATCCAAACGAGTTTTTATTTCTGTGAAGAATTTGTCAATGTTCTGCACAGCAAACGAGAAGGCCCCACTAGCCTGGTCAATTTTTGAACGTCTACCTTTCTCTTACATCATCTGCGATGGAGAGAGTCTTCCTGTTGGTTTCTGGTGCTGTGAGTATGTCAGTGCTTCAATTTGTTGTCACCACCGGGACCGGGCTGCCGTAGAATAGCCTACAACTGACTTTATGATTTGGTTGTCGAATCAATTTTTGGAAATGTTTAAAACTGTGGCTTTGCGCAAACCAAACTCTTTTCTGAATAAAAATTATGTCTGTTTGTCGATCTGTTATTCAGCGGTGTCATAGACTGACCAAAGGTGCTCTGCAAAATATAAACAAAAACTTCTGTTTAAGATGTCTGATCTAATTCAAATTGGAGTGAGGGAGTAAATACTACGAATTATGAAATAAGTAAACAAATACTTGAAATACCACGCCGTGAAATGTTGTGAGGAAATATGATTGTATTTACAAACATTGATTTCCCAAAGTCTTGGACATAGTTAAAGAGGTGTAAAACGTATAAAATTCAAGTTTTTAATCTGCGGCCGGGCTGTCAAAGACCACGTTATTGGGCGTTGTTGTCTATAGCTATATTCTCGAATATCCATGCGAGAAAAACCGTACACGCGATTATTAAAACAGGAGTAGGAGTAAAATTACTTTTTGAGACAATAAAAGGGAGGTGACATTAGAAATTCTTTTATTAAATAAAAGTAGAAACTAGAAATTGTGTTCATCAGTATAGATTAATTTGTCATGTTTGTTTTCTTATTCTTATTATTAAAAAAGAAGTTTACTTACTTAAAATTGCAAAAGTATACGCCAAGGCCTAATAGGCCTAACATAGAAAAGGGTAGAGTTAAGAATAGACTCTGTTGTTAGTAGTAGAACCTAACACAGCCGTAGAGTAGGCCTACTTCTAGGCTACACAAGTTCAAAGCAAATTCTCTTCATTTAAAAGTGTAACTTCATGAGCGATATTCATTGGAAATGGGCCTATTCCTAATTTCGGTATAACTGCTATTGTATTACGGCACCACTACCAGTATGTGGAACCTCGACATAATAATGATAATATATATGGATCTAGGCCTAGATTAGATGGGCCTATCGACCAAAAATAGAAAAAAAAACCACCACGAGAAAATGCAATGGCAATGCTATCTTTTAAGATTTATTTTTTAAAAAAATCGAAGTTTAGTTATTACGATTGCACGGTAAAATTGCACTAGGCCTAGTGACACTATAACTATAAATTAATAGTATTACTCTAATACTAATAAATAATAGAGTACTAGGCCGAGATTTTGATTTGGCTTTTCCTAACCTATTTAATTAAATGTTCATACTTACTTGTGAGAACTAACACCCTGTGCTGTCGCCGAGGGATTTTTGTGGAGAAAACACCAAAAAGCAAAATATTTTGGTCCGCATAGATCGTTTTTCGTGTGTGGTTTAGTGTATGGATACGAGTGATCGACCATATTGTTTACACTGACTACAACTTCCAAGATGGCGCCTGGCGGTCGCGTCACCAGGCGTCAAAAGTCACGTGATTGCTATTCTAGTCTATATTTCTATGTATTTAACAACATAGTGGCTTTTAGTCGGTACTTTCAGTTTATTCAATCAGTATCAAATAATGTCCCGTTACGTGTGAAAACAATGATCAGGTTTGTCGTTTAATAAAACAAAAGATTAATTAACAGATAATCCCGGGTTAATTGGTATTTTCACATTTCTTTTTATCTGATTTGCGGGAGTCCAGTTAATTGATTACTACTCACGGGATTAGCGGGGGTGTTACGAAGAACGACAAGATGGTATCAATCAACAATGGCCGTTGAATGGGCGATGGTTTGTTAAATTCATTTGCAAAATAGTGACCGCTGGCCGCGTTAGAGGAGTGACTGTTGAATAAGGAGATGAAACAATAGAATTTTTACGGGGGAATTTATTGTGACCGCTTACAAGGAGATGTCGCTGATTAGCAGTGGCTGCTCATACGGATTCTACTGTATCTACTAAAATTTGGATTTTATCTTAAGTTAAGATTTCGTGAAACTGGGCCCCCGTTTTTAATTTCTTCGAAATGTTGGTAAATTATTAGACCGATCTTTCCAAGAGAACTTTTTTCGTAGATTACGAATATAACAACAAACAAATCATATAGGATATTATATACAATTCTATTATTCTTTTTGAATTCACTTCGAAATACATGCATAGGTAGATGAACTACACATTTCGGTGTCTAGCAAATTGGACGTTGAAGCCACACATTTTCAAATGTTCTTACAAAGTATGTAAGTTTAAGGGTGAACAATTGTAGGGAGAAGTTTTATTATCTTTTTACGATCGTTTTCACTCAAGATGCACTGTCTACCACTGCGACCAGATGCATCTGGTGTGGAAAATTATA
The DNA here is from genome assembly GCA_036850965.1 of Patella caerulea. NCBI lineage: Eukaryota > Metazoa > Mollusca > Gastropoda > Patellidae > Patella > Patella caerulea. The sequence continues at coordinate 42,512,906 of JAZGQO010000001.1, read as the reverse complement.
TAGATAACATCTGAAAATGGTACCCAAGTTATAATGGGGTTTGTGACACTCATCACCACAAGCGCGCCCTATGGAACAGGGATCTATGTGTAGGGGTTGTGGTTAGAATGTAGTAGGATTGACTTCAGAGCCAAGCAACGAAATTGCAAAGAAGATGGGATTTATATTGAAAATTTTTGTGGAAGACAGTACTAGGCAAGTGTAAGCATAGGGGTAATAGGTTTGGAGGGGGTCTAAAACGAGAAATCGTACAGGCCTGTACTAGGCGGGGTCATTCTAAAGAGAGTGGTTAGGCTGTACTTAAGCACTCTAGGACTAGAAACAAAAGGGAAACTGAAAAAGAAGTTAGATGAGTTGTGGGAGCGCCAAATACAAACAGTGCAAAGAAACATATTCTTCATCTATTTCGAGGCTAAAATAAAATAGTACGTTATTCCAAACGGTTAGTTTGTTGCTATATTCGTAATCTACTTAAATAGTTCTCTTGGAATGGTCAGTTTGATACGTTATTAACATTTCGAAGTAATTAAAAAGCCGGTCTTCAAACTATAACATTTCTCATCAATAATAGAAGAATAAGTATAACACAAAATGCCATTCAAAGATTAGAAGAATAAGTAATTTTCCTTATTTTTTCCTATTTTGAAGAGAGAATAAAATTAAAACAACATATCCTATGCCTGAACTGATGTCATATTTGTAATCTATGTAAAAAGTTCTCCTAGATTGGTAAATTTGACTACAGTACATCATCCAGTAGTAATTAAAAACTGATCTTGAAAACCAACCGTTCATTAATTTTCCTTCATTGTACCTGTAATAACGAAAAGTTGCATTTTGGAGGTAAAATTAAAGCTCACTGCTACATCCTACGTCCAAACTGATGTTATATTCGTGATCTACGCACAAAATTCATCTAGAATGGTGGATTTGGTAGGTCTAGCCTATTTAGAAGCTTTTTTCAGAGATCATAAAAAGGCAATTTTTCATGAAAATGCTAAAATCGACAAAAACACATGTATATTTACAAACTTCGGATGAAAATTAAAAATATCAAAGAGCACGGGCCAACTTTGGATTTTTGATATGTTGTAGAAGGGTAACAGAAGATTCATTTCCTGTCTATTTTAAATTTTGCCACTTGTCCCACATAACCAACATGGCAACCAAAATTAGGCATTTTCACAAGATTTTGGGCGGGAAACCAACTTTGGGGCCTGATATCTATGGGATATAACATCATATGGTCCTATATTCAATTCCATATCGAAATTCGACTGTCTGGGAGTGTATATATAGCAATTTTTAGACCTTTAGACACAACAATGACTTTTCTAGAGCACTCCAAAGTCATGAAAAATAAAATACTTGCTTATTTTTTTCCAAGTTTGATGGCAACCCTTACAGTAGGGATACCCCCTACCCCAAATTTTTTCAAAGAATCATAATCTACGTTTGCAGTTCTATTACATTGCCAAGTTAGGGGGTTCTAGACACTTTAGAAGTATATAAACAACTCAGCTGAAAACCTAACAAAAATAAGAGAATTTTTATTACCAATTGGCAACCTTTTTTTCAAATGGTGATATCTTCGCCAATATTTGACCTAGGAAGCTGAAGTTTTAGACCATGTACTTTAACATATATTTTTTCCAGATTTTTTTGAGGGAGTCAGTTTCCCACCACTGGTCCACTTGACATGGAATGACCCACATGTATGTTTATAACCCAAAGATCTTGGTTCCTTTTGATATTTGCGCCCATTGGATCATAACTTCCTGAATTATGTCCCTGGATTGTCCGAAAAATCGCTTTTGTTAGCTTTTGGTCCCTCTGGAGGTCAAAATTATTATCCGATTTAAAAAAACGTTTGACTCTATCACCGTTACATGGTAATGAAGAGAGAGTGTGAATTACGTGAAAATCGGACTAGAATTGACAGACAATATGGCCGCTGTTTGTACACGAATAGTGTGAAAATATGTTATATCAAGGTTGTGGACCCTATATAGAGGTCACAATTTTGAATCGATTTTGATGAAACTTGACATGTATGTTTATAACCCAAAGATCTTGGTTCCTTTCGATATTTGCGCCCTTCGGGTCATTACTTCCTGAATTATGTCCCCTGATTGTATGAAAAATCACCCTTTTTAGCTTGTGGTCCCTCTTGAGGTCACAATTATTATCTGATTTAAAATAAAACGTTTACTAAATGCCATTGAAACAGTTTGATATAACATATTTTCACACTCTTCGCGTACAAACGGCAGCCATTTTGTCTGTCAATTTTGGTCCGATTTTCACGAAATTCGAATTCAACTTCCATAACCATGTAACTGTGATATAATCAAACGGTTTTTATACGCCCACATTTTTATCTGGACGTATATTGTCGTCGCCCCTGTTCGTCCGTCCGTCCACAATTGTTTGTGAACAGTCTACAGGTCACAATTTTTATCGGATTTCAATGAAACTTAAAATATAGGTTTATCACCCTAAGATCTCGGTTCCTTTCGATATTGGACTGTAACTTCATGGGTTATGGCCCCTGATCGTATGAAAAAACATGTTTTTTAGCTTGTGAACAGTGTAGAGGTCACAATTTTGAACCGATTTGAATGAAACGCATGTTTATAACCCAAAGATCTTGGTTCCTTTCGTTATTTGAACTAATCCGATCGTAACTTCCTGACTTATGGCCCCTGATAGTCAGAAAAAACGCCCTGGAGGTCAAAATTGTTATCCGATTTAAAAAAACGTTTTATTATATCACCGTTCCATGGTTATGAAGGTTGAGTTCAAATTTCGAGAAAATCGGAGCAAAATTGACGGACAAAATGGCCGCCGTTTGCACGCGAATAGTGTGAAAATATGTTATATCAAGGTTGTGGCCCATATAGAGGTCACAATTTTGATCCGATTTTGATGAAACTTGACAGGTATGTTTATAACCCAAAGACCTTGGTTCCTTTCGATATTTGCACCAATGGGATCGTGACTTCCTGAATTATGGCCCCTGATTGTCTGAAAAATCACCCTTTTTAGCTTGTGGTCCCTCTTGACGTCAAAATTATTATCCAATTTAAAAAAAACGTTTGATTATATCATGGTTTCATGGTAATGAAGAGAGAATTTGAATTTCGTGAAAATCGGACCACAGTTGACGGATAAAATGGCCGCCGTCTGTAGGCGAATTGTGTGAAAATATGTTATATCAAGGTTTTGGATCCTATAGAGGTCACAATTTTGAATTGATTTTGATGAAACCTGAAATACATGTTTATAACCTATTGATCTTGGTTCCATTGCATATTTGCCCATATCGAAACGTAACTCCCTGAATTATGGCCCCTGATTGTACGAAAAATCACCCTTTTTAGCATGTGGTCCCTCTGGTGGTCACAATTATTATCTGATTTAAAAAAAACGTTTGATTATATCACAGTTACACTGTAGTTATGGGTGAGTTTGAATTATGATTTTCTGATGATTACTTAAAATGCAACAACTCTTGTTGACTGCCTGGACGATTTGGCTGCTGTGTGGGCGTATGTTTCGTTGCCTGGCAACCTATTTTTTAAATCGGATAATAATTTTGACCTCCAGAGGGACCACAAGCTAAAACAGGTGATTTTTCGGACAATCAGGGGACATAATTCAGGAAGTTACGATCCGATTAGCGCAATTATTGAAAGGAACCAAGACCTTTGGGTTATAAACATACATGTCAAGTTTCATCAAAATCGAATTAAAATTGTGACCTCTACTGGGTCCACAATCTTGATAAAACATAATTTCACACTATTCACGTACAAACGGCGGCCATTTTGTCCGTCAATGTTGGTCTGATTTTCACGAAATTCGAACTCAACCGTCATTACCATGTAACGGTGATATAACCAAACGTTTTTTTAAATCGGATAATAATATTGACCTCCAGAGGGACCACAAGCTAAAAACTGTGATTTTTCGGACAATCAGGCGCCATAATTCAGGAAGTTATGATCCGACGGGCGCAAATATCGAAAGGAACCAAGATCTTTGAGTTATATACATTCATGTCAAGTTTCATCCAAATCAGTTCAAAATTGTGACCTCTACACTGTTCACAAGCTAAAAACGTGATTTTTCGTACAATCAGAGGCCATAACCCATGAAGTTACAGTCAGATACATGCCAATATCGAAAGGAACCGAGATCTTAGGGTGATAAACCAGATGTTTTAAGTTTCATTGGAATCGGATAAATATTGTGACCTGTAGACTGTTCACAAACAATTGTGGACGGACGAACAGGGGCGACGACAATATACGTCCACATGAAAATGTGGGCGTATAAAAAACGTTTGATTATATCACCATTACAGGGTAATCTAGGTTGAGTTTGAATTTCATGAATATCGGATCAAAATTGACAAACAAAATGACCGCCGTTTGTACGCGAATGGTGTAAAAATATGGTATATCACGGTTGTGGACCAGATAGAGGTCACAATTTTAATTCGTTTTTGATGAAACTTGAAATACATTTTTATAACCTAAAGATCTTGGTTCGTTGCGATATTTGCGCATATCGGATTGTAACTTCCTGAATTATGGCCTCTGATTATACGGAAAATCGCCTTTATCTTGTGATCTGTCTGGAGTTCAAAAAATTTTATTATAGAGGTCACAATTTTAATTCGATTTCGGTCAAACTTGATATGCATGTTCATAACTCAAAGATCTTTGTGCCTGTCGATATTTGGACATATCTGATCCCAACTTCCTGAATTATGGCCCCTGATTGTATGAAAAATCGCCATAATATTAAATGTTTTGTATCCAGTGGAGGTGTCAGCTAATTAAATGATTCGTATACTTAACATTAGCATGGGGCAGAACTTTATAAAAACCAAACAAATTCTAATGATTTTCTGATTATTACTTAATATGCGATAACTCTTGTTGACTGCCCGGACGATTTACCTGGTGTGTGGGTGCATGTTTCGTTGCCTGGCAACCTATTTTTATTTTATAAATAAAATGTTATTTGAAACTACATATAGGCGGTTTATAACTTACCGGTATGTAATTTATATCAGGGCAATGCTACTCAAGTTAGACATGTTGTTTAGATCTGCATACCAGGCAATTAAAGTCAGTAAACCAGACCAAACCCAGACATCCAAAATTTAGCACTTTTTCCAAGATAGTCAAAGCACTGTATCATCAATCAATGGAACATGTTGTAAGCTGGACACTGTATGCTTTCTTTTAACATTGGATTAATTATTCGCTTCTTTGTATTGTGATTAAATAATAATTAAATAGCATATTGTTTTTATTTTATTTCTGAAATGAATGTCAAGTCTTATAATATAATTTAATTGGTCTGAGTGGTCCTTTGGGTTGGTCTGAGAAGCGAAGATAATTAATTGGTCCAAGTGGTCTTTTGGTTTGGTCCGAGTAGTCTTTTTTGTTGGTCCAAGATGTCCCTGTTTGGGTCCGACTGGTCTGTTTTTTGGTCCGACTAGTATTTTGTTTGAGTGGTCTGGATACTACAGCTTCATTACATCAATAACTTGACCAAGATCGATAATGAACATTTTAGAGATAAGCAATTTGATTAGTCGAAACAATGGAACACAATAACTCTCCTTCTAATTGAGGCAGAATGTTCAAACTTGGTAAAGTACATTACTTATGTGAATGCCTTGATTGAGTTTGATGATGAACATTGTCTGGTTGATGCTTTGGAGCAGTTATATTATAATGAAGTGACAGCGATGAAACTCTGAATATAGATTCATTATACATGATCATACCGGGTCTAACAACCCTTGTGTGAATTTTCTGCTTAGGCTATAGAGCAATAAGTAATTTGATTGGTCAAGACTTTGGAACCTAACAACTCTGCTTTTAATTGAGATAGAAAGTTAAATGTTCATTTTTAAATACATGTAGATTTTCATTAGGTGAATGTCTTGACTGAGTTCAATGATTAACATTTTGAGCTATATATAAGCAATGAACAATTCATTGTTCAATGCTTTAGTACAAGATAATCTTGATTCTATCTGATAGGGAGTGAACAAAATAAATGTGCGAATAATTTTATTTCTTGTTTTTGCCGGGGTACATCATCCTCCAGTTGAGGCTGTATACCCTTCATGGTACAGTTTTCCTGTATTGTCGGTTGATATGTTCTCTTTTATTAAAATGCTGTAGTCCGTATCTATAATTATTATGATCTTCTTTAATTACAGATGCCATAGATGTGTAAGATATTGTAATTTACTACTTAAGGCACCCTAATCAGCATGGAAGAAAATGAGCCCCTGAACGATGCCATGAAACATCATGACAAAGTTCCAGTACCAGATACTTCCAAGGATTCAGATAGTGTTAAAAGTAAATCTAATAAAGAAAGCATTTCCAGTATAAATGGAAAGAAAAATTTAAAAGGGAAACCGAAACCCTTATATTTTTGGACATGTGCAGATGTAAATAAGTGGTTAAGAAAGCATGGAGGGGTGTGTTACGAACTTTATGGTGAACTTTTAACACAGAATGATGTCACCGGAAGAACTTTGATTAGGATTAATGAAATAAAACTAGAAAAGATTGGCATTAATGAGGTATCCCACCGCAGAGAAATGATGCAACACATTTTACGCCTCCGATTAAAACATGAAGTCACAGATTTGAAAAATTTAGGACAAAAAGGTTCAGGCTTCGAATTAAAACTTCCGGATACTAAAATTCAACCTAGTAAGTCAGTTACAAAAACACCAGAAGGAGATTCTCATTAAATATTCCACTCCATTAGAATTTGTTTGGTTTTTATACAGTTCTGTCCCACGCTAACACTTAGTATACAAAACATTTCAAATTATGGATTTGGCTGTTCAGTTACCAAAATTCATTGAAAATCAAGACCATAAACTCTGTGTATCAATCAGAAGTCAATTGGATGTTAAGTTTGGCCACTAGAGCATCCACAAAGTGATCCAGGGCTATAACTCTGGCAGTAATTATCGGAAATCGCTGAAAATCAATAGGCTTCCTTGTCTCATGACCTTAAATACTGTGTACAAATTTAAAGTCGATTGGATATTACATTTGGTCTCTAGAGCGTTCACAAGATTTTTCAAAGTGATCAAGAGTCATAAGTCTGGCAGTAATTATTGAATATCGCTGAAAATCAATAGGCTTCCTCGTCTCATGACCTTAAACACTGTGTATAAATTCGCATATTAACATTAGCCTCAAGAGCGTTCACAAGATTTTTCAAAGTGATCATGGGTCATAACTCTGGCAGTAATTATTGGATATCGCTGAAAATCAATAAACTTCTTTGTCTCATGAGATTAAACACTGTGTATAAATTTAAAGTCAATCGAATATTAACTCTTAACTGACCCACGTCGACTTTTGTCGACACTTATGACGTTACCGTTAAGTACCCAAGGCGACTTTTGTCGACAAAACCAGTTAGACGAATGCAACGTGCCTAGTGCGATGGGAGTTACATCCCTTGTAAACAGGCGGCCTTTTCTCATTTGTTTACTTCCTGTTCGACATTTTGACAGTTAAAAATCTTACTGTTTCTTCTTGAAAAATTATAATAAAACGGTGTCTAAGCCTATACGACAACGTTCTCCTTACGACGGATTACCATCCCTACAGTGATTCAGATTTTATCGGTGGTGTAGGCCTAGATATTTATAGTTTTGTGTTAGAATGTGATAGAAGCTAGACTAATCAACCAAAATTTTAATTACTTTTAAATTTTTTTAAGCTTAAATTAAAAGAGATTCATGATAAATGATGTTTAGTTCACAAAAGCTGAACAAAAAGAAATAACCATTAGATCTATATATAGACCTACATGTAGGCGTAAAATTCATATTCATGCATTTTAGATTATTTCATCCATTTACATGAAGGGTCTATTTTCAGTTGTTATAGTTAATGATACGATTTTAAAATGCATACCTATATTTTAACACTATTGACCATTATGATGTGGGTTTTTATGACGTTATGACGTCAAATCTCTGGGTCAGTTGCCTCTTTAGCGTTCACAAGATTTTTCAAAGTGATCAAGGGTCATAACTCTGATAGTAATTAACGGATATCGCTGAAAATCAAGAGGCTTCTTCGTCTCATGACCTTAAACACAGTGTATAAATTTAAAGTCAATCGGATATTAATTTTAGCCTCTAGAGTGTTCACAAGAAATTGTGGACAACGGACCGACCGAAAGGGCAACAACAATATACGATGATAAAAGATATTGATAATCGAGCTACCCATCACCATAATTTTATTAATCTCAACGCTTTATTTTGAAATAATAATAAAAGGTCTTACTCCTCTCAATTGAAATTGTGATAATTTTGTCTGTGGATACAACATGAATTGAAGGAAATGTTAATTTGTTAGAAGAGCAGGAAGTAGATAAAATACAACTTTTTTAAATAAAAAGGTGTGTTTTGCAATTTAAGAGTAAGAGAATAGTAACAATTTGTAAAGAAGTTGATTGAACATAGACATCTATAAGCACTGATTTATTTTGGCCTTAGGCTAATGGATAATACACACATTACACAATTCCATGGAATACAACAACTGTATATTGTAACTGTATAATGTAAAGGAACAACTGTGTTATCTAGAAATGAATTAATTTAACCATCAACAACAATAAAATCAACTCTGTCTTCCAAGCATTATGTTCAAATGCTTGGTTATACTATTACTGAGACTTAGAGCAATATTTTGACTAGGATTATCTTCCATAAGTATAATTCAAAACATCGTGCATGCTCTCGCCGTTCGGTATGACTTGTGGAATGTCTAGCCTCGTTCTCCATGTCCCTTGTTACAAGTGGTGTTGAAACACATTATGGTACACGATTCGTGTACCAATGGTAAAATGTTGATTTTATCTTAGATATTGGATATCACAAGCTTATCTTTTCCCTGTATAATCCAAAGACCAAAGTTGATTTAAATTGACAAATAATGCCTGTTTCAATGTCGAAGACTTTGGATGATATTGAGTAAGAGACTTAGCTACTTTAAATTGGCAATTTCATATTTTTTAGTTATGTTTTTAAAATATATTAAACTCTGTGTATCAGTCTTAAGTCATTCAGATGATAATTTCAGCCACTAGGGCACCCTTAAGTTTTTTTTTGAAGTGATCAAGGGCCATAATTTGCTGAAAATCAATAGGCGTCTTTGTCTCTGTGTTTAAATTTAAAGTCAATCATATATTAACTTTGGCCTCTAAGAGTGTCCACAAGATTTGTTGAAATGATTAAGGGCCATAACTCTGGCTGTAATTATCGGAATTCGCTTAAAATCAATAGGATTCTTCGTCTCATGACCTTAAACACTGTGTACAAATTTAAAGTTTATCAGATATGAATTTAAGCCGACGGACGGGGGCGACGACAATATACGACCACAGTTCAATGTGGGCGTATAAAAAATGAAAATCGCCTGTAGAGGGCATTCTCCATGGTGAGCCATTTTTTACAAGTCTAGCACATGAAACAAGCTCATTATTGTTGTTCCCTTTGAGATACATAAAGTTTTAAGTGCAAAACATGTAAATGATCATTTTTTTGTTTCAACTGTAGTTATATATAAGGTCATTTATACGACCATTTGTTTCAGTAATTCTTACGTCATTTGCAAAGATAGGCTGGCACTGCCAGGCAGGATACGCCCACATTTTCGAGAGATGGATAGAGAACAAACAATACGGAAAGTGATTTTTCCTATATCATTAAGTCCTGTATTTCATACTGTATTGGGAGCAGCCATTTTGTTGGTCAGTTCCAGTCTGATATTCATGAAATTCGAAGTCGAAAATGATTATGGTGTGACGGTACACAACCTAGAAATGTGACTTTTCCTCAAAATCGGATAAGAATTGTGACCTGTACAGAGTCAACAACCATGATATACCATATCTTTACACTATTCGCGTACAAACGGCGACCATTTCGTCCGGCAATTTTGGTACCATTTTCACGAAATTCGAATAATTCAGGAAGTTACGATCCGATATGCGCAAATACCGAAAGGAACCAAGATCTTTGGATTATAACCATGCATTTCAAGTTTCATCAAAATCGAATTAAAATTGTGACCTTTACAGGGTCCACAACCTTGATATACCATTTTTTAACAGTATTAACGTACAAACGGTGGCCATTTTGTATGGCAATTTTGGTCTGATTTTCCCGAAATTCGAACTCAACCTTCCTTACGGTGTAACGGTAATATAATCAAACGTTTTTTTAAATCGGATAATAATTGTGACCTCCAAGCTAAAAAAAAAGGCGATTTTGCGTATAATCAGGGGCCATAATTCAGGAAGTTACGATCCGATATGCGCAAATATCGAAAAGAAGCAAGATCTTTGGGTTATAACCTTGAATTTCAAGTTTCATCACAATCGAATCAAAATTGTGACCTCCACAGGGTCCACAACCTTGATATACCATTTTTTAACAGTATTCGCGTACAAACGGCGGCCATTTTGTATGGCAATTTTCATCCGATTTTCCCGAAATTCGAACTCAACCTTCCTTAGGGTGTAACGGTGATATAATCAAACGTTTTTTTAAATCGAATAATAATAATTGTGACCTCCAAGCTAAAAAAAAAGGCGATTTTGCGTATAATCAGGGGCCATAATTCAGGAAGTTACGATCCGATATGCGCAAATATCGAAAGGAAGCAAGATCTTTGGGTTATAACCATGAATTTCAAGTTTCATCAAAATCGAATCAAAATTGTGACCTCCACAGGGTCCACAACCTTGATATACCATTTTTTAACAGTATTCGCGTACTAACGGCGGCCATTTTGTATGGCAATTTTCGTCCGATTTTCCCGAAATTCGAACTCAACCTTCCTTAGGGTGTAACGGTGATATAATCAAACGTTTTTTTAAATCGAATAATAATTGTGACCTCCAGAGGGACCACAAGCTAAAAAGGGTGATTTTTCGGACAATCAGGGGCCATAATTCAGGAAATTACATTCCGATAGCCGCAAATATCGAAAGGAACCAAGATCTTTGGGTTACAAACATGCATGTCAAGTTTCATCAAAATCGGTTCAAAATTGTGACCTCTATAGGGTCCACAAGCTAAAAACGTGATTTTTCGTACAATCAGGGGCCATAATCCATGAAGTTTTGATCCGATACATGCCAATATCGAAAGGAACCAAGATCTTTTGGGGATAAACCTATATTTCAAGTTTCGTCAAAATCGGATAAGAATTGTGACCTGTAGAGTGTCCACAAACAAATTGTGGACGGACAGGGGCGACGACATAATACGTCCACATAAAAAGTCACTCATTCAATTTCGTAAACATTTTGATATCAAATATGACGAGAACAATAAACAATTATTTTTGTCAAGCTAGTAGTTTCGATCACTGTGTACGTTGAGTGTTTTGTGTCTCATTTAAATTTGTAGCCCCTGTTCTGTCGTGGTGTCTTAAATTTCATGTGAACAGACTCAGAGGACTGTTGACTCCAGTGATCAAGTTCTCAGGCTTTTGTTCTGCTGTGGGAAACCCTGATCGACCCTATCCACAAATGGGTCGATATGGTAAAATATAACATGAATTTTTGCTCGTTACTGAATTTCCTAGCTCATATGAACTTTCGAAAGACTTTATAGCTTGTTTGGAACCATCATCGAAACAAGTCTGCTTGTTAAAGTCCTTTAGTGCCTGGAGCATTTTCTGGCCTTTAACGTTGACTATGTCACTTGCTTCCATTGGTCCTTTGAATGCTCTAGTATTGTTAAATAGCTTCCATGCATTTCAGAGCAACGAATGCTCAAATCATCAGCCAAAGCGTGCGCTGTAGGGATTGAGAGAACATTGCATTTAGGTGATCCTACCGACGGTTGACAACACCGAGAAGTAGATACAGTTCAATAACTGGAATGAAGTTGACCACCAGTGCCTCTGCCAAAAGGTGATCGCCTTCATTGTGGTGATAGAACTGCATCTACTTCTCGGTGTTGTCAACCGTCGGTAGGATCACCTTAATGCAATGCAGTATAACAACATGATAACAACATCCTGCGGACTTGTTTCGGCAACAAGTTGGATGGTGGTTACAAACAAGCAGTAAAGACTTTCGAAAGTTCATATAATGGGCTAGGAATTCTAGTGACGAAGAAAATTTCATGCTATTTGACGATATCGAGCAGTTTCTGGAGAGACGAATGCCTGAACCAAATCTCGATAGCGGACTAATTCTCAATACCGGACTTTCCCAGAGCAGAACACCAACTCCGGAACTTAGCCAATTTAGTGAACAGGCCTCACTGGGAGATTCAAACGAGACACAAAGAACCTTGTACGCAGCTAAACCACTAGCATGTACAATTGTTCATTGCTCTCGCCATATTTAATATAAAGATGTTTACGAAATTGAATGAGTGACTTTTTGCGAATGACGTCAGAATTGTTGGGTGTTCGATCGCTGCATTGTCCGAGAACTTTTATCGGGATTTTTCCGACGTGGTTTCACCATGTCAGTGGTGCAGGACGGAGAACCTGACAAGGACACCTGTTTAGTTGTACATAGATCAGTTGGAATTCAGCATAAGAGTAGGCCATATTATAGTCGCGCTGTCTGAGCAAAATTTCCCTCATAGCACACAGTATGGCTTATGCCCGTCTTAATTAGCTGAGTCGGAACAGGACAGTAGGACGTTAAACCCTATTTCATTTCCTGAGATAATGTTCAATACCCATGTACTATTTTATACGCCCACATTTTCATGTGGACGTATATTCTCGTCGCCCCTGTTCGTCCGTCCACAATTGTTTGTGAACAGTCTACAGGTCACAATTTTTATCCGATTTCAATGACACTTAAAATATAGGTTTATCACCCTAAGATCTCGGTTTCCTTTCGATATTGGCATATATCGGACTGTAACTTGATGGGTTATGGCCCCTGATCGTACGAAAAATCACGTTTTTATACGCCCACATTTTTATATGGACGTATATTGTTGTCGCCCCTGTCCGTCCGGACGTCAGTCCACAATTTGTTTGTGGACTCTCTACATGTCACAATTCTTATCTGATTTTGACGAAACTTGAAATATAGGTTTATCCCCAAAAGATCTCGCCTGCTTTCGACATTGGCATGTATCGGATCAAAACTTCATGGATTATGGCGCCTGTTTGTATGAAAAATCACGTTTTTAGCTTGTGGACCCTATAGAGGTCACAATTTTGAACTGATTTTGATGAAACTTGACATTCATGTTTATAACCCAAAGATCTTGGTTCCTTTCGATATTTGCGCCCATTGGATCATAACTTCGTGAATTATGTCCCCGGATTGTCCGAAAAATCGCTTTTGGTTCCTCTGGAGGTCAAAAGTATTATCCGATTTAAAAAAATGTTTGACTATATCACCGTTACATGGTAATGAAGAGAGAGTTTGAATTACGTGAAAATCGGACTAGAATTGACGGACAAAATGGCCGCCGTTTGTACACGAATAGTGTGAAAATATGTTATATCAAGGTTGTGGACCCTATAGAGGTCACAATTTTGAATCGATTTTGATGAAACTTGACATGTATGTTTATAACCCAAAGATCTTGGTTCCTTTCGATATTTGCACCCATCGGGTCATTACTTCCTGAATTATGTCCCCTGATTGTACGAAAAATCACCCTTTTTAGCTTGCGGTCCCTTTGGAGGTCACAATTATTATCTGATTTAAAAAAAAAACGTTTGATTATAAAAACCAAACAAATTCTAATGATTTTCTGATAATTCCTTAATATGCGACAACTCTTGTTGACTGCCCGGACGATTTGGCTGCTGTGTGGGCGTATGTTTCGTTGCCTGGCAACCTATTTTTTTATAGCCTGCCAGCAACTCACATACATCCATGTTAAGAATGTGGACGTATAATAAAGCCAATACAATAGTAAAGATAGGTTGCCAGGCAACAAAACATACGCCCACAGCCGCTTAATCGTCCGGGCAGTCAACAAGGGTTGTCGCATATTTTTACTTTTTTGGTAATGAAACATTTGTAATACACTAAAATCTGATTAAGAGTAACAACTCATTATGTAATTATCAGAAAATCATTAGAATTTGTTTGCTTTTTATAAAGTTTTGCCCCACCCCAACAATTAGTATACGAAACATTTAATATCATGGATTTAGCTGTTCAGTAATCAAAATTCATTGAAAATCTAAATACTTGTACGTTTCAACACCTTAAACTCTGTGTATCAATCTGAAGTCAAACGGATGATCAGTTATATATAGCATCACAAGATTTCTTTTAAGTGATCAGTGATCACTCTGTCAGTAATTATTTGATATAGCTGAAAATCAATAGGCTTCTTCATCTCATGACCTTAAACACTGTGTGTAAATTTAATGTCAATCGAATATTAACTTTGGGCTCCAGAGCATCCACAGAATTTTTTGAAGTGATCAAGAGCCATAACTCTGGCAGTAATGATTAGAAATCGCTGAAAATCAATAGACGTCTTTGTCTCATGACTGCAAACACTGTATAAAACTTAAAGTCAATCAGATATTTACTTTGGCCTCTAGAGCATCCACACAATTTTTTGAAGTGATCAAGCGCTACAACTCGGGCAGTAATTATCAGAAATTACTGAAAATCAATAGGCTTCTTTGTCTCGTGACCTTAAACACTGTGTATAAATTTAAAGTCAATCAGATATTAACTTTAGCCTTTGGGTTGTGGACGCTGGACCGACGACAATATACAACCACATTTTAATGTGCGCGTATAAAAAGGCAAAATCATAAACTATAAACTTTTAATACAAATAGAATCAATGCAACATTATGTGATAAATAAACAATACCAATTAACTAGAGGTTGCATAGTATGTTGCTGACATGCCTTTATTAATTGGGGTTCCAATGTCATTTCAATTTAAGTCAAAGATTAAATAAATTTAAATAATGTAACTAAAGAGATGGTAATTATCTCGTCAAAATTTGTGAACAGAGTGATTTACTAATTAGGATACTATTTCATTTTGATTAGAAAAATGACAACGTTGAGGGTAACAATAAAGGGAGTAGAAGCATTGATTAGTATCTGAATGTCTTTTCATCCCCTTTTTCAGTCTTCAATCAGTATATGCCTACACAAATTTTAGGAAATGATCATCAAATATGACGTAACTGGTATTAAACACTGAATAGTCCAATATCCATATTATTAGTTTTTAAAATTTTTGATGTGAAAAAACATTTTGTTTTGAAATAACAAATGCATGATTTGGGAGAATTTTTTGAAAGCCCTGTACAAATTGCAATATGAAAGAAATGAAGTAAACAATTGATAGTTATATCATGTAACCGGTATTCAACAAGTCATTTTATGATGAAGATGTTCTTGAATGAAGTGGTTTGATACAGTGACGAACAAGAAAATTGGAACAGAAATTAAAATTTTTCATTCTCCCAAGAATTATCATGAACTGAAGTATTCATTTCAGAAACTGTAACTTAAACAGAAGAAGGCTGACGGGCCATAACATATACATTATATACAATAAAACAATAACAAAGCTTACAGATGTTCAATTTGAAGATTGGAAATCAAATACTAAACATCAACATATAAATAACCATAATAATAAATATTTAAAGGGACAATCCCGATAAGAACAGGGTCTAAAAAATTAAGTCTGAGTATTTATGAAATTTATGGACCAGACATGGTGTATTAACCGTGTCTCAAAATTTCAGCTTAAAACATTGAGTCGTTTGGACGTGAACGTCAACACTGCTTATCCGGACACGTAACCCTTTTAAAATTTCGGGTCAATTTTTTCATTGAGTGACCTGATAATCGATTCCCGTTTCTTGAGAGGTCTATAGGCCTACAGTGAATGACCCATGTACTGTACTTGATAACGAAAGGTAAATTTCACCTACATATTATTTTTATAGAAAAAAAGTCTGGTTTTATCCAGATACAGTATAATACAACGGTCTCTATTTCCAGATGAAAACTGTCCCGTTTAAGTTCTTTACAACCGTATCACAAATATCGGATTAGTTGGTTGGCCTTAGGTAATGGGTTTTTAAGGGATTTTAACACAAAATTAAGTAGTTTTATTCCCCAAAAAGTTATCGGGATTGGCCCTTTAAAAGGGGGGCACTTTTTATGGTGGAACTGAATCTTGCAAGATTACTTTCATGGAATGCTTTAGTTACATCTTATAAAAGTTAGATAAGTTTATAATGTGAGAAAGTGTGGGGGGGGGGGGCTTATTACAGATCTATGAAAAATCGGCACATGGGTGCTTAATCCTATCTGGGTGGTTATTTAACAATTGTGGTAGTGTATATGTTCTATGCATAATCAACGGTATCTGAAAACCAAATTTTTCGGTATTGCCTTGATAAGAACATTAAATTTAACAATCTTTTTTATGTTCCATCTTTCAAATAGACATTCAAAGTTTGAAAAATAATGGATTCCTTAGACAACTAATTTCACCAAGTCATCATTCTCATAGGAATAATTTAACTAAGTCATCGAAAATATGAAAATAACTGTAGAATTTTAAAAAATAAATAATGATAATAACCGTTCTTTTATGTTTGGTTAGAGTTGGATGTAACTGAAATATAGACATCATCTACCGAACTTTGCACTGGGAAACGATCGTTATCATCATAACTTCTCGAATCTGGTAATCTGCTGGAATATGTTACAGGAAGAACAGCATTTGGGTTGACATAATCAGATAAACCAGCTGATGCATAACCAGTATTGTGTGGCTGTTGACCAGTATAATAATGATAATATGTATCCATGAACATGCCATAGCCATCACGATCTAAAGCTAAACGTGGGTTGGTAGTATTAGATAGCTGTGGATATCCTGACATTGAATAAAGGCGATCCATATCACCATACAGGTGAGATTGTGATAAGTGGATAGGCTGTAGGTGGCCAGTAAATGGATCTTCATGGCAACTATCTGAAACTAGTAAAAATAAACAATCAATGACTGCATCACTACACATGGTCATGTTAATTGTCTAGTGAGATGTGGGAACAGTCCAATCTTTTGATTGCATAACTACCACAGTCCTTCTAATTGAGGTAGAATGTTCAAACTTGGTACAGGCGTTGATTAGGTCAATGCCTTGATGAAGTTCAAAGATGAGCATTTTTTGCTTAGGGTAAGCAGACATAAGCAATCTGCTTGATTGATTCTTTGGGGCATGATAACTTTAGTTATAATGAAGTGAGAGCAGTGATACTTAATACAGATTCATTATATCATTACCTTGACGTAGTGTGATGGTGAGAATTTTCAGCTTAGGCTAAGGAGCGACAAGCAATTGGATTGGTCAAGACGTTGGAACATAACTCCGCTTTTAATTGAGATAGAATGTTTCCAATTGATGTAGATGTTAATTAGGTGAATGTCTTGACTGAGTCAATGATTAACATTTCGAGCTAAAGTTAAGCAGAACTCAGCAATTTCAATGGTCGATGCTTTGATTTCATCAGATAGAGAGGGATGAAATTTAGTGTACTGTTTGATTGCTTGATTAATGTGCGCTTTATTAATACGTGTCAGCCAACTCTTTATCAAATCTCCCATAATAAACCTTTAAGGTATGTTTTATTTTTTATGAAAGTATCAGTTGAAGGGGATTGCCAAATAGTCCACAAGAGGGAGATTACATAAAGTTTTCACAACACTCATCAGCTGTGAAGCATGGCAGAAATGAAGTTCTCTATAAGATATATAGACTCCAATCAAAGCGTAGGGACTTTTGTTACCTAGACATTCTTTTCTTTCATTCTGATCTGTTGTTAAATATAGCATATTTGATGAAACAGATGGTGTACTAGATGTTGTCATCAGCATTCTTTTAGCAGGTTTAACATCCGTACTCTCTGCAGGATCTGTAATGTAACGCAGGATTAATTGAATTCAAATAAACAAATTTTACAATTGATAATTATTTATCATTAAGTGAGGTTTCATGACACTATCTGAGTGATGTTTCCAAAAAAAAAAAAAAGGTTGCCAGGCAACGAAACATACACCCACACAGCAGCCAAATCGTCCGGGCAGTCAACAAGAGTTATTGCATTTTAAGTAATCATCAGAAAATCATAATTCAAACTCATCTATAACTACGGTGTAACTGTGATATAATCAAACGTTTTTTTAAATCAGATAATAATTGTCACCTCCAGAGGGACCACAAGCAAAAAAGGGTGATTTTTCGTACAATCAGGGGCCATAATTGAGAAAGTTTTAATCAATGGGCGCAAATATCGAAAGGAACCAAGATCTTCGGGTTATAAACATGCATGTCAAGTTTCATCAAAATCGGTTCAAAATTGTGACCTCTATAGGGTCCACAACCTTGATATAAAATATTTTCACACTATTCGCGTACAGATGGCGTCCATTTTATCCGTCAACTCTGGTCCGATTTTCCCAAAATTCCAAATCTCTCTTCATTACCATGAAACGGTGATATAATCAAACGTTTTTTTTAAATCCGATAATAATTTTGACCTCCAGAGGGATGACAAGCTAACAAAAGCGATTTTTCAGACAATCAGGAGACATAATTCAGGAAGTTACGATCCGATGGGCGCAATTATTGAAAGGAACCAAGACCTTTGGGTTATAAACATTCATGTCAAGTTTCATCAAAATTGAATTAAAATTGTGACCTCTACTGGGTCCACAATCTTGATAAAACATAATTTCACACTATTCGCGTACAAACAGTGGCCATTTTGTCCGTCAATTTTGGTCTGATTTTCACGAAATTCGAACTCAACCTTCATTACCATGTAACGGTGATATAATCAAACGTTTTTTAAATCGGATAACAATTTTGACCTCCAGTGGGACCACAAGTTAAAAAGGGAGATTTTTCGGACAATCAAGGGCCATAATTCAGGAAGGAAGTTACGACCCGATTGGCGCAAATATCGAAAGGAACCAAGATCTTTGGGTTATAAACATGCATTTCAAGTCTCATCCAAATTGTGACCTCTACACTGTTAACAAGCTAAAAAACGTGATTTTTCGTACAATCAGGGGCCATAACCCATGAAGTTACAGTCCGATACATGCCAATATCGAAAGGAACCGAGTTTCATTGAAATCGGATAAAAATTGTGACCTGTCGACTGTTCACAAACAATTGTGGACGGACGGACGTCCGAACAGGGGTGACGACAATATACGTCCACATGAAAATGTGGGCGTATAAAAAGAGATGCTTAGTCAAAACATTGCTCAGTAACAAACAGTTAATGAAATTTGTAAGGAATACAATTGCTGTTTACCACTGAGCGACGTTTCAACTATGCTTCTCTAGTCTGTAGATGAGACTTATATAAATAAAACAATGTATGTGATATTGAATAATTTGTGGAAAAAAAAAGAAAAGAAAAGTATTCATGTAATGAAACTACACACCAAGTGTCCTCACTCTCACAACTAAAGTTATCGTATCCCAAAGCATCAACCAATCAAATTGCTTATATCTGCTTACCCTAAGCAGAAAATGCTCATCTCCGAACTCCATCAAGGCATTCACCTCATAGACACCTACACCAAGTATGAACATTCTATCTCAATTAGAATGTGAGTTATTGTGTTCTAAGTCTCGACCAATCAAATTGCTTATCGCTTTGCTTACCATGAGCTTAAAATGTTCATTATAAAACTTAGTCAAGGTAATGATGTAATTTAACTATACATGAAGTTTCATGACTCTCACTTAATTAGAACTAAAGTTATCGTGTCCCAAAGCATCAACAAATCAAATGGCTTATCTCTTCTTACACTAAGCAGAATGTACACGTCTTTGAACTCCATCAAGGTATCGACCTACACCGAGTTGGAATATTCTAGCTCAAACAGAAAGAGTTATTATGCCCCAAAAAGTGTGAGGGATAGACAGACAGACAGACAAACTCATTTTAGTAGTCCCCCGCTTTCTTCAAAACAAAATTCTGTTGGTAATCAGTGTAGGTGTGTCTTACCTCGTTTAAGGTTAGGGTAAGATATGGGGGAGCTACATTTGGATGTTTGTCGACCAGGTGTTGTTATATTACCATTTATATCCATCACACTATTAATAGATACTGGATTGTTATCATTACTGAAATATATCGTTACAGAGATACTGTTATTATTACTGAAATATATGTATCGCTACAGAGATAGTGGACTGTTATCATTGCTGATGAAATATGCATCATTACAGAGATATTACATTGTTATCAATACTGAAATATATATCATTACATAGATAAAGTTATCAATACTGAAATATATATCATTACATAGATAAAGTTATCAATACTGAAATATATATCATTACATACTGAAATAAATATCATTACATAAAGTTATCAATACTGAAATATATATCATTACATAGATACAGTTATTAATACTGAAATATATCATTACATAGATACAGTTATCATTATAGAAATGAATACCGTTGAATAGATACTGTTATCATTACTGAAATATATACCATTGTATAGATACTGTTATCAATACTGAAATATTTATCATTACATAAGATATTTTTGAATCTGTGCTTTCTAGTGTACCAAAGGACAGAAGACAAATTGATCAGTGATTCTGATGTCCCACGCCGCAATCCCAAAATAAATAGATGACACATATTCATTAACCCTTATGCGCCAGTCTAGGAATTATAATGGCCGAAAATTCCCAATCTCGCATTTTTGCGGGCAATGAAAGATGCCCGAGTATTCCCAATCTCGCATTTTTGCGAGCAATCTACATGCCTCAGATTTTCGTTCTGTGTAAAAAACGCTGTTCCGCATTGTAGTCTAACTACGTCTCTTCTCACACTTTCCAATGATATATAAATAACCCAGTGCTTCTACGGTACTTTTTGAGTAAACATGTGATGAAGTTCTACTTTCGATTTGCTCCGTTTTTAGATATCAGGGTGGCTAAGACAGTAACTGAAGATGAAATGTTTCTAGATAACGGTTCAGGGGACTCAGATCTCGACACAAATGACGATAAATTCTAACTACGAACCAATTTTGGACAGCTGAAATGAGAGTTACAGCGATTATCAAAACCTGAGGACAATGGCAATGCCAATGTACGTACTTGCTCACTTTATATATGGAGAACTCACCAGATAAACAAAGGTACAGTGGTGCAGTTTGTACTATTCAAGTAAATAACAAGTAGGTGCCCTGAAAACCGACCCAGAGTCTGTGGAAAACCTGCGTGCCAAACATCCCGCTTTACGATATTCCTTACTTTGAATTGAAGTTTATCGATCATTCCAAAGTGTAAATATATACAGTAACTATTTCTATGGAAGGCTATTACTATTAGTAAGACAATTTCATGCAAAAGTAACACATAAGTAATATTGCAAATACTTCACATTATTTTATGAAATTTCCAGAAAAAAAAAATGTTTAGGAGATAAAAATCGTCAAAATCTGGTTGTCTTCGTGAAAAAACACACTTTTTACCCAAAAAACATTTCACATGTTTAAAAAATAACAATTGTCAATGTATAGTTCAAGCAATATGCTAGATAAGTTTCAGTTATTCAAAAACTGTATCTCCATAAATAAAAGAGTCACAGGCCTTCAAAATGTAATAGCTCAGTATCACATTTGAAAAACAAAAGATAGGCTGGCACTGCCAGGCAGGATACGCCCACATTTTCGAGAGATGGATAGAGAACAAGCAATACCGAAAGTGATTTTTCCTACATCATTAAGTTAGAATTTGATATGTGCAAATATCGAAATGAATTAAGATCTTTGGGTTATAAAGGTGCATTTCAGTAGGCTTCAAATTCGAGTGGGGATCATGTTGCTAGGTGTGTTAGAAATTCGAACTCAACCTTCCGTAGGGTGTAATGATAGAGTCAAACGTTTTTTTCAATCGGATAATAATTGTGACCTCCAGAGAGACCATAGGCGATTTTTCGGACAATCAGGGGCCATAATTCAGGAATTTACGATCCGATATGCGCAAATAACGAAAGGAACCAAGATCTTTGGGTTATAACCATGCATTTCAAGTTTCATCAAAATTGAATTAAAATTGTGACCTATACAGGGTCCACAACAATGATATACCATTTTCTAACAGTATTCGCATACAAACGGTGGCCATTTTGTCTGTCAATTTTGGTCTGATTTTCCCAAAATTCGAACTCAAACCTTAAGGTGTAACGGTGATATAATCAAACGTTTTTTTTAAATCGGAAAATAATTGTGACCTCCAGAGAGACCAGAAGCTAAAAAAAAGGCAATTTTGCGTACAATCAGGGGACATAATTCAGGAAGTTACAATCCATCCGATATACGCAAATATCGAAAGGAACCAAGACCTTTGGGTTATAACCATGCATTTCAAGTTTCATCAAAATCGAATTAGAATTGTGACCTCTACAGGGTCCACAACCATGATATACCATTTTTTAACAGTATTCAGGTACAAACAGTAGCAGCCAATTTGTATGGCAATTTTGGTCCGATTTTGCCGAAATTCGAACTCAACCTTCCTTACGGTGTAACGGTAATATAATCAAACGTTTTTTTTTAAATCAGATAATAATTGTGACCTCCAGAGGCACCACAAGCTAAAAAGATAGGCTGGCACTGCCAGGCAGGATACGCCCACATTTTCGAGAGATGGATAGAGAACAAGCAATACCGAAAGTGATTTTTCCAACATCATTAAGTCCTGTATTTCATACTGTATTGGGAGCAGCCAATTTGTTGGTCAGTTCCAGTCTTATATTCATGAAATTTGAAGCCGACAATGATTATGGTGTGACGGTACACAACCTAGGGACTTTTCGTCAAAAGGGATAGAGTCAAACGTTTTTTCAAATCGGATAATAATTGTGACCTCCATAGGCGATTTTTCGGACAATCAGGGGCCATAATTCAGGAAGTTACGATCCGATATGTGCAAATAACGAAAGGAACCAAGATCTTTTGGTTATAACCATGCATTTCATGTTTCATCAAAATCAAATTAAAATTGCGACCTCTACAGGGTCCACAACCATGATATATAATTTTTTAACAGTATTCGCGTACAAACAGCGGCCATTTTGTATGGCAATATTCAACCATGAATTTCAAGTTTCATCAAAATCGAATAAAAAATATGACTTCTACAGGGTCTACAACCTTGATATACCATTTTTTAACAGTATTCGCCTACAAACGGCGGCCATTTTGAATGGCAATTTTCGTCCGATTTTTCCGAAATTCAAACTCAACCTTCCTTAGGGTGTAACAGTGATATAATCAAACGGGTTTTTTAAATCGGATAATAATTGTGACCTCCAGAGGGACCACAAGCTAAAAAGGGTGATTTTACGGACAATCAGGGGCCATAATTCAGGAAATTACATTCCGATAGGCGCAAATATCGAAAGGAACTAAGATCTTTGGGTTATAAACATGCATGTCAAGTTTCATCAAAATCGGTTCAAAATTGTGACACCTATAGAGTTCACAAGCTAAAAACTTGATTTTTTGTACAATCAGGGGCGATAATCCATGAAGTTTTCATCCGATACATGCCAATATCGAAAGCAGCCGAGATCTTTTGGGGATAAACCTATATTTCAAGTTTCGTCAAAATCAGATAAGAATTGTGACCTGTAGAGAGTCCACAAACAAATTGTGGACGGATGGACGTCCGGACGGACAGGGGCGACGATAATATACGTCCACATGAAAATGTTATAAACATGCATGTCAAGTTTCATCAAAATCATTTAAAGATAGGCTGGCACTGCCAGGCAGGATACGCCCACATTTTCGAGAGATGGACAGAGAACAAGCAATACCGAAAGTGATTTTTCCTACATCTTTACGTCCTGTATTTCATACTGTATTGGGAGCAGCCATTTAGTTGGTCAGTTCCAGTCTGATATTAATGAAACTCGAAACCGACAATGATTATGGTGTGACGGTACACAACCTAGAAATGTGACTTTTCATCAAAATCGGATAAGAATTGTGACCTGTAGCGAGTCCACAACCATGATATACCATATTTTTACACTATTCGCGTACAAACGGTGACCATTTCGTCCGGCAATTTTGGTACGATTTTCACGAAATTAGAACTCAACCTTCCTCATCAAAATCGAATTAAAATTGTGACCTATACAGGGTCCACAACCATGATATATCATTTTTTTAACAGTATTCGCGTACAAACGGCGGCCATTTTGTCTGTCAATTTTGGTCTGATTTTCCTGAAATTCAAACTCAACCTTCCTTACAGTGCAACGGTGATATAATCAAACGTTTTTTTAAATTGGATAATAATTGTGACCTCCAGAGGGACCACAAGCTAAAGAAAGGGGCATTTTGCGTATAACCAGGGGCCATAATTCAGGAAGTTACGATCCGATATGCGCAAATATTGAAAAGAACCAAGATCTTTGGGTTATAACCATACATGCCAACCTGAGGAGATTGAAAATCGGAATGCCTAGTATTGATGATAGAGCAAGGACCGTAGGTCCAAGGTCGAACGGTGCGAAGCACCGTGAGCGCCGCAGGACGTGGTGAAGACTGAAAATATGTTTATATACGCCTAGAAGATTTTTCGTAAGAGGCTTTTAGGTTTGAGCAGCTCAAGTGTTTTTTAGTTTCAAAATGTTTTTTAATGTTCGTAATACCACCGTAAGCAACACATAAATCAGACTAAACAAAATGTGAATTCGTCGCCTCTACGCGAGGACGTAGTGATTCCTGGAAATTCTTTGCCGTAAGTTTCCCAGTATTTTTGTCTGACATTCGTTTTGGAAATTGGAAGCCATTTGGTTTGTCTTGACGACCTACGCGTGGAAGTCGTAAATTATTTACTGGGTTTTATTTATAATTGTAATTTGTTTTTTTCACACATGGAAAACAGCTTGAAAACATTTTTTATCAAGTCAGAAGGAAATAAGCCACATCGTTACTGGCAACTAACGGTAAATCCGCCGTGTACTGTACGAGTGTATGCGAGAATGGCTCCGCGAAGCAGATAATATCCGCGAAGTATGCAAATTAGGCACGGCCGATGACGAAATAACCATATGACCTCTTAGCTTATTCCATTTTATATTAATAATGATCGAGAAAACTGGCGACATGTTTTCGGCTATTTCCGTCGTTTTACCGCGAATTATGCAAATTAGACACGGCAAATGACAGAAATAACCACATGACATTTTGATCTTGATTAGTCCAGACATAATAGCTTATTCCATTTTATATTAATAATAATAAGGAAAACATGACACATGTTCTCGACTATTTCCGTTGTTTTACCGATTCATACAACGATAAACAGTATCGCAATCAGATTCACAACAAACAGCGAGAATGCCGAGACAGTCGTCAATGTAAAAAGGTCCGGAATGAAATATAATAAATATCTTCCAATAAATTTTAAAAAACGGAATTATAAAGAGTAAAATCGGAATTCAGAATTAGACTCAGAAAATCGGAATGATTCCGACAAAATCGGAATAGTTGGCATGTATGTATAACCATGAATTTCAAGTTTCATCAAAATCGAATTAAAATTTTGACCTTTACAGGGTCCACAACCTTGATATACCATTTTTTAACAGTATTCGCGTACAAACGGCAGCCATTTTGTATGACAATTTTGGTCTGATTTTCCCGAAATTTGAACTCAACCTTCCTTACGGTGTAACGGTAATATAATCAAACGTTTTTTTAAATCGGATAAAAATTGTGACCTCCAAGCTAAAAAAAAGGCGATTTTGCGTATAATCAGGGGCCATAATTCAGGAAGTTACGATCCGATATGCGCAAATATCGAAAGGAAGCAAGATCTTTGGGTTATAACCATGAATTTCAAGTTTCATCAAAATCGAATCAAAATTGTGACCTCCACAGGGTCCACAACCTTGATATTGATATACCATTTTTTAACAGTATTCGCGTACAAACGGCGGCCATTTTGTATGGCAATTTTCGTCCGATTTTCCCGAAATTGGAACTCAACCTTCCTTAGGGTGTAACGGTGATATAATCAAACGGTTTTTTAAATCGAATAATAATTGTGACCTCCAGAGGGACCACAAGCTAAAAAGGGTGATTTTTCGGACAATCAGGGGCCATAATTCAGGAAATTACATTCCGTAAGCCGCAAATATCGAAAGGAACCAAGATCTTTGGGTTACAAACATGCATGTCAAGTTTCATCAAAATCGGTTCAAAATTGTGACCTCTATAGGGTCCACAAGCTAAAAACGTGATTTTTCGTACAATCAGGGGCCATAATCCATGAAGTTTTGATCCGATACATGCCAATATCGAAAGCAGCCGAGAACTTTTGGGGATAAACCTATATTTCAAGTTTTGTCAAAATCGGGTAAGAATTGTGACCTGTGTAGAGTCCACAAAGAAATTGTGGACGGACGAACGGACGGACAGGGGCAACGACATAATACGTCCACATCAAAATGCGGGCGTATAAAAAGGTGATTTTGCGTATAATCAGGGGCCATAATTCAGGAAGTTACGATCCAATATGCGCAAATATGGAAAGGAACCAAGATCTTTGGGTTATAACCATGAATTGCAAGTTTCATCAAAATCAAATTAAAATTGTGACCTCTACAGGGTCCACAACCTGGATATACCATTTTTTAACAGTATTCGCGTACAAACGACGGCCAATTTGTATGGCAATTTTCGTCCGATTTTCCCGAAATTCGAACTCAACCTTCCTTAGGGTGTAACGGTGATATAATCAAACGTCTTTTTTAAATCGGATAATAATTGTGACCTCCAGAGGGAGCACAAGCTAAAAGATAGGCTGGCACTGCCAGGCAGGATACGCCCACATTTTCGAGAGATGGACAGAGAACAAGCAATACCGAAAGTGATTTTTCCTACATCTTTAAGTCCTGTATTTCATACTGTATTGGGAGCAGCCATTTAGTTGGTCAGTTCCAGTCTGATATTAATGAAATTCGAAACCGACAATGATTATGGTGTGACGGTACACAACCTAGAAATGTGACTTTTCATCAAAATCTGATAAGAATTGTGACCTGTAGAGAGTCCACAACCATGATATACCATATTTTTACACTATTCGCGTACAAACGGCAACCATTTCATCCGGCAATTTTGGTACGATTTTCACGAAATTAGAACTCAACCTTCCTCATCAAAATCGAATTAAAATTGTGACCTATACAGGGTCCACAACCATGATATATCATTTTTTTAACAGTATTTGCGTACAAATGGCGGCCATTTTGTCTGTCAATTTTGGTCCGATTTTCCCGAAATTCAAACTCAACCTTCCTTACAGTGTAACGGTGATATAATCAAATGTGTTTTTAAATTGGATAATAATTGTGACCTCCAGAGGGACCACAAGCTAAAGAAAGGGGGATTTTGCGTATAACCAGGGGCCATAATTCAGGAAGTTACGATCCGATATGCGCAAATATCGAAAAGAACCAAGATCTTTGGGTTATAACCATGAATTTCAAGTTTCATCAAAATCGAATTAAAATTGTGACCTTTACAGGGTCCACAACCTTGATATACCGTTCGCGTACAAACGGTGGCCATTTTGTATGGCAATTTTGGTCTGATTTTCCCGAAATTCGTACTCAACCTTCCTTACGGTGTAACGGTAATATAATCAAACGTGTTTTTAAATCGGATAATAATTGTGACCTCCAAGCTAAAAAAAAAGGCGATTTTGCGTATAATCAGGGGCCATAATTCAGGAAGTTACGATCCGATATGCGCAAATATCGAAAGGAAGCAAGATCTTTGGGTTATAACCTTGAATTTCAAGTTTCATCAAAATCGAATCAAAATTGTGACCTCCACAGGGTCCACAACCTTGATATACCATTTTTTAACAGTATTCGCGTACAAACGGCGGCCATTTTGTATGGCAATTTTCGTCCGATTTTCCCGAAATTCGAACTCAACCTTCCTTAGGGTGTAACGATGATATAATCAAACGTTTTTTTAAATCGAATAATAATTGTGACCTCCAAGCTAAAAAAAAAGGCGATTTTGCGTATAATCAGGGGCCATAATTCAGGAAGTTACGATCCGATATGCGCAAATATCGAAAGGAAGCAAGATCTTTGGGTTATAACCATGAATTTCAAGTTTCATCAAAATCGAATCAAAATTGTGACCTCCACAGGGTCCACAACCTTGATATACCATTTTTTAACAGTATTCGCGTACAAACGGCGGCCATTTTGTATGGCAATTTTCGTCCGATTTTCCCGAAATTCGAACTCAACCTTCCTTAGGGTGTAACGGTGATATAATCGAACGGTTTTTTAAATCGAATAATAATTGTGACCTCCAGAAGGACCACAAGCTAAAAAGGGTGATTTTTCGGACAATCAGGGGCAATAATTCAGGAAATTACATTCTGATAGCCGCAAATATCGAAAGGAACCAAGATCTTTGGGTTACAAACATGCATGTCAAGTTTCATCAAAATCGGTTCAAAATTGTGACCTCTATAGGGTCCACAAGCTAAAAACGTGATTTTTCGTACAATCAGGGGCCATAATCCATGAAGTTTTGATCCGATACATGCCAATATCGAAAGGAACCGAGATCTTTTGGGGATAAACCTATATTTCAAATTTCGTCAAAATCGGATAAGAATTGTGACCTGTAGAGAGTCCACAAACAAATTGTGGACGGACTGACGGACAGGGGCGACGACATAATACGTCCACATGAAAATGTGGGCGTATAAAAAGGGTGATTTTTCGCACAATCAGGGATCATAATTCAGGAAATTACATTCCGCTAGGCGCAAATATCGAAAGGAACCAAGATCTTTGGGTTAGAATTATGCATGTCAAGTTTCATCAAAATCGGTTCAAAATTGTGACCTCTATAGGGTCCACAAGCTAAAAACGTGATTTTTCGTACAATCAGGGGCCACAATCCATGACATGAAGTTTTGTTCCGATACATGCCAATATCGAAAGCAGCCGAGATCTTTTCGGGATAAACCTATATTTCAAGTTTCGTCAAAATCGGATAAGAATTGTGACCTGTAGAGAGTCCACAAATTGTAGACGTCCGGACAGACAGGGGCAACGACACAATACATCCACATGAAAATGTGGGCGTATAAAAAATGGCAGGCAGGTTGGTGACTATCTTAAACGGCGGACACACTCAAATTGTTTTGCCCCAAAATGGTGGACTGCCTCGGTTACTTTAGGGAAAATTTGTTGGGCATGTAAGGGTTAACTGCACATATATTGTTTTCAAAACTATTGAGCAATCAGACTGATTATTAACTCTAGTTAGTCTAAGCAGAACATGTTCAAGATCGAACTCAGTCATGGTTTTAAAGTACCTGATAGTGAAAGTATATACTAAGTTTCCTCACTCTCCTTCAGTTAGAATGTAAGTTATCTTGTGCAAAAGGATTGACCAATGAAACTGCTTAGCTCTGCTGAGTTTTACTAGAAAATGTTAATCATTGAACTCAGTCAAGACATTTACCTAATGAGTAATGAACATCTTAATTAAACATGCATTATGCAAAAGCTAAATCTGTTTATTTTATGTCTTTCTTTAGGCCTGATTATTATCCAATTTAGTGCATAACTTTCTTTCATGATTTAATAATTAAATGGATAATCAAGACTATGATTTTTGTCGCACCTACTTTAGTAATGATGATCGAAGCTAGGCAGAACTTTCAACCGCTTAATTCTCGGTTCATAGTGGATCAATTTGACTGAAATTTTCAACAAATTGCCTTTACATTATCTAGTTTTTAACTATCATAGCGAGAACTTCCAGCTCATTATCTAATCTCCCATCCTGCATCTTTAAGTTCAAACATTCTACCTCGTTTAAAAACAGAGTTGCTATGTTCCAAAGTCTTAGCCTACTTGGTAGTGATATGAGTCATCTTCCATAGAAGACTTGATCTTGCTTTCACTACATACATCTTATCACAGCCTTCACGTAATACCCTGCATATTTCAGCAAGTGTCTCCCTGTGATAATCAAGTTGCAAAATTCAAGGTTCGTTACTCATTGTCAAAGTTTCCGTGCAGGTCGCTATCTCACAACCGCTCACTGGACGCTACTGTTCACATGATAACGTAGCTATAAGTTCGGGAATTGTAAAGTAATTTAGCAATGTGCAGATGTTGTAAAACTCGCAGTTGTTGCTTCAGAAAATGCTCATTATCAAACTTAGTCAAGGTATTAATTTAATGAAACTATACACCAAGTTTCATCACTCTCCTTTAATTAGAATTAACATTATCATGCCCAAACCATCAATCAATTAAATTGCTTATCTCTACTCCAAGTTTGAATATTGTAGCTCAATTAAAACGAGTTATGGTGTCACAAAATGTGTGAAGGACAGACAAATGAACAGACCTACTCTTTGAAAGGCGGGGACAAAAATCCAACATTGAAATATAAATTACAGTGTGAGTCATGGTAAATAATAAACGGATTTCTACGATTATGAACAAACTGTTCTACTTTTGTTATTATAAACTTACCTATGTGTTTAAAATCACCTCCCGTTAAATAAAATCCATTGCAGAATAAAATAACCCAACGAACAAAAAGGGTTCTCTCTTGAAAAGTCAATGTTTTTGCTTGTATTGTCCATCACAACATTGCATATGGGCTAAACTATCGTAATATGTTGAAGGGGCTAAAGGTTGATGTGATGTATTTTATTAATAGTATAGGATTATATTGTACATTGGTATTTAATATTTTTGGCAAAGATTGCGTACCATACATGGTACCGCTAAATATGTCACGTGGTAAGATGATGTCATATATTGTCACATGGAATGTACCGCCATAATAAAACATGTTGCCTTCTTCACCAATTATGATTATTAATAGCCTTCCACTTGACCAAGAAATTTGACATTGGGGACGAGGATAAAACTTATGTGGAAGGAGTGAACGGGGAAGAATTTTTAACGGCAAAACGATAAAATTATGGCTGCACGAAATACGGCGAGGTACTTCGAAGAATTTGATGTTAGTAATGGCGATATCACAAGCATAGAGGTGTATTTGACTAGAGTGTATTGTGGTCACGTGATCCCCATTGACGTAACGTTAACGCCGTGGGCCGACACTGGAGACCGGCCGCCATGTTTCAACCGGGAAAGAATGACGGAAATGCCCGGATGAACGCTATGTAAACAAAGGGAAATAGAAAAGCAGTTCTAATTCAACAATATCAACCCAAAAAATTGACGATTAAAATGTCTTACCCTACAGTCCTAAAAACAAAATCGCTTTGGTCAACTGGCATATTTTGGGGGCTTTATTATTAAAAGTAACTCTTATCATAATCATCATCAATCACCGTCACCGTTGCAATGTGTAAATTGTGCGCAAAACTACGAAATCATGTTTAATTTATTAATTGAGCTAAATGAACGTCCCCGAATGTCCAGATATCTATAGAGTGTTCAGCAAAATTTTGAACATTGCTCCTCGCAGTTCACATAAAACTTTATTTTGGATAGACCTAAATAATTTGTTGGACGATTTGAAATGAATGAATGTTCTGCTTGATTGACAGAGATAACTGACTATACTGTAAATAGCGTCATCCAGGTGATAAAGAAATAAAATAGATTTTAAAAATAATCTAGGACTTCTATCATTTACCAGTAAGTAGAATAATATCTGATGCCGATGGGATTTTTTTTTAAAAAAAAAAAAGAAAAATAAACAGGGCTAGCAAGGCCTTAATAGGCCTATATGGTTTTCAATTTCCATGAACTGGTGTCTGATTTTTCTTTGCTTGAAAAACACAGCGGTATATTAAAGAAAACAAACCTCTTGATGAGATTTTCGTAGTAGCAGTAGCTGAGTAGTGATTAAAAAAAAATATTAGGCCTAACTATAATATTCATTTTTTACAAAATTTGTTTGGGGAATGAAGTTTTCAACACTTTCACTTATTTGTCCTTAATATAATTAACCTTCCTTTTTTTAAAAATTAGTTCTGAAGAAAATAAAAGAAGCATAAACTGATATTGCAAGTAACTTTCGCTTTATATTTATTCGGACTCTGTAGGCCTACATCTGTGAACACAATGTCGTCATAATTAATTAAATCCGAGGGAGTGTAACTAAAAGATAACAAGCCAACAGTGAGGCTGATGTCCCCTGCCGAAATCCCAAAATAAATAGATGACACATATTAATTAATCGCACATTTATTTTTTTCAAACGTATCGACCAATCAAACTGAACACGAAGTGTCATCCAAAAATTGCTTATCTCTGCCTACCGTAAGAAGAAAATGCTCATCTTCGAACTCCATCAAGGCATTGACCTAAGAAGCATACACACCAATTTTGAACATTTTAACTCAATTCGAAGGAGAGTTATTGTGTTCCAAAGTCTCGGCAAATCAAATTGCTTATCGCTCTGCTTACCCGGAGCAGAAAATGCTCATTAGGTATTACTGTAATGAAACTATACACCAAGTTTCATCACTCTCACTTAATTAGAACTAAAGTTATCGTATCTCAAAGCATCAACCAATCAAATTGCTTATCTCTGCCTACCCTAAGCGGAAAATGCTCATCTTCGAACTCCATCAAGGCATTGACCTAATAAGCATATACACCAAGTTTGAACATTTTAACTAAATTAGAAGGAGAGTTATTGTGTTCCAAAGTCTCGACCAATCAAATTGCGTATCGCTCTGCTTACCCTGAGCAGAAAATGCTCATTATCGAACTTAGTCAAGGTATTACTGTAATGAAACTATACACCAAGTTTCATCACTCTCACTTAATTAGAACTAAAGTTATCGTGTGCCAAAGCATCAACCAATCAAATTGCTTATCTCTGCTTACCCTAAGCGGAAAATGCTCATCTTCGAACTCTATCAAGGCATTGACCTAATAAGCATATACACCAAGTTTGAACATTTTAACTAAATTAGAAGGAGAGTTATTGTGTTCCAAAGTCTCGACCAATCAAATTGCGTATCGCTCTGCTTACCCTGAGCAGAAAACGCTCATTATCGAACTTAGTCAAGGTATTACTATAATGAAACTATACACCAAGTTTCATCACTCTCACTTAATTAGAACTAAAGTTATCGTGTCCCAAAGCATCAACCAATCAAATTGCTTATCTCTGCTTACCCTATGTGGAAAATGCTCATCTTCGAACTGCATCAAGGCATTGACCTAATAAGCATATACACCAAGTTTGAACATTTTAACTCAATTAGAAGGAGAGTTATTGTGTTCCAAAGTCTCAACCAATCAAATTGCTCTGCTTACCCTGAGCAGAAAATGCTCATTATCGAACTTAGTCAAGGTATTATTGTAATGAAACTATACACCAAGTTTCATCACTCTCACTTAATTAGAACTAAAGTTATCGTGTGCCAAAGCATCAACCAGTCAAATTGCTTATCTCTGCTTACCCTAAGCGGAAAATGCTCATCTTCAAACTCCATCAAGGCATTGACCTAATAAACACATACACCAAGTTTGAACATTCTAGCTCAATTAGGAAGAGAGTTATTGTGTCCCAAAAAGTGTGACGGACAGACAGTGTGACGGACAGACAGACGGACGAACCCATTTTAATAGTCCCCCAACTTTCTTCCAAAGGGCGGGGGACAACAAAGCAACTACTGGCCAGTGAGTGCATGTCTGTGACTAAACACTCCACTCCAATAAGCAGACTTACTCCTCGCGATATTTTTTGTACAAAGCCGCACGTGTGTATAATATATATAATTTGTGCAATTTTCTGATAATTAAATAAACCATTAATTTGGGGGTTCGCTAAACAGACGCACCTTGTAATCATTACATAATAAAAGTATCAGTACTAATAAATTAAATGAATAGACACGCCGGGTTTTCGGCCTTAAGCTTCGAGTGTTCGACGTCTTCTCGCCGTGTTTATTAAATTATTTTACATAATTATCATGATTTTATTATATCTATTAATTCACTATTTCACTTATAACTTATCATACCTAATTATGAAATGATAATCCACTCCCTTTTCGCCTGACATTGAATTTACCAAAATAATAACAACTTTCCGACATATTGGTGCCAACGCAGGCTAAATCTTCCCGGCTGTAAAATGGCTGCCAACCTCCATAGTCGGCACGCGATCACGTGACCACCATACACTCTAGTCGACACAAGCCACGAAAAGGTGTAGAACTTCAGATGAAAAAGCACTTAAATTTAAATAAATTTTTACGAATTCTTTGGGGGTTAAAAACTTGTATTAATAATTCATCTTTCAAATTTTGTAAAGGAAAAGATAACTTGTTGTTCTGTTTTTGTGCAAATACATATTTTGCGGACCATATAAGCTTGTAACAGACGTTACATGTCCAATTAATATTTGCCCCAAATTTGCTAATAACTATTAACTACCAGCCCAGTTGATTTGAGTGTGATAATATCAAAATCTATATTCTAGAATGTAAAAAAATGTCCTTATGTGCTGTTTACCCCCAAAAATTGGCAAAGATCTTTCATGGACGTCTGGTTTCAAAACAGTGTGAAATGTCTGAACTGATAACTCTTTTAGGTAATTGGCTGATTGGGACCATGGCTGATTGGGACCTGGCTGATTGGGACCAGATTTGTGGCTGACTGGGACCAGATTTGTGGCTGATTGGGACCAGATTCTTGGCTGACTGGGACCAGATTTATGGCTGATTGGGACCATGATAAGGCTTATTCGGACCATTACTTAAATGCCGCGAGAATAAAAATATGTTTGCATATTTTTGATAATAAGACAACTATGGCAATAAATAGTGTAATTAGTCACAAATAATAGTGTAATTAGTGATTGACGGCTTCAATACAAATGAGCTAAATCACAGAGAATATGCTTCATATTCTTGGCTGATTGGGACCAGATTCTTGGCTGATTGGGACCATGAGCAGACCAATGATAAGAGTGTTTTAAATATGTTTGCATGACAATAAATACCACCATGGACCTTATATTACATAAGGTCCATGATACCACCCAGTATTATCAAATTGTAACCCAATATCCAATAGCCTCATATCAGTATAATTACTGCAATGAATCGAATGTGATATTTTGTAATGAATGAAGCATCTTGATACAAGTTTCAAGGAGCAATGATGTGAGCATGTTGTTGTTCTTGGTGTTTAACGTCCGCTTCCACCGAAGGTGATATCGCAGACAAGTCCTATTTTTCATTTTCATTATCTTAGCGCACGCGCAGGGGTCTTTGCTGTGGGAGGAAACCGGAGTGCCCGGAGGAAACCCACGAGGTTGAGAAGGAGCCCCTATCTCCATGCCACATACGCTCACACCAGGGCTCGAAACCACAACCGCAAGCCAGAGGTGACCGGCCAGCTAGAGGTCGAAGCGCGGCACTCTAGACCACTAGGCCATCCCAACCCCCCATGTGAGCATATTTTCCATCATATTATATAATCTAACCAAGTAGTAGCCGAGGCAGAGACCTTCCTGATCTAGACAAGTGTTGAATGCAATACACTAAATTGGTTGACAAATGTGTAACATTTTCTTAGCAATATACACAAATACACATTAAACAAAGTTAATTAAATGACACTTTATTTATAGTATAAAACTCAGGTAGCAATATACAAGACCCTAATCACACCTTTTATTGTTAATTAATGACGAGCTTAATAATCCAATAAACAATCAGATCCAATCACACAAATTCACAGTAAGATCTGAGTAATTTTCATGTAGTAATATAGTACACTTTCCTAGATATCACCTACCTGTTTACTTGTGTTAAAATTTAGTCTATAAATCTATTATGTTTATTTTCTGTATAAGGTAGGATATACATTTTGACTGCCTTTAGGTTCATCATATTTGAAATAACCGATTTCCGTTGCTACTGTATTGCTGGTATTAGTTTTCAAATTTGTATGGTTTAAACTATTTCTATAACATAATTACACACAATATATGTACATGTATAATGGTTTCGGATTTCCATTATGATACTGTATTGCTAGGGGCTAGTACCGGTATTAGTTGTCAAATTTGTATGACTTAATTGCAATTAGCATAAATTGGTTTAAACAGTATTTCTAACATATAATTACACACAATGTATAGGCTATAATGGATTCCAAAACAAGCTATGAAGTTTATAAAATAAAATAAAAAATTGTCTGTTTAAATTGCATAAAACGTATAATAATTTACATAAGATTAATAAGATAATCTCTGTTAATATAATATAGTGTAACTGTGACATAAAAAAATAGGTTGCCAGGCAACGAAACATACGCCCACACAGCAGCCAAATCGTCCGGGCAGTCAACAAGAGTTGTCGCATATTAAGGAATTATCAGAAAATCATTAGAATTTGTTTGGTTTTTATAATCAAACGTTTTTTTTTTTAAATCAGATAATAATTGTGACCTCCAGAGCCACAACAAGCTAAAAAGGGTGATTTTTCGTACAATCAGGAGACATAATTCAGGAAGTAATGACCCGATGGGTGCAAATATCGAAAGGAACCAAGATCTTTGGGTTATAAACATACCTGTCAAGTTTCATCAAAATCGATTCAAAATTGTGACCTCTATAGGGTCCACAACCTTGATATAACATATTTTCACACTACTTGTGTACAAACGGCGGCCATTTTGTCCATCAATTCTAGTCCGATTTTCACGTAATTCAAACTATCTCTTCATTACCATGTAACGGTGATATAGTCAAACGTTTTTTTAAATCGGATAATTATTTTGATCTCCAGAGGGACCAAAAGCGAACTTTCGGACAATCCGGGGACATAATTCAGGAAGTTATGATCCAATGGGCGCAAATATCGAAAGGAACCTAGATCTTTGGGTTATAAACATACATGTAAAGTTTCATCAAAATCGGTTCAAAATTGTGACCTCTATAAGGTCCACAACCTTTATATAACATATTTTCACACTATTCGCATACAAACGGCGGCCATTTTGTCCGTCAATTTTTGGTCTGATATTCAAGAAATTCAAATTCAACCTTCATAACCATGTAACGGTGATATAATCAAACGTTTTTTTAAATCGGATAACAATTTTGACCTCCAGAGAGACCACAAGCTAAAAAGGGCGATTTTTTGGACAATCAGGGGCCATAATTCAGGAAGTTACGATCCGATGAGTGCATATATCGAAAGGAACCAAGATCTTTGGGTTATAAACATACATGTCAAGTTTCATCAAAATTGGTTCAAAATTGTGACCTCTATAAGGTCCACAACCTTGATATAACATATTTTCACACTATTCGCGTACAAACGGCGGCCATTTTGTCCGTCAATTTTGGTCCGATTTTCACGAAATTCGAATCCAACCTTCATAACCATGGAACGGTGATATAATCAAACGT
Source organism: Patella caerulea (assembly GCA_036850965.1). Taxonomy (NCBI): domain Eukaryota; kingdom Metazoa; phylum Mollusca; class Gastropoda; family Patellidae; genus Patella; species Patella caerulea. The sequence goes on along the minus strand of JAZGQO010000001.1, from coordinate 42,475,328 downwards.
TTTTTAAATCGGATAACAATTTTGACCTCCAGAGGGACCACAAGCTAAAAAGGGCAATTTTTCGGACAATCGGGGGCCATAATTCAGGAAGTTACGATCCGATTGGCGCAAATATCGAAAGGGACCAAGATCTTTGGGTTATAAACATGCATTTCAAGTTTCATCCAAATCGGTTCACAATTGTGACCTCTACACTGTTCACAACCTTGATATAACATATTTTCACACTATTCGCGTACAAATGGCGGCCATTTTGTCCATCAATTTTGGTCCGATTTTCACGAAATTTGAACTCAACCTTCATAACCATGTAACGGTGATATAAACAGACGGTTTTTTAAATCGGATAACAATTTTGACCTCCAGAGGGACCACAAGCTAAAAAGGGCGATTTTCCGGAAAATCAGGGGCCATAATTCAGGAAGTTATGATTCAATTGGCGCAAATATCGAAACGAACCAAGATCTTTGGTTTATAAACACGCATTTCAAGTTTCATCCAAATCGGTTCAAAATTGTGACCTCTACACTGTTCACAAGCTAAAAGATAGGCTGGCACTGCCAGGCAGGATACGCCCACATTTTCGAGAGATGGACAGAGAACAAGCAATACCGAAAGTGATTTTTCCTACATCTTTAAGTCCTGTATTTCATACTGTATTGGGAGCAGCCATTTAGTTGGTCAGTTCCAGTCTGATATTAATGAAATTCGAAACCGACAATGATTATGGTGTGACGGTACACAACCTAGAAATGTGACTTTTCATCAAAATCGGATAAGAATTGTGACCTGTAGAGAGTCCACAAACATGATATACCATATTTTTACACTATTCGCGTACAAACGGCGACCATTTCGTCCAGCAATTTTGGTACGATTTTCACGAAATTAGAACTCAACCTTCCTTATCAAAATCGAATTAAAATTGTGACCTATACAGGGTCCACAACTAGAGTGGTTCAGGCTAAAAATGTTTTATAACAAACAGACACTATTTCGGGACAGTAAAGACATTATATGATAAGACTTACTATAAAAACTTCATTGATCAACAATGGAAGTCTGGCCACTTCTGAATTTTGAGGATATATAACCATTTGGACATATATTATAAATGGCTCAAAATCTTCCCGGCTTCCATAATCAAAGGAGTTATCTCTTAGTGAGAATAAGAGCTATGTCCCTTGGTTGTACTAAAAAAAACATGCTCCAAGCTACGCACGTCCCGGAAACGAAATAACTTGATCGCAGTCGGAAAATATCGTTTATTTCCATACTGCAATGTAACCGAATACACTCTATGAGACGATTGGATTTGACATATGTACGCATGCGCGAACTCTTCGTTGTTTTAACAGTAAACCCGCGCCTTCAAATGTCTTTATATTAACTGTGTTTATAATGCTACAGTAGAAATTAAAATACATGTTAAGCTGGAGATGAAAAGATCGGCATTTGACATGAATTATTTCAAGATTAGCCTCATACATATATTAAAATGAACAGTGCGTTTACTTATTTATACCCAGACACTGGCCTATTTATAACGGCATGTTATACAGAGGGAGTGAGGGAGAGAAAGGGGTCTATAAATCTAATAATGTAACATTTTAATGTTTATCTCAAAGATAACTAAATATTATATTGTGCAGTACGATGTTTGTTATGAAAAATAAATTGCCGGGTAAAGTACGAGGAAATTATAATGACATGTAATACGGGGAGTGAGAGAGAGGGATAAACACCCCAATAAAACTATTAATTTAAGACTTTATTTTTTGTCCCTCAGATAAATAAATATATTGTACTGCATGATGTTTGTTATGAAAAAAAACCCACATTGCTGGGTAAGTGACGTATGCGCCGAGCCAGCGATTATTGCGTTTGTACCGAATTTAGAGCCAAATTTTGTAGTTTCGTCTGTAGGCCTATAAAGGGTGGTATTTTTCGCCGACTTCAAGGTTTCCTAAACATGTGGACACCGACGCGCTCACATGATATTCTTTGAACTGTAGATTTTGATGGAGTGTAATTATATTTTTTTTTTCCGCGAGAGCCAAACATGCGGTTATAACCACTGCTACGTTACCATTGGAAACGTTTAGATTTTTAAGTTTCATGACCAAATTATGGCATTCTGCTGTGTATCTTTGATTTTTGACATCATACTAAATTCCTTCGTTCATCTAAAAAGGTTTGGACTTGCAACCATTCTTTTTATCTGCCAATTGTTTTTTATTTTCATTATTAGCCTTCATGCGAATCATTTCTTTTTTAGTCTTCGGAAGTTGATTTTTTTTTTTAAACTTGGTGATTGTGCTTTTATGACAATCGCCGCAAATACTTTTCTTTCTATCTAAATCAGTTAAGGTCGCATCGGCAGATGTCCGAGTCTCTCTGTTTATTAAATTAATTTCACTTATGTCTGCCGATGGAGTAACGTAAACTATCACGGAAAAAATGGGGTGTCAAGAAAATCATCGTATGACTTCATACATTTTAGTGGACTTAACCTTACTTTTACTCAGCTTCCTAGTCTTTGTCGTCAGTCTGACCAGTCTATTTTGAATGTATTTGTCACCAAAAGTCACACAGTCGTCATGTAAAGCAGTCATGATAGACCGATGCTCCGAAGTTGTCGGGAATTTATTAACATTTGTCTAGCATAAAGCCTATTTGTGATTTTTGTCATAGGTAGTTTGTTACAGTTCCCAAATCATAGGTGTACTTGTCCAATCCAATGCTGGATAGCAAATCATCCGTGGACGATATCTTGCAGGGCTCAGTCTCAAATATAGAAAAAAATAAGTCCGTCGATCAAAGCCTATGGCTACTGGATGGTTAGATAATATACTATGATTATAAAAATAATTCACACCATGTTACCGAAAAGGGTCTGGAAAATGAAGACTACAAATAAAAAGTTTGTTTCGGTTATTTTCCGGTCTCAAATAGTTCTGCGTATTTAGAGCTAACAAATATTTATTTCCTAACCACAATAGTCGCCAGCGTAAACTAAGAATGTAGCCACTTAATAAAAGTAAATCTCGAAAGGTTGTAGTGAATTTATCTGGGCGCTTTCACCTACTTGAAAGTTAGAAATGAAACGAAGCTATTATAGCTAGCTCTGTATTTAAATCACCAAAATCGCCAAAATCAAAAATCAAATCAAGGAGTGAAATCGAAATTTTTGCTCACGTTCGCTATTAAATAAACACATAAGTCGAAGCCCGTAATGAGTGTATTTTTTACTCGGCGTTATATACCAATACATGTTTGTAAAAATACCTCATGTGACGTATATTTGCTGCGACTTCCTAAACCACGTGCGCGGCGCTAACTTCTGCTCACTTCAGAAGATTTCTCGACGGAGCAATCACACAGATAAGCGGGTCAGTTTTTATAAGGACAAATACTGTGTCTCTGAACCACTCTACCACAACCATGATATATCATTTTTTTAACAGTATTTGCGTACAAACGGCGGCCATTTTGTCTGTCAATTTTGGTCCGATTTTCCAGAAATTCAAACTCAACCCTTCTTACAGTGTAACGGTGATATAATCAAACGTTTTTTTTAAATTGGATAATAATTGCGACCTCCAGAGGGACCACAAGCTAAAGAAAGGGGGATTTTGCGTATAACCAGGGGCCATAATTCAGGAAGTTACGATCCGATATGCGCAAATATCGAAAAGAACCAAGATCTTTGGGTTATAACCATGAATTTCAAGTTTCATCAAAATCGAATTAAAATTGTGACCTTTACAGGGTCCACAACCTTGATATACCATTTTTTAACAGTATTCGCGTACAAACGGTGGCCATTTTGTATGGCAATTTTGGTCTGATTTTCCCGAAATTCGAACTCAACCTTCCTTACGGTGTAACGGTAATATAATCAAACGTTTTTTTAAATCGGATAATAATTGTGACCTCCAAGCTAAAAAAAAGGCGATTTTGAGTATAATCAGGGGCCATAATTCAGGAAGTTACGATCCGATATGCGCAAATATCGAAAGGAACCAAGATCTTTGGGTTATAACCTTGAATATCAAGTTTCATCAAAATCGAATCAAAATTGTGACCTCCACAGGGTCCACAACCTTGATATACCATTTTTTAACAGTATTCGCGTACAAACGGCGGCCATTTTGTATGGCAATTTTCGTCCGATTTTCCCGAAATTCGAATTCAACCTTCCTTAGGGTGTAACGGTGATATAATCAAACGTTTTTTTAAATCGAATAATAATTGTGACCTCCAAGCTAAAAAAAAAAGGCGATTTTGCGTATAATCAGGGGCCATAATTCAGGAAGCTACGATCCGATATGCGCAAATATCGAAAGGAAGCAAGATCTTTGCGTTATAACCATGAGTTTCAAGTTTCATCAAAATCGAATCAAAATTGTGACCTCCACAGGGTCCACAACCTTGATATGCCATTTTTTAACAGTATTCGCGTACAAATGGCGGCCATTTTGTATGGCAATTTTCGTCCGATTTTCCCGAAATTCGAACTCAACCTTCCTTAGGGTGTAACGGTGATATAATCAAACGTTTTTTTAAATCGAATAATAATTGTGACCTCCAAGCTAAAAAAAAAGACGATTTTGCGTATTATCAGGGGCCATAATTCAGGAAGTTACGATCCTATATGCGCAAATATCGAAAGGAAGCAAGATCTTTGGGTTATAACCATGAATTTCAAGTTTCATCAAAATCGAATCAAAATTGTGACCTCCACAGGGTCCACAACCTTGATATACCATTTTTTAACAGTATTCGCGTACAAACGGCGGCCATTTTGTATGGCAATTTTCGTCCGATTTTCCCGAAATTCGAACTCAACCTTCCTTAGGGTGTAACGGTGATATAATCAAACGGTTTTTTAAATCGAATAATAATTGTGACCTCCAGAGGGACCACAAGCTAAAAAGGGTGATTTTTCGGACAATCAGGGGCCATAATTCAGGAAATTACATTCCGATAGCCGCAAATATCGAAAGGAACCAAGATCTTTGGGTTACAAACATGCATGTCAAGTTTCATCAAAATCGGTTCAAAATTGTGACCTCTATAGGGTCCACAAGCTAAAAACGTGATTTTTCGTACAATCAGGGGCCATAATCCATGAAGTTTTGATCCGATACATGCCAATAACGAAAGGAACCGAGATCTTTTGGGGATAAACCTATATTTCAAGTTTCGTCAAAATCGGATAAGAATTGTGACCTGTAGAGAGTCCACAAACAAATTGTGGACGGACGGACGGACGTCCGGACGGACAGGGGCGACGACATAATACGTCCACATGAAAATGTGGGCGTATAAAAATGTGATTTTTCGTACAATCAGGGGTCATAACCCATGAAGTTACGGTCCGATACATGCCAATATCGAAAGGAACCGAGATCTTAGGGTGATAAACCTATATTTTAAGTTTCATTGAAATCGGATAAAAATTGTGACCTGTAGACTGTTCACAAACAATTGTGGACGGACGGACGGACGGACGAACAGGGGCGACGACAATATACGCCCACGTGAAAATGTGGGCGTATAAAAATGGAATATAAACATAAATAACGCAGGCCTACATAAAAAAGCACATAATTATAGTCATGATATAGATATAAAACTCCTTTAATTTATATTAAACTTAATTCAATATCAAAACCTAAGTTTCTAATATTTTTTAATCGTGTGGTCCAAATCAGCCTAGTTGTGGTCCCAATCAGCCTAAAATGTGGTCACAATCAGCCAAGAATATGGTCCCAATCAGCTTTGACTTTTGTCCCAATCAACCATGGTCCCAATCAGCCATGGTCCCAATCAGCTTGGTTTTTTTTACAGTCTTTCTTGGGCATGATTTCATTGTCATTCTTAGCCATTATGTTACAATATTTGATCAATTATTATTTTGTTATTAAATTTTACTTCTGTGTACTGTTTTGTCAATATTGCACAAAATATTTGTAACGGACGTGACTCCCTACTATGTAACGGACGTGACCTTTTGTAACGGACGTCACTATTGACCCAATTAACAGTGCGAGGTGTATCTGAGGTGTTTAACACCCTTTCCATGCATAGTTTGAGGACATTTAAAAAAGAAGGCAATCTATGTAATTTTATTAAATTTAATATAGAGTCGTAATTTTCTTTGGGTCATCTTAGCTCCTTGTGTAACGGTAGTGATGTTTGACATTATCAATTTCGTCCACCATCACGTCCGTTACACGTAAAACCGAAAGTCAAACTGTTATCAATCAAATTTGCATGATTCTTTCATTTTTTTTCGGTCACCCGAATGTGTAAAACGGCTCTTGATTTTGAGCGCAAAGCAGGCGGATTTGACATCTTTATAATATCCTCAGTTTTTGCCAAATTCTTGTAATAATATAACGGACGTGATTTTGATATAACGGACGTGACGACAACAAAAGTTTGAGGACCGAATTTCCTTGTGGGGGTCCCGGCGTCGACCATTTTTAATTACTCGCAAAATCGTGAGGTATACGAACTGTGTGTAGAACAAGGGAGCTAATAACCGCGGAAGAGCCATGGATTTGAAACGGGAGGGGAAATATCGATCATTGTAAACGCAAATAACGGACGTGATTCTTTGACGGAATCTCGAGTGGACGATCGAAAATGCGAAGTTTCTTCTCAAACGTCTCTAAATCAACAGAAATACTTACATCATATCACTCAATGCCTCTTGATTTGTAACATAAACATACATATAGATGCAGGTGGGGAGCAACTCTTCCAATGCATTAAAAAATCGTTTTTTTTTGGACGGAATTTGTCACGTCCGTTACACACTTTTTAAACAATTTTTTTTATTGAAAAATATTAAGATTTTTGGAATTTGACACTTCTGGTGGATAGAAACATCCTTTATCTTCAATTTAAGAAACAACTTGTAGATTTCAATCTATGTCTTCAGTATCAAAATACTTACCCTTTTTCAACACCACCGAGAGGGACAAATTTAGACATCAAAAAAGGGGGTATTTTTATTTTTGTCTCGCAATAAATACTTTATTTGTACTATTTTGATCATGAAGTTGTGTTTATTATCTCTTTATTATATTTTGTGTATAACCATACCAAAAATTACATTGGATTTGTCCTAGCTTTGGGAAAAATCAATTTTTGCAAAACCATATGTTAGTTCTACACCTTATCGTGGCCTGTGTACACCTCCATGATCACAAGTTATTTGGCACGATTGACACAGCACTTCATAGCGGAAGACATTTCAATAAATAGGGATACGGCTGTCAAACGACGTGCAGTTCTTCTTAGTAATATTGGGGACAAAACATACAGAGTTTTGACGGATTTATGTTTCCCTGATGCACCTTACGAGAAAAACTACGACGCCATTGTTGAACTTTTGGAGGAGCACTACAAACCACCACGGAATTCTGTTACGGAACGATTTAAATTTAATAATGCAGTACTAGAGAAAGGTCAGTCAATTGCAGATTTCGCTAGGGAATTGAATCATCTTGCAACGTATTGTGAATTTACAGCGGCTAATTTACAACAAAGTTTGAGAGATAGATTCATTTGTGGATTAGCAAATCGAAGTATCCAGAAGAAATTGTTGGCTGACAACAAAACTTTTTGTGAATGTGTTACATTTGCCCAGTCTGAAGAAGCTGCAGCACGGAATGTTAAAACAATGAATAATCCGCAAGGGGATTCGGCAGATAACAATAATGTAAACAAAGTTTATTCACGAAATTATAGGAAAGCTCCTACGCAGCATACGACTCCAGAGACTCCTTACAGCGCACGTTCAAGGCACCCAGTATCTTATCAAAAATGTGATCGGTGTGGATTATCAAACCATTCAAGAGATGATTGTAATTATAAGAATTATAAATGCTACAAGTGTAAACAATTTGGACATTTGCGAAATGATCAACAATACAGACAAACGAAACCAAAACAAAATAGATCTAGAACAAGGCAAAAAGATGTACACAATGTAGGAACTAGTGATGAAACGGATAGTTCACAAGATGAATTTACACATGCTATTTACACGATTAAAAATAAAAGTTGTCAACCAATCAGGGTGGACTTAGCCTTATCTGGTGTTACAACTACGATGGAAGCAGACACGGGTGCTTCAGTTTCAGTTATGAGCTACGCAGATTATACCAAGATTCTAGGAAATCATAAGTTAGAGCCGACGAAACAGAAACTTCACACCTATACGGGATATAAAATTGAGGTTAAGGGCCAAATTATGGTAAACGTTCAATACCAAAACGACAGACAGCTTCTACCATTAATTATCATAAAGGCAGACAAGTATGCACCGCCATTGATGGGACGTGATTGGCTCAGTGCACTCAAAATAGAGTGGTGGAATTTATTGTCTGAAGGGCAATACTCAATTCAAGGAATTTCTTTAGAAGAATTAAAGAAAAATTACGCAGAAATATTTTCAGAGCAACTTATAGGAGTGAAAGGTGTGACAGCACATCTTCACATGAAAGAAAATACTCAAGCGGCATTTCATAAGGCACAACCTGTACCATAAGCATTACGACCAGCAGTTGAGAAAGAACTGCTACGTTTACAAAATGATGGAATCATTGTACCGGTAGACTTTAGTGATTGGGGTACACCCTTAGTGTGTATAGCCAAATCTGATGGTACGGTTAGAATTTGTGGGGATTATAAAGTTTCAGTGAACCAGCATATCAACACGGATCAATATCCTATACCCACACCAGAAGAAGTGTTCGAGAAGCTAGCAGGGGGACAAAAATATTCAAAGATTGATCTTCGCTGTGCTTATCAACAACTGATCTTAGACAAAGCTTCACAGGAAGTAGTTACGATAAATACGCATAAAGGATTATTCCGGTACACGAGATTACCGTTTGGTGTGTCATCAAGTCCTGCGATTTGGCAACGTTTTATAGACCAAATACTTACAGGACTGGACAAAACATGTGCTATCATGGACGATGTATTGGTAACTGGAGAAGACGACAAGGAACATTTAGAAAATCTTGAGAAACTTTTCGAACGTTTTCAAAAATACCAGCTAGTGTTAAGTTGGACAGATGTAAATTCTTACAGAACAGTGTAATCTACATGGGACGAAAATTATCTGCAGATGGTATAACCAACAGACTCCAAAGTTGATGCAATTCGTCAAGCCCCAGTTCCAACTAATGTTACAGAACTACGATCCTGGCTTGGGATGGTGAATTTTCAAGCTCAGTTTTTACCAAATCTATCAACGAAATTACATCCACTGAATGAATTGTTAGGAAATCGTGAGTGGCAATGGACAAAAGATTGTCAACATTCTTTTGAATTGGTGAAACGATTCATTAGTTCAGATCGGTTATTAGTCCATTACAACGCCAAATTACCTATAGAAATGGCCACAGACGCCTCACCTTACGGAGTAGGTGCAGTGCTGTTTCACATTATCGATGGTGTGCGACGACCCATTGCTTACGCATCAAGAACATTGCATAAACACGAACGTAATTATGCCCAACTTGATAAAGAAGCATTAATAATTTTGTTTGGTATACGACGCTTCAGGAATTTTCTATATGGGCGACATTTTGTGATTCTAAATGATCATAAACCATTGGAACGAATTTTAGGTGTTAAAACAGCAGTACCAACATTAGCGGCACAACGGTTGCAGAGATGGGCAATAGAACTTTCAGCTTTAGATTACGAATTGAAGTACATATCTTCAAAGGAGAACTTTTTCGCTGATGGTCTGTCACGTTTACCCTTACCGTGTAAGAATTTTGAACGTCAAGGATCTGATGAAATTTACAATATCCAAGACAAAATATTAGATAGTTTTCATATAACGAATAAACAGACTGTAACGGCTACAAGAGTTGATCCAGTTTTATCACGAATATTACAGTTTACGAAACATGGATGGCCAGACAAAGTGGACGATGAACGATAAAAACCATACTTCCAGCGGAGATTTGAATTAACAGTGGAGCAGAATGTTATTCTGTGGGGATTGCGAGTTGTGTTGCCTTCGAAATTTATCTCAGAAATTTTAGCAGAATTACATTCATCACATCCAGGAATTGTGAGAATGAAGGAAATTGCGCGAAGTCATGTTTGGTGGCCAAATATAGATCAAAACATTTCTGATATGGTAAAAAGTTGTACGTCATGTCAACAAACCAGAAGTTTACCAGCAGCAGCACCAGTAATGCCATGGTTATGGCCAGGTTCGGCTTGGACACGAGTTCACATAGATTATGCGGAAAAAGATGGTAAAAATTATTTGATTATTGTGGACAGTTACTTAAAGTGGCCGGAATGCATTTTAATGAGAAGTACGACATCACAAGCAACAATCACTGTGTTGAGAGATTTGTTTAGTAAATACGGTATTCCTTGTCAGTTGGTTAATGACAACAGTCCACAATTTGTTAGTGAGGATTTTAAGGTATTCTTAAAACGTAATGGTATCAAACAAATTTTAGTTGCACCATACCATGCTGCAAGCAATGGAGCAGCAGAACGGATGGTTCAATCATTTAAGAGGTCATTAAGTGCTAGTTGTAATATGGACATGTCTTTACAACAACGTATAGACTCTTTTCTTCTTACGTACAGATCTACGAAACATCCAACAACCGGCTGTACTCCAGCTAAATTATTTCTTGGACGAGAGGTCAGAACCCGATTGACTCTCTTACACCCGGAGGTAAAAACTACTGTAATGAATCATCAGAGTGATCAAAAGTCTAATCATCATAATCTAAGTACTTTACGTGAATTTTACCCAGGTGACTCAGTGTTGATCAAAGACTTTAGACATAAGGGTACCTGGTGGCCTGGAATAATTGCAGAATGAACCGCTCCAATATCATATGTTGTAGTTTTACGTGATGGGCGTGTTTGGAAGAGACACATTGATCAAATTAGGAAAGGCGATAATAGTCTTGAGGACAATGTTATTGTTGAAAATAGTGAGGGGGAGAATAATGAGTTCATTCCAGCTCAACCTCGTGGAAATATTCAACAACAACCTACAGCAGTAAGACGCAGAGATAATTTTATTTTGGATAAAACTGCATGTCATAAACATGTAGGTCATGATCTGAATACATCAATAATAAATATGCCAATTGATACTTCAAGTACAAGAGATTTGAACATAAGCGATAATCTAAGAACATCTACACCCAAATCGAAAGAACCAGATGAACGACCACGATATCAGAGTGAGATGAATAGCAGTTCTACCGAGTTAAATGTCAGACGTTCTTCAAGAATCGCGAATAAAACTGAAAGACTGATTGAAAAGTGTTAATTTATTTCTTAAGTAGTGATTACAAATGATTGAACGATACGATATTAAAATTGTTGATGTGATTTATCAGGTTGATAAAAACCATATTTTAGTTCATTACGAAATGATTAACAGTTGTTAAGATTCATAATTTTCAGGTGTTTTCATTTTCAGAGTAGAACTGAAATATAATTTTTGTTTGTTTTTTTATAGTAAGCCTTCTGCTACGCACAACTTTTAATCTTAGAAAGGAGGAATGTGATGTATTTTATTAATAGTATAGGATTATATTGTACATTGGTATTTAATATTTTTGGCAAAGATTGCGTACCATACATGGTACCGCTAAATATGTCACATGGTAGGATGATGTCATATATTGTCACATGGAATGTACCGCCATAATAAAACATGTTGCCGTCTTCACCAATTATGATTATTAATAGCCTTCCACTTGACCACGAAACTTGACAGTTGACAATTTGTTGTAATCAAAACAGCGCACAGCCTTTTTGGTCGTTTGAGTTTGGGCAAGAAAATAGCAACTGAAGACAATGACATTAATATTGAACCACCTGGGGCCTGTTTCACGAAATTTTAACTAAGATAAAATCAAATTTTAGTAATTTGATTGGACAATATTAGATTAATTTTAGTTCTTAGCCAATCAAAGTTGAAGTATCTACTAAAAATTGGATTTTATCTTTAGTTAAAATTTTGTAAAACAGGGCCCTGATTGTCAGTCTACTAAATTTTATTTACCGATTATACGAATACTCGTAAATACATGTATAATATTGCTTTTCACCTCATAATTTCACCCCTGTATATTGTATATTATATATATTTTTATAAAACATATTACAGCCCAGTCAATTACAGACAACTTTTTTGGTTAACATTTATAAATAAACACACTTTATTTTATAATTTTAATTATCATATTTCGTGTGAAAAAAATCCACCGCTTCTCAATAATTTCCATATTTAAGTCACATTCCGGACTGTTCATATCATTAATATTCCTGATTAAATTGATTTTTTGTTCATCGAAATGGAAATATTCTTGATAAGAACAGTTCCAGATGTCTAAACATCGTTTATCGTCTTTATAAAAATGTATTTAAAACAAAAAAATCACACGTCAGAAGAGGCATCGCAGATTGCGTGTATTATTGGGTTTTGTGTGTTATTTATGCAAACCGTGGGAAAAACTCGTGCAAGTTTCGCGGCACTAAATGTAACCATCTGTGTAGCATACAATAACTCATATGACATGGTACCTTTTACGTTAATAGAATTCAAAGCGTTGATTGGCTGAGGCATGATCGCGATCTACAAAATGCCATCGGAAAATTCCATTCTCCCTGAATTTCAAAATAGAGTACAATCATATAGATAAACTGCCTTGTGAATTTCACGATTATAAAATTCTGAACACACTAGAAATAGTATTCAAAGAGAAATAGAAAGACATGGCACTATCTACCGATAATAAAAACCGCTGATTTGTTGCTAGTAATTCTTGGTATTTATATATAGAAAAAACGTTATATTATATACCTATTCAATGATTCAGTGGCCTCTGCTATTAATTTTGCAGAGGCAAATGTAAAATACATCGCATTTTACCTCGGCTACAGCAGATTGCCGAGTTTAATTGGCGGGACTGCTTAAGTTCATCATCAGGAAATATTAAAAATATTCAAGGGTGAGATTCAAGGATAAATTCCCACCGAACTCTCTAACCAAATAATTAATACATGGCGGAAACAAAATATCGGACTACAGGCGTATTTATGTTTGTAAACGCCCAAACTCATTACCGGGTATGAGAGAAATAGTTTATTCATACACAGAGAGTCAAACACAGTTACGATCAACAAACCTTGCTTTGACCCCCTTAGTACGAAATGATTAATCCCGATAAGTGACGTAATAAGCTTCCATTTTTTTATTTCATGATGCCAAAGTTTGCGACGAGTTCAATTTTACAAGAGAGAACTTTTTTATTCGTTGGAATATTCAGTTCCACAATGTATTTTATTTAACAGGAGTTCATTTCGAACACACATGTAAGTTTATAATAACCAAAGTAGAGTAGTTTGTTTATAATCGTAGAAATCCGTTTATTATTTACCATGACTCACACATTGATCAATACACATTTAATTTTTGTTTTACCTTAATTCACTTGTTGAGGAAACTTTACCCAGAGTTGGAGATGGGGGAGTTGCCATGCTACGTCTTGTGGTTTTTCTGGTTGTTTGAGTACGGTTTGTATCGGATTTGTTTCTCACTTCGTCACATGGTGTAGCTTTACCCATCAATAAAATTATCTGAAAATATGTTAGAGTTCTCTACCAACAAGTATCAGACTAGGTTTAAGCTTTATTGAAGATTTATATGAAAAAGTTTGGCACACGCCGTACCTCTGATATGGGAAATCAGACTGAACATTAGTATTTATGTGAATAGTAGTGGTATACCCCTAAATGCAGATATGGAGAGTACTTGGAAATTTGTAAAATACCCTCCAAGGGTCTGCTGGTAAAAAAAGGATGGGAACCACATTCTCTTTACTGATCATTTTGGATTTAAAGATTAATAATTCAAGAATTAACAGCCAATAGAGAACGTACGCAATAAGAACAAGCAGTTGCCATGCAAGATACACCCAAATTTTGCAAGAGATGGACAGAGAAAGAGCTAAAAAAATAAGATTTTTTGTACAATCAGGGGCCATAATCAAAGATAAGGTCCGATATGCGCTACAAAATCTGTGACCTCTAGAGGGCCCACAACCTTCGTATTACATACTTTTACCTAATTTGATTACAAAGAGTGGCCATTTTGTTGGGCAGTTTCATTTCAATTTTCCCAAAAATTAAATTAAACCTGCATTATGGTGGAATGATGAAATATAATATCTAAACATTTTTTTAAAATCAGAAAAAAAATTCGATTTTTCAAACAATCAGGGGCCATAATCCAGGAAGTTACGTTCGATAAGCACGATTATCAAAAGGAACAAACATCTTAATATGTAATGGTCATATATTCACAGTTTTTTTTTTAAAAATTGGATAAAAATTGCGACCTCTAAATTTTGTACAATCCGATATGCGCAAATATCAACAGAAACCAAGATCTATGGGTAATAAACATATATTTCAAGTTTCGTCAAAATCGAATCCAAGTAATGACCTCGAGAGGGTCCACAACCTTGATATATCAGATATTTACACAATTGGCGAACAAGGGGCGGCCATTTGTCTGACAGTTTAGGTCTGATTTTATCGAAATCCCAACTTGTCGACACAGACATATAGAGTGAAATACAATGCAAGTTGATAATTTATTGTGAGTGGTAGATTTTATAAATAAAGTCTATTTATGATTGCCAGGATTGCGACGGACACAGCACCAAGCAGCTTTTTTCGCTATATCCTCCCACAAAGAATCAGAGACCAAGCTAGTTTGCTTGCCTATTGCAAAGATTTGACAAAACAAAATCTGTTTGTTAAAAGGTCATTTATTCAGTAACCGCATATGAACAATATCATGCATTATATACATATATAATTTTCCAAAATAACTTCTCTAAAATAGGGAGTGGCGGGAGGGAATTTTAAACAATGGATACTTAATCAATTAAGAGGTTTAACCATTAATACATGTAGTTACTGTGAGAAAAATTCCTTCCTTGCTTGTTCAGTGGGATTGAAAACCAAAAGACCTGTTTATAACTGAGCGGTAGTGAACTAGTCAGCTGATTGGATAAGTGAATAATGACAACCCAATCATAATTGCCCATTTGGGGAAACCATGCAGCTATCACATGTTTTTTTACCTCAGTGTACTAAAGACAGCTGTATTTTTCAGGCTAAAACATTGTATCCCTATAAGCTAATAGTTACAATGATGTAGTATGTACTTTTATTTAAAGTGAATGGTTAAAGAGATAGAGTGACCAATTGATAAAATTTTCTCATCCTGCATCATAAACTCTTTTATTTACATTTAAATATGTTTTATGATTGCCAGGATTGCGACGGACACAGCACCAAGCAGCTTTTTTCGCTATATCCTCCCACAAAGAATCAGAGACCAAGCTAGTTTGCTTGCCTATTGCAAAGATTTGACAAAACAGAATCTGTTTGTTAAAAGGTCATTTATTCAGTAACCGCATATGAACAATATCATGCATTATATACATATATAATTTTCCAAAATAACTTCTCTAAACTGAATAAATGACAGAACGGAAAGCAAAGGTGGAGTAAAAAGCGCCACAAAGCCATAAAGGATGGATGGCTGCCCCACCCTTGGACTCTGATTAGTTTAGGGCGGAAATAGCGAGAGATGGTTTTGAGTTAGAGCAGGCAATGCTGACCCCTAACAAACTAAGCAATTATACATAACTGATAGTTAGAGCAGGCAATGCTGACCCCTAACACGCTAAACAATTGTAACAACTAATAGTTGGAGCAGGTAATGCTGACCCCTAACAAACAAAACCATAAGCATATCATAACAAAATGGTCAGAACAGGCAATACTGACGCCTAATGAGCTAAACAATTTGTAACACAACTAATAGTTAGAGCTTTAGAGCAGGCAAAGCTGACCTCTAGTTAACCAATTCTATCATACCAAATTAGTCAGAGCAGGCAATGTTGACCTCTAACAAATTAAATAATTTGTAATACAACTAATAGTAAGAGCAGACAATGCTGACCCCTAACAAGCTGACCAATTGTAATATCAGGCACTGTTGAACCGTAATACACTAAAAACAATCATAACATATTAATAGTAAGGGCAGGCAATGCTGACCCCTAAAATGTTAAACTATGATAACATAACTAATAGTTAGAGCAGGCAATGCTGACCCCTAACAAGCTAAACAATTGTAATATCAGACAATGTTGACCCCTAATACGCTAAAAAATTATAACATACTAATTTAGAGCAGGCAATGCTGACCCCTAACAACAATACAATTATAACTAATAATTAGAGCAGGCAATGCTGACCCCTAACACACTAAACATAACTCTATGTAATAATTAGAGGCGACACCTAACACTAAACAATATTGTAATATCATGGCTATTAGCGCAGACGATGCCAACACTAAACCAGGTTTAACGCCTGAATAGTACTAATTAATGGTAATGTTAGACCGACAATGTATGAATTCTTATGTAGTTTTTAAAAGCATCAGATTTCCATCTACCCATTCTCTGAATGACTGCCATTGGAACCCCCTGTGCTGCAGCACCACTTGCTGCCCCTATCCTAAAACTGTCTTGTAAAATTTCGGATTTAAACCTATAAACTGCAAGATTGATTTCAGGGAAGACGAATAGTAAGAATAAGAAATTGGGTTACAATCAGGAAATTGAAAGAGAGGACCCCCGGTATGGTTAAATCTGTCCAGATATGATTTAAGCGAAACCACAGGACAGTATATATCATTAAGCCTACGTGAAATGAAAATAGTTTTAGGATGTAAATCGCTGTGCTTATAATTTGAAATAACTATAGATGCACCTGTTAAAGTTCCCCTATCCCAAAAAAAAGTAACATCGGACAATTGTACAATTTTATTTTTATGTAGATGATTTTTGTACGCAATTTCACCTATACGTAAAAATGCATAAAATGCTAATAGAAACATAGCGGACAATAATGATTGGTTAAAAGAGTTATTGATCACAAGAGGTAAGGCTTTAAGCAGATCAACCAAAATAGCATGTGTAATAGGTAAACGAGTGTCAATTGCTCCTTTCCTCTTTTGAACCCCTTTTAGAATCTTTTTTATTATGAATGAACTTGTAGGATCTGCATGTTGGTGCATCTTATGAACAAAACTTATGGCTGATAAATGAGATGCTATGGTTGAAGGACTATAATTGGCTAGAAACAGATGTGCAATGAATTCAGCAATCATAGACTGGGTTGATGGAAATACAGATGCAGAGTGGAAATGTTCTCTACAAAAACTATTATATTTATTGATCATACTGTTATATGTTACAATAGTAGTAGGTGACAAGGATGCCAGGAATAATGAAGAAGCTACAGATCGAAGAGTTGTGGCGGAATTAATGTTGGTTGAGCTGCAAGCCAAGGGGCAAGTGAATGAGCCTTCTGAAAGGAGAAGTGAGATAACAAGTCACAGATGATGTTGGATTTACCTGATGTTGGATTTACCTGAGATATGGCGGGCCCTGAAGTATATATTATAACGTAAAGAAGCAATAACAAGACGACGAACTAATTTCATCACGATATTGTCCCCAGAAGATTTTTTGTTTATAATATCTGCTACGGCCGCGTTGTCCTTTGAAAACAAAATTTTATGATTTGCCAAACTTTGCCCCCAAATTTCAACCGCTAATACAATTGGAAATAATTCTTTGAAATTTATATGCAAGGCTTTCATATGAGTAGGCCAAAAACTGCTGCAAGCCCCCCATGAACTCCTGCTGCATCCGAGTATAGTTTAATAGTTTCTGAACCAATCCAATTACTAAACAGAAAACAAGATTTTCCATTAAACTGCGATATGAATTTGTCCCAAGCAGACAGATCAGCCCTGGCATCTGCATTAAGTGTGATGCGATAAGAAGGACAAGTATGACCAATGGTCAAGTTGAATAAACGACGAAGAAAAGCACGACCCGGAATTATGACCGAGCACGCAAAGTTAAGCAACCCCAACAGAGATTGAAGTTCACGAAGAGTTATAAATCGTTTCTTCTTATAAAATTGTAACATAACAGAAATTTTTCTGAGTTTGTCTGAAGGTAAACGTGCTTCCATTAAATTTGAATCGATTTCAATGCCAAAAATTGTTAACACTGTTGTCGGTAAATGCGTTTTATCATGCTTAATGGGTACGCCTAAGTGCGCACATAAATCTAAGAAGGCTGTCAAGGATGTCAGACAATGGTCAGATCCTGCCTTGCCCACGAAAAAGAAATCATCAAGTAAATGGCAAATGTTGTAACGATTAGTAATCTTATGGAGGATCCACTGAAGTGCTGTTGAAAAGGTTTCAAATAGTTGGCAAGACGATCAGCATCCCATGGGTAAGCATGTGTCATAATAGAAGAGCCCCTTCCATTGGAAACCAAGGAGGTGGTGATCAGATGGGTGGATAGGGAGCAAGCGGAAAGCGTCTTCAATATCGCATTTTGCCATCAAGCAATTATGGCCATGCTGCTGGACCAGATCAATTGCTGTTTCTATATTCTGATAGGAAACATGTGTAAATTCAACCGGAATTTGTGAGTTAACGGAATTACCCCTGGGATATGATAAATCGTGGATAAGTCTAAAGCTACCTGGCTCCTTTTTGGGTACCAACCCGAGTGGAGAGCAAACAAACAATGGCAACGGAATGGTTGAAAATGGACCACGATAACAACCTTTTTGGACCTCCTTTTGAATTTTGACATCGATGATATGTGAATGCTTATGTGAACTTTTATGATTTCTGGATAATTTTTTCGAATTCGACTTATCTAAATAATTTGAAACCCCAAGCCTGAACCCTACTGTAAATCCATTGACTAAGATCTCCTTGGCTTCGGATCTATAACCAGACAGTAATTTGAATAATTCTCCAACTTTAATTGTTGTTGGAAGGTTTGATAATTCTTGATTTGCAGGACGTTGCGATGTGTTGCTGACCACAAATGGGACATTCATGCTTATATTTGCAGTTTGTTTGCAAACAGGTTCCCTTGTAATGAAAGGACCAGCAATACCCTTTCGGGAACGATTCGGTTTGAGTGTGGGATTTAGAGAACCCGGTGTTGGAAACTTCATTGTTTTGGGGACGAAAGGAAGATTTTTGTATGGAGCCCCCTTGAGTGACATTGAGTTTAAAAGTAGGTAAAACAGCCTTCCGCCACAACTCATCATGAATAGTTGCCCAGTCGGACTTTATAAGTGATCTTACTTTACGGAATGTTTCATCATAAGATTTTGCAGATTGGAATCCAAACTCTGACGCCATGTTTCTTATATTATTGCCATACTTAATTAAGGACATGATATGTTGAGGAAATTTCTTGTAATAAATTGTAATGAAAATGTCGAATGCATTACACTATTGTGGTAAGGTCCAAATCTCCTTGCGTTTTGTGCCTGAGCTAATTCGGACATTGGATCCTATTGTATGCAAGACCACCGCATCATTATCTTTTTGAGAATTTGATAGATATATTAGCGAGCTAAAATCAACAAACTGGTCTGACCAAATTTGTCCCGTCACACGGTCTGGAATATCGAAATCCAGTGGTAACGAATGCTTGATTGTTGTAGGTAAAGAATTAAGATCAATGCCAGTCTTCTGAAATGATCTGTGGCACTGATGTTGAAGTGGTTGTTCCGGATTCCAAGACCGGAGAGACCAACTGGTGCCCTGACAATAATAGGCCTTCTGACTGCATTTGAGAAAAAAGTGCTGAAGCAATCTTGTCAGCAGATGGTAACGTATGCATGGACGAGGATGTTGAAGCATTTGGATTACTAGACTGAATTTGTGTTGATGGAACTGTCCAATTTGAGAATGACTGCCCCTCATCTGTTGATGATAGGCCTACTGCACGAGCCTGATTGTTTGTTGTTCTGGATCGTGAAGCTCGGACAGGTATGACATAGTCACAAGACAGACGAGAAGGGGCTGTGGTGGAGCGTGAACTACGACGTCTGGAGCCTGTTTTTGGCATTGTGACCTGTATGAACAAAAAGGGACTGATAAGCTACTCGGCAACTGACATGTACCAGAGCAGGCAATGCTGACCCCCAGCATCATCACAGTGTTGGACCACAATTACAAAATCAATCTAATGTCATTTTAGAGATGGGATTGAAGCACCGGCCTAATCAAACATAATTAGATATTGTCAATTTGGATAAAAAATTGAAATACATTCGTGGACTGCACAAAGCAAAATATGAAATAAAGCGCCAAATTAATCGTTGACAAAGAAATTCATACGCTGCACAAAGCAGAAGATAAAAATAAGCACCGTATATATACGGAGACAAAAAATAAAGACATTCATACACTGCAATTAAAGGCAGAAGATAAAAATAATTCACCATATAAAATGATGACAGACACATTCATATACTGCACATAAGGCAGAAGATAAAAATAAATCACCATATAAAATGGAGACAAAGAAAATAAAAATAAGCACTGTATATTAACGGAGACAAAATTAAGCAGACATTCATAGGCTGCACTGAAAAACGTAAGATAAAAATAAATCACCATATAAAACGGTGACAAATACATTCATACACTGCACTTAAAAGCAGAAGATAAAAATAATTCACCATATAAAATGATGACAGACACACTCATATACTGCACATCAGGCAGAAGATAAAAATAAATCACCATATAAAATGGAGACACAGAAAATAAAAATAAGCACCATATATTAATGGAGACAAAATTAAGCAGACATTCATAGGCTGCATTGAAAAACATAAGATAAAAATAAATCACCATATAAAACGGTGACAAATACATTCATACACTGCACTTAAAAGCAGAAGATAAAAATAATTCACCATATAAAATGATGACAGACACATTCATATACTGCACATAAGGCAGAAGATAAAAATAAATCACCATATAAAATGGAGACAAAGAAAATAAAAATAAGCACTGTATATTAACGGAGACAAAATTAAGCAGACATTCATAGGCTGCACTGAAAAACGTAAGATAAAAATAAATCACCATATAAAACGGTGACAAATACATTCATACACTGCACTTAAAAGCAGAAGATAAAAATAATTCACCATATAAAATGATGACAGACACACTCATATACTGCACATCAGGCAGAAGATAAAAATAAATCACCATATAAAATGGAGACACAGAAAATAAAAAATAAGCACCATATATTAATGGAGACAAAATTAAGCAGACATTCATAGGCTGCATTGAAAAACATAAGATAAAAATAAATCACCATATAAAACGGTGACAAATACATTCATACACTGCACTTAAAAGCAGAAGATAAAAATAATTCACCATATAAAATGACAGACATACATATACTGCACAAAGTAGTAGATAAAATTAAAGCACCATGTGAAAACGGTGACAAATAATCAAGGAATCTTCCTATACTGACTGTACAGCAAAATAAAATTAGGCCTATATCCATATAGACATGAAATATCATTTCAATGACTCTGAACTAGGCCAGTGGCAGTGCTTCCCCAATTTAGATAAAAAAAAAATGTTAATAAAAACCTCTTCTATGTGTTATAGCAATAGCGGAATGTACACTTTTAGCATATTTGGACATGCCAGAACCATTCAAATGTACGCCATCCTTATCACATATAAGAGATTCAGGATTTTGCCAAAATCCGCGGTGGGTCCAGAAGGTTATGTGTTTAACATCAGCTGTCAATGCTCTTATTTTGTTATTGACAACATGTATTTTGTCGTTGTAACCTGTTGGACAATTTAATTTAGATCTTGAAAGAAGCTGTCCTATAATAATATGTTTGACATTGAAGCTATAAAACAGATAATTGGAAAAGTGAAAAATATCCTTAGCAAGTTTGCATGGATCAGTTGACTTATTTTTTGATGACAGGTCATTGCCACCTATCTGTAGAAAAACACAATCATAATAATTAGAATTTAAGATTGATGTTTGAGAATGATTTTTTATAGATTTAGCACCATTGCAAACAGTACCACCCCCAATACCATGAAAATCTACTTGAATTTCGGTTCCATCAAGTCCTACATTTAACCATTGTAAATAGTTTTCTGCACAAAAATTTTCTAAACGACGGACATAGGAATGACCAAAAACAAGAACTTTGAGGACCATGATGATCTGTAAATCTGCATCAAAGTATACGCAAAATTAGAAAATTCTACTCACTGAATGAAGATCTAAATTAAAAAATTTTAAACAATGGATACTTAATCAATTAAGAGGTTTAACCATGAATACATGTAGTTACTGTGAGAAAAATTCCTTCCTTGCTTGTTCAGTGGGATTGAAAACCAAAAGACCTGTTTATAACTGAGCGGTAGTGAACTAGTTACCAACCCAGCTGATTGGATAAGTGAATAAGGACAGCCCAATCATAATTGCCCATTTGGGGAAACCATGCAGCTATCACATGTTTTTTGACCTCAGTGTACTAATTATATATAAAGACAGCTGTATTTTTCAGGCTGAAACATTGTATCCCTATAAGCTAATAGTTACAATGATGTAGTATGTACTTTTATTTAAAGTGAATGGTTAAAGAGATAGAGTGACCAATTGATAAAATTTTCTCATCCTGCATCATAAATTATTTTATTTACATTAAAATATGTTTTAACACAGCTAGCATGACCACAAACTGAACACAGTTTTATTGATAGACCTAATCAGTGTTAATACCGGTACTACCTATAGGCTTCTAATCATAGGCTTACTGTTAATTTTGATTTCATTGCTTAATGAAAATGAGAATTTGTTCAGTAAGTTATTCACTTTTCTCCAAAACTATAGAAGGGAGGTTTTTATTTATTTTTTTAAAAAAAAAAC
Source organism: Patella caerulea (assembly GCA_036850965.1). Lineage (NCBI taxonomy): Eukaryota > Metazoa > Mollusca > Gastropoda > Patellidae > Patella > Patella caerulea. Next base: position 42,452,379 of record JAZGQO010000001.1, on the reverse strand, counting down.
AACAAATATTCAGTAGGCCTTGTTATATTAGTTAGGTCTACTCTTTGATTACATTGAACATAAATAAATGTTCAATTTGTGGGGTTTGTTTTGACTACAATTTACTTTTACTAGTACTACAATGCATAGTGGGCCCAGACTGTCGTGCCCCAGTGAATAAGACGTTGGCTCACAAATCTGGGTGTGCCATGTTCGATCCTGGTGTTGGCAAATACTTCATCAGAATATCTCAGCGGAGTGTCCCCCTAGTCTGTGGATCACGACAGTGGACTTGTCGGGGGGGGGGGGGGGGGGGGGGGGAATATGCAGTCGTTTGGGTGGGACAGACAACCAAGGTGCTGTGTACATATTGTTGTTCATGTAAAAGAATCCCTATATTGGCAGTGGAAATTTGATATAAGAGTAGTCTGCAGTGCTGCTGCACACTGTATAGCTACTTCACTAGCCCAATTAGAGTAGGTCATAACTAATCCCTATTACATTTTTTTCCTATTGATACATGTAGCTAAGATACATATTATGGGAGGACTGAAATACATGTAAGCCTATAGTTCTGATCTAAAGTATGTAAGTCAGTGCCTAAATTTCAAATAATTAGACGACTATAGATTTTATCTTCCCCTACAATTAATAACTTTTAATTATTTGTTCTTGACAGTTGGAAAAGACTGACGTTATCTTGTCTGAATTAAACGGGTTTATCGAGAATCCTGAACTGCACATACCATTTGTCCTACAGATAATGGCAGTACTGCTACTCTTTACACAGAAAAATAATATACAGTTGTTATATAAAATGAAGGAGCTGATAGTCAGTGACTGTTGACAACAAAATCTAAACTGGTCGCATTTATTTAGGACTACGATAAGTTAAAGGTTTTATCATGGATGGTTTTTAACCGGATGCGACATACATCTGTTTTTGCAAGAAATTCAATAAAGCCTAGACAAATTATATGATACAATACTTAACACTGAATCTTGTATATGAGAACACTTATTCCCCCCCCTCACCTTTGATTTAAATAGGTACAGTTTTGATGAATTGCAATGAAATGTGACATTGGGAGTAGAATATCTTTTTCTTGCACAGATACCATTTTCTTACTAGTAATCATACACTGTTAACACTGAGAACTGCTAAGGAGTAACTTTGTGCACAGATCCCATAGTTTTCTTCATAATCCTCGTTATTTCTACGTGTGTCGAAAGATAATTAATTTTCGGACTATTACTCGGTATTACCGGTTTAAAACTGAAGGTGTGTTAATTAACGAGGGTGAAAAACTGTCTGCGAGATGGGTTAATTAACGCTAGGTGCGTTTTCTGTAGAGGTGTGTTAATTAACCGACCGGTAAAAAATGAATGTCAATGTTGTGTATTGTTTAATTGGCGTGTTTTCTCGCTAGTTGCGATAACTGCACCAAAAGGAGTATAATCAAGGACCAACATGCTTTATCTGACACGTACGTGTTAAATCAAAATTTTAGAAGTAAAACTGTTTTACTGTGCGATTAATCATTCGGCTGTGTGTTTTACGCAGGTCTTTGTAAAATAAAGAGGTCTTTAGATAGGCGTATGTTCTGGCTATGATCTACATTTCTCTTATGTCTATTGCAGGCCTATTACGTACCATATATATAAAGTCGCATTTTATGAAATAAAAATAGGTTGCCAGGCAATGAAACATACGCCCACACAGCAGCCAAATCGTCCGGGCAGTCAACAAGAGTTGTCGCATATTAAAGAATTATCAGAAAATCATTAGAATTTGTTTGGTTTTTATAATTGTGACCTCCAGAGGGACCACAAGCTAAAAAGGGTGATTTTTTGTACAATCAGGGGACATATTTCAGGAAGTAATGACCCGATGGGCGCAAATATCGAAAGGAACCAAGATCTTTGGGTTATAAACATACATGTCAAGTTTCATCAAAATCGATTCAAAATTGTGACCTCTAGGTCCACAACCTTGACATAACATATTTTCACACTATTCGCGTACAAACGGCGGCCATTTTGTGAATCAATTTCGGTTCGATTTTCACAAAATTCAAGCTCAACCTTCATAACCATGGAATGGTGACATAATCAAACGTTTTTTTAAATCGGATAACAATTTTGACCTCCAGAGGGACCACAAGCTAAAAAGAGCGATTTTTTTTGACAATCAGGGGCTATAATTCAGGAAGTTATGATCCGATGTGTGCAAATATCGAAAGGAACCAAGATCTTTGGGTTATAAACATACATGTCAAGTTTCATCAAAATTGGTTCAAAATTGTGACCTCTATAAGGTCCACAACCTTGATATAACATATTTTCACACTATTCGCGTACAAACGGCGGCCATTTTGTCCGTCAATTTTGGTCTGATTTCCATGAAATTCGAACACAACCTCCATAACCATGGAACAGTGATATAATCAAACGGTTTTTTAAATTGGATAACAATTTTGACCTCCAGAGGGACCACAAGCTAAAAAGGGCAATTTTTCGGACAATCAGGGGCCATAATTCAGGAAGTTACGATCCGATGGGCGCAAATATCGCAAGGAACCGAGATCTTTGGGTTATAAACATACATGTCAAGTTTCATCAAAATCGGTTCGAAATTGTTACCTATTATAGGGTCCACAACCTTGATATAACATATTTTCACACTATTCTCGTACAAACGGCGGCCATTTTGTTTGTCAATTTTGGTCCGATTTTCACGAAATTTTACCTCAACCTTCATAACCATGCAACGGTGATATAATCAAACGGTTTTTTAAATCGGATAACAATTTTGACCTCCTGAGGGACCACAAGCTAAAAGGGGCGATTTTTCGGACAATCAGGGGCCATAATTCAGGAAGTTACGATCCGATTGGCGCAAATATCGAAAGGAACCAAGATCGTTGGATTATAAACATGCATTTCAAGTTTCATCCAAATCGGTTCAAAATTGTGACCTCTACACTGTTCACAAGCTAAAAAAACATGATTTTTCGTACAATCAGGGGCCATAACCCATGAAGTTACAGTCCGATACATGCCAATATCGAAAGGAACCGAGATCTTAGGGTGATAAACCTATATTTTAAGTTTCATTGAAATCGGATAAAAATTGTGACCTGTAGACTGTTCACAAACAATTGTGGACGGACGGACGGACGTCCGGACAGGGGCAACGACAATATACGTCCACATGAAAATGTGGCCGTATAAAAATATGGATTAATCTATCGTATACGGAAAGGCGAATGTAATGTCGTCATTTATAAATACCAAGCAGTCAGCACCCAAATAAGAGTAAATCCAGCAAAAACGGGCCACAATGCGTAAATTGTGCATCTTATCTTCAATAGCAATATCCATCAAACAGAAATCTCCTTGTTGATAAATATTACGACAACCAACCGGACAGTGGTAATTCCCACGCAAATGGTATTTAAACTAATAAAATTATTTTAGCTTTTCACTAAATTTACATTGCATCAACCCAACTATCCTAATTCCAGAACTAAACTTGTAACTTTACCGTATGTAAATATACTTATTCTCGTAAATATACTTAATATCGTCTTCCAACAAGTTATTATTTGTGTCTTCAAATTTGTATCATATAACCGTATTCATGATCAAAAAAATAATATACATGTAATTCAAATGTCAACTCATCCATTGGCACTTCAGACTTCACGTCACTCCGGTTCATGCATTGTCCGTGCAGATTCGACAACCACAATTACCTATCCTTGATCACAGCAACACTTCTGTTTACAGGTAGAGACGTGCACAAGCTTATTCGCACGTATTTGAAAACTGTTTGGTTGCTTTATTTGAGAAGATACTAATGATAAACTATAACATTTGGCAATTTTTAATTGCCGTGTTTTCTCGCTAGTTGCGATAACTGCACCAAAAAGTTAAGAGTATAATCAAGGACCAACATGCTTTATCTGACATGTACGTGTTAAATCAAATTTTTTAGAAGTAAAACTGTTTTACTGTGCGATTAATCATTCGGCCGTGTGTTTTACGCAGGTCTTTGTAAAATAAAGAGGTCTTTAGATAGGCGTATGTTCTGGCTATGATCTACATTTCTCTTATGTCTATTGCAGGCCTATTACGTACCATATATATAAAGTTGCATTTTATGAAATAAAAATAGGTTGCCAGGCAACGAAACATACGCCCACACAGCAGCCAAATTGTCCGGGCAGTCAACAAGAGTTGTCGCATATTAAAGAATTATCAGAAAATCATTAGAATTTGTTTGGTTTTTATAATCAAACATTTTTTTTAAATCAGATAATAATTGTGACCTCCAGAGGGACCACAAGCTAAAAAGGGTGATTTTTTTGTACAATCAGGGGACATAATTCAGGAAGTAATGACCCGATGGGCGCAAATATCGAAAGGAACCAAGATCTTTGGGTTATAGACATAAATGTCAAGTTTCATCAAAATCGATTCAAAATTGTGTCCACAACCTTGACATAACATATTTTCACACTATTCGCGTACAAACGGCGGCCATTTTGTCCATCAATTTTGGTTCGATTTTCACAAAATTCAAGCTCAACCTTCATAACCATGGAATGGTGACATAATCAAACGTTTTTTTAAATCAGATAACAATTTTGACCTCCAGAGGGACCACAAGCTAAAAAGAGCGATTTTTTTTGACAATCAGGGGCTATAATTCAGAAAGTTATGATCCGATGTGTGCAAATATCGAAAGGAACCAAGATCTTTGGGTTATAAACATACATGTCAAGTTTCATCAAAATTGGTTTAAAAATTGTGACCTCTATAAGGTCCACAACCTTGATATAACATATTTTCACACTATTCGCGTACAAACGGCGGCCATTTTGTCCGTCAATTTTGGTCTGATTTCCATGAAATTCGAACACAACCTCCATAACCATGGAACAGTGATATAATCAAACGTTTTTTTAAATTGGATAACAATTTTGACCTCCAGAGGGACCACAAGCTAAAAAGGGCAATTTTTCGGACAATCAGGGGCCATAATTCAGGAAGTTACGATCCGATGGGCGCAAATATCGCAAGGAACCGAGATCTTTGGGTTATAAACATACATGTCAAGATTCATCAAAATCGGTTCAAAATTGTGACCTCTATAAGCTCCACAACCTTGATACAACATATTTTCACACTATTCACGTACAAACGGCGGCCATTTTGTCCGTCAATTTTGGTCCGATTTCCACGAAATTCGAACACAACCTTCATAACCATGCAACGGTGATATAATCAAACGGTTTTTTAAATCGGATAACAATTTTGACCTCCTGAGGGACCACAAGCTAAAAAGGGCGATTTTTCGGACAATCAGGAGCCATAATTCAGGAAGTTACGATCCGATTGGCGCAAATATCGAAAGGAACCAAGATCTTTGGATTATAAACATGCATTTCAAGTTTCATCCAAATCGGTTCAAAATTGTGACCTCTACACTGTTCACAAGCTAAAAAAACATGATTTTTCGTACAATCAGGGGCCATAACCCATGAAGTTACAGTCCGATACATGCCAATATCGAAAGGAACCAAGACCTTAGGGTGATAAACCTATATTTTAAGTTTCATTGAAATCGGATAAAAATTGTGACCTGTAGACTGTTCACAAACAATTGTGGATGGACGGATGTCCGGACAGAGGGCGACGACAATATACGTCCACATGAAAATGTGGCCGTATAAAAATATGGATTAATCTATCGTATACGGAAAGGCGAATGTAATGTCGTCATTTATAAATAACAAGCAGTCAGCACCCAAATAAGAGTAAATCCAGCAAAAACGGGCCACAATGCGTAAATTGTGCATCTTACCTTCAATAGCAATATCCATCAAACAGAAATCTCCTTGTTGATAAATATTACGACAACCAACCGGACAGTGGTAATTCCCACGCAAATGGTATTTAAACTAATAAAATTATTTTAGCTTTTCACTAAATTTACATTGCATCAACCCAACTATCCTAATTCCAGAACTAAACTTGTAACTTTACCGTATGTAAATATACTTATTCTCGTAAATATACTTAATCTCGTCTTCCGACAAGTTATTATTTGTGTCTTCAAATTTGTACCATATAACCGTATTCATGATCAAAAAAATAATATACATGTAATTCAAATGTCAACTCATCCATTGGCACTTCAGACTTCACGTCACTCCGGTTCATGCATTGTCCGTGCAGATTCGACAACCACAATTACCTATCCTTGATCACAGCAACACTTCTGTTTACAGGTAGAGACGTGCACAAGCTTATTCGCACGTATTTGAAAACTGTTTGGTTGCTTTATTTGAGAAGATACTAATGATAAACTATAACATTTGGCAATTTTTTCGTTGAAAATTCTAATAAATTGGTAGTTCTTCGGGAAGCGTTGATCATATAGCTTACCCTGTTTGTGTGTGTTGTAAGTTTTTATAAAATAGCTAGCAGATTATTTAGGATATCTGAATACTTTCTGAATGAACATATATCTCGTTATTAGTTTTTAAAAGACCTTTTTTTATGATAGTCGGATACCATTCACAGATATCAAATATAAATCACAATAGATAGACCATGAATAGTCCAATGCAGATTTGAAACAAACAGCATTGTAATTTTATGCAAAAATACATTTACCTGTTTCCTAATTCGATTTAATATTTGATTTAAACTTCACAGTTCAATTAGACCCTAGACAATTATGTTTCCAACTGGCACGGAAAAATAATTCAAATCAAATTTATTATCAACATCGGGGAGATGTTTAGTGATAAACTGAAAGTATTGACCTTTTATAAAATATCGCGATATAGAGATTATATAGCGATATTTTCAAAAAATATCGCGATATCTGTTTCTAGGTATAGCGCCCAGCTCTATACATTATGTCTGAAAAGGGGGATTTAACAATATTGTATCTGTAGAGTACTCTCCCTTTAACTGTTTTTTGTAATAGTACCCGGATAGGAGATGACGTAACGTAGAGAATAAAATATGGCAGTTGTTCAACATAGTTACTAGTCTTGTTGCCTACAATTTAATGCTATGAATAACAAGAGGTAACGAAACAGGCGCAAAAGTTCGGGAATTGCCGAGTGTTGAAGCAACGGTTAGATGTTGCTAAAGGAACATGAAGGACTACAAGCTCAAAACACGATCAGTTCATGGAAGTTATCATTGGGTTATAAATATACATTTCAAGTTTCATCAAAATCACATAAAAATTGGGACATCTAGAGTATCCACAAGATAAAAATGTTATTTTTCGTACAATCAGGGGACATATTCCAAGAAGTTACGTTCCTTTATGCGTGATCGTCGAAAGGAACCTAGATCTTTGTGATAAAAACATATATTTAATGTTTCATCAAAATTTGATCTAGAGGATCCACAACCTTGATATATGAATATATGTTTTTATACTACATGAATTTAAGGAGCGGCTATTTTGTTCAGCAGTTTTGGTCTGATTTTCAGGTAATTTGAACTCAGCTGTCATTGTAACGGTTAGGGTGTACGATATTGCAAAAAGGGACGATATCATTATTGGCATTTTTTTCAATTATATAGTTAAATATCACAATATTTAACTAGACCTGCAAAGCAGGAATGACAGGTTTCACTGGTGCAATGTTACCTTTGAACTTGTGTCACTTTCGGTGCCTCTTTACCCATGAACTCATATTACTTCCAGTACCAATGGAACCGATAAACAGATTCCCACATAAACATTGCACACCTCAAATAAAATGGAAACAGAATCAACCAAATCAAGCAATATCAATTCATTTTATACATTTGTTACATGTAATTGATCGTGACAAAATTACAGTACTACCGGTGTAAATGTTCAATTAGTTTTATGAAATCAGAAATGGCATAAGGCATCACATGGTGAAAAATTATGTAAATCGAATAATATTTGCCACCCTGAAAAGTGACTTGTAGAAAATCGTCTATTTCTCTGCACCCGTACAAGTTAGAAACCATGTTTTGGTATCTATATGATCGTATGTGTTCAATCTATTTGTTAATTGGACAGATTGGAATCAAATATCATAATTTTAAAAACATTACAAATCAGACTCATTTGAATAAAATACCGGTTTTGAAGGCTTAAAATACGTTTTTTGCCAAAATGATGTTACTTCCGGTGATAATGAAAATCTTAAATTACTATTATGAAATCATAAATTGCATTAGGTATCACACAGTGAAAATTGTTTGGAAATCGAATAATAATTGATACTTTTATTGACTAAAAACCTTGAAAAGTGACCAGTTGAAAATCGCCTAATTCTCCGCAACTGAACATGTTAGAAACCATTTTGTGATATCTATATGTTCATAAGGGTTCATTCTATTAGTTGTTTGGAATCAAATATCAAAATTTTAAACAAATAAAAAAACCGACTCATTTGAATAAATTGTTTGTTTAGAAGGCTATAAATACAGTTTTTGACCAAATTACGTCATTTCAGGTAAAATTGAAAATGTTAAATTGGTTTGACTTTACGCATCAAATGGTGTCACTTTTATTAAAATCCAACAATAATTGATTCTTTTACAGGCAAACAAGAGTAAAAAGTGACTCCTGCAAAATTGCCTATTTCTCGGCAACTTCTCATATTACAAACTAAATTTGAGATGATTCTCTTTGTATAGGTTACAGATACAAGTTTATCAAAGTATCGAAGAAATATTTTAATATATGAAGACGCTGAATGGGTTATAAATGACTTATTTTTACCCCATTTTTTACCTTTTTATCGAAATGGCTCTAAAACGAGTCCGAGATTTTGTGCACTTCTAAAGGGTGCATCTTTTAGGTAATATCAGATTTGTAAAAATTAATATTTGCTTTCAAGAAGTGGTACCGAAATCTCAAAATTGTAGTTTTTGCTAAATTTACGCCACTTCCAGTGCCGACAGAAAACTTTACCGGTAACAAAAAAAATGACACTTTGAACCACGGAACATATGATTTGCGCATGCACGGGTTAGCTGGTACCTTCAAACGGTACTGTGAGATTTTTTGATAATTATATATTACTCAATTATGAATGTGATAGATTTTTGATGTAATGTTTGTGCGCGATCACCAGGACCATTTTGATGTGAAGTAGATGTATTGTTTTTGTATTTTGACTTATATGTCATGGAGAATGTTTACATTGTGTCGATCAGCTGTCAACTGTCAAAAATTCAAAATGGCCGCCCCCGATGGGCCCGTCGTTAGCAACCGTTATTGACAAATTGTTTTAACTCTGCAACTATTATTGTAAGCGCCTTAGTGGCTGCCTGTGCCTTGTTGTGCTCTGCGTTTTTGTGCCTGTGTTTTATTGTGGATTAATGTGGATTTCGACATACAAATATTATAATGCGCAGGCGTGATAAGCCGTTACTTTCAAATAACTGAATTGTAGACAATTTTCGAAAAGTTATAAGTTGTTGATAAATTACGCGATAGATTTTAATTTTAATTTAATTGTGCATATGGATCATTTTAATGATAAGTAGTGTTTGCTGTTTAAAACTATTGCGAAGAAGACAAGAAGCATTTTTTTTGTCGCCTTATTCAAATTTAGGCCTACCGGTAATTTTAAAATTTTACGAAGCCTAGCTTGAAATCATTATGTAGCGCCAGGAGGCAGCTGTGTATTAAATAGTAACTCATAATTTGATTAATCAAAATGTTTTATAATAATTTTTATCTGTTGTGGCTAGCTAGTGAGCTACACTATATGAATCAACTCAGCTATCATCAAACACAACTGAACTCTTACAACTATAACCTTCAAGCCATATCTCATCGTTTGAGTAATACCGGTAATAATAATAATAATAATAATAATAGAGGCGTGAGGAGTGGAAAGCAGTGGGTGAAGAAGATTAATGTGTTAAATCCATCTATTACTATTAGAAAGGATATAGTTAAAAGCCACAGAACAGTGAACAGGGCTAATCTTGTTAATATTCCAATAATTACTGAGCAAATTGACCAACGCCCAGACAGCAAACAACTGTGTCTTAAGGCAAGGCCCGCCTTGAATAATTACATATACAACAACATTGAAATTAATGAAGAAAATGGGGGAAATCAAGAACATTTAAAAGTTATCATAACCAACAGACCGTATGAATCTTTGAACACTAAACCATGGAATATTAATATTAATCTTAACAATATCATCCAGCTTACCCCAAACTCTATCACAAATCACAAACAGGTCAAAAATTTTAGAGCGAACAGAAGATAAACAACAATCCTATACAAATTAGAAAGGCAGTCGAAAATGAAACGTCGGTTTTAACAACTTCGTTTGGATTAATTAATGCCAGATCTGTAAAGAACAAAACAACAATTTTATCTGATTATATTGTTGAAAATTCGATCGATATTTTTGGAATACCTGAAACTTGGCTGAATAATGACTGCTTGGATTCATCGACAATCGCAGCTTTAGTACCTGATGGATATTCTATACAACATTGCCCTAGAGGTTCACGTGGGGGAGGTGTAGCACTTATATTTAAGTCATCTATTAAGTGTAAGAAAATTCGTCAAGAACGCTTTGATTCTTTTGAAATCTTGGATTCTTCTCTACAGTTTTCTTCAAGGGAAACTAGGATAATTACAATTTATCTCCCGCCCAATAACAGATTGTGTCAAAGGTTTATGGAAGAAATGGATTATTTCTGGACCAGTTAAATGTGACTAAGTGTTGCACTATTATTTGGGGGGATTTTAATTTTCATGTTGATGATTCTAATGACCCTGTCGCGGTTGACTTTTGTGAAATGTTGAATAATAGATCTCTAACACAACATGTTTCTTCTTCTACCCATATTTGTGGACATATTCTCGATCTTGTTATAATTAATCCATGTGATATTAAACTGGATAATCCCTCTGTCTCTGACAAATTAATATCTGATCATTTCCCGGCAAGTTTTAATCTAAAGATCCAGAAACCACAACCAACAAGAAAGACTGTAATATATCGAAGGATTAAATCACTTGACATTACTAAATTTAAAGCGGAAATGTCAATGACATTCAACATATTCAAGATGTACAAGAGAAGGCAACCCAATACCACTCTAAACTTGCTGAAATTTTGGACTCACTTGTGCCTCTTCACACAAAAACATTTACCATTCCTCCCAATACGCAGTGGTTTAATGAGTCTATTTTAGAAGCCAAAAGGGATCGTAATAAGGCCCAACATCTATGGCGTAAAACAAATCTACATGTCCATAAACAGATTTATAAATCTTTAAAAAACAATATGAATAAATTAATTGAAGACGCTAAAATTAAATTTTACTCTGATGAAATAGAAAATGGCGAAAACAGACAAAAAGACCTGTTTAAAGTTGTGAATTCCCTTTTGGATTATAATGCTGAGCGGACTATTCTCCCGGATAATGATAATGATGCTGAACTTGAGAATTTATTCTCTGATTTCTTTCAAATAAAAATACAGAAAATACGAACTGAATTTGATGATTTAAATAAAACTATTGACTTTAACGCTCATGATTTTGATAGTTAGAAAACTCTATTTATTTAGAAAAATTTAACATGGTTAGTGAATCTTTTGTTTTCAAGTTAATTAAAATCGTCTGCTCCCAAATTTTGTTCATTAGATCCTATTCCGACTCCTGTTCTTAAGGACTGTCTAGACGAAGTTATTCCAGTTTTCACTAATATTATCAATTCTTGTATATCATCCTCTACTGCTCCCAACATTTTCAAACAAGCTTATGTTACCCCTTTAATTAAAAAGTCTACACTGGATCCTAATATTTTTAAAAATTACAGACCTGTCTCTAACTTAAGTTTTATTTTTAAAATATTAGAGAAATGTATTGTTTCTCAGATAAAGGCCCATCTAGATGATAACTGTTTGTATGAACCATTTCAAAGTGCTTATAAACAATTTCACAGCACCGAAACAGCCTTAACCCGGGTTTCAATTTGAAACTTTCAAATGATATTTTGATGGAAATTGATAATAGAAAATGTACATTTTTAATTTTATTGGATCTATCTGCTGCTTTAGACACAGTGGACCATTCCATTCTTCTTCGTAGACTACAGTTTAAATTCGGTATTTGTGGCTCTGCATTAAATCCTTTAGAAAGCTATCTTGTGGGTAGAAAACAGTGTATTTTAGTTAATTGTAAATCGACTTCTGAATCTGTTTTGTCATCTGGGGTTCCCCAGGGTTCTGTTCTTGGACCGATTTTATTTACCCTCTATATGTCACCATTAGGTGATATTGTTAGAAAATATGGTCTCAGCTTTCACTTGTATGCCGATGATACTCCATTATATATTTCATTTAAACCTAATTGTCCATCCTCTTTCAATTTATCAAAACTGCAACTTGAGAACTGTATTAGTGAAATTAGAAAATGGATGTCAAAGAACTTTCTAAAATTAAATGATGATAAAACTGAATATTTGTTATTAGGCTCAAGGCATCACTTAAGGAAATTTGCACATGATAATCCCCCTGTTGTAATAGGTAATTGTGATATATTTTCATCTGATTCTGCTCGTAATATTGGCTCAATCTTTGATAGTTTTATGCTTATGGGAGCTCAAGTAAATAATATTTGTAAATTGTGCTATTTTAATATTAGAAATATAGGTAAAATACGTAAATTTGTAACTAAAGAGGCCGCTTGTTAATTCTCTTGTCACTTCTCGATTAGATAACTTTAATTCACTTTTAGTTGGTTTACCGTTAAAGCTTATAGATAAATTACAAACATAACGCTAACGCTACAATATACGTCCACATTCCTGCTTTGATTGATATGGTACTTTGTCAAGAAGGCTAGGCGTTTGGTTTGTTTAGCGTTGAGGGTCGTGCACCAACATTAATAGTTGCCGTCCTTAGAGTATAAGGAATAACTATACCAAGATAATCCATTCAGAATTGTGCCTTCCTAACACTAAAGGCAAAAGGTGGGCGTGGCTCTGCCCCTGGGGGTCGGGACATTCATCAAAATCAATAGTGGACGCCCTCAGGCTATAAGGAATACATAAACCAAGTACCAAGCTGATTCATTCAGAATTGCGGCCTGTAAACGACAAACACAAAAATTGGTAGTGTCTTGCCTGTGTGAGTCGGGACATGCAGTTGACGTCCTTAGGCTATATGGAATACATATCCCAAGTTTAAAGACGATCCATTAAGAATCTTGGCCTGTAGACAACACACATAGACACGAAGTAAAAATGGGCATGGCTCTGCCCCTGGGGGTTAGGAAATCACAAAAAACAATAGGGGTCATCTTTAGGGTATAAGGAATAGGTTTGTAAAGTTTTAAAAGGATCTGTTAAGAATTGCATCCTGTAGGCGAACACAAGACACAAAAGCATTGGGCGTGGCTCTGTCCCAGGGGGTCCGTCATGCACCAAAAATAATAGTGCTCAGCCTTAGGGTATAAGGAATAAGTATAAAAAAAGTTTTCAAGACGATCGATTAAGAATTGTGGGCTGTAGGTGACACACAGACAGACAAAAAAAAATGGGCGTGGCACTGTCCCTTGGAGTTGGGCATGCACCAAAAACAATAGGGATCTTCCTTAAGGTAAAAAGAATAAGTATTCAAAGTTTCAAGATGATACATTAAGAAATGCAGCCTGTAGACGACAGAAATGAATGTTGCTGTCCCATGGGGGTGGGGCATGCACCCAAAACAAAAGGGGTCATCCTTAGGGTATAAGGAATAAGTATTTTAAGTTTCAAGATGACCGATTAAGAATTATGGCCTGTAGGCGACACACAAAAAGAAAATGGGCGTGACTCTGCCCCTGGGGGTTGGGCATGCACCCCAAATGATAGAAATGTTCCTTAGGGTACAAAGAATAATCATTCAAGGTTTCAAGATGATACGTTAAGAAATGTGGCTTGTAGACGACAAACAAATAAATACAAGGAATGGGCGTGGCTCCGCAATTGGGGGTCGGACATGCACCAAAAAACAATACGGATCATCCTTAGGGTAAGTATACAAAGTTTTAAGAAAATACAGTTAGAATTGCGGCTTCTAGGCGACACAGAGACACACAAAAAGAAAATGGGCGTGGCTCTGCCCCTGGGGGGTTGGGCATGCACCCCAAACGATAGGGATCATCCTTAGAGTATAAAGAGTAAGTATACAAAGTTTTAAAGAAAATCCAATAAGAATTGTGGCCTGTAGGCGACACAAAGACACACGATAAGAAAATGGGTGTGGCTCTGCCCCAGGGGGTTGGGCATGCACACTAAATGATAGGGATGTTCCTTAGGGTACAAAGAATGTGTATGCTAAGTTTCAAAATTATAAGTTAAGAAATGTGGCCTGTAGACGACAAAAAAATACATACTAGAAATGGGTGTGGCTCTGTCCCTGGGGGTCGGGCATGCACCAAAAACAATAGAGATCTTCCTTAGGGTATAAGGAATACGTATACCAAGTTTGAAGAAAATCCAGTAAGAATTGCGCCCTGTAGGCGACACAAAGACACACGAAAAGAAAATGGGCGTGGCTCTGCCCCTGGGGGTGGGGCATACACCCCAAACGATAGGGATGTTCCTTAGGGTACAAAGAATGTGCATGCAAAGTTTCAAGATTATAAGTTAAGAAATGTGGCCTGTAGACGACAAACAAACAAATACTAGAAATGGGCGTGGTTAGGCCCCTGGGGGTCGGGCATGCCCCCAAAACAATAGGGATCTTCCTTGGGGTATAAGGAATAAGTATACCAAGTTTGAAGAAAATCCATGAAGAATTGCGCCCTGTAGGCGAACCACAGACACACACACACACACACACACATACACACACATACATACACACACACACACAGGGGCGACGGCATAATACGTTCACATTATGAATGTGGACGTATAAAAAGTACAGAATACTGTTGCTAGATTTGTTACTTTAACTAAAAAATGTGACCACATAACTCCTGTTTTATACAATTTACACTGGTTACCTGTTAAATATCGAATTGATTTTAAGATTTTGTTACTTTTAAATGCTTAAATAATCTAGCTGATGTTTACCTTTCAGATCTTTTAGAACTTTATACACCCGGCCGAACATTACGTACATCAGATAAACTACTTTTAAAGCCCAAAACTATTCAACTAGTCTCTTATGGTCAGCGCTCTCTTAGTTATCAAGCACCTGTTTTATGGAATAATCTACCATTTAGTTTAAGATGTTGTACATCTCTATATTCTTTTAAAAAACAACTTAAAACACATTTATTTAATCAGCCTTTTAACTGACTCGTTACCATCTTGTTGTTTATTTATGATTACATTGTCACTTTGTAAAGTGCCCCTGAACATGTTATATGAAAGGGTGCACTATAAATATGCTGATATGCTGAAAATCAGAAATTACAACCAGGCTAATTTTGATGGCTTATGCAATTCTCTTAAACAAATAGAATGGTCAACAACGGTTTTTAATAATAAAGATATAAATAAATTATATAATGATTTTAAAAATGTTCTTGACAAAAACACGTCAATATTCATTCCTACTAAAATAGTCACAATTAGACCCAATGATAAACCTTTTATTAACAACTGCATCCGCCTAAAAATTCGACAAAGAAACCGAGCCCATAAGCGTGCCAAAAAGTCAGATAACCCAAACCATTGGTTAAAGTTCCGTAAAATTAGAAATGAGGTAATTTCACTCATACGTCATGCGAAAGATGATTTTAAATCTAAAATAACTAATAAAATAAATAATCATAAAGTCACATCAAATCAATGGTGGAAATTAGTAAAATCAGTTGTGAAAATGGAAAATGTAAATAATAATAATCAAACATCAATTAAACTCAATGGCAAAATTTATTCTCATCCACTTGATAAGGCGACAGTATTAAACTCATACTTTACATCTGTATCAAAACTAGATACCTCGCTTGAATTACCTACCTTTGATACACGCACGGACATCACAATGAATGATTTTATCGTAACTGAGCAAGAGGTTAAAGATCAATTAAAAATACTCGACTGTTCAAAGCCACCAGGACCCGATGAACTCAGCCCATTAATCCTAAAAAACGTATCTTCCGCAATTGTAATTCCATTAACTCGTCTATTTAACCTGTGCCTTAAAACTAAACAACTTCCAGACATATGGAAAACTTCACATGTCACAGCCGCCTTTAAAGGGAAGGGTGATCCACAGTTACCAGAAAATTATCGCCCCATTTCTTTAACGTGCACAATTTGTAAGATTTTTGAAAAAATTATCCTAAAACACCTGTACAACTTTATTAAAAGTAATGATCTTTTATCTAAACATCAGTCAGGATTTCAAAAAAATGATTCAACAATAAACCAACTTCTTGAGATATATAATATAATTATAAGTAATCTAGATAAGGGGAAAGAACTTAGTTTTGTATTCTGTGATATTTCTAAAGCTTTTGATAAAGTCTGGCACCTGGGAATTATATATAAACTGCGAAAATATGGTATTAGCCTAAACTTATGTGATTGGATGTTCAATTATTTAACAAATCGTAAACAATGTGTTGTACTTGAAGGGTTTAAATCACCGTATTTGACAGTTGAATCCGGGATTCCCCAGGGATCAATTCTCGGTCCTTTCCTATTTCTAATATACATAAATGATATTTCGGACAATCTAGATGACAATGTACGATTATTTGCTGACGATAAGTCCTTATTTGCAATTATAAATGATAACCCATTAGAAACAGCTAATTCAATTAATTGTGATCTGAGGCATATATCAACGTGGGCAGATAAATGGCAAATAACATTCAACCCAAATAAAACGAAAAACTTAATATTCACACGTAAAAAAACTAATCATCCTAATCTCGAGTTTGAAAATAAAATCATCGATAAAGTTACCTCTCACTGCCACCTAGGACTGACTTTTCATCAAAACGGAACATGGACAGAACATATTTCTAAAATTCACAAAAAAGCTTGCAATAGACTAAACATTCTACGCCAATTAAAATTCAAATTAAATAGATCTGCGTTATGTATGATATTTACGTCCTTTATTCGCCCGCTTATGGAGTATGGGGATAGTATATGGGATAATTGTAGTGCCAAAGATTCAGAAATACTTGAGAATATACAATTAGAAGCAGGGAGAATCATAACTGGTCTGCGCCGAAATTCTCACAGAAAATATGTTTACGATGAATTAGGGTGGGAACCGCTGTTCAAACGCCGTCAAAAGCATAAACTCGTATATTTTTATAAAATCCTTAACTGCTATAGTCCCCAGTACTTATCAGATATTCTCATGAAAGTACAACCCGAAATGAATTATTATAATCTTAGAAAGCATAAACTGAAAATACCACAATGTAAAACGTCTTCTTACATAAAAAGTTTTTTCCCCAACACAATCAAACTATGGAACAGTCTTCCTACACATGTGCAGTTATCGCCATCTCTCAATACCTTTAAGTCACGTCTATTTAGTCAATATCCTATACATAATAAACCTAGTTACTTTCACTATGGAAACCGCAAGGAAAATATCATACACTGTCAACTAAGAAATGAATCTAGTAATCTCAATAATCACCTTTTCCGCCACTACCTATCTGAATCAAAAACATGTCCTAAATGCAATTCTTCGAATGAAGATAACTTCCACTTCTTCTTCTCATGTCCATCTCATTCAGCTATCAGAACCGACCTATTAAATTCATTAAATGTAATTACAGATACTGTTAATCTAGATTTAATTTTGAATGGCTCTACAGAGCTTTCCAACACAACTAATATTCTGATTTTTGAAGCTGTCCATAATTTTATTAAACGTACTAAGAGATTTTGATTTACTTTTAAATATTGTTTTAATATCAAATAATTGCTTGAACTATATTTCATATATATATCATTTCCACACGAATCTGTATATATGTTCAATTTTACAATTTATTATATCTAATCTTATTTTTATGTTTATTATGTTTATATTTAATGTTTATAACTTTTGTATACCAGGGAAAGAACTTATATAGGCCTTGCCTGTTGTTCAATCCTTTTCAGACGAATAAAATATTGTTTAAACTAAATATGCTGTAATAATAATATGAACTTGGTTTTATACAAATCGAGCAATAAATAATTAATGTAGGACTGAAAAACTGAGTTAGCCAATGACGGCCAAGGAAAATCACGGAAACAAAAAATGCTGACATTTTTGCTCAAATTAGATGACTCTTTAACCTTGGGTAAAATGCTATATAAAAATATTTATAAATAAAAAAGTTTTTAAATTTTCAAAACTTGGCGCCTAGTATCTTCCAAAATTCATCGAAATTCAAAAATCGAAAGTAGCACAGCTATGTGCCTTGTCTCTGGCTATGTAAAAATCTATCGAACGTTAAAATCCAAAACAACAACTTCGGTGATTTCAGACATTTCGCATAGTTGAAATAGCTTTAATCTCTAAGTCACACCTACTTTCCCAGTAAAACCGAAAAAAATGGATCAATCCGACAAGTGGATTCCGAGATATGCTGAAGTGGAAAAAAAAAAGAAGAATAATAATCTTAACTAGATCTGCTAAGCAGATATTAAAGCTTTCATATTCACGGTCAGCTTCTGTCGCATCTCATGACACTAGGGACCGGGTATCGTTCAGATTTTACGAAAAAAGGAAAGAAACTACGTTTACTGTCTAGAATCTAATACGAAATGAAACAAGCCAACAGTGAGGCTTATGTCCCCCGCAGAAATCCCAAAATAAATAGATGACACATATTAATTAATCGCACATTTATTTTTTTTCAAACGTATCAAGCAATCAAACTGTACACGAAGTGTCATCCAAAAGTGATTTATAAAGAAAAATGTTAAAACAATGAGAAAAATGAAAATGTACCCTAGTT
Organism: Patella caerulea; assembly: GCA_036850965.1. Taxonomy (NCBI): domain Eukaryota; kingdom Metazoa; phylum Mollusca; class Gastropoda; family Patellidae; genus Patella; species Patella caerulea. The sequence continues at coordinate 42,433,419 of JAZGQO010000001.1, read as the reverse complement.
AGGGGGACCCTAAAGGCAGACAAAAGGGCCCCCATGCTTGACAAAAGGGCCCCTCTGGCCAAGGGAAAGGGTCCTCGTGTCCGAGTCAATCGTTTCTAATACACTGTTATTGTCGAATCCATTACTGAATGAGAATGCAGTCATTGTATTGGCATAAAAATCATCAATCAAGATAAACCTAAGTTATCTTGTCCCAAAGTATCAACCAATCAAATTGCTTATCTCTGCCTACCCTAAGCAGAAAATGCTCATCTTCGATATCCATCACCTAATAAGCATACACACCAATTTTGAACATTTTAACTCAATTAGAAGGAGAGTTATTGTGTTCCAAAGTCTCGGTAAATCGAATTGCTTATCGCTCTGCTTACCCTGAGCAGAAAATGCTCATTATCGTACTTAGTCAAGGCATTACTGTAACGAAACTATACACCAAGTTTCATCACTCTCACTTTATCAGAGCTAAAGTTTTCGAGTCCCAAAGCATCAACCAATCAAATTGCTTATCTCTGCTTACCCTAAGTGGAAAATGCTCATCTTCGAACTCCATCAAGGCATTGACCTAATAAGCATATACACCAAGTTTGAACATTTTAACTCAATTAGAAGGAGAGTTATTGTGTTCCAAAGTCTCGACCAATCAAATTGCGTATCACTCTGCTTACCCTGAGCAGAAAATGCTCATTATCGAACTTAGTCAAGGCATTACTGTAATGAAACTATACACCAAGTTTCATCACTCTCACTTAATTAGAACTAAAGTTATCGTGTCCCAAAGCATCAACCAATCAAATTGCTTATCTCTGCTTACCCTAAGCGGAAAATGCTCATCTTCGAACCCCATCAAGGCATTGACCAAATAAGCATATACACCAAGTTTGAACATTCTAGCTCAATTAGGAAGTTTATTGTGTCCCAAAAAGTGTGACGGACAGACAGACAGACAGACAGACGGACGAACGAACACATTTTAATAGTCCCCCAACTTTCTTCGAAAGGCGGGGGACAATGAAATGAAATGGGGTTTAACGTCCTAGAATCTAATACACGTGTCCAGTAAATAGATTGCCGTTTAGAATGTGTCAAGATTCATCAAAAACCGCCCAGTATGTGCTACCGTGTAGATTTAGAAACGCCGTTCAGTTTTGACCTCGGTCGTTTACTTTACGACCGTTCAGTTTCTCGGGACGTTTTTAGAAATGAACACTACCATATAGATTTGAAAGGGGTTTAGTTTTTAGATGTTGTCGAGAAATGAACCGCGAGTGTTTGATTTATGTGATTACAATTAATGGAAAAAAAGATTTCGAAAATATTCACTGATTCAGCTTTGTCATCGTTTTATTCGTCATAAAAATGACTGATGTATTACTCAACGCATGTACAACACGAGGATAATTTTTCATTGGTTAAAGCCGTATAAATGCGGGAAAATTTACAATAGCTATTGTGTTCCAAATTCTCGGCCCCTCAAATTGCTTTTATTTTTCACTTTCACTTGAAAATGGCGACCATCAGTTGACCTAAATCAAAATTCTAATCTGAACGTTTTCTGGGACATCCTGCAAGGATTCAGAAAATATAACTCCCATGTCTGTGAGTAAAATAGCAAAAAAGCCATAGGGATTTTTCACGTTACAAGATGGTGGCACTTCCGGTTCGATCTACAAACTTCATATTTTGTGTACGAATCAGTAATTACTTGTCTAGTATCGAAAAAAAAAATAAATTAGGTCATTCTGACCTATAGTTCTTTGATTTTTTGGAAAAATTTGATCCTTAATTTCGTCAAGGGGAGATAATTTAGAAAATTTCTAATTATATTTTTGAAGTCACATCGGTAAGATCTACTTATATACAAAATTTCATGAAAATCGTAGAACTATTAAAGAAGTTGTCAAATTGGTCTAAACTCCGGTTCGAAATCACAAGAACGAATTTTCGAAATTCAAAAATGTGAAACTGCAGATGAAAATGATTTTTTTTCAGGGTATTCAAAGAAAAGAGAATTAGTAAAATCGGTCAAAAAATAACAAAGTTACGACTGTACATTGTCAGTTTTTTCATTCATAAAATTCGGTGATTTCGGATTCGTAAAACGTTTTGAAAATATATTTAAACAACGTTCGCACCCCATTTTTTGGGGGGTAGGTCAAAGTTTCAGAAAGATCCCATGGTTAGATTCTGAGAAATTCGATTTGCAGAAAATACACACACACACACAAAAAAAATAATAATCTTAACAGAAACAATAAATTTAACTTTCATATGTAATATGAAAGCTTAATAAAAACAATAGTGTCTAACACAGGCTACGCAGTGTGAAACCCTAATAATAATGTCACTCTGCTATTTAATAAATTAAATATAAATGCATTAAAGCGAAACCCTAATAATAATGTCACTCTGCTATTTAATAAATTAAATATAAATGCATTAAAGCGAACTACAGAGTGAGTAAGAAATGTGGGTAAGAATTGCTTTATTTCTGCACTTTAAACTTTGCTTTTTTAAAATATAGATTTATTAAAATTAACAAAACACATCCTTTTTTGATAAAAACGTTTCTCCAAACATGACTTACGCATTTTCGTAGATGCGGTCTTCAAGTCTTATAATATTGTAAGTTCAAACAGTTTAACAAATACTAAATGATCCGGATTATCTCCCATTCAAGCATTCGATGACAGTAGTAATCTATTTATAGATCGTTTTATTCTTGCTTTCACAAATTAATTTTCGTAGAGCTTTCTAAAAAGATTTGTTTTTTAAAAATATGACAACCTATTTATAGCCTGGTAATTAGCTGCAGTAGTGGGAAATTTCAGGCGTTTAGTTGGCCTAGCTTTAAATGTAGTAACAACTGACAATTTATTGCCGACTAAAAACAAAGTAAACGTAATGCATACACGATGCAGTGAAAAACAGCTGCCGACAGTGCGCAAGTGTTTTCAATATTTAATGATTCTCAAAACATTAGTTTTATTACAGTTTATTGCCATTGGCATAGAAATATAGACTAGAATAGCAATGACGTCTTTTACAACGATGTTATAAGTCGGCCATATTGGAAGTTGTATGACGTGAAAAGTAAACACTGCAAATCATGCTATATAGTGCGAGGAGCTTTCTATTCTTTGCGTCTTTATGATAGTGCAACCTATTATTTTGAACTATGACTGTGCGACAATTTTGTTTTCACGTTGATGTTACGATTTCTAATAAATGTAATTGTTTAAAGAGTGCCAATTAATTTATATTATCTTGCATGTATGCTTATTTCATTATTTGGTGCAGAATTTGTGTAATTTACCGAAGAATTTCAAATATGTTGCAAAAAAGTATTTGGTTGGAAAATATTGTCAGAAATGTCTCTTGAGTCCACAGAATTTAGGCCTAATTTACACATTTAATTAACAACTATTAAAATTAATTACTGATTTGTGTATTCGGTACTCTACAGCAGTATCGATCTTTCACTCCTAAACTGACTTGATAAACAAAAGCCACAGACAAATACCTTCAGTTTAACTTTGATATTAAATTATATATCCATATTTTAGAATCCAAATTCTGCATATTTTTCAACAGCAGTGCACATAGACCTTTCCTTTATATTAAATTTCAAACATGATTTGAGCCGCATGCTATTACTTAGCGGAATACATGTCAATTTGGATTATGGAATTGTATTAATCAGAGACTTACTTACAGGTAATTATATATTCATATATTCAATAAGTCAACATTTATTGCGGCAATTGCATTAAAGGAATATTGCACAGCAATTGAATTTTAATCATAAATAAAATATTATGAAGTCTTGAAAAGGCAGGCCTACATTCCACAATTGTTTGCTACTAAAGATAAGCGTCCCCTCAGAACTCAGCCCGATGAATGCAGTTTCTCAGCTCATAACCATAGATGTAATTTTTCAAAGCACAGATTTTTCATCACGAAGTACATCTATGTCTGTAGGCAAGTTAAAATATACACATGTTTTGATTTGATGGAATTTACAGACATGATACAAGTAGCATGGTGGCTCAGTGAGTAAGATGTTGGCTCGCTGACCCTAAAGTCCCATGTTCGATCCCCGAACCGAACAATAAACTTTAAATCACTGGGAGGAAATCCCAAGAAACTCTTCAAATATAGTTCACAATCAACTAATAACATGTTGTTTGCATTCCAACTCCATTTGTCAGTAAATTTCATCTCTGCTTCTTGTTTCTTCTTTTTAGTTTGAATCTTTATTTCGGCTATCGAGAATTCTACAACAGCCCAAAGTCGTCTGTCAGATTTCGGAGAGTGTGTCGTACTCCTACCACTTCTGGAACTATGAGTGCTTTTGGCTTTAGTCTCAACATCCAAATTTCTGTCTGCTAAAATATCTCTTTTTAAATTAACCTGTCTAGGGAACTCCAGTATTCTTTCTGCAGTAATATCATACAGCGACACAGCGTAGTGTCTCCATTAAGAACGGCCTCGTCTTGAAGTGATAGATATTCAATTTTACTCAAACTTTCAGTAAATTCAATTCTGTGGATGTTAAGGTCTATTAAGATTTTATTCATATCAGGACTTTTAATTTATTCAAACGAGTTTTTATTTCTGTGAGGAATTTGTCAATGTTCTGTACAGCGTAAGAGAAGGCCGCCCTAGCCGTGAACGTCTACCTTTCTCTTACATCTGCGATGGAGAGAGTCTTCCTGTTGGTTCCTGGTGCTTTGAGTATGTCAGTTCTTCCATTTTCAATTTGTTGTGTCACCACCGGACCACCGTAGAACAGCCTACAACTGACTTTGTGATTTGGTTGTTGAATCAATTCGGGAAATGTTTAAAACTGTGGCTACGAACAAACCAATCTCTTTTTTGAATATTCAGGTGTCATAGATTGACCAAAGGTTTTCTACAAAATATAAACAAAAACTTCTGTTTAAGATGTCTGATCTAATTCAAATTAGAGTGAGGGAGAAAATACTACGAATTATGAAATAAATAAACAAATACTTGAAATACCACGCCATGAAATGTTGCGAGGAAATATGATTGTATTTACAAACATTGATTTCCCAAAGTCTTGGACATAGTTAAAGAGGTGTCAAAACTTATAAAATTGAAGTTTTTAATCTGCGTCTGTCAAAGACCACGCTGTTGGGCTTTGTTGTATATAAGCTATATTCTCGTATATGACTGCGAGAAAAACTTGATTATTAAAACAGGAGTAAAATTACTTTTTGCGGCAATAAAAGGGACGTGACATTAGAAATACTTTTATTAAATAAAAGTAGGAGACTAGAAGTTGTGTTAATCGATATAGATTAATTTGTCATGTTTGTTTTCTTATTATAAAAAAAGAAGTTTACTTTAAATTGAAATAGGCCTAACATTGAAAAAGCTAGAGTTAAGAATGTTGTTAGTAGTACCGCAGTAGGCCTACTATAACGCTACACTTCAAAGCAAATTCTCTTCATTTAAAAGTGTAATTTCATAAGCGATATTAATTGGGCCTACTCCTAATTTCGGTATAACTGCTATTGTATAACGGCACCACTACCAGCATGTGGAACCTTGGCATAATAATGATAATATATAGGCCTAGGTCTAGATGTATAGAGTTAGGGCCTAGCGAACAGAAAAAAACAAACCCCACCACATGAGAAAATGCAATGCTATCTTTTAAGATTTATTTTTTTAAAAATCTAAGTTTAGAAAATAATCCAACTAGTTATTACGATTGCACGGTAAAATTGCACTAGGCCTAGGCCTTGTGAGTGACACTATATATAACTATAAATTAATACTATAATAATAATAGTACTAATAATAGTAGGCTAGTAGTAGTAGGCTTGATCGAGATTTTGATTTGACTTTTCCTAACCTATGTAATTAAATATTCATACTTACTTGTGCAATTTAACACCCTGTGCTATTGTCGAGAGATTTTTGTGCAGAAAACACCAAATAGCAAAACACTGCACAGATCATTTGTCGTGTGTGGTTGAGTAGAGGGTACGAGTGACCCGCCATATTGTTTACACTGACTACACCTTCCAAGATGGCGCTTGACAGTCGCGTCACCAAACGTCAAAAGTCACGTGATTGCTATATTTCTATGGAGGTAGACTAATTTCCACTGCTGTGTAGTGTATTTATTATCTATTTTTATGATAATTTTTTTCAACATTTGAAGTTTTTGGCAATATTCAATAAATCACTATATCGATGATTTTTGGCCACATGATACCGCAGTTGGGTCTGAAAATACCGTATCGTGATGAATGACTATATCGAGAATATCGTACAGCCCTAGTTACGGTGATATATTTAGATGGTTTTCTAAATCGGATAAAATTGTGACATCTAGAGTGACCATAAGCCACAATTCGTATCCGATTTTGATGAAACTTGAAATATAGGTTTATCTCCAAAAGATCTTGGCTGCTCTCGATATTGGCATGTATCGGATCGAAACTTCATGGATTATGGCCCCTGATTGTTTGTATTTTATGAAATTCTGTCCCATGCTAACGCTTAGCATACAAAACATTTAAAACCATGGATTAAGCTGTTCAGTTACCAAAATTCATCAAAAATCAATATACTTGTTCGTCTCAAGACCTTAAACTCTGTGTATCAATCTGAAGTCAATTGGATGATAAGTTTGGCTTCTATAGTAGACTATAGCGTTGCAAAAGATTTTTCAAAGTGATCAAGGGAGATAACTCTGGCAGTAATTATCGGAATCCGCTGACAATCAATAGGTTTTTTTTGTCTCATGACCTTAACCACTGTGTATAAATATAAAGTCAATCGGATATTATCTTTGGCCTCTGGATTGTCGACATGATTTTTTGAAGTGATCACGGGCAATACCTCATCGTATATCGCTGAAATTCAATAAGCTTCTTCGTCTCATGACCTTAAACTCTGACTGTGGCCTCTAGAGGGTCCACAAGATTTATTGAAGTGATCAAGGGCCATAACTCTGGAAGTAACTATAGGAAATTGCTGAAAATCAATAGGCTTTTTTGTCTCATGACCTTAAACATTGTGTAGAAATTTAAAGTCAATCTGATATTAGCTTTAGCCTCTAAAGCGTTCACAAGAAATTGTGAAAGACGGACGGGGGGTGACGGCAATATACAACCAAATTTCCATGTGAAACTTCCAATCAATAGAAACAGGAAACACAAACCAAATACAGACGATTTGATGGGATCGATTTTGACAAAGTCAAAATGATGCATATGATATTCAGTTAATATAAAATAATTAGTAGAATACAATATCAAAAAAACATCGTTTTATCCAACGTTTCGTCAGTAAAAATACTAACTTCCTCAAGGTAAAAAAATGTTACACTGTGATGAAGGTTCAGTTCGAATTTTATGAACATCAGACCAAAATTGACGAATGAAATGGCAACCACTTGTACGCGAATAGTGTAAAAGTATGGTATATCAAGATTGTAGACCACCCAGCAAACCTCAGCAGATTCCAGTACCCTACATCTAGCCTCGGCTGTATGACGAAGTCCACCATTAGAACTACTTTCAAGATCCCGGATTACCAACAGCGTTGCCCACGACGACGCCTTTGACGAATTTTTATCTTGCAAAGTTTGAAGCTGTTTTTTTTCATGTTTATCCGATTATTTTAGACAATGACAAGTTTGCATTGAAAATTCTACCCACTCATCGAACGACGCAATCTTGAGAACTTCTTTCTAAAAGCAGCAAGTTTTCCTAATAAGAAAACCAACGCTGCATCGCAATTGTATAGGCGTAGGTACATATCACTTACTGTCATACAGCTGAGGGCAGATGTAGGCTTCGGAATCTGCCGAGATTTGCTAAGTGGATTGTGGACCCTTTAGAGGTAACAATGTATGTTAACAACTCAAAGATCATGGTTCCTTTTGATATTTGCACATATTGAATCTTAACTTTTTGAATTATGGCCCCTAATGTATTAATGTTTGCCTTTTTAGCTTATGGTCCCTCTGCAGGTCAATATTATTAACAGATTTAAAAGAAAGGTTGCCAGGCATTGAAACATACGCCCACAACAACTAAGTTGTGCGGGATGTCAAGAAGGGTTGTTGCACAATTTTGACTTTTGTCAGTAAGGAGAACATTTACAACACATGAATATCTTATTATGAGTAATAGCCCATAAGTAATTATCAGAAAGCGTTCACAAGATTTTTCAAAGTGATCATGGGTCATAACTCGGACAGTAATTATCATTAGGCTTATTCGTCTCATGACCTTAAACACTATGTATAAAGTCAATCGGATATTGAATTTAGCCTCTAGAGCGTTCACAAGAAATCATGGACGATGGATGGCAATATACAACCACATTTCCAATGTGTGTGCATAAAAATCATCATTACCCCGTAGTGAAGGTCGAGTACGAATTTCGTGGAAACCAGACCAAAACTGCCGGACAAAATGGCCGGCACTTGTACGCAAATAGTATAAAAATATGTACATCAAGGTTGTAGACTGTACATTAGGCTTATTCGTCTCATGACCTTAAACTCTATGTATAAAGTCAATCGGATATTAAATTTAGCCTCTAGAGCGTTCATAAGAAATCATGGACGATGGATGGCAATATACAACCACATTTCCAATGTGGGTGCATAAAAATCGTTTGATTATATCATCATTACCCTGTAGTGAAGGTCGAGTACGAATTTCGTGGAAACCAGACCAAAACTGCCGGACAAAATGGTCGGCACTTGTACGCAAATAGTATAAAAATATGGTACATCAAGGTAGTAGACTGTACACTAGGGTGTTTCACTTTTCCCTTTTTTTTTGAATTTCTAAGGTTTCTACCCCTCAAACTTACACCATAATATTTTCAGAATTTCTCTGCGAAAAATGGCTACTGATGGCGATTTTTTTCCAAAATTGTGACTATTTTCAGGATTTTCTGACGTTTTGGGTTTGATAATTCACGTAGAATGGCCAAGTATGGCATGTAATGTGTCCATTTTGTGCTTTTCAGGTATGTAGAGTCCATTCCCACAATCTTAAATGAGGTTGTTAGAATCCAAGATGGCGCTATCTTGTTTTTAACTATTATAGTGAGAACTGCCATCTTTTTATCTTATCTCATATAATGTATCTTGAAAATTTAGCCTCTAGACAAGCCTTGATATAACTGCTGTCAGGCTGAACTGATTTTAGGCTGACATTTCATATTTTCACCATGACAAATACCATAATTCCATGCAGTGGAAAATTCCCTCATATATTTGATATTTTATAATACTTTGTACAGAGTTCACATTTTAGTGTAGTCACAAAACCATAGTCTTCTTCATATGTTAACCACACATCAGCATTGGATTTTACTACATAATTTTTCACCCACTTTTCTACGGTTCTTATTGTATGTAATTTTCAAGCTTGTGACAGCGATGGTCCCCATTTAGAAGTGTCATTTTGAGAGACATTAGACACAGTACTAGTCTTAAAATATTATTTTATCTGCATGCGGCCGAGGTATAAATAAAAACATTTACACTATGACTCGGGTCGTTGATATTTTTGGGCCTGGATTTTGAGCCGATTCTATAAAAGATAGGTTGCCAGGCAACAAAACATACGCCCACAACAGCTAAGTCGTCCGGGCAGTCAACAAGGGTTGTCGCATATTGTTTCTTTTATCAGTAAGGAGAACATTTACAACACATGATAATCTTATTACGAGTAATAGCCCATTAAATAATTATCAGAAATGATTAGAATAGTTTTGATGGTTTGTCTCAAGGCCTTTGTCCACAAGATATTTCAAAGTGATCAAGTGCCAGAAATTATCAGATATCACTGAAAATCAAATAGGATTCTTCGTCTCATGACCCTAAACACTGTGTACAAATTTAAAGTCAATCGGATATTAACTTTAGCCTTTAGAGCATTCACAGGGTTTTTCAAAGTGATCAAGGGTCATAACTCTGGCAGTAATTATCGGATATCGCTGAAAATAAATAGGCTATTTTGTATCATGACCGTAAATAATGTGTATAAATTTAAAGTCAATCGGATATTAACTTTAGATTTTTCAAAGTGATCAAGGGTCATAAATCTGGCAGTAATTATCGGATATTGCTGAAAATCAATAGGCTTCTTTGTATCATGACTTTAAACACCGTGTATAAATTTAAAGTCAATCGGATATTAACTTTAGATTTTTCAAAGTGATCAAGGGTCATAAATCTGGCAGTAATTATCGGATATTGCTGAAAATCAATAGGCTTCTTTGTATCATGACTTTAAACACTGTGTATAAATTTAAATTCAATCGGATATTAACTTTAGCCTCTAGAGCGTTCACAAGATTTTTCAAAGTGATCAAGGGTCATAACTCAGGCAGGAATTATCGGATATTGCTGAAAATCAACAGGCTTCTTCGTATAATGACCTTAAACACTGTGTATAAATATAAAGTCAATCGGATATTAACTTTAGCCTCTAAAGCTTTCACAAGATTTTTCAAAGTGATCAAGGGTCATAACTCTGGCAGTAATTATCAGATATCACTGAAAATCAATATGCTTCTTCGTCTCATAACCTTAAACACTGTGTATAAATTTCAAGTCAATCGGATAATAACTATAGCCTCTAGAGCGTTCACAAGATTTTTCAAAGTGATCAAGGGTCAAAACTCTGGCAGTAATAACTATAGCCTCTAGAGCGTTCACAAGATTTTTCAAAGTGATCAAGGGTCATAACTCTGGCAGTAATAACTGTAGCCTCTAGAGTGTTCACAAGATTTTTCAAAGTGATCAAGGGTCATAACTCTGGCAGTAATTATCAGATACCACCGAAAATCAATAGGCTTCTACATCTCTTGACCTTAAACACTGTGTATAAATTTAAAGTCAATCGGATATTAACTATAGCCTCTAGAGCGTTCACAAGATTTTTCAAAGTGATCAAGGGTCATAACTCTGGTAGTAATTATCGGATATCACTGAAAATCAATAGGCTTCTTCGTCTCACGACCTTAAACACCGTGTATAAATTTAAAATCAATCGGATATTAACTTTTGCCTCTAAAGCGTTCACAAGATTTTTCAAAGTGATCAAGGGTCATAACTCTGGCAGTAATTATCAGATATCACCGAAAATCAATAGGCTTCTTCGTCGCATGACCTTAAAGACTGTGTACAAATTTAAAGTCAATCGGATATTAACTATAGCCTCTAGAGCGTTCACAAGATTTTTCAAAGTGATCAAGGGTGATAACTCTGGCAGTAATAACTATAGCCTCTAGAGCGTTCACAAGATTTTTCAAAGTGATCAAGGGTCATAACTCTGGCAGTAATTATCAGATATCACCGAAAATCAATATGCTTCTTCGTCTCATAACCTTAAAGGGCCAATCCCGATAACCTTTTGGGGAATAAAACTGCTTAATTTTGTGTTAAAATCCTTTAAAATCCATAACCTAAGGCCCACCTACTAACCCGATATTTGTGATACACTTGTAAATAACTTAAACCTGACAGTCATCATCTGGAAATGGAGACCGTTGTATTGACTTTTTTTCTATAAAAATAATATGTAGGTGAAATTTACCTTTTGTTATCAAGTACAGTGCATGGGTCATTCACTGTGTAGACCTCTCAAGAAACGTTAATCGATTATCAGGTCACCCAATGAAAAAATTGACCTGAAATCTTAAAAGGGTTACGTGTCCGGATAAGCAGTGTTGACGTACACGTCCAAACGACTCAATATTTTGAGCTGAAATTTTGAGACAAGGTAAATACACCATGCCACTGTATTTTGGTCCATAAATTTCATAAATACTCGGACTTTAATTTTTGAGACTCTATTCTTATCGGGGATTGTCCCTTTAAACACTGTGTATAAATTTAAAGTCAATCGGATATTAACTATAGCCTCTAGAGCGTTCACAAGATTTTTCAAAGTGATCAAGGGTCATAACTCTGGTAGTAATTATCGGATATCACTGAAAATCAATAGGCTTCTTCGTCTCACGACCTTAAACACCGTGTATAAATTTAACATAACGCTAACGCTACAATATACGTCCACATTCCTACTTTGATTGATATGGTACTTTGTCAAGAAGGCTAGGCGTTTGGTTTGTTTAGCGTTGAGGGTCGTGCACCAACATTAATAGTTGCCGTCCTTAGAGTATAAGGAATAACTATACCAAGATAATGCATTCAGAATTGTGCCTTCCTAACACTAAAGGCAAAAAGTGGGCGTGGCTCTGACCCTGAGGGTCGGGATATTCATCAAAATCAATAGTGGACGCCCTCAGGCTATAAGGAATACATAAACCAAGTACCAAGCTGATTCATTCAGAATTGCGGCCTGTAAACGACAAACACAAAAATTGGTCGTATCTTGCCTGTGTGAGTCGGGACATGCAGTTGACGTCCTTAGGCTATATGGAATACATATCCCAAGTTTTAAGACGTCAAGACGATCCATTAAGAATCGTGGCCTGTAGACAACACACATAGACACGAAGTAAAAATGGGCATGGCTCTGCCCCTGGGGGTTAGGAAATCACCAAAACAATAGGGGTCATCTTTAGGGTATAAGGAATAGGTTTGTAAAGTTTTAAAAGTATCTGTTAAGAATTGCATCCTGTAGGCGAACACAAGACACAAAAGCATTGGGCTTGGCTCTGTCCCAGGGGGTCCGTCATGCACCAAAAATAATAGTGGTCAGCCTTAGGGTATAAGGAATAAGTATAAAAAAAGTTTTCAAGACGATCGATTAAGAATTGTGGGCTGTAGGTGACACACAGACAGACAAAAAAAAAATGGGTGTGGCACTGTCCCTTGGGGTTGGACATGCACCAAAAACAATAGGGATCATCCTTAAGGTAAAAAGAATAAGTATTCAAAGTTTCAAGATGATACATTAAGAAATGCAGCCTGTAGACGACAGACAAACAAATACACGAAATGGGTGTTGCTGTCCCATGGGGGTCGGGCATGCACCCAAAACAAAAGGGGTCATCCTTAGGGTATAAGGAATAAGTATTTTAAGTTTCAAGATGACCGATTAAGAATTGTGGCCTGTAGGCGACACACAAAAAGAAAATGGGCGTGACTCTGCCCCTGGGGGTTGGGCATGCACCCCAAATGATAGAAATGTTCCTTAGGGTACAAAGAATAATCATTCAAAGTTTCAAGATGATACGTTAAGAAATGTGGCTTGTAGACGACAAACAAATAAATACAAGGAATGGGCGTGGCTCTGCCATTGGGGGTCGGGCATGCACCAAAAAACAATACGGATCATCCTTAGGGTAAGTATACAAAGTTTTAAGAAAATACAGTTAGAATTGCGGCTTCTAGGCGGCACAGAGACACACAAAAAGAAAATGGGCGTGGCTCTGCCCCTGGGGGGTTGGGCATGCACCCCAAATGATAGGGATCATCCTTAGAGTATAAAGAGTAAGTATACAAAGTTTTAAAGAAATTCCAATAAGAATTGCGGCCTGTAGGTGACACAAAGACACACGATAAGAAAATGGGTGTGGCTCTGCCCCAGGGGGTTGGGCATGCACCCCAAATGATAGGGATGTTCCTTAGGGTACAAAGAATGTGTATGCTAAGTTTCAAAATTATAAGTTAAGAAATGTGGCCTGTAGACGACAAACAAATACATACTAGAAATGGGCGTGGCTCTGTCCCTGGGGGTCGGGCATGCACCAAAAACAATAGAGATCTTCCTTAGGGTATAAGGAATACGTATACCAAGTTTGAAGAAAATCCAGTAAGAATTGCGCCCTGTAGACGACACAAAGACACACGAAAAGAAAATGGGCGTGGCTCTGCCCCTGGGGGTGGGGCATACACCCCAAACGATAGGGATGTTCCTTAGGGTACAAAGAATGTGTATGCTAAGTTTCAAAATTATAAGTTAAGAAATGTGGCCTGTAGACGACAAACAAACAAATACTAGAAATGGGCGTGGCTCGGCCCCTGGGGGTCGGGCATGCCCCAAAAACAATAGGGATCTTCCTTGGGGTATAAGGAATAAGTATACCAAGTTTGAAGAAAATCCATGAAGAATTGCGCCCTGTAGGCGAACCACAGACACACACATACACACACACACACACACAAACACACAGACAGGGGCGACGGCATAATACGTTCACATTATGAATGTGGACGTATAAAAATCAATCGGATATTAACTTTAGCCTCTAAAGCGTTCACAAGATTTTTCAAAGTGATCAAGGGTCATAACTCTGGCAGTAATTATCAGATATCACCGAAAATCAATAGGCTTCTTCGTCTCATGACCTTAAAGACTGTGTACAAATTTAAAGTCAATCGGATATTAACTATAGCCTCTAGAGCGTTCACAAGATTTTTCAAAGTGATCAAGGGTGATAACTCTGGCAGTAATAACTATAGCCTCTAGAGCGTTCACAAGATTTTTCAAAGTGATCAAGGGTCATAACTCTGGCAGTAATTATCAGATATCACCGAAAATCAATATGCTTCTTCGTCTCATAACCTTAAAGGGCCAATCCCGATAACCTTTTGGGGAATAAAACTGCTTAATTTTGTGTTAAAATCCTTTAAAATCCATAACCTAAGGCCCACCTACTAACCCGATATTTGTGATACACTTGTAAATAACTTAAACCTGACAGTCTTCATCTGGAAATGGAGACCGTTGTATTATACAGTATCTGGATAAAACCAGACTTTTTTTCTATAAAAATAATATGTAGGTGAAATTTACCTTTTGTTATCAAGTACAGTGCATGGGTCATTCACTGTGTAGACCTCTCAAGAAACGTTAATCGATTATCAGGTCACCCAATGAAAAAATTGACCTGAAATCTTAAAAGGGTTACGTGTCCGGATAAGCAGTGTTGACGTACACGTCCAAACGACTCAATATTTTGAGCTGAAATTTTGAGACAAGGTAAATACACCATGCCACTGTATTTTGGTCCATAAATTTCATAAATACTCGGACTTTAATTTTTGAGACTCTATTCTTATCGGGGATTGTCCCTTTAAACACTGTGTATAAATCTAAAGTCAATTGGATAATAACTATAGCCTCTAGAGCGTTCACAAGATTTTTCAAAGTGATCAAGGGTCAAAACTCTGGCAGTAATAACTATAGCCTCTAGAGCGTTCACAAGATTTTTCAAAGTGATCAAGGGTCATAACTCTGGCAGTAATAACTATAGCCTCTAGAGCGTTCACAAGATTTTTCAAAGTGATCAAGGGTCATAACTCTGGCAGTAATTATCAGATACCACCGAAAATCAATAGGCTTCTTCGTCTCATGACCTTAAACACTGTGTATAAATTTAAAATCAATCGGATATTAACTTTAGCCTCTAAAGCGTTCACAAGATTTTTCAAAGTGATCAAGGGTCATAACTCTGGCAGTAATTATCAGATATCACCAAAAATCAATAGGCTTCTTTGTCTCATGACCTTAAACACTGTGTATAAATTTAAAGTCAATCGGATATTAACTATAGCCTCTAGAGCGTTCACAAGATTTTTCAAAGTGATCAAGGGTCATAACTCTGGTAGTAATTATCGGATATCGCTGAAAATCAATAGGCTTCTTCGTCTCACGACCTTAAACACCGTGTATAAATTTCAAGTCAATCAGATATTAACTTTAGCAGCTAGAGCGTTCACAAGAAATTGTGGACGATGGACGGACCGACAGACGGACGGACGGTGGCGACGGCAATATACGACCACATTTCCATGTGGGCGTATAAAAATAGTAATATTTTTACTAGGGCCTGGGTAGTTGATACAACCAGCTAAAAAAAAGACTACCGATAAGACTCTTTGTAGAAGAAGTTCCAAAAAAATATTATGTTGACTTTAAGAACCTTTAAAGATCCTCCAAATCGTAAAAATACGACTTTTGGGATTTTCGATCTCTTTGTTTCTGCTATCACTGATATTTTAAAAAGATAGGCTGGCACTGCCAGGCAGGATAGGCCCACATTTTCGAGAGATGGATAGAGAACAAGCAATACCGAAAGTGATTTTTCCTACATCATTAAGTCCTGTATTTCATACTGTATATTGGGAGCAGCCATTTAGTTGGTCAGTTCCAGTCTGATATTCATGAAATTCGAAGCCGACAATGATTATCGTGTGACCGTACACAACCTAGAAATGTGACTTTTCATCGAAATCGGATAAGAATTGTGACCTGTAGAGAGTCCACAACCATGATATACCATATTTTTACACTATTCGCATACAAACGGTGATCATTTCGTCCAGCAATTTTGGTACGATTTTCACGAAATTAGAACTCAACCTTCCTCATCAAAATCGAACAAGCCAACAGTGAGGCTGATGTCCCCCGCCGAAATCATAAAATAAATCGATGACACATATTAATTAATCGCACATTTATTTTTTTCAAGTATCGAGCAATCAAACTGTACACGAAGTGTCATCCAAAAGTGTTTTATAAAGAAAAATGCTAAAACCGACGAGAAAAATGGAAATGTACCCTAGTTAGGGCGACCCTAAAGGCAGATTAAAGGGCCCCTACGCTTGACAAAAGGGCTCCTCTGGCCAAAGGAAAGGGCCCTCGTGTCCGAGTCAATCGTTTCGATACACTGTTACTGTCGAATCCATTACTGAATGAGAATGCAGTCATTGTATTGGCATAAAAATCATCAATCAAGATGAACCTAAGATGAAATTGCTTATCTCTGCCTACCTTAAGAAGAAAATGCTCATCTTCGAACTCCATCAAGGCATTGACCTAATAAGCATACACACCAATTTTGAACATTTTAACTCAATTCGAAGGAGAGTTATTGTGTTCCAAAGTCTCGGCAAATCAAATTGCTTATCGCTCTGCTTACCCTGAGCAGAAAATGCTCATTATCGATCTTAGTCAAGGTATTACTGTAATGAAACTATACACCAAGTTTCATCACTCTCACTTAATTAGAACTAAAGTTATCGTGTCCCAAAGCATCAACCAATCAAATTGCTTATCCCTGCTTACCCTAAGCGGAAAATGCTCATCTTCGAACTCCATCAAGGCATTGACCTAATAAGCATATACACCAAGTTTGAACATTTTAACTCAATTAGAAGGAGAGTTATTGTGTTCCAAAGTCTCGGCCAATCAAATTGCGTATCGCTCTGCTTACCCTGAGCAGAAAATGCTTGAACTTAGTCAAGGTATTACTGTAATGAAACTATACACCAAGTTTCATCACTCTCACTAAATTAGAACTAAAGCTATCGTGTCCCAAAGCATCAACCAATCAAATTGCTTATCTCTGCTTACCCTAAGCGGAAAATGCTCATCTTCGAACTCCATCATATACACCATAAGCATATACACCAAGTTTGAACATTTTAACTTAATTAGAAGGGGAGTTATTGTGTTCCAAAGTCTCGACCAATCAAATTGCGTATCGCTCTGCTTACCCTGAGCAGAAAATGCTGATTATCGAACTTAGTTAAGGTATTACTGTAATGAAACTATACACCAAGTTTCATCAATCTCACTTAATTAGAACTAAAAATATCGTGTCCCAAAGCATCAACCAATCAAATCGCTTATCTCTGCTTACCCTAAGCGGAAAATGCTCATCTGCGAACTCCATCAAGGCATTGACCTAATAAACACATACACCAAGTTTGAACATTCTAGCTCAATTAGGAAGAGAGTTATTGTGTCCCAAAAAGTGTGACGGACAGACGGACAGACAGACGGACGAACCCAATTTAATAGTCCCTCAACTTTCTTCGAAAGGCGGGGGACAATTAAAATTGTGACCTATACAGGGTCCACAACCATGACATAACATTTTTTTTAACAGTATTCGCATACAAACGGCGGCCATTTTGTCTGTCAATTTTGGTCCGATTTTCTCAACCTTCCTAACGGTGTAACGGTGATATAATCAAACGTTTTTCTAAATCGGATAATAATTGTGACCTCCAGAGTGACCACAAGCTAAAGAAAGGGGGATTTTGCGTATAACCAGGGGCCATAATTCAGGAAGTTACGATCCGATATGCGCAAATATCGACAAGAACCAAGATCTTTGGGTTATAACCATGAATTTCAAGTTTCATCAAAATCGAATTAAAATTGTGACCTTTACAGGGTCCACAACATTGATATACCATTTTTTAACAGTATTCGCGTACAAACTGCGGCCATTTTGTATGGCAATTTTGGTCCGATTTTCCCAAAATTCGAACTCAACCTTCCTTACGGTGTAACGGTAATATAATCAAACGTTTTTTTAAAACGGATAATAATTGTGACCTCCGAGGGACCACAAGCTAAAAAACCTTCTGTAGGGTGTAACGGTGATAGAGTCAAACGTTTTTTTCAAATCGGATAATAATTGTGACCTCCAGAGGGACCATAGGTGATTTTTCGTACAATCTGGGGACATAATTCAGGAGTAATGACCCGATGGGCGCAAATATCGAAAGGAACCAAGATCTTTGGGTTATAAACATACATGTCAAGTTTCATCAAAATCGATTCAAAATTGTGACCTCTATAGGGTCCACAACCTTGATATAACATATTTTCACACTATTCCGTGTACAAATGGCGGCCATTTTGTCTGTCAATTGTAGTCCGATTTTCACGTAATTCAACTTCTCTCTTCATTACCATGTAATGATGATATAGATAAACGTTTTTTTAAATCGGATAACAATTTTGACCTCCAGAGGGACCACAAGCTAAAAAGGGCGATTTTTTTGGACAATCAGGGGCCATAATTCAGGAAGTTACGATCCGATGGGCGCAAATATCGAAAGGAACCAAGATCTTTGGGTTATAAACATACATGTCAAGTTTCATCAAAATTGGTTCAAAATTGTGACCTCTATAAGGTCCACAACCTTGATATAACATATTTTCACACTATTCGCGTAAAAACAGCGGCCATTTTGTCCGTCAATTTTGGTCCGATTTTCACGAAATTCAAAGTCAACCTTCATAACCATGTGACGGTGATATAATCAAACGTTTTTTTAAATCGGATAACAATTTTGACCTCCAGAGGGACCACAAGCTAAAAAGGGCAATTTTTCGGACGACCAGGGGCCATAATTCAGGAAGTTACGATCCGATGGGTGCAAATATCGAAAGGAACCAAGATCTTTCGGTTATAAACATACATTGTCACGTTTCATCCAAATCGGTTCAAAATTGTGACCTCTATAAGGTCCACAACCTTGATATAACATATTTTCACACTATTCGCGTACAAATGGCGGCCATTTTGTCCGTCAATTTTGGTCCGATTTTCACGAAATTCAAACTCAACCTTCATAACCATAAAACGGTGATATAATCAAACGTTTTTTTAAATCGGATAACAATTTTGACCTCCAGAGAGACCACAAGCTAAAAAGGGCGATTTTTCGGACAATCAGGGGCCATAATTCAGGAAGTTACGATCCAATTGGCGCAAATATCGAAAGGAACCAAGATCTTTGGGTTATAAACATGCATTTCAAGTTTCATCCAAATCGGTTGAAAATTGTGACCTCTACACTGTTCAAAAAACGTGATTTTTCGTACAATCAGGGGCCATAACCCATGAAGTTACCGTCCGATACATGCCAATATCGAAAGGAACCGAGATCTTAGGGTGATAAACCTATATTTTAAGTTTCATTGAAATCGGATAAAAATTGTGACCTGTAGACTGTTCACAAACAATTGTGGACGGACGGACGGAGTTACGATCCGATATGTGCAAATATCAAAAGGAACCAAGATCTTTGGGTTATAACCATGAATTTGAAGTTTCATCAAAATCGAATTTTGTATGTCAATTTTGGTCCGATTTTCCCGAACTCAACCTTCCTTAGGGTGTAACGGTGATATAATCAAACGGTTTTTAAAATCGGATAATAATTGTGACCTCCAGAGGGACCACAAGCTAAAAAGGCTGATTTTTCGGACAATCAGGGGCTATAATTCAGGAAATTACATTCCGATAGCCGCAAATATCGAAAGGAACCAAGATCTTTGGGTTACAAACATGCATGTTAAGTTTCATCAAAATCGGTTCAAAATTGTGACCTCTATAGGGTCCACAAGCTAAAAATAGGTTGCCAGGCAACGAAACATACGCCCACACAGCAGCCAAATCGTCCGGGCAGTCAACAAGAGTTGTCGCATATTAAGGAATTATCAGAAAATCATTAAAATTTGTTTGGTTTTTATAATCAAACGTTTTTTTTTTTTAAATCAGATAATAATTGTGACCTCCAGAGCCACAACAAGCTAAAAAGGGTGATTTTTCGTACAATCAGGGGACATAATTCAGGAAGTAATGACCCGATGGGCGCTAATATCGAAAGGAACCAAGATCTTTGGGTTATAAACATTCCTGTCAAGTTTCATCAAAATCGATTCAAAATTGTGACCTCTATAAGGTCCACAACCTTGATATAACATATTTTCACACTATTCGCGTACAAACGGCGGCCATTTTGTCCGTCAATTTTGGTCCGATTTTCACAAAATTCATTCTCAACCTTCATAACCATGAAATGGTGATATAATCGAACGGTTTTTTAAATCGGATAACAATTTTGACCTCCAGAGGGACCACAAACTAAAAAGGGAGATTTTTTGGGACAATCAGGGGCCATAATTCAGGAAGTTACGATCCGATGGGCGCAAATATCGAAAGGAACCAAGATCTTTGGGTTATAAACATGCATGTCAAGTTTCATCAAAATTGGTTCAAAATTGTGACCTCTATAAGATCCACAACCTTGATATAACATATTTTCACACTATTCGCGTACAAACGGCGGCCATTTTGTCCGTCAATTTTGGTCCGATTTTCACGAAATTCGAATTCAACCTTCATAACCATGTAACGGTGATATAATCAAACGTTTTTTAAATCGGATAACAATTTTGACCTCCAGAGGGACCACAAGCTAAAAAGGGCTATTTTTTGGACAATCAGGGGCCATAATTCAGGAAGTTACGATCCGATGAGTGCATATATCGAAAGGAACCAAGATCTTTGGGTTATAAACATACATGTCAAGTTTCATCAAAATTGGTTCAAAATTGTGACCTCTATAAGGTCCACAACCTTGATATAACATATTTTCGTAACTATTCGCGTACAAACGGCGGCCATTTTGTCCGTCAATTTTGGTCCGATTTTCACGAAATTCGAATCCAACCTTCATAACCATGGAACAGTGATATAATCAAACGTTTTTTTAAATGGGATAACAATTTTGACCTCCAGAGGGACCACAAGCTAAAAAGTTCAATTTTTCGAACAATCAGGGGCCATAATTCAGGAAGTTACGATCCGATAGGCGCAAATATCTAAAGGAACCAAGATCTTTGGGTTATAAACAAGCATTTCAAGTTTCATCCAAATCGGTTCACAATTGTGACCTCTACACTGTTCACAACCTTAATATAACATATTTTCACACTATTCGCGTACAAATGGCGGCCATTTTGTCCGTCAATTTTGGTCCGATTTTCACGAAATTTGAACTCAACCTTTATAACCATGTAATGATGATATAATCAGACGGTTTTTTAAATCGGATAACAATTTTGACCTCCAGAGGGACCACAAGCTAAAAAGGGCAATTTTTCGGACAATCAGGGGCCATAATTCTGGAAGTTACGATTCAATTGCCGCAAATATCGAAAGGAACCAAGATCTTTGGTTTATAAACCAAACATGCATTTCAAGTTTCATCCAAATCGGTTCAAAATTGTGACCTCTACACTGTTCACAAGCTAAAAAACGTGATTTTTCGTACACTCAGGGGCCATAACCCATGAAGTTACGGTCCGATACATGCCAATATCGAAAAGAACCGAGATCTTAGGGTGATAAACCTATATTTTAAGTTTCATTCAAATCGGATAAAAATTGTGACCTGTAGACTGTTCACAAACAATTGTGGACGGACGAACAGGGGCGACGACAATATTCGTCCACATGAAAATGTGGGCGTATAAAAACGTGATTTTTCGTACAATCAGGGGCCATAATCCATGAAGTTTTGATCCAATACATGCCAATATCGAAAGCAGCCGAGATCTTTTGGGGATAAACCTATATTTCAAGTTTTGTCAAAATCGGATAAGAATTGTGACCTGTAGAGAGTAGACAAAGAAATTGTGGACGGACGGACGTCCGGACAGACAGGGGCGACGACATAATACGTCCACATGAAAATGTGGGCGTATAAAAAGCCGATTCTAAAAATTATTGATTATCTTATCTGCAGCCTGGATATAAATAGTAACATTTTCACTATGACTCAGGTCGTTGATATTTTTGTGGCTGGATTTAATAGTTAGCGATCGACATGAATTCGCGAATTTTTGGCTTACTGTTTCACCCAAACTCGGTCGGACAATTTGGCCTGTCAAAGGGGGTCAATTCGCTCGGACAGTGTCCGTGTCTGGCCGCTTATTTCAGCGCTTGGATGGCGCCCCAAATCGTCTATTTTCGTGACAAGGAAAAGCATTTTTCAAAGACTATCTCAAAATGAACATCATTTTGGCCCTAATAATGAATTTTGGACCATTAAAATTCATACCAGGGCCAAAATGATGTTCAGAATGACACTGATCTGTCTTTTGGTTGAAAATGGCGGAAGGTAATGATTGAAGATATAGCCCTGCTGAAGTATATTCACCACACTATTAATCTGGCCAAACTATGGCTGAATCTGGAAATTTGTTTACAAGGTTTTTTATGGTTGATTTTAGTAGTCTACGGTGTCCTCTTTCAGAATGTGCCGGGTGTGCCTCGGTAACCCCCTTGAGCATTTCGAGAAATTCTAGATGGCATCCAAGACGGCCAGCATTTCACTAAATACACTAAAATCATTCATTGTGTTGTTGGGTGATTAGATGATACCAAAATCCAAAATGCCAGATAATATGGCCCTTTACATCGTTAGCGGCAGTTCGAGGCAATTATTTCACCAAACCAAATTATATCTAGCGACAAACTATATATTTCTGGACAAAGGAGCATATTATGAGTGATATGATCACACCACGTACATGCCTTTCAGTAGCTCCATGTCCACATGACAGACTGGAGCAAATTGGCTGGTTGTAATGTTCTCAATTTAATAACCATCAGCAAGCAAAACAGTTCCCTGCAAATACATGATTTGGGTGGGGATGCTGACCATACATTTCCAGTTTTGGATGTTTGTATCCTCCAGCGTGTTTCAGACATCGATTTGCTAGAACTTTGTCTTGTCAGTTTTGGTCGTTTTTTTTTTTTAAAGAGATTTGAACTAACTACCCTTAGGGTGTAACAGTCATATATTCAATTGGGTCCACAAGCTATAAAAGTGATTTTTTGTACAATCAGGGGAAATAATTCAGGAAGTTACAGTCCGATATGCACGAATATTGAAAGGAACTGAGACCCTCAAGTTATAAACTTACATTTCAAGTTTCATCAAAATCAGAAGAAAATTGTGACCTCTATTGAGTCCACAACCTTGATATACCATATTTTTACACTATTTGAGCACGAGGGGCGGCCATTTTGTCTGTCAGTTTTGGTCTGAATTTTACGAAACTTGATATCATCCATTCTAAGGGTGTAATGGGGGTATATATTGAAACGGGTTTTTAAATCAGATAATAATTCTGACTTGATTTTTCGTACAATCAGGGGCCATAATTCAGGAAGTTACGATCAGATATGCTCTAATATCGAAAGAAGCCTAGATCTTTAGATTATAAACTTACATGTCAAGTTTCAAACAAATTGTGACCTTCATAGGGGTCCACAAGCTAAAAGATAGGCTGGCACTGCCAGGCAGGATACGCCCACATTTTTGAGAGATGGATAGAGAACAAGCAATACCGAAAGTGATTTTTCCTACATCATTAAGTCCTGTATTTCATACTGTATTGGGAGCAGCCATTTTGTTGGTCAGTTCCAGTCTGATATTCATGAAATTCGAAGCCGACAATGATTATGGTTTGACGGTACACAACCTAGAAATGTTACTTTTCGTCAAAATCTGATAAGAATTGTGACCTGCAGAGAGTCCACAACCATGATTTACCATATTTTTACACTATTCTCTTACAAACGGTGACCATTTCGTCTGGCAATTTTGGTACGATTTTCACGAAATTCGAACTCAACCTTCCTTACGGTGCAACAGTAATATAATCAGAGTTTTTTTTTAAATCAGATAATAATTGTTCGAGAGATAGACACAGAACAAGCAATACCGAAAGTGATTTTTCCTACAATCAAAGGCCATAATTCATTAATTTGATATGCGCAAATATCGAAAAGAATAAAGATCTTTAGGTTATAAACAAGCATTTCAGGTTTCATCAAAATCAAATTAAAATTGTCACCTCTACAGGGTCCACAACTTTGACATACCATATTTTTACACTGTTCGCGTACAAACGGCGGCCATTTTTTCTGGCAATTATGGTCCAATTTTCTCGAAATTCAAACTCAACCTTCTGTAGGGTGTAACGGTGATAGAGTCAAACGTTTTTTCAAATCGGATAATAATTGTGACCTCCAGAGGGACCATAGGTGATTTTTCCGACAATCAGGGGCCATAATTCAGGAAGTTACGATCCGATATGCGCAAATATCGAAAGGAACCAAGATCTTTGGGTTATAACCATGCATTTCAAGTTTCATCAAAATCGAATTAAAATTGTGACCTCTACAGGGTCCACAACCATGATATACAATTTTTTAACAGTATTCGCGTACAAACGGCGGCCATTTTGTATGGCAATTTTGGTCCGATTTTCCCGAAATTCGAACTCAACCTTCCTTACGGTGTAACGGTAATATAATCAACCGTTTTATTAAATCGGATAATAATTGTGACCACCAGAGGGACCACAAGCTAAAATAAGGCGATTTTGCGTATAATCAGGGGCCATAATTCAGGAAGTTACGTTCCGATATGCGCAAATATCGAATGGAACCAAGATCTTTGGGTTATAACCATGAATTTCAAGTTTCATCAAAATCGATTTAAAAATGTGACTTTTACAAGGTCCACAAACCATGATATACAATTTTTTAACAGTATTCGCGTACAAACGGCGGCCATTTTGTATGGCAATTTTCGTCTGATTTTCCCGAAATTCGAACTCATCCTTCCTTAGGGTGTAACGGTGATATAATCAAATGGTTTTTTAATTCGGTTAATAATTGTGACTTCCAGAGGGACCACAAGCTAAAAAGGGTGATTTTTCGGACAATCAGGGGCCATAATTCAGGAAATTACATTCCGATAGGTGCAAATATCGAAAGGAACCAAGATCTTTGGGTTATAAACATGCATGTCAAGTTTCATCAAAATCGGTTCAAAATTGTGACCTCTATAGGGTCCACAAGCTAAAAACGTGATTTTTCGTACAATCAGGGGCCATAATCCATGAAGTTTTCATCCGATACATGCCAATATCGAAAGGAACCGAGATCTTTTGGGGTTAAACCTATATTTCAAGTTTCGTCAAAATCGGATAAGAATTGTGACCTGTAGAGAGTCCACAAACAAATTGTGGACGGACGGACGGACGGATGTCCTGACGGACGGACAGGGGCGACGACAATATACGTCCACATAAAAATGTGGGCGTATAAAAAGGTGATTTTGCGTATAATCAAGGGCCATAATTCAGGAAGTTACAATCTGATATGCGCAAATATCGAAAGGAACCAAGATCTTTGGGTTATAACCATGAATTTCAAGTTTCATCAAAATCCAATTAAAATTGTGACCTCTACAGGGTCCACAACGTTGATATACCATTTTTTAACAGTATTCGCATACAAACGGCGGCCATTTTGTATGGCAATTTTGGTCCGATTTTCCCGAAATTCGAACTCAACCTTCCTTAGGGTGTAATGGTGATATAATCAAACGGTTTTTTAAATCGGATAATAATTGTGACCTCCAGAGGGACCACAAGCTAAAAAAGATGATTTTTCGGACAATCAGGGGCCATAATTCAGGAAATTACGTTCCGATAGGCGCAACTTTCGAAAGGAACCAAGATCTTTGGGTTATAAACATGCATGTCAAGTTTCATCAAAATCGGTTTAAAATTGTGACCTCTATAGGGTCCACAAGCTAAAAACGTGATTTTTCGTACAATCAGGGGCTATAATCCATGAAGTTTTGATCCGATACATGCCAATATCGAAAGCAGCCGAGATCTTTTGGGGATAAACCTATATTTCAAGTTTCGTCAAAATCGGGTAAGAATTGTGACCTGTAGAGAGTCCACAAACAATTGTGGACGGACGGACGGACAGGGGCGACGACATAATACGTCCACATGAAAATGTGGGCGTATAAAAAGTGATTTTTCGCACAATCAGGAGCCATAATCCGTGAAGTTATGGTCCGATACACGCCAATATCGGTAAAAAATTGTGGCCTGTAGACTGTCCACAAACAATTGTGTGCAGATGGACGGAAGGACAGACAGACGTGAGGGTGGACCGACAGGGGCGACAACGATTTCAATACACTTCCACGTGAAAATGTGGCCATATAAAAGTTAACCAAGATGATTTCCTGCTGTAAACGTATTGAGACTGCTGTCAATCCACCCTTGTTACTGCAGCCATTATTATATAACACACAGTCTCACACCATTATCAGAAAGGCTTTGATGTGGTCACAAAGTTGAAATTCTTGTAAACAAACTAGTTAAATGAAGAGTCCAGGGGAAGAACGACCTGAGTCATAGTTCTGTCTTTTCACAGGAATGTTTGACACGAACAGAACAACTAGCAAGTTTCATAACTTCAAACTGGTGTTTAACACGAAACATGATTACCTGTACAACTTACTTCAAAGTTTCAGGCTAATTAAGGTTAAATAAAGGGTACGATGGACTTGTATTTGTCCAGGAGGCCACTTCAGAAGGGCCTTGGTTCGATGTGACTCCGATCGTTTTTACCTGAAATTGATTGTGCCACAAAAAGGTTATACAATCTGCTACCAGATGGCGCCATTAAACAGGGTTCATTGAAAAAGTGACTTAGATAGGTCTTTCTCTGGACTCTTCAAATGGCTGTGACAATTAATGATTGTTGATGCCCCCTAATTGAAAATATAAGCTTTTCAAATATGTTTGGGTATGCTTTGACTATTTATTTCTTGAGTTTATAAATGCCAGCTGATCAAATTGTTATTTGTTATCATATGAGGTTTTGATCTTATTCCATTTGTTAAATATCAGAATGTCTTCCTAAAGTTCCTCTTACTTGGTTTTGAAAGTCTGCTGGAATTGATGTGGTAATAAGTTTTAAATAATCGACAGTCATCTCTAAAATAGACGCCATATCAGTTTTACGTCCACGAATATAAGGTAATAAAACTCGTAACTGATCACAACTATCTTTTATTCTTTCTCTGCAATTAGAAATTATACAAATCAGATATGTTTATATGATAATGATGCTTACTATTCCTAGTATAAACGGATATCATTTACAAATTGACTCACACAGTAGTGATGTGTTGTGGCATGTTCATATAACTACAAATCAAGTAATCCTGACATTTTGGATTGTCTGTACAGTGTTCATTTTGTTTTTTTTTTAAGGATAAGCATACCTTCCCTTATGCATGACATCCACCACAAGTACATAAATAATCTGAACTTGCCCAAACACAAATCTTTAAATATTTACCGCCGAAGTTTTTCTTTAGTTGTATGATCAGCTGCCATTGCTTGCCGAGATAAGCGCTGTGAGTTACTCCCTGAATGTGAGCTACGTTTAATTGGAGGAATGTGTTGAACAGGTACTGGAACCACTTCTGTTGTTGTTACAACTGTATTAGACACAATAGTATTCTTTGATGTTCCAGCATTAGGCACCCATGGAACAGGAACACTGAAATTATATATAAATTAGTTTCAAATCAAACATTAGGAATCTTTACGCACTATATTTTAACAACCAGCAAGAGAAGGAGAGGAAGAGAGATGTTTAATGTCCACATTTTGTGATTGACACATATGTTGCATTTTTATCTCAATGAATTGCTTGTGCACTGTGGTCGTTAGAAGTGGGAGGAAATAGTATCACATAGTTATATGAGCAACATGAGTGAATCCATGACTTGCATGGATAACAGACCTTAAGATCTACAGTACATGTGATGGACCACTCCCTAATCACCAGCAACTGCTTGCGACAAGATAAGGTACAAAGTACACATTATTAAAGCAAATAAAAGGCACCACATTAACCCAAATGTCAAGATGAAAAACAAACTATCAGTATCGAACCCGCCACAGATTATCATCTCTAAAAACACCCCAAAAAGGAAACAATGAGGCTGATGCCCCGTGCCAAAATCCCACAATAATCTCACATTTATTTTTATGCGCCCACATTTTCATGTGAAATTTACAATCAATAGAAACAGGAAACACAAACCAAATACAGACGATGGGATCGATTTTGACAAAGTCAAAAAGATAGGCTGGCACTGCCAGGCAGGATACGCCCACATTTCGAGAGATGGATAGAAAACAAGCAATACCGAAAGTGATTTTTCCTACATCATTAAGTTAGAATTTGATATGTGCAAATATCGAAATGAATTAAGATCTTTGGGTTATAAAGGTGCATTTCAGTAGGCTTCAAATTTGACTGGGGATCATGTTGCTAAGTGGGTAACATGCTGGCTCGATAAGCCTTGAGGTTGGGTGTTTGATCCCTGCATTGGGTGACAAAGTTCATCTAGATTTTCTTGCGTGGATTCCCCTTGTTAGTGATGAAGGATGGATGGCCTCACAAGAACAGCTGTCAATTTTGGTCCGATTTTCAGGGGCCATAATTCAGGAAGTTACGATCCAATGGGCGCAAATATCGAATGGAACCAAGATCTTTGGGTTATAAACATGCATGTCAAGTTTCATCAAAATCGGTTCAAAAATGTGACCTCTATAGGGTCCACAACCTTGATATAACATATTTTCACACTATTCGCGTACAAATTCGAAATCAACCTTCCTTACGGTGTATCGGTAATATAATCAAACGTTTTTTTTTTAAATCAGATAATAATTTTGACCTCCAAAAGCTAAAAAGATAGGCTGGCACTGCCAGGCAGGATACGCCCACATTTTTGAGAGATGGATAGAGAACAAGCAATACCGAAAGTGATTTTTCCTACATCATTAAGTCCTGTATTTCATACTGTATTGGGAGCAGCCATTTTGTTGGTCAGTTCCAGTCTGATATTCATGAAATTCGAAGCCGACAATGATTATCGTGTGACGGTACACAACCTAGAAATGGGACTTTTCGTCATAATCGGATAACAATTGTGACCTGTAGAGAGTCCACAACCATGATATACCATATTTTTACACTATTCGCGTACAAACGGCGACCATTTCGTCCGGCAATTATGGTACTATTTTCACGAAGTTCGAACTCAACCTTCCCTATGGCGCAACAGTAATATAATCAGAGTTTTTTTTAAATCAGATAATAATTGTTCGAGAGATAGACAGAGAACAAGCAATACCGAAAGTGATTTTTCCTACAATCAAAGGCCAAAATTCATTAAGTTAAAATTTGATATGCGCAAATATCGAAAAGAATAAAGATCTTTAGGTTATAAACAAGCAATTCAGGTTTCATCAAAATCGAATTAAAATTGTGACCTCTACAGGGTCCACAACTTTGATATACCATATTTTTACACTGTTCGCGTACAAACGGCGACCATTTTATCTGGCAATTATGGTCCGATTTTCTCGAAATTCGAACTCAACCTTCCGTAGGGTGTAACGGTGATAGAGTCAAACGTTTTTTTAAAAAGATAATAACTGTGACCTCCAGAGGGACCATAGGCGATTTTTCGGACAATCAGGGGCCATAATTCAGGAAGTTTCGATCAGATATGTGCAAATAACGAAAGGAACCAAGATCTTTGGGTTATAACCATACATTTCAAGTTTCTTCAAAATCGAATCAAAATTGTGACCTCTACAGGGTCCACAACCATGATATACAATTTTTTAACAGTAAAATTTTTAAAATCGGATAATAATTGTGACCTCCAGAGGGACCACATGCTAAGAAAAGGCGATTTTGCGTATAATCAGGGGCCATAATTCAGAAATTACGATCTGATATGCCCGAAAATCGAAAGGAACCAAGATCTTTGGGTTATAACCATGAATTTCAAGTTTCATCAAAATCGAATTAAAATTGTGACCTCTACAGGGTCGACAACCTTGATATACCATTTTTTAACAGTATTCGGGTACAAACAGCGGCCATTTTGTATGGCACTTTTCGTCCGATTTTCCTGAAATTCGAACTCAACCTTCCTTAGGGTGTAACGGTGATATAATCAAAAGGTTATTAAAATCGGATAATAATTGTGACCTCCAGAGGGACCACAAGCTAAAAAGGGTGATTTTTCGGACAATCAGGGGCCATAATTCAGGAAATTACATTCCGATAGGCGCAAATATCGAAAAGAACCAAGATCTTTGGAATATAAAGATGCATGTCAAGTTTCATCAAAATCGGTTCAAAATTGTGACCTCTATAGGGTCAACAAGCTAAAAACGTGATTTTTCGTTCAATCAGGGGTCATAATCCATGAACTTTTGATCCTATACATGCCAATATCGAAAGCAGCCGAGATCTTTTGGGGATAAACCTATATTTCAAGTTTCTTTAAATTCAGATAAGAATTGTGACCTGTAGAGAGTCCACAAACAAATTGTGGACGGACGGACAGGGACGACGACATAATACGTCCACATGAAAATGTGGGCGTATAAAAATTCTACTTCAATGAAATGCAGAGTTGTTATGTTCCAAAGTCTTGACCAATCAAATTGCTTGTCACTCCTTAGCCTAAGCAGAATATTCTCATCATCAAGGTAATGATATAATGAATCTACATACTGAGTTTCATCACTCTCACTTAATTGAAACCAAAGTTATCATGTCCCAAAGCATCAACCAAACAGATTGCTTTTCCCTGCTTACCGTAAGCAGACAATGTTTATCATCGAACTCCATCCTAATAAATACCTACACCAAGTTAGAACATTCTAGCTCAATAAGAAAAAGAGTTATTGTGTTCCAACGTCTGAACTAATCAAATTTCTTATCATTCTGATTACCCTACGCAGAAAATGCTCATTATTAAACATAGTCAAGGTATTGATATAATGAAACTATACTCCAAGTTTCATCACTCTCACTTAATTAGAACTAAAGTTATTTGCCCCAAAGCATCAACCAATCAAATTGCTTATCTCTGCTTACCCTAAGCAGAAAATGCTCTTCGAAATCCATCAAGGCAGTGACCAAATAAACACCAACACCAAGTTTGAACATTTTAGCTCAATTAGAAAGAGAGTTATTGTGTCCCCAAAAAGTGTGACGGACAGAGAGACGGGCAGACGAACCCATTTAATAGTCCCCTGCTTTATTTGAATGGCAGGGAAAAAATATACCAGGTAATCAAGCATTATGAGAAAGGATTCTCTTAGAGCATGTAATAAATTTTTTTTTCACAACATAGGATTTTTTTTTTGTGGATCTCAAGGTACCACAGGGGCCTATAAATTTTGTACTGAACATCAGATGCATTGGCCAAAATACAGCTTGAAACATTACAGCAGCAAATAGGTGTAAATATAGCTACTTATTTTATATTGTCTTACGTTGATGGTGTGTTTAAATTAAGTATATCTGTAGATAATGATGTAGATGATGTATTAGTAGTTGTGATAGTCTGTGATGATGATACTTCTTTTTCTTCTGTAACATAATATAGAGAATTAGTATAACAACAAATTAAAACATACGTTCACAATAGGGAAGTTATTCAAGCAGTCCATAAAGGCTGTCTTATTATGATTCTTGAACTAAGTATAACAGTTTTTATATACTAAGTAGCACAGTAAAACATCAGGTTGGTATATTACTCTGAATAAAAGCATTGCATAAAACTTGCCAAATGATTTACCTGAGCAATAAACCACCTTCCCAAACACTGAATTTAAGCCATGAAATGTTCTCAAAAACACAACCTGACTTCGAAGATGTTTATGTATTCTCCATGATTTTCATGTAACACATGCTGCACATGCTGTTACCGGGACCAGCCCTATAAAATGCACCCCCATACCTGGTTGAATCATTCACACTACTACAATGGACCGATCCTCACCCCTCGATATCAACGTCTGCAGTTTGTCCAACAAAACCAGAATTGGCAACACAGGCAATGAAGAACCGTCCTATTTACATATGACAGTCGGTATTGCGTATCAATTTCAGATGGCAGGTCCAGATTATGGCATCAATGTAGCCAGTGTTATTCTGACCAATGTTTCATGGGACAAGACTTATGGGGAGGTCCAAGCATAATGGTTTGGGTTGAATCAGACTGAACCAGAGAGTGGGTCCTGTGGTGTTCCAAAATCTTGTTCCGGGGAGAGGAGGCGACATCACAGTAGAGCACTACATCGATCAAGCTTTCAGACCCCACTTCATACCGCATTTCACACTTCATCGAAACAACATTTTCTGTCATGCTAGAGTTACTCTGGACTTTCTATAGCTGACTTAAATTTGATTGAACATCTTTGGGCCGAAATTCAGAGGAGACTTAGTCTTAATAACGTTGGGGGAAAATTCAGAGGAGAGTTATTAACGATGGGGTGAAAATCAGGGGAGACTTAATAACCTCGTACTGAGATCAAACACAGCCGATGGATTGTGCAAGGCTTTTCTGAGAGTGTGGTTCCAGGTGCCAATAGCGTTCATCAGTTGTCTGGGCCACTCCATGACACTGCGCTGCTGTTATTAAAACACAGATGTATAGACTATACAGACTCTAAACCTTCTTGATATGGCTTGGAAATGTGAAGAAGTAATCGCTAATGTGTTAACATACAGTTCACAAAAAATTGCTTTGATCCATTTTGTAAGTCATTTTCTAGAATGATTTGATTAAAGTGCTTCTCCGATTTTGAAATCGTACTGAGGATTTTTTTGCTGTTTAGTATACTATAAAGCAGGGTTCTTAATCCATTTTGAAATGCACCGGCCACCGGATAGTCGTTTTTTGAACAACAGACATGTTGGTTTATGCATACTTTATTCACATCAATAATTGCATAACGTAGGCCTATTCTGTATAATATTATAACAATAGCTGAAACTTATAATAAACAAAGCCTGTGTTGTTATTCCATACTAGTATTCATATTTCGATACAATATCATAATTCACAGTCAAATTTTGACAACTTGCATAATGCATAATCTACTTTTGCTTTTATTAAACAAACGGAAGTTAAAATTAATTTGGTATAAAGAAAAACTACAAGCAAATACAAATAAGTTCATTTTTAATTATTTTATATATGTAAACACTTGTCAATATATAATAATAACAAAGTATATTTGTAAGCATATGTAAATAATGAAACAATGTAGCAGAAATTACTCGTAAAGATAGGCTGGCACTGCCAGGCAGGATACGCCCACATTTTCGAGAGATGGATAGAGAACAAGCAATACCGAAAGTGATTTTTCCTACATCATTAAGTCCTGTATTTTATACTGTATTGGGAGCAGCCATTTTGATGGTCAGTTCCAGTCTGATATTCATGAAATTTGAAGCCGACAATGATTATGGTGTGACTGTACACAACCTAGGAATGTGACTTTTTCGGCAAAATCGGATAAGAATTGTGACCTGTAGAGAGTCCACAACCATGATATACCATATCTTTACACTATTCGCGTACAAACGGCGACCATTTCATCCGGCAATTTTGGTACGATTTTCACGAAAATCGAATAATTCAGGAAGTTACGATCCGATATGCGCAAATACCGAAAGGAACCAAGATCTTTGGGTTATAACCATGCATTTCAAGTTTCATCAAAATCAAATTAAAATTGTGACTATACAGGGTCCACAACCATGATATACCATTTTTTAACAGTATTCGCGTACAAACGGTGGCGATTTTGTCTGTCAATTTTGGTCCGATTTTTCTGAAATTTGAACTCAAACCTTCCTTAAAGTGAAACGGTGATATAATCAAACTTTTTTTTAAATCGGAAAATAATTGTGACTTCCAGAGGGACCACAAGCTAAAAAGGGTGATTTTTCGTACAATCAGGGGCCATAATTCAGGAAGTTACGAATCAATGAGCGCAAATATCGAACGGACCCAAGATCTTCCGGTTATAATCAGGGGCCATAATTCAGGAAGTTACGATCCGATGGGTGCAAATATCGAAAGGAACCAAGATCTTTGGGTTATAAACATACATGTCAAGTTTCATTAAAATCGGTTCAAAATTGTGACCTCTATAGGGTCCACAACCTTGATATAACATATTTTCACACTATTCGCGTACAAACGTCGGCCATTTTGTTTGTCAATTTTGGTCCGATTTTCTCGAAATTTGAACTCAACCTTCATTACCATGTAACGGTGATATAATCAAACGTTTTTTTAAATCGGATAATAATTTTGACCTCCAGAGGGACCACAAGCTAAAATGGGCAATTTTTTGGACAATCAGGGGCCATAATTCAGGAAGTTACGATCCGATGGGCGCAAATATAGAAAGGAACCAAGATTTGGGGGTTATAGACATGCATGTCAAGTTTCATCACAATTGGTTCAAAATTGTGACCTCTATAGGGTCCACAAGCTAAAAACATGATATTTCGCACAATCAGGGGCCATAATCCATGAAGTTCCGATCTGATACATGCCAATATCTCAAGGAACCGAGATCTTATGGGGATAAACCTATATTTCAAGTTTCGTCAAAATCGGATAGGAATTGTGACCTGTAGAGAGTCCACAAACAAATTGTGGACGGACAGACGTCCGGACGGACAGGGGCGACGACATAATACGTCCAAATGAAAATGTGGGCGTATAAAAAGTAGACTTCAATAACTTATGAGACAAAACATTTTCTGTGAATTTTTATCAAACGAAAGACGTTTGAAAGTATTTAACTATTCTGATCTAAAATATCTTCTAGTCTTCAACTTTGGGGTGACCTATATTGGATGTGGGAGGATCTCCAGCTTTTGAACTTCCAAATACAATGCCTACGTGCATGCTTGAAGTTCAAGGTCAATGCCACCAATACTATTTTCAGCTATTCTTTTACTGTACTTGGCACGAATTAACTCAACAAAGTTGTTTATTTACGAAATGAGCTGATAAGAAATGACACTGAAGGTATTCATTGCACTGATTGACTCTTTGATGGGTTAATTAATCCACGAGTAATAATTACCTCTTTGTAATCGGCCGAAAATAGATTGAATGACATTGGCTTGTTCTTGTTCATTGTTTTATCAATCAGCATGATAATTAACTCTTTGTAAATCGCCGAAAGTAGATTGATTTATGATACCATGTGGCCGATTCATTGGTTTACGAATTGGCTAGATTAAAGATCAATGGGCTAAAGCCGATAAAAAATAGCCGAGTAAGATCCCTGCTATAAAGCTTTATTTGAGGGATGACAAGAATTGCAATTAATCATGAGTAAATAAATTGAAATTTGATGATTCTTAATTTCATTATTCAGATCAATGCATGCTGGATGGAAGGTACTAGAATGTACCTAAAGATGTGGAGATGCACCTAACATGGGCTAATGGAATTCGGCCATATGCCATACAGTGTGCTACGTGGGAAATTTTTGCCCGGGAAGCGGCGCTACGGCCTACTCTATCGAATTCCAAGGGATCTTGTACGTGCACGTCAATATGTACACATGACCTCGGTTTTTCATACCATCCAAATGACTAGACAGCTGTTGTCAGGCTTTCCGTTCTGTATCACCGACAAGGGGAAACCACACCAGAAAAGCGAGATGAACTTTCTCGGCCAATGCCGGGAACAAACACCCAACCTCCAAGCTAGCAAGCCTCTGCCTTACCCACTTAGCCAAGTGATTATATACAGATGTGTATGTTTTTAACCAAGATTAGATGTCTTTAGTTCTAAGTGGCAAGCTAAGTAACTTTATTAATGCACCTAACATCTTAAAAATAAGATAATTTTACACTATTATGACCAATTAAACTTATAGAGGTCAATTTAGTGGCACAACTATTGTCCAACGCCAAATATTCGTGTTTTAATTAATGAAGCATTGTTTTGATCCGACATACACTGTCATACATCTACCATTTAATATGGCTTTCTTAGTAGCGGTTAAACGCCTTGATTTTAAATACGATTATTTATTCCCGTTACAGGTAGTTTTTTTTATCGAGGTGGATGGTTAATTGTGTCTTTTTATTCACAATATTCCAAAAATTGGGGGGGGGGGGATTATTTGATTTTGGAGATTAATTCGTATATCAAAAAAGAGAAAAGGGATTTACGCTTACCTTCAATATTAATAGTTGTCCAGTCTTTATATTTGGAAATTATAAAAGACTTTTTGATGGGTTCTACAACAACTTCAGCTAGTCCATGTAGGCTGAGATCCACTGAAAGAGGAGAACACACACTGAACACATCAATAATCTAACTCTTCCTGAATATACTAATAGGCCTGCACCCAAAATTTCTAGCGTGAAATTCTGCTACATGGACTGCCCAACACCAGGAATACAAATCCGGAGAGTTCCAAGCAAAAAGTATGCAATTAATTGATTTACGCCAAGATGAAAATTGTAAAGAAAATGCTATATTTATATTAATAATTGTGAAGTTGACTTAAAATTAAATATTGGCACCTGATGTCTTCATCCTATGCAAAGAATATGCCGTCGGATAATTTTGATTTAAAGTAAAATGCAGAAAACATAATGGACAGGGACACATAATTTCGGAAATCCATTTATTCTAAAAGGAGTTATCTCCCGTTATGGAAAATATCAATAATTATTGATAGTAGTAACAAGTATAACTACAGACAAAGGCCTATTTAAGTTCAACCTTATTTTCAAATAGGATTAGAGGTTAAGGGTCTAACAAATATTCAACCTGAAACATAGCATCTACAGATATTTAGTTTTCCCACTAAAATAGATATAGCTGAAACTCAATAATACTGTAATGGGTGGGAGTGACAATGTTGCAATAAAGAGAAAAGATATCAAATGGAGTTTAATGTCTTGCTGTTCTGTACCAACCCATATAATGAAGATGGGCGTAAGTCATACGTTATTGTGTGTGTAATGGAGCAGCAGTGAGTCAGTAAAGGGCTGGCTCAGGTTTTTATCCTTATCTTGCGTAGTTTACCCTTGTCCGTGGCTCACTAATCACTAATCAGGAGATCCTTGGTTTGATCCATGTGAACCCCCTTGTCAGTGGTGCAGGAAGTGTGAGGGGGAGGGGCTTAGATATTCGGATGGAATACAAAACTGAGGTCCGGTGCACACGTTGATGCGCACTAAATTCGAAATAAAGAGTAGACTGTAACGTTGCTGTTTGGACCAAATCCCATAATGTATGGTGAGCGTCTATACATCTTCATTATGACGGTTGATTTATTTTTCTCTTCACTACAATTGCCACTCCCACCAATATTATTTAGGTTTTGCCATATATATCTATTTCAGTGAGAAAATAACATATAGATGCTTTGCTTCAATTCAAATATTTGTTAGGAATTGCTTTAAAGCCCCAAATCAAATCTGAATTAAAAGCTTACACATATTAGTTTTGAGAGAGCCTATATGCCTACCCACCCGCTCTTCCAGATTCGTTAAACCATCCATTTTTCGGGCAATGTATTTCAGTTTCAGAGAATGGAGAACGTGACCTTATCTTAAGGAAATATAAATGTATATCTGTGTAAAATTGTTAACAAGTAATTGTGAATCAAATTGCCAATTTAAGTCCAATAATAACTACATCTGCTAGGCAGATATTAAAGCTTTAAGAACGTATCCGCGAGAGCACCATGCAGGTGGTGACAGGGGTCATGTCACCGATTTCGGCCATATTTTTCTTGTGGGATAGGTTAGGGCCCAAATGCACGCAAAAGCGATATTTGACCGATTGGACCCCTCCTTATCCTCCGGAATGGGGTTTGGAGTTTTATCCTCAGAAAAACGTCAAAAATCGATTTTTTTGAGGTTGAAATTTGAGAGGCTGCCTCATGTAAACCAATGGAGATACAATAACCTTATTGGGATATAATATAGTCAAGGTTGTTCTCTAACAGTACATATTAGTTAAAGTTCGAAATCTGCACAGTGGTCCTTAATCAGACTGGATGCCAAACCCAATCCTAGGAACCATAGATTTGATACCCTAACTTTGAACAGTTGTAGCGCCCCCTTTGCGGGGTTGCGGGGGAAATGTGGTCCCCAGGGAGAACAAGTATGACCAGTAGAATCGTATTCAAGAAAAAAATCCATTGCAGCCCAATGTTGTGGATCACAGTGACCGGTCAAAAATAGTGAAAAAGGAAGAAAATTTAAGAAAAACGGCGAATTTGATATATCTATCATATTGTATTTCTCAATATAGTCCGGCCGCAGGTCGACGAACCTGGAAATATAGTCCACCTAATATATTTTAATGGATTATATATCATCCCTGGCACCTTTGGGGAAATTCTATATTCAAGATGGCCGCCCTGAGGCATTTTATGGTTATTTACTTTATTTTAATGGGGTATAATTTGGAAAAAAATCTCTCGGACCTAGGTATGAAGGTGGTTTCTGTAATTCCGCTAGGGGGCCAAAGTCATAATGGCAGCTCCTTTTTTGAGGTAAACTCATAGTGTCCCCCTATACGGTGTGTAATATATTGAAATATAGTTTTTCATTGTCAATTTCTTCAGATATAAACATAAATACATGTTCAAGCAAAAAGTAATGAAATCCGATGATATTCTTCCCTTAATATTCTTATAAGGACACAGAGTATACACGGTCAAACACAATCAACTATCAGACCATCGTGAGTTGATAGCAATTTGTCACACATTGTGACATATTTGTCTTGTGCAACCTCGGGAATTTGTCTAACTCACCCTCTCTTGAATCACTGGAATACGCGCAATCGGTAGAACATTCTGATTATTCCCATTTCATGTAGTTATGCAACGGGGATGACATTTGTCATCCCTCATTCTACTCAGTTTTCTATTAGAGGAGGTGACACGGACGGGTGTCATAGTGGATCATAATTTATGCTTGACAATTCGCTCTCCGTAGCTTTTGTTCATGTGGCTCTCTGATTTGTGCTCTTAGTCAAGTGATACATAAGTTTTTATGTTAACGGCTCTATTATTTTCCATGGTCACTAAATTTAGTTATTTTGTTGAACTTGGGAACCATATTGGTGTTTCGTTCGGTCATGGCATATTTCACCATTCAGATATGAAATTTGGCGACCCCGAAAAAAATCTTGTTTGTTACATTATGAATATTGTTATGTCCTGCCAAATATGGCCACCATTTTGAATTTAAGCTCAATCTGGAATACTTGTTGACCAGAACATGTTTTTATGTTTATATATGAAGTAAATGACCCCGAAAACCTATTGTTTAATATATTGCACAGCCTTTTGGGGCGACTTTATGAGTTTCACCAAATAATTTTCCTCCATTTTGAATTTGGACACCTTGTGGAAATGCACAGCTTTTTAAGGAAGAATACCCAAGTTTTTTGGATTCAGAGGGTCACATTCTGACAGAAATCACCTTTATATCGAAATCTGAGAGAATCTGTCCCAAATTTTACCCCACTAAACTAAAGTAAACAAGCCAACAGTGAGGCTGATGTCCCCCGCCGAAATCCCAAAATAAATAGATGACACATATCAATTAATCGCACATTTATTTTTTTCAAACGTATCGACCAATCAAACTGAACACGAAGTGTCATCCAAAAATTGCTTATCTCTGCCTACCCTAAGCGGAAAATGCTCATCTTCGAACTCCATCAAGGCATTGACCTAATAAGCATATACACCAAGTTTGAACATTTTAACTCAATAAGAAGGAGAGTTATTGTGTTCCAAAGTTTCGACCAATCAAATTGCGTATTGCTCTGCTTACCCTGAGCAGAAAATGCTCATTATCGAACTTAGTCAAGGTATTACTGTAATGAAACTACAAGGCCATTTTTCTGTTTTGTCATGGAACATATCTTTTCAGGTGTGCTAAAGACGAAAATTATAGTAAAAATTGATCAGACGATTTCCACCATTTATTTGCTATTTTGTCACTTTATAATTTTTTATTTAGAATTTTAAGGGTGCTGAAGACGAAAATCGTAGTAAATGTACTCTTTTTGTAACAAAACATCCACAACACATGCGGCATAT
Source organism: Patella caerulea (assembly GCA_036850965.1). Lineage (NCBI taxonomy): Eukaryota > Metazoa > Mollusca > Gastropoda > Patellidae > Patella > Patella caerulea. Next base: position 42,393,004 of record JAZGQO010000001.1, on the reverse strand, counting down.
TAAAATATAATGTTATACTGAAAAACAATCTATACATTAGTAGTAATTTGTTGTTAATAAAAAAAATTTCACTTATTTTGTGTCTAGTCCAAAATTAGATTTTGCGCATTCCGACGTGTTCGGTCACATATATATATATACCTATATATCTTTGAGTTTTGAATGATTTTTATAATTCCTTTTCCTTGTTGAGATTCTTTATATAACATATGACAGAAACTGACTAAATATTAAGAATGAATCCGCGAGAAAACCATGCAAAATTCGAAAAAAACGCCAAAGTACTAAGTTTGAAATTTTTAACCTTACTCTGGTTATTGGACCACCTAAGCATTGTTATAAATGTGGTGAAGTCCCAGCGCCCAAAATCAACCCTGGGGCCTAAAGCTGGAACAGTAGTTTTTCAATCGAAAATAGCCATTTTTTCATTGAATTTTCATTGAAAATACCAAATGTTTGAAATATCGTTGTTCAGAAAATATGTTATGTACGGTAGTTGTCATGCTCTCATTGCAAAGGCCATGTTTCCGACTTTCTAACATGGGCACCATTTTTAGAAAATGATGTATTATGGGTGTTTCAGAGCTCAGTCAAAATGGTATATCTTTTAAGAGGCAAAATACACCATTCCCAAAAATCCTTGTAGCACCCCCTTTGCAGGTATTTAATAGTATCTCATACGGTCGTTATGAAGTTCATACCATGCTTTATCAAAACAAAAAATAAAATTGGATGCAACGCAATAGTGGGATGAGCAGTGGCACCCGTAAAAATGTGAAAATTGGATCTTTATGATATTTTCCTTCACTGTTGATTCACTGTTTCAGGCCATTTGATTCTGCTTCATTCCATCTCTCAGTATTAAATATGGTGTCAACAGTGCCGACGCGTGCTGATCAGTGAGGTTTTGACTCCAGTCATGCAAGAGCCCCTGCCTTCAGAAAATTTCTAAATGCATGTCACATACAACCGGGGATTCGAAACCACGACAGTTGACCCAATGACAGGATTTATGATACACCACGCACGTGCTAACCATTCGGCCGCCCCCCCCCCCTCCATAAGCAAATGAAGGTGCCGTTCGTTCGTTCGTTCGTTCGTTCGTGGGGTTTAACGTCCACTTCCACCTAAGGTGATATCGTAGACAATGAAGGTGCCACGCCCACTACTGTTTTATACAGTATCTAGTACGTTTTATACGACGAATCTGATCACTATTATGGTTGGTACGATATCCTCTACTCATTTTTATAGCATTTTACTTTTACAACGATAATATTAGTCCGGCAGCCAAGCCCCATTTTTAGCCTGAACGTGGAAATTTAGTCCATCTAATGTTTTTGATGGATCATATATCTTCAGTATGTGTAGATTAAGAATCCGGCACCCTTGGAGAAATTTAAATATTTAAGATGGCTGCCATGAGAGCTTTTCTAGTTGTTGAGTGGGGTAAAATATGTGACAGTGTCTCTTGAACCACGAGTTGAAGATGGGTTTTACAAGAATTTGACCCACTGAATCCGTTGGGAGGCCAAATTCAAAATGGTGGCTTATTTTGGCTGGAAATGTATAAAGTTTCCTGAAACAGTGTGTAATATATTGAAAGATAGGTTTTTAGTGTATTATATATCTTCAATCTGTGCAGTTTCAGAATCCGGATGATGCCCTCCTGGCATCCTTGAGTATATTAAAAGAATTCAAAATGGCCGTCATGAGGCATTTTCTGATAATTGTCCCCCGCCTTTCGGGTTCGTCCGTCTGTCTGTCTGTCTGTCTGTCTGTCCGTCCGTCTGTCCGTCACACTTTTTGGGACACAATAACTCTCTTCCTAATTGAGCTAGAATGTTCAAACTTGGTGTATGTGTTTATTAGGTCAATGCCTTGATGGAGTTCGAAGATGAGCATTTTCCGCTTAGGGTAAGCAGAGATAAGCAGTTTGATTGGTTGATGCTTTGGGACACGATAACTTTAGTTCTAATTAAGTGAGATTGATGAAACTTGGTGTATAGTTTCATTATAGTAATACCTTGACTAAGTTCGATAATGAGCATTTTCTGCTCAGGGTAAGCAGAGCTATACGCAATTTGATTGGTCGAGAATTTGGAACACAATAACTCTCCTTCTAATTGAGCTAAAATGTTCAAACTTGGTGTATATGTTTATTAAGTCAATGCCTTGATGGAGTTCGAAGATGAGCATTTTCCGCTTAGGGTAAGTAGAGATAAGCAATTTGATTGGTTGATGCTTTGGGACACGATAACTTTAGTTGTAATTAAGTGAGAGTAATGAAACTTGGTGTATAGTTTCATTATAGTAATACCTTGACTAAGTTCGATAATGAGCATTTTCTGCTCAGGGTAAGCAGAGCGATACGCAATTTGATTGGTCGAGACTTTGGAACACAATAACTCACCTTCTAATTGAGTTAAAATGTTCAAACTTGGTGTATATGCTTATTAGGTCAATGCTTTGATGGAGTTCGAAGAGAGCATTTTCCGCTTAGGGTAAACAGAGATAAGCAATTTGATTGGTTGATGCTTTGGGACACGATAACTTTAGTTCTAATTAAGTGAGAGTGATGAAACTTGGTGGCCTGGTTGATATTGGATTTTGTTTTGAAACATACCAAATGTTTGACTTGCATTTCCTCAAAACTTACTTTTGTGAGTTGGGTAGCTTCAAATGGACACAGCTCAGTCAATTTTTGCCCAATTCAAACAAACTATGCATCAAATTGTGAGGTAGTGAGTTGGAGAACGTGAAAATAACAATGGGGGGGGGGGCATATATATATATATATAATATATATATATATATAATTGAAATTAAAGATGGCAAAATAAAACTACATTTTTATGCTCACGTTTTCACCGCGATAGCGGCTCATCAGGCGTTTTATTAAACAATAATTGAATTAACAATAGTCTATGACGTCACGGTGTCATAGTTACATGATAAAATTATTGTACAGGCAAGGGTAGTTAGTTAGTCTACAGACTACAAATATTTAATCCCACCACAATCTTTATTTCATATAACTTATATATTCTCTTATTTAGAATAAAGTTTTGGGGGGTACTTCTCTCAATAAAATAGCTTTCTTTTGCCTCCAAGAGGTCATTGTTTTTGCTATTAAGTTTATATAAAGGAAAAACACTAAATTTACCCACACCAAACCTGTCGATGAAGGTTCATTCTCAGCCTAAGCATCATTTGGGTCTTTCCTATATACTTTCCCTTGCATCCCGGACACGTTATAAGGTAAATTACATAGTTTGATTGGCAATTCATTGCCTGTTTGACATAAAATGTATTATCATCATTAATCTTTATGGATGATCCCTCGATGATAATGTCACAGGTTTTACACTTTGAACTACCGCATTTCGAAACTAATGGAGTTGAAGCGACTGAATCATATTTAGAAGATGTTATAATCCTAGCTAGATTGGAAGGTTGCTTAAGACTGTTGATTATATTCGTCAATGTATCGGTATTTTTTTAATACACATCAGTTTCAATAGAGCCATTCGCATGAAGCTTAACAACTGTCACATCCAGAAAATTTAATGTGGTTTGACTCTGCTCAATTGTAAACTGAATGCTATCATCTAAACTATTTAACATTTTATGAAGCTCTGAGATGATTTCTTGGGATACCCTGAGTATCACAGAACAATCATCTAAAAACCGCTTCCATGATGTCTTAATTAAATCACCGAATTCATTGCCAAACGTTGTTGTCACCCTCTCATACCATATTTCCCCAAGATAACCTAAAGTTAAAGTAGCATAGGTGGGGTCAACTTTCGTACCCATAGCGACTCCCTTGATTTGTGTATAGTATAGGCCATTGAAGAAAAATATGTTATTTGATATCACAAGATCTAATGCACCAAGGATAAATGAATTTGAAAACCGGTCTGGTATGAGGTCTGCATGGTTATTTAACCAATATTCGACAGCTTTTAGTCCTAGATCTTTGCGTATATTGTTATATTAACTACATCAAAGCTGATAGTTGTACTATCAGGTTCTACCTGTGCAGGTAGTTGGTGTAGAAAGTCTATACAATCGCGAAGAAAGCTTTTAACGCGAGAACATAATGGTTTCAAGATGATGTCTATAAATTGGCTGAGTCGCTGGGTACTGCTGTTGGGCCCCCCTACGATTGGTCGAAATTTGAAGTCTTCTGGACTAAGTTTTTCAATAACTTCATCCATCCCAGGAAAATGGGAAATCTATCATTGAAAATTATATCCATATACTTAACAATAGCCAAACAATGCATAAAATATTGAGAAAAACGAATATAATCAACAGTCTTAAGCAACCTTCCAATCTAGCTAGGATTATAACATCTTCTAAATATGATTCAGTTGCTTCAACTCCATTAGTTTCGAAATGCGGTAGTTCATAGTGTAAAACCTGTGACATTATCATCGAGGGATTATCCATAAAAATTAATGATGATAATGCATTTTATGTCAAACAGGCAATGAATTGCCAATCAAACTATGTAATTTACCTTATAACGTGTCCGGGATGCAAGGGAAAGTATATAGGAAAGACCCAAATGATGCTTAGGCTGAGAATGAACCTTCATCGACAGGTTTGGTGTGGGTAAATTTAGTGTTTTTATTATATAAACTTAATAGCAAAAACAATGACCTCTTGGAGGCAAAAGAAAGCTATTTTATTGAGAAGTACCCCCCAAAACTTAATTCTAAATAAGAGAATATATAAGTTATATGAAATAAAGATTGTGGTGGGATTAAATATTTGTAGTCTGTAGACTAACTAACTACCCTTGCCTGTACAATAATTTTATCATGTAACTATGACACCGTGACGTCATAGACTATTGTTAATTCAATTATTGTTTAATAAAACGCCTGATGAGCCGCTATTGCGGTGAAAACGTTAGCATAAAAATGTAGTTTTATTTTGCCATCTTTAATTTCAATTATATATTACCAAAGAGCAGCTTTAATTAACTATTCTACTATATATATATATATATATGAAACTTATATTCATAATGTTAAGCAGACAATTGGTTGAAATGCTTCTCATAACCATGGAATAAACACAACACAATTTACGTGTATGAGATTTTCCTGCCATTTAGTAGTTATTTTCCGACATTTTCATTTAATTTTTTCATCTGTCACGTTTTTCAACATCTTTCATGTTTTTCAACATCTTGATCCGTGTTTTAAACTTCCAGATTTTTTTTTTTTGCCAGGGTGCACTGTAACGCAATATTATTATGTGTGTTTGTATACTATATATATATATATATAGTAGAATAGTTAATTAAAGCTGCTCTTTGGTAATATATAATTGAAATTAAAGATGGCAAAATAAAACTACATTTTTATGCTAACGTTTTCACCGCGATAGCGGCTCATGTAGTTTTATTTTGCCATCTTTAATTTCAATTATATATATATATATATATATAATAAAATATAGGTAAATACAACTCCCAGTTAATATATATATAAACTAATTTAAAGAAAGACACCAAAATACTAATTTGACGGTTAGCGCTTTCTGTTCGTACTGAACATCATCAGACCATTTTTATTTATGAAGAATTACGTAGAACAATAGACGCAACGTCATGACGTTACTATAAATATATCAAATACACCATAAAATATTATTTACACATTTTTACATTTAGTAAATTATCACTAAAAAGAGAATTACTTCATCTCTTATTATAGTATCCGTTTATTTAATTCGGGTTTGTACTTTTTGATGAAATAATTTTCTTTACATTCAAGTAAATCATTATTTAAAAAATTCAATTTGTACAAGGGAAATACATTGAATTTTCCACCTCCACATGTTTCGATGTGTGCACTTAAAGGTATCGTTCGATTACTGGGTATCTTAATTTGAGATCTATGAAGGTTCATTCGAAGGTTTAGTTGACCTTTTGTTTTACCAATGTATTTCCCTTTACAACCATAGCATATGATGAGATAAATTACATTTTTTGATTTGCATGTCATGCTTTGTTTTACATGAAAATCATTGGATTCATTTATTTTAATGGAGCTTCCTTCGACTATCATATTACAAGTTAAACATCTTTCATCCCCACATTTGGAAACAACAGGTTGTTTAGTTTCTAAATCAAATTTTGAGGAAGTGAGAATTCGTCTCAAGTTCGGTGGTTGTTTTAGACTGTTGACCACATTTGTTTTGTTGATAATATATTTAAGTTTTTCACTTTTAAATAACTGTGGTAAATGTGATCTAATTATGTCCATACCCCGTTCTTGAGAAGGATTATGTGTTGTAACTAAAGTCAAAATTTCATTTTGTTTACCTAAAACTTTAGGTTTTCTTAAAATTTCCTGATCTATTTTTAATGCTTGTTTAATACCATTTTCTATTAAACCAAAAGGATAGTTTTGATTTCGAAGGAATTGTTTTAATTCTTGTAACCTTATGAGTTTTTTCTTTTCACATGATACGATTGTACAAATTCTCTTAGCAAGATTAAACGGGATGTTTCTTTTTGTATGTGAAGGGTGACATGAATTGAAATCTAAATACTGGTGCGTGTCAGTAGTTTTATAATATAGATCCGTTGTAATGTCCCCATTTTCAGATAATGTTATCGTTACATCTAAAAAATTAATTGATTTAAAGTTTTTTTCTATTATAAAATTTAAACTTTCATTTAGTGAGTTAAGCATGATTAAAATTACAGATTGAACATTCATGGAAACGTTTCTTAGATGATTGCTTTATCATATTTGTTAAGGATAATGTGTTATTAAATGAATTATATCTCATGCTTAACTCACTAAATGAAAGTTTAAATTTTATAATAGAAAAAAACTTTAAATCAATTAATTTTTTAGATGTAACGATAACATTATCTGAAAATGGGGACATTACAACGGATCTATATTATAAAACTACTGACACGCACCAGTATTTAGATTTCAATTCATGTCACCCTTCACATACAAAAAGAAACATCCCGTTTAATCTTGCTAGGAGAATTTGTACAATCGTATCATGTGAAAAGAAAAAACTCATAAGGTTACAAGAATTAAAACAATTCCTTCGAAATCAAAACTATCCTTTTGGTTTAATAGAAAATGGTATTAAACAAGCATTAAAAATAGATCAGGAAATTTTAAGAAAACCTAAAGTTTTAGGTAAACAAAATGAAATTTTGACTTTAGTTACAACACATAATCCTTCTCAAGAACGGGGTATGGACATAATTAGATCACATTTACCACAGTTATTTAAAAGTGAAAAACTTAAATATATTATCAACAAAACAAATGTGGTCAACAGTCTAAAACAACCACCGAACTTGAGACGAATTCTCACTTCCTCAAAATTTGATTTAGAAACTAAACAACCTGTTGTTTCCAAATGTGGGGATGAAAGATGTTTAACTTGTAATATGATAGTCGAAGGAAGCTCCATTAAAATAAATGAATCCAATGATTTTCATGTAAAACAAAGCATGACATGCAAATCAAAAAATGTAATTTATCTCATCATATGCTATGGTTGTAAAGGGAAATACATTGGTAAAACAGAAGGTCAACTAAACCTTCGAATGAACCTTCATAGATCTCAAATTAAGATACCCAGTAATCGAACGATACCTTTAAGTGCACACATCGAAACATGTGGAGGTGGAAAATTCAATGTATTTCCCTTGTACAAATTGAATTTTTTAAATAATGATTTACTTGAATGTAAAGAAAATTATTTCATCAAAAAGTACAAACCCGAATTAAATAAACGGATACTATAATAAGAGATGAAGTAATTCTCTTTTTAGTGATAATTTACTAAATGTAAAAATGTGTAAATAATATTTTATGGTGTATTTGATATATTTATAGTAACGTCATGACGTTGCGTCTATTGTTCTACGTAATTCTTCATAAATAAAAATGGTCTGATGATGTTCAGTACGAACAGAAAGCACTAACCGTCAAATTAGTATTTTGGTGTCTTTCTTTAAATTAGTTTATATATATATATATATATATATATATATACAAACACACATAATAATATTGCGTTACAGTGCACCCTGGCAAAAAAAAAAATCTGGAAGTTTAAAACACGGATCAAGATGTTGAAAAACGTGAAAGATGTTGAAAAACGTGACAGATGAAAAAATTAAATGAAAATGTCGGAAAATAACTACTAAATGGCAGGAAAATCTCATACACGTAAATTGTGTTGTGTTTATTCCATGGTTATGAGAAGCATTTCAACCAATTGTCTGCTTAACATTATGAATATAAGTTTCATAGAATCTTTGGTTACCAACCGATTTTGATAAAACTTTCAAAATAAGCACCCAATATCCAACTTAATCCTTCATGAACAATGTTTGACCCGATTTCAAATTTCTGCATTCCTAATTATATGAAAATTGTATTAATATTCAGGAAGTTGTCATGTTGGTTTTACTTCCTGTATCAGATGTCAATGACATAATATTCGAATTTTGAAAATTGGAAATAGCAGATTTAAAGTAAATGTTTTAAGGTAGTCAAAGAAATTTTGTTTTAGTAAAATAAATCAAAAAGTCACAAACTTATTCACAAGGAAAAAGAATTAATTAAAATCGATCAAACCATATGTGTATATTTGTAGTGAGTAACATTGCACCCGGCCAAAACAAATCTGGGAAATAACTGAAACTTGTATTGCTATAATCGAATGGAGTCTCGGTTTGAGAAATTTAAAATACCGATCTAGATGTTGAAAAATTGGACAGATGAGGAAATGAAATGAAAATGACGGGAAATAACTAAAAAATGGCAGGAAAATGGTGAACAAGTAAACTGTCATTGGATGATCATTTGGAAAATTATACAACCCTAAATTGCATAGTTATTAATATGAAATTAAATGGGCTTTAACGTCCTGCTTCTACTTGGCTAATTAATGCAGGCATACGCAATACAGAATGCTATAAGGGAAATTTTCCCCGTGCAGCGGCTCTATGCCCTACTCTTATATCAAATTCCAACTGCCAAGTGATCATTAACGAGGACCCCAATTTATAGACAAGTCCTCAATTATCGGCCCATCCGATCGATTAGACAGCTGTTCTTGTCAGACCCCCATTCTGTACCACTGACAAGAGGAAACGATGCCAGGAAACGAAACATACGCCCACTGCAGCTAAATCGTCTGAGAAGTCAACATGGGTTATTGCATCTTTGTTTTTTTTTGTATGTAATTGGGTGCATTTGCAAGACAGTTTCATACAGATCAGAATTTTTGTTGTCTACAAACTAAAACAATAAGCTTTGGTGTTAAAGCATTTACTATGTGCAACAAAGTGAAACATGGGCCATAACTCTGGACGTAATAAACGGAAATTGCAGAAATTCAATAGGTCACAAAGATCGCATGTTAGAGGTTATGGCTCAATTTTCAGAAATTTGGGAAATTGACTCCCTCGAAATAATCTGGAAAAATTATATGTTATTGTACATGTAAAATCTAGAAACTATCCAAAATTTGTCGTCTGTAGCATGTAAATTGACTGAGATACGCGCATTTGAATTTCATGAGTTACCAAAAAGTTTTCGAAAAAAAATATGCATCACTCATTTACTCGAGTTTTAGATATGTTGATTTTAACTTTCTGCTAGTGAAGATATACAGCTCACGTTTGGTTGTCTCGAAGAACTTTTTGTTCTAGATTATGAATCTGCAATCAGATTAATTAAGGTGAGTGGTAGGGTTGGCATGCTACTTAGTGATGAAAACTGACAAAAATTTGGTGTAATTGTATATTGTCTGGATTTTGTAGTGCTCCAGGTGCTACAAAGTAGTCGATATAGACTAAAATTTTGTGCTCTCCAGATATTGTCGGTTGTACTACCTTAGAAATATATCATCGGTGAGCTATCAAAATTGCTATAGTGATGTATACAAAGGCATACAAATTTTGCAGAGGAACAAAAAACTGAATAACTTCATGAGATATTGTCGTATTATCTTGAAATTTGGAACGGGGAAACGTTATTTTACATGTCACTTACTGATAATAAGCACAATGGAAAATCGTGATATAATTTTATGTAAGCGCACATATGAAAATTTGACATGGCAGTAAAAGGAAAATGTGGTCTTTTTAAGAGATCTATGAAATTTTGAAGCTAATGTAAAAATAAAGATATCAAACAAAAATGTTAATTATTGATTTATTAGGACTAAAACAAAACATGAACACGTCTACTGGAGGTGGATATTTCAAGTTAATTACAATATAACAACAGTAAATAATAACAAACTTAATAACATAGACCTATAATTAGCTAAACCTTACAAATCAAAGAAAAAACCCATTATTTCAGTAAATTCTTTCATATAAATTGATGAAACGAGTACTTCATTTATTCGACATAATTGGCGCATTAAACTTATTCCGCCTCATAAATTAAATTGTCATAAAAAGGATTGTAATCAGCATATTCCTGAAGCAATGGTCCGAGAAATCCCTCTATGCCCATTGCTGGATTGGCTTCTGATTTCTGATACTTGAGTTTTTGAGGGAGTGTGTGTATTCTCCCCATTCAATCAAATCTATCCTATGTACAGGAACATGACAGTCATCCTTTTACTATGGGGTCTTCCCTAAAACTGTTGACAGTGATTTAAGGTATTAAAAAAGGTGAAAGTATTGTTTGTCTTCATACAGTATTCTTTACATTGTTGATAGCCTCGTTTGTAACACAATTAGTTTTCCTACAATATTCTGCTATGCACTGGTTAACTGGGCATAATTAAATCGTGAGTCAAGACGTAACATTATGTAACCATATTTGGTCCAATTTGGAACTGTAATCTAACGATTTTGTTACGCAGTAAGCCATTGATTGTTAATGGGACTGTTGACCAATAATAATTTACAACAAGAATTTTCACTATTTACAGCAGTGAGTAGTGGGATTAGCTCTAATCAAACGGAACACTGCGAGGAGTATGGGTAATCAGAGGGTAACACTTTTTTAAATTCTTGTAAATGGGTGTACTCTTTTGACTCGATCTTATGTGGGGCACCGCATAAAACAATTGAGCTCTAGACGATCGTCCTTTGACGGAGGACACCTTTTATTACATCTAGGGAATTAAACTCGTCAGTAAAGTTTGTTGTGTACTGAATATTACCATCCTTATACTGCAAACACGAATATCCGTAACAAAAGGGCCCGGTTCCTAGAAAATTCTTAAAGTAAGCAGAAAGTTATGCTTCATTTTTTCTTACCTAAGAATCTTAATAAAATACCATCTGTAGAAAATTCTCAAGACCGTACGCACAAGTCAACTACGAGTCTAAGCACATTGTGACTGGTAAAATGAGACTATGGTGCTCTCAAATGTCATAAAAACAGTTTTGGTATGCGAATTACATCATAAATTTGTTGTCTGCTTCCCAGCAAATGGTCGATTTAGATGCATTTGACATGTCCCTATTATACACATATCAAATGTGACACAAGCTAATATATATATATAAAAAAAAAAAACAAATAAAAAAAACTAAATAACAAAACGCAAGTACAAGAATGTGTTGTTTACTAATAATTGGAAAAAATAAATAAAATGGTTTTAGGGCAGAAGCGTAATTTTCTGCAGCATACTTCTCGATAATATGTTTCTAAAGGATTTTCTCTGCCTCCTACGTATCAAAAGATGTAGAAAATGCTGTGGAATACCTAACTGTCAGCCATCTTGTTTGAAGCAGAAACAGACTTAAGGTTGCGGTAAGCAAGCCCTATACCTTGCTTGAGACTTGTGCTTAGATAAGAACAAAGTTGCGCTTAAGTTTTTTCTAGAAACACATAATAACGTACTTGTGCTTACACTGAAGTCTACTTAAAATCTAAGCACAAGGACATTCTTAAGAATTTTCTACGAACACAAAATGCGATAAGTTTACTTAAATGCAAAGTCTACTTGAAAACTAAGCACAAGAACATGCTTAAGAATTTTCTAGGAATCGGTCCCAGGATCACCACTGCGTGCACCAGGACGAATTATGGAATAATAACCTAACAGTGAGAAAGTATCAATAAAGTTGTGTGAAAGATATTTCACTTTATAAAGTGGGGTTACTCTTGCTGTACGTATTAAGTCCACGTAATTCTGTGGAAGATAAATAGGTTTACCGCAAATTCTTCTCTCGATCGTGTTGTGAACTGAATCACATTCCATCCGAGTATGACCCTTTTCAAGAAATTTTTGCACGATGGTTATTTCTCTTTCAGTGGCAGCTTTAAGTATCATATTGGACACAATTACATTTCTATTTTGGTATGTACAACAATCACTATAGAAAATAAGTTCTTTGACATCATGGTCGAGAGAATTCATGTAATCATTTAAGTATGAGGCAAAACATCCTTGGTTACCCAGAGTACTTATTCCATTCTACTCCACTATATCCTGGGTTAATCCAATAGGTTTTCAACGATTTCAAATTATCTGCCCTGCCGGATTGTGATATTTTTATCGTCCCATCCCATAAAGCATTATATTACTTGGAAAGGTAATAGGTGAAGGGAAGTAACTCTCAACAAAGAATTCCCCAAACATGGCTACCTCAGTCCGTTCTTGCACACTTTGCAAATATGTCATTGCGAAAAATACCTACTGCGTAGTAGAAAAATCAGTGTCATTTAAGACTTTTATGACAGAACTTTCCCTGCCATCTTTTTGTATGCATGTCAATTCTTTTATATTAAATCTTTTACAAACTTTCTCATAATCGATCAAACAAGCCACCATATTGTTTGTAAAAAATGTAGTTCTATGACGTAAAAAATGACGCTGAAGAGTCTACGTAGGACTGGTTTGTAAACTGTTTTTTTGATTGGTTAGTACACTCTATGTACAATCAGATAATTTGAAATTGTGGAAACCCTATAAATTAAACCAGGGTATAGTGGAGTAGAACGGAATGAGTACACTGGGTAACTGAGGATGGAGGCAAAAGTGTTTGCATTAAGATTCCCAATACCTTCATGCCAAAAATAATTGACCACATCTGTGCTCGCCAGATCAAAAATTGTGTAATTATGACATCCCAATTTCGTTTTGTAGTACATGGAACTAGCAGTAAGCAAAGGACATAATAACAAGGACTGGAGATCTAATGTCACAACCTTAACATGATCTTGAATTTCTGAACGAAGTTTGTCTGCAGCTTTCTCGGCTCTCGCCTCATTTTTACGTGACATGTGTAAGTTATTGTCTGCTTCGGAGATATTGTTTGTCTCATAACCCCAACAAATGTTACATCTGTCTTTTTTAGGCTGATGAATGCCTAAATTAAGATCACTGAATACGGACATAAAAGCCTTCCTGTGAAGGAACAGCTTATCATTGTGTTTACAATCCATCACATATAATTCAGAAGTAAAGACTGGCTCCAGATAATTTTTCTTCAAAGAAGACCTACAATAATGTGAAGATAATTTCGTTAAGGAAGTGTTGCGCATAGTTGACCTTCTCTGTATTTGATACTGAAACGTGTCTTTTAGTTACTGCAGCTGTCTTTGGAATACCCGCATGAGAATTGCCTTTCAACCATTCGTAAACAGTCTTATCATTAACACCAAGAGTAGCCAAGAACATGTTTCATCAAACGCTAACACGTTCATTTTCGTTTTTAAGGTAGGCTCTCGTCTGCTGGTTTCTTTCTGTTGCTAACCACCACGTCATCAACCAAGCCAGAAAGACCTTCTTCTGGTTCCAGGACATGTCAGCCCAAAAGCCATTGAACATCGATTGTCGCTCTTCTTCATGGAAAACAAAATTTTTCACTCATTTGACAAGACTTCAGCTAACCCATTTGTAGACCCATCCTTTCATTTGAAAGAGCATATTTATCACCTTCATCTTTTTTCAGGCCCCTCATAAGCGTTTTATAGCCAGCATCCTCGCGAAAAAAAAAAATCAAAGAAGTTGAACAAATAAAACAGGAGAAAAATGCTAAAACCGATGAGAAAACTGAGGGCACTAAGGCCCCCTCGTCTGACAAAAGGGCCCAAGGGAAAGGCCCCCCCCCCCACTGGGAAATGGTAGACTAATATCTAAAATAGATCCAGGTAAATTTGATGCTTCTTGATAGGAGCTTGGTGTATGAAACAAGGCCTCTGCATCAATTGATCTAAGGAGCCTTGGTATACTGTTACACCTTTGATCCGCAACTTACGTTGATGTTTGTCCAGCAGGAGACAACAGTTTGATGCAGGTAGGTAAGACAATGCTTTAGGTAAATATGCATTTGATGCGGGCAAATGTGACTTTGATTCAGGTAAATAAGTGGATGATGTATACTTAGCTAAGTAGGATGTGGAAGAAGGTAAGCAGGACGTTGATTAATGGTAAGTTTTTCCAGGACGTTGCTACTGGTGGGTTGCACGTTGTTAGGCGTAAGCTGGTCGTTGATACACGTGGGTGGGTATTTGGCGAAATTGATTTTGATGCAGGTAAGTAAGGCCAAGATGTTGATGGGTGTGAGTAGGACATTGTTACGGATAAGCGGGTTATTGATGCAGGTGAGAAGAACTCTGATGCAGGTAAGTAGGTATTTGAGGGGGGTATACAAAGTATTGATTTTAAATGAAACCATGACGTTGATGTTGAGAAATAGTATGTTGTTACCGGTAAGTTTAGTATGTTGTTACCGGTAAGTTAGTCGTCGATACAAGTGAGTAAAACGTGATTACAGCTGAGTAGAACATGGTTACAGGTGATTATGACGTGGTTACAGGTAAGTAGATAGCTGATGGCGTTAAGTTGGCAGTAGATGCAGGCACGTACGGTTTTATTGCGGGCAAGTCGATTGTTGGTTTTGGTGATGTTTGCTTGGTAATGCATACCACTGATGGTAATAGGCCTGTCAGTTTTCACAACTGAAATTCCAGATGAAAATATTTGAGATCTTCTCCTATTTCACGTAAGAACAGGCGCCTTAGAAATTTTCTGAAACGCCGAAGTTGATTCCACTTCGCCTGGATTTGAAGGCCTGTTACTGTTAGAGTTTAGCGCCATTTCTAGCAGCAATTTTCCTCTGGAAAAATCACCCATTTTGTTGATTTTCTGAAACATAATTTGAGAGTAACTTTAAATATGTTACGATAAACAGTTCAAGGCATTATCAAATATTACGTATCAAATATTCATATGGCAGTTTAACTTGATTATCAATAGGCTTAGACGTCAGAGATATTCCTATGTTATATTCTCGTATATCACTAATTTCAAATTAATATGGTTATTAGCACTCTGTATTCATTATATTTTTAAACAAAGCTAATACAATGTTGTTATGAATATGTAGAAAATATATTTACCAAATATATTGCTTGATAAAGACGAGAGCATCCTAGTCAAAACGTCGCTTAGTATCAAACTCAGTAATTGTGTATCCATAAAATTGTACTTTGTGTTATATTTACCAACTTTAATAATAAACAAGCCAACAGTGAGGCTGATGTCCCCCGCCGAAATCCCAAAATAAATAGATAACAAATATTAATTAATCGCACATTTATTTTTTTCAAACGTATCAAGCAATCAAACTGTACACAAAGTGTCATCCAAAAGTGTTTTATAAAGAAAAATGCCAAAACCGATGAGAAAAATGAAAATGTACCCTAGTTAGGGGGACCCTAAAGGCAGACAAAAGGGCCACCACGCTTGACAAAAGGGCCCCTCTGGCCAAGGGAAGGGCCCTAGTGTCTGAGTCAATCATTTCTATACACTGTTACTGTCAAATCCATTACTGAATGTGAATGCAGTCATTGTATTGGCATAAAAATCATCAATCAAGATGAACCTAAGCTATCTTGTCCCAAAGTATCAACCAATCAAATTGCTTATCGCTCTGCTTACCTTGAGCAGAAAATGCTCATTATCGATCTTAGTCAAGGCATTACTGTAATGAAACTATACACAAAGTTTCATCACTCTCACTATATTAGAACTAAAGTCATCGTGTCCCAAAGCATCAACCAATCAAATTGCTTATCTCTGCTTACCCTAAGTGGAAAATGCTCATCTTCGAACTCCATCAAGGCATTGGCCTAATAAGCATATACAACAAGTTTGAACATTTTAACTCAATTAGAAGGAGAGTTATTGTGTTCCAAAGTCTCGACCAATCAAATTGCGTATCGCTCTGCTTACCCTGAGCAGAAAATGCTCATTATCGAACTTAGTCAGGGTATTACTGTAATGAAACTATACACTAAGTTTCATCACTCTCACTTAATTAGAACTAAAGTTATTGTGTCCCAAAGCATCAACCAATCAAATTGCTTATCTCTGCTTACCCTAAGCGGAAAACGTTCATCTTCAAACTCCATCAAGGTATTGACCTACTAAACACATACACCAAGTTTTGACATTTTAACTCAATTAGAAGGAGAGTTATTGTGTTCCAAAGTCTTGACCAATCAAATTGCATATCACTCTGCTTACCCTGAGCAGAAAATGCTCATTATCGAACTTAGTCAAGGAATTACTGTAATGAAACTATACACCAAGTTTCATCACTCTCACTTAATTAGAACTAAAGTTATCGTGTCCCAAAGCATCAACCAATCAAATTGCTTATGTCTGTTTACCCTAAACGGAAAACGCTCATCTTCGAACTCCATCAAGGCATTGACCTAATAAGCATATACAACAAGTTTGAACATTTTAACTCAATTAGAAGGAGAGTTATTGTGTTCCAAAGTCTCGACCAATCAAATTGCATATCACTCTGCTTACCCTGAGCAGAAAATGCTCATTATCGAACTTAGACAAGGAATTACTGTAATGAAACTATATACCAAGTTTCATCACTCTCACTTAATAAGAACTAAAGTTATCGTGTCCCAAAGCATCAACCAATAAAATAGCTTATTTCTGCTTACCCTAAGCGGAAAATGCTCATCTTCGAACTCCATCAAGGCATTGACCCAATAAGCATATACACCAAGTTTGAACATTCTAGCTCAATTAGGAAGAGAGTTATTGTGTCCCAAAAAGTGTGACGGACAGACGGACAGACAGACAGACAGACAGACGTAAGGACAGACAGACAGACGGACGAACCCATTTTAATAGTCCCCCAACTTTCTTCGAAAGGCGGGGGACAATAAAACCCACGATGCTTACTTAGGTAGTCTATCTCATAATATCATCATAATTTAGGACTCGTACAGGCCGATTGATAGTTTCTTATAGCGAGTTCCATGTCTGATAAGTATCGTAAACATTAATTAAGTTATAAAAATAACAAATTACTCACCTACAAGTCCAATTGTTTAGCTAGGCAAAACCATACGAGGTGACGATCAATTTCACCGGAGGTACGAAGTTCTGTCATATCAAAATACAAATTTCTTTTCCACGTGTTCCAAAAGAGTATTTCTTATTGGTTTAGAGTTACGAGACCTAGATAGAAATTCGCGCCAGACGCAGGAGATTTAGAAAATGGGAAAAAAGCAGGGTTCTTAATCCATTTTGAAATGAACCGGCCATGGGTACAGGGAATATTTTACTTTTTTACATTTGATTAGCAGTTTCCAGAAAAATTGTGTAAGAATGCTAATCAATTGTATGATTGAGTAGCAAAATTTACCAATTGATTAGCAGTTTTTTAGTATGTAATAGAATTGTTATTTCACATAATTATGTGACAATAACAATACCCATATTATTTGTATTACTGTTGTTTATATTTATATATAAAATAAAAATAAAAAGTATGTGACCACATGTTATTCTTTGTACGAAACCTGGACATTCTTTTTTTACTTCATACTCTAGCCAGATCTTTTCTAGGTCACATTTCCTCACCCAATCTTGAACTGTTGCTAATTTTAATGTCGAATTTGAAGACAGAACATTATCATGTGTTTGACTTGCCATCTTGAATTTCGCGACGTACCCTTGTAGTGTTTTGAATGTCTGTCTTCACCACTGTGACCACCACAGATATAGGAAGTATGTAGTGTTGCGTAGCAAGTAATTTGTAATCTCTATCATCAAAACCTTTTACGTCTATAAATAGCAGACGACAACATGTACTGCTCTCGTTCCACTGGACCGTTGCAGAGGCACGTAAAGAGTCTTGATGATATAGACAATAAAATTGCGAGATTTGAGATTTGTTTCGATGTGTTTTACGATACTGTATGGTTTTAAAGTTAAAATTAATTTTCAAAACTTTGATTCGCGCGGAAGCAGGGTTTTATGCTAATAATGCTAATCAAATATGAATTTGATTCGCAAAATCGGACGTTTGAGTCGCAAATTGCGATACGAACCCGGTTAAAATATTCCCTGCATGGGTAGGTCTTACTGGTCGTCAGTGGTCGTATTTTCAACAACAGACATGTTGGTTTAAGCATATTCACATCAATAATTGCATAATGTATACCGAAAAATAATTGCATAATGTATTTCGAAAAATAATTGCATAACGTATTCCGAATAATAATAGCTGAAACTTTGAATAAACAAAACCTTTGTGTATTCAAGTATCGATAATAATATCAAATTTTGTAGTCAAATTTCAGCAACTTGCGTATTACATATTCCCACTTTTGCTTTCATCCAACCAAACAGTTGTTATAATTTAGTAAAAAGAAAAACCAGAAGTAAATACAAATAAGTTTGTTTTAAATTATTTTATACGTAAAGGCTTGCCAATATATAAAAATAAAATATATAAGCACATGTCAATAATATAACAAAGAAGCACAAATTATTTTCCGTGTATAGTCGGAACTCGGAAATATGCAATACGTGTGAAAGGTCACGTGGCCAATTATAATTCAGATTAGTTTTATTTTTAGTGTTACCCGTAAAAAAACTAGGCTTTAATAACTTATGAGACAAAACATTTTTTTGTGAATTTTTACCAAGCGAAAGCCAGTTGAAAGTGTTAACCATTCAGTTCTGAAATATCTCCGGACTTCAACTTCGGTTGACCTATATTGGATGTGGGAGGATTTCTAGCTTTTAGAACTTCCAAATGCCATGACAACACTCGTGCTTGAACTTCAAGGTCAATGCCGCCATCGCTATTTTCATCTTTTCTTTTACTTGGCATGAAATAACTAAACCAAGTTGTTTATTTACGAAATGAGCCGATAAGGATTCACACCGAAGGTATTCATTGCATTGATTGATTATTTGATGGATTTAGTTAATTGACGAGTAATTATTACCTCTTTGTAATCGGCTGGAAATAGATTGACATATGACATCATAGTGGCCGATCATTGTTTTATCATTCGGCATGATAATTAACTCTTTGTAAATCTGCCAAAAGTAGATTGATATATGATACCATAGTGGCCAATTCATTGTTTTATTAATCAGCTACATTAAAGATCAATCAGCTAAAGCCGACAAAAAACAGCCGATTAAGATCCCTTGAAAAAAAGATATACAAAATTTTGACGATATATACGCAATTTTGATAGCTCACTGACGATATGAAAATGCATCAGTCTTCTTTAGATTCACAGAAAATTTGCCTCTAATATGGTTTCAGACACAAATTTTCTAAAATTGCCTCGTATTTTTGAGCCGAAAGAAACTGGTAGATGAGCACCTAAAAATTTGACACTTGGTATAATTATAGTTTGTACTAATGTCTCCAATATTATGTGAAAGACATTCTTGTCCCGAGCCACTTGATATTTTTTCGATTTTTTGTAAATCTATGTTTTGGGTCATTCCATGTCAATTATCACCCAATGAGTTAAACTGTGATCCTTTTGGTTTATATGTGTATTAGGGCTGAAAAAACCACTAAGTCAAATTTTAACTTGGTCCGACTAATGGTTCCTAAGATGATCCTCCCAATTTGGGGGATTTCGGCTAAAATGGGATTGGCTAAAATTATTCAAATGACCATAACCCAGTAACCAATAAGTTAAAACTGCTGGAGTCAGTCTTTCTGGTATGGGCAAGATAATGACTTGCTGTTTGAATCATAGATATCTATCTTTTGGAAAGTCTGCTGAAGGTTACTATGTATCTTCAGAGCTTATACATGAACACAATCCTGCTATAAGTGTAAAGACACTGATTTTCAACCTCAAGTGTGAATATTTAACTTGATTTTACATGCTTATAAAAGATATTATACCTCCAGTTGTTTGACATTGTGTGGAAAACATGTTGAGCTAAAGTTTTCATCATGGGCGCAGATATTTTTAGTGGTGGGGACATGATATACTGTGTCCCCACCACTCATTTCCGATGTTTTGCTTACTGTTTACTTGACAAAATAAAGTGCCTGAAATCTAATAAAACACTAATTTTACAGGCTGGAACAGCAGGAAAACACGTTTGCTGCCGTCAAATACTCAAAAATTTACTTGGGGGATCCCTACAAGGTACGCTCCGCTTTTTCGCCTCTCGAAGAAGACCGGCGCCGCTGTCTGTAAACCCGAAATGTTTTCAGGCATTTCGTCTTCTGCCCCTTGCCCCCGAACTTACTATCATCGAGGGTAAATACCACGAATTTGTAATGAAATGACTATGGATAAAAACATTTTTTCTGGAACTTTACTTTGTGGCACAATTTTCGGGCATCAGTTATTATTTGTGAATGTAGATACAACAGTCTGATTGGATGGGAGGAAAATCAGAGTGGGATTTCGGTTACAAAACCAGCTAGATTTAACCCTTTGAACCCGTAGTCCCGATCTATCGGGAATTTTAGTAAGTGCTCATACACCGTAATCCCGATACACCGGGATTCAAGGTATGCTGTCATACCTATTTAAAGAACGCTAAATATAACGACCAATCAGGGGTAAGAATTGTGTGGTAATGCTGGGATAGCGTCACAAAGATGTCAGCCTCCATGCTTTTATCTTTGATTTGATTTTGAGGTTGATTTTTTGATAATATCGAAGCTAATTTCTACCTGTCAAAATGGAACCCAGTGGCAGCGGAACTAACAGGAAGCGTCAGTTCTATTCAGTCAAAGAAGTCGCTAATTTATTAGAGCTCAGACGAACAAAACTTAGACGAAGATTATCCTGCCGATGATATTTTATCGAAGAATTTGACAATGTGGTTTTAGACAATAATTCAAATAATTCGGAAGATATTGACCCAGGTATTCCTGACACGGCCGAGGCACAAGTCACGCCCCCATATAGAAAACGTAAGGCTCAACATGCTGCATGGACTGGCACAATAAGATTAAATATTATGATAATTTTAGCTAGTACATGCTATAATTATCATTTGGCATGCTTTTGAGTTGATTATAGGTTATTAAAATGAATGTTTCAACTGTTTTTCATATATGTTTGTAAATAGCTGATTTTCCTCCAGGAGGCTAGGTACCAGTACTGTTAAGTGCCAGGAGGTCAGGGTTCAAAGGGTTAACTTCTAAAAAAGCGAAAAGTTATTATTTTTGAATTTTAACGTGAGAAAATAAGCCTTTGCCATCCGATTTTTTAATCACCAATGAATAATACAGTAAAATACACATTTTGCTCAAAAACTTTACCCAGTCTTCGAACACTACTGGGAATGGAGTGTATATGAGAGAATAAATTGTGAACGGTGGCTTGAAGATTTCTCTTAAGGTTAGATTTCTTATCATTTGCTGCCCCAAGGATTAGAATTGTTTGCCAGAAAATGATGCTGAAAATACCCACAGAGTGTGTTTCAGAGCGTCTAGTTTTCAAAAAATTTCGGGGGAGGACTCACGAACCCCCCTCTTTACCCATAGGCATACAGGGGAGCGGTGGTGGTTGGTGCCCAAAAAATGTAGTTAGGTTCTTAGCATGTTAAATAATAATAATAACTTTTTATTTTCTTATAAAATAACTTTTTATTTTCTTATAAAACTACAATATGGTGGATGATGTCTGAATGACGGGTAATGGCAACTATAATCTAATATTATTAATACAAAATATATAGGTTCATGTACCAGGCCTGTAGGATCGAAACGAAGTGTGCTGATTATTTTACTAAACTAAAGGACTGAGTACCGACTATATTTTCGATCCGAATGCTGCTAAGGGTGTCTGTGTTGTTTTTTTTTTTACAAAACCATGTATGAATAAATATGCATTTTAAGTGATTCTTTGCAGTTTTTACCAAATAAACAAAATGTTTAATTTTTATTTGAAGGCCCATGACAGGTTCTACAATATCTCTTTTGCGATGAATAAGTTTTTAATATCTAAATCATCAATAAAAGTGAACTAAATACACAACTAAAAACAGTTGTTTATGTAACTGTAACTCGTGGCTTACTGTACTCCAAACCAGTGTTGGGATTTCAAAATTTTTCGTGTCGGACATTTTACCGAAAATAAAGAGGCATAACTCTTATGGTTATTTAAGCAGATGAATTCATACGGACACAGATCACTAAATATTCATGGGCCGTCACCCACGAATGTAGGGCGAAAGTTATTTTTAGTCTTTCTCTCCCTTTCCCCCCTTTTGCATGGCGATTTTTGTTGACTTTTGGTGTAGAATCAAAGAAAAGGGTTTAAAAATACATTTTCTGCCAGGTTTTGGCGAATATTCATGATTTTGAGGTGGAAGGATACAAGGGTTGTGAGGTTGGTTACGTTGAAAGGGAGGGCCGAAAATTGCTTCTTTAGTTGTCTCTACTTCCAGCCTGTGTATCTCAAGTTTTTCATGGTGAACCTCATACATGCTTTTGGGCCAGAGTGTGCCACATGTTGCTCCATCTGTGGCAGAAAGCGTTCTACCCAACAAATATTTGGGAAAAAGTTACAGCCGGTCTAAGAGACGAGAATTAACATTAAAGTCAATGGGGAAATAATTAGTGATCTGTGGCCATACCACAATTAAAAGTCACATGTCGTCAAAATATTCAAATCACGTACATAACAAAATTAGGTGAACCTCGCTATTTTTCATATTTAATTCCCGTACGGTATTCAATTCATACCACAATTAAAAATCTCAGTTCACTAAAATATTCAAATCCCGTACGTAATAAAAATTGGTGAACCTCGCTATTGTTCACACCTAATTCCCGTATGGCATTCAAATTAATGTCAGTAAATGTCGTACAAAATTAAGCATTTTCGTAATACATTGAATGAAAACTTGCCCATCCTGCTTCGGCATAAAATTCACAACCTTTAGATTTACATGGCAGAAAATGAATGCCGAACTTCCGAAATAAGAATAGTTTGTGATGTCAGAACATCATTTTTTCTTTATAAAATGTCAACAAAATATTCAAATCTGTGTGTAATAGATATCAGAACACGGCAGCAAATGAAAGAAAAGCGTTCGAAATAATAATACTTGTGGTGATGACAAAAGGCATAGCTGACTTTACAGCGTATTGCCGCGATGGCGTACGTGACTTACAGCACACAGCTTCATAGTAAGCACTGCCTAACATGTTAAGCAATATTCGTGCGGCGCTCGAGATCACGGGAAAGTGCCACTGTGGATGAGAATTTATATATGGATTCTTAAAAGACGTAAAGGATATCGTAGACAAAATGAATTAGGGTGTTATAAAATAATATACTCTTACGATATGTGACATCTATGATTAGTTTATAGATGCTGTCGGCTCACATCAATTAAAATGCCCGACAATTGAAGACCACGAGGTAAACAGGTGGATTAAAATTATAATCACTCTTATTGGATTGATGAATTGTCCGACAAAGGGAAAGCAATGACTTCTGTTTAAGATTAGATTAACGAATTGTCCGACAAAGGATTAAGTCAATCAATCAAGGCAGATTAAGTAGTTAATCAAGGTAGGTTTATTGTCGGTATAACCAGATAAATACGTTGATCACTTAATTACCTAATCAATCCTGCCCATTGTCAACGATAACCTTGTTGTGGTAGTTATACTCTCAGTACACTATATTAATTTTGGAATTTTGAATATTATTCACTATATCTTGATTTCCGATTGGGCATATTCCCGGTCGGACAATATTGTGCGTTTGGAAAAAAAATTCGGACACGTCCGGAATATAGGGGCAAAATCCCAACTCTGCTCCAAACAGTAGAGGGTTCGAGTCTGAAAGATTTCTATTTAATTGCCTATAGATAGAATTGTTCAGCGACACAATATTTGTCCTTATAAAAAAAAAATACCCTGTTTGATTGCTCTGTCGAGAAATCTTCTGAAGTGAGCAGAAGTTAGTACCGCGCACATGATTTCGGATGTCGCAGTAAATATACGTCAGACGAGATATTTTTACAAATATGTATTGGTATATAAAACAGAGTAAAAAATACACTCATCATGGGCTTCGACTTTCGTGTTTATTTAATTGCAAACACGAGCAAAAATTTCGATTTAACTCCTTGATTTGATTTCAGATTTTGGTGATTTAAATACAAAGCTAGCTGTAATAGCATGTTTCATTTCTAACTTTCAAGCAAATGAGATCGTCGAGATAAATTCATTACAACCTTTCGAGATTTACTTTTATTAAGTGGTTACAGCCTTAGTTTACGCAACGATCTCTTCTGGTTAGGAAATAAATATTTGCTAGCTCTAAATACGCAGAACTATTTGAGACTGGAAAATAACCGAAACAAACTTTTTATTTGTAGTCTTTATTTTCCAGACACTTTTCGGTAACATGGTGTAAATTATTTTCATAATCATAGTATATTATTTAATCATCCTGTAGCCATAGGCTTTGATCGCCAGACTTATTTTTCTCTACATTTGAAACTGAACCCTGCAAGATATCGTCCACGGGGCATCGGTCTATCATAACTGCTTTACATGACTGTGTGACATTTGATGACAAATACATTCAAAATAGACTGGTCAGACAGGGTCAGACTGACGACAAAGACTAGGAAGCTGAGTAAAAGTAAGGCTAGGTCCACTAAATGTATGAAATCATACGATGATTTTCTCGACACCTCATTTTTTTCCAGGATAGTTTACGAGACTCCATCGGCAGACACAAGTGAAATTAATTTAATAAAAAGAGAGACTTGGACATCTGCCGATGCGACCTTGACTGATTTAAATAGAAAAATAAGTATTTGCGGCGATTGTCAAAGTGTCATAAAAGCACGATCACCAAGTTAAAAAAAAATTGACTTCAGAAGAAATGATTCGCACGAAGGCTAATAATGAAAATAAAAAACAATTGGCAGGTAAAAAGAATGGTTCCAAGTCCAAACCTTTTTAGATGAACGAAGGAATTTTGTATGATGTCAAAAATCAAAGATACACAGCAGAATGCCATAATTTGGTCATGGAACTTAAAAATCTTAACGTTTCTAATGGTAACGTAGCAGCAGTTATAACAGTATGTTTGGCTGTTGAGGGACTAAAATCTTATTACACTCAATAAAAATCTACAGTTCAAAGAATATCATGTGAGCGCGTCGGTGTATCTTTAAAACAGGTTTCGGAAAACTTGAAGTCGGTGAAAAATACCACACTTTATACAGATGAAACTACAAAATTTCGCACTAAATTCGGAAATTCGGTACATACGCAATAACCACTGGCTCAACACATACCCCACTTATTCTTGGTCTTCGTGAAATGACTGATAAATCTGCGCAAAATACAACAGAAATTTTGGAAGATCTTGACGAAATTGCTGGGCCATTGAGTAAATCTGTTATTTTCGAAATTAAAAATACTATGTCAGACAGAGTCAGCATCAAAAAGCTATTTAATTCTTTTATTTACACAATACAGAGCCAGTATTTGCGCTAAATTAGTAGAAAACTGGTCATTTTATCAGATTCGGAGCGAAACATTCATATGAATGAATTAACTGGTTTGGTTGGGTGGATAAAATTGTTCTGGTATTGAACATTTTTTTTTAAGAACTGTATTTTAAAACGTTCTCGGCCCAAACGTTTAAAACCGCTACATCATTTTCGCCAAACGAATAGGAGTGTGTTCGATTTGTTCGAACCATCTGTAAGGCTTTTACTCTGGGTGGAAATGAAAAGTCAGGTTGTTATTTACCCATCCCCACTATACCAAATTCGAATTCAAATCTCCCCGAAGCTTGATCTTTATTGTATTTGTAATACTAATATAATATCGTCCAAATACGTTATCCAGCAATGTGTTCTTTTTTCATAACAAACATCATACAGTACAATATATTTATTTTATCTTCTGGGACAAAAAATAAAGTCTTAAATTAATAGTTTTACATGTCATTATATTTTCCTCGTACTTTACCGGGCAATTTATTTTTCATAACAAACATCATACTGCACAATATAATATTTAGTTATCTTTGAGACTAACATTAAAGTGTTACATTATTAGATTTATAGACCTCTCTCTCTCTCTCTCTCTCTCCCTCTGTATAACATGCCATTATAAACAGACCAGTGTCTGTGGGTATAAATAAGTAAACGCACTGTTCATTTTAATACATGTATTATGCTAATCTTGAAATAATTCATATCAAACGCTGATCTTTTCATCTCCAGCTTAACCTGTATTTTAATTTCTACTGTAGCATTATAAACACAGTTAATACTAGACCTGCATGCAGGAATGACGGGTTTCACTGGTGCCACGTTAACTTTAAACTTATGTCACTTTCGCTCCCATGTTGCCCTTGCCTTGAACCAATGGCACCGATAAACAGATTTCCACATAAACATTGCACACATCAAATAAAAGGGAAAGAGAATCAACAAAAATCCAGCACTATCAATTCATTTTATACATTTGTAAAATGTAATTGATCCTGATAAAATTACAGTACTTCCGGTGATAATGAAAATGTTCAATTAGTTTCATGAAATCAGAAATGGCATAAGATATCATATAGTGAAAATTTTATGTAAATCGAAAAATAATTGCCACTTTTATTGACCAAAAAACTTGGAAAGTGACTTGTAGAAAATCGGCTATTTCTCTGCAACCGTACAAGTTTTTGTGGTATCTGAATGATAGCATGGGTTCATTCTATTAGTTGATGTGAACTAAATATCATAATTTTAAATATATTACAAATCAGACTCATTTGAAAAAAATATCTCTTTTGAAGGCTAAAAATACAGTTTTTGCCAAAATATAATTACTTCCGGTGATACTGAAAATGTTAAATTAGGTCTATGAAATCATAAATGACGTAAGATATCATATGGTGAAAATTTTATGAAAATCGAATAATAACTGACACTTTTATAGACCAAAATCCTCGAAAAGTGACTTGTGGAAAATCGCCATTTCTCTGCAACCGTACAAGTTAGAAACCGTTTTGTGATATCTGTATGAACGCATGGGTTCATTCTATTTGATGAATAGAATCAAATATCATAATTTGAAAAAAATAACAAGTACGACCCATTTGAATAAAATATTGTTTTTTAATGCTAAAAATTAAGTTTTGAGCAAATGACGTCATTTCCGGTGGCAGCGTATGAGGTAGAATGGTTTGACCTTGTCCACTATGGCATTAGGCATCCAATGGTGAAAGAAAATTGAAAATCACATAATAATTGATTCTTATACAGCCAAAATAACGTGAAAAGTGACTCATGCAAAATTGACTTTTTCTCGGCAACTGCGCATATTACAAATTAATTTTCACATACATTCTCTTCGTATGGGTTATTGCTACGAGATTATGAATGTTACGAAGATATGTTTTTTAATATGAAGACGCTGGATGGGTTGTAAATAGCTTATTTTGACACCTTTTTTCACCCTTTAATCCAAATTGCCCGAAAACGAAATCGAAATTAAAAAAACTGAGCGCGATGTTTTGTGCGCCTTTATATGGCACATCTTTTCAGTCATATTAGATTTGAAAAAAATAATTTTTGCTTTCAAAAAGTGGTACCGAACTGTTAAAATTGTAGTTTTTGCTAAATTTAACTCACTTACGGTGCCGAAAGGAAACTTTGCCAGTAACAAAAAAAACGACATTTTGGACCATGGAGCATATAAACTTTGTTTTATACAAATCGAACAATAAATAATTTATATAGAACTGATAAACTGAATTAGCCAATAGCGACCCAGGAAAATTATCCAGAAAAAAAATGTTCACATTTTTGCCCAAATCAGACGACCCTTCAACCCTTGGTAAAAGGTCATTAAAAAATATTCATTAATAAAAAAGTTTTTTGTCAAAATTTGGCGCCTTATTTTTCCGAAGATTCGGCGAAATTTAAAACTTTAAAGACCCGTAGCTATGTGCCATGTCTCTGGCTATGTCAAAAACTATCAAACGACAAAATCCAACAATTGTTTTTAATATTACGGCAATATTTCAAAAAACGACAACTTCGGTGATTTCGGACATTTCGCATTGTCGCAGAATGCCGGAAATACCTTTAATCTCTAAGTCACACCCACTTTCGCAGTAAAACTCAAGACATTGCATCGATCTGAAAAGTAGTTCCTGAGATATAAGCAAATTGGAAAAAAAAAAATAATAATAAGAAGAACTAGACCTGCATGCAGGAATGACGGGTTTCACTGGTGCCACGTCACCCTTTAACATGTCACTTCCAGTGCCACGTTACATTTGAACATATGTCACTTCCGATACCAATGAAACCATTAAACAGGTTTCCCCATAAGCATTGCACACTTCAAATAAATTGGACGCAGAATCAACCAAATCCAGCAATATCAATTCATTTTATACTTTTGTTACTTGTTAGTGATCCTGACAAAAATACATTACTTCCGGTGATAATGAAAATGTTCAATTACTTTTATGAAATCCGAATTGCCTTTTGATATCATATAGTGAAAATGTTATGTAAATAGAATAATAATTGCCACTTTTATAGACCAAAAACCTTGAAAAGTGACTTGTAGACAATCGCCTATTTCTCTGCAACCGCACAAGTTAGAAACCATTTTGTGGTATCTGTATGATCGTAAGGGTTCAATCTATTTGTTGATTGGAATCAAATATCATAATTTTGAAAACATTACAAATTAGACTCATTTGAATAAAATATCTGTTTTGAAGGCTAAAAATTAAGTTTTTGCCAAAATGGCATCACTTCCGGTGATACCAAAAAATTTAAATTAGTTCTATGAAATCGTAAATGGCATAAGACATCATATGGTGAACATTTAATGAAAATCGAATAATAACTGATTCTTTTAGAGCCAAAATAAAGTAAAAAGTGACTTGTGGAAAATCGTCCATTTCTCTGCAACCGTACAAGTTAGAAACCATTTTGGGGTATCTATATGATCGTATGGGTTCATTCTATTTGTTGATGGGAACCAAAATTCATAATTCTAAAAATATTACAAATAATAAACATTTGAATAAAAAATGTATTTTTAAGGCTAAAAATCCAGTTATTGCCTAAATGACGTCACTTCCGGTGACAGTGAAAGTGTTAAAATGGTTTGGAATAGTCGACTGTGGAAATAGGCAACAGACAGTGAAAAAAAAATGAAAATCGAATAATAATTGATTCTTTTACAGCCAAAATAACGTGACAAGTGACTCATGCAAAATTGCCCATTTCTCGGCAACTGCTCATATTACAAACTAAATTTAACATACATTCTCTTTGTATGGATTATTGCTACAAGTTTATGAAAGTATCGAAGAAATATTTTAATATATGAAGACACTGGATGGGTTGTAAATAGCTTATTTTTACCCCTTTTTTTTACCTTTTAATCGAAATGGCCCGAAAACAAAATCGAAATTAAAAAAACTGAGTCCGAGATTTTGTGCACCTTTACACGGCGCATCTTTTGAGTAAGATCAGATTTGTAGAAAATAGTATTTGCTTTCAAAAAGTGGTACCGAACTGTCAATATTGCAGTTTTTGCTGAATTTACGTCACATCCGGTGCCTTCAGGAAACTTTACCGGTAACAAAAAAAATGACATTTTGAACCACGGAACATATGAACATGGTTTTATACAAATCCAACAATAAATAATTAATGTAGGACTGAAAAACTGAATTAGCCAATAGCGGCCAAGGAAAATTACGGAAACAAAAAATGTTGACATTTTTGCTCAAATCAGATGACTCTTTAACCTTGGTTAAAATGTCATATATAAATATTAATAAATAAAAAAGTTTTTTGTAAAAATTTAAATTTTCAAAATTTGGCGCCTAATATCTTCCAAGATTCGTCGAAAATCAAAAATCAGAAGTAACATAGCTATGTCCCCTGTTTCTGGCTATGTCAAAAAGCATCATATGCTAAAATACAATTTTTATTGTTAATATTACGGCAATATTTCAAAAAACGACAATTTCGGTGATTTCGGACGTTTCGCAATGTCGCAGAATGCCGGGAATAGCTTTAATCTCTAAGTCACACCCACTTTTCCAGTAAAACTGAAGACATTGTATCGATCCGACAAGTAGTTGCTGAGATATAAGCAAATTGGAAAAAAAAAAATAATAATAATAAGAAGAATAATAATAAGAATAATTTTAACAAAAACAATAGTGTTTCACACAAGCTACGCAGTGTGAAACCCTAACTAGATCTGCTAAGCAGATATTAAAGCTTTCATATTCACGGTCAGTTTCTGTCGCATCTCAAGAGTTATATAAAGAATCTTAAAAAGGAAAAATAGGTTGCCAGGCAATCAAACATACGCCCACACAGCAGCCAAATCGTCCGGGCAGTCGACAAGAGTTGTCGCATATTAAGGAATTATCAGAAAATCATTAGAATTTGTTTGGTTTTTATAATCAAACGTTTTTTTTTTTAAATCAGATAATAATTGTGACCTCCAGAGGCACAAGCTAAAAAGGGTGATTTTTCGTACAATCAGGGGACATAATTCAGGAAGTAATGACCCGATGGGCGCAAATGACGAAAGGAACCAAGATCTTTGGGTTATAAACATACATGTCAAGTTTCATCAAAATCGATTCAAAATTGTGACCTCTATAAGGTCCACAACCTTTATATAACATATTTTCACACTATTCGCGTATAAATGGCGGCCATTTTGTCCATCAATTATGGTCCATTTTCACAAAATTCATACTCAACCTTCATAACCATGAAATGGTGATATAATCAAACGTTTTTTTAAATCGGATAACAATTTTGACCACCAGAGGGACCACAAACTAAAAAGGGCGATTTTTTTGGACAATCAGGGCCCATAATTCAGGAAGTTACGATCCGATTGGCGCAAATATCGAAAGGAACCAAGATCTTTGGGTTATAAACATGCATGTCAAGTTTCATCAAAATTGGTTCAAAATTGTGACCTCTATAAGGTCCACAACCTTGATATAACATATTTTCACACTATTCGCGTACAAACGGCGTCCATTTTGTCCGTCAAGTTTGGTCCGATTTTCACGAAATTCGAATTCAACCTTCATAACCATGTAACGGTGATATAATCAAACATTTTTTTTAAATCGGATAACAATTTTGACCTCCAGAGGAACCACAAGCTAAAAAGGGCGATTTTTTGGACAATCAGGGGCCATAATTCAGGAAGTTACGATCCGATGGGCGCATATATCGAAAGGAACCAAGATCTTTGGGTTATAAACATACATGTCAAGTTTCATCAAAATTGGTACAAAATTGTGACCTCTATAAGGTCCACAACCTTGATATAACATATTTTCACACTATTCGCGTACAAACGGAGGCCATTTTGTTCGTCAATTTTGGTCAGATTTATACGAAATTCGTATCCAGCCTTCATAACCATGGAACGGTAATATAATCAAACGTTTTTTTAAATCGGATAACAATTTTGACCTCCAGAGGGACCACAAGCTAAAAAGGGCGATTTTTCAGACAATCAGGGGCCATAATTCAGGAAGTTACGATCCGATTGGCGCAAATATCGAAAGGAACCAAGATCTTTGTGTTATAAACATGCATTTCAAGTTTCATCCAAATCGGTTCACAATTGTGACCTCTACACTGTTCACAACCTTGATATAACATATTTTCACACTATTCGCGTACAAATGGCGGCCATTTTGTCCGTCAATTTTGGTCCGATTTTCACGAAATTTGAACTCAACCTTCATAACCATGTAACGGTGATATAATCAGACGTTTTTTTAAATCGGATAACAATTTTGACCTCCAGAGGGACCACAAGCTAAAAAGGGCGATTTTTCGGACAATCAGGGGCCATAATTCAGGAAGTTACGATTCAATTGGCCCAAATATCGACAGGAACCAAGATCTTTGGTTTATAAACATGCATTTCAAGTTTCATCCAAATCGGTTCAAAATTGTGACCTCTACACTGTTCACAAGCTAAAAGATAGGCTGGCACTGCCAGGCAGGATACGCCCACATTTTCGAGAGATGGACAGAGAACAAGCAATACCGAAAGTGATTTTTCCTACATCTTTAAGTCCTGTATTTCATACTGTATTGGGAGCAGCCATTTAGTTGGTCAGTTCCAGTCTGATATTAATGAATTTCGAAACCGACAATGATTATGGTGTGACGGTACACAACCTAGAAATGTGACTTTTCGTCAAAATCGGATAAGAATTGTGACCTGTAGAGAGTCCACAACCATGATATACCATATTTTTACACTATTCGCGTACAAACGGCGACCATTTCGTCCGTCAATTTTGGTACGATTTTCACGAAATTAGAACTCAACCTTCCTCATCAAAATCGAATTAAAATTGTGACCTATACAGGGTCCACAACCATGATATATCATTTTTTTAACAGTATTCGCGTACAAACGGCGGCCATTTTGTCTGTCAATTTTGGTCCGATTTTCCCGAAATTCAAACTCAACCTTCCTTACAGTGTAACGGTGATATAATCAAACGTTTTTTTAAATAGGATAATAATTGTGACCTCCAGAGGGACCACAAGCTAAAGAAAGGGGGATTTTGCGTATATCCAGGGGCCATAATTCAGGACGTTACAATCCGATATGCGCAAATATCGAAAAGAACCAAGATCTTTGGGTTATAACCATGAATTTCAAGTTTCATCAAAATCGAATTAAAATTGTGACCTTTACAGGGTCCACAACCTTGATATACCATTTTTTAACAGTATTCGCGTACAAACGGCGGCCATTTTGTATAGCAATTTTGGTCTGATTTTCCCGAAATTCGAATTCAACCTTCCTTACGGTGTAACGGTAATATAATCAAACGTTTTTTTAAATCGGATAATAATTGTGACCTCCAAGCTAAAAAAAAAAAAGGCGATTTTGCGTATAATCAGGGGCCATAATTCAGGAAGTTACGATCCGATATGCGCAAATATCGAAAGGAACCAAGATCTTTGGGTTATAACCATGAATTTCAAGTTTCATCAAAATCGAATTAAAATTGTGACCTCCACAGGGTCCACAACCTTGATATACCATTTTTTAACAGTATTCGCATACAAACGGCGGCCATTTTGTATGGCAATTTTCGTCCGATTTTCCCGAAATTCGAACTCAACCTTCCTTAGGGTGTAACGGTGATATAATCAAACGTTTTTTTAAATCGAATAATAATTGTGACCTCCAAGCTAAAAAAAAAGGAGATTTTGCTTATAATCAGGGGCCATAATTCAGGAAGTTACGATCCGATATGCGCAAATATCGAAAGGAAGCAAGATCTTTTGGTTATAACCATGAATTTCAAGTTTCATCAAAATCGAATCAAAATTGTGACCTCCACAGGGTCCACAACATGGATATACCATTTTTTAACAGTATTCGCGTACAAACGGCGGCCATTTTGTATGGCAATTTTCGTCCGATTTTCCCGAAATTCGAACTCAACCTTCCTTAGGGTGTAACGGTGATATAATCAAACGGTTTTTTAAATCGAATAATAATTGTGACCTCCAGAGGGACCACAAGCTAAAAAGGGTGATTTTTCGGACAATCAGGGGCCATAATTCAGGAAATTACATTCCAATAGCCGCAAATATCAAAAGGAACCAAGATCTTTGGGTTACAAACATGCATGTCAAGTTTCATCAAAATCGGTTCAAAATTGTGACCTCTATAGGGTCCACAAGCTAAAAACGTGATTTTTCGTACAATCAGGGGCCATAATCCATGAAGTTTTGATCCGATACATGCCAATATCGAAAGCAGCCGAGATCTTTTGGGGATAAACCTATATTTCAAGTTTCGTCAAAATCGGATAAGAATTGTGACCTGTAGAGAGTCCACAAACAAATTGTGGACGGACGGACGGACGTCCGGACGGACAGGGGCGACGACATAATACGTCCACATGAAAATGTGGGCGTATAAAAACGTGATTTTTCGTACAATCAGGGGCCATAACCCATGAAGTTACGGTCCAATACATGCCAATATCGAAAGGAACCGAGATCTTAGGGTGATAAACCTATATTTTAAGTTTCATTGAAATCGGATAAAAATTGTGACCTGTAGACTGTTCACAAACAATTGTTGACGGACGGACGTCCGGACGAACAGGGGCGACGACAATATACGTCCACATGAAAATGTGGGCGTATAAAAAGAATTAATGAAATCCGCCAAAAACTCACCGAGTTATAACGAGAAACAATTCAACCGGTTCAAATTCTACCTTAATTAGAAACAGAGGTGTTATGTTCCAATGTGATCTGTCAAATTGCTTATTGCTCCTAAATCTACGCAGAAATTCTCAACATCAAACTTAGTCAAGGTAATGACATAATGAATCTATATTTGGAATTTTGTCACTCTCACTTCATTATAACCAAAGTTATCGTGCCCCAAAGAATCAACCAATCAGATTGCTTATCTCTGCTTACTGTAAGCAGACAATGCTCATCTTCGCACTCCTTTATGGCACTGACCAAATGAACGCCTTCACCAAGATTGAACATTCTGCCCCAATTAGAAGGAGAGTTATTTTGTTTCAAATTCTCGACCAATCAAATTGCTCATCGCTCTGCTTATCCAGGGCAGACAATGCTCATTGTCGAACGTATTCAAGGTATTGATGTAATGAAACTATACACCAAGTTTCATCACTCTGACTGAAGTGAAAGTGTCCAAAATCATCAACCAATCTAATTGCTTATCTCTGCTTACCCTAAGCATAATATGCTCATCTACGAACTCCGCGTTTTTAATGTATGGGGATCATGGTGGCTCAGTGATAAGAGACACTGCTTAACTAACCAGTAGGTCTTGGGCTCTCTCTCGGGGTTTGACCAGAAAGTCAATTGTACAGGCTTGACTGCCCTTGTTAGCTGTACAGGACAGTAGGTCTGCCCGGTCTGACAGGGAATAGTGTCTAATTGTCAGGATGGGACGAAAAGCAATGTTCAGTGTGCACATTGGCGTGCACGTAAAAGATTCCTTGATAGAGTATATCGTGATACAGATGTCCGGGCAAAATCTACCTGTTTGTCTTCAATGGTCCAGTCGGTGTATAAAGTAGGACTTTTGCCCTACTCCGTATAAGATTTCAAATCTTTGAAGTTTTAAGATAAGCATACCCGGTCCCTGAAATCTTAAATGGGACTTGCTTTTTCGCCCTCTGTTCTGTACAGACTGGGCTAATACAGTAAAACATTGTAACAATCTACAGAGAGTAAATTTAACTTATTGACTAAATAATCTTCAATACTTCTTATTAGCGGTATGTAGTGACAAGGATCGTGACCCAGATGGGATATACTTGAACTTTCTAGACAAGAAACCTGATATCTAATTTGGTATAGCACTAATAAGTTTCATTACATACTAAATTTTTATATGATAGCTTATCGCACTTGGCATGCATACCCATAGGTCCATCTTTAAATTTAAAACTGGTAGAAATTACCGAGGGTTGAACATGGTATTGCATCGTCACTGTTGTATTATTGCTTATCGCCCTTGACATTGTATTAAAGGCAGTTTTATATTCATAGGGCCAGAACGGTAAATTATAAAAAGTGTAAATTATTACCCAGAGTTGAACATTACTTGTGATTTTGCCTGGTAACGCCAAAACTCGATCATGTACTAAATAATGGCGGCACAGTAAAATTTCTTGATTGTCAAGTTTTTGGTTATAAATAAACCCTCGCGATTTTTTTTTAGTATGGAATCAAATCTACGGCTATTTCTGTAAAACACATGTTTTTTTTTCTTTTTCAGGCTTTCGTCGCTTTCGCTGTCTGTTTGACAGTAGCTGCTTCCCAATACATCGATGCTAAAATCGGACACGGTTTCGGACATGGTGTTGGTGTCTTTGCAAACGGAATTGGTAAAGGATATGGAAGAGGACATGCCGGTGTTGGACATGGTCTTGTTGGTGTAGGAGCTATTGGCAACGGACTCAACCATGGTATTGGACATGGTATCCAAGGAAACCGACTCAGACACGGAATAGTAGCTGTTGGCAAAGTCGGTGTTATTGGTAACGGAATTGGTCATGGTATTGTTGGTAACGGTATCGGTAACGGTATTGGACACGGTATTGTTAGAAACGGAATTGGTCATGGTATC
Organism: Patella caerulea; assembly: GCA_036850965.1. Classification (NCBI taxonomy): domain Eukaryota; kingdom Metazoa; phylum Mollusca; class Gastropoda; family Patellidae; genus Patella; species Patella caerulea. The sequence goes on along the minus strand of JAZGQO010000001.1, from coordinate 42,356,532 downwards.
GTTGGTAACGGTATCGGACATGGTATCATTGGAAACGGAATCGGACACAGACTTATTGGACATGGAGAGATTGGTAACGGCATTGGGCATGGCATCGTTGGTAACGGTATCGGACACGGTATTGTTGGAAACGGAATTGGTCATGGTATCGTTGGTAACGGTATCGGACATGGTATCGTTGGAAACGGAATCGGACACGGACTTATTGGACATGGAAAGATTGGTAACGGCATTGGGCATGACATCGTTGGTAACGGTATCGGACACGGTATTGTTGGACACGGAATTGGTCATGGTATCGTTGGTAACGGTATCGGACACGGTATAATTGGAAACGGATTTGTTGGACATGGAAAGATTGGAGCTTACAAACAATCATACAACTACAACGGGTACAACAACGGGCCATACAACCGATACAACAACGGACTATACAAGTACAACCAATACAATAATAAAGGATACAATAGTTACAACGGCCCCTACAATTACAACAACGGTTACAACAATGGCCACAATAACAACGAATATGGGAAGGGATATAACAACTACAATAACAACGGATACGGTAACGGATACAACAACTACAACCGTTATCCTTCTTACAATAACTATCAAGGTTGCGGTTACAACAAATATTAAGACAATACGGCTATTTGATAGCATAATATTACCATAGCTTTAATACTTATAAATACTAGTATATAGTTTCTATTGTTCATGCATAATGTATATACGTAAATCAGGGAGTTAAGATATATATAAATTTAATAAAATAATATACATATAAACTCTTGTTATTTATCCGTTTATAGCTTACTACTAGTCTGGTCTATAGCTTGATAACCTCAATGTGCATATATACGTCACATCCTGTCTTCATTACGTTTGGTCAAAGGTCACGAGATGTAAATAGGGATATCGCTAATCCTAATCCTAACCCAAGACCTAACCTTAGCGCTTACCCTAACCTACAATCTCGCCTGTCCAATCTCCTGGGTTTATCCCGGGACCTGCGGTTTCCTCCCACTGTTAATATGCGCAAGCAGATTATTGAAATAAAATTAAACCATATGTTAGTCCCAAAATGACCTAGTTTGTGTCGAGTGGAGTTAAACCCTCTCTCTCTCTCTCTCTCTCTCTCTCTCTGTGTCATGGTTATTCAGTGCATATAACTGTAATTTCGATATGTCAATTACTTTACGCAAACCTTAAAGTAATGTACGATTATTCCACCCTCGCATATTGTTTAGGGATTTTCCCACAAACAGGTCTCATCTTACCGCTCCTATGGAAGACAGCGAATAGAATGTAGCATACCTGGAATGCCGAAGGATTCTTGAAGAAACGAGTGAGTTACCATTACTGGAAAAAACGGTATTATGTCAATAGTACTGTTAGTTCAAAAGCGTTTTATAGCTGAGGCGCTGGAGGCGCCAGCCTCCCCACGAAAAAAATCAAAGCAGTTGAAAAAATAAAACGGGAGAAAAATGCTAAAACCGATGCGAAAAATGAAAATGTGCCCTAGTTACTGTCGAATCCACTACTGAATGAGAATGCAGCCATTGCATTGGGGTGACAATCATCAATCAAGAACCTCCCCTCGCGACAGAGGGCCCTCAAAATAGTACAGCCTCCGCCATGATAAACCTTAAAACGCCCCTATGCTAGTTCTGTAACTGAAAGTCAAAATGGTGAAAGATGTTATTTGGTCAACATTTATCTACACTAACACAGACATTTTCAGATGAGGCGTGTAATAAAGTGGCTTAAATATATGAAAATCTTGAAAGAACTGATCGCAACCTATACCCTGCATTTGTTAGGTGTGTGGTTGCGAATGGGATATAGCGTCTTGTGCCACCACCCCCACCCCATCACACACACATATACCACCCCGATTCTTCAATCCAAACTGATTAGAACCTGAATCACAATCGATCTATTAGCAATCATACACAGTCGATATCAAAAATTGATTTCCAATCTCAAAGACGGCTTATCTCCCCTGAAACTGTTGAGTAATACGCGATTCCCAATTCACACAACTTTCATAGATTTAAGGAAATGGAATGAACTGAACAGAAATGGTTTTAACGACCTATCTTTTTGCGCCGACTGAATTAACTAAAGTTTGATCGGACAGCGTCGTTACGGTCTTTTCTTTCGAATTCCAACTGTTAAGTAGTCTTTTACGGGCATGTAGATATTGTTCCTAGCCGGGCCATTTAGGTTTCAAATTTCACAGTGTATTGATAGCCTTCTGGTTTCTGCTATGATTCGTTCATTGTTTCGCTGTTTTTTCTACTATGAACTCGTCTACTATTAATTCGTTCATTGTTCCACTCTTATTTCGGCTATGATTTCGTTGAACGTTTCATTGTTATTTCTGCTACGAATTCGTTAATTGTTTCATCGTTATTTCTGCTACGAATTCGTTAATTGTTGAAGTGTTATTACTGCTATAAATTCGTTGATCGTTTCATTGCTATTTATGGGAATCACGGTGGCTAAGTGGGCAAGGCGCTGGCTCGTTAGCCTGGAGGTCGGGTGTTCGATCCTTGCATTGGCCGAGAAAGCTCATCTCGATTTTCCGGCGTGGTTTCCTCTTGTCAGTGATGCAGAAGGAGGGCCTGATAAGGACAGCTGCCTAGTCGTTCGGATGGGACGAAAAACCGAGGTCCCGTGTACACATTGGAGTGCACGTAAAAGATCCCTTGCCCGGGCAAAAATTCCCTCATAGCACACTGTGTGGCGTATGGCCGTCTTCCATTAGCCCAGGTCAGGTGCAGAAGAGTAGGACGTAAAACCCCATTTCATTTCTGCTATGAATTCGTTAAGTTTTGCACTGTTATTTCTGCTATGAGTTCGTTGATCGTTTCACTGTTATTTCTGCTGTGAACTCGATCAAGTTTGAACATTCTAGCTGACCTACAGCGAGAAACATTTCAACCGGACCAAATTTTCTATTTTAACAGTTTAATTTGCACGGTACCTTTAGTTATCAACCGAATATTACAAAACTTTTAAAAATAAGCTCCCCCTGAACAGCTTAATCGTTCGCAATAAACGGGGTTGGACATCATATTCCATGTCACGTGCAACCTGGCGATCGAAACGACGCCCGTTGACTCAATGACAGACGTTACGATACAGCGTGCACATGCTAACCATTCAGCCATTCAGCCTCCCTGAATTCGGAAAATTGCTGACTTATAGCAAGAAACATTTGAACCGGGCGAAATTTTCTGTTTTAACAGTTTAATGTGCATGGTACTTTAATTACCAACTGATTATTACAAAACTTTTGAAAATAAGCTCCAACGTATGCAATAAAAGTTTGGCTTGAATTGAAAGTTCTGCACGGAGAAAGTTCATCTCGATTTCCCGGCGTGGTTCCCCCTTGTCAGTGAGGCAGAACGGCTGTCTAGTTCGGATGGGACGAAAACCACGGTCCCGTGTACACATTGGAGTGCACGTAAAATATCCCTAAGCAGTTGGAATTCGATACTGTTGAATAAGCTCTATACGATGACTAAATGTGTAGATTGTAGTCACCCACACTGCATGTTTCGCTTAACAATGAAAGGGTGCCGTTTTCAATGTTCGATCCTTTTGTTCTTCTACTCCTGATATGTTGGACTGTTGATCGATGGTTTCATATAAAAGACTACCAATAAGACTCTTTGTAGAAGAAGTTCCCAACAAATATTATGTTGACTTTACGAAAAGACCTCTAAACATACTCTAAGTTGTAAAAATACGACTTTTTGGATTTTCAATCTCTTTTTTTCGGCTATCCCTGATATTTAAAAAAAATGATACAATCATTTCACACAACAGGCTAGCTATTAGACTCTCTATTGACAAAAGTTTCACCGCCCTCCCTTCATTATAACCAAAGTTATCGTGCCCTAAAGAATCAACAAATCAATATGCTTATCTCTGCTTACCCTAAGCAGAAAATGCTCATCTTTGAACTTCATCATAACATTGACCTAGTGAACGTCTACACCAAGTTAGAATATTCTAGCTTAACTAGAATGAGAGTTATTGTGCTCAAAAGTCTCGGCCCTTCAAATTGCTTTTATTTTTGATTTTCAATTCAAAATGGTGACTCCCGGTTGACCTAAATCAAAATTCTGTTCGCGACATTTTTTAGGCCTTCCTACAAGGATTCAGAAAATATAACTCCCGAGTCTGTAAGTAAAATAGCAAAAAAGCCTTATTGATTTTTCACGTTTCAAGATGGTGGCACTTCCGGTTCGATCGACAAACTCCATATTTTGTGTACGAATCAGTAATTCCTTGTCTAGTATCGAAAAAAAAAAATTAGGTCATTCTGACCTATATTTCGACGATTTTTTTGAAAACTTTGATCCTTAATTTCACCAAGGGGAGATAATTTAGAAAATTTCTAATTATATTTTTGAAGTCACATCGGTAGGATCTACTTATATACTAAATTGAATGAAAATCGCACAACTATTAAAGAAGTTGTCAAATTGGTCTAAACTTCCGGTTCGAAATCACAGCGACGAATTTTCGAAATTCGAAAATGTGAAACTGCTGATGAAAATGATTTTTTTCAAGGTATTCAAAGAAAAAAGATTTAGTAAAATCGGTCAAAAAACAATAAAGTTACGACTATGCATTGTCCATTTTGTCGTTCGTAAATTTCGGTGATTTCGGATTCGTAAAACGTTTTGAAAATATATTTAATCAACAGCTACCACCCATTTTTGGGGGGGTAGGTAAAAGTTTCATAAAGACTCTGTGGTTAGATTCTGAGAAATCCGATTTGTGGATAAAACACAAAAAAAAAAATAACAATAATAATCTTAACAGAAACAATAAGCTTTCATATGTAATATGAAAGCTTAATAATAATAAGAAGAATTTTAACAAAAACAATAGTGTTTCACACAAGCTACGCAGTGTGAAACCCTAATTAAGACATAATCTTTAAGTGGCATTTAGCGATCAGGAAAACACATTAACAGAACACAGTTTTTATGGGATACAATCACTAGTTTTATTCTAAAAGCACGACGTTTCGACAAGTATCCTCTTATCGTTATCAAGCACAAATGGCAATTTAGTAAGCTTGAGGTCAATATATATATGAAATAATAAGAAACCATTTACATGGATTAAAATAACAATAATGGAAATAATATAAGGAGTAAAGGATATTTAACAAAAACAACAAACATAACAAGGTAATTAGCCACAAATAAACACTAATACTGCATGAGTAGGGGTTATTAACAGTTAGAGGTCCTTTAAGGGGTGCCATGTATGAACAAGGAGTGAGGCCATTTCCATATATTGAGGCCCTTCAAAGGGTGACTGTAAACAAGGAGTGAGGCCATATCCATAAAGCTAAATAGGTATGCATTATCTTAATATTTACATGTATAACAATACACAATATAACTGAGAAATTAAGTAAAAGAGAAAGGAATGTGGGGACAGGTTAGGGAGAATGTATAATACATGTAAGTTATTGCTGGGGTGGGGTGGGGAATTCCATTATTCCAATAAAAGTGCTTATATTATTTCATTAAGTTGTATTATGCATACAACCTCAAGTTTACTAAATTGCCATTTGTGCTTGATAACGATAAGAGGATACTTGTCGAAACGTCGTGCTTTTAGAATAAAACTAGTGATTGTATCCCATAAAAACTGTGTTCTGTTAATATTAAGACATTTGAAGGCTTGGGTCTAATGTTAAAAGAACTAAGCTAAGAGATAACTCCTTTGATTATGGAAGCCCCGGAAGATTTTGAGCCATTCATAACATATGTCCAAATGGCTATATATCCTCAAAAATCAGACGTGGCCAGACTTCCATTGTTGATGAATGAAGTTTTTATAGTAAGTCTTATCATATAATGTCTTTACTATCCCGAAGTAGTGTCTGTTATTAAACATTTTTAGCCTGAACCAATCTACTATAGACACTCTGAATTTAAATTCGCTGTTATATTGGAAACATTCAAGATCATAATATTTTTTTATACAACTTTTACAAAGTACAATTGTGTGCCCAAATTTTCTAAGCATTTGGTGCCCAAAATGGGGGGGCAGCCCCATCCCCCAAGCTTGCATGCCAATGTCTTTACCAATAGTCGCCTGCACATGGATTGTCCCCACCACTATTTTTGGGCAATCTGCGCCCCTGGTTTTCATGAAAGGTCATCACAACACTATAAACCTCAGAATGCCTTGTTTGGCATCTGTCCAAACGCGGTAAAAAAAATGCCTCGTTGTCTGGAGTTCCAAAACGAAGTTTTTGTAAATTGCCATTTTTTTTGGAACGAGGTATTTTGTTCAGAACGAGACTTGGTAAGAATGCCTCGATTACTAAACGTAGTTTTTTCAAGATAGTTATTAGCGGTATTTGCTATCTGCGAATTTGTAAACATTAAAATTTATGTTATTTAATAAGAAAATAAACCAGTTCAAACTATCTTATTATCTGAGAAATTGACAAGACAAGAATACACGCCATCGGTGGAGGTGTAAAACTATTGCATACACATAGCTACCTTGATTGATTTATTGCCCCAATCAGGTATAGGTGTTAAGAAACAACTGTGGTGTTGTGACATTTTATTGGGGGCAATAAATTAATCAAGGTATAGCTGTGTGTCTGCAATTGTTTTACACCTCCACCTAACTGATATCGCAGACAACAAATTAGTTTTTATCTAATCTAAGTACAACAAATAAATAATCCATTCTTATTAATCAAAAAAGCATAAAATTTCATTTCATATTTCTATTACACCTGTTTATAGGGCTGGGTAAAATATCGATATAAATCGATAGTATCGATTTGACGTCCCAGAAAAGCACTATCGATAGCGGTTGGTTACTATCGATTATCGCTCTTCGTCAATTTTTCTTGCGTCTGAAATGTCAATGTTTTCTTTCCGTAGTTAATCATAATACACCGCTTACTTTAATTACTATCAAGTATCAATGTAACACATAACAAAATTGTGACTGCTTATTGAACAGCCGTTTTCATAAATTCACTCTCATTGAAACGTTACTTTAGTATTGAAGAAATTATTGTTGAATATCGCTAAATCAGAGATACCCGGATGTGTAAATAAAGTTAGAGTTATTTCCCTTTGCAATGTTTTGAATCGGAACATGATCATTTTGACCCCTTCACATAATTATTTATATACAATTTCTTCAATTTCTGCACGATTTTGATAATAAACAACAATTTGCGCTTATATATTATACGAATAATGGTTCTCTATTGGCACACGAAACGACACAGAATTGTCCGCCATATTGATATTTTCGCGCACACGTACGCAATGTTTTGAATCGGAACAAGTTCATTTTGGTCCCTTAACATAATAATTTACGATATTTCTCCATTCGGAACCACGGCTGCATTATTTTAATCATAAACAACATCAATTTACGTATATATACGTGATATGACGAGTTTTATTAATGTTTTCCAAATTTTGAACTTATCTCCAGTCTTGACGACGACCGTGAAAATAAGTTTGTTTTCGATACTATCGATTATCGACCGACATTTCATTGTTGATTATCGATAGTAAAAATCACTATCGATACCCAGCCCTACCTGTTTATTTTTTATATATTGAAATTTAATTAAAACGTTTAATTAGGAAGACATATGGATATTAATAATGATTATATTATCATATCATAGTTTGGACTAGGTTTATTTATCGTATTAAATAACATAAATTCTACTTTTTACAAATTCGCCGATAGCAAATACTGCTCATAACTATCTTGAAAATAAAAACACGTTTAGTAAACGAGGCATTTTTACCAAGCCTCGTTTTGAACAAAATACCTCGTTCCAAAAACAGGGCAATTTAAAAAACCTCGTTTCGGAACTCCAGACAACGAGGCAATTTTTTTACCCCGTTTGGACAGAAATGCCAAACGAGGCATTCTGAGGTTTATAGTGCAAGGTCACATTGTCTTCAAGGTCAAATTCAAAAGGTCTTCATTCTTTTAAAACACACTTGAATGTCAAAAATAGGTGTAGATTTAGAATTCTTGTGGAATTTCCATCCCTGAAAGACATTTTCCAGCAATTTTTACTAATCGGTCACTGGCTATGGTCATTTGAATAAAGGCGGCCACGCCCATCTTTGCCGAAATCCCCTAAATTGGGTGGACTTAATCTCAGGAACAGTTATTTGGATCAGGCTAAAATTCGGAATATCAGCTTTTTCGGCCCAAATAAACATGTGAACCAAATTACAACAAAATCTAAGGGGATTCGGTTTAAGTCATTGGGTGATAATTGACATGGAATGACTCATAATACAGATTTTGAAAAAAAAAAAAAAAAAATATTGAGATGACTTTAGTTAGTACAAACTACAATTTTACTAAGATTCAGATTTTTAGATGCTCATCAACAGGGTTCAATCGGCTCCAAAATAATTGACATAGAATGGCTTTTACATAATGTTAAAGACATTGGTACAAACTATAATTACAAACTATAATCAGATTTCTAGGTGCTCATCTACCGGGTTATATCGGCTTGAAAATATGAGACAATTTTCGAAAATTTGTGTCTGAAACCATATTCGCAGTCAATTTTCTGGGAATCTATTGAAGACTGATGCGTTTTCATACATTTCGATAGACCAATATTTGGGTTTGTATCATTACTTTGTAGCTCCTGCAGCACAACAAAATCCGAAAAATATACAATTACACCAATTATTTTCGGTTTTCATGGCCAAGTAGCATGCAAACCCTACCACTCACCTGTGATCTGATTGCAGATTCATAATCTACACAAAAAGTTCTTCAAGACTACCAAACTTGAGCTGTATATCTTCACTAGAAAGGTAAAATCAAGATATCTGAAACTCGAGTAAATTAGTGATACACATTTTGTTTCGAAAACTCATGAAACTCAAATGCCCGTATCTCTGTCTACTTTCCTGCTACGCACAAATTTTGCACAGTTTCTAGGTTTTACATGTACAATATCATATTTTTTCATATTTTTTCGAAGGGGTCGATTTCAAACCTCTGGCCCACTTGACATGGAATGGCGCTTATGCAAGATTCAACAAAGTGAAACAAGGGTCATAACTCTCAAAGTAATTAAGGAAACTGCTGAAATCCAATAGGCTTCTTCGTTTCACTAATTTAAACAAACCAACAATGAGGCTGATATCTCCCGCTGAAATCCCAATATAAACAATTGACACCATGCCTGGAAATAAGCTGCCGGTCACGGACACTGTCGTCCAGCACAAAATCACTAGGTGCTGGTCACTGTGTCCGTCACCGAATTTGAGGCATGCCGGTAATTGATTTACCCTTCAAAATTCAAAGCTTATGTTTACGTCAGTGACCATTCAAAGGAAAACAACTCATACATTAGGCCAAAGTATGTACGCATTTATTTTCGTATTCCCATACAGTGCATATTTTTGTACAAGTATGAAATCGAAGGTGGCTTTTGATGATCTAAGCTACTATACTCCGCTGTTAATAGAATTCATTTTAGACTCGAATATTGTCTCTAACAATCTAGCAAACCGATGTTTGCTGTCTTCCATCAGCAGTTGCTATGAGCGGTTGCTACGGCTGTGTGATCAGACTAATCAGTAGAAATTAGTCATATATGTGACATATCCTGATAGTATATTACACCTCAAATCAAAATTACATTGTATCCAATAACTTGTCTGCGATATATTTTTCGGTGGAAGCCAAAGTTAAATAAAGATATTTCACACACACGTATAAATAAACGCTAAGAAATGTTGACGAACATTTCAATTGGAATGACGTAAGTAGTTGTTGTTTAAGACAATAGCGCGTGCTGGAGTCGAATGCAAATATTTAGCAGTTAGTGTCACTCGCTTGTTGTATTAGAGCGACGTTTACTACAGTTTACTGCCAAATAAATTTCTTGATTTCATTTTTTTACCTTCCATATATAAATCTAAATGAAGTATAAGGCGAATGTCTGACTTTGCTGAAAAGAATGTATCGACTTGTGACCTGAAAATACGGTAATTGTGGAGGAGTTTGAGGGCTTCCACTTCAAAATTTTCACGAGCGGTCATGTTTGATTACGCACGAAAAATTTGCAAAGTAAATTCATATTTTATATATTTCATTCCTGGTAGGGTATTGTGAATTCCCGTGTCTATACCACTTTGTCAGCATGGGGTACACAAAAAATGATATATTGCACTCAAGAATGAAATATTTACAGTAAGGCTTGAGATAATTATTTATAAAATAAATATTCTCTTTTGACTACATTGTAAGGTATTGTGAATTCACGTGACTATACCACTGTGTCAGCATAGGGTACACAAAAAAAAAATCATATATTGGACTCAAAATTGAAATATTAGTAAGGCGTATGATAATTATTTATTAATTAAATAATCCCTTTCGGCTACTTAAATAATCGAAATAGCTGAATTGGTCATAGAAAAACCATTCCAGTGGCTGACACATAATTACCATGTGCTCTATAGAAAACTCACTGACCTGGATATTTAGTAGTTGTAATCAGGGCTCACACTGTCGGTCGCCAAAGTCGCAATTTGCGATTAAATTATGAAAGTGGCGATTAAATTTTCATTTTTTTTTTTTTTTTTTTTTGAATACATACATACATTGTTAAATACTACATATTTCAGATATTTTAGTAATATGGCATACATTTCGGATATTTATATTATATTACACATGCATACTAGATATTCATAATTCTTAAAGTATACTAGTACATATTTCAAAATATACATTTTATGTAAATATGTTATGAGGGGTATCTATTTTGAGTGGATTTGAACATATATATTCATTAATTCGTTTCAAAATAGATATTTTAGTATAAAGTATAAGATATTTTGTGGTTGCTATAATATTACTTGTATATAAGAGGTTTTATTCTGTTTGTGTTTTCCATTTTTCATGGAGATGAGTGTTTGCAGATTCTAGTTCTAGGTTTTTAATGTTGTTTATGTATGATGTATATTCTTTTTTGTTAGGTATGGCGTTTTTTAGTTTACATTTATATATGTAGAATTTTGTTAATATTATTATGTGGTTTAGAAGTGTGACTGATAGTGTTGGCAATTGATTATAATTTTGATCATCTTGTTTGTAAACCCCAAGGTGTATATCGATTGGTTTTGGTTTAAAGTCGATGTTATAGCTTTTTAATATAGTGATGGTTTCTTGCCAGATATTTTGCGAATGGGTACATAGGTAGAATAGGTGGTTAACATCTCCAATACATGAATAACAAAAACTACATAGAGTTGATTCCGTTAGCGAGAATTGACATAAACGTGTGTTTGTGTAGATAATATTGTGAATATATTCATATATAAAACAACGCAATTTAGTGTTATAACATGTAGTTTTCGTTATTTGAAATATTTTTTTTGTATCTTCTTTGTTTAGTTCGATGTTAAGTAGTCGTTCCCATTTTTCAATTGATGTCGGTTTTTGAAGTTTATTTAAGATTAATGTGTTATAGACATCTTTACTTTTTATTTTTGATAGGTCTTTATTATAAATTTTTTCAATTATTTTTTTTAAATAATCATATAGATTAGGGTTTGGAGTTTCTAGGTCATTTATGATTTGTTGATTGTTTTCTAATATATTTTTAGATACAGATTTAATTGATGACTTTAGGCTTCTAATAATTAAATTATTTGCATTAGTTCTTGTATTTATAATATCTGTGACAAATATTAGATCGTTATTCTTAAATAATGTATTATTATATATTGAAGATTTGTTAATTTTAACGTGTTTGTTATTCCATATGACCTGATTATTAAATGGTATCAGGTAATCAATATGTGTTGTAAATATATCGTGCCAATGAGTAAAGATTTGTTTATAAAATGGAGAAGATATTGGAATATTTTTGTCGTAGTTACACATTGGCAGTATTTCGCCGTTATATTTTTCCAAGATGTATCGAAAGGGTATTTTCCATGTTTTATCATCTGACGTTGTTAGTTTTTTAATCCAAAATATACTTCGGCATTTTAGAAATTCGTTAAAGTCTATCATGTTTAGGCCACCGTTTTCAACATTTTGTGTTATAACATTTCTTTTAATTTTGTCACTACCGTTCCAGAGAAATTTGTAGATTAATGTATTAATTTGGTTCTTAATTGTTTCTGGAGTTTCTATTGACATTATGGGAAAGATTATTTTTGATAGGCAGAATGTTTTAATGATTTGTATTTTGCCAATGAGGCTTAGATTTCGCTTTTTCCAAATATTTAATATCTTTCTAATTTCATCAATTTTTATCTGGAAGTTTTTTTGTGTTGATGAAAGTTGATTGTTCGAGAAAAAAATGCCACAAATTTTAATTTCGTCTGAGAAATGTGAAAAGCCAATATTGTTTAAATTGTGTGCGGTGTTGTTATTTGAAAAGTTCAGGTTCATAATTTCGGATTTTAATATGTTTATTTCTAAACCAGATATTTTACTGTAAAGTTTTATTATTTCGAATAAATGTCTTGCTGATTTAAAGTCTTTAAGTAAAGCTGTCAAGTCATCTGCAAATGCGGTTAATTTTATTTCTGCTTTTGCGAATATTATTCCTTTTATTTCTTTATTTAAACGTATATTGTGTAGTAGAATTTCTATAACTAAAATGAATAAATTGCTAGACATTGGGTCTCCTTGTCTCACTCCTCTTTTAATATGAAATGTGGGTGTTGTAAAGCCGTTATTTATGATGTAGCCAGTTATGTCCGAATATAGAGTCTCTATCCATCGTATATAATTATTTTTAAAGCCAAAAATACTTAAAGTGCGCATCATAAATTAATGTGATATACTGTCGAATGCTTTTTGAAAATCTAAAGCTAATAATAATCCTGTAATTCGTTTTTGGTTTGCTAAATGAATGCTGTCGTCTATAATGCGGATATTTTCTTGTATATGCCGACCAGGGACAAATGCAGTTTGATTTGGATGTATAAGGTGGTTTAGGAAAGGTTTGATACGATTAGAGAGAACTTTACTTAATATTTTTACATCGACATTTGTTAAAGTTATCGGTCTCCAATTTACCAAATTCGTTTTGTCTTTATTGGGTTTAGGTAATAGTTTAATTAATGACTGTCTTTGAGAGGTAGATAGTTTATTGTTTTCGAAACTGTATTTAAATGATGCTAAAACATATTTATTTATATTTGGCCAGAAAGTTTCGTAGAACTCAATACTTAGACCATCATTTCCAGAAGATTTATTCTTTTTAAAACATGATATTGCGTTTTTACATTCGTCATTACTTATGTCATATTCTAATGTTTCTGCCTGGCCATTATCTAGTTTTGGAAGATATTCGTAGTCAAATGTATCATAATTATTTATGTTAGATGATTGACATTTCTCAGAATATAGATTTTCATAAAAGGACCGAACTTCATTCAAAATACATTGTCTGTCTGTAATTGATGTATTTCCGTTTATAGTTAGTCTATTGATAGTTGTTTTTTGACTTCTATGTTTTTCTAAATTTAGAAAGTATTTTGTATTTTTTTCGCCAAATTCATAACAGTTTATTTTAGTTCTTAATTGAATACCTTCTACTTCATGAGTCAATATTTTGTTAAGATTGTTTTTCACGTTATTATATTCGTTATAGGTATCCAAGCAATTTGAATTATTATTTAATTTAGATTCTAGTGTTTCTAGTTCAGATTTTAGTTTAATTTTTAGTGAGTGTCTAATTTTGGCCTTTTCTTTACTGTATTTAATGGATGCTGTTTTAATCTTAAATTTAATGTAGTCCCAGAGGCCATTTTTGTCTTCTTGGTTGAAGTATTCGTTTTCCCATTCTAAGATGGAATCAACTATTAATTTTTTGTAAGTTTTGTCATTGGATAGCGATGAATTGTATATCCTAGTCCTGGTCCCTTAGACAATGCGTTAGTGTTTATATTTAAATTAATTCCGGAGTGGTCACTGAAAGGACATGGTGTTGTGTTGCATTTTTGTATATTATCTTGCCAATAGTCCTAAAAAAGCCAAAAATCAATTCTACTCTGTATTAGTGGATTTTTTTGACGCCATGTATAACAACGTTTCGTTTGGTTTCTTATTCGATAGATATCTACTAAAGTTAGATCATCTATTAGGTCTCGTATGGCTTGTAATCCTTTCTTTTTGATTTTATAGTTACCACTGCTACGGTCTAGTTTGTGGTCAAGAACATTGTTGAAATCGCCTCCTATAATTATAGATGTATATTGGTCCGTGTCATTGATGTATTTATTTAGTATATCTTGAATCTTTTTGTAGTATAACTCCTGGTCGTGATCTGAATTTGGACTGTATGTATTGAACAGAATGTATTTTTTATTTTCGATTTCTACTGTTAAAATATTAAAATATCCGTTTTGGTCTGAGTAGTGATTTGATGTAGTAATATTGTTATCATTTTTAATTAGTATGGCAGTACCGGCTGAGTTGCTTCGTGAGTGGGAGAGGAACATTTCGGATCCCCATTCCATTGTCCAGTTCGATTCATCTAGGATAGTACTATGAGTTTCTTGTAGAAAAATTATGTCATAGTTTAGATCTTTAAGCCAATGAAAGACGTTTTTGCGTTTGGTCGAGTCTCTTAAACCTCTTATATTATTTGATAGAATATTTAGAGTCATCTATATGTATATTTATACAAATTTGTGTCTTTCTGAAAATGATAGTTACGTTTTGTAATATAAACCGCATGAAAATATCTTTTTTTAATGTATATGTATAGTATATAGTTTGTTATGTTTAACATGTACCATACATTTTTGTAATCTTTTATGTGTATAGCTTGTATAAATGTAAATTTTATTTCGCATAGTGTATATACATTAACAGTGGAAATCGTTAAATGTGTTTTATCAGAGATGTATCGATTGCTAATGTATGTATCAATGGTATGCATGTCTTGCGGGATTACGCATTTGGAGTGACCAAGTGTTAGATACATTTAACACTTGTTTAATCGCGATGTGTAAAACAGAAATTATTTACAATATTTACAAATTGGATTTGTTTTTAATACAAAATATGAAAGAATACATTTTAGTAATTGCATAATGAAGGTAGTTGGGAAAGAAATAGAGAGGCTGTTTATTGCTGTTTTGGGTTATTTAGCGAGTTTAAATCATAGACTTTAGTCTACATATTATGTGGTCATAAACAGTGACTGCCCTTGACATAAGTATTCATGAGTTAAAAACGTTCGCCAAAACAAGAAATATTTTGGATATCTTTTAGTAAATTGGAGTTTTTTTCTCATTTTTTCCACTTGTTTATGTGTAAAGTGCAGAATTGCTTTTGCCATATTTTGTAACCAAATCTGATTTCTATTTGCCAAATAGAGCAGACGATAACCATTGGCGATTGTCTTGGGAGGTCACTGCTTATGTATTTATGCGCATACACGCATAAGAGGACATTTATCGATATATTATGTTTTACGTCCATTTCCACAGATGTGAAATCATGGATATAATGTTCTGGTGAAAATCAACTAGCACTCAGCTGTTAAACCTAAAGCATTGTGAAGTGGGTTATTTCTAGCATAAAAGGGCCAATCCGGATAATATTTTGGAGAATAAAGCTTCCTAATTTTGTGCTGCAATCGCTTAAAATTCGTTACGTTAGAGCCAAGCAACTAAAACCAATCTATGTAATACGTTTTTAGACCACCTAACCCTGTCAGTCTTTATCTGGAAGTGAAGACCGGTGTCCAAGGCTGTATTTTGCGGTGTCTTGATAAAACCAAACTTTTCTTTTATAAAAATAATGTATAGGTGTAATTCAGTTTTCGTCATCAAGTACAGCACATGGGCCATTCACTGTATGGACCACTAAAGAAACGGGAATCGATTATCAGGTCACCAAAAGAAAAATTGTCTCGAAATTAATCTTAAAAAGGTTATGTGTTCGGATAAGCGGTTTTCACGTTTAAGTCCCAAACGACTCTATATTTTGAGTTGAACTGTCGATATGTGTAACGTACACCATTCCTCTATATTTTGGCGCTTAAATTTCATACATACTTGGACTTTTATTTTTGAAAATTTGTTCGAATCGGGATAGTCCCTTTAAGGGCTAGATTGGTGGAAGATCCGAGCGTAACTTTGTTCAATACAATTATAAACAGGGGGTTTGATAAGATATAAACTTTAAAGGAAGATTGGTTATTTTAGTTAGGGTCATACACGAGAGTGTAGTAAAAGTTTTAAAGTTCAAATTATATTGGCTAAAGTAGATTATATAGGTTAAATTATAAAATGATACATAACATGTAGCCGAGTCTCTAAAGTTATTTGAGTATTATTTCTCGTTTTGGGCTGCAGATAGTTTATGCTGTATATCGTCATAAAGATCTATTTTAACTTTTACTTTGTTCACTGCTTTTGCATATATTTGTTCGTTAAAGTACCATGCTTTTTCGCAGATATCTGCGATTAAATTATGAAAGTGGCGATTAAATTTTCATTTGGGCGAAAATTTTTGTGATAAAGTTTTGGGGTACTGGCGATTCTTTTTTAGAATTGGCGAAAAAAAAAATTATAAAATTCTAACCGTATTTATCCTTGATTAACCATATAGCGGCATACTATAAATCAATCAACTTGTTGATTATCCCGAACGTGTCATGAGTAACACTAAACACTTGTCTAGGATTAATGGTTTCAACTGACTGATAATTGTCGATCATAAAGCCTATATCTAGCCATTGTTCATCATTAATTAACCCTAACAAATAGATTAGCGGTGACTTTTTGATGTTGTGTAATGAAAACAAAGGGGAGTAATCAAAATGGCTGATCATTGCTGGCAACTCTTTTGAAGGAGAGTTACATGATTTGATAGTTGAATTTCGTTTACTGTACGTGGCTTCATACATCATGTATAAATATTGGACACCAAGGAAGAGTTGCACCGCCCTGCCATTCTACCGGACAGAACGACCAGACCGACAAAATGACCAAAATATATATATATGTACATATTATGTCTCTGTATTTAAATGTTTTTGTCTGTTCGAAATTGTCCATTTTGTCTATATGTTCGTCCATGTTCATGTATGTCTTGCACTGTGCTCGTCTGTCTATGTCTGTGATCGTCTCAAATAGCACTTTTTTACTTTGCACCAGTTAGTCAATGTTTCTGTACATATATATATAAATACAGTAGAACTTGTATTAAGCAAGCACCCAAGGGAAATTTAAAAATGCTTGCTTAATGGAGGTGCCCTTTGACTAGAGGTATCCAATATTGCCCCAACCACAAAAAATAAAGATATAGATTGCATATATTTTTTTATTCACATAGTATAACAATAACAATACATGTACTTTTTATCTAGTTGTAAATTCAAAGTAGTCGCGTATACATGTTTGTTTAGTAATACTGGATCTCTGGCCCCCAATATTTCTTTTACTTTCATCATAGCGTCTAAAAGCGTTTCAAAATGCCGTGAATTTGAGTATTTCCCACCCCAACTATTTTAGTGATTACGCGACCACTTAATAAAATCTCGGTGCTTTTTGTGCTGACATAAATTAATTACGCTTGGGTGCATTGGGAGCGAACATCAATACTTGCATCGATAAATTTGACCGTCGCTGAATCTTGCGCCGAACGAAAATACTTTACTCAAATCTCGAACATAACTTCTGTAAACTTCGATACTATTGTCTACCATTGTGATGCATTCGATGTTTATCCATTTTTGTGAAGCAAATCGATGAATTAATTTTATATTATCAAAAAAGCACATGAACAAAAATCCATCGCTGATTTGATCACCGATCCACAGGGGGTGTAACTCTGTATGTAATATTATAGGGGGCGCTAAAACGTCTGTTTAACAACAAAGTTGCAATGGAAAAGAGATACTAGATGATCGTAACAAAACTCGGTACTTTCATTTTATTCAATCAGTATCAAATAATGTGTCGTTACGCGTGAAAACAATCATTAGGTTAGTCGTTTAATAAAACAAAAGATTAATAAACAGATAATCCCGAGTTGATTGTTATTTTTACATTTCTTTTTACCTGATTAGTGGGGTCCAGTTAATTAACTACTACTCACGGGATTAGCGGGAGTGTTGCAAAGAAAGAACGACAATGGCTGTTGAATGGGCGATGTTTTGTTAGAGGAGTGACCGTTGAAACAATAGAATTTTTACGGAGGGAATTAATCGTGGTGCCCGTTGCACGCGTTGAACAGGTGCGTGTTTAGTAGAGGTTATATTACTTAAAAATCGCTCGGGGGGATTTTTTGGTGCTCGTTGAAGCAAGTGTTCGCTGATTAGGAGTGCACGCCCGAGCAAGTTCTACTGTACATTCAATTATCTATTTTCCACTAATCACTTTGTAAATATTCTCATCATACACAAATAACATGTTATTGTCTGCGATATCACCTCGGTGGAAGCGGACGTTAAATAAAGCTATTTCACACAATTGGACATTATTATTCAAAATTATATATCGCAATGGGTCAAAAATGAAAGAGTGAGTTGAATAGCCACGATTCTGGAGTGAGAAAACTGCCTTTTTTCCATTACCGCCGCCGAAGTGTTCTAATATTAACGAAGAGTCTGACGTCGGCTCCTCTAGACGAAATGAACTTGATGCTACGATTCAGATGCTGATACCATCACCATACCCGAAATCAACAATAGACCTATTGTACACGCGAAACGGAAATTCAAAGAAAACTGGAAATTTGGCAACCCTTGGCTTGTCAAATTTGATGTCAATCACATTAACAAAAAACTCACTTGATCTCATTTACAAAATGGGCCAATGTAAAGCAAAGGAGAATCTTGTAAATTGTAAATATGTTTAAAGAATGTTAAAGAAATAAAAAAAAATATTATGTTATTACAACATGTGTTTTTTATCATATATTTTTGGCAGATAAAATATTCAAGTTGGCGGAAAAAAAATGAAAGCAAGTGTGAACCCTGGTTGTAATACAATAACTTTGCTCTGAAGATAAATATATACAAATTATGACCATAATAATTTTTGTGTGATTCAGCCAATCAGAATCTTCTTAATCAGTGGGCTCAGTCAAATGACGCTATTAATTAGGTTACGAGATTCACTTACTTGAGACAAAGGGAACTGTGGCATTCTAGCTTTTGATGTACACTTGCTTGTTTGGGGAAGGAATTGTGCTTGTACTAGTGTTGTCTGCAGTGCTTATTTTCAACTTCTTTGCTTTGCTAACTTCAGAGGTAACTTTCTTATAACGTGATCGGTGCAAACTTTTGTTTTACATAATTATAATTAGTTCCGTGGTGCCCGTGTCGTTTATTTGAGACTTGTCTCTTCGCCTTTCACGACATTAGCACGATTCCTTTGTTTCTGTTCATAATGGCGATTCCGTGATATAGCAGCCGCATAGATCGCAGTCCAGTGTTTTTATCACCAAATAGTGATACTAAATTTTACTTCTTTTTCAAATTTTATTTTTAAGAATATACAGAATTTATATATTAAGCATTCAGACAATATAGCCAATATTAAGGTTATCAGTTGCTCTTTCCATACATTTAATGTCAATATTTTGATTTAAAGTAACTGGCTAAAAGCATGTTTGGTGTTGACTGTTTTATAATCTCTGAATGCCAGTACGTTTATTAAGAGAAACCTTGAGCCAAGTTTTATACAGTTAACAATTTGCAGTCAAGTGTCAATGCCTTTACTTTCTTTATGGCTTAAAGCTTATTAAATAATTCTATTAACTTTATTATAAAATTTCAACCAATGAAATTTATATTTAACTTCTTTTCATTTTTCATTTGATGTGGTACAATATTTTCTATCTTTAATTCGATTTGTTGAAATCATTGTCCTTTTGTCTGTATGCAAATTAGTTGCTTTAAAAGATCTCTACACACAGACAAGAGGACAGATTGGAGACACACACAGACAAGAAGATCGAATGCCTTGTATATAATTTGTAAATAATGTATTTTTAAACTGTATATAAAGTAATATTGAAATGGATTTGGACTTGGACCTTTAATGAACAGTGACCGCCTTCACCAGAATACTTCTCCAAATGAGCTATGCTACACCCCCAATCCTCACTCATCCATATGTATGAAATATTACAGATGTACATATATATCACCTGGGTGCATATTCTAAAAGAATAGCCCCAAAGAGCCGGTGATATAATGGTGGAAGATGAACCTCTAACATGCCAAGCGAGAACTGAAGATCTAATGGTTTGAACAAAAACATTCAAGAACAGATTGGAGATACAAGTGGATTCCTAGATTTGGTTCATATGCGATCAGAGAATTAGTTTGGTAAGTTAAATCAACTATTTCTTGTACCATTCTCGAAAATTTACATTTAGTGTGTGACAATAATTATCATTCTTTTTGAAAATAGACTTATTTACTAGTTGATTTCAACCTAAGTCAGAATCATTAAGATGGGTCATTCTCACTCGAAGGAACTAGATTGTAATACCAAATCTTCGACTTCCGATATAAATGTTATCGCTTCCCTAAATAAAAATTTTGTAAATGTGACTTTAGGCAATACTGTCATAAAACGTCTCATTGATACAGGGGCGAGCATATCTTGTATTTCCAAATCACTGTTAGATAAATTTTTACCAGATGCAGAAATATCATCGTCAGATATAACTTATATTTCTGGTGTCGGGGGGTCAATCTGTTAAAGTAGTAGGCAATACTCTACTTGAATTTCAAATTTCTAACACTAGTATTATTCATAAATTTTACATCTTTAATTATATCCAACATGATTTTATAATTGGTAATGATTTACTTATTGATACAAATGCTGAAATTAGTCATAAAAAAAATTTTGACTTTAAATGAAGGATTAATTCATGTGGCATATATGCACTCCCAGATAGCACAATAGAAAATAAAAGTACTAAAGTAAAAGTACAACCCAGTGCAACTAAAGAGGCATCAGATAAAATACTTAAGTGCCAGGGATATAGAAAACATCAAGTGGGATTCGTAAGGACCATCAAAGACATATCAATTGATCCTTATTCAGAAATATTAATTCCAGCTAAAATATCCAAAATACCTTTGAATAAAATTGTATATATTGAACCCACATCGAGAATTCAAAAAAAGAAAAAATTATTAGGTGGTAAAAGTATCATTAAAACAGATGTTAATAGAGGTTATGTTAGGTTTTTAAATTCTTCAGAGGAGCAAATTAAAATTAAAGCTAATACTATAATAGCGAAAGCTCATATCATAAATAAAGATCATATTTTAGACATAGAGCAAGAGAAACAAAATCATAATAATTTTACAGTCTCAAATATCCAGTGTCCAGAACATGAATCGGTGGAAAGAGCTAAGTCTTTGGGATTCAATTTAGAAAACTCTGATTTATCACAAAAACAGAAGACACAAGCCAACAGTGAGGCTGATGTCCCCCGCCGAAATCCCAAAATAAATAGAAGACACATATTAATTAATCGCACATTTATTTTTTTCAATGTATCGAGCAATCAAACTGTACACGAAGTGTCATCCAAAAGTGTTTTATAAAGAAAAATGCTAAAACCGACGAGA
The DNA here is from genome assembly GCA_036850965.1 of Patella caerulea. NCBI lineage: Eukaryota > Metazoa > Mollusca > Gastropoda > Patellidae > Patella > Patella caerulea. The sequence goes on along the minus strand of JAZGQO010000001.1, from coordinate 42,334,868 downwards.
AAAATGAAAATATACCCTAGTTAGGGGGACCCTAAAGGCAGACAAAAGGGCCCCTCTGGCCAAGGGAAAGGGCCCTTGAGTCCAAGTCAATCGTTTCTATACACCGTTACTGTCGAATCTATTACTAAGTGAGAATGCAGTCATTGTATTGGCATAAAAATCATCAATCAAGATGAACCTAAGTTATCTTGTCCCAAAGTACATGTATCTACCAATCAAATTGCTTATCTCTGCTTACCCTAAGCAGAAAATGCTCATCTTCGAACTCCATCAAGGCACTGACCTAATAAGCATATACACTAAGTTTGAACATTTTAACTCAATTAGAAGGAGAGTTATTGTGTTCCAAAGTCTCGACTACTCTCGACCAATCAGACTGCGTATCGCTCTGCTTACCTTGAGCAGAAAATGCTCATTATCGAACTTAGTCAAGGTATTACTGTAATGAAACTATACACTAAGTTTCATCACTCTCACTTAATTAGAACTAAAGTTATCGTGTCCCAAAGCATCAACCAATAAAATTGCTTATCTGTGCTTACCCTAAGTGGAAAATGCTCATCTTCGCACTCCATCAAGGCATTGACCTTATAAGCATATACACCAAGTTTGAACATTTTAACTCAATTAGAAGAAGAGTTATTGTGTTCCAAAGTCTCGACCAATCAAATTGCGTATCGCTCTGCTTACCCTGAGCAGAAAATGCCTCATTATTGAACTTAGTCAAGGTATTACTGTAATGAAACTATACACCAAGTTTCATCACTCTCACTTAATTAGAACTAAAGTTATCGTGTCCCAAAGCATCAACCAATAAAATTGCTTATCTCTGCTTACCCTAAGCGGAAAATGCTCATCTTCGAACTCCATCAAGGCATTGACCTTATAAGCATATACACCAAGTTTGAACATTTTAACTCAATTAGAAGAAGAGTTATTGTGTTTCAAAGTCTCGACCAATCAAATTGCGTATCGCTCTGCTTACCCTAAGCGGAAAATGCTCATCTTCTAACTCCATCAAGGCATTGACCTAATAAGCATATACACCAAGTTTGAGCATTTTAACTCAATTAGAAGGAGAGTTATTGTGTTCCAAAGTCTCAACCAATCAAATTGCTCTGCTTACCCTGAGCAGAAAATGCTCATTATCGAACTTAGTCAAGTTTCATCACTCTCACTTTTAATTAGAACTAAAGTTATCGTGTCCCAAAGCATCAACCAATCAAATTGCTTATCTCTGCTTACCCTAAGCGGAAAATGCTCATCTTCGAACTCCATCAAGGCATTGACCTAATAAACACATACACCAAGTTTGAACATTCTAGCTCAATTAGGAAGAGAGTTATTGTGTCCCAAAAAGTGTGACGGACAGACAGACAGTCGGACGAACCCATTTTAATTACTAGGCTTCTTAGGTCAATACAGAGATATATTCGCAACAAATCTATCAGAATTAGGCAAAGCAAAAGGGTATATGCACAAAATTAATACAAATAATGCACCACCAATTAGATCACGACCATATAGACAAAGTACTGATGCAAAGGGTATTACCGAAAAATTAACCAAGGAAATGTTAGACAACGGTGTAATAGAACCATCTTCCAGTAGTTGGGCATCTCCAATTGTGTTAGTTAAGAAACCAGATGGCAGTCATAGGTTTGCAGTAGACTATAGAAAATTAAACCAAGTCACAGAACCTATGACACATCCATTACCACTCTTGTCAGACACCATAGATCTCATTGCTGCTGCAAATGCTACTATTTTTTCGGTAATAGACTTGCAATCAGGATTTTGGCAACAGGAATTAGATCCAGAAAACAAAACACAAAACTGCTTTTGTCACGCACCAAGGATCATTTGAATTTAATCGGCTCAGATTTGGCTTGCGTAACTCGGCGGCCGCATTTCAAATGATGATGAACTCCGTGTTGCGAGGGCTAAATTGGAAAATCACGTTAGTCTACGTAGATGATTTAATCATTTTTAGTCAAAACTTTAAATCTCATTTAAATGATTTACGGCAAATCTTCAACAGACTTCGCGAAGCAAATCTAACAGTAAAACCATCAAAATGTCAATTTGCTAAGAAAAAAGTTAAATATTTGGGACACATTTTAAGTAAAGAAGGCATTAGCGTTGATGAAAACAAAAAAAGAGCAGTAACAGAATTTCCTACACCAAAGAATGTGAAACAGGTACGTAGTTTTTTTTAGGAACTATTATCAACAATTTATCAAAAATTATTCGAAGATTGCCTCTCCTTTAAATGCTTTACTGCAAAAGGACATAACATTTCTATGGACAAAAGAAGGTGATGTTGCATTTGAGAATCTTAAGAAGCATCTAACTTCAGGTCCGATTCTGAAATTTCCAGATTTCAGGAAACAATTTATTATTTCAACAGATGCATCTAATGATTCTATTGGCTTTGTTTTAGGGCAGAAGGATGATCAAAATAGAGAATATGTGGTTGCTTACGGAGGTAGAGCATTACATGGTGCTGAAAAGAAATGGTCAATTTCTGAAAAAGAAGGCTTACCGCTAGTTGAAGCTGTAAAAACATACCGGCCATACATAGTTAACCAAGAATTTCTCGTATTTACTGATCATAGTGGTTAAAAAGCATTAAGGATAAAACTAGTCGCCTTGGAAGATGGTCTATGCTTTTAGGAGAGTATCGCTTTGACATCCAACATAGAGCAGGTTCCAAGAATGGAAATGCTGACGGCTTACAAGAAGAATCTACCCTCCCTCAGACAATCCAAATAAGTTCCTTGAGGATCAGCCAGTCTATTGCTGCCAGGAGAAAAAGCTAGAAACAATCTACACATTCGAGTATGAGACGGATCAATATGAAGTGCAGCATTCCTCATGCACTCTTCCACTAGTTGCTGCAGCCATGGACAAAGCGGATGATCAAGGTAATCACAATTCTTGCACAATATTAAATGATCCAAATTTATGCCAGCTGCAACGTAATTGTGAAGATCTGTCGGATATCATAATCTTTAAAGAAAGTAATATACTGCCTGATGACGAGAAGATGGCGAAATCCATCAACATTAGGTCCAAAGATAATGAATTAGAAGATGGAATCTAAAATATACAGGCCCAAACAAGGAGGAAAAATTTCGAAAATTATTGGCAGTACCCAAAGCACTTCAAAATGATGTCTTAATTGCATCCCATGACTTAAATTTTGGTGGATGTCATCAAGGCCAAGAGAGATTATTTGAAACCATCAGAATGAAGTACTACTGGCGCAATATGTTCAATGATATTCATCAGTATGTCAAGACCTGTGAAGATTGCCAAAGATGTAAGAGAAATTTCCATGGAAAGATAACTCCACTCAATCCTCTACCATTTAACGAGATTTTCAGTAGATGGCATATGGATGTATTGCAGTTAACCCCAACACCAGATGGTTACAAATATGTTCTATTAATTACTTTCTGAAAGTACTAGCAAATGGCCAGAAGCATTTCCTTTAAAGACACAGCAGGCTCCTGAAATTGCTAATGTACTGTACAAAGAAATATTTACCAGGTATGGAGCTCCAAAGTCACTCTGCTCCGATCTCGGTCAAAATTTCATGTCATCATTGGTCAAGGCACTTTCAGAATTGTTTCAGATCAAGCGAACCCATACCACACCGTACCATCCTCAGACCAATGCAGCATGTGAGCGAATGAATTCCTTCATTATCCAGTCATTACGGATATATTGCGATGAGAATCATACCAACTGGGCCGATTTACTACCAGGTGTCATGATGGCTTACAGACTAAGTCCAGCCACACAATCAACTGGTTCCTCACCATTCGCAATGCTTTTTGGGAAAGAAATGCGGGTTCCGCTTGATTCTCAGTTAATACCCAAAGACACGCTACCAAGATCAAGTAAGGACTACCTAACAAAAGTCAATGAGCAACTAGAAATCACCAGAAAAATTGCAGCAGCGAAAATGGAAAGTGCTCAACAAAAATACAAAGGTCAGCATGATAAGAAATCAGAAGAACCAAGATTTGAAAAGGGAACAAAGGTATTGTTGTTTTGTTCAAAATGCAAGGTAGGATTAGCACCAAAACTTTGCAAGAAGTGGCTTGGACCTTACTACATTGTAGACCTTGGACCAAAATACACCTACAAACTTAGATGTTCTGATGACAAACCCTTGAAATATCTTACAAATGCCAATCGTCTAAAGAAATATTTTGACCCTGCAACACGCCCAACAAATGTACCTATTGAGTCCAAAGAGGAATTAAATCCAGAAGAACTTGAAGAGGAACAAGATACAGGACAGAAATTAAATCCAGAAGAACTTGAAGAGGAACAAGATACAGGACAGAAATCTACTGACGAAGCGACCAATGATTCTTTACAATCTAATTCGCAGCAACAAACACAATCTCAAGTGTCGAAATCAAAAATGAAGCACAGATTGTAAAAATTATTAAAGCAGCACAGTTCCAGGGACGAAAGTCATATCTAATCAAACTGATTGATGGGTCAACACAATGGCAATTTACAGAACAGTTACCTGAGAAATTTCGCAAGGAGTTCCACATTATGAGAAACGAAGCTGGTAAGAAACGGAAGCGCCCTCTCCGGAACCATAAATTTTTTTCAAGAAGGATGAAGATATCACCAAATCACAGAATTCGACAAATATACAAAATGTGAATATGATAAAACATCAGCAAAATACAAAACAAGATTTAGAAAAAATGATGGCTGACTTCAAAGTTAACACTAACATTAAAATGCTGTGCGATATGAGAAACATGAAGACAGGCCTTGAAAGAAAAATGATGCAAATGGATAAAGGATTAAAGCTATGGATAGAAGAGGGACAAAACCTTTGTCATGAACAGAGAAGCCAGAATTTTGATGAAATAGTAGACCACATTTGGATGAAAATAGAGAGCCTATCAAAACATTGTGACAATCGCTGTAACAATAATTATAAGGAAATATCTGATCTAACAGACTATTGTAATTATTTTTCTAATGATCTTTTTAAGCATGTACAATACAATAAAGCAGTTTCCACAGCAACTTTTAAAGCGTTGATTACATCGGTACACAAGGCAGTTACACAGACTTTAACTGCATTACACAGTACAAAAAAAAAAAGGAAGTTAGAACAGATTCATTCCATTGAAAAAAGAAAAAAAAAACAAAATTATTATAACTAGATCTGCTACTGTCCCATGCAGATATGAAAGCTTTCATATTCACAGTCACTTCGTGTCACATGTCATGGGTCATATGAATAATCCGAACAAGAAAAAATAAATCATTAAAATCGGTCACAATCTAGCGAAATTAATGTGATTTTTCACTCGTAAACAACTTTGTCGGCACGAAAAACATCAAAGGCGAAATTCGAATTTTTGAAATATTCAAATACCGAAAATTCGACCTGTATCCTGGCTATCCTGAAATGTATTAAATTTTAGACATAGGAAACGCATTGAACATACTATGCCCTATTGTTTTGGTTTACATGTCTGTAAATGTCGATTTTTCACTATGTTTCATATTCACTTCAAAATGGCGCCCATTAGCTGACCTAAATCAAAATTATGCTCTGAACTTTTTTTAGGTTTTCCTTCAAGGATTCAGAAAATATAACTCCAATGTCTGTAAGTGCAATATCACATAAGTTCTATTGTTTTTTCACGTTTCAAGATGGTGGCACTTCGGGTTCGATCGACAAACGCCATGTTTTGTGTACAAATCAGTAATTACTTGTCTAGTATCGAATATAAAAATTAGGTCATTCTGATCTTTATTTCGACGATTTTTTCGAAAAATTTGATTCTTAATCTCACTGTTTCAAATCGCAACAGTAATGTCTACGTACAGAGTAAATTTCATGAAAATCGTACAACTATTAAAGAAGTTGTCAATTTGGTCTCAACTTCCGGTTCGAAATCACAGCGACGAATTTTCGAATATAACAAAACTAAGCTCCCCCTGACCAGCTTAATCGTTTGCAATAAACGTTTGTCCCTTAAAATTGGCAAATTGCTTACTTTAAATTGAAAGATAGGCTAGCACTGCCAGGCAGGATACGCCCACATTTTTGAGAGATGGATAGAGAACAAGCAATACCAAAAGTGATTTTTCCTACATCATTAAGTCCTGTATTTCATACTGTATTGGGAGCACCCATTTTGTTGGTCAGTTCCAGTCTGATATTCATGAAATTCGAAGCCGACAATGATTATGGTGTGACGGTACACAACCTAGAAATGTTACTTTTTTTGTCAAAATCCGATAAGAATTGTGACCTGTAGGGAGTCCACAACCATGATATACCATATTTTTACAATATTCGCGTACAAACGGTGACCATTTCGTCCGGCAATTTTGGTACGATTTTCACGAAATTCCATCTCAACCTTCCTTACGGTGCAACAGTAATATAATCAGAGTTTTTTTTTTAAATCAGATAATAATTGTTCGAGAGATAGACAGAGAACAAGCAATACCGAAAGTGATTTTTCCTACAATCAAAGGCCATAATTCATTAAGTTACAATTTGATATGCGCAAATACCGAAAAAGAATAAAGATCTTTAGGTTATAAACAAGCATTTCAGGTTTCATCAAAATCGAAAAGATAGGCTGGCACTGCCAGGCAGGATACGCCCACATTTTTGGGAGATGGATAGAGAACAAGCAATACCGAAAGTGATTTTTCCTACATCATTAAGTCCTGTATTTCATACTGTATTGGGAGCAGCCATTTTGTTGGTCAGTTCCAGTCTGATATTCATGAAATTCGAAGCCGACACAACGTAGAAATGTTATTTTTCGTCAAAATCGGATAAGAATTGTGACCTGTAGAGAGTCCACAACCATGATATACCATATTTTTACACTATACGCGTACAAACGGTGACCATTTCGTCCGGCAATTTTGGTACGATTTTCACGAAATTCGAACTCAACCTTCCTTACGGAGCAACAGTAATATAATTAAAGTTTTTTTTAAATCAGATAATAATCGTTCAAGAGATAGACAGAGAACAAGCAATACCGAAAATGATTTTTCAAACAATCAAAGGCCATAATTCATTAAGTTACAATTTGATATGCACAAATATCAAAAAGAATAAAGATCTTTAGGTTATAAACAAGCATTTCAGGTTTCATCAAAATCGAATTAAAATTGTCACCTCTACAGGGTCCACAACTTTGATATACCATATTTTTACACTGTTCGCGTACAAACGGCGGCCATTTTTTCTGGCAATTATAGTCCGATTTTCTCGAAATTCGAACTGAACCTTCCGTAGGGTGTAACGGTGATAGAGTCAAATGTTTTTTTAAATTGGATAATAATTGTGACCTCCAGAGGGACCATAGTCGATTTTTCGGACAATCAGGGGCCATAATTCAGGAAGTTATGATCTGATATGCGCAAATAACGAAAGGAACCAAGATCTTTGGGTTATAACCATGCATTTCAAGTTTCATCAAAATCGAATTAAAATTGTGACCTCTACAGGGTCCACAACCATGATATACAATTTTTTAACAGTATTCGCGTACAAACGGCGGCCATTTTGTATGGCAATTTTGGTCCGATTTTCCCGAAATTCGAACTCAACCTTCCTTACGGTGTAACGGTAATATTATAAACCGTTTTATTAAATCGGATAATAATTGTGACCACCAGAGGGACCACAAGCTAAAATAAGGCGATTTTGCGTATAATCAGGGGCCATAATTCAGGAAGTTACGTTCCAATATGCGCAAATATCGAAAGGAACCAAGATCTTTGGGTTATAACCATGAATTTCAAGTTTCATCAAAATCGATTTAAAAATGTGACTTTTACAAGGTCCACAACCCATGATATACAATTTTTTAACAGTATTCGCGTACAAACGGCGGCCATTTTGTATGGCAATTTTCGTCCGATTTTCCCGAAATTCGAACTCAACCTTCCTTAGGGTGTAACGGTGATATAATCAAACGGTTTTTTAAATCGGATAATAATTGTGACCTCCAGAGGGACCACAAGCTAAAAAGGGTGATTTTTCGGACAATCAGGGGCCATAATTCAGGAAATTACATTCCGATAGGTGCAAATATCGAAAGGAACCAAGATCTTTGGGTTATAAACATGCATGTCAAGTTTCATCAAAATCGGTTCAAAATTGTGACCTCTATAGGGTCCACAAGCTAAAAACGTGACTTTTCGTACAATCAGGGGCCATAATCCATGAAGTTTTCATCCGATACATGCCAATATCGAAAGGAACCGAGATCTTTTGGGGATAAACCTATATTTCAAGTTTCGTCAAAATCGGATAAGAATTGTGACCTGTAGAGAGTCCACAAACAAATTGTGGACGGACGGACGGACGTCCGGACGGACAGGGGCGACGACAATATACGTCCACATAAAAATGTGGGCGTATAATAAAATTGTCACCTCTACAGGGTCCACAACTTTGACATACCATATTTTTACACTGTTCGCGTACAAACTGCGGCCATTTTTTCTGGCAATTATGGTCCAATTTTCTCGAAATTCAAAGTCAGCCTTTCATAGGATGTAACGGTGATAGAGTCAAACGTTTTTTCAAATCGGATAATAATTGTGACCTCCAGAGGGACCATAGGCGATTTTTCGGACAATCAGGGGCCATAATTCAGGAAGTTACGATCCAATATGCCCAAATAACAAAAGGAACCAAGATCTTTGGGTTATAACCATGAATTTCAAGTTTCATCAAAATCAAATAAAAAATGTGACTTCTACAGGGTCCAAAACCTTGATATACCATTTTTTAACAGTATTCGTGTACAAACGGCGGCCATTTTATATGGCAATTTTCGTCCGATTTTCCCGAAATTCGAACTCAACCTTCCTTAGGGTGCAACGGTGATATAATCAAACGTTATTTTAAATCGGATAATAATTGTGACCTCCAGAGGGACCACAAGCTAAAAAGGGTGATTTTTCGGACAATCAGGGGCCATAATTCAGGAAATTACATTCCGATAGGAGCAAATATCGAAAGGAACCAAGATCTTTGGGTTATAAACATGCATTCAAGTTTCATCAAAATCGGTTCAAAATTGTGACCTCTATAGGGTTCACAAGCTAAAAACGTGATTTTTCGTACAATCAGGGGCCATAATCCATGAAGTTTTCATTTGATACATGCCAATATCGAAAGCAGCCGAGATCTTTTGGGGATAAACCTATATTTCAAGTTTCGTCAAAATCGGATAAGAATTGTGACCTGTAGAGAGAACACAAACAAATTGTGGACGGACGGACAGGGGCGACGACAATATACGTCCACTTAAAAATGAGGGCGTATAAAAAAGGCGATTTTGCGTATAATCAGCGGCCATAATTAAGGAAGTTACGATCCGATATGCGCAAATATCGAAAGGAACCAAGATCTTTGGGTTATAACCATGAATTTCAAGTTTCATCAAAATCGAATCAAAATTGTGACCTCCACAGGGTCCACAACCTTGATATACCATTTTTTAACAGTATTCGCGTACAAACGACGGCCATTTTGTATGGCAATTTTCGTCCGATTTTCCTGAAATTCGAACTCAACCTTCCTTAGGGTGTAACGGTGATATAATCAAACGGTTTTTTAAATCGAATAATAATTGTGACCTCCGGAACCACAAGCTAAAAAGGGTGATTTTTCGGACAATCAGGGGCCATAATTCAGGAAATTACATTCCGATAGCCGCAAATATCGAAAGGAACCAAGATCTTTGGGTTACAAACATGCATGTCAAGTTTCATCAAAATCGGTTCTAAATTGTGACTACTATAGGGTCCACAAGCTAAAAACGTGATTTTTCGTACAATCAGGGGCCATAATCCATGAAGTTTTGATCCGATACATGCCAATATCGAAAGCAGCCGAGATCTTTTGGGGATAAACCTATATTTCAAGTTTCGTCAAAATCGGATAAGAATTGTGACCTGTAGGGAGTCCACAAAAAAATTGTGGACGTCCGGACGTCCGGACGGACAGGGGCGACAACATAATACGTCCACATGAAAATGTGGGCATATAAAAACATTACAACCGGGCATCGGGAATTTGCTAACTTATAGCAAGAAACATTTCGACTGGGCATTTCAATCGAAACAACGCCAGTTGACTCAATGACAGACGTTACGATACAGAGCGCAGGTGCTAACCATTCAGCCACGCAACCTCCGTAAATTTGGCAAATTGCTGACCTACAGCGAGAAACATATTTTCTATTTTAACAGTTTAATTTGCACAGTACCTTTAATTATCAACCGAATATTACAAAACTTTTAAAAATAAGCTCCCCCTGACAGACTTAATCGTTCGCAATAAATGTTTGCCCCCTAAAATTGGCAAATTGCTGACTTTAAAGTGAGAAACATTACAACCGGGCAAAATTTCCTGTTTTAACACTTTTACAGTACCTCTGATTACCAACCGATTATAACAAAACTTTAAAAATAAAAGAGAAAGAGAGAAATGCGGCTTAACGTCCATTCCACACAAACTAGGTCATTTCGGGGCCAACATATGTTTTTAAATTTTATTTAAAAACTTCCCTTGTGCATACGGGTCTTCATGAGTGGGAGGAAACAGAAGGACACAGAGAAAACCCACGAGGTTGGACACCATACTCCATGTCACGTGCAACCTGGAAATCGAAACGACGCCGGTTGACTCAATGACTGACGTTACGATACAGCGCGCACATGCTAAGCATTCAGCCTCCCTAAAATCGGGAAATTGCTGACGTATAGCAAGAAACATTTCAACCGGGCATTTCAATCGAAACAACGCCAGTTGACTCGGTGACAGACGTTACGATACAGAGCGCAGGTGCTAACCATTCAGCCACGTAATCCCTCTAAATTTGGCAAATTGCCGACCTACAGCTAGAGACATTTCTACCGGGCCAAATTTTCTATTTTAACAGTTTAATTTGCACGGTACCTTTAAAGCCGCAATACCACTCTTGTTGTAACTGAATAATATGTCCCAATCTTCATTCTGGTCAACAAATTGTATCATTTTACAATAGTCCAATTAATTGATGATAGAACTTTCATTTTAACACACCTAATTTAAAAAATTGGAAAAATTCTACTTTTTGATTTGAAAAGTCTAACGTAAACCTTTTCAAATGTGACTTGGATTTTAAAATATTTTCGAACCCTCTGGAAAAGTAAAATAGGATGTAATGGATAATTTACACAATAGGTAAGACACTAAAACATCTAGAACTTAGAATAAGGTTATTATTTATTTTCTTGAGCTACCAAGCTACCAACCTGGAAATCGAAACGACGCCAGTTGACTCAATGACAGACGTTACGATACAGCGCACGTATGCTAACAATTCAGCCTCCCTAAAATCGGGAAATTGCTGGCTTATAGCAAGAAACATTTCAACTGGGCGAAATTTTCTGTTTTAACAGTTTAATTACCAACCGATTATTACAAAACTTTTGATAATAAGCTCCAACTGACCAGCTTAATCATATGCAATAAACGTTTGGCCTGAATTGAAAGTTCTGCACCGAGAAAGTTCATCTCGATTTTCCGGCGTGGTTCCCCCTTGTCAGTGAGGCAGAGCGGAGGCCCTGACAAGGACAGCTGTCTAGTCGTTCAGATGGGACGAAAAACCAAGGTCGCGTGTACACTTTGGAGTGCACGTAAAATATCCCTAAGCAGTTGGAATTCGATACTTTTGAATAAGCTCTATACGATGACTAAATGTGCAGATTGTAGTCACCCAAACTGCATGTTTCGCTTAACAATGAAAGGGTGCCGTTTTCAATGTTCGATCCTTTTATTCTTCTACTCCTGATATTTTGGACTGTTGATCGAAGTTTTCATATAAAAGACTACCGATAAGACTCTTTGTAGAAGAAGTTCCAAAAAAATATTATGTTGACTTTAAGAACCTTTAAAGATGCTCCAAATCGTAAAAATACGACTTTTGGGAGTTTCGATCTCTTTGTTTCTGCTATCACTGATATTTTAAAAAGATAGGCTGGCACTGCCAGGCAGGATACGCCCACATTTTCGAGAGATGGACAGAGAACAAGCAATACCGAAAGTGATTTTTCCTACATCTTTAAGTCCTGTATTTCATACTGTATTGGGAGCAGCCATTTAGTTGGTCAGTTCCAGTCTGATATTAATGAAATTCAAAACCGACAATGATTATGGTGTGACGGTACACAACCTAGAAATGTGACTTTTCATCAAAATCGGATAAGAATTGTGACCTGTAGAGAGTCCACAACCATGATATACCATATTTTTACACTATTCACGTACAAACGGCGACCATTTCGTCCGGCAATTTTGGTACGATTTTCACGAAATTAGAACTCAACTTTCCTCATCAAAATCGAATTAAAATTGTGACCTATACAGGGTCCACAACCATGATATATCATTTTTTTTAACAGTATTCGCGTACAAACGGCGGCCATTTTGTCTGTCAATTTTGGTCTGATTTTCCCGAAATTCAAACTCAACCTTCCTTACAGTGTAACGGTGATATAATCAAACGTTTTTTTAAATTGGATAATAATTGTGACCTCCAGAGGGACCACAAGCTAAAGAAAGGGGAATTTTGCGTATAACCAGGGGCCATAATTCAGGAAGTTACAATCCGATATGCGCAAATATCGAAAAGAACCAAGATCTTTGGGTTATAACCATGAATTTCAAGTTTGGTCTGATTTTCCCAAAATTCGAACTCAACCTTCCTTACGGTGTAACGGTAATATAATCAAACGTTTTTTTAAATCGGATAATAATTGTGACCTCCAAGCTAAAAAAAAGGCGATTTTGCGTATAATCAGGGGCCATAATTCAGGAAGTTACGATCCGATATGCGCAAATATCGAAAGGAAGCAAGATCTTTGGGTTATAACCATGAATTTCAAGTTTCATCAAAATCGAATCAAAATTGTGACCTCCACAGGGTCCACAACCTTGATATACCCTTTTTTAACAGTATTCGCGTACAAACGGCGGCCATTTTGTATGGCAATTTTCGTCCGATTTTCCCGAAATTCAAACTCAACCTTCCTTAGGGTGTAACGGTGATATAATCAAACGTTTTTTTAAATCGAATAATAATTGTGACCTCCAAGCTAAAACATAACGCTAACGCTACAATATACGTCCACATTCCTACTTTGATTGATATGGTACTTTGTCAAGAAGGCTAGGCGTTTGGTTTGTTTAGCGTTGAGGGTCGTGCACCAACATTAATAGTTGCCGTCCTTAGAGTATAAGGAATAACTATACCAAGATAATCCATTCAGAATTGTGCCTTCCTAACACTAAAGGCAAAAAGTGGGCGTGGCTCTGCCCCTAGGGGTCGGGACATTCGTCAAAATCAATAGTGGACGCCCTCAGGCTATAAGGAATACATAAACCAAATGGGTGTTGCTGTCCCATGGGGGTCGGGCATGCACCCAAAACAAAAGGGGTCATCCTTAGGGTATAAGGAATAAGTATTTTAAGTTTCAAGATGACTGATTAAGAATTGTGGCCTGTAGGCGACACACAAAAAGAAAAAGGGGCGTGACTCTGCCCCTGGGGGTTGGGCATGCACCCCAAATGATAGAAATGTTCCTTAGGGTACAAAGCATAATCATTCAAAGTTTCAAGATGATACGTTAAGAAATGTGGCTTGTAGACGACAAACAAATAAATACAAGGAATGGGCGTGGCTCTGCCATTGGGGGTCGGGCATGCACCAAAAAACAATACGGATCATCCTTAGGGTAAGTATACAAAGTTTTAAGAAAATACAGTTAGAATTGCGGCTTCTAGGTGACACAGAGATACACAAAAAGAAAATGGGCGTGGCTCTGCCCCTGGGGGGTTGGGCATGCACCCCAAACGATAGGGATCATCCTTAGAGTATAAAGAGTAAGTATACAAAGTTTGAAAGAAAATCCAATAAGAATTGCGGCCTGTAGGCGACACAAAGACACACGATAAGAAAATGGGTGTGGCTCTGCCCCAGGGGGTTGGGCATGCACCCCAAATGATAGGGATGTTCCTTAGGGTACAAAGAATGTGTATGCTAAGTTTCAAAATTATAAGTTAAGAAATGTGGCCTGTAGACGACAAACAAATACATACTAGGAATGGGCGTGGCTCTGTCCCTGGGGGTCGGGCATGCACCAAAAACAATAGAGATCTTCCTTAGGGTATAAGGAATACGTATACCAAGTTTGAAGAAAATCCAGTAAGAATTGCGCCCTGTAGGCGACACAAAGACACACGAAAAGAAAATGGGCGTGGCTCTGCCCCTGGGGGTGGGGCATACACCCCAAATGACAGGGATGTTCCTTAGGGTACAAAGAATGTGTATGCTAAGTTTCAAAATTATAAGTTAAGAAATGTGGCCTGTAGACGACAAACAAACAAATACTAGAAATGGGCGTGGCTCGGCCCCTGGGGGTCGGGCATGCCCCAAAAACAATAGGGATCTTCCTTGGGGTATAAGGAATAAGTATACCAAGTTTGAAGAAAATCCATGAAGAATTGCGGCCTGTAGGCGAACCACAGACACACACACACACATACATACATACACACACACACACACACACACACACACACACACACACACACACACAGGGGCGACGGCATAATACGTTCACATTATGAATGTGGACGTATAAAAAAGAGGCGATTTTGCGTATAATCAGGGGCCATAATTCAGGAAGTTACGATCCAATATGCGCAAATATCGAAAGGAAGCAAGATCTTTGGGTTATAACCATGAATTTCAAGTTTCATCAAAATCGAATCAAAATTGTGACCTCCACAGGGTCCACAACCTTGATATACCATTTTTTAACAGTATTCGCATACAAACGGCGGCCATTTTGTATGGCAATTTTCGTCCGATTTTCCCGAAATTCGAACTCAACCTTCCTTAGGGTGTAACGGTGATATAATCAAATGGTTTTTTAAATCGAATAATAATTGTGACCTCCAGAGGGACCACAAGCTAAAAAGGGAGATTTTTCGGACAATCAGGGGCCATAATTCAGGAAATTACATTCCGATAGCCGCAAATATCGAAAGGAACCAAGATCTTTGGGTTACAAACATGCATGTCAAGTTTCATCAAAATTGGTTCAAAATTGTGACCTCTATAGGGTCCACAAGCTAAAAACGTGATTTTTCGTACAATCAGTGAAGTTTTGATCCGATACATGCCAATATCGAAAGCAGCCGAGATCTTTTGGGGATAAACCTATATTTCAAGTTTCGTCAAAATCGGATAAGAATTGTGACCTGTAGAGAGTCCACAAACAAATTGTGGAAGGACGGACGTCCGGACGGACAGGGGCGACGACATAATACGTCCACATGAAAATGTGGGCGTATAAAAATGATAGAACGATTTCACGCAACAGGATAGCTATTAGACTCTCGATCAACAAGAGTTTCACCGCCCTCCCTTCATTATAACTGAAATTATCTTGCCCTAAAGAATCAACAAATCAGCATGCTTATCTCTGCTTACCCTAGTCACAAAATGCTCATCTTTGAACTCAATCATGACATTGACATAGTTAGCGTCTACACCAAGATTGAACATTCTAGCTCAATTAGAAGGAGAGTTATTGTGTTTCAAAGTCTTGGCCCTTCAAATTGCTACTACTTTTCATATTCACTTCAAAATGGCACCCATCAATTGACCTAAATCAAAATTCTGCTCTGAACAATATTTAGGCCATCTTTCAAGGATTCAGAAAATATAACTCCCGTGTCTGTCAGTAAAATAGCAAAAAAGCCTTAAGGATTTTTGACATTTCAAGATGGTGGCACTTCCGGTTCGATCGACAAACTTCATATTTTGTGTACAAATCAGTAATTACTTATCTAGTATCAAAAAAAAAAAAAATCAGGTCATTCTGACCTATATTTCGATGATTTTTTTGAAAATTTTGATCCTTAATTTCGTCAAGGGGAGATAATTTAGAAAATTTCTAATTATAATTTTGAAGTCACATCGGTAAGATCTACTTATATACTAAATTTCATGAAAATCGTACAACTATCAAAGAAGTTTTCAAATTGGTCTAAACTTCCGGTTCGAAATCACAGCGATTAATTTTCAAAATTCGAAAATGTGAAACTGCAGATGAAAATGATTTTTTTCAAAGAAAAAAGAATTAGTAAAATCAGTCAAAAAATAACAAAGTTTCGACTATGCATTGTCATTTTTTTCATTCGTAAAATTCGGTGATTTCGGATACGTAAAACGTTTTGAAAATATATTTAATCAAGGTTTGCACCCCATTTTTGGGGGGGTAGGTCAAAATTTCAGAAAGATCCTATGGATAGATTCTGAGAAATCCGATTTGCAGAAAACACACACAAAAAAAAATAATAATAACTAGATCTGCTACTGTCCCATGCAGATATGAAAGCTTTCATATTCACTGTCACTTCCGGTCATATAAATAATCCGAAGAAGAAAAAATAAATCATTAAAATCGGTCACAATCTATCGAAATTGATGTGATTTTTCACTCGTAAACAACTTTGTCGCCACGAAAAACATCAAAAGCGAAATTCGAATTTTTGAAATATTCAAATACCAAAAATTCTGCCCGTATCCTGAAATTGAAATGTATTAAATTTTAGACATAGGCGATGCATTAAATATACTATGCCCTATTGTGTTTCTGCTCTGAATGTTTTTTAGGTTTTCTTTCAAGGGTTCAGAAAACGTAACTCCCATGTCTGTAAGTGCAATATCGCAAAAGTTCTATTGTTTTTTCACGTTTCAAGATGGTGGCACTTCCGGTTCGATCGACAAACTCCATGTTTTGTGTACGAATCAGTAATTACTTGTCTAGTATCGAAAAAAAAAATTAGGTCATTCTGACCTTTATTTCAACGATTTTTTTGAAAACTTGATTCATAATTTCACCACGGGGAGATAATTTAGAAAATTTTAAAAGTCATTTTTCAAGTCGCATCAGTAATGTCTAGTTACATACTAAATTTCATGAAAATCGTACAACTATTAAAGAAGTTGTCAAGTTGGTCTCTCTCAACTTCCGGTTCGAAATCACAGCGACGAATTTTCGAATATAACAAAACTTTTAAAAATAAGCTTCCCCTGACCAGCTTAATCGTTCGCAATAAACGTTTGCCTCTTAAAATCAGCAAATTGCTGACTTTAAAGTGAGAAACATTACAACCGGGCGAAATTTTCTGTTTTATCACTTTTACGGTACCTCTGATTACCAACCGATTATAACAAAACTTTAAAAATGAAAGAGAAAGAGAGAAATGTGCCTTAACGTCCATTCCACACAAACTAGGTCATTTCGGGGCTAACATATGTTTTTAAATTTTATTTAAAAACTTCCCTTGTGCGTACGGGTCTTCAGGAGAGGGAAGAAACCGAGAAAAACCCACGAGGTTGGACACCATACTCCATGTCACGTGCAACCTTGAAATCGAAACGACGCCGGTTGACTCAATGACAGACGTTACGATACAGCGCGCACATGCTAACCATACAGCCATTCAGCCTCCCTAAAATCGTGAAATTGCTGACTTATAGCAACAAACATTTCAACTGGGCATTTCAATGACAGACGTTACAATACAGAGCGCAGGTGCTAACCTCCCTAAATTTGGCAAATTGCGGACCTACAGCGAGAAACATTTCAACCGGGCGAAATTTTCTATTTTAACAGTTTAATTTGAACGGAACCTTTAATTATCAACAGAATATTACAAAACTTTTGAAAATAAGCTCCCCCTGACCAGCTTAATCGTTCGCAATTAAAATCGGCAAATTGCTGACTTTAAAGTGAGAAACATTACAACCGGGCGAAATTTTCTGTTTTATCACTTTTACAGTACCATGGATTACCAATCGATTATTACAAAACTTTAAAAATAAAACAGAAGGAGAGAAATGCAGCTTAACGTCCATTCGACACAAACTAGGTCATTTCGGGACTAATATATGTTTTTTAATTTTATTTATAAACTTCCCTTACGCATACTGGTCTTCTGGAGTGGGAGGAAACCGAAGGACACAGAGAAAACCCACGAGGTTGGACACCATACTCCATGTCACAGGCAACCTGGAAATCGAAACGCCGGTTGACTCAATGACAGACGTTACAACAAAGCCCGCGTATGCTAGCCATTCAGTCAGTCAGCCTCCCTAAAATCAGGAAATTGCTGACTTATAGCAAGCAACATTTCAACCAGGCAAACTTTTCTGTTTTAGCAGTTTAATTTGCATGGTACTTTACTTACCAACCGATTATTACAAAACTTTTGAAAATAAGCTCCAACTGACCAGCTTAATTGTATGCAATAAACGTTTGGCGTGAATTGAAAGTTTTGCACCGAGAAAGTTCATCTCGATTTTCCGGCGTGGTTCCCTCTTGTCAGTGAGGCAGAACGGAGGGCCTGACAAGGACAGCTGTCTAGTCGTTTGGCTGGGACAAAAAACCAAGGTCCCCTGTACACATTGAAGTGCACGTAAAATATCCCTAAGCAGTTGGAATTCGATACTGTTGAATAAGCTCTATACGATGACTAAATGTGCAAATTGTAGTCACCCCACTGCATGTTTCGCTTAACAATGAAAGGGTGCAGTTTTCAATTTTCAATCCCTTTATTCTTCTACTCCTGATATTTTGGACTGTTGATCGTTGGTTTCATATAAAAGACTACCAATAAGACTCTTTGTAGAAGAAGTTCCCAAAAAATATTATGTTGATTGAAGAGAAAAAGACCTTTAAAAATGATCAAAATCGTAAAAATATGACTTTTTGGATTTTCGATCTTTTTTTTCTGCTATCCCTGACATTTAAAAACAATGATACAATGATTTCACACAACGGGCTAGCTATTAGACTATTGATTGACAGGAGTTTCACCACCCTCTCTTCATTATAACCGAAGTTATCGTGCCCTAAAGAATCAACATATCAGCATGCTTATCTCTGCTTACCCTAAGCAGTAAATGCTCATCTTTAAACTCAATCATGACATGACCTAGTGAACGTCTACACCAAGTTTGAACATTCTAGCTTAATTAGAAGGAGAGTTATTGTGTTTCAAAGTCTCGGCCCTTCAAATTGCTACTACTTTTCATATTCACTTCAAAATGGAATCCATCAGTAGACCTAAATCAAAATTCTGCTCCCACTGATTTTTGGGCTAACCTTCAAGGATTCAGAAAATATAACTCCCGTGTCTGTAAGTAAAATAGCAAAAAAGCCTTAGGGATTTTTCACGTTTCAAGATGGTGGCACTTCCGGTTCGATCGACAAACCTCATATTTTGTGTACAAATCAGTAATTACTTATCTAGTATCCAAAATAAAAAATCAGGTCATTCTGACCTATATTTCGATGATTTTTTTGAAAATTTTGATCCTTAATTTCGTCAAGGGGAGATAATTTTAAAAATTTCTAATTACATTTTTTAAATCACATCGCTAAGATCTACTTATATACTAAATTTCATAAAGATCGTACAACTATTAAAGAAGTTGTCAAATTGGTTTAAACTTCCGGTTCGAAATCACAGCGACGAATTTTCGAAATTCAAAAATGTGAAACTGCAGATGAAAATGATTTTTTTCAAGGTATTCAAAGAAAAAAGAATTAGTAAGATCGGTCAAAAAATAACAAAGTTACGACTATGCATTGTCAGTTTTTTCGTTCGTAAAATTCGGTGATTTCGGATTCGTAAAACGTTTTGAAAATATATTCAAACAACGTTCGGACCCCATTTTTGGGGTGTGTAGGTCAAAATTTCAGAAAGATCCTATGGTAGATTCTGAGAAATCCGATTTGCAGAAAACACACACTAAAAAAAATAATAATAACTAGATCTGCTACTGTCCCATGCAGATATGAAAGCTTTCATATTCACAGTCACTTCCTGTCACATGTCATGGGTCATATAAATAATCCGAACAAGAAATAATAAATCATTAAAATCGGTCACAATCTAGCGAAATTAATGTAAAGAACTTTGTCGGCACGAAAAACATCAAAGGCAAAATTTGAAATATTGAAATACCAAAAATTCGACCCGGCTACCCTGAAATGTATTAAATTTTAGACATAGGAGACGCATTGAGCATACTATGCCCTATTGTGTCGATTTTTCACTATGTTTCGTATTGACTTCAAAATGGCGAACATCAGCTGACCTAAATGAAAATTCTGCTCCAAACGTTTCTTAGGTTTTCCTTCATGGATTCAGAAGATGTAACTCCCATGTCTGTAAGTGCAATATCGCAAAGGTTCTATTGTTTTTTCACGTTTCAAGATGGTGGCACTTCCGGTTCTATCGACAAACTCCACGTTTTGTGTACGAATTAGTAATTACCTGTCTAGTATCGAATTTTTTTTAGGTCATTCTGACCTTTATTTCGACGATTTTTTTGAAAAATTTGATTCTTAATTTCACCAAGGGAAGATAATTTAGAAAAATTTAAAAGTCATTTTTCAAGTCGCATCAGTAATGTCTACTTACATACTAAATTTCATGAAAATTGTACAACTATTAAAGAAGTTGTCAAGTTGGTCTCAACTTCCGGCTCGAGATCACAGCGACGAATTTTCGAATATTACAAAACTTTTAAAAATAAACTTCTCCTGACCGGCTTAATCGTTCGCAATAAACGTTTGCCCCTTAAAATCGGCATATTGCTGACTTTAAAGTGAGAAACATTACAACCGGGCGAAATTTTCTGTTTTATCACAATTACAGTACCATTGATTACCAACCGATTATTACAAAACTTTAAAAATAAAAGAGACAGAGAGAAATGCGGCTTAGCGTCCATTCGACACAAACGAGGTCATTTCGGGACTAACATATGTCTTTTATTTTATTTAAAAACTTCCCTTGCGTGTATGGGTCTTTAGGTGTGGGAGGAAAACCCAAGGACACAGAGAAAACCCACGAGGTTGGACACCATACTCCATGTCACGTGCAACCTGGAAATCGAAACAACGCCGGTTGACTCAGTGACAGACGTTACTATACAGCACGCACATTCTAACCATTCGACCATTCAGCCTCCCTAAAATCGGGAAATTGCTGACTTATAGCAAGAAACATTTCAACCGGGCATTTCAATCGAAACAACGCCAGTTGATTCAATGACAGATGTTACGATACAGAACTTAGGTGCTAACCATTCAGCCACGCAACCTCCCTAATTCAGCCACGCAACCTCCCTAAATTTGGCAAATTGCTGACCTACAGCGAGAAACATTTCAACCGGGCAAAATTTTCTATTTTAACAGTTTAATTTGCACCGTACCCTTAATTATCAACCGAATATTACAAAACTTTTAAAAACAAGCCCCCCCCCCCCGACCAGCTTAATCGTTCACAATAAACCTTTGCCCCTAAAATCGGCAAATTGCTGACTTTAAAGTGAGAAACATTACAACCGGGCGAAATTTCCTGTTTTATCACTTTTACAGTACCTCTGATTACCAACCGATTATTACAAAACTTTAAAAATAAAAGAGAACGAGAGAAATACGGCTTAACATCCATTCCACACACACTAGGTCATTTCGGGGTTAACATATGTTTTTAAATTTTATATAAAAACTTCCCTTGCGCGTACGGTTCTTCGGGAGTGGGAGGAAACCGAAGGACACAGAGAAAATCCACGAGGTTGGACACCATACTCCATGTCCGGTGTAACCTGGAAATCGAAACGGCGCCGACTGACTCAATGACAGACGTTACGATACAGCGCGCACATGCTAACCATTCAGCTATTCAGCTTCCCTAAAATCGGGAAAATGCTGACTTATAGCAAGAAACATTTCAACCGGACATTTCAATTGAAACAACGCCAGTTGACAGACGTTACGATATAGAGTGCAGGTGCTAACCATTCAGCCACGTAACGATACCTTTAGCTATCAACCGAATATTACAAAACTTTTAAAAATAAGCTCCCCCTGGCCAGCTGAGAAACATTACAACCGGGCAAAATTTTCTGTTTTATCACTTTTACAGTACCTTTGATTACCAACAGATTATTACAAAACTTTAAAAATAAAAGAGAAAGAGAGAAATGCGGCCTAACATCCATTCGACACAAACTAGGTCATTTCGGGACTAACATATGTTTTTAAATTTTATTCAAAAACTTCCCTTGCACATACTGGTCTTTAGACGTTGGGAGGAAACCCAAGGACACGGAGAAAACCAACGAGGTTGGACACCATACTCCATGTCACGTGCCACCTGGAAATCGAAACGACGCCGGTTGACTCAATGACAGACGTTACGATACAGCACGGACATGCTAACCATTCAGCCTCCCTAAAATCGAGAAATTGCTGACTTATAGCAAGAAACATTTCATCAGGGCGAAATTTATGTTTTAATCGTTTGATTTGCACGGTACATTAATTAGAAACCGATTATTACAAAACTTTTGAAAATAAGCTCCAACTCACCAGCTTAATGGTATGCAGTAAATGTTTGGCCTGAATTGAAAGTTCTGCACCGAGAAAGTTCATCTCGATTTTCCGGCGTAGTTCCCCCTTGTCAGTAAGGCAGAACGGAGGGCCTGACAAAGGACAGCTGTCTAGTCGTTCGGATTGGACGAAAAACCAAGGTCCCGTGTACACATTGGATTGCACGTAAAATATCCCTAAGCAGTTGGAATTCGATAGTGTTGAATAAGCTCTATACGATGGCTAAATGTGTAGATTGTAGTCACAAAAAATGCATGTTACGCTTAACAATGAAAGGGTGCTGTTATCAATGTTCGATCTTTTTGTTCTTTTACTCCTGATATGCTGGACTGTTTATCGATGGTTTCATATAAAAGACTACTGATAAGACTCTTTGTAGAAGAAGTTCCAAAAATATATCACGTTTACTTTAGAGAAAAAGACATCTAAAAATGCTACAAATCGTAAAAATACGACTTTTTGGATTTTCAATCTCTTTTTTGCGGCTACCCCGGACATTTAAAAAAAAGATACAATTATTTCACATAACAGGCTAGCTATTATACTCTCGATTGACAAAAGTTTCACCACCCTCCCTTCATTATAACTGAAGTTATCGTGCCCTAAAGAATCAACAAATCAGCATGCTTATCTCTGCTTACCCTAAGCAGAAAATGCTCATCTTTGCACTCAATCACGACATTGACCTACTGAACGTCTACACCAAGATTGAACATTCTAGCTCAATTAGAAGGAGAGTTATTGTATTTCATCCTGACCTATATTTCGATGATTTTTATGAAAATTTTGATCCTTAATTTCGTCAAGGGGAGATAATTTAGAAAATTTCTAATTATATTTTTGAAATCACATCGGTAGTATCTACTTATATACTAAATTTCATGAAGATCGTACAACTATTAAAGAAGTTGTCAAATTAGTCTAAACTTCCGGTTTTAAATTACAGCGACGAATTTTCGAAATTCAAAATTGTGAAGCTGCAGTTGAAAATGATTTTTTTCAAGGTATTCAAAGAAAAAAGAATTAGTAAGATCGGTCAAAAAATAACAAAGTTACGACTATGCATTGTCAATTTTTTCCTTCGTAAAATTTGGTGATTTCGGATTCGTAAAATGTTTTGAAAAGATATTTAAACAACGTTCGCACCACATATTTTGGGGGGTAGGTCAAAATTTTAGAAAGATCCTATGGATAGATTCTGAGAAATCCGATTTGCAGAAAACACACACAAAAAAAAAAATAATAATAATAACTTTAACAGAAACAATAAGCTTTCATATGTAATATGAAAACTTAACTAGATCTGCTACTAACTGTCCCATGCAGATATGAAAGCTTTCATATTCACAGTCACTTCCTGTCACATGTCATGGGTCATATGAATAATCCGAACAAGAAAAAATAAATCATTAAAATCGGTCACAATCTAGCGAAATTAATGTGACTTTTCACTCGTAAACAACTTTGTCGGCACGAAAAACATCAAAGGCGACATTTGAATTTTTGAAATATTCAAATACCAAAATTTCGACCCGTATCCCGGATATCCTGAAATGTATTAAATTTTAGACATAGGAGACACATTGAACATACTCAATATTTTGTGTACGAATCAGTAATTACTTGTCTAGTATCGAAAAAATTTTAGATCATTCTGAGATTTATTTCGACGATTTTTTTGAAAAATTTGATTCTTAATTTCACCAAGGGGAGATAATTTAGAATATTTTAAAAGTCATTTTTCAAGTCTCTTCAGTAATGTCTACTTATATACTAAATTTCATGAAAATCGTACAACGTCCGGTTCGAAATCACAGCGACGAATTTTCGAATATTACAAAACTTTTTAAAATAAGCTCCCCCTGACCAGCATAATCGTTTGCAATAAACGTTTGTCCATTACAATCGGCAAATTGTTGACTTTGAAGTGAGAAACATTACAACCGGGTGAAATTTTCTGTTTTATCACTTTTACAGTACCATTGATTACCAACCAATTATTACAAAAATTTAAAAATAAAAGAGAAAGAGAGAAATGTGGCTTAACGTCCATTCGACACAAACGAGGTCATTTCGGGACTAACACGTCTTTCAATTTTATTTAAAAACTTCCCTTGCGCGTACGGGTCTTCAGGAGTTGAAGGAAACCAAAGGACACGGAGAAAACCCACGATGTTGGACACCATACTCCATGTCACCTGCAACCTGGAAATCGCAATGACGCCGGTTGACTCAATGACAGACGATACGATACAGCGCGTACATGCTAACCATTCAGCCTCCTTAAAATCGTGAAATTGCTGACTTATAGCAAGAAACATTTCAACCGGGCGAAATTTTCTGTTTTAACAGTTTGATTTGCACGGTACTTTAATTACCAACCGATTATTACAAAACTTTTGAAAAAAAGCGCCAACTGACCAGCTTAATCGTATGCAATAAACGTTTGGCCTGAATTGAAAGTTCTGCACGGAGAAAGTTCATCTCGATTTCCCTTGTCAATGAGGCAGAACGGAGGGCCTGACAAGCACAGCTGTCTAGTCGTTCGGATGGGGCGAAAACCACGGTCCCGTGTACACATTGGAGTGCACGTAAAATATCCCTAAGCAGTTGGAATTCGATACCGTTGAATAAGCTCTATACGATGACTAAATGTGTAGATTGTAGTCACCCACACTGCATGTTTCGCTTAACATTGAAAGGGTGCCGTTTTCAATGTTCGATCCTTTTGTTCTTCTACTCCTGATATGTTGGACTGTTGATCGATGGTTTGATATAAAAGACTACCAATAAGAATCTTTGTAGAAGAAGTTCCCAAAAAATATTACATTGACTTTACGAGAAAGACCTCTAAACATGCTTCAAATTGTAAAAATACGACTTTTTGGATTTTCCATCTCTTTTTTTCGGCTATCCCTGATATTTAAAAAAAATGATACAATGTTTTCACACAATTAGCTAGCTATTCGACTCTCTATTGACAAAAGTTTCACCGCCCTCCCTTCATTATAACCGAAGTTATCGTGCCCTAAAAAATCAACATGCTTATCTCTGCTTACCCTAAGCAGAAAATGCTCATCTTTGAACTCAATCATAACATTGACCTAGTGAACGTCTACACCAAGTTTGCACATTCTAGCTTAACTAGCTTAAATAGAAGGAGAATTATTGTGCTCCAAAGTCTCAGCCCTTCAAATTGCTTCTATTTTTCATTTTCAATTCAAAATGGTGACTCCCGGTTGACCTAAATCAAAATTCTACTCGCAACGTTATTTAGGCCTTCCTACAAGGATTCAGAAAATATAACTCTCGAGTCTGTAAAAGATAGGCTGGCACTGCCTGGCAGGATACGCCCACATTTTTGAGAGATGGATAGAGAACAAGCAATACCGAAAGTGATTTTTCCTACATCATTAAGTCCTGTATTTCATACTGTATTGGGAGCAGCCATTTTGTTGGTCAGTTCCAGTCTGATATTCATGAAATTCGAAGCCGACAATGATTATGGTTTGACGGTACACAACCTAGAAATGTTACTTTTCGTCAAAATCTGATAAGAATTGTGACCTGCAGAGAGTCCACAACCATGATATACCATATTTTTACACTATTCGCTTACAAACGTTGACCATTTCGTCCGGCAATTTTTGGTACGATTTTCACGAAATTCGAACTCAACCTTCCTTACGGTGCAACAGTAATATAATCAGAATTTTTTTTTAAATCAGATAATAATCGTTCGAGAGATAGACACAGAACAAGCAATACCGAAAGTGATTTTTCCTACAATCAAAGGCCATAATTCATTAAGTTACAATTAAGATATGCGCAAATATCGAAAAGAATAAAGATCTTTAGGTTATAAACAAGCATTTCAGGTTTCATCAAAATCAAATTAAAATTGTCACCTCTACAGGGTCCACAACTTTGACATACCATATTTTTACACTGTTCGCGTACAAACGGCGGCCATTTTTTCTGGCAATTATGGTCCAATTTTCTCGAAATTCAAACTCAAGCTTCCGTAGGGTGTAACGGTGATAGAGTCAAACGTTTTTTCAAATCGGATAATAATTGTGACCTCCAGAGGGACCATAGGTGATTTTTCGGACAATCAGGGGCCATAATTCAGGAAGTTACGATCAGATATGCGCAAATATCGAAAGGAACCAAGATCTTTGGGTTATAACCATGCATTTCAAGTTTCATCAAAATCGAATTAAAATTGTGACCTCTACAGGGTCCACAACCATGATATACAATTTTTTAACAGTATTCGCGTACAAAGGGCGGCCATTTTGTATGGCAATTTTGGTCCGATTTTCCCGAAATTCGAACTCAACCTTCTTTACGGTGTAACGGTAATATAATCAACCGTTTTATTAAATCGGATAATAATTGTGACCACCAGAGGGACCACAAGCTAAAATAAGGCGATTTTGCGTATAATCAGGGGCCATAATTCAGGAAGTTACGTTCCGATATGCGCAAATATCGAATGGAACCAAGATCTTTGGGTTATAACCATGAATTTCAAGTTTCATCAAAATCAATTTAAAAATGTGACTTTTACAAGGTCCACAAACCATGATATACAATTTTTTAACAGTATTCGCGTACAAACGGCAGCCATTTTGTATGGCAATTTTCGTCCGATTTTCCCGAAATTCGAACTCATCCTTCCTTAGGGTGTAACGGTGATATAATCAAACGGTTTTTTAAATCGGTTAATAATTGTGACTTCCAGAGGGACCACAAGCTAAAAAGGGTGATTTTTCGGACAATCAGGGGCCATAATTCAGGAAATTACATTCCGATAGGTGCAAATGTCGAAAGGAACCAAGATCTTTGGGTTATAAACATGCATGTCAAGTTTCATCAAAATCGGTTCAAAATTGTGACCTCTATAGGGTCCACAAGCTAAAAACATGATTTTTCGTACAATCAGGGGCCATAATCCATGAAGTTTTCATCCGATACATGCCAATATCGAAAGGAACCGAGATCTTCTGGGGTTAAACCTATATTTCAAGTTTCGTCAAAATCGGATAAGAATTGTGACCTGTAGAGAGTCCACAAACAAATTGTGGACGGACGGACGTCCGGACGGACAGGGGCGACGACAATATACGTCCACATAAAAATGTGGGCGTATAATAAAATAGCAAAAAAGCCTTAGTGAGTAATAATATGTAATACATATGAAAGCTTAATAAATAGATATAATCACTTTGTTCCCCCGTGGGACCGGGGACAAGAGTAGGCCCAACGTTTGGTTAAATTGCGTGTCGTAAAAATAGGTTGCCAGGCAACGAAACATACGCCCACACAGCAGCCAAATCGTCCGAGCAGTCAACAAGAGTTGTTGCATTTTAAGTAATCATCAGAAAATCATAATTCAAACTCTAATAACTACGGTGTAACTGCGATATAATCTAATATTTTTTTAAATCAGATAGTAATTGTGACCTCCAGAGGAACCAAAAGCTAACAAAAGCAATTTTTCGGACAATCAGGGGACATAACTCAGGAAGTTATGATCTGATGGGCGCAAATATCGAAAGGAACCAAGATCTTTGGGTTATAAACATACATGTCAAGTTTCATCAAAATCGGTTCAAAATTGTGACCTCTATAAGGTCCACAACCGTTATATAACATATTTTCACACTATTCGCGTACAAACGGCGGCCATTTTGTCAGTCAATTTTGGTCTGATTTTCACAAAATTCAAACTCAACCTTCGTAATCATGGAATGGTGATATAATCAAACAGGTTTTTGAATCGGATAACAATTTTGACCTCCAGAGGCACCACAAGCTAAATAGGATGCTTTTTCGGACAATCAGGGGCCATAATACAGGAAGTTACGATCCGATGGGCGCAAATATCGAAAGGAACCAAGATCTTTGGATTATAAACATACTTGTCAAGTTTCATCAAAATCGGTTCAAAATTGTAACCTCTATAAGGTCCACAACCTCGATATAACATATTTTCACGCTATTCGCGTACAAACGGCGGCCATTTTGTCCGTCAATTTTGGTCCGATTTTCATGAAATTCGAACTCAACCTTCATAATCATGGAACGGTGATATAATCAAACGTTTTTTTAAATCGGATAACAATTTTGACCTCCAGCAGGACCACAAGCTAAAAAGGTTGATTTTTCGGACAATCAGGGGTCATAATTCACGAAGTTACGATCCGATTGGCACAAATATCGAAAGGAACCAAGATCTTTAAGTTATAAACATGAATTTCAAGTTTCATCAAAATCGGTTCAAAATTGTGACCTCTACACTGTTCACAAGCTAAAAAATAGGTTGCCAGGCAACGAAACATACGCCCACACAGCAGCCAAATCGTCCGGGCAGTCAACAAGAGTTGTCGCATATTAAGGAATTATCAGAAAATCATTAGAATTTGTTTGGTTTTTATAATCAAACATTTTTTTTTTAAATCAGATAATAATTTTGACCTCCAGAGGCACAACAAGCTAAAAAGGGTGATTTCTCGTACAATCAGGGGACATAATTCAGGAAGTAATGACCCGATGGGCGCAAATATCGAAAGGAACCAAGATCTGTTATAAACATACATGTCAAGTTTCATCAAAATCGATTCAAAATTGTGACCTCTATAGGGTCCACAACCTTGATATAACATATTTTCACACAACTCGTGTACAAACCGCGGCCATTTTGTTCGTCAATTCTAGTCCGATTTTTACGTAATTCTAACTTTCTCTTCATTACCATGTAACGGTGATATAGTCAAACGTTTTTTTAAATCGGATAATAATTTTGACCTCCAGAGGGACCAAAAGCGAACAAAAGCGATTTTTCTGACAATCCGGGGACATAATTCAGGAAGTTATGATCCAATTGGCGAAAATATCGAAAGGAACCAAGATCTTTGAGTTATGAACATGCATTTCAAGTTTCATCCAAATCGGTTCAAAATTGTGACCTCTACACTGTTCACAACCTTGATATAACATATTTTCACACTATTCGCGTACAAATGGCGGCCATTTTGTCCGTCAATTTTGGTCCAATTTTCACGAAATTTCAACTCTACCTTCATAACCATGTAACGGTGATATAATCAGACAGTTTTTTAAATCGGATAACAATTTTGACCTCCAGAGGGATCACAAGCTAAAAAGGGCGATTTTTCGGAAAATCACGGGCCATAATTCAGGAAGTTACGATCCAATTGGCAGAAATATCGAAAGGAACCAAGATCTTTGGGTTATAAACATGCATTTCAAGTTTCATCCAAATCGGTTCAAAATTGTGACCTCTATACAGTTCACAACCTTGATATAACATATTTTCACTATTCGCGTACAAATGGCGGCCATTTTGTCCGTCAATTTTGGTCCGATTTTCACGAAATTTGAACTCAACCTTCATAACCATGTAACGGTGATATAATCAGACGGTTTTTTAAATCGGATAACAATTTTGACCTCCAGAGGGATCACAAGCTAAAAAGGGCGATTTTTCGGAAAATCACGGGCCATAATTCAGGAAGTTACGATCCAATTGGCGCAAATATCGAAAGGAACCAAGATCTTTGGTTTATAAACATGCATTCATCCAAATCGGTTCAAAATTGTGACCTCTACACTGTTCACAAGCTAAAAAACGTGATTTTTCGTACAATCAGGGGCCATAACCCATGAAGTTACGGTCCGATAAATGCCAATATCGAAAGGAACCGAGATCTTAGGGTGATAAACCTATATTTTAAGTTTCATTGAAATCGGATAAAAATTGTGACCTGTAGACTGTTCACAAACAATTGTGGACGGACGGACGGACGAACAGGGGCGACGGCAATATACGTCCACATGAAAATGTGGGCGTATAAAAACGTGATTTTTCGTACAATCAGGGGCCATAACCCATGAAGTTACAGTCCGATACATGCATATATCGAAAGCAACCGAGATCTTAGGGTGTAAAACCTACATTTTAAGTTTCATTGAAATCGGATAAAAATTGTGACCTGTAGACTGTTCACAAACAATTGTGGACGGACGGCAATTGTGGACGGACGGACGTCCGGACGAACAGGGGCAACGACAATATACGTCCACATGAAAATGTGGGCGTATAGAAAGCGACTAAAATTTAACACCCTTAAAATTTCCACATATTAATTACATTATATTACTTTCAAAAAAAAAAAAAAAAAAAAAAAAAAAAATCAGGGGCCATAACCCATGAAGTTACGGTCCGATAAATGCCAATATCGAAAGGAACCGAGATCTTAGGGTGATAAACCTATATTTTAAGTTTCATTGAAATCGGATAAAAATTGTGACCTGTAGACTGTTCACAAATAATTGTGGACGGACGGACGGACGGACGAACAGGGGCGACGGCAATATACGTCCACATGAAAATGTGGGCGTATAAAAACGTGATTTTTCGTACAATCAGGGGCCATAACCCATGAAGTTACAGTCCGATACATTCCAATATCGAAAGGAACCGAGATCTTAGGGTGTAAAACCTACATTTTAAGTTTCATTGAAATCGGATAAGGTCTGTGTGTCTAAGTTATTTTTAAAATTATTGTTATATAGCTACAATCAGGTTTGTCAGGCAAAGTGGACTGGCCATCCATTTTTGACTGACATGCCAGCGCTGTGCCATATTGTGTAAATGTGTAAAACACTGTGTAATCATTTTACAAACTTTTACAAAGTTTGATTAGACCACATAGACCTAGTTCTTTTAATTTTAAACATAAGATAATAACAACATTACTATGTTTCTCATGAAATAAAATAAAAGTTCTCAATGCAATATGATTATTAATATATTGAATTATATGTATATATAAATATAAATTTTTTTCTTTTTCATATTTTGTGAAAAATACCCCCCCCCCCCCCAATTTTTTTTTGTTTAATAATTATAACATGAAAATGAATAAAGAATAAATGACATATGACAATATATTAGATCATAAATAATATATAAGAATAAAGATAGGCTGGCACTGCCAGGCAGGATACGCCCACATTTTTGAGAGATGGATAGAGAACAAGCAATACCGAAAGTGATTTTTCCTACATCATTAAGTCCTGTATTTCATACTGTATTGGGAGCAGCCATTTTGTTGGTCAGTTCCAGTCTGATATTCATGAAATTCGAAGCCGACAATGGTTATGGTGTGACGGTACACAACCTAGAAATGTTACTTTTCGTCAAAATCGGATAAGAATTGTGACCTGTAGAGAGTCCACAACCATGATATACCATATTTTTACACTATTCGCATACAACAGTGACCATTTCGTCCGGAAACTTTGATACGATTTTCACGAAATTTGAATTAAACCTTCCTTACAGTGCAACAGTAATATAATCAGAGTTTTTTTTTAAATCAGATAATAATTGTTTGAGAGATAGACAGAGAATAAGCAATACCGAAAGTAATTTTTCCTACAATCAAAGGCCATAATTCATTAAGTTACAATTTGATATGCGCAAATATCGAAAAGAATAAAGATCTTTAGGTTATAAACAAGCATTTCAGGTTTCATCAAAATAGAATTAAAATTGTCACCTCTACAGGGTCCACAAATTCGAACTCAACCTTCCGTAGAGTGTAACGGTGATAGACTCAAACGTTTTTTCAAATCGGATAATAATTGTGACCTCCAGAGGGACCATAGGCGATTTTTCGGACAAACAGGGGCCATAATTCAGGAAGTTACGATCCGATATGCGCAAATAATGAAAAGAACCAAGATCTTTGGGTTATAACCATGCATTTCAAGTTTCATCAAAATCGAATTAAAATTGTGACCTATACAGGGTCCACAACCATGATATACAATTTTTTAACAGTATTCGCGTACAAACGGCGGCCATTTTGTATGGCAATTTTGGTGCGATTTTCCCGAAATTCGAACTCAACCTTCCTTACGGTGTAACGGTAATACAATCAACCGTTTTATTAAATCAGATAATAATTATGACCACCAGAGGGACCACAAGCTAAAATAAGGCGATTTTGCGTATAATCAAGGGACATAATTCAGGAAGTTACGTTGCGATATGCGCAAATATCGAAAGGAACCAAGATCTTTGGGTTATAACCATGAATTTCAAGTTTCATCAAAATCGAATAAAAAATGTGACTTCTACAGGGTCCACAACCTTGATATACCATTTTTTAACAGTATTCGCGTACAAACGGCGGCCATTTTGTATGGCAATTTTCGTCCGATTTTCCCAAAATTCGAACTCAACCTTCCTTATGGTTTAACGGTGATATAATCACACATTTTTTAAATGGGATAATACTCGTGACCTCCAGAGGGACCACAAGCTTAAAAGGGTGATTTTTAGGACAATCAGGGGCCATAATTCAGGAAATTACATTCCAATAGGCGCAAATATCGAAAGGAACCAAGATCTTTGGGTTATAAACATGCATGTCAAGTTTCATCAAAATCGGTTCAAAATGGTGACCTCTATAGGATCCACAAGCTAAAAACGTGATTTTTCGTACAATCAGGGGCCATGAAGTTTTCATCCCATACATGCCAATATCGAAAGGAACCGAGATCTTCTGGGGTTAAACCTATTTTTCAAGTTTCGTTAAAATCGGATAAGAATTGTGACCTGTAGAGAGTCCACAAACAAATTGTGGACGAATGGATGGACGGACGTCCGGACGGACAGGGGCGACGACAATATACGTCCACATAAAAATGTGGGCGTATAAAAAAATAAATAAAAAAATGAATTAGATCATAAAAGAAATGATCACATAAGTAAAGAAACGATCATAATATAAGAATAATAAATGATCATAATAAGAATAAGAAATGATCATAAGAATAAGAAATGATCATAAGAATAACTAAAATATTGAATAATACTATATGAGAAAGATAGGCTGGCACAGCCAGGTAGGATACGCCCACATTTTTGAGAGATGGATAGAGAACAAGCAATACCGAAAGTGATTTTTCCTACATCATTAAGTCCTGTATTTCATACTGTATTGGGAGCAGCCATTTTGTTGGTCAGTTCCAGTCTGATATTCATGAAATTCGAAACCGACAATGATTATGGTTTGACGGTACACAACCTAGAAATGTTACTTTTCGTCAAAATCGGATAAGAATTGTGACCTGTAGAGAGTCCACAACCATGATATACCATATTTTTACACTATTCGCGTACAAACGGTGACCATTTCGTCCTGCAATTTTGGTACGATTTTCACGAAATTCGAATTCAACCTTCCTTGGTGCAACAGTAATATAATCAGAGTTTTTTTTTAAATCAGATAATAATTGTTCGAGAGATAGACAGAGAACAAGCAATACCGAAAGTGATTTTTCCTACAATCAAAGGCCATAATTCATTAAGTTACAATTTGATATGCGCAAATATCAAAAAGAATAAAGATCTTTAGGTTATAAACAAGCATTTCAGGTTTCATCAAAATCGAATTAAAATTGTCACCTCTACAGGGTCCACAACTTTGACATACCATATTTTTACACTGTTCGCATACAAACGGCGGCCATTTTTTCTGGCAATTATGGTCCAATTTTCTCGAAATTCAAACTCAACCTTCCGTAGGGTGTAACGGTGATAGAGTCAAACGTTTTTTCAAATCGGATAATAATTGTGACCTCCAGAGGGACCATAGGCGATTTTTCGGACAATCAGGGGCCATAATTCAGGAAGTTACGATCTGATATGCGCAAATATCGAAAGGAACCAAGATCTTTGGGTTATAACCATGCATTTCAAGTTTCATCAAAATCGAATTAAAATTGTGACCTCTACAGGGTCCACAACCATGATATACAATTTTTTAACAGTATTTGCCTACAAACGGCGGCCATTTTGTATGGCAATTTTGGTCCGATTTTCCCGAAATTCGAACTCAACCTTCCTTACGGTGTAACGGTAATATAATCAACCGTTTTATTAAATCGGATAATAATTGTTACCACCAGAGGGACCACAAGCTAAAATAAGGCGATTTTGCGTATAATCAGGGGCCATAATTCAGGAAGTTACGTTCCGATATGCGCAAATATCGAAAAGAACCAAGATCTTTGGGTTATAACCATGAATTTCAAGTTTCATCAAAATCGAATAAAAAATGTGACTTCTACAGGGTCTACAACCTTGATATACCATTTTTTAACAGTATTCGCGTACAAACGTCGGCCATTTTGTATGGCAATTTTGGTCCGATTTTCCCGAAATTCGAATTCAACCTTCCTTAGGGTGTAACGGTGATACAATCAAACGGTTTTTTAAATTGGATAATAATTGTGACCTCCAGAGGGAACACAAGCTAAAAAGGGTGATTTTCGGACAATCAGGGGCCATAATTCAGGAAATTACATTCCGATAGGCGCAAATAGTGAAAGGAACCAAGATCGTTGGGTTATAAACATGCATGTCAAGTTTCATCAAAATCGGTTCAAAATTGTGACCTCTATAGGGTCCACAAGCTAAAAACGTGATTTTTCGTACAATCAGGGGCCATATCCATGAAGTTTTCATTCAATACATGCCAATATCGAAAGCAGCCGAGATCGTTTGGGGATAAACCTATATTTCAAGTTTCGGCAAAATCGGATAAGAATTGTGACCTTTAAAAGTGAAGATATTGAAACAGCGTCATTAATTTTTCTCACTTAATAAAAACTGTAAAAATAACGACGAGAGGTTTGGGCACAAAGAAACTTTATTGATGCAAGGGAGATACATGTACCTCCCTGCAGCCAAAGGAAATATTTCACATTTATAATAAAAGCAATTGAACAACAAAGTCCCTTGTAAAGGGAAGAAACAAACAAGAACAGGTACATGTATACATAATACGCTAAACTACATGGTACTAACTATATTAAAAAAAAAAAACAAGATTCAAAAGAACGAAAAAAAGAAAAGGGTGTGGGAGGGTGGGCAAAGAAAGTATGCTGACTACGTGAGAGCTGGCACTCGCTGGAGCTTGCAGCGCGTTGTGCCAAGGCGCGAACTCGTTCTCCCTATGGGGGTTGCAGGAATCAAATTACCTTCTAGAGGGGTAAGACAATTGTAGAGCGCCACCTAGGGGTCGTGGCTAAAGAGCAGACAGCTCGATAAATTAAACTTAATTAAAACCTTATTAAACAATTAATTTTTCTCACTTAATAAAAACTGTAAAAATAATGACGAGAGGTTTGGCCACAAAGAAACTTTATTGATGCAAGGGAGATACATGTACCTCCCTGCAGCCAAAGGAAATATTTCACATTTATAATAAAAGCAATTGAACAACAAAGTCCCAAAGTGTCCAAACCTTAAATATACATATACGGTGTGGTTTTCAAATTGTTATTTAGGATAGTGACTGGGCCATGATTTTGACCACTTCCGCGCGGAGTTGCGGAGAGGGGTCTAAGTATCTCTGGTAACAATTACTGGCCCAGTCACCTTGAATGTGGATCAGATCCGCGGGGATATTACACTGCAAGGCGAAAGAGGCCCCACCCCGACGAAAGCTGTGACCTGCATAGTCGGAAGGGTTGATGCCTGCTAAGGCGAGGGTGTGGCGGAGTTTGGCGACAAAGATGGGGTAGGTGAGGGGTTTAAGTGCCCCACCGTCAAGGAAAGT
This sequence comes from Patella caerulea, assembly GCA_036850965.1. Taxonomy (NCBI): domain Eukaryota; kingdom Metazoa; phylum Mollusca; class Gastropoda; family Patellidae; genus Patella; species Patella caerulea. The sequence goes on along the minus strand of JAZGQO010000001.1, from coordinate 42,298,629 downwards.
GAAAGCTGGGGTATGGAAAGGGGCCGGGCTGGTGCGGAAAGCTAAGCGACAGGCGGTTACGAGACAAAGCAGCGAGCTAGGGATAGCTGGGATGGGTACTCTCATTTCTCGCTGTTGAAATTGGATTACCTTTGACATGTAAATAGCAAATATTATGAGAGAAATGGAAATCCGCGCGGCGTAAACAATTAACGTAAGTAGAGGTATCAGGCAGTAAATTGGATTTTCGGAAGAAGGAAAATAACGCTACAAGACAGGCTGCCCAGAACGTTAGATCCAAGGCGGACGTAAAATTTAGGCACCTGCATATTTTGCGAAGAATGTCAGGGGTAATTGGCAGTTTGGGTTTTGAAGCCTGCCCGAGGTGCCTGCGAACCCCCTGGAGCAAAATCCATACATGCCAGGAGTCTAGGGGGTTGGGCAACCCAGCTTGTAGATGGACTAGACGGACAATATTCAGATAAGCTTTAACTGAATTGAAACAAAGGGTGGTGCTAAGGTGAGCTATATACCGCAATAAGTTGTTACAGGTAATATTTAGCAGGGAGAAGCCCCCTATACGGCAAAAGTTCCAATAAGTATGCAGCTGGTGGAGATAAGTCTTCTGGGTATTTGGAGCAAAGGCTTTCGTGTTGAAAAGGGCGACTTGGGCATCCAATCGACTCAGGAATTCAGACCTACATTGTGACCCTGTAAGACAAAACAAAGGGCAGCTGGAGACATATGTTGGAGTGAGCTATACAGGGAGGGTAGATCAACCGGGAAGAGGCGGTGAAAATGGTGAGGGTCGTGCATGCGCGAAATGCTGTCGGCCAAACCATTTTCCACACCTGGAATATGACGGGCAGTGACATAAAAATTACAAATTGATGACAGCCAAAATAGATGGCGAAGAGCATGCATGACCAGAGGGCTGAATCTACAAGTGCCCTTGTTTATACATGCGACTGTGAAAGTATTGTCTGTATAAATAATGAAAGGCGAGGGGCCCATCTACACAAGGCAGAATTCACGGTCATTGTCTCTTTGTAGTTGATATGCATATCTGCCACTTGAGGGAAATCACTGTCCCAATGAAGGAAAAACCAGTCACCATTATAGAATCCACCCCCGCTTCTGTACATGCATCGGTGACAATAGAGTTTTGCCATTAAAGGAAACAAGGCAATGCTTCCACCACAGTAGATCGGCCAGCAACTGGCCTGTAATGCGCGTGCGGTGGTGTTTAAGCTTGAGGCTATTCAGGCAGTTCAGGAGACGCCGGCAAAATACTTGCCCGCCGCGTATAACACTGCTTGCAAAATTTAATTTTCACGCGAGCGATTGTAGCTCAGCTTTTGAGATACGTTTCTTTTCCAAAGTCTTGTCCAGCAACAATTTTAGGTCTTCAAGTTTTTGAGGGGGTAGCCTCAGGGTCATGGCGACTGAGTTTATCTCAATTCCAAGGAATGGTAAACACTGGCATGGATCGACAACCTTGTTCCAATTGATCGCAAAGCCAAGAGAGCGAAGTAGGGTAATGAGGACGGCCAGGGCCTCTGCGCAGGATTCCCTTGAGAGGGAACACACAAAAAAATCATCTAAGTAAACCACAATATTTGGATATCCAAGTCGGCACATTATGCGACGCACTGCCTGGGTTAGGCAATGAAATATTCCCAGGCTCTGTTTGGCCCCGAAAGGAAGCTTCGTGTCATATAAATAGCACCAACGCCCGTTTATCCACCATTTCAAGCCAGTGACCCTTCTACTAGCAGGGCTAATATGCACTGAACGATACGCAGATTTCAGGTCGCACTTTGCCATATAAAAACCTTGTTGCACCAGCGCCGCTGCATCGTCAACAGTCTGAAACTGGTGGTGATCAAAGTCAGACACATAATCATTGACCGCTGCACCTGGCAGGAAGCTGCAGTCGTGTATTAAGCGAACATCGCCCTCAGTTTTGGGGATAGCCCCGATCGGACTCACTATGGAGGGTTTGGTGTCGGCTATGACATAGTTTCCATTGTCTATTTCTTTTCCTATGGCCTTTGTAGCTAAATCAAACAGTGGGCTAGACATATTTGCGGATTTGTGGTTGTCGTTTTCGACGGGCTGTGGAGTGGCATCTTTGTCAATAATGTCAAAGCCGTGGGAGATACCCGACAGTAAAAAGTCCTTGTCTACATCGTCCTGAAGGTAGGCCTCCCACACCTGTAATGCAGTATGGACGCCACTTGTCCGTACAGCCCCTATTCGTAGTTTTTTGACGACACTGCGTTATTGTTACCGGCCCCTGGACGAGCCGGCGCATGTGTAGCGGCGGAGTGAGACTGAAAACACCCGGGTATATAACACACATGCCTGAACCTACACTCCGAAAGGCTGCATCCCCGCCAGGAGTTGTAGTTTCTACAGATTACCTCTCCTGCAGGGGTATAAACACTGTGTGATGGTCCATTTATAGGGCGCTTTCCATTCCCCGATTTTCCCGTCGCATGACTAGTACCAGTAGCCTTTGGTTGGAGGTGCAAGGTTTGTAAGTGGGTGACCACGACACCCCATCTGAAGTTATGGTTAGCCTAGAGCTGCCAATATTCCCTATCGTAGAATAGAACGGAGATTCTGTCGAATCGCGCAAACAGTTCCAAAATGTGTGTAGAGTATGCGAGATAGTCTTTAATGTTCACACACGTCGAATCCATAAAATGTACCAGGATGGCAATGTTCGCCAGACACCATTGAGTGATCGTCACGGTTTCTAGCTTTGGTTTCCTTGGGTGTGCTCTCTTGATAACGATATCATTGCCTCACGCTGTCGTTTGGCTCAGGGTGAAATTGTCGTCCTCGACATTCGAGACTGGTCCATGGGGGATAAAATCGACAATGTCCAGGAACATCTTACCTTGCGTGGCCGCCTTTCGTAGGAAAATCTGTGGGTCATTCCATGAAACATCGTTGACGAGAGGGGGGAGGGCTTGATTGCCGCTGTCCCCTGTAATCTGTACCGGAGCATTCGCCCCGCCTCTCATATTGTGAGACAGTTTTTCAATTAACTTCTGCATGTTCACCTCATCTGCCATATTTGCGCGCGCTACCTCCAGGCCCGCTGAATTTTCGCGGCATTCGGTTTGTACTTCTGTTTGTTGTGTCTGAACCAATGCCGCTTTCCGTGCCGCAAACAAGCAGAGTTTTCTTTGGCCTTTATTGATATCAACTTCGGCGAAATCTTCCACTTCCAACAGAGCCAGGGCACCCATACAATCAAATCCCATTTTGACCAAAGTCGCCATTGTGTGGTGTGAGAGCCAACATTCCGTGGCCAGCCGAGTCAATGCCATGTCTCCATTTTCATTATTATTATTCTCGCTCTGTTCTGCACCGGCGTCTGAATCAGGTTCAGAAACTTCAAATAGATCAGTAAAGCGTGCAGGTGCTGCCCGACGGCGCTTTGATCGTCGGTCCTTCGACATAACTGCATGTAACTTAGACAAAGAAGTTAAACAAAGAAAGTATGCTGACTACGTGAGAGCTGGCACTCGCTTGATCTTGCAGCGCGTTCTGCCAAGGCGCTGCAAGCTCGTTCTCCCTATGGGGGTTGCAGGAATCAAATTACCTTCTAGAGGGGTAAGACAATTGTAGAGCGCCACCTAGGGGGCGTGGCTAAAGAGCAGACAGCTCGATAAATTAAACTTAATTAAAACCTTAATAAAAGATAGGCTGGCACTGCCAGGCAGGATACGCCCACATTTTCGAGAGATGGATAGAGAACAAGTAATACCTAAAGTGATTTTTCCTACATCATTAAGTCCTGTATTTCATACTGTATTGGGAGCAGCCATTTTGTTGGTCAGTTCCAGTCTGATATTCATGAAATTCGAAGCCGACAATGATTATGGTGTGACGTACACAACCTAGAAATGTGACTTTTCGGCAAAATCGGATAAGAATTGTGACCTGTAGAGAGTCCACAACCATGATATACCATATCTTTACAATATTCGATTACAAACGGCGACCATTTTGTCCAGCAATTTTGGTACGATTTTCACGAAATTCGAATAATTCAGGAAGTTACGAACCGATATGCGCAAATAACGAAAGGAACCAAGATCTTTGGGTTATAACCATGCATTTCAAGTTTCATCAAAATCAAATTAAAATTGTGACCTATACAGGGTCCACAACCATGATATACCATTTTTTAACAGTATTCGCGTACAAACGGTGGCCATTTTGTCTGTAAATTTGGGTCCTATTTTCCCGAAATTTGATCTCAAACCTGCCTTACATTGAAACGGTGATATAATCAAACGTTTTTTTAAATCGGAAAATAATTGTGACTTCAAGAGGGACCACAAGCTAAAAAGGGTGATATTTCGTACAATCAGGGGCCATAATTCAGGAAGTTATGAATCAATGAGCGCAAATATCCAAAGGAACCAAGATCTTTGGGTTATAACCATGCATTTCAAGTTTCATCAAAATCAAATTAAAATTGTGACCTATACAGGGTCCACAACCATGATATACCATTTTTTAACAGTATTCGCGTACAAACGGCGGCCATTTTGTCTGTCAATTTTGGTCCGATTTTCCCGAAATTTGATCTCAAACCTTCCTTAAGGTGAAACGGTGATATAATCAAACGTTTTTTTAAATCGGAAAATAATTGTGACTTCAAGAGGGACCACAAGCTAAAAAGGGTGATATTTCGTACAATCAGGGGCCATAATTCAGGAAGTTATGAATCAATCAGCGCAAATATCGAAAGGAACCAAGATCTTATAAACATGCATGTCAAGTTTCATCAAAATCGGTTCAAATTTGTGACCTATATAGGGTCCACAACCTTGATATAACATATTTTCACGCTATTCGCATACAAACGGCGGCCATTTTGTCCATCAATTTTGGTTCGATTTTCACAAAATTCGAAGTCAGCCTACCTATATAGGGTCCACAACCTTGATATAACATATTTTCACGCTATTCGCATACAAACGGCGGCCATTTTGTCCATCAATTTTGGTTCGATTTTCACAAAATTCGAAGTCAGCCTTCATTACCATGTAACGGTGATATAATCAAACGGTTTTGTAAATCGGATAATAATTTTGACCTCCAGAGGGACCACAAGCTAAAAAGGGCAATTTTTCGGACAATCAGGGGCCGTAATTCAGGAAGTTACGATCCGATGGGCGCAAATATCGAAAGGAACCAAGATTTTGGGGTTATAGACATGCACGTCAAGTTTCATCACAATCGGTTCAAAATTGTGACCTATATAGGGTCCACAAGCTAAAAACATGATATTTCGCACAATCAGGGGCCATAATCCATGAAGTTCCGATCCGATACATGCCAATATCGAAAGGAACCAAGATCTTATGGGGATAAACCTATATTTCAAGTTTCGTCAAAATCGGATAGGAATTGTGACCTGTAGAGGGTCCACAAACAAATTGTGGACGGACGGACGTCCGGATGGACAGGGGCGACGACATAATACGTCCACATGAAAATGTTGGCGTATAACAAGAATAGTGCTAATACTTATTATATGACTCTTACCATTGACTTTTTAAATTTCATATATTTTTTATTCAGTTTGATTACTGACTGAAAATTGTTTTAATTGGAATTTTGCATTCCTTAAAATCTTTTTTTTCTCATAATTATTGCAAGTGATATTTATGTATGCGACAAGAATGTATTATACATAAGGCGACAACAAAGGATTACCTAAGTGACTTTAGCCTGTATAATCATATAACAACATAATTCACTCAAGATATTGTGATACAAAACTTTAAACAAATCTTTAATTAGAAGCATATATTTTTCTTTTAACTGTTTATTAATAGTTTCATCAAGTATATTGTGTATATATATACAGTCTCTAACAAAAGTTTAGGGACACCTCGTGAAATTGCCTAAATTTTGACAATTTTGATTCGATGGAAGAATTCTAAGAGTTTGTTTGTCCTAGTGGAATGAAACTTTGTATATGCGATCTAGAATATATTCGGCGTCACCAGACGTTGACGTTTCATATGACGTCGCCGTTGGTGACGTCACAGCACGGTCATGACGTCATAGACCAACCTGCAAAACTTGACCAATTTGAGTAAATTCGAGATCACAGAAAGACAGCCGTGGAACATGAATGAACTTGTAAATGCAATAAAATTGACATGAATTAATATTTCTAAGGAGTATTGTCAGACTCTGATCGACAGTATGCCACACCGTGTGGTGTATTGAAGTTGCAGACTAGGTGGGGCAAACGATATGAACTCTTCAGTAACAATATGAAATATTCGACAAATTGTTCTTTTCATTCATGAAATTTATCAAATAATAAAGAAAACTGAAGGTCATGCCTTTTGTTGAGATATCTCAAACGAATAGAAATAATGCTTGGTTTACTTTAATCCAAAATACTTGTCATACAATGTAAACATCGTTTCTGAAGTGATTTATCTTTTTTTAATCCGAAACACATTACTTATTAACATATTGATGACTTCACAATCGACCATTCGACGTCATAATGTGAAGCTGACATATACCAGCATACTGTCACTTGCATGCTGTATCCCGAAAACATCATATGTCGTTTTTTCCGTTCGTTTCTTCCAACAAACAGTGAACGAATTCACTCAAATTGGCCAAGTAATACTGGTTGGTCTATGATGTCATGATCATGCTGTGACGTCATCAACTGCGACGTCGTATGAAACGTCAACGTCTGGTGACGCCGAATATATTCTAGATCGCATGTACAAAGTTTCATTCCACTAGGACAAACAAGCTCTTAGAATTCTTCGATCGAATCAAAATTGTCAAAATTTAGGCAATTTCACGAGGTGTCCCTAAACTTTTGTTATAGACTGTTTATCATGCGAGGATGCATGAATTTTTCAGGACGGGGGCATTTATCACCAAATAGTGATACTAAATTTTATTTCTTTTTCAAATTTTATTTTTAAGAATATACAGAATTTATATATTAAGCATTTAGACAATATAGCCAATATTAAGGTCATCAGTTGCTCTTTCCATACATTTAATGTCAATATTTTGATTTAAAGTAATTGCCTAAAAGCATGTTTGGTGTTGACTGTTTTATAATCTCTGAATGCCAGTACGCTTATTAAGAGAAACCTTGAGCAAAGTTTTATACAGTTAACAATTTGCAGTCAAGTGTCAACGCCTTTACTTTCTTTATGGCTTAAAGCTTATTAAATAATTCTATTAAATTTATTATAAAATTTCAACCAATGAAATTTATATATTTAACTTCTTTTCATTTGATGTGGTACAATATTTTCTATCTTTAATTCGATTTGTTGAAATCATTGTCCTTTTGTCTGTATGCAAATTAGTTGCTTTAAAAGATCTCTACACACAGACAAGAGGACAGATTGGAGACACACACAGACAAGAAGATCGAATGCCTTGTATATAATTTGTAAATAATGTATTTTTAAACTGTATATAAAGTAATATTGAAATGGATTTGGACTTGGACCTTTAATGAACAGTGACCGCCTTCACCAGAATACTTCTCCACGAATGAGCTATGCTACACCCCCAATCTTAGCTCATCCATATGTATGAAATATTACATATGTACATATATATCACCTGGGTGCATATTCCAACAAGAATAGCCCCGAAACAAGCCGGTGATATTTTTCCAGAAGTAACTTAGATGAAGTGTCGGTTGCGGAACTTTGTTTACGCATTTAATTCTGTGGTGTTCCGTGTTGTTTAAAAAATTTACACTTGCATATCATTTGTCTGATTCCTTTGTTTCGTTATCAAAATGGCCGCTCTGTGAAATGGCAGTGGATGCTTCGTATAGCCTGACTTTTGCGGCATTAAATTTGGACACGGACACATTCCCTGTGGTTCCGATCAAGGTAACTTTGTTTGGTTCGTCGTATATCAAACGTTTAATCCCGCAATTACATGGTTTGCATTCTAATTTCCATTTACCGCCATTTTGTGCGCCATTTCGTGTTTTGGATATGGTGGATTGTGCGTGTTGAACGACAGATTCCAGCGACTGTACAAGGGCTTTGACCGTTTTTTAGGCACGGATATTGTATTTCTTCATTTGGGTTCTAACGATTTAAGTGATTCGTCAGTGTCGCCGGATATCTTAGCACATGCTATTGTGGACCTTGCTTATGACATTTTAACTACGTTTTGTCCCCAAGGTGTGATAATCTCGCAACTGATAAAACGTCACGTGGTTGTTGATGACCAATATAATGATCATGTTTTTCAAACTAATTATCATCTGTCATTGTTGTGTCAACGTTTCCAAAATATAACCTTTTGGAAACATAGAGCAGGCTTATGTCAGCCAGTTACACATGTCTATGATTTTCAGGGCTTTCACTTGACTGATTCCGTGGGATGTATTTTGTTTATGAAAAGCATCAGGGACGCTTTGCTAAGACACATGAGATGGTGTCAATTGCTGTCAACCACAACTTCATTAGCATAACCCAAGCCTATGGATATTGTGCCTTCCTTTGGGATGTTTGGCCTTCTTTGCAGCACTCAATGGAACTTTGCCTTCCGTGTGGAACGTTTGCCTTCCCCGTTTATCTTTTGCCTTCCCCGTGTATCGTTGCTTTCACTATGGAACTTTTGCTTTCGCTATGTAACTTTTGCTTTCGCTTATAATTTTATGTTTTCCCTATGGAACTTTATGCTTTTCCGTGTGGAACTTTGTTGCTTTTTCTTTTCAGAAATTTTGCTTTCCTTTGTGGAACTCTTTACTTTCTCTATGGAACTTTATGCTTTTCCGTGTGGAACTTTTGCTTTCCCTTGTGGATCTTTGTTGCTTTTCCTTTTGGAAAATTTGCTTTCCTTTTTGGAACTTTTTACTTTCCCTTGTGGAACTTTTTATTTTTCCTTTGGGAACTTTTACTTTCCTTTTGGAACTTTTGCTTTCCGTGAGGGAGGTTGGCTTTTCCTTTTGGAAAACTTGCTAATCCATATGGAACTTTTGGCTTTGTGTGTAATGTTTTCTTGCATGATAGTTGTTATTTCAGAATCATGCCAAAACGCAGATGTCCCTCCAGCGATTCGGAACCAGAGTGTACGGATTCCTCGCCACCAATGACGTCAGCGGAAGAACGCCTTACAGACATCTTGGTTCGAAAGTTAGCCAAAAAAGGGATGGTCATAAAACAGACTGCCAAAAGAGGGAAGGCCCACTCAAAGGCTGCATCACCTCCTATGACAGATGTACGGTCGTTAAAGGATACGGCAGCTGTTAATGCTTCATCGGCTGCTATGGCTTCAGCGTCGCCGGAAGTTACCCCAGCTGCTCCAGTCCTTTCTGTACAGGCCGACGAATTATTTAACGCAGGCAACGGTGCTCCCTTGATATCGCAAGCGCCCACACCCCCGACATCCATCTCCAGTCATGTGTCGGATAAGATTAAGACCGACATTTGGTTGGACAAATACATAGATTTTTCCTTGCTGTTGAATGGATTACAGTCAAATACCTTGTCTATAAATATTTCGGAAGGGGATGATAGTTCCACCTTTCAAATATCATCATCCCCAAAAACAAAATCAATTACTTTTGAACAGTGGCGCAGAGCCTTTTTAATTTTTATGGACATTTATTGTCAAAAATGTCCACATTTAATATCTAGTTTATTGACTTATTTGCAGTCCATCTTTGATTTGTAATCATCCTTTGGCGTGAGAGCGTATCAGTTTTATGATCAACAATTTTGTACGCTCCGCACAACATATCACTTGCCCTGGAATTAGATGCATTCTGAATAGTGGTTGAAAGCATCCACCGTGTATGCAACAAAAACTATTGTTCCAACCGAACAAAAAGGTTATACCGCTGCACGGGGTCAACCTAATTCGGCCAACTTGGTGTGTTTTGATTATAATTCCACCAAGGGGTGTAACCGCCCCCTTTGTAAATACCCGCATGTTTGTCGATTGTGTTCTTTTAAACATCCTATGATGTCATGTTTCAGCAAACATCCGTCCTTGTCCAACAATCGTATTAACCCTACTATGCCCTCACCGCTGTGCCCCAAACCAACCTAGGACTACAACTTATATTAATCCACCCAATTCTCGGTATTCCTTTCGGAAAGGTGGTGCCTCTGCCAGCAAAAGTGCCCACCCCAATCAATCCAAATAGACTTTTGTCTGCTCTAGAAAGATATATAAGCCCGAGGAGCGTGCCCTTTTGGTAGATGGTTTCACCAATGGATTTTGTATCCCTTATAAAGGCACACAACATTTTTCTGTAGCAAGAAATCATTCGTCTTGCTCTCAGAATTACGATATATTATTTCAGAAAATAAATCAAGAGTTGATGCATAATCGTATAATGGGTCCATTTCTTGTCCCTCCTTTCCCAAATTTAATATGTTCCCCATTAGGTGGGATTCCGAAACAAGAGAAAGGTTCGTTGACATAGTTAGACGAATGGGGCGAGGAGCCTTAATGGCCAAATCGGATATCCAGGATGCATACAGATTATTACCTATTTATCCTGGCGATTATGAGCTCCTTGGCTTTACAGTTTTGCTTGATCACCAATTATTGTATTTTGCTGACATGTGTCTACCTATGGGCTCAAGTATGAGCTGCCAAACTTTTGAACGCTTTAGTACATCTCTCCAATGGATCATGGAAACTAAATATGGTGCGGTCATGAGTCACATGATTGACGATTTTTTCTTTGCTGGTCCGGCAAATTCTTCCAATTGTTTGGATTCGCTTAATAACTTCCTTTCGTTAGCAGACCATTTAAGTATTCCCATCGAGGCCTCTAAAACCGTGTTACCTGCGACAACCTTGACAATTTATGGTATCGAGGTGGATTCTGAGTTAATGTTAGTTCGGTTACCAAATGACAATTTAGTGAAGATTCGTGCAGCAATTACAGCTATAAAGTCATGTCGTAAAGTCACGCTCCGACAGTTGCAATCACTGTTAGGTCTGCTTAATTTCGCTACCTTAGTTGTAGTACCGGGTCGCACTTTTCTGCGACGGCTATACGATTTAACAATAAATGTAGCAAAACCGCATTATAAAATTCGGATCACAAATGCTGCGCGCCTTGACGTTTTAGTTTGGTCCACATTTTTGGATAAATTTAATGGTCGCTGCCTGTTCTTGAATGAAAGCTGGCTTGCTTCAGATACGCTGAAACTGTTCACGGATGCAGCATCTTCAACCGGGTTTGCAGCAGTTTTCGGTTCAAAATGGTTCGCTCACTCTTGGCCGGATACTATGAAACATTTGTCTATTAATGTAATGGAATTATTCCCTATCGTCCTGGCCATTGAGACTTGGGGCCCATTATTACGCAATTATAAACTATTAATACTTTCAGATAATCAATGTGTTACCTTTGTTATATACAAAGCATCGTGGAAATGTGCAAACATCATGAAGTTAATTAGACGCCTGGTTACAGTCACTATAACTTTTAACATTCTCATCAGGGCCAAACATATTGAAGGAAAAACAAATTTAGTGGCTGATCGTCTGTCTCGTTTTCAATCTCAGACAGCCAGGAATTGGGCCCCATGGTTGGATCTGAAGCCTCAAGCCGTTTGCCACACAAAGTTAACACTTTGACCTCTTCAGCTCACTGTTTGCTTGCTCACACATTGGCCCCTAGTTCTCGCGCATCGTATACTAGAGCTTGGAATAAGTTTGTTAATTTCTGTTCAGAGACGAATATCGACCCTAACTTTCCCGTTGCCCATGTTGTCATTGTCAATTTTTTGGCGTCCTTATTTGAAAATGGTTTGGCTATAAGTACCATTTCATCGCACGTCTCGGTCCATAAATCGTTGGGTTTTCCTGACCCCTGTAATAATTTTTTGGTTGATTGCCTTATAAAGGGAGCTAAACAGTTGAAAACTTCGATTCCCGCTTCTCGGCTTCTGATTACATTACCTATTTTGTTAAAACTTATCAATACCATACCAATTGTATTTAGCTGTCGATCGCAACAAATTTTGTTACAGGCTTTGTTTTCACTGACGTTTGCAGGTTTTTTCCGCATTAGCAATCGAACGTATCTCAGGTAGTACAAATATCTCACATTCAGTTTAGTTTCAGCCAAAACAGGCTAATTGCTACATCATTTCAAACATCAGCCGTCCATACAACCCGTGTTGTTGCATTTTAAATGTTCCTGTAGTTCATCGGTCCAATCGTGTGCCCCTTGTCTATTGCTTCAGTATGTTCGTTCGTTTCCCCACTCTACTGGTCCACAGTTCCAATCCGAAACGCAAATCAGACTGTTTGGGCGGTGGCATAGTAATGCGGTACGTTCTTATATTCGCCTTCCCGTCCTTCAACTTTAGAAATGTCGGAATCCCATCTTTAACTGGAGTCAATTGTTGTCAGTGTAGGCTGCTGCAGTGTCTCCGTGTTTGTTACCTTGCCCAACCTTAGATCACGAAGTCATATTTTTCCCGTTCATTGTATTACTATTAGTGTTATAGATTATTTTTGTATGGTGTCCTTGTATACCGACTTGCACTCACAGTTTTGGGATCTAATTGTATTGAATTGTTCAGATTAATATTATATTGTGTCCTTGTATACCAATTTGCACGCATAGTTGTTGGATCTCATGTATTTAAATGTTCAAGTGCCATTTTTATGTATGTCATTGTGCATGCTAATTAAGTTGCTTTTACCTTGTATATCATTCTGCATGCATAGCTAAGTTAGCAGCCGATAATGGACAAAAAATTTCTTGTTGGTGTGCACAGTATTGATTGATCAAGCATTTGTTTACCTTGTATATATTTTTGCATGCACAAGTAAAGTTTGATTAAGGTTTAGCTTATATTACACTAATCATAGTGTCTCTATAGTCACACTCTTTGGCGACCCATAATCTTTCAAAGTTTAGTACGAATTAGTGTAAACACATAGTGGGGCAGACATGGTTATGGTCATTATACATGCTATTGAAGTCAGTGTCCCGTGTTGGGCTAGACATCCTGCGCTGGATTCCAGCTGTGGATGCTTTTGGCATAAATCGGGACAGGATTTATAGGTAGAGGTGGCTGCATGTTAATGATTAAATGCTCAGTTGATTAATGTTTTTATTTTTAATTTAGTTACCATGTATAATGCTCATTTGATTAATGTTTTTATTTTTAATTTTGCTACAGTCATTTATCTGTTTATAGTCAATAAATGACATTTTACACTACACATTGATGCGTTTGTTGATTCTTTGATTGAGGCACACAAATAATTATCCAATGCATATATCTCCCATTTATTGGTTTTAGAACATCTCTTACGGTGTTACGTAAATCTTAATAATGAATAACTGACGGATAGCTATAACTTCACATCTTGTGACACTAGCGCCTACTAGAATATCGTTGTGTATAAGATTTACAATATATGCATGACATTTTTTTTTAACACGTGGAAATATCAATATTGCTCACAATAGCACTGGAATCTGTTACATTCTTAATTTTTCGGTAAGTAAGTTAACTAATCTCTAGATTTTATATCTACAATTCCCACAAGGCTGTAATCTCACTATAAAAGATAGGTTGCCAGAGAAACTTAAGCCCATAGCAGCTAGATCGTCCGGGCAGTCAGCAAGAGTTGTCGCATATTGAGTAATTATCAGAAAATCATTAGAATTTGTTTGGTTTTGATAAAATTCTGCTCCATGTTAACGTTTAGTATACAAAACATTTAATATTATGGATTTAGCTGTTCAATTATTGATTTTCAAGAAATTCAAACTCAACCATCATTAATGCGTAATGGGGACATAGTCAAACATTTTTTTAAATTCGGAATAAAATTGTGACCGTTTTTTAGTTCGGAATAAAATTGTGACCTCCATTGGGTCCACAAGGTAAATAACATGATTTTTCGTACAATCAGGGGTCATAATTCTGGACGTTATGGTCCAATGTGCCTGAATATCGAAAGGAACTGCGATCTTAGGGTTTCATCAAAATCAAATTAAAATTGAGACCTCTACAGGGTCCACAACCTTGATATATCATATTTTTACACTACTCGCGTTTTAGTGGCAGCCATTTTGTCCGGCAGTTTTGGTTTGATTTTATGAAATTGGATCTCAACCTTCATTACAGTTTAACAGTGATATAATCAAACTTTTTAGGGTTTCACACTGCGAAGCTTGTGTGAAACACTATTGTTTTTGTTAAAATTATTATTCTTATTAGGCTTTCAGACTTTCGTCTGAAAGCCTATTGTGATTACTAAAATTATTATTTATTAAGCTTTCATATTACATATGAAAGCTTATTGTTTCTGTTAAAGATATTATTAAGCTTTCATATTACATATGAAAGCTTATTGTTTCTGTTAAAGTTATTATTATTATTATTATTTTTTTTTTTGTGTATTTTCTGCTAATCGGATTTCTCAGAATCTAACCATAGGATCTTTCTGAAACTTTGACCTACCCCCCTATAAATGGGGTGCGAACCTTGATTAAATATATTTTCAAAACGTTTTACGAATCCGAAATCACCGAATTTTACGAACGAATGCATTTGACCTACAATGCTGTACCTTTGTGACTATTTGACCTATTTAATTAATTCTTTTTTCTATGAGTACCTTGAGACATTTACTTCAAATCTGCAATTTCGGATTTTCGAATTTCGAAAATTCGTCGCTGTGATTTCGAACCGGAAGTTGAGACCAACTCGACAACTTCTTTAGTAGTTGTACGATTTTCATGAAATTTAATATGTAAGCAAACCTTAATGATGCAACTTGAAAAATGACTTTAGAAATTTTCTAAATTATCTCCCCTTGGAGAAATTGAGGATCGAAATTTTCAAAAAAAATCGACGAAATATAGGTCAAATCATCTTGATTTTTTTTTTGGTTACTAGCTGCGAGACCACTGATTCGTACACAAAAAATGGAGTTTGTAGCTCAACCCGGAAGTGCCACCATCTTGAAATGTAAAAACCTCAAACGCCATTTTGCTATTTTACTTACAGACACGGGAATTATATTTTCTTAATCCTTGGAGGAAGGCCTAAAAAACGTCGGGAGTAGAATTTTCATTTAGGTCAACTGGGAGTCACCATTTTGAATTGAAAATGAAAAATAGGTTGCCAGGCAACGAAACATACGCCCACACAGCAGCCAAATCGTCCGGGCAGTCAACAAGAGTTGTCACATATTAAGGAATTATCAGAAAATCATTAGAATTTGTTTGGTTTTTATAATCAAACGTTTTTTTTTTTAAATCAGATAATAATTGTGACCTCCAGAGGAACCACAAGCTAAAAAGGGCAATTTTTCGGACAATCAGGGCCCATAATTCAGGAAGTTATGATCCGATGGGCGCAAATATCGAAAGGAACCAAGATCTTTGGGCTATAAACATACATGTCAAGTTTCATCAAAATTGGTTCAAAATTGTGACCTCTATAAGGTCCACAACCTTG
This sequence comes from Patella caerulea, assembly GCA_036850965.1. Classification (NCBI taxonomy): domain Eukaryota; kingdom Metazoa; phylum Mollusca; class Gastropoda; family Patellidae; genus Patella; species Patella caerulea. The sequence continues at coordinate 42,283,138 of JAZGQO010000001.1, read as the reverse complement.
ATATAACATATTTTCCCACTATTCGCGTACAAACGGCGGCCATTTTGTCCGTCAATTTTGGTCCGATTTTCACGAAATTCGAACTCGACCTTCATAACCATGGAGCGGTGATATAATCAAATGTTTTTTTAAATCCGATAACAATTTTGACCTCTAGAGGGACCACAAGCTAAAAAGGGCAATTTTTCGGACAATCAGGGGCCATAATTCAGGAAGTTACAATCTGATGGGCGCAAATATCGACAGGAACCAAGATCTTTGGGTTATAAACATACATGTCAAGTTTCATCAAAATTGGTTTAAAATTGTGACCTCTATAAGGTCCACAACCTTGATATAACATATTTTCCCACTATTCGCGTACAAACGGCGGCCATTTTGTCCATCAATTTTGGTCCGATTTTCACGAAATTCGAACTCAACTTTCATAACCATGGAACGGTGATATAATCAAACGGTTTTTGAAATCGGATAACAATTTTGACCTCCAGAGGGACCACAAGCTATAAAGGACAATCAGGGGCCATAATTCAGGAAGTTACGATCCGATTGGTGCAAATATCGAAAGGAACCAAGATCTTTGGGTTATAAACATGCATTTCAAGTTTCATCCAAATCGGTTCAAAATTGTGACCTCTACACTGTTCACAAGCTAAAAAACGTGATTTTTCGTACAATCAGGGGCCATAACCCATGAAGTTACAGTCCGATACATGCCAATATCGAAAGGAACCGAGATCTTATGGTGATAAACCTATATTTTAAGTTTCATCGAAATCGGATAAAAATTGTGACATGTAGACTGTTCACAAACAATTGTGGACGGACGGACGGACGAACAGGGGCGACGACAATATACGTCCACATGAAAATGTGGGCGTATAAAAATGGAAGCAATTTGAAGGGCCGAGTTTTTGGAACACAATAACTCTCCTTCTAATTAAGCTAGAATGTTTAAACTTGGGGTAGACGTTCACTAGGTCAATGTCATGATTGAGGGTAAAGATGAGCATTTTCTGCCTGGGGTAAGCAGAGATGCGCATGCTGATTTGTTGATTCTTTAGGGCACAATAACTTCGGTTATAATGAAGGGAGGGTGGTGAAACTCTTGTCAATCGAGAGTCTAATAGCTAGCCTGTTGTGTGAAATCATTGTATCATTTTTTTTAAATATCAGGGATAGCAGAAAAAAGAGATCGAAAATCCAAAAAGTCGTATTTTTACGATTTAGAGCATTTTTAAAGGTCCTTTTCTCTTAAAGTCAACATAATATTTTTGTGGAACTTCTTGTACAAAGAGTCTTATCGGTAGTCTTTTATATGAAACCATCGATCAACAGTCCAAAATATCAGGAGTAGAAGAATAAAAGGATCGAAAATTGAAAACGGCACCCTTTCATTGTTAAGCAAAACATGCAGTGTGGGTGGCTACAATTTGCACATTTAGTCATCGTATAGAGCTTATTCAACATTATCGAATTCCAACTGCTAAGGAATCTTTTACGTGCACTCCAATGTGTACACGCCGGTGGGAGGACACGCCAAAAAATCGAGATGAACTTTCTCGGCCAATGCAAGGATCGAACACCCGACCTCCTGACTAGCAGGTCAACGCCTTCGCCACATAGTGTGGACACCCATCGTACATTTCATCTGTCAAATCAAAGCATTTCATTGCATTAGACCAATAATTAATTATTCTTAATTTGAAACTTTATTTTAATATTATTAAATCCTCATTTTATTGGTAGACGTTCGTCTTATTTAAAGTTAAACTTTCATTTAACTATGAACATCCCTTAACGTGTCTCTTTAAAACAATTAAATACTCTAAAACAGTAGCTCAACCTTTTGACCTAAGCTCATTAATTTACCATTTTGTATGTGAGCGACTTGTTATTCTTCTTATATGACATATTGCACGTGTCCGATTTCAAAGGGGAGTTTGGTGGCTGAATGGTTAGCACGCGCGCGCTGTATCATAAAGCCTGTCATTGAGTCAGCTAGCGTGTTTTCGAATCTCCGGTCGTACCTGACAAGGAGTAAGGTCGCCTGTCCATCTTGGTAGGTTTTCTTCATTTCCTCCGGTTTCCTTCCACTGCTAAAGACCTCTACGCGCAAGCGAAATATTGAAATAAAATCGAACTATATGTTAGTCCCGAAATGATCTAGTTTGAGACACAATAACTCTCTTTCTAATTCAGCTAGACTTGGTGTGGGTGTTTATTAGGCCAATACCTTGATGACTCTGGAACACAATAACTCTTTTTCTAATTGGGCTACAATGTTCAAACTTGGTATAGGCATTCACTAAGTCAATGTCTTGATAAAGTTTGAAGTAGAATTTTGATTTAGGTCAACTGGTAGTCACCATTTTGAAGTGAATATGAAACATAGTGAAAAGTCGACATTTACGGACTTGTAAACAAACACAATAGAGCATAGTATGTTCAATGCGTCTCCTATGTCTGAAATTAATACATTTCAGGATAGTCGGGATACGGTATTTGAATATTTCAAAAATTCGATTTTTGCCTTTGATGTTTTTCGTGCTGACAAAATTCTTTACGGATTATTCATACGACCCATGACATGTGACAGGAAGTGACTGTGAATATGAAAGCTTTCATATCTGCATGGGACAGTAGCAGATCTAGTTATTATTATTTTTTTTTTTGTGTATTTTCTGCAAATCGGATTTCTCAGAATCTAACCATAGCATCTTTCTGAAACTTTGACCTACCCCCCTATAAATGGGGTGCGAACCTTGATTAAATATATTTTCAAAACGTTTTACGAATCCGAAATCACCGAATTTTACGAACGAATGCATTTGACCTACAATGCTGTAACTTTGTGACTATTTGACCTATTTAATTAATTCTTTTTTCTATGAGTACCTTGAGACATTTACTTTAAATCTGCAATTTCGGATTTTCGAATTTAGAAAATTCGTCGCTGTGATTTCGAACCGGAAGTTTAGACCAACTCGACAACTTCTTTAGTAGTTGTACGATTTTCATGAAATTTAATATGTAAGTAAACATTAATGATGTGACTTGAAAAATGACTTTAGAAATTTTCTAAATTATCTCCCCTTGGAGAAATTGAGGATCGAAATTTTCAAAAAAATCGACGAAATATAGGTCAAATCATCTTGATTTTTTTGGGGGTTACTAGCTGCGAGACCACTGATTCGTACACAAAAATTGGTGTTTGTAGCTCAACCCGGAAGTGCCACCATCTTGAAATGTAAAAACCTCAAAAGCCATTTTGCTATTTTACTTACAGACACGGGAATTATATTTTCTGAATCCTTGGAGGAAGGCCTAAAAAACGTCGGGAGTAGAATTTTCATTTAGGTCAACTGGGAGTCACCATTTTGAATTGAAAATGAAAAATGGAAGCAATTTGAAGGGCCGAGTTTTTGGAACACAATAACTCTCCTTCTAATTAAGCTAGAATGTTTAAACTTGGGGTAGACTTTCACTGGGTCAATGTCATGATTGAGTGTAAAGATGAGCATTTTCTGCCTGGGCTAAGCAGAGATATGCATGCTGATTTGTTGATTCTTTAGGGCACAATAACTTCGGTTATAATGAAGGGAGGGTGGTGAAACTCTTGTCAATCGAGAGTCTAATGGCTAGCCTGTTGTGTGAAATCATTGTATCATTTTTTTTAAATATCAGGGATAGCAGAAAAAAGAGATCGAAAATCCAAAAAGTCGTATTTTTACGATTTAGAGCATTTTTAAAGGTCCTTTTCAACATAATATTTTTGGGGAACTTCTTGTACAAAGAGTCTTATCGGTAGTCTTTTACATGAAACCATCGATCAACAGTCCAAAATATCAGGAGTAGAAGAAGAAAGGGATCGAAAATTGAAAACGGCACCCTTTCATTGTTAAGCAAAACATGCAGTGTGGGTGGCTACAATTTGCACATTTAGTCATCGTATAGAGCTTATTCAACATTATCGAATTCCAACTGCTAAGGAATCTTTTACGTGCACTCCAATGTGTACACGCCGGTGGGAGGACACGCCAAAAAATCGAGATGAACTTTCTCGGCCAATGCAGGGATCGAACACCCGACCTCCTGGCTAGCAGGTCAACGCCTTCGCCACATAGTGTGGACACCCATCGTACATTTCATCTGTCAAATCAAAGCATTTCATTGCATTAGACCAATAATTAATTATTCTTAATTTGAAACTTTATTTTAATATTATTAAATCCTTATTTTATTGGTAGACGTTCGTCTTATTTAAAGTTAAACTTTCATTTAACTATGAACATCCCTTAACGTGTCTCTTTAAAACAATTAAATACTCTAAAACAGTAGCTCAACCTTTTGACCTAAGCTCATTAATTTACCATTTTGTATGTGAGCGACTTGTTATTCTTCTTATATGACATATTGCACGTGTCCGATTTCAAAGGGGAGTTTGGTGGCTGAATGGTTAGCACGCACGCGCAGTATCATAAAGCCTGTCATTGAGTCAGCTAGCGTGTTTTCGAATCTCCGGTCGTACCTGACAAGGAGTAAGGTCGCCTGTCCATCTTGGTGGGTTTTCTTCATTTCCTCCGGTTTCCTTCCACTGCTAAAGACCTCTACGCGCAAGCGAAATATTGAAATAAAATCGAACTATATGTTAGTCCCGAAATGATCTAGTTTGAGACACAATAACTCTCTTTCTAATTCAGCTAGACTTGGTGTGGGGGTTTATTAGGCCAATACCTTGACTCTGGAACACAATAACTCTTTTTCTAATTGTGGTACAATGTTCAAACTTGGTATAGGCAAGTCAATGTCTTGATGAAGTTCGAAGTAGAATTTTGATTTAGGTCAACTGGTAGTCACCATTTTGAAGTGAATATGAAACATAGTGAAAAGTCGACATTTACGGACTTGTAAACAAACACAATAGAGCATAGTATGTTCAATGCGTCTCCTATGTCTGAAATTAATACATTTCAGGATAGTCGGGATACGGTATTTGAATATTTCAAAAATTCGATTTTTGCCGTTGATGTTTTTCGTGCTGACAAACTTCTTTACGAGTGAAAAATCACATTAACTTCACTAGAATGTGAATTTTTTTCCTTGTTCGGATTATTCATATGACCTGACATGTGACAGGAAGTGACTGTGAATATGAAAGCTTTCATATCTGCATGGGACAGTAGCAGATCTAGTTATTATTTTTTTTTTTTTCGCCGGAGCCTATTTCTCAGTGCCTGTAACAGATACCGATCTGGGACCTAATTCTCTATTGGGAAACCATTGGCTACTTGATAAACTATTTTTGAAACTTCTGCGCAGACCGGAAGTGGTCGAATTTTGTGCTGTGTCAAAAAATTAAAAAACGGCCGTAGATTCGTCAATTCTATACCTATTTTCATACATATGACATTTTCGGAAACCCTGAGTCTTTTCTCGGGCGATAGCAGTTGAAAATTTCGATATTTCGAAACTTCATCGCTGACTTCTTGCGATCGAAAAATGAAAAATGTGGTTTGAGAGAATATTTTTGTTATTTTTCAAAATTTTCAAATTTGACCTACATTTTTGGATACCTGAAAACCATCCGGATTCCAGAAATATAAGTTTCATTCCGAGTTATCGCCCTTTATTTTTCGATTTTTTTTCGAATTTTCTACCCATTTTGTGAGCTCGGGTTTTGTTTTATGGCAGAAGTGACGTTTCTGAAACTTCAGAGGCATGAAGCCAAATGACCATTGCAAGGAATAAAGCAATTTCAACAATAATCTGTACACCGGAAGTGGTCGAAATAATGTCCGATATTTTGCAAAAAATGCAAAAAATGGGTATTTTGGGGTAAAACGCGATTTCTCCGTCCGATATCAATGGATTAGACGAATTAGGGCACCATTGGATTGCACTAGGATTGTGCTATCGTATGATACCCAATTCGTACGGATACGATGAGCAGGCAGCAAAATATGGCAAGCTGAAAATCAAGTATTTTCTGATTTGGAGCGTTTTTGGATGCCTATATCTCGAAAACTGCGCCACAGATTTTTATGAAACTTTCTCTATCGAGAGACCTTGCGGTAGTCTTGTGTACGAAACATCCCACTACGACTTTGAAATATCTGGAATAGGTGAAATAACTGACTGAAAATCAAAAAAAGTCGAAAAATCGTGAAATTTGGGAAAATGCTCTACTATTTTTTTATTTTAAGAAATTTTCAAAAAAAGGTTGTATATTCAGAAAGGTGACCTAATTACAATTCAAACGATATATAATATGCATGTAGTTATTGAAATTTAATTTTTGATATTTTAAATTTTTTGCGGTTTTGGATTTTTTGAACATAGGATTTCTCAGGGGCATTTTATCTGATCAGATAATGTAATATATCATGACAGAGCCCTGTGGCTATTTTAGTGCCCAAACCGGCTATTAAAACTATTCCGACAATAATAACCATGCCCGAAGTATTCAAAAAATGAAAAAAAAAGGTTAAAAACATTGTAGCACTTGCGAAAAACTTGATTTCTCCCTTAGGTAATAGCGGACCAAAAGAACTAAAGTGTCGCTGGATAGCCCTATTGATGGACCATCATATGGTATCTAAATAATACGATTTCGATGGTAAGGAAATAAATTATTGTATGCCAAAAACTAGTATTTTCCGATTTTTTTAACATTCTGAGACGCCCTTTTCTCGAAAACGACGCCACAGATTTTTCTCAAACTTTTCTTACTCAAAGTCCTATCGGTTGTCTATATAGTGAATACAAAATAAAAAGCGTTGAAATAATATAAGTGGTCGAAAAATGGCCTCAAACTTTGAAAAAAATTGAAAAATCGTTAAATTTTTGGAAACGCTCTTTAATTTATCTTTTTTTCCCAAACTACTCAATGGATGTTTCTGACACTTCTCGTACGTAAAGTTAAGTATCCAAAGAACTTGGAAAAGCTATCACAACAACGATCGTAAAACCGGAAGAAGTCGAAAAAATGTCCGATATTTTGAAAAAAATTAATTCCTTTATGAAAACCTTTTTTTTTATTTATGAATACTTTTTGATGATATTTTAAACAGGAATTATTGATATAAAATTTAACCATGCTAGTCCCGAAATGACATAGTTTGTGTCTATTCGACATTAAACCCCATTTCTCTCATCTCGGTAGTGCCGGTTAATTTGAGATATATTTTGTCTCCCGTTAAGTTTTTTACCTTTTTTAATTTCAGTTTATGGGTTCCAAGTTTATTATTTATTGCCTGGTGTGTATAAAACAATTCTCAATTGCGAATTCTCAACTTATTTGTTACCGATAATGATTTCTTTTGGCACCGGGAGTAAAGTAATTTTGCCAGATTATACAATTTTGACTGGTGTATTCGCAAGCAAATATTACTTAAAAATCTGATAGAGGGTGTCACTGAATCATAACAACTACAGTATCGTTTGGTAGCTCGATGGATCGGCTATTGTATGACACACTTCCTGCCTGATTCCTGAAAGCCGGTTCAGCACTGCAGGTCTAGTTATTATTATTATTTACCGCGGGAGCCTAGATCACCATGATCGAAAACAGATATCGATCTGGAATTAGATTTTCTGTCGGGAAACCATGTGGTGGCTACTTGATAAAATATTTTTGAAATTTCTGCGCATACCGGAAGTGACCGAACTTTGTATTTTGTCTAAAAATAGGCCACAGTTTCGTCAATTCTTTATCCATTTTCAAACAAATTACCTTTTTGGAATCCGTGAATCTTTTCTTAGACAATGGCTATCTCACATTTTTCGATTTCGAACATTCGTCTATGACTTTTAGCGTTCGAAAATTGAAAACATGTTGTTTACGAGACAATTTTTGTTATTTTTCAAAATTTTCAAATTTGACCTATATTTTTGGATACCTGAAGTCCATGCAATTCCAGTAATATAAGTTTCATTCAGAGTTATCGCCCTTTATTTTTCGATTTTTTTCGAATTTTCTTCCCATTTTGTGAGCTCGGGTTTCGTTTTATGGCAGAATTGACGTTTCTGAAACTTCTGGAACATGAAGTTATAGTCCAATACCGACGAATAAAGCAATTTCGACAAGAATCCTTAAACCGGAAGTGGTCGAAATAATGTGCAATAATTTGAAAAAAATGCAAAAAATGGATATTTTTGGGAAAAACGCGATTTCTCCGCCCGATATAAATAGATTAAAGAAATTAGGGTACCATTGGACTGCACTAGGATTGTACTATCGTATGATACCAAATTCATACGGATACTATGAACAGGCAGCAAAATATGGCACGCTGAAAATCAAGTATTTTCTGATTTTTAGCATTTTTGGACGCCTGTATCTCAAAAACTACTCCAGCGATTTTTATGAAACTTTCTCTATCGAGAGACCTTGTGGTAGTCTTGTGTACGAAACATTCCATTACGACTTTGAAATATCTGGAATAGGTGAAATAACGGACTGAAAATCGAAAGTCGAAAAATCGTGAAATTTTGGAAAATGCTCTACAATATTTTTATTTTAAGAGATTTTCGAAAAAAGGTTGTATAATCAGATAGCTGACCTAATTACGATTCTAACGATGTATAATATGTATGTAGTTATTGAAAGTTAATTTTCGATATTTTAAATTTTTTGCATTTTTCTCACTTTTGGACATAGGATTTCTCAGTGGCATTTGATCAGTAAATGTAATATATCATGACAGAGCCCTATGGCTATTTTAGTATGGCGGGGGAAAGCAGCAAAAACCTAATGCTATGTAGAAATGTCTAATTCAAAACACACATGTAACATAATGCCATACCAAATACCTAAAACGTCTAATGCAAAAAACAAAATACAAGAAACCTCTAATACAAAATACCTCATACGTCTATTGCAAAAGACAAAATACAAGAAACCTCTAATACAAAATACATATAACCCCTTATGCACAATTGATTTTACAATCTGAAACATCTACCATAAGCATTAGATGACATATCTCGTTGTCATTACTTACGTTTCTCCACTGAATTATCTTTATTTAGGTCAATGTCAAGGTCACCGAACACAACTTGGCGACCTATTCGGCTAGCGAGCTATTCGACCGATCCAGCTGGCAACCTGTTCGTTGGCAACCTATTCAGAATTAAGACAACAGTCGCCCAAACTCATCTATGTTTAACAACCAATAAAATTCAACGTTACGTCTATCAAATGAAAGTAGAATAATATATTATTTTTATCAATTCCTTTAGCCCAGAATAGAGATGTAATTTCGCATTATCGTACAAAATTCTAGACATCCAACTAAATATATTCCGAAAGGTAATTAAATAGGCTTTCTAAGTATTATCAGTAAAAATTGGCACATTCATATTAAAGGGGTGCACTCTCTTCCTAAACATGACCAATTTTTTTTAAAAATTTTAAGGGAAAAACTGTTAATATCCCGTGTCAAAATTCGGACCATCGTACAAAATTCTGATGATCCAACTAAATATATTCTAAAAGGTAATTAAATAAGCTTTCCAAATATTATTAGTAAAAGTTGGCACAGTCATATTAAAGGGTTTTTGACACTTCTGGTACAGAAAGTTAAGTATACAATGAACTTCGTAAAGCTATCACGACAACAATCGTAAAACCGGAAGTAGTCGAAAAAATGTCCGATATTTTGAAAAAAATAATTTTTTTTTACGAAAACCTTTTTTATTTATGAATATTTTTTAACGATATTTTACACTGGGTTAAAATATCATCCTACTCGAGCAGAAATGAGAAAAATAATTGTCTCGGTAATTTGCATTAGCCGCCATCGGCTAATTTAGTTTTTCGGTAGTCTTGTGTACGACTTTGAAATATCTGGAATAGGTGAAATAACGGACTGAAAATCGAAAAAAGTCGAAAAATCGTGAAATTTTGGAAAATGCCTTGCTATTTTTTTATTTTAAGAGATTTTCAAAAAAAGATTGTATATTCAGATAGCTGACCTAATTACGATTCTAACGATGTATAATATGTATGTAGTTATTGAAATTTAATTTTCGATATCTTAATTTTTTTGCATTTTTGGCACTTTTGAACATAGGATTTCTCAGGGGCATTTTATCTGATCGGTTGTCTATATAGTGAATCCAAAATGAAAAGCGTTGAAATAATATAAGTGGTCCAAAAATGGTCTCAAACTTTGAAAAAAATTGAAAAATCCTTAAATTTTTGGAAAGGCTCTATAATTTATCTTTTTTTCCTAAACTACTCAATGGATGTTTCTGATACTTCTGGTACGTAAAGTTAAGTATCCAAAGAACTTCGTAAAGCTATCACAACAACGATCGTAAAACCGGAAGTAGTCGTAAAAATGTCTGATATTTTGAAAAAGATAGGCTGGCACTGCCAGGCAGGATACGCCCACATTTTCGAGTGATGGACAGAGAACAAGCAATACCAAAAGTGATTTTTCCTACATCTTTAAGTCCTGTATTTCATACTGTATTGGGAGCAGCCATTTAGTTGGTCAGTTCCAGTCTGATATTAATGAAATTCGAAACCGACAATGATTATCGTGTGACAGTACACAACCTAGAAATGTGACTTTTCATCAAAACCGGATAAGATTTGTGACCTGTAGAGAGTCCACAACCACGTTATACCATATTTTTACACTATTCGGGTACAAACGGCGACCATTTCGTCCGGCAATTTTGGTACCATTTTCACGAAATTAGAACTCAACCTTCCTCATCAAAATTGTGACCTATACAGGGTCCACAACCATGATAGCATTTTTAACAGTATTCGCGTACAAACAGCGGCCATTTTTTCGGTCAATTTTGGTCCGATTTTCCCGAAATTCAAACTCAACCTCCCCTACAGTGTAACGGTGATATAATCAAACGTTTTTTTAAATTGGATAATAATTGTGACCTCCAGAGGGACCACAAGCTAAAGAAAGGGGGATTTTGCATATAACCAGGGGCCATAATTCAGGAAGTTACGATCCGATATGCGCAAATATCGAAAAGAACCAAGATCTTTGGGTTATAACCATGAATTTCAAGTTTCATCAAAATCGAATTAAAATTGTGACCTTTACAGGGTCCACAACCATGATATACCATTTTTTAACAGTATTCACATACAAAAGGTGGCCATTTTGTATGGCAATTTTGGTCTGATTTTCCCGAAATTCGAACTCAACCTTCCTTACGGTGTAAGGGTAATATAATCAAACGTTTTTTTAAATTGAATAATAATTGTGACATCCAAGCGAAAAAAAAGGCGATTTTGCGTATAATCAGGGGCCATAATTCAGGAAGTTATGATCCGATATGCGCAAATATCGAAAGGAAGCAAGATCTTTGGGTTATAACCATGAATTTCAAGTTTCATCAAAATCAAATCAAAATTGTGACCTCCACAGGGTCCACAACCTTGATATACCATTTTTTAACAGTATTCGCGTACAAACGGCGGCCATTTTGTATGGCAATTTTCGTCCGATTTTCCCGAAATCCTATTTCAACCTTCCTTAGGGTGTGACGGTGATATAATCAAACGGTTTTTTAAATCGAATAATAATTGTGAACTCCAAGCTAAAAAGATAGGCTGGCACTGCCAGGCAGGATATGCCCACATTTTCGAGAGATGGATAGAGAACAAACAATACGAAAAGTGATTTTTCCTACATCATTAAGTCCTGTATTTCATACTGTATTGGGAGCAGCCATTTCGTTGGTCAGTTCTAGTCTGATATTCATGAAATTCGAAGTCGACAATGATTATGGTGTGACGGTACACAACCTAGAAATGTGACTTTTCGTCAAAATCGGATAAGAATTGTGACCTGTACAGAGTCAACAACCATGATATACCATATCTTTACACTATTCGCGTACAAACGACGACCATTTCGTCCGGCAATTTTGGTACCATTTTCACGAAATTCGAATAATTCAGGAAGTTACGATCCGATATGCGCAAATACCGAAAGGAACCAAGATCTTTGGGTTATAACCATGCATTTCAAGTTTCATCAAAATCGAATTAAAATTGTGACCTTTACAGGGTCCACAACCTTGATATACCATTTTTTAACAGTATTCACGTACAAACGGTGGCCATTTTGTATGGCAATTTTGGTCTGATTTTCCCGAAATTCGAACTCAACCTTCCTTACGGTGTAACGGTAATATAATCAAACGTTTTTTTAAATCGGATAATAATTGTGACCTCCAAGCTAAAAAAAAAGGCGATTTTGCGTATAATCAGGGGCCATAATTCAGGAAGTTACGATCCGATATGCGCAAATATCGAAAAGAAGCAAGATCTTTGGGTTATAACCTTGAATTTCAAGTTTCATCACAATCGAATCAAAATTGTGACCTCCACAGGGTCCACAACCTTGATATACCATTTTTTAACAGTATTCGCGTACAAACGGCGGCCATTTTGTATGGCAATTTTCGTCCGATTTTCCCGAAATTCGAACTCAACCTTCCTTAGGGTGTAACGGTGATATAATCAAATGTTTTTTTAAATCGAATAATAATTGTGACCTCCAAGCTAAAAAAAAGGCGATTTTGCGTATAATCAGGGGCCATAATTCAGGAAGTTACGATCCGATATGCGCAAATATCGAAAGGAAGCAAGATCTTTGGGTTATAACCATGAATTTCAAGTTTCATCAAAATCGAATCAAAATTGTGACCTCCACAGGGTCCACAACCTTGATATACCATTTTTTAACAGTATTCGCGTACTAACGGCGGCCATTTTGTATGGCAATTTTCGTCCGATTTTCCCGAAATTCGAACTCAACCTTCCTTAGGGTGTAACGGTGATATAATCAAACGGTTTTTTAAATCGAATAATAATTGTGACCTCCAGAGGGACCACAAGCTAAAAAGGGTGATTTTTCGGACAATCAGGGGCCATAATTCAGGAAATTACATTCCGATAGCCGCAAATATCGAAAGGAACCAAGATCTTTGGGTTACAAACATGCATGTCAAGTTTCATCAAAATCGGTTCAAAATTGTGACCTCTATAGGGTCCACAAGCTAAAAACGTGTTTTTTCGTACAATCAGGGGCCATAATCCATGAAGTTTTGATCCGATACATGCCAATATCGAAAGGAACCGAGATCTTTTGGGGATAAACCTATATTTCAAGTTTCGTCAAAATCGGATAAGAATTGTGACCTGTAGAGAGTCCACAAACACATTGTGGACGGACGGACGGACGGACAGGGGCGACGACATAATACGTCCACATGAAAATGTGGGCGTATAAAAAAGGCGATTTTGTGTATAATCAGGGGCCATAATTCAGGAAGTTATGATCCGATATGCGCAAATATCAAAAGGAAGCAAGATCTTTGGGTTATAACCATGAATTTCAAGTTTCATCAAAATCGAATCAAAATTGTGTCCTCCACAGGGTCCACAACCTTGATATACCATTTTTTAACAGTATTCGCGTACAAACGGCGGCCATTTTGTATGGCAATTTTCGTCCGTTTTTCCCGAAATTCGAACTCAACCTTCCTTAGGGTGTAACGGTGATATAATCAAAACGGTTTTTTAAATTGAATAATAATTGTGACCTCCAGAGGGACCACAAGCTAAAAAGGGTGATTTTTCGGACAATCAGGGGCCTTAATTCAGGAAATTACATTCCGATAGCCGCAAATATCGAAAGGAACCAAGATCTTTGGGTTACAAACATGCATGTCCAGTTTCATCAAAATCGGTTCAAAATTGTGACCTCTATAAGGTCCACAAGCTAAAAACGTGATTTTTCGTACAATCAGGGGCCATAATCCATGAAGTTTTGATCCGATACATGCCAATATCGAAAGCAACCGAGATCTTTTGGGGATAAACCTATATTTCAAGTTTCGTCAAAATCGGATAAGAATTGTGACCTGTAGAGAGTCCACAAACAAATTGTGGACGGACGGACGGACGTCCAGACGGACAGGGGCGACGACATAATACGTCCACATGAAAATGTGGGCGTATAAAAATTAATTCTTTTACGAAAACCTTTTTTATTTATGAATATTTTTTGATGATATTTTACCCAGGAATTATTGATATAAAATTAAACCATGCTAGTCCCGAAATGACATAGTTTGTGTCTAGTCGACGTTAAACCCCATTTCTCTCATCTCGGTAGTGCCGGTTAATTTGAGATATAGTTTGTCTCCCTTTAAGTTTTTTACCTTTTTAATTTCAGTTTATGGGTTCCAAGTTTATTATTTATTGCCTGGTGTGTATAAAACAATTCTCAATTGCGATTCTCAACTTATGATTTCTTTTGGCACCGGAAGTGAAGTGAAGTAATTTTGCCAGATTTTACAATTTTGACCGGTGTATTCGCAAGCAAATATTACTTACAAATCTGATAGATGGTGTCACTGAATCATAACAACTACAGTATCATTTGGTAGCTCGATGGATCGGCTATTGTATGACGCACTTCCTGTCTGATTCCTGAAAGCCGATTCAGCACTGCAGGTCTGCAGGTCTAGTTATTATTATTCTTCTTTTGTTTTGAGTAGATCTCAGCAACTGCTTGTCGCATCGTTACGATGTCTTCGGTTTTACTGGGAAAGTGGGTGTGACTTAGAGGATAAAGCTATTTTGAATGTTCTGCGACAATGCGAAATGCCCGAAATCACCGAAGTTATCGTTTTTAAAAATATTGCAGTAATTTTAACAATAATCATGGGATTTTAACTTTCGATACATTTTGGCATAGCCGGAGACAGGGCACATAGCTACGCTACTTTCGATTTTTGATTTTCGGTAAATCTTCGAAGATATGTCAAGCGCCAAATTTTGAAAATTTAAAATTTTACAAAAAACTTTTTTATTTATGAATATTTTTTAGTCGTGTTGTACACAGAATTAAAGAGTCATCTGTCTTATGCAAAAATGTTAAAAAATTTTATCTCAGTAATTTTCCTTGGCCGCCATTGGTTAATTCAGTTTTTCAGTTCTAGATTATTTTTTTATTGTTCGATTTGTATAAAACAAAGTTCATATGCTCCGTTGTGTCAATTGTCATTTTTTTTGTTACCGATAGTGTTATCTGTCGGCACCGGAAGTGGCATAATTTTACCAAAAACTACAATTTTGACAGTTATTTTCCTTCTTCGAAAACAAATATTATTTTTTTGAAAAATTATGACTCAAAGAGTGTGTCTTTTCAAGGGGCAAAAAATGGCGGAAGCAGTTTTTTTAATTTCTATTTCATTTTCTAGCAAACTGGATTTAAGAGGTTAAAAATGGTGTAAAATTGACCCATTTACAACCTATTCAGGCTTTTCAGAATTTAAAATATTTTTACATAACTTTTATAAACTTGTAGCTATAATCCATACGAAGAAAATGTATGTTAAAATTAGTTTGTAATATAAGCAGTTGCCAAGAAATGGGCAGTTCTGCATAAGTCACTGTTTTTGTTATTTTGCGTGTAAAATAGTCAATTATTATTGGATTTGTATAAAAGTGACATCATTTGATTCAAAAAGCATGTAGCGTCATATCAAGTTGATTACTATTTAAAATTGACACCGGAAGTGACGTCATTTGATAAAAAACTGCGTTTTAAACTTTTTAAATCAATGTTTTATTCAACCAAGAATTACTTAATATGTATAAATAATTTTAACTTTTGGTTTAAATTCACATATAAACACAACTCATATGGTCATATAGATATCATAAAATCGTTTCTATCTTGTTCGGTTGCCGAGAAATAGACGGTTTTCTACAGGTCACTTTTGAAGGTTTTGTGGCCATAAAAATGTCAATTATTATTCGATTTTCATAAACTTTACACCATTTTATACCTAATGCCATTTAGGATTTCATACAAGTAATTTAAGATTTTCATTTTCACCGGAAGTAACGTCATTTTGGCAAAAACTGTATTTTTAGCCTTCAAAACATATATTTTATTCAAATGAGCCTGTTTCGAAATATATTTCAAATTATGGTATTTGACGCCAATCAACAAATAGAATGAACCCATACGATCATACAGATACCACAAAATGGTTTTTAACTTGTACGGTTGCAGAGAAATAACCGATTTTCTACAAGTCACTTTTCTAGTTTTTGGGTCTTTAAAAGTGGCAATTATTATTCGATTTACATAAAATTTTCACTATATGATATCGTATGCCATTTCTTATTTCATAAGACTAATTGAACATTTTCATTAACACCGGAAGTAATTTAATTTTGTCAAGATCATTTACAAGTAACAAATGTATAAAATGAATTGATATTGCTGGATTTGGTTGATTCTGCGTCCTTTTTATTTGTGTGCAATGTTAATTTGGAAACCTGTTTAGAGGTTTCGTTGGTACCGGAAGTGACATATGTTCAAGGGTAACTTGGCACCGGAAGTGACATGTTTAAGGGTAACGTGGCACCAGTGAAACCCGTCATTCCTGCATGCAGGTCTAGTTTTAAATTGGGATGATAATTGAGACCTCTAGAGGGACCACAAGCTAAAAAAGTTGATTTTGTGTACAATGAGAGGCCATAATTCAGGAATTTACAATCCGATTTGCACAGGAACCAAAATCTTTAGGTTATAAAAACATGTATTTCAAGTTTCATCAAAATCAAATTAAAATTGTGACCTCTATAGGTAGTGTAGGCTCATTAGTGTAAGCCCCGCTTCCCCAAATCGAATTAGCCCCCCGCCCCCAATATTTTCTCAACAATAATGATTTCTTAGGAGTGTTTCTATTCGGCCACATCCCTCAGCCCCTCCCAAAAATTCTGTAGCCCCCCCAAATTTTAGGAGCTGACTACGGGCCCGGATGAGGGTAGCGCACAGATGGTCTCTGTGTGCGATGGAGTACATTTGCCCAAAAGCTGCCTAATCAACCCTAGATCAGTTAGGACGTGCCAGCGCGGGAGAGCCAAGCCAAGGATAACGGAGTGTAGTTATCAGGATGGTGTACAGATCGCACAGGACTTATGACACTGGATGAATGATCGGACTAGGTGAAGGGCACAATGCAAGAACCTAGTTGTATCCCATTATACATTACCTAGTGTATAGTGTACATAATTTATATAGTGTACATAGTGTATAGTTCTAGAGAGTACATACGTAGTGGGTAAATAGTGTACATATATTACGTACATACATATAACAGGGTGGTAAAAGGATAAACCCTCAACCATCCGGTTAACTACAACCCCGTTATCCCTAGCTCGGCTCTCCCGTGCTGGCATGTCCTGACCATTCAGGTGCGGCTGCCTAACTGATCTGGGGTTGATTAGGTAGCTTTTGGGATACTAGTAGGATGCTGCACAGTATGATGCCAACAAATACTGTATTTCCTGCTTATCTGACACTGAACCCCATGCTGGGTTTAACAGCAGTGATGTCACCAATGTGCCATGGTAGTGCCTGACAATCTCTCCTAAGAAGTTCAAGACCATCATCAATGTGCATTTGGAATTTTTGGGCAAATGTACTCCATCGCACACAGAGACCGTCTGTGTGCTACCCTCATCTAGTTTAGCTCACCAGCCAAAGCGGTTTATTTGGAGCCATAGATGAGAGTTGGGCCAGTGGCAAGGACCAGTATCAGTAGTCCATCCAATGGATGTGACTGACTGTTGAAATAAAGGTAATAATACATCTAACACTACACCCCTTGCATTGCAAAGACATGCAAACGTATGAAACTCATGAATAAACATGCGACGTGAGGAAAAATATACCTCGGAGTGTGAAGTAAGATAGACAATCGTGTTTTTAATGTAAATTTGTTATAGAAATTAAAATAGATACAGGGGTCAAAATTCGTGAAATTGGAACTAAGGCAGTATGTTTCTAAAAATGCCACAGTAATCCCTTCTTCACTACGGCAGTTTTTATGAACACTAAGGCAAAACTTTCATCACTACGGGATTTTTTTTAAACTGAGAAATTTGATTAAGATTGTAAATAATAAACTATAAGTATACATGTTTTCATTTATAATGTGTATTCAGTATTATTATAACAGGATTAGGTCACCACAAACACCCTAAAAATGTTTAGGACTTTACGTCAACCGCTGTTCATATAAATATCGTAATAAATCCGTTTTATTTCTCCGAAATTAGGATCCTAATTTCGGAGAAATAAAACAGATTTATTTGCGAGGTATAAAAATTATTGCAAGCCCAAGAAACTGCTTTGGCACAGCGACACGAAGATTCGTGCAATTCTATATAATCTGTATCTACGTGGTTTCACCAAATATAAGTAAAGTATCATGGCACACAACTTGCGTTTTAAATGAATTTTTTCGCCGTTGAGGTGTGGAATTCCGATTATAAAATATCCGTAGCACCGTAATTTGATTATCGAAAGACAATTTCACATCTGTGCATGACATCTTATTACAAGAACATCATGCAGTGGACATGTAATGCCCCTGGAATGCCTTTCTCACATTCTGTCTATATTTACGGCTTTACACTAAAAATTATATTTGATTTGGTCATATTTTCCAGTAAATTCTTCATAGCCTTTATTTCTGGAAATTGTTTTGAACTTTTTAAATGATTAAATACACCAGAAGAGCCGTGTGCATTTCCATTCCAGTTGCGGTAGAAGTAGGTCAGATGACTTGGACTTGGGGGGGGATATGTGTTTTATTTATTTTGATATAAATACATGTACTTCATAATGCTATAAACTAGTGACAAACATGCGAAGATAGTATGAAATTAGTTATTATAAAATTAGCTGAGTAATCATACGATCACGACCATATAGGCTATCCGTTTCATGGTCAACTGAATGAACGACTTTTGTTATCGGTATCTGCGTACGTGCGTCCGCTAATGTGACGTCATGGTAAATAGCCAATAAAAATTCCACACCGTTCGATCTATTTTCAGTAGCTGTGACAGCTGTAGTTATATTCATTTTCTACGGCAATTTCGCTAAATGCTACGCCAATTGCCGTGGGTGCTGTCGTGAATTTTGACCCCTGTAGATATGTATATGTATATATATATATATATAAAATATAATTCAGAGTGCTTTTCCTGTGAAAATATGTCTTTAAGTGCATTTTGAACATAAAAATGTAGTTCAGCAGGCTTTAAAACAGAGGAATCGACATTTAGATCAAGCAAATCGGACAACTATAAATATTTCTAAGCAAAACATCAACTTCGGGTGGCCGTTTCGTCGGCCATCTTGAAAAATGGCTGTGATTTTGGATTTTCAATTGGCCAATCGGACATATTTGATTAGTATTCCTTAGAGAACAATTGTGCCAAATTTGATGCTTGTATCATCATTTGTACGATTCTGCAGTTATCTGCACCACTAAACATCATTGTATGGACTTTAGTGTAAACGGCGGCCATTTTGGACACCATCCTGAAATCAGGCATGTAAATCACATTTTAGCAAAATTTGTTGGTTTTATTGGTTTTCTTGTGTTGGAAAACCTATATTTAGATACTTTGTTTGGCTATTGAATTATTACTGAACGGCGGCCATTTTGGATGCCATCTTGAAATTAGGCATGTAAATAACATTCTTTGGCCTCAATTTGATGGTTCCATTGGTTTTCTTGTGTCGGATACCCGATAATAAGATACTTTGTTTGGCATAATATCATGTGTACTAGCAAAGATATTGAATTATTGCTAAACGGCGGCTCTTTTGGACGCCATCTTGGATTTCGGACCCCTAGAACGTTGAAAAAAAATGGCACCCTACTTTTTTTTTTAAAAAAACAAACTTATGATAGCTTCTTTCAGAATCAACAGAGTTTTTGCTTTTACCATTAAAATGACAACAATATTCATTTCATGACAAATACTAAGGGTCCACGGCACAACCTTGATATACCATATTTTTCACACTATTCGTGTACACACGGCAGCCATTTTGTCTGTCAATTTTGGTCCGATTTTCACGAAATTTGAACTCAACCTCCATAACCATGTAACAGTGATATAATCGAACGGTTTTATAAATCAGATAACAATTTTGACCTTAAGAGGGACCACAAGCTAAAATGGGCGATTTTTAGGACAACCAGGGGCCATAATTCAGGTGGTTACGATCCGATGGGCGCAAATATCAAAAGGAACAAAGATCTTTGGGTTATAAACATGCATTTCACGTTTCATCCAAATCGGTTCAAAATTGTGACCTCTACACTGTTCACAAGCTAAAAACGTGATTTTTCGTACAATCAGGGGCCATAACCCATGAAATTACATTCCGATACATGCCAATATCGATAGGAATCGAGATCTTAGGGTGATTAACCTATATTTTAAGTTTCATTGAAATCAGATAAAAATTGTGACCTGTATACTGTTCACAAACAATTGTGGACGGACGGACGAACAGGGACGACTACAATATACGTCCACATGAAAATGTGATATAAAATAATGAATAGAATACAATATCAAAAGATAGGCTGGCACTGCCAGGCAGGATACGCCTACATTTTTGAGAGATGGATAGAGAACAAGCAATACCGAAAGTGATTTTTCCTACATCATTAAGTCCTATATTTCATACTGTTTTGGGAGCAGCCATTTTGTTGGTCAGTTCCAGTCTGATATTCATGAAATTCGAAGCCGACAATGATTATGGTGTGACGGTACACAACCTAGAAATGTGACTTTTCATCAAAATTTGATAACAATTGTGACCTGTAGAGAGTCCACAACCATGATATACCATATTTTTACACTATGGTCCGATTTTCTCGAAATTCGAACCCAACCTCCCTTAGGGTGTAACGGTGATAGAGTCAAACTTTTTTTTAAATCGGATAATAATTGTGACCTCCTTAGGGACCATAGGCGATTTTTCGGACAATCAGGGGCCATAATTCAGCAAGTTACAATCGGATATGCGCAAATAACGAAAGGAACCAAGATCTTTGGGTTATAACCATGCATTTCAAGTTTCATCAAAATCGAATTAAAATTGTGACCTCTACAGGGTCCACAACCATGATATACAATTTTTTAACAGTATTTGTGTACAAACGACGGCCATTTTGTATGGAAATTTTGGTCCGATTTTCCCGAAATTCGAATTCAACCTTCTTTACAGTGTAACGGTAATATAATCAAACGTTTTTTTCAATCGGATAATAATTGTGACCTTCAGAGGAACCACAAGCTAAAAAAAAAAGGCTGGCACTGCCAGGCAGGATACACCCACATTTTCGAGAGATGGATAGAGAACAAGCAATACCGAAAGCGATTTTTCCTACATCATTAAGTCCTGTATTTCATACTGTATTGGGAGCAGCCATTTAGTTGGTCAGTTCCAGTCTGATATTCATGAAATTCGAAGCCGACAATGTTTATGGTGTGACGGTACACAACCTAGAAATGTGACTTTTCAGCAAAATCGGATAAGAATTGTGACCTGTAGAGAGTCCACAATCCACAACCATGATATACCATATCTTTACACTATTCGCGTACAAACGGCGACCATTTCTTCCGGCAATTTTAGTACGATTTTCATGAAATTCGAATAATTCAGGAAGTTACGATCCGATATGCGCAAATACCGAAAGGAACCAAGATCTTTGGGTTATAACCATGCATTTCAAGTTTCATCAAAATCAAATTAAAATTGTGACCTATACAGGGTCCACAACCATGATATACCATTTTTTAACAGTATTCGCGCACAAACGACAGCCATTTTGTCTGTCAATTTTGGTCCGATTTTCCCGAAATTTGAACTTAAACCTTCCTTAAGGTAAAACGGTGATATAATCAAACGTTTTTTTAAATCGGAAAATAATTGTGACTTCCAGAGGGACCACAAGCTAAAAAGGGTGATTTTTCGTACAATCAGGGGCCATAATTCAGGAAGTTACGATCCGATGGGTGCAAATATCGAAAGGAACCAAGATCTTTGGGTTATAAACATACATGTCAAGTTTCATCAAAATCGGTTCAAAATTGTTACCTATTATAGGGTCCACAACCTTGATATAACATATTTTCACACTATTCTCGTACAAACGGCGGCCATTTTGTTTGTCAATTTTGGTCCGATTTTCACGAAATTTTACCTCAACCTTCATTACCATGTAACGGTGATATAATCAAACGTTTTTTTAAATCAGATAATAATTTTGACCTCCAGAGGGACCACAAGCTAAAAAGGGCGATTTTTCGGACAATCAGGGGCCTTAATTCAGGAAATTACGATCCGATGGGTGCAAATATCGAAAGGAACCAAGATCTTTGGGTTATAAACATTACATGTCAAGTTTCATCAAAATCGGTACAAAATTGTGACCTCTATATGGTCCACAAGCTAAAACCATGATATTTCGTACAATCAGGGGCCATAATCCATGAAGTTCCGATCCGATACATGCTAATATCCAAAGGAACCGAGATCTTTTGGGGATAAACCTACATTTCAAGTTTCGCCAAAATCGGATAAGAATTGTGACCTGTAGAGAGTCCACAAACAAATTGTGGATGGACGGACGGACAGGGGCAACGACATAATACGTCAAGTTTCGTCAGAATCGGATAGGAATTGTGACACAGACAGACAGACTTTTGGAACTTCGTCTACAGAGAGTTTTATTGGTAATCTTATGTAAGGAATCATTGCACAACAGTACGAAATATTAGGAGTATGAGAGCAAAGGGGTCGATAATAGAAACATCACTTTTCATTGTTAATGGAAACATGCAGTAAGAGTTGATACAATCTGTACGTTGTGTCAACGTATAGAGCATATTCAAAAGTGAATTTTTTTCTCTCTGTGACGATATTTGAAAAAAAATTATTTTAACTATCAGTTTTCATTTCTACTCAAAATATGTGTTTGGTGACCCTATAACAGAAATAGATGATTTCTGTGTGTAATAATAAGTCTTTGAATTAATATCGTTGCTTCTTTGTCAAAATTATCTTATAACTGTAATCATCTTAGCCGAATAGACGGCTCACGCTGTTTATAATCAAGTCCAATTTGTGAATTCACTGCAGTAGTATTAGAGCTGGGCGATATACCTAGAAACAGATATTGTGATATTTTCAAAAAAAGGTAAAAGATAGGCTGGCACTGCCAGGCAGGATACGCCCACATTTTCGAAAGATGGACAGAGAACAAGCAATACCGAAAGTGATTTTTCCTACATCTTTAAGTCCTGTATTTCATACTGTATTGGGAGCAGCCATTTAGTTGGTCAGTTCCAGTCTGATATTAATGAAATTCGAAACCGACAATGATTATGGTGTGATGGTACACAACCTAGAAATGTGACTTTTCATCAAAATCGGATAAGAATTGTGACCTGTAGAGAGTCCACAACCATGATATACCATATTTTTACACTATTCGCGTACAAACGGCGACCATTTCGTCCGGCAATGTTGGTACGATTTTCACGAAATTAGAACTCAACCATCCTCATCAAAATCGAATTAAAATTGTGACCTATACAGGCTCCACAATCATGATATATCATTTTTTTAACAGTATTCGCGTACAAACGGCGGCCATTTTGTCTGCCAATTTTGGTCCGATTTTCCCGAAATTCAAACTCAACCTTCCTTACAGTGCAACGGTGATATAATCAAACGTTTTTTTAAATTGGATAATAATTGTGACCTCCAGAGGGACCACAAGCTAAAGAAAGGGGGATTTTGCGTATAACCAGGGGCCATAATTTAGGAAGTTACGATCCGATATGCGCAAATATCGAAAAGAACCAAGATCTTTGGGTTATAACCATGAATTTCAAGTTTCATCAAAATCGAATTAAAATTGTGACCTTTACAGCGTCCACAACCTTGATATACCATTTTTTAACAGTATTCGCGTACAAACGGCGGCCATTTTGTGTGGCAATTTTGGTCTGATTTTCCCGAAATTCGAACTCAACCTTCCTTACGGTGTAGCAGTAATATAATCAAACGTTTTTTTAAATCGGATAATAATTGTGACCTCCAAGCTAAAAAAAAAGGTGATTTTGCGTATAATCAGGGGCCATAATTCAGGAACTTACGATCCGATATGCGCAAATATCAAAAGGAAGCAAGATCTTTGGGTTATAACCATGAATTTCAAGTTTCATCAAAATCGAATCAAAATTGTGACCTCCACAGGGTCCACAACCTTGATATACCATTTTTTAACAGTATTCGCATACAAACGGCGGCCATTTTGTATGGCAATTTTCGTCCGATTTTCCCGAAATTCGAACTCAACCTTCCTTACGGTGTAACGGTGATATAATCAAACGTTTTTTTAAATCGAATAATAATTGTGACCTCCAAGCTAAAAAAAAGGCGATTTTGCGTATAATCAGGGGCCATAATTCAGGAAGTTACGATCCGATATGCGCAAATATCGAAAGGAAGCAAGATCTTTGGGTTATAACCATGAATTTCAAGTTTCATCAAAATCAAATCAAAATTGTGACCTCCACAGGGTCCACAACCTTGATATACCATTTTTTAACAGTATTCGCGTACAAACGGCGGCCATTTTGTATGGCAATTTTCGTCCGATTTTCCCGAAATTCGAACTCAACCTTCCTTAGGGTGTAACGGTGATATAATCAAACGGTTTTTTAAATCGAATAATAATTGTGACCTCCAGAGGGACCACAAGCTAAAAAGGGTGATTTTTCGGACAATCAGGGGCCATAATTCAGGAAATTACATTCCGATAGCCGCAAATATCGAAAGGAACCAAGATCTTTGGGTTACAAACATGCATGTCAAGTTTCATCAAAATCGGTTCAAAATTGTGACCTCTATAGGGTCCACAAGCTAAAAACGTGATTTTTCGTACAATCAGGGGCCATAATCCATGAAGTTTTGATCCGATACATGCCAATATCGAAAGGAACCGAGATCTTATGGGGATAAACCTATATTTCAAGTTTCGTCAAAATCGGATAAGAATTGTGACCTGTAGAGAGTCCACAAACAAATTGTGGACGGACGGACGTCCGGACGGACAGGGGCGACGACATAATACGTCCACATGAAAATGTGGGCGTATAAAAATATCGCGATATTTTATAAAAGGTCAATACTTTCAGTTTATAACTTTTTAAATGTAAATAAACATGCATAAAAAGTTGGAAATACCCCTCAATATTATTATTTCTAGCATACACAGTACAAAATTAACAAAACATTAATTCAAGCTGGTTCAAAAACAGATCTATAGCCATGAAAACTTTCTAAAGTTGTTTTTTTATTACAATTTTAATATTCAAAATAGTAATTATAATATTTTATTACACAAAAACACATGTATTTCGAATGAAGGAAGCCCAAACAACATAAAACAGTTTTTGTTCTTTCGGTCGTGCATATTTTTATAGCTACGTGTACGATTGGACTTTGTTTACCCTTGCAAACTCGTTCTTTCCCATTCAAGAGTATGCCTTCTTGAAAATGCATTATTCAATGCAGGGATACTAAATTAAACTATAAAACACAAGTACTATGTCAAAAAGTGTCCATTGTTTTCGTCAAATATTTTTTCCCCGATCACGACGGCCATGACACGTCCGACGCTGAATGATAATCAGTCTACCGGGACATTATTTATATTTCTGCTTTATCAAAATTTAATTCAATCTTAAAAGCAGTGATTTCTTTCGGAAATCAAAGTATCGGTGTTCACCATTCATCAAGATGTATAGAAATTGAACAGAAACAGGGATAATTCTAACCTGTGTAAAGGTGGACGATAAGTCACGTGACGTAAATAAAGCTCCGCATCGGCATTTGCAAACTTTGTGGAATGAATACTCGGGAGTTTATAGCAGTATTTTTTCATCATTAAGCAATAAAATATCGTAAATAACATAAAAAAGAAAACATTTTGTTCAATATTTATGTAAAATATCATCCAAAAAAATCAAAACCGCGATATATCGAGGTATGTTCGGTTTTTCGATATTTTTCTAAAGACGGTATTTTTCACGGTTTTTATTTCCGTGACGGTTTTATATCGAAATACCGAAATATCGCCCAGCTCTAAGTAGTATCGACTATTACACTTGTGACAGGATGTTTCAGCATGAATCTATTTGTAATTAATATTAAATTGTTACATGTCTTTAACCTGCACGAAACCAGAAAATTGACGATAAATCATTGAATATTCAATCATTTCCTGATCCAGTTACATATGAGCGCAATTCCCAAGTCCTGTGAACACATTGGTGTGACCGTAAAAGATCCCTTGGCAGTTGGAATTCTAAATAAGAGTAACGGTCTTTTTCTGAAAAAAGCAATTTAATATCGATTTGTGAATTTCTTCTATAGAGAGCCAAATCGATATTTTTTGTGTACGATACCTCCGTGCAACTGGAATAAGTATCAGGAGTAGCAATAAAATGGCACTAAATATCGACAAATGTTCAAAAGGGTCATAATTGGAACGTTTTTGCACTCATATAAAGTATATATAGAGAGCTATTGTTTCATTCAAAGTTGCAATATTGGATTGATACTTCAAGAGTGAAAATAACTCATTTTATCAAGTAACAGTTTCCTCTGAAATTAATATCCCAGTGTTTTTGTCTACATAACGTCATCACTTGATGCCACTGAAAATAAAGTTCTAGGTATCTTTTTATATGGAAGTCGCATATTTTTGAAATTAATAAAAAATTAATTCTGGTTAGTAAGACTTAGGATTTTGGTTGTTATCTGAGACTTGAATACTTTTTTTTGTACCATTCGGAAAACTGTTTTTTATTCCTTTTACAATTCGTGTAGATCTCTGAAACTATAACAGATAGAGTTCTGAATTATAATTTTTCCCCATCTCTTAAACAGTTAGTACTCCTAGGTATTGTGAAAGTTGTGAACAGACCAGAAAAGATATAAATCTTTAACGTGCACGAAATTGAAAATCGGCCCAAAGTATGTCAATTCCCAACCGATTTTCGTAAAAGTTACTTTTTTGTACAGCTCAGGTTATTCCAGATGCGATAACAATCGAATTGATATACCATGGCGCTCTCTTTTTTTCTTGGAAATTTAAATATGTACATATTCAGATTACCAATGTCTGTCCGATTCTACCAGTCTAAGATTTTTATGTTGTGAATTATTCCAACTATATTTTGCATTTTCCTTCTATCGTAATGTGCAAGCGAAGAACGTCTAAATATCCCAATAACCCAAAGATCTTGGTTCCTATCCTTATTTGCGCATATCGGATTTCAACTTCCTGAATTATGGCCCCTGATTGTACTAAAAATCACCTTTTTTAGCTTGTGGTCCCTCTTGAAGCCACAATTATTATCCGATTTAAGAAACTGTCTGCTTTTATCACCGTGAAACCGTAAAAAAGGTTGAGTTCGAAAATCAAACCAAAATTGACAGACAAAATGGCCGCCACTTGTACCCGAAAAGTGTAAAAATATGGTATGTCAAGGTTATGAACACTGTAGAGGTCACAATTTTGAACCGAATTTGATGAAACTTGAAATGCATTTTTTTAACTCAAAGATCTTGCTTCCTTTCGATATTTGTGCATATCGTCCTAACATCCTGAATTATGGCCCCTGATCGTACGAAAAATCGCCTTTTTTATTATAGCTTTTGGTTCCTCTAGAGATCAAAATTATTATTCGAATCAAATAATTGTCTGATTGTTTAAATGTTACACCTTAAAGAAGGTTGAGAAATCAAATTTTGTGAAAATCAAACCGAAATTAACAGACAAAATGGACGACGCCTGTACACAAAAAGTGTATATATTTACTATATCAAGGTTGTGAACACTTAGGTCACAATTTTGAACCGAATTTGATGAAACTTGAAATGCATGTTTATAACCCAAAGATCTTGGTCCTTTTCGATATTTACGCACAGCAGATCGTAACATCCTGAATTATGGCCCCTGATTGTACGAAAAATCACCTTTTTAGCTTGTGGTTATCTGGAGATCAAAATCAATATCCGATTTATAAACCGTCTGAGTATATCATCATTACACCATAAGGAAATTTAATGAAAATTGGACCAAAATTGACGTACAAAATGGCCACTGCTTATGCGCGAAAAGTGTAAAAATATGGTATGTCATGTTTGTGGACCCTGTAGAGGTTACAATTTTGAACCTATTTTGATGAAACTTGATATGCATGCTTATAACCCAAGATCTTGATGACTTTTGATATTTCTGCCCATCATGTTGTAACTTCCTGAATTATGGCCCCTGATTGTCCGAAAAATCGACGTTTTTGGCTTGTGGTTCCTCTGGAGGTCACAATTATTATTTGATTTAAGAAACGTTTGAATATCACTGTTACACCATAATGATGGTTGAGATTGCATTTCGTGGAAATCGTACCGAAACTGTCAAACAAAATGGCTGCTGCTTGTACGCGAATACTATAAAAATGTGGTATATCAAGGTTATATATCCTGTAGAGACCACAATTTTACTCCGATTTTGATGAAACTTGTAATGCATGTTTATAACTCAAAGATCTGAGTTCCTTTCTATATTTGCACATATCGAATTGTAACTTCATGAATTATGGCCTTTGATTGTAGGAAGAATCACTTTCTTTTTAGCTTGTTCTCTATCCATCACTCAAAAATGTGGGCGTATCCTGCCTGGCAGCCACTGGTTGTTTCAAAGGGTGAATTTCTGCTCACTAATAATTCCTTTGAAGACCAAACATTGCTATATGAGAGTGTGGGAGGATATCTGACAATAATTGACTGCCACTAGATAAGAGAAAACAAGAACATTACCATGATTGTTTTAAGTAAAGAATGAATAATAACAAGGGCATGTACAGACTATTTCTATTTTTTCTTGTTTATTAGTGAACAGAAATTTGCCCATCTATCTGTTATCACTTGTCACTTCAGTCAGTTAAATAAAAGGATAACTCATGCTTTCCTTTTGCAATCATCACCCCCCTTTCTTGAAATCTTCATAACACATCTATCATGGCCATGATCTCTTGTGTTAAAATTATATCTGGTTAAAACCAATTGTATCACATAATGACTGACACCAATATTGTCCTTTAATATATCATTGTTGATATCATTGTTGCAGTTAACTTACCATCAAGACTGGTAGGTGTTACACCTAATATAACAGTATTATGATTGGTCTTACTAGCATATCTATAAAAATTAAAATATATAAATTACACAGTAAATAAATATAATAATTTTGAATATGATCGACTCCTTACGTTAATGTGATTTATTGCAAACTTAAACAGAAATAAATAAAAAAAAAAATTAATAATGTTTAGTTTTTTCTCAGTTGCTTACTCAACTTCAACTGAAGATATTTCTTTAAAGATTGCCAGCAGATTTTAATTAGTTGTTTACAGTTCAATCTACCAATCAAACCCCATGATCCAGACATTTTCACTGAAGGATAAAACTAATTAAGCAGATAATTTTGGGAGCATTTATTTTCTTAAAATAACACATTATTTCATAACACATAATTTCAACTTTTTGCAGGCATAATGTGTAAAAGATAGTCAAAAAAATCAAAAAAAAAATTCATTCTTCCTTGTTCAAATCTCTGTTTAGAATCTGTTGATATTGGTGTATGTTTTCTTTTTAGGTGGTTGTCGCTGGCCACTTGAATACTGCAATAACTGAATTTCAATCGTCTTTTGCTCTTCTTGCAAAAATGCCATTACAGTAGAATCCGTATGAGCAGCCACTCCTATTCAGCGACATCTCCTTGTAAGCGGTCACAATAAATTCCCCCCGTAAAAATTCTATTGTTTCATGTCCTTATTCAACGGTCACTCCTCTAACGCGGCCAGCGGTCACTATTTTGCAAATGAATTTAACAAAACATCACCCATTCAACGGCCATTGTTGAATGATACCATCTTCTTCTTGTTCTTCGTAACACCCCCGCTAATCCCGTGAGTAGTAATCAATTAACTGGACTCCCGCAAATCAGATAAAAAGAAATGTGAAAATACCAATTAACCCGGGATTATCTGTTAATTAATCTTTTGTCTTATTAAACGACAAACCTGATCATTGTTTTCACACGTAACGGGACATTATTTGATACTGATTGAATAAACTGAAAGTACGGACTAAAAGCCGCTATGTTGTTAAATAGGCGTTTTTAGCGCCACCTGTAATATTCCATACAGAGTTACACCCCCTGTGATTCGGTAGCTAAATCAGCGACGTTTTTTTTTTCGTGTGCTTCTTTGATAAAATAAAATTAATTCATCGATTTTCTTCACAAAAATGGATAAATATTATCGAATACATCACTATGATAGACAGTAGTATTGAAGGTTGGTACAAAATGACAAGTTTACAGAAGTTATGTCGGCGATTCAGCGACGGCCAAATTTACCGATGCAAGTGAAGTATTGCATTGGTGTTTCACAGTTTGCTTCCAATGCATTCAAGCGTAATATTAATTGATGTCAGCACAAAAAAAACATGAGATTTTACAAAAAATGGATAAATATTATCGAATGCATGACAATGACAGACAGTAGTATTGAAGGTTGGGACAAAATGACATGTTTACGGAAGTTATGTCCGAGATTCAGCGACGGCCAAATTTACCGATGCAAGTGCACCCAAGCGTAATATTAATTGATGTCGGCACAAAAAACTCGAGATTTTATTAAGAGGCCACTTCCGTTAAGCGGTCAATCCTAAAATTTCCCGTGGGTGGCTGCTTAATGCAGATTCTACTGTACTTCAAAAATATTAGGATGAGCTTTTCCAATTAATTTCCTTAGGCGTCCGTGCCATGTTGGTTCTTCGCATGGTTTGTTTGTGGTTCCATTGTATCTGTGTAAACTGGCTGTCTAACCATTGCGTAACCATATAGTCAGCCAGTAGTCTATATCGTCAGTGGTAGATGTTGTAGCCCTACATCCCTTGTTTTTTTCTCAGCACTGCCATATCACTAGTTATTCTTTCTCTTATGCAGTCGATACTTAAAACCAGAAACATGGGTATCTGTCACATTTTGCTGTAGGAATAAACTTAGATTGTAACTGCATTAGCCATCGTAGAAAGAAATGAATATGAATTGTCTTGGAATGATTTATTACATATTTTTACTTATTATGAGAAATAATCACTGAATTTCGATCACCTGTCAGCTTCATGTTGAACTGTAGCCTATTACTTTATTAATTAATGAGTGTGTTAAATTCTGACAAAATTCAAGTTCATGTAATTTAAGTGAACCTATTTATTCTATCAATTTTTTTTTATTAATTAGATGGCGAGTTGAATTTTAAGTGAACGATATTAATAATGACTGGTCCCTACCTCATTAATCCTTTTAATCCGTTTTTAACCCATCAAAGAGTGCCGCGGTTGACTTTCCAAATTCTGGCATGCTGGCTTCGGAGGCTACGGGCCTGGTCGGCGATACTGTCGCACAGGACCAAAACACACTTTTCTTTAAAGGGACAGTCCCGATAAGAACAGAGTCTCAAAAATTAAAGTCCGAGAGTTTAGGAAATTTATGGACCAAAACATAGAGGCATGGTGTATTTATCTTGTCTCAAAATTTCAGCTCAAAATATTTTGTCGTTTGGACGTGAACGTCAACACTGCTTATCAGAACACGTAACCCTTTTAAGATTTCGGGTCAATTCTTTCATTGGGTGACCTGATAATCGATTCACATTTCTTGAGAGGTCTATATACAGTGAATGACTCATGTACTGTACTTGATGACAAAAGGTAAATTTCACCTACATATTATTTTTATAGAAAAAAAGTCTGGTTTTATCCAGATACTGTATAATACAACGGTCTCCATTTCCAGATGAAGACTTCAGATTTAAGTTATTGACAAGCGTATCACAAATATCGTGTTAGTTGGTCGGCCTTAGATAATGGGTTTTAAGGGATTTTAACACAAAATTAAGCAGTTTTATTCCTCAGAAAGTTATCGGGGTTGGCCCTTTAACATGTTTTAAGATGTTAACAGAGTGCCCATACAAATTAACAGCACAAAAAAAAATATATATATTAAAGTAGATAAAGTACAAGTATTTCTTTGTTTACGGTAGATAATGCATAAAAAAAATAGAAAAATAGGTTGCCAGGACACGAAACATACGCCCACACAGCAGCCAAAACGTCCGGGCAATCAACAAGAGTTATTGCATTTTAACTAATCATCAGAAAATCATAATTCAAACTCAACCATAACTACGGTGTAACTATGATATAATCAAACGTTTTTTAAAATCAGATAATAATTGTGACCTCCAGAGGGACCACAAGCTAAAAAGGGTGATTTTTCGTACAATCAGGGGCCATAATTCAGGAAGTTACGACCCGATATGGGCAAATATGCAAGATCATTAGGTTATAAACAGGTATTTCGAGTTTCATCAAAATCAGTTCAAAATTGTGACCTCTATAGGGTACACAACCTTGATATAACATATTTTCAAACTATTCGTGTACAAACGGCGGCCATTTTGTCCGTCAATTAGAGTCCGATTTTCACGAAATGCAAACCCTCTCTTCATTACCATGTAACTGTGATATAACCAAACGTTTTTTTAAATCGGATAATAATTTTGTCCTCCAGAGGGACCAAAAGCGATTTTTCGGACAATCCGGGGACATAATTCAGGAAGTTATGATCCAATGGGCGCAAATATCGAAAGGAACCAAGATCTTTTGGTTATAAACATACATGTCAAGTTTCATCAAAATCGGTTCAAAATTGTGACCCCTACACTGTTCACAACCTTGATATAACATATTTTCACACTATTCACGTACAAACGGCGGCCATTTTGTCCGTCAATTTTGGTCCGATTTTCACAAAATCCGAACTCAACCTTCATAACCATAGAACAGTGATATAATCAGACGGTTTTTGACCTCCAGAGGGACCACAAGCTAAAAAGGGCGATTTTTCAGACAATCAGGGGCCATAATTCGGGAAGTTACAATCCGATTGGCGCAAATATCGAATGGAACCAAGATCTTTGGGTTATAAACATGCATTTCACATTTCATCCAAATCCGTTCAAAATTCTGACCTCTACACTGTTCACAAGCGAAAAGATAGGCTGGCACTGCCAGGCAGGATATGCCCACATTTTTGAGAGATGGATAGAGAACAAGCAATACCGAAAGCGATTTTTCCTACATCATTAAGACCTGTATTTCATACTGTATTGGGAGCAGCCATTTAGTTGGTCAGTTCCAGTCTGATATTCATGAAATTCGAAGCCGACAATGATTATTATGGTGTGACGGTACACAACCTAAAAATGTGACTTTTCATCAAAATCGGATAAGAATTGTGACCTGTAGAGAGTCCACAACCATGATATACCATATTTTTACGGCCGGCAATTTTGGTACGATTTTCACGAAATTAGAACTCAACTTTTCTCATCAAAATCGAATTAAAATTGTGACCTATACAGGGTCCACAACCATGATATACCATTTTTATACGCCCACATTTTCATGTGGACGTATTATGTCGTCGCCCCTGTCCGTCCGTCCACAATTTGTTTGTGGACTCTCTACAGGTCATAATTCTTATCCGATTTTGACGAAACTTAAAATATAGGTTTATCCCCAAAAGATCTCGGCTGCTTTCGATATTGGCATGTATCAGATGAAAACTTCATGGATTATGGCCCCTGATTGTACGAAAAATCACGTTTTTAGCTTGTGGACCCTATAGAGGTCACAATTTTGAACTGATTTTAATGAAACTTGACATGCATGTTTGTAACCCAAAGATCTTGCTTCTTTTCGATATTTGCGCCTATCGGAATGTAATTTCCTGAATTATGGCCCCTGATTTTCCGAAAAATCACCCTTTTTAGCTTGTGGTCCCTCTGGAGGTCACAATTATTATCCGATTTAAAAAACCGATTGATTATATCACCGTTACACCCTAAGGACGGTTGAGTTTGAATTTCGGGAAAATCGGACGAAAATTGCCATACAAAATGGCCGCCGTTTGTACGCGAATACTGTTAAAAAATGGTATATCAAGGTTGTGGACCCTGTGGAGGTCACATTTTTTATTTGATTTTGATGAAACTTGAAATTCATGGTTATAACCCAAAGATCTTGGTTCCTTTCGATATTTGCGCATATCGGAACGTAACTTCCTGAATTATGGCCCCTGATTATACGCAAAATCGCCTTGCTTGTGGTCCCTCTGGTGGTCACAATTATTATCCGATTTAAAAAAAACGGTTGATTATATTACCGTTACACCGTAAGGAAGGTTGAGTTTGAATTTCGGGAAAATCGGACGAAAATTGCCATACAAAATGGCTGCCGTTTGTACGCGAATACTGTTAAAAAATGGTATATCAAGGTTGTGGACCCTGTAGAAGTCACATTTTTAATTTGATTTTGATGAAACTTGAAATTCATGGTTATAACCCAAAGATCTTGGTTCCTTTCCATATTTGCGCATATCGGAACGTAACTTCCTGAATTATGGCCCCTGATTATACGCAAAATCGCCATATTTGAGCTTGTGGTCCCTCTGGTGGTCACAATTATTATCCGATTTAAAAAAAATGTTGATTATATTACCGTTACACCCTAAGGAAGGTTGACTTCGAATTTCGGGAAAATCGGACCAAAATTGCCATACAAAATGGCCGCCGTTTGTACGCGAATACTGTTGAAAAATTGTATATCATGGTTGTGGACCCTGTAGAGGTCACAATTTTAATTCGATTTTGATGAAACTTGAAATGCATGGTTATAACAGGGTTCAATTTAAGCGGTATCGCATCGCAAAAAGCAACTCATATTGCGGTAAAAGCGATAGAATTATTTTATTCATTAGCCAAAAATTGTTTTCAAACTTGTGAAGTGCGATTTTTAATCACACGTGTTTATAAAATATGTAACTAAAAATAGAATAAAACGACGCAGTATTGTATGATACTAAAAGTAGACATCTCGAGGACGAGTGAAACGTGCGATTTTTGACGAAAGGCTCACAAAAATGTTATGCTGATGGCATATTCTCGGGTTGTTATTTTAAAGGCGAAGGGGAGGAGAAATAAACAAGCAAAGTCGCGCCTACAAATATTTTGATTGGAATGGTGTAATTTAAAGTACTGTACAGTACATGTAGTTTTGATTTAGACGATCGGGGATAGACGGTAAATGAAATTTGTTTTGGAGATGTCAATTTTTTTTAGCTTCATCCACACATAAGTCGAAGCGGAGTGTACAATGAAGGCCGGACATTGGAGGAAAAAAGTATCCACTTATACCCCGAAATCTGAATTGCAAATATTTGTGATGTAGGCTACGTTTTACTGCTACTCAAATATGAGCAAATGCTATTCAAATTTTGAATTGATTAGCCAAAATGTGAATCCGTCACAAAAATTTGCTACTCATTGGTTTTAGACTAAATTGAACCCTGGGTTATAACCCAAAGATCTTGGTTCCTTTCGTTATTTGCGCATATCGGATCGTAACTTCCTAAATTTTGCCCCTGATTGTCCGAAAATTCGCCTATGGTCCCTCTGGAGGTCACAATTATTATCCGATTTGAAAAAAACGTTTGACTCTATCACCGTTACACCCTACGGAAGGTTGAGTTAGAATTTCGAGAAAATTGGACCATAATTGCCAGAAAAAATGGCCGCGTTTGTACGCGAACAGTGTAAAAATATGGTATGTCAAAGTTGTGGACTCTGTAGAGGTGACAATTTTAATTTGATATTGATGAAACCTGAAATGCTTGTTTATAACCTAAAGATCTTTATTCTTTTCGATATTTGTGCATATCAAATTGTAACTTAATGAATTATGGCCTTTGATTGTAGGAAAAATCACTTTCGGTATTGCTTGTTCTCTGTCTATCTCGAACAATTATTATCTGATTTAAAAAAAAACTCTGATTATATTACTGTTGCACCGTAAGGAAGGTTGAGTTTGAATTTCGTGAAAATCGTACCAAAATTGCCGGACGAAATGGTCACCATTTGTACGCGAATAGTGTAAAAATATGGTATATCATGGTTGTGGACTCTCTACAGGTCACAATTCTTATCCGATTTTGACGAAAGTAACATTTCTAGGTTGTGTATCGTCACACCATAATCATTGTCGGCTTCGAATTTCAATTGTGACCTGTAGAGAGTCCACAACCATGATATACCATATTTTTCCACTATGGTCCGATTTTCTCGAAATTTGAACTCAACCTTCCGTAGGGTGTGGCGGTGATAGAGTCAAACGTTTTTTAAATCGGATAATAATTGTGACCTCCAGAGGGACCATAAGCTAAAGAAAGGGGGATTTTGCGTATAACCAGGGGCCATAATTCAGGAAGTTACGATCCGATATGCACAAATATCGAAAAGAACCAAGATCTTTGGGTTATAACCATGAATTTCAAGTTTCATCAAAATCAAATTAAAATTGTGACCTTTACAGGGTCCACAACCTTGATATACCATTTTTTAACAGTATTCGCGTACAAACGGCGGCCATTTTGTATGGCAATTTTGGTCTGATTTTCCCGAAATTCGAACTCAACCTTCCTTACGGTGTAACAGTAATATAATCAAACGTTTTTTTAAATTGGATAATAATTGTGACCTCCAGAGAGACCACAAGCTAAAAAAAAGTCGATTTTGCGTATAATCAGGGGCCATAATTCAGGAAGTTATGATCCGATATGCGCAAATATCGAAAGGAACTAAGATCTTTGGGTTATAACCATGAATTTGAAGTTTCATCAAAATCGAATTAAAATTGTGACCTCCACAGGGTCCACAACCTTGATATACCATTTTTTAACAGTATTCGCATAGAAACGGCGGCCATTTTGTATGTCAATTTTGGTCCGATTTTCCCGAAATTCGAACTCAACCTTCCTTAGGGTGTAACGGTGATATAATCAAACGCTTTTTTAAATCGGATAATAATTGTGACCTCCAGAGGGACCACAAGCTAAAAAGGGTGATTTTTCGGACTATCAGGGGCCATAATTCAGGAAATTACATTCCGATAGCCGCAAATATCGTAAGGAACGAAGATCCTTGGGTTACAAACATGCATTATCAAATTTCATCAAAATCGTTTCAAAATTGTAACCTCTATAGGGTCCACAAGCTAAAAACGTGATTTTTCGTACAATCAGGGGCCATAATCCATGAAGTTTTCATCCGATACATGCCAATATCGAAAGCAGCTGAGATCTTTTGGGGATAAACCTATATTTCAAGTTTCGTCAAAATCGGATAAGAATTGTGACCTGTAGAGAGTCCACAAACAAATTGTGGATGGACGGACGGACAGGGGCGACGACATAATACATCCACATGAAAATGTGGGCGTATAAAAATTCTCCACTTTACTTCAATCTGACATACATTAAATCATATACTTCAATCTGACATACATTAAATTATATTTTCAATCTGACATACATTAAATTATATTTTAATATGACATACATTAAATTATATCTTCAATCTGACATACATTAAATTATATTTTCAATATGACATACATTAAATTATATCTTCAATCTGACATACATTAAATTATATCTTCTTTTATATATATATATATATATATATATCAAAGTTGATAAACTACAAGCACTTCTTTGTTTACAGTAGATAAATTTATGCAGGGCTGTAGACACAGTTTTTTTTATGGTTTTCATACAGTCAATGTCTTACTAAAATGGTATAACTATATATTGTTTTATACTATTGAGCATTAAAATTGAAATATAAAGTCGCCTCCCTTTCCTAGTATAATTCTTTGGGCTTACCTGATAGATGTAGTAAAACCAAGCACCTCCTGACTAGCTGGATTACCCAAATACAACCATATAATTAAATAGGCCTTCTTATTACACATATCATATGCTTGGTCATAATCACAAGTGTGTATTTCATGATCCAGAAGACAGGGGGAGATAATCTGTTGTAGGCGTATACCATTCACTTCATCTGCTACAACTAACGACATATTAGAGACTGGTTCGTTAGACTGAAATATATTATGAAATTGGGCTAGGTGTCATTGTTTCTGTCAATTTGAGACCAACATATTTATTTTTAAACAATATTTTATTCAGAAATTGAAAGGGATTAAAGACATGACATGATGTGGAAATTGCTTATTTTTATGTGCAAAGTCGGGAAGGGGGGGGTGGGGTGTCGGGTTGAGAGATCCATGGCCTAATAAGATTAGATCAGATATGTTCTTATAAAGGTGTTAAATCCAAGGGATGGTGATGAAAATAAGATGACTCTTCATCAACTTCATGTGCCATTCTACATATTTCAGGAGGTACAGGTATAGCTCAAGATGTAAAAACACAAATTTAATCAGTTGAAAAATTTCTAAATTCGTTCAGTACGTGATAATAATAGTATTGGTGGGGAGGTTTAATGTAATGAGCTATTTTCATGGTTGGTGATGGCCAATGGAGCAATCTTTGTACGATTAATTGTTTTTGTTTTAGAAGATTTCGAGACATTGGCTTAGCTGGTTTACAAATTTACATTCAATTTTACCAAATTTAAACATCATTTCCAATCTACTACATGTATTATTCGGACCACGTTGAATCGAAAATTAAAACTTTTACAAATTGAGCACTTCATGATTTACCTGTCTAACTTCCATTTTAATTTTTCACAGAGTTTACTTTTCGGATACACCGCACGACATTCAAGTAAAAAACATGTAGGCCTATAATTGTCATTAAGCAATCAAGTTAATAACCAAAATTACAAATGGCCACAGCTCATCTGAGTAACCCAGATTTGGCATCGTTACTTGGAACGTGGGTCATCCAGCATGTGATCATCTTGCTTAGCAGGTGAATGGGATTTTGGAGACATGCAAACAAGTCCTATGCCAATTCCTGACAATTTTAGTTTATAATGACTTATTGATCAGCAATTGATATTTTTCGTGAAAGATGGGAAATTACTTCGTGTTCCTAAGATAAAAGGTGTGCTAATTTGTTCAGGGCAATATTTAAAATGCCAAGCAGTAATCCCACAGTTTATTGTCATTTGGTGGCAAAGTGAGATAAATATGTCTTGTAAATTTGGTGATTATCATTCCCAATCTGACAATAATTTTCCGACAGAAAATTATCACAGTTGGATGTATGTGATAAATTAACGGACGCGATACCGGAATAAAATCTAATAATAAATATCACCCTATTTTACATTCGACAGTAGATCGCTTGTGTGATGTTAGGAGATATCTTTTTACATGAATTTGATTGGTCAGTTGAAAAGAAACTACTTTTTTTTAGTTTTCAAAGAACAGTTCATTTCTTATTAAAAGTAACTATTTTTTTATAGCAAATGAACAATTTTTACCTAATTGACCTTGACGGAAACACTGGGTCAAAATTTAAAAAAAAAAAAAAAGGTTGCCAGGCAACGAAACATACGCCCACACAGCAGCTAAATCGTCCGGGCAGTCAACAAGTCCACAACCTTGATATACCATATTTTTATAGTATTCGTGGACATGCGGCAACTCAACATTCATTACCTTGTAACGGTGATATAATCAAATGTTTTTTTTTTAAATCGGGCAATGATTTTGACTTCCAGAGGGACCACAATCTAATAAAGGCAATTTTTCGTATACAATCAGGGGCCATAATTCAGAAAGTTATGATCCGATATGCGCAAATATCGAAAGGAACCAAGAACTTTAGGTTATAAACATGTATTTCAAGTTTCATCAAAATTGATTTAAAATCGTGACCTCTACAGGTTCCACAACCTATATACCATATTTTCACACTTTTCGGGTACAATCGGCGGCCATTTTGTCCCTCAATTTTGGTCTGATTTTCACAAACTTTAAACTAAACCTTCATTACCATGTAACGGTGATATAATCGAACGGTTTTTGAAATCGGATAATAATTTTGACCTCCAGAGGGATCACAAGCTAAAAAGGGCAATTTTTCGGACAATCAGGGGCCATAATTCAGGAAGTTACGATCCGTTGGGTTCAAATATCGAAAGGAACCAAGATCTTTGGATTATAAACATGCATGTCAAGTTTCATCAAAATCGGTTCAAAATTGTGACCTCTATAGGGTCCTTAACCTTGATATATAACATATTTTCACATTAATCGCGTACAAACGGCGGCCATTTTGTCCGTCAATTTTGGTCCGATTTTCACGAAATTTGAACTCAATCTTCATTACCATGTAACGATGATAAAACCAAATGGGGTTTAACGTTTACTTGACACAAACCAGGTCATTTCGGGACTAACATATGGGTTAATTTTATTTCAATAATTCGCTTGCGCGTAGGGGTCTTTAGCAGAGGGGAGAAACCGGAGTGCCCGGTGGAAACCCACGAGGTTGAGAAGGCGCCCCTATCTCCATGCCACATACGCTCACACCAGGGATCGAAACCACAGCGTCATGCCAGAGGTGACCAGTCAACTATAGGTCGAAGCGCGGCACTCTAGACCACTAGGCAATCCCAACCCCCTGTATTGAAAAACGTAATTCTATCACAAATAATGAAGACTGGACCACTAATATAGTTACAGAGCAGTTTTCTTTATGGTAATGCGTTCTACATTTGCATAGCGGTGTTTATGTTTAATGACGTAGGCCTATAGTATTATGCAATCCGCCATGACACCGGCTAGTTGAAATTTCGCGTGGCAGTTAGGTTTCATCAAATCATATAATTATGCAAGATATTAAGGTTCCACCTTTATTTCAATGGGAATTGATTTATTTTATGTTAGAACTGAGTAACTCGATATCACCCCAAATCTTCAACACTGAAAACATGAATTATTTGTCAATTTAAATCAACACTGATGCTGTGATCTTACGGGAAAAGGATGGGCTTCTGATATCCAATATTTAAGACAAAATAAACATTTTACTATTGGTATACGAATCGTGTACCATAATGCGTTCGAGCCAAAGCTCTAGCAAGAGACTCGAGGAACGAGGCTAGAAACATTGTACCAAATCAAACGGCGTATGTAGACTAGAATAACCAGACGCTAGAAATTTGCATTCGATTGAGACTGCTGACTTATTTCTTAATTGATTTGAAATTAGAGTAAAAAGGAAAATCATTGAATGTGTGAGAGAGAGAGAAATTGGGTTTAACGTCCACTCGACACAAACTAGGTCATTTCGGGACTAACACGTGGTATAGTAATTTTATTTCAATAATTCGCTTGCGCGTAGGGGTATTGAGCGGTGGGAGGAAAGTGGAGTGCCCGGAGGAAACCCACGAGGTTGAGGAGGGGCCCCTATCTCCATGCCACATACGATCACACCAGGGATCGTAACCACAGCCGCAAGCCAGAGGTGACCGGTCAGCTAGAAGTCGAAGTGCGGCAATCTAGACCACTAGGCCATCCCAACCCCCTATCATTGAATGCAAACCAGTTTATATACATTCATATTAAAGTATTATATGCGTTGCGACCCATTTGTGTCAATTTCTTGGTCCCAAATGTTAGCGATTTAGCTCATTTAAGATATGTGCAATACAGTTTTGGGTTAGTTTATGTGTAAATTAAGGGAGCTATACTATAGGCCAGTAAATTTTTTGTAGTCATTTGACTAAAAAAACTTGCGCAAAGGAACTCTGTAGGAAAAGTCACTACTGCGGCTGGAGTAAGACGGAAGACATCAGTAATGGAACCATTTCTAATGGCACCTCAGTTTTTAGACCCTGGGCAGTGTTCCTTACTAGGCCATTCCTGTCCCCACCAACCCTTTCTGTTCTAATCACCGACGGGCGGATGGGATTACGATAAATCCCCTCAACTAATCCATAGAATATATTGATTAATGGTTCTGTAATTCCTCATGGAACTGTTTTGGACTTGCAAGAATCAATAACATACATATGTCCAGTCGACTAGTCCCACAATTTCAAGCGGATATTTTCGTTACTACAGGCGTTATGTCGAAATACTGTGACATTGTGAATTCAGCACATTCTCGGTTTGACTGTTGGGCTAAATAACATTATCTATGCTGCAAGATTTATGTTTAGGGTTACCTTTTGTTATTAGAAAACAAAAACGTGGAAAGCTTCTAAAATCGTTCCAAGGAAACCTATAATTCAGCTTACATAAAATGATGTACAGTTAAAGTTACATTATGGGAGATAAGATAAAGAGATGGCAGTTCTAACTATAATAGTTAAAAACTAGATAGTGTAAAGGTAATTTGCTGAAAATTTCAGTCAAATTGATCTACTATTACTATTAGCCGAGAAAAAAGCGTTTGAAATATTCACATAGCCTCAGTCATCATTACTCAAATCATTAATATAAACAGCGCATAGTCTCGATTATCCACTTGATTGATTTAATTATCAACGGCCATTAAGCGGCATATAGGAATTTAATCCGCCAACATCGAAGGCTAGCCTTGCCATCAAGAGTTTATTATGGCCTGGATATGTTAATGTCTAATTGATTATTTAGATAACATTTCAGGCCTCAAGAAAGACCTGTAATAATCTGATTTTGCTCTTGTATAATGCTTTTTTAAGGGAAAGACGGGAATATAGTTTAACGTCACGTTAACAAAGTAAACTGTCTTTAGGGACTAACATAGGATTAGTTGTTTTTCAAACATCACGTGTACAGTGCCAACTTTCCAATGGATGTTTTAAGTGCACGCCAACTTGAACACGTCTCAAGAGAACACTATCTTACTTATCTGCATTCACTATCCTTGACAGTAAAAAAAAGGTTAGCTGGGATCACTCTCCAAACAAATAAAGCAGCACCATTTGTACTCCAGAAACGTTAAAGGAAATTAAGCACACCATGTACCATGCACAACATCCGTTATTGGTAGCTAAATGCTCCTTCAAATTCAAACTCAGTCTCACTTACCCAAGTATCGGGACTAAGAGAGTGACCTGTATTAGCATTATAATAGGAATCATCTAGAAATATACTATCAGTACAGAGACTCGACGACTCTTCGCTCTCTTGACCAACTGTATCCAATAAACAGGGTAAGTGTATGTCCTTAGTGTCATCATCGACTTCTTTGTCATCATCTTCTTCATCGTCGTCAACATGGTTTAACATTAGTTCTTTATTTGACATCTTTTTATATACAACTATATCTATATAACAGTATTTACCACTTCTGACTAATATTCAAATTAACGATCACCAGGATTTTTTCCTGTCCCAGCACAAGTTTATTGTTATTATGGCCGCTTCTGGCCACGGAATGATAACTTTTTAAAA
Source organism: Patella caerulea (assembly GCA_036850965.1). Taxonomy (NCBI): domain Eukaryota; kingdom Metazoa; phylum Mollusca; class Gastropoda; family Patellidae; genus Patella; species Patella caerulea. Next base: position 42,239,825 of record JAZGQO010000001.1, on the reverse strand, counting down.
CCTCAATTAACTGAATACCTCGGTGTAAGCACTAACACACGTGACTTGAACGCTTTTAACAATGCCGACCAATCTAAAATCGAGGTTAATGCACGTGCATGGATCGTGATTAGACCTTGATCAAGTGTGTTTTTACAAGACTGTTTGTACAGTAATGATATATAAATCATAGTTGACAATGTGGTCAAAGGTTTTAAAAATTAAATTGTTGCTGTATTAATTAGTGCACCCAGAAGAAAATATTTGTAGAAATGTTTTTAAGTATGGAAAAATGAATTATAACACTACTCTTACTAACTGTCTTTAAAAAAAAATAATGTTAAGGCGAAGGGGAAGATTAAAGAGGCATTATTTAAGAGCTAAATCTGCCTATTGCGGACATTTCTTTAGGCCTTAAATATAAACTATTAATTAGACATTTGTTAACACGACAAGACTTTAATCAACCCTCTATAATCAGTCGGATGGCTCCGATTTTGTAGATTAGCATGGTTCGGTCATTATGAGTTTATTTGAAAATAGAGAAGTGAGGCTAAGTCTCGAACAACCAGTTCGTTGCTGGATACATTAATAAACAATTAATGCACACATCTTGTCAAAACTATACAAACACATAAGAACCTCGCTCAGAATAAAGTAATTTGAATGAAATTTTCAATGTATTAATTTGGCATTATCTATTTTTAAACTATTATAGTGAGAACGGCCAGCCCTTTATCTAAATCTCCGCCCTGAGGGGAACTTCGATGGATCAGATGTGCATGGTTCGTCAACTGTAGGTCCCGGATTCGGTCCCTGAATTGGTCTAGAAAGTTCCCAGGTGTGGCAAAGAACAGAGCCGTGTCGTTCGAATCGGACGACAGACCAAGATCGCATTGTCGATCGAAATTCTTGACACCATTTGAGCGATTGAAAGCATACTGCCGAGCACCACCCTAAATTCTCCGCATTTTGTTTTGAATGGGGTTTGGAGTAAAATAAACATTTACTTTTGACACTGATGACTTTACTATGAAATTAAAAATCCCGTTAAAGTACACAATGGAGTTATAATGATTTATCTCACCATAAAATGCTTTATTAAATAAAACACGAAAAATTATAACGCTTTATATATGGGAGCAAATATAAAGAGACAATTCTCACTATAATAGTTAAAAACAAGATAATATAGAGGGAATTTGCTGAAAATTTCAGTCAAATTGATCCAATCTGAACCTAGAATTTAGCGATTGAATTTTCGGCCTAGCCTCGATCATCATTACTAAATACTGTACGATAAAAACATGGATTATCCAATTCATGATGAAATCATGAATGACAATTGAGCAGCAAACCGGGTCCTAATCCAGTAAATATAGTAAAAGCACAGAGACTTGATCATGGTCTGGATAAGTTAAAGGGCCAATCCCGATAATATTTTGAAGAATAAGACTGCTTAATTTTGTATTAAAATCCCTTAGGGCCGAGCAACTAATACATTTTTTTTTTCAAAATTTTTTATTTACCTCAATATAAGCATGTATTACGTACATTTGATTTATATTATAAGAATAAAAAATAGATTGTTCTGTATAAACGGTTAATCACAGGGGTTCCATACGGTAGGCTATTACTTGTGAAAATGGACATAAAACAGGGCCACATACCTTTTTTTATTATTCTATTTTCAATTTTTCAAGTTAGTAACTTGAATTTTCAAAATACTAAATTGAATTTTCAACTTAGCTAACTTGAATTTCAAGATACTAACTTGAATTTTCAAGATACTAACTTGAATTTTCAAGATACTAACTTGAATTTTCAAGATACAGTTATATTATAAAATAAGCGTTTTGATCTAATGATATAGTATGCCATGCAATGCTTTAGGCAATGGGCGGCACGGTTAAAGACCGAGACACAAGGACATCTACCTCCGGGTCTTTCACCCCCTGGACATTCCCCCTCCTTAGGACATCCCGGATATTCTCACCTTGGACATTTTCCCCCGTGGGACGTCTCCTCCTCCACCCCCAAGTATTAACGAAGTCATAACCGACTGTGATATATATTTGGTCCGTACTTTTATCCGTTACATATCCGTTACATTTATGGTAGCCTATATTTGTGTCAAGGTTGCTGTGTGGGCGTATTATCTTTCTTGTATGGCATTTTACTACCCGGAATTTTCAAGTTACTGACTTACAGGCTTTAAAATTTAGAAAAGAATAAATTAATGGCCCTATTACGCTTCCGTAGAATTAACAGGGGTGGGTGGTGGGGAGCATTGTGTTTATACTCAGCTCTGATAAAAAAAACCCCACGTCTTCTCTTCATAAACTGGCAGTATAAATAAATGAATGAGTGCATGTTGTTTATGGCACGTCGACACTGTAAATCATGTCAATCTACGTGTTATCGCCGATAATCTGCTTATGATCTGTGAGTACCCCTAAGATAGCAGAGAATGGGACTCGAACCCCTCGACACCGTTGATGGCAGACCAAGGCGTAGCCTATCGGCCACCCGACCCTCTCCCCAAGAATCGCCTTCTACGACACGCTAGGAATGGGGCGATGGACACATTCTGCTATCTAACTCTATGCTATTGACCTGTAAAATAATGCACTGTAAAAAATTTATATTTATTTTACATTGTTTCTTGAGTACCTCGTAACACCCAGAGTTCTAAAGGGTGGGTGGCGGGGTGGGGTGGCAGAGATGTCCTAGGGGGCAGATGTCCGGTGAGTAAAAGTCTGGGGGTATATGTCCTGGGAGGGAAGATGTCTTCAGCAGGAAATGTCCTGGGAGTAAAAGTCCTAAAGGTGTGTGTGTGGGTGGGGGGGGTATCCGGGGGCAGATGTCCGGCGGGGGAGATATCCAGGGGAGTGGGGGTGTCGTGTATTATGTGTATTAAAGACTATTTTCAGAACTGGGAACTGGGACGTTTGATTCGTCATTACGCACGACATTTTTTTTTGTACTTGAAAAAGGTTTTCTATAGGGCTCAAAACTGTTAAAATGAATAATAATAATAATGACTTTATTTCCTGAGGGAACATATTTAGTACATGAGTTTTAATTTTCAACATGTCCCTCCTACTCTAAAACTAGAATCTACATGGTAATGATATTTACAAAGTACATATATACCATATTATATAAGCTTATGATAATTAAAAAATTTAAAAAAAAATCAAAAAAAAAAAAAATCAAAAAAAAATCAAACAAACAATAAAGAGAGAAAAGAAAGGCAAATAAACATACATTCAGGGGGGCAAAAGTAATTAACAAGAGTTCAAAGATTTAACGTGTTTTAGTAACTCCTTTTTAAAGATAAAACTTGAAGACGCATGTTTCACAGTTTGAGGTAGTGAATTCCAGAATACAGAAGCGGTATATTGGAATGTTCTTGTCATTGCCTTTTTCTTACTTTTTGGAATTGCTAATTTATTTTGGCTTTCTGATCTCAATGTCATGTTAGTTTCGGTCAATTTCGGATTTTCACAGAATGTTATATAAATATGATGGCAATTTGTAGTAAATTCGTTGTCGGGAGGAATTGTTTTTTTTTAAACAAATTTATCAATTTTTTCACAATATTTATTGGAAAGGGGGTAATATACAGGCTTAATATCATCGGTAACATTGGTAAAATAATTATTCATAATATTAGCAATATCAGATAGATCATCATATTCTTTATTATCTGATTTGATAGTCACCGGATAGGGACAATTCTTTTTATTTCCCATAGCATTGTTAAAAAATTTCAAAATATGTTTTGAGTCTTTGCTCTCTTGAATGGAAGTTTTGATATGTTAAGATTTGGAACTTGTTATTAAATTTTTCGTTTTGTTTCGCCAAAGTCTGTAGTTAATATGATCATTATTTCTCTTGTTTTTCGAGCTTTATTAATTTCTGAATTAAACCATTCTGGTTGTTTATAATTTTTTATTCGTTTTCGTGTTTTTGGTGCATGTAGATAAAGAATAGCATGAAATAATTTATACTATATCTCCAATGCCATATTTGGATTATCTATAGTTTCAATATCTGAAAAACTTTGAAGAGAAAGGTCATTTAAAAAAGCATATTCATTGAAATGTTTGAAATTTCTATATTCGATTTCAAGATGACAATGCCGCCTGATGTTTTTATCATTTCCTATGATAAAAATAACTGTATAATGGTCACTAAGACCATAAACTGGAACATTTAATTCTTTCACCGTATCGGGAGCGTTCGTATAAAGATGATCTATTGTTGTCTCGTTATTCTGGGTACACCTTGTTGGAGAGAGAGAGAGAGAAATGGGGTTTAAAGTCCACTCAACACAACTAGGTCATTTCGGGACTAACATTTGGTTAATTTTATTTCAATAATTCGTTTGCGCGAAGGGGTCTTTAGCAGTGGGAGGAAACCGGAGTGCCCGGAGGAAACCTACGAGGTTGAGAAGGCGCCCCTATCTCCATGCCACATACGCTCACACCAGGGCTCGAAACCACAGCCGCAAGCCAGAGGTGACTGGCCAGCTAGAGGTCGACGCGCGGCACTCTAGACCACTAGGCCATCCCAACCCCCCCACCTTGTTGGAGAATCAACAAGTTGGTGTAAATTGTTTATCGTTAGAATTTCAGACCATTGTTTGGGAACGTTCAGGTTAAAATCTATATTAATATCACCCATAATATATAATGGTATATTTGAACTATTAATAATATTTAGCTGGCTTTCAAAAATGTTATACCAGTTAGGATTTCAGGCAGGAGGTTAGTCTATTATTATCCAAACAAATATTCTACGAATATTAGTCTGGATGGGTTCTCAAAATTTGACAGAAAGTCGGTCACTGTACTGAATCTATCAAAACATCTCGCTTGTCAACAATGACACTCTCTTAAATTTTGTTTTAAAGGTTTTAATTGAAATGGTAATTTTCTCTCGTCATGAATCAAACGTATGGCTTCTCACAATCTCCTTAATCGCGATGCGCGCTGTTGTATCGTCTCTATTTTGTTTCTAATAATAGATGTGCCAAGTAAATTGTGGGATATATTTCATCCTCGCTTTATAGAATCTATCAAAATCGGCCCGGCTTAATAACATCTATCACTTTCCGAGACTTTAGCCAAAAGGTTCCATTGCCCATGCGTAACCGGGAGTTTGGTTTTTTATGTGGTAGATTATCCAGTAATTTTCGTCAATAATTGAGAACCGACCCAGATCCACCGTGCGTTGAAGACTAGGGGGTTCTGGGTGACCGAGACTAGCAGGAGATCGGTAAACCAAACATAATAAAAATGAGTTTCTATATTTGGGTGTAATTTCGATCCATATTGTTTCAATATCCCCAATCTCTAGATCTAGCCGTCTCTTAAATATGATGTTAGACTTTACATACATAATTAATCCTCCACCAATTTTATTGCATCTATCTTTTCGAATTATTTCAAAATTAGAAATATTTATATATGCGTCATTAATCTTTGAGTGTAAAAATGTTTCAGTTAGACCTAAAATATCAATCTTATTAGATTCATCAAGAATAAAATCTTTTACTTCATCGAATTTACTTTAAAATCTGTTGATATTTAGATGACAGAGTTTGAATCCAAGACGTTTAGTAATAAATGGATTGGAGATGGAATCTCTCATGTTATAAGCATCAACACCTGTTTTATTACCCTCGTCACTAATTGCCGATGACAGTTTTGTAGTCTGGAGTGAGTTATCAGACAATGAATCAATTATAGAGAGAGAGAGAAGAGAAGATTGTTTTATTTAAGTGTCACACACATAAAAGTGTCCGGCCAAAATTGACCTATGAGACACTAAAATCATTATAATACATGTTATAAATAAGGGTGATATATATTAAAGTCTGACATTATAAAACATAACTTATAATACATGAAAATAACACTGTTAAGTTACATTTATATAAGATACAATATTAAATGGCTGAATTATATCTTTTGCTATACATACAATACACTGTTGCGGCGATGGATCTGACATGGTGTTTATTGGACAGCAGATAAATGGCCTTATCAAGAGAAGATAAATTGTGAAAATACTGGTTACATGCATTAAGTTTATAAAAGAGCTCAGATATTAATTCTTAGAAACTGCACTCAACAAGGAAATGAACTTCGTCCTCTATAGAATTACTGTTACAGTACTTGCACACTCGATTTTCTAGTGGTGTTACAGGACGTGTATAACGTCCAATTTCAACTTCAAGAGGTAGTGATCCGCAGCGTAGCTTGCTGAAAATACTTCGATGAGATCGATTAAGAATAGATCTAACATATTGTTCAGGCGATAAAGCATCCTTGAAAAGGCGGTAAGTGCGGAGTTTGTTTCCATTTTGTAGATTACAGTCGTTCCACAAACCGACAAGCCAATCATTGTGATCTTTCAATATAAGCCAGTCTTTGATATACAGATAATCAGTATCAGTATTAAACAGAGAAATCATTTTTATACTGATGTAGGATCACTTTGTGATTTAATTTCATTGATGCAAGGCATAATTTTTTTTTATATCGCTGAGCAGGGGGGGGGGTTTGGACCCCCCAACCCCCCCCCCCCCTCTGGATCCGCGCCTGTTATGCCATGATTTACGGAATTTACTTGACCATTGATTGATTTTATAGGCCATTCTGTTAGAGTCTATACCGGATAGTTTACGCCAAAATTTAATGGATTCAATCTTGTGTCGGGTTGAGGGCGCCATCCAACCCATATCTCCTCGTACTGACAGGTTAGGTGTTTTCCGTCCAACTGCAAGGAAGAAACGACAGGCTTTATTCTGTATAGCATTGATAGATGAATATTCTCTTGTCCCCCAAATAGCAAAACCATATAAAAGTATTGGCTGCACTAAGTTTTCATACAAAGAAGTAAAAACATCATACGCCATTCCACCGACGGACTTGAACTTACATATTATCACACCGAGGGCTCTGTTCGCCGACTTTGCAATTTCTTTAGTTGTAAAGTTGAGGTCAAGGTGTTCTTGGAGCCAAATGCCGAGATACTTGTATGCACAGCTGATACCAATATCATCTTCACCAATCCTAAATGGATATGACGACCGTGGAGTAGATGGGGTGTGATAATGCACTACTTTGGTTTTCTTAACATTTATTTGTAAACGCCATCTGGAGCACCAATTCGCTATACAGTCCAGCATACGTTGGAGAGATTCTTCAGTTGGAGCAATAACAGCAATGTCATCAGCATATAGTAGAATACTCAGCATCTTATTATCGATTTTAATGCCACAATTTAAATTGTTGATTTCTGAAGCAAGATCATTTACGTATAGAGAAAAAAGCGTTGGCGATAAAACGCAACCCTGGCGTACTCCAGATAATACACTACTACTACTACTACTACTACTTAGTGTTTAACGTCTGCTTCCACATAAGTGATATCGCAGACAAGACTTAGGAGAGTCGAAGCTGATTCCTGTTTTTTAGAATATGATTTTGCAATCTTTCCATTTGGCTTTAAGCCATGGATTGGGTTTAGTGGGAAGTTCTTCCCTTTATTTATTAAAAAAAACATATCATTTGGGAGATGATCTCGTTTGCTTCTGGGTTGGTTGGTGTCATCGTTTGGGGTTAGTGTTTAAGCGCCAGACCCGTCTTATCATGGCCTCCCCTTACTCCAGATAATACAGGAAATGAGTCGGTTAAATAATTATTCACACGGACACTTGACCAGGTGTTATCATACAAGGCTTGTACTGAATTCATAAATTTACCTTGTATACCAAGTTGTTGGAGTTTATACCACAGACAGTTACGATTCACACTGTCAAAAGCTTTCTTTGCATCAATAAAGCATACATACGTAGATTGGCGTGATAGTTTTCTGTTGTTGATAACTGAAAATAAACTGTAGATGTGTTCTTGAGTTCCCCGCTGTGATCGGAAGCCATTCTGTTCATCGACAAGAATATCGTTATCTTCTAACCAGTGACTAAGGCGTTGGTTAAGGATATCAGCATAAATCTTACACGGTACTGACAGAAGAGAAATACCTCTATACCCTAATGGATCACGGTGATCCATGTCAGGCTTCTTAACGGGATTGATTATACTTGATCACCATATATCTGGACACGTATTGCTGTCAAAACAATGCGATATCAATGTAAACAAAATGTCAATACAGTGTTGATTCTTTAGGGACTCGGCAGGCAAATCATCCGGGCCGACTGACTTCCCTCGCTTCGCACGTGCAACTGCGGCTTCGACCCCACGTCTCGTGATAGGTGAATCTAGGTCAGTAGTGTCGATACTCCTATTGAACTTATGGCCGTTGTTTATATTCTCAATGACATCATCAAGGTGTGCATTATCAAAACATGGCGAATCGACATCTTTAAATAGCGAGCTATAATCGGACCACCACTTCCCGAGAACAATCTGTTTTTCAGAACACACTTCACTGTCTATTAAAACCTCCCATGGAACGCCCGAATCTCTATCATTAATTATCCCAATTTTACCAATTGCCGTCCAGAATGATCTTGAATCTTTACCTTTATATTTATCAAGGAGACGTTGTTGTTCTGTAAATTGATAGGAGCGTTTATATTTCGGTGTAGTTTTTCTCTCACCCGTGTATAATTGTTTCAGGCGCATCTTCTCACCACGTGACTTGGTCTTGGTCCAGCGACGTTCGGCTTCACACACCTTGTCCCACTGTCGCTGTAGATTCTCACACCAATAAGGCTTGTAGAAAGTCTTAGCTCTAAGGTTCTTGTATCTTGAACAATTTGTGAGACATACTTTATCAAGTTCTTTATGCATGAAAGAGATAAAATCATTATATGCAGAATTAATGTCATTAGAAACTGTAAGTTTGGATTCAATGGTTTTTATTACTCCATTTACCATTGTGATATCAGCATCAGATAAAAACGTATTTGTTATTTTACTTGAATTGTACCGTCGGTGGGTCATGTGTTCAGTGTTGACGTCAGTCACATCGGCTCGCTGCAGGGCCACTGAAGAAAGAGAGACTTGCCAGGTAAGTATGGAGTGGTCAGGTACGTTGTCTGGCACGTTGCTACCCGTGACGAGCGTAGATGCTCTTGTGACTGAAAACTCTGTGCAGTAACTTAAATGTTCATGAGAGGTTATAATATAATCTACAACTGATGAGCCAATTTTTATTTACGTAAAATCATTTTCATTTGATCTAAAACGTCCATTAAGGACACATAAACTACATTGGATTAAAAAATCTATAAACAAGTTACCATACTTATTTTCTTTAAAACCAATGACTGATCTTTCAGGGATATCGTCCACACCCTCAATAAAATCACACATATCACCAATTCTAGAGTTAAAATCACCGCAAATATAAACAAGACCCTCATTTTGATATTGGTAAAGTTGTACCAGTTATGTGTCGAAAAACAGTTCAGCATCTCTCACTCTAGATGGGCATTCCGGGGCAGGTAGCACACACATAATACAATATTATAGTCTTTGTTTAGACGTGAAGTTAACTTAAACCAAAGTATGTCCTCATGTTCCTGGTCTAAAATAGTTATCTCAAAATCTTTTAAGAAATTGTCACTCAAAAAGGCACCAACACCTCCGGAACCACGTTTTGCATTTTATGGACTTGTTTTCTATTATTACCGTACCATTTAAACCCAGTCAATGAAAGTTCGTCCACATTCTGTAAAAACGTTTCACAAATGCCAAATACATCACAATTGAGGTCCTTAATTACTGATTCGCGAAAGTATTTATTATTGCAGTCTTTTTTCGTCCATCCACCAGAATTCCAGAATCCTAGCCGCACAGATCCTTATGCGTCTTTTACCGGAACTAACCTTTTCCCATGGAATCGTAGATCTCGGTCCTTCCCCACAGTTCTTATGATAGTCTGCATGTTGGCCCTGGATATCAGTTCCTCGCGGGAGAGTGCAGTGTCGATGTAAACTCCAGAATAGTCTTCGTTTTCTCTCAGTTGTTTTTTGTGTTTCAGCAGCTTTGCTTGCTGTTTCGGAGTTTCCACGGTAAAAACAATAACACCTGGTTTGTTGTCCTTCCGTTTCTTCCGTTCCGATTTCTTAACGTGAACGTCCCCCATCTCTAGTCCGTCTCGGATAATTCTACTCACAAGTTGACTAGTGATGTTTGGGTCGGTATCCTCACGTTTGTCGAGCGGTAGATTCCGTACCACTAAACTGCATGCAACCTCGTCCTCAGAAATTTTCGAGATTGTTCTTCGGAGATTGTTCTTTCCATTTCGCACACTTTTCCTGACAACTTTCCAATATCACTTTTAACATTGTTTATGTCCTTATCGTGTGCTTTTTCCGTCGACTTAAGTTTTTTACTCAATTCTGTTATTTTCTTTTCAAAGTCACTTCTTAGTTCGGCGGTTTCTTCGCGCATAATATTACGTAGGTTTGCGGCCATCCTCTTTTTTGACTCTACAATTTCTGCAGCTAAAAATGTTCTCATTTCTTTCATTGCGACCATTAAGTCGCTATTTGACGAATTTGACGAACTGTCTTCATTTACGTTACTCACTTTCAGTTTCTTCGCCGCTGATGGCTTACACACAATTGTATCTTCCGAGACGACAACAGGGACAGGGGAAGGCGACATGACAGCCTCCATGTATTCAACCGCCTCTGTTTCATTCATATTTAGAAGTTCAAAATCTCACCAATAATAAGCCTCATCTTTCAAAAATCTTCAGTTTATTACTTGTAATGGTCATCAAAGAGTGATATTTCGTACAATTATTGTGTCTATAGTGTAAAACAATTTCGATTGAGGCAGATTTTCTTCATAAAACTCGGGAGCTCAACACACCACGTCTACACAGTGTGGTAGTCTGGAGTGAGTTATCAGACAATGAATCAATAATATCATCATTATTAACACTAGATTGTGAATGATCAACAATGTTTGTTGGATTTTGACAAATATGAGTATCCATTTTATACGAGTTATCAATATTAATATGATTGTTATTAAATGAATGATTTGAACAAGAATAGGTTACGGTTTTATTCTCGACTTCTACACTGCTTTTAGGAGTGATTAAAATATCACGAGGAGGGACATTAAAGTTATCAAATAAATGTAAAAGAAAAGTTCTATATTGAATTCTGTCATACAGATAACGCTCCTGTGCTGGAAGATGTTTCAGAAGTATTTTTTCGGCATTAACAACATTGCCTATGTTCTATTGATCATACATAGACCCGTAACTAGAATTGTGATAACAATTCTTCGCTTTGTAGGCCCCTACTCCACAAAAGTAGCAATGCACATCTGGTGGAAGCTTACAGGATTTTGAAACATGTCCAGTTTCTCCACAGTTGAAACAGATGGAGTTTTTACACGCTGCTTTGATGGTTTCAGGATGTCCACATAATTGTTAAATGTTCTGACTAACTCAGCTGTTCCTAAATCACTCAGATGTTTTCCATCTTCCCAGTACATGTTCCAATCATACGAAAATATTTTACGATATTTAATAAAGGAAATACGCGAGTTCTTACACACCTTTTCATATATCGCTTTTATGGGAGCAACGTCCATATCACACCTGGGTAGAACTCGCGACAGGAGTGAGTATATTGGTAGATAGAGAAGCAGCTTTGATATAATCAATAACCTTGATAATATCTTGTTCGATTCAGTGTAGATTTCTTCCTTGGCTCATGTCATTACCGCCAACCAATATAATAACGTCTTTAAAGTCAGGTATAGGCGATAATGAATGAATAAATGAATGAATGTACTCATGAATGGTGTTTTATGACACGTCGACACAATAATAATATGGTAAATTTGAGCCAATCTATGTGCTATCGAAGATGATTTGCCTAATGCGCGGGGAGTAATGTCGCTACAGGAAGAAATCGGAGTACCCGGAGGAAAACTGCATGATTGAATAGGCTACTCCCGCACCTTGTCATTGAGGTCTATAACCGTGCCGCCCATGGACTAAAGCATTGCATGACATACTATATCATGAGATCAAAACGTTTATTTTATAATATAACAGTAATTTGAAATTCAAGTTACTAACTTGAAAAATTGAAAATAGAATAATAAAATAAAATAATTATGTGGCCCCATTACGCTTCCGTATTTCTGAAGTTTTGTACTTAGACAAACAGTGTTTATATAGATATCTAGATCGCTTAAAGATACATTATGGGAGATAAGATAAAGAGATGGCAGTTCTCACTAAAGACTAGATAGTGTAAAGGTAATTTGCTGAAAATTTCAGTCAAATTGAACCACTATTAGCCGAGAACGAAGCGAGTGAAATATTCACATCTCCGTCATCATTACTAAAACCATTAATATAAACAGCATAGTCTCGATTATCCACTTGATTGATTTAATTATCAATGGCCGTTAAGCGGCATATAGGAATTTAATCCGCCAACATCGAAGTCTAGCCTTGGCATCAAGAGTTTATTATGGTCTGGATAAGTTAATTAATGCCTAATTGATTATTTATACAACATTTCAGGCCTAAAGAAAGACATGTAGTGTAATAAGCAGATTTGCTCATGCACAATGCTATTTTACTCTGTATGTGGCGTGTGTTCCAATTCTTTAATGGCTTTTGGTCAGGTGAACTTTACTTTTATCCGGCTATCATAAATATTTTTTGAAACTCGGCATTATATATTTTGTGAAAATTAGTATTCATATCTTCCAAAGATATATCACAATTAAAATTTGTATGTATCGCATTTTCAACTTCGTTCGGTTCCATTACATAGTCCTACCTCTAAATATTGGTTATTGATTTTATTGTCCCCCGCCTTTCGAAGAAAGTTGGGGGACTATTAAAATGGGTTCGTTCGTCCGTCTGTCTGTCCGCCTGCCCGTCACACTTTTTGGGACACAACAACTCTCTTCCTAATTGAGCTAGAATGTTCAAACTTGGTGTATGTGTTTATTAGGTCAATGCCTTGATGGAGTTCGAAGATGAGCATTTTCCGCTTAGGGTAAGCAGAAATAAGCAATTTGATTGGTTGATGCTTTGGGACACGATAACTTTAGTTCTAATTAAGCGAGATTGATGAAACTTGGTGTATAGTTTCATTACAGTAATACCTTGACTAAGTTCGATAATGAGCATTTTCTGCTCAGAGTAAGCAGAGCGATACGCAATTTGATTGGTCGAGACTTTGGAACACAATAACTCTCCTTCTAATTGAGTTAAAATGTTCAAACTTGGTGTATATGCTTATTAGGTTAATGCCTTTATGCAGTTCGAAGATGAGCATTTTCCGCTTAGGGTAAGCAGGGATAAGCAATTTAATTGGTTGGTGCTTTGGGGCACGATAACTTTAGTTCTAGTTAAGTGAGAGTGATGAAACTTGACTAAGTTCGATAATGAGCATTTTCTGCTCAGGGTAAGCAGATTGATACGCAATTTGATTGGATCTAGACTTTGGAACACAATAACTCTCCTTCTAATTGAGTTAAAATGTTCAAACTTGATGTATATGCTTATTAGGTCAGTGCCTTGATGGAGGTCGAAGATGAGCATTTTTTTCGCTTGGGGTAAGCAGAGATAAGCAATTTGATTGGTTGATGCTTTGGGACACGATAACTTTAGTTCTAATTAAGTGAGAGTGATGAAACTTGGTGTATAGTTTCATTACAGTAATATCCTGACTAAGTTCGATAATGAGCATTTTCTGCTCAGGGTAAGCAGAGCGATACGCAATTTGATTGGTCGAGACTTTGGAACACACTTACTCTCCCTCTAATTGAGTTAAAATGTTCAAACTTGATGTATATGCTTATTATGTCAATGCCGTGATGGAGTTCGAAGATGAGCATTTTCCGCTTAGGGTAAGCAGAGATAAGCAATTTGATTGGTTTTGGGACACGATAACTTTAGTTCTAATAAAGTGAGAGTGATGAAACTTGGTCGATAGTTTCATTACAGTAATGCCTTGACTAAGATCGATAATGAGCATTTTCTGCTCAGGGTAAGCAGAGCGATAAGCAATTTGATTTCTCGGACCAAAACGGAGACCACTCGGACCAACCCAAAAGACCACTCGGGCCAACCCCAAAAAACAATATTTAGCTGTAGAAATATATAAAATATTTATTAATTATATAAAATATTTATTAATTATATAAAATATTTATATAAAATATTTATTAATTATAATAAAATATTTATTAATTATATAAAATACTTATTAATTATATAAAATATTTATTAATTATCACAGAATCTTAATAATGAACAAACAAATGAATAATATGAATAAATATTTATTAATTTGAATAAATATTTATTAATTTGAATAAATATTTATTAATATGAATAAATATTTATTAATTTGAATAAATATTTATTAATTTGAATAAATATTTATTAATTTGAATAAATATTTATCATCATACCTCAAAATCCAAGTCAGTTGGGTCATCCGGTCGGTCTTTCTGGCGTATTCGGTTACAATTTCTCACCAGATTGGAATAACCTGGTCTAGACGATTCTGGTTCTTTGGTGTCACCATGTTCTTCTAAAATATTGTCCACTATATTCTGTACAGGTTTAAAATTGCATTTACTTTCAACTGAAAAAAGACACATTTTTGTTATTATGCACATTTCGTTGTTCAATTATTATGTACATTTCGTTGTTCAATTATATGTTCATTGTCTATTTTTGTTGTTTAAATTTCGTTAATAAAGATCTTACCTCGACTTGAATTTTTACAGCTGTCAAAATTCCAGGTTTTGAAGAGTGACAGTGCTTGTTGTTGTTCGTTACGCTGTAGGACTCCCCTTCCTGTCTGATAACTACCGGACACGTCATCTTCTTGTTCCGGACACTACATCTCCAGTCGGTGCTGCTCTTGTTCTGCCTTTTAAAGGTGAACGTATGCCCATCACTTGAAACTAACTTCCTCTTTCCACGCTGAGATCACATATCAACCTCGTTGTATGTGATGATTGCCTCCGCTGTTGATATATCCTCGTCTTCCATGGATCCATCCGTCAGCGAACTGTTGACAATAAATATAATAAACGATTAAAGTCACGTATAAAGGATTAATAAAAGCAATTATAATATTTACATACTAACATTTACATTAAAACACTTACTCTTCAGGTATATTTTCGGGCAAGTCGAATGCTGGGCGATCGGACAGATTAAAAGTACTGTGAAATGAAAGTCGTTGTTCTTTCAGCTCTTGGCGGAGTCGTTTCTCTACATCCACCACATCGAAAGGAAACCATAGTTAATTCTTTCACCATTCTTCTATACCGATCTCTGGATATATCTGAAAAATATATTAAAAGCAATTAAATATAATGTCTTCAATTACGATTACATTGACTAAATTTGTAAGCAATTAATTGTTCATACCAGTATTACAGGTTCTATGCTGCCATCTTTCACAAACCACACACAATACAGCCTCCTGTCTAGGTCGAACTAAAGAATCGCAAACTATACACAGATCAGACATTTTGACAAATGATAATGAAATATACATTTTACATGTTTATATACAATTTAAGCGCTTGGACATTTCTCCAATCACACCAATTACATCTTTATATATAATTTAAGCGCTTTGACATTACTCCAATCAAACCAATTAAAACTGAATCGATTTTCTTTGGTGTGCTTCACATGTACTAATGCATTAATCACTACTCAGTTATCGTTGTTTTATTAATTAATCTTCTTTGATGTGCCTCATTATGATCAAATACCATGGGTAAGTATACAAACTTATAATATTCATATTAAAACAAACACAATTTATTAAAACAACAGTTTATATTCATATTAAAACCAGTAAACTGTTTAAGATCTCTGAAATATCGACTAAACAGAAAATCCCTTTAAACAATATATACTTCTTTTATTTTACCTCATTTCGATTATGCAGATGTTATATGGGACGGTTGCACAGAACACCTAACTAATAGACTTGAGCAACTACAATTAGATGCACTGCGCACTATTTGTGGCGGCGTGAGAGGAACTAGCCATTCCTTATTATATAAAGAAACTGGAATTGTCCCTTTAAAAGAACGACGGAAAAGACATAAGTTGTTTTTATTTTATAAAATTGTTAAAAATCTAACACCTGAATACCTATCTAACTTATGCATTACCAAACCCGAATATATTTCTTTTAGACATACCAATATCCCAGAATTCTTTTGCCGCACTACCTTATTTTACAATTCGTTCTTTCCATCTGCTACTAGATTATGGAATTCCCTTGACTCTACTGTCCAGTCCTCAGAATCACTAGCAAAATTTATATTACATTATTTTACTAAATCAGATATCAATATTCCTATTTATTTTAATTTTGGCAAACGTAAAAATCAAATAATTCATTCCAAATTCAGACTTTCTTGTAGCGACTTAAATTCTCATCTTTTTTTACGTCATCTCTCTGATTCCCCAGCTTGCATTTGTGGTCATCAAGTTGAAGACGTTTATCACTTCCTTCTTGTTTGCTCCTTACATTCAGATGTCACAAATAATACCATATTATGTCTACCACCATTATATCGAAATATTGATATCCTTTTATATGGAAATTCCGATTTTTCACTAAAATAAAATACTAAAAATTGTTCAGTTGTTCATGATTTTATTGAAAAATCGAAGCGTTTCAGCCATTGAGTAACTATACTTTTCATCTTAAATTTTTTTCTTAAAAAATGTTAATATATTGCCAAAATTTTTTATTTTATATGAAATGTATGTAATTGTATATTTGTATATATGTTATAGTTTAACTATTATTTCTCATAATTCTTTATGTATATACTTTTCTTTGTAAGGGAGAGGGGTGATATAGGCTCTGTCCTGTTCCCCAATCCTATTCACTAGTTTGAATAAAATATTGTTTAAACAAAAAAAAAAAAAAATATATTAAAACAAACACAATTCATTAAAACAACGATTTATTTGCGATCCGAGAAGTCATATTAAAACAAAAACAATTTATTAAAACAACAATTTATTAGCGATCCGAGTAGCCATATTAACAATTATTTATCTATTAAAACACTTGGTCCGAGTAGTCTTTTGGTCCGAGTACTTTATTTATTAGCGATCCGATTAGTCTTATCTATTAAAACACTTGGTCCGAGTAGTGTTTTTCTTTGGTCCGAGAACTTTTTTTATTGTGGTCCGAGTGGTCTCGGTTTTGGTCCGAGTGGTCTTTGGTCCGAGTGGTCATGTATTTGTTCGACAGTAACATTGTATAAACGATTGACTTAGACACGAGGGCCCTTTCCCTTGGCCAGAGGGGCCCTTTTGTCAAGTGTGGGGGCCCCTTTGTCTGCCTTTAGGGTCCCCCTAACTAGGGTACATTTTCATTTTTCTCATCGGTTTTAGCATTTTTCTTTATAAAACACTTTTGGATGACACTTCGTGTACAGTTTGATTGCTTGATACGTTTGAAAAAAAAAAAAATGTGCGATTAATTAATATGTGTCATCTATTTATTTGGGGATTTCGGCGGGGGACATTAGCCTCACTGTTGGCTTGTTTTTTTTTATCAAAATGTTCACTAACGTACCGAATGTTATTGTTTAAAAGAACGTTTAAAAATATAATTTTATTATCAATCTTTATATATGTATTATTCCTATTATTCCAAATAATTTGATTTTGAACTTGAACATTCTTCTTTATATGCGTTGTGTAAATTTTATACCAGTTGGCATAGAGGTTTTTATAAAAGGGAATGTTTAAATTTAGCTTTTCTGGAAAGTTGCAAGCTGGTAATAAATTTCCACCATATTCCAGCCATAATGAACCCATGATGAGCCATTTTTGGACGGGTGACTGCTATTTTTGTAATCCCAAAAATAGGTTGCCAGGCAACGAAACATACGCCCACACAGCAGCCAAATCGCCCGGGCAGTCAACAAGAGTTGTTGCATTTTAAGTAATCATCATAAAATCATAATTCAAACTCACCCATAACTACAGTGTAACTGTGATATAATCAAACGTTTGTTTAAATCAGATAATAATTGTGACCACCAGAGGGACCACAAGCTAAAAAGGGTGATTTTTCGTACAATCAGGGACCATAATTCAGGGAGTTACGTTCCGATATGGGCAAATATGCAATGGAACCAAGATCATTAGGTTATAAACATGTATTTCAGGTTTCATCAAAATCAATTCAAAATTGTGACCTCTATAGGATCCAAAACCTTGATATAACATATTTTCACACAATTCGCGTACAGACGGCGGCCATTTTATCCGCCAACTGTGGTCCGATTTTCACGAAATTCAAATTCTCTCTTCATTACCATGAAACCGTGATATAATCAAACGTTTTTTTTTTAAATCGGATAATAATTTTGACGTCAAGAGGGACCACATGCTACCAAAGCGGACAATCAGGGGACATAATTCAGGAAGTTATGATCCGATGGGCGCAAATATGGAAAGGAACCAAGACCTTTGGGTTATAAACATGCATGTCAAGTTTCATCAAAATCGGTTCAAAATTGTGACCTCTATAGGGTCCACAACCTTGATATAACATATTTTCACACTATTTGTGTACAAACGGCGGCCATTTTGTCCGTCAATTCTAGTCCGATTTTCACGAAATTCAAACTCTCTCTTCATTACCATGTAACGGTGACATAATCAAACGTTTTTTTTAGGATAATAATTTTGACCTCCAGAGGAACCAAAAGCTAACAAAGGCGATTTTTCGGACAATCCGGGGACATAATTCAGGAAGTTATGATCCGATGGGCGCAAAGATCGAAAGGAAACAAGGTCTTTGGGTTATAAACATACATGTCAAGTTTCATCAAAATCGGTTCAAAATTGTGACCTCTATAAGGTCCACAACCTTGATATAACATACATGTATTTTCACACTATTCGCGTACAAACGGCAGCCATTTTGTCCGTCAATTTTGGTCCGATTTTCACGAAATTCGAACTCAACCTTCATAACCATGGAACAGGGATATAATCAAACGGCTTTTTAAATCGGATAACAATTTTGACCTCCAGAGGGACTACAAACTAAAAAGGGCGATTTTTCGGACAATCAGGGGCCATAATTCAGGAAGTTACGATCCGATTGGCGCAAATATCGAAAGGAACCAAGGTCTTTGGGTTATAAACATACCTGTTAAGTTTCATCAAAATCGGATCAAAATTGTGACCTCTATATGGGCCACAACCTTGATTTAACATATTTTCACACTATTCGCGTACAAACGGCGGCCATTTTGTCCGTCAATTTTGGTCCGATTTTTTTAGGAAATTCGAACTCAACCTTCATAACCATGGAACGGTGATATAATCAAACGTTTTTTTTTAAATCGGAAAACAATTTTGACCTTCAGAGGGACCACAAGCTAACAAAAGCGATTCTTCGGACAATCAGGGGCCATAATTCAGGAAGTTACGATCCGATTGGCGCAAATATCGAAAGGAACCAACGTCTTTGGGTTATAAACATACATGTCAAGTTTCATCAAAATCGGTTCAAAATTGTGACCTCTATAGGGTCCACAACCTTGATATAACATATTTTCAGACTATTCGTGTACAAACGGCGGCCATTTTGTCCGTCAATTCTAGTCTGATTTTCACGAAATTCAAATTCTCCCTTCATTACCATGAAACCGTGATATAATCAAACGTTTTTTTAGTCGGATAATAATTTTGTAGTCAAGAGGGACCACATGCTACCAAAGCGATTTTTCGGACAATCAGGGGCCATAATTCAGGTAGTTACGATCCGATTGGCGCAAATATCGCGGTGTCTAGGACTTTTAGATGGTAACCCTCTGGAATCTAATCGAAGTCTGCTGAATTCTCACGAGTATCCTAATTTTGTATCAACTGGTTTTGGACATTCAATTATCTAATTGGTCAAACATGATGTAAATAATTAGAGAGATTGGTTAATTG
This sequence comes from Patella caerulea, assembly GCA_036850965.1. Taxonomy (NCBI): domain Eukaryota; kingdom Metazoa; phylum Mollusca; class Gastropoda; family Patellidae; genus Patella; species Patella caerulea. The sequence goes on along the minus strand of JAZGQO010000001.1, from coordinate 42,219,848 downwards.
AGCCCAATGACGTCAAAACCCACTCTTAAATGGTCATATGGAAATTTACTAGATAAATTTCCCACGAGATATTAGTTATCATGTTGTTGACATATAGAGCAAGTTATGTTTTGGCTAAACTACTCTTTTTATAAAACAATATGTCATTTTACTCTAAGTGATATTTAGTACATACTACATATTATGTGAATATGTTAGAAACATAAAACTATATCTTATCTCCTCATTCCTTGTCTATAATCGTTAAAAACAATGTCACCACGACTATATTGCTACATTACTCCCCCCTTTAAGAATATATATAGAATATAGATATTCTAACTAATTATGCACACATGAGGAAAATATAAATGATTACTATACTATAAAACAGAGCTGTGAAAGAAAAACTCAAATAATCAAAAATCTAAAATCGCATGCAAAAATTTTCCAAAAGTTCATCAATATACTTCTAAGTCCTATGACAATTCACTTAAGCCTAAACACAGAAAATACAATTGTCTCTTTAAAATCTTCAAGTGTCCTAATTTCAAAACACTATAACACATCACTTGCTAATTTACATAGTTCAGGTTTCACTCTAAATTCTGTCACTGGAAATCGCAATTTGGTAAACTGGTACACCATTTCTTCTTTTTGGATTTCTATTGGTCTGTTTCAGTATTCTCAGCTACCATAGTGTCAAGTTGAAAACTTTCTATTTTTTCTTCTAAGCGTGATTGGTTGGAGACAAAATACAAATTTTATCCGTCAATCAAACATGTCATTGCCACCAGACCAAGAGCTAACTATTACCCTTTTTTTTAAAAAAACTTAATTTTGCTATTAGTGTAACATTATTTAATATATTATTCCTAAAACTGATAAGTAACTCTTGCTTAAAATTAACCCTCAATTAATTATTGTCAGGGGTTGTTCATTCAATATCCAAGGCCCTTGGCCCAAAGTACAAGTGATACAATGATTTACAAAAGAACATGAAAATATCTACATATAAGTAAAAATAATTATAAACTGTTGATATATTTACATCTTAACCTCATACAACTATACACATAATTTGTTACAATTGTACATAATAAGTTTAAAGACATCAGTTGCACTTAAATAATTGACATTTGAGGTTAATAGTGCATTTCTAATATCACTATATAAGGTACATTTCACAATAAAATGGGTTTCATCTTCAATGTGAGATTCATTGACAATATTTTTACAATACAGACAAATTCTGTCAACCCTGTCAGTACCGCCCCAACGACCTGTTTCAATTGCAAGGTGATGATTTGAGCATCTAAATTTTATCAGTGCTATTTAATGTGCATTAATAATATGTACATCATATTATAGCCGAGTAGTTAGACCGTTTAGAACTATCTGCTATTTCACTGCACCAGTTTTGAGAATTTATATCTTTTAAACGTTGCTTAAATTGCCTTAAAAATACACCTTTGTCCCCAATACATTGCTGCTTCCAAACTAATCCAAACCCATGTGTATACAATATATTTCGAACTTAACTTGCCCACGTTTTTCTTCCTGCATTGTCTAAAGATAACAACATGTTGTAACAGGCTTTGGGGCATGGGCGTCACACATGGGGGGTCCGGACCCCCCCAATTGTTTTCCTGGGGGGGTCTGAATATACTTGGACCCCCCCCCCCAAAAAAAAAAAAAAAAAAATTTGGCAAAGTAAAGTGCCCGAAATCTAATAAAACACTAATTTTAGGACTGGAATAGCAGTAAAACGCGTTTGTGGCCATCAAATATTCCAAAATTTTCTTGAGGGGTCGAAGAAAACTGGCCACAGCCCGTAAACCTGCCTCGGGCATTTCTAGTTTTTCTTCCGTAACTGTCATCGAGTCCTAATAAAACACTTATTTCACTTTTCTTTTAATTGAATACCACGATTTTGTACTGCGTTGACTATTGATTAAAACATTTTGTCTGGGGGCCACTCTACTTTGTGAATGCAACTGCAACAGTGTGATTGGATGGTTGGAATTCAGAGTGGGATTTCGGTTACAGAACCATTAGATACTTTTGGACTTGCTCACACAGGCTAGAATAACAGAAAACGCATTCGCGGTGGTTAAATTTTCAAAATTTTCTCCGAGAGGGTAAGTCTCCCATAGCCCGCGAAGATTGATTGGTTCTGGGCAGCCAGGTAGGCTATATTGGAACAAATTGATGTTGTTGTATTCACAGACTATAGGCTGGAATAGCAGGAAAACGTGTATGTGGCAGGTCAATTTTCAAAATTTTCTCCCAAGGGTCCCGTCTTCGTGGGTGTAAACGAGTGATTGGAATTCGAGTCAGCAAGCCACCTTAATTAGGCTATATCAGGCCACTTTGAAATTGCTTTGTTCATGGACTGAAATAGCAGGAAAAAGTGTTTGCAGCCGTCAAATATTTGGTGGGAGTAAGTAAGCCACGCTTCTTCGCCTCTCGGGGAAGACCGGTGCTAAGGTCTGTAAACATGATAAACATTGTATTGGTGTGATGTTAACAGAAAAATGAGACTTTAAACAAAATTTATGGGGGTACCCCCCACCCCGTTGCGGCCCCCCCCCCCCAATATATATTTCACGGCTACGCCCCTGCTTTGGGGTAACGGTCAGTTGGCATTTCTAAGAGTTTTAACCAGTATTTTATAAGCTTTGACATATAGGTAATATAAATAGGTTCTCGACCAAGTTCACCATTGTAGCGGAGACTTTGGATGGCTTCCAGGTAAAACACATCAAAACAAGTTTCATAAGGTTTAAATTCCAGGGTTTAATTCCATACTTATTACAATTAAAGAATTTAGACTGGCGCCCGTGCTGTCGCGCTGCGAACTCTTCTAAAACAGCACGCGATCTCAAGCTTAGATTAACCAGTCTCTAAAAATAAAACACAATTTAACTGTCTAAAACATGGACTCGTACTTTTGATCACAAACACTCCCCCCTATTGACTTTGAAATGAAGTCAATACAATTAAACAAGTGTCCATAATAGTAAACAATAAACTCATTATAAATTCAGTTAAGAGTTCTTTAATTCAGCTATCCACTGTCTTCTAAGTCGTTCCCCTTCAGTAGCTGCTGTTCGCTTTGGTCGACGACTTGTTCCATCTTGTGACTCTTCCATATTTTTGTCAGAAACAATTGGTTCAATAGTTTCGAGGTTATCAGGATCTGTAGGTTCAGCATCTTCTTTTATCAGACCTTTGTCCATTAGATTAGAGCTAACTTCCAGGGGGTATAATAATTTTAGAGGTCGTTGAAGAATCATGTTTAATACGAACCATTGTCCCTCTTACTTTTCCATCCTTACTGGTTATGAGACCCTGTACCAGTCCGAGTTTCCAGAATTCTCGGGGATGATCATCGTCATGTACAAGAACAATATCTCCTTCCGAAACATCTTGTACACCATCAGATGACTTTCCACGATTATGACAATGAGCATTTCTTAATTCCACAGGATACTCCTTCCGCCACCTGTTCCAGAATTGATCCATTACAATTTTAACATGTTTCATACGTTTAGTTTAGGTTTCAGGTGTAGACTGTGGGTCAAGAGAATCTGTATTAGACTTATCGGGCAGATTTGCGATTCTGTGACCACAAATGAGATGAGAAGGTGTAAGTGGTTCTTCAGAGTCTTCCGATGTTATGTAAGAAAGAGGTCTAGAATTCAAGATCATCTCAACTTCTGTAATTGATGTGTGAAGTTCATCATATGTTAATCTGGCTTGAGCCAAGACCTTCTTCAGGCACTCTTTGATGGATCTTACTAGCCGCTCAAAGAATCCCCCCCACCAAGGGGCCTTTGGTAGATTATATATCCATCTAATGTTGTGTTCTGTGAAATAATTATTTACAATTTGGTCCTTCAAAATATCTTGAATTTCCTTCGCCGCAGGTTTAAAAGTACTTGCATTGTCCGAAACCACTACAGACGGAATCGATCTCCTAGAAGTAAATCTTCTAAAACTTCTGATAAAGGATGCTGATGTGAGATCAGGTACTACTTCCAGGTGAATTGCTCTGGTAACGCAGCATGTATACAAACAAATCCATACGTTCGAACTGTTTCCGGATACAGATTTGATGTACAATGGCCTTATGTAATCCAAACCAATAGAAGAGAAAGCTGGCGATTCCATTACTCTAAAATATGGTAAAGGAGGAGGATCTGGTGATTGATAAGGCTTCGCAGCATACCTTTTACATACAATACAAGAATATATCAGCTGTCTGGTAAACTGTCTTCCACGTATTATCCGGTATTTTGATCCAATTTCGGTGCGGGTAGCCTTCACCCCACCGTGAAGTACTCTCTTGTGACTTTCTCGAACAACAAGAGTGGTATACCAATGAGATTTATCTAAAAGTATTGGGTGTTTTGAGGTGTAACAAAGACTTGAATTCTGTAATCGTCCACCACATCTGATTACTCCAGCTTCATCTTCAAAGGTGTTGAACTCATGACAAGGTTTATTATAATCTTCTCTGGACCTTAAAGCATCCTGTACATCCTTCAACCACAAATTCTCTGCTCTATTAATATCCTGTAATGAGATAGATTTTTCAACATTGTTTCTGGTCTTAGATTTGAGTAAATCAACGAATTTCAGAACCCAAGCAGTCACTCGTAATAGTCTATTCTTCTGGCTGAAATCTGTACATTGTAGCAGAAATTGAATACCAGTTCTTTGGTTGGCATCAACTAAATTGATAGCATCTACCTTCAGATTTCTACGTTGGCCTAGTTTCATTTCACAAAGACATTCTTCACCAAGTTCTGTATAAGACTCTTCGTTTATTGGGCATTCTTCGATGGGACTGGTCAACCAAACAGGTCCATTCCACCATAATAATGACTTTGCTAACTCATCTGGGTTTATAAATCTAGTAAAAATATCAGCAGGATTGTCTAGTCCAGGACAATGTTTCCAGCTAGTCTCACAGGAATTAGGGTTCTTATTTCATCAACTCTGTTTTGTACGAACTGCTTCCATTCCTTGTTATGTTGGGTTATCCAATAAAGTGCTATTCTACTATCAGAAAAGCACAAGGGTTCCAAGAGGTTCATTACAGGTTCCAGTGCAGAACGTAGAACGTTCAGTAATCTTGCCAATACTAATCCTGCAAGAAGTTCTAATCGTGGTATTGTTTGCTTACTAATAGGCGAGACTCTTGTCTTTAGGCTATAAACTTCGTAAAAATTCCGCTACTAATGGTAAATCTTAAATACACCACTGCTCAGTATGCTGCTAAAGATGCGTCCGAAAATCCAACAAGTTGGCAGGTAAGTGTGTCTTCTAGACCAAAATAGCATCTGGTAAGTATAATTGGTTTCATGTCCCTTAATCCTTCTATGAGTCTTGACCATTTTATAGCCAGTTCTCCATCCAGAGGTGCATCCCAATCCCTTTGGTCCTTACATATATCTTGAAACAGTAATTTAAATTGAACTATTATTGGCGAAATAACTCCCCAGGGGTCGTAAAATTTGATGCAATGCTAATGACATTTCTCTTTGTTGGTTCTAAAGTCGATGATTCTGCAACAATGTCTGAAAGATCGAAGATAAATTCATCACGACTGAAATTCCATCTAATACCAAGTATTTTCTGTTCAGTCGAAGAAAGATTTTCTGCAGGATTACTTCCAAGTGACGTTCTGGTATATGTCTCAACATCTTCACAAAGCTTGTTGTCAGGTTTAAGTTCGTCAATCTCTGAAATTGAAATTTCATTCTCTTCAATTCTTTTACGTAAATTTGGATGATTTGTAAAGAATTTACGAAGATTGAATCCAGCTTCGGAGAGTCTATGCTTTGATTTTATATATAACTCATAAGTTTCTTCTCCAGAGTTCGATCCAGAGGTTACATCATCTACATACATAGAGTTCAAGAATTGTTGAACAAATTTGGGGTCTTCTTCAAAGTACCTTTCAATATGATGCTTTATCGTTGCATTGAGGAGGAAAGGACTTGACGTTACACCAAATACTGCCCGTGTAAATCTTAGAGGAATGACATTCTGATCTTCAGTGTTGGCTATCCAAAGAAATCTAAGGACCTCTCTGTGTTCCTCTGTTATACGAACCATTAGAAAAGCCTTTTCTATGTCTCCGGTTAGAGCTACTCGAAAGGATCGAAACCGTATCATGATATCCATAATCTTCTGAGTCAATGAAGGCCCGGCATGGACACATTCATTTAGTGATGGTCCAATTGATTTTGCTGAGGCGTCGTAGACAATTCGTAATCTAGTGGTTGTTTTATCCTGCCGTATGACCGGGTGATGGGGAACATAATGTATTTCTTCAAAGTCTGACTGTTGAGATGCATTCTTAGGAACTAACTCAACAATTCCCTTTTTTAATTGGTCCTTTATCACACTGTCGTATTCCTTGAAGATTTCTGGTGTCCGTTGAAGACGTTTAAGTAGATTATGTAGACGTTTTAGGCTAAGTTCGTAGATATCCGTTAAGGTAGGGTGAGGTGATTTCCAAGGTAAATGTACTTTGTAGTATTCTCCATTGTAGGATATTTTCTCAAGAAATTCTTCATATATGGACTTCGTTTTAATTCCAATTGACTCGATATCCCAAAACTTCTTTAATTCACCCATCAAACTATCCTCATAGTTAGATACTGCATTGGTACATTTCAAAACATGTGTTGTAATGAGAGTACTGTTGTGAACATCTGAGCAAGGAGGTCCTGTAATGGCCCCGATAATATCCATCCAACCTTGGTGTGTATAGCTGTAGGTACATTCCCCCCCGTTCTATTTTACCAGTTAAGAGTTTCCAGTATTGGGCACACCCAATGAGAATATCCACAGTGAGACCATCCTCTCCATTGGCACAATCCGCTAACCAGAGTTTACGAAGATGTGGATACATTTGTTGGGCCTGCATGACATATTCGTATTGTATAGGGGGGTCACAGATAAACGGCACTGCAAAAGCTGTAAGTTTTATATCTGATCTATCTTACAGTCTTAAACAAAACTCGACAATGTCAACTGTTTGTAATAGTTCGTCTGTAGAACCAAATGTCTTCACCCGAATAGACTGTTGTCCACATACAGGTAGGTTCATTGCTTCCTTTGCCTTTTTAGTGATGCAAGTCCTTTGACTTCCAGTGTCAAAAAGCATTCTCAGTGGTAATCCTAAGTGTGGTGAGTTTTCTTTGAAGACATAAGCTCTGGCCGTCTGTAGAAGAACTGGAGACGAAGTTGTATTAGTTGCATGTAAACAGGTAAGTGAAGAATTACTTTCTCTAGGTTCCGATCCATTGACAAAAGCTCTTGAGTCATGTCCTCGCTGATGAGTAGTATGATAAGCAGATTTCATTGAAGATGTATTCGGGTCCGAATGTTGCGATCTGGTATCAGTTAATGACGGCCATATGCTAACATGATGACGCCCGTTACACTTCAAACAACTCATCCTTGACGGACAATTCCTCGCTGTGTGATATATTCTGAGACAAATGAAACAACGGCCATATTTTCCTAAGATATCCTGTCTGGCTTCGATATTCGTTACAGTCTTGCAACAGACTGAGGCGTGGTCCCTTCTACAATATGTACACGTTGGTCCATGGGAGCTTTTATTGGTCAGAAGTGCAACAGCAGATGGCTGTCCTTTGTGGTTATGAGAATGACGTCTTAACTGACTGTAGTTATTAGGAGGTTGTGCATTGGAATACGAGTTGCTTGTAGCCGGAAGCGTTCTGTAGATTCATTCTTTAGTTTCTAATTCATTGCGAAATATTTCAAGAATTTGGTCTAAGGTCCATTGATCTGACTTACTTTCACGACTTATTGCTAATCATTGGGCAGTTTAGTCATTATGACGGAAGTAAGAATGCTTCCAGAAGTTTCCTGTGAAACAGCGAGAGATTTCAAACTTCGAACATTAAATTCTACAGTGTCATATAATTGTCGAAGTCCTCCAAGATTGTGATTAGATGTAACAGGGTTTAGGTTCAACAATAAATCCATGTGTCGGTTTATAATTAATTGTTTGTTACCAAATCTGTGTTTTAACAGAGAAATAGCATCTTCATAATTCGCAGCAGTAAGGGATAACCCGGATATGGCATCTGCAGCAGCATGCTCTACCAAGGTTAAGAGAAGGTGAATTTATCAATGGTAGAAATGCTAGCGTTATCATGTATAGACGATTGAAATGAATCCCAAAATGTTTGCCACTTACTAATGTCTCCGTTAAATTTTCGTAAATCAAGTTTAGGTAAGTTTATACGTAATGTAGAATAATCTGTATGATTATTAATATTTACTTGCTGTGACGTCTGTGGGCTACTAATAGTAGGTTGTTTTGCATCGTTTTGTAATTCAAGCGATATTTGTTCCTGTTTTTCGCTTGGCTTGACCTTGACTAAGTTAGATTCAAGACGATGAAGCGTTAAGGTTAAAAGTTCAGAGTATTCATCAGTTGTTTCTATCTCTTCAATGATTTTATCTTCATCAACAGAGTTTAGAATTTCCTTGTCCAATGTTTGTAAAATCTCCGATTTTTGTTGAAGAGTTTCTTTAATCTGGTTCAATTTATCAAATACGTGCTCCAAATTTTCAGACGTTAAACTAATCAGAATTTCTTCAGCCTTACTGACAAACCTTTTCACACTTGCCCTGTGTCCTTCTCTAACCTTTAACTTTATATTTAAACTCGCGGGCATTGTTTATATTTAACAACAAACGGAAAAAAATACCTCTTTGTTTGCAGCGGAAGTTGAAGTATTCACGCGCTCTATGACGTAGTTTGTTGACAGAACTTTCTTACTATTCTTAGGCTACATCGTTGAGAATTCGTCTTTTAGCTCCATTGTTATCTTCCAATCCGTCTCGTCGGACCATGTAGCGGAGACTTTGGATGGCTTCCAGGTAAAACACATCAAAACCAGTTTCGGTTCTATTTCAGTATCGTACCTCTACCAGTTCCCGGGGTCGTAGAGACTTGAAGGGGATGTTCCGCTGGGTTAGCGAAGACCACACACCAAATTTGAGCAAAATCGAATAATAACTTTTCATTTTACCGACCTTTTATGGCGGTATATTAGTGCCAAAATTCTAACATGCTATCGTCTAATTTCTAACTTCCATTCATTTAACTTCTAACCTCCATTCATGTAACTTCTAACTTCCATTCACGTAATTTCTAATTTAAGACAATGTATAATTCAACTTCTTTATTTGTTCAGTGTAAATATCAATTCTATTTCATCTTATTTCTATTATTGAGGTGAAAAATGTCTACTTCATTATGGTATTACATGTTAAGCATGAACGGCAAACAAATTTAGAATTTTGATACTTCTACCTAGCAACCATCATTATGACATCGTTTGGTGTCGCCACTGTGTGCTCAATTGGGTGATTGCGCACCTGATCGGGACCATTATTTGGTATAAACGACCCATTCTTCGTTTGGTTGAAGGTTGGAAGGCGTGCTGAGAGAGAAGAGAGAGAGAGAGAGAGAGAGAGAGAGGTCACTTAGTATTAAACTCAGTATCTGTGTAGGCCTATCCATAACATTTATACCCTGTGTTAATATAGACCAACTGCATATAAATATTAAATATTGGCTCAATCGTAAAAAAAAATAAAATAAAATTCTGCAAATCCCGTTTAGCTTATATTTGAAATAGAAAATGAAATGAAATGAAAGAGGGTTTAACGCCCTACTGTTCTGTTCCGAACCGGGCTAATGGAGACGGACATACACCATACAGTGTGCTTTAGGGAAATATTGTCCGGAGAGCGGATCTACGACCTGGATTTATATCGAAGTCTAACGGTCACGGGATCTTTTACGTGCACGCCAACATGTACATGGAACCTCGGGTTTTCATCCAATCGGAACGACAAGACACTAATAAGGGGGAACCACGCCAGAAAATCTGGATGAACTTTTTTCGACCAATGCAGGGATCGAACTCCTGACCCACAGCCTAGCGAGCCTGCGTCTTACCCACTTAGCCACGGTATTCGAAATAATATTTGCAAACCATACATTTATATCACGTTCAATGTTGTTTAGAGGGTAGGATGGCCGAATGGTTAGCGCGTGCACGCTGTAACATAAGGTCTGTCATTGAATAAACTGGCGTGGTTTCGATTTCCCGTTTTTACGTGACATGGCGCAGAGCCGCCTTTCCAACCTCGTGGGTTTTCTCCGGGTCCTACGGTTTCCTCCCACTGCTACCGAAATGACCTGGTTGGTGTCGAGTGGACGTTAAACTCCATGTCCCCATCTCTCTCTCCCGATGTTGTTTTCAATTTTAACACTCAGGCAAGCCACTCAATCTGACGAAGAGCGAGTCGTTTGTATCAATAGAATGGTCCCGATCAGGTGCTCAATCGCCAAACTGAGCACACGGTGGCGACACCAAACGATGTCATAATGATGGTTGCTAGGTAGAAGTATCAAATTTCTAAATTTGTTTGCCGTTCATGGTTAACATGTAATACCACAATGAAGTAGACATTTTTCGCCCCAATATGATGAAATAGAATTGATATTTACACTGAACAAATAAAGAAGTTGAATTATACATTGTCTTAATTTAGAAATTACATGAATGGAAGTTAGAAGTTACATGAATGGAGGTTAGAAATTACATGAATAGAAGTAAGAAATTAGACGAAAGCATGTTAGAATTTTGGCACTAATATACCGCCATAACCTTTAGCTTCTCCCGTGAGATATGTTTATCCGTACGACGCCATTTGCATTTCTTGACTATTTAGACTCGAATAACAAGACACTCAAACGAAAACCAACACTCGGCGCCCCGTGCCTGATGCTGCCGTTCATAATATTAATAATAATTTTCGAAGATTTTAAGTATACGCCCACATGGAAATGTGGTCGTATATTGCCGTCGCCCCGTCCGGCCGTCCGTGCGTCGTCCACAATTTCTTGTGAACGCTCTAGAGGCTAAAGTTAATACCCGATTGACTTCAAATTTATGCACGGTGTTAAACGTCATGAGATGAAGAAGCATATAATGGATTTTCATTTTCAGGGATATCCGATAATTACTACCAGAGTTATTACCCTTAATCTCTTCGAAAAATCTTGGGAACGCTCTAGCGGCTAAAGTTAATATCCGATTGGCTTCAAATTTATGCACAGTGTTTAAGGTCACGAGGCGGAGAATCCTATGGATTTTCAGCTATATCCAATAATTACTGCCAAAGTTGTGGCCCTTGATCACTTTGAAAAACCTTGTGAACGCTCTAACGGCTAAAGTTAATTTCCGATTGACTTGAAATGTAAGCACACAGTTTTAGGTCTCGAGACGAACAAGCTTATCAATTTTCAGCGATATCCACTAATTACTGCCAGAGTTATGGCCCTTGATCACTTTGAAAAATCTTGTGAACGCTCTAACGGCTAAAGGTAATATCCGATTGACTTGAAATTTATGCACAGTGTTAAAGGTCACGAGACGAAGAAGCCTATGGATATCCGATAATTACTGCCTGGGTTATTACCCTTGATCTCTCAAAGAATTCTTGTGAACGCTCTAGCGACTAAAGTTAATATCTGATTGACTTTAAATGTATACACAGTGTCTAATGTTACGAGACGGAGATGCCTATTGATTTTCAGCGATATCCACTAATTACTGCCAGGGTTATGGCCCTTGATCACTTTGAAAAATCTTGTGAACGCTCTAACGGCTAAAGTTAATTTCCGATTGACTTGAAACTTAAGCACACAGTTTAAGGTCAGTTTTTCGCCACTTGGCCTTTGGGTACGACCTTCACCCCATACAAGGCCACAATCTTGACTTGGACCACTGACCCTGACCTTGGTCGTGTCACACACGGCTCGGTCAGAAAACGGTCAAACGTTAAGGGCCTGTGTTTGAAGGGTGGTCTATGGGCCTTGTCAATATGAAAGGTCGTGGTGACCTTTGGTAATCAAGGTTAACCAGCCGTGACCTCCACTTTGACCTTGAACCCCAAATTCCCATCGAGCTCGGGGCATTTACGTTTATGCTTGTCATGGCCCTATTGCCCGTTGCGTTATGAAGGTCGATGTTCTATGTGAAAGCAGAGACGATGCCCTCCGAAAAAGTAGCAGGGTCAAAGTCATGGGTCAAGGTCATGGTACAGAAAACTGAACTCAAACTTTTCAAAGTGAGTTTTTGGACACTTGACCTTGTGTACGACCTTCACTCCATACAATATATCAAAGGCCACAATCTTGACTTGGGCCACATACCTTGACCTTGGTCCTGTCACACACGGCCCGGTCAGAAAACGATCAAACGCTGAGGGCCCGAGTTCGAAAAGAGATCTTTGAGCCTTGTCAATATTAAAGGTCGTGGTGACCTCCGGTAATCAAGGCTAACCAACTGTGACATCGAATCTGACCTTGAACCCAAAATTCCCATTGAGCCCAGGGCCTTTACGTTTATGCTTGTCATGGCATTAATTCTCGTTGTATTATGAAGGTTGATGTTTGAGGTTAAAGCAGAAACGATGCCCTTCAAAAGGGTAACTGGGTCAAAGTCGAGGGTCATGGCCATGTTACAGAAAACTGAACTCAAACTTTTCAAAGTCAGGTTTTGGACACTTGAAATTGGGGTTCCGACCTTCACCCCATACAATATTTAAAGGCCACAATCTTGACTTGGTCCAACGACCTTGACTTTGGTCCTGTCACACACTGCTTGGCCAGAAAACGGTCAAACGTGGAGGGCCTGTGTTCGAAAGATCAATATGGAAGATCGTGGTGAAAAGTTTGAGTTCAGTTTTCTGTAACATGACCTTGACAGTGCTCGAAACGAAAGGCGCGCGAAAGCGCTCGCGTACCTACCATGCGCCTAAAGTGAAACCCAGGTACATATTTTTAAACGCACCCGAATTTTATAAACAACGCACCTCGCACCGAAGGGTAACTCACGGTCATCTTTTTAAAATATCACCCGACCTTTTAAATGAATTAACGCGAACGCTTTTGCTTTTAATAAAATTCTCGTAAAAATAATCTATTTTTATTTAACGGTCTCAAGCAAGGCTTGACACGCCGTCGGCCTCGGCGGCATGGCCTACGAATTTTACAATTCGGCCGCAGATTCGTGCCGATTTTTAACTATCCACGGCCATGTATGGTCACCGATTTGTGTTGGGTATCAATAGTTATTTTGCTATCGATAATCGCAATCATTGTTTTTTAAGGCGAGTGGTCGCTCTCGAGCGCCTACAGCTCACCTGAATGTCGACCCAGGGGAGTTTTTTTTCCCTCCCCTTAAAATTGAAAATCACTCTCCTTTACAAATTCATTGAGGGTTTATTAACATTTATCAGATCACTCTCCTTAATTTCTAAATCACTCGCCTTAATTTCTAAAGCATTCATCTTATCGAAACTTGGAGAACCTTTTAGGAGAGCCATTTTTTCAAATTGTTGAATGAGGGGAGCTTTTTTTGGCTCTCCTCTGAAATACAAAAAACAACGACAGTAATCGGCATTGAAATGTATCGAAACAATCTTATTTTCACGGTCGTAACCAAGAATGGGTTACGTATTCAAAAGTCAAAACCATACGATGTTGCGATAGATGTTTTTTTGTTTGTCTAATTAATAATAAAACGTTTCATATTACGTATAAATTGTACTTAATTTTTAAAAAATGTAGCCTTGGTTCTGAATGACGAAATACGGTTGATAGGCCGATGTATGTGGAGGAACCAAAATAAAATGAGCACGAGTCGATTCAAAACATTGCGTACGTGAGAGCGACCAATACCAACACGGAGGACAATACGTTGTCAATTCGCGTGCAAAAATTAAAGAAAATTTAATAGCCTAAATAACTTATCATAAATTCGTAAATTGTTTATTATTATTAAAATAATGTAGCCTTGATTCCGAATAAGAAATACAAACGTTTTTGTCATCTATCAGTCATTTATAATGAGCAGACGAATTCTGAAAGTTTAGGGGAAACTCCGGGTTATTTACACATCCGGGTATATCCAATTTAGCGAATTCCACGATATGGCGATTATTGCTTCTAATGAAAGTATTGTTTAAATGAGGGCGAATTTATTTCAACATTGTTTGGGGATATTAACTTTAGCGTTCACAAGATTTTTCAAAGTGACCAAGGGCCATAACTTTGGCAGTAATTATTGGATATAGCTGAAAATCAATAGGCATCTCCGTCTCGTGACCTTAGACACTGTGTATACATTTAAAGTCAATCAGATATTAACTTTAGTCGCTAGAGCGTTCACAAGAATTTTTTGAGAGATCAAGGGTAATAACCCAGGCGGTAATTATCGGATATCCATAGGCTTCTTCGTCTCGTGACCTTTAACACTGTGCATAAATTTCAAGTCAATCGGATATCAACTTTAGCTGTTAGAGAGTTCACAAGATTTTTCAAAGTCATCAAGGGCCATAACTCTGGCAGTAATTAGTGGATATCGCTGAAAATCAATAGGCATCTCCGTCTCGTGACCTTAGACACTGTGTATACATTTAAAGTCAATCAGATATTAACTTTAGTCGCTAGAGCGTTCACAAGAATTTTTTGAGAGATCAAGGGCAATAACCCAGGCAGTAATTATCGGATATCCATAGGCTTCTTCGTCTCGTGACCTTTAACACTGTGCATAAATTTCAAGTCAATCGGATATCAACTTTAGCTGTTAGAGAGTTCACAAGATTTTTCAAAGTCATCAAGGGCCATAACTCTGGCAGTAATTAGTGGATATCGCTGAAAATCAATAGGCATCTCCGTCTCGTGACCTTAGACACTGCAGTGTATACATTTAAAGTCAGATATTAACTTTAGTTGCTAGACGGCTCACAAGAATTTTTTGAGAGATCAAGGGTAATAACCCAGGCAGTAATTATCGGATATCCATAGGCTACTTCGTCTCGTGACCTTTAACACTGTGCATAAATTTCAAGTCAATCGGCTATCAACTTTAGCCGTTAGAGCGTTCACAAGGTTTTTCAAAGTGATCAAGGGCCATAACTCTGGCAGTAATTAGTGGATATCACTGAAAATTAATAGACTTGTTCGTCTCGTGACCTAAAACTGTGTGCTTAAATTTCAAGTCAATCGGATATTAACTTTAGCCGCTAGAGCGTTCACAATATTTTTTGAAGAGATCAAGGGTAATAACTCTGTCAGTAATTATCGGATATCCCTCAAAATCCATTATATGCTTTTTCGTCTCATGACCTTAAACACTGTGCATAAATTTAAATTCAATCGGGTATTAACTTTAGCCTCTAGAGCGTTCACAAGAAATTGTGGACGACAGGTAGACGGACGACCGGGGGCGACGCAATATACGACCACATTTCCATGTGGGCGTATGATTAAAATATACGAAAATTATTATTATTTTTATGAACGGCAGCATCAGGCACGGGGCGCCGAGTGTTGGAGTTCGTTTGAGTGTCTTGTTATTCGAGTCTAAATTGTCAAGAAATGAAAATGGCGTCGTACGGATAAACATATCTCACGGGAGAAGCTAAAGGTCGGTAAAATGAAAAGTTATTGATCGATTTTGTTAAAATTTGGTGTGAGGTTATCGCTAACCCAGCGAAACATCCCCTGAAAATTTCAAGTCTCTACGACCCCGGGAACTGGTAGAGGTGCGATTCTGAAATAGACTCTAATAACAAGACACTCAAACGAACGCCGACACTCGGCGCTCCGTGCCTAACACTGCAGTTCATAATAATAATAATAATTTTCGTATATTTTAATATATGTACACCGAAATGGAAATGTTGTCGTATATTGCCGTCGCCCCCAGCCGTCCGTCCGTCCGTCCGTCGTCCACAATTTCCTGTGAACGCTATAGAAGCTAAAGTTAATACCCGATTGACTTTAGATTTATGCAGTGTTTAAGGTCCTGAGACGAAGAAGCATGCGGATTTTCAGGGATATCAGATATTTACTGCCAGAGTTATTACCCTTGATCTCTTCAAGAAATCCTGTGAACGCTCTAGCGGCTAAAGTCAATATCTGTTTGACTTTACATTTATACACAGTGTTTACGGTCACGAGACGAAGAAGCCTATTGATTTTCAGTGAAATCCAATAATTACTGCCCGAGTTATGGCCCTTGATCACTTGGAAAATTCTTGTGAACGCTCTAGCGGCTAAAGTAAATATCCGTTTGACTTTAAATTTATGCACAGTGTTTAAGGTCACGAAACGAAGAATCCTATTGATTTTCAGCGATATCGGATAGTTACTGCCAGAGTTATGACCCTAGTTCACTTTGAAAAATCTTGTGAACGCTCTAGCGGCTAAAGTTATTATCCGTTTGACTTTAAATCTATGCACAGTGTTTAAGGTCCCGAGACGTAGAAGCCTAATGGTTTTCAGCGATATCGGATAATTACTGCCAGAGTTATGACCTTTGATCACTTTGAACAATGTTGTGAACGCTCTAGCGGCTAAAGTTAATATCCCATTGACTTTAAATGTATACACGGTGTTTAAGGTCACGAGACGAAGGAGCCCATTCATTTTCAGCGATATCAAATAATTACTGCCAGAGTTATGGCCCTTGATCACTTCGAAAAATTTAGCGACTGAAGTTAATATCCCATTGACTTTAAATTTATACACAGGTCAGTTTCTCGACACATGACCTTTGGGTACGCCCTTCACCTCATACAATATTTTAAAGGACACAATCCACTCGACAAACTTCGACATATATCTACGTCATTGCTTGATAGATTCCGGAACCTACATCCGCCATATTGCAACTACTTTAAAGGTCCCGGATGAAACATGGCCGCACCCATGGTGTCTTGTTTGTTTGTAATAGCGTCAAATTTTCCCGTTAAAGTAAAACGGTAGTCACATCACAAATGTATTGGCGTAGGTACATATCAATTACTGTCATACAGCCGAGACTTGATGTAGGTTCCAGAATCTGTCGAGGTTTGCAGAGTTGGACGCAATCTAGACTTGAACCACCGACCATGACCCGATCAAGAACTGTGGCAGAACCAAATAATACGACAGAGACACAGTTCCCCTCAATTCGAATCAGACCTGGTCATAAAACCATACATGAACCACTTATGCGCTGTCTCTCAAAGTATAAGGTCACTACCAATGACCTTATGGAAATAACGGTGTCCATAACCAACCCAATATTTGACCAAAACTGGGAGATGGTCGGCACTATTGACGACGCTGGAAGATATGAACATTTGTGGAGGTCACGAAACGGATGACACCAAGGAAAGCGTACTATGGGTGATCTCCCCTTCGTGATGCCCGGTAGAAGATGTCTAGCAAAATAAGTTCAAGATGCTTCGTTTCTGAACTTAGAGATGGTTGCCAGAAACCTTCTGAACAAAGGCGATGCTGTTGTTGCCGTTGGGCAAGACGATACTACTAAGACAGTCGGACACAGATTATTTGACATCAAAACTGATAGTATCACAATCACCAAAACCTGGTGAGAAAAGATCTGACAACAGGTTACCTAGAAAATGCTTCACATGCTGGTAAAGCCGGGGCAAAAGCATACACATTTAAATTACAGTGCCTTGCTGTATTAGCTGGTTGAAGTGTCGATGAAATAAAAAGCAATTTCGACTTCTGGATGATCGACAGAGCGACCGACTGCTCCAAGATGTTGGTGGATGTAGGTGTTGAACCAGCGAAGGTTCTGAAATGTTGCGCCCACTTATTACCTTGGGTCGAACTAAGACATTCAGGGACACCGAACAAAAAGTTGGATTCGCCAAATTTACCAACGCAGCCAGGATACTGCACTGGAGTTCTTCCTTTCTCCACCCATACATTCGGGTTGATTGATTTCGCCAAATTGATGTCACCAAGCCATGGTCTCCTTATACAACCAATTCGAACAATGGCTGACTAATAATGGACTAGATCCGGCTTCCTTTAGGGGTTTCCAGTCGAATCGCTTCGGCTGAATTTTGGAAATTGGAAACGAATACATCAAGCACCTCTTCGAGGTTGTCGTTGATGAAAATGCGAATAAACTTTCATTTCGAATCCATAGTTCTTATGCAGCAGGGAAGTCTACTCCCTCTTAGGGGGCCTTCTGATACACCCTCTGGTGGATTTGCTTGGAATAGATGGTAGGGGTCGTGCCAGTCAAAGTTGGCTGATAAAACGTCACAATATTCTTCGATCGGAAATTACCAGAACTACAAAAGCTACAGGATCAGTTCTCTCGAACTGTAACTGGTAAAGGACGACTGATAGGAGCGGTGTTGGCGGAAATCATATACTCACTCAAGCGTCACCTCTCGGAAATGAACTTTTTCCAGATCAAGCCGGAAGAACGTATCACGGTTCAACGCCGGTTAAGGATGGTTGGGCCCTGGGGCCTGGAACATGTGAGGGCCCGTGATCACTGAAGGCACGAAGCTCCGCAAGGGGGGGGGGGGTCTGGGGGCTTTCGCGCTACTCGAAATGATGGGAACGTGTAATTTGTTCGAGTTATACGAAAGAAGATCTCGCGACAATAAAAGACCATGTGTTTCACCCATCACCGGATTATACCGAATTCTCGGATGTCGATCGCAACACTTCATGGATTGAGGGGGGCCCAGGGACTTCCGATGTAGGGCCCTCGGAGCACCACAGGCCGTTGGAGTCCTCGGTCCGACCATTCTCGAGGTGCGCAACTGAGATTTTTGTGGGGGCCTCTTAATGTGGGGAGCCCTGGGGCCTGTGCACCATGGTTAATCCGGCGTTGTCACGGTTGATCTAGAAAAACTAACTTACTCCACTACACAATCTGGCATGTGAATCTAGATTCGCAAAACTCGATAACCAAGTTGGTACATCTGGTGGCATGACAACAGTGAAGACTAATTCCGACAAAAGTATTATATCAACCAACGGTCTTCTCGTCAATCAAGAGTTCACATGATTAGATGAAAACGGGAAACGCTTGGGGTGGAAATGGGGGCGAACTTTACAGGTAGTCCTAGATGTCAAACAATTGGAGAAAGACTTCCTGGCGACTGTAAAAACGACAAAACAGTTGGCACTACTGAAGGAAGAAGAGCTGAAACAAAATCGAAACGAAAAAATTATGAAAGTATTAGAGTCTTGCAAGAGACACGGAGGACCAGTAACACCGACATCGGTTGAATGGCGAGAAAGACTCACGGGTAATGAACACATCACCGAGATCAGCTACATACGTACGTCTCACAATCTGCCCTGACATTAGACAAAAACGCCAAATCAAACTATAAGATGGACATTTTAAATATCAAAACTTCTCCAAAGCAGGACTAAACAATCCATCAAATCAGCCAGGAAATAACGTTGTGGACAATATTGATGAACTCATTAAAGACGCCCTAAAATGGCGACGTGTTGTTCGTTGTTCGGTATTCGCGAATAACGAACAACGAGCGAGTTTGTTGTTCGGTATTCGCGAATAACGAACAACGAGCTGGTTTGTTGTTCGGTATTCGCGAATAACCAACAACGAGCTGGTTTGTTGTTCAGTATTCACCAGATATGGAATTAGTAATGTAATAAAAGATTTTCTGTAGGGAACACGCCGCAGGCGGAATTTTATAAGCCTAACTGGATTATAAAGCTTCAAAATTCTGGGAAATAGATTCTCACAACTTCTCTTTCTATCCGACGATATGGAATTAGTAATCTAATAAAATAACTTTTGTAGGGAACACGCCACAGGCGGGTTTTTATGAGCCTAACTGGATAATAAAACATCAAACTTCTGGGAAATAGATTCTAACAACTTCTCTTTCTATCCGAAGAAAGAGCTGTTACATATTGGCGAATAACGAACAACAAGCCAGTTTGTTGTTCGGTATTGGCGAATAACGAACAACGTGCTGGTTTGTTGTTTGGTATTCACCGTATATGGAATTAGTAATATAATAAAGTACTTTTGTAGGGAACACGCCACAGGCGGGTTTTTATAAGCTTAAATAGACAATAAAACTTCAAACTTCTGGGAAATAGATTCTAACAACTTCTCTTTCTATCCGACGAAAGAGCTGTTACATATTGGCGAATTACGAACAACGAGCCAGTTTGTTGTTCGGTATTCACCAGATATGGAATTAGTAATCTAATAAAGGTACTTTAGTAGGGAACACGCGGCAGACTGGTTTTTATGAGCCTAACTGGACAATAAAACTTCAAACTTCTGGGAAATAGATTCTAACGACCTCTCTTTCTATCCGAAGAAAAAGCTGTTACATATTGGCGAATAACGAACAACGAGCCAGTTTGTTGTTTGGTATTGGCGAACAACGAGCTGGTTTGTTGTTCGGTATTCACCGTATATGGAATTAGTAATATAATAAAGGTACTTTTGTAGGGAACACGCCACAGGCGGGTTTTTATTAGCTTAAATAGACAATAAAACTTCAAACTTCTGGGAAATAGATTTTAACAACTTCTCTTTCTATCCGAAGAAAGAGCTGTTACATATTGGCGAATAACGAACAACGAGCCAGTTTGTTGTTCGGTATGTTGCAGAAGAAACATTTCCAGTTACATGTGACGCCCAAACGCACCAATAGCTACCGCATGGAATGCAGATGATGCTTGGGATCATCATGGGGGTCCAACCCAAGATTTGCACGACTCTGACTTTGAATGTTACAGTCATTGTGGCCTTGAATTCCAGGGTGGAAACATCAGTTTAATTGTTTTAGTGACCAGAAAACAAATTTTGATATGCGTCGGCTTACCCAAAATGAAAGGTTACGTGCCCTTGGCATGCTACAGATCGGCACAACACAGGCGGTTGTGGCGCGGACGATGAATGTTTCTCAGTCTGTCATAAGCAGACTATGGTCCAGATACCGTGATACACAATCTGTACAGGACAGACCACGCTCAGGTCGACCAAGGGCAACAACTCAAGCCCAGGATCGATTTATTCGTACCTTGGCCTTGAGAAATCGTGTCATCACAGCAAATCAGATCATCGCTCGTCTTCAAACAGACACTGGTGTGAGAGTGACTGGCCAGATGATTCGGAATCGACTGCATAGGGGTCACCTTCGCGCCCGACGTCCTCGCGTGATCCCTTGTTTGAGAGATCATCACATTCGGGCAAGACGTCGTTGGTGTAGGGATCATCAACACTGGGATAATCGACGCTGGAGCAATGTGATGTTTTCAGATGAGTCAAGTTTCACTGTTGATTTTTTGGACAGACGTAGGAGGGTGTGGCGTCGTCGAAACGAGCGCTTCCAAGACGTTAACGTCATCAGACATGATCGATTTGGGGGTGGTTCTGTTATGGTGTGGGGGGGCATCACTGTTGCCGGAAGAACGGCTTTACATGTTGTTGCAGGGCGTGTTACAGGCCAGTACTACCGGGACAACATCTTGGCAGTCCATGTTGTGCCGTTCGCACGACGTCATGGTCGCCGTTTCATCTTCCAGGATGACAACGCAAGATGTCACAGGGCCAGGATCGTTACAGGTTACCTCCAACAACAGAACATCACCACATTACCTTGGCCAGCACTGAGTCCCGACCTCTCCCCCATCGAGCATGTCTGGGACGTGCTTGGACAGAGGTTACGTCAACGTCAACAACGTCCTGCCAATGTCCAAGAACTTGCTGCTGCGTTGCAACGGGAATGGGACAATCTGGACCAAAATGACCTTAGACGTCTCATTAGGAGTATGCCACGTCGGATCAATGCTTGTTTGGCAAACAGAGGGGGATTTACCCGTTACTGACTTTGTTGTGATGCTGTGGTAACTTTGCTGTTTGACCCCGGGTATCATTTTACCCTTATAATGGTCAGTCTGTGCCTTACTTAGTCTAACGATCATTTGGAATAAATCGATGAATGTGAACTTCATTTCATTTTGTCATTTGTTTCTTCGTCAGTTTCATTAGGTGACTTTAATAACACTTAAAAATCAAATATCCCCTACTTTTTTGAATAGTATAGAATTACTTATTTTAGAAAGAAACTGTAATGATATATAATGAGAATCGTGATAAAATTTTTACTTATTTCAATACAAACTGTGATGATATGTGTTGAGAAAATTGTGGAAGAATTATTTTTATTGAAAACAAACTGTGTAGACGTGTTGAGAAAAGTGTGATATGTGTGGAGAATTGCGATAGAATTACTTATTTCAAAACAAACTGTGATGTGTTGGGAATTGTGATAGAATTACTTTTTTCAAAACAAACTGTGATGGTGTGTTTGAAATTGTGATAGAATTACTTATAATAATAATAATAATAATACTAATGAGTCTTGTATAGCGCTAAAATCCACACCACAAAAGGGGTATGCCCAAAGCGCTGACCACACAACGAACACACACTATCAATCAACAACAGAATTTCACTACATGTAATTATAACATTTGAAAAGATAGGTCTTGGGGTTTGATTTAAACGAACTTAATGTTTTAGCATTCTTGAGTTTTAATGGCAAATTATTCCAAAGAGTTGCAGAGGTGTAGGAAAATGACCGAGCACAAAATGTCTTTAAATTGTAACTTAGAGTCTTAAGTAGAAATTGATCGGAAGAGTGTAAACATCGTGAAGGAACAATAAGTGTACAAGTTCTTGTAGATAGGTTGGAGCCATTTTGGACACTGATTGGTTTTTGAAGATTTTGAATTCGACTCTTTCTGAAATCCTAAGCCAATGGAGGGAATCAAGAACATGGGATATGTGACATCTTTGTTTAGATCTCGTTACGATTCTGGCGCATTTATTCTGGATTTGAATTTGTTACTTGGAGGTTCATATAAAAAGACTTGCCATACACCGAACAAGTGTGGCAGCTGCATCCCTAGTGATAAGATGTCTAATGGATCCAATATTTCGAAGGTGATAATGAGATATTTTACACAAGTAACTGACATGTGTTTCCATTGTTAACGAAGAGTCAATATGAATTCCGAGATTCTTAACAAATGAAGTGAAAGGAATGAGAGATTCATTTATATTTAGGGACTGTACTTTACACTTCTTAAGTCGTGATTGGGGACCAATAAGAATTGCTTCGGTTTTATCAGAATTTTGTTTTAACAAGTTATCGTCCATCCATTTTTGGACATCATCTATACAATTTTCCAATTGTTGACAAGCAGCAACTTGGCTTGTGTGTGATGGAAGGAAACTGTTAAACAGTTGAGTATCATCGGCATAACTGTGATGTGTGATCAAGTGCCGATTTAACAAGTCTACGAGAGGTTTGGTGTAAAGACAAAATATGATTGGTCCAAGAACAGACCCCTGGGGAACACCACATGTTAGGGTTACGGGAGTTGACACAGGTTGTCTAACAACAACAGCTTGCGATCTTTGGGATAAGTATGATGAGCACCAGTTTAAAACAGTGGAACTAATTCCATATTCAAACTCGAGACGCTGTAGAAGTTTCATATGGTCTATCGTATCAAAGGCGGCTGACAGATCTAGAAGTACCAAAAATGACACCTCACCTTTATCAACAGATTCCTTAGCTGTATTTAAAACACAATTCAGGGCTGTTTCTGTACTGTGCGCAGTCCGATATGCAGATTGAAATTTGTCCCACAAATTAGTTCTTTCCAAATAGCTAACCAATTGCATTTTGATGACCTTTTCAAGAATTTAAGAAATGAAGGGTAGGTTTGAAACTGGACGATAATTTTTTAATAGCTCCGGGTCCAAAGATGGCTTTTTGAGAAAAGGCTTTATAATTGCATGTTTAAACGACTGGAGCACAATTCCAAGCTTCATGTTGGTATTGACTATTTTGGTTAATACTGGAAGGAGAACATCTAAGACTTGAGTGAAAAGACTAGTTGAGATGGGATCTAGTGCACATGATGTCAGTTTTGATTGAATACTATTTTTAAGTTCATCTTTCCCGATAGGATTAAAATATTAAAAGCCATCACAAAGTTGAGCATGATCTAAGTGAGTATCGGATACTGCATTAACCACGGTAAAACTAGTTCAGATTATCAATTACTTATTTCAAAACAACTATGTGTTGGGAATTGTGATATAATTACCTATTTCAAAACAAACTGTAATTATGTATTGAGAACTGTGATAGAATTACTTTTTTCAAATGATGTGTTGGGAATTATGATAGAATTACATATTTCAAAACAAACTGTAATTATGTATTGAGAACTGCAATAGAATTGTTACTTATTTCAAAACAAAGTGTGATGATGTGTTGGGAATTGTGATATAATTAATTATTTAAAAACAAACTTTGATTATGTATTGAGTAGTGTGATATAATTATTACGTATTTCAAAACAAACTGTGGATGATGTGTTGTTGTGGAATTGTGATAGAATTACTTATTTTAAAACAAACTGTGATTATGTATTGAGAAATCATTTTTTCAAAAGAAACTGTGATGATGAGTTGGGAATTGTGATAGAATTACTTATTTCAAACTGTTATTATGTATTGAGAACTGTGATAGTATTACTTATTTCAAAACAAACTGTGATGGCATGCAGAGAAAACTGATATAATGTCTTATTCAAAACAAAAAGTGACGATGTATTGAGCATTGTGGTAGAATTACCTCTTTCTAAACAAACTGTGATGATCAGGCGCGGATCCAGAGGGGGGGTGGGCTCCAGGGGGTCCAGACCCCCCCCCCCCCCCCTGCTCAGACTTGAAAATGTTTTATTCGATTTTATTGACGACTTTTAGATCTGTAATTTGGAATTTACCTTCCGGAAATACGTCAGAATGCACCAAATTGAATCTAATTTATCAAACCCCCCGTTAATTAGTTGACAAACCTAGACCCCCCCCCCCCTGCAAAAAATCCTGGATCCGCGCCTGGATGATATATGTTGAGAATTAAACTTGGGAAGATTTTTTTTTTATTGTACAATGTACAATTCTGTGGCAATCTGCGACCAAAAGTGAAAATATGAACTGTCAGAAAATCTTTGGTGCCACACGAATTCAGACATGTAGTCACCAATAAACTGCCTATTTGTGGGTCCATGTTGAGATTTGAGTTTTGATTTTGCGTTTTTCCACATGCACTCAACATGGTTTGTGGTAACCCCAGTAACCAGATCAACGAAATGTAACGTGTGATTTACGGTACCGTGAATATAACCTAAATTTCCAAGGTTGTTATAGGCACCACACATGTCCGAAAAGATTATCGAACCAGGGGCTATCCATTGCTGGATGATTGGGGTCAAGATAGCCATATCCCTCGCTGGAACTGGGACGAGAAAGCCTATCCTCCTTGTGGGTTCATAGCCACCAAAACCCACTGGGGTTGGACAACTCTCCCAACATTAGCTTTCCGTCTGGCAAAAAGACTCTCATCTATTTCGACAATAACCGCTTGACCCCCTATCTGTTGTGGATTATTTGAAAAATACTGCACACATACATCTCTACAAAACTGATGCCAATCCACACCAGTTGAACAACTACCAATCTCCAGTTCCTTCATGACCTGCTCAATCATTAAACCCCGAGAGGACCCACAACTTTGACACCAAAGGTATGTGAGACCAAGGATTTGCCAGAGCTCTAGCTTAGACTGTTAAAAAAACCCTCACTTTTCGGATATTTATAGTTTTTCGGCAATTGGGGCACCGCCAGCATATGAATTCATTGAAGCGTCTGAAAACACCCTCGTTGCAGGGAATATTGCAGACGGGACAGTCCATTTGAGTGGCTAAAATCCCATTGTTCCTACACTGTTAAAAATTTTAAGTCACTTTACACCTTTTTGGGTGGCAACTTTGCTGCCACCATTTTTAGTGTAAAATAATTAACACTTTACTTGTATAAAGTTATACCCAAAATGGAGTATTAATAACACCATATATAATGCAATCTAGACACTTGAGTTGGTGTTGTGTGAGTATACACACTCACAGTGTCTTTCATACCTTATTCCTTATATGGTGTTTTGTCCATCAAAATACACCCCAGCCCTGCTAGGTTTACACTGTAACTAGAGAAAGCATATCCTTCAAAGGATGTAACATTACACTACTTTGAGGTTAGAAAACCCATTACACTTATCTCAACTCCTCTTAATTTGCACTGAACGAAGTGTAGGTTTACACTTTTTATATGTTAAAATAACACACAACAGGGAGTAGAACATTACACCTATAATGGGGTAATAAAGAAGACACACTTGGTAGGTGTATACTCTCACTTCACTTCAGAAGGTGCATTTTAAACCCACAAACCCTGTACATGGTGTTATGCTTACACCCTTCTTGGTGGCAACTTTTGCTGCCACCCCAAAAGGTTTAATATGCACTTTACACCAAATAATTTTGTTGTAAAGTAACACCTAAAACAGGTTTAACAAAATCAAATTATCAGATCTATGAAAACTTATAATATCCACACAGATAAAATCATATAGAAGACCTGATTAGAGTATGTATATATGGTATATAATAGATTTTACCTTTTAAGGAAACAAAAAGGATTATAAGATACGGAAAATAGTTTATTATAAATTTGCTTTAATACACATCATTAGAAATAATACTGACATACCTACTGATATCAATTTAATGAAGATTTTGAAACAATATATACTTTAAGTTTGGTTGAAAAAGCCCAGCAGTCATAGTAAATGGGAAGATCTACAGAATAATAAAAAGGTTGAAAACATAGTAAATGTGAATAATTATGGCATAAATTCTGCAACAGACTACAAAATATTATTATAAAGATTATAAATCAATGTATAAGCAAATGATTTCTACATGTCTATATATTATCTAAAGTATACAGGTAAAACATTTTGACATCAATGATGACTCAAAGAAATAGAACCTTTCCTGCTTACAGAAATGCGACCATAAAGCCGCTATATATCTCAACAGCAGTCTTAGGGACACTTAGATGATGGATCTTCAAAAAAATCTGATCTCTATCCAGACAGATAATATATCTCTGGAGCACAAAGTCACAGATTGCTTCACGCCAAATTTGAAAAATTAGGGGGTTAATCTTCAAACAGTCCTAATTATTCACATACACCAAATCTGTCAAGACCGGAATGAAGTTATGGTTCCAAGATCTTTTGGACATACATGTATAGCTATTTTTCAAAATTGGATAAAAATTGGGACCCATGTGAATGGACATACCGACAGTGGGGTGACAACATAATACATAAACATACAAATTTGCAGGCGTAAATAATGTTTTGAGAAAGGAATGTTAACGATATAACATGTTCAGAGGCACTTTACAAAGTGACAATGTAATCATAAATAAACAACAAGATGTTAACGATTCCATGCAGAGTCAGTTAAAAGCCTGATTAAATAAATGTGTTTTAAGGTTTTTTTTAAACGAATATAGAGATGTACAACATTTTAAACTAAATGGTAGATTATTCCATAAAACTGGTGCTTGATAACTAAAAGAGCGATGACCATAAGAGACTAGTTGAATAGTTTTGGGCTTTAAAAGTAGTTTATCTGATGTACGTAATAAAGTTAAAAAAGATGTGAGAGGTAAACAGGAGCTAGATTTTTTAAGCATTTAAAAGTAAGTAACAAAATCTAAAAATCAATTCGATATTTAACAGGTAACCAGTGTAAATAGTATAAAACAGGAGCTATGTGGTCACATTTTTTAGTTAAAGTAACAAGTCTAGCAGCAGTATAAGAATGTATTAAAAATATAACGAATAACGAATTATGAATGTAACAATTATGACATAAATAATTTCTTAAAATATTCTCATATATAAATCAATTATATGCAAAACATTTCTTCATCATAGTTTAATCAACTCTCGATGGCAGCGGATTTCTCCGATACTAAATAGATTGGAACAGTTCAGCCGTACTTTGATTTAAGCTAAAAATGGAAGGGCGAGACCTCGCTTCGAACAACCAGTACCGTGGTTGAAATTGTTGCACACGTCTTGCCTAATCTTCAAAGGCTAATATCTTGGCTCGCAATTGAGTAATTTGAATGAAATTTTCAAATTACATGTATTCATTTTACATTATCTATTTTTGAGCTATTATAGCAAGGATGCCTAGCTCTTTATCTAAATCTTACATTATGTACCGTTAATATCTAATTATAACATTAAAGAAAGACCTACAATAGGCAGATTTTGCTCTTCCATAATGCATACAGTAATATAAATAATAACAAGTACAGGAATTTAAGTATTAACTTAACGAATGCAGTAACTTAAAAATAACAAGTACAGGAACTTAAGTTTTACCGGTACTTGAAACCACTTTTAAAACATGTACATGTCACCAAACACCCCTTATACTATTTGGAGCAAAAACAAAGACTCATTCAAAAACTACAATAACTTGCATTTGAAAAACTGTAAATACTACCGGGTATTAAAACCAAAAGAAAATTACCCCTACTTTTACTTTAGAAATGCACCTTATGATACACCATATTAGTTTACTAAGATAATCAGACGGATGGAATGCTTTACAAATCTCACCAATATATTGAGCCACAAAAGTGTAGCTCAGAAGGATTTAAGAAACTAGTATTATGTCCTATTAAAAGAAGTTGGTCTCTGTAGGCTTCTTGCACACTTTCAAATGATACGTTGTTTTAATCAAAAATCGATGGGGTAAATTTCAAATATTCAAAAAAATAATTCTAATAATATCGCCAACAATAGGCCTAATATCACCATTTTTGATCACACATATTGACACATTTTTTCTTTAAGAAAGGTCTCACTTAAAAGTTGACACAATTTTTAACTGGATTCCTGTATGGTACCCACACTAGCTATATGCGGATTGGGTAAACCTTCAATTATATCAGCTGTGGATGCTGTATTCTGAAAAATAAAACATGCAAAAATAGACCAATTAAAGGACTTTTAAGATCTCAAATGTACAACAAATAGTTTTTGTAGCTAATTAAATGTGTAACGGTCACTTCAAATTACATGCAGTGAGCCACGGCGGATCAGCAGGTACTATGCTGGCTCGCGAACATGGAGGTAGCTAGGGTGTTCGATCCCTGCATTGGTCGAGAAAGTTCCGCAGGATTTTCCAGAGTGGTTCCCACCTTGTCAGTGGTGCAGGGCAGAGGGCCTAGCAAGGGACAACATAGTTTCTTTCTATTAAAACAGAGGTCCTGTGCACACATTGGGGTGCATGTAAAAGATCCTTTGGCAGTTGAAATTAGTATAACAGTAGTTCGTAGTGCTGCTGCCTGAGCCAAATTTCCCTCATCACCAAGTCGGAGCAGATCTTATCTTATACCTCATTTCATCTTCAAACTACATTTCATCAACTAAACTGACTTTTGACGTCCAATCACCCTGGTGATTAAAATGTACCATAGATTGGGCAATGGCAAACATTTTCTAAAGACATATATTTTATCAAAACAAACAACCATGCGAAATGTGCGAAACCATCTTGGAAAGGGATATAACTCTTAAGGTAGCCGTTGCTATGGGATACTGTCAAAATACAAGTTACACCATAGATCGTGTATGGATAACTGACCCTGCAGTTTCTGTCATTGGACGATGAATTATGTTGTACATCGCATGCGCGAAGTCATTATCCCCCAAGTTACTTCCGGTCGAAGGCTTTGCTATTGTTTATAATGAAGCCGGGTCGTGTGAGCTGATATTAATGTTATTATTTTGAAATAATTGTAAATGAGATGGCGACTGGAAATTTTGAGACAACGTTCCTATATTTATGAAGCTAATAATATCACGTAGACCGTCTTTTTTACTTCAGTATTTATATTTTAAAAAAGTACTTAAATATAGGCCATATAGAGCAGTACATTGCAAAGCCTATGCCGGTGAACTGATATTTGGCGTTATTATTTTGTAATAATTTTGAAATAGCGACTGGAAATTTTGAGACAATTTTATTTATTAAGTTAATAATAACATGAAGACTGTATTTTTTTTACTTCATTTTTTATATTTTATCGATCTACAGATTTTCTTGAATTTTTTGTAAAAATGAAAATACTGTTTTGTTTTGGGTTCATTATTTACATTTGTAAATATCATGTGTATTTTTGTAACAACTGATTCTTTAAATCTATTTTCACAGAAAAAAAATGCACTTAAAATATTTTCGTATATAAATAATTTTTTATCGATGCAAAAATAAAACTAATTTTTTGTTTGGGGTCCATTATTTAAGAGAGAGAGAGAGAGAAATGGGGTTTCACCACTCAACACAAACTAGGTCATTTTGGGACTAACATGGTTTTTAAATTTTTATTTCAATAATTCGCTTGCGCGTGGGAGGTAACCGGAGTGCCCGAAGGAAACCCACAAGGTTGAGAAGGCGCCCCTATCTCCATGCCACATACGCTCACACCTGGGCTCGAAACCACAGCCGCAAGCCAGAGGTGACCGGCCAGCTAGAGGTCGAAGCGCAGCACTCTAGACCACTAGGCCATCCCAACCCCCCCATTATTTAAGGATGTAAATATCATGATAATTTTTGTAACCAAACCGATTCTTCAAATCTTTTTTCACAGAAAAGAAAAGATGCACTTAAAATATATTCATACAAAAATAAAAATCTTGATATTAGAATCATTGTCTTCATGCTTGATCTTTTTAATTCAAATTGATTCATTATAATTTTTTCCCAAGAAAAAAAAATAATAATCTGAATATATAAGGATTATGTATGCTGGTGTTAGTCAATAAAGTTCGCTAGCATTTTGCAGCATGGTTTCTCCCAGTCGGTAGTGTAGGAGGGACAGCATGCCAAAGAACAGTGTCTAGTTGTGTAGATGGGACAAAAAACACAAGCTCATTTGTACACATTGGCATCATAATTTTGTAAACAAACTGATTCTTCAAAACTATTTTCAATGAAAAAAAAGTAGGAAGTTAAACCCCATTTCACTGATTCAATTGGTAGAAAATTTGATATGACATACAAAAAAATAGACAAAAAGTAATCATGAAATTATAATTTTATATCAATAATGCTGTTATGCTGCTATTAAATTGTACATAATCCAAAACATATATATGGAATTGGGTTTTAACATTATCTTGTCAACACATGCAATCCTTCAGTATTTCATATGGTAATCTTTATTCTATGACTATTTGCAAAATGTGAGGAAGGAGAGTTTTGCCCGGACAGCATCTTTCTGTCCATGCTTCTTCAATTTTGAACTGTTGTTCTTAGAGTTAAATGTCAACTTCCATAGAAGGTAATATAGCAGACAAGTCTTATTTTGCATTGTTATTATCAAAGCGCACACGCTTTCGAGTGGAAGTAAACCCATGAAGTTGAAATGAAATGGGGTTTAACGTCCTACTCTTTTGCACCTAAGGTCTGAGTACGTATGAAATTTCAACGTAAAAATATAGAGCAATGGCGTACAGGGGTCTTTTCTTGTTAGAACAATATTACTAACAAAAATTTCAACAACAATAAGATACATAAAAAAAAGAACTCTTTTATTCATTCAATTACAAACATTAACAAAAAATAACCCGAAAACCTCCAAATAGCAATAGAAGATCAGGCTGCATATTTTAACAGATGGAGGTTTATCTCCTATTTTTCTGCATGGTTTGGCAAATAATGACAAACAGTGTGCTATGAAGTAAATTTTGCCCAGACAGCAGACTCATTAATTACCTACTCTTATTTCAAATTCTGTCAAGGATTCTTTTACATGTACTCCAACGAATCGAATAGACAATGACCTTGCCAGACGCTCTTCCGAAATTACTGACATAGTCTTTTTCACACTTTGTTATTTATGGAGAGTTGTAGCAGTGAAGAGCTCATCATATATTCAGAGGCCTAAAATGAAATAAAGTGCAGGGTTTCAAGGGGTATTAACATATTCATAAAGAAATTGGGCAGTTTAAAGGGGTATTAATAATAATATTTTCAACATAATCCCAAAAGATAGTTTTCCTATCCAATAATTATGTATTATTAGATAATGTTATACTCATTCATTAAATAAATATTGTGTAAGAATGGAAAAAAGACCGCGATACTATCTGATATTTAGACTTACATTCATGCTAATTTTATAATGTCAATACGACCAATATCCTAATTTGAACAGAGTCGCAAAAATAAAGGTCTGAGTACGTATGAAATTTCAACGTAAAAATATAGAGCAATGGCGTATAGTATACCTTGTCTCAAAATTTGAGCTCAAAATATTGAGTTGCTTTGACTAAGAATGGCTAAGTTGCTTATCCGGACACGTAACGCTTTTAAAATTTCAGGTATTTTTTTTTCGTTGGGTGACCTGAAAATCGATTTCCGTTGAATGGCCTATGTGCTGTACTTGATAGCGATCAATATTTTCCACCTACACATTATAATGTTTTCAATATTAAATGAGGGCTTAGAGAAACAGACATCCATTCAAATGATTTTTTTTAAAAGTTTACCTTGAAATTTCAGTGTGCATACATATTGTTTTAAAATACTGATAGCACATTTGAAATTGAGAAATTGCTGAGACCATTTATTAAGGTCTGAATTTTATAGAAAATTTCCTTAAAATATTATTTGAATTTTCCTACATATTTAATTAATAAAGACAGATTTTTTTATTTATTTATACAAGGTAAAGACGTATATGGTACCATATATCTAATAATGTTACAAACAAAACAGTATTTCTTGCAATCTAAAACTAAAAGGGAAATTTTAGCTATAAATCTACTTTTTTTGGGGGGTGGAGCTATGAAGACACCTTGAAGTAATGAATATTGATACACCAAAAAAAAAACCAACCCAAAACGTAGGCCTAAAAAGTAAAGATAAAACATGACTATAGGCCTACATGTAGTATAGGCCTGTATAATTAGAAAATTGTAGATTCTAGCTAGCTGCATAGTTTTTATTACGTTGATGAAATATTATTTATAATCAAATAGAAACAAATTTAGGTTTTATATTGCAATAGAATGAAAATTCAATAACTTATCATACTTTTATGTCACATTAATAATGTTATTGACTATTACTACTATCAGTATTGTAAGGCCTGTGTTGGCTGTGTACCGTAGTATCCTTCTATACGAACGAAAATGTACTGACAACTAACCGTATTGATACAAAATAACTTACACATGGTTAAACATTCATTTCGAATATATCTTGGTAATTGGAAGTTGTGCAGACGATGTTTTTTTTCTTATTTTATTCCG
This sequence comes from Patella caerulea, assembly GCA_036850965.1. Taxonomy (NCBI): domain Eukaryota; kingdom Metazoa; phylum Mollusca; class Gastropoda; family Patellidae; genus Patella; species Patella caerulea. Next base: position 42,186,629 of record JAZGQO010000001.1, on the reverse strand, counting down.
AAGCTCACAGGACTCCATACGCATTTCTTCAGGGTTTTGTTTAACCGGAAGTTACTTGAGGGATATTGACTTCGCGCATGCGATGTATAACATAAACCGCCAGTCGGACTTCCTTTCTAGTACAGTTCTATGGTTACACTAACTTTGGTGTTTAACTTAAAATTTGCAATGGATTAGCCTATCAAACATAATAAACTACTTTCTAATGTTCTTTTTGACAATAAATTAAATATCCGCGAATTCACAGACCCCAGTTTATTAGCAACCTACCTTTAGGCCTATTAGGCCTACTCTTGGAGATATCATCACTGTTCTGCAACTCGGTCATGACTTCATCTTGAACATCACTGCAGACTTCATCAATTTCCACGCTGATCTTCAGTGGCGGGAATGCGCGATGCATGTTGGGTACCGTAGCGTATTATATTAGTTTTATGATTATTATTATAACTTATAAAACACACGCTTTTATAGGCTATACGGTAGATGTATAGTGATTTAATTATGAAACATTTTTGGTTTTCCGATTTTCGATCTGTAGACTAACCACAGACTGAGATAGTGTGGCTCAAGGCCTACGCCTACCCACTGGACCAACACCAAATGGAGAATCACTTTACACTTGAACTGTAGTTGATATGGAGTTGATTGATAACGATAGTCTATAGGCCTACCGCTGGAACCATCTACGATCTAAAGCATGACAAAAAAAAGTAGGCCCTAGGTGCAGATGGGCTTAGCATGTTCGACTTTTGACCTGGGATAGGCTAGGCTAGGCCATTTTGAAAAATTCCCCAAACTTTTAGCGAATTGTAAAAATAAAATTGGCCATATGTTAGTCCCGAAGTGACCCGCTTTGTGTCCTATTTTTAAAGGGACAATAACATTCTTGCTGGCTTGGTAGCTCAAGAAAATATATAATACCCTTATTCTAAGTACTAGATGTTTAAGTGTCCTACCTGTTGTGTAAATTATCCATTACAACCTATTTTACTTGTCCAGAGGGTTCGAAAATATTTTAAAATCCAAGTCACACTTGAAAAGGTTTACGTTAGACTTTTCAAATCAATTGGTTGAATTTTTCCAATTTTTCAAAATAGGTGAGTTAAGATGAAATTTATATCATCATTTAATTGGAATATTCTAAAATAATACAATTAGTTGACTAGATTGAAGATTGGGACATATTATTCAGTTACAACAAGAGTGTTATTGGGGCTTTAAGCAACACCGAGCTGATGTAAAGGGGCAATAGGTCCTATTTAACCCTATAGGCAGGCGCGGATCCAGAGGGGGCGCACCCGGCTCCATATATTCTCGCGAGAAAGGAGAACAATTAAAATAGTTTAGGTTGGAAATCCTAATTTACAGGATTAGTATGAAATTAGTCCTTGTGGGCATTTATTCCACTCACAAATCATTGTAGGGTGTTTCAGTGGAAAATTGATCTTGCACAAAGGACAGTGTAAAGAAACTAAAAGCACACACAGGACTATCCTTACACTTTATTATGTGTCAAAATACTCGGGGTTCAGTAAAAACAGTCGCACCAAATTTAGTGTAACGAAATAGCATGCGCTAAAAGAGAGTATCTAACACCACACACCCCAAAACAGTCAACCTAACACTTATTTTGGTGCAATAACACCGTGCGTGTAACCATCTTAAGGAATGTTACACTTATTGTGTTGTAACCATGATTTTAACCCAAACAAGGTGTAAAGATTCACACCCCTTACTGTGTTTACTTCATATAATTTTAACAGTGTACAAAACTGTACCGTCGCATCGATATTATTATAAAAACGTCTTCCAATCTGAATGAGATTAATGGAATCAAAGGTAGCTTGATCTGGAACATTTCCAGCAGCAGCAGCCATCTTAATACTATGGATGAAAATATATGAAAGGGTGTACACGAAATGAATGAAACATTCACAAGAAAGAATTATGGTTTGTTTGAAATGAAAAAATACGATAAGGAATATACGAAATCAATGAAAAATGCACTATAAAGAATTATGGTTTGATTATAGAAAAAGTATGAAATGGATCAGAAATGCACCGAAAAGAATTTGTTTTTTTGTAACAAGTAAAATACGTCCGAATGATTTGACGATAAAACTAGCAATGTCAATTTAAAAATTATTGCAAGGTCGTGCGCAGATGCGCAAACGTGTTTGTGTGGTCTGTCGCTTGGTTACAACACCTAATATGACTATTATGGGGCAATTGTTTAGTCTATCACTTGGTAAACAACACATGACAACTTTAAATAAACTATAGCGGGCCCGGATCTAGGATTTTGTCGAGGGGGGGGGGAGGCATTCATTGGAGCAAAGGGTAATATGTTGCAACCTTGGATCGTTTGGGCGGAGACAATTCGTAAATCATGTTTATATCATCTATTAAAAAGCAGATATGTGAACTACAAGTACAACACTAACAGTAACAAAGCAAACGAAAATGAAAATCAACTATGTCACTGGGGCTGACGCGGGGTGTTACGGCCCCCTGCCCCCCTCCCCCTGGAACCGCGCCTGTATAGGCCCCTCGATTAGAACGTCGACTGTGAGTTTGCATATTCCTGGAGCAATGGCGCGAGAAATCCCTCTCTTACCATTGCTGGATAGAAGTCATATTCTTGAAATTGGGCGGGGCGTGTCTCTTTTTTAACGTCCAATCAAATCCCTCCTCTCTTCTCGCATTCGGCATAATCTTCAAAATGGCCGACGAAGAAAACATGTTGGCAATGGATGAGCGAGCATAATAAATTTCGCGGGTTATGACGTGAACAAGTCGCGATTGTCACTAGATACATTGCGGTAACATATTTTGAGGTCTGGTTAACCCCGATATTGTTTGTTACAATGTAGGTCATTGGTTGGTAATGGCACTACTGACCAATAATGATTTAGCACAACAATGTTCACTCAAGATAGCAGTGTGAAGTGGATTAGTTCTAATCAAACGAAACACTGCGCAGGAGTATCGTGAGTTTGTTGCATTGGCCGAGTATAACGACGTGCCTTGATTCATCCTCCACCCAGTGTATTTACCCGGTGATTATTATTTGATAGGGGGTTGGGATGGCCTAGTGGTCTAGAGTGCCGCGCTTCGACCTCTAACCTCTGGCTTGCGGCTGTGGTTTCGATCCCTGGTGTGAGCGTATGTGGTATGGAGATAGGGGCGCCTTCTCAACCTCGTGGGTTTCCCCCGGGCACTCCGGTTTCCTCCCACTGCTAAAGACCCCTACGCACAAGCGAATTATCGAAATAAAGTTAATACCATATGTTAGTCCTGAAATGACCTAGTTTGTGTCAAGTGGACGTTAAATCCCATTTCTCTCTCTCTCGATATATATTTGATTTTTTTGTATATGTATTATAAAGATTACCGGAATATCGACTGCTTCATCATTGATATTGTGTTATTAGTTGATGCTTTTTTATTTTAAAGTGCCAATCCCGATAACTTTTTGGGGAATAAAGCTGCTTAATTTTGTGTTAAAATCCTTTAAAATCCATAACCTAAGGCCCACCTACTAACCCGATATTTGTGATACGCTTGTAAATAACTTAAACCTGACAGTCTTCATCTGGAAATGGAGAACGTTTTATTATACAGTATCTGGATAAAACCAATTTTTTTCTATAAAAATAATATGTAGGTGAAATTTACCTTTTGTTATCTAGTACAGGGCATGGGTCATTCACTGTATAGACTTCTCAAGAAATATTAATCGATTATCAGGTCACCCAATGAAAAAATTGACCCGAAATCTTAAAAGGGTTACGTGTCCGGATAAGCAGTGTTGACGTTCACGTCCAAACGACTCAATATTTTGAGCTGAAATTTTGAGACAAGGTAAATACACCATGCCACTATATTTTGGTCCATAAATTTCATAAATACTCGGACTTTAATTTTTGAGACCCTGTTCTTATCGGGATTGTCCCTTTAATATAAAATATTTGAAATACAAAAAGGTTATTATTTTTATTAAGCTATTATTATTATTATATTATATATCACCCGGTTAATTTCGTGTTTTGGTTATTTTGAAAGTAGGAAAAAAAAATTGGGGGATCTTTAAACGCCAAGACATCGACATAAATTTTAAGGTCAGGCAGTATATGAGCATAGTGTCACTTTTGAACTGACACTTTCCCCGTTTTTATACGCCCACATGAAAATGTCGTATATTGTCGTCGGTCCGTCCGTCTTTCTGTCGGTCCGTAATTTCTTGTGAACACTCTAGAGGTTGAAGTTAATATCCTATTGACTTTAAATTTATACACAATGTTACATAGTGTCATGAGACGAAGAATCCTATTATTTTCAGCGATTTCCAATAATTTCTTGGTATCTTTGAAAAATCGTGTGGACGTTCTTGAGGCTAAAGTTAGTATCCGATTAACTATATATTTAGACGTAGTGTTTAAGGCTATAATATGAAGAATCCTAATGATTTTAAGCGAATTCCGATTATTACTGCCCGAGTTATGCCCTTGGTCACTTTGCAATATCTAACCATTTCTGATAATTACTTAATGTGCGATTACTCCTAATCAGATTTTCATATGTTGTAAACGTTCTCCTTACTGACAAAAGAAAAAATATGCGACAACCCTTGTTGAATCCCCGTACTACTTACCTGTTGTGGGCGTATGTTTCGTTGTCTGGCAACCCATCTTCTAAGAGTAGCTGTGGTGCAAGGGTAGACCGAAACACCATAGCCCTTGTATTCCTTTCAAATGCTGAGCACACCCGTTTTTCCCTTGCATAGGCGTCGGGGGAAACAAGGGCGAAAGTTATTTTTAGTCCCTCTCTCCCTTTCCCTTTTTCCTCCTTTTGCATGGCGATTTTTGTTGAATTTTGGGTGTAGAATCGAAGAAAAGGGTTTGAAAATACATTTTCTGCCAGGTTTTTGGTGAATATTCATGATTTTGAGGCGGAAGGATACAAGAGTTGTGAGGTTGGTTACGTTGAAAGGGAGGGCCGAAAATTGCAAGGTTAGCTGTCTCTACTTCCAGCTTGTCTATCTCAAGTTTTTCATGAAGAACCTCATACATGCTTTTGGGCAAGAGTCTGCCACATGTTGCTCCATCTGTGGCAGAAAGCGTTTTTCCCAACGAATATTTGGGAAAAAGTTACAGCCGGTCTAAGAGACGAGAATTAACATTAAAGTCAATGGGGCAATAATTAGTGTTCTGTGGCCGTTCTGTGTATGACAAGGCTGTTACTGATATGCCTTAGTTTTGAAAATATGATGACTAATTTGTCAGAAAATATGTATAAAATGACTTGACTACAGAAAAACTAAAAAAAATTAAATTTAGAAAAAAAATTATCAAAGTTTTGGGAAAAATTGTGATTTTACTGCAAATTTTCCAATTTTCAGTTTTTATTTAATTTCTAACAGTAAGGAAAATATTTCAATGTCCAATTTTGGTGTATTCAGCCTCAGAAAGCACAGATAAAGTGAATAACATTGTAATTTCACCTAATTTTGTCTAAAAATCAGGAATATTAACAGAAAATCTCCAGATTCTCCCATTTCGATGTAAAAATTAATGCTTTCATACCTACTCAAATTTCTAAAAATGCCCTTATTTTTATTGCTAATGTAACTTAGATGGGATCTATAAGTTTGTTATGTTTAGAAAAAGCTCCAGCTTTCCTACAGAAAATGGAAAATTGGCAACACTGAGTTAATGATATTCAGCAGATGGGTTTGCACAAAATGGTAAAAACAGGGGTAGGCTCAATTTGGCCACTATTTTACCCAGAACACGCATTTTTTTCTTCTTTAAAGCATTAAATTCTTGCATTTTCTTCATGTAGGAAGCAATATCCCAGTCTTTGTAGACATTTTTCACTCCATCTTTCTATTTAGAGGGGCTATAAATGCCCCACCCCACCCGTTTTTATTAATGTGTTTCGAGAGATTTAATTGCACCTGTGTTGACAATTAAATGATAATAATTGGAATTTGTTGTTGAATTACAGATGGGAATGTTATTTTTTGCCAATAAATGGTCATTTTGTACATTTCAAGGATTTCTGACCTTTTTTGTTCATAGTCAAACTCAGAACCTTGAGACATGTCAGGCCAGTAAGACCACATCCTGATACAGAACTGATGTAGATGTGTAAATGTCAGCTTAATGGTCAATATTTTCTTATCAAAATCTAGGATTTGTGGTGTTTGTTGCATTTATGTCACTTATAGAACAGTAAAATGTTAATTTTGCTCCTTTTCAGGCCTCTTTTATGTTGTCAACTATCTCATAACTACCTTTTTGACTTCATTTTTTAAGGCAATTGATGTAAAGGTCCAGGCATCTTACTTCAGTACAATAATTGCAATAAAGATTTGTATGATGCCTCTGAGGTTTGAGATGTTGAAAACATTAAACTATTTCAAAATTTGTGAAAATTGTGTATTCTGTGACCCTTTTGTTAGAGAGGGGTGGACATAGGCCGAATATACCTTTTTTATTCTTCCAGCAAGGCCTATTTTAACCATAATTCATATTAATTGCACCTATTTTAGCTTCTATGTACATATATTAGCCAGGGATGGTAAAACATATCTGTTAGACAGATTCCTTTGGTTATGTTAGCTCTGCAACCAAAGATAAGATTGATTCAGTCATTGACATTTTTAGGGGGTGGGGTTACATGTTTCAGTACAGACCTCTATAATTACAATCAATGCAATTGATTTGTGATTTTTCTGTTTGCATATTGTCCAGGGTTTCCAAAAATATATTACTTGCCAGTCTGGCTATCTAAAAAAGTGGAAAATTATTGGGTTTTTGACAGATGCTACATGTAAATTTTATACATTTTTCATGACATGGCAGTAAAAAAATATATTTTTGATAAAAATTCCAAATTATGAGTGTTTTCTATGTAGCTTGTTTGTAACTTGTCTAATTTTTTCACAGAGCTCAAATACTGCCTCTATTAAAAAGATTTTTTAAATTTTAGCACAAAAGGCCCAGGGGCCTGAGATGCACCACTGTACTTAAAGCAGCATGTATACTTAAAGGGCCATCATTTTTGCAGTTATTCTGAGATTTTGATTTCCTTTCACCAGCATGTTGCCAGAACATATGGGAAGCAAATACAAAAGGCCTTTTGGTGATATCCGAAGTTTCACCCCTATATAGGACACAGATCACCAAATATTCATGGGCAGTCACCCACGAAACAAGGGCGAAAGTTATTTTTAGTCCCTCTCTCCCTTTCCCTTTTTCCTCCTTTTGCATGGCGATTTTTGTTGAATTTTGGGTGTAGAATCGAAGAAAAGGGTTTGAAAATACATTTTCTGCCAGGTTTTTGGTGAATATTCATGATTTTGAGGCGGAAGGATACAAGAGTTGTGAGGTTGGTTACGTTGAAAGGGAGGGCCGAAAATTGCAAGGTTAGCTGTCTCTACTTCCAGCTTGTCTATCTCAAGTTTTTCATGAAGAACCTCATACATGCTTTTGGGCAAGAGTCTGCCACATGTTGCTCCATCTGTGGCAGAAAACGTTTTTCCCAACGAATATTTGGGAAAAAGTTACAGCCGGTCTAAGAGACGAGAATTAACATTAAAGTCAATGGGGCAATAATTAGTGTTCTGTGGCCAAATCGACCCTTACACATCACCAAAGTGGCCGAAAAACGTGTTTCCATCAGCGTTAGTTTTTATATCCCCACATGTTACCGTCCGTCAGTCTGTCGGGGAGAGAGAGAGAAATGAGGTTTAACGTCCACTAGACACAAACTAGGTCATTTCGGGACTAACATATGGTTTTAATTCAATAATTCGATTGCACGTAAGGGAGGGGGTGCCCAAACGCTTTTGTCCTGGACGTAGTCTGCGATCAAGAACCATACATGAAAATAAAATATTCCTGGCTACAACATCTATTTTGATACAGATATAACTGGAATGTATCAAAGATGTTTTAAACCAGTTCTATCACATATCTAATTGATGAATCCGACCTGTCAATCATTGTAAAGATATTGACCAATCAGAAAGCCCGATTATATTTGGCCCGCGTAGTTCAAGATTGGCAGCCATTTTTGTCCCACAAACAAACAAGGCCGTGCTCTGTGGGAAGTTTGTTATTTCTACATTTATCATCGAAATGGTATTACGCTGCGCGTGGGGAACTTGTAACAAGCATGAACGAACGTTACCCCCTGCTCAGACTTGAAAATGTTTTATTCGATTTTATTGACGACTTTTAGATCTGTAATTTGGAATTTACCTTCCGGAAATACGTCAGAATGCACCAAATTGAATCTAATTTATCAAACCCCCCGTTAATTAGTTGACAAACCTAGACCCCCCCCCTGCAAAAAATCCTGGATCCGCGCCTGGATGATATGTGTTGAGAATTGAACTTTGGAAGATTTTTTTTTTATTGTACAATGTACAATTCTGTGGCAATCTGCGACCAAAAGTGAAAATATGAACTGTCAGAAAATCTTTGGTGCCACACGAATTCAGACATGTAGTCACCAATAAACTGCCTATTTGTGGGTCCATGTTGAGATTTGAGTTTTGATTTTGCGTTTTTCCACATGCACTCAACATGGTTTGTGGTAACCCCAGTAACCAGATCAACGAAATGTAACGTGTGATTTACGGTACCGTGAATATAACCTAAATTTCCAAGGTTGTTATAGGCACCCCACATGTCCGAAAAGATTATCGAACCAGGGGCTATCCATTGCTGGATGATTGGGGTCAAGATAGCCATATCCCTCGCTGGAACTGGGACGAGAAAGCCTATCGTCCTTGTGGGTTCATAGCCACCAAAACCCACTGGGGTTGGACAACTCTCCCAACATTAGCTTTCCGTCTGGCAAAAAGACTCTCATCTATTTCGACAATAACCGCTTGACCCTCTATCTGTTGTGGATTATTTGAAAAATACTGCACACATACATCTCTACAAAACTGATGCCAATCCACACCAGTTGAACAACTACCAATCTCCAGTTCCTTCATGACCTGCTCAATCATTAAACCCCGAGAGGACCCACAACTTTGACACCAAAGGTATGTGAGACCAAGGATTTGCCAGAGCTCTAGCTTAGACTGTTAAAAAACCCCTCGCTTTTCGGATATTTATAGTTTTTCGGCAATTGGGGCACCGCCAGCATATGAATTCATTGAAGCGTCTGAAAACACCCTCGTTGCAGGGAATATTGCAGACGGGACAGTCCATTTGAGTGGCTAAAATCCCATTGTTCCTACAAAACTGTACCGTCGCATCGATATTATTATAAAAACGTCTTCCAATCTGAATGAGATTAATGGAATCAAAGGTAGCTTGATCTGGAACATTTCCAGCGGCAGCAGCCATCTTAATACTATGGATGAAAATATATGAAAGGGTGTACACGAAATGAATGAAACATTCACAAGAAAGAATTATGGTTTGTTTGAAATGAAAAAATACGATAAGGAATATACGAAATCAATGAAAAATGCACTATAAAGAATTATGGTTTGATTATAGAAAAAGTATGAAATGGATCAGAAATGCACCGAAAAGAATTTGTTTTTTTGTAACAAGTAAAATACGTCCGAATGATTTGACGATAAAACTAGCAATGTCAATTTAAAAATTATTGCAAGGTCGTGCGCAGATGCGCAAACGTGTTTGTGTGGTCTGTCGCTTGGTTACAACACCTAATATGACTATTATGGGGCAATTGTTTAGTCTATCACTTGGTAAACAACACATGACAACTTTAAATAAACTATAGCGGGCCCGGATCTAGGATTTTGTCGAGGGGGGGGGGGGAGGCATTCATTGGAGCAAAGGGTAATATGTTGCAACCTTGGATCGTTTGGGCGGAGACAATTCGTAAATCATGTTTATATCATCTATTAAAAAGCAGATATGTGAACTACAAGTACAACACTAACAGTAACAAAGCAAACGAAAATGAAAATCAACTATGTCACTTGGGCTGACGCGGGGTGTTACGGCCCCCTGCCCCCCTCCCCCTGGAACCGCGCCTGTATAGTCCCCTCGATTAGAACGTCGACTGTGAGTTTGCATATTCCTGAAGCAATGGCGCGAGAAATCCCTCTCTTACCATTGCTGGATAGAAGTCATATTCTTGAAATTGGGCGGGGCGTGTCTCTTTTTTAACGTCCAATCAAATCCCTCCTCTCTTCTCGCATTCGGCATAATTTTCAAAATGGCCGACGAAGAAAACATGTTGGCAATGGATGATCGAGCATAATAAATTTCGCGGGTTATGACGTGAACAAGTCGCGATTGTCACTAGATACATTGCGGTAACATATTTTGAGGTCTGGTTAACCCCGATATTGTTTGTTACAATGTAGGTCATTGGTTGGTAATGGCACTACTGACCAATAATGATTTAGCACAACAATGTTCACTCAAGATAGCAGTGTGAAGTGGATTAGTTCTAATCAAACGAAACACTGCGCAGGAGTATCGTGAGTTTGTTGCATTGGCCGAGTATAACGACGTGCCTTGATTCATCCTCCACCCAGTGTATTTACCCGGTGATTATTATTTGATAGGGGGTTGGGATGGCCTAGTGGTCTAGAGTGCCGCGCTTCGACCTCTAACCTCTGGCTTGCGGCTGTGGTTTCGATCCCTGGTGTGAGCGTATGTGGTATGGAGATAGGGGCGCCTTCTCAACCTCGTGGGTTTCCCCCGGGCACTCCGGTTTCCTCCCACTGCTAAAGACCCCTACGCACAAGCGAATTATCGAAATAAAGTTAATACCATATGTTAGTCCTGAAATGACCTAGTTTGTGTCAAGTGGACGTTAAATCCCATTTCTCTCTCTCTCGATATATATTTGATTTTTTTGTATATGTATTATAAAGATTATCGGAATATCGACTGCTTCATCATTGATATTGTGTTATTAGTTGATGCTTTTTATTTTAATATAAAATATTTGAAATACAAAAAGGTTATTATTTTTATTAAGCTATTATTATTATTATATTATATATCACCCGGTTAATTTCGTGTTTTGGTCTTTTTGAAAGTAGGAAAAAAAAAATTGGGGGATCTTTAAACGCCGAGACATCGACATAAATTTTAAGGTCAGGCAGTATATGAGCATAGTGTCACTTTTGAACTGACACTTTCCCCGTTTTTATACGCCCACATGAAAATGTCGTATATTGTCGTCGGTCCGTCCGTCTTTCTGTCGGTCCGTAATTTCTTGTGAACACTCTAGAGGTTGAAGTTAATATCCTATTGACTTTAAATTTATACACAATGTTACATAGTGTCATGAGACGAAGAATCCTATTATTTTCAGCGATTTCCAATAATTTCTTGGTATCTTTGAAAAATCGTGTGGACGTTCTTGAGGCTAAAGTTAGTATCCGATTAAAGGGACAATAACACTCTTGCTGGCTTGGTAGCTCGAGAAAATAAATAATAGCCTTATTCTAAGTACTAGATGTTTTAGTGTCTTACCTGTTGTGTAAATTATCCATTACATCCTATTTTACCCTTCCAGAGGGTTCGAAAATATTTTAAAATCCAAGTCACATTTGAAAAGGTTTACGTTAGACTTTTCAAATCAATAAGTTGAATTTTTCCAATTTTTTAAATTAGGTGTTTTAAAATGAAATTTATATCATCAATTAATTGGAATATTGTAATATAATACAATTTGTTGACCAGAATGAAGATTGGGACATATTTTTCAGTTACAACAAGAGTGTTATTGGGGCTTTAACTATATATTTAGACGTAGTGTTTAAGGCTATAATATGAAGAATCCTAATGATTTTAAGCGAATTCCGATTATTACTGCCCGAGTTATGCCCTTGGTCACTTTGCAATATCTAACCATTTCTGATAATTACTTAATGTGCGATTACTCCTTATCAGATTTTCATATGTTGTAAACGTTCTCCTTACTGACAAAAGAAAAAATATGCGACAACCCTTGTTGAATCCCCGTACTACTTACCTGTTGTGGGCGTATGTTTCGTTGTCTGGCAACCTATCTTCTAAGAGTAGCTGTGGTGCAAGGGTAGACCGAAACACCATAGCCCTTGTATTCCTTTCAAATGCTGAGCACACCCGTTTTCCCTTGCATAGGCGTCGGGGGGGGGGGGCATATCATAGAAACACAGGGACGTAACTAGCAGGAGAGTAGGGGGTCCCAAATCGACCCTTACACATCACCAAAGTGGCCGAAAAACGTGTTTCCATCAGCGTTAGTTTTTATATCCCCACATGTTACCGTCCGTCAGTCTGTCGGGGAGAGAGAGAGAAATGAGGTTTAACGTCCACTAGACACAAACTAGGTCATTTCGGGACTAACATATGGTTTTAATTCAATAATTCGATTGCACGTAAGGGGGGGGGGGTGCCCAAACGCTTTTGTCCTGGACGTAGTCTGCGATCAAGAACCATACATGAAAATAAAATATTCCTGGCTACAACATCTATTTTGATACAGATATAACTGGAATGTATCAAAGATGTTTTAAACCAGTTCTATCACATATCTAATTGATGAATCCGACCTGTCAATCATTGTAAAGATATTGACCAATCAGAAAGCCCGATTATATTTGTCCCGCGTAGTTCAAGATTGGCAGCCATTTTTGTCCCACAAACAAACAAGGCCGTGCTCTGTGGGAAGTTTGTTATTTCTACATTTATCATCGAAATGGTATTACGCTGCGCGTGGGGAACTTGTAACAAGCATGAACGAACGTTACCCCGAAAGACGGCATGGCCCAAAAATTTATACTTTTTCAGAAATCAAAGAAACAATTAAAAATGTGTTTGCCCTGGATCAATATTAAGGGGATACGGTCAGGAATTATCCCACGACCGTTTCAACCCGGGCTGTTTCATCCCAACCTAATTTTTTTTTATCCCAGATTGTTTCCCCATTTAGGTCCACTTACTGTTAAATAAACATGTCCTTTGTTATTTATTATTAAATAAACACTTAGTTGATTGTTATGGATTAGTAATAAAACAACTTCAACTTCTTTATTCTCCAAAACTAAATATACATAGTTATTGAGATAATGCGAATTTATATAAAAGATTTAAAACTTAAATGGCATGTGCGAACAATTTAAATGATATTAATTATTTATAAATAATATTGACAATAACAATAGTGGTGTATATTTAGTATAAAACAAAAGGTTTTCATGGAGGATTAACTTTTGAAATAATGATTTTAATGAATCGACATAATTTCTGTAATACAACAGTGTTTTTATAATTAAAAAGTCTTTGAAATTTGAATGTATTTGGTCGATTTTGGCACCAATCTGGCAATAATTTTTTTCTTTCAATAGTAAAATATTTGCACTTTAGAATATAGTGGAATTCGTCTCCGATGTCGGCTGAGTCACAGACATGACAGAGTCTTTCGTTTCTTGGTGTTTTATTCCACCTCCCCGACTCAATTGGTAACCGATGACTCCCAAGTCTGAATCTAGACAAAATTAGTATGTTGATGTTTGTTAAATTATTAAAATATGGTTCTAATTTGAAATCGTTTTTAAATATTTTGTAACAAAGACATTTTGGTGAAAGTTGTATATCTGCTAAACATTTTTGTAAGAATTGATCTTTTAGTGATATTTCAATTCTTTTAGTTGTCCAATTATCTACTATTTGACAGTTCCACGTATAGGGAAACCCGGTTTCATTTAAAATAGTTTTCAAGAAATAAATCCATTTACAATCGAAATTATATTTGGAACTGTTGATATATAAAAGTTTATATAAGCAAAATGAAAGTTTACTAGCTTTACCGTTTAAGAGTCTATTCCAGAATTGTATCATCCGCATCTTAATGAGGCATTGTATTGGAAGTTTTCCGAGTTCTGCATATATCATACAATTTGGGGTGGTTTTTCGTAAATTAAGAATTGTCTTGTAAAAATTTAATTGTATTTTTTCCAAATTATCTACATTTTCATAGCCCCAGATTTCTGATCCATACATTAATATTGGCAAAATACACTTGTCAAACAACTGGATTTGACAAGAAATAGAAAGGTTATTATTTCTGCATTTTCTTAATAAAGAGTACATTCCCTTAGTTGCTTTTTCAATCACGTCTTGTTTTGTTTTGGAGAAGCTCCTGCTTCTTTGAAATATGACTCCCAAATATTTATAATAACTAACGATTTCCACTTCATCATTTTTTAAATAAAATTTTTGATTTATAGCTATTATACCACTCGAAAATATTAATACCTTAGTTTTCTGTATATTTATTTTTAAATTCCATTTGTCACAGTACTGATCAAAATTTGTTAAAAGTGTTTGTAGGTCACAAGGGTTATCCGCTAATAAAATAGTATCGTCAGCATAAAGTAATACGAAAATTTTAATATAAATTTCAAGTTCGGATTCAAGGTCATCTGTTACGATACGTATGCCAGTTATATTTTTATTTTCCAAATATTCTTGTAGATCATTTAGAAATAATGAAAAAAGAATGGGGGATAAATTTTCTCCTTGTCTTACGCCTATTTCACATGGAAAAAAGTTAGATTTCTCATTATTATGGATAATACAAGACTTTATATTCAAGTACATATTTTGAATGATGTTATAAAACTTGCCATTTATATTATTTAGTAAGAGTTTTGAATACAAATAATTTCTTTGTATCGAGTCAAAACATTTTTCAAAATCAATAAAACAACAATGGAGTTTTCTTTTTTTTAATTTCAATAATTCAATTAATGAATAAAGTGAAAATATATGATCAGATGTTGAGTATCCAGCTCTGAAACCAGCTTGATTTTCATTTAAGATCGAGAGTTCGTCAAGGTATTGATATAAACGGGAGTTAAGTATAGAGGTGAATAATTTCCCAATGGTTGATAGTAACGTTATTGGCCTGTAGTTCTCTGGATCAGATTTACTTCCCTTGTTTTTGAAGATTGGGACAATGTTTCCCCTAAGCCAAACATCTGGCAGCATACCAGTATCAAAAATCAAATTGAATAAATATTCATAAATTTCGATCATATGGTCCCTAGTAGATGAAATGTATTCATTAATTATTAAATCTTCACCTGGGGATTTGTTATTTTTTAAATTTTTAATACTTTTATATATTTCACTTCGGCTAATCGGTTTATTTAAAATATCGTTATCAGTATCATTCACAGAATAATTTATGTTAAGTTCGGTTTCTGATTCTCTTTGTTTACTTGCGTTTATATTTTCGAAATATTGGAACAATATATCAAGACTTATATCAGTGTTGATCTCCCTATCTCGTCTGTTTATTATTTTCCAAAATTGCTTAGGATCTTTGGACCGAAGCGTTTTCATTTCATCTTGTATTTTTACATTGTAAATGCTTATACTATTTTTAATTGCTCTTTTATAGACAAATTCATTTTGTTTCAGTTTTGATTTAAATAACTTTGTACCATACAATTTATATAACCTTAAAGCTCTCCTATAATTTCTTCGTTTGTTCCTACAGTCCTGTGTAAACCACTTTTTTTCTTGCCTTTTTTCATTTTTATATATTATAGGATTATAGTTTACCACACCGAATGTTGCTTTGGCGCTTTGAACAAACAATGATGATATATCATTTACAATTTCATTTATTCGAAAGTGACTAATGTTTTCCCAGTTCTCACGTTCATGGCTTAAATTAAATGAGATTTTTTCAAGTTTTACAGTATCTAGATTCGTTACAAATTCAGTACTCTTCTCGGGTATCCATTTACGAATACGTTCGGTTGGTGCATTTGTTTTATTCGGGATTGTGTTTCGATAATGTTGGATGGTATCAGATGTGTGCACACCGAAAAGTATTGGCGAATGAACGTCGGAGAAAAGTTTACAGTGGTCTAGTATTTCAAAATAATCTATAACCTTAATTACATCAATGGAGCATATCACATAATCAACTACACTTAGATTTCTACTTGTAGGTCTACCTACTTTATCTTTATCAAATCTTCCATTTAAAATAAAAATATTATTGTTTTTACAAAATTTAATGAGTTTTCTGCCGAATGTGTTTACGCAATTATCAGGACTATTCCTTCGAATGGGAATTCCTAAGTTTTTTAGTTCGTTGGTTGCTTCTCTATATTCGGCGAATTCTTCATCTAGAGAATTTGAGTCAAGTTCATATGAATCTAACAGATTTGCAGTCCTACTATTGAAGTCACCAACCAGGGTTACATATGGACTATTTCTCGTAATGGATTGGAATTCAGTTTCAATTTCACTGAATGCATGTTCATTTGTGTATGAGGAGTTTTCGGGGGGTATGTATACGATTCCGATTATAATATTTTGTGCTAATCTTATAATACTGCGGTCAATGTAAAACCAAAGAACAAATTGGCTGTCTGTAGTAATAGGGTGTATGAATTTTGACAAACTTTTCCTATAACCTAAAGCAATTCCACCTGATCTATTGCCAGATATTTTCTTTCTATTCTTATAAATAAAACTAAAATCATTCACTATAATTTCATCTATGTCATCTAATTTTGTTTCTGTAAGACAAAGCAAATCTTGTTCTTGGATAAACTCTTGAAATTCAGGAATCAATAGTTTTCTTTTAAGCCCACAAACGTTTAACACCAGCATACGAAATTTATAAGTTACACCTTGGTCGTTTTCATTCACTCTATATAATGGGTCCCCGCCATCGACAGTCTCACTAATTAGTTCATTTTCGCCGTCGTACAAGTCACGTGATCCTCCGTGACATTCCTATTTGTCATGTCTATTTTGGGGCCCGGTTTGGGTTACCCGTTGATTTAGTCCGTTTCTCTGTTTGGGACGCGCACCTTCGAAATCGTATCTAGTTTGTGAATCTACTACCATTTCGTTGTCTCCTTGTCTCTCATTTGGTGGGTTAAATTCTCGTCCATCAATATATAGTTTATCTCTCTTTAGCGACACTTTCTTTTTCTGAATTTTAGCTTCTTTGAAATAAGGCCATAAGAATTTTCGTCTTTCGTTTATTTCTTTTGGAAACTGCTCTCTTATACCATAACTGCTCCCTTTAAGTAATCTGCCACAATTCCTAACAATTTCTCTACCCTTAAAATTTTTGAATCTGCATACAATATTTCTTGAGCGATATGCGAGTTCTCCATTAACATTTACTTCGTACATTCCTCCAAATCGATGAGCTCTATGGAAGTCGGGTGGGTCATTTAGTTTCAACTCATTTTTCATAAATTCAATGAGCAATGATTCTGTATTCTCATCATCAGATTCAGATACGGGTAAACCAGCGAACACTAAATTGTCCCTCATTGACCTTGTTTGTAGATCCAAGTGACGTTCAAACAACTCACTATAGTTTTGTTTCATTGTTGCCATACCCTGATTGAGTTCACGTTGGAGATTTGAAGTGGCTGATTTCATTTCAGCCTGTTCTATTTTAACCTCATTTAAACCACCCTCAATGTTATTCATGCGATTTGACAATCTATCCACATTTTCTATTAAACCGTTTATTTTTGTCTCAAAAGTATCAAGTTTTGCGCTGATCTGGTCTACAACATAAAGTTTCTGAAACATCTGATCAACACTTTGAACTAGTTTATCTATTTTACTATTTATATCATGGCCCTGATTCATTGTTGAATGCATAACGGGATTCATTTGGTGTTGGAAGGGGCTACTTACATAATATTCACCCATGGGTATATTTGGGGTTATTTGATTCTGCTGTTGTATATGTTGGATTTCTGGGCGCTGTAGCCTTGGGGTGCATTGTTGGTCGTTTGATGGTGATACACAGAAAGTGCTCATAGTATTGTTATGTTCGTTCATATCCTGTGTTGCTGTCGTTTTTTTACTCTCAATACTTTCATTTAACTTTCTACGTGGCTTTTCGTGACTGGTGTTACTCTTGTTTTGTCCTTTCGATTTCTTTCGTTTACGACCACTCTTTCTGTTTTCTTTGGTATTCATATGACCTGTGCTCTTCCTTGTAGCGTTTGATTAATAAATTTCTGTTATAAGTGTCTTTTTATCCATAAGATTACACTATTTATAATTAGGTTTCACAGACAAATATTTTGCGTCCATACTTGTCCACACATGTGGTGAGGGTTGAGTTGTAGCCTATTTACAGATTTTTATGTAAGAAGCCAGATAATATTTAATTTAACAACATCTGACGTCAGCTCTGTTTTAACATGTTTTTATTTATGATAATGGGAGAAGATGATCGCCCTCTCTTCTCACGACAGTGTGATTGTAAATAATTTAATTAAATCAGCCTGTCCTACACAATAAAGCCTGCATCGTAATTGTTTCCGTTTTGTCTCCAATAAAAATATAAATTCAGAACAATGTCCGAAAATAAAGTTTATGTATAATTTACAGGACAATTTGACAATAGAAAATAATTTGGCCAAAAGAGTGTTTTACACATTATAATTTTTAGCGTAAATTAGTTGGAATGCGAGAAAGGAATTACAGGGGGCGTGATCAGCTGTCCTCGGCACGTGATTAGAATAGTGTCATGTACAGGTGCAATGTCGGGTTTGACATTCAATTTAAATTTTATACCGATATTTTAGAGTCCGAAATCTACACATTTCTCAACGACAGTGTCATACACCTGTAGTACATTCAATTTAAAGCATCATTTGGGATGCATGCTTTTACTAAGCGAAATCCACGCCAATTCGAGTCAGAAACTTGCGGCGATTCGTGTGAATTTTTAGTCCGGCCGATGTCGAAGAAATTAATTATGATATTCACATATATCAAATATGAACCACTAAATCGTGTTTGTGCACATAACATGGATAATGTGTGAGTAGTGTGACGTGGAAAATTATAAATGACAGGTTAGTTACGGTACTAATGCGACATTTCGAGGCCTGTATGAATAAAGTTTCTACTCTATATTTATTTATTTCTATTTATGTAAACTCTTTTTTTTTTGAAAACCATTTAAAACCACATTATACGGTTACTATTTAATGACAATATGCATGCACGAATCAAACTGTCAGGTGCTGGGTCGCCATATTGAACCGCTAAATGCTGTTAAGCTTGGGGGACATAGTAACAGTATCTAAGGGGGCGGGGCTTAACTCCAAATCTCGGAATCATGAATACTAATAATAGACATCAACATTGTCCATTAAATCGAGGAAGGTATTTTGTAACATCGCTTTAAATTATAATTCTATTTTTTATGTCACGGGGGTGGGGTGGGATGGTCTAGTGGTCTAGAGTGCCGGGCTTCGACCTCTAGTTGGCCGGTCACCACTGGCTTGCGGCTGTGGTTTCGATCCCTGGTGTGAACGTATGTGGCATGGCGATAGGGCGCCGTCTAAACCTCGTGGGTTTCCTCCGGGCACTCCTCCCACTACCAAAGAACCCTACGCGCAAGCGAATTATTGAAATAAAAATAAAACCATATGTTAGTCCAGAAATGACATAGTTTGTGTCGAGTGGGCGTTAAACCCCATTTTTCTCTCTCTCTCTCTCTCGTTTGTTTTTTTTTATAAAGTTCTGCGCTATGCTAAAGTTTAGTATACGTAACAATTAATATCATGGATGTAGCTGTCCAGTTATCAAAATTCATCAAAAATCACTATTATACATATGTACTTGTTCGTTTAAAGACCTTAAACCCTGTGCAATATGAAATCATTGATAGGTTTGGCCTGCAGAGCGTAACGAAATTTTTTCGAAGGAAGCAATGGAGATAACTTTGGTAGTAATTATCGGAAATCGCTGAAAATCAACAGGATTCGTCGTCTCGCTACCTTAAATTCGAAGTCAATCGGATATTAGCTCTGGCCCCAAGAGCATCTTTTGAAGTGATCAAGGGCCATAACTCTGGGCCTGGCATTAATTATTGTCGCAGAAACACTGTGTATAAATACGAAGTCGAACGGATGAGCGTTCACAAGATTTTTGAAGGGATCAATGGTCTTAACTCTGGCAGTAATTATCGGATATCGCAGAAAATCCATATGCTTGTCCGTCTCATGACCGTAAACACTGTGCTGAAATTTTAGCCGCATATTAACTTCAGCCGCTAGAGCGTTCACAATTTTTATACGCCCACATTTTCATGTGGACGTATATTGTCGTCGCCCCTGTTCGTCCGTCCGTCCGTCCGTTCACAATTGTTTGTGAACAGTCTACAGGTCACAATTTTTATCCGATTTAAAACATAGGTTTATCACCCGAAGATCTCGGCTCCTTTCGATATTGGCATGTATCGGACTGTAACTTCATGGGTTATGGCCCCTGATTGTACGAAAAATCACGTTTTTTAGCTTGTGAACAGTTTAGAGGTCACAATTTTGAACCGATTTGGACGAAACTTGAAATGCATGTTTATAACCCAAAGACCTTGGTTCCTTTCGATATTTGCGCCAATCGGATCGTAACTTCCTGAATTATGGCCCCTGATTGTCCGAAAAATCGCCCTTTTTAGCTTGTGGTCCCTCTGGAGGTCAAAATTGTTATCCGATTTAAAAAACCGTTTGATTATATCACCGTTCCATGGTTATGAAGGTTGAGTTCGAATTTCGTGAAAATCGGACCAAAATTGACGGACAAAATGGCCGCCATTTGTACGCGAATAGTGTGAAAATATGTTAAATCAAGGTTGTGAACAGTGTAGAGGACACAATTTTGAACCGATTTTGATGAAACTTGAAATGCATGTTTATAACCCAAAGATCTTGATTCCTTTCGATATTTGCGCCAATCGGATCGTAACTTCCTGAATTATGGCCCCTGATTGTCCGAAAAAATGCCCTTTTTAGCTTGTGGTCCCTCTGGAGGTCAAAATTGTTATCCGATGTAAAAAAAACGTTTGATTATATCACCGTTCCATGGTTATGAAGGTTGAGTATGAATTGTGTGAAAATCGGACCAAAATTGACGGACAAAATGGCCGCCGTTTGTACGCGAATATTGTGAAAATATGTTATATAAAGGTTGTGGACCACGGATCTTAATCGGCTGTTTTTTTGTCGGCTTTAGCCGATTGATCTTTAATCTAGCCGGTTTGTAAAACAATGAACCTGCCACTGTGGTATCATTAATCAATCAACTTTCGGCCGATAACAAAGAGTTAATTATTACTTGTCGATTAAGAAAGAGTCAGTCAATACAATATGAATACCTTCGGCTTCAATCCGTATCGGCTCATTTCCTAAATAAACAACTTAATTAGTTGAGTCAATCAAGTAAAAAAATGTATATAATCCAATGTCGGTTCAATCATTTATATCTAACACATTGTTGAAGTACTTGAACACCTCGCAGAATGACAATAGAAAATGTAAACGAGTTTTAGCCGACGATAGTGATGGCGGCATTGACCTTGAACTTCAAGCATGCACGTCGTCATTGGAAGTTCCAGAAGTCGGAAAAACTCACACGTCCAATATAGGTCAACCAAAGCCGAAGTACGGGGGACATTTTAATTCCGAATGGTTAACTACTTTCAAATGGCTTTCGTTTGACAAAATTTCATAAAAAATATTTTGTCTCGTAAGTTATTAATTTTGTCTTCTTTTTTAAGTCACGTAATAACCTACTGATCTCGTCTATTATCTATTAATAATTATTATTATCATGTTAGCGTTGAGTAAATCTGGTAATAACCTACTGACCCGTATATAATTATTATGTCAAGTAATAGCCGATCATGACAATTGGCCACGTGACTTTTCGCACGTATGGCATCACTCGACAAACCTCGGCATATTTCCGAGTTCCGACTATACACAGAAACTAATTTGTGCTAATTTGCTATTATTGATATTATATAAGGATTATACTAATTATAGAAGTTTGTAGCTTAAAATGTGAATGTGACTTAAAGTTAAAAACTGGAAAGATATTAATTTTTTTTTCAATTTCATATCAATATTATGTGTCCCTTTAAATTCAATAATATTGTCCTTAGGATTAACAGTTGACATGGTCCAAGGGAGACAACTATGCTTTTATTCAGTTATAAATAGCAGAACGTAAAACCATTTCTGATTGGCTATTCAGTTGGATATTTTAGATAGAGAAATTCTATTGGCTAAAAGTTGTTCTTCCTGTAAATCCGCCATGTAAACTATTAAAGCTAACGTTTATATATCTTTTCTTATTCTTTCACAGGTAAATATTAAAAGTCATTGTCCATAAATTATGTGAGAAAGACATTAGATATCCGGGAATATGTTGGAATAGTTTCTATGCTTGGATATGTCCTGTTTATTATGTATTCGTGCATTCTTCTCTTGGCACAACCAAAACCGCATGGCATGGGTTAGGTGTGACGTCAGAGCGCGTTTCTCGAAGGAACCTTATAGGCCTAGCGGTAAAGCTGTACAATATCGAAATAAATAGATGACAATAGCCTTATTGATAACTGTCAATATATATTATTAATAATAAGTAGTGTTACTCAGTTACTCTTTTTATCAGTTACATATAATTCTAGGATAACATTGATCTTAGTATTTTAGTAGAATTCTTGTTTCTTTCGATGGCATTCCAACAAAACATAAAAACACGTTTATTGATTGTATAATTTTATTCAATATTTTACAATACATTATAAATAAGTGTCACTATTCAAGATGTGTAACAGTTATCTCAAAGTGTATGTTCATCTCCCATTCCACTGGCATGTACATTTAAGTACATAGATTATGACCTTGATGTGAATATTAAGGAGTAAGATATCTTCTGTGCGTGGCAGCAGTTAGATTGTGTCATGTTATCCATTGCGTACAACCTAAGGGTTCATCATTTTGTTCCTTATGTTTTTGTAATATTGTTATAGTACAAAAAGTTGTTCTTCCTGTAAATCCGCCATGTAAACTATTAAAGCTAACGTTTATATATCTTTTCTTATTCTTTCACAGTGTGAACCGGGAGTAGTGTCGCAAAACCCCTTACATTTTGGCGAGCTTGCCAGGATCTTCTGTCAAGGTGGTTTAGAACTAAGAGAAGTAAAAGATGTCGACGACAGATAAGACTTCAAAAAAGAGTTCGAAAAAAACAGATTCCATGGGTGTTGCAGCTGAGATGGAAGAAAAGATATATGACATTAAGAAGAAAGTTTATATAGCAACAAATGAAATCGTTGAACAAATTATTTCAGAACTTCAAATTGATCTTGAAGTTGAGGGAAGGAAACCGTTCCAACTTTTTGTCACGCTAGACAAGTTTATCGAAAACATCCGGGGTTCAGAGAACCAAATTGAAAAAATTAATGAACTTTCGTCTATTGTACACAAACACACAGAATCAAAGTTATCAAGTGTTGTTGAGACTGATACCGAGAATAGGCCTACTATTGAAGCAGAATCTAATCTTGCCAATAAAGTTGAGCATGACCAGTTGAATCAATTTCGTGTAACAAATTCTACTGAGGGAGGCAAGATGGAAACAAAAGGCTCCACAGATTCGTTACAGCACCAGAAAAATTTCAAAATTTCGGGCACCATCAACGGAGTAGACGGAATAAGTTTTATTAATTTAATACATCAAATTGAGGGAGGATTAGATCAACGGTACCCTGAAAATGAAATCATCTGGGCAGTTGTAAGAGCAATTCACCCGTCTCAACAACTGCGAGGATATTTGGAAGCCCGAAGTGATATATCTTTGACAGCCCTCCGAAAACTGCTTCGGGTATATTTCAGAGAAAAATCTGCAACTGATCTGTACAATGAATTAACCGGTGCATCCCAAAAGATGAAGGAAGATACACTTGATTTTGTATTTCGTGTTCTGGATTTGGGACAGAAAGTTCTACTTACCTCTGCAGAAGTTAACTCAACAAAGCTTCAAGGCCGTTATGACAAAAAGTTGGTTCGACAGATGACCTTACGAAGTTTGCATACAGGTCTCCGAGATTCATCAATAGCCTTTTCAATGAAAGACGTATTGCTTCAAAATCCATGCGACGAAGAAATAATTTCCCGCTTCAATATTGTTGTAGCTGAATGTGACGAAAGGAATAAGAAATTCAAAGGTCAGAAAGCAGATGTCAAAACCATAGAAACTGAAAGTGAAATAACTTTAATGCAACTCCAAGCAGAAATAAAAGCCTTAAGTCAAGAAGTGAAAAACTCAAAAGGCTTAAGTGATAAAAATGAAAACAGGTCAAGAAGGCCACAACTAGCACAAAGAATTTGTCAAGCCTGCTCCAAAGCCAATTCAACCGCTAAATGTGAACATTGTTTTATTTGTGGTTCAAGTGAACATTTTAGGGCTGGGTGTAAGAAGCGCTCGGGAAACGGCAAAGGCTCAGTGCTGGGGGCAAGTCATTGAAGCCTAGGGTGTCCGCCCCATCATTATCGCGTACATGTAACTGTGGTGTAGGTAGTATAGTATGTGTGGACTGCAATAAAGCCATATGTCGTAGAATTAAGCATCTTGAACATAATCCACAAGTTTTTCCTTTAGGTGTATCTCCGCTCTCACAACTTGACAGGGACAGATTGACAGAGCTTGTTGGTAAACGTTGCCATGTCTTGTGTTTGCTGGATAACCAGAAGACTGAGGTTTTGTGGGATTCTGGGGCTCAAGTATGCCTTCTTCCAGAACAATGGTTAAGAAGAAATCTAAAAACATTTGAAGTGAAACCCATCACAGATTTGTTACAAGAGTCATTGTCGATTAAAACTGCGAATGGTTCGGAGATGCCCTTTAAAGGGTACATCCCACTTAGCTTTGAACTTTTGAAATCGGGTCATAATCAGAAACTACATGTGCCATTTCTAGTAACGGATCAAATAAATGAACCAATCATTGGATATAATGTGATTGAGAAATTTATGAACTTACAAACTAATGAACATAAGAATATTGAGACTATTCAATCTGGATTTCCCACATTGAAAGCTGAAGCATTAACAGCATTAGTGGATTTTATTTCAGTAGAAAAATCTGATGAACTTGGTGATGTAAAACTAGGAAACCATGGTGTGAAGATACCTAGCGGTGCCACTATGGAAATCAAGACTGTTGTCAAACTTGGTTTGAGAGACAATATTCAAGCATTGTTTGAACCAAATATTTCGCAGGAAATACCTGAAGGTGTGAGTATTGAAGGAAGTGTTGTTAATCTCAAGAAAGGGCCAACAACAAAGGTTGCTGTTTATGTCACAAATGCTACGTCCAGGAGTATATCATTAAAGAACAAACTTCTTCTTGGAAGTCTACATTCAATTGATGAATTGATACCAGTATTAGAAAATACTGAGACAAGCAAGTTGGTACATTCTTGTTCGGTTCAAGAATCGAAAGAATTCAACACCCAACCCAAAGAAGATTTATGGCACCCGCCTATTGAAATTCAAAACGATTTAACACCAGGACAACAGGAACAGATTCGTAACCTTCTGCACGAGGAGTCGTCTGCATTTGCAAGAGAAGATGAAATTGGTAATGCAAAAGATTTACAATTGGAGATTCGTCTCAAGGATGCAGAGCCTGTCCAGCAGAATTACATTTCTATCCCGAAACCAATGTATGAAGAAGTGAAACAATATCTTAACGATCTTCTTCGACGTAATTTCATTAGGAAGAGCCATTCTCCATACTCTAGCGCAATGGTGATTGTCAGAAAAAAAGACAAAACTCTTAGACTATGCATTGATTATCGCCGGATAAACCAGAAAACAATACCTGACCGTCAACCTATCCCCAGAATACAAGATGCTCTGAACAACTTAAAGGGGAAATCATGGTTCAGTCTACTTGACCAGGGAAAAGCATATCATCAGGGGTTTATGCATGAGGAAAGCAAACAACTAACAGCTTTTATAACTCCATGGGACTTGTTTGAGTGGAATCGGATCCCATTTGGTCTTAGTGGAGCGCCCGGCCAATTCCAAAATTTTATGGAAGAAACGCTGTATGATGTTCGTGACGAATGCTGCTGCCCATATTTAGACGATGTTCTTGTTTATTCAGAGACTTTCTCAGATCATCTAGAACACCTACGCAAAGTCCTTCAGTGTCTTAAGAAAAGAGGAATTCGATTGAAACCAAAGAAATGTGAATTTTTCAAGAAGAAAATTCGTTACCTTGGTCATTTGGTGTCTTACGAAGGTTATCAGATGGACCCTGCTGATAAACAAGCTGTTGAAGCTTTGAAGACAAGAGATATAAAAACTGTTGGAGATCTTCGAAGAATGTTAGGAACAGTAAGCTATTATCGTCGCTACATTCAAGATTTTTCTAGAATGGCAAAACCTCTTTATGACCTCTTGAAAAAAACACCAGAGGATTCGAAGAGCAACATCCGGTCAAAGAAATTGATCAACTCTAAAGGCCAGTCTGCTCCATCCAACAAGATAAATTGGGAAGAGTCTCATCAACGGATTTTAAACAGTCTCATTGATTTGCTTCTTCAACCTAGTGTAATGGCCTACCCAGACTTTAAGAGGGAATACATTGTCCACACTGATGCGTGTCAAGATGGTCTTGGAGCTATCCTTTACCAGCGGGGAGACGATGGAAAGTTAAAAGTCATCGCCTATGGATCTAGAACATTGACACCGTCTGAACAGAGGTACCACCTTCACAGTGGCAAATTGGAATTTCTTGCTTTGAAGTGGGCTGTTTCTGAAAAGTTTCGAGATTATTTGTATTACGCTCCTCACTTCACTGTCTTCACAGATAACAACCCGTTAACCTATATATTGACAAGTGCCAAACTAGATAGTACGAGGCATCGTTGGCTGGTGGAACTTACGGATTTTAACTTTGAAATTAAGTACAAGCCTGGTATAAATAACAAGGCAGCAGATGGATTGTCACGTATGCCATTCGATATCAATAAATACATGCAAGATTGCACAGAAACCATTTCAACAGAGGTTATGTCAGCTGTTGTTCAGGAAAAGGAGGCAGTAGCAACTGGTGCAGTAGCTTGGATTTCAGCATTGACAGATAAGTCTGACATACTTGATGACCTGATGGTACCAGTAAATCTTGCTCATGAAAAGCTGTCTATTGAAGATTTGAAAGCTGCTCAAGAGAAGGATGATCTCATTAGACCAGTGTTGCGGTTTAAACAAATGCGTAAGAGGCCAAAACAGACTGATATGATGTCAACCAATCCCTTACTAAGAGAATTTAGTAAACTAGAGATTAACAATGAAGGGCTGCTGATTAGGAAATGTGAATTAGTGGGGGGATCCACCAGCAAACAACTCGTTCTTCCAAAACAGTACAAGACTTTAGTATTTGAAGAACTCCACAATAACATGGGACACCTTGGATCCGAAAGAGTACTTGTTTTAGCTAGACAAAGATTTTTCTGGCCACGAATGAAAGAGGAAATAGAGACATACATTACTAAACAATGCTGTTGTATTAAAGACAAACCACCCACACTGCCGACAAGGGCACCTATGAAGCCAGTTATTTCCACAGCACCATTAGATCTTATCTCGATTGACTTTCTGCATTTGGAGAAGAGTAATGGAGGACATAAGTATATCTTAGTGGTAATTGATCACTTTACTCGCTTTGCCCAAGCATACCCCACACGAAATAAAAAGGCGAAAACAGCTGCTCAATATATCTTTAATGACTACATTATGCGATATGGATTTCCTGCCAGAATACTGCACGACCAGGGTGGAGAGTTCGAGAATCGCCTGTTCCACAATCTCCAAAAATTAGCAGGTATCAAAAGATGTCGTACAACAAGCTACCACCCACAAGGGAACGGAAAGACAGAACGATTTAACCGAACTTTGTTGAGCATGTTGAAGACATTGCCAACACAGGCAAAATCGAGATGGCATGAACACGTAAACAAAGTTGTTCACGCATATAATTGTACACAACACGACTCAACAGGTTATGCTCCCTACTACCTTATGTATGGGAGAGCCCCTCGTATAGCTGTTGACCTCATTTTTGATCTACCAAGTGAACATTCCGTTTCTTCAACAGAATATGCCAAACAGTGGAAACATCATATGAAGGAGGCGTACGAAGTAGCTGCCCGAAATGCCATGAAGCAGTCTGGTAAACAGAAACTACAATTTGACAAGAAAGTCAGGTCCTCTGAACTGGAATCAGGTGATCGTGTATTATTGCGGAACATGTCCGAACGAGGGGGACCAGGTAAACTCAGATCCCACTGGGAAAACAAAATTTACACAGTTACAGAACGTATGGGAGCTGACAGTCCTGTATACAAAATTACATTAGAAGATGGCTCTTCTAAACCAAAAGTCGTTCATAGAAATCTTCTTTTACCCTGTAATGACCTCGAAATTGTGGTTCAGAGTAGAGATGATCTAGATAAGTCCAGAAAATCTCTACCTGCTGACGTTTGCAGAAGGAAAACACAGGAAAGAAAATTTCAAGACTCGGATGAAGATAGCTCAAGTGATGATGAGTATTACATGACAGAAACTGCTCATTTACCACCGATGGACACAGAAAATACTAGAATTCCTGCTTCATCTACATGTACCAAACTTCATGAACGCCCTGCAGGACGAGAACAACCTGTTCCATGCATTCAGGAGCCGGTTGAATTACCACAACAAAGTGAAGGGATATCACTTTCCTTTGGTAGAGATTCAAACCAGAATACAGGTATTTTGGAAGAGACTCTACAGAGGTCTACAGAACCAACCGTACCTGTACAACCAGTTCCAGTATGTCGTCGGTCAGAGAGATATATAAATCCACCTGCTCGACTGACCTATGATCGTATTGGTAATTCAGTAGATTGGAGACCACAAGTCAACTTTGTTCCGGTAAATATGCCATACCAGTATCCCTTGATACAGCAACCGGTATTACAGAATATGGTATACAATACAGTCCCATACCCCTTTCTAGTTGGTAATTAGTGAAGTATGGATTGTAAGATGAACATTAATCCTAAGTGGATTTTATTTGGAGAAACAATTACATGGACTGTGAATGTGATATTTAATTATTCAAGCAAACTCAAATTACTTGCAGAACTGTGTGCTAAGGACTGTTATTAGTGTTAAACTGTGTTAAAGACTATTATAAACTGTGTTAGTCACATTAATTGGACTGATATAAATTTTGCTTATTCTCTTGTTATCCAAAATTGACTTAAAACATGCATGATAAGATCATTTGTTGTGGACTGGATTTTAGTGAGATCAATTTGTGTGGTGACCGGAACCGACAGTTGCTATAAACATCATTAATTAGAAGGATGTGAAATGTGAAATTCATTTGAATTTTCTAAGAGAAGAGACACTTAGCAGAACGATGGCCACGTTTCGTAAGCGTCAACATAGAACATTAGTGTTTTATTGCCAAATGAGACATTTTACAATTAGAATATTAGATAATGAACATTGTTTAGTAGAATCCAAGTGTGCCAAATTGTTAGTATGGACATGTTATCTGCAACATTTACATGTATGTAACAAACTCTTAATCACTGGAACATATTTGTTTCGTTAATGTGAGGACACCATTTAATTTTGGAGGGGAGTGTATAAGGATTATACTAATTATAGAAGTTTGTAGCTTAAAATGTGAATGTGACTTAAAGTTAAAAACTGGAAAGATATTAATTTTTTTTTTCAATTTCATATCAATATTATGTGTCCCTTTAAATTCAATAATATTGTCCTTAGGATTAACAGTTGACATGGTCCAAGGGAGACAACTATGCTTTTATTCAGTTATAAATAGCAGAACGTAAAACCATTTCTGATTGGCTATTCAGTTGGATATTTTAGATAGAGAAATTCTATTGGCTAAAAGTTGTTCTTCCTGTAAATCTGCCATGTAAACTATTAAAGCTAACGTTTATATATCTTTTCTTATTCTTTCACAGGTAAATATTAAAAGTCATTGTCCATAAATTATGTGAGAAAGACATTAGATATCCGGGAATATGTTGGAATAGTTTCTATGCTTGGATATGTCCTGTTTATTATGTATTCGTGCATTCTTCTCTTGGCACAACCAAAACCGCATGGCATGGGTTAGGTGTGACGTCAGAGCGCGTTTCTCGAAGGAACCTTATAGGCCTAGCGGTAAAGCTGTACAATATCGAAATAAATAGATGACAATAGCCTTATTGATAACTGTCAATATATATTATTAATAATAAGTAGTGTTACTCAGTTACTCTTTTTATCAGTTACATATAATTCTAGGATAACATTGATCTTAGTATTTTAGTAGAATTCTTGTTTCTTTCGATGGCATTCCAACAAAACATAAAAACACGTTTATTGATTGTATAATTTTATTCAATATTTTACAATACATTATAAATAAGTGTCACTATTCAAGATGTGTAACAGTTATCTCAAAGTGTATGTTCATCTCCCATTCCACTGGCATGTACATTTAAGTACATAGATTATGACCTTGATGTGAATATTAAGGAGTAAGATATCTTCTGTGCGTGGCAGCAGTTAGATTGTGTCATGTTATCCATTGCGTACAACCTAAGGGTTCATCATTTTGTTCCTTATGTTTTTGTAATATTGTTATAGTACAAAAAGTTGTTCTTCCTGTAAATCCGCCATGTAAACTATTAAAGCTAACGTTTATATATCTTTTCTTATTCTTTCACAGTGTGAACCGGGAGTAGTGTCGCAAAACCCCTTACAATTACATTCTTTTTATTTTTATATATTGACAAGTGATCACAATAATACAATTGTATAAAAACATATTTATATTTACTGGTAGTTTTTCTTTTTACTAAATTAAAACTTCCGTTTGGTTGGATGAAAGCGAAAGTAGGAATATGCATTATGCAAGTTGCTGAAATTTGACTATAAATTTCGATATTATTATCGATGTATAAATACATGTATGCAATTACAACAAAGGTTTTCTTTATTCGAAGTTTAAGCTATTATTATTCGAAATACGTTATGCAATTATTAACGTGAATAAAGTATGCATAAACCAAAATGTCTGTTGTTGAAAATACGACTATCCGTTAGGCTTACCCTTGGCCGGTTGATTTCATAATGGATTAAGAACCCTGTTGTGGACCTTATAGAGGTCACAATTTTGAACCGATTTTGATGAAACTTGACATGTATGTTTATAACCCAAAGATCGTGGTTCCTTTAGTTATTTGCGCCCATTGGATCATAACTTCCTGAATTATGTCCCCGGATTGTCAGAAAAATCGCTTTTGTTCGCTTTTGGTCCCTCTGGAGGTCAAAATTATTATCCGATTTAAAAAAAAACGTTTGACTATATCACCGTTACATGGTAATGAAGAGAGAGTTTGAATTACGTGAAAACCGGACTAGAATTGACGGACAAAATGGCCGCCGTTTGTACACGAATAGTGTGAAAATATGTTATATCAAGGTTTTGGACCCTATAGAGGTCACAATTTTGAATCGATTTTGATGAAACTTGACAGGTATGTTTTAAACCCAAAGATCTTGGTTCCTTTCGATATTTGCGCCCATCGGGTCATTACTTCCTGAATTATGTCCCCTGATTGTACGAAAAATCACCCTTTTTAGCTTGTGGTGCCTCTGGAGGTCACAATTATTATATGATTTTAAAAAAAAAACGTTTGATTATAAAAACCAAACAAATTCTAATGATTTTCTGATAATTCCTTAATATGCGACAATTCTTGTTGACTGCCCGGACGATTTGGCTGCTGTGTGGGCGTATGTTTCGTTGCCTGGCAACCTATTTTTTTCAAAGTGATCAAAGGCCATAACTATTGGATATCGCTGAAAATCAATAGGCTTCTTCGTCTCGTAACCTTAAACACTGCGCATAAATTTAAAGTCAAACGGATATTTACTTTAGCCGCTAGAGCGTTCACAAGATTTTTCAAAGTGATCAAGGGCCATAACTCTGGCAGTAATTATTTGATATCGCTGAAAATGAATGGGCTCCTTCGTCTCGTGACCTTAAACACCGTGTATACATTTAAAGTCAATGGGATATTAACTTTAGCCGCTAGAGCGTGCACAACATTGTTCAAAGTGATCAAGGGTCATAACTCTGGCAGTAATTATCCAATATCGCTGAAAATCAATAGGCTTCTACGTCTCGTGACCTTAAACACTGTGCATAAATTTAAAGTCAAACGGATATCCCTGAAAATCCACATTCTTCGTCGTATGACCTTAAACACTGTGCATAAATCTAAAGTCAATCGGGTATTAACTTTAGCTTCTATAGCGTTCACAAGAAATTGTGGACGACGGACGGACGGCTGGGGGCGACGGCAATATACGACCACATTTCCATGTGGGTGTATATATATTAAAATATATACGAAAATTATTATTATTATTATGAACTGCAGTGTTAGGCACGGAGCGCCGAGTGTCGGAGTTCGTTTGAGTGTCTTGTTATTAGAGTCTAAATAGTCAACAAAGAAAATGGGAAAATGCTAAATCATATAAAGCGAGGACGATATAGAGCGAGGAACATGTCAGTCAATTTGATTGACAGTTCAATGTACGGCCTTGACATTATGTATAGTAGAGGCTAAAATCAGATGTTGGATCTACTTGTAAATATTAATTTGTTTGGCCTCGCTGTAAGTGCGTCTGTTTCAATTAAAAGATTTTGGAATACCTTTTCAAATAATTTACATAAAAAAACACGAAATTTGAGTGATCTTATTATTTTAAATTAAGAATATTATCCTAAATGTCCTAGAAATAGAGAAAATCATCGCATTATACCACACATAGAATTAGAACCCATCGGTTTCGCTTTATCTTATATTTAAAAGAAATTTGGAGTATTTCTTTCAATTAATTTCCATAAAATAAAGATATTAGAGGGATTTTATTGTGGAGTATTTTTTCAATCACTTTCCATAATAAAAACGATATTAGGGTAATTTGAATATATAAATTAAGAATATTATTCTCTTTATCCTATATATAGAGAAAATGGTTGCCTTGTACCACATTTGTCCTCGCTTTACAGTTAGTCTTTTTCTTACGTTTAAAAGAGTTTGGAGTATTTTTTTCAATATTAAAGTGATTAGATTATATAAATTAAGAATATTATCCTATATAGAGAGAAAATGGTGGCCGTATATCACACGTTGAACCCAATCGTCCTCGCTTTAAAGTGAGTCTTTTTCTAATGTTTAACAGATGTTGGAGAATTTTTTTTTCAATTAATTTCCATTCAAAAAACGACATTAGTGTGATTTTATTATAAAAATTAAGAATATTATCCTATATATCCTAGATATAGAGAAAACCATTGCCTTATACCACACATTGAACCCAGTGGTCCTCGCTTTATAGTGAGTCTTTTTCTTATGTTTAAAAAATGTTGGAGTATTTTTTTTTTCAATCAATTTCCATTCAAATAACGATATTAGCTTCATTTTATTATATAAATGAGGAATATTACCCTATAAATCCTGGAAATAGAGAAAATCGTTGCCTTATACCATACATGGAACCCAATCGGCCTCGCTTAATAGCGAGTTCTTTTCTTATGTTTAAAGGATTGTATAGCATTTTTTCAATTAATTTCCATAAAAAAACTATATTAGGGTGATTTGAATATCTAAATTAAGAATATTATCCTATATATCCTAGATATAGACAAAATGGTTGCCCTTTACGGCATATAGAACCCAATCGTCCTCGCTTTATAGTGAGTCTTTTTCTGATGTCGCTTTATAGCGAGTTCTTTTCTTATGTTTAAAGTGTTGTGGAGTATTTTTTGTCCCCCGCCTTTCGGAGAAAGTTGGGGGACTATTAAAATGGGTTCGTCTGTCTGTCTGTCTGTCTGTCCGTCTGTCCGTCACACTTTTTGGGACACAATAACTCTCTTCTTAATTGAGCTAGAATGTTCAAACTTGGTGTATGTGTTTATTAGGTCAATGCCTTGATGGACTTCGAAGATGAGCATTTTCCGCTTAGGGTAAGCAGAGATAAGCTATTTGATTGGTTGATGCTTTGGAACACGATAACTTTAGTTCTAATTAAGTGAGAATGGTGAAACTTGGTGTATAGTTTCATTACAGTAATACCTTTTCTGCTCAGGGTAAGCAGGCGCCGATCCAGAGGGGGGGGGGGGGGTCCAGGGGGTCCGGACCCCCCTTCCCCCCCTGCTCAGGCTTGAAATTTTTTTTATGCGATTTTATTGGCGATTTAGACCTGTAATTTTGGAATTTACCTTCCGGAAATACGTCAGAATGAACCAAATTGAATCTAATTTACCAAATTAATCGGTTGAGCGCAATTAGTTAAGCAATTATCAAACCTTGACCCCCCCCTGCAAAAAATTTTGGATCCGCGCCTGGTAAGCAGAGCGATACGCAATTTGATTGGTCGAGACTTTGTGTTCGAAGATGAGCATTTTCCGCTTAGGGTAAGCAGAGATAAGCAATTTGATTGGTTGATGCTTTGGAACACGATAACTTGGTGTATATGCTTATTAGGTCAATGCCTTGATGGAGTTCGAAGATGAGCATTTTCTGCCTAGGGTAAGCAGAGATAAGCAATTTGATTGGTTGATACTTTGGGACAAGATAACTTAGGTTCATCTTGATTGATGATTTTTTATGCCAATACAATGACTGCATTCTCATTCAGTTATGGATTCGACAGTAACAGTGTATAGAAACGATAGACTCGGGCACAAGGGCCCTTTCCCTTGGCCAGAGGGTCTCTTTTGTCAAGCGTGGGGGCCCTTTTGTCTACCTTTTGGGTCCCCCTAACTAGGGTACATTTTCATTTTTTTCGTCAGTTTTAGCATTTTTCTTTTTATAACTCTTTTGGATGACATTTCGTGTACAGTTTGATTGCTCGATACGTTTGAAAAAAATAAATGTGCGATTAATTAATATGTGTCATCTATTTATTTTGGGATTTCGGCGGGGGACATCAGCCTCACTGTTGGCTTGTTTTCAATTAATTTCCATAAAAAAAAACTATATTAGGGTGATTTGAATATCTAAATTAAGAATATTATCCTATATATCCTAGATATAGACAAGATGGTTGCCCTTTACCACATATAGAACCCAATCGTCCCCGCTTTATAGTGAGTCTTTTTCTGATGTTCAAAAGATGTTGGAGTATTTTTTCAATTAATTCTCATTCAAAAATGATATTAGGGTTATTTGATTATATAAATTAAGAATATTATGCTATATATCCTAGATATAGACAAAATGGTTACCCTTTACCACATATAGAACTCAATAGTGAGTCTTTTTCTGGTGTTTAAAAGATGTTGGAGTATTTTTTCAATTAATTCCCATTCAAAAACGATATAAGGGTGATTTGATTATATAAATCAAGAATATTATCCTGTATATCCTAGATATAGAGAAAATCGTTGCCCTATAACACACATTCAACCCGATCGTCCTCGCTTTATAGTGAGTCTTTTTCTTATGTTAAAAAGATGTTGGAGTATTTTTTTTCAATTAATTTCCATTCAAAAAGCGACATTAGCTTGACTTTATTATATAAATGAGGCACATTACCCTATAAATCCCGGAAATAGAG
Source organism: Patella caerulea (assembly GCA_036850965.1). Classification (NCBI taxonomy): domain Eukaryota; kingdom Metazoa; phylum Mollusca; class Gastropoda; family Patellidae; genus Patella; species Patella caerulea. Next base: position 42,151,102 of record JAZGQO010000001.1, on the reverse strand, counting down.
AAAATCGTTGCTTTATACCATACATGGAACCAAGCCAGCCTCGCTTTATAACGAATTCTTTTCTTATGTTTAAAGGATTGTGGAGTATTTTTTCAATTAATTTCCATTAAAAAAACTATAATGGGGTGATTTGAATATCTAAATTAAGAATATTATCCTATATATCCTAGATATAGACAAAATGGTTGCCCTTTACCACATATAGAACCCAATCGTCCTCGCTTTATAGTGAGTCTTTCTGATGTTCAAAAGATGTTGGAGTATTTTTTTTTCAATTAATTCCCATTCACAAAATGATATTAGGGTTATTTGATTATATAAATTCAGAATATTATCCTATATATCCTAGATATAGAGAAAATCGTTGCCTTATAAATATATGACACATTGAACCCAATCGTCGTCTTTTTCTTATGTTTAAAAGATTTTGGAGTATATTTTTCAATTAATTTCTATTAAAATAAAATCTATATTATGGCGATTTGATTATATAAATTAAGAAAATTATCCTATATATCCTAGATATATAGAATATCGTTGCTTTATATCACACGTTGAACCCAATCGTCCTCGCTTTATAGTGAGTCTTTTTCTTATGTTTAAAAGATGTTGGAGTATTTTTTCAATTAATTTCCATTCAAAAAACGAGAAAATATTTGCCTCGCTTTGTAGAAATTAGGGTGATTTTATTATATAAATTAAGAATATTTTCCTATATACATGTATCCTGGATATAGAGAAAATCGTTGCCTTATACGGCACATTGAACCCAATGACAGTGAGTCTTTTTCTTATGTGTAAAAGATGTTGGGTTATTTATTTCAATTAATTTCCTATAAAAAAAAGATATGGTGATTTTATTGTATAAATTAAGAATATGACCCTATATATCCCAGAAGTAGAGATAATCATTGCCTTATACCGGACATTGAACTCAATCGGTTCGCCTTATAGTTAATCTTTTTTATGTTTAAAAGATTTTTGAGTATTTCTTTCAATTAATTTTCAATCAATTTCCATTCAAAAAACGATATTAGCTTCATTTTATTATATAAATGAGGAATATTACCCTATAAATCCTGGAAATAGAGAAAATCGTTGCCTTATACCATACATGGAACCCAATCGGCCTCGCTTAATAGCGAGTTCTTTTCTTATGTTTAAAGGATTGTATAGCATTTTTCAATTAATTTCCATAAAAAAACTATATTAGGGTGATTTGAATATCTAAATTAAGAATATTATCCTATATATCCTAGATATAGACAAAATGGTTGCCCTTTACGGCATATAGAACCCAATCGTCGCTTTATAGTGAGTCTTTTTCTGATGTTTAAAGGATCCTGGAATATTTTTTAAATTAATTCCCATTCAAAAACGACATTAGTGTGATTTTATTATAAAAATTAAGAATATTATCCTATATATCCTAGATATAGAGAAAACCATTGCCTTATACCACACATTGAACCCAGTGGTCCTCGCTTTATAGTGAGTCTTTTTCTTATGTTTAAAAAATGTTGGAGTATTTTTTTTTTCAATCAATTTCCATTCAAAAAACGATATTAGCTTCATTTTATTATATAAATGAGGAATATTACCCTATAAATCCTGGAAATAGAAAAAATCGTTGCCTTATACCATACATGGAACCCAATCGGCCTCGCTTAATAGCGAGTTCTTTTCTTATGTTTAAAGGATTGTATAGGATTTTTTCAATTAATTTCCATAAAAAAACTATATTAGGGTGATTTGAATATCTAAATTAAGAATATTATCCTATATATCCTAGATATAGACAAAATGGTTGCCCTTTACGGCATATAGAACCCAATCGTCCTCGCTTTATAGTGAGTCTTTTTCTGATGTTTAAAGGATCCTGGAATATTTTTTCAATTAATTCCCATTCAAAAACGATATTAGGGTGATTTGATTATATAAATCAAGAATATTATCCTGTATATCCTAGATATAGAGAAAATCGTTGCCCTATAACACACATTCAACCCGATCGTCCTCGCTTTATAGTCTTTTTCTTATGTTAAAAAGATGTTGGAGTATTTTTTTTCAATTAATTTCCATTCAAAAAGCGATATTAGCTTGACTTTATTATATAAATGAGGCACATTACCCTATAAATCCCGGAAATAGAGAAAACCGTTGCCTTATACCATACATGGAACCCAGTCGACCTCGCTTTATAGCGAATACTTTTCTTAAGTGTTGTGGAGTATTTTTTCAATTAATTTCCATAAAAAACTATATTAGGGTGATTTGAATATATAAATAAAGAATATTATCCTATATATCCTAGATAGAGAACATGGTGGCCCTTTACCACATATAGAACCCAGTCGTCTTCGCTTTATAGTGAGTCTTTTTCCGATGTTTCAAAGATGTTGGAGTATTTTTTTCAATTAAAAACTATATGAGGGTGATTTGATTATATAAATCAAGAATATTTTCCTTTATATCATAGATATAGAGAAATCGTTGCCTTATAAAACACATTCAACCCGATCTTCCTCGCTTTATAGTGACCCTTTTTCTTATGTTAAAAAGATGTTGGAGTATTTTTTTTGAATTAATTTCCATTCAAAAACGATATTAGCTTGATTTTATTTTATAAATGAGGAATATTACCCTATAAATCCTGGAAATAGAGAAATCGTTGCCTTATACCATACATGGAACCCAATCCGGCTCGCTTTATAGCGAGTTCTTTTCTTATGTTTAAAGTGTTGTGGAGTATTTTTTGTCCCCCGCCTTTCGGAGAAAGTTGGGGGACTATTAAAATGGGTTCGTCTGTCTGTCTGTCTGTCTGTCCGTCTGTCCGTCACACTTTTTGGGACACAATAACTCTCTTCTTAATTGAGCTAGAATGTTCAAACTTGGTGTATGTGTTTATTAGGCCAATGCCTTGATGGACTTCGAAGATGAGCATTTTCGCTTAGGGTAAGCAGAGATAAGCTATTTGATTGGTTGATGCTTTGGAACACGATAACTTTAGTTCTAATTAAGTGAGAATGGTGAAACTTGGTGTATAGTTTCATTACAGTAATACCTTTTCTGCTCAGGGTAAGCAGGCGCCGATCCAGAGGGGGGGGGGGGTCCAGGGGGTCCGGACCCCCCTTCCCCCCCTGCTCAGCCTTGAAATTTTTTTTATGCGATTTTATTGGCGATTTAGACCTGTAATTTTGGAATTTACCTTCCGGAAATACGTCAGAATGAACCAAATTGAATCTAATTTACCAAATTAATCGGTTGAGCGCAATTAGTTAAGCAATTATCAAACCTTGACCCCCCCCCCTGCAAAAAATTTTGGATCCGCGCCTGGTAAGCAGAGCGATACGCAATTTGATTGGTCGAGACTTTGTGTTCGAAGATGAGCATTTTCCGCTTAGGGTAAGCAGAGATAAGCAATTTGATTGGTTGATGCTTTGGAACACGATAACTTGGTGTATATGCTTATTAGGTCAATGCCTTGATGGAGTTCGAAGATGAGCATTTTCTGCCTAGGGTAAGCAGAGATAAGCAATTTGATTGGTTGATACTTTGGGACAAGATAACTTAGGTTCATCTTGATTGATGATTTTTTATGCCAATACAATGACTGCATTCTCATTCAGTTATGGATTCGACAGTAACAGTGTATAGAAACGATAGACTCGGGCACAAGGGCCCTTTCCCTTGGCCAGAGGGTCTCTTTTGTCAAGCGTGGGGGCCCTTTTGTCTGCCTTTTGGGTCCCCCTAACTAGGGTACATTTTCATTTTTTTCGTCGGTTTTAGCATTTTTCTTTTTATAACTCTTTTGGATGACATTTCGTGTACAGTTTGATTGCTCGATACGTTTGAAAAAAATAAATGTGCGATTAATTAATATGTGTCATCTATTTATTTTGGGATTTCGGCGGGGGACATCAGCCTCACTATTGGCTTGTTTTCAATTAATTTCCATAAAAAAACCTATATTAGGCTGATTTGAATATCTAAATTAAGAATATTATCCTATATATCCTAGATATAGACAAGATGGTTGCCCTTTACCACATATAGAACCCAATCGCCCCCGCTTTATAGTGAGTCTTTTTCTGATGTTCAAAAGATGTTGGAATATTTTTTTAATTAATTCTCATTCAAAAATGATATTAGGGTTATTTGATTATATAAATTAAGAATATTATGCTATATATCCTAGATATAGACAAAATGGTTACCCTTTACCACATATAGAACTCAATAGTGAGTCTTTTTCTGGTGTTTAAAAGATGTTGGAGTATTTTTTCAATTAATTCCCATTCAAAAACGATATTAGGGTGATTTGATTATATAAATCAAGAATATTATCCTGTATATCCTAGATATAGAGAAAATCGTTGCCCTATAACACACATTCAACCCGATCGTCCTCGCTTTATAGTCTTTTTCTTATGTTAAAAAGATGTTGGAGTATTTTTTTTCAATTAATTTCCATTCAAAAAGCGATATTAGCTTGACTTTATTATATAAATGAGGCACATTACCCTATAAATCCTGGAAATAGAGAAAATCGTTGCTTTATACCATACATGGAACCAAGCCAGCCTCGCTTTATAACGAATTCTTTTCTTATGTTTAAAGGATTGTGGAGTATTTTTTCAATTAATTTCCATTAAAAAAACTATAATGGGGTGATTTGAATATCTAAATTAAGAATATTATCCTATATATCCTAGATATAGACAAAATGGTTGCCCTTTACCACATATAGAACCCAATCGTCCTCGCTTTATAGTGAGTCTTTCTGATGTTCAAAAGATGTTGGAGTATTTTTTTTTCAATTAATTCCCATTCACAAAATGATATTAGGGTTATTTGATTATATAAATTAAGAATATTATCCTATATATCCTAGATATAGAGAAAATCGTTGCCTTATAAATATATGACACATTGAACCCAATCGTCGTCTTTTTCTTATGTTTAAAAGATTTTGGAGTATATTTTTCAATTAATTTCTATTAAAATAAAATCTATATTATGGCGATTTGATTATATAAATTAAGAAAATTATCCTATATATCCTAGATATATAGAATATCGTTGCTTTATATCACACGTTGAACCCAATCGTCCTCGCTTTATAGTGAGTCTTTTTCTTATGTTTAAAAGATGTTGGAGTATTTTTTCAATTAATTTCCATTCAAAAAACGAGAAAATATTTGCCTCGCTTTGTAGAAATTAGGGTGATTTTATTATATAAATTAAGAATATTTTCCTATATACATGTATCCTGGATATAGAGAAAATCGTTGCCTTATACGGCACATTGAACCCAATGACAGTGAGTCTTTTTCTTATGTGTAAAAGATGTTGGGTTATTTATTTCAATTAATTTCCTATAAAAAAAGATATGGTGATTTTATTGTATAAATTAAGAATATGACCCTATATATCCCAGAAGTAGAGATAATCATTGCCTTATACCGGACATTGAACTCAATCGGTTCGCCTTATAGTTAATCTTTTTTATGTTTAAAAGATTTTTGAGTATTTTTTTCAATAAATTTCTATTAAAATAAAATCGATATTAAGATGATAAGATTATATAAATTAAGAATATCATCCTCTATATTCTACATATAGAGAAAATGGTTGTCTTATACCACATATATAACCCAATCGGCCTTGCTTTAAAGTATTGTGGAGTATTTTTGTTCAATTAATTTTTTTTTTTTTTAAAAAAGGATATTTGAATGATTTTATTATATAAATTAAAAATATTATCTATATATCCTAGAAATAGAGAAAATCATCATCGCCTTATACGCCACATAGAACCGAATCGACCTGGCTTTATAGTGATTACATAAATTTTAAAAATTAAAAATACGCACACGGCTCCGAACGCAACTGAGTTATAAACAAATTACTGTACCTGTTAAATTAAAGTTTCTGTTATATTAAAAATACGCACACGGCTCCGAACGCAACTGAGTTATAAACAAATTACTGTACTTGTTAAATTAAAGTTTCTGTTATATGACACGACAAAACGTGTTTTGGAATTAACTTCAAAATTTTCGACAAACTTATTAAAATTTTCATCAGATTGAAATACTTCTCTAGACATATTAGGTGGTATTGGAAATCGTCCTGCCTCAGAGACAGATCCAACGATAGTATTCTCAACTTCAGGGAGAATAAGTTTTATGTTCATCATAAAATAATAATAATAAACCGCCCCCTGCAACCTTAACCTTCATAAAAGTGGGAAGGGCCTAAACAACAGAAGGGCGGGGCTTAAACTATACTCGCTTTATACTATTTAGCAAAATCGTCCCGGCTTCATATCATTTAGCACTTACCAAGAAAATGGCGCCGAACGGATAAGATATCTGTCGAACAGAACGTACAAGGTCGGTAAAACGATAAGTTATTGATCGATTCGGCTGAAATTTGGTGTGAGGTCATTGCTAGCCCACCTAAACATTGCGAACTCTTCTAAAACAGCACGTGATCTCAAGCTTAGATTAACCAGTCTCTAAAAATAAAACACAATTTAACTGTCTAAAACATGGACTTGTACTTTTGATCACAAACAGCCATACACAACAGCATGAGAAGTTCTTGAATTTACATGAAGTAGGAATTTTCAAAAGTCTTGTAAATCTTGAACACTTACAGAGCATTTCGAAACGAAGCCTTTTAACATATTGGATGCTTTTGTGGCTTGTTGGGCTAAACATTATTCCCAGGTACTTGTAGAAAGAAACAACTTCCAAAGGTTAATTAGTTATTAATAAACTTTGATGTGTCTCTTTAATTATAAATTTCAAACTAACTTTGACCTCTTGAAATGACCTTAAAATTTTATAATTTTGTTTCCTGTTTTAGAATTTCCGTTTGTGTTTTAGAATTCCGCTATGATTATTTTATAATTCACTCATCAGTAATGTGACCTTTTTGACCTAATCATTTATAATTTCGTTTTTTTTTTAAACATTCCTATTAGACTGATACCGACACAAGCTGAGCTCAAACTTATGTCAATACCAGTGTCACATTATCAAGAATGTCAATCAAATATGGCCAGTATATGAATGACATCCTATTTAATTTAATGTATCTACAACTATGTTCAGAGAAAATGACCGTACGCTCCATCCAATCAGAACACAGTCCATATTTTATAAAGACAACAATCAAAATATACATAGCTTTTTACTACACATATAATACTATATCCAATATATATTATATTCTATATACATTAACACAGGTGCTAGAAACTAGTGTTTGTAGTAATTCGACCTAATGTCAAACTACACATTCTAATCATCTCGTATTATGTCGACAGCGTATAACAGCAAAAATATATTAAAAGTAGCATATATATCACGTTCCTAAGCAAAAATTAAATTCATAAAAACACCCTATAAAACTCGTATTAATGACTTTGCGATAAACTCAAAATTGAACGAGCCATTAATTTCAGTTTTTTCCCAAGAAAAACTATACCCAAAATCCCTAAAGTACGGTGGCTGATAAGGGACATGAAAAATAATATAATTTGATTTTTTTAATATTCACCCAAGTCAATTTTAATATAATTTGTTTTTTATAATTTTCACCCAAGTCAATTTTAATTTTCACCCAAGTCAATTTTAATATAATTTGTTTTTTTATAATTTCCACCCAAGTCAATTTTAATTTAATTTGTTTTTTATAATTTCCACCCAAGTCAATTTTATTTTAATTTGTTTTTTTATAATTTTCACCCAAGTCAATTTTGATTTAATTTGTTTTTTTATAATTTTCACCCAAGTCAATTTTAATTTCCACCTAAGTCATTTGTAATATAATTTGTTTTTTTTTATAATTTTCACCCAAGTCAATTTTAATTTCCACCTAAGTCAATTTTAATTTTCACTCAAGTCAAGTTTAATTTTCACCCAAGTCATTTGTAATATAATTTCGATTCTGATGAATTTCCACCCAGCGCGTGACGTCATCAACCAGGAAATTTGATCATATCTCCCCAGTTCTCCGTTTCCTCCACAGGCTGCTCGTCAAAAAAAGGTTTAAGGGTTCGGACTTGCGGGTTCGGACTTGCGGGTCCAAACTCCCAGAGTGTTAGAAGGCATTACCAAGGCCTACCCTCAGGCCAAATTTGTGGCCCCAGGGCCCACGGGGAGGGGCGGGGTTTAGAAAAACGTGACCTCGAGAAAAACATGTCTCGGCGGAGGGTAGAAACGGGAATATGGGGTTTAAGGAGGGGTAGCCTAATCCCCATCCCACCTTGCTTTATGAATTCAGGCTAAACCCCTGAATCCTCTAAAAATGACAAATGTTTTGGAAGGAGATCGGGGGGGGGGGGCGATGATCAGGTCGGGTAGAGTTCTAATCCGACACCTGAATAAAATCGGAACCCCTTGGTCGATCCTGCTCATTTTTGGCGGGCGCCCTCCAAATTCCATGGACCCACTGCCCATGGGGGCTGAGTTAAGGGCTTTTTCTAAGGGGCACCGAAATGACAAAAGCGATTTTTTTTTCTGTTTTTGCCAATTTTTCATGTGGATTATTGCTACGCCCGACCCTTCCCGAGGGTCAATTGACACCAAATTTTCTGGGCAGGTATTCCACCCAAGCACCCATCTTTCGACCAAACACATTTCCCAAAAGAAAATGTTGATCCCGACCCATGGGAAGTGAACGGTGGTCATTTTCCCGGTTGTACACAAAGTTAAAAAAAAATAGAGATGGAACTAGATGTTCGATTTTAATTTTGAGACCATTTTTGGATGCCCGAAGGTGGAAATGGAGGGCGGGGGAGGTAGCCGAAGTTTCGAAGAGATAGGACCATTTTTGAAAAAAACTTCTGTCATAACAATGTATTAAGCTGCGGTCAGGCAAAGGGGCCTTTCAGGCATTTTGATGCAAAAAATCACGATTTCCCCCACTACCGGTCGCCAAGGCTGAAATGTGACGGCCCCTGGCGACTCCCCGGCGTCTATATACTTCAAGAATTACCCAACCTCGGAACCTCCCAATGGGTGCATCTGGGTGTTTACAGAACGAAATCGGGTGTTTTTTGGTCCAAATTGACAAAGTTTGAGCGATTGCCTGAAACGAGGGGCCATGTTTGGGGCCATATATCTCGGCCCCTATAAATCAGAATCCATTCTTTTCTTTCGGATCAGTAACCAGGCGAATTATAATCGATTTATTAGAATTCCAAGTCACTGAGCACTACCACCCGGGCGGAGGGATGTCCCAAACATGGCTTTCCAAATCATCCGGATTACTTCAAAGGCCATACATCGGTTCCTATGGGGCGTGCAAGCTCGATTTTTGGGAGGGACATGGCCCGAGAGTTCAGAAAAAATTGTCGTTCGAATTTTTTGATTAAAAAAAAACACAAATGGGGAGCATGCCCCCCCCTCCCTCTCGAACTTTGTATGGGAATACAACCCCATAGCCCTTAAAACTTGCCCTGATCATCCCCGGAACCCAATGTTACAAAACTCCAATTTGAGGTCACCGGGAGTCTCGTTTTGGCTAACACGCAATTTTTTAATGAAATGTGGGGGTAGGGGGGTCTGGAGACTATTCTCCCGCTCACAGTGACCTGGAGAAAAATGAACCAGCAACGCTAAAACAGAAAACCCTTACCATTACCCTAACCCACAATCCACATCTAGCGTTCTTCGTTGTCATCACGCGCTGGGTGGAAATTCAACAGAATCGAAATTATATTATAATTGACTTGGGTGAAAATTAAAATTGACTTGGGTGAAAATTATAAAAAACAAATTATATTACAAATGACTTGGGTGGAAATTAAAATTGACTTGGGTGAAAATTATAAAAAACAAATTAAATTAAAATTGACTTGGGTGAAAATTATAAAAAACAAATTATATTATAATTGACTTGGGTGAAAATTATAAAAAACAAATTATAATAAATTTGACTTGGGTGGAAATTAAAATTGACTTGGGTGAAAATTAAAAAAAACTAATTATATTAAAATTGACTTGGGTGAATATTAAAAAAATCAAATTATATTATTTTTCATGTCCCTTATCAGCCACCGTAGTAAAGTTAACCACACGGGATTTTAACATAACCTATTCAAAAAAAAGTAGGGGATATTTGATTTTGGGGGCATAATACTAAAATATGCAAATGACTACGAAAAAAGTCACTATAGAACCTAACAGAAGAAACATTTCCAGTTACATGTGACGCCCAAACGCACCAATAGCTACCGCATGGAATGCAGATGATACTTGGGATCATCATGGGGGTCCAACCCATGATTTGCACGACTCTGACTTTGAATGTTACAGTCATTGTGGCATTGAATTCCAGGGTGGAAACATCAGTTTAATTGTTTTAGTGACCAGAAAACAAATTTTGTTATGCGTCGGCTTACCCAAAATGAAAGGTTACGTGCCCTTGGCATGCTACAGATCGGCACGACACAGGCGGTTGTGGCGCGGACGATGAATGTTTCTCAGTCTGTCATAAGCAGGCTATGGTCCAGATACCGTGATACACAATCTGTACAGGACAGACCACGCTCAGGTCGGCCCAGGACCGATTTATCCGTACCTTGGCCTTGAGAAATCGTGTCATCACAGCAAATCAGATCAGCGCTCGTCTTCAAACAGACACTGGTGTGAGAGTGAGTGACCAGACGATTCGGAATCGACTGCATACGAGTCATCTTCGCGCCCGACGTCCTCGCGTGATCCCTTGTTTGAGAGATCATCACATTCAGGCAAGACGTCGTTGGTGTAGGGATCGTCAACACTGGGATAATCGACGCTGGAGCAATGTGATGTTTTCAGATGAGTTAAGGTTCACTGTTGATTTTTTGGACAGACATAGGAGGGTGTGGCGTCGTCGAAACGAGCGCTTCCAAGGCGTTAACGTCATCAGACATGATGGGGGTGGTTCTGTTATGGTGTGGGGAGGCATCACTGTTGCTTTAGGAACGGCTTTACATGTTGTTGCAGGGCGTGTTACAGGCCAGTAATACCGGGACAACATCTTGGCAGTCCATGTTGTGCCGTTCGCACGACGTCATGGCCGCCGTTTCATCTTCCAAGATGACAACGCAAGATGTCACAGGGCCAGGATCGTTACATGTTACCTCCAACAACAGAACATCACCACATTACCTTGGCCAGCACTGAGTCCCGACCTCTCCCCCATCGAGCATGTCTGGGACATGCTTGGACAGAGGTTACGTCAACGTCAACAACGTCCTGCCAATGTCCAAGAACTTGCTGCTGCGTTGCAACAGGAATGGGACAATCTGGACCAAAATGACCTTAGACGTCTCATTAGGAGTATGCCACGTCGGATCAATGCTTGTTTGGCAAACAGAGGAGGATTTACCCGTTACTGACTTTGTTGTGATGCTGTGGTAACTTTGCTGTTTGACCCCGGGTATCATTTTACCCTTATAATGGTCAGCCTGTGCCTTACTTAGTCTAACGATCATTTGGAATAAATCGATGAATGTGAACTTCGTTTCATTTTGTCATTTGTTTCTTCGCCAGTTTAATTAGGTGACTTTAATAACACTTAAAAATCAAATATCCCCTACTTTTTTTGAATAGTATATAAGGACGACACAAAAACATAACAAAATAGCAACTCAACTTTTTAGTCTTAAATCGACTAAAACCATAATCTTGAGACTTTGGACTAGGGCCCCAAAAATTATATTATATACGAAACAACAAATAACACATATTAACGAATTACAGTAGAGAGCCATCTTGAAAACTAGAGTTAAACAATCACAAACGTCATGCTTAGATCTGCCGTCTTACCACTGCATTCCGGAGACAACATTAGTTCCTATTTTATTCCTATTCCGTTTCTTTATTTTTATTAATTCGTAGTTATATCAAAGAAAATTTTGTTTTGTTTTAAAACCTACTCCGTAGAGACTCTCTTTAAGATTAATTACTCGAATTTACTACAGGTCATGTTAACCCGATAATATACATACCTAGCTCATGATATTATTTTGTTTACTAAACCTATCAATCAAAACTTATGAATGGATATAATGTATTTCCTACAGATAAATTTTAACAGTTTAGTTTCTAATTAGATTTTTAAACTTAAATTAATATTATTTGGTCTTTTAACAAATGCAACATATCTAACTTAACAAACAAAATGTATTTACCAAGATTTTTGCGAATATCATACGATTTCTCGTATTTCAACCAAAAATTCTTCTCTGTTGCTGTATTTATCTCAGGCGCGGATCCACGGGGTCCAGACCTCCCCCCTGCTCAGTCTTGAAAATTTTGTATGCGATTTTATTGGCGATTTAGACTTGTAATTTTGGAATTTACCTTCCGGAAACACGTCAGAATGAACCAAATTGAATGTAATTTGCCAAATTTCTCTGGGGGGACCCCCAAACCCCCCGTTAATCAGTTGAGCGCAATCAGTTAAGCAATTATCAAACCTAGACCCCCCCCCCGCAAAAAATCCTGGATCCGCGCCCGTATCTTCTTTAATTAGCGTGTTCCAATATGGATTCTTCTTCTATAGTAACTTCGTAACCCAAAGGTCTAAACTTCAGCACGGCGCGAAATCAAATATTTATGTATTCTTCTTCTAAATGCCTTCCACCAGAATACCAGGTCCGTTCCATACAAATTCATAAAATAGTGAATTTAATATTTGAAAAAGTAGAATCCAACACTATTAACAGTTGCCGGGTAAAGAATTTTTGAAATGCAGAATGTTTTAATTATTTGTATTTTTCCAGTTAAATATAATTTATGTTTATCCCATACTTTTAATATTTGTTCTATTTCAGTTATTCTATTTGTAAAATTTAATTTACCGGTAATATGAGTTTCTTTTGAAAATTAATGTAGACCGAGAATTTTTATGAATTTTTAGCATAAAACTATACCGGTTGATTTTAATTTTTGCATTAAATTCATATCGCAGCTATTTAAATCTATCGCCTCTGTTTTATTATATAACGTTAATTTTAAGCCCCGAAACTAAACCGAAAAGTCTCAATATCTCAAATAAATGTCGTGCGGAGCTAAAAAAAATGCCGTTATATATCGTCAGCAAAGGCTACAACTTTTATGGATTTACGACCAAATTTTATTCCATTTAAATTTACATCGTCTCTAATAGCGTATAATAACAGTTCTACGATCAAATTAAAAAGATTGGATGAAATTGGATCGCCTTGTCGAACACCCCGTTTTACATGAAAATAAGGGGTTGTATAAATCCATTGTTTATTACACATGTGATATTCTTGTAAAGGGTTTTTACCCATCTAATAAAATTACGTCCGAAACCGTACGACGATAAAGCCTGTATTTAAAAAATCATGATTTATGCTATCGAAGGCTTTTTAGAAGTCTATAGCCGAAAGAAAGCCTATTATTCTTTTTTGTTTTGCAAGATCAAAGTCGGAAATAATACGGGATATTTTCATGAATGTGGCGACCTGGTATAAACGCGGATTGACTGGTTCAAAAATGGTATAAACTTTGCTCATCAACTTCACATCGACGTTAACAAGCGTAATGGGTCTCCAGTTAGTTAAGCATGTTCTATCTTTATTACCTTTAGGAATGAGCTTAATAACCGATTGACGTTGTGTTATATGGAGGGGGATCCTCGCCAAAACTTTCAATTTGTGAAAATACATTTGTCGATTTGTGAAAGTACATTTGTTAATTTGTCAAAATATAAAATACATTTGTCGATTTGTGAAAGTACATTTGTTAATTTGTCAAAATGCAAAATACATTTTTTCATGTGTGAAAATACACCTGTCGAACCTACAAAGCACAAATTTTGAAATAACACAGCTTAACTTTATAGTTTCAACATATGTAATTTCAACATTTGTATTTTCAAGATATGTAATTTCAACATTTGTAGTTTCAACATTTGTAGTTTCAACAGTTGTATTAACGACACTTGCATTATCGAGCCTTGCATTAGCAAGCCATGCATTAGCGAACTATGACCATATTTGGGTTGATGACGTTGATCATTATGGAGGGGGATCCTTGCCAACGATGATGCAAGGCCTGGATGCAGGCCAGGAAGATTTTTTTATATTTTTTATCCCCTCCCCCCTAAAAAATTTCACATAGCTGAAATGGCGTCATCTTAACCATGGACCTTATAATAAGGTCCATGTCTTAACTAAGAAAATGAGGGTTGACAAGTTACTTTTGTGTTAGGGTTAGTCCTTTCAGTGGCAGGTATTTGATAGCTGCCTTATAGCCAGTTTTGTCCATTTCTGGTGATTCCTGATGGGTTAATCACACACAAGATGGTCTGGTATGAAAACAATATTAACACTACAGGTGCAGTTCTTATGAAATGAAATGAAATGAAATGGGGTTTAACGTCCTACTCTTCTGCACCTGTCCATGATTGTACTTTCTTGGTGACAAAAGTCTGCTTCAATCTGGCCTCACAATACCATTTTATGCATTTTGTCAGTTTGAACCATCATCTTTTATGGGTCATTTCGTTATCAGCGAGATGCACACTTTCATTTAAAATTAAATTGAACTGATACCTCGAATGTGTGAATATAAATTTTTCTCGAGCCTCGGGGTCGATATTATGGTGTCAGCTTGGCCCCCAGGGCCGAAACCAACTGTTATGGACAATTTCGAACTCAGTGAGATGTACTCTTCCATTTAAAATTGGTTTGACTGATACTTCGAATATATGAGTATCAGGGGCGTAGCCGTGAAATATATATTGGGGGGGGGGGGGTCCGCAACGGGGTGGGGGGTACCCCCATAAATTTTGTTTAAAGTCTCATTTTTCTGTTAACATCACACCAATACAATGTTTATCATGTTTACAGACCTTAGCACCGGTCTTCCCCGAGAGGCGAAGAAGCGTGGCTTACTTACTCCCACCAAATATTTGACGGCTGCAAACACTTTTTCCTGCTATATCAGTCCATGAACAAAGCAATTTCAAAGTGGCCTGATATAGCCTAATTAAGGTGGCTTGCTGACTCGAATTCCAATCACTCGTTTACACCCACGAAGACGGGACCCTTGGGAGAAAATTTTGAAAATTGACCTGCCACATACACGTTTTCCTGCTATTCCAGCCTATAGTCTGTGAATACAACAACATCAATTTGTTCCAATATAGCCTACCTGGCTGCCCAGAACCAATCAATCTTCGCGGGCTATGGGAGACTTACCCTCTCGGAGAAAATTTTGAAAATTTAACCACCGCGAATGCGTTTTCTGTTATTCTAGCCTGTGTGAGCAAGTCCAAAAGTATCCAATGGTTCTGTAACCGAAATCCCACTCTGAATTCCAACCATCCAATCACACTGTTGCAGTTGCATTCACAAAGCAGAGTGGCCCCCAGACAAAATGTTTTAATCAATAGTCAACGCAGTACTAAATCGTGGTATTCAGTTAAAAGAAAAGTGAAATAAGTGTTTTATTAGGACTCGATGACAGTTACGGAAGAAAAACTAGAAATGCCCGAGGCAGGTTTACGGGCTGCGGCCAGTTTTCTTCGACCCCTCAAGAAAATTTTGGAATATTTGATGGCCACAAACGCGTTTTACTGCTATTCCAGTCCTAAAATTAGTTTTTTTTTAGATTTCGGGCACTTTACTCTGCCAAATTTTTTTTTTTTGGGGGGGGGGGGGTCCAAGTATATTCAGACCCCCCCAGGAAAACAATTGGGGGGGTCCGACCCCCCCGGACCCCCCATGTGTGACGCCCTTGATGAGTATAACCTATTTTTGACCCTTCGGCTCTGCGGTCCATATTTAGGGTGTCAATTTGGGCCGTCCAAGGGCCATAAGCGTCTGTTATGGGCAACTTCGTACCTAGTGAGATGTACTCTTTCATTTAGAGTTGGTTTTGACCGGTACCGCGAATTTATTGCCCCATCGTCTTAGGTCGTCAATTTGGGCCATTCCATGGGCCCAATCGTCTGTTATGGATAATTCCGTAATCAGCGGCATATACTCTTTCAATTAACATTAGTGTCTACTAATAACTCGAGTGTATTCTTTCATTTAAAATTGGTTTTGACCGGTACCTCGAATGTATGAGTTTAACCCATTTTTGGGGTCATTATAGGGGTCACCAGGGTCACACCCATGGACTGGGCCCCGGCAGACGCCCACTTCTGTGCATCCCAGGTTAGTATGTAGATGCCTATATATATGGTCAGATATTGGTGACTCTGGAGCCCAAAATGGGTTAAACTCATACATTCGAGGTATCGGTCAAAACCAATTTTAAATGGAAGAATACACTCTACTGAGTACGAAATTGCCCATAACAAACGATTTTGGCCATGGGATTGCCCAAACTGACCCCCCCCCATCCTCCCTGGACGGCTTAAAAAAGGGTTATATCCATACATTCGAGTTATTAGTAGACACTAATGTTAATTGAAAGAGTATATGCCGCTGATTACGGAATTGTCCATAACAGACGATTGGGCCCATGGAATGGCCCAAATTGACACCCTAAGACGATGGGGCCATAAATTCGCGGTACCGGTCAAAACCAACTCTAAATGAAATAGTACATCTCACTAGGTACGAAGTTGCCCATAACAGACGCTTATGGCCCTTGGACGGCCCAAATTGACACCCTAAATATGGACCGCGGAGCCGAAGGGTCAAAAATAGGTTATACTCATATATTCGAAGTATCAGTCAAACCAATTTTAAATGGAAGAGTACATCTCACTGAGTTCGAAATTGTCCATAACAGTTGGTTTCGGCCCTGGGGGCCAAGCTGACACCATAATATCGACCCCGAGGCTCGAGAAAAATTTATATTCACACATTCGAGGTATCAGTTCAATTTAATTTTAAATGAAAGTGTGCATCTCGCTGATAACGAAATGACCCATAAAAGATGATGGTTCAAACTGACAAAATGCATAAAATGGTATTGTGAGTCCAGATTGAAGCAGACTTTTGTCACCAAGAAAGTACAAACATGGACAGGTGCAGAAGAGTAGGACGTTAAACCCCATTTCATTTCATTTCATAAGAACTGCACCTGTAGTGTTAATATTGTTTTCATACCAGACCATCTTGTGTGTGATTAACCCATCAGGAATCACCAGAAATGGACAAAACTGGCTATAGGGCAGCTATCAAATACCTGCCACTGAAAGGACTAACCCTAACACAAAAGTAACTTGTCAACCCTCATTTTCTTAGTTAAGACATGGACCTTATTATAAGATGACGCCATTTCAGCTATGTGAAATTTTTTAGGGGGAGGGGATAAAAAATCAAAAAAAATCTTCCTGGCCGGCATCCAGGCCTTGCAGCATCGTTGGCAAGGACCCCCCTCCATAATGATCAACGTCATCAACCCAAATATGGTCATAGTTCGCTAATGCATGGCTTGCTAATGCAAGGCTCGATAATGCAAGTGTCGTTAATACAACTGTTGAACCTACAAATGTTGAAATTACATATCTTGAAAATACAAATGTTGAAATTACATATGTTGAAACTATAAAGTTAAGCTGTGTTATTTCAAAATTTGTGCTTTGTAGGTTCGACAGGTGTATTTTCACACATGAAAAAATGTATTTTTGTTGTACGACAAATCGACAAATGTATTTTGCATTTTGACAAATTAACAAATGTACTTTCACAAATCGACAAATGTATTTTGTATTTTGACAAATTAACAAATGTACTTTCACAAATCGACAAATGTATTTTCACTAATTGAGAGTTTTGGCGAGGATCCCCCTCCATAGTGTTACAGATAAAGATTCTTCTTCAAAGCTACAGTTATATGAGTCTAATGATAAAACATAAACATCAGACCAAAAATGTCGATAAAATTCAATTGTGATACCATCATTTCCTGGAGATTTATTTATTTTAAACGAACTTATCAATAATCAATTTTGAATTCAAATAAATCCTTCTGATACAGGTCTAAAATCTGTTATAAAACTGTTTTTCTTTTAAAACACGTATCTCTCAACGCATAATAAGTTTTTATAAAAAAAAAAAAATATTTCACCCGATATTTCAATGGGGTCAAATATGACAGAGTCGTCTGATTTCTTAATCTTTTTTTATTGTAGTAGCGCATTTTCTTTCTTGTTCTAAGTTTAAAAATAATTTTGTGTTTTTTTCCACCGCTTTCATACCCGGAAATTTTAAACTGAAGCTAAGCGGCCAAAAATGCCATATTCAATATACATGTAATTAATATATATACCACTCTCTAATCTAAGAGGTTATGCTAATTACTTATATTGAATATGGCATTTTGGCCTTTTAGCTTCAGTTTATAATTTCCACCATATGTCTCAAGTTGAACATTAAGAACGAGTCCAGTACACCACATAGCTGCTGTGTCTTGTATTATAAGTGTACTGGTCATTGTCAGATACAGGGCTATATGTATTGACTAAAACTTAGATCATTATAGATACTTATTCCTTATACTTGCATAAGTTTTAAAAACACATGTTTCATTTTTATAGTTGTACGAAATCTAATTGATGTAGCAAGCATGTCCGTGTGTTTATTTGACGAGGAAAAATAAGGAAATAATGAAAAGTACAAAATGCACAAAAACAGTAAATTTTTACACTTAAAGCAATGGTATAATACATAAACACTGAACGTTTCGGTCATAATCAAGTTATTATAACAATATCACACGATGATGTTTAAAGTAGATTATTTGGACACAAAATGAAGATGAAACTCTAAAGTGGAAATACTTAGAGGGTTTCGATTTAACACCCCAATATAATTTTGATACGACCTATTGAGTTCCCGTAGATGACAATTTTAGTAAGATGATTGACTGTTTATAATTCAATAATTTAAAAGGAATAAAATAATAATTATAATAATAATAATTTATTTTATTAAAATGTCACAAATCGTATTTACAGAGATTTTACATCGTAATACAAATGATTTCTGGCCAACATAGGCCTATGAGACACTACAGTTAAAAACATTAGATACTATAATATTAAATAATACAATATAAATACTATAGTACGTAATCTCCTGTATCTAAAATATCAATCTGAATCATAAAATTCCAAAAACGTTAAATAATAGAGTATAAAGCAATAAATACTAGTAAAACAGTTAATTACGTAATCTCCTGTGTCTAAAATATCAGTCTAAATCATAAAATTCCAAAACTATAGGTAAAAAACAGAGATAAAATAAAGTATATGTGTAAAATACATATTCTAGCAATGAAATTCCACCCAATATGTTAAAAACAATCATACAAAAGTTCTAAAAAGTGAATGTTTTGTGTCAATCACAGGATTTAAAACTATGCCGCGTTTTTCAGGGTATTTCGTCTATTTGTGAATTTTTCTAGAAACATTCCAAGTTGACGTTCAATGGGGTTTATTAAAATATAGAGAAACTCCTCATATGTAGCTAAAAGATTAAAATCTTGTTTTTTTTAACTTTAATGAAAGATCTGATCGTAGATCATTGTAACATGGGCATTGGGATATAATATGGAATTTATCTTCAATTAGGTTTCTATCCGAGAATTTGCATAGTCTTTGTTCTAGGGGAGTCAAGGGCTTCGTATAGCGGCCAGTCTCTATTGTGATTGGGAAAGAGTCACTCCTCAGCTGACATTTCAATCTCCGTTGGTATCTGGGTATGCGTAGGTCAGTGACATAAGCCTCATGTGATACGCATGATTTAAACTTCCTGTATGTTCGCAACTTGTTACCGTTAACATTGTTACGGTCATTGAAAACGTCTGATAAGTTCTCTTAGTTTACACTTTGCAACATTTGAGACATATTTTACACTAATATTACCATTCAAGACAATACTATTGATATTAATAGATTTTACAAACTTATAAACACTATTTATCCACCCCTTTTCTTTTTACAACGACATAAATATGAAAAAATCTTAAATAGTAAGCGATTGTTATCAAGGAGATACAGTTTACAGAGTTGTCTGATACATTCTAATTTTTGTTAAGTGAAGCAACTTGTCCAACCCATATCACCTCTAACTGATAAATTGGAAGTGGACCTACCCACACCCAAGAAAAAATTCATTGCTTTATTTTGTACTGAATTTATACATGAATAAGATGCCAGCGCAATAATACAATATTGGCTCGACTGAAGCCTCATAATAGAGTCGTAAACACTTTGTAGGACATTCTACCAGAATATTTAAATTTAAAATTAGTGCATAAAACACCTAAAGCTCTACTGGCTGATTTTGCGAGTTCTTTTGCAGTTTTTGACATGTCTAAATGTCCATTTAACCATAATCCTAAATAACGATAGGTGTCACTGTATAGGTATCCTTAATAACGATAGGTGTCACTGTATACAATCTCATGTTAACTTTAAAAGCATGACATGATCTTGTTCTAGAGGACAATTTTGGTTTTGGCCGTATTAAGGTTCATTTTCCATTTGTCACACCAGTTTGAAAGCACTTGTAAGAGCTTTTCCACGGATTGTTCGCCTGGGGCTATCAGGGCTATATCATCAGCATATAACAATATGGAAACATAATTAGTGTATCCTATTTGGACACCAACAGTTTATTTTTGTAATATCCCTTGCTAAATCATTTATATATACAGAAAATAAAGCTGGTGATATCAAACAGCCTTGTTTTACACCTGACTCGATACCGAACCATGGCGAGAGTTGATTGTTAACCCGTACAGCACATTTTGTATGATCATACAGTGATTTAAGAGTTTCAAGCATCTTTCCACTTAAACCAATATCCTGCAATTTATGCCACAGATAAAGGCGAATCAGACCGTCGAACGCTGATTTGAAGTCAACATAACATATAAATGTTGATTTTTTGCTCATTTTTCTATCATTAATTATGTTATATAACGAATAAATGTGGTCTGAACACCCCCGATGTTTTCTGAAACCATTCTGACAATCAGATATCAAATTATTAAATTCCAACCATTTAGTTAATGTAGTATTTAAAATATGGCAGTAAACTTTACTCGGTACAGAAATCAACGATATACCTCTATAATTTGATACCTGTTTATCATCAGAATTTGGTTTCAAAATTGGGTGAATAACATTTGTAGTCTACTGGTCGGGCACTACACCAGAAGAAAAACAGCGAGAACACAGTTCATGGAGAATTGTTACAGCAGTTTCATTTTTCAAAATTTCCGCTGGTATTTGATCATAGCCGGAAGCTTTTCTAAGTTTCAGTTCATTCACTGCCCTCCGAATCTCTTCCTTGGATATCTCAAGATTAAGCACATCACAGTTAGGATTGTCAACATTATTCAATTCTGGGATTTCGAGTGGATCTGCGTGTTGGCTATTATATAATTTATTAAACCCCGATTTCTAAATATCCAATACACATTTTGGGTCACGTGTAAGACTTCCATCTTCAGTTTTAATAGTATGTGGTATTCGTCGTGTGCGTTCATTTGCTATACCAATCTTGCCAATGACTTTCCAGAAATATGGGGAATTTGAATCGCAGCAAAGTTCACTTAATTCCAATTGTGTTAGCTTCTGATACTTTCGTTTATTCTTCCGGTGTATATTATCGAAGTTTTTCCTATCAGCACAATAGTTTTGTCTTAAAACCTTTCTTTGAATATGTCTATTTTCCTTTAACCACAGTTTCTCCGATTGTTTACCCTATTCCACAAAATAGTTAATTCCGGATTCCAATATGGCTTGAATTTAGACCTTATATTTTGTCCATTCTCAGGTTTCACATAATTATCTTTATAAGGAATATTGGATTCCATTTCACCAAGTAAGTACTTATGAAATTCATTGTAAGCTGATTGTATAGATTGTTGAGATATTGATTGTTTTTCAATCTGATATATTTTATTCAATACAGTAGTTAAAATTTCAAAATTTCTGAATTCAATAAAAAGTCTTTCGGGATACTTGATAGATCATATTTCCTTATTACACGATTATCTAAGTATAATACGCTTGTTGGCTCGGTTGGGTCAATGTCTACCTCCCAAATGAGTAGCGAATGGTCCGGCGTAGAGTCTGGGTGTATCTTCAGTTGGTCTATAACATCAGACATTTTCAGAACGGAAAATGTTTTTACACGGTCCACATTTCCATGTGGTGTACATACATAATCAACAACGGATTTTCCACTTGGACTGATACATGTAAAATCCTGGGTTCCCACCCTACCGTTCACCATTAGAAGATTTGACACGGTTAGGAAGTCTAGAAATAGGTTGCCATAATAATTTTCCTTTGTATCAATTACTATCCTTGGTTGAATATCGTCAACACCGTCAATGATATCTGATGATTCACCACAACGTGCATTAAAATCGCCACATATATAAACATCACCAGTATTTTGGAAACAGTAAACCTGATTGAGTAGAGTTTCAAAAAAACTTTTTGGTTCGGTAGGTCTGATTGAGCCTTGTGGTGGAAGATAACAAACAGCAGCACATACTGATAAAGTTGAATTAATTCCAGTTACATGAACCCACAAAATATCCTCAACACTTGCGTCCAAAACAGACACATTAAAACAAGTTCCAATAAGTTCCTCTTTGATTAAAAACCCCACACCGCCACTTCCCCTCTGGGAATTTTTATGAAGTTTTTGTCGGTTATGTCCATACCATTTAAAACCAAGTAAATTAATTTTATGTTCTCCTATTAAAAACGTTTCACAAATACCTAGGATGTCACAGTTCGCAAATCGTAAAGTTCTATGATTGAAATCATTGTTTCCATTTTGTTTGTGTGAAAAACCACGGCTATTCCAGACACTAAACCGGAGATGACATCATGCTGACTTGTTGAGTATTCGCCCATCTCTGACTACATACTTCTTATCTTTACCAATTTCTTTTAAAACAGTTCTCAAATTTGATTCCTGTCTAATTTCTTCTAATGACTTGTCACTTTCAATGTAAACACAGCTATAGCTTGGCGCGTCTTTCAAACACCTTTTTCTTTCCATAACCTTGAGTTTGTCATCATGATTAATTAAGGTCACTATGACTAATCCTGGTTTGGTGTTTGGTGAAGTTTAGGTACGTTGGTGGTGAACTCTACTCTTTAGTTTCTTTCGTTCAACATGAGCTATGTTAATGTTTGTGAGTTGAAGACCGTCACTGATTAATTTGTTCACTTTATCCAACAATAAATCTTCAGTTTCTCCTTTGCATATTTCTAAGTTTTTAACTACGAAGTTTAATGATCTTGATCCCTCTTTTGTCTCACTTTCCAAAACTTTAAATTTATTGTCAAAATCTGTCCTTACTTTCTATGGAGCGGAATTTCACCCATAATTGTAAATCCTAACCTAGTAATGCGTATGCTAATATGCTTACTTCTATGCATGTAACTTCTTACTAACAAATGTTAAATTGGCTATTTAAACATGTAAAAATGCTCCGGGAATGTTTATGAAGTTTTTGTCGGTTATGTCCATACCATTTAAAACCAAGTAAATTAATTTTACGTTCTCCTATTAAAAACGTTTCACAAATACCTAGGATGTCACAGTTCGCAAATCGTAAAGTTCTATGATTGAAATCATTGTTTCCATTTTGTTTGTGTGAAAAACCACGGCTATTCCAGACACTAAACCGGAGATGACATCATGCTGACTTGTTGAGTATTCGCCCATCTCTGACTACATACTTCTTATCTTTACCAATTTCTTTTAAAACAGTTCTCAAATTTGATTCCTGTCTAATTTCTTCTAATGACTTGTCACTTTCAATGTAAACACAGCTATAGCTTGGCGCGTCTTTCAAACACCCTTTTCTTTCCATAACCTTGAGTTTGTCATCATGATTAATTAAGGTCACTATGACTAATCCTGGTTTGGTGTTTGGTGAAGTTTAGGTACGTTGGTGGTGAACTCTACTCTTTAGTTTCTTTCGTTCAACATGAGCTATGTTAATGTTTGTGAGTTGAAGACCGTCACTGATTAATTTGTTCACTTTATCCAACAATAACTCTTCAGTTTCTCCTTTGCATATTTCTAAGTTTTTAACTACGAAGTTTAATGATCTTGATCCCTCTTTTGTCTCACTTTCCAAAACTTTAAATTTATTGTCAAAATCTGTCCTTACTTTCTATGGAGCGGAATTTCCCCCATAATTGTAAATCCTAACCTAGTAATGCGTATGCTAATATGCTTACTTCTATGCATGTAACTTCTTACTAACAAATGTTAAATTGGCTATTTAAACATGTAAAAATGCTAATTCATATTACTTATTTCTTAAATATTGCAGTTAGAATTTGTGAGAGAGAAATGGGGTTTAACGTCCACTCAACACAAACTAGGTCATTTCGGGACTAACATATGGTTTAATTTTATTTCAATAATTCGCTTGCGCGTAGGGGTCTTTAGCAGTGGGAGGAAACCGGAGTTCCCGGAGGAAACCCACGAAGTTGAGAAGGCGCCCCTATCTCCATGTCACATACGCTCACACCAGGGCTCGAAACCACAGAGTTAGAATTTGTATTTTGTTCTTTTTCTATTATTAGTTTTAATTTATTGTAGTCTGTTTAGTTTCGTTAACATTTTGACATTTCACAAATGTTGCGCGGTAAAGCTGTCATAATTCTAAGCCAAATTTTGCTAACAGACGGCGCTGTTTACAATTGTATGGTGGCTCATTAGGAACACGTAAAATTACGCGATAAATAAATGGGCTATTTTATCGTGCATTTTCACAAATAATGCACTATCGATTGTTTTGGCTCATTTGTTTTCTAAAAGAATAATATATTGCAAGAACTCATTACTTCATGAATGAAAGTAAATAAATAATTATAAATCAGTCATACTTAGTTTAGCTTATCTCTTCCCCTCACAATTATGAAATGTTATACGCACACAAACATAGTATTTATGATATTATTGAAGTCACCTATATCGGCCCAGGCTTCCAAATCATCGGGAGTCGCTGTGCCTCGGTGAGTAAGTCACTGGCTCGGTAACCAGGAAATCTCGGGTTTCAATGGCCGGTCACCTCTGGCTTGCGGCTGTGGTTTAGAGCCCTGGTGTGAGAGCAATAAACGAAGAATTCGATTAGGTTCAATTCTGGCGCGTTTGGACCGTATTTTCCTGGATTTTAACCTCTGGTTGAGCCAAAATCGCTTACATAGCCTGTGCACCCCGAAGAGATCATAATTTTGATTAGCTATATATAATATGTTTTAAACATAAACAACAATCACTGGTGAATTCGATTTTGGAGGAAATCGGTCCGTAACTTCTCGTTAAAATTGCTCCGCCCCTTTACGCAAATACATGCAGTTACAAAGCAAGTAATACATATACATGTTCACAATGGGCCACCATATAGTATACAGCTTGACCCGATTTAAAGCTAAAATAATATAAAAAAAAAATTTACTTATGTGCCTAAAATATCTCATAAATTTGAGGGGAAAAATGATTACCTATTTATATTTATTTATTCACTCCCGTGCATGACGTAATTAGTTCTTACTATATATTTTATTGTTCTTTTAGAAACATATGCTAAATCGATCGATTTAGCAGTATTATTATGATAATTGCACGACAGAGAATCCTATTTATATATTTTAAACATATATAGAATAGTTTATGATTTTGGTCTATGTCGGGTTATGAAAAGAGCGAGATTTTGCATGTCCCCAATCAGCCTCCATACAATTGTAAACAGCGCCGTCTGTTAGCAAAATTTGGCTTAGAATTATGACAGCTTTACCGCGCAACATTTGTGAAAAGTAAAAATATTAACGAAACTAAACAGACTACAATAAATTAAAACTAATAATGGAAAGAGAACAACATACAAATTAGCATTTTTACATGTTTAAATAGCCAATTTAACATTTGTTAGTAAGAAGTTACATGCATAGAAGTAAGCATATTAGCATACGCATTACCAGGTTAGGATTTACAATTATGGGTGAAATTCCGCTCCATAACTTTAACTATCTCTGATTCTATTTGTTTTGAAACAGTTTCCTTCAGTTCCTCACCAATCTTATTCTCTAGATGACTCAACTCACTTTTCAATTTAGCATCAATAATTTTTGAGAGTTTATTTTCTAAATTTTTCTGGATATTTTCCATACTTTCAGTCAATTGGCGATGACTAAGACTTATCTTCGAGTTTATTTGAGTGCCAAGTTCAGCAACCATGCTAGCGAGTTAATCAAATTGTGACGTATCAGCCTTACTTATTATACATTTTGATTTCTTCGCGTTATTATCATCATTTTCTTCATTAAAAACGCCATCCTCGTATGTTCTCTTCTGACTATAAAGTCTTTGTCTTGAAGAACGGGTATGACTTGTTTCGTCAGTAAGTGTAGTTGGTGTCACAGTGTTTGTCATCACAATCTTTACATACGTTTCAGAAGTCGATAAATCCATTGAATCGGCGATATCCATTGACACAACGAAATTTTCCACACATGTAATTAATGTTATTATTCTTGAATAAATAAACGATAATAGTTTTCTTTGGTGTTTTAGTTGAGATATGCACTATAATAGTAAGTGCAGGGGGACCGCACTACACGAAAAACAAAAACCTATAAGATTAACCTGCTAAAAATATCAAATCAAGCGAATGGATCCGGGGGCCAGTCGTAAGCGTCCACTGCGCTGTACAGTCCCGGGCCTGTTATGGTACAGGCTTCACTAAAAATGATTTGAAAAAAAAAAGAGGTAACAGAAATAATGCGGCCGATCTTGATAATGGTCGTCTCTTCAATGGCGATAGTCTGCCAGTTGACGTCAGATGTCAAAACGTCAAACAATTTCAACAATAAGGGCGATAATCCGGATAGAATCTCGGAAAACGTCAAAATAATAAGTGTAGCGAGCAAACAGGAGCAAAGCCCGACAACGAGAACATTCTACAGTACGAAGGGCTAAAACTCTACTCTAATAGTAAGTGCAGGGGGACCGCACTACACGAAAAACAAAAACCTATAAGATTAACCTGCTAAAAATATCAAATCAAGCGAATGGATCCGGGGGCCAGCCGTAAGCGTCAACTGCGCTGTACAGTCCCGGGCCTGTTATGGTACAGGCTTCACTAAAAATGATTTGAAAAAAAAAGAGGTAACAGAAATAATGCGACCGATCTTGATAATGGTCGTCTCTTCAATGGCGATAGTCTGCCAGTTGACGTCAGATGTCAAAACGTCAATCAATTTCAACAATAAGGGCGATAATCCGGATAGAATCTCGGAAAACGTCAAAATAATAAGTGTAGCGAGCAAACAGGAGCAAAGCCCGACGACGAGAACATTCTACAGTACGAAGGGCTAAAACTCTACTCTAATAGTAAGTGCAGGGGGACCGCACTACACGAAAAACAAAAACCTATAAGATTAACCTGCTAAAAATATCAAATCAAGCGAATGGATCCGGGGGCCAACCGTAAGCGTCCACTGCGCTGTACAGTCCCGGGCCTGTTATGGTACAGGCTTCACTAAAAATGATTTAAAAAAAAAAAAAAAGAGGTAACAGAAATAATGCGACCGATCTTGATAATGGTCGTCTCTTCAATGGCGATAGTCTGCCAGTTGACGTCAGATGTCAAAACGTCAAACAATTTCAACAATAAGGGCGATAATCCGGATAGAATCTCGGAAAACGTCAAAATAATAAGTGTAGCGAGCAAACAGGAGCAAAGCCCGACAACGAGAACATTCTACAGTACGAAGGGCTAAAACTCTACTCTAATAGTAAGTGCAGGGGGACCGCACTACACGAAAAACAAAAACCTATAAGATTAACCTGCTAAAAATATCAAATCAAGCGAATGGATCCGGGGGCCAGCCGTAAGCGTCCACTGCGCTGTACAGTCCCGGGCCTGTTATGGTACAGGCTTCACTAAAAATGATTTGAAAAAAAAACAAGCCAACAGTGAGGCTGATGTCCCCCACCGAAATCCCAAAATAAATAGAAGACACATATTAATTAATCGCACATTTATTTTTTTCAATGTATCGAGCAATCAAACTGTACACGAAGTGTCATCCCAAAGTGTTTTTTAAAGAAAAATGCTAAAACCGACGAGAAAAATGAAAATGTACCCTAGTTAGGGGGACCCTAAAGGCAGACAAAAGGGCCCCTCTGGCCAAGGGAAAAAGGCCCTCGTGTCCAAGTCAATCGTTTCTATACACTTTTACAGTCGAAAAATCCATTACTACCGGTAAATGAGAATGCAGTCATTGTATTGGCATAAAAGGCATCAATCAAGATGAACCTAAGTTATCTTGTCCCAAATATCAACCAATCAAATTGCTTATCTCTGCTTACCCTAAGCGGAAAATGCTCATCTTCAAACTCCATCAAGGCATTGACCTAATAAGCATATACACCAAGTTTGAACATTTTAACTCAACTAGAAGGAGAGTTATTGTGTTCCAAAGTATCGACTGCTCTCGACCAATCAAATTGCGTATCGCTCTGCTTACCCTGAGCAGAAAATGCTCATTATCGAACTTAGTCAAGGTATTACTGTAATGAAACTATACACCAAGTTTCATCACTCTCACTTAATTAGAACTAAAGTTATCGTGTCCCAAAGCATCAACCAATCAAATTGCTTATCTCTGCTTACCCTAAGCGGAAAATGCTCATCTTCGAACTCCATCAAGGCATTGACCTAATAAGCATATACACCAAGTTTGAACATTTTAACTAAATTAGAAGGAGAGTTATTGTGTTCCAAAGTCTCGACCAATCAAATTGTGTATCGATCTGCTTACCCTGAGCTAAAAATGCTCATTATCGAACTTAGTCAAGGTATTACTGTAATGAAACTATACACCAAGTTTCATCACTCTCACTTAATTAGAACTAAAGTTATCGTGTCCCAAAGCATCAACCAATCAAATTGCTTATCTCTGCTTACCCTAAGCGGAAAATGCTCATCTTCGAACTCCATCAAGGCATTGACCTAATAAGCATATACACCAAGTTTGAACATTTTAACTCAATTAGAAGGAGAGTTATTGTGTTCCAAAGTCTCGACCAATCAAATTGCTCTGCTTACCCTGAGCAGAAAATGCTCATTACCGAACTTAGTCAAGGCATTATTGTAATGAAACTATACACCAAGTTTCATCACTCTCACATAATTAGAACTAAAGTTATCGTGTCCCAAAGCATCAACCAATCAAATTGCTTATCTCTGCTTACCCTAAGCGGAAAATGCTCATCTTCGAACTCCATCAAGGCATTGACCTAATAAACACATACACCAAGTTTGAACATTCTAGCTCAATTAGGAAGAGAGTTATTGTGTCCCAAAAAGTGTGACGGACAGACAGACAGACAGACGGCCGGACGGACGAACCCATTTTAATAGTCCCCCAACTTTCTTCGAAAGGCGGGGGACAAAAAAAGAGGTAACAGAAATAATGCGACCGATCTTGATAATGGTCGTCTCTTCAATGGCGATAGTCTGCCAGTTGACGTCAGATGTCAAAACGTCAAACAATTTCAACAATAAGGGCGAAAATCCGGATAGAATCTCGGAAAACGTCAAAATAATAAGTGTAGCGAGCAAACAGGAGCAAAGCCCGACAACGAGAACATTCTACAGTACGAAGGGCTAAAACTCTACTCTAATAGTAAGTGCAGGGGGACCGCACTACACGAAAAACAAAAACCTATAAGATTAACCTGCTAAAAATATCAAATCAAGCGAATGGATCCGGGGGCCAGCCGTAAGCGCCCACTGCGCTGTACAGTCCCGGGCCTGTTATGGTACAGGCTTCACTAAAAATGATTTGAAAAAAAACAAGCCAACAGTGAGGCTGACCGCACTACACGAAAAACAAAAACCTACTAGACCTGCATGCAGGAATGACGGGTTTCACTGGTGCCACGTTACCCTTTAACATGTCACTTCCGGTGCCACGTTACCCTTGAACATATGTCACTTCCGGTACCAATGAAACCATTAAACAGGTTTCCCCATAAGCATTGCACACATCAAATAAGGCAGAATCAACCAAATCCAGCAAATATCAATTCATTTTATACATTTGTTACTTGTAAGTGATCCTGACAAAATTACATTACTTCCGGTGATAATGAAAATGTTCAATTAGTTTTATGAAATCCGAAATGGCATATGACATCATATCGTGAAAATTTTATGTAAATAGAATAATAATTGCCACTTTTATAGAGCAAAAACCTTGAAAAGTGACTTGTAGACAATCGACTATTTCTCTGCAACCGCACAATTTAGAAACCATTTTGTGGTGTCTGTATGATCGTATGGGTTCAATCTATTTGTTGAATGGAATCAAATATCATAATTTTGAAAACATTACAAATCAGACTCATTTGAATAAAATATCTGTTTTGCAGGCTAAAAATTCAGTTTTTGACAAAATGACATCACTTCCGGTGATACTAAAACAGTTAAATTAGTTCTATGAAATCGTAAATGGCACAAGACATCATATGGTGAAAATTTTATGAAAATCGAATAATAACCGATTCTTTTAGAGCCAAAATAAAGTAAAAAGTGACTTGTGAAAAATCGTCCATTTCTCTGCAACCGTACAAGGTAGAAACCATTTTGTGGTATCTATATGATCGTATGGGTTCATTCTATTTGTAGATGGGAACCAAATTTCATAATTCTAAACATATTACAAATAATACTCATTTGAATAAAAAATGTATTTTTAAGGCTAAAAATTCAGTTATTGCCTAAATGACGTCACTTCCGGTAACAGTGAAAGTGTTAAAATGGTTTGGAATAGTCGACTGTGGCAATAGGCAACAGACAGTGAAAGAAAATTGAAAATCGAATAACAATTGATTCTTTTACAGCCAAAATAATGTAAAAAGTGACTCATGCAAAATTGCCCATTTCTCGGCAACTGCTGATATTACAAACTAAATTTCACATACATTCTCTTTGCATGGATTATTGCTACAAGTGCATGAAAGTATCGAAGAAATATTTTAATATATGAAGACACTGGATGGGTTATAAATAGCTTATTTTTACCCCTTTTTTTACCTTTTAATCGAAATGGCCCGAAAACAAAATCGAAATTAAAAAAACTGAGTCCGAGATTTTGTGCACCTTAACAGTGCGCATCTTTTGAGTAAGATCAGATTAGTAGAAAATAGTATTTACTTTCAAAAAGTGGTACCGAACTGTCAATATTGTAGTTTTTGCTGAATTTACGCCACTTCCGGTGCCTACAGGAAACATTACCGGTCACAAAAAAAATGGCATTTTGAACCACGGAACATATGAACATGGTTTTATACAAATCGAACAATAGATAATTAATGTAGGACTGAAAAACTGAATTAGCCAATGGCGACCAAGGAAAATTACGGAAACAAAAAATGTTGACATTTTTGTTCAAATCAGATGACTCTTTAACCTTGGTTAAAATGTCATACAAAAATATTAATAAATAAAAAAGTTTTTTGTAAAAATTTAAATTTTCAAAATTTGGCGCCTAATATCTTCCAAGATTCGTCGAAAATCAAAATTCAAAAGTAACATAGGTATGTCCCCTGTTCCTGGCTATGTCAAAATGCATCATATGCTAAAATCCAATGATTATTGTTAATATTACGGCAATATTTCAAAAAACGACATTTTCGGTGATTTCGGACATTTCGCAATGTCGCAGAATGCCGGGAATAGCTTTAATCTCTAAGTCACACCCACTTTCCCAGTAAAACTGAAGACATTGTATCGATCCGACAAGAAGTTGCTGAGATATAAGCAAATTGGAAAAAAAAACAATAATAATAAGAAGAATAATAACTAGACCTGCATGCAGGAATGACGGGTTTCACTGGTGCCACGTTACTTTCGGTGCCACGTTGCCCTTGAACATATGTCACTTCCTATACCAATGAAACCATTAAACAGGTTTCCACATAAACATCGCAAACATCAAATAAAATGGACGAAGAATCAACCAAATCCATCAATATCAATTCATTTTATATATGTGTTACTTGTAAGTGATCCTGGCAAAATTTCATTACTTCCGGTGACAATGAAAATGTTCAATTAGTTTTATGAAATCAGAAATGGCATAAGGCATCATATGGCGAAGATTGTATGTAAATCGAATAAGAATTGCTACTTTTATAGACCAAAAACCTTGAAAAGTGACTTGTAGAAAATCGTCTATTTCTCGGCAACCGCACATGATAAAAACTATTTTTTTGGTATCAATATGATCGTATGGGCTCAATCTATTTGTTGATTGGAATCAAATATCATAATTTTAAATATATTACAAATCAGACTCATTTGAAAAAATATCTGTTTTGGAGGCTAAAAATACAGTTTTTGCCAAAATGACATTACTTCCGGAAATACTGAAAATGTTAAATTAGTTCTATGAAATCATAAATGATATAAGATATCATATGGTGAAAATTTTATTAAAATCGAATAATAACTGACACTTTTATAGACCAAAAACCTTGAAAAGTGACTTAAGGAAAATCGCCCATTTCTCTGCAACCGTACAAGTTGGAAACCATTTTGTGGTATCTGTGTGATCGTATGGGTTCATTCTATTTGATCAATAGAATCAAATATCATAATTTGAAACAAATAACAAGTACGACTCATTTGAATAAAATATTGTTTTTGAGGGCTAAAATTTAAGTTTTGAGTAAATGACGTCATTTCCGGTGAAAGCGCAAGAGGTAAAATGGTTTGACATAGTCCAATATGGCATTAGGCATCCAATGGCGAGAGAAAATTGAAAATCGAATAATTATTGATTCTTTTACAGCCAAAATTACGTGAAAAGTGACTCATGCAAAATTGCCTATTTCTCGGCAACTGCGCATATTACAAATTAATTTTTACATACATTCTCTTCGTATGGGTTATTACTACGAGTTTATGAGTGTTACGAAGATATATTTTTTAATATGATGACGCTGGATGGGTTGTAAATAGCTTATATTGACACCTTTTTTCACCCTTTAATCCAAATTGCCAGAAAACGAAATCGAAATTAAAAAAACTGAGCCCGATGTTTTGTGCGCCTTTACATTGCACATCTTTTCAGTCATATAAGATTTGAAAAAAATAATATTTGCTTTCAAAAAGTTGTACCGAACTGTCAATATTGTAGTTTTTGCTGAATTTACGTCACTTCCGGTGCCTACAGGAAACTTTACCGGTAACAAAAAAAATGGCATTTTGAACCACGGAACATATAAACATGGTTTTATACAAATCGAACTATAAATAAATAATGTATGACTGAAAAACTGAATTAGCCAATGGCGTCCAAGGAAAATTACGGAAACAAAAAATGTTGACATTTTTGTTCAAATCAGATGACTCTTTAACCTTGGATAAAATGTCATATAAAAGAATTAATAAATAAAAAAGTTTTTTGTAAAAATTTAAATTTTCAAAATTTGGCGCCTAATATCTTCCAAGATTCGTCGAAAATCAAAAATCAAAAGTAACATAGCTATGTCCCCTGTTTCTGGCTATGTCAAAATGCATCATATGCTAAAATCCAATGATTATTGTTAACATTAGGGCACTATTTCAAAAAACGACATTTTCGGTGATTTCGGACATTTCGCAATGTCGCAGAATGCCGGGAATAGCTTTAATCTCTAAGTCACACCCACTTTCCCAGTAAAACTGAAGAAATTGTATCGATCCGAAAAGAAGTTGCTCAGATATAAGCAAATTGGAAAAAAAAAAATAATAATAATAAGAAGAACTAGACCTGCA
The DNA here is from genome assembly GCA_036850965.1 of Patella caerulea. Taxonomy (NCBI): domain Eukaryota; kingdom Metazoa; phylum Mollusca; class Gastropoda; family Patellidae; genus Patella; species Patella caerulea. Next base: position 42,117,278 of record JAZGQO010000001.1, on the reverse strand, counting down.
TGCAGGAATGACGGGTTTCACTTGTGCCACGTTAACTTTAAACTTATGTCACTTTCGCTCCCACATGTTGCCCTTGAACCAATGGCACCGATAAACAGATTTCCACATAAACATTGCACACATCAAATAAAAGGGAAACAGAATCAACAAAAATCCAGCAATATCAATTCATTTTATACATTTGTAACATGTAATTGATCCTGATAAAATTACAGTAACTCCGGTGATATTGAAAAGGTTCAATTAGTTTCATGAAATCAGAAATGGCATATGATATCATATAGTGAAAATTTGATGTAAATCGAATAATAATTGCCACTTTTATTGACCCCAAAACTTGAAAAGTGACTTGTAGAAAATCGGCCATTTCTCTGCAACCGTACAAGTTAGAAACTATTTTGTGGTATCTGTATGATCGTATGGGTTCATTCTATTTGTTGATTGGCATCAAATATCATAATTTGAAAAAGATTTCAAAACAGACTCATTTGAATAAAATATATGTTTTGAAGGCTAAAAATACAGTTTTTGCCAAAATATAATTACTTCCGGTGATACTGAAAATGTTAAATTAGTTCTATGAAATCATAAATGACATAAGATATCATATGGTGAAAATTTTATGAAAATCGAATAATAACCGACACCTTTATAGACCAAAATCCTCGAAAAGTGACATGTGGAAAATCGCCCATTTCTCTACAACCGTACAAGTTAGAAACCGTTTTGTGATATCTGTATGATCGTATGGGTTCATTCTATTTGATGAATAGAATCAAATATCATAATTTGAAAAAAAAATAACAAGTACGACCCATTTGAATAAAATATTGTTTTTTAATGCTAAAAATCAAGTTTTGAGCAAATGACGTCATTTCCGGTGGCAGCGTATGAGGTAGAATGGTTTGACCTTGTCCACTATGGCATTAGGCATCCAATGGTGACAGAAAATTGAAAATCACATAATAATTGATTCTTTTACAGCCAAAATAACGTGAAAAGTGACTCATGCAAAATTGACTTTTTCTCGGCAACTGCGCATATTACAAATTAATTTTTACATACATTCTCTTCGTATGGGTCATTGCTACGAGATTATTAATGTTACGAAGATATATTTTTTAATATGAAGACGCTGGATGGGTTGTAAATAGCTTATTTTGACACCTTTTTTCACCCTTTAATCCAAATTGCCCGAAAACGAAATCGAAATTAAAAAAACTGAGCGCGATGTTTTGTGCGCCTTCATATGGCACATCTTTTCAGTCATATTAGATTTGAAAAAAATAATTTTTGCTTTCAAAATGTGGTACCGAACTGTTAAAATTGTAGTTTTTGCTAAATTTACGTCACTTACGGTGCCGACAGGAAACTTTGCCGGTAACAAAAAAAATGACATTTTTCACCATGGAGCATATAAACTTTGTTTTATACAAATCGGACAATAAATAATTTATATAGAACCGATAAACTGAATTAGCCAATAGCGACCAAGGAAAATTATCCAGAAAAAAAATGTTCACATTTTTCCCCAAATCAGACGACCCTTTAACCCTTGGTAAAAGGTCATTAAAAAATATTCATTAATAAAAAAGTTTTTTGTTAAAATTTAAATTTTCAAAATTTGGCGCCTTATTTTTCCGAAGATTCGGCGAAATTTAAAAATCTAAAGGCCCGTAGCTATGTGCCATGTCTCTGGCTATGTCAAAAACTATCAAACGATAAAATCCAACAATTGTTGTTAATATTACGGCAATATTTCAAAAAACAACAACTTCGATTATTTTGGACATTTCGCATTGTCGCAGAATGCCGGAAATAGCTTTAATCTCTAAGTCACACCCACTTTCGCAGTAAAACTTAAGATATTGCATCGATCCGACAAGTAGTTCCTGAGATATAAGAAAATTGGAAAAAAAAAAATATTAATAATAAGAATAATAATAAGAAGAATTTTAACAAAAACAATAGTGTTTCACACAAGCTACGCAGTGTGAAACCCTAACTAGACCTGCATGCAGGAATGACGGGTTTCACTGGTGCCACGTTACTTTCGGTGCCACGTTGCCCTTGAACATATGTCACTTCCTATACCAATGAAACCATTAAACAGGTTTCCACATAAGCATTGCAAACATCAAATAAAATGGACGAAGAATCAACCAAATCCATCAATATCAATTCATTTTATATATGTGTTACTTGTAAGTGATCCTGGCAAAATTTCATTACTTCCGGTGATAATGAAAATGTTCAATTAGTTTTATGAAATCAGAAATGGCATAAGGCATCATATGGCGAAGATTGTATGTAAATCGAATAAGAATTGCTACTTTTATAGACCAAAAACCTTGAAAAGTGACTTGTAGAAAATCGTCTATTTCTCGGCAACCGCACATGATAAAAACTATTTTTTTGGTATCAATATGATCGTATGGGCTCAATCTATTTGTTGATTGGAATCAAATATCATAATTTTAAATATATTACAAATCAGACTCATTTGAAAAAAATATCTGTTTTGGAGGCTAAAAATACAGTTTTTGCCAAAATGACATTACTTCCGGAAATACTAAAAATGTTAAATTAGTTCTATGAAATCATAAATGATATAAGATATCATATGGTGAAAATTTTATTAAAATCGAATAATAACTGACACTTTTAGAGACCAAAAACCTTGAAAAGTGACTTAAGGAAAATCGCCCATTTCTCTGCAACCGTACAAGTTGGAAACCATTTTGTGGTATCTGTGTGATCGTATGGGTTCATTCTATTTGATCAATAGAATCAAATATCATAATTTGAAACAAATAACAAGTACGACTCATTTGAATAAAATATTGTTTTTGAGGGCTAAAATTTAAGTTTTGAGTAAATGACGTCATTTCCGGTGAGAGCGCAAGAGGTAAAATGGTTTGACATAGTCCACTATGGCATTAGGCATCCAATGGCGAAAGAAAATTGAAAATCGAATAATTATTGATTCTTTTACAGCCAAAATTACGTGAAAAGTGACTCATGCAAAATTGCCTATTTCTCGGCAACTGCGCATATTACAAATTAATTTTCACATACATTCTCTTCGTATGGGTTATTACTACGAGTTTATGAGTGTTACGAAGATATATTTTTTAATATGATGACGCTGGATGGGTTGTAAATAGCTTATATTGACACCTTTTTTTACCCTTTAATCCAAATTGCCAGAAAACGAAATCGAAATTAAAAAAACTGAGCCCGATGTTTTGTGCGCCTTCACATTGCACATCTTTTCAGTCATATAAGATTTGAAAAAAATAATATTTGCTTTCAAAAAGTTGTACCGAACTGTCAATATAGTAGTTTTTGCTGAATTTACGTCACTTCCGGTGCCTACAGGAAACTTTACCGGTAACAAAAAAAATGGCATTTTGAACCACGGAACATATGAACATGGTTTTATACAAATCGAACAATAAATAAATAATGTATGACTGAAAAACTGAATTAGCCAATGGCGTCCAAGGAAAATTACGGAAACAAAAAATGTTGACATTTTTGTTCAAATCAGATGACTTTTTAACCTTGGATAAAATGTCATATAAAAGAATTGATAAATAAAAAAGTTTTTTGTAAAAATTTAAATTTTCAAAATTTGGCGCCTAATATCTTCCAAGATTCGTCGAAAATCAAAAATCAAAAGTAACATAGCTATGTACCCTGTTTCTGGCTATGTCAAAATGCATTATATGCTAAAATCCAATGAATATTGTTAACATTAGGGCAATATTTCAAAAAACGACATTTTCGGTGATTTCGGACATTTCGCAATGTCGCAGAATGCCGGGAATAGCTTTAATCTCTAAGTCACATCCACTTTCCCAGTAAAACTGAAGACATTGTATCGATCCGAAAAGAAGTTGCTGAGATATAAGCAAATTGGAAAAAAAAAAATAATAATAAGAAGAAGAATAATAATAAGAATAATTTTAACAAAAACAATAGTGTTTCACACAAGCTACGCAGTGTGAAACCCTAATAAGAACTAGACCTGCAAGCAGGAATGACGGGTTTCACTGGTGCCACGTTACTTTCGGTGCCACGTTGCCCTTGAACATATGTCACTTCCTATACCAATGAAACCATTAAACAGGTTTCCACATAAGCATTGCAAACATCAAATAAAATGGACAAAGAATCAACCAAATCCATCAATATCAATTCATTTTATATATGTGTTACTTGTAAGTGATCCTGGCAAAATTTCATTACTTCCGGTGATAATGAAAATGTTCAATTAGTTTTATGAAATCACAAATGGCATAAGGCATCATATGGCGAAGATTGTATGTAAATCGAATAAGAATTGCTACTTTTATAGACCAAAAACCTTGAAAAGTGACTTGTAGAAAATCGTCTATTTCTCGGCAACCGCACATGATAAAAACTATTTTTTTGGTATCAATATGATCGTATGGGCTCAATCTATTTGTTGATTGGAATCAAATATCATAATTTTAAATATATTACAAATCAGACTCATTTGAAAAAAATATCTGTTTTGGAGGCTAAAAATACAGTTTTTGCCAAAATGACATTACTTCCGGAAATACTGAAAATGTTAAATTAGTTCTATGAAATCATAAATGATATAAGATATCATATGGTGAAAATTTTATTAAAATCGAATAATAACTGACACTTTTAGAGACCAAAAACCTTGAAAAGTGACTTAAGGAAAATCGCCCATTTCTCTGCAACCGTATAAGTTGGAAACCATTTTGTGGTATCTGTGTGATCGTATGGGTTCATTCTATTTGATCAATAGAATCAAATATCATAATTTGAAACAAATAACAAGTACGACTCATTTGAATAAAATATTGTTTTTGAGGGCTAAAATTTAAGTTTTGAGTAAATGACGTCATTTCCGGTGACAGCGCAAGAGGTAAAATGGTTTGACATAGTCCACTATGGCATTAGGCATCCAATGGCGAAAGAAAATTGAAAATCGAATAATTATTGATTCTTTTACAGCCAAAATTACGTGAAAAGTGACCCATGCAAAATTGCCTATTTCTCGGCAACTGCGAATATTACAAATTAATTTTCACATACATTCTCTTCGTATGGGTTATTACTATGAGTTTATGAGTGTTACGAAGATATATTTTTTAATATGATGACGCTGGATGGGTTGTAAATAGCTTATATTGACACCTTTTTTCACCCTTTAATCCAAATTGCCAGAAAACGAAATCGAAATTAAAAAAACTGAGCCCGATGTTTTGTGCGCCTTTACATTGCACATCTTTTCAGTCATATAAGATTTGAAAAAAATAATATTTGCTTTCAAAAAGTTGTACCGAACTGTCAATATTGTAGTTTTTGCTGAATTTACGTCACTTCCGGTGCCTACAGGAAACTTTACCGGTAACAAAAAAAATGGCATTTTGAACCACGGAACATATGAACAGTGTTTTATACAAATCGAACAATAAATAAATAATGTATGACTGAAAAACTGAATTAGCCAATGGCGTCCAAGGAAAATTACGGAAACAAAAAATGTTGACATTTTTGTTCAAATCAGATGACTCTTTAACCTTGGATAAAATGTCATATAAAAGAATTAATAAATAAAAAAGTTTTTTGTAAAAATTTAAATTTTCAAAATTTGGCGCCTAATATCTTCCAAGATTCGTCGAAAATCAAAAATCAAAAGTAACATAGCTATGTCCCCTGTTTCTGGCTATGTCAAAATGCATCATATGCTAAAATCCAATGATTATTGTTAACATTAGGGCAATATTTCAAAAAACGACATTTTCGGTGATTTCGGACATTTCGCAATGTCGCAGAATGCCGGGAGTAGCTTTAATCTCTAAGTCACACCCTCTTTCCCAGTAAAACTGAAGACATTGTATCGATCCGAAAAGAAGTTGCTGAGATATAAGCAAATTGGAAAAAAAAAAAAATAATAAGAAGAAGAAGAACTAGACCTGCATGCAGCTATGACGGGTTTCACTGGTGCCATGTTACTTTTGAACTTGTGTCACTTTCGGTGCCACGTTATCCTTGAACATATGTCACTTCCGGTACCAAAGAAACCAATAAACAGGTTTCCACATAAGCATTGCACACATCATATAAAATGTACGTAGAATCAACCAAATCCAGCAATATCAATTCATTTTATATATATGTTACTTGTAAGTGATCCTGGCAAAATTACATTAATTCCGGTGATAATGAAAATGTTCAATTAGTTTTATGAAATCGGAAATGGCATAACATATCATATGGTGAGAATTTTATGTAAATCGAATAATAATTGCCACATTTATAAACCAAAAACCTTGAAAAGTGACTTGTAGAAAATCGTCTATTTCTCGGCAACCGTACAAGCTAGAAACTATTTTTGGGTATCTATATGATCGTATGGGTTCAGTCTATTTGTTGATTGGAATCAAATATCATAATTTTAAAAACATTACTAATCAGAATCATATGAATAAACTATATGTTTTGAACGCTAAAAATACAGTTTTTGCCAAAAGTACATTACTTTCTGTGATACCAAAAACGTTAAATTAGTTTTATAACACCGACTATGACATTAGGCATCAAAGGGTGAAAATTTTCTGACAATCGAAAAGTAATTGACACTTTTATGGGCCAAAAACCTTCAAAAGTGACTTTTAGAAAACCGCCTATATCTCGGCAACCGAATCAGTTGGAAACAATTTTATGATATCTATATGACCGTATGAGTTTTGTTAATATGTGAATTTAATCCAAAAGTTAATTTCATTATTACATATTAAATAATTATTGGTTGAAAAAAAAATATTGATTTTAAAAGATAAAATGCAGTTTTTGACCAAATGGCGTCACTTCCTGTGTCAATTTTAAATTGTAATCGACTTGATATGACGCAGACTTGCTTTGTGAATCAAATGGTGTCACTTTTGTGAATATCCATTAATAATTAACTTTTTTACAGGCAAATTACGAAAACAGTGACTTACGCAAAACTGCCCATTTCTCGGCAACTGCTTATATTACAAACTAATTTTCCCATACATTCTCTTCGTATGGATTATAGCTACAATTTTATAAAAGTTACATAGAAATATTTTTTTAATCTGAAAAGCCTGAACGGGTTGTAAATAGGTCAGTTTTACACCTTTTCTCACCTCTTAATCCAATTTGCTCGAAAATGAAACCGAAATTAAAAAAAACAGAGCTCACACTTTTTTTGCGCTTTTAAAGGGCACACACTTTTAGTTATATCAGTTTTTAAATAAAATAATATTTTCTTTTGAAAAATGGTATCTAACTGTCAAAATTGTAGTTTTTAATAAATTTACGCCACTTCCGTTGCAGACAGATAACACTGTTGGTAACAAAAAAGATGACGATTGAGACAACGAAGCATATGCACTTTGTTTTATACAAATCGAACAATAAATAATTAATCTTGGGCTAAAAAACTGAATTAGCCAATGGCGGCCAAGGAAAATAACCGAGACAAAAAAAAAAATTCATTTTTGCTCAAGTCAATATTAAATTAGTTTCTTAAAATCAGAAATAATAATCACATGGTGAAAATTTTATGTAAATCGAATAGGAATTGCCACTTTTATAGACCCCAAACCTTGGAAAGTGACTTGTAGGAAATCGTCTATTTCTCTGCAACCATACAAGTGAGAAACCATTTTGTGGTATCTGAATGATCGCATGGGTTCATTCTATTAGTTGATGCGAATTAAATACCATGATTTTAAATTTATTACAAATCAGACTCATTTGAAAAAAAATATCTGTTTTGAAGGCTAAAAATACAGTTTTTGCCAAAATATAATTACTTCCGGTGATACTGAAACTGTTAAATTAGTTGTATGAAATCATAAATGACATAAGATATCATATGGTGAAAATTTTATAAAAATCGAATGATAACCGCCATTTTAATAGACCAAAATCCTCGAAAAGTGACTTGTGGAAACTCCCCCATTTCTCTGCAACCGTACAAGTTAGAAACCGTTTTGTGATATCTGTATGATCGTATGGGTTCATTCTATTTGATGAATAGAATCAAATATCATAATTTGAAAAAAATAATAAGTACATGTACGACCCATTTGAATAAAATATTGTTTTTTAATGCTAAAAATTAAGTTTTGAGCAAAGGACGTCATTTCCGGTGGCAGCGTATGAGGTAGAATGGTCTGACCGTGTCCACTATGGCATTGGGCATCCAATGGTGAAAGAAAATTGAAAATCACATAATAATTGATTCTTTTACAGCCAAAATAACGTGAAAAGTGACTCATGCAAAATTGACTTTTTCTCGGCAACTGCGCATATTACAAATTAATTTTCACATACATTCTCTTCGTATGGGTTATTGCTACGAGATTATGAATGTTACGAAGATATATTTTTTAATATGAAGACGCTGGATGGGTTGTAAATAGCTTATTTTGACACCTTTTTTCATCCTTTAATCCAAATTGCCCGAAAACGAAATCGAAATTAAAAAAACTGAGCGCGATGTTTTGTGCGCCTTTATATGGCACATCTTTTCAGTCATATAAGATTTGAAAAAAATAATTTTTGCTTTCAAAAAGTGGTACCGAACTGTTAAAATTGTAGTTTTTGCTAAATTTACGTCACTTACGTCACCGACAGGAAACATTGCCGGTAACAAAAAAAAATGACATTTTGAACCATAGAGCATATAAACTTTGTTTTATACAAATCGAACAATAAATAATTTATATAGAACCGATAAACTGAATTAGCCAATAGCGACCAAGGAAAATTATCCAGAAAAAAAATGTTCACATTTTCGCCCAAATCAGACGACCCTTTAACCCTCGGTAAAAGGTCATTAAAAAACATTCATTAATAAAAAAGTTTTTTGTCAAAATTTAAATTTTCAAAATTTGGCGCCTTATTTTTCCGAAAATTCGGCGAAATTTAAAAATCTAAAGATCCGTAGCTATGTGCCATGTCTCTGGCTATGTCAAAAACTATCAAACGATAAAATCCAACAATTGTTGTTAATATTACGGCAATATTTCAAAAAACGACAACTTCGGTGATTTCGGACATTTCGCATTGTCGCAGAATGCCGGAAATAGCTTTAATCTCTAAGTCACACCCACTTTCGCAGTGAAACTCAAGACATTGCATCGATCCGACAAGTAGTTCCTGAGATATAAGCAAATTGGAAAAAAAAAAATAATAATAATAAGAATAATAATAAGAAGAATTTTAACAAAAACAATAGTGTTTCACACAAGCTACGCAGTGTGAAACCCTAATAATAACTAGACCTGCATGCAGGAATGACGGGTTTCACTGGTGCCATGTTACTTTCGGTGCCACGTTGCCCTTGAACATATGTCACTTCCGATACCAATGAAACCATTAAACAGGTTTCCACATAAGCATTGCAAACACCAAATAAAATGGACGAAAAATCAACCAAATCCAGCAATATCAATTCATTTTATATATATGTTACTTGTAAGTGATCCTGGCAAAATTTCATTACTTCCGGCGATAATGAAAATGTTCAATTAGTTTTATGAAATCAGAAATGGCATAAGGCATCATATGGCGAAGACTGTATGTAAATCGAATAAGAATTGCCACTTTTATAGACCAAAAACCTTGAAAAGTGACTTGTAGAAAATCGTCTATTTCTCGGCAACCGCACATGATAAAAACTATTTTTTTGGTATTTATATGATCGTATGGGCTCAATCTATTTGTTGATTGGAATCAAATATCATAATTTTAAATATATTACAAATCAGACTCATTTGAAAAAAATACCTGTTTTTGAGGCTAAAAATACAGTTTTTTCCAAAATGACATTACTTCCGGAAATACTGAAAATGTTAAATTAGTTATATGAAATCATAAATGATATAAGATAACATATGGTGAATATTTCATTAAAATCGAATAATAACGAACACTTTTATAGACCAAAAACCTTGAAAAGTGACTTAAGGAAAATCGCCCATTTCTATGCAACCGTACAAGTTGGAAACCATTTTGTGGTATCTGTGTGATCGTATGGGTCTATTCTATTTGATCAATAGAATCAAATATCATAATTTGAAACAAATAACAAGTACGACTCATTTGAATAAAATATTGATTTTGAGGGCTAAAATTTAAGTTTTGAGTAAATGACGTCATTTCCGGTGACAGCGCAAGAGCTAAAATGGTTTGACATAGTCCACTATGGCATTAGGCATCCAATGGCGAAAGAAAATTGAAAATCGAATAATTATTGATTCTTTTACAGCCAAAATTACGTGAAAAGTGACTCATGCGAAATTGCCTATTTCTCGGCAACTGCGCATATTACAAATTAATTTTCACATACATTCTCTTCGTATGGGTTATTACTACGAGTTTATGAGTGTTACGAAGATATATTTTTTAATATGATGACGCTGGATGGGTTGTAAATAGCTTATATTGACACCTTTTTTCACCCTTTAATCCAAATTGCCAGAAAACGAAATCGAAATTAAAAAAACTGAGGCCGATGTTTTGTGCGCCTTTACATGGCACATCTTTTCAATCATATAAGATTTGAAAAAAATAATATTTGCTTTCAAAAAGTTGTACCGAACTGTCAATATTGTAGTTTTTGCTGAATTTACGCCACTTCCGGTGCCTACAGGAAACTTTACCGGTAACAAAAAAATGTCATTTTGAACCACGGAACATATGAACATGGTTTTATACAAATCGAACAATAAATAAATAATGTAGGACTGAAAAACTGAATTAGCCAATGGCGGGCAAGGAAAATTACGGAAACAAAAAATGTTGACATTTTTGTTCAAATCAGATGAATCTTTAACCTTGGTTAAAATGTCATATAAAAAAATTAATAAATAAAAAAATTTTTTGTAAAAATTTAAATTTTCAAAATTTGGCGCCTAATATCTTCCAAGATTCGTCGAAAATCAAAAATCAAAAGTAACATAGCTATGTCCCCTGTTTCTGGCTATGTCAAAATGCATCATATGCTAAAATCCAATGATTGTTGTTAATATTACGGCAATATTTCAAAAAACGATATTTTCGGTGATTTCGGACATTTCGCTATGTCGCAGAATGCCGGGAATAGCTTTAATCTCTAAGTCACACCCACTTTCCCAGTAAAACTGAAGACATTGTATCGATCCAACAAGAAGTTGCTGAGATATAAGCAAATTGGAAAAAAAAAAATAATAATAATAAGAAGAATAATAATAAGAATAATTTTAACAAAAACAATAGTGTTTCACACAAGCTACGCAGTGTGAAACCCTAATAAGAATAATTTTAACAAAAACAATAGTGTTTCACACAAGCTACGCAGTGTGAAACCCTAATAATTTTAACAAAAACAATAGTGTTTCACACAAGCTACGCAGTGTGAAACCCTAATAAGATTAACCTGCTAAAAATATCAAATCAAGCGAATGGATCCGGGGGCCAGTCGTAAGCGTCCACTGCGCTGTACAGTCCCGGGCCTGTTATGGTACAGGCTTCACTAAAAATGATTTGAAAAAAAAAGAGGTAACAGAAATAATGCGACCGATCTTGATAATGGTCGTCTCTTCAATGGCGATAGTCTGCCAGTTGACGTCAGATGTCAAAACGTCAAACAATTTCAACAATAAGGGCGATAATCCGGATAGAATCTCGGAAAACGTCAAAATAATAAGTGTAGCGAGCAAACAGGAGCAAAGCCCGACAACGAGAACATTCTACAGTACGAAGGGCTAAAACTCTACTCTAATAGTAAGTGCAGGGGGACCGCACTACACGAAAAACAAAAACCTATAAGATTAACCTGCTAAAAATATCAAATCAAGCGAATGGATCCGGGGGCCAGCCGTAAGCGTCCACTGCGCTGTACAGTCCCGGGCCTGTTATGGTACAGGCTTCACTAAAAATGATTTGAAAAAAAAAAAAAAAAGAGGTAACAGAAATAATGCGACCGATCTTGATAATGGTCGTCTCTTCAATGGCGATAGTCTGCCAGTTGACGTCAGATGTCAAAACGTCAAACAATTTCAACAATAAGATAAGGGCGATAATCCGGATAGAATCTCGGAAAACGTCAAAATAATAAGTGTAGCGAGCAAACAGGAGCAAAGCCCGACAACGAGAACATTCTACAGTACGAAGGGCTAAAACTCTACTCTAATAGTAAGTGCAGGGGGACCGCACTACACGAAAAACAAAAACCTATAAGATTAACCTGCTAAAAATATCAAATCAAGCGAATGGATCCGGGGGCCAGCCGTAAGCGTCCACTGCGCTGTACAGTCCCGGGCCTGTTATGGTACAGGCTTCACTAAAAATGATTTGAAAAAAAAAAAAGAGGTAACAGAAATAATGCGACCGATCTTGATAATGGTCGTCTCTTCAATGGCGATAGTCTGCCAGTTGACGTCAGATGTCAAAAAGTCAAACAATTACAACAATAAGGGCGATAATCCGGATAAAATCTCGGAAAACGTCAAAATAATAAGTGTAGCGAGCAAACAGGAGCAAAGCCCGACAACGAGAACATTCTACAGTACGAAGGGCTAAAACTCTACTCTAATAGTAAGTGCAGGGGGACCGCACTACACGAAAAACAAAAACCTATAAGATTAACCTGCTAAAAATATCAAATCAAGCGAATGGATCCGGGGGCCAGCCGTAAGCGTCCACTGCGCTGTACAGTCCCGGGCCTGTTATGGTACAGGCTTCACTAAAAATGATTTGAAAAAAAAAAAAAAAAGAGGTAACAGAAATAATGCGACCGATCTTGATAATGGTCGTCTCTTCAATGGCGATAGTCTGCCAGTTGACGTCAGGTGTCAAAACGTCAAACAATTTCAACAATAAGGGCGATAATCCGGATAGAATCTCGGAAAACGTCAAAATAATAAGTGTAGATATTTAAATATGGCGCGACTTTAACTTTTTTTTTTGTTGCACGGATGACTGAACACTGGACGACAACACTACACGTCCGCTCACCTCGGTAACTCCAAATAAAAATGAAAATACTTAGAGGGTTTCGATTTAACACTCTGTAGTAGGGTGTAATGGCCCCTTTAAATATTTTAGTAGGGTGTTATAGTCACTTTAACTATGTCAGACAGTGTCTATTGTCTTTTGAGTATCCAGCAAGTCTTGTCTTTCCAGTAGTGATAATTACTTTAGTTTTAGGTTTAAAAGATGCTATTGTTATAAGGTAGTGAGCAGATTTCATTCCCTTGGAAACCTGCTTTGTTGATTTGGTTACAAACTTCACTTTTCTATTTTCTACCCATCTTTAAACAGCTCTTCTTAATTACAGCACAAATTAATCATTTATTTCAAGGTAGGTTTTGTATTCTTTTGACTGGACTAGACATTTTAAATTATATAAATCATTCTAAATTAATCTAAACTATTAAATTAAATATTAGCAAGTAAATAATATATATAAATATAAACCCAATAACTTTATATTTGATAAGTACATGTAAATGTTGATTAAATATAGTATCCCCTTATGTCTTTTTAATTGTGATATCTGTTTGTTTTATAGTGTTTCGTATTGTGTTGACTAAAGTGTATAACTTTATAAATCATCTCCATTTTCCTGAAAAGCACCTGTCTTAGGGTATGTTTGAAATATGTATTGATATCATTAATCTTTGTTAAATGTAAATAGATAGTCTCTTTATTTAAATGCATAATAATATAGAACTTATATTATAACATATATACCGTATTTTAATAGTTCACTTTTCTAAATAATCATTTTGTATCTTTTCAGTGTTTTTGTGTACGTGTATATTGTCCCGAAATAAACTGTCTTGTTATAATTGGTTTCAATTGGTTTCTGCAATTTAACCCATGACCTGGAATGGTGGATGGTCTGTCTGCCCGTCAATACTCCTGCTACAACTCCAATATAATTTTGATACGACCTATTGCGTTCCCATAGATGACAATTTTAGTTAGATGATTGGCTGTTTATAATTCAATAAATTAAAAGGAATAAATGACGAAATCAACTAACACACTATCACACTGATCCCGCAGTGAATATTCGCTTGGCCGCTACAATCACTGATAGTGATAAGTATGATATCGACGAGGCTTAATGAGTACGGCATATTAACTTTTTTACTCCGACAAATTAAATTCTCAAACATTTTTTTGAGGTAAAAGAAAAGTAAATAAAGACGTTTGAAGTATTTGTAGTTAAAAATATTTCGTATTTAGTGTAAATGGGTATTAAAATGAGTAAAATGCATCATTTTGCCCGAAGCAGTTAGGTGTTAATTGCACGAGCCGTTGAGCCAATGACTAACGGCGGGTGCAGTCAACGCACGTGTTGTGGACAGTCATCTGTTACAGAGATAATTCGTAAGTAATTCTCTGTGAAACAGATTGACACACTATATGTGATAGATTTTCAAACAAGTTTAACCCGCCAGTCTTCATCAGCAGATGCGGTGTTCGGATACAACCAGACTTTTATTTTATAAAAAATAATGTGTAGGTAAAATTTAGCACACGGGCCATTCACTGTATAGACTCTAAAGAAAGAGAGAAACCGATTATCAGGTCACCCAAAATATTAAAAGTGTTACGCGTCCAGATAAGCAGTTTTGATGTTCAAATGCAAACGACTCAATTTTGAGTTGAAAGTTTGAGACAAGGTAAACACACTATTCATCTATATTTTGGCGCTTAAATTTTACACATACTCGAACCTTTATTTTTGATACTCTGTTCAAATCGGGATAGTTCCTTTAATTAATGTCTAATTAATAATTTAGATAACATATCAGGTATAAAGAAAGAACTGCAATAGGCAGATTTAGCTCTTGCAAAAAATTGTTTAAAGGGACAATAACACTCTTGCTGGCTTGGTAGCTCCAGAAAATAAATAATAGCATTATTCTAAGTTCTAGATGTTTTAGTGTCTTACCTGTGTAAATTATCCATTACATCCTATTTTACTTTTCCAGAGGGTTCGAAAATATTTTAAAATCCAAGTCACATTTGAAAAGGTTTACGTTAGACTTTTCAAATCCATAATTTGAATTTTTCCAATTTTTTAAATTAGGTGTGTTAGAATGAAATTTATATCATAAATTAATTGGAATATTGTAAAATTTGTTGACCAGAATAAAGATTGGGAGATATTATTAAGTTACAACAAGAGTGTTATTGAGGCTTTAAGTATTAACTAACAAAAAGTACAGAATACTGCAGCTAGACTTGTTACTTTAACTAAGAAATGCGACCACATAACTATAACTCTTGTTTATATTATTTACACGCGTTACCTATTAAATATCGAATTGATTTTTGGAGATTTTATTGCTCACTTTTCAAGATAGGTTCCCCGAAAAGTATTTATCGGGTGGTTATTGCCTATAAAAGCATGTCAATTATTTTGGTATATATGGAAAGTAAAGATATCCAATCTTACTAGAAAAATACTGGATTCCCCGAAAAACACTCATCGACAGCCCGGCTGTTAGAAATAGCGCTTTGTGTACATGTTGATAAATTTTATGAAGAGTTAGACGTACAACACTCTGAGATAAAAAAAAAAATCACGGAAAAAGACAAGGGCAGTGGGTAGTCCGAGAATTTGATTACGATTCGATATTTGTAATAAAATGTCAGCGATTACAGACAACATCGTCTTCGCCACCGTTGCTATAGGTATGTAGAGAGTAAGTCACGTGGCACAAACATGACCTTTTTTGATCAATTTTTATAGCAGAGTATTCCTTGGCAATTACAATGTTTTGAAGCAAAATTATGATAAATTATATAGTTTTAATATGTTTTAGTTCAAATATATCACCTAATCACCCAGTTCGTACCTTTAAATGTTTAAATTGTTTACCTCTCTGATCTTTTTGAACACCTGGTCGAACATTACGTACATGAGATAAACTACTTTTAATACCCCAAATTGTTCAACTTAAATATCTAGTCTCTTATGGTCAGTGCTCTTTTAGTGTTATGAAATAATCTATACCATTTAGTTTAAGATGTTGTACATCTCTTATATTATATTCTTTTAAAAAAAAACACATTAAAACACATCTATTTAATCGTTAACATGTCCATAATCTTGGTTTTTTTTATTTATGACTGATTACATTGTCACTCTGTAAAGTGTCCCTGAACATGTCACATGAAAGGGCGCACTACAAATACGCTGTAATAATAATAATGATAATAATAATAAACAATTCTTTTTTTTTTATTTATGACTGATTACATTGTCACTTTGTAAAGTGTCCCGGAACATGTCACATGAAAGGGCGAACTAAAAATATGCAGTAACAATAATAATAATAATAATAAACAATTCTTTTTTTCTTTTCTTTTTTTTTATGAAAAACAACAACATTATAACGATTTCTTTAAACATATAAGTATTCTGCTTTCTTCAATATGTGTAGTGGTTGGAATTAGATACATTACTTCTATTCTTGTTCTTCTTGGGAGTTGACGTCAAGCTTGCAACTCTTAAAACAAAAAGAACACGATAAAGTTACAATAAATGCACATCAGTCCAGGTTAACCATTCATCAAGCTGTTTTTTCCAGTGCCTGATTTATCATGGTGAAATGGTACAGCTTAACCAGGCTCCACAAAAAGTGGACCCATAATAAATTATAATAATAATAATAATAATAAATAGTCTATTAAAATTGCGCAATATCCATGCATGAGCATGCTTAAAGGGCTGTCCAAAAATAATCACAGCTGTCATAATAGAGTGAATGCTTTCTTTTTAAAAAAAGGGGGTTTTGAGTCTGGATCTAAACACAACAATATCTGGAGAGTTCTTTATTTCATTGAGCTGAGTAGGAAAAGGTCTTTTTACCAAAACGGGCTGTTTTATATGGTGGCTGTTAGCGGCCATTCTACATCGTCGACTTGTCGGGTTGTGAAGGCGACAAGTCGCGGCACGACAAAGCGAAATAATTGCATTTCGTCGACTTGTCGCTTTGTCGCTTTGTCGGGTTGTGAAGGCGACAAAGCGACAAGTCAACAAAATCAACCCGACAACGCGACAAACTAACCCGACAATCGTCGCCCTCATTTTGTCGACTTGTCGGGTCAATTTTGTCGACTTGTCGCTTTGTCGCCTTCGACTTATTCACAACCCGACAAAGCGACAAGTCGACAAGTCGCCGAAATGCAATTATTTCGCTTTGTCGGCTTGTCGCTTTGTCGCTTTCACAACCCGACAAGTCGACAAGTCGACAAGCCGCCGAAATGAAATTATTTCGTTTTGTCGACTTGTCGCTTTGTCGCCTTGGAAGTCAATCACTGCGCATGATCGAGCAGTCTTCGGTTAAGTATGGAAGCCCAATCTCGACGAGGCGAGGGTGCGTTTATTCAACATTTGGTTTAGTTTTGCTACACCTGACCATTCCACAAATAGGATTGAAAAATTCATGTGGTTAAATTTGCATTTAACGACCCATAAAATTATATGTTGATATGTATTTTATGCTTTCAAAATACCTATGGTAATTGAGAATAGAATATGCTAGCTTTGCTACATTAAAAAATATTTAAAATTTAAATCCTTTCTTCTTAGGATGTTTATAGGCAAGTTTCCTTTACAGAATGCACTAAAGCTTTTTCCGTTGGAATTGTTTCAAATAAGCGTAGGCCGTGGAGTTGGTGTCTGGGCAAACTTTCCTTAATAGCACACTGCATTGGTGTCGAAAAATAGTTTAAAATAATATGTTGGCAGAAAAAAGTACCCCGGCCGTATCGCCGCTGTCTTGACAGAATTTACCCCGTAATAGGCCTACACGGCATAACATATGCCTGTCTTCATTGATGCAGAAAAGTACATTGGTTGATAAACTAAGTCATAGTTTAAATAAACGTGGTCTGTCCCCAAAATGTTTGTTTTTGTTTATTAAAAGTATATAAGTTTTAACTATAAACAATATGATTTGTAATTAACAAAATAGTATATTAAGTAGGTAAGTAATTCTTTATTGCTGAAAGTTACTTATAGCAAATACAATGAATAAATTTGTAAATATGTAAAAGTGTTAATGATACAAATAGTACAAAATAAGTTAGAAAAGAATGAAAGTTCTAGGGAAGAATAGCGTCAAGAAAAGAATGACGTTTAATAAATTATAAATGTATATATTTTGCTAACGAGTTTAAAATAACTGGTGATGTGGAAGACATAATGTCTATAAATTTTTGGAGTGAAGGGTGATTTCTATAATAAAAAGGAATAAGCTGTTCTTTATATAATGCACAGCAAAGTAAAAAATGATATTCGTCTTCAACGTTATTTAAATTGCATAATTTACAAATTCTATCATTCTGTTAATTGTATCGTATGTGATAAGCTATGTGATACACATCTAAATTTGGATAGAGATACACAGTAATTATGATTTGAGATATTTGATAAATATTCTTTTTGTGATAAGGCAATGTTGAAAAGGTTATAATAATTTAGTTTTGAATATTTCAACCGATCTTCATTCCATTCCTGTGAATACTAATCGCTTATTCTATATTTAAGTTCATCATGTACATGTACAGGTAAAACAACATATTGATCATCAAAAGCGTACACGGAAGTTCGGTTTTCGTCCCATCCGAACGACTAAAAACTGGCCTTATCAGGTCCACCTTCGTGCACCTTTAGGTCAATTGGTTGACCCGGATCGCATGTCTTGGATACTCACCATAAACAATATATTCACTTGAAATGAAACGGGGTTAAACGTCCTACTCTTCTGCACCTAACCTGGGCTAATGGAAGACGGGCATTATGCCATACAGTGTGCTATGAGCGAATTTTTGTCTGGAAAGGGCGCTACGACCTACTTTAATATCGAATTTCAACTGCCAATAGATCTTTTATGTGCACGCAAATGTGTACACGGGACGTCGGTTTTCGTCCCATCACTGACAAAGGGAAAACACGACGAAAAACACATATGATTTGAGTTGGGATATTAGTAGATTGATTATTATTATGTATTTGGGTAAACTATGCTGTTGATGGTAATCAGTGAAGATGCGAAGGAATTCTAAATTACGATAGATATATTGAAAGCATACATTAACATACATATCAACATATAAAACTGACACTCCTCTGAAATATAGATTCTTAATTTTACGGGTCCTTAAATGCAAATCTAACCAAATGAATTTTTCAATCCTATCTATGTAATGGTCGGGTGTAGCAAAACAAAACCAAATGCTGAAAAAGCACCCTCGCCTCGTCGAGATTAGGTTTCCATACTTAACCGAAGACTGCTCGATCATGCGCAGTGATTGACTTCCAAGGCGACGAAGCGACAAGTCGACAAAGCGAAATAATTGCATTTCGGCGGCTTGTCGACTTGTCGGGTTGTGAAGGCGACAAAGCGACAAGTCGACAAAGCGAAATAATTGCATTTCGGCGACTTGTCGACTTGTCGCTTTGTCGGGTTGTGAATAAGTCGAAGGCGACAAAGCGACAAGTCGACAAAATTGACCCGACAAGTCGACAAAATGAGGGCGACGATTGTCGGGTTAGTTTGGTATGGTGGCTGTTAGCGGCCATTCTACATCGTCGACTTGTCGGGTTGTGAAGGCGACAAGTCGCGGCACGACAAAGCGAAATAATTGCATTTCGTCGACTTGTCGCTTTGTCGCTTTGTCGGGTTGTGAAGGCGACAAAGCGACAAGTCGACAAAATCAACCCGACAACGCGACAAACTAACCCGACAATCGTCGCCCTCATTTTGTCGACTTGTCGGGTCAATTTTGTCGACTTGTCGCTTTGTCGCCTTCGACTTATTCACAACCCGACAAAGCGACAAGTCGACAAGTCGCCGAAATGCAATTATTTCGCTTTGTCGACTTGTCGCTTTGTCGCCTTCTCAACCCGACAAGTCGACAAGTCGACAAGCCGCCGAAATGCAATTATTTCGCTTTGTCGACTTGTCGCTTTGTCGCCTTGGAAGTCAATCACTGCGCATGATCGAGCAGTCTTCGGTTAAGTATGGAAGCCCAATCTCGACGAGGCGAGGGTGCGTTTATTCAACATTTGGTTTAGTTTTGCTACACCTGACCATTACACAAATAGGATTGAAAAATTCATGTGGTTAAATTTGCATTTAACGACCCATAAAATTATATGTTGATATGTATTTTATGCTTTCAAAATACCTATGGTAATTGAGAATAGAATATGCTAGCTTTGCTACATTAAAAAATATTTAAAATTTAAATCCTTTCTTCTTAGGATGTTTATAGGCAAGTTTCCTTTACAGAATGCACTAAAGCTTTTTCACTTGGAATTGTTTCAAATAAGCGTAGGCCGTGGAGTTGGTGTCTGGGCAAACTTTCCTTAATAGCACACTGCATTGGTGTCGAAAAATAGTTTAAAATAATATGTTGGCAGAAAAAAGTACCCCGGCCGTATCGCCGCTGTCTTGACAGAATTTACCCCGTAATAGGCCTACACGGCATAACATATGCCTGTCTTCATTGATGCAGAAAAGTACATTGGTTGATAAACTAAGTCATGGTTTAAATAAACGTGGTCTGTCCCCAAAATGTTTGTTTTTGTTTATTAAAAGTATATAAGTTTTAACTATAAACAATATGATTTGTAATTAACAAAATAGTATATTAAGTAGGTAAGTAATTCTTTATTGCTGAAAGTTACTTATAGCAAATACAATGAATAAATTTGTAAATATGTAAAAGTGTTAATGATACAAATAGTACAAAATAAGTTAGAAAAGAATGAAAGTTCTAGGTAAGAATAGCATCAAGAAAAGAATGACGTTTAATAAATTATAAATGTATATATTTTGCTAACGAGTTTAAAATAACTGGTGATGTGGAAGACATAATGTCTATAAATTTTTGGAGTGAAGGGTGATTTCTATAATAAAAAGGAATAACCTGTTCTTTATATAATGGACAGCAAAGTGAAAAATGATATTCGTCTTCAACGTTATTTAAATTGCATAATTTACAAATTCTATCATTCTGTTAATTGTATCGTATGTGATAAGCTATGTGACACACATCTAAATTTGGATAGAGATACACAGTAAGTATGATTTGAGATATTTGATAAATATTCTTTTTGTGATAAGGCAATGTTGAAAAGGTTATAATAATTTAGTTTTGAATATTTCAATCGATCTTCATTCCATTCCTGTGAATACTGATCGCTTATTCTATATTTAAGTTCATCATATACATGTACAGGTAAAACAACATACTGATCATCAAAAGCGTACAGGGGACGTCGGTTTTCGTCCCATCCGAACGACTAAAAACTGGCCTTATCAGGTCCACCTTCGTGCACCTTTAGGTCAATTGGTTGATCCGGATCGCATGTCTTGGATACTCACCGTAAACAATATATTCACTTGAAATGAAACGGGGTTAAACGTGATACTCTTCTGCACCTAACCCGGGCTAATGGAAGATGGACATACGCCATACAGTGTGCTATGAGCGAATTTTTGTCTGGAAAGGGCGCTACGACCTACTTTAATATCGAATTTCAACTGCCAATAGATCTTTTATGTGCACGCAAATGTGTACACGGGACGTCGGTTTTCGTCCCATCACTGACAAAGGGAAAACACAACAAAAAACATATATGATTTGAGTTGGGATATTAGTAGATTGATTATTATTATGTATTTGGGTAAACTGTGCTGTTGATGGTAATCAGTGAAGATGCGAAGGAATTCTAAATTACGATAGATATATTGAAAGCATACATTAACATACATATCAACATATAAAACTGACACTCCTCTGAAATATAGATTCTTAATTTTATGGGTCCTGAAATGCAAATCTAACCAAATGAATTTGTCAATCCTATCTATGTAATGGTCAGGTGTAGCAAAACAAAACCAAATGCTGAAAAAGCACCCTCGCCTCGTCGAGATTAGGCTTCCATACTTAACCGAAGACTGCTCGATCATGCGCAGTGATTGACTTCCAAGGCGACAAAGCGACAAGTCGACAAAGCGAAATAATTGCATTTCGGCGGCTTGTCGACTTGTCGACTTGTCGGGTTGTGAAGGCGACAAAGCGACAAGTCGACAAAGCGAAATAATTGCATTTCGGCGACTTGTCGACTTGTCGCTTTGTCGGGTTGTGAAAAAGTCGAAGGCGACAAAGCGACAAGTCGACAAAATTGACCCGACAAGTCGACAAAATGAGGGCGACGATTGTCGGGTTAGTTTGTCGCGTTGTCGGGTTGATTTTGTCGACTTGTCGCTTTGTCGCCTTCACAACCCGACAAAGCGACAAAGCGACAAGTCGACGAAATGCAATTATTTCGCTTTGTCGTGCCGCGACTTGTCGCCTTCACAACCCGACAAGTCGACGATGTAGAATGGCCGCTAACAGCCACCATAGTTTTATGCTTAGGCACTGCAAGGAGTTTCTTGATCGTAAGGTCCTTGCAGGAGTATAGGATTGTAAGAGATCACTCAGGTATTTTGAGCCAGTCGCAGTACCATTTAAACATCGAAATGTATAGCACATAATTTTAAATTTGATTCTGTAACTAACAGGAAGAAAATGAAACTGCTGTGTTCTGGATCTTTTGGAGTCGCGAAATAAGACTCATAGTATTATTTTTACCTAACTTATTTACGCATTCGTCCTTGGAATATCTGACAACTAATTTACTCCGTCTATTAACATATAGTCCGTTGGCTGAAAGCGGGACGAGGGGGGGGGGGCACGCCACCCGAGCTGTGAATTTATCAGACTAAGTTTTTCTAGACCAGTTTTTGTGTAGATCCCGAATCTGGGTGGTGATCAGACGTTTGAGGGGGCGTTTTCGAGATACAAGTTCACGTTGATTTCAATGATGATTTTCGTAGAGCTTTATGATACATCTCTAAGTATGTTTAAAAGATGCCCATTGTACAGAGGGGGGTGGGGTGGCAACGTGTAATTTTGTTAACAAAAATCATTGGTTCATAAATAGGCTTAAAGTGGTTTCTCGTTAGCTTTTAAGTTCAAAATATTAAATTATAATGGGACAAAAATATGGTTTAATTTTATGTTAATAATTCACTCTCGCGTAGGGGTCTTTGGAAGTGGGCGAAAACCGGTAGACCCGGAGAAAACCCACGAGGTTGGAAGGCGACCCTAATCCTTGTCACGTATAACCGGGATTCAAACCACGCCAGTTGACTCAATGTTAGGCTTTATGACACAGCGCGCACGTGTAAAGCATTCGGTCACCCCCACCCCCGTAAATCAACAAGCCAACAGTGAGGCTGATGTCCCCAGTCGAAATCCTAAAATAAATAGATGACACATATTAAGTAATCGCACATTTATTTTTTTTTTCAAACAGTATCGAGCAATCAAACTATACGCTAAGTTTCACCACTCTCTATCAGATTGAATTAAGGTTATCTTGACAAAGTTTCGACCAATGAAATTACTTAGCCCTGCTTAGCTTTAGTTCGAAATGTTAATCACTGAAGACATTCTGTTCACTTAATGAACATCTACATCAAGTTTAAACATTCTACGTCAATTTAAAGCATAGTTATCGCTCCTTAGACGTAGCAGAAAATCCTCATCAAGATAATGATATAATGAATTTATATTAAAATTAAGAGTTTCATCGCCCTTACTTCATTATAACCAAATCTGTTGTGCCCCAAAGAATCAACCAATCCGATTGCTTATCTCTGCTTACCCTCAGCAGAAAATGCGCACCTTGAAACACCACCAAGGTACTGACTTAATGAATGCCTACACCAAGTCTTAGCATTTTACCTTTATTAGAAGGAGAGTAATTTATTGTGTTCCAGGGTGTCATTCTGCTTGCCCTGAGCAGAGAATACTCATTGTCGAACTTAGTCAAGGTATTGACGTAATGAAACTATACGTCAAGTTTCACCACCCTGACTTAATTAGAACTAAAGTTATGGTGTCACAAAGAATCAACTTATATAGGCATTTGTCTGTCGTTCAGTCTATTTCAGTTTATTGGTAACATATTGTTTAAACTAACCTATCAAATAGCTTTTCTCTCCTTACCCTAAACAGAAAGTTTGAACATTCTAGCTCAATTAGATGGAGAGTTATTCTGTCCCAACCATAAATATCCTATTAAAGACTTTAATAGGATATCTATATGGTCCCAACATACTAGACCGGGAGCCCATGGGGTCAGCCTAGCCGAAAAGTGTACCAATTTCCTCCTATATAATATGGTATTAAAATGTAAGTCTGTCGGGTTTCTGGTGGTGGATGTGGTATTCAACGCCCATAATGTCATCCCCTCAACTAACCTAAATTAGCTTAAAAGTGTACTACATGAAATTCGCACAGCAGTGTACTGTACATCATCAGGTATCACAAAACACTCTGACAGACATTTCTAGTGGTGGGGTACCCTTGACAGAGCGATGTATTTACCAGACATTTGTAGTGGTGGAGTATCCTTGACTAGAGTTATCTAATTTCCAGTCAACAGTTGTTCAGTCCCACCACTGGAGTCCTGAATGACCACTTTCAGACAGTTTGTGCGGTGGGTTAACCCTAACAGACGCACAAAATGCAACACCCCAACTAGGCTTAGAGCAGCGGGCACTGTTACCGTGTTCTAAAAATATTTTTTTTTGGCAAGGATGCGTATAATACTAATACCTAGCACGTATGGAAGAGGCCGTAAACTGCGGTTGCAAGAAAATGATTTTTGGGGCAAAAAACATTTTATGAGGCTAAAAATGCGTTTTTGAACCAAATATTATTCCTGCAACCGCACTTCATTGATACTGCTCATAACGAACAGACAATCGGACCGACGGAAGGACGTATGAGCGGACGAACCCATTTTAATAGTTCCCTTCAGTTTTCTTCGAAACAACACTCAGAGATGCGTTTAGTTATTAGTTTATTCTTAATCTTCATGAGAAGATTCAAAACCAAAAGTTCATATCATGAGCGAGATAAATATTTCTTGGTTGCTAGCCAATAGCTCGCATATCCTTTGGATATGCTTCAGAAACCAATTCACATTGTAAATCTTCATTAAAGCTATGCAGCAAAGGATCACGTATACCGGTGCTTGCGCGTAAGGGTCGTTAGCAGTGGGAGGAAATCGGATGACCCGGGGAAAATCCTACTCCCTGTCCCGCACAACCGGGAATCGAAACCAGTTGACTCAACGACAGACCTTATGATACAACGCACATCCGCTAACGTACCCCTCGCGCTATCTTTATTCCAAATACATGTATGAACATTAGCCTACCCAATGGCCACAACAGGACTGTTAGACTTCAAAGTTGATGCGTCGAATATTTCTTCTTCGTCAGAACTCCACATACTATCCGATCCATCCGACACCTTGGATTCATCTAAACTATTTAAAAAAAAAAAAAAAACAATAGTAAAAAAAATAGAGATTAATATAATTTAATCAAGATAGTAAAAACTATTTTCAAATCATTTTAGACTATTGTTGACCGTGCAAAATGTTAGATTTTATATAATGGTATGGTGAGATTGACAAGCTAGCTAAACTCTACTTCATGAATGGATATGATGATATACTATTTTTACTCATTGAAGATGCATCATGAAAGATTTAGATAAAAAGCTTGCCGCTCTAGACTATAATACATGTAGTTTAAAAACAGATACTAAAAAATAAATATATAGAAATTTCCTTCAAATTGCCGCTCTTGCTATAATACACGTAGTTTAAAAACAGATACTAAAAAATAAATATGTCGAAATTTCCTTCAAATTACTTTATTCTGGACGAATTTACGAATATTTGAAGTTTTGAAAAGATTGGCAAGTAACATTTTAACGTTGACCGATTAAATGGAATGGGGGGTGGGTGGTAATACATTTAATATCTCGGCCATCCAATGGAATGCAGAGTTAATCGTGGGCTTTTGTTGTGAATAAAAAATGTCTAAATGATAATTTATGACCTGGAATAGTTAAATGAAAGAGTACTTAATTCTAGCAACTACTGCTAGAATAAAGAGAATAAAAGCTTAACTTACACTGTAACAATATACCGTGAAGATGATTTGGCTTTATGCAGATTGGATAATTTGACATAGTTAGGTTCATCTGGTGTTAAATTACAAAAACTTAATTCTTTTAGTTTTATTTCATGAAACCGCCCATACCTGTATAATAATATTTATTTAAAAACATAATATCTCATAATCATTCTTATAATCTGATTCTGCAATTTGTGTCTGATTCTGCAATTCCGTTGTGGAATTTCTATTCGCTCGCCTTTTCTCGTCAGATCATCTCTTGTTTACAAATCAATTACGTATATGATGCAGAAAAAAAATATGATGGAATACTTTGTCAGGTTATTATTACAACAACTGCCCTATTTTCTAATTTGGAGGGCAGCAAAATAAAAAAGATTGGAATATACTGTTTGATCGCAAAAGATTGTTTAATGTTTCATCGACACTTATCTTGAACCTATGGTGTTGCCCTTCATATGGCGTTGTCGGGGGTCCACGAAGGGGGGCCTGGCAGGGACAGCTGTCTAGTCGAACAGATAGGACGAAAAAATGTTGGCGTGCTCATAAAAGATCCCTTGGTAATTGGAATTCGATATAAGAGTAGGTCATAGCGCCGCTGTCTGGACAAAATGTCCCTCACAACACACTGAAAGGTGTAGTAAGCCCGTCTTCGGTGGCTCAGTCGGAGCAAAACGTAGCAGGACCTTAAACTCCATTTCATTTCATTTCGTTCTGCTCCGACAGGGTTAATGAAGAGTGACATGCTCTATACAGTGTACTACGAGGGAAACTTTACCTGGATAGCGGCGCTACGGCCTACTCTTTTTTTAATTCCAACTTTCAAGGGGTGTTTTACGTGCACGCCAATATGTAAATGGGGCCCGGTTTTTCGTCTCATCTGAACGACTATACGTTATTGTTTGCCAGGCCAAAAGCCGTGTACCACTGTCTCTGGAAACGGGGGTTAATGTCCTACTTTTGGATGTCACGGTGACTCAGTGAGTAAGACGTTGGCTCGCTAACGTTCATTCAATTTTCCAACTTTTCTGCATCAATTGAGCTACTGAACATATGCATACACTATGCAGAGTGCTATGACCAACAGGGGCGGATCCAAAGGGGGGGGGGTGTTGGGAGTCCCCCCCCGCCCTCCTGCTCGGCCAAATAAAAAAAATAATGCCTTGAATCAATGAAATTTCATCACAAAGTGATCCTACATCAGTATAAAAATGATTTCTCTGTTTAAAAAGCTCAATTTGTATGTATGCCTATGTAATTTAGAGACGATGATGGCAGATTTCCGTAAAAGAAACCTGCCAAACCCCCTCTTGAAAAAATTCCTGGGTCTGCCCCTGACCAGGCAGTATTTAAACCAGTCATCCACCCAGTATTAGAGATTAGACTTACACCACAAACTGGCTTCCAAGATGGATTATCTAGTCAGTTCACAATGGTCACCTATGATCGAGATTAGAGACAATAATAATAGTAATGAGATAATCGATCTATAAACATTACATAATCAAGGCCCATGTAGTCACCTCAGCAAATGAATGAATGGATGTCAATTAAATATTACAATTTAACAACTATAAAATATTATTAAGTTTGAATGTATAAAGTATTAATTATTTTTTTATTGTTACCAAGTAATCTCTAGTATATTAAGATTGTAGATCTGAAGGGCAGGTCTCTGATAAGTTATTTCTTAGATGCTGTTCCTTATAAGATTACCTAGCCTGTGGGTCAGTAGTGTATATATGTTATTATTATTATTAAGTATTGCTACAGAATATAATATTATACCAAAAGGAAGTGAGTTGTTCAATTATTGTAGTTCAGTCTTACACACCAGATGATTGAACAATTGAACATACAACCCATCGTCGAAGGTTGGACTGTAAGCAGGTCCACAAAACCCGGATGATAGTTCTACGACAGAAATTTTCAGTGGACCGTGGTATTTCTTCATCGAAATTCAACTGTGAAGGATTCTTTTATGTGCACGTCAATGTGTACACAGGAGCTTGTTTTTGTTCCATCTACACAACACTGTACTTTGCAAGATTGTCTTGCACTACCGATAGGGAGACACCACGCTGCAAAATCAATCGGTCGCAAAATAGGTGTAGTAGGTATTAAAAAAGTGCTCACTTCATATAAGTGACAATACTCACTCAGGGAGAAAAATAGTCGGTCTCATAATATGCGCAGTCACCGCAGTCGGCCTCAAAATTATGCATCGACGAGTTAATGAATTCATCAGGTAAACAAACAATGCCAGAAAAGATCCCAAATACTATGTATTTGCGTGAATCCGTGAGCCTAAATTGCATACGACACACAAAACTATATATACTATTCAAAAAAAGTAGGGGATATTTGATTTTTATACGCCCACATTAAAATGTGGTTGTATATTGTCGTCGCCCCCGTCCGTCCGTCCGTCCGTCCGTCGGTCCGTCGGTCCGGCGTCCACAATTGCTTGTGGTCGCTCTACAGGCTAAAGTTAATATCCGATTGACTTTAAATTTATACACAGTCTTTAAGGTCATGAGACGAAGAATCCTATTGTTTTTCAGCGATTTCCGATAACAACTACCAGAGTTATGGCCCTTGATCACTTCAAAAAATCTTGTGTACGCTCTAGAGGCCAAAGTTAATATCCGATTGACTTTAAATTTATACACAGCGTTTAAGGTCACAAGACAAAGACGCCTATTGATTTTCGGCGATTTCCGATAATTAGTGCCAGAGTTATGGCCCTTGATCTCTTTAAAAAATCTTGTGGACGCTCTAGAGGCCAAAGTTAATATCCGATTGACTTTACATTTATACACAGTCTTTAAGGTCATGAGACGGAGAAGCCTCTTGATTTTCGGCGATTTCCGATAATTATTGCCAGAGGTATGGCCCTTGATCTCTTTAAAAAATCTAGTGGACGCTCTAAAGGTCAAAGTTAATATCCGATTGACTTAAAATTTATACACAGTGTTTTAAGTTTTGAAACGAACAAGTATTTTGATTTTCAATGAATTTAGATAACTGAACAGCTAAATCCATGATATTAAATGTTTCATGTATATACTAATTGTTAGTGTGGGGTAAAACTTTATAAAAAGCAATCAAATTCTAATGATTTTCTGATAATTACATAATGAGTTGTTACTCTGAATCAGTTTTTAGTGTATTACAAATGTTTCATTACCGAAAAAAGTAAAAATATGTGACAACCCTTGTTGACTGCCCTGACGATTTAGCTGCTGTGGGCGTATGTTTCGTTGTCTGGCAACCTATCTTTAAGTGTTATTAAAGTCACCTAATGAAACTGACGAAGAAACAGATGACAAAATGAAATGAAGTTCACATTCATCGATTTATTCCAAATGATCGTTAGACTAAGTAAGGCACAGACTGACCATTATAAGGGTAAAATGATACCCGGGGTCAAACAGCAAAGTTACCACAGCATCACAACAAAGTCAGTAACGGGTAAATCCTCCTCTGTTTGCCAAAAAAGCATTGATCCGACGCGGCATGCTCCTAATGAGACGTCTAAGGTCATTTTGGTCCAGATTGTCCCATTCCTGTTGCAACGCAGCAGCAAGTTCTTGGACATTGGCAGGACGTTGTTGACGTTGACGTAACCCCTGTCCAAGCATGTTCCAGACATGCTCGATGGGGGAGAGGTCGGGACTCAGTGCTGGCCAAGGTAATGTGGTGATGTTCTGTTGTTGGAGGTAACCTGTAACGATCCTGGCCCTGTGACATCTTGCGTTGTCATCATGGAAGATGAAACGGCGGTCATGACGTCGTGCGAACGGCACAACATGGACTGCCAAGATGTTGTCCCGGTAGTACTGGCCTGTAACACGCCCTGCAACAACATGTAAAGCCGTTCTTCCAGCAACAGTGATGCCTCGCCACACCATAACAGAACCACCCCCAAATCGATCATGTCTGATGACGTTAACGTCTTGGAAGCGCTCGTTTCGACGACGCCACACCCTCCTATGTCTGTCCAAAAAATCAACAGTGAACCTTGACTCATCTGAAAACATCACATTGCTCCAGCGTCGATTATCCCAGTGTTGACGATCCCTACACTAACGACGTCTTGCCTGAATGTGATGATCTCTCAAACAAGGGATCAGGCGAGGGCGTCGGGCGCGAAGGTGATACCTATGCAGTCGATTCCGAATTGTCTGGCCACTCACTCTCACACCAGTGTCTGTTTGAAGACGAGCGCTGATCGAATTTGCTGTGATGACACGATTTCTCAAGGCCAAGGTACGGATAAATCGATCCTGGGCTTGTGTTGTCGCCCTTGGTCGACCTGAGCGTGGTCTGTCCTGTACAGGTTGTGTATCACGGTATCTGGACCATAGCCTGCTTATGACAGACTGAGAAACATTCATCGTCCGCGCCACAACCGCCTGTGTTGTGCCGATCTGTAGCATACCAAGGGCACGTAACCTTTCATTTTGGGTAAGCCGACGCATATCAAAATTTGTTTTCTGGTCACTAAAACAATTAAACTGATGTTTCCACCCTGGAAATCAATGCCACAATGACTGTAACATTCAAAGTCAGAGTCGTGAAAATCTTGGGTTGGACCCCCATGATGATCCCAAGCATCACCTGCATTCCACGCGGTAGCTATTGGTGCGTTTGGGCGTCACATGTAACTGGAAATGTTTCTTCTGTTAGGTTCTATAGTGACTTTTTTCGTAGTCATTTGCATATTTTAGTATTATGCCCCCAAAATCAAATATCCCCTACTTTTTTTGAATAGTATAGTATAAAATAACCATTTTTGCTTTGTCATGCTTGAAAAAATGTTTGTCACTCTTATTCTGTTGTGAGTATGTTGTACTATGAAATGTTTTCTTCTCATGGCAAAAACTAGTCGGTCTCAAAAAAAGTATTCATCGCAGTCGGTCTCAGACTATATGTATTTAATAAATGAATTAATGAGGCAAAGAAACAATCATAAAACAGGCGAAATTGACAGATAAGCCTCAAGATTCTGTCTCATTTCTAATCCTCTCGTTAACGAGAATTTGGTTCCATTTGCCATGACATTGACTAAAATTTTCGAGCCCAGTCAGAAAAATTTAAGCTCGGTTACATATCTGAAATTTTTCGCGGCTGCGGCGCTCAATTCCATCATAACACCATTCTTATACTCCTCCTCTGTTGTCTTTTACTGTCTCAGCACTACCATATTCACGGTTATAGTGAACTGCCCAGTTATACTAGTGGTGTGCGGTTCTTGCAAAACAGACTAAATTGACAGGGGCAGTTCTCACGATTCTGTCCCATTGACTTACATTTAAGTGTCTTTTGAAACGCGGTTCTCACTTATCAAGGGCTGCGCATATGTGAAAAAACCCGAAGTTCATATGTGCCCACATTGGTCTTAAGTACCGTGAAGATAAATTAACCTTTTCACCTGCCCCTCCTTGACCGCAGTAAATAATAATTAATCGATCATAGAATGACTAAAGAGAGCTGACTCTTTTTATAGACTTTTTCTCAAATTTCTAATAAATTTCAAATATATCTAACCATAGAAATATCCTGCTCCCTGCGCAGATTTGCTTTATTATAACCAAATCCACGTTAAAAAGAATTAACGGACTCCCTCTTGTGGAAAGATTTGTACTAAAAGAATACAAAATCTTCAAAAATTGTGATTTAAAAAATTAATTTATTTCAGAAAATTTTACAGTAATATTTAGATTGCATGGTCTTACACGATTATTTCTTCAATTAGGTTCCTGTTTACTAGCCCTGTAAAATAAAAAAAGAAAAAAAGGGTCGAAGTCTATAAATAGAGTTATCTCCCTTTAATCATTGTTATCAAATTGTTATATTTATGACGTTGCTTTCTGTTTCGATCAACTAAATATTATGATACTGTAAAATCACAACAAAATATATCCCAGAGGAGCGCTTGTTCGGTTGAGGAATTTTTATACGCCCACATTCGAAATACGCTTGTATATTACCGTCGCCCCCGTCCGGACGTACGTCGTCCACAATTTCTTGTGAACACTCTACAGACTGTTTTGAAATTGATATATGTTGTTGATATTAGTTACATGAAGAAACCAATTTATTTTAGGCGATTTCCGCTAATTACTGCCCGAGTTATGATCCTTGATCACTTTGAAACATCTTGTGGACGCTCTAGAGGCTAAAGTTAATATCTGATTGACTTTAGCTTTATACACAGTGTTTCAGGCCATGAGACAAAGAAGTCTATTGATTTTCAACGATTTCCTAAAATTACTGCCAGAGTTATTGCTCTTGATCTCCTTGAAAAATGTGGTCGTTTATTGCCGTCACGTCCTTTCGTCGTTTACAATTTCTTGTGAACGCTCTAGAGACGAACGTTAATATCTGATTGAATTTAGATTTATACACCGTATTTAAGATCATGGCATGAAGAATCATATTGATTTTCAACAATGTCTAATAATTGTCTAATATGGCCCTTGATCACTTTGAAAAATCTTGTGGATGCTCGATAGGCTAAAGTTAATATCCGATTGACTTTCAATTTATACATGGTGTTTTTAACGTTGTGATACAAAAAAGCCAAGTGATTTTCAATGATTTCCGATAATTACTACCAGAGTTATGGCCCTTGATCACTTGGAAAAATCTTGTGGATGCTCCAGCGGCTAAAATGAATATCTGATTGACTTTAAATTTGCCCACAGTGTTACCTGATAATTACTGCTAGAGTTATGACCCTTTGCCACTTTGAAATACCTCGAGGACGCCCAAGAGAAGAGGCTAAAGTTAATATCTGATTGACTTTAAGGTCTTGAGACGAAGCAGTGCACTGGTTTTCAATGATTTTACTACAAAAGTTATGCCCCTTGATAACTTTGAAAAATCTTGAGACGAAGCAGTGCACTAGTTTTCAATGATTTTACTACAAAAGTTATGCCCCTTGATAACTTTGAAAAATCTTGTGGATGCCTTAGAGACCAAAGGTATCATCCGATCGACTTTAGGTCTTGAGACGAACAAGTATATTGATTTTCAATGAATTTTGATTACCTGAACAGCTAAATCCGTGATATTAAATGTTTCGTACGTTAGCAATTGGCAGAACTAAAAGCCAAACAAATTCTAATGATTTTTTGATAATTACTTAACAAGTTGTTATTCTTCATCTGATTTTAGTGTATTATAAATGTTTCATTACCGACAATAGAAAAAATATGCGACAAATCTTGTTGACTGTCCGGACGACTTAGCTGCTGTAGGCGTATGTTTTGTTGCCTGGCAACCTGTCTTTTATATAGAATTAGAGAAGTAGTCTAATTACACCAAGCGATATTTAGCATTGCACCGGTCGGTGTAAAGAGAATTTGTGCCCCCTTTCATTTACCATCCAACTCAACCAAATTTGCGAAGCCGAACTAAACAAAACATAAGCATGCTAAATATACCTACCTTTTTCTGATAAAAAATATTACACCCCCAGCTATTACAAGTATACCAACACAACATCCAACACCAATACCAAAACCTTCCCACAAAGATGAATCTGAAGAAATAATATGGTAATCTGATTAGTGTCGTATGGACCACCTAGTTCCCCATCAAATGTCTTCCAGAAGAACGAAAATTCAAACTCAACTGGTAAGGCCTTAGTTAAAATTTGTGTTGGGTGCAGTGCACGACAATATTATGATAATTAGCTTATTAGCAAGTTCATTTATTTTATTATAACTATGGTTTTAAAAATTCAGAGACTAACTAATGAAATACAAAGTACAAAATATCGTCTCATGTATGTTTTTTTAAAACTGTTATAATTCCAGTTTTCCACCCGACATGGTAAAGATAACAGATAGCGACCACGCCTTTTCTATATCATTAGTTAACAATTTTTAATCCTACCTTGCATTACAGGTTTCGTATTTAGGTAAATATGCGGGGGCTTGGTTTTAGGTAGAACATTTGATTCCTCTGGTGGAGATGTAGCTTTATCTGTCACTGGTTCGGATAATTTAATGAATGCATTATGTTTATATTTGGGTATACTGGATTCAAAACTAGCTATTTGAACAACTCCTTCATCTTCTGTAGGTTTGTTCTTGTCGATTCTTCTAGCTTCGTAAAGTTTCAAGGCTATCCTACTCCTTTTTCGGAAAAGGTCATTAATTCTTTTCATTGACTTCCGTATTTCAGGTGGGTAATGCGTGTAATCGCCATCCTTTCTAGGATCTCGGTTTAAATCATCCTCCCTTCCATTCCGCTTTCGTTCTTGGAGCTGATGTACCAGGTTAGCTATATAATCGGCTTCGTTTGCATTACCTTCGTTTTCTACAGAAAGCCATTTATTTTCAGGTTTGGTTTTGTCTGTATTTGAAGGTGCTTGGGTAGGGTGTTGTTTAGAATATACTGGATAGTGAGTATCATGTTGATGATAACCAGCAACTAAGGATAACACTATTAAAACAGAAAAAGTGGTCAGATCAATGATCATTAAGATTAAAATTCACAAACCCTTGGAAGTTGGAATGTTATACTTATAGAACTAAGACATTATAACATGCTTAAGGGTCTTGGGTCCTATTGCTAATGATCTCAGGACTTGTCTATTGGACAATAAAACACCTCTAAATGCGGAATAGGAAGTGATTATCTCCTAAATGTTCCAACCACAACTACTGTTTAAATTTATTTATAAAGGTAGCCTTCAACAAGTAGCCGGATTAGTTGTATTTGTTTATTGAATCTGGTTTGTTGGGACTTTAAATTTTGAAGTTTAAAGTAGCCAAGTCTCTAACTCAATATCATCCAAAATCTTCAACATTGAAAACACAAATTATTGTCAATTCAAATTATCAACATTGATGCAGTGTCACTGTGATCTTACGGAAAAAGATGGGCTTCTGATATCCAATATTTAAGACAAAATAAATATTTTACCATTGGTACACAGATCGTGTACGATAACGTGTTTCAGTCCCAATTCCAGCAAGAGACTCGAGGGACGAGGCTAGAATCATTGCACCAAATCAAACGACGCATGTAGACTGGAATAACTAGACGCTAGAAATTTGCATTCGATTGACACTGCTGACTTATTTCCTCGAACATAACTGATTTGAAATTAAAGTAAAAACGGAAACCATTGAATGTAAATCAGATTATATACATTCATATTATATACATTCATATTGCGTGCGTTGCGACCCACTTGACTTGTGTTAATTTCTAGGACCCAAATGTTAGCGATTTAGCCCCTTAAAGACAGGCCTACCGTACCATGGCTTAAATTATATAATATGAAGACTGACATATATACCAATTTTATTTTAAGTGACATGATATGGAGCCAAGTTGGCTTAGTTAAGGCTTAGCGACGGTAAGCAAAGGGACTCGCTCAATAACCAAAATGGAGGAACAGCGTCGAAAAAGATCGGAAGGGACGGAAAACCGAGGCCCCATGTACACATTTGCTTGCATGTAAAATAACCCTTGACAGTTGGGATACCTGTCCCACAAAATTTTCATGGTATAGATCACTTTGACATTACTTTAAACTTTAAACACTCAGTTACAACTGTAGTGTAGGCCCAGGCTTAGTGTAGGTTAAGTTAAATATATTAATATGGCGCATGAGACGAGTCATTAATTAGCCTAGCGCGGTTGGTGCTGAAAAATAGTAGTAGTGTTAACTTACTTATATTGTAGGCCTACACGCGATAAAAAGAGAGAGAGAAGGAAATGTGGTTTAACATCCACTCGACACAAACTAGGTCATTTCGAGACTAACATAATGGTTTAATTTTATTTCAATAGGGGCCCTATTAATATATTATATTATAGTATAATATACCTATTAGTATAACTTAGGCTTTAGCAGTGGGAGCAAATCGGAGTACCCGGAGAAAACCCACAAGGACAGGCGTACCCGCGATAAAGCGACAATGAATAAATACATACCAATAAATAAAGGACTAACATAACACACAATGTTTGGTCCTGTGTAAAACGGTGTAAAAAATGTGAATAACATTATTTCTTTATGCCGCCATGTTTATCTACATAATTACGTCACGTTTTTCGTTATGACGTCACCACCAAACTCTCTACGTCATTTCATTAAATTGTATGTTTTGGCGTTATAATGCACACTGTAAATTGTTTAGACAGTAGGCCTATGACAATGTAGCCTACGGTTTGTTAAGTTTAGGCCTATGTTTTGTTTGGCAGCATTGGGGAATATTTATTTTCAAATTTGCGCAACTTGCCCCCCTCTTTGGTTTACAAACTTGCGATATATAATTTAAACCCCTTGTAAGACAAGCACGAATTTAGCCTCCGGAACCAATCATGAAAGGTATCGCTGCCATCTTGATATTGTGACGAAATATCACAAATCAAAGTTCGTCAATCGATACGCAATTGTTCAAGGCACAGTCATGCTAGGTTTCATATCGACCGTAGCCTACTTTATTTCTCAGAGCCTTATGGTTTTTAATTTTCTATATGCCTACATGGAAAGACACATGAACATATCTTGATAGGCCTATTTGACAACTTTTATTGATAGGCTAATGCAAATAGCTATAGCAAATATTAGGCTACATTGGTCTAGCCCTCCCCATTGGAGGTTAGTCTCCACTGATAGGTCTGTTACAGATTTTACCAAGGTGCATATTAGCCTATCTATCTTATAGGCCTATCAACATTTAATTAAGTAGACAGGGGCTAAGCCTATTGAAGGCTAGGCCTAGATTCCTATCTATTCCTAATTTAAATTAACCACCCGCTATTGCGGACTATTTACTTTATTATCAGCGATTGTTGTAGTCAGTGAAATGCACCAATAAAGACGAGCATACGCCATAGGCCTAGGCCTATACGGTGTTCTAAAAGAGAAATATTGCCCTGAAAGAAATGGAATTCCAACTGTCTTTTTACGTGCACGCCAACGTGTAGGCCTGCACGGGACCTCGGTTTTTCGTCCCATACAAATAACTAGACGTTGTCCCTGCCAGACACACCGTCATGCACCACTAACGCGCTGGAAAATCCGGTGAAACTTTCTCGGCCAACACCGGAAGCCTATAGTACACGTCATGACCTCCAAACGGCTTACTGCACTGAACCACCGTGGCTCCCCAAAAGGCATGGTCTTTCGCAAATGATATTTGGTCTGTCGATATTTTGTCTCTCCTTCATCTAATGCCATGGCAATCTTTATTTTAACGATATATAAAACATATTATTAGCCTACTTGCTAGCATTTAATCATACAGTCAACAGCATAACAGGATTAGTGTAAAATATTCAAGCATTTATTTGCCGTTCTGAATTTCATTTTGGAGTAGGCTATTTTTGTCTTTCCTAGTATTGAATCTGCCAATGATGAAATGGTTGGTTTTGCAATATTTCGATGCGTATCGAGGTATACATGGTTGTATCGCAATTTATTCGATGACTACATGCAAATACAAGCAAATAATAGTATCATTGAATACAGCCATTGAATACAGCCATTGAATAACCTATGGTTGTATTCAATGGCTTGAAAACGTACTACTTTTGCCCAGAATGGCGTCATTTTCATAATTACGTCAAACCGTAATGACGTCACCACTAGCAACGACAATTTTTGTAAAAAGGAAAGAAAATAGGGCGGAACCCGTGATGATTTTTATTGGTGATGATTTTTTTGATAATCTGAATAGTACAGTGTATTTTGAGATTTGCATGTAGTTATAGAATACATACAGAACTCAATGACCATTGAATACCGCTCGGGTTATTCAATGGTTCACTCGAGTGTATCCCTGCCGCATTCCACTCGCAGTCGCTCGTGGAATACTTGCGCAGGGATACACTCTCTTGAACCTTTGAGAAACCCGAGCGGTATTGCTACCATTTGAACAAGGATTCTAGTTGTGAGAGATAGATCATAGTTGCACTCGGCCTGCCCATATACCAAGCGGGGACATCTTTGCATTGGGTGCCATCACATACAAGTGTGGGGACGATTTGCCAGTTTTGGGATGGGGTGATGTTGGTTAAGGTGGGATGGGTGGGAATGAGGGAAACGGAAATTTGAATGCTTAACGGCGATCGTAGTGATAAAAAAAAAAAATATTTTGAAGGTTTTAGACATGCGACCAAAAGCGGGTGTTGAGAGGGGGTTGTGGACAAGGTGTGTATCTGATGGCCTTTGAACATGGCCGAATTACGTTATTGTTAGTTACTAGGCCTATATTTATTTTCAGAATTTCCACTTTAAAGTAAACACTGCGGAGTGCAAAAAACAAAAACAAAATTGTCCACACTGCTTAGTTACGAATAATTTATGTTGCCTGAGAACGGTTTTCATTAATTCATGACTGATTTTCTTCTGTTTTATGTAGTGGCCGTTCAATAAAGAGATGAAACAACAGAATTTTTACGGGGGAAATTTATTGTGACCGCTTACAAGGAGATGTCGCTGAATAGGAGTGGCTGCTCATACGGATTCTACTGTATTTCAGAGATTTGTTTGTATAAAAGATAAAGTTTGAAAATAGTGTGATGGTCATTTGAGCAGAATTTCATGAAGATATTTGCCAATAAAAATTTTAGTTGAGGAAGATGGCTGAGGACAAAATGAAAAAAAGTTCACTGTAATATTTATACGCAGTTATTCGCCTTGCTAAAACAGAGGGGTGTTAATGTCCAATCGACAGTGTCTAATCAACCAATCAAAACGCAAGATTCACCCTTAAGCATGTTACAATACTCAATATCCGATGGTCTGGAGATTTGGTTATGTGCTTGTTATGTGAATAAATGTCTAAATGATAATTTAAATAACACTTGAAGCCAGCCACCCGCTGTAGGCAGATTTAGCTCTTACATCTTCAATAGAATATTTTCTACAATGACTTAAATGAATATATACTTATATCTAGTATAAAATTAGATATATGTGATTTTAGCTTCGGGAATATGTTATAAATAACAGTTTATTTCTTACAGTGTATAAAATTTACACCTGTTGAAATTAATAGATTTCCTCCTCTTCATATCTCCAGGATTCAGCTGCAGACTACATCTCCAGGCACCCTAACAAACTACAGGAGATTGCACAATTCAATTATTTGTGTTGCGTCAAACATTTTTGCTGCAGGATATTTTCTGTGGAACCCCCAAGCCAAAAAAAAAAAAAAAAAAAAAATCGCGATAGTGTCCCCTGACGAAATCGAAGGTCACAAGGTCACACGAATGACAATAATGATATGTTATTGTAAACATAATATATACAATCAACATAAAAGAAACAAAAATGGATGACAATATACAAATTTCGCAATATTTTTTCTGCATCTATTTCAGTAAATAAAAAAAACACCATAAAGTGCTGTTTTATACAGGCTATAGGTTAGCTAGCATTAGGCCTTTTCTTATTGCGTTTTGTTTTAAAGGCGTAAATATTATTAATTGGTACGTTGTCGTAAAGATATTTAACATTACTTTATATACGCGCGGTTACTCTACGACTTCTTATTTTGGATTTTGAAAAGGGTGGATGGGCTTTAAAAATTTGAAATATTACTTAAACATGCATTATGCAAGAGCAAAATCTGCCTATTGTAGGTCTTTCTTTAGGCCTGAAATGTTACAAAAACTATTAATTAGACATTAATTAACCCATTCAGACCATAATCAACTCTCGATGTTGAGGCTAGCATGAGATTTTTGTTGGATTGTTGTTCGATTCGTTGAAATATTTTCCTTCGTGATTTACCACTAAAATTGGATAACCGAGACTACTGGTTTTGTCTTACCTACTTTAGTAATGATGACCGAGGCTAAGCGGAAATTTCAATCGCTTAGTTCTAAGCTAATAGTGGATCAATTTGACTGAAATTTTCAGCAAATTGTCTTTACATTAGCTAGTTTTAACTATTGTAGTAAGAACAGACAACTCGTTATCTAATCTCCCATAATGTATCTTTAAATGAATATTTAACAGAGTAGAGGCAGAGAGTCTAATGTGGATCAGAAGTTATGTGAGTGCCGAGTGGACGCTCACTCGATTTGATATTTTTGTTGTTTATTCCTTGTAGTGCCTGTGCAGTTTTTCTTGTTCGTGGGAATGATTTTATCGGTTTGTTTTACGTGTAGTGCGTTCCGCCTGCACATACTATATTGAGTCAGATGTCATGGTAACAACCCTAATCTTATGTGTCAAGGAGTAAGATCACTTGCCGAAGCTATTGTATTTCCTTGGATTCTCTCTCCGACTCCGCCCGAAATAACGTAGTGTTGGGAGGACTTAAAACCCCGACCACCTCTGTCTGCTCGAATGGACATTGGTTTTCCATTCCGATCGAATATAGGCAGCATTTTTCATAAATACGATAATATGGTATAACTCACGGTTTTTTCTCTTTGAATGTATAGTGTATACACTTTTTCTTGTTGCAGGATTTATTTTGAATGTTGTGCGGTCCACCTGAACTTACTATAAGAAGGAACGCTTAATAGCCTTTCGTACTGCAGAATGTTGTCGTTGTTGGACTTTGTCCCTACAGTATGCTTGTTACACGCTACAATTGACTATTTCTTTACATGTCGCATTATTTCTGTTACTTACGTTTCTCTTGTAAATCTTTTTTTTACGTTTTGAGTGACGCATGTAGTCTATCTTTACAGACCCGGACAGTACTGCAGCGCAGTCGATGCATAGGCCTACTTATGAATTACAAATTTTATTTGGACATCGTGTCTCCATGCTTACTCTTTTGATCCAAGATATCATTTTTGGTCATTTATGTGAGAGGAGTCCTGTGACGAGTTTAAGTTCGTTTTTCATTGCCTGGACTTATTTTGATCCAGATATAAGATCGTCTGCAGATAATATAAGTTTAATATAAATAAAAATGAACTCATTTCATTTATTATGGACTTTCATTTATTTTGCCAGTCATTACACAAATAATACCTTCAGTTAAAAATAAGTTTCGGAGGTCGAAGGGGTGAACTTATTATGCCCCAGGACATAAAGCTTCGAAGTGTTAAATTCTTTGTACAAAGATGAATCTCCGAGGAGGTAGGCTATAGGCTACGAAGACAGCATTGAAAAATATCAGCAAGCTACACCTATAATGTACTCTGAGTCTAGCAAACGATGAGATCAGACTCTAGAGATAAAGTCAGTCAAAGTTGAGTTCTATGTTCTAACATCGCACCTAATTTAACAACCATTTTCTCGCCTGCCTCTTTTCCTGCCAAATCTTTTTGGCAGACATGACATATTTTCCCGCCAAAAGAAGGATGACAGACGATTAAAATAGACGATTAAAAGAGATGTGAAGTTAAATGAAATGAGAATTGTACGACAGTGAGTTAGGAGTGTAATAATATAGCACCAACTTTATCTTATCGCAGTTTTTAAACTTAAGAGATTTTATTACGTGAGGAAAGTTGCGGGGCTAATGTAGACAAACGAGGATGATTAAACACATAAATGTTGAATGTTTAATTTAGATTTGGTCAGATGTTTCCTGCATTCCTACAACATCTTCTGGTGAATATCATGTACCGTCACGTAGCAACAATAACATACCTCGTAAAATTCCTCATATCTTTCTACTACTTCTGGAAGCAAGCCTAGTCCTAATATGCCGTTCAGACGACTATGTTAATATGGTCTACAAATGGGGGAGATCGCTCGTTAGCGCAACTTTGTCATCTGGACGCAAAGTTGGAACACATAAACCAGTTTAAAATTCCCACTAGGTACATACCTTTCGACAAGTTAGTAGCTCGCTCTGGGTAAGTTCAATCCATTCAGTCGTTTACCATTAAGCGGATGTCCGTTTGTTGACGGCCATCAATAATCATAATAATTTTTCCTATTGACATTAATGTTAATTTTGGTCTACCACGTATTCTTCCATAGCATGTTTTATCTGAATCCTTGAAATATTGAGCTACACAAATTGGAAATATTATAAACCCAGCAGTGGTAAACATGTATAGCGATGGGCACAATTAGCCGAATCATTTCTGTGTAACCAATCTCTTAACTCTGTCATGTGTCCGTCTCAAAATCATGAAAATTCATCTAAAACCAAGTAGAAAATTAAAACCCTTTCCTTCGATTCTTAATCGATAGGTCAATCAACCCTTAATTTGTGGTGTTAAACCACTGAACTGGTGACCTTTAATTTTATGCGTAGTATCGGATCCAAACAGCTGCTTTATTTACCTGACATTTGAGGCGAACGTCGAACACGAGCTGGGGTAAGCTAACTCTTATCAGTAACACATAATACCACTTCTTAGCCGAGGATTTCACATAGTTAGCGCACTTGTGTTGTACGTGTGCATAAATTCAGATTGACAAAGGGCACCCAAAATGACAACCTTTATGATGGTTTTTTGTCCAATGTCCTACTCCCGTGGCTATCATGACAATAGCGGAATCCTGTCCAAAAAATGACCGGTACAGATTTTAGTACACAAAACATTTTGTTATGTTCATGTACTATATAACCTTTAAATATATCAAAACGGACAATGATATTTTACTTTGGTAAGTAAACATTTCTTCATAAAGACGCTGACATATTCATAATTGTGATTCATATCCGTTGCTGCTATCTGGAGGCAAAGCTTCGGCAAATTTTGGAAACTTCTAGAACAATAAGTAAATAATTAATCATGTTTATGTTTTGGCTTCAAAGTTCCGCTGGTGTGAAAGTGACACGGAAGGACATTGGCTTGAACAAAATAATAAAAATTGAACAAAATGATAAAAAATAACGGAAAGCTAAACATGTATTTAGATTATGAGTTATGTACTAACATAGCACAGTAGGCACCGGTGGACTGGTTTGCGGCTTCTAACCCAAAGCCCTTGGTGATATATTAAACCTTGCCATTAGCCTTATACTCTTAATTACTCTCCTCATTAGTACATAAACTATACAAGTATTATGTAAAAGCCTGAGAGAGTTGATTAGTGTAGCATTCTCAATTAACAGAAATAAACTGATAGACATCCAGGCAATTTATTTACAAATGCGAATTGTGGTTTTTATAAAGTTAGTTTCAAAATGTGATATTTTTTTAATTATTTAGTTATTCCGAAAGTCTTCTACTTTCAACACGAAGTCTCTTTCAACACTATTTTAATTATATGTTAAAATTGTTTAGGTGTGTGTGGAAACCGGAGTACAAGGAGAAAACCCACGAGGTTTGGCAGGCTAGCCCATTCATCGTCACGCAAATTTATCCCATCCAGTATAAAAGAGTGGAATAAATTCAGCCCCACTCCTGCAAGAAATTCAAGAACTCTTAAAATATTCACCGATTATCTATTCAAATCAGATATAAAAATTCCATCTTTTTACTACAACGGTCAGGGGGGGGGGGCAGAACCGAAAATGCCCGAAAAATTCCGGGTTTCCTGAGATCGGCGCCTTTTCTTCCCCTCCCCCGCGGAAAGAAAATTTTGGAATATTTGACGGCTGCAAACACGTTTTCCTGCTACTTCAAAGTAGTATAATATAGCCTAATCAAGATGGCTGACTCGAATTAAATCAATCGATACAGTCCACGAAGAAGGGGCCGTTGGGAGAAAATTTAACTGCCGCAAACACGTTTTCCTGCTATTCCAGTTAATACAGCAACTTCAATTTGGTCCAATACCTGACTTACCCGCATTCCAAACAAACAATCAATCGTCGCTGGGTTTTGGGGTCTTACTCTCCCGGAGAAAATTTTGAATATTTAATGGTTTTGTAACCGAAATCCCACTCTGAATTCCAACCATCCAATCAGACTGTTGCAGCTGCATTCACAAATAATAATCGATGCCCGAAAATGTCGCACAAAGTAGAGTGTGGAGCCTAAATTTTGAATCCATAGTCAACTCAGTATAAATTCGTGGTATTCAATTATAAGAAAAGTAAAATTAGTGTTAGGGAAGCAAAACTATAAATGCCCGAAAAAAATGAAAAATTTTTTTTGTTCACTTTACCCATCTGCCCGAAAAGTCAGCTTGCCCGAAAGTTAGGGGCGCAGCTGCCCCCCCCCCCCCGCCCCCTGGCTCGTACGCCTATGTACACGGGCACGAGTACCTCAGACATATTGCTGACAACCCCGCATGCCTCTGTGGTCATTTCTTTGAAGATCCTGATCACTATATTTTGCAATGCTCTTTACATTCAAATGCACGAAAGGAAACTATAGACAAATTACTATACGATCATAAAAACAATAATAATTTTATTATGTCTACAAGTTTATTGACATTAGCAGTTTAATTT
Organism: Patella caerulea; assembly: GCA_036850965.1. NCBI lineage: Eukaryota > Metazoa > Mollusca > Gastropoda > Patellidae > Patella > Patella caerulea. The sequence goes on along the minus strand of JAZGQO010000001.1, from coordinate 42,072,856 downwards.
TCAATATTAGTTTCAAATTTACGTGGTAACTCATAATTTGTATTGTACATTGCCATCCGTCCCATCATTTATATGTATTTACATATATTTGTGTATGTGTATATACACCCATTTTGTTTTAATATTATGTACGTATATTATCTAGGGAGGGGTTCCCCAATCCCGCTCAGACATCCTGAATAAAATAGTGTTTATCGTCACGCACAATGTTGTTATATAACCCTTAACGTACATTGCTAGCACCCTCTAGACCAAAGAAATAAATATTACCACATGTTTTCCTCAAAATGGCATATGTATTATGCTGACGTGGGGTTAAACCCCATTTCATTCGTTTCCTTTTTGCTTGCGCTTCTTTTTGTTTTAACTTCTCGCTTAATTATTCCATCGTACTGAATCCACAAGATTTCACCCCATTACGGCTACAGCACAGACTCCACTGCGAATAGCAGTAAGCATGACAGAGACTGGATTGTACCATTTGCGTAGTAGTGGGTTTACTGTCCAGATTAGATCAAATGATGACATCGGTTAATTCGTTTCTTCATGAAAAAGAGAGAGAGAAATGGGGTTTGACGTCCACTCAACACAAACTAGGTCATTTCGGGACTAACATATGGTTTTAATTTTATTTCAATAATTCGCATGCGCGTAGGGGTCTTTAGTAGTGGGAGAAAACCGGAGTGCCCGGAGGAAACCCACGAGGTTGAGAAGGCACCCCTATCTCCATGCCACATACGCTCACACCTGGGCTCGAAACCACAGCCGCAAGCCAGAGGTGACCGGCCAGCTAGATGTCGAAGCGCGGCACTCTAGACCACTAGGCCATCCCAACCCCCTTCTTCATGAAGGTTTGTTTAATCCCATAATAACAACAGTCCTAGGTAGTATATATTTTTGATATAACAAACACAACACGATGCAGGTAATATATGTCATCTCTGGAATAAATCAAATATATTTCCGTTTGATACCATCTGTAGTTTGTGAGAACGTATGCAGATTGTGAGAGACTTTTGGATCTAAACACACCCCAGAACTTTATCGCTATTTCAAGATGACTACATTGTATATTCAATTAAAAACAGCTGATTTCATATTTATATTATATAACTGTTTCGTTTAGCCCAGAACTTTATCGCTATTTCAAGATGACTGCATTGTATATTCAATTAAAAACAACTGATTTCATATTTATATTATATAACTGTTTCGTTTAGCCTTCGGGGTTGCATACTCCCAGATCCAATTTATTCTTCTGTGTAATATTAGTACTATACACAGCTTATGTTATGAAATCGTCCATTTAACTTCAATTGCTATACTTGATTATATACCCACTTTACGAGATTGTACGTGTTAGATTCACGGTGGCCTAATGTACAAGGTGCTTACTCACTAACAGAGAGGTCCCGGGTTCGATCCCGGTCTAGTCCGAAAAAGTTCCTCGTGATTTTCCAACCTTTTCATTGGTGCAGCACGCGGGGTCTGATAGTTAGGATGGAACGATCAACCTGGGTCTCGCGTGCACGTAAAAGAACTAAGAGTAGTCCGTGACATTAAACCCCATTTCATTTCCCTAATCATATTATATTTCAGTATTCTATTTGTAATAATCATCGAATATGGACACAATTAATTGTCTAATAAATTACTGTTACAGCGGGTCAACAAACGAATCAGCCGTTTATATTTACCCTGTGCATTACTCATCCGTTACTCAGTAATACCATTCAAAGTTAAATTTTGTAGATTATTAAAAGATATAGTTTTGATAATATATTAGAATATATCATATATCCGGATAAAAGCTCATCGCAATATTCCGGCGTGGTTGTCACGTCAGTAGTGCAGGACAGAATACCTGGCAAGGGACAACGTATAGTCGTTCAGACACGTAAGAATAGGCCGAAATTTGTCCAGGCAAAATTTTCCCCATTAGCGTATGCCCGTCAGTAGTAAGCATGGTACTCTGGAGCATATTTGGAATTCCAGACATTCCGATGTCGTGACGTCACACATTCCAAAGGTATGACGTCAGAGCATTCCACAGGGGTTCTATTTATAGTTTGAATATGGTTATTGTTGACTGAACAATGAGGTTATGAATAATAAAAAAGGTATTGTTGTGCAGGTGTTTTATCCTTTGATCTCCTTTGACTTTTTGTAACCAGGGTATGGGGTCCCCTAATTGTTTATTGAGGGGTGGGCGGATATTTCGCTTTATAGTCAGGTGTGTAGGGTTCACGTTCAGGTCGACTGTAGATAAGGGATAATGACCTCCGCTATTAAAATTGACAGGTGATTTTGGCGGTTTTGTACTAAACCAATAGTTTTAATCTACATATTTGGTGGGGGGTTTGTTAAATTTTGGTTCTAAGTTTCGAAAATCTAGGTATAAAAGGTGACTACACGTTCAAATGTAGAATTGTTTTATGAAGTTGAACAAGAGGTTAACATCATGAGTAACGACTTGTATCGAAAGGATATTGGAAATGATTATTTGGTTGTAAAATGTATTTGGCAAGAAGATGTGTGTTATCACCTCAGATTGTATGGTTACGGTTTTAAGGGTGATAGATATCCAACCCCCAATGGTATCATGTTTTTCGAGCAGCAATGGCAAACATTGATGAACACTGTCTCCGAGATAGATGAGTATTTACAAAAAAACATTGTAAAGAAATCAGTACCTATTGGTAATGATGTGTACGTAACGATTGACAACAAATACCCTGGAGTCAACATTCGTAAATTTTGGTGGTGTGAAGAGGAACGAATGCCAAAACCTACCCGAAAGGGTGTTCATTTAAACTTGAAACAATGGGAGGCTTTGAAAGTTAGCTTCAAAGAGCTGTGTGAAAATAATTTTACGTGTGAGGAACCACCCCTAGGTGTGGTAGGCTTAGCAAAGGCGGAGACTTGTGTATAATTTCTGTCAAACGTTTTTTTTATTGGTCGGCGTTCTGCAGCATATTTGACATTCCACAAGTGTTCTATTTATAACTTGAATATGGTTATTGTTGACTGAACAATGAGGTTATGAATAATAAAAAAGGTATTGTGTGCAGATGTTTATTCTTTGATCTTGTTTGACTTTTGTAACAAGGGTATGGGGTCCACGAATTGTTTATTGGAGGGTGGGGGGATATTTCGCTTTATAGTCAGGTATGTAGGGTTCACGTTCAGGTCGCATGTAGATACACAGTTAAGGGATAATGACCTGCGCTATTAAGGTTGACAGGTACCAGTGTTGCAATTGTTTATCCGTGGTTGTTTATACCCACACCCCAAGCTCCATATACCCTCCACCCAACCAACCCCCAACCAAACCCCAAACCCCATTTCAACTGTCTACACTCTTCAATTAGTGTCGATTCTAAGAAACCAACAATAGCCTTTTTTATAATATTTTTATTTATTGGTAAGGTTATATATATATATATATATATATATATATATTTTATGGCCAATTAATGTGACGGCATATTCCAGTCCGCCAACTCCCTATAAGTGTCGAGAACGGTGATTATTTTTTTGAACGCATGGTTCGATTCTTCAACCATTCTCAAGCGTGCCAGGATGTAATCGGTAAAAGCTAATAATCTACAGAAAAGAACGAATCAGATAGGTATTGGTAAAATAAAACAATATTAATATTGAAAGAATTGCATTGTCTACCTCCGAAACCCACCCCCTCTATATCCCAATCCAAGTACACACAAACACCTACAAACGAGTAGAAATGAAACGGAGTGAAACATTTAACTACCTCGGTGTTGTGGGCTATACCTGAACTAATGAAAATCAGTGCCTATTGAATTGAGACACGGTGCCAGCGTACACATCATTAGTGTAATTATGCTTTGTAAGTATGTGTGACCCTGGACAAGACTGTACCTTAAACGTCAAAAAATATAATATTATAATTTATATTAAGAATATTTTCACAGTAAAATATTAATAGGTTGGTTAATACCAATAGATGTGCACATTGCTTTCAACATAAAGTTCACGGTCTCAACGTATATACAAGGTTGGGGAGGGAGGAGGTTGGGGATGGCGGGAGAAATATTTACGAGTTGTAATATTACGGACACCTAGGGTTTGACAGCTGTCTACACCGTAATATAGCATCTTACGCTCCTAACGGGGATAATATTTGTTGAATATGTTTGACGAATATGGTTGCTTAGGTATGAACAGTTTTAAAAATAAACAAAACAGGCGAAAGTAGTATATTAATCTCAGTTGTTAGGAGAGCGATTTAGCTAATTTGCAGGTGTCTTTAATTACGCACAACGACGACTGTCCTCCGTGGGCCGTGTGAAAGTAAGCACTTAACATGAAACCCTGTTTTTAAAGTAGGTGATGCAAGGTTCTTAGATACATTGAGTCTGGGTATGTCGCGTAACACCCTGTCTTTTAGTATACGCATAACAATTATTGCAGGGATATACCAAACATTCAAAGCTGTATAGAAATATTCCTTCAAATACTACATGTATAGTTCCACACAAACACCTCCATGTAGTGTGTAATAAGTGAAAAGAATAGTTTACCCGATCAGATAAAATCCTTGCATACTATTAAAAAAACCTAATTAACTAATGATGATATTTTATTACCCCCCAAAATATTTACACCAGAAAATATAATCCAGTCTAAACTGCGTTACAATAAAAGTAACATCGCTTACCTGTTCCCTGCGGTCTATATCATTTGTTAACTGTTTTGTCGATGATAGGTTTCGAACTATAAATAAATGACCGAATAGTTTTCATTTCAAAACTATAACCAATATAAAATATAAAATACTAGCTGCATCAATTACTTTCTCTGTTCACGTGTATCTGACCCGGCAAAAACATCATACGTAGCAATAACTATCAAATTTACATACATATACGATTAAAATAATTATAAAAATATCGTACAGATAATTGAATTATGAAGTGTACATATTATAATTGTATTTTGTAGTATGTTTTGTAACATGGCTGCAAATTAGTACCAGATTTGAACTTGTTTATGAATGTTTACCGCTTTAACAATGCATATATGTTTCATTCACGACTGGAGTGTCCACATTTCTTCGATCTGGAGGAAGATTTGAAATTGAGTGTCTATTTGTAGTAATTTTATACCATTGAGAACTAAGCAATATGAACGTTTGAGTTGTGACGTTTGCAAATAATTAAATGATTTTGATTGTCGAAATCACTTACTCGTTTGGTCATTTATCATTTAAATGAAAGGATTTTTATTTATTTTCTATTTTTGGGGATATTTTACACGTCTTTCCAAAGTATATAATATAGACAAAAGAAATTTTGAAATTGTCGAAAGTTTGAAAACTAGCAGATCTTATTTAAATCTGGCACAAGGGGTGATTTGATTAATAACAATAATGGCTTTAAGGTTGGATCGCATGTTTGATGGGGTCTATTCAACTAGGCAAATGGTGAAAAGACACACAACTTGCTATCCTGCACAGTCCCCCAACCCTTCTCTCTGTCTCTCTGTCTGTCTCTCTCACACAAACTCACAACCCCCTTCTCTCTAACTCATTAAACTCTCTCTCTCACACACAAACTCACACCCCCCCCCCTCTCTCTAACTCATTAAACTCTCTCTCTCACTCTCTCTCACACAAACTCACAACCCCCCTCTAACTCATTAAACTCTCTCTCTCACTCTCTCTCACACACAAACTCACAACCCCCCTCTAACTCATTAAACTCTCTCTCACTCTCTCTCTCACACACACACGTACTGTCCCTCTCTCTCTCTCTCTCTCACTCATTAAACCCTCTCTCTACCACTCTCTTCTTACAAATAATATCTTTTCATGCTGTTTATTTAAAAAATGTTTATATATATCCTCAGCCCCTTTTGCTAAATATGTATACCAATCTTACTACCCCATTTTTTCACTCAAAAATGGTGATTAGCACAGACAACCAACCATCCACACAGCCACTCTCTTCTTACAAATGATATCTTTTCATGCTGTTTATTTAAAAATGTATATATATTTCTTCAGACCCTTTTGCTAAATATGTATACCAATCTTACTGCCCCCTTTTTTTCACTCAAAAATGGTGATTAGCGCAGATAACCAACCATCCACACAACCACGTCTCTCGCATGTCCCACACACACACACACGATCACACGCCACCACGGGCTATGTTTACCGCCGCGTGAATAATATCTTTGCATGTTGTTTATTACAAAATGCATATATTATTTCCACACCCCCGGTCATTTATTTTAAAAAATATGTATACCAACCCGACTCTTTTTTCCCTTCAAAAATCGGTGATTAGAACGCTCAGTTATTCACGTCATTGGTTTTTTGTCTTTATGTATTAATATCTATTTGAACTCTCTTTTTTCGGCCAGAAAAACGGAACTTATTTTATTCTTGAAATACCCCAAGTAAATGATATAGACGTGTGTGAAACTACCGTATCGTTAAGTTTCGTGTATAATATTCATTTTGAGCGGTAATATCCCCGTGAATAATATTATATAAAATACTAAATTATTCAATATACTGTATATCCCCCAAACCTGTACGAAATAATTTCTTAATTGTCATCCGTGCTTATACGGGAAAAGTGTTCATTTTATTGTATGTCATACTTGGTCATTTTTGAGAGTGGGTAGTAGTTTTATCAATAACTTTCTCAAATTACATCAACCGTACACCAAACGTCAAAATATTACAGACCCACACAAAATTGCAATTAGCTTATCAAGCGGGGACATTTGTTGCAATAACAAGTACCTATATTCCCCCCATTGATTTACTATAACATTGATGCGTCCGCAATAAAAGAACGTTAACAGTAACTTCTGTAGATATGGAAAAAAAACGATATCGATTACATAGAAATACCAAAATTATATTCCAAAAATGGCAGATTAAACATACATTATGCAAGTCAAGGCTAAATCTGCCTATTACAGGATTTTCTTTAGGACTGAAATGTTTTCTAAATTATTAATTAGACATTAATTACTAGTCCAAAGACCATAATCAACTTGCGATTGCATCGGATTTCTCCGATATTGAATAGATTAGAGCGGTTCGACCAAATTTTAATTTAATTTGATAAGTGGTGGTAGCAATTATTGCACACGTCTTGTCAGACCACCAAAGGTTAATATCTTTACCCCCGTAATGCAATAATTGGAATGAAAATTTTAAATTGTTCATTTTACATTATATATTTTCAAACTGTTATAGCAAGAATGGCTATCTCTTTATCTAAATGTTACATGGTGTATCTTTAAGTTTAGGGTTCATGCGTGAATTTATAGATAAAAAGTTACATGTTCTTTGTATGTAATTTTACAATTTTATAATAATGTGCCGGGAATATACATAACGGGGATAAAGCATAGCGTTTCCCCGGTATAATAACCCCGTAACCGAACAAACAACACTTCAAAATGCATATATATAACGTTCATGAAAACATCTTACCATTCGACACATAGATACGGTGGGGATTTATTAAAAACACATATAATATAACATATGTAACTGGTCAAAAATATTACTATATGATATATATGTCGAGATGCCAAAAGTCTTTTTTTTTCAAAATGAAATAATAAAATATTGACGGTGGAACTCTGTAAGAGGCATATAAGTATTATCGCTCTTTTTATTTCGAACAGAATATAAAAACATCTCGTTGGAAAGATTAAACATTAGTGACATGGATATATTTCATCAGTTAATTATACTAAAAATATGTATAATGATTTATGTAGTTATTTTCGAATGATATGTACTCGTGAAGTAAGGTTGGTTAATAAATAAGCTCTTTCAGTATTTAATCAATTGTAACAATGATTTGTCAAGTCGTTTGCCTGAAACATTGAGTTTTAAATATGTTTCGTACTAGATAGAGTAACGGAATATATATTTATGTACAAACAAAAAAGTTTCTTTGAACTATATTTCGGTAATTGCACTTTTAGTAAAAACCATTCAGAAACCGTTGCTATAAAAACGGAATTCGGCTGTGTTACGTTATGGGGAAATGGAAGTACAAGTACATGTATAAGGTATTAGACTGGGAAAGATTTGTGAATGAATGTGGGTGAAGGGGGAAATTTCCAAGTGATGTTCATATAAGCTGTGAATAAAAGAGATAACTTATCCCCCACGATATAACTCTTATTACCGGGATCATCTCAATGTGAGTAAATAATCGACTAATAATGTGTTAAAGCAAATATAGCCTCATACAACAGAATGACTATATGTCCAGACGGGGAAAATGCCTCTTCAGACTGAAGTAATAGAATATCTGCAGTCTTGTAGTCCGGTTAAGCTTATCCCCAAGAAAGTAACTCAATCTCGACAAATAACGACCCCTCCCTCCCCACCAAACACACACCAATTCGAATACTCACAATCTCAAACAAGCCAAACAGTTTGAAAGGTATATTATTTGGGTGCTGACGATATCAAATGGGAGTACTAAAATCGTTAAGGTATGTCGAATGTACAGGCGTCTGTTGTCAACAAAATGAAGACAGGGTATCCCCCCCACCCTTATAGTAGTAAACCAAGTATCCATTTTTTTTTTTAAAATGCGGTTCTGAACTCAAAAAAGCGAAGAATTAAAAATTAATTTATGGAATTAAAAATTAATTTATAAAATTAAAAATTAATTTATAAAATTAAAAATTAATTTATAAAATTAAAAATTAATTTATAAAATTAAAAATTAATTTATAAAATTAAAAATTAATTTATAAAATTAAAAATTAATTTATAAAATTGAGAAAAAATTTACAAAATTGAGAAAAAATTTACAAAATTGAAAACAAATTTACGAAAGTAAAAATTATTCTTCAAATTTCTTTTTGTTTTACAAAATTAATTATTCTTCTATATAATTAAAAATTATCGCAAAAATAAAAATTATTTTTCAAAAATAAAAATTATTTTTCAAAAATAAAAATTATAAAATTATTTTTCAAAAATAAAAATTATAAAATTATTTTTCAAAAATAAAAATTATTTCGCAAAAATAAAAATTAAACGTTGCAGTCTTCCAGTTTGAGCTGGGGGTTCAATTAAGGTGCTTGAAATTTATTCTGACAACGCCCACAATTATTTCTATATTACACTGGTAATGCAACCTTTTGTTCGTCAAGTGCTGACGGCTATGTGATAAACATTGTGTAGAATATGTTTTTCGGTGTCGGTGCATCTAAAATATGGAATAAACGTCTAGATACTCACTTCGTCTTTGTTGTGTCATTAGTAACAGTAAACAGACTGGGTGGACAAGAAAACAAACACAATATATGCATTCAAACGACGTCTTTATTATACACATTACAGTCTCAGAAATTTAAATCGAAAATCTTATGTCGAGTATATAAAAACAATGCAATATGCACACCAGTATGACAAAATGTGTTTTGTTTCGAATTCGCTTTAGGTATGCCACCACAGAATATCGTTGGATTTCGTAATGGGGTTCTATTAGCTTTCAAAGACTTGTTGTCGCAGTATCTCCATTTTAAGCTTATGTTCATCCACAATAGCATTAATCTTAGCATTTAACAATGCCAATCTTAGATCATGGACAGCTGTCCTATTATTTACACCGAATGGTTCGGAAACGATGTCGAGGGGTTGCTGACTGATTACATTCGGATCTACATTACTGACGTCGCGACCGTAGTTGTATTCAGTAATATCTGAAAAAAGAAAATATCAAAATCGTTTAACAAGGACATGTCAATACTTAAATAATGTGAATAACTTATGTTGTTGTGAATAACTTATGTATCTTTATCTTTCAGGTACAAAAACGTTGTATCTAATTTGTCGTTTTAACATAGTATAGTGTTTTAATTACTTACCAGAATAAGCCTCATTTTCTACGCATTCACCCGGCCTTTTCTTTGACATTCTTGTTAACTTCATTTCGTTTCTTTTAAGACGACGCCAATAATTCTTTAGTTGAGTCGAACTTCTAACGGAGAAATTTTTCTGTTTGCTGAAACGTCTTTCAATTTCTTTCCAAGCCTGCTCTTTGAGAGAAACCGACTCAACATCCCTTCGCTTATTATCAAGTATATTTAGGAATTCTTTTACCACGTTCAATAGAAATTGTTTCTCGAAATCTGTCATTGAAGGGGAGCGGCTTCTTGGGGTATCCATCACGTACAAATTATATATGTTGTACTGAGAAAACTTACCACAACTCTACTTTATAAATAACCACAATAATACAATAATAGCAGCATTGCAACAGCAATTGGCCAGAAGGTAGTAAACGATAGTTGTGTACAATATACACAAGATACGCTATGACACCCAATATCTTTCAATGCGGCTTTTGCCGACAACGATGACATTTCTTCCACACCGTCAGTTGTTTCTCCTGGACAAAAACCGAATGCATTGGCGTTGCTAAGAAAGCCGTCGTCATCTTTATTGATAGTATGGGTAGCGCCTATTTATTCCTGACAGAGTGGAATTGCAAAGAAGATAAAATCAAACAGTGGGATATAGATAACACGTCAGCCGAAACACATGATTTCGAAACTTATTTGTTGAAACCTTGAATTAACACTAAATCTGTCTATGATCTAAGATTGGCATTGTTAAATGCTAAGATTAATGCTATTGTGGATGAACATAAGCTTAAAATGGAGATACTGCGACAACAAGTCTTTGAAAGCTAATAGAACCCCATTACGAAATCCAACGATATTCTATGGTGGCATACCTAAAGCGAATTCGAAACAAAACACATTTTGTCATACTGGTGTGCATATTGCATTGTTTTTATATACTCGACATAAGATTTTCGATTTAAATTTCTGAGACTGTAATGTGTATAATAAAGACGTCGTTTGAATGCATATATTGTGTTTGTTTTCTTGTCCACCCAGTCTGTTTACTGTTACTAATGACACAACAAAGACGAAGTGAGTATCTAGACGTTTATTCCATATTTTAGATGCACCGACACCGAAAAACATATTCTACACAATGTTTATCACATAGCCGTCAGTACTTGACGAACAAAAGGTTGCATTACCAGTGTAATATAGAAATAATTGTGGGCGTTGTCAGAATAAATTTCAAGCACCTTAATTGAACCCCCAGCTCAAACTGGAAGACTACAACGTTTAATTTTTATGTTTGCGAAATAATTTTTATTTTTGAAAAATAATTTTATAATTTTTATTTTTGAAAAATAATTTTATAATTTTTATTTTTGAAAAATAATTTTATAATTTTTAGTTTTGAAAAATAATTTTTATTTTTGAAAAATAATTTTTATTTTTGCGATAATTTTTAATTATATAGAAGAATAATTAATTTTGTAAAACAAAAAGAAATTTGAAGAATAATTTTTAATTTCGTAAATTTGTTTTCAATTTTGTAAATTTTTTCTCAATTTTATAAATTAATTTTTAATTTTATAAATTAATTTTTAATTTTATAAATTAATTTTTAATTTTATAAATTAATTTTTAATTTCATAAATTAATTTTTAATTCTTCGCTTTTTTGAGTTCAGAACCGCATTTTAAAAAAAAAATGGATACTTGGTTTACTACTATAAGGGTGGGGGGGATACCCTGTCTTCATTTTGTTGACAACAGACGCCTGTACATTCGACATACCTTAACGATTTTAGTACTCCCATTTGATATCGTCAGCACCCAAATAATATACCTTTCAAACTGTTTGGCTTGTTTGAGATTGTGAGTATTCGAATTGGTGTGTGTTTGGTGGGGAGGGAGGGGTCGTTATTTGTCGAGATTGAGTTACTTTCTTGGGGATAAGCTTAACCGGACTACAAGACTGCAGATATTCTATTACTTCAGTCTGAAGAGGCATTTTCCCCGTCTGGACATATAGTCATTCTGTTGTATGAGGCTATATTTGCTTTAACACATTATTAGTCGATTATTTACTCACATTGAGATGATCCCGGTAATAAGAGTTATATCGTGGGGGATAAGTTATCTCTTTTATTCACAGCTTATATGAACATCACTTGGAAATTTCCCCCTTCACCCACATTCATTCACAAATCTTTCCCAGTCTAATACCTTATACATGTACTTGTACTTCCATTTCCCCATAACGTAACACAGCCGAATTCCGTTTTTATAGCAACGGTTTCTGAATGGTTTTTACTAAAAGTGCAATTACCGAAATATAGTTCAAAGAAACTTTTTTGTTTGTACATAAATATATATTCCGTTACTCTATCTAGTACGAAACATATTTAAAACTCAATGTTTCAGGCAAACGACTTGACAAATCATTGTTACAATTGATTAAATACTGAAAGAGCTTATTTATTAACCAACCTTACTTCACGAGTACATATCATTCGAAAATAACTACATAAATCATTATACATATTTTTAGTATAATTAACTGATGAAATATATCCATGTCACTAATGTTTAATCTTTCCAACGAGATGTTTTTATATTCTGTTCGAAATAAAAAGAGCGATAATACTTATATGCCTCTTACAGAGTTCCACCGTCAATATTTTATTATTTCATTTTGAAAAAAAAAGACTTTTGGCATCTCGACATATATATCATATAGTAATATTTTTGACCAGTTACATATGTTATATTATATGTGTTTTTAATAAATCCCCACCGTATCTATGTGTCGAATGGTAAGATGTTTTCATGAACGTTATATATATGCATTTTGAAGTGTTGTTTGTTCGGTTACGGGGTTATTATACCGGGGAAACGCTATGCTTTATCCCCGTTATGTATATTCCCGGCACATTATTATAAAATTGTAAAATTACATACAAAGAACATGTAACTTTTTATCTATAAATTCACGCATGAACCCTAAACTTAAAGATACACCATGTAACATTTAGATAAAGAGATAGCCATTCTTGCTATAACAGTTTGAAAATATATAATGTAAAATGAACAATTTAAAATTTTCATTCCAATTATTGCATTACGGGGGTAAAGATATTAACCTTTGGTGGTCTGACAAGACGTGTGCAATAATTGCTACCACCACTTATCAAATTAAATTAAAATTTGGTCGAACCGCTCTAATCTATTCAATATCGGAGAAATCCGATGCAATCGCAAGTTGATTATGGTCTTTGGACTAGTAATTAATGTCTAATTAATAATTTAGAAAACATTTCAGTCCTAAAGAAAATCCTGTAATAGGCAGATTTAGCCTTGACTTGCATAATGTATGTTTAATCTGCCATTTTTGGAATATAATTTTGGTATTTCTATGTAATCGATATCGTTTTTTTTCCATATCTACAGAAGTTACTGTTAACGTTCTTTTATTGCGGACGCATCAATGTTATAGTAAATCAATGGGGGGAATATAGGTACTTGTTATTGCAACAAATGTCCCCGCTTGATAAGCTAATTGCAATTTTGTGTGGGTCTGTAATATTTTGACGTTTGGTGTACGGTTGATGTAATTTGAGAAAGTTATTGATAAAACTACTACCCACTCTCAAAAATGACCAAGTATGACATACAATAAAATGAACACTTTTCCCGTATAAGCACGGATGACAATTAAGAAATTATTTCGTACAGGTTTGGGGGATATACAGTATATTGAATAATTTAGTATTTTATATAATATTATTCACGGGGATATTACCGCTCAAAATGAATATTATACACGAAACTTAACGATACGGTAGTTTCACACACGTCTATATCATTTACTTGGGGTATTTCAAGAATAAAATAAGTTCCGTTTTTCTGGCCGAAAAAAGAGAGTTCAAATAGATATTAATACATAAAGACAAAAAACCAATGACGTGAATAACTGAGCGTTCTAATCACCGATTTTTGAAGGGAAAAAAGAGTCGGGTTGGTATACATATTTTTTAAAATAAATGACCGGGGGTGTGGAAATAATATATGCATTTTGTAATAAACAACATGCAAAGATATTATTCACGCGGCGGTAAACATAGCCCGTGGTGGCGTGTGATCGTGTGTGTGTGTGTGGGACATGCGAGAGACGTGGTTGTGTGGATGGTTGGTTATCTGCGCTAATCACCATTTTTGAGTGAAAAAAAGGGGGCAGTAAGATTGGTATACATATTTAGCAAAAGGGTCTGAAGAAATGTATATACATTTTTAAATAAACAGCATGAAAAGATATCATTTGTAAGAAGAGAGTGGCTGTGTGGATGGTTGGTTGTCTGTGCTAATCACCATTTTTGAGTGAAAAAATGGGGTAGTAAGATTGGTATACATATTTAGCAAAAGGGGCTGAGGATATATATAAACATTTTTTAAATAAACAGCATGAAAAGATATTATTTGTAAGAAGAGAGTGGTAGAGAGAGGGTTTAATGAGTGAGAGAGAGAGAGAGAGAGGGACAGTACGTGTGTGTGTGAGAGAGAGAGTGAGAGAGAGTTTAATGAGTTAGAGGGGGGTTGTGAGTTTGTGTGTGAGAGAGAGTGAGAGAGAGAGTTTAATGAGTTAGAGGGGGGTTGTGAGTTTGTGTGAGAGAGAGTGAGAGAGAGAGTTTAATGAGTTAGAGAGAGGGGGGGGTGTGAGTTTGTGTGTGAGAGAGAGAGTTTAATGAGTTAGAGAGAAGGGGGTTGTGAGTTTGTGTGAGAGAGACAGACAGAGAGACAGAGAGAAGGGTTGGGGGACTGTGCAGGATAGCAAGTTGTGTGTCTTTTCACCATTTGCCTAGTTGAATAGACCCCATCAAACATGCGATCCAACCTTAAAGCCATTATTGTTATTAATCAAATCACCCCTTGTGCCAGATTTAAATAAGATCTGCTAGTTTTCAAACTTTCGACAATTTCAAAATTTCTTTTGTCTATATTATATACTTTGGAAAGACGTGTAAAATATCCCCAAAAATAGAAAATAAATAAAAATCCTTTCATTTAAATGATAAATGACCAAACGAGTAAGTGATTTCGACAATCAAAATCATTTAATTATTTGCAAACGTCACAACTCAAACGTTCATATTGCTTAGTTCTCAATGGTATAAAATTACTACAAATAGACACTCAATTTCAAATCTTCCTCCAGATCGAAGAAATGTGGACACTCCAGTCGTGAATGAAACATATATGCATTGTTAAAGCGGTAAACATTCATAAACAAGTTCAAATCTGGTACTAATTTGCAGCCATGTTACAAAACATACTACAAAATACAATTATAATATGTACACTTCATAATTCAATTATCTGTACGATATTTTTATAATTATTTTAATCGTATATGTATGTAAATTTGATAGTTATTGCTACGTATGATGTTTTTGCCGGGTCAGATACACGTGAACAGAGAAAGCAATTGATGCAGCTAGTATTTTATATTTTATATTGGTTATAGTTTTGAAATGAAAACTATTCGGTCATTTATTTATAGTTCGAAACCTATCATCGACAAAACAGTTAACAAATGATATAGACCGCAGGGAACAGGTAAGCGATGTTACTTTTATTGTAACGCAGTTTAGACTGGATTATATTTTCTGGTGTAAATATTTTGGGGGGTAATAAAATATCATCATTAGTTAATTAGGTTTTTTTAATAGTATGCAAGGATTTTATCTGATCGGGTAAACTATTCTTTTCACTTATTACACACTACATGGAGGTGTTTGTGTGGAACTATACATGTAGTATTTGAAGGAATATTTCTATACAGCTTTGAATGTTTGGTATATCCCTGCAATAATTGTTATGCGTATACTAAAAGACAGGGTGTTACGCGACATACCCAGACTCAATGTATCTAAGAACCTTGCATCACCTACTTTAAAAACAGGGTTTCATGTTAAGTGCTTACTTTCACACGGCCCACGGAGGACAGTCGTCGTTGTGCGTAATTAAAGACACCTGCAAATTAGCTAAATCGCTCTCCTAACAACTGAGATTAATATACTACTTTCGCCTGTTTTGTTTATTTTTAAAACTGTTCATACCTAAGCAACCATATTCGTCAAACATATTCAACAAATATTATCCCCGTTAGGAGCGTAAGATGCTATATTACGGTGTAGACAGCTGTCAAACCCTAGGTGTCCGTAATATTACAACTCGTAAATATTTCTCCCGCCATCCCCAACCTCCTCCCTCCCCAACCTTGTATATACGTTGAGACCGTGAACTTTATGTTGAAAGCAATGTGCACATCTATTGGTATTAACCAACCTATTAATATTTTACTGTGAAAATATTCTTAATATAAATTATAATATTATATTTTTTGACGTTTAAGGTACAGTCTTGTCCAGGGTCACACATACTTACAAAGCATAATTACACTAATGATGTGTACGCTGGCACCGTGTCTCAATTCAATAGGCACTGATTTTCATTAGTTCAGGTATAGCCCACAACACCGAGGTAGTTAAATGTTTCACTCCGTTTCATTTCTACTCGTTTGTAGGTGTTTGTGTGTACTTGGATTGGGATATAGAGGGGGTGGGTTTCGGAGGTAGACAATGCAATTCTTTCAATATTAATATTGTTTTATTTTACCAATACCTATCTGATTCGTTCTTTTCTGTAGATTATTAGCTTTTACCGATTACATCCTGGCACGCTTGAGAATGGTTGAAGAATCGAACCATGCGTTCAAAAAAATAATCACCGTTCTCGACACTTATAGGGAGTTGGCGGACTGGAATATGCCGTCACATTAATTGGCCATAAAATATATATATATATATATATATATATATATAACCTTACCAATAAATAAAAATATTATAAAAAAGGCTATTGTTGGTTTCTTAGAATCGACACTAATTGAAGAGTGTAGACAGTTGAAATGGGGTTTGGGGTTTGGTTGGGGGTTGGTTGGGTGGAGGGTATATGGAGCTTGGGGTGTGGGTATAAACAACCACGGATAAACAATTGCAACACTGGTACCTGTCAACCTTAATAGCGCAGGTCATTATCCCTTAACTGTGTATCTACATGCGACCTGAACGTGAACCCTACATACCTGACTATAAAGCGAAATATCCCCCCACCCTCCAATAAACAATTCGTGGACCCCATACCCTTGTTACAAAAGTCAAACAAGATCAAAGAATAAACATCTGCACACAATACCTTTTTTATTATTCATAACCTCATTGTTCAGTCAACAATAACCATATTCAAGTTATAAATAGAACACTTGTGGAATGTCAAATATGCTGCAGAACGCCGACCAATAAAAAAAACGTTTGACAGAAATTATACACAAGTCTCCGCCTTTGCTAAGCCTACCACACCTAGGGGTGGTTCCTCACACGTAAAATTATTTTCACACAGCTCTTTGAAGCTAACTTTCAAAGCCTCCCATTGTTTCAAGTTTAAATGAACACCCTTTCGGGTAGGTTTTGGCATTCGTTCCTCTTCACACCACCAAAATTTACGAATGTTGACTCCAGGGTATTTGTTGTCAATCGTTACGTACACATCATTACCAATAGGTACTGATTTCTTTACAATGTTTTTTTGTAAATACTCATCTATCTCGGAGACAGTGTTCATCAATGTTTGCCATTGCTGCTCGAAAAACATGATACCATTGGGGGTTGGATATCTATCACCCTTAAAACCGTAACCATACAATCTGAGGTGATAACACACATCTTCTTGCCAAATACATTTTACAACCAAATAATCATTTCCAATATCCTTTCGATACAAGTCGTTACTCATGATGTTAACCTCTTGTTCAACTTCATAAAACAATTCTACATTTGAACGTGTAGTCACCTTTTATACCTAGATTTTCGAAACTTAGAACCAAAATTTAACAAACCCCCCACCAAATATGTAGATTAAAACTATTGGTTTAGTACAAAACCGCCAAAATCACCTGTCAATTTTAATAGCGGAGGTCATTATCCCTTATCTACAGTCGACCTGAACGTGAACCCTACACACCTGACTATAAAGCGAAATATCCGCCCACCCCTCAATAAACAATTAGGGGACCCCATACCCTGGTTACAAAAAGTCAAAGGAGATCAAAGGATAAAACACCTGCACAACAATACCTTTTTTATTATTCATAACCTCATTGTTCAGTCAACAATAACCATATTCAAACTATAAATAGAACCCCTGTGGAATGCTCTGACGTCATACCTTTGGAATGTGTGACGTCACGACATCGGAATGTCTGGAATTCCAAATATGCTCCAGAGTACCATGCTTACTACTCCCGTCTTTATTAGCTCAGTCGCTGCAGAACAGTAGGATATTAAAACCCCATTTCATTTCATTTCATTTGCTTAACCTACATACGGCGGCCTTGAGTGATGTCCATTCCTTCCCAAACAGCTAAAAATGTGGGTGTGTATAAAATTTCTTGTGATATTTTTAAATACCAAGAAGTGCGAAGTGTTATTTCAACCTCGACCCTACGTTAATAAATTATAGCTGTTATCCTGCCACATAGAAACACATAAAGATTTCATCATTAACATCTTCAAGATTCGCACTGTTTCTAATCTGCTATTGCCATAAAATGAAACGAAATGAGTTGAAAGGTCGCAACAAATACGACATAACATGCTGCGTTTCAATCTCTGTAGCCGAAACCTTAACGGTTCCAAATTTGCTTTCACAGTAAGCTCGAAATAAAAATTAATCATCAAAAGATATTTGATAATATTGTTAATTAGCGGCACATGATATTTAACTAACTGAATGTGACACCTAGTTTATTGAAAACATGTAACGGAATCAACAGTAGACTGAGTATGGTTCATTCTTCTAAGTTCTATATATACTTTGTCCCAGCTGGAAAGTAAATTTACAATTGACGTCCTTGGTCAAATATTGTTATTTTCATTGTCCAAAGTTCAAGACAATCATTTCACATAAATCAGATCTGTTGTAAATCTTGATATATTTTACTATTAATTTGTTCATTTCGGGTAGCTTCTAGTAGTCTAACACACATAGCCTGGTCGGTTTTCCCTTGTCTCCACCTCCAAAAATAGACTCATATGCGCAGTAAATTATTTAGATAAAATTATGCCATTATGTTAGTTTCGAAATGCCAGAGTGTTTGTCTTGAATAGACCTTAAATTCCGTACATCTTTATATTATGTATACATTTATTAAATGAATGGTGCTAGAAGACAAGTAACAAATTATTTCTCTTTTTCTCTCCGAAAATTTACTTTACTTAGCGCCGAACTGAGCAGATTGACACCGCGGCCAAACCTCTTTTACCTTACACATGGTTGTTGTTACATAGAAAATATACCCCAAAAAGACTAACCATTGTGTAAAATAGACTTTGAATTTCATTTCATTCCATTCCCAGAAAAAAAGAATATTTACAAATGAACAGAATAATGCTAGGATCACGTTAGAATGTATGATGATTGACATGTCTATAATCCAAATACGATATGAAATGTACATAAAAGATAATGTCGATGTTGATTTGACCTGTTGAATTCTTTCTATGTAGTTTATTTTTGTTTCTACTTGGTCAGGTTAGTTTGTTTATATAAATTTAATTCAGTCTCAATCTGTAGAGAAATGGTGGGCGGGGTTAGATGGGGCTGCTTTGTGTATATATTATCAGTGGGCGGGGTTTTATGATGACAGTTTGATATGTTTATTGTAATCTATGTTAAAGGTTGGTCGTATATCTCAGGTTTAACAAGTTTACAGTTTTCATCCGATCTCCTTCTTATCGGCTCTCACTTTCTTATAGTCTGATAAACTCGGGCCAGTTAGTACAGTCTATCGGTTCTAAACAGTTTACACAATCAGGAAGAATGCGACCACAGCACTCGGCTCTAATTATATCCACACAATCCACCCCCTCTAAGTCTGTTACTAAACAAATAAATAGACATAGTGGTGATGGAAAGAAGGATAAATGATCGATTAAATGAAAGAATAAACAGTGGATGAAAGAATAACGACATTAATAAATAATGATCTGTGAAATTATGTAAATCGGGGAGGTGAAAAGTTTTACTTTGTGATAACAGGGTCTGTACCATACCATTAAGTGTTGCATAATTACATATT
Organism: Patella caerulea; assembly: GCA_036850965.1. Lineage (NCBI taxonomy): Eukaryota > Metazoa > Mollusca > Gastropoda > Patellidae > Patella > Patella caerulea. The sequence goes on along the minus strand of JAZGQO010000001.1, from coordinate 42,052,771 downwards.
TATATACTTTATAAACTTCCCCCAAAATACGCCAGTTTGTCAACAGAATATTCATTTTTCAGTACGATTAAATAAGTAAAATGCTATATTATAGTTGATTGAGGCTAATCACTGGCCGTTTAATGATGTCAAAATAAAAATATCTTCATTTGGTAGTTTCTCAGAAGCTTTCAGTATTAGCCAATCTTAAAATTAGATTATCGGATTTAACTTCTAGATAATAGAAATCTCATTGTTGTATTTCAAAAGTATTTGTGAACGTAACACAAGACACTATCTTAACGGACTGAGCGACAAAAGGCACAAGGTGTATCAGAAAGAGTAAGCACTCACATCCTCGTGCACGATGTACTTTACAACCTACCTATATAGCGTTTAAAGAACAATGCGGCAACTAGAATGTATTGCAACAATGGTGAAAAGGATATTGCCAGATATTAGTTGACGTTGCGATATTCCAATAGTTGCACGTTTTTCATATTATCGTTTTTTTTTTAAGGTTGGTCTTTTATAAGCACGTAAATATAGTGCTGATCATAGTTTCAAACAGTGTTCACGCTTACAGTGCAAATCCGGCGAAATTTCCTACCAGGGTATGGGGGTGGGGTTGCTGTGTGCCCTCACTTCCCAAAAAGTGCACTCTTTACTGAAAAAGTGCCTTCTTTTCTGAAAAAAGTGCCTTCTTTTCTGAAAAAAAGTGCCTTCTTTTCTGAAAAAAGTGCCTTCTTTTCTGAAAAAGTGTCCTCTTTTCTGAAAAAGTGTCCTCAGATTTCGAAAGGGATACTTCAAATACATATTGCCAGTTTCTTTTTTCCTGCTACCCTTCCCTTGTTCCCAACAGATACAGTGATACTAAAAACTAACCAATGTACGTACATGCACCATCGATCAATCCTCCTTGGTTTTTGCCTCACAGAAGCAGTAGAACAAGGAACCTGGTGGTGATCGAATGATCGTAGGTAGTATCAAATTTTCTGTGATTTCTGATTCGGTTTTTAAAAAATTGAAACTATTTATTTATGATCACAATTTTGCATTTAGCCCCGTATTAATATTGTCTGGAAGGGCTGGGTAGCTCTGGACCTCTTATTAACTGGTTTGCTTGGTCACTCATCGCTGCGTGAGGATTACGTGACGTGAGGAAAAAACGAAACTATGGTTTGATTCACCATTTTTGCACCGCACTCATTGTTCTCCTCGGACTGAAGTCATAATATTATTAAATGGATACGAAGACGAGTTTTAGTTAATTTGACAAAAATAAGTCAAATGCTGTTTTTCCAATCAGGAAACGGACGAGTAGTAACTGTATTAGTTTATCATTAGAGCAGCTTGTCATAAATTTCTGGAGAAAACGACACGAGCTAATATTTTGAAAGCTTTCTTATGTTATTTCGGAATGCAACATCCAATCTATTTCCACCAGGCCCGGGAATAGGCGGGGTGCTGTTCGCGCAAGAGCCAAGAGCCTCAATGTAAAATAGGGGGCTCCCAAATTAGTTCTAAAGAAACAATTTATTATTTGATTTATTCTGTTGTGCCCAAAAAATCTATCAACAATACGGAAATTGCAACACGGGCGACGGGATCGTTAGCATGCCCAAGGCCAATAAGTTAACTACGTTACTACGTCCCCTATTGACACGTAATCTGTCACCAGTAACTGCCTTGGCCAGGCTTTCAATAAACTTCTTATTTTACACCGGTACCACGACCAGTGTCTAAATCCTGATTATATTGTCGTTCCTTGCTTCCGTCAGTTTACGCTTAAACATACATTCGGCCCATTTTAGGTCTTTCTGTAGGCCTGAAATGTTATAAAAACTATTAATTAGACATTCACTTATCCAGACCATAATCAACTCTCGATGTCAAGGATAGACTGCGATATTTGTTGGATTGTAGTTCGATTTTCTTCAAAATTTTCCTTTGTGATAAACCGATTAAATGGATAACCGAGACTACTAGTTTTGTCATACCGACTTTAGTAACGATGACCGAGGCTAAGCGGAACTTTCATTGGCTTAGTTTTCGGTTCATAGTGGATCAATTTGACTGAATTTTTTTGCAAATTGCCTTTACAGCTATTTTTTAACTAATATAGTGAGAACTACCAACTCGTTATCTACTCTCCCATAATGTATCTTTAACTTATCCAGACCATAATCAGCTTTCGATGTCAAAGCTAGCCTGTGATATTTGCTGGATTATAATCCGATTAACACTCAAAACTTTCCTTCGTGGTTAACGATTAAAAGGATAATCGAGACTATCGATTTTGTGTTACCGGCTTCAGTAATGATGACCGAGGCTAAGCGGGACTTTAACTTGCTTCGTTCTCGGTTCATAGTGGATAATTTTTTTTATAAGCAATATTTTTATTCAGATTTCTATCTGAATAGGGATTGAGGAACAGACATAGCCTATATTAAACTCTGCTCCCTGTCAGATATAGATACATATTTACGTAAGGAAACATATACAATGTACAAGTGCAAATATTATTACAGTGAGTGTGTTATAGTTGTCCCTGGAAACGTCTGGTGATTTCGAAAAACGAGTGAAATATTGAGTGAGTTTTCTATGTTGTTAATTCCGTACAAGAAGGTTGTAGTATTTCCATGAATAGTAGGTAAATTATTTATTGTATTATTTCGGGCATCTGAATATAAGGAGCACTTCAATAAAAAATGTTCAGTGTCTTCAAATTGGTGACCACATTTGCAGCATGGATTGTTAGAAATATGGCGTAAAAATTTATGTCCGTTGAGATTGCTGCACGACAGACGCAGTTTAGAATGTATGAATAGTATGATTTGGTTTACGCGGGATCCAAACGAAAATGTTTCAGGTGGTATCGGATCTTAGGCCACGAATTTCGAATTGAAAATATTTAGAGCTATTGAATTTTTTGTCTCCGAACTTAATTGTTCCATTATCTTATTGACGATGGTATGAAAGAATTATAGAAGATATTTGTTTTACATATTCGGGTAGGCTTGTTTTTCGTAGATTATAGTGTGCGCTTTTTGTCAATATTAAATCATGAAGATAGGATGGGGAAAGGCTGTTTATAATTTTATAAATGAATTTGAGTTTATGTCTTCTGCATCTCTCTTTTGGCGCAATAAAACCGGTTTCTTCACATAATAAGTCTATGGCTGGTACCCTTTACAGCACCACATATGGGCCTAAGTGCATCCAGTTGTAGGTGTTCTAATTTGTTAGCTAGTTGGTCATTCGGTAGGGTCATCAATTTTCGGATAGAGGGAAGTATCATTAGCAAAGGTTCGAACATTTGATGTGATATCATTCACAACGTCATTTATATAAATAAGAAAAAGGAGGGGACCAATTTGACTGAAAGTTTCAGCAAATTGCCTTTACATTATGTAGTTTTCAACTATTATAGTTAGAACTGCCAACTCGTTATTTAATCTCCCATAATGTCTTTCCCTCAATAGCAACCAGAATCGAATGAAACGTGGCAGGTATCCTTTGTTTTTCGTTACTCGTAGGTCATTTAGTTCTAACTAGTGTTAACTATACTATTCAAAAAAAGTAGGGGATATTTGATTTTTAAGTGTTATTAAAGTCACCTAATGAAACTGACGAAGAAACAAATGACAAAATGAAATGAAGTTCACATTCATCGATTTATTCCAAATGATCGTTAGACTAAGTAAGGCACAGACTGACCATTATAAGGGTAAAATGATACCCGGGGTCAAACAGCAAAGTTACCACAGCATCACAACAAAGTCAGTAACAGGTAAATCCTCCTCTGTTTGCCAAACAAGCATTGATCCGACGTGGCATACTCCTAATGAGACGTCTAAGGTCCTTTTGGTCCAGATTGTCCCATTCCTGTTGCAACGCAGCAGCAAGTTCTTGGACATTGGCAGGACGTTGTTGACGTTGACGTAACCTCTATCCAAGCATGTCCCAGACATGCTCGATGGGGGAGAGGTCGGGACTCAGTGCTGGTCAAGGTAATGTGGTGATGTTCTGTTGTTGGAGGTAACCTGTAACGATCCTGGCCCTGTGACATCTCGTGTTGTCATCCTGGAAGATGAAACGGCGGCCACGACGTCGTGCGAACGGCACAACATGGACCGCCAAGATGTTGTCCCGGTAGTACTGGCCTGTAACACGCCCTACAACAACATGTAAAGCCGTTCTTCCAGCAACAGTGATGCCTCCACACACCATAACAGAACCACCCCTAAATCGATCATGCCTGATGACGTTAACGTTTTAGAAGCGCTCGTTTCGACGACGCCACACCCTCCTACGCCTGTGCAAAAAAATCAACAGTGAACCTTGACCCATCTGAAAACATCACATTGCTCCAGCGTCGATTATCCCAGTGTTGACGATCCCTACACCAACGACGTCTTGCCTGAATGTGATGATCTCTCAAACAAGGGATCAGGCGAGGACGTCGGGCGCGAAGGTGACCCCTATACAGTCGATTCCGAATCGTCTGGCCACTCACTCTCACACCAGTGTCTGTTTGAAGACGAGCGCTGATCTGATTTGCTGAGATGACACGATTTCTCAAGGCCAAGGTACGGATAAATCGATCCTGGGCTTGAGTTGTCGCTCTTGGTCGACCTGGGCGTGGTCTGTCCTGTACAGATTGTGTATCACGGTATCTGGACCATAGCCTGCTTATGACAGACTGAGAAACATTCGTCGTCCGCGCCACAACCGCCTGTGTTGTGTCGATCTGTAGCATGCCAAGGGCACTTAACCTTTAATTTTGGGTAAGCCGACGCATATCAAAATTTGTTTTCTGGTCACTAAAACAATTAAACTGATGTTTCCACCCTGGAATTCAATGCCGCAATGACTGTAACATTCAAAGTCAGAGTCGTGCAAATCTTGGGTTGGACCCCCATGATGATCCCAAGCATCACCTGCATTCCATGCGGTAGCTATTGGTGCGTTTGGGCGTCACAGGTAACTGGAAATGTTTCTTCTGTTAGGTTCTATAGTGACTTTTTTCGTAGTCATTTGCATATTTTAGTATTATGCCCCCAAAATCAAATATCCCCTACTTTTTTTGAATAGTATATGTTCATGTTCAGATATTCAGGACTTAATCATAATCTCTCAACCAAGTGTCTATTCTAGGGAGCGCCATGGAATCAAAAATTTCCCTGGGCGGCACTCCCGCTGCTGAAGGATCTCGTGTTCAGTCTGCCTACCACCTCTGACTCCCGGGAGAGAAGTGCTACTTTTCATTTCTTTAAAACTACAGGGTATACGAGCTTGTTTTATACAGTTTTTATACGCCCACATTGAAATGTGGTCGTATATTGTCGTCGCCCCCGTCCGTCCGTCCGTCCGTCCGTCCGTGCGTCCGTCGGTCCGGCGGTCCGTCGGTCCGGCGTCCACAATTGCTTGTGGACGCTCTAGAGGCTAAAGTTAATATCCGATTGACTTTAAATTTATACACAGTGTTTAAGGTCATGAGACGAAGAAGCCTATTGTTTTTCAGCGATTTCCGATAATAACTACCAGAGTTATGGCCCTTGATCACTTCAAAAAATCTTGTGGACGCTCTAGAGGCCAAAGTTAATATCCGATTGGCTTTAAATTTATGCACAGTGTTTAAGGTCATGAGACGAAGAAGCCTATTGATTTCCATCGATTTCCGATAATTAGTGCCAGAGTTATGGCCCTTGATCACTTCAAAAAATCTTGTGGACGCTATAGAGGCCAAAGTTAATATCCGATTGGCTTTAAATTTATACACAGTGTTTAAGGTCATGAGACGAAGAAGCCTATTGATTTTCATCGATTTCCGATAATTAGTGCCAGAGTTATGGCCCTTGATCACTTCTCAAAATCTTGTGGGCGCTATAGAGGCCAAAGTTAATATCCGATTGGCTTTAAATTTATACACAGTGTTTAAGGTCATGAGACGAAGAAGCCTATTGATTTTCAGCGATTTCCGATAATTAGTGCCAGAGTTATTGTCCTTGATCACTTCAAAAAATCTTGCGGACGCTATAGAGGCCAAAGTTAATATCCGATTGGCTTTAAATTTATACACAGTGTTAAAGGTCATGAGACGAAGAAGCCTATTGATTTTCAGCGATTTCCGATAATTAGTGCCAGAGTTATGGCCCTTGATCACTTCAAAAAATCTTGTGGACGCTATAGAGGCCAAAGTTAATATCCGATTGGCTTTAAATTTATACACAGTGTTTAAGGTCATGAGACGAAGAAGCCTATTGATTTTCAGCGATTTCCGATAATTAGTGCCAGAGTTATGGCCCTTGATCACTTCAAAAAATCTTGTGGACGCTTTAAAGGCCAAACTTATCATCTGATTGACTTCAGATTGATACACAGAGTTTAAGGTGTTGAAACGAACAAGTATATTGATTTTCAATGAATTTTGATAACTGAACAGCTAAATCGATGATTTTAAATGTTTCATGTATATATACTAATTCAATTGTTAGCGTGGGGTAAAACTTTATAAAAAGCAATCAAATTCTAATGATTTTCTGATAATTACATAATGAGTTGTTACTCTTAATCAGTTTTTAGAGTATTACCAATGTTTCATTACCGAAAAAAGTTAAAATATGCGACAACCCTTGTTGACTGCCCGGACGATTTAGCTGCTGTGGGCGTATGTTTCGTTGCCTGGCAACCTATCTTTGAATAGGTTAGTGTATATGGACCACTGACATTCGTTATTTCATGACATGATACCAGAAGGATAATAAAACAGTGGAGTCGTGACCTATGGTGATAACCTCTGACCCTAATGATAAAACAATAACCTTGTTAAAAGTCACAATATGTGGATATTTGTTCCCTTTTTATTCACGTAGAATAATCATCCTACTCCAGACTATGTTATCCTCAAGACTGGACTTTCCTAAATAATTTGTTTTCAGAGTTTAAGTATTTTTATTGGGCACTTCTGTATAATATTGTCTGACTACATGTACTTGTAACCACGATCCCTTTCGAAATAGGAGTCAACTATATAATATTTTGAGAGTTCTAAATACGCAGAACTATTTGAGACCGGAAAATAACCGAAACAAACCTTTAATTTGTAGTCTTTATTTTCCAGGCACTTTTCGGTAACATGGTGTAAATTATTTACATAATCATAGTATATTATTTAATCATCCTGATCGACGGACTTATTATTTTCTAGTTGAGACTGAGCCCTGCAAGATATCGTCCACGGATGATTTGCTATCCAGTATTGGATTGGACAAGAACCCCTATGATTTTGAGCACTGTAACAAATTACCTATGACAAAAATCACAAATAGGCTTATGCTAGACAAATGTTAATGAATTCCCGACTGCTTTACATGACGACTGTGTGACGTTTGGTGACAAATACATTCAAAATAGACTAGGAAGCTGAGTAAAAGTAAGGGTAAGTCCACTATTTTCTTGACACCCCATTTTTTCCGGGATAGTTTACGAGACTCCATCGGCAGACACAAGTGAAATTAATTTAATAAATAGAGAGACTCGGACATCTGCCGATGCGACCTTGACTGAATTAAATAGAAAAATAAGTATTTGCGGCGATTGTCAAAGTGTCATAAAAGCACGATCACCAAGTTAAAAAAAATCGACTTCAGAAGAAAAGATTCGCACGAAGGCTAATAATGAAAATAAAAAACAATTCGCAGGTAAAAAGAATGGTTGCAAGTCCAAACCTTTTTAGATGAACGAAGGAATTTTGTATGATGTCAAAAATCAAAGATACACAGCAGAATGGCATAATTTGGTCATGGAACTTAAAAATCTAAACGTTTCCAATGGTAACGTAGGAGCGGTTATAACCGCATGTTTGGCTGTCGCGGGACTAAAATCTAATTAAACTCCATCAAAATCTACAGTTCAAAGAATATCATGTGAGCGCGTTGGTGTATCTTTAAAACTTGTTTCGGAAACCTTGAAGTCGGCGAAAAATAACATTTGAAGGCGTGGGTCTACTGTTAAAACAACTAAGCATTTGCGCATGCGTACATATGTCAAATCCAATCGTCTCACAGAGTGTATTCTGTTACTTCGCAGTAATGAAATAAACGATGTTTTCCGACTGCGATAAAGTTATTTCGTTTCTGGGGCGTGCGTAGCTTGGAGCATATTATTTTTAGTACAACCAAGGGACATAGCTCTTATTCTCACTAAGAGATAACTCCTATGATTATGGAAGCCGGAACGATTAGGAGCCATTTATAACCAATGTCCAAATGGTTATATATCCTCAAACATCAGACGTGACGTGACCAGACTTCCATTGTTGATGAATGAAGTTTTTATAGTAAGTCTTATCATATAATGTCTTTACTGTTCCGAAATAGTGTCTGTTTGTTATAAAAACATGTTTAGCCTGAACCACTCTACACTGAATGTTACTCACTAAAATGCATAGTGCACATCCATCGAGCGTATCACAAAGTAACATTACAAGCCTTCACAGGATTTGTGAATAACGTGCTTCATTGTTTTCGAATATGGCAAACATGAAATTTAAAAGTAAGGTTGCCAGGCAACGAAACATACGCCCACAGCAGCTAAATCGTCCGGGCAGTCAACAAGGGTTGTCGCATATTTTTATTTTTTTTTTGGTAATGAAACATTTGTAATACACTAAAATCTGATTAATTAAAGAGTAACAACCCATAATGTAATTATCAGAAAATCATTAGAATTGTTCATCTCGATTTTCCGGCGTGATTTCCCCTTGTCAGTGATGCAGAAGGAGGGCCTGACAAGGACAGCTACCTAGTCGTTAGGATGGGACGAAAAACCGAGGTCCCGTGTACGCACTAGAGTGCACGTAAAAAGATCCCTTGGCAGTTGTAATTCGATATAAGAGTAGGCCGTAGCGCCGCTGCCCGGGCAAAATTTCCCTCATTGCACACTGTATGGCGTATGCCCGTCTTCCATTAGCCCAGTTTAGGTGCAAAAGAGTAGGACGTTAAACCCCATTTCATTTCATTCATTTCATTAGAATTGGTTTGCTTTTTTTTAAAGTTTTGGCCCACGCTAACAATTAGTCTACGAAACATTTAATATCATGGATTTAGCTGTTCAATTATAAAAATTCATTGAAAATCAATCTGCTTGTTCGTTTCAACACCTTAAACTCTGTGTGTCAATCTGAAGTCAATCGGATGATAAGTTTGGCCTTTAGAGCGCCCACAAGATTTTTTGAAGTGATCAAGGGCCATAACTCTGGCAGTAATTATTGCAAATCGCTGAAATTCAATAGACGTCTTCCTCTCATGACTGTAAACACTGTGTATAAATTTAAAGCCAATCGGATATTCACTTTGGCCTCTAGAGCGCACACAAGATTTTTTGAAGTGATCAAGGCCCTTAACTCTGACACTAATTATCAGAAATCGCTGAAAATCAGTAGGCTTCTTCGTCTCATGACCTTAGACAATGTGTATAAATTTAAAGAGCGTCGACAAGCAATTGTGGACGCCGGGCGGACGGACGGACGGACGGACCGACGGGGGCGACGACAATATACTACCACATTTAATGTGGGCGTATAAAAAAGAAGAAATCAAAACAGTTCTTTCAAAACAAAACCAAAACATCGCCCAGTATATAGCCTTGTCGAGAGATAAATGAAACTTGTAATATATAGTTCTGTATTAACTTTAATAGTATAGAAACTATCAATATACACAGTATATAAATGGCCAAAGTCCATGAGTCGTATCAATAGTTATATCTGTCTCTCAATGTTAGCTATAATACCTCACTTAAAAACAGTTAAAGATATGACCACCCGTTTCTTTACCTTCAAATAAAAGACGACGTTATGTATGTATGTTTTATAGATAACTCTTACGTATCCATGTCATCAAAACAAAAATATCCTTGAGACCGAAAGACCAATTTTTTAACAATTGATCCCCTTCTTGATTGGCATGTTTCCCGTGTATAAGAAAAACAAGAGGGTATTTATGACATTGGCAGGATAGCCCCACCTAACCGTTCTAACTGATAAAATTTCTGCCTTCACACAGACGCTTTCTGACTTTAGGTGCAGCCGAGTTGAGTCAAATTTCTGGTAATTAGTCGCTAGGAGATAAGCTCAAGCTGAACCATCAAGAGCCAGTTCTTGTTATTTCGAAATAAAATGCCGTGATTCCGCTTAGAAAAATATGGCGCTACATTTCATTGCTAATATTTGAAATATTACTGGTCATAAACAGATAGACGACTCGAGTTGGGGATTGTATCATCTATACATATATTACTTATATATTCACGTTCTTTATTGGCAATATCACTCACACCAACAAATAAATGGAAATAATTAAAATAACCTGACACTCACTCATCTAATAAAAAAACCCTCAACACTATCGCTAAACAACGAAAAGATTATTAAAAATATGGATACTGTCGAATATAACATTGCATACTTGACCAATATTATCACACCGATAATTTGATATAACATGCTTTTTTGGTTATTAATTGAAATAAGTGATTTAAAATTAAAGTACAAAGCTTAAAATCAATTTTGTGAAAAGCTCCTGTCAATATGATTTAGTTATTTGCAATGCAACCGACCGGTCGGATTTGAGTACATTTTAGCGTGAACGAAGCATGATGTTTTAGGAAAAATTAATATAAATGCTGAGCAAATGTTCTGATCCTTATGTTCCATCTTGATACGAATTTTAAAAGTTTTAACAAGTTCAAATTATGAGCTGAAATCATCCATTAACAAATATGGCGACATGCCTGGATACCAACTGGCGAATTTTCATCCAACCGAGCCCACTTCTCGCGCATCACAGAGCGTGCAACTGTCAATCGAACTCTTAGGATATACTTTTGACAGGGCATGTAAGGACAAACTTTTGTTAACAGGTCAAAATTCGATCGACCCCCAACATATCATACTTAATACTCCCAAAAACTCGAGAGACGTGAATGAGAAACGCAAAATGGTGAACCTGCCGAACTTAATACAATAACAGGTTGATGTCTGGTGTAACCTCTATAATGACATGAACAGATACCCACCCACCCTCTTACTATATACATCTACTTAACTTTTATATCAGATATAATATACACTCCCATCTAACTATAACTAATGATTGGCACTGGGTAGGAGGCAGTGTATTTTTACCTTTCTAGAACAACTGCTAACACCTCACTGCAGCTAATATATATAAATCTGATGGGTAAGATTTTAGCCCAGAATCATCTTATTAGTTCATAATGATCCATAGAAAGGGTGACATTATTGTACGGATTTCCATAATAATTTTAAGTTAAATATACATTAGTTAAGAGTTTAATAAATAGTTGGCCATTCTTGCTATAATATTTAAGAAATAGATATACAAAAAGAAAATATTGAAAATATCAGTCAAATTTCAGAAATAGCCATCAACTGTGTATATACCGTCTACGACAATTGCTGATCGCTTGATTGACAGACGATAACTCCACCCACATATTCTCGATTATCAAGTAACATTCTCTATGGCAATGGTACCCTCGCTTGGCAGACCTTTCTTCATCAGTTTCAGGTAGTGACGTCACTGACTAACCCATTTGTTGATTTAATTTTAGATGGATGACTGTTTTAATCCAAGCTGTATCCAAATCAGCCGAGGATGTACAGCTTGTCGTGTACATAAGGTCTAATAAATAATTTCTATAACATCTGAAGCTTAAATAAAGAGTTACAATAGACAGATTTAGCTCTTGCATAATGTATGTACTGCTTAATATCGATTTCCCCCGGAAATAGACCCCTTTAACAGGCTGTAAGGTTCGGAGAATTTTATCTGGTTAGCTGGTATTCGGAAAAGATGCTCGAAATTCGATCCTTTAAGGTTCCGATTGCAATACTGTGTGATTGTATATCTGTTTAAATCAGTGATTGTTTTTTGCGTCAGAATTTTATTGATAAATTAGATCAATACGTTATTGTTATATTCCTAATGTTTTGTCAGTGAATATATTTTATAAATTAGTTTAATTGATTATGTGAAAGATACAATATAGATCTATATTTGATTCTTTGTATATTTTATGTCTATCTCGAGTTTTGTTTTAATTGCTATACTGTTAGATATATTGAACTCAGTTTTACACGATACTTATGAATGGGAGACACATATTATAAGATTTACATCCCACTTCTACTCGTTGCCACTGGCAACCTTTGATGAAACTGTCCTGTTCATTTCCAATACATGGATAAAAGTAGCCGTGTATCAGAAATGAACAGTACACTTTCGAAAAGAGTACTGTTCATTTCTGATACACGGCTACTTTTAGCCGGTCATAGAAAATTACCAAGCAACAAGAAGCGGACGTTTAGTCCGACCCAGATCGCAATGATAACCAGTGTCTTACTGCACAAGGCTACTGTACATGAGACAACTAGTCAAAATCATAGTAACAAAACAAACCGATAGGAACTACATGGCAGTGCAAAAATATATACAATGACATTAAATTAACGTAACAACATATTACGAAAACAGTTATTATACGTACCAATTGGCATCTATTCCCTAATTTGGTTTGATTTATATTAATATGCAAAACATATAAATTAGAATACTGAATAATTATTTTAACTACTTGTGGTGATAGAAGGTGGGGTTCTCTTGCTGGACACTTCACAAGCCTTGAATATGAGCAGGATAAAACAAAAACCGCCTAGAAAGTCATAAACTTTAATACAAATAAATTTCAACGGACGAACTATCCACCGATGCATACTTTCACCAGGAATGACCCGCATTTCCTTTACACTACATTTAATATCACCGCAGTCCTCTACGCCATAGACAAGTAGTTTTGACGATGTGGTCTAAACAAACACGTGGCTGTATTAAGCTCGGGGTGTCACAACAAGACGCACGTGTAAATTCTACCATGAAATGTAACGTGAGGCACAGAAAGGGATAAATGAAAGAGCAGAAAGTATTTGTCACTTTTCGGTTGAAACGACTCAATAATAAATACTATTTTTCACATTTTGCTTCACAATACTCGATAGAAATGTGATGTAAGTAACTTATTAGCACCTTTCCTCGGTGTATCGGTGAATATCAGGACAGTTTTGGTCGTGGGCCGCCTCGGCTCCGCCTCGGCTGAGCCCCCGACCAAAACTGTCCTGATATTCACCGATACACCTCGGAAAGTGTGCTAATAACTATTACTTACTCCTATCATTTTTATACGTCCACATTCATAATGTGGACGTATTATGCCGTCACCCCCGTGAGTGTGTGTATGTGTGTGTGTGTGTGTATGTGTGGTTACATCCCACTCCCACTTCTACTCGTTGCCGCGCTTCGACCTCTAGCTGGCCGGTCACCTCTGGCTTGCGGCTTTGGTTTCGAGCCCTGGTGTGAGCGTATGTGGCATGGAGATAGGGGCGCCTTCTCAACCTCGTGGGTTTCCTCCGGGCACTCCGGTTTCCTCCCACTGCTAAAGACCCCTACGCGCAAGCGAATTATTGAAATAACATTAAACCATATGTTAGTCCCGAAATGACCTATAGTTTGTATTGAGTGGACGTTAAACCCCATTTCTCTCTCTCTCTCTACTCGTTGACAATGGCAACCTTTGATGAAACTGTCCTGTTCATTTCCAATACATGAATAAAAGTAGCCCGAAAAAGTGTACTGTTTATTTCTGATACACGGATACTTTTATACCGTTTAAGAAACTTATCAAGCAATAAGAAGCGGAAGTTTAGTCCAACCCAGATCGCAATGATAACTAGTTGTTTCATACTGCACTTGGCTAAGGTACATGAGACAACTAATCAAAATCATAGTAACAAAACAAACCGGTAGGAACTACATGGCAGTGCAGACATATATAAAATGACATTAAATCAACATAACAACATTATTATTACGAATAACAAGTATTACACATATCAATTGACATCTATTCCATAATTTGGTTTGATTTATTATGCAAAACATATAAATGAGAATATTGAATAATTATTTTAACTAATTGCGATTCTCTTGCTAGACACTTCACAAGCCTTGAAAATAAGCAGGATAAAAAAAAAACGCCTAGAAAGTTATAAATTTATTACAATTAAATTTCAACGGACGAACCATGCGCCGATGCATACTTTGACCAGGAATGACCCACGTTTCGAATTTCCTTTACACTACATTTAATATCATCGCAGTCCTCTAGACACGTTGTTTTGACGATGTGGTCTAAACAAACACGTGGCTATTTTACGCTCGGGGTGTCACAAGACGCACGTGTAAATACTACCATGAAATGTAACGTGAGGCACAGAAAGGGATAAATAAAAGAGCTGAAATTATTTGTCACTTTTCGGTTGAAACGACTCGATAATAAATACTATTTTTCACATTTTGCTTCACAATATTCGATAGAAATATGATGAGCCCCCGACCAAAACTGTCCTGATATTCACCGATACACCTCGGAAAGTGTGCTAATAACTATTACGTGTATGTGTGTGTGTATGAATGTATATATGTGAGTCTGTGGGTCGCCTACAGGGCGCAATTCTTGCTCGATTTTTTCAAACTTTGTATACTTATTCTTTATGCCCTAAGGATTATCCCTATTGTTTTTGGTACATGCCCGACCCCCAGGGGCAGAACCACGCCCATTTCTTGTATCTATTTGTTTGTCGCCTACAGGACACATTCCTTAACGTATTATTTTGAAACTTGCATACTTATACTTTGTACCCTAAGGAACATCCCTATGGTTTGGGGTGCATGCCCACCCCAGGGACAGTGTCACGCCCATTTTCTTTTCGTGTGTCTGTGTATTGATTACAGGCCACAATTCTTAATCGATCGTCTTGAAAACAAACTTTGCATACTTATACTTTGTACCCTAAGTAGCATCCCTATCGTTTGGGGTGCATGCCCCACCCCCAGGGACAGCGGCACGTCCATTTTCTTTTTGTGTGTCTCTATGTCGCTTACAGGCCACAATTCTTAATCGATAATCTCGAAACTTTACATACTTATTCCTTATACCTTAAGGATGACCCCTATTGTATTGGGTGCATGCCCGACACCCTGGGACTGAGCCACGCCCATTTCTTGTATTAGTTTGTCATTTACAGACTGCATTTCTTAACGTATCATTTTGAAACTTTGCAGGCTTATTCTTTGTGCCCTAAGGAACATCCCTATCGTTTGGGGTGCATACCCACCCCCAGGGACAGTGCCACGCCCATTGTTTTTGTGTGTCTGTGTATTGACTACAGGCCACAATTCTTAATCGATCGTCTTGAAAAGATTTTTATACTTATTCTGTATACCCTAAGACTGACCTTTATTATTTTTGGTGCATGTCCGATCCCCTGGGACAGAGCCACACCCAATGTTTGTGTGTCTTGTGTTTCGCCTACAGAGCGCAATTCTTAACATATCCTTTTCAAACTTTGCATACCTATTCCTTATACCCTAAGGATGGCCCCTATTGTTTTTGTGTGATTGCCAAACCCCCAGGGGCAGAGTCATACCCATTTTTACTTCGTGTCTATGTGTGTTGCCTACAAGCCTAGCCTTCTTGACAAAGTACCTTATCAATGAAAGCAGGACTGTGGACGTATATTTTAGCGTTAGCGTTATGTTTGAAATTTTCATTGTCGCTGGTTTGAACAGAACGAGCATTAAGGGACACGGCAAAAGAAATCCGATAACTGTGATATCACCATCATCATCATTATTATCAAATAACACAAAGACAGTCAGACATGGCTAATGTGATATTTTTACTACTATGTATGTTTTATTTTTCCAATTCCTGCTTTTAAGTCCGCGAGAAAGCACGTGCGGGTATTCATTTCTCATCACAAGCCATTCTAAACGGCTCAGCTGGTGTGGAGAAATGGCGGCAGAGATTTGTTACCGCCCAGTGAGACGTTAACCTGTTCCTCGCTGAAAACCCACTCGTCATCTGTCATTCTAGACGCTCCTTCAGTTTTCTTCCTTTCTCTCAAATTCTCCACCACGATATTATTTTCTTCCATCTTTCTAATTGGCAGTCTTCGTGTATGACATGAGGATTGATTTAAACAAAGACACCGCTCATATTAAGGGTTTTGAAATTTCGTAACAGTAGGAATTCTCTGCCTTTGTACACAAATGAAGACAGTGTCATGCCGTGTAGGGTATGCCTTCATGTCACTCTTCATGTACGGTAGCTTATATTTTTATGTATAGTATATTCACTTATGGAGTAGTCTCGATCATTGAGATCTATATTGCCACCCTTTCAACCTGTCTGTCTATTCGCGTATGAAATTCACCCAATTACTTATGGACAGAGCTTACCAAATGGCCCGAGATAACTAATTATTTCCCCGTTGACGTTAATGTTAATTCTCGTCTCTTACACCGTCTGTAACTTTTCCCCAAATATTCGTTGGGTAGCACGCTGTCTGCCACAGAAGGAGCAACATGTGACAAACTCTTCCCCAAAAGCATGTATAAGGTTCAGCATGAAAGACTTATTTTCATTTGCTAATATAACTTAGATGGGATCTATTATTTTGTCAGATTTAGAAAATGCACAAGCTTTCCTACAGAAAATTGAAAATTAGCAACACTGTATTACTAATATACAATAGGTGGGTTTGTAAAAAATGTTCAAAAAGGGGTTAGATCAATTTTGCCACTATTTTACCCAGGACAAACATGTGTTTCATCTTTGAAATATTAAATACTTGCATTTCCTTCAATTTCGTTGGAGACATTAGTACAGATAATAATAACACCAAGTTTCATATTTTAGGCGCTCGCCTATCCGGTTCTAATGGTTCGAAAATACAAAGCAATTTTCGAAATGTTTTGTCTGAAACCATATTCGAGGCCAATTTTCTAGGAAACTGATGAAGACTGGTGCGGTTTTATATGTTTCCTATGTAGTACTACTGGCAATCACTGGGTAGGCCACAATGTCTATATTAGTGATGTGCGGTTTTTCGGTTTAACCGTACGGTATCGGTTTTTATAAATAAACCGAAAACCGAACCGTTTAAAAAAAAATAACCGTGCGTTTCGGTTTTTTTCCAAATTCCTAATTTTTATGTAGCCGTATTTCGTTTACTTAATAATTCCAAAATTTTAATGTAGCCACCACTTCCGTTTTTATTTTCGATCAACCAGAGCCCGTATGTATAGAATAATAGAGTGTTTAATCAGTCTGGTTGGCCTAGACTATTTATTTTCTCAATTCGGTTCGGTTTACAATCCAAAATTTTATGCAACCCGAAGCCGGTTGTCAATATCGAACGATGGCTTCCTCTAAAAAATAAAATGCCTCCATGGCTTGCTCAATAACTATGAAAGATTAGATGACACAAAATGTAGATTTAATCTTTGTAAAAAATCTATTTCTGCTGTATAAATTACAAGAATATAATTTAACAATTTTGAGTCAGGTTTAGAACAACATTTGAACAACACCCGAAAACGGCAATTGCGTAAGTTTTGTTTTTAAGTTTATAATTTATAAACGAGAAATAAAAGACCACATGTTTCGATTTGTTGGATTGGTATTATTTTGTTTTGCAAATTTATTTTGGTATTATTTTGTTTTACAGTAGAATCTAACTTTATTGTTACTGATATTATGTCGTTATATTAATTTATTATTATGCCTATGGCGTTGTGTGTCAGATCTTTTTTTTTTACAGTAACTTTGTTATTACTACCAGTCTTAATTAATAAAGTCATATAACAGTAAAAATAAAAAAAAACCTTGATATTTTTTCTGGCTTTCAAGTATTCCTATAAAATAACCATAAATCAGTACATACATTACACAGTGTTTAAATGAATAAAAAAACCGAAACCGCAACCGAGGTTTTTTGCCTCAGAAAAACCGAAAACCGAAACTGAAAGAAAATTTAAAAACCGCACATCACTAGTCTATATATATATTACTTTGTAGCTCATGGCGCACTACAAAATCCAGAAAATATACAATTACACCATTGTTTGGGTGAGTTTCATGACCAAGTAGCATGTGAACCTTACCACTCACCTGCAATCTGATTTAAGATACGTAATCTAGACAAAAGGTTCTTTAAGACTGCCGTATTTGAGCTTTATATCTTCACTAGAAAGGTAAAAACAAGATATCTGAAACTTGGAGTAAATTATTCATTCATATTTTGTTTCGAAACTTAAACATGCATTATGCAAGAGCTAAATCTGCCTATCGCAGGTCTTTCTTGAGGCCTGAAATGTTTACTTAAGTATTAATTAGACATTAATTAACTGATCAGGGCCTTAATCAACTCTTGATGGCATCAGATTTCTCGGATAATAAATAGATTGAAACAGTTCAGCGATACTTCGATTTAATTAAATATGGAGGACCGAGACTTAGCTTCGATCAACCAGTACGGTGGTTGAAATTATTGCACAAGTCTGTCAAACCTTCAAATGCTAATATCTTCGCTTGCAATAGAGTAATTTAAATGAAATTTTCAAATTATTCATTTTACATTATGTGTTTTCGACCTATTATAGCAAGAATGACTAGTTCTTTATCTAAATGTTAAATAATGTATCTTTAATAGTAACTAAATGAAACTCAAATGCCCGAATCCAGTAAATTATCTAGCTACAGACCACGCATTTTGCACAATTTCTTGTTTTTAAAATTACATTAACATATATTTTCTCGATTATTCCCAAATTCGCGAAAATTAACCTACTTGACACGGAATGACCCCCAAGTAAAAATGGTTGGCGAAACTTGTCCACCAGACACTCTCGGCAGCAGGTTTTCTTAGCTTCCAAATCTAAATCTGGATGTTGCTATGTTTCTTTTGATATTATCGTTGGCGAAGTCTTCTATAGCCATGCCTGGTTTATACATTTTCAACTGTGAGTGACAAATTCAACACTGAACAAACTTCACGAAATTTCGACACTTGACAGGTTTTGTGAGATATGTAAAGTTTGACGACAGTTTGATGTATATATCAGTTAACAATCGTGAAACAACTGTAATACAAGCTGTACATTAAAAACACGCCAGGTTTATAACACGACTTAAAGATAAGTTCCCAGACAAGTATTTATCGGATGGTTATTTCCAAAAAAGGATGGCAATTTTGGTATACATGGAAAGTAGAAAAATACTGGATTCCCCGAAAAACACTCATGGAGCGCATACGGGACAAAAATGTAAGGGTTTTCCTAATCAACAGCTCGACGTCAATGGTTGCACGCGGAGGTTTGGTGCTTGATATACATGTTGATAAACGTTTTTTTGGCAAAAGAGTAGGACGTTAAACCCCAATTCATTTCATTTCATTTTGATAAACTTTATGAAGTTATACGTACAACACGCGGGTAGTGGATAATCCGGGAATTTAACTGGGCTTCGATATTTGTAATAACTAGTCAACGATTAAAGACAACATCGTCTTGCAATGCATTCTTCCCTGACAATTGCAATGTTTTGAGAAGGATTTCAAGCCAAATTATGATAAATTAATTAGAATATGTTTTAGTACAAATATATACTATTAAAAAAAAGTAGGGGATATTTGATTTTTAAGTGTTATTAAAGTGACCTAATGAAACTGACGAAGAAACAAATGACAAAATGAAATGAAGTTCACATTCATCAATTTATTCCAAATGATCGTTAGATTAAGTAAGGCACAGACTGACTATTATAAGGGTAAAATGATACCCGGGGTCAAACAGCAAAGTTACCACATCATCATAACAAAGTCAGTAACGGGTAAATCCTCCTCTGTTTGCCAAACAAGCATTGATCCGACTTGGCATACTCCTAATGAGACGTCTAAGGTCATTTTGGTCCAGATTGTCCCATTCCTGTTGCAACGCACCAGCAAGCTCTTGGACATTGGCAGGACGTTGTTGACGTTGACGTAACCTCTGTCCAAGCATGTCCCAGACATGCTCGATGGGGGAGAGGTCGGGACTCAGTGCTGGCCAAGGTAATGTGGTGATGTTCTGTTGTTAGAGGTAACCTGTAACGATCCTGGCCCTGTGACATCTTGCGTTGTCATCCTGGAAGATGAAACGGCGGTCATGACGTCGTGCGAACGGCACAACATGGACTGCCAAGATGTTGTCCCGGTAGTACTGGCCTGTAACACGCCCTGCAACAACAGTGAACCTTGACTCATCTGTAAACATCACATTGCTCCAGCGTCGATTATCCCTACACCAACGACGTCTTGCCTGAATGTGATGATCTCTCAAACGAGGGATCACGCGAGGACGTCGGGCGCGAAGGTGACCCCTATGCAGTCGATTCCGAATCGTCTGGCCACTGACTCTCACACCAGTGAAGACGAGCGCTGATCTGATTTGCTGTGATGACACGATTTCTCAAGGCCAAGGTACGGATAAATCGATCCTGGGCTTGAGTTGTCGCCCTTGGTCGACCTGAGCGTGGTCTGTCCTGTACAGATTGTGTATCACGGTATCTGGACCATAGCCTGCTTATGACAGACTGAGAAACATTCATCGTCCGCGCCACAACCGCCTGTGTAACCTTTCATTTTGGGTAAGCCAACGCATATCAAAATTTGTTTTCTGGTCACTAAAACAATTAAACTGATGTTTCCACCCTGGAATTCAATGCCACAATGACTGTAACATTCAAAGTAAGATGCGTGCAAATCTTGGGTTGGACCCCCATGATGATCCCAAGCATCACCTGCATTCCATGTGGTAGCTATTGGTGCGTTTGGGCGTCACATGTAACTGGAAATTTTTCTTCTGTTAGGTTCTATAGTGACTTTTTTCGTAGTCATTTGCATATTTTAGTATTATGCCCCCAAAATCAAATATCCCCTACTTTTTTTGAATAGTATATCTATCATCACATCACCCAGTTTGTATGCGGGGATGTATCTTTAAAGGTTCGTACGCTTACGTATGTATTACTGCGCGGCTCAGATCAACTTTTAATAAGCTAATAAATTACTTCATTGCATATTGAACAGCTAAATCATCTCGCCCCGATTCATAAATATTTGAAAATCAAGGAGCGTAGGAGTGTAACGGTAATCCATCATACATAAATTCCAAAATTCAGATTTGTCTCCTATCCAAGCACCAGTGGTATTTCCGCTTACTCTTCCTGGAATTAAAACTTTCAGGGATCTTTTAAGTTATACTGTTTTCGTTTTGTATGATGACAAACTTTCTTCGTTGAAAATGTTAAGGCCACTGTAGTCGACATAATGAGCCAAAAATAAAACAAAAATGAGTAAAGGTGTATAAACAGATATTTGATAATTAAAGCACATCCCGCCAACCTAGTTTAAATGTTTATTTTGACCTAAATTAAATAGATGTGGCTACTTTAACTGTAAGTACATGTACTCTAACCTAATCAATTATAATGTAAGATGGGATATAGATAATAATATATTATTTCGCATGTCACACTTACTGTAATAACCCGAAAGGTCACCATTGCTGATCGTTCTAGTTATGTTATAAATCAATAAACGGCGTGTCTTTCAAGTTGGTTGATGGTCAACTATCCTATAGGTGCTGTATATTACGATAAATTACAATATCCCCTGGTATAACTATCGACTCACTACCGATAATTGAAGCTAAAGAAAACAATAGAACAAGAATCTGGAGTGTAACTTGTGAATTTAGCCATCACAAGAATCCGCTATGATGCCAGATGAGACCAGCGAGAACAGAGACAGCAAACTTCCTTTGTTTTATTCTTTTATTCCCAGAGTAGCAGCCACGCACTTCTCGTCTGTCGTTCCTGGCAGCAGCTCTAATTGATAAGCACATTTTCCAATATCTTTTTTATTCATCATCAGATCTGACCATTAAATCCATACCAACCGCTAAAAAAACAAACATTTACTTTAATTCCATTGTTAGTTTCCCCGTTATTACATTACACCGGTTTCAATTATTCCCTTGTTCGATGTTTAATAAATGACAAAATTATATTTAAATCGTATATTTTACTAGTAACGTTTTCTTATTCAGATTCTATAATTTCATTTAAATAAAGAGAACCAAAAATTTAAAGTGGTATTATCACCATATCGAACGAAATATGTCATATTCAAAATAACATTAGAAATCCAAGCCATGACGTATATATAGAGTTACATAGTCTGTATGGCGTAAAATTTTAACTTTTAAAACTTGAAAGATAACTACTTTTAACGTACGTATCGTCTATATGCATTACTTATAACCATTTTCCTTATTAGATTAAAGTTCCAATTTCATATTTTCTAATAAAGTCGAAACATAATTATTTCTATGTCTTTTGCTCGGAAGGTTGTTAACTCACTATTATACGATCATGGGCAAAATTCCACAGGCGTTAAAATGGCTGACACAGGCTGATTGAGGAAATAGTAACTCAATTACCTCCCTTGTTTTCCCATTGCTCTCCATGGACGGCCATCTTCAAACGTTTGAATTTGAAGTTGAAAATGATATTTTTGCCAATTTCTCAACTGGCAATATTGAATTATAGGATTAATAGGAGTATTATTTAACAAGGTAGGACTGTTTATAGGTACAATCTATTTTAGGGGTTTATTTTAATACATTTTAAAAATATAAATTAAAAATATGCTATTGGAACTTTAAAGGGGCAATAACAATCTCACCAAGAAATAAATGAAACGATATCGTCGTCTTCAAAGACACTTCTTAATCACATACTAACCTGGAAAAATTGGAAATTAAAACTCGTAACGTCGATTTCCATTCATTGTATTGTCGAATTTTTCTTAAATTTTGCAGAAACTCTAATTTGCATACAATCTAATTTCAACTATATCTCGGACTGAACCGCATAGTCCAAGAAGTCAACGCGAAAACCGACCAGCAGGGTATCTAAAACACTAGTACCTTTTCAAAATATAATTTTTCAATGAAATGCAAATTATTTATGCTGCAGACAATGCCAAAATGCATTATTAAAATCGATCACACTATTTATTATTGTTCTGTTATCGTCGGAAGGATATCTCATAATTGTATTGGTATCTATATCTGTTTGGTTTTCATCTTATTATCTAAAAATATCTCTCAGACCTGGTATGTTGGCCTTGTTTCTTTGTACTTGAAATATCATATGAACTATTAAATAAACTTTTATTAACCTGACAAGACCATAATCAACTCTCGATGCCATCAAATATTTCCCATATTAAGTGGATTAAAACGGTTCAGTTATATTTTGATTTAATCTTAAAATGGTGAAGCGAGGCTAAGCGTCGAACATGTGAGGGATAAGCAATTGAAACGATCTGTTGCGGCGATTTCTTGGCGAGGAGTGCACGGAAATACAATGAAATGGGGTTTAACGTCCTACTGTTCTGCTCCTACATCCCAGAAGAAACACCAAGCCACACGTATGAACACTGACACGACCTCCCACTACAACTGACCAGATCTCCATGCAGTGGATGCCATCGAAAGTATAACAGTGAGACTGATGTCCTCCGCCGAAATCCCCAAATAAATAGATGACACTCTCAATTCATCACACATTTATTTTTTTTTTCAAAAGTATGGGGCAATCAAACTATACACTAAGTTTCATCACTCTCTATCAGATAGAATCAAGATTATCTTGCCCCAAAGAATCGATCAATGAAATTGATTAGCTCTGCTTAGCTTTAGGTCGAAATGTTAATCATTTAACTCAGTCAATACATTCACCTTATGGACATATATATCAAGTGTAAACATTCTACCTTAATTAAAACAGAGTTGTTATGTTACAAAATCTTAACCAATCACATCGCTCCTCAGCCTAACCTGAAAATTCGCACCACCGAACTCAGTCAAGGTAATGATATAATGAATCTATATTCGGAGTTTCGTCGCTTTCATTTCATTTTTATATGCCCACATAGAAATGTGGTCGTATATTGTCGTCGCCCTTTCCGTCCTTCTGTCTGTCCGTCGTCCACAATTTCTTGTGAACACTCTAGAGGCTAAAGTTAATAATAAAGTTGATTTTCAGCGATATCCGAAAATTACTTCCAGAGTTATAACCCTTTGATCACTTTGAAAAACCTTGTGGACGCTCTGGAGGCCAAAGTTAATATCCGATTGACTTTAAATTTATACACGGTGTTTAAGATCATGATACGAAGAAGCCTATTGATTTTCAGTAGTATCCGATAATTACTGTTAGAGTTATGACCCTTGATCACTTTGAAAAATCTAAAGTTAATATCCGATTGACTTTAAATTTATACACACTGTTTACGGTCATGATACAAAAAAGCCTATTTATTTTCAGCGATATCCGATAATTACTGCCAGAGTTATGACCCTTGATCACTTTGAAAAACCCCGTGAACGCCCTAAAGGCTAAAGTTAATATCCGATTGACTTTAAATTTGTACACAGTGTTTAGGGTCATGAGACGAAGAATCCTATTTCATTTTCAGTGATATCTGATAATTTCTGCCAGAGTTATGGCACTTTGAAATATCTTGTGGACGAAGGCTTTGAGACAAACAATCAAAACTATTCTAATCATTTCTGATAATTACTTAATGGGCTATTACTCGTAAAAGGATAATCATATGTTGTAAATGTTCTCCTTACTGACAAAAGAAACAATATGCGACAATCCTTGTTGACTGCCCGGGCGACTTATCTGTTGTGAGCATATGTTTCGTTGCCTAGCAACCTATCTTAACCAAAGTTATCGTGCCCCTAAGCATCTACCAACCAGATTACTTATCCCTGCTTACCGTAAGCAGATAATGTCCATCACCGAACTCCGTCAACTGAAGTTATCGTGTTCCAAAGCATTAACCAATCAAATTGCATATCTATGCTTACCCTAAGCAGAAAATTCTTACCTTCGAACTTCCTCAGGACATTGACCTAATAGACACCTACGAAAAGTGTGAACATTCTAACTCAACTAGAA
Source organism: Patella caerulea (assembly GCA_036850965.1). Lineage (NCBI taxonomy): Eukaryota > Metazoa > Mollusca > Gastropoda > Patellidae > Patella > Patella caerulea. The sequence continues at coordinate 42,027,787 of JAZGQO010000001.1, read as the reverse complement.
TGAGAGTTTTAGTGTTCCTAAGTCTCGACCAATCAAATTGCTTATCCTGAACAGAACATCATACTCATTATCGAACTTAGTCAAAGTTTCATCACTCTCATTTAATTAGAACTAAAGTTATTTTGTCCAAAAGCATCAAACAATCAAATTGCTTATCTTTGCTTACCCTAAGCAGAAAACGCTCATCTTGGAACTCCATCAAGGAATGGACCTAACAATCCAACAGCGAAGCTGATGTCCCCCGGCCCGCCGAAATCCCAAAATAAATAGATGACACATATTAATTAATCGTACATTTATTTTTTTTTTCTTCAGAAGTATGGAGCAATCAAATTATACACACGAAGTTTCATCACTCCCTATCAGATCGAATCAAGATATAACAGTGAGGCTGATGTCCTCCGCCGAAATCCCCAAATAAATAGATGACACGCTCAATTCATCACACATTTATTTTTTTCAAAAGTATGGAGCAATCAAACTATACACTAAGTTTCATCACTCTTTATCAGATAGAATCAAGATTATCTTGTCCCAAAGCATAGACCAATGAAATTGATTAGCCCTGCTTAGCTTCTGCAGGAAATGTTAATCGTTGAACGCGGAAATGAAATAAAATAGGGTTTAATGTCTCGCTGTTCTGCTTCTAAACTGGGATAATAAAGATAGGCATACGCCATACAGTGTGCTATGAGCGAAATTTAGCCCGGGCAGAGGTGCTACGGCCTACTCTTATCTCGAATTCCAATTGCCAAGGGATATTTTACGTGCACTCCAATATGTACACGGTACCTAGGTTTTTCGTCACATCCGAACGATTAGACAGCTTTCCTTGTCAGGCACTCCGTCCTAAATCACTGACAAGGGGGAAACCACGCCGGAAAATTTGGATGAACTTTCTCGGCCAATGCAGGAATCGAACACCCGAGCTCCAGGCTAGCGAGCCAGCGTCTTACCCACTTAGCCACGTGATCCCCAGTCAAGACATTCACCTAATGAACATCTACATCAAGTTTGAACATTCTATCTCAATTATAAGCAGTGTTGTTATGTTCAAAATTCTTGACCAATCAAGTTGTTTTCGGCACTTAGCCCAAACAGAAAACTCAGACCATCGAATTTAGTAAAGGTAATGATATAATGAATCTATATTTTGGGTTTAATCGATCTCACTTCATTATAACCAAAGTTATCGTGGCCCAAAGCATCAACCAATCAGATTGCTTATCTCTACTTGCAGTAAGCAGAAAATGTTCATCATCGAACCCCGTCAAGGCCCACCTAATGAATGCATACAACAATTTTGAACATACTAGTTCAGTTAGAAGGAGAGTTATTGTGTCCCAAAGTATCGGCCAATCAAATTGCTTGTCGCTCTGCTTACCCTCAGCAGAAATTGTTCTTTATCAAACTGGTCAAGGTATTGATGTAATGAAACTAGACACCAAGTTTCATCACCCTCACTTTATTAGAACTAAAGTTATCGTGTCCCACAGCATGAACCAATCAAATTGCTTTTCTCTGCTTAACATAAGCAGAAAAGGCCCACCTTCTAACTCAATCAAGGTATTAACCTTGTAAACGCCTACACCAAGTTTGAACATTCTAGCTGAATTATAAAGCGAGTTATTGTGTCCCCAAAAGTGTTACGTACAGACAGACATATTTTAATAGTCCCCTCCTTTTTGAGAAAGACGGTGGACAAAAACGAAACGAAATATAGATCTGTATATTAACCATATTGATATGAAACATAAGAGCAACTATATAAATAGTTCATATTCTTATGTAGATATTATGAAACACGGAGGTTGGCATTTAAAAATAAAGTTTGGGCGCCAAACAAAGAAGATAGCCAGATTTAACGAATTTGACCATTTTCGATAGAAAATTACTTATTTTCGAAATGGTTCGTTCATATTGCAGTGAACACCACTTGCAAATAATCCGGATATACAATTTTGAAGTAATGTATAGACCCAACACCTAGTTCCGTCACGTATTGAAAAAGAAAACCTAGAAGATTCCTAACTCCTAGCACGGAGAGGGGGTCCATAGGCTAAGCCTGTTCCCCAATCCAAAAATTTTCTGAATAAAACATTGTTTAAAAAAAAAAAAAAAAAACTCCTAGCACTGTGTCTTCGTAATGATGACCACTAATAAATGTACCCAGGTTATATCCTAATCAAATGCACCGGGTTTGTTTCTTTCCCACTTGTTCATCGTGGTACATTTACAACATTTTATGTCACAATGAATTTTTGCTTCAGCTTTTAAAGGATAAATTCCAGAAATATATGTGGATAAAACTTGTTCTTAGAAGGCTTGATTTTAGTCCCAAGCAACGAGCTCTTATCCACTGTGATACATTTTCAAAGAAATACCAACGTCAGTTTTTTGGCAGAGTTGGACAACGGCTTATTTAATATCCCCCATATTGTGCCTGGATAAACCGTCTACATGTACTTCGTTTATCGGGTCACCCAATAACAGATTAGAGCAAAACACTTTTTGACGATCATTTCCAGACACGGCAAAGCGACTGTTCTTTTCATTTCTGTGTTTTGAGTACTACAAGGAAAGCTGGGAATTCACCTTAAAGATTGTACAATTATTGATATTGACAATACAATAGAACCTCTTCATTGAATATCTATAACTCTTATACTAAATCAATTCATACAAATTACGTCTTGTTATTAGTTCTTTTATTGTAGTCTTTTTCTATCTTGTCCACTTATTGGTCACGTTGTTTCTTCTAGCGCATCTTATTGACCCAGGTAAAACGAATGAAAACCTAAATGTTGAACTAATGTCTTTGTCAACAGTTCATATTATTTTTCCCTATCAGTTTCAAAATGTGTTTTTTATTGAAAAGATCTTTCATGATTCAATATCTTGCAAGACGCGTGTCTTAAATACTTTATGATTGGTTGAAAGTATGTGTGTGCTAACTTGGATTCTGTCCACATATTTATAAATTCAAGTTTCCACTCCAGTTTTCAGTAACAATTCCAAGTTAAGCATCACATGGAAACAATAAGGCCCTTTAGTCGAATGTTGCAAGATTTTAAAAAGTAAATATTTCCCAATTATTTTGAGTCCCCCGTCCACGGAAATCAGATTACAAACTTGTGATTTATTGCAATTCACCATATGTAATAAAAAATATGATTGGAACGAATGTTTTTTTGTGTTTTTTTTTTATCAAGAACTGTTTTGTGACAATGTCAGCACGTGTCGTACCTTGACCACGTCGATTGCTATATTGGTTTCATGTATTCAACCACCAGCACTCTGTTGTATGAAGTACGGGAAAGGTTCGTGGTGTTAATTTCTTGTATTCATAAGACTCCGGCTATTCAACTGACAGACTGCATTAGTCGAAAGAACTCACTTTTTCTTCACTAATTATAGTACGTGTTAAATGCCCATCAGGCGTTTTCTTTCACATACCGCTTTCCACATAACATGAGTCATACTGTGCGCATGCGTTAGGATGGCGGCCGCCGGTCATGCCCGGTGTAGAGGAAGTGGGAAGCAGTACGTTTACCCCCCGAGAATTGGCGAGATTACCCTGAAGTTACAGGTCAACTATTGAGAGATCTCGACAACATAAGCCCTCTGGTCATTTGGAATATTATTTCTACAATATGGAAAGGATAAAGGCGTCGTGATTAATAGACGCATGTGTGTGTTTTATGATACAGATATCTTATTTAAAAGCGTGTCCATCATCGGTTATCGCGATATCAATCCGGCATGATTGTTAAAGAATGACGGGATAATTTTGACTGGGTTATATTTTTTTCAGCATACTGGTGCAACTTTTCTGCATATATTGCCCAACTTCTCTTTATCTCACAAGTAAGTAAATGAAATGGTCATTTGTAGGCTGTCTGACTTCGAGATATTGCTAAGTACCTCAAAATCTCCCCGAGTAAAACATCTGATCATTAACATAATAATTTATATAGAAATAGCAAGGTTTGGGGTCGTTTGGAAAAGTGGATCATGACAAATTTATGAGACATTTTCTTATTATTTTACTTAAACAATAATAGTTTATCCTATTATCTTGTAAAACGTGGGGAAAATATATTCTACAAAATTTTATTCTGTGGTGTCTTTTCACCTCGAGGGATCCACAAGATATTAGACTAATAAAAACAAATCTTCTAAAATTTCCTCCCAGACCCCTATATGCTTGTGTGGTACCACATTCCACGTGATTTTCGACTAATATTTTTTTTCTAAGCCTGATATCTTGTGCAACCCAAAACACTGTATCAAAAATATTTTAAGTCGAAAGGCTTGTGATATGTGGTACTGAACAATTTTTGGAAAATATATTGTGGAACTCTTGTGGTAAAAAACACCACAAACCCCAAAACACTGTATCAAAATCGAAAATTTTGTGGAATGTATTTATTTTTAGAAACCCAATATCTTTTGGAACTGTTGTGGTGAAGTTTCCACACAAATTCCCCCAAACCTTGCGATAGATGATAATTTAGGAAACATAGACTATTCCATATAATATCAAACCAATTAAAATCTCTACAATCTGTTAAAAAACAACAAAACTTTGTTTTTTATCTCCCGGCTTTCGAAGAAAGCAGTGGACTATTAAAATTGGTTCCTCCGTCTGTCAAATCTGTTCAAACACAACCAGCTTCTGATTGGTTAGTATGTTCAGACTTGATGCAAGTGTTTATCTGGTGAACGTCCTGAGTTCCATGAAGAGCATTTTCTGTCGATATTTTTGGCTACACTAATACCCCGTTCAGACGCTTATAACTAAACTGGTTTAACTTATCCGGCAATTTTTGCGTTCATACGTGTTTTAAAATACTGGCACTATACTGGATTAACATTTCTGACCATGTTCCTGACCTCGTCGGTCAAGGGTCAGAGGTAAACGCGCATGAGCACTGATGAAGAACAAGAAGCCGCCATTTTTCTAAGATTGTTATTTACTACGCACTGCGCATGTCCAGAGTGAAAATATCCGGATATTTGAATCCTACCCGTTCAGACGCCGAAAGTTAAACCAGATAAAAAAAAAGCTGAATTCAATTCACCTACGGAGGTGGATATTTTAAACTAGTTTAAAATCTCCACATATGCGTTCAGACTACGAAAATTGCTGAATTAACTATCGCCGGATAAGTTAAACTAGTTTAATTTGCGCGTCTGAACGGGGTATAACTTTGATTATAATTGAGCGAGCGAGGTGAAAATTTGTGTACTTTATACATCGAGCAAGTTCCATAACTATTATTAAATAACGAAATAAAAGGGGTAATTAATAAAACGTGTCATATTTAGTTTAATAATATGCCTTTGATTAGAACACCTCGAATCCATTTAAAATACAGGCAGATCAAACTTTCATTTGCACTGGACTCCACTGTCGTTATAAAAAAATACTGAATTATAAACAAAAAACGAGACGAATCCGCATCTGCGGTTTTTCTTTTACTACATTCTATCCCTTACATTGTCTCCGATGTATTAGTGAATATTTCCAGGTTTGTAGTGTATTGTTAAATCAGTTTAGACAGCAGTAGAACATTAAACCGTGTACCAGAGGATACATTTCTCATATATTTCTAACAGACATGTATGGCACCGGTTTTAATTTTGATATATGCACACAATTCACACACCGAACTAATTCTTACAGCGGAATCAAAGGAAAGGCGTTTACATGAAATTTACACCGCAGATAACTGTGTGGTAATCAGTTCCATAGCTAGTGTCTTGTGCCACCTGTCTAACAGATTACTGAACTAACTTCACCTAGACAGATATCATGCCGCCATCTGACTATAATTATGCATAACTATTTCATTTTGACCTCATCGCGTGCTCCCAGTCAAGGTCATTTCGCTTTAAAAGACCAAAGGCAATAAACGCGGGAATCTGGCGATTTTCGCGCCAAAAACTGGAATGAATTTAATTAAAAACCATTTAAGTTCTTTTTATAGATGCTGGGGTCTCCGCCCTTTATTCTGTGCTGCTTTGAGATGATCACTGGAAGTCTTTTGAAGACAAACTTTGATGTTTTCTGTGGGGGAAAGAAGCCTTTTTGTTATGTATCAACTTCACGTAATAAAATGCTGCAGTTTCTTAAAGCGACGCGGGGCGTTTTATTTAAACATTTGTCGATGTAAAAGCTTGTATTTTAGGCACAATAGACCTTTATTTATTAAAACAACCCATCGTTATTTGTAGACTAACATGGCACTTATATTTTATTTATATGTTAACGTATGTAATTTCGCCCGGACAGCGGCATTTGTGCCTTCTCAACAATCAAGAGAATTAACTTATTTACGCACCAAGTCTGTATACGGTATCTTAATCGCAGTAGCAAGACTTCCAAGCTTCTTAAAATTAATATTTTTGAATCACCAATAACTGATTGCCACGTGCATTTATTGCAAAGAGAATTTATGTAAACTTCTTTCTTAAAACAAAAGCCTTTGGTAAACTGTATTTCATAGCTTGAATATTATTTGCTTAAAGATGAAAGCAATCAGTTCAACATTTTCTTGTTTGAAAGTATAAAATGGTAAATGAATGTATGCGGTGATCTTGAAACGCTTATCATTATTATAGTATATTTTACAAGTTGACTGAATGTGGAAACCATTGAAATATTTCCAAAATAATTTCAAAAGGGCCCAAGCACTCATATACATATTTCGAAGAATTGCATTGCATTTTTGTCACATGCTCACACTATTTAATGTAGATTTTCTAGAACTTTCAGATATTCTTGTCCCATTGACGATTTCTTTCGTAATTACGCACCATCTTCATAAATCACGGGCGGTCACAAAAATAGCTGGAAGGGACAGAAGGCCGTTGGCTATATGGATGCAAGCATACGTAGTGTTAATTTGGATGACTTTTACCAATATCATACCCTTACTCACCCTCTCCAAGTTTTTTTTATATATACTATATACAGTGTTGCATGCAATATGCGAACCATTCTTTGATGGCCTACACCTTGCTAATCTTTACCGAATGTGGAATAACACAACTGCTCTACATATGTTGTAAGTCCAAAAGCTGTCTTAAAAATAAAAGAACAAAACCGCATTGTCTCATGGCTTAGGAATTTCGTGGATATCGAATCACTTATCAGCGGGTCAAGCCTAGAAATAAAAAAAAATAAAATCTACGAAATGTTCCAAGTGCTTGTGGTTTAAATGCATCGTTACCAGACGTGTTATTTGGTAAACACATATTGTGTACTGATGTAATTGTACGAGACTATACTTTAAGTAATGCCCATTCTTTACCGTTTTTCCCCATAATTCTTAACATTACTTAAAACGTGAGAAGCGATAACATATTCTGATATAATATTGTTGTCACGTTCGTGCCCCCTTTCTTCTCTTAGGTCCAACACCACTGACAAACACGTTTGGGTAAAATATACATTTGTTACGTCATTGATTTTCATAATGGATGACAAGATGGCGGCGTAGACGTTAACGTGCAGGATTTATACATGAGCTAAATAAGCTCTACCTTATGCGCCGTCAATCCACAGCTGCCTTACAAATTTGTATAATTGCTTAATTGCCCCGGAACACGCGGTTACGCCATTATTGGGTTGTTTAATAAGAAATCTTCAAGTTTTATCAAGCTATAGGTCCTTACCAAATCTATATCCGGGACTGCGTACAGGTGGTTACTATAGTTCTAATCAAAGCCAACGTTTATTTATACAAAATGTCTGACAGTTTAACGCTAATTGCTTATTACACTATTTCCTTTCTCGAATACCAATTTACTCCGTCTTTTAACATAGAGTTGGAATGTCTGGAGACTATTAGTACCGTCAATCTATTAAAAATGTTTCCAAAATAAAGTAGTTCGAAGTCTGGCATAACATATGTGTCGGTACTGACCACTCGACTTGATCTTTTTGGCAAAAGAGAAATGAAATGAAATGGGGTTTAACGTCCTACTTTTCTGCACCTTTTTGACAAAAGAGAGTGGACTGTTAAAATAACAGATATACAGAGAACGTAAAACTTGATTAGAGTAGATAAGTTTACATCTGTGTTTTTATCAATCGGATAGGGAGCTGGTGATGTAACGGGTGTACTATAGGCCATGAGAGCTATCATCTAGGCTAGTTGTGAGTTCGACCCCAGGGATCTCCAATTATCAAGTGTACCTACGGGGGGCAAGTATAGCTTGTATCATACATAACAGTTATCACTAGTTGCCAGAAAGAAACACATCCAAATTAAATTTTATGACGAATACTGGTCTTGCCCGTTACGTATAGGGGGATGCGGTTATCTATGCTAGTCGTTTTTTCTCTCACACGTGGTTACCTTCCCACGGTGATCCTCCAATTTACACATGATTAACAATTTAGTTGTAAATGGACGGTAAGTCGCATTTTGCCCCCCCCCTTCCCCCTTTACATATTACATGTAGACACGTGATCATTGATCAGTCTGTAGATACAGCATGGGAGTTGTTTTGACTGATTATAGATTGTGTGTGCTTGTTGTAGGGGTGAGATGGAGCAAGCGGTCAAGTGAGTATTTGATAAAAAAATTTACTCGGTAAACTTACTATATACCCAACAGTAAATAACCACACCCATTCAATTCACCTCCTTATTGCTCGAACAAATAAAACAAAATCCACGGTTTTCAAAGTGCAAATAATCCGTCCGCTCTGGCTTTAAGGGGAACAAATTGACACAATTTATGGCGGTAAAGGGGAACAAGATGCCGACATTTGTTCACCTCGCACTTTGTCAATAGACAAGTGCAAATTTGTGTTTGATTTTGAGCTGAAAGTTAAATATGACTGACAGAAGAAGGGGAGTCAGGTTTCTCTGTGGCCAGTCCATTTTGACATGCACACAAACACAGTCTTTTATATATGTACTAGCTAATGTTTATATACCCAAACCACGTACACGTAACACAGATTCTATCAGGATTTAACATCTAAAATATTTATTCTTTTTATTCGACTAAAATAAAAGATACATCGTTTATTCTTTCTTATTCAATCTAAATCCATCTCTCTATTATTTAGTCCATCAAGGCAATCACCTTTGCTATCGTTCACAGCTCTGGTTCTATAATCCAATCTATCATCTCATTTACCTATGAAGAAGTATTTGATGTTGTGTAACAAATATTATAACCACCTTTTATATAGCACGTCCACCCAAGTTTATACGGCACGTGTCACAAAATATCAAACCATATCTAAGTTCACAGCGTTTGGTGCAAATATATCATATTCACATTTATATCGCAAAACAATTTTTAAAATCTTAGTGACCTAGGTAGTCAGGCGATAGGGTACTGGTCTTTCGTTTAGAATGCCACGAATACCAATACTAGCTACGAGAACGTAGCTAAAAACGTTGAGATAATACTGATGTGCTTGTTTTTAGCTACGATTGGGAGCCTTCAGTTTGACGTGGCAAACTCATTTTTTTTATTAATACATGTAACATCTTTAAAATAAGATAAGTTTATGCTGTTATGACTAATTAAACTTACAGGGGCCAATTTAGTGGCACAACTATCGCCTAACTCTAAATATTCGCGTTTAAAGTAATGAAGCGTTGTTTTTGTTCGACATTCATCGCCATCAAAATTCTTTCATAGTTACACTACTTTGTACATGCGCCAACACTACAGTTCCCTTTAGTACACGCCCCGTTTACCACATCCTGACGGGTACGATCTATGTTGCCATTTATTATCAGGTCCAAAATTGCCTTTTTGATTGGCTGTTATAAAAGCCTCACATTTAGTCCCGCTTTCATGATGTCAGCCGTCAAAATATGCCGTTTAAAAAAGATGGCGGTCTTAGTAACGGCTTAACGCCTCGATTTTAAATACGACGATTTGTACCCGTTTCAGGTAGGATGAAATGCTTAATTGTAGTTGGGTGTGGCGGAAATATTATAAATAACAATAATCAATCGTTGTTTTAATGAACAATATTGTCAATTTTGTTTAATCGCAGCGGAAGTGAATCACGACGGGATGTGCTACGTTGGAGTCTATGGGCCAAAATATTATCTCGAAACACGGAGGGTGGAGAGATAAGGTTTGTTATCTATACCAATACAAGCCCATTCTCGAGTAGCCATTTGGGCAGAATGAAAATTACCATATTTTAGTCTCTAATGTTACCTACTGCACCAAATTACATTCTACCCAAATCTCAAAATCTAACTAGATATCGTGTTCACCTTTATCTTACCTCATCTGCCTAAATATCACATTCTAGGACCAACGCTTGTTATTTACATTGTTCTTTTCAATTTTTATTCGAATTTGGTTGATTCCAACTCAGGATATATTCCAAAGGCTTCAACATAATTCAGCAAGAACGATATATTTCTTTATTATTATCTCCGTGCTTTTCCACCACAGTTCGCAATTAAAAATTAACTGACATATTGCTTTACTTGTTTTATTTCATGTGTTGATAGAATAAGATACGTTGTTTCATATAAGTTAAAGTGAGAATTTCATATTTTCCAAGGAAGTCAAAACATATTTCTATGTCCTTTGCTCAATAGGTTGTCAACTCACTATAATATTATACAACCATAGGTATTATTTTCCACACTTAAACATCTTTCACATTGGAAATAATAACACAATCACCTCCCTTGTTTTCCTATTCCCCCATGCAATAGCTATCTTCAAACGTTTGAATTTAGAGTTGATAGGTGATATTTTTGTCAATTTCGCAACTGGCAATGGTGAATTATAGGATTATTTAACAAAGTGGGACCATTTATAGATACCATCTATTTTAAGGCTTTATTTTAATATATTGTAAAAGTATAACTTAAAAATATGAAATTGCCGCTTTAAAGTAACTAAGTCTCTTAACTCAATATCATCCAAAATCTTCAACTTTGAAAACACGAATTATTTGTCAATTTAAATCAACAGTGATACTGTGATCTTACCGTAAAAAAATGGCTTCTGATATCCAATATTTAAGACAAAATAAACATTTTACAATTGTTAAACGAATCTTGTACCATAATGTGTTTCAGCCCCAGCTCTATACTAGCAAGAGACTCGGGGAACGGGGCTAGAACATTGCATCAAATCAAACAGCGTATGTAGACTGGTATAACCAGACGCTAGAAATTTGCCTTCGATTGACACTGCTGGCTTATTTCGTGGTACATAACTGATTTGAAATTAGAGTAAAAACGGAAATCATTGAATGAATGTAAATCAGTTTATGTCAAGTTTTAGGTCCCAAATGTTAAAATGTTAGCGATTTAGCTCCTTTAAAACAAAAAGTAGGCACGACATGGGATAATGGTGTTTCAATTAATATTGGAAATACCACACACTATTAGCATGGTGTCGTCTTTGGACAAACTCTAAGAGCACCCCATCACTCGCCAAAAGTGTTTTTGATAATGTTTTGCTCGGTCATTCATATATTTTATGCCCGTATTATTGTCTTTAATCGGGCTTTAATCATCATCGTGTTTACAGTGTTGAATAGAGAAGAAATATTTCGTGCCGAAACTAATTTAAAACTAGATATTTTATTTAAAAATACAATTTTGACAAGGTGATGGCAAGAGTTGTTCTTCAACGTACTTTACTACCTTTGATTAGATTTATCAACTATCACATACCGTTACAATATTAACATGTTTCTAATATATACACAGGTATGCCGAAACCCCAATCTTAAACATTCAACTCGTCTATTAATAGTTTCTACGACATTCAGACCATTCTTAAAATCAACATCATGGGGTGAGACAAACGAAATTCGAGACGGAAAATATATACTCAAACAAAAACTGTCATATTTTTAGTGGATATTTGGAACTGAAGCAAAACAGTCGATGGTTGTGAAAGGTACACGATTCGTGCTTAAAGCTTACCCCACGCGCCAAGCCGCATGTTAGATGATCCGCCAAGTGACACCACCCCCTCCAAACTACTTGACCCCTTTGACCTGCTCTCGAAATCTCCCATATGGGTGTTGATAAGGGATTGTAATAAGATTGTATTCAATCGGTTGGGGAAACATTTTCTAAATAACTCATATATTTACATATATCATTTACGGCCCTGTAAATATTCTGTTTGTTTTTTTTATCGTTTTATCAAACAACGTTTCCAAATTGTTTCCCTAATATTAAAGGTATCAACCATCTTTATTTTAGACCAGCTGCTGCAATTTAAACACAAATTTTTGAGAAATTTGGCTGATTGTCGCTATGACAACAATTAAATTGTTTTATTGATTTTGACCCTTGTTTTTTTTAAAGTTTCACATATAGGGGATAAAGCTCTTTTATACAGTATTTGATAAGTAGCGTTTTTATCAATTGATATTGAGGTACTGAATACGTTGAAAAAAGTACATCATTCAACCCATTCTTCAGCCTTACAGGCGGGCATTAACATAGATGAATGAATGAATAAAATGGGGTTTAACGCCCTACTTTTCTGCACCAACCAGGATAATGAAGACGAGCATACCCCCATACCGGGTGATGTGGGGAAAGTTTTGACCGGGCAATTGAATTTCGCAAAAGGGTTCTTTTACGCGTATGCGGGGTCCCCGTTTTTTGCCCCTTTTGAACGACTAAATCCCGTTCCTGATCAGGCCACTGAAAATCCCGGAAAATTTTCTCGGCTATCACCATGATCAAACCCCGAACCTCCTGATTAGTGAGCCGGCATCTTACTCACTGAACCAGATGACCGTCAGTTATAGTCACATTCTTTACTCGCAGCTTTGAAATAATGACTTGCTGTAGTTACTCGTTAAAGCCAAATACGTCGAGTGAGCTTTGGTTATGATCGATTGGGCTCAATTATTTTCCTTGTGTGAGTGTGTTGGGCGGGGGTGGGGTTGGGGTTGGGTGGGGTGGGTGTATTTACACCACTTAGCAGTGAAAAGGATATGGTTCATCAGATTTCTGATATCAATCTTCAGCAATTTAAGACAAAATTACACCGAAATATCCTCATCATCATATATTCATCGCAGTTTAATCAGTATAGGCTGTGACTGAGATGCCCAAGAGGCACATTCGCTATAATGCTCCAGGATAATTGACGTGTGTTTTTAGTGTTAACGTCATTCTGGCCTGGAGGTCTTATAGGGGCGTTCGTTTGTTTCCACGACGTAAGGCATGCGTATTAAAGGTGCAGTGCGACAGAGTTTTACCTTTTTTGATTTAATAATAAATTGGGTTAACATATTTTTTTGAAATGGGACACATACGTCTGTATACAATCTTGGCTGCGATGTTCGCGGACAGAAATGACTTACCGTTCAAGTGCTGGCAGAAAATTAATGAGGGATGTGTATAATAAAACTAATAGAAAGTAACTCGATTTTGGGATGACCATAACTAAAATGTTTGTATTTTTGGACTAATCTATTTTAGATCGTAAGGTAATTCATGGTCTCAAGTGCTGCAGGTACCTAAAACACGCCATAAGTAAAAAATATGTCATAATTTTTGTGGACGTTAAACAACATTTTTAACAATCTTCATACTTTACAGTACTTTTGCCCCATTGCAGTATATCAATGTCATCCACTAATTTAAATACCCCGCATTATCGACATCGTTGTCTATAGGCAAAATGTAAAGATTACATTCATGCTAGCCAGAAGAATAGTGAACCAGTTCAAATAATTCGATAATTCAGCAACCAACGAGATTGTCAACATGATGTGAAAAACTCACCAAGTAAATTTAAATAAGAGGCTTTAACCAAAAGCCGTCCAAGTGCCCGAAGACACGTGACGAGACACTTGATTAGTGTTGGATGGGGAGAAAAAGGCCGGCTACTCCCCGGGCCACGTGATTAGCACTACTACAAGTCTACTTAACAAATATTCAAACCCAACTCTGCCGTTTCACTTTTTACAAGGCATCGATTAAATCTTAAGACTTCAATCAAGAAGGAAAATGGATAATTTTACCTAAACCAAACCGACACCAATAAAGTCTGAGACCAAACTAGCCGGTGGTGTGTCTGTAGCCGAAACGTGTTCCAGATAACCAATATGTCTGGCAAAGATATTTTAACATTGCAATAAGAAAATATTTCTGACATTCATTTTAAATGTATCATAGTTTCACTTAATATCATGATTGAAATGGCTGTGGGCACATTTGAACGAAGATGGTGCGATATTTAATTTCATTTAAGTACATGTATTTCAAATAACCAAATTTGGAATTAAAGGTTTTAAAACTGAATTGGAAATCTTGGAATTGTTAAATACTGAAAAAGTTTCGTAATTATTTTTAATTGTAGTAGGGTGACATGCAAATGGCGTTTTACTTTTTTATGTGTATTCCTTAAAGTCAACGTGTGTTTAAAACATCAATTAAATGTGAGCATTATTTCTAGAATACTTATAGAAATAAGTATCGTCAAATAGATTATAGTTTTTCTTCAGTTTGTCGAGTTTACAAATTGCTTCAATTACGATTTAGAAATGACATGTTCAAAATGGATCTATGATATATTTAAAGTCCGTGAAAGTATTACTGATCTGTTAATAACTGCTCCCCATGGTATAATACAGTTAATACAGGAAGCATTCTTCTTAATAGACCCCCCGTTCGACACTAGCACGTGCATATATATACAATAGTGCTAGGTCTAGTATATACTATATTATATCAAAATATTCCCAGGAATGTTCCTTTCCGCTTTCATTGTTGCGCTCACTTATATGTGCAGGTGGCTCAAAGACAATGCTTAAATTGCGGGAGGCTTTTCTTCTAGTTCCAAGAAAACGTTCCAAATACAATTTTTCATAGGTCAGCCATTTGTCGACCAGATGAATGACTTTGTTTGTGCAAGTGTGTCGAAAAGACTCTACCTATTTGAAAACGAAAACGGATATTACTCTAGGATGACTGGCATGCGTCGACAGCACATATTTAAGTAAATTGTTTTTCAAAATGTCTGCCAGATCGCTTGATAAGCGCCAACAGATGCAAGGATGTAAAATTCTAAAATATCTTTTGATTTCTTAGTCAAATAACCGACATGAAGTTAGTGGAGAGGCGAAGGGATTTAAAGAATATCGTTTTACCAATTGTTGCAGTTGTACGTCGGGTCTTTTTCATCATTTTTTTACTTTCTAGTATAAACTTTCATTGACATTTAGTTGGTATTGATGGATGTTTAAAACAAAAACATTAAATGATATTATTCTTATTACTGTCGACGTTGAATAACTAGCCTTGGTCTGATCTTTCTTCTTCATTTACATAATTTAGACGTCATTACGAGTGGAAAATGCAGGTTTTATTTATTAAAATAATATCACAAGTGTAAAAGCTAAATATCTTAGCCAATTGATCAGTTATGAATAATGTTATTTTCAATAAGTTCATTCCGCGGCTCAGATATCTTTTTTTATTTCGTTAAGTAATTTACGGACAATCTGTGGCATCGCCGATTTAGTTATTTTGGACGATTTGGTGGCATAAACGGACAAAGATCATCAAATATGAGCATGTGACAAGAATTCATTTTAATTGATTTCCGATTATAGTTATAAAGAGTTCTGATCAAAGTTTAAATTTTGTCATTTATATTATCAATCACGAATCGGTCCCCAAGCTAAACATTGTTCAACAGCAAGACAATTTATAAAATGTCGACTGAACTTTAAGGACGGAATGATAATAATTTATTTAAATGACAACGGTGACGATCCTAGCTGGCATCATCGATTAATTACTATTAATATGATATAATTTTAAAAAAAAGATAGGTTGTCGGGCAACGAAGCATACCCCCACGTCAGCTAAAACGTCCGGGCAGTCAACAAAAGTTGTCGCATATTATTACTTTTTTCTGTAATGAAACATTTATAATACTCTGAAATCTGATTAAGATTAACAACTCATAAAGTAATTATAAGAAAATCATTAGAATTTGTTTGGTTTTTATGAAGTTCTGCCCCATTCTAACACTTAGTATACGAAACATTAAAAAATAATTGATTTAGCTGTTCAGTTATCAAAATTTATTGAAAATAAAGATACTTGTTCGTCTCAAGACCTTAAACTCTGTGTATCAATCTGAAGTCAATTGGATGATTAGTTTGGCCTCTACAGCGTTGCAAAAGATTTTTCAAAGTAATCAAGGGAGATAACTCTGACAGTAATTGTCGGAAAATCAATTGGGTTCTTTGTCTCATGACCTTAAACACTGTGTATAAATTTAAAGTCAATCGGATATTAACTTTGGCCTCTAGAGCGCCCACAAGCAATTGTGGACACCGGGCGGACGGGGGTGGCGACAATATACGACCACATTTCAATGTAGGCGTATAAAAATGAAATGAACGGATATGGGGTTTAGCGTCCTGCTTTTCTGCACAATTTAGCTTATGAAGCCGACAAACGCCATGCAGTGTGCTATGGGGCTATTGGCTAACGTCCACTGAACACAAAAAAGGTAATTTCTTGGCTTTATTTCAGTAGTTCCCTTGGTCGTAGGGGGCTTTAGCAGTCGGAGGTCTCATAGTAATATCTTTTAACTGAAATATTAAAACATTCATTGGTTTCCTCAACTACCACCCCTTTATCCGACTAAATAACTCAGTACTAAATTGACCTCCAAAAAATACTCTCCAGCTTGATTAAAGCTGCCTCGTGAAGATAATGTAGTTTAGTTATCCATATTAAATGAATGGATGAAATGCGGTTTACCTTTCTACTTTTCTGCTACCTGTATTAAAACACTATACACTACAAACGTTTTTATGCCACATATACATTTATAATACCTGGGCTGTCATTAGTCGCCATAGATTCAGGCCATTGTTGGTCACTATGGTACTAGTACTTAATCAAACTACTGCCCACACTCATTATAATTATACCATTGGGCCATAAACACCAAATGTCACAAGCAATTAGTACTTGACATTAAATGAAGCATAAACATAATCTGTTTTCGAGCAAATGTTACGCTGACACAGTCTAATCATATCGGTTTAAAAAGGCAAATGATTCGCCCCGACCATAATGGTCATCCCAAATAATAATCACACATAACAATACCTGTATCAATTTTAACCATAAACACGGAAACATGCACAATTATCTGCAACAGTGCCATCATTGCCAGTACCACGAATAGCAAACCCAAATTAAAATAATTATATCGCCAACACGAAACCCAATGTAACAACAGTATCGTTTTCGGCATTATCGGCCCAGTGACTCAACAGCATTAGAAGTATCAGCAGCTCCACAACCAGTATATATATTTATAATATTAGGAAGTATGGACATCATTATCAGTTGCAACATCACTAATGCGCTGCATCCAGGCCGCAGTCTGGTTCTCCAGGCCTGGGTTCGGATCCCACTTCTAAACAAAATTAGCTTTTATGCCTGCGATATCAACTTGGTGGACGTTAAATAAAGCTATTTCACACACGAAGCAGCACCAATACCACACACAAAACAACCAAATCTAATATTTTGTCATTGCTCTAGTAGGCACTCTAGTTATTATGCGATTGTACGCGAAGTTTATGATCGTGAGATACAGAGTTATTTCCCTTGATAACGTTCAAAAGTTATCACCAACCCCACAATACTGCCTAGCAACATACATTTATTATTAATTTATGGACAAAATAGACCGGTTACCATCACCTACATACTTTTTTAAACAATGATGCTGAATTTACTTCTGTCTGGGTTCATTATAGATGTCTTTATTAGTTAGTCTAAACAAACTGTAAATAAATTCTAACCGTTTTTAAAAACTTTATGTTTTTACTTTGATCTGTGTTCTATTTTTGGATGGACGATTGCATACAATCTGTATTCTATAACTTTACTATAGTATTGTGTTTTGTGGCTGTCAGATTTGGTTTGTATTTTTGTATTTTAACAGCTAAGTGAAAGTTACTGGTGGTGAAAGGGGTGGTATGTAATAAATAGTGTTTTTGTTTACTGCCATGTGATGGTAGCCGAGGACGTCTGGTTATACTCAACGTCACGTCTGACTCTTGTGTTTGTTATGTAATGAATTTTCCATAACATTATTGTATTATTCTCCTGCGAGGAAATTCAAAACCTTACCAAAGACAACATCAAAAATAATTCACACACGTGCTAACTATATTTCTTCCCATCTTTATACCATACTTTTGATTTGTGGAAGACATGTGTTTGGGAATTTGGCGAAATATATAGGATGTTGTTTTGAAAGAAACATAACCATAACCTACCGATACCTCTAATCTGTAATTTATTATCAACTTGTAGTATATTATTATATACTGCACCCACATCGTATATTTGTTACAATTCTCGCCACAATTCGTATTAGTGTCGACTTAAATTTGCCTCGGTAGTTTGAGAAAAGTCATTTAAAGTACATGGTTGCTAACCTATCGTCAACAGGTTTGGGGTTAATACTATATGCTCGCTTGTAAAAAAAAACCGGTTGCTATTTTGTTGTCCACGGAAAATTAACGATATGTCTGTTCTATTTTGTCACCTCTGGCTTGCGACTGTGGTTTCGAGCCCTAGTGTGAGCGTATGTGACATGGGGATAGGGGCGCCTTCTCAAGCTAGTGGGTTTCCTCCGGTTTCCTCCCACTGCTAAAGACCCCTACACGCAAGCAAATTATTGAAATAAAATTAAAAACCATATATTAGTCCCGAAATGACCTATTTTGTGTTGAGTGGACGTTAAACCCTATTTCTCTCTCTGTTCTATTTTGATTTTGTTTTCTTAATTAAAAGTTAAATAATCAATCTGAGTACATATTACTATGGGTTAAGCCGCGAGAAAATTGATATTTTAGCGACAAATGCTACTGACGCATCGTAACTCTAAATGTTGACTGGAATAGAACGTTATAATAAAAATGCTAGTTGATCTTAGATACTAATCTAACCGATTACATCAATGGTAACGTAGTTAACAGTAAAGTCCCATATCTAAAATAAAGGTGTATAGTTTAATCATCTGGTAACATTTACTTCACATGGGCTTTAGATAAAATATCAAGTTCGCTAAATGAATTGCAGAAAATCTAGAGAGATATTTTTGTGACGTGGAAGGTAATATATCCGACATTGGTGTCAGGCCTGCCAAAACCCAGTCATCACGTTGAAAACATGCGCATGCACCAATTGACTTCTGTTCCGCACGTGCTGAACATTCTTGGCATTAAACACGTTGAAGATTTTTTTATTGTTGCATATTCTTTACCCTTTCTTCGAATTTTTTGTATCAAAACCCCGTTTTTTAATGGAATAATTTTCAAGTTGAACAAAGTTGTTGATGCGGTGCTCTATTATGCTCTGGCTAAACAAAATTTTTTCAATAAATGGATTATTACAAACCACCGTGAATAATATTTTCCGTTGTCTGAATTGACACTTTGTAATTTTTGGATCAGTAATGGACCCAAAGCTCATCTGGTTGTTTTTCTTGTTAGGGGCGACAATCGCCGAAAAAAAAAAACACCAAGTCTCCCAAAGTTCAAGTGCGTGTGCTTTAGGCAATTGTACATGGATGTGATGTCACAATTCCAAGATGGCGACATAAGGCTGACTATTGATTCATGATTAGTCTCGGTCACCCAGAACCCACTAGTCTTCAACGCACGGAGGGTCTGGGTCGGTTCTCAATTTTTGACGAAAATTACTGGATAATCTACCACATAAAAAAAACAAACATTTGGTTACGCATGGGCAATGAAACCTTTTGGCTAAAGTCTCGGTAAGTGCTAGATCTTATGAAGCCGGGCCGATTTTGCTAGATTCTATAAAGTATATCCCACAATTCACTTGGCACATCTATTATTAGAAACAAAATAGAGACGAGGAATAAGCATGGATCGCGATGAAGAATTAAGAAGATTGTGAGAAGCCATACGTCTGATTCATGACGAGAGAAAATTACCATTTCAATTGAAACATTTACAAACAAAATTTTAAAGAGTGTCATCGTTGACAAGCGAGCTGTTTTGATAGATTCGAAAGTACGTGGTAACTTAAAAAAATGGATAATCCAGACAATGACTTATCTCCGTCAAATTTTGAGGACCCATCCAGACTAATATTCGTAGAATATTTGTATGGATGATAAGAAACTAATTCATGATACGCCAGTACTGCTGTATCAACCATTTCGACTATATACAGTAGACCAACGTGCGTTATGTACGATGCATGATTTGCTAATTATTTCTGCCATTTCTTTGTTCCCCCGGAAAGTTCATAGTAATAGTACCTCTGGTAACATCACATAATTAATCTAATTTAATTTTGAAATTTATGGATACGTACGAATTCTTTGATTAAGGCCAAAACAATAATGAAAGGACACGACCTCTTTGATTCGGGGAGTAATATAATGATATGATCTCCGTGATTAGGGTAAAAAGTGAAAGGATACGACCTCGTTGGGTAAATAAAAAATGAAAGGATATAACTTCTTTCATCTGGATAGAAAAGAAATAAGACAATGTCTTTTATTAAAGTAAAATAGTTCGATTGAGCTGAATTTGATCTGCTGCTTTTTTGCAAATGGGATATGTGTCTTCATTTAAATGTAAGTGCCGAAGATCGAGCCAATGTTTAGATATAACTAATTCTCGGTTAGGCTTAAAACCGAAATAAAATTAGTGACGGGCACTGTTGCTTATAATCTATTGCAACGAAAATTTTCGTTGATCGCTTATCGAAATAGCACATCAGATCAACATAATTCAAAGTAACATATAAATATGTCCAGGTTACAGTGATTAAATGTACAGGGACCTCGACTTTTATTCTATTCAACGCTGGTCATCATCTTGCAAAGTGTTCAATACATGTATGATGCTATAATAAATAACACAAATTTATATGGAAAACAACCAATTTATTTCACTCTACGTTTTAACAAGTTCCTCTCGTCGTTCTCAACTTGTTAAAACGTAGTGTGAAATTAACTCAGTGATTGTTTTCCATATAAATTTGTGTTATTTATCATATGTTAAGTTACTAAATGCCGTATAAGGATCTCGTACTATGATACTGCGTAAAAAATCGTACTGTAGCGTCGCTCGCGGAGTAGGAAGAAGGCATAATACTATGTCCAGTATTGCGAAATAGCTCACCGATAATGATGAAATTCTACCTTCATGGCCCTCAGACAATTTTGACATGTAATTGGCCTACTGCCCCATTGCTCCATTTCTTCATGCTTTCTGTGATGTCCTGGGGAGGAAACTTCACACTTGGGAAATATCTCCGTCTTTAATAAGTCATACACGTCACGTCTCATTTTTTTCTTTATTATTTCTGCAATGCATTATATCTTATATTAGCCTGTGTTCTATTGCCGTATCTCTTGTTTATTATTGATCAACCTAATTATATTTATATAATCTTATTACAAAAACGGATGACTATGGTGGTGATAATAAATAAAACAATGCTTGTAATGTATCAAGAGGCACCAAAAAAGATTGCAGATTTTCCCTGTTATTGTTTTAATATTTAGGCTGGGAATTTGACCAAAATTACTGATACTATGTTTGCACTATGGTATTTTGAATGGAATTAGATACGTACTAAACGCGAAAGATGTAAAAATTGACAAAATTGGTAATAGTAATAGTGATTGTCGAAAATATTAATTGCTTTCTAATGAGGTAATGAGTAAAAATCGTTTACTCATCTACCTTGGTGCCGTTGGTGTCACATCCGGTGGTTTAGGTTAGCGTATTATTGAATCATCCCCATCTCCACTCTAAACCCCGATTTTAAAACAAAGATGACGAAAACGAATGTTAATTTTGTGTTACAATATGGATTTATTTCAAATATTAAACAATATGAAAGCAACGAGTAGGGTTTACCATGAAGGTAAACCAATAGTTAACAAACAGCACTTAGAACTATAAAAACAGTATTAATATTATACTTATGTCATACTATAGACACGACTCTCAATAATACATAACAGAATAGTTGAACCAAAAAATATTCAAATCTCAATAAAGAAAAATAAAGAAAAGAAAACCTGTTTCAATCCTCGAACAAAACTGGAGTAAAACTGATATTATGCGTTATACCAAAGGAAAAAATGATTATGCAGAATTGAAGGTTACAAATTCTTTCCCTGCGAAAAAATATTAGAGAATAAAATAAATTCAAAATATCGTGTTTGGTCAATGCATTATATAAATATATTTAAGAAGAAACATGGTCAGTTTTCCTCATTCGTTCAGACAAAAATCGTTTCAGGTTGTTTTTTTTTCTTTTCCATTATAATAGTTTGTTGCTATAAACTGGATAGATTTGTAATTAAAGCAGACTTATATTATAGTGTACCAATTTTCGCAAGGTGGTACACCAGCCTTATATTATATCGACACAGATGACATTGCACTGGACCAAATCACGCATTTCCTAACTTAAATTGGAACTACATGTTACAAGACGAGCTGATATAATTTTAAATAAAAAGATATTTCAGTTGAAATACTGGAAACTAAAGCTGACATTATGGTTTCATATACAAATGAATACAAAAACTACCTCGGTGTTTATTATGCAGTATCTAAAAAAAACAAAAAAAAAACACCCCAAAACACGATATTAAAAAATAATGAAGTTGAACATCTATTTAATATGTATACAAAAATGGTTCTATCTTCCAAGATTTAACACTAATTGGAATGGTTTTGTCTGTACATGGTATAATGAGTATCTTTACATTCAGTACTGTTCTATACAATACATTGTATTTGGTAAACGAAAGGGTACACTAGTGCTCAAACGAATATCCGATTAGGTTTTTGATTACTCGGTTTCGAAACCGGTTAAGGAATTATTATCCATTTTCGCAAATTTATGTACTTTTAATAATAATCGTTTGAGCACTAGAGACTGGGGTACATGGTCTTCATATAAAAGTCGGTATATAACAAATTTACACTATTTGACAATACTAACGACCCGTGATACAAGATGACCACCAGACTTTTAAAAAAAAATAAAATAATATTAATTAATAATCATATTCACTATCGTAACATAGACAATTTAGTCCGGTTTGAGAACACATAAATAATCTATATATATAATATCATTTATATTGTTATATCCTAGCTTCTTTATCTTCAGGCGTCCCTTAAAACTGGAACCACTATGACTTTCAGCCGTAAACAGAAGGATTTATAATGTGCCTTAATGCCACGAGTCTTGGATTCCTCTATCCAATCAATTAGAAGGGTCATTGTTTTATCGATATGTCATTAGTTATTTTTTGTTATATTCGACCAGCTCTTTAAATTAACACTTTGACGGTACGCTGTGACGTCACTTAGTTTATATATCAGCAAACGAACAAATTATAATCACTCGCAATTCACACTGACTTAATTAAGCGCACCGATCGAACTGCTGAATATATCAGAAATGCTGTTACTGTTTTGATCAGCGTCTAAGGAGGGTGTATGAAGGTCGGAGAGGGAGGGGGAGGAACTTATATCGGAGACTGCCGGAGATTGATTTTTAGACATGTCATCAATAATAGATTGAGAGTCTGTACACTTGTCATCAGATGGGGAACCTGGCGCGGTGCCATTTTTATTATCAGGGTCTTGTTTTAACACATTTCGTCGATATTTTGCTCTTGCGTTCTGAAACCACACCTGGAAAATACAAAAATAGGATACATTAAAACATAAAAATAAATTTCATTAAAAATACCCGAATTCTCATATAATTAAACTACACGATTCTGCCTTTTACCTTCCACGGGAAATATTTCAGTGATATTATTAATATTGTATCAGTTAATCCTTAATTTCATCTAAAATGGCATACATAGGCATGCACCTCCCTTCATCCCCTGTTATATTTTTGTATATAATTAAGTATATGTTAATCACTTCATTTGACGATTCGACAAGCTCTGTGAGTTTAAAATATTATTGAATGATTAAGTCTGTGTTAATCATTTCGTTTAGTGTTAAACCAACCCAGTTCCTACAATAATGGTAATGTATTATCGTGCGCTTGAAAATTTAAAAATGTGAACAGTTGAGATGATAAATAGAAGTGAATGGCGGGGCAGGTAGGCAGCATCAATATTATATTACCTATTACATTAGAATTCAAGCCGTGTACTCACGGAAATGGAGTGAAACAATGCAACAAAAGTATGTTTGACTGGGTCACCCTCAACAGGTTACGTCCGTCTATAAAAACTTGTATAGTTTGTTTGAGGAGGATATTTGTAGATTTTCACGCGAAGAGGAGGACAAACACTTCACCTTCCACCATCAAGTCGTTGACAAACTTCTACAGTAATATTCAAGAAAAACTACATCATTGAAAATTCAAAATCCTGCTCGTGCTCAGTGTTTTATAAAATGTCAATATCTGAATGGGATACACAGGTAAGCGCACTTAACATATAGTTTGTATGATGAATTGAAATTTCAAAAGGCGGGGGAAAAAATGAGTAAATAAAGATTCGTGCCTGCCCCGTTGTGGCTCGTCGTCTGTCCATACAAAAGGTGTCAACCATGACAAAAATCTATTTTTGCTTGTTAAGAGCCCGATTCAATATTTACCAAGAAAGGGCAATGTAATGTATAGAAAATTCATAGAAATGGTGACCAAGTTAGCCCGCCCACCCCGTCGAGAAACCAGAATAAATACGTAACCACGATTTAAAAGAAAGGCTTGAAGATGGTTTGTTTTCACCGTTTTTTTCTACTTAAAAAATGCAATCGAGAGAAGGAGGTGTATTGTAAACAAATTATAATTTACAAATCAAATGTTAATAAGAGGTGTAAACGAATGTAATATCCCTTTTATCGCTATCAAATAAACTTAAGTCTTTTTCCTTAACTGAGTGATTTGTGTGTGGTCGGTGGCGAAAAGTTGAGCCGGTTTTGTACTTGTTGTAATGTTAATATCATTCACCAACGATCTGTATCTTGCGGTGCACCAAGGTTCGCATTTCAGGTAGTCGATTTTAACGTTAAATACAAACGGGAGAATGAATTCACTACAAGAACATTACACTTTTAAAACAATATCTCCAGTAAACCAATATTTATCTTAATAAATAGTACTATTACTTGTAAAACTTTCATGGCGATGTATTAACGTCACATCCTGTAGTATAAATGGCAACTCGTATATATGAAATAAATATTTATGCAATACTTAGGTTAAGATTATTGTTAATTCGCTAATCCAATGTAAATTTCAACTTTCCACTATTAAGTTAATAATTTGTGTACGCATTTTGAGAGATGGTGATTAAAAAAACACACAATAATTCAAATGAATCAAAACTGAACATGAAAGGATATAATCACATCTAAAATTAAGAAGCTTTATGTTGTTTTAATCAAATCTGTGGTTACTATACAGATTACGATTTGCACATTACAATCCCGGCATAGCCAGCGGTTTTAATGCGTTAAACACCCGCCAATTGCTGGCTGTAAAACAGATTATTTTAATTTGCCTAAACTATGTTTTCATCCTAATAGATTAAATTAATTTGTTCGAGCCTGGTTATATCAGGGAGCCTGAAGTCACTAAGCTGACTTAATAAAGTGTAAATTGATCGAGTTATCGCCAGTTAGTCGCGGTCATCAATAAAAGATTAAGTTGAGCGATACAGAGGAAGACTTGCAGAGAAGCGAAAGGTGGAATCAAAGCTGTAAAAATGTGATATGTTGTTGGTATAGTGTCAGTGACAGATGGTACTCATAGTTTAAAATATTTTCATCACCAATACAAACATTATAAATACCACCAATTACCGTTTATATTTAATGTTACATGGACATAATGTGAAAATTGTTAATATCTCACTTCAAGTGTAAACATGGGTTTAGTGCCCCTCCTGCTCATACTAATATAAGAAGAAGAAGAAACTTTATTGCATAAAAACCTTACACGGTTATGTGCATATCCAAATAATAGAAAGATATGTGAAACAAACAAAGGATACAAACATGGGCATAGTTATACAAAGATACATAATGACACAAAGACAGGAATGAATTGTATACAAAAACTCCTGAGCATTTTAAAATTTCTAAATTTTTATTCATCATCAGTATTTTAAATTGTTGTAAATCATTCAGGTTATAAAAATTTGGTACGCGAAATAGAATTAATCTGAACATTTCTTCTCCTTCTTCGTCATGTCTTTTGCAATTTGATATCAAATGAATTTCGTCTTGATATATATTGCACAAACAATTGTTAGTTTACGTCTAATTTTAATAATGTAATTGGGCGTCTTACATGATAACGAACACTGCAAAGCATAGAAAGAATACCTCATTTCCAACCTCTCTGACAAGAAATTAATTGTTATAAAATTCAAGATCGATATCACATACATTGAATGTATATTTGAAAATGGACAATTTTTGAATTTGCTTTCATTGTAGAAATTAGTCCCAAAGCTTAAACATTTTTTCTTTTGTTTTTAAAATTTAAGGCATAACTTATCTTATTTTTTTATTTCACTTACTGTGGAATATACGACAGCCATTTAAAACATGACCTTTCAGTGAATACTAAACGGTTTCAAATTTTCGCATCCAAATTGATGTACTTTTTTTCTTTGTGGGATAATACAGAGAGTTGTTGAAGTGTAAAATGAGAGTAGAAGGATGTTTGTCATTAAAATAATGATTGACTTCAGTGAAATATAAAACGCGATTTCCACCAAGTTGACACGATATGGATCAAACAGAGCTGAGAAGGGGATTACCCGCCCTTCATATACATATGGCGCATTAAGAGATCGTGTATCGACACAAGCAGGTTTCACATTCGTTGATGCCGATTATACAAACTACTTTTTTCAAAGGAACATTTTTTTTTTAAAAAAGGCTGTTGGAATTTTTTCGTTCAATGAAATATGTCAAGGGATAGATTTTAAAATACAACAAAAACTAGATGTTATATTTAATGCATAGCAAACGAACGAAGGGTACAAAATATTGGTAAAACTTGTATGACGTTGCAATAAACCTAAAACAAACCGGCGTTGGATATTTCTTAAATATATTAAAATGTTGTCACTGTTTTGTGCTGACCATACACAATGATATTTAAACCATATTAAAATTCTACAATCAACTATTTTATCCTTTAACGTTAAGAGGGATTTTCATAAAAGGAGTCTGCAAAAACATGACGGTGTAGCATGTGCCATGTCTAAACATGTCACAGAATTTCATTCTTCAAACCATGAACCATGTTCAAATATACGAGTGACTTCTTAATCGCGATATACTGCAATAACTACAAGTATATAGGCCATATAGCTTGAGATGGTAGTATATGACTACGATAAAGCTTTGATCTTTCACCCCCAATTAACTGGTTTTATCACTAAAATATAAATGGGAACTACCCTTTAAACTGAACACTGCTTTTTCTTGCAAAGTAATAGAACCTGTTTTCTAAGAATAAACTTATGTTAAGCAAACAGGTATGAAATGTTCCTACTCTTATGTAATAACAAAGAAATATCATCGCTAAAATAGTAAAATATGTAACTATATTTTTAAAATAGGTTCACGAGAATTTGAAGTATTTTACAGTGTTGAATGTGTAACACATACTTAAATCTGTAAGCATAAGTAATCAGGGGTATACTACATTATCTGCTGAAACAGAGTTGGACGGTTTCTTAAAAGTGTTCAATGTTACGTACGCTCTTTAGAAAATAAACACATGGTTTTAGGC
The DNA here is from genome assembly GCA_036850965.1 of Patella caerulea. NCBI lineage: Eukaryota > Metazoa > Mollusca > Gastropoda > Patellidae > Patella > Patella caerulea. The sequence goes on along the minus strand of JAZGQO010000001.1, from coordinate 41,999,961 downwards.
TAATATACACTTAAAGTTTACCAAAATATTGGTAGGGGTTGAGTCGGTGTAGTTGTAGAGCTGGCGTAAAGGCTCGACAAAATACACAAACAATATATATCACCTTCTAGAAGTTATATATATAATGTGTATATTCAATATATGATCAAATATATCTTTCGTGTATATTCAATATACGATCAAAGACGTGTATGCTATAATTTATATAACCGTCATACTCAAATCCTTCTGATGTTTTATTTATGGTGGTCATTTTCCTGGGGGAGAATAAGGTTTCTGTCTAGTATCACGATCAGAAATATCGATTAATTAGCAATAATCGAACTTATTATTTGGAATATGGCAAACTGATAAATGCGTTCCAAAATGTCTGAAACAATTATACAGTATTTGATCAATAGAAGTATGTAGTTTTGAGTTTTAACTACATATAACAAACACATTAACCAAAAGCTTTGTTTAAAGTTTAGAGTTTTTGATTATAAACCATCAGAAGGGGTGTTATAGAAGAACAAAGCAGTCAAAATTAATACATCAAAATTATTGTCTTTTTACTTTTAAGGTACACGTGAGACATTCCGGTTTGATGTGCCTTTAAAATGTCTGAATTGAAAGATCTTTATGTACAATTAGTTCCGTCACCGTTACTTAATTCAAATCCTGTAGTATTCCTTTGTAATTAATTTAATTAATCTATCGTTATAATTCAACTTAAACCATACTAGGACGTCTTCACAGTGGGGCGACCATTGTGAGTTCTTGAGACGATGAGCAGGGATAAAAGTAGCCGATTATTTAAAGAAATAACATAATATTGATTATAATAATTTATATGTTTGACTCACTTGTAAAACTCGTTTATTTAAGCCCGTTTTTTGAGCGAGCTGTTTTAAGTCTTTGGCGTCTGGATTGTGATTTAAAGCGAAGTATGATTTCATTGTTCTCAATTGATGATGTTTAAATGATGTTCTAACTCTTTTCTGTCTGGAACCTTGACTGTGATATGACTCTCGATCCAAAACTTCCCCTGGTCTCTCGCCATTATCTAATGGTCCCAAACCTGTGAAATAAATAAATAGTGTACAAATTATTAACTAAAAAGAGCGACATCAATGCATGTTGTGAGATCAAATCCGTAGTCTTAGATTTCTGCCCACGAACTGATTTGCATGTCAACTTCTTTCCTTTATACAAAGCAGACGATCAGTCATTAAGTCTATTCACAATTCTAATAATGTCACTGGTCTCAATAATTCACCAACAAAAGTTGCTGACAATGCCGGAAAAAGGTGCCAATACAAATATAAACCAGTATCATACCCAAGAGTCATTTTAGTACATCATTGCATAATCATTGTAAATGGCTATTTAATGTATTTATGAATATTATATAAATGCTTCATCGTTCATATCTTGGAGGTATATTTAATGATTTAATACAGTATTAACAACGCTAAACAGGTATTTCAATGTTTGGATATATTGATCACAATACTTCATATTTTCATGCATGGACACATCCATCCATCATCCTACCTCGCATTTCATTCCATGGATACATCCATCATCACACCTCATATTTTAATGCATGGAAATACATTGAAAATTGAGGGGTTTTATCCAGATGATACGCTTTGTTTATACGTCTTTAACAGACGCATGCTTGAATTTAAATTTACCAGCTGTTGTTAAAAGATTTTACCAGTAAGTTCTATAACGTTCCAGTAATACAAGTCACAAGTTGGATAACCCATAACAATTTTCTATCTTCCCAATGTTTTTGTAATTTTACTTAAACAAGGTTAAATTGTGTACGTGGGATGGAAAAATTAAGGTATGTATTTATTTTAGCTAAATTCATGTGAGGCATTGCTTTTAATGCATTCTTCTTCGTAATATTGTCAAGTTGGTAAAAGTTTCATTTTTTAAACGATTTTCATAATAAATTCATGATATAAGTATTCTTATTAACGACGGATATTGTTAAAATCGATTTCAGTTTTTTTTTTAATTCCATGGCGGGAGATTTCCGATACACTAATGATTCATAAGAATGTATTGCCTATGGTACCAGTTGAACTCATGACCAGTTAGTTGGCGCTCCATTTGGACAATTTCCCCCTTTAATACGTCCAGATTTGGCCAATCAAGCACAATCCTATTTAAAAGTAAATTCCACAAGCTGTCTAAAGCGGTCTAATGATTTGCAGGAATCAAGTCGTAAACACGGCTTAGCATTTCACAAATCTTTAAATAGTTGGAGTTTGACACGAAACCTTGAAAACTCATGGGATGATAATTAAATAGGACTAAAGGCAGAGTTGGTCCTCAGCGTGTCACTAACGATAGATATTTAATAAAGATAGAATTCAAATGAGTGAATTTCGATTCTGGGGCGACTTTATGAACGTTTTGTCCTTTTTTTACCCTTTTTTACACAGAAACTGGATTGGGGAACAGGCTTATAGACCCGCTCTAGCTTTGATAGGCATCTACATGTGCTTTGTACTTTGTTATTTATTCTTTTGTTTTTGTATTTAGATTTATATTTGACTACATATGCAGAAAGAACAGAAAATAACTTATAAAACCTATCGCCAGATCACATCTTTGTCAACCACAAAAAACAGATTCACGGTTCAGAATTGCAGTCAAATTACCCGTGAAGCAAGAACTCGACTTTCTCTAATTTGTTCCGTATATAGAAATCATTAGATATGTGTCTATTGAATTGATAATAGGTAAGAAAGATCTGTTATTATTAGTGGAGGTTGTTACAGTGATGTTTATTGGTCACCTGTTAGACAACAAACTGACCTGATGAAACACACATATCTAAATATTTGTCTTTTACTGTTGCTTTGTCAGTTTTCGTTATGTTGTTAAACGGCTCATAAAATCTCTTCAGCTGTCAATTTATCTCCGGGGTTATTTGCCTAAACCCCAGGGGGTCGAGCTCGATTCCAGGGCTCTTACTATCGCCTTCGCGCACGGAAATCTTCAATCCCTGCCACTCGCACATGCTGAAAACGCGATTTTGGCACTTTTATGTCTGTTCCGTAGAGTCTCGTTTCAGCGAGATTTAAGAAGAATGGTGTTTAGTAGAAGATGTCGTACACAGCACGTAGCGTGGAAAATGGCACTTTATACAGCAGTTTACCAGATTATTTTAATAGCCATCTCTATCCTTATCTTAATAAATTTATTACGATATAAAATATTTTCCCTTAAATTCCACAGTCGTGTTTATTTCTTTATTTACTATGTCGTATTTTTATAGAGTTTAAAATGGAACTGATAAGCACATTTTAAATATATATTTTTTTTCAATTCATTTGTAATTTTGTGTATTTTTTTTTTTTTTTTTTAAAAAAATGACTCCATCTTGGTTTTTTTGTGTGTTTTATTTGTAGAAGGGGTTTGTGTTACACCTATCAGTGTGTTTTGGGAGCTTGTCAAGAACCGATGGATAAGATAGGCATTACAACACAAACTGGGTGTCGTTTACAAGCAATAGTAAACAAATTTCAATCTTTCTCATTTAACTTACGTTTTAAAAACTGATGGCAAGAAAATATGAAGGGTGTACCAAACACACAAAAAATCCCGCGAAAAGACGAAGTTGCCATCTGCTAAGGATATAATGAAAAATTCAGCATGTCATTCGGTTAATCGAGGCGTAAAAATTGAGATAAAAACAAACAGTTTGCGTATAGAGTAGGATTAAAGAGTGTTAAGTCGCTTAACTGTACAGTTCTATGACAGACACTTCCTGTGAAACGCTACTTGGATTGCTACAACTACAAAAAATATCTTACTGCCAATAATTAGATACATTGATCAAATTAAAATTAGTCGTCGACAATTAAAAATAGAAAACGGTTTTAGAATTTGGATAACTTTGTGAAAGCTTTTCAAACAATTATTTGTGTAGAATTTAAATTTTGAAAACTGTGCTTATGGAAATTGTAGCAATCTTCAGAAAAAAAAATTGGCACCGGTCGTTTCAAGTTTTTCCAATGAAGAAAATAAATATTATGAATGTATAATTGATAAAATGACAGTATGACATTAATAACCGTTATAATGCCATTGAGGTTTTATAGTACTAGTTAATATTGATTTATTGACACAAGTGTGCCATTGTAATTTACCAGGACATGTGACGTCTGTCAAACGTTCAAACCTACACACAAATTTCATCAGGAAACAAATTACGGACAACGAAACAACTAATTTACGAAATTGAACATTTCGCAAGAGAGACTAAATTTAATGAAACAATGACGGACGGAATGAAGCAAACACACACGCACGTGTTGATAAGCAGAGCCATATATTAAAGTTTAGTGCTAGTAAAATCTGACAAACGACATGTCTGGAATTCTACAAATGATCAGCCCAATTTAGTGTTGGACAGCGAGGCGGGCCGTGTATTTTACGACTGTTTAAAATGACAGATATAACGAGGCTTGTTTATGTTCCTGTATAGGATATACATCAAACATGCCTATATATATTTAGCCTCGTTTCCATTCCACCTGTTGTGACAAATTTCTCGTCTGCCAACCTGTACTTCAGGAATAAACTTGATAAAATAGATTTTATCCGTGAACCGTTTCTATCACCCAGTGATCCATTGGTAATACGTCATCAACGATTTTTCTTTAATTAAACCAGTCTTCTGTTATACATAATAAAATCATCAAAGCGGTATGAATATCATTAATTAGATATTATATTTTGTTTTATAGTAAGCATTGATTAACTTTACAAAGTGATGGAATTTCTCTTAAATAATTTAAATTTACTTTGCAACGCTTACTGATCTCTTTCGCGAATTTTTCATAATATATAACACCAATCCAAGCAAGGGCAGATATTTTGAATAATGTTTTCTTTGCGATAAACTTGAATAATTTTCTAAATTAATTTGATCTATGTAACTGTCATAATAGACTACTGGTGAGTGTTTATATAATTGCTCGAAATAGCATGAGAATTGTATGAATTTTCAATAGGTCTTATATCAAGAATCGAATCTGTTAGCTAGATTATATTATTGTAAACGAAGCAGGATGTATTCGTGTAATAATAAATATATTTAATTAACGCAAATAAATATTTTAACTAAGCAAACAAAATACTCAATCAATGAATTAATTAAAGGAAATATTAAATTTTATCAATTATATTTGAAATTATAATATTTTAAAATCTCATAAATGTAAACTTGAAGTAAGCTTGCTACTTTATAAAACGATTTTATTTTTGAAGAAATTGATACTAATAGGACAAATTCGCCTTCTTTGTGATAATTTGTCGATTATTCAATAATTACCAATGCCTTTTAATCCTGATAGTTTGTTCAAAGAATGTATTGTATTCCATCAATAAGAAACAATAGAAGCCCCAACATATTACTCGCGCCACCTGAGTTCAGCTAGGTCTGGGATAATGTTTCAAGAAATACTATTTCTGTTTATTCGACATCTTTGAAAATGAAAGCAACAAGACATTGGCACCATTCCTGTTTCTAGATTCGGCCTAAGGCAAAATATCCACAACTCTTATGTATGATAAGTAAACTTATATATGTAAACAATTTTATAATCTGACATCGGTCGAGATCTGGTCAAATAATGAAAACTTACATATTTATTTACAAGTTTCCCAATCTATCTTACTCTATTTATAGCCCACACCTGTAGCAATATAAGATGTGTGTGTGTGCTTTCAAGATAATTAAGTACAATATCTTTATCTATCATTCATTCGTTCTTTTCGCCCATCCCCCTCTCCACAACACAAGAAAGTGAATGGTACGTTTCCTGAGTCACACGTGCAAGACATTGAATCTAAATAAATATTATCACTATTCGCCTTGCCTTCAACTTGGACCAATTTGTCGGTAGAAAATTGATATCAAGTAGTCTCAATCTTTGCCTAATTTTTCTGACCCGTCAAGTTTCCTGTTGGCAGAGGTTAGCAGGGCAAATTAAAAACCTAATTTTCTTCATTTTCATTCGCCTGGTCGATGAGAAATTAAGAGCTTTTAAACACACTTACGTCAACAAAACATTTGGTCTAGTTTTATTAAGTAGTAGAAAGAAATGTTTTTCTAGAATAACTTTTAATATTGTCATAATAATGTTTATTAACAGTTAAATCTGTAGCTATATTTCCTGTTAAACATGCTACTTGTACAATCTAGAACGACTTCTAATTTCGTATTTGTAATTAGAGATACACAACCAAAAATTTAAAATACCGTTAAAAGTTCAAAATGACCATGATAGCAAAATAGTTGCTAGATTTGAAAGAATTTATAGATGACATTAAAACAATGTTCCCAGTGTTGAATCCTATCTTCAAAATAATGTCAACGAATTGCCAAGGGAATATTGACTTTTAAAATCTATCTTAAAGAATATGTTTTAAGTAAAAAATCTGTATTGAATTTAAAATGCTAAACAAATTAAGATACCATTAATAGATATCACGAACTTTAATTAGCTATTTAACAAAGCCTAAAATGTCTTTAAAGTTCCAAATTGTCACTTCAAAATTCTTACTCCTCGTTACCATTTCACGAAGATAAAGAGTGGGAGTTGATTACGAGGAGAGTCCATTCTATTTTCTTTCTAATCATTGTGAAGTTTTAAAGAACATATGAACAATATAAATCGTATTGAATCAATTTAAAACCATTAACAAAGTAAAGTCAACAAAGACAAAATTTCAAATCTTATTTTTTTTTTAAATTGCTTACAATTAAAGGTGTAGATAACAATTGTGATAGTTTTTTCTCTGTTTGATAATCTAACATTAAACAAGATTTCGTTTAATTTGGGATAAGAGACAAGACTGGGTGTAAAAAGGTCGTCTAACTTTTTTTGACAAAAAACACACAACAAAGTTAAATCTGTTAGCAACATTTCAAAAAGCAATTTTCACACAAATAACTATCTTTTGTTGTGCTGGCTACAAACATATTAATTTCATTTTGACTTTTAAGGGGCAATGGACTGTTAAAAAGCAACAGAAAATAATTCAAATAACATTTTGTCGGATTTAGCTATTACTTGACCGACAATTCGTCCAAATTGCTTTGGCCCAAAATAAATTAGAATGCTCTTTATTCTAAATAGTCGTTTAAATAATATAATGGTTGGGACGCGATTATTTGCCCGAATAGCGGTTTTTCCATCCACCTAGGCGCAATTCTTTGTGTCTCGGTATTTTGTACCACTCGAAGCACTAGTCAAAACTTCACCAGGAACATTCTAGTCGAGATTCAGGTGTACCCACCTATCGACTTCGCTATAGCTAATTGGGGCGATCTTTTCAAACATTTCAATGAAAAATATATAAGGAGGAAACAGATCGTCTAAAGAAACGCGTTTGTAACCTTTAACAAATAAAATTGTTATCTGTATTTTGCTACTCACATTTGGCACCTCGCGAAGTAAGCTAGATTAAATAAAGGTGTATTCAATTGTATTATCGGTCAGTTGTCAGGTATAATATTAAATCATTCGTCTAATCTCTAACAAAACTTAACAAAACATCCATTTTCGGTACATGTTATTGACAATTATTACCGTTCAGATGATGAAGACTTACTGATAACTTTCGAGTAGGCTACCTAACCACAAGTATTGTTATTATATTGTATTATAAAGATTGTCTGTCTTTCGCATAAATTTGAAATTTCGCAATTTGTTTCCTTTTATTGCATGAAATTGATGGTTTTATTTTGCTATTGTTTTGAAACATCACACAACTCTAAATAGACGGAATGTAAGACGTATTTTAAAATTTCGTCCATCTTTTCGTACTTGGATCAAGCAGATTTCTTTCCTGTGATTTCTAATTTAGGAATTAAAGTGGCCTTCGCTTTATCTGGATATGCTTATAGGTCTGATTACTTTATTATAAATCTAAATCAGTGCATTTCCTTTCTCTGCTTATTCCTGCAAACCATCTGACTCCTTTACAGTCTACTTTACTCACTAACCTTCGACAAAACACGTGCATTAAAATACACGTGCATGGAACGTAAATCGCACGCGTGCGCATTTTCCCCAGTGTGCACGTGGACTTAGAAAGCTTTGTTTTATTGTGGGTTTTTTTTCTGACAAATAAATAGATATATCCTGTCGGCTTAGTTATTATCATTGGGAAGCGATTCATTATGTTGCAAGTACGCCAGTAATCCAACCAGGCGATTGTACAGCTAAAGTACCACTTAGTGAAAAAAAGGTGTGTGTCGCGATGATCGAGACTCTCCGTCTACAATACTCCAGTCTCTAGAGCATCGTATTCGAGTTTAGTGCCACCTGCAGTAAAGTGGCAGTAAAGAAGTACGACTATTGTTTAATGAGTGCCTCCATTATTTCATTATTAACAAGTACATGTATTTAAATCCGCGCTAGGATATCGTCTTATCCCGGAAGGAAAGGGAGGAAAGAATATGAGTTACAACAAACATGTTCTGCAAGGTTGTTTTTTAAAACTCCTTTTTTGGCGTATTCTACAATACAAATCATCGCTTTTTACAATATTACATGACTATTTTAGGAGACGAATTTCTATGAATTACATGTAATATTTTGAATCTAAACTTACATTTTAAAGGCCTGTTTAAATAGTTTTCCTTTTTGCAACATCTTAGACACGGATATTTAACAATGATTAATTTTCTTTAATCAATATGTTACCTTTTTTATAGTATGCATGGTGGGATTATGTTTTAGACAGTCAAAAAACAAATTATCTAGCTTCTGAAATTTAGCCATAGTGGAAGCTATAGCAACTTAGGAATGGTTTACTTCCTAGAACACCTGATATCAGATCTAATTTGAGGAATTCATATGGATAACACTGTTTGTGTATTTGTACAAAACAGTTTAGCGATGATTTTCCTGTAAAATAATAGGAAAATATCAGAGGGTTGTTCTTTTTTCACAAAATGGCCTCGACCGCATGTTTCAAAAGCATTATAACGATGTCTGCAGCTGAAATGGTACTTTACAAATTGCTGCGGTTTTAACGATAAAGTGTACGTTAATGAGTAACGTACCTTTAAGGTCATTGATTCTCTACCATTTATGTCATGTCTGTAGAAACGGCATCAATCTCAGCATCGTCTACGATTCCAGCTACTTTTGATGTTGATAAGTCAGTTAATCATTACTGGTTCTGGACGTACGCAAGACAAAGACTGTCTTGACAGAAATACCATAAACTTAAATTATGGCTCTATTCTAAAGCAGGCTCTCATAGAAAGCCGATAAGACCACGGAACGCGACTGAACAAACGAAACTAATTTTATTTTTACAAAAAAATATCCTACAAGTTATTTATTTATTTTTTGGAATGACATATAATAATACTATCCGGGGTCTGCGAAAACTCTAGTTTATCAATGCAGAAAATAACTATTTTTGTTAATGTTTCAAATTTGTGAGTTCTCTTCATTAATCTGTTGGTGACCATTATAAATATATATTTAACTGAATGCCGCTAAACAACATATTTCATGAATTAATTTGAAGAATTTGTACAAACAAAATCGAAAGCAGGAAGGGAGCAAGTGAAATCGTGACAACTCGAAATAATTCGAGACGATAGTTTCTTTTCAATAAGAGGAAACGCTGGGAAAAGAGAGGGCATTTGAATATAAAATGAATGAAAGTCCAGTGGTGGTATTACTCATCACAGCGGAACAAGGTCCTCTCGTCTCTTAAAGAACATCCTCTAAACTCCACTTAACGTGGAAACCTTCACTACACAAGACAGGAAGTGGAAGACGGAATGTAACTCCTGTATTGAAGAGTATTGGCGGGAAATCACGAACAATCGTTGATTGACACCTCAGAACGTGACTGATTTCTCCTCTCGTCATGTAGAGAGAAAATGTGAAAATATCATGGCGACAAGAAAAAAATGTCTGTATCATATCAGTCAACTTTAATAAACAGTGGATTATTCACAATGCCTTAATTCATTCATAAGTTTGTTACATCTGTATATTACAGGTTATGCGATTATATTAAGAATATGTCAAATATCTTCAGGGGGTTAGTTTAACAGTATAATCGAAGGCTTGTTCATGATTTTAAAGTGTTTAACAATGCATTCAAGAATATCAAACGGCTGCTTCGACCATATTGTTAGAAATATTATTTGTACGGTAGCCTAAGGCCAGAATTACACGATACCCCGAATAAACCTGTTTAATTATAGAGCTCGTGTGTGAAATCGCCAGGGAAAGAATAATAACAGAAAAATAATTCCACAGAAGTCAAAGAATTAGTTATTTTTGCGTATGTCGCACTATTAAATTACTTAAACACGGATCAGTTAAAGTACTGTCAGTTGTAACTATAATACTTAAAAAGTAGATAATGTAAAGTAAATTTGCTGAAGATTTCAGTCAAATTGATCCACTTTTAAATGAGATTTTAGCGATTGAATTTTCGGCCTAGCCTCGGTCATCATTTCTTAAGTCGATACGATAAAAAACATAGTCTCGATTATCAATTTGATGATTAAATCATGAATGAAGGTTGAGCAGCAAATCGGATCCCAATCCAGTAAATATCGCAGGCTGGCGTTGACATTGCGAGTTGATTATGGTCTGAACAAGTTAATTAATGTCCAATTAATAATTTAGATAATATTTCAGGCCGAAATAAAGACCTACAATAGGCAGACTTAGTTCTTGCATAATGTATGGTCAATAGATAAAAAGTAATGTCTAAAGACATGTTTGTTGTGAATGCAACCTATGAAATTATATACTGAGAATTAAGTAACTTATATTCGCATCGTGCTTAATTATATGGATTACAAAGCTAAGCTGAAATAGGTATAGGCATAGAGCCTACAGAAGCTTAGAGCAATTAATATGAGTTTGTGTCTCATTCATAATTTAGTTTGACTTTTGCTATTAATTGAAGTTATTTAAGCCACAGCTAAAACTTTGTTAATTCATCATCCTGCTAATCACATGAATGTCATTCTCTATAATACAATAAATTAATCTAGGATCAGTGTTTGTGAAAAGATAATCCGAATAAAGAATATGAAACAGGTATTGATTATAATTGATGATGTTTATAAAGACAAAACGATTCTATTTGTAATGTTAATAGGACCTATTGTTTTATTAATGGTATACTTCATAAAAATCATTTCTCTTCTAGAAATGGGCGGCAATAACCGTCAGAAAGAAAAAGAAAATACGGTATGTCATAAATATTGTTATTATGTGGTGTTTATATTAATATTGTCTATATCTGTTGAATCAATTTGTTATTATATTGATGTTAATTGGATATTGTCACATCAGAATAATTATCAACATGTAATTTTCTACTAGTTTAGTAATTTATCATAGAAAAATATTGAATAAGTCTTGGAGTCATCAATTTAATAAAAACAATTAAAATACATTTTATGATATAGAATAATGGATATATAAACAGAAGATGGCGAAAATCACGAAAATAATATCTGAAATCTTATCAAAATTTATAAATATACTAATTTACAGAAATGAAATTCTAGAACAAAATGTGCAAACATAAACAGTTTTTGAATTTTGTAAGAAATTTTTAAGACGAATATGGGCAGTATATGTTATTGCAAGATCTTATTATTTAAAAGTGGGGCATGTATTAACTCTATAGTATTCAAATAGATATATAAATTAAAGAAGCTTTGTACGTTTTTACATGTCGTCACACTTACATGCGTGAACAAAAGGTAGTGGAAAACAGCTGGGAACCAATACGTGTCATTTGACCTTACGTGTCTCATTAGGAAGGTTAACAAATACTTTCAAAATCAATAGGAGAAAAATAATTGGCAAAACGAACAAGAAAACCAGACGTAGAAATTCGGTTAAATTTTGTGAGAAGGTAAAATTATGTGATCTACGTCATCTGTTATTGCTAGTGAGAAGTAGGTCGTTCTGTTTGTTGATACGATATAATTAGAGAAATACATATCTCATTTAACTTTATTTCCTGCACTAATTAGTCTTTAGAGGGAATCAAATTGCTAGCTTGGCGTACTTAAAGATACCTTGAATCCAGCTCATAGTACAATAACCGTTCTATTTATTAGACTTAAATCTCTCCTAACTTTCCATTACATATAAACATCTATTTTATATCATTTCTGTAGAATTGTTAGTTTAAATGAAGTGATATATTGCGACTTATCGAAAGGGGGTATATGGCTTCTGCCTGTTTTCCAATCCAGTTTTTGCTATTAATTATAAATCTAACTCTTGGTGTAAGAATACCACGATAGTTTAAAGATCTAGGGTAAGTAATGTATACTCAAACTGATGGATCAGGATGTAACTGGACAAATAATTTAGTTGATAAATGAGTAGATTATGTGATTTAAAGATAAACAGAGATTATCTGATAGAAAGATGTGATAAATAAACTTAAACTACCTAAAACACAGATGCCAGACATCAGTGTGAAAGACTGGGCTTAGGCAGTCAATCTCTGGCCCACCGCCCCTTGCCAACACACAATTCTATCCCGAATTTGTGTTTTGATAATCTGAAGATAGCGACCCCCTGCCACCCACCCTAGGGCAACCTGAGCTCTCGTAGGGAGATCAGCTATTTTATTTATCTGTTTCGAGTGATCGGTGGCTTTGATAATATTAAGAGGAGCAGAGATTTTACGCCTGTATGAGTCTCTTGTTGTCGAACACATTGCTATTGTATTTGATTGAGTCGGTGGACTAAATATGTCACTACAATAAATTTTTGGTCGTAAATCACTCCTTTTTTTACACCCAAGAACACATGTCACAAATTGAGAGAATATATCAAAGCTTTTTTGCTAATACTCGTATTTAGGATCTAATCAGAATTCTTTAAGCTGGAAATTCCTACACGAATCTAAATTAATCACCAAATCCTAAAATACGACACACATTATTGTAAATACTGGAGTTTCAAACAGATTATACACATAATCTATAATCCCTACGAAAAGAACGACTGAAAAAGATTTCAAGAACGAAATGCCACTATCTGTTAAAAAAGAGTATATGTCTGAACAGTATGTAGTTGTGTGTGCTTGTATCGACCTTTACAGCTAGCCATTTATAAATATTCCTACTCCCATAAATCATTTAATATAATATTAATATGGTGCAATTCCGCGCCTAGTTAGATTTCATATTTTTCTGGATATTCGAAATTTTAAACTAAAGTAACTTATTTTGTTAGGTCCCAAATTTTTGTCTAACCTATTAAAACAACCCCCGTGCTTACATTAAGTTGTTACTGAACAATACAAAATTCAATACCAACAAACATGCAGTGATTTGTTTTCCCCAATATCAATATTGGAACAACTGTTTCCAGAAATGATTAGTGGAATTTAGCCTTAAAACTGGTGTTATTGCAGGCTCCACTTGTCCTCAACCAAAACCTCCTTATCAATTTCCAATTTGTCCACCCAGATTGATCACAAATTAGTTCAAACAGTTGAAGAGGCCCCCTGGCATCAGGCTATCCGTTTGATATGGCGATAAAAGACCGTTTCATTTGAGCTCGAATGGATATCATGACTTTAATTCTGTTACTAATCGCCATGTAATCGTTTTACAGCCGATTAACCGTTCTTCGCCAGTTGACTAGTCGGGCCCATACTAGTGCTATTTATTGACCTTGACACTTAAATCCAGGAACTCCCCTTTTAATGAAATCAATAAGATTATAATTCAAAACTTCCGGACATGATGGCTTCAGTAGAAGGCTGGAAATTAATCTAGTGACAATTGAGAAAATACCCAAACCGTATTAATTTCAGAGGAATATCTTCTTCATAATGCACTTTTACAAACCTTTCATTTTACGTACGTAAAATTTTAATACTGTTTACGATATGTTACGTCATTTATGGTATTGAAGAATTATGCAACTGCACACCATCTAAAGCTAAAACACATTATACCTCACTGCAAAAGACAGTAACTTGCAATGTGATCAGAGTATAGATCTATATTTCGTTTCGCTTTTTTATGCTTTCGACATTTTGAACTATTAAAAAGAAACGAAACAGGATCTGTATTTTCATCTGATCAATTAACTTTTATCATAATTGTAGTGAGAAATATTTAATGTGTAGAAGAAAATGTAAACAAAGTATTAAGAAAATCAAACACGGAAGAAGACATGGGTAACAAATAGTCAAACTTGAGTAACAAATATTTAAACATGAGTAACACATACTCAAACACGAGTAATAAATATTCAAACATGAGTATACAACTTTAATGCGTAGGGGACAACTAAACTCATTATTAAGAAGTACAAATAAGAAAGGATATGTAACAATAGTATTCAAAGATGACTGTAAAATGTTCTGGGAAATTTGCTTAAAACAGAATAAAACAAGGAGATAAAAACTATTTTTCAACTAGGGCATATTATGTCTGGTGACCTTCTTCTTTATATTCAATTGTATATATGTCAACATTTAATTATAGATACTTGAAATCGTCATGGCTTAAAATCCTTTCTATAGTGCTTAACCGTCCAAACATTTTAAGACGCTTCAAGTTTCCTCTTCAATAACCTTCATGACAGTGTCACTGCCCTTCCTAACCACTTGGCTATATATTGTAAATAAAGAAATTACATTGTATAAGTGAGAAAGTTATATAATATATAATCCTCGTACATGTCTATGATGGATATCGGTATACATGTAAGTAATGTAGATATATATTATACTCTGAATAGCCGAGCCACCGAGTAGCAGATCAACCTTGCCTATTATATTAGACACAGAAGAAAAAATCTCTACTCCTCGACTTCTTACATAAGTTTAAATAAGTAAAACTCGAGCCGAGTTTATAATATCCTAGCTAGATAAATAGTGTTATAATACTCTCCATGCCCCCTCCTGTGATCAACTCTCTTCAATAGTTGGCGATATAATCAGGCTAGCCCGCTAAACAGACCCCACGTCGAGGGGGTTGAAAGCAAGTGCGAAGAATCTGACACTGGTGAATAAGGGCCGGTTATTTAAAATATACATCAAAGATGTTAGTAAATGACCCCTGAGACGAAGCCCGCGGCACCGGGGACTCCACTGGAAGATGATCGGCAAAAACAGAATTTCCCGAACATTGGACCAACTCTCCTTGTCTTATCTGTTCAAAGGTCTGAATTGTTGTGTTAAGATCACCTTCTATAAACTACGACGAGGCCACGGTGATGAAAGTTGTATTGAAATAATAAATAGAACGAGATGTTGATAAGATCCAAGTTGAAAATCTTACAGAATAACATAACAAACAGAATTAGAGTTTCTGTAATTCTGGTGAAAGACATCTTCAGCTTCTCTTTGATGACAGACATTTTTACTGTTATATGGCCGACTATTTGAATTTATTGAGACGACAGAATTTATAGTAGGGTTAACACACTCCAAACCCCAGCTCCAAACTCTTTAATATACTTTGTTTAAAATGGCAACAATTGATAAATGATACCACCAGGGCCCTTTAAAAGAAAACTTAAACTAACCTATTTTAAGAATGGAGCCTTTTCAGTAGGTAACAGGTAAAATTTGTGCTATGATTCTACATGTAATGAACCAGGTTAGTTTTTTTTTTCTGGTTTGTTTTACAATACTATTTTCGTTATCTCATTAATTCAATACAAAATTATCGAATACTATCCGGATTAATAATACTTTGCCCTCTTAAAGTATATTTTCCATCTGATCACAAACTTTATTTCAATGAAAAAATTGTTGTGTTGAGTTTAATACGCAAGTGTCGTTTTAAACAAAAATCGTTACACATCGTCCAATAACATCATGTTTAAATGACAAAGAACTGTAAAAATATTTCACACTATTGAACGCTTGACAGAATTTTTCATTTGTCCTTACTAATTGCAATATTTTTTTAGGGTGTAAAATCAATGTATTATAGAATGCAATAAAATACGTTAATATTGATTTGGGGAGGTCAAGGAGGGAATCAGAGAGAAAAAGAAGGTGAAAATGAATAAAAGAGAGAAAAGAATGAATGAATAGAATACAAGAGAGTAAAGAAAGAAAGTTTGTTAATACGTGACAGAAGGGGCTTCAGATTCCAAGTCTTCAAACTATGACGATTGATCACGACTTCTAGAATTATTAATATTTCATACTGTAAACATACTTCTTCCCGTACTATACGTATATCGATTCTTCAGCGAAACTGAAACAACGGCTCCGTCAAGATGTAGAGAAAAAAATCTATCATTGCATCTGCCAGCTACTAATTAGCGAGATCTATATATCATAAGAATGCCTTCTTTCATCTCCGTTTCTGAGTTTACATTCGTCCATTTCTTTTATTAGTTCTGTTCACATTAATAATCCCAATCTAAGCAAAGTTCTTCCATGCAGTTTTCCAAGCTTTTCTCTCAAATTTCATATAAATATTGGTAGCAATCAATCTCTTATCATTCTGTATGCTGAACAAATGTTCGACTGATCTGAGAAGAAAATAACCAATATATCACAGATGATTGAGTCAATATTATAACAAATGTGACAAATTTCCCTACCAGCAGATCTTTGAAAATTCAATATTTTACAATATTCCCATCACTTCATATTTTTCCCAGTTGTAACTAAAAATTTTCTGTTTATTTTGTTTTTCGATCATATTTACAAATTTGCTTTTCAACAGTTACTATGCAAGACCTTACAATTCAAGGACTGATAATTGCTCATCGAAATAGAGTTAAATTTAACAATAAAAGATACGGTATCTTCAGAGGTTCCGTAATAAGGATTACCTATTCTATATTTAACAGATAATTAAGGTAATCAGAGACTACTCGACGGAGGTGTACATAATTTGTTGGAACCCCAGCGGGAGGAAACATTTAGTGTTGGAAAAGCCGCCGTCGTGGTCAGGTGTTTTCCGAAAGTATGGCGGGAGGGGAGGAGAGAGACATCTGCCCTGGTAAACATCATCTGGCAAACTAAATGTTTGCTGCAGACTATCTCTGTCTTCTATCTACCTGTTATTGAAAAAGATACATTGTCACGACACGGTGGGCTGTCTAGAAGGGCACACCACGCGATGAGCTCCGCGCAACGAACGCAACGACCAAACCATGGCAACCCCTGACGCTGTCTGTTTAATACGAGTCAGCGATATTGAAATCACTTTGCTCGTCACAGTATAAAGCCTTCATCTAACTAAGCGCCTAATTTTGACAAGATGAGCAACTAGTTGATAACAGTGATCAACAGATAGAGCAAAATAGAGCAGAGATAACATTATACACGAGGCGACCATTAACAATGGTGGTAGGCCGCCCCAGACGACTGATAATAATATAGGCACTGGGTAATTACCATCTCAATACTAAACATCGAATTAATGGGGGAAATCACAACCTAAAATCCATGTTATTACTGGATTATTAAATCATTTTTGGTAGCCACCAATCGCCTCACTAGTCAAATGGAAGAATGGTTTTCGACTTTACTGGTACAACGTCGCCTTATTGCTGCAAGTCTAAATTGTAAAAACGATTTTTTTTATTTTAATTGCATTTTTCGTGGGAAAATATGTCATGAACAAACTTAACCAGCATTTTAATGAACAAGAAATGGCTATGCCATCCGCGTTGTTACTTGTAAATGACTCAATATATCCTATAAGACATATTATTTGAAAATATAGAACTTAATAAATTCTAACTGGAGCTTGAGGAAAATAGTTTATGGTGTAACCTCTTTGCAAATTAAAGGTGTGCATCTGAATATGAAGAACCCGTGTAAGTATATACTACTGTTTCTCCTAAATGTACGATGGTCTCTTTCACAGAACCTGTTAATGAAGATACAATGACAACGACCGTTCTAATTATGTAGAAAAAAAGATTTGGAAATGAATTCTGTGTATCAAAAGATCTAGATAAACACGACACCTAACTAATGACTGGTATCATATAAACAGTAAGGAGAAGGGGGAGTATTCAGATGTAAGTCCCCCCTCTATTTACATACCCATTCTTTAATCTTCAGGATGACAAGGTTATTAATGAAGCCAGAACGGACGCCATCTTGTGGGGTGGTCACCATAACAACAATAAGACGTATCCATATATTAACTCAAATATTTGAAATTTGTATCATTAATCATCGATAAAATAACATTTAACTAGTATTACAATGTTACCTTTTTGTATCCCTATTCAGACTATCAAATATTTGGTTGAATGGTTACTTTATCTGTAACAAAGTCATGGAGATGCTTGAAAGTTAATTTTTTTATGTAACTGCCTTGGAATTTAACATTTGTTTTGTGTATCTTATAATTTTTTAATCCCCATGAAAGAGTTACAAATGCTTTTGTATGTTGTATAAAGTTTGTAATCTATAAGAACCCTGCAAAATAATTACATAGCAAAGTAACCATAGTTATTTATCTAATAAGTCTAACATTTAGAAAAGCATCCTATATGCCTAAAATATAGTTGTAACCAGTCATCAAAGGTTGAAGACCTTGTGATAACGTCAGATCAACTTTTAATTGTAAGCTGGGCTTTATATTCCTAATTCTAAATATCAAAGAACTTCTTTTAATAAAATCCGTTTAGAGGCATCTTCTTTTTTTGTATACAAATGCCCAAAGACATGGTACAAGGTTATTGAAGGTAGTTGATCCGTTAAGACATTCTAGATTTAGTGATGTTTAACTAACAGACAACTTTTCACACAATGATTGAATGTAGATCGACGTGAATTCGATACCGTTAACTAAAATATATTAATAATTTCACATCCTAAATGATATCTCACTTGAATAAAACTATTCTTCGTTTGTTTATGAATAAATACACAATTATCGTGATAAGATGGAATTTGCGGGAAGTCACAAAAAATATAAAAAACTTAAAAAACTTAAAACGAAGATGGGGAGTTTTAAGGCAAGCCAGCTTTATTTGAGATAACACTTAAATTGTTTCTTTATGATTAAAACATTTCAAATCTTTTTTATGACAATAATTCAATTGTTAAATGGCGTGATGGTTTGAGAATTTGACTTTTGATATTCCGTAAAAAGATAAACGGATTCCTGCACCAAAAAAAATGGTTCGCATGAAAATTGATCCGACAGTATATATGCAGAGATATATCAAAGATAAAATATAACTACACATGGACGTGTACAATAATAAATAAACACTGCATTCTACATGTATTTAAACTTTTATCAATGTTGTAGCGGCCGATTTGAGCAGATTTTCCCAAGAGGTTTCTGGCAGCCGGTGGCAAATTTGATAGTTTTAGGGCAGATTCTTGCATGTCTTTGGCTGACGTTGCCTTTCAACCTTGAGAAAGAAGATTGGTAGCAGACGACCTCGAGTCAGATGGGAGACCCCCCATAGCAGTGGACAGTTGTAAAAAGGCCAGGGTTTATTTTGCGAAGTTGACCGGTGTTTATGGACAGAGCGCGAGTTGTTTGAATAAAGACATTTGATTCAAGTGACAGAAATTTGATAGAGCTTTCATAAACGTGGGAAGTCAATCTATAGAGTATCCGTCTCAATAGCCTGTTGAAGAACCCCACTCGGAAAAGGTGTTGGGAGATGTGTACTTCTTTTTGTTGGCAACGCACCTTATGTTAAAAGAAACGGACGGTAGGCAAACACTAATTGTTCCATGAGCCGTGCTCAATAAGACGTCTCACTATTTTAGCGAACAAGTGGGTTTTGTTCTCAAATTTAGTCGACATTGTGGTATGAATGTATCGGATATGGAAGACAAACTACCAATGTACATATATACCTCGTAATACACCATACATTTAGTAGAGTTTTTTTTTATACACGTGTACATTATTGTAAGAGCATATTTTTATATATTTTAATATATTAAGTGTATATAAATACTAGGGGTACAACCGGAAAAATATTCACAATATTACATAGATTAACGATAAGAAAACAGGGTGGACATGAAATGAAAAAACAGTTGTGTTAAATAGTATGAATCAGAGATTTCAATGTGTGTTTGGCGATTTAATAGCAGATGTGAAAGGGATTTGGTGTTAAAATTAGGCCAGTATTTGTCAACACTCTTAAATCTACTGATATTATGCTATATCGTAGCGTTATTGCACAAAAATCGGATAATTTCTGTTATACCATAAAAAGTTCACTAGAACAATGTTCAAATTATACCAGTTAAGTAATGCTAATTGCATTAATGTTTCCGTTCTTGAAACCTGATAATAAAAAAATACGGGAATGCCAAAGGCTACCGGGTTTAAAGTCACTCTTAATGAAATGAAACCTTTCCAAATAACTAATGGTTACTTATACGTGACTAGAACTGATCAATGATTATGACATCCGAGTTCCATGGCACCGTGCTGATAAATTTACTATGAAAAAAATATAAGGTAAAAATATTCAAATCAAAAATTGCAAAAAACTTACCCATGCCTTGTGGACAACCGTCCATTTCGGGACACGGACTTTTTCGTTTTCGTGGTCGTCCTTTTTGAACTGCTCCGACCCCGTTATAATATGGCAAAGTTGGACTGTGGTGATGGCTCCCAAGTCCTAGTGACATGTTAGATATATAGTCCCCTTGAAATATCATTTCATAGTCTGTTCTACAATACACAAGATGGTCTTTCATACCGAATTGTTCACCGGTAGTTAAAGGTCTATTACACGAATTACACGTAAAGCAAGATAAATGATAAACAACATCTCGGGCTCGCATGACAAGTTCATTAGCAGCAATACCAAGATGGCATCTGGCACATCTCTTCACTCCAAATCGTCTGAAAATTAAAAAATTCAGACATTTTTAATGTATAAAAAATTAGATTTTCATATTTTTATTAACAAAATTGACTAGGTAAAGAGATGCAGTGCTAACTACAATAGTTGAAAACTAGATAATGTAAAGAGAATTTGCTGAAAAATTCAGTCAAATTGAACCACTCTGAACCGAGAATTAAGGCTCGGTTATCCATTCTTTGATTTAATCATCAATGGCCGTTGAGCAGCAGATTGGATTACAATCCAGTAAGTATCGCAGACTAGCGATGACATCGAGAGTTGATTATGGTCTGGGTAGTTAATTAATGTGTAATTAATGATTTAGATAACATTTCAGGCCCCAAAAAGACCGGCAATAGGCAGATTTAGCTCTTGCATAATGTATGTTTAAGTAACAAGATATACCCGTCCATGTATTATTAAACACACAACGTTCATGTCGGATGTATCAAATTTCAGCAGAATTGGTTTCAGTAGAATCATCTTGTATTCAAATTGATCTGGCTTATAAAATCATTATATTTTTTATGAACAAACACCAAATAACTTAAGTTTTGGATAATAATGAAATACATAAGGTTTTTTTTTCGTTTTTGTTAAGAGCAAATTTGGTTGTACATGTGGTTCTCTTATAGAAACGATTACCGAATTATAACCCGGTCACTTCTTCGATCCACAAAACTTATTTTGATCTGACAGTATATTTTTAATGACCAGCAAAACAAATATTATAGATTACGGTGACGACAATATACCCATCCAACCACCGTCTTCCGTGTAATCTGAGATTCTTTCAAAATATCTCAAAGATCTGGTCACCAATATTCTCTTGTTGAAAGTCTAGATACAAATTGTTCATCAGTGGTTAAATATATAAGTATGTATCACTGATCAACGAGGATTAGTAATTAGAAACAAATAATTAACGTAACTTTCTTAAAGGAATTATCTGTGAAAAGGAAAATTCGAATTTGTGCTTTTCTCAGCAAGTTGGTGAAAAGATGGTACGAGTTGACGATAGGTTGTCTATGGTTCCCTCGGTATTTCAACTTTTATCTCTTCCACTATCAAATAACAAAGTCAATATTTTTCTGACTGATGTCAGTTTATTTCCAATCTTGTAAAATAAGCCAGCAGACGTTTCGTTACACTACACAATACACACACGGTGTGAAAGAATGATAATGTATATGAAGAAAAAATGAATAAATATAAAACTTGTTAGTTATCATTCAATCATTCAGTCGATCGCACATTCTTTCTAATATGGGGATTTTTGTTATTTGAAGTATTCGTCTAAAATAATTACATTCTTTCTATTTGAGGAAATTTTTTCTGTGTTTTCTTCTTTTACATTCCATTCAAAAAATTATGAATGTTTCCTTTCTAATATGAAAATAACATTTTTAATTTTTCCTGAATTTCTCTTTTATTTCATAACATAATCATGTTTTCATTCATTGTTTTCTTTTTCATTCACAAATTAGTCCTTATATTTCGAGTATAACGTTGTTTTCCACACATGTATATAATTCATAGCAAGCCTAAAAGATATTTTTCTATTCTTGTATAGTATATAGAAATAAATATGTAGATTTAAAAATAGTTATCAGAGGAAACATCATCCAATTTAACATACTTTTAAACGGCAAAATGTTGAGGCCTACAAAATGTCACAGATAACGCCGCTGCTTGTACACCATTTTGTCTGGGGCTAGTTGCTATGACAATCATAAGATGCCGTAATAAGTAGCGACATTAAAAGTTTAATGATAAATACATATATGGAAGCGCTTAAAACATGGAATACATTTATGTCA
The DNA here is from genome assembly GCA_036850965.1 of Patella caerulea. Taxonomy (NCBI): domain Eukaryota; kingdom Metazoa; phylum Mollusca; class Gastropoda; family Patellidae; genus Patella; species Patella caerulea. The sequence continues at coordinate 41,977,274 of JAZGQO010000001.1, read as the reverse complement.
TGTCCCTAAGACATGCCGTTAATCAATGTCTAAACCATTTTTTATTTCGAGGAATATCAACAATACCATGGTTCCTTTCTTCTTCCCATTGATTTATTTATTATTATATGATTATTCTCTTTTTATTCATTCTTCACTCATTTATAAAATTCTCATAGATTTTCATTAAATTTTCATTCGTTTTTCCCGAACTGTTATTCGTTTCTTTAGCTGGTGTTGTATTTACCAAATTCTATGAATTCTTGAATCGAATCAGAACACTACTCAACAATGTATGTTTTATGAATAATAATTTAATAAATCTATAAAGGTGACATAAAAGTGAAAGGCTATTTTCAATCAAATAATAAAACGTTTTCTTCCATTCTATTCGAAACACCTCGATATAAAACGCAAGTATTGTTCCAGAATTACCGTGTATTAATAATTAATATCACTGAACAAACTTCTTTTATCTAAGGAATCTTTTTATCTTGATTCCTGGTAAATACAAGACTATAGACAAGCCATGTAATAAAAAATATTCTCGGAAAAGAATAAACGATGAACGGTAATTAAAAGGGATACAGAAAAAAACATGAAAACATTTCCATAACGGTAAACTCTTCAAATGACAATACAATAAGGGGGGGGGGGGGGGCTCCGATTTTGAATTATCATTCAAATCATCTGTAACTTTTTTTTACGCATCTCTTACTAATCGGGACTACCTGACTAAACAAACTTTTTATTGTTGGTTGATGGGTTATTGTATTCTCCTTTGTTAATTAAATCAATCCAGTTTGAATATATATTAATTTATTCAATATATTTACTCATTTTCTTTCGTTTTATGCCTACCGTAGTATTTGCACAATCGGTTGTGTACTGTTAAAAATACTCCCAAAACATTATTTTTGAATTATTTTTCTTGATTTTTTTGGTTTGGTGTTCGGAAAATTGTGCATGTGTATTATTTATAAAACATTGACATATTATATGAAACATTAGAGGTTTTTTTTATGGGATTTTGACGATGGGTTAGTGTTGGTACAATTCTCACGACTAACTTTATTAGCGACACGATATTTGTCGCCTACGCAAAATATTACCAGATTTTATTTATAAAAATAGGGCCTATGTATTTTCTATATCCACTCTCCATATGCATATAATAGATCTGTAAATGACTTAAAGTGGGATTCATTTCGTAAGTGAAGATAGCCATTCTTCATAAAATCAGTCTCGACATGAGCTGCGAAAAGGGAAATTCGAACTTTTCGTGATAATATTGTCACTCTCAATTTGATTAAATAATTGAAAATTAAATTTTTATCTTGAACTAATTATGATTTTGTGTACCCTGAACATGATCAGAACAATGAGTGGTAAATCAGAAGGTTACAAAATACATACATAGTTTTTTTTAATAGCTTCTGTTCCTGTGTACTGCTTTATCACACTTAAAAGTGTCCATAAACCAGCTTTAGAGACATTTAAAATCTATTTACAGCTAAAAATGAATTAAATTGGTATCATCTGTGTTATTGTCCTTAATGAATAATTAGACATAAAGGACCACCAATGACGATATCTACTTAGCGATGAGTGAGTGAAGATGAGTGAGGGGAGAAAAAGTGAGAGAAGGATATTATAGATGCAAACAATACCAATTGTTGAAAACCGATTGACACCATAAAAATGGGATATATTTGTTTATTGATTGTTTGTTTTGTTGTATATAGTATAATACATCTTTCAGTGTAACATGCACATCAAATTAGTTTACCATTGGATTAAATAATATAATTATACAGAAAATATAGCAACTTATATTTAATCTAATACTTCATTTTATTTAAGATTGATATAAATTTTGACCTGCTTGCCTATTATTGGTGAACATTTGTCACTTAATTTCAACTAAAAGAAAGGGTCCCTTACGCAAAAATATATATAGGCTTAAATTATAAAGATTTAAAGATATATATTTAATATATTCAGGGTTATCAGTTATTATACTCTTTAAAAATGGTTCAAAGGTTTAATTCATTCGATCATTTCCCCATTATAACCATTCATTCATTCTTCTCTTACCTGTAATAATCCTCTTTGCAGTATATGCTGCCATCACGGGCGAAACAGGTTAATTCAGAATCAAGAGGTAGTTTACAGTCACTGCATTTTAAACATTGCACATGCCATTGTTTATCGACAGCCATGAGGTAAAACCGATCACAAATCCTCATACCACAACCAGCACACATCCACGGTTGATCGTCTACTTCCATACCTGGTCGCTGTCACAAAAATATATACAATCAATTTATAATTAATACTGTAGAATATCTGAGAAAATAAAATAGGTTCTGTATTCAAGCTAACACTTATAACAGTGAGGGTACATTCTTAAAAATGTTCATTAAGTTCTCTAAAACAAATTGCTATAATTTATGAAAAACTATTTCAGTTTGCAAACAGTGTGTATAAATATAGAATACTGTCACAATGTCATAAATGAACATATCAGAATACTGTGGCAGAATATTTAATTTATCACAGACATCTAAATGTATAAAACGAGCGTCACATAAAATCGTTCTATAAACCTATTTGATTAGTGTCTGAAATTCTGTTGTCTTATACGTTATACAATGAATGGGATGACAGTATAATGCATTTTAATATTGAATAATCCATTATTCAGATACCATGATGTAATAACTGATGCTACGTGTAAAAGAACCCTACAAACTTATTTGATCAATGTTTGAATTTCTGCTGGGGACAAGGGGTTCCAAACTAAGCCAAATTTTGTTGTCTATGCGCATGTTTTGAATGTCATACAAATGGAATGAAACTTTTGAGAATGGTGCACCAATGAACACTTGATTTTATTATTTAATATTCACTTATTTTAGTACCATAAATAAACAGAAAGTGCTATGCATCATTGGCAAATAGTTATTTGATCATGCTGAATTTCTATTTTAAAAAATCCCAAGCTGACCAATTTTGTAACACCACGCAAGTTCATGAGTTATTTTTATGTAGCTGCAAATGATATATTTCTTTATGTAAATACAAGTTCATGACATATTCATATCACGTATACGTTTGCATATGTTAAATCCCTATTCCAAGCATAATTTGTTTATTCAGAAGTATAATATTAACTACTTTTTTTATTAAACAATAATCAATAGTCAGTAATATTTATTCAATTATATAATTATAAACAAATACATCAAGTTATTTGGATGTTGCACACTCCCCGTCTTCATTAGGCCGATTGTTGCAGCAGAACGTTATGCCATAATTCTTTCTAATTATTAGTTAAACATGGACTTTATTTATGAATGAAGAGTAATGTTCAAAATTGTTCTTTTTTTTTATCTAATTAATAATAATCAGTTGGTATTTGTATAAAAGAAACAATAATGTTTTATAAAAATGTATAGCTTTTTGGTCGTTTTGACCAATGTGAATTTTGGCCCCTATGACCACATACCAACGGTTGCAGAATGGCATACCTTATACCAATTTTTCAAATAACCCAAATAAAATAAGCATCTGAATAAGATATAACAGGAAGAAAAGTGTTTTAAAGTATGACATTTTTCTGTTAAAATTGAAACATGTATCTGACTTACAGGAATGATTTTGTTTGTTTTTTTATTTACTTATATATAACATGAAGTGCATCAGTTAATGAATTTATCACACTGATTTCTGTCTTCTATCCAGCTGAGAGATGTGATTTTATAAACATCTGATATTTATTATACGGTATATTCAAATTTTGTGCGTAACATTACTTATTATATATATCTATAGTGAAATAGTTTTGCATTTCATAAATGAATAAATCTAATAATGAAAGTATACATATTTGTGTGGAATGAAATTATTCCTAAATTCGACGTCTATTAAGTTAGAGATTCAGTGTTATAAACAAATGAAATACATCAAAATAAAGTTAATATATTAATTTCTTAAATCGTTTCATGTATTTATATAACTATAGTTTTATTTCGTCTTGTGCGTAATGTAGTGGATAAATCTATTTCAATAATCATGAAAGCCTTTAATAGTTTTGTGTATATTATGAAATCATTAAAAAATTCCCCCTTTTTCCCATCAGAGATATTGTTTATCAACACATGGGCTATAACCCACACCCAAATATTGTAAATAGATATGTTTTGAACTTATAGTATATAATGATCTACAGTGGAATACGTTTTGCATTTATTAGTGTTTAAATGCATAATTTATCAAAAACTATCAGTAATTGTGTAAAAAAATCTGTTAAATAATAATATTGATGTCAAAACATTCTTACTTATGTAGAATATTAAAATCTTATTAACTAAATTAAAACGTTAATTAACAAATTTATTTGTTTTATGAATTCGGTATATTTTATTGTTATGCTAACTCATGATGACGAAGAATGTTTTCATTTTTTCAGCTGTTTTTCTTACTGTCGGTGCAATTCCTTAAATCAGCCTTCTATGATGCATCGTTAATTTACTTATACACCAAACAGGGGTTCTGTGGTGCCATTTTGACAGGTACCTGATGACAAGCAGAGGATAATTTAGATCTCAGACTAGAGGCGGTTCAATCCTATTGCATAATCTAATGATATATTGATATATATTGCTGACATTTACACACCTCTGTTTTAAATCACAATGACAATAATTATCGCTTAAGTTAGATTTAAATCTTAACAATTTTATAAGAGTACAAATATCATAATAAAATAATATATAGAAGAAATTGGTGTGTTGTATGAATCCATATTTATTTGGTATGTAAAAGTTATGAAAATTTGTCTATAGGTATATATTTTATAAGAGAATTATCAAGATTACATCAGGTACAAGACATGTATCTTCTTACATGTTATATCAATGTATATAAAATTAGTGAATAACTTACCCGAGCATAGCAGTCTAGTGGAATAATATCCGAGCATGTCCCTTGTCCTTGCATACCATTATCTGACAAAGGCATCGCCGTTTTTTCTACCATATTCTTATCCCAAAACCCTTGTCCTCTCCACGAGAGAAGGGAACACAGTCTCCGGTAATGGTTAAAAGTTAACGTCGAGTTACGTAAACTTTACGTTAACGGGTCTTCGTAATGATATGAAACCGAGTCGTGAGGGATCTGTAGTTCGTCGAATTGTAAATACAGTATTATACCGTTAAATCCCCCTATTACGGTTCTAAAACACTATGACACAGGAAGATCACTCTTTAAAATGATAAGGTTATAAACACACAACACATCGTTTTCACTTCAAATGTTTAGAAATTGACGAAGTCCTGTGTTTTTCTCCTCGTTTGAAGGCGATATTCAATGTCTTCTATACGGCCGTGATTAGAGGGGAGGGGCTAGCGGTCACAGTCGACATTCACTATTTAATCGGGCTTGAGAAAAGCCTTCGTTAATCACTCGAGCTGCTGGGCGTTCGACGTTGAGATGGTGGCTGTGATTGGCTCAATCTGGCGGGCAGAACGAAGCAGATGTCAATCATTTTTGTCTATCATGTGATGCCCACTAGTATAGAGAATAAGATGGAATCATAATAAATACGAGGATGTAAAACTATGTAAACATATACCTTGAGATGCTCAACTAAAGTAAATAACATGATCATAACCTGAAAAATAGTGACAAAAAATGCTTCTTTAATGGACCCTCCATAGTTGTATTGTGGTCAGATAAACGCAGGGGAGGGGTATTATAATAAATTATACGGGTCCTTCCTATAAAACATCACCTTTGTTCATAGACATTCTGATATTTCACATTAATATCATTCCTAGATTCACATTGTTTACATACATTCTCATACTTTACATTACACCTTTCATATCCTCGTTCATATTCATTCTTATATTTTAATCTCGAAATGACAGAGGTTGTATCGAGTGGACGTTACACCCCCCCCCCCCCACACACACACACACTCTCTCTCTCTTATATTTAACCTTGTTCGTCATATACACTCTTATATTTTATATTGTACCTCGTATGCCTTGTTCTTCGTCATTCTAATACTTTACATTATACCTCTTCTACCTTCTTCATACACTTACTTATAATAATTTAATTTACAAAACCTCTAAATCCATGATGCAAAGCGCTACAGTGGCACACTTTCACTGAGACCCTGACTGACGGATCTGCCAATGTAGATCAAACATTATGCATGGATTTATGGAATTAAATACGTTAATTATATGATAAAATGCAATGTTTAAAACGGGAACAGGGTGCGGGATCAAAAGGTAACCGCTACTGCCACTGCAAATCAAACATTTTATCTAATACATACCGCTACCTAGAATATACTAATTAATAAAACAAAAAAAAACAAAACAAACCCACCCAAAACTTTATTTAAATTAACAATTTATTAAAAGTCCAATATAATCTAATACTTCAGTATAAACAACTCTATAATATCCATGTAGTAAACTGCCTTGACTGAATATTTAAAGTGCATATAGTTTAAATGATTTGAAAGGACTGTGATCTGTTTAACATTAGTTAAATAGCAATTAATTCATTGTATTTATATGGTAATCGTGTTATGTTTTAAAAGTCAATAATTGGTGATTGGCATAACTCCTTAAAATATAAAGTAAAAGAGTCAATAAAACAAGACTTTAATTTAGGGCTATTATTTAAATGTGGGACAAGTGTGCAGTAAGCTGTGACAATGAACTGGGATGTCTCGGTTCAAATAGTCATTACGGCCGTGAAACAAGTCGTCTAGTCCCGTGTACACGTTGGTGTGGACGTAGGAGAACCCCCGGCGGTTGGAATTCAATGCAAAATTTCTCTCATAGCACACTTCAATATTTTGTCCTCATTTTCCCGGTTGGTGCAGAATAGTGGAACGTTAAACTGAATTTCATTCATTCTGTGAGACAAAGAATATTTTTCAATAATGTATATTAGTTTCAAGATGGCCAACTGTTATTGACACGTTAAAACACACCAAATACTTTTAGTTGGTATACAAATGAAATGAAATGGGGTTTAATGTCCCACTGCTCCTACGATGCTAATGAAGAAGCCATGTAGTGTGCTATGAGGAAAATTTTGTCCGGAGAGCGGCGCTATGGCCTACTCATATTTCGAATTACAACTGTCATGGGTTCTTTCGTCCCATCCGAACGACTACACGTTATCCCTTACCATCCCATCCGCCCTACACCACCGACAATGGGAAACCACGCCGGAAAATACCAATGAAGACCTACTTGCTCAGCCACCGTGGTCCCATATTGTGTACTCTGATTAAAAAATCAATGTGACACAAAAGCCCTGTCGTGTTTTAAAAAAAAAAACCGCACTATTTGAGGTTCATGTTATAAAAGTTATCTTTATTACACCCTCGCTTCGCCTTACTTTTGGACAGGAAATTCAAACTCAGCATAATCTAACAATATGGGAAACAGATGCCAACAGAACCGACAAGCGCTTTTCAAATGACATGATTTTATATTTTATGTTTAACATTCACATCATTGCTGAGGTGGGAGGGGACCCAGGGTCGTTCCTAATTTCTATAGATAGAACGAATGAAATGTGGCCCAACTTGATTTGTAAGGATTGACTGATATTAGAATGAAAGGTGCAGCACGTAGCAATACTATGGTCAAATCCTATTGACGAACTTTATTCTTCACGCAGAAACAACCACACGAACTTAGAACAATGTCTGCTCCTGATTTAATAATTATTGGAGTGATTTGCTTCGTGTGGTCCCCCGCTTCCTAAACCTTCTCCCGCGACAAATTATAGTCCTGGGGAGATATCATTTTTTATCGTCTGATGTGCACGTATATAACGCCAGATTTCCATTGACAATACGAGATATGTTCGCCTGCCATTTCAAATGTTTCTGTATTTCGTAGTTTCTTTATTTCCGTTAATTTGTCAGTCGAGTTTCAAATGTCATGCTGCTTTAAAAGATTAAACGCATCGGGTTTTCTGTAATCGTTTCGTTTCGGCAGATTCCGCGGAAATGCTATTCCGACCAACGATTGCTTCCATCACTGCAATCTTGTCGTCTGCTTGTTTGAGGGAAGAAAACTGGCAATTAATGATTGACACATGTGAAATGGATTAGTATCAATTTGTCGACAAGTTGATCATGTAGAAAGAATGATTAAGATGACAAGATCTTTATACGTTATAGTAGGAGTTAAATACGAATAACCGGTGTACTGTCCTTTAATGGTGACGTGTGACAGCGTCCTCAACTACCGGTTCCGTCAATCACGTTAACCAACCGCACGATTTAATGATTAGACTTTAACTATGAATCACGACAAACGCATATCGATTGAAATCGATATTTAAAATCTCGCATAACATGTAGCGTTAGTTACAGGATATCTTCTATCTTTCTTACGGCAAATTGAACACGCTGCTTGCTGTCGTTAATTGCTACCGTAAACCGGGTTTTTCCTGCGGATACAGATATGTGTACGGCTACGGCACTACAGGTGTGTTATCATGTAACAATTAATATTTTATTCGTTAAAACAATAGGTGATTAAAATAATTAACATGTAATATTATCATATTTAGTACCCCCAAGAAATATAATATTGGCGCTCACAGCTTTCTATATTTCTATTTACGTTCTAAACACATTTTTCGACATGGCTTTCTCTCTGGATATGTTTTTCCTTTTTTATGCTTCAAACATATTCGTTTTATTTTGAATATCTAAGGAGAGAAAGGTAAACTCTATTGATTTGAAGTCATCGGGTATTCATTAATCGTAAGTAGGCCTACGAGAGATTGTTCATGTAAATCGCAGTGTCGAAGGAACGGATAGAACGTCCGTAATTGACTTAAGGTTATATGTATGATGATTCATTCATATATCTGTGAATCTGTTAGACAATATCAACCAGGAGCTCTCAATCTATTGAATGCTAGAAAAGTAGGAATGCACTTTTTGCCATTTAAGTGGGTATAGATTCGATATCGCTGGTTTTAATGTAAATATTCAAATCAAACCCCAATACATTTTTTTGCTTTGTCTTAAAGTTTTATCTCCAAATAGGGAAACGCCCTAAAACGCTTTTCAACGTTGGTTAATGGGTAGCGTCGTTAAACACGACATTTAATTTGACAAGTCGGTTTCGATTTTTCGGGAATTAGTGACCACTCAGCAAGTCTAATTTTGCCCAATGTGATGTAACCGAAAAATTCGAATGACCAGAATGTTATGTGGAGTGGTCATGACCAATTACAAAATAATCTCCTCTTATTACATGTTGATATTACAGAACCACAAGAAAAACATTAAATCAAAAATAGTTTGTAAGGACCAACTGCATACCTGTCATGGAATCGGTACGTTGCTACAATGCTAGCGATGAAATCGTTGTAGCGTCAACTTTGTTCAAGTCAAAGGAAATTATAACGCTTCATATAGTAATCGGTAATCACCTGTTAAAGATAATAATGAGATGGCCCGTTGACATCACTTTATTCCACTTTGATTTTAATAATCGATTCCTTATGTGGGGATGACGTGGTTAAGTGGGTAAGACGCTGGCTCGCTAGTCTGGAGGTCGGGTGTTCGATCCTTGCATTGACCCAAAAAGTTCATCCATATTTTCCGGCATGGTTTCACCTTGTCAGCGATGCAGGACAGAGGGCATGACAAGGACAGTTTTCTAGTCGTTCGGATTGGACGAAATACCGAAGTCCCATGTACACATTGGCGTTCACGTAAAAGATCCCCTGGCAAAATTGCACCCAAAGCACACTGTATGACCTATGCCCGTCTTCATTAGCCCAGGTTAGGAGCACAACAGTAGGACGTCAAATCCCATTTCATTTCATTTAAAATGACAACCCTTCCTTGAACTATATAAATTGTCGCTTTCATCGGAATGAATAAGTTTTTTAAAATTTCGTCCATAAATAATAACAGATTAAACAATGAATTAAACCAAAAGTAAAATAAGTAGCCAACACTACACTGTGCTTCTATTTAATCTTTGGTTACAGATTTTTAACCTAATTATTTAATCTGGGTCAATACTAAAATTTTTAGTGAGATGATAAAATATTCGTCCATATTATCGTATTCTGCGTCGACACATTTAACCAAAAATAATTCTTAGTTAACATACCAACATCCACATTAATCTTTCGTATACAGCTATCCCATCTCTAATCAAAATAAGATCAAATTAACTTAACACTTTTTTTTGACCTTAAGTCATAACGAACTCTATTCGTTTTCTTTGGATTGCGGGACAAAGATCTCATAAACTACACAGACAGGAGCGGCAAACTCTACGCATTTGTCCAGGTTTTTACAAATTGCATTACTTATTACAAGAATACGTCACGGTTCGAAAGGATCTTTTTTGTAAACCAAGGAAAACGATTTGAACAAACTTGCGTCAAATTGAAGCTTACTTTGGTAGGGACACTTTATGGGACCAATTGTGATTATATGACACAGATTTTATTTCAGACCAGTTTACCTAACAACCTATGATTTTTTTTGATTTTCTGGAATTTTGGCATTATTTTTGATTCCACGAGAAAACACTCATTTTATTAAGCACTAGCTTAGCTATTTTTGCATGCCAAAAATTTATTTAATTCAGATGAGACAAGACTGAGAACTTTTCGGATTTCAAAATTTACTAGCTCTTAAACAACAAGAGATGTGTGCCCAAACTATGACTTAAATCACAGCTTCAGGTGTCTTTTTAAAGGTCATACCAAATTTATATGTTGCAGAGTTTGAAAAATAATATAAAATTAATTGCGAAGTTACCATAGGTTAGACATGGCGGCGCCCTTAAGAATACGTGTTGCCCAAATCTGTATTTACTCACCCTCTTTCGTTGATATTCGTTGATACAAATGTGTTTAAGTATACACAAATCACACGTTAAAAACTCCACGCATGATCTCCCAATAGGAGGTTGTTCCATAGGCGCCCCCCCCCCCTCTAACTTTCGGGCGACCTGACTTAGGACAGACGTAAAGTGTGTTTTTTTATTTCAACCAGTTGACAAATAAAGTTCCCGAAATGTAATAAAACACCATTTTTTGGGCATCGATTATTATTTGTGAATGCAGCTGTTAAGTATTCAAATTATTTTTCGGACGGCCGCCTCCGTTGACAGTGAACGATTTATTGTTTGATTGGTATTCGAGTCAGCGATCTTAATTAGACTATATTAGATCACTCGGAAGTAACTGTGTTTGGAGAGCGGCTGGATAGAAAGAAATTTTCTTGGGAGTCCCTACACGGTAAGCCCCATTCACCCTGAAGACCGGCGCTGCCGTCTGTAACACGATTTATTTTTCGGGCATTTCGGATTCTGTCCTCTATCTGTCATCGAGTCCGTACGCCCGTGTTCCGAAATGAGCGATTAACCAGTTAATAGCGGAATATTGCAGAAAACTAAATGTGTGACAAACGAGGCTAGCCGGATGTGAATAGTGTGGTGGCCAAAGTGTATACTGGATGTGGGCGTGGCCTGCCTCTGTTTTCGTACACCGTACAGCGGCCATACTTCTTCTGCAAATTGAAAACAAGTATGGCGATTATGTTTGGCAGTAATTTTTTTTATTTGATCATTTCTGTAGTTTTGTAATCGGAGTTCAGCTTTAAGTTCAGTACTTGTTGGCCTTTAGCTAACTTGATAAAAGTTGGTTCACATTGGTTAACATTCTATTGAATTTAAATTTACACATACATCTCAAGTTTATCCACACTTCCAAAAGGATATACATTTATTAAATTATTGTGTGGTTTTGAGTTGTATTTTAAATATGGCAATTAATATGCAATCTGCCACTTTTGATGAACTGCAAAATTTGCGACACATAGGAAGAGTTAAGGCAGAGAGGATTGTCATGCTAAGACAAGAAGTAGGTGTGTTAACCATCGATCATTTTGCTAAAGCTGTTGGTTTGCCATCTGAGCCATGGAGAGATTGGATTGAGGAGGGGATAATAACTTTTGTTCCTCCGGAAAATGGTGTCTTGGACATAAGAGATGTTGAGCAGATTGACGCTCGAATAACAAAGTTGGAGCAGTTTGTTGAAACAAAATTCGAACAAATTCTGGTTGCCATTGATAAACAGGCTACTACTTTAAGAAATGAATTTGTGTTATACAAACCTGCTCCTTCAGCAATTCCCAAACACCCTCCTTCCCTTGAGCGACAGTATGAGTTTCCTAAATTTCCATCATCGCATGTAGACAAGGTTAGGTTTGATGAGGGGGTTCAAAATCCAGTTGCTCCTTCATCAGGTTTGGCTATGTCTACACCTAAGTCTATCAAGGAGGATCCCGGGTCCAACGTTATAGAGGACATCACAAATGTCATGCCCGAGGATAGAGTTTATGGTTCTAAATTTCGGGATCATATTGAGACAGAACTAGGAAACGAAAGCTGCCCCAGGAACCAACAACTCCTTTTCATAATAAAGAAAGGACACCCCTCCCATTGCCCAGGGACACCATGAGACACGACCGCAAGAATATGGGCGTCGAAATTATAGCCCTTCCAGCTCTCCAGACTCTGTAGCCTCGTTTGATGGTAGATCACGTGTGTATTCAGACTCTGATTCCGACAGCTACGACGAGGGTCATCGTCATCGTCGTCATAGTCCAAACGTGCCCAACATGGTCTTATTTTCGGGGGATGACAAGACTAGCTGGGAGTCATTTCTCGTGCAGTTTGAAAGGGTAGGACATAGGTGTGGTTGGTCGGAAAGTAAGCACTTCCAAAAAATGTCAGATTGTCTAAGGGGGAGTGCTCTTGAGTATGTGAACCGACTTGGCATCCGTAGATACAGCAGACGGACCAAAGAGCTACGTAATGTGGTGATGTTCTGTTGTTGGAGGTAACCTGTAACGATCCTGGCCCTGTGACATCTTGCGTTCTCATCCTGGAAGATGAAACGGCGGCCATGACGTCGTGCGAACGGCACAACATGGACTGCCAAGATGTTGTCCCGGTAGTACTGGCCTTCAACAACATGTAAAGCCGTTCTTCCAGCAACAGTGATGCCTACCCACACCATAACAGAACCACCCCCAAATCTATCATGTCTGATGACGTTAACGTCTTGGAAGCGCTCGTTTCGACGACGCCACACCCTCCTACGTCTGTCGAAAAAATCAACAGTGAACCTTGACTCATCTGAAAACACCACATTGCTCAAGCGTCGATTATCCCAGTGTTGACGATCCCTACACCAACGACGTCTTTCCTGAATGTGATGATCTCTCAAACAAGGGATCACGCGAGGACGTCGGGCGCGAAGGTGACCCCTATGCAGTCGATTCCGAATCGTCTGGCCACTCACTCTCATACCAGTGTCTGTTTGAAGACGAGCGCTGATCTGATTTGCTGTGATGACACGAGTTCTCAAGGCCTAGGTACGGATAAATCGATCCTGGGCAGGAGTTGTCGCCCTTGGTCGACCTGAGCGTGGTCTGTCCTGTACAGATTGTGTATCACGGTATCTGGACCATAGCCTGAGAAACATTCATCGTCCGCGCCACAACCGCCTGTGTTGTGCCGAACTGTAGCATGCCAAGGGCACGTAACCTTTCATTTTGGGTAAGCCGACGCATATCAAAATTTGTTTTCTGGTCACTAAAACAATTAAACTGATGTTTCCACCCTGGAATTCAATGCCACAATGACAGTAACATTCAAAGTCAGAGTCATGCAAATCTTGGGTTGGACCCCCATGATGATCCCAAGCATCACCTGCATTCCATGCGGTAGCTATTGGTGCGTTTGGGCGTCACATGTAACTGGAAATGTTTCTTCTGTTAGGTTCTATAGTGACTTTTTTCGTAGTCATTTGCATATTTTAGTATTATGCCCCCCAAATCAAATATCCCCTACTTTTTTTGAATAGTATATATATATATATATATGTATTGAAAAATAAAAAAAATAAATATGTAAGCTGATATATCTAGTTCTAAAATGTTGGGTGTTCTTAATTGTTCATGAAACAGTGTTGATACACACAAATATTAAAAATGTTCGTTGTACAGGATAAAATAGACTCCGGAATAGTCCAGAATAAAAGAAAAGTCATTCAATCCATGGTTAAACTAAACTCGGAAGTTTCTAATAAAACAAACAAGAGGTCGCAGATAAAATGAACTCGGGAGTTTCAAATAAAATCTATAAGCAGTTTCATCTATCGAAATACCCAGACAATCCTGAGAGCTGCCAAAGCATGAACCCTCAGAAATGAGACGTTGACATACTCGTGGTTGATATCCACTGAAACTGTTATGAAAGCTGTTGTTATCTTTAGGATCGCCAATTAATCTTGAATAAAATCGCCATTGTAAGATGAATAAAGGAAATGACGTATATTTGATTGAACTCGTCCATTGTAGACATCTAATATATAAAATTACAAATAACCCCATTTAAAATTGTCCATCCAAGAGATTTTAAAATTCACAAACACAAATATCCAAAATATTTACACAAATATCATACTTTTGTAAGGCTGGTTTAGATACCCACTTGAGAAAATCTACAGGAAGTCATCAGATTTGGATGGTTTATGTACATTCTATCCAGAGCGCGTAGTATGATTCTGATGAAACATGGAAGTAGACTCCCATCCAGAAGGTTCAAATTCAATCCAGAGGAAGAATTGATTAGGTGTATGTCAGCTGGTGCAGGGCACACTGAACCAACAAACACCGATTCTGACCCGAATTCTCCACTAAAATATGTCTCTACAGGAATCGAAGGTGAAAGAAATGGATCGGGGGTGGGGGATAATTCATCTATAACAGGCAGTTGATCATCTACTATGCATGGATCATCAGTTGTAACAAGAAGAATGTGTCGGGTCCGTTCTTTGCCTTAACACAACTGTAGACGATCATGGTGGATAAACTTATCACCCTTTCTATTCCTAACCCAGTACAAAGAAGGCTGAGAATGGACAGTCGGAAAAGGTTTCTTCCATGAGGTTGCAACGTCCCCTTCTGACCTACTTTGGTCAACAGATCAGCCAGATACATTGCATTCCCAACAACAAATCGATATAAGAATGTTTCTGACGAGGTTGATTAGCTCGAAGATGTTGACTCGCTTGCTCATGGACCTCCGCCAAGGCAGAAGCTAAGAATTGTACCCATTTCTCGGCGTTGTGGTCAGGTGACTTCACAGTGGATGTGCAAAACAAGAGAGAACGATCGAACAGATCAAGCAGATGAGCAGGAACCCTCCTGCAAACCTGTTCTTTGGACTCCTCTTGGGTCTTGGTTGTTTGTACCACATTAATACTGTCGGCAGTAAAATCGTCTGTCATCACCTCATCAACCTCTTCAGCATTAGCTATACGATAGCCATTTTCTATTTTAACAAAGGAGTTAGAATTATTGACCACATCCGGATAGCAGGAAGAACCTATCATGATTGGATCGGAAATTGCATCCACACAGACATCCATTTGCAAAATATGTGCTCCGATGTGGAAATTAGCGTTTTTAACCATGTGACCTAAAACATAACCTGAACCTATTCCTTTCGGTTTAACGGCTTTTCCCAAGACAATCCCCTTTGTCTTGCTTAAAACAGAAGTATCCACTATGGTGATCATGGCAGCAGTATCCACAACAGCGTCCATCTCCTCCCCAAGAAATTGGAATTACCAGACTGGTTCCCTTAGTCTCCCTAACCAATAACTATAGTTGGTCGAACGGGACAAAAAGGATCTAAAGACGATCGGTCAACTGAGAATCTGTCCCCATCCTCAGTTGCTGCAAGTTTAAAGAGCTAGATGCCTTACTGTCAGAGTTAGACATTGGACCCTTAGATAGTTTGTAACTATATCCTGGTTTGATTTTCCCTTCTCGGAATGGCTGTTCGAAAAAGAGGAACGATAACTAGATGATGAGGTCCCTGGAGTATTAGACGTCTGTGAATCGAAAGTCCTAGGAATGCGTTGCCAATTTTGATTAGGGTATTTCCCATAGTCTCGCGAATTCGATTGATACCTGGATGGAGATGGGGACCGAGAATTTTTGCTGGTTTCGAAACGAAGCACTCTCTGACTATCTACTAAGATAATTTTTATGGACCTCATTTCCTCACGCCATTCCCGTTGCTGTTTAAGTGATGTATCGGCCACTGAACGAACTTCAATCTCTTCTGTATCAACAGATACCTGCCTATGGAAGAAAGACACAGATTTTGAACCAAATATAGCCTTAGTATTGGCCATGGAAGCCTTCATAAATTTAACTGCAGGGTAAACATCCTTAGGGGACTTCTCCATGGTAACTCTAGCAGCCTCCTTCTCCTTACAACCACGTAGAAGGGCGTCAACAGCCAACTGATTAACCGTGTCTCTGTTTGTATTGCCATATCCATCCAAGGCCAAGAACTGAAGCCGCGGAGCAAATTCGTCCAGAGTTTCACTGTCTGATTGACGAGCGGATTGAAGTTCTTTACGTGAAGTAACTGGATCGTTACAGGTTACCTCCAACAACAGAACATCACCACATTACCTTGGCCAGAACTGAGTCCCGACCTCTCCCCCATCGAGCATGTCTGGGACATGCTTAGACAGAGGTTACGTCAACGTCAAAAGCGTCCTACCAATGTCCAAGAACTTGCTGCTGCGTTGCAATAGGAATGGGACAATCTGGACCAAAATGACCTTAGACGTCTCATTAGGAGTATGCCACGTCGGATCAATGCTTGTTTGGCAAACAGAGGAGGATTTACCCGTTACTGACTTTGTTGTGAAGCTGTGGTAACTTTGCTGTTTGACCCCGGGTATCATTTTACCCTTATAATGGTCAGTCTGTGCCTTACGATCATTTGGAATAAATCGATGAATGTGAACTTCATTTCATTTTGTCATTTGTTTCTTCGTCAGTTTCATTAGGTGACTTTAATAACACTTAAAAATCAAATATCCCCTACTTTTTTGAATAGTATATTTAACCTGTATGTTCGCCTCCTAACATTAATGTATGTTCGGCTCAACAAGATGGGGGAGAATGTGGTCAACCACGTGACACCAACACTACCAACTTCCGGTGTATGTTTTATACTTCACTTTATGTCAAGACCTCAACGAAGCAAGTACTCTTAATTTAGTAACATTGTTGATTTATCCACTCGTTCACTACAATAGCCGCAAACGTAAACATTGGGTAATCGCCTCATGATGAATCATTTTAGTGGACGAACAATATTTACACCATCATTTGACTTGGGGGGGGGGGGTGCTTGGTGCCCCAAAAATGTAGTTAGGTTCTTAGTATGTTAGCCGTGGCTTACTGTACTCCAAACAATAACGGGTTTGAGTCTTAAGATTTCTATTTAATTACCTAACTATAGACACTCCTGAATTTAAATTCGCTCTTAAATTGGACACATTCAAGAACACCATATTTTTTTTTATACAACTTTCACAAAGTACATTATTGTGTGCCCAAATTTTACAGCATTTGGTACCCAAAATGGGGGGGGGGGGCATGACTTCATACCTTAAATCACTTCAACATTTATCTTTTTTTTTCAAAGTAGGGAGTCACGGTGGTTAAGACACTGGCTCACTAGCATGTATTTCGCGTGTGCGATCCCTGCATTGGCCGCGAGAAAGTATATCGGGATTTTCCGATGTGGTTTATCTTGTCAGTGGTGCAGGAAAGAGGCCTGACAGGACAGTTGTCTAGTCGTTCGGATGTGTATACATTGCACGTAAAAGATCCCTTAGCAATGAATGAATGAAATGGGGTTTAACGTCATACTCTTCTGCACCCAACCTGGGCTAATGTAAGACGGGCATACGCCATACAGTGTGCTATGAGGGAAATTTTGCCCGGGCAGCGGGGCTACGGCCTACTCTTATATCGAATTCCAACTGCCAAAGGATCTTTTACGTGCACGCCAATGTGTACACGGGACCTCGGTTTTTAGCCCCATCCGAACGACTAAACAGCTGTCCTTGTCAGGCCCTCCATCTGCATCACTGACAAGGGGAAACCACGCCGGAAACCGAGATGAACTTTCTCGGAAAAATGTAGGGATTGAACACCCGACCTCCAGGCTAGCGAGCCAGCGCCTTGCCCACTTAGCCGCCGTATTCCCAGATCCCTTAGCAGTTGGAATTTGACATAAGAGTAGGCCATAGTGCCGCTGCCCAGGAAAATTTTTCCCCATATCACGCCTTCATTAGCCCGGTCGGAGCAGAACAGTTGTCGTGAAACACGTATTTCATTTCAAAGTATAATAATTTACAAGAATCAATAAAATGTATATATATATATATATATATATATATATATATATAGAGAGAGAGAGAGAGAGAGAGAGAGAGAGAGAGAGAGTATGTAAACCCCGTCATTTAATAAAGTTTCATACCACCCGACTTTGATAGTTTTTCATTTCCGTTGTCAGTGCAATGATGCAGGACAGAGGCCTCGCTTTCATTAGCATACTCGGAGCAGAACAGTAGGACGTTAAACCCCCATTTCATTTTATTGATTGTTATCTGAAGGTCTGTAATTATGAGTACCCCTTCTACTAACCTTTGATCGCGTAAATTATTGATTTCCGTTCTAGTTCGGAATTTTTTCCGTATGCAAAATGAGCTTCGTCGTATATTCCATATAAGGTATATGTTCTACTCTGCTAAGTTCTATTATGCATTTTTCTATTATGCAAAATGCAGAAAAAGGAGTGTAATGTCCAAGTAACTATTATACTGTATTTTGTATTATTGAAAGTGTATTCTGTATTTTAACGCCGTGGCATTGGTATTGTGGAGTAATGGAAAAGGCAAATTGTAAAACTAAATTACGTATTTTGAACTGCTAACATGTATTTTGCATCGTGAACATTGAAATAATATTATTGGCACTGTTATCCTTCCATAAAAGCTGTCATGTCAATGGTATATAATATTGGCTAATCATTCTATTTTACCGAAATTTCATCTAATAGTTCGGATGCAGTTTACTCTTCCGGACATCAATTACCACTGTTTGTTGTGTATTTTGTAGCCTACACGATGAACAGTCCATTCGCTGATTACACTATTTTGCTAATACAGATTTTTAGGACTTCGAATTTTGTTTAATTGTTTGGGGTTTTATTTTATTATATATTTTACTGCAGGTGACATCATGCAAAAGGATGAAGGGAAACCATGGAAAAGTTAAGGTCAACCGCTTAAAAAGATATTACATTACCTATAATTATTATTACTGTCTCGGACAGTCGAATATTGTAATGATCTATAAAAAATAATAATATGGCTTGTTAGTAGAACTTGACTACTAGATGACGGAAACGTTTTTGTCAATGGGCAGAACGTTTCACTCACGTGTCTTTTGTCGCTATGGCATTGTTTGATACACGCGACTTGCTTGTTGGTACAGCTGGATGCGCTAGCCGACACGAGCACTGTCCGACTCTTAAGACCGCCCCTCCTTGAAAGCGAACCCCCCGATCGACTGATCTCGACCTTAATCGATTTATAATTATACTCGGGAGGGGCATCTAGTTACTCGCCGTATCTTCAGCCTCTCTAGATGTCTTTGTCACAATGAATGGGAATGTTCACATTATCTGTCTTGGATGTTGGCCTGCCTATAATAAATTACTTTTATACCATCGGTGACGACTTACAGGAATACAGACCAAAAGCCAAAAGAAACATTGAAAAAATGATGACGATTATAATGACGTTGGTGATAAGACTGTCTCTTTTCTTTCAATTTTCAAAACCAGTTTCCGCTTATCTGGCGTATTTCCGGTTAGGCTGCTAGTAAAAGGAAACCACACCGCCTTGTCAAAACCATTCCCATTCTCCCTAGAACTGTAGCAAAAATCCTGATTGACCAAAGTATCATTCCATAATCTCTGTAATTTAGGGCACTGGACTCATGAATACTATGTCATGGATTCGAATTCTGGTGTTGCTATATACCTACCATGATTATCTGCACTATTATAAGGAATAATTGTTGAGTTACTGTCCACACGGACACCACGACGTCGATACGCGGATAGGGTGTATACCCGTTTAGTGAGGTTGTGACGTTTTTTTTTTTACCTCGTTATTCGGGATTCACAAATAAGGTGTTCACGTATCTTTAATGAAGATATTTCAAGATTTAATTCCAAACGATCATTAGAAAACAACAGAATAATGGATTACAAAGTATCCCATAGCAGTAGAAGCAGATTAAATGACGTATAGTCGGTAAATAAACTTTAAGTTTCAGAATGTATATCACAATCATGCGATATTTCAATCTTTAACAACCCTTTGTATATTACAGCAGAAAATCTCAAAACGCAATAACATGATAAATTCCAAACACTGTCGTTTTTCTCGGGATTCTATTTCTAAGGGTAAGTATTGATTTTCTGTGACAGTGACTGTTCTACATCTTGAAAAGAATTGATAAACGATGAACTACCGGAAAATTATCAGATAATGGGCCTCGCTTCGTAAAATCGAGAAAGACCGTTCATCTCAACTGCTGAGCTAAGTGGCTTCGTTATAGGCAGTAACTCTCGGCATGATGTCTACAAGACGTGCCTCTTCTTCTGAATGTAGCAGACGACTGTTTAAAAAAGGGATTCATTTCTCCATGTCACTGATTGTTGTTAAAAAATGGAAATTTTGAGAAACTACAAGACGTTTTAATAGGAAGTATGAAGTCAACATGACAGCAAGTGATAGACGCAGACCCTTTTTCACCAAGTAGAAACACACATTCTTAAAAAATTTCAATTTCAATAAAAAGAATTAAATTGGTATTAAACTAAAACATAAATGAAAATCGCATAAGTTTTTAATTAGATTGTAAAGTATGATAGTCTCAAAGCCCCCACCCCCACCTTCGGAAATTTAGAATTAAAATAGGGTTTGAAATTAATTTTATTCAAAACAAATTAGTGACAGACATGGCCAAGCCTCGAATTTCCAACCAACAATCTGTGCATAATTGTTTTTGTTTCCCCTCTGCTCTTGATGTAAAGAACAAATATTTAAATTTCAAAAAAGCTTTAAATTGCACAAATATTAATTTGTGAATTGTATCCTAAAAGTTTCTTTCTTTACTGTATTGGTGAACTGGTTAACTTTCCATGATAGAGTAATATAGCAGTGGTGATTCTCCCTACACTGTTTCGAGTTCTAACTGTACGTGTGTATAGCCTGTGGGTGAACCTCGTTTTTTCTATAGCTACCCAGACAAATGGAGACATTGTTTGAAAATTATGTGCTAAAACGTATATACTAATGATTACATGCAAAACCAATAACTAGACCAAAACATGTTAAGTATCTTGTTGTAAGGGTGGCATTATATATGTATTTTAGTTTTAAACTCCATGAAATATTAAGCTTTATACAAGGAATATACGAAATTAGAAATAATACTCATAAAAGCTATGATCTGGTTTGTTTGGGTTTTCTTAAATTTTGGCGTGGATTTAGTAAATGTGATTAGTATTTACTGTGTTTTCTGGTTTCAAACTGTAACCAAAAACATAATTTCATTTTTCCGTGTCACGGAACTTTGAGAGGCGTGTCCAATATTTTAATTACTTACTAGGTGAACAAGAAATACTTATTTTAATACATCATTCATGTGACAACCGAATTATTGACATAAAATTGAACCATATGTTAGACCCTAGATGACTAGTAATAGCCATCCCCATGATCTCTAGTACGACTGCGAATCATACACAAAATCAACCTTGTCGGCTGTTTCTACCTTCTGTTTAGCGTACCCACTGAAGGTAAGGATAGGGTCTATTTAGACGCTCAGATCTTTCTCTAACTTGGTCGTTTCTAGCCTAGTCCCTTTCATGTTATAGGTGTGTCCCGGGTTGTTCTTGTTGATGTGGAGTACCTTGCATTTACTGGCACTGAAACGTAGTAACCATTTGTTGGACCATTCACTTAAGTTATTCAGGTCGTTCTGCAACTTTGCTGTATCTGATATATCATGGATCTCTGTGAACACTTTCGTGTCACCTGTGAACATTAGGTAGTTGGTATTGATCATGCCTGGTAGGTCATTAATGTTACAGACAAAAAGAATCGGACCCAGCACGCTTCCTTGGGGGATACTTCTAGTCACATCTGACCACGCTGAGGTGTTTGCGTTGACTCTGGCGCGTTGTTTCCGCTCTGACAGAAAGCTTGTGATCTATTGTAGGACATCACCTGCTATTCCTTTGGGCTTTCAGTTTCCTTGTGAGGCGACAGCGAGGGACTGTATCAAAGGCTTTTGCAAAGTCAAGATAGAGTACATCCGTTGGATAACCATTCTCTAATGAAGAGGTCCACTTATCGAAAGCAATGAGTAAGTAGGTTGAACAAGACGTGCCGCTTATGAAACCATGCTGTTCTTTGCATATAAGGTTGTTCATATGGAGGTGGTTTATCATAACCGTACGTACTAATTTCTCCATAATTTTGCATACAATGCTGTCTTAAAAGACTCACTGGCCTGTAGTTGTCTGGTTCCGATTTACTTCCATTTTTGAAGATAGGGGTAATCATGGCCAGTTTCCACTGTCTTGGTACTTGAATGTTAAAGATAAATTCAAGAGGGTTGCTGATCTCATCTGCAGTTTCTAATAGTGTTAGTGGGTGGATGTTGTCCGGACCTGGTGATTTGTTAGTTTTGAGAGCGCGGAGTTCTTTCAGGACATCATCATGCGTTATGGTGAAAGATAACAGCTCTTTCGGTACAAATATCAATGAGCAAAGTGTTAATTTTAATTACAAATTTTTAATTTTAACAGCTGCGGTATACCATTAATAAAGAAAATAAATGACGTGTCAATTACGGGATTTGATAGTATTTTAAAGAAAATAAGCCATGCATGAACTTATTGATGCAAGCAACACTTCGGTTGAGCGGTAATTCGACACAGAAAGGTAAATAAAAATTCAGTAAATTCAGGTGGTAAATCGTAACATTATAGACTATTGCGCGTCATTTGCAAGAACTGTCACATCTTTTAATATCAACATAAGTCATATGGGGCGTTCTAAAAATTGATGAAAACAGAACTGTCAAAATCTAAGCTATCATGTCTGCCGTTGTCAAGTGTTGATAAAGGTTAGCAAAAAGGCTTGTTTCTAAATTTTGGATTAATTATTATTCATTTATGTAAGAATAATAATCATTTTGAGGGTGTCATATAGAATTTATTACCTAAATATAATTTTTGTGGGGCAAATTCATTTCTAGGGAGTGCCGTTTGAATCACATCATACTTTCCAGTCTATCATTCAGCTGAACCTTTCCACATTCAGTAGTGGACTATTAATGTATAATAATCTAAGATTAAAGAATGTGTTAAGTGTGAATGAATAATGAATAAAATTTATATCAAATTATTTTACTACAAAACTTTGTAAAAAATTTCAATGTTTAATTGTCAATGCATCTTTATGATTGCAGGCAGAAGGTTTCAAAGGGTGAATAAAGAAGTAATAGAAATGATAACAATGTGTACTCATTATAAAAAAAATTGCTGAAAACCTAAGCAATTTGACGGAAATTGTGATTTGCAATTTTCCATACAGACCCGAAACATTTAATCCAAATGATGTTGATGATGTCTGAAAGTAGTCCCTTGAAAAAAATTGGGAATATTTGGAAAAAAAGTTTGATTATGGGCGTGGTTTGATAAAACAAAGATAATTTTCAACATTTGATGTCTGTAGGCTGTAGTGTATATATTCAGATATCTCTGTGAGACTTTGTGATTTCCCATGTTGAGTTGTTATCCCGTATCACTACAGTGATGAATGGTATATTAGCTTCATATTTTCCAAAGTCATTATATTTTATTTTCATCCATTTTTCATCTCAAGGACGTTCAGACACCAAAATAAAGGCACTCAAGGCGTTGTGAATGATTTTTTGATGACTCCCCCCCCCACCCCATTTCAGGTGTTGTGGCAATTTTGTCACTTTACCTTGCGCTTGCGCTTAAAGTAAGTTTAAGTTTCCTTTTCAAAGAAAACGTGCGGTTATGTTGATAAAATGAGAAAGGAGGAAGTTTTTATCATTTTTATAAACCCCTCTCTTCTTTCGAAGACGCGACACACAACGGGGTATCAAGCTGGATGAGTTGTCCCCCAGGAATCGTGTTTAATCGAGTGAACACCAGGACTGCATCTTACGTTCTTCCCTCTGAACTTGTGACCGCCGTCATGCCACAGAGTGGTACGCCCAATATCGGAGTATTACCGTAGGCACAAAACGAGACAATAAACCCGTACCATCCCCACGTGTATGGGGTAAACCTTTACGCTTCTGTTATAGCCGAAGGGATCTCAGAGGATTGGAAGCGTTCAGCTGTAAGAGAAGTGGTTTTCTCTAACTGATTGGAAATATGCCACCTTTCAAAACTTTTATGTCAACTAGATATTCGGTTTAAAGACGACATCAAATTTGGAATGTATTCTGTCTAGGGAACATACTGCGTGCCGACTGAAACTTTGTGCTTTTTTAATATCGGGCCAAATATGGCCACCCATGCCTACATTGCTTCCAATCGGTAACAAGGTCACGATTTTCTGCACCAACCTGGTTAACGAAGACCGGATATCATGATAAAAGATATGACCTGTGTCAGATTGGATAGAAGGAAGTATGGCGTACCTTCGCGAAATTTTGCAACGGTAATTATGAGAGTAACATAGTGTTTGAAATGTCAGGGATGATTTTGCCCGGATACAGGGATTTCTGTCTACTCTACAGCAAATAAAGAATTGCCATGCAAAATGCTATTACATCTTGCAAATGTTGGACAGAGAACAGGGTTAAAAGGCGACTTTTCGTAGAATCAGGGGTCATTATCCATGATGTTATGATCCTACATGCGTTAATATCGAACAGAACCGAGAATTTGGGGTTATAATGTTTAAATTTCATTAAAATAGTGACCTCCACAGTGTACACAAGCTAAAAACACGGTGTAACGTAAGATCGAGGGTCATAATTGATAAAATTACGACCCGATACATGCCAATATCGAAAGGAAACGTGATCATTGTAATATAAACCTATATTTCAACACTGTTAGAAATAAATGTTAATTTGCCGTGAGAATATGGTATAATATTTACTTAGTTGTATGTTATTTTACATTATGTATGTTTTATCACAGCAAAATAGGGGTGATAGTACAAATACACATAAAAATAACCACATTATACAGGTGATTTTATCCTGAAATAGGTCATTTTTCACACGTAACGTCCAAATACAGTAATGTACAGTGTATTCCAACTATATTAAGATGTGATAGTACAAATACCCGTAAAATTCCCAACATTATACAGGTGTTTTTACCCTGAAATAGGTCATTTTACACAAGTAACGTCAAAATACAGTAATGTACAGTGTATTCCAACTATATTAAGATGTATCGTAGCCCAAATTGGTTGTCGTAAAAATGACTAGAAAGCTGATATCAAACAAACATTTTATTTAGTAGTAATGAAATCAAAATTGAGATATTTTTTGTTAACATTTCTCAATACACACTAATTAACAGTGATCGTTGAAGTCCACAACCAAAAATAGTAGATTTTGCACCGCAATTGTCTGTATATTTTACAACATATACTACTTTTACCAAATCTGATGTATTTTTTTACCGTGTTTCATGTATTTTTACCGTGCTTCGTGTATGTTTATCGATTTTCATGTCTTTTTGTCAATAAGCAGCGATGAAATCAAAGACATTCAAAATCCGCTAAAAGTACATTCTTACATATTATGTAATAAACTTGAGCTGAAAGTAACGAAGCAGGCGTGTAACTTTTATTCACATTATTATTAAATTTACTTTTAGGCAAGAAATATAGGTAAAATTACAGCAGTTAAAGTATTTGCTTTTTCCTTAAAACGAATTAGGAATATTTACCAATATTCACAAGGCACATTATTATGTAATATTTCAAAATTGAACGGAATATAACTTAACCAGCATGGTATTTTCGTCCAGAAACGTTAGTTTGTAAATTTACTATTTCTTATTTTATTTTATTATTCCATATAGCAACAAAACATTCCTTATAATTATCTTCTTATAGTATTTATTTCAATTTAATAACCATAGTATGGTCAATCATATTTTGTAAATATTTGTATATTTCATGTCGTGTATATCTTGTTTCCATTATTTATAAAATCTATAAAGTGTATTAATATTTAGCGTGCGTTAATCAGTCTATACCAATTTCTTAAATGTATAAGACAAATGTTTTGACTTAGTTGCCGTTGTATCATCTCGATTTCATGTTCGCTTGAAGACGATTAATTTGGAACGGACTGTCTGTAAAGCAGGGTTTTAATGTCTGCAAATAGATAGTACCGTGAACTTGTATCTGAAAGCCTGGAATAATGCCCCCGTCTACCAAACAAGGTTATTGATATTCAATATATACTGAAGTAATGTCAATACTGGTTGATATTTCTCATCAAAAGTTACCCGAATCCTGCATGTAAAATTACCAAAATTTAGTATTTTTGACGAAGGTGTAAATTAACAGTGTGGTGTACTTTTACAAGAAATGTAAATTAACATTGTAGTGTTTTTTTACAAAAGAAATGTAAATTAACATTGTGATGTATTTTTACAAGAAATGTAAATTAACATATATGTAATTCTACAGTAAAATGTTAAATAACTAACGGTGTAATTTTGCGTATGATTTAGGGGCATCTTTTGCTGCCCGTAGTTTTAGGGTAAAATTTTAATGACCAGAATATTTCTAACAGTGAAGTTTCGGATACAAATTGTGACAAAACTGTGATTGTGAACGGACGTCCGAACTATCCTGAGAGACAAGGGCAGATATGTGTGTATAAACAAGGCAACAATTCTCTTACGTGTGGCCGATGTCAGTGGGTAGACAGGCGGATCTCGTTATGTTGGTAAAATCCTAACGACTAGGCACAAATCCCTTGTCAACCTAAAAGGTGCTACCTATATTAAGTGGGGTCGAAATTAAAGTATCTTGGATTACCATTTATTTTGATAGTGAGATTTCCAAGGTCACAGAACAACATTTCACCCAAATTATATATTCCAACTCCACCAGCCACCACCACCCCTCACACACACACAATCGCACACACACACACACACACACACACACACACCATCACACACACACTCACATCAATAAAACCGAAACAACTAATAACAAAACAGATCTATTTGATTTTGATGTTTCCTAAACTGATTTTTTGGTTGAAATTGGCCCCAATTGTTCGTATAAATAATGTTTAATGGGACAATAACATTCTTGCTGGCTTGGTAACTCCAGAAAACAAATAATACCCTTATTCTAAGTACTAGATGTTTAAGTGTCCACCTGTTGTGTAAATTATCCATTAAAACCTATTTTAATTGTCCAGGGGGTTCGAAAATATTTTAAAATCCAAGTGACATTTGAAAAGGTTTACGTTAGACTTTTGAAATCAATTGGGTGAATTTTTCCATTTTTTTAAAAATAGGTGTGTTAAGATGAAATTTATATCATCATTTAATTGGAAATTTCTCAAATAATACAATTTGTTGACCAGAATGAAGATTGGGACATATTATTCAGTTACAACAAGAGTGTTATTGGGGCTTTAAGGGACGGTCCAATTCCATTCTCATGCACAGCAGCAATATAAATATATTGAATAGGCCTGGATTTATGTGTTGGCAAAATATACGAAACGGTATCAAAGATTTGTGAAAGGCGGGGTCAATGTTAACTTTAAAGCGAGAATTTCATATTTTCAAAGAAAGTCAAAATGTAATTATTTCTATGTCTTTTGCTCAATAGGTTGTCAACTCACTATTATACGATCACAGGCATTATTCCCAACACTTAAAAATCATTGACACAGGAAATAATAACACAATTACACGCCTGCCTCTTGTTTTTCTACCCCTCCCCTATGGTATACCTATCTTCAAACGTTTGAATTTAATGTTGAAAATGTTATATTTGCCAAATTTTCAACTGGCAATAGTGAATTGTTTGATTAATATGATTATTCTTTAACAAAGTAGGACTGTTTATAGATACCATATATTTTAGGGCTTTATTCTAATACATCTTAAAAATTATATAACTTAAAAAATTTAAAATTGTAGCTTTAAAATACTTTCCAATCGGTAGGCCCTAACTAGCTAATGTAAGGGAGAAAACTCCATTTTATTAGGTCAATTTTGTCATTTTTCTTTCTCTTTTCTTTTCCAGAAAGTAAGATTAGTATATCTAATTCAAAAGTATACTTAGTTCATGTTTTAAACAGGGAAAGGCCTAGATTTATATTTTACTTCTTAGCATTAATTTGCCAATCTATTTTTTTTTTTTTTATATAATTTTATTTTTTTGTATTTCTGAAATTCAGATCTTCTATTAGCAATAAATTCGTAAGGAAATTTTGGAATTATATAACTGCGTAAATTAGATTGTGCGTGGCCAAAACATCGCTGTGTGTGTGTGGGGGGGGGGGGGCACAGGTGAGGTGAGGGGGGCTTTAATTTGACCGCATGTACTCTTTTCGCCAGGTTACTGCACGCAAATAACTACTGACTTTACATCTACAGTGTGCCACATTGGCGTGCACGTAAAAGATACCTTGCCTGTTGGAATTCGATGTAAGAGTAGGCAGTAGCGACGCTGCCCGAGCCAAGTTCGGAGCAGAACAGTAGGACGTTAAACCCCATTTCATTTGGATTGTGTGTTCATATGGTACGGGAATTATACCCAAGAACTTCCGGGCCTAGGTGGCCTCTACCCCCCCCCCCCCCCCCGAAAAAAAAAATCAAAAAAAAAAAATCGAGAATTGATCCCCCTATCCCTGAAACCCTAATCCTACTGTCAACGAATGTAACGATCAGTGGGCTGTCACTGAAAAAGAACGACTGGGAAATCTAGACTATGAAAGGAGTTTCCGATTATCACGTGATGACATGTCTTCCGGTTTGTTAAACTAAAGAAAGTTGTTTTGTTGAAAAATAGATTATTTTTTGTAGAGGAAAGTAAATAATAATACGCTGTATGTAACTGTAGCTATACAGCGGTCAGAGGATCTACGATGGGTTCTCGTCTCAGGTAATTACGTGAAAAACCCCACTGTTTTTTTTTTTGAAGATGATTCATCTGGCAGATGATCTGCTAGTGCTAGGAAGATGACATTTATTCTTGATTCTTAATCTTATCCTGTTTCTTTCATCAATTGAATTATCAAAAAGTTAGATCGATCGATCCCCCTTTTGCATTATTTTCTTATGACATAAATACGTACCTATTTTATTGACCTAACAAATGAATATAGGGTCACTCCATAATGATACATATGGTTGTAGTACCACAAATACTAAGCAGATGCAGATAACCAGGATAGCGGTACAATAATACCTAACCTTGTTTGTAATTAGGGGTTTCAGGTCATGTGTCTTGAGTGTGAAATCGAACAGCAAATGGCTGAAATATAGCCAAGTTCAATCTACGATTCTGAATTACTATTTTATGTAAATGTATTACTAGCAATTGTATTGTAATAGTTTAATGTTAATCTCGATATCTGCAAAGATTTAGGCTAAAAAATTATCGAAATGTAAGCGAAATTACCGTTTGTTTACATTAGGCGCCAGCGGGAAAATCCCGCTCTGACGTCACGCGACCTAGAATTTTCCATTGCTACGACCCACTTTATTGGATTTCCGCACGTTAGTTTCTGGCCGATTTTCATATAGAACCAATCAAACGATAGATAACATTTTAGGGATTATACCAATGTCTGATACCACGTGATCTGAAAATTATAACGGGAGAAAACAAGATTTATCTGTTTTGATGACTGAAATTTGCTAAATTTAAGTTTGATTTGTTATTAATAACGCTGTAAAAGGACCAATTTAATTACATCGGAAGATGAATAATGATCAAATAAAGTCTCGTTTGCAATAAAAATAACATGAAGTGTTAGAACTAGTTAGTATTGTGAGATGACAGCAGACGATATGTCATAAAAAAGTCATAACAAAGATGGCATCTGACATCCCTTTATTATATAGTTATATACTAATACTATACTATTATAGTCAAGCAGTAGTAAGAAGTTTTACTTTAATCCCTTCAAGTCCCTGTGCTTTCACTGTATTCGTTAGGCTTAAAATCAGGGTTCTTGCTTCATTTTGAAATGAACCGGCCACAGGTTGCCCTAACAGATAGTCGTCTTTATGCATATTCTATTCACGACCATAATTGCATATCGTATTAAGGATAATATTACCTTAAACTTTAAACCCTGAATATAAACCCTTAAAGCCCCAATAACACTCTTGTTGGAACTGAAAAATATGTCCCAATCTTCATTTTGGTCAACAAATCGTATTATTTTAGAATATTTCAATTAAATGATGATATTATAAATTTCATCTTAACACACCTAATTTAAAAAATTGGAAAAATTCAACCAATTGATTTGAAAAGTCTAACGTAAGCCTTTTCAAATGTGACTTGGATTTTAAAATATTTTCGAACCCTCTGGGCAAATAAAATAGGTTGTAATGGATAATTTACACAACAGGTAGGACATTTAAACATCTAGTACTTAGAATAAGGGTATTATTTATTTTCTGGAGCTACCAAGCCAGCAAGAATGTTATTGTCCCTTTAATAAACACACCTTTGCTTTAATAGCATACTTGTATTCATCATTCGATATATTCGCACTTTTACAGTCAAATTTCAGTACTTTGCAAAATGCATATTCCTAGTCCTACTTTTGCTTTCATTGTTTCGTCCAACCAAACGGAAGTTATAATTTAATAATAAAAAAAAAAATACGAGTAAATACAAATATGTTTTTTAAAACTATTTTTATTCTTAATCACTGGTAAATATTTAAAAACAACAAAATATATAAGCACATATCAATAGTATAACAAGTTAACAACGTAGCACAAATTTATTTCCGTGTATAGTCGGAAAGATGCCGATCACGTGACAAATTGTCTCGATTCAGATTAATTTATTTTTAGTGTCACCTGCATACAGTCGTCGGGATCTAATGCCTTTCCACTTTAGTAAACAATTATGTGTATTGAAGGAAGATAGAGGGGGGCCTTCTAAACTTATCCGCATCAAGTTATCTAAAGTTTCTACGTTTAGACGGCACCTAAGCTTAGTTTTGATAACGTTCTGCTTAGAAAAATCCCTCTCACACTCGACACTACTAACTGGTAGCGTCCTCCCTATTTCCATCAGTTTTATTACATTTGGAAATTGTTCTTTCATGGAATTGTTATGACAGCTCACCAGTAATTTGAAATTAACAGAGCCACTTACAAATTTATTTTTATGGTTGTGCTTCTGGCAGATCTGAAATTTGTAAAATAATATAATATACGTGAAAATAATAGGCTATTACTTGACATGAATTTAATAAGATACGAGCCAGTAGGTTATTACCAAATTTACTTTACGTTAACATAATATAATAATATACGAGATCGGTTAGAGGATTTTAAAAAAAGGCTAATAATTAATATCTTACTAGACAAAACATTTTCTGTGAATTTTTGTCAAACGAAAGCCATTTGAAAGTAGTTAACTATTCGGATTTAAAATCTCTTCCTGACTTCGACTTTGGTTGACCTATGTGGGGGGATCTGCAGCTTTTGGAATTTCCAATGACGACGTGCATGCTTGATTGAAGTTCAAGGTCAGCGCCGCCATCACTATCTTCGGCTATATCTCGTTTACGTTTTCTATTGTCATTCTGCGAGGTGTTCAAGTACTTCAACATTGTGTTAGATATAAATGATTGAACCGACATTGGATTATATACATTCTTTTACTTGGCATGATTAACTCAACTAAATTGTTCATTTAGGAAACAAGCCGATAAGGATTGAAGCTGAAGGTAATCAGATTGTATTGACGGACTCTTATCTGTGATGGGTTTCTTAATCGACGAGTAATAATTAACTCTTTGTAATCGGCCGTGATGGGTTTCTTAATCAACGATTAATAATTAACTCTTTGTAATCGGCCGAAAGTTGATTGATTAATGATACCATAGTGGCCGATTCATGATAATTAACTCTTTGTAAATCCGCCGACGTAGATTGATATATGATACCATAGTAGCCGATTCATTGTTTTATCAATCGGCTAGATTAAAGATCAATCGGCTAAAGCTGAAAAAAAAACGATTCATTGTTTTATCAATCGGCTAGATTAAAGATCAATCGGCTAAAGCCGACAAAAAACAGCCAAATAAGATCCCAGCTTAAAACTCAAGAGGATGTATAATGCAATAGTCATGCAGGACTCCTACAAATAACAAAAATGTCACAAAATCAAATTTGTAAGAATGTCTTTTCAATTATTACCATGTAAAAGACCATGTAAATGGTAAAAGACGGGAATTTAAATTATTAATTTGGCTCTAGTTGTCTAAACAAATGTTTGAATACCATTAGAAAAAATTTAGAAAGTGATAACGGATTCTAATGTTAAAAAAATACCTTTTGTTTTGTCTACCTCAATGCACGAAGTCTTTTCCGCTATCATTATTTATAACGGAAAAGACATGCTTTGACTGTCTGAACTCATTCATATTTCATAAACATGCATGATATTAACACAGTGTCATTTTCGTGCTTGACCATAACCCTGTTTTTGATTTAATAGTGACCTAGCGACACACTTGATAATGTAGCTTATGGTTTAACTAATTAACGGAAAAGACAAATTGTTCTCAAAATTTTGACAGAAATAATATTCTTCTTTAAATAGCTAATATAACATTTTACATGTATTTAACTATATTGGATGACTAATTGAAAAGCACTGTACATGTAAGTTTTATTGAACTTTCAATTTTAAAAGCAGATTTTCAAGTTCGAAGTTGAGAATGAGAAGTTTTACCACCTAACGGAATGGACATTTTGACCACATAATTTGATATTCTGATTTATTTTTTGATAATGACCATGTCAAAATATTTTTCCAAAGAAGGAACTTCCATGCTGATGTACAATATATAAGTTTTTTGGACGGTTACGAAAATTTTATATCATATATTTGATAAAAAGGTTTTTTATACGCCCACATTTTCATGTGTTGAAAATCCACAAATATTTACAGTAGGCATCCTCAAACCAATCTTCCAACGAATTTCTGATGGGATCACAATTACTAGGTAACTGGATACATAAACAGCATAAGTGTAGTGGTTAAAATATATAAAACTGCCATTTAAAACCATCATACATGTCCACTATCCTGACTAGTTTCGTCAAATAAATTTTAACTTTTTCAAAGGAACAGTTCAACAGAAACAGGAAACAAATTTGAATAATGATGTCATATGTTGATGACATCACTAAGTTGTAATGGTTGCCCTGTCGTTGGTAACATGTAAGTTCTTCATTTTCTAGAAAGGTGATCTATCACATGAAAATATGATGATACTAAGGTGCCTATACACAAGTTGAAAATCCACAAATATTTACAGTAGGCATCCTCAAACCAATCTTCCAACGAATTTCTGATGGGATCACAATTACTAGGTAACTGGATACATAAACAGCATAAGTGTAGTGGTTAAAATATATAAAACTGCCATTTAAAACCATCATACATGTCCACTATCCTGACTAGTTTCGTCAAATAAATTTTAACTTTTTCAAAGGAACAGTTCAACAGAAACAGGAAACAAATTTGAATAATGATGTCATATGTTGATGACATCACTAAGTTGTAATGGTTGCCCTGTCGTTGGTAACATGTAAGTTCTTCATTTTCTAGAAAGGTGATCTATCACATGAAAATATGATGATACTAAGGTGCCTATACACAAGTTGAAAATCCACAAATATTTACAGTAGGCATCCTCAAACCAATCTTCCAACGAATTTCTGATGGGATCACAATTACTAGGTAACTGGATACATAAACAGCATAAGTGTAGTGGTTAAAATATATAAAACTGCCATTTAAAACCATCATACATGTCCACTATCCTGACTAGTTTCGTCAAATAAATTTTAACTTTTTCAAAGGAACAGTTCAACAGAAACAGGAAACAAATTTGAATAATGATGTCATATGTTGATGACATCACTAAGTTGTAATGGTTGCCCTGTCGTTGGTAACATGTAAGTTCTTCATTTTCTAGAAAGGTGATCTATCACATGAAAATATGATGATACTAAGGTGCCTATACACAAGTTGAAAATCCACAAATATTTACAGTAGGCATCCTCAAACCAATCTTCCAACGAATTTCTGATGGGATCACAATTACTAGGTAACTGGATACATAAACAGCATAAGTGTAGTGGTTAAAATATATAAAACTGCCATTTAAAACCATCATACATGTCCACTATCCTGACTAGTTTCGTCAAATAAATTTTAACTTTTTCAAAGGAACAGTTCAACAGAAACAGGAAACAAATTTGAATAATGATGTCATATGTTGATGACATCACTAAGTTGTAATGGTTGCCCTGTCGTTGGTAACATGTAAGTTCTTCATTTTCTAGAAAGGTGATCTATCACATGAAAATATGATGATACTAAAGGTGCCTATACACAAGTTGAAAATCCACAAATATTTACAGTAGGCATCCTCAAACCAATCTTCCAACGAATTTCTGATGGGATCACAATTACTAGGTAACTGGATACATAAACAGCATAAGTGTAGTGGTTAAAATATATAAAACTGCCATTTAAAACCATCATACATGTCCACTATCCTGACTAGTTTCGTCAAATAAATTTTAACTTTTTCAAAGGAACAGTTCAACAGAAACAGGAAACAAATTTGAATAATGATGTCATATGTTGATGACATCACTAAGTTGTAATGGTTGCCCTGTCGTTGGTAACATGTAAGTTCTTCATTTTCTAGAAAGGTGATCTATCACATGAAAATATGATGATACTAAGGTGCCTATACACAAGTTGAAAATCCACAAATATTTACAGTAGGCATCCTCAAACCAATCTTCCAACGAATTTCTGATGGGATCACAATTACTAGGTAACTGGATACATAAACAGCATAAGTGTAGTGGTTAAAATATATAAAACTGCCATTTAAAACCATCATACATGTCCACTATCCTGACTAGTTTCGTCAAATAAATTTTAACTTTTTCAAAGGAACAGTTCAACAGAAACAGGAAATAAATTTGAATAATGATGTCATATGTTGATGACATCACTAAGTTGTAATGGTTGCCCTGTCGTTGGTAACATGTAAGTTCTTCATTTTCTAGAAAGGTGATCTATCACATGAAAATATGATGATACTAAGGTGCCTATACACAAGTTGAAAATCCACAAATATTTACAGTAGGCATCCTCAAACCAATCTTCCAAACTTAGTGATGTCATCAACATATGACATCATTATTCAAATTTGTTTCCTGTTTCTGTTGAACTGTTCCTTTGAAAAAGTTAAAATTTATTTGACGAAACTAGTCAGGATAGTGGACATGTATGATGGTTTTAAATGGCAGTTTTATATATTTTAACCACTACACTTATGCTGTTTATGTATCCAGTTACCTAGTAATTGTGATCCCATCAGAAATTCGTTGGAAGATTGGTTTGAGGATGCCTACTGTAAATATTTGTGGATTTTCAACTTGTGTATAGGCACCTTAGTATCATCATATTTTCATGTGATAGATCACCTTTCTAGAAAATGAAGAACTTACATGTTACCAACGACAGGGCAACCATTACAACTTAGTGATGTCATCAACATATGACATCATTATTCAAATTTGTTTCCTGTTTCTGTTGAACTGTTCCTTTGAAAAAGTTAAAATTTATTTGACGAAACTAGTCAGGATAGTGGACATGTATGATGGTTTTAAATGGCAGTTTTATATATTTTAACCACTACACTTATGCTGTTTATGTATCCAGTTACCTAGTAATTGTGATCCCATCAGAAATTCGTTGGAAGATTGGTTTGAGGATGCCTACTGTAAATATTTGTGGATTTTCAACTTGTGTATAGGCACCTTAGTATCATCATATTTTCATGTGATAGATCACCTTTCTAGAAAATGAAGAACTTACATGTTACCAACGACAGGGCAACCATTACAACTTAGTGATGTCATCAACATATGACATCATTATTCAAATTTGTTTCCTGTTTCTGTTGAACTGTTCCTTTGAAAAAGTTAAAATTTATTTGACGAAACTAGTCAGGATAGTGGACATGTATGATGGTTTTAAATGGCAGTTTTATATATTTTAACCACATTTTCATGTGGACGTATATTGTCGTCGCCCCTGTTCGTCCGTCCGTCCGGACGTCCGTCCACAATTGTTTGTGAACAGTCTACAGGTCACAATTTTTATCCGATTTCAATGAAACTTAAAATATAGGTTTATCACCTTAAGATCTCGGTTCCTTTCGATATTGGCATGTATCGGACTGTAACTTCTTGGGTTATGGCCCCTGATTGTACGAAAAATCATGTTTTTATACGCCCACATTTTTATGTGGACGTATATCGTCGTCGCCCCTGTCCGTCCGTCCACAATTTGTTTGTGGACCCTCTACAGGTCACAATTCTTATCCGATTTTGACGAAACTTGAAATATAGGTTTATCCCCAAACGATCTCGGCTGCTTTCGATATTGGCATGTATCGGATGAAAACTTCATGGATTATGGCCCCTGATTGTACGAAATATCACGTTTTTAGCTTGTGGACCCTATACAGGTCACAATTTTGAACCGATTTTGATGAAACTTGACATGCATGTTTATAACCCAACGATCTTGGTTCCTTTCGATATTTGCGCCTATCGGAATGTAATTTCCTGAATTATGGCCCCTGATTGTCCGAAAAATCACCCTTTTTAGCTTGTGGTCCCTCTGGAGGTCACAATTATTATCCAATTTAAAAAAGCGTTTGATTATATCACCGTTACACCTTAAGGAAGGCTGAGTTCGAATTTCGGGAAAATCGGACCAAAATTGCCATACGAAATGGCCGCCGTTTGTACGAATACTGTTACAAAATGGTATATCAAGGTTGTGGACCCTGTAGAAGTCACATTTTTTATTCGATTTTGATGAAACTTGAAATTCATGGTTATAACCCAAAGATCTTGGTTCCTTTCGATATTTGCGCATATCGGAACGTAACTTCCTGAATTATGGCCCCTGATTATACGCAAAATCGCCTTATTTTAGCTTGTGGTCCCTCTGGTGGTAACAATTATTATCCGATTTAGTAAAACGGTTGATTATATTACCGTTACACCGTAAGGAAGGTTGAGTTCGAATTTCGGGAAAATCGGACCAAAATTGCCATACAAAATGGCCGCCGTTTGTACGCGAATACTGTTAAAAAATTGTATATCATGGTTGTGGACCCTGTAGAGGTCACAATTTTAATTCGATTTTGATGAAACTTGAAATGCATGGTTATAACCCAAAGATCTTGGTTCCTTTCGATATTTGCGCATATCAGATCGTAACTTCCTGAATTATGTCCCCTGATTGTCCGAAAAATCGCCTATGGTCCCTCTGGAGGTCACAATTATTATCCGATTTGAAAAAACGCTTGACTCTATCACCGTTACACCCTACAGAAGGTTGAGTTTGAATTTCGAGAAAATTGGACCATAATTGCCAGAAAAAATGGCCGCCGTTTGTACGCGAACAGTGTAAAAATATGGTATGTCAAAGTTGTGGACCCTGTAGAGGTGACAATTTTAATTCGATTTTGATGAAACCTGAAATGCTTGTTTATAACCTAAAGATCTTTATTCTTTTCGATATTTGCGCATATCAAATTGTAACTTAATGAATTATGGCCTTTGATTGTAGGTAAAATCACTTTCGGTATTGCTTGTTCTCTGTCTATCTCTCGAACAATTATTATCTGATTTAAAAAAAAACTCTGATTATATTACTGTTTTGCACCGTAAGGAAGGTTGAGTTCGAATTTCGTGAAAATCGTACCAAAATTGCAGGACGAAATGATCACCGTTTGTACGCGAATAGTGTAAAAATATGGTATATCATGGTTGTGGACTCTCTACAGGTCACAATTCTTATCCGATTTTGACGAAAAGTAACATTTCTTGGTTGTGTACCGTCAAACCATAATCATTGTCGGCTTCGAATTTCATGAATATCAGACTGGAACTGACCAACAAAATGGCTGCTCCCAATACAGTATGAAATACAGGACTTAATGATGTAGGAAAAATCACTTTCGGTATTGCTTGTTCTCTATCCATCTCTCAAAAAATGTGGGCGTATCCTGCCTGGCAGTGCCAGCCTATCTTTTAGCTTGTGAACAGTGTAGAGGTCACAATTTTGAACCGATTTGGATGAAACTTTAAGTGCATGTTTATAACCCAAAGATCTTGGTTCCTTTCGATATTTGCGTCAATCGGGTCGTAACTTCCCGAATTATGGCCCCTGATTGTACAAAAAATCGCCCTTTTTAGCTTGTGGTCCCTCTGGAGGTCAAAATTGTTATCCGATTTAAAAAACCGTTTGATTATATCACCATTCCATGGTTATGAAGGTTCAGTTCGAATTTTGTGAAAGTCAGACCAAAATTGATTGACAAAATGGCCGCCGCTTGTACGCGAATAGTGTGAAAATATGTTATATAAAGGTTGTGGACCTTATAGAGGTCAGAATTTTGAACCGATTTTGATGAAACTTGACATGTATGTTTATAACCCAAAGATCTTGGTTCCTTTCAATATTTGCGCCCATTGGATCATAACTTCCTGAATTATGTCCCCAGATTGTCCAAAAAATCGCTTTTGTTAGCTTTTGATCCCTCAAAATTATTATCCGATTTAAAAAAACGTTTGACTATATCACCGTTACATGGTAATGAAGAGAGAGTGTGAATTACGTGAAGATCGGACTAGAATTGACGAACAAAATGGCCGCCGTTTGTACACGAATAGTGTGAAAATATGTTATATCAAGGTTGTGGACCCTATGGAGTATAGAGGTCACAATTTTGAATCTATTTTGATGAAACTTGACATGTATGTTTATAACCCAAAGATCTTGGTTCCTTTCGGTATTTGCGCCCATCGGGTCATTACTTCCTGAATTATGTTCCCTGATTGTACGAAAAATCACCCTGTTTAGCTTGTGGTCCCTCTGGAGGTCACAATTATTATCTGATTTGAAAAAAAAATGTTGATTATAAAAACCAAACAAAATCTAATGATTTTCTGATAATTCCTTAATATGCGACAACTCTTGTTGACTGCCCGGACGATTTGGCTGCTGTGTGGGCGTATGTTTCGTTGCCTGGCAACCTATTTTTTCCATTATTTGTACGTTTTTGTGAAAATAACCCATGTGCACTGCATGTACAGATATGATATGGTACCAGTACATGAAGTATGCAGACCAGAACTTCTATCTTATACTAAACTGTAATAATAGGACCAACGTACAACCCATAGAAATATAGACTAGAATAGCAATCACGTGACTTTTGACGTCTGGTGACGCGACTGCCAGGCGCCATCTTGGAAGGTGTAGTCAGTGTAAACAATATGGCGGGTCACTCGTGCCCTCCACTCAACCACACATGAAAAACGATCTGTGCGGACCACAGTGTTTTGCTTTTTGATGTTTTCTCTACAAAAATCCCTCGACGATAGCACAGGGTGTTAGTTTGCACAAGTAAGTATGAACATTTAATTAAATAGGTTAGGAAAAGCCAAATCAAAATCTCGACCAAGCCTATTGTATTTACTATTAGTATTAGGCCTAGTCTACTAAACTAGCCTATTAATTAGTATAGTATTATTATAAATTTATAGTTATATATAGTGTCACTCACAAGGTCTAGGCCTAGTGCAATTTTACCGTGCAATCGTAATAATTAGTTGGATTATTTTCTAAACTTAGATTTAAAAAAAAAAAAAAATCTTAAAAGATAGCATTGCATTTTCCCATGCGGTGGTTTTTTTGGTCGCTAGGCCCTAACTCTATACATCAAGGCCTAGGCCTATATATTATCATTATTATGCCGAGGTTCCATATGCTGGTGGTGGTGCCATCATACAATAGCGGTTTTACCGAAATTAGGAATAGGCCCAATGAATATCGCTAATTATGAAGAAGTTACCCTTTTAAATGAAGAGAATTTGCTTTGAAGTGTAGCCTAATAGTAGGCCTACTGTGGTGGTATGACCTACGACTAACAACAGAGTCTATTCTTAACTCTAAGATAGCCTTTTCTATGTTAGGCCTTGGCGTATGTATACTATTTCAATTTTAAGTAAACTTCTTTTTTTTTATAATAAGAAAATAAACATGACAAATTAATCTATATTGATGAACACAACTTCTACTTCTAGTCCCCTACTATTGATGAACACAACTTCTACTTCTAGTTCCCCTACTTTTATTTTGGGACTAACATATGATTTCATTTTATTTCAATAATTCGCTTGCGCGTAGGGGTCTTTAGCAGTGGGAGGAAACCTGAGTACCCGGAGGAAACCCGCGAGGTTGGGAAGGCGCCCCTATCTCCATACCACATACGCTCACACCAGATCTCGAAACCACAGCTGCAAGCCAGCGGTGACCGGCCAGCTAGAGGTTGAAGCGCGGCACTCTAGACCACTAGGCCATCTTAAGAGAAAGGTAGACGTTCACAGTTAGGGCGGCCTTAATTGACAAATTCCTCACAGAAATAAAAAAACAATAGGATAAATTAAAAGTCTTGATATTAATAAAATCTTGATAGACCTTAACGTCCACAGAATTGAATTTATTGAAAGTTTGAGTAAAATTGAATATCTAACACTTCAAGACGAGACCGTTCCTAACGAAGAGACTGCGCTGTATGATATTACTGCAGAAAGAATACCGGGGTTCCCTAGACAGTTTAATTTAAAAAAATATATATTTTAGCAGACAGAAATTTGGATGTCGAGACTAAAGCCAAAAGCACTCGTAGTTCCAGAAGTGGTAAGAGTACGACACACTCTCCGAAATCTGACAGACGACGTTGGGCTGTTGTAGAATTCTCGATAACCGAAATAAAGATTCAGACGACGTTGGGCTGTTGTAGAATTCTCGATAGCCGAAATAAAGATTCAGACTAAAAAGAAGAAACAAGAAGCAGAGATGACATTTACTGAAAAATGGGGTTGGAATGCAAACATTGTGAACTATATTTGAGGAGTTTCTTGGGATTTCCTCCCAATGATTTAAAGTTTATTGTTCGGTTCGGGGATCGAACATGGAACTTTAAGCTCGGCGAGCCAACATCTTACTCACTGAGCCATCATGTAGTTGTATTATGTCTGTAAATTCAATAAAATCAAAACATGTGTTATAGTTGTCCATAGCCTATTTTAACTTGCCTACAGATATAGATGTACTTCGTGATGAAAAATCTGTGCTTCGAAAAATTACATCTATGGTTATGAACGGAGAAACTGCATTCATCCGACTGAGTTCTAACTGAGGGAACGCAATGATACGCTTTGGTCACATGGAATAGAGATTGTGTGCCCCCTTAGTTATTGTACCCCCTTTCAAATAGAAAATATGGGGTCTCAATGCAGTTTTCAATACCATAATCATAATGATCAACCAGTGCCAAACACTATGGCGCAGATCTGCTACAACAATTATTGTCTTTTTAAGCCCCCCCCCCCCACAAATTAAAAAACAAGTATTATGTATTTTTAATATTTCATTCATACATTAGTAACGATATGATAGCATTGTTTCATGTTTGACGCGAGTGATAGCGCTCGCTTTTCTCGACTCGCGCAAATGTCAAAATAGAAGAGCTTTTCTTTTTTTTTCTGTACTCAGAGCAGGCGCGGATCCAGGATTTTTTGCAGGGGGGGGTCTAGGTTTGATAAATGCTTAACTAATTGCGCTCAACCGATTAATTTGGTAAATTAGATTCAATTTGGTTCATTCTGACGTATTTCAGATCTAAATCGCCAATAAACCGATTAATTTGGTAAATTAGATTCAATTTGGTTCATTCTGACGTATTTCAGATCTAAATCGCCAATAAAATCGCATAAAAAATTTTCAAGTCTGAGCAGGGGGGGTTCCGGACCCCCTGGACCCCCCCTCTGGATCCGCGCCTGGATATAATCGCTGTCGTCACATTTTGCATATTTGTCAAAAACGAACCCCCAAACTGCAAAGAAAGCCCATGTAAAACAATCTTCGAATATTGTCCAATGGGAATTTTGGTTTTAGTCCGCAAAACCAAATGGCAAGTAAATATTTTTGTTCATGCGAAAATATTCATTATTTTTGTTGTATATTAATGACTAACTAGGAAGCACACTAATAAAAGGTAATACATGCTGGCCGTCGAGGTTATCGATCCAAGCATTATTCTATAAAGTGTCAAACCATTATTCTATAAAGTATGCAATATGGGTTTTCTCCAGATCCTCCGGTTTCCTCCCGCTGCTAAAGACCCCTACGCTCAAGCGAATTATTGAAATACAATTAATTAAACCATGTTAGTCCCAAAATGACCTAGTTTGTGTCGAGTTGACGTTAAAACTATCTCTCTCTTTTCTCTCTCTCTCCAATTAGATGATTTGATTCGTGCGTGCATGCTGTCAGCCAGTAGTAACGGTAAATTTTCCCGCGGTTAGACGCCTCTGACCAATGAAAAAAATAGTTGTTTGATTGAGTTTCTTGTGCGATTTTCTATAATTAGCTGTAAGGACGTCTCCGATTTATGCCATTCCATTATCCGATTTGACGTGTATTCCACTAAGTAATAGCATGCGGCTCAAATCATGCTTAAAATTTAATGCAAAGGAAAGGTCTATGACACTGCTGTTGAAAAATATGTAGAATTTGGATTCTAAAATATGAATATATAAATTAATATTAAAGTTCAACTGTCTGTGGCTTTTGTTTATCAAGTCAGTGTAGGAGTGAAAGATTGATACTGCAGTAGAGCAACAAATACACAAATCAGTAATTAATTTTAATAATTAAATGTGTAAATTAGGCCTAAATTCTGTGGACTCAAGAGACATTTATTAAAGCCCCAATATCACTCTTGTTGTAACTGAATAATATGTCCCAAT
The DNA here is from genome assembly GCA_036850965.1 of Patella caerulea. Lineage (NCBI taxonomy): Eukaryota > Metazoa > Mollusca > Gastropoda > Patellidae > Patella > Patella caerulea. The sequence goes on along the minus strand of JAZGQO010000001.1, from coordinate 41,934,051 downwards.
CTTCATTCTGGTCAACAAATTGTATTATTTTACAATATTCCAATTAATTGATGATATAAATTTCATTTTAACACACCTAATTTGAAAAAATATTGGAAAAATTGAACTTATTGATTTGAAAAGTGTAACGTAAACCTTTTCAAATGTGAATTGGATTTTAAAATATTTTCGAACCCTCTGGAAAAGTAAAATAGGATGTAATGGATAATTTACACAACAGGTAATTTACACTAAAACATCTAGTACTTAGAATAAGGCTATTATTTATTTTCTGGAGCTACCAAGCCTTATTGTCCCTTTAACGATATTTTCCAACCGAATACTTTTTTGCAACAAATTTTAAATTCTTCGGTAAATTCCACAAATTCTGCGCCAAAGAATGAAATAAGAATAAGCGTAAATGCAAGATAATATAAATTAGTTGGCACTATTTAAACAATTACATTTATTAGAAATTGTAACACCAACGTGAAAACAAAATTGCCGCACGGTCATAGTTCAAAATAATAGGTTGCACTATCATAAAGACGCAAAGAATAGAAAGCTCCTCGCAATATATAGCACGATTTGTAGGGTTTACTTTTCACGTCATACAACTTCCAATATGGCCGACTTAAGACGTCGTTGTAAAAGACGTCATTGCTATTCTAGTCTATATTTCTATGGTACAACCTAAAGAACTAATAAGGAAGCAATAAATCCTTTGAATCCAGAGTTCGAGAATATATTTACATGTAAAATATTTTTATTAATGCAACTAAAAAATTAAATTTTATTGCAGAGAATCTCCTGAGAAACTTTTTGAGGTGTTTATGGAAGTGGCTAAACCAAATGGAGAAATTGAAGGTATGTTTGTCTACAGGTTATAAAACTTATAATTAAACTATGTTAATTAGTAAACCTGTCAAATCTTACAAATATATAGTACCAAGGCAGAATTGGAACTGTAAATAAATTGAGCTTAAACATACATTATGCAAGAGCTAAATTATTAATTAGACATTAATTAACTTATCCAGATCATAATCAGCTAGCCGGCGATATTTACTGGATTAGGCTCAGATTTTCTGCTCAACATTCAATCATGATTTAATCATGGAATGGGTAATTGAGACTTATGTTTTTATCGTACTGACTTCAGTAATGATGGACTAGGCCGAAAATTCAATCGCTGAATTTTCAGTTCAGAGTGGATCAAATTTAACTGAAATTTTCATCAAATTCCTTTTACATTATCTAGTTTGTAACTAATATAGTGAGAACTGCCAGCTCCTTATCTAATCTCCCATAATGTATCTTTGATATTTATTTTTAAAGAAAGATATATTATATAAGATTTAGATAAATGGCTGGTCGTTCTTAGTATAATAGTTCAAAAATAGATAATGCTTTTAATGAAAATTTCATTCAAATTACATTATTGTGAATAAAGATAGTAGTCTTGGAAGGTTTGACAAGATGTGTGCATTGATTGTAACCACTGTACTGGTTGTTCGAGTCTTAGCCGCAGTTCACTATTTTGAATTATGTCATATAAACTGGTCATGATTGTAATCACGGTACTGGTTGTTCGAGTCTTATCTGCAGTTCACCAATTTTTACATTGATAGGGTGCCCCATCTGCCAACTGAAAAGTTGTTCTTGACACGTTGATCCTGCACGTTTCTGTTGAATGACTTACTACTGATTTCTAACAGTCTCGCACACACGTTGAGGCTATAAATAGCAACAGCATGCGGAAATGTTCAAAACACCAAGCACTACTACAGCCGTAAAAAATCTATTGTTGACGATTCTGAATAGCAATAATATTTAACTTTTTGGTTATTACGGCATCTTTAGAAATTACGCTCGTTTTATTTTTTAAATTGCCTTATAATTAGCTGTACCATTAGAAGCTGCATATTTTGGTTAAATACAAATAATATCTCTGACTCAAAATCCGTACAGCAAGAATATGATACTAGCAGTAGTTTCATTTTACTTTTACAAGGTTCTTAAAAATATTGTTGAGTTGCCTGATATTTGTGCTTCTAAATTCAATTTCTTGTTCCATGTTTCGTAAAAAAGTAGTCTTGATTATCCCGACCCGTCAATTAGACGTAGAATGATCGGTAGACTAGTTAAGAAAGACTAATTTCAAAACAAGGGCACGTAACCTATCTTTTACTCAATAGTGTATAGATGTTATGGACGCCACTCCAAACCATTTTTCAGTATTATTTATGTATGGTTTAATGATCATAGCTTATGAAGTACAGCATGGTCGTTTTTTAGTGACTATAAATGTGTGAAACAGATTTAAGGCTTTCTAAATATATTAGTATTATTGTGGTGTAATTGTCGAGATATTTGGAGATATTCATTTAGGGTGGGGCTCCCTAACATTGAATTATAAACTGGTCATGATTTTGGTCCTGTTGTGTTAATGAATGATTATGTCTAATTAATAGTTTATACATGTATAATATTTAAGGCCTATAGTATAGAAAGACCTGTAATATAAACAGATTTAGCTTTTGCTTCATGCAAGTATAATAATGTTTACGTTTATAATTTGGGTTGTTGAGATACCCACAGTGGCTCAGTGAGTAGAGTGTTGGGCTGTTGGCTCTTAACAAGAGGTTTTGGGTTAGCTTCTGTTGTTCGCCAAGAAAATTACTCCAAATTTTCCCCCTTGTCACTGGTGCAGAATGGATGGGTGGAAGAACTGTGCTCCTGGTATTTGAAGAAGAATGCCAAATTTCCCTTACCGGTATGATGTATGCTTGTCTTCCTTACCTTAGTTCATACAGTAAAGTAAGATTCTAAATCCATTTCATATTCAGTTAATTCAGGTTGTTGGTTTAGAATTGAAAGGGTTTAATTTATTTGTTTAATATTTATGAAAGCTTCCGAATTTAAATTGTAAATTTATACCTAAATTTTTATATTTCCAGAACCATTTATACTTCAACAATATCCTGAGTACTACAAAGATCAGGTATAATGAATATACATGTATCCTTAAAATAACTACAGTGGACTCTGTGACATCCGATGTCTGATCACTCCGGATTTCTGTGACATCCGACATGATTTTCAAGTCCCGATTTATTTCCTTATTACTACAGCCAAAAGAAATCTGATAAGTCCGGATTCTGTCAGTTCCGGATTACGACATCAATCAGCCGTCCCGTCACATAATTTCCATTGCATTGTCACCGTATAATCCGGCCTTAAATCGGTAGGTGTCAGGCAATTATCAATCAATTGTCCGTTATATTAAAACTTGATGGGTGTGAAGCCATAAAAGATTAACAAGCGATCACCAATCAATTATCGGTAAGATTAAAACTCGCTATCGTGTAGGTCTTTGTTGATTACCTTGATAATTTTATAATCTCTTGTAAGACAGTAACTGTGACAAATACTCAAGAATATCTACAAATTTTCCTACGAATTCGGTCGTACAAATTATTCCTAGCACCTGTTACAAACATTCGTTGAGCATGCCTATTGAACCCGAATAACGTAGCCTAAGCTTGTCCACGTTGAACTGAAATGAGAGGACGTTACGGTTTATGACCTTGACCCTCATCGTCAATAGCTGCGGTTAACTAAACACAGAAATATATAACAAACGCCCCGTAGTATTTTAACCATTGCCGATGAGGGTCAGTCAAGTTCATAAAACGGCCGCTGAGAACGTAACGTTCGCTCACTTCAGCTCAATGTTTGTTCACCCAACAGATTTCACCGAACCGCATGACGAAGACCTTGACATAGGACGACAGATAATCAATGAACATGTGATAGCAAACACAAGCGTGCGATCATCTGATGATGACGAAGAAGATAAAATAACGTCGGACCTGACCTATTCAAAATGCCTACGCATGTTGCATGAAATAAAAATTATGTTAGGAAATTTTGAATGTAGAGAAAAGTTTATCATTTTTAAAAGGAATAATGCTCGAGTGATTCGAGCAACATTGTAATAATAGTTCTGGTTTTCGAAGTTACAATATTACCGGTTTTGACAAAACTGGGAATTCCAACACTCTGTGACTTCCGACATATTGTCACGATCCCGTACGATGTCGGATTTGACCGAGTCCACTGTATATTATGTCTGAATTTGGTTGGATATGCTGTGTAAAGTGGGTTTACATCTGTCAACAATTTCGTAGAGAAAGTAGGATGTTAAATCTGGTTAAACCCCATTTCATATATGTCAACATCATGGGTTCCATGTCTGCCATATATGCCAGTCGAGACCTAGGGCCATGGAAAATTACCATAACTAGATCAATGCGACCCAACGGTCATTTTGCACGCCGGAAAAATGGCCTTTTTTCAAAAACCCAATTTTCAAACACGGCTACTATCGACATCCACTATGTAACTATAACATTGTACGGCCATTGCAGAATAATGTGTATGTAAAAATAGAAGAAGCCACATTAACTCATGATTGGTGTTATAGAGTTGTATACATAATAGTCGTCAGTAGATTATACTGGACATTTTTTGATAATTGATGATGATTGTCGTGTAGTAGAACAATAAAAGTTAATTGATATTCGGGAATCTTATCAAAGGTGTGAAACAGTTCATTCTTAGTCAATCACGTATTGTCCATGTGTCATAAGAATTTTCTAGAACAAAGCCGTTTACCGCTATTACAGTTACAGACTATAAAACGAGATTGTTATGATCTTCAAAAAAAGGAAAATTAATATGAAGTACTGCTCTTCGAATCCAACCAACTGTCATATTAAATATAACAGCATAGAAATTACGTAAATCCTTAACAACGTACATGTTGGGAGAAAATTGCATTATAATTTTTTTATAGTGATATTATGGCCTTGTGGGAATTGTAGAAATAATATCTAGAGATTAGTTAACTTGCTTACCGACAAATTAAGAATATTACGTATTCCAGTGCTATTGTGTAGCAATATTGATAATTCCACGTGTTAGAAAAATTGTCGTGCATAAATATATTGTAAATCTTATACACGACGATATTCTAGGCGGCGCTAGTATCGCTTGAACATGAATGCCATGTTAGCTATCCGACAGTTATTCGTTACTAAGATTTTCGTCAATATTCTGTGGCCCGTAACGCCGTAAGAGATGTTCTAAAACCAATGTGAAATATATGCCGTGGATAATTATATATTTATCTTCATATCAAAGTTATTGTATTACAACTCATAATTATCCAGATCAATGTGAGCACGTGGTAATTACGTGTCAGCCACTGACATGGTTTTCTTCAGCTATTTCGATTATTTAAGTAGCCAAAAGAGAATATTTAACTTTATCACAAGACTTACAATAAATATTTCATTTTTAAGTCTAATATATAATTTTTTGTGTACCTCATGCTGACAAAGTGGTATACACATGTGAATTCACAATACCCGACCGTGAATAAAAAACATGAAATATGGATTTATTTTGCAAAGTTTTCGTACGTTATCAAAAATGACCGGTAGTTAAAATTTTGAAGTGGAAGCCCTGGTCAACATATAAAAAATTAGCTGCACAAAGAGAACCAATGTTGAGATACCAGATTTTGTGTTCTTACTGTTGATCAGAATCTTCAGTTTAATACCTGAGCAATTTGACTAAAATCATTTGCGTTGGCCTTTAAATGCTTATCTTTGTTACTTGGGCACAACATAGGCAACTAACAAAAAACATAACAGAAGATCTACTGGTAAAACCCAAATAGTGTGTTACATGTATTGTCAAACAGTGTTCTGGATGAGATGTGGATTTGTCGTCATTGACAATCGCACATTAAGTCACAAGCCACTAAAATTATTCTGCAGTCTTTCAAGATCAGGAATTTGAGATCCAATCTGCCCATTTCAGTTACAGTGACACCATGGACCAGTATCATTGTGCATGATCATCTTATCTACATTTGTATAGTGTAATGTACCTTAGTTATGAAATAAAAAAAATCATTTATCAAATTGCCAACTCAAAGTTATATTTTACTTTTTAGGAAGTACTAAAATCCTCTCCAAAATTTGCATATCCCTGTGAGATAGATTGGTAAGTATTTCTACACTAATTATATTTATTCCCCAGTTGGTATCAAAAAATACACATTTCTTTTTAAATTATAATTTTTCAAACAATCTGTAGTTGGGAAGAGAATAAACCCTTTTACCATCACACATGCTGTTATTTGAACTTTTGGTGTTTGTGTGTGCCAACTCCTTGTCTTTAGATCATCATAAGGTCTACTAATTTGAGTCAAATTGTGTTGTTTCTATTCCATAATTGTTCAAGTATTTAAACTTGCCTTTATGATGGTAGGTTGTATATTACAGAATAAAATGGGGGGGGGGGAGGATGGCCGAGTGGTTAGGACATGCACGCTGCATCATAAGGTCTGTCATGGTGGAGTCAATTGGCGTGGTTTTGATTCCCTGGGTTGTACGTGACAAGATGAAGGGTCGCCTGTCCAGCCTTGTTGATTTTCTCCAGGTCTTCCAGTTTCCTCCCACTGCTAAAGACTGCAGGTGAAATATTAAACGTCAAATAATACCATATGTTGGTCCCGAAATGACCTAGTTTGTGTTGTGTGGACATTGAACTCTCTCTCTCACTCCCTCACAAACTAAACCAGGTGGGGGTAAAGTTACCTTTGAAATGTGGCCATGGTAAAGGAGACGAAAAGATTGGGAACCTCTGTTATTTTGAGAAAGATTTTCTGGGTCATTCCATGTCAAGATGACCAAATTTCGGAAAGTTGGGAACATGACCCACTCCAAAAAAATTATAGAAAATATTTGTCATATTACATGGACTTAAGCTAACAAATCCAAAATTAAAGCTCTCTGGGTTGAAAACTCACTGATTTAAGGTCATTTGGAATTGGGGTAATTTTTATCAAGGTTTTCGGGTGCTTTAAACTCTTAATAGGAGTAGAGCACTCTATCTTTCTTAGCTAAAACAACTTTTGGTGCAGATTATGAATTTACCATCACACGTAATATGCGATTCACACGGTTCGTACCAGGTGGCAAAATGTAGGACAAATAAACTATTTACTTTTTTTTCAGGATTTCCACAGCCACATGCAAAGTCACTATTGCATACACAAACTCCAAATTTGTCATAGTTAGTGTCAGTTTGTCTTTTATCAATTTACAAAAGATTCTGAGGCGATGGGATATATAGTTTTCCTAATATTCAGTCTCAAAATTCAGTGCACATTGAAAACATATAATGAAACTTCACTACCGTACTATAACATACATTTAAGACTATGCTGTATATTTGATAGCTTATAATTTTAATTGGCAGTTGAAATCTGTGGTGATAAATGTTGGGCACATCAACACCAGATTTTTGAGTTATCGTCTACAGACTGCAAATCTGAGAGTTTGGTGCATGCCAAACCCCTGTCACGTTCCTTTCAGAATTAAAGATTGAGCACGCACCAAAAACAAAACAATAGGGAACATCTTAGGACGTAAGGAAAAATCAGCATACATAGTTTTGAGACGAAGCATATTGCGGCCTGTATTTTTGAGGCCAATGTTATAGTGAAACTAGACTGGCTCAGTCTCTTTAATTTATTTTACATTTCGATTTATATAAAAGTATTAATTTTTAGTAAACCAACACTTTCGTTTCCATTTGTATAAAAAAAAAAATTTGAGTAAACCTGTAACCAGCAACAGAGACTGGACAATTTGCGAGCTTCACAATAAAATGGGCGTTCTTTGTCCTGTTTTACGTTGTTCCTTATTAGGGATGATTGACAGTTGTCAAGCAAGCCCCGAGTCACGTGACACGAATTTATAAATGTAATGTCTAAGATAAATTAAGTTTGATATTTACCTTCATGAATCATGTGTCTCGAATGGAGTGCAAAGCAGTCATGCTGAAACCGTCTGCGGGCTGATGTCACGTTTTTGTTTCCATTCGGCTTCGTCCCGATACGCATGAACTGGCTTCGTTAAGTTGTTATAATGATGTCGTGTGTAATTATTTATGTTCATTCACCTCATCCTATACGTTGTATCCGTTCATTCGACAGATATTGTCCGTCAACAAAATTCTTAGATCGTTAAGTATCACTAAATAACAATAACTGTTATCCACAACAAACATCTCGCACCTACACCAGTTTGCCAGTGCAAATGCAGTAATCACGTGCACGACGTCACACGACCTACATAATGCAGATTGACCTACTAGATGAGAATGAAGCTCTATTTGCCCAGTCTCTAGAGATTACGTTTTTTTTTCGTTTTTGTTTTTGAGAGGACTGGCCAATTTTTGGTGTGTGGAGAAGACTGGCCACCAGTCTATAGTGAAACTACAAGACCTATTTGCGCCTATCGGAATGTAATTTCCTGAATTATGGCCCCTGATTGTCCGAAAAATCACCCTTTTTAGCTTGTGGTCCCTCTGGAGGTCACAATTATTATCCGATTTAAAAAAACGTTTGATTATATCACCATTACACCCTAAGGAAAGGTGAGTTCGAATTTTGTGAAAATCGGACGAAAATTGCCATACAAAATGGCCGCCCGTTTGTACGCGAATACTGTTAAAAAATGGTATATCAGGGTTGTGGACCCTGTAGAAGTCACATTTTTAATTCGATTTTGATGAAACTTGAAATTCATGGTAGTAACCCAAAGATCTTGGTTCCTTTCGTTATTTGCACATATCCGATCGTAACTTCCTGAATTATGGCCCCTGATTGTCCGAAAAATTGCCTATGGTCCCTCTGGAGGTCACAATTATTATCCGATTTAAAAAAACGTTTGACTCTGTCACCGTTACACCCTACGGAAGGTTGAGATCGAATTTCGAGAAAATCGGACCATAATTGTCAGAAAAAATGGCCGCCGTTTGTACGCGAACAGTGTAAAAGTATGGTATATCAAAGTTGTGGACCATGTAGAGGTCACAATTTTAATTCGATTTTGATGAAACCTGAAATGCTTGTTTATATTCTTTTCGATATTTGCACATATCAAATTTTAACTTAATGAATTATGGACTTTGATTGTAGGAAAAATCACTTTCGGTATTGCTTGTTCTCTGTCGAACAATTATTATCTGATTTAAAAAAAAACTCTGATTATATTAAGGAAGGTTGAGTTCGAATTTCGTGAAAATTGTACCAAAATTGCCGGACGAAATGGTCGCCGTTTGTACGCGAATAGTGTAAAAATATGGTATATCATGGTTGTGGACTCTCTACAGGTCACAATTCTTATCCGATTTTGACGAAAAGTAACATTTCTAGGTTGTGTACCGTCACACCATAATCATTGTCGGCTTCGAATTTCATTAATATCAGACTGGAACTGACCAACAAAATGGCTGCTCCCAATACAGTATGAAATACAGGACTTAATGAGGAAAAAGCACTTTCGGTATTGCTTGTTCTCTATCCATCTCTCAAAAATGTGGGCGTATCCTGCCTGGCCGTGCCAGCCTATCTTTATATATAGCGCGATTTATCCAAGATGCCTGCTCAAATGCGCTTAGTCGTAAGCTCTCGTGAAAAGAATAGTCTTCAATCTGGATTTAAAGGTGTTCGTATCATCTATTTGTTTTAGTGTTAGGGGTAGATCGTTCCATAAAACAGCAGCAGACTTCATAAACATGCTATCACCGTAGTTGGTTCTGGGTGTAGGGACAGAAAGTTGGAGTCCACTGCCTGATCTTGGCGTACGTGTTGGTTTGTATTCTTTAAGTAATTCTTGCAGATATTGAGGTGCTCTGCCATTAATGGAGTTGTGAGCGATGACTAGAATTTTATATTGGATTCTGTATCTTATAGGGAGCCAATGTAATTCTTTTTGAGCTGGTGTAATGTGTGATCTGATTGGAGTTTGGGTAACTAATCTAGCAGCAGTATTTTGAATCCTTTGGAGTTTGTTAAGTAAAGGTTGATTGATTCCATATAATAGGCTGTTACAATAGTCAAGTTGTGATGTTACTATGGCCTGAACAAAAGATTTTACAGAAGAGTTATCTAGATATAGCCGAATAAGTCTAATATTTCTGATATGAAAATGTGCCTTTCTACTTATATTATTGACATGTTGGTCTAAGTGAAGTGTGGAATCCAAGATTCCGAACACTGGCTAAAGGTTGAATAACACAGTTTCCTAATTCAAAGTCCGGAAGGTTAATTTCAGATCTCGACTGTTTGGAGCTAATAATGAGGTATTCCGTTTTTTCATCGTTCAGTTTTAAGAAGTTATTTGTCATCCAATATTTGATATCTTCTATACATTTTTGCAATTTAGACAGAGAACCTTTAGCCGTTTTAGAGTCTGTTGGTTTAAATCCCAGATAGAGTTGGGTGTCGTCTGCATAGAAATGGAAATCTAATCCATAGCTGAAAGCTATGTCGCCAACTGGAAGTGTATAGACAGTAAACAGAATCGGACGTAGTACAGACCCTTGTGGAACACCGTATATAAGATTGTTGGGGTTTGATTTGATATTATTAATGATAACTGATTGATGGCGATTACTCAAATATGAAGATAACCATAGAAAGGCATCACCGATAACTCCAATGCGTTCTTCAAGAGTTTTAAGAAGAACTTGATGGTCAATGGTGTCGAAAGTTGCTGAGAGGTCCAACAAAACTAGAATAGCTGCCCAATTAGCATCTACTGATTGAAGAAGGTAGTTCTGAACGTGCAAAAGCGCTGTTTCAGTACTGTGACCTGTTTTGTATGCAGACTGCATGACCTCTTCGAGTTTGTTTTCTTGCATATGCTGTCTCAACTGTGATGCTATGACACGTTCAAGTACATTAGATATAAACGGTAGGTTGGAAACGGGTCTGTAGTTCTTAAAGACATCTTTGTCAAGAGATGGTTCTTTTAGGAGAGGGCTTATCAAAGCATGTTTTAGAGCTTTGGGTACCTCCGCTTGTAATATAGACTGATTTATTATTAGACATATTGTTGTATTCTTTGAATGGCATTTAGTAATTGGAACATAATCAAATAACACACTTTTAGGGAATAACAATTACTATGGTTTATTTCACTGCGACGTTTCAACAAGGTTTCACAAGTCGTTATCAAGCATAATACACAAATACGTAAAGAATGAGAAAAATATGAATATATATATATATACAAACATCAGCGTAGACCATCCAATTAAATGTAAGGAAAGTGAGCATGAGTAGCTATTACAAGCTATTATTAAAACAAAGGTGCACCGTTGTATATATTAGGATTATACAATTAATAGATGAAACAGGGGATTAACAAGATCATCAAAATTTGAAACCATACTCATTATACCATGGTTGAAACCAGTATATACTACGAATAACTAAATAAACATTCATAAATATAAAACAGTGGATTTATAGATTTATATTAAAGCCATAATCTGGGGTACTCCCACTGTGCCAGTTTTTGTCCCCCGCCTTTCGAAGAAAGTTGGGGGACTATTAAAATGGGTTCGTCCGTCCGTCTGTCTGTCTGTCCGTCACACTGTTTGGGACACAATAGCTCTCTTCCTAATTGAGCTAGAATGTTCAAACTTGGTGTATGTGTTTATTAGGTCAATGCCTTGATGGAGTTCGAAGATGAGCATTTTCCGCTTAGGGTAAGCAGAGATAAGCAATTTGATTGGTTGATGCTTTTGGGACACGATAACTTTAGTTCTAATTAAGTGAAAGTGATGAAACTTGGTGTATAGTTTCATTACAGTAATACCTTGACTAAGTTCGATAATGAGCATTTTCTGCTCAGGGTAAGCAGAGCAATTTGATTGGTCGAGACTTTGGAAAACAATAACTCTCCTTCTAATTGAGCTAAAATGTTCAAACTTGGTGTATATGCTTATTAGGTCAATGCCTTGATGGAGTTCGAAGATGAGCATTTTCCGCTTAGGGTAAGCAGAGATAAGCAATTTGATTGGTTGATGCTTTGGGACACGATAACTTTAGTTCTAATTAAGTGAAAGTGATGAAATTGGTGTATAATTTCATTACAGTAATACCTTGACTAAGTTCGATAATGAGCATTTTCTGCTCAGGGTAAGCAGAGCGATACGCAATTGGATTGGTCGAGACTTTGGAACACAATAACTCTCCTTCTAATTGAGTTAAAATGTTCAAACTTGGTGTATATGCTTATTAGGTCAATGCCTTGATGGAGTTCGAAGATGAGCATTTTCCGCTTAGGGTAAGCAGAGATAAGCAATTTGATTGGTTGATGCTTTGGGACACGATAACTTATTAGGTCAATGCCTTGATGGAGTTCGAAGATGAGCATTTTCCGCTTAGGGTAAGCAGAGATAAGCAATTTGATTGGTTGATACTTTGGGACAAGATAACTTAGGTTCATCTTGATTGATGATTTTTATGCCAATACAATGACTGCATTCTCATTTAGTAATGGATTCGACAGTAACAGTGTATAGAAACGATTGACTTGGACACGAGGGCCCTTTCCCTTGGCCAGAGGGGCTCTTTTGTCTGCCTTCAGGGTCCCCCTAACTGGGGTACATTTTTATACGCCCACATTGAAATGTGGTCGTATATTGTCGTCGCCCCCGTCCGTCGGTCCGTCGGTCCGTCCGTCGGTCCGGCGTCCACAATTGCTTGTGGACGCTCTAGAGGCTAAAGTTAATATCCGATTGACTTTAAATTTATACACAGTGTTTAAGGTCATGAGACGAAGAAGCCTATTGTTTTTCAGCGATTTCCGATAATGACTACCAGAGTTATGGCCCTTGATCACTTCAAAAAATCTTGTGGACGCTCTAGAGGCCAAAGTTAATATCCGATTGGCTTTAAATTTATACACAGTGTTTAAGGTCATGAGACGAAGAAGCCTATTGATTTTCATCGATTTCCGATAATTAGTGCCAGAGTTATGGCCCTTGATCACTTCAAAAAATCTTGTGGACACTATAGAGGCCAAAGTTAATATCGGGTTGGCTTTAAATTTATACACAGTGTTTAAGGTCATGAGACGAAGAAGCCTATTGATTTTCAGCGATTTCCGATAATTAGTGCCAGAGTTATGGCCCTTGATCACTTCAAAAAATCTTGTGGACGCTTTAAAGGCCAAACTTATCATCTGATTGACTTCAGCTTGATACACAGAGTTTAAGGTGTTGAAACGAACAAGTATATTGATTTTCAATGAATTTTGATAACTGAACAGCTAAATCCATGATTTTAAATGTTTCATGTATATATACTATTTCAATTGTTAGCGTGTGGTAAAACTTTATAAAAAGCAATCAAATTCTAATGATTTTCTGATAATTACATAATGAGTTGTTACTCTTAATCAGTTTTTAGAGTATTACAAATGTTTCATTACCGAAAAAAGTAAAAATATGCGACAACCCTTGTTGACTGCCCAGACGATTTAGCTGCTGTGGGCGTATGTTTCGTTGCCTGGCAACCTATCTTCATTTTTCTCGTCGGTTTTAGCATTTTTCTTTATAAAACACTGGATGACACTTCGTGTACGGTTTGATTGCTCGATACATTGAAAAAAATAAATGTGCGATTAATCAATATGTGTCTTCTATTTATTTTGGGATTTCGGCGGGGGACATCAGCCTCACTGTTGGCTTGTTAATCCCTGGATTATCCTGGATTAACTGATTTTAATTAACAGCCTTAATTGGCTTAATCAAGTGGGCCAATTTTATGGTGTAGAGAACTGTGTTCAACAGATTATTCGTTCAGCATAAGGCATGTAAACTGCTTCATCTTATTTTATCATGATGATAAGCAATTTTTGGTTAAAACTTACTTAAGTGGTGAACTTCGTTCAGAGGGCAATATATATATATGGAACCACTGTCATTTGTCAACAACATTATAATCTGACAGATAGCACAAGGTGGCAAACGTTCAAGTACATGTTAGTTTCATACCAGCTAGCTGCTTGTGACTCTAGCAGTAGCAAACCCAGAAAAAGGAAATACCGGCAGTTGGAAGACAGACTGGGGACAGAAAAGCGGCGCCTCCATGAAGGATATTACATCGTCATCGAGTACAGGGATGCTGTCTCCCATTAGTTGGATTGTAAGATGTATTTTGTTTGATTAAATAAAATGTTTAAATGATAACTTGTACATTATATGCTAAAAATTTTAAATATTGTATTTTAGTATAGTAATGTGTAAAAAAAAGGGTAGAATTAAAATGGAATAAAATGTTAAATTAAACTGTTGATCCTCTGGTAAACCCTTAACCCTTAATCCTAACTAATCCCCAGTGGGAGTAAACTCATAATCTTTGCATTTGGTGACAACTGTTTAGAAATATAACTTTTAAGTAAATGTATAGACAATGATAGATACATAAACATTTATCATATTGTGGAAGTTACGGGGTTATAAATATGAGAGGTGTGGTATAGAATATACAATATTTATAATTGAATCATGCAAGAAGTTGAATATGGTTTACATGGGGAATTACTGGGAATGAACTGTGTTTCCAATTTATTTGGTTCATTTTTGGTTCGTGTCTTCTAATGTTGATCGCCTCGTGTATTCCTCTGTTTCGTTTGTTGTGGTGGTTCACGGCCAACGTTTTTACCTTGGTCCAATCAACACGGTGCCGTGGGTTCTCGTTCAAATGTTCAGCAACTGCAGATTGGTTGGTGGGGGCTTTTGACATATGTTCTTTCAGACGGATATCTAATGGTCTTTTGGATTCTCCAATGTAAATTTCCTGACAGCTGCAGTGGATTTTATAGACACAGCCTTTTGGTGAGAATGGTTAGGAAATGTTGCCGTGGAATGGTATGAAAATTCTAATTGGGGGTTTACCGTTTTAGGGTTTATCAGGTTTTGGTGGGTCGGAAAGAGTGGCATTGATGACATTGTTGACCATTTTTTCTGAGTATCCGTTCTGGCGGGTAAATACTTCTTTTAAATGTTGGATTTCTACAGGGAGGGATTCTGGGTCACAAATATTCTTGGCTCTTTTGGTTAAAGTGGTGATAATGCCTGATTTTATGCTGTTGGGGTGGTTAGATTTGTAGTGGATATATTGATCTGTAATCCATGAATCTGTTCATAATAGTTATCTCCCCACATGAAGTAAGTTGAGTCCAGACATTGCTTGATAAGGAGAATTATTGTGTCAACTTGTAGTGATGCATCCAACGGTGAGGAGGACTGGTGGAAGCGGGTTTCAAGAACTCTCAATGCATCTGATCTTCTCTTGAAGTACATTAGTGAACAGATCAACTACGTCGTATGACAGCATTTTCCCTGGGGTTCTGTCATCTTTGACACGAAGACAAAAATCAGTTGAGTCCTTTAGTAATCTTTTCTTCTTCCAAAAGTGACTTCAAAATTTTATCGTAATTTTTTACATGTGCGTTGGTTGGATCTTTTCTGAGGCGTCGATAGGTTGTTGTGTCTTTGAGTAAGTCTTCAACAATCGTAAGATATTCATCCGTGTTAATTACTACAGTAGCTTTCCCCTTATCAGCTGGCACGATTGTTATCTTCGAGTAATTACGTAATTCTTTTAGTGCCCTCTTCTGGTTCGGGGTGATGTTACTTGGTTGAGGTTTGGCTTTAAGAAGTAGGTCGGTTACTTGATGTCTGAGGTATTCCACCTTCCCAACTGGTGCTAGTTGTTGTAGTCCCTTTTCAATATTAGCTATAAAGGTATCTGTATGAGGTTTTTGGTTGGATGGTACAAAGTTGAGTCCCTCGCAGAGTAGGTTGATTTGATCTTCTGTTAAATCTCAGTAACTAATGTTGACCACTGTTTTGGTTAGGTAATCATTGGTGGTATTACTTTTGGAGTAGGGTGTAGTCTTCTCTTTGGTTTGTTTCAACTTGTTTTTTGGTATGTTTTAGTTTAACTTGTTTATTTCAAACTGACCTGCGATTTTTTCTGTATTTCATTGGATTTCTGAAGGTCAACGTTTGTGATGACATTTTTGAGCTCAGCTTGAAGTTGGTTGGTGCTTATGGAGAGTTTCTGCTTTTCATTTCTGTAGTGTTGAAGTCTTTCTCTTAGTAAACATTTGCTAGCATATTTAATAATCTTTTTAGCAGCATTTGAGTTGACTGGAGATTTAACAATTAAGTCTTTAGGAATTAAGTCACTATTTCTACATCTCATTAAGAAGGTCCCACTTATTTTCTATACATTTACTTAAAAGTTATATTTCTAAACAGTTGTCACCCAATGCAAAGATTATGGCTTTAATATAAATCTATAAATCCTCTGTTTTATATTTATGAATGTTTATTTAGTTATTCGTAGTATATACTGGTTTCAACCATGGTATAATGAGTATGGTTTCAAATTTTGATGATCTTGTTAATCCCCTGTTTCATCTATTAATTGTATAATCCTAATATATACAACGGTGCACCTTTGTTTTAATAATAGCTTGTAATAGCTACTCATGCTCACTTTCCTTACATTTAATTGGATGGTCTACGCTGATGTTTGTATATATATATATTCATATTTTTCTCATTCTTTACGTATTTGTGTATAATGCTTGATAACGACTTGTGAAACCTTGTTGAAACGTCGCAGTGAAATAAACCATAGTAATTGTTATTCCATAAAAGTGTGTTATTTGAGACATACTGTTAGACTGAGCTCAGGCAATCCTTTAGCAACCATGTTGGACATGGATCAAGTGAACAGCTTTTAGTGGGACTTCTTCTAATAACTTTCTCAATATCCGCCACTGATGTAATGCTAAATGAAGACAATTTGTAGGCACAGGGAACGCTATCTGGAACATTGTTAAGCATGTTATTCCTTATTGTGGTTATTTTGTCACTAAAGAAGTTAATAAATGTGTTGGCTAAAGATTCAGTATCTGCATGTGTTGGGCTGTCTTTATTTTTAAATAGTAATGAGTTAGCAACATTGAAAATCTCCTTTTGATTTGCCGCAGTTTTGATTTTATTAGTGAAAAATGACAGTTTTCACCTGTTTTTAAAGCAAAACTAAATTGAAACGATACTCTCTATATCCTCCAAGGGTCTTTATTCTTATTCTATGTTAAGAGTTAATCTAAAATGACAAATATGATGAGGAGTCTATGTCTTTAAGAAATAATTTCAATCTGATCGTCAAAACCCATTATTCCAATTCGTGAAGCGTATTAACCATTTTATTCTCATTTTGGAAGCAATATAAAATTAGAACAATACATTATACATCCAAAATGATTACATATTTGTAATCAATGCAAAGAGTCACTATAAATAGACACGTTTGAGGAGTATATAGGTCATTTAGAAGTTATTTTAAAATCAACGCAAAAAGTCATCACCACACAGATTTCAAGTGCCAATTAAAAATATAAGACCAAAAATACACAACATGAACTTTAATGTATGTTATAGTAAGGTGATTCAAATTTTATTGTCAAACTTTTTTAGAATTTTAACCCCTGTCCCACATGGCCAAAATTGAAGATGAAAATGGGTATATTTTGTACATTTGCAGTGTGCATTGAATTCCGAGACTGAATATTTGGAAAAGTATGTATCCCATCGAACTTTTTGTAAATTGATTTAAGTTTAACTGACATTAACTATACCAAATTTGGAGTTTGTGTATACAATAGTGACTTTACCAGAGGCTGTGGAAATCCTGGAAATAAAAGTGCATAGTTTATTTCTTTCACATTTTGCTACCTGGTGTCGAGAACAGTACCAGTATGCATTGGACAATGAGTGTTATACTAAATTCAAAGCTGTCTTAGATTACAAAGTTAGATAGTCCTACTCCTATTAGGAATGTGAGTTCCGAAAACCTGAAAAAATGATTGAATTTCTGACCTGTTTCAGGACCCTAAATTCAAATGGCCAAATCTCCGCGAGTGTCCAACCTAGAGAGGTAATATTTCCGATTTCTTACTTTAAGGCCATATACTATGACATATTTTTTATAGTTTTTGGGGAGGGGTTCATGTTCCCACCATTGGTCCAGTTGATATGGAATGACCCTTCTGGACAAATTAATCTTTTATATATTTCTTTAGCGTCATTTCATACCCTGACTGCCATTAACCTTATTGCTTGAATATTAAATTGTTTTACAGTGGAGCAGTTGATCATTTTACATTTGTATTTACGGATATAGATGGTAAATTTAAATTTGGTTTCTGTCGACATACACCAGGAGCTCCAACAACATTATGTATTGTCAGGTATAGAGACTTCACAATCTTTATATTGTAAATGTTAAAAAGTCACTGATTTTTCAGTTCCTTACCCACGCTATACTGATTAGGTATGTTTTAATCCTGAAAACAAAATCAAGTCATCCACTATAGATAAAACTGTCGATCTCTGCTAGTAAGGATTCCATATTGGATTAACAGGAGACTATTGCTGGCGGAAAATATTGATATTGCCGATAATTGTTGATATGCGTTTAAAATATCGATTATCGTGTAAGTCCATAACAAAAATCCTTATCACTATATTCTGTGCAACACTTGCTTGGGCCTAGAACTGTAATTAATCAGAATAGTCATAATATAAAACACATATGTTTTGTTTTTTTCATGCAAGACGGCACCGGTCAGAAATGTTGACCACTTATCGTAATGAGAGCCAATGGTATCACGTAACATTCAATTGTGCCCCAGTTTTTAACTCTGCATTTCTGGGATATTGCAATTATATGGATTTCACAGTGACCTGGAGTCAAAAACATGAATTAAACCACTCTTAAAGTGTCCTGTGTGCATGAGAAATCACTGCAAGAAATGAACTGTTACGGCGAACATGATGAAGAATTTGTTTGACATGATCAAAGGGAAATAACTACATTTTACTCATTATTGTTAATATTGTAATGTTATTACAGTGGATTGTAAATCAATATTGGATAACATACAAAAAAAGGGTTTAAAGTATATAATACATAACATGACATTAATCTACATAGTCTTCCTGGTATAGCTTGACAATGGTCAATTCAAGAATAATGAGATGAAAAGACGTTCATAGACCAATTAGGTAATCTGGCTATAAAAAAACTTAACCTTTCATAAATTTACAAAGTCTTATATATACATGTATATATAAGTATATTTCAATAGTCTATAATAAATAGTGGCATATTTCAGTTGTCTACCATGGTTTGAGATATTCTACAAGTTATTAAATATGATAGCTGAAATACTTAATAGATCAGAAATGAATTGTGCCATACCACTATTGGAAGCTACATATAATCATGAAATTCCAATGCCAAAAGTTCCTGTCACTATAGTAGCTCAACAAGAGGTATGTATTGTATGAACGAATAGGGGATTAACATTCTACTTTGATGCTCCTAATGAAATTACCCCTTTATATCAAAAATAAGAAATGACAAGCCAACATTGAGGCTGATGTTTCCCACCAAAATCCCCAAATAAATAGATCACACATTTATTTTTTCAAAAGTATTGAGCAGTCAAACTATACACACTAAGTTTCATCACTCTCTATGAGATAGAATCCAGGTTATCTTGTCCCAAACCATTGACCAATGAAATTGATTAGCTCTGCTTAGCTTCAGCTCAAAATGTTAATCATTGAACTCAATCACCTAATGAACTTCTACATCAAGTTTAAACATTCTACCTCAATTAAAATCAGTGTTGTTATGTTCCAAAGTCTTGACCAATCAAATTGCTTATCGTTCCATAGCTTAAGCAGAAAATTCTCACCATTTGGAGTTACATCGCTCTAACTTCATTATAACCAAAGTTATCGTGCCCCAAAGCATCAACCAATCAGATTGTTTATCTCTACTTACCGCAAGCAGACAATGTTCATCATCAAGACATTGACCTAATAGACACCTACGCCAAGTGTGAACATTCTAGTTCACTTGGGAGGAGAGTTATTGTGTTCTAAAATCTCGACAAATTAAATTGCTTATTGCTCTGTTTACCCTGACTAGAAAATGCTCATTATTGAACTTATAGACCGGGAGCCCAGAGGGTCGAACCTAGACGAACGAGGTACCAATATCTGACCATAGGCATCTACATACTAACCTGGGATGCACAGAAGTGGGCGCCTGCTGGGGCCCAGTCCATGGGTGTGACCCTGGTGACCCGAATAATGAAAGAATACTCTCTACTGAGTACGAAATTGCCCTTAACAGACGATTTTGGCCCTGGGATGGCCCAAACTGACAACACAAATATAGATCCCAGAGGGCTTGAAAAAAAATTATATTCATACATTAGAGGTACCAGTTGAAACCAATTACAAATGAAAGAGTATATCCCACTGAGTACAAAATTACTCATAACAGACGATTGGACCCTTGGGATGGCCCAGACCAACACACCAAAGCCGAAAAGGGGTGGTTGGAGAGGGCGGGGGGCAAAATAGGGTATACTCATAGAATCTGTGGTTTCGCTCAAAACCAATTCTTTTGCTCATAACAGAAGATTTCAGCCCTGGGACTGCCCAAACTGACACCCAAAACATGAACCCCCGAGTTTAAAAAAGGGTTATACTCATACATTCACGGTACCAGTTCAAACTAATTCTAAATGAAAGAATATATCCCGCTGAGTACGGAATTGTCCATAACAGAAGATTACATGTGATTGAGTACGGAATTGTCCATAACAGACGCTTGTAACCCTGAAACGACCCATACTGACGCCATAGTTATGACCCTTTGGGCTTAAAAATGATTATATTCATACAATCGAGGTACCAGTTGAAACTAATGAAAGTATAGACCCCACTGAGTACAAAATGGCTCATAACAGATTTACACCGCAACATTGTTTTTAAATTATCTGTTATATATGGTCCAGGTTAATTGGTTTCCCTTTAATAGTTTTAAATACATTGATCTTGATAAATCAATAGGTTGCCAGCCCACTGCCTTCTAATGACTGAAAGAGTTTCCGCTGTGATGGTTCAGTTATAAATGACCCCCTAATCGAAGGACTTGCGTTTTTATTGTATTTCATTATTGTTGTGTTTGTGTTGCATGGCATGTTCTTTGTATATTTGTGTACTATTTATATATTTGCATTGTCTGTGTTGCCACCCTAGGTAGGAGTGGACGTAAAACCCCAGGAACGAGCGAACATATCTGTATCATTTGCTTGATAACATCGAGAGTATCCTTGTGGAAATATCGTTTAGTACCTTGTACATGCATATAGACGATTTTGGTCTAAACTGACTCTCTAAATTTTACATCCCTAGACTTGAAAAAAGTTATTCTAACAACCCCCCCTCCCCCCGCCACCTTCCTAGATGGAAGTAGATGTAAAACCCAAGGTACGAACGAACATATCTGCATCGTTTGCTTGATAACGACAAGAGTATCCTTGTCGAAACGTCGCTTAGTACCTTATATGAAGATGATTCTGGCTCTGAGATGGTCCTAACTGACATCCTAAATTTTGCTCCCTAGGTTTGAAAAAAAATATACTGTCAAGTTTTGCCACCCACTTTCCACTATGATTTTCCGAGGACTGCATGCAATGTTCTGGGCCATTTTTATACGCACACATTGAAATGTGGTTGTATATTGTCGTCGGTCCGGGTGGACGCTCTAGAGGCTAAAGTTAATATCCGATTGACTTGAAATTTATACACAGTGTTTAAGGTCATGGGATGAAGAAGCCTATTGTTTTTCAGCGATTTCCGATAATAACTACCAGAGTTATGGCCCTTGATCACTTAAAAAAATCTTGTGGACGCTCTAGAGGCCAAAGTTAATATCCGATTGACTTTAAATTTACACAGTGTTTAAGGTCATGAGACAAAGAAGTCTATTGATTTTCAGAGATTTCAAATAATTACTGCCAGAGTTATCTCCCTTGATAACTTCAAAAAATCTTGTGGCGTTATAGAAGCCAAACCTCAGATTGATACACAGAGTTTAAGGTGTTGAAAAGAACAAGTATTTTGATTTACAATGAATTTTGATAACTGAACAGCTAAATCCATGATATTAAATGTTTCATGTATATACTAATTGTTAGCGTGGGGTAAAACTTT
Organism: Patella caerulea; assembly: GCA_036850965.1. NCBI lineage: Eukaryota > Metazoa > Mollusca > Gastropoda > Patellidae > Patella > Patella caerulea. The sequence goes on along the minus strand of JAZGQO010000001.1, from coordinate 41,912,028 downwards.
ATTACATGAGTTGTTACTCTAAATCAGATTTTAGTGTATTACAAATGTTTCATTACCAAATAGGGGGGTTGGGATGGTCTAGTGGACTAGAGTGCCGCGCTTCGACCTCTAGCTGGTCGGTCACCTCTGGCTTGCGGCTGTGGTTTCGAGCCCTGATGTGAGCGTATGTGGCATGGAGATAAGGGCGCCTTCTCAACCTTGTGGGTTTCCTCTGGGCACTCCGGTTTCCTCCCACTGCTAAAGACCCCTACGCGCAAGCGAATTATTGAAATAGAATTAAACCATATGTTAGTCCCGAAATGACCTAGTTTGTGTTGAGTGGACGTTAAACCCCATTTCTCTCTCTCTCTCTTTCATTATCAAATAAAGTAAAAATATGCAACAACCCTTGTTGACTGCCCGGACGATTAAGCTGCTGTGGGCGTATGTTTCGTTGCCTGGCAACTTATCTTTTGAAAAAATTGTACAAAGCCGATGGTGCCATAAACTTTTCTACACTATTGCCAACCATGCTGCAAGGCCTGGACGCCGGCCAGGAAGAATCTTTACCCCCCCCCCCCAAAAAAATAAAACTTCACATAGCTGAAATGGTTAGTCCTTTCAGTGGCAGGTATTTGATGGCTGCCCTATAGTCAGTTTTGTCCATTTCTGGTGATTCCTGATGGGTTAATCACAAGATGGTCTGGTTTGAAAACAATTATAACACTACAGGTGCAATTGTACTTGTTGGTGACAAAAGTCTGTTTCAATCTGGCCTCACAATACCATTTTATGCATTTTGTCAGTTTGAACCATCATCTTTTATGGGTCATTTTGTTATCAGCGAGATGTACACTTTCATTTGAAATTAAATTGAACTGATATCTCGAATGTGTGAATATAAATTTTTCTCGAGCCTCGAGGTCGATATTATGGTGTCAGCTTGTCCCCCGGGGCCGAAACCAACTGTTATGGACAATTTCGAACTCAGTGAGATGTACTCTTCCATTTAAAATTGGTTTGACTGGTACTTCGAATGTATGAGTATAACCTATTTTTGGCTCTTTGGTCCATATTTAGGGTGTCAATTTGGGCCCAATCGTCTGTTATGGACAATTCCGTAATCAGCGGCATATACTCTTTCATTTAACGTTAGTGTCTACTAATAACTCGAATGTATGAATATAACCCTTTTTTTTTAAGCCGCCCAGGGAGGATGGGGGGTCATATTTAGAGTGTCAGTTTGGGAAGTCCCAAGGCCAAAATTGTCTGGAGTCAGTCTGGGCTATCCCAGGGATCTAATTGTCTGTTATGGGTAATTTCGTACTCAGTGGGATATACTCTTTCATTTGTAATTGGTTTCAACTGGTACCTCTTGAATGTATGAATATAATTTTTTTGTGGAATCAGTCTGGGCTATCCCAGGGATCTAATATTGTCTGTTATGGGTAATTTCGTACTCAGTGGGATTGGGATATACTCTTTCATTTGTAATTGGTTTCAACTGGTACCTCGAATGTATGAATATAATTTTTTTTTCAAGCCCTCTGGGGTTCATATTTGGGGTGTCAGTTTGGGCCATCCCAGGGCCAAAATCGTCGATATTTGCGCCAATTTCGTACTCAGTAGAGTGTATTCTTTCAGTTAAAATTGGTTTTGAACGGTACCTCGAATGTACGAGTTTAACCCATTTTTATACGCCCACATTTTCATGTGGACGTATATTGTCGTCGCCCCTGTTCGTCCGTCCGTCCGTCCGTTCACAATTGTTTGTGAACAGTCTACAGGTCACAATTTTTATCCGATTTCAATGAAACTTAAAACATAGGTTTATCACCCTAAGATCTCGGTTCCTTTCGATATTGGCATGTATCGGACTGTAACTTCATGGGTTATGGCCCCTGATTGTACGAAAAATCACGTTTTTTAGCTTGTGAACAGTTTAGAGGTCACAATTTTGAACCGATTTGGACGAAACTTGAAATGCATGTTTATAACCCAAAGACCTTGGTTCCTTTCGATATTTGCGCCAATCAGATCGTAACTTCCTGAATTATGGCCCCTGATTGTCCGAAAAATCGCCCTTTTTAGCTTGTGGTCCCTCTGGACGTCAAAATTGTTATCCGATTTAAAAAACCGTTTGATTATATCACCGTTCCATGGTTATGAAGGTTGAGTTTGAATTTTGTGAAAATCGGACCAAAATTGATGGGCAAAATGGCCGCCATTTGTACGCGAATAGTGTGAAAATATGTTATATAAAGGTTGTGGACCTTATAGAGGTCACAATTTTGAACCGATTTGGATGAAACGTGACTTGTATGTTTATAACCGAAAGATCTTGGTTCCTTTTGATATTTGCGCCAATCGGATCGTAACTTCCTGAATTATGGCCCCTGATTGTCCGAAAAATTGCCCTTTTTAGCTTGTGGTTCCTCTGGAGGTCAAAATTGTTATCCTTTATAAAAAAAAACGTTTGATTTTATCACCGTTCCATGGTTATGAAGGTTGAGTTTGAATTTCGTGAAAATCGGACCAAAATTGACGGACAAAATGGCCGCCATTTGTACGCGAATAGTGTGAAAATATGTTAAATCAAGGTTGTGAACAGTGTAGAGGACACAATTTTGAACTGATTTGGATGAAACTTGAAATGCATGTTTATAACCCAAAGATTTTGGTTCCTTTCGATATTTGCACCAATCGGATCGTAACTTCCTGAATTATGGCCCCTGATTGTCCGAAAAATCACCCTTTTTAGCTTGTGGTGCCTCTGGAGGTCACAATTATTATATGATTTTAAAAAAAACGTTTGATTATAAAAACCAAACAAATTCTAATGATTTTCTGATAATTCCTTAATATGCGACAATTCTTGTTGACTGCCCGGACGATTTGGCTGCTGTGTGGGCGTATGTTTCGTTGCCTGGCAACCTATTTTTTTGGGTCATTATATAGGGGTCACCAGGGTCACACCCATGGACTGGGCCCCAGCAGACGCCCACTTCTGTGCATCCCAGGTTAGTATGTAGATGCCTATATAGTCAGATATTGGTACCTCGTGGCTACATCCCTGCATACAGACATATAACCCATTTTAATAGTCCCCTGCTTTTGTGCGGGGGAAAAAATGAAAGAATTAGGAGTATCTAGCTATCCTAAATCCTACAAACTCCAATTGTATTTATTTCTTCATTATAGATGCTTAGTTTTAGTGGACCAGATCCTGCACAACTTCCCAGTATTCCTGCTAGTGTAAGTTTTACAATGAATTTAATACATGTGTATGTTAAAAAAAAAATCTGACTAGGGGTAGAAATGCCTTGCTCTGTTAAAATGATAGAAGTAGTCTGTTGCTCTAATTTAGATAATTGTTGTACTTCTGTTCAAATACACTAGAAGCAGAAAGAATACACATAATTAAACATGGATTTTTATATGCCAATTTTGAAATTTGGTCGATAATTGTTGTCACTTCTGTTTGTTGGACACTGACCAGGCTAGAGTTATCATTATGCACTGCGATTAGGATGCATTATGTAAGATCTCACGTTAAAAGTTAATAAATAGATAATGAAAAGGGAATATGTTGAAGATTTCAGAAAGAGACAGAAATGGGGTTTAAGGGCGTTGCCATCACTATTTCTTAGTGATACTTTAGTACCTGTCTCCTTTCCCCCTAAAAACGTCACGGTAAATAATAGTAGCTCGTCTTTCATTATTTCGCCATAAAAAAAGCTTCTCTAGCCCATACTCTGCGCAGTGCTGCGTTTGATTAGAGGTAATCCTACTACACACTGCTATTATGAGTGGATATTGTTGTTTTAAATTTTGATTGGTCAGTATTCCTCTACCAACCAATCACTAGCTGCCCTACAAAAGCTTTACATCGAGTGCCAATATTAGACCGAATATTATTTTTACATAACGTTACGTCATGGCTCACGATTTTATTACCCCTAATTAACCCGTGCATTGCAGAATACTGCAGTAAAACTAAATGCGTGACAAACGAGGCTATCAAGTCGAATGAAATGTAAACAGTACTGTTTGGAAACGAACATACTTTCACCGCTTTTATACGCCCACATTGAAATGTGGTTGTATATTGTCGTCGCCCCCGTCCGTCCGTCCGTCTGTCGGTCCGGCGTCCACAATTGCTTGTGGACGCTCTACAGACTAAAGTTAATATCCGATTGACTTTAAATTTATACACAGTGTTTAAGGTCATGACACGAAGAAGCCTATTGATTTTCAGCGATTTCCGATAATTAGTGCCAGAGTTATGGCCCTTGATCACTTCAAAAAATCTTGTGGATGCTCTAGAGGCCAAAGTTAATTTCCGATTTACTTTGAATTTATACACAGTGTTTAAGGTCATGAGACGAAGAATCCTATTGATTTTCAGCAATTTCCGATAACTACCAGAGTTATGGCCCTTGATCACTTCAAAATATCTTGTGGACGCTCTAGAGGCCAAAGTTAATATCCGATTGACTTTAAATTTATACACAGTGTTTAAGGTCATGAGACGAAGAAGCCTATTGTTTTTCAGCGATTTTCGATAATAACTACCAGAGTTATGGCCCTTGATCACTTCAAAATATCTTGTGGACGCTCTAGAGGCCAAAGTTAATATCCGATTGACTTTAAATTTATACACAGTGGACGCTCTAGAGGTCAAAGTTAATATCCGATTGACCTCAAATTTATACATAGTGTTTACAGTCATGAGACTAAGTCGTCTATCGATTTTCAGTGATTTTTATACGCCCACATTTTCATGTGGACGTATTATGTTGTCGCCCCTGTCCGTCCGTCCGTCCGTCCACAATTTGTTTGTGGACTCTCTACAGGTCACAATTCTTATCCGATTTTGACAAAACTTGAAATATAGGTTTATCCCCAAAAGATCTCGGTTCCTTTCGATATTGGCATGTATCGGATGAAAACTTCATGGATTATGGCCCCTGATTGTACGAAAAATCACGTTTTTAGCTTGTGGACCCTATAGAGGTCACAATTTTGAACCGATTTTGATGAAACTTGACATGCATGTTTGTAACCCAAAGATCTTGGTTCCTTTCGATATTTGCGGCTATCGGAATGTAATTTCCTGAATTATGGCCCCTGATTGTCCGAAAAATCACCCTTTTTAGCTTGTGGTCCCTCTGGAGGTCACAATTATTATTTGATTTAAAAAACCGTTTGATTATATCACCGTTACACCCTAAGGAAGGTTGAGTTTGAATTTCGGGAAAATCGGACGAAAATTACCATACAAAATGGCCGCCGTTTGTACGCGAATACTGTTAAAAATTGGTATATCAAGGTTGTGGACCCTGTGGAGGTCACAATTTTGATTCGATTGTGATGAAACTTGAAATTCAAGGTTATAACCCAAAGATCTTGCTTATTTCGATATTTGCGCATATCGGATCGTAACTTCCTGAATTATGGCCCCTGATTATACGCAAAATCGCCTTTTTTTTTAGCTTGGAGGTCACAATTATTATCCGATTTAAAAAAACGTTTGATTATATTACCGTTACACCGTAAGGAAGGTTGAGTTCGAATTTCGGGAAAATCAGACCAAAATTGCCATACAAAATGGCCACCGTTTGTACGTGAATACTGTTAAAAAATGGTATATCAAGGTTGTGGACCCTGTAAAGGTCACAATTTTAATTCGATTTTGATGAAACTTGAAATGCATGGTTATAACCCAAAGATCTTGGTTCCTTTCGGTATTTGCGCATATCGGATCGTAACTTCCTGAATTATTTGAATGGTACCAAAATTGCCGGACGAAATGGTCGCCGTTTGTACGCGAATAGTGTAAAGATATGGTATATCATGGTTGTTGACTCTGTACAGGTCACAATTCTTATCCGATTTTGACGAAAAGTCACATTTCGACCATAATCATTGTCGACTTCGAATTTCATGAATATCAGACTGGAACTGACCAACAAAATGGCTGCTCCCAATACAGTATGAAATACAGGACTTAATGATGTAGGAAAAATCACTTTCCGTATTGTTTGTTCTCTATCCATCTCTCGAAAATGTGGGCGTATCCTGCCTGGCAGTGCCAGCCTATCTTCAATAATTGCTGCAAGAGTTATGGCCCTTGATCACTTCGAAAAAATCCTGTGGAAGCTCTAGAGGCCAAAGTTAATATCCGATCGACTTTAAATTAACACACAGTGTTTAGGGTCATGAGACGAAGAAGCCTATTGATTTTCAGAGATTTCAAATAATTATTACCAGAGTTATCTCCCTTGATAACTTCAAAAAATCTTGTTACGCTATAGAGGCTAAACTTATCATCCGATTGACTTTAGATTGATACACAGAGTTTAAGGTGTTGAAACGAACAAGTATTTTGATTTTCAATGAATTTTGATAACTGAACAGCTAAATCCATGATATTAAATGTTTCATGTATGTACTAATTGTTAGTGTGGGGTAACACTTTATAAAAAGCAATCAAATTCTAATGATTTTCTGATAATTACATAATGAGCCGTTACTCTTAATCAGTTTTTAGTGTATTACAAATGTTTCATTAACAAAAAAAGTAAAAATATGCGACAACCCTTGTTGACTGCCCGGACGATTTAGCTGCTGTGGGCGTATGTTTCGTTGCCTGGCAACCTATCTTTAATACCTTAAATCACTGTCCAAAGTTTTAGGCAAGACCCAGATTAAACAAAGGACTGTCATGTTGCTGTACTTAAGTGATAGCTTTAATTGAACGAAAAGAATAGACACACTCCTGCATAAGTTCAAGAAACAGACGCTATTCCAGCAATGGCTAGAGAGGGATTTCTCGGGCCATTGCTTCAGGAATATGCTGTAGCCTTGCTGGTGTGTCCTGGCTTACTAAGAAATGTGTAAAATGGTCACGTACGCCAATAAAAGACGTGCTGAAAGCATGTCCCATATCACAGAGGCTCTTCTATTCTCGATCCCACCCTTTGCCGCACCTTTAGAAGACATGTTGTTTTGATACGCCCACATTGAAATGTAGTCGTATATTGTCGTCGCCCCCGCCCGTCCGTCCGTCCGTCCGTCCGTCTGGCGTCCACAATTGCTTGTGGACGCTCTAGAGGCTAAAGTTAATATCCGATTGACTTTATATTTATACACAGTGTTTAAGGTCATGAGACGAAGAAGCCTATTGTTTTTCAGCGATTTCCGATAATAAATACCAGAGTTATGGCCCTTGATCACTTCAAAAAACCTTGTGGACGCTCTAAAGGCCAAAGTAAATATCCGATTGACCTGAAATTTATACACAGTGTTTAAGGTCATAAGACGAAGAAGCCTATTGATTTTCAGCGATTTCCGATAATTAGTGCCAGAGTTATGGCCCTTGATCACTTCAAAAAATCTTGTGGACGCTCTAAAAGCCAAAGTTAATATCAAATTGACTTTAGATTTATACACAGTGTTTAAGGTCATAAGACGAAGAAGCCTATTGATTTTCAGCGATTTCCGATAATTAGTGTCAGAGTTATGGCCCCTTGATCACTTCCAAAAAATCTTGTGAACGATCTGGAGGCTAAAGTTAATATCCGATTGACTTTAAATTCATACACAGTGTCATAAGACGAAGAAGCCTATTGATTTTCAGCGATTTCTGATAATTAGTGCCAGATTTATGGCCCTTGATCACTTCAAAAAATCTTGTGGATGCTCTAGAGGCCAAAGTTAATATTTTTGGCTAGGCGATTACCCGATTCAAGAACTTTGTAATTGTGCCAACACTACAAATGAGGAGACCTATGCTTATTTTCTGGGAAAAGTATTCTGGTCACCACTAATATAATCAGTAATAATAATATCATTATTTTGTTCTGCTTATTCGAGAGTCCGTTATAAAAATGGACTCTTACATTGATTTGTCGATTATGGACCATTGAAAATCATCTGTTATAAACGATTGTCCGTTACAGATCAACGATGTCCGTTGTATGCACATCCTAGAACTTTCTAGTGTTTCAAAGTTTTTAGTTTGATTAATAATAAATGTATACCTGACAGTGTGTTTAAAGCCTAAACTAATAAACAGACCAAACTATCGCAATAATTCAATAGTATCGCAATATTTAATCCCCAATAGCAATAGTATTGCAATAGTGAAAATTAGTGATGGTCCGATATGACACCTATCGGTTTTACCGATATCAGATATTGACAGCCAAACATATCGGTTGATACAGATAATTACCAATATATAAGTATTACACATTGAAATACTTCGAATGGCATGATAATCTATTTAGATCTATGTCATAGTTAGTCGGTACTATTTTACCTCGGGAATCAAACACACGCCAAGCTGTTTTTGAAGTAGGCCTAATTATTGGGTCACGCTCAGCGCTCACGCTGTCGATCGCCAAATTCGCCAATTGCGATTTAAATATAATTTTGGCTAAAGAATATTCAATTTGGCGAAATTTTTGGCGATATTTTTTTCCTGTATGGCGATTCTTTTTTTACCTGGAAATAAAAAAATTATCGGCACAAACTCACAAAGCTTTGATTTCCGCGCGTACATACTAAACAGTGTACCGTCGATCGCGCTTCGTTGAGTCAATCAACAATCAATTAGGTATCAATAATAGCCCTATCTTTTGTCTCTTGATCAATCTGGGATTAGTGTTGATAAGTATTTACAGTCAGAGTAGTAATAAACTAATTAAGAGACAAAAGATTTAATTGTGTGTTTTCAAATACGAATCGGTTGCTTTGTTGATGGTTTCGATATATTCAAAATGGCGGACACTGTAAACAATACTCACTCGATTTGTTCGGGATTATTGGATTATGACTGCTGTTTGATCTATTTCAAACCGAAATTGACGATATCGTTAATAAATGAAGCCAGGTATGTTGTCACAGTTTATAAATGCGTATATAAACTTGGGACTGTCAAATCATATGCCATGGGTCGTAAGCGAAAAATTGAACAGCCTTCTTCAACGTCTGACAGAAGAATGTCAGATTTTTTTTAATATTCCACCACCAAAATGGACGAAGACTACAGATGATACTGACATGATGTTACCCTAAAAGACCACCGCAGAGAAATATTTCGAAAAACGTAAAATAATAAGTGCATTTGGAAAAGGTAGATCTTTCACTTTCAAATTCTTGGTTAAGGTATGATGCAGCTAACAAAACAATGTGAATCAGTCTTCAAAAAATGGGAGTCTGCAAAGCAGAGAAGAATTTTTTTAAATTTTAAGATATATAGTGTATGTATTTATGTAAATAAAATTCCCGAAAAAAATTTTTAATAGTTATTTTATTTTGGCGGAAAAAATATCTGGCTGATAAATTGAAATGAAAAATTGGCGGAAAAAAAATGGAACCCAGAGTGAGCACTGGTCACGCTTCCTACGCTATCAAAAATACTCACTATCTATTACGAACTTAATTATTTGCTGTATAATAAAGTCAAGATATCCGGTAATCATATTTTAAATGTTGATTACGATATAATTCCCTAAAGTGGTCTAAAATAGATGTCAGAATGTTTCATTCGGTAATGAATGATACATCGAAGCGAAAAGCTTCATGACCTGTCTGTCAACAATGGCAATCACGTGACATTCTCCCGCCATTTATAGAGCTATTATTAAAAATAACACCATCTAATTGGTTGCCATTTGCGTGGCAATTTAGATAACGGGGACTGGTAATGATTTTGTACTGTTTATTATTTCCCTTTTATGGCCCCAATGAGAGTCTTGTCTTACCTGTACGTCTAATAACACAGCGTGTAGCTATAAGATGTACCGTGGACCAAGCAAAATAAAGATTTGTTCACAACTCGGACAATATTTTAATGGTATTTACCAATTCGTTTTGAACAGATATCGGTAACTCCAATATCGGCAAAATTGGCGCATATCGGTCAATACCGATTGCTCCCGATAGGACACTTATCGGCCAATTACCAATATTAAAACTGATTATCGACCCATCACTAGTGAAAATTACCAACAATAGTCACCCTAGCATCCACTATTGATTTTGGTGAATGTCTTGACCTCCAGGGGCAGAACCACGCCCACTTTTTGCCTTTAGCGTCAGAAAGGCACAATTCTGAATGTATTATCTTGGTATACAATATTCCTTATAATCAAAGGACGGCAACTATTGATGTTGATGCACGAACCTCAATGCTAAACAAACCAAACACCTAACCTTCTTGACAAAGTACCATATCAATCAAAATGGGGAATGTGGACGTATATTGTAGCGTTATGTTTTTGATTTTCTGCGATTTTGGCATTATTATTGGCACCACGAAAAAACACCCCCGTAATTTTATTAAGCACTACTGCATGCCAAAAATTTTTAATTTGGATGTTTATGACGAAAATTGATCATTTTTGAGCTGATTTCAAAATTGAAAATCTCAAAAACCACAAGAGATATGTGCTCAAACTATGACTTGAATCACAGCTTCAGATGTCCAGTTAAAGATCATACAAAATTTATGTGGCGCAGAGTTCAATAAATAATCTGAAATTAGTTGCGAATTCTCTGGTTGCCAGTCATATAATGAAAAAATTTAGGGACAAAGCCGTATTTCTAACCATTTCTTTTTAAAGACTCAAATCTTCCTGAAGACAACTTAATATAAAAAAAAAAAACTCCAGATAAAATCAGATGTCACTCCAACCATGTTCAGATTAATGCACCGGTCAATAGGAATCTTGAACTACCCCCCCCCTCAAGCGTTCACCCCGGATTGTCACTTAGCTCAATATTTTAGGGTCAAGATTCACCCCGCAATGCACTTGAATCCAAGACACATTCACTGAAGATTCACTTTCTAACGCAGGTCCAAAAATAAAAATTAGTTCAAGATTCACGCAATAGTTATCTTGAATTACCTACCCCAAGCATTCACCCTTGATGGTATTTTACCTTTGAAAATTTATCGTCCTTTTGTACCAGAATTTTAAAAATATTTTTTTCACGAACTGATCTTTTTTGCCATTTGGGCAAAGACATTTTTTAGTTCAATTATTTATCTGTAGATTAAAAAAAAGATAGGCTGGCACTGCCAGGCAGGATACGCCCACATTTTCGAGAGATGGATAGAGAACAAGCAATACCGAAAGTGATTTTTCCTACATCATTAAGTCCTGTATTTCATACTGTATTGGGAGCAGCCATTTTGTTGATCAGTTCCAGTCTGATATTCATGAAATTCGAAGCCGACAATGATCATGATGTGACGGTACACAACCTAGAAATGTGACTTTTCAGCAAAATCGGATAAGAATTTTGACCTGTAGAGAGTCCACAACCATGATATATCATATCTTTACACTATTAGCGTACAAACGGCGACCATTTTGTCCGGCAATTTTGCTACGATTTTCACGAAATTCGAATAATTCAGGAAGTTATGATCCGATATGCGCAAATACCGAAAGGAACCAAGATCTTTGGGTTATAACCATGCATTTCAAGTATCGAAAGGAACCAAGATCTTCGAGGTTATAAACATGCATGTCAAGTTTCATCAAAATTGGTTTAAAATTGCGACCTATATAGGGTCCACAACCTTGATATATCATATTTTCACACTATTCGCGTACAAACGGTGACCATTTTGTCCGTCAATTTTGGTTCGATTTTCACGAAATTCGAAGTCGGCCTTCATTACCATGTAACGGTGATATAATCAAACGTTTTTTTAAATCGGATAATAATTTTGACCTCCTTGGTTCCTTTCGATATTTGCGCTCATTGATTTGTAACTTCCTGAATTATGGCCCCTGATTGTACGAAAAATCACCCTTTTTAGCTTGTGGTCCCTCTGGAAGTCACAGTTTGATTATATCTACGTTTGACCTTAAGGAAGGTGTAAGTTCAAATTTCGGGAAAATCGGACCAAAATTGACAGACAAAATGGCTGCCGTTCGTACGCGAATACTGTGAAAAAATGGTATATCATGGTTGTGAACCCTGTATAGGTCACAATTTTAATTTGATTTTGATGAAACTTGAAATGCGTGGTTATAACCCAAAGATCTTGGTTCCTTTCGGTATTTGTGCATATCGGATCGTAACTTCCTGAATTATTCGAATTTCGTGAAAATCGTACCAAAATTGCCGGACGAAATGGTCGCCGTTTGTACGCAAATAGTGTAAAGATATGGTATATCATGGTTGTGGACTCTCTACAGGTCACAATTCTTATCCGATTTTGTCGAAAAGTCAATTTCTAGGTTGTGTACCGTCACACCATAATCATTGTCAGCTTCAAATTTCATGAATATCAGACTGGAACTGACCAACAAAATGGCTGCTCCCAATACAGTATGAAATACAGGACTTAATGATGTAGGAAAAATCAATTTCAGTACTGCTTGTTCTCTATCCATCTCTCGAAAATGTGGGCGTATCCTGCCTGGCAGTGCCAGCCTATCTTTATATTATATTTTTATTTTAACATTTATTTGCAAATTTCATAAAAACAGCAAAACGGTACATCAACGTCTTGAACTAACTTACATTGAGCATGGTCCGTAAGGCGTAAGTTGAGACCAGATTATCTTGTCATTAATTATACTAAACAAGCTCAGACCTGGACAATGGAGTCTATATCAACCGGACACACAATCAAACACATCCAGCAAATTTATGTACAAATGAAATAGCTTACCGCCAAATCATACACCATTTTGTACATGTAGTTACGATTATCCAGATTACCACGAAAACAATTGCGTCTACAATTTCCCGTATGACAGCCAACGATAACAGACGGAGGTTCGTCCGTTTTCAGAAAAAAAATACAATATTTACTGAAAAATATGTTGGTTGAAGTTTCAACGTCTATTTGTGTTCAGCAATATTTTGTTTTGTTCAAGATTCACATTTGGCAAATTTTTTTCTCACCAAAGATTCAGAACTCTTTCACATTTAGCTGGCTATTTTGACGTCAAGATTCGACGCCGACATGGTGTCGAATAGCCGTCGATGCTTAAGGGGGGGTTAGTTCAAGATTCCTATGGACCGGTGCATAAGTCACAGGCATTTCATCTGTTAAACTAGTGCACTCTGAAGTCAAAGGTTTATCGACATAACTATTAGTCTTAGTTTTGATGGGTTGAGAATTATTGATGGTCAGGAACATGGTGCCGTCCATTGTAGTCACATATATTAAATAAAATAAGCCTTTTTATACGCCCACATACGTCCGTCCGTCCACAACTGTTTGTGAACAATCTACAGGTCCCAATTTTTATCTGATTTCGATGAAATAGGTTTATAACCATAAGATCTTGGTTCCTTTTGATATTGGCATGTATCGGACTGTAACTTCATGGGTTATGGCCCCTGATTAGCTTGTGAACAGTGTAGAGGTCACAATTTTGAACCGATTTGTAGAGCTGGGCGATATATCTAGAAACAGATGTCGCGATATTTTGAAAAAGGTCAATACTTTCAGTTTATAACTTTTTAAATGTAAATAAACATGCATAAAAAGGTGCAAATACCCCTCAATATTATTATTTCTAGTCAATATTATTTTTAAAATACACAGTACAAAATTACGGTAATAAAACATTAGTTCAAGCTGGTTCAAACACAGATCTATAGCCATGAAAACTTGCTAAAGTTGTTTTTTTATTACAATTTTAATATTCAAAATATTAATTATAATATTTCATTAAAATTAAAAATACATGTATTTCGAATGAAGGAAGTCCAAACAACATAAAAAAGTTTTTGTTCTTTCGGTCGTGCATATTTTTATAGCTACGTGTAAGATTGGACTTTGTTTACCCATGCAAATTCGTTCTTTCCCATTCAAGAGTAAGCTTATGCCTTCTTGAAAATGCATCATTGAATACAGGGATAGTAAATTAAACTATAAAACATAAGTACAATGTGAAAAAGTGCCCATTGTTTTCATCAAATATTTTTCCCCGATCACGACGGCCATGACACGTCCGACGCTGAATGATAATCAGTCTACCGGGACTCCCAATGTGATTGGCATCATTTATATTTCTGCTTTATTAAAATTTAATTCAATCTTAAAATCAATGATTTCTTTCGAAAATCAAAGTATCGGTGTTCACCATTCGTCAAGATGTGTAGAAATTGAACCGAAACAGGGATAATTCTAACCGGTGGAAAGGTGGACGATAAGTCACGTGACGTAAATAAAGCTCCGCATCGGCATTTGCAAACTTTTTTTCATCATTAAGTAATAAAATATCGTAAATAACATAAAAAAGAAAACATTTTGTTCAATATTTATGTAAAATATCATCCAAAAAAATCAACGCGGTATGTTCAGTTTTTCGATATTTTTCTGAAGACGGTATTTTCCACAGTTTTTATTTCCGTGACGGTTTTATATCGAAATACCGAAATATCGCCCAGCTCTACCGATTTGGATAAAACTTGAAATGCATGTTTATAACCCAAAGATCTTGGTTCCTTTCGATATTTGCGCCCATTGGATCATAACTTCCTGAAGTATGGCCCCTGATTGTACGAAAAATCGCCCTTGTGGTCCCTCTGTAGGTCAAAATTGTTATCCGATTTCAAAAACCGTTTGATTATATCACCGTTACATGGTTATGGAGGTTGAGTTCAAATTTTGTGAAAATCGGACCAAAATTGACAGACAAAATGTCCGCCGTTTGTACGCGAATAGTGTGAAAATATGTTATATCAAGGTCGTGAACCCTACAGAGGTCACAATTTTCAACCGATTGTGATGAAACTTGACATGTATGTTTATAACCCAAAGATCTTGATTCCTTTCGATATTTGTTCCCATCGGATCGTAAATTCCTGAATTATGGCTTTGATTGTCCGAAAAATTGTTTGTTTTTTTTTAACTTAGCAGAAGAAACTGTCATATCTCTCCACACTTGAAAGACCTGCATTGGCTACCAGTAGAGAGCAGGATTCAGTTCAGGTTAATGTGTATTACCTTTAAATGTCTACGGGGAGCTGCACCTATTTACCTATCATTGAACATCTCTCCATATGCGCCATCCAGATCTTTAAGATCCCAAAATGAACAAAAACTTGCAGTTTCAACTTTCAGGCTTAAATCATTTGGACACCAATGTTTTTCTCACTGTGCGCCCCAATTATGGAACTCGTTACCATACAACATTAGGAACTCAAAAAGTCTAGAACGTTTTAAGTCACAGTTAAAGACACACCTATTTTTAACAGCCTATGATTAAATTATTAAGATAAACTCAGTCTGAGAGTGGAGAGCCAAATATGCGCTATGAGCATTACTTTACGTAATGGGATGAGCGCTTAATAAAAACTCACATTATTATTATTATTATTATTAACTTGTGGTCTCTCTCTGCCTGGAGGTCAAAATTATTTTCTGATTTAAAAAGACGTTTGATTATATCCCCGTTACATGGTAATGAAGAATGAGGTTGAATTTCGTGAAAATCGGACCAAAATTGACGGACAAAATGGCTGCAGCTAATACGCAAATAGTGTAGAAATATGATATATCAAGGTTGTGGACCCTGTAGAGGTCACAATTTTAATCCGATTTTGATGAAATTTTATATGTAAGTTTATAACCCAAAGATCACTGTTTCTTCCGATATTCGGGCACATTGGAACATAACTTCCTGAATTATGGCCCCTGATTGTACGAAAAATCATGTTTTTTAGTGGAGGTCACAATTTTATTCCGAATTAAAAAATCGTTTGACTATATTCCCGTTACACATTAATGGTGGTTGAGTGTGAATTCCTCGATAATTGAACAGCTAAATCCATAATATGAAATGTTTTGTATACTTAATGTTAACATGGGACAGAACTTTATAAAAACCAAACAAATTCTAATGATTTTCTGATAGCTATTTGTCGGCTGCCCGGACGATTTAGCTGTTGTGAGGGCGTATGTTTCGTTGCCTTCCAACCTGTTTTTATACGCCCACATTTTTATGTGGACGTATATTGTCGTCGCCCCTGTCCGGCCGTCCGGCCGTCCACAATTTGTTTGTGGACTCTCTACAGGTCACAATTCTTATCCGATTTTGACGAAACTTGAAATATAGGTTTATCCCCAAAAGATCTCGGTTCCTTTCGATATTGGCATGTATCGGATGAAAACTTCATGGATTATGGCCCCTGATTGTACGAAAAATCACGTTTTTAGCTTGTGGACCCTATAGAGGTCACAATTTTGAACCGATTTTGATGAAACTTGACATGCATGTTTATAACCCAAAGATCTTGGTTCCTTTCGATATTTGCGCCCATTGGATCATAACTTCCTGAAGTATGGCCCCTGATTGTCCGAAAAATCACCCTTTTTAGCTTGTGGTTCCTCTGGAGGTCACAATTATTATCCGATTTAAAAAACCATGTGATTATATCACCGTTACACCCTAAGGAAGGTTGAGTTCGAATTTCGGGAAAATCGGACAAAAATTGCCATACAAAATGGCCGCCGTTTGTACGCGAATACTGTTAAAAAAAATGGTATATCAAGGTTGTGGACCCTGTAGAAGTCACATTTTTTATTTGATTTTGATGAAACTTGAAATTCATGGTTATAGCCCAAAGATCTTGGTTCCTTTCGATATTTGCGCATATCAGAACGTAACTTCCTGAAGTATGGCCCCTGATTATAATCAAAATCGCCTTATTTTAGCTTGTGGTCCCTCCCTCTATTATCCGATTTACTAAAACGGTTGATTATATTACTGTTACACCGTAAGGAAGCTTGAGTTTGAATTTCGGGGAAATAAGACCAAAATTGCCATACAACATGGCCGCCGTTTGTACGCGAATACTGTTAAAAAATTGTATATCATGGTTGTGGACCCTGTAGAGGTCACAATTTTAATTCGATTTTGATGAAACTTGAAATGGATGGTTATAACACAAAGATCTTGGTTCCTTTCGTTATTTGCGCATATCGGATCGTAACTTCCTGAATTATGGCCCCTGATTGTCCGAAAAATCGCCTATGGTTTCTCTGGAGGTCACAATTATTATCTGATTTGAAAAAACGTTTGACTCTATCACCGTTACACCCTACGGAAGGTTGAGTTTGAATTTTGAGAAAATTGGACTATAATTGCCAGAAAAAATGGCCGCCGTTTGTATGCGAACAGTGTAAAAATATGGTATGTCAAAGTTGTGGACCCTGTAGAGGTGACAATTTTAATTTTTTCGATTTTGATGAAACCTGAAATGCTTGTTTATAACCTAAAGATCTTTATTCTTTTTGATATTTGCGCATATCAAATTGTAACTTAATGAATTATGGCCTTTGATTGTAGGAAAAATCACTCGGTATTGGTTGTTCTCTGTCTATCTCTCGGACAATTATTATCTGATTTAAAAAAAAACTCTGATTATATTACTGTTGCACCGTAAGGAAGGTTGAGTTCGAATTTCGTGAAAATCGTACCAAAATTGCCGGACGAAATGGTCACCGTTTGTACGCGAATAGTGTAAAAATATGGTATATAATGGTTGTGGACTCTCTACAGGTCACAATTCTTATCGGATTTTGACGAAAAGTAACATTTCTAGGTTGTGTACCGTCACACCATAATCATTGTCGGCTTCGAATTTCATGAATATCAGACTGGAACTGACCAACAAAATGGCTGCTCCCAATACAGTATGAAATACAGGACTTAATGATGTGGGAAAAATCACTTTCGGTATTGCTTGTTCTCTATCCATCTCTCAAAAATGTGGGAGTATCCTGCCTGGCAGTGCCAGCCTATCTTTAATTATTTATGTTAATAAGTCCTTCATCGACTGTCATTCATGTCTTGTGTAAGCTCATATTATCTACTTAAAGATAAATATGTGAAAACTGTTGTGAACTGCTCGGACAACTAACTTGTAGCTGCTAGTGCTAGGAGGGGTATGTTTTGTTGCTTATTTAACTATCTTTTTACTTGTTTTCAGAGAAATTTAACAGAATATTATAATGCAATTGATACAAATAATATGATGATTATATTCGCACAGTAAGTAAAATGACTTTAGTTCAGTCAGATTCAATAGTTTAATATCTTTATTCTGTATTTCATTTTACAAATTTCTTGAGGATATAATTTGTGGTAGGTGGGAAGAATTCTAATGGTCCAGAGATGTGCTGAAGATTATTAAATCTATCGTCAACGCATGGTTTATAGAACACAATTTTTATGGGAAACAATCACTGGTTTATTCTAAAAGCACAACGTTTCGACAAGTATCCTCTTATCGTTATCAAGCACAATGACATTTCATAAACTTCAGATGAATATATAAGAGTGGACATGGTGAAACCATATAATAAGCTTAAATAACAATAACAACTAGACTTGCTTGCAAGGCTGAAGGCTTTCACCTTACCCAAGGCACCACAAAATGCCCACCACTCACCCCTTAAAACACACACACACACACACACACTCACACACACTTAAACAACTCAGATATTGACACTTTCTGTGCATGCGCTTTACGATAGAAGGAAAGTGAAAAATATAGTTGAACAATTTACAACATTATGAACTTGGATCGGTAGAATCCTACAGACGCCAGAAATCTAAATCCGCAATCAAAAATTCTAAAAAAATTACAATTTCAGTACATTTTCAAATTTTTAGGAAAAAAGGAGAACGGCGTGGTATTGCAATTCGACCTTTATCGCATCCGCAATATCACCCACTCTACAAAAATATAGCTTTTTCGAAAATCGATTGGGAATTGACATTATTAGGACCTATTTTCATTTATGCACGTTAAAGATTTACTTCACTTCCGGTCTGATCAGAATTTTCGCAATAGTTCTAAGTTCTTACTGCTTAAAACATAGGAAAAATCATTATTCTGAACTCGATCTGCTTTAGTTTCAGAGATGTACACGAGAATAAAAAAAAAAAAAAACAGTTTTCCAAATGGGACAAAAAAAAGATTGTGTCAGATAATAACCAAAACCAAGAATCATACCTTTCAAAATAAACTTTTCAACATTTGTACAGAGGGGTGCCTTCCTTATAAATAGCTTCAGTAAATAGCTTCATTTTCGCTGGTATCATATGATGACGTCATGTAAAAACCTGGGATAATAATTTCAGGAGTAACTGTTATTGACTAAAAAAAATTATTTTCATTCTAGGAGCAGCATTACCAGATATTGGTTACCAGTAAAACACCTTTAGTTCAAATATTGCCTCTTTCAAAAAAAGCTCTCTATATAATGCTTTATACGTAGGCAAAACGTTCCGATTATGACCAAGCGGACTGTTGCCAATGTCACACCAATGTGTACACAGGACTTTGGAATCACGTCCATATCAACTAATCAAATATGCAACTGGTTCAAAAATTGATTTAATATTCGATGAAATATCAACAATTTTCGTGCACGTTAAAGATTTGACGTCAATAATAGAGTTATTACAGATTCCATGCTCATACTACATTATGCCTTCTATCACAGGTACAATATTCGTACTTCTGCACGATACTACTGCAAGATACATGTACAACTGCAACCTCTTAAAAATTGGACATCCTTATAAACAGCACGAGTCGTCGATTTGTGTCGAGATGATTACGGTTATGAGGTAATTTTGACCAAAGAGAAACAATATTAATTCAAAGACTAATTATTACACACATAAATCAAATATTTCTGCTAAAGGGTCACTATACCCTTATTTTGAATAGAAGTAAAGACCCAAAGTTGAAATACTTTTTGCCCAAATATGTCACTGTGAGAGAAAACGGGACTTTTGAATATGCTCTAAATGTTGCTAATACGTACAGATTGTATCAACTCTTTCTGCATGTTTCGCTTAACAATGAACGGTGACGTTTTCAATTTTCGATCCCTTTGTTCTCATACTCCTAATATTTCTACCTGTTGCGCAATGGTTTCATACCTAAGAGTACCGATAAAACTGTCTGTAGAAGAAGTTCAAAAAAAAAATTACGTTGACTTTTCGAGAAAAAGATGTCTAAAAATGCTCCAAATGGTAAAAATACGATGTTTTGGATTTTCAATCTCGTTTTTCGACTACTCATGACATTTAGAGAAATTGTACAATGGTTTCACACAATACACCACCTATAAGACTCGAATGAGAAAGTTTTTAAAAAATCGTAAGCGGCGTTTTCGAGAAATACGCGTCTAAAGTTGATCAAAATAGCAAAATACCTTACTTTTCAAACTCGAATAACTTTGATAGAAACTTGTCGCTATAGTACCATCTTGTAGATAATTCACGTGGCTATCAAACGATATAATACTTTAACTACTCGGTAAACAACCAATCGATACATCTTATTTGGCGCACAGGCACCCATTTTTCTGAATTTTGTCAAACTTTGGATACCTTTCTTGACCACTTCCGGTGATTAGAGGATTTTCATTTATAGTTCATGGACTGGTTTGGTCCTTCGACTTCATATTCCTGAAGTTTCAGAAAAATCGTTGGAGCTGTTTTTAAAAAATAAGAACTCTACGATTTGACCAAAATGCGAAAAAAAGTGAAAAATCAAAGTTAACATTTCAGAACAAAACTTATATCGTTGGAATCGGACTGATGTCAGCTATCCAAAAATATAAGTCAAATTTCAAAATTCAAAAAAATAACAATTTTAGAAAATTTTGAAAATTTTCAAATTTTCACCGAAAAATTGTGAGCGACAAAGTTTCTAAACTCGATGTTTTTGAACTGCTATCAACTCAGACATTTCTGGAGCTATCCAAAAATGTAAATATCAAAAAAATCAGTTGAGAATTAAAAGAATTATGGCCGATTTTCAATTTGTGTGTACGTTAAAGATTTGACGCATTTCTGCTATGCGCACAAATTTCGTTTTACATTTAAGCACTAGCCACCACCCAGTTTCCGAAGAGAAAACTAAATTTCAGACCTCTGCCTCTTATAGTTACTGAGAAATAGGCAAAGTGGAAAAAAAATAATAATACATGTAATACTAGATCTGCTACTGTCCCATGCAGATATGAAAGCTTTCATATTCATCGTCACGTGCCATTGATTGTATCAAGTATCCTAAATAAAAGGATAAGAAGAAAAAATTATCAAAATTGGTCAAAAACTCTCGAAGTTACAAGTCTAAATATAGTATGAAACATTGCACCCAGGCATAACAATAATCTGAAAACTAAAGGGAAATAACTGAAACTTGTATTACTGTAATGAGACGGATGAGAAAATGAAATGAAAATGGCGGGAAAAAAAATTAAAAATGGCAGGTTGGACAGGCGACCTTACTCCTTGTCACGTACAACCGGGCATTTGAAAACACGCTAGTTAACTCAATGACAGGCGCGCGTGCTAACCATTCAGCCACCCAACCCCCCTTTGAAATCAGACACGTGCAATATGTCATATAGGAAGAATAAGAAGTCGCTCACAAGAAAATGGTAAATTAATGAGTTTAGGTCAAAAGGTTGAGCTACTGTTTTAGAGTATTTAATAGTTTTAAAGAGACACGTTAAGGGTTGTTCATAGTTAAATGAAAGTTTAATTTTAAATAAGACCAATAAAATTAGGATTTAATAATGCCAGACTAATATTTCCAATATGTTTGGTTATAAGTAGGAAATCGTGACGACTTCTTAAGCATGTTTTAAACAAAGGATCATAGACTGAATTATACAAGAATGGCACTCTGCAATAAAAAAACTGGCCAAAGCAAGATTTCTATGCAGAAATTAAATAATTGCTAGAACCAGAAAAATATTTATCCACTATAATAAATAAGCAACATAGAGAAAATGAAATGAAATTGAATGGGGTTTAACGTCCTACTGTTCTGCTCCTAAAATGGGCTAATGAAGACGGTCATATGCCATAAAGTGTGCAATGAGGGAAATTTTACCTGGGCAGCGGCGTTACGGCCTACGAAGTTGGACAGGCGAACATACTCCTTGTCACGTACAACCAAGGAATCGAAACAACGCCAGTTGACTCAAAGACAGACGTTATTCAGCCACGCAACCTCCCTAAAATCGGCAAATTGCTGACCTGCAGCGAGAAACAGTTCAACCGGGCCAAATTTTCTATTTTAACAGTTTAATTTGCACGGTACCTTTAGTTATCAACCGAATATTACAAAACTTTTAAAAATAAGCTCCCCTTGACCAGCTTAATCGTTCGCAATAAACGTTTGCCCCTTAAAATCGGCAAATTGCTGACTTTAAAGTGAGAAACATTACAACCGGGCGAAATTTTCTGTTTTATCACTTTTACAGTACCTTTGATTACCAACCGTTTATTACAAAACTTTAAAAATAAAAGAGAAAGAGAGAAATGCGGCCTAATGTCCATTAGACACAAACTAGGTCATTTCGTGACTAACATATGTTTTTTAATTTTATTTAAAAACTCCCCTTGCGCTTACTGGTCTTTAGCCGTTGGGAGGAAACCGAAGAGCACGGAGAAAACCCACGAGGTTGGACATCATACTCCATGTCACGTGCAACCTGGAGATCGAAACGACGCCCGTTGACTCAATGACAGACGTTACGATACAGCGCCCACATGCTAACCATTCAGACATTCAGCCTCCCTGAATTCGGAAAATTGCTGACTTATAGCGAGAAACATTTCAACCGGGCGAAATTTTCTGTTTTAACAGTTTAATGTGCACGGTACTTTAATTACCAACCGATTATTACTAAACTTTTGAAAATATGCTCCAACTGAACAGCTTAATCGTATGCAATAAACGTTTGGCCTGAATTGAAAGTTCTGCACGGAAAAAGTTCATCTTGATTTCCCGGCGTGGTTCCCCGTTGTCATTGAGGCAGAACGGAGGGCCTGACAAGCACAGCTGTCTAGTCGTTCGGATGGGACGAAAAAAAAAATATCCTTAAGCAGTTGGAATTCGATACTGTTGAATAAGCTGTATACGATGACTAAATGTGTAGATTGTAGTCACCCACACTGCATGTTTCGCTTAACAATGAAAGGATGTCGTTTTCAATGTTCGATCCTTTTGTTCTTCTACTCCTGATATGTTGGATTGTTGATCGATGGTTTTATATAAAAGACTACCAATAAGACTCTTTGTAGAAGAAGTTCCCAAAAAATATTAAGTTGACTTTACGAGAAAGACCTCTAAACATGCTCCAAATTGTAAAAATACGACTTTTTGGATTTTCAATCTCTTTTTTTCGCCTATCCCTGATATTTAAAATAAATGATACAATGATTTCACACAACAGGCTAGCTATTGGACTCTCTATTGACAAAAGTTTCACAGCCCTCCCTTCATTATAACCGAAGTTATCGTGCCCTAAAGAATCAACAAATCAGCATGCCTATCTCTGCTTACCCTAGACAGAAAATGCTCATCTTTGAACTCAATCATGACATTGACCTAATGAACGTCTACACCAAGTTTGAACATTCTAGCTCAATTAGAAGGAGAGTTATTGTGTTTCAAAGTCTCGGCCCTTCAAATTGCTACTACTTTTCATTTTCAATTCAAAATGGTGACCATCACGTGACCGAAATCAAAATTCTGCTCCCTACCATTTTTGGGCCATCCTTCAAGGATTCATAAAAAAAAACTCCCGTGTCTGTAAGTAAAATAGCAAAAAAGCCTTAGGGATTTTTCATGTTTCAAGATGGTGGCACTTCCGGTTCGATCGACAAACTCCATATTTTGTGTAGGAATCAGTAATTACTTGTCGAGTATCGAAAAAAATTTTTTTGAAAACTTTGATCCTTAATTTCACCAAGGGGAGATAATTTAGAAAATTTCTAATTATATTTTTGAAGTCACATCGGTAAGATCTACTTGTATACTAAATTTCATGAAAATCGTACAACTATTAAAGAAGTTGTCAAATTGGTCTAAACTTCCGGTTCGAAATCACAGCGACGAATTTTCGAAATTCGAAAATGTGAAACTGCAGATGAAAACGATTTTTTTCAAGGTATTCAAAGAAAAAAGAATTAGTAAAATCGGTCAAAAAATAACAAAGTTACGACTATGCATTGTCAGTTTTTACGTTCGTAAAATTCAGTGATTTCGGATTCGTAAAACGTTTTGAAAATATATTTAAACAACGTTCGCACCCCATTTTTGGGGGGGTAGGTCAAAGTTTCAGAAAGATCCCATGGTTAGATTCTGAGAAATCCGATTTGCAGAAAATACACAAAAAAAAAAAATAATAATAATCTTAACAGAAACAATAAGCTTTCATATGTAATATGAAAGCTTAATTAATACCTAGTAAAATGGTGAAAGCCTAATAAAGATAAAGGATTAAACAAATTCAACACAAGATAAAGGGGGGTAGTTAATTAAACAATCAAAACAAATGGAAAACATTTAGCTAATTATGAAGACCATCAAAAAGGCCATAGGTTGGAAACATATTGTAATAAAATGGGTGATGCCCTTTTCTTACTGTTCAATTTATTACGCTATTAACTTCAATTGTCATTTCTTTCCTTTTTGAGTTTTCACTCTTAATTTTTCATTGTCATAACCACTTGCTCATCTACCATACATATTATCACCTATCTTGTTTATTTAGCCATCTGTCAATGGACTATGCAATGCTTACATCAATTTATTAAACGTGTTATCCATAACTTAGTAAATGGTTTCATCAAATTACCCCATTAATACAATATAGTAACATCCAACGGCTCCCCTTTGATGGTCTTCATAATTAGCTAAATGTTTTCCATTTGTTTTGATTGTTTAATTAACTACCCCTCTTGTGTTGAATTTGTTTAATCCTTTATCTTTATTGTTATTTAAGCTTATTATATGGTTTCACCATGTCCACTCTTATATATTCATCTGAAGTTTATGAAATGTCATTGTGCTTGATAACGATAAGAGGATACTTGTCGAAACATTGTGCTTTTAGAATAAACCAGTGATTGTTTCCCATAAAAATTGTGTTCTATTAATGTGTTTTCCCAATCGCTAAATGCCAATTAAAGATTATGTTTAAAGCATGGTTTAATTACTACCCCATGATTGCGCCTCTTAAACTTATTGGTTATCTCTTGTTTCATTTTTTAATCCAACTGCTAAAGACCTCTTTGGGCCACTGAATTTGATTATTGGAAAAAGTAATTGCCAATACCTTTGCATCAGATTGCAGAACTTGCATGAGTGTGTTATAATATTTGTTCCATATTAACAATCACGCGTCCTAATGAAAGACCTAGTTCTTTTACATCCTATTTTCAATCCTATTTTCATGCTAAATTGACGTTACAATTGAAGGTATGTAGATTTATGTAGTGACTGCCAATACGATTAATAAGAGAATGTTACAGGGTTTAACCTGACTTTCCCCACATTTGATTGTTTTGATAAAGGATTAGGAGGTTACTAGTCTGTGGGTGTTGGACTATAGCCTGTTCTAATTAATTAGTGTCACTGGTGTAAACAGGGTCTTCCCATATCCACAACTCACCAGAATTTGGAAAGTCGACCGCAGCGGTCTTTGGTTGATTAAAAACGGATTAAAAGCGTTAATGAGGCAGGGACCAGTCATTATTAATATACTTCATTTAAATTGAATTTTATCAGAATTCAACTCACTCACTAATTAGTGAAATATATATGGTTCACTTAAATTACATGAACTTGAATGTTGTCAGAATTCAACTCGCTCATTAATTAATAAAATAATAGGCTACAGCTCAACATGAAGCTGACCGGTGATCGAAATTCACTTCATTGTGATTATTTCTCATAAGTAAAAATATGTAATAAATCATTCCAAGACAATTCATATCCATTTCTTTCTACGGTGGCTAATGCAGTTACAATCTAAGTTTATTCCTACAGCAAAATGTGGCAGATACCCATGTTGCTGGTTTTAAGTATAGACTGCATAAGAATTTATTAGAAATTTTGGACTATGTTGGACACATTATGAGTGCAAAAAGTCAAAATTATGTATTATGTTACGTGTTAAAGGTTGTTAAGGTTTGTTATAAATTTAACAAAAAAAAATAAATTCTCACAAAATTATCTGCTTTTAATTAGTTTTATCCTTCAGCTTGGGTCTGTTGTTCTTGGCTACTGAACCCCTAAACACCGACCAAAATTTTTCCTCTAAAACTCTTTGAGTGCGTGATATGATGGAAATGAATCGTGTAAACTTCTCACTCTAATTATTATTACTGATGAACACTTCCCACTCTCAGTAGATTGAGCAAATTGGTGAAATCAGTTTACTCATAAATTAAAATTGTGAGCTGTTTTGATGTAATAATTAATTTGAAAGAGAGAGAGAAATGGGGTTTAACATCTACTCAACACAAACCAGGTCATTTTGGGACTAACATATGGTTTCATTTTATTTCAATAATTGGCTTGCGCGTAGGGGGCTTTAGCAGTGGGAGGAAACTGGAATGCCTGGAGGAAACCCACAAGGCTGAGAAAAGGCGCCCCTATCTCCATGCCACATACGCTCACACCAGGGCTCGAAACCACAGCCGCAAGCCAGAGGTGACCAGCCAGCTAGAGGTCGAAGCGCGGCACTCTAGACCACGAGGCCATCCCACCCCCCAAAATTTGAAAAACAAAAAAAAATCAACTACTGATATTTAATCACAGCTTATCAGTTGATATAGGTCCTGTAAATCTCAAATGGTCATTCCAAAATGGGGGTACGCTCTGGTTAACTTTTGATGCATTGCTAATACTAAAGGTTGTCAGAATTTAGTGCTAGATGGTTTTTATTTTTAATAAAGAGTTCAGTCCTGGTGTATTATTATTAAAATTCTGGAAATTGTGTAATATAAGAATCCATATCATATGTATTTATCTACTTGCAATCTTTTTCACTAATATTATTTAAATCATTTTGTTAAAGTGTCTCAAACTTGTTACAGTCTATACTTTAAACCGCCTTTGTTGATTAATTAGTCATGGCCTGGTGGACCCAGACTATAAACAATAGATGTGGAGAAAGTGATAGGTGTCCCCTATTGCCCAAACATCTGTACTGTTTTTTTTCTAGTTGCGTCTAAGCCCTGTTGCATTCTTTCCATTTGATAGCCTATGTTAGTTTTTGTTTTAAAAATGATTTCAATAAATCTTGATGATATATTACAGTTTATTAAATGAAAGAAGAGTATTATTTACATCCAAGAAATTAAGTAGATTAACATCTTGTATACATGCAGCATCAGCTTTACTGTATCCTATGTGTTGGTGAGTATATATGATATTATAATTATATGTAGTCAACTGCTTTGTCTCAGTATCATATTTTTATTAGTTACATAAAGATAGATCATAGAGAGATTAAATGACACTTGGACAAGATAGTTCCTTGGGATTTTCTGGTACCGTTTCCTCTTGTCATTTGGATGGTACAAAAAACATCGGGGCAACACTGGCCAGGCACAAACTCGCTCATATCACACTGGCTGGCTTTATTAGATCTGAGTGTGCAGATATGCAGGATGTCAACCCCCTTTTTATTCCTTTAAGTGACATTTTGCAATATACATTTGTAATAATATGCAGTACTCAATAAACCTAATAATAGGCATAGTTGAAAAGAAAAAAAAATATTTAAAGGAATAAAGATTTGGTGTAATAATAATAAGCAGTTGAGTTGTTGTAAAGCTTTCTAGAAATGTGTTTGATAAGATAATCAACAAAAAAGTGGAGCTGCATGATAAACAAATTCTCAGCAAATAGGTTCCGTATGAAACATGGAACCAAGTTGATATCTGACTCTTGTGCACCGAACTGATCCCACAGTGAATATTCGCTTGGCTGCTACAATCACTGATAAGCATGACATCAACGAGGCTTAATGAGTATGGCATATTAACTTTTTTACTCCGACAAATTAAATTCTCAAAAAAAAATTTGAGGTAAAAGAAAAATAAATAAAGATGTTTGAAGTATTTGTAGTTAAAGAATATTTACTATTTAGTGTAAATGGGTATTAAAATGAGTAAAATGCATCATTTTGCCCGAAGCAGTTAGGTGTTAAGTAAACATTGCACGAGCCGTTGAGCCAATGACTACGGCGCGTGCAGTCAACGCGCGTGTTTTGGACAGTCATCTGTTACAGAGATAATTCGTAAGTAATTCTCTGTGAAACAGATTGCTTGTGCACATGGAATTACGTCAAACCACTATATTGTTTTAAGAACAGGATATGTCAACCCAGATATAAGCTTTCTAATTGATTCTGGGTGGGGTGAGTTCGAGTTGTTTAATTTAATTGTTGTAGATCACTCTGTCATCTATACACAGGTTATGAACTCAAGAAGCATTCATGAGATAATTTTAAGTTCATGTTAAACCACTCAGACCACTAGGGACTGTGCCTGTTAACAATTCTCAATTCTCCTCCTTCTGCATTTATTCAACATTTCCACGGGATACAAAAATAAATGTTGACGAAAACAGTCCCCCGAATGCGCATTGATAAATGTCGACAACTACGTCATTCGTGGTCGAAATGAGTACTGCACGCATTAATTTGTAAATTCACAAATACATTTGTTATTGATGGCTGGAGCAGGTAAATAACCTAGAAAACAAGATTATAAGAAACAAGATATACGTCCATTTGTTTCGTTAATTTCTAATAAATAAATTGTTGAGTTTTATTTACGCCGGGAAAATTGTCAATTCATTGCAAATGGACGTTTCCCAACGGACGTCGGCAACACAGAAGATATTCAGCAAATATGCAATTCATTCGAAAATTTTAGACACTATGCTAAGATTCTAAATCGGAACATAGTTTCTAAAAGTGGGAGATAGAAATTAAATATTTTACACAAAAACAAATGCCGTACGTTTTCTAGATGACAACCGGCAAACTAATTAAAAGACATGAAAAGAAAACAGCATTGCATTTCTAATCACCAGTAAGTTTCTAGACGGCTCTCGGTAAAGTGGTAATTTGGCGTAAAAACTAAACGCCGTTAGTAATTAAACACTCTGTTCATTTCTAGACAACGTACGGGAAAATAAGGCCTTGTCTAAAAACTAAACCCCTTTCGAATCTAAAACATCCCGAGAAACTGGACGGTCGTAAAGTAGACGATCGATGACAAAACTAGACGGTGTTTCTAAATCTACATGGTAGCACAAACTGGGCGGTTTTTGATGAATCTTGACGGTATTTAACACATTCTTGACGTGTATTAGATTCTAGATGATAAGGGTAGTTTCTTACCTTTTTTCGTAAAAAACTAGAAGATTCCCGGTCCCTAGTGGACACCAACCCCGCCTTTGTTGTTGTCAAAGCAGACATTTGGGCTAGAATGATCAAGAGCAAGACTAATGGATGTACATTTTCTTTTGATGAATTGATTGTTTTACTGCTGTTTTAATTTTAGTAAGAAAATTATTGTTTTTTTCAGGCAGCATTTATTTATTCCTTTACTGCCAGCTCATGGTAATTTAATAGAATATGTCAGGTAAAACTCTATTATTATCAAGATTTATAATTACTTTCTCCAGGTTCTCCGGTTTCCTTTACTGCTAAAGCTATTTTAATGTAAATACTATTGCTATTGTGTAATATTACACATTCAAACATGTACAAGTCTAAAGAACAGACAGATATAATTATTTTACTATATTTTTCTATGAGATAATGATGATGGGTGCGTGACTTTTAGATTTTCAAATACATATGATAACTATATGTTCAATGTCAGTTGTTTAAAAGAAGGCTGTCTACAGTAACCCAGTCGGCAGAAAACAATAGTATGTTAAACTCTATTTCATTTGGTTAATAAGAAGTTATGTAAAATATATATATGTTATGTATTTAATGTTATATCTTACTACAGTGCTCCTATGCCATATTTAATTGGTGTACATTCCAGTTTACTGCCAGTAAGTTAAATATGCTTTACCTTATACTATTACTATTGTCATTGATCCTGTATGTTCGCTAGATTCATTCAGTCCTATTTATTGTATGTGATGTACTTTAATCTGTCTACAGCGTTTAATATACTATTAAAAAAAAGTAGGGGATATTTGATTTTGGGGGCATAATACTAAAATATGCAAATGACTACGAAAAAAGTCACTATACAACCTAACAGAAGAAACATTTCCAGTTACATGTGACGCCCAAACGCACCAATAGCTACCGCATGGAATGCAGGTGATGCTTGGGATCATCATGGGGGTCCAACCCAAGATTTGCACGACTCTGACTTTGAATGTTACAGTCATTGTGGCATTGAATTCCAGGGTGGAAACATCAGTTTAATTGTTTTAGTGACCAGAAACAAATTTTGATATGCGTCGGCTTACCCAAAATGAAAGGTTACGTGCCCTTGGCATGCTACAGATCGGCACAACACAGACGGTTGTGGCGCGGACGATGAATGTTTCTCAGTCTGTCAAAAGCAGGCTATGGTCCAGATACCATGATACACAATCTGTACAGGACAGACCACGCTCAGGTAGACCAAGGGCGACAACTCAAGCCCAGGATCGATTTATCCGTACCTTGGCCTTGAGAAATTGTGTCATCACAGCAAATCAGATCAGCGCTCACCTTAAACAGACACTGGTGTGAGAGTGAGTGGCCAGACGATTCAGAATCGACTACATAGGGGTCACCTTCGCGCCCGACGTCCTCGCGTGATCCCTTGTTTGAGAGATCATCACATTCAGGCAAGACGTCGTTGGTGTAGGGATTGTCAACACTGGGATAATCTACGCTGGGGCAATGTGATGTTTTCAGATGAGTCAAGGTACACTATTGATTTTTTGGACAGACGTAGGAGGGTGTGGCGTCGTCGAAACGAGCGCTTCCAAGACGTTAACGTCATCAGACATGATCGATTTGGGGGTGGTTCTGTTATGGTGTGGGGAGGCATCACTGTTGCTGGAAGAATGGCTTTACATGTTGTTGCAGGGCGTGTTACAGGCCAGTACTACCTGGACAACATCTTGGCAGTCCATGTTGTGCCGTTCACACGACGTCATGGCCGCTGTTTCATCTTCCAGGATGACAACGCAAGATGTCACAGGGCCAGGATCGTTACAGGTTACCTCCAACAACAGAACATCACCACATTACCTTGACCAGCACTGAGTCCCGACCTCTCCCCCATCGAGCATGCTGCGTTGCAACAGGAATGGGACAATCTGGACCAAAATGACCTTAGACGTCTCATTAGGAGTATGCCACGTCGGATCAATGCTTGTTTGGCAAACAGAGGAGGATTTACCCGTTACTGACTTTGTTGTGATGCTGTGGTAACTTTGCTGTTTGACCCTGGGTATCATTTTACCCTTATAATGGTCAGTCGGTGCCTTACTTAGTCTAACGATCATTTGGAATAAATCGATGAATGTGAACTTCATTTCATTTTGTCATTTGTTTCTTCGTCAGTTTCATTAGGTGACTTTTAATAACACTTAAAAATCAAATATCCCCTATTTTTTTTTAATAGTATACTTCATCGAATTTCAAACAGTTTTCAAGAATAGTTTGAGTTTATTGAATGATTTTCACAAAAATAATTAAAAACCTAAAACTGGGGACAAAAATTCTGAGATACATAGTCTTGTTAACGTCCAAATGAGGAACTGTCAGTGGGCGTATGTTGCCTTACCTGGCACACTATTTTACAATATCAAATTCCAAATATCAAAAGTCTGTGTTTTCACTTACTTAGTGTAATTTTTGTCCCCCGCCTTTCGAAGAAAGTTGGGGGACTATTAAAATGGGTTCGTCCGTCCGTCTGTCTGTCTGTCTGTCTGTCCGTCTGTCCGTCTGTCCGTCACACTTTTTGGGACACAATAACTCTCTTCCTAATTGAGCTAGAATGTTCAAACTTGGTGTATGTGTTTATTAGGTCAATGCTTTGATGGAGTTCGAAGATGAGCATTTTCTGCTTAGGGTAAGCAGAGATAAGCAATTTGATTGGTTGATGCTTTGGGACACGATAACTTTAGTTCTAATTAAGTGCGATTGATGAAACTTGGTGTATAGTTTCATTACAGTAATACCTTGACTAAGTTCGATAATGAGCATTTTCTGCTCAGGATAAGCAGAGCGATACGCAATTTGATTGGTCGAGACATTGGAACACAATAACTCTCTTCCTAATTGAGCTAGAATGTTCAAACTTGGTGTATGTGTTTATTAGGTCAATGCCTTGATGGAGTTCGAAGATGAGCATTTTCTGCTTAGGGTAAGCAGAGATAAGCAATTTGATTGGTTGATGCTTTGGGACAAGATAACTTTAGTTCTAATTAAGTGAGGTTGATGAAACTTGGTGTATAGTTTCATTACAGTAATACCTTGACTAAGTTCGATAATGAGCATTTTCTGCTCAGGGTAAGCAGAGCGATACGCAATTTGATTGGTCGAGACTTTGGAACACAATAACTCTTCCTTCTAATTTAGTTAAAATGTTCAAACTTGGTGTATATGCTTATTAGGTCAATGCCTTGATGGAGTTCGAAGATGAGCATTTTCCGCTAAGGGTAAGCAGAGATAAGCAATTTGATTGCTTGATGCTTTGGGACACGATAACTTTAGTTCTAATTAAGTGAGAGTGATGAAACTTGGTGTATAGTTTCATTACAGTAATACCTTGACTAAGTTCGATAATGAGCATTTTCTGCTCAGGGTAAGCAGAGCGATACGCAATTTGATTGGTCGAGACATTGGTACACAATAACTCTCTTTCTAGTTGAGTTAAAATGTTCAAACTTGGTGTATATGCTTATTAGGTCAATGCCTTGATGGAGTTCGAAGATGAGCATTTTCCGCTTAGGGTAAGCAGAGATAAGCAATTTGATTGCTTGATGCTTTGGGACACGATAACTTTAGTTCTAATTAAGTGAGAGTGATGAAACTTGGTGTATAGTTTCATTACAGTAATACCTTGACTAAGATCGATAATGAGCATTTTCTGCTCAGGGTAAGCAGAGCGATAAGCAATTTGATTTGCCAAGACTTTGGAACACAATAACTCCTTCGAATTGAGTTAAAATGTTCAAAATTGGTGTGTATGCTTATGAGGTCAATGCCTTGATGGAGTTCGAAGATGAGCATTTTCTACTTAGGGTAGGCAGAGATAAGCAATTTGATTGGACAAGATAACTTAGGTTCATCTTGATTGATGATTTGTATGCCAATACAATGACTGCATTCTCATTCAGTAATGGATTCGACAGTAACAGTGTATAGAAACGATTGACTCGGACACGAGGGCCCTTTCCCTTGGCCAGAGGGGCCCTTTTGTCAAGCGTGGGGGCCCTTTTGTCTGCCTTTTGGGTCCCCCTAACAAGGGTACATTTTCATTTTTCTCGTCGGTTTTAGCATTTTTCTTTATAAAACACTTTTGGATGACACTTCGTGTACAGTTGGATTGCTCGATACGTTTGAAAAAAATAAATGTGCGATTAATTTAATATGCGTCATCTATTTATTTTGGGATTTCGGTGGGGGACATCAGCCTCACTGTTGGCTTGTTTATAAAGTATTTTATTCACAAGCTGATGAAGATGTACAAAGATCTATCAAATAAGACAGTGAAAAGTTAATAATGTTTTCTGTGATAAATGATATATTTTGTAGAAAGTGATGAAGATGGAGATAGGAGATGCTGTGATTGTGGATGCTGATAATAATACTGTACATACTACACATACTGATTTTCAAGATATACCAGAAGATGTGGTATGTTATAAACATAATTTATTGCACCATTACACAAAGAATTTCACAAAAGTTAAGAGAAGAGACAGACATTGTCTCCAATTTTTGTGATCAATTTTATGTGAAACAATATGATCATTTTTCTTGTAATAGTTTCTATTGAAGCAAAAGATAATGTTCTTTAAAATTTGATGGTTATGAATTCAGATTATGGTGTCAATCCAGTGAGAATGTTGGGTGACATAACACAGCAGAGTTCTTAATCCATTTTGAAACGAACCGGCCACAATTGGGTCAAATGATGTCCTGTTATGAACTAGGTTTTGAAATTTTAATCTTCCATTTCCTTTATTATGATGAGACTTCGACCAAAATAATTCTTGGTAATTTGTTATGAGGAATATCGTATTATAATGTATATAACAACAGAACCAGTGGGGTGTGCGAGCGGTGCGCCCCCCCCCCCTAATTTTTGACAGTGTTCTTTTTATGCGCCCACATTATGTCGTGGCCCCTGTCTGTCCGTCCACAATTTGTTTGTGGACTCTCTACAGGTCAGAATTGTTAACTGATTTTGACGAAACTTGAAAATATAGGTTTATCCACATAAGATCTCGGCTGCTTTCGATATTGGCATGTATCGGATCAAAACTTCATGGATTATGGCCCCTGATTGTACGAAAAATCACATTTTTAGCTTGTGGACCCTATAGAGGTCACAATTTTGAACCGATTCTGATGAAACTTGACATGAATTTCCATATTTGCACCTATCGGAACGTTATTTCCTGAATTATGGCCCCTGATTGTCCGAAAAATCACCTTTTTATATGCCCACATGGAAATGTGGTCGTATATTGTTGTCGCCCCGGTCCGTCCGGCGTCCACAATTGCTTGTGGACGCTTTAGAGGCTAAAGTTAATATCCGATTGACTTTAAATTTATACACAGTGTTTAAGGTCATGAGACGAAGAAGCCTATTGTTTCTCAGCGATTTCCGATAATAACTACCAGAGTTATGGCCCTTGATCACTTCAAAAAATCTTGTGGACGCTCTAGAGGCCAAAGTTAATATCCGATTGACTTAAAATTTATACACAGTGTTTAAGGTCATGGGACGAAGAAGCCTATTGATTTTCAGCGATTTCCGATAATTAGTGCCAGAGTTATGGCCCTTGATCACTTCAAAAAATCTTGTGGACGCTCTAGCGGCCAAAGTTAATATCCGATTTACTTTTAATTTATACACAGTGATTAAGGTCATGAGACGAAGAATCCTATTGATTTTCAGCGATTTTCGATAATTAGTGCTAGAGTTATGGCCCTTGATCACTTCAAAAATTCCTGTGGACGCTCTAGAGGCCAAAGTTAATATCCGATTGACTTTAAATTTATACACAGTGTCTAAGGTCATGAGATGAAGAAGCCTTTTGATTTTCAGCGATTTCCGATAATTACTGCCAGAGTTATGGCCCTTGATCACTTCAAAAAATCTTGTGAATGCTCTAGAGGCCAAAGTTAATATCCGATTGACTTCAAATTTATACATAGTGTTTACAGTCATGAGACATATTGATGTAGGAAAAATCACTTTCATTATTGCTTGTTCTCTATATCTATCCATCTCTAGAAAATCTGGGCGTATCCTGCCTGACAGTGCCAGCCTATCTTTACTGCTGAAAGTGCATTTTTTCAGACCCAAATATGTCCTCTCTGAACGTTTACTTAGACGAAAATATCAGCCAAATAGCTTGTGGAATGTCGACAGATGCAAGGAAATGACGGATAATTGTCTAGGGGGGCCCCCCACCCCCTCGCAGCGACATGCCCCGTCTCAGTAGTAAGTGCCCTCATTTTGCGGAGCCCCCCCTTTTCAAAATGTCTAGATCCGCCCCTGTATAATTACCACAAAAATAACGACAAATAGGTATACCATTCTGAAAATTTTCCATATTTAATTCACGTAGCTGATAAGACTGCATGGTATTTCTTCATCACACAATTTGTAGGTTTTTTTTCAATTAGGTAACTGTTTTTATTCATTTATCCATGATAGACACATGGCACAGTGATCAGGTGACAAACAAAATTGAAATGGTTTTATCCGATTTCAACGAAACTTAAAATATAGGTTTATCACCCTAAGATCTCGGGTTCTTTCGATATTGGCATGTATCGGACTGTAACTTCATGGGTTATGGCCTCTGATTGTACGAAAAATCACGTATTTTTAGCTTGTGAACAGTGTAGAGGTCACAATTTTGAACCGATTTGGATGAAACTTGAAATGCATGTTTATAACCCAAAGATCTTGGTTCCTTTCGATATTTGCGCCAATCGGATCGTAACTTCCTGAATTATGGCCCCTGATTGTCCGAAAAAATCGCCCTTTTTAGCTTGTGGTCCCTCTGGAGGTCAAAATTGTTATCCGATTTTAAAAACCGTTTGATTATATCCCCGTTCCATGGTTATGAAGGTTGAATTCAATTTTCGTGAAAATCGGACCAAAATTGACGGACAAAATGTACGCAAATAGAGTGAAAATATGTTATATCAAAGTTGTGGACCCTATAGAGGTCACAATTTTGAACCGATTTTGATGAAACTTGACATGTATGTTTATAACTCACAGATCTTGGTTCCTGTCGATATTTGCGCCCATCGGATTGTAACTTCCTGAATTATGGCCCCTGATTGTCCGAAAAATCACCCTTTTTAGCTTGTGGTCCCTCTGGAGGTCAAAATTATCATCCGATTTCAAAAACCGTTTGATTATATCATGGTTTCATGGTAATGAAGAGAGAAATTGAATTTCGTGAAAATCGCACCAGAGTTGACGGATAAAATGGCCGCCGTCTGTAAGCGAATTGTGTGAAAATATGTTATATCAAGGTTGTGGACCCTATAGAGGTCACAATTTTGAACTGATTTTGATGAAACTTGAAATACATGTTTATAACCTAATGATCTTGGTTCCATTGCATATTTGCCCATATCGGATTGTAACTTCCTGAATTATGGCCCCTGATTGTCCGAAAAATCACCCTTTTTAGCTTGTGGTCCCTCTGGAGGTCAAAATTGTTATCCGATTTCAAAAACCGTTTGATTATATCACAGTTACTCCGTAGTTATGGGTGAGTTTGAATTATGATTTTCTGATGATTACTTAAAATGCAACAACTCTTGTTGACTGCCCGGACGATTTGGCTGCTGTGTGGGCGTATGTTTCGTTGCCTGGCAACCTATTTTTTAAAAAATAAACCCCTGTCAGCATGTATAATAAATCATAATGGTCAATGCTATTTAAAACTTAAACTTTCATCGCTGATTTATGGACCCAATTCCAATCTGTGTCATCGAGAATTCTGCATTCGAGATTCATGATAATAATATGGTATGGCTGTTTGTTGATGTATTCTGTGTTTTATCCAAAGATTATATTCAAGTTAATCCAACTAAGATTTAAAATTAACTGGTCAGTGAAGCCATTAAAATATGATGCAAATCATATTTTGATATCAACTGGTACCCCTGAAATTTTATGGAGCATCTAATTTGAATCGTGACAGATGCCCAATCCATGCCGACATTGCATTCCTTTGATTGCCATGTGACATATTTCCTCAAAGGTAACTTACTGGACCCGTTATGAATAATCAGCAAGCATGTTTTGTTTTTTTACCGGATTATCAAAATTAGCGTTACTTGTGCCTATTTATTTAGGGACTGATTATTAACCACATGGGCGTTTCTCCCTAAGGTATGACTATTGTTGTAGCCAACAAGCAAGTTGATGGACTAGTCAATTAACAAGTAATAATTAACCAGTTGTAATTTAGCTCAAAGTAGATTGATTTTGTGAAAATCAGACCAAGACTACCGAACAGAATTGCCGCCACTTGTACGCGAATAGTGTAAAAATATGTTATATCAAGGTTCTGAACACTTAAAAGGTCACAATTTTAATCCGATTTTGATGAAACTTAAATTTCCTGTTTATAACCCAAAGATCTTGGTTACTTTTGATGTTCGTGCATATCGGATCGTAACTTCCTGAATTATGGCCCCTGTTTGTATGAAAAATTGTCCTTTTAGCTCGTGGGCCCTCTGGATGTCGCAATTATTATCCGATTTTAGAAACCACTTTATTATATCACTGTTCAGTGTAATGAAGGATTGGTTTGAATTTCGTGACAACTGCCCAAAACTACCGAACAAAATGTTATATCAAAGTTGTGGGCCCTCTAGTTTCGATGAAACTATAAATTTATGTTTATATCACAAAACTCTTGGTTCCTTTCGATAATCGTGCATAATTGAGCGTAACTGCCTAGATTATGACCCCTGATTGTTAAAAAAATCACACTTTTAGCTTGTGGACCCGCTAGAAGTCACAATTTGTATTAATTTTAAAGAACCTTAATGTATCACTGTTACACATCAATGAAGGTTGTGTTCGAATTTCATAAAAATCTATTTAGTACGCAGGATGTGGACTCTCTAGAGGTCACAATTTTTATCCATTTTGATGCAATTTCAAATATATGTTAATGTCCCAAAGGTCTCAGTCCCTTACTATATTTGCACACTTCAGACCATAACTATCTGGATTATGGCCACTGATTGTACGCAAAATCGCTTTTGATTTAATTTGTTCTCTATCCATCTCTTGGAAAATGTGGGCGTATCCTGCCTGGGAGCCACTTGTATGTTTTTTGAATGCAATACAGGACAAAGTTCCCTGTGGAAGTTTATAAAATCTGATGGGATTGTTAATTTAGGCCTGAGGAAAGATTTTAAAAATTTTGATTGTAATATTCCCCCCTTGTTATGACAGCAATACAGTACAAAATGTTTGTTGGAATTTTTTTATTCTCTGTTCATTTTCCTGTCTTTATACTCCCACATTTTTGTTGCATGGTTATTATGGTTTTTTTTTTTCTTCAGGCGTCATTCTTAAAGAAATGTTTGCGACCAGAGAAATTAAAGAATTCTATGATGGAGTCAGGAGATGCAATATCTAAAGCATTTCTTCAAGCACTTGTAAGACTTATAGGTAATTTAACATACTATCTGTTTTTATTGACATCTTGGCTGATGTGATATTAATGTGTGTCTTGAAGTAGTGTTGAATGTCGCAAATACAGTCTAAAATATTACAAAATTGTGATTCATGTTAAGGTTATAATCTTGTCATATTGTCAACATTTGCAGACAATCTTGATCTACTTTTAGTTTGTTGCCAGTTGAAATTATGGTGCCTTGTCATAGTCTACAAACGACTTCTGTTGTGTCATCTGGAGGGTTGTTATATGACGTTCGCTTTGCCAACATTTAGTTTTTTATAGGGGCTACATTCTATTATATATGCAGGTGGTTATAGAGATGCTTTACGTTTCCGACATGGAGAACCAATAACCTTTGATCCTGATTTATTTGTTGTATCTAGAAGTCAATCAATGCAACGTTTTCTAGAGAATATGTTACAATTACAGATCTTTCAACAAGTAAGCTATTTATCATGGAATATTTTCATTAAATGTACTAAATATTAAAACACTTTTAATATTATATAATGGATTAGACCCAAGCAATAATATTTCTTAGAACCCTTCTATTTTATATTAATGACTTTTATTTGACCAGTAACTGATAAATATTTGTTTTCTATTGATACTCATTTCTGCGTTGTTCTTCAATGTCCAGGTGAAGAATACCTTTTAGATTTTTAAAACCATATCATAGTTCAGACTTTTCAGTATTAATGAAAATGGTTCTGTTCATTAGTGGTGCTAATAAATGATTTTCATGTATGTGCAGTTAATATGTAAAGAAGAAACAGAAGAACCACAACTGTAAAGAGAACATTAGTTATGTTCGTCTAAAACTGCCCTAGAAACTAGAACTAATTTTTTTGTCCCCCCGTCTATCGGTTTATCTGCCTAATATCCGTCTGTCTGTGTATCAAACTAATTGAGATAGAATGTTTAAACTTAGTGTAGGTGTTTATTAGGTGATTACCTTGATCGAGTTTAAAGATGAGCATTTTCTGTTTAGGATAAGCAAGGATAAGTAATTTGTTTGGTTGATAGTTTGGGACACAATAACTTTGGCCCTAATTAATTGAGAGTAATGAGACGTGATATAAAATTTTGTTATATCAATACCTTAACTAAGTTCGATAATAATGAGTATTTTCTTTGGAGCCTGATGACTTTGATTCTAATTGTGTGGGATTAGTGAAACTTTGTGTACAGTTTCATTATATCAATACCTTGACAAAATTTGATTATGAATATCTTTAGTTACATCAATACCTTGACAACATTCAATGATGAATATTTTCTGCTTAGGCAGAAGAGAGACTTCAATCGGATTGATTGGGACTTTAGAGCACAACTACTCTCCTAACTGAGGTAGAAAGTTCAAACTTGGTGTAGATTAGGTGAATGCCTTGACAGCAGCGCTCACGCTATCGGTTGCCTTTTCCGTCAAAATATAATTTTGGCGATAAAATATTCAGTCCGGTGAAAAACTTTTGCCAATAACTTTTTCCTGTATGCCGATTCTTTTTTGACTGTGGTGATAAATTTTTCTAGCAACAAAGATTTGATTTCCACACTGTGCGCACACGTTAAAGTCTATTATTGCACTTGGCTGAGTCCATTATCAATCAATTAGGTACCAATCCTTTGTCTTTGTCTGTTGATGAATCTCAGATTCTATATATTCAAAATGGTGGAAACTGTGAACTATACTTGTTCAGTTTGTTTGGGATTATTTGATTATGACATCTGTTTATCTTTTTATACGCCACATTTTCATGGGATGTATCGGACTGTAACTTCATGGATTATGGTCCCTGATTGTACGAAAAATCACATTTTTCGCTTTTGAACACTTTAGAGGTCACAATTTTGAACCGATTTTGATGAAACTTGAAATGCATGTATATATCCCCAAAATCTTGGTTCCTTTTGATATTTGCGCATATCGAATTGTAACTTGATTGTAGGAATTATGGCCTTTGATTGTAGGAAAATCATTTTCTTTTTAGCTTGTTCTCTATCCATCTCTCGAAAATGTGGGCGTATCCTGTCTGGCAGCGACCAAAATGCTCAAAGTCTGCAGATGATACAGACATGTTTGCCCTTGTCCATCTAATAATATTACATTCTTGAATGTTGGAGCTATATCAGCTTCTACAATAGACTTGCATATAGGCTACCTCAAAAGTTTGCAACAGTGAAACATTTTGAAAAACATCAAATCTTAAAGCAGCATTATGGGTAACTAGATAGAGATCTGACTCTAATAGTTTAAAAAATACATAAGGTAAAAAGAATATGCTGAAAATTTGAGTCAAATTGCTTAAGTCTGAACAGAGATAATTAGTTATGAATTTTAGGCCTGACCTCGATCATCATTACTAAAGGAAGATTTAGCTCTCGCATAATGTATGTTTAAGTGCATTTGAAAAAGGTAGCTATTTTAAGGATGAATGGATATTTTCAAATCCTTGTGAGTGCTTGCTCACAGTTCCCGTGGCAACGGCAGACTGTGAAAAAGGGCTTGGTTGACAAAATATTTTGAAAAATTAAAAACAAATACCCCAGATGTTGAAAAAGCTTTCAAAAAATGGGCTTATTACTGAAAAAATTTAATAGATATTTGTTCCTCTTTTTGGCGGAAAAGATATATGACTAATAAATTAAAATGAAAAATTGGCAAAAAAAAATGAAACCCAGAGTGAGCACGTCTTGACAATTCGATCATGCTCATTTTCCTCTAAGGCTAAGCAGAGATAAGAAATTTATTTGGAAGAGACTTGAGGATATGATAACTTTCATCGTAATTAAGTTACTGTGATGAAATTCAAGTATAGATTTGTTTAACCAAAACTTTGTTGATGAAGTTCGATGATGAGAATTTTCTGCTTAGGCTAAGTAGTTATAAGCATTTTGATTGGTCAAAACTTTGGAATATAACAACTTTGTTTTTAATTGCTGTAGAATGTTTAAACTTGGTGTAGATGTTCATCAGGTGAATGTCTTAACTGAGTTTAATGATTGACATTTCAAGCTGAAACTAAACGAACTAGGCAATTTCATTGGTCAATGCTTTGGGACAAGGTAACTTTGATTATAACTGATGGTGAGGGATAAAACTACTTAGCCTGAGTATTGATAATCTGTTTGATTCCTCAATACTTTCTAAAAAAAAAAAGATAAATGTGCAATTAATTAGTATGTGTCATCTATATATTTTGGGTTTGCGTTGGAGGACATCAGCTTCGTTGGCTTGTTTTTGATTCCATTTGATTAATATATTGTATTTTATTATATTTTAGTTTATTAATGGTAGATTAGATATGTTAAATACAGGCTATGGTTTCTCTGATACATTTGAACAAATGTCTATGTTATATGCCGATAAGCTCAATACACAATCCCGTTATAAAGAATGGCAGAACCAAATGAAGGTATGTTCATCTAGTTTTCATAGTGATCACATAAATTTGGTTATTATACATAATAGATTTTAGTTGATTTTAACTCATTCGGTCCTACTTTCACCAGCCGTCCAACCTAATTAACTACTGAATTTCACTGCCTTACGCCAACTGTCGACTTCCTAATTTCTAGTCAGTTTTCCTATCGACTTTTGTTAGCCTCTTTGATGTAAAGTTTTATTGATCAAGAAAGTTTAGGGGGTTACAGGGTAGTGAACCAGCAAGAAAATTTGTGCCATAGGGCGCAATTTTATGCAAGTTTGATATTCTCATGCTCGTTCATCCAATAATTTCTTTGCTATGGAAAGTGATTCCAATTTAGAATTTGATGGAATTTTATAAAAGGATATTTACATGTGAATATTAAACTAAGTAATGTTCCGGAAAGTGAATTTTTAACAATTTGAAACAGAGAAGATGTATGTGATATGCGTTGTGGCAAAAATGGTAGATAGTCTTCGTCGAATGTAATATCCCTACGCTCACTCTTTTAATAATTTCTTCACTATGGATAGTGATTCAGAATCAAAATTTGTAGGATTTTTATCAAAGGTTATTTAAGATGATAATATTAATCTCAATAGTGTTCGGGAAAGAGTTTTTACTATAAAAAAAAATTAAAATGTCGTCCGTGGCGCATACAATACGACTTAAATTCAGTGATTTTTTTTTC
Source organism: Patella caerulea (assembly GCA_036850965.1). Classification (NCBI taxonomy): domain Eukaryota; kingdom Metazoa; phylum Mollusca; class Gastropoda; family Patellidae; genus Patella; species Patella caerulea. The sequence continues at coordinate 41,869,158 of JAZGQO010000001.1, read as the reverse complement.
AACATTTCAGGATATTTTAAATGAGGATAAAAATCATTAGACTATTTATTGTCATTGTTTGTGGACACTCTACAGGTCCCAATTTTTGTCCAATTTCAACGAAGCTTGAAATAAAGGTTTATCTCCCTAAGATCTTGGTTTCTTTCGATATGGGTTTGTATCGGTCCATAACTTCGTGGATTATGGCACCTGATTGTATGAACAGTCTTTGCATTTTAGCTTGTGGACATTCAAGAGGTCATAATTTTGATCCCATTTTGATGAAACGTGAAATGTATGTTTATAACCCAAAAATCTTGGTTTTACTATATCACCGTTACACTGTAATGAAGGTTGAGTTTGAATTTCTGGAAAATTGGACCAAAACTGCTGGACATAATTAATGGCCGCCACTTGATGTACGTGAATAGTGTAAAAATATGGTATGTCAAGGTTGTGGACTTTGTAAAGGTCACAATTTTAATCTGATTTTGATGAATCTGGAAATACATGTTTAAAACCCAAAGATCTTGGTTCCTTTCGATATTTGCACATATAGAATCATAAATTATGGCCCCTGATTGTACGAAAAATCGCCTTTTTATTCGCCCACATTTTCCTGAGGACGTATATTGTCGTCGCCCCTGTCCGTCCGTCCGTCCACAATTGTTTGTGAACAGTCTACAGGTCACAATTTTATCCGATTTCAATGAAACTTAAAATATAGGTTTATCACTCTAAGATCTCGGTTCCTTTCGATATTGGCATGTATCGGACTGTAACTTCATGGTTTATGGCCCCTGATTTTTAGCTTGTGAACAGTGTAGAGGTCACAGTTTTGAACCGATTTGGATGAAACTTGAAATGCATGTTTATAACCCAAAGATCTTGGTTCCTTTCGATATTTGTGCCCATCGGATTGTAACTTTCTAAATTATTGCGCCTGATTGTCCGAAAAATCGCCCTTTGGATGATAGTACCCTAATTTCCAGAAATGGATACGGACATAACTGCTGGTGAGTTAGACTCAGTAGTGGGATAATGAAAGCTAATTCAGTACCCTACAAATCATGTAGGTAAAGATTTCTATATTAAACAGAACATTTTTCTTAGAACTAAAATAACCTTCTAGTGTTATAGTGGTCTCTCTGGAGGTCACAATTATTATCCGATTAAAAAAGCCGTTTGATTATATCACCGTTACGCCGTAATCGAAAAACTGCCAGACAAATTGACCGCCCCCTCGTATGCAAATACATGTAGTGTAAACATCTGGTATATCAAGTTGTGGACCCTTTGTGCCAATTTTGATAAAACTTAAAAGGAATGTTTATAACCCAAAAATCTTGCTTGCTTTCGATATTTGTGTTTATTGGATCGAAACGTCATGAATTATGGCCCCTGATTGTACAAAATACCGCGTTGTTATTTTGATTCGATTTTGATGACAGTTGAAATGCATGTTCATATCCCTAAGATCTTGGTTCATATCAATATTGGTGCATATCGGATCGTAACTTTCTGTACTATGGCCCCTGCATTTTTAGTTTGTGGATTCTCTAGAGGTCACAATGAAGTTGAGTTGGAATGTCAGAAAATCGAAATGAAACTGCCTGACAAAATGACTGCAAATTGTATATAAGAATGTTATTCAAAGGTTATGGATCCTCTAGAGGTCACAATTTTTATCAAATTTTGATGAAACTTAAAACATATCTTTATATTCCCAAAATTTTGATCCCTTTTAATATTTGCTGTATCATAAAGCCTGTCAGTGAGGCAATTGCCGTGGTTTCGAATCCGCGATTGTAGGTGACAACGAGGGAATAGGGTCGCCTGTCCAACCTTGTGGGTTTTCTCTGGGTCCTCCGGTTTCCTCCAACTGCTAAAGACCCCTAAGCACAAGTGAATTATTGAAATAAAATTAAAACCATTTGTTAGTCCCGAAATGAACAAGTTTGTGTTGAGTGGACGTCAAACCTCATTTCTCTCTCATAAACCATTGTCTAGTTAATTGGCTATGGGAAATACCAAAGTACATGTACATGGGGTCAATGAGTTATAAAGGTATTAAAGGCATCTATTTTTTATGCACCTGTCCATCCCAATGGGTTTTCTCCGTGGCCCTACTGCTATTAATTATAACATGTAATAAATTTTAGAAACAAGGTAAAAAATTACAGAAAGGTGGTAAAGATATGTGGTCAGATCTTAAAGAGAAGGTGAGTTTGGTATTTCTGTGTAATGAATATTGCTATGTCTGTTTTCTATGTAATCTATATCTATTGCAGCTCTAACTAGCATTTGATTTTACTTATACTTATACTAATAAAGTTGGGCTTTCATTTCAGATACATTTGCCAGCAATTGATATTGTAGGTAGTTTAGAGCAGTACTCTATAAGATAAATAAATCAAAGAAGCAGTCTTTCAGACAGCCAATCTAATTTTAAAAAGATGTTCCCTTTATAAGCCGATCAGTCTATTTACAGCTAAAACCATGTTTAAATGTTCTAGGCCCATGATGACAACATCAAAGTAATCTTCTCGAGGTGCTGATTTTCTATTGGAGGTATACTGGCTTTGTCGCTTTTTCCAAATTTGCAGATAATTGTTAGTGTGTACTGCTGCATACACATGAGTTTATTACTTGCTGTGCAGACATTGGTCTTAATATTATGTATAAAGAAAAGTTTGTATATATTTCTACTGTACGTGGTTTATTTAAACAGGCCGCTCCAATGATGACGACTGCTGTACAGTCAGTAAGTACTCCATGTAGCATGGTATATATCACTCAGCAATAATTATTGACCTTTAACCTTTTAATATATACCTGCCCTTAATCACACAACCTGCATATACATTCGTTTTGTTATTAAATTAGTCTTTAAAACTAAGTAGCATTATACAAAATGTATTGCATAATGTTTGGAAATTCAGTTGAATTTTCTTCAGAAGAATATGTTGGCATTTTTTTTTGTTTGTGCATGGTTTTCATAGTTATATTTTAATTATGTTTTGTTTTGTTGTAAATGGAAAAAGTAATGTAATGGAACTTACTTTATGTTGCTATTGATTAAAATTTGTTTTCACATAAATAATAAATGTTAAGAAATATTTTAATGTTGTCTATCTATCTGGATAAAGACAAGGGTTGCCGCTATTTAGATCTACAGCAGCTATTGCCAAAGATCGCTATTTTACTTGCCCAATACTGATACCCCAACCTTTAGCTAGTTCATACTTTCTGAATTGTGAAATACTAGTTGGAAATACAAGTTGGAAATCAAATTAAAACAAAATGCATTATGGATAACCACAAAGCTCTTACACATTGAGATATTCAGAATCACTTACATATAACATAGTCTTGATTCTCCAACCTGTAATTGCTCAATATGAACTGCAAAGAATGTAGATTATTGCAGTGAGACAACATATTCCATAAGTCATTTCTTGAACTGTACATGGAAGCAACCCATCAATAGATGCTATATATTTCTGACAACTGTTTTTTGTAGGTGACACTTAGACAATTTGGACTGGAAATATCAGGACTATGCAGTATGAATTTAGTTAAAGACCACATAAAATAATAATTCTTAATTGCATATATTGATAGCCAAGGGCTACTGCATTCATTTTACGTCGAGTTCACACCAATCTGATTAAAATTAATTCAGATGTTAACGTTTAAACATCAGACAGCAAAAAACGGTTTTCAAATTTTCAATTACTACCTTAATCCGGTTGATTGGCTGGTGACGTCACAGGCACTACACATAATCTATACAATATATCACTGAATACACACCAGCAGTTAACACGTGTGTATTCGTCGGTCCAATTAACATTTGACTGGCTTAATCATTAACTCGTCATTATTTACATGTAAGCTACATATCACTATACTATACAAGTCAAAGCATTTTCAAAAGTCGACCTTTCTCATCTTGAGTTGTAATAGATCATATATTTCAAGATGCCACGTTATCGTTGTGTTATTGAGAGTTGTGGAAATTCCAGCAAGGAAAAGGGGAATAATGTACCGGCGTTTCACAAATTTCCCAAGGATGAAATCTTACGGAAAGAGTGGATTGCGTTTGTAAACAATTCAAATCCTGATTGGCAATGTACAGTGACAACAGTGATATGCAGAGAACATGCCTTTATTATTAAAAAAAATTAAACGATGTTAGACATTATAACCTGATCTTATCGTGCAAACGTTTATCCATCAAAATGATTTATATTTAGATGTTTGAACACTAATCAACAAATAATACGAGGCTACTTTATTACAAAAACATCGGTGAACAAAGCTAATTAATCTGGTCGGCGTAAAAAATGATAATTACCTAATCAACATTCTTTTAAGAATTAATTTATGACCCAATCTCTGAGCAACGTTAGTCTGATTGATTTATGGCAGGTATAAACGACCCTACACTTGCCATCAATACACGAAGTAGTTAGATGACCCTTCTCAATCTGTTATTCCATTATGATGTTTACCAGCAAAATGTATTTGTACTGTTAATTCTGACATATATTGAGATATTTTTTCGTATTTCATTTTTACGGTCTATTTCAGTGTAATGAAGTCAAAGCCGTATGCAGAAATAAAGGCGATAACGGATTGTCATTTACAAATCACGTTTCAATCATTTTTGATGTTATGATACATTGGGCATGACAACATTTTTTTACCCCCGTACTTTTTTACTCGGGGGAAATTAGAAGAACCACAATACTCTTCTGACGAAAATGTATCTCGAATCGTTTGGACTGCACACACGATTGTAGAGGGTATTTAATCACTGCCGTGAGAAAATAGAACGACCAGACATTATTAAACAAATTCTAAATTAGAACAATGATTCTCTTCTGAGGAAAATGTATCTGGAATTGTTTGGACTGCACACGATGGTAGAGGGTATTAAAATCGCTGTCGTGAGAAATCAAAAGGACATACATTATGAAACAAATTCTAAAATAGATTTTAAATTAAAATTACATAATTAATTAATTAACAAATTTTTCCGTAGTCAATTGTTTTATTTAATTAGGGGGATTAAGGAATCAGTCAGGCGTTAATGAATAGGCCAACACACGCCGGCTGTATATAGGTAATTAAAGAATAAACATTCCGAATATGCATTCGGTCACTGTGACGTCACTGGCGTCTGAGGGGATTAAGAGTGTTTTCGATAATTGGCCAAGTCGTTTTTACGGGAGGTCTATTTTTGCGACTTTGAGTGACGATATCTGAATTAATTTTCATCAGATTGATGTTAAACTGCCGTAAAATGCATATAGTAACCAATGTCTAGAAGTTCGACCTTTTTCGTTTTCTGGTTTTATGTGCTCTTTAACTAAAGAAAAAAGAAAAATGAATTTAAAAAAATATGAGAAGACTAAAATGTGAATAACTACACCAAACAGTGGTTTCATGTTCCAAGTCAAAATATGTGCAAATAACATAACAGCTTTTCTTACAACCCCGTGTCATGAAATTCCTGCTCATTACCCTGTGGTAGTAATTTGGTGGTACTTCACAAGTGTAATTAAACCAATTATTTGATATACCTACATCAGTTAATCTAAATTATTTAACAAAACATATAATACTACTAGGCATGATGTAATAAATATTATTTTCTATTACTTAAAGATATATTCCCTCAGAATAATTAGGTCATCTGTAGGATATTTTGAATGACCTGGAAAATTCATAAATATTACCAAATAAATCCCCAATAAATCTTGCAAAATAATTATTACCAGATAATGCTAACACCCATCCATTCATCATCAGTGTAATGTATAATAGAAGCTACCTTTAAATTGTTAAAAAAAAGTATCTCAGAAGATATGTTTTTCCCTTTAGCTTTCAGTCTAGTTATGTATTTAGGGTTGCTACTGTCAAGGAAATATATCTTTATTAGTTGACTATTAAATATGTGTCTGTGTGAATGATAGCAGTACACAGACTTTTATATTCAATCCAACTTCCAAATCTATATGGTTTTAAAGGGTGTAGTTTATATTTGTTTATGTTTTTGGTGGGGATATTTTTATTGTAATTCAATTGATTTTTTTTTGCTTATTTATATAATTTTGTTGTTGTTGTACGAAGTTTTATTTTTATATTCTTCTTAGGAGCATTTTAATTTTATATTTATTAAATATGCATTGTGTAAGATTTACATAAAGAGCTGGTCATTCTTAAAGTAATAGTTCCAAAATAGATAATTCAAAATTAACCTATTAAATATTTCATTGAAATTACTTTATTCTGAATGACGTTATCACTGTTTGAAGTTTTGATATAGGTTTATTACCGTAGCAGTGTTACTTGTTAATCGAGTCTCGACCTGGCCGCTCCATTTTTACATGCCCACATTTTCGTCGCCCCTGTCCGTGCGTGCACAATTATTTGTGAACACTCTACAGGTCACAATTTTAATCTGATTTCACGAAACTTGAAATATAGATCTCCCTAAGATCTTGATTCCTTTTGATATTGGCATGTACCTGGCCTGGCCGTAACTTCATGGATTATGGTCCCTAAATGTATGAAAAATCCTGTTTTTAACTTGTGGACCCTATAGAGGTCCCAGTTTTTATCTGATTTTGTTGAAATTTGAAATGTAAGTTTATAACCCAATTTTATTCCGATTTAAAAAAAATGTTTGAATATATCACAGTTACACCTTAATGATGATTGAATGCTAAATGTAAAATATGGTATGTCAAGGTTGTGGACCCTTCAGAGGTCACAATTATGATCTGATTTTGATGAAACTTGAAATGCATGTTTATAACCCAAATTGAATTATCAAATGGCACTCATATTTTAATCTGTTTACATCTGCGCCATTTTCTACAGAGTTGATTTTATTGAATAAATGTTTAAATAATCATTTATATAACTAACATTTGAAGCCAGAATAAAAACCTGGAATACTATAGGCAGATTTAGATCTTACATAATGCATCTTTAACTAAAAGTTTATATTGTACCAATCACTGACCATTTTGTTGTTTATCTTTATAAACTTTTTTTTTATTTTATGAAAATAATTATATAGGGATTAAAAGGGTTTAATTGAATCATTTATATTTTGATTTTTGTAAATTTACAATTTCCCATGAATGAATATTGGTTTTTCGTTCATAATTTTCCCTCTTTAAAATTCTTGGATTATTATGTCATAGGTTTTTACCCTTGATCATTTGAAAGTGTTTATACTTTTCTAGTTACCTATAATAAACGAAACACAATACAACCATTATAGACAACTAGGCATAGGTTTTGTTGACTGTATTATTTAATGATGTACAGTATTATATGGTATAACTAGAGTACAACAGTAACTATTATTAGCAATGTGAATTTCTCAGATAAATTGGAAGTGGTAGAAGCATGACTTGTCTTAAGCAAAGATAATTCACAAATTGAAAATATTTTTATTATGAGATATATGGCAAATGGGAAGAAAATGATGTAGTATTCTATAGACAGTTATTTAGCATACTCTGTCTTGTGCATGGTATTTCAAACAACTTATTATGATGTTATAAATAAAAGAATGCTAGATAGCATGGTAGTGTAGGTATATCTGTATCAGTTTATTAATTCCATATAATTGAATTATAAAGACTTAGACTTACTGGTAGTTACACAGCAGTGGCAACAGACACTTTCCTCTGGTTCCAGGCCTTACATTTCATTAGAAGTACATGCCTTCCACAATTTCACACAGTCTCATCAAGATTTCATTTTGATGCAAGTGTTTCTCAATGCCCACCACTCAATATAGTATGTGCCCGATACGGTCATATTGGTGAACTATGAGTTGATTACATACAGTTTATAATTAGCCATCGATTTGTACTGTTCAGTATCTTCCAGAATTCTGTTCATATCTGAAAAGAGCTAGTTTAAATGGACATCAAACAGAACCTGTTTTATTAAAGATCCCATTATATTATACATGTATTGATGGCATAGGAATTGAAATTTAAACTACAATAAAAAGCAAATGAAATATCAGATTGTCTCTATAACTGCTGAAACTTACTCTGTTCTTTCTGTATTAAAGGTGAAGTCCCATAGTAAAAAAGCCTATTCTGATATTAAAGCTAGGATCAATGAGGTAAGCTAGCAACTTAGATGATAAAACCTTAAAGATGTTGATCCTATAAAACACTATTTAATTTCAATTGCTCACTCCCCAAACCCGTTTTTTTTTTTTTTAAAAAAAGATTAGTTTCTTTCTTTTCAAAATTAAACACTTAGTTGATTACCTTTAAATTTACTAAGGGAACATGAAAAGGTAAGTACGTTATAATACAATTACATAATTATTTATTATTATAACTTTAGATAAAATTCAAAGTTACACCCTAAGGATGATCCCTATTGTTTTTGGTGCATGCCCGCCCCCCAGAGGCTGAGCCATGCCCATTTCTTGTATTTGTTTGTTTGCCATCTACAGGCCACATTTCTTAACATATCATCTTGAAATTTTGCAAACTTATTCTCTAAGGAACATCTCTATTTTTTATGGTGCATGCCCAACATCCAGGGGCAGAGCCACGCCCATTTTCTATTTGTGTGTCTGTGTGTCACCTTAATTGATAGTCTTGAAAAATTTTCATATTTATTATTATTATTATTATACATGTACCGTATTTTTCGGTGTATAAGGCGCATGCGTAGATAAGGCGCAGGGCGACTTTGGCAGAGGTGTTTCAGGGAAAAAAAATATGCGTGGTTTAGGCGCACCCCTTTCTCAACGCCTCGTGAAACTCATTGCATACTATACGTGACTCAAATCCACCTGCGACCTCCAGTAGTTTAACCAAACTCTATTGTTTACAGTTATAATAATTACCGATATTTAGCCGTATATCTAGGTATATATATATTTCTTTATGAAATAAATTGCTTTTGTTACATTTGTTTCTATTAATTGTAACATACAATTGATTATTTTAGCGGTACTTTTGTTACTCGTACGGTAGTGAAATTGACATTCAAGTCCCGCCCACAACAAACATGGCCGTCTATTACATCGTGTTTAATTCGGGAGTAATTGGCTGTGATAAATGTTTTGATGATAAACAAATTAAATATTAACTGTAGAAATAATTTCTCATGATCAGCTACTCACAACTTAAATTTTAACTACCGGTAAAAGAGAAACAACAATTCCAGCTTTACTCTAAGTCATGCAAACAACTCACAAACAATCGATAGCGTCCGTTGCCCCGCCCACCACACGCGTCATGACAATACCTAGATTGTAGCCATTTAGATCTATCAGTAAAATAATACAATAGCATTTTTTTTATACCAATCAAGGAAACAATGATTTTGTTAACTACAAACAATCTTGTTAACTTGCAAACAATCGATAGCGTCCGCTGCCCCACCCACTACACACGTGATGATAATACCCAGATTGTAGCCATTTAGATCTATCAGTAAAATAATACAAAAGCATTTTAAGAGTCATTCCACGAGAAAACCATGCAGAAGGTGGGAGTCGGCAGATCAAGTTCATCTCGGGAGGATTTTATGGACTCCTCAAGACTACTTCACAGCCAGAAGAACCGATCTCAAAATTTAACCGTTATTGAGATATAGCCTCAGATTGATTTTTGGACATTTTTGCCCTTTTTCACGTCATTTTTGGTCAATTTTCAGCCACCTATTCTGGCGAGTCTAGGGTTTGGATGAAAATAGTGGTGGTTGGTGATGTTAGTGGGGGTCTTCCTGTGCCCCAATGTAAAGACCTTATGATCGCACCTATTCTCTGGGAGTAATGGTCAGCAAAATTATAACATATGGCAAACAAAATAGAAAATATACACCTTCGAAGATTAACCCTATTTTCTATGATGCGGGGGTAGGTCAAAATATCGAAATGGTTTTATGCACAACTCGACCCCCTCTATCGATATAAGAAATAAAATCTCTGTCACCTCGGCTCATTCAATGCGAAATCATGAGTCAAAGTTGGTGAATTTCCCATATTATAAATCTCCGATTCTCTATGAAATGACCAACTTCTTTCATACAGGGTAAGCCAGCTTTCTCCAATTCTTCGCCAAATCATTCGCCCATGCTCGCTGGTAGCAGCAGTAAACCTGTTCGAGCAAAACTGGTCACTTTGATGAAGCTTGGTATCCAATCCAAGATGGCCGCGCCCGGGACCACAGAAAATTGAGGTTTTTCTTCATTTTTGGCCATTGAATGTGGCACATATCCCAACATACGAGAACTAACATGACTTCATACAATTGAAAGACTGTACTTAAAACATTAAGGTCCACCTCATTACATAGCAATAAGAGATGTGAGAACCGAAAATGAACTGATTTCTTGACGAAGTGGAAATTTTGATCCAGTCGCTACCGCCTGGATCTCAAATGCAAAAGGACGTAAATATTTCCTGCATGGTACCACACCTATGGGAAATCCATACAAAGACTGTGCTGTGTACTAAGAGTGTACTAATATAAGAACATCACATTAAGGTCCACCCTTTAGCACATTACATAGCATTATGTGATGTGACAACCGAATGGGAGCTGATTTCTTGACAAAGTGTATTTTTCTTATCTTGATTCGTCGAGTTTAGATGGAAAGGTAACATGTGCTGCCCATCGCTACCGCCTCGGTTACAAACGTAATATTCCATAAGGGGAATCCATACAAAGACCTTGATGTGTCACTTAGAATCTGTTTATTCTGTTTATTCCTATTGCATGGGGTAAGTGAAATATCTATAAAAAAAAATCAAATCTTGTATGTGTAATCGACAACAATTGACTGACTTAAGTGATGGACTTCAGAAGTCCTCAAACTAGCTGCATTAAGTCTGATATAGCTGTAATACCTTTACTGGAGGCTAGCTTGTTAATTTTAGAACTTTTTTCTTCTGTTCTAGGTATATGCTAGAAATGTTACAATGTCAATAATGAGAAAATGAACTGTAAAAAGAGTCAGGTTAGTTCTTCAAATAAATAATATGGTATAGGGTCAAAAATTCAACTTCATCATGTGATCATTTCCATAGCCCAAAATGGATCTTGACAGGCCTTTTAAAACTAAATTATTTCATGTGGTTTGATATTACTGTGGGAACTGATGACATCCATCCAACTGCTACATCATCTGCAGCTACTGGTAGTGCCTCTAACACCTATTATCAATCTACTGCTACTACATCATCTGCAGCTATGGGTAGCAGTATTGAAACACCGCCACCACTTCCTGTAACAGCTACTAGTACATAGAACTGCCAAAAGTGGGAGGGATGTCATCAGTTCCAACAGTAATTTCAAACCACATAAAACAATTTTCTAAACTTATTCCATATAAAATAATTTACTAAATTTATTTTCTAAGTATTTGCATGGATCAAAATTTGAAAAATGTTCTTTACAAATCAAGTGTCCAACTGATCAACTAGTCTGGTCCCTGTTACCGGCCAGTCCATCATTCTGAGACTAGATACAAGAAAATTTTCAATGGCAAATATACGTTGCGGTTGATATTTTGAGAGGTGGCCCCTGGTAGAAATATCGTGGGTGGGGAGTCAAAAGGTCGTATCTGGATTTTGGGAAATCGTCCAGGAGAGCCTAAACAAGCACAGGACAAGCATAAGAATCAAAATGTTGTGTGTAAAAGGTCATATTTCTGAAGCTTTTCTCGAATATTTATTGACAAAATGCATGTGTAGCCATTTAAACAGTATGTAACTACCTGCACATATCAAGCTCAACATCTAGTACAGAAATAATGAGTGAAAGCTCGTTATTTGCAATTCTATACAGCAAAGACGTATCTCCGGAAAATATTCACCTTTACCTGCTTCAATTTCATAGATTTCACAAAGTAAGCCTAGACAATAATTTCAATAATAAGTATTTAATCATAAAACACTACTGGCTATATTTCATTTGATTGTATTACTTAAGTGAGACACAAAGTTGATTTTTTTCAAGAAAATACAACATTTTCGCTCTTAATAATTTCTTTTTTTGGAACACCCCATATACAACATTTTGAAACAATATCTATAAACCCTCTTTTTATTGGCTTAGAAATACGACAACCAGATGAAAAGATGCGCAAGAAAATTCTCATTCTGACTAAGCAAAAAAGTGAATTTTGCAAAATATGCTTGATACAACATTTTGACTCCCCTTCATGTACACATGTAGTTTTACAAGGTCTGACAAGATCCATTTTGGGCTCTGAAAATGATTATATGATGAAGTTGAATTTTGGACCCCATGCCATATTATGTATTTGAAGAAGTAGCCTGGTTTTTTTTTCACGGTCCATTCCTCATTATGGACAGCATCACATTTCCGGTATGTACCTAGAATAGAAGAAAAAAATATCTAAAACTAACAACACCTTCAGTAAAGGTATTACAGCTATATCAGACTCAAGGCAGCATGTTTGAGGACTTCTAAAGCCCATGACTTTACCCAGTCAACTAGAGGTCCGCCGCACAACTCTTTTCGGCCAATTGTGTATATACCGCACAACTCTTTTCTGCTAAATTAGTTGTGGTCAAGCACACATAGGTTTTTATTGATATTTCAAAGACACAATTTTATTCCTTTCTTTTTTCAATAGTATTTTATTAAACTTAGCTGATTCTAAGTGACACAGCACGGTTTGTCTATATATTTCCCTTAGGTGTGGTACCATACAGGGGATGTTTACGTCCTTTGTGAATATTGCGTTTGAAATCCAAGCGGTAGCAAGAGGCAGCACATTAAGGTCAAAATTTCCACTATACGTCAAGAAATCAGTTCCAATTCGGTTCTCACATCACTTATTGCTACGTAATGTGCTAAAGAGTGGATTTAAATGTTTTTAGTACAGTCTTTCAATTGGATGAAGTCATTTTAGTTCTCATGTGTGGGATATGTGCCACATTCAAAACCTCAATTTTCTGCGGTCCCGGGCGCGGCCATCTTGCATTGGATACCAAGCTTCATCAAATAGACCAGTTTTGCTCGAGCCGGTTTACTGCTGCTACCAGCGAGCATGGGCGAATGATTTGGCAAAGAATTGGAGAAAGCTGACTTACCATGTATGAAAGTAGTTGACCATTTGATAGAGAATCAGAGATTACAATAGGGAAAATTCACCAACTTTGACATATGATTTCGCTTTGAATGAAACGAGGTGACAGAGATTTTATTTCTTATATCAATAGAGGGGGTCAAGCTGTGCATAAAACCATTTCGATATTTTGACCCACCCCCGCATCATAGAAAATAGGGCTAATCTTCGAAGGTGTATATTTTCTACTTTATTCGCCATATGTTACCTTTTTGCTGACCATTACTCCCAGAGAATAGATGTGACCTTAAGGTCTGTATATTGGGGCACAGGAAGACCCCCACTAACATCACCAACCACCACTAATTTCATCCAAACCATAGACTCACCAGAATAAGTGGCTGAAAATTGACCAAAATTGACCTGAAAAGGGGCAAAATTGGCCAAAAATCAGCCCGAGGCTGTATCTCAATAACGGTTAAATTTTGAGATCGGTTCTTCTGGCTGTGAAGTAGTCTCAAGGAGTCCATAAAATCCCCCCAAGATGAACTCGATCTGCCGACCCCCCACCTTCCCGATTCTGCATGATTTTGCATGGTTTTCTCATGGAATGACACTTAATATATACCAATCAAGGAAACAATGATTTCGTTAACTACAAACACCTTCATAAAGAAAACGGTAACAACTTACTGGTTGATAATTAACTATACCGGTAATTTATAACAATAGGTCAATCACTGAATCCATGTTGAATGAAAACTGTCGGTAACTTAAAACGGTTATATGTTTAAATTGTAAGACAGCATTGCTCAAAGAAAACACCTATGGTACCGGTATACTGAGCGTGTGCTCAATGGATGTTATCTTTCTAAAAGCCAATGAAATGTCTTGTATGTCGTAAGCCCCGCCTTTTCGTCAACTGACTGACAACAACGCCATTGACGAGACGTTTGGATTGCCGGTAATGGCTAACAGTGAAGGATTAGCCGAAATATATATGTCACCAAATACGTAGGAATGATAGTAATATTAACAATTTGCAGAAATATATATGTCACCAAATACGTAGAATAATAGTAATATTAACGATTTGCAGATATTTTTAGCACTGTCGTTTATGAGTAACGGTATACGGAATAGCGGTGTTTGAAATGGCCGTCATTGCACGACAAATGTCGACATCTGAATTTCGGAATAGTTGAAATATACGTCATGAAATACGTGGAAAAAGCAGAAATATTTACGATAATTTAAGCTAAACAGCTATCGGCCCATATTGTTAGCACTGTCGTTTATGACTAATGGTATACTGAATTGCCGTGTTTGAAATGGCCGTCATCGCACGAGAAATGTCGACATCTGAATTTCGGAATAGTTGAAATATACGTCATGAAATACGTGGAAAAAGCAGAAATATTTACACTAATTTAAACTAAACAGCTATCGGCTCATATTGTTAGCACTGTCTTTTATGACTAACGGTATACTGAATTGCCGTCTGTAAAATGGCCGCCATCTTTATTGCGTGGAAAAGGCCGACATCATCAACTTCAGACGCCAATGTTGACACAGGGAAAAGCCAAGATTTGCTTATTACTATGTATAAGGCGCACCCCTTCTGTAAAAAAAATATCTGGTAAAAAAGTGCGCCTTATACACCGAAAAATACGGTATTTATATAGCGCCACTTTCACTAGAAGTGTTCAGTCACGCTTTACAATAATTGCAGCAAGTGAAATAAAATATATAAGGACACAAATAAAATATAAAATCACAAACAAATAAAGTATAAAGTGAAATATAAAGTGACAGACAAATAAAATATATAATTAAAAACAAATAAAATGACAAATAAAATAATAAAAAAAATGAACATGTAAATATATCACAGAAAAAGATAATGGCGCTAATTAAAGTTTACTTATTACTTAATTAAGCGCTCTTTTAAAGAGATGGGTCTTAAGCAAACATTTAAAAGGGGAAGGGACTGACAACTACGAATAGTGTATGAGAACTATTCATGAGCGGCAGAACTTAAACAATGACAAGGTTTATAAAATTGTAAAATATCTGACAAATAAGAAGGGCCTATATTATTTAAACATTTGAAAGTAAAATCTTATATTCTATTCTATATACAACTGGTAACCAGTGTAATTTATAGAGGACAGGTGTAATGGGGTCATGATATCAAGTGTCTGAAATTAGTCTGGCAGCAGACTTTCGAAGTTTTTGAAACTTATCAAGATGCTTAACAAGAGTACCATAGAGTAACGAGTTAAAACAATCAATACGAGATGTAATAAGCGAATTGATTATGGTTTTGGTAGCAACAGACATATATTTCTTATTTTTTACATATATTACGTAGATTAAAATAAACAAATTTTACAGATATTATTAATTTGAGATTCCCTGGTCAATTGACAATCAAAAGTAACACCAGTATTTCTAGCATATTTAGATGCATAAATGTTAGAATTACCAACTTGAACAGACACGCCATTTAATTTGTTTATTTTAATTTTTGATCCAAGCAGCAAGTAATCCGTTATATCGTCATTAAGCTTTAAAAAGTTTTTTTCTAGTACAGGTTTCTATTCCTTATACCCCAAGGATGACCCCTATTGGTGTTAGGTGATTGCCTGATCCCCAGGGGTAGAGCCACACTCATTTATTTCTTTGTGTCTCTGTGTGTTGCCTACAGGCCACCATTCTCAGTGGATTGTCTTTGAACTTGGGATATGTATTCCTTATAGCCTAAGGATGACAACTGCATGTCCCGACTCAGACTCCAAGGGGCAGAGCCAAGCTCAATTTTTGTGTTTATCGTTTACAAGCTGCAATTCTGAATGGATAGTCTTTGAACTTGGGATATGTATTCCCTATAGCCTAAGGACGACAACTGCACATCTCGATTTTTGTGTTTATAGTTTACAGGCTGCAATTCTGAATGGATCAGCTCTGTAATTGACATATGTATTTCTTATAGCCTAAGGGCTATAACTATTGATTTGGGTGAATGCCCCGATCCTTTAGCACCTGAAGGCCACAATTCTGAATGGATTATCTTGGAACTTGGTATAGTTTCCTTATACGTAGGCCGGCCACTTTGTTTGTTAATATTGGGTCTGTAAATTTGGCATAACCAACCCAAAGGAAAAAATTTTTTGCCTCTTCTCATATCAGAGCCATTTCCTATTTCATTCTCATATCAGAACCATTTCATATTTCTTTCTCTTCATTTTAAAAAGTACCATTTCAATCAAAGCAGGAATGTGGATGTATTTTATTTTATAAAGTACACATGAGGACTTGTTCACTATTAAAATGTGCGATATAAATAAAGATATTTGATTTTTACCTAATAGCAAACATTTCTATTTATATTATAGATGAATGAAAGAGGTCAAAGTCCTAAGAATACACCTAGTAGTATTCCTCCTATGGGTAGAGATATAAATCGCAGTCGACCTACCACTATAGTTGGACCAGAAATCAATAAACAAAGGGCATATGTAAATATAAATCTTTTATATTCCATTTTGTAAGTTATATCTATGTTAGTTTAGCAGACAGCCACAGTCGCGCACACATTTCTTTATTCCCTCCTACAAATTTCTTTCACAATTTTGATAAAAATCTGCGTGCCATTGTCTGAAAAATGATTTCTTTTATTAACTGTCTTAAAATATTGCAAATTGATACAACCATCATCATTTCTTTGAGTAGCCATTTGGCAGTTTAATCCCCAAAATGGGTTGAAGCTATATTATTGGCTGAAAAAATTCAAATAACAACTAATCATATAGAGCTAACTCTAGTCTAGTTTAACTAAATGCATCAAACTAATAGGAAAGATGAAATCTGGATGATGAAATTCTCATATGGCAAATAGCTATGATTAGGGCTGGGTAAAATATCGATATAAATCGATAGTATCGATTGGACGGCCCAGAAAAGCACTATCGATAGCGGTGGGTTACTATCGATTATCGCTCTTCGTCTATTTTTCTTGCGTCTGAAATGTCAATGTTTTCTTTCAGTTAATCGTAATACACCGCTCACTTTAATTACTATCAAGTATCAATGTAACACATAACAAAATTGTGACTGCTTATATTATTGAACATCCGTTTTCATAAATTCACTCCCATTCAAACGTTACTTTAGTTTGAAGAAATTATTGTTGAATATCGCTAAATCGGAGATACCCGGATGTGTAAATAAAGTTACAGTTATTTCCCTTTGCAAGCTTCAGAATTCGTTCGCTATTTCTGTACGTGTGCCTCAGTAATAGAGTACCTGGTACAATAAATAGCACATATTGCCATGGGCGACAAAACGCTTGTTGATTTTCCCGGCAAAGCTAAAAGTGCTGTGTGGAAGCACTTTGGGTTTTAGACAGGAACAAACGATGTTTCGCAACTTCGTATGGTTTTGAACTTTGAACTTACACTGTATCCAGTCTTCATGACGACCTTGAAAATAAGTTTGTTTTCGATACTATCGATTATCGACCGACATTTCATTGCCGATTATCGATAGTAAAAATCACTATCGATACCCAGCCCTAGCTATGATTGACCAGATTTCCTGTATGTCTGTCAGACCCAAATCAAGACAAGTTGCATAAACAGAATGGAGTTTTTGAAAGACTAATCAATGTTTAAAGATATATTTTATTATAGGTAAGAAGAGATGTTCCTATACCAGCCCCCAGAAATCTAGCTAAAACACTTGTTGAATTAGATATACCATTTGTGGATACAGATAAAAATCATTCAAAAACAACTTTAAACAAGTCACAGTCTAGTAACGTTATCACCGATAATAAGATTTGTATGTCATCAGGAAACATCCCCCCTCCACGTCCCCCCAAACCAAAGATGTATCAGAATGTAGTCGAGGAGGGTCCCCTAATTTCTTTTGAGGATGACAAACCCAAACAGTCGGTCATAAGTTTTAGCAGTGAAGAAAAACAAAATGAACTTTTGTTTTCTTTGAGTCAACAAAAACAGTCTCCACAAGCTTCTGGGTTAGTTCGTAAGACGGCCTTTAGACAGAGTGACCGATCCTCACGGATACAGTCTTATAAAGCTAACATATACAATCAGACATTATTAGATAGTGAAGGTAATGCTACTGATATATTTGATCCCCTCGTGAAAACAAATTGTGATATAGACTTACCGAAAGTGGATGCAAGCTGTGATAATCAGAATTTATTGGGGGATTTTTTCTCAGACTGTGTGCCACCTAAAACCGAAACTAAAACCAATATGAACTTTGATGCTTTTGGTATGTTAGCTACTCCTCCAGTCAAGCGCCAGACACCTCATCTTTTGGATAATTCTCTACAGTCTAGCAGTAGTGGTAGTTCCCGATCATCAGAAGATTTATATTCCAGTACATCGTTAGAAGGTGAACGTTCAGCCATTTCTTATGAGAATTTACTAGATACGTCATGTACTTTCAAAACTAGTGATAGAAAATCAACATGGCAGACATTTGATTAATAAGATTTATATTATTTTTTCCTCATGTATGACATAGTTAGAAATATTAATCGGCAAATGTTTTGACAATTTCAAATTTGAGAGATCTAAACCCCTTTAAAATGAGGTCAAAATAAGGTATTTTATTTGGTTCATCTGATGCATCATTTCAATTAATGAGACAAGTTCTTACTTAGTTGGACTTTGAAAGATTATGCAGAAATTAGTTTGTTTATTTTAGTTTTATTTTTGGCTGTATCGACAGTTCAACACCAGAACACAAGACCACACTATTGATTATATTTCAATATTGGTTTTACATATTTGAAGAAAGGCAGATTGCAATGAAATTTACATTTTTATACGCCCACATTTTCATGTGGACGTATTATGTCGTCACCCCTGTCCGTCCGGACGTCCGTCCACAATTTGTTTGTGGACTCTCTACAGGTCACAATTCTTATCCGATTTTGACGAAACTTGAAATATAGGTTTATCTCCAAAAGATCTCGGCTGCTTTCGATATTGGCATGTATCGGATCAAAACTTCATGGATTATGGCCCCTGATTGTACGAAAAATCACGTTTTTAGCTTGTGGACCCTATAGAGATCACAATTTTGAACCGATTTTGATGAAACTTGACATGCATGTTTGTAACCCAAAGATTTTGCGGCTATTGGAATGTAATTTCCTGAATTATGGCCCCTGATTGTCCGAAAAATCACCCTTTTTAGCTTGTGGTCCCTCTGGAGGTCACAATTATTATTCGATTTAAAAAAACGTTTGATTATATTACCGTTACACCGTAAGGAAGGTTGAGTTCGAATTTCGGGAAAATCAGACCAAAATTGCCATACAAAATGGCCGCCGTTTGTACACGAATACTGTTAAAAAATGGTATATCAAGGATGTGGACCCTGTAAAGGTCACAATTTTAATTCGATTCGATATCATGGTTGTGGACTCTCTACAGGTCACAATTCTTATCCGATTTTGATGAAAAGTCACATTTCTAGGTTGTGTACCGTCACACCATAATCATTGTCGGTTTCGAATTTCATTAATATCAGACTGGAACTGACCAACTAAATGGCTGCTCCCAATACAGTATGAAATACAGGACTTAAAGATGTAGGAAAAATCACTTTCGGTATTGCTTGTTCTCTGTCCATCTCTCGAAAATGTGGGCGTATCCTGCCTGGCAGTGCCAGCCTATCTTTATTTATACCAGAAGGAAGAGGGGGTGCTATTTAAACATTAAACCAGTGACAAAAAAAACCCTCAAAATATCTAGAAATTAAGTAGCAAGAAATAAATATCAATGGTTAAAGATGGGTTCACAGAAAAGTATTTATCAGGTGGTTATTGCCTATAAAAGTAGGACAATTTTGGTATACAGTGAAATCCCTCTATTATGACCACATGTGGGACTGTCTAGATGTGGTCTTAATAGTGAGTTGGTCTCATTACTGAGTGAGCATGTTTTAGACAAATTCAAAGAAAAAAAGACAGTGTTTGGTAAATTATATACAGCAAAGACATACTTTATTACTAATAACAGATGTAATGTTAAAACACATCATGAAAATATAATAATAATTATGCATGTTATAAAGTCTTTGATCACGTTATAATTTTTAATTCATAATGCTTCCTTTATTTACCTTCATTTTTCGATTAAAATCCCGCAACCACCTTTTAAACAAAAATTATGTCACCCATGCTTTTTTTATTATTGGATCTCCACGAAACCGGCAGACGTAAAATGTTCAAATAATAATCCCGTCAGTGGTCGTTATCGCGAGTCACAAAAACAATGAAATTGACTGATTGGGACTGGCTTCGGTGGTCGTAATCCGTAATAGTGAGTTGCCCGTAATACTGAGTTCAATTTATAAGGAATATAGAAGGAAAAAATGTGGTCGTATATGTGAGTTGCCCGTAATTTTGAGTTGGTCGTTAAGCGGGATTTCACTGTACATGGAAAGTACTTATAGCTATCCAATCTTACTAGAAAAATACTGGATTCCCTAAAAAAAACACTCATGGATTGTATACAAGACAAAAATGTAAGGGTTCCCTTAAACACATTGATAAACTTTATGAAGAGTTAGACATACAACACATTCTGGCATAAAAATCATGGCGAAAGACGCGGGAAGTGGATAATCCGAGAATCTAATTATGATTCGATATTTGTAATAAATTGTCAGCGATTACCGACAACATCATCTTGTGTATGTAATGAATTCTCCCCTGTCTCCACCACTGTTGCTATAGGTACGGACAGAGGTAATCAATCCCCTGACGCAAACATGGCCTCTTTTGATCGATTTTTAGAGCAAGGTATACGTGGCAATTACAACGTTTTGAGAAGGATTTGAAGCAAAATTATGATAAATTAATTAGTTTGAATATGTTTTTAGTCCTAATATAATATCATCAAATCCCCCAGTTTCTACCCGAAAATGTAACTTTAAATAGAGTAGCCAGTCATTGACTACTCAGAATATTTCTTTTTCATTAAGAATATTACAGTTTTAAAGTGAAATCAAAGTGTGTGGAAATTTGGTATATTATAAATGTAAAATTTCTCAATTTTCTTCATATATTTATACTTTAAAAGGTTATAGACTACTTGGAATAAATTGAATTATAACTTCTATTTGGATATGAATGTATTGAAGATGAAGAATTTGATGTTGAATATTTCAGGTAGACATTGATGTTAGCAGTGTTTAGTTCAAACATTTTGTGGAAAGAATTAAACTAAGGTGGTATTATTAATCTTAATTAAAATGAAAAAAAAAGATTTCAAAAACGAATTATCACATGTCACATACTAACAGGGTTGGCAAATTAAGATCACCTTTTTCAAAGTTTTAAATTACGAGTTCTATATAGAAATTATAGCATGTAAGTAGCTAGGGAAGGGTGTATGTCGGTTTTTAACTAACAATTATATTATCTAGCATGTTTGTGTAACTCACTATTTTTCACCCTGTCTTCGAAGAGATGGTACTCCTGTTTCTATATTCTAACAATACATACATGTAGATAATGACGACACTTAATAGAATCAACTTTTAAAACATATTGTCAGGAAATTGAGTACATGTAATGCCTTACATGTAGACGCAACATCATCACTACCTGACAAACAAAACACCTTTTCATTTGCTCACTCTTCTACGAAAATCAGACCATGCTTTTTTCCTGCTTTTATATATGGTTTAGACTACTTGACCCCAAATCTGATTTAAACACAGACCCTATTTCTTTAGTTGTCTTTACTACACTAGGATCTGGAAGAGGTTTTTTATTTTAAACAAAATTTTATACAGGTTGTCTGAATGGGATTGGGGAACAGGCTTAGCCTATGTAAAGCCCCTCTCCCTAGAAGAGTTGTTACCATTGATGTATTCTGAATGGCGTGTTTTGCATGGAACTGAGGGTAATCCACTAGTAACATCAATGCTGATTGGTTAATTAAATGTCTGACGTCATAGAGTAAGAAAAAAAGGCTGCTCATATGACCTGACGTGACCTATCGCAGCAACCGGCCAAATCTTCATGTAGTGTAGGCCATCGAAAGTAGTAAAAAAAACAAACGAAATATAGATCTGTATTTTAATCAGATTGCTTGACACCTTAACAATATCTTTGACACAAAATTCTGCTGTTATGATTTTATTTTATATTATCAAGCACTTCCAATAGCAAAGAATAATCGCGAGGCACTTGTGTATACAAATGAATTATTTCTTTGCGACTATTGAAAGTCTAAATGGTAGAGCTTAAACACTTATAAAATAGATGTATAGCAATCACAAACTTGGATTGTTGTGAATTTTACTTTTTTGAAAACTGAAAAGTATAAATATCTTGTCCACCTTTGTATTAATTGATCTGTGTAAGGGAATACATACAGGTAGTTTGTTTAGATATTTAAAACTTTTTAAAAGGATGCCAACATTTTAACAGAAGATCTTGAACCCTTAGTCTGTTTCTTTCCAATACTATCTAAACCAAAAGAAAGAACTTGTATGTTTTGTCATAGATGAGGTAACACTTCTTGTCAACACGTATTAATTGATTAGTTATATATTTTGAAACTTTGCTTTGCTCAGCTGTGTAGTTTGTTTATGAGTGAATGTGAGAAAGTAGCTTATTACTATATTTATATACTTGTGAAATACTCATAAAGACTTACTTCCTGTAAGTCGTATATTTTAAATAGAGTATGTTATATTGTAAATGTACCAAATAAATTTTATTATGATAATATATGTAAATTGTACATATTATTAAGAAGCATCAAGGTTAAATTATTATAGGTTTTATTTATGAAGATATATTAAGTAAGAGCTAAATTTTGTCTTAAAATGTTATATAAAGTATTACTTGAAGATTTTAATCACATGACAAGCCCCAAATTAATTCTCTAGGTCATCCTGATGATTTGGATATTGAGTGTATTAGAAAAATTCCTGACATCTTCGTTAAACATTTATATGGACTCCACTAACAGATACTAGCAAGTGAAGCACTGATAATCAAGACTTTATTTATTGTAATATAATGGTTCTTGATAATCGAGACCGTTTAGGCTATTCCGTGTCAACTTCAAACATTCATAAATTCGCTCAGAATATAGTAATTTGACAGGAAATTTTAACATGTATTTGTTAGTTCTATTTTTGAACTATGTTAGCAAGAATGGCCTCCTTTTTAAGTAAATAGGGATGTGAGGATAACAAGGTATTGAAATGTGCTGAAGTGTGTCTTAGGCAAATTGAGCTGAAAAATTCATATTTTGCAAAAATATTGACCAGGCGCTATTTTTATGCGCCCACATTTTCATGTGGACATAATTTTCATCGCCCCTGAACGTTCGTTCGTCCGTCCGTCCGGACGTTCGTTCGTTCGTTCGTCCGTCCGTTCGTCCACAATTGTTTGTGAACAATCTACAGGTCACAATTAGATCTCGGTTCCTTTCGATATTGGCATGTATCGGACTGTAACTTCATGGGTTATGGCCCCTGATTGTACGAAAAATCACGTTTTTAGCTTGTGAACAGTGTAGAGGTCACAATTTTGAACCTTTGGATAAAACTTGAAATGCATGTTTATAACCCAAAGATCTTGGTTTATTTCGATATTTGCGCCAATCGGATTGTAACTTTCTGAATTATTGCCCCTGATTGTCTGAAAAATCGCCCTTTTTAGCTTGTGGTGTCAAAATTGTTATCCTATTTAAAAAAACATTTGATTATATTACCGTTACATGAATATGGAGGTTGAGTTCAAATTTCGTGAAAATCGGACCAAAATTGACAGACAAAATGGCCGCCGTTTGTACGCGAATAGTGTGAAAATATGTTATACCAAGGTTGTGAACCCTATAGAGGTCACAATTTTGAACCGATTTTGTTGAAACTTGACATGTATGTTTATAACCCAAAGATCTTGGTTCCTTTCGATATTTGCGCCCATCAGATCATAAATTCCTGAATTATGTCCCCTGATAGTCCGAAAAATCGCCCTTTTTAGCTTGTGGTCCCTCTGGATGTCAAAATTGTTATCTGATTTAAAAAATAAAACATTTGATTATAACACCGTTACGTGGTTATGGAGGTTGAGTTCAAATTTCGTGAAAATCAGACCAAAATTGACAGACAAAATGGCCGCCGTTTGTGCGCGAATAGTGTAAGAAAATGATATATCAAGGTTTTGATGAAATTTGAAATATAAGTTTATAACCCAAAGATCGCGGTGTTCCCTTCGATATTCGGGCACATTGGACCATAACTTCATGTTTTTTTACTCGTGGACACTATGGATGTCACAATTTTTTTCCGAATTAAAAAAACGTTTGACTATATCCCTGTTACACATTAATGATGGTTAAGTGAATTTCTTGAAAATCGATAATTGAACAGCTAAATCCATAATATCAAATGTTGTGTATACTTAACGTTAGCAAACAAATCCTAATGATTTTCTGATAGTTACTTAATATGCGACAACTCTTGTTGACTGCCCGGACGATTTAGTTGCTGTGTGGGTGTATGTATCGTTGCCTGGCAACCTATTTTGTCCGGTAAATTAAATTTTTTTCTCTCACGATATTGTATTAGAAACACTTCGAACAGACCTTCTAGAATATTCTTCACAAGATTTTATGGCTGGACAAACACCAATACAATATAATTTTGCATTTTCGAAAATCCAATATGGTGGAAATCCAATATGGTTTTCATTTTCATTCACATATTGGCATAAAAGGTCATTTTATTTCATCGATTGAGTATAAAATTAGATATCATATACCATGTATTACGTCCCTTATAGGGTTTGCTGGATCGACAAGTGCGGAATCATTATATTTTATCAATTTAAGTTATCCAATATGGCGGCCATTTTGTTTAACAAAATCACGGAAAATGAACCGAACAAGTATTAGTGGTGCAGATAACGGCAGACTCGTGCAAATGATGATACAATCATGAAATTACCAAGGGATACTTATCAAATCTGCCCGATTGGCCAATTGAAAATCATATGGCGGCCATTATTCAAGATGGCCGCCAAAACCGCTACCCAAAGTTTTGCTTAGAAATATTTGCAGTTGCCCGATTTGCGTGATCTAAGTGTTGATTCCTATGTTTTAAAGCCTGCTGAACTCTTTCATAATAACTTGTATCTGTTGTGGCTAGTTAGCTATCTGAATCAACTCACCTACTATCAAACACATCTGAACTCTTACAACAATAACCATCAAGTCAAATCTCACTGTTTTAGTAATACCGGTAATAATAATAATAATAGAGGCGCGAGAAGTGGAAAGCAGATGGAAAAGATTAATGTTTTAAATCCAGACATGTCTATAACTTCAGATATATTTCTAAAATGTTGGAGAAATATATTGCTTCTCAGATAAAGGCCCATCTAGATGATAGCTGTTTGTATGAACCATTTCAAAGTGCTTATAAACAATATCACTGTATCGAAACAGCTTTCACCCGGGATTCAAATGATATTTTGATGGAAATTGATAATAGAAAATATACAATTTTATCAGAATTATCTGCTGCTTTCGACACGGTGGACCCTTCCCTTCTTCTGCGTAGACTTCAATTCAAATTCGGTATGTGTGGCTCGGCATTAAATCTTTCAGAAAGCCATCTTGTGGGTAGAAAACAAAGTATTTTAGTTAATTGTAAATCGTCGTCTGAATCTGTTTTGTCATCTGGGGTTCATCACTGTTCTGTTCTTGGTCCGATTTTAATTACCCTCTATACGTCACCATTAGGTGATATTATCAGAAATATGGTCTCAGCTTTTATTTGTATGTCGATACTCAATTATATATTTCATTTACACCCAATTGCCCATCCTCTTTCAATTTATCAAAACTGCAACTTGAGAATTGTATTAGTGAAATAAGAAAATGGATGTCAAAGAACTTTCTAAAATTGATTGATGATAAAACTGAATACCAGTATTTGTTCTTGGGCTCAAGTAAAATTGCACATGATAACCCCCTGTTGTAATGTTGGCGCAATCTTTGATAGTTTTATGCTTATGAGAGCTCGAGTAAATAATATTTGTAAATTGTGCTATTTTAATATCAGAAATATAGGTAAAATACGTAAATTTGTAACTGTAGAGGCGGCTAAGTCACTTGTTAATTCTCTTGTCACTTCTCGATTAGATAACTTTAATTCGCTTTTAGTTGGTTTACCTTTAAAGCTTATGGATAAATTACAAAAAATTACAGAATACTGCAGCTAGACTTGTTACTTTAACCCAGAATAATTGTGACCACATAACTCCTGTTTTATATAATTTACACTGTTTACCGGTTAAATATCGAATTGATTTTAAGATTTTGTTATTACTTTTAAATGCTTACCTCTCAGATATTTTAGAACTTTATACACCTGACCGAACATTTAAGCCCAAAACTATTCAACTAGTCTCTTATGGTCAGCGCTCTTTTAGATATCAAACACCCGTTTTATTGAATAATCTACCACTTAGTTCTAGATGTTGTACATCTCTATATCCTTTTGAAAAACAACTTAAACATTTAATTATTCAGACTTTTAACTGACTCTGTATACAATTGTTAACATGTCTATAATCTTGTTATTTATTTATGATTACATTGTCACTTCGTAAAGTGCCCCTGCACATGTTATACAAAAGGGCGCACTATAAATATGGTGTAATAATGATAATAAATATAAATAATATGTTTATTGTTCATTCTGACTTAAAGTTGCAATTTCATATTTTTAAAATGTACTTAAATAAAGCCCTAAAATAGATTGTGTCTATAAACAGTCCTACCTTGTTAAAGAATAATCTTATAATTAATCCTATAATTCACTTTTGTCAGTTGAGAAATTGGCAAAAATATCATTTTCAACTTCAAATTCAAACGTTTGAAGACGGCCATTCCATGGGGATGAATAGGAAAACAAGGGAGGTAATTGTTTTATTACTTCCTGTGTCACTGATTTTAATGCCTGAGAAATAATGCCCGCGGTTGTATAATAGTGAGTTGACAACCTTTTGAGCATTAGAAAATATGAAATTCCTGCTTTAAAGGGCCTATTCCGATAACATTTGGAGAATAAAACAGTTTAATTTTGTGTTGAAATCTCTTTAAATCATCTACCTTAGGACCACGCATCTAAATCAACGATGTGATACGTTTTCAAACAACTTAACCCTGCCAGCAGTCGCCATCGGGAAATGGATACCGAAGCCAGACTTTTATTTTATACAAATAATATGTAGATGACATTTATCTTCTGTTATCAAATACAGCACATGGACCATTCATTCTATAGACTTCTAAAGGGATGGGAATTGATTAACAGGCCACCCAACAAAAAGATAGGCTGGCACTGCCAGGCAGGATACGCCCACATTTTTGAGAGATGGATAGAGAAGAAGCAATATCGAAAGTGATTTTTCCTACATCATTAAGTCCTGTATTTCATACTGTATTGGGAGCAGCCATTTTGTTGGTCAGTTCCAGTCTGATATTCATGAAATTCGAAGCCGACAATGATTATGGTGTGACGATACACAACCTAGAAATGTGACTTTTCGTCAAAATCGGATAAGAATTGTGACCTGTAGAGAATCCACAACCATGATATACCATATTTTTATACTATTCGCGTACAAACGGTGACCATTTCGTCCGTCAATTTTGGTACGATTTTCACGAAATTCGAACTCAAACTTCCTTACGGTGCAACAGTAATATAATCAGAGTTTTTTTTTTAAATCAGATAATAATTGTTTGAGAGATAGACAGAGAACAAGCAATACCGAAAGTGATTTTTATACGTCCACATTCATAATGTGAACGTATTATGCCGTCGCCCCTGTCTGTGTGTTTGTGTGTGTGTCTGTGGTTCTCCTACAGGGCGCAATTCTTCATGGATTTTCTTCAAACTTGGTATACTTATTCCTTATACTCCAAGGAAGATCCCTATTGTTTTTGGTGCATGCCCGACCCCCAGGGGCAGAGCCACGCCCATTTTTAGTATTTGTTTGTTTGTCGTCTACAGGCCACATTTCTTAACTTATAATCTCGAAACTTTGCATACACATTCTTTGTACCCTAAGGAACAACCCTATCATTTGGGGGTGCATGCCCAACCCCCAGGGGCATAGCCACGCCCATTTTCTTTTGTGTGTCTTTGTGTGGCCTACAGGGCGCAATTCTTGCTGGATTTTCTTCAAAATTTGCATACTTACTCTTTATACTCTAAGGATGATCCCTATCGTTTGGGTGCATGCCCATTTTCTTTTTGTGTGTCTGTGTGTCGCCTACAGGCAGCAATTCTAACTGGATTTTCTTAAAACTTTGTATACTTACTCTTTACACCCTAAGGATGATCCGTATTGTTTTTTGGTGCATGCCCGACCCCCAATGGCAGAGCCACGCCCATTCCTTGTATTTATTTGTTTGTCGTCTACAAGCCACATTTCTTAACGTATCATCTTGAAACTTTGAAGGCTTATTCATTGTACCCTAAGGAACATTCCTATCATTTGGGGTGCATGCCCAAACCCCAGGGGCAGAGTCACGCCCATTTTCTTTTTGTGTGTCACCTACAGGCCACAATTCTTAATCGGTCATCTTGAAACTTAAAATACTTATTTCTTATACCCTAAGGATGATCCCTTTTGTTTTGGGTGCATCCCCGACCCACGTGGGACAGCAACACCCATTTCTTGTATTTGTTTGTCTGTCGTCTACAGGCTGCATTTTTTAATGTATCATCTTGAAACTTTGAATACCTATTCTTGGTACCTTAAGGAAGATCCCTATTGTTTTTGGTGCATGCCCGACCCCAAGGGACAGTGCCACGCCCATTTTTTTTTGTCTGTGTGTCACCTACATGTACAGGCCACAATTATTATTCTTAATCTATCGTCTTGAAAACCTTTTTTTATACTTATTCCTTATACCCTAAGGCTGACCACTATTATTTTTGGTGCATGCCGGACCCCCTGGGACAGAGCCACGCCCAATGCTTTTGTGTCTTGTGTTCGCCTACAGGATGCAATTCTTAACAGATCCTTTTAAAACTTTACAAACCTATTCCTTATACCCTAAAGATGACCCCTATTGTTTTTGGTGATTTCCTAACCCCCCAGGGGCAGAGCCATGCCCATTTTTACTTTGTGTCTGTGTGTGTTGTCTACAGGCCACGATTCTTAATTGATCGTCTTTAAAGTTGGGATATGTATTCCATATAGCCTAAGGACGTCAACTGTATGTCCCGACTCACACAGGCGAGACACGCCCAATTTTTGTGTTTGTCGTTTACAGGCCGCAGTTCTGAATGAATCAGCTTGATACTTGGCTTATGTATTCCTTATAGCCTGAGGGCGTCCACTATTGATTTTGATGAATGCCCCGACCCCCAGGGGCAGAGCCACGCCCACTTTTTGCCTTTAGCGTTATGAAGGCACAATTCTGTATGGATTATCTTGGTATACTTATTCCTTATACTCTAAGGACTGCAACTATTGATGTTGGTGTACGACGCTCAACGCCTAGCCTTCTTGACAAAGTACCATATCAATCAAAGCAGGAATGTGGACGTATATTGTAGCGTTAGCGTTATGTTTCCTGCAATCAAAGGCCATAATTCATTAAGTTACAATTTGATATGCGCAAATATCGAAAAGAATAAAGATCTTTAGGTTATAAACAAGCATTTCAGGTTTCATCAAAATCGAATTAAAATTGTCACCTCTACAGGGTCCACAACTTTGACATACCATATTTTTACACTGTTCGCGTACAAACGGCGGCCATTTTTTTCTGGCAATTATGGTCCAATTTTCTCGAAATTCGAACTCAACCTTCCGTAGGGTGTAACGGTGATAGAGTCAAACGTTTTTATACGCCCACATTTTCATGTGGACGTATTATGTCGTCGCCCCTGTCCGTCCGTCCGTCCACAATTTGTTTGTGGACTCTCTACAGGTCACAATTCTTATCCGATTTTGACGAAACTTGAAATATAGGTTTATCCCCAAAAGATCTCGGCTGCTTTCGATATTGGCATGTATCGGATGAAAACTTCATGGATTATGGCCCCTGATTGTACGAAAAATCACGTTTTTAGCTTGTGGACCCTATAGAGGTCACATTTTGAACCGATTTTGATGAAACTTGACATGCATGTTTGTAACCCAAAGATCTTGGTTCCTTTCGATATTTGCGGCTATCGGAATGTAATTTCCTGAATTATGGCCCCTGATTAACGAAAAATCACCCTTTTTAGCTTGTGGTCCCTCTGGAGGTCACAATTATTATTCGATTTAAAAAAACGTTTGAAGGTTGAGTTCGAATTTCGGGAAAATCGGACGAAAATTGCCATACAAAATGGCCGCCATTTGTACGCGAATACTGTTAAAAAATGGTATATCCATGTTGTGGACCCAGTGGAGGTCACAATTTTGATTCGATTTTGATGAAACTTGAAATTCATGGTTATAACCAAAAGATCTTGCTTCCTTTTGATATTTGCGCATATCGGATCGTAACTTCCTGAATTATGGCCCCTGATTATACGCAAAATCGCCTTTTTTTTAGCTTGGAGGTCACAATTATTATTCGATTTAAAAAAACGTTTGATTATATCACCGTTACACCCTAAGGTAGGTTGAGTTCGAATTTCGGGAAAATCGGACGAAAATTGCCATACAAAATGGCCGCCGTTTGTATGCGAATACTGTTAAAAAATGGTATATCAAGGTTGTGGACCCTGTGGAGGTCACAATTTTAATTCGATTTTGATGAAACTTGAAATTCATGGTTATAACCCAAAGATCTTGGTTCCTTTCGATATTTGCGCATATCGGATCGTAACTTCCTGAATTATGGCCCCTGATTATATGCAAAATCGCCTTTTTTTTTTAGCTTGGAGGTCACAATTATTATCCGATTTAAAAAAACGTTTGATTATATTACCGTTACACCATAAGGAAGGTTGAGTTCGAATTTCGGGAAAATCAGACCAAAATTGCTATACAAAATGGCCGCCGTTTGTACGCGAATACTGTTAAAAAACGGTATATCAAGGTTGTGGACCCTGTAAAGGTCACAATTTTAATTCGATTTTGATGAAACTTGAAATTCATGGTTATAACCCAAAGATCTTGGTTCTTTTCGATATTTGCGCATATCGGATTGTAACGTCCTGAATTATGGCCCCTGGTTATACGCAAAATCCCCCTTTCTTTAGCTTGTGGTCCCTATGGAGGTCACAATTATGATCCCATTTAAAAAAAACGTTTGATTATATCACCGTTACACTGTAAGGAAGGTTGAGTTTGAATTTCGGGAAAATCGGACCAAAATTGACAGACAAAATGGCCGCCGTTTGTACGCGATTACTGTTAAAAAAATGATATATCATGGTTGTGGACCCTGTATAGGTCACAATTTTAATTCGATTTTGATGAGGAAGGTTGAGTTTTAATTTCGTGAAAATCGTACCAAAATTGACGGACGAAATGGTCGCCGTTTGTACGCGAATAGTGTAAAAATATGGTATATCATGGTTGTGGACTCTCTACAGGTCACAATTCTTATCCGATTTTGACGAAAAGTCACATTTCTATGTTGTGTACCGTCACACCATAATCATTGTCGGTTTCGAATTTCATTAATATCAGACAGGAACTGACCAACTAAATGGCTGCTCCCAATACAGTATGAAATACAGGACTTAAAGATGTAGGAAAAATCACTTTCGGTATTGCTTGTTCTCTGTCCATCTCTCGAAAATGTGGGCGTATCCTGCCTGGCAGTGCCAGCCTATCTTTTCAAATCGGATAATAATTGTGACCTCCAGAGGGACCATAGGCGATTTTTCAGACAATCAGGGGCCATAATTCAGGAAGTTACGATCCGATATGCGCAAATAACGAAAGGAACCAAGATCTTTGGGTTATAACCATGCATTTCAAGTTTCATCAAAATCAAATTAAAATTGTCACCTCTACAGGGTCCAAAACCATGAGAAACAATTTTTTAACAGTATTCGCGTACAAACGGCGGCCATTTTGTATGGCAATTTTATTCCGATTTTCCCGAAATTCGAACTCAACCTTCCTTACGGTGTAACGGTAATATAATCAACCGTTTTATTAAATCGGATAATAATTGTGACCACCAGAGAGACCACAAGCTAAAATAAGGCGATTTTGCGTATAATCAGGGCAGGGACCATAATTCAGGAAGTTACGTTTCGATATGCGCAAATATCGAAAGGAACCAAGATCTTTGGGTTATAACCATGAATTTCAAGTTTCATCAAAATCTAATAAAAAATGTGACTTCTACAGGGTCCACAACCTTGATATACCATTTTTTAATAGTATTCGCGTACAAACGGCGGCCATTTTGTATGGCAATTTTCGTCCGATTTTCCCGAAATTCGAACTCAACCTTCCTTAGGGTGTAACGGTGATATAATCAAACGGTTTTTTAAATCGGATAATAATTGTGACTTCCAGAGGGACCACAAGCTAAAAAGGGTGATTTTTCGGACAACCAGGGGCCATAATTCAGGAAATTACATTCCGATAGGCACAAACATCGAAAGGAATCAAGATCTTTGGGTTATAAACATGCATGTCAAGTTTCATCAAAATCGGTTCAAAATTGTGACCTCTATAGGGTCCACAAGCTAAAAACGTGATTTTTCGTACAATCAGGGGCCATAATCCATGAAGTTTTCATCCGATACATGCCAATATCGAAAGCAGCCGGGTTACGTGTCCATATAAGCAGTTTTGGCGTTTACCATTCCTCCATATTTTGGCGTTTAAATTTCATATGTACTCAAACTTATATATTTTTGAGACTGTTCAAATCGGGATAGTCCCTTAAACACTTTTTGAGTAGTACGTACGTATGCCCATAAATACAAACAAATGAACATTTGTAAATTTGGTTCAGAAATTGTTGTGAAGAAATAGTTTTTAGAAAATAATCATTTGTAAAAGAAATTAGAAATAAATAAATTCGCCATAATAGAGGCATTCCACGTCAAGTGTACACACTTTCCGAGCGAAAATTGACAAGACATCTTAGATTTCGTTTATTTGATGTCTAATGGTGAGGTGGGATGAAAAAAGTGTAAAAACCAAATTTCAGGCGAATCGACCCAAAAATGACGTTTTTGTGGCCGACCAAATTTGGGGCCAATCCGGTGGGCCAATAACCTTGTAACAGCTATAATTTCCCTCCTAATGGTCTGATTTTCATAACGTTGGTACCAAAATGATCAGGAAATCAGGACCTTTCATTTGATGTATTAAATGGTTTCAAAGGCTTTTTTTATTTGTTTGACCTTGAACTTTGACCCTGTCCGGGCAGAAAATCTGATGACCTCAATTTTTTCTCAAAATCATGTTCTATATATAACCCACCTGTATGCCAAAAATGAAAATGGGATCTCTATGGGATCATGCCTAAAAATGCTTTCAAAAATGCCACCTGGGTTGAGTCTGCATGGTTGAGCCTGTGGTCAAGTGTATGTTTGACTGGTATCCAGCATCTTCTGAGAAGCGAAAGTGAATATTTTCTGTTATTTCAAAAAAGGAAAATTTTGAATAATGGATTTAACTAGTAAAAAGGGGGAGTTTCGTAAGTTTTGTGCAGATCCTTTCAAATGCCACGGCAAACTGAAGCTGAAGGACCTGAGAGATGTGTCTAAAGTAATGATTTTCTACTTCACCGATGGCTGCGCAGCCCAATATAAGACCTGTAAATCGTTTCTGAATCTTTGTTTGCACGAAAAGGACTTTGGTGTGAAAGCTGAGTGGCATTTTTTTGCTACCAGCCACGGGAAGGGGCCGTCAGATGGGGTGGGAGGCACCATCAAAAGGGAGGCAACTAAAGAAAGTCTACGGCGCCCTTACGATAAACAAATTATTGCACCAAGAGACTTGTTTGACTTTGCCAATGAAAACTTAACAAATATAAATTTTTGCTTCGTGACAGAAACCATGTACGACTTGGAAAAAGTGAAGCTGGCAGGTAGAGCGGAAAAGGCCAGGACTATCGGCGGTACTCTCAAGCTGCACAATTTCGTGCCGTTGTCTGAAACGTGTCTCCGTGTCGCAGAATTCAGTTCCTCGGTGGACTCTAGAGTTGAAACTGTTGTAACTTCCGGTTCGGCACCGAGATTTAAAGGACCTTTGGCGGGATACGCCACGGTACGTTATGACGGACACTGGTGGCTATCCTACATAGAAGAAGCCTTTGACGACACACATGAAGTTAAAGTGAAATTACTTCACCCGAGTGGACCCGCAAAAAGCTTTGTGTATCCCCAGACGACAGAAAGGTGTCTCCTCGACATCAGCGACATGCTCCTCAAAGTTGACCCCCGAACATCTACCGGCACAACGTATGAACTGTCAAAGAAAGAGATTGCCGATTCCAGCAAGGCTTTAGAAAAACGTCAGTGAATTTAAAGTTCCCTGAAATGAAAATTTCAATTGAAATGGTGAAATTTGACGTCAGTTTATGAGTTAGAAGTCATAAATCAAAGATTATGTACTTTACTGCTCACCACTCAACCATACTTGTACACTCAAGCTATCGCTATCGGATGATAGCCTACAGTCAGGGATGCCTATTATATCATGTGTGTTGCTTTGTAATATTGAGCTCCAAAGTTTAAATTGAGAAACCCTATGACTTTGGCCTTCATTTTCCCCCTGATCCCATAGAGATCCCATTTTCATTTTTGGCTTACAGGTGGATGATATATAGAACATGGTTTTGAGAAAAAATTGGGGTCATCGGATTTTCTGCCCGGACAGGGTCAAAGGTCAAGGTCAAAGAAATAAAAAGAAAATATGAAAACATTATCTGATAACATCGTGTAATACACCAAATGAAAGGTCTTGATTTCCTGATCATTTTGGTACCAAATTTATGACAATCGTGCGGTAAGGAGTAAAATGATTGCTGTTGGAAGGTTCTTGGTCCACCGGATTACACAAAAATTGGGTCGGCCCAAAAAACTAACACATTTGGTTTTCAAACCTGAAACTTCACATAAATTGTTCTCTCGGTGGGGCTAACATTTGGAGAAAAATTGAAGAGAATCTGTTACCATGGTGTCAATGAGGTGTGTACACTTGACATGGAATGCCCCAATATTGGATCAATGAAATAGGAAAATCATATTACATTTGTGTTTGTTGACTCCCAAAATTATATAAAGGACATATTAGAAAGTATAACCAATATATTTATACTTGTTCAGTAATTTTGTTAAACAAAATGGCTGTCATTTCGGATTTCCGTCAAATTGAATCATTGAAATTGGTAAAATATATTGTATCCACACAATCACGTCATATGAAATCTAATTTTAATATCAATCAATGAGAGAGAGAGAGAAATATGGTTTAACGTCCACTCGACACAAACTAGGTCATTTTGAGACTAACATGTGGTTTAATTATATTTTAATAATTGGCTTGCGCTTAGGGGTCTTTAGCAGTGGGAGGAAACCGGAGTGCCCGGAGGAAACCCGCGAGGTTGAGAAGGCGCCCCTATCTCCATGCCACATACGCTCACACCAGGGATCGAAACCACAACCGTAAGCCAGAGGTGACCGGCCAGCTAAAGGTCGAAGCGCGGCACTCTAGACCACTAGGCCATCCCAACCCCCCATAAATCAATGAAAAAATGACGTTTTCCGCTATTTTGTGAATGAAAATGAACACCATGTTGGATTTTCGAAAATGCAAAATTATATCGTATTTGTGTTTGTCGACCTCCAAAACTGTAATAAGGACACCCTAGAAGACCTATTCAAAATTTACCGGAAAATGACCGCCATCTTGGAAAATGCCAATCTCCAACCAAAAAACTCATGCTAGGTCCAAAAATTTGCAAAACAAAAAAAAAAATAAATGAATTTTTCAGCTGAGTTCGCCAAGGAAAAAACCCTTCACATCATTTCGATATATTTTACCCTATCCCTAATGTAAATCTTAAATCATCCCTATTTAACCATCCAGGTGGTTCACGAAAATCTTGAAAGACAACAATCTGCCCTTTTTTCACACACACATTTAAATACTTGTGATGTGAAATCAATAAGAACTGATACAAAGAAACATAATTTGGATAAAACGTGTTTGTCAGAAATTTGCAAAGCCATTATTCCGGAGCCTGGGCCCTGTTTCACGAAATTTTAACTAAAGATAAAATACAAATTTTAGCAGATACTTCAATTTTTATTGGCTAAGAACTAAAATCAATCTAATATTGTCCAATCAAATAAAAGTTCATATCTTATCTTAGTTAAAATTTTGTGAAATAGGGCCCAGGCTCCTGGAATACAATGTGATGCATGGGCAACCTTCGGGCCCGCTTGTATGGTCACGACTAAACGGCAGTGTATAGTTCACTACACCTGAACGAAAGCTAGTTCAACCATAGTCATCAAAATGAACGCCGTAATTTTCAATGAACTGCTACAAAACCTTTTACTTAAAGTTCCAATTTCATATTTTCTAAGAAAGTCAAAACATAATTATCTCTATGTCTTTTGCTCAAAAGGTTGTCAACTCACTATTATACGATCATGGACAAAATTTTTGGGGCATTAGAAAGGCTGGCACTGGCTGATTGAGGATATAGTAACTCAATTGTCTCCCCTGTTTTCCCATTCCTCTCCATGGACGGCCATCTTCAAACGTTTGAATTTGAAGTTGAAAATGTTATTTTGGGGAATTTCTCAACTGGCAATAGTGAATTATAGGATTATTCTTTAACAAGGTAGGACTGTTTATCTATTTTGGTGCTTTGTTTTAATACATTTTAAAAATATAACTTAAAAAAATGCTATTGGAACTTTAACGGCAACTCAAGTTTGCTTAATGAATACTTTGATATGAACACATCATTCTTCGGAGGCAAATTCCCAGAACGTTTGCCAAAAGTTTTTGACTATGCTGAGAAAGCTGTCGAATGTGATAACGACGATTACAAGAAATCTACTCACAGTTGAGTCGGTGACCGAGTTATCCACAGACAATAAAATAAACAAATCAATCAAATATCCAGAGGTTATTTACAGTTACATAATTTTATTTTTATTTACAATGTATATCAAACGGTTGTATTCAATGAACAAAAGCGTTTGTGTTACAGTTTTTCTAAATAAAATTCACAAATAGATGAAATATTATTAAAATACCGTCACTTTCACAATTTCAGTCTGACATCAGTCTTGGTCGAATTGATTGACAAACAGATTATCCACTTCATATAATATGGAAACTACATTGTACTTAAATAATGTTATATGAATTTAAATAACTTTCGGGTTCTGGAGCAACATTGGTAGTATACGTTTTATCTTCCAACAATTCCAACACATCTTTTGTGTCGAGCCGCCGTTTTTAATCTGACTTAACCAACCTCGAAAGGTTGGTTTAGCATGGTCTGGACTATAGTCGAACCATTTCAAGTTCGGGTGTACATGGTTGAGACCTAGTTGAACTCTGGTCGAACATTTGGACGAGCCGACGGCGGTCCAGGTTGCTCAGCTCAAAAAGTTCTCATAAAGACCATAAATCATTAAATTTCATAAATTTACAGAGTGAAATTGTACTAATTTCCTAGGTTATTTGAATGTTAAGAGTTTCAACTTGTCTTGAATAAGCTTCTCTGGATACTGCAATACAGACATGTTTCAGTTATTAGTAAATAATCCAAGTGATGTAGGCTAATTCCAAAGCAACAACTAGACTGTATTGTAAATGAAAAAGGTTTAATTCAGAATGTATTTTGTAATGACTGTCCTTTATCAACTGGTTAAGACAAAACGCGTGCTATATTA
This sequence comes from Patella caerulea, assembly GCA_036850965.1. Taxonomy (NCBI): domain Eukaryota; kingdom Metazoa; phylum Mollusca; class Gastropoda; family Patellidae; genus Patella; species Patella caerulea. Next base: position 41,831,142 of record JAZGQO010000001.1, on the reverse strand, counting down.
ATCTTATGTGTAGGTAATTTAATTTCACATTCCCACCAACGCATATTACAGTATTTTGTGCAAATTCTTATAAATGCATTTATATTTCTAGTCCACATTTGTTCATTGGATGACATTTTGTTCTCCGCTTAAAATGGGTTTGACCGTCAGTTCGTCTGCCACACTTTTTCGGACACAATTACCTCTAGTTGAGCTACTGTATGTGATTAGCATTTCCCGCGTAGACTAAGTAAGTAAGCAATTTGAGAGTGCTGAAACGTTGAGTACAGTTTCATTGCATCAATACCATGACTAAGTTTAATAATGAGCATTTCTGCCCAGGTTAGGTGGTTGCGTGGTTTAGTGAAAAATTGCCAACCATAACTCTAAAATACCTACTGTAGACTGTAACGGGTGTGCCCCTCCTGAAAACTTCACTGCCCCTCCTGCTAGTGAATTAACATGTGTATGAAATTTAAGCGCCGAAATATAGAGGAATGGTGTATTTACCCATGTATTTAGTTCTATGATTTACCCTGTCTCAAAATTTCAGCCCAACATATTTAGTCCCTCGAACGTAAACGTCAAAATTGTTTATCCGGACACGTAAACTTTTTAAGATTTCGGGTGCTTTAGAAGTCTATACAGTGAATAGCCCCGTTTACACTTGGTCGCGATTAGTTACTATAATGTAACGATAACTATAGCTGGTTATCGTTACAAGTGGTACAGTCTAAGACCGTTGACGCAAGTTCAAATAGGTTAAAACGCACAATTGTCATTACAGTTTGTATTAAAATAAGTAATCCTATCATACATAATGAAGTCTTAACAACTAAGAGTTACCGAACAGTTTTTCTTTGTGGTAATGCGTTTTAGATTTTCTTAGCGGTGTTTCTTGTAATGTGCAGGCAGCCATGACACAGGCCAGTTGAAATCTCGCCAAATACCGCGACGCCTTAACTCCGCCCATCACTTTCCATATAAGGCAATGCCTACTATACGCTGACCCAGCACAAATACTATAAGAGAATCTCGGCTGAAATGTCAAAGACGCCAATTACATCCTTTTTTTGAACAATAAAATCTATTATCAGTTTCTGTTCAGGTTTGAGCGAAAAATTTATGCCTAATCTCCCCAAGACGCGGTCTATTATTGTTTCTGACATATTTTCCCACGCTAAGGTCATTAGCATATAATTATGGTCATATGCCATATATGGAAAGGGGCGTATGATCACGTGAGTTGGATTGCGCATGCTCTATTTGACTGGGCGGCCATTATAATTTCAGAACTTGAGAATGAAGGGATTTGATTTTATGAAATCATATAATTATGCGATAAGGCTTCACCTTTATTTCAATGGGGAATGATTTATTATATGTTAAGCTATGTGCAGTACAGTTTTGGGTTAGTGTCTGTGTAAATTAAGGGAGCTATAGGCCAGTAAACTTTGTGTAGTCATTTGACTACAAAACTTGCGCAAAGGAACTCTGTAGGAAAAGCCACTACTGTGCCTGAAGTATGACGGAAGGCATCAGTAGTGGAACCATTTCTAGGTAGGTCGCGATAAGCGTGCCATTCTGTTTACGATACCAGGCCGCGACAAATTTCAAGAAATTGGCCCGTTTACATTACTCAAAAATAACCGTGCCACGCATGTCAAATGCAGATCTCTTAACAGAAAGGTTAACTTCAGACCTTGTACAAATTACCCAGATGAAAACAATTATGACTGATTTAGTTTGAGCAGCCATTTTGACAGAACTGTCAAAGTTTGCAGGGAAAAGGGTCAAGGTTCATTTGGCGCATGCGCAGTAATCCGTTCTCAGACCGGTTAGCGTTTACACCATAGAAATACACTACGAAAATTTAAAGCGATCCATTCCACTCGTCAATTCTCGACAGATTTCGGACCCGTAAATCTAGTCTCGGCTATATTATGACAGTAAATGATATGTACCCACGCCCATACATTTGCAATGCGACTACTGGTTTAGTTTAACTTTTAATAGGAAAACTTGACGCTATTACAAACAAACAAGACACCATGGGCGCAGCCATGTTACATCCGGGACCTCTAAAGTAGTTCCAAGACACCAATTCGATTATGCAGTCCGGACTCTCCATTTCCATTCGTTTATTAGTCACGTGGCCTTTTTTGGAGAGTTCGGATCGTCCAACCTCTCCAATTTTTCGACCGGTGCGATTGCGGAGAGTGACGTAACAAGATGGCGGCAAGGTAAGAAATTTCCTTCCAAATTTTACAAATATGAATCAGTTTCGTTGTTTTCTGACGATAATCCCACCCTACAGTCGCCTCAATCGCTTTGTAATCTTATTTGTCGATAAAATTTTGTCTCGCCTCACGTCAAATCGCTGCATTTCAGCTAAAAACAGTTTTCTGTCTCAAAATCAGGCATAAACTTAATTTGATTTTGAATTTATTTTTTTACCTATCTTCAAAATATAGCCCATAACCGGAGATCCAGATATTTATTATACCCCCAAATGATTAATTTAACCGACTTACAATGTTGACAATAAAGCAATACGTCGTCGTCTTTTGAAGTGCTCTCGCTGGCAATTTGATGGATCCAGGAGATTCTCTAGAATCAAAACTAGAGTTACAGTCGCCATTTTGGTTCTCCACCTGTACTCGATTACACCGTAAACGCGGACAATCCGGATTGGAAAACGTGGAGAGTCGGGACTGCATAATCGAATTGGCCCCATGGGCGCATCCGGGACCTTTAAAGTAGTTCCAATATGGCGGAATCCGGAATCTGTCAAGATTTGCCGAGTGCGAGCCGTTCTTGGTACGGTTCCGAGAACAGTAGAACACCTCACTTCAGTTGGCCATATTGGTATGGTACTCAGTACTACACACTGGTGTATGAACCGTTTACACTACAAAACAATTAATTGCGCAATAACAGGGACGATACCTTGCACGCTTAAAATTTGTAATGTAAACGGGGTTATATGGTAAATTTCACCTACACATTATTTCTTTTATTAAAAAAAGTCAGGTTTTATCCAGACACCGCATAATACAGTGTGGTACACCGGTCTCAATTTCCAGATGAAGACTGGCGGATTTAAGTTGTTTGAAAACGTATCACACATATTGAGTTAGTTGCTCGACTCTAATAGTAAGTGCAGGAGGGTTGCACCACACACAATTTTACACAAAAACAAATATATGGACAAGACATCATACTCAAAGACCACAAACATAAACAAATCAAAGAGAGTGAATGGATCCGGGGGCTAGCCGTAAGCGTCCACTGCGCTGTACAGTCTCGGGCCTGTGGTGACACAGACTTCACTCACATTTGAAAACAATTGGGAATGCAACCCAAAGAAATAATTATATAGTGTCAGCATGAGTCATGATCTATTATATGTTGCAAGAATTACGAATGCAAGCATATTGTTGTATAAATTCCGCTACACAAGTAACCACATAGTTAAATGTATAAGAAGTAGGCCTAGTTCAAAAACAAATCAATAAAAGGATTGAAGTATATAAATGCATTTAGGACAAACATTGCAACCGTCACAGAAACAAAAACACAACTGAATACAAAGAAGCAAAGGAAAAGACTAGCTAGGGAGACAGCCGTCTGCTGACTGAGTGGTGTGACGTGAATCTGCCGTAATAGTTGTTATGACGTCGTGGTTAGAAGGTGCAATTTCCCGATAAAAGGGCGATAATCTAGATAAAATTACGTTAAAATATAAAAACTATTAGTTTTAAAGACCATGTAATTGTACAAACCATAGTATAATTATTATATAATGTCCCACGTAAGAAATGCAAAACAGGAATGCTAAAGAAATCGTAAGTTATTAGTGTATTCATAAAGGCCTAAAAATAAGGGCGATAATCCAGATAGGACTAGAAATCTAGAAGCAATTTATATAGAATCATTATCCAATATGTAGTCAGTAATATCATTATAAGAAATGTAAAACTTGTTATGTTGAAGAAATGGAAGTTTTGAAATTTCTTTCAAAATGCGTAATTGTGTACCACCTTTGGCCGTGCACTTAAAATTAAGAGTTTTTATTCGGGAAAGAAATAGTTCTTTATTGTTGCATATTTTTAAAAATCGTAATGCCTGTGAATAGAAAACATTGTATAGTGTCGTATCTGGTATGTTACTATGAGCTGACGGGTATTTTACTACTTCAAAACCAAATTTGTCCGTTTTATCGAATATACCGACATTAAATTTGTTATTAATTATATTGATGTCTAAGTCAAGGACAGATGCATTAATAGTGCCAGAATTTTCTTTATTTAATATAAGTTCAGGAGGATATATTTCATCTTTGTATTTATTGAAATTACCATTATCATTGATAGGTGTTATGTCATCAATGTAACGGAAGGTATAATTTAGACTTTTTGCTACCTTGTAATCTGTTTTTCTTTTATGGTCTTGAAAGTCGAATTCGTATTTATATAAATGTGCATTTGCCATAAATGGGGCGGGGTCAGTTCCCATTGGTAAACCAATAGTTTGTTGTATTATCTGATCCCCAACCTCAAATATGGCATTGTCAATGAGAAAATGTATAATATTTTGAAATTTTTCTTTATCGAAAACTACAGTATTGGCATTGCGCCGTTTTATGATCCATCTTGCATCTTGTGAGTAGATGGCCATCAGATTTCTGCCTTTTCCAAAAGCACCATTAAAGGCCTTATCCACGAACCAATCCAAATTCTTTTTAAGGTCTGCATGTTGTAGCATAGTATATAAAGTAGAAAAGTCGAAAGTTTCTATAGATTTTGCATTGTCTTTTTGATTGATTTTATCTAAAGTGTCTACTATTGGTTTATTTTTATCAATTATGAAAAAGCTATTAATCCCAGTATAATTGCGAAGTGTTTTGCACCAAATGGCATGTTGGGCCTGGCATAATTTAAGTCCTTTCGTAATAGTCACTGCTAGAGGTTTTGTCTGGCAGATGCTGGAGGAAATTATGTATCTGAATTTTACTGGATTTTTATGAAATTTCGGTATAGAATAAATATATGGAAGGGCATCTACTTTTACATTGTCTTTTATATCATTACTCCTGTTAAACGAATATTGATTTTGTAAAATATCTAGTTTAGATAATTCCGTAATACATTTATAAGTGTTATTATTGGTGTTAGGCCAAAGTCCAACTTCGGTAAGGATATTTTTAATATAGTACTTTTTACAGATAAAGGCAATGTTATTGCTGGCCTTATCGACAGGTGTTAGAACAAATTTCTCTTGAAGAGCAGAAAGGCATTCAACTGCAGATGCATTTTTTAGGACTTCGGGTGGTGGATGTCTTGGGTTGTTTTTAATATGTTTGATTCTCTTTGATAAGAGGTCAAAAACAGTGTTTCTCCATTCTCCAAAAGATTCTATTGGTGCACGAAATTTTATCTGACCAAGCTACTATGCATTTTCGGATTTCTGATTTTAGATTATTATGTAATTTTTTGAAGTTAGTTTTATTAGGTTGTTCTCGAAATTGTGGTCCAAAGCGAAATAGTTTTTTAAGATTATTGTCTTCAACAATATCGAAGTTTCCAGTCAGTACATGGTCGTGAAATTTATCTTTAAAAGGAGAGTTATGACATTGACATTTTGTATTGTCGTAACTGTTAATAAATTCTTGAACGTTAAGGTTTGCTATAGTTTCATGGTAGTTAAATATTTTATTACGAATTGGAGGTAAAAATTTGTATACGACTGTAGGTGAAATTTTAGGAATAGTATCTGGTATAGATTTGATTACAGATCTATCTCGGAAAATTCTATTTAGTCCAATATCTTGTATATGTTTATCTGTAAAAAGTATTTTACATAAAATCTCGGGTTTTTTCTTATGTACTTCATTTTGCTGTGCTGAATGTTTAGGTGAAAATTTACTATTTATCAAATCGGTAATAACATCGTAATATTGAGGAAGAAAGCTTTCATTAAGTTGATTAGAATAGATAATATCTTGTATGAGGACACCAAGTTTCTTAGCTGTTGATTTTTTCAAGGTATGTACAATTTGTCGAGCTAGATTAAGTACACAAGCTGCACAAGATAATTTGTCGGAAGTATGGCATTGGCATGCAGAATACAATTCGTTCAAAATACTTTCCGGATCTTTTTGAAATTTCGATTTTTTAATGGAACGTTTTTTATTTTTAAAATTATGTTCAAGTTTTTTTATAGCAATTTCTGGTGATCAAAGTGTTTTCATTCCGGTTGTTATAATCGATATTTTTAAATCTATCATTAAGACCATAAGGGAAAATGGTCTGTAGTTTAATAATCCAAGTTTCTTCTGCGTGCGTTCTAATTTGTGTATTAGCAGGATCAATTTTACCATTAGTATGGTGTCCAGAACCGGGAAGTTTTTCAATTATTTGTATACTATATCCAAATTCTTTACAGGGATATAGTTTCGCCTGTCCGACCTCGTGGGTTTCCTGTGGGTCCTCCTGTTTCCTCCCACTGCTAAAGACCCTACATTCAAGTAAATTATTGTAATAGAAATGAACCATATGTTACTCTCAAAATGACTTAGTGTCGAGTAGAGGTTAAACTGCTTATTAGGCTATGTAATAGTTATTAGCACACTTTCCGAGGTGTATCGGTGAATATCAGGACAGTTTACATCACATTTCTATCGAGTATTGTGAAGCAAAATGTGAAAAATAGTATTTATTATCGAGTCGTTTCAACCGAAAAGTGACAAATAATTTCAGCTCTTTTATTTATCCCTTTCTGTGCCTCACGTTACATTTCATGGTAGTATTTACACATGCGTCTTGTTGTGAAACCCCGAGCGTGAAACAGCCACGTCTTTGTTTAGACCACATCGTCAAAACAATTTGTCTATGGCGTAGAGGACTGCGATGATATTAAATGTAGTGTAAAGGAAATTCGAAACGTGGGTCGTTCCTGGTGACAGTATGCATCGGCGCATAGTTCGTCCGTTGAAATTTAATTGTAATGAAATTTATAACTTTCTAGGCGTTTTTTTTTTATATCCTGCTTATTTTCAAGGCTTGTAAAGTGTCTAGCAAGAGAATCACAATTAGTTAAAATAATTATTCAATATTCTCATTTATATGTTTTGCATAATAAATCAAACCAAATTATGGAGTAGATGCCAATTGATATGTGTAATAATTGTTTTTTGTAATATGTTGTTATGTTGATTTTATGTCATTGCGTATATTTTTGCACTGCCATGGAGTTCCTACCGGTTTGTTTTGTTACTATGATTTTGATTAGTCTCATGTACCTTAGCCGAGTGCAGTATGAAACAAGTAGTTATCATTGCGATCTGGGTCGGACTAAACGTCCGCTTCTTATAGCTTGATAAGTTTCTTAAACGGTATAAAAGTAGCCGTGTATCAGAAATGAACAGTACTCTTTTTAAAAAGTGAACTCTTCATTTCTGATACACGGCTACTTTTACTCATGTATTGGAAATGAACAGGACAGTTTCATCAAAGGTTGCCATTGGCAACGAGTAGAAGTGGGATGTTAAGATAAGTACACGTAGTTTGATTGCTTAATGCTTTACAAAACGATAAATGTGCAATGTGTCATCTATTTATTTTTGGATTGAGGTGGGAGACATCAGCGTCCCTGTCGACTTGGGGGAGGGGGTACTTTTTGAAATCACGATGAATACCTACTAATTGTTTGTAACTTTTGGAATTAGTGTATTTTATTTAATGCAGTGTTCGTTACATGTTATATCAAAGATTTAAATTATTGATATTGTGTTAAAGGACAAACTACATGTATATTTGATTTAAACCCTATATATTAAGAGTGTCAATCAAAGGTTATTTATTGTTAATGATTATAAGGGAATCTTCTTATATTTTGATAAAATGGAATTCAAAACCATCAGCCTCAGATTGATTCTGCATATTACCTAGATAGTTGAAGTTTAATAAAAAAAAAAGACGGAATAAATATCTACCGTTCCAAAAATTGTTTCCAGAGCTTTCTGGTGGTGCTTAATATTCTACAATTCCACAATTCTTGTGTTCAATTGTTCCTTATAGTAGTCTACTCAGAGGCAGATTCAACGGGGGTCTCCCCTTGCGCCCCCCCCCCTCCTAATTTTCGACAGTGCCCTTTTTTACTACTGAAAGTGCCTTTCAACAAGCTTTTTTGCTCGATTTTGAGGCTCTTTTTCTACGATTTCCGAACGTTTAGATGAAAATATCAGCCAAATAGCTCTTGAATTGGCTAGAGAGGCAAGGAAATGACGGATAATTTTCTTGGGCCCCCACCCCCTCTCAGCGGCGTGCCCCGTCTCCACGGTCAGTGCCCTCATTTTGCGGCGCCCCCCCCCCTTTTCAAAATTCTTAGATCCGTCACCGCTACTCATGCTGCATTCGAAATGAAATGAAATGAAATGGGGTTTAAGGTCCTACTCTTCTGCACCTGACCTGGGCTAATGGAAGACGGGCATACGACATACAGTGTGCTATGAGGGAAATTTTGCCCGGGCATTGGCGCTACGGCCTACTCTTATATCGAATTCCAACTGCCAAGGGATCTTTTACGCGTACGCCAATGTGTACATGGGAACTCGGTTTTTCGTCCCATCCGAACGAGTAGGCAGCTGTCCTTGTTAGGCCCTCCTTCTGCATCACTGATATTCACTGACAAGGGGAAACCATGCCGGAAAATCGAGATGAACTGTCTCGTCCAATGCAGCTGGGATCTAACACCCGGCCTCCAGGCTAGAGAGCCAGCGCTTTGTCCACTTAGCCACTGTGATTCCCTTCTGCATTCGAATGTTGCGGTGACCATTAGTTGCTCTCGGTGTTGGCAGAGAAATTCTCTCCTGATTTCTAGGAGTGGTTTCTCTTTGTCAGTGGGGTGGGGTGGCAATGACGGCATCTAGGGCTGGGTAAAATATCGATATAAATCGATAGTATCGATTGGACGGCACAGAAAAGCACTAGGCGCCTATCGATAGCGGTGGGTTACTATCGATTATCGCTCTTCGTCTATTTTTCTTGCGTCTGAAATGTCAATGTTTTCTTTCAGTTAATCATAATACACCGCTCTCACTTTAATTACTATCAAGTATCAATGTAACACATAACAAAATTGTGACTGCTTATTGAACAACCGTTTTCATAAATTCACTCTCATTGAAACGTTACTTTAGTTTTGAAGAAATTATTGTTGAATATCGCTAAATCGGAGATACCCGGGTGTGTAAATAAAGTTAGAGTTATTTCCCTTTGCTGTGGAGGCACTTTGGGTTTCAGACAGGAGCAAACGATCTTTCGCAACTTCGTATGGTTTTGAACTTTGAACTTACACTGTATCCAGTCTTGATGACGACCGTGAAAATAAGTTTGTTTTCGATACTATCGATTATCGACCGACATTTCATTGCCGATTATCGATAGTAAAAATCACTAACGATACCCAGCCCTAAAGGCGTCTAGTTATTCGTCACAGATGTACACAATCAATGGCGTGTTCGTAAAATAACCATTCACAGTTGAAATTCGAAAAAATTGGTCTTGTAGTAGCTGCTGAAAAGTAGTACATTAAACCCCATTTCATTCTTAAAGTAGCTAAGTCTCTAACTCTAAGAATGAAATGGGGTTTAATGTACTACTTTTCAGTAGCTAAGTCTCTAACTCAATATCATCCAAAGTCTTCGACATTAAAAACACGAATTATTTGTCAATTTAAATTTTAAATCAACATTGCCGCTGTGATCTTACCGGGAATAGTTAGGGAGCTAGGTTCAGGTTGTTTCGAAAAACGCGTACAAAATTTCTACTATGCTAGATGAGTGGACTGTGGTATCGGATACCATGAACCTTAATTCTTAAAGCTACAATTTCATATTTTTAATTTATATTTTTAAAATGTATTAAGATAAAGCCTTAAAATAGATGTTATCTATAAACAGTCCTACCTTGTTAAAGAATAATCCTATTAGTCCAATAATTCACTATCGCAGTTGAGATATTGGCAAATATATCGTTTTCAACTTCAAATTCAAACGTTTGAAGATAGCTATTCCATGGTGAGAATAGAAAAACAAGGGGGGGGGGGTAATTGTGTTATTATCTCCAGTGTCAATTATTTGTTAAGTGTGGGGAATAATGCCCATGTTCGTATGATAGCGAGTTGACAACCTGTTGAGCAAAAGACATAGAAATAATTATGTTATGTTATGTTAATTTAATTCCACTTTGGCGTATAACAATCAACTTTCGTGCATAAGTCGACCGGCGACTTGAAGTTAGCCTGTTGTTCGTTGTTCGGTATTCGCGAATAACGAACAACGAGCCAGTTTGTTGTTCGGTATTCGCGAATAACGAACAACGAGCTGGTTTGTTGTTCGGTATTGACCGCATATGGAATTAGTAATATAATAAAGGTACTTTTGTAGGGAACACGCCACAGGCGTTTTTTTTATGATCTTAAATAGACAATAAAACTTCAAACTTCTGGGAAATAGATTCTAACAACTCCTCTTTCTATCCGCAGAAAGAGCTGTTACATATTGGCGAATAACGAACAACGAGCCAGTTTGTTGTTCGGTATTGGCGAATAACGAACAACGAGCTGGTTTGTTGTTCGGTATTCAAAGTATATGGAATTAGTAATAAAGGTACTTTTGTAGGGAACACGCCGCTAAGTCGACCAGTGAGGTGGATTTCTAGCTTCTTATCATTACATTAAGAAATGATAGGTTGCTGTTGGTGCCATCTCCACTGTGAAATTCAGTCTTGGATGTTGGTTGTTCAAGTGATTCGGGGGGGGGGGGGGCATGGTGTTATCCATCTTTCTGAACCAGAAAAGGTTAGAAAGCCTTCTTCTGGTAACATCGTGTAAATTTCGGAAATCGACGGGGATAAAGGGCCCCCAACGACTTAGTTCCTTTAAATAAATTTGATACTCTAGAAGAAAAGACGACTTGCCACTATATAATTTCAAGTAATAAAGAAATGAATCTAACGCGCCATTTTTTTTTATCGGAGCCTGTGGTTTGAGTGGGATTGGGTATAATCAAACGATAGTTCCTTAAGGAACTAATCAAACGAAACACTGTGAGGTGTATGGTGGTCAGAAGATGGCTACCAATCGATATGTCCAAGCCACACTGACAGTACAGAATTTGGAAAAATAATTTGTAGACTGGTCTAGGTTTTCAAGTTATCCAATCGAATCGACTGTTTTACACTCAGAGTAAAAGGTTAACTTTACAAACTTGTCTTATACGCCAACTGACTCCACGCTATTCTCTGTTGGTCCAGTACTTGTTTGCCGATAAAATCAGTTTTGTGTCTAAAACAGAAACATGTTTTTCAGATGAACTGTTTACGTTACGCATCCAATACTGCAATATTTATAGATATAACGATGAAGGTTTAACTGATGCCTAGGGCAGGATTAGTACAGGCCAACTAGGCCATGGCCTATTATTCCGCTTTTTTAGTCGCCCCATGTGATCATTCTCTATATTTTCCTAAACTCTGGCTTGGTTCAATAAATACCTTCAATAATCTGCTGATAAAGTAGAGCACCGATCAGGGGCGGATTGGGGTCGGGAGCCGACCCGGGCTCCCGTGTCGGAGCGACCCCTTTTACTGACCGAGGAGCTCGGACCGGGGGGGGGGGCTCTCTCCATTGACATTTTTGAAAAATGAACCCCAAATATGCGATTTGGTGCAATATCTGATTATAATCTCTGTCAAATAATATATTTCATAAATTCGGAATCCCCATTGCAGGATTCCGAATTCTGACCCACACCCAGCACACCCAGAAAGTCTATTATACCAGCCCATTCCAGACTCCAGTGATGGCGTGGCGGCCCGTTAAAAGCCACCGGCCACATACAATATGTTCATCATGGCTCCATGGTCTGTCCAATACCCCCCTCTCCCATATAATGTTCAGCAGAAAAAGATTTTTTTTAAACGAATTAGACACAATTATTTTTTTCATTTTTTGTCCGACCGGCCCAATCCGCCCCTGGCCCCGATATAAGCTTTGGGATAAGTGACACCCTGAAATTGTTTATATCAGAGCAGTCCAAAATACTTATTTTATGGGGGGGGGGTGTAAAAAAACAATTGAAACTTGTATAGTATGGAAGATTAATCAGGCCTATACATAACCAGAGACATAGACTTTTCGTGCAACATTGCAAAGCTCAAATCTAGAAATGCCACGGACTTGTTTTACACGCATTATTCGAGAGAGAGAGACAGGGATATAGAAAGACGTCCACTCGTCACATAAACTATGTCATTTTGGGACTAACATAATCTTAATTTTATTTCAATAATTCGTTTATCGTTTGCGCGTAGGGGTCTTTAGCAGTGAGAGGAAAACCGAAGGACCCGGAGAAAAGCCACGAGGTTGGACAAGCGACCCTACCCCTTGTCACGTACAACCAGTGATTCGAAACCACGCCAGTTTACTCAATGGCAGGCTTTATGATACAGCACGCACATACTAACCATTCGACCATCCAACCCCCTGGTTAGCGATGGGGCTGACAAAGTGCCATTAAGCCAATTAATATTAATGCATATACTGTTGGTCTAAATTCTTTTACTGCTCTAAAAAAATATTTATTTATACCACGAACGACTAGGCATTGTCCGTGCTAGACCCCCCGCCCTGTATCAATAACAAGGTAGGTATAAGCATGCCGGAAGATATCGGTTGAAATATAGAAATATATATACAGAGCGCTATGGAAAACGCATCACTTTTTTCCCAAATATTTTATTCCTAGGTGGTTTTGTACAGTACATGAACTGAGAAACGTTAATCTGTCGTAATTTGTTGTTGAACATGTGAAGGAATCGAGCTAGAGATGCCGAGACTTAGTGAAAATCAACGGAATGAAGCCATGGGAATGTCCATGGCTGGCAAGTCTACACGTGCTATTGCCAGACACTTCAATTGTCATCAGTCCACTATTGTAAGATTGGTGGAACGTGTTCGAGTTACTGGATCAACACGTGACCGTCAACGTCCTGGTCCACAACGCGTTACAACCCAGGCTCAAGACCGTCACATCCGGGTCATTCATCTGCGTGACAGATTCCGCCCAGCGACTCGAACGGGTGCAACAGTCGTCGGAAGACATGGACCAGTAAGTGCCAACATTGTAAGACGTCTAAGAGAAGAAGGACTCCGTGCACGAAGACCTTATGTTGGGGCTATCCTCAGGGATCATCACCTTCAGCGGCGTTTGATATGGGCTCAAGGACACCAGACATGAAGAAGACTAAACTGGCAAAGTGTGCTCTTCAGTGATGAGAGTCGCTTTCATCTTTATCACGCTGATGGCCATCAACGTGTGTGGAGACGTCTTGGGGAACGTCTTGCAGACTGCTGCGTCTTCGAAACAGATCGATGGGGTGGGGGAAGTGTAATGGTGTGGGGAGACTTCACATTTCATCACCGGATCCCTCAACACATTTGCAGGGGTTGCGTTTATGCTGTAGCCTACCGCGATGATGTCTTGCTCCGATGTTTCGAGCGCACCCACAACTTTAGTACAGGATAATGCACGTCCGCATACCGCCCGTGTCAGTATGGACTACCTGACTGCTAACAACATCAATGTCTTGAACTAGCCAGCCATATCTCCAGACATGGCACCGATAGAACATGCCTGGGATGAGATTGGACGCCGTCTGTATCGAGCCCTCCCCCAGAAAAATTTGGTAAATTAGATTCAATTTGGTGCATTCTGACGTATTTCCGGAAGGCAAATTCCAAAATTTCAGGTCTAAAAATCGCCAATAAAATCGCATAAAAATTTTTCAAAGCCTGAGCAGGGGGGGGGGCGGACCCCCTGGACCCCCTGGACCCTCCCCTCTGGACACGCGCCTGCACTATATGACGATGGCTTAACTGTAAAAAAAAATATCAAAATCCTTCACTTGTCTTCAAAATCTCAAAATCCTTCACTTGTCTTCAAAAAAATATAAAATAAATAAATAATAAAAAAATATAATGAAATGTTTTCTCGGTTGTATGTGACAAGGAGAAGAGTCGCGCCTATTCAACCTCGTGAGTTGTCCCCAGGTCCTCCGCTTTCCTCCCACTGATAGACACCTATACGTGCAAGCGAATTAATGAAATAAAATGTAACCATACGTTAGTTTATACTAAAAGTGTAAAGCATCAATGAAGAAGACGTTTTCCGTCTAAATAATATACATAAGATGAAACAGAATTAAACTTTACATTGAACAACTGAAGCAGTTCTGTTCCAGAGCCGCCCATAAAGTGGGGCCCTGTCGAAATTCAAAGTCGTGCAAGTATTATTCGCAGAAATAACACCTCTGTTACCGAAACCTTGTGTTCGCTCTACAGGTCACAGTTTGGTATCGGCAACTACAGCTGTGCACCAATGATACATGGCATTATTGAACCTGGTAAACGTTTTACAAGTTAAAATGCTCCAATGTTGCATATGGCATTGAACGTGGCAAACGCTTAGAAATTTGAGCTTTGTATACTCAGAACGTCGGTCTCCCCCACTCCACCCTAACTGATGATTTTGATTAAAATATTTATACAGAGTCTAATTAAATTAAAAAAAAATTAAAAGGATTAATTCAAGCTAATCCTATAATTATTTCTTAAAATAATTGAACAAATACATTCTAACATCCGCGCCATATCCTTCCGCTTCAATCCCCACACGAGATGTTTTAATATGAAATTAGTCAACACGCAAATCTATTTATAATTACTATGCACAAACTGCAGACAAATTTCCCATCAATAAAAGTAACAATTTATGACATCTCGAAGCACTGTACACTGGCATATTAAAAATGAAACAGGAATGAGGTATAAAATAAATGGTATAAAATAGCCCAAGGTGAAATATAAAAACAAACCCCCCCAAAATTAAGAATATAACAAAAGGATTAAATAGGAAATACATAAAAACAACTTCACACTGTTTTAAGCTATTTTTAAAATAGGGCACATCGTAGGACTTGTGAGGGGAGGTTATTTCATAAATAGATGACTATAATGGAGAAAGCTCGTCATCCATATGTCTTATTGGTATGTTTGATATCTTGTCTCTGAAAAAGAAAAAGATTTGTATTCGATGGCCCGAGATTTGATCTACCTGGGATATAAACCTGAAAATATGGAAAAGTTTGTACAGACATGAAATAAAATTAAACTAAATTGAGGTTTAAACCCTTACTTTTCTCTTTCATCCGGGATAATGAAGAAAATTGTGCTCGGTAAGTGGCGCTACGACCTCATTTCGAATCCCTACTGCAAAGGGATCTTTTATGTTGCATCAAATGTAAAGACGGAGTCTCATTTTTTCACCACACCTGTAAAAAAAGAACATCCGAACGATTAGACCCGCAGTCCTCCATCATTGATTAACCCTAAGTCCAGTCCATATATAGAGACAGGTCGTTACAAAGACTAAATGAATCTAACATATCTTACTCATGGCCAAATCAACCTAGCATCCTACTTAGAGACAGATATAGAGGAAGATTAGATACATAGACCAAATCAACCTAACATCCTACGTAGAGCCAGATGAAGAGCGATTAGACGCCACCTAACATATCCTACGTAGAGCCATATGAAGAGAGATTACACGCCTAGACCAAATGAACCTGACATATCCGACGTAGAGCCACAGAGATTAGATACCTAGACTAAATCAATGTGGCTTAGAACCATACACATGTATGGAAGAGAACCTTATGTCTTTATCCAGACCAAATCAATCTAACATGTCTACATTCAGACCAAGCTAGCTCGATTTTCGTTTTTCGGTATTGGTGAATGTATATCTACAGAATGTCTCCAAAACACACTGGATTAAATCAGTTTTCTGAAACGAACTAAAGATATCATAAATGAAGATGCCTGAGCAATGGATTCACATAAAAACTGTTTTCTACTTGTTTTTTGATCATGGCGAATCTCGAAAAACAGATTTTAATCATGCATATCTACTTGGTGTCTCCAAAACACAAATAAGTTTCCAAAAATGAACTAAAATGAGGATGCCTGAGCAGTCGATTCACATAAAAATGCTCTTTCTCCTCTTTTTTTTTAGGATGCCTGAGCAGTTGATTCACATAAAAATGCTCTTTCTCCTCCTTTTTTTTTTTTTTTTTTTTTTTTGAAATTAGCGAATGTCGAACCGTTTTTCGATATTCAAAGACAAATCTAAAAAAAAAACAGATTTGATAGATGTATATCTACAGAATGTCTCCAAAATAATTTGATTAAATCAGTTTTCTAAAATCAACTAAAGATATCATAAATAGGGATGCGTAAGCATTGAATTCACAGAAAAACTGCTTTTTCTAAAAATTTTTTTTTTTTTTTTTTTAATATTGGCGAACTCGTTTTTCGTTATACAGAGTTGAATCTCTTAAAGTTGCTTTCCCAGGTACAAACTGGGTGATTTGATGATATATTAGGACTAAAAACATATTCAAACTAATTAATTTATCATATTTTTGCTTCAAATCCTTCTCAAAACACTGTAATTGCCAAGTATACCCCGCAATGAAAATCGATCAAAAGAGGCCATGTTTGCGCCAGGTGATTACCCTTCTCCGTCCCTATGGCAACCGCGGGCGGAAACGGGTGAGATTCATTGCATACACAAGACGTTGTTGTCTGTAATCGCTGACTATTTATTACAAATATCTAATCCTAATTAAATTCTCGGATTATCCACTACCTGCGTCTTTTTCCGTGATTCTTTTTTTTTTATTTTTATCTCAGACAGTGTTGTAGGTCTTACACTTTATAGAGTTTATCAACATGTACACAAAGCGCTCAATGTGCTCGTGCGCGGGTGGTATAGCCCTAATCGTCGGGCTGTCGATTAGGGAGGGGAACCTTTACATTTTGGTCCTGTATGCGCTCAATGAGTGTTTTTCGGGGAATCCAATATTTTTCTAGTAAGATTGGATATCTCTACTTTCCATATATTATACCAAAATGCCATACTTTTATTGACAATAACCACCTGATAAATACTTTGCTGGGAACCCATCTTTAAAGCAGATCTAATGGATGAACATCTACAGATTGTCTCCAAAACACATATGATTAAATAAGTATTTTAAAACAAACTAAAGATATCATAAATGAGTTGTAAATACTTAATTAATTTCAGATGCCATTTTAGTTTTGGGGAGGAAGGGTAGCTTTGTGTTTCGACTGATTAAATAACTAATTTGACACGAATTCCATTCAATTTATATTTATTCTCTTTAATTATTTATGATTTTTTTTATTTAGAATTAATAAACAGGGACACCATATATAAAAACTGGATAAAAAAAAGACAAAAAGCATTTTTTATATGCGAATCCTTATTTAGAAAACTTATTTAATCAATTAATGTGTTTTGAAGAACATTCTGTAAATATATATCCATACAATATCAAAAAACAAGTAGAAAGAGCAGTTTTTATACGCCCACATTTTCATGTGGACGTATTATGTCGTCGCCCCTGTCCGTCGCGGACGTCCGTCCGTCCACAATTTGTTTGTGGACTCTCTACAGGTCACAATTCTTATCCGATTTTGACGAAACTTGAAATATAGGTTTATCTCCAAAAGATCTCGGCTACTTTCGATATTGGCATGTATCGGATCAAAACTTCATGGATTATGGCCCCTGATTGTACGAAAAATCACGTTTTTAGCTTGTGGACCCTATAGAGATCACAATTTTGAACCGATTTTGATGAAACTTGACATGCATGTTTGTAACCCAAAGATCTTGCTTCCTTTCGATATGTTAAAATAATGGTATATCATGGTTGTGGACCCTGTATAGATCACAATTTTAATTGTACGAAAAATCACGTTTTTAGCTTGTGGACCCTATAGAGATCACAATTTTGAACCGATTTTGATGAAACTTGACATGCATGTTTGTAACCCAAAGATCTTGCTTCCTTTCGATATGTTAAAATAATGGTATATCATGGTTGTGGACCCTGTATAGATCACAATTTTAATTCGATTTTGATGAGGAAGGTTGAGTTCTAATTTCGTGAAAATCGTACCAAAATTGTCGGACGAAATGGTCGCCGTTTGTACGCGAATAGTGTAAAAATATGGTATATCATGGTTGTGGACTCTCTACAGGTCACAATTCTTATCCGATTTTGATGAAAAGTCACATTTCTAGGTTGTGTACCGTCACACCATAATCATTGTCGGCTTTGAATTTGTTGAATAGCAGACTGGAACTGACCAACTAAATGGCTGCTCCCAATACAGTATGAAATACAGGACTTAATGATGTAGGAAAAATCACTTTCGGTATTGCTTGTTCTCTATCCATCTCTCGAAAATGTGGGCGTATCCTGCCTGGCAGTGCCAGCCTATCTTTATATGAATCCACTGCTTAGAAATCCTCATTTGTGACATCTTTAGTTTGTTTTAGAAAATTTATTTAATCATATTATGTGTTATGGATATTCTGTAGATATATATCTACCCAATCTGCTGTTTTGAGATTAATGTTTGAATATCGAAAAACGTGTAGCTCGTTTTCGAGATTCGCCAATATCGAAAAACGAGCTAGTTGTTTTTCGTTATCCGCCAATATCGAAAATCGAGCCAATTTCACACTGCCGCCATCACCTTACTTACTGAGCTATAATGACTCCGACGATCGCAGTGAGAACTATACAAATTACATGCTCAAAGTAACAGATTTCATTTTACAAAGTACTTCCGTCCCCCAGTGGCAACATACTTTGCTATTCTATTATAATGGAATACCTCCATGGAAAATTACCATTTTATCCAATGGCAGTTTTATATATGGCTCAACATAATTCCATAAAATATACACACAGTCACCGTTCTTTGATTCTAAACAAAACACTCCAAAATGTCACCACAACTCGCCATGTGGAGAAATGGGAAATAACGAGAATAAATATAAATTGAATGGAATTCGTGTCAAATTAGTTATTTAATCAGTGCAAACACAGGGCTTCCCTTCCCTCCCCAAAACTAAAATGACCTAGTATGTGTCGAGTGGACCTTAACCCCCATTTCTCTCTCTCTCTCTCCCTCTCAAGCAAGTTTGAATAGAAGACTTTGCAGCTGAAGACCGTTTAAGAAAATCGCCGACGAAAATAATAATAAGTTTGACAATTCATAGGCTCGACGACAGTTAGGGGGCAGAACCCGAAATGTCCGAAAGAATTTCGGGTTTACAAACAGCGGCGTCGGTCTTCCTCGAGAGGCGAAGAGGTGGAGCTTGCCATGTGTGCCCCCCCCCCCCCAGCGCCCCCAAAGAACATTTTGGAATATTTGACGGCTGCAAACACGTTTTCTTGCTATTTCAGCAACTTCAAAGTGGTCTTATCTAGCCTAATTAGGGTGGCTGACTCGAAATCCAATTAATCGTTTACAGTCCACAAAGACAGGACCGTTGGCCGAAAATTTTGAAACTTTGAATGCCGCAAACGCGTTTTCCTGCTATTTAAGCCTGTGAACACAGCAACTTAAATGTGGTCCAATATAATCTACCTGACTGACCCAAATTCCAAACACCCAATCAATCGTCGCGGGGTATGACAACCTCTCAATTATAAAATAATGCACGTCGTTATGATAACACAGTGATGCTCTTAAGGTACTCATCAATCGTCCTAGCCCCCTGGCTAGTATGCCTATGTGACAATCCAACCATGCTTTTTCTCAAAAGATCTGTCCTATTGAGCTCTTAACCGGCAAGATGTGAGTGCCAATGACTGCATATATAACTCCAAAATGCTTTTATACATATTTTTAAAAGTTACAGAGACAGCGACAGTAGAACTTTTGCAAGAAATTTACACGGGTGGCGACAAAATGCTTCCAAATGAAAATTTGGGTATAAAAATATTTCTGAAGGCGGTTACTAGTCGAGCATGTTTTAATCTCCGAGTATCGATTGAAGTTTATGGATTCGAAATCCACTCAATACATCGGTCAGACATATCTACACAAAAACAATCGATTTAATAATATATAATAATTTGATAATATCATTAATGATACAATGATATTGGAACAAATAAATACACGTACGAATTTAACAGATGTCGTCTCGGCGTTGTTTTAGTAATTCCCAAGTTGGCAGAATTACACAGGTCTCTCGATGATCCAAACTAACCGGATGAATAATCCTTAAATCGGTATAATTCGACGTGGTAATAATCCACAGGTTTAACCTCACTTTCCCCACATTTGAATGTTTTGATAAAGGATTAAGAGGTTAATAGACCGTTGGTGTAGGACTATAGCCTGTTTTAATTGATTAGTAACACTGGCGTAAACTCCTCATTCTAATTATTGGTACTGGTGAACACTTCCCACTATCAGTAGATTGGGCAAATTAGTTTACATATAAATTAACATAGTCAATCATTTTGATGTAATAATGAATTTGAAATAAAAAAAAATAAACTTCCGAATCGCAAATGGTCATTCCAAAATGGCGAACGCTCTGGTTAACTTTAAATACATTGCTAATACTAAAGTTGGTCAGAATTTAGTGCATGATAGTTGTAAATTCAGAGCTAGACGTAATATTATCATATACTGGGAATAATTATATGTGCATGTATTACCTAAATAAATAAATATTATTATATATCAAACTTTTTTATAAATATTTATACTATAAAAATGTATTTATTTACTTACTATGGTGAAGTGTCACAAACATGTTTAGACTATACTTTAAATCCCCTTAAACCACCTTTGTTGGTTAATTAGTCGTAGCCGGGTGGACCTAGACTCTAAACAATAGATGTGGGGAAAGTGAGGTGTCCACAATCCACAACCATAATCCTACACTTCGATTATAACAGAAAGATAATGTCTCTTTAAAAACTGCACAATATGTGAAACAGCACGAAATGGCAACAAATCGAGAACACGGACCACGTGGGTTAAACAGAAACTTTTACGATCGATGTTTATTGTTGTACAAAGTTCTAAAAAAAGTTCTACTCCCAAACTGGCCTGGTCCGGCTTAGAACTTTCTCGAACATTCTCAAATTTTGCAACTAACTTATTCTAGACACCCCCCCTCCCGCAATTTTCCGGGACCTTCCAATTATTTAATAAACACGGTTTCAGGAAGTTCCATACTTTCTAGATGTGTCAAAATGAAATTCTAGAAAGTTTGATCGCCTAAAATAGAAAAAAAAAATACAAGAAGTGTGGATGAATGGACTTTAGGGGGTGAACCCTGTCCCAAGCACCATACCACATTTGTAAAACTTTGTAACTGGAGCAACTGCTTTCGTTTCCAACAAGTTGATGTAACTTTGCATTTCTTCGGTAAAGTATCACCGAGTCACAGATTTGGAAGGGGATCGACGCCACATTAAAAGACATGTAAACACGAGTAGAAGTTACTATGTCAGCATATGAAAGTGTTGTTTTGATGATTTTTCCATGTTCGATTTTACAAAATAGAAAAGTATTGTCCACTAACGAAAAAACACATGTACAAATGCGCCTTGTAACGTTTGTATTTTCTACATCTGATCTTTCAACTGTTGTAATTTCTACTAGTGCATAATCAACATCGGTAAATTCGACATCGGTATTTTCTTCCAATGTAATTTCTTCACATGTCACATCCATCAAGGCGTGGTTCCGAATGCACGTCTTGTACCGCCCCCTTTTAAAATATCGTTAAACCATTGGCATGTTCATTTTTCTAAAATGATTGACCAATAGTTTAAAAAAAAAACTTTTTAATTTGGTTCTCGAATCTGCATTTATTCCAGAGTCATGGTCACAGTCTTTCCCTGTCGAAATTCACGATAAAAGCTGAAATCAAGATCCAAATAACTACAGGGGTACTGTTCTGGCCAACTGTTTGTCCAAATTAATGCTTTTTGTCCATTCTTAATAAGAGAAGTTAAACTTATTTAGAAGACAATGGCATTATTGATCATGCCTAATGTGGATATAGATCAAAGCATAGAACCACGGATAACATTTTTATTTTAAAAACAATCATTAATGAATATTAAATATAAAAAAAAACAGCCTTTGTACATTTTTTTCATAGATTATACCAAACCATTTGATACTCTCTGGAGAAGGGGGGTGATTTTCAAACTACTAAAACATAATTTAAATGGAATATTCTTAATTTAATTACTGTATAAGACAGCAACCTATAAATTTAAAACAAATTCCGGTGGAAGTGATACCATAAGGTCCATGGTCATACTAGCATACAACCATAACCTTCAAAAATGTGGGAAGGGCCTAAACAACAAAAGGGTAGGGCTTAAATTATACTCGCTTTATAGAATTTAGCAAAATCGGCCCGGCTTCATACTATTTAGCACTTACCGTTGGAATGACTTTCCTCGAAGGGTAGCCCCGGTCATCCAAGCCCGTTAGTCGAGGGAGCTATCTCGAAGGAGCTATATTGTCTGGATGACCGAGTCTACTTGAAGGGAGGTTTTGTTTTTATGACGCAAGCTTTGGCTATAATCGGAACCACGCCTTGATGGATGTGATATGTGGAGAAATTACATTGGAAGAAAATGCCGATGTCGAATTTACCGATGTTGATTATGCACTAGTAGAAATTACAACAGTTGAAAAATCAGATGTAGAAAATACAAACGTTACAAGGCGCATTTGTACATGTGTTTTTTCATTAGTGGACAATACTTTTCTATTTTGTAAAATCGAACATGGAAAAATCATCAAAACAACACTTTCATATGCTGACATAGTAACTTCTACTCGTGTTTACATGTCTTTTAATGTGGCGTCGATCCCCTTCCATACACAGATAGTTGTACACGACAAGGCTAGAGTCTTTCACACGGAATCAAACATTTTATTCACTAAAATATGTCCGGGAAGATTCCTTTAACTATTTGAACTTATTACATGTTACAGACATGTCTCCCGTTATCGCTCGGCTTGGCAGTTGTTCTTTGGGTAAGCAACATTATATTGTTGAAATAAAAGATTGGTGAAAATATTGTAATGTATTCCCGTCCAATATCTGGTCTTATGTAAAGGTTTAGTTCCAATATTTGATCTTATGTAACAGGTCTAGTTCCAATATTTGGTCTTATGTAACAGGTCTAGTTCCAATATCTGTAACATGTCTAGTTTCAAGCTGGTCTTCTGTCACAGGTTTAGTCCAGTAATATGTTCGACAAATGTGTTCTATTAACACCAATGAATTTATTTATGAATCAGTGCGCATATTGTTATTTTTTTGCTTAAGAAAGGTGTATAGGCTAATATCAATTCTTGTGATTTTATTTTCAGATTACACTAAATTTGACAAGAAGTTAACGGTATCATAGAGAGGTCCATACACCTTATCATTTAACTTATACTGGGCCTGTATTTATATATTGGCTTGGTTGTGTTGTTTAAGCTCGGGTTGTGCACCATTTGTTTTATAAATATCATGTGATATTATCCATGTTGTATGATTAGTTTTTTTTTAGATGAAAGTAATAGATATGGGGAGTAATTAAATTGGGATATATTAGTTATTATTATGGCATCAACTAATCCCAGGCTACTAACATTTTTTTAAATATACACCATTGTTCTTTAGATTGCTAAGTAAGGAAATGGAATGAAATGGGGATTAACGTCCTACTGTTCAACTCCTAAACTAGGCTTATGAAGTAAAGATAATCGGATATAACGTGTTGCTATGATAACCTAGAAATGAAATGAAATGGGGTTTAACGACCTACTGTTTTGCTCATAAACTGGGCTAATGAAGATGGGGATACGCCACAGTGTGCTATGAGGGAAATTTTGCCCTCAAATTTAAAACCGAACATTACAGGAACTGTAGAATGTTCACCAAAAGTTTGTATGAACCGACTAACGACATGGACGATGACGACATTATAGTGTGGACGACGCATAAAAATCATATTTCTCTGTCTACAAATAATCCCCCATTTTTGCTCAGTTTTAAACACCGACTCGCATGATTTATATAGTATACTGCGTTATCAAATATGATTAAGGAAAACGAATATGACAAGGCGTCGCGTTTTTGACCAACCGTCGAAATTGCAAATTTTCTGATTTTGAGTTTTTACGCCTAAACGTATAATTTACATGTAAATGTGCCCTGTACTTTCTGGCTAATCTTCATTAATGGCGAACTACTTAGGTTTAAAAACAAATTCCCGGCGTTGGTAATCTTCACAGTCACCGCAACATCAGTTTGGCTCTGATATATTCAACGTTATAGTTTTTGCTACCGTGGGCCTCTGTACCCGCCTACATACAAAATCATTCTCAATGGCCCGCCTTTGAGTGGCAAATCCTTCATGCTACAACGTGTTCACCATTAAGTAATGAATCGTATATTCCCTCCCGGCTTAACGGTCCAGAATAACTTTTAAAAAACACAATCCATATGCTATATGATTTATTTGACGCGTGGTTTAGTCACACAATCGAATAATTTGCATGATTGATTTGAAACAAAATTTTGAATGTCGTTATTAAGGCCATAATTATCACAAAATGGTCAGGTTAAACCGAAAATTGGTGAAGATCTGTAAAGCACCAACTCTCTCTCTTTTGATATTCAGATCTTCGCCAACCAAATTGTCTGCATTGTTATATGGTTTAGGTTTGTAACAATTTGGAATAACACTGTCTAAGATAAACAAATCTCTTCCTGGAAAAACTCATAAATTGTATGAACGAAACGAAATTATAATCTAATAATTACTTTGGCTGTGTGTGTTCTGCACTATTGTGTTCATGTATGACACGGGTCATAAGTTTTTAATACCGGCTTAGACTCATTAGGGTAAATGGAAGGTTAATTTTGTTAGATAACAATACATTTACTATCATTAAAATATAGCGTGCGTGTTTGACATCAGGCTGAATAATGATTGCATTCTGGAACGACGTCAAACCTTGCAAATAAACGGAAACAGAAGAACGCTAGGCTGTAAATCGTGAAGAAAAAATCGCTTAACAAGTTTAAGCTTTTCCATTAATGAAAATATTCAAAACATCATCAGTTTTTCTTGTTCCTCTTTTCTTATAGTTGTATGATCATAAAAGCAATTTCATTTTTATTTAATGTTGCAATGGTGCTCATCACTCATATTGATTTTAGTGTATGTTAATTGTTTAAAACGCGTGATATATAAGAAGCAATGAATTAGATCCAAATAAAGATTTCCACCAAAATTATTAAACTAAAGTTATTGGAAGATTAATATAAGGGGTTAGGCGGCTATATATAAAAGGAAATTGACGTTTAAGAAGCTTGTATTACTTACTTGATTAGAGGAGCTGGACGGATCTGTAACAGTTTTACGTTTATACTCCATTTGAATACAAAACGAAAAAAAAGGTAAGGAGTTTATTTAACTTGGACGAAGGGAATGGGGTTTAACATCTCGTCGAGAATTAATTAGTTAGTTAATTTTGAGAATAATATACGGTAATGGTTCAACTTAGCCAATTGGTATAAAATGAAATGAAATGAAATGGGGTTTAAAGTCCTACTCTTTTGCACCTAACCTGCGCTAATGGAAGGCGGGCATACGGCATACAGTGTGCTATGAGGGAAATTTTGCCCGGGCAGCGGCGCTACGGTCACTCTTATATCGAATTCCAACTGCCAAGGGATCTTTTACGTGCACTCCAAGGTGTACACGGGACCTCGATTTTTCGTCCCATCCGAACGACTAGGCAGCTGTCCTTGTCGGGCCCTCCTGCGTCAATGACAAGGGGAAATCACAGAAAATCGAGATGAACTTTCTCGGCCAATGCAGGGATCGAACACCCGACCTCCAGACTAGCGAACCAGCGCCTTACCCACTTAGCCACCGTGTCCCCGCAGTTGGTATAAAGGATACGAACAGACAGCCGTATAAGCAAATGACAGGGTCTGGCTTTTGGGGTCCTCCTCGAAGACTTCAATATTTTAACCCGTTACAGTCTGACCGCGATATGGTAGGCACTAGGTCGCAGTACTTAGCATATCATCCATTTAGGCAACACATAACACGCAATATAGTAAAATAAATAACATCTGATGATTGGCCGTAATGAGACCTTTTGATGATTTACATGAAACTGAATAATTATGACGTAAGCTAATAAAAGAAATAATTTGCTTAGCGTATTACTAAAAACAGTGTTCTAATAAAGGACAGGAGAATCAGTGAAATTCAGTAAACCTCCTAATATATTTCCTGTAGTGTTTTCATGAAATCTCTTTTTTTATTGTTATTTTATACAATGTAGGACGCCTTGCTATTGAAATTAAATGCACTAATCTTTTATTTACATTTCTGCATTGAAAAAAGGGTGATATCATTTATAACTCAACAATGACTACCACTGCCTATTGCGAGTCTTTCGTTAGGCCTGGCATGTTATCTAAATTATTAATTAGAAATTAATTAACATATCAAGACCATAATCAACTCCCAATGTCACCGCTAGCCTACGATATTCACTTGATTAGAATTGCTGCTCACCGCTTATTAATGATTGATTAAAAAAATGAATAATCGAGACTATGTTTTTTTTATTGTACCGACTATAGTAATGATGATCGGGGCTAGGCCTAAAATGCAATAACTAAATTCTCGGTTCAGCGTGGATCAATTTGACAGAAATTTTCAGCAAATTCCGTTTACATTATTTAGTTTTTAACCATTGTAGTGGGAACTGCCAGCTCTTTATCTAATGTCCCATCAGACGATAATTGGGGGTTTTGCGTCCGGGGGCCACGGCGGTTCAGTTAGTACGTCACTTAATCAGTAAACATGAGGTCTAAATTTTAATCCCGGTGCTGCTGAGACGGTACTCTGGGATTTTCCAGATTGACCTGGCAGGGCATATAGTGTAGTTGATCGGGTGGTACGAAAAAACAAGATCCTGTCTAGACGTTGTCGCGCACGTAAAATAAATCTCGGTAATCGTAATTCAATCGCTGCCCGGAAAAAATTGATCTCATAGCACACAGTATGGTGCATGCCCGTCTTCATTAACTAGGTTGGTGCAGAAAAAGAGAATGGGGTTTAACGTCCACTATACGCAAACTATGCCATTTCGGGGCTAACTTGGTTCAATTTTATTTCAATGATTATCTTACGCGTAGGTTTTATTTTCAGCAGACGGAGGAAAGCGAATTAACTGCAGAAAACCCACAAGGCTCGAAGGCAACCCTACTCCTTGTCACGTACAAGCGGAAAAATGAAAACCATTCAATGACAGACATTATAATTTAAAGCGCTCGTGTTAAACGATGCCACCCTTTCCCCACCCCTCTATATTCACGCAATATAATCAGTTTTAAAACGTTAAAATGTACGTCACTCAAGAAAAAAGACTGGTAGTCGTACTTTAGTTCTTGTCAAATCTTCAAACACCCATAACTTCGCCTATAAATAGACCACCTCTATACCTTACATAAATACATGTATTATCAACTGTTTTCATTATACCGTCATGAACATTAATCATTTCCACGCAATTCTGTTTTCTATATCAAATTATTTAGGTAATCTTCAAGGTAATCATTGGCATGTCTGTCATTGGTCATCGTTTACCACGTTCTAATTATTGTAGTTTACATAAATATAATGACCATTTATTAATTTGTTTTTTATACATGTACATAGGCGTACGAGCGGGGGGGGGGGGGGTTGGGGGAGCGTCCGCCCCCGCCCCGCCCCCATTTTGGGCACCAAATGCTGGGAAAATTTGGGCACACAATTGTACTTTGTAAAAGTTGTATAAAAAAAACACTATTGTGATCTTGAATGTGTCCAATTTAACAGCGAATTTAAATTTAGAGTGTCTATTGGCAATTAAATCGAATCCCCTATTGTTTGGAGTATAGTAAGCCACGAGTTACAGTTACATAAACAACTGTTTTTAGTTGTGTATATTTTAAGTAAACAAAATTTAGTTTACCGTCCCGCATCACTGACAAGAGGAAAGGACACCGGAAAAATCTGGATGAACTTTCTCGGCCGATGCAGGGATCGAACACCCAACCACCAGGATAGCGAGGCACCTTCTTCTCCACTTAGCCACCGTGCCCTCCCCCCCTCGCTTTTTAATTGAATCCGATAGTGATCTCGGCCAATCTGTCAGATTACGAAATGCTGTTATTCTTGTTCTTGTTGCCAAAGAGATGGTGCAATATCTCTGAAACCTTTTAGAGATTTCCGGAAATCTCTCATTTCACAGAATCCCTGTAACTTATTTGTATCACTTTCGTACAAAGTGACTTTAGACTTAACCACTGTAACAGTGCCCCAGTCAACGGATTGCATGGCTTCCTAGTCCCTGCAGGGCTCCTTCCGGCTTTAAACTTGTCAGCCTTACGTATGATATTAGAATGACGCTGCTTACGGCCCTGCCGTGATAGACTCAGTCAAACTTCCTTTAATATTTTTAGAAAATCTGTCATCACAGACAAAATATTTGTTATGTAGTACAAATCCATGTAAACTTGTTTTAGTTGCCATACCTTCAGTAAATGAGTTAGGGCGTAAAAATCGCAAACGCTTGGTTTGCTTTCGTATGTCCAAGTTTAAATTTTCTAGGGTACGGAAGTGACTTAAATCCGTGGAATATCCTAAAACGGTGCCAACACATGTCTACATAATATATTATCAGAAGTCATCTAAAGATTCGGAATAACTTAAAATGTTATGAGAGGGGTGTCAATACGACTGACTTGTTCCACTGCCCACAAATTGTTTACTCAGTTATTCGGTTGAATGCACAATAAATCTTTGTTTCAAAGTTTCGTAATTTTGTTAACTTTCGTTTTAGATAAAAGAAAATGGTGATTGATAAACTCTTGTGTTTTGGACTGATTCTAACGTTGACAGATCGATGCCATGCTAGCAATAATGGAAGAGGGGATCTGGATTCTTTGATAGATACAGAACCTGCGTTCAATTACCTCCTTTCCCTCCTATCCAAGGAGCATCCCAGGGATATCCCTGATTTTTCTTCAAGACTGAGCAAACGGAGGATGACGTGGCGTCCACTTGGATATCTGCCGGCTCATATTAGAATTACGGAACCCAATGCAGAAGAACCAGATGAAGGCTCGAGTGCGGGCTCCCCTGTTTTTCGATATGGTTAAATCGGACCTTAGATGTATCGGACAAAATTGTGATAAGGACCATTGTTAAGAATTTCAAACTATGACACACTTCTGGTTTAGTTTAAAGGGCCAATCCCGATAACATTTTGGAGAATATGACTGCTTAATTTTGTGTTAAAATCTACCTTAAGGCTGTGCATCTAACTCAAACAACTCAGTCTTCTTCTTGAAATGGAGACTGGTGTCCCAAGCTGTGTTATACGATTCTGGATACAACCAGACCTTTTTTAATGAAAATAATGTGTAAGTGAAATTTACCTTTCGTCAACAAGTACAGCGCACGAGTCATTCACTGTATGTACCTCTTAAAGGAACGGGAATCGATTATCAGATCTCCCAACGGAAAAAAATGACAGGAAATCTTAAAAGGGTTACGTGTCCGGATAAACAGTACGTCCACAAATTTGAGACAGGGTAAATACACCATTCTTGTATATTTTGACGCTTAAAATTCATACATACTCGAACTTTTAATTTTTATACTCTGTTCAAATCGGGATAGCCCCTTTAAGAACTGGTGCTTTACTTAAACTTATGTGTTAATTCCTTAGTGTGGAGTGGGTATCTTTCTACAAAAACAAAAAACACCAAGTCCGCACATCTTACACTAGAAACCTAATTCTAATTCGAATCTTTCGCTCCAAATGGTAAGTTTGCACTACACTAAGTTCAGGTAATGTTTAGTATTGTCATTTGAGAAAAGGACAATCAATGTTTTTTGAGATAAATAAATGCATGTTATTTTGTTGTTGAATAAGGTATGCGGGGGTGGGGGTCACAAGGCAGCAGAATTCAAATTTGTTCGATTAAAGAATTGAGGTAGTCGAGTAATATAATTTTCGGTTAATCTACAGTTTTGATGAACATTTAAGGCGAAACATTACTGACACCAAGAAATCTTAAATTTCATTTATGATATTGTATTTTTTATATTAAATATATAAACATTTCGCCCGGCTTTTTTTTTATCGCAACGTACAAGCCTTCTACAATACCCTGGGGCTTATGCATTGATTATGGGTCTACTACCTTTTGAAAAGAAAATTGTATAATTAAGACAATATTACAAATCAGAAAAACGGTTACAAATGATAAATTGTTTACCTTCAACAGACTTTGGTTCTTTTTAAGGGAGATAACTTGCCTTACACTATTCAATATTATTGCCGATGGAATAATTATAATCTGGAAATAAAATAAATATATTTCGTTATTGTGTGTTACATTTGTTATGTGCCATGTCATAAAAAATTATCGTACTTGGTGTTCGATTGAAAGGAAAAATATCCAATTTGATTAAAATATCTCATCAACATTTAAGATAAATTCGGCTATAAATTTGAATCATTTTTTGATAAATCAATAAGTTGGGTTACTCCCAAGTGGGTTCTGTTTTGCGATTACAGGACTCAAATTTTTTAATTGTTATGAGCTTGCGACAGGGGCATTGTGGACCACTGGCTAGCGACTCTGTCGATTTCTCTACTCAGACTAGCTTCAGTTTCTGACAACCAGATTCAATCCTTAGCTCCAGTTTGCTATAGTGTAGCGACGGGTTTTACATACAGGGTGAGCTTTGTCTTTACGAGCACCTGGTCGTACTTCTCATTTGAGGAATTCCCATAGCTAACGATATGTGTATTCGTTTGTGTATATAAAGAACAGCCATCGTTAGAATTCCGGTGTCACTCAAGAACCTTAGTTCCTTTTGGAAATGTCCTTGGGCGAACGATATATTCGCTACACAGTTCCTATTCGGCCTTCTATAACTGCAGTATGAAAATACGGTTCTTCCCCACCTCTGTTCTAAGGCTATTTTGGAATCCTTACCGACTATTTTTCACCTTGATTCTACTTTATTCGCCAAAGGAATCATTTCTTGCCACAGCTGACACACATTTATAAAGATTCAACATTTTCAAGTAGAATTCTGCGATTATAAACATACACCAAATACGTTTAAACCGAAGAGACATTACGAGACCCAGACATGCACAAACCACATGTTTATTTCATCGCTAAATTCTAGTTGAAAATGGAGTTGAATTATTATAAATTTGTGTCAAATATAGTGAGAAAGGATTCCTTTTGGTGGAAAATAATGAATTGTGGTGACCAATAGACGGTAAGGGTTCTAAAACATCCTGAGAACAGGGGTGGGGAATAGCGATATTTTACCGTATTTTCAGACTGAAGTTATAGAAGGCCGGATAAGAACTGTCAACGAAAGTTCGCTCAAAGACAATTCTGAAAAGAACTACCAGAACCTTTGAGAAAATCAAATCTCGTTTGCATTTGTCAAAACTACAAGCACTGGCATACTAGAATAATTTATTTTATAAAAGCCATCTCTTACCTCAACAAAACGACTCGTGAAAATGACATAAGGTTTACTTTTGCGCACATACCGTGAACATCAAGACGGCATACGGTGTGCTATATGTGGGAAATTGTGCCGGGACAGCGGCGCTAAGGCCTACTTTTATATCGAATTCAAACTCTAAAGAGTTCATTTAAGTAAACATGGGGGCTTTTCGTTTTTTCGGCAATGGAAAATCACGCCGGAAAAGCTAGAGGACCTCGAGCCAGCGTCGTCCACTTCGAGCCTCGGCGGCTCTCACAAAATACACGTAATTTGAATACCCTTACCAAATAGATTCCTAAATCTGTATCAATTTTGTACAAGTGTTTAATCTGACCAAATCCCCGATTGACCAGTATAGTCAAAGCATGGACTCGATAGTAATGTATTATTTTGTCAATCGACTGGAGAATAGCTCTAGATTGTTGATGCCATCTGTAAGTTTTCTTCTGAATAATAAAAACTATTTCGATTTATTACAACCCCAGAAGATCAAAGGAAGCCAACTGTAATAAAGTTTCTCCGTTATATTAATTGATTAACATCTTACAGCATATAAACATAGTTATTACTCCACAACAAAACATAATCACCGTTTACATCATACACACATAAAAAAATCCTGGTGCCATCGACGATAAACTCGGCAGATTTAAGACGTATATCAAAATAACATAAAACCTTTTCTAACACGTCGAAATGACTAGGTTTACCTTGCCTCTATCATTAGTTAAAAGTGTTTTCAATGACAAAGAATGGGAGGGAGTTTTGGCTTCCCACCATCTATACACAGGTCATTTTGTTACTAAGATACGGTGATATTTATACGCTCATTTCAGAATGGGCGTTTTATGTCGTGACTCTGTCTACCAGTCCATGGTCCGTCCACCCGCCAGCAATTGGCTTGTGAGCGGTATAGAGGCTACAGTTTTTTTTACAGATTTTTTCAAAGGCTATCCCTTTTAAAGTAGCTAAGTCTCTAACTCAATATCATCCTTACACATTATTTGTCAATTGAAATCAACATTGATGTTGTTATCTTACCTTGAAAAGGCAGGCTTCTAATATCAAAATAACATTTTACCATTTGTACACGAATCATGCACCATGGTGCGTTTTAGTGTCATTTGTAACAAGTGACCGGAAATAACGAGGCTAGACATATTCTACGACTCGTGTGAAACGGCGACGCCATAATTTATCCGGAGAGAATGCGCAAAAGACTGGAATAACCAGACACTAGAACTTTCTATTCGGCTGAGACTCATGCCGTATTTCGCTGGACATAACTGATTTGAAATTAGAGTCAAAACGGAAACAATTAATGTAAATCAGTTCATATACAATCAGATTACATTATTATATGCGTTGCAACGCATTTGGGTCAATTTCTAGGTCCCAAATATTAGCGATTTAGCCCCTTTAAGGGTCCCGTGACCGCTTGTTCTAGAGTCACCCCCATTTCCGAAATCACTGTAACTGATAGAGGCTACAGCAATGAACGGAGTTATTTTCTAATTTGGTTTGAAGTATAGCGGTCACAAACGGACGAACCCAAAATGTTCAGCCTTCCGCGACCTTCCGTTCTGAAGTGAGTCCCTGTTAGTTTTTAACGGATTTATTAGAAGTAATGGGGTCATGAGAGAAATTTCAGTTGCAGAGATACAGTACCTTTTCGGGAAAGATCTTGAACACGGTATAGATCAGATTTCTGGAAGTAATACAGCACCCTTTCCAAACTTGGTCAACATCCACATTTTCATTTTAGGCAAGCTGATATCCAAAGGCTATATTTCGAGAGACATTACCTGTGTGTCCGCGTATTGATTGCCTATCTTTCTATTATCTATGGTAAATTGTATTCTAGCGGATGGAGAATCGCTGCCCAGATAATCACTCTTCCCCATGCTGTTCCTCTAACACAGTTGATGCTATGCCCAGGGCCGGATACGATTGTGGGATATTGCAGCACATGTTTTAATACAGGAAAGAAATCCAAACTAAGTCAATCAATGTCCAGATGGTTCCAAATCCCCTAGTTTTTAGTTCGTCTATTGATTGGTGATTTCTTTTGACTTACTTGTCTAGAATCGACCGGTTTTTGTTTTTGGATTTACATTGATAGGTTTTGGTCAGTATTCGTGATAGGCCTTTCTAATATTGTACCGAATGCTTTTGTGCCTTTAATGTTATTAGTATTAAAATACATGTAATGATATGGATACAAGTTTATGTATATATTTGGTATAGCATGATGAAAAGCATCTTGTCTTAATTAAGGAAATGCAGAAGACAACACACTTCCCTGCTCGAATCACTATTGCAATTTCTTTATTTATTGTTTCTTTTATGTTATTGAGGACAACAGTAGTCTAGTAGTCCGTGACCAGTCATTGGTGTCTTCTATATTAGAAGCATAATCCGATCGGTTTAAGGTTGCATAAATGTAATTCAAACAATCCATTCCATCAACATGATGGCAAGCAAACTGGCGTGTTTTAATTTTAAATGTGAAAATGAAAATAAGAAAAAACAAAATATGCCGATTTTTAGGCAGCAGAGTTCAGTAAACACTTTAAGCATCAAATTGGTTTTCATTGCGATGTGCAGTTATCCCACACACACCGTGCAGAGGTGCAGGACCTGACGAGGAGTAGTATTTAGTCGTTTGGATAAGACAGAGAAGAGGTCCCATATGTACATTGGTGTGCATGTGACCATAGCCGTGGACTCATTGATCCACAGGGGAGGGGTTGTAAGGAGTCAATTAACTTAATGATTGCGAGAGTTAAAAACTTCATTTTTAAAAAAAAAAAACAAAACAAAAACAGTTAGTTTATATGCGCTCACAAAATAGTTTAATTGGGTGGGTTTCCGGAAGGCATCAAGGGCGAGAATTTGTTGTTAAATATTTAGGTCATTTCTTCAAACTTTAGTTGGCGCCAATATTCCTGAACTCAACCGCAAAAGAAAAACATAAGACTAAATAGAACAAGACTGGAACAACATTTCTTCGGAAATTAAAAGAAATTGTTTCAAAATTTTAAAACAGTTCTAAAGAAGTCAAATATTTCTAGACAATATTAGATTCATGCATAACTTTCAATAAAGAACTGAATTATTTCAAATGTCTAGAAATGTAAAATTTGGGAACGTACTATTGTAGGATATCTAAGGCATGCCCCAGGTTCATGGGGTATATTTCTTAGCAACAAGATAGAGTCATGGTGAGGCTATACGTTACGATTTGGAGATGATGGACATGTGTGTAGACGAATTCTTTTTTTTAAAAAAGGCAAACCTATCATAACCCAACAAGTCGTTGTGAATTACTGACTTATTAAGGATACATTATGGGAGATAAGATAAAGAGATGGCAGTTCTCACTATAATAGTTAAAAACTAGATAGTATAAAGGTAATTTGCTGAAAATTTCAGTCAAATTGATCAACTATGGGTCGAGAACGAAGCGAGTGAAATATTCACATAGCATCATTAATATAAACAGCATAGACTCGATTATCCACTTTTTTGATATAATTATCAATGGTCGTTAAGCGGCATATAGGAATTTAATACAGCAAACATCGAAGGCTAGCCTTGAAATCTTGAGTTTATTAAGGTCTGGATAAGTTAATTAATGTCTAATTGATTATTTAGATAACCGGGCCTAAAGAAAGACTTGCAATAAGCAGATTTTGCTCTGCATGTTTAAGGCCCCAAACATCCCAGACTGAGGTTTAAATATAAAGTTTAAGGCCATAATGTAAGAATGTTTGCTTTTCTAAATTTGTAGCATTGAATTAATTAATATCTTTGGCAAATTATAAGTCTCACGTGTACTTATATCACGTTAACGAATGAGTGGCATAAAAAAAGAACCATAATGTGGTAAACATTCAATTCAAGGTTGATAACAGATATTCTGTGGGAAATTTCTCCAGTAAATTTCCACTAACCATATACTATTGGGCTTCAACGTCATTTGACTTAATTCACAAATCTCTAATTATTTACATCATATTTGACCAATTACATAATTTAAGGTCCAACCCCAAAGCTATAAAACTAACATACTTGTGAGAATTCGTCAGACAACAGACATGTTCTGGAAGGGAAGAGATGTAGCAATTTCTATCAGCAGACTCGTCCCTGGCTGGCTATGGTTTGAGAATGACTTTAGTATTGTAATCTATACTTTGCTTGTATCTATGTATCCGGCTATGACACATACAATGTAAAAACGAACAGTAAGAAGTAAATACACAACGTGGAGTGGAAGCAAAGACAAGACAGTGAAAATACTAAACGATCAAGGGCTGTTAAAAAATATGTAGCAGAGAAGAAAGAGTATGCGTCACACGATGATTGTGGGGAGTTGTCCTCGCATATTTTCCACATATAACCAGCGACTACACAATCAAAATTACTCTTTATTAAAGAGCATTTTGATTCTAAAATCATTCAAATCGGTAAATTCCAAATTGGAAAATCGTTAGGATTCGTAGCAATCCAATTCATTTTTAACCTATATACCTCAACATATAATCGTGTCTGGCTTTCTTTTTTTTTTTTTTTTTTTTTTTTTTTAAAACATACAACATTACATATTGATAATCTACACAACATAACATATAAGTATATTATAAACAGAAATATTTATATAATCATTTTCTGCATATAATATTATAAATTCATTTCCAATATACGTGTCCAGTTACTTCTAATCTCGTTATAAGCGTTATTTTCTATGTTAGCTATGTGTTTTATAAACGATAGATATTTATTCTTGTGTGGAGCATTATTTTTAATTTTTTCGCTATAGATATAATATTTAGTTAAGAATAAAAGATGGTTTGTTATGGTCCACTCTGACCTATTAAGAAATGTCCTTTGGTCAATAAATCCAAAGTGGATATTTTGCTTTTTCAAAACGATTTCTATATCTAATTTATTGATTAGTTTCTGAAATTCAGACCAAATTTTACCAGAGTAATAACAGTAGCAGAAAAGATGTTCTATGTTTTCGATGGCGGAACTGCAGAAATCACACAAATTAGAAGATTTTAAATTCCATTTGAGTAAAGTATCGTTTGTATATATTAGATTATGTAAATACTTATACTGAAATGTTTTAAGTTTTGTGTCCGGTAAAACTTCATAAATTAATTTAAAATATTTATAAAAATCATCGATAGTGATGACGTCATTTAAAGACGTTTGCCATTTTGAGATCGATGTTGGATTAGTGAGTTTTTCTAGGATTAATTTATTGTACACATCTTTAGATTTAATTTTACGGATTGAATTATTGTATATTATGTTTAATATTTTATTAAGATAGTCACCGATTGATATCGGGCTAGGATTATAGATACAAGTGGAAAGGTTTAATAGCTTTCCTATTTTCGACCTGATACCTTGAAAAGTTAATTTATTTTGTTCACTGTTATAGTTATTAATATTTAAATCTTTTACATATACAATATTATCATTTAATAGATTTGAATTATATATTAGCTTGTTGTTTATTATTATATTTTTATTATTCCAAATAAGTTGATCTTCAAGATTATCAATAGTATCAATGTGGCTTGTAAATACATCTTCCCAATTTTGATAGAGATTTTTATAGAATGTTGGTAGTTGTATTAGTGTCGATTTATAGTTGCACATTGGCAATATATGTCCACCGTACTCTTTTAGCATAAAGTTGTATAATACTTTCCAGGGTTGTTCTGCTTTATCATCTACAATTTTCTTTATCCAAAATATACATTGCGCCTTTAACATTGATTCAATGTCAATCATTTTAAGTCCACCTTTTTCATAGTTTTGAATTAATACATTTCGTTTAATTTTATCATTTCCATCCCAGATAAATCTGTATACTATTCTGTTAAATTCTTTAATTAAGTTAACAGGAGTTGGAAGTGATAATGAAGGATATAAAATTTTTGGAACAGCAAATGTTTTTACAATCTGTATTTTTCCCATTAATGATAGACATCGATTATTCCATTTACTTAAGGTTTGCTCGATTTCTTGATATTTATCGTTGAAATTCAACTTAAATGATATATTTTCATCACAGGAGAAGTATATTCCTAATATTTTGATATAATTTGTACATATTTTAATTCCAAGAGATTTGATTTCTTCATCACTATTAAAGTTTTTATAATTTAGATTATATATTTCAGTTTTTGATAAGTTAATTTCTAAACCCGAAATTTTATAAAATAGTTTTAAGACCTCAAGGAGATGTCTTGCAGATTTATAATCTCTTAAAAATACTGTCACGTCATCAGCAAAGGCTGTAACCTTAATATTTTGTTTTCCAAATTGTATTCCAAATATATTTGTGTTATGTCTTATCTGATTTAATAGTATTTCAATGCAAAGATTAAAGATACTTGAACTTAGTGGATCTCCTTGTCTAACACCCCGCTTAACATCAAAATAGTTAGTAGTAAATCCTTTGTTTAAAACTGCACATGTAATATTTTTGTAAAGAGTACTTATCCATCTGATAAAGTTTGATTTAAAGCCAAATACCTTTAAAGTTTTAAAAATAAAGTCGTGAGAAATGCTATCAAAAGCTTTACGGAAGTCCA
Source organism: Patella caerulea (assembly GCA_036850965.1). Taxonomy (NCBI): domain Eukaryota; kingdom Metazoa; phylum Mollusca; class Gastropoda; family Patellidae; genus Patella; species Patella caerulea. Next base: position 41,792,933 of record JAZGQO010000001.1, on the reverse strand, counting down.
ATGCCATCAGAAAACCTGTAATTTGTTTCTTTTTAGAGATATGTATTAGGTCATGTATTACCCTAGTGTTTTCTTGAATATGACGACCTTGTATAAAACCAGTTTGACATGGATGAATTAGTAGCGGTAAATGTTGTCTCAGTCGATTATTTAAGACTTTACTAATTATTTTTACATCAACGTTAATTAATGTGATTGGTCTCCAGTTATTCAACAGTGATTTATCCTTATCTGTTTTTGGTATAAGTTTTATTATTGATTGTTTTTGTGATGAGGACAATGATTCATTTTCAAAAGAACTATCATAACATTTTAAAACATATTTTGCTATCGAAGGCCAGAATGATCTATAAAATTCGATGGTAATTCCATCATTTCCAGGTGATTTGTTGTCTTTGAATGATTCAATCGCCTTTTGACACTCTATATTGCTTATTTTTTCTTCTAACTCTTGACTTTGGTAGTCACATAGTTTCGGAAGATCATGTGTAATTACATTTATTTCTCGTTTTTCTGAGTAGGACGTTAAACATCCGTCTGAGTATAAATTTTGATAAAAGTTATATATTTCTGTTGTAATTTCCTTTTTACAGAATGTGATTTCACTATTGGCTTTTTGGATGCTAGATATGGATGTTAATTTTTTGTTACGTGTCTCTAAATTTAGAAAAAACTTTGTATTTTTTTCACCCTTTTCGTACCAGGCTATCTTGGATCTCAAAATTGCTCCTTTGGTTTCCTCAACATATATTTGATCTAATTGCTTTTGTACATACAAAAGTTGTGTATAGTTATTCTCCGATAAATTATTTTCTAGTGTTTTAATCTCTTCCGTTAACTTGTTTTTTAAATTTTGTTTTACCTTTTGCTTTCTTTTTGAGTAACTTATTGTAAAGATTTTTATTTGGTACTTGATATAATCCCATAGTCCCCTACTATCATTCGGTTCATGATATTCTATTGCCCATTTATCTATATTTTCTATGATGTGTCTTTTATAACTATTATCGTGACATAAAGTGGCATTAAAAATCCAGAGACCTGGTCCTTTGCTTTCATTGGTAAGTTTTATAGTTAGTGTTATTGCAGAGTGATCACTGAAAAATGTTGGTACAATTTCTGTATTGGCACAAAGATTTGAAAGGTAGTCCGGTAAAAGCCAGAAGTCTATGCGACTCTGAATAAAGGGTGATTTTTGTCTCCAGGTGTATTTCATACAATCTGGGTTTTTATGCCTGTATATATCCAAAAGATCATATTTATTGATTATTTCAAAAATTTTTAGCCGACCTTTCTTTTTAGGGTTTCACACTGCGAAGCTTGTGTGAAACACTATTGTTTTTGTTAAAATTATTATTAGGCTTTCAGACTTTCGTCTGAAAGCCTATTGTGATTACTAAAATTATTATTTATTATTATTATTTTTTTTTTCGCCGGAGCCTATTTCTCAGTGCCTGTAACAGATACCGATCTGGGACCTAATTCTCTATCGGGAAACCATGTGTTGGCTACTTGATAAACTATATTTGAAACTTCTGCGCAGACCGGAAGTGGTCGAATTTCGTGCGGTGTCAAAAAATCAAAAAACGGCCATAGATTCGTCAATTCTGTACCTATTTTCATACAAATGACATTTTCGGAAACCCTGAGTCTTTTCTCGGACGATAGCAGGTGAAAATTTCGATATTTCGAAACTTCATCGCTGACTTCTTGCGATCGAAAAATGAAAAATTTTGTTTGAGAGACAATTTTTGTTATTTTTCAAAATTTTGAAATTTGACCTACATTTTTGGATACCTGAAGTCCATCCGATTCCAGTAATATAAGTTTCATTCAGAGTTATCGCCCTTTATTTTTCGATTTTTTTCGAATTTTCTACCCATTTTGCGAGCTCGGGTTTCGTTTTATGGCCGAATTGACGTTTCTGAAATTTCTGAGGAATGAAGCCAAATGACCATTGCAAGGAATAAAGCAATTTCAACAATAATCTGTACACCGGAAGTGGTCGAAATAATGTCCGATATTTTGAAAAAAATGCAAAAAATGGGTATTTTGGGGAAAAACGCGACTTCTCCGTCCGATATCAATGGATTAAACAAATTAGGGTACCATTGGACTGCACTAGTATTGTGCTATCATATGATACCCAATTTGTACGGATACGACGAGCAGGAAGCAAAATATGGCACGCTGAAAATCAAGTATTTTCTGATTTGGAGCGTTTTTGGACGCCTGTATCTCGAAAACTTAACCGCAACTTTTTTTTTAACTTTCTCTATCGAGAGTCCATTCGATAGTCTTGTGAATTATGCCATCCAATAAGACTTTGAAATTTCTGGAATATGATAAAAAAGGGACTGAAAATCAAAAAAAGTCGAAAAATCGTGAAATTTTGGAAAATGCTCTACTATTTTTTTATTTTAAGAGATTTTCAAAAAAAGGTTGTATATTCAGATAGCTGACCTAATTACGATTCTAATGATGTATAATATGTATGTAGTTATTGAAATTTAATTTTCGATATTTTAATTTTTTTGCATTTTTGGCACTTTTGAACATAGGATTTCTCAGAGGCATTTTATCTGATCAGATAATGTAATATATCATTACAGAGCCCCGTGGCTATTTTAGTGCCCAAACCGGCTATTAAAACTATTTCGACAATAATAACCATACCGGAAGTATTCAAAAAATGAAAAAAAAAGGTTAAAACCATTGTCGCAGTTGCGAGAAACTTGATTTCTCCCTTAGGTAATAGCGGACCAAAAGAACTAAAGTGTCGCTGGTTAGCCCTATTAATGGACCATCATATGGTATCTAAATAATACGATTTCGATGGTAAGGAAATAAATTATTGTATGCCAAAAATATATTATTTTCCGATTTTTTAACATTCTGGGACTGCCTTTTCTCGAAAACGACGCCGCAGATTTTTCTCAAACTTTTCTTACTCAAAGTCCTATCGGTTGTCTATATAGTGAATCCAAAATGAAATGCATTGAAATAATATAAATGGTCCAAAAATGGCCTCAAACTTTGAAAAAAATTGAAAAATCGTTAAATTTTTGGAAACGCTCTTTAATTTATCTTTTTTTCCAAAACTACTCAATGGATGTTTCTGACACTTCTGGTACAGAAAGTTAATTATCCAAAGAACTTCGTAATGCTATCACTACAACGATCGTAAAACCGGAAGTAGTCGAAAAAATGTCCGATATTTTGAAAAAAATTAATTTTTTTACGAAAACCTTTTTTATTTATGAATATGTTTTGATGATATTTTACACAGGGTTAAAAATATCATCCTACTTGAGCAGAAATGAGAAAAAAAATTGTCTCGGTAATTTGCGTTAGCCGCCATCGGCTAATTTAGTTTTTCGTACCCAGAAAAATTATTTATTATTCGATTTGTATAAAACAAAGTTCATACGCTCCGTGGTCCCAATTGTAATTTTTTTTGTTACGGTGAAATTTTTCTGTCGGCAACGGAAGTGACGTAATATTAACAAAAACTACAATTTTGATCGTTCAGTACCACTTTTTAAAAGCAAATATTATTTTTTTTCATAACTGATATAACTAAAAGGATGCACCCTGCAAAGGTGCACAAAATCCTTAGCTCAGATTTTTTAATTTCAATTTCATTTTCGGGCAATTTCGAATAAAATGTAAAATAAAGTGTAAAATTCAGTTATTTACAATTCATTCAGCGTCTTCATATTTTGAAATATTTATTTGTAATTTTCATAAACTCGTAGCAATAATCCAGACGAAGAGAATGTATGCGCAAATTAGTTTGTAATATGAGCAGTTGCCGAGAAATATGCAATTTTGCATGCATCACTTTTCACGTTATTTTGCCTATAAAAGAGTGAATTATTATTCGATTTGCAATATTTTTTTTCCATTTGATGCTTAATGCCAATTTGGACTAGGTCAAGCCAATTTTACATTTACACTGTGACCGGAAATGACGTCATTTGGGCAAAAACTGTATTTTTAACTTAAAAAAAAATATTTTATTTAAATGAGTCTGCCTTATAATATTTTTAAAATTATGATATTTGATTCCCATCAACGAATAGAATTAAGCCATACGACCATACGGATACCACAAAATGGTTTCTAACTTGTACGGTTACAGAGAAATAGGCGATCTTTTATAAGTCAATTTTCAAGGTTTTTGGTCTATAAAAGTGTCAATTATTATTCGATTTTTATCATTTTTTTACCATTTGATGCCTTATGCCATTTATGACTTCTATGAACTAAATTAACATTTTCAATATCTCCGAAAGTAATGTAATTTTTGCAAAAAATGTCGTTTTAGCCTTCAAAACAAACATTTATTTGAAGGGATTTATATTTATTATTCGTTTAACTTTATAACGTCTGACTCTAATGGGCAGTAAGATTGAATCAATACCATCATATTGATATCAAGAAAAGGCTTCTAGCATGTTTCCTTGTCGAATAATAGCCAATTTTCCCAGGGTCACTTTTAAGTTTTATACCTTCTTAATTTCAGTTTATGGGTTATAGGTTGATTATTTATTGCCCGATATGTATAAAACAAAGTTTGTATTTTGTATGTTGCGAATTTTCGACTTATTTTTCACCTATAAAAATTTCTTTCGGCACCGGAAGTGACGTAATTTTGCCATAATTTACAATTTTGACCGGTCTTTTCGCCAGCAAATATTACTTTTACATATGATAGAAGGTGTCACTGAAGCAAAACAATTAAAGTATAGTTTGGTAGCTCAATGGATCGGCTATGGTATAATGAACTTCCTGTATGATTCCTGAAAGCCGGTTCAGTGCTGCTTGCAGGTCTAGTTCTTATTATTAGGGTTTCACACTGCGAAGCTTGTGTGAAACACTATTGTTTTTGTTAAAATTATTATTCTTATTAGGCTTTCAGACTTTCGTCTGAAAGCCTATTGAGATTACTAAAATTATTAAGCTTTCATATTACATATGAAAGCTTATTGTTTCTGTTAAGATTATTATTGTTATTTTTTTTTTGTGTTTTGTCCACAAATCGGATTTCTCAGAATCTAACGATAGGATCGTTCTGAAACTTTTACCTATCCCCCCAAAAATGGGTGGTGGCTGTTGATTAAATATATTTTCAAAACGTTTTACGAATCCGAAATCACCGAATTTTACGAACGAAAAAACTGACAATGCATAGTCGTAACTTTGTTATTTTTTGACCGATTTTACTAATTCTTTTTTCTTTGAATACCTTGAAAAAAATCATTTTCATCTGCAGTTTCGCATTTTCCAATTTCGAAAATTCGTCGCTGTGATTTCGAACCGGAAGTTTAGACCAATTTGAGAACTTCTTTAATAGTTGTACGATTTTCATGAAATTTAGTGTGTAAGTAGATGTTACCGATGTGACTTCAAAAATATAATTATAAATGTTCTAAATTATCTCCCCTTGACGAAATTAAGGATCAAAGTTTTCAAAAAAATCGTCGAAATATAGGTCAGAATGACCTAATTTTTTTTTTTTGATACTAGACAAGTAATTACTGATTCGTACACAAAATATGGAGTTTGTCGATCGAACCGGAAGTGCCACCATCTTTAAACGTGAAAAATCAAAAAGGCTTTTTTGCTATTTTACTTACAGACTCGGGAGTTATATTTTCAGAATCCTTGAAGGAATGCCTAAAAATCTATCGGATCCGAATTTTGATTTCGGTCACGTGATGGTCACCATTTTGAATTGAAAATGAAAAATAGAAGCAATTTGAAGGGCCGGGACTTTGGAACACAATAACTCTCCTTCTAATTAAGCTAAAATGTTTAAACTTGGTGTAGACGTTCACTAGGACAATGTCATGATTGAGTTCAAAGATGAGCATTTTCTGCTTAGGGTAAGCAGAGATAAGGATGCTGATTTGTTGATTCTTTAGGGCACGATAACTTCGGTTATAATGAAGGGAGGGCGATGAAACTTTTGTCAATAGAGAGTCTAATAGCTAGCCTGTTGTTTGAAATCATTGTATCATTTTTTTTAAATATCAGGGATAGCCGAAAAAAAGAGATTGAAAATCCAAAAAGTCGTATTTTTACAATTTGGAGCATGTTTAGAGGTCTTTCTCGTAAAGTCAACATAATATTTTTTGGGAACTTCTTCTACAAAGAGTCTTATTGGTAGTCTTTTATATGAAACCATCGATCAACAGTCCAACATATCTGGAGTAGAAGAACAAAAGGATCGAAAATTGAAAACGGCACCCTTTCATTGTTAAGCGAAACATGCAGTGTGGGTGACTACAATCTACACATTTAGTCATCGTATAGAGCTTATTCAACAGTATCGAATTCCAACTGCTTAGGGATATTTTACGTGCACTCCAATGTGTACACGGGACCTTGGTGTTTCATCCCATCCGAACGACTAGACAGCTGTGCTTGTCAGGCCCTCCGTTCTGCCTCACTGACAACGGGGAACCACGCCGGGAAATCAAGATGAACTTTCTCCGTGCAGAACTTTCAATTCAGGCCAAACGTTTATTGCACACGATTAAGCTGGTCAGTTGTAATAATCGGTTGGCAATTAAAGTACCGTGCACATTAAACTGTTAAAACAGAAAATTTCGCCCGGTTGAAATGTTTCTTGCTATAAGTCAGCAATTTTCCGAATTCAGGGAGGCTGAATGGTTAGCATCTGCGCGCTGTATCGTAACGTCTGTCATTGAGTCAACGAGCGTCGTTTCGATCTCCAGGTTGCACGTGACATGAAGTATGATGTCCAACCTCGTGGGTTTTCTCCGTGTCCTTCGGTTTCCTCCCAAAGGCTAAAGACCAGTAAGCGCAAGGGGAGTTTTTAAATAAAATTAAAAAACATATGTTAGTCACAAAATGACCTAGTTTGTGTCGAATGGACATTAGGCCGCATTTCTCTCTTTCTCTTTTATTTTTAAAGTTTTGTAATAATCGGTTGTTAATCAAAGGTACTGTAAAAGTGATAAAACAGAAAATTTCGCCCGGTTGTAATGTTTCTCACTTTAAGGTCAGCAGTTTGCAGATTTTAAGGGGCAAACGTTTATTGCGAACGCTTAAGCTGGTCAGGGGGAGCTTATTTTTAAAAGTTTTGTAATATTCGGTTGATAACTAAAGGTACCATGCAAATTAAACTGTTCAAATAGAAAATTTGGGCCGGTTGAAATGTTTCTCGCTGTAGGTCAGCAATTTGCCGATTTTGGGGAGGTTGCGTGGCTGAATGGTTAGCACGTGCGCTCTGTATCAAAACGTCTGTCATTGAGTCAACTGGCGTTGTTTCGATTTCTTGGTTGTACGTGACAAGGAGTATGGTCGCCTGTCCAACCTCGTAGGCCGTAACGCCGCTGCCCGGGTAAAATTTCCCTCATTGTACACTTTATGGCATATGCCAGTCTTCATTAGCCCATTTTAGGAACAGAACAGTAGGACGTTAAACCCCATTCAATTTCATTTCATTTTCTCTATGTTGCTTATTTATTGTAGTGGATAAATATTTTTCTGGTTCTAGCAATTATTTAATTTCTGCATAGAAATCTTGCTTTGGCCAGTTTTTTTTATTGCAGAGTGCCATTCTTGTATAATTCAGTCTATGATCCTTTGTTTAAAACATGCTTAAGAAGTCGTCATGATTTCCTACTTATAACCAAACATATTGGAAATATTTGTCGGGCATTATTAAATCCTAATTTTATTGGTCTTATTTAAAATTAAACTTTCATTTAACTATGAACAACCCTTAACGTGTCTCTTTAAAACTATAAAGTACTCTAAAATAGTAGCTCAACCTTTTGACCTAAACTCATTAATTTACCATTTTGTTGTGAGCGACTTCTTATTCTTCCTATATGACATATTGCACGTGTCGGATTTCAAAGGGGGGTTGGATGGCTGAATGGCTAGCACGCGCGCCTGTCATTGAGTTAACTAGCGTGTTTTCGAATGCCCGGTTGTACGTGACAAGGAGTAAGGTCGCCTGTCCAACCTGACATTTTTATTTTTTTTTCCCGCCATTTTCATTTCATTTTCTCATCCGTCTCATTACAGTAATACAAGTTTCAGTTATTTCCCTTTAGTTTTCAGATTATTGTTATGCCTGGGTGCAATGTTTCATACTATATTTAGACTTGTAACTTCGCGAGTTTTTGACCAATTTTGATAATTTTTTCTTCTTATCCTTTTATTTAGGATACTTGATACAATCAATGATACGTGACGATGAATATGAAAGCTTTCATATCTGCATGGGACAGTAGCAGATCTAGTTATTAGGCTTTCAGACTTTCGTCTGAAAGCCTATTGTGATTACTAAAATTATTATTTATTATTATTATTTTTTTTTTCGCCGGAGCCTATTTCTCAGTGCCTGTAACAGATACCGATCTGGGACCTAATTCTCTATCGGGAAACCATGTGTTGGCTACTTGATAAACTATATTTGAAACTTCTGCGCAGACCGGAAGTGGTCGAATTTCGTGCGGTGTCAAAAAATCAAAAAACGGCCGTAGATTCGTCAATTCTGTACCTATTTTCATACAAATGACATTTTCGGAAACTCTGAGTCTTTTCTCGGACGATAGCAGTTGAAAATTTCGATATTTCGAAACTTCATCGCTGACTTCTTGCGATCGAAAAATGAAAAATGTTGTTTGTGAGACAATTTTTGTTATTTTTCAAAATTTTGAAATTTGACCTACATTTTTGGATACCTGGAGTCCATCCGATTCCAGTAATATAAGTTTCATTCAGAGTTATCGCCCTTTATTTTTCGATTTTTTTCGAATTTTCTACCCATTTTGCGAGCTCGGGTTTCGTTTTATGGCCGAATTGACGTTTCTGAAATTTCTGAGGCATGAAGCCAAATGACCATTGCAAGGAATAAAGCAATTTCAACAATAATCTGTACACCGGAAGTGGTCGAAATAATGTCCGATATTTTGAAAAAAATGCAAAAAATGGGTATTTTGGGGAAAAACGCGACTTCTCCGTCCGATATCAATGGATTAAACAAATTAGGGTACCATTGGACTGCACTAGTATTGTGCTATCGTATGATACCCAATTTGTACGGATACGACGAGCAGGAAGCAAAATATGGCACGCTGAAAATCAAGTATTTTCTGATTTGGAGCGTTTTTGGACGCCTGTATCTCGAAAACTTAACCGCAACTTTTTTTTTAACTTTCTCTATCGAGAGTCCATTCGATAGTCTTGTGAATTATGCCACCCAATAAGACTTTGAAATGTCTGGAATAGGTGAAATAACGGACTGAAAATCGAAAAAAGTCGAAAAATCGTGAAATTTTGGAAAATGCTCTACTATTTTTTTATTTTGAGAGATTTTCAAAAAAAGATTGTATATTCAGATAGCTGACCTAATTACGATTCTAACGATGTATAATATGTATGTAGTTATTGAAATTTAATTTTCGATATTTTAAATTTTTGGCATTTTTGGCACTTTTCAACATAGGATTTCTCAGGGGCATTTTATCTGATCAGATAATGCAATATATCATTACAGAGCCATGTGGCTATTTTAGTGCCCAAACCGGCTATTAAAACTATTCCGAAAATAATAACCATACCGGAAGTATTCAAAAAATGAAAAAAAAAGGTTAAAAACATTGTCGCACTTGCGAAAAACTTGATTTCTCCCTTAGGTAATAGCGGACCAAAAGAACTAAAGGGTCGTTGGAAAGCCCTATTAATGGACCATCATATGGTATCTAAATAATACGATTTCGATGGTAGGGAAATAAATTATTGTATGCCAAAAATCTAGTATTTTCCGATTTTTTAACATTCTGAGACGCCCTTTTCTCGAAAACGACGCCGCAGATTTTTCTTAAACTTTTCTTACTCAAAGTCCTATCGGTTGTCTATATAGTGAATCCAAAATGAAAAGCATTGAAATAATATAGGTGGTCCAAAAATGGCATCAAACTTTGAAAAAAATTGAAAAATCATTAAATTTTTGTAAACGCTCTTTAATTTATCTTTTTTTCCAAAACTACTCAATGGATGTTTCTGACACTTCTGGTACAGAAAGTTAAGTATCGAAAGAACTTCGTAAAGCTATTGCGACAATGATCGTAAAACCGGAAGTAGTCGAACAAATGACCGATATTTTGAAAAAAAATAATTTTTTTACGAATACCTTTTTTATTTATGAATATATTTTGATGGTATTTTACACAGGGTTAAAATATCATCGTACTTGAGCAGAAATGAGAAAAAAAATTGTCAGGGTAATTTGCGTTAGCCGCCATCGGCTAATTTAGTTTTTCGTACCCAGAAAAATTATTTATTGTTCGATTTGTATAAAACAAAGTTCATATGCTCCGTGGTCCCAATTGTAATTTTTTTTGTTACGGTAAAATTTTTCTGTCGGCAACGAAAGTGACGTAATATTAACAAAAACTACAATTTTGACAGTTCGGTACCACTTTTTGAAAGCAAATATTTTTTTTTTCAAAACTGATATAACTAAAAGGATGCACCCTGCAAAGATGCACAAAATCCTTAGCTCAGATTTTTTAATTTCAATTTCATTTTCGGGCAATTTCGAATAAAATGTAAAATAAAGTGTAAAATTCAGTTATTTACAATTCATTCAGCATCTTCATATTTTGAAATATTTATTTGTAATTTTCATAAACTCGTAGCAATAATCCAGACGAAGAGAATGTATGCGAAAATTAGTTTGTAATATGAGCAGTTGCCGAGAAATATGCAATTTTGCATGCATCACTTTTCACGTTATTTTGCCTATAAAAGAGTGAATTATCATTCGATTTGCAATATTTTTTTTCTATTTGATGCCTAATGCCAATTTGGACTAGGTCAAGTCAATTTTACATTTTCACTGTGACCGGAAATGACGTCATTTGGGCAAAAACTGTATTTTTAACCCAAAAAACAAATATTTTATTCAAATGAGTCTGCCTTATAATATTTTTAAAATTATGATATTTGATTACCATCAACGAATAGAATTAAGCCATACGACCATACAGATACCACAAAATGGTTTCTAACTTGTATGGTTACAGAGAAATAGGCGATCTTCTATAAGTCACTTTTCAAGGTTTTTGGTCTATAAAAGTCTCAATTATTATTCGATTTTTATAATTTTTTTACCATTTGATGCCTTATGCCATTTATGGCTTCTATGAACTAAGTTAACATTTTCAATATCACCGGAAGTAATGTAATTTTTGCAAAAAACGTATTTTTAGCCTTCAAAACAAACATTTTTTTGAAGGGATTTATATTTATTATTCGTTTAACTTGATAACGTCTGACTCTAATGGGCAGTAAGATTGAATCAATACCATCCTATTGATATCAAAAAAAACCTTCTAGCATGTTCCCTTGTCGAATAATAGCCAATTTTCCCAGGGTCACTTTTAAGTTTTTTACCTTCTTAATTTCAGTTTATGGGTTATAGGATAATTATTTATTGCCCAATATGTATAAAACAAAGTTTGTATTTTGTGTGTTGCGAATTTTCGACTTATTTTTCACCTATAAAAATATCTTTCGGTACCGGAAGTGACGTAATTTTGCCATAATTTACAATTTTGACCGGTCTTTTCGCCAGCAAATATTACTTTTACATATGATAGAGGGTGTCACTGAAGCACAACAACTAAAGTATAGTTTGGTAGCTCAATGGATCGGCTATGGTATAAGAAACTTCCTGTATGATTCCTGAAAGCCGGTTCAGTGCTGCTTGCAGGTCTAGTTTTTTTTATTATTATTCTTTTCCGCCGGAGCCTATTTCTCTATGATCGAAAAGAGATACCGATTTGCGATCCATATTTCTATCGGGAAACTAGGTGGTGGCTACCCAATAAAGCAATTTTCAAACTTCTGCGCAGACCGGAAGTGGCCGAATTTTGAACGTTGGTAAAAAATTAAAAATCGGCCGTGGTTTCGTCAATTCTCTACCTATATTCAAACAAATCACATTTTTGGAAAGCCTGAGACTTTTCCGAGACAATAGCAATCTCAGATTTTGCGATTTCGAAACTTCGTCGCTGACTTCTATCGTTCGAAAATTCAAAACACGTCGCCTACGAGACAATTTTTGTTATTTTTCAAAATTTGGAAATTTGACCTAGATTTTTGGATACCTGACGTCAATCCGATTCCAGTAACATAAGTTTCATTCAGAGTTACCGCCCTTTATTTTTCGATTTTTTTCGAATTTTCTACCCATTTTGTGAGCTGTGGTGTCGTTTTACAGCCAAAATGATGTTTCTGAAACTTATGGAACATGAAGTTATAGTCCAATACCAACTGATAAAGCAATTTCGAAACGGATCTTTAAACCGGAAGTGGTCGAAATAATGTGCAATATTATGAAAAAAATGCAAAAAATGGATGTTTTCGGGGAAAACGTGATGTCTCCGTCCGATATCAACGGATTAATCAAATTAAGGTACCATTGGGTGGCACGAGGATTTTACTATCGTATGATACCCAATTCATACGGATACTATGATCAGGCAGCAAAATATGGCACGCTGAAAATCAAGTATTTTCTGATTTTTAGCATTTTTGGACGCCTGTATCTCGAAAACTTAACCGCAACTTTTTTTAAAAATTTTTCTATCGAGAGTCCTTTCGGAGGTATTTTGCATGAAGCCATCCAATAAGACTTTGAAATATCTGGAATAGGTGAAATAACGGACTGAAAATCGAAAAAAGTAAAAAAATCGTGAAATTTTGGAAAATGCTCTACTATTTTTTTATTTTAAGAGATTTTCAAAAAAAGATTGTATATTCAGATAGCTGACCTAATTACGATTCTAACGATGTATAATATGTATGTAGTTATTGAAATTTAATTTTCGATATTTTAAATTTTTTGCATTTTTGGCACTTTTGAACATAGGATTTCTCAGGGGCATTTTATCTGATCAGATAATGTAATATATCATTACAGAGCCCTGTGGCTATTTTAGTGCCCAAACCGGCCATTAAAACTATTTCGACAATAATAACCATACCGGAAGTATTCAAAAAATGAAAAAAAAGAGTAAAAACATTGTCGCACTTGCGAAAAACTTGATTTCTCCCTTAGGTAATAGCGGACCAAAAAACCAAAAGTGTCGTTGGATAGCCCTATTAATGGACCATCATATGTTATCTAAATAATACGATTTCGATGGTAAGGAAATAAATTATTGTATGCCAAAAATCTAGTATTTTCCGATTTTTTAACATTCTGAGACGCCCTTTTCTCGAAAACGACACCGCAGATTTTTCTTAAACTTTTCTTACTCAAAGTCCTATCGGTTGTCTATATATTGAATCCAAAATGAAAAGCATTGAAATAATATAGGTGGTCCAAAAATGGCATCAAACTTTGAAAAAAATTGAAAAATCGTTAAATTTTTGTAAACGCTCTTTAATTTATCTTTTTTTCCAAAACTACTTAATGGATGTTTCTGACACTTCTGGTACAGAAAGTTTAGTAGCCAAATAACTTCGTAAAGCTATCGCGACAATGATCGTAAAACCGGAAGTAGTCGAAAAAATGTCCGATATTTTGAAAAAAATTTTTTTTTTTACGAAAACTTTTTTTATTTATGAATATTTTTTGATGGTATTTTACACAGGGTTAAAATATCATCCTACTTGAGCAGAAATGAGAAAAAAAATTGTCTCGGTAATTTCCGTTAGCCGCCATCGGCTAATTTAGTTTTTCGTACCCAGAAAAATTATTTATTGTTCGATTTGTATAAAACAAAGTTCATATGCTCCGTGGTCCAAATTGTATTTTTTTTTGTTACGGTGAAATTTTTCTGTCGGCAACGGAAGTGACGTAATATTAACAAAAACTACAATTTTGACAGTTAGGTACCACTTTTTGAAAGCAAATATTTTTTTTCAAAACTGATATAACTAAAAGGATGCACCCTGCAAAGGTGCACAAAATCCTTAGCTCAGATTTTTTAATCTCAATTTCATTTTCGGGCAATTTCGAATAAAATGTAAAATAAAGTGTAAAATTCAGTTATTTACAATTCATTCAGCGTCTTCATATTTTGAAACATTTATTTGTAATTTTCATAAACTCGTAGCAATAATCCAGACGAAGAGAATGTATGCGAAAATAAGTTTGTAATATATACAGTTGCCGAGAAATATGCAATTTTGCATGCATCACTTTTCACGTTATTTTGCCTATAAAGTAGTGAATTATTATTTGATTTGCAATATTTTTTTCCATTTGATGCATAATGCCAATTTGGACTAGGTCAAGCCAATTTTTACATTTTCACTGTGACCGGAAATGACGTCATTTGGGCAAAAACTGTATTTTTAACCTAAAAAACAAATATTTTATTCAAATGAGTCTGCCTTATAATATTTTTAAAATTATGATATTTGATTCCCATCAACGAATAGAATGAAGCCATACGACCATACAGATACCACAAAATGGTTTCTAACTTGTACGGTTACAGAGAAATAGGCGATCTTCTATAAGTCACTTTTCAAGGTTTTTGGTCTATAAAAGTGTCAATTATTATTCGATTTTTATAATATTTTTACCATTTGATGCCTTATGCCATTTATGACTTCTATGAACCAAGTTAACATTTTCAATATCACCGGAAGTAATGTAATTTTTGCAAAAAACGTATTTTTAGCCTTCAAAACAAACATTTTTTGGAAGGGATTTATTTTTATTATTCGTTTAACTTTATAACGTCTGACTCTAATGGGCAATAAGATTGAATCAATACCATCATATTGATATCAAGAAAAGGCTTCTAGCATGTTCCCTTGTCGAATAATAGCCAATTTTCCCAGGGTCACTTTTAATTTTTTTACCTTCTTAATTTCAGTTTATGGGTTATAGGTTAATTATTTATTGCCCGATATGTATTAAACAAAGTTTCTATTTTGTATGTTGCAAATTTTCGACTTATTTTTCACCTATAAAAATTTCTTTCGGCACCGGAAGTGACGTAATTTTGCCATAATTTACAATTTTGACCTTTTACATATGATAGAGGGTGTCACTGAAGCAAAACAACTAAAGTTTAGTTCGGTAGCTCAATGGATCGGCTATGGTATAATAAACTTCCTGTATGATTCCTGAAAGCCGGTTCAGTGCTGCTTGCAGGTCTAGTTATTATTATTATTATTCTTCTTTTGTTTTGAGTAGATCTCAGCAACTACGTGTCGCATCGTTACGATTTCTTCGGTTTTACTGGGAAAGTGGGTGTGACTTAGAGGATAAAGCTATTTTGAACGTTCTGCGACAATGCGAAATGTTCGAAATCACCGAAGTTATCGTTTTTACAAATATTGCGGTAATTTTAACAATAATCATGGGATTTTAACTTTCGATACATTTTGGCATAGCTGAAGACAGGGCACATAGCTGCGCTACTTTCGATTTTTGATTTTCGGCAAATCTTCGAAGATATTAGGCGCCAAATTTCGGAAATTTAAAATTTTACAAAAAACTTTTTTATTTATGAATATTTTTTAGTCGTGTTGTGCACAGAATTAAAGAGTCATCTGACTTGCGCAAAAATGTTAAAAAATTTTGTCTCAGTAATTTTCCTTGGCCTCCATTGGCTAATTCAGTTTTTCAGTCCTAGATTAATTTTTTATTGTTCGATTTGTATAAAACAAAGTTCATATGCTTCGTTGTCTCAATTGTCATTTTTTTTATTACCAAAAGTGTTATCTGTCGGCACCGGAAGTGGCATAATTTTACGAAAAACTACAATTTTGACAGTTAGGTACATTTTTTGAAAACAAATATTATTTTTTTGAAAAATTATATGACTCAAAGAGTGTGTCCTTTAAAGGCGCAAAAAATGTCGGAAGCAGTTTTTTTAATTTCTTTTTCATTTTCTAGCAAATTGGATTAAGAGGTGAAAAAAGGCGTAAAATTGACCTATTTACAACTCATTCAGGCTTTTCAGATTTTAAAATATTTTTACGTAACTTTTATAAACTTGTAGCTATAATCCATACGAAGAGAATGTATGTGAAAATTAGTTTGTAATATAAGCAGTTGCCGAGAAATAGGCAATTTTGCATGAGTCACTTTTCACGTAATTTTGGCTGTAAAAGAATCAATTATTATTCGATTTTCAATTTTCTTTCGCCATTGGATGCCTAATGCCATAGTGGACTATGTCAAACCATTTTACCCCTTGCGCTGCCACCGGAAATGACGTCATTTGCTCAAAACTTAAATTTTAGCCTTTAAAAAACAATATTTTATTCAAATGAGTCGTATTTGTTATTTTTTTCAAATTGTGATATTTGATTCTATTGATCAAATAGATTGAACCCATACGATCATACAGATACCACAAAATGGTTTCTAACTTGTACGGTTGCAGAGAAATGGGCGATTTTCCTTAAGTCACTTTTCAAGGTTTTTGGTCTATAAAAGTGTCAGTTATTATTCGATTTTCATAAAATTTTCACCATATGATATCTTGTGTCATTTATGATTTCATAGAACTAATTTAACATTTTCAGTATCACCGGAAGTAATGTCATTTTGGCAAAAACTGTATTTTTAGCCTTCAAAACAGACATTTTTTTCAAATGAGTCTGATTTGTAATATATTTCAAATTATGATATTTGATTCCAATCAACAAATGGATTGAACCCATACGATCATATAGATACCAAAAGATAGTTTTTATCGTGTACGGTTGCCGAGAAATAGACGATTTTCTACAAGTCACTTTTCAAGGTTTTTGGTCTATAAAAGTGGCAATTCTCATTCGATTTACATACAATTTTCGCCATTATGCTGCCTTATGCCATTTCTGATTTCATAAAACTAATTGAACATTTTCATTATCACCGGAAGTGATGAAATTTTGCCAGGATCACTTACAAGTAACATATATATAAAATGAATTGATATTGCTGGATTTGGTTGATTCTTCGTCCATTTTATTTGATGTTTACAATGCTTATGTGGAAACCTGTTTGATGGTTTCATTGGTATCGGAAGTGACATATGTTTAGGGTAACGTGGCACCGAAAGTGACGTGGCACCAGTGAAACCCGTCATTCCTGCATGCAGGTCTAGTTATTAGGGTTTCACACTGCGAAGCTTGTGTGAAACACTATTGTTTTTGTTAAAATTATTAGGGTTTCACACTGCGTAGCTTGTGTGAAACACTATTGTTTTTGTTAAAATTATTATTCTTATTATTATTCTTATTATTATTCCAATTCCACTTTGACTATATCTCAGCAACTACTTGTCGCATCGTTACGATTTCTTCGGTTTTACTGGGAAAGTGGGTGTGACTTAGAGGATAAAGCTATTTTGAACGTTCTGCGACAATGCGAAATGTCCGAAATCACCGAAGTTATCGTTTTTGAAAATATTGCAGTAATTTTAACAATAATCATTGGATTTTAGCTTTCGATACATTTTGGCATAGTCGGAGACAGGGCACATAAAAGCGCTACTTTCGATTTTTGATTTTCGGCATATCTTCGAAGATATTAGGCGCCAAATTTCGAAAATTTAAAATTTTACAAAAAACTTTTTTATTTATGAATATTTTTTAGTCGTGTTGTGCACAGAATTAAAGAGTCATCTGACTAGCGCAAAAATATTAAAAAAATTTGTCTCAGTAATTTTCCTTGGCCGCCATTGGCTAATTCAGTTTTTCAGTCCCAGATTAATTTTTTATTGTTCGATTTGTATAAAACAACGTTCATATGCTTCGTTGTCTCAATTGTCATTTTTTTTATTACCAAAAGTGTTATCTGTCGGCACCGGAAGTGGCATAATTTTACCAAAAACTACAATTTTGACAGTTATTTTCTTATATCGAAAACAAATATTATTTTTTGGAAAAATTATTTGACTCAAAGAGTGTGCCCTTTCAAGGCGCAAAAAATGTAGGAAGCAGTTTTTTTAATTTCGATTTCATTTTCGAGCAAATTCGATTAAGAGGCTAAAATGGTGTAAAATTGACCTATTTACAACCTATTCAGGCTTTTCAAATTTTAAAATATTTCTTTGTAACTTTTATAAACTTGTAGCTATCATCCATACGAAGAGAATATGCGTGAAAATTAGTTTGTAATATAAGCAGTTGCCGAGAAATAGGCAATTTTGCATGAGTCACTTTTCACGTAATTTTGGCTGTAAAAGAATCAATTATTATTCGATTTTCAATTTTCTTTCGCTAATGGATGCCTAATGCCATAGTGGACTATTTCAAACCATTTTACCTCCTACGCCGCCACCGGAAATGACGTCATTTGCTCAAAACTTAAATTTTAGCCTTCAAAAAACAATATTTTATTCAAATGAGTCGTATCTGTTATTTTTTTCAAATTGTGATATTTGATTCTATTGATCAAATAGATTGAACCCATACGATCATACAGATACCACAAAATGGTTTCTAACTTGTACGGTTGCAGAGAAATGGACAATTATCCTTGAGTCACTTTTCAAGGTTTTTGGTCTATAGAAGTGTCAGTTATTATTCGATTTTCATAAAATTTTCACCATATGATGTCTTGTGTCATTTATGATTTCATAGAACTAATTTAACATTTTCAGTATCACCGGAAGTAATGTCATTTTGGCAAAAACTGTATTTTTAGCCTTCAAAACAGACATTTTTTTCAAATGAGTCTGATTTGTAATATATTTCAAATTGTGATATTTGAACCCAATCAACAAATCGATTGAACCCATACGATCATATAGATACCAAAAAATAGTTTTTATCATGTACGGTTGCCGAGAAATAGACGATTTTCTACAAGTCACTTTTCAAGGTTTTTGGTCTATAAAAGTGGCAATTCTTATTCGATCTACATACTATTTTCGCCATATGATGCCTTATGCCATTTCTGATTTCATAAAACTAATTGAACATTTTCATTATCACCGGAAGTAATGAAATATTTCCAGGATCACTTACAAGTAACATATATATATATATATATATATATATATAAAATGAATTGATATTGCTGGATTTGGTTGATTCTTCGTCAATTTTATTTGATGTTTACAATGCTTATGTGGAAACCTGTTCGATGGTTTCATTGGTATCGGAAGTGACATATGTTCAAGGGTAACGTGGCACCGAAAGTGACGTGGCACCAGTGAAACCCGTCATTCCTGCATGCAGGTCTAGTTATTCTTATTATTATTATTATTATTCTTCTTTTGTTTTGAGTAGATCTCAGCAACTACGTGTCGCATCGTTACGATTTCTTCGGTTTTACTGGGAAAGTGGGTGTGACTTAGAGGATAAAGCTATTTTGAACGTTCTGCGACAATGCGAAATGTCCGAAATCACCGAAGTTATCGTTTTTACAAATATTGCGGTAATTTTAACAATAATCATGGGATTTTAACTTTCGATACATTTTGGCATAGCTGGAGACAGGGCACATAGCTGCGCTACTTTCGATTTTCGATTTTCGGCAAATCTTCGAAGATATTAGGCGCCAAATTTCGGAAATTTAAAATTTTACAAAAAACTTTTTTATTTATGAATATTTTTTAGTCGTGTTGTGCACAGAATTAAAGAGTCATCTGACTTGCGCAAAAATGTTAAAAAATTTTGTCTCAGTAATTTTCCTTGGCCTCCATTGGCTAATTCAGTTTTTCAGTCCTAGATTAATTTTTTATTGTTCGATTTGTATAAAACAAAGTTCATATGCTTCGTTGTCTCAATTGTCATTTTTTTTATTACCAAAAGTGTTATCTGTCGGCACCGGAAGTGGCATAATTTTACCAAAAACTACAATTTTGACAGTTAGGTACATTTTTTGAAAACAAATATTATTTTTTTGAAAAATTATATGACTCAAAGAGTGTGTCCTTTAAAGGCGCAAAAAATGTCGGAAGCAGTTTTTTTAATTTCTTTTTCATTTTCTAGCAAATTGGATTAAGAGGTGAAAAAAGGCGTAAAATTGACCTATTTACAACTCATTCAGGCTTTTCAGATTTTAAAATATTTTTACGTAACTTTTATAAACTTGTAGCTATAATCCATACGAAGAGAATGTATGTGAAAATTAGTTTGTAATATAAGCAGTTGCCGAGAAATAGGCAATTTTGCATGAGTCACTTTTCACGTAATTTTGGCTGTAAAAGAATCAATTATTATTCGATTTTCAATTTTCTTTCGCCATTGGATGCCTAATGCCATAGTGGACTATGTCAAACCATTTTACCCCTTGCGCTGCCACCGGAAATGACGTCATTTGCTCAAAACTTAAATTTTAGCCTTCAAAAAACAATATTTTATTCAAATGAGTCGTATTTGTTATTTTTTTCAAATTGTGATATTTGATTCTATTGATCAAATAGATTGAACCCATACAATCATACAGATACCACAAAATGGTTTCTAACTTGTACGGTTGCAGAGAAATGGGCGATTTTCCTTAAGTCACTTTTCAAGGTTTTTGGTCTATAAAAGTGTCAGTTATTATTCGATTTTCATAAAATTTTCACCATATGATATCTTGTGTCATTTATGATTTCATAGAACTAATTTAACATTTTCAGTATCACCGGAAGTAATGTCATTTTGGCAAAAACTGTATTTTTAGCCTTCAAAACAGACATTTTTTTCAAATGAGTCTGATTTGTAATATATTTCAAATTTTGATATTTGATTCCAATCAACAAATGGATTGAACCCATACGATCATATAGATACCAAAAGATAGTTTTTATCGTGTACGGTTGCCGAGAAATAGACGATTTTCTACAAGTCACTTTTCAAGGTTTTTGGTCTATAAAAGTGGCAATTCTCATTCGATTTACATACAATTTTCGCCATTATGCTGCCTTATGCCATTTCTGATTTCATAAAACTAATTGAACATTTTCATTATCACCGGAAGTAATGAAATTTTGCCAGGATCACTTACAAGTAACATATATATAAAATGAATTGATATTGCTGGATTTGGTTGATTCTTCGTCCATTTTATTTGATGTTTACAATGCTTATGTGGAAACCTGTTTGATGGTTTCATTGGTATCGGAAGTGACATATGTTTAAGGGTAACGTGGCACCGAAAGTGACGTGGCACCAGTGAAACCCGTCATTCCTGCATGCAGGTCTAGTTATTATTATTATTATTCTTCTTTTGTTTTGAGTAGATCTCAGCAACTACGTGTCGCATCGTTACGATTTCTTCGGTTTTACTGGGAAAGTGGGTGTGACTTAGAGGATAAAGCTATTTTGAACGTTCTGCGACAATGCGAAATGTCCGAAATCACCGAAGTTATCGTTTTTACAAATATTGCGGTAATTTTAACAATAATCATGGGATTTTAACTTTCGATACATTTTGGCATAGCTGGAGACAGGGCACATAGCTGCGCTACTTTCGATTTTTGATTTTCGGCAAATCTTCGAAGATATTAGGCGCAAAATTTCGGAAATTTAAAATTTTACAAAAAACTTTTTTATTTATGAATATTTTTTAGTCGTGTTGTGCACAGAATTAAAGAGTCATCTGACTTGCGCAAAAATGTTAAAAAATTTTGTCTCAGTAATTTTCCTTGGCCTCCATTGGCTAATTCAGTTTTTCAGTCCTAGATTAATTTTTTATTGTTCGATTTGTATAAAACAAAGTTCATATGCTTCGTTGTCTCAATTGTCATTTTTTTTATTACCAAAAGTGTTATCTGTCGGCACCGGAAGTGGCATAATTTTACCAAAAACTACAATTTTGACAGTTAGGTACATTTTTTGAAAACAAATATTATTTTTTTGAAAAATTATATGACTCAAAGAGTGTGTCCTTTAAAGGCGCAAAAAATGTCGGAAGCAGTTTTTTTAATTTCTTTTTCATTTTCTAGCAAGTTGGATTAAGAGGTGAAAAAAGGCGTAAAATTGACCTATTTACAACTCATTCAGGCTTTTCAGATTTTAAAATATTTTTACGTAACTTTTATAAACTTGTAGCTATAATCCATACGAAGAGAATGTATGTGAAAATTAGTTTGTAATATAAGCAGTTGCCGAGAAATAGGCAATTTTGCATGAGTCACTTTTCACGTAATTTTGGCTGTAAAAGAATCAATTATTATTCGATTTTCAATTTTCTTTCGCCATTGGATGCCTAATGCCATAGTGGACTATGTCAAACCATTTTACCCCTTGCGCTGCCACCGGAAATGACGTCATTTGCTCAAAACTTAAATTTTAGCCTTCAAAAAACAATATTTTATTCAAATGAGTCGTATTTGAAATTTTTTTCAAATTGTGATATTTGATTCTATTGATCAAATAGATTGAACCCATACGATCATACAGATACCACAAAATGGTTTCTAACTTGTACGGTTGCAGAGAAATGGGCGATTTTCCTTAAGTCACTTTTCAAGGTTTTTGGTCTATAAAAGTGTCAGTTATTATTCGATTTTCATAAAATTTTCACCATATGATATCTTGTGTCATTTATGATTTCATAGAAGTAATTTAACATTTTCAGTATCACCGGAAGTAATGTCATTTTGGCAAAAACTGTATTTTTAGCCTTCAAAACAGACATTTTTTTCAAATGAGTCTGATTTGTAATATATTTCAAATTATGATATTTGATTCCAATCAACAAATGGATTGAACCCATACGATCATATAGATACCAAAAGATAGTTTTTATCGTGTACGGTTGCCGAGAAATAGACGATTTTCTACAAGTCACTTTTCAAGGTTTTTGGTCTATAAAAGTGGCAATTCTCATTCGATTTACATACAATTTTCGCCATTATGCTGCCTTATGCCATTTCTGATTTCATAAAACTAATTGAACATTTTCATTATCACCGGAAGTAATGAAATTTTGCCAGGATCACTTACAAGTAACATTATAAAATGAATTGATATTGCTGGATTTGGTTGATTCTTCGTCCATTTTATTTGATGTTTACAATGCTTATGTGGAAACCTGTTTGATGGTTTCATTGGTATCGGAAGTGACATATGTTTAAGGGTAACGTGGCACCGAAAGTGACGTGGCACCAGTGAAACCCGTCATTCCTGCATGCAGGTCTAGTTAATTTTATAATTACCGCCGTAGCGGTCTTTTGATACATTGTTAATATTATTAAAATCCCCTCCTATTATTACACAATATGATTCATAATTACTTGTTATATGGTTTATTTGATTTAAAAGTGTACTAAAGTAAACACTTTGATCGTTATCAGCAATAGGACTATAAGTATTTACAATAATATATATGTGCATATAACTTTTAATGACTATTATATTATAGTAGCCTTTGCTGTCAGACAAAGTTTGAATAATGTCATAATTATTAGGGTTTCACACTGCGAAGCTTGTGTGAAACACTATTGTTTTTGTTAAAATTATTATTAGGGTTTCACACTGCGTAGCTTGTGTGAAACACTATTGTTTTTGTTAAAATTATTAGGGTTTCACACTGCGTAGCTTGTGTGAAACACTATTGTTTTTGTTAAAATTATTCTTCTTATTATTATTATTCAGATTCCAATTTGAATAGATCTCAGCAACTACGTGTCGCATCGTTATGATTTCTTCGGTTTTACTGGGAAAGTGGGTGTGACTTAGAGGATAAAGCTATTTTGAACGTTCTGCGACAATGCGAAATGTCCGAAATCACCAAATTATCGTTTTTTAAAATATTGCAGTAATTTTAACAATAATCATTGAATTTTAACTTTCGATACATTTTGGCATAGCCGGAGACAGGGCACATAGCTACACTACTTTCGATTTTTGATTTTCGGCAAATCTTCGAAGATATTAGGCGCCAAATTTCGAAAATTTAAAATTTTACAAAAAACTTTTTTATTTATGAATATTTTTTAGTCGTATTGTGCACAGAATTAAAGAGTCATCTGACTAGTGCAAAAATGTTAAAAAATTTTGTCTCAGTAATTTTCCTTGGCCGCCATTGGCTAATTCAGTTTTTCAGTCCTAGATTAATTTTTTATTGTTCGATTTGTATAAAACAAAGTTCATATGCTTCGTTGTCTCAATTGTCATTTTTTTTATTACCGGAAGTGTTATCTGTCGGCACCGGAAGTGGCATAATTTTACCAAAAACTACAATTTTGACAGTTAGGTACCATTTTTCGAAAACAAATATAATTTTTTGGAAAAATTATTTGACTCAAAGAGTGTGCCCTTTCATGGCGCAAAAAATGTCGGAAGCAGTTTTTTTAATTTCGATTTCATTTTCGAGCAAATTCGATTAAATGGCTAAAAATGGTGTAAAATTGACCTATTTACAACCTATTCAGGCTTTTCAGATTTTAAAATATTTCTTCGTAACTTTGATAAACTTGTAGCTATAATCCATACGAAGAAAATGTATGTTAAAATTAGTTTGTAATATAAGCAGTTCCCAAGAAATGGGCAGTTCTGTACAAGTCACTGTTTTCGTTATTTTGCCTGTAAAATAGTCAATTATTATTGGATTTTTATAAAAGTGACATCATTTGATTCAAAAAGCATGTAGCGTCATATCAAGTTGATTACAATTTAAAATTGACACCGGAAGTGACGTCATTTGGTCAAAAACTGCATTTTAAACTTTTTAAATCAATGTTTAATTTAACCATGAATAACTTAATATGTATTAATAATTTTAACTTTTGGTTTAAATTCACATATAAATACAACTTAGATGGTCATATAGATATCATAAAATTGTTTCTAACTTGTTCGGTTGCCGAGAAATAGACGGTTTTCTACAGGTCACTTTTGAAGGTTTCGGGGCCATAAAAGTGTCAATTATTATTCGATTTTCATAAACGTTACACCATGTTATACCTAATGCCATTTGTGATTTCATACAAGTAATTTTAGATTTTCATTATCACCGGAAGTAACGTCATTTTGGCAAAAACTGAATTTTTAGCCTTCAAAACAGATATTTTATTCAAATGAGTCTGTTTTGAAATCTTTTTCAAATTATGGTCTTTGATGCCAATCAACAAATAGAATGAACCCATTCGATCATACAGATACCAAAAAATGGTTTCTAACTTCTACGGTTGCAGAGAAATAGCAGATTTTCTACAAGTCACTTTTCAATTTTTTTGGTCTTTAAAAGTGGCAATTATTATTCGATTTACATAAAATTTTCGCCATTATGCTGCCTTATGCCATTTCTGATTTCATAAGACTAATTGAACATTTTCATTATCACCGGAAGTAATGAAATTTTGCCAGGATCACTTACAAGTAACAAATGTATAAAATGACTTGATATTGCTGGATTGATTGGTTGATTCAACGTCCATTTTATTTGTGTGCAATGTTAATTTGGAAACCTGTTTAGTGGTTTCGTTGGTACCGGAAGTGACATATGTTCAAGTGTAACTTGGCACCGAAAGTGACATGTTTAAGAGTAACTTGGCACCAGTGAAACCCGTCATTCCTGCATGCAGGTCTAGTTATTAGGGTTTCACACTGCGTAGCTTGTGTGAAACACTATTGTTTTTGTTAAAATTATTATTCTTATTATTAAGCTTTCATATTACATATGAAAGCTTATTGTTTCTGTTAAGATTATTATTGTTATTTTTTTTTTGTGTTTTGTCCACAAATCGGATTTCTCAGAATCTAACCATAGGATCGTTCTGAAACTTTTACCTATCCCCCCAAAAATGGGTGGTGGCTGTTGATTAAATATATTTTCAAAACGTTTTACGAATCCGAAATCACCGAATTTTACGAACGAAAAAACTGACAATGCATAGTCGTAACTTTGTTATTTTTTGACCGATTTTACTAATTCTTTTTTCTTTGAATACCTTGAAAAAAATCATTTTCATCTGCAGTTTCGCATTTTCCAATTTCGAAAATTCGTCGCTGTGATTTCGAACCGGAAGTTTAGACCAATTTGAGAACTTCTTTAATAGTTGTACGATTTTCATGAAATTTAGTGTATAAGTAGATGTTACCGATGTGACTTCAAAAATATAATTATAATTTTTCTAAATTATCTCCCCTTGACGAAATTAAGGATCAAAGTTTTCAAAAAAATCGTCGAAATATATGTCAGAATGACCTAATTTTTTTCTTTGATACTAGACAAGTAATTACTGATTCGTACACAAAATATGGAGTTTGTCGATCGAACCGGAAGTGCCACCATCTTTAAACGAGAAAAATCAAAAAGGCTTTTTTGCTATTTTACTTACAGACTCGGGAGTTATATTTTCAGAATCCTTGAAGGAATGCCTAAAAATCTGTCGGATCCGAATTTTGATTTCGGTCACGTGATGGTCACCATTTTGAATTGAAAATGAAAAATATAAGCAATTTGAAGGGCCGGGACTTTGGAATACAATAACTCTCCTTCTAATTAAGCTAGAATGTTCAAACTTCTTGTAGACTTTCACTAGGTCAATGTCATGATTGAGTTCAAAGATGAGCATTTTCTGCTTAGGGTAAGCAGAGATAAGCATGCTGATTTGTTGATTCTTTAGGGCACGATAACTTCGGTTATAATGAAGGGAGGGCGGAGAAACTTTTGTCAATAGAGAGTCTAATAGCTAGCCTGTTGTTTGAAATCATTGTATCATTTTTTTTAAATATCAGGGATAGCCGAAAAAAAGAGATTGAAAATCCAAAAAGTCGTATTTTTACAATTTGGAGCATGTTTAGAGGTCTTTCTCGTAAAGTCAACATAATATTTTTTGGGAACTTCTTCTACAAAGAGTCTTATTGGTAGTCTTTTATATGAAACCATCGATCAACAGTCCAACATATCAGGAGTAGAAGAACAAAAGGATCGAAAATTGAAAACGGCACCCTTTCATTGTTAAGTGAAACATGCAGTGTGGGTGACTACAATCTACACATTTAGTCATCGTATAGAGCTTATTCAACAGTATCGAATTCCAGCTGCTTAGGGATATTTTACGTGCACTCCAATGTGTACACGGGACCTTGGTTTTTCGTCCCATCCGAACGACTAGACAGCTGTGCTTGTCAGGCCCTCCGTTCTCCCTCACTGACAACGGGGAACCACGCCGGGAAATCAAGATGAACTTTCTCCGTGCAGAACTTTCAATTCAGGCCAAACGTTTATTGCATACGATTAAGCTGGTCAGTTGGAGCTTATTTTCAAAAGTTTTGTAATAATCGGTTGGTAATTAAAGTACCGTGCACATTAAACTGTTAAAACAGAAAATTTCGCCCGGTTGAAATGTTTCTTGCTATAAGTCAGCAATTTTCCGAATTCAGGGAGGCTGAATGGTTAGCATGTGCGCGCTCTATCGTAACGTCTGTCATTGAGTCAATGGGCGTCGTTTCGATCTCCAGGTTGCACGTGACATGAAGTATGATGTCCAACCTCGTGGGTTTTCTCCGTGTTCTTCGGTTTCCTCCCAACGGCTAAAGACCAGTAAGCGCAAGGGGAGTTTTTAAATAAAATTAAAAAACATATGTTAGTCACGAAATGACCTAGTTTGTGTCGAATGGGCATTAGGCCGCATTTCTCTCTTTCTCTTTTATTTTTAAAGTTTTGTAATAATCGGTTGGTAATCAAAGGTACTGTACAAGTGATAAAACAGAAAATTTCGCCCGGTTGTAATGTTTCTCACTTTAAAGTCAGCAATTTGCCGATTTTAAGGGGCAAACGTTTATTGCGAACGCTTAAGCTAGTCAGGGGGAGCTTATATTTAAAAGTTTTGTAATATTCGGTTGATAACTAAAGGTACCGTGCAAATTAAACTGTTAAAATAGAAAATTTGGCCCGGTTGAAATGTTTCTCACTGTAGGTCAGCAATTTGCCGATTTTAGGGAGGTTGCGTGGCTGAATGGTTAGCACGTGCGCTCTGTATCATAACGTCTGTCATTGAGTCAACTGGCGTTGTTTCGATTTCTTGGTTGTACGTGACAAGGAGTATGGTCGCCTGTCCAACCTCGTAGGCCGCAACGCCGCTGCCCGGGTAAAATTTCCCTCATTGCACACTTTATGGCATATGCCCGTCTTCATTAGCCCATTTTAGGAGCAGAACAGTAGGACGTTAAACCCCATTGAATTTCATTTCATTTTGTCTATGTTGCTTATTTATTATAGTGGATAAATATTTTTCTGGTTCTAGCAATTATTTAATTTCTGCATAGAAATCTTGCTTTGGCCAGTTTTTTTATTGCAGAGTGCCATTCTTGTAAAATTCAGTCTATGATCTTTTGTATAAAACATGCTTAAGAAGTCGTCACGATTTCCTACTTAAAACCAAACATATTGGAAATATTAGTCTGGCATTATTAAATCCTAATTTTATTGGTCTTATTTAAAATTAAACTTTCATTTAACTATGAACAACCCATAACGTGTCTCTTTAAAACAAATAAATACTCTAAAACAGTAGCTCAACCCTTTGACCTAAACTCATTAATTTACGATTTTGTTGTGAGCGACTTGTTATTCTCTCTATATGACATATTGCACGTGTCTGATTTCAAAGGGGTGGGGTGGCTGAATGGTTAGCACGCGCGCCTGTCATTGAGTTAACTAGCGTGTTTTCGAATGCCCGGTTGTACGTGACAAGGAGAAAGGTCGCCTGTCCAACCTGCCATTTTTAATTTTTTTTCCCGCCATTTTCATTTCATTTTCTCATCCGTCTCATTACAGTAATACAAGTTTCAGTTATTTCCCTTTAGTTTTTAGATTATTGTTATGCCTGGGTGCAATGTTTCATACTATATTTATACTTGTAACTTCGCGAGTTTTTGACCAATTTTGATAATTTTTTCTTCTTATCCTTTTATTTAGGATACTTGATACAATCAATGACACGTGACGATGAATATGAAAGCTTTCATATCTGCATGGGACAGTAGCAGATCTAGTTATTCTTATTATTATTCCAATTCCACTTTGACTATATCTCAGCAACTACTTGTCGCATCGTTACGATTTCTTCGGTTTTACTGGAAAAGTGGGTGTGACTTAGAGGATAAAGCTATTTTGAACGTTCTGCGACAATGCGAAATGTCCGAAATCACCGAAGTTATCGTTTTTGAAAATATTGCAGTAATTTAAACAATAATCATTGGATTTTAACTTTCGATACATTTTGGCATAGTCGGAGACAGGGCACATAGCTACGCTACTTTCGATTTTTGATTTTCGGCATATCTTCGAAGATATTAGGCGCCAAATTTCGAAAATTTAAAATTTTACAAAAAACTTTTTTATTTATGAATATTTTTTTAGTCGTGTTGTGCACAGAATTAAAGAGTCATCTGACTAGCGCAAAAATAGTAAAAAAAATTGTCTCAGTAATTTTCCTTGGCCGCCATTGGCTAATTCAGTTTTTCAGTCCCAGATTAATTTTTTATTGTTCGATTTGTATAAAACAAAGTTCATATGCTTTGTTGTCTCAATTGTCATTTTTTTTATTACCAAAAGTGGTATCTGTCGGCACCGGAAGTGGCATAATTTTACCAAAAACTACAATTTTGACAGTTATTTTCTTATATCGAAAACAAATATTATTTTTTGGAAAAATTATTTGACTCAAAGAGTGCGCCCTTTCAAGGCGCAAAAAAGGTAGGAAGCAGTTTTTTCAATTTCGATTTCATTTTCGAGCAAATTCGATTAAGAGGCTAAAATGGTGTAAAATTGACCTATTTACAACCTATTCAGGCTTTTCAAATTTTAAAATATTTCTTTGTAACTTTTATAAACTTGTAGCTATCATCCATACGAAGAGAATATGCGTGAAAATTAGTTTGTAATATAAGCAGTTGCTGAGAAATAGGCAATTTTGCATGAGTCACTTTTCACGTAATTTTGGCTGTAAAAGAATCAATTATTATTCGATTTTCAATTTTCTTTCGCCATTGGATGCCTAATGCCATAGTGGACTATTTCAAACCATTTTACCTCTTACGCCGCCACCGGCAATGACGTCATTTGCTCAAAACTTAAATTTTAGCCTTTAAAAACAATATTTTATTCAAATGAGTCGTACTTGTTATTTTTTTCAAATTATGATATTTGATTCTATTGATCAAATAGATTGAACCCATACGATCATACAGATACCACAAAATGGTTTCTAACTTGTACGGTTGCAGAGAAATGGACAATTTTCCTTAAGCCACTTTTCAAGGTTTTTGGTCTATAAAAGTGTCAGTTATTATTCGATTTTCATAAAATTTTCACTATATGATATCTTATGTCATTGATGATTTCATAGAACTAATTTAACATTTTCAGTATCACCGGAAGTAATGTCATTTTGGCAAAAACTGTATTTTTAGCCTTCAAAACAGATATTTTTTTCAAATGAGTCTGATTTGTAATATATTTCAAATTATGATATTTGATCCCAATCAACAAATCGATTGAACCCATACGATCATATAGATACCAAAAAATAGTTTTTATCATGTACGGTTGCCGAGAAATAGACGATTTTCTACAAGTCACTTTTCAAGGTTTTTGGTCTATAAAAGTGGCAATTCTTATTCGATCTACATACTATTTTCGCCATATGATGCCTTATGCCATTTCTGATTTCGTAAAACTAATTGAACATTTTCATTATCACCGGAAGTAATGAAATTTTTCCAGGATCACTTACAAATAACATATATGAATTGATATTGCTGGATTTGGTTGATTCTTCGTCAATTTTATTTGATGTTTACAATGCTTATGTGGAAACCTGTTCGATGGTTTCATTGGTATCGGAAGTGACATATGTTCAAGGGTAACGTGGCACCGAAAGTGACGTGGCACCAGTGAAACCCGTCATTCCTGCATGCAGGTCTAGTTAGGGTTTCACACTGCGAAGCTTGTGTGAAACACTATTGTTTTTGTTAAAATTATTATTCTTATTATTATTATTCTTCTTTTGTCTTGAGTAGATCTCAGCAACTGCTTGTCGCATCGTTACGATTTCTTCGGTTTTACTGGGAAAGTGGGTGTGACTTAGAGGATAAAGCTATTTTGAACGTTCTGCGACAATGCGAAATGTCCGAAATCACCAAATTATCGTTTTTTAAAATATTGCAGTAATTTTAACAATAATCATTGAATTTTAACTTTCGATACATTTTGGCATAGCCGGAGACAGGGCACATAGCTACGCTACTTTCGATTTTTGATTTTCGGCAAATCTTCGAAGATATTAGGCGCCAAATTTCGAAAATTTAAAATTTTACAAAAAACTTTTTTATTTATGAATATTTTTTAGTCGTATTGTGCACAGAATTAAAGAGTCATCTGACTAGTGCAAAAATGTTAAAAAATTTTGTCTCAGTAATTTTTCTTGGCCGCCATTGGCTAATTCAGTTTTTCAGTCCTAGATTAATTTTTTATTGTTCGATTTGTATAAAACAAAGTTCATATGCTTCGTTGTCTCAATTGTCATTTTTTTTATTACCGGAAGTGTTATCTGTCGGCACCGGAAGTGGCATAATTTTACCAAAAACTACAATTTTGACAGTTAGGTACCATTTTTCGAAAACAAATATTATTTTTTGGAAAAATTATTTGACTCAAAGTATGTGCCCTTTCAAGGCGCAAAAAATGTCGGAAGCAGTTTTTTTAATTTCGATTTCATTTTCGAGCAAATTCGATTAAATGGCTAAAAATGGTGTAAAATTCACCTATTTACAACCTATTCAGGCTTTTTAGATTTTAAAATATTTCTTCGTAACTTTTATAAACTTGTAGCTATAATCCATACGAAGAAAATGTATGTTAAAATTAGTTTGTAATATAAGCAGTTCCCAAGAAATGGGCAGTTCTGTACAAGTCACTGTTTTCGTTATTTTGCCTGTAAAATAGTCAATTATTATTGGATTTTTATAAAAGTGACATCATTTGATTCAAAAAAGCATGTAGCGTCATATCAAGTTGATTACAATTCAAAATTGACACCGGAAGTGACGTCATTTGGTCAAAAACTGCATTTTAAACTTTTTAAATCAATGTTTTATTCAACTATGAATAACTTAATATGTATTAATAATTTTAACTTTTGGTTTAAATTCACATATAAATACAACTCATATGGTCATATAGATATCATAAAATTGTTTCTAACTTGTTCGGTTGCCGAGAAATAGACGGTTTTCTACAGGTCACTTTTGAAGGTTTCGGGGCCCTAAAAGTGTCAATTATTATTCGATTTTCATTAACGTTACACCATGTTATACCTAATGCCATTTGTGATTTCATACAAGTAATTTAAGATTTTCATTATCACCGGAAGTAATGTGATTTTGGCAAAAACTGAATTTTTAGCCTTCAAAACAGATATTTTATTCAAATGAGTCTGTTTTGAAATCTTTTTCAAATTATGGTATTTGATGCCAATCAACAAATAGAATGAACCCATACGATCATACAGATACCAAAAAATGGTTTCTAACTTGTACGGTTGCAGAGAAATAGCAGATTTTCTAAAAGTCACTTTTCAAGTTTTTTGGTCTTTAAAAGTGGCAATTATTATTCGATTTACATAAAATTGTCACTATATGATATCGTATGCCATTTCTGATTTCATAAGACTAATTGAACATTTTCATTAACACCGGAAGTAATTTAATTTTGTCAAGATCGTTTACAAGTAACAAATGTATAAAATGACTTGATATTGCTGGATTGATTGGTTGATTCTGCGTCCATTTTATTTGTGTGCAATGTTAATTTGGAAACCTGTTTAGTGGTTTCGTTGGTACCGGAAGTGACATATGTTCAAGTGTAACTTGGCACCGAAAGTGACATGTTTAAGAGTAACTTGGCACCAGTGAAACCCGTCATTCCTGCATGCAGGTCTAGTTCTTATTATTATTATTCAGATTCCAATTTGAATAGATCTCAGCAACTACGTGTCGCATCGTTATGATTTCTTCGGTTTTACTGGGAAAGTGGGTGTGACTTAGAGGATAAAGCTATTTTGAACGTTCTGTGACAATGCGAAATGTCCGAAATCACCAAATTATCGTTTTTTAAAATATTGCAGTAATTTTAACAATAATCATTGAATTTTAACTTTCGATACATTTTGGCATAGCCGGAGACAGGGCACATAACTACGCAACTTTCGATTTTTAATTTTCGGCAAATCTTCGAAGATATTAGGCGCCAAATTTCGAAAATTTAAAATTTTACAAAAAACTTTTTTATTTATGAATATTTTTTAGTCGTATTGTGCACAGAATTAAAGAGTCATCTGACTAGTGCAAAAATGTTAAAAAATTTTGTCTCAGTAATTTTCCTTGGCCGCCATTGGCTAATTCAGTTTTTCAGTCCTAGATTAATTTTTTATTGTTTGATTTGTATAAAACAAAGTTCATATGCTTCGTTGTCTCAATTGTCATTTTTTTTATTACCGGAAGTGTTATCTGTCGGCACCGGAAGTGGCATAATTTTACCAAAAACTACAATTTTGACAGTTAGGTACCATTTTTCGAAAACAAATATTATTTTTTGGAAAAATTATTTGTCTCAAAGAGTGTGCCCTTTCAAGGCGCAAAAAATGTCGGAAGCAGTTTTTTTAATTTCGATTTCACTTTCGAGCAAATTCGATTAAATGGCTAAAAATGGTGTAAAATTGACCTATTTACAACCTATTCAGGCTTTTC
Source organism: Patella caerulea (assembly GCA_036850965.1). Taxonomy (NCBI): domain Eukaryota; kingdom Metazoa; phylum Mollusca; class Gastropoda; family Patellidae; genus Patella; species Patella caerulea. Next base: position 41,759,279 of record JAZGQO010000001.1, on the reverse strand, counting down.
AGATTTTAAAATATTTCTTCGTAACTTTGATAAACTTGTAGCTATAATCCATACGAAGAAAATGTATGTTAAAATTAGTTTGTAATATAAGCAGTTCCCAAGAAATGGGCAGTTCTGTACAAGTCACTGTTTTCGTTATTTTGCCTGTAAAATAGTCAATTATTATTGGATTTTTATAAAAGTGACATCATTTGATTCAAAAAGCATGTAACGTCATATCAAGTTGATTACAATTTAAAATTGACACCGGAAGTGACGTCATTTGGTCAAAAACTGCATTTTAAACTTTTTAAATCAATGTTTTATTCAACCATGAATAACTTAATATGTATTAATAATTTTAACTTTTGGTTTAAATTCACATATAAATACAACACATATGGTCATATAGATATCATAGAATTGTTTCTAAATTGTTCGGTTGCCGAGAAATAGACGGTTTTCTACAGGTCACATTTGAAGGTTTCGGGGCCATAAAAGTGTCAATTATTATTCGATTTTCATAAACGTTACACCATGTTATACCTAATGCCATTTGTGATTTCATACAAGTAATTTAAGATTTTCATTATCACCGGAAGTAACGTCATTTTGACAAAAACTGAATTTTTCGCCTTCAAAACAGATATTTTATTCAAATGAGTCTGTTTTGAAATGGTTTTCAAATTATGGTATTTGATGCCAATCAACAAAAAGAATGAACCCATACGATCATACAGATACCAAAAAATGGTTTCTAACTTGTACGGTTGCAGAGAAATAGCAGATTTTCTACAAGTCACTTTTCAGGTTTTTTGGTCTTTAAAAGTGGCAATTATTATTCGATTTACATAAAATTGTCACTATATATCGTATGCCATTTCTGATTTCATAAGACTAATTGAACATTTTCATTAACACCGGAAGTAATTTAATTTTGTCAAGATCATTTACAAGTAACAAATGTATAAAATGACTTGATATTGCTGGATTGATTTGTTGATTCTACGTCCATTTTATTTGTGTGCAATGTTAATTTGGAAACCTGTTTAGTGGTTTCGTTGGTACCGGAAGTGACATATGTTCAAGTGTAACTGGGCACCGAAAGTGACATGTTTAAGAGTAACTTGGCACCAGTGAAACCCGTCATTCCTGCATGCAGGTCTAGTTCTTATTATTATTATTATTATTATTCTTCTTTTGTTTTGAGTAGATCTCAGCAACTACGTGTCGCATCGTTACGATTTCTTCGGTTTTACTGGGAAAGTGGGTGTGACTTAGAGGATAAAGCTATTTTGAACGTTCTGCGACAATGCGAAATGTCCGAAATCACCGAAGTTATCGTTTTTACAAATATTGCGGTAATTTTAACAATAATCATGGGATTTTAACTTTCGATACATTTTGGCATAGCTGGAGACAGGGCACATAGCTGCGCTACTTTCGATTTTTGATTTTCGGCAAATCTTCGAAGATATTAGGCGCCAAATTTCGGAAATTTAAAATTTTACAAAAAACTTTTTTATTTATGAATATTTTTTAGTCGTGTTGTGCACAGAATTAAAGAGTCATCTGACTTGCGCAAAAATGTTAAAAAATTTTGTCTCGGTAATTTTCCTTGGCCTCCATTGGCTAATTCAGTTTTTCAGTCCTAGATTAATTTTTTATTGTTCGATTTGTATAAAACAAAGTTCATATGCTTCGTTGTCTCAATTGCCATTTTTTTTATTACCAAAAGTGTTATCTGTCGGCACCGGAAGTGGCATAATTTTACCAAAAACTACAATTTTGACAGTTAGGTACATTTTTTGAAAACAAATTATATTTTTTTAAAAATTTATATGACTCAAAGAGTGTGTCCTTTAAAGGCGCAAAAAATGTCGGAAGCAGTTTTTTTAATTTCTTTTTCATTTTCTAGCAAATTGGATTAAGAGGTGAAAAAAGGCGTAAAATTGACCTATTTACAACTCATTCAGGCTTTTCAGATTTTAAAATATTTTTACGTAACTTTTATAAACTTGTAGCTATAATCCATACGAAGAGAATGTATGTGAAAATTAGTTTGTAATATAAGCAGTTGCCGAGAAATAGGCAATTTTGCATGAGTCACTTTTCACGTAATTTTGGCTGTAAAAGAATCAATTATTATTCGATTTTCAATTTTCTTTCGCCATTGGATGCCTAATGCCATAGTGGACTATGTCAAACCATTTTATCCCTTGCGCTGCCACCGGAAATGACGTCATTTGCTCAAAACGTAAATTTTAGCCTTCAAAAAACAATATTTTATTCAAATGAGTCGTATTTGTTATTTTTTTCAAATTGTGATATTTGATTCTATTGATCAAATAGATTGAACCCATACGATCATACAGATACCACAAAATGGTTTCTAACTTGTACGGTTGCAGAGAAATGGGCGATTTTCCTTAAGTCACTTTTCAAGGTTTTTGGTCTATAAAAGTGTCAGTTATTATTCGATTTTCATAAAATTTTCACCATATGATATCTTGTGTCATTTATGATTTCATAGAACTAATTTAACATTTTCAGTATCACCGGAAGTAATGTCATTTTGGCAAAAACTGTATTTTTAGCCTTCAAAACAGCCATTTTTTTCAAATGAGTCTGATTTGTAATATATTTCAAATTATGATATTTGATTCCAATCAACAAATGGATTGAACCCATACGATCATATAGATACCAAAAGATAGTTTTTATCGTGTACGGTTGCCGAGAAATAGGCGATTTTCTACAAGTCACTTTTCAAGGTTTTTGGTTTATAAAAGTGGCAATTCTCATTCGATTTACATACAATTTTCGCCATTATGCTGCCTTATGCCATTTCTGATTTCATAAAACTAATTGAACATTTTCATTATCACCGGAAGTAATGAAATTTTGCCAGGATCACTTACAAGTAACATATATATAAAATGAATTGATATTGCTGGATTTGGTTGATTCTTCGTCCATTTTATTTGATGTTTACAATGCTTATGTGGAAACCTGTTTGATGGTTTCATTGGTATCGGAAGTGACATATGTTTAAGAGTAACGTGGCACCGAAAGTGACGTGGCACCAGTGAAACCCACCATTCCTGCATGCAGGTCTAGTTATTTTTATTATTAATCAAAACAAGGGTTCCTGCGGTATTGGATTTACCATGAGCGAAAAAAATATCGCCTTTCCATTCATTTCTCCATGACCTTTCATCTAAAATGGTAGAATGGCTTTCTTGAATAAATGTTATGTCATTATTTTGTTTTCTTAGCCATGAGAATATTTTTAATCTTTTATTCTTGCATCTTATACCTCGAACGTTAATTGATAATAAATTTAGATAACTCATTTAGAAAAGTAAGATTTAGATGTATTATACAGATCTGGCTTTGGTATTGAAAACCGGTTATCATCAGGAAAATAATTGGTGTTTAACCTTCTTGATCGCGCGCCAACCGTTTCAAATCCGTCGTTTGATAGAGTGTCGTAGTTTCTGTTTGTAGGGGTAGATGATAGCGGTCCCCGAGAATTCAATTCTTGGGTGGTGTCTGGAGCTGCATCGATGTGACTCGAATCCACTGATTTTAATTCCGTTTGTTCGTTAATAGGCATACAATTATTGGTGGTAGTTGCTGCATTGGCAAAAGTACCCTGAGGCCTTATGAACTGACTAAGTTCGGTATCATAATTGACTGTAGATATTTTACCGTCTAGAGATTTCACCATAATTCTACCGTCGTTTGTCCAACAACCGTCTATTAGTTTACTTTTGTAGAGGTCTCTGGTTTTCCGATACAAAATCGACCTGCTTTTAGTTAGGGCTTCGTTTATATAGATTTTGAATTTTCTACCGTTATTGTTTGTTTTTAGGCGTTTCTTGTTACCAAATACTAGAGCTCTGCATCGATAGCTGATAAAGCGAACTATAATGTCCCGGCAATATCCTGGGCGCACCGGACCAACGCGATGCGTTCTGCCAATATCATGTAATGAAAGTTGGATATTCAAATGATTGGTAATTTCACAATTTATAATGTCAAGAATTATATAATCGGTGTTTTCTCTTTCACCTGGTCCGACTTCAGGTATACCGCTAAACTTGAGACATGTACGTCTAGAATATTGTTCCAGATCATCAATCTTACTTTCCAACTGGGTTATACGTTCATTCAAATTATTTATAATATCGGGCTGAAGTTGGGATACTAAATGTGCTCTCGCGTTATCATTTTTCAATAGATCGGTAATAAAGGTTTTTAACGACTGTTCATCCTTTAGCAATGTGTCTAGAAAACTAGTTGCTGTGTTGTCAGAAGATGAGGCGTCCGCCCTTTTTCGTTTATTTGAATTGTCAGGTTTTACTTTTTTGTTGGATTTTTTCTTGCTATTATCGACATTTTTATTGCTGCTCATGCTGAAGAGCCCCGATTAATTGGTTGTGAGTGAACTGCTAGCATAGAAAGGTGAACATGGCCGGATTGAATACTTCTCACGATATTAAATGTTGTATAAACTGAGAATCTTTAAACTATGTTACTTAACTTTTAAGATGATTCATCTCCTAAATCCATGACTTGGCTAAATCCAGAAGAAAATGCACATATATTGGTCAGTTAAATCACATTGTATAATTCATTGTTAAACTCATCAGGTCACGGTTGACCACCTCGCGGAGCGTCAGAAACATACGTCCTCTCACCTCGACAACCTTTCGCCTGGGCCCCGTTTCTGTGTATTGTCTTGGTTGAGAAATTTGATATGGTTTCCGTCTTTGACATACCAGTTCGAAAGCTGAACCATTGACCAACTTATTCATCCAAAGATGAATACAAAACAATTTACCTACTTACTACAGTTCGGAAACTGACATAAAACATGGCCTTATCGGTATCTCCCCTATTTGATATGGGGAAAGTCGGGCATTTCGGACCATCATTGTGTTTGAAGAATTCGTGTTGATAAAGGGTTGACCAGGCGATACTATGTTTTGATTCAGGGCCAAAATATCAATTCTTGAACGACGAATACAAAGGATATAAAGATCCATTCACCACTTAAAGCTTATCATTATTTAGCAATATTTAACACACGAAGGTGTTTCCTGGGTAATGTCGAAAACCAGTTAATCTTTAACTGTGTGAAGTTATCAACATCAACATGTTGACAGTTCAGAGAATCATTAGGTTAATGTGCTTGTACTGAGGCCTACGTAATTTGACGACGTAATCTGTACATATTTATGGTGATGATAAATTGTTTTTGATAAGCATAAATTATGACGTCATCGAGTTGTTATGACAGACGCCTCTTTCAGAAAGGGGTGGTGTACTAATTTGTTTCTGAAAAGATGCAACATTCTCCACCACAACTTTCTCGAATGTAATTAATTCTTATTCGAATTAATTTTCTAATGACAATTAAAACGATAGACAAGAGCGGAAATGCGCCTACACAACGACTATGTCTCGAAAGAAAAATGGCCAAAGACAGCAGCTTATCTGGAAGGATTGGGACCGGGAACCGACCCGGGCTCCCGTGTCGGAGCGGACCCTTTTACTGACCGAGGAGCTCGGACGGGGAGGGGGGGGGGGGCTCTCCCCCTGGACATTTTTGAAAAATGCACCCCAAATATGCGATTTGTTGCAATATCTGATTATAATCTCTGTCAAATAATATATTTCATAAATCGATTAACTCGGTTGAAATTCGGAATCCCCATTGCAGGATTCCGAATTCTGACCCACACCCAGCACACCCAGAAAGTCTATTATACCAGCCCATTCCAGACTCCAGTGATGGCGTGGCGGCCCCTTAAAAGCCACCGGCCACATACAATATGTTCATCATGGCTCCATGGTCTGTCCAATACCAGTGGGGGGGGGGATGTCCTAATGGTCTAGAGTGCCGCGCTTAGGCCTCTAGCTGGTTGGTCACCTCTGGCTCGCAGGTGTGGTTTCGATCCCTGGTGTGAGCGTATGTGGTAACCTAGTGGGTTTCCTCCGGGCACTCCGGTTTCCTCCCACTGCTAAAGACCCCTACGCACAAGCGTATTATTGAAATAAAATTAAACCATATGTTAGTCCCGAAATGACCTAGTTTGTGTTGAGTAGACGTTAAACCCCATTTCTCTCTCTCTCTCTGTCCAATACCCCCCTCTCCCATATAATGTTCAGCAGAAAAAGATTTTTTTTAGACGAATTGGACAAAATTATTTTTTTCATTTTTTGTCCGACCGGCCCTCCAAACGTCGTCCGACCGACCCTAATCGCCCGACGGCCCAATCCGCCCCTGTGTTGATGAAATTTGATAAGGATACTGTATTACTTCTTTATGGCTGCAAAAAATCTATTCCATGTTGTTTTCATAAGCTTTTATAATATACATCCCGAACAAAAGGTCTTACTTATAAGGTTCATGTTCTCCGACATCAAAGCTTCATATGAAATTTGGTCATTTTGTTGAATATTGTCAGCTGAAGCATCATGCAAGATATAATGGTTTTGATAAGAGACAGATTTCCCCAGTAGTTTAGATATCAGATCGAGGTCAGTCGTTACGCCCTATGTTAAAGATGCATTATGTAAGATATAGATAACAAAAAAACATGTCGTTTTGCTATGATAGTTCAAAAATAGATAATGCAAAATTAACATTATGAAAATTTAATTCAGATTACTTTATTCTGAGCGAAGTTATCACCGTTTGAAGTTTTGACAAGGTATGACATATTAGATACTTGGCCTTGATTCGCCATTTTTAAATTAAATCCGTCTTTCAATGCGTTTAAATCTCGACAAATCGGTGGTCAATTATAGGCATGTAATGTATAATATATTAATATTTCATATAACTTTTAAAACCAAAATAACGACCTGTAATAGGCAGATTTAGCTCTTACACAGCGCTTCAAACTAGAACTGAAATTTACCGCTATAACAACAGTAAGTTGTGACATCAAAGTCCGACAAAACAGTACTTGATTGATATTCTTTTCTAAAACTCGTACATGTACTATGTTAACACTATTTGAGCGGTGGATCTGCAAATTAGAGTGAAGTTCCCATGCATTCATATTGTGCGTTTTGAATTACTGTACTTTAAATACTGTACTCGTTTTCTCTGGACCCGACCACCAGATATGTAATTCAACACAATCAGTGACCACTTACTTAAGTTATATTATTACCTGGGCGCTGTTTCACGAAATTTGTGTGTCAAGTAGAGTGTTTTCGATCCCAAACTTGTGGAAGTATGATTGCCTGCCACACCGCACGGGTTTCCTCTGGGCCCCTGCTTTCTAAGCACTGTTAAAGACCCCGACGCTCATGGTACTCAGTAAAATATATATGTACCACTTCCCCCCGAAATGACCTAATTAGTGTCAAGTGGACGTTAAACCACCCTTGTTCTCTCTCTGTCTCACACCAGTGAGATAATCATCAAAACCATTTCTGAGAGGAAATCAAGTCTGAAGATCCACGTATCGGTGCCTGTCAGATTTCACATATCTGACCAATAATCTGATCTGAATTTAATGTATAACAAAATTCAAATTCGTTTCATTTTCTTTCCAGTTACTAACATACAAATTTGATACGTTTCACATTTACATGACGTAATCATTAAATGTTGATGACAGAGCATTTTATTTGTATAGTTTAGTGTGTAAGATGAACCAAGATTTGAATGAGATGAGAGGATTTAGCGCTAGTTATTTTTAATTAGAATCCACGTCTTTATTACTACTGCACTTGGATTGTTATCTTTTAACAGAGGAAATGGGTCTCTTCTCAAATTTGGCGTTAACAAGACGAACAATTAACTACAGATTGTATTAGACGAATTGTCATAAAATGTAACATCAGACATTATTAAGTTTATTTTTTCCAAAAGCGTTTGGAAGTGATGCGGGGAGGATGACTGCAATCTTGATAACTTCAGTTTATATCAGTGAAAATACGAAACTTCGTTTTTATAGTCTGACAGATTTTGAAAATAAACATCAGAATTCTCCCGCGCCGACTAAATCGAGCTCCGAGCAACTTGCCAAAACAAATGATAGGAAGGGATATAAATCGGCGTAAAACTGTCTCCTAACTTTCCAGTCAGTGAATGAGAACTAATGATATTAGGTAGTTAAACATACCTACCTTTAGAGCAGGAGTTATCACAGTACATCTTATTAAGGTCTTTTTTATTACCACCCTTATTAGACATTAGGCGGACCTGAACAGGAAACGAAGCGCAAAAACTTCTTATTAATGCGAGTTCATGCGATGTTTAGCTAAACACAAAGAATGAAGGCAATAACAATAAACATGACAAAAGTTGTATTTATTGCTATTTTATTTTTGAATTAGTGACGAGATATCACATTGCATAAAACAACAACACGTGGGGTTTTTTTCGATTTGGGCGGAGACCTGGTCGCAGAAATCCGGTCAATTTGTATCCATTTCCGGATTATGTGTTAGGTAAATTAAGTAAACGCCCATTTTACTGGTTTATATTATAATGAACTTCAATTTCAATCAGGAGTATCGGGTTGTTTCAATTCTCATGTCAGTACTGCCGAGGGTCAGGTAAAATCCAACCGGGCTATCTAGCGTTAAGTTTTATCTGCCATACTCATAAAAAGTTAATTTATACAACCATGAAACGATATCCATCTCATATGTTTACAAGAATTTCCAATTGTAATCTTATCAAAGTAAGTCTGATTTTGGTAATTGTGTTTGACTATGTTATTATGCCTACAGTAGCTCGGGCGATATCTGCACGGAAGAAGTCTTCATGTCGTTGCTGTTCATCATTTTGAGCGACAATACGAAAATACCGCTCTACCCGACCTCTGCTCACTAAGTCTATTTATAATAATCTAATCCTATTGTCAAGTGGAATATTACGATTGATTCTAAAATATCGCGTCAAGCCTTTCTACACCAACTGGGACAATACAGACGGGTATATACAATGCAGCGTGCTCTGTGACACAAATTTAGCCCAGACAGTACACACTCTTCGTCGAATTCAAGTGTCCAACACGGGCCAACACAGAGATTGTACATGGGCCATCCAGTGGGATTTAGACTAAAGGTGATAGTGCGGTGGTAGGACCAAATTTATGATAGGGCTGAAGGTGGTGATGTGCGTGGTGGAATTGGTTTGCAGTTGGGAATATAACTAAACCTGATGATGTAGTTGGATAGTACTCTATAAGATGTTGTGGAATTGGTCTAAAACTGATGATGCAGTTGGATAGGGCTAAAGGTTATGATGTGGTTGGATAGGTCTAAATCTAATGATGAAGTTCGTTATGACTGAAGGTGATAAAGCAGCGGTGCCGTTAGCTAAGACTGGAAATGTTTTCCAAACAGACGTTTATGTTAAAACTGTAACCCTCTGGTGAATAGATTACAATAACACACATTTTCTTTAAGTATGATATTTTTTTTTTTTTACTATTCCAAAGTTTCGTAACACAACATAAAACCGTTATGTTGCTTTATTGTATCGATAAACATTATACAACCACCCTAAAGGGTAATACGAGATTTCATATCATATCAACAAACATAATCTTCTTCACAAAGATACAAAAAACTTCTTCTTTGTACTCCAGAGTTACAGCGCCTATAAAATCTACGACAACGTACAAGAAGACAAGTTTTCCTGCCAATTTTGGCACTTGGCTTTTTAATTGCATTGCTGTCAGCGGTCGTTTTATCCATTAGTTTTGGGGGAATTATGACTTGGCTTTTACGATAGGCCAAATATTATCTAAAATTAGTCGTTTGTTTTAATTTGCCTTTTTGATGGTTGGACCATATCGGAATTTGGAGTATTCTGCGACTAATCTTCTGCAGTACATAAAATCAAGTTGTTATTCCCAAGATGCATATCACTACCGGGTAATCTTTATGGTCTTATATCAGCTTCAACATTGCGTGTTTATGACCGTCTAGCTCGTTCGGCCGTGTCTCTGGGTGTATTTTGATGTAATGGATTGCTTTTTATTGCAAATAATATACTTTCTTTTGAAGTTGCGAAATAACTCTGTGGCCATATACGGAGATTGTTTCTGTAAATAGATATTATTATATAGTTTTGGTTAATATCTTAGGCGGGATCTGTAAACGCACATTTTTTTATTTCTTGCTGGGAAATAAACATTGTTTTAACAGACTTCAAAGTAGGAACCAATAAAGCTTCGCTGTCTTATGTGACCATAATTGGGATGACAGTCAGTACGACTCAACAATTAAAATACTTAGGAAAGTTGGTGAAAAATGTAATTTAATAAGCCCTTGCTTGGATAATAATAAAAAAAATATTCTCTTCTTCGGGAGAACATAAAACCATACTCTTTAACTAAACTGATGTCCATTCCAATGCTTGCCACATTAGGAGCGATAATGTATACCTTGAAAATCAGTATAAATGGACCAGCTTTAGAGATCGTGGACACGTCAGGCCCGTAGCTAGCCCAAAATTGTTGGGGGGGGGGGGGGGCAAAGGCTTCCGGGGGCGCCGATGGGGCTTCTGGGGGCGCCGATGTACCTACACCATGGAAGGGTTTATAGAGTGCACTCCATCAGCATATGGGGATTCGGGTTAGCCTTACAGACGTCTAGTGGGAAACTTTGACGACAGCAAACGCGTTTTCTTGCTATTCCAGTCTCCGAAACAGTATGTAGTCTGATATGACCTAACTTAGATGGCCGTGTCGAATTCCAATCAATCGTTTATATTCCACAGAGACGGGGTCGTCGTGAGCATTTTGACTGCCGCAAACGTGTTTTCCTGCTATTCCAGTCCGTGAATACAGCAACTTAAATGTGATCCAATACAGTCTACCCTCGTTGGCATACCATACTCCGACCCTCGCAGTGTTTCGTTTGATTAGAGCTAATCCCACTTAACACTGTTGTAATGGAAGCAAATCTCTGTTCAAAATTATGACTGGTTAATAGTCCGATTAACAACCAATAGCTAACTGCATAACAATGCCATTACGCTTTAAACATAGATCTTAATTAGATCAAACATGTTTTTTATAACTATTATAACGTTACGTCCTTACTCACAATTTTATTATACTCAACTAACCAGTGCATATATAACAGAATGTTGCAAAAAAAAAAAGTAATTGCGTGACAAATGGGGATATCTAAACGGATACAATACTTTAAATCACTGTTCAAAATTTTTAGGGAAGACCCCAGAGGGATTTCACGGGCCAATGTTGTAGTTGAATTCACAAAAAATAACCAATACCCGAAAAATGTGGCACAAAGTAGGGTGGTTCCAGACAAAATGTTTTAATCTATAATCAATTTAGTACAAATTAAAAGATTTCGGGCACTTATTTTGCCAACCAGATAAAATAATATTTTTTTGTTTTATATTTTTTGTTTTCACTTTTACCGTCTGCCCGAAAAGTCAGATTGCTTATGGTACCCCCTCCACCCCTCCCGAAAATTTTGGAAAATAGGGTTTGCACCTGAAAAATTACGGAAAATTTAGTTTTGAAGCTGAATTTATGATATTGGCGTATTATGATACTTGGATATGAACAATATCAACATTTGTAAGGAAGGAATACGACTTTAACGTACCTATAATATTTTATGAGAAAAATTGAAAGTGCGGAATTGGGTTAGAAGATATCATGCCATTTTCGTGGGCGCCTAACTAATCTCACTAGCATTATACATGTATCATGGGCGCCTAACTAATCTCACTAGCATTATATTATTGGCGCCCATTATCTCGTCATTATGCACCCCCCCCCCCCGGCCCGGGACGAGTCACCCCACACATTATGTCGTTTGAATTTTGAAGATTATCATGTCGTTTTTGGCGCCTAATTTATTCGTGGGAGCCTAACCAATCTTACTGGCATTAAATTATACGCGCCCTTGATCTTGGCATTATGGGCGTCCCTCTTGGTTGAGGCACTTCACAACCATTGAACAAGTTGTGGGCGCCCAACAAATCTGATTAAGCATTATGTACTATTTGCGGCCCAACATTTTAAGGCGTCCAACCATTCATGTCGTTATGGGCGCCCCTCTGGGATAAGGCACCCAACAGATCAAGCAGTTTTGGTCGCCGAATTCATTCGTAGGCGCCTAACTAATCTCACTAGCATTATATCATGAGCACCGCTCCTGGATGGGGCACCCCACAAATAATGTCGTTTGAATTTTGAAGATTATCAACCCGTTTCGGGCGCCCAATTCATTCATGGGCGCCTAACCAACCCCACAAGCATTATATTATGGGTTCAAATGAACTCGGCATTAAGCGCGTCCCCCTGGGATGAGGCAGCCCACAAAACATGCCGTTTCAAATTAGAAAATTATTATGCCCTTTTGGGCGCCCAATTCATTCGTGGGCGCCTAACCTATCTCACTAGCATTATATTATGGGCGCTCGTGTTCTCGGCATTATGGGCGCCCGTGATCTCGGCATTATGAGCGCCCCTCTGGGATAAGGCACCTCGCAAGTCAGGGGTTCCACATTGATTTAGTCGTGGGCGCCCAACCAATCTGATACGGCATTATGCAATATGCGCGGCCCACCATTTGGCGAGGCGCCAATAAAAACCAAGCGGCATAGGCTGGGTGCCCATATTGTCATGGGTGCCCAACCAATGTCACTCAACTTTATGTGGCGGCCATACGTTGGTCGTTGATTTCATATTGCGTCATTTGCCGCATATTAAGGGAGTCGATTTTTCCCCACTGGGTAAATGGCGCCGAAATTTTCCGTGTCGGGGGCGGGGGGGGGGGGGGGGCTGCTCCCTTTGCTACGGGCCTGCATGTTGCTCAAATTAATGCACCCTGACCATAAACTGTATAGACTAGCCCTGCAAGCATGTCTTTTGTGTATTTCGGAAATTTCGGAATCAGTACATTTTATGTTTTGGATTCAAGTTGCCCATTCTCTTGCTTTAATGGCAACGTTTTCCGAAAACACCCATGATTCCGGCAATGAAGTCGTTCTCGGATTGTGATCCATATAGTGTTATCGTACGTGTTCTGCGAATTGGATGCACGCGTTATAAAATAAAAGTAGTATCCGCCTTTTACTTGTCTGCTCACAATAGAAAATTGTGAACATTGAAAGCATATAATACCAGAATATCAAAAACCAAGAGTTGCCCCCCTTTCATGGGATCAGACTGCAGTTTGCAATCTAGGCATGTGTAATATACCGTGAAACAGAAATTTGAAGAGTAAGTAACTTTAAAATGATTCGACGTTTCAGGACAGAATTCTATCAATCATAACGCTCTACGTACTGTATGAATGTTTCAAGTAATATATTAAAATAATAGTTTTTCTCTGATTTGACAGATCACCGTTATAGATATATGTAGTACACTTGTTATCAAGAGTAAGTTAAACGATTACCTGTTCATGTCAATCAGGACAAACTCTTACTTCAGACTACCATATCTACACTAAAAATAGTAGACATAAACATTCTTTGTCTGTATTATTTCATAGATTGATGGAAAATGTACCATTTTTGTTTGTATCGGAATATACTGGAGATTATACATGATGTTTATAGAATACCAAATCCTCGAGTTTTGGGTTTTTTTCTTGTGCACTTAAAGTTACATAAACTGGGTGATTTGATGATATATTAGGACAAAAAACATATTCATGCTGCTTGTTTTCGTATCATTTAGATCATACAATTGCATGACCATATGTAATTATATTGAATAAAATATTGTTTAAACCAAAAGCACATTCAAACTAATTAATTTATCATAATTTTGTTTCAAATCTTTCTCAAAACATTGTAATGGCCAAGTATACTCTGCTATAAACATCAATCAAAAGAGGCCACGTTTGCGTGAGTAGATTACCTCTCTCCGTACCAAAAGCAACGACGGGCGGAGACGGGGGAGAATTCATTGCATACACAAGACGATGTTGTCTGTAATCGCAGGTTAAGAACAATCATGGTGATAAGTCTAATATGACCTTCTTTATAATTTCCCAACGTTAATAGGCAAAAAGTTATCAGAATTGCGTAAAATGGGTTGGTCTTTGTTGCTAAGGAACCTTGGCTTGTTCGTTTAAGAAACTTTTAATTGATTTTTTTTCATGAAAATGAATGTTGTGGTGTATACCAAATTTAAAGCAAGCTAAGCAAATCTGCCATTGTATTGTTTAAAAGCTGAGTATATCTGCCGTTGTTTAAAGGTCTTGGGATGCAGCAGTTAAAAATGACTGTTTGCCTAGCTGTGTTTTGACCAATGTGTCTCATTTAAAGGCACGGTTAGTCACATAATAGTACACGAACATAATAATGGGGGAATGAACATAATATTGATAGATTACCCATCCAATGTTAATTTGTAGAAATGAATATATGTTGGAGTATATATTTCTGATCTATACATGTTGGGCAAGGCGGTTGTTGTGGTTTTTTAGTTGTTGTGTTTGGTTGTTTTTGTTTGTTTTGTGTATGTTGTTAATGTTTGGGTGTGTGTATGTTGTTAATTGTTGGGTGTGTGTGATGAGGTAGGCTTTAATGGATCGAGTTCCGGCATAAAACTGAAAGCTGTGAAATAACATATTCACAGTATACATGCGGGGTTGTTTTTGTTGTTTATTTTGTAGTTCAAGGATGCTTTTCATGAACATTCGTTCGATTTGAACTAAAAACCACCCGTGTATACATAAAAGAAACATAGGGAGTAGCAGGAAACCCGCAATTTCTTTCCTAGCATTACGCACTTGACGTCACATTACTATCTAAATAACGGCCGTATTGTCCTGGAATTAAACGCCATTTCGTTCAAAATTAAAGACGAACATTTTTTTAAAAAATGTGTTTCAAAATATGTTTATTTTCTGTGTCAATTCGTGAAAAACATGTATTAACTGTAACACGACCTAGAAAAAATGTACAGCCTGACCAAACCAGTAAAACAACGGCACACGTTAAACTCGGCGTGTTGTTCATAGCAAGTATCTTAATCCAAATAATGTTACAATAAACATAAAGTATTAAAAGAAAATCGGAATTTTAAAGCTGAATAGTACCTGCTTCATTGGGCGAACATTATATTATCATGGATTGCGCAGATTATTTGGTTTAGGGTGATGGCCTCCTCTGACAAAAGTTTGAAAAATCTTTATGGCAGGTTTGTTGCGTATACCTGGACCCGAATATAACATTTACTTTCACCAGCTACATCACCCCAACCAACAAAACACCCCAAATTTACACGTTTCACAGACACGGAATAATAAGTGGATAATTTTTATACTGTTATCGGACCACTGAGGACTGATGACATCGGTGTCTAATCTATATTATCCAGTAGGGATGGGTTTTGTAAATTGGATTAAACTATTTATCTATTTAATGGTCAGGTCATTAGATACAAACTACATACATATTTGTTCGGGAAATGTATTCTGTGGGATTTCCGCTTGTTATATTCTGAGACAAGTGAAGAGCACATGCGATCAGCATATTTTCCATAATTGATACGATAACAGCCATAGGTGGTCATTTTGTTTTTTCTAAGTAACGTGGAAATTAAGTCAAGATTTGGAGGTTTTTACAACATGTAAACGTTTTAAGTGTCAACAGTACTAACGTGTCCATCAAAATTCTTCCCCGTGTTCATTTGCAATGTTAAGAATTTTTTTAAAGTGGAAACCTTATCAAGACTGGAGTTGAACCACCAGCTGAATGTGGCGGAGGGTATTTGAGGTCATAACCTCGCCATATTTGACTGCAGGTGGTCAGCGAGCGGGTTGACAAGACATGACACAGGAATCCCGTTTAATAAATAAAGTCAGTATATCCACAGCTTATTTCAATAATTTGTTTATATATCTAGCGTACTTCCTTTCTAAATACAATCAATCACATCAACTATTTACTTGCTCATTAAATGTTATATGTAAAGGATTGATTATTGAGTTTAGAAATTATTTCAGAATACGAATTTTAAAGAGAAAGGGTGGGGTTAACGTCCACCCAATACTAGACTAACATATTTCAATAACTCCTTACATGCCGGGGACTAGGGTAGAAGAGGCACAACATTGGTATCGGCCAACTTGACAATTCGTCTATAACATTCGTGCTTTTGAATTCGAGAAGGTAGTTGTAATAATGGGTACAAACCAGTGAACTCGAAAAAACGTAATACGGGAGGGACTAGGCAGCCAACTATAGGACTGTTCGCGTACAGTCGTTGATTGGGTCGCTTAGATAGCAGCTATGTGATCTACCGCGCCCCCTCGGTAATGCAATAAAAAATGCGGAATATCGCAAACACATCATGAATCACTGCCGGGTAAACCCAAGGATTTGGCTAATACCATTTCGCACCGATAGGTAGGTATCGTTGTGTATACTATATAATATGTTGCTTAAAGCTCCAATAGCATTTTTTAAGTTATATTTTTAAAATGTATTAAAATAAAGCCCTAAAATAGATTGTACCTATAAACAGTTATACCTTGTTAAAGAATAATCCTATTAATCCTATAATTCACTATTGCCAGTTGAGAAATTGGCAAAAATATCATTTTCAACTTCAAATTCAAACGTTTGAAGATGGCCGTCCATGGAGAGGAATGGGAAAACAAGGGAGGTAATTGAGTAACTATTTCCTCAATCAATCGGTGTCAGCCTTTCTAAGGCCCAAAAAATTTTGCCCATGATCGTATAATAGTGAGTTGACAACCTTTTGAGCAAAAGACATAGAAATAATTATGTTTTGACTTTCTTAGAAAATATGAAATTGGAACTTTAAAGAAAGTGGATAGGTGCGGGTTTATACCATTTCATTAAGTTAGACGGTGATTCGTGGTATTGGTACAAAATTACCTGTGATTAGTACCGGATGGTACCACCTTTGGTTAAAAAAAAAAAACAATCTATGGTAATTTGGGAGATATGATTCCACTCACGTCTATATATCCAGCAGTATATTTAATTGAGGAAATATTGGGAAGGGTGGGGACAGGAGACAGGAGAAAGTTGTGAGGTTTAATGGTGTCACAATAGTGTACTCCTTCGATCCTTTAAAGGGACAATAACATTCTTGCTGGCTTGGTAGCCCCAGAAAATAAATACCCTTATTCTAAGTACTAGATGTTTAAGTGTCCTACCTGCTGTGTAAATTATCCATTACAACCTATTTTACTTGTCCAGAGGGTTCGAAAATATTTTAAAATCCAAGTCACACTTGAAAAGGTTTACGTTAGACTTTTCAAATCAATTGGTTGAATTTTTCCAATTTTTCAAAATAGGTGTGTTAAGATGAAATTTATATCATCATTTAATTGGAATATTCTAAAATAATAAAATTTGTTGACCAGAATGAAGATTGGGACATATTATTCAGTTACAACAAGAGTGTTATTGGGGCTTTAATATAAACCTCTTCTGCTTGTCATGGTGAACCTACCCCACTTAATTAACCAAAATCTCGCGCTTTCGGTCATAAGCTAAGCCGACATTTTGTGACTGTCTATATAATCCATTGATTAATTGCATTACAAATAATATAAAGTGTTTTTAATGGCCTGTACTCATCATAATGTACACATGTAAGTTACCAACGTAGATCTTAATATGATAAACTAACCAATCCCACTTTTCCTTCAAATATTTGATGACCCTTGAGTTTGTAAATCTTGAAATGTTGCACTGGGAAGATGTTACGTTATCACATACAATAAGCACATCGTATTGGGGCCAACCTTCGGTAATTTTAAAATGGTTGGAAAATGTGCGTTTATATTTTATGACTGTGTAAATCTGAGTGTTTTAACATTTTTATTAAACATAAAGGTTGAAACCTTATATGGGGGTGGGGTGTACAAAATGGTTCCGATTTAGAATGTTATAACACCCACCCTACCCCGTTCATCATTGCTTCCTTTAATGATCGACGTGTTAACATTCTATATAAATATTTCAAGACACCACTGTCTATACATTGAAATGTTCTAATAGAAGAAATACCACAATTTACATTTTGTGAATGCTATATGCAATTTGAACAGCAGACACAAATAACCCGCAGTTATAACACACATCCTGCAATTAAGATATTTAAACCTGGACGTAATTGGCCATTATACATCGGTAAAAATGTTGTTTAAACGTCTGTTAATGATGAGGATGAGGTTTCTGGAATGTTTTTTAGTTATTCGCAGTTCAAAGCTAACCTGTGAACACACCATTTCACCAAGACCCTGGTCTCCATTTATTTATTTGATTAATAACCTGATAAATTCATAGTTTTCCTCACTGAATAAATAAAAACCAATCTGCTTTTAACATTTGTATATTTTAGAAAGCAAGTCGTTTAAACAAATTTCCTAAATGGTATTCCTGTAGTATTCACCATGTTTATGCCATAATCTAAAGTGAAATTTGGGAGAGTCTGTTTAACCATATAAACTAATTGTGGAATAGCAAGGTTTTCGTAATGCGTCCCGTCTTAGTAGATAAATCTAGCGACAGTCCTTCCAATAACATGAAAATATTACATAGAACAAATGGCGGTGGGGGGGGCGTACATAAGTTTCTCGATGTTGTATCCCTGTATCTTCAGTTGTCAACAATGTTTTAACGTAAAACTAAATGTATTTTACAAAATGAATATAAAATACACTTACTAATACTGCAATTATATGTTTAAAAATACATTGCCAATTTCAATGAATTGTGAATTGCCTGTCCATTCAGTCGAGTTACTTCATTCCGAGCGAAGTTATCGTCTTCTGCAGAATAAGGTAGTCTCGAATGTCATTCCTACCAGTACTACCACACGATAATAAACAAAGTCTCGAATGTCCATTTTAAAATTAAATCGCAATTAAATCTGCTGAAAATCAAAAGCAACCGAAGTTATAGAGAGACGATTATGGGGCTTGCATGTAAATACATTTCTACTTAAAGCCCCAATAACACTCTTGTTGTAACTGAAAAATATGTCCCAATCTTCATTCTGGTCAACAAATCGTATTATTTTAGAATATTCCAATTAAATGATGATATAAATTTCATCTTAACACACCTAATTTAAAAAATTGGAAAAATTCAACCAATTGATTTGAAAAGTCTAACGTAAACCTTTTCAAATGTGACTTGGATTTTAAAATATTTTCGACCCCTCTGGACAAATAAAATAGGTTGTAATGGATAATTTACACAACAGGTAGGACATTTAAACATCTAGTAGTTAGAATAAGGGTATTATTTATTTTCTGGAGCTACCAAGCCAGCAAGAATGTTATTGTCCCTTTAATGATTTATATAACATTGGAGGTCAATAATTATTATGCACTTTGTTATAAATATACAGCAGAGATAGCGTAGAAGACATACAATAATTAAGGTTTTGTTGAATTTTATTCACGGTTTTTCTAGGTACCTGTGTATGATACAATATCTGTTTTGCTTCCTTATTTTCATATGGAACCTTTTGAATTGATTGATCATGTTGCTTCACAATTTATTGTCTTTATGAAACGCTCTTGGTTTTGTTAGTAACCCAACTCTATTATTACTACACATCTTAAATTTGACATTTATTTATTTGTGTATTCTTCTTTTCAACTTATTATTGTCAGGTCTACTGAGTATTATAACGTATATTATTAACTTACAAAATATAATAAAGTACCTAACCAAATCGGGTACCGAACCAAACCGCGACACGGGGATTGTATGCAACAGTAAAATAATTCGAACTAAATATGTAGAGGAATTAAAAGATGTCCGTCCATTGCCAAACCTGCGACCGTCATAACAACCAGTTTCTCTTGATTTCGTTAATGTGACATAGTCGATGTGATATTTGATAGTTCCCTCTGATTTATAGAAACATGTTGACAAACAAAACTGTCATTACCCTATACTTACCAACAACTAATTTACAATTCTCTTTATGGTTTAAATCACTTTATGCATCTCAATCCATACAAGCACAACACGTATGTGAAAAATAATAGGCTAACTAATGAATAGAGAAAAAGGTGTCAACCCTATACGTGTTTTGAAACGTATTACCCCTCCACCAATTTCAGCTACTTTTCTGTAATAAACAATACAATGAATGTGTACATTGTGGACTTAATGGTATACTTTTTCACCAATTCGTATGTGTGTAACGATGAAGCAAATTGTACAATAACGTTACGAACCTTTAAAACTGTTTCTGTGACACTCGATACTATACGAAAACGTCAGGCAATGACAACCCACAGTATTAAAGTTCACTTACATACAGCCTTAAGAGTTGTTTATTTTTAGTTTAATAAAACAAAATTTGCCAGGCAATGAAACATAAAAAATCAATATATAGAGTACTTTTCTTCTTATTGTAGCCATACAATGTCACAATTTTACAATCGGTTGGAAAAGATGGTAATACAGTTTACGTTATCAAATGGTATAACTCTATATACCCAGATATCTATACAAGTTACAACAGTTTAGAATAAATATAGCAGACGTTGGTGTGCAAAAATATTTCTTTACGATGTGCAGGGGGGGGGGGGTACTAACTCGGTCAGTTATGACTGGTTATTATAACAAAAATCAACAGGAAGTTCAATTATAAGGCAATTTACATTGCAGATAGCCAAACTGACCACAAAGGATGAATGTTGACTTTGTTAAAATAGACAAATGTTTATTTTGACTTAATTATATATTTTTTACTGTTAATATCTTAAAATATTTACATACAGTACATGAATATAGTTTTATATATTATTTAGATTGTGACATAAATTTTTAGGCAACTTTGTGTTTGCCTCATGAAGATCATCAATGTTCAGAGCAATATAACCCCATTAAGGTTGACGCGTCAATAGACACAACTTCATTTCATTAAATGAAAATAACCGAAAAGCTTGTAGTACTTTAAATATAGCAGCTGGGGATGTTTAAATAACTTGTAGTATTCTACTTTTACCTGGAGTTAACTAGACACCACTCAACAACGCCATGAATTCAGACTACTAACATACCACAGACACTTCTCTCATACTAGTTAGTGCATCTTCTATCAACTGAAACATGTCCATCAATACCATACTTTACTCTTCTTTCTATCTTTTTGTGAGATTTGCTCAAAGACAGTTTTAGAAAGTTTTATTCTGAAACTACCAAATATCTCAGGTATAAGATTCTTACAGTTTGTTTATACGTATATCACAATACAGTTTTATAGTAAATCAACAATGTAATAAATACTTTAGACGTATATCCACCTGTAAACTTGAAAGGTGGTCAGAGACAGATTACAGTGTTCAGGACGATAGTTTCAATGGCTATATCTGTAACAATAATTAACTTAGCCAACTAAAAGTCATTTAGGCTTAAGCTTGAAATGAAAATGTAATTTTTGATACCTCCCACCCCCCAGTCACAGCACATAAAAAAAAACAACGGAGATATAGCCATTGGTTAGTCTGTCGAAACATCTTACTTTGAAACAAAGTAAGAATTTTACTTGATATTATGTTTTGTATAGAAAATGAAAAAGGAATTACTGTTCGTCCATTGATCCAAGCAAAGTAGAGTTACCGGTTAAAGTATAATTTATAAAATAAGTCGACTAATGGTCATTTACCTGAGATTAAGACGATAAAAAGGTGAGACCGTGTCAACAATAGTGGTTAACCTAAACACCATTAAGGCTATTTAACCGAGTCTAATCTGACTACTTAATCTTGACTATTTCTTCACACCTCTTCTCAAATTACGATTATAAAAAAGTCATGCAAATATGATGTATGAATTATGCCAAGATTATAAGTGACTTTATTATATCAGCGAGATACAATGAAGGGAGTAGAAGCTTTTTCATAATCCTCAAATTATCTTGTTCTCCATCCAGTGAATTTCGCTCTGACAATGTCAGTTATGTCATAATATATAATGATAAACAATTTACTCAATAAATTTGGAGGCATATAAAAAGGGGAGATGAAAGAACCGTCTATGAAGACACGATTGTGCCTTTTGCCAAGAAAATGCTTCACCCCTTGCTACACTTTACGATTGGCTTGTCCTGTAAGTCTCCTAGAAGGAGACACTTGTCTGAGATATCACTGTAGATGCAAGCGGACGTAATCCCCATGAAGAAGATGACATTAAAATTTTAATCTAAGCTTCTACCACCTTCATATATACTCCTAGTATGTAATCTAAGTATATGTCCATAAATATGTATAAACCAACCATATTAGTTCAACAAACAAATTTATGCATGTCTGAATATTTTCGAGACTGACAGGAGTTGGTACTCGTTTACCGCCCATGGCAGCTACAGGAGACACAATGTGTATGAACGACAGAAGATAGATAATTCATCTAAAAAAGACAAAGAAGGATGTCAATGTAACGGTTCACCCTGCTTGTCTGATAACACCTTACCATATTATCAGATATATAATAGAAAAAAGATAACCTCCTAAACGGATTCAAGATCTACACATATATAATTTTTCTCTAATGGTTTATATGTGCCTCATATGTCCACATTCTTTATTTTAGATAGTCCACTTATGGGTAAAATATATTGTTTCGTCAACGCAATGTTTCGGTCATTTTGAGACCTCGGTATCTTGTTGAATCCGAACGACTAGAGACATTCCCCTTGTCTGCTCAGCAGTTGCTACGCCTACCAAGTGAGAACAGGGTTTGAAAAACCCAGACGGTTATTTGTAGCCCCCCTCCCCAAACTCGTTCATCTAGCTTTAATGTCATGCTTCCACCTTTCACTTTTGTATTACATGTACATTTGTAATTACATTTAATTAGTTTAAGGTTAATTGCGATCAACTTTACATGTCCACTTTTGTCAAGAAGAACCCGGGGTCAAATCCGACTTGTTCTGGAAGGACCTAACTAGTCAGAGTAACACCCATGGTTTGACAATGAGCGCTTCCGAATGAGCACAACGGTTCGGTTCCATGTTGACAAGTTAACTATTACCTCTAAAGCATGCCAGAATAAGTGAAATGAAATGTGGTTTAACGTCCTACTGCTCTGTTCCTAAACTGTGCTATGAGTGACAGCGGCACTACAGCCTACTCTTGTATCGAATTCTAACTATCAATGGAGCTTTTACGTACACGCCAATGTGTAGACGGGACCGCCCGTTTTCGTACCATCCGAACGACTAGATAGCTGTCCTTGTCAGGCCCCCCGTCCTGCATCACTGGCAAGGGGAAACCGCGCCGGAAAATCTGGATGAACTTTATCGGTTATTGTCGGGATCGAACATACCGACCTCCAGGCTAGGTGTCTTACCTACTTAGCCACTGGGATCCCTTATGCCACAATAAAGTACAATATAGAAGTAAAGACCACAGACTAAAGCATTTTTATTTTTACAAAAGTATTCTTGTCCAACAATATGCTAATTGATTGATACTTAATTAAGATTATTGCCATTCAAAATTTACCATGGTTTAGCGTTGATTCTGCATTTGTTTTGGTGGACATGTTAATTGTGCCTTTAAAATACATGTAGTGTTATGTACTTTTCGAACATGACGACGATGCCCAAACAATTTCTTTTATAACCTCGATTATGTTGAGAAAATCAGTTAACAAGGGATCATTTAATTAATTAATAGCAGTCTCCTTTCACCAATATTTGTATGTAGCATAAATACACCGGTATAACATTTTTTTGCTATATGCTTCACATTATTTTCATTGAGATTTTATATGTTCTTTGTTTATATATTGTATTACATCATCTCACCAGGGAACACATACACAAACGAAACAATAAAAAGGAAAAGAAAAACAGTTTTCTATCCAAATTATATCTGCTGTTTTTCTTGTATATTCTATGTTAATAAACACAGTATGGGAGCGAAATAATGGTTTTATCATAAACGAAGTTCAATCCTAACCATGATTCTGAAATGTATATAAAAAAGGCTCCCAGCACCTCAGCTGTGGGTAAAATCGTGGGCCACACACAAGAAAAATTCTAACGTCATAAAAAAATATGTCAAATATCATACTATGCGCCCGTTTTATGAATTCATCCTTTATTTTGCCCGTTGAGGGTTTTAAAACAGGAGTAAAGAATGATAAGGGGAATCATATAGAAACATTAAACTCGTTTTTTACTGGTACAAATAACTGAAACAATTTTACGATCGTCTTATTGCCCAGCCGTCTTTTATGTTGCATGGGCGTTAAAAATTGTTAAATAAAAATGCTAATATTGTGTTTTAAAGACTTCACACATGAGCCTTTGTTACAGAAGGAGTGGGTTTGTAGAGTGGGGGGGGGGCATTTTATAAACACACGTAGTGTTGAATGTAATGAATTATTACATAACACAGCTGTTTTTAGCATTAAAATAATAGCATTTACTGGAACTTAGGATCATGCAAACACACACCCCTCACACACACACAAATTATAGCTTGATTTTTTTAGCCTTCTTCCTCTCACTCTCTCTATCTTTACCATTCCTGATTAATATCTTTAACGATTTTTTTTATCAAAATAATTACTAATTTATTGTAATGCACTCAGAGATCATAGGATATCAGATTCTTTTATTATTGCATCGCCAAGCTTAGAAAATGCTTCAGATCGGCTTTTTCTTTTTTGGTTTAAGCCATCTTACGTAGACTGTGAACCAAATGTATTTGGTATGCCTGTTTTATGACCCAACTGTATTGCATTTCAATTATTCCCCACTGTTAATCAAATATATGTAGATTTATATATGTTTATGTGTATCTGAGCTGCAATAACCACTCTCATAAAAGCAACTAACTGTAGACTTGGCCTGGTATTATAATCAACTATTCAAAAACACATTTTTCTCTCTTTTTACACCCTTTTCTTATATTGGCCTACTGCATGAATAGTATTTTTAAAAAATACACGAGTGAAATTGAACTACATTCCTTAAAAGATACAACTATTTTTACAGATGACATTTCCAGGAAGTTTAAACAGCTACGTAAAAATCGAATCTGTACCCTCTCCATTAGCCCAGTTGGAAAGGCAGGAGATTAAATCCCATTTCATTTGTCCCATGGCATGAAAAGAATCCAAGGGCAAGCGTCTGCAAGTCTAACAAAGGAAATGTGTTGTCATTCAGATATGACGAAAAGATCCCGGGATACAAATATATTTATGCTTAGGATTCATTACCTAATATATTTGTATGGGTAGTGTACGTACAGGAAGCTTGGCAATTCAATTTTGAAGAAGAATCGCCCTCAAATCGTAAAATCGTGTCCAAACTATTGGAGGGGGCGTGGCGAGTGGTCTAGGTTCCATATACCGGGGGGAGGGGGGTCATAATGGCCAGTTTATTTTGAACTTATATTTAATTTTGTTGTCTACCACTCTGTGTGTTGCTCCACAATTCCGTGCACAACCCTATATTTCGTTGACTTAACCTCTTCATAAATATGAAGGGTAAGTACAGGCGGGTAAGTAAAATTATATAACAGAATCATTTCTGTGTGAGGTGTATTAATTAACACATGCTGATCTTTCAGCGTACACACAGTAGTCGCGTTAATCTGGTCACTCAATTACAAATTGGGGCAAGTACTCTCAAAAACTTGATATAAACTGTTTTGACGATCATTTATGCCACCTTACAAAACAATAATCAACTTTCGTTTAAACTGCATTCCACAAAGGCTGTCATTTATTTTTGAATCGTGATAATTCGATGTTAATATCGTTGAACATCGACCATTTAATTATTAGCATGTATTATAACTGCAGTTTATCGTACGTTGATTTGCGAAATCTTTTCAGTAAGGACAATGTACTTTTGCTTTTTAAACTGAATTTAAAGAGGATTTTCATGTTATATATTGGATTATTTTATGAAATTATCTGATGTTTATGTTTACACCAGATGGTGTTTATAATACATATATTTAATAAATATGTTTTATATATAAAAGTAGTTCTTTAATGTTAGCATGTATATCTATCTTTAACATAGATATTTTACAAGAATTATTACTTTATATAACTTTACATACATATATCCATTTTCACTAACGTCTTCATAAAAAT
Source organism: Patella caerulea (assembly GCA_036850965.1). Classification (NCBI taxonomy): domain Eukaryota; kingdom Metazoa; phylum Mollusca; class Gastropoda; family Patellidae; genus Patella; species Patella caerulea. Next base: position 41,733,190 of record JAZGQO010000001.1, on the reverse strand, counting down.
GTGAACTTTGTGCACCAGATGATGCAGAGATTAAGAATTGTAAAAATTAATATTTCAAAAAGTATTTCGAAAATGCATATTCAAGATCGCATTTTTACTGGTTTAACGTAAGCTGCTGTTAGTATAAACATGTTAAATAGGGCAATTGGCGACACAATACATTATTTTATTACTACATGTATACAATAGATTTTTAAATGATAACGTATCTATTATGTACACCAATTTAAACGTTGACTATAGTGCGATATTTTTGGGCGGTTGGTAAAAATTTAATTCTTTTAATTCAATTAAAACAATACAGTTTGAAAAGTGTTACAGAAAAGTTCACTAGGGTAATATAAAGCAGTTCAAATTAAATTACACGTATTACACAATAGTTAGTAATGAGGCAGTAGATAAAATATAAATTATTGTACATTAGTTTAAAACATAACTTGAAAAACCGACAACTTTCATTTTACAGTATATTTCTCCATGTAACTTATCGCAAAAATAATTTTATTTTGTAATATGTAACTGGATTCGATTTTAATTTCTTACTAATACTCTATAATGTAACTTTTACCACAATTGTATACCATCATGTACCTTGTCATACCCTAACATAATCCATTAGTACAGTCCCTCATTCTATATTATTAAAATCTAACCCATTATTACATAATTTCATTCTATAATAACACATGACACAAATGGTATACAAGTTATTTAAAAGTTCATTTCTAGCGATGTTTAATTCTATGCCACTATCATCTAACCCATTATTACATCTAGCTCATTATTACATAACTTTATTCTATAACTTTATTCTATAATACTAACATCTTACCCATTATTACAAAACTTTATTCTATAATACTACCGTTTAACCCAGTGATTCTCAACCAGTGTGTCATGGCACACAAGTGTGCCGCGAGATCTTCCGAAGTATGCGACGAAATTTTGAACGGCGCACGAAGAAAATGCGAAAAACGAATTGATCCCACTTGAGTATTTACTGATGTCTACTGGTAAGCTCATATTAGTGTTTTTTCTTTCTTTATTTTTTTTTTATTTTATTTTTTTATGTGTTCGACGGTGTGCCATTGCAACAATACTAGCATTTCTATAATATTAGCATCTGGCTCATTATAACAAAACTATTTACTACGTGGCAAGGAGTAGGGCCACCTTTTTTACACCCCGTGGTTTTTCTCCCACTGGAGCAAGCGAATTATCAAAATAAAATTACACCATATGTTAGTCCCAAAATGACCTACCTCCCTCTCTCTCTCTCTGTCTGTCTCTCTCTCCATCTAATCCATTATTACAAGTTTTTATTCTATAATATTAGCATTTAACCCATTGGTATATGACTTTATTCTATAATGCTTGCATCTTAACCATTATTACATGAATTTATTCCATAATATTAGCATCAAACCCATTATTACATTACTCTATTATATAATGCTATAATCAAAGACGGTATTGCATGACTTTATTACATAATACTAGCATCTAACCCATTATTGTATGACATTATTATATAATACTGGCATCTGGTACATTAATACATGACTTTATTCTGTGATACTGGTATCTAACCGTTTATTACTTGACTTTATTCTATAATACTAACATCTAAGCCATTATTACATAATTTTATTCTATAATACTAGCATCTAACCGATTATTACATGACGTTATTCTTTTAAGTAGCATCTAACCCATTATTAAATAGATTTATTCTATAATACTAATATCTCGTCAATTTTTGCATTGCTTGTTTCCATAATAGTAGCATCTAGCCCATTATTACATTAATATACACTGAGTTATCTATAATTTAGTTGCATCTAACCCATTATTACATCAATATACACGGGGTTATCTATAATTTAACTTTCATTATGAATTTATATAGTTTTTCTATTACAAATTTTCAATATTTTGCAACTGAAGTGTCTTTGGTTCTGGTAGGGTTGTTTTTCGTACGCGTTTCATGTTAAAAAGTATCCATTTCGAAGAGACAGTACTGTGTGTATCATTATCAGCTCTTAGGATTGTTCCTTCTGTTTTAAAACAGACAAAGAAATCTGTTAAACACGATTTGAAATAGTGAGTCAAGTGTACAAACTAAAGATAAATATTGTCTACTATCAACTTAGCGACATTTCAACTCTTCTGAACACAATTTAAAATCTAGAATATGCAACCCCCCCCTGAGTTGTTGCCGTCAATTGTACTATCCCAGTCATAAATATTTATTATCTAGCTTTGAAGGGACACATGTAGTGACGTTTAGCCTAGAATCTAGATATGTTTGAACAATAAATAAAAGAATATATAATTTTTTTGTTAGAAGTAATAAATATAGGAATGAATAGGACATAATTGATATAACTTTGCATATTATCTCGAAATAATCACAGGTCATAAATAAATATCCTTTAGATGTAGAATATCTTCAAACGTTTTTCCTTTTCTATTTCAATTCTTTTTTTTTTTCTTTTTGACGTTTCAAAGAGTAGTTGCGAGGGTTTTTCGTTGTCTACACCTCCCTCTGCCCTCTGTCTTAACATCATAACATGAAATATGTTCTGTTTATTTTTGTACAAATAGCTCCGATTACTTCATCAATTTGAACTTATGTTAAAACAAATAAATACAATTTACTTACAACGTTACCAGAAAGTTGCGAATGCAGTGGGAAAAAAATCATAGAAATACGCGCGCCATTCATATCCTCGTCTTTAACTCACGAACATCGTCTGATCTTACTGATTCCAAAAAAATCAAAACTACAAATCTCTCTCTTCAAACAATGAAATGACGTAATGCACGGCCATGTCTACAATGACTCGCACAACCAGGGCATTTATATATATATACACACACGCGCACATAATTTGTATATTTGTGTCTGTATGTTCAAATAAATGTGGATATACATATATAATGTGAGGGGTGTAAGAGGCTGGAAACGTCAGTTTGCCTTTAAGTGTGACGAACCGTGTGGGAAACATGTTGTGAGTCTAACCGTGGCTTATAAACACAGACGACTTCATACCACGCTTCATTTTATCAAATAACGTCTTCCCGTGCATACACAGGACTACCCTGGGTATTGCTGGAGATAACATTTGTCGCACCGGAAAAGTTTTGGGAATTTTTTCATACATCCTTTGATTTAAATTCTCTGATTATTTCGACAGAAAGAAAATGGTTGGAAGTCATTACAGAAGAATAGAAGCACCTGACTATTTTGAAACTATGCATGCTCCGTCCTTTTGGTTTATTTCGTGAAGTTTTTGAATACAACGTCTGATATAAGTATACACGATTGTGTATGTATGTAATACATGTGTGGTAGTTTATAAATGTATATACAGATATCTACCTACAAAATATATATGTGATAATCTTTTTAAATATACAGAATGTGAGGCGAGGAAATTGCCCTCTTTTTTCTCAGGTAGTTAGAGTTTGAAAACTTTTGAAAAGAATTTGGATGTTTTATTATGTGAATGGCGTAAAAACCCGTGTGTTACGCGAGTGGATCTATACGTTACAAAAGAGTGTTTGTTTTCTCACGGAGTATATTAAGCATTATGAGGAGATTGAGAACGTCTTGGCTCTTACAACTTGTGATAACTTTACTATGCTTTCAGAGATGCACAACAATTCGATGGTTGTAAGTATATACCTACATACTAGCTTATACAATACTTATTTTTACTTAGATTCATCAGTAAATTGGCAATCGTGAACTTGTTCATAATCAATGTCATGTCCATAGATTTCTGATGTACATTTCAATATCTTTTCCACCCTGGAAATTAACATGCTTAGCACAATGGAAATTCTGGTCTATGTGTAATAATTTACGTCATACAAATATTCATATTGTTTGAAAACTTTGTCTTCATCGTCATAATCTTTGTCATATCCATATGTAGATTTCTGATGTACATTTTAATATCTTTTCCACCACGAAAATGGACTTACTAAGAACAATATATGACTTACATCAAATCAAAAGTGATATATAAATTGAAAGTCTTCATCTTCATTATCATAATTATTGTCTCGTCCATATAACTTTCTGAGATACATTTTGATAACAATAGGTGACAACATAATAACCATTCATCATAGTTTGCTTCAATATATTTATTCAAATATTTACCCTGCCTGAACAAAATTACCTTTGTTTTCTAATCGTTTTATACATTATTTTAAATGTATGCTAAGTTATTAATAAATGACAGTGTTCAAATATTCAAAGAAATACCCATTAGCAATCAGAAAATGGGTCCCCAAACTGGTAATCTTTTTGACACATCCTCGAAATTTATTCCATATAAAGAAAAAAAAAAAAAAAAAAAATATTTTTGACACATCCTCGAAATTTATTCCATATAAAGAATAAAGCAGTTTTAAATAGATAATTTCATAAATATTTATAGTTCTAAACTTAGCACCTTCTAACTGAAATAGAATGGTTTCATGCAAGGAATTTATTTTGAGAGAAACTGAGGTTTTTTTTTAAATATAAATAATGAACAGAAGAAACTTACATTTTCTTTCTTAATCAAAGATAAATTTGTTCTAATTTTGTATCCATACTTAAATGTATCGTAGGTTATACACAATTTTGCTTTAGGTAGAAAAATTGTTGACTTAATACCAGAAATTGATGTACCTCATTCAGTCATTTTGTTTATTCTCATGTTTAAATTTGTTTGATCATTTATTGTGGGTAAAGTGATAATTCATAATTCAGTATGGTGGGAGAACATTTCAAAAGATTTCGCCGATTAGTAAATATTTGAGTGGCGTCGTAAAAGTGGTGGATTCTACGTATTTACAACCACGGTTATTGATAATATATACTTGTTATATTTTCTCTGTCTTTTCTTCTATCATACTGTCCACCAGTTCTCACTGGCATGTTATTTAAACTACATGTACAAGGGTTTGAGTTTATGATGGGGTTATATGTACATATAGAGTGAAGTCACAGTTTTAAGACTACTACAGTTATTACTAATAACCATATAAGACACCAATCAAGAACACATTCATTCATAGAAAATGGGCATTAAATATTGCAAACGCGCATTAACAAAGATATCTAAGGAGTTCAAAGTTCATTTATCTTTTAAGCACGGTTTAGGTGATCATTTCGTTCGAGAGTACGATTGATTAGGGCTTTTTTTCAAATTAAAGCATTTTGGTGAAACTGGTTTATAAATCAAAAGAGATGCTTTTGAAGAACGTCGTTTGATAGTTTGTCATTTATTAATTTTATAGAAATATTTTGTTTTCTAATGGACAATAGTTTTAATCAATTGAACTGTCATATGACACATGCCTGTAAACTGGTTGGTTTCTTGTGATTAGCTTTGAGTATTCAGCTAATCAGAAATTAACTTGTGAATTATGTTTCAAACGGCCATTGTGAATGATAGCTGCACATATTTGAAAATTTATATCATTGCTGTGTTTATAGCTTCGGTTTATAAGAATAATACGTGGTATATACAAATTTAATATGATAATAAAAACCTTGAAGTATGGTACATGTATACTCTCATTGGTGGACGAACTGATCAAAATAAACGCAATGATAAAAGTGCTATTTCTCATCTAGGATAAAAATGCACGGTATAACATACGACAGTGGTCATTTCTATTTATATTACACATATAAAGCAGTTCTATATTTTAATATTCAAAATGGATGCCGTTTTGTTTAGCTTAATTCGTCATACTAAAATTTCAATAATATTTGAGACAGATGATAGTTGTTGTATAAACATCTATCATGTAAACCAGATTCTTATCAATTATTTGTAATCTGGAAGTGCTGGATGGCTTCAAATTGGTGCATGGTCATTTTTTTTTTTGGAATTTTCCTCAACGTATGTTTGGAATCCTCAATGTAATACTCCCCCCTAAAGCAAAACAAAAAATGCCAAGAAATGTATAAGATAAACAGTATGATGTATCTAATACCTATATATTTTCATTGAGGGTATATACATATACAAATTGGTGTTTGACCCAACAACCTATATTTCAACATACTTTTCTTTTTTTTTCTGAACAAAAAAAAATCGAAAATATAAAACATATACAGGGCATAATGTTTTCAAGTCTAGAAACTTGCTTGTAAATCAGTCTCGTGTTTGGATCGTGTTTCAGTTTTTTAATTATTCTTTCTCGAGTTGTTGTGGCATGATGTGACTGAGAACTATTTATACGCATGTATAGATACTTTTATTATGTATTCTATTTCGGTAGAATGTTTACTACTTATTTACAGTATTTATTTGTAGATCTGTCTATCTATCTCTTGATATACAAACATGTAAACATTCGTACATTCATCCGTATAGCAACATATCTTAAAGGTACTATACATAGACAGAGGGGAGATTTATATATTTTGTGTGGATATATAGATTTTGCTATATCTTGCATGTAACAAAGTTTATTACAGAAATAAAATCGTCGTAACAGAAATCTCATAATCGTGAGAGTAGATCTGTACTCGGTGTAAAATATATTCAATATGTATTTAGGCTTTAGCATAAGTTTCACAAGATAAAATTGTATTAGAAATAAACCACTGTTGAGAACATTTTCTTCGACAAAACAGTTCCGTAAAAGAGCATTCATTAGATCTGTATTTGGTATGAACGTCTAATTTGCATAAACGTAGGTTTTTAAGATAATTTATTATAAGACAAATTGTTAATGGTATGTAAACTTACATGATATAAATTAATATGCACGAAACTTTTAATCAGAACTGTAAAATTTGTTTTTGGTGCGTTTTGTTTTAAAATGTTTAAAAATGGAGTGATAGACTTTCATTTTAACATTATAGAAATCTGTGGATAAAAGTCTGCGTGACATATAGGCCTGCATGTACGTCATAATGAAGTAAACGACCCTCCTCCCATCATGAATGTCTGTAAGATATTCTCGTCCGTGGATTCTTTCTAGTAATTTACATTCAAGTAGTGAATGGCAGTTTGTGGCTTTAAGTCTACTCAGTTCCCCAGTACAAAACCCGTTTTATTTACCTATAAGCTTGTTTTCTTGATCGCAAGAGAAGGCGGGGCACCTTTCCTACCAAATTTCCGCCTAGGGCAAGCAAGCGATTGAAGAGTGGCTTTACACAAGGTCTAATGCAGGACATATGTTGTATTTTAGTCAAAAGATATAACTTGAAGAAAGAATATGATAAAGAACTAGCCTGGTATTGTTATATTACGGTGTAGATTGGATACCAATACTTTTTTTAAAGTTTAAAATGGAAGGATATGTTATAGATTAAGGTTGCAGTTCTTCCAATTCAAAATAACAAGAACGTATTTAACTTTGGCGTTAGTTTTAAAGTTTAAAAGGGCTCTATTTAATGTTCACACTAGGGGTTTAATCTGAATTGAATTCAGAATAAAGTCTTATTCCGGACTTCGGCGTCACATTCAGTTCGATAAAACCCGAACTGAATCTGAATCAACGAAATTGACGCTGGTATAATTTTAGAATGAAGTTAATAAGATTTGTGCAGGGAAGCTTTTAGAAGTGCTTACCAACTTACTACAAGGATGGTTGCCCTGGCGAATTTTACAACAGTTTTGTGGACCATAACAATTTGTTTTTAGCTGTTGGGTTATTAAAATAGTAATCTTTAATCTTTGGTAGTCACGAGAAATGAATTTGTATGGAGTATTAATTATAGTGGTATAAAGAAACACCACTTACTTTCTTTCGTCTTCATTTTACGTGTACCCCAGTAACCTATAGCATCATTTACGTACAGTATGTATATATGTAAACAGTAATCTTGACATATTATGATACTCTGTCATTATAAAAATCAATTTAAATATTTTATTCAATTGTATTCAATTATAAAATCCTTAGTACCTTGTACGAGATTTTCTTTAAAGATAGAGACAGAAAATACTTGGAGAATGTATATATTATAATTTAATATGTATTAAAATTTATTGGGACTTATAAATGTCAGCACATCCATCATTGTTTAATAGAAGAGTAAAGACGGTTTAAATGAAGCGGTTGACACGGGTTCAAGTTTGTAGCGAAAACATCTAAAAGATCCACACCGAGAGAATAGTGAGATAAATATCTTTCTTCTCTTTACCTGTTAGGCCAGATGATAAATGACCCTCATCAAAAAGGTGAATCTCTTAACTCTACATTAATGTTAATATCTCGCTAACCGGCTCGTACTATTTACGAAACTGTTATATTTTTTCCTGAAAGCTTTACTGTAATTAAAGACAGTTTTAACGAAAGTTATTGATAATGCCATTTAAGAAGGCGCAATCTTAAGAAAATGTGGGGGGGTTTACCGTCTCTAATGTAGACGGGATATGAACAATTGACAATTAATTAGATAACTAGAAAAAAGAGAATAATATTTGACTAAAGTATGTCAATAACATCTGTATTTATTACCATGTATAATAAACCATGTCAGCTCATTCACGTTACCCTTGGATTATACTGTATATTTAGATCTATATATATATGTTCATTTGTAAAATTAAGTAAAACACAAAGGGCTACCTGCATCGCATTAGAAAAGTCACGTTATTTCTAACTTGTAAGTATCTGCTATCAAACTTACTAATTACACTAAAACATTTAACTGCATCGTCCGATGAACTGATGTAAACACAAATTATATGTTCAGTTACTAATTAATGCCGTATAAGGATTTCATCGGACGTCAATATGGAGACGATGCAGTTAAATGTTTTAGTGTAATTGGTAATTTTAATAGCAGATACTTACTTACAAGTTAGAAATAACGTGACTTGTCTGATGCGATGCAGGTAGCCCTTTGATGATTTCAGATTAGTTACTGTTTTTGTTGTTGTATATAACTTGATTTTTTGCTATTATACTGTTATTACTTACTTGAGAACAACGAAAAGAACTTGTTAAAACGTAGTGTGAAATAAACTCAGTGATTGTTTCAGGCGCGGATCCAGAGGGGGGGGTTTGGGGGGTCCAACCCCCCCCCCTGCTCAGCGACATAAAAAAAAATAATGCCTTGCATCAATGAAATTAAATCACAAAATGATCCTGCATCAGTATAAAAATGATTTCTCTGTTTAAAAAGCTCAATTTGTATGTATGCCTATGTAATTTAGATACGATGATGGCAGATTTCCGTGACAGAAACCTGGCAAACCCCCTCCTGCAAAAATTCCTGGATCCGCCCCTGTTGTTTTCCATATAAATTTGTGTTTTTATATAAATTGTCGTTTCATCCAATTTAAGATCATCGTATGACAATCTTTTATAAATGTCGACTAACTTATTCTTTGTTGTTGAAAGTCACAAATCTTAACAAGCTGTGCTGTCCGGTGAAAGGATTAAGTAATAACCACTAGGATTTGTTTTATCTTCGCTTGAATATTTATTACTGTATATATATAAAAGCTATTTGTTATAAGCCCATGGTTTCGTACTCTGATGTCCACCATTATATAATAAACCAAGGGAGATATTAATATAACATCATAATAAGTATGTGATTTTATTAATATTTACCTCATTATGTAATTAATGGTCTTCTGTAATACACAGTGACAAATCTTACGGACATCCAATTTAGAACATCCACAATTTTATCAAAATATTAAATCTTCGTATAATGAATAATATGTACATGTAATGTGTATGTAAAACTCATGGTAAAACTGAAATGGTCAAGATGCAACACATACTTCATGTATTTATTATATAATAGATTGGGTTGGGTATCATTACACATTCCAAACGTAGACGAATTATGAATATATAAGGCATTCAGGAACGGGATTTATTGCAAATGCAAATTTTATAACCTCAACATAAAATGGCGTCAATAGTGTCGTTGGCACTTGAATTTAAAGAATGCAGGCAAGGTTTTGATTAGCCAAGAAAAGAAAACGGATTTATTGCATAGAAAGAGGCGGGGTTTCTTCTGGAGAGAGGAGGAGCTTCGCATATGCAATACAAATCAATTATATTACTAAACATAATCTACATTCAAATGTTAGTTGTAGGTTTATCACCAACGCCTTGTTATAGGGGGTGGGGTGTAATATTATTTGAATAGATTAACGTGATATAAATAAAGGGATGGATGAATTCAAACTACGAGATTGACTTCGAACAAGAATAATATGATTAACGAAAAGGGACTGTCTTAAATAATCTCAATCAGTAAGTTTCTTGCCCTAGGACAATTCTCATTAAAATAAAACCACAATGCATTATTATTAAACTGTTATCAAAATGTCTCTTCGAAAAAAATACCACAGTGGGATTAAGTTGTCAAAGTTGTTTTGATTGTGTTTTAAATATGAGAAAAACTATTTTCATATAATATGCATTTCAATATTGAAGTATAGATCAGATGCTACAAACAGTCGTTAGTGTCACTGTACCGACGACCTCCATGTTCAGTTTTGTAGGAATTCTAATTGTGTGTGTTTGTGAACATCTCTCAGCTCTTCATACATCTTATCTTCTTTTATATCGCCTCTCCTTCAATCTTCTCTATTTATTGTGGAAATAAACAAACCGATTCATTCATACTTAACGTGTTAACTACACGGCCATAGTTTCGCATTTTTCTCTTTCTCGAAAAAAAAAAAACCGTACATAAGCGTCTCATTTAATTTATGAATTGGTATAAAAACTAGGTGGGTCAATTGACAAGTTTTATTTATCATACTCAAGAGTTTTATAAACATCTTAAAGCGATTTAATTTAGCGTCTATAATAGAAAAATAAATATTATCTGTTTCTCTCCATATTAAAGAACCAATGCACGTGAAACCGATTAGGCCCAATGCTTTTAATAATATAGTGAACGTGGATGGAAATAGTTTAAAGTGAAAAAAAGCCGGCCTCGTCACCATTTTATAGTAAACTGAAAGAACTGTTTACCCGTTCCTCGTCTTTCTATAGAGGGTAATACTACCCCGGGCATGTGTTGACTCAAATCATATAAACTCAACAAATAAGCGCTCTTCCCTAAACAAAGTTTTTAATTTCTTTCTTACAAATACCTGTACACTGAATATCATTTAAGACACACAAAGCATTCTCCGTGCACATTTTATATTGTTTACAGTTAACTGTTAAAGGTAAATTATTGTGCAATTTCTGGCTAGTCTGGAAGATTTAATTTGCGATTTTAGACATATATTTAATCATACCGGGTTGCTTATATTATAAATATTATGCACCAAATAATATGTCAACGAGTACTTTTGAAAACGTGTAGCGTGAACTTTAATACTAATAGCATTGGGAATGGTAATTACACGTAAATCATGTTTAAATGTTGATATTTTTTCGCCCCCTCTCCCATAATATACCTGAATTCGTGCGCAGGTCATTCGTGAATTATCTCTGTTGGTCTTTTTACAGCCTGTCTGACCTCTATTGCCTTCTAGGATGTGGGCCATGGTTAGGGCTAAATGACCTAAAAGGAAGGTGTGCTAGAACGACACCAGAACCGTTGCCCACAGGTTCAGCTGTTATCACAACAGTGTCATTAGAGATCAGACAAGGCCCTATGACAACGCCGTAACAATAACAAAACATCACCCAGCATCAATGCTGAAACTGTTCGTCGTCGTTCTTCTGGACTGCGTGTCAGACAGCCTTACGTTTGACAAATTCTGACCTTTGATAAATTTACCGCACGTGTCAACGTTTCACACTAAAGTACATTTGTTGTAGCTTCCGTGGGTTATTGCCCACAATCATACTAAAATCGCATTTCACCTGCATTTTGTTTTGAACATTTTGCATATATATGTATCTACCCCTAATATGTTAATGTTAATACAACTTTTCTTTATTCAAGATTTCATTAATAATAAACAGAGATTAAAAACTTACGTATGCCCTCGTTGACCGAATTTTAACTTGACCCGGAAAGACTAAAGTTAAAGGTGTAGCATTAAAACAGGTAGATTTATTCTATATAGTTAAAAAGCTTGTTTAGTTTTATGCATATGTATGAGGACATCTTTTTCGTGTTCACCTAGTTGGTGAACCTTTGAAGATAGAAGTTTATTTTGTTGTGGTGTATTTTTTGTGGTTTTCTCTTTCTGTTGTTGTTTTTCATCATGTCAGATCTGCTATTGACATAATAGATACATTTGTAAAGTAAGATATTGTCATACTAGATATGCCATATGTGTGAACCTTCGACTTCAGTAACTTCTTATACTCTGGTGTCTTTCGTTGAATTATATCTGTTTCATTTTTATACGCCCACATTGAAATGTGGTCATATATTGTCGTCGCCCCGTTCGTCTGTCGGTCGGTACGACCGTGGCGTCCGTCCGTCTGTCGGCCCGGCGTCCCCAATTGCTTGTGGACGCTCTAGAGGCTAAAGGTAATATCCGATTGACTTTAGATTTATACACAGTGTTTAAGGCCATGAGACGAAGAAGCCTTTTGATTTTCAACGATTTATGATAATTACTGCCAGAGTTATGGCTCTTGATCAGTTCAAAAAATCTTGTGGACACCCTAGAGGTCAAAGTTAATATCCGATTATACACATTGTATAAAGTCATGAGACGAAAAAATGTATTGATTTTCAATGATTTCTCATAATTACTGCCAGAGTTATGGGACTTAATCACTTCAAAAAATCTTGTGGACGCTCTAGAGGCCAAAGTAAATATCCAACTTACTTTAAATTTATATACAGTGTTTTAGGTCATGAGACGAATAAGTCTATTGGTTTTCAGCGATTTCCAATACTTATTGTCAGAGTTATCACCCTTGATTACTTTTTTAAAAATTGTGACGCTCTAGAGGCCAAACTTATCATCCGATTGACTTCAGATTGAAAAATCTTGAAACGAAGAAGTGTTTTGATTCTCAATAAATCAAAAAAAAAAAAAAAATCAAACAAATTCTAATGATTTTCTGGTAACAACTTAATGAGTTGTTACTCTTAATCAGATTTTAGTGTATTACAAATGTTTTATAACCGATAAAAATTTGAGACAACCCTTGTTGACTGCCCGGATAATTTAGCTTCTGCGGGCGTATGTTTCGTTGCCTGCCAACCTATCTTATTAGTGACCTTGGATGTAAGACAATTACTTTAAACTTTGTTTTATTATTAATGTAATCCAGATCAGTATTACCGCTACTAAGAGGAGTGTTTTTCCACTTCCGTCGGTAGAGGGTTGTCGAGAGGTACCGAACTGACCTCTCGATCAGAATGTCCCAAGTTTTAATCAATGTCCTGGGGTGGTGCATGTGTGGCAGACAAAGAAAATGTGCCTAGTTGATCGGACGATACGAATAACCGAGTTTGATCTGTGTTCACATCAGCATGGACGTAAAAGAGACCTTGGCAGTTGGAATTCGAACAAAGTAGGCGGAAACACCAGTGTCTTGGCATAATCCTCTCTTCGTTGTAAACCCGTAACCAAAGAAATTAATTTCACAATATATTATGACCCAAGGATTCTATTGACGAGACAGTAAAACCCTTTCCATCTGCATTCACTTTAGGTTTGTATATCACTGAAGTAGTAGTTCTGCTACGGTCTTTGGTCATTCTTCTGGATCTGTGTTTAGTTAGCTCTAAATAGTGTGATACCGCCTGTCATTCAAGAAACTAGCACACTATTTCCGTAATATTGTACTGTAATTCTTTCAACAGTGGTCGCAACCACAGCGGTTGCTTGTGTTTGCGCTCGCGGTCGACCTCTGTGCTATTCTCACCCTGTTGTATGTCGACTATTCCTTTCTCTCGCTCGTAGAGCATCTTGAAGCCGACAGTGGTCGAAATGTTACAGTTACCAAAATTAGTTACCGGGGATCTGATTGGATGTCCAATTTGAGTAGAAATAAAATTATCAGAAACAGAATTAAAACAAAATGTTTCTGGATTCATCCTTCGGATTTGATTTGTATTTACAATTATATTTAAAAACCATTTTATCTCAATGTCCTAACCTAACTCGATATAAAACACAGTTTATTGGCAATATACTAACACGATAAAGTAATACACTAATAAATAGGCTTTATATATAATCCGGTTTTAGCAAATTTATCTTTAATAAATGATCCATTATCAAACAAAATAGCTTTGAATCTGACTTTTACTGTAATACGAATGATATGATTCATTAGAGTTAGCTCAATTTTCATTTCATCTTAAGTCTTGCCATTTGTAAAATTTGACTCTGATGGTTTATGACATAATTTAATAACTAGCCATTGTCCGCCTAACATTATTTATTAATGTTACTACCTATATATTACCCGTGTTAAGGTTTATAGTAGGTAAAACTGACACATGAAGGATAGGTCAAGTTTTCCCACACGTTTTAATTTTGTGGAGGAAGTTGAGTGCATCTATATTATATAAATTCTGATTCTTACTTGTTCTGAACCAAAGAACTTACACTGGAATGCATTAATAATTCGTAACATTACACATGTTTGCATGTTTGGTTCCGTACCTTACTTGTTTACTTTTAAAACAAGCAATGACATTATTATAATTAAAATGGTGATATACGTGATATAGAATACAATATATGTATTTTAAAGACGGTGATACACCTAATAAGAATACACCAAATCAAAGATTTATACTAATAATAAACAATTAGGTTATAGAAAAGCATACGTTTTCAAATGAGTTCCATGTGAAAACAGGGAACCAGGTAGATACCAAACCGATGATCTGTCATGGAAACAAAACATGACATAAGTTTCAGCTTTGGGTGTTGGAGTGGCTTCAGATGGCATCTACATGGAGGCACATATTACGATGGGTGTGGTATATTTGATGCAAGACTTTGCAGTAAGTTACAGTCGTAACGATGAAAATTGATAGTAACTGCATATTGCTAATCTACTAGTTCTTATCTTAGATGTTATTTGAATGTAAATCATTGTCCTAGCATTTTTGCGTTAGTTGTATTATTAGCCGTTGCGAAGCATCGCCTTCAGATACACTTAATACAAAAATTATATCAACTGAAAATATTATATACTTATAACTGAGATTCAAAATGTCCACCTCAAATATTTAAGCCGTGTTTTCAATAGATGGTATGTTTTGATTTTGGCAATCTGATATGTTATTATAACGTCATTTCACGCCAGTAATAAAATAAACGGTAGAAGGTGTAGATTTTATTTGAAAGAAAATGCAAGGATTGGTTCATTTTCAGATCAAGACATATTGTTTCAAATTACGTGTGTAGATTTTATATGTAAATAAACCAGCGGTTAACACAGTGAGCGTCATGTTCTTTATTACAATCATTTATATATCTTTATAAATACTACAGCACCTGAACCCTATTTAAACTACTTGACTGGTCACGTGCTCATATGTTAGCCCCAAGTTAACCTCCCTATTTTATCCTGTAATGCCATGTAGATTCGAGCAAAACCTTCGGGATTTCTCAAGTTCCTAAATTATGCCCGGATTGCTTTCTTTAAAGAACACCCGGTACTGGATCCCGGGATGAAAAAGTGGGACAAACGTCCCGGGTTCCCCATATTTGGGTTGATTACAAGATCAAAAGTTCCACTGGATGACCGAACGATTCCAATTAAGATTTGAAAATATGGAGGTAATTTTATGTGCTCTCATTTGGTCCACAATGGGTGGGAAAGGGTTAACTCCTGGGCTCCGTGTGTAATTTAAACTTTGGTTTGAACTGCACTGGTAGACATATATTTATAATGCCATCAATTCGCCAGGGAATGTGAGACTTATTTATATATTAGTAAAGTTTTGTTCTTAAAATGCTTTTAAAAGGGACTGATTGGGATTCGTACCTTGATCGAAGCCTGAAACTTATGATCTAATAACCAAAAAAGTTCACTACATGTATTTCTATTTTATTTAACTTATGTTACTCGTCCAGAACATACCCCCAAATTGATTCTGTTGCTTAAATTTGATTGTGACCTTCGCCGCACTGGACCATACGCGCTGTTTCTTAATTCACCATCCCCCCCCCCTCCACTGACATGTCCCGGGACCCCAACAAGGTTTGTAGTGCACCGAGAACACATAATACCATCTCGCATTTGATTCATAGTGAATACTTAGCTCTATAATGTCATTGTTCCGACTTAATCATCTACCGCGTAACTTCCGTGAACATAAAGCCTTATATATTCCCCTTTACCTATTATAGACGAGTGTCGCGTATGAAGCGTACTGCTCTTTCAAGAACACCTGATTCCACTTCTTATATTTTTGGTGTCTTCACATATCTTAGACGGTGTTTCATTCAACGTGAGCTATACCATCACATCGATTTCAGATGCTGTGTATACATAGGCTACATTACTGCAGGAAATGTTCCATTATGTTGTGTATGCGTACATATTAGAGACTTTTGGCAAGTGGCATTTTCCCTATCCGTATCGTATACGTGACACGTTGTGTCAGAGTAGTTTTAGAGTTTTGGCAGATTCTTGCGTCGCGTACGTATGCGTCACAGAGCTGCGCTTAGTTATGTACAGCATGGCGACAATTATCGACCAAGATCACCATCAGTACTAGTCAAGTGCCTTGCCTACAATTTCTCAGAGTGCGTGGAGTCACTCGACAGTCGCTGAGCTATTAAAGAAAATAATGTCGCATCTTATTAAAAAAAATCTCTGACTTAGACTCGACAGCAATTTTTGTTTCACTTACACCCCTTTACCATAGAATCACATCATTTACAGATTTGCAAGGTCACATATCTACCTAAATCTAGCGCGTTGATCAACTAGCGTGCAGACAATTTGAAAATTCCGAGAAAAACCCATCAAAAGCTATGATACAACAACATTTCAGCGTCTAAAAAGGCGACAATGTTATACGGACCTTCTCCGTATAAAAGCTGTTCAATACGGACTGCCGTATAACGTGTGTCTTATCACGTATGAGAAATACACACACATTGATGACGTCACACACAAAATCCAGACGGATACGCGATACGCACTAGGAATTTACGCTTGCCAAAAGTCTCTAATGTTCCAGATGTTGCGTATACGTACATTATTGCATGGAATGTTCCAAATTGGGTGCTTTATCTATGTACGTGTTTACAACAATAAAAACAGAATAATGTCTGTATCTATGTACATCTACCTTTTTTACAAGTCAACACCACGAAGAACATAAGTATTTTGGCAGGGGTGTGTCTTAGTTGTCATGTTGCTTGACCCTTTCACTGGACAACGGAGAAAGGCACATCAAAGTTTTAGTGTTCGTGTAAAGGATTTCCGACAAAGAATGCTAATTTGTAAGAATTCATTGCACGTTTTGTATTTGGGTATTTGATGATTCTGCACTCAACGCACACGAGACCACAGTAACAAGGCGCTTGTCTACTCTGCTCTGTTGACCCCTTTACATGTAGATATGCTTTTGATGTTGAACGACTGAAGTCGTTCGGTCAGATTTAAAGGCAAATGCCACGTTGTAGGAGATGCATTATGAATACTGACTTAAAGAACCAGTAAAAGATTCAATAGATGGTCAAAGTATGACACGAAACTCCTTATTTCTGCAAACCAGCTTGGCTGTGAATCATTGTCTAATCGCAGAATAAAACACATGAATTAATTTATTTACCTAAGCCCCACTTACTGTCTGAAGTCTTTAAACAATTTGTACCATTCCTATCAAATTATAACCTTCGTAATGAATATTTGAACCTCATTTTGAAAAACCAGTTCATATCCTAATAGTTTATTTCCATACACAATTAAACTTTGGAACAACTTACCTGAAAATATTAAAACCCCACAAACGTTAAGTACATGCAAATTGGGCCTTTCGCATTTATATCCTGTAATAAGACCACTACTATATCATATACTTGAACTAGGAAAGAGAATATTATTCATTGTTAAGAAATAAAGCTTGTAACTTAAATATTCACCTATTATACTATTTTATTAGTGAAACAAAAATGTGTCTTAGGTGAAATTCTGCAGAACCAACCATGTTTCATATGCGCAGTATACTTTGCCCCAAGAATAATTCTCAAAAATTATCTACACCACCTTAAAGAAAATGTTATAATTGACCTGATCTTATATGGCAACCCCGCTCTTTCAGATAATACCAATTCTAACATATTTCTAATAGTGCAAAAATACATAAAAGACTGCAAGAGATTTTAACATTTAAAACTTAAAATTATACCACAACAAATGTATATATGTTCGTAAGTAACTGTTCATTCGTCCACCATTGTAAGATTTAAGTGTGTGTGTATGTATGTATGTATGTATGTACAGGGCGCAATTCTGACTGGATTTTCTTCAAACTTTGTATACTTATTCCTTACACCCAAAGGATGATTCCTATTGTCTTTGATGCATGCCCGACCCTCTGTGACAGAGCCACACCCATTTCTTGTATTTGTTTGTTTGTCGTCTACAGGCTGTATTTCTTAACGCATCATCTTGAAACTGTGTGCATATTTATTCTTTGTACCTTAAGGAAGAACGCTATCGTTTGGGGTGCATGCCCAACTCCAAGGGTCAGTGTCACGCCCATTTTCTTTTTGTGTGTCTGTGTGTCACCTACAGGCCACAATTCTTAATCGATCATCTTGAAAACTTTTATATACTTATTCCTTATACCCTAAGGCTGGCCACTATTATTTTTGATGTATGCCCGACCCCCTGGGACAGAGCATCGCCCAATGTTTGTGTGTCTTGTGTTTGCGTACAGGATGCAATACTTAACAGATCCTTTTTATACGCCCACATTAAAATGTGGTCGTATATTGTCATCGCCCCCATCCGTCGGTCCGACGTCCACAATTGCTTGTGGACGCTCTAGAAGCTAAAGTTAATATCCGATTGACTTTAAATTTATACACAGTGTTTAAGGCCATAAGACGAAGAAGCCTATAGATTTTCAGCGATTTCCGATAATTAGTGACAGAGTTATGGCCCTTGGTCACTTCAAAAAAATCTTGTGGACGCTCTAGAGGCCAAAGTTAATGTCCGATTGTCTTTGAATTTATACACAGTGTTTAAGGCCATTAGACGAAGAATCCTATTGATTTCAGCGATTTCTGATAATTAGTGACACAGTTGTGGCCCTTGATCACTTCAAAAAATCTTGTGGCCGCTCTAGAGACCAAAGTTAATATCCAATTGCCTTTAAATTCACACACAGCGTTTAAGGTCATAAGGCAAAGAAGCCTAGTGATTTTCAGCGATTTCCGATAAGAGTTATGGCCCTGATAACTTCAAAAATTCTTGTGGATGCTCAATCATCCGATTGACTTCAGATTAATACACAGAGTTTAAGGTGTTGCAAGGAACAAGTATTTCGATTTTCAATGAATTTTGATAACTGAACAGCTAAATATCAAATGTTTAATATACTAATTGTTAACGTGGGGCAAAACTTTATAAAAAGCAAACAAATTCTAATGATTTTCAGCTAATTGTTACACTTAATCAGATTTTAGTGTATTACAAATGTTTCTTTACCAAAAAAGTAAAAATATGCGACAACCCTTGTTGACTGACGATTTAGCTGCCGTGGGCGTATGTTTCGTTGCCTGGCAATTTATCTTTAAAACTTTGCATACCTATTCCTTATACCATAAGAATGAACCCTATTGTTTTTTGGTGATTGCCCAACCCCCATGGGCAGAGCCATGCCCATTTTTATTTCGTGTCTCTGTGTGTTGCCTACAAGCCACGATTCTTAATGGATCGTCTTTAAACTTGGGATATATATTCCTTTGTAGCCTAAGGACGACAATTGCATGTCCCGACCCCAGAGGCAAGCCACGCCCAATTTTTGTGTTTGTCGTTTACAGGCCGCAATTCTGAATGAATCAGCTTGGTACTTGGCATATGTATTCCTTATAGCCTGGGGGCGTCCACTATTGAATTTGGTGAATGTCCCGACCCCCAGGACAGAGCCACACCCACTTGTCGCCTTTAGCGCCTGAACGGCACAATTCTGAATGGATTACCTTGGTATACTTATTCCGTATGCTCTAAGGATGGCAACTATTGATGTTGATGCACGACCCTCAACGCTAAACAAACCAAACGCCCAGCCTTCTTGACAAAGTACCATATCAATCAAAGCAGGAATGTGGACGTATATTGTAGCGTTAGCGTTATGTTATATGTTTGGAGAGAACTTTTGCCTGTTGTTCAATCCAGTTCAGTTTATTGAATAAAATATTATTTAACTCAGTGCACAACCGGAAGCATCCAATAATCGCAACAGAAAACAAGATTGACGGACTGAAATGAAATGAGATGTAACGTACTATTTTTCTGTCACAACCGAGCTATTGAACTTGAAGGCGTTCATCATATATAGACAATTGTGCTGTTGCAATATTCATTTCGAGCAATACGTCTGATACCTAGATTTTATAGAGTTACACAAATAAAGCTCATGAATGGAGCATGGACTTCACAAGTTGCACGGCGCTCGTTTTAATGGCATTAATTCAATCCCAATTCAAGGTATTTGAGCTAATACAGAAATGGAGAGATACTTTTTGGGATTTGCTTCGAAAACATAATCTTGACGAAAATATGATGTTTTCGCGTTCAATAGCCTCATGGTATAGTTCATATGTCCGAGAAATATGCTTAACTCTAAAATCAGGCAATGCTTCTTTAAACAATCTAGTTTTCTCACACGATCTGTATGCTAAAAACTAATGCGGAGAAAATTCCTTTAATGCCATCATAAGCAAAAACAAATTTTAATGTAAATTGAAAGGATAGACAACATGTTTTAAACAGTCTGAAGTAATTCACATAAAACTTTCCAAATTACTATATCATTGTTGATAGTGTACAAATAATTAACAATTACTTATTATTAAAGACAACACTGTTAACAGGGACGTATAAAATATCCAAAGAATAAAAAAAAATATGATGGTGAGTTCTATTGTCGATCAGATAGTCTGATGCTTTGTGTAATGATTTTCTGAAACAAACCACAAGCAAATCATCGTTCACTGGTTTTATTATGATGTTCTATTTCAGTCACGTCCCGCGTCGTGCCTCTCTTTTTTCAGTGTTAAGCTGTAGGGAAAAAAATCGACGTCGACCTTTTAACACGACGTCGCCCTTCTCGTCGCTTTTTCTAAACGGATATAGCTTATAGTTTTGGTGATGAAATGCGCATTGCAATTTAGCACTTATGTTTACAATTATTGGACCCAACGGAGGTATTTGCGTTGTATATTTTATGTCGTTAGTGAATTTTGGTGCAATATAGCCCGGTGGGTGCTGATGTGCCATAAAACCACATTTCATTTCATTTCGTTTGTGAATTGTGAACAATATATATGTAAAATAATGAATCTTCCCTGGGGCAAGTCAATCTATACATAACAGGGCCGTATCTAGCGCGAGAGCAAGGGGCACATTGCACACTCAGAAAAATAAGGCGCCCCGAGATATGGCGCCCCTCAAATAATTTGACAACCTTTCAATTATAAAATAATGCACGTAATTATGATCACACAGCGATCCTCAAAAGGCACAGATCAATCGGTCGGTTTTAAGGGCGCCCACACGCCAAAGGGTACCTGATCCAAACATTCTTATAACACCTATGTGGAGCCTATTGGGCGCCTCCACAGACGCGGATCCAAGGGACGAGGTCACTAGTAGCTACTGCCTCTCCTAAAAACTGCCGCCCCTGAAAAACAATCGACCATAATATAATATACACAATTAAAATTTTCTTAAGGCCGACCTCAGACGTGGGTGCCATCCCTATAGGCGAAATGCCCCTCCTATTACCCCCTTTCTTGGTCAACACTTGCCCCACCACATAACATTAGAGGGTTCGTTTTGTACGCTCTATCCACATTTGATAGGGCCTTATCGGTCTTTGAGGGTGCCGCCCTATCCACATGTTCTTATTGGTGTTTCGGACTAGTTCTAGTTTAGAGGACAAGAAGTTTCTTATTTTAATGTGTTTTTGATCGAAAAAAAAATTAGTGCCACCGAAATTGACACACGGGATGACTTGATAGTGACTTTCATTGCGGCTCTAAGTGTGCGGAAAACACGTTTGCGGCAGTCTAATTTTTCAAAATTTTCGGAGTTGCCCTTTCTATCAGATCCCCAGATTATATTGGCACCCCAACCGCTCTGCTGCACCCCCAATTTCAAAATTCATACATACGACCCTGATACACAATATATAATGTCGCTTTTTCGATGTCTTGTTAAATAATCGATCTCGCTTATTTTCTCTATAGCGTAACATTGAAAAAGCGACGTGCGACACGGGACGTGACTGGAATAGAACACCATATTTTATAGCATTACCTTTTTCAATAATTCTGGTTTCGGTTGAATTCAATTAATTTCGTTTTGTTTTTCGGTATTTCGCGGAGTCAAACAATTTAGAGTTGTTCGAGGAAGGTTTTTTCGGACTGTCGGATCTTTGGTCTAGATTTCACGCGTACTCGCGAACAATCTGCCCAAAGCACCGCGATTTGAGCATCGTTGCATTATCGGTACACTTTGAATGGAAGATAAGACGTATTCAGAAGTTAAGAGCATTATTTATTATAAATTTTTTAGACATTTAATACATCACGAGGTGTTAAGATGGCTATAATTATAATACGTTTCTTATTTTAATTGTGATAAGACGGTCGTATATCTTTAACGGGTTATAAAATATTTTTAAAAATACACATTTAATTGTAGCCAGTTCCCAAAGCAATCGTTGAGAGACGATTCTGTGGCTGTCTGGCTGTCAGTCTCCTTCGCAGGTCCACACGTTATTGTTCAACTTTTATGTAGCGGATTTGGACGACATCCATTACCTGGGCATGGTGATATGAACACATAGACTAATTGCTGTATGAATAAAATGAGGTATAATGACTGGTCAACAAAAAACGTAAGACGAACATAATAAAGTGGTATTGTTTTATTCCATTACGTGTGTAATGTGGGGTTAGGCAATGTTGCCGTAACAGCGCCGTTTCCGAAAGACTATGCGTATATTAGTTAAATGATTGGAAGCTAGAAGGTAACTAAATCCAACTACGAACTGTGTGGCTCCATGTAGTTACATATTATGAAGGAAGTCGTGCATAAGAAAGATATTCTTTCTCTTCATGTACAATTCGTGATAATATATGCATATAGCAGTGATGTGAGTCACTCGAGTCATAAAACAAAATATATTATCATATCCTCTACTTTTGTATTTGGTGCCTGCCTATAGAATTTGTTATCACATATGGATTTAATATCTGTCAAGTCCTTTATCCATTCTTTATTCTTACTTTAAATATATGGTTTTAGTTTAACTTTTCAAGCACCTTGTGTCTTTTAGTACTTAGATTGGACTTCAAACGCCCCGTTTTTAGAAGAAAAAATGTCTTTTTGCTGCAACGGTGAACGTGAACATTATTTATATTTTTACATGGGCATTGAGTAGAGGCTTTAGATGTTGTAGTATATTGAACGCCTTAATGTAAGAATATTTTCTAATTTTAACAGGTGGCTTTAACATATATAAAGGCTTACCGGAATTTTCTGTATTTACTTATAACGGTAAGAAAACAACACTTTATGTAGAACGAATTTCGTGCTGTTTGTCTTAAAGTGGAGTTTCTTGAGGGAATAATGTAGTATTAAGGCTTATGAACACTGCTGGCGATTTTTTGTTGGTGATTTTGCATCGTTGAGCTACGATATATTATATTGGGATTATACAGTTTGACAGATTGTCCCCAACGTTTTCTCTGCTGTCAGAGAATCAATTGCCTACTAACAATCGGGGTGAATCAAATTTATTTCCAAATGCACGCTTTTATGAGAGATATTGTGTGTTTTTTTTTTTTTTAGATTTTTAATGGATACCACTATGTTTAGTTATGTAACCTTAGAACGATTGAGAATTCTAGTGCACGACGTGATCTGAGTGTTTTCCCCGACAAACCCTCGCGGAAGAGAAATGGGGATGTCGTCCAGAAACAATTCTTGAGTGTGCGGATAAAAGGGGTCCCCATTGGTTTACAGTACCCGGTAATATCGAAAGTGTGTAGCTACAGTTCTTCTAGATTAACAACGTACTACAGTATTCCCTTTAAATAACAGCAACCCAAACTTTGAAGAATAGAATGATACATTAATCGAGGGTTTATTTTCAAACGTGTATTGCCTCTTTAAAGTAGGAAAAGGTCGATACATATTATATTTGTATTATTGTTTGTTTATGAATTGTATGTAACTGATACGTAGACAGTTTTGCTAAGTGGTTTCAATTTTTGTATGGCATGTAAGAAGTTTATATTGTTTAATCAAACTATAGCATTTTGTTGTTGTGGCAATGATTGATGAAATTATCCAGAAAACTAAAAAAAAAGAAAAAGGCTTTTTAAATCGAAGCAACGTAAAATATAAAACACTCGAAAATGAAAAGAGTCTTCTTGATATATTTTTTTTTTAATTATTGATTCCATGGTAGAAATTGAACATTTCTTATTGGCAGTGTTGTGAAAATTGAGCATTTCTAACTGGCACCATTTAGGAAATTAAAAATTCTAATTGATGCCATTTTATTTTAATGATAAGGGATATTATACAAACTGTTGGATTACTCAACGTGTTGAAGAATTATATACTACCGGGAATTCTCGTATTTAAGCCCTGGGCTTAATTTCGAATTTGACATGTCAGTGATGAACAATTTCTTCTGAAAAGTATAATGCACACCAATTCGACGTGACTCCATCAGTGCCAACACGCGTGGTTTGAAAATTTAAGCGGAAGACCAATCTAAAATAAATTTTAAAATCAAAATTTAAACTCGTTATAACCCTGGTTTAATAACCGGAGGGCTTAAATACGAGAATTCCCGGTGGTAATTGTTCACGAATTTTGTCAACATCGAACAAAATCCTTTTCTTTTGTCATAAGCCACATAATATTTGAAATCTATCTAATGATATTCACTTTGACTAGTAAAACAAAACACCTTACACGAACAATCAAATTTGATCTTTATTTTGATCGGTAACAACAAATTAACGTTATACTGGCAGCAATAAAAAAACTACAACAAATATTGTACCAGATAATTAATACAATGGTACATGTCTTATTGTCTCCTAGTTACATATACTTTTAAGGCTTGACACTATCGCGAAAGATTCCTAATATCCTAGAACACTTGACGGTTGGAATTCGAAATAAGAGTGGTTCATAGCGCCGTCGTTGGGGCAAAATTTCACTCGCATAACATTGCAAAGCGTATGCCCGTCGCCTTAATTAGCCCCGTTGATGCAGAAAGTGGGACGTTAAACCCTGTTTAATTTCCTAAAGTCTCTCTTAAATACTTAAAATAAACTAACATTGTCATTCACTATAGGTTAAGATGACTGGGAGCAACCCGAAAGTCGGTAGCTGAAGCTCTGTGCATGTGTACAACGTCACAGGAAGCTTTGATGTAAGTTGTTTGTATAGGGTATAATGTATAGAGTAAAGGTTATATAGACGGTACATGCTAATCAGGGGTGTAATCCTTATCTCTCTTCACAATTTATTGTCCTAGAAGAACATCAACAGTCTATATTATCATACAGGTTTGTTGCTAGTCTAAGACAAACTATTGTCACTTCATAAAGGTGCTTCCCGCTCATATCTAGTTAGTATTGTTAAGTAACAGTTTACTCGTCTTCAAGAAACAGCCAACACGTTCCCGTGAAAACTCGTTGATGAGTAATGTTTATTTTAAGTATTTGTCTAGTTATACAGATGAAACATTTGTGTGTAAATACAATGGGTGGGTGTCAAATAGTTACATTTATTGTAACCAAACACAGGTCCTACCTTCAGATCAGATACAAAAACATACAAATCAGTTCTCTCTTAACTATTCACACGATTGAGTTTATTCACGGCTACCAATTATACTACTAGAAAAAAGGACACATATTTTCACAGTTTAGTTTGTAATTTTATAAGTCTTCGTTTTGCTGTAATACTTGGTTTAAATTACTTCTGCTGAATTATTCAACATACAATTACAATGACTTGGCGTTGTGGTGGGTAGCATAATAGTACCACCTTATACAGGCGAACCAAATTCCAATAATCATATACAACATGATCTGAACTATTTTTCCGTTACCAGACATTGGAAAATAGACAAATCATTTTTCTATACGGACAAATAAATAATGCCCTTGAAAGACTGGGGTTTATATCATAATAATACATAGAGCTTGAATTTAACGTTTAGCTTTTAACATGGCCATTACCCATAATACCCAGCACGTCCGCCATCCTTCCTACTGTTAACCCCAAGTGAATTTTTCTCCCAGACATAACATGTCACCATAGAATTGTTTATGGCTTTAATGGAGCATGTCTGCCAATTTTTCCTCTATTTGATTGTAATTTACAGTCGGAAGGCAAAACGCTATGTGCTGTCTCATCCAAGCATTTTCCCTCATAAAAAACCTCAACTGAACACGGTCCCGTTTTATTACCACACATTCATAGAAACAATGAAAGCCTAGATTTATTGTAGGTTTAAGTATTCTACCTTTATGTTGTAAAGAGAAGAAAAAGATTAAGACTTTGTAGTTTGTGTAATTGAATACATGTAGTTTAAAGAAAAGTATTATTTATGATCTTACTACATGGTAGGTATTCACACTCTATTAAAGCGACAGTCACATTATAGACAACGTTCAAATTGCAATAATGGGATTTGAAGAAGAAATCACACAAACATGGATTTTGTGCATTAAATCCACTTCAAATGGAAATCATTATGCATCCCGTATTTCTTTATATTTTAACCATTTTGCATTTGTTTGTTTTGGGGATAATTGTTGTTTACATTATGTTATCTATAAGAAGAGGTTTGCTTTGTGTAGGAAATACTCTGAGGAATGAGCAGGGTATGCTTGAAAACATTTATGTAATACTTTTAGTTTCATCTGTGTTGATGCGGGAATATGGAATGATTGTACCTCGATATTGACTTTTGAAAAGCAACATCTTGTTGATCTAGATTAAAGTGTTCTTTTAATAACAATCAAACCATTGATGTCAATATCACAAGCCTGTTTTATTCTAATCCAGTAGCATGGGAATATGCTCACCAGATTTAAAATATCGTTCTGTTACCTATAAGTTGTCACATGCACGTACCTTTGTATTTCTGACGTGAATTCGCATCACATGTCTTGATAAAAGCAAGGATACCTGAGATAATATAAAGCCATTATCTTGAAACACGGGTCAAAATATTATTGTTACCGAAGGTTCTGTAATTCTGCGGTAAGGTTGGGATAAAAAGCACCATACTATTATTTTCCATATTTTATTACAAGTAACAGAAATATACCAGCAGTGTTAGTAGTTTAAGACATGCTTAGTCCAGTTAATCTGGAATTTTATTACATCCAACCGGCGGCATTGACAGGATATTTCATGATATTTTACTTACATTACACATGGTGCATGGAAAAGCGTTGTGCATTAACTTCACTGACTATGAGACCACTGCAAAAATAACCCAAATAGTCAAATGAATTGTGTTACAGGGTTAATGGGCCCCAAAAAGAGCCTCATGTGAATTTGAAAGCAATCAAAGGCGCCCATATCACATTCAGCTATCCGCATATTTGCACACACACTTTTTGAGCTGATATTATAATGTTTGGAAATCAATGAATCATGAGGCATTCTGTTTATGGTTTTGCATACTAGATTATTTTTGTTGAAGAGAAAAAAGACGCTGAAAAATTTCAGCTAAATATTAAAAGCAAGTAATTGTTACGAGAAAATACGAGAGACCCAGTCCTAAGATTTACGATTTTATAGTTTCACGGTTCACAACGCGATTAAAACGTTAGTTGTGTTGTCTTGGTCATGTTTCCGGTATGTTTAGTATCAATGACGTTAAGAGAGGTATATATTTTAAGTTCACTTAGATTTTTCTTTTTACTGCATCCATAGCTGAAATATTATGAAGTATCCTGTCAATGCCGCCGGTTGGATGTAATAATATTCCAGAATAACTGGACTAAGCATGTCTTAAACTACTAACACTGCTGGTATATTTCTGTTACTTGTAATAAAATATGTAAAATAATAGTATGGTGCTTTTTATCCCAGCCTTACCGCAGAATTACAGAACCTTCGGTAACAATAATATTTTGACCCGTGTTTCAAGATAATGGCTTTATATTATCTCCGTTCATTGGCGTTATTAAATCATTTGCTCAGCCTGTGAAATTGAAAATTTAAATCTGGGGAAATGGGAAATGTGTCACATCACAAGCATCCATGGAAACTAACAAAATGATCAAGGAATGTTAAAATCTTTTAATGAGATTTATTGTCTTCGGCCATTTGGAGACACATATGGTAGTTTTATTTTTTCTATGGTTACGAGTGAATAACTGTCATGCACCAAATATGTACATAGGTAGGCCTCAAATTTTTTTTATCATCCTAACGACTGTTCTTATAGGGCCAGGTGGGAATCGTAACTCGGGACTAACTCGGTCCCCTTTCTATTCTGTTAATCTATGAGAGTTAGTGCAAAGTCAGAGT
Source organism: Patella caerulea (assembly GCA_036850965.1). Classification (NCBI taxonomy): domain Eukaryota; kingdom Metazoa; phylum Mollusca; class Gastropoda; family Patellidae; genus Patella; species Patella caerulea. The sequence continues at coordinate 41,704,528 of JAZGQO010000001.1, read as the reverse complement.
GGAGTGTCTCTGATTGATATACCAGTTTCTAAGGAGAGTGCTCAAACTAAGTGCCGAGATCATTATCATTTAGCTGTATCAGCTCTATGCAGGTTCGTGTAAAAAATACTAGGTCGCATGCCATTGATATTGTCGTAAATTTGGTAAAGTTATATCTTTGGCTATTAAATCTGCCTTCAGTATTTACGACTTCTATTTTGAACGGAAGTTCTCCCTGGGCTGTCCGCCATATTTGCTAGGAGTGCAGTCGTTTTTATGTACTATGGGCTGTTAAACGTGCCTGATGTTTTATGATCGGCGGTAAGTTGGTAAAATAACTTGTTTCCATCTGTATAAACATTTATAAACGAACGTATTTTGATTCAAGAAATTCCGAACGCCTCAATTGTGAACGAAGAAGAAGCGAGGGATTTGACCGATTAATGGGTACAGATGTAAAATCAACTCCTCTGATGGTTTCCAATTTCCAGAAAATATGGCGGCTATCTACAGCCTCTTAATGTCTGTAGGATGTCTTAATTAACTTCAGGCGATTGTTCTAGATGCCCCCGATTGAAATACCTTTGTCTAATTCCAGACGATCACGGGTTATTTATCTATTTCATGCCTTTGTGGCAAGTTGTTTCTGTGATGGTAGTTGGTACCGTATAATGGTTGTGATTACAGATTGTGGGTTACACGTGTTCAATTAGTATGATTGTAATCATTGGGGTTAGATAGATAACCTAACTTTACGATATCATATAAATGTACTTACTGTTTTTGACCGCCTGGTCAAACGTCTTACGTATCTATATAGATAGCTGTAAAGGAACACCACACAAGCCTTTTATAAAGTAGCCGAACGGTAGGACGTTAAACCCCATTTCATTTCTTTTATGAAGTTTTACTCAAAATAAAAGATGTTACAGTAAAACATAATTCATTGCAATTTATCAAACGAATGGTTTCACTGACACTGCTGCTTAATACTTTAAAAGATTAACTTGGTTGCTTAAAAGTTTCAATTAACTTTCCAAAACTTAATTCATTGTATTTTCCGGAGTATTTGTTATAAATATACGTGTTAAAGATGCATTCTGTAAGATTTAGATAAAGGGTTGTCCGTGTTTTGCTATAGTAGTTAAAAATACTAGTGTTAGAAGTTTTTTAATAAAATGTCGTAAATAGTCTCGATTGTCAAGAACCATTGCTACGAAAAAATACCAAGGTTCAAGTTTCCATTTTAGCGTTGAACAAAGATATGGCAGACATTGTCTAATTCATTTAACATCTTATCCATCCGACGGTCTTGAGAGTTAATTACGTGAATAAATGTCTAAATAATTTTAAAGCTAGATATAAGATTTAGCTCCTAAATAATGCATCTTTAAAAAGTATCCAGTTTATTTGCATTAATATGTTTTGACTATGATATACTGTGTATGATTTATTCATTAATCTATTGTATTTGATCTAATTTATTTATTTATATAATCTTCTGTGTCTAGTGATATTATCTATATATATATCTGTATGGGTGTCACAAATCGAACCAAGTAAACAGAATAAATGTTTACTTATGACGAATAGCTGAAATATCATACATTACATTTTAATACACTATTTAAAAAAAAATACGTCATTAATAGCTCGAGTGTGCCATCGTCGTGTAAGTCATGTCCACCTGGAATTTACATTGTGACGGACGATCGGTATGCAATGTGATGAATAAGTGCCATCAAATTACACCCGTTCCTGTTAATTAATTTTGGAGTTATTGTCCTTGATTAACTTGCTTTGATAACCAAAGGATTCATAAGGCGAATACACAATTATATGGATTTCGCGGACGTCTTAGCTGCTGTAAGCGTAATTGCCTAGCAGCTTATCTTTCTCATTTACTATACAATTTTATTTTCAGTGAAAACTATATCGAACGAGTTATGAAGGTAAACCCCAATTCTATTTCAAATTCCAAAATATCACTATTACAAGGAATATGTCACTTGGTGATAGTTGAAAAGTGCTGTAGTCTATTGCCATACGCTACACCGCTTACAATTCTTCCGGATTATAAGAATTACCAATTCGAAATAAGTTTTCAGATGGCACTAGATGACCTAATTAACCCCACGCGAACAGATCTTTAAATAAGAAGATAAAACATATGGTGCCAAAATGATATAAAGATATATCTGCTATTAAGAAGCAAATTATCCTTAATGTAAAAAAAAGAATAAGAAAAGATAAAACAATAATCCCATTGTTTCAATGCCATCTATTGTCTGTACAGACTGAAGTACTGGAATGGAGTGGAAACATGTTTTAATAGGAATAAAACTCTTTGATGCTGATAGTTGGTAGACTGTCGATGTTTGCCAGAAGTTAGAAAAAAAATCTCTCTACACTCAATAAGTCAACGTTCACTGATAAAGTTTTCTTTTAAACTTCTCATTCTTATTTATCACTAACAACTGGTTAAAGAAAGTCAAGTTCTTCCACTGTTTTAAGGTTTTTATCTGTACACTAAGGTAATAAGTCTATGTAGAAGGTAGCTTGGAACCAACACGGTCGTAAAGATCCACATAAACAATTACATGTACGTGTAAATTATTGACATTTCTAGTGCAAGATCATTTTTTTTATTATTATTTTAAGCTGAACAGCATCGTAACATGATTAGAATCCATCCATAACTGTTGCTAATTAATGTTTGAATGGATTCATCTTTGTAAAACTTAGAAAACTTGTTTACAAACACTACAACCTTGTATTTTCTTCTTTTTTGTTCTGCTGTCCTTGGCATACCTCGCACCTAACAAATGAAATGTTGATTTATTTCTTAGTAAAATGGTTTTAACTGATCATAATGATTTGTAATTCATGCGTTCAACATATCAACGAACTAAATTCTCAGTTTGGTCGTTGCAAGTTATTTTAAAAATGTCATTATCAACTGTCACAATCGTTTCCACAATGTAAAATCCGAAGTACCAGTCATTCCACCAGTGCTGACAAACTTAGGCACCGGATGTGAGGTCAGTGTGGTAATTGTCAGTAACTTTTTTATCAATAAGGCCATGTGATAATGGTATTCTTGCTCCATAGTTACATACACGAACTCGTGTGCGTATGTTTAGAGGTGTCAGCTACCCTGATAACGTCACAACCGAAGTGTTAATTTGGAAAATTAAAGTTAAAGCCATTTGTACTCCGGGCTGAGCATTGTTGAAGGTATTTTAATAATAGAGTTGTCATTTAAGGAATAGGTAGAGCTACATGTTCATCAAAGTAGATTTTTGAAATCAATAAAACCCAATGATCGCAAACTTTCCGAATATTTGCAAATTTGGTCAAATAGTTAAAACATGTTTACAAATAAATCAAATCTTTTTAAAATCTATTTATGTATTTCTCGTGTTGTTTGGTAAATATATAGATTCGATGTTTATACGGTCAAGGGAACGGGTGTAGAGGTAGGTAGTAAGGAGAGAACTCCATGTCAGTTATGTTAATAACACCAACTTATTACTTATTCAGATAAAGATGTCCATTATAATAGAAGTCAGGTGATTATTTTATCATAACTGTTAACTTAGATAGTGAGGTAGAAACCAAATGTTTAAATCAGTCGATGGTAATAATAGACTACCTTTAAACAGACAGTGTCTCATTTTTTAGAAACGAGGTGTAACGTTCTACTGGGATAATAGGGGCGAGCATACTTCATGTAATGTGCCACGAGGGAAACTCGCCCGCTCTCTTTTCACCGAATTCAGGGGTTTTCTATATACACGCCGTATACAATTGACACACGACATTCAAGTTTGCCAGACCTTTAATAACACTGAAAAGAGAACCCCTGGCTTAGCAATCCCGAAAAACATTGTCGATCAACACTGGATTCGAACCTGGAACTTTTGACTAGCCAGTCATCGTTATCGTGGCGACGTTGTTGTAGAGAAAAAGACATACATGTATCTGGTAATGAATACAATTAATGAAATAGATGTAAAATTAAAGATATATTTTCGCGATAGTCGAAATCTAGAAAATATATTCGAACTATCAGATATGTGCCCTTTCCTGGCAGAATTGTTCGCGATAAAATATAAAACAGAACAACGCAATTACTGTATTCCTTTCTGTTGACTTTCCAATCAAAGTTACTAAAGTTATTCGAGAGGGCACTATTACAATAAGGATTCTACACCCTAAAAGTGAAAATTCATCTGAGATGAAGTTCTAGGTTATTCCTATTTGATCTTTACAATGCGACGTTGATTTGACACACGGAATCCTGAAACATTTTAATTTTCACTAAATATTTTTTCACTAAATGTACACTTTCAGTGTCGAGTATTAGGGCTGTGTTATGGCCTCCCTGATATCCGTCTTATGTAACTACTAGTATGCCGTTGATACTTTTGAAAAGTACTGTTCCACGGCATTATCTTTCCAGATCACCCAAATACATAAACCTTCAGTTACAATAGTAAACATTTAGAAGATTTCAGATTGCGTGAATGAGGTTACGGAATTGGGTTCTTATAACTTAAAGGATAACGTTACTTAAAATAACTTTTGTCTGTGAAAAGGGAACTCCAAGTAGTTTCTATTTATAGTAAAATTAAGTAACGAAAACTCTAGGTTAGCTTGTGAACACCTCAAGTGAGATGTGTTATGCTGAAAAGATGCATTTGACCTGAAGTTTAGAAGCCATTAATGCAATTAATAATAATTACGACTTGTATTCAAAAATAAGTAACGGATACCCTGAACAATTTGTAACGGTAAACCGTATCTGACACATTACCTTTAATAGAAACATCTTGTTGAAAAACATGGTATAACTGATAAAATCTCCACCCGTCAAAATCAATGATAACATTCTCCAAACACTTAAGCCGAGTTGTCAAGTTGTGCAAGTCCCCCACGGCTCTTCAACTAAATTTTGTGTTGATATTATAAGGTAGATATCAATGTCTGTTCAGATCTCACAATAATAGTAAAGATAAGTTCATTTAAAACGTTTAGTTGTTATTACTATAAATACATTATAGAGATAGAAATAGGGTTAACTTTTTAAACACTTCAATCTCGTTATCTCAAAGTTTAGTAAATCCAGATTTAAAAGTTTGAGGAGAGATATACATGTACTGCGACTGATATTGTTCGCTATTCCAAAAGTCTACCTTCCGCATTATTGATATGGTTTTAGGCGTTTCGTAAATGTCCAAATTCAGTATCAGACCCGTCGAGAGGGACTGACAGCGTAGAGACCCAATATGCGGTTCCTTAACTGAAGTCCGTCCCCGCGGTATCGATGGGTCTTGAGCAAGACAGTCATACGCAAGTGTTTAAGATCTAATACGTTATTGTGATTTTTTATTGTGATTGAAATTCACCTGATTGTCAGTTTCGCAAACAGGTTGGAGTCGAGTGACCTAAAAGATCATACGGTAATTGGCGGGGTTTCCACCCCAACCTTGTACGTGGCGCTGGATATCACGGGGGTACGACTTTAATGCAGAATCTGAATGGAGAAGATCCGTTAATACTCATGCCCACCTATACCTTCCAACATTAGCTCTGGTACCGGGCATTATGAAAATGGTGAAGTATACTGACCAGAGACTATATTTTATTGTCGTCTAATAACTAAAGGTGATAGTGCTTAAAAAGGGTTCCGGCACTTCTTCTATAATAGAATACCTTATGATAAATTGTTCTGATTGGTGTCAGAATAAATGATATAGAGAAGTAAAGTTTCTATGCACTGTCTAGACTAGAGGTAAAGCCGACGATCGTGTTTGAAAATATTAATCTTTTATATTAATTGTACCTTTGTAATACAACTTTACAATAACTGGAGATAACTGTTGTTAAAGTCTAAAATTGTATTCTTTATTTTAGTAGGATTACAACATAAATTCTCAAATCGCCCGAAACATATGGATTCTGAAACAATTTTATTTGTCATTGTCATAGCTGTTTCCTATCCTAAAAATTTGTGCTTTGTCTTGAAACCCATTACATTTTCATTAAGACGCTAATGACAAGACACGATCAATAATTTTTAACATCAATGCAACATAATGTTCTAGAAACATCAAACCAAATTGTTCATTGTTATTATTCATTAATATCCCCAGATGACTCGTTGCATTTGACTTTTATTTTATGAGTCAAATATTAGATTAAAGGGGATTCTGAAATTTGTCAAATATGCTAAGGAGTTAATCTTCAGCAAGGTTGTCCACCGAGTGGTTTTATACAGAAGTACAAAATAATTTGAATAAACTTATCAAATGAGAGAGGTAACATGTGATCTCGAAAATAAAACACGCATTCACCCATCTGAATAGCTAAATATGGTGAGATTTCACAAGCCGAATATGGCACTAACATTCTTGTGCTCAGTGGTTCAAATACAACATTGCCATTGTATTTGGTTAGTCGTTGGAACCCCTCAAATGATAAGTGACATAAAATGTTCTAGAAAGAGCAGAAACGCTGCTTATAAATATATATACATGTATTTTCAGGATTTCTTACACTTTGGAATGGGTATTTACATCAACATTAAAACATGATCAACCGGCAGAGTGTAAAGATAACCTTTACTTTAGTATTTCTAATTTTCACCTTAAAACCATCAAATAGTTGTCTTGTTTTGCAAAAATTACGTAATATAATGTTTCGAAAGTGGTAAATCCATTAGCTAATGTTATGCAGTCGTAAAATAATTCTTCATTTTTTCCCTTACAATCATCGTAACCCATGAAAACGCGGTGAAAATGTTAAAAATATTAGTTTAAAATCTTGGTTTATCTTTGAAAATATTACATTTATGGACAACTTTAGCTAAAAATAGCTATGTTTTATGACCTAAGTGTGACCATTCTTACAAAACTTGAATATTGGTGAAGCAGATATAGCGTTCTTTTGTCAAAATATGATGTAACTGACGTTTACTTTTTTTTTTAAATTTTCTACATAATAATTAATCTTGGCTTAAATCTAACATAGTTCAAAGTATTAAATGATTTATGGGTAGATCTTATTTACCTTTTCGTTGGATTCGTTATTATCCTTTTTATACCCCACCACGCTGAAATACGGTGGTATATTGTCATTGCTCCTGTCTGTCCGTCTATCTTGTGACAACTTTATATACAAATCTTTCATGTTGTATATTTATTAAAATAGGATGAAAAAGCCTTTTACTTAATCACTGATCGGTTTAAAGGTATATATGTTGATGTCATTTAGTAAGAGGGCTATCAATTTTCAGCGTTACTTATTTGTGAAAGCACAAGCGTTAAGTGTTATCATCCGATGGATTGTTCAGATCAATGATAAAAAAATCGGTTGAATTTCAACATTTTATTCCGATAATTACTTGTAGTGTTATTATCCTGGTTCCCTTTAAATAAAATCTTGTGAACGTTCTACAGACATCTGCCATCCGATCCTTTGACGTATGTTTTTCACATTAGTGAGATGAAGACGCCTTTCACAAATTTGATTAAATTACTTTTAAAATTATTGGTTGCTCAAGCTAATTTTGTATAATTCTATTGACAAAACGTTATCCGATCCACTTGACATATGTGCTGTTAAAGTAAACCTTCAATTGAATTATTTCATCTACTTAGAAATGATATCCTTAGTTGTGATTATTGCAATATATTAGGTCTATCAAATTACAACCAGTAATAATACATACGTTTACAGTTATTGTTGTAAATATGTTGCAAATTATCCATGGAATGCAAAAAATAAAGAACCTCAATGTGACAACCTGTATGGATTCCTCGGATGACTTAGATGCTGATTGTGTATGACATAAAGTCGCAGCGTCTCGATGAGTAAGACGCTGGCTCATTCACCAGAAGGCTCGGGGTGCTATCACGGTATTGGCCGAGAAAGTTTCCCTGGGTTTTCCAGTGTGGTGTCCCTTTGCCAGTCAAATAATACGGGGAACCTGGCAAGAACAGCTTCAGATCGATACGAAAACCCGAAATAAGCCCGGTCGGTAGGACGTTAAACCCCCTTTCTTTTCATCTCATTTGATTTGATGGCAACATATCTTTACATTTTGGCGTACTAGTTTCTCCATCGGTATCAAAGACTGAATGAAATGGGGTTTAACGTCCTACTGTTGAGCTCCTAACCTGGAGATACGCTATACAGTGGGCCATGTGGGAAATTTTGTCCGGGCAGTGGCGCTACGACCTACTCTTATATCTAATTCCAACTGTCAAGGGATCTTTTACGTGCATGCCAATGTGTACACGGGGCCTCGGTTTTTCGTCCCATCCGAACGATTCGACAGCTGTCCTTGTCAGACCCTCCGTCCTGCATCACTGACAAGGGAAAACCACGACGGAAAATGCAGGGATCGAACACCCGACCCCCAGGCTAGCGAGGAAGCGTCCTACCCACTTAGCCACGAGATCCCCCAGGTATCAAAGACAATGAATGATGGCGATGAAAAAGATGAATCAAACTTGACTCATAGTCATTGAATGACAAAGACAATAAAAGAAAGAGAGGTCGTTCTACTCATGTTTATTGTCATGATATAAAAGTTACAGATTGTACAGAGTTAGCAGTCATCCGCGCCACCATAAAATACAAAAAAAAACGATATAAATAAGTACTTGGAACACACAAAAAATATATAAAACTAGCAATGCATTTGGGCAAGTCATTATATGCATTATACCAATGTTGAATAGACATGTGAATTATACCAATGTTAAATAGACATATTAATTATACCAATGTTAAAAAGAGATATAAATTATACCAATGTTTAATATACGTATTAATTAAGTTCTGTCAGCCTCCATGTTTATTTCACAATAACGTCGCTTATTGAAAACAAATGACATTTTGGATGGCCTAATTTTAAGTTTTCAGACCTTCTCTGTATTCAAGAAAGCTGTCAGATTTTGGGACAAAATAAGATTTTGGTGTGGATGATATGATACATACATGTATTGATATCTAAAAGAAACAACGTTTGATTTTTTATACAATAGCTATTCGCAATAGGGCAGTACGTTTTACTCAATACAAACACAGAACATGATATGTGTTACATTACTTTCCCTGAATTCAAAGTCGTAATCGCTGCTCCATCTAATTGTGTAATGGGGTTAAACGTCTTACTTTCTGCACCAACCGGTGTAACGAAGGCGGGTATACGACAGACATTGTGCCATGGGACAAATCGTGTCCTGACAAAGTCGTGCAACCTAGTCTGTATCGAATTATAACTGCCAATTATAAGATTCTCTGTATTTATCCTATCGGAACGACTATGTTATACCGGTAAAATGTCTAAATAAATAAGAAGTGGTATCACATGTTCATATGTTCAAAAATATCCCACCCCACGCAAGATACTCTTATTATTTCTAACTAATTTAAAGTGTTTATATGAATTTTTTTCAGAAACCGTACGAAAATAAATATTTTTTAAGAGCTTAAATGGACTAGACTCCATTGATTTTGTTGATTTGATTATTTGAAATGTTATTTTTGTGTTTCCTGTTTTGAGGATTGGATATCTGCTTGTTAGTTTAATTTCTAGTGCGGTTCAAAGGTAGATAGAGTGATGTACGGAAATGAATATACTGTTTGTTATTGATAAAGCTGATTTTGATGACGCAGCAAATTAACTGCTGAATATTTGCATATATTTACATCTTGTCGCAGCAAATTAATATCGCCCAGGTGATGTTATTTATTGACAGCCGCTAATAACAGACGTATCTAGATCAGTTGATTTCACATCCCCTTTATTTTTTATGTTAGAGAAAACGACCCTGTCATCAACTGTCAGTCACTAGTATTGCGATCAAACATAAACGCACGTTCAATAAACACTTACGCTACAGATAAGCAGCTTTTCTCAACCATGTATTCAAATGCTTCGCATTTCTGACATAGAAAAAAAATCAGTGATAAAAAGTTTGGGGGTTTGTTTTCTGTTTTTGCCTACTGAAACAATCGATGTGGCATGAATTTTTTAAATCAAGAATATAGATTTATTTTTAATAACAATTGGGGAGTGGTAGAGGTAATGTTATGGGTTTGAAGCCGGTCCATGGGGTGTTTATAGTAGCGCATGTGTATTTCACAAGGAAAGTGTTGACTAATCTGCCGATCTCGCGTAATCTGGAAAAACCTAGCTAGTCAAATTTTGGTGAAAATTGAGTTAGACCCATATTTGGACATAGTACACATGTATATAATAATAGGTTTTTTTTCTCCTTCGCCGAAAAGGCTTCTAATTATCTTCATCTAAAAGACAAAATAAAATTGGTTATATATTCAGTAGCTTAACAAAACTGCTTTCCTTTGTTTACTCAAAATTACATTCAACAGTGTTACTAGGTTTTTCCAGATTACGGGAGCGATCATATTCCTGAAGCAATGGCCCGAGAAATCCCTCTCTGGCCATTGCTGGCATAGCGCCTGTTTCTTGAACTTATGCGCGAGTGTGTCTATTTCCGTTCAATGAAAGCTATCACTTAAGTACAGCAACATGACAGTCCTTGGTTTAATCTGGGTCTTCCCTAAAACTTTGGGCAATGATTCTTAAAAGGTATTAAAAACGGTGACAGTATGTTCGTTTCCAAACAGTATTGTTTACATTTCATTCGACTTGATAGTCACGCAATTAGTTTTACTGCAGTATTCTGCTATGCACGGGTTAATTAGGCATAATTAAATCGTGGGCCATGAAAGTATGTTCGTTTCCAAACAGTATTGTTTACATTTCATTCGACTTGATAGCCTCGTTTGTCACGCAATTAGTTTTACTGCAGTATTCTGCTATGCACGGGTTAAAGGACAATATTGGTGCCAGTCATTATCACATATGTGGTAGAACTGATTAAACACTTTCCAAATATAATATTAACACAGAGATCATCGCTACCATAGAGGAGTAATAAAGGATTCATGAATCGGAAGTGACGAACGCCAAAGGAAAACACGAGTTATCTCTCTATGTGAATGACTGAAGTGAAGAGTGATGACAGATAAACGGCCGAATTTCTGCTCACTAATAATTCCTTCGAAGACAAAAAGTTGTTATATGGGACCGCAAGAGGTTATCTGACGATACAATAAAGTAATTAAGTGTCATAAGATAAGAGAACACGGGAAAAATAGAAATACTCCGTACAGCCCCTTGTTTTTATTCATTCTATAGGGGAGACCGGGGCACATTGAACCGCTTTGTTCACATACATGTTTGTACTCATTTCATATCAAATGTTTTTATTAGAAGATCTCTTTATTTCATGATCAAAAGTAAAACAAAAGAAGCAATATGCCCTCTTATATGGATCAAGCCCCGGTTTATCTGGATTGTATAGAATAGACATATATGAACTTAAGTACAAGAATTTCGTAGGCTAAGAAGTTAACATGTATGGGAAATTTTTCTCTTTTAAGCGCTTTTTTGAAAAATCAACTGCCTAAGAAAATAATTGACAGCATGTGGCTTATTGATGGAGAAATGGGTCTAAGAAGTTATCTCACATCTGTATAGTGTTGGATTGTATAGTATTATTTATAAAGGATATATCCATGGTGGTTCAATGTGTCCCGGTCTCCCCTACCTTATAAAAACATGGTAATGCACGGACTTTTAATCTGTTTTTCTTTCCTGTTCTCTTATCTAGTGGCAGTCAATTCTTTTCATGAATTGTAAGATATTCTCTCACAGCGTCACACAGCAACTTTAGGTCTTCGAGGGAATTATCAGTGAGCAGATATTCGCCCATGTATCTGTTATCATTAGTCACTTCAGTTAGTTATATAGAGGAATAACTCGTGTTTTCCTTTGGCGTTCGTCACTTCCGATTCGTGAATCCTTTATTACTCCTCTATGGTAGCGGTGATATCTGTGATAATATTATATTTGGAAAGTGTTTAATCAGTTCTATCACATATGTGATAATGACTGGCACCAATATTGTCCTTTAATTAGGCATAATAAAATCGTGAGCCATGACGTAACGTTATGTAAACATATTTGACCCAATATTGGCACTCGTTTTAAATGTAAAGCTTTTGTAGGGCACCTAGTGATTAGTTGGTAGACGGACTACTTACCAATCAAAATTTAAAACAACAATATCCACTCATAATAGCAGTGTGTAGTAGGATTACCTCTAATCCAACGTAACACTGCGCGGAGTATGGGGAACGGTGCGTGTTACAGAACCCTTGATATAAAGAGAAACAAATAGTTGCTGTTTTGTTTTTAGCCCAACACCCTGTGTAGCTGTAGAATAATCAGACTTCATATATAGGTGTACAGGAAATTGCTTGAAATGTTTTGAGGGCAACCATGTTCCTTAAGCAACGTTCGCGAGTTTTACAAAATCTAACCATTGCTTGAATACTCAACCATTCCCGAACTTTGCGCTCGTTGTTTTTACAAGTGACTATTATAATTAGCATTGTCCAATCAGAGTTCGTGGCACATAACACACTATAAACAAACAGGGTTTTTTTTAAATTGAGAAACACGTGGAAAAACGCAACCGTGACATTGATCGATCTTTGAACTTTGCAACTCGATTGTCACATGTAGGCATTTTAGCTAAAAGCACGAGACTTGGTATCGAACTTAGTGGCGAAATATGCAGGGTATTACGCGAAGGACTTGATAAGATGTATGTAGTTAAGGCGAGATCAAGCCTTCTATTGAAGATGGAGGGCAACGGGATTGGACCACAATATATGAAATATTAATTTCGTTCAACTTGGTGGTCTATAATTAGGATAAAGTTTCAGAATAGCTGTTTTTCCTGAATACTTTTCATTTGATTTATGCTTGCCTGACAACAGGTGGTGTCGTACAAGAATCTTACAGGGGGGTCAGTTAGGTCGGCATCGATAATCTACATATTTTTAAACTGAAACCAAGGGGTAAAAGTCACGCAGTATCATCAGTCATACTCTCCAACCTACATATATAAACTCCGAACCACATTCTTCTGACGGATTGTGGATGTTTCTCTATTAGAATGACAGATTATCTTGTTTAAGTCGACGGATTAAATCAGTTAAAAACGTCAGAACATGAATAAGATATGCAAAACATTTTACAAATGAAAGAATAATCGTGCATGAAAATCTTACTCAATTTATGATATGCAAAACTGCATCAGTAAAAAATATAAATGAGAAGAGTGTAAAGTATAAGAAAAGTGTAGAGATTAATATATTGATACGAGTCCCATTATTGATCAAATTAATTATATTAATAAAATTAGGAAAATCTCCTTAAAGACGACCGGAGTGTTAATCATTCATCTCAATTAAGGTAAGTTCCAGAAGTATAAAACTTATTCTTATCTAATAAAGTGCCGAATATTTCTGAATTATTGCAGTCTCAAGCCACTGTACTACTACCATGTAATCCTTTTTTAGTAAATACGATATAATAATATTACATATTCGTTTGAAGTAACCGGTATTTTAATATTTTTAAAAGAAAGAAGCAGACATGTTAAACTTTCTAATCCATTTAATTAGACTGATTTTCCACACGATAATGGATTCGTAAAGTTTGATTAACGATTCTAAAGTCCAGTATTTTTTTCGTTTTGTATTAATCAAAAAAAAAAAATAGTTCATGGAGACAAAAGTCTTAATTTAAATATTAGCTATTATGATAGGGTCTTTTGCGTAGTTTCTCATCATACATATTTAAATTATTATTAGTAAGTTCCAAATAATACATAAATTTAAAATTCTGGATGTTTACCTTTCAACCTTTTTGTATATTTTGAAAAAAAGGTGAATTGTTATTCACTTGATACAGGCTTTGAAAACATAGTAATCATTCGGTAAGAATAATTTTTGCTTGAAAATAGATATAGTTGGTTCTAGATACATAGAATAAAGATGGCCGAAGTAACGAAAATAAGACAGTAAACTGTAGAGTTTAGATAAAATTTAAGGTGGATCAAAAAAATGAAACAGATTTATTTGAAACCTTTTTTCCGTATAATTTTGTTATTTATATATTAATAGCATTTTATGTTTTTACCTTTGCGAATAACAGTACAATTGTAGTGGGTATTTTTTCTCTTTCTGTAACATTTCAATTAAAGAATAACATTAAAATTTAGACATGCACTTAACTTTTTATATTCATTTAATTAACAATATGACAATTGGCAGAGTTTTATGGTTTTAAAAAGATTAAGCCAATATAAATGCAGTTTCAAAAGAATACGCCAATTTAAATTTTCTTTTAAAAAGAATACGCTGATTTAAATTTTATTTTAAAAAGAGTGAGCTAATTAAATTTTGTTTTTAAAAGAATAAACTAATTTAAATTTTGTTTTAAAAAGAATAAACTAATTAAAATTTTGTTTTTAAAAGAATACGCTTATTTGAATTTGTATGAAAAAAGAATAAGCTTTTTAATCAGATTTTAAAAAGAATAAGCTAATATTTTGAAAAATTTAAACATGTTCATATGAAGGATTTGATATTTGTTACTTAATTATTGTAATGTCGGTGTAGTTTGTCTTGTCCGAAGGTTTGCCTTATCGGGATTGCTGTGTGTAGTTCGGGTCTCCTACACTTATATTATTATATAATAATGTTGGTCATGAAACTATATATTTTATTATTTTTTTATTACAGTAGACCTATGAGCAATGTTTTTAGATCTAAATTGTCGAGCATCAAATAGCAAGCTCTCTCAATATAAATCAGTTTTAGGGAATTAAACCCTTATTTAATTTATTTTCCTGAATTAATTTTCAACACTATTTTATTTAAATATTGGCCAATTGTTATAAAATATAACTGGAACAAGAAATTGAAATATTTCGACTGCGCACACGATTTAGATACTAACTGTTTTTATTTGTATTTAAATAGCTTGTATTTAAACAGATTCAAGTTGGTTTTTATTTATTTTTTAATTCCATTGCAGTAATTATTCTTGATATCGAAACTTAGTGCTTTCTAGAAAATCATCCAATAATGGATTTAGATGCTCAAAAGTCGGAATAATAGGTAATGTGGCCCTTGCTAAATGAAATATATGGCGTGTTTTGTGAACTGCCCATATATATAGACCATTCTAAAATTAAAAGGGTATTTTATTTTATGCACCAATTTTAATATTACAACGGAAAAAGAAAAAAAAAAACACTATCAAATTTATCGATTTTTTAAAAGTTGTTTCCGAAATCCTTAAGAAGTATTTTTTTAAAAGAGGTTTTTTTTCTGCCTGAAGGTTACACATGCGATGCCGTTGAAACTTATTATTTAATTAATGTTTGCGTTTATTGGTTTGTGTTTTTATGTTATGTTAGGTAGAATATGTGTCTAAGTTGAATTTTTTTAAAATATGCATTGTGTAAGAACTAAATCTGTGTATAAGAGGTCTTGCTCTGAGCTTCAAATGTTATATAAATGATAAATTTGCCATTTTTTTTACATTAGAAGCCCATCCATAATCAACTCTATAGACCATCGGGTTTCGGGTTTTCGAACGGATTGAAAGTTGACGTTACTGTAAAATACCAGTAGATGAACATATAATATATGTCTACTTTGTGATAGTGACGACACTGAACATGAATTCCATTTTGTCCTGAGGTGTCCTGTTTATAAATCGATCAGAGAACAATATCGTAAATGGTATTTAAACTCACTCAGTTGTTCGCATCAAACAATATAAAGGTGTTGAATAATCTAAGTAAATGTTTAAAAAGGCATTTGATCTTGAATAAAACAGAAACGCGGTTGTCATTTAATAATTTGATTTAAAAAATGGTTAATAGATTCGGTTTCCGAGATCCAACTATACCCGTCTTCCTCATCAATAAGTTGTGAAAGTTGATGCTTTTTGTAGAAATATCAAGATAACATGAAAGAACCCGCCTTTGATAATCTCTATTATTTTGCGGGTGGAGGGGGTTAAGGACCCTGGCGGTTGAACGTTTGGACTTCATATGTGTCAAACTGGTGCTGCTATGATTTGGCTGGTTAACGGCACGGTTAGTGTTAAAATCAGCTTTGACTTCATTAAAGTATACGCGCTGTATCATAAGTTCTGTCATTGAGTCAACTGATGTGGTTTCGATTCCCCGAGTGTACGTGACTAGGAGTAGGGCCGCCTTTCCCACCCCGTTGGTTTTGTCCTGTTTCCTACTACTGCTAAAGACCCCTCAAGCGCATTATTGAAATACAATTGAACCATACTATGTTAGCTCTCTCGCTCTCTCTCTCTCTCTCTCTCTCTCTCTCTCTCTTTTAAAAATTGAATGTATACTTGTATTTTATTGTCTATTTGTAATACATTATGACTCACATGGTGGTTGATTGGTCAAACGTATATATTAAAACTCTTTGGTTTTATTTAATACATGGTGATTTGTGGATGCTTATTGCTCGGGATTTTAGGTGACACTTGGAGTAATTATATTGGGGCTTTAGAGACAGTTTAGGTTGAAGGTTTATAGATTTGAATGTCAAATTCAATGGATTCGTGGGAATCTAAGAATGCTTTGATACAGCGAAACGGTAACATTTTTTATATCAGTGTGATATGTGATCGTCTATGAAAGTTTTATGCATTTCATTTTTTTAAAATAATCTCTTCCACTGACTGGGGATGTGTTTGATATCTCACACTTGCTCGCATTCCAGGCGCCGCCATCTTTGATCGTCTGCTGAAAATTCATTCAGGCGCTTTTTCCGGTCGTAAAACTCCGTCATTAAATGCAGCAACTGTGGAAATTATTTTAGCTTTTTATTTCTATATTTGATCGTAAAAAGGATAGTAACTGTCTGACTTGGGGAATATTAAACTGTAAAATACAATTACCGTTTTACCTAGTCAACATGATCCTCGTCCATATTTTACATCAGGCATTATATCAATCATGTTATTTAGTGAATATCCACATGTTATGAGTTTGGGTTGTGAATTAAGAAAACGTTTTGCGTTTAATTGCGTTGCCTTTATCTATTGTATAGCAATTAATCTTAAACCTCGTACCCAATTCTGCTCTTAAATAACTCTTGGCGTAGCGATCATAAAAGTTAATGCCAAATAACTTTTCAAGAAAAAAGATAGGAAAAAGGAAACAAATTTTGTTGTGTATTTGTAATGTGTCTGTAATCATATCAGACGATAATGTGTGCATATCCGACCAGTCTTATACTTATCAGCCCCAGTGACATAGTTGATTTTCATTTTCGTTTGCTGTGCTACTGTTGTAGTTCACATATCTGCTCTTTAAATGATGATATAAACATGATTTTCGCATTGTCTCCGCCCAAACAATCCAAGGTTGTAACGTATTACCCCTTGCTCCAATGTATGCCCCTCCCCCTTGACAAAATCCTGGACCCTGGCCTGCTTATAAAACTATTTGTTTTAATGATTAGTTTTTGTTTTCATTAACATAATCTACCAGACTAAGGCTACCTAATAAATCTTGTTCTAAAAATGCTATTTCATTATGAAATTAGAGGATTTAATACTGGGAAACCTAAGCGAGATTTCATACCCCCCACCCCCAATCCACTAAAAGTGCATTTCCACACGTGAAATAAACATTTGGGTTATTGAAAATCTATGTAGAAGAGTGTTTCGTAAAGACGACCAAAGTAAGCTAACATGATAAATAAATTCCCTGCTGTTGTAAAATATGTTCCATATGAAACAGGGAATATATTTCTTAGGACGCACCTGTTGCTTTGTCACGCGAGGTAAATCGGGTACCGATTTTGCAATATCTGCGAAATCACCTGCCCTTCGCCCCTTAATATAATATAGCATGCTCGTATGTCTTTCGATATCGGACCGTAACGTGATGGAATATGAACCCTGATTTGCAAAACACGTTTTTAGCTTTGGACACTTAAAAGTCACAATTTTCATCCGATTCGTTTGAATATATCACCGTTACACCATAATGGGGGGCTGAGTTCGACTTTCGTGAAGATCGGACCGAAATCGCCGCTCCATGTACGCAATTAGTGTAAATGTATGTATTCCAAAGAGGTCATATTTGTTATCCGACATAGATGAAACTTAAAACATATGTTTACATCCCAAAGATCTCGGTTCCTCTCGATATACGCGCATATCTGACTGTAACTTCCTGGATTATGGCCCATGATTTAGCTTGTGGAACCTCTAGAGGTCACAATTTTTAAATTTTTATCCGATTTAAAAATGACATTAACGTATATCACCGTTACACCATAATGAATGCTGGTTCTAATTTCGTGAAAATCAGACCAAAAGTGTCCGGTAAAATGGCCGCTTACCGAACGCAAATAGTGTAAAAGTATATAATTCCATGCTGTGGACCCGCTTGAGGTTACAATTTTCACCTGATTTTCATGAACCTACACAAATATATGTTTATATCCCAACGAGCTTGGTTCCTTTCGATATTTGCGCATATCAGACCCTAACTTCTTGGATTATGGCCCCTGGGTTTTTTTTCGAATAATCAACTTTTTTTTAGCTTGTTGGCCATTTTGAAGTCCCGTTACAGTATAATGTCAATTAAGGTTTTAATTTCTTGAAAATAGGATCGAAACTGCTCGACACAATGGCCGCTCCCCGTAGGCAAATAGTGTAAAAGTATGTACCTTCTTGAGGTCACAATTTTTATCCGATTGTGATGAGACTTAAATCATATGTTGATATCCCAAAGATCTGGATTCCTGTCCATATGTATCAGATATTAACTTTTTCTTAGCTCTTGCAAAATGTGGGCGTACCTTGTCTGGCAACCGCTTGTTATAGGAGCTTTAGTTGCAGATGTTCTTTAAAACTTTTGTTCTTTTTTTAATGCGGACTCGGGAAAGTGGAAGTAGCAAGTTATGAAAATGCTCGTTGAAAATGTTCTTAAACAATGTGTGCACTGGCCGAATGGTTTGTACGTGCGCGCTGTGTCATAAAGCCTGCCATTGAGTCAACTGTGGTGGTTTCGAACCCACGGTTGTACGTGACAAGGATTAGGTTTGTCTGTCCAACCTCGTGGGTTTTTCCGGGTCCTCCGGTTTCCTCCAACTGCTAAAGACCCCTACGTGCAAGCGAATTATTGAAATAAAATTAAACCATATGTTAGTCCCGAGATGACAAGTGGACGTAAATCCCAATTTCTCCATTCTCTCTCTCTCTCTCTCTCTCTCTCTCTCTCTCTCTCTCTCTCTCCAAAACGAACATCTTCTTTTGTTTTGTTTTTTTGAGAAATTTGTAATTACTCACACTAAATACAACATATACAAACAAACAATTTTTTTAAAAAATGGGACGATGTTATATGTACTTTCAATTAAATTCTTTTTTATCATTTTACAATTCCATTAGCTAAGTTTGGAGGGAAGGGGTGGGGGAATAACCCCCATATTTCAATAACTGGCTTGCGCACAGGGGTATTTTAGCAGTGAGAAGAAAATGGAATCGGAGGATACTATGCTATCAATCACATGTTTTACCAGAGACAATCCATATTTAATGACCTTAGACCTTTAATTCCAAATTAAAATCACTAGTATTATTTATTCTTCTTTGTGCATTTTCAGGGCATTGTATAAATCCAAACATAAAGAGTGGGAAAGTCAAAAACATTGTGTAAAAGCTTCTGGTCTTCTCCCCAGACAAAGACGTTTATGTAAAAACCACTTAGAAATAATGCCTACAATTGTAGGTGCCTCCTTATTGTCAATAGAAACATGTCAAAGTCAATTCTCAGACAGAAGGTGGAACTGTTCATCCATTTCGCAAGTTCCAACTATTCCACGAGATTTGTCGCGAGGTAAGTCTTTTTACAAGTTCAATTACCGTTTGACGATGGTTAAGCATACGAATCCGTTATATTACTTTCTGGGTGTATCTCGAAAATCCAAAATATCTGAACCCTTCAAAACCCACGATCCAGTTTTTTTGAATTTTCCGAGACAAAGTATACTGCCTTATACTGCAATAGTAGCTCCATGCCATTAAACTTTATGTTTTAAAAAAAAACATTGTCGAGGGTCGTTGACGGGGCAGTGTATGCCATGCAATGGGCCGTCGATGTATATGATCAGTAGCTGAAAGATTTTCTACACACATTGTATCACCGATTCCTTAACTGCAGAATAATACAAAATGAAGAAAAACACAATGCTCGGTGTACTTTTCTTCCAAAAACACATGATACTATTTCTGAATAGTCCACCTTATTATGTGCGTGCCTTTATCCGATTTAATATTAATATGATATATTTGTATTAAACAGGTACTCGTGAGCAAGCTTATGTTTATGGTATAGCATCAGCAGCATTATCCCATTCTGTAGCGAGAGCATGTAGTATTGGTGTAACAACTAAATGTAGCTGTGGAGCTTTACCCAACACAGCACCCAATGGAGCTTTTAAATGGGGTGGTTGTGGGGACGATGTTCACTTCGGTTTAGGTTGGGGACAGGCTTTTACAGATGCTTCTTTAAAATCCAAAAAGGGGAAATCCAAAGCTTCAAAGAAAGCCATGATGAACAGACATAACTTTGCAGCGGGTAGAAAAGTAAGTATTCCTAAGATTTAAATTTGGTATATCATTTTATATTCCTGTATTAATTTTAATAATGGAAAGGTCTGAAATCGGTCGACCCAGTTATTGTGGTGATGGGTGTCGTGCTAAACATCCGATAATATTTCTGCTATGCAGTGAAAAAAGAATGTGATTTAACGTCCTACTTTTCTGCACCGATTGGGCTAATGAAGACAAGCACATTATGCCATACAGCATGCTATGAGGGAAATTTTGCAACGTCAGCGGTCTACTCTTCTGTTGAATTCTAATTGTCAAGGGACCTTTTACGTGCATACGTGTACACAGGGCCTTGTTTATTCGTCCTACCAAATTGACTCATATATGAATAGTCATGTGAAACGTTCACATAACTAAAAGATTTTTTTTTTTTTTGCATTTTTTCGTTAAACAGTATTTTGAGACCCTTAAACGGATTGTCTGGACTAAGGAATAAGTGGTATTAGTTTAAATATATCACTAATTACCCAATACCGGTTATTTACCACCGAGACATGTCCCTCCGGTGTGAAATGAAATGAAATGAAATGGAATTTAACGTCCTACTCGTCTGCGCCTAACTTGGGCTAATGGAAGACGGAGAAGCGCCATCCAGTGTGCTATGACGGAAATTTTTCCCGGGCAGCGGCGCTACGGCCTACTCTTATATCGAATTCCAACTACCAATATATATGTTTTACGTGCACATCAGTGTAAACACGGGACCTCGGTTTTTGGTGCCATCCGAACGACTAGACAACCACGCCGAAAAATCGAAATGAACTTTCTCGGCCAATGCAGGGATCGAACACCCGACCTCCAGGCTAGCGGGACAGCGCCTTACCCACTTAGCCACGTGCCCCCCCCCCCCCCTCGGGTGTTGTTGTTTGAGCGAACGTATGGTGTATAAAACAAATGTACTCCAAAGAAGAGGTTTCGATCAAAAGAGGGCAAGGGGTCAGTATATCATCAGTTCTCGTTTCGTCAAGAAGGTTTCCCCTTTCCAATGTTGACTTCAGTCATTTTTAGGCTTGTATTAGCACAGTGGGCGGTTGCTTTCGGCCAGGGACCCATTCAGTTGATTATATCGTTATATTATGACACACTTTCTTTGTCCACGTCTTTGCATTGTTCCTTGTGCTTACTATTTGATGACTCTAAGTGTACAGACTAATCAAACGCTCAACTGACACTCAGAACGATCATTGAACCTTACGACAGATATAAACAAAATTATAATTGGATTATAAGGATTTAACTTCTGGGTTACCCGAAACATTCAACTAGAATTTATACCCGATAAAACGTACTCTTGTCGGGTAAATTTAAATCCGCCTCATTTTAACGTTTAGGTGTGAAATCTTGATATCGCGTCATAAACGGGCACGTGACTTACGACTGAATAAGATGACGTGAATCCCAATTGGCCATTTCATTTTTTTCTGCAGTAAATCAAAACAATCTTTGTCAACCTCCATATCGCCATTTCGATCGACACAAAACTACGTTTTGTAAGAAATTGCCACGACCACATTCACAGAACTACTTTACAATGAAACGCAGTCCTCCCGAGCAATCACCTTGGCGCTACATCTTCGCGCATTCTGCAGAAGGACTTTAGGGATTTCCAAGCCAGATTTCTATTCGTCAACTGTTAACGCATGTATCAGTTCGTTTGGTGGAACCAAAACAAGAGGTTTCGTGTACAATTTAGCAGGACACGACATTGGCGCCTTAACAGAAAAAGGTTGAGCAGTAGTTAGAGGTACTTTGTAATTAGTTAGTTTCAATGAGCACTGCGATATGGGCTTGATACATTCTTGCCTTTGTGGATTGATAGTTTGTTTCAATTATAATAAAAACAAAATAGATCAACACCTGGTCTTCTATTATTTCGCGGAGTATTTCATTCGGAGTATTTCGTCGTTGTTAGTACTATGGTTGCCCCTGGCACAACAATACGGTAGTTTCTATTTCACAACACTGCCACCTGCACTCGCCGTGATCGGAATTCATGATAAATGTGAAATCTACAGAACTATTCAGGGAATGGAAGATAGTAGAATACATTTGGTTTTGTACCAATATTTTTTTGTAAATTATTTGCTACAAATTGTTAGCTGACATGTTATCGAGGGTAGCTTATCACACTGATTAGAGCTGGAGGATATATTGATGTGTAAACTCGGATTTTTTTAGACGAGGATCCAGTTTGGATATTAAAGCACTCGCGTATATTTCTTTACCACGCATCCACGATTTAAAAAAGGTAGCGCTGATATTGGGTATTCAGGGTCAGCAGATATTCGAGATCTAACCTAAACGCATGATCCTCACACTTCACAAAAATTGGATAACGACCTCCCATTAATGAAATAAATTACTAAATTATACAGTTTAAAATTGTAAAAGCTCAACAAGACTATGGGTGTAAATATATACTTAAAAATGGATAATGTCAGTTAAGGAGGCATTGAAAGTGTGCATTTCCAGGGTGACATCTTAAGATTGTAACCTATTAATCTTTTCAAAAATAGGATAACTTATATAAAAATTCACTAACACAAACTATTAACGATATAGATTAAAAAAGACTGTTAGACTATTAACTGTAGACATATATCTGATAAGCCTGAAGAAATGATATTAATATGATTAAGAAAAACGACAAGGTGTTCTATATGGCAGAAATATGGTAATGTATTAAAGTTTAGATAAGTACCTTACATAGCGATTATATCTAATCTTTCACATCTTGTTGATATTAGAGGAGAAGTTACGCTACCTGGGCACCAACTATCCCCTGCTCGTTAACATGATAAATGTCAATTGATTGTGGGGTTATGAAAAAGTTTCTATAGCCTTTAATCTTGATCTGCTTAACGTAAGTATAATGGGGAATATTGTGAAGTATCTAACTGTGTATATTGCCTCTTACTAATGTAGAGCCCCACCAGGCCAGAATAAAGGGTAAATGTGAAGTTTTTAAGTAACTGTATTTTAGTAAATAAAACTGGTTAATTCTACGTGAAAGAAACTTATATCCACACACATTAATCATATTTGAATAATGAATAATGGGATTCTTTAAATGAGTTACGTAACCCCGCTAGAAAACAGCTCACCATTTTCATTTGAACTTTCAGACTAAGTAAACATACCATTTCTTACGTGTTCATACTTAAAGCCGCGTTTATTTAAAGTAGCCTTTGAAATCTGGGACTGCCCCTTTCAGACCATACACAATCGAAGTAAATTTTATTCAAATCATTCTATCTTTAAATCCTTGCCATTTAAAGTTGGCTTTGGTTTCTATTACTTTTATGCGCCAGCTTCCTGTGTCTCGTACTAGCATTACACAATGTTATGGGGATATATTCTTCCTTCTTCTTATTTTTCATTTTTGAGTGAAGTCTGTATCACTACTGGCCCGGAAGTGTACAGCACAGTGGACGATTACGGCTAGCCCCCAGATCCATTCACTTGATTTGATATGCACGTTTGTTTATAATTTCTGCCTGTTGTTTCTTGTCCGTAGATTTCTTTTGTTTAATAAATAAACTTAAAATAAGTATGCCACCTTTGACGTACACGGTACAAACCAATCAGTTCTTCATTGAGGGCTTTTTATAATATATTTATATACACATAATTCAATAATAATATCAATCTTTTTCTTATAACAGAATTATTTCATATTTTTGACATTTGCGATAAATGTGAACGAGCTGGCATGTTGTGCTTTTTATGTTCAGGGGACCAATCTTTTGCTAATGTTACATCCCTGCGATCGGAATGTTTTGTATTCTTTGGCCACTCAGGACTGGCGATATTTATAGAATGGACAGCGTTTCGCGTGGTTCTGAATTCCCAACCTATAGTCATAACCTTGATCTTTGTTGTATGACGTACCCTAAAAGTATAAAACCCCATTTAACTAACTGTTACTTTATCGTATGTGAGGATTCTTCCGCCTGTCTGACGACAAACAGATGTTCCATGTTTCCATGAACACACAGAAATTCAGTGAAGAGTAGACAGGAACACAGCTGCACTGGAAAACTCTCCCTCATAGCACACTGTCATCAACCCGTTTATCAAAGAAAAAAGGACGTCTAATATATCCTTACATACGAAAATGATGAATGAATAATTATTCAATACCCAGTCTACATCCCTACATACGAAAATAGTACCTCATTTAATTTTTATTACCTCCCGCTTCGACTCGTTGCCATTGGCAACCTTTGATGAACCTGTTCTCTTCATTTTCATAACACGCGTAAAAGTAACCGTGTATCAGAAATGTACTGTGCACTTTCGAACAAGAGTAGTGCTCAATTCTGATTCAAAGAAACTTATTAAGCAATATGAAGCGGACGTTTGGTCAGTTCCAGATCGGAATGATAATTAGGTACATGAGACAACTAGTCGAAATCATAGTAACAAAACAAACCGGTAGGAACTACATGGCAGTGCAAAAATATATACAATGACATTAAATCAACATAATAACATATTACGAAAAACAACTATTACACATATCAATTGGCATCTATTCCATAATCTGGTTTGATTTACTATGCAAAAGATATAAATTAGAATATTGAATAATTATTTTAATTAATTGTGAATCTCTTGCTGGACACTTCACAAGCCTTGAAAATAAGCAGGATATCTTTAAAAAAAACGCCTAGAAAGTCATACATTTTATTACAATTTAATTTCGGACGAACCATCCGCCGATGCATACTTTGACCAGGAATGACCCACGTTTCGAATTTCCTTTACACTACATTTAGTAGAGACTTTTGGCAAGTAGCATTTCTCCTATCCGTATCGCGTATCCGTATCGTATACGTGGTACGTTGCGTCAATCTGGCAGATTAGAGACTTTTGGCAAGCGTAAATTCCTAGTGCGTATCGCGTATGCGTATGGATTTTGTGCGTGACGTGTGTGTATTTCTCATACGGGATACGGCAGTCCGTATCGAACAGTTTTCATACGGAGACGGTCCGTATAACATTGTCGTCTTTTTAGACGCTGAAATGTTGTACCGTAGCGTTTTGAGGAATCTATGTGCAGCTTAGAACACTGAGGTGTATATTTGATGTGAATTTAATCATAATAGACTGGAATTTAATCATTATTTTTGATGGGTTTTTCCTACTTTTCCTGTCTGTCTGCACGCTGGTTGATCTACGCACTAGATTTAGGTAGATATGGGACCTTGCAAATCTGTAAATGATGTGATTCTATGGTAAAGGGGTGTAAATGATAAATTAGTGAGGCCAAAAATAGCTGTCGAGTCGAAGTCAAAGACCTTTTTTTAATAAGATGCGACATTAATTTTTTTAATAGCTCAGCCACTCCGAGAAATTGTAGGCAAGGCACTTGACTAGTACTGATGGTGATCTTGGTAGATAACTGCCATCATGCTGTACAGAACTAAGCTTAGCTCGGTGACGCATACGTACGCGACGCAAGAATCTGCCAAAACTCTGAAACTACTCTGACGCAACGTGTCACGTATACGATACGGATACGTGATACGGATAAGGTAAATAGAGACCTTTGGCAAGTGGAATTTTCCGTATCACGTATCCGTATCGCCACGTGATACGTTGCGTCAATGTAGTTTTAGAGTTTTGGCAGATTTTCGCCGCGTGTACATATGGGTAGCTGAGCTGAGCTTAGTTCTAATACAGCATGGTGGCAGTTATCTACCAAGATCTTCAGTACTAGTCAAGTGTCTACTATGATACAACATTTCAGCGTCTAAAAGTAGCAAAAAGTATGGTAAAAAGACGACGATGTTATATGGACCTTTTCCGTATGAAAGCTGTTCGATACGTGCTGTCGTATCCGTGTGCCATATCACGTATGAGAAATACACAAGCATTGTTTACGTCACACACAAAATCGATACGGATACGCGATACGAACCAGAAATTTACGCTTGCCAAAAGTCTCTATTGCCACTTGCCAAAAGTCTCTAATATCATCGCAGTCCTCTACGCCATAGACAATTTGTTTTGACGATGAGGTCTAATAGTATGGACAGACGAGCGTATTTTTCCACCCGATGTCGGCGATTGAAATTCGCAAGCGATTTTTTACGGCCGATAACGAACGGGCACACGTAGCGATCGTCTACAGAGCGTACGCCACTATATGTAAGTAATTAGGGGTGTTGGGATGGCCTAATGGTCTAGAGTGCCGCGCTTCGACCTCTAGCTGGCCGGTCACCTCTGGCTTGTGGCTGTGGTATCGATCATTGTTGTGAGCGATTGTGGCATGGAGATTGGGGCGCCTTCTCAACCTCGTGGGTTTCCTCCGGGCACTCCGGTTTCCTCCCACTGCTAAAGACCCCTACGCGCAAGCGAATTATTGAAATAAAATTGAAACCATATGTTAGTCCCAAAATGACCTAGTTTGTGTCGAGTGGACGTTAAACCCCATTTCTCTCGCTCTCTCTCTCTCTCTCTCTCTCTCTCTCTGTAAGTAATTATGTCGATCACGTGACTCGTACAAAATGGCAACCATTTTCAGATCATGTGATATCAACGATGTCGTTGATTGGCTTATAAAAATGAATTGCCCGACAAAATACGCTGGACATGGGCACACGAGCGAATTTAATCGTCAGCGAAAAATATTCGTCCGAAAATATCTAAAGTGGGGGACAGACGGGCGTATTTTTTCGCCCGATCGCGGCGATTTTTAAAATCGCTCGAAAAATACGCCCGTGTGCCCCTTCAGGCAGGGGCGTGGTGAGGGCAATTATTGAGAAGAAATTATGAGTAACAAAAAAGATTTTGGCACAAAAACCCTTTTACTGACCGCGAGCGCCGAAGGCGCGTGCCCGCGGCGGGGGTTCCGGGGGGCCCTCCCCCGGGAAAATTTCGAAAATTAGAAGCCCAGAAACGCAATCTCCAGCAATCCGAGACAAGAAATACGGTAATAAAATATGATTAAATTTTCCAACTTGACTCTTTCAAAATTTTTTTAATTGGGTCAGATGAAACAATTTTTCCACTTACAAATGTTTTTCATTTTTTGAGTAATTTGATGGTGATTTTGGCGCAAAAACTTTTTGGCGCATGAGTATGGCTACTCATGAACTCATTCTCACCACGCCCCTGCCTTCAGGGCGACGACGATTCTGATCGCCGAACTATTCGCCCGATCAATCGCTCGTATCTAGCATGTTATGCTATGGACAGACGAGCGTATTTTTTCGCCCGATCGCAGCAATTGAGATTCGCCAGCGATTTATTACGGCCGATAACGAACGGGCACACGTAGCGATCGTCTGGAAAGCGTACGAGTAATTACGCCGATCACGTGACAAAATACGCTGGACATGGGCACACGAGCGAATTTAATCGCCAGCGAAAAATATTCGTCCGAAAATATCTAAAGTGGGGGACAGACGGGCGTATTTTTTCGCCCGATCGCGGCGATTTTTAAAATCGCTCGAAAAATACGCCCGTGTGCCCCTTCAGGGCGACGACGATTCTGATCGCCGAACCATTCGCCCGATCAATCGCTCGTATCTAGCATGTTATGCTATGGACAGACGAGCGTATTTTTTCGCCCGATCGCAGCAATTGAGATTCGCCAGCGATTTATTACGGCCGATAACGAACGGGCACACGTAGCGATCGTCTGGAAAGCGTACGAGTAATTACGCCGATCACGTGACTTGTCGATCACGTGATTTGTAAAAAAAAAACGGCAGCCATTTTGAGATCATGTGATATGAACTTTGTCGATGATTGGCTTATAAAAATGAATCGCGCGACAATATACGCTTGACACGGACACACGAGCGAATTTAATCGCCGGCGAAAAATATTCGGCCGAAAATATCTAACATGCTAGATACGAGCGATTGATCGGGCGAATGGTTCGCCGATTAGAATCGTCCTCGCCCTGAAAGGTCACACGGGCGTATTTTTCGAGCGATTTTAAAAATCGCCGCGATCGGGCGAAAAAATACGCTCGTCTGTCCCCCACTTTAGATATTTTCGGGCGAATATTTTTCGCCGGCGATTAAATTCGCTCGTGTGTCCGTGTAAAGCGTATATTGTCGAGCGATTCATTTTTATATAGCCAATCATCGACATCGTTGATATCACATGATCTCAAAATGGCTTCCATTTGTACAAGTCACATGATCGGCAAGTCACGTGATCGATATAATTACTCGTACGCTTTCGAGACATTCGCTACGTGTGCCCGTTGTTTATCGGCCGTAAATATTCGCTGGCGAATTTCAATCGCGAAAAAATACGCTCGTCTGTCCATAGCATAACATGCTAGATACGAGCGATTAATTGGGCGAATGGTTCGCCGAGCAGAATCGCCGTCGCCCTGAAGGGGCACACGGGCGTATTTTTCGAGAGATTTTAAAAATCGCCGCGATAGGGCGAAAAAATACGCTCGTATCTAGCGTACTCACATCCGGTTATTACTATTAAATGCGACTTCCATTATGATCGTTTATAGTTTCTACGAATGCCAAAAACGCTGTTAACAGTTTAGCGTTACACAATGATTCACCAGAGTTTATTCTTGTCATTAAACAAATCAAATAACGTTTCCCTATGATTGCACTGTTTTCTCTTCATTACATACTGTGTCAGTTCAGTTAGATCAGTGTAACACGTCCAAACTAGGTGAATGAAGACGGGCATGCACCATACAGTGTGCTATGAGGGAAATTTCGCCCGAACACTGCGGCCATACTCTTATATCGAATTCCAACTGTCAAGGGATCGTTTACCTGCACGCCAATTTGTACACGGGACTTCGATTTTTCGTGCAATCCGAACGACTAGACAGCCTTCATCACTGGACAAGGGGAACCACGTCGGAAAATCTGGATGAACTTTCTCGGCCAATGCAGGGATCGAACACCCAACCTCCACAAGCGTAACTCGGGACTTAAATTCACCCATTGACATGTATATGTATCTTAGTTAAATAAGGTAATTGTTTGTCGTATAGGCTTGGACGATGTGTCTGAATTAATTCAAATGTTTATTTGTCTGTTTTAGGTA
This sequence comes from Patella caerulea, assembly GCA_036850965.1. Lineage (NCBI taxonomy): Eukaryota > Metazoa > Mollusca > Gastropoda > Patellidae > Patella > Patella caerulea. The sequence continues at coordinate 41,674,872 of JAZGQO010000001.1, read as the reverse complement.
GTAGAATTTAGTCTCACAACAGCCTGCAAGTGTCATGGTGTCTCTGGATCATGTTCAATAAAAACGTGTTGGAAAGCACTGCCAGATTTTGATTCCATTGGGGCAACGTTAAAAAACAGATACGCTTTAGCAGTGGAGGTGAAAAGAAAACGAAAGAAAAAACAAAAAGTTCTAGTTCCTATCATGGCAAATAAAAAATCAATTCGATCAGATGAACTTATATATTATACAAAGTCGCCAGATTATTGTAATCCGGATTCTAAAAGTGGTTCTATAGGAACACAGAATAGGTTTGTATTTCTCTATTACATAACGCACTTGAAGACAACTGAGATATTTGGGATTTATTTAAAACAAATAACCTCCCTTAAACATACATTATGCAAGAGCTAAATCTGCCTATTACAGGTCTTTCCTTAGGCCTGAAATGTTATCTAAATTATTAATTAGACATTAATTGCCATAATCAACTCGATGTCAACGCTAGTCTGTCATTTTTACTGGATTAGGATCCCATTTGCTGCTTAACTTTTATTTATGATTTGATAATGAATTGGATAATCAGGTATTGTTTTTTATCCTTCCGACTTTTAGTAATGATGATCGAAGCTAGGCCGAAAATTCAATCGCTGATATTTCTGTTCACAGTGAATCAATTTGACTGAAATTGTCAGCCAATTCAAATAGTTAAAACTGTTATAGCGAGAACTTACCCAGCTCTTTCTCTAGTCTCCCATGTTTAATGTACGTGTAGTATGTATTTTAACTATGTCACACAGTTAAGTGAACATATATAAATGAATATGCCAGTTTTAATATGATTGGCGAAACTACACAGTGGTTTTGACCATGGAACAAATTATTGAACTCTTTATTTTATTATTATTTAACACTCATTGTGCCCAAAATATAACACCATGAACAGTAATGCCGAAAGCAAAAAATACGATGAGCAAAGATAAATTTCGGAGAATTTCTTAAGCAAAACATAGATGCGTTCCCCTTTTCAGAACATATAAAACCAGTGAGGGTGTAGATATCGTTTATCGACAAGGGTTTTGAATTAAATTGGACTTTCCCTTTGGCTATCATTATAATCAATTCAATAGTGTTGGTGTGTGGTCAACAAGTCACGGCTTACCTCTAGGAAGATATTTCATCCCCTCTTAGTTGACCACTTAAGTGAAGGGCCTTTAAGACATGTCCTTAATGAAGGATCAAACGTTAACATAATTTAACCCCGTGTCGATTGAAATCACTATAGATCCCAAAAATTGAAAACTCTTCCAGCAATCCCTTTTCAATCTGACTTAAAAACATACGCCGTTCTCCAGTTCGGACATATTGGGCTCACGTGTGAATTCCTGCTACCTAATAATAATAATAATAATAAATAATATTTATTATTTAATCCCAATTACATCAACATAGATCTCAATAGGCGGTACAACATAAACATAAAATATCAAAAGCAATAAAAATTATCACAGAGTATCCTGAATAAAAAGATGCACGTATATAATGAACATTTACGCTAAAAGTAAATACACAATTAAAAGAAAAAATTCAGAAAATAGTTTAACAACAAAACAAAATTTTAAAGTTGCTTAAATGACTCAAATATAATAATTAAAACTGATAATATGCTATGCTAAAAAGATGAGTTTTTAGTAAGGATTTAAAAGATTCAAGTGATGATGCATCTATGGTGTATCTATGATCTGGTATTATTTGATTCGTTGCGGTCATAAAGCTCTTATAAGACATTTGAAGGTTTCATATATTCCATCTTTGGGACCTTACTAAACTGTCTGGGATCAAAATTGCTATTTTTTGATTTGTAATGGTATCATCTTTTTTTGAGATTAAAAGATGATACTGATTTGCATTGGGGCGGTAGGGCTAGAAATTTTTGAAAGATACCTGGTCTCAATCGTAACTTTGGCGTATATTTAAAGTAACTGGGGATCAGTTTGCTAAAACACAGAAACTTAACTAAGATTTAACGTAAGGCCGAACGGTAGCAAGCTCCCCCTCCCCCCCCTCCCCAATACATATTAGTGACGAATCAGACGGAAAAATGTCGATTTTCTTCACCTATTTTCCCCTATTGTAGCTTTTGGGGACATACAAACCAATCTGATTAAAATACAGATCTGTACTTCGTTTCGTTTTTTTTATACTTTTGATGGCCTTAACTACATGAAGATCGGACCGGTTGTTGCGATAAGTCACGTCACAGGTCACACGAGTGACTTTTGACTCTATGACGTCAGACATTTGATTCACCAATAAGCATTGATGTTACTAGTGGATTACACACAGTGTGCAAAGTACGCTTAAAGCTCGTCGTAACAGACCGTTTCATTGGCTAATACCTCACAAACATTCACGATACGTCAATGATAACAACTCTTCCAGAACCTAGTGTAGTAAAGACAATTAAAACGAAATTTGAACTATAAAATAGAAACGAAATATGATCTGGGTTTTACTCAGATTACTAACAAACGTCTGTTGCACTTTTATACATATTTTAATGTTTTCCCGTTTCAGATTATGCGATAAGACTAGTCCAGGTTCAGGCGGGTGTGACGTCATGTGTTGTGGACGTGGCTATGACAGTTTTAAGATGGAGGTTATGGAGCGCTGCGAGTGTAAATATTATTGGTGTTGTTATGTGAAGTGTAAAACCTGTGTGAAAACGCTCAACCTCAGCAAATGCAGATAAAATTAAAAATAAATTAATATAAATGGGAGATCTAATAAAAATAGTGATGTCACTGTGTGACATAACATCAACGCGCACTTAAGGGTTTGAAATTGTGCCAGAGACAATATATTATGGTAACCAGTAAAGCTGTAATTTATTTGATACTGCCTCTAGTTCGGTGTTGTTCAAGTCTGATGTATACTGGACTTATATTATTTAATAATCGAAACTATGAGGTTGGGTAAGTCAAAGAGTTTTTTTTGTGTGCAAAAACTTTTTGTGAATTTGGAACTTGATTGACACTCAAAGACTGATAACGAGTTAATGAACCTCAAAAACTTTTGTTATTATTTCATATATATTGAAGTATAATTATTTGATTAATCTATGGTTACGACGTGGACTTGTGTACATTTATTGTAGTAATAGTTAATAATACAATTTATCATATACGTTTGTCTGGTTTGTGACAACTGTAAACGTCTTGTTTACTTGTCAGATGATTGTTTAAAGCAGCTCGGGTGGCTCGAAAGACATCATATTACGTGAAATAATATGATTTACCCCCATATGCAATAGTTATACAGTGAAATAGCTCGGTCAAATTGTCATACAATTGGCACAACGAGTTGCAGACAAACCTTGTGTTTTGCAGTTGATCTTCCCGCGAATATTATTGATTTATGCTTTTCCCAGGCTTTGTTTTGTCGCACACACTGCAATTTTATCAGGTCGTATACTCCTGTTTAGCGAGCTGTTGTCAAGACAAGACATTTTTTACTGAAATTTGTAACCTTTCTGAGACTGACCAAGAGTTATTTTTGATTAAGGTCAAAATGGCATTTAGTGTTCGGGGTTCTCATTAATAGACTGGATATCATGACAGTGATTATTTAGTGGTGAATTGGCATTTTGTTAACAAAACCATACGGTATACGTTGATAAAAGTGTATTTAAGAATACAATTCAATTACCAAATTGGCCTATTAAAATTTCACATCCAAGTGTTCAGGAATTTGTTCAAATGTATGAACGATGTGATAATCTCATCGATCACATAGAAATTGGATATTGGAATTTTTCGGAAAAAAACATGACAGAAATTCAAATACATGTAGTTGATAGGAGTAGGATAAAGTTTCTAGTCTTTCACATAAAATTAACTAGTTGTATTCATTAAAATATGTATTTGGGATTCCTCCTTTGAGGCATATACTTGTACGTGTCTATGTTTGATTACGGCTTGTATATTATACTTCTAGTTAATTATTTTACCTTCTCGTGTCGTAAGACTTAAAACTGTTATGGTAGACATCATGCTTCTGCCACAAATAGCACCGTCGTCTCCCTAAAATATTTAATTCAACGGGATGGTAGAGTTTCAGTCGCACATTCTTAAGGAGAGTGTACTTTTAGACCTGGTCACTGAACTAGTCATGTGTTGGTAATAGTGCGAGCATTTCACCAAGGGCCTCGTCATTACCCGAATAGTACCAGATTGTGCATCATTATATTGTAACCCATATATCAGTAAGGCTATTAACATTGGTTTTCCAATTTAAAGATTTTACCACAACCTTCCTCTCGGTTCAGTTAAGCATTAGCTTCAATTGGTAAGGGTGAGATAACTGTAGGCCTACAATACTGAATAGACCCGAACATATCGTTGTACCTGGCATAGTTATCAAATTGATAAAATGGTTTTCAGTCTTGATCATATGCTACAATTATATCGACTCTTACCAACCTTAATAATGTATGGAAGGAAAGGCACAGATCTGATATCATTATTGAATTATTGTGTTAATCCCATACATATTTACACACCCTTCCCATTTCACCCTAAGGGTAACATTTAATGACATATAATTAATGAGATATATTATAAATGTAATTTATTGACAAACTTGCCATTGTATTTTGTACAAATACCGAGTTTAGCAATCAGAGACTTTTAAAGATATATTCCTTTAGTGAGCATTAAATCATCAGTTGAACCCGTTTACTTATTTTTATCAAGACCTACTTTGTCGTAAACTTGTAAATGAAGGAATAACAAAATATACCTATCTCGCATCTCCCCCATCCACCAAACCCATTATCAATTCAATGGCGTTTTGATTTGCCATTATATATAACAATACCAAGATGACAGTCGGTCAGTTATTTAGTGGACTACTGTATAATTACAGTCCTAGTTTCTAGGGGAATGTATCTTTAACGATTACTTATATTGTATTTTGTGTTGACGATATGAAGTCTACTGTTTTGTGTCATCTTCATTATAACAAGGAAATGACAATGAGAAAAAAAAGTATTGTCATTGCCTTGGTTATGTATGTTAAATTAAAGATGAAGCAATACAATGTTTTAAACTAATCCAATACGTGTAAAATATTGTCCTGTTATATAGTAATATATAATAAAGATTATAATTCATAAAATCTTAATACATCTTTATGTTGTTATTCGCCCAACGACGGCGTTATGCTTTCACATATCCATACATACTGATTCAGCTTTGTTCTGGAAAGGGTAAATCTCAATTTGTACACAGTGCCAAATGTCATATGGATATTCTCTTATCTCTTTAGATTCGGGACCACGGTGGCTAAGTGGGTAAGACGCTGTCTCCCTAGTCTGGAGGTCGCGTATTCGATGTGGTTTCCGCTTGCCAGTTGGGACGGGTCTGTAGGTCTAGTCGTTCGGATGAGAAGAAAAACCGAGGTCCCGTGTATACATTGGTAAACAGGTAAAAGATCCCTTGGCATAGTTTCGCTGTCCTCGTAGCACACTGTATAGCGTATGCCCGTCTTCATTAGCCCAATCGGAGCAGTAGGACGTTAAACTCAATTTCATTTCATTTCTCTTCCGATTCGCCAACCTCGTGGGGTTTCTCTGGGTCCTCCAGTTTCCTCCCACTGCTAAAGACCCGTACGCGCAAGAAATAAAATTGAAAATTGCCTAGTTGTGTCGAGTAGGGGTTAAAACGTATATATCTTCCGATTCGCGGAGAAGGAAAAGGGGAGATAACCACAATTAAAACACCAAGTGGAGCTAACTATAATAGTACAATCTGTTTCATAGATAATTGCTTACGAAATATCTCTGTAACAGACGACAGTTCACAACAGGTGCGTTGACTGCACGCGCCGTTAGTCATTGGCTCAACGGCTCGTGCAATGTTTACTTAACACCTAACTGCTTCGGGCAAAATGATGCATTTTACTCGTTTTAATACCCATTTACACTAAATAGGAAATATTTTTTAACTCCAAATACTTCAAACGTCTTTATTTATTTTTCTTCTACCTCAAAAAAATGTTTGAGAATTTAATTTGTCTGAGTTAAAAAGTTAATATGCCGTACTCATTAAGCCTCGTCGATGTCATGCTTATCAGTGATTGTAGCGGCCAAGCGAATATTCACTGCGGGATCAGTTTGATAATAGTAAGAGAAGGACTTCACCGCATATAATTTGCACAAAAACAACTCTACGGACAAGAAACAATAGGCAGAAATCTCAAACAAACAAACATATCAAATTAAGTGATGAATCCGAGGCTAGCCGTAATCGTCCACTGCGATGTACAGTCACGGACTTGTGGTGATACAGACTTCACTCCTATTTAAAAACAATCGGAAATATCACCAAGAGAATCATTGAGTAATGGCAACATGAGTCCTTAGGTGGAAGTGGACGTTAAACCCCAGGAACGAACGAACGAATGTTACAAGAAATATAAATGTAAGCATATTATATCGAAGTAAAAATTACCTATATCGGTGAAATGTAAAAAAACAAACACAGGTAGTCTAAAAGTAATGTTAAGTCAAAATGCCCCCCCCCCCCCTTTTATTACAATATGTTTCCAACCTATGGCCTTTTCTTACTGTCCAATTTATTACGCTATTAACTTCAATTGTCATTTCTTTCCTTTTTGAGTTTTCACTCTTAATTTTTCATTGTCATAACCACTTGCTCATCTACCATACACATTATCACCCATCTTGTTTATTTAGCCATCTGTCAATGGACTAATACTATGCAATGTTTATATCAATTTATTAAAAGTGTTATCCATAACTTAGTAAATGGTTTCATCAAATTACCCCATTAATACAATATAGTAACATCCAACGGCTCCCCTTTGATGGTCTTCATAATTAGCTAAATGTTTTGATTGTTTAATTAACTACCCCTCTTTATCTCGTGTTCAATTTGTTTAATCCTTTATCTTTATTAGGCTTTCAGACTTTCGTCTGAAAGCCTATTGTGATTACTAAAATTATTATTTATTAAGCTTTCATATTACATATGAAAGCTTATTGTTTCTGTTAAGATTATTATTATTTTTTTTTTGTGTATTTTCTGCAAATCGGATTTCTCAGAATCTAACCATGGGATCTTTCTAAAACCTTGACCTACCCCCCCAAAAATGGGGTGCGAACGTTGTTTAAATATATTTTCAAAACGTTTTACGAATCCGAAATCACCGAATTTTACGAACGAAAAAACTGACAATGCATAGTCGTAACTTTGTTATTTTTTGACCGATTTTACTAATTCTTTTTTCTTTGAATACCTTGAAAAAAATCATTTTCATCTGCAGTTTCACATTTTCGAATTTCGAAAATTCGTCGCTGTGATTTCGAACCGGAAGTTTAGACCAATTTGACAACTTCTTTAATAGTTGTACGATTTTCATGAAATTTAGTATACAAGTAGATCTTACCGATGTGACTTCAAAAATATAATTAGAAATTTTCTAAATTATCTCCCCTTGGTGAAATTAAGGATCAAAGTTTTCAAAAAAATCGTCGAAATATAGGTCAGAATGACCTAATTTATTTTTTCGATACTAGACAAGGAATTAATGATTCGAACACAAAATATGGAGTTTGTCGATCGAACCGGAAGTGCCACCATCTTTAAACGCGAAAAATCAAAAAGGCTTTTTTGCTATTTTACTTACAGACTCGGGAGTTATATTTTCGGAATCCTTGAAGGAATGCCTAAAAATCTATCGGATCAGAATTTTGATTTCGGTCATGTGATGGTCACAATTTTGAATTGAAAATGAAAAATAGAAGCAATTTGAAAGGCCCGGACTTCGGAACACAATAACTCTCCTTCTAATTGAGCTAGAATGTTCAAACTTGGTGTAGACGTTCACTAGGTCACTATCTTGATTGAGTTCAAAGATGAGCATTTTCTGCTTAGGGTAAGCAGAGATAAGCATGCTGATTTGTTGATTCTTTAGGGCACGATAACTTCGGTTATAATGAAGGGAGGGCGGTGAAACTTTTGTCAATAGAGAGTCTAATAGGTAGCCTGTTGTGTGAAATGATTGTATCATTTTTTTTAAATATCAGGGATAGCCGAAAAAAAGAGATTGAAAATCCAAAAAGTCGTATTTTTACAATTTGGAGCATGTTTAGAGGTTTTTCTCGTTAAGTCAACATACTATTTTTTTGGAACTTCTTCTACAAAGAGTCTTATTGGAAGTCTTTTATATGAATCCATCGATCAACAGTCCAACATATCAGGAGTAGAAGAACAAAAGGATCGAACATTGAAAACGGCACCCTTTCATTGTTGAGCGAAACATGAAGTGTGGGTGACTACAATCTACGCATTTAGTCATCGTATAGAGCTTATTCAACAGTATCGAATTCCAACTGCTTAGGGATATTTTACGTGCACTCCAATGTGTACACGGGACCTTGGTTTTTCGTACCATCCGAAGGACTAGCTAGACAGCTGTGCTTGTCTGGCCCTCCGTTCTGCCTTACTGACAAGGGAACCACGCCGGGAAATCGAGATGAACTTTCTCTGTGCAGAACTTTCAATTCAGGCAAAACATTTATTGCATACGATTAAGCTGGTCAGTTGGAGCTTATTTTCAAAAGTTTTGTAATAATCGGTTGGTAATTAAAGTACCGTGCACATTAAACTGTTAAAACAGAAAATTTAGCCCGGTTGAAATGTTTCTTGCTATAAGTCAGCAATTTTCCGAATTCAGGGAGGCTGGATGGCTGAATGGTTAGCACGTGCTCGCTGTATTGTCATTGAGTCAACGGGCGTCGTTTCGATCTCCAGGTTTCACGTGACATGGTGTATGATGTCCAACCTCGTGGGTTTTCTCCGTGTTCTTCGGTTTCCTCCCAACGGCTAAAGACCAGTACGTGCAAGGGGAGTTTTTAAATAAAATTAAAAAACATGTTAGTCCCGAAATGACCTAGTTTGTGTCGAATGGACGTTAGGCCGCATTTCTCTCTTTCTCTTTTTAAAGTTTTGTAATAATCGGTTGGTAATCAAAGGTACTGTAAAAGTGATAAAACAGAAAATTTGGCCCGGTTGTAATGTTTCTCACTTTAAATTCAGCAATTTGTCGATTTTAAGGGGCAAACGTTTATTGCGAACGATTAAGCTGGTCAGGGGGAGCTTATTTTTAAAAGTTTCGTAATATTCGGTTGATAACTAAAGGTACCGTGCAAATTAAACTGTTAAAATAGAAAATTTGGCCCGGTTGAAATGTTTCTCGCTGTAGGTCAGCAATTTGCCGATTTTAGGGAGGTTGCGTGGCAGAATGGTTAGCACGTGCGCTCTGTATCATAACGTCTGTCATTGAGTCAACTGTCCTTGTTTCGATTTCTTGGTTGTACGTGATAAGGAGTATGGTCGCCTTACCAACCTCGTAGGCCGTAACGGCGCTGCCCGGGTAAAATTTCCCTCATTGCACACTTTATGGCGTATGCCCGTCTTCATTAGCCCATTGTAGGAGCAGAACAGTAGGACGTTAAACCCCATTCAATTTCATTTCATTTTCTCTATGTTGCTTATTTATTATAGTGGATAAATATTTTTCTGGTTCTAGCAATTATTTAATTTCTGCATAGAAATCTCTGGCCAGTTTTTTTTATTACAGAGTGCCATTCTTGTATATTGCAGTCTATGACCCTTTGTTTGAAACATGCTTAAGAAGTTGTCACGATTTCCTACTTATAACCAAACATATTGGAAACCATAATTATATAACATATCTCTAATTTTGGAAGCCCGATTACAGCTATACAAGTTTAGGTTATTTCCCTTTACTTTAAAGATTATTTTTTTGCCCGGGTGCAATGTTTCTCACTACATTTAAATTTGTAACTTTGTGAATTTTTGAACGATTTTGATATTATGTCTTTATAATTTTCCAAATCTACATATTTAACGTACATATTCAAACAGTTGAGTTCAACCTGATTCAAAAAGTTTTAGTTTTGTTAAAAGTTATCTCATTCATCCCGATTACAGCAACACACGTATCAGTTATTTCCCTTTAGTTTTCAGATTACTCAATGTTTCATACTATATTTAGACTTGTAACTTCGCAAGTTTTTGACCAATTTTGATAGTTTGTTATTTTTATCCTTTTATTTGAGATACTTGATATAATCGATGACACGTGACGATGAATATGAAAGCTTTCATATCTGCATGGGACAGTAGCAGATCTAGTTAGGCTTTCAGACTTTCGTCTGAAAGCCTATTGTGATTACTAAAATTATTAGGGTTTCACACTGCGTAGCTTGTGTGAAACACTATTGTTTTTGTTAAAATTATTATTCTTATTATTATTATTATTATTATTATTATTCAGATTCCAATTTGAATAGATCTCAGCAACTACGTGTCGCATCGTTACGATTTCTTCGGTTTTACTGGGAAAGTGGGTGTGACTTAGAGGATAAAGCTATTTTGAACGTTCTGCGACAATGCGAAATGTCCGAAATCACCGAAGTTATCGTTTTTAAAAATATTGCAGTAATTTTAACATTAATCATTGGATTTTAACTTTCGATACATTTTGGCATAGCCTGAGACAGGGCACATAGCTACGCTACTTTCGATTTTTGATTTTCGGCAAATCTTCGAAGATATTAGGCGCCAAATTTCGAAAATTTAAAATTTTACAAAAAACTTTTTTATTTATGAATATTTTTTAGTCGTATTGTGCACAGAATTAAAGGGTCATCTGACTAGTGCAAAAATGTTAAAAAATTTTGTCTCAGTAATTTACCTTGGCCGCCATTGGCTAATTCAGTTTTTCAGTCCTAGATTAATTTTTTATTGTTCGATTTGTATAAAACAAAGTTCATATGCTTCGTTGTATCAATTGTCGTTTTTTTTATTACCGAAAGTGTTATCTGTCGGCACCGGAAGTGGCATAATTTTACCAAAAACTACAATTTTGACAGTTATTTACGATCTTCATAAACAAATATTATTTTTTTGAAAAATTATATGACTCAAAGAGTGTGCCCTTTCAAGGCGCAAAAAATGTAGGAAGCAGTTTTTTTAATTTCGATTTCATTTTCGAGCAAATTCGATTAAGAGGCTAAAAATGGTGTAAAATTGGCCTATTTACAACCTATTCAGGCTTTTCAGATTTTAAAATATTTCTTCGTAACTTTTATAAACTTGTAGCTATAATCCATACGAAGAAAATGTATGTTAAAATTCGTTTGTAATATAAGCAGTTGCCAAGAAATGGGCAGTTCTGCATAAGTCACTGTTTTCGTTATTTTGCCTGTAAAATAGTCAATTATTATTGGATTTTTATAAAAGTGACATCATTTGATTCAAAAAGCACGTAGCGTCATATCAAGTTGATTACAATTTAAAATTGACACCGGAAGTGACATCATTTGGTCAAAAAATGCATTTTACACTTTTTTAAATCAATGTTTTATTCAACCAAGAATAACTTAATATGTATTAATAATTTTAACTTTTGGTTTAAATTCACATATAAACAAAACTCATATGGTCATATAGATATCATAAAATGGTTTCTAACTTGTTCGGTTGCCGAGAAATAGACGGTTTTCTACAGGTCACTTTTGAAGGTTTCGGGGCCATAAAAGGGTCAATTATTATTCGATTTTCATAAACGTCACACCATGTTATACCTAATGCCATTTGGGATTTCATACAAGTAATTTAAGATTTTCATTATCACCGGAAGTAACGTCATTTTGGCAAAAACTGTATTTTTAGCCTCCAAAACAGATATTTTATTCAAATGAGTCTGTTTTGAAATCTTTTTCAAATTATGGTATTTGATGCCAATCAACAAATAGAATGAACCCATACGATCATACAGATACCACAAAATGGTTTCTAACTTGTACGGTTGCCGAGAAATAGCCGATTTTCTACAAGTCACTTTTCAAGTTTTTTGGTCTTTAAAAGTGGCAATTATTATTCGATTTAACGTTTTTATTTATAGATATTATTTAGTCGTGTTGTGCACAGAATTAAAGAGTCATCTGACTAGCGCAAAAATGTTAAAAAAATTTGTCTCAGTAATTTTCCTTGGCCGCCATTAGCTAATTCAGTTTTTCAGTCCTAGATTAATTTTTTATTGTTCGATTTGTATAAAACAAAGTTCATATGCTTCGTTGTCCCAATTGTTATTTTTTTTATTACCAAAAGTGTTATCTAGCAAATTGGATTAAGGGGTGAAAAAAGGCGTAAAATGGACCTATTTACAACCCATTCAGGCTTTTCAGATTTTAAATTTTTTTTACTTAACTTTTATAAACCTGTCACTATAATCCATACGAAGAGAATGTATGTTAAAATTAGTTTCTAATATAAGCAGTTGCCGAGAAATGGGCAGTTTTGCATAAGTCACTGTTTTCGTAATGTTGCCTGTAAAATAGTCAATTATTAATGGATATTCACAAAAGTGACATCATTTGATTCAAAAAGCAAGTGTGCGTCATATCATGTTGATTACTATTTAAAATTGACACCGGAAGTGACGTCATTTAGTCAAAAACTCAATTTTTAACTTTTAAAATCGATCTTTTTTTCAGCCAAGAATTATGTCACATGTAATAATAAAATTAACTTTTGGTTTAAATTCACATATTAACAAAACTCATACGGTCAAATAGATATCATAAAATTGTTTCTAACTTGTTCGGTTGTCGAGATATAGGCGATTTTCTGAAAGTCACTTTTGAAGGTTTTTGGCCCATAAAAGTGTCAATTATTATTTGATTTTCATAAAATTTTCACCCTTTGAAGCCTAATGTCATAGACGATGTTATAAACCTAATTTAACGTTTTCATTATCACCGGAAGTAGCGTCATTTTGGCAAAAACTGTATTTTAAGCCTTCAAAACCGATATTTTATTCAAATGAGTCTGATTTGTAATGTTTATACAATTATGATATTTGATTCCAATCAACAAATAGATTAAACCCATACGGTCATATAAATACCAAAAAATGGTTTCTAACTTGTACGGTTGCCGAGAAATAGACGATTTTCTACACGTCACTTTTCAAGGTTTTTGGTCTATAAAAGTGGAAATTATTATTCGATTTACATAAAATTTTCACCATATGATGCCTTATGCCATTTCTGATTTCATAAGACTAAGGGAACATTTACATTATCACCGGAAGTACTGTTATTTTGTCAGGATCAATTACATGTAACAAATGTATAAAATAAAATTGCTGGATTTGTTTGATTCTGTTTCCATTTTATTTGATGTGTGCAATGCTTATGTGGAAACCTGTATATTGGTTTCATTGGTACCGGAAAGGACATATGTTCAAGGGTAACGTAGCACCAAAAGTGACACAAGTTCAAGTTCAAAGGTAACATGGCAAAAGTGAAACCCGTCATTCCTGCATGCAGGTCTAGTTAGGCTTTCAGACTTTCGTCTGAAAGCCTATTGAGATTACTAAAATTATTATTAGGCTTTCAGACTTTCGTCTGAAAGCCTATTGAGATTACTAAAATTATTATTATTATTATTATTATTATTATTATTATTATTATTTACCGCGGGGGCCTAGATCTCCATGATCGAAAACAGATATCGATCTGGAATTAGATTTTCTATTGGGAAACCATGTGGTGGCTACTTGATAAAATATTTTTGAAATTTCTGCGCATACCGGAAGTGACCGAACTTTGCACGTTGTCTAAAAATTGAAAATCGGCCATAGTTTCGTCAATTCGTTATCCATTTTCAAACAAATTACATTTTTGGAATCCCTGAATCTTTTCTGAGACAATGGCTATCTCACATTTTTCAATTTCGAACATTCGTCTATGACTTTTATCGTTCGAAAATTGAAAACATGTTGTTTACGAGACCATTTTTGTCATTTTTCAAAATTTTCAAATTTGACCTACATTTTTGGATACCTGAAGTCCATCCGATTCCAGTAATATAAGTTTCATTCAGAGTTATCGCCCTTTATTTTTCGATTTTTTTCGAATTTTCTTCCCATTTTGTCAGCTCGGGTTTCGTTTTATGGTAGAATTGACGTTTCTGAAACTTCTAGAACATGAAGTTATAGTCCAATACCAACGTATAAAGCAATTTCGACAAGAATCCTTAAACCGGAAGTGGTCGAAATAATGTGCAATATTTTGAAAAAAATGCAAAAAATGGATATTTTGGGGAAAAACGCGAATTCTCCGCCCGATATCAATGGATTAAAGAAATTAGGGTACCATTGGACTGCACTAGGATTGTGCTATCGTATGATACCCAACTCGTACGGATACGATGAGCAGGCAGCAAAATATGGCACGCTGAAAATCAAGTATTTTCTGATTTGGAGCGTTTTTGGACGCCTGTATCTCGAAAACTTAACCGCAACTTTTTTTGTAATTTTTTCTATCGAGAGTCCTTTCGGAGGTATTTTGCATGAAGCCATCCAATAAGACTTTGAAATATCTGGAATAGGTGAAATAACGGACTGAAAATCGAAAAAAGTCGAAAAATCGTGAAATTTTGGAAAATGCTCTGCTATTTTTTTATTTTCAAAGATTTCCAAAAAACGATTGTATATTCAGATAGCTGACCTAATTACGATTCTAACGATGTATAATATGTATGTAGTTATTGAAATTTAATTTTCGATATTTTAAATTTTTTGCATTTTTGGCACTTTTGAACCTAGGATTTCTCAGGGGCATTTTATCTGATCAGATAATGTAATATATCATTACAGAGCACTGTGGCTATTTTAGTGCCCAAACCGGTTATTAAAACTATACCGACAATAATAACCATACCGGAAGTATTCAAAAAATGAAAAAAAAGGTTAAAAACATTGTCGCACTTGCGAAAAACTTGATTTCTCCCTTAGGTAATAGCGGACCAAAAGAACTAAAGTGTCGTTGGATAGCCCTATTAATGGACCATCATATGGTATCTAAATAATACGATATCGATGGTAAGGAAATAAATTATTGTATGCCAAAAATCTAGTATTTTCCGATTTTTTAACATTCTGAGACGCCCTTTTCTCGAAAACGACGCCGCAGATTTTTCTTAAACTTTTCTAACTCAAAGTCCCATCGGTTGTCTATATAGTGAATCTAAAATGAAAAGCATTGAAATAATATAGGTGGTCCAAAAATGGCATCAAACTTTGAAAAAAATTGAAAAATCGTTAAATTTTTGTAAACGCTCTTTTATTTATCTTTTTTTCCAAAACTGCTCAATGGATGTTTCTGACACTTCTGGTACAGAAAGTTAACTATCCAAAGAACTTCGTAAAGCTATCACAACAACGATCGTAAAACTGGAAGTAGTCGAAAAAATGTCCGATATTTTGAAAAAAATTATTTTTTTTACGAAAATCTTTTTTATTTATGAATATTTTTTGGTGATATTTTACACTGGGTTAAAATATCATCGTACTTGAGCAGAAATGAGAAAAAAAATTGTCTGGGTAATTTGCGTTAGCCGCCATCGGCGAATTTAGTTTTTCGTACCCAGAAAAATTATTTATTGTTCGATTTGTATAAAACAAAGTTCATATGCTCCGTGGTCCCAATTGTTATTTTTTATGTTACGGTGAAATTTTTCTGTCGCCAACGGAAGTGACGTAATATTAACAAAAACTACAATTTTGACAGTTCGGTACCACTTTTTGAAAGAAAATATTATTTTTTTTCAAAACTGATATAACTAAAAGGATGCACCCTGCGAAGGTGCACAAAATCCTTAGCTCATATTTTTAAATTTCAATTTCATTTTCGGGCAATTTCGAATAAAATGTAAAATAAAGTGTAAAATTCAGCTATTTACAATTCATTCAGCGTCTTTGTAATTTTCATAAACTCGTAGCAATAATCCAGACGAAGAGAATGTATGCGAAAATTAGTTTGTAATATGAGCAGTTGTCGAGAAATATGCAATTTTGCATGCATCACTTTTCACGTTATTTTGCCTATACAAGAGTGAATTATTATTCGATTTGCAATATTTTTTTTCCATTTGATGTCTAATGCCAATTTGGACTAGGTCAAGCCAATTTTACATTTTCACTGTGACCGGAAATGACGTCATTTGGGCAAAAACTGTATTTTTAACCTAAAAAACTAATATTTTATTCAAATCAGTCTCCCTTATAATATTTTTAAAATTATGATATTTTATTCCCATCAACGAATAGAATGAAGCCATACGACCATACAGATACCACAAAATGGTTTCTAACTTGTACGGTTACAGAGAAATAGGCGATCTTCTATAAGTCACTTTTCAAGGTTTTTGGTCTATAAAAGTGTCAATTATTATTCGATTTTTATAATTTTTTTACCATTTGATGCCTTATGCCATTTATGACTTCTATGAACCAAGTTAACATTTTCAATATCACCGGAAGTAATGTAATTTTTGCAAAAAACGTATTTTTAGCCTTCAAAACAAACATTTTTTTGAAGTGATTTATATTCATTATTCGTTTAACTTTATAACGTCTGGCTCTAATGGGCAGTAAGATTGAATCAATACCATCATATTGATATCAAGAAAAGGCTTCTAGCATGTTCCCTTGTCGAATAATAACCAATTTTCCCAGGGTCACTTTTAAGTTTTTTACCTTCTTAATTTCAGTTTATGGGTTATAGGTTAATTATTTATTGCCCGATATGTATAAAACAAAGTTTGTATTTTGTGTGTTGCGAATTTTCGACTTATTTTTCACCTATAAAAATTTCTTTCGGTACCGGAAGTGACGTAATTTTGCCATAATTTACAATTTTGACCGGTCTTTTCGCCAGCAAATATTACTTTTACATATGATAGAGGGTGTCACTGAAGCAAAACAACTAAAGTATACTTTGGTAGCTCAATGGATCGGCTATGGTATAATAAACTTCCTGTATGATTCCTGAAAGCCGGTTCAGTGCTGCTTGCAGGTCTAGTTATTATTATTATTATTTACCGCGGGGGCCTAGATCTCCATGATCGAAAACAGATATCGATCTGAAATTAGATTTTCTATTAGGAAACCATGTGGTGGCTACTTGATAAAATATTTTTGAAATTTCTGCGCATACCGGAAGTGACCGAACTTTGCACGTTGTCTAAAAATTGAAAATCGGCCATAGTTTCGTCAATTCGTTATCCATTTTCAAACAAATTACATTTTTGGAATCCCTGAATCTTTTCTGAGACAATGGCTATCTCACATTTTTCAATTTCGAACATTCGTCTATGACTTTTATCGTTCGAAAATTGAAAACATGTTGTTTACGAGACCATTTTTGTCATTTTTCAAAATTTTCAAATTTGACCTACATTTTTGGAAACCTGAAGTCCATCCGATTCCAGTAATATAAGTTTCATTCAGAGTTATCGCCCTTTATTTTTCGATTTTTTTCGAATTTTCTTCCCATTTTGTCAGCTCGGGTTTCGTTTTATGGTAGAATTGACGTTTCTGAAACTTCTAGAACATGAAGTTATAGTCCAATACCAACTGATAAAGCAATTTCGACAAGAATCCTTAAACCGGAAGTGGTCGAAATAATCTGCAATATTTTGAAAAAAATGCAAAAAATGGATATTTTGGGGAAAAACGCGAATTCTCCGCCCGATATCAATGGATTAAAGAAATTAGGGTACCATTGGACTGCACTAGGATTGTGCTATCGTATGATACCCAACTCGTACGGATACGATGAGCAGGCAGCAAAATATGGCACGCTGAAAATCAAGTATTTTCTGATTTGGAGCGTTTTTGGACGCCTGTATCTCGAAAACTTAACCGCAACTTTTTTTGTAATTTTTTCTATAGAGAGTCCTTTCGGAGGTATTTTGCATGAAGCCATCCAATAAGACTTTGAAATATCTGGAATAGGTGAAATAACGGACTGAAAATCGAAAAAAGTCGAAAAATCGTGAAATTTTGGAAAATGCTCTGCTATTTTTTTATTTTCAAAGATTTCCAAAAAACGATTGTATATTCAGATAGCTGACCTAATTACGATTCTAACGATGTATAATATGTATGTAGTTATTGAAATTTAATTTTCGATATTTTAATTTTTTGCATTTTTGGCACTTTTGAACCTAGGATTTCTCTGGGGCATTTTATCTGATCAGATAATGTAATATATCATTACAGAGCACTGTGGCTATTTTAGTGCCCAAACCGGTTATTAAAACTATACCGACAATAATAACCATACCGGAAGTATTCAAAAAATGAAAAAAAAGGTTAAAAACATTGTCGCACTTGCGAAAAACTTGATTTCTCCCTTAGGTAATAGCGGACCAAAAGAACTAAAGTGTCGTTGGATAGCCCTATTAATGGACCATCATATGGTATCTAAATAATACGATATCGATGGTAAGGAAATAAATTATTGTATGCCAAAAATCTAGTATTTTCCGATTTTTTAACATTCTGAGACGCCCTTTTCTCGAAAACGACGCCGCAGATTTTTCTTAAACTTTTCTAACTCAAAGTCCCATCGGTTGTCTATATAGTGAATCCAAAATGAAAAGCATTGAAATAATATAGGTGGTCCAAAAATGGCATCAAACTTTGAAAAAAATTGAAAAATCGTTAAATTTTTGTAAACGCTCTTTTATTTATCTTTTTTTCCAAAACTGCTCAATGGATGTTTCTGACACTTTTGGTACAGAAAGTTAAGTATCCAAAGAACTTCGTAAAGCTATCACAACAACGATCGTAAAACTGGAAGTAGTCGAAAAAATGTCCGATATTTTGAAAAAAATTATTTTTTTTACGAAAATCTTTTTTATTTATGAATATTTTTTGGTGATATTTTACACTGGGTTAAAATATCATCGTACTTGAGCAGAAATGAGAAAAAAAATTGTCTGGATAATTTGCGTTAGCCGCCATCGGCGAATTTAGTTTTTCGAACCCAGAAAAATTATTTATTGTTCGATTTGTATAAAACAAAGTTCATATGCTCCGTGGTCCCAATTGTTATTTTTTATGTTACGGTGAAATTTTTCTGTCGGCAACGGAAGTGACGTAATATTAACAAAAACTACAATTTTGACAGTTCGGTACCACTTTTTGAAAGAAAATATTATTTTTTTTCAAAACTGATATAACTAAAAGGATGCACCCTGCGAAGGTGCACAAAATCCTTAGCTCATATTTTTAAATTTCAATTTCATTTTCGGGCAATTTCGAATAAAATGTAAAATAAAGTGTAAAATTCAGCTATTTACAATTCATTCAGCGTCTTCATATTTTTAAATATTTATTTGTAATTTTCATAAACTCGTAGCAATAATCCAGACGAAGAGAATGTATGCGAAAATTAGTTTGTAATATGAGCAGTTGTCGAGAAATATGCAATTTTGCATGCATCACTTTTCACGTTATTTTGCCTATACAAGAGTGAATTATTATTCGATTTGCAATATTTTTTTTCCATTTGATGTCTAATGCCAATTTGGACTAGGTCAAGCCAATTTTACATTTTCACTGTGACCGGAAATGACGTCATTTGGGCCAAAACTGTATTTTTAACCTAAAAAACTAATATTTTATTCAAATCAGTCTCCCTTATAATATTTTTAAAATTATGATATTTTATTCCCATCAACGAATAGAATGAAGCCATACGACCATACAGATACCACAAAATGGTTTCTAACTTGTACGGTTACAGAGAAATAGGCGATCTTCTATAAGTCACTTTTCAAGGTTTTTGGTCTATAAAAGTGTCAATTATTATTCGATTTTTATAATTTTTTTACCATTTGATGCCTTATGCCATTTATGACTTCTATGAACCAAGTTAGCATTTTCAATATCACCGGAAGTAATGTAATTTTTGCAAAAAACGTATTTTTAGCCTTCAAAACAAACATTTTTTTGAAGTGATTTATATTCATTATTCGTTTAACTTTATAACGTCTGGCTCTAATGGGCAGTAAGATTGAATCAATACCATCATATTGATATCAAGAAAAGGCTTCTAGCATGTTCCCTTGTCGAATAATAACCAATTTTCCCAGGGTCACTTTTAAGTTTTTTACCTTCTTAATTTCAGTTTATGGGTTATAGGTTAATTATTTATTGCCCGATATGTATAAAACAAAGTTTGTATTTTGTGTGTTGCGAATTTTCGACTTATTTTTCACCTATAAAAATTTCTTTCGGTACCGGAAGTGACGTAATTTTGCCATAATTTACAATTTTGACCGGTCTTTTCGCCAGCAAATATTACTTTTACATATGATAGAGGGTGTCACTGAAGCAAAACAACTAAAGTATACTTTGGTAGCTCAATGGATCGGCTATGGTATAATAAACTTCCTGTATGATTCCTGAAAGCCGGTTCAGTGCTGCTTGCAGGTCTAGTTTTTTTTATTATTATTCTTTTCCGCCGGAGCCTATTTCTCTATGATCGAAAAGAGATACCGATTTGCGATCCATATTTCTATCGGGAAACTAGGTGGTGGCTACTCAATAAAGCAATTTTCAAACTTCTGCGCAGACCGGAAGTGGCCAAATTTTGAACGTTGGTAAAAAATTAAAAATCGGCCGTGGTTTCGTCAATTCTCTACCTATATTCAAACAAATCACATTTTTGGAAAGTCTGAGACTTTTCCGAGACAATAGCAATCTCACATTTTGCGATTTCGAAACTTCGTTGCTGACTTCTATCGTTCGAAAATTCAAAACACGTCGCCTACGAGACAATTTTTGTTATTTTTCAAAATTTGGAAATTTGACCTAGATTTTTGGATACCTGACGTCAATCCGATTCCAGTAACATAAGTTTCTTTCAGAGTTACCGCCCTTTATTTTTCGATTTTTTTCGAATTTTCTACCCATTTTGTGAGCTGTGGTGTCGTTTTACAGCCAAAATGATGTTTCTGAAACTTATGGAACATGAAGTTATAGTCCAATACCAACTGATAAAGCAATTTCGACACGAATCTTTAAACCGGAAGTGGTCGAAATAATGTGTAATATTTTGAAAAAAATGCAAAAAATGGATGTTTTCGGGGAAAACGTGATGTCTCCGTCCGATATCAACGGATTAATCAAATTAAGGTACCATTGGGTGGCACGAGGATTGTACTATCATATGATACCCCATTCATACGGATACTATGATCAGGCAGCAAAATATGGCACGCTGAAAATCAAGTATTTTCTGATTTTTAGCATTTTTGGACGCCTGTATCTCGAAAACTTAACCGCAACTTTTTTTTAAATTTTTTCTATCGAGAGTCCTTTCGGAGGTATTTTGCATGAAGCCATCCAATAAGACTTTGAAATATCTGGAATAGGTGAAATAACGGACTGAAAATCGAAAAAAGTCGAAAAATCGTGAAATTTTGGAAAATGCTCTACTATTTTTTTATTTTAAGAGATTTTCAAAAAAAGATTGTATATTCAGATAGCTGACCTAATTACGATTCTAACGATGTATAATATGTATGTAGTTATTGAAATTTAATTTTCGATATTTTAATTTTTTTGCATTTTTGGCACTTTTGAACATAGGATTTCTCGGGGGCATTTTATCTGATCAGATAATGTAATATATCATTACAGAGCCCTGTGGCTATTTTAGTGCCCAAACCGGCTATTAAAACTATTCCGACAATAATAACCATACCGGAAGTATTCAAAAAAATTAAAAAAAAGGTTTAAAACATTGTCGCACTTGCGAAAAGCTTGATTTCTCCCTTAGGTAATAGCGGACCAAAAAAACTAAAGTGTCGTTGGATAGCCCTATTAATGGACCATCATATGTTATCTAAATAATACGATTTCGATGGTAAGGAAATAAATTATTGTATGCCAAAAATCTAGTATTTTCCGATTTTTTAACAATCTGAGATGCCCTTTTCCCGAAAACGACACCGCAGATTTTTCTTAAACTTTTCTTACTCAAAGTCCTATCGGTTGTCTATATAGTGAATCCAAAATGAAAAGCATTGAAATAATATAGGTGGTCCAAAAATGGCATCAAACTTTGAAAAAAATTGAAAATTCGTTAAATTTTTGTAAACGCTCTTTAATTTGTCTTTTTTTCCAAAACTACTCAATGGATGTTTCTGACACTTCTGGTACAGAAAGTTAAGTATCCAAATAACTTCGTAAAGCTATCGCGACAATGATCGTAAAACCGGAAGTAGTCGAAAAACTGTCCGATATTTTGAAAAAAATTATTTTTTTTACGAAAACCTTTTATATTTATGAATATTTTTTGATGGTATTTTACACAGGGTTAAAATATCATCCTACTTGAGCAGAAATGAGAAAAAAAATTGTCTCGGTAATTTGCGTTAGCCGCCATCGGCTAATTTAGTTTTTCGTACCCAGAAAAATTATTTATTGTTCGATTTGTATAAAACAAAGTTCATATGCTCCGTGGTCCAAATTATATTTTTTTTTGTTACGGTGAAATTTTTCTGTCGGCAACGGAAGTGACGTAATATTAACAAAAACAACAATTTTGACAGTTAGGTACCACTTTTTGAAAGCAAATATTATTTTTTTTCAAAACTGATATAACTAAAAGGATGCACCCTGCAAAGGTGCACAAAATCCTTAGCTCAGATTTTTTAATTTCAATTTCATTTTCGGGCAATTTCGAATAAAATGTAAAATAAAGTGTAAAATTCAGTTATTTACAATTCATTCAGCGTCTTCATATTTTGAAACATTTATTTGTAATTTTCATAAACTCGTAGCAATAATCCAGACGAAGAGAATGTATGCGAAAATAAGTTTGTAATATATACAGTTGCCGAGAAATATGCAATTTTGCATGCATCACTTTTCACGTTATTTTGCCTATAAAGGAGTGAATTATTATTCGATTTGCAATATTTTTTTCCATTTGATGCATAATGCCAATTTGGACTAGGTCAAGCCAATTTTACATTTTCACTGTGACCGGAAATGACGTCATTTGGGCAAAAACTGTATTTTAAACCTAAAAAACAAATATTTTATTCAAATGAGTCTGCCTTATAATATTTTTAAAATTATGATATTTGATTCCCATCAACGAATAGAATGAAGCCATACGACCATACAAATACCACAAAATGGTTTCTAACTTGTACGGTTACAGAGAAATAGGCGATCTTCTATAAGTCACTTTTCAAGGTTTTTGGTCTATAAAAGTGTCAATTATTATTCGATTTTTATAATTTTTTTACTATTTGATGTCATATGCCATTTTTGACTTCTATGAACCAAGTTAACATTTTCAATATCACCGGAAGTAATGTAATTTTTGCAAAAAACGTATTTTTAGCCTTCAAAAGAAACATTTTTTTGAAGGGATTTATATTTATTATTCGTTTAACTTTATAACGTCTGACTCTAATGGGCAGTAAGATTAAATCAATACCATCATATTGATATCAAGAAAAGGCTTCTAGCATGTTCCCTTGTCGAATAATAGCCAATTTTCCCAGGGTCATTTTTAATTTTTTTACCTTCTTAATTTCAGTTTATGGGTTATAGGTTAATTATTTATTGCCCGATATGTATTAAACAAAGTTTCTGTTTTGTATGTTGCAAATTTTCGACTTATTTTTTACCTATAAAAATTTCTTTCGGCACCAGAAGTGACGTAATTTTGCCATAATTTACAATTTTGACCTTTTACATATGATAGAGGGTGTCACTGAAGCAAAACAACTAAAGTATAGTTCGGTAGCTCAATGGATCGGCTATGGTATAATAAACTTCCTGTATGATTCCTGAAAGCCGGTTCAGTGCTGCTTGCAGGTCTAGTTATTATTATTTTTTTTATTATTATTATTATTTACCGCGGGAGCCTATTTCTCTATGATCGAAAAGAGATACCGATTTGCGGTTCATCTTACTATCGTGAAACCAGGTGGTGGCTACTCAATAAAGCAATTTTCAAACTTCTGCGCAGGCCGGAAGTGACCGAACTTTGTACGTTGTCAAAAAATTGAAAATTGGCTATAGTTTCATCAATTCTTTTCCCATTTTCAAACAAATCATATTTTTGGAATCCCTGAATCTTTTCTGAGACAATGGCTATCTCACATTTTTCAATTTCGAACATTCGTCTATGACTTTTATCGTTCGAAAATTGAAAACATGTTGTTTACGAGACAATTTTTGTTATTTTTCAAAATTTTCAAATTTGACTTACATTTTTGGATACCTGAAGTCCATCCGATTCTAGAAATATAAGTTTCATTCAGAGTTATCGCCCTTTATTTTTCGATTTTTTTCGAATTTTTTTCCCATTTTGTGAGCTGTGGTTTCGTTTTACGGTCGAATTGATGTTTCTGAAAGTTATGGAACATGAAGTTATAGTCCAATACCAACTGATAAAGCAATTTCGACAAGGATCCTTAAACCGGAAGTGGTCGAAATAGTGTGCAATATTTTGAAAAAAAAATGCAAAAAATGGATGGTTTGGTGAAAAACGCGATTTCTCCGTCCGAAATCAACAGATAAAACAAATTAAGGTACCGTTGGATGCCAGGAGGAATGGGCTATCGTATTATACCCAAATCACACGGATACGATGAGCAGGAAGCAAAATATGGCACGCTGAAAAATCACTTATTTTCTGATTTGGAGCGTTTTTGGACGCCTGTATCTCGAAAACTTAACCGCAACTTTTTTTTTAACTTTCTCTATCGAGAGTCCATTTGATAGTCTTCTGAATTATGCCATCCAATAAGACTTTGAAATGTCTGGAATACGATAAAAAAGGGACTGAAAATCAAAAAAAGTCGAAAAATCGTGAAATTTTGGAAAATGCTCTACTATATTTTTATTTTAAGAGATTTTCAAAAAAAGGTTGTATACTCAGATAGCTGAGCTAATTACGATTCTAACGGTGTATAATATGTATGTAGTTATTGAAATTTAATTTTCGATATTTTAAATTTTTTGCATTTTTGGCACTTTTGAACATAGGATTTCTAAGGGGCATTTTATCTGATCAGAAAATGTAATATATCATTACAGAGCCCTCTGGCCATTTTAGTGCCCAAACCGGCTATTAAAACTATTCCGACAATAATAACCATACCGAAAGTATTCAAAAAATGAAAAAAAAGAGTAAAAACATTGTCGCACTTGCGAAAAACTTGATTTCTCCCTTAGGTAATAGCGTACCAAAAGAACTAAAGTGTCGTTGGATAGCCCTATTAATGGACCATCATATGGTATCTAAATAATGTGATTTCAATGGTAAGGAAATAAATTATTGTATGCCAAAAATCTAGTATTTTCCGATTTTTTAACATTCTGAGACGCCCTTTTCTCGAAAACGACGCCGCAGATTTTTCTTAAACTTTTCTGACTCAAAGTCCTATCGGTTGTGTATATATTGAATCCAAAATGAAAAGCGTTGAAATAATATAAGTTGTCCAAAAATGGCCTCAAACTTTGAAAAAAATTGAAAAATCGTTAAATTTTTGGAAACGCTCTTTAATTTATCTTTTTTTCCAAAACTACTCAATGGATGTTTCTGACACTTCTGGTACGTACAGTTTAGTATCCAAAGAACTTTGCAAAGCTATCACGACAACGATCGTAAAACCGGAAGAAGTCGAAAAAATGTCCGATATTTTGAAAAAAAATATTTTTTTTTACGAAAACCTTTTTTATTTATGAATATTTTTTGATGATATTTTACACAGGGTTAAAATATCATCGTACTTGAGCAGAAATGAGAAAAAAAATTGTCTCGGTAATTTGTGTTAGCCGCTATCGGCTAATTTAATTTTTCGTATCCAGAAAAATTATTTATTGTTCGATTTGTATAAAACAAAGTTTATATGCTCCGTGGTCCCAATTGTAATTTTTTTGGTTCCGGTGAAATTTTTCTGTTGGCAACGGAAGTGACGTAATATTAACAAAAACTACAATTTTAACAGTTCGGTATCACTTTTTGAAAGCAAATATTATTTGTTTTCAAAACTGATATAACTAAAAGGATGCACCCTGCAAAGGTGCACAAAATCCTTAGCTCATATTTTTTAATTTCAATTTCATTTTCGGGCAATTTCGAATGAAATGTAAAATAAAGTGTAAAATTCAGTTATTTACAATTCATTCAGCGTCTTCATATTTTGAAATATTTATTTGTAATTTTCATAAACTCGTAGCAATAATCCAGACGAAGAGAATGTGTGCGAAAATTAGTTTGTAATATGAGCAGTTGCCGAGAAATGTGCAATTTTTCATGCATCACTTTTCACGTTATTTTGCCTATAAAAGAGTGAATTATTATTCGATTTGCAGTATTTTTTTTCCATTGGATTCCAAATGCCAATTTGGACTTGGTCAAGCCAATGGAAAAAAAAATATTGCAAATCGAATAATAATTCACTCTTTTATAGGCAAAATAACGTGAAAAGTGATGCATGCAAAATTGCACATTTCTCGGCAACTGCTCATATTACAAACTAATTTTCGCACACATTCTCTTCGTCTGGATTATTGCTACGAGTCTATGAAAATTACTTTGCCTATAAAAGAGTGAATTATTATTCGATTTGCAATATTTTTTTTTCCATTGGATTCCAAATGCCAATTTGGACTTGGTCAAGCCAATTTTACATTTTCACTGTGACCGGAAATGACGTCATTTGGGCAAAAACTGTATTTTTAACCTAAAAAACTAATATTTTATTCAAATGAGTCTGCCTTATAATATTTTTAAAATTATGATATTTGATTCCCATCAACGAATAGAATGAAGCCATACGACCATACAGATACCACAAAATGGTTTCTAACTTGTACGGTTACAGAGAAATAGGCGATCTTCTATAAGTCACTTTTCAAGTTTTTTGGTCTATAAAAGTCTCAATTATTATTCGATTTTTATAATTTTTTTACCATTTGTTGCCTTATGCAATTTATGACTTCTATGAACCAAGTTAACATTTTCAATATCACCGGAAGTAATGTAATTTTTGCAAAAACGTATTTTTAGCCTTCAAAACAAACATTTTTTTGAAGGGATTTATATTTATTATTCGTTTAACTTTATAGCGTCTGACTCTAATGGGCAGTGAGATTGGATCAATACCATCATATCGATATCAAGAAAAGGCTTCTAGCATGTTCCCTTGTCGAATAATAACCAATTTTCCCAGGGTCACTTTTAAGTTTTTTACCTTCTTAATTTTAGCTTATGGGTTATAGGTTAATTATTTATTGCCCGATATGTATAAAACAAAGTTTGTATTTTGTATGTTGCGAATTTTCGACTTATTCTTCACCTATAAAAATTTCTTTCAGCACCGGAAGTGACGTAATTTTGCCATAATTTACAATTTTGACCGGTCTTTTCGCCAGCAAATATTACTTTAACATATGATAGAGGGTGTCACTGAAGCAAAACAACTAAAGTATAGTTTGGTAACTCAATGGGTCGGCTATGGTATAATAAATTCCTGTATGATTCCTGAAAGCCGGTTCAGTGCTGCTTGCAGGTCTAGTTATTATTATTTTTTTTTTCGCCGGAGCCTATTTCTCAGTGCCTGTAACAGATACCGATCTGGGACCTAATTCTCTATCGGGAAACCATGTGTTGGCTACTTGATAAACTATATTTGAAACTTCTGCGCAGACCGGAAGTGGTCGAATTTCGTGCAGTGTCAAAAAATCAAAAATCGGCCGTAGATTCGTCAATTCTGTACCTATTTTCATACAAATGACATTTTCGGAAACCCTGAGTCTTTTCTCGGACGATAGCAGTTGAAAATTTCGATATTTCGAAACTTCATCGCTGACTTCTTGCGATCGAAAAATGAAAAATGTTGTTTGAGAGACAATTTTTGTTATTTTTCAAAATTTTGAAATTTGACCTACATTTTTGGATACCTGAAGTCCATCCGATTCCAGTAATATAAGTTTCATTCAGAGTTATCGCCCTTTATTTTTCGATTTTTTTTGAATTTTCTACCCATTTTGCGAGCTCGGGTTTCGTTTTATGGCCGAATTGACGTTTCTGAAATTTCTGAGGCATGAAGCCAAATGACCATTGCAAGGAATAAAGCAATTTCAACAATAATCTGTACACCGGAAGTGGTCGAAATAATGTCCGATATTTTGAAAAAAATGCAAAAAATGGGTATTTTGGGGAAAAACGCGACTTCTCCGTCCGATATCAATGGATTAAACAAATTAGGGTACCATTGGACTGCACTAGTATTGTGCTATCGTATGATACCCAATTTGTACGGATACGACGAGCAGGAAGCAAAATATGGCACGCTGAAAATCAAGTATTTTCTGATTTGGAGCGTTTTTGGACGCCTGTATCTCGAAAACTTAACCGCAACTTTTTTTTTAACTTTCTCTATCGAGAGTCCATTCGATAGTCTTGTGAATTATGCCATCCAATAAGACTTTGAAATGTCTGGAATATGATAAAAAAGGGACTGAAAATCAAAAAAAGTCGAAAAATCGTGAAATTTTGGAAAATGCTCTACTATTTTTTTATTTTAAGAGATTTTCAAAAAAAAGGTTGTATATTCAGATAGCTGACTTAATTACGATTCTAATGATGTATAATATGTATGTAGTTATTGAAATTTAATTTTCGATATTTTAATTTTTTTGCATTTTTGGCACTTTTGAACATAGGATTTCTCAGAGGCATTTTATCTGATCAGATAATGTAATATATCATTACAGAGCCCCGTGGCTATTTTAGTGCCCAAACCGGCTATTAAAACTATTCCGACAATAATAACCATACCAGAAGTATTCAAAAAATGAAAAAAAAAGGTTAAAACCATTGTCGCAGTTGCGAGAAACTTGATTTCTCCCTTAGGTAATAGCGGACCAAAAGAACTAAAGTGTCGCTGGATAGCCCTATTAATGGACCATCATATGGTATCTAAATAATACGATTTCGATGGTAAGGAAATAAATTATTGTATGCCAAAAATATATTATTTTCCGATTTTTTAACATTCTGGGACGCCCTTTTCTCGAAAACGACGCCGCAGATTTTTCTCAAACTTTTCTTACTCAAAGTCCTATCGGTTGTCTATATAGTGAATCCAAAATGAAATGCATTGAAATAATATAAATGGTCCAAAAATGGCCTCAAACTTTGAAAAAAATTGAAAAATCGTTAAATTATTGGAAACGCTCTTTAATTTATCTTTTTTTCCAAAACTACTCAATGGATGTTTCTGACACTTCTGGTACAGAAAGTTAATTATCCAAAGAACTTCGTAAAGCTATCACTACAACGATCGTAAAACCGGAAGTAGTCGAAAAAATGTCCGATATTTTGAAAAAAATTAATTTTTTTACGAAAACCTTTTTTATTTATGAATATGTTTTGATGATATTTTACACAGGGTTAAAAATATCATCCTACTTGAGCAGAAATGAGAAAAAAAATTGTCTCGGTAATTTGCGTTAGCCGCCATCGGCTAATTTAGTTTTTCGTACCCAGAAAAATTATTTATTATTCGATTTGTATAAAACAAAGTTCATACGCTCCGTGGTCCCAATTGTAATTTTTTTTTGTTACGGTGAAATTTTTTCTGTCGGCAACGGAAGTGACGTAATATTAACAAAAACTACAATTTTGATCGTTCAGTACCACTTTTTAAAAGCAAATATTATTTTTTTTCAAAACTGATATAACTAAAAGGATGCACCCTGCAAAGGTGCACAAAATCCTTAGCTCAGATTTTTTAATTTCAATTTCATTTTCGGGCAATTTCGAATAAAATGTAAAATAAAGTGTAAAATTCAGTTATTTACAATTCATTCAGCGTCTTCGTATTTTGAAATATTTATTTGTAATTTTCATAAACTCGTAGCAATAATCCAGACGAAGAGAATGTATGCGCAAATTAGTTTGTAATATGAGCAGTTGCCGAGAAATATGCAATTTTGCATGCATCACTTTTCACGTTATTTTGCCTATAAAAGAGTGAATTATTATTCGATTTGCAATATTTTTTTTCCATTTGATGCTTAATGCCAATTTGGACTAGGTCAAGCCAATTTTACATTTACACTGTGACCGGAAATGACGTCATTTGGGCAAAAACTGTATTTTTAACTTAAAAAAAATATTTTATTCAAATGAGTCTGCCTTATAATATTTTTAAAATTATGATATTTGATTCCCATCAACGAATAGAATTAAGCCATACGACCATACGGATACCACAAAATGATTTCTAACTTGTACGGTTACAGAGAAATAGGCGATCTTTTATAAGTCACTTTTCAAGGTTTTTGGTCTATAAAAGTGTCAATTATTATTCGATTTTTATCATTTTTTTACCATTTGATGCCTTATGCCATTTATGACTTCTATGAACTAAATTAACATTTTCAATATCTCCGAAAGTAATGTAATTTTTGAAAAATACGTATTTTTAGCCTTCAAAACAAACATTTTTTTGAAGGGATTTATATTTATTATTCGTTTAACTTTATAACGTCTGACTCTAATGGGCAGTAAGATTGAATCAATACCATCATATTGATATCAAGAAAAGGCTTCTAGCATGTTCCCTTGTCGAATAATAGCCAATTTTCCCAGGGTCACTTTTAAGTTTTATACCTTCTTAATTTCAGTTTATGGGTTATAGGTTGATTATTTATTGCCCGGTATGTATAAAACAAAGTTTGTATTTTGTATGTTGCGAATTTTCGACTTATTTTTCACCTATAAAAATTTCTTTCGGCACCGGAAGTGACGTAATTTTGCCATAATTTACAATTTTGACCGGTCTTTTCGCCAGCAAATATTACTTTTACATATGATAGAAGGTGTCACTGAAGCAAAACAATTAAAGTATAGTTTGGTAGCTCAATGGATCGGCTATGGTATAATGAACTTCCTGTATGATTCCTGAAAGCCGGTTCAGTGCTGCTTGCAGGTCTAGTTGTTATTGTTATTTCAGCTTATTATATGGTTTCACCATGTCCACTCTTATATATTCATCTGAAGTTTATGAAATGTCATTGTGCTTGATAACGATAAGAGGATACTTGTCGAAACGTCGTGCTTTTAGAATAAACCAGTGATTGTTTCCCATAAAAATTGTGTTCTATTAATATAATTTGTTATTAAATGCGCATTCATGCTAACTCCTGATTTGTCCGATAAGAATTACTTCCCTTTCCCAACTCAATGGGGATGCTCGATTCACAGTCCAGAACGTCCCGAATCGACAGAATTACAATCGAGTGACGCGGAATTCAGTCCTGTCACAGTTCTGCCAGTCCCGACAGCTGAGGTGGAGTGAGTAGAATCGTGACGTATTCCTAAGTAAAAAATATGTTTCAGCAGTTATGATTGGTTGGGATACTTTTTATACAGTCGACGCATGCGCTGTAATCCGAAATTCTCCTTTTCACTCGATTGACACCAGTTTTGGAATTCAATTCCGGAACTGTGAATCGAGTATCGCCATTTTCAGTTAACGATTTATGAGGATTGGTCAATAAAAAAGATCAATCATCAAGAGCGGATAACTCGAAAACGTGCCCGTGCGCCCCCCCCCCCCCGAATATCCTAGGGGTTAGTGGAGTAGAACCAACGCCGGATTTATCACGAGGCACCATGTGACACAGGCCCCAGGGCCCCCACAAAAATCTCAGTTGCACGCCTCGAGCATGGTCTCATCGAGGACCGAGTGACTGGGCCCCTCCAATGCTCATAGGGCCTTCCATCGGAAGTTCTTGGGTCCCCCTCAATCCATGGTGTGCCGCGATCGACATCCGAGAATTCGGTGTAAACCGGTGATGGATTAACACATGGTTTTTTTTATTGTCGTGGGATCTTCTATCGGATGGAACATCGTCTAACATAGGCGTACGGGCTCGATGACAGTTAGGGGGGCAGAACCCAAAATTCCCGAAAATAATTTCGGGTTTACAGACAGCGGCACCGGTCTTCCTCGAGAGGCAAACACGCGGAACTTACCTTGTACCCCTCCCCCCCCCCCACACACACACACACAACCCAAGAAAATTTTGGAATATTTGACGGCTGCAAAAACGTCTTCCTGCTATTTCAGCCCGTGAACAAAGCAAAGTAGTCTAATGTAGGCTAATTAAGGTGGCTGACTCGAATTCCAATCAATCGTTTACAATCCACGAAGACGGGACCGTTGGGAAAATTTTTTGAAAATTTAACAGCCGCAGACGCATTTTCCTGCTATTCTTGCCCTAGTCTATAATTATTATAAGAGGGTAACAATATTCAACACTGACCGATTAATTATTATAAATTCATGCGGTTTCACTTATCGCATTCTGATCAATACGTCGATAAACACGAAACTCAGGGTTGTACCATGTTTACATTAGCCAATTTGGTAGATACACATTGTGGCAAAGGCCAAAAAAACCCATTTTACCTTAAATTTAACACATAAGGTCTGAAAAGTTTTCTACTGGACACTTAAGCTTACATATCCATTCGTTAGCCATTAGATTAACACAAGAATACACAAAGAAATGAAATAGGGTTTAACGTCCTCTTGTTCTGCCTAACATGGGCTAATGCGCTACGGCCTACTCGAATTCCAACGACCAAGGGATATTCAACGTGCACGCCAATGTGTACACCGGACCTCGATTTGTGGCTTAGGGATCTTTAACGTGCACGCCAATGTGTACACCGGACCTCGGTTTTTCGTCCCATCCGAACGACTAGACAGCTGTCCTTGTGAGGCCCTCCATCCTGCATCACTGACAAGGGGAATCACGCCGAAAAATCTGGATGAACTTTCTCGGCCAATGTAGGGATCAAACATCCGACTTTCAACGAGCCACCTTCTTACCCACTTTGCCACGTGATCTCCACACAAGAATACAGGTTGTAAGTCAGGGATACCCTTGCAAATTTGGCCAGTGCGCTCCTCATGCAGGTTTTTCAGGGAATTCAGCCCTTTTCTGGTAAGATAACTATACCCTCTCCTGGGAATGTATCATTCAGTATAATACTAATAGATGATTAAAATAGACAAAAATTAAAAAGCACATGGATAATACACATGATACTTTTTGAGAGATGGAAATTAACATTTTAGGTCACGCTTGTGACACAAGGCACAAGGTGTTTACATCTCAAAACTCCTCTGAAATGTGCTGAAATTGAAAACATTTTTCATGCTCGTGAAAAGACAACCTCGCACCCCCCTCCACCCACAGGTTAGTTACAAACAACATAGGGTAATTCTTTTTAATTTTTTTAATGTATTTGACTGTTATTTGCTGTTTCTTCAGGAATGTTTGTACTTCAATAAAATAATTATTATATTATTTGGGTCATTACATTTACATACAAAACACTCTTCTCGGTTTAAAGAATCTGTTATGCAAATAAAACGTGTAAATCGCGCAGGTAAATACCCCCAGGCATGTGTGTATATCAAAACTATCCAAATATGCGATCAATTTTGCCCCGTGTAAATGTCAAATTGCACATCGTTGAATATACAGACATATTTGAAACAGGTGTAACAGTTGTTGTAATATAGGGTTTTATTATAGCAACCTATTCATATATATTTATATCTATCATAATATACATAATCTATTAAAATAAAGCAAAGGATTAGGGTTTGAAGTCTCGTCAACAAAATGCTTTTATCCGTTTGAAATAACATGTAAACATATGAAATTCAAATACAACGTTGTTAGACTTTGCGAAAGGTTTGGCCTCGTCAGATGGTATTTGGCAGGAAATGTGTACAAAAGTGCAAAAGCACGCGATTGTATGAGAAGTTTCCTGGCTTGGATGTACGAGCGTACATCACTGAATATTTACACTTGTGCTATCTTCATTTTAAACGGTTATTAACGTCCTACTTTCAGCATCAACCTTGATAATGATAAGGACATACGCTTGCAGCGATGCAGTGTGCTACGAGTGAAATTTTGCCTGTAGAGCAACGCTACGGCCTTCCCTTAATTTGAATTCTAACTGCCAAGGTTGTATACGTGCACGTTAATGTGTACGCGGGACCTCTGTTTTCTTTCCCATCTGATCCGACAATGTGAGTGTCGTCGACGAAGCCGGTTATCTGTCCTTGCTTTTCCTAGAACACATAACCACTTGCAACTTCGTTCGTTGATGGGTGATATCGCAGAAAGACTGGGCTTATCCGAGACTGAGCCTTTTGTATTGATAAGACACCTGGGTTACGTTTCATTTCGCTTGATGTCGTTGTGTAATTCTGGACCTTGTTCATAGACTGCGGGACTACAAGAAGATGTGCTTAGTATTAAAATACTAACGCAACAGGGGACTTCTTAGATAAAAAAATTCATCTGTCAACTCAGTGTGACAGATGAAATTTCTTTCCATTTCAATCAGCGTTGCAAGTGCGATTGTGATCCACAATGGCTAATATTATGCAAAATTGACAATATTTTTCATCAAAACAAGGATTTATAATATTTCTGCCACACTCAATTACAATTAAGCATATAATCCTACCTGGACGGGTATAAATCATCGTATTTAAATTCGTTAAGCCGTTACTAAGACCGCGGGCGCTAATTATAAGACTTTGTAACAGCCAATCTAAAACGCAATTACATGTGGAAAAACTAAATGACATCCACGTGGATTTCAATGATTGTGAATGTCTAACAAAAATATGGCTTCAGTAATGGCCTCTGTATAAGTTTAATTAATGATAATAGTATTAACTTATCTTATTTTAAAGATGTTACATGCATTAATAAAGAAATTGAGTTTGCAACGTCAAACTGATAGCTCCCTATCGTAGGTAAAAACAAACACATCAGTACATGTATATCTCAACGTTTTTTTAGCTACGTTCTCATAGCTAGGGACTTCTTAGCGAATGGGGCCCTATTGCTAATTATATGTATTTTGTGCGACTTACTTTGTTTTTCAAGACTTGTGCAATATTGTTAAACTTTTTGTGTTGATTACTCTTTGCTCTATGCTTTTTAATGTTTAAACTTAAACACTGAATTTTGTTCCAATACAACAAATAAACTAGTGTCCAAAAAAAAAACGATACCACCTGTTTGCAACGACAGAAAAGAAAAACTAAACAAAGCAGAAGTTCGGGATTAGTGTTATTCTTTTGAGAAATCCTTTCACAACATCTGTACACATAATCAATTCAATCCAATCTGTACATTCAATATGACAAGCCGTTAAAGCTCGGTGGGGTTGAAAAATAAACATTTCGTTAGAACACTGATCACAGAAACAACGGGAAATGACACGCCACATGACTAAAAGTCAAGTCAGTAGCGGGTATGTCCACCGCGAGCATCAATACAATCCAGAACACGCCTGTGGACTGATGGCATCAAACGTCTGATGACGTTGGGGGTGATTTGTTGCCATTCCTCGAGGAGACATCGTTCCAAGTCCTGCACGTTGACTGGGGGCACAAGGCGACGTCGGATTAGTCGATCGAGGTGGTCTCATAAGTGCTCGACGGGATTCAAGTCCAGTGAACATGCGGGCCATGACAAAACGTGTACGTTGGCGTTGGCAAGGAAGTTCTGTGTCAATCTTGCTGTGTGCGGCCTTGCATTGTCATGTTGGAAAATGATTCCACGAGGCTGTTGCTGCAGAAGGGGAAGCACAACAGGCCGTAAGATGTCAACACGATAACGCTGTGCATTCAGGTTTCCACGAATCACGACAAGCCTCGTTTTGACGTCACCACATATACCACCCCAAACCATTAACCCTCCACCTCCAAATGGCCGGACCTGTAGGACACACTTGGGCGCCAAACGTTCACCAACTCTTCGGTATACAAGCTGCCGTCCATCGTTTCGGAACATGAGGAATCTGCTCTCATCAGAGAACATAACACGTGCCCAGTCAGGCCGTTGTCAACGTCGAACTCGCCTGGCCCATATCAGTCTGTCGTGCCGGTGTCGAGGCGTCAAGTGCGGTCCGCGGTAGGGATGACGTGGCCGGATACCACACTGCCGTAGTCTCCTGTAGACGGTCTGTCGACTGATCCTGGTCCCCATTGCTGTCGCCGCCGTGGATGTCGCTGTTACATTGCGGTTCCTCAGGTGTAATACCCGGATGTAACGATCCTCACGGGCGTGGTTACTCGTGGTTTTCCACTCCTGGGCATGTCTGACGTATGACCTGCCAGACGGAACCGCTGCATCAACCTGGTGATAGTGATGCGTGCGCAGCCCAACCTTCTGGCGACGTCGACATGTGACGCACCTTGTTGAACCATTCCAACGACTCTCTCTCTCTCTCTCTCGACGGCTGTCATACGTGGCATATCTTGTGTTCTTTTTGTTGCTGTGATAACGTGTCTGATTAGCTGTTTTATACAGTTTTCATGCACGTGCAGAACATGCTAGAGAGGGAAATGTCACTTTCACGAAATTTATGTTTTTTCCCTGAAGTGATCAAGTGTTCCTGGTATTTTTATGGACGATGCTGTGTTAGGGATGTGCAATACGAATTGGCATGTTTTCATACTAAAACTTTCACTTTGAAAAAAATTAATTGGAAAGAAAGTTGGTATCGTTTCTTTTGGACACTAGTTTATATCAACCATTATACCGTCGCCTCTGTGTGTGTGCGTGTGTGTGTGTGGGTGTGTCTGTCTGTATGTATGTATGAATGTATGTAGTATGTATGTCTGTGGGTTGCGTATAGGACGCAATTCGTACTGGATTTTTTGCAAACTTTGAATACTTATTCCTTATACCCTAAGGACGATTCATATTGTTTTTGGTGTATGTCCGAACCCCAGGGGCTGAGCCACGCCCATTTCGTACATTTGTTTATTTGTCTTCTACAAGCTTTATTTCTTAATGTATCATTTTGAACCTTTGCATACTTATTATTTGTACCCTAAGGAACATGCCTATCATGTGGGTGCATGCCCAACCCCCAGGGCCACGCCCATTTTCTTTTAGTGTGTCTGGTTGAAGACGAGCGCTGATCTGATTTGCTGTGATGACACGATTTCTCAAGGCCAAGGTACGGATAAATCGATCCTGGGCTTGAGTTGTCGCCCTTGATCGACCAGAGCGTGGTCTGTCCTGTACAGATTGTGACAGACTGAGAAACATTCATCGTCCGCGCCACAACCACCTGTGTTGTGCCGATCTGTAGCATGCCAAGGGCACGTAACCTTTCATTTTGGGCAAGCCGACGCATATCAAAATTTGTTTTCTGGTCACTAAAATATTAAACTGATGTTTCCACCCTGGAATTCAATGCCACAATGACTGTAACATTCAAAGTCAGAGTCGTGCAAATCTTGGGTTGGACCCCAATGATGATCCCAAGCATCACCTGCATTCCATGCGGTAGCTATTGGTGCGTTTGGGCGTCACATTTAACTGGAAATGTTTCTTCTGTTAGGTTCTATAGTGACTTTTTTCGTAGTCATTTGCATATTTTAGTATTATGCCCCCCAAAATCAAATATCCCCTACTTTTTTTGAATAGTATAGTATACGGAGTAGTATTTGGTAGTAAGGAATGGTATTTGGTAGTACGGAGTGCTATTTGGTAGTAGTGTGGCATAGTGAACAATTTTAGAGCTGAAATACTTGATATCGAAAGGTGGTTCCTGAAAAGTAAATGTCACTGCGATAAATTAAGTTATTATAGGCTACCACACTATCGTATTACAAGATTCCATATACATACCCGGAAGACTATACAGTTTAATCCAATACTGAATATACGTCCCTGTTTATGTAGGTATTACGCTACGTTCTAGCAAGACCATCGCCAGGCGCTGGATTCGTTGGGTTCAACACAAAGAGCGGGGAAACGATCTCTGTAGTACATCCCAGAAGTTGATTTTCCGAGCTGTTATGTTGGAAAAAGGAAGGGTCCAAAACCAAACATGGCTAAACACTTTGTGGGTGGTGGTCATAAGGCTCACGAAGAGTGAGATTAAGGCCATTAGAATAAAAAGACAGTTTTCATATTTATTCAAAAACACATTCAATGTTCATTCAAATTTCATATAGTCATTTTTTAAATGTCCCAAAAAACATACACGGTCCTGGTAAGCACATGGTTGACTAAGCACGCACTGGTTTTGGTCGAATGCACGCCGAGCGTGTTAACTAGTCTCGTACACCAAGTTGTTTCTACTTTTAGTCACGTTTAATTTTAAAGGCCCTGTCTTGCA
Organism: Patella caerulea; assembly: GCA_036850965.1. Classification (NCBI taxonomy): domain Eukaryota; kingdom Metazoa; phylum Mollusca; class Gastropoda; family Patellidae; genus Patella; species Patella caerulea. The sequence goes on along the minus strand of JAZGQO010000001.1, from coordinate 41,636,687 downwards.
GTTAAGTTCGATACAAACTAATGTCTTTTCCCCATTCTCCCCTCCTTGACATACTTAATTCCTTAAGGGTTCAAATATAAATCATTCACATCATCGACTGTTTATTTGGAAGTTTTTAATCATCAAGTTCGAGTCTGCACAGTTTTGTAACTGGTCGCAACATCTCTTGTTGTCCAATTTTTAATTTTACCACTCAAACAAGCCCCTCTTGTCCGGGATGGATTTCGGTAATACGCCCAAGGGGCCATCTGCCACGAGGTGTGTCAGAACTAATGACTAAAACAATATCACCGATATTTAGATTTTTGACTGTGTGTAACCATTTTTTCCTGGGACTAAGTGCAGGTAACCATTCCTTTAACCACCGCTTCCAGAAATGACGAATTAATTCCTGTATTTTCCGCCATCGTTTCCTTGGATTAAATGCGGTTTCGTCAACATAATCTGGAGCAAGAGATTCCACCAATCTGTCCATGAAGAAAGTGATTAGTGGTGAGTGGAACATCATCTGCGGAGTTGACACTTTAGTACGTCAATGGTCTGGAATTGATGAGAGCTTCAGCTCCAGTAAATGAAGTAATTAATTCTTCGTCATTGATATCGGCGTTACCGAGAATAGCATAGATGGCCTTCTTAGCTGCTTTAATCGTAGTTTCATGTACTCCACCAAAATGCGGAGCCAAAAGGGGATTGAAATGCCATTTTATTCCTCGGTTAGCATCGGGCTTCTCAATCTGGCTTTTATCCAGTGAAGATAGAAGCTGTTTCAGTTCTGTATTAGCCGCAATAAAGTTTGTGCCATTGTCGGAAATAACGTCCATGGGAATTCCTCTGCGATTGACCATTTTGTAGAAAGCATTTAGAAAGGAATCCGTGTCAAGACCAAAGGCTACTTCCAAATGGACAGCTCGGCTTGAAAGGCAGGTAAATGAGCATAAATAACTTTTCATTCGAGGGCGACCTCTACCTTGAATCGTGATAAATGGACCTCCATAATCGACGGCGACTCTGGAAAATGCTTTCAGGGGCTCTGTGAATCGAATATTAGGAATTGTAGCCATGAGTTGTTTCCCTGGTTTAAGGTTTTGTTTCTGACAAATTATGCAGCTCTTTTCATATTCTCTAATTTCTTCCCTGGACGCGACTATCCAATATCTGGATAAAATCAGTGATTAGGTGTGATTGGTTCCACCATGCAGGCATTATTCATGATAATGTCTAACAATTAGTTTGGTAATCCAATTCTTTCTTGGCAGAATAACAGGAAATTTGACATCATAAGGTAAGTAGTCAATATAACGTAGTCTACCATTTAAACGTAACAGACCATCTTCATCTAGGAAAGGTTGAAGTTGAAGTGTTTTACTCTTTTTAGAAATTTCTTTATCGTTACTTAAGGCATCGTATTCATCTATAAACGAACACGTCTTGGCATCTTTGAGCAGTTTAATTTCAGCATCGCGGTGTTCTTCACTTGTCAGTTCACCATAGGTTCTTTCATGAGCTAGTACCCGTTTTAAGTGAAGCCAATTCGAAAATCTTGTTGGATCTAGATGCCATGATCCACCATCTTGGATATAAATACAGGTATAAGTATTCAGTATTGGTTTTTTCTTAACTTCTGAATCGTCTTTTTCCACGAACTCAAGAACTTTATTATCTGGCCAAAGTTTTTCATTTAAACACAGAAATTTTGGCCCATGCCGCCAACGATTTTCATTTACCAGTTTTGAAATATCTAAACCTCTGGTAAGTATATCACTTGGATTGGATTTTGTGGAAATATAAACCCATTGACTAGGTTCAGTGGAATTTTGAATATATCCGACTCAGATGACCATATTTCTTGAAGGATCAAAGACTGTAGCCAATCTCTTTAAGAAGACCCGCTTGGTGACTTTAGAGTTGTGACCAGTATAAGAGGATCTAATGGTAAGTATATCGTCGTCCGCTAACGATCGTAATCCTAATGATTTGATTGAGGGTAGTTCACCAGTCTCTAAATTGACTTCAGAAACCCGATCATAAACATCTGGGGATTTTGTTTGATCCAAATTTCTCCAAAGGAATCGGTTGTAAGATCTGTCGTGATTGGCAATAGTAATGCGCAAATACATTTCAGCAATGTCACAAACTAGCGCCACGGAATTCTTTCTAAATCTCAGCAAAATGTCAAACAGCTCTCGTTGTAGTTTTGGTCCCTGATATATGACATCATTGAGTGAAATACCATTGTATTTAGCGGATGCGTCGAATACAATTCCCGTTTTGGTTGTAGTTCGCTCTGGACGTGTGATTGCAAAATGAGGTAGGTACCATTTTCCGGGTGGTTCTGGTTCTGAACGGTGTACACGTCTTATGTAACCTTTTGATAAGTACTTCTCAATTATTTCACCATAATCCTTGGCAGCAGCGGAATCTTTGAGAAGTCTTTTCTCTGTATTTCCAAATCTGCTGAAGGCCATTTGAAAATTATCTGGTAGGCTTGGTACATCACTTCGCCAAGGTAAATTTACTTGATAACACTCATGTTTAAATAACATAGTATTTTGTACTTTCTCTAATGCAAGTCGATTTTGCAAAGAGCAGAATTCTGGATTATATTCCGTTTCTACATTTTCTACTTCCCAGAACTTTCTAATTGTTTGGTTTAGATTGGCATGTTCTATGTCTGTTGAACTAGTAGAAAACTAGTTCTAGCAAATTCGGACATTGGTGGTGAATGAAGACTAGGCCGTGTACTACCAATGTAAGTCCAACCCAATGGCGTAGCAAATGGTTCTCCAAGGCATCCATAAACATCTTTCAAAGAATGATGGAGGTATGCGTAGTCTATACCAATAAGAAGATCAACGACTGGTCGACTTCCAACTTCGGGGAATTTTATTCCATCTAAATGAGGCCAATGTTTTGCATTAATAGTCCAGTTAACAACAAGTGCTAGACTCGCACCAGCAGCTGTAATTTCTGATTTCATGGTTATTGGATTTTCATTTCTCCCCTCCATGACTCGACCCTTTCTATCGTTTTGATTTATTCTTTAGAATAACAATAATCGTCCTAAGTGCTAGACTCGCACCCGCAGCTGTAATTTCTGATTTCATGGTTATTGGATTTTCATTTCTCCCTTCCATGACTCGACCCTTTCTAACTGAAGCAAGCCCGCCATGTGGAGATCTGTGTAAATAGGCTCGTATGAACAGGAAGAGCATAATCTGTTAGTCGTAACAATATCCCACCTCTTTTCTGTGGAAAAGGTTCGAAAAAGATCACAAGACCACACACCGTGATGAACATCTTCGCATGCAATGCGAGAGAGAGAGAGAGAGAGAGAGAGAAAAGAAAATGGGGTTTAACGTCCACTCAACACAAACTAGGTCATTTCGGGACTTACATATGGTTTTAATTTTATTTCAATAATTCGCTTGCGCGTAGGGGTCTTTAGCAGAGGGAGGAAACCGGAGTGCCCGGAGGAAACCCACGAGGTTGAGAAGACGCCCCTATCTCCATGTCACATACGCTCACACCAGGGCTCGAAACCACAGCCGCAAGCCAGAGGTGACCGGCCAGCTAGAGGTCGAAGCGAGGTCGAATCATTGTTACTCCCCTGACAGTCTCTTGTGCAATGGTTTGGAATTCTGACTCCTGAAATACCCACTCTCTTAATGCCTCAACTGACTCTTCCTTACCTCTTTCAAATAAACACCTCTGATACTGTGCTAGTAACTTTTCTGTCATCTTTTTCTGTAATTTCGCATATAATGAGCCATTACCCAGTTCTTCAGTTCTATCAGCTTCCTTCAAAGTAATAACAACAACATTTAACAGATCTGCAAATTTTTCAAATTCTTTAGGGTTATTATCGGACATTGGTCTAAATTTATCTAATTCTTTAAGTTGGATAGTGACTTTTCTCCTACTACCTCCATACTTTCTGTCTAATAAATCGTTGGCAGCTGCATATGCAAATGCTGAATGGCCAAGACTTCCAATAACCTGAAGGGCTTCATAAGACAAATATTGACGTAATTGTGACAATTTATATTCTGGCGTAGCTGGGGCATTGTGTGTACAAGCGACAAAAGCTGCTTTCCAGTTTTCATATGATTTTTTATTACCGTTAAATTCCGGAATGGAGACCCTTTGCATTTGTTTCCATAGATCTTCACCAATAGCCTTAGAAGTACTGTTAGGTGCCGTTTTGCTATTCACTTCACTTTGTAATACGGTTTCTTTAATTTCGTGGTCAAGCATTCTTCTTCTATCTTTCTTTTCTTGTAGCCGCCTTGATCCATCTGAAATACCTAATTCCTGACTTATGTGATTCTGTAATTCATCAATATCATTAAATATATTTGGTTCAAAATCTTCCAAACGATTCTTTTCAAAATTCATTTCTTCGTCTAACTTTCTTTGAACGCTTTCAAAATTTCTTGTAATTTCAGATTTCTTTCTTAAAATAGCCTCAATATTCTTCGAAACCTCGGATTTCAATTGTTCTGTCTCCCCTTTTGTCTCTAGTTCTCTTTTCGGTTCTGATAGGAACGACCTGTCACCTCTTAGACTTTCATGTAAGAATATGCCAATTCATGGGTCTCATCGAGTTCCATTTCAATTTTTTCCATTTCAAAACTAATATTTGACTTACTTTTCCTGTCCTTTATTTTAGCATATTCGTCGGCCAGTTCTTTCATAATAGTTAATACTTTTTCACTTGTAGTATCTATCTTTTCACACCATTCCTGAACTTCTTTTGTCCTACTTTTCATCGAAAATTCTTCGTCATCTTCGTCGCCCAAGTCCAGTAAATTCAATAACTTGTGTCTTGACCGTGTAAATACCGCCCTTGCCGTTGATTTCCCCTGTTTTAATTCTTCTATTATGTCCTCCGTTGTCATTTCTTCTTCGCTGTTTGAGTCTCTTTGCAATATTTCATTATTTCTTAAAGGTGTCCCCGAAGTTGATTTTCTAACATTTTCTATATTTCCCATAATTTAAACAAATAACCACGCTCTGCTACCAATAATGGGATTAAAACCATTAAAATAAAAAGATAGTTTTGATATTTATTCAAAAACACATTCAACGTTCATTCAAATTTCATATAGTCATTTTTTAAATGTCCCAAAAAACACACACGGTCCTGGGGCCTGTTTCACGAAATTTTAACTAAGATAACATCGAAATTTTTGAAATTTGATTGGATAATATTAGATGATTTTAGTGCTTAGCCAATCAAAATCGAAGTATCTACTAAAATTTCGATTTTATCTTTAGTTAAGTTTTCGTGAAACAGGGCCCTGGTAAGCACATGGTTAACTAAGCCCGCACTGGTTTTGGTCGAATGCACGCCGAACGTGTTAACTAGTCTCGTACACCAAATTGTTTCTATTTTTAGTCACGTTTAATTTTAAAGGCCCTGTCTTGCAGTTAAGTTCGATACAAACTAATGTCTTTTCCCCAAAGAGTTTATGCTGAAAAACCTGTTGTGGATACTATGTCATTACGACTTTTGATCTCGGAGTTTGCATGAAGCGAAGGCATATCCCATCCTTTGGTCGGACACTAAACGACACGAGAACCACATCATTATGATAGGACTATTCCACCTTATATGTGAATACCTGAAGATTTTAGGCAAAAGATGGAAGATACAGGATTCTCGGATGTTCTATTGAGGTTGGATTGATATCCTCAGGTTCGTTGAGCGGGATGATGTCAGAAAAGAATTACACAAGATTACTACATTGTCACAAGGTGATGGTTGAGTGAATGGAGGGGTTGTTGATTTCAAAGTTCATAGAAGAAAAATGAGAAGTGGCACCTTTTGAGAAATGTGCAGATTCTGTAAAAGGTCTTATCGAAAAACATGTCATGGAACCTACCAAAGAAAGAAACAGAATCCTCTCTTGTAAATGATTCAGGAAGTTATCTGGCCATTACCAAAGATGTCGTCAAGATATACGTTCAGGACAACATGGCAAAACAGCCGCCCTGTGGATGCCATATATGAATCATATATGGCTTATTCTTTCCCTAAATCAAGCTGTGAAACAAACAAATTCATGGTTTATGCAAAATGTCTCAGCTCATTGCCAGATATATTCTTTAGTTTTGCAGAACTATGCACGCTACGTGACCTTCTTTTCAATGTACATGACAAACTTTGAAAGTTCACACCCAGGTTTGCTTGAATTGTTGGACATCCTGGCCTGCAAAACAATAATACAGTGCTAGCAAAAGGGCGAGAAAAATTTCAGCTAGCTACATACAACTTTGCTGACATGCTAGATGAACATACAGGCGTTAATCAACATTAACATTGAGACAATCGTTCAGTGGGAACACGGCGAGGTGAGAAGCAAGTGATCAGAACGTTGCAACAATTCAGAGCTTCACCAATTCATTCACAAAGTGTATTGTTTATCTTCAGGCGCCCGAGCATCGCTACAGGTTACCACCGATGTTCTGAGGGTGAAAATGCTGGACTGAAAGCAAAGCAGGCCTTCATTCGGGAAAAGCTTGAGCCAAGTGAAAAGTTCTTTGACCCTATCAAGCGACTGAATTTGAAGACAATGGCAACGAGTTCTAATACAGGTGTAATGTATATCCTCCTCCATTATTCATAACACCTTGGTGGCATCAATTTCTTGTATGTGACGGGTAAGGGAAAACAAAGATCTTGTATTGACGTCTAGGTCTGGCAAATTTTCTTGGACATAACATATGTATATCTTTGATTGTTCTCCGCGCGTTTACAGGCTCTGACATCACCAGTGCATTTAAGGGCAAAGGCAAACTGAGAGAAATGAAGCTACTGGAAAACAAGTCAAATGTACCAAGGAAGTTTTACCCAGGTTGGAAACCCTTGGGATATTGAGGATTCCATACCAGGGCCGTATGTAGGATATTAAGAGTGGGGTTGCAGCAGAGTGGTGAGAGGGGGCGCCAATATAATGCACGAGTTACTGAGCGCCAAGCGGTGACACCCAGACCCCCCCTCCCCCTCGAAAATTTTGAAAATTTGACCGCCACAAACCCGTTCACACACACTAAGGAGCCTGCAATACCGTGTGTCAATTTCGGTGGCGCAATTTCTAATGTTGATGTTATGTTAAACACACCAAAATAAGAAACTTCTGGTCCTCTAGTTCAAAACACCAATAAGGCCATGTGGAAAGGGCGACCAAAACGAGAATCTCTTATAATGTCATTTGGTTGCGGCGCCCCCAAAGACCGATAAGGCCCTATCAAAGGTTGGACAGGCGCCGCTCCAGAAAGGAATGATAGGAGGGGCATTTCGCCTATCGGAGTGGTACCCTCGTCTGGGATCTACCCTCAGAAAATTTTTAAAAATAACTCCTATTTCGGCCACTCTGTTGACATCTAAAAGTCGATTTTGTATTTTATATGGACGATTTCTTTTACAGGGGCTGTAGATTTGTTGGGAGAGGCATTTCGCCTATCGGAGTGGTACTCTCGTCTGGGGTCTACCCTAAGAAAATTTTGAAAAATAACCCTGCCAGAAACTCCTATTTCGGCCACCCTGTTGATATCTAAAATTCGATTTTGTATTTTATATGAAAACCTTTCTTTTACAGGGGCTGTAGATTTGTTAGGAGAGGCAGTTGCTCCTATTGCCCCCGCCCCTCGGACCCGCGTCTGAGGTGGCGTCCTTAAATCAGTGCCTTAATAGTATCACTGTGTGATCGTAACCACCTGCATTATTTTCTAATTGAGAGGTTGCCAAAGTTTTTGTGGGGGGGGGCGCCATTTCTCGAGGCACCTCATTTCATTACCCCTTGCACCCTCGCCAGATACGGCGCTGTACATACTGGAACAGTTCGCCTGCTCATTATACAATAATTCCAGGATACAGAAAGTGGATCAGCCGAGGTTCCTTGACCTCCAGACAAAATGTGGTAGTCGCATTTCCACTGGAAATATTGACACATCATATGTTTATTCGCCCAGGGTTGCTCAAAACTAAGTTATTTATCGATCCGTTAAACTCTAGCGGATCGTTATCTGTTGCTGGAAAGTCAATTTCATTATCCGTTAGCTAACGGATTCATCAAAGTTAATCCAAGAGAAGACTGTTTGTTCATTGACTGAATTTAAATTTTTTTAAATTAAATGTACACGTATAACAACTTCATGGAAGTTACTATTAACAAGAAACTGAAGACAGCGAGACTACTGTGCAGTCTGTTTACAAAACTAGATTAAAGACAAAAAGATGACTGTAGAAATTATAACAGAAAACACTGTAGAATACTTTTTTTCCTTTGAAAATTTTAGCGTTAATCTGTAGGAAAAATTATGGGATTTGCACTACAGAATTATGGGGCCATTATTTCCTATAGGCCACCAAAATTCTGGAGAATAGTATAGAATTTCATCCTATAGAAAATGGAATAGGCCCGCATCGAACAACCCTCTAGAATGTTCTACAGAACATATATACATTGGTAATCTATGACTTTTTGCTACAGCCAACTTATGCCATCATTAAACATATAACGGAGCCCCAAACCTCCGTTAAATATAACGACAAGTCAACGAGACACATTAAAATTAACGGGACTTCCAGCAATAGTCTTTCTCTCTGTTAACGATCCGTTAACACGGAGTTAACGAATCGTTAAAAGATAACGGAGCTTTGAGCAACCGGCCCCAGAACATTATCTCTTACTTTAAGGATAATATAATTACTTTGCTAAGTTATGGATAATAAAAGATGTTGGTGAAATGTCTATATAAATACATGGCAAAACATGTCCATCCTCTTATGTAAATATTTAAATGATATGTTAATGTTAAAATAGCTAGAAATAAGTGTTCCAAGGAATACAGTACTTATTGTAAATGATTAAAATGTTGAAATATAAGTTGAAACATGTTCAGTGAAAGCCAAACTTTCAACGTTTGAACTGGTGAAGGAAGGATGGTCGGGTTCAACTTGTAAAGAAGACCGTAGACTCAAGACCCAAATAGCTCTCAGGGTCAGTAATGCACCTAAAACACGAAGCTAACATGTGACCATAGTAAACAAGTTGATTTTCCTAAAAACTTTTACGGGGGGGGGGGGGGTAACAAAAATGAATTCTAAAGGAAATTTTCACCAAAAATTAGAGTTCTCAAAGTCACAAATGAAAATACCAAAAAATATAGGGGGGGGGGTACGCCTCCTAGCCCACGGACTAATTATAACATTGTTACAAACCTTTACACTACAGTTCCGACGCCATTGTGATCAAGGGCGTTGATCCCCGCTCAGAAATTCCAAGAAGTGTGCAGTCTGTACTGGTTTAATCACTATTTCTTTGTCAATTTATCAGAATTCTTTTCTCTTTAAAAAAAAAAAAAAATACAACGACAGTCATTTTTTCCCTATCTTTTCTTTCTGCTGTCCTCTCCCTCCTTCTTTCTTTCCCCCTCCCACTCCGTTCTCTCTTTTTTTTTCCTTTTTCCTTTCTCTTTTTTCTTTTGTCATTTTTTCTTTATAGACTTAGGCCCAGTCCCACACTGTGTCTGTGGTTCCCGTGGTCTCCTTCGGTTAAATAAATCTAACGTGTATTCTAAGATCTAATCCGAGTGTATTGGCATCTAGAATTTAAATCTGGCAAGCAAACGTTAACATCGTCCTAGGCACCGGGCACCAGGTAGTTTTATTTCACGATAAAAGAAATTTTGCCTTCTCAAATCTCACCCTAGACACCTATAATATAAATTATTACATATTGCGTTTTATCCAAGAGATTCTAAGGAATATGACGCAAATTGATTTCTGGTTATTCTAAGACGTTTTTAACCAGTGCTCCCCCGCACTCACTGTGGCATAGTTTCAACCAGGATTCAGCACGTTCCACGAACTCAAGTCGCTTACGAAGTGAGACATATATTCCACTAAAACCGAGGCCGAAATAGTTCTACAACCGAACTAATTATTGGCCGATTTGATCTCAAGTCATTCCCTGATCTCAAGAATAAACGAATTACGTGATGTTGGACCAAATGTCTTGTTTACATTATAAAGCTATCGCGTAAAAAGTGAAAATGCTAGGTGAGTTTCTAATGAAATGTTTTTGGTCATGCAACCGTGTGTAATAGTTGAAATAAATTAGAAACGGATATTAAATGAGAATTGTTCGTCGATACAGCTCGGTCAGATAATGTCTAGCTTTGATAGTTAGGTTATAATCGGTTTGGATCTCGACATTTGTAATCAGAAGATAACAAAGAAAAAGTAAAGATAAATGGCATAGTACAGAATTTAGTTCAACTTCCTATTGACACTTCATATGTTGAGTCTGACATTTGGGTTTCGGTTGCTTTTTTAAAAGAAGGTTACGGATATTGAGACTGGTATTTGTGTTGAGTTTGGGGTTATTTTTTAAAATTAAATAAAATGTAGCACCCCTGTCTAATTCCCTATCTGAATTCCACTACAAATCACGGGCAATGCCTAGTATATCGAATTTCGACTCGATGGACATTGGACATATCTCCCTCACTAAGAAATTGTCCCTATCCTGTCTTTTTCGTGGGCCTCACATTTATTTGTGTATCTTCTGGAAATAGCTACCGGTACAAGTCAACAGTCATGATAATTTGTCAACAGCTATGATAATTGTGTCTCGTCGTTATAAATAACTTATTATTATAACAAATTTAAACTTGCTTAATGCTGTCTCCTATTGGTAACTCCATAATGTAATCTAAATGTAAGCTCTTTATATAATGGTCTTGGTCAAGGAGCCAATAAGCATCGACCAGTTTACAGCCAAAGTCACAATTGGCGTGTTGTGTGGTAATGTGCTTGAAGATGATACACTGAGAGTAATAAACGCCGATAGGGAAGTACAACGATTGTTGGCAGTCGCGCTATACTTATTAAGAAAGTCAATTTTATAACACCTCCGACCGCATGATAGTTCATTGCTCTTTCCCCTAGATATTACTGTCTGGAACCGTTTGTTCGTTTGTTTTGGTCCCTTTTTATACGCCCACATTTTCATGTGTACGCATATTTTCGTCGCCCCTGTCAGACAAAATGGCCGCCGCTTGTACACGAATGGTGTAAAAATATCGTATAAAAATATGGTATATCAAGGTTGTGGACCCTGTGGAAGTCACAATTTTAATCCTTTTTTGATGAAACTTGAAATGCATCTTTATAATTGTACGAAAAAACCGTTTGAATATATAACCGTTACGCCGTAATAAAGGTTGAGATTGAATTTCGTGAAAATCGGACCAAAACTGCCAGACAAATGGTATATCAAGGTTGTGGGCCCTGCAGAGGTCACAATTTCAGTCCAATTTTGACGAAACTTGAAACACATGTGTAATACATTTACTAATTTGTGAGACCTGATATCAAAGACTAAGAATTCTCTCCCTTATTAGTTTCTGTTACGGTTAAAGTTTAGTTTTGGTTTATATATTTTTACCGGGCTAGTCTCGATTGTCAATATCAGTATGTAGTTACAGTCCTTCAAAAATAAAGTCATTGAATCATCGATCCAGGGTTTTTATACGTATATTGTCGTCGCCCCTGTTCGTCCGTCCGTCCGGACGTCCGTCCGTCCACAATTGTTTGTGAACAGTCTACAGGTCACAATTTTTATCCGATTTCAATGAAACTTAAAATATAGGTTTATCACCCTAAGATCTCGGTTCCTTTCGATATTGGCATGTATCGGACCGTAACTTCATGGGTTATGGCCCCTGATTGTACGAAAAATCACGTTTTTTAGCTTGTGAACAGTGTAGAGGTCACAATTTTGAACCGATTTGGATGAAACTTGAAATGCATGTTTATAAACCAAAGATCTTGGTTCCTTTCGATATTTGCGCCAATTGAATCGTAACTTCCTGAATTATGGCCCCTGATTGTCCGAAAAATCGCCCTTTTTAGCTTGTGGTCCCTCTGGAGGTCAAAATTGTTATCCGATTTAAAAAAAACGTCTGATTATATCACCGTTACATGGTTATGAAGGTTGAGTTCAAATTTCGTGAAAATCGGACCAAAATTGACGGACAAAATGGCCGCCATTTGTACGCGAATAGTGTGAAAATATGTTATATCAAGGTTGTGAACAGTGTAGAGGTCACAATTGTGAACCAATTTTGATGAAACTTGACATGTATGTTTATAACCCAAAGATCTTGGTTCCTTTCGATATATGCGCCCATCGGATCGTAACTTCCTGAATTATGGCCCCTGATTGTCAAAAAAATCGCCCTTTTTAGCTTGTGGTCCCTCTGGAGGTCAAAATTGTTATCCGATTTAAAAAAACGTTTGATTATATCACCGTTACATGGTTATGAAGGTTGTATTCGAATTTCGTGAAAATCGGACCAAACTTGACGGACAAAATGGCCGCCGTTTTTACGCGAATAGTGTGAAAATATGTTATATCAAGGTTGTGGACCTTATAGTGGTCACAATTTTGAACCAATTTTGATGAAACTTGACATGCATGTTTATAACCCAAAGATCTTGGTTCCTTTCGATATTTGCGCCAATCGGATCGTAACTTCCTGAATTATGGCCCCTGATTGTCCAAAAAAATCGCCCTTTTTAGTTTGTGGTCCCTCTGGTGGTCAAAATTGTTATCCGATTTAAAAAAAAAACGTTTGATTATATCACCATTTCATGGTTATGAAGGTTGAGTATGAATTTTGTGAAAATCGGACCAAAATTGACGGACAAAATGGCCGCCGTTTATACGCGAATAGTGTGAAAATATGTTATATAAAGGTTGTGGACCATTATAGAGGTCACAATTTTGAATCGATTTTGATGAAACTTGACATGTATGTTTATAACCCAAAGATCTTGGTCCTTTCGATATTTGCGCCCATCAGGTCATTACTTCCTGAATTATGTCCCCTGATTGTACGAAAAATCACCCTTTTTAGCTTGTTGTGCCTCACAATTATTATCTGATTTAAAAAAAAGCATTTGATTATAAAAACCAAACAAATTCTAATGATTTTCTGATAATTCCTTAATATGCGATTTGGCTGCTGTGTGGGCGTATGTTTCGTCGCCTGGCAACCTATTTTTTATACCGCCAGAATCAAAATCCCCCACATGGTCCGACGAGACGGATCCGAGTAAAGTGGTCAACATTCCTAGTAAGCAATAATGTTAAATCATCCACAATTAACCAAAAACACACGGTCATAAATCCACACAGGCGCTGTTAGTCAGAAAATTTGAGGCCAAAACCCAAATTTAACCCAGTTCCTGATAACCACACCTACCAGTACCAGGCCAGTGTATCGACTGAACCAGAAAGTAGTCCAGGAATTAACATAGACACACCACATGGGCTTGATTCATCTATTGCGAATCCAACAGTTTCACCAACAAGAAATCCAATTTCATCCGATGTTTCAGCACGACCACATGTAAAACTTCCAAAGCTTGACTTACGCAAATTTAACGGAGATCATTCCAAATGGCAATCATTTTGGGATACGTTTACCACTTCAATTCATGAAAATTCCAACCTATAGGAAAAAGATAAATTTAATTATCTAAACTCTCTGTTAGATGGTGTTGCTGCAGGATCCATCACAGGGCTAGCACTTACAGCTCCCAATTACCAAGAGGCCATTACGATTTTACAGAAAAGATTTGGGAATCGACAGCAAATTGTTAATCGGCATATGAATATTCTTTTAAATACCCACACGGTAACAGACATGCACAATTTGAGGGGTATACGCCAACTTTACGATACTGTAGAAGCTAATGTTAGGAGCTTAAAGTCTTTAGGTATTCCTTCGACCACATATGGTAGCTTGTTATCTTCCATAATCATTAATAAACTACCAACTGAATTGCGTTTAATTGTAAGTAGAGCAGTCGAGGACCAGGATTGGAATTTAGATAAGATGCTGTTGATCATCGAGAAGGAAGTAGAGGCAAGGGGGAGAGAACCAGGGATCTGAATCGGCTGTTTTTTGTCGGCTTTAGCCGATTGATCTTTAATCTAGCCGAATTGTAAAACAGTGAATCGGCCACTATGGTACCATATATCAATCTACTTTCGGTCAATTACAAAGAGTTAATTATCATTCTGATTGATAAAACAATGAACAACAAGCCACTCCAGTGTCATATATCAATTTATCAGAGAACCACTAATTATCCCCCTTCAAATGCCACTGTTAATCCATCAAGATCCAATGGTTTATGTAGAAGATTTCCAAACAACAACGACAATCAATCAACCGCAGCAGCCTTATTAACGGGTGGCCAGTGGTCACCTACCTGCACTTAATGTCCTGGTCAACATCCGTCAAATTCATGCAAAATAGTCTCCAGTGTACAGTCAAGAAAAGAAATTCTTCAAAAACATAAACGATGTTTCATATGTTTGCGTAAAGACCATATCAGTGAGTCGTGAATGTACTCCAGGAAGGGTTTGCCAAAAATGTCATAGTCGTAATCACATAAGCATATGTCCACATCTGCACTGTGACTTTAAATCAGAATCTCTCCATGTCAATCAACAGGAACATAGACCCAGGTCGTTGGAAACACCGACAATAAATTCCCCAAAGGACACCAGCACGACTAAGTCAATTACTCATTCATCCGTCATGTATAGCAATACCAGTATGGATACTGTTTTACTGCAAACTGCCCGAGCTCATATTTTTAACCCAACATCAACTGTACATTCAACGAACTGTCGTGTAATATGTGACACGGGTAGTCAGAGGTCATATGTTACCACACAACTGCGAGATTTTCTTCATTTACCAACCATTAGTAGAACCATAGTTACAATTAACACATTCGGATCTACATTGGAAACCCCACAAGAAGCTGATGTTGTAAGGATTTTTATTGGAACCACGTCAGGAAGGAGAATACAAATTACAGCATTTGTCGTTCCTGTAATCTGTCAACTCATTAAATAGCAGGATGTGGTAGAAGTAAAAAAAATCGTTACCCTCACCTACACAATTTACAACTTGCAGATTATCCAGAACCAAGATCAAATGGCACAATCCACATTCTTATCGGCTTAGATCACTACTGGGATTTCATAACAGGACGAGTGAAATGGGGGAGCAGGGACCAGTGGGTATAGAAACGTCACTGGGTTGGATACTCTCTGGAACGTCTTTCGGCACGGACACCCCAACAGATCATATTCTCATTACAACATTACAAGTTGGACGTCATGAACAACTTCGTCAGTTTTGGGATCTGGAACCCATTGGACTTAAACCAAGCTCCATTTATGAAGAATTGACAGAAACCATCACATTTACCAAGGGTCGGTATGAAAAACCCTCATCCTACTCTACCAGACAACTACCAGCTATGTTTAAGGAGGCTTTATGGTTGTTTTCAACGCCTGAAGGGTAATGATAAGATTATTCAAGAACAGAGAAACCAAAAGATTGTCGAATTAGTTAAGTCGCCTGGAACTAGTAATTTGGGAACCATCCATTACTTACAACATCGCCCAGTAATACGATCTGATAAATCGACAACCAAGATTCGTATTGTTTACGATGCGTCTGCCAAGAAAGAATCAAATCCGTCATTAAATGAATGTCTATATACCGGGCCATCCATGAATCAGAAGATCCTTGGCGTCATTCAGAGATTTAGATCTCATAAAATAGCTTTGACTGGGGATATAGAAAAAGCATTTTTAATGATTGCTTTACCTGAGGCAGACATAGATGTGCTGCGTTTCCTGTAGTATGGTGATATTAAAAAGGATGTACCAGATCTAATCACACTTCGCTTCACTAGGGTTGTATTTGGAGTTTCGTCTTCGCCATTTTTATACGCCCACATTTTCATGTGGACGTATTATGTCGTCGCCCCTGTCCGTCCGGACGTCCGTCCGTCCACAATTTGTTTGTGGACTCTCTACAGGTCACAATTCTTTTCCGATTTTGACGAAACTTGAAATATAGGTTTATCCCCAAAAGATATTGGCATGTATCGGATCAAAACTTCATGGATTATGGCCCCTGATTGTACGAAACATCACGTTTTTAGCTTGTGGACCCTATAGAGCCAATTTTGAACCGATTATGATGAAACATGACATGCATGTTTGTAACCCAAAGATCGTGGTTCCTTTCGATATTCGCGCATATCGGATCGTAACTTCCTGAATTATGGCCCCTGGTTATACGCAAAATCTCCCTTTCTTTAGCTTGTGGTCCCTCTGGAGGTCACAATTATTATCCGATTTAAAAAAAATGTTTGATTATATCATCGTTACACCGTAAGGAAGGTTGAGTTTGAATTTCGGGAAAATCGGACCAAAATTGACAGACAAAATGGCCGCCGTTTGTACGCGAATACTGTTAAAAAAAAATGGTATATCATGGTTGTGGACCCTGTATTGGTCACAATTTTAATTCGATTTTGATGAGGAAGGTTGAGTTCTAATTTCGTGAAAATCGTACCAAAATTAATGATGTGGGAAAAATCATTTTCGGTATTGCTTGTTCTCTATCCATCTCTCGAAAATGTGGGCGTATCCTGCCTGGCAGTGCCAGCCTATCTTTGTTTAATGCGACAATCAAATACCACATGGAGAAGTATAATGACGTCTATCCAGAATTCGTAAGGAGATTTATTGGATCTATCTATGTAGATGATCTGACCAGTGGAGCAAATAGCGAGGAGGAAGCATTTGAGTTACATCAATTGTCGAAGTCCTGTCTCTCGGAGGGAGGTTTCAATATGAGAAAGTTCAAAACCAATTCCACTACTTTGCAGGATAGGATTAACGGAATCGAAACCAATGATCATAATAACCAGCCAACCAACACCACAATACAAGAGGATGACCAGACCTTTGTCAAATCGACTCTCGGTAATCACCCCAAATCAGTATTAGAAGAATACTCTACTCAAAGGATTTTAGGCGTGGAATAGAACTATATCACGGATGAACTAATGTTTGATCTACAGGATATAGCCAAATCAAGCCAAACCACAGTACCAACTAAGCGGAATATTGTAAGCATTACTGCCAAATTTGTTGACCCGCTAGCATTCATTTCCCCTTTTATCATCCAGTTCAAGGTTTTATTCCAGGAGTTGTGCAAAGCCCAGATCCATTGGGATGAACCTATTTCAGACAACCTTTTGACCAAATGGAATCACCTAGTTACATCAATGTCAAACACGAACACTGTAACCCTTCCACGATTTTATCAAGCATCCATCGATGAGGTCCCAACAAACATCACCTTGTTTGGATTTTGCGATGCTTCAACTCAGGCTTATGCAGCTGTAATTTATCTAAGGATCCAAACAGAAAGTGGTGTATATGTAAGATTTGTTGCTTCTAAAACCAGAGTAGCCCCAACCAACCCAACAACCATTCCCAGACTAGAACTTCTCTCCGCACTTATACTTTCCCGTTTGATTGTCAGTGTACAGAAGTCTTTGGAATTTGAAGTCAGCATCAATCAGATCTTATGTTTTACCGATTCAAGGGTCACTTTGTATTGGATCTTAAATCAAACTAAAGAGTGGAAGCAACAACAAAACCCAACAAAATCGAGTGAATGAGATTCGAACCTTAACATCCACTTGCATTTGGAGTCATACACCAGGATGTGATAACCCAGCGGACCTACCTTCAAGAGGTGTGGACTTGTCAGAATTATGCCACAGCCAACTGTTGGCTGGAGGGGCCACCATGGTTGAAGACAGATCGATCTTTTCCTAATTCTCAAGAACTTGATGATGAACCACTTGAGGAATGTGTTACAGAAATGAAGGGCAGCTCAAGGGAAATTCCCACCAGTACCACTCTTCTAACAAATTCAAGGGAAATTCCCACCAGTACCACTCTTCTAACAAATGAACAATATTCCCATTCAATCAGTATTGTGATTGATTCGGCAAAATATAGCAGCTTCATTAAACTTATACGAATTAGTGCTCTTGTATATAAATTCATACACATTCTTAAGTACAAGAAACAGATGGATCCGAATATGGCTATGATTCGAGCAGAGGTTGAATGGCTAAAAGATGTTCAAACTCGACGAAATGTCCAATTCTGCTCAACAAGGATCACCACCTAACAGAACTTATAGTTTATCAATGCGACGAAAGAGTTTCACACGAGGGCGTGAAATCCACACTTACAGAACTCAGATCCAACAATTGGTTAATAAAGGGACGCCAGTATGTTCGAAGATCCCACACAAATGCATTACCTGTCGAAGGTTTGATGGAAAGCCATTTAAGTCTATGGTATCCCACCACTCCCAGAGTTTAGGGTGCAACAGTCTCCAGTATTCAGCAGTATCAGCTTAGATTTTGCAGGTCCACTATTCACTAAAGGCACCGGTTCTGAAACTTCAACAAACAAAGCATGGATCTGTTTATTCACATGTTGTGCATCGAGAGCTGTTCACCTTGAAGAAGGCTCCTTGGTCTGGAGGCCTTTTCGAACGATTAATCCAGTCCATGAAAAGGTGTCTCAAGAGGATATTGGGCAAATCCAAACTTTCATTTGAAGAACTTTGCACAGTTTTGTGTGAGGTTGAAGCAACCCTCAATTCAAGACCACTTACGTATGTTTCTACTGAAGAATTTGAGGAGCCATTAACACCATCCCATTTGGTCGTGGGTCGTCGAATTCTGAATTTACCAGACGTACAACAAGATGATATTGCAGACCCGGAATACCATGCATCACACGATGACGTAACTAAGCGAATGACTCATTTATCTGTTATTCTTTAGCATTTCTGGAATCGCTGGAGCACTGAATATTTGCTCGAATTAAGATCTACCCACAACAAAAATGGTGAAACCAACCAAACCATTGGCATTGGACAGATTGTCATAGTATCCAACGAACATTTACCCATAGGCCAGTGGAGGCTAGGAAAGGTCAGTAATCTTTTACCAGGACATGATGATATTGTACGCGGTGCAACTATAAATCGTCCATTAAGGTTGTTATATCCACTTGAAATTAATAGTCCAGATAATAATCTCGATACCCGTGCTAATCAAGGGTATTCAGTTGCCCAGACTGGTGATGAAAGGATTCGGGAAGAACAACAACCCACAGATGACATAAGCAACATTAGACCAAGGCGAAAGGCAGCCGTAAAATCTATTGAAAAGAGACATTTGTGGTTAAAGGACTTGTACTAGTGAAAAAAAAAAAAAAGTGTTTTGAACTGTTTATCTTCTGTGGGAAATCGCAACTGTGGACATTTAATATTAATATTTTGTCAAGGTTTATTCAAATTTCATAATCAGCGTGACTGTGAATTGGTGATGATCTTCGATTAAAACAACCTCAGGTCATCAGGGGGGAGTGTCAGACATTTACTAATTTGTTAGACCTGATATCAGAGACTAAGAATTGTCTCCCTTATTAGTTTCTTTTATGGTTAAAGTTTAGTTTTGGTTTATATATTTTTACCGGGCTAGTCTCGATTGTCAATATCAGTATGTAGTTACAGTCCTTCAAAAATAAAGTCATTGAATCATCGATCCAGGGTTTTTATACCGCCAGAATCAAAATCCCCCAACAACATGTTCATAACCCAAAGATCTTGGTTGCTGTCGATATTCATGCATATCGGATTATAACTTCCTGGGTTATGGCCCCTGATTGAACGAAAAATCACGTTTTAGCTCGATGATACTTTGATATATGTTTATAACCCAAAGATCTTGGTCTTGTCGATATTCGCGCACATAGATCATAGCTTCCTCAATCTAAGATAACCTATCTTGTAATTACAAGATAGACTATCTTGTTATTACAAGATACCTATCTTGTAATTACAAGATACCGAGATGCCCATGAGTGACAATTTAAAGGTCACCATACACCGTTTTCATGCTCCCATAAATACCATTGACTTCATACACACACCAACTACATATTTATATCATGACTCATCAATTTTAATGCGCTCTATGCATCCACAGAACGCTATTTCTACTTTTCGGAAAACTTCTTTAAATTTTGATTTTTGGAAAGTAAGTAAGGAAAAGGATATTCTGAAAAATGGCCCCTCCCTCAATGAAATGAGGGATTTGAAGCAAAGGTTTGATAGATTAATTAGTTTGAATATTTTTAACCCAAATATATCATCAAATCACACAGTTTGTACGCGGGGAAGGTATCTTTAGGGAGAACATGAAATCAATGTATCATAAATGATATTAATGAGGAATGAAGTTAATGTGAATAGTATTTAATGAGGGCCGAACCTGGTGATGCCGATCCCGTAACTTACAAAAGTACTACGTTGGGCTGGAGGGTTGGATGGGTCGATTTGTTAGCACGTGCGTGCTTTATCTTAAAAGCCTGTCATCGAGTCAACTGGCGTGGTTTCGAATCCCCGTTTGTACGTGACAAGGAGTAAGATCGCCTGTCCCCCGGTTTCCTCCAACTGCTAAAGAGAGTGGGGGGTGTAACGTCCACTCGACACAAACTAGTTCATTTCGGAACTAACATATGGTTTAATTTTATTTCAATAATCGCTTGCGCGTATGGATCTTTAGCAGTTGGAAGAAAGCGGAGGACCCGGAGAAAACCCACGATGTTGGAAAGGCGACACTACTCCTTGTCGCGTACAACGGGGGATTCGAAATCACGCCATTTGACTCAATGACAGGCTTTACGATACAGTGCTAAAAATCGACCTGCCAACTCTCCAGCTCAACGAAGTATTATTGTATGTTACGGGATCGGCATCATCAGGTTGCCAGTCCTTCGGTTTCCTCCAACTGCTAAACAGAGACGGGGATGTGGTTTAACGTCCACTCGACACAAACTAGGTCATTTCGGGACTAACATATGGTTTAATTTTATTTCAATAATGCACTTGCGCGAAGAGGTCTTTAGCAGTGGGAGGAAAGAGGAGGTCCCGGAGAAAACCCTTGATGTTGGACATGTGACCCTACTCCTTGTCACGTACAACGGGGGATTCGAAACCACGGCAGTTGACTCAATGATAGGCTTTATGATACAGCGCACACGTGCTAACCATTCGCAATTCAACCCCCACCCCACTACTAAAGACCCCTACGCGCAAACGAATTATTGAAATTAAATTCCCCTCTCCCTCCCCCTTTTCTCTCTCTATCTCCCTCTCTCTCTCTCTCTCTCTAACACACACATCTTTGACCTATAACTATCCAATAAATCAGTGTGGGACGACCTTTCATCTGATTGACCTAAAGGGGTTTCTCCGTATCTTGTAATACAAGAAAACTAATTTAGCTATCTTGTAATTACAAGATATCCCATTTGATTGACCCTTATGGGCTTTGGCTATCTTGTAATTACAAGATAGCATATTTTATTTTCATTTGATTGACCCTTATGGGCTTCTGTAAAAATCGGATAAAAAATGTAAACTCTAGAGGGCCAACAACCTTCGTATTACACACTTTTACATAATTTGCGTACAAAGAGCGGCCATTTTGTCGAGCAGTTTCATTTCGATTTTCCCGAAAGTCAAATTCAACCTTCATTATGGTGTAATGGTGATGCCCTTAAACGGTTTTTAAAATGGTGGTATATTCACACGTTTTTTAATTGGATAAAAATTGTGACCACTACAGGGACCACAAGATAAAAACGTGATTTTTTGTTCAATCAAAGGTCCAAATTCAGGAAGTTACGACCCGATATGCGCGAGTATCAACAGAAACCATAATCGTTGGGTGCGACAAAATACTTCCACATGAAAATGTGGGCGTATAACCATAGTGACATTGCTGGCGAATTTCGGGTAACCTCACGGTACAGACCAAGTAACTAGTCGAACATACGTATTTGAAGACTATTCATAATAATAATAGTTTTTAAAGCAGACTACATACAAATTTATCTCAGCCCGCTGTACAGTATAACAATAAAAATAATAATAATAAAACAGATTATCTTTAAAAATGGCACAAACTATATTAGTAGTATAAAATAATTAAAAAATAGCATAAAATAATTTAGAAAAATAGCATAAATGAAAGGAGCGAATAAGTGGAGCGAAATAAATGAGTTTTCAATTTACATTTAAAAGTGTTAAAGATTTTAATAGGACGAATAGAATCTGGTAGGCTGTTCCGCAGCCGTGGTGCACAAACTGTAAAAGATTTGTCACCAGTGTCCTGGCTACTGGATGATTAAGTTGAATTTCTTTATTATCTCGTAAAGAATGTGTGGGCACAGAATTTTGAAGATGATGCGGGCATCAACATTGAGCCAATGAAGACTGTACAGAACAGGAGTGATATACTATTCAAAAAAAGTAGGGGATATTTGATTTTGGGGGCATAATACGAAAATATTCAAATGACTACGAAAAAAGTCACTATAGAACCTAACAGAAGAAACATTTCCAGTTACATGTGACGCCCATGGAATGCAGGTGATGCTTGGGATCATCATGGGGGTCTAACCTAAGATTTGCACGACTCTGACTTTGAATGTTACAGTCATTGTGACATTGAATTCCAGGTTGGAAACATCAGTTTAATTGTTTTAGTGATCAGAAAACAAATTTTGATATGCGTCGGCTTACCCAAAATGAAAGGTTACGTGCCCTTGGCATGCTACAGATCGGCACAACACAGGCGGTTGTGGCGCGGACGATGAATGTTTCTCAGTCTGTCATAAACAGGCTATGGTCCAGATACCGTGATACACAATCTGTACAGGACAGACCACGCTCAGGTCGACCAAGGGCGACAACTCAAGCCCAGGATCGATTTACCCGTACATTGGCCTTGAAAAATCGTTTCATCACAGCAAATCAGATCAGCGCTCGTCTTCATACAGACACTGGTGTGAGAGTGAGTGGCCAGACGATTTGGAATCGACTGCATAGGGGTCACCTTCGCGCCCGACGTCCTCGCGTGATCCCTTGTTTGAGAGATCATCACATTCAGGCAAGACGTCGTTGGTGTAGGGATCGTCAACACTGGGATAATCGACGCTGGAGCAATGTGATGTTTTCAGATGAGTCAAGGTTCACTGTTGATTTTTTGGACAGACGTAGGAGGGTGTGGCGTCGTCGAAACGAGCGCTTCCAAGACGTTAACGTCATCAGACGTGATCGATTTGGGGTTGGTTCTGTTATGGTGTGGGGAGGCATCACTGTTGCTTTACATGTTGTTGCAGTGCGTGTTACAGGCCAGTACTACCGGGACAACATCTTGGCAGTCCATGTTGTGCCGTTCGCACGACGTCCTCTTCCAGGATGACAACGCAAGATGTCATAGGGCCAGGATCGTTACAGGTTACCTCCAACAACAGAACATCACCACATTACCTTGGCCAGCACCTCTCCCCCATCGAGCATGTCTGGGACATGCTTGGACAGAGGTTACGTCAACGTCAACAACGTCCTGCCAATGTCCAAGAACTTGCTGCTGCGTTGCAACAGGAATGGGACAATCTGGACCAAAATGACCTTAGACGTCTCATTGGGAGTATGCCACGTCGGATCAATGCTTGTTTGGCAAACAGAGGAGGATTTACCCGTTACTGACTTTGTTGTGATGCTGTTGTAACTTTGCTGTTTGCCCCGGGTATCATTTTACCCTTATAATGGTCAGTCTGTGCCTTACTTAGTCTAACGATCATTTGGAATAAATCGATGAATGTGAACTTCATTTCATTTTGTCATTTGTTTCTTCGTCGGTTTCATTACGTGACTTTAATAACACTTAAAAATCAAATATCCCCTACTTTTTTGAATAGTATATGTTCACGCATCTTGGTTCTGGTCACGAGTCGAGCGGCCGAATTTTGAAGGCCAAAAAGAAGACTATTGCAATAATCTAAACGAGATATCACGAAAGCATGGATCAGTTTTTCAGTCGTCTGCAAGTCCAAAATCTTACGAAGTTTTCCTATTCGCCACAGTGCATGGGATGCCGACCTACACAGACCGGCAACGCGAGTCTCCAATGTACCTCCTGAATCAATCATTACACCTAAATCACGAACGGTTTCGGAAGGATGAACTGTGATGTCACCCACCCGGACACCACCCGAGGCCCCAGCAGCCCTCTTGTACTTACAATGACGAATCTCATCCACACAGGCCTCAACACGAGCATTACAAGAAGTGTCAGTGCGCGAGTCACCGACGATGTACAACTGGACGCATCAGCGTAAATTACACAGTTAAATCCGTGACGACTAATGACATCCTCAATGGGAGCCAAATATAATGAAAAAGGCACAGGACCTAAAACAGATCCCTGAAATATTTGACACTGGTCTATAACTTTTGGGTGCATTACGGTCAAGACTTGGCTTTTTAATCAGAGGTCTTACGATGGCCTCTTTACAATCATCCGGGAAAATACCAGAGGAGAGCACATCAAAGCTGATACTATTTCATCCAGACACTCTTTTAGTAGTTTTGTAGGAATTGGGTCCAGAGCACATGTCTTACCCTTCATTCGACACACCGTTGATATTCCATCATCAACATTCAATGGCTCAAAAGCAGAGAAATTACACTGGGTAGGATCATTAATGTCAGTGTAAGGGCGGCAGTCAACAAACTTTTCACGAATTTTACTAATTTTGTCGGTAAAAAAGTCAATAAAGGTCTATGGTAAAATACAGCTATCAAGATCAGGCAGGATTTGACGAGAGGACATATTTGTACCAGAAATTTCATCAATTATGTTAAAAATTGCTTTTTGATTTGGTGCCTCGTCAATTCGAGCTCTATGAAACGATGTCCTTAGGTCATCAAAATGCTTTTGATAGTCAGAACGGGCTTTGTTCAATAGCTGACAGTCAATTTCTGGTGCAGTTTTTTATATTGTCTTTGACCCGAGTTTGCGTAGATCTCTGCGTTCCTGTAATAATTCTGAAGTCCACCATTGCGCGCGTGGCTTATCAACTAATATCTTAATACGAATAGGCGCATGTTCATCTAGCGAGGTTCTCAGAACTGTGGCATAGGATTTAGAGCGTTGATGCACACATGTAATAGACTGTAACTTGTTCAGTGGAGGGACAATCAAGGATTGGAAGACTGATTTATCCAAATTAGCCCAAACTCTTTGTTCTTTAGCGATTTTTTGACTGGTGGGCAATGATATCCGATATAAAATGAACAGCAGCGTGATCAGATGGCATGGTACTATCAATATCAAAATTTGACAGACAGAGATCAGCAGCCCGCGTTATCACCAAATCTAAAATGTGGCCCTGACTGTTTGTGATGTGATTAGATCCATGAAGTTAGTTGCATCTGGACAGGTCTGGTCATCTATGTGGATGTTAAAGTCACCTGTAATCACCAGTCGGCCAGGAGCCAAAATTACAGACTTTAAGAGAGTTGAGAATTAATAATAATAATGATAATTAATTTTTTAAAAAGCGATTTACATTAGAAAATCTCAAACCGCTGTACAAAATTTTTATAAACATGTAAAAACAATAATTGTTCACTATACATAGATGCATTATGTTGACCCGAGCTTCAATTGGTAGCCAGTGGAGTTCCATCAGCAATGGTGTCACAAGCTTCTCAGTCGAACTCTGATCAAGGAGCCTCCGAAGTTTGGCAATACGCCATAGGGCAAACGACGCAACCCTGTACACATTAGTACAGGGTTTGTCCATGCTTCCCTTCGAATCCATCAACACCCACGATTCCGCACCAAATCCGTGGCAGAGACTTGTACCTCCCCAATCCGTACATCGTTCTTGATAGACCGGACTGCAGCATCTTTAAAGCGGGGTGAAAACCACAGAACTTCCGTTTTACCATCGTTGAATGCGAGCATATTGGCACACATCCAATGACGGATTTCGTCCACACAAGCCTCAATACGACGCACCATAGTGTAACCAGTCTGGGATTCGCACGAAATGTACAGTTGAGTTTTGTAGATGACAGAGTTCAGACTATGGCGGGTAATAATTTCTTCGAGTGGAGCCATGTACAACGAGAAAAGAACTGTCCTAGAACGGAACCTTAAGGTACTCCATAAGTCAGAATTCAGATAGAAAGTAGTTCACTGTAAATTGTCCATGTATTATCTCATTAATAATGTCCATGAGTACGAAAGAACGGTATGCAGTAGTTTTATTGATATGTATCTTCAAGTTTTTCCTCGTGAGAATAGCCAAACCTCCACGCTTCCAACGATTACGTGGCATATGATGGACATCAAAAGCGGCTAATGAAGATTTGAAATCAGCATCGATAAAATCTCTATTATTGTCAGACATCCAGGACTCTGTGAGCTGGAAAATATCTGTGCTGTTTTGATGAATGGAATCACAGATGGATGGATGATGTTTTATTACCCATAGATCTAGCATTCCATAAGGTAAAGTTAAGATTACATGAAATAAAGTACGATGATAGATATTCTATTAATATTAACTAGATTTTAAAAATTTGCCGAAAGCTTGTTGTGTGACTGTCTTCGACTCCCAGTGCTAATATTTGTACCTATTTTCTGAAGTAATGTTGCAGATTCTGATGTTCCTTTGACAACTTCATTCAAACTCGGATATTGAACTACACGGGATATCACACGTGTCCCAGAAACATGACTTTTTAAAACAGTTGTAATTGTATGGGCTTTTAGATCAGCACTACCAGTATTAGCGTTTACAAGATTATTAAGATTCACACACCTAGCTGATTTATAGCCAAGTTTCTTTCTGTAAACCTAATGGTCCATCCTCTTTCAATTTATCAAAACTGCAACTTGAGAACTGTATTATTGAAATTAGAAAATGGATGTCAAAGAACTTTCTAAAATTAAATGATGATAAAACCGAATATTTGTTATTAGGCTCAAGGCATCACTTATGGAAATTTGCACATGATAACCCCCTGTTGTAATAGGTAATTGTGATATATTTTCATCTGATTCTGCTCGTAATATTGGCACAATCTTTGATAGCTTTATGCTTATGGGAGCTCAAGTAAGTAATATGTGTAAATTGTACTACATGTATTTTGATATTAGAAATGTAGGTAAAATACGTAAATTTGTAACCGAAGAGGCCACTAATATAAGTCACTTGCAATTGTTAATTCTCTTGTCACTTCTCGATTAGATAACTTTAAGTCATTTTTAGTTGGTTTACCTTTAAAGGATATAGATAAATTACAAAAAGTACAGAATACTGCTGCGAGACTTGTTACTTTAACTGAAAAATGTGACCACATAACTCCAGTTTTATACAATTTACACTGGTTACCTGTTAAATATCGAATTGATTTTGAGATTTTGCTACTTACTTTTAAATGCTTAAATAATCTAGCTTCTGTTTAGCTCTCAGATCTTTTAGAACTTTATACACCCGGTCGTCGAACATTACGTACATCAGATAAACTACTTTTAAAGCCCCAAACTATTCAACTAGTCTCTTATGGTCAGCGCTCTTTTAGTTATCAAACACCTGTTTTATGGAATAATCTACCATTTAGTTTAAGATGTTGTACATCTCGAGATTCTTTTAAAAAACAACTTGAAACATATTTATCTAATCAGGCTTTTAACTGACGCTGTATGCAATCGTTAACATGTCCATAATCTTGTTGTTTATTTATGACTACATTGTCACTTTGTAGAGTGCCCCTGAACATGTTATATGAAAGGGTGTACTATAAATATATGCTGTAATAATAATAATAATTGATTTGCATGTCTTTTGGGAAGCACGGTGGCTAAGTGGGTAAGACGCTAGCTCGTTAGCCTTGAGGTCCTGTGTTCGTTCGATCCCTGCATTGCCCGAGAAAGTTCATCCAGATTTTCCGGCGTGGTTTCCTCTTGTCAGTGATGCAGGATGGAGGACCTGACACAGACAGGTTACACTGATCAGCAGTGAATATAATAATAATAATAGTCTATTTATATTGCGTAATATCCATGCATGGGCATGCTCAAGGCGAGGTCCAAAAATGATCACAGCTGTCATAGAGTGAATGCTTTCATAAACAAAAAGGTTTTAAGTCTGGAACTAAACACAGCAATATCTACAGAGTTCTTTATTTCCAGTGGCAGATCATTCAACTTTGTTGGAGCTGAGTAGGAATAGGTCATTTGACAAATATAAATGACACGTATATTTTGTTGGGATGAGTTGTCTTTTATCTTGGGATGAGTTGTCTTATATGGGATTAGTTGTCTTCGGATGAGCTGTCGGTAGGATGAGTTGTCTGTATTCCAATCGCGACATACCAGAGTCGGCGTATATATAAGAAATTCTGAGACCTTTGGGAAAACAGATTTCTCATTTCATTATTTTCACCACAGGGTCCTTTAGTCTTAGCAAACCTTACAATTTCGTGGAAACTAAATGCTTAGGTAGACAGACTGTTGCTACTTTTCACAAAAGTATAGCATCAAAGCCACAACACTACGCTAAAGAGCATGAAACTACCTTATTATCACTCATAGAGAGCTGCCCTATTATTGCACATTCAGTGCAGTGCTTCATATCAGACCACCTAATTATATATCGCCCATACAGCTTGACACTAAGAACACTGGGTCACCCAACTGCAGTGTCGCACTTCACATCTCCAGGTCATTTTAGCCAGGTGGCTGAAGGGGGGGGGGGTAATCGCCACCCGAGCTTTCCTAGAGCAGTTTCATTGTGTAGATTCCGAATATGGGTGGTGATCCGGCGTTGGAGGGGACGTTTTCGAGATATTGTGAGTCAAATGTCTACAATAGGCGTGTGTCTGACAGTGTGGGTGTAGTGTGGGTGGGGTGGGGATTTGAATGTAATGTTGACATAATATATTAATAAAACATGAATTTCTAGGATTGCCCATCTTTAAATACGTGTTTATCATACCCTGGACAACTGTTTTGATTTGCCGAGAAGTGGGGTGGGGGTAGTAGGTATGTGTGTGTGGGGGGGGGGGTGTTATTATGTTGACATAAATTATGATCATGTTATATATTAATAAAACATAAGTTTCCAGGACCGTCCATCTCTAAATAAGTGTTTGTGATGCCCTGGACAACTGTTTGATTTGTGGGATGTGGGTAGCAGGTGCGAGGAAGGGGATTGAGTAAATTGGCGGGAAATGAGTTAGCGTTGATTTAAATGATGATTTTCTTAGAGCTCGGTAGAAACATTACTTTTTAATTGCAATGCACATCTCTACATATGTGTATAAGATTACCATTGTATGGGGGCCGGGTGGGATAAATGTATTTTGGGGGACAGAAACTTGGTTCAAAATTGATCTGAAAAGTGAGTTCTCGTGTTTTTCGTTCAGTACCAATATTAGATTATAACGGTACTTTCGAGAGATCTGGAAGTTAAACATCAAAAAAACATATGTTAGGATATTATCTTCTTGGTATTCTTTGGATATGCTTCAGATACCCATTTACATTGTAAGTCGTCATTCCAGTCGTATATGGCAGGGTTATCTTTTTCGATTATTGCTTTTGCAGTCTGTCTCCACATTGTTGCAACGCAAAAATAATCATTGCGTTTAATGTGCAGCAAAAGACTACTCGGGCAAGATGGTAATAAAGAAAGAAAGCTTTGTCATTTTTCATCACAACTAAAATTTCTCCAGAAGATCTTTCTTCGAGTGTCATCTACAGATGTAAGTCGGTTTTCGCCGTACAAGGTACAAACAGGTTTTTCTAAACCAGCACTTACGTCATCCCTGGTCTTTAAAAATTGTTAGAAAGTTAGTATTATCTTGAAAAATAAAGACCGATAGCCATTAACACTGAAAGCATGTACTTCAGGCCAAGATATTCTCGACACTTTCAATAATAATCTTGATCTTATCAAAATATATCAAGATTAGTATTGAGAGTGTCTAGAATATCCTAGAACTGACAACCAACCACGAGGATACCAATATATCTTACCTACTCCTCTTCCCATTTCAAATTAATGGAGGTGCTGAAACATATTGTACTTTGCATTCTTGCTCGGGCGAAATAGACGTCCCCAGGGGCGGATCCAGGGGGTGACTAGTCACTCCCCTCCCCACCGGTGTATCCCGGGTCCTACAAGCACCGCGGTCGGTGAGACAAAACATGGGGGTTGTCACCACCCTCAAAAAAAATCCTGGATCCGCCATTGATCCCAATCATTCTCTTGCAAACGATAATCCAAATATACACATTTTGATCGATAATGAGACGGGTAAGGAAGAAAACATCGTGAAAGGCGACGTACATCGGTAGATGACGTTAGAAAAAAGATTTTCTGGGTGAAAAAATAACAGTTCTTTCCTTAAAAAAATATTTCCACTTTACCGTTTACATGGTCTTTTGCTGCATGGATTTAAAATCTTCGGATGAGGACTATGAATATTGTGCTGGTTATTTACATTCCCAGATCTCTTGAAAAGAACCATTACAATTTTATGTATTGAACGAAAACGCTAACGAGATACTACTTCAAAGCGTGAATTTCATATTTTCAAAGAAAGTCAAAACATAATTATTTCTATGTCTTTTGCGCAAAAGGTTGTCAACTCACTATTATACGATCATGGGCAATATTTCCCAGGCAATAATATCAGTGACACAGGAAATAACACAATTGCCGCCCTTGTTTTTCCATTCACCCCCATGGAATGGCTACCTTAAAACGTTTGAATTTGAAGAGCTTTATTTGAATACATTTTAAAAATATAACTTAAAAGTATGAAATTGCAACTTTAAGGAAGGTCTATTATGAACAAATGACTTCTGTCCACAAAAACACACGTTGTCATGCCCCCCTCCACCTGGATCCCAACCCAGCGTCCACTTGTAAAAAATGGGAATCTTAGAAACATATTGGAGAGGGGTGATATAGGCCTTGTCCTGTTCCCCAATCCTTTCAGTTACCTGAATAAATATTGTTTAAAAAAAAAAAAAAAAACATATTAAGAGATGTTTCATCAAGTTCTTACAGAATCATCATTTAAATCAACGTGAACTCATTTCCCGCCAATTTTATTCCCACCTCAGCCCTCCAAACGCACACCTGCTACCCCTACCCCATAAATCAAAATGTTGTCCAGGGCCGCTATAAACACATTTTTAGAGATGGACAGTCCTAGAGACTTATGTTTTATTAATATATAACATGATCATCATTTATGTCAACATAATGACACCCCTTCCCATCCACCCCCACACACGAACTCCTACACTTGCTACCCCCACCCAACTTACCCAGATATCAAAACAGTTGTCCAGGGTATCATAAACACTTATTCAAAGATGGGCAGTCCTAGCAATATATGTTTTATTAATATATTATGTCAACATTAAATTTGACCTCTATATCTCGAACGCCTGATCACCATCCATATTTGGAATCTACACAAAAAACTGGTCTAGAAAAACTTGGTCTCATAAATTCACAGCTCGGGTGCCAATTGCACCCCCTTCAGCCACCAGACTATTTATCTATCCTCAGTTACAGCATTTAACATCACCTAGCCACAAAACTATCTCCCCACACAGCGCAAGACTTCACAAAAATCCTCCATACCCCTTACAACATGACACCCAACTACGCCCCACCTCATACAGCACATCATGTAAGATTACCATTTCCCCCTATAAAGACAACTAAGTCATCATTAACATATTTAATTTCTTCATTTTTATTTATTTAGCAATACTTGAAGCAAATATTACTGTTAACAACTTGTAATAATGCAGATATCATAATAAACATATATACATAGATTTACTTATCAATTATTATTCACATTGCTTTTTCTTTTACTTATACTCATACACTCACTTATCACATGGATGGGAAAAAATCAGCCTTTTTATATTCATAATAGTCTCTGTTATATTAAGATATCTCAATAAGAACACAATATTTGACTCACATATATTATATATATATAAACAAACAAGAAACAATTAATATCTTTATAACTGAAGTTTTGGATAGAAATAACTTGATTCTTCATAGTAATAAAAACACTTCTTTAAAATCATACTGTAGGTCTAGATAACAATTTTACATTTTATCCTGTCACATACATGTGTGTTCAACATCACATCATATTCATGCTCTTCTACATTTTTCCCCTTGTCAAATATTCAACACACTTTAATTAAGTATCCAAAAGAGAATGGTTTGAAAATATGAAATTCTTAAATAAAATGTCTGTATTAAATGAAATCCAAAAAGATAAGCACACTTTAAATAGTTCCTTTAAAAATATGTAAATTAGAAATGGGCTTTTGCACACTCACAACAGAATATCACTTAAGCTATGGCGATTGCAAACCATTCAAATAATCAATTTATGTAATTTATATATGAAAAAAATAATAGTTAAAAAGATTCTAATTACATCTTTTTTTTAAAAGATAGGTTGCCAGGCAACGAAACATATGCCCACAGCAGCTAAATCGTCCGGGCAGTCAACAAGGGTTGTCGCATATTTTTACTTTTTTTTGGTAATGAAACATTTGTAATACACTAAAATCTGAGTAACAACTCATTATGTAATTATCAGAAAATCGTGAGAATTTGTTTGCTTTTTATAAAGTTTTGCCCCACGCTAACAATTAGTATAGGAAACATTTAATATCATGGATTTAGCTGTTCAGTTATCAAAATTCATTGAAAATCAAAATACTTGTTCGTTTCAACACCTTAAACTCTGTGTATCAATCTGAAGTCAATCGGATGATAAGTTTGGCATCTACAGAGCAACAAGGTTTTAAGAAGTGATCAAGGGAGATAACTCTGGAAGTATTTATTTGAAATTGATGAAAATCAGTAGGCTTCTTCCTCTCAGGACCTTAAACAGTGTGTGTAAATTTAAAGTCAATCGGATATTAACTTTGGCCTCTAGAGTGTCCACAGGATTTTTTGATGTGATCAAGGGCCATAACTCTGGCACTAATTATCGGAAATTGATGCAAATCAATAGGCTTCTTCATCTTATGACCTTAAACACTGTGTATAAATTTAAAGTCAATCGGATATTAACTTTGGCTTTTAGGGCGTTCACAAGATTTTTTGAAGTGATCAAGGGCCATAACTCTGGCACTAATTATTGGAAATCGCTGAAAATCAATAGGCTTCTTCGTCTTATGACCTTAAACACTGTGTATAAATTTAAAGTCAATCAGATATTAACTTTGGCTTTTAGAGTGTCCACAAGATTTTTTGAAGTGATCAAGGGCCATAACTCTGGCACTAATTATCGGAAATCGCTGAAAATCAATAGGCTTCTTCGTCTTATGACCTTGGATATTAACTTTGGCCTCTAGAGCGTCCACAAGATTTTTTGAAGTCGTCAAGGGCCATAACTCTGGTAGTTATTATCGGAAATCGCTGAAAAACAATAGGCTTCTTCGTCTCATGACCTTAAACACTGTGTATAAATTTAAAGTCAATCGGATATTAACTTTAGCCTCTAGAGCGTCCACAAGCAATTGTGGACGCCAGACCGACCGACGGACGGGGGCGACGACAATATACGACCACATTTCAATGTGGGCGTATAAAAATGAATATTCATAAGGTTATTGAATAAGTAAATTATGCAAATCATTATATGTGTACATTATTTATGAAGTTTATTATATGAATATAGGGCAATGCAATGTGTGCCAAATGTACATAATCTTTTATCCACTCATTAAAATAACTCATCTTTTATTAATAAAGACAAAGTCTTTAATACTTTCACCGTCACTGGTTGGTTATGGATTATATACAAGAATTTATAATTACATAATTATATACATTATATAAACATTACAATAATAATACTTCCTACATACATAGCACTTCATTTAGGGAACGACCCATAGCCACTCTCTTTACTTATTAATGTATATATATATACTTTCATTGACCAAAAAATAAATATATATTTAAATTACATCTCCATCAATTAATTAATTAATTAATTACATGTGTAACTTAAAAGAGGTGATACTTGGCACTTTTGGTAAAAAGTTGGGAGAAATATAATGATCAAATAATTTTAACCTATTTTCTTAGAAAAAGAATATTAGCAGGTTGTTGGTTAAAACTTTGCCAAAAATTGCAGGCCTCCTGTCTACTGTACTCCTAGGTTGTGTTTATTTTTAGCTTTGTGATCAGCTGTGTGGGCGGAAGGTAGGAAGAGTCTTGAAACTTCACAACCACAGTATATATATATATAATATATCCTGTACATAGAATTTATCTATATATTAACATAGATATGAATGTTTAATGTTTAAAATAAAATATAGATACATACTATATGAGAATTATACCATTTGTATTAAATACTGATCCATTTTAAACTAAATAATTCATAAATTTCAAATAACCTTAAAGGAAACATCATCTTTTAGATCTTAATCTTGCAAATATTTCTGGGTGTTTACATTTCCAGCAACTCATCACTGAAAAGCTCCAAGTGTAACACTATTATATCCATTAATTGTTTGGTTACAAATCTTCACCTTAGATCTTAGATCAAGAGCTAAACTGTTTAATACTGTCAAGTTCATTTTTATAATCCAGAATAAATCTTCTTAGATGGTGGATATCTCTCACTCTCCTCCGTCATTTCTATTAATAAATCCTATGTTTTAACTATTAATAACAGATTCTCAAGAGAATAGATAATAAGGTACCTTAAGTAGATGTAACTGTTTACAACAAATCCAATATTTTGGAGAGCCAAAATGATTTTTATCACTATTAATAATTATATTAATAATATACAATGTACTAATTATATTTTATAATTTTGTGTGCCTACTGCAACTTGCTATTTTAATTCTTCTTAGCCATTTTAATTCCTATTTTCTAAAAATGTGATTTTTTTTTAATGGTACACATAAACCAACAAATTCTAAAATTCCATGAACAGTGAAAGGTAATTTCTATTTGTGGTTAAAAACATAGTATCAGGCTAAAAGATATTCTTGAAAATTACATTAAAAAATGTATACAAATATTTCATGCATATTTGATGATCATAATGCCAAATGTCACGGGACAATTTAGCTGCAAATATCTGCCAATAAACACATTTATTGACAAATCCTTAATTATTATGGACTAGTAGATGGTATATTCACAGATGAGGTTTAATACTATCATGTATCTTATCATCAACATGGCCGAGAAATTGCGAGTTTGGAACAGTCCATCAAATTAACAAAGTAGTGACTTATTTGAATGATCAAAACAACATTGACAGTCATTGATCAAAATCAAGTCACATGACTAGATATAAATTCCATCACATTATGTTGTCTTTGTTTCGATTGGAGAGTTAGTTTTGTGGGTGTGGTGCTAAGACAACCACACCCTCTCTCTCTACGTCTGTTCCTGGCATCCCCTGGGTTCCATTAATACAAGCCAGTATGGCTAATACTAAATAGATGAATGGATTTATCCAGACCATATATGGCTGAAACTGACATTATGAGTGACACTTTCAACACTAAATGGGTGGAGCCATAATGATTATGTTTCTAACATATGCTTTAACAAGCACCATGTCATTTATGAAGATGATGAAGGCGGTAATGCTTTTTGTTGCTGAAGCTTTGCAAGTGTTTCGGGTGTGGCAGCAGCACGTAGAATATTATTTTCATACTCTAACTGACTAATTTTCTCTACAAGTTCTTTAATTTGTTCCTTTAGCACCTCTACTTCCTCTCGAACTGCAAACATCAAATGACTTTTAACCAAATCCTGAAAAACAAAAATAGATAACTACATTAATAATTTAAGCTAGAATACTCCATATCTACCGATACAGTCATACTTATTCTTTACTCACAAGAGGGGAAGAGAGGAAGACTGGAGTTGTTTTATGAAATGTTGCTTAAATTAGTGTCATATGGTCCGTGTTAATTTGCAACATGGGTCATATGCATTAACCTACCTACTACATGCATATTAGTAGAAGTTATGCAACAAACCAAACAAGCCAACAGTGAGGCTGATGTCCCCCGCCGAAATCCCAAAATAAATAGATGACACATATTAATTAATAGCACATTTATTTTTTTTAAACGTATCGACCAATCAAACTGAACACGAAGTGTCATCCAAAAATTGCTTAACTCTGCCTACCGTAAGAAGAAAATGCTCATCTTCGAACTCCATCAAGGCATTGACCTAATAAGCATACACACCAATTTTGAACATTTTAACTCAATTCGAAGGAGAGTTATTGTGTTCCAAAGTCTCGGCAAATCAAATTGCTTATCGCTCTGCTTACCCTGAGCAGAAAATGCTCATTATCCATCATAGTCAAGGTATTACTGTAATGAAACTATACACCAAGTTTCATCACTCTCACTTAATTAGAACTAAAGTTATTGTGTCTCAAAGCATCAACCAATCAAATTGCTTATCTCTGCCTACCCTAAGCGGAAAATCATCTTCGAACTCCATCAAGGCATTGACCTAATAAGCATATAAACCAAGTTTGAACATTTTAACTCAATTAGACGGAGAGTTATTGTGTTCCAAAGTCTCGACCAATCAAATTGAGTATCGCTCTGCTTACCCTGAGCAGAAAATGCTCATTATCGAACTTAGTCAAGGTATTACTGTAATGAAACTATACACCAAGTTTCATCACTCTCACTTAATTAGAACTAAAGTTATTGTGTCCCAAAGCATCAACCAATCAAATTGCTTATCTCTGCTTACCCTAAGCGGAAAATGCTCATCTTCGAACTCCATCAAGGAATTGACCTAATAAGCATATACACCAAGTTTGAACATTTTAACTAAATTAGAAGGAGAGTTATTGTGTTCCAAAGTCTCGACCAATCAAATTGCATATCGCTCTGCTTACCCTGAGCAGAAAATGCTCATTATTGAACTTAGTCAAGGTATTACTATAATGAAACTATACACCAAGTTTCATCACTCTCACTTAATTAGAACTAAAGTTATCTTGTCCCAAAGCATCAACCAATCAAATTGCTGATCTCTGCTTACCCTAAGCGGAAAATGCTCATCTTCGAACTCCATCAAGGCATTGACCTAATAAGCATATACACCAAGTTTGAACATTTTAACTCAATTAGAAGGAGAGTTATTGTGTTCCAAATTCTCGACCAATCAAATTGCGTATAGCTCTGCTTACCCTGAGCAGAAAATGCTCATTATCGAACTTAGTCAAGGTACTACTATAATGAAACTATACACAAAGTTTCATCAATCTCACTTAATTAGAACTAAAAATATCGTGTCCCAAAGCATCAACCAATCAAATTGCTTATCTCTGCTTACCCGAAGCGGAAAATGCTCATCTTCGAACTCCATCAAGGCATTGACCTAATAAACACATACACCAAGTTTGAACATTCTAGCTCAATTAGGAAGAGAGTTATTGTGTCCCAAAAAGTGTGACGGACAGACAGTGTGACGGACAGACAGACGGACGAACCCATTTTAATAGTCCCCCAACTTTCTTCGAAAGGCGGGGGACAACAAAAGATAGGTTACCGTGAACGAAACATACGTCCACAGCAGCCAAGTCATTTTTTTTATTGTTGGAAATGAAACATTTATAAGACACTAAGAGTAACAACCCATTAACAATTAAGTAATTAGCAGAAAATCATTAGAATTTGTTTGGATTTTAGTTCTGCCTCATGCTAACATTTAGAATACGAAACATTTAATATCATGGACTTAGCTGTTCAAGTTATCAAAATTCATTGAAAATCAATATACTTGTTCATCTCAAGACCCTGTTTATCAATCTTAAGTCAATTGGATGATAAATTTTCTCTCCAGAGCATCCATAAGATGTTTCCAAGTGATCCATGGCTATAATTCTGGTAGTATTTATCGAAAATCATTGAAATTCCCTGGGCCATAAACACTGTGTATAAATTTAAAGTCATTCGGATTAAGGTTGCAAAGGGTGGGAAATTTCCCAGAAATTTTCAGTGTTGGGAATTTTCAAATCTATTTCTAGAACTGAAAAATACTAATATTATAATTATTTACTGGAATTTCCTTTTTCTCTTTTACTTCATCTATATAAACTATTAAAAGTCATTTAACCATGTTAGTGGTGTTCCAAATGGTAAAACTAAAGAGATAAATTTATGTAAATTCTGCTCTCAAAAGGTATACAAAAAAAAAATAGATTGCCAGGCAACGAAACATACGCCCACATAGCAGCTACATCGTCCGGGCAGTCGCTTATTAAGTAATTATCAGAAAATCATTAGAATTTGTTTGGTTTTTATAAAGTTCTGCTCCATGCTAATGTAACTTTAGTATACGAATCATTTAATATTATGGAATAAGCTGTCACCTCCACTGGATACGAAACATTTAATATTATGGCGACTTTTCGTACAATCAGGGGCCATAATTCAGGAAGTTACGATCAGATATGTCCAAATATCGACAGGAACCAAGATCTTTCAGTTTGACCAAAATCGAATTAAAATTGTGACCTCTACAGGGTACACAAACTTGATATGCCATATTTTTACACTATTCGTGTAAAAATGTCGGCCATTTTGTTCATCAATTTTGGTCCGATGTTCACAAAATTCAAACTGAAAATTCATTACAGTGTAACGGTGATATAATCAAATGTTTTTGAAATCGAGACCGATCACAAGATAATAAAGGCAATTTTCCTTATAATCAGAGGCCATAATTCAGGAAATTACAATCCGATATGCGCAAATATCGTAAGGAACTAAGATCTTTAGGCTATAAAAATGTATTTCAAGTTTCATCAAAAAGAATTAAAATTGTGACCCCTATAGGATTCACAACCTTGATATACCATATTTTTACACCATTCGCGTACAAACGGCGGTCATTTTGTGTGTCAAATTTGGTCCAATTTTCATGAAATTCAAACTCAACCTAGATTACCCTGTAACGGTGATATAATCAAACGTTTTTTTAAATCAGGTAATAATTGTTACCTACAGAGGGACCACAAGGTGATAAAGGCGATTTTTAATACAATCAGGGGCCATAATTCAGGAAGTTATGATCCAATATGAACAAATATCGAAAGGAACCAAGATCTTTATGTTATAAACATGTATTTCAAGTTTCATCAAAATCAGTTCAAAATTGTGACCTCTATAGGGTCCACAACCTTGATATAACATATTTTCACACTATTCGCGTACAAACAGTGGCCATTTTGTCAGTCAATTTTGGTCCAATTTTCACGAAATTCAACATCATCTTTTATAACAATGTAACGGTGATATAATCAAACGTTTTTATTAAATCGGATAATAATTTTGACCTACAGAGGGGCAACAAGCTAAAAGATAGGTTGCCAGGCAACGAAACATACGCCCACAGCAGCTAAATCGTCCAGGCAGTAAACAAGGGTTGTCGCATATTTTTACTTTTTTTGGTAATGAAACATTTGTAATACACTAAAATCTGATTAAGAGTAACAACTCATTATGTAATTATCTGAAAATCATTAGAATTTGTTTGCTTTTTATCAAAGTTTTGCCCCACGCTAACAATTAGTATAGGAAACATTCAATATCATGGATTTAGCAGTTCAGTTATCAAAATTCATTGAAAATCAAAATACTTGTTCGTTTCAACACCTTAAACTCTGTGTATCAATCTGAAGTCAATCGGGTGGTAAGTTTGGCCTCTATAGCATCACAAGGTTTTTTGAAGTGATCAAGGGAGACAACTCTGGAAGTAATTATTTGAAATCGCTCAAAATCAATAGGCTTCTTCGTCTCATGACCTTAAACAGTGTGTGTGTATTTAAAGTCAATTGGGTATTAACTTTGGCCTCTAGAGCGTCCACAGGATTTTTTGATGTGATTAAGGGCCATAACTCTGGCAGTAATTAATCAAGGGCCACAACTCTGGCACTAATTATTAGAAATCGCTGAAAATCAATAGGCTTC
The DNA here is from genome assembly GCA_036850965.1 of Patella caerulea. Lineage (NCBI taxonomy): Eukaryota > Metazoa > Mollusca > Gastropoda > Patellidae > Patella > Patella caerulea. The sequence continues at coordinate 41,596,774 of JAZGQO010000001.1, read as the reverse complement.
TTTGTCTTATGACCTTAAACACTGTGTATAAATTTAAAGTCAATCGGATATTAACTTTAGCCTCCGGACTGCCGGACAGGGGCGACGACAATATACGACCACATTTCCATTTGGGCGTATAAAAAGGCAATTTTTCGGTCAATCACGGGACATAATTCAGGAAGTTACGATCAGATGGGCACAAATATAAAAAGGACCCAAGATCTTTGGGTTATAAACATACATGTCAAGTTTCATCAAAATCGGTTCAAAATTGTGACCTCTATAGCTTGATATAACATATTTTCACACTATTCGCGTACAAACGGCGGCCATTTTGTCTGTCAATTTTGGTCCGATTTTCACGAAATTCCAACTCAGCCTCATTACCATGTAACGATGGTATAATCGACCGTTTTTTTTTTTAAATCGGATAACAATTTTGACCTCCAGAGGGGCCACAAGCTAAAAAGGGTGATTTTTTGGACAATCAGGGGCCATAATTCAGGAAGTTACGATCCGATGGGCGCAAATATTGAAAGGAACCAAGACCTTTGGGTTATAAACATACATGTCAAGTTTCATGAAAATCGGTTCAAAATTGTGACCTCTATAGGGTCCACAACCTTGATACAACATATTTTCACATTATTCGCGTACAAACAGCGGCCATTTTGTCTGTCAATTTTGGTCCGATTTTCACGAAATTCGAACTCAACCCCCATAACTATGTAACGGTGATATAATCAAAGGTTTTTTTGAATCGGATAACAATTTTGCCCTCCACAGGGAACACAAACTAAAGATAGGTTGCCAGGCAACAAAACATACGCCCACAGCAGCTAAATCGTCCGGGCAGTCAACAAGGGTTGTCACATATTTTTACTTTTTTGGGGAATGAAACATTTGTAATACACTAAAATCTGATTAAGAGTAACAACTCATTATGTAATTATCTGAAAATCATTAGAATTTGTTAGCTTTTTATAAAGTTTTGCCCCACGCTAACAATTTGTATAGGAAACATTTAATGTCATGGATTTAGCTGTTCAGTTATCAAAATTCATTGAAAATCAAAATACTTGTTCGTTTCAACACCTTAAACTCTGAAGTCAATCGGATGATAAGTTTGGCATCTATCATGTCACAAGGTTTTTTGAAGTGATCAAGGGAGATAACTCTGGAAGTAATTATTTGAAATCGCTGAAAATCAGTAGGTTTCTTCGTATCATGACCTTAAACAGTGTGTGTAAATTTAAAGTCAATCGCATATTAACTTTGGCCTCTAGAGCGTCCACAGGATTTTTTGATATGATCAAGGGCCATAACTCTGACAATAATTATCAGAGATCGCTGAAAATCAATAGGCTTCTTCGTCTCACGACCTTAAACACTGTGTATAAATTTAAAGTCAATCAGATATTAACTTTGGCCTCTAGATCATCCACAAGATTTTATTGAAGTGATCAAGGGACACAACTCTGGCACTAATTATCAGAAATCGCTGAAAATCAATAGGCTTCTTCGTCTCATGACCTTAAACACTGTGTATAAATTTGAAGTCAATCGGACATCATCTTTGTCCTCTAGAGCATCCACAAGATTTTTTGAAGTGATCAAGGGCCATAACTCTGGCACTAATTATCGGAAATCCGTGAAAATCAATAGGGTTCTTCGTCTTATGACCTTAAACACTGTGTATAAATTTAAAGTCAATCGGATATTAACTTTAGCCTCTCGATCATTCACAAGATTTTTCAAAGTGATCAAGGGTCATAACTCTGGCAGTAATTATCGGATATAGCTGAAAATCAATAGGCTTCTTCGTCTCATGACTTTAAACACTGTGTGTAAATTTAAGGTCAATCGGATATTAACTCTAGCCTCTAGAGCGTTCACAAGATTTTTCAAAGTGATCAAGGGTCATAACTCTGGCAGTAATTATCGGATATTGCTGAAAATCAATAGGCTTCTTCGTCTCATGACCTTAAACACTGTGTATAAATTTAAAGTCAATCGGATATTAACCCTGGCCTCTAGTGCGTCCACAATTTTTTGTGAACGACGGACGGACCGACGGACAGACGGACGGACGGGGGCGACGGCAATGTACGTCCACATTTCTATGTGGGCGTATAAAAAGGGTGATTTTTCGGACAATCAGGGGCCATAATTCAGGATGTTACGATTCGATATGCGCAAATATCGAAAGGAACCAAGATCTTTCGGTTATAAACATGCATTTCAAGTTTCATCAAAATCGGATCAAAATTGTGACCTCTACACTGTTCACAAGCTAAAAACGTGATTTTTGGTACAATCAGGGGCCATAACCCATGAAGTTACAGTCCGATACATGCCAATATAGAAAGGAACCGAGATCTTAGGGTGATAATCCTAAATTTTAAGTTTCATTGAAATCAGATAAAAATTGTGACCTATAGACTGTTCACAAACAATTGTGGACGGATGGACAGGGGCGACGACAATATACGTCCACATAAAAATGTGGGCATATAAAAATTTGAAACTCTTCGAAGCTGACAACGATCCTTCCAGCACAGAAATTTCAGATATTCATGAGGATTCATCTGATCCTGAAATCTCCCTTTTATCCACCGATGATGATGTAGATAATGATTTTGAAGATAATGATGAAATGGCAGAGTTACCTAACTTTGATCATTAATTATAGAGTGTGTAACCTGTGTATGAACAAATTAACCGAACTATCTCATTTAAAGTTATTAGATTTTAGTATATAAGACATATCAGATAAAATGTTTAGTTACTAAAATATTACTGTCACTTGCAACTCGTTAATAGCGACACAGATTTCAAATATTGACACCAATTTGAAAATTCCCCAAATTCCCGGGAAATTTACCCTGTTTGAAAATTCCTGGAGTGCCCACAAGATATTTTAATGTGATCAAGGGCCATAACTCTGGCACTAACTATCAGATATTTTTGAAAATCAATAGGATTCTTTGTCTCATGACCTTAAACACTCTGTATAACACTTTAATGTCAATCGGACATTAGCTTTAGCCTCTGGAGCTTTCACAAGCAACTATGGATGCCGGACCGCCCTGAGGTGACCCTGACAATATACAACCACATTTCAATGTGGGAGTATAAAAACTATTTTTTCATTTCCAGAAAACCTGTAAGGAATAACAGTTCCTTGGTAGTGAATGGTCATGCTTGTATGTCTGACATCAACCAATAATAACCAAGAAATTAATTTACCCCTTACATGTGTTCTAGATATGCTAACATCATTGAAAATAGACTTAGGCCTTGTGTCAACTGACAAACGTTGCATAAATGTATTTTTAATCTCTGGAGTAAATAAATCAAATTTTATTATGGTTCTACCTTACATTAGTAGACATTTTGAAATCTGGCAAAGTTACAATTTTGATTTCATCAAGTAAACATAGATTATTTCTCTCAGGGGGACAAAATCAACATGCTGTACTACTAAAAGGAAAATACATGATCCCAACAAATCTCTTGAGGAAAGTGAAATTAAACCTTTTTTTGTTATCGCCATCGTCAGAAAGCTGAATTAAATGTTGATTAATAAGATTTTTGTACTTGGCTTTTAAAATGAGATAAACCAAAGATAAAATTGAGTGCAATGTACATGTTCATTTAAATAATTTAAATAAACATTGAATAACATGAAGAAACACATATAATGTGATTCTCAAGACACATGAAGCAAACTATATTCCTATAAGCTATGATCATGTGATATGGGCATTATCTGCTCATTAATCATTGCAACACATGAAAGCAATTATGGGCAATTTGCATTGGTCTACACCTACAAGTACAAGCTTCTCTGGCAGAGAAAGGTAATTGGTTCATACAACCTCAGTTTTGTTTTTACTTCCTACTTCTATTAAGCAAGCCTGGAAATAAGGTACCTGTCACAGATAGACATTGTATGCACACAATTTCAGGTTTTGTCAGTCCCTCTGGTGTTTGTCATTATGTCTTTATTTATCAAAATATTAGATAAGAGGTACTAAAATCATGATTTCTTCTAGAAACCTACAAGTATCTATGATACAAACATTTTCAGATCAGGGAAATTATATTTTGTGACTTTACAATTGTAATGAAGTGATAGTTTTCTGGGGAAAGGCTGTTCTTGATATGGGAATCACACGCAAGGCAAAACAAGTTAATCAGAAACACCAGTAAGTGTAATTAATTGATAATGTTTATAGACATTGCCTTATGACTATGAATATTAAAATATGAATATTATAATTGAGATTCCAATCAATTATCCTGCTAATTTATTGTTTTTCTTTTTTCATTCAGGTCACTCTGTCAATTGATTCAATTAAATAAAGTTGAACAATTGGTTTAGTTATAAGAAAAGCTCATAATAATTTAATGTTTAAATCTGTTAATAGAATTTATTTAATAAGTATACAGTTTGAATTTAAAATGGTACAAACTGAAGAAATTTTTGGCTAGGTTTGACAGGGAGAATTGAGCCTCTAGGCATTTATGAATGTGGCTGACAGATTTCATAACATGTCAGCAATTGACATCGTCTCTCCTTGTTGGCTGTAGATTCTATGGTTGTTGAGTCGTGCCAAACAAAAGTCGTCTATATAAACTGTCAACTAATCGTTGCAATAACTTGAGTAGGTTTCTATTAATAACTTGATGAACTCATATAATAACCTACAGATCAATATTATTTCTCAGTGTACAGACTATAAGGAAATATATGTATGAGCTGAAGACTGAGAGTGCCAAGAACCTCACTGACTTGTGGAACAGTCAAATCAGAACAATCTGAATTTCACTGAATTTAAGAATTAAAAGATGGTCAGTCATTGCTAAATATTCCCCGAAAAGAAAAGTTGAATGGGTAGTACCTAAAGAAGCTAACCCTGTCTGATTACAATGAAAATAATTGTGTTATTTAGATTACTGGTTAAAGCTCCATGATTAAATCTTTTCTTTTGAAATATATATAAAAGTCAATGTGGGCTTGTTTACAAACTAAAGATAAAATTCCAGCTAACTGTGTGGACTGTGGAACACAAAATTGATTTATATCTCAAGACTAGATATAAAATATTTGAACAAAGACAAAACATTAATATAAAATACAATAAAATTGACCCAAATCACAAAGGTCTAATGAAAACTCCTTTAAGATTCTTCCATGGGTCTCTATGATTTCTACGTGTACCTCACTCACTCCACAAATATATTTTAACAAATTCCCCAAAATTCTTATTTCAAAATTCCATGCTTGCTCTCTTACTCACCATTTTCATGAAAATGTTTCTTAGAGTTCCTAGAATTGAAACAAGCTGACTAGCTCTCCATAAAATAACGAAATCAATAAGGATACTGACATAAAACTTAAATAAAGCAGCATACTAACACACACACCCACATTTAAGGATGACCAGTTTACACTCTACATGTGTATTGATATCCCTCTGCCTTAGCTACGAGACAATTAACACTGCATTGATTAATTTATGTTTTGGGGGTGGAACTGAAGATAGACAAAAACTAATCAACAAGATATTCTGACCAATCAATGGAGGATTTGTAAATCTAATTCCTGCCGATACTGGGTTTTGCAAATAACATATTTTCAATAGTAATGTAAACAAAATGCTGTCTGCCCTATTCTGATAGATTTTTTATTTGGCTGAGAAATAGAATTACAACTAGATGACTTTTGAAATCAAATTAATTTCTTCTTTTACAATACATATATATAACTCATTGATTATTTTCTCCAATAGACTGTGGAATAATTACTCAACACACTATAAATGATAAGAATTTATCAGATGTAAAATTTAATTATAAAATTAAGTTAAGTTGCGTTATTATTATTCTATTTTTGTAGACAAAATTTCTTCTAATGGTAACAGTTTCAATTTATACTAGCTGTGGAATATGTCTAGCCTTGTTCTTTCTCATCACTTGTTACAAATTAGGCTGAAACGCACTATGGTGCACGATTCATGTACCGTACCTGTGGGAAATTTTATTTTGTCTTAAATATTGGATATCAGAAGCCTAACATTTCAAGCTAAGATTTGAATTGACAACTAATTCACTTTTCAAGCTAAGATTTGAATTGACAACTAATTCAAATTTGCAAGACTCTGGATGACTTAGCTACTTTAAAATATCCAGTGGCTAGACATACTTCCATGTTAGTTATGCAGACCCCACTTCTGACAAGAAAGGGGCAAGCTTGGAAAATCCTCTATCATTTTTCTAAATATAACACATCTTACATTATATTATGGTTTCTTAATGCCAATTTTTTTCATACAAGATATGTTGCCAGGCAACAAAAAATACGCTAGGGCAGTCAACAAGACTTGTCACATATTTTTATTTTTTTCAGAAATGAAACATTTATAATACACTAAAATCTGATTAAGAGTAACAATAACAACTTATTAACTAATAATCAGAAAATCATGCTAAAGTTTATTATACGAAACATTTAATATTATGGATTTAGCTGTTCAGTTATCAAAATTCATTGAAAATCACTATATTATTATACTTGTTCCTCTGAAGACCTTAAACCCCGAGTATCAATATGAAGTCAAGCGGGTGATAAGTTTGCCTCCAGAGCTTCACAAGATTATTCAAGGGAGATAACTTGGGCAGTAATTATCTGAAATCAATAGGCTTCTTCAGCTCATGACCTTAAACACTGTGTATAAATTTAAACTTAATCGGATATTAACTATGTCCTCTACAGTGTCCAAAGATTTTTTGAAGTGATCAAGGGGCATAACTCTGGCAGTAATTGTGTGAAAATCAATAGGCTTCTTCGTCTTAAACACTGTGTATAAATTTAAAGTCAATTGGATATATACTTTAACCGCTGGAGCGTTCACAAGATTTTTCAATGTGTCATAACTCGCTAGGCTTCTTCGTCTCATGACCTTAAACACTGTGTATAAATTTAAAGTCTATCGGATATTAACTTTAGACTCTAGAGCATTCACAAGAAATTGTGGACGACAGAGAGCGGTGATGGCAATTTAGGGTCATAACTCTGGCAGTAATTATTGGATATCGCTAGGCCTCGTCTCATGACCTTAAACACTGTGTATAAATTTAAAGTCAATCGGATATTAACTTTAGACTCTAGAGCGTCCACAAGAAATTGTGGACGACAGAGAGCGGTGATGGCAATTTAGGACCACATTTCCATGTGGGTGTATAAAAAAGTAATGAAAGTTGTAATTATGAGGAAAATGTTAATATGTTATACATGTATAATGATTTTCTTGATCTTAATTAATCTAATTTTCTATTAATCTCATCATCTCTTTGAATAAATGCAATGGATGAAAAATTATGAAATTGATTGAGAAATTAAGTCTCAAGAAGTTGTTTACTGCAGTATATAAGCTGTTTTCATGTACTCACACTTGTCAGTACTCCATGCCAAATACAGCAATAATTGAATGTTAGGAATTCCATCAAGTAAATAGTCTTGGCCATTTTAAGAGTAACATATCATTTTACTGTATGTGCAATGTGATTAAGAAGAATTTTGGAAGGGTAGTGCCTTTTCAATCTCCTCTTATATTCCATCTTTAAATGGTCCTTGACTACATGCCAATGGGTTAATGGGATGATTTTGGTTTATTTTCTATCTGAGCAGAACACACACTCTCACACACACTCTCTTTATATCAACCTTGTAGCAATATGAAGTGAGAACTCGGGCAAAGAAACAGGTAGGTTCTATATGACCCACGCCAAAATTCAAACAGATAATTAACTTTTTGACTACCAAATGCTTGTTACTATACCAAGCCGAAAACAGTTGGACAATATTTATGAGTCATTTTCTATTATAAAACTTAATAGTCTGCTAAGTCTTTGATCTTGATTCTATTCATAAAGGTTCTTGATATCTTAAGAGTACAAGGTTGGGCCAACTTTACGTGTAAACAAACCTAATATGGTAAATATGTACTATAGCCACTGGTATTGTTGTATGTAAATGAATGTAAAGGATTGGTTAGAACGCCAAATTGACATATTACAGGTGTATGACATACTGTCATCGATATATCATATGTAAATCTCCTGTCTGGGTGTGATTTCAGGATGTTAATAAATTAATATTTTATCTACCTAGTGTGGAATATATTATATTCTCGCCAGGATAACATTCTCCTAAGGAATAATTTAATCAAAATGGTGCTCAAAGGTAAAAATGTCAATCAAACGTCTAAAATCAGTACTTTGACACTTCCTGAGGTTTCCCCCAACAACTAATATAATAATATTTGACCCCAACAACTACTATTATAATATTTGAAATAATCGATAAATTTGATGGGAAGAATGCATAACTATCATACTATTTTCAAAATGACATACCCAGTAAGAAAATCTATAACTGGCTGTGAATCAAGGTCCAAATGCCTACTAATAAATGCCTGTGAATAAATTGTAGGAATTATAGAGGGTGGAGGTTTGAGGGTGAGTGGACACCCTGTTTATTAGTCAAATATGGTTAACAAAATCATTTTGCTGGACCTCCAATTTTTTTTTATAATTATTATTGAATTTAAGGAGTTGTATCTGGTTAAATCTTTTCAAAATTAATTTATAATAATTCAAAATCATAAACTACAAAAACCCCTGGTCTAATTTCCTGCACACACATTTATTTATATCCAGAACAAGCTAAACTTAGTTTCATAAATTTTTAAGATTAAGTCTTTTATAGACTGCAAGCAATCTACATAATTTGATACAGACGTCATTGTGACGTCAATCCAGCATTATCAATATCATTTTCTCCTTTCAATTACAAACAACGCCATCCAAAAATAAATCACAAGCAAAGAAAAACATCAGAATCGATGCTGCTGCTATTAAAATTTATCAATGAGGCAATAATAATACACAGAATATTTTATTTTGCGACAATATAATATTAAAACAATGGGTTTGTTTGAAGATAAGTCACCCCATCTCCTTACTGTATTTCCTTTGTTTTTGTTTGATATAGAGGTCTATCTATTGTTTTATTGTACATGTATATGTAGCCTATGTCTATATATATAGATCAAGGAAACAATCCATTGTATTATTATCATTATGATTTAAAACCTTCATGTATAAATAATAAGTGGATGGATGGAAAACCCAACACCTACATCATAATGATGTAATAAGGAAACATTTCCCTCCATTTCAATGGTCTAAATATAGAGATGTTCATCGGGGTCAAATGACAAATGTTCAACTGATCTTTCAAGTTCATACTTTACTATTAGTATGTCAGTTAAATTATACCAGACATACTTTACTGAACCCATAAATAATACAATCCTTTCTTCTCTCCAAGACAATTAACATTTAATAACAAAGTTTAATGTCATTCTTACCCAGAGAGATGATTAATATCCACATGACACAAATCGGGTCAATTGGGGACTAACACATGATTTTTTGTCATTTCAATAATTTGTTAGCAAGAAGTGATCATGCTTGTGGGAGAAAACTGAAATACTCCGAAAAAATCCACAAAGTCTGACAAGGCGAGCTTAGTTACAGTTACAAATCGATGACATGCATACAGCAGCTATAGACATGTTAGAAAAGTAAGCCATCCACCGCATCACACACTTTTTTCAAATCACACCTATTATTTTGGGGGGTGGGGGTGGGGGGGGTGCAAAAATTACTTGTCGTTTCAATTCCTAAAATCTTGTTTTATTTGAATTCATATTTATACAATATTCAAATCCTGAGTTTACTACACATCTACATGTATTTTTGTAAATCTAAAATAAACTATATTTCTCTATGTGTGATGTGAATAAATTAAACGCAGTATATATCAGATACATGTATTACTTTGTGTAAGTGAAGTTTGTGAATTTAGTTGGAATAATTAAAATTCAATTCTTCAGACCGTTAAAGGTTAAAACATGCATGTAATTATAATCTATTTTTAGAAAGCTATAATGTTTTTTGCTTAATCTATGCTTAACCTAAATAAAACAATTCTGTTCCAATTTTTTATATGTAACACAGCTATTGCTTGTGACTAAACCAGGCAAACATTATTGTATTTGTATTGTATAACTATAATTTTATGCAATCTTTTATATAGAATAGGGTGGAGTTATTTTAATGATTAATCACAATAGGGCAATCAGTAATCATAATACATACCATAGCTTGTTCTATTTTGTTGTCAATGGCTACTGCACTTGTCCCACTGAAAAAAATAAACAAGAAACATAAATTATTATGTCATAAAAAAAACCTATGACATGTGGCCAATGATTTATATTAGTAGGATCTAATCCTGCAAAAAAAAAAAGATAGGTTGCCAGGCAATGAAACATACACCCACAGCAGCTAAATCTTCTGGGCAGTCAACAAGAGTTGTTGCATATTTTTACTTTTTTTGGAAATGAAAAATTTATAATACACTAATATCTTTTTAGAGTAACAAGTCATTAAACATGCATTATGCAAGAGCTAAATCTGCCTATTGCAGGTCTTTCTTTAGGCCTGAAATGTTTTCTAAAGTATTAATTTGACATAATTAAATGATCTAGGCCTTAACCAACTCTCGATGGCATCAGATTTCTTCGATATTAAATAGTAAATAGATTGAAACGTTTCAGCGATACTTTGATTTAATCAAATATGGAGGAATGAGACTTTGCTTTGATCAACCATTACAGTGGTTGATTATTATTGCACACGTCTGTCAAACCTTCAACAAAGGCTAATATCTTCTTTTGCAATAGAGTAATTTGAAAGAAATTTTCAAATTATTCGTTTTACATTATGTATACTTTATCTAAATCTTACATAATGTATCTTCAAGTAATAATCAGAAAATCATTAGAATTTGTTTGGTTTTATACAGTTCTGACCCATGCTAACGTTAAGTATACGAAACATTTAATATCATGGATTTACCTGTTCAGTTATCAAAATTCATTTGAAAATCAATAGGCTTCTTTGTCTCATTACCTTAAAGACTGTATAAATTTAAAGCCAATCGGATTTTAACTGTGGCCTCTAGTAGAGCACCCACAAAATTTTCAGAAGCCATCAAGGGCAATAACTCTGGCAGTAATTATCAGAATTCACTAAAAAATCAATAGGTTTTTTCGTCTCATGACCTAAAACACACTGTGTATCAATACGAAATAAATCGGATATTAACTTTGGCCTCTAAAGCGTCCACAAGATTTTTTGAAGTGATCAAGGGCCATAACTATGTCAGTATTAAGCAGAAATCGCTGAAAATTAATAGCCCACTTCATCTCATGACCTTTAAACACTGTGTATAAATTCAAAGTCGACTGGATTTTAACTTTGGCCTCGACTTTTTGAAACGATCAAGTGCCATAACTCTGGCAATAATTATTGGAATTTGCTGAAAATCAATAGGATTCTTCTTCTCATGACGTTAAACACTGTGTATGAATGTAAAGTCAATCAGATATTAACTTTGGCCTCTAGACCGTCCACAAGCAATGTGGGCGTATATAAAAAACACTTGATAAAGTTTGATACTTATAACTAGAACCATAATGTTGATATTATGTAGCCAACATATATATGTATCAATAAATCTTGAGGCTATCATATTCAAATTTATTGAATCATCAATGAAATAATATCATTATTTCTTTTCATCTCCATGCTTAATTCTGATTGACAACATTACATAAGATCTAACATCCATTCAGAAAGGCTACTGTTCAGACCAGGTCTTCCACTTCAAAATTTTCACTACCGGTCATTTTTGTTAACGCACGAAAACTTTGCAAAATAAACCCTTCAGACAGATGACTGTTTTATGTATCAGACATCAGTGAGTTTTTATAAATAACTGGATGGGTCATTTGACTAAATTATCCTACATGCAAATCTATACAACAGCTATTTGCTTGTGTGTAAGGCTCTGGTGTAGTAGGGAGGAAAACTGGAGACCAGATAAATCTCATGAGGTTACAAAGGCGACATTACTCTTTGTCATGTAGAAGTGGGAGATTGAAGCATTGCCAGGAAAATAAGAGAGATATTTACATTAAAAATAATAACACATAATCTGAAGTAATCTCCTATAAAAGATTGATTAAAAAATATTGTGTACAGCTCATGTATTATAAGGTCCATGGTTCTATAACCATAAAACTCTGCTTTTTGCTAGACTTGGTCAGAAATATAACCACAAACTAACCACTGCACTATCCAGTTTCAACAAGTTCACACGGTCAAAAGTTCACTGACATCCAGCGACATGTAAACAAAAGTGACCCCTGTTTATATTAACACCACAGACACAGACTATCAGCAATGAAAATTTCAACAACAGTCTTCAATTTATTCTATAAAATAGTATTGATCAGATAGATCCATTCCATATAAATAATGAATGAAGTACCAAAGAATAATATTATAAACAATAACGTCAAGCCACACAAGACTATTTCCCTTCTTCCAAAACATATGCCGCTCAACTCAACCAATGCCCTGAAGTGAAAGCCACTTTTCTGAATTGTTCAGTTAGAACGACCTATTGATTTATAAGAGTTAACCAGCTGCCAGCGGTCAAACAGTACATTTTTTTCCTGAGTCAATGATGATCTGATGAGCAATTTTAGGATGAGATTTACCTATATTTATTTGAATATTGATGTACTGATGTACACATACTAAAATTACTTACTGCTCTATAAACTCTATATAATTATGTATGGGTATGTTGGTTTGTTTCATGTACTGTTTATTATTCATCTACATCTTGTAGTTTTTTATGCAATACAGTTCTCTCTTTCTATACAGCATATGTTATTCTTGTAACACAGTTTTTATAGATAAATTTCCCATGATCTGATTAGGAGGTGGATCGATCTTCAATTAGAAAATGAAAACTTTAGTCTATGTTATTGTAGAAATCTATCATTTACTACCGGTATTACATTACTTTGAAATTTAGATTGCCTGTATTACAATCTATTTCCTAGAATCTGATTGCTTTCAAGTTTTAAATGTATTTTGCACTGAATGGCAATGGATATTCAAATATATTGTTGAATTTGTTTCTATTATGATACAGATTAATTAAAGTGAGACATCCTTGAACGAATCTAATAAATTATTTCATTTTCACAGAAAGTCCTACCTATATGTTTGTTTATGCTGGACATTTTCAACAAATATTATAAGGTAAGTCAGAGATATACGTCAATAATTATTTGGAACCAGACAGCAATAACAGAAATACTATCAAATTCTAAGACATTTCTTCCCAAATTAATATTTGCTCAAAAATATCATCAAAGAAAATTACACCATAAAACATCTGTATAATGAGACATCTTATCTAATTACATATAATACACACAGGAATAAATTTATCCATCACATCAGACAAAACAACCACTACAAAAACAAAAAATAAATCTATCTTTACAAAATATAATAAAATTTTTATCTAATCTGGATAAATTATATTCTAGAGGTATATCTACAAGTTATATAGATAACCATGCAGAATTTGATGACCTAAGTTTATTATTATCAATCTTAAAAATACAGCGATTAGTAAAACAGGCCTGGAGCAAATTTCCATTCCAAATAGTATACTAACTAGTAGAATGAATAAGCGAAATGTCATTTATGGCACCATCAGTGTCAACCAGGCTATATTGCACCAAACTAAACTAAATTAGGTCAGTACTAAAGACAGCATTTTAAAATACATGCAAACCTTAATCAAATCGGATGAATATCAAACCTTACAGCATCAAATATCCTGATAGAGAGCACTACGATGCCATTATATATATTACACAGTGACTGAGTGAACAAACCTTGTTCTTCTAGTTCCTGCCATTATTTATCATAACATTTCAAAGAAGGATATAGTAGTAAACCCTAAATCACATGGTGTACTTTACATAAAATACACATACATTATGTGATTAAACTAATAGATGTCAAACATGATGATTGATTTGTTCACTATGGTGAAATCTACAATATGAATATATTTCATTATATTTGTAGTAGTGATGGGATACTGTTTTCAAGTAATGTGCACACAAGAAATATTAAAATAAAATAAAAAAACAAACAAATATTAAAAATATCATTTATCAATAACACAGGTGAACCTAGCAACAAAGAGATCATATTTATATACCGCCACAATGATCTTTGAACTTCTATTTGAATTTACAAAATACAAAGTGAAACAACTAACCTGCAATGTTTATAATCAAATCCTACAGTTAATTGATTGTATAATGAGATGACACTACAGGCCATGTTTATAAGAGAGAATTTGAATAGCTGTTGACTTGTGGCCCTACTGACAGTAAATAACACACTACTATATCATCCTCTAGCTTTAATACCACCAAGCTATATTTAGAACGCAACCAGGGCTTTCATTCTCAAGGGCAAGGTCGATTAAATAAAGAAAGTATAGCAAGCCTTTGAGGCTACAGGGCGTCAAATTCAAACGAAACCTCCGCAAAAACTGGGTGGAGTTTTTGATGCAAGGATCCAAGCGTGTGTTTAAAACCTGACATGACTCATCTATTATTCACTGTTTGCAGGAAATACTTTATGGTGTGTCTAGTAAGTAAATCACACTATACCAAAAATAATTAATGTACGTAATATTTAATATAAAATAAAATATTATAAATTAACAGTAACCATATCATACAATAAAATATTATATTCATTATAAATTGTATTCAATATTTTTCAGTAACTATAATCATTTAAGACAAATACAATATTTTAATTAGTCATTAAAAATTAGTGCTTCAAACTTTAAATCATTATACGGTTATAAGGGTGTTTTTAATCTTTCTGATACCACTTCTGGGGTGTTCACATTTGATGTACTTTTCAATTTCAGGTCTTTGATTACACAACTGCAAGAACCCTCAATTCTAAGTACCCGGTAGTCATTCTCTCTCCCCTAAATATTATTCTAATAATAATATCATTTTAGAGCATGCTTACTCTTTTCAGAACCCCTATTGTATATTATTTTTATTCCAATAATTTATCAAGATCAAAATCCTCAAAATATCCAACAATAACATCAGTACTAGAAATAGAAAATAGTTTTCTTGTGTTAACATTATTAAAATTTAACAATGCATTCAACATGACCTGTCAGTTTCTAACCAGCTTCTTGTTCTTGTTATGAATCGATAACATTTCTCTACGGGGAACTAGGAACAAGGAAATCACATTAGTGCTAAATGTTTTCACCAAAATTCAAATTTTTCCTTAAAAATTGAATTAATATATTTATTTTATAAATTTGAACAAAATGCATTTCTTTTGATCAATGGTATAATATCATTGCTGAAATTCAATATGATTCTTCGTTGTTTCATTAATTTGAATTTTAATAAAAAACATAAAAAAATATAAAGAATAATTATGTTTAAAGGACACACACACATAGATACAACAGAAAGTAGGACATGACATGAACTTTGAACTTGGGTGGATATCATATTACATAATTATTTGAATTATATACAGGTTAAGTAGGCCTGATAATCCAGATTTACTTACAGGTACCAATAACTCTTTAAATAACTTTTCTGTTCTGTGTGGCTGGATGCCAGTTCTATTATTCATATGCCGGTTAATCTATGGAGAACTTTGGTTATAAAAACAAATTTCTATACTTATTAATATCTTTCTTAGCTACATAGTAATGTATTTCTTCAACTGTCACTAATGAAAGTTTGTCTATTCATTTCCGGATGTAGATGTGATTAAATGGACAGTTGTTAGTAAAAAATTTCCACACAGGGATGGCCTAGTGGTCTAGAGCGCCGCGCTTCGACCTCTAGCTGGCCAGTCACCTCGAGCCCTGGTGTGAGCTATGTGGCATGGAGATAGGGCCGCCTTCTCAACCTCGTGGGTTTCCTCCGGGCACTCCGGTTTCCTCCCACTGCTAAAGACCCCTACGCACAAGCGAATTATTGAAATAAAATTAAACCATATGTTAGTCCCGAAATGACCTAGTTGTGTTGAGTGGACTTTAAACCCCATTTCCCTTCCCACACAGGAGTATTTCTATTTAACTAAAATTCATTTATATAATGAGAGAAATGGCAGTAATTCAATTAGGCCCAAACAGTTTCCACAGAAAATTGGTTCTGGCACAGAATGGTAATACTGGTATTATTTTCCTTTTTTTCCTTCATCCGATTTCTACACAGTTACAGTTAGGGCTGCAACGATACGCCAGGCCACGATACGATGCGCATCTCGATTCATACCCCACGATACGATTAATATCGCGATGCAGGAAATAAATTTAAAAACTGCTGTTAAATTTTAAAAGTCTTTATTTTTTTACGTTAAACATAATATTTTCAAAGGTTTGTATAGATTTAAATGTGTGTAATAAACCCTTTATCACATACTTGCATTATATATCAATAATTACTACTATTACTATGGATGATAATTATCAACTTTGGCCAAATAATTACATAATATCTGATCAAATAGGAAATCTATTCAATTCCGAACGACATACAAAGTCTAGCAGCCTAGGCCAATAACCGAGTGGAACTACACAGAGAAGGTAGTTGAAGGTTGGTGGATAGCTCCGACTCGACACTTCGCGCCGCAAGATCGATTACTGTGAAACTGTCATCTGAAATTTTTCTTTTTGCCATGAACCGCGGGGCCCTGGGCCCCTCAGGCCCATGCCTTAGCTGGGCTTTGACTTTGGCACATTGAATTTGTTGACGAATGCATTATTATTATAAAAATTCAGCTGCAGAATCAATATGACTGGCTCGTATTGCCACAACAAGTTCAGCCAATGAAAAGCTTTCTCGTTGTCAGGTCAGTCGCAGATGTGGCAATGGCGAAGAAAATAACAGTACGGAATTTTGAATGTCAAAATATTATTATACATTAGAAATATAGAAATGATAATTGTGCTGACCAATGTATGCACCAATCGCCAATCTCGTGCATTAATCTTAGCACAATTCGCATATTACTGACGTATTTATAATAATATGCTCTATGTTTTTCCGTATATTATTCAAGTGCGTAATTTGCAAGTTACTTTATTTCAAGCTCGACTTGCTTATCCCACTGATCTATCAGTGGCTTATCCAGACTGATATTATTTATTCTTGGCGAAATAACTTGTCGAGAGTGTGATAACACATACTCGCTTACAGTAAAAAAAGTAATTTTGCTTGTGGAATTATTTACGCATTCCACGTTAGGATATTTAAATGACAGAACGCTGGTCTTTTTTTTGTGGATTTTTTGGATAATGAATCGCGATACGGACATTGATTGTATCGTGCATCGTGGATTTTTACAAAATCGCGGTTTATCGATTCATCGATGAATCGTTGCAGCCCTAGTTACAGTGGCTTTTCGGTAACTTCTTCATGGAATTCATCATGTCAAGGGTTCTTTTACATTCATGCAGCCTGGTTGATTAGGCAATATTTTACTTCTCTGGATAGCAATTTAAATCAACACAGGATAGATACAGCAATGACAGTGATGTTTGTGGGTAGACATTAGTTATCATTCAATGCCATGAATAAGTCGAAAGTAAGGCAAACTCAGATGGCCATCTCACATTAAGATTGATCAATGTTAATATTTGTACTGGTCCTTTTAAGATTAATAACAATATGACATCATTAGCTAATTGTTGATACTGTTATATGTAGACATGATAAGTTGTTATAAACAATATCAGGGTAATAAACAATATCAGGGTAATAAAGTCTGAATCATGTACTGAATAGGTACCAATCCCAGGAACGTGACCCTAACAGCATAGGTCATGATGTCCATACGAAATTACACATGCTACACATTAGTACCAACCATCTTCTTGACATTTTGCAGTCGCTGTTTTTTGTGTTTTAGAGGAGTGTCTAAAAAAGCTCCTCTTAATGAAGACATTGAAAAAATCGCTCCCCTAAAAAAGCTCTCCCAGTTTCGATAAGAAGAGTGTTATAGAAATTAAGCAGAGTGATCTGATATTAAGAAGAGTGACTAGTTGTATGTATATGGAAAATGGTTCTGAAGATCAATAGCTGCATGTAAGGGACCATTCCTAGTTACATAACATAATGATAATAAACTAAGCTAATAGTACTGTAATACTAATATAGTTATTTATAGCACTCTTTCGTAGTCGTACGGTCAAGTAAAACTTTTGTTAACGTCTATAACTACATACAGTATTACAATAGAAATACTTTTCGACATTTCTAAATATATATAGCTGGTATAAATTTTGTTTAAAAAAACATAACCCCTATTCAAAATATAATCATAAATGCTTAACTCAAAATATATTTATTTCTTCTGGAATTATTCTCATTAGAAATTTTACGTGGCATCTCTCGTAATTTCCATTCTACTTTTCATTTCAGTTAAATTAACCAATGGTGCATGGGTGCCATCTATTTTTAGCAACATATTCATCGGAATTTTATAACCATGTGTGATCGCATTATACTAATCGAATACATCAAATAAATGTTCACAATGACAGTATGGCGGCGATCAGAATGTGAGTCCTTCTTTACAAATGGAAAGCGATTTTCGATTTTAAGGCGAGCGAGAAAAACATCCCCTCGGCGACATTCAGGTGCACGGCAGGCGTTCGAGAGCGATCGCGCGCCTCA
The DNA here is from genome assembly GCA_036850965.1 of Patella caerulea. Lineage (NCBI taxonomy): Eukaryota > Metazoa > Mollusca > Gastropoda > Patellidae > Patella > Patella caerulea. The sequence goes on along the minus strand of JAZGQO010000001.1, from coordinate 41,578,034 downwards.
AAAAACAATGACTGATTTTGTTTTTCTAACACCTATATTCCTGTTTTGTTCACTAGTTCCATCTTCTCATATTCCTGTTTTGTTCACTATTTTAGGTTTTGTCTGCTGATTGGTATAACTATTTTTTTCACATATTTTGTTACTATACAAATTACAAATATTTATTTGAGCTGTCCCTCCCCTTGACCATCCCTAGCACCGTACTAGAGTGTAGTGAGTTGGTAAGTACCATGAACAGGATCTAAGATCGGCTCTCACAAGACATTTAGACTTTTAAATAAAGATGTATTATGTAAGATTTAGATAAAAAGCTGGCTATCTCATTCAAAGATAGGTTGCCAGGCAATAAAACATATGCCCATAGCAGCTAAACTGTTTGAGCAGTCAACAAAAGTTGTTGCAAATTTTTACTTTTTTCGGTAATGAAACATTTAAAATACACTAAAATCTGATTAACAACTTAATAATTAATTATCTCAGAAAATCATGAATTTGTTTGGCCTTTATAAAGTTCTCCTCCATGCTAATGTTTAGTATACGAAACATTTAATATCATGCATTTAGCTGTTCAATTTGTCAAAATTCATTGTCCATTGACAATCAATATACTTGTTTGTCTTTTGACTTTAAACTTTGTGTATCAATCTGAAGTCAATTGGATGATGACTTTAGCCTCTAGAGCCATTGAAATCTAAATATATGGCAACACACAAATTTAAGTAAAACTCGGCCACATAAGACAAAACGAAATTTAGGTAAGCAAGTGAAACAAAGTTGGAATTTTCGAAAAAAATTGATTGTAATTAGGCCAGGCAAATCAATAAATGACTGAATAATTCATATCTGTTCAAATGTTCAAAGATTCACGTTTCACCCCCCCCCTCCTGCTTCGTTTTGTCATGGACAAGTTATGCAACTTTGTGTGTTACCCTTTAATGTGACTTCAATGGCTTCTTTCTGCATATTGAGTCGCACATATTGCCTCGAGCGAGGTAATCAAGGTCTTATTTTCTCATTAAAATGTTCATTTACATTGTACAGACGTACACAGAGGCTGAAACGCGACCGTTTAGCAGTAAAAAGTTGCCCAGTAAAATTGACTGGGGCCCAAAACTTTTTTTGACAAGGATTCTATAGGGCGGTTCCTAAACGTACAGGGCGAGTGTAATGAGAGCTACGTTTAGAGCTAAATTACATATACCATCAATATTGATTTTAATTGATTACCTAAATTAAATAGATAAATATGAGAATAACTATAAAATAACCACTCATTCTACCGTCAATACTTTTTGTCCACATATAACAGATATTCAAACCACAAGAGAAACTGCAAGCTAAGTTCTGCAATAATTAACTGATTTATTGGTTATTTATTAGTCCTTCTTACTACATCAAAGCAGCACAGAAAGAGATTTTTGCTCGTCATTAGAAATTAGGGAGAAAATGATATCTTTCCGCTTAAATAAAGATAGGTTGCCAGGCAACGAAACATACGCCCACAGCAGCTAAATCATCCGGGCAGTCAACAAGGGTTGTCGCATATTTTTACTTTTTTTAGTAATGAAACAACTCATTATGTAATTATCTGAAAATCATTAGAATTTGTTTGCTTTTTATAAGGTTTTGCCCCACGCTAACAATTAGTATAGGAAACATTTAACATCATGGATTTAGCTGTTCAGTTATCAAAATTCATTGAAAATCAAAATACTTGTTCGTTTCAACACCTTAAACTCTGTGTATCAATCTGAAGTCAATCAGATGATAAGTTTGGCATCTGTAGCGTCACAAGGTTTTTTGAAGTGATCAAGGGAGATAACTCTGGAGTAATTATTTGAAATCACTGAAAATCAGTAGGCTTCTTTGTCTCATGACCTTAAACAGTGTGTGTAAATTTAAAGTCAATCAGATATTAACTTTGGCCTCTAGAGCATCAACAGCATTTTTTGATGTGATCAAGGGCCATAACTCTGGCAATAATTATCAGAGATCGCTGAAAATCAATAGGCTTCTTCGTCTCATGACCTTAAACACTGTGTATAAATTTAAAACCAATCGGATATTAACTTTTGCCTCTAGAGCATCCACAAGATTTTTTGAAGTGATCAAGGGCCATAACTCTGGTAGTTATTATCGGAAATCGATGAAAAACAATAGGCTTCTTCGTCTCATGACCTTAAACACTGTGTATAAATATAAAGTCAATCGGATATTAACTTAGCCTCTAGAGGACCGACAGACGGACGAACGGACGGGGGAGACGACAATATACGACCACATTTCAATGTGGGCGTATAAAAAAGAACCCAAAACAATACATGTGTATGTTTTTTTTTTTAAATGGTATCATTATATTTGGAGAGTTTGATCATCAAAAATAACGATTGTTTTCACATTTTTTGCTTAAGTATCAACTGTTTTGTTTGTGCTCAATATCTTTTCCCAACATGTTAACTGTCTTTGATGTGCACAAATATTTATAACAGTCAATTATGTCTCTAGATATAGAATCTATGTATAAAAATAACCAGTACAGTTTATTTTTGGACCCCAATCAACATTAATAAGATATTGATGACATCTAACTGATAGGACAAAGAGAGAAAGTCTGTCAATCAAATCATTTTGATCTTACATTCCAAAACAACACCCTAATCAATCAAAATCCACAAAATTCTTATTGCTATTAAATAATAGTTCATAAATGTACTGTATAGAAGTCAAAACTTAATGTACAGTCTGACAAGAGTACTCTACATCTAGGCTGTATGAGGTGATATCTACCTACACCTATACAATTGTGATGCGGCCACCCGTTAATTATTAAGAAGAGTGTCAAAATCAGATAAACTTGAATTTGAAAGAAAAACAGCTTTGTATGATAAAACATTCTTCAAAATCATCATCATAGATGATGCTGTTGGTAATCTGAGAACTTGAAAGTAGTTCCAATAGCAGACTTCATCATACAGCCGATGCTAAATGTAGATTGTGTTATGGATATCATTTCAAAGTTATTTGTTAGTACATGTAGTAACTAGCACTAGTAGATGGTTTAACATACAGTACTCATATCACAAACATGTTAGCTCAAAATTTACTTCTATACTCAAACAACCCTGGTGATTCTTAATGTATTGCAAGTGCAAATTAATAATCATATCCTTTTTTTTAAATACTATATCTTGAAATCTAATCATTATATGGCTTATTATTATAAAAAAGAAAGCCAACAATGTCTTATTCAACAGTGGAGAAAGATGTGGATTCTGTAGACATTTTTTTTTTACCTGTTACAGGTGGTAATTTATCATTCGTCTTAATTATATCTACTTGTTATCAAAGCGTCTTATTTATCTTAAAAACACTCCTCTAATGTAATGAGGTTGCCAGCATTTTTGTCTATCTTCTTCAAATTTCCACCTATTAATGCAAGTTCTTGAATCTAAACAATTCCTTGTCTTTTAATGCCAGTTCTTGAATCTAAACAATTCCTTGTCTTTTAATGCCAAGTCTAAGGTTCTGGGAATGTTTCTGATTTTAATCAAAGAGTTCATGTTTTATTTCTTGGTAACACCCATTGTGTTTTGTCTTATCAATCATATGGTAATAAAATTGATTGATGTTGCCATTGACACACTTATTTCTAATTGACTGTTTTAATAATTAACTCCACTGTCTATAATACATTAGATTTTTATCCTAAACAAACTTGTGGTTTTTCATCCTAAATGGTAAACATAACCTAGGTCATGAGACATTTCCACTGACTCTAGTAATGATGATCGAGGCTAGGCCAAAATTTCAATTGCGTAATTCTCGGTTCGTAGTGGATCAGTTTGACTGAAATTTTCAGCAAATTGCCTTTATATTATCTAGATTTTAAAAATTATAGTGAGAAGTGCCAATTCGTTACCTAATCTCTCACAATGTATCTTTAAGCAATAGCAACATTTTGGGTCTTTTAATTTCTATCTAAATCCATTTTATCAAGAAATATTTCTTTGTGAAATGAACTTGTGAAACCATTCTAGAATATAGGTTCTCAAAAATACAAATATCATGGTCTCGAGATGGCGCCATTCCTGTCAATTTCTATATTAAATTCTAATTATTTAAATATTTCTGTTTATTAATCGTCAGATGGGCGTCTAGTATAGAAATATTAAATCAATGGCCAGAAGAGTACATACACACAGTTATTGAAATAGAGCAATAACAATTTAATAAATCATGCTGCCATATTGTGCAAGGAGAATTAGATGAAAGTAGGGAAATCAATCAGATGTGTGAAAAATAGAGAGTGATTTGCTGCCAAATATTGACTATGAGAAAAGAGTTTGAGAGGTGTAAATAATATATTTGTGATTCATGGATTGATTAGCATTTTAGATAAAATAATTATCCATTTCATTGAAATACATTGTACATCAAAACATTGATATAGGTCTTATGATTCACCAATAAACAGATTTACTTTGAAAAGATAACACAGTTACTAGCCATAAGGACGTTATAGTTTTTTTTTTTCCAGACATAATGTGTCAAGAAAAGGTTGATGATCCTTGTTTGAGATGTTTAGATATCCAACATGATGGAATAATATCTTTATAAAACTTAAACTACATAGTTATCTTTAGAACCATCTATTCCAATTAACTACTGAAACATCTGAAGAAAGTACACTGGTAGTACCGTACTCGTAAATTGATAAAATAATCTGGTAAAACTTTTGACAAGGCCATTTTACGTTAGAAAAAATAGGTAACGAAAAAATACGCTCACAGCAGCTAAATCATCCGAGCGGTCGACATTTATTCTTTTGTAGGTAATTGGGGCATTTACAAGACAATTTCATATAGATCAGATTATAATTTTTGAGGGTTCACAAAGGTTCTACAAATTGAAATAAGAGCCTTAACTCTCGAAATAATTTACAGAATTTGACAGGCTTTTTCGTTTTACTAATCTTAATAATGCATATAAATTTTATACAGATCGGATGATAACTTTTGTTATTTGAATGTTCACAAGGTTCACAAAATAAAACAAGGGCCATAAATCTAAGAAATAATTGACAGAAAATACTGAAATTCAATAGACCTCCGTTTCACAAATTTAAATGATGCATATAAATTTCATACATATCGGATGATAACTTTCATCAGTTGAGCATTAACACAGTTAAACAAAGTGAAACAAGGGCCATAACTCGAGAAGTAATAATTTTGATGAACTTCAATAGGCTGTGTCGTTTCACTAATCTAAATGGTGCATATAAATTTCATACAAATCAGATGATAACCTTTGGCGTTGGAGCGTTCACAAAGTTAAATAAGATAGGTTGCCAGGCAACGAAACATACGCCCACAGCAGCTAAATCGTCCGGGCAGTCAACAAGGGTTGTCGCATATTTTTACTTTTTTCGGTAATGAAACATTTGTAATACACTAAAAAACTGATTAAGAGTAACAACTCATTATGTAATTATCAGAAAATCATTAGAATTTGATTGCTTTTTATAAAGTTTTACCCCACGCTAACAATTAGTATATACATGAAACATTTAATATCATGGATTTAGCTGTTCAGTTATCTAAATTCATTGAAAATCAAAGTACTTGTTCGTTTCAACACCTTAAACTCTATGTATCAATCTGAAGTCAATCAGATGGTAACTTTGGCCTCTATAGCGTCACAAGAATTTTTGAAGTTATCAAGGGAGATAACTCTGGCAGTAATTATTTGAAATCGCTGAAAACCAATAGGATTCTTCGTCTCATGACCTTAAACACTGTGTATAAATCTAAAGTCAATCGGATATTAACTTTGGCCTCCAGAGCGTCCACAAGATTTTTTGAGGTGATCAAGGGCCATAACTCTGGCACTAATTATCGGAAATCGCTGAAAATCAATAGGCGTCTTTGTCTTATGACCTTAAACACTGTGTATAAATTTGAAGTCAATCGGATATTAACTTTGGCCTCTAGAGCGTCCACAAGATTTTTTGAAGTGATCAAGGGCCATAACTCTGGTAGTTATTATCGGAAATCGCTGAAAAACAACAGGCTTCTTCTATCGGAAATTGCTGAAAATCAATAGGCGTCTTCATCTTATGACCTTAAACACTGTCTATATATTTAAAGTCACTCAGATATTAACTTTGACCTTTAGAGCGTCCACAGATTTTTAAAGAGATCAAGGGCCATAACTCTGGCACTAATTATCGGAAATCGCCGAAAATCAATAGGCGTCATTGTCTTATGATCTTAAACGCTGTGTATAAATTTAAAGTCAATCGGATATTAACTTTGGCCTCTAGAGCGTCCACAAGATTTTTTGAAGTGATAAAGGGCCATAACTCTGGTAGTTATTATCGGAAATCGCTGAAAAACAACAGGCTTCTTCGTCTCATGACCTTAAACACTGTGTATAAATTTAAAGTCAATCGGATATTAACTTTGACCTTTAGAGCGTCCACAAGATTTTTTAAAGAGATCAAGGGCCATAACTCTGGCACTAATTATCAGAAATCGCCGAAAATCAATAGGCGTCATTGTCTTATGATCTTAAACGCTGTGTATAAATTTAAAGTCAATCGGATATTAACTTTGGCCTCTAGAGCGTCCACAAGATTTTTTGAAGTGATAAAGGGCCATAACTCTGGTAGTTATTATCGGAAATCGCTGAAAAACAACAGGCTTCTTCGTCTCATGACCTTAAACACTGTGTATAAATTTAAAGTCAATCGGATATTAACTTTAGCCTGTAGTTTAGCCTGACTGACGGACGGATGGGGGCGACAACAATATACGACCACATTTCAATGTGGGCGTATAAAAATGACTAATTTTCTGAAGACATCACTATTTCTTATTTTATACCTTTGGGAAACCATACAGACACATCACTGTATTACATAATTAATGTTATATTAATCCTACCTCAGAGAAAATGATACTGAAATTTCACTGAAATTTCAGTGAGATATCAGTGAATTTCACTGAAATTTGAAAATTTTGCACAATCTCACTGAAATAAAAAAATATTTTGGTCTATTATTAAAATTTCACTGAAATAAACAAAAATTTTGATCTACTGAAATTTCATTGAAATAAAATTTTTTTTGGTCTATTGAAATTTCACTGAAATATTTATATTGCAAATTTCATTGAAATTTCATTGAAATTACAAAACATAAAGATAGGCTGGCACTGCCAGGCAGGATACGCCCACATTTTTGAGAGATGGATAGAGAACAAGCAATACCGAAAGTGATTTTTCCTACATCATTAAATCCTGTATTTCATACTGTATTGGGAGCAGCCATTTTGTTGGTCAGTTCCAGTCTGATATTCATGAAATTCGAAACCGACAATGATTATGGTGTGACAGTACACAACCTAGAAATGTTACTTTTCGTCAAAATCGGATAAGAATTATGATCTTTAGAGAGTCCACAACCATGATATACCATATTTTTACACTATTCGCGTACAAACGGTGACCATTTCGTCCGTCAATTTTGGTACGATTTTCACGAAATTCGAACTCAACCTTCCTTATGGTGCAACAGTAATATAATCAGAGGTTTTTTTTAAATCAGATAATAATTGTTCGAGAGAAAGACAGAGAACAAGCAATACTGAAAGTGATTTTTCCTACAATCAAAGGCCATAATTCATTAAGTTAGAATTTGATATGCGCAAATATCGAAAAGAATAAAGATCTTTAGGTTATAAACAAGCATTTCAGGTTTCATCAAAATCGAAAAAATTAAAATTATCACCTCTACAGGGTCCACAACTTTGACATATCATATTTTTACACTGTTCGCGCACAAACGGTGGCCATTTTTTCTGGCAATTATAGTCCAATTTTCTCGAAATTCGAACTCAACCTTCTGTAGGGTGTAACAGTGATAGAGTCAAACTTTTTTTCAAATCAGATAATAATTGTGACCTCCAAAGGGACCATAGGCGATTTTTCGGACAATCAGGGGCCATAATTCAGGAAGTTACGATCCGATATGTGCAAATATCGAAAGGAACCAAGATCTTTGGGTTATAACCATGAATTTCAAGTTTCATCAAAATCGAATAAAAAATGTGACTTCTACAGGGTCCACAACCTTGATATACCATTTTTTAACAGTATTTGCGTACAAACGGCGGCCATTTTGTATGGCAATTTTCGTCTGATTTTCCCGAAATGCGAACTCGACCTTCCTTAGGGTGTAACGGTGATATAATCAAACGGTTTTTTAAATAGGATAATAATTGTGACCTCCAGAGGAACCACAAGCTAAAGATAGGCTGGCACTGCCAGGCAGGATACGCCCACATTTTCGAGAGATGGACAGAGAACAAGCAATACCGAAAGTGATTTTTCCTACATCTTTAAGTCCTGTATTTCATACTGTATTGGGAGCAGCCATTTAGTTGGTCAATTCCAGTCTGATATTAATGAAATTCGAAACCGACAATGATTATGGTGTGACAGTACACAACCTAGAAATGTGACTTTTCATCAAAATCGGATGAAAATTGTGACCTGTAGAGAGTCCACAACCATGATATACCATATTTTTACACTATTCGCGTACAAACGGCGACCATTTCGTCCGGCAATTTTGGTACGATTTTCACGAAATTAGAACTCAACCTTCCTTATCAAAATCGAATTAAAATTGTGACCTATACAGGCTCCACAACCATGATATATCATTTTTTTAACAGTTTTCGCGTACAAACGGCGGCCATTTTGTCTGTCAATTTTGGTCCGATTTTCCCGAAATTCAAACTCAACCTTCCTTACAGTGTAACGGTGATATAATCAAACGTTTTTTAAATTGAATAATAATTGTGACCTCCAGAGGGACCACAAGCTAAAGAAAGGGGGATTTTGCGTATAACCAGGGGCCATAATTCAGGAAGTTACGATCCGATATGCGCAAATATCGAAAAGAACCAAGATCTTTGGGTTATAACCATGAATTTCAAGTTTCATCAAAATCGAATTAAAATTGTGACCTTTACAGGGTCCACAAACTTGATATACCTTTTAACAGTATTCGCGTACAAACGGCGGCCATTTTGTATGGCAATTTTGGTCTGATTTTCCCGAAATTTGAACTCAACCTTCCTTACGGTGTAACGGTAATACAATCAAGCGTTTTTTTAAATCAGATAATAATTGTGACCTCCAAGCTAAAAAGTTTTTTTTTTCGTACAATCAGGGGCCATAATTCAGGAAGTTACGAATCAATGAGCGCAAATATCGAAAGGAACCAAGATCTTTGGGTTATAAACATGCATGTCAAGTTTCATCAAAATCGGTTCAAAATTGTGACCTCTATAGGGTCCACAACCTTCATATAACATATTTTCACACTATTCGCGTACAAACGGCGGCCATTTTGTATGGCAATTTTCGTCCGATTTTCACGAAATTCGAACTCAACCTTCCTTAGGGTGTAACTGTGATATAATCAAACGGTTTTTTAAATCGAATAATAATTGTGACCTCCAAGCTAAAAAAAAGGCGATTTTGCGTATAATCAGGGGCCATAATTCAGGAAGTTACGATCCGATATGCGCAAATATCGAAAGGAAGCAAGATCTTTGGGTTATAACCATGAATTTCAAGTTTCATCAAAACAAAATTGTGACCTCCACAGGGTCCACAACCTTGATATACCATTTTTTTAACAGTATTCGCGTACAAACGGCGGCCATTTTGTATGGCAATTTTGGTCTGATTTTCCCGAAATTTGAACTCAACCTTCCTTACGGTGTAACGGTAATATAATCAAGCGTTTTTTTAAATCAGATAATAATTGTGACCTCCAAGCTAAAAAGTTTTTTTTTTCGTACAATCAGGGGCCATAATTCAGGAAGTTACGAATCAATGAGCGCAAATATCGAAAGGAACCAAGATCTTTGGGTTATAAACATGCATGTCAAGTTTCATCAAAATCGGTTCAAAATTGTGACCTCTATAGGGTCCACAACCTTCATATAACATATTTTCACACTATTCGCGTACAAACGGCGGCCATTTTGTATGGCAATTTTCGTCCGATTTTCACGAAATTCGAACTCAACCTTCCTTAGGGTGTAACTGTGATATAATCAAACGGTTTTTTAAATCGAATAATAATTGTGACCTCCAAGCTAAAAAAAAGGCGATTTTGCGTATAATCAGGGGCCATAATTCAGGAAGTTACGATCCGATATGCGCAAATATCGAAAGGAAGCAAGATCTTTGGGTTATAACCATGAATTTCAAGTTTCATCAAAATCGAATCAAAATTGTGACCTCCACAGGGTCCACAACCTTGATATACCATTTTTTTAACAGTATTCGCGTACAAACGGCGGCCATTTTGTATGGCAATTTTCGTCCGATTTTCCCGAAATTCACACTCAACCTTCCTTAGGGTGTAACGGTGATATAATCAAACGGTTTTTTAAATCGAATAATAATTGTGACCTCCAGAGGGACCACAAGCTAAAAAGGGTGATTTTTCGGACAATCAGGGGGGTAATTCCAGCGTGACAGATGGGACAAAAGATAATTTTTTCACAGTAAATTTGAAATCTGGTTATTTCAATACACTTGAAATCATGCAATCGAAAGTATTTTTGACAACCACTATGTCATCCCTTTAATATCCAACAAAAAAAATTTTTTCGGAAGAAATTATTACTTAGCATTTTGGGATTATGTTTGATGTGACGGATGGGACATTTCTAGACCACCGTTTTATGTAACCTTGGTACCGGAACATTGATCTATCTCAATTACTAAAATTTAGTTTAACTGACATGCCTATGTTAAAATAGAATCATTTAAGTGGATTTAGGTAAAATAGCTATGTTTTCATATTTGTCATTATGCCACCGTGGCACCATCAACACTGTGACAGATGGGACATCAGAATATGTGACGGATGGGACATTAAATATATGCAACAAATTGATTATTCAGGATAAGAATTTAATGCCGACCTTCACTTCTCGAGTCATCCTCTGTTTGCAAAAGCCTTCTGAACATGATAGAGGCTACATGTAGTTTGTAATAGACTTTTTTCTAATTTGATGTGAACTATTGGTGTCATGATAGGACAAAACTTGTCCATTTTCAGCATTACAAAACCTTCCATTCTAGAGTTACCCCCACATCGTCCAAAACTTGATAGAGACTTCCGTTTTGATTTTTTTGAACAGATTTCTTTTCAAATTTGGTGTGAGGCATTTGGGTAATAAGAGGACTAATCCCATCCATATTCAGCATTCGGTGGTATGGTATTCCGCTCCAGAATTACCCCACTTGTTGGAAGACCTTAATTGCCGAAAAGCTTGTGAATGAGATCGAGGCCACAGTTTAACATAATTTTGTTAAGTTTGGTGTGAAGAATTGGGGTAATCAATGGACTAATGTTATTTACAGTCTTCTAGGACCTTTCATTCTGGAATTACCTTGTGAATATTATATAAGGTTCAGTTTTTAAAGGATTTTTTTCAAATTTATTGCGAATATGTATACTGGTATATAAACCCAACTGATTTGGGGTTATGAAGCGTGCAACCTTTTGATCCAGAGTAATTCCCCTTTTCTAAAATGTGTGCACACAAAAGAGGCTATAGTTTTTATCAGATTTTTTTTTTTTTTTTTCCCATAATTGATTTGGTATCATGAAAGGACTGATCCTTTAGATTTCCAAAATACATATGATGTATACTGCCTTCTGTTCAGCAATTATAAAAGTAGTACAGGCTACTATTTTTAATGGCTTTTTTTTTTCAAATTTGGTGGGGAGCATTGAAAAGAATGGTGCTGATTTCCAGTATTCTAGGACTTTCTGTTCAATATACAGTTAATATTGCCAATAAAATGTTGCACTGCTATGATTTTTATTACTCTGGCCTTCAGATGCAATTATATTGCTTAGTAGATAGTCAACAAAGGTTTTTAAGAATGAAATCTGCAGGTGTCTGGATTTCAGGCACTAAGTTCATTGTGACGGATGGGACGAAAACTCTGTGACGGATGGGACAGCGGGAGATTTGTGACGGATGGGACACCATGAAATCTCCAGTTTATTTATTGCAAAACTAAATCAAGAAAAATACAACCATATATTTACTTTATGGCTTGCATATAGAAGATATTAATATCATAATTTATTTTTATATCTATCAAAATATACTTTTTAAAAGAAAAATTCATTAAAATTGTGACAGATGGGACAAAAAATATTGCTAATTTTGTGGTGCCGTTTGTGGAGTACACAGAGTAAAAACCAAAACCAAGTGCTTTTGTCTTTAATTTCATCACATGAAAGTAGCTATTAGTAATAGAATAACAGGTCTTTGAATAATTATATTTATTCTTTTCAAGGCAGGAAAAGAAGGGAAAAGATATGAAATTGATACATATTTTACATAGGAGCGTGTAAATACACATATTTTCATAACCGTCCTATATGATTTTAAAATTTTTTGTAAAATTAAACTAGGATATATGCTTACCAATTAAAACATAAAAGTAAATTAATACGAAAAATTTGAAAATTCTCCAAAAGTGGGAAGTTAAGCTGGAATTACCCAGGGGCCATAATTCAGGAAATTACATTCCGATAGCCGCAAATATCGAAAGGAACCAAGATCTTTGGGTTACAAACATGCATGTCAAGTTTCATCAAAATCGGTTCAAAATTGTGACCTCTATAGGGTCCACAAGCTAAAAACGTGATTTTTCGTACAATCAGGGGCCATAATCCATGAAGTTTTGATCCGATACATGCCAATATCGAAAGCAGCCGAGATCTTTTGGGGTTAAACCTATATTTCAAGTTTCGTCAAAATCGGATAAGAATTGTGACCTGTAGAGAGTCAACAAACAAATTGTGGACGGACGGACGTCCGGACGGACAGGGGCGACGACATAATACGTCCACATGAAAATGTGGGCGTATAAAAAGGGTGATTTTTCGGACAATCAGGGGCCATAATTCAGGAAATTACATTCCGATAGGCGCAAATATCGAAAGGAACCAAGATCTTTGGGTTATAAACATGCATGTCAAGTTTCATCAAAATCGGTTCAAAATTGTGACCTCTATAGGGTCCACAAGCTAAAAACGTGATTTTTCCTACAATCAGGGGCCATAATCCATGAAGTTTTCATCCGATACATGCCAATATCGAAAGCAGCCGAGATCTTTTGGGGATAAACCTATATTTCAAGTTTTGTCAAAATCGGATAAGAATTGTGACCTGTAGAGGGTCCACAAACAAATTGTGGACGGACGGACGTCCGGACGGACAGGGGCGACGACAATATACGTCCACATAAAAATGTGGGCGCATAAAAATGTCATATTTTTTTTTTTTTCTTTTTTTATCACAAATAGGCCTATCTTAATAACTGCATATGCAGATTTATTCTTTGTGAAAGAGAGCACTTTGAAATTATGAGTGTCAGAAGTGAGACTCCATTATTAATTATTATCACGTTTATTTCCTGAAGTAGACAATTTCACTGAAGTTTATTTTATTCGCCAATCACCGTGCGTAATTCACGAACTCGTGTTGAGTAGCCTAATATCAACTACATGTATATAATGATGTCTAAACTTATGACTCGGCATTAAAAATATTTCAGATATGTTCCGATAATAATTGCATTGTGATAGAATGGCTATTTTTTCGAACGTAACACACATGTGTTTCAATAGCCATATTTGGAAACGAGGTCACCAATTGTGGCTCCCGTAAATTTCATTTACAGTAAATATTTTACGATCAATTGATATAATCATGTTTTGAAATCAACCTCTTTTATTGTGAAAAGAAAAAAGATAGGTTGCCAGGCAACGAAACATACGCCCACAGCAGCTAAATCGTCCGGGCAGTCAATAAGGGTTGTCGCATATTTTTCCTTTTTTTGGTAATGAAACATTTGTAATACACTAAAATCGGATTAAGAGTAACAACCCATTATGTAATTATCTGAAAATCATAAGAATTTGTTTGCTTTTTATAAAGTTTTGCCCCGCGCTTATAATTGAATAAGTATAGGAAACATTTAACATCATGGATTTAGCTGTTCAGTTATCGTAATTCAATGAAAATCAAAATACTTGTTCGTTTTCAACACCTTAAACTCTGTGTATCAATATGAAGTCAATCGGATGATAAGTTTAGCATCTATTGTTGCACAAGGTTTTTTGAAGTGATCAAGGGAGATAACTCTGGAAGTAATTATTTGAAATCGCTGAAAATCAGTAGGATTCTTCGTCTCATGACCTTAAACAGTGTGTGTAAATTTAAAGTCAATCGGATATTAACTTTGGCATCTAGAGCATCCACAGGAGTTTTTGATGTGATCAAGGGCCATAACTCTATTAATAATAATTATCAGAGATCGCTGAAAATCATTAGGCTTCTTCGTCTCATGACCTTAAACACTGTGTATAAATTTAAAGTCAATCAGATATTAACTTTGGCCTCTAGAGCATCCACAAGATTTTTTGGCACTAATTATCGGAAATCCCTGAAAATCTATAGGCTTCTTCGTCTTATGACCTTAAACACTGTCTATGAATTTAAAGTCAATCGGATATTAACTTTGGCTTTTAGAGAATCCACAAGATTTTTTGAAGTGATCAAGGGCCATAACTCTAGCACTAATTATCGTATATCGCTGAAAATCAATAGGCTTCTTCATCTTATGACCTTAAACACTGTGTATAAATTTAAAGCCAATCGGATATCAACTTTGGCCTCTAGAGCATCCACAAGATTTTTTGAAGTGATCAAGGGCCATAACTCTGGCAGTTATTATCGGAAATCGCTGAAAAACAATAGGCTTCTTCGTCTTTTGACCTTAAACACTGTGTATAAATTTAAAGTCAATCGGATATTAACTTTGGCTTTTAGAGCCTCCACAAAATTTTTGAAGTGATCAAGGGCCATAACTCTAGCACTAATTATCGGATATCGCTGAAAATCAATAGGCTTCTTCGTCTTATGACCTTAAACACTGTGTATAAATTTAAAGTCAATCGGATATTAACTTTGGCTTTTAGAGCGTCCACAAGATTTTTTGAAGTGATCAAGGGCCATAACTCTGGCACTAATTATCGGAAATCGCTGAAAATCAATAGGTTTCTTCGTCTTATGACCTTAAACACTGTGTATAAATTTAAAGTCAATCGGATATTAACTTTAGCCTCTAGAGCGTCCTTAAGCAATTGTGGACGCCGGACCGACGGACGAACGGACGGACGGACAGGGGTGACGACAATATACGACCACATTTCAATGTGGGCGTATAAAAATAAATTTTAAGTTGAGTTATGAGGTCACTGCCGATTAGCGTAAACGATGACAGATTCCAATGAGTATCGTATTTCAGACCCGCGGCATGGTTTTTAAAAATATTGGAATGGAAAACTAACGAACAAATTTTTAATTCTACATGTATAATGGTTGTAAATATATGAAACTAGCATGCAAACAAAAATGAACCTTGCGTGCATGTTTCATTTGCTAAATTGATTTACTGATGCTGCTATTTCATACAATTAACGGGCTAATTACTATATTATGGTACATTCGTTTCGCGTAAGTGTTCCACATCTATAATCGAAAGTTTAAATTCCTAAAAAGGGGCGCATTTAGGCATTAATAGAGTTGTGTTTGTACACGTTATTTTCTGGATTATATGATCCCAAAACACCTATCAAAGAATGTTTTGTTGGGTGAATTTGGATGTTGTTAAATATAAAATGGATGTACTGAGTGATAAGGCGTATTACAATTACAAAACAGTCATATGGTGAGTATAGACTAGTTGTTTAAATTCTATACTATAGTACTAGCTAGTGTGGATCGGGCTATTGTGGTAGTAATTTCCATCATTCAAATTATATGTGTAACCTGGCTATGTTTAGTTTTTAAAAAAAATATGGTAAAACCGTTCTGTCCATATAGACTACCGATCCACTAAAAATAAATCGAAAGATATTTTAAGACACTAAGAGTAAATTATCAGTGTTATAAATCATGTGTGGGCTATTCAGAAGTTAAAGTAAATGCCTGCCACTCGACAGTCTATGCACATTTAATATTATCCATGGTTTCCAAAATTTATATTTATATGCTTTCTTTTTGACACATATGCATATCTATATTCAATATTATTCTGATTGTGTCATTTCAGGCCATACATTTTTATTATGGAAGAAGAAAAACACAGCACCAGAAGAAAAAGAAAATTAGAAAATGGAATACAGAAATTTGAGGGATAATTAATAATATAGTAATGTTATTGTAATTGTTTGCAGTTTTTTTTTCAGAATGCATGTAAATAAACACTTTGAAATAGTAATATATAAGATTTCATTAAAATTTCGGTGAGATTTCAGTAAAATTTCAACAAGATTTCAGTAAAATTTCAGAATTTATTTAAAATATTATTGAAATTTCAGTGAGAGATTTGGTCAAAATATTATTGAAATTTCAGTGAGATTTTACCGAAATTTCAGTGAGATTTTACAGAAATTTCAGTGAGATTTTACTGAATTTCAGTGAAAAATTTGGTCAAAATTTTATTGAAATTTCACCGAAATCTCATTGAGTCAACAAGTTTTTCAGTGTATTACAAATGTTTCATTACCGAAAAAAGTAAAAATATGCGACAACCCTTGTTGACTGCCCGGACGATTTAGCTGCTGTGGGCGTATGTTTCGTTGCCTGGCAACCTATCTTATTTAACTTTGTGAACGCTCCAACGCCAAAGGTTATCATCTGATTTGTATGAAATTTATATGCACCATTTAGATTAGTGGAACGACACAGCCTATTGAAGTTCATCAAAATTATTACTTCTCGAGTTATGGCCCTTGTTTCACTTTGTTTAACTGTGTTAATGCTCAACTGATGAAAGTTATCATCCGATATGTATGAAATTTATATGCATCATTTAAATTTGTGAAACGGAGGTCTATTGAATTTCAGTAATTTCTGTCAATTATTTCTTAGATTTATGGCCCTTGTTTCAGGGAATATTTTACTTTTTTACATTTGATTAGCAGTTTCCAGAAAAATTGTGTAAGAATGCTAATCAATTGTATAATTGAGTAGCAAATTTTTTACATTTGATTAGCAGTTTCCAGAAAAATTGTGTAAGAATGCTAATCAATTGTATAATTGAGTAGCAAAATTTACCAATTGATTAGCAGTTTTTTAGTATGTAATAGAATTCTTATTTCACATAATTAGGCCTGTATGTGACAATAACAATACCCACATTATTTGTATTACCAAACGGTTGTTTATATTTATATATAAAATAAAAATAAAAGTATGTGACCACATGTTATTCTTTGTACGAAACCTGGACATTCTTTATTTACTTCATACTCTAGTCAGATCTTTTCTGCGTCATATTTCCTCACCCAATCTTGAACTGTTGCTAATTTTAATGTCGAATTTGAAGATAGAACATAATATCATGTGTTTGAATTTCGCGACGTACCCTCGATCATCCGGTAATTTTATCTTGTAGTGTTTTGAATGTCTGTCTTGACGAATGTGACTACAACAGATATAGAAAGAAAGTATGTAGTGTTGTCATCTCTGTCATCAAAACTTTTTACGTCTATAAATAGCAGACGTCAACATGTACTGCTCTCGTTCCACTGGACCGTTGCAGAGGCACGTAAAGAGTCTTCATGATATAGACAATAAAATTGCGAGATTTCAGATTTGTTTTGATGTGTTTTACGATACTGAATGGTTTTAAAGTTAAAATTAATTTTCAAAACTTTGATTCGCGCTGAAGCAGGGTTTTAAGCTAATAATGCTAATCAAATATGAATTTGATTCGCAAAATCGGACGTTTGAGTCTCAAATTGCGATACGAACCTGGTTAAAATATTCCCTGCCTTGTTTTATTTTGTGAACCTTGTGAACATTCAAATAACAAAAGTTATCATCCGATCTGTATAAAATTTATATGCATTATTAAGATTAGTAAAACGAAAAAGCCTGTCAAATTCTGTAAATTATTTCGAGAGTTAAGGCTCTTATTTCAATTTGTAGAACCTTTGTGAACCCTCAAAAATTATAATCTGATCTATATGAAATTTCACCGAAATCTCATTGAAATTTCAGTGAAATCTCATTGAAATTTCAGTGAAATCTCATTGAAATTTCAGTGAAATCTCATTGAAATTTCAGTAAAATCTCACTGAAATTTCAATAATATTTTGACCAAATTTCAGTGTGTATTTTCACAGGGGTAGTCATTGTGATCATCTATCTTTTTTTAGAATGTAGAAGAAACAGAACTATTTGACACAAAAACAAAGTTCTAGAATACAATAATTAATTCTTTATTCTAATTCTACTGACCCAACAAACCTTTTCATGTTTAATTTATGCAATGTATTCTAATTTGCATGTAAAAAAATAGGATTGGATATTAATGTACTTATATTTGTCAGATGGAATAAATTAAAAGCACAATTTGTGCGATTAATGTCTTTATTAGTTTCAAGGTGAACTAAAAATATCAGTAAATTAACAGTAAATTTCCACTCATAAATCTCTTCTTATGGTCACATGTTATGTTTATATCTTGTCATAGAAATACTACAATAATCAAGGTCTTTGTTATACAAAACTGATAATATTAGTTCATTACAACAGGAACAGCAAGCACCATCCTTCACATATATTTATCTTAAAAGTAAAGATATGTACTTCATTAGAATTTATTAATATAATTGTTTGATTGTGAGTGGTTTTAAACTCTATAGTGAAATTTTATTCTGGAATGTTGTGGCTTCAGATATTCCCTAAATTGACCAAATGTTTAAATTTTCATTAAAACATATGCAAATAAAACAACCAATTTTAAGCTAGGTTGCCAGGCAACAAAACATACGCCTAGAGCAGCTAAATTGTCTGAGCTTTTGACAAGTATTTACAAATCAATTTCATAAAGATCAGATCATAATTTTCGTCATTTGAGACTTCACGTTCTACAAACTGAAACAAGGACCTTAACTCAAGAAGAAATTTACAGAAATTAAATTGTTGAAATTTCAAAAAAAATTTTGGTTTTGTCGTTACAGCGTTCACAAGGTTCAACAAAGTCAACAAAGACCCTCAATCCAGAAGAAATTAATGGAAATTATTGAAATTAAATAGGCTTCTTCATCTCCCTAACATAAACAATTTAAAAAAAATCAGATGATAAATGAAGTCTGTAGAGTGTTCACAAGAAATTGTGGATGGCGTACGGGGTGATGTGGGTGTATAAAAACCAACAATGAAATAAAAGTCTCAAGAACAATTGCATGTAAAGCGGTGTCAGTCCTCGAAATTAAGAATTTTCTACCACGGCACAAAAAAATGAAAAATGCCGTGGCAGAATGGTACTGCTACGGCACCACGGCATTTTATTTTATTTCAAGATCAATGCTTTTCTTAACTTTTCAAGATGGATAAAATTTATTTATTCACGTCACAAAATTTGACGCGAATCGGTAACGTGTGGTCGTGCGAGCTCAAAAACATGCGAACAATTTCCTGCTTACGCAAATTGAAATATCAGTTACGTTAACAAATTTATTCGCATTTGATCAATATTGATACAGGATGACTTTGTGACACTGGTCTAAATAATTAGTATTATACCATAAACTCAATTCATTCATTCTTCATTCTTGCCATTTCATTTCTCCATCAGTCTTACTGGTACTTTCACTTTAACAGATGACGTATTTTTTACATCAGGTTACAGGTTTACTCAAATTTTTTTTTTTTATACAAATGGAAACGAAAGTGTTGGTTTACTAAAAATTAATACTTTTTTTTATATAAATCGAAATGTACGGTGTAAGCCATGCTGTACGGTGCCGGTGGTACAATGGCCCGTATGTAGGTCGTCTACTTTGACCCCCACATGGCATAGCTTACCTGCCAATGTAAACGATTTTACTGTCCTGTCTATTTTAATATTATTTCATCACATCAAATTATTCTGTTTCCTCTTGAAACTTGGTTTGTAGAGTGTTGAGGTTAATATACTATTTTATTTTGTCAATCAGTCGGTACATTGGGGCTATTACGCTCCGTTACATAGGACGTAGTAATTATAAACAAAGGATGTAAATCGGTCCAGGTCCATCGAATGTGACAAACGATACAGTTGTCTTAAAAATACAAATGGACGAGAATGGTAACATTGTTCGGGCCCGTATCTACAGGGGGGCACGGGGGGCATGGCCCCCCCCCCCTGCTCAGAAATTGCTAACAATGATTAAAGTATACACAATACCTTATTTTAACCTAAAAAAGCTATTTTTTTTTTGTTTGAATACTTATTTTAAAATGCTTATTAGACGCCTAGGTAGCATGATGATTACAACAGTCTGTTAGAATAACCTTTCCGAAAATTTCCTCAAAAGTTCGCCCCCCTACCAAAAGGTAATGCCCCCCCCCCCCCGCTTAATGGTGTCTAGATACAGGCCTGACATTGTTCATGCATTAGCCAGAGTATTGGCAACAGTCCGTGTACATCTATGTCTATTTTAGTTTATAATAATCGTTGAAAAAAAACACTGTAAACGGTAAAGCATGAATATGCCTGCAGCACATGGGTTAAAAGTGTACCAGTATTGGTATTCGGTAATTGCAATATATTTGTCAGACTTTCGTATACAAAATGATAAATTTACATGACGTTATTACATGGTCAATCGACATCCTCCTGGTACTATTCTATAATCGATGCAGTCACCATAATTTTAAGGATCGTAAGATCTACCACGGCAAAAAAGATAGGTTGCCAAGCTAAGTCGTCCGGGCAGTCAACAAGGGTTGTCGCATATTGTTTCTTTTATCAGTAAGGAGAACATTTACAACACATGATAATCTTATTACGAGTAATAGCCCATTAAATAATTATCAGAAATGATTAGAATAGTTTTGATGGTTTGTCTCAAGGCCTTTGTCAAAGTGATCCACTGCCAGAAATTATCAATGAAAATCAAATAGGATTCTTCGTATCATGACCCTAAACACTGTGTACAAATTTAAAGTCAATCGGATATTAACTTTAGCCTTTAGAGCATTCACAGGGTTTTTCAAAGTGATCAAGGGTCATAACTCTGGCAGTAATTATCGGATATCGCTGAAAATAAATAGGCTATTTTGTATCATGACCGTAAATAGTGTGTATAAATTTAAAGTCAATCGGATATTAACTTTAGATTTTTCAAAGTGAACAAGGGTCATAACTCTGGCAGTAATTATCGGATATTGCTGAAAATCAATAGGCTTCTTTGTATCATGGCTTTAAACACTGTGTATAAATTTAAATTTAATCGCATATTTACTTTAGCCTCTAGCGCGTTCACAAGATTTTTCAAAGTGATCAAGGGTCATAACTCTGGCAGTAATTATCAGATATCACCGAAAATCAAAAGGCTTCCTCGTCTCATGACCTTAAACACTGTGTATAAATTTAAAGTCAATCGGATATTAACTATAGCCTCTAGAGTGTTCACAAGGTTTTTCAAAGTGATCAAGTATCACCGAAAATCAATAGGTTTCTTCGTCTCATGACCTTAAACACTGTGTATAAATATAAAGTCAATCGGATGTTAACTTTAGCCTCTAAAGCGTTCACAAGATTTTTCAAAGTGATCAAGGGTCATAACTTTTGCAGTAATTATCAGATATCACCGAAAATCAATAGGCTTCGTCGTCTCATGCCCTTAAACACTGTGTATAAATTTAAAGTCAATCGGATATTAACTTTAGCCTCTAAAGTGTTCACAAGATTTTTCAAAGTGATCAAGGGTCATAACTCTGGCAGTAATTATCAGATATCACCGAAAATCAATAGGATTCTTCGTCTCATGACCTTAAACACTGTGTATATATTTAAAGTCAATCGGATATTAACTATAGCCTCTAGAGCGTTCACAAGATTTTTCAAAGTGATCAAGGGTCATAACTCGAGCAGGAATTATCGGATATAGCTGAAAATCAACAGGCTTCTTCGTCTCACGACCTTAAACACTGTGTATAAATTTAAATTCAATCGGATATTAACTTTAGCCTCTAGAGTGTTCACAAGATTTTTCAAAGTGATCAAGGGTCATAACTCGAGCAGGAATTATCGGATATTGCTGAAAATCAACAGGCTTCTTCGTATCATAACCTTACACACTGTGTACAAATTTAAAGTCAATCGGATATTAACTTTAGCCTCTAGAGCGTTCACAAGATTTTCAAAGTCATAACTCTGGCTGGTAGTAATTATCGGATATCACCGAAAATCAATAGGCTTCGTCGTCTCATGACCTTAAACACTGTGTATAAATTTCAAGTCAATCGGATATTAACTATAGCCTCTAGAGCGTTCACAAGATTTTTCAAAGTGATCAAGCGTCATAACTCTGGTAGTAATTATCGGATATCGCTGAAAATCAATAGGCTTCTTTGTAGTCATAACTCTGGCAGTAATTATCGTGATATCTGATTCTCATGACCTTAAACACTGTGTATATATTTAAAGTCAATCGGATATTAACTATAGCCTCTAGAGCGTTCACAAGATTTTAAATTTAAATTCAATCTGATATTAACTTTAGCCTCTAGAGTGTTCACAAGATTTTTCAAAGTGATCAAGGGTCATAACTCTGGCAGTAATTATCGTGATATCTGATTCTCATGACCTTAAACACTGTGTATATATTTAAAGTCAATCGGATATTAACTATAGCCTCTAGAGCGTTCACAAGATTTTTCAAAGTGATCAAGGGTCATAACTCGAGCAGGAATTATCGGATATTGCTGAAAATCAACAGGCTTCTTCGTCTCACGACCTTAAACACTGTGTATAAATTTAAATTCAATCGGATATTAACTTTAGCCTCTAGAGTGTTCACAAGATTTTTCAAAGTGATCAAGGGTCATAACTCGAGCAGGAATTATCGGATATTGCTGAAAATCAACAGGCTTCTTCGTATCATAACCTTACACACTGTGTACAAATTTAAAGTCAATCGGATATTAACTTTAGCCTCTAGAGCGTTCACAAGATTTTTCAAAGTCATAACTCTGGCTGGTAGTAATTATCGGATATCACCGAAAATCAATAGGCTTCGTCGTCTCATGACCTTAAACACTGTGTATAAATTTCAAGTCAATCGGATATTAACTATAGCCTCTAGAGCGTTCACAAGATTTTTCAAAGTGATCAAGCGTCATAACTCTGGTAGTAATTATCGGATATCGCTGAAAATCAATAGGCTTCTTTGTAATCATGACTTTAAACACCATGTATAAATTTAAATTCAATCTGATATTAACTTTAGCCTCTAGAGTGTTCACAAGATTTTTCAAAGTGATCAAGGGTCATAACTCGAGCAGGAATTATCGGATATTGCTGAAAATCAACAGGCTTCTTCGTATCATAACCTTACACACTGTGTACAAATTTAAAGTCAATCGGATATTAACTTTAGCCTCTAGAGCGTTCACAAGATTTTTCAAAGTCATAACTCTGGCTGGTAGTAATTATCGGATATCACCGAAAATCAATAGGCTTCGTCGTCTCATGACCTTAAACACTGTGTATAAATTTCAAGTCAATCGGATATTAACTATAGCCTCTAAAGTGTTCACAAGATTTTTCAAAGTGATCAAGGGTCATAACTCTGGCAGTAATTATCAGATATCACCGAAAATCAATAGGATTCTTCGTCTCATGACCTTAAACACTGTGTATATATTTAAAGTCAATCGGATATTAACTATAGCCTCTAGAGCGTTCACAAGATTTTTCAAAGTGATCAAGGGTCATAACTCGAGCAGGAATTATCGGATATTGCTGAAAATCAACAGGCT
Organism: Patella caerulea; assembly: GCA_036850965.1. Taxonomy (NCBI): domain Eukaryota; kingdom Metazoa; phylum Mollusca; class Gastropoda; family Patellidae; genus Patella; species Patella caerulea. Next base: position 41,554,089 of record JAZGQO010000001.1, on the reverse strand, counting down.
TCTTCGTCTCACGACCTTAAACACCGTGTATAAATTTAAAGTCAATCGGATATTAACTTTAGCCTCTAGAGTGTTCACAAGATTTTTCAAAGTGATCAAGGGTCATAACTCGAGCAGGAATTATCGGATATTGCTGAAAATCAACAGGCTTCTTCGTATCTTGACCTTACACACTGTGTACAAATTTAAAGTCAATCGGATATTAACTTTAGCCTCTAGAGCCTTCTGGTAGTAATTATCGGATATTGCTGAAAATCAATAGGCTTCTTCGTCTCACGAAGTGCTTTCCACGGACAAGAAGACAATGAACGAAAGTTCGTTAAATCCGGAATTATCGGAGTTCTTAAGTAGTATTAAGGTAGGCATCGATAGCCTAACGAAAGGCCAAGATCGTCTCAACAATCGTGTAGAAGAATTGGAAAAGTTTAATTCAAGTAAAGCCGAGTTTGTTGACCAAAACTCTGTTGACCACGCTCAACAAGGGCGACGCCAATTGCATTTGTATCAAAATCAACCTACCGCTACTTCAATCTTAGAAGATACGGAAGCTGAAGGACAGAAAAGTGACTTGCCAACTGCAAGGCATCTAACGTCGCCAGTAGGCCAGGATTTACACCCAGAAGAGGGTGATGTTGGTCCCCGTTTGACATCGGCAGCCGACATTCAGAGTACAAATCAATAAAAGATTCATTCACAAAAATTAAACTTCCTAACAGCTTGAAAGTGTTAGATAGCAAAAATGGTATTAAACGAGAGGACCAGGCGCAACTTGCCATTATTTCAAAGTGTAGCCGTTACACTGAGACAGCATTAAGATATTTAGCGACCTGCCCTCCAGAAGATTTTTCAAAGTGATCAAGGGTCATAACTCGAGCAGGAATTATCGGATATTGCTGAAAATCAACAGGCTTCTTCGTATCTTGACCTTACACACTGTGTACAAATTTAAAGTCAATCGGATATTAACTTTAGCCTCTAGAGCCTTCTGGTAGTAATTATCGGATATTGCTGAAAATCAATAGGCTTCTTCGTCTCACGAAGTGCTTTCCACGGACAAGAAGACAATGAACGAAAGTTCGTTAAATCCGGAATTATCGGAGTTCTTAAGTAGTATTAAGGTAGGCATCGATAGCCTAACGAAAGGCCAAGATCGTCTCAACAATCGTGTAGAAGAATTGGAAAAGTTTAATTCAAGTAAAGCCGAGTTTGTTGACCAAAACTCTGTTGACCACGCTCAACAAGGGCGACGCCAATTGCATTTGTATCAAAATCAACCTACCGCTACTTCAATCTTAGAAGATACGGAAGCTGAAGGACAGAAAAGTGACTTGCCAACTGCAAGGCATCTAACGTCGCCAGTAGGCCAGGATTTACACCCAGAAGAGGGTGATGTTGGTCCCCGTTTGACATCGGCAGCCGACATTCAGAGTACAAATCAATAAAAGATTCATTCACAAAAATTAAACTTCCTAACAGCTTGAAAGTGTTAGATAGCAAAAATGGTATTAAACGAGAGGACCAGGCGCAACTTGCCATTATTTCAAAGTGTAGCCGTTACACTGAGACAGCATTAAGATATTTAGCGACCTGCCCTCCAGAAAATCCAGAAATTCGTCATTTATTTTCAATATTGTCAGCTGAAATTAATTATCTGCAAGGAGAATATGCTAGCCTTCTAGTACAAGGGACATTTGATAAAGAGACTTCTAAACTTTTTAAGTGTTTTGAGAGAAATAACTCTACATTTCAGGGAGAGTCATTAAACAATCTAAAAACTGCGGCTGAAATCTCTGCCACAAAATACCGTACACAGAATTCTCAGTTCAAGAGTGAGAGGACTTTTCCAAGAAGGGGTCGTTTCCAATCGAACTTTAGACGACAAAATCAACGTTCTCCTGGTTACTATAATAACAATAGTGATCCATATAGGAATTCTCAACAAAATATTCCTACTGATAGACAGGAATCTGAAAATTCATAACCCTTAGTGTCAATGGGGTTTACAGACATCAAGTCAAATATATCTGAATGGGAAAATATTCACACCTCACCAGTTGTTGTTGAGTGGCTTAAATCGGGAGTGCATTTACCTTTCAGTAGTGTACCTGCACCATTTGTACATGGAAACAAGGCATTTAATTCTACAGAGAGCAAATTCATTTCCTCGGAACTCAAACGCCTAATAGATAACGGTGTTATACAAAAGTGTGAATTAGAATCAAGTAAACCAATTTGTTTTTCGCCAATTTCATGTGTGCCGAAGAAAAATCACAAGCTGAGACTAATAATAGACTTGCGGCATTTAAACAGTCATATTGTTCAAACGAAATTTCAATACAAGGACATTCAGTCAATCGTTGATTTTATTAATCCCAATGATAAACTCATAACAGTGGATATCCAAGATGGATTCCACCATATTGCGATTTCTCACGATTCTCAGAAATACCTTGGTTTTATCTTTAATGGCGTTATAAATGGTTGAAATTACCCTTTGGCCTGTGTGTAAGCCCTTATTTTTTCACGAAATGTCTCCGACCTATCATTTCGTACCTTCGTAGTGTTGGTTTACATGTATCAGTCTACGTTGACGATTTTATCTTATCTGCAAATGCACAAAATATTGAGGAACAAAGGGATCTTTTTCTTAATACCCTAAAACGCCTTGGGATTTCAGTTAATTTTGAGAAATCGAAACTTATTCCTGCATATACAATTGAATATATTGGGTATATAATTTCCACATGCAATAGTGACAAAAACATTTGGATTCGCATTCCAAGGAAGCGGATTACTAAAGTTCGCCATGATATTCGACGGGTCCTAACCAAAGGACATATATCAGCCAGAGGTTTAGCGCGTATTGCGGGACAATGTGTTCTATGGCCAAGGCGGTAATGCCTGGCAAATTATTGCTGCGTAACGTTTATAGACTTTTACAGACTCAAAAATCTTGGAGTGATACACTTGTTCTCGACACCGGTACTTGTTCGGATTTGATGTGGTGGCATTGTGCCCTTTTATCATGGAACGGTACATCAATTCAGCAACGTGTGATAGAAAAGCAAATGTTTACGGATGCTTCAGCTACAGCTTGGGGCGGTGTACTTGGAAACAGCCAAGCTCGCGGATTGTGGACACCTGCAATGTCTTCAGAACACTCCAATGTTCGCGAAATGATGGCGGTTTTGTTAAGTCTGCGTGCATTTCAGAAGGAGATTCAAAACAAAGTTGTTCAATTGTTGACGGACAACATTTCAACAGTGGCATATATAAATTGCAAAGGTGGTCCCAGTCAAAAACTTACACAAGTAGCCACCTGGATATGGGCAGAATGCCTAAAAAACAATGTGACTTTAGTAGCCAAACATCTATCCGGCAAACTGAATTTCCATGCAGATTTTCTATCAAGGCATATAACTTCGACAGACTGGAAACTACATCCAGCTCTGTTTCGATATATAGACAAAATGTGGGGACCCCACACTATCGATCGCTGTGCCTCCCTAGTTACAACACAAATTCCAACTTACAACAGCTACTACTCGGACCCAGAGTGTGTAGGAATCGACTGTCTTGCCCAGTCCGACTGGGGAATCCACAACAACTATGTCAACCCCCCATTCAGGATTTTAAACAAAGTGTTGGACGTGATTGTGGCCCAAAAGGCCTGTGCAACCGTGATAGCACCCAAATGGGTTACCAAACCATGGTACCAACGAATAATCCAAATGTCGATAAGTCCACCCATCCGGATACCAAACAACAGTCGGACATTCATAAATTTCGGTCAGACACCGGAACCTCTAAAAAATCCACGGTGGCACATCTTTGCTTGGAGGATTTCTGGCGAGCTCGCCTAAAACATGAAGGTTGGTCAGACAGAGCAATCGAACAGTTTTATAACAGTTGGGCCACGTCCACTTCTAAACAATATGACTCTTATGTGAATAAATTATGTTACTTTTGTACCCAACAGGGTACTATTTTTCCTCCGAGCCCAAATAACTCTGCATGTTTTTCTGAATTTTTGTGTTGTTTAAGTGACAAAAGTGACAGGCCTGAATCTCAATTAAAGATGGCTATAACAAGTTTATATTCTGCTTTAGATTTACCAAATCCAATATCGAATGAATTAAAAAGATTAATGTCAGGTTTGGTAAAATCTGGCACTAAAAAGCCAGCCAAACGTACTTCAGTTATGCCTATTAAGCCTTTTATGGTTTGTTTTCAGGATTGGCCTAATACAGAGAGGTAAGTATTAAACAGCTTCGCTTAAAATCTGTTACCCTATTGGCACTTGTTTTAATGACTAGGCCCTCAGATTTGGCACCTAGGTCAAAAACGTTTGACAGTAAAACTGGATTATTGGATTCTATATTGTTGACCCTTAACAATGTTATTTTTCACTCTGATAAATCTATGTCAATTACTTTGTTTGGCATCAAAAATGATACAAATAGGTCTGGGTTTAAAATTCGAATTCCGAAGTCTGACGGTGTAAAATGTTGTCCAGTAGATACATTAAGGATTTATTTAGAGAAGACTTCGGATTTGAAAGTAGAAGGGAGCCCTGTATTTCTTACATTGACTAGGCCATATAGACCTATTAAATCTGACACTATTGCAAAAATTTTAACTGACAGTATCAGTACTGTAGGTTTAGCTGGTCAGGGGTTCACTGCCAAATGTTTCCGTCCAACTGCTGCTAATGCTGCTGTTAAGATGGCATGTAACCCAGACACTGCCATGCACATAGGCAGGTGGAAGTCTCGGGATGTTTTCTATGATCATTATGTGCACCCAATGGCAATGAAGGCATACACTAATCAGATTTTACAATTTGAAGGTTTGGATTATGATAATATTGAACATGAAGATAATGTATAATTCCATTGATTCGTTCATTATTTTATTGTTAATTTCGTAGTATATTTAAATCTCTTACATCATTATAATGTCGGTCATCAGTCAGATGTCTACAGTCTTTAGTTTAAATATCCTTTTGATTTTTTATTTGTAAGTTAATGTGGTATCATGCCGTATTGTTGTGTATTGTATGCATGATTCTATTCTCTCTATTAGGGAAAATATTATTAATAAAACAATATGAAGTGTGACGTAAGTTTGTTATTTTTAATTAACGAAACTGTAGTCACACGATTATTGGTCTGCTATAATATTGTCTGCTAGCTTTGCGTGTTTACCGCAAAGCATTATGGTCTTTGTCAAAAGTGGTTCATGATAATTTGGAACTATGTGATTTATATTATGCTCATTTATTTGATGTTATTTGATATGTTTGTGGAAAGTGTACTTTTGATGGATACAGGGCAAATATTATTAATAAAACAATATGAAGTGTGACGTAAGTTTGTTATTTTTAATTAACGAAACCTTAAACACCGTGTATAAATTTCAAGTCAATCGGATATTAACTTTAGCCTCTAGAGCATTCACAAGAAATGTGGACGATGGACGGACGGACAGACAGACCGACGGACGGACGGACGGACGGGGGCGACGGCAATATACGACCACATTTCCATGTGGGCGTATAAAAAATGAATTATGCCATGGCAGATGGGAGTTGCGTCGGCTTTTACCACGGTTTTGCCATTTGCCGTGGTTAATTTTGAGCATTGGGTGTTGAGAGGGATAATTAAATGGAACTCTGCACATTTACATACATAGAGCAGACAAATAATATTCTATGTTTTTGTCGGCTAAAAGTTACACATGTCAAGTTATGAGTGAGGTATCACAAACAAGTACCTAACTGACACAATAATAAATTTTGTTTCGAAACGAATGCAAGATAAATATTTAATAGATCACTACAGATTAAAGTCAATGCTGATATTTAATCAACTTATTTTCACACATTGTGGTTATGCCTATGTGTAGCTAGATATGAAACAAAAGGTATTGTGTTTGTCCAATCACTAATATTTAATATAATATAACACACTGATCAACTCCAAGATCTCCTTTTAGTTTAATATTTTCAATAAAGTTATGTCACTAATCAGTCTTTAATCATAATAATTGCTACACATGCAAACTGATTTAGAAATGTCTTTCTTAATATTTGTGTAGACAGTAATGTGCTGTAAATGACAATATATTGTTTTAAACAATGTAATGATTGGACAAGATTTACGATATACCTGCTATTTTAAAGGGACTATCATGATTTGAACGGTCTCAAAAATAAAAGTCAGAGTATGTATGAAATTTAAGTGCTAAAATATAGAGGAATGGTGTATTTACCGTGTCTCGAAATTTCAGCTCAAAATATTGGATGTAAAGGTCAAAAATGCTTATCCACACAAATAACTCTTTTAAGATTTCTGGTTAATCTTTTTGTTAATCTTTCAGGCTGAATGCAGTAAATGACCCATGTGCTGTACTTGGTAACGAAAGGTAAATTTCACCATCTAATTTTTTTTTAAAAATAGAAGGCTGGTTTTATCCAGACACTGAGTAATACAGCTTTGGACACTGGTTTCCATTTCCAGATTGAGTTAGTTGCTCGGGCCTAAGGTAGAGGATTTGGGGGGATTTTAACACACAATTAAGCAATTTTATTCTTCAAAATCTTTATACTATTATCAGGATTGGCCCATTAAAGCAAATATATTTTAATTCATTCCATGTAGTGTACTGACAAAAATTGCAATCAACCTGTTTTAAATAATTTCTGGTATTGCAGCACTTTGAAAGTTCTTGTACCATGATTACATAATTCGAAGGCAATATTTTCTATAAATTATTTTCTACTCCAGTAGCAATTTAAGTAATCAAGATTCAAGACACCAGATATGTTTACTCTTGCAACATTCTCATAAATAAGAGGATAAATTTATCTACTGACTTTCACACTGCTTACCACATATGTAATCAAAGATATACATAATCGATCTTGAAACATTTATCATTGAGAAACTTCTCATTTATCAGTTTGAGCTTTAGTTATTCTCTGTCCATTATATTTTGAAACCCCAATAATGATTGAGGTTTGTAATGGAAGAAAGAATTTAAGATTTTCTAGTTAAATCATGAGAGATGGACTAAAGACATTGTAACCGAGCACCAAATGCACAAAACTCCTTGCTTTGTTGTATTAATTAAGATGGCTTAACTTACTTATTCTTCACTAAATATGCATAAATTCCACTGCCTTAGGGTTTACGAGAGAGGCAGGCTTTGAGGTCCCATAGACACCAACAAGTTCAGTTGGTGGAAAGGATTTTAGCAGTGGGAGGAAACTATACAACCCAGATAAAACCTACAGGCTTCATAATCGAACTTCAATAATTTCACATGAGCGTAGGGGTTTTTAGCAGTGGAAGAGAACCAGAATATCTAGAGAAAACCCATGAGGTTAGGCAGGAAACCTTCAGCAAAGTAGTAAATACAACAACATATAAACAGCTCTTTTGATTTAAAATGACTGAGGATTTGTTCTCACTGGGTTCAATATCCAAAGATAATTACTTCAGGTAAACTGTAGGATTTTAAACAAGGTCTGGGTAGAAATTCAAAGTGGTGACAGAATTATTCCATAATCCATATCACAGATTGGTGCAATGCTTCATGTAAGATATCACAGACACAATAACACCAAATTTGCTGTTATTAGGGTTTCACACTGCGTAGCTTGTGTGAAACACTATTGTTTTTGTTCGGATTATTATTCTTATTATTATTATTTTTTTTTTTCCATTTTGATCATATCTCAGAAACTACTTGTCGGATTGATCCAATTTTTTCGGTTTTACTGGGAAAGTGGGTGTGACTTAGAGATTAAAGCTATTTCAAACGTTCTGCGACAATGCGAAATGTCCGAAATCACCGAAGTTGTCGTTTTTTTTAAATAATGCCCTAATATTAACAACAATTGTTGGATTGTAACGTTTGATAGATTTTGGCATAGCCAGAGACAAGGCACATGGCAACGGTTCTTTAGAATTTTGAATTTCGACGAATCGTCGGAAATATTAGGCGCCAAAGTTTGGAAATTTAAATTTTGACAAAAAACTTTTTTATTAATGAATATTTTTTGATGGCCTTTTACCCACGGTTAAAGTGTCGTCTGATTTGGGCAAAAATGTTAACATTTTTTGTCCCGATAATTTTCCGTGGCCGCTATTGGCTAATTCAGTTGATCGGTTATAGATAAATTATTTATTACCCGATTTGTATAAAACAAAGTGCATATTCTTCGTGGCCCCAAGTGACATTTTTTTTGTTACCGATGAAGTTTCCTGTCGGCACCGGAAGTGACTTTAATTTAGCAAAAACTACAATTTTGACAGTTCGGTACAACTTTTTGAAAGCAAATATTATTTTTTTCAAATCTTATATGACTGAAAAGATGTGCCATGTAAAGGCGCACAAAACATCGGGCTCAGTTTTTTTAATTTCGATTTCCTTTTCAGGCAATTTGGATTAAAGGATGAAAAAAGGTGTCAAAATAAGCTATTTACAACCCATCCAGCGTCATCATATTAAAAAATATATCTTCGTAACATTCATAATCTCGTAGTAATAACCCATACGAAGAGAATGTATGTGAAAATTAATTTGTAATATGCGCAGTTGCCGAGAAATAGGCAATTTTGCATGAGTCACTTTTCACGTAATTTTGGCTGTAAAAGAATCAATAATTATTCGATTTTCAATTTTCTTTCGCCATTGGATGTCTAATGCCATAGTGGACTATGTCAAACCCTTTTACCTCTTACGCTTCCACCGAAAATGACGTCATTTGCTCAAAACATAAATTTTAGCCCTCAAAAACAATATTTTATTCAAATGAGTCGTACTTGTTATTTGTTTCAAATTATGATATTTGATTCTATTGATCAAATAGAATGAACCCATATGATCATACAGATACCACAAAATGGTTTCTAACTTGTACGGTTGCAGAGAAATGGGCGATTTTCCCTAAGTCACTTTTCAAGGTTTTTGGTCTATAAAAGTGTCAGTTATTATTCGATTTTCATAAAATTTTCACCATATGATATCTTATATCATTCATGATTTCATAGAACTAATTTAACATTTTCAGTATCACCGGAAGTAATGTCATTTTGGCAAAAACTGTATTTTTAGCCTCCAAAACAGACATTTTTTTCAAATGAGTCTGATTTGTAATATATTTAAAATTATGATATTTGATTCCAATCAACAAATAGATTGAACCTATACGATCATATAGATACCAAAAAATAGTTTTTATCATGTGCGGTTGCCGAGAAATAGACGATGTGCTACAAGTCACTTTTCAAGGTTTTTGGTCTATAAAAGTGGCAATTCTTATTCGATTTACACACAATCTTCGCCATATGATGCCTTATGCCATTTCTGATTTCATAAAACTAATTGAACATTTTCATTATTCATTGAAATTTTGCCAGGATCACTTACAAGTAACATATATATAAAATGAATTGATATTGCTGGATTTGGTTGATTCTTCGTCCATTTTATTTGATGTTTACAATGCTTATGTGGAAACCTGTTTAATGGTTTCATTGGTATCGGAAGTGACATATGTTCAAGGGCAACATGGCACCGAAAGTAACGTGGCACCAGTGAAACCCGTCATTCCTGCATGCAGGTCTAGTTATTATTATAACAGTATGAGATAATGTGACTGTGTGACATACTTCAGCACCACAAATGAATTAATCATCAGTTAACCAAATTCAAACTCAGAATGAATGCAAAGGTTGATTCCAATCTTTTGGTTCATTCAGGTAAAATCATGTGAACGCAGCTTGACAGACTTGAAGATCTGATCACAACACTAACTTTCAGAGCATTGGAACACGATTATCAAACAAGGGCAGACGGCTACATAAGGTTTAACATGAAATTGGTCAAATCAAATTATGTTAATTTTTCAACCATGACATGGTTAATGGATGTTTATGATAGTATTGGTAATGTTGTAGGTCATGCCAATAAAAACATGTCTGGTAAAAAGGTCAGGGAAACATCAATGCCATTTTACTAGACAACTTAAAGAATTATGAACATGCCCTGTACAGCTGATCATATAATAACCTATATTCTATTGGTTTAATAAAACAAATGTTAGTCCAAAGTCTCTGATTCATTCCTGGAGTTTTTGATGGTTATTGGGATGGCTGAAAGCCAGTGGAGAGTCACACAGATATATAAGGCCCTATATTTTTTGTCATTTTTCAAACCCACAAAGTTTTGGATTCTTCATCTCATGACCTTAAACACAATCGAATATTAACTTTAGCCTCTATCAGTAATTATCGGAAATTGCGGAAAATCAATGGGCTTCTTCGTCTCATGACCTTAAACAATGTATATCTATAAATCTAAAGTCAATTGAATATTAACTTTAGCCGCTAGAGGGCCCCCACAAGAGTTTGTGAAATGATCAAGGCCCACAAATCTCGCAGTAATTATCGGAAATCGCTGAAAATCAAAACTCCTTAATCTCATGTCCTCAAACACTGTGTATATATTTAAAATCAATCAGATTTTAACTTAAGCCTCTGGAGCAAATTGCTTGTGGACGCCGGACGGACAGATGGACGGGGCGACGACAATATACGACCAAATCAGCTTTGTTGCTGTGACCAGGTGATGTCGTTGCAACGAAGATGTCGGCCGCCTATCAAGTTTTTGTCAACAGGCAGAAATCAAACTATAGTCAATTTAAATGGCAATTTTTTTTTTGAAACAGCGAACCGCAATCTAATTAAAATATAGATCTATATTTCGTTTCATTTTTTATACTTTCGATGGCCTACACTCATGTAGATCTAACAAGTTATAGTGGGAGCTCACGTTCTATGACGTCAGGTATCAAGCACTGTACATTTGATCCAATAACATCAGTCATTCGATTAACCAATTAGCGACCGCCATGCTTTTTAAAATCTACTTTTGTTTTGTTTTGATTTCTATCCGCTGGTAACATCTACCCACAGTTCCATGCATGAAAAGGTCAAACAGTCGATTCGACAGACCATTTGATTGGCTGACCCCTCATTTCAGGCAGAACACAAGACAAATAACAAGTCCTCCAGATCCAAGAGTAGTGAAGACAAGTAAAAACGAAATTTTGAACTATAAAAAACAAAACGAAATTGGCCCTGTTTTAATCAGACTGAGCGAACCGTGGCAAAATGTATTTGACAGCTTTTAATTTGTTTGTATCGGACACTATGGATTATTTTTGTGACAACGTTAAATAGGAACATTCTTGAATGCATGATTTTATTGAAATTACATGTTGCTTTGAAATCTGATTTTGTTAAACAATTGTGTTAAGTTTAGTGGTAGTTTGGCATTTTTAACCATGGATTTTGTCATGCATAGCAGAAATTATGAACAATATATTTAAACAACAGTTTTCTCGAAATAGGCCTTTCTGAACTCTTGATGTAGTAAGGTAGAGCAATGATTTGGTATCATTAGGCAGCTTATGACATTCGCTTTCAGATGACATATAACTTATGGTCATCAACACACGTAATTTGTAATGGGGAATAATTAAACTATTGAATTGATTGGTGCATACGAGCGTAAAATAATTTAACGCAGTTGGAATTGGACGGAGAGCAGAAATTACATGTACCTTCTTAATTAGCCCATAAAAGTAGGAAACTAATCCCCATTTCATAGTACCTTCCCTCACTACATATTTGGAAGATTTCCTTATTATCTTCCCCTTTTTGGACAGTTTCTATTAAATAAATGAAGACCGGTAATTATTGAGGAATATTATTGACATGAACTTTACTTTACTCAATATAATTCAGAATACGCAATAATCTATGTTGAAGTCTGTCATTATTAAAGGGAATGGGTGAAAGCTTATTGATTTGAATCTGACGACTTCTAGTGACCATATTCTAGCATTGGTAAATCTCCACTAAATATTTGCAACCGAAAGCCTGTAGAATATGTGGGAGTACATGTGTAGATTATTAAACAGTTTTAAGAATGTTACTGTCATACTATTCTTGTTATCAAGCACCCAAGTTTGACTCACATCTGATTGACAAAACATAACATACCCCATAAAACCCTGAAGGGTTGTAGCAAGAGTTTGCCATAAGCCATTTTAACCTTTAACGTCCTACAATGTTAAAGGGAATATCCTGATTTGAACAGAGTCTCAAAAATAAAAGTCTGAATATGAATGAAATTTAAGCGCCGAAATTTAAGCGCCAAAATATAGAGGAATGGTGTAGTTACCCTGTCTCAAAATTTCAGCTCAAAAGATTGAGTTGCTTAGGCATGACGTGCTTATCCAGACACGTAACCCTTTTTATCTTGTATAAATGTCTAGTCCTGTTTGGATTATCACCCTTATTATTATGCCTTTGTCAGTGAATACACTTATAATCTACGATTTCTTCAGCATTCCTGTTTTGCGTTTCTTACGTGGGTTATTATATGATATTTATGCTATGGTTTGTACAATTACATGGTCTCAAAAACTTATAGTTTTTTAGTTTTTACCGTTATTTCATCTAGATTATCGTCCTTTTTTATCAGGAAATTGCACCTTCTAGCGACGACGTCATAACAGCTATAACTACAGATTCACGTCACGCCATTTCAGTTAGCAGATGATGGTCTTACACTCCTTTGCTTCCATGTATTCAGTCTTGTTCTTGTTTCTGTGACGGTTGTAATGTGTGTCCTAATGCATTCAATATACTTCAATCCTCTTCATTATTGATTTAATGCATCTAGTTTTTTAGAACTAGGCCTACTTCTTTGATACATTGATTTAATGCATCTAGTTTTTTAGAACTAGGCCTACTTCTTTGATACATTTAACGGTGTGGTTACTTGTATATCGGAATTTATACAACAATATGCTTGCATTCGTATTTCTTGCAACATATAACAGATCATGACTCATACTGACATTATATAATTATTTTCTTGGGTTTTACTCCCAACTTGTTTTCAAATATGAGTGAAGTCTGTGCCACCACAGGCCCGGGTCTGTACAGCCCAGTGGACGCTTACGGCTAGCCCCCGGATCCATTTACTCTTTTTGATTTGTTTTTTGTTTGTGGTCTCTTAGCATGATGTCTTATCTGTATATTTGTTTTTGTGTAGAATTGTGTGTCCCCCTGCACTTACTATTAGATTTTAGGTCAGTTTTTAGGTCTGGTTTTATCCAGATGAAGACTGAACGGTTTAAGTTGTTTGAAAACTTATCACATATTGAGTAAGTTGCTCGGGCCTAAGGTAGAGAATTTCTGAGATTTTAACAAAATAGGTTGCCAGGCAACGAAACATACGCCCACACAGCAGCCAAATCGTCCGGGCAGTCAACAAGAGTTGTCGCATATTAAGGAATTATCAGAAAATCATTAGAATTTGTTTGGTTTTTATAATCAAACGTTTTTTTTTTTAAAATCAGATAATAATTGTGACCTCCAGAGGCACAACAAGCTAAAAAGGGTGATTTTTCGTACAATCAGGGGACATAATTCAGGAGGTAATGACCCGATGGGCGCAAATATCGAAAGGAACCAAGATCTTAGGGTTATAAACATACATGTCAAGTTTCATCAAAATCGATTCAAAATTGTGACCTCTATAGGGTCCACAACCTTGATATAACATATTTTCACACTACTCGTGTACATATGGCGGCCATTTTGTCTGTCAATTCTAGTCCGATTTTCACGTAATTCAAACTCTCTCTTCATTACCATGTAACGGTGATATAGTCAAACGTTTTTTTTAAATCGGATAATAATTTTGACCTCCAGAGAGACAAAAAGCGAACAAAAGCGATTTTTCGGACAATCAGGGGCCATAATTCAGGAAGTTACGATCCGATGGGCGCAAATATCGAAAGGAACCAAGATCTTTGGGTTATAAACATACATGTCAAGTTTCATCAAAATCGGTTCAAAATTGTGACCTCTATAAGGTCCACAACCTTGATATAACATATTTTCACACTATTCGCGTACAAACGGCAGCCATTTTGTCCGTCAATTTTGGTCCGATTTTCACGAAATTCGAATTCAACCTTCATAACCATGTAACGGGGATATAATCAAACGTTTTTTTAAATCGGATAACAATTTTGACCTCCAGAGAGACCACAAGCTAAAAAGGGCGATTTTTTGGACAATCAGGGGCCATAATTCAGGAAGTTACGATCCGATGGGCGCAAATATCGAAAGGAACCAAGATCTTTGGGTTATAATAAACATACATGTCAAGTTTCATCAAAATTGGTTCAAAATTGTGACCTCTATAAAGTCCACAACCTTGATATAACATATTTTCACACTATTCGCGTACAAATGGCGGCCATTTTGTCCGTCAATTTTGGTCCGATTTTCACGAAATTCGAAGTCAGCCTTCATAACCATGGAACGGTGATAAAATCAAACGTTTTTTTAAATCGGATAACAATTTTGACCTCCAGAGGAACCACAAGCTAAAAAGGGCAATTTTTCGGACAATCAGGGGCCATAATTCAGGAAGTTACGATCCGATTGGCGCAAATATCAAAAGGAGCCAAGATCTTTCGGTTATAAACATGCATGTCACGTTTCATCCAAATCGGTTCAAAATTGTGACCTCTATAAGGTCCACAACCTTTTTATAACATATTTTCACACTATTCGCGTACAAATGGCGGCCATTTTGTCCATCAATTTTGGTCCGATTTTCACGAAATTCAAACTCAACCTTCATAACCATGGAACGGTGATATAATCAAACGTTTATTTAAATGGGATAACAATTTTGATCTCCAGAGGGATCACAAGCTAAAAAGGGCGATTTTTCTGACAATCAGGGGCCATAATTCAGGAAGTTACGATCCGATTGGCGCAAATATCGAAAGGAACCAAGATCTTTGGGTTATAAACATGCATTTCAAGTTTCATCCAAATCGGTTCAAAATTGTGACCTTTACACTGTTCACAACCTTAATATAACATATTTTCACACTATTCGCGTACAAATGGCGGCCATTTTGTCCGTCAATTTTGGTCCGATTTTCACGAAATTCGAACTCAAACTTCATAACCATGTAACGGTGATAAAATCAGACGGTTTTTTAAATCGGATAACAATTTTGACCTCCAGAGGGACCACAAGCTAAAAAGGGCGATTTTTCGGACAATCAGGGGCCATAATTCAGGAAGTTACGATCCAATTGGCGCAAATATAGAAAGGAACCAAGATCTTTGGTTTATAAACATGCATTTCAAGTTTCATTCAAATCGGTTCAAAATTGTGACCTCTGCACTGTTCACAAGCTAAAAAACGTGATTTTTCGTACAATCAGGGGCCATAACCCATGAAGTTACGGTCCGATACATGCCAATATCGAAAGGAACCGAGATCTTAGGGTGATAAACCTATATTTTAAGTTTCATTGAAATCGGATAAAAATTGTGACCTGTAGACTGTTCACAAACAATTGTGGACGGACGGACGGACGAACAGGGGCGACGACAATATACGTCCACATGAAAATGTGGGCGTATAACAAAATGAAGCAGTTTTATTCTCCAAAATATTATCGGGATTGACCCTTTAACATAAATAGATATTTGCCTTGAATATATCTTGGGACCAATTTTCGCTTACTGTTATTGATTCCCTAAAAGGCCTATATGATCTTTGTTTTGAAAATTCATATTTTTTGATCATTAATCATTTATATTCATTTTATATCTAATCAACCTGTCATCAATAATGTCATACATACAGATAAAAGTTTTTAAATTATCAGTTGTTTTGTTAGATTTTTATTTTAAAGAGCACATAAAACCAGAAAACGAAACTGATCGAACTTAAAGACATTGATTACTATATGCATTTTACAGCAGTTTAACATCAATCTGATAAAAAATAATTCAGATATCGTCTCTCAAAGTCGCAAATATAGACCTCCCGTAAAAACGACTTGGCCAATTATCGAAAACACTCTTAATCAATCCCCTCAGATGCCAGTGACGTCACAGTGACCGAATGCATATTCAGAATGTTTATTCTTTAATTACCTATATACAGCCGGCGTGTGTATTCATTAACGCCTGACTGATTCCTTAATCCCCCTAATTAAATAAAACAATTGACTAACAGAAAAATTTGTTAATTAATCAATTATGTAATTTTAATTTAAAATCCATTTTAGAATTTGTTTCATAATGTACGGTCGTTTTGATTTCTCACGACAGCGATTTTAATACCCTCTACCATCGTGTGCAGTCCAAACAATTCGAGATACATTTTCCTCAGAAGAGTAACGTCGTTCTAATTTAGAATTTGTTTCATAATGTCCGGTCGTTCTGTTTTCTCACGGCAGTGATTAAATACCCTCTACAATCGTGTGTGCAATCCAAACGATTCGAGATACATTTTCGTCAGAAGAGTATTGTGGTTCTTCTAATTTCTCCCGAGTAAAAAAGTACGGGGGTAAAAAGATGTGGTGATGCCAAATGTATCATAAACATCAAAAATGATTGAAACGTGATTTGTAAGTGACAATCCGTTATCGTCATACGGTGCCTTTCTTTTTGCATACGACTTTGACTTCATTACACTGAAATAGACCGTAAAAATGAAATACGAAAAAATATCTCAGTATATGTCAGAATTAACAGTACAAATACATTTTGCTGGTAAACATCATAATGGAATAACAGATTGAGAAGGGTCATCTAACTACTTCGTGTATTGATGGCAAGTGTAGGGTCGTTTATACCTGCCATAAATCAATCAGACTAACGTTGCTCAGAGATTGGGTCATAAATTAATTCTTAAAAGAATGTTGATTAGGTAATTATCATTTTTTACGCCGACCAGATTAATTAGCTTTGTTCACCGATGTTTTTGTAATAAAGTAGCCTCGTATTATTTGTTGATTAGTGTTCAAACATCTAAATATAAATCATTTTGATGGATATACGTTTGCACGATAAGATCAGGTTATAATGTCTAACATCGTTTAATTTTTTTTAATAATAAAGGCATGTTCTCTGCATATCACTGTTGTCACTGTACGTTGCCAATCAGGATTTGAATTGTTTACAAACGCAATCCACTCTTTCCGTAAGATTTCATCCTTGGGAAATTTGTGAAACACCGGTACATTATTCCCCTTTTCCTTGCTGGAATTTCCACAACTCTCAATAACACAACGATAACGTGGCATCTTGAAATATATGATCTATTACAACTCAAGATGAGAAAGGTCGACTTTTGAAAATGCTTTGACTTGTATAGTATATATATAGTGATATGTAGCTTACATGTAAATAATGACGAGTTAATGATTAAGCCAGTCAAATGTTAATTGGACCGACGAATACACATGTGTTAACTGCTGGTGTGTATACAGTGATATATTGTATAGATTATGTGTATAGATTATGTGTAGTGCCTGTGACGTCACCAGCCAATCAACCGGACTAAGGTTGTAATTGAAAATTTGAAAACCGTTTTTTGCTGTCTGATGTTTAAACGTTAACATCTGAATTAACTTTAATCAGATTGGTGTAAACTTGGCGAAAAATGAATGTAGTAACCCTTGGCTATCAATATATGCAATTAAGAATTATTATATTATGTGGTCTTTAAGGCTCCAATATTCCAGAATCATGTTTGAAAAAAGAGTTTAAGACAGGTATATACACAATCAACAGTGTTTGTATTCAAATCAATCAATTTTAAATTTAGTTATTTTGGATGCTGCTGTGGTAATAAATCCAGTCAATTCTTCATAAGTTCTTCCTCTATACACAACCATAATCTGGCAGGTTTGAGCCAACCAATAACAATTACTACAAGAAACTATAGAGCTACAACAGTTGACACCATTTCCCCTACTTTGCAAGAATTTTGACTTTGTGACCTTTGGTGTGTGACCATGTATTATATAAAGATGGCAACAGTAGTAAGAGAGCCTGGACAGTAATCAGATTATGATGCTGACACAGTGTGGGCAGTCCAGATCTCTCTGAAACACAACATTAGTAATTTTTCCAATGGGAATAGAGACTGTTTTAGGACAAGAAAATACAAGTAATTATAGACTGGCCAAGTCTTTGTGGTCTAGTAACCAATAAATCAATACTTATCATAGCTTATCAAGGTACTGAAGAGAAGAATGGAAAATAATGACAGTCGTAGATCAATGTTACAGACATATCTAGAGTTCATATTTTATATTTATTGAAGTACAGCATAAAGAGGACAAAATGTTTTTAATGCTAATTAATGATTTAAAGCCCCATCATACCAGAAAAAATAATAAATATGAAAAAAAAATCTGCCCTAAAATTAGCCAAATCATGTCCTAACTTTGCATAGTGTAAAACTAAAATATTATGAGCATTTACACAGCATTTACATTTATTGAAAAATAAAAAATACATAGGATATCATTTGTAAGTAGATGTTATTAAATTATTAAATAAAGGAGGATTAATGCCATTTTAAAGTCTGCTCTGTAATCAGATTGATACCTTTTAACCTTAATCTAGTGGATATAATTTAAATATAAGAGTCCCATACAACCTTCAAACTAATCATATTATTTGAAATGACATTGACTTAATTTAGGTTTAACACCCCCTCCCCCATCTGCCATATAAACACAACTTCATGACTAATATAAATATATATCATGTCCATAAATAACCTAACAAATGATTGTTTTACAATTTAATATTTTAATTGAGCAAGAATTGGTATAAGCACTAAGATTATATCCTCCATAGGATTTAATCATTTATTCCTTAGAGCTGCTGTCAAATAATATGCACCACTTTAAGTAAGACAATCAACCAGCACATGTAACACCTGCGTCATAAACATGAAGCTACATGTATCAGTACTGTCGCAAAAGAAACACAACAAGCCAACAGTGAGACTGATGTCCCCCGCCGAAATCCCAAAATGAATAGAAGACACATATTAATTAATCGCACATTTATTTTTTTCAATGTATCGAGCAATCAAACTGTACACGAAGTGTCATCCAAAAGTGTTTTATAAAGAAAAATGCTAAAATCGACAAGAAAAATGAAAATGTACCCTAGTTGGGGGGACCCTAAAGGCAGACAAAAGAGCCCCTCTGGCCAAGGGAAAGGGCCCTCGTGTCCAAGTCAAACACCAAGTTTGAACATTTTAGCTCAATTAGAAGGAGAGTTATTGTGTTCCAAAGTCTCAACCAATCAAATTGCGTATCGCTCTGCTTACCCTGAGCAGAAAATGCTCATTATCAAACTTAGTCAAGGTCAATCTGTTTAACAGAGAATTACTTAGGAATTAACTCTGTAACAGATGAGTGTCCATAGCACGTGCGTTGACTGCAGTCATTGGCTCAACGTCTCGTGCAATGTTTACTTAACACCTAACTGCTTCGGGCAAAATGACGCATTTTACTCATTTTAATACCCATTTACACTTAATAGGAAATATTTTTTAACTTCAATTACTTCAAACGTCTTTATTTATTTTTCTGTTACCTCAAAAAAATGTTTGAGAATTTAATTTGTCGGAGTAAAAAAGTTAATATGCCGTACTTATTAAGCCTCGTCGATGTCATGCTTATCAGTGATTGTAGCGGCCAAGCGAATATTCACTGCGGGATCAGTTTGAGTCAAGGTATTACTGTAATGAAACTATACACCAAGTTTCATCACTCTCACTTAATTAGAACTAAAGTTATCGTGTCCCAAAGCATCAACCAATCAAATTGCTTATCTCTGCTTACCCTAAGCGGAAAATGCTCATCTTCGAACTCTATCAAAGCATTGACCTAATAAGCATATACACCAAGTTTGAACATTTTAGCTCAATTAGAAGGAGAGTTATTGTGTTCCAAAGTCTCGACCAATCAAATTGCGTATTGCTCTGCTTACCCTGAGCAGAAAATGCTCATTATCGAACTTAGTCAAGGTATTACTGTAATGAAACTATACACCAAGTTTCATCATTTTCACTTAATTTGAACTAAAGTTATCGTATCCCAAAGCATCAACCAATCAAATTGCTTATCTCTGCTTACCCTAAGCAGAAAATGCTCATCTTCGAACTCCATCAAGGCATTGACCTAATAAACACATACACCAAGTTTGAACATTTTAGCTCAATTAGAAGGAGAGTTATTGTGTTCCAAAGTCTCGACCAATCAAATTGCGTATCGCTCTGCTTACCCTGAGCAGAAAATGCTCATTATCGAACTTAGTCAAGGTATTACTGTAATGAAACTATACACCAAGTTTCAACACTTTCACTTAATTAGAACTAAAGTAATCGCGTCCCAAAGCATCAACCAATCAAATTGCTTATCTCTGCTTACCCTAAGCGGAAAATGCTCATCTTCGAACTCCATCAAGGCATTGACCTAATAAGCATATACACCAAGTTTGAACATTTTAACTCAATTAGAAGGAGAGTTATTGTGTTCCAAAGTCTCAACCAATCAAATTGCTCTGCTTACCCTGAGCAGAAAATGCTCATTATTGAACTTAGTCAAGGTTTTACTGTAATGAAACTATACACCAAGTTTCATCACTCTCACTTAATTAGAACTAAAGTTATTGTGTCCCAATGCATCGACCAATCAAATTGCTTATCTCTGCTTACCCTAAGCGGAAAATGCTCATCTTCGAACTCCATCAAGGCATTGACCTAATAAACACATACACCAAGTTTGAACATTCTAGCACAATTAGGAAGAGAGCTATTGTGTCTCAAAAAGTGTGACGGACAGATGGACAGACAGACAGACAGACAGACAGACGGACGGACGAACCCATTTTAATAGTCCCCCAACTTTCTTTGAAAGGCGGGGGACAACAACAATATTTCTTTTAAAAAGAAATGTAAATATACCATTCACATTTGGCGTTATTTCAATTCCCCTGTGAAATTATCAATCATGACCATCATGCAAGATTTAAAACATCAATAATAATTGTAACCCACTCCACCCCATCTACATGTTTTTAGATTGTGCCTTCCATACTTTTCATAATTAAGAAATTGTGATCCTGCAACTTTCAACTACGTTTCAGTAATTCAGCATACATGTCTGATATGATACATGTAATTCCCAGAATATTGATCTTGACCGTTTAATATGGTAATTAATCAAAAACCAAACAGACTTCTGTCTAATTATAATTTTATTGTTGATTGCTCAATTTGTAGAAATTCCAAATAGTTATTGATTTGTATAATTTTAGTCTTTATTATGTTGACAAACAAACAAAACGTAAACATTTATGTGGGCTACATGTACTTTGTACTTAAATAATATATTATCATTATTATACCTCAATAAAACCACTTTACAGGGCTTAGCATACTAGTAAGATATGGTACTTGTTTAACTGATCTACATATGCCCCTGTAGAAAAACAATAATTGTTTATTTACATGTTTTGGCCTGAATTTTATAATAATGGGGATGGCAACACATGTAGTTGATTCTTATGATGTATCAGATTAGTAGAACAATGTCAAAAAGAAAACAGAAATGATTATTCAATTACTCAATAAGAAAAGCTCTTACCTTTTTGTGAATGTGCGAAGGTAAGTAGCTGCTGAAGTCAAAAGATAGTCGGAGAAATTGCTCCCATTTTGAGAAATGTTTGTTGTTGAAAAATTTGCAGAATCATCCATTTTCGCCACTTGCACAAAAGGCAGTCATTGAAATAAATTTGGCAGTTAACACAGTGTATTTATCGTATTTTGTTTCAGCAGAAGCTAGTAGGTCACAGCCTGCGTGATCACTCAAGTACGACAGGCAAAAGATGCACATCAATTTTTATGAAAATTTTCCTCCTCTACTTTACAAAATTTCACACACTATAGAATATTACAAAGCTGTTATATGAAACCTCAGTAAGTTAAATGAAGGTCACCAGACACAAATTATCAACAAAGATAAAAGATTTTCACAGATGGAAGAACTGTCAGGTATATAGAAGACAGTGGTTTAAATCTAAAGATGAATTAGCTTATCTCTGACACACTTCTGGCATGACAATTACATTTTCTTTCACACAGAAATAAACCCACAGCTAGCAACCAATAGAATGGCTCCTTTACTGAATAACCTCATTAAATATTCCAAGAATAGAGGTCAGTGCCTGCTTAGTTATTCTTCAACAACAAGCTTACACATGTACAGCTGGCTTCTCATGCCAGCATCCCTTCACTCACCCATTATACATAGGGTCATTTGGGGTGAGATTGCTTGAAAACAGAATTACCATATCTATTCACACTTAATATGAAATAGGTTCTTATAGAATAGCAATGTTGGAGCAGGCTAGTGTGGTGTGATGTAACAGAAATGCTGTGAAGTAGTAATAGTAGTAATAGGGCACCATTACTGTTGACATATAAATACATAACAACTTGTGGAAGAAGAATGTCTTGTATTCTATCCTATTATATGTCTATCTGCTTTCAATCATTATTTCAAAAGCTGGGTTAATTCAAACACAAAATATTAACGCATTTAATACAATTTCTTTTAATCATGGAATTTTTTCCCAGATTTCATTTTTCAAAAGGAACTTAAAGGAGCTTAATCGCTAACATTTGCAACCTAGAAATTGACACAAGTGGGTTGCGTCGCATGTGATACTGTAATATGAATGTATATTTACTGATTTACATTCAATGGTTTCCATTTTTACTCTGATTTCAAATCAGTTATGTGTGGCAAAATAAGCTAGCAGTCTTAATCGAATCCAAATTTCTAGCATCTGGTTATTCCAGTCTATATACACCGTTTGATTTAGGGCAATGTTTCTAGCCCCGTTCCTCTAGTCTCGTGCTAGAACTGGGGCTGAAACGCATTATACCTTTTCATATGTTTCTAATGACTCGGAAAAATAAAATGCAAGACAATTGAATCTTATTTAGTTTGTGATCACAATTCGTATCAGTATTGTCTGTCAGCAAGTATAAGGTGATCAGTGATCTAATGTGTTTTATTGGCGGATAATGGTCACATTTTAAATTTATTCTCTTCTGTAAGAAATATGGCTTTGATCCTGACTCATTTTGTGTTGCCAAAACAAAAAAGTCTGAATTTACTTTGAGTTTCAGTGCTGATACAATCGTCTTTTGGGGACATATTGTTATTTTCAACTTCAGTAGGAAATTAATGTCACATTATGAATTGTTATTCCACGAGTAGACATACATGTATTTTTTATCACAGCAGACAGGTAAATAATTAAATACCTTATTAGCATTTGAATAAACTTATGTATCAACATTTACTATTTTGTCAAAACTCATTTAGCACTAGCAGTGCCAGTAAAAGTCCATATATACACAATAGAAAGGGAACAGTGCTCAGTCGAAACTTCAATCTCTATGTAAAATGAGATATGACTTTGTTCGGTTTTATTACGCAAGTGAGTCCATTAGCATTTAAATGGTGAAGACTCGAAGACATCATATAATTATCACATTTAGTCTAGTCCAGAGATTTCTGTATCAAATGTTTTCAATACTGGGTAGTAGGCTGACCCCAGGTGCCAAAAATGACCATTTGTGCATAACTGAAGTGCCCTAAAAAGAAATGTAACGAAATTTTTGCTGTACCTTCGATCACCTGGTCAGGGTTCTTAGTCCATTTGAAATGAAATGTCCAGAATTGGATCAAATTAATGAGTTCTTGGTAGGAAACAGGGTAATTATAAGCTTCTATTCACTTTAATATAACCATACTTCAACAAAAATAATTCTTGGCAATTTGTTATGTTATAGAGAATGTTGAAGGTAGATCTTTTGAAACATTTTCCATACTGGCTTGAAAAAAATTCCTGAATAAATTACTGTCTTCCTTTATTCGATGTATACTATAAACTTTCGTGTAGGTGGGTCATTCCACAAATGAGGGGTCCAAAGTGGGACATGGGTACTAAAATTTTAAGTAATCTCAATCACTGATAAACTTATACCAATAATAGGAGTAATGTATGCCATTTGAGGGACAGTTAATGATTTCTCATTGTTGAGTTCCAAAAAAAAGTAATGAACGATTTTACATGACAGGTTACGTACAGATTTCTCGTGTAAAGGGACACCAAATTAGACTTTTAATGCTAAATTTCTGTGGATGTATAAGATATATTAATGTGTTTATGATGTATTATTATTCAAATGAGGCACCTTCATAAGAAATCTAAGCAGAATTAGTGAATATTTGTGCCAACACCTCTTGTCAGCCAATGTCGATTACATGGATATTCCCAACTTCTCGATACAAACTTAAAAGTGTCTTTAGATGTTTAAAAAAAAAAGATTTTACAAAATTGTTGAAGTTTGTATGACCCTAACCCTCGACATGAACTACTGTACTTGAAAATCAGTATTGTATCATGAAAAATCACCAAGGAAAGGTTTAATGTGATCCGGAGTATTGCAGTTTCACGTGTAAAGGGACACCAAATGTTGACGACTTGCCTACTAATAATTTAATCATGCCATATTAAGTAGTATTTCAACTTTAAAACTTGAACAATGAATGAACTTTCAAATATTAAAAAAAAATAAAACTTTCAACAATCAAAATGAGTAGCAGTCTTTGAGAATTGCTTGTGTCCCTTTCAATAGACTTACGTTGTGACCCCGTTTAGCCAAAAAATTAATTAAAAAAGACTTGAAAGAGCAAGGTAACATTTCAAAATTGTCAGCTTGTCACAGGGAAGCAAAGAAAATAATGGAGCATTAGTTACATACGTGTATACTAATACAATATCTCGTTAATGATAGGGACACAACATTTTTGGTTTCCCATTTTTATAATAATATTCCGACACTGCAACCATTCTGTCACGTGATCCCCGAATACCAAGGAAGCGATAATTTTCAGGTATCGAAGAATACTATTATTTTAGACTCGGCAATTATAACGTTCAGCATTTATGCACCGTATGCAAGAGGAAAATTCGCGTCACAACGTAATTTCTATCACAACGTAAATACTGGGACACTAAACTTTGATTCGAACTTATTCAGAAAATATCCATTCGCCAGGCCATCGACTGCTCTGGATATGTTTATCATGTGACCGTAAACTAAACATCTCTCTCTGACGTAATTCACAGGTAATAGACGGTGTTACTGGTGGCATAAACAAGCACTTCATAAATTGAACGAGGGACGCAATTTTGAATATCGATAAAACTAATAAAATTTTTACGGACAATTTTACACAATACATCTGATTACGTATTCGGAATTTGAAATTTATTACAACGCCAACGAGATGGAATAGAGATGAAACATTTTGGTTTTAATTTTCAAGTTAATATCGTGGCTAAACTGACAAAAATACAACGTAAATATTGGGGACACAAAAATTTACGTTGTGAGGCATGAATAAAAATCCTCCGACTGAGATTATTTAACATTTGTTTAGAAATGAAAAATTACCAAACGAAATTTTACATCTTCTGCTGCATGTCTTATGAAAATATTTGGAAATATTAGTATTTTGCTCAACATGGTCTAGTTGTTAAAATGTTAAGTAAAAAATGTCCCCAAAACGTAACACAAAATTTCAGGGACACCATGAATTGCAACATAAAAAATTTTAACCACAAACCGATTTTCTATGTTTTTATAGAACATAAGTATAAAATAATAAACATATTACATGATGAATTACTTTTTCAAATAATTGGTGATCAGAAAATAGGTATTTTTGGTGCTTTGAGCAATGATATGTATGAATTTTCAATTGGACCCCTCATTTATGGAATGACCCATGTATGGATTTTCAATTGGACCCCTCTCATTTATGGAATGACCCAGGTCTATAGTTCATCAGTTGATTGAAATTAGGATTTTTGTAATACCACCACCAGTATCAGAAGTTGCCATAGTCAAAATAAGCCATGACATTTCTTCATAACACAATTGGCAGTTTTTATTCATTTGTTGATGACAGACAAACAGCAAGTGGAACATGTGACAACCTTGATTGAAATTGCTATAATAAAGTAAAACTCTGTGCAACTATGTCATATAGCCTTCAATAATAACAAAAACATTTATAAAATGCTATTTAAAACTAAAACTACATGTAGCATTGTTGGTTTCTTGACTTATTTCCAACCAATGTCATGTATTATATTCGGACTTCGGCAATGACTGTTCCGTCCGGGAGTTATATTCAATGAAGATTTAAATCTATCCAACAACTGGTATATGAAACCATCATATGTATATATATATATACCTGGATTAATTCATATGGAGTGTCAAGATCAATGCTTAGATTGTCTTTACATTTGCCATGTGGTTTATTTTCTTTCTGGACCTGTTATAAATAATCAGCAAGCTTGTTTTTTTTTTGTTTTTTTTTTTAAACAATATTTTATTCAGATTGACTATGTAAAAAAACCCGCTCCCTTTTGTTTTAACAGATTATCAAAATGTCCTAGTTACTCGGATGATGAACCACGAGACCGATACCCACTATGTTGATTGACATTTTAATCAAGAAGTAATAATTAACTCGTACTTGAAAGTATATTGATTTATGATATCATAGTTGCCGGTTCATTATTTTACCAATTGGCTTGATTGAACATCAAGTTGTTAAAGCCAACAAAAAACAGCCAGTGCAGATCAGTTAACCTGATGTAGGCGTTCTGAACCCACAATTGTTCCTAGGTGGTGTCAACAGGTGAAGGAAGCTATAAGGTTACTCAGTTGGGACAGAAACATGTTCTGCTTGTCCTGATGGATTTAGCTTCCCTTGTAAATTAAAATAATTCTGGCAGGGTAAGTGTTATTTCAGAATGTGCACATGACTAGTGGTAACAGTAGTAATGATTGGTATTCATTTACTTTGATAAGCTTAATCAACTGATCAATAAAAACATTCACACATACAGTGTCCGAAACAAACATTTTCCAAGCACAGGCCCACAGGACCTGTGCGACACATGATCACTTGGGTCCTTCAGGTAACACGCAGGCCCAACCAATAATAATTATTTATAGTTTCCATGTATAAAGCTATGGTTTAGTAACTTGCGAAAGAAAAAAGAAGACACGAATTAGTTTGTCATTTCAATTTAATGGAACAAATCTATTTATGGCTACATTGGGTTTTCCATATTAACCTTAGTAAACTTCAAATAGTTACAAAAACCCCCCAAACAACTGCGCTAGATTGTTAGCACAATAGCCCAGAAATGAGTCAAAAGAGGTCCGTAAGAAATGTTTTTAAAATCATAAGCCTCCATTACGTTTAATAAAAGGTAGGCCCACAACTACACCGTTCGGAAAATTTTCCATATTTATTTAATTCATGTTTCGGCTTCATGAAATCCATGTCAGTAAGCCTAATATTCCTGAATAAATCACTGTCTTCATTTTTTGGATGCATACAGCAAAATAGTATTTTTTCATAACACAAGTTTTAATTTTTGTCTGTCACGTAACTTTCAAATATGCTTTTATTCATTCGTCCATGATAGACACACCGCTCAGTGATCACG
Organism: Patella caerulea; assembly: GCA_036850965.1. Taxonomy (NCBI): domain Eukaryota; kingdom Metazoa; phylum Mollusca; class Gastropoda; family Patellidae; genus Patella; species Patella caerulea. The sequence goes on along the minus strand of JAZGQO010000001.1, from coordinate 41,526,535 downwards.
TGCTAAAAATAATTGAAATTGCTTTAAAATAAAATTCCCTACGACTCCAGATACCTTTCAAAAATAATAACGACAAAAATTCAACATGGTTAAAATTAAGCCTCTGTCAGATTGTGTATATAAAAAATCATATCGGTAGATGCAACTTAAAATTAAACGTAGCATCGCCGGCTTATTGACCTAGAAATTCCAATCAATGTCACACGTGTCATCGGCGGATTTGGCAATGGCGGAAAAAATATATTATTATTAATGATTCTCAGTGTATTTGGTGTTCTATCAGAGGATTATATTCAACTAAGATTTAAATTTCACTAACAACTGGTCAGCGAAACCATTAAACGTATGATTCAGTTATCAGTTTAATATCTACCGGTACCTGGAATTCATAGCGTCGAAGAAGCGCGATTCCTGAACGAGATGCACAAATAAGAGGCTGGTTACGCGAGTCATTGTTTGGAAAAACATAAGCTTCCATCATGTCGATGACAAGTAAACAATAACCGTTAACTATCGAAGACTCTGGTTGCGTTTCTATGACAGAACTACCATATCCAGAATTGTCGAATAAGGACACTAACTATACGAGCTAAGAAGACGAAGGCCCGGCTGACCCCAGTGAAATAGGCAAGCAGGAGTCCTCCGATCAATCAGTCGGACCGACATTTGTGTCGAACACTGCACACATAACTGTTAGTGTAAATGGGATTTAATAAGCCCAGCTAGGACACAGAGGGTCTCTTTGCCACGGCACCTAAGATGTGATTTAGAAAAACAATAATCTATATCACTAATATCAGTAGTTAGCTACGTTGGTTTAGATTATTTATAACATGTGTAATTCAATAGCTCAAGATGACACAATTAACTTGTCATCCATATGCATGATATATATATAATCCTTGTGGTGGAATAAATAAAAACAAAATATACACTCACCAATTTTGTATACACTAAACAGATAAAAGATGTGGGATACATGACAGTTTTATTACATAAAAGAGTAGCCATTTCGACAGATAAATTCATGAAAACACTATAAAATTTTTTTAATATCTTTTATACTTAAATAATATTTGCACTTGTGCTTTAGTTTAAAGGGACAATACCCCATTATTCTACACCTTACATATAAATTATAATTATATATTAAACTGATCGACTCATATGCGTAAATAAAAAAAACATTGATAATTGGGCTAATCTTTGAGAAAAATGCTCTAAAAAATGTTTTAATATCTTTTATACTTATAAAATATTCGCACTTGTGCTTTAATTAAAAAGGGACAATACCCTATTATTCTATACCTTACATATAAATTATAATTACTGATTGACTCACATGCGTAAATAAAAAACATTGATAATTGGGTTAATTTTTAAGAAAAATGTACTCAAAAATAGTTATTTGATGAAGATGTAAAATAAATCACATAAGAGCATTGTTTACATTCTTTAATTCCTTTAAAATTAAAACTTTGTCCATAAGGCAGAATATGCTTACTATTTCTGCAACACCTTGGATTTATTTACTTTTGGAATTTCCATCCCTTTATTTTAACATGTTTCATTGGTTAAGTACACATATTTCAATATTATTTTAAGTTCTACCATAGGTCCATATTGAAATCATTGGAAAGAGGGAGATAACTCTCCTTGAGGCATAATTTTCAATGACTTTCAGGATTACGGATATTTTTTATAGACTAGACTAAATGATACAGACTAATTAGTAAGTCACTGTGCAGGCTTTTTTTCCAAATTGTGCTCATGGATATTTTATATTTGATTGCCTTTTAGTATTGATGGCATTATGTTTAAATTACCAGCAATACCCAAAGTATGATAAATGTTTAGCTAAAATCTAAAGTGGAATACACCTTTAAGATATTCAAATTAAATTAAATAATCTAATAATGAGCAGGTGTTGGAATAAAGGGGACCCTTGAATAACAAGCAAACAGTAAGGCTGATGTCCCCCGCCGAAATCCCAAAATAAATAGATGACACATATTAATTAATCGCACATTTATTTTTTTCAAACGTATCGAGCAATCAAACTGTTCACGAAGTGTCATCCAAAGGTGTTTTATAAAGAAACATGCTAAAACCGACGAGAAAAATGAAAATGTACCCTAGTAAGGGGGACCCTAAAGGCAGACAAAACGTATCGAGCAATCAAACTGTTCACGAAGTGTCATCCAAAGGTGTTTTATAAAGAAACATGCTAAAACCGACGAGAAAAATGAAAATGTACCCTAGTAAGGGGGACCCTAAAGGCAGACAAAAGGGCCCCCACGCTTGACAAAAGGGCCCCCACGCTTGACAAAAGGGCCCCTCTGGCCAAGGGAAAGGGCCCTTGTGTCCGAGTCAATCGTTTCTATACACTGTTACTGTCGAATCCATTACTGAATGAGAATGCAGTCATTGTATTGGCATAAAAATCATCAATCAAGATGAACCTAAGTTATCTTGTCCCAAAGTATCAACCAATCAAATTGCTTATCTCTGCCTACCCTAAAAAGAAAATGCTCATCTTCGAACTCCATCAAGGCATTGACCTAATAAGCATACACACCAATTTTGAACATTTTAACTCAATTCGAAGGAGCGTTATTACGTTCCAAAGCATCAACCAATCAAATTGCTTATCTCTGCTTACCCTAAGCGGAAAATGCTCATCGTCGAACTCCATCAAGGCATTGACCTAATTAGTAATAAGCATATACACCAAGTTTGAACATTTTAACTCAATTAGAAGGAGAGTTATTGTGTTCCAAAGTCTCGACCAATCAAATTGAGTATCGCTCTGCTTACCCTGAGCAGAAAATGCTCATTATCGAACTTAGTCAAGGTATTACTGTAATGAAACTATACACCAAGTTTCATCACTCTCACTTAATTAGAACTAAAGTTATCGTGTCCCAAAGCATCAACCAATCAATTTGCTTATCTCTGCTTACCCTAAGTGGAAAATGCTCATCATCAAACTCCATCAAGGCATTGACCTAATAAGCATATACACCAAGTTTGAACATTTTAACTCAATTAGAAGGAGAGTTATTGTGTTCCAAAGTCTCGACCAATCAAATTGCGTATCGCTCCGCTTACCCTGAGCAGAAAATGCTCATTATCGAACTTAGTCAAGGTATTACTGTAATGAAATTATACACCAAGTTTCATCAATCTCACTTAATTAGAACTAAAGTTATCGTGTACCAAAGCATCAACCAATCAATTTGCTTATCTCTGCTTACCCTAAGCAGAAAATGCTCATCTTCGAACTCCATCAAGGCACTAACCTAATAAGCATATACACCAAGTTTGAACATTTTAACTCAATTAGAAGGAGAGTTATTGTGTTCCAAAGTCTTGACCAATCAAATTGCGTATCGCTCCGCTTACCCTGAGCAGAAAATGCTCATTATCGAACTTAGTCAAGGTATTACTGTAATGAAACTATACACCAAGTTTCATCAATCTCACTTAATTAGAACTAAAGTTATCGTGTCCCAAAGCATCAACCAATAAAATTGCTTATCTCTGCTTACCCTAAGCAGAAAATGCTCATCTTCGAACTCCGTCAAAGCATTGGCCTAATAAACACATACACCAAGTTTGAACATTCTAGCTCAATTAGGAAGAGAGTTATTGTGTCCCAAAAAGTGTGACGGACAGACGGACAGACAGAAGGACAGACAGACAGACGGACAGACAGACGGACGAACCCATTTTAATAGTCCCCCAACTTTCTTTTGTCCCCCGCCTTTCGAAGAAAGTTGGGGGACAAAAAAAATAGTTGTGTGCTCATAAAAACAGATAAATTTACAATTTTAATAATTTATGCACTCAATGTTGACAGACTGTAAGACAAGATCTGCAGCAAAATTGAATCTGCATAGAGCTGTGTGACTTAGTTTTAAGTACCTACTGTACAAAATTTGATTAATTTTAAGAGAAAAAGAGAGGCATAATTAAAGCTGAAATTTGCTAGAGGGCTAAGCCTAATGCAATAATAATAATACCAGTCTTCTTTAAAAAAAACAAAAAAACCCAAAACTTAGACTACATGAAGACCGTTTTGGTCATTGAAGATGGTCATAACTTATTGTATGATAGATTAATTTGAATAATTTTTTGTTTTATTGTGTATGGTTTGAATATTAAAGTCTAACTTAACATTTAGTTTAAAGGAGCTAAATCGGTAATATTTGGGGCCTAGAAATTGACACATATGATTAGCAAGCCATATAATAATAATTTAATACGATAAACTGATTTACATTCAATCGTTCCCGTTTTTACTCTAATACTAATATCAAATCAGTTATGTTTGGCGAAGTACACCAGAAGTAGGGTGCCCCACCCTAAATGAATATCTCCAAATATCTCGACAATTACACCACAATACTAATATATTTAGAAAGCCTTAAATCTGTTTCACACATTTATAGTCACTAAATAAACAACCATGTTGTACTTCATAAGCTATGATCATTAAACCATACATAAATAATACTGAAAAATGGTTTGGAGTGGCGTCCATAACATCCAGACACTTTTGAGTAAAAGATAGGTTATGTGCCCTTGTTTTGAAATTAGTCTCGCTTAACTAGTCTACCGATCATTCTACGTCAAATTGACGGGTCGGGATAATCAAGACTACTTTTTTTACGAAACATGGAACAAGAAATTGAATTTAGAAGCACAAACATCAGGCAACTCAACAATATTTTTAAGAACCTTGTAAAAGTAAAATGAAACTACTGCTAGTATCATATTCTTGCTTTAGAGATATTATTTGTACTTAACCAAAATATGCAGCTTCTAATGGTACAGTTAATTATAAGGCAATTTAAGAAATAAAATGAGCGTAATTTCTAAAGATGCCGTAATAACCAAAAAGTTAAATATTATTGCTATTCAGAATCGTCACAATAGATTTTTTACGACTGTAGTAGTGTTTGGTGTTTTGAACATTTCCGCATGCTGTTGCTATTTATAGCCTCAAGGAGTGTGCGAGACTGTCAGAAATCAGTAGCAAGTCATTCAACTAAAATGTGCTCGATCAACGTGTCAAGAACAACTTTTCAGTTGGCACGTGGGGCACCCTACCAGAAGTCTCAATTGAATCACTATATATATATAGCTTCTGGATATTCCAGTCTACATAGTATTTATTGCGCATGCTCACCGTTTGAGATGTAATGTGGAGTATACCTAGCCTTGTTCTTTGGGTCCCTAGCTGAAAATGAGTCTGAAACGCCGGATTGTACACGATTCGTGTACCAATGGTAAAAAAATTATTTTGTCTAAAATATTGGATATCAGATGCCCATCTTTTCCTGGAAAGACCACACCATCAATGTTGATTTAAATTGACAAATAATTCGTGTTTTCAACATCGAAGACTTTCGGTGATATTGAGTTAGAGACTTAGCTACATGTACTTTAAATCAGGGTACTAAAATACAAGTCATTACATGCAGTGTTTATTAAACTCATCCTATAGATATTTTATGACCTTTATTCTTGCATCTTAAATCTTTCAAATATAATTCACTCAGGTGTACCAAACTTCAAGGTATAAGATTAGGTCATAGTGCCATGACATTGCCAAGGTGAGAAATAAACATGTAATAAATGTTTTGTTTACATTTTCTTCATGAAGGACACTAGTTTTAGTCCCTTATACATCCAACAATGAATTTAATCAAAAGTCTATTACTGTATCAAAGGATAAACCAGTAAAACAACGGATATAATGCAGGCCAGTAAAAAGGAAGTAAATTATTTTCACAATACATAAAGAGCAAAACAAGCACTGCCACTGACAATAAAAACTAATTTCTTACCTAACTAAACGTGTTCTAAAATTACTATTCATTTTCGACATATTGGATTTATATCCTTTTTATTCATTAAATGATAATCCTAGCTAATTTAGCAGACAAATTTTTCCTCTATCGAAGTTGTTATAACTTATAAGAGTCATACTGCGTGAGTAACACCCCAATATCTAACTATAAATAACAATATACAATACAATCATAAATTGAATAGAAAAAGAATGACTAAGGCTTTAATAAATAGCATTGAATCAAAGAAAGTCACACCATAACAGACAGACAAAATCCAACCATGTCTTAACATGTTTTCACATTTTTTTTATATAGGAAATAGTAGTCAGTATTATTGTCACTGGTACGGTACCATACGGTCAAATTAAACTAAACATTTTTAATTTCTTAAAATTAAATTATAATTGCATAAAAATGCTTTTATAAAACAAAAACAAAAAGTCCAGTTGTCGTCTTATAAATATAATGTTCAATAATAATAATTCAAGATATTGAATGTAACAGTATGTTAGTATTCAAATACATGTATGACTTACAGAGTTACCCCCCATTAAACATTATAGTTAAGTTTTGAACTGGTTTTACTTCTGCACAACACTAAGTGAAATTCTTTATAGATCAATATACTCTTTCAAAATAACAATAATAGCAGCTCTGTGTTCTACCAAGTATTTCATGGTCTAAATAATAATGCACTACATTTATCAAAATACAGATGAGATCAGTTGGTCCTGAGTTACCAATGGGTGCCGAAAATGCTTATTAACCTTATGGCTCAAAGTCCAGACTGAGTTCTGAATGATTTATCTGTTATTTATTGATTAGAATCAAAATTTGTGATTACACAGACGGGTAGAAATGGATTAAGCTGTATGTAGTGAAGGGACCCTTATATTATTTTGAAAATACACAGAAATAAATGCTTTATTTGAATACCGGTAGTAAAGTAATTATAAGTATACATCCGCTTTTGATTATGGTTGGAAATACATGTAGCACCCGCACAGTAAATAGTACAGACCATTATCTATTCAATACGTCATCATCCTCAGCTGTAATAAACTAATAATATCCCATCCAACCACTATATTTTCTGTTGTTTACTTATATACTTCACCACGCTTCTGATTTTCATAATACAATACAATTTGATTAAAATACAGATCTATATTTAGTTTCTTTTTTTTGTACTTTCGAAGACCTGACAAGTTATAGTGGGAGTACACATAAGGGGTCAAACGAGCAACCACAGTTCAGTGGAAATAACGCTAAGCAGTCGCCGTAACAGATCGTTTTATTCCTCACATCAATAAGGATGCCTATTATGTATTGTAACAACTCTTCCAGATCCTAGTGTAGTAAAGACAAGTAAAACAAAATTTTGAACTACAATGTATTAAAATAGAAATAAAATAGGATCTGTGTTTTAATCAGATTGAATACAATAGCAAATGGTTAAAATCTGGCTTACATATTCATCCATAAAAGTTAATGGCAATATACTCTAGTAATCACTGAATCGGAACTGCAAGCAATTAGAATTTATTTTCAAAATCTTATCTTACAGGGTATCTGAAGCAAATAAGCCAGTATCTTAGTTCACCTAAACCAAGAAAACTAACGTTCCGTAATATTCCCCACCTCGGTGACAGGTTTAAAACAAGCTAGGTTTTTGACGACTAATGTCAAGGCTGGAAATGAATGAGAGGAAAATTTTGTGAAATACTAAAAACATATGTGTTACTAAACTAAAGTAACAGAGAAGAAAATAATACAAATGTAAGTTTCCTTCTCGTCATATTATACTACTTCAACAATAGACAATTCCTAAAACAATTCAATTTCTAGCATGAATGGCATAAATATCAGACAATTATGAGGTTTTTTTTCTAAAACATTACTGTAAGAAATATCAGGGAATGGTCAATAAATTATTATGCTCTTCCAAATTAAATGTAATTATAGATTTTCAATATATTGGAGAACTTCCTGTTTATCTCAGATCATTTCGATATAAATACAAGCCAACAGTGAGGCTGATGTTCCCGCCGAAATCCCAAAATAAATAGATGACACATGTATTTTTTTCAAAAGCATGAGCAATCAAACTATATACTAAGTTTCATACTCTCTATCAGATAAAATCAAGATTATCTTGTCCCAAAGCATCAACCAATGAAATTGCAGGGGCGGATCCAGAGGGGGTTTGGGGGGTCCAAACGCCCCCCTGCTCAACTAAATAAAAAGATAATGCCTTGTCCCACTTGTCCCAAAGCATCAACCAATGAAACTGCAGGGGCGGATCCAGAGACCGCGCCCCCCCCCCCCCGCTCAGCTACATAAAAAAATAATGCCTTTTATCAATGAAATTACATCACAAAGTGATCCTACATCAGTATAAAAATGATTTCTCTGTTTAAAAAGCTCAATTCGTATGTATGCCTATGTAATTTAGAGAGGATGATGGCAGATTTCAGTGACAGAAACCTGGCACCCTCCCCCCCCCCTTCAAAAATTCCTGGATCCGCCCCTGAATTGATTAGCTCTGCTTAGCATAAGCTTGAAATGGTTATCATTGAACACAGACAAGACATTCACCAAATGAACATCTACATCAAGTTTAAACATTCCAAAGTTCTGACCAATAAAATTAATTATCACTCCTTATCTAAGCAGGAAATTCGCACAATCAAACTTCGTCAAGTTAATAATATGTTGAATCTATATTCAGAGTTTCATCACTCTCACTTCATTGTAACCGAAGATATTGTGTGCCCCAATGCATCAACCAATCATATTACTTATCTCTGCTTACTGTAAGCAGACAATGTTCATCATTGAACTCTATCAAGGCATTCAACTAATGAACGCCTACACCAAGTTTGAACATTCTATCTCAATTAGTACAGTTATTGTGTTCCAAAGTCTTGACCAATGCAATTGCTTATTGCTCGGCTTACCCTGAGCAAAAAATGTTCAATATCAAACTTTGTCATGGTATTGATGTAAAAAAGCTATACACCAGGTGTCCTCACACACAATTAGATCTAAACTTATCTTGTCCCAAAGCATTAATCAATCAAAGTGTCCCAAAGCATTAATCAATCAAATTGCTTATCTCTGCTTACCCTAAGCAGAAATGCTTATCTTCGAACTCCATCAAGGCACTGACCCAGGGCTCACACTGTCGATCGCCAAAGTCGCCATTTGCGATAAAAATATGAAAGGGGCGATAATTTTTTGAGAACTGGAGAAAAAAAATATCTTAAAATTCTAATCGTATTTATCCTGTATTAACCATTATTGAGTGTCAATCATGTGGCTAAACACAATAATAAATTAATCAACTGGCTGATACTCCGGATCGCGTCGACGAGTAATACTAATCAGTTGTCTCGGATTAATGATTAGTTGATTGATAATTGCCAATGATGTATATTAAACCTATCTCAAGTCACTATTTAATCTTAATGATTAAATTAAGCGGTGATTATTTGATGTTTCGTTTCTTCTTAAAACGATGAATGGTAATACATGTAACCAAAATGGCGGACAGTTCTATCGAAAAGAAGTAAATATTGTGATAGTTCAATTCTGTTGACTGTGGCATCATATATGGCATGTAAAACATACAAGTATGCTTCTTGGATATCATTATTTCAAATTATCGGATCATCACTGGTCGAAAACGTATGAACTAGGCTACTTAAATATCGGCGATTCTTGAGCGAGAAAGTGGTTCGCCATTTGTATAATATTAAGGTTCCGATCTTAGTAAACCAAAACTGTGCTAAATGTATTATGCAAAGACAGATTTGTTAAAAGTTGTTGTATATTGTATATATCGGTAATTGTTTTATAATAAGCCCAACTGAGACATAAAATTGTCAGATATTGTATAATTTTTTATCATATATTTTTGGCGGAAAAAATATTCAAGTTGGCGGAAAAAATATATGAACATTTCTTTACATAACAATTATCCTCCATTTTGGCGGAAAAAAATTGAAAGCCAGTGTGAGCCCTGCATTGACCTGATAAACCCCTACACAAAGTTGAACATTCTAGCTTTATTAGGAGAGTTAGTGTGTTACAAATTCTTGGCAAATGAAATTGCTTATCGCTCTGCTTACCCTGAACAGAAAATGCTCATTATCGAACTTAGTCAAGGTATTGATGTGATAAAGCTATACACCAAGTTTCCTTATTCTCGCTTACTTAGAACTAAAGTGTCCCAAAGCATCAACCAATCAAATTGCTTATCTCTGCTTACCCTAAGCAGAAAATGTTTATCATCTAACTCCATCAGAGTATCATCCTAATAAAGACCTAAATGTACACCAAGTTTGAATATTCTAGTTGAATAAGAAAGGAAGTTATTGTGTCCCAATAAGTGTGACGGATAGACCAACGTCAGAACACATTTTAATAATCTCCTGTTTTCTTCGAAAGGTGGGGGGACAATAAATATACTGTAGCTTGGTTAGCAAGTTCAGACCTACACATTCATGATCAAACCTATTTCTAAACTTTTAAATACATGGTAAAAATAATGTTTTTGGTTTTTACTTTGCAGATAATACACTTTACTATTTATTATTCTGACCGGCGGCTGCCAGACAGGATACGCCCACATTTTCAAGAGATGGATAGAGAACAAGCTAAACAGAAAGCGGTTTTTCGAAAATCAAGGGCCATAATTCAGGAAGTCACAATCTGATATGCACAAACATCAAAAGAAACCATGATCTTTGGATTATAAACATGCATTTTAAGTTTCATCAAAATAAAATTAAAATTGTGACCTCTAGAGGGTCCACAACCTTGATTTTAACACTATTCGCGTACAAGCAGCAGGCATTTTGTTCAGCAGTTTTGGTATGATTTTTACGAAATTCAACCTCAACCTTCATTACAGCGTAAGGGTGATATAATCAAACATTTTTTTAAAATCGGATAATATAACCTCCAGTGGGACAACAAGCTAATAAAGGCGATTTTTGTATAATCAGGGCCAGGGGCCATAATTCAGGAAGTTATGATCCGATATGCGCAAATATCGAAAGGAACCAAGATCTTTGGGTTATAAACATGCATTTAAGTTTCATCAAAATTGGTTCAAAATTGTGACCCCTACACTGTCCACAAGGTAAAAATAGGTTGCCAGCAACGAAACATACGCCCACACAGCAGCTAAATCGTCCGGGCAGAAAATCATTAGAATTTGTTTGGTTTTTATAAAGTTCTGCCCCATGTTAACGTTAAGTATACAAAACATTTAATACTATGGATTTAGCTGTTCAATTATCGATTTTCAAGAAATTCACACTCAAACATCAATAATGTGTAACGGGGATATAGTCAAACAGTTTTTTAATTCGGAATAAAATTGTGACCTCCATAGGGTCCACAAGTTAAAAAAACATGATTTTTCGTACAATCAGGGGCCATAATTCACAAAGTTATGGGCCAATGTGCCCGAATATCAAGCGATCAAATTTCATCAAAATCAGATTAAAATTGTGACCTCTACATTGTCTACAACCTTGATACATCATATTTCTACACTATTTTGTCGGTCAGTTTTGGTCCGAATTTTACAAAATATGAACTCACCCTTCATTATGGTGAAACAGTAATATAATTCAACATTATTTTAAATCCGTTAATAATTGTGACCTCCAAAGGTACCACAAGCTAAAAAATGGGGCTATTTTCTTACAATCAGGGGCCATAATTCAGGAAGTTATGATCAGATATGTGCAAATATGCAATGGAACCAAGATCTTTAGGTTATAAACATGTATTTCAAGTTTCATCAAAATCTGTTCAAATTTGTGACCTCTATAGGGTCCACAACCTCGATATAACATATTTTCACATTATTCACGTACAAATGGCGACCATTTTGTCCGTCAATTTTGGTCCGATTTTCACGAAATTCAACCTCATTCTTCATTACAATGTAATGATGATTTAATCAAACGTTTTTTTAAATCGGATAATAATTTTGACCTCCAGAGGTACCACAAGCTAAAAAAGATAGGCTGGCACAGTCAGGCAGGATACGCCCACATTTTTCAGAGATGGATAGAGAACAAGCAATACCGGAAATGATTTTTCCTACATCATTAAGTCCTGTATTTCATACTGTATTGGGAGCAGCCATTTTGTTGGTCAGTTCCAGTCTGATATTCATGAAATTCGAAGCCGACAATGATTATGGTGTCACGGTACACAACCTAGAAATGTGACTTTTCGTCAAAATCGGATAAGAATTGTGACCTGTAGAGAGTCCACAACCATGATATACCATATTTTTACACTATTCGTGTACAAACGGCGACCATTTTCAGCGGCAATTTTGGTAAGATTTTCATGAAATTCGAACTCAACCTTCCTTATGGTGCAACAGTAATATAATCAGAGTTTTTTTTTTAAATCAAATAATAATTGTTCGAGAGAAAACAAGCAATACCGAAAGTGATTTTTCCTACAAAGGCCATAATTCATTAAGTTACAATTTGATATGCGCAAATATCGAAAAGAATAAAGATCTTTAGGTTACAAACAAGCATTTCAGGTTTCATCAAAATCGAATTAAAATTGTCACCTCTACAGGGTCCACAACTTTGACATACCATATTTTTACACTGTTCGCGTACAAACGGCGGCCATTTTTTCTGGCAATTATGGTCCAATTTTCTAGAAATTCGAACTCAACCTTCCTTTGTGTGTAACGGTGATAGAATTAAACGTTTTTTCAAATCGGATAATAATTGTGACCTCCAGAATGACCATAGGCGATTTTTCGGACAATCAGGGGCCGTAATTCAGGAAGTTACGATCCGATATGCGCAAATAACGAAAGGAACCAAGATCTATGGGTTATAACCATGCATTTCAAGTTTCATCAAAATCAAATTAAAATTGTGACCTCTACAGGGTCCACAACCATGATATACAATTTTTTAACAGTATTCGCATACAAACGGCGGCCATTTTGTATTGCAATTTTGGTCCGATTTTCCCGAAATTCGAACTCAACCTTCCTTACGGTGTAATGGTAATATAATCAACCGTTTTATTAAATCGGATAATAATTGTGACCACCAGAGGGACCACAAGCTAAAATAAGACGATTTTGCGTATAATCAGGGGCCATAATTCAGGAAGTTACGTTACGATATGCGCAAATATCGAAAGGAACCAAGATCTTTGGGTTATAACCATGAATTTCAAGTTTCATCAAAATCGAATAAAAAATGTGACTTTTACAGGGTCCACAGCCTTGATATACCATTTTTTAACAGTATTCGCGTACAAACGGCGGCCATTTTGTATGGCAATTTTCGTCCGATTTTCCCGAAATTTAAACTCAACCTACCTTAGGGTGTAACGGTGATATAATCAAACCTTTTTTTTAAATCGGATAATAATTGTGACCTCCAGAGGGACCACAAGCTAAAAAGGGTGATTTTTCGGACAATCAGGGGCCATAATTCAGGAAATTACATTCCGATAGGCGCAAATATTGAAAGGAACCAAGATCTTTGGGTTATAAACATGCATGTCAAGTTTCATCAAAATCGGTTCAAAATTGTGACCTCTATAGGGTCCACAAGCTAAAAACGTGATTTTTCGTACAATCAGGGGCCATAATCCATGAAGTTACGATCCCACGGGCGCAAATATCGAAAGGAACCAAGATCTTTGGGTTATAAACATGCATTTCCAGTTTCATCCAAATCGGTTCAAAATTGTGACCTCTACACTGTTCAAAAGCTAAAAACGTGATTTTTCGTAAAATCATGGGCCATAATCCATGAAGTTACAGTCCGATACATGCCAATATCGAAAGGAACCGAGATCTTTGGATGATAAACCTATATTTCAAGTTTCATTGAATCAGATAAAAATGGTGACCTGTGGACTGTTCACAAACAGTTGCGGACGGACGAACAGGGGCGACAAGAATACACTTCCACATGAAAATGTGGGCGTATAAAAACAAAATTAATCATTTGATAGAGTGCCCCACGTGCCTACTGAAAAGTTGTTCTTGCCACGTTGATTGTGCACGACTTAGTTGAATGACTAACTACTGATTTCTGACAGTCTCGCACACTCATTGAGGCTATAATTGGCAACAGCATGCGGGAATGTTCAAAACACTATAAACTACTACAGTAGTAAAAAATCTATTGTTGACGATTCTTAACAGCAGTAATATTTTTTTTGGTTATTACGGCATCTTTAGAAATAATGCTTGTTTTATTTTTTCAATTGCCTCATAATTAATTGTACCATTAGAAGCTTCATATTTTGGTTTAGTACAAATAATATCTCTGACTCACATCCATAAAGCTAGAATATGATACTAGCAGTAGTTTTATTTTACTTTTACAAGGTTCTTAAAAATATTGTTGAGGTGTCTAATGTGTGTGTTTCTTGTTCCATGTTTCGTAAAAAAGTAGTATTGATTACCCCAACCTGTCAATTAGACCTAGAATGATCGGTAGACTGGTTAAGCAAGACTAATTTCAAAACAAGGGCACGTAGCCTATCTTTTACTCAAAAGTGTCTGGATGTTATGGACGCCACTCCAAACCATTTTTCAGTATTATTTATGTATGGTTAAATGGTCATAGCTTATTAAGTATAACATGGTCGTTTATTTAGTGACTATAAATGTGTGAAACAGATTTAAGGCTTGGTGAATATATTAGTATTGTGGTGTAATTGTCGAGATATTTGGAGATATTCATTTGGGGTGGGGCACCCTACATTTTGACAATGAATGGAAGGGAGATAACTCCTGTTTAAATCATGCCTCAGACATCAGGGCAAAAAAATCAAAATAGTCATTAGGCTACTGCTTCAATATTTTCATAGGATTATTGTTACATATAAGTTTCTTTACGGTTATAAAGATTAAGATAAATTGAAGCCGTGGGGAGAGAGTTAACTAGACTGAAACCACAAGTCCTACATTACGCCTGCTCAACATCTGGAAAAACTGTGTCTCATTTACTTCTATATTCCATGAAATGCGTCTGACCTCCAATTTAATATTAAGTAAAAACTGGTACATAAAAAATCCCACACATCCATTCAAGGACAAAATTAAATGTAACCAGATTGAAGAACAATTTACTTCTAATATTAATAATATGTTTCTAAAAATAACTCTCATGTAAAGATGACATAAAATGACTCACTGTATTATATTTTTTTTTGCAGAGCTGACAGATTTTTATTATATGAAAAAATAAAGAACTTTCTGTTTATTGTTTGAGGAAAAGACAAAAACAACTTTGTGAACTCAATGTGTTTGAAACCATAACAAAGTAGGCCTACATGCATAAAGAGGACAAAAGTTATGCACTTTCTCTGTCCACTATTACCTTTTAAGTTAACTCTATATTACTAAACAGTCTATATACATGTACATGTACAACTGACGGTAGTTTTTTCTTTGATGTGTATAGCAGTTATATCTCATAACAACCTGTCATGACATCATCATAGGTTAATATATTCTGTTCATATAAACCGCAATCACAAATTTTTGTGGTACAGTTTGTAGCATTCAGGACCAAAATGGACGGCGTACTTATCGGCATTATTAGATCTGTTATCCATGCCTCAGATAACTTTCAAAATTTTATTTTCGTCCACATTTTGATTATTTCTCCACACACTACAAGTCTTGAAAGTATTTACAGCCCAAGAGTACTTTTGTAAAGTATTTTTGGGTATAATCCACTTAACACAGTTGGTCAAACTGTCTTTGAACTTTCATGGTCCAAAATGGCGAAAGTATAAACAAATTCTTTCACATGACTAATTCGGTATTTTTTGACGGAAACTATCAAGCAGGTATCATCCAATCATTGTTGACTTTTAACGGAAGAGGCCATTTAATTTAAGGGTGAAATGGTGTTGTATATATTGGATATCAACCTTCTCTTCCTTAGATTGATATTTTAGAGAATACTTGGGCTTCGCACTTGTGTTCTCTATCATATCAACTTCAGGTAGGTTAATATCCTGTAGAAAGTTATGAGTAACTCTTGGCATGTGGGCACGGGTGTTGTCATGCTGTAAAATGTTGTTTCGGTGACATGCGAATTGTGGTTTGACGTGGGGTCTGAGAGATTGATCGATGCATCCTCTACTGGGGTCAAGATTTTGGAACACCACAGGGAACACTCGCTGGTTCAG
This sequence comes from Patella caerulea, assembly GCA_036850965.1. Lineage (NCBI taxonomy): Eukaryota > Metazoa > Mollusca > Gastropoda > Patellidae > Patella > Patella caerulea. The sequence goes on along the minus strand of JAZGQO010000001.1, from coordinate 41,510,447 downwards.
GTCGATTCCAAACCAAACCATTATGCTTGGACCTTCCCATGAGGCTCGTTCCATGAAACATTGGTCAGTATAACACTGGCAACGTCAAATGTGGTACCCATTGTGCCTAAAAAGATTGGAACCAACGGAATGTTGAGAAAAAAACTACAGCCTGTGATGTTACATGTACATGCATTTAACATTGAAGTCAATGGGCAAATAATTACTAGTCTGAGTCCTGATCTTGTTTTAGAACTAGTTACCCCCCTTAGAGCTTGTTTATGATTACGGTATGTAAAAGATTAAATAATCTAGCCAATGACCTATTATTCTCAAATATTGACAATGCATCCAGACTAGTATTCGTATATTATTTTACTGGATGATAGAGACTAAGTGAGCATGTGATTATAAACTGTACCACCTGTGCTTTCAGATCACCTAGCTTAATGATCAACAGGGTTTTATAAACCAAGAGTGAGAGAGAGAGAACTACATGTTGTTCATTTTGGAACAAACATATCAACCAAATTGAAACTTAGAACACAAATCTACGATCATGACACACAGACATTGTAAAGAAAAGGTACTATCAAATCAAATCAAATCAATGGATCTTGAGTGGGAGGCAATTGAAAGCAGCCACTGTGCTGTACAGAGCAGTGCCATCTTCCAATCCAGTTTTCACTTAAAATAAAAGCAAATTCACAAGGTAGCTAACCCAAAAATGCAAAACATTGTATCATTAGGAGAGTATATCATGATGAGCATGAATTACATTCAATGTTAGTGTATAAGTAGGAAAAAAAGCTGGGGTGTGGATGTTATTTCTTATATAACCTGGTCACCGATAAAACAGTACGCAGTAGAATAGTCAACTTACGACCACATATGGTAATTATTTACACAAAAGATTTACAAGAATACATATTACACAATAGATTCACATGTGTAATCATTTAACATGGTCCATCCTATAATATTATAAACAGTATAACTTTATTAACCACAACAAAACTCTTAACTAAATCAACCTTGGCCTTCATTCACATACACATTAAAAAGTATACTGGCAGTGACAGGAACAGGTCTGTGTAATACATTTGGCTGTTTGCCATTTAACAATTTCCAAATAAAAGTTAAAACATCTTTATCGACTTTAGAAAAGCTACATTTATAGTACAATACTAGTACTAGCCCTTTGATAGTCACTAATAGGGGGATGTACCCAGTTACTACAATGTTTGCAGTAGAATTAACTCTTTCTAGGATAGGAATGGAGATTAACATCTTGTCAATACAATATTATTATTTTGAAACTGCCATACATGTACATTTGTTTCTTTCTATGGTTACATTCATGTTTGGGAAGGGAAATTTTGCTTGGGAAGCAGGATTTTCGGTAGATATGCTCTTCATTGTAGGGTGTATGATGTACCTTGCTTTTTTTGTTGCATGCCAATGCAAACTCTACACTTCTCCTATTTTACATATAAAATCGTTTTTTTTCCGGTCCTGTTCATGTAATTTTCTGTTATGTGAATAATAAATTTGAAGGATCTTCTTACAACTGGATGATGGAACCAATATCCCCATGCATTATTTGCTTCAAATTATATTCACTGATAAAAACATATCTATGATCAAAACAGGCTATTTTTATTCTTCAATTATAAAATACTTATAATGCTTTATTAAATAAACTCAACTGTATGGTAAAATTGCAGTGTGTACATGTACATCAAAAAAAAAATTCTGCCAACAAATCAGATTCTTTAGTATACATACTTTTCTAAGCCCTGATAATTCTGCTTAAAGATATTTCATAATGTATAACTTTTGAATGGAAAACATCCATACTACTAGAAAAATATATTTAATACCAAAAACATTACATCTCATTGTTACATCCAATGCTTCACTTTTATTGTAAGAATGGGTGAAAATTGGAGTTACTTAATTACAGGGGAGCAAAACACACAATTATAAGTGTTAGACAATAGGCACTCAGTAAATAAATTACCACTACTTGTTTAATTTAATGTGAGCTAAATAGATCCTTTGACTTTGAGTCTATAATTTTGACTATAATTTATAAAGGGGTTTGTGAGGGTACATATCTTTAGCATAATTTTATAAGGAATCTTAGAATACAGAAATATATGTACTGTACTTTATGGCGGGGGAAAGCGGCAAAAACCTAATGCTATGTAGAAAAAACCTAATGCTATGTAGAAATGTCTAATTCAAAACACACGTGTAACATAATGCCATACCAAATACCTAAAACGTCTAATGCAAAAAACAAAATACAAGAAACCTCTAATACAAAATACCTCATACGTCTATTGCAAAAGACAAAATACAAGAAACCTCTAATACAAAATACATATTACCTCTTATGCACAATTGATTTTACAATCTGAAACATCTACCATAAGCATTAGATGACATATCTCGTTGTCATTACTTACGTTTCTCCAATGAATTATCTTTATTTAGGTCAATGTCAAGGTCACCGAACACAACTTGGTGACCTATTCGGCTAGCGAGCTATTCGACCGATCCAGCTGCAGCAACCTGTTCGTTGGCAACCTATTCAGAATTAAGACAACCGTCGCCCAAACTCATCTATGTTTAACAACCAATAAAATAAAACGTTACGTCTATCAAATGAAAGTAGAATAAAATATTATTTTTATCAATTCCTTTAGCTCAGAATAGAGATGTAATTTCGCATTATCGTACAAAATTCTAGACATCCAACTAAATATATTCCGAAAGGTAATTAAATAGGCTTTCTAAGTATTATCAGTAAAAATTGGCACATTCATATTAAAGGGGTGCACTCTCTTCCTAAACATGACCAATTTTTTAAAAATTTTAAAGGGAAAAACTGTTAATATCCCGTGTCAAAATTCGGACCATCGTACAAAATTCTGATGATCCAACTAAATATATTCTAAAAGGTAATTGAATAAGCTTTCCAAATATTATTAGTAAAAGTTGGCACAATCATATTAAAGGGGTGCGCTCTCAACATGAACATAGCCAATTTTTCAATATTTTAAAGTGAAAGAACGGTAATATTTCGAGTCGAAATTCGGACCATCGTACAAAATTCTTAGCAACCAGCTATATATATTCTGAAATGTAATTGAATAAGCTTTCTAAATATTATTAGTAAAAGTTGGCACAGTCATATTAAAGGGGCGCGCTCTCAACCTGAACATAGCCAATTTTTCAATATTTTAAAATGAAAGAACGGTAATATTCCGAGTCGAAATTCGGACCATCGTACAAAATTCTGAGCATCCAGCTATATATTTTCTGAACGGTAATTCAATAAGCTTTCTAAATATTATTAGTAAAAGTAGGCACAATCATATTAAAAGGGCGCGCTCTCAACCTGAACATAGCCAATTTTTCAATATTCTATATGTAAAGATAGACCGGAAATTTGTTCGAAGTCCGAATTTGGACCATCGTACAAAATTCTGACCATCCAGCTATATATATTCTGAAAGGTAATTGGATAAGCTTTCCAAATATTAAAAGTAAAAGTTGGCAGAATCATATTAAAGGGGCGCTCTCTCAACCTGAACATAGCCAATTTTTCAATATTTTAAAGTGAAACAACGGTAATATTCCGAGTCGAAATTCGGACCATCGTACAAAATTCTGAGCATCCAGATTGGCACAATCATATTAAAGGGGCGCGCCCTCAACCTGAACATATCCAATTTTTCAATATTCAAAATATATATAGGTGGATGCTCAGATTTTTGTACGATGGTCCGAATTTGTACTTCGAAAAAGATACGGGTCTATCTTCACTTATAGAATATTGAAAAATTTGATATGTTCAGGTTGAGGGCGCGCCCCTTTAATATGATCGTGCCAACTTTTACTAATAATATTTAGAAAGCTTATTCAATTACCTTTCAGAATATATATAGCTGGTTGCTAAGAATTTTGTACGATGGTCCGAATTTCGACTCGAAATATTACCGTTCTTTCACTTTAAAATATTGAAAAATTGGCTATGTTCAGGTTGAGAGCGCACCCCTTTAATATGATTGTGCCAACTTTTACTAATAATATTTGGAAAGCTTATTCAATTACCTTTTAGAATATATTTAATTGGATCATCAGAATTTTGTACGATGGTCCGAATTTTGACACGGGATATTAACAGTTTTTCCCTTTAAAATTTTGGAAGAGAGTGCACCCCTTTAATATGAATGTGCCAATTTTTACTGATAATACGTAGAAAGCATATTTAATTACCTTTCGGAATATATTTAGTTGGATGTCTAGAATTTTGTACGATAATGCGAAATTACATCTCTATTCTGAGCTAAAGGAATTGATAAAAATAATATATTATTCTACTTTCATTTGATTGACGTAACGTTGAATTTTATTGGTTGTTAAAAATAGATGAGTTTGGGCGACTGTTGTCTTAATTCTGAATAGGTTGCCAACGAACAGGTTGTCCGCTGGATCGGTCGAATAGCTCGCTAGCCGAATAGGTCGCCAAGTTGTGTTCGGTGACCTTGACATTGACCTAAAAAAAGATAATTCATTGGAGAAACGTAAGTAATGACAACGAAATATGTCATCTAATGCTTATGGTAGATGTTTCAGATTGTAAAATCAATTGTGCATAAGAGGTAATATGTATTTTGTATTAGAGGTTTCTTGTATTTTGTCTTTTGCATTAGACGTTTTAGGTATTTGGTATGGCATTATGTTACATGTGTGTTTTGAATTAGACATTTCTACATAGCATTAGGTTTTTGCCGCTTTCCCCCGCCATAGTACTTGCTACAATACACAAATATCTTAGAATTACGTACAAGTACATCAAAAACTTGGTCAATGTTTGATAAGAAAGGCTTCATTTATTAGGCTTTTAATTAAGAGTAAAGAAATATTTGTGTGACTACAACAGATACTGATAGTGATACATATCAACATGAACATGTAGGTGATCAAACAACATGTCTTATAAACTAATTTACATAGCTTTGAATAGCCCAGTCTTCTCTCTCTCAATAAACCACAGGACCATCAACAGATATACAGTAAACTTTAAGTTGGTTGCAATCTATCATGTCAGCTTGTATTGGTACTCCTTCAGGATATTCTTCAAGACATGTTTCCTCAAGGATAATCAGGACATCTGTTTGACATGATATTTATTTAGCTAATTATTATAGCATACTCTCAGGTTGCCCAAAAATGACAGCAGCTCCTCCATTAATTGTCTTAACAGCGTACTAGAAGATGATATGATTTCCATTCAGTGGTTACAGGGTTGTATTTAGAATTGATATTGTTAAATTAAATGACACACTGTGTGATTTTCAGTAATGAATTGAGTTATTGATGTTTGATGATCTTGTCTCAAAATTTTGATCACTAGGAAAGAAATCATCATCTCGTCAACACAGTATTTTATTTGGACAGTGACATCTCCATACACTCTTTATTAGGGGTTTTGATAACCGAGTTTGCATCACATCTAGCAAATCAAATCTTGCACAGTTCTTATCTATTTGCTACAAAGGCTAAGTCTATTTTTCACATGGACAATTTTCATTCCCTTTTTAACTGTAAAAAGTTGTTGACAGTTTTTATAGCGATTTTTTCTACTTTTCTTTCTTAGCTAGATTTGTCACTATCGTCTAGTATATTACCTATTTGTACTGCTAAAAGCAAATTTTAGCACCCCCTATATTACAGACCTTTTTGTAAAGACGTGTGCTTTTTTGATAAATTAGATATAATTGGCCTTTTTTTCACAAAATGGGATAGATAAAATCAAATATATAACAAAGGTATAGGTACTAATATTAATGTGGGTACTAAACTAAAAAACATCTTTACAGAATTTATATCAGATTTGAGGCACAGGATTTTCGATCCAACAGGTAGCAAGTTTCGGTGTCAGTCAAATTTACCAATGTACATGTATTGCAGGAATCAAACCTGAAATATCATCGAAATTATTCTGATCGCTTTCTTACTGGTGTCTCTGGCACTGCTTTGAAGAAAGAGTAATTGTAACACATGACAGAGCAGGGGTTTCACTAAATATTACTGTAGCTGGGTAAATCATCAGAGTAGACGGCTAACCTTTTGAGAGCCAAAGGCTTGAAAAGATCGCCATAGGCGATCGAATTGAGCGCCAAAGGCACTATGTAACCTAGGGGGGTTCTGGGCATCCCCCCCCCCCCTGGAGAAAATTTTGCATTTTGGCATTCAATATGATGCAATTTGGTTGATTTTACACCACTTTAAGAATTACACACTTCAGGCCAATATGGGCATCTCTATAGTCTATATTTAAATCAGAAACTATATCACTATTATAGTATCAGGTAAATATTTTTTGAATGAAAAAGTTAGCACTAGATAATTAACTAGTGAACAGGTTTGAAAAATCAGTTTGCATGATGCAGTCGCGGAAAATGAATCGATCTAACTAAAGTCACTGTCAACTCAACGATCCCTTTATCAACCTCTTCTTATATATATGTGTAACTATCTATAACTATAATACATTGTGGGCTATCGGCTATTAAACTTCATTTTGTCTTGTTAAAAATGTGTACAATGCTTGCCATCTGCAGTCGTCTAGAAAGAGGCTATACTTTCTTGTCAGACAACTTTTTATTTTCGCTAACAAAATAATAAACAAGAAAATATCGGCCGAGATACAATTGACTGTGATAAGAAATGATCATTCGTGCAGTTTAACTAGAAGCGCCACCACTAAAACACGCAGAGTTACGCCCCCGAAAATTGCTTCCACACTGACGGCGACGTATTTTATTCCATGTAATTTTACCGATATAATACGTGCAACCTAGTCAGTATAATGATAGTTTTCGAAAGAAACTGTATGAAATAGTCGGGTATAAACAGTTAAACCTCTTAACATTTTATTACATTGGTATAAATGTTATTTCATGTCGAGCTGGTGAAAAAAGGAAAGGCACGATATTAAACTACACCGGTAACTCTTTTTGAAAGGAGGTACAGAATACCGCCTCAATATTATCGCATTGTACTTTTCAAGCCGTCTAGGGCCCAACAGTAGCGGCTACCCTCGACGCTGTTTATTGTTGGGTGTTTATTGTTGGGTGTACGTAGCAAAACGCTGGACTACAACTACATTTACAACCTTTTCATGATGTATCAAATCCAAATAAATTGTCAGATGGAATCAAAATATAGCCGGCACAACGAGCGAAGTTGGCGGGGAAATTCACCGGCCGCGGGCTATTCATGAAACCCCTGACAGAGTATAGACAGCAGTGAGCTGAGCTTGAAAAAATTAAATTAATTGAAATAAAGCATTGCATAATATTGGAAATTCAACAGGTAGACTTCACTTCAATCATACTTTTCAGAAATCAGCAGAAATCTGTTATGGATATTCATACAACACTTCTAATAAACAAAACTGGACATTGATAATCAATTTGATTGAATTTATCTAACTTGATTTGCATTTGAAACATTATCAAGACCCCTGCATTTATGATATTTCATCTGTTAAAGGTTCTTCTGAATAACTATGTAACACATTCTCAGTCAACTTTCTCTGTGCTATTCCTGGCAAACAGGAATAGTCAAGTCTAAATTCTGTGTTCTTACTGATTGACTACTCAGTTTATGTACACTAATAATAATGTATGTCTTTTGCATATATATATAGCATTTACATGTGTTTGCATTGTAGATATTTTAAATGATATAGACATATTTAGATACACATATTATAACTTGTGTAATGAAACAACAAACTAAGTCGGTTCAAATTGTGATAATGTACAAGTTTAATTCCATTACAAACAATGGTTAAGAACTTAACTAAACTTACTTTCAATGCAATGTTTAGGTCATATTCAGAAAATTGTTAAGAAAGGTATAGTTACGTATGTTAATGGAGTGACCAAAAAAACCCAAATATCTAAATACTTACATCAGTCGTGCATCATTGCAACTCATTGAACGTTTGTTTCTTTGAAGTTTGGAACTCGTAGAAAGACATAACGTTCCTTTAGGATAGTTAATCTGTGGGAGGGATACTGTATCTTTCTGAGTCTGATAGTTGGTGCTTGGAACCTGCAATGTATCTTTCTGACAGTTATTTGCAGGAACATATAATGTATCCTTCTGGTAGTTATTAGCAGGAACACACAGTATATCTTTTTGATAGTTATTTGTAGAATCAGGTATTGTATCTTTCTGATAGTTATTACCAGAAATACATGATGAATCAGTTTGAAAGTTATTGTTAGAAATGCATGGAGCATCTTTCTGATAGTTGCTTCTTGGCTGAGGTAGTGTGTTATTGCCTGGAATGCACACTGTTTCATTCTGATAATTACTTGTGAAATGGTATGGAGTATGGTAGTTATTGCCAGAACTATCGTTCTGATAACTAGCGACTGGAAAAGCAATAGAACCTCTACGATAATTATTATCAAGATGCGGTGGTGATAAACTATCTATCTGATAATTATCGGGAAGTGCCATAGAACCTCTACGATGATTGTCCGGAAGTGCTGGTGATAAACTGTCTCTCTGATAGCTATCAGGAACTGCCATAGAAGCTCTGCGATAGTTGTCAGGACATGGTGATGCTGTGTCTCTTTGGTAGTTATCAGGAACTGCCATAGAAGGTCTGCGATAGTTGTCAGGAAGCGATGGTGATAAACTATCTCTCTGATAGCTATCTGGAACTGCCATAGAAGCTCTGCGATAGTTGTCAGGACATGGCGATGTTGTGTCTCTTAAGTAGTTATCAGGAAGGGATAACGTATCTTTAGGATAGACTGGGCGGTTATTTGTAATTGGGGATCCAGTATTACTGCCTGGTACTTGAACCATATAGGTGTACTGCGGCTGAAAGAATGGCATTGGTGAAGCCATGGGTACTGGACTGTGACAGTAATTCATCATTGCCAAATGTTTTGGAGTATTCACAGTCTTCTGTACAATATTTTTTCGCTATGGTCTTAGAACATCAAATAATAATGAAAATATTGAAACCAATCACAAATCATATAACAAGTAAACTTCTGTTGACAATTCTATACAACAACTTTTCAACACAACTGTTCACCACAACAACTTTCTGCAATCTGGTCTTTATATGATAAAGTAGATTATATGAAATGCTGGTACACATATAGGTAAAACGGACCTCAGTAAAATAGACACATGTGGTTTCAGTGTTATGGTACTGTGACCCAATATTACACAAACAAGGTTAACCCTGCCCACCGACCCTAAATCTGCTAAATTTAAACCAATCAGTACACAGCAACCATTCTGTCATTATACATGTAATATTAAAGGCAGTGTGTACATATGTATTAAACAAACATTGCTAATCACAGATAAAGTACATAATTACACTCATACATTTACACTAGTATGTCCTATAAAAACATAACATACATGTACCAGGTCTCTTTCATACAGGTAACTAGTAATCTGTTGGCTTTTGCACTTATAATAAGTTAATTTACAACTTACACAGACAGTCCAAGTTGAGTAATTCTATGTAAATCTAACAAGCCAGCAGTGAGGCTGATGTCCCCCGCCGAAATCCCCAAATCAATAGATGACATATGAATTAATCACACATTTTTTTTTTTATTCGAAGTATCGAGCAATCAAACTACAGTGGAATCTGTATTAAAGCTGAACTCAAGGGAATTTTCACGACTGACCGCTTGCAATGCATCGGTAAATTTGATCGGCGGTGAATCTCGGACATAGCTTCTATAAACTTGTCATTTTGTACCAACCGTCAATACTACTGTCTACCATTGTGATACATTTGATAATATCTATCGACTTTTGTGAAGAAAATCAATGTATTAATTTCATTTTATCAAAAAAGCACATAAACAAAAAACCATCACCGATTTTGTCGACGATTTACAGGGGTAATAACTTTGTAATGTTATAGGAGACGCCAAAAGGCGTGTCTAACAACAAAGGGAATTTATCGTGACCGTTTACAAGAAAATATCGCTGAATAGGAGTGGCTGCTCATACGGATTCTACTGTATACACTATGTTTCATCACTCTCTACCAGATAGAATTAAGGTTATCTTGTCCCAAATGCTTAGCTCTGCTTAGCTTTAGTTCGAAATGTTAATTATTGAACTCAGTCAAGGCATTCACCTAATGAACATTCTACCTCAATTGCCAATCAAATTGCTAAGGTATTGATGTAATGAAACTCTACCACTTAATTAAAAATAAAGTTATTGTGTCCCAAAGCATCAACCAATCAAATTGCTTATCTCCGCTTATCCTCGAGGCATTGAACTAATAAACACCTACACCAAGTTTGAACATTCTAGCTTAATTAGAAAGAGAGTTATTGTGTCCCAAAAAAAAGTGTGACTGACAGATAGATCCATTTTAATAGTTGCCTGCATTCCTCGAAAGGCGTGGGACAAAAAATCATTCTCTTATAATTTTCTTAGAAACTTTGAAGGACCAGATCCTGAATTCACAAATTATGCATGTATAGGTTTTAAATGCAAATCAAGTATCAAAATATTAAAGTATCTGATGTTCATTAATCCCTTCTAAACTACAATATTATTATGGAAGTTAGAAGTATCTTTAATATTTACCAAGACCCAATAATTGAAATGTTATTAAGAATTGACATCCTCTGCAGAAGATACAAACTGGTTATGTTGAAAACAAGCTAGCACCACATAATCTACGATTGAATCTTTTGATGAGATTATTTTAAGCTTAATGAATCCTAATCACGAGATTATCTACCGTTCCCATTTTGATATTTTAATCAAATGTTGAATAATCAATTTGAATACATTTTGGCATGGATTAAGCCATGAAAAATTATATGTTGTCCAAAAAATACAAATGTTTCTGAAAATTTCACTTTGAAGATCTGTTCCCAGAAAAGTATTTAAAAGTATGGCAATTTTGGTATATATATGGAAAGTAGAAATATCCAATCTTACTAGAAACAAGCCAACGGTGAGGCTATGTCCCCCGCCGAAATCCCAAAATAAATAGATGACACATATTAATTAATCGCACATTTATTTTTTCAAACGTATCGAGCAATCAAACTGTACACGAAGTGTCATCTAAAAGTGTTTTATAAAGAAAAATGCTAAAGCTGACGAGAAAAATGAAAATGTACCCTAGTTAGGGGGACCCTAAAGGCAGACAAAAGGGCCCCCAGACTTGACAAAAGGGCCCCTCTGGCCAAGGGAAAGGGTCCTTGTGTCCGAATCAAACGTTTCTATACACTGTTACTGTCAAATCCATTACTGAATGAGAATGCAGTCATTGTATTGGCATAAAAATCATCAATCAAGATGAACCTAAGTTATCTTGTCCCAAAGTATCAACCAATCAAATTGCTTATCTCTGCCTACCCTAAGAAGAAAATGCTCATCTTCGAACTCCATCAAGGCATTTTGACCTAATAAGCATACACACCAATATTGAACATTTTAACTCAATTCGAAGGAGAGTTAATGTGTTCCAAAGTCTCGGCAAATCAAATTGCTTATTTCTCTGCTTACCCCTAGCAGAAAATGCTCATTATCGATCTTAGTCAAGGTATTACTGTAATGAAACTATACACCAAGTTTCATCACTCTCACTTAATTAGAACTAAAGTTATTGTGTCCCAAAGCAGCTTATTGCTCTGCTTACCCCTAGCAGAAAATGCTCATTATCGATCTTAGTCAAGGTATTACTGTAATGAAACTATACACCAAGTTTCATCACTCTCACTTAATTAGAACTAAAGTTATCGTGTCCCAAAGCATCAACCAATCAAATTGCTTATCTCTGCTTACCCTAAGAGGAAAATGCTCATCTTCGAACTCCATCAAGGCATTGACATAATAAGCATATACACCAAGTTTGGACATTTTAACTCAATTAGAAGGAGAGTTATTGTGTTCCAAAGTCTCGACCAATCAAATTGCTTATCGTTCTGCTTACCCTGAGCAGAAAATGCTCATTATCGATCTTAGTCAAGGTATTACTGTAATGAAACTATACACCAAGTTTCATCACTCTCACTTAATTAGAGCTAAAGTTATCATGTCCCAAAGCATCAACCAATCAAATTGCTTATCTCTGCTTACCCTAAGCAGAAAATGCTCATCCTCGAACTCCATCAAGGCATTGACCTAATAAGCATATACACCAAGTTTGAACATTTAAACTCAATTAGAACGAGAGTTATTGTGTTCCAAAGTCTTGACCAATCAAATTGCATGTCGCTCTGCTTACCATGAGCAGAAAATGTTCATTATCGAACTTAGTCAAGGTATTACTATAATGAAACTATACAACAGGTTTCATCACTCTCACTTAATTAGAACTAAAGTTATTGTGTCCCAAAGCATCAACCAATCAAATTGCTTATCTCTGCTTACCCGAAGCGAAAAATGCTCATCTTCGAACTCTATCAAGGCATTGACCTAATAAGCATATACACCAAGTTTGAACATTTTAACTCAATTAGAAGGAAAGTTATTGTGTTCCAAAGTCTCAACCAATCACATTGTGTATCGCTCTGCTTACCCTGAGCAGAAAATGCTCATTATCGAACTTAGTCAAGGTATTACTGTAATGAAACTATATACCAAGTTTCATTAATCTCACTTAATTAGAACTAAAGTTATCGTGTCCCAAAGCATCAACCAATTAAATTGCTTATCTCTGCTTACCCTAAGCGAAAAATGCTCATCTTCAAACTCCATCAAGGCATCGACCTAATAAACACATACACCAAGTTTGAAAATTCTAGCTCAATTAGGAAGAGAGTTATTGTGTCCCAAAAAGTGTGACGGACAGACGGACAGACGGACGGACAGACAGACAGACAGACAGAAGGTCGAACCCATTTTAATAGTCTTCTTCGAAAGGCGGGGGACAATATACAGGATTCCCTGAAAAGCACTCATGGAACACATACAGGAGAAAACTGTAACGGTTTCCCTAACTGACAGCTCCACAATTAGGAGTGTCTGCACGTGTGAGATCGAGCGCTTGATGTACTTTTATGAAGACTTAGACGTTAATAAACTTTATGAAGATGTACAACACTTTCTGAAATAAAAATCACGCAAAAGGACGTGGGCAGTGAATAATCTGAGAATTTAATATTTGTGTAATAAATAGTCAGCAATTAAGGACAACATAGCCTTCTGTATGCAATGAATTCTCCTCTGACTTCGCACTTGTTGATAGGTACTGAAAGAGGGAAGTCACGTGACACGAACATGACCTCATTTGATCATATTTTTATAGCAAGGGTATTCCCTGGCAATTGCAATGTTTTGAGAAAGATTATGATAAATCAATTAGCTTGAATATATTTTTAGTCCAAATATATCATCAAATTACTCAGTTTGTACGCAGGAATACATCTTTAAAGACCACATAAAATAATAATTTTATTCTTAATTGCATATATTGATAGCAAAGGGTTACTACATTCATTTTACACCAATCTGATCAAAATTAATTCAGATATTAACGTTTAAATATCAGACAGCCAAAAACGGTTTTCAAATTTTCAATTACAACCTTAATCCGGTTGATCGGCTGGTGACGTCACAGGCACTACACATAATCTTTACACATAATCTATACAATATATCACTGTATACTCACCACCAGTTAACACGTGTGTATTTGCCGGTCCAATTAACATTTGACTGGAGTAACTTTCCCGTCTTGAGTTGTAATAGATTATACATTTGTGACTAGAATATTTCGGAGTATATTTCAAGATGCCACATTATCGTTGTGTTATTGAGAGTTGTGGAAATTCCAGCAAGGAAAAGGGGAATAATGTACCGGCGTTTCATAAATTTCCCAAGGATGAAATCTTACGGAAAGAGTGGATTGCATTTGTAAACAATTCAAATCCTGATTGGCAACCTACAGTCACAACAGTGATATGCATTGATCATGCCTTTATTATTTAAAAAAGTTAAACGATGTTAGACATTATAACTTGATCTTATCGCGCATACGTATTTCCATCGAATTACCTAAAATGATAATTACCTAATCAGAAATCGTTATTAATTTATGACCCAATTAATGTGCAACTTTAGTCTGATTGATTTATGGCAGGTATAAACGACCCTACACTTGGCGTCAATACACGAAGTAGTTAGATGACCCTTCTCAATCTGTTATCCAATTACGTTGGTTACCAAAAAAATGTTTTTGTAATGTTAATTCTGACATATATTGAGATATTTTTTCGTAATTCATTTTTACGGTCTATTTCAGCGTAATTAAATCAAAACTGCATGCTGAAAGAAAGGCACTGTATGACGATAACTGAATTGTCACGTACAAATCACATCACAATCATGTTTGATGTTTATGATACATTTGGCATCACCACATCTTTTTACCCCCGTACTTTTTTACTCGGGGGAAATTAGAAGAACCACAACACTCTTCTGACGAAAATGTATCTCGAATCGTTTGGACTGCACACACGATTGTAGAGGGTATTTAATCGCTGCCGTGAGAAAATAGAACGACTGTACATTATGAAACAAATTCTAAATTAGAACAACGATACTCTTCTGAGGAAAGTATATCTCGAATCGTTTGGACTGCACACACGATTGTAGAGGGTATTTAATCGCTGCCGTGAAAAAATAGAACGACCGTACATAATGAAACAAATTCTAATTTAGAACAACAATACTCTTCTGTGGAAAATGTATCTCGAATCGTTTGGACTGCACACGATGGTAGAGGGTATTAAAATCGCTGCCGTGAGAAATCAAAACGACCGTATATTATGAAACAAATTCTAAATTGGATCTTAAATTAAAATGAATCAGAAAGCAAATTTTTACGTAGTCAATTGTTTTATTTAATTAGGGGGATTAAGGAATCAGTCAGGCGTTAGTGAATACACACGCCGGCTGTATATAGGTAATTAAGGAATAAACATTCCGAATATGCATTCGGTCCCTGTGACGTCACTGGCGTCTGAGGGGATTAAGAGTGTTTTCGATAATTGGCCAAGTCGTTTTTACGGCAGGTCTATATTTGCGACTTTGAGTGACGATATCTGAATTAATTTTCATCAGATTGATGTTAAACTGTCGTAAAATGCATATAGTAACCAATGTCTGTAAATTCAATCAATTTAGTTTTTCTCGTTTTATGTGCTCTTTAAGATATTGAAAAAGTATCAACCAAATTCCTTAACAGAAGTTAACAGGATTCTAGTACTACTAAATATATCTGGGTCATCTCCATTAATTAACTCAGTCGGGTATATGTATAGTCTCTTAATAATCCCAAATTTGCTGAAATTTATCACAATCCTGATATTAAGCCTTTCCTCCATAAATTGTTTCTAGTAGCATTAGTTTATTTTCCAAGATCACATTTTATCAGTATTAACTACAACTTATTTTCATTCAATATTATTAAATCTTAGTCTGACAAGAGAGGTTCTTCTATTTTTGACAGCATTGATAAATTAAAACATTTTGTAAGTCATCTTCATTAAACCCTCAAAGGAATTGACATTAGTATGCATAAGACAAATACATAGTAAATGGTACATTAAAGGAATTTTATGTTTTCAAAACAACTGTCAAATATATTTTTCAAGTTCTTAATCTGTTCCCAATGTGGTTAAGGTTGTCATGAAGGTAAAGTTACAAGAATCTTCCTATTTGCTTTCACATAAACAATCCACAGCAACTAAAACATGTAGACAAATATTAAACATACTTTTGACACATTGATCTTTGATCTAAGCTTACTGGTACTGATAATACCATCTTGTATCTGAGCTTAATAAAGTATTTTAAACACCTGTGTAGTACTGCAGCTATGAGTGGGTTTGGTACAGATATTTGGAAATGTTGTGCTGCTGTAGTCCAGTGGTTCTTAACCAGGGTGTGTGTAACCTCCTGGGGATATGAAGCATGAAAGCAGGGGGTATGAGATATCTTATCAAATTCAGTATACTGTATAAGTTATGTCTGATTGTCAGTGTACTGTGTAAGACTATTTGTACTTAAAAGACCATATATATTCAGTATATCTGTATGTATTCAATGTATTGTATAAATTTATAAACTTACATTGTATTTCATATCAATTATTATATTTATCATATCAATTATTATATTTATAAACTTACATTGTATTTCATATCAATTATTATATTGATTATCATTTCATTTTTATACGCCAACATTTTCATGTGAACATACTGTATATGTGACCCGGCATAGCAAAATGAGTCACAGTAACCAATTTTTCAAAAGTGAGGTTTTGGAATAACCAAAGAGAGACTGGTCTCAGCTTTTCAATGATATATTAACCATTGCTTTACGACGTTTCATCTCTGAGAAATTGCGATTTGAAGTTAGGTGGTCTGGACATCCCTGGTTTCCTAAATTCGGAGAAAACGGCCTCTGAAAATGACACTTAGATTTTTGCAATATTCATGGGACAATAAACATTTATTTTGAAACTCAATAAAATGTCAGATGCTTTCCCAATGCGAAATGGGCTACAAAAAAACAAATAAAGAAGAATTTTTAAAAATAATTATTTTTATGATGGTGCAGTGCCATTTTTTAAAATGGCGATCAAAAATGAAGAAAAAATGAAAATTCTTATATATCATGTCCGAATCACGGTATACATAGCTCTCATGGTGTCTAACATGGAACGTTGAGAGTCGCAGAAATCAAATATGGAAAATGAAATTTTTTTTAAAATTCCAAGATGGCGGAAATCTAAGATGGCGACCAAAATTGACAGAAAATGAAAATTCCACTATACATGTATTATGTCTGCATCACGGTATATAGCTTTCATGGTGTGTAACATGAGATTTTTGGGGATGCCGAATTCAAATATTGGCACAAAATAAAATATCAAAAATCCAAGATGGTAGAAATCCCAGATGGCAACCAAAATTGATGGAAAAAAATGAAAATTCCTCTGTACTATGTCTGTATACATAGCTTTCATAGATAGTTCAAGTCTCAGAAATCAAATATGGGCACAGAAAATAATTTAATTCCATGATGGCGGAAATCCAAGATGGAGACCAAAATCCAAGATGGCAGAAATCCAAGATGGCGACCAAAATGTAATGTTTATAACCAACAGATCTCGGTTCCTTACAATATTCGCGCATATCAGAAGATAACTTCCTGAATTATGGCCCCTAATTGTATGAAAAATTGCATTTTAGCTTGTCACAATTTTTATCTGTTTTAAAAAAAAAACATTTGAATAGATAACCGATACACTTCCTATAGAAACTGACAGACAAAATGACTGTCCCTCGTTCCCAAATAGTGCCAAAATATTGTATATCCGGGTTGTGGACCCTCTGGTGGTCACAATGTTCATCTGATTGTGATGAAACTTGATATGCATGTTAACAAACCAAATATCTTGGTTCCTATCCATTTTTGTACATATCGAATCGTAACTTGTTGATGAAACTGACTATGCACGTTTGTAATCCAAATATCTTGGTTCCTTTCCATTTTCATACATATCGGATTGTAACTTCCCTAATTGTATGAAAAGTCGCGCTTTTAGCTTGTGGTCCCTCTAGAGATCTTAATTATTCTCCGATTTAAAAAAAATATAGGTTGCCAGGCAACGCCCACACAGCAGCCAAATCGTCTGGGCAGTCAACAAGAGTTGTCGCATATTAAGGAATTATCAGAAAATCATTAGAATTTGTTTGGTTTTTATAATCAAACGTTTTTTTTTTAAATCAGATAATAATTGTGACCTCCAGAGGCACAACAAGCTAAAAAGGATGATTTTTCCCACAATCAGGGGACATAATGCAGGAAGTAATGACCCGATGGGTGCAAATATCGAAAGGAACCAAGATCTTTGGGTTATAAACATACATGTCAAGTTTCATCAAAATCGATTCAAAATTGTGACCTTTATAGGGTCCACAACCTTGATATAACATATTTTCACACTATTCGTGTACAAATGACAGCCATTTTGTCCGTCAATTCTAGTCCGATTTTCACGTAATTCAAACTCTCTGTTCATTACCATGTAACGGTGATATAGTCAAACGTTTTTTTAAATCGGATAATAATTTTGACCTCCAGAGGAACCAAAAGCGAACAGAAGCGATTTTTCGGACAATCCGGGGACATAATTCAGGAAGTTATGATCCAATGGGCGCAAATATCGAAAGGAACTAAGATCTGTCTTTCACAAAATTCATACTCAACCTTCATAACCATGAAATGGTGATATAATCAAACGGTTTTTTAAATCAGATAACAATTTTGACCTCCAGAGGGACCACAAGCTAAAACGGCGATTTTTTTTGACAATCAGGGGCCATAATTCAAGAAGTTACGATTCGATGGGCGCAAATATCGAAAGGAACCAAGATCTTTCGATTATAAACATACATGTCAAGTTTCATCAAAATTGGTTCAAAATTGTGACCTCTATAAGGTCCACAACATAACATATTTTCACACTATTCGCGTACAAACGGCGGCCATTTTGTCCGTCAATTTTGGTCCGATTTTCACGAAATTCGAATTCAACCTTCATAACCATGGAACGGTGATATAATCAAACGTTTTTTTAAATCGGATAACAATTTTGACCTCCAGAGGGACCACAAGCTAAAAAGGGCAATTTTTCGGACAATCAGCGGCCATAATTCAGGAAGTTACGATCCGATGGGCGCAAATATCGAAAGGAACCAAGATCTTTCGGTTATAAACATACATGTCAAGTTTCATCCAAATCGGTTCAAAATTGTGACCTCTATAAGGTCCACAACCTTGATATAACATATTTTCACACTATTCGTACAATCAGGGGCCATAACCAATGAAGTTACGGTCCGATACATGCCAATATCGAAAGGAACCGAGATCTTAGGGTGATAAACCTATATTTTAAGTTTCATTGAAATCGGATAAAAATTGTGACCTGTAGACTGTTCACAAACAATTGTGGACGGACGGACGAACAGGGGCGACGACAATATACGTCCACATGAAAATGTGGGCGTATAAAAAGTTTGAATATATCACAATTACACCATAATTTAGTCTGAATTTGTATTTCATAAAATTCGGACCAAAACTGCAGAACAAAATGGGGCCCCCCTCATATGCAAATAGTGTAAACATCTCTAGAGGCCACAATTTTGCTTCCATTTTGATGAAACTTGAAATGCAAGTTTATGACCCAAAGATGTTGGTTCCATTTGATATTCGCGTATATTGGATGGTAACGTCCTGAAATATGGTTGAACAAAAAATGACGTTTTAAGTTTGTGGTCCCATTTACACACTAAGATCTTGGTTCCTATATTGTAGATACCTGAACTTAACTTCCTGGATCATGACCCCTGATTGTTTTAAAATTACATTTTTAGCTTGCAGATTCTCTAGAGGTTACATTTTTTTCCGAATTAAAAAACCGTTATTTAAATACAACACCATTTCACCATAATGAAGGTTGAATTCGAATTTCGGGAATATCGAAATGAAAATACCTGACAAAAACTGAGAGCTCTTTGTACGCCAAATTGTGTAGAAGTGTGTAATATAAAGGTTGTGGACCCTCTTGAGGTCACAATTTTTATCTGATTTTGATGACACTTAAAACATCTTTATATCCCAAAGATCTCAGGTCCTTTCGATATTTTCACATCTCAAACCATAACTTTCTGCATTATTGCATGTTTGTTTTTAGCTTGTTCTATATGCATCCCTTGCAAAATGTGTGCGTATCCTGTCTGGTTATAATATCAGGGCTGTCTGAAAACGTGTCAATCTGCACCCCTTTGAAGCCGGTCCTGATAATATTATGGCCAGATTTGTAACCATGGATAAGACCTGTTTCCAGATGAAAAGGAAACTAGCTGTTTATCCTCACAAACAGGCTTAGAACTTTTCAACTAGCCCACATAATAGGCATGTGTGACAAGCGCTTATTTTATTTTAATAATAATAAAGATTAATGAGATCAGTTCAGGGTTCCATATTCTAAACTACAGTATAAGACATATTATGAATAAAACAATTTCTGTTACCACCAACACCAACAGTAAATTCAATAGGAGTGTACAGAATTTTGACACATGTTTATATACATTGTGTGTCTAAATGAACCAAAATTTTTACAAAGTTTTATGTTTGACATTTATGGGTAAGACTTCAACTGAAAGTATTTTTTAGATACAAAGAAAGACTAATATATAATATAATGTACACCTGTATAATTTGTAGGAATGTTTTAAATGAATGTTTCTTTACAAGGTTTGCTTATTTTACAAAAAGTATACCTGAGGTTAAAAAGAAGTGAAATGAGATTACTGTGTTATTCATTTTATAGTACAGTGGACTCTGCCACCTCCGACATCTGAATACTTTGGCATTCTGTGACATTCGACATCATTTTCATGTCCCAATTTATTTTCTTATTACTTCAGCCAAAAAAGGTTACAACATCAGGATTGCTTCCAAGACTCCGCGTTACCGTATGCATCCAAAAACCAAAAGCATGAATGAATGTATGAATATAAAATAAATTGTAAGATATTTTAATGTAATCAAATTTTGAATGTACAGAAAGATTGATCAGTTAAAAAGGGAACAACGTTTGCGTATGGGAAGCCACATTATAATAATACTTCTGTTTTGAGAAAACTGGGTATTGGGACACTCTGCGTAATCGGAAATATTATTAGTCCACTGTATTATTCCGTCAAGACAGATAGGCATACAAATTGTTGTATGTTTAATTAGTAGCTGTGAATAGTCAACAGGTAAATTGTAATTTATTATGTATGAGTGATAAATATGCATGACAATTATTTGTATTTACTTTTAAACCTGTTCAAAATTTTACATTTTAGCCCACACAGCAGGATAAGACATCTAAGGAACTTTGGGGAAAGTGTCTGTTTTGATTAAATATCTATTGGCTACAACTTTCATAAATGATGTCTACCTGTGCATTCCATGGCCTTCAAATTTTATTCATGAATTGTAAACACTGATTGAGCCCCGAGAAGATCTAGTTGAGAGTCCACTGATATTTACAACTACCAAAGGATGAAACAGAAGAAAATCCAATCTAGGTCTGGGTCAATTAAAAGCAATCTCCTTTGATGGAATAGGGTTATGAAACAGAAGAAAATCCAATCTAGGTCTGGGTCAATTAAAAGCAATCTCCTTTGATGGAATAGGGTTATATATATATATCTCCTGTCAAGTTAACACCTTAATTACTAACATACACAAAATTTTATTTCTATATGTACATACTACAAGTACAATACAAGGGTGGAATTCTGCGCAGACAGTAATATTTCTGCTACTCTTCTTCAAATGCAAAATGCAGTTGGCAATCTTAATTTCGTCCCACCTGACTAGACACCGGATAATCTTTGCATAAGGGTGTCCACTTTAGTGTAAATGCACCGTTACCCACAAAACATGTGTTTATTTTGCTTACTAGTTTAAAATTTCCTTGAAATAAGTTAGATACATGTATCAACCATCTATTAAAGGAAAACAAAGACTGTATATACAAGTATTTATAGGTCACGGTTTTATACATGTATTTCTCCTTATTCGTTTTTTATCCAATTTACATGAGATAGAGGTGAAATGAAAGGGGGGTTTAACATCCTACTGATCTGCTCTGACTGGGATAATGAAAATTTGGATAGAGATAAAAGCTTCATTGTTACATGTATTTGAATATGGTAAGAGTGTTATATATAATATTACATGTACATGTAAATCAATTACAATTATTATGAACATTTTTAAACAGAAGGTTGTTTAATACTAAGTCAGATTTCTCACCATGGCCACCTGTATCTTGCTCCGTTCATCATGTTCCTACTCATTTCTAACAGATAAGTATTCTGTTATCTGTCTATTTATCTGACTTCTTCAAAGCAAAGTACACCTTGTTAGAATTTTGAAGTCACTTCAAGAAATGGTTATGATTTTGGTTATAATGCAAGATCTAAAGATATGTTAATTTCTCTATAAACACAGTCCAAAATTAACCTCAGTTACAACATTTACACTTCACAGCTCACACACAGTTTATAAATTATATTGAATATATCCTGTGGTTTTATTCAAAGCTGGGCAGTGGACCATACCCTATTTCCACACTCGCTATGATTATGATGCATTGGAGAAGAGTTTCAGTATTATTGTATACCTAAAATGTACATGTGTATGTCAACCTTTCAACATCATACATTCCACTAAATGTGACAAAAACTACATGGGTCACTAAACTTTTAACCATTAAAGTAGCTGTCTATTTCTCCCTCTTTGAATGACTGTCTAAATCTACACCAGAATGTGCTTTGGTTATCAATTTTTGACCAGTGTACTGAAATTATAAATGTCTTAATTTACTCAAGCCCCCCCATCCCATTTTTTATTTATAACTCATGTAACGATAACTTCTAACAACCAAAACTGAGTGATTTGAGAGATTTAGATTAAAAACCTAATCAAACTGATGCAAGCTTCTTCCTGCAATACATTTCACAGTTCTCACAACCGCTAGCAACTAGAACAACAAAACCATGCGATCCCTAAGTGATTTGAAATGAAATGGGGTCTAACGTTCTACTGTTCTGCTCCTAACCTGGGCTAATGAAGACAAGCATACGCCATACAGTATGCTATACTATTCAAAAAAAGTAGGGGATATTTGATTTTTAAGTGTTATTAAAGTCACCCAATGAAACTGACGAAAAAGCAAATGACAAAATGAAATGAAGTTCACATTCATCGATTTATTCCAAATGATCGTTAGACTAAGTAAGGCATAGACTGACCATTATAAGGGTAAAATGATACCCGAGGTCAAACAGCAAAGTTACCACAGCATCACAACAAAGTCAGTAACGGGTAAATCCTCCTCTGTGCCAAACAAGCATTGATCCGACGTGGCATACTCCTAATGAGACGTCTACGGTCATTTTGGTCCAGATTGTCCCATTCCTGTTGCAACGCAGCAGCAAGTTCTTGGACATTGGCAGGACGTTGTTGACGTTGACGTAACCTCTGTCCAAGCATGTCCCAGACATGCTAGATGGGGGAGAGGTTGGGACTCAGTGCTGGCCAAGATAATGTGGTGATGTTCTGTTGTTGGAGGTAACCTGTAACGATCCTGGCCCTGTGACATCTTGCGTTGTCATCCTGGAAGATGAAACGGCGGCCATGACGTTGTGCGAACGCCACAACATGGACTGCCAAGATGTTGTCCCGGTAGTACTGGCCTGTAACACGCCCTGCAACAACATGTAAAGCCGTTCTTCCAGCAACAGTGATGGCTCCCCACACCATAACAGAACCACCCCCAAATCGATCATGTCTGATGACGTTAACGTCTTGGAAGCGCTCGTTTCGACGACACCACACCCTCCTACGTCTGTCCAAAAAATCAACAGTGAACCTTGACTCGTCTGAAAACATCATATTGCTCCAGCGTCGATTATCCCAGTGTTGACGATCCCTACACCAACGTCGTCTTGCCTGAATGTGATGATCTCTCAAAACTCAAACAAGGGATCACGCGAGGACGTCGGGCGCGAAGATGACCCCTATGCAGTCGATTGCGAATCGTCTGGCCACTCACTCTCACACCAGTGTCTGTTTGAAGACGAGCGCTGATCTGATTTGCTGTGATGACACGATTTCTCAAGGCCAAGGTACGGATAAATTGATCCTGGGCTTGAGTTGTCGCCCTTGGTCGACCTGAGCGTGGTCTGTCCTGTACAGATTGTGTATCACGGTATCTGGACCATAGCCTGCTTATGACAGACTGAGAAACATTCATCGTCCGCGCCACAACCGCCTGTGTTTTGCCGATCTGTAGCATGCCAAGGGCATGTAACCTTTCATTTTGGGTAAGCCGACTCATATCAGAATTTGATTTCTGGTCACTAAAACAATTAAACTGATGTTTCCACCCTGGAATTCAATGCCTCAATGAGTGTAACATTCAAATCGTGCAAATCTTGGGTTGGACCCCCATGATGATCCCAAGCATCACCTGCATTCCATGCGGTAGCTATTGGTGCGTTTGGGCGTCACATGTAACTGGAAATGTTTCTTCTATTAGGTTCTATAGTGACTTTTTTCGTAGTCATTTGCATATTTTAGTATTATGCCCCCAAAATCAAATATCCCCTACTTTTTTTGAATAGTATATATGGAAATATTTTTCCGGGCATCGGCGCTACCGCCTACTCTTATATCGCTTTCCAACTGCTTAAGTATCTTTCATGTGCACGCCATTGAGTACACAGGACAATTTTTCATCTCATCCAAATGAGTAGACAGCTGTCCTCGTCAGGTCCTCTGTCCTGCATCACTGACAAGGAGAAACCACCCCTAAGTGATTTGAGCAGACAAGCTCACAGGTTAGCAGTTAGTGCAGGCCTCATGATTTTTTCTTCAGGGAATGTATTGCAGTGGACTCTGTATAATCCGACATGATATGGGATCGTCATAATATGTCGGATTACGTAGAGTGTCTGAAAACTCAAATCCCCAGAACATTATTCCCTTTAAAGATAGGTTGCCAGGCAGCGAAACATACGCCCACGGCAGCTAAATCGTCCGGGCAGTCAACAAGGGTTGTCGCATATTTTTACTCTTTTGGGTAATGAAACATTTGTAATACACTAAAATCTGATTAAGAGTAACAACTCATTATGTAATTATCTGAAAATCATTAGAATTTGTTTTCTTTTTATAAAAGTTTTGCCCCATGCTAACAATTAGTATAGGAAATATTTAATATCATGGATTTAGCAATTCAGTTATCAAAATTCATTGAAAATCAAAATACTTGATTGTTTCAACACCTCAAACTCTGTGTATCAATCTTAAATCAATCGGATGATAAGTTTGGACTCTATAGCATCACAAAGTTTTTTGAAGTGATCAAGGGAGACAACTCTGGAAGTAGTTATTTGAAATCACTCAAATCAGTAGGCTTCCTCGTCTCACGACCTTAAACAGTGTGTGTGTATTTAAAGTCAATCAGGTATTAACTTTGGCCTCTACAGCGTCCACAGGATTTTTTGATGTGATAGAGGGCCATCACAGTAATTATCAGAAATCACTGAAAATCAATAGGATTTTTCGTCTCTTGACCTTAAACACTGCGTATAAATTTAAAGTCAATCGGATGATTAGTTTGGCCTCTAGAGCGTCCACAAGATTATTTTGAAGTGATCAAGGGCCATAACTCTGGCACTAATTATCGGAAATTGCTGAAAATCAATAGGCTTCATCATCTTATGACCTTAAACACTGTATAAATTTAAAGCCAATCGGATATTAACTTTGGCCTTTAGAGCGTCCACAAGATTTTTTGAAGTGATCAAGGGCCATAACTCTGGCACTAATTATCAGAAATTGCTGAAAATCAATAGGCTTCTTTTTCTTATGACCTTAAACACTGTGTATAAATTTAAAGCCAATCGGATATTAAAATGATAAACCTTTCTATACATTCAAAATTTTATTACATTAAACCTGCATTATGCAAGTGCTAAATCAGAATCTGCCTATTACAGGTCTTTCTTTACGTCTGAAATTTCATCTAAATTATCAAATATGGTAGATTAAATAACGAGTTGGCAGTTCTCACTACAATAGTTGAAAACTAGATAATGTAAAGGCAATTCGCTGAAAATTTCAGTCAAATTGATCCACTATGAACTTAGAATTAAGCCACAGGCTCTTGACGAAATTAAAATAAAACCTCTTACTAGTACTACTGCTTGACTATATTGTATAGTATAGTATAGTATTAAAAGTAAATCAGACGACATCACAATACTCACTAGTTCTAAGACTTTCAATCGTTTTATCACAGTGATAGAGCCTACGAAGCGAGGCCGCTGTTGAGCGAGGCTTGATCATCCAGTTCCTAGGCAGATATCGAGTAATGATAGGTTTATAAATAGAGACTGGGTGATACAGACTTCTCTTGACCTCATTTCGAGTAATTCTGGTCCGTTCAAGATATAAATGACCAAGTGAACACACTTTAAGTTTGATTTGTAATTAATAACGCTGTAAAATGACCAATTTAACTACATTGGCCGGTGTATAATGATCAAATAAAGTCTCCTTGGTAATCAAACCGATGGAAAGTCTTAGAACTAGTGAGTATTGTGAGATGACAACAGACGATATATCGTAAACCAGTCATAACAAAGATGTCGTCTGACTTACCTTTAATATTATACTATACTTATACTATACTATATAGTCAAGCAGTAGTATGGAGTTTTATTTTTAATCCCTTTAAGTGCCTGTGAACTAAGCGAATGAAAGTTCTGCTTAGCTTCTGTCATCATTACTAAAGTTGGTAAGAAAAAAACAGTGGTCTCGGTTATCCATAGTATTCAGATGTCGGATGTGACAAAGTCCACTGTATTTTTCTAGTAAGATTGGGTGTCTCTACTTTCTGATACCAAATTTGCCATACTTTTGTTGGCAATAACTACTATAGATACTTTTGGGGAATGCATCTTTAAGTTGATTCGGTAATAAATGTATAGGCTATAAGTATAACCATTATTACTCGACCAAAGATTATATATTGCTTATTGTTATAACAAAGGCTACATGCTCATTGTGGAGAACAGTATATACATGCATATTTAGACATTTTGGAGAATTAGCATTTACAAATAATACTGTTTTAAATTTTAAAGAGGATCTACGATTTGTACAATTAAAAGTTAAAATGATAGTATTTTGGTAGAGAGAAAAATGGGGTTTCATGACTATTTGACACAAACTAGGTCACTTTGGGACTAACATGATTCAATTTTATTTCAATTCATGCACACTGGGCTCTTTGGCAGCGGGAGGAAACCGCAGTACCCAGAGAAATTCCACAACCTTACATTTCAGACTGGAATAAACAGCATTTCAAAATATATAAGATAAGCGTATACTTGCATGTTTTTTTGTGTTAAATTTGCACTTCTTCTAGTGTAATAATACATGTGACATTATAGTTAAATACTATTTTAACTCTGCATAAATATTGTCCTATTTTTAGTTAAGAAGCATGTCTCAAAGTTTGTTCATTTTTATGACATCTTCACAGTATTAAAACAACATAACTTGACTTTTTTTCATGGTAGAAATATTTTTGATAGATAAAGATATCAGATAGAACAAAGTTTTCGAAAAAAAAGAAAAAAAAAAAGAGAAAAGAAAATAATCATATATAATTATTTACTCTATTGACTAATATTAAATGTCATGATGCATACCATTAGTATAGAATATCAAATTGCCTATATAATATTAGCAATCAATTAGATGTAGCAGATCACCCCTGAACTCACTATGTAGTCACATCATGTCAAACCACATAGCTCATGATCTGAAAGTTTTACACCCACTTTATGTTTGCACTTAATATTGGCACCAAATTAACAAAAGCAGTTTTGATGGTGTTTGGCCTCAAACTCTATATTAACAACTATTTTAAGGGATTAAAGAAAACATTTCACATTGCAGAAATGACTTTTTGTTTGTGGGTATTGTACGATTTACTTTAGTAACGATCCTGTACTGTTCAGTCAGTATGACGCATATACAATGTATGTAAACCTGATAATTATTGGACTTGTAAAGGTTTAAGAAAGCTTTGATAAAATAAAAATGATCTGTTTGATCTTAATGAGACATTAACACTCTCACTAAAAATAAATGTAATTAATTTTAAATACATTATCACATTCACATATGTAATTATCAAAAATACTGACACTAGCCCATATATTTATTTATAAAAATGTTATTATTAATGAGTTAAAACATAGAGAAAAACAGGGTTTAACATCCAACCACCATGAATAAGGGCATTTCGGGACTAACATATAGTTCAAAATTGTTTCACTACTTTGTTTTAGAATACAGGTCTTTGGCTGTGGGAGGAAACTGGAGGATCCGAGAAATTCCACACTGTTAGGCAGACACGTGTAACCGAGGAATCGAATCCACGGCAGTTGACTCAATGACAGACCTTATGAAACAACATGCACATGCTAACCATTCGTCCATCCAACTCCTCTATTAAAGAATTTAAATGACATCTCAGCAATGGACTGGTAAATTTTTCAAAAAGGTTGCATAATTTGATGATGTCTAATATGTAACTGCATATTCAAATCTTGTTAATGTAAGGGGGCATTATGAGAGATTAGATACTAGTAAAAAAAAAGATAACGTAAATAGAATATTCTGAAAATTTCAGACAAATTGCGCCGCTCTGAACCAAGATATTAGCAATTGAATTTTAGGCCTAGCCCCGATCATCAGTACTAAAGTGCGTATGATAAAAAATAAAGTTTTGATTATCCATCACAAAATATATTAAATCATCCATCACAAAATATATTCAAATCAAATCCAGTAAATACACGTGTATCACAAAAAGCTATGACATTGAGAGTTAATTATGATCTGGATAAGTTAATTGATGGGTCATTACAATAGTTTATATAAGATTTCAGGCCTAGAAAAAGACCTGCAATCAGCAGATTTAGCTCTTTTTTAATAGAAAATTATTTTTCTACTGATCGGTCACAATGACAAAAGTGTTGAACAAAAATTCTGGTGATAGGTTGTGCAGTTGAATTGAAAATGTAAAGTGTCACTCAATTGATTGACTGAATTTATTTAAATATTAATTTCCATGGGACTAAACATACATGTACTTGTTACTATATTTTTCAGTTAACTAATTCTAACCAAGAATAAAAACCTTTCGACACATGTAAAGAGAGTTATTAATTAAACCATGTCATCTTACAGTATTTAGTTGTCGGAAGCTTTCTATTTGATTTTTCTTGGGGGCATTTTCCTAGTTTTCACACCATGGGCTTTTATTTTGTTAGGACCTCAATTGCCAATACAACATTAATTACAAAATTAATAAAAGGTATCTACACGTACATGTAGCTGTACCATCAATCTACAACCTAGAGGTGTTATGAACTGTTCTTCAAAAATTACAATAAATACAAATCAATATTTAGTCAAAGATGAAGACTTCAACAATTTTGTTACCACTACTGGGACTTTCTTTTTGGTTATTTATTTTTATTTTCTACTCATCTATCACCAACAGTTTGGGGGCTATTCTTAGTACGAATACGCACCCAGGTGATACATATGTAATATTTCATACATATGGACGAGCTCGGACTGGGAGTGTATATAGCTCATTACTGGAGAAGTATTCTTGTGAAGGTGGTCACTGTGCATTATACAAGTCCAAGTCGAAATCTGTTTCAATTTTACTTTATATACAGTTTAAAAATACATTATTTACAAGATCACATCAAAGGCATCTGATCTCCCGGTCAATGTGTTTTCATCTGCCTTTGTAGGCGTCTTTTAAAGACACTCATTTGCATACACACAAACGAACAATTTCAAAAAATCAAATTAGGGATAAAACAAATCAAATGAAAGAGGTTAAATTAATATATAAATCTCATTGGTTGAAATTTCATAATAAAGTTAATAGAATTATTTAATAAGCTTTGAGCCATAAAGAAATTAAAGGCGTTGACACTTGATCTGACTGTGTTGTTAACTGTATAAATCTTTCCTAAGGTTTCTCTTAATAAGACAGTCTGATAACTTAACTGTTAGCTATATATTGTCTATTTATATGAATAAAGAGTGAAGACATAAATTATGTATATTCTTAAAATAAATTTTGAAAAAGAACTGAAAATCAATATCACTATTTGGTGATACATTTATGCTACAGTACAGTTTAACAACATCTTGTACTTGTCTGATCTGACATGACCCTTCATCTTGCTTATTACGGGATGCTTTCACAAGAATGATCATACAACAGCAACCAAGTTAGTCTTCAATGAGAACAGTGAATTGATAAAGAAGTTATTTGTCGAATGAAATAAGAATTAAATTTTATATACATTGAATATTTCCAGACACTCTCCCTTTAATTCACTCAAATGATCTGTCAACATTTATAATAATTGATAAAATTGGTCAAAGAAGGGTGAAAGGTTAAATGACTGTATATGACCTCTGTCAACCTAATTTCAACATCCCACCGACTTAACTAGTTCAATCTAGAAATGAACACTAGATTTTTTCACACTAAAAACTAGACTTTATACAGGGAAATAAAAATGCACCATTTTCAAAAGAGTAAAAGCTATTTCCCTAAATATACTATTAAAAAAAAGTAGGGGATATTTGATTTTTAAGCCTTATTAAAGTCACCTAATGAAACTGACGAAGAAACAAATGACAAAATGAAATGAAGTTCACATTCATCGATTTATTCCAAATGATCGTTGGACTAAGTAAGGCACAGACTGGCCATTATAAGGGTAAAATGATACCCAGGGTCAAACAGCAAAGTTACCACAGCATCACAACAAAGTCAGTAACAGGTAAATCCTCCTCTGTTTGCCAAACAAGCATTGATCCGACGTGGCATACTCCTAATGAGACGTCTAAGGTCATTTTGGTCCAGATTGTCCCATTCCTGTTGCAACGCAGCAGCAAGTTCTTGGACATTGGCAGGACGTTGTTGACGTTGACATAACGTAAACTCTGTCCAAGCATGTCCCACACATGCTCGATGGGGGAGAGGTCGGGACTCAGTGCTGGCCAAGGTAATGTGGTGATGTTCTGTTGATGGAGGTAACCAGTAAACGGCGGCCATGACGTCGTGCGAACGCCACAACATGGACTGCCAAGATGTTGTTCCGGTAGTACTGGCCTGTAACACGCCCTGCAACAACATGTAAAGCCGTTCTTCCAGCAACAGTGATGCCTCCCCACACCATAACAGAACCACCCAAAATCGATCATGTCTGATGACGTTAACGTCTTGGAAGCGCTCGTTTCGACGACGCCACACCCTCCTAAGTCTGTACAAAAAATCAACAGTGAACCTTGACTGATCTGAAATCATCACATTGCTCCAGCGTCGATTATCCCAGTGTTGACGATCCCTACACCAACGACGTCTTGCCTGAATGTGATGATCATGCGAGGACGTCGGGCGCGAAGGTGACCCCTATGCAGTCGATTCCGAATTGTCTGGCCACTCACTCTCACACCAGTGTCTGTTTGAAGACGAGCGCTGATCTGATTTGCTGTGATGACACGATTTCTCAAGGCCAAGGTACGGTTAAATCGATCCTGGGCTTGGTTTGTCCTGTACAGATTGTGTATCACGGTATCTGGACCATAGCCTGCTTATGACAGACTGAGAAACATTCATCGTCCGCGCCACAACCACCTGTGTTGTGCCGATCTGTAGCATGCCAAGGGCACGTAACCTTTCATTTTGGGTAAGCCAACGCATATCAACATTTGTTTTCTGGTCACTAAAACAATTAAACTGATGTTTCCACCCTGAAATTCAATGCCACAATGACTGTAACATTCAAAGTCAGAGTCGTGCAAATCTTGGGTTGGACCCCCATGATGATCCCAAGCATCACCTGCATTCCATGCGGTAGCTATTAGTGCGTTTGGGTGTCAAATGTAACTGGAAATGTTTCTTCTGTTAGGTTCTATAGTGACTTTTTTCGTAGTCATTTGCATATTCTAGTATTATGCCCCAAAAATCAAATATCCCCTACTTTTTTTGAATAGTATAATAGCCACATTATTTCAGACTAAGGCAAATTTGAGACGAAACACAATAAAAATTTGTCTTTTTAAAAATAAAAAGTCCTATTGATTTAAAATAGCTAAGTCTCTAACTTTATACCATCCAAAGTCTTCGACATTGAAAACACGAATTATTTATCAATTTAAACCAACATTGATGTTGTGATCTTACCGGAAAAGATGGGCTTCTGATATCCAATATTTAAGACAAACTAAACATTTTACCAATGGTACACGTACACTAATCGTGTACCATAATGCACTTCAACAAACACATTTGTAACAAGGGACTCAAAGAACAAGGCTAGAGAAATTCCACCAAATTAAACGGCATCGCAATATTCTTATCTGGAGAGTAAGCACAACAATACTATGTAGACTGAAATAACCAGACGCTAGAAATTGGCATTTGTTTGAGACTTCTGGCATAATTCGCCGAAAATAATTGATTCGAATTTAGAGTAAAAACTGGTAACGATGGAATGTAAATCAGTTTATAAACATTCATATTACAATATTATATGCGTTGCGACCTATTTGTGTCAATTTCTAGGTCCCAAACATGAGCGATATAGCTCCTTTAAATATTGTCATCTTAAGTTTCTCTTTTTAGATCACTAGACGTCTGGACATTATCAATTCTCTAAGACCACTTCGAAGTTGTTATTTTTGTTATATTTGAATGACAAAAATAAATATCAGATGGCAGTCTTTGCACTGCGGTGCATATTTCTAATTCAACTGTTGCCAGTATCTTTCTACACAGAAGCCTTCAACTTTTGAAATTCAGGGCCAAACCATATATTTATACCATGGCCCAGCGATCAATTTCTTATTGCCAATCAGAACTTTTTAATTGCTTGATAAATACTTCTGGAAAAACAATCCATTTTAGGTAGGACTAAAGCGCAGTCGACCTTTAATGTCCAGAATCATACAGTACTTACTTGCATAGTAGCCAAAGTATGAAAAGTTATAAATAAGTCATGGTGATAACTTTGTAGTGACCTTAACACTTTGCATGTTACATGTTTTGGTAAATATAGAAATTTAATACAGAAACAGAACACCTGTATCTAAGAGCTTCACCTACATCTTTTTTAATAAAACTAAACAAGTAGTAAAGTAATGATTATATAGCTATCACTATCAGGGGCGCTACAACAATAATCTTTTATAAACCTCAATATTCTAAAACACTTCTGGACAGCAATGTCTGGATGTACATGTAAACAAGTAAAGGTTGCAGTCAAACAATCGAAGTCACAGCAAGCTACATATCTTTTATTCATTCATCCATTAAACAGTCATTAATTAAGCTTTTCAGAAACCTATAGGTCATTTCAATCAGAACACAGGCAGATGAGAAAGTATAAGCTAAAATCTTGAGATAACTGTATCAAGTACAAATGTACGTAAAATTAGTAAGACCAAACATGGGAGGCATCAAAGTCCTAGATAAAGCGTCTTGGAGTACAGGACTCCGGAAAAGCTAACTAATCATATACAACTGGTAGTAGTTTTTTCTTTGATGTCCATAGGAGTTATATCTCATAACAACCTCTCATGACGTCATCAGAGGTTGATATTATTCGGTTCAAATCAACCGCTGATGACGTCATGGCAGGTTGATATTTCATATCAACCGCTGATGACTTCATCCAAGGTCGATATATTCGGCTCATATCAACCGCTGATAATGTAGATGATCGAAATAATACAAAGAACATAGACATAAAATTTTATTCTTTTGACAATAAAAAAAAGTTATGGTACAGTTTGTAGCATGCAGTAACAAAATAGACGGTGTACTTATCGGCATATTTAAATCGGTTATCCATACTCCATGTCGACCATGTCGAAGACATCTTTCAGAATTTTCTTTCCGCCCACATTATTTCTCCACACACTGCAAGACTTGAAAGTATTTATCGCTCAAAAGTTCCTTTGTAAAGTATTTTTCGATTCAGTCCACTTAAACCAGTCGGTCAAATCCTTCTCTGAAAATACCTAAATTTCAATCACGGTTCATTGTCAGAAATATCGGAAAAGATTGCCTTTTTATCCAAATTTTCTTCAGGCTTTGGATAGATCCTCATCATATTTGCATCCACATCTATTCCATCGTCAAATATGATGACTAAAAAGGATTGATTATTCGTCTGACTTCGTTTAATTACCCGTTTTGTTCTTGCTTTCAATTCAAAATGGCGACGTGTAAACAAAAACAGGCGCATTATTACATCGGTAATTCTCGCTATTTGGCGGAAACTACCGAGCAATTATCCTATCCATGTTGCCTTTTTTAGAAGAGTCCATTCAATTTAAGGGTGAACGTTGTATATGTCAGATATAAACCTACTCTCCCTCGGATTGATATGATAGAAAACCCTTGGGCTTCGCCCGCGTGTTCTCTATAATATCAACCTTGGGTAGGTTAATATCCTCCTATACATACACACACTTTACCATTGTAAGGGTGCCCCACGTGCCCACTGAAAAGTTGTTCTTGACACGTTGATTGTGCACGCTGAAGTTGGATCAGTAACTACTGATTTCTGACAGTCTCGCACGCTCGTTGAGGCTATAAATAGCCATAGCTAGTGGAAATGTTCAACATACTATCAACTAGTACTACAGTTGTAAAAAATCTATTGTTGACGATTCTGAATAGCAATAATATTTAACTTTTTGGTTATTACGGCATCTTTAGAAATTACGCTCGTTTTATTTTTTAAATTGCTTTATCATTAACAAGACCATTAGGAGTGTCATATTTTGGTTTGGTACAAATAATATCTCAGAATGACTCAAGTTGGACACGAACATGATACCAGCAGTAGTTTCATTTTAGTTTTCCAGCTTTTTGTCATGTTTCGTAAAAAAAAATAGTCTTGATTATCCAGGCCTGTCAATCAGATGGAGAATGGTTGATAGGCTGGTTAAGTGAGACTAATTTCAAGCGAGACTAATTTCAAATAAAGGGCATGTAACCTATCGTTTACTCAAAAGTGTCTGGATGTCATGGACGACTCTCCAAACCATTTTTCAGTAACATTTATGTAAGGTTAAATGGTCATAGCTTATTAAGTACAACATGTTCGTTTATTGAGTGACTATAAATGTGTGAAACAGATTTAAGGGTTGGATATTGGGGTGTAATTGTTGAGCTATTTGGAGATATTTATTTATGGTTGGGCACCCCTACCATTGTTACGGAGAGTCACAATGTTTTAGCGAGTAAGATGTTGGCTCGCCAACCTGGAGCTCCTCTGTTCATTTGAATTTTCTGGTGTGGTTCCTCTTTGCCAGTGGTGCAGGACAGAGGGCTTGGTTAGACTCGTTAGAGACAATGTATAGTCATTCGGAGCAATCGAAGGGGATCAAAAAAAAAACTGAGGTACCGTGTACATATTGGCATGCATGTAAAAGATGAAATGAAATAAAATGGAGTTTATCGTCCTACTTATTAACTTATCTGCTCCGAACTGGGCTAATGAAGACGGCCATATGCCATACAGTATGCTAAATTTTGTCTGGACAGGGGCACTACAGCCTACTCTTATATTGAATTCAAACTGTCAAGGGATCTTTCATGTGCACCCCAAAGTGTACACAGACCCTCTGTTTTTTGTCCCTTACAAATGACAAGACAGCTGTCCTTGTCAAGCCCTTCATCCTGCATCACTGACAAGGGGGGATCAGTCACACCAGAAAATCTGGATGAACTTTCTCGGCCAATGCAGTTATGGAACACCCAACCTTCAGGCTAGAGAACCAGTGTTTTACCCACTTCGGCATAGTGACCCCTGCACGTAACAGATCCTTTAGCGATCTGAATGCGACCCAACAGTAGGCTGTAGGATCGCTGTCTGGGCAAAATTCCTCAAAGCACACTGTAAGACTTATGCATATCTTCGTCAGCCCAGTCGGAGCAGAACAGTGGGATGTAAAATCCTATTTCACGTCATTTAATTTACCATGATTTTAAGGTTTATCATTGGTTACTGAACCGTTAATGCGTTCAACCACAGCTTCAGGAATATTTTATTTGCCTAGCATATATATACATATAAAGCTAAGCATGGTATGTGGTTTGCCCGTCCATCCTTAGTTCTGATCATGTCCCTCATGGGTGGGTCTGAACACTATTATACATTGACAGCTCATCAATGAATTTCATAACATTCCAATTTTATTAAGGGGAGATAACTCCATTTAAACACACTTCAATCATTCTTCGATCAACCATAAATGCAATATCACAAAATATTGGTGGCTGAGTAGGATAAAAATAAGTTTAAGCTTACAAAATCTAAAAATATCCCCATTATGTGTTTATTGTTTTCAATAATAGACAAAGTGAATAGGATGGTTCATAAATAATAGATTATTGAAGATAGATAAAATTTTCTACATTCCAATGAACACTCTACTAAATATGAGAGGCTGACTTTGATGAATGTCAAGAATTTTAGTGTACATTCTATAGTTAAAAACCTAAGAGAGTGGATACATTTCAATTTTTAGCTTGGTTAAATAAATAACAAATTTTAAAGCTCACGCTTTGCCATCTAAAAAATGTAAAAGCCTTAAAGAGGAACTCAAGATTTCAGACTGATTTTATTAAAATCATTGTACTTTCTTCTAATTTCTTCAGTTAAAAATATGACGAAGGTTGAGTGCACTGATTTTCAATATATAGGAAAGTACATGTAGGTTTATTGTCAATGAATCTTAACAAAGGCCTAACTGTAAATGGAAGCCTTTGACACAGCTGATTTTAAATGCTGGTAAAAAGATCAATTAAATGTTTCAATAATCAAGTTATCGGTCATATACAATTTTACAAGTACGCACATAGTTTAAATCTACAATCTCTATCTTTGATAATTTTTGAAGCAAGAGCAGTAACTCTTTACACAATTTGTTATTTACACCAATGTTTCCAATGGTGGGCAACGAGAAGGATCTTAAGTGATGATGAAACAAAAATGGGCACTATAGCAGTGCATGCATTATAGGAGTGAAAATGAAAATTACATGCAAGAGTGATATGTGGCTTT
The DNA here is from genome assembly GCA_036850965.1 of Patella caerulea. Taxonomy (NCBI): domain Eukaryota; kingdom Metazoa; phylum Mollusca; class Gastropoda; family Patellidae; genus Patella; species Patella caerulea. The sequence continues at coordinate 41,473,569 of JAZGQO010000001.1, read as the reverse complement.
AAAACAAGAAACAGCATTACTTATTACATGAGAACTATTAAAATTTTATGCTTTTAATAGAAACAATATGACTCAATGCTAAAACGAAAAGAAACCCTGATTAGTGATATATATATGTAATGTACATGTATACAAGAGATTTAGTCTACTTTGTACTTTATCTTTATTCATCTAAAACTTTAAAAAGATAATTTTATTTCTTACGTTTTAGGGTGGGTGGGTGATCGCTTGACAAATTAAGAGCCAAGGAGGTGATACTTCAGAAATCATTTGGGAACAACTTGTGTACACACATAGGAAAAAAATTCTGCCAATGGTAATAATGGATAGATTTTAAGTCTGACTTGATGTTATGTGAATTACAGCCTCTAGATCATGTCTAAATTAAAGATTTAGATTCATGGTTAGACTCAACTAACAAATGTTGATGCTGATATTTCAATATTAATATAACTAATCAAAACTTCCACTTTAAAGCAAAAGATAGGTTGCCAGGCAACAAAACATACACCCACAACAGCTAAGTCGTCCAGACAGTCAACAAGGATTGTCGCGTATTGTTTCTTTTGTCAGTAAGGAGAACATTTACAACACATGATAATCTTATTTTGAGTAATAGCCCATTAAGTAATTATCAGAAATGATTAGAATTGTTTTGATTGTTTGTCTCAAGGCCTTTGCCCACAAGATATTTCAAAGTGATCAAGTGCCATAACTCTGGCAGAAATGATCAGATATCACTGAAAATCAAATAAGATTCTTCGTCACATGACCCTAAACACTGTGTAAAAATTTAAAATCAATCGGATATTAACTTTGGCCTCTAGAGCATTCACAAGATTTTTCAAAGTGATCAAGGGTCATAACTCTGGTAGTAATTATCGGATATTGCTGAAAATCAATAGGTTTCTTCATCTCATGACATCAAACACTGTGTATAAATTTAAAGTCAATCGGATATTAACTTTAGCCTTTAGAGTGTTCACAAGGTTTTTTAAAGTGATCAAGGGTCATAACTCTGGCAGTAATTATAGGATTCTTCGTATCATGACCTTAAACACTGTGTATAAATTTAAAATCAATCGGATATTAACTTTGGCCTCTAGAGCATTCACAAGAAATTGTGGACGAGGGACCGACGGACGGACGGACGGACGGACGGACGGACGGACGGACAGACAGACAGACAGACAGACAGACAGACAGACAGACAGACAGACAGACAGACAGACAGACAGACAGACAGACAGACAGACAGACAGACAGACAGACAGACAGACAGACAGAAAGGGCGACAACAATATACGACCACATTTCCATGTGGGCGTATAAAAATGCATATTTTCCAAGAAAGTCAAAACATACTTATAGTATAGGTTGTCGAACCGCTTATACGATCATAACAATCAAGTAATTTCTACTTGCCGTCGGTATTTTGAACTTGTACATGTATGTCTTTTTCACTAGATAACTAATAAGTCCACAACATGAAAGAGAGATTTGATTCAATTGTCAAGGTCTGCGGTTAAACAGATAAGGATAATAATGCCTAGTTGAGTGAGGCTTTTCAAACCTGCACACGTGATAATAACGCTGCAAAATTCAACGTTGGATTTCAATAGAAAAATGATATATTTGCCAATTCTCAATTGACACTGTGTAAGTGAATTATAGGATTTAGGATTATTCTTTAACAAGGTACAATGTAGGAGTGAGGGTATTACAAATGCCATGTATTTTAAACATATGACTAAAAATAATGCAATTATTGCTTTAATGTATAGAGCTTGTGCCATCGATAATTGCTTGTCTGCAATATCACCCAAGTTGGAAGAAGACGCTAAGCCACAAGAAAGAATCAATAATTAAGGAGATAATTTTGAAACTAGATGATTCTATTTGAAAAAAAAAAATACTGGAAAAGTTTATTTTGCAGATCTCTTTTTCTCTAGACTTTCAAGCTGCTGTTGACAGGGAAGAGTCATTACTGTTAATATTAAATGTGTCAAATCAATAGGTAAAACGACATAAGGACACAAAGTTGTCCAGGCACATAACATTCAGTCATGATATAATGTAATAAACAACTTTCTAAATATTTTCTTGAAAAATATTTGGAACAACTTATTATCACGTATACAACACTGTACATGTACTTAACACATTCCCTCTACCGGTACTACTAGAAACAACCATGGCTTAATTCGTTTAAGCAAATACATGTATTCCATTGTACTTATTAACTTAAAGCTCCAATAGCATTTTTTTAAGTTATATTTTTAAAATGTATTAAAATAAAGCCCAAAAATAGATTGAACCTAAAAACAGCCCTACCTTGTTAAAGAATAATCCTATTAATCCTATAATTCACTATTGCCAGTTAAGAAATTGGCAAAAATATCATTTTCAACTTCAAATTCAAACGTTTGAAGATGGCCTTCCATGGAGAGGAATGGGAAAACAAGGGAGGTAAATTGAGTAACTATTTCCTCAATCAATCTGTGTCACCCTTTCTAATGCCCAAAAAATTTTGCCCATGATCGTATAATAGTGAGTTGACAACCTTTTGAGCAAAAGACATAGAAATAATTGTGTTTTGACTTTCTTAGAAAATATGAAATTGGAACTTTAATAAAACTTTTAAAGAAAATAATAAAAATCATTTATAAAAGATAGGTTGCCAGGCAACGAAACATACGCCCACAGCAGCTAAATCGTCCGGGCAGTCAACAAGGGTTGTCGCATATTTTTACTTTTTTTGGGAATGAAACATTTGTTATACACTAAAATCTGATTAAGAGTAACAACAAATTTTGTAATTATCTGAAAATCATTAGAATTTGTTTGCTTTTTATAAAGTTTTGCCCCATGCTAACAATTAGTATAGGAAACATTTAACATCATGGATTTAGCTGTTCAGTAATCAAAATTCATTGAAAATCAAAATACTTATTCGTTTCAACACCTTAAACTCTGTGTATCAATCTGAAGTCAATCGGATGATAAGTTTGGCATCTATAGCGTCACAAGGTTTTTTGAAGTGATCAAGGGAGATAACTCTGGAAGTAATTATTTGAAATCGCTGAAAATCAGTAGGCTTCTTTGTCTCATGACCTTAAACAGTGTGTGTAAATTTAAAGTCAATCAGATATTAACTTTGACCTCTAGAGCATCCCCAAGAATTTTTGAAGTGATCAAGGGACACAACTCTGGCACTAATTATCAGAAATCGCTGAAAATCAATAGGCTTCTTCGTCTCATGACCTTAAACACTGTGTATAAATTTGATGTCAATCGGACATCATCTTTGTCCTCTAGAGCATCCACAAGATTTTTTGAAGTGATCAAGGGCCATAACTCTGGCATTAATTATCGGAAATCCGTGAAAATCAATAGGCTTCTTCGTCTTATGACCTTAAACACTGTGTATAAATTTAAAGTCAATCGGATATTAACTTTAGCCTCTCGAGCATTCACAAGATTTTTCAAAGTGATCAAGAGTCATAACTCTGGCAGTAATTATCGGATATTGCTGAAAATCAATAGGCTTCTTCGTATTATGACCTTGAACACTGTGTTAAAATTTAAAGTCAATCCAATATTAACTTTAGCCTCTAGAGCGTTCACAAGATTTTTCAAAGTGATCAAGGGTCATAACTCTGGCAGTAATTATCGGATATCGCTGAAAATCAATAGGCTTCTTCGTCTCATGACCTTAAACACTGTGTATAAATTTAAGGTCGATCGGATATTATCTTTAGCCTCTAGAGCGTTCACAAGATATTTCAAAGTGATCAAGGGTCATAACTCTGGCAGTAATTATCGGATATTGCTGAAAATCAATAGGCTTCTTCGTCTCATGACCTTAAACACTGTGTATAAATTTAAAGTCAATCGGATATTAACCCTGGGCTCTAGTGCGTTCACAAGAAATTGTGGACGATGGACGGACGGACGGACGGACCGACGGACGGACGGACGGACCGACAGACGGACGGACGGGGGCGACGGCAATATACGTCCACATTTCTATGTGGGCGTATAAAAACTGATTATGTACATAACATATTTCTACTAATCAGGCCTAAAAACTTTCGCCTTTTCCAACGACCAGAAAGAGAGAGAGAGAGAGAAATGGGATAAATTGTCTACTCAAAACAAACTAGTTGATTTTGGGAATAACATTAACATAAAGTATAATGCAATTAGGGGAAATTATCCAGGAAGTTACAGTCCGATATGTTACAGTATCAAAAGGAAGCAAGACCTTTGTGATATAAATATCAGATCAAAACCTCTAGAGGGTTCGATTTCACCACCTTGGTACATGTATTATATTTCTACACTTTTTGTGACTTGTGTATGTGGTGCGTACATTTTGGGGGGCAGTTTTGTTCCAATTTTCACTATTTGAATAATTTGTAAAATCCGTTATAATTGTGAAAATCGGATAACAAGCAGTTGCCATGCAAGATGTGGGCAGAGAACAGGCTGCAAAAAAAATTTTTTTTGTGCAATCAGGGGTCATAATCCAGGATGTTACCGTCCTACATGTGACAATATCAAAAGGAAGCAAGTTAGGGTATAATTTACTACATACATCTACTACATGTATAATACAAACATATATTTTAAAGATACATTTCCGGGTACATACTTGGTGATTTGATGATATATTTGGACTAAAAACATATTCAAACTAATTAATCCTTCTCAAAACATTTTAATGTCAAGGAATGCCCTGCTATAAAAATCAATCAAATGAGGTCATGTTTGGGTCATGTGACTTGCCTTAATTCGTACCTATAGCAACACTCACTATTATTACAAATATCGATCCCTAATTAAATTCTTGGATTATCCACTGCCCGCGTCTTTTTCCGTGATTTTTATCCCAGAAAGTGTAGTACGTCTAACTCTTCAAAGCGCTCAATGTTTGTGTGCATCTTTCGACGTCACACGTGCCAATATTCCTAATCATCGCTCCATGAGTGTTTTTCAGGGAATTCAGTATTTTTCTAGTAAGATTTGATATCTCTACTTTCCATACATGTATATATGCCAAAATTGCCATACTTGTATAGGCAATAATGACCCGATAAATATTTTTCTGGGAACCTATCTTTAAGTTTCATCAAAATCGAATCAAAATTGTGACCTACATGTGATTTCTGTTACAATCAGGGCCCAGGGGCCATAATCCATGAAATTACAGTCCGTTACAAGCCCATATAGAAGGGAACCAAGATTTTTTGGAGTTCAACCTATACAGTATTTCAAGTCTTTGTCAAAATCTGTTAAAAATTGTGACCCGTAGAGTTCCACAAACCAAACGGACACAACAATATACATGTACATAAATCTACATATTATAATGCCTGATTTAAAAAAAAAAATAATTCACCTAAATATAGCAAATTAATCTCAGAGATTCATAAACAGAAACATGTGACAGATTGATTTTCCTAGTTTTGACCAGATTTGTGAAAGTGGCATTCAGTGAAATAAAATTGCTCAATTAAGCCTAGTACTTTACATAATTCTTACACAAAGTGTGTTCACCTACATGTATAAAAGCACCCATCATACACATTTTGTTTTTGCAAAATTCTCCCCACCTACTGTACACCCCTTCGCATTTCACATAACCACAGAATTTTACGGTACAGTTATAGGATAAATTATACTTTACAAAGTCTCCAGGCTTGCCAGAATAAAAAAATTAATGTTCATCTCAAAATGACCATGAAGTATTGTGTTGACAAAACATCCAACTTAATTCCAATGCAGAGTCATTATTACAAAATACAAGTCAAAATCTATGGATAGCAACTAGTGATAAGATCCTACTTACTACATGTACTGAAAAATATCATTGCATATTACTATTATCATATACAGAACTTTACTCAAGCCAGTTGTCTTCTTGTGTAGACAAATACATCTATTCTTTATGTACATGTATGTTTTCAAAATACCTACACATGTTTCACAAGTACTGATGTAGGTTATACATGTTTTCTGTGTCTAAATATATTTGTTCAAAATAGTGGACAACAGATTTGTGTTTGAATGATATGCAATATGTCTTTAAATAAGTGAAAACAAACTATATGTACAATTGTAAATGAAACACTTTGGATGAAAGGAGATACATTGCAATCCAATTCCAAGTTTTTATATTTTTTTAAAGAATGTTATGAAAAGTAGATGGAATTGAAGAAAAAATAAATTTCAAGACACAGATGAAAAAACCTCTTACCAACAGACGGATGGGAAACAAGTAATCAGACATGTTATTGTTATCAAGCAGTCAAGGAATATTCCTTTTATTTTTGCAGTAAAACAAACCTGGTTGATCATGCCACTGCTGCGTTTTAGTGCGAACAAGTCGAAAGTGAGGAGCTTTTCTCACGTGCCCTGCCTCAATCCCAAAATAAACAAGCGAAAAGTGAGGCAATACAACAAAATAAATAGATGACACATATAAATTAATCGCACATATTCATCTTTTTCAAAAGTATCAAGCAATCAAACTATACACTATGTTTCATCACTTAATCAGATAGAATAAAAATTATCTTGTCCGAAAGCATCAACCAATGAAATTGATTAGCTCAGCTTATCTTTAGCTGGAAATGTTAATCATTGAACTCAGTCAAGACATTCACCTATAGCCTAGTCAATTTAGAGAATAACGTGCAGCAAATTGCAACACAAGATTTTTCTTTCAGAAATCATATCTGTAAGCATGTATGAACAACATAATAAAAAATATATAAAAATTTAATTTGTGGAAAGCGGTGAAATTCATCAAAGATAGGTTGCCAGGCAACAAAACATACACCCACACCAGCTAAATCGTCCGGGCAGTTAACAGGCGTTTGCGCATATTTTTACTTTTTTTGGTAATGAAACATTTGTAATACACTAAAATCTGATTAAGACAACATATTAAAAATATACAAAAATTTAATTTGTGGAAAGCGGTGAAATTCATCAAAGATAGGTTGCCAGGCAACAAAACATACACCCACAGCAGCTACATCGTCCGGGCAGTTAACAGGCATTTGCGCATATTTTTACTTTTTCTGGTAATGAAACATTTGTAATACACTAAAAATCTGATTAAGAGTAACAACTCATTATGTAATAATCAGAAAATCTTTAGAACTGGTTTGCTTTTTATAAAGTTTTGCACCACGCTAACAATTAGTATACGAAACATTTAACATCATGGATTTAGCTGTTCAGTTATCAAAATTCACTGAAAATCTTGAAAACTATTTGTTCTTTTCAACACCTTAAACTCTGTGTATCAATCTGAAGTCAATCGGATAAGTTTGGCCTCTGTAAAGTCACAAGATTTTTTGAAGTGATCAAGGGTCATAATTCTGACACTAATAGTACATGTAATTATCATAAATCGCTGAAAATCAATATGCTTCTTCGTCTAACCTTAGATAATGTGTATAAATTTAAAGTCAATCGGATATCAACTTTGGCCTCTAGAGCATCCACAAGATTTTTTGAAGTGATCAAAGGGCACTAATTATCGGAAATTGCTGAAAATCAATAGGCTTCTTCGTCTTATGACCTTAAACACTGTGTATAAATTTAAAGTCAATCGGATATTAACATTGGCCTTTAGAGCGTCCACAAGATTTTTTGAAGTGATCCAAGGGCCATAACTCTGGTAGTTGTCATTGGAAATCGCTGAAAAACAATAGGCTTCTTCGTCTCAGGCTCTTAAACACTGTGTATAAATTTAAAGTCAATCGGATATATACTTTAGTCTCTAGAGCATCCACAATCAATTGTGGACGCCATACCGCCGGACGGGGGTGACGACAATATACGACCACATTTCAATGTGGGCATATAAAAATGCAAATCGCATATGAGTATGCTAATGGCTGAAAAGGCTCACCATACACAACAAATATGACATCACAAACTCCATCTTGTGACGTCTTGCGAGCAGACAAAATTTGTTCCATACGAAAAGTAAAAGAAAGAAATAAATATGAATTACTAAACAATTATTTATGTCAGTAAAACCAAATTGAATACTAGTTCAAGAATGTAGGCCTACCACCATGTTCTTGTTGACAACATCTTGGGCGTCATGTTTTGTTGACAAAGCTCTGCCAGTCTTTGATGGTGATTTCTCCAATGAAATATACACTGACATATATATAATTATTTTAATCTGATGATAAGAATATTCTAGTTTTGTTGAATGCTTCCAAGAACTATAATTTAACCGTAAAATGCAAACAATCTTAAAAATTAAGGCATGCCGATGATTAGAAAAAAAGGATGGAAGGCTGTTTGGAACAAAAAAACATCCTTACAGGATAAGGATGCAGCAATACCCCTGGGATTACGATTAATTGCAATTATTGGGTCGTCTCCTTTCTCAATAATCCTTCTATCACGATATATCATGATTATTTTCAAAATAATCGCAATCATGATTTGGGAGAATCAAATTTATAAAATTTGGAAAGTGTATCGTATTATTTTGACTGAATTTTCATCAAAATGACAGAAGGTTGATAAGACATCTTGTGTAAACGCTTTCTATAGTTACCCCACTAGGCTACTGCACTCGGTGTCATAGAGACCATGGCCCAATTGTTGTTGATTGATTATCCAGTGGCAACTACTCCTACATGTATGTTATAGTACAAACTATGCGTCAGGATAATATTTCTTTTAGTATGATTAGAAAAGGAAATGAAAATGATGGAGTTTAGATCGGAGGGAAAATAGCTTTACAAGTTTATCGATGATGATACAGTTAGATTAAGAGATATAGTCTGGGTAAAAATTGGGGGAGGTGCCACCTGGAGAGGTAGAAATTCTTATGTGTTTTTTCTTGACCCGTTTTTTATTTTGAACAAGAATATATGAGGTAGGGGGCCTAAACAGGCCATATCCTGAACCTCTTTCCGTGAGTGCACTTTTTCAAAATGGCCATCAAAATCTCATATATATAGTGATTATAAGGGTCAAGTACATGTACATACATGTATGTAAGTAACAATGATGCATGTTTGACCACTTCTTGCATTAGTTATTATAAAAATTATTCCCAAACAAACTGTGATTGTATTCCAGACTCTTGAAAGTAATAAAAAGTGCATTCCAGACTCATGAAAGTAATAAGATAGGCTGGCACTGCCAGGCAGGATACGCCCACATTTTCGAGAGATGGTTAGAGAACAAGCAATACCAAAAGTGATTTTTCCTACATCATTAAGTTAGAATTTGATATGTGCAAATATTGAAATGAATTAAGATATTTGGGTTATAAAGGTTCATTTCAGTAGGCTTCAAATTCGACTGGGGATCATGTTGCTAAGTGGGTAAGATGCTGGCTTGGTTGCCTTGAGGTTCGGTATTTGATCCCTGCATTGGGTGACAAAGTTCATCTAGATTTTCTAGCGTGGTTTCCCCTTGTTCGTGATGAAGGATGGATGGCCCGACAAGAACAGCTGTCAATTTTAGTCCGATTTTCACGAAATTGGACCTCAACCTTCATTACGACGTAACGGTGATATAATCAAACGTTTTTTTAAATGGGATAATAATTCCGACCCCAGAGGGACCACAAGCTAAAAAAAAGGTCATTTTTCGTACAATCAGGGGCCATAATTCAGGAAGTTACGATCCAATGGGCGCAAATATCAAAAAGAACCAAGATCTTTGGGTTATAAACATGCATGTCATGTTTCATCAAAATCGGTTCAAAATTGTGACCTCTAGAGGGTCCACAACCTTGACATAACTTACTTTCACACTAATCGCGTACAAACGGCGGCCATTTTGTCTGTCAATTTTGGTCCAATTTTCGCGAAATTTTACCTCAATCTTCATTACCATGTAACGGTGATATAATCAAACGGTTTTTTAAATCGGATAATAATTTTACCTCAATCTTCATTACCATGTAACGGTGATATAATCAAACGGTTTTTTAAATCGGATAATAATTTTGACCTCCAGTGGGACCACAAGCTAAAAAGGGTGATTTTTCGTACAATCAGGGGCCATAATTCAGGAAGTTACGAATCAATGAGCACAAATATCGAAAGGAAGCAAGATCTTCGGGTTATAAACATGAATGTCAAGTTTCATCATAATCGGTTCAAAATTGTGACCTCTATAGGGTCCACAACCTTGATATATATAACATATTTTCACACTATTCGCGTACAAACAGCGGCCATTTTCTCCGTCAATTTTGGTTCGATTTTCGCGAAATTTGAACTCATCCTTCATTGCAATGTAACGGTGATATAATCAAACGAGCTAAAAAGGGCAATTTTTCGGACAATCAGGGGCCATAATTCAGGAAGTTACGATTCGATTGGTGCAAATATCGAAAGGAACAAAGATCTTTGGGTTATAAACATACATGTCAAGTTTTATCAAAATTGGTTCAAAATTGTGACCTCGATAGGGCCCACAACCTTGATATAACATATTTTCACACTTTTCGCGTACTAACAGCGGCCATTTTGTTTGTCAATTTTGGTCCGATTTTCACGAAATTTGAACTCAACCTTCATTACCATGTAACGGTGATATGATCAAACGGTTTTTTAAATCGGATAATAATTTTGACCTCCAGAGGGACCACAAGCTAAAAAGGGCGATTTTTCGGACAATCAGGGGCCATAATTCAGGAAGTTACGATCCGATGGGCGCAAATATCGAAAGGAACCAAGATTTTGGGGTTATAAACATGCATGTCAAGTTTCATCACAATCAGTTCAAAATTGTGACCTCTATAGGGTCCACAAGCTAAAAACATGATATTTCGTACAATCAGGGGCCATAATCCATGAAGTTCTTATCCGATACATGCCAATATCGAAAGGAACCGAGATCTTATGGGGATAAACCTATATTTCAAGTTTCGTCAAAATCGGATAAGAATTGTGACCTGTAGAGAGTCCACAAACAAATTGTGGACGGACGGACGCCCGGACGTCCGGACGGACAGGGGCGACGACATAATACGTCCACATGAAAATGTGGGCATATAAAAATGTGAGGACAGTCTTCACAAGGCTGCAAAAAAACATTGATAAACTGTATGTATATCTTTTAATAAGCATTTATTAGGTCACACAATAGTAACATTATGCACTACAATTGCGATATAGAGTGCATCTTCATTATTATGTACCACACATTTTATGGAGATAAAATAATGAAGGTGCTCTTCAAAATGGCCGCTAACATCTCACGAGAAATCTCACAAGAAAAGGATATGGGCCTGTGTATGTTAAGAAAGGATTATTGCGGCGCATTTTACCTCTTTTTGCATTAGTTTTAGTTTACATAAATATATTTGAAAAGAATCTACATGTGTGACAAATAATCTATATGGAGGTGAAAATTGTGGGTGCTTTTCAAACTGACTGCTAAAATCCAAGTTGGTAAGTTGTTTCTATATGATCACTGAAAAAATGTTTGACATCTCATTCTTGGGGGAGCTTAAATGGTAAGGGCTTTTTTTACTGAATTGTTTTTACAATGTATCCTGGTATGACAAATCACTCACAATGTTATACATGTACATGTATCATTCATTTTCAAAGTCGTTCAGATCACTGAATTTCAAATAGTCCCCGCACTCATTTTCAATAGACTTCGAGAAGACAGAATGCCTTAACAAACCTGTGTTTGGTTCAACAACTCCCAACTTACCCGCAGCTTCACACACTCTAGCCTCTACCATCACGTGTGCACGGGGCTTGGAAGAATACGTATTGATCTCTGCTGTACGGGGTAAGGACCTAAAACGCCAATGACGCAAGGTGTGCAATCTTTGACCAAAAGATAACGACTGAGCAAATAGCAACGGATATATCATTACTACCACCCTGTCGTCAAACATTGCAACTCTGAGTGCATGTCATAGCTCGAGAATGGTATTCAGCTGGCATCAACGATTATGCAGGCACAGATGCTTGTGACAAGACAATGGTTGGAAGAAGAAAATGAGTGCATGGAGACAATGATGCCTGAACATGTGCAAGAACTGTCGATGCTGTGATCTTACCGGGAAAAAGATGGGATTCTAATATCCAGTATTTAAGACAAAATTAGTTTTTACCATTGGTACACGAATCGTGTGCCATAATGGGTTTCATCCCCAGTTCTAGCAAGAGACTCAAGGGACGACGCTAGACACACTGCACCAAATCAAACAGCAAATGTAGACTGGAATAACCAGGCTTTAGAAATTTGCATTCAATTGAGATGGCAGGCCTATTTCGCCGAACATAACTGATTTGATATAACAGTAAAAACGGAAACCAATGAATCATATATGTATATATATCAGTTTTATACATTCATATTACAGTATTATATGTGTTGCGACCCACTTGTGTCAATTTCTAGGTCCCAAATGTTAGCGATTTAGCTCCTTTAAATTTATGCTTTAGTTAATAGTGTATGTTGTAATTTATCTAAAAAAATGTACATACCATTCTGATTCATCTTTTGTCTCTTTTGCTGGACTTTCCCTTCCACTGACAGCAAACAATAATGGACCAGTAAGTTCAGGTATGCCTGATGTATCTTGAACTAAGTTTTGAAGGTCTTGAGTGGTACGGATACCGGTCGTTGATTGTCGTCTTGTACTACTTGACGAGATATCGCTGCTCGATATACTATCTAAATTTGGCTCTTGACCAGATAACTGATTTAACTGCATTCCAGACAAATTTCCGCTACTTAACGTAGATTTTATAGATTGAGTTCCAGTGGGCTGTCCTTTTGGCTGCTGGGGTGCAGCTACACTAGGCGTGGATGATAGATCAGTACTCTCTCCTGTCGAACTACCTTTTGGAGCATTATTAAGAAACGCATTTGTCTGACCACAAGTGGGTTGAGATTGTGAAGTCTGTCCTGGGACATTTGACATACTATAGGCTTGAGAATTGAAGCCTTGCTCACCGTAATGTGAGCCCGGTTGCATAGCATTTATTATCTGTCCTGTTTGAGTTCCAGGCCCTGGAGCAGAGTGATTCATATCACTTTGTTTTGTTTGGTTCATACTTTGAGGCATTAGTGGAACACTTTGAGCATTAGAAAGGGGTAAATTTTGCGAAGAGTTTGACTGTCCGGGTGGAACTTGGTGGACTCCCGATTGCACAGATGGTATACCTGGCTGTGACTGGCTAACTGACGTATTACTTGGGACTTGTGATGGTATCTGATTACTATCACATGGTAAACCAGACGTTGATTGTCGTTGGGATTGATTGTGTGCCACTTGAGAAACAACTGGCTGACTAGCATGTGGAGCAGGATTAATAGGCTTAAAGCTTTCACCCTGAACGGAGTTGAAGGTCTCCGTTGCTGTCATATTTGGAACGGTACCAGTGCCACCAGCTAATAATGGATTCTTCGACGGATCATCCACACCGTGTATATAATGAACAGAGTTCCCAGCACTAGAATTCCCAGAATGCACAGTAATTTCATCACTTTGTTTTTCAGTTTTTTCAGTGGTGTCAAGATAATCGTGACAGTACCACCGCCCTCTGCGAAAGGGTTCCTTGGTTTCGATCTTAACTACTTTAAATCTAGACTGATTATCAGGCTTTTCTTTGGCAATTAATACTTCATCTGGTGTAAGTAAAGCATCTTGATCTAGATCTGTAGTTCTAGATATATCATACATTTCAGAACTGAAATCTTCAGTGTGACTTTCATCCAAGTCATCCAAGCTGTCACCATCTACATCAGCTGTCAAATCACCACTGCCACCCCTCGAGTTAGGAGTATACTGCCCAGTCACAACACTGGTGATTTTGAATGTACTCTTTTTCTTTGGAATGGCATCTCCCGTAACTTTCGGGTATTCAGCTGTGCCCCTTGCTTCGGCATCTTCCTGCACTGCGATATCACTTACAGAAGTGTTTTGTAGCTGGGATTTTGATGAAACAGTCGAACCCACTTTACTGTCGACCGATTTCTCAGCCATCTTTCGGGTTAGCAGAACGTAACCCCAGCACTAAACAGACGTCAATATCCGAATGTACGTTCACTATTATAACAACAACTCTTTATTAAGGTGTTTATTATTCCAATACTTTCGCAACCATCACATTTTTATTGTGTTTTATTAAACCTCTCAATATATAATACACAAAACAAGACATTAGGTTAACAACTTATTCGATGAACAAGATATTATGGCGGAAATTAACGCAAGGTCTGATGGGAAGAAAACTACGTCATGACCTACACATTCGACCTTACACCACGGTTTGTCTGGTGACCTTTGACCGCACAAGAAAGACGGCAAACAAAGCGGCATGAGTCAATAAAAAACATTATTTACCAAAAAACATTCTGTGCATATCGGCATAGGATAATTAGGTTTGGCTTTCGAAATTATTTTATTCACATAACAAAAGAGGTGCGCCTTCTAAGACAGAAATATACGCGGTTCAAATATGTTTGATTATCGAATGGCGAAACGGCAATTCAATAAAAGTGTAAGCAATCTTTTACAGTTTTTATTTTTAGCACTTTGTTTCCGGCGATATTGTCCATTGCCCTTCTTTCAATTATCATGAAGACTATACTTTGCTAATATTATTTAATGTTACATGTATTTTTAATTCAGGCCTATCCTATATAGGCTACAACGAGGAAAGATGTTTGTGGTCGTTCAGCTGGGACGAAAACCTGACAGACAGGTGCGGATCCAGAGGGGGGGGGGGTCCGGACCCCCCTGCTCAGACTTGAAAATTTTTATGCGATTTTATTGGCGACTTTTAGACCTGTAATTCTGGAATTTACCTTCCGGAAATACATCAGAATGCACCAAATTGAATCTAAGTTACCAAATTTTTCTGGGGGAGGGCACCCAATAAACCCCCCCTTAATTGTTTGAGCACCTTTGGCGCTGGCCGCGGTGGGCTACGCCCAACGCAATTATCAAACCTAGACCCCCCCCCTCGCAAAAAATCCTGGATCCGCGCCTGGACAGATGGAAATCGAAAAAATAAAAGAATAGTTAGGCACTACGGCGCTGTCACAGGTCAAAGTGTCACCTCGCGGCACCTACTACATTTCAATTCATTTCATTTCTCAAAAAAGTATAATTTTCCCCTTTCTAAAATTTTGTATTGAAAGAGCCTTTACACTAATATATTTTTGATATGATGTATTAAGGGACAATAACATTCTTGCTGGCTTGGTAGCGCCAGAAAATAAATAATACCCTTATTCTAAGTACTAGGTGTTTAAGTGTCCTACCTGTTGTGTAAATTATCCATTACAACCTATTTTACTTGTCCAGAGGGTTCGAAAATATTTTAAAATGCAAGTCACATTTGAAAAGATTTACGTTAGACTTTTCAAATCAATTGGTTGAATTTTTCCAATTTTTCAAAATAGGTGTGTTAAGATGAAATTTATATCATCATTTAATTGGAATATTCTAAAATAATACGATTTGTTGACCAGAATGAAGATTGGAATATATTTTTCAGTTACAACAAGAGTGTTATTTGGGGCTTTAATGTGGTCTAGTCTTTAACTCAATATCATCCAAAGTCTTCGACATTTAAAACAATTTAAATGTCAATTTAAATCAACATTGATGTTGTGTTCTTACCGAGAAAAGATGGGATTCTGATATCTTATTAAGACAAAATATTTTTTTTATCAATGGTACATGAATCGTGTACCATAATGCAATTCAGCGCCATTTGAACAAGGGACTCGAAGAACGAGGCTAGATATATTCCACGGGTCATGTCAACTTATGACGTCATATTCTTATCTGGAGATTATGCGCAATAAATACTATCGGTGTAGACTGGAATAACCGGACGCTCAAGATTATCATTCGATCGAAACGACTGAATGTAAATCAGTCTATGAGCCACTTTCTGTAAGATTCAGGCAAGACACTTTAGTGACCACCTTCAAATTCGCTATTTTTTATACGCCCACATTGAAATGTGGTCGTATATTGTCGTCGCCCCCGTCCGTCCATCCGTCCGTCAGTCGGTCCGTCCGTCCGGCGTCCACAATTGCTTGTGGACGCTCTAGAGGCTAAAGTTAATATCCGATTGACTTTAAATTTATACACAGTGTTTAAGGTCATGAGACGAAGAAGCCTATTGTTTTTCAGCGATTTCCGATAATAACTACCAGTGTTATGGCGGCCCTTGATAACCTCAAAAAATCTTGTGGACGCTCTAGAGGCCAACCTTAATATCCGATTGACTTTAAATTTATTCACAGTGTTTAAGGTCATAAGACGAAGAAGCCTATTGATTTTCAGCGATATCTGATAAATAGTACCAGAGTTATGGTCCTTGATCACTTCAAAAAATCTTGTGGACGCTCTAGAGGCCAAAGTTAATATCCGATTGTCTTTAAATTTATACACAGTGTTGAAGGTCATGAGACGAAGAAGCCTATTGATTTTCCGATAATTAGTGTCAGAGTTATGGCCCTTGATCACTTCAAAAAATCTTGTGGACGCTCTAGAGGCCAAAGTTAATATCCGATCGACTTTAAATTTACACACAATGTGTAAGGTCACAAGACAAAGAAGCCTATTGTTTTTCAGGGATTTCAAATAATTACTACCAGAGTTATCTCCTTTGATAACTTCAAAAAATCTTGTGACGCTATAGAGGCCACACTTATCATCCGATTGACTTCAGATTGAGTTTAAGGTGTTGAAACGAACAAGTATTTTGATTTTCAATGGATTTTGATAACTGAACAGCTAAATCCATGATCTAAAATGTTTCATGTATATACTAATTGTTAGCATGGGGTAAAACTATATAAAAAGCAATCAAATTCTAATGATTTTTTTTTTTTGATAATTACATAATGAGTTGTTACTCTTAATCAGTTTTAGTGTATTACAAATGTTTCATTACCGAAAAAAGTAAAAATATGCGACAACCCTTGTTGACTGCCCGGATGATTTAGTTGCTGTGGGCGTATGTTTCGTTGCCTGGCAACCTATCTTTAAACATTTAGTACTACAACCACAATTCTAAAATAAAAAAAACTAAAATTTTTTTTGGTTGTCGAAATATGGGAGCTTGAAAATTGACCGAAATTTTCAAAAACAGCTTTTGGAGAACTTTAACTGAAAAAATATAACAAAGTACATGGTTACCCATAGGTTATTTGGGTGTTTCTTGTTAACTGCTGTGAGTAGAGATGAACAATAGTGAAAAACCTGTGGGATACCTTTGGCTTAAAAGTGTGTCCAAGCTCAAAAGTGTGCGAAAATGAATTTTTCGAGCTTTTTCAATGGTCATTTTCTCTAAAAGCCATGGGTATCCCATAGGATGGAAATTAATAATTTACGCAATCAGTCTACAAGGTCAAGGTAGCTAGATCAACCTGGCATAGCCTACAATACGTCACCCATACCCCTCGCAGTATTTCGCTTGATTTGAGCTAATCCCACTTAACACTGGAGTTACAGAAACAAATTTCTGTTCCAAATTATGACTGGGCAATAGTATGATTAACATCCAGTAGCTTACTGTGTAACAATATCATTACACTTTCAACAGAACTCCAAATTGGACCAAATATGTTTACATAACGTTACGTCATGACTCACGATTTTATTATGCCATACTAATCAGTGCATAGCAGAATATTGCAGAAAAACTAACCGCAGGACAAACGAGGCTATCGACAATGGTACAATATATAAAATACTGTTTGGAGACGAACACACTTTCACCATTTGTATTACCCTAAATCACCGTCCTAAGTGTTAGGTAAGACCCAGATTAAACGACATGCTGTCAAGTTGCTGTACTTGGGATAGATTTCATTGAAGCGGAAGACACACTCAAGTATCAGAAGTCAATCCAGCAATGGCCAGAGAAGGATTTCTCGGGCCATTGCTTCAGTAATATGTAAGTCACCGTACAATAAGTGGACTTGCAATGCAATAAGGGCGGTTCAAGCTAACATTTGCTGAATGAATATGACTTCAATGAAATCATGCTCCCAGTATAGCTAATCCGCCCCTTCGATAAGATCTGTATTTTTACTTCATATCACCCACCCCACCCCTTCACTCCAGTTTCAATCTTTTTTTTTTCAAGTTCAATGTATATCAATATAAATGTGCCAAAAAATTATTTATATATTTGAAACACAAATGGAAGTGCGGTGTGCTTTTTAGTGATAATGAAAACGATATATATTTACCCGTAGGTATTTACCCCATGATTTAATAAGAGTTGCGTACCACCTGACTTTGAGCATTTATCTTTCCCCATGTCTGACAAGGAAATGACATGAAACAGGGTTTAACATCCTCGTAGTCTTCAGAGGGTAAATGAAGATGGGCATACGTCATACAGTGTGCTATAACTACTATAAGAGATATTTTGCCTGGGCACCGGCGCTATGGCCTACTCTTATATTTGATTCCAACCTCCAAAGGAACTTTTATGTGCACAACAATGTGTACACAGGACCTCTGTATTATCCCGTGCGTACGACTAGACAGCTGCCCTTATACATGGCAAGTCAGCTTATTGCATGGTGACTTTTTATATGCCAGTCTGATCGCGTCAGCAATGAAAATTGCAATTTGTAAAACTAAATAGGGGCCTACGTATTTTGAACTGCTGACATTTGCATTTTGCACTGTTAACATTGAAATAATATTGGTAAGGTTATTGGGTCATCATACCGTTCAAACGTAATATGACTACTTGGCGATGACAATTTTCCAAAGTATGTCAAAGTTACCACATTTTACTTTATAGTAGATGCAGGAGGACCACCCTACACACAAACAGAAATCCACAAGACAAACCCACAGACATTGCAAGCACTAAATAGCAAAAATATTGCATAAAATCAACTGAGTGCATACGGATATTAGCCTTCTGATAAGCAACCACTGCCATTTCTAACGTTAAATAACTTATAATAAATATTAACTAAGTAGGTCAACATTCAAGTAAGTTTCTCAAATTGAAATGACCTTGATTTTACAGAAAAATAATCAAAATTATATCTTCAATTTTTGATATTGTGTAGGCTACATTTTTAATAAAAGTAAAAGGTCATCTCAAGGTCGCGTGGGTCACAGGGTCAAGGTCAAAGTAAAGTTTTTTTTGTAATAAAACATGTTACAAAAGATTAGTTTTTAAAGGAGAAGGTCAATATCCCATAGGTTTCTCCTTAAAAAGTAATATTGTTATGACTCAGGTTTAATTTTAGTGCTTTGTTTTTTTTTTACAAACGCGGGGCATCAGCTGTTCTTGGGGTACAAAGTGTGTTAAAATGGACACAAAAATTATTTTTGACTTGAAATATATCCAAAAGCCTTTACTGCCCCATGAATGTTTTTGTATTTTAGAGACATTATGTAGGTAGTCTTGAAATATCACAAAAGAAACTTATGGGATACCCATGGCATTTAGAGAAAATGACCATTGAAAAAGCTCGAAAAATTCATTTTCGCACACTTTAGAGCCTGGAAACATTTTAAAGCCAAAGGTATCCCACAGGTTTTTCACTATTTTTCATCTCTACTCACAGCAGTTAACAAGAACCACCCATGTACTTTGTTATATTTTTTCAGTTAAAGTTCTCCAAAAGCTGTTTTTGAAAATTTCGGTCAATTTTCAAGCTCCCATATCTCTGCGACCAGAATTTTTTTTTTTTTTTTTTTTTAGAATTGTGATTGTAGTACTGAATGGAACAATATATTCAAAAATTAGAGAATTTGAAGGTGGTCACTTAAGAAATTCTTGATTTTTGCCTGAATCTTACAGAAAGGGGCTCTTATATAGATTCATATTACATTATTATAGGCATTGCGACTTTGTGTGTCAATTTCTAGGTCCCAAATATGAGCGGTTATATTTTTTCAATACCCCAAATCACGTTGAACTGGATTCCAATAGAACCCTTTGGAGCTCACCATAGCGCGTTCTACGAGCCTGGCTAGGCCATGTGGTACCTAAAAATGTCTGGATACCCCGACGGACCAAGGATTGGATCGCCCCCGCCCCCGACGCGAAAGTTAGGGCAGGTGACTTATAGTTTTTAATTCACCATTTTAAACAGGCAGAATCCGATTTAAATCCTACCCATGCCACTGTGAAATCACAGAAATAAGCTACCGATTCTCTTCTCCGTGAAACAACGCCGGATTAACCATGGTGGGGGCCCTGGGGCCTGGAAAATGAGGGGGTCCCTGATCACCGACTGCGCCAAAGGCGCGAAGCCCCGCAATAGAGGTCTGGGGGTGAGGGGTTCTCCCCCCAAGAAATTTTCAGAAATTGGAGGCCGGAAACGTGACTTCCTGGCATTTCAGGCACTTGTGTCGGAGACATTTAGAAGCACCTCCCCCAGAAAAAAATAAAATTCTGCTACAAAATTAGCGCATTCTGGTGTTATTTCAGTGGACCAATCCAGAGGAGGGGGGGGGGCTGGAGCCCATTGTGCCCGTTAAATCCACCACTGTAAGTCGCTCGGTGATAAATAACGGGGTAACTTGATTATTATGCCCCCACGATGATTTGATGAATGGAGGCCGTAAATAATTTATTCGAGTTATACGATAATTCGAGTGGACGATGTTCGGTCCGATAGAAGATCTCACGACACTAAAAGACCACGTGTTACACCCATCACCGGATTACACCGAATTCCCGGATGTCGATCGCGACACACCATGGACTGAGGGGGCCACAGGGAATTCTGTTGGAGGGCCATCGGAGGGGCCCCGTCACTAGGTCACCGGCCGTTGGAGTCCTCGGTACGACCATGCTCGAGGCGCGCAAGTGACATTTTTGTGGGGGCCCCATGGTGCCCCGTGGTTAATCCGGCGATGCCGTAAAAGTGTATTTTTTGTATTAGATTAAAACCAGCATTTTATTTTTACATTACGCGGCATACCCCCCGGCTCCTGGACATGTGTCCCAGCTGCCCGCCATCCTCACGCGTGGGCATTGATGATACGTATTATATTAAAAATCGTGCAGAGGATACAATATGGCAAATATTGGTGTAAAATATTTAAATTTAATTAATTGTTAAAAAACACCAAAAAACTAAAAACTAAACACAAAAACGATTTGTTCCGTAGGGTTCGTGTGAAAATCATTGTATTTATCGTAATAATACCCTGTCGTCACTGTGGCGATGGCTGATACAGGGAGACACCAAAAAAAAAAAAAAAAAAAAAAAAGAAATAAAAAAATCTCGATCGCTCGAGATAATACAATGGAACACGCCCCAATCGGTGTTTTAAAGGGATTATTCCGATTTGAACAGGGTCTCAGAAATGAAAGTATGAAATTTAAGCGCCAAAATATCAAAGAACGGTGTATTTACCTTGTCTTGAAATTTCAGCTCAAAATATTGAGTCGTTCGGACGTGAAAGTCAACCTTTGCTGACCAGATAATCGATTGCCGTACCTCTAGAGGTCTATACAGTGAATGTCCCATGTGATGTACTTGATAAAGAAAGGTAAATTTTAACTACACATTATTTATTTAAAATAAAGTCAGGTTTTATCCTGACACCGCACAATACAACTTAGGACGCCGGTCTCCATTTCTAGATGAAGACTGACGGGTTTAAATTGTTTGAAAATGGATCACATATTGAGTTAGTTGCTCGGCTCCGAGATAGCGAATTTTAAGGGATTTGGACACAAAATTAAGCAGTTTTATTCTCCAAAATATTAAGGGATTGACCCTTTGTAAACAATTTCCAGGTTCAGCCATTGTTCTGTCAGACTTTGGTGAATGTACTCCATCGGAGCTGCTCCTTCACTCATTAGCTTCCGCCATTTTCAACCAAAGGTATAGATTAGTGTCATTCTGAACACTGTTTGGCCCTGATATGAATTTTATGGGTCTATAAATCATTATCAGGGTAAAAATGATGTTCAGAATGACATAGTCCTTGAAAAATGCTTTTCCATATCAGAAAAGACACATACAGCTGACATATTACAAGCCAAACCTGAGCTTCCTAAGTTATCTTTCAAGCTCAAAACGTCCGAAAATCCCTAAAAATAGTCGGGTGGATCATATCATCGTGAAATGGTACACGAATCTTTGGAATGGCGCCATCTTGGATTTCCGCCATCTTGGATTCTAACAATCACATTTAAGATAGTGGGAATGGACTCTGTATACAAGAAACGCATGGTAAACGGCCAGCACAACCGAGAACAGAGTGAGGTTCCTCGGAAGCGTAGTCCAGTGAACTAATTAATGTAAAACATCAAATTTATAAAGGTCGTTAAAATTTTTATGGGTAAATTTTATAGGGTAACCCGCCTCTGCCTCCAAGTATCATACTCGGACCAGTACTTCGTGGAAATCATGTCAGACATCGGCTACGTGAGAAACTTTGCAGGCTGTCAACTGCCTGGGACCTACGCCTACAAAAGAATCCGAGATGTAGAAGTCGAAATACCAAACAAGGAACTAAATCCTTTAAAGGCACACTACGAGATGTGAAGGTCAGATTAGTCACTCTTTGCCAACCTCTACGTTTCATATGTGAGACGTTTGGCCAAAAGTAAAGAAAAAGCAAACAGTTCCGACAGTTCCAACAGTAAACCCGACAGTTCCACCAGACCAGCCCACAGTAAAGAAAACAGCCCAAGACTGCAAGCCATCTCCAACGGAAATGGCACCAACAGTCCCAAGAAGTAACCAATCAGTCCGTCTCCCCGGTGCCTAGCACCAGCGTTTAAAAGAAGAATGAAAGGAGAAGCTAGGTCTCGATCAAACCCAGATCACCCAGCAACCCAAAACGAAAACAGATTCGCATGCACAGAACCCCATAATATCAGGCATGAGGGAGAAAAAAATGTAATTGTCTGAGATATCAGCTAAGTGGAAGCGGACGTAAAACTTCTACTTCACACAAGATAAGACGTGGTGTCCCCGTTTAATATGACTTGTTGAATATATCTAGCCTCGTTTTTCGAGTCCCTAGTTACAAATGGCACTGAAACGCATCATGTACACGATTCGTGTACCAATGGTGAAATTATGTTTACTTTTAGATATCAGAAGCAATCTTTTCCCGGTATGATCACAGCATCAATCATGATTTAAACTGACAAACAATTCGTGTTTTCAATGTTGAAGATTTTGGATGATATTGAGTTAGAGACTTCGCTACTTTAGATGACAAACTGTGTAAGTTTGGACTCCTGAAATTACAGTTATATTGCAGTGGTCGGGGATATCACGGTTTCAAGGGCATATCTACTCGTAGTTTATACTATACTTGTGAACCTTAAACTGTGTTTAAGGTTACAATTGATACAGTCTAAGAACACTTACGCAAGTTCAAATAGGTTCAAACGCACAATTGTCAACACATATCGTTACAGTTTGTATTGGAAAAGGTAATTCTATCACAAATAGTGAAGACTTAGCCACTGAAATAGTGACCGAACAGTTTTTTTTGTGTAAACAATATTTTATTTCAGAAATACATGAAAAGGGATCAGGGAACAGGCAAAGCCTATATCACCCCTCTCCTCATACAAGGAATATAAAACATATAGTAATATATACAGATCGTCTATGTACATATTATACAATAGTGGTGAATTTCATATGGAGTTACACAATTAATATAAATACTATTTACAACAAGTAAAGAGGAGGAAGTGCTATTTTATAACATGAATAAAAAGTTTCTATAAATAGAATCAGATATTGAAACGTCTGGTAACATCGAAGTATTCATGTACTATTTTAAAGATATTATTAGATGTAGCCTGGTTTTCTATGCCAAAAAGAAGTGGTGTAATTGATTGCTGGTGTGATGGTAAAAGATGTATTGTAATTTTTCGTGCATCTGAGTACAGTGGGCACCAACGGAGAAAATGTTCAGAATCTTCATATCGATGACCACAGCTGCAGGATGGATCCTCGGAGATATGTCGTAAGAATTTATGCCCGTTCAGGTCGCTACAAGAAAGCCGCAGTCTGCGGTGAATTATTTGGTTCTTTCTTTTGCCCTGTAGAAATGAAATTGGAATTGTTGGATCGTTTAGTTTTAGATTTTGTTTGAAAGTAGTGAGAGATGGGGATATTCTTATATTGAGATCAAGTTTATTCCATTCTTTTGTTGATGAGGGTCCGAAAGAGTTCGAAAAGATTTTTGTTTTACATTGGTATTCTGAAAGGTTGTCATTATTTCGAAGATGATATTTATTTGATCGGTATAGTGTTAAGTTCTTAAGGTAAGCGGGTGTCAAGTCATTAATGATTTTATAAATAAGTGTCAGTTTGTGTCGTTTGCGTCTTTCTTGTAGCGTAATAAAACCGGTTTCGTTATATAAGAGTTTATGACTGGTACCCCTTACAGCCCCACATATTGTTCTTAGTGCATCTAATTGTAAGTTTTCTAGTTTTTTAGTATGGTCATTTGTGCACCCATCCCAGATGACATCACAGTAATCGAAATGGGGTAAAATAAAGGAAGTGTACAGAGTGTGCAGGGATTTTCGGGTAAGCCTATATTTAAGTGACCTTAAGGAGTTAATTAGTTTGCTTGTTTTAGTGATAATTGAATCTACGTGTGCGTGCCATTTGCAGTTTGACTGAAGAATTAAACCGAGGTGTTTATGTTCGTTGACTTCTTTTATAGGAATGTGATTAAAACTTAAGACTGGAAGTGGAGGATTTTTCTTGTTAGTTAGTGCCAGTGTTTCAGTTTTAAGGGGGTTGAAGGATACCAGCCATGTTTTAGCCCACGTGTTTAATTTTTCTAGGTCAGTATTGATTGTATCGGCATTTGCAGCTGGGTCATCGATTGTGAGATATAAGGTGGTGTCATCTGCAAATAGGCGAATATTGGAGTTTATATTTTCTATAATATCGTTAATGTAGATGAGAAACAGCAGGGGACCGAGAACAGAGCCCTGCGGAACACCAGATGGGACTGTTCTGGGGGTGGAGGAGACGCCATTCACTACAACTCTTTGTTTACGGTTAGTTAAATAATTTTCGAACCAGTGAAGTACGTCCCCTCTGACCCCAGCCGCCTCAAGCTTATGACAGAGTCCAGCATGCCAGACTCTGTCAAAAGCTTTGCTTATGTCGCAGAACACTGCTCTCGTATATTTGCCTTGATCGATGGCTTGACAAAACGTGTGTGTTAGATCAGTAAGTTGGTAAACAGTAGATTCGCCGTGCAGAAAGCCGCTCTGAAGGTTAGTAATAATAGAATTGTCATGGAAGAAGTTAAAGACATGTTTGTATATGCATTTTTCGAAAGTTTTGGCAAGAATACTTAAAAGAGATACGGGTCTATAGTTTCCACAGTTTGTCGGATCGCCTTTTTTGAGGATAGCTGTAATGTTTGCAAATTTCCAAATATCAGAACAGTTTTTCTTGATGGTAATGCGCAGTACATCTGCATAGCGATGTTTATGTTGTAATGACGTATTATACACAATCCGCCGTGACACCGGCCATTTGAAATTTCGCGTAGCAGTTGGGTTACATCAAATAGTTAATTATGCGATAAGACGTCACCTTTATTTCAAAGGGAATTGATTTACTATGTGCAGTACTGTTTTGGACCAGTTTATGTGTATATTAAGCGAGCTATAGGCCAGTAAACTTTTTTGTAGTCATTTGACTAAAAAAATTGCGCAAAGGAACTCTGTAGGGAAAACCACTACTGCGACTGGAGTAAGACGGAAGACATCAGTAGTGGAACCATTTCTAATCTACTTGCAGTTCCATTTATCGCAAAGACTCCAGAACGTTCGTCGTCGTTAAAATAAGATTTAGAAACGATCACATTTTAAATGTTTTGATTTACATTTTAGTCTTCTTGTCTTCAATACTTTCGCACGAAGTAACCGATAATGATTATTAAGGTCAATACTATAAAATCTACTATCAATATTTATCTACAGACAATATCAATATTTATCTAAGCTAATTCATTTTGAAATGTTTACAATTCTATTGGTAGACTATATAACGCTATTCATTGATGGACATTATTTACAAGCTGATAAGTCGAAATATAACATGAGCCAAACACACTTAAGAAATACAATTTTGAATGGACTTACGACATGAAGTTCTGTTAAGCTTTCCCTTTATTCCAAAAAAATATCTGACGAAGATAAATTAATATTTGCACAGTTAACCATTATCACAGTTTTATAGCTGAGGCGCTGTAGGTGCCAGCCTCCTCGCGATAAAAAATCAAAGAAGTTGAACAAATAAAACAGGAGAAAAATGCTAACACCGATGAGACAAATGAAATGTACCCTTGTACCCTAGGTAGGGAGGGCCCTAAAGGTAGACAAAAGGGCCCCTCTGGCCAAGGGAAAGGCCCCCCCCCCCCCGTGCCCGAATCAATCGTTTTCTTTACACTGTTACTGTCGAATCCACTACTGAATGAGAGTGCATTGCATTGCACTGGTATGAAAATCATCAATCAAGACACCCCCCCTCATGGACCCCCGCGAAAGAGGGCCCTCCGCCATGATAAACCTTAAAACGCCCCTGACCGTTATTCTAGTCTTGTGAATACTTGGTCATCGTTGGAAGCTCCCGAGGTTGAAATTACATATTGGGAGGTTTGCAGACTAAGTTTGAACTACAATCGGACCCGTAGCCGGGGGGGGGGGGACTATAGGGGAGCTTACACCCCCCACGCCCTCCAAAAAGAAAATCGAGTTAGCCCCCCCCCCCCAATATTTCGCCAAAAATAGTGATTTCTTAGGAGTGATCTAAGCCGGCCACATCCCCAGCCGCTCCAAAACATTCCGTAGCCCCCCCCCATTTTTTTTGGCGAAATAAGCCAGACGTTTCAAAGTGGCTATTTCGTGTGTCTGGTTATTCCAGTGTACATGCACCGTTTTATATACTGCAATTGTCTAGCCTTGTTCTCCGAGTCTCTTGCTAGAACTGGGGCTGAAACGGATTATGGTAACCCTAACCCTGTACCAATCGTAAAATGTTTATTTTGTCTTAAATATTGGATATCAAAAGCCAACATTTTCCCGGTAAAATGGCAACATCAGTGTTGATTTAAATTGACAAATAATTCGTGTTTTGAATGCCGAAGACTTTGGACGATATTGAGTTAAAGACTTAGCTACTTTAAAGCCTGCTGAACTACATTTTCCTGTTTAAAATGCACTCAGAGACATATTTTTCTCACTTGACATTTTTATTTATGAGTTTCACATGTCTGCAACGAAGCATTGTCGCCGTTTCGGCCCCTGCACCCATGTTCCTTAAGCAACGTAGTTAAGGCGAGATCAAGCCTTCTATTGAAGATGACCCCACCTGACCCTATATATGTATGCGTTTAAATGAACGGGAAATCTTGTCTCAGAGCTTCTTATTTTATAAAGCTTGGCGTTGTTTCCCATTATCATGACCCAGTATAGGACGTTAAACCCCGTTTCATTTCATTTCTTTTGACGTTGTCTCCATCTTGCCCCCACCCCCTCTACTCAAACTTCTGAGCACGCTCTTGTAGACAGGCCTGGAAATAACGCTTTTAGATGCACCTGACAAAATGCCAGGCACTAATGAATTAGTATCTGACATTTTCAGCTTAGTGCAGGTCGTGTATTAATAATATCATTAAAAAAGACAAATCAGTACCGGACAAAATGACAGGCACCAAAGGTTTTGTGCCTGAATCTGTGTGTGCCTGACAATGTCAGTGATAAGTGCTATTTCCAGGCTTACTTGTAGATCCGGCTACAGTTTGTGTAATGGAAATCAAAGGGTTTACCGTAACACTGGACACTGGTTATTGTCCCCCGCCTTCCGAAGAAAGTTGGGGGACTATTAAAATGGGTTCTTCCGTCTGTCTGTCTGTCCGTCCGTCCGTCTGTCTGTCTGTCTGTCCGTCACACTTTTTGGGACACAATAACTCTCTTCCTAATTGAGCTAGAATTTTCAAACTTGGTGTATGTGTTTATTAGGTCAATGCCTTGGAGTTCGAAGATGAACATTTTCCGCTTAAGGTAAGCAGAGATAAGCAATTTGTTTGGCTGATGCTTTGGGACATAACACTTTAGCTCTAATTAAGTGCGAGTGATGAAACTTGGTGTACAGTTTCATTACAGTAATACCTTGACTAAGATCGATAATGAGCATTTTCTTTTCAGGGTAAGCAGAGCGATAAGCAATTTGATTTGCCGAGACTTTGGAACACAATATCTCTCCTTCGAATTGAGTTAAAATGTTAAAAATTGGTGTGTATGCTTATTAGGTCAATGCCATGATGGAGTTCGAAGATGAGCATTTTCTTCTCAGGGTAGGCAGAGAGAAGCAATTTGATTGGCGATTTTTAAACCTGTAATTTTGGAATTTACCTTCCGGAAATACGTCAGAATGCACCAAATTGAATCTAATTTACCAAACCCCCCGTTCATCGGTTGAGCGCAATTAGTTAAGCAATTATCAAACCTAGACCCCCCCCCCCCCTGCAAAAAATCCTGGATCCGCGCCAGAGCTAACTTAGGTTCATCTTGATTGATGATTGTTATGCCAATACAATGACTGCATTTTCATTCAGTAATGGATTCGACAGTAACAGTGTATAGAAACGATTGATTTTTGTCAAGTCTTGGGGGCCCCTTTGTCTGCCTTTAGGGTTCCCCTAACTAGGGTACATTTTCATTTTTCTCGTCGTTTTAGCATTTTTCTTTATAAAACACTTTTGGATGACACTTCGTGTACAGTTTGATTGCTCGATACATTTGAAAAAAATAAATGTGCGATTAATTAATATGTGTCATCTATTTATATTTTGGGATTTCGGCGGGGGACATCAGCCTCACTGTTGGCTTGTTTGGTTAGGGACACACATGGTTAACTAATGCGAAGGGCCGGTCGGACAAAAAATGAAAGAAATAATTTTGTTCAATTTGTCTAAAAAGCCTTTTTCTGCTGAACATTATATGATGGGGGGGGGGGTATTGATGATCATGTTGTATGAGGCCGGTGGCTTTAATGGGCCAGCACGCCATCACTGGGGTCTGGTATAATAGCTAGACTTCCTAGGCCGGGTATGATCGAGTTGGGTGTGAGCCAGAATTCAGAATCAAAAAGCAACTTGTATGACTTTCACTTTCGTCACTCTGTACCAATGTGCCTCGTGGCCTTCCATCACAGGAGGAATCAACAAGCGCCTCTGGCAACAAAAATGGGACATTTTTCAATTAAAATACCCATACTTATTCAATATTAATCAAATGGTAAAATTTTTCTCAACTACTCCCAGTTTTTAACCAGTTAAGTTCTCTTGACGATACAATGATAATACGTTAATTAGTAATATGACGATATTTTGGCTTAAGTTAATCGATTTATGAAATATATTATTTGACAGATATTGTGAAAATATAAATGTTTTCTTGCTTAGAGATGAAATAAAAAGTATTCATTTATTTTAAAAGACATTTATTTAGTCTGTTGTATTTAGATGTAGACTTTGTAAGCCAGATATTTATACTTGTGTATAAGATGAAGGGTTTTTATAATAAGTAACCGTGATGTCTGTTAGATCTTCTTGTTTTTGTGGAGGTTATACTTACTATATAATTTCAAGAACAATATGACAATAAAAAAATTGGCTGTGAAGAGTATTGAATACAAATTCTTCAACACAGACTTCCTTCTATGGCCTCATTTCTACGATTTAGTGATAACAATGTCTTTACTGTTTTTTTATTTATTTATAAAATTATGCAACATTATATTATACAGTATAAATACAGGTATATTTACAATTATTATTATGTATCATTTAATTGTTTAGTTTTCACATAATGTATAGAAATGTATTTTTACATATTACCTATAACTATGCACTTTGATTATTCACCAATGAACCATTAACCCTAAAGATAGGTAATCATAGGTTGCCAGACAACGAGCGATACGCCAATAACAGTTAAGTCGTTCGGGCAGTCAAAAAGCGTTGTCGCATATTTTTTCTTTTGTCAGTAAGGAGAACGTTTACAACA
Source organism: Patella caerulea (assembly GCA_036850965.1). Lineage (NCBI taxonomy): Eukaryota > Metazoa > Mollusca > Gastropoda > Patellidae > Patella > Patella caerulea. The sequence continues at coordinate 41,443,504 of JAZGQO010000001.1, read as the reverse complement.
CATGAAAATCTTATTACAAGTAATAGCCCATTAAGTAATTATCAGAAATGGTTAGAATTGTTTTGATTGTTTGTCTCAAAGCCTTCGTCCACAAGATATTTCAAAGTGATCAAGGACTATAACTCTGGCAGTAATAATTGGATATCGCTGAAAATTAATAGGCTTCTTCATCTCACAACCTTTAACAATGTGTATAAATTTGAAGTCAATCGGATATTAACTTTAGCCTCTAGAGCGTTCACAAGATTTTTCAAAGTGATCAATGGTCAGCAGAAAAAGGCTGACCATTGATCACTTTGAAAATTTAATTACATCTGAATGTGAATAATGATCAAATAAAGTCTCGTTGGCAATAAAAATGACATGAAGTGTTAGAACTAGTGAGTATTGTGAGATGATATCAGACGATACATGGTAAATCAGTCATAACAAAGATGGTGTCTGAAAAACCTTGTATTTTATTCTTGTATTATAGTCAAGCAGTAGTAAGAAGTTTTATTTTGATTTATTTTAATCCCTTCAAGTGCCTGTGATCACAGCAGATATGAGCAAACAGATATAATTTCATGATAAAGATACATAATTATATTTTTTCAGCGTATCTTCTGTTCCTAAACGGAATTTTTCAATGTGGGAGTCAATAAGTTGTTCTAATGCTATTGTCCTTTCTTTTTCTTCTTCTAAAAATTTTTCAGCTATTTTTTCAGCGTGATCTTCTGTCTAAAGAATAAAAATAATGAAACTTTTTAAACCAAATTATAAATTTGAATCCACAAGTTACATGTACCTCTATTTTTACCAGAAACATGGTGATTGTAACTAGGTACTTTTGACACAAACTAGGTACTTTTGGGAAAAACATATGGTTTAATTTTATTATCTTTATAATTTGTTTGTGCGAATGGCTCTTCAGCAGTGAGAGGAAACCGATGGACCCAGAGAAAACCCATGAGGTTGGACAAGTTGGAGGAGACCACACTATTTATCATGTACAAGCAGGAACTCAAAACCTCTCCACTTATGATTCACTGTTCAGCCACCCAACCCCCCCGATATTGAAAAGAAATATGAACTTACCATAAGTCTACCAACTAAATCACCAAAATCTGATTTACTACATAAAGACATATCTACTGTATCAGCTACTGTTAGAAAGCTAGCATCAACTCTATCACGTCCACTGTTTTTAGATACCTCATTCATTAATCCTACAACAGCAAATAAACTTCACATTTATAACTATCAACTTATGCTGTAAAATAAATTTGTCTTATTTTATGTAGAACTTTGGTAATCATATGTTTAGATTCAAATCTGTATTGAATTGATGCTACCCTATATATTTTTCTAAAAATATCATCCAGGGCTGTATATCTATCTTGTCAAGCATTTTGATTAACTAATCCTTGTTAATTAGTTCATAATTTAGAGGAGTATCATGTTTAACAAGCCAACAGTGAGGCCGAATGTCCCCCACCGAAATAAAAAAAATAGTTTGCCAGGCAATCGTCCGATAGTCAACAAGAGTTGTTGCATATTAAAGGAGCTAAATCGCTAATATTTGAGACCTAGAAATTGTCACAAACGGGTCGCAACGCATATAATAATGTAACATGAATGTATACAAGCTGAATTACATTAAATCGTTTTCGTTTGTACTCTAATTTCAAATTACTTATGTTCAGCGAAATATGCCAGAAGTTTCAATCGAGTGGCTATTTCTAGTGTCTGGTTATTCCTGTCTACATACGCCGTTTGATTTGGTGCAATGTTTCTTGCCTCGTTCCTTGAGTCTCTAGCTAGAACTGGAGTTAAAACGCATTATGGTACACGATTCGTGTACCAATGGTAAAATGTTTATTTTGTTTTAAATATTGGATATCAAAAGCCCATCTTTTCCTGATAAAATGACAACATCAGTGTTGATTTAAATTGCCAAATAATTCGTGTTTTGAATGCCGAAGACTTTGGACGATATCAGGGCTCAAACTAGGGGCAAATTTTAGGGAGAAGTCACTTCTCCCTACAGGCAGAATAGGGAGAAGTGAGGGAGACATAGTGAGACTCGAAGGAGAGGTGAAATTTCATGCACTGACACTACCAATTTTAATAAGTTACACAACATGCTAAATAAATTAACAAACATCTTTTAACTGCAAATATATATTTATTTCCTACGACAGTATATGTAACTCAGTCAGTAATGAGTAAGAAATTATTCTTTTGACACCCCACTCACACACACTCATCATTTACATTGTTTGTTTTACGTTCATGTGTTTAGCTTAGTGGAACTAATAATATTGCTGTAGCTTTAATCATCAACCCGACATTATACTTATCATTTCGTTTAATTTGTTACTGTCTCTATCGTTCCGTTTCTACAGAAATTTTCACTATCACCACAGACGTGTTGTTCTTTACTGAGTGTATCGTATGTTGATAGAACAATATATACATCTTTTGCTCTCTTTCATCGCATATTTATATTTATTATTCTTTTTATCATTAAATTATTTCAATGAGAGGGAACCAAATCAGCATTTTGTCTTTATCCAGAAAGAAATACATGAAAAACATTGTATTCGCCACCATATTGACCATAATGGCTTTTGATTGGCTGTTATTTTTGGACTAAGCTAGAGGCTGTAACAGAGATTTATGATTCAAGTCTTTTGCTTCGTTTTAAAGAATTGTTTTTTCCTGTTGACATCAAATTTAATACAATGTTTATCATTGGAACTATTAAACATTATCACAGCTAACACAGAGAAAGTCGAAAAACAAAATATTAAATGCATGTTTTGCTTTTCACAACTCTTCTAAATCTCCTTTTTCCTTTCGAAGCTCACAATGTGAACCACGTGTGGTGTTGTTTTGAAAATGCTTTATTTACCGTTGATATCGATGCCGGTTACTACTTCGCCCTTACACTTCGCCCTATTGCCTTTGCCCTATTTCGCCCATGTCGCCCGCTAATTCGAGCCCTGGACGATATTGAGTTAGAGACTTAACTACTTTAAGTAATTATCAGAAAATCATTAGAATTTGTTTGGTTTTATAAAGTTCTTCCCCATGCTAACGTTTAGTATATGAAACATTTAATATCATGGATTTAGCTGTTTTAATGGGGATAAAGTCAAACGTTTTTTTAAATTCAGACTAAAATTGCGACGTCCATAGGGTCCACAAGGTAAAAAACCATGATTTTTTCGTACAATCAGGAGCCATAATTCAGGAAGTTATGGTCCAATGTGCCTAAATATCGAAAGGAACTGCGATCTTTGGGTTATAAACATACATTTCATATTTCATCAAAATCAGATTAAAATTGTGACCTCCACAGGGTCCACAACCATACCATATCTTTACACTATTCACGTAAAAGCGCTGGCCATTTTGTCTGTCAATTTTGGTCCGAAATTCAAACTCAACCTTCATTACAGTGAAACGGTGTTATAATCAAACGTCATCTTGAATCCGTTAATGATTGTGACCATCAAAGGGACCACAAGCTAAAAAAAAAAGGCGATTTTTCGTACAATCATGGGCCAAAATACAGGAAGTTACGATCAGATATGTGCAAATACAGACTGGAACCAAGATCTATGAGATATGAACATGCATTTCAAGTTTCATCAAAATCGGATTTAAATTGAGACCTCTGCGGCTCTACAACCTTGATATACCATATTTTTACACTATTCGCGTACAAACGACGGCCATTTTGTCCGCCAATTTTGGTCTGATTTTCACGAAGTTCAATAATAACCTAGATTACCCTGTAACGGTGATAAAATCAAACGTTTTTTTAAATCGGGTAATAATTGTGATCTCCAGAGGGACCACAAGCTAATAAAGGCGATTTTTTGTACAATCAGGGGCTATAATTCAGGAAGTTACAATCCCATATGCGCAACTATGAAATAGAACCAAGGTCATAAACATGTATTTCAAGTTTCATCAAAATTGAATTAAAATTGTGACCTCTATAGGGTCCACAACCTTGATATACCATATTTTGACACTATTTGTGTACAAACGGCGGCTATTTTGTCTGCCGATTTTCCCAAAATTCGAACTCAACCTTACCCAGTATCAGTGATATAATCAAACGTTTTTTTAAATCAAGGAATAATTGTAACCTCCAGAGGGACCACAAGCTAATAAAGGCCATTTTTGTACAATCTGGGACTATAATTCAGGAAGTTACAATCCCATATGCGCAAATATGGAATAGAACCATGATCTTTAGGTTTATGGCGGTATATTAGTGCCAAAATTCTAACATGCTATCGTCTAATTTTTTACTTCTATTCATGTTATTTCTAACCTCCATTCATGTAACTTCTAACTTCCAATCATGTAATTTCTAAATTAAGACAATGTATAATTCAACTTCTTTATTTGTTCAGTGTAAATATCAATTCTATTCATCTTATTTCTAATATTGGGGCGACAAAATGTCTACTTCATTGTGGTATTACATGTTAAGCTTGCACGGCAAACAAATTTAGAATTTTGATACTTCTACCTAGCAACCATCATTATGACATCGTTTGGTGTCGCCACCATGTGCTCAGTTTGGCGATTGAGCACCTGATCGGGACCATTCTATTGATACAAACAACTCGCTCTTCGTCAGAATGAGTGGCTTGCCTGAGTGTTAAAATTGGAAACAACATCGGGAGAGAGAGATGGGGACATGGGGTTTAACATCCACTCGACACCAACCAGGTCATTTCGGTATTAACGCCGTTCAATTGTATTTCAATAATTCGCTTGCGCGTAGGAGTGTTTAGCAGTGGGAGGAAACCGGAGGACTCGGAGAAAACCCATGAGGTTTGAAAGGCGGCCCTGCTCCATGTCACGTAAAAACGGGAAATCGAAACCACGCCAGTTTATTCAATGACAGACCTTATGTTACAGCGTGCACGTGCTAACCATTCGGCCATCCTACCCTCTAAACAACATTGAACGTGATATAAATGTATGGTTTGCAAATACTATACCGTGGCTAAGGGGGTAAGACGCAGGCTCGCTAGGCTGTGGGTCGGGAGTTCGATCCCTGCATTGGTCGAAAAAAGTTCATCCAGACTTTCTGGCGTGGTTCCCCCTTATTAGTGTCTTGTCGTTCCGATGGGATGAGAACCCGAGGTTCCATGTACATGTTGGCGTGCACGTAAAGATCCTGTGACCGTTAGACTTCGATATAAGTCCAGGTCGTCGATCCGCTCTCCGGGCAATATTTCCCTAAAGCACACTGTATGGTATATGCCTGTCTCCATTAGCCCATACTCCTGCGCAGTGTTTCGTTTGATTAGAACTAATCTGTAAGAGAGGGATTTCTCGCGCCATTGCTTCAGGAATATGCCATTAGCTCGGTTAGGAACAGAACAGTAGGGCGTTAAACCCTCTTTCATTTCATTTCATTTTCTATTTCAAATATCAGCTAAACGGGATTTGGAGAATTTTATTTTATTTTTGTTACGGTTGAGCCAATAATTAATATTTATATGCAGTTGGTCTATATTAACACAGGCAGGCGCGGATCCGGACCCCCTGGACCCCCCCCCCCCCCGCTCAGGCTTGAAAATTTGAAACTTAAATCTATGCGATTTTTAGACCTGGAATTTTGGAATTTACCTTCTGGAAATACGTCAGAATGCACCAAATTGAATCTAATTTACCAAATTTTTCCTGGATCCGCGCCTTACAGGGTATAAATGTTATAAATGTCAGACACTGAGTTTAATGCTAAGTGGCCCCTCTCTCTCTTCTCTTCTCTCTCTCTCTCTCCCTCTCTCTCTCTGCACGCCTTCCAACCTTCAACCAAACGAAGAATGGGTCGTTTATACCAAATACTGGTCCCGATAAGGTGCGCAATCACCCAATTGAGCACGCAGTGGCGACACCAAACGATGTCATAATGATGGTTGCTAGGTAGAAGTAACAAAATTCTAAATTTGTTTGCCGTTCATGCTTAACATGTAATACCCCTATGAAGTAGACATTTTTCTCCCCAATATTTGAAATAAGATGAAATAGAATTGATATTTACACTGAACAAATAAAGAAGTTGAATTATACATTGTCTTAAATTAGAAATTACATGAATGGAAGTAAGAAGTTGCATGAATGGAGGTTAGAAATTACATGAACAGAAGTAAGAAATTAGACGATAGCATGTTAGAATTTTGGCACTAATATACCGCCATATAGGTTAGAGACATGAATTTCAAGTTTCATCAAAATCGAATTAAAATTGTGACCTTTATAGGGCCCACAACCTTGATATAACATATTTTCACACTATTCACGTACAAACAGCGTCCATTTCGTCTGTCAATTTTGGTCCGATTTTCATACATCAACACCTACACCAAGTTTGAACATTCTATCTTAATTCAAAGGAGAGTTATTGTGTTCCAAAGTCTCGAGCCGTTGAGCCAATGACTACGGGGCGTGCAGTCAACGCACGTGTTTTGGACAGAGATAATTCGTAAGTAATTCTCTGTGAAACAGATTGTATTGATTGATGTAATGAAACTATGCACAAAGTTTCACCACTATCACTGAATTAGAATCAAAGTTGTTGAGCTCCAAAGTATCAACCAATCAAATTCCATATCGCTTTGCTTACCCTGTGCAGAGATGTTCTCATAATGAAACGTAGTCAAGGTGTTGATGTGATACAACTATTCAACAAGTTTCATCACTCTCACTTAATTAAAACCAAAGTTATCATATCTTAAAGCATCAACCAATCAAATTGCTTCTCTGCTTTACCCTAAGCAGAAAGTGCTTATCTATGAACTTCATTAAGGCATTCACCCAATCAATGCCTACACCAAGTTTGAACATTCTACCTCAATTCGAAGAAGAGTTATTGTGTTCCAAAGTCTTGATCAATCAAATTGTTTTATCACTCTGCTTACCCTGAGCAGAAAATGCTCATTATCGAACTTAGTCAAGGTATTGATGTAATGAAACTACACCAAATCTTATCACTCTCACTTAATTAGAACTAAACTTATTGTGTACCAAAGCTTCAACCAATCAAATTGAGTATCTCTGCTTACCCTACGTAGAAAATGACCATCTTCAAACTCCATTAAGGTATTGACCTAATAAACACCTACACCAAGTTTTAACATTCTAGCTCAATCAAAAAGAAAATTATTGTGTCCCAAAAAGTGTGACAGAAAGACAGATAGATGAACGAACCCATTTTAATAGTCCCCTGCTTTCTTTGAACAAATATTATTATTTACACGAGGGACTACTCATATTGTATTATTAGTTACAGAATGGAAAAGCACATTCGTAGTAAGTTACAATTTACACATCAATTTCTTGTTCTCTACAACTAATAAATCAGATTCTATAGAACTATGTGAACATACTCATATTTTCACGTTTTTGTATGTGTAGCTCTTCTTCAAGTCTTTGTTTTTGATCATAGACAAGTTGCAACTGTACATCATATTGTTCTGTAGTACAATTTTGTCGATCACCATTAATATCACCATATACTTTACCATTATCTAATATAGTATCACTGCAATAAATGAAATATGACATTTTAGTATTATCTACAATAGTAACTCTATATTAAAGCTGCAATTTCATATCTTTAAGTTATATTTTTAAAATATATTAAAATAAAGCCTTAAAATAGATGGTATCTATAAACAGTCCTACCTTGTTAAAGAATAATCCTATTAATCCTATAATTCACTATTGCAAAAATATCATTTTCAACTTCAAATAGCTTTTGCATCGGGGGAATTGGAAAACAAGGGAGGCAACTGTGCTATCATTTCCTGTGTGACAGATGTATAAGTGTGGGAAGTAATGCCTATGATCGTATAATATTGAGCAAAAGACATAGAAATAATAGTGTTTTGACTTTCTTAGAAAATATGAAATTTCCGCTTTAAATAAAACATTATTTTATTTTATTATCATACAATAAAACCAAGTATGAACAATCCAAACCATTAGACAGAATTCGAAGTCCTAAAAAAACGTTATAGGCAAAATAGTGTAATCAGCAAATGGACTGCTTCCCGTGTACAAAATACACCACAAACAGTGGTAACAGGTGTCTCGAAGAGTAAGCTTACCCTGCCTGCCGCACCACACCTGCATTCAAACTATTAGGCAAAATGTCGGTAAAATTGCATGATTGGCCAATGAACTATCGGTATGCAAAGTGCACGTGATGAACTGTGTTAACGATGTAGTAGACATAATCAGGGAGATAGTAATAGTATACGTGTCAATTAAATATATCTAGAATAATAGCCGAGAGAGACACGTTATGTAACATAGGATTCATAGTATTTTACTATTATCTGAAACATAATTATTTACCATTATCTAAAACAAAATATATTTCTCAATTATGTTACATAGTATCAAGATCATAAATAAAAGTTAACAGATGTTACTATTATGTAAAATAATATTTCTATATTAAACAAGCCAATAGTGACACTGGTATACTCCGCAGAAATCCCACCAAAAAACAGATGACACAAGTCATATATTACACATTTATCTTTTTCAAAATATCGAGGAATCAAAATGATTATCAATGCTTAGTCTAAGCATTTAATGTTCACTTTCAAACTCTGGTTTTCAAGTACCTGGTAGTCAGTGAAACTATACACTAAGTTTCATCACTCTCCATTGTAGAATCAAAGCTATCTCGTCCCACAGCATGGACCAAAAAAACAGCTTAGCAGCTTAGTTCTTAGTTTGATGGGAAATATGAATCATTGAACTCAGTCAAGACGTTCGCCTTGTGAACATCTATACCTCAATTAAAAGCAGAATTGTTATGATCCAAAGTCTTAACCAATCAAACTACTTATCACTACTTAGCCTATACACCAAGTTTCATCACTCACACTTAATTAGAACCAAAGTTATCATGTCCCAAAGCACATAGGCGTACGAGCTGGGGGGGCTGGGCTGCCCCCCTATTTTGGGCACCAAATGCTGGGAAAATTTGGGCACACATCTGTACTTTGTAAAAGTTGTATAAAAAAATATTGTGTTCTTGAATGTGTCCAATTTAACAGCCAATTTATATTCAGAGTGTCTATAGTTAGGCAATTAAATAGAAATCTTATGACTCGAACCCTCTTTTGTTTGGAGTACATAGTAAGCCACGAGTTACAGTAAACAACTGTTTTTAGTTGTGTATATTACAAGTAAATAAACTTTAGTTCTCTTTTATTGATGATTTAGAAATCAAGAACTTCTTCATCGCAAAAGAGATATTGTAGAACCTGTCATGGGCCTTCAAATAAAAATTGAACTATTTTTTATTTGGTAAAAACTCCTTAGAATCACTTAAAATGCATATTCATTCATACGTGTTTTGGTTAAATAAAAACAAAGACAGCCTTAGCAGCATTCGGGTCGGAAATATGGTCGGTACTCGGTCCGTTAGCTTTGTAAAAGAATCTGCACACTTCATTTCCATCCTACAGGCCTGGTACGTGAACCTATATTTTGTATTAATAATATTAAAGTAGGTAAGTCCCTAACTCAATAACATCCAAAATCTTCAACATTGAAAACACAAATAATTTGTCAATTTAAATCAACATTGACCCCCTAACTTTCGGGCAAGCTGACTTTTCGGGCAGAGAGAGAAAGTGAGAAAAAAAATTCACCTACTTAGCCCGAAATCTAATAAAACACTAATTTTACTGACTGGAATAGCAGTAAAACGCGTTTGCGGCCGTCAAATATTCCAAAATTTTCTTGGGAGGTCTATCAAGGTCAACTCCGCTTCTTCGACTATCGAAAAAAAAAAGGCGCAGCTGTCTGTAAACCTGAATTTCTGTTTAGTTTTGCTTCCCTAACTGTCCTTGAGCCCTAATTTTACTTTTTTTTAAAATTGACAACCACGAATTTGTACTGAGTTGACTATGGATTAAAACAGTTTGTCTGGAGCCAGTCTACTTTGTGCGACAGTTTTCGGGCATCGATTAGTATTTGTAAATGCAGCTACAACAGTCTGGTTGGATGGTTGGAATTCAGAGTGTGATTTCTTGGGAGGTCTATCAAGGTCAACTCCGCTTCTTCGACTATCGAAAAAAAAAAGGCGCAGCTGTCTGTAAACCTGAATTTCTGTTTAGTTTTGCTTCCCTAACTGTCCTTGAGCCCTAATTTTACTTTTTTTTAAATTGACAACCACGAATTTGTACTGAGTTGACTATGGATTAAAACAGTTTGTCTGGAGCCAGTCTACTTTGTGCGACAGTTTTCGGGCATCGATTAGTATTTGTAAATGCAGCTACAACAGTCTGGTTGGATGGTTGGAATTCAGAGTGTGATTTCGGTTACAAAACCATTGGATACATTTTGGAGTTACTGACATGGGCTAGAATAGCAGAAAACGCATTTGCGAAAATTTTTCGGGCAATTTGGGTTCTGCCCCCCTAACTGTCAACGAGCCCGTATGCCTATGATCATTATTGTGTACCATACTAAAAACCTAACTATTTTTTTGGGGCACCAACCACCACCAGTCAAAAATTTCCCCGTACGCCTATGCCAAAGCATCAACCAATCAAACTGCTTATCTCAGCTTATGCTAAGCAGATAATGCTCATCTTCAAACTCCATCAAGGCATTCACCCAATCAACGTCTACACCAAATTTGAACATTCTACCTCAATTCGAAGGAGAGTCACATTGTTCAACCAATGAAATTGCTTATTGCTCTGCTTACCCTGAGCAGTAAATGCTCATTATTGAACTTAGTCAAGATTCTGATATAATGAAGCTTTACACAAAATTTCATCACTCTCACAATTATAATTTATAGTGTTCCAAAGCTTCAACCAATCAAATTGGTTATCTCTGCTTAACCTAAACAGAAAATACTCATCTTTAAACTCCATCAAGACATAGACCTACTGAACACCTACACCACTTAAAAGGAAAGTCATTGTGTCCCAAAAAGTGTGACGGACAAACCCATTTTAATAGTCCACTGTTTTATTTTAAAGGGACAATAACATTCTTGCTGGCTTGGTAGCCCCAGAAAATAAATAATACCCTTATTCTAAGTACTAGATGTTTAAGTGTCCTACCTGTTGTGTAAATTATCCATTACAACCTATTTTACTTGTCCAGAGGGTTCGAAAATATTTCAAAATCCAAGTCACATTTGAAAAGGTTTACGTTAGACTTCTCAAATCAATTGGTTGATTGATGAAATTTATATCATCATTCATTGGAATATTCTAAAATAATACAATTTGTTGACCAGAATGAAGATTGGGACCTATTATTCAGTTACAACAAGAGTGTTATTGGGGCTTTAACAACTGGCACATCATACGATTACATCATGTGTACCTATTTCAAGAATACTCGGAGTAGTCAAGCACTGATGTGTCGTATGCTGGCACATTTCACATATTTACTCTCTCCACCTAAAGCGGAAGACACATCAAGCGTACATACTAATGCCTTTAAAAAAGCGAAACTTTTTAAGGTTCACTTTTTCTTTTATTATTCTTCGCCAATATTTCTTTGTCAGATTCACAACTATTTTTCCTGATTATAAGAGCATTAGCAGTTAGCCCTATGTAGTATGTGTAATGATATTAATAATAAGAGGAGGGGGACCTATCATATTTGTTCTTAGGTATTATGTCCCTTTAAAATGACTTACCCGTTATCTGAAGATTTTATTCTTTCTAATATTATAGATGTATTTCTATTAGTTACACGCTTAGTTAATTTCTGCTCTATTTCAGTTATTTCATTTTTTAATTTGGATACATCTTCTTTCAACTGACCATTCTCTTTCTATAAAATTATATAATTACTACAACTATAAATCTTGTCAACTCTCAATTAACCATATTCCAATAACATCTCAATGTCCTTTTCCCAAATTTCACTTTCTCGTATTAAGTCGAACATGTCTTTCAATATATATATATATTTTAAAGATATTTGAGAGGTACAAGCTACTGATTTCAATACCATAAATAACATTTTGTATAAATTAGAATTGATTTGAATGAGCTTAACATTTGATACAAAAGCTAAAAATTCAAATGAAGAATAAATGTAAAATAAATTTGTTTATAAATTAAATTATAAATAGGAAGAAAATCTAATGAATTGTCTACTGAAAAAAACTATAAATATGATAAAAAAAAATATCCTTGTTAGTTAAAGACCACATAAAATAATGATTTTTAATTGCATATATTGATAGCTAAGGGTTACTACATTCATTTTACGTCAAGTTCACTCCAATCTGATTAAAATTAATTGAGATATTAACGTTTAAACATCAGACAGCCAAAAACGGTTTTCAAATTTTCAATTACAACCTTTATCCGGTTGATTGGCTGGTGACGTCACAGGCACTACACATAATCTATACACATTATCTATACAATATATCACTATCTGTACGATATATCACTGTATACACACCGCCAGTTAACACGTGTGTAATTGTCGGTCCAATTAACATTTGACTGGCGTAATCATTAACTCGTAATTTTACACGTAAGCTACATATCACTATACTATATAAGTCAAAGCATTTTCAAAAGCCGACCTTTCTCGTATTTTAAGACTTAAAAGTTGTAATAGATTATATATTTGTGACTAGAATAGATTACAATTCACTAGTTGATCAACATCTTCAGCTGGTAAATCAGTACGTAATATTTTAACACGGTTATCGGTAGTCAAATCGACAAATAAACCGACAGAATGAAGCGACACAAGACGTGCAGATAAAAACAACATGTGTCTTCTAAATGTGCGGCAAAATGGGAGGGGGGCGAATAGAAGAGCCTCCTAAGCTGGTATCTCAGGTACAAGGTAACGTCGAATTCTGATTGTGAATTAAATAATAAAGTAAATTGTTTTTTTTTCTTTATATTATATAAAATTGTATATTATTAATATTACATTGGTAGTTTAGTAATTTGTAAAAAAAAAAAGGCATAGCCAACTATCTGTCATATGCGACATGCTTTCAGCATGTCTGTTATTGGCGTACGTGACCATTTTCAGCTTTTTCGCGCCAAAATCAACCATTTTACACATTTCTTAGTAAGCCATGCCTAATATGGTAGACGAAGATTTCCATGTGACATTGAGATCGTATTTTAGTGATAACGGAGCTTTTTGTTATAAATACAGAGTAATTATTCGACAAATACGAGTGAATTTGAGCCATGTTACTTTCGCTATTACAAACTATCGAAGCTATCGATAGTTTACTTGACTATCGCAATTTTTATCGATAGTTTCTTTTTACTATCGATACACACTATCGACAGTCAAACTATCGCGATGCATCGATTGTTCGATGTATCGTTACACCCCTAATGATTATTATTTGAAACCATTTCGTTTCTTAAAAGCCGACAATTGATTATTTCTATCGGCTTAAAAGATGTCCGTAGCGCCGGCTATAACAATTTCACACCAATCTTGTTTCAATCAGAAGCCAATTATTGTTGGCTTACGGTCGGCTTATTCTGATTAAAAAAAAAAAAAAACACATGGGGAATATGGCTACAATAACTGTCTTTATAAAACAAATTCTAATTTACAAAACAAATTATTCCGTAGTCAATTGTTATTTAATTAGGGGGATTAAAGAATCAGGCGTTAACGAATACACACGCAGGGTGTATATAGGTAACTAAGGAATAAACATCCCGAATATGCATTCGGTCACTGTGACGTCACTGGCGTCTGAGGGGATTAAGAGTGTTTTCAATAATTGGCCAAGTCGTTTTTACGGAAGGTCTATATTTGCGACTTTGAGTGACGATATCTGAATTAATTTTCATCAGATCGACGTTAAACTGCCGTAAAATGCATATAGTAACCAATGTTTATGAGCTCAATGAATTCAGTTTTCTCATTTTATGTGCTCTTTAAACACTATAAAAATATAACGAACGAAAACATTGACATTTGAATTGTACATACATGTACAAATAATGATTTCACAAGCTTACTTTAATTTGAAATTGAATTCCATTGACAACATTATATTGGCGGATAAATGAATAAAGAGTAATAATATACCTCTAATTTTAATACTGTCTGACCGTATTGACCATTTATGGCATTGAGTTGACGTTCAGCTTCAGCTTTACCATATACGTCACCAAATTTATTGATAAATTCTTGTCGTAAATGGCGGTTTTCAATACGTAAAGCTTCCACCTGGGCATTGGACACCTACGATAAGGTTAAAATAATAAATATATATCTATAATGTTAGTTGGCTAAATTACATCTATTTCTAAAGGTTTTTAATAGTAATATCGTTGAAGAAATATTATTAAATATTTAATTTAGGACACAATAAATTAATAATAATTATTAGAGGCAATTATAATGATAATAAGTTTTATTTTTAGATTGGCAACCGTAAATAATGAAGAACAGGGAAACAAAGTTTTTTTTTTTTAATATTATCTAAACAATTATTCACACCCACATACTGGCTCACCTTAAAATTTGAACCTGGGAAATCTATTCATTTGTAAAAGATTAATTTACCAAAATGAATAACATTGAACATCAATAAATCAAGTGGTTTCTACCTGTAATTCTGCTATTTTCTTTTCACCAATTTCTGCCTCTCCTCTTAACTGTTTCTCCATATCAGATGTTTTTTCACTCAGTGCTGCCATGGTAACATCCCGCTGATGTAGTTCTGTTGTAAGTTTAGACAGACGTAACCTCATTCCACTTAACTCAGCTTTATGATTTCCCTCCACAGAATTAGCACGTTCTTGAAGCTAAAATGAAAACAGATTCATACAACATAATGATTTATTCTGATAATTCAAAACACAGAGAAAGAGAGCCAAGAGAGAGAAAGAGAGAGAGAGTTTAACTTCCACCTTCCACAAACTAGGTCATTTTGGGACTAACATATGGTTCAATTCTATTTCAATAATTTGCGTGCATATATGGGTCTTTAGAGCAGTGAGCGGAAACTGGAGGACCCAGAGAAAACCCACAACATTGGACAGACGACCCTATTCGTTGTCATGTAAAACCAGGGAATTGAAAGCAAACCAGATTACTCCATGACAGATCCCTAGTTATAATAAGAAGACTCCCTTTAACATCCTGCACCCTTCAAAGGTTTGCAAAGTATAGGTATAGACCATGTCAATGATTTTGTAGTAGTTTACATGTTAAGGCAAATAGTATTAGTATCAGGCATTACAATTATGAAACCTGGTTATAGTAGACATAAAATGAGTTAAAATACAAACTATCACCACAATATTTTTAAAATTAAGATTAACACTCTCAGGTAACAAAAGATTATAAAGTTATATGCTGATGTATCAATGACACAAAGTTTTAAAGAAAAAATTGATTAGAATTACCAGTAAAAAAGATAAAGAAAAAAAAAAGTCATAGAAGAATTTGATAAATGGACACCAAAACATTTATTTATTCTATAATGAATCAAATCTGTAGAGTTTTTGCAAAGAGAACCTTTATGTGTCCTACTATTTAAAAACTAATCTGTTAAAGACCTCAGTTTATTATTCAATCCAAAAAACCAGACTGACTGTTCTTGTCAGACCTGCTTATGCTACCCCAAAAGAAGTGGAAACTAGACTTGAAGTATCCTGAGGACGATTCTTGGTTCATGGCAGTATTTGAACATGGGACTTTCTGGTTGTCATGTTTCCTAAACACCCATCCAAGTGGCCTCAATTTCTTGTGAAATAATATTTAAAAAAACTGCCTTTCTCATCAACATCATATCGTTCGTCTTATTTGCAATGCATTTGTAAACCATTTTTATATACAGCACATTAATAGCCAGATTACGATGTATTTATATACAAATTCTAAGTCAACTGACTTATTGTATTAAAATAATATAGAGTTACCCTTCTATTATTAGTAAGTGCAGGGGGACTACACCATACATAATTTACATAAAAACAAATACATGGACATTATATTAAGAAACCACAAATAAACAAACAATTCAAAAAGAGAGAATGGATCCGGGGGCTAGCCGTAAGCGTCCACTGCACTGTACAGTCCTGGACATGTAGTGACACAGACTTCACTCAAATTTGAAAACAATCAAGAATATAACCCAAAGAAATCATTGTATAATGCCAGCATGAGTCATGATCTGCTATATGCCACAAGAAATATGAATGCAAGCATACTGTAGTAAAATTCAACTATACAAGTAACCACATCGGTGAAATGTATCACAGAACTAAGAAGTAGTCTAAAACTAAATGCTCTAAATCAATCAGGAAACGTTTCTGTATTCAATGGAATCGAGGTATATTGAAAACATTTAGTGCACATATTCCATCTGTCACAAAACAAATAAAACTGAATACAAAGAAGCAAAAAGGAAATGTAGACTGTCTCGAAAGAAAGCTGTGACATAAAATAGCCGTTACTTTGGAAATGACGTCATAACTTAGAAGGTGATAAAAAATACCCAATAAAAAGAGTGATAATCCAGATAAAATAACGTTAAAACTTTAACTTAAAAAGTACAAGTTTAAGTGACTAACCAGAATTATTAAGTTATGTAAGTGCATTAAATATAATACGTAATATCCTACACACGAAAAGCAAGACAGGTATTCTGAAGAAATCCTACTATGTAAGTGTATTTATAAAGGCATAATAATAAGGGCGATAATCCTGACAGGATTAGATAACTACAGAAAATCTAAATAAATATTAAATTGGATTGTTATAGTTTTCCTGACAGAGTGGGGCAATAGCTGCAAAAATACAAACAATTTAGTGAAAGTTAATATCTCATGTCTCATAAAACTCCATGGTAATATAACCAGCAAATTAGAGTTACCACTCTACATTAACCGTCAATGTGAAAATGATATATGTTGGAAAAGAAATAAAGGACAGAAGGCATGTACCACACAAAGGATTAGAAACCATCTCTTGATGAAAATAAACAACACAGTCTCTAAACTATATAATATCCCTGTACAATTTATACTACATAACTCTGATTTTGAAAACCAAATAATGGTGTGACAACATATTACTGGCATTACCTGGTAGAAAAAATTAGAGCGTAATACTATTGCCTTTTTCATATAATTTGATACACTGCGTAGCTTGTGGCTATGTGATAGGTTTGTATAAAATTCCAGTTAAGGACAGTAATGGACACACATAATTGCACAGAGCTCTATACAGATAAAAGTAAGGAATTATAATAATACCTGATTATACTCCTGGAGACAACAGAAAAAAATATATAAATTTGATTAGATTGGATATTAGTTTCATATGGGGAACAAAAGCATCCCATGGAACTGCTTTCTTTCAGTTTTAGAATGAGAGACAAGATTTAACTCAAATATACATTCTTCGCTGCTTAGTGTGAGTAACTGTTTGTGTACAATCATCCACTGGTTTCTTCTGGTGTTATTTCTGCTATTATATCATACAGTAGAGATTTCAGTTCAAAGAACATTTTAGCCGTTAAAATGACAATCACAGAAAAAATAAATTACCTTAGAAATTTCATCCGTTAATTTATGAATTTCTGTTTGTTTTAAGTATTGCAATTCTTCTTCCTTAAATATACAAATACATTGATTTTTTTCATAATCCCTGACAAAATGTTTTACAACTAGTAAGTGCAGGGGGATGGCACTACATGCAAACTAACATAGTTAAAGCATCCATTTATCTCTACTCATTATTGACTTTGTGGCACTAGCAGAATTATTTGTTGTCCTTCATCAGTCTTTATTCATACTAAATGTTAAATCTACATATGATCAATTTAGCAATTTCTAATGTCACTACATGTGTATGAAGTGGTTTGGAAAAGTTGTATTTAACAGGTGGAAGGAATCTTAAGAAATGGCCTGTGCACATGAATTTTAAAGAAAACCAGCGAGAGAGATGGATAGAGAACAAGCTAAAAAGAAAGATTTTTCTTACAATCATGGGCCATAATTTATGAAGTTAAAATTCGATATGCACAAAATTAATATCAAAAGTTTTGGAATCAAGATCTTTTGGGTTATAAACATGCATTTTAAGTTTCATCTAAATCGGTTTAAAATTGTGACCTCTACGGGGTCCTCAACCTTGATATTCAATATTTGTACACTATTCGCGTATAAGCGGCGGCCATTTGCTTTGGCAGTTTTCGTTTGATTTTCGGGAAATTCAAACTAAACCTTCATTACAGTGTAACAATGATATAATCAAACAGTTTTTAAATCGGGTAATAATTGTGACCTCCAGAGGACCACAAGCTAAGGCGATTTTTCGTACAATCAGGGGCCATAATTTAGGAAGTTACGATCCAATATATTAAAAGGAACCAAGATCTTTAGGCTATAATAAACATACATTTCAGGTTTCATCAAAATCAAATGAAAATTGTGACCTCTACAGGGTCCACAACATTGATATACCATATTTTTACTCTATTTGCGTACAAGAGGCAGCCAATTTATCTGGCAATTTTGGTCTGATTTTCACGAAATTCTAACTCAACCTTCATTACGGTGTAACTGTTATATAATAAAACGTTTTTTGAAATCGTATGATAATTGTGACCTCCAGAGGGACCACAAGCTAATAAAGATCATTTTTCGTACAATCAGGGGACATAATTCAGGAAGTTACAATTCTATACATGCCAATATCGAAAGCAGCCAATATCTTATGGGGATAAACCTATATTTCAGGTTTGGTCAAAATCTGATAAGAATTGTGACTGTAGAGAGTCCACAAACAATTGTGGACCCGTCCGTCCATCCAGGGGCGACGGCATAACATGTCCACATCAAAATGTGGGTGTATAAAAATTTTATTGGTTGAAGGGCTTAAAGATGGATTATGTAAGATTTAGATAAAAAAAAACCCTCAATAATACTATTTATGGATTAACAATTACTGGTTTATGAACATGCAACGTTTCGACGATGATACTCTCGTCTTTATCAAGCAAGTGATAAAGACGAGAGTATCATCGTCGAAACGTTGCATGTTGATAAACCAGTAATTGTTAATCCATAAATAGTGTTATTGTGTTACTGTTCAATCACTAAATGCCACTTAAAGAAAAACAAGCCAACAGTGAGGCTGATGTCCCCCGCCGAAATCCCAAAATAAATAGATGACACATATCAATTAATCGCACATTTATTTTTTTCAAACGTATCGACCAATCAAACTGAACACGAAGTGTCATCCAAAAATTGCTTATCTCTGCCTACCGTAAGAAGAAAATGCTCATCTTCGAACTCCATCAAGGCATTGACCTAATAAGCATACACACCAATTTTGAATATTTTAACTCAATTCGAAGGAGAGTTATTGTGTTCCAAAGTCTCGGCAAATCAAATTGCTTATCGCTCTGCTTACCCTGAGCAGAAAATGCTCATTATCGATCATAGTCAAGGTATTACTGTAATGAAACTATACACCAAGTTTCATCACTCTCACTTAATTAGAACTAAAGTTATCGTGTCTCAAAGCATCAACCAATCAAATTGCTTATCTCTGCCTACCCTAAGCGGAAAATGCTCATCTTCGAACTCCATCAAGGCATTGACCTAATAAGCATATACACCAAGTTTGAACATTTTAACTAAATTAGAAGGAGAGTTATTGTGTTCCAAAGTCTCGACCAATCAAATTGCGTATCGCTCTGCTTACCCTGAGCAGAAAATGCTCATTATCGAACTAAGTCAAGGTATTACTGTAATGAAACTATACACCAAGTTTCATCATTCTCACTTAATTAGAACTAAAGTTATCGTGTCCCAAAGCATCAACCAATCAAATTGCTTATCTCTGCTTACCCTAAGTGGAAAATGCTCATCTTCGAACTCCATCAAGGCATTGACCTAATAAGCATATACACCAAGTTTGATCATTTTAACTAAATTAGAAGGAGAGTTATTGTGTTCCAAAGTCTCGACCAATCAAATTGCGTATCGCTCTGCTTACCCTGAGCAGAAAATGCTCATTATCGAACTAAGTCAAGGTATTACTGTAATGAAACTATACACCAAGTTTCATCACTCTCACTTAATTAGAACTAAAGTTATCGTGTCCCAAAGCATCAACCAATCAAATTGCTTATCTCTGCTTACCCTAAGTGGAAAATGCTCATCTTCGAACTCCATCAAGGCATTGACCTAATAAGCATATACACCAAGTTTGATCATTTTAACTAAATTAGAAGGAGAGTTATTGTGTTCCAAAGTCTCGACCAATCAAATTGCGTATCACTCTGCTCACCCTGAGCAGAAAATGCTCATTATCGAACTTAGTCAAGGTATTACTATAATGAAACTATACACCAAGTTTCATCACTCTCACTTAATTAGAACTAAAGTTATTGTGTCCCAAAGCATCAACCAATCAAATTGCTTATCTCTGCTTACCCTAAGCGGAAAATGCTCATCTTCGAACTCCATCAAGGCATTGACCTAATAAGCATATACACCAAGTTTGAACATTTTAACTCAATTAGAAGGAGAGTTATTGTGTTCCAAATTCTCGACCAATCAAATTGCGTATAGCTCTGCTTACCCTGAGCAGAAAATGCTCATTATCGAACTTAGTCAAGGTATTACTATAATGAAACTATACAACAAGTTTCATCAATCTCACTTAATTAGAACTAAAGTTATCGTGTCCCAAAGCATCAACCAATCAAATTGCTTATCTCTGCTTACCCTAAGCGGAAAATGCTCATCTTCGAACTCCATCAAGGCATTGACCTAATAAACACATACACCAAGTTTGAACATTCTAGCTCAATTAGGAAGAGAGTTATTGTGTCCCAAAAAGTGTGACGGACGGACAGACAGACGGACAGACAGACAGACAGACGGACGAACCCATTTTAATTGTCTCCCAACTTTCTTCGAAAGGCGGGGGACAAAAAAACTATTATAGCATATAATGAGAGGTTTATTTTTTTAAATTCTACACAAATTACTCTATTCTGAGCGAAGTTATAAGTGTTTGAAGTTGTAACAGGATAATTGCGATTGTCAAGTACCAATGCTATGATAATAAACAATCAAACAATTTTTCATTTATCCATTTTGTTTGAATGGCAAGAGGGAATGTAATCCTTTAAATGTCTAAACCCTCTAGTGGCCTAGACATGATGTTTGTCATGTGAATAAATGTCCAAAAAATAATTTATATTATATTGTTTATAACATTAACATTTGACGTTAAAAACAAGACATGCTATGAAGATTTACCTCTTACATAATGCATCTTTAACAAATGTACATATTCTGTTGTTGGGATCTATAAAAGTGATGTTCCAACATTTTAAGATAATGGAAAAGTCCTTACCTTTTGTTGTAGTTGTGTAGATATTTCTTCATTATTTAATATAAGTTGTTGATATTTATCTTCTACATTACTTAATTCAAATCTTATCTTCTTCTCTAACTTCTTATACGATCTGAATAAAATTTATGCCACATCACTTATTGTACAGATAATTCTAAGCTTTGACAAGGAATTGCTGCCAATCCATAATGGTTTTTCAAACTGGCTCGTTGTTCGTTATTCGCCAATGTGTAACAGCTCTTTCTTCGGATAGAAAGAGAAGTTGTTAGAATCTATTTCCCAGAAGTTTGAAGTTTTATCGTCTATTTAAGTTCATAAAAACCCGCCTGTGGCGTGTCCCCTACAAAAGTACCTTTATTATATTAATAATTCCATATACGGTGAATACCGAACAACAAACCAGCTCGTTGTTCGTTATTCGCCAATACCGAACAACAAACTGGCTCGTTGTTCGTTATTCGCCAATATGTAACAGCTCTTTCTTCGGATAGAAAGAGAAGTTGTTAGAATCTATTTCCAAGAAGTTTGAAGTTTTAATGTCTATTTAAGCTCATAAAACCCCGCCTGTGGCATGTTCCCTACAAAAGTACTTTTATTATATTACTAATTCCATATACGATGAATACCGAACAACAAACCAGCTCGTTGTTCGTTATTCGCCAATACCGAACAACAAACTGGCTCGTTGTTCGTTATTCGCCAATATGTAACAGCTCTTTCTTTGGATAGAAAGAGAAGTTGTTAGAATCTATTTCCCAGAAGTTTGAAGTTTTAGTGTTTATTTAAGCTCATAAAACCCGCCTGTGGCGTGTTCCCTACAAAAGTACCTTTATTATATTACTAATTCCATATACGGTGAATACCGAACAACAAACCAGCTCGTTGTTCGTTATTCGCCAATAACGAACAACAAACTGGCTCGTTGTTCGTTATTCGCCAATGTGTAACAGCTCTTTCTTCGGATAGAAAGAGAAGTTGTTAGAATCTATTTCCCAGAAGTTTGAAGTTTTATCGTCTATTTAAGCTCATAAAAACCCGCCTGTGGCTTGTTCCTTACAAAAGTACCTTTATTATATTAATAATTCCATATACGGTGAATAACGAACAACAAACCAGCTCGTTGTTCGTCATTCGCGAATACCGAACAACAAACTGGCTCTTTGTTCGTTATTCGCCAATATGTAACAGCTCTTACTTCGGATAGAAAGAGAAGTTGTTAGAATCTATTTCCCAGAAGTTTGAAGTTTTATTGTCTATTTAAGCTCATACAACCCCGCCTGTGGCGTGTTCCCTACAAAAGTACTTTTATTATATTACTAATTCCATATACGATGAACACCGAACAACAAACCAGCTCGTTGTTCGTTATTCGCCTATACCGAACAACAAACTGGCTCGTTGTTCGTTATTCGCCAATGTGTAACAGCTCTTTCTTCGGATAGAAAGAGAAGTTGTTAGAATCTATTTCCCAGAAGTTTGAAGTTTTATAGTCTATTTAAGTTCATGAAAACCCGCCTGTGGCGTGTTCCTTACAAAAGTACCTTTATTATATTAATAATTCCATATACGGTGAATACCGAACAACAAACCAGCTCGTTGTTCGTTATTCGCGAATACCCAACAACAAACTGGCTCGTTGTTCGTTATTCGCCAATATGTAACAGATCTTTCTTCGGATAGAAAGAGAAGTTGTTAAAATGTATTTCCCAGAAGTTTGAAGTTTTATTGTCTATTTAAGCTCATTAAAACCCGGCTGTGGCGTGTTCCCTACAAAAGTACCTTTATTATATTACTTATTCCATATACGGTGAATACCGAACAACAAACCAGCTCGTTGTTCGGTATTCGCGAATACCGAACAACAAACCGGCTCGTTGTTCGGTATTCGCCAATATGTAACAGCTCTTTCTTCGGATAGAAAGAGAAGTTGTTAGAATCTATTTCCCAGAAGTTTGAAGTTTTATTGTCAATTTAAGCTCATAAAACCCCGCCTGTGGCGTGTTCCCTACAAAAGTACTTTTATTATATTACTAATTCCATATACGATGAATACCGAACAACAAACCAGCTCGTTGTTCGGTATTCGTGAATACCGAAAAACAAACCAGCTCGTTGTTCGTTATTCGCGAATACCGAACAACAAACTGGCTCGTTGTTCGTTATTCGCCAATATGTAACAGATCTTTCTTCGGATAGAAAGAGAAGTTGTTAAAATCTATTTCCCAGAAGTTTTAAGTTTTATTGTCTATTTAAGCTCATTAAAACCCACTGTGGCGTGTTCCCTACAAAGTACCTTTATTATATTACTTATTCCATATACGGTGAATACCGAACAACAAACCAGCTCGTTGTTCGGTATTCGCCAATACCGAACAACAAACTGACTCGTTGTTCGTTATTCGCCAATATGTAACAGCTCTTTCTTTGGATAGAAAGAGAAGTTGTTAGAATCTATTTCCCAGAAGTTTGAAGTTTTATCGTCTATTTAAGCTCATAAAAACCCGCCTGTGGCTTGTTCCTTACAAAAGTACCTTTATTATATTAATAATTCCATATACGGTGAATACCGAACAACAACAAACCAGTTATTCGCGAATACCGAACAACAAACTGGCTCGTTGTTCGTTATTCGCCAATATGTAACAGATCTTTCTTCGGATAGAAAGAGAAGTTGTTAAAATGTATTTCCCAGAAGTTTTAAGTTTTATTGTCTATTTAAGCTCATTAAAACACGCCTGTGGCGTGTTCCCTACAAAAGTACCTTTATCATATTACTTATTCCATATACGGTGAATACCGAACAACAAACCAGCTCGTTGTTCGTTATTCGCGAATACCGAACAACAAACTGGCTCGTTGTTCGTTATTCGCCAATATGTAATAGATCTTTCTTTGGATAGAAATAGAAGTTGTTAAAATGTATTTCCCAGAAGTTTTAAGTTTTATTGTCTATTTAAGCTCATTAAAACCCGCCTGTGGCGTGTTCCCTACAAAAGTACCTTTATCATATTACTTATTCCATATACGGTGAATACCGAACAACAAACCAGCTCGTTGTTCGTTATTCGCCAATATGTAACAGATCTTTCTTCGGATAGAAAGAGAAGTTGTTAAAATCTATTTCCCAGAAGTTTTAAGTTTTATTGTCTATTTAAGCTCATTAAAACCCGCCTGTGGCGTGTTCCCTACAAAAGTACCTTTATTATATTACTTATTCCATATACGGTGAATACCGAACAACAAACCAGCTCGTTGTTCGGTATTCGCCAATACCGAACAACGAACCAGCTCGTTGTTCGTTATTCGCCAATACCGAACAACAAACTGACTCGTTGTTCGTTATTCGCCAATATGAAACTGCTCTTTCTTCGCATAGAAAGAGAAGTTGTTAGAATCTATTTCCCAGAAGTTTGAAGTTTTATTGTCTATTTAAGCTCATAAAAACCCGCCTGTGGCGTGTTCCCTACAAAAGTACCTTTATTATATTACTAATTCCATATACGGTGAATACCGAACAACAAACCAGCTCATTGTTTGTTATTCGCCAATACCGAACAACAAACTGGCTTATTGTTCGTTATTCGCCAATATGTAACAGCTCTTTCTTCGGATAGAAAGAGAAGTTGTTAGAATCTATTTCCCAGAAGTCAGAAGAAAGAGAAGTTGTGAGAATCTATTTCCCAGAATTTTGAAGCTTTATAATCCAGTTAGGCTTATAAAAACCCGCCTGCGGCGTGTTCCCTGCAAAAAATCTTTTATTACATTACTAATTCCAAATCTAGTGAATACCGAACCACAAACCAGCTCGTTGGTCGTTATTCGCGAATACCGAACAACGAACCAGCTCGTTGTTCGTTATTCGCGAATACCGAACAACAAACTGGCTCGTTGTTCGTTATTCACGAATACCGAACAACGGGCTAACTTCACGTCGCCGTTTTGCTCAAGCATAAAATGACAAACTTTTCAAACAATCAATCAGTAATGGAATAAATCAGTACCTGATTTCCTCCTTGGCTTCTGCATATGATTGCTTTAATAAAGCAACCTGTTCTGATTCTTCTTTATGATTACTTTCTCCCATAATACTGTAAGTAAATGCAATATAATTAATAAATAATGAGGAGATAAACAGTAGAGTGGTTAGATCTATAACCACATATACATGTAGTTGCATATATTCTCCTCACTTCTGCTCACTGTCAAATCTAATGATCTGTAAGTTCATCATCTACCCTACATTTGAAATTATACACTTGAAAGATCTATAACAGATTGATCAGTCAAGTTTGATACCAATAAATGATACATATCATTATAAAATAGTTTACTAGACTGGAGGAAAATAATAACTACACACCAAACACTATAAAATATAAAGATTATGCCCTTGGTTGAAAGGCCACATTTTTAGACCTGAAGCCACAATCTTTACAATTACCTTCTCAGTTTTAGCAATGCAAATAATTTCAAAAATACAATAAATATTTTACCATTACACCAGAAACTAATAAATCAGTTCTATTTGGCCTATATAATCAGGCTACAACTGTCACCAGATGGTTCGATATTTAGTTATTTTCTTTTCTGAACAATGACTATTTAATCATGTTCCCCTTTTTCGTACGTTATATAAAGTGAATACAATTTATTTTCTTTATATGATTTACCCCCCATTATTTCATAATATATACATGGCAGATCTGTTTAGAATATGTTTTATAAGCCTGTTCTCTGATCCGTTTTCATTCAATTGAAATCAATTATTGTTTACACAAACATTTCAAAGTAACTAAACATTGAAAGCAATTAATTACTTGGAGTCATTACTTCATTAAAAGATAAATGCCTTGATTGAAAGGAAGTATTTATACAGCAATCCATTCAGCAAACTACAATTTTGGGATAATGAAATGTATGTTCCAAAACTACTAGAACTGGAAAACAATGTTATAACTGTTTATGTTTTGTGTTTTTTACATTAATATATAAGGAAATTGAAACAACTTTATATTGAAACATAGAACATAAAATAAATAATTGACAGAGATTGTATATAATGATAAAGTATATTATTTACCGTATAATTTCATCTTTAGCACTAATAGTTTGTTCTAATCTAGCAACATCTTTAGCATACTGACTTGTATCTTCTTCTGTTACTCTTAATAAATCAGTTTTACTCTGCACTTCTGACACCATCTCATTGTTCTCACCCTCAAGTCTCTGTAACAATATTAATAGAATGTGAATAGGAAGAAGGAAAGAGAGAGAGAGAGAACATCCCCTCAACAATAACTAAGTTTTTCGGCAGTAGGAGGAAACCCATGATGTTACTCAGACAACCATACTCCATGTCACTAGCAAGGCAGGGATAGATGTCATGAAATCTAAAGAGCATGCGCTAGACCCACCATCCCTGAAGTTGTTAGAATTTCTAAATAAAAATGTATATTTGACAACAGTGTAAAATCTGATTAATGACAAATTATTCTGACTTGCATCTTCAATAAATCTTTCAAGCAACGGTAACTCACCCTTATTGTTACATTAGCTCTTCGTAATTCTTCTAATAATTTCTCATTATCAGACATTCCTCGTTTATGACTATTCAATGCCTCATCTAAAGCTGACTTTAATTTTTCAATCTTTTCTTTCTAACATATAAAGGCACATATATTAATATTCCAAGTACCATGAACTGTTACAATTTCTAAATTAATATCCATATGCAATAGTTAGAATGATTAAAGGCTGATTAATGACAACAAATTATTTCATCTTGCATAGACTCACTGCTGATACTACAAACTTTAACATTTAAAGACTTATTTCCTTGAGAATCTATGACCATTGTTTGGAAAATATATTCAACCTATTCAGAAAAATTACATTTAGTGCACAAAACATAGTGCCTTGTGAGCTATGAATATTTATCTAACTCTATACTTGTATTCAATAAATTGAAAGGGAAAAGGAAAGAGATGTGTTTAATGCTTCATAAAAAACAATAAATGCACTTTAATCATTTTAATATGATCATTTTCATTTTCTATGGGACAGACTTTGGCCAACATCTTAGCTACTTATCTTTTAATGCTAGTGGTACTACTAATTCTTACACATCAGAAAGAAATATTCCAAGAGGATTTCTTCTGGAATTACTTTTGAATGTACTGCAAGGTCTGTGATATTAAATCCTATCCGGATGCCTATAGCCAAGAAGATGATCAAATAGAAAACAATAATATACCTGAACAGTAAGAACTGTTTTATAACGATGTAACTGACTTTCAAGTTGAGCTATTTTACTCTTTAAATTCAATTCTGTATTATCCTGCATTTGACGCCTACGATCAAGTTGTGATTGGTATGTTTCTGACTGTTGCTATTAAAAGTAAAATAGACAACGACGTAAGAGTAAAGTAAGGCTTGAATAAATCCCGCCATCAGGAGGGAGAGAGAGACATGGGGTTTAACGTCCAATTGTCAAACACTAGGTTCATTTTGGGACTAACATATGGTTCAATTTTATTTCAATTATTCACTTGCGGGTAGGGTCTTTAGTGGTGAGAGAAAACTGGAGAACCTGTTGAAAACCCATGTGCTTCAACAGACGACCCCTTGCCTTGTCATGTGCAAGCTCAGAACCGAAACCACACCACTCAATGACAGACCTTATAATGCAACATGCATGCGATTTGAACAGCCCCGCAAGCCATTGAGAAATATATGGTAAACTTTAAAGGATATGAGAAGACAATACTTTCTAAAAAATCCCAGTGAACACATCGATTATTATTTAACAGATTTTGATAAATTCGGGGACTGGTTTTTGCTTGTTAATATTTACCTGAATATAATCACATTTTTCAGATAAACCGTTGTTCTTGACTTCTAATGTTTCTAGTTGTTTATTTAAATTTCGCCTTTCCATTTCCAAATCTTTGTTCTTATGATGCAGTTCCTGATTAGAAATATAAAACATTACGTTTTAATATATAAAATGTCTGTGAGAAAGAAATAGTGCAATACGCTGTTTATTGTAACGGTTATTTGACAATAAAGTTATTATTATTATTATAATAGTTAGCATTAGTTGATGTGGGAAATTTTGGATATTTATATATTCAAAGATAGGCTGGCACTGCCAGGCAGGATACGCCCACATTTTCAAGAGATGGATAGAGAACAAGCAATACCGAAAGTGATTTTTCCTACATCATTAAGTCCTGTATTTCATACTGTATTGGGAGCAGCCATTTTGTTGGTCAGTTCCAGTCTGATATTCATGAAATTCGAAGCCGACAATGATTTTGGTGTGACGGTACACAACCTAGAAATGCGACTTTTCGGCAAAATCGGATAAGAATTGTGAGCTGTAGAGAGTCCACAACCATGATATACCATATCTATACACTATTCGTGTACAAACGGCGACCATTTCGTCCAGCAATTTTGGTACGATTTTCACGAAATTTGAATAATTCAGGAAGTTACAATCCGATATGCGCAAATACCGAAAGGAACCAAGATCTTTGGGTTATAACCATGCATTTCAAGTTTCATCAAAATCAAATTAAAATTGTGACCTATACAGGGTCCACAACCATGATATACCATTTTTTAACAGTATTCGCGTACAAACGGCGGCCATTTTGTCTATCAATTTTGGTCCGATTTTCAAAAAATTTGAACCAAAACCTTCCTAAAGGTGAAACGGTGATATAATCAAACAGTTTTTTAAATCGGAAAATAATTGTGACTTCCAGAGGGACACAAGCTAAAAAGGGTGATTTTTCGTACAATCAGAGCCATAATTCAGGAAGTTACGAATCAATGAGTGCAAATATCGAAAGGAACCAAGATCTTCGGGTTATAAGCATGCATGTCAAGTTTCATCAAAATCGGTTCAAAATTGTGACCTATATAGGGTCCACAACCTTGATATAACATATTTTCACACTATTCGCGTACAAATGGCGGGCATTTTGTCCGTCAATTTTGGTTCGATTTTCACAAAATTCGACGTCAGCCTTCATTACCATGTAATGGTGATATAATCAAACGTTTTTTTAAATCGGATAATAATTTTGACCCCCAGAGGGACCACAAGCTAAAAGGGCAATTTTTCGGACAATCAGGGGCCATAATTCAGGAAGTTACGATCCGATGGGTGCAAATATCGAAAGGAACCAAGATCTTTGGGTTATAAATGTCATGTCAAGTTTCATCAAAATCGGTTCAAAATTGTGACCTATATAGGGTGCACAACCTTGATATAACATATTTTCACACTATTCGCGTACAAACGGCGGCCATTTTGTTTGTCAATTTTGGTCCGATTTTCACAAATTTGAACTCAACCTTCATAACCAGACAATCAGGGGCCATAATTCAGGAAGTTACCATCCGATGGGCGCAAATATCGAAAGGAACCAAGATTTGGGGGTTATAGACATGCATGTCAAGTTTCATCACAATCGGTTCAAAATTGTGACCTCTATAGGGTCCACAAGCTAAAAACATGATATTTCGTACAATCAGGTGGCATAGTCCATGAAGTTCCGATCCGATACATGCCAATATTGAAAGGAACTGAGATCTTATGGGGATAAACCTATATTTCAAGTTTCATTAAAATCGGATAGGAATTGTGACCTGTAGAGAGAGTCCACAAACAAATTGTGGACGGACGGACAGGGGTGACGACATAATTCGTCCACATGAAAATGTGGGCGTATAAAAAGTGATATCACGTCACCATAATGTCAATACACAATGTTTCGTCGCCAACACTTCAAGACAAATCGACATATCAGTTAAGTATATATTAATTTATGTGTTACCAACTCGTTAATTGGTATCATTCATAAGACAAAGGTAATATATATGCAAGGAGAACAAACTGGCATTTTTATTAAATATCAAGGATCAATTTGCAATGAAAAAAATATACATGTATGATGATCAACTCAGACTTTTTAGTAGTATTATAAATAAATTACATCACCTATGCATTGTATTTATCATATTGAGTGTTTAAAATAGAATGAAAATGTAGTGCTAATTTTTTGTTGGTATTATTTGCAAATAAAAGGCTAAGATAAATACTGTTGAATATTGTGATAAGTTCAGTTTTCTGTTATTGAAAATAACAGTCAATATAACTAATAATACTACTATCAGTTTCATATTTTTTTATTGAAAAACCTAAATAAACCGAATGCAGAATATTCATTTGAGACATAATTATAATTCGAATACTGTTTAAAATTTCCACTGTACCTCATTTTTTTCTAGAAGCCTTTTAAGTTCAAAAGAATTGTCCTGTTCTGACACTAACATATCTTTGTGTCTTTCTATTTCTTTTGTCTGTTTGCTGTGCCTTCTGTGCAATTTATCATACTCACGTTTCATTTTCTGCACCTAATATAGAAAATATACAAGTTTTAGGATTGGTTTCTATGATCATTTAACCTATCCTGCTTTCTAGTTTTTAAATTGGCTGATTGTGTCTAGATGAATGGCTACCTTTTCTTATGTTTTCAACTTTTCGAATTCGAATGGCAATTAAGATGAATAATTATTACAAATTACAAATCACAAAGATAGGCTGGCACTGCCAGGCAGGATACGCCCACATTTTCGAGAGATGGACAGAGAACAAGCAATACCGAAAGTGATTTTTCCTACATCTTTAAGTCCTGTATTTCATACTGTATTGGGATCAGCCATTTAGTTGGTCAGTTCCAGTCTGATATTAATGAAATTCGAAACCGACAATGATTATGGTGTGACGGTACACAACCTAGAAATGTGACTTTTCATCAAAATCGGATAAGAATTTTGACCTGTAGAGAGTCCACAACCATGATATACCATATTTTTACACTATTCGCGTACAAACGGCGACCATTTCGTCCGGCAATTTTGGTACGATTTTCACAAAATTAGAACTCAACCTTACTCATCAAAATCGAATTAAAATTGTGACCTATACAGGGTCCACAACCATGATATATCATTTTTTTAACAGTATTCGCGTACAAACGGCGGCCACTTTGTCTGTCAATTTTGGTCCGATTTTCCCGAAATTCAAACTCAACCTTCCTTACAGTGTAACGGTGATATAATCAAACGTTTTTTTAAATTGGATAATAATTGTGACCTCCAGAGGGACCACAACCTAAGTGGGATTTTGCGTATAACCAGGGGCCATAATTGAGGAAGTTACGATCCGATATGCGCAAATATCGAAAAGAACCAAGATCTTTGGGTTATAAC
Source organism: Patella caerulea (assembly GCA_036850965.1). Classification (NCBI taxonomy): domain Eukaryota; kingdom Metazoa; phylum Mollusca; class Gastropoda; family Patellidae; genus Patella; species Patella caerulea. Next base: position 41,411,806 of record JAZGQO010000001.1, on the reverse strand, counting down.
CATGAATTTTAAGTTTCATCAAAATCGAATTAAAATTGTGACCTCCACAGGGTCCACAACCTTGATATACCATTTTTTAACAGTATTCGCGTACAAACGGCGGCCATTTTGTATGGTAATTTTGGTCTGATTTTCCCGAAATTCGAACTCAGCCTTCCTTACGGTGTAACGGTAATATAATCAAACGTTTTTTTAAATCGGATAATAATTGTGACCTCCAAGCTAAAAAGGGTGATTTTTCGGAAAATCAGGGGCCATAATTCAGGAAATTACATTCCGATAGCCGCAAATATCGAAAGGAAGCAAGATCTTTGGGTTATAACCATGAATTTCAAGTTTCATCAAAATCGAATCAAAATTGTGACCTCCACAGGGTCCACAACCTTGATATACCATTTTTTTTAACAGTATTCGCGTACAAACGGCGGCCATTTTGTATGGCAATTTTCGTCCGATTTTCCCGAAATTCGAACTCAACCTTCCTTAGGGTGTAACGGTGATATAATCAAACGTTTTTTTAAATCGAATAATAATTGTGACCTCCAAGCTAAAAAAAAAGGCTATTTTGCGTATAATCAGGGGCCATACTTAAGGAAGTTACGATCCGATATGTGCAAATATCAAAAGGAAGCAAGATCTTTGGGTTATAACCATGAACTTCAAGTTTCATCAAAATCGAATCAAAATTGTGACCTCCACAGAGTCCACAACCTTGATATACCATTTTTTAACAGTATTCGCGTACAAACGGCGGCCATTTTGTATGGCAATTTTCGTCCGATTTTCCCGAAATTCGAACTCAACCTTCCTTAGGGTGTAACGGTGATATAATCAAACGGTTCTTTAAATCGAATAATAATTGTGACCTCCAGAAGGACCACAAGCTAAAAAGGGTGATTTTTCGGAAAATCAGGGGCCATAATTCAGGAAATTACATTCCGATAGCCGCAAATATCGAAAGGAACCAAGATCTTTGGGTTACAAACATGCATGTCAAGTTTCATCAAAATCGGTTCAAAATTGTGACCTCTATAGGGTCCACAAGCTAAAAACGTGATTTTTCGTACAATCAGGGGCCATAATCCATGAAGTTTTGATCCGATACATGCCAATATCGAAAGCAGCCGAGATCTTTTGAGGATAAACCTATATTTCAAGTTTCGTCAAAATCGGATAAGAATTGTGACCTGTAGAGAGTCCACAAACAAATTGTGGACGGACGGACGGACGTCCGGACGGACAGGGGCGACGACATAATACGTCCACATGAAAATGTGGGCGTATAAAAAGCATATGAATGATTACCCATTCATTTTATATTCATTAAGTGCAGTGTCAAGTTGTGTGTGAGTTTTGCAATGACATTACTCTATATGTTACAAGTTATGTGATTAAATTGTCTGTGTTGATACTTTGTGTTCCATCATGGACCCTATATTCTATGAATTTATATCTGCATTCCGAAGATTAGGCCATCAATTACATGAAGAAGCATAAAGTGCGTCATAGCAATAAGTGGGCAATATAATACTATTACCAGAGCTGTATTAAGGCTATAGACAAGTAGAGCTCTATCATATCATGTATGGAAAATATATCTATAAAAATATCACTAGTATGCTTACATGGATCTATTGGGGTATTATGTGGAAAATATTAATCATATCAAGAGAAATCCTACCTCAGATCGTAATTTTGCTAACTGCTCTTCATATTCTGTAACTATTTCTTTTTGTGTTTTATTTCCACCTTCCAGTTGACTTCTTAATTCTTCTGCCTAAATTTAAAATAAAACACAAACAGAAACAGTAAATATAGACTTTCAGACCATACACAATAAAAAGCAGTCTTACCAAAAATCTTGATTTCACATACTCCTGCGCAGTGTTTCGTTTGATTAGAACTAATCCACTTCACACTGCTATCTTGAGTGAACATTGTTGTGCTAAATTATTATTGGTCAGTAGTGCCATTACCAACCAATGACCTACATTGTAACAAACAATATCGGGGTTAACCAGACCCCAAAATATGTTACCGCAATGTATCTAGTGACAATCGCGACTTGTTTACGTCATAACCTGCGAAACTTATTATGCTCGATTATCCAGTGCTAACATGTTTTCTTCGTCGGCCATTTTGAAAATTATGCCGAATGCGAGAAAGAGAGGAGGGATTTGATTGGACGTTAAAAAGAGACACGCCCCGCCCAATTTCAAGAATATGACTTCTATCCAGCAATGGTAAGAGAGGGATTTCTCGAGCCATTGCTTCAGGAATATGTGATTTCATGGCACCATGTATATTTCTCATCAACCTATATCTATTTGCTTCATTCATCTAAATTACTATGTAAAGAAAACTTTTGATGGGTTAAATGGAGGTGTTCATTCTGTATTTTATGTTGTACTTGGTCAGCATTCAAACCATGTAAGCTTTTTAACCAATCAAATAATGTGTATTGGTCTACAGTGCTACATACAGTAGAATCTGTACAAGCAGTCACTCTTATTCACATCATCTCCTTGTAAGAGGTCACAATAAATTATCCCCATAGAATTTCTTTAACGGTTACTAGCACTTATTTAACGGCCATACTTGAATGATACCATCTTATACTTTGTAGGACTCCTTTAAGACAGATTTTGGTCAAAGAATTTTCATTCAACGCAAGTTTCAGCGACGGCCATATCTACCAATGCAAGTATTGACGTTTGCTCCCAATGCATCTAAGTATAAAATTAACTTGACTTCAGGGCTAACAGTAAAAAACACTGATATTTTATTAACAGGTCACTCTCATTAAGCAGTCAGTTATGAAAATGCCATTAATATAGATTCTACTCAGGGCTCACAGTGGCTTTCATTTTTCTCTCGCCAAAATGGATGATAATTTTTATATAAAAAAAGGGTTCATATTTTTTTTCCGGCAACTGCAATATTTTATGTTCCAAAAATGTATGATAAAAAAGACAACATGTAACAGTTTTATGTCTCAAGTAGAAACAATTAAAAATCTGTCTTTACAGTTTACATAATACATAAGCACAGTTTTGATTCACTAAGATCAAAGTTTATTTTTTATATTTAGTCTATTTGCATACAGTATTGCACAATATATTTTCAGTATTTACATGGCAGATTACATTCAATAAATTTATGTTTTGCATGTACAATAGACCTATTGTTATTTTCAGATACCATAAAGGTATCAAAATCTATATCCCAGATAGAATAATATTAGTTTCAATAGATGAGGTGCTTAGAATTATAGTTGTCGTTCACTTTTAAAGCATTTTGGCAACAGTAATAGATACAAATGGCGAACTGTTTTCTCGCTCAAGAATTGTTGCTATTCAACCCACTCTTACGATTCCGACCAGTAGTGATAATTTGAAATCATAACAATATCCGATAGACATGCTTCATGCTTGTATATTTTACATGTCGTATGAATGAAGCCATAGTAAATGGAATTCAACTATCAAATTATTCTATTCTCTTCGAAAAGAACTGTCAACCCTTTTTATTAAATCAAATATCACCGCTTGGATTAATCATTAGGAGGAAATAATGACTACTTGAGATAGGCTTTATATCTATCATTGGCAATTATCAACCAACTAATCATTAATCTCAGATAATTGAAGCAATCCGGATAATCAGCCAGTTGATTAATTTATAGAATCTGCCGGCATGTGATTGACACTCAGTGTAATTGTAATGGTTAAACCAGGATAAATACAATTAGAATTCTAACATTTTTTAACACAGGTTCACAAACAGAATAGCCAGTGCTGCAAAACCAAATTTTAATTGCCACTTTCATATTTTTATCGCAATTTGCGAGTTTGGCGACCAACAGTGTGAGACCTGATTTTACTGTACAAGTATTGTGGTGAACCATGATTCTGTGTTGTTTAAAGGTTGCTACTATTAAGTTTTTTATCCTACTTTATCTCAGCATGATCTAACAAATTAAATGTCTTCCATCCATGATTTTGCACATCATTTCCACTTAAAAATTTAAATTACATCTGGCATATCTAACATTTCTATTGCCTTTATTATAATAATACCTCTTTACTCTTTTGTTCAGCTGTGGCTTTCTGTAGTCGTAATTCTTTTTCTTTCATATCTAATCTTGACTGTACTTGTTCTAACTGTCTCTGCCAATCTTGTTTTTTACTATTTACCATAATATCTAACTGTTTCATTAACTCTTGTAGTTCATCTTGACAAGAAGATGTTAATGATGATCTAGGTAATCTGAAATATACATTAACTTGTGTTACATTGAGTCAATACCAGGAGGTCAAGTTTGTTTAGTTATGATCTGATGTTAGATCACTACCTTTCCAATAATAAAATTCTAAAATTTGAGCTGTTGAAATTAACTAGCTGTTGAGAAATCCAAATCCAAATATCTCTTTAGAAATAAGCAAGGTTACTCTTTAAAAAACAATCATTAGGCTGTACATGTAATTTCTGCAGATTAAAATGCTAAATTTGCACATTTTTTTAAAAATTAAACATCTACATTAAAGGGGGAGAGAGAGAGAGAAATGGGGTTTAACGTCCACTCAACACAACTAAGGACTTACATATGGTTTAATTTTATTTCAATAATTCGCTTGCACGTAGGGGTCTTTAGCAGTAGGAGGAAACCGGAGTGCCCGGAGGAAACCCACAAGGTTGAGAAGGCAAGGCGCCCCTATCTCCATGCCACATACGCTCACACCAGGGATCGAAACCACAGCCGCAAGGTGACCGGCCAGCTAGAGCTCAAAGCGGGGCACTCTAGACCCCACCCTTCATTAAAGGAGTTGAAACCAAGTGATTTAGGTAAAGAATGGTTGCCACAGCAGCTTAATCATCCAGGCAGTCAACAAGAGTTGTTGCATATTTAATTATCACAAAATATGACCTTAAACATCGTGTATAAAATTATCTGAAATAGCTGAAAATCAATAAGCTTCTTTGTCTCATGACCTTAAACACTATGTATAAATTTAAAGTCAATCGGATATTAACTTTAGCCTCTAGAGCGTTCACAAGCAATTGTGGACACCGGACCGACATTTGAATGTGGGTGTATAAAAATAAAATATTAACTTGGTTTAATCTGATGTGATATTTCAGTTAGTGATATGGCGAGCTTTGTACAATTAATCAGCTCATTTACTATTTTTGGTTGATATTTTGGGGCCTCACATGTATTTTTTGGCTATGGTATGACCAATGTCTACGTTATATGTTATTTACTTATCTTTTCAATTCATTCTGTTTTTAATTTCAAATTTATCAATATTCATTAATTCTTGGTTAGTCATTAGAGACAAACAACAATTAATCTGTCAATTTAAATTATGACAGACTGGCAAGTAAAGTGGTTGATCTGTTATGTTTCTTTAACTATACTCTTCAAAAAAAGAAACGCACAACCCATTTTTCATCATTTTTTTTATTTATACGAAGTCGTTCTTTCCATAAATCTTACCTGTTTTAAAGTCATTATGTTAGGATAAAAGAAATTCATTATTGGTTTTTAAATGTAATGTTACTAATTGTGACTGGTCATCCTTTTTGTCGAAATCTGTTATCGTTTGATCGCACCAAGAAACATGCATTTAGCAACTTTGCGAGTTTTTCGCATGGAACCTATGTACATCTAAGGTCTTTAAAATCCCGGGGTTCTCGGTTCCTAAATCAGTTGCACATGTAAACACTCAAGGAACCAAGTGATGCCACATCTGAATGAAGACCAACGCAACAACGCTATTGGTCGATTACAAGCAGGTGAATCCAAGACAGATGACCACAGATCACTAATTATTTCTCCATTGACTTTAATGTTAATTCGCGTCTCTTAGACCGGCTGTAACTTTTTCCCAAATATTCGTTGGGTAGAACACTTTCTGCCACAGATGGAGCAACATGTGTCCAACTCTGGCCCAAAAGCATGTATGAGGTTCACCATGAAAAACTTGAGATACACAGGCTGGAAGTAGAGACAACTAAACAAGCAATTTTCGGCCCTCCCTTTCAACGTAACCAACCTCACAACTCACAACCCTTGTATCCTTCCGCCTCAAAATCATGAATATTCACCAAAACCTGGCAGAAAATGTATTTCTAAACCCTATTCTTTGATTCTACACCAAAAAGTCAACAAAAATCGCCATGCAAAAGGGGGAAAAAGGGAAAGGGAGAGAAAGACTAAAAATAACTTTTGCCCTATAATCATGAATATTTAGTGATCTGTGTCCAGATGTAGCCAGGCTGCTGAATGTTTCCCTTAGTTTCATTTCTCACCTCTGGGATAGGTACCGACAGCGAAGTTCAACACGTGACCGCCCAAGCTCAGGCCAAACCAGAGTGACCCCACCTGTCCTGGATCGTCACTTCCGGTTACGTCATTGGCGTAAATGATTTTCAACAGCGACCTCTACATCAGCAGCAATTCCAGGACGGCATAAAATCTCGTACCAGACAGTCCGTAAACGCCTATGTGAACCGAATAACGAGCTTCTGTTTTGAAATACGCGGGAAGCATGAAATCGAACTTTAATGGGTTAAAGCACTGAGGGTATGGCCACAGCAACAATGGAGAGCAGTTTGGATCAGCGACGTGTCACTGTTCTTGTTGCAACAAGGCGATGGTAGAGCCAGGATATACCGACGACGAAATGTAACTTTGCGTTTTTGGGGAGGGGGGGTAGAGTATATGTTATAAATATCTTAGGACTTAAAGATACATTAACGAGTTGACTGTTCTCGCTATAAACTATAATAGTTAAAAACAGGTTGCCAGGCAACGAAACATACACCCACGGCAGCTAAATCGTCCGGGCAGTCAACAAGAGTTATCTCATATTAAAGATACTTTATGGGAGATTTTTATAAGGAGTTAGCTATTCTTGCTATAACAGTTCAAAAATACACGATAAAAGAAGAATATATTGAAAATTTCAGTCAAATTACGTATTCTGAACATAGTTATCACCACTGTTATTTTTGACAAGAAATAGTATAACTCCATGTTCACCGATGGCCAATAGTTTGAACAAGTAATGTTTTCAATGACTGGCCGTTAGCCTATGACAGGGATGCAATTCAATTTGTATTACATTTATTTTCTACTACAAACGTTTGATTATATCACCATTACACTGTAATAAATGTTTGGTTCGAATGTCATGACTTTTAATTTAATATATAGATAATTTTAAAGTTTGAAAGAAATGGACCAAATCAATGAGGCAGTATTGTAAATAATATGTATGTTAATATATAGCCGACTTCTTCCGTTGCCCGCATGTATTCTTGTACATTAGGTAGGCCTATGTAACTCCCGAAGCAGGTGTATAAAAAACAGTTTTCCGATGGAGTTGCAATTCAGCTGGGTAATGCTAGCTGCGATGTTTATCAATTTCCAGTGTGTATTAGTGAAGACAGCGTGTTGAGCTAATTACCTCGCTCAACTGCAGCTTCGCTTTGTACACTCTATCATTTAGCCTCGATCTAGGAGTATGACGTCAACGTGACAGTTAATCTCCGCCCCACAACACCATTTATAATTAAATCAGTCAACGAAATCCTGTTTAAATCCAAGCTGAATCCAAGCCATCCGTGGGTTTACAGAGTTGATTTTATGGTTGTTGTTTATATAAAGATCTAATTTATAATTCCTATGACATCTGAAGCCTAAATAAAGACTTGCAATAATCAGATTTAGCTCCTGCATAATGCATGTTTAAGTAATTATCAGAAAATCATTAGAATTTGTTTTGTTTTTATAAAGTTCTGCCCCATGCTAAGGTTTAGTGTACAAACAAAGCATTTAATATCATGGATTTAGCTGTTCAATTATTGATTTTCAAGAAATTCAAATTCAACCATCATTAATGTTTAACGGGGATATAGTCAAACGTTTTTTTAATTCGGAATAAAATTTTGACCTCCATAGGGTCCACAAGATAAAAAACATGATCTTCAGTACAATCATGGGCCATAATTCAGGAAGTTGTGGTCCAATGTGCCCGAATATCAAAAGGAACAGCGATCTTTGATAAACTTACATTTCAAATTTCATGAAATTCTGATTAAAATTGTGACCTCCATAGGGTCCACAACCTTGATAATTATATACCATATTTTAACACCATTCGCGTAAAAGTGGCGGCCATTTTGTTCAGCAATTTTGGTCCAGTGTTCATGACATTCGAATCGAACATTTATTACAGTGTAATGGTGATATAATCAAACAATTTTTTAAATCAGGTAATAATTGTGACCTCCAAACGAACCACAAGATAATCAAAGCAATTTTTAGTACAATCAGAGGCCATAATTCATGAAGTTAAAATCAGATATAATAAACATGTGTTTCAAGTTTCATAAAAATCGAACGGCGGACATTTTGTCCATCAATTTTGGTCCAATTTTCACAAAATCCTCACTCAACCTACATAACCCTGTAATGGTGATATAATCAAACGTTTTTTTTAAATCAGGTAATAATTGTGACCTCCAGAGAGACCACAAGCTAATAAAGGCGATTTGTTGTACAATCAGGGGCCATAATTCAGGAAGTTGCAATCCGATATGCGCAAATATGGAATGGAACCAAGATCTTTAGGTTATAAACATGTATTTCAAGTTTCATTAAAATCGAATTTAAATTATGACCTCTATAATGTCCACAACCTTGATATAACATTTTGTCCGTCAATTTTGGTCCGATTTTCACAAAATTCGAACTCAACCTCCATTACCATGTAACAATGATACAATCAAACAGTTTTTTAAATCGAATACCAATTTTGACCTCCAGAGGGACCACAAGCTAAAAAGGACGATTTTTCGGACAATCAGGGGCCATAATTCAGTAAGTTACGATCTGATGGGCGCAAATATCAAAAGGAGCAAAGATCTTTGGGTTATAAACATGCATTTCAAGTTTCATCTAAATCGGTTCAAAATTTTGACCTCTACACTGTACTGTTCACAAGCTAAAAACATGATTTTTCGTACAATCAGGGACCATAACCCATGAAGTTACAGTCCGATACATGCCAATATCGAAAGGAACTGAGATCTTAGGGTGATAAACCTATATTTAAGTTTCATTGAAATCGGATAAAAATTGTGACCTGTAGACTGTTCACAAACAATTGTGGACGGACGGATTAACAGGGGCGACGACAATATACGTCCACATGAAAATGCGGGTGTATAAAAAATAGATAACGTAAATAGAACATGTTGAAAAATTTTTGGATATACTAATCAGATCGGATTCAAATCCAGTGAAAATCCGACCTAGTATGGTTTGGATAAGCTAATTTATGACTAATTAATAGCTTATATTACATTTCAGGCCTAAAGAAAGACCTGTAATAGGCAGATTCAGCTCTTGCATAATGTATGTTAAATCCCACAATAATTATTATTGTTATGTCAACACTTTCATAGTAAGTAGCGGTAATTCAGAAAAAAAGACAAAAATTTATGTTAGATAAATAATTAGTTTGAGAGACCAGTTGGAGTTCCAATTTATAGGAAATTATAAGTTGTTTAATTGTTGCTGTTATTTTTTCCTTAAATAAAGTGTTGAAGATCCATTCAAAGAAGCTGTATTAATTTCTCATACTTAGAGAACACACGTTGATGAGCTACATTTCCTCTAAGTCAAACAGTGTTTATGGTGGAGAAAGCTGGCAGTGTAAACAAAACTGTCTGCGCTTGATTCAGGTATACATGATTGTAGCTAAGCAAGATAAATTGTAAACATATTTTGAAGAAAGGATGGATATCAATTTTATTCTTCCTTCAGCAGCAGTAGCAGTAATAAGAAATCTGAACCAGCTACCATTGTTCTGGAGTGGCAAACAGGGGTTCTACAGAAACCAGCTTAAATGCGGCTTCTCTAAAACTTCATAACCCAGTCCGAAAAGGAAATACATTTATTGCTGGCAAAAGTGTATAGACTTCAAAGGGGGCTATGTAGAAAACTAAATGGAAACCATCGACTTTGTACAGGTCTTTTGATGGATAGACTTAGAACTTTTCAAATTATTAGCATTTATTACCTACTTTGTACGGAGCTCCCTCAACAAGACAAGCTATGATATCACTTTACCTCCAGTCTCAACATTTACGAGATGTTGGATAACTTTAGGATACTCATACTCTACTTATTAACATACAATGTAGATGAGATATAATAATATCCACAAAAATGATTTAAACAAAATAAACATTTAAAACATCTGACCTATTACTCTTCTGAAGTTCGGTCCACAAACTTGAAAGTTTATCCATTCTGGTTACTAAAATGTTGACAGAACAATTTTCACCATCACCAGCATGGAATCTATAGTATAAAAAATAATTATTGAAATAATTTAATGAAAATATTTACAAAAACATTAATGATTATAACTGAGGCAAATAAATGCAATTCTGGGATGATGGCTTACCACACTACTCACGTTAATGTCCTGTTTCGATTTTCTTCATACAGCTCAAAACTATATGGTAAAATATCTGACAGACTTGCCATTATATCAAAACCATTATCAGTCATGCTTATTTAATTCATTATTTATACTGAAAGTAAGCTTTTAAAAGTCAAAACTTATTAGGCTACAATATTTTCAAATGAACCCCATTGGGCATAACAAACTACTATGTCAAATATAAAGCTGTGTCTGTTATTGATAAATGTGTATCTTCTTTATCATGCATGACTTCATCATGATTCATTTAATTGGCAGCCATTTTAATCAATCTCAACGAAATACTGATCCATGCCACGGTAACCTATTCAATTTTGGTTGTTTTGGTTGTTTTTGTTATCAGACAATTTAATTACGTGGGTTAACATACCTTTGGTGAACTAGATCAATGCATAAACAAGATTAAAATTCAATTATTCATTAGTTAGCTTTATTAATTACCGGTACTTTAATTCAATTTTGTTGTTACAGAATTATGGTCTAGATTTGGTTGTTTTTTTAATGATAGAAAAAGAGGTTTTCTTAACTAAAATGCCTATTTAAGTAAACTTTAAAGGCTCAATACCACTTTTGTTGTAACTGAATAATATGTACCAAACTTTATTCTGGTCAACAAATTGTAATATTTTACAATATTCCAATTAATTGATGATACAAATTTCATCGGCAGTGGCTAAATACCACGCTCCAAAATACCACGCTCGTCCCTATTGCTTCTATACAAATGTAACGTGGTACGAGATTTTGGTACCACGTTCTTTTTAATTATGGTGATTTTACCCGTTTAAAAGCTAATTTTGGAAATTACATTAATTATTTAAATAATTTCAATGTTTTATACTATTTATAGATCATATTTACACTTGATATTTAATATAATACAATTCAATCAGTCGGTTAAAATAATCGCCATTAATATACGGTGTACACGTTATTGTTACCTATTTAAAAAGGCCCCACGTGGTATATTGCACTACTGCGTAGATTTACTAAAACGTAGCAGTTAAAAACGTGGTATAATAAAGAATGAGAATGACACGAAAGAACAGTGAGTTGATAAGTAAAAAGAACGTGGTACAATAGAATCTGAGGCTGAGATAACAGTACCAAGTTCATTTACTGTTTCTATACAAACGAAACGTGGTACGCGACTTTGACTTATTTTAAATTATATAATGCTTATTTTTCAAATTATTTTGATTATTTAATCCATTTTGTCACTTTATGTTAAAATAAATTACAATACAAATAGCCGATCGGCCCGTTAAATATCATACCGTTAACAATATTGTGTAAAACAAACTTCTTGATATATTAGAATCCGAAGCGGGGATAACCCAATCAACCTCACATTACTGCTTCTGTACAATTGAAACGTGGTACGCGACTTTGGTACCACGTCCTTTTTAATTATTGGGATTTACATTATTTGAAGCAAATTTTCCAAATTGTAATGATTATATATTCCATACAAACGTGGTATAATAGAATCCGAAACTGATATAATCGTACCACGCTCGTCTTATGTGTTCTACGCAAACGGAATATGGTGCGCGACTTCGGTAAATAAAGGAGTGGTATACTAGAATCAGAGACTGGGATAACCGTGACACAAATGGAACGTGGTGCGCGACTTCGGTACAAAAAAACGTGGTATAATAGATTCAGAGACTGGGATAATCATACCACGCTCGCCTTACTGTTTTTTTTTAAAAAACGGAACACGGTACGCAACTTCGGTTCAAAAACGTGGTATAATAGAATACGAGACTCAGATAATCGTACTGCTTCTATACAAACGGAACGTGGTGCGCGACATCGGATTCTATTATACCACGTTTTTAAACCTAAGAAGCGTACCAGTATACGGCCTATAAAACATCAAAATGGATTAAATTATCAACATAATTTTAAAAATAAGCCAAATTGGTATACTAGAATCAGAGACTGGGATAACCGTGGCACGCTCGCCTTATACTGGCTCTATACAAACGGAACGTGGTACGCGACTTCGGTACAATAGAAACTTGGTATAATAGAATCCGAGACTGAGATAATCATACCACGCTCGCCTTACTGGTTCTATATGAACGGAACGTGGTACCAGAGTCGCATACCACGTCCCGTTTGTATAGAACTAGTAAGACTTCGGTCCAAAAAACGTGGCATAATAGAATCCGAAACTGAGATAACCGTACCACGCTCGCCTTACTGGTTCTATACAAACGGAACGTGGTACGCGACTTCGGTTCAAAAACGTGGTATAACAGAATCCGTAACTGAGATAATCATACCACGCTCGCGTTACTGGTTCTATACACACGGAACGTGGTATAATAGATTCAGAGATTGGGATAATCATACCACGCTCGCCTTACTGTTTTTTTAAAAAACGGAACGCGGTACGCAACTTCGGTTCAAAAACGTGGTATACTAGAATCAGAGACTGGGATAACCGTGGCACGCTCGCCTTACACTGGCTCTATTCAAACGGAACGTGGTACGCGACTTCGGTACAATAGAAACTTGGTATAATAGAATCCTAGACTGAGATAATCATACCACGCTCGCCTTACTGGTTCTATATGAACGGAACGTGGTACCAAAGTCGCGTACCACGTCTCGTTTGCATAGAACTAGTAAGACTTAGGTCCAAAAAACGTGGTATAATAGAATACGAGACTCAGATAATCGTACTGCTTCTATACAAACGGAACGTGGTGCGCGACATCGGATTCTATTATACCACGTTTTTCAACCTAAGAAGCGTACCAGTATACGGTATATAAAACATCAAAATGGATTAAATTATCAACATAATTTTAAAAATAAGCCAAATTGGTATACTAGAATCAGAGACTGGGATAACCGTGGCACGCTCGCCTTATACTGGCTCTATACAAACGGAACGTGGTACGCGACTTCGGTACAATAGAAACTTGATATAATAGAATCCGAGACTGAGATAATCATACCACGCTCGCCTTACTGGTTCTATATGAACGAAACATGGTACCAGAGTCGTGTACCACGTCCCGTTTGTATAGAACTAGTAAGACTTCGGTCCAAAAAACATGGCATAATAGAATCCGAAACTGAGATAATCGTACCACGCTCGCCTTACTGGTTCTATACAAACGGAACGTGGTACGCGACTTCGGTTCAAAAACGTGGTATAATAGAATCCGTAACTGAGATAATCATACCACGCTCGCGTTACTGGTTCTATACAAACGGAACGTGGTATAATAGATTCAGAGACTGGAATAATCATACCACGCTCGCCTTACTGTTTTTTTTAAAAAACGGAACGCGGTACGCAACTTCGGTTCAAAAACGTGGTATACTAGAATCAGAGACTGGGATAACCGTGGCACGCTCGCCTTATACTGGCTCTATACAAACGGAACGTGGTACGCGACTTCGGTAAAAATAGAAACTTGATATAATAGAATCCGAGACTGAGATAATCATACCACGTTCGCCTTACAACGTCTATATGAACGGAACGTGGTACCAGAATCGCGTACCACGTCCCGTTTGTATAGAACTGGTAAGACTTCGGTCCAAAAAACGTGGCATAATAGAATCTGAGATAACCGTACCACGCTCGCCTTACTGGTTCTATACAAACGGAACGTGGTACGCGACTTCGGTTCAAAAACGTGGTATAATAGAATCCGAAACTGAGATAATCATACCACGCTCGCGTTACTGGTTCTATACAAACGGAACGTGGTATAATAGATTCAGAGACTGGGATAATCATACCACGCTCGTCTTACTTGTTTTTTAAAAAACGGAACGCGGTACGCAACTTCGTTTCAAAAACGTGGTGTACTAGAATCAGAGACTGGGATAACCGTGGCACGCTCGCCTTACACTGGCTCTATACAAACGGAACGTGGTACGCGACTTCGGTACAATAGAAACTTTGTATAATAGAATCTGAGACTGAGATAATCATACCACGCTCGCCTTACTGGTTCTATATGAACGGAACGTGGTACCAAAGTTGCGTACCACGCTCCGTTTGCATAGATCTACTAAGACTTAGGTCCAAAAACGTGGTATAATAGAATCCGAAACTGAGATAATCGTACCACGCTCGCCTTACTGGTTCTACACAAACGGAACGTGGTACGCGACTTCGGTTCAAAAACGTGGTATAATAGAATCCGAAACTGAGATGATCATACCACGCTCGCGTTACTGGTTCTATACAAACGGAACGTGGTATAATAGATTCAGAGACTGGGATAATCATACCACGCTCGCCTTACTGGTTTATTAAAAAAACGGAACGCGGTACGCAACTTCGGTTCAAAAACGTGGTATAATAGAATACGAGACTGAAATAATCGTACTGGTTCTATATAAACGGAACGTGGTGCGCGACATCGGATTCTATTATACCACGTTTTAAAACCTAAGAAGCGTACCAGTATACGGCCTATAAAACATCAAAATCGATTAAATTGTCAACATAATTTCAAAAATAAGCCAAATTGGTATACTAGAATCAGAGACTGGGATAACCGTGGCACGCTCGCCTTATACTGACTCTATACAAACGGAACGTGGTACGCGACTTCGGTACAATAGAAACTTGGTATAATAGAATCCGAGACTGAGATAATCATACCACGCTCGCCTTACTACTTCTATATGAACGGAACGTGGTACCAGAGTCGCGTACCACGTCCCGTTTGTATAGAACTAGTAAGACTTCGGTCCAAAAAACGTGGCATAATAGAATCCGAAACTGAGATAATCGTACCACGCTCGCCTTACTGGTTCTATACAAACGGAACGTGGTACGCGACTTCGGTTCAAAAACGAGGTATAATAGAATCCGAAACTGAGATAATCATACCACGCTCGCGTTACTGGTTCTATACAAACGGAACGTGGTATAATAGATTCAGAGACTCGGATAATCATACCACGCTCGCCTTACTTGTTTTTTAAAAAACGGAACGCGGTACGCAACTTCGTTTCAAAAACGTGGTGTACTAGAATCAGAGACTGGGATAACCGTAGCACGCTCGCCTTACACTGGCTCTATACAAACGGAACGTAGTACGCGACTTCGGTACAATAGAAACTTGGTATAATAGAATCCGAGACTGAGATAATCATACCACGCTCGCCTTACTGGTTCTATATGAACGGAACGTGGTACCAAAGTCGCGTACCACGTCCCTTTTGCATAGAACTAGGTCCAAAAAACGTGGTATAATAGAATCCGAAACTGAGATAATCGTACCACGCTCGCCTTACTGGTTCTATACAAGCGGAATGTGGTACGCGACTTCGGTTCAAAAACGTGGTATAATAGAATCCGAAACTGAGATAATCATACCACGCTCGCGTTACTGGTTCTATACAAACGGAACGTGGTATAATAGATTCAGAGACTGGGATAATCATACCACGCTCGCCTTACTGTTTTTTTTTTTAAAAAACGGAACGCGGTACGCAACTTCGGTTCAAAAACGTGGTATACTAGAATCAGAGACTGGGATAACCGTAAAAGGCTCGCCTTATACTGGCTCTATACAAACGGAACGTGGTACGCGACTTCGGTTCAAAAACGTTGTATAATAGAATCCGAAACTGAGATAATCATACCACGCTCGCGTTACTGGTTCTATACAAACGGAACGTGGTATAATAGATTCAGAGACTGGGATAATCATACCACGCTCGCCTTACTAGTTTTTTAAAAAACGGAACGCGGTACGCAACTTCGGTTCAAAAACGTTGTATACTAGAATCAGAGACTGGGATAACCGTGGCACGCTCGCCTTACACTGGCTCTATACAAACGGAACGTGGTACGCGACTTCGGTACAATAGAAACTTGGTATAATAGAATCCTAGACTGAGATAATCATACTACGCTCGCCTTACTGGTTCTATATGAACGGAACGTGGTACCAAAGTCGCGTACCACGTCCCGTTTGCATAGAACTTAGGTCCAAAATACGTGGTATAATAGAATCCGAAACTGAGATAATCGTACCACGCTCGCCTTACTGGTTCTATACAAACGGAACGTGGTACGCGACTTCGGTTCAAAAACGTGGTATAATAGAATCCGAAACTGAGATAATCATACCACGCTCGCGTTACTGGTTCTATACAAACGGAACGTGGTATAATAGATTCAGAGACTGGGATAATCATATCACGCTCGCCTTACTGGTTTTTTAAAAAAACGGAACGCGGTACGCAACTTCGGTTCAAAAACGTGGTATAATAGAATACGAGACTGGGATAACCGTGGCACGCTCGCCTTACACTGGCTCTATACAAACGGAACGTGGTACGCGACTCGGTACAATAGAAACTTTGTATAATAGAATCTGAGACTGAGATAATCATACCATGCTCGCCTTACTGGTTCTATATGAACGGAACGTGGTACCAAAGTCGCGTACCACGTCCCGTTTGCATAGAACTAGTAAGACTTAGGTCCAAAAACGTGGTATAATAGAATCCGAAACTGAGATAATCGTACCACGCTCGCCTTACTGGTTCTATACAAACGGAACGTGGTACGCGACTTCGGTTCAAAAACGTGGTATAATAGAATCCGAAACTGAGATAATCATACGCGACTTCGGTTCAAAAACGTGGTATAATAGAATCCGAGAGTGAGATAATCGTACTGGTTCTATACAAACGGAACATGGTGCGCCACTTCAGTTCAAAAAACATGGTATAATAGAATCAGAGACTGAGATAATCGTACCACGCTCGCCTTACTGGTTCTATGCAAACGGGACGTGGTACGCGACTTCGGTTAAAAAAACGTGGTATAATAGAATCAGAGACTGAGATAATCGTACCAAGCTCGCCTTACTTGTTCTATACAAACGGAACGTGGTACGAAACTTGGGTTCAAAAACGTGGTATAACAGAACCCGAGACTGAGATAATCGTACCACGCTCGCCTTACTGGTTCTATACATACGGAACGTGGTACGCGACTTCGGTTCAAAAAACGTGGTATAATAGAATCAGAGACTGAGATAATCGTACCACGCTCGCCTTACTGGTTCTATACAAACGGAACGTGGTACGCGACTTCGGTTCAAAAAACGTGGTATAATAGTATCAGGGACTGAGATAATCGTACCACGCTCACCTTACAGGTTCTATACAACCGGAACGTGGTAAGCGACTTCGGTAGTATAGTATAGAATCCGAGACTGAGATAATCGTACCAAGCTCGCCTTACTGGTTCTATACACACGGAATGTGGTACGAAACTTGTGTTCAAAAACGTGGTATAATAGAATCCGAGACTGAGATAATCGTACTGGTTCTATAAAAAGGGAACATGTTGCGCGACTTCGATGCAAAAAACGTGGTATAAAAGAATCCGAGAATGAGATAATCGTACCATACTTGCTTTACTGGTTCTATACAAACAGGGCGTGGTACGCGACTTTGGTACAAAAAATGTTTTATAATAGAATCCGAGAATGAGATAATCGTACCACCCTCGCCTTACTGTTTCTTTACAAACGGAACACGGTACGCAACTTCGGTTCAAAAACGTGGTATAATAGAATCCGAGACTGAGATAATCGCACCACGATCGTCTAACTGGGGCTAGAGAAACGTGGCCCGCGACTTCGATACAAAAAGATGTTGTATAATAGAATCCTTATACTATACTATTATATAATCGTACTACGCTCATTTTACGTGTTCTATACAAATGGAACGTGGTACGCGACTTCGGTACGAAAAAAGGTGGTATAATAGAATTCGAGACTGAGATAAACGTACAACGCTCATCCTACTGGTTCTATACAAACGAAAAGTTATACGCGACTTCGGTAAAAAAAAAGAGTGGTATTCTAGAATCAGAGACTGGGATAACCGTGGCACGCTCGCCTTGTACCGATTCTATACAAACGGAACGTGGTACGCGACTTCAGTTCAAAAACGTGGTATAATAGAATCCGAGACTGAGATAACCGTATAACGCTCATTCTACTGGTTCTATACAAACGAAAAGTTATACGCGACTTCAGTAAAAAAAAAAGAGTGGTATACTAGAATCAGAGACTGGGATAACCGTGGCACGCCCGCCTTGTACTGGTTCTATACAATCGGAACGTGGTACGCGACTTCGGTACAAAAAAAAAAACGTGGTATAATAGAATCCGAGACTGAGATAACCGTACCACGCTGGCTTTACTACTTTGATACAAACGAAACGTGGTACGCGAATTTGTCGTATATCTCAAATTATGTTGATTATTTAATCCAATGATATAATAGAATCAGTGACTGAGATAACCGTGCCACGCTCGCCCTATACTTGTTCTATACAAATGGAACGTGGTACGCGACTTCGGTACAAATGTAAATCCCTATAAATAAAGGGGCTCAATCGCTAATATCTGGGACCTCGACATTAACACAAATGGGTCGCAACGCATATATTAATGTAATATGAATGAAAATAAACTGATTTACATTCAATCGTTTCTGTTTTTACAGTAATTTCTAATCAGTTAGGTTCGGCGAAATCGAATGGCAATCTCTAGCGTCTGGTTATATCAGTCTACGTCGATTACGTTTATTGCACATGTTCTCCAGATAAGAATATGCGGTCACCGTTTAACATGACTTGTGGAATAAGTCTAGCCTCGTTCTTCGAGTCCCTAGTTACAAATGGCGCTGAAACGCATTATGTTACATGATAATTTATTTTATCATAAAGTGTAAATATGGCCTATAGTTAAAACATCAAAATGGATTAAATAATCCACACAATTTGCAAAATCTACTACGAATAATGTAAAATCCCTATAATTAAAAAAAGACGTGGTACCAAAGCCGAGTACCACGTTTCAATTGTATATGAGAAGTAAGGCGAGCATAACACGTTTCAGTTGTATAGAAGTAGTAAGCCGGGCGTGGTAGGGTTATCTCAGTATCGGTTTCTAGTTACCGTTATCTTGGTTGCGGGTTCTAATTTACCACGTTTTTGTACCCAAGTCGCGTACCACGTTTCGTTTGTATAGAGCCTGTCAGGCAAGCGTAGTACGGTTATCTCCGTCTCGGATTCTATTATACCAGGTTTTTTGTACCGAAGTCATGTACACCGTTCCGTTTGTATAGAATCAGTAAGACGAGCGTGGTACTGTTACGATTGTCTCAGTACATTTATTAGTATCCCTATGGTCATAAAGTGTAAATATGGCCTATAGTATAAAACATGAAAATGTATTAAATAATTAACACAATTTGCAAAATCTGCTTTGAATAATGTATAAATCTCTATAATTAAAAAAAGACATGGTACCAATTAGCCTAGTACCACGTTTCAATTGCATATGAGAAGTAAGGCGAGCATAATACGTTTCAGTTGTATAGAAGTAGTAAGCCGGGTGTGGTACGGTTATCTCAGTATCGGTTTCTAGTTACCGTTATCTTGCTCTCGGTTTCTAGTTCACCACGTTTTTGTACCGAAGTCGCGTACCACGTTTCGTTTGTACAGAACCTGCCAGGCGAGCATGGTACGGTTATCTCTGTCTCGGTTTCTATTATACCACGTTTTTTGTACCGAAGTCGCGTACCACGTTCCATTTGTATAGAACCAGTATACGGCGAGCGTGCTACGGTTATCACAGTCCCTGATTCTAGTATACCACGTTTTTTGTACCGAAGTGGCCTATAAAATATCAAAATGGATCAAATAATCAACACAATTTGCAAAATCTGCATCGAAAAATGTAAAATCCCTATTATCAAAAAGGACGTGGTACCAAAGCCGCGTACCACGTTTCAATTGTATAGGAGAAGTAGAGCGAATTTACCACGTTTCAGTTGTATAAAAGTAGTAAGCCGGGCGTGGTTATCTCAGTCTTTGGTTCTAATTACGGTTATCTCAGTCTTGGATTCTATTTTACCACTTTTCTTGTATCGAAGTCGCGCACCACGTTCCGTTTGTGTACAACCAGTAGGCGAGCGTGCCATGGTTATACCAGTCACTGATTCTAGTATACCACCTTTTTTTTTTACCGAAGTCGCGTACAACGTTCCGTTTATGTATAGAACAAGTAAGGCGAGCGTGGTACGATTATTTCAGTCTCGGATTCTATTATACTACGTTTTTGAACCCAAGTTTCGTACCACGTTCCGTTTGTATAGAACAAGTAAGGCGAGCTTGGTACGATTATCTCGGTCTCTGATTCTATTATACCACGTTTTTTTTAACCGAAGTCGCGTACCACGTCCCGTTTGCATAGAACCAATAAGGTGAGCGTGGTACGATTATCTCAGTCTCTGATTCTATTATACCACGTTTTTTTTAACTGAAGTGGCGCACCATGTTCCGTTTGTATAGAACCAAAGTCGCGTACAACGTTCCGTTTGTATAGAATCAGCAAGGCGAGTGTGGTACGGTTGTCTCAGGCTTGGATTCTATTTTACCACGATTCTTTTTTACCGAAGTCGGGTACCACGTTCCGGTTTTATAGATCCAGCAAGGCGAGCGTGGTACGGTTATCTCAGCACCGGATTTTATTATACCACTTTTGTTTAACTATATTCGACTCAAGGTACTCTCGTAGAATCCACATATTTTATTATACCCCGTTTTACTTGCCAAGTTTTATTTCATATCTACCCAATATACCACGTAGGGTCTTTTTAAATCGGATACAGTATATGGCCTATAAAAACATCAAAATGATCCAATTTGAAATATAAGCCAAAGTCGCGTACCACGCTTCGTTTTTGTAGACAGAGAAAGTCGAGCGAGGTACTGATATGCCCGTTTTCATTAGCCTGGTCGGAGCGGAACAGTAGGACGTTAAACCCCATTTCATTTCATTTCCAACATACCACGTTGGGTCTTTTTAAATTTACACAGTATTATTACCGATCGGTTATCTGTATTATAATTAATTTTAGCATAAAGTGTAAATATGGCCTATAAAAACATCAAAATGGATTAAATAATCAACATAATTTGAGAAATTTACTACAAATAATGTAAAATCTCTATAAATAAAAAGGACGTGGTACCGAAGTCGCGTGCCACGTTCCGTTTGTATAGCACTAGCAAGGCGAACGTGGTACGGTTATCTCGGCCCCGGAATACCAATTCTTTTACTGTCAACTTATCGCCCTTTCTTATCGCCCCTATACAGGATTATACAACGTTAGTTTTTACCTTCCGGGTTTTGTTTCATATCTATGCATAGTCGCATACATAATATTCCAATATACCACGTAGGGTCTTTTTGAATAGGGTATAATAACGGTTACACCGTATTATAAACAGTATAGCATAGGTACGACTCGATGCATTAACCGACCGATCGGCTATCTGTATTGTAATTTATTTTAAGATTAAGTGTAAATATCACCAATAAAAACATCAAAATTGATTAAATGATCAGCATAATTTGCAAAATTAGCTTTATATAATGTAAAATCCCTATAATTAAATAGAAAGTGGTACCGAAAAAGCGTACCACGTTCCGTGTGTATAGAAGCAGTAAGGCGAGCGTGGTATTTTGAAGCGTGGTATTTAGCCGCTGCCAATTTCATCTTAACTAAATGATTTGAAAAGCCTAACGTAAACCTTTTCAATTGTGACTTGGATTTTAAAATATTTTCGAACCGTCTGGACAAGTAAAAAAGGATGTAATGCCAATGGATAATTTACACAACAGGTAGGGCACTAGTTACTATAATGTAACGATAACTATAGCTGGTTATCGTTACAAGTGGTACAGTCTAAGACCGTTGACGCAAGTTCAAATAGGTTAAAACGCACAATTGTCATTACAGTTTGTATTAAAATAAGTAATCCTATGATACATAATGAAGTCTTAACAACTAGAAGAGTTACCGAACAGTTTTTCTTTGTGGTTATGCGTTTTACATTTTCTTAGCGGTGTTCTTGTAATGTGCAGGCAGCCATGACACAGGCCAGTTGAAATCTCGCCAAATACCCCGACGCCTTAACTCCGCCCATCTTTTTCCATATAAGGCAATGCCTACGATACGCTGACCAAGCACAGATACTATAAGAGAATCTCGGCTGAAATGTCAAAGACGCCAATTACATCCTTTTTTTGAACAATAAAATCTATTATCAGTTTTTGTCCAGGTTTGAGCGACAAATTTATGCCCAACCTCCCCAACACGCAGTCTATTATTGTTTCTGACATATTTTCCCACGCTAAGGTCATTAGCATATAATTACGGTCATATGCCATGTATGGAAGGGGCGTATGATCACGTGAGTTGGATTGCGCATGCTCTATTTGACTGGGCGGCCATTATAATTTCAGAACTTGAGAATTTTCATGAAGGGATTTGATTTTATCAAATCATTTAATTATGCGGTAAGGCTTCACCTTTATTTCAATGGGGAATTGATTTATTATATGTTAAGCTATGTGCAGTACAGTTTTGGGTTAGTGTCTGTGTAAATTAAGGGAGCTATAGGCCAGTAAACTTTTTGTAGTCATTTGACTACAAAACTTGCGCAAAGGAACTCTGTAGGAAAAGCCACTACTGTGCCTGAAGTATGACGGAAGGCATCAGTAGTGGAACCATTTCTAGTAGGGCACCTAAACATCTCTAGTACTTAGAATAAAGCTATTATTTATTTTCTGGAGCTACCAAGCAAGCAAGAGTGTACATCCCTTTAACAACATGATGACTGTAGGTCACTGACACTATTCATTCACTATTCATACCAAAAAAGAGTAAAATTAATGGCAATATTTGGATGAATCATGAATGAGAATGTCTTTAAAAAGTTAAAAGATTTTTTTTTTTTAGTGGTTCATATATATAAAACGGCAAAATTTGGGGCTTTTCTTTAAATAGCATTTATCCCCGAATCATTGCACGATAAGACAACTAGTCTTAAAGACTGTGTTAGACTCGACAAACCACCACTTAAAGAAAATGTGCAAGATTGGGCACGTTCGTTGATTTGAAAATTCCGCATGGTTCGTTGGATTATTTTTGTTGGCGTTGTTATTATGAGTCTTAGCCCAGAAATACTCCGGGAAACAATCAAAGAAATATACCTGACTGGGAATTAACCTTTTATTTAATTCGATAACATAATGTAACATATATATTTACAGCCCTAGTCATCATTTATTGATTTTAAATAACTTCCAATTTTGGGAATTTTGTTTCCAGTGTAAACACACGATATTTGGTCGGTTTCCGGTTAAGCCTTTTACAACGGAGAACGCTAGATCGGAGACGGTCCTACGCATTTTAGCACATATGACGTCATATATAGATTATGGGTTAGGGTTAGGGTAAGGACTAGGACCTGTAGATTTGGTCAAAGTTCCGAGATGTTAACAGGGCTATCCCTAACCCTAACCTATGATCAAGCCTAACCCTTACCCTAACCCACAATTCACATATGACGTCACAATTTGCGTACGACCGTCTCCGATCTAGCGTTCTCCTTTTAACAACACATCTGTCGTTGTACGGTATGTTTCCGGCAAAACAAAGTCGTCTGCTATTTTCTTTATTTTAGTTTACTTCCTTCGACCCAAGTTATAAATATCATTATGAATAGGTCTAATGAATAATGTGTTAACTTGTAAAGTAACTGAAACCTCGAATGTCGTTAATGTGTTTTTGTTTTTGGGTAGGCCTACTTAGTACTAGGCCCTACTAGTACTAGTGTACTACCTACCAGTGCAGTGCCCTACCAGTACCCAGAGCCTTATATCTTTATATAAGGCCCTGCCAGTACCTAACCACAACCGGTGTTTTTTTTTTTATTTCTTTAAAGGGACAATACCATTCTTGCTGGCTTGGTAGCTCCAGAAAATAAATAATACCCTTATTCTAAGTAGGCCTACTAGATGTTTAAGTGTCCTACCTGTTGTTTAAATTATCCATTACAACCTATTTTACTTGTCCAGAGGGTTCAAAAATATTTTAAAATCCAAGTCACATTTAAAAAGGCTTACGTTAGACTTTTCAAATCAATTGGTCGAATTTTTCAAATTTTTAAAAATAGGTGTGTTAAGATGAAATTTATATCATCATTTAATTGGAATATAAAATAATACGATTTGTTGACCAGAGCCAGAATGAAGATTGGGACATATTATTCAGTTACAACAAGGGTGTTATTGCGGCTTTATATTAAAGGGAATAGGCCTATCCCAATTTCAACAGTTTCAAAAATGAAAGTTTGTGTACTGTAGGCCCATGTTATGTAGGAAATTTAAGTGAAAAGTGGTGTAGGACTGTATGCCTACACAGGCCTATTTACTATTTAGGCCTAGGGCCTACTGACTGTGACGTGTCTCAAAATTTCAGCAAATCCCTATATTGAGTTGCTTGGAAGTGAATGTCAAATGGGGCCAGTTGCTCAAATTTTCAAAACTAAGTTATTAATTATAGCGATCCTTTACAGATCGTTATCCTTCATGTGTCGTTTGGTAACGGTCCGTTTAATTTCTGTTGCTGGAAAGTCAATTTCATTATCCGTTAAAGTTAACAGGGCTTCCAGCCATGTTAACGGATCGTTAAAAGTTAACAGAGCTTTGAGCAACCCGCCCCTGATCGATTGGCGTCCCTTTGGGGGTCTATGCAGTGCATGACCCAAGTTCTCTACTCAGCTTATATAACGAAAGGTAAATTCACCTACACATTATTTTATAAAATAACAGTTTGGTTTTACCTAGTTCAGCTCTGAATGTTGGTCTCATTACTCTCACCCTGAACGTTCAGAGATGGTCCCATTGAATCAGTGTCGAAAATAATTGCCGCCCCAGTCAATTTTACTGGGTAACTTTTCACTGTTAAACGACCGGGTGTCAATCTGTGTGAACGAGTTTGAAATGGGGCTTAACGTCCACTCGACACAAACTAGGTCATCCCGGGACTAACATATGTTTTAATTTTTATACGTCACATTCAGAATGTGGACGTATATATTGCCGTCGCCCCTGGGCTGTGTGTGATGGTGTGTGTGTGTGTGTGTGTGTAGGCTATGTGGTTCGTCTACAGCCACCACAGGGCACAATTCTTAATGGATTTTCTTCAAACTTTGCATACTTATTCCTTATACCCCAAGGATGATCCGTATTGTTTTTGGTGCATGCCCGACCCCTAGGGGCAGAGGGCAGAGCCACGTCCATTTCTAGTATTTGTTTGTTTGTCGTCTACAGGCCACATTTACGTATAATCTTGGAACTTTGCAACCTATTCTTTGTACCATCCCTTACATCCCTATCATTTGGGGTGCATGAACACCCCCCAGGGGCAGAGCCACGCCCATTTTCTTTTTGTATATCTGTGTCGCCTATAGACCACAATTCTTAATCGTTCATCTTGAAACTTTACATACTTATTCCTTACAGCCTAAGGATGATCCCTATTGTTTTGGGTGCATGCCCAACCCTCTGTGACAGAGCTACACCCATTTCCTGTATTTGTTTGTTTGTCGTCTACAGGCTGCATTTATTAATGTACCATCTTGAAACTTTGCATACTTATTCTCCGTATGCTAAGGAACATTCTATCGTTTGAAGTGCATGCCCAACCCCCGGTGCCACGACCATTTTCTTTTTGTGTGTCACCTATAGGCCACAATTCTTAATCGATTGCCATGAAAACATTTTTATACTTATTCTTTACACCCCAAGGCTGACCACTATTATTTTGGTGCATGCCCGACCCCCTGGAACAGAGCCACCCCCAATATTTGTGCGTCTTGTGTTCGCCTACAGGATGCAATTCTTAACAGATCCTTTTGAAACCTTGCATACCCTACACCCTAAGGATGACCCCTATTGTTTTTTGGCGACTGCCCAACCCGCAGGGGCAGAGCCATACCCATTTTTATTTTGTGTTGCCTACAGGCCACGATTCTTAATGGATCGTCTTTAAACTTAGCATATGTATTCCTTATAGCCTGATTTTTGTGAATGTCCCGACCCCCAGGGACAGAGCCACGCCCACTTTTCTTAATGGATTATCTTGGTATACTTATTCCTTATACTCTAAGGACGGCAACTATTGATGTTGATGCACCACCCTCAACGCTAAACAAACCAAACACCTAGTCTTCTTGACAAAGTACCATCCCCATAGCAATGTGGACGTATATTGTGGCGTGAGCGTTATGTTTTTATTTCAATTATTAGTTTGCGCGTAAGGGTCTTTATCAGTGGGAGGAAACCGGAGTGCCCGGAGGAAACCCACGAGGTTGAGAAGGCGGCCCTATCTCCATGCCACATACTCTCACACCAGGGATCGAAACCAGAGGTGACCGGCCAGCTAGAGGTCGAAGCCCGGCACTCTAGACCACTAGGCCATCCCAACCAACCTCCCTCCAACGGGATGAGGTTGTGATAGGCCCTTTTTGGTTTGTATACATGCATCGTCTAATTCTGGGTCCCAATCGTTATATGTTCTTGTTCTGGTGCTTGGGCGGCGTGAAAATAGCTTACGACTGCCAATAGAACTAAGTATAATCAACACGAAACTTCGCATGCTTGTTCTTTAGACAATTATACTTTTATAGTTGCACCACACTAAAATACTGGTTTATTAACATGCAATGTTTCGATGACGATATACTCTTGTCTTTGTCATTTGCTTGCTAGATGAGAGTATCATCGTGGAAATGTTGCATATTATTTATTAAACCAGAATTATTTCATAAAAAGGTTTTAGTGTGTACAATGTGTTACTGTTCAATTACTAAATGCCTCTCCAAATAAATTGTGAATCAATCAACAGACTATGATTTTTGATATTATTACTTCACAATTTCACAATGGTACAGTTATCTCGTCACTTTAAATATAACAAAAGAAAAACTAGATTTTATATCATCTTATATTTACATGGTATAATAATACATTAAAAAAGGATTTAATTCTTTTTTGTTGACAAAGACAACTAGCAAACTCTTTTTAGAATATTGTTTTTCGGTAGATGTAGTTGTTACTTCACAGGCCTTCTGTTCATTTTTGAGATATTGCAATAAAGCAAGTAACCTCCAAAAATATAGCTCTACAAATTTTCGTTGCAATACTCGGCCCCAATATAAACAGAAGATCTTTTATAATCAAAACAGAGTTTTAAAATAAAAATAGCACTCCTTTCGGCAAAATGAAACTCAAGGGTGGATCCAAAGAGAATCATAATTGTGCTTAACTCTATTTTAGGCTCGCCTTATTCGAAATAAGTAAACAAATAGTTTATATGGTGAATTTTCTTGATATTTCGGTATTCGACACAGTCATGGTCGGATTTTGTTTTTCTATTTTGCTACTTTAACGTCACCTGTCAAAATCGCTCAGAACTGATTTTATTGCAAACAGGAAGTGACCTCTGGTTACCTCAGATAATATATGCCAAAATGACGACAAAGACCATGTATTTCTAAAAAAATTTCAAGGCCAGGGAGAAAGAATCCACCCGGAAGCCACCAAAATATACATTGTCTCAGGTACCGGGCAAACGTCCTTTTGCAAAAATTCCTGGATCAGCCCCTGGAACTTTGAATCAAAATTATATGTACCTTGCAGAAAATAAGGTGCCAAAATTAATGCAGATTGATTTAACTGATAAATATGCAATGATGTGTTTGAATTTTAGATTAAACATTAAATTCCATATTGTTTTTTTATTTTACTCCTATACAATCCAAATATCTGGAGATCAGAACACATAACCATTTGGCATATTGATCATACAATCAAGACCTACAGGTAAGGAAATATAGTATGTAACATAATTTACACATTTTTCAATAATATACAATAAAAATAACATTCCCTCTGAGTCTGAAATGCATTTTAGCACAACTGCCACTAAAATGAATCCCTATTCCTTGGTCTTCCCAAAGGTTCTGAACAACAAAAAGGAATAACAAGGGAAAAATTGATATATACAAACCATTTACTTCTTAAATAATAGATAAATTGCACCAAACATCTAGAGCCCTTTTAAATGGAAATTAGTAGAGCTCATGCCTCACATGAATATTTGAATTTCAAATAGTTTTTCATGTGTGCACCCACCAGTAAGTAGCATTTTGAAGTGTCACTTTCAAGTTTTCAGGGTCGATGTATGTATAGAGTTAATGACCATTTTGATAAAGTTTCTCCTTCAGACTAGTATGACAATCATGGAAATGTTATAAAATTACTGAATGATTTTTTTTTAGAAAATCGATTATCAAAACATAACCTCTAAAGGCCTTATAAATTAAAAAGAACACACTTTTCTTAGTTGTACCAGTGTTCTTACTACTAGGCTAGTTTCCCTTTCATTTTGACAGCATGTGATATTGGCCTTGACAAAATAGTGCATATGATACCTAAACATTGTTATGCATATTTCCAGGGCCAGAAAAGGCTAGTGTACATGTGGGGCCAGTTACATACATTATTGAGAGGTAAAATGGTGTTTATTGAGTAGACACAATTGAGCACTCTATACAAAATTTAAACATATTATATGTAAAGCATTTCTTGATCACACTGTGTCATATTGATAAGACAAAATGTCAAATACATGTAGATAGCCTAATAATATTAAATATCATTATATACATCATACATATAAATTATTTTCTTTAAAGGACAATATTGGTGTCAGTCATTATCACATATGTGATAGAATTGGTTAAACACTTTCCAAATATAATTTAAACACAGAGATCATTGCTTGGAAAGATGAGAAATAAAGGTTTCATGAATTGGAAGTGACGAACGCCAAAGGAAAACACGAGTAATCCCACTATATAACTGACTGAAATGACGAGTGATAACAGATACATGGGCAAATTTCTGCACACTAATAATTCCTTCGAGGACCAAAAGTTGTTGTGTGAGACTGCAAGGGGATATCTGACAATTCAGTACAATAATTGAGTGTTGTTAGATAAGAAAAAACGAGACAAATAGAAATAGTCTGTACATTCCCTTGTTTTTATTCCTTCTATAGGGGAGACCAGGGCACATTGAACCATTTTTTTCACAGACATGTTTGTCATCCTTCCATATTAAATATTAGAAGATCTCTTTACTTTATTGTATTGTTTGAAGACACATCATTGTTGCTATGGTGTATCAGATTCAATTAAATTAATCTTAAAAAAAATCACATTCTAATCTTGATCCAATTTTTGTAGTGAATCAAACAAAAATTTGTCCAATATTCTGTCTTAATTCGGACAGCCCGATTCGCTGATGAGTAACTCTAGTCCAGGAGACCCTTTGCGCCCCTGCATGGCACAGCCGAGTTTCAAATATTGCACCCATGAAGTTTCAATTCCTTTATATGATAGGCCTACAGTGTTGGATCAACTGATATTCTAAATTTTTTGCTTTTATTTTCAAAGATATTTTTAAAAAATTCAAAATTGATCAAGCCCTTGTTTATCTGGATTGTAGATTAGACATACAAGAATTCCCTAGGCTTAACAAATTATTAAATGATATATAGTCTATAATGCATGGGGGTACATTGAACCATGGCTCAAAGTACCCCATTGATTTTAGTTCAATCTGCCCCATCACAGTTTCATGATCAAAATTTTTAAAAAATTCAATATGCCGTCTTATAATAAGGACCAAGCCAACGTTTATCTCGATTGTAGATTTAGACATATATGAACAAGAATTTCGTAGGCTACGCAGTTAACATGTATGGAAAATAACAAGTGGAAGTGGTGCATTTTCACTTTGAAGCGCTCTTTTGAAAAAAAATAAGTTGCCAGGCAACGAAACATACAGCAGCCAAATCGTCCGTGCAGTCAACAAGAGTTGTTGCATTTTAAGTAATCATCAGAAAATCATAATTCAAACTCACCCATAACTACGGTGTAACTGTGATATAATCAAACGTTTTTTTTTAAATCAGATAATAATTTGATCTCCAGAGGGACCAAAAGCTAACAAAAGCGATTTTTCGGACAATCAGGGGCCACAATTCAGGAAGTTACGATCCGATAGGCGCACATATCTAAAGGAACCAAGATCTTTGGGTTATAAACATACATGTCAAGTTTCATCAAAATCGGTTCAAAATTGTGACCTCTATAGTCTACAACCTTCATATAACATATTTTCACACTATTCACGTACAAACGGCGGATATTTTGTCCGTCAATTTTGGTCCGATTTTCATGAAATTCGTACTCAACCTTCATAACCAAGGAACGGTGATATAATCAAACGTTTTTTTAAATCGAATATCCGGGACCACAAGCTACAAAGGGCGATTGTTCGGACAATCAGGGGCCATAATTCAGGAAGTTACGATCCGATTTGCGCAAATATTGAAAGGAACCAAGATCTTTGGGTTATAAACATGCATTTCAAGTTTCATCCAATTCAGTTCAAAATTGTGACCTCTATAGTCTACAACCTTCATATAACATATTTTCACACTATTCACGTACAAACGGTGGATATTTTGTCCGTCAATTTTGGTCCGATTTTCATGAAATTCGTACTCAACCTTCATAACCAAGGAACGGTGATATAATCAAACGTTTTTTTAAATCGAATATCCGGGACCACAAGCTACAAAGGGCGATTGTTCGGACAATCAGGGGCCATAATTCAGGAAGTTACGATCCGATTTGCGCAAATATTGAAAGGAACCAAGATCTTTGGGTTATAAACATGCATTTCAAGTTTCATCCAATTCAGTTCAAAATTGTGACCTCTACCCTGTTCACAAGCTAAAAAACGTGATATTTCGTACAATCAGGGGCCATAACCCATGAAGTTACAGTCCGATAAATGCCAATATTGAAAGGAACCGAGATCTTAGGGTGATAAACCTATATTTTAAGTTTCATTGAAATCGGATAAAAATTGTGACCTGTAGACTGTTCACAAGCGATTGTGGACGGATGGGCGAACAGGGGCGACGACAATATACGTCCACATGAAAATGTGGGCGTATAAAAAATTGTAGCCTAAAATATAATTCACAGCATGTGGCTACTGCTTATTGATGTAGAAATGGGTTAAGAAGTAATCTCTCTCCTGTGTATAGTCTTGGGTTGTCTAGTATTATTTATAAAGGATACATATATCCATGGTGCTTCAATGTACTCCATGGTAATAATAATAATAATAACTTTATTAGAGACCCAGTTGCACAAGGCAATCTTCCCTGGGATCTGTCTACATAAAACTACAATAACATATTTACAAAGGTATGACTTCTCTGTTTTTCTTTCGTGTTCTCTTATCTAGTGGCAATCAATTCTTTTTATGAATTGTCAGGTATCTTTTCACAGTCTCACACAACAACTTTTGGTCTTCAAAGGAATTATTAGTGCGCAGAAATTCGCCTATGTGTTATCACTCAATGGGGGCGTAAGGGCCCCCCTAATTTTTGACAGTGACCTTTTTTACTGTTGAAAGTGCCTTTTCTCAGACCCAAATATATCTGTTCCGAACGTTTACTTAGACGAAAACATCAGCCAAATAGCTCTTGGAATGGCTACAGATGCAAGGAAATGACAGATAATTTTCTTTGGAGGCCCGCCACAACCGCCTCTCTGCGTGGCGTGCCCGGTCTCCGAAGTCAGTGCCCTCATTTTGCGCCCCCCCCACCCTTTCAAAATTCCTAGATCCGCCCCTGTCACTCGTCTGTTATATAGTGGGATTATTTGTGTTTTCCTTTGGTGTTAGTCACTTCCAATTCAGGAAACCTTTATTACTTATCTATCATAGCAATGATCTCTGTCTTAAAATTATTATTTGGAAAGTGTTTAACCAGTTCTATCACATATGTGATAATGACTGACACAAATATTGTCCTTTAACATATTTTACATATTGAAATCGCTGGACTGCTTTAATTTGGGTCCAAAATAAAATAGTTGGTTCTATTAGAGTATGAGTTGATTTTTTTTAGGAGGATAAATTGGCACCGTTGAAAAGTGTACATTTATAGATAAATCAAATGTTGAGATATAATTGATAGTGTGTTCCACTTTTGACACGGCAAACCAAAATGTGAACTAAAAATATAATGAATCTAGATTCAAAGTTTCGTCGCTCTAATTTTATTATAATTATAACCAAAGTTATCATTTCCCAAAGAATCAACCAATCAGATTGCTTATCTCTGTTTACCATAAACAGACAATGTTTATTGTCAAACTCCATCAAGACATTCACCTAATGAACGCCTACACCATGTTTGAACATTTTACCACAATTGGGAGAGTTATTGTGTTCCAAAGTCTTGGCCAATCAATTTGCGTATTGCTCTGCTTACCCGGAGCAGAAAATGCTCATTATCGCTCATTATCGAATTTAGTCAAGGTATTGATGTAATGAAACTAAACACCAAGTTTCATCACTCTCACTTAATTAGAACTAAAGTTATTATATCCCAAATCATCAACCAATCAAATTGGTTATCTCTGCTTACCCTAATGCTCATCTTTGAACTCCATCCATTGACCTAATAAACACTCACAACAAGTTTGAACATTCTAGCCCAATATGGAAGAGTTTTATTGTGTCCCAAAAAGTGTGACGGACGGACAGACAGACAGACAGACGGATGAACCCATTTTAATAGTCCCCTGCTTTCTACGAAAGACGGTGGACAATTAGTCAACAACCTGTCATCAATTAAAAATCTTGCATACATTTTTAAAATCAATCCAATTCGATACTTTTTTTTGGCCTCAATCAAAGACGTTTTAGCTCCTCTAAAATAGGTATATGCATGCTCAAATATTATGTACATATACATATGAACTTTAATAAATAAAATAGAAGTAGTTATTAATAACTGGAATATTGATGCAAATTGTAAATGTAGTGCAAAAACACATTTTTCTCGACAATTTGTTTTTCCAGTTAGTCAAAATGTGATAAAACACAAAGTCAGATGTTTTTTGACATTAAAAAAATGGAAAAATTAGAATTATTTATGAGCACTATAAAAAACATAATACATGTAATCTAACTTTTTACTTTTTGGATCACTCAATTTTTGAACTTGTACAAAGTTCTTTTTTAGCTGATGAAGGGAACGTATGATGTACCTGAACCTTTGTAATATTTTACATTCTGACATTATCTCATATTTTTCTAGCATAGGTTTGTCTTTACATACTTATTATTTCATGGCAAATTTATAGTTGAGCCTGAGGGACTAGAGTTTAATTGTACGATCTTCTGGAGGTTCCGTAACATATCTGTTACAATTTCTTTAATTTGCTGAATACAAAATCCTCTAAAAAAACTCATCCAGCACCTTCAACATATGTTGAAAATGAAGTCTTTTTATACACAGAACAAATAAAGAGCTTTCCTATAATAAAACCAATATTGGATTTTTTTGCACTTATCTCAGATAAATATTAAATTTATTTGACAAAGTTCAAATTGTTTTAATAACACTGAAATACAATTATTGTCATTTACTAATTCGTATTATCAATGAAAACCGAATATTTGTATGCAAGTCAGAAGTGGGCATATAATGTTGTGGAAGAAAGCTTTTCAAATATTCTTCTAGCATCAAGGTTAATAATATTAATAGTGTCATATCCTTAAATGACATTTAGAAGTAGAGGTGTAACATTCAGTGGCGTCGTGCCCATACAGGCCCCCCCCAAAATTCTCATGGAAATAAAAATATTTTTATTGATATTAAGACAGAAGACCTGTCCGTCTGTTTTTCTTAACGCCTGCATCAACGATCACTCTTGTTCACTTAAATACATACACACTTCTCTTTATATTATTGTTTATCTATAGCTCAAGTTAATTGGTTTCCCATTAATAGTGTTAATACACTGATCCTTTTATAAATAATAGCATTCGCATAGGCGTACGGGGAAATTTTTGACTGGGGGGGGCGGTGGTGGTTGGTGCCCAAAAAATATAGTTAGGTTCTTAGTATGCTACACAATAATAATCATAGGCATACGGACTCAATGACAGTTAGGGGGGCAGAACCCAAATTGCCCAAAAAAATTTCGGTTTACAGACGCACCCCCCCTCTCCCCCTCAAGGAAATTTTGGAATATTGACGGGTGTTTTCCTTCTATTTCAACCCGTGAAAAAAACAACTTCAAAGTGATCAAATTTAGCTCAATTAGGGTAACTTCAATTTGGTCAAATACAGTCCACCTGCTGACCTGAATTCTAAAAACAATCAATCGTCGCGGAGTATGGGGGCCTCACGCTCCGGAGAAAAATTTGAAAATTTAACCACTGCAAATGCGTTTTCTGCTATTCTAGCCCATGTCAGTAACTCCAAAAGTATCCAATGGTTTTGTAACCGAAATCCAACTCCGAATTCTAACCATCAAACCAGACTGTTGTAGCTGCATTTACAAATACTAATCGGTGCCCGAAAACTGTCGCACAAAGTAGAATGGCTCCAGACAAACTGTTTTAATCCAAATTCGTGGTTGTCAATTAAAAGAAAAGTAAAATGAGTGTTTTAGGGCTCAAGGACAGTTAGGGAAGCAAAAAGAAATTCAGGTTTACAGACATTTCGATAGGCGAAGAAGCGGAGTTGACCTTGATAGACCTCCCAAGAAAATTTTGAAAAATTTGACGAAACGCGTTTTACTGCTATTCCAGTCCGTAAAATTAGTGTTTTATTAGATTTCGGGCTAAGTAGGTGAAATTTTTTTTCACACTTTATCTGCCTGCCCGAAAAGTCAGCTTGCCCGAAAGTTAGGGGGGTCAATGTTGATTTAAATTGACAAATTATTCGTGTTTTCAATGTTGAAGATTTTGGATGATATTGAGTTAGGGACTTAGCTACTTTAATATTATTAATACAAAATATAGGTTCACGTACCAGGCCAGTAGGATGGAAACGAAGTGTGCAGATTCTTTTACAAAGCTAACGGACCGAGTACCGACTATATTTCCGATCCGAATGCTGCTAAGGGTCTGTGTTTTTATTTAACCAAATCACGTATGAATAAATATGCATTTAAAGGGATTCTAAGGAGTTTTTACCAAATAAAAAAAAAGTTCAATTATTATTTGAAGTCCCATGACAGGTTCTACAATATCTCTTTTGCGATGAATAAGTTCTTGATTTCTAAATCATCAATAAAAGATAACTAAATTTTATTTACTTGTAATATACACAACTAGAAACAGTTGTTTATGTAACTGTAACTCGTGGCTTACTGTACTGCAAACAAAAGAGGGTTCGAGTCATAAGATTTCTAAATTTTATTTACTTGTAATATACACAACTAGAAACAGTTGTTTATGTAACTCGTGGCTTACTGTACTGCAAACAAAAGAGGGTTCGAGTCATAAGATTTCTATTTAATTGCCTAACTATAGACACTCTGAATTTAAATTCGCTGTTAAATTGGACACATTCAAGAACACAATATTTTTTTATACAACTTTTACGAAGTACAATTGTGTGCCCAGATTTTCCCAGCATTTGGTGCCCAAAATGGGGGGCCGGCCGCCCCCCCCCAGCCCTCCCAGCTCGTACGCCTATGAGCATTCGCCTCCATTTAATCCCTGTAAGAGTTTCCTGTTGTTTAGTCTTAGTCCTTAATGGTCCCCTAATTAAAGGTGTTAAACTTTTAATTGTATTTGATTCTTATCTTTGTTGCATATTCTGTATATATTTGCCTACCATTCACATTTTGTATCATTCATAATAATAAAGACGAAAGTATCCGTGTCGAAACATCGCTTAGTACCAAACTCCGTAATTGTATATACATAAAATTCAAGAGGTCAACTTTCGTTCAGTGACACCCGGATTTTTCTTCATGATGCAGTCTTTAATGAAAAGTTTTTTCAAGCTCAAGGAAAACAATACTAATCATGTGTCCGAAAATAATGTATATATGTATTAATAAATGCCACTATCTCAAATTCAATGATTATTTAATTAAATTAATATACAAAAATAACCTAGCTTGTTCGTCAATCCCCCAGGAATGCAGAAACAATTGGATGTGCAGGGGGAAGGGTTGGTGTCAAACATATTTCATTAGCTTTCCCAATACAAATACAACACAAATTTTTTCCAATTACCATTGATCAGATATACAACAAATATAAATAAGCACACTCTGATAAATGTCCATTCAAATATATTAATAAAATATAATTCAATATAATTCTCACTAAAAAAACGACCATTTTTCAATCATAACTTTATTGTCTCTAATCCATCAAAATGGTGTTTCCCGGCTTCTAATTTTAAAATTTTCCAGGGTAGGGCCCCCCGAACCCACCTTGCGGTCACTAAATTTTATTTACCAAGAACAAAGTTGCAGAAAATTGGGCCTGAATATTTTTTTTGCACGACGCCCCTGGTAACATTAATACAATTTTATGGATTTAATAATATTAGTTTAGTCCATGCAATGTTTGCTTGATAAAGATACTTTTAAGAACATTGACATGTTGCATCAATTAGGCTTCAGATGCTGTAGATGGCTTGAATTCAGCTTGGATTTAAACAGGATTTCATTGATTGATTTAATTTTAAATGGCGTCGTTAGCAGAGATTAACCGTTACGTTGATGTCATACTCCTGGAAATTTTAGATTGTGGCTAAAATGAGCGTACAAACTAAACAACACAGATAATGATAAATTATACAATTCCTGGAGACCCTGTGATGACTAAAACAGACGGGCAGGTTTTCTGTATCAATAATATCAATATGGCCTTATGTTTAGACATTGGTTAAATTTAGAGTTTGGATGTCGGTATTATACGCTCTTTTGACGCTTGCGTTTACTCGTTTATGGAAATTGATAAACATTTCAACTAACATCATCCCAGTTGGATTACAGCCCCATAGGATCACTGTGTGCTATTTGTCTGCTTCGGAAGTCACGTAGGCCTACCAGTTACAGTACACAAGTGTACACACAGGCTACAATTATGTACAAATGTTTCCTCATTGTTTTGGTCCATTCATTTCAAACTTTAACATAGGCGAATGAGCCAGGGAGGCAGTCCCCCTTACTTTCGAGCAAGCTGATTTTTTGTGCAGACGGGTAAAGTGAGAAAAATAAACTTATTTCATCTACTTGGCAAACTAAAGTGCCCGAAATCTAAGACATTAATTTTACGTGCTGGAATAGTGACCGTCAAATACTCCCAAATTTTCTTGAAGTCCATACACAAAGTCGGCCCCACTTCTTCACCTCTCGAAAGAAAACCGGCGCCGCTGTCTGTTAACCAAAAATTTTTTCGGGCATTTCTAGTTTTGCTTCCTTAACTGTTACCGAGCCCATAAAACACTAATTGTACTTTCTTTTAATTGAATACCCCGAATTTGTACTGAGTTGACTATGGACTAAAACATTTTGTCTGGATCGGGCATCGATAATTATTTGCGAATATTGGATGGTTGGAATACAGGGTGGGATTTTGGTTACAAAACCATTGAATAGTTTTGGAGTTGCTTACATGGGCTAGAATAGCAGAGAATGCATTTGCGGTGCTTAAATTTTCAAAATTTTCCCCATGAGGGTGAGACCCCCATACCCTGTGCCGATGACTGGTTGTTTGGAATTCGGGTCAGCCAGGTAGTCTATATTCGACCACATTGAAGTTGCCGTAATCACAACCTAGAATAGCCACATGCGGCAGTTAAATTTTCTCCAAATGGTCCCATCTTTGTGGACTGTCAACGATTGATTGGAATTCGAGCCAGGCACCTTAATTAGGCTATATTAGACCACTTTGAAGTTGTTTTGTTCACAGGCTGAAATAACAGTTAATTTTCAAAATTTTCCCCCAATGGTCCCATCTTCGTGGACTGTAAACGATTGATTGGAATTCTAGTCAGCTACCATAATTAGACTATATTAGACTACTGAAATGGCAGGAAAGCGCATTTGTAGCCATCAAATATTACAAAATTTTCTTGTTTGTAAACCCGAAATTTTTTCGGGCATTTCAAGTTCTACCCCCCTAACTGTCATCGAGCCTGTATGCCTATAAACTTTAATCCTATTACAGACTTTCTCTTCTTATCTATATATCAAAAGTCTTATTTTTAATTTGTAGTAAAAAGTAAATGTAATACGAATTGAATTGCAGCCTCGTCTCAAATCTAATAGGCTAACGGTACCACAGGACAATGAAAACATTACTTGCTAATCGAGATTATGTGGGTGGAGTTAACACCTGTCAATCAAACGATCCGCCATATTTGGGAATCAGTGAAGATGGATTTAACTATTAATTCTAGTCAAAAATTACAGTGGTGATATCTATGTTCAGAATAAAGTAATTTGACTGAAATTTACAATATATTCTTCTTTTATCATCTATTTTTGAACTGTTATAGCAAGAATGGCTAACTCCTTATAAAAATCTCCCATAATGTATCTTTATACTAAGAATGAGAATCCATAAACTTGTGTTTTTTATTGTCATTTGAACTGAATGTAAAATAAAGTATATTTCTCAGTCTTAAGAATAAAAACCAACAAAAAATCTGTAAAATGACAACTGGGGAGATCATTTACAAGTATTATGATGGGATATAATGACATATTAACATATAATTTTGACATGTATTTTGATTAAAGTTTCTGACAGAATTCATTGTTTAAATTAAAGGCCTTTCATTTTAGCTTCCATTAAAGGCACCTTTTCTTCATCATCATCTATCCACAACCTAGATTCTTTCTTTGATCTGAAACACAAAGATAAATTAACTTATAGTTAATTTCTGAAGTAACTAACCGTTGGAGAGATGTCTTCAATCAATTACCACTGTCCAGTGAGGTGGAGGGCAGCTTTTGTGCTGTGACGGCCACTTTGCCTTATATATTTTTTGTTGTTGTTTTCGAGCAACTAAAAAAAAATCTGGTTATCGGTATTGCTGGAACTTAATCACCTCTTGGCAAGGTTTACAAAACACTCAGTGACAAATTGGCAATAATAACTGAATACACTACTTACAGCAGATAGGTAACATGGTAAAGTGAGAACACAAGTACCAACCACATTGCAGACCTGCCAATTCTCACGATTTTGTAGGGAATTTCTTAAATATATATTCAGCTAAAAGAATCTGTTGTACATCACTTGTTTTGTTCAATAGTAAACAAGCGGCTACCAGGCAGGATACGCCCACATTTTGCAAAAGATGGATAGAGAACAAGCTAAAAGCAAAAATGATTTTACAATTGGAGGCCATAATCCAGAAAGTTATGGTCTGAAATATGCAAATATTAAAAGGGACTGAGATTTTTGGAATATAAAGATATGTTTTAAGTTTCATCAAAATTGGATTAAAATTTTGCCTCTAGAGGATCCATAACCGTTGAATTACAAATCTGCATACAAAGAGCGACCATTTTGCCGGGCAGTTTCATTGTAATTTTCCCAAAATTCCAATTCAACCTTCATTATGATGGAATGGTAATATATGTAAATGGTTTTCAAAATCAGAGAAAAAAACTTGTGACCTCTAGAGAATCCACAGGCTAAAAATGCCATTTTACCACCAATCAGGGGACATAATTGAGGAAGTTACAATCCAGTATGCACGAATATCGAAAGGATCCATGATCTTTTGGTTATAAACATGCATTTCAAGTTTCATCAAGTTACGGTCCGATACATGCCAATATCGAAAGGAACCAAGATCTTAGTGAGATATATCTCACATAAAAATTGTGACCTGTAGTGTGTCAACAAACAAATTGTTGACAGACATCCAGACGGACCTACAAACTGGTTCAACGGCATAATACCTCCACATGAAAATGTGGGCGAATAAAAAGTAAATAAACTTATACTTTGCACATGCCATACAGCGACAAGAACACCACCGACTTAACTAGAACATGTCTACTGATTTGACAATAATCATAAAATATCAGAACATCTGATTCATACCTGTAATTTGATTTTTCTCCTACCAACATGAAGGAGCATTTTATGTACATAAAACTAAAACACATACACGTTAACCAAACATTGTTTTTTCACATACATCTCTATTAAACTTGCTTCTTCCTAACTTTTAAGCTCTGTGAAATGGGACTTTGAATATTAACTTACTTTCCATATTGTCGCCGTTTTTCTCTTAATCTGGAATCAGCACCATCTGGATCATCCATCATTTCTATAAGCTGCATCTCATTATTTGAATCAATCGGGCCTATTGATATATCTCTAACTGCACGAAATTGACCACAATTGTTCAAATGTTCATTCTCTAAACGGAAAAAATTCCATACAAAACGTCTGAAATGAATAGAGTTTTTTTTTAAATTAATATTTTTGTTTCTCTACTGTATGTCAAGATGTACTATATGTGATCTCCATTGTTTATTGTCTAGTATGAATCCCAGTAAATTGCCATGATTTTTCAAGTCTGGATCCAAATGTTCTAAGTATTAATGATGATAATAATAATATTTTAATTAATTTGATAGTCCTCATAAAATTCAGTGTGACTCCTCTTGTTAACTAGGGAATTAAGATAACATTTTCAACTGTCTCAACTGTATATGTGAATAGATATAGTTACCAATATTTATTGCAGTTGATGTTATTTTGGCTGGAGTAATCGAAAACCATGATTCTATTTCAACACCAATGTGACTTACCTAAATACTTCAAACGAAGCTAATAAAGTTGTTAATATTTCATTATGAAAAAATAATCCTTCTCCTATTGATACTG
Organism: Patella caerulea; assembly: GCA_036850965.1. NCBI lineage: Eukaryota > Metazoa > Mollusca > Gastropoda > Patellidae > Patella > Patella caerulea. Next base: position 41,370,573 of record JAZGQO010000001.1, on the reverse strand, counting down.
TTAATGACCAAGTAAATCTCAATATGAAATCTTCTACAATCGCAAAATAATAATATGCCTACAAAGATACAGAGATAGGTTACAACCAGACCATATGGCCACCAGTAGTTTAATCATCCGAACTGTTTAATAAATTTGCTGCCATTTGAAAGTTTCGATAAGAATTTCTCCAAAATACTTAAAGTTATGAAAAAATCCATCCCAGAAAACATTGAGGTATAACACAAATTTTTGTTTTTGTGGACAAGACCATTTTTTTCTGTTAGGGCTTACAGGCCCAGCAAGTTTGAACATAGATCATTAAAACTCGGGCCTACAGAGCTATTACAAAGTGTCCGATAAAAAAATTGCTATTTGTTTATGCCAATGAGTAGATGACTATAAAGATAGGTTGCCAGACAACGAAACATATATCCACAACAGCTAAGTCGTACGGGCAGACAACAACGGTTGTCACATATTTCTTCTTTTGTCAATAAGGAGAAAATCTTATTAAGAATAATAGCCCATTAAGTAATTATCAGAAATGTTTCATGGCCTTCTTCCACAAGATTAGTCTCGGTCACCCAGAACCCCCTAGTCTTCAACGCACGGAGGGTCTGGGTCGGTTCTCAATTTTTGACGAAAATTACTGGATAATCTACCACATAAAAAACCAAACATTTGGTTACGCATGGGCAATGGAACCTTTTGGCTAAAGTCTTGTTAAGTGTTAGATCTTATGAAGCCGGGCCGATTTTGCTAGATTCTATAAAGCGTGGTTGAAATATATCCCACAATTCACTTGGCACATCTATTATTAGAAACAAAATAGAGACGAGGAATAAACAGCATGAATCGCGAAGAACAATTAAGAAGATTGTGAGAAGCCATACGTCTGATTCATGACGAGAGAAAATTACCATTTCAATTGAAACCTTTACAAACAAAATTTTAAAGAGTGTCATCGTTGACAAGCGAGCTGTTTTGATAGATTCAGTACGTGCCAATTTAAAAGACTGGATAATCCAGACAATGACCTATTTTCCATCACATTTTGAGGACCCATTAAGACTAATATTCGTAGAATATTTGTATGGATGATAGAGACTACCACAAGATATTTCAAAGTGATCAAGGGCCATAACTCTGGCAGAAATAATCAGATATCTTTGAAAATCGACAGACTTCTTTGTCTCATGACCTTAAACACTGTGTATAAATTTAGTGTCAATCGGATATTAACTTTAGCCTCTAGAGCGTTCACAAGAAATTGTTGACGACCGACCGACGTACGAAATGACGGACGTAAAGATCAACAACAAAATACGACCACATTTCCAAGTGGGTGTATAAACACTCAATAACTCTTGAAATTATATTATGAGGATTTTTAACTCCAACCATATAGTGTGATTCAAATTGTGAAAACTTGTTTCCATAGAACATTGTTTCGATAGTAAGTATGTTAGAGTTAATTCGACACTTCCATAACACAGTTTTGCATATATAGTTTTTTACTATGTATAGATTTGTATCTCTCCATTAAAAATAAAAGAACTACCTTAAATGCATAAACAATTTCTTCTCGAAGAAATTTATTTTCTCCAGCATTTTTATCAAACAGCCCCCAATCCATTTTTATATCCCATGTATATGTGTAACACGAACTCATTATTGCTGATACTATCCATAAATAATAGAAAACACTGGTCTGTCTAAAAGTCTCACCATATGTCTCTAAAAATACAAATCGGTTTTATCAAAGTTAGAATAGGTATTCTGGAACCAATAATTTAAGAGGGAGATAAAAAAAAATGGGGTTAACACTCATTTTAGGACTAACAAAGTAAATACTATATTGGGCAGATGACCTTTACTCTTTGTCAAATCCTGAATCAAACACATGACTGGCACCAAAGAGATAAAGATAGGTTGCCAGGCAACGAAACATACCCCCACAGCAGCTAAATCCTCCGGGCAGTAAACAAGAGTTGTCGCATATTCTTACTTTTTTCGGTAATGAAACATTTATAATACTCTACAGGGCATCATTTTTGACGGCTGTTTGCGTGCTCGCACCCGTCTGCGCCTGTAATCTTGAAAACACAAGCGCAGGTTATAGCTCTTGCTGAAAATTCAGACAATTTCGACAGTTTTATCAAGAAAGTCGAGCTCGTAAAGTTAAATAAAATATTATTGTATCCGAAAATCAAGAAGAGTAGTTTTGTTATGGTATCGAGACATTTGGGTTGAAGATTATTAGATCATTCACGATTGATTATTATTTATTAGTGATAGTATTACATTAGTAATAAAACATTTGATTGTTTTTAAATTAAATGTTCGGCATTAGTTTTGTGGATAATCACGATATATATACATTTCTTTCTCGCATTTGGCCAGAGATTTACTCCAACGTCCAAGGTAGCGTTTTCTGCAATCTGAACATCTGAGACACGTTAGTTACGTAATTGTTTTCAAACTGATCAGCAGTGAATATTCGCTTGGCCGCTACAATCACTGATAAGCATGACATCGATGAGACTGAATGTATATTAACACTTTTACTCCAACAAATTAAATTCTCAAACATTTTTTTGAAGTACCGGGTATAAGAAAAATAAATAAAGACGTTTGAAGTATTTGTAGTTAAAAAATATTTCTTATTTAGAGTAAATGGGTATTAAAATGAGTAAAATGCATCATTTTGTCCGAAGCAGTCGCTAGGTGTTATGTAAACAATCCACGAGCAATTGACCCAATGACTGACGCCGCGTGAAGTCAATGCATGTGTTGAAAACAATCATCTGTGACATAGATAATTCGTAAGTAATTCTCTGTGAAACAGATTGCGTATTCGTCTGCAAGAATTTGTTCCTTTCAATACTCAAGGCCAGAGTATTTAACTTTTATGCACCTGTCAATAGGAATCTTGAACCACCCCCCCTCAATCGTTCACCCCGGTTTGTCATTTAGCTCAATATATATTTTAGGGTCAAGATTCACCCCGCAATGCACTTGCAGCCAAGACACATTCACTGAAGATTCACTTTGTAACGCAGGTCCAAAAATAAAAATTACTTCAAGATTCACGCAATAGTCATCTGCAACTACCTACCCCAAGCATTCACCCTTGATGGTATTTTACCTATGAAAATTTATCGTCCTTTTTTACCATCATTTTAAAAATATTTTTTACGAACCGATCTTTTTCACCATTCGGGCAAAGACATTTTTTAGTTCAATTATTTATCTGTAGATTAAAAAAAAAATTGTGTTGATATCTGTAAAAGATCATTTGAATATGGCACTTTTAAAAACACTTAAAAAGCCCCGCCCCACAAAAACCGGGTCGTTTTCTTCGAATCGAACATGACGTCACGGAAAGCCGTAAATATGTGTTCAACTCGAAATAGATGTATTATCAATTTAGGACCATCTCCTACAATAAGTTATACCACAAGAAAGCTGATCCAATTCTGCTTTTAACGATATAAAATTTACATGCGTTTATTTTAAACAGAAAGATCATTAAATGAGAAAAGCGTGCAAGGGTATGCAGGTTTAGTCTGTTTTAGACACATAAAAGTCACGTGACTGAACACCCTACTATAAAAGTACTTACTTTAATATTATATTTTTAATTGCAAATTTCATAAAAACGGCAAAACGGTACATCAACAGCTTGAACTAACTTACATTGAGCATGGTCCGTAAGGCGTAAGTTGAGACCAGGTTATCTTGTCATTCATTATACTAGACAAGCTCAGACCTGGACAATGGAGTCTATATCAACCGGACACACAATCAAACACATCCAGCAAATTTATGTACAAATAAAATAGCTTACCGACATATCATACACCATTTTGTAGTTACGATTATCTAGATTATAGAGACAATCGCGTCTACAGTTACACAGCCAACGATAACAGACGTAGGTTCATCCGTTTTCAGAAAAAAAAACAACACTTTTTTAAAAATACAATATTTACTGAAAAATGTGTTGGTTGAAGATTCAACGTTTATTTGTATTCAGTAATATTTTATTTTGTTCAAGATTCACCTTTGGCAAATTTTTTTCTCACCAAAGATTCACAACTTTTTTCACATTTAGCTGGCTATTTTGACGTCAAGTTTCGACGCCGACATGGCGTCGAATAGCCGTCGATGTTTGAGGGGGGGTAGTTCAAGATTCCAATTGACCGGTGCATTAGTTGTCAGTTAATAACTAATAAGTACTACTAAATAAATAAATAAATTGGATGTGCTCCCGGAAATTTACGTGCAAGTGCTTTTTGTGACTCCTGCATGTTTTACAGAAATGATGCCCTGTACAACTCATAAATCATTAGAATTATACAAAATATTCAAAATCATGGATTTAGCTGTTCAGTAATCAAGATTCATTGAAAATCAATATACTTGTTTGTCTCATGACCTTAAACATTGTGTATAAATTAAAAGTCAATCGGATATTAACTTTGGCCTCTACATGTAGGTAGTGCGTCCACAAGCCATAACTCTGCAAGTTATCAGAAATCGCTGAAAATCAATAATAGGCTTCTTCATCTCATGACTTTAAACACTATGTATAAATTTAAGGTCAATCAAATATTAACTTTAGCCTTTAGAGCATCCAAAAGATTTTTTGAAGAGATCAAGGGCCATAACTCTGGCAGTTATTATTATTATCAGAAATCGCTGAAAATCAATAGGTGTCTTCTTCTCATGACCTTAAACACTATGTGTAAATTCAAGGTCAATCGGATATTAACGTTGGCCTCTATTAGCGTCAACACGATTTTTTGAAGTGATCAAGGGCCATAACTCTGGCAATTATTATCGGAAATGGCTGAAAAGCAATAGGATTCTTCGTCTCATGACCATAAACACTGTGTTTAAATTTAAAGTCAATCGGATATTAATTTTGGCCTTTAGAGTGTCCACAAGATTTTTTGAAGTGATCAAGGGCTATAAATCTAACAGTTATTATCGGAAATCGTTGAAAATCAATAGGCTTCTTTGTCTCATGACCGTAAACACTTTGTACAAATTTAAAGTCAATCAGATATTAACTTTGGCCTTTAGAGCATCCACAAGTTTTTGTGAAGTGATCAAGGGCCATAACTCTGGCCGTAATTATCGGAAATCGCTGAAACTACATAGGCTTCTTCGTCTCATGACCGTAAACACTGTACAAATTTAAAGTCAATCAGATATTAACTTTGGCCTTTAGAGCGTCCACATGTTTTTGTGAATTGTACTACTAAAAACTGGAGTAATATGTTAGAGTGCTTCAAGAATGGCCCTTGGCTGTGTGAAGTGGAGTGCATTATATCCTTATCAATAAGTTTTTTATAATCAATATCATTCAAATTAGGAATTTTTAGAGACCAGGGAATAATGATGAAATGTGCACATTTCTAGACTTTAATCAACAATTATTTGACCGAGTTTACTCACCTTTTTGTACCTTGTATATGGTAGAAAATAACATAACAAAGAATGTTGTTGAATATTTTCCAGCGTTCACTATGTGCGGGAAAACTAGTTTGGTATCTCGATAACGTCTCAGACACTGGGCAAAACGAAACCATGCTGGCAAACAACCAACCACAGATCGGATACCATATATATTTTTGGTGCAAACTGATGGTCCTGATAAAAGAAAAATTAAATTATTAGTAAGCTTTAAATTCCCATTGTGCCAGAAGGCCAAAAATAATTTTCTGTATGTAGATTTATCAAGAATCTTGATGAAATAAATTTTGGTTAGATGCATGCAATATAATTATGAGCTGATGTTCATTGATAGAAATAAAGACTCTGGCATGAACTCGGTAGCTATGGAATGGCTACTCTCCTCCTGGGCATTTTACAGGCAGTCATTTGTGTTCTGTGGTGGACACATTGGCTGAATAATTAGACCGTATAATTCGGCCAAATTTTATTTGGCCTAATGGGTGGACACATTACGCAAATCCTCCACCTGATTCACAACAGGATTGCATGACCTTTTACGTCAAATGATTAAACATGGTGGCGACCATGTCTTCAAACAATCATATGAGTGGATGATGGGTGGTGATTGGCTAATGAATTCTACAATGGGATGAATGCTTCGGCTAAGCAGACACACTAGCCAAATATAATTTCGAAGCTGAAAGATTCGGTCCAATCATTCGTCTAGTGTGTCAACAGCATTAGTACAGTTACATCAGGATCATTTATGTGAGTCATAGTTAGAAAATGTAGGCGGTGACAGTTCCATTGAATAAATGTTCATAAGATTAAGATCCTCTATCCATACCATGGTGAGTATTTGGCTCCTTTAGTTAATTTGGAAACAATTTCCTATTCGTCAAAACAGTTCCTATGATCTTGGTACCGTCATTTTGAATGAAATGTTTTGCTAAATTTTTCGCAGTATAGTTATTCGTAGTTCAGCTCTGAACGTCGGTCTCATTACACTCACCCTGAACGTTCAGAGACTGCCCAATTGAATCAATGTTGACAATAATTTGAGCCCCAGTCAATCTTACTGGGCAACTTTTCACTGCTAAACATTGGGGTGCCAATCCATGTGGACGCCTGTACAATGTAAACAAATATCTTAGTGAGAGAGAAAATAAGACCTTGCTTACAACGCTGTGCCTAGTCTATTGTTACAAGTCTATTTTAGGGTGCCCCACCATAAATAAATATCTCCAAATAGGTCAACAATTACACCACAATATTTATATATATATACCAAGCCTTAAATCAGTTTCACACATTTAAAGTCACTAAATAAACGGTCATGTTGTACTTAATAAGCTATGACCATTTAACCATCCTAAATAATACACTGAAAAATGGTTCGGAGTGTTGTCCATAACATCCAGACACTTTCAAGTAAAAAATAGGTCACGTGCCCTTGTTTTGAAAATAATCTCAATTCACCAGTCTAACGACCATTCTCCGTCTGATTGACAGGCCGGGATAATCCGGACTACATTTTTACGAAACATGGCAGAAGGCTGGAACAAGAAATCAAATTTAGAAATGACGAACCTTGTAAAAGTAAAATGAAACTACTGCTGGTATCATGTTGCTGTCCAACCCGAGTTATTCAGAGATATCATTTGTACTAAACCAAAATATGTCGCTCCTTACGGTCTTGTTAAGGATAAAACAATTTCAAAAAATAAAACAAGCATAATTTCTAAAGATGCCGTTATAACCAAAACGCTAAATATTACTGCTGTCCAGAATAGTCAACAATAGATTTTTTACGACTGTAATAGTTGATTGTATCTTGAGAATTTTCCTATGCTGTTGCTATTTTCTATGCTTCTACAATCTCTCACAACTTGTGAATAAACCAACTCATAATCATGGCCATACTCTGGACTGGGTTATTGCCCGTGAATCTGACGATATTGTGAAGGATCTAGGAGTAGAAGACATCCAGATATCTGACCACTTTCCAGTTTTCTGCAAGCTGAACGTGACACACCCAGAAAGGAAAACAACTTACAAGAACTGCAGAAACGTAAGAAAGATAAATCGTGAAGAGTTTATCAAGGACATTGCAAACTCTGACTTATGCACTGAAACCCCAAACTGATCCCGCAGTGAATATTCGCTTGGCCGCTACAATCACCGATAAGCATGACATCGACGAGGCTTAATGAATATTAACTCTTTTACTCTGACAAATTAAATTCTCAAACATTTTTTTGAAGTACCGGGTATAAGAAAAATAAATAAAGACGTTTGAAGTATTTGTAGTTAAAAAATATTTCCTATTTAGTGTAAATGGGTATTAAAATGAGTAAAATGCATCATTTTGCCCGAAGCAGTTAGGTGTTAAGTAAACATTGCACGAGCCGTTGAGCCAATGACTGCGAGGTGTGCAGTCAACGCACCTGTTTTGGACAGCCATCCGTTACAGGGATAATTCGTAAGTAATTCTCTGTGAAACAGGATGCTAAAACCCCAGACAACGTCACCAACTTTGTCAATTTATACAACTCTGTCCTCTCAACACTATTCGACTCTCACGCCCCACTTCGTTCCAAGAAGACAACCATTAAGCCCCCATCTCCGTGGTATGACAGCATCAAAGTTTAGAAGAAGCTACGATGAAAACTTGAAAAAAAAGTGGAAGCGAACTGGACTGGAAATCCACCGTCAGATGTTCGTCAAACAACGCAACAAAGTCAACCATATGATTCGCAAATCCAAGACCGAATACAACATTAACAAAGTGCTTGACGTGGAGACAGATGCCAGGAAACTTCATCGCCTTACAGCCAGTCTGTGCAACAAGTCAAAAGAATCATCGAGGCCAGATAGCCAAACAAGCAGCAACAGACATGTCGACCTACTTTAAAGAAAAGATACACAACGGTCTAGCCGCCAATGGTATCCCAGACAAGTCACCCATTGCTGACAAATGCGAACCTGAACATACCTGGGTGGACATACAACCTTTTACATCTGAAGAAGTTAAGAAGATCATCAAGACAATACCAATGAAAAACTGCGAACTCGACCCAATACCTACCACTCTTCTATTAGAATGTTTGGATACCCTTATCGGACCCATAACTAAAATCATCAATCTATCAATATTAACTGGATCTGTGCCATTCTCATTCAAAGAGGCTATCATTTGACCTTCACTGAAAAAGCCTGGATTAGACAAGAACCAATTGAAGAATTACAGACTGTCTCGAACCTCCCCTATCCTTCAAAAGTTCTTGAAAAAGCTGTGTCCACCCGCCTGTCTTCATAGAGAAACACTAATCCGCATATCGGGCTTACCACAGTACCGAGACTGCTCTTCTAAAGGTTACAAATGATCTACACATAGCAGCAGACAAGGGTCAGGTTTCATCCCCCATTCTCTCCGCGGCCTTTGATACCATTAGTCATGAAATGTTAATATCAAGACTGGAAAATGATCGGGGCATCAAAGGAAAGGCCCTAACTTGGTTCACTTCATACCTCTGTAACTGATCTCAGCGTATTGTGGTTGAAGGAGAAACATCATCGCCAGAGCATGTTGGGTCCGGTACTATTCACCCTCTACACCTTACCGCTCAGTGCTATTGCCTCAAAGCATGGGGTAAACCAGCACCAATACGCCGATGACAATCAGCTGTTTCTATCTACCCACGTTGACACTATCAAATCATGCCTAGGCAAAGTCCAATCCTGTTGCTCAGACATCAAACAGTGGATGCTAAACAACTTTCTAAAGTTAAATGAGGAAAAAACCGAATTCATTCTCAGTGGTCCAAAATCAAAATTTGGCAAGATTGAACAACCTGTGCCTTTTATCATAGGAGATGCCACTGTCACAACAACAAGTAAGGTCAAAAACATTTGAGTCTGGCTGGACCAACATTTTATAATGAAAGATCAAGTTTCACATATCACAAAAACTGCATCAGTAAAATCAGGAACTATCTAAGCCAAAATGCAGCAACTAAATTAATTCTGTCACTTGTAATCTCACGGATCGACTATTGTAACTCTCTTTTGGCAAACATCTCTCAGCAGCAAATAAGACGTCTCCAGATTCTGCAGAATACTGCAGCCAGAATAGCAACCAAGACAAAGAAAATAGACCATATTAGACCTACACTAAAATCTCTCCACTGGCTTCCCATATCCTCAAGAATAGACTTCAAACTCCTCCTGCTCGCCTACAAGTGTCTCCACAACCTTGCCCCAGTCTACCTATCAGAACTCCTTCCTCTCTACCAGCCATCAAGGTCACTTCGCTCACAGAACCAACTTCTCTTCACAGTGCCTTGCTTCCACTCAACTTCATTTGGAAAAAGATCCTTCTCTTACTCTGCATCTATTAAATGGAACTCTCTGCCACACAACATCAAATCCTGTCACAACCTCTCTACATTCAAGACTCAACTGAAGACTTTCCTCTTTAACCAAAACTAAATTCTACAGCTACTTACTACACCACGCACAGAGCACTCACTTGGGTGGATGTGGCGCATTATCAAATGCAACATATTATTATTATTATATTATTTATTGATTCAAGGAGTTTGCGAGACATAAAATTAGTTGTAGTTAAACAACTCAATCGTGCACATTCCATGTGTCTAGTACAACTTTTCAGTATTCGCGTGGGGAACCCTATCTATGTGCCTTTCATATTTGTGAAACAATATTTTCTGAAATACTTGTGTTGATGTCAGCGAGTGACAGAGGAAACCTCTCAGTGCAGACGACACTCTGTAACACATGTTCTGATTGGTCTAGACTTGATGGAATTCCACCAAGGGAAATGGGGAAAGCCCTCGCTACCGACAACACACATGCAGAGCGAAATTCAAATGTGTCATGCCTTAAAACCAGCCAGCCGGAAAATAGACGTTATTATCTTGGCTGAAAAAACGTCCAGTCGGGTTCAAAGAGTTAATTTATTGTTTACTTACTGTTTTCGCCAATCCAATCCACTTCAAAACCAAAATAACAAACCAGATATTCAAAATCTAATAGAACTGTTACCAGACTATTCAACTGATCAGCTAGCCAGAAATCAGCAAAACCAACATGGTGAAAGGGTGCAGTGAAAATTCTAAACTAAAGTACACAAAATATGAAAAATTCTTTATAAAAAACACTTGTCAAAAGGTTATCCATGCACTTGAAATGAAAGTTTGTATTCTTTGAATTCACAAAATATATCTGGATCTGTTTTTTTTACAGCATTAATATTAATTTTCTGTTTTTCAGTAAAAATACTTACTAATACACGAAGTAACCACATCCTGGCTCTATAATGAAATATTTTAAATGGATTGATGAGGTAAAGAAGTAAAAACACAGCCATAGTGAGTGGATGAGCCATTGGTGGTATGTACAGAAAATCACTAAACAAATAACCTAGAACACTGAATGCCCATAACACTGCTAAAAATGATGCCAACTGAAAGAACAAATGAATAATTTAAATAATTTATAGGGTCCAATACTCCAATGGTTTGGTGTACAAGGGTAGTGATAGTCATGTGTGTTGATTTTTTGTCTGTTCACCAGGCCTTTCCCTTCAAACTTTTCACTGCTCGTCATTTTTGACGACTATGTATACAGTTGCATAGTTACATAGTGGAGGTTGATCGTAGCCATGTTTGAAAATTGGGTTTTGAAAAAAAAAGAGACTCTTTTTCCAGTGTGCAAATGGCCGATGGGTTAGTTACAGGCATCTTCTGGTGACGTGAAACCCATGCTGTTCACGTTATTAGGATTTTTGGGTTAGTCTAAAGGTGTAACTATACCAATATTCAGAATCCATTTTATGCAGAGTTCACTTGCTTGGATTGTTCATATACCTGTAGAGTCATAAGGAACGACCATGTGCATATCCAAAGTCACACAATTTACTTGCAGAGATTGTTCTATCAGTTATGAACAGAAACGTTTTCCTCAAGAGTTATGACTTCTGTGTGACTGTGAACAATGTAAGGGACATTTTTTTAGTTATCAAAATTCAAAAGAACAGCAGTTAAAAGATGACAGTTTATCAATCTAGCTAAAAGTAGATTTTTATTTTGTTTTGATGGGCATATATTTATTGCTTGGCAGAATTATGTTTATGTAAAAATATACTAACCTCTAATAATTGTGCATGAGACAAATGATGCCTTGGATCAATTTCAAAAATTAAAACATGATTGACCCCTGATGACCTCCAACCATATGTGTTGACACCCAAGAGAAAGAGGTCAAAAATGAGTAGGAACATTCCTCGGTACATACGAAGAGCTGGTTCCCAATCTTTAGAATGATCAATGAAAATGGCTGAAAATATACATTTGGATAAAACTGCAAACAAAATTTCAATAATGTAAAACTGGGAGCATAAATGAGTAAATGCCAGAATTTAAAGTGTCATATATCAGTGTTGGGTGGGGATGCAGAGAGGGGGTAGGAGGAATAAATGAATAAATTAGTACTGAAATTATAGAAAAACAATTCATCTGCCAGGCAGCTAGGATACGTGCACATTTTCCAAGAGATGGATAGAGAACAAATTAAATCAAAAGCAATTTTTTGTACAATCAGGGGCTATAATCCAGATAGTCATGGTCTGAAGTGTGCAAATATGGGAAGGGTATGAGATCTTTTGGATATAAACATAAATTTGAAATTTCATCAAAATGGATAAAAATTGTGACTTTTAGAGGGTCCACATCCTTCATATTACATTGATTTTTATGAAATTCAAAGTCAACCTACATTGAGGTGTAACGGTGATCTATTTAAATGTCTTTTAAAATAAAATACAAATTGTGACTTCTGACGGGTCCACAAGTGATTTTTCGAACAATCAGGGGCCATCATCCAGGCAGTTACTTTCGGATATGCGAAAAGAACCAAGTTCTTTGTGATATAAACATTAATTTAAGTGGTATCCAGTGGCGGCGTAGGGTAGCAGGGGGCCTCCCCAAGACATATTTTGAAAAACAGGTTGTCGGAAATGCAGTCTGACAATATTTCAGGCACCGAATGTCTTATCTCGACAGTCAGTGCCGGAAAACTGTCAGACTGCATTTCCGACAACCTGTTTTTCAAAATATCAGATACCCTCTGTTGGCTGATAACTAGTTTATCCGACCCAATGGAGGAAAGTATCAAATGAACGGGTGTGTGAACCTCAACAAAGCCCCCTAAAATTTGAAAAATAGACTGCTGGAAATGCAGCCTCGTAGTATTTCAGGCAGTGATCGTCGAGAAATAGAGATTACCAGATATTGCCCGTCGCCAAATCACTAGTTTATCGAACCAGAGAGGAAATTTTCAAACGAACAGAGTGAATAAAAAGAAATAAATATTTTGCCAAGATATTTTAAGAAGTAGACTGCCGGAAATACAGCCTGACAGTATTTTAGACACTGGTCGTCGAGATATATAAAGATGGCCAGATACTGATCATCACCAAATCACCAGCTTAGACGAACATAGAGGGAGGCGTCCCACAAATGGAGTGAGTGTATCAAAGTCAATGAATCCTATGCTCAAAATCTTTGAGGATCATAAAAATGTTCCCCTTGACACCACCACTGTTGGTTTCAGATGTTATAAAACAAGTGCAAATGGCAGTCTCATGACAATCTAATTAAAGTGTCTGCTGTTATATGGTGAACCTGTTATATGGTGAATCTTTATTGCACAAAAAATGTTGACATCATCAACTTCAGACCACGATGTTGACACAGGGAAAAGCCAAGATTTGCTTAAATCTATGAATTAGGCACACCCCCTCTGTAAATAAAAATGTCTGGTAAAAAAAATGAGGCTTATACTTTATACACTGAAAAATACGGTAAACTTATCTGTACCATATTCAACTTTTGATGGCATCGCTAGCCTGCGATCTTGAGTGGATCATGACCTGATTTACTGCATAACTTCCCTTCTCGATTTAATCAATAAATGAAAATTCAATACTGCTTTTTATCGTACTGACTTTAGTAATGATGATTGAGTCTAGGTAGAAATTTCAATTGCTTAATTCTCGGTTCATAGTGGATCAATTTGACTGAAATTTTCAACAAATTGCCTTAACATTATCTTGTTTTTAACTAATATTAATTGAGAATTGCCAAATCTAATCTCCCATAATGTATCTTTAACTTTGTTGAAAGAAAAAAGAATTTCTTTAAAAATGAATATTTAAGGATGAATTTTGTGAGAATAAGGACCACTTAGCGTGGAATGGGCATATACAGAAAGACTTTTGACCAGTATGAAGTTGTATAAACAACCAAAAAACAAAACAGAAGAAAAACATGCTGATATAACTTTAATTAGACTGCTTTCACAGTTTTCAAATTAGAAATGCTCACGTTATGTTAATGTTATTTCAATGTGTTTTACTGTCATCTTTATACATATACTCTACTTCAAAAATCAGTTTTACTCTTCATAATCTTTATTGTATTCCTTTATTGTAGTTTGTAATTATTTTGTTGAACTTACCAGCTACAACAATAACTATGGTAAGAATTGCAAACATCCCCAAGTATAATCCAACTCGAAAATTGGTCCATGGTTTTTGCTGGAAAAAATATTTATAAAATACAATAGACACAATAGTTCTATAATTATATGTCTACTCAAAATAATCTAGGTTATTTTTGGACAAACATACAACAAGGTCAAAACTTCAAGGTGTTTCTTAATCTACAAGGTAGAACAAACTGGGCGGTTTTTGATGAATCTTGACAGCATTTAACACATTCTAGACGGCAGTCTCTTGACTGGATACATGTATTAGATTCTGGATGTAAGAGTAGTTTATTTCCTTTTTTCGTAAAATCTGGAAGATACCCGTTCCCTAGTGTTGATTGATTATTATGCTTTAAAACGTAACTCTGATTAAAATATACAGTAATTGCCTTTGATATAACTGACATTTTTATATTAATGTGTGTGATTATACTAAATGCTGTTTAAACAGTGCTCTTTGTCAAACACAAGCATCTCTGACTAAACTACTGACAATTACATCAATGACAACTCTTAAGGTCTGCAGCACATAATACCTTTAGGTTTAATAATTATGCCAAATTGATGTTTCTTAGAAAAAGACAAACAAATATAAATCTTGAACAGGAAAAGTATAAAAGTGATCTTTTTTTGGTAAACCGATTTCCATGTTTTGTAGAAAAACTATCAGATGTTGTTTTAATTAAAATACCTGATCCCCTAATGGTGGAACACGAAGTCTTTTCATGGCCTTCTGTCGATTTCCACCTTCTAACTCTGATGTGACACTTTGCTGCAAAACAACCGATTATATTAATTATAGAATGAAATCATAACAATATTTCTTGAACACATCATGATAACATTTCTTGAACACATCATGATAACATTTCTAGAACACATTCTGACATGTGAATAAGAAACATGTCCTAAACTTTACCCTTAAAGAGAATCTAAGCATTTTCACATTAAAACAGAATGATATATATAACAAAACAACATGGAGAGATATTGTATCGCATTATGTTCTTTAATACCATACTCATCATAAACATTGTCCAGTGTCTATTCTGACTTTAGGCAATGAATATAAGGAAAATCATAAGACCAATTATACAAATTTGGCAGCAGTGCGAAATCTCAATTCATGAAAGATCAAGAGTCAGGTATAATCATTATTCTTGCAAAATTATATCCATGCAAAATCAAGTCAAAAAAAATTCATAACTCATGTAATATCACCATTCAAGTAAGATCACACAAATTCGTCTAAACATCAACATTCAAGATATAACACAAATCAAGTGAATTCTTCTCTCTGCAAAATCGTCAGTCACAAAAATTTACATTCATTTAAATATTAGCAATCAAATATAATCTTTTGTAATGGCAAATTGCCAGTTAAGAAAAATTGCCACTCAGGGAAAATTGCCAGGCAATCGTGATCTCCAGTCACACATAACACCATTATAAATTATAAAATTAATCTAACATTGATTTCAGGAATAAAAAATTTGCCTTAATTCTTGTGAAAAATAGGAATATAGTTGTTATATACACACCTTGTGTCATTAATATGGTATTTATGGTAGAGACAAAATTGTAATTAGCATTGTTATTAATATAAAGCCAAACCTCAGTATCTTTAATAAGATGATCAACTTCTTTATTTGTATAGAAAGGTGCTGTTTCAACATGAGCTTGTCTCCATTCTGAGCCATGATTAGTCTGCATCAACTATATGAAAACAAAAATAGAGGGGTTTCACATAGGCCAAGCCTGTTCCCCAATCCCATTTAGACATCCTGAATAAAATATTGTTTATATAATAAAACAAAACAAAAATACATCAGCTTAATTATCTAACCCTTTCTACTCCATAAATTTGACATCCGTATAACTGCATAAACCAGCAGGATACGCCCATATTTTGTAAGAGGTGGATAGAGAACAAACTAATAATAAAGGCGATTTTCGGTACAATCAGGGCAATTATCCAGAAAGTTAAGGTCTGAAATGCGCAAATATCAAAAGGGACTGAGATCTTTAGGCTATAAAGATATGTTTTAAGTTTCATTAAAATCGGATAAAAATTGTCACCTCTAGAGGCTCCAAACCTTCGTATTACATAGTTTTACACAATTTGCGTACAAAGAGCGGTCATTTTGTGTAACAGTTTCATTTAAAATTTCCTGAAATTCCAATTTAACCTTCATTATGCTACAATGGTGATATATTTAAACAGTTTTTAAAATCGGTAAAAAAATTCAGACCTCTATAGAATCTGCAAGCTAAAAATGCCATTTTTTGAACAATCAGGGGCTACATGTATATATATGATCCAAGACGTTAGGCTCGGATATAGGCGATTATCAAAAGGAACCAGTTTTTTTTCAAATCAGATAAAAATTGTGATCTCTAATGGACCACAAGACAACTAACCAGTGGCTGCCAAAAGTTTCGAGAGATGGATAGAGAACAAGATAGAGGGTCCAAAACCTTGATATACCAGATGTTTACACTATTTGCGTACGAGGGACCGTCATTTTGTCTGACAGTTTTAGCCCGATTTTCACGAAATTCGAAATCAACCAACATTACGGTGTAACAGTGATAAATTCAAACTTTTTTTAAATTGAAAAATAATTGTGACCTCTAGCTGGATCTAAAGCCAAAATCGCGTTTTTTCGTATAATCAGGGGCCATAATTCTGGCCACAAACAAATTATGGACGAACAAACAGAGGTGACAGCATAATACGTTCACATGAAAATATGGGCGATTAAAAAGGGAGCACAACTTTAAATGAAATATTCATATTGTATATTCATATACAAAATCAGGACATAAGTGTTTTTGAAAAAAAAAAAATAAATAATTGATAAGACTTTTAGTTTTTCCTCATGTTAACATCAGGTTAGACAGGCAACCCTACTCCTTGTTACTTTCCTCCTAGGATCGACACCATGTCATCCTACTTAATAGCAGACCGACCCTATGATCTAAATTAATATTTGTGTGGAACACCCTTCAACCTAATTTTCCTTGAAAAATAATAAGTTTTGTCAATAGTTTTTACACCTACGAACATTTACAGATACATGTCAGAGTGATGAACCGTATTGCATATTATAGAATGATTACAAAATCAATCAGCTAGGCTAACATTTAAAAAAAAGTTCAGTACTTGATTATAGAGAATCAAGTGTTTTCTTTATTGGATGGACAGTTCGGAAATTAATTGTTTAAGAATATTGTATAAATATTTAGGTTTGATTCTGATTTAAACTGACTCTCGTTGTCTGTAACATTCACTACAAAGAGCAGAAATCAAGCCCTCTGTCTTTGTCTACAATTTAAATAAAGTTTTTACTTTACCTTGTCCCTCTTCTTAAGGATTTTTCTGAATCCCTCAAAATTTAACGTCTGATAATTCTGCAGTAAAATAAGGCTGAGATAAAATTCACTGAAAGCTAATTTTAAATCATGAAGTCTTGGTGTGTGAACTATGCCCTGTGTTTCTTTATCTTTAAACAGTCCATACACACTGGCTCGACGTCGACGTAAGGAAGAAATAGAATGGGAATGCTTAGTATCATGATCCAAATAAACATTGAGTTCTGATTTCAAATTGGCATATTTTCTGTTGGCTTCTGAAAGTTTTTCTGAAAAAAAAACCAAAGCACAATCATAATAAATTTATCCATATATTCCCCTTCTGAAATTTGTCAAATTGGGAAACTTACTGAATGTAAGGCAAAATCATTTACAGATCTTGAATTCACAAGCGAAATGCTACTGGATTTGAATCATACAGCTTATAAATGGCAACATTTTGAGTGAACAGGTCAAATATTATGATTTGATCTGCAAGATAATTATTAATCAAGTATATTTACTCTTTCTAATGTAGATTTACATTATTTAATTTAGAGTAGCCCATGAATGGAGAAACATAGAAATATTTTAACATAGTTGTGGTCTAATTAAGACACTGGCAACAAAGATAACTCTGCAAAACCCATCTGAAATCTATAGATAATCCAAAAATTTGAAACCTTAATGAGGTTCTTTGTTATGCCCCAATAAAATACTATACTCAGGTTTAAAAAATATAATTATATTGCATCGATCAGACCTGTATTGATTTCACTAGATTTCATAAACAGGAAGGGGAGATAACTTACATCTTTGTTACGACAAAATGTATATTTGAACCAGCGGCTAAGCAGGATACGCCCACATTTTTGAGAGATGGATATAGTTTTTGACATTATTTTATTTGGATTATCGCCCTTTTTTTATCGGGAAACTCTGCATCTAAGCTACGACATCATTGGCGCAAATTCACGTCATGCCATTCAGTCAGCAGACGGCTGTCTTCCGAGACAGTATTCAGTTTTGGTTGTTTCTGTGACAGTTGTAATATGTGCCCTAAATGCAGTCAATATACTTTGATCATCTTCTTTATTGATTTAGTGCATTCAGTTTTTTGAACTACTTCTCTGATACTTACTTGTATAGCGGAATTAATACAATATGCTTGCATTCGTATTTCTTGCAACATATGACAGATCATGACTCATGCTGACATTACATAGTTATTTCTTTGGGTTGTATTGCCAATTGTTTTCAAATATGAGTGAAGTCTGTGTACAGCGCAGTGGACGCTTACGGCTAGCCCCCGGATCCATTCACTCTTTTTGATTTGTTTTTGTTTGTGGTCTCTGAGTATGATGTCTTGTCCATACATTTGTCTTTGTGTAAAATTGTGTGTGGGGCAGTCCCCCTGCACTTACTAATAGAGAACAAGCTAAAAAATATGCGCAAATATCAAAAGGATTTGGGTAATAAACATGCATTTCGAGTTCCATAAAAATCGGATTAAAATTGTGACCTCTACAGGGTCCTTAATCCATGAAGTTTCGTTCCTATACACGCCATTATCGACAGGAGCCGAGATCTGTTGGAGATAAACCTATATTTCAAGTTTCGTCAAAATCGGATAAGAATTGTGACCTGTAGAGTGTCCACAAACAATTGTGGACAGACGGACGTGGACGTATAAAAATTATTCAAGAGTAGTAAATTATTGAAGGACAATATAGCAACAGACAACAATGTTGATCCAAGTACATTATCTATCTATTGGTGAAAGATCCTTTATAATGTGTAATTAATCATTGAAAATATTGGAGCTAGAAGTTTTGTTCAATTCCTTGTGTTCCTTCTCTGCAATATCAATACAGATATCTGAGAATAGTAATTTTTCCATCAAACAACAGAATTCAATACTTTAACATTTTCAAATGTTCCATTTCCACACTCCATAGTTACTTACCGAGAAAAAATGTATTAATTTTACTGAGTTCAGCATCACAAAACTGGAAAAACCTTTCATCAAAACGAGCAAAAAATCTCTGTATGGTACTGTTGTCTGTTACTATTTAAAATAAAATAATTTAATTTAAAACTTACAAATAGTGCGACATATGTACATAAAGCTCTTTCAAATTCAAATTGGAATAGGATTGCTCATTTTTGCGACAAGAATTGTAAATATATGGGCAAAAAGAAAAAAGAAAATGTTTCTAAGCTTTGATTTTAAGCCCTGGATGTGAAAATGCTTTCATTGGATCATCAGAAGATAACTATGTAGAATGATAATAATAAATCTTATACTATAGTTTGTCTGCATCAAAAATGTCTGTGCATGCTCTTATGAAGGATAGATAGAAATAATTCTAACCTTCAGCTGATGGTGCCTGTTCACGTGCCTCGTACAACATGGTCTTCATATCCTGAAACACATTGATAATATAAATTATAATCAATTATATAAATTATAATCCTATGTAGTTGTCATAATCATATATATATACTGAGCGCCATGGAAAACGCATCACTTTTTTTCCCAAATATTTTACTACTAGGTGGTTTTGTATGTATAATATTATGCAACACTATGAACAATGTAAGACGTTGTCTAAAAGAAGCGGGATTCTGTGCATGATGACCTTATGTTGGAGCTATCCTCAGAGATCATCACCGTCAGCAGCGTTTGATATGGGCTCAAGGACACCAGACATGGAAAAGAGTAGACTGGCAAAGTGTGCTCTTCAGTGATGAGAGTCACTTTCATCTTTATCACGCTGATGGCCGTCAATGTGTGTGGAGACGTCTTGCAGATTGCTGCATCTTCAAAACGGATCGATGGGGTGGGGAAAGTGTAATGGTGTGGGGAGGCTTCACATTTCTTCACCGGACTCCCCTACACATTTGCAGGGGTCGTGTTAATGCTGTAGCCTACCGTGATAATGTCTGGTAATGTTTGAAAGAAGGTCTGGGGCAAATTGTTCCATTCTTGGACATAAGCAGCTTCTAAAGCTGACATCTGTGTCATACTTTTGGCTTTGACCCCTCAGTGTACAAATGTGTTGTTATTGATGTGTTCCCATTTGAATATTGTTCACAATAAGAAGCCAAATAAATAAGATATGTTTACAGGATCATTTTGTTAACGAAAATCTAAGTGATGCTTTTTCCATGGTGCTCAGTACATTTATATGCCTTTGACTTTGTTGGGTATCAAAATGACTAGATCTCTTTGACTTATATCAAAAATAAAATTATGAACTTCAGTGGATTTTATACATTGATTTGTTTGCAGATGAAGCCAGTGTTGTGAGGACAGTCTATCCTTGTTGAAGCTATCTGGTTTCTCTGTTGGAACAGTAACTGTGTAAGTCAATGTTGATTAACAAGAAGTCAAAAACCAAGACTTCTGCTTGTTTCGTTTTTTTAGAAACAAACAAGCAGTTGTCATGCAAGATACATCCACATTTTGCAAGAGATGTCTCAATGCTTCACGTTGAATTTAGTATGTCATACTCATAAATTATGACAAGAAAGGCTCATTTTAATAACACGCGGTTGCCATGCAAGATACACACACATTTTCCAAGAGATGGATGAAGAACAAGTTAAAAAAAATGCAATTTTTTATACAATCTAGGGCAATAATCAAGAAAGTTATTGTCTGAAATGCGCAAATATCAAAAGGGAATGAGATCTTTGGGATAAAAAAGACGAGTTTTGAGTTTCATTAAAATCCGATCAAAATTGTGAGCTTTAGAGGGATCACAACCTAAACACACGAGTTACAATCCAATATACGTAAATATCGAAAAGAACCAATTTCTAAGGGTTATATTCATGCATTTCAAGTTTCATCAAAATCAGATCAAAATTGTGACCTGTAGAGGGCAGAGTTGGGATTTCAAAATTTTTTGTGTCAGACATTTTACCAAAAATAAAGGGGCATAACTCTTATCGTTATTTAAGCAGACGAATTCATACCACAATTAAAAGTCACATGTCAAAATATTCAAATCACGTACATAACAAAATTAGGTGAACCTCGCTATTTTTCATATTTAATTCCCGTACGGTATTCAATTCATACCACAATTAAAAATCACATGTCAACAAAATATTCAAATCCCGTACGTAATAAAAATTGGTGGACCTCGCTATTTTTCACACCTAATACTAATTCCCGTACGGCATTCAAATTTATGTCAGTAAATGCCGTACAAAATTAAGCATTTTCGTAATACATCGAATGAAAGCTTGCCGATCCTGCTTCGGCATAAAATTCACAACCGTAATATTCCTTTAGATTTACGTGGCAGCAAATGAATGCCGAACTTCCGAAGTTATGGTCCGATACATGCAAATATAGAAAGAATCCAAGATCTTTGAGAGATAGACCTATATTTTAAGTTTTTGCAAGATGGCGGCTATTTTGGCAAGAAAATGGGACGATGTGCAAATTTGATTAACTAGTAGTGTTTGGTATCAATATATATATGTTTTCAGATTCCATTTCGACCAGTAATAATTGATCACAAGTTCACCTATTTTGCATATTTACAATATGACGGCCATTTTTGACAGGAAAATGAAGCAATGTACAGATATTGATTAAGTAGTCGTCTATGGTATCAGAATATATTTTTTTTCAGGGCGCAGATTCCATTTCTGTGTAAAATGATCACATATTCACATAAATTAGAACATTTATAAAATGGCTGCCATTTGTGGCGGGGAAAATGGGACGATGTGTTGATTTTGATTAAGTAGTCGTGTCATATGTTTTCGGACGCACGGATTTCATTTGTAAAATTATAATATGTTCATATATTTAGCATATTCATAATATGGCTGCCATAAGTGGCGGGAAAATAAGACGATGTACTGATTTTGATTAAGATGTTGCATTTTTGTGTCCATATATATGTTTTCTGGGCGCAGATTTGATTTGTACAAGCTTATTACACATTCATCAAATCTCCAAGATGTCTGCCGTTTGTGGCAGGATGTTTACTAAACACATACTGAAACGGTTTCTGAATCTAATTCTGCTATGTATAAGCTTGTGGCATGTTCCTGGAAGCCTGTGCTGTGTTACACCCATTAGGTACATTATTCAATAATGAAAATTCCTCCTCCGGGTTTGACCACTGGGCTAATTCTGATTTTGCAGGAAAATAGCACATTTACTTGGTCGATCGCATTGTAGTAGTTGAACTCCATTCTGAATTAGGGACTTGGTGGTGCCATCAATACTTTCAGTTTATGTTGTCTGTCAGTTATAGATACAAAATTCAGGAAGTTACGATCTGCTATGCGTGAATATTGAAAGGAACAAAGATCTTTGGATTATAAACATGTAACATATTTGAAGTTTCATCAAAATCAAATTAAAATTGTAACCTCTATGATATACCATATATTTTCACTATTTACGTGCGAGAGATGTAAATTTTGGCTGGAAGTTTTGGTCCGATTTGCACAAATTTGAACTCAACCATTATTAAGGTGTAATAGTGATATAGTGAAACGTTTTTTCAATCGAATAAAAGCACGACTTATCGTACAATCAACTGATCCCAAGCTGAAATCTAGTCGTGACAACAGCTAATATTAATACATAGTCAAATCACAGTTGAAATGTCGATAAATCAGGTTAATATAAAAATATAAGTTGGAATATTATCACAAAATGGCTATCCTTAAATAATGGCCTATTAAAACCTACTCAGGAAAAATGATAACATTGGTTTATTTTATCATAAAACATCAAAACCTACAAAATTTACATTTATGATAGGACTATTATGTGGAGAATGCAGTTATTGGTCAAGTCAATTACACAAAATTGGGGACAATGAAAGTTATCAAAATATGCATTGTTTAATTATACGGTGAATATGCTCCAGTCTACTGTGTATCAACAAAACTCACAGTAGATATACATGATAATAGTGTTCAATATAAACACAAAAATAAATCTCTTTGTTGTGAAATACATGTGTTTTTCCTAAATAATTCAATGTGAATCAACAACCAAAATCAGGATCTACATGTACATACATATATTTCACATTTTCCATAAAAAAAAAACTGGGGTTATAACTCTAGAATGAAGATCTGCAGAGGCAGATCCAGGATTTTTTCGAGGGGGTTGACAACCTCGGGTTTTGTCTCACCGACTGCGGAGAGATGGGTGCCGCAGGTATGCACCTGAGGGCCGTAGGTGCGAGCAGCAGAGGGGGTATTGGGAATTTTGAAAAATTATCATCAATTTTCTCGCATTTGAGCCATAACGAACAATGATTTCTGTTCGTTGACAATGTTTCATTTCGTTGACGATTTTCAAAATTTGAAGAATAAATTTCGAAATTTATATATGTTGATTATTGTGAAATTTTGCATACATCAAAGATAGTGCAGACTGTACGTACAAAGAAGTTGCCACATTCACGGAAAAGTTGTTAACGCCTCTTATAAAAGATAGGTTGCCAGGCAACGAAACATACGCCCACAGCAGCTATATCGTCCGGGCAGTCTACAAGAGTTGTCGCATATTTTTACTTTTTTCGGTAATGAAACATTTATAATACACTAAAATCTGATTAAGAGTAACAACTCATTATGTAATTATCAGAAAATCATTAGAATTTGTTTGCTTTTTATAAAGTTTTGCCCACACTAACTAACAGGATGGGAAACATTTAATATGATGGATTTAGCTGTTCAGTTATCAAAATTCATAGAAAATCAAAATATTTGTTCGGTTCAACACCTTAAACTCTGTGTATCAATCTGAAGTCAATCGCATATTAAGTTTGGCCTCTAGAGCATCTACAAGATTTTTTGAAGTGATTTGCGCCAACATGTCTTGGGGATATAACCATATACTGAGGTTTCAACAAAAACGTATAAAATTTCTGACCTCTAGAGAGGGTCAACAAACTTGGTTTACATGCCTTTACAATATTTGCGTGAAGGGGAGCAGCCATGTAGATAGTAAGTATTGAGTCGATTTTCAAACTCAATCTTCATTACGGTGTAAAAGTGATATATTCGAATGAATAGTGATATATTCGGATATTAACTTTGGCCTCTAGAGCGTCCACAAGATTTTTTTAAAGTGATCAAGGGCCATAACTCTGGCACTAATTATCTGAAATCACTGAAAATCAATAGGCTTCTTTGTCTTATGACCTTAAACACAGTGTATAAATTTAAAGTCAATCGGATAGTAACTTTGGCCTTTAGAGCGTCCACAAGACTTTTTGAAGTGATCAAGGGCCATAACTCTGGCACTAATTATCGGAAATTGCTGAAAATCAATAGGCTTCTTTGCCTTATGACCTTAAACACTGTGTATAAATTTAAAGCCAATCGGATATTAACTTTGGCCTCTAGAGCGTCCACAGATATTTTTGAAGTGTTCAAGGGCCATAACTCTGGCAGTAATTATCGGAAATCGCTGAAAATCAATAGGCTTCTTCGTCTCATGACCTTAAACACTGTGTATAAATTTGAAGTCAATCGCATATTTACTTTGGCCTTTAGAGCGTCCACAAGGTTTTTTGAAGTGATCAAGGGCCATAACTCTGGTACTAATTATCGGAAATCGCTGAAAATCAATAGGCTTCTTCGTCTCATGACTTTAAACACTGTGTATAAATTTAAAGCCAATCAGATATTAACTTTGGCCTCTAGAGCGTCCACAAGATTTTTTGAAGTGATCAAGGGCCATAACTCTGGTAGTTATTATCGGAAATCGCTGAAAAACAATAGACTTCTTCGTCTAATGACCTTAAACACTGTGTATAAATTTAAAGTCAATCGGATATCAACTTTAGCCGGATGGGGGCGACGACAATATACGACCACATTTCAATGTGGGCGTATAAAAACTATTCTGTTTTTGTTATTTATCATTATTAGGCTTTCAGACGATCCTGAAAGCCTATTCAGATTACTAAAATTATTTTTTTTTTTATTATTATTATTTACCGCCGGAGCCTATTTCTCCATGATCGAAAAAAGAAACCGACCTGCGGTTCATTTTTCTAACGGGGAAACTATGTGGTGGTTACTAGATAAAGCTATTTTGAAACTACTGCGCAGACCGGAAGTTGCCGAATTTTGAACGTTAGTAAGAAATTAAAAATCGGCCGTAATTTCGTCAATTATTTACCTATTTTCAAACAAATGACATTTTCTGAAACCCTGAATTTTTTCTGAGATAATGGCAATCTTAGATTTTGGAATTCCGAAACTTCGTCGTTGACTTTTCGCGATCGAAAAATGAAAAAAAAATATTTTAGAGACAATTTTGATAATTTTCAAAATTTTCAAATATGTCAGGCCCTATATTTTTGAATTCCTGAAGTCAATCGAATTCCAGTAATATAAGTTTCATTCAGAGTTACTGCCCTTTATTTTTCGATTTTTTTCGAATTTTCTTGCCATTTTGTGAGCTCAGGTTTCATTTTACGGCGGGATTGACATTTCTGAAACTTCTGGAACATGAAGTTATATAGTCCAATACCAACTGATAAAGCAATTTCGACAAGAATCCTTAAACCGGAAGTGGTCGAAATATTGTGCAATATTTAGAAAAAAAAAACGTGATTTCTTCGCCGGATATCAACGGATTAAAGGTATTAAGGTATAGTTGAGTTGCACGGGAATTGGAGTATTGTATGATACCCAATTCATACAGATACGATGACCCAGAAGAAAATTATGGCATGCTGATTTGGACCATTTTTGGACGCTTGTATCTTGAAAACTGCTCCAACGATTTTTCTTAAACAATCTCTATCGATAGTCCCTTCGATAGTCTTTAGCTTGGTACCATCCAATAACACCTTTGAATAATTCGAATAGGACAAAAAAGGGACTGAAAATGAGAAAAAAAGTCGAAAAATCATGAAATTTTTGAAAAAGCTCTTCTATTATTTAATTTTAAGAGATTTTCAAAAAAAGGAAATATATTCAGATAGCTGACCCAATTATGGTTCTAACGATGTATAATATGTAAGCAGTTATTGAAATTCAATTTTCAATATTTTGACATTTTGACATTTTTATCTCTTTTGAAAATAGTATTTCTCAGAAATATTTTATCTGATCGTATAGTGTAGTATATCATTAGAGCTGTTCCCATTCAAACTCCAAAACCGGATGTGAAAACTACTCGACAATGATGTGTATACCGGAAGTACCGGTAGTTCAAAAAACGAAGAAAAGGGTAAAAAATATATATAAAAAAAAAAGAGCTCTTGCGAAAAATTCGGATTCTCTGTCACATATAAGCGTACCAAAACAATTAAAGTGCCGTTGGATAGCTCTATTAATGGACCATCATATCTCATCTAAATGATACGATTTTGATGAATAGAACAAGCCAACAGTGAGGCTGATGTCCCCCGCCGAAATCCCAAAATAAATAGACGACACATATTAATTAATCGCACATTTATTTTATATCATTAGAGAGCCCTGTTCCCATTCAAACTCCAAAACCGGATGTGAAAACTACTCGACAATGATGTGTATACCGGAAGTACCGGTAGTTCAAAAAACGAAGAAAAAGGTAAAAAATATATTAAAAAAAAATAGAGCTCTTGCGAAAAATTCGGATTCTCTGTCACATATAAGCGTACCAAAACAATTAAAGTGCCGTTGGATAGCTCTATTAATGGACCATCATATGTCATCTAAATGATACGATTTTGATGAATAGAACAAGCCAACAGTGAGGCTGATGTCCCCCGCCGAAATCCCAAAATAAATAGACGACACATATTAATTAATCGCACATTTATTTTTTTCAAACGTATCGAGCAATCAAACTGTACAATGAAACTCGAGCAATGAAAATGTACCCTAGTTAGGGGGGACCCTAAGGCAGACAAAAGGGCCCCCACGCTTGACAAAAGGGCCCCTCTGGCCAAGGGGAAAAGGCCCTTGTGTCAGAGTCAATTGTTTCTATACACTGTTACTGTCGAATCCATTACTGAATGAGAATGTAGTCATTGTATTGGCATAAAAATCATCAATCAAGATGAACCTAAGTTATTTTGTCCCAAAGTATCAACCAATCAAATTGCTTATCTCTGCCTATCCTAAGCAGAAAATGCTCATCTTCGAACTCAATCGTTATCTTGTCCCAAAGTATCAACCAATCAAATTGCTTATCTCTGCCCACCCTAAGCAGAAAATGCTCATCTTCGAACTCCATCAAGGCATTGATCTAATAAGCATATACACCAAGTGTGAACATTTTAACTCAATTAGAAGGAGAGTTATTGTGTTCCAAAGTCTCGACCAATCAAATTGCATATCGCTCTGCTTACCCTGAGCAGAAAATGCTCATTATCGAACTTAGTCAAGGTATTACTGTAATGAAACTACACTAAGTTTCATCACTCTCACTTAATTAGAACTAAAGTTATCGTAACTCAAAGCATCAAACAATCAAATTGCTTATCTCTGCTTACCCTTAGCGGAAAATGCTCATCTTCGAACTCCATCAAGGCATTGACCTAATAAACACCTACACCAAGTTTGAACATGGCGGGGGACAAAAAAAATTATGGTATGCCGAAAATCAAGTATTTTCCATATTGGAGCATTTTGAGACGCCCCTTTCTCTAAAACGACGCTACGAGTTTTCTTAAACTTTTTTAACTTAAGGTCCTATTGGTGCCCTAGAGTGTGCACCAAAAAATAAAAGCATTGCAATAATATATGGTGTCCAAAAATGACCTCAATCTTTGAAAAGATAGGTTGGCACTGCCAGGCAGGATACGCCCACATTTTCGAGAGATGGATAGAGAACAAGCAATATTGAAAGTGATATTTCCTACACCATTAAGTCCTGTATTTCATACTGTATTGGGAGCAGCCATTTAGTTGGTCAGTTCCAGTCTGATATTCATGAAATTCGATTATGGTGTGACGGTACACAACCTAGAAATGTGACTTTTCATCAAAATCGGATAAGAATTGTGACCTGTAGAGAGTCCACAACCATGATATACCATTTTTTTACACTATTCACGTACAAACGGCGACCATTTCGTCCGGCAATTTTGGTACGTTTTTCACGAAATTAGAACTCAACCTTCCTCATCAAAATCGAATTAAAATTGTGACCTATACAGGGTCCACAACCATGATATACCATTTTTTTAACAGTAATCGCGTACAAACGGCGGCCATTTTGTCTGTCAATTTTGGTCTGATTTTCCTGAAATTCAAACTCAACCTTCCTTACGGTGTAGCGGTGATATAATCAAACGTTTTTTTAAATCGGATAATAATTGTGACCTCCAGAGGGACCACAAGCTAAAGAAAGGGGGATTTTGCGTATAACCAGGGGCCATAAGTTACGATCCCATATGCGCAAATATCGAAAAGAACCAAGATCTTTGGGTTATAACCATGAATTTCAAGTTTCATCAAAATCGAATTAAAATTATGACCTCCACAGGGTCCACAACCTTGATATACCATTTTTTAACAGTATTCTCGTACAAACGGCGGCCATTTTGTATGGCAATTTTGTTCTGATTTTCCCGAAATTCGAACTCAACCTTCCTTAGGGTGTAACAGTGATATAATCAAACATTTTTTTAAATCGAATAATAATTGTGACCTCCAGAGGGACCACAAGCTAAAAGGGTGATTTTTCGGACAATCAGGGGCCATAATTCAGGAAATTACATTCCGATAGCCGCAAATATCGAAAGGAACCAAGATCTTTGGGTTACAAACATGCATGTCAAGTTTCATTAAAATTGGTTCAAAATTGTGACCTCTATAGGGTCCACAAGCTAAAAACGTGATTTTTCCTACAATCAGGGGTCATAATCCATGAAGTTTTGATCCGATACATGCCAATATCGAAAGCAGCCGAGATCTTTTGGGGATAAACCTATATTTCAAGTTTCGTCAAAATCGGATAAGAATTGTGACCTGTAGAGAGTCCACAAACAAATTGTGGACGGACGGACGGACGGACAGGGGCGACGACAATATACGTCCACATAAAAATGTGGCCGTATAAAAATCGTTAAATTGTGGAAAATGCTCTTTTATTTATCTTTTTTCGAAATGTACTCAAAGAATGTTTCTGACATTTCTGGTACAGGAAGTTAAGTATCTAAACAACTTGTTAAAGCTACCCCAACAATGATAAAAAAAAACGGAAGTAGTCGAAAAAATATCCGATTGACGCCTACGATTTTTCTTAAACTTCTTTTACTCAGAGTCCTATTGGTGGTCTCAAGTTGCATCCAAAGAAAAAAGCATTGCAATAATGTAGGTGTTCTAAAAATGGCCTCAATCTCTGAAAAAAAGTGAAAAATGGTAAAATTATTGAAAATGCTTTTTTAATTAATTTTTTTTCGAAATATACTCCATGAATGTTTCTGACACTTATGGTAGTTAAGTATCTAAACAACATGTTAAAGCTATCCCGACGATGATCCCGGCAGTCCAAGTTGTGCCGTTCGCACGACGTCGTGGCCGCCGTTTCATCTTCCAGGATGACAACGCAAGATGTCACAGGACCAGGATCGTTACAGGTTACCTCCAACAACAGAACATCACCACATTACCTTGGCCAGCACTGAGTCCCGACCTCTCCCTCATCGAGCATGTCTGGGACATGCTTGGACAGAGGTTACGTCAACGTCAACAACGTCCTGCCAATGTCCAAGAACTTGCTGCTGCGATGCAACTGGAATGGGACAATCTGGACCAAACTGACCTTAGACGTCTCATTAGGAGTATGCCACGTCGGATCAATGCTTGTTTGGCAAACAGAGGAGGATTTACCCGTTACTGACTTTGTTGTGATGCTGTGGTAACTTTGCTGTTTGACCCCGGGTATCATTTTACCCTTATAATGGTCAGTCTGTGCCTTACTTAGTCTAACGATCATTTGGAATAAATCGATGAATGTGAACTTCATTTCATTTTGTCATTTGTTTCTTCGTCAGTTTCATTAGGTGATTTTAATAACACTTAAAAATCAAATATCCCCTACTTTTTTTGAATAGTATATATAATTGAGTATCATCGGCATACAAGTGAAAACTGAGACCATATTTTCTAACAATATCACCTAATGGTGACGTATAGAGGGTAAATAAAATCGGTCCAAGAACAGAATCCTGGGGAACCCCAGATAACAAAACAGATTCAGACGACGATTTACAATTAACTAAAATACACTGTTTTCTACCCACAAGATAGCTTTCTAAAAGGTTAATGCAGAGCCACAAATACCGAATTTAAACTGTATTATGTTGTTTATATTGCACACAAGTGACTATACATAAGTGTATGTTAGAAATCACAAGTGGATCATTTGGTAAGGTTTTCTTCTTAGTCAAGTCTACTGTTATTTTCATAAATAATGATATACCATTTTCATTATGTGGATTGGATGAAAAAAAACCCACTATGCTAGTTAATTCTTGCAAATACTTTCCATGGTAATAAATGTTAGGTCATAAGGCCAGTCAACCAATAAGTTCAATTCAACTACCAGAAATTGTAAAGTTGCAATCCCAGATTTCACAAGTCATCATGAAAAAAATTGGTTTCAGTTTATAGCAGGGTTCTTAATCCATTTTGAAATGAACCGGCTATGGGCACCCCCCCAACCGATAGTTGTCTTTTGAACAACAGACATTTTGGTTTATGCATACTTTATTCACGTCAAATATTGCGTAACGTTACGGTAGTCCGTGAAATATAAATATAACTTCTAATAAACAAAGCCAGTGTTATTATTCCATACTAGTATTCATATGTCCATACATTATTGAAATTTATAGTCAAATTTTGGCAACTTGCATAATGCATAATCTACTTTTGCTTTCATCCAAACAAACAGAAGTTAGAATTATTTAGTAAAAAGAAAAACTAGACGCAAATACAAATACGTTCGTTTTTTAATTATTTTATACGTAAACACTTGTCAATATATAAAAGTATATTTGTGATAATAAAACAATGTAGCACAAATTATTTTCCGTGAATAGTCGGGGCTCGGAAATATGCCGTACGGGCGAAAGGTCACGTGGCCAATTGTGATTCAGAATAGTTTATTTTTAGTGTTACCGGTTCTCGCAAAAAGTAGATTTTAATAACCTATATGAGACAAAACATTTTCTGTGAATTTTTATCAAATGAAAGACGTTTGAAAGGAGCTAACTATTCAGATCTAAAATATCTTCTAGTCTTCAACTTTGGGTGACCTATATTGGACGTGGGAGGATCTCAAGCTTTTGGAACTTCCAAATACAATGCCTACGTGCATGCTTGAAGTTCAAGGTCAGCGCCGCCATTATTTTCGGCTATTCTTTTACTTGGCATGAATTAACTCAACGAAGTTGTTTATTTACGAAATGAGCCGAGAAGGATTGACACTGAAGGTATTCATTGCATTGATTGACTCTAAAGATGGGTTAATTAATCCACGACTAATAATTACCTCTTTGTAATCGGCCGAAAATAGATTGATACATGACACCGTAGGTGTAGTGACTTGTTGTTCATTGTTTAATCAATCAGCATGATAATTAACTCTTTGTAAATCGGCCGAAAGCTGATTGATATAAGATACCATAGTGGCTGATTCATTGTTTTACGATTCGGCTAGATTAAAGACCAATCGGCTAATGCCGACAAAAAACAGCCGATTAAGACCCCTGGTTTATAGGGCAAAAATATTACCAAAAATACAGAAAAAAAGAACAACACAATTACAGAAAGAATACTAAATACCAAAATTGAAAAATTATGGACCCCAATGACTTCTCAGATTCTATTTAAATTGGCTCATTCCAGCGCTCTTCTCCCAGTAGGGCATCCTTTGCTGGGACCTGATCTGGGCCTTTACTGTGCTCATGGTCTGCCAATGGCTTTCCTGTGCTCCTCATGGGCTCAAAGTACCGGTATGCATGGTCAATCGCATGAATCACAGGGCGAGTCCATTGAACAAACTGAACTACTGTTGGGAACCATCAACTCAATGGGGTTGAGAAAGTGGTTCTATGACAATTACCTCCTGATAACCACCTCATGACAATTAGGGTTACACCATAACATTGCACTATAAACCTCAGAATGCCTCGTTCGGCATTTCTGTCCAAACGAGGTAAAAAAAATGCCTCGTTCGTCTGGAGTTCCAAAACGAGGTTTTTTAAATTGCCCTGTATTTGGAACAAGGTATTTTATTCAGAACGAGGCTTGATAAGAATGCCTCGTTTAGTAAACATGTTTTTTTTTCGAGATAGCTATTAGCCGTATTTGCTATCAGCAAATTTGTAAAAATTAAAATTTATGTCATTTAATACGAAAATAAAACCAGTCGAAACTGTGAAATTATAATCAGAGAAATAGACAAGACAAGAATACACACCATACCATAATTTATTTTCACATTATTAATATCCATATGTCTTCATAATTAAACGTTTTAATTAAATGTTAATGTTTTAATTAAATGCTTTATTTCCCATTTAATTGATAATTGGTATAAGCCAACAAATTAATCTCTGCGTGTTTATGTAATTTTGCTCCAGTAATATTTTGTGGAATGTTATGGGGTTTCAACAGAAACAGTCAATGTTATAGTCAAGTTATTTTTTTACAATAAATATAAATAATAAACTGGCGTATTGGAAATAAGAAGTGAAATTATATGCTTTTTTGATTAATAAGAATGGATTATTTATATAGAACAGATAAACACTAATTTGTTGTCTGCGATATCAGTTAGGTGTAGGTGTAAAACTATTGCAGACACATAGCTATCTTGATTAATTTATTGGACCCAATAAATTGTCACAACACCACAGTTGTTTCTTAACACCTATAACTGATTGGGCCAATAAATCAATCAAGGTAGCTGATGTTGCTTTACACCTACATCTATGGCGTGTATTCTTGTCTTGTCTATTTCTCTGATTAGAATATCATAGTTTGGACTGGTTTTATTTTCGTATTAAATAACATAAATTTTAATTTTTACAAATTCGCTGATAGGAAATACTGCTAATAACTATCTTGAAAAAAACCATGTTTAGTAAACGAGGCATTTTTACTAAGCCTCGTTCTGAACAAAATACCTTGTTCCAAAAACAGGGCAATTTAAAAAAACCTCGTTTTGGAACTCCAGACAACGAGACATTTTTTTTACCTCGTTTGGACAGAAATGCCGAACGAGGCAATCTGCAGTTTATAGTGTTGCGGACACTGTATATAGGCCATAGGTCCAGCTAGGCCACACTTACAAATTGTGGGGCACTGTAGGTGGACAAGTTTAAGAATTGTAGGGAACAAAAGGTGGGTCATGGGGTATAACTAATATTTTATTTCATAAAATGAAATATAGATTAGGGAACAGGCTAGGAAGGTGAGCATGGTAAACCTTGTTGTAAACTATCAATTAGATACAGGAACCTCAAAATTCCTACATCTGTTTTCCACTCATTTGCTTGGCCATTATTGTTGATTGAAAGTTAAATCATGAACATACACGCTGTCTTTTAGGGATACTCTCACGTTTTTGTCATGTGCACAAAATATGGGTGTTTCTCAGGGAATTCTTTATTTTTTCGGGTAAGATTGGGTGTTTTTTTCTTTCCATACATATATACCAAATATGGCATACTCTTATAGGAAGTAAATTAAATACTTTCGTGGAAATGTATCTTTAAATTATTACCAGTCTGGGTTATTGTTTAATACATGTACATGTACATACACTATTAAACTCGGAAAAGAATATTTCCAGTCTGTGACAATTTTTTGTCAATGAGGCAGTGATCTGAACTGAGTAACCATCTGTTTGACCCGTTCACATTTTATAACTTAGAATTCATCAGCATGGTTCCAATTTGAAAATATCATTCCATTGTGTTATAATGTAAATGGGATTATAGTAATAACTCCTTTGCTTGGATAAAAACATTATGTCATAAGTTTAGTCTATTTGAGTACATTTCATAACAAAATCACTGAACATTTTTTCAACAGATAATTGAAATTCCATCTACATTGTTAATGAGATAAATCTAAAAAATAATCTTGCTCTGATTAACAAGTACTTGACCTTTACCCAAATATTGACCTTATTATTTCCTTTATATTTATAGTTTGTCATTTTGTAACCTACATACATGTAAATACATGTATTTATTCAGGACATAAATTATCATTGTTTAGTAGTATTCTGATAACTTTGACCTAGTTGACGCCAAGTAATATTAATCAATGTAGATAACAATTTCATTTTTTTTTCTTTATTTATAACAAGTACAGTATATATATATTTTAAGAAGGAAGGAATTATTGAGATTTAAAGATAATTGCGACCTTTATAATAAGTCGTCTATATAAACCATCTGCATCATCCCAAATGCTTTGTTCCGATATATATATTGTCTAGAAAAGGTCATCACAAACAACAGCAGCCACAAATTTGGTTGCCACATGAAACTGGCCAATAGGCACACTTAATTCCAGCATGTTTAAATTTATCTTGGAAATCATGCAGGCTGAAAAGAGGTCATACAGAAAGTAAGAGAGGTAATAAATAAAAAGATTAAGGACTGAATAATTCTCACATCATGGTACCTACTCCCAGGCAAATTACAAAACAATTCAATAGTCTTATATTTATTAAAAATGTTGTCAACTGTGTGACTCAGAGTCAGGGGTAAGTTACATGTAACTTGTCAGCAAATCATATTTTACAAACATATTTTTGGAAAATTTAAAGGCCTATGTATAAAGGCTAAAATGTCACTTGCACTGACTGACAAGTGAGAACTAGAATTGAAACCAAACGTTTCTCTCAGTTCACAGCAATATTTATACACAGACCACTATGACCCACACTATTTAAACAAATAATATTTTAAGTCAAATGAATTGTAACTGATATTGCCGGTAATTCCTTGTGACCTTTGACTTGTAAAGTGTTAGAAAAGATTGGATGAATAATAAGTAAATATGACATGACTTCGAATATCATTAAAGTTGAACCTTATGACTATTCAAGCAGTCCCACTTATAGTGCCAGAAACCTTGAAAAGAAAATCTCATAATTAGGGATCAGTTGGTAGACAAGTGCATACCCTTTTCAAAGAAAGAGACAATTATTCAATCCATGAACATTTTTATTGTTGTTCCAACTTAAATGAAATTTCATTTCAAGTAACAAGGCATACATGTACTTCACACAAGTGTTTCGTTTGACTAAACCTAATTCCACTCAACACTGCTGTAATGAAAGTAAATTTAATGTTCCAAACGGTCAATAGTCTGATTAACAAAAAATACCTAACTGCATAACAATATCATTCGGGTTTAAACAGAGCTCCATCTATGTTTACATAACGTTACGTCATGACTCACAACATTTATTACGCCCCAAAAACCAGTACATAGCAGAATATTGCAGAAAAACAAATTGCATGACAAACGAGGTTATCAAAAGAAAGAAAGACAGAAATGTTGTTTAATGGCACGTTAGCTCTAACTGGGCTATAACGAGGTTATCAAAAACAGCTACAATGTAAATAGGCAACGAACAATACTTTCACTGTTTTTAATACCTTAAATCACTGTATAAAGTTTTAGGGAGGACTCAAGATTAAACAAAGGCCTGTCATGTTGCTACAGATTTCATTGAACAAGAAGAATAGACACACTCCCTCAAAAGCTCAAGTATCAGAAGTCAATTCAGCAATGGCAAGAAAGGGATTTCTCGGGCCTTTGCTTCAGGAATATGGTGTGTAGGGTTCTTTTAAATTCATGTCAACTTCTACACAGGGCCTTGAATTTATGTCCCCTCTGAATAACTATGTCTCTGTACCAAAACCCTACCTCTTGCACCATTAACACAAGGAAAATGTTTGGAAAATCACTACAATCGCCTGAATGTTTTTAAAAAAGCTAAAATAAACATATGCTATGTAGACCAAAGTACATGTAGCTGCAGAAAAATTGTAACTCTGAATCTGTTTTTCATAATGTTCTCAAATTTCAATACACGATTCAAGAAAGATGATGAATGTTTAAGGAAAGTTATTTATTCAATTAACCCAAGGGTTAAAATAGAAAATTTTATATCATTGTTGCATACAATTTTGTAAATCACATGTTTTTAGCTTTGATACAGGATGTGATCCATGAGCTCTTCTACATGTGATCACAGACAGGTCATCCATTATACCTATCTGTGAACAGTACAGACTTAAAAGTGGTGACAGAACAGGAAAAAGGCATTACAAACTAATAGCATTTGCTAGAGAATAAACAACACATCAACAAAAATCCAGAAACCCTGAAGACAAACTCACTGACAAGGAACAACTAAAACATAGCACAAAGACATTGTATTAAATTGCAAGCAGTGAATCATAAAAATAAAGTACAGCCATAAGGAATATAAAATTGTACTGAACTAAAACTAAATATGGCCACTGCATTAAAAAAAAATAGGTTGCCAGGCAACGAAACATACGCCCACACAGCAGCCAAATCGTCCGGGCAGTCAACAAGAGTTGTCGCATATTAAGGAATTATCAGAAAATCATTGGAATTTGTTTGGTTTTTATAATCAAACGTTTTTTTTTTTTAAATCAGATAATAATTGTGACCTCCAGAAACACCACAAGCTGAAAAGGGTGATTTTTCGTACAATCAGGGGACATAATTCAGGAAGTAATGACCTGATGGGCGCAAATATCGAAAGGAACCAAGATCTTTGGGTTATAAACATACATGTCAAGTTTCATCAAAATCGGTTCAAAATTGTGACCTCTATAAGGTCCACAACCTTGATATAACATATTTTCACACTATTCGCGTACAAATGGCGTCCATTTTGTACGAGAGATAGACAGAGAACAAGCAATACCGAAAGTGATTTTTCCTACAATCAAAAGCAATAATTCATTAAGTTACAATTTGAAATGTGCAAATATCAAAAAGAATAAAGACCTTTAGGTTATAAACAAGCAATTCAGGTTTCATCAAAATCGAATTAAAATTGTGACCTCTACAGGGTTCACAACCTTGATATACGATTTTTTAACAGTATTTGCGTACAAACGGCGCCCATTTTGTGTGGCAATTTTGTCCGATTTTCCCGAAATTTGAACTCAACCTTCCTTACGGTGTAACGGTGATTGAGTCAAACGTTTTTTTAAATCGGATAATAATTGTGACCTCCAGAGGGGCCATAGGCGATTTTTCGGACAATCAGGGGCCATAATTCAGGA
Source organism: Patella caerulea (assembly GCA_036850965.1). NCBI lineage: Eukaryota > Metazoa > Mollusca > Gastropoda > Patellidae > Patella > Patella caerulea. The sequence goes on along the minus strand of JAZGQO010000001.1, from coordinate 41,332,894 downwards.
AGTTACGATCCGAAATGCGCAACTAACGAAAGGAACCAAGATCTTTGGATTATAACCATGCATTTCAAATTTCATCAAAATCGAATTAAAATTGTGATCTCTACAGGGTCCACAACCATGATATACAATTTTTTAACAGTATTTTCTGTACAAACGACGACCATTTTCCCGAAATTCGAACTTGACCTTCCTTAGGTTGTAAAGATGTTATAATCAAACGTTTTTTTAAATCGGATAATAATTGTCGCCTCCAGAGGGGCCACAAGCTAAAAAAAAAAAGGCGATTTTGCGTATATAATCAGGGGCCATAATTCAGGAAGTTACGATCTGATATGCACTAATATCGAAAGGAACCAAGATCTTTGGGTTATAACCATGAATTTCAAGTTTCATCAAAATCGAATTAAAATTGTGACCTCTACAGGGTCCACAACCTTGATATACCTTTTTTTAACAGTATTTGCGGACAAATGGTGGCCATTTTGCATGGCAATTTTGGTCCGATTTTCCCGACATTCGAACTCAACCTTCCTTAGGGTGTAACGGTGATATAATCAAACGTTTTTTTTAAATCGGATAATAATTGTGACCTCCAGAGGGACCACAAGCTGAAAAAGGTGATCAGGGGCCATAATTCAGGAAATTACGTTCCGATACGCGCAAATATCGAAAGGAACCAAGATCTTTGGGTTATAAACATGCATGTCAAGTTTCATCAAAATCGGTTCAAAATTGTGACCTCTATAGGGTCCACAAGCTAAAAACGTGATTTTTCGTACAATCAGGGGCCATAATCCATGAAGTTTTGATCTGATACATGCCAATATCGAAAGCAGCCAAGATCTTTTGGGGATAAACCTATATTTCAAGTTTCGTCAAAATCAGATAAGTGTGGGCGTATAAAAATGTGATTTTTCGTACAATCAGGGGCCATAACCCATGAAGTTACAGTCCGATACATGCCAATATCGAAAAGAACCAAGATCTTGGGGTGAAAAACCTATATTTTAAGTTTCATTGAAATCGGATAAAAAATGGGACCTGTAGACTGTTCACAAACAATTGTGGACGGACGGACGGACGAACAGGGGCGACGACAATATACGTCCACATGAAAATGTGAGCGTATAAAAATCATCCCAGATATATCTTAGTGAATTTAGGAAGTCTCTTAGAAACCTGTTTTCTCAACTATCAGAATGTCTATGGTATCTACATACTACTGGAATATATAATCTAATCAAATAAAATAAAACCAAGTACGAACAATCCAAACCATTAGACAGAATTCAAAGTCGCCACAAAACGTTATAGGCAAAATAGTGTAATCAGCAAATGGACTGCTCCCTGTGTACAAAATACACGACAAACAGTGGTAACAGGTGTCCAGAAGAGTAAGCTTACCCTGCCTGGCAATATACTATAGTCGTTACAGACTGCAATTTTGACAAGACCCAAGGAAAATGGCAGATACATCCAATTTTATATAATTTGGATGAAATTATTTTCAAATTCTAGACTTTAATTCTAGACTTTCTAGACTGTCTTGGGTTTTGAATTTTGACCAATTAAATTGATTACTGCTACTTAGCATGAGCACAAAAAGCTCATCATCGAACTTAGTCATCGAAACAACGTTTGCCAGCATGACAACATCCGTGCCCACACCAAAAGAATTACTTGGGACTTTCTACAGCAGAACGGTGTCACATTATGCACTGGCCGGCCCTTCGTCCGATTGAACATCTTTGGGATCAATTTCAAAGGTGACGTAATAATGTCACACCAAGACCAAACGCAGCCAATGGATTATGTCAGGCTTTTCTGAGAGTGTGGTTCCAGGTGCCAATGGAGTTCATCAATCGCCTGGTTCACTCCATGTACGGATGTTGCGCTGTTGTTATTGACACTCGCGGTGGACACGCCAGATACTGACATATAGACTTTGTACAGATTATAAACCAAGCCTTCCACTTCAAAATTTTCCCAACTGGTCATTTTCCTCACAGACATAATAAGAAGCCAAAAACTTCATGTTATCGAAATGTTGATCGGCTTTAATTCGGTCAAGAACAGTCACACAAAAAATCCAATCTCACATCGACATTTATACCCACCCATCCCATCACCCTAATAAATACAAGAACACATGTCATCAATTATTATCATTTATTTATTTATACATTCATAAGATATAACAATAACAAGATACAATTATTCATCAAAAGTACACTATTTTTTTAATTTGTTTACAACATCACCCGTATATACTTGTCGGTTTTTACAGAATTTCCATTTCTGCAAGCGGTGGACCCTCCATAGAAATCCCCATTAATTGGTCAAGCCTTTTCATGCTAAAGGAACATTGTAGCTTCGTTTTTATTACGTTTTGGTGTGAGAATCCCTGCTCAAAGTCAACGCTCAGGTTGGCCAATCCTAATATTGTCAATCGGTTGAGCAAGTCGTTGTAACTATGTGTGGGGTAATTTTCTTTATCGGTGGGCTGACACTAGTGGTTAATGACTGTCTGTCCTCTGTTACGACAGAGATGATGTCATCTTACAGACGCTCATCACCCTTTTCCTTCATTAATTCCTCCCCTATATAACTTATAAGTGGTGTTATTTCTAGAAATTGTATCAATTTAGGACCGTCGAGTCTAAACATTCTCGTAATGTCATGGAATTGTGATGATTAATCATTAATGTGTTAACATACTGTTCACAAAAAATTGCTTTGATCCATTTAGTAAGATTGATTTGATTAAAGTGCTTATCTGATTTTGAAATCGTACAAACGTTTTTTTTTTTGCTGTTTAGTATATATGATATACATGTATGCTACATGTAAGTCTTATCATGCTGACTGAGTTATCATGTTCTGAAGTCCCACCCATTTGAAAGGCAGGGGACAATCAAATATTGGTTTAATTTTTTTTTTTTTGAATAGACTACATGTTGAATATAACATAATGCAACTCTGCAACCATAATGCATATTATTATAAACATATACTTCATCATTTTAAATGACTCTATTTATATAGTAAATAAGTACTCAGTTTTATTCAATTTAAAGTAATATTTGTACAGTGAAACATAAACTGGCTGAGGCTAATATAAATTTCTGATAATAGCTTACAGGGTCATTTGTACTAAAAACTGATTTTTTGAGGTGAACTACTTTAGATACTGGATTTCTTCAAACTTTCTATTCTAATCAAATTTACAACTGTTTACACTTAACTTGAATGTGATTATCTACTTTACCAAGAGAACATGAGTGACTTTTTTTTCTTTATATCAGTTCTGAGCATATAGTTCAAGTTCACGCATGTAATCCAAAAAAATGATTACATCTAACAATCATTTATGGCAATACAGATACCCCAAGACAAAAAAAACAAAACGATTTGTCATAAAAAAAATACATTCAATTTGATTAATAACTGATGCTTTTGTACTTAATGTGGGAATCACGTTGCTAAGTGGGTAAGACACTCGCTCGCTAGCATAAATGTTGGGTGTTGGATCCCTGCATTGGTCGTTAAAGTTCATCCAGATTTTCTGTCATGGTTTCCCCTTGTCAGTGATGCAGGACGGAAAGCCTGACAAGGACAGCTGTCTAGTCATTCGGATGGTACGAATAACTGAGGTCCTGTGTACATATTGGTGTGTACGTAAAAGATCCCTTGGCAGTTAGAATTCGATATAAGAATCGGTCACAGTGCCGCTCTGTTTGGACAGAATTTCCCTCATACATGTAGCACACTGTATGGCTTATGTCCGTATTCATTAGCCCAGTTTAGGAGCAGAACAGTAGGAAGTTAAACACCATTTCACTCCATTTTGTACTTTTATATTCTGTATCAAATATTCAAAAAGACCAAATTTGACTTATTGCAATGTATTTGATTGAAGAGTCCATGGGAAAAACTATCTAGGTCACATTTACATGTCTTGTGTTTTATGTTGCTGATGTCAACCTTCCTGAAACAGTAGCCGCTGGAATGAAATGGGGTTTTATATTGTCAACATATTGTCAACAATATACCTCACACAATTACAAGATTTCAAATGTTTATTTTTTAAGTGCACATCAATGTGTACACTTTAATTAAACTCAGTTTTTCGTCATATCTTAAACTATCTGTGTTGTCATATCTTAAATTATCTGTAAGACCTGCAGGCGTGAAATATGCTGGGCTATTGAAATTAAGATTGTAGTGAAAAGGTGAGACAAATCCAACTATCCATCATTGATATAAATGTGTTAAGATATGAGTTGTTCAAACATTAGTCCAGCAGATGTGAAATCTAGGATAATTCTAAAGGCTTATGCTGACTAAAATATTGTACAAAATTATCTAAATTTATTTTCTTATTAACAATGATTTCTCTTTAGGTCCTGAGTAAGAAAGTTCATATTACGAATACATTTACTGCACATACATTGTACATGTACATAAGTATCATTAGGTCTTCTTGTATTACAGAACACTCATGACCATGAATACATTAATTCGAATAATACAATATGCAACCTAAATACCTATTATTTACTAATTTTAAGGGAAAGTCCCAAATATCACAGGATCCCACAAATAAAAGGGAATTTATTCATTTCACTAAAATACATTTCAAACTGGTGCTTCAATTTAAAATTTTATATTTAATGCAATTTAATCCACTTGGTTAATGACCACTTATTATCAACTTCCATTGAGCTGAAAAAAAGTCATCTTGACTTGTAATGGTACAAAGTTCTTAAATATGATGTCTTTTATAGGGCTAATAATAAGCATTTTCGTTATGTATATTTTTGGGGGGACACACATTGATGCCATCATTGTGACCTCAATGTTTATGGCCACTGGCCACAATCATTAGAAATTCAGGTGATCTTAAAATGACCATATACAGTCTTCAAATTAGTAAACAAACATATTTTTAACTATTGAGATGTGTCTTCAGCCTTTAGAAGTAGCAGGTAAATCGTTTGGGTATATGTGCATGCAAACAAAGTATAACAAAGTACTCTCTGACATTTCTGAGGTCAAATAATTTGATACATGTACATCATTTTAACTTTTAACATTTGTAAAAGATTATCCTAGTGGTAATTATTGGAATACTTTCTACCTGCTGGCTCAGATTATCACATATTAGTAAATAAGACGATGGGCTGGTATGATAAGCCTATAAATCATGACATTAAAAAAAACCCTTTACAGGTACAAGTGCGGTATTTAAGATATTCCTGGATTAGGAATGAGGTAAAGGCACAGATCAATTTACAGAACATGTAGAACTTGATATAAATAAGACCCTGTCACCCGGTATTTTTTTATGAAAGCTGATTGACGGTGCAATTTCATGTGCTCTAGAATGATCTAAAAAATTTCATTAATTTGACAATTTTATGTGGATATGCATTACATTTGGCTTGTACTTGGGGCTTTTTATAGTAAAATTAGTGCTTTTAAAGGTCATGGCTAGTTGGTGAAATCGATCATTCAATTTTATGTGATTCTATACAAGGCAGTTACAATTAGAATTTTTATAAATTAGATTGTATGCAAAATTTGCCTCAAGTCCGCTCTGCATAGTTGAAATATAAACTGCTGGACAATATTTTTATTAGTTTTCAAGGCAATATCTTACTTAAAGTCAGCAATTCAATGATTTGGTTTTTGATAATTAAAAGAATTCATAATTATGATATTACTCAAAAGTGTTAGATTGATAATACCACTGGATAATGTAAACTAAACTATTGTAGAGGCCACACATAAGAACACGATCATTTAATAGATTTAAGATTATCCTATGGACGCCCAAAGGGATTAAGTTAATATCCGATTGACTTTAAATTTCTGCACTGTGTTTCCGATCATGTGACCAAGAAGCCTATTGATTTTGAATGATTTCAGATAGTTGCTGTCAGAGTAACGACCTTTGATTACTTTGAAATATCTGTGGACGCTCTTGAGGCTGAAGTTAATATTATATCCGCTTGACGTTAAAATTATGCACAGTCTAAATGTCATGTGAAAAACTCAAGTGATTTTCAATGTTTTCCATTAACTATTAATATCTTATTGCCCTTGATTACTTTGAAATCTCTTGTGATGCGCTAGAAATATCTGATTGACTTTAGGTTTATCCTTATGTAAATATTTACATGCTATGTTGTTTTTTGTTTTTCTAATTTTAATTATTAGCCTTTGTCATAAATTATGTTCATGCTTTTCTTTTTCTTCTTAAAATGTTTTTTGGATATTTGTATACTGCCTCTTATGGGGTGTTAAGATACAATAAAATCTTTCTATCATCTATCTTTCGGTGTAACACATAAACTAGTTTTTCAGGTTTAGTTTTAAGAAAATAAATATTGTACAATTTAAACAATGTAATTCACATATCTGTCATATACATGTACATGTATTATAATTAATACAGTAGAATCTGCATTAAGCAGCCACCCACAGGAAATTTTAGGATTGACCGGGAGTGGCCTCTTAATAAAATCTCGAGTTTTTTGTGCCGACATCAATTAATATTACGCTTGGGTGCACTTGCATCGGTAAATTTGGCCGTCGCTGAATCTCGGACATAACTTCCGTAAACATGTCATTTTGTCCCAACCTTCAATACTACTGTCTATCATTGTCATGCATTCGATAATATTTATCCATTTTTGTAAAATTGTTTACAGACATCAATTAATATTACGCTTGAATGCATTGGAAGCAAACACCAATGCAATACTTCACTTGCATCGGTAAATTTGGCCGTCGCTGAATCGCCGACATAACTTCTGTAAACTTGTCATTTTGTATTATTACAGGTGGCGCTAAAAAACGTCTATTTAACGACATAGCGGCTTTCAGTTTATTCAATCAGTATCAAATAATGTCCCGTTACGTGTGAAAACAATGATCAGGTTTGTCGTTTAATAAAACAAAAGATTAATTAACAGATAATCCTGGGTTAATTGGTATTTTCATAGTTCTTTTTATCTGATTTGCGGGAGTCCAGTTAATTGATTACTACTCACGGGATTAGCGGGGGTGTTACGAAGAACGAAAAGATTGTATCATTCAACAATGGCCGTTGAATGGGCGATGTTTTGTTAAATTCATTTGCAAAATAGTGACCGCTGGCCGCGTTAGAGGAGTGACCGTTGAATAAGGAGATGAAACAATAGTATTTTTACGAGGGGAATTTATTGTGACCGCTTACAAGGAGATGTCGCTGAATAGGAGTGGCTGCTCATACGGATTCTACTGTAAATCAGTAGCTATTATATCATTTCAAATCACGTTTCTGGGTTAACAATATAGCATGGTTGTACGTGTACATGACCTAATAATAGAAAAATAACATTCACCAATTTAAAACTAAATTTAATCTAAGGATATTGGTAACAAAAACAAAAACTTAAATAAGTAAATAATTATTTGTGCCATTCGAATCACTTTCAAACTATAACACATACATTGTAATGAAAGTGGAATGTCTATAAAAGAGATAGCATTTCCACTAACCATTTGGAATGAAATTGATATTGGAAAATGGGGGCTGTTAGTGTACATGTAGAAGGTGAAAATGGGGAAATTTTAAAACTAAGGCAAGGAACACATATTTGCAAATCATAATTCAAACTTACTGCATGGCGCCTACCCCACATTATTTAAACTGTATTCATTCACTTTACAAGTATTTGCTTGAAAACACTGATCAGAAGAGAATAATTTTTGAAACATCACAGGAATAATTACTGTAGTATTAAACATTGTTGTTCCATAAGTTAATTTATACCCATTTATTGTTATAGCCTATATATTATTTACAAATCATGGCTCTAAAGGATTATCATGTTTTAACATTTGATCTAGACAATAACTGAATATTGGGCCGATCTGAACCACTACTAATTAACTTGGTGTATAAGAAAAACCATAAAATATAATAATGTTAATAATAAATAATATGGGATCTTTATTTTATGACATATTAAATATCAACTATTAGAAGATCTTTCTAAAAAAACAAAATGCGAAATAATCCTCTATAATTTCTAAAGTATATTTATCTATTGACAATAAATTGGCTAGAACTGATCATATAAAATATAGGACTATCTTGAAGTCCACGATCATCAACCCAGAAATCAGCGCAATTAACAGCACATACATACATACATAGATACATCATCGTTATACTAATATTACTAACCGGGTATTGAATATATTGTTTCTGCCATTCTGGTGTGAGATGAGCTCGAAGATGCTCTGCAAATTTCATGACTGGAACTGTTCTCCTGCAATGTAAGTATTAAGTGTATCCCGACATTTAGCTGGTTGTTATTGAAATAGATATATATTAGATAATGAACAGCACAGCTTAAGGCAGAAAGAAACCTGTGAAAGGTTTGTTGTTGTCGGAAGTTCTCTCGATAATAAATTACAAATTGAAGTTGTCTCCCGTAGATAAAGCAAAATAAAGTTTAGGTTATCCAGTCTTTGGGATAACGCAAGTGCGGAAGCACGATTTACCCAAATCTACTCAAATCTACCCACATCTACCCAAATCCACCATTATTTCAACTGATATCACAATAATTTATATCGATAATTGATATATACAGTTCTTTCTGTCAAATTGTCATTTTAAATTTAAAATCGTAGCGTTTTTGTGTCAGAATATCCTTGTTGAATATCTTGATCTTCTTCTTCCAGTCATTACCCAAATTGTGAATACAAGTCTATGTATAGGAGTATAAAGATGCGTTTGTAAAACCCCTTATTAAGAAAACTTCTCTTGACCGGAATGTGTTTAAGAACTATAGACCTGTCTTTCCTCCCCAAAATCATTGAAAAGGCAATAACAGGCGCGGATCCAGGATTTTTTGCAGGGGGGGGGGGTGTCTAGGTTTGATAATTGCTTAACTAATTGCGCTCAACCGATTAATTTGGTAAATTAGATTCAAGTTGGTTCGTTCTGGCGTATTTCCGGAAGGTAAATTCCAAAATTACAGGTCTAAATCGCCAATAAAATCGCATAAAAAAAATTTCAAGTCTGAGCAGGGGGGGGGGGGGGGTCCGGACCCCCTGGACCCCCCCCCCCCCCCTTCTGGATCCGCGCCTGAATAAACAATCGAATACAGTCTTTCGTGGTTTCTCGAAATCTCTTAGACCAATTTCAATCTGCTTACAGACCACATCATAGCACCGAGACAACTATTCTTTGTGTGCTAAATGATCTGCTGCGCCCTGTAGACAATGGTAAACTTGTGTCTTTGACCCTGTTAGAATTGTCTGCCGCATTCGATTTTGTCGATCACGAAATTCTCTTAGTAAGACTTAATCAAACCTTTCACATAACTGGTACGGCCTTTTTTTACCCAATATCTTATTTGACAGTAGATATCGCTTGTATGATAAATTACATAATCTACTGCGATATCTCCTTAGGAGATATCACTTTACATGAATTTGATTGGTCAATCAAAAAGGAACTACTTTCTTTTATTTTAAAGAAACCACTTATTTTAAATAAAAAGGGACCTTTTTTTTTGTTAAAAAGAAACTGTTTTTATTTAATTGACTTTGAAGGAAATACTGGGTCAATATATAGGACTTTGCAATAGCTAAACTGCAGTCAAAAAACTGATGTATCACTACGCAGTAATGAAATTAGGTCCAGTAAAGGTGAAATTTATACCAAAGAATTATATTTATTTATTTCTGCACGTAAGAAAGGATTGGGTGATAAATAAAATCTCCAACTCGTGTTTTTTGATATCAAAAAATATCAACACTCGTTGATAAAGTAAAAAAAAAACTCGGCAGAGCCTCGTTTTTTTACATTATCAACTTGTGTTGATATTTTTTGATATCAACAAACACTCGTAGGAGATTCTCTATATAATGGATTAAATCTTATCTTACTGATAGAAGACAGAAGATCATTATTAACAAATCTCATTCAGAGTTTGCAAACCTTAATTGCGGAGTGCCTCAAGGATCTGTTCTTGGACCGGTATTGTTTATACTGTACACACGATGTCTGGGGGATGTTATAGACCAGTTTGATATAAGCCATTTCTCTTACGCTGATGATACACAGTTAATCAGTAAGTTTAAACAAGAAAATGTTCATGATTCTTTTGACAATACCACTCGCTGCTCCAAAGCTGTTAAATCCTGGATGAATAATAATAAATTAAAGTTAAACGATGAAAAAACAGAAGCAATACTTGTTGGAACACCACAGCGTCTCTCATAAACTCCTGATTCGTGTCTTGTAATATGCGACTCTAGTATTGAATTTGCAACAAGGGTTAAAAATCTAGGTGTTATATTTGATCCGTCCTTAACAATGGAAAAACAGGTTGATCAGTTATGTCGTGTTTGTAATTTTCATCTCCGTAGTATAGGAAACATTCGTCATCTATTGACTGCTGCTGCTTGTCATCTTTTGGTGCGGTCTCTAATTTTCTCAAGATTGGACTATTGCAATAGTGCTCTGGCTGGAATATCTCAACATTTATTAGAACAACTGTGCCAGAATCATCACAAGAACAGTAAAACGCCAACATATAACATCTGTCCTTAAATCGCTTCACTGGTTACCCATAGAGGCTCGTATAAACTTTCAAATCCTAACACTGGTTTACAAATCTCAGCATGATTCAGCTCCAACATATGTCACAGATCTTATGCATCCGTATGTACCAAACCGACCACTCCGTTCACAGAATAATCTATCACTTGTTGTACCTTCAACTAAATTAAAATCTTTTGGTGATAAAGCCTTCAGTGTATATGGTCCACGACTGTGGAATGACTTACCTGACAAAATAAAGTGTTCAGAAACAGTTGCTCAATTTCGGTCTAGACTTAAGACACATATGTTCACGATGTATTATCCACAGGAGCTATTAACTTACAGCGCTTAGAGCATGCTCATGGATGGATTAAGCGCTATATAAATGTACATTATTAAGCTTTCATATTTCATATGAAAGCTTATTGTTTCTGTTAAGATTATTAAGCTTTCATATTACATATGAAAGCTTATTGTTTCTGTTAAAGTTATTATTAAGCTTTCATATTACATATGAAAGCTTATTGTTTCTGTTAAAGTTATTATTATTAAGCTTTCATATTACATATGAAAGCTTATTGTTTCTGTTAAAGTTATTATTAAGCTTTCATATTACATATGAAAGCTTATTGTTTCTGTTAAAGTTATTATTAAGCTTTCATATTACATATGAAAGCTTATTGTTTCTGTTAAGATTATTATTGTTATTTTTTTTTTGTGTTTTGTCCACAAATCGGATTTCTCAGAATCTAACGATAGGATCGTTCTGAAACTTTTACCTATCCCCCCAAAAATGTGTGGTGGCTGTTGATTAAATATATTTTCAAAACGTTTTACGAATCCGAAATCACCGAATTTTACGAACGAAAAAACTGAAAATGCATAGTCGTAACTTTGTTATTTTTTGACCGATTTTACTAATTCTTTTTTCTTTGAATACCTTGAAAAAAATCATTTTCATCTGCAGTTTCGCATTTTCCAATTTCGAAAATTCGTCGCTGTGATTTCGAACCGGAAGTTTAGACCAATTTGAGAACTTCTTTAATAGTTGTACGATTTTCATGAAATTTAGTGTATAAGTAGATGTTACCTATGTGACTTCAAAAATATAATTATAAATGTTCTAAATTATCTCCCCTTGACGAAATTAAGGATCAAAGTTTTCAAAAAAATCGTCGAAATATAGGTCAGAATGACCTAATTTTTTTTTTTGATACTAGACAAGTAATTACTGATTCGTACACAAAATATGGAGTTTGTCGATCGAACCGGAAGTGCCACCATCTTTAAACGTGAAAAATCAAAAAGGCTTTTTTGCTATTTTACTTACAGACTCGGGAGTTATATTTTCAGAATCCTTGAAGGAATGCCTAAAAATCTATCGGATCCGAATTTTGATTTCGGTCACGTGATGGTCACCATTTTGAATTGAAAATGAAAAATAGAAGCAATTTGAAGGGCCGGGACTTTGGAACACAATAACTCTCCTTCTAATTAAGCTAGAATGTTCAAACTTGGTGTAGACGTTCACTAGGTCAATGTCATGATTGAGTTCAAAGATGAGCATTTTCTGCCTAGGGTAAGCAGAGATAAGGATGCTGATTTGTTGATTCTTTAGGGCACGATAACTTCGGTTATAATGAAGGGAGGGCGATGAAACTTTTGTCAATAGAGAGTCTAATAGCTAGCCTGTTGTTTGAAATCATTGTATCATTTTTTTAAATATCAGGGATAGCCGAAAAAAATAGATTGAAAATCCAAAAAGTCGTATTTTTACAATTTGGAGCATGTTTAGAGGTCTTTCTCGTAAAGTCAACATAATATTTTTTTGGGAACTTCTTCTACAAAGATTCTTATTGGTAGTCTTTTATATGAAACCATCGATCAACAGTCCAACATATCTGGAGTAGAAGAACAAAAGGATCGAAAATTGAAAACGGCACCCTTTCATTGTTAAGCGAAACATGCAGTGTGGGTGACTACAATCTACACATTTAGTCATCATATAGAGCTTATTCAACAGTATCGAATTCCAACTGCTTAGGGATATTTTACGTGCACTCCAATGTGTACACGGGACCTTGGTGTTTCATCCCATCCGAACGACTAGACAGCTGTGCTTGTCAGGCCCTCCGTCCTGCCTCACTGACAACGGGGAACCACGCCGGGAAATCAAGATGAACTTTCTCCGTGCAGAACTTTCAATTCACAGGCCAAACGTTTATTGCACACGATTAAGCTGGTCAGTTGTAATAATCGGTTGGCAATTAAAGTACCGTGCACATTAAACTGTTAAAACAGAAAATTTCGCCCGGTTGAAATGTTTCTTGCTATAAGTCAGCAATTTTCCGAATTCAGGGAGGCTGAATGGTTAGCATGTGCGCGCTGTATCGTAACGTCTGTCATTGAGTCAACGAGCGTCGTTTCGATCTCCAGGTTGCACGTGACATGAAGTATGATGTCCAACCTCGTGGGTTTTCTCCGTGTCCTTCGGTTTCCTCCCAAAGGCTAAAGACCAGTAAGCGCAAGGGGAGTTTTTAAATAAAATTAAAAAACATATGTTAGTCACAAAATGACCTAGTTTGTGTCGAATGGACATTAGGCCGCATTTCTCTCTTTCTCTTTTATTTTTAAAGTTTTGTAATAATCGGTTGGTAATCAAAGGTACTGTAAAAGTGATAAAACAGAAAATTTCGCCCGGTTGTAATGTTTCTCACTTTAAAGTCAGCAATTTGCAGATTTTAAGGGGCAAACGTTTATTGCGAACGCTTCAGCTGGTCAGGGGGAGCTTATTTTTAAAAGTTTTGTAATATTCGGTTGATAACTAAAGGTACCATGCAAATTAAACTGTTCAAATAGAAAATTTGGGCCGGTTGAAATGTTATAACCAAACATATTGGAAATATTTGTCTGGCATTATTAAATCCTAATTTTATTGGTCTTATTTAAAATTAAACTTTCATTTAACTATGAACAACCCTTAACGTGTCTCTTTAAAACTATTAAGTACTCTAAAATAGTAGCTCAACCTTTTGACCTAAACTCATTAATTTACCATTTTGTTGTGAGCGACTTCTTATTCTTCCTATATGACATATTGCACGTGTCGGATTTCAAAGGGTGGGTTGGATGGCTGAATGGCTAGCACGCGCGAATGTCATTGAGTTAACTAGCGTGTTTTCGAATGCCCGGTTGTACGTGACAAGGAGTAAGGTCGCCTGTCCAACCTGACATTTTTATTTTTTTTTTCCCGCCATTTTCATTTCATTCTCTCATCCGTCTCATTACAGTAATACAAGTTTCAGTTATTTCCCTTTAGTTTTCAGATTATTGTTATGCCTGGGTGCAATGTTTCATACTATATTTAGACTTGTAACTTCGCGAGTTTTTGACCAATTTTGATAATTTTTTCTTCTTATCCTTTTATTTAGGATACTTGATACAATCAATGACACGTGACGATGAATATGAAAGCTTTCATATCTGCATGGGACAGTAGCAGATCTAGTTATTATTATTTTTTTTTTTGTGTGTTTTCTGCAAATCGGATTTCTCAGAATCTATCCATAGGATCTTTCTGAAATTTTGACCTACCCCCCCAAAAATGGGGTGCGAACCTTGATTAAATATATTTTCGAAACGTTTTACGAATCCGAAATCACCGAATTTTACGAACGAAAAAAATGACAATGCATAGTCGTAACTTTGTTATTTTTTGACCGATTTTACTAATTCTTTTTTCTTTGAATACCTTTAAAAAAACCATTTTCATCTGCAGTTTCACATTTTCGAATTTCGAAAATTCGTCGCTGTGATTTCGAACCGGAAGATTAGACCAATTTGACAACTTCTTTAATAGTTGTACGATTTTCATGAAATTTAGTATCTAAGTAGATCCTACCGATGTGACTTCAAAAATATAATTAGAAATTTTCTAAATTATCTCCCCTTGACGAAATTAAGGATCAAAATTTTCAAAAAAATCATCGAAATATAGGTCAGAATGACCTGATTTTTTTTTGGATACTAGATAAGTAATTACTGATTTGTACACAAAATATGGAGTTTGTCGATCGAACCGGAAGTGCCGCCATATTTAAAAGTGAAAAATCAATAAGGCTTTTTTGCTATTTTACTTACAGACTCGGGAGTTATATTTTCTGAATCCTTGTAGGAAGGCCTAAAAAATGTCGCGAATAGAATTTTGATTTCGGTCACGTGATGGTCACCATTTTGAATTGAAAATGAAAAATAGAAGCAATTTGAAGGGTCGGGACTTTGGAACACAATTACTCTCCTTCTAATTAAGCTAGAATGTTCAAACTTGGTGTAGACGTTCACTAGGTCAATGTTATGATTGAGTTCAAAGATGAGCATTTTCTGCTTAGGGTAAGCAGAGATAAACAAGCTAATTTGTTGATTCTTTAGGGCACGATAACTTCGGTTATAATGAAGGGAGGGCGGTGAAACTTTTGTCAATAGAGAGTCTAATAGCTAGCCTGTTGTGTGAAATCATTGTATTATTTTTTCTAAATATCAGGGATAGCCGAAAAAAAGAGATTGAAAACCCAAAAAGTCGTATTTTTACAATTTGGAGCATGTTTAGAGGTCTTTCTCGTAAAGTCAACATAATATTTTTTGGGAACTTCTTGTACAAAGAGTCTTATTGGTAGTCTTTTATATGAAACCATCGATCAACAGTCCAACATATCAGGAGTAGAAGAACAAAAGGATCGAACATTGAAAACGGCACCCTTTCATTGTTAAGCGAAACATGCAGTGTGGGTGACTACAATCTACACATTTAGTCATCGTATAGAGCTTATTCAACAGTATCGAATTCCAACTGCTTAGGGATATTTTACGTGCACTCCAATGTGTACACGGGACCTTGGTTTTTCGTCCCATCCGAATGACTAGACAGCTGTGCTTGTCAGGCCCTCCGTTCTGCCTCACTGACAAGGGGAACCACGCCGGGAAATCGAGATGAACTTTCTCCGTGCAGAACTTTCAATTCAGGCGAAAACGTTTATTGCATACGATTAAGCTGGTCAGTTGGAGCTTATTTTCAAAAGTTTTGTAATAATCGGTTGGTAATTAAAGTACCATGCACATTAAACTGTTAAAACAGAAAATTTCGCCCGGTTGAAATGTTTCTTGCTATAAGTCAACAATTTTCTGAATTCAGGGAGGCTGAATGGCTGAATGGTTAGCATGTGCGCACTGTATCGTAACGTCTGTCATTGAGTCAACGGGCGTCGTTTCGATCTCCAGGTTGCACGTGACATGAAGTATGATGTCCAACCTTGTGGGTTTTCTCCGTGTTCTTCGGTTTCCTCCCAACGGCTAAAGACCTGTAAGCGCAGGGGGAGTTTTTAAATAAAATTAAAAAACATATGTTAGTCCCGAAATGACCTAGTTTGTGTCGAATGGACATTAGGCCGCATTTCTCTCTTTCTCTTTTATTTTTAAAGTTTTGTAATAATCGGTTGGTAATCAAAGGTACTGTAAAAGTGATAAAACAGAAAATAATCGGTTGGTAATCAAAGGTACTGTAAAAGTCATAAAACAGAAAATTTCGCCCGGTTGTAATGTTTCTCACTTTAAAGTCAGCAATTTCCCGATTTTAAGTGGCAAACGTTTATTGCGAACGCTTAAGCTGGTCAGGGGGGAGCTTATTTTTAAAAGTTTTGTAATATTCGGTTGATAACTAAAGGTACCGTGCAAATTAAACTGTTACAATAGAAAATTTGGCCCGGTTGAAATGTTTCTCGCTGTAGGTCAGCAATTTGCCGATTTTAGGGAGGTTGCGTGGCTGAATGGTTAGCACGTGCGCTCTGTATCATAACGTCTGTCATTGAGTCAACTGCCGTTGTTTCGATTTTTTGGTTGTACGTGACAAGGAGTATGGTTGCCTGTCCAACCTCGTAGGCCGTAACCGCCGCTGCCCGGGTAAAATTTCCCTCATTGCACACATTATGGCATATGCCCGTCTTCATTAGCCCATTTTAGGAGCAGAACAGTCGGACGTTAAACCCCATTCAATTTCATTTCATTTTCTCTATGTTGCTTATTTATTATAGTGGATAAATATTTTTCTGGTTCTAGCAATTATTTAATTTCCGCATAGAAATCTTGCTTTCGCCAGTTTTTTTTATTGCAGAGTGCCATTCTTGTTTAAACAAACATGATCCTTTGTTTAAAACATGCTTAAGAAGTCGTCACGATTTCCTACTTATAACCAAACATATTGGAAATATTAGTCTGGCATTATTAAATCCTAATTTTATTGGTCTTATTTAAAATTAAACTTTCATTTAACTATGAACAACCCTTAACGTGTCTCTTTAAAACTATTAAGTACTCTAAAACAGTAGCTCAACCTTTTGACCTAAACTCATTAATTTACCATTTTGTTGTGAGCGACTTCTTATTCTTCCTATATGACATATTGCACGTGTCTGATTTCAAAGGGGGGTTGAGTGGCTGAATGGTAAGCACGCGCGCCTGTCATTGAGTAAACTAGCGTGTTTTCGAATGCCCGGTTGTACGTGACAAGGAGTAAGGTCGCCTGTCCAACCTGCCATTTTTAATTTTTTTTTCCCGCCATTTTCATTTCATTTTCTCATCCGTCTCATTACAGTAATACAAGTTTCAGTTATTTCCCTTTAGTTTTCAGATTATTGTTATGCCTGGGTGCAATGTTTCATACTATATTTAGACTTGTAACTTCGCGAGTTTTTGACCAATTTTAATAATTTTTTCTTCGTATCCTTTTATTTAGGTTACTTGATACAATCAATGACACGTGACGATGAATATGAAAGCTTTCATATCTGCATGGGACAGTAGCAGATCTAGTTATTATTTTTTTTTTTGTGTGTTTTCTGCAAATCGGATTTCTCAGAATCTATCCATAGGATCTTTCTGAAATTTTGACCTACCCCCCCAAAAATGGGGTGCGAACCTTGATTAAATATATTTTCGAAACGTTTTACGAATCCGAAATCACCGAATTTTACGAACGAAAAAAATGACAATGCATAGTCGTAACTTTGTTATTTTTTGACCGATTTTACTAATTCTTTTTTCTTTGAATACCTTTGAAAAAACCATTTTCATCTGCAGTTTCACATTTTCGAATTTCGAAAATTTGTCGCTGTGATTTCGAACCGGAAGATTAGACCAATTTGACAACTTCTTTAATAGTTGTACGATTTTCATGAAATTTAGTATCTAAGTAGATCCTACCGATGTGACTTCAAAAATATAATTAGAAATTTTCTAAATTATCTCCCCTTGACGAAATTAAGGATCAAAATTTTCAAAAAAATCATCGAAATATAGGTCAGAATGACCTGATTTTTTTTTTGGATACTAGATAAGTAATTACTGATTTGTACACAAAATATGGAGTTTGTCGATCGAACGGGAAGTGCCGCCATATTTAAAAGTGAAAAATCAATAAGGCTTTTTTGCTATTTTACTTACAGACTCGGGAGTTATATTTTCTGAATCCTTGTAGGAAGGCCTAAAAAATGTCGCGAATAGAATTTTGATTTCGGTCACGTGATGGTCACCATTTTGAATTGAAAATGAAAAATAGAAGCAATTTGAAGGGTCGGGACTTTGGAACACAATTACTCTCCTTCTAATTAAGCTAGAATGTTCAAACTTGGTGTAGACGTTCACTAGGTCAATGTTATGATTGAGTTCAAAGATGAGCATTTTCTGCTTAGGGTAAGCAGAGATAAACAAGCTAATTTGTTGATTCTTTAGGGCACGATAACTTCGGTTATAATGAAGGGAGGGCGGTGAAACTTTTGTCAATAGAGAGTCTAATAGCTAGCCTGTTGTGTGAAATCATTGTATTATTTTTTCTAAATATCAGGGATAGCCGAAAAAAAGAGATTGAAAACCCAAAAAGTCGTATTTTTACAATTTGGAGCATGTTTAGAGGTCTTTCTCGTAAAGTCAACATAATATTTTTTGGGAACTTCTTGTACAAAGAGTCTTATTGGTAGTCTTTTATATGAAACCATCGATCAACAGTCCAACATATCAGGAGTAGAAGAACAAAAGGATCGAACATTGAAAACGGCACCCTTTCATTGTTAAGCGAAACATGCAGTGTGGGTGACTACAATCTACACATTTAGTCATCGTATAGAGCTTATTCAACAGTATCGAATTCCAACTGCTTAGGGATATTTTACGTGCACTCCAATGTGTACACGGGACCTTGGTTTTTCGTCCCATCCGAATGACTAGACAGCTGTGCTTGTCAGGCCCTCCGTTCTGCCTCACTGACAAGGGGAACCACGCCGGGAAATCGAGATGAACTTTCTCCGTGCAGAACTTTCAATTCAGGCGAAAACGTTTATTGCATACGATTAAGCTGGTCAGTTGGAGCTTATTTTCAAAAGTTTTGTAATAATCGGTTGGTAATTAAAGTACCATGCACATTAAACTGTTAAAACAGAAAATTTCGCCCGGTTGAAATGTTTCTTGCTATAAGTCAGCAATTTTCTGAATTCAGGGAGGCTGAATGGCTGAATGGTTAGCATGTGCGCACTGTATCGTAACGTCTGTCATTGAGTCAACGGGCGTCGTTTCGATCTCCAGGTTGCACGTGACATGAAGTATGATGTCCAACCTTGTGGGTTTTCTCCGTGTTCTTCGGTTTCCTCCCAACGGCTAAAGACCTGTAAGCGCAGGGGGAGTTTTTAAATAAAATTAAAAAACATATGTTAGTCCCGAAATGACCTAGTTTGTGTCGAATGGACATTAGGCCGCATTTCTCTCTTTCTCTTTTATTTTTAAAGTTTTGTAATAATCGGTTGGTAATCAAAGGTACTGTAAAAGTGATAAAACAGAAAATAATCGGTTGGTAATCAAAGGTACTGTAAAAGTCATAAAACAGAAAATTTCGCCCGGTTGTAATGTTTCTCACTTTAAAGTCAGCAATTTCCCGATTTTAAGTGGCAAACGTTTATTGCGAACGCTTAAGCTGGTCAGGGGGGAGCTTATTTTTAAAAGTTTTGTAATATTCGGTTGATAACTAAAGGTACCGTGCAAATTAAACTGTTACAATAGAAAATTTGGCCCGGTTGAAATGTTTCTCGCTGTAGGTCAGCAATTTGCCGATTTTAGGGAGGTTGCGTGGCTGAATGGTTAGCACGTGCGCTCTGTATCATAACGTCTGTCATTGAGTCAACTGCCGTTGTTTCGATTTTTTGGTTGTACGTGGCAAGGAGTATGGTTGCCTGTCCAACCTCGTAGGCCGTAACCGCCGCTGCCCGGGTAAAATTTCCCTCATTGCACACATTATGGCATATGCCCGTCTTCATTAGCCCATTTTAGGAGCAGAACAGTCGGACGTTAAACCCCATTCAATTTCATTTCATTTTCTCTATGTTGCTTATTTATTATAGTGGATAAATATTTTTCTGGTTCTAGCAATTATTTAATTTCTGCATAGAAATCTTGCTTTGGCCAGTTTTTTTTATTGCAGAGTGCCATTCTTGTTTAAACAAACATGATCCTTTGTTTAAAACATGCTTAAGAAGTCGTCACGATTTCCTACTTATAACCAAACATATTGGAAATATTAGTCTGGCATTATTAAATCCTAATTTTATTGGTCTTATTTAAAATTAAACTTTCATTTAACTATGAACAACCCTTAACGTGTCTCTTTAAAACTATTAAGTACTCTAAAACAGTAGCTCAACCTTTTGACCTAAACTCATTAATTTACCATTTTGTTGTGAGCGACTTCTTATTCTTCCTATATGACATATTGCACGTGTCTGATTTCAAAGGGGGGTTGAGTGGCTGAATGGTAAGCACGCGCGCCTGTCATTGAGTAAACTAGCGTGTTTTCGAATGCCCGGTTGTACGTGACAAGGAGTAAGGTCGCCTGTCCAACCTGCCATTTTTAATTTTTTTTTCCCGCCATTTTCATTTCATTTTCTCATCCGTCTCATTACAGTAATACAAGTTTCAGTTATTTCCCTTTAGTTTTCAGATTATTGTTATGCCTGGGTGCAATGTTTCATACTATATTTAGACTTGTAACTTCGCGAGTTTTTGACCAATTTTAATAATTTTTTCTTCGTATCCTTTTATTTAGGTTACTTGATACAATCAATGACACGTGACGATGAATATGAAAGCTTTCATATCTGCATGGGACAGTAGCAGATCTAGTTAAGCTTTCATATGTATTACATATGAAAGCTTATTGTTTCTGTTAAAGTTATTATTAAGCTTTCATATTACATATGAAAGCTTATTGTTTCTGTTAAGATTATTATTGTTATTTTTTTTTTGTGTTTTGTCCACAAATCGGATTTCTCAGAATCTAACGATAGGATCGTTCTGAAACTTTTACCTATCCCCCCAAAAATGGGTGGTGGCTGTTGATTAAATATATTTTCAAAACGTTTTACGAATCCGAAATCACCGAATTTTACGAACGAAAAAACTGACAATGCATAGTCGTAACTTTGTTATTTTTTGACCGATTTTACTAATTCTTTTTTCTTTGAATACCTTGAAAAAAATCATTTTCATCTGCAGTTTCGCATTTTCCAATTTCGAAAATTCGTCGCTGTGATTTCGAACCGGAAGTTTAGACCAATTTGAGAACTTCTTTAATAGTTGTACGATTTTCATGAAATTTAGTGTGTAAGTAGATGTTACCGATGTGACTTCAAAAATATAATTATAAATGTTCTAAATTATCTCCCCTTGACGAAATTAAGGATCAAAGTTTTCAAAAAAATCGTCGAAATATAGGTCAGAATGACCTAATTTTTTTTTTTTGATACTAGACAAGTAATTACTGATTCGTACACAAAATATGGAGTTTGTCGATCGAACCGGAAGTGCCACCATCTTTAAACGTGAAAAATCAAAAAGGCTTTTTTGCTATTTTACTTACAGACTCGGGAGTTATATTTTCAGAATCCTTGAAGGAATGCCTAAAAATCTATCGGATCCGAATTTTGATTTCGGTCACGTGATGGTCACCATTTTGAATTGAAAATGAAAAATAGAAGCAATTTGAAGGGCCGGGACTTTGGAACACAATAACTCTCCTTCTAATTAAGCTAAAATGTTCAAACTTGGTGTAGACGTTCACTAGGACAATGTCATGATTGAGTTCAAAGATGAGCATTTTCTGCTTAGGGTAAGCAGAGATAAGGATGCTGATTTGTTGATTCTTTAGGGCACGATAACTTCGGTTATAATGAAGGGAGGGCGATGAAACTTTTGTCAATAGAGAGTCTAATAGCTAGCCTGTTGTTTGAAATCATTGTATCATTTTTTTTAAATATCAGGGATAGCCGAAAAAAAGAGATTGAAAATCCAAAAAGTCGTATTTTTACAATTTGGAGCATGTTTAGAGGTCTTTCTCGTAAAGTCAACATAATATTTTTTGGGAACTTCTTCTACAAAGAGTCTTATTGGTAGTCTTTTATATGAAACCATCGATCAACAGTCCAACATATCTGGAGTAGAAGAACAAAAGGATCGAAAATTGAAAACGGCACCCTTTCATTGTTAAGCGAAACATGCAGTGTGGGTGACTACAATCTACACATTTAGTCATCGTATAGAGCTTATTCAACAGTATCGAATTCCAACTGCTTAGGGATATTTTACGTGCACTCCAATGTGTACACGGGACCTTGGTGTTTCATCCCATCCGAACGACTAGACAGCTGTGCTTGTCAGGCCCTCCGTTCTGCCTCACTGACAACGGGGAACCACGCCGGGAAATCAAGATGAACTTTCTCCGTGCAGAACTTTCAATTCAGGCCAAACGTTTATTGCACACGATTAAGCTGGTCAGTTGTAATAATCGGTTGGCAATTAAAGTACCGTGCACATTAAACTGTTAAAACAGAAAATTTCGCCCGGTTGAAATGTTTCTTGCTATAAGTCAGCAATTTTCCGAATTCAGGGAGGCTGAATGGTTAGCATCTGCGCGCTGTATCGTAACGTCTGTCATTGAGTCAACGAGCGTCGTTTCGATCTCCAGGTTGCACGTGACATGAAGTATGATGTCCAACCTCGTGGGTTTTCTCCGTGTCCTTCGGTTTCCTCCCAAAGGCTAAAGACCAGTAAGCGCAAGGGGAGTTTTTAAATAAAATTAAAAAACATATGTTAGTCACAAAATGACCTAGTTTGTGTCGAATGGACATTAGGCCGCATTTCTCTCTTTCTCTTTTATTTTTAAAGTTTTGTAATAATCGGTTGGTAATCAAAGGTACTGTAAAAGTGATAAAACAGAAAATTTCGCCCGGTTGTAATGTTTCTCACTTTAAGGTCAGCAGTTTGCAGATTTTAAGGGGCAAACGTTTATTGCGAACGCTTAAGCTGGTCAGGGGGAGCTTATTTTTAAAAGTTTTGTAATATTCGGTTGATAACTAAAGGTACCATGCAAATTAAACTGTTCAAATAGAAAATTTGGGCCGGTTGAAATGTTTCTCGCTGTAGGTCAGCAATTTGCCGATTTTGGGGAGGTTGCGTGGCTGAATGGTTAGCACGTGCGCTCTGTATCAAAACGTCTGTCATTGAGTCAACTGGCGTTGTTTCGATTTCTTGGTTGTACGTGACAAGGAGTATGGTCGCCTGTCCAACCTCGTAGGCCGTAACGCCGCTGCCCGGGTAAAATTTCCCTCATTGCACACTTTATGGCATATGCCAGTCTTCATTAGCCCATTTTAGGAGCAGAACAGTAGGACGTTAAACCCCATTCAATTTCATTTCATTTTCTCTATGTTGCTTATTTATTGTAGTGGATAAATATTTTTCTGGTTCTAGCAATTATTTAATTTCTGCATAGAAATCTTGCTTTGGCCAGTTTTTTTTATTGCAGAGTGCCATTCTTGTATAATTCAGTCTATGATCCTTTGTTTAAAACATGCTTAAGAAGTCGTCATGATTTCCTACTTATAACCAAACATATTGGAAATATTTGTCGGGCATTATTAAATCCTAATTTTATTGGTCTTATTTAAAATTAAACTTTCATTTAACTATGAACAACCCTTAACGTGTCTCTTTAAAACTATTAAGTACTCTAAAATAGTAGCTCAACCTTTTGACCTAAACTCATTAATTTACCATTTTGTTGTGAGCGACTTCTTATTCTTCCTATATGACATATTGCACGTGTCGGATTTCAAAGGGGGGTTGGATGGCTGAATGGCTAGCACGCGCGCCTGTCATTGAGTTAACTAGCGTGTTTTCGAATGCCCGGTTGTACGTGACAAGGAGTAAGGTCGCCTGTCCAACCTGACATTTTTATTTTTTTTTCCCGCCATTTTCATTTCATTTTCTCATCCGTCTCATTACAGTAATACAAGTTTCAGTTATTTCCCTTTAGTTTTCAGATTATTGTTATGCCTGGGTGCAATGTTTCATACTATATTTAGACTTGTAACTTCGCGAGTTTTTGACCAATTTTGATAATTTTTTCTTCTTATCCTTTTATTTAGGATACTTGATACAATCAATGATACGTGACGATGAATATGAAAGCTTTCATATCTGCATGGGACAGTAGCAGATCTAGTTATTATTATTTTTTTTTTTGTGTGTTTTCTGCAAATCGGATTTCTCAGAATCTATCCATAGGATCTTTCTGAAATTTTGACCTACCCCCCCAAAAATGGGGTGCGAACCTTGATTAAATATATTTTCGAAACGTTTTACGAATCCGAAATCACCGAATTTTACGAACGAAAAAAATGACAATGCATAGTCGTAACTTTGTTATTTTTTGACCGATTTTACTAATTCTTTTTTCTTTGAATACCTTTAAAAAAACCATTTTCATCTGCAGTTTCACATTTTCGAATTTCGAAAATTCGTCGCTGTGATTTCGAACCGGAAGATTAGACCAATTTGACAACTTCTTTAATAGTTGTACGATTTTCATGAAATTTAGTATCTAAGTAGATCCTACCGATGTGACTTCAAAAATATAATTAGAAATTTTCTAAATTATCTCCCCTTGACGAAATTAAGGATCAAAATTTTCAAAAAAATCATCGAAATATAGGTCAGAATGACCTGATTTTTTTTTTGGATACTAGATAAGTAATTACTAATTTGTACACAAAATATGGAGTTTGTCGATTGAACCGGAAGTGCCGCCATATTTAAAAGTGAAAAATCAATAAGGCTTTTTTGCTATTTTACTTACAGACTCGGGAGTTATATTTTCTGAATCCTTGTAGGAAGGCCTAAAAAATGTCGCGAATAGAATTTTGATTTCGGTCACGTGATGGTCACCATTTTGAATTGAAAATGAAAAATAGAAGCAATTTGAAGGGTCGGGACTTTGGAACACAATTACTCTCCTTCTAATTAAGCTAGAATGTTCAAACTTGGTGTAGACGTTCACTAGGTCAATGTTATGATTGAGTTCAAAGATGAGCATTTTCTGCTTAGGGTAAGCAGAGATAAACAAGCTAATTTGTTGATTCTTTAGGGCACGATAACTTCGGTTATAATGAAGGGAGGGCGGTGTCAATAGAGAGTCTAATAGCTAGCCTGTTGTGTGAAATCATTGTATTATTTTTTCTAAATATCAGGGATAGCCGAAAAAAAGAGATTGAAAACCCAAAAAGTCGTATTTTTACAATTTGGAGCATGTTTAGAGGTCTTTCTCGTAAAGTCAACATAATATTTTTTGGGAACTTCTTGTACAAAGAGTCTTATTGGTAGTCTTTTATATGAAACCATCGATCAACAGTCCAACATATCAGGAGTAGAAGAACAAAAGGATCGAACATTGAAAACGGCACCCTTTCATTGTTAAGCGAAACATGCAGTGTGGGTGACTACAATCTACACATTTAGTCATCGTATAGAGCTTATTCAACAGTATCGAATTCCAACTGCTTAGGGATATTTTACGTGCACTCCAATGTGTACACGGGACCTTGGTTTTTCGTCCCATCCGAATGACTAGACAGCTGTGCTTGTCAGGCCCTCCGTTCTGCCTCACTGACAAGGGGAACCACGCCGGGAAATCGAGAAGAACTTTCTCCGTGCAGAACTTTCAATTCAGGCGAAAACGTTTATTGCATACGATTAAGCTGGTCAGTTGGAGCTTATTTTCAAAAGTTTTGTAATAATCGGTTGGTAATTAAAGTACCGTGCACATTAAACTGTTAAAACAGAAAATTTCGCCCGGTTGAAATGTTTCTTGCTATAAGTCAGCAATTTTCTGAATTCAGGGAGGCTGAATGGCTGA
This sequence comes from Patella caerulea, assembly GCA_036850965.1. Lineage (NCBI taxonomy): Eukaryota > Metazoa > Mollusca > Gastropoda > Patellidae > Patella > Patella caerulea. The sequence goes on along the minus strand of JAZGQO010000001.1, from coordinate 41,307,002 downwards.
ATGGTTAGCATGTGCGCACTGTATCGTAACGTCTGTCATTGAGTCAACGGGCGTCGTTTCGATCTCCAGGTTGCACGTGACATGAAGTATGATGTCCAACCTTGTGGGTTTTCTCCGTGTTCTTCGGTTTCCTCCCAACGGCTAAAGACCTGTAAGCGCAGGGGGAGTTTTTAAATAAAATTAAAAAACATATGTTAGTCCCGAAATGACCTAGTTTGTGTCGAATGGACATTAGGCCGCATTTCTCTCTTTCTCTTTTATTTTTAAAGTTTTGTAATAATCGGTTGGTAATCAAAGGTACTGTAAAAGTGATAAAACAGAAAATAATCGGTTGGTAATCAAAGGTACTGTAAAAGTCATAAAACAGAAAATTTCGCCCGGTTGTAATGTTTCTCACTTTAAAGTCAGCAATTTCCCGATTTTAAGTGGCAAACGTTTATTGCGAACGCTTAAGCTGGTCAGGGGGGAGCTTATTTTTAAAAGTTTTGTAATATTCGGTTGATAACTAAAGGTACCGTGCAAATTAAACTGTTACAATAGAAAATTTGGCCCGGTTGAAATGTTTCTCGCTGTAGGTCAGCAATTTGCCGATTTTAGGGAGGTTGCGTGGCTGAATGGTTAGCACGTGCGCTCTGTATCATAACGTCTGTCATTGAGTCAACTGCCGTTGTTTCGATTTTTTGGTTGTACGTGACAAGGAGTATGGTTGCCTGTCCAACCTCGTAGGCCGTAACCGCCGCTGCCCGGGTAAAATTTCCCTCATTGCACACATTATGGCATATGCCCGTCTTCATTAGCCCATTTTAGGAGCAGAACAGTCGGACGTTAAACCCCATTCAATTTCATTTCATTTTCTCTATGTTGCTTATTTATTATAGTGGATAAATATTTTTCTGGTTCTAGCAATTATTTAATTTCTGCATAGAAATCTTGCTTTGGCCAGTTTTTTTTATTGCAGAGTGCCATTCTTGTTTAAACAAACATGATCCTTTGTTTAAAACATGCTTAAGAAGTCGTCACGATTTCCTACTTATAACCAAACATATTGGAAATATTAGTCTGGCATTATTAAATCCTAATTTTATTGGTCTTATTTAAAATTAAACTTTCATTTAACTATGAACAACCCTTAACGTGTCTCTTTAAAACTATTAAGTACTCTAAAACAGTAGCTCAACCTTTTGACCTAAACTCATTAATTTACCATTTTGTTGTGAGCGACTTCTTATTCTTCCTATATGACATATTGCACGTGTCTGATTTCAAAGGGGGGTTGAGTGGCTGAATGGTAAGCACGCGCGCCTGTCATTGAGTAAACTAGCGTGTTTTCGAATGCCCGGTTGTACGTGACAAGGAGTAAGGTCGCCTGTCCAACCTGCCATTTTTAATTTTTTTTTCCCGCCATTTTCATTTCATTTTCTCATCCGTCTCATTACAGTAATACAAGTTTCAGTTATTTCCCTTTAGTTTTCAGATTATTGTTATGCCTGGGTGCAATGTTTCATACTATATTTAGACTTGTAACTTCGCGAGTTTTTGACCAATTTTAATAATTTTTTCTTCGTATCCTTTTATTTAGGTTACTTGATACAATCAATGACACGTGACGATGAATATGAAAGCTTTCATATCTGCATGGGACAGTAGCAGATCTAGTTATTATTATTTTTTTTTTTGTGTGTTTTCTGCAAATCGGATTTCTCAGAATCTATCCATAGGATCTTTCTGAAATTTTGACCTACCCCCCCAAAAATGGGGTGCGAACCTTGATTAAATGTATTTTCAAAACGTTTTACGAATCCGAAATCACCGAATTTTACGAACGAAAAAACTGACAATGCATAGTCGTATCTTTGTTATTTTTTGACCGATTTTACTAATTCTTTTTTCTTTGAATACCTTGAAAAAAATCGTTTTCATCTGCAGTTTCACATTTTCGTATTTCGAAAATTCGTCGCTGTGATTTCGAACCGGAAGTTTAGACCAATTTGACAACTTCTTTAATAGTTGTACGATTTTCATGAAATTTAGTATACAAGTAGATCTTACCGATGTGACTTCAAAAATATAATTAGAAATTTTCTAAATTATCTCCCCTTGGTGAAATTAAGGATCAAAGTTTTAAAAAAAATCGTCGAAATATAGGTCAGAATGACCTAAAAAAAAATTTCGATACTCGACAAGTAATTACTGATTCCTACACAAAATATGGAGTTTGTCGATCGAACCGGAAGTGCCACCATCTTGAAACATGAAAAATCCCTAAGGCTTTTTTGCTATTTTACTTACAGACACGGGAGTTATATTTTCTGAATCCTTGAAGGATGGCCCAAAAATCATAGGGAGCAGAATTTTGATTTCGGTCACGTGATGGTCACCATTTTGAATTGAAAATGAAAAGTAGTAGCAATTTGAAGGGCCGAGACTTTGAAACACAATAACTCTCCTTCTAATTGAGCTAGAATGTTCAAACTTGGTGTAGACGTTCACTAGGACAATGTCATGATTGAGTCCAAAGATGAGCATTTTCTGCCAAGGGTAAGCAGAGATGGGCATGCTGATTTGTTGATTCTTTAGGGCACGATAACTTCGGTTATAATGAAGGGAGGGCTGTGAAACTTTTGTCAATAGAGAGTCCAATAGCTAGCCTGTTGTGTGAAATCATTGTATCATTTATTTTAAATATCAGGGATAGGCGAAAAAAAGAGATTGAAAATCCAAAAAGTCGTATTTTTACAATTTGGAGCATGTTTAGAGGTCTTTCTCGTAAAGTCAACTTAATATTTTTTGGGAACTTCTTCTACAAAGAGTCTTATTGGTAGTCTTTCATATAAAACCATCGATCAACAATCCAACATATCAGGAGTAGAAGAACAAAAGGATCGAACATTGAAAACGGCATCCTTTCATTGTTAAGCGACACATGCAGTGTGGGTGACTACAATCTACACATTTAGTCATCGTATACAGCTTATTCAACAGTATCGAATTCCAACTGCTTAGGGATATTTTTTAGAATCTAACCATAGGATCTTTCTAAAACTTTGACCTACCCCCCCAAAAATGGGGTGCGAACCTTGATTAAATATATTTTCAAAACGTTTTTCGAATCCAAAATCACCGAATTTTACGAACGAATGCTTTTGACCTACAATGCTGTAACTTTGTGACTATTTGACCTATTTAATTAATTCTTTTTTCTATGAGTACTTTGAGACATTTACTTCAAATCTGCAATTTCGGATTTTCGAATTTCGAAAATTCGTCGCTGTGATTTCGAACCGGAAGTTTAGACCAACTCGACAACTTCTTTAGTAGTTTTACGATTTTCATGAAATTTAATATGTAAGTAAACCTTAATGATGCGACTTGAAAAAATACTTTGGAAATTTTCTAAATTATCTCCCCTTGGAGAAATTGAGGATCGAAATTTTCAAAAAAATCGACGAAATATAGGTCAAATCATCTTGAATTTTTTTTTTAGGTACTAGCTACGAGACCACTGATTAGTACACAAAAAATGGAGTTTGTAGCTCAATCCGGAAGTGCCACCATCTTGAAATGTAAAAACCTCAAACGCCATTTTGCTATTTTACATACAGACACGGGGGTTATATTTTCTGAATCCTTGAAGGGATGGCTATAAAATGTTGGCAGTAGAATTTTGATTTAAGTCAATGGATAGTCACCATATTGAATTGAATATCAGAAATAGTGAAAAATGGACATTAACGGGCATGTAAATTATCAGAACAGACCGTAGTTTGTTGAATTCGTTTCTTATCTTTGAAATTAATACATTTGGGGATAGCCTAGCTCATTGTCGAATTTTTGGTATTTGCAAATTTCAAAATTTCAAATTTCGCCTTTGATGTTTTCCGTGCCGACAAAGTTGTTTTCGCGTGAAAAACTCCGATTAACAGCTTGAAAATAATCAAATGGATCGCAGTTTCGCGATTTTGTCTCAAATCTGGGAAATCAATACATTTCTGGTTAGCCTCCTTTCAAAAATGGGTGGTGGCCTTGGAATCAATATATTTTCAAAACGTTTTGCGAATCCAAAATCACCGAAAACAACTGATGAAAAAATTGACCTTGACAGCTGTGTTACTTCGTGATTTTGTGATCTATTTTACTTTTCTGGTTAGCCTCCTTTCAAAAATGGGTGGTGGCCTTGGAATCAATATATTTTCAAAACGTTTTGCGAATCCAAAATCACCGTAAATAACTGATGAAAAAATTGAGCTTTGATGGAAACTATATAGAAAAATAAAAGGAAACATCAACAATATATAGGTCTTGCACACATAGGCTTAGAACTTTGCAGCCAGTCCTCATATTAATTGAAATTGAATAGGTTTGATTTGATATAATTATTTGTTTTCTATTTTAAAACTATCTAAAAAAAATATTTTTAATCATTTATGTTATTGATTTAGATTAATACTGTTTATATTGTGTACATTTTAACACCTTCATCGATTAATAATGGTTTGCATAGTCATCGTATAGAGCTTATTCAACAGTATCGAATTCCAACTGCTTAGGGATATTTTACGTGCACTCCAATGTGTACACCGGACCTTGGTTTTTCGTCCCATCTATATGTTAGTTTGTGTCGAATGGAGGTTAAGCCGCATTTATCTCTTTCTCTTTTATTTTTAAAGTTTTGTAATAATCGGTTGTACTGTACTGTAAAAGTGATAAAACAGAAAATTTCGCCCGGTAGTAATGTTTCTCACATTAAAGTCACCAATTTGCTCATTTTAGGGGGCAAACGTTTATTGCGAACAATTAAGCTGGTCAGGGGGGGGGGCTTATTTTTAAAAGTTTTGTAATATTCGGTTTATAATTAAAGGTACCGTGCAAATTAAACTGTTAAAATAGAAAATTCCGCCCGGTTGAAATGTTTCTCCTTGTAGGTCAGCAATTTGCCAAATTTAGGGAGGTTGCGTGGCTAAATGGTTAGCACCTGCGCACTGTATCGTAACGTCTGTCATTGAGTCAACTGGCGTTGTTTCGATTGAAATGCCCGGTTGAAATGTTTCTTGCTATAAGTCAGCAATTTATCGATTTTAGGGAGCCTGAATGGCTGTATGGTTAGCATGTGCGCGCTGTATCGTAACGTCTGTCATTGAGTCAACCGGCATCGTTTCGATTTCCAGGTTGCACGTGACATGGAGTATGGTGTCCAACCTCGTGGGTTTTCTCCGTGTCCTTCGGTTTCCTCCCACGGCTGATTTCAGATTATTGTTATGACTGGGTGCAATGTTTCATACTATATTTAGATTTGTAACTTCGCGAGTTTTTGACCAATTTTGATAATTTTTTCTTCTTATCCTTTTATTTAGGATACTTGATACAATCAATGACACGTGACCATGAATATGAAAGCTTTCATATCTGCATGGGACAGTAGCAGATCTAGTTATTATTATTTTTTTTTTTGTGTGTTTTCTGCAAATCGGATTTCTCAGAATCTATCCATAGGATCTTTCTGAAATTTTGACCTACCCCCCCAAAAATGGGGTGCGAACCTTGATTAAATATATTTTCGAAACGTTTTACGAATCCGAAATCACCGAATTTTACGAACGAAAAAAATGACAATGCATAGTCGTAACTTTGTTATTTTTTGACCGATTTTACTAATTCTTTTTTCTTTGAATACCTTTAAAAAAAACATTTTCATCTGCAGTTTCACATTTTCGAATTTCGAAAATTCGTCGCTGTGATTTCGAACCGGAAGATTAGACCAATTTGACAACTTCTTTAATAGTTGTACGATTTTCATGAAATTTAGTATCTAAGTAGATCCTACCGATGTGACTTCAAAAATATAATTAGAAATTTTCTAAATTATCTCCCCTTGACGAAATTAAGGATCAAAATTTTCAAAAAAATCATCGAAATATAGGTCAGAATGACCTGATTTTTTTTTTGGATACTAGATAAGTAATTACTGATTTGTACACAAAATATGGAGTTTGTCGATCGAACCGGAAGTGCCGCCATATTTAAAAGTGAAAAATCAATAAGGCTTTTTTGCTATTTTACTTACAGACTCGGGAGTTATATTTTCTGAATCCTTGTAGGAAGGCCTAAAAAATGTCGCGAATAGAATTTTGATTTCGGTCACGTGATGGTCACCATTTTGAATTGAAAATGAAAAATAGAAGCAATTTGAAGGGTCGGGACTTTGGAACACAATTACTCTCCTTCTAATTAAGCTAGAATGTTCAAACTTGGTGTAGACGTTCACTAGGTCAATGTTATGATTGAGTTCAAAGATGAGCATTTTCTGCTTAGGGTAAGCAGAGATAAACAAGCTAATTTGTTGATTCTTTAGGGCACGATAACTTCGGTTATAATGAAGGGAGGGCGGTGAAACTTTTGTCAATAGAGGGTCTAATAGCTAGCCTGTTGTGTGAAATCATTGTATTATTTTTTCTAAATATCAGGGATAGCCGAAAAAAAGAGATTGAAAACCCAAAAAGTCGTATTTTTACAATTTGGAGCATGTTTAGAGGTCTTTCTCGTAAAGTCAACATAATATTTTTTGGGAACTTCTTGTACAAAGAGTCTTATTGGTAGTCTTTTATATGAAACCATCGATCAACAGTCCAACATATCAGGAGTAGAAGAACAAAAGGATCGAACATTGAAAACGGCACCCTTTCATTGTTAAGCGAAACATGCAGTGTGGGTGACTACAATCTACACATTTAGTCATCGTATAGAGCTTATTCAACAGTATCGAATTCCAACTGCTTAGGAATATTTTACGTGCACTCCAATGTGTACACGGGACCTTGGTTTTTCGTCCCATCCGAATGACTAGACAGCTGTGCTTGTCAGGCCCTCCGTTCTGCCTCACTGACAAGGGGAACCACGCCGGGAAATCGAGATGAACTTTCTCCGTGCAGAACTTTCAATTCAGGCGAAAACGTTTATTGAATACGATTAAGCTGGTCAGTTGGAGCTTATTTTCAAAAGTTTTGTAATAATCGGTTGGTAATTAAAGTACCGTGCACATTAAACTGTTAAAACAGAAAATTTCGCCCGGTTGAAATGTTTCTTGCTATAAGTCAGCAATTTTCTGAATTCAGGGAGGCTGAATGGCTGAATGGTTAGCATGTGCGCACTGTATCGTAACGTCTGTCATTGAGTCAACGGGCGTCGTTTCGATCTCCAGGTTGCACGTGACATGAAGTATGATGTCCAACCTTGTGGGTTTTCTCCGTGTTCTTCGGTTTCCTCCCAACGGCTAAAGACCTGTAAGCGCAGGGGGAGTTTTTAAATAAAATTAAAAAACATATGTTAGTCCCGAAATGACCTAGTTTGTGTCGAATGGACATTAGGCCGCATTTCTCTCTTTCTCTTTTATTTTTAAAGTTTTGTAATAATCGGTTGGTAATCAAAGGTACTGTAAAAGTGATAAAACAGAAAATAATCGGTTGGTAATCAAAGGTACTGTAAAAGTCATAAAACAGAAAATTTCGCCCGGTTGTAATGTTTCTCACTTTAAAGTCAGCAATTTCCCGATTTTAAGTGGCAAACGTTTATTGCGAACGCTTAAGCTGGTCAGGGGGGAGCTTATTTTTAAAAGTTTTGTAATATTCGGTTGATAACTAAAGGTACCGTGCAAATTAAACTGTTACAATAGAAAATTTGGCCCGGTTGAAATGTTTCTCGCTGTAGGTCAGCAATTTGCCGATTTTAGGGAGGTTGCGTGGCTGAATGGTTAGCACGTGCGCTCTGTATCATAACGTCTGTCATTGAGTCAACTGCCGTTGTTTCGATTTTTTGGTTGTACGTGACAAGGAGTATGGTTGCCTGTCCAACCTCGTAGGCCGTAACCGCCGCTGCCCGGGTAAAATTTCCCTCATTGCACACATTATGGCATATGCCCGTCTTCATTAGCCCATTTTAGGAGCAGAACAGTCGGACGTTAAACCCCATTCAATTTCATTTCATTTTCTCTATGTTGCTTATTTATTATAGTGGATAAATATTTTTCTGGTTCTAGCAATTATTTAATTTCTGCATAGAAATCTTGCTTTGGCCAGTTTTTTTTATTGCAGAGTGCCATTCTTGTTTAAACAAACATGATCCTTTGTTTAAAACATGCTTAAGAAGTCGTCACGATTTCCTACTTATAACCAAACATATTGGAAATATTAGTCTGGCATTATTAAATCCTAATTTTATTGGTCTTATTTAAAATTAAACTTTCATTTAACTATGAACAACCCTTAACGTGTCTCTTTAAAACTATTAAGTACTCTAAAACAGTAGCTCAACCTTTTGACCTAAACTCATTAATTTACCATTTTGTTGTGAGCGACTTCTTATTCTTCCTATATGACATATTGCACGTGTCTGATTTCAAAGGGGGGTTGAGTGGCTGAATGGTAAGCACGCGCGCCTGTCATTGAGTAAACTAGCGTGTTTTCGAATGCCCGGTTGTACGTGACAAGGAGTAAGGTCGCCTGTCCAACCTGCCATTTTTAATTTTTTTTTCCCGCCATTTTCATTTCATTTTCTCATCCGTCTCATTACAGTAATACAAGTTTCAGTTATTTCCCTTTAGTTTTCAGATTATTGTTATGCCTGGGTGCAATGTTTCATACTATATTTAGACTTGTAACTTCGCGAGTTTTTGACCAATTTTAATAATTTTTTCTTCGTATCCTTTTATTTAGGTTACTTGATACAATCAATGACACGTGACGATGAATATGAAAGCTTTCATATCTGCATGGGACAGTAGCAGATCTAGTTAAGCTTTCATATGTATTACATATGAAAGCTTATTGTTTCTGTTAAAGTTATTATTATTATTATTTTTTTTTTTGTGTGTTTTCTGCAAATCGGATTTCTCAGAATCTATCCATAGGATCTTTCTGAAATTTTGACCTACCCCCCCAAAAATGGGGTGCGAACCTTGATTAAATGTATTTTCAAAACGTTTTACGAATCCGAAATCACCGAATTTTACGAACGAAAAAACTGACAATGCATAGTCGTATCTTTGTTATTTTTTGACCGATTTTACTAATTCTTTTTTCTTTGAATACCTTGAAAAAAATCGTTTTCATCTGCAGTTTCACATTTTCGTATTTCGAAAATTCGTCGCTGTGATTTCGAACCGGAAGTTTAGACCAATTTGACAACTTCTTTAATAGTTGTACGATTTTCATGAAATTTAGTATACAAGTAGATATTACCGATGTGACTTCAAAAATATAATTAGAAATTTTCTAAATTATCTCCCCTTGGTGAAATTAAGGATCAAAGTTTTCAAAAAAATCGTCGAAATATAGGTCAGAATGACCTAAAAAAAATTTTCGATACTCGACAAGTAATTACTGATTCCTACACAAAATATGGAGTTTGTCGATCGAACCGGAAGTGCCACCATCTTGAAACATGAAAAATCCCTAAGGCTTTTTTGCTATTTTACTTACAGACACGGGAGTTATATTTTCTGAATCCTTGAAGGATGGCCCAAAAATCATAGGGAGCAGAATTTTGATTTCGGTCACGTGATGGTCACCATTTTGAATTGAAAATGAAAAGTAGTAGCAATTTGAAGGGCCGAGACTTTGAAACACAATAACTCTCCTTCTAATTGAGCTAGAATGTTCAAACTTGGTGTAGACGTTCACTAGGACAATGTCATGATTGAGTCCAAAGATGAGCATTTTCTGCCAAGGGTAAGCAGAGATGGGCATGCTGATTTGTTGATTCTTTAGGGCACGATAACTTCGGTTATAATGAAGGGAGGGCTGTGAAACTTTTGTCAATAGAGAGTCCAATAGCTAGCCTGTTGTGTGAAATCATTGTATCATTTATTTTAAATATCAGGGATAGGCGAAAAAAAGAGATTGAAAATCCAAAAAGTCGTATTTTTACAATTTGGAGCATGTTTAGAGGTCTTTCTCGTAAAGTCAACTTAATATTTTTTGGGAACTTCTTCTACAAAGAGTCTTATTGGTAGTCTTTCATATAAAACCATCGATCAACAATCCAACATATCAGGAGTAGAAGAACAAAAGGATCGAACATTGAAAACGGCATCCTTTCATTGTTAAGCGACACATGCAGTGTGGGTGACTACAATCTACACATTTAGTCATCGTATACAGCTTATTCAACAGTATCGAATTCCAACTGCTTAGGGATATTTTTTAGAATCTAACCATAGGATCTTTCTAAAACTTTGACCTACCCCCCCAAAAATGGGGTGCGAACCTTGATTAAATATATTTTCAAAACGTTTTTCGAATCCAAAATCACCGAATTTTACGAACGAATGCTTTTGACCTACAATGCTGTAACTTTGTGACTATTTGACCTATTTAATTAATTCTTTTTTCTATGAGTACTTTGAGACATTTACTTCAAATCTGCAATTTCGGATTTTCGAATTTCGAAAATTCGTCGCTGTGATTTCGAACCGGAAGTTTAGACCAACTCGACAACTTCTTTAGTAGTTTTACGATTTTCATGAAATTTAATATGTAAGTATACCTTAATGATGCGACTTGAAAAAATACTTTGGAAATTTTCTAAATTATCTCCCCTTGGAGAAATTGAGGATCGAAATTTTCAAAAAAATCGACGAAATATAGGTCAAATCATCTTGAATTTTTTTTTTAGGTACTAGCTACGAGACCACTGATTAGTACACAAAAAATGGAGTTTGTAGCTGAATCCGGAAGTGCCACCATCTTGAAATGTAAAAACCTCAAACGCCATTTTGCTATTTTACATACAGACACGGGGGTTATATTTTCTGAATCCTTGAAGGGATGGCTATAAAATGTTGGCAGTAGAATTTTGATTTAAGTCAATGGATAGTCACCATATTGAATTGAATATCAGAAATAGTGAAAAATGGACATTAACGGGCATGTAAATTATCAGAACAGACCGTAGTTTGTTGAATTCGTTTCTTATCTTTGAAATTAATACATTTGGGGATAGCCTAGCTCATTGTCGAATTTTTGGTATTTGCAAATTTCAAAATTTCAAATTTCGCCTTTGATGTTTTCCGTGCCGACAAAGTTGTTTTCGCGTGAATAACTCCGATTAACAGCTTGAAAATAATCAAATGGATCGCAGTTTCGCGATTTTGTCTCAAATCTGGGAAATCAATACATTTCTGGTTAGCCTCCTTTCAAAAATGGGTGGTGGCCTTGGAATCAATATATTTTCAAAACGTTTTGCGAATCCAAAATCACCGAAAACAACTGATGAAAAAATTGACCTTGACAGCTGTGTTACTTCGTGATTTTGTGATCTATTTTACTTTTCTGGTTAGCCTCCTTTCAAAAATGGGTGGTGGCCTTGGAATCAATATATTTTCAAAACGTTTTGCGAATCCAAAATCACCGTAAATAACTGATGAAAAAATTGAGCTTTGATGGAAACTATATAGAAAAATAAAAGGAAACATCAACAATATATAGGTCTTGCACACATAGGCTTAGAACTTTGCAGCCAGTCCTCATATTAATTGAAATTGAATAGGTTTGATTTGATATAATTATTTGTTTTCTATTTTAAAACTATCTAAAAAAAATATTTTTAATCATTTATGTTATTGATTTAGATTAATACTGTTTATATTGTGTACATTTTAACACCTTCATCGATTAATAATGGTTTGCATAGTCATCGTATAGAGCTTATTCAACAGTATCGAATTCCAACTGCTTAGGGATATTTTACGTGCACTCCAATGTGTACACCGGACCTTGGTTTTTCGTCCCATCTATATGTTAGTTTGTGTCGAATGGAGGTTAAGCCGCATTTATCTCTTTCTCTTTTATTTTTAAAGTTTTGTAATAATCGGTTGTACTGTACTGTAAAAGTGATAAAACAGAAAATTTCGCCCGGTAGTAATGTTTCTCACATTAAAGTCACCAATTTGCTCATTTTAGGGGGCAAACGTTTATTGCGAACAATTAAGCTGGTCAGGGGGGGGGGGCTTATTTTTAAAAGTTTTGTATTATTCGGTTGATAATTAAAGGTACCGTGCAAATTAAACTGTTAAAATAGAAAATTCCGCCCGGTTGAAATGTTTCTCCTTGTAGGTCAGCAATTTGCCAAATTTAGGGAGGTTGCGTGGCTAAATGGTTAGCACCTGCGCACTGTATCGTAACGTCTGTCATTGAGTCAACTGGCGTTGTTTCGATTGAAATGCCCGGTTGAAATGTTTCTTGCTATAAGTCAGCAATTTATCGATTTTAGGGAGCCTGAATGGCTGTATGGTTAGCATGTGCGCGCTGTATCGTAACGTCTGTCATTGAGTCAACCGGCATCGTTTCGATTTCCAGGTTGCACGTGACATGGAGTATGGTGTCCAACCTCGTGGGTTTTCTCCGTGTCCTTCGGTTTCCTCCCACGGCTGATTTCAGATTATTGTTATGACTGGGTGCAATGTTTCATACTATATTTAGATTTGTAACTTCGCGAGTTTTTGACCAATTTTGATAATTTTTTCTTCTTATCCTTTTATTTAGGATACTTGATACAATCAATGACACGTGACCATGAATATGAAAGCTTTCATATCTGCATGGGACAGTAGCAGATCTAGTTATTATTTTTTTTTTTGTGTGTTTTCTGCAAATCGGATTTCTCAGAATCTATCCATAGGATCTTTCTGAAATTTTGACCTACCCCCCCAAAAATGGGGTGCGAACCTTGATTAAATATATTTTCGAAACGTTTTACGAATCCGAAATCACCGAATTTTACGAACGAAAAAAATGACAATGCATAGTCGTAACTTTGTTATTTTTTGACCGATTTTACTAATTCTTTTTTCTTTGAATACCTTTAAAAAAACCATTTTCATCTGCAGTTTCACATTTTCGAATTTCGAAAATTCGTCGCTGTGATTTCGAACCGGAAGATTAGACCAATTTGACAACTTCTTTAATAGTTGTACGATTTTCATGAAATTTAGTATCTAAGTAGATCCTACCGATGTGACTTCAAAAATATAATTAGAAATTTTCTAAATTATCTCCCCTTGACGAAATTAAGGATCAAAATTTTCAAAAAAATCATCGAAATATAGGTCAGAATGACCTGATTTTTTTTTTTGGATACTAGATAAGTAATTACTGATTTGTACACAAAATATGGAGTTTGTCGATCGAACCGGAAGTGCCGCCATATTTAAAAGTGAAAAATCAATAAGGCTTTTTTGCTATTTTACTTACAGACTCGGGAGTTATATTTTCTGAATCCTTGTAGGAAGGCCTAAAAAATGTCGCGAATAGAATTTTGATTTCGGTCACGTGATGGTCACCATTTTGAATTGAAAATGAAAAATAGAAGCAATTTGAAGGGTCGGGACTTTGGAACACAATTACTCTCCTTCTAATTAAGCTAGAATGTTCAAACTTGGTGTAGACGTTCACTAGGTCAATGTTATGATTGAGTTCAAAGATGAGCATTTTCTGCTTAGGGTAAGCAGAGATAAACAAGCTAATTTGTTGATTCTTTAGGGCACGATAACTTCGGTTATAATGAAGGGAGGGCGGTGAAACTTTTGTCAATAGAGAGTCTAATAGCTAGCCTGTTGTGTGAAATCATTGTATTATTTTTTCTAAATATCAGGGATAGCCGAAAAAAAGAGATTGAAAACCCAAAAAGTCGTATTTTTACAATTTGGAGCATGTTTAGAGGTCTTTCTCGTAAAGTCAACATAATATTTTTTGGGAACTTCTTGTACAAAGAGTCTTATTGGTAGTCTTTTATATGAAACCATCGATCAACAGTCCAACATATCAGGAGTAGAAGAACAAAAGGATCGAACATTGAAAACGGCACCCTTTCATTGTTAAGCGAAACATGCAGTGTGGGTGACTACAATCTACACATTTAGTCATCGTATAGAGCTTATTCAACAGTATCGAATTCCAACTGCTTAGGGATATTTTACGTGCACTCCAATGTGTACACGGGACCTTGGTTTTTCGTCCCATCCGAATGACTAGACAGCTGTGCTTGTCAGGCCCTCCGTTCTGCCTCACTGACAAGGGGAACCACGCCGGGAAATCGAGATGAACTTTCTCCGTGCAGAACTTTCAATTCAGGCGAAAACGTTTATTGCATACGATTAAGCTGGTCAGTTGGAGCTTATTTTCAAAAGTTTTGTAATAATCGGTTGGTAATTAAAGTACCGTGCACATTAAACTGTTAAAACAGAAAATTTCGCCCGGTTGAAATGTTTCTTGCTATAAGTCAGCAATTTTCTGAATTCAGGGAGGCTGAATGGCTGAATGGTTAGCATGTGCGCACTGTATCGTAACGTCTGTCATTGAGTCAACGGGCGTCGTTTCGATCTCCAGGTTGCACGTGACATGAAGTATGATGTCCAACCTTGTGGGTTTTCTCCGTGTTCTTCGGTTTCCTCCCAACGGCTAAAGACCTGTAAGCGCAGGGGGAGTTTTTAAATAAAATTAAAAAACATATGTTAGTCCCGAAATGACCTAGTTTGTGTCGAATGGACATTAGGCCGCATTTCTCTCTTTCTCTTTTATTTTTAAAGTTTTGTAATAATCGGTTGGTAATCAAAGGTACTGTAAAAGTGATAAAACAGAAAATAATCGGTTGGTAATCAAAGGTACTGTAAAAGTCATAAAACAGAAAATTTCGCCCGGTTGTAATGTTTCTCACTTTAAAGTCAGCAATTTCCCGATTTTAAGTGGCAAACGTTTATTGCGAACGCTTAAGCTGGTCAGGGGGGAGCTTATTTTTAAAAGTTTTGTAATATTCGGTTGATAACTAAAGGTACCGTGCAAATTAAACTGTTACAATAGAAAATTTGGCCCGGTTGAAATGTTTCTCGCTGTAGGTCAGCAATTTGCCGATTTTAGGGAGGTTGCGTGGCTGAATGGTTAGCACGTGCGCTCTGTATCATAACGTCTGTCATTGAGTCAACTGCCGTTGTTTCGATTTTTTGGTTGTACGTGACAAGGAGTATGGTTGCCTGTCCAACCTCGTAGGCCGTAACCGCCGCTGCCCGGGTAAAATTTCCCTCATTGCACACATTATGGCATATGCCCGTCTTCATTAGCCCATTTTAGGAGCAGAACAGTCGGACGTTAAACCCCATTCAATTTCATTTCATTTTCTCTATGTTGCTTATTTATTATAGTGGATAAATATTTTTCTGGTTCTAGCAATTATTTAATTTCTGCATAGAAATCTTGCTTTGGCCAGTTTTTTTTATTGCAGAGTGCCATTCTTGTTTAAACAAACATGATCCTTTGTTTAAAACATGCTTAAGAAGTCGTCACGATTTCCTACTTATAACCAAACATATTGGAAATATTAGTCTGGCATTATTAAATCCTAATTTTATTGGTCTTATTTAAAATTAAACTTTCATTTAACTATGAACAACCCTTAACGTGTCTCTTTAAAACTATTAAGGGGTTGAGTGGCTGAATGGTAAGCACGCGCGCCTGTCATTGAGTAAACTAGCGTGTTTTCGAATGCCCGGTTGTACGTGACAAGGAGTAAGGTCGCCTGTCCAACCTGCCATTTTTAATTTTTTTTTCCCGCCATTTTCATTTCATTTTCTCATCCGTCTCATTACAGTAATACAAGTTTCAGTTATTTCCCTTTAGTTTTCAGATTATTGTTATGCCTGGGTGCAATGTTTCATACTATATTTAGACTTGTAACTTCGCGAGTTTTTGACCAATTTTAATAATTTTTTCTTCGTATCCTTTTATTTAGGTTACTTGATACAATCAATGACACGTGACGATGTAATATTCGGTTGATAACTAAAGGTACCGTGCAAATTAAACTGTTACAATAGAAAATTTGGCCCGGTTGAAATGTTTCTCGCTGTAGGTCAGCAATTTGCCGATTTTAGGGAGGTTGCGTGGCTGAATGGTTAGCACGTGCGCTCTGTATCATAACGTCTGTCATTGAGTCAACTGCCGTTGTTTCGATTTTTTGGTTGTACGTGACAAGGAGTATGGTTGCCTGTCCAACCTCGTAGGCCGTAACCGCCGCTGCCCGGGTAAAATTTCCCTCATTGCACACATTATGGCATATGCCCGTCTTCATTAGCCCATTTTAGGAGCAGAACAGTCGGACGTTAAACCCCATTCAATTTCATTTCATTTTCTCTATGTTGCTTATTTATTATAGTGGATAAATATTTTTCTGGTTCTAGCAATTATTTAATTTCTGCATAGAAATCTTGCTTTGGCCAGTTTTTTTTATTGCAGAGTGCCATTCTTGTTTAAACAAACATGATCCTTTGTTTAAAACATGCTTAAGAAGTCGTCACGATTTCCTACTTATAACCAAACATATTGGAAATATTAGTCTGGCATTATTAAATCCTAATTTTATTGGTCTTATTTAAAATTAAACTTTCATTTAACTATGAACAACCCTTAACGTGTCTCTTTAAAACTATTAAGTACTCTAAAACAGTAGCTCAACCTTTTGACCTAAACTCATTAATTTACCATTTTGTTGTGAGCGACTTCTTATTCTTCCTATATGACATATTGCACGTGTCTGATTTCAAAGGGGGGTTGAGTGGCTGAATGGTAAGCACGCGCGCCTGTCATTGAGTAAACTAGCGTGTTTTCGAATGCCCGGTTGTACGTGACAAGGAGTAAGGTCGCCTGTCCAACCTGCCATTTTTAATTTTTTTTTCCCGCCATTTTCATTTCATTTTCTCATCCGTCTCATTACAGTAATACAAGTTTCAGTTATTTCCCTTTAGTTTTCAGATTATTGTTATGCCTGGGTGCAATGTTTCATACTATATTTAGACTTGTAACTTCGCGAGTTTTTGACCAATTTTAATAATTTTTTCTTCGTATCCTTTTATTTAGGTTACTTGATACAATCAATGACACGTGACGATGAATATGAAAGCTTTCATATCTGCATGGGACAGTAGCAGATCTAGTTATTAAGCTTTCATATTACATATGAAAGCTTATTGTTTCTGTTAAAGTTATTATTATTATTTTTTTTTTTTTGTGTGTTTTCTGCAAATCGGATTTCTCAGAATCTATCCATAGGATCTTTCTGAAATTTTGACCTACCCCCCCAAAAATGGGGTGCGAACCTTGATTAAATATATTTTCGAAACGTTTTACGAATCCGAAATCACCGAATTTTACGAACGAAAAAAATGACAATGCATAGTCGTAACTTTGTTATTTTTTGACCGATTTTACTAATTTTTTTTTCTTTGAATACCTTTAAAAAAACCATTTTCATCTGCAGTTTCACATTTTCGAATTTCGAAAATTCGTCGCTGTGATTTCGAACCGGAAGATTAGACCAATTTGACAACTTCTTTAATAGTTGTACGATTTTCATGAAATTTAGTATCTAAGTAGATCCTACCGATGTGACTTCAAAAATATAATTAGAAATTTTCTAAATTATCTCCCCTTGACGAAATTAAGGATCAAAATTTTCAAAAAAATCATCGAAATATAGGTCAGAATGACCTGATTTTTTTTTTGGATACTAGATAAGTAATTACTGATTTGTACACAAAATATGGAGTTTGTCGATCGAACCGGAAGTGCCGCCATATTTAAAAGTGAAAAATCAATAAGGCTTTTTTGCTATTTTACTTACAGACTCGGGAGTTATATTTTCTGAATCCTTGTAGGAAGGCCTAAAAAATGTCGCGAATAGAATTTTGATTTCGGTCACGTGATGGTCACCATTTTGAATTGAAAATGAAAAATAGAAGCAATTTGAAGGGTCGGGACTTTGGAACACAATTACTCTCCTTCTAATTAAGCTAGAATGTTCAAACTTGGTGTAGACGTTCACTAGGTCAATGTTATGATTGAGTTTAAATATGAGCATTTTCTGCTTAGGGTAAGCAGAGATAAACAAGCTAATTTGTTGATTCTTTAGGGCACGATAACTTCGGTTATAATGAAGGGAGGGCGGTGAAACTTTTGTCAATAGAGAGTCTAATAGCTAGCCTGTTGTGTGAAATCATTGTATTATTTTTTCTAAATATCAGGGATAGCCGAAAAAAAGAGATTGAAAACCCAAAATGTCGTATTTTTACAATTTGGAGCATGTTTAGAGGTCTTTCTCGTAAAGTCAACATAATATTTTTTGGGAACTTCTTGTACAAAGAGTCTTATTGGTAGTCTTTTATATGAAACCATCGATCAACAGTCCAACATATCAGGAGTAGAAGAACAAAAGGATCGAACATTGAAAACGGCACCCTTTCATTGTTAAGCGAAACATGCAGTGTGGGTGACTACAATCTACACATTTAGTCATCGTATAGAGCTTATTCAACAGTATCGAATTCCAACTGCTTAGGGATATTTTACGTGCACTCCAATGTGTACACGGGACCTTGGTTTTTCGTCCCATCCGAATGACTAGACAGCTGTGCTTGTCAGGCCCTCCGTTCTGCCTCACTGACAAGGGGAACCACGCCGGGAAATCGAGATGAACTTTCTCCGTGCAGAACTTTCAATTCAGGCGAAAACGTTTATTGCATACGATTAAGCTGGTCAGTTGGAGCTTATTTTCAAAAGTTTTGTAATAATCGGTTGGTAATTAAAGTACCGTGCACATTAAACTGTTAAAACAGAAAATTTCGCCCGGTTGAAATGTTTCTTGCTATAAGTCAGCAATTTTCTGAATTCAGGGAGGCTGAATGGCTGAATGGTTAGCATGTGCGCACTGTATCGTAACGTCTGTCATTGAGTCAACGGGCGTCGTTTCGATCTCCAGGTTGCACGTGACATGAAGTATGATGTCCAACCTTGTGGGTTTTCTCCGTGTTCTTCGGTTTCCTCCCAACGGCTAAAGACCTGTAAGCGCAGGGGGAGTTTTTAAATAAAATTAAAAAACATATGTTAGTCCCGAAATGACCTAGTTTGTGTCGAATGGACATTAGGCCGCATTTCTCTCTTTCTCTTTTATTTTTAAAGTTTTGTAATAATCGGTTGGTAATCAAAGGTACTGTAAAAGTGATAAAACAGAAAATAATCGGTTGGTAATCAAAGGTACTGTAAAAGTGATAAAACAGAAAATTTCGCCCGGTTGTAATGTTTCTCACTTTAAAGTCAGCAATTTCCCGATTTTAAGTGGCAAACGTTTATTGCGAACGCTTAAGCTGGTCAGGGGGGAGCTTATTTTTAAAAGTTTTGTAATATTCGGTTGATAACTAAAGGTACCGTGCAAATTAAACTGTTACAATAGAAAATTGGGCCCGGTTGAAATGTTTCTCGCTGTAGGTCAGCAATTTGCCGATTTTAGGGAGGTTGCGTGGCTGAATGGTTAGCACGTGCGCTCTGTATCATAACGTCTGTCATTGAGTCAACTGCCGTTGTTTCGATTTTTTGGTTGTACGTGACAAGGAGTATGGTTGCCTGTCCAACCTCGTAGGCCGTAACCGCCGCTGCCCGGGTAAAATTTCCCTCATTGCACACATTATGGCATATGCCCGTCTTCATTAGCCCATTTTAGGAGCAGAACAGTCGGACGTTAAACCCCATTCAATTTCATTTCATTTTCTCTATGTTGCTTATTTATTATAGTGGATAAATATTTTTCTGGTTCTAGCAATTATTTAATTTCTGCATAGAAATCTTGCTTTGGCCAGTTTTTTTTATTGCAGAGTGCCATTCTTGTTTAAACAAACATGATCCTTTGTTTAAAACATGCTTAAGAAGTCGTCACGATTTCCTACTTATAACCAAACATATTGGAAATATTAGTCTGGCATTATTAAATCCTAATTTTATTGGTCTTATTTAAAATTAAACTTTCATTTAACTATGAACAACCCTTAACGTGTCTCTTTAAAACTATTAAGTACTCTAAAACAGTAGCTCAACCTTTTGACCTAAACTCATTAATTTACCATTTTGTTGTGAGCGACTTCTTATTCTTCCTATATGACATATTGCACGTGTCTGATTTCAAAGGGGGGTTGAGTGGCTGAATGGTAAGCACGCGCGCCTGTCATTGAGTTAACTAGCGTGTTTTCGAATGCCCGGTTGTACGTGACAAGGAGTAAGGTCGCCTGTCCAACCTGCCATTTTTAATTTTTTTTCCCGCCATTTTCATTTCATTTTCTCATCCGTCTCATTACAGTAATACAAGTTTCAGTTATTTTCCTTTAGTTTTCAGATTATTGTTATGCCTGGGTGCAATGTTTCATACTATATTTAGACTTGTAACTTCGCGAGTTTTTGACCAATTTTAATAATTTTTTCTTCGTATCCTTTTATTTAGGTTACTTGATACAATCAATGACACGTGACGATGAATATGAAAGCTTTCATATCTGCATGGGACAGTAGCAGATCTAGTTATTAAGCTTTCATATTACATATGAAAGCTTATTGTTTCTGTTAAAGTTATTATTATTATTATTTTTTTTTTTGTGTGTTTTCTGCAAATCGGATTTCTCAGAATCTATCCATAGGATCTTTCTGAAATTTTGACCTACCCCCCCAAAAATGGGGTGCGAACCTTGATTAAATATATTTTCGAAACGTTTTACGAATCCGAAATCACCGAATTTTACGAACGAAAAAAATGACAATGCATAGTCGTAACTTTGTTATTTTTTGACCGATTTTACTAATTCTTTTTTCTTTGAATACCTTTAAAAAAACCATTTTCATCTGCAGTTTCACATTTTCGAATTTCGAAAATTCGTCGCTGTGATTTCGAACCGGAAGATTAGACCAATTTGACAACTTCTTTAATAGTTGTACGATTTTCATGAAATTTAGTATCTAAGTAGATCCTACCGATGTGACTTCAAAAATATAATTAGAAATTTTCTAAATTATCTCCCCTTGACGAAATTAAGGATCAAAATTTTCAAAAAAATCATCGAAATATAGGTCAGAATGACCTGATTTTTTTTTTGGATACTAGATAAGTAATTACTGATTTGTACACAAAATATGGAGTTTGTCGATCGAACCGGAAGTGCCGCCATATTTAAAAGTGAAAAATCAATAAGGCTTTTTTGCTATTTTACTTACAGACTCGGGAGTTATATTTTCTGAATCCTTGTAGGAAGGCCTAAAAAATGTCGCGAATAGAATTTTGATTTCGGTCACGTGATGGTCACCATTTTGAATTGAAAATGAAAAATAGAAGCAATTTGAAGGGTCGGGACTTTGGAACACAATTACTCTCCTTCTAATTAAGCTAGAATGTTCAAACTTGGTGTAGACGTTCACTAGGTCAATGTTATGATTGAGTTCAAAGATGAGCATTTTCTGCTTAGGGTAAGCAGAGATAAACAAGCTAATTTGTTGATTCTTTAGGGCACGATAACTTCGGTTATAATGAAGGGAGGGCGGTGAAACTTTTGTCAATAGAGAGTCTAATAGCTAGCCTGTTGTGTGAAATCATTGTATTATTTTTTCTAAATATCAGGGATAGCCGAAAAAAAGAGATTGAAAACCCAAAAAGTCGTATTTTTACAATTTGGAGCATGTTTAGAGGTCTTTCTCGTAAAGTCAACATAATATTTTTTGGGAACTTCTTGTACAAAGAGTCTTATTGGTAGTCTTTTATATGAAACCATCGATCAACAGTCCAACATATCAGGAGTAGAAGAACAAAAGGATCGAACATTGAAAACGGCACCCTTTCATTGTTAAGCGAAACATGCAGTGTGGGTGACTACAATCTACACATTTAGTCATCGTATAGAGCTTATTCAACAGTATCGAATTCCAACTGCTTAGGGATATTTTACGTGCACTCCAATGTGTACACGGGACCTTGGTTTTTCGTCCCATCCGAATGACTAGACAGCTGTGCTTGTCAGGCCCTCCGTTCTGCCTCACTGACAAGGGGAACCACGCCGGGAAATCGAGATGAACTTTCTCCGTGCAGAACTTTCAATTCAGGCGAAAACGTTTATTGCATACGATTAAGCTGGTCAGTTGGAGCTTATTTTCAAAAGTTTTGTAATAATCGGTTGGTAATTAAAGTACCGTGCACATTAAACTGTTAAAACAGAAAATTTCGCCCGGTTGAAATGTTTCTTGCTATAAGTCAGCAATTTTCTGAATTCAGGGAGGCTGAATGGCTGAATGGTTAGCATGTGCGCACTGTATCGTAACGTCTGTCATTGAGTCAACGGGCGTCGTTTCGATCTCCAGGTTGCACGTGACATGAAGTATGATGTCCAACCTTGTGGGTTTTCTCCGTGTTCTTCGGTTTCCTCCCAACGGCTAAAGACCTGTAAGCGCAGGGGGAGTTTTTAAATAAAATTAAAAAACATATGTTAGTCCCGAAATGACCTAGTTTGTGTCGAATGGACATTAGGCCGCATTTCTCTCTTTCTCTTTTATTTTTAAAGTTTTGTAATAATCGGTTGGTAATCAAAGGTACTGTAAAAGTGATAAAACAGAAAATAATCGGTTGGTAATCAAAGGTACTGTAAAAGTCATAAAACAGAAAATTTCGCCCGGTTGTAATGTTTCTCACTTTAAAGTCAGCAATTTCCCGATTTTAAGTGGCAAACGTTTATTGCGAACGCTTAAGCTGGTCAGGGGGGAGCTTATTTTTAAAAGTTTTGTAATATTCGGTTGATAACTAAAGGTACCGTGCAAATTAAACTGTTACAATAGAAAATTTGGCCCGGTTGAAATGTTTCTCGCTGTAGGTCAGCAATTTGCCGATTTTAGGGAGGTTGCGTGGCTGAATGGTTAGCACGTGCGCTCTGTATCATAACGTCTGTCATTGAGTCAACTGCCGTTGTTTCGATTTTTTGGTTGTACGTGACAAGGAGTATGGTTGCCTGTCCAACCTCGTAGGCCGTAACCGCCGCTGCCCGGGTAAAATTTCCCTCATTGCACACATTATGGCATATGCCCGTCTTCATTAGCCCATTTTAGGAGCAGAACAGTCGGACGTTAAACCCCATTCAATTTCATTTCATTTTCTCTATGTTGCTTATTTATTATAGTGGATAAATATTTTTCTGGTTCTAGCAATTATTTAATTTCTGCATAGAAATCTTGCTTTGGCCAGTTTTTTTTATTGCAGAGTGCCATTCTTGTTTAAACAAACATGATCCTTTGTTTAAAACATGCTTAAGAAGTCGTCACGATTTCCTACTTATAACCAAACATATTGGAAATATTAGTCTGGCATTATTAAATCCTAATTTTATTGGTCTTATTTAAAATTAAACTTTCATTTAACTATGAACAACCCTTAACGTGTCTCTTTAAAACTATTAAGTACTCTAAAACAGTAGCTCAACCTTTTGACCTAAACTCATTAATTTACCATTTTGTTGTGAGCGACTTCTTATTCTTCCTATATGACATATTGCACGTGTCTGATTTCAAAGGGGGGTTGAGTGGCTGAATGGTAAGCACGCGCGCCTGTCATTGAGTAAACTAGCGTGTTTTCGAATGCCCGGTTGTACGTGACAAGGAGTAAGGTCGCCTGTCCAACCTGCCATTTTTAATTTTTTTTTCCCGCCATTTTCATTTCATTTTCTCATCCGTCTCATTACAGTAATACAAGTTTCAGTTATTTCCCTTTAGTTTTCAGATTATTGTTATGCCTGGGTGCAATGTTTCATACTATATTTAGACTTGTAACTTCGCGAGTTTTTGACCAATTTTAATAATTTTTTCTTCGTATCCTTTTATTTAGGTTACTTGATACAATCAATGACACGTGACGATGAATATGAAAGCTTTCATATCTGCATGGGACAGTAGCAGATCTAGTTATTAAGCTTTCATATTACATATGAAAGCTTATTGTTTCTGTTAAAGTTATTATTATTATTTTTTTTTTTTTGTGTGTTTTCTGCAAATCGGATTTCTCAGAATCTATCCATAGGATCTTTCTGAAATTTTGACCTACCCCCCCAAAAATGGGGTGCGAACCTTGATTAAATATATTTTCGAAACGTTTTACGAATCCGAAATCACCGAATTTTACGAACGAAAAAAATGACAATGCATAGTCGTAACTTTGTTATTTTTTGACCGATTTTACTAATTTTTTTTTCTTTGAATACCTTTAAAAAAACCATTTTCATCTGCAGTTTCACATTTTCGAATTTCGAAAATTCGTCGCTGTGATTTCGAACCGGAAGATTAGACCAATTTGACAACTTCTTTAATAGTTGTACGATTTTCATGAAATTTAGTATCTAAGTAGATCCTACCGATGTGACTTCAAAAATATAATTAGAAATTTTCTAAATTATCTCCCCTTGACGAAATTAAGGATCAAAATTTTCAAAAAAATCATCGAAATATAGGTCAGAATGACCTGATTTTTTTTTTGGATACTAGATAAGTAATTACTGATTTGTACACAAAATATGGAGTTTGTCGATCGAACCGGAAGTGCCGCCATATTTAAAAGTGAAAAATCAATAAGGCTTTTTTGCTATTTTACTTACAGACTCGGGAGTTATATTTTCTGAATCCTTGTAGGAAGGCCTAAAAAATGTCGCGAATAGAATTTTGATTTCGGTCACGTGATGGTCACCATTTTGAATTGAAAATGAAAAATAGAAGCAATTTGAAGGGTCGGGACTTTGGAACACAATTACTCTCCTTCTAATTAAGCTAGAATGTTCAAACTTGGTGTAGACGTTCACTAGGTCAATGTTATGATTGAGTTTAAATATGAGCATTTTCTGCTTAGGGTAAGCAGAGATAAACAAGCTAATTTGTTGATTCTTTAGGGCACGATAACTTCGGTTATAATGAAGGGAGGGCGGTGAAACTTTTGTCAATAGAGAGTCTAATAGCTAGCCTGTTGTGTGAAATCATTGTATTATTTTTTCTAAATATCAGGGATAGCCGAAAAAAAGAGATTGAAAACCCAAAATGTCGTATTTTTACAATTTGGAGCATGTTTAGAGGTCTTTCTCGTAAAGTCAACATAATATTTTTTGGGAACTTCTTGTACAAAGAGTCTTATTGGTAGTCTTTTATATGAAACCATCGATCAACAGTCCAACATATCAGGAGTAGAAGAACAAAAGGATCGAACATTGAAAACGGCACCCTTTCATTGTTAAGCGAAACATGCAGTGTGGGTGACTACAATCTACACATTTAGTCATCGTATAGAGCTTATTCAACAGTATCGAATTCCAACTGCTTAGGGATATTTTACGTGCACTCCAATGTGTACACGGGACCTTGGTTTTTCGTCCCATCCGAATGACTAGACAGCTGTGCTTGTCAGGCCCTCCGTTCTGCCTCACTGACAAGGGGAACCACGCCGGGAAATCGAGATGAACTTTCTCCGTGCAGAACTTTCAATTCAGGCGAAAACGTTTATTGCATACGATTAAGCTGGTCAGTTGGAGCTTATTTTCAAAAGTTTTGTAATAATCGGTTGGTAATTAAAGTACCGTGCACATTAAACTGTTAAAACAGAAAATTTCGCCCGGTTGAAATGTTTCTTGCTATAAGTCAGCAATTTTCTGAATTCAGGGAGGCTGAATGGCTGAATGGTTAGCATGTGCGCACTGTATCGTAACGTCTGTCATTGAGTCAACGGGCGTCGTTTCGATCTCCAGGTTGCACGTGACATGAAGTATGATGTCCAACCTTGTGGGTTTTCTCCGTGTTCTTCGGTTTCCTCCCAACGGCTAAAGACCTGTAAGCGCAGGGGGAGTTTTTAAATAAAATTAAAAAACATATGTTAGTCCCGAAATGACCTAGTTTGTGTCGAATGGACATTAGGCCGCATTTCTCTCTTTCTCTTTTATTTTTAAAGTTTTGTAATAATCGGTTGGTAATCAAAGGTACTGTAAAAGTGATAAAACAGAAAATAATCGGTTGGTAATCAAAGGTACTGTAAAAGTGATAAAACAGAAAATTTCGCCCGGTTGTAATGTTTCTCACTTTAAAGTCAGCAATTTCCCGATTTTAAGTGGCAAACGTTTATTGCGAACGCTTAAGCTGGTCAGGGGGGAGCTTATTTTTAAAAGTTTTGTAATATTCGGTTGATAACTAAAGGTACCGTGCAAATTAAACTGTTACAATAGAAAATTGGGCCCGGTTGAAATGTTTCTCGCTGTAGGTCAGCAATTTGCCGATTTTAGGGAGGTTGCGTGGCTGAATGGTTAGCACGTGCGCTCTGTATCATAACGTCTGTCATTGAGTCAACTGCCGTTGTTTCGATTTTTTGGTTGTACGTGACAAGGAGTATGGTTGCCTGTCCAACCTCGTAGGCCGTAACCGCCGCTGCCCGGGTAAAATTTCCCTCATTGCACACATTATGGCATATGCCCGTCTTCATTAGCCCATTTTAGGAGCAGAACAGTCGGACGTTAAACCCCATTCAATTTCATTTCATTTTCTCTATGTTGCTTATTTATTATAGTGGATAAATATTTTTCTGGTTCTAGCAATTATTTAATTTCTGCATAGAAATCTTGCTTTGGCCAGTTTTTTTTATTGCAGAGTGCCATTCTTGTTTAAACAAACATGATCCTTTGTTTAAAACATGCTTAAGAAGTCGTCACGATTTCCTACTTATAACCAAACATATTGGAAATATTAGTCTGGCATTATTAAATCCTAATTTTATTGGTCTTATTTAAAATTAAACTTTCATTTAACTATGAACAACCCTTAACGTGTCTCTTTAAAACTATTAAGTACTCTAAAACAGTAGCTCAACCTTTTGACCTAAACTCATTAATTTACCATTTTGTTGTGAGCGACTTCTTATTCTTCCTATATGACATATTGCACGTGTCTGATTTCAAAGGGGGGTTGAGTGGCTGAATGGTAAGCACGCGCGCCTGTCATTGAGTTAACTAGCGTGTTTTCGAATGCCCGGTTGTACGTGACAAGGAGTAAGGTCGCCTGTCCAACCTGCCATTTTTAATTTTTTTTCCCGCCATTTTCATTTCATTTTCTCATCCGTCTCATTACAGTAATACAAGTTTCAGTTATTTTCCTTTAGTTTTCAGATTATTGTTATGCCTGGGTGCAATGTTTCATACTATATTTAGACTTGTAACTTCGCGAGTTTTTGACCAATTTTAATAATTTTTTCTTCGTATCCTTTTATTTAGGTTACTTGATACAATCAATGACACGTGACGATGAATATGAAAGCTTTCATATCTGCATGGGACAGTAGCAGATCTAGTTATTAAGCTTTCATATTACATATGAAAGCTTATTGTTTCTGTTAAAGTTATTATTATTATTATTTTTTTTTTTGTGTGTTTTCTGCAAATCGGATTTCTCAGAATCTATCCATAGGATCTTTCTGAAATTTTGACCTACCCCCCCAAAAATGGGGTGCGAACCTTGATTAAATATATTTTCGAAACGTTTTACGAATCCGAAATCACCGAATTTTACGAACGAAAAAAATGACAATGCATAGTCGTAACTTTGTTATTTTTTGACCGATTTTACTAATTCTTTTTTCTTTGAATACCTTTAAAAAAACCATTTTCATCTGCAGTTTCACATTTTCGAATTTCGAAAATTCGTCGCTGTGATTTCGAACCGGAAGATTAGACCAATTTGACAACTTCTTTAATAGTTGTACGATTTTCATGAAATTTAGTATCTAAGTAGATCCTACCGATGTGACTTCAAAAATATAATTAGAAATTTTCTAAATTATCTCCCCTTGACGAAATTAAGGATCAAAATTTTCAAAAAAATCATCGAAATATAGGTCAGAATGACCTGATTTTTTTTTTGGATACTAGATAAGTAATTACTGATTTGTACACAAAATATGGAGTTTGTCGATCGAACCGGAAGTGCCGCCATATTTAAAAGTGAAAAATCAATAAGGCTTTTTTGCTATTTTACTTACAGACTCGGGAGTTATATTTTCTGAATCCTTGTAGGAAGGCCTAAAAAATGTCGCGAATAGAATTTTGATTTCGGTCACGTGATGGTCACCATTTTGAATTGAAAATGAAAAATAGAAGCAATTTGAAGGGTCGGGACTTTGGAACACAATTACTCTCCTTCTAATTAAGCTAGAATGTTCAAACTTGGTGTAGACGTTCACTAGGTCAATGTTATGATTGAGTTCAAAGATGAGCATTTTCTGCTTAGGGTAAGCAGAGATAAACAAGCTAATTTGTTGATTCTTTAGGGCACGATAACTTCGGTTATAATGAAGGGAGGGCGGTGAAACTTTTGTCAATAGAGAGTCTAATAGCTAGCCTGTTGTGTGAAATCATTGTATTATTTTTTCTAAATATCAGGGATAGCCGAAAAAAAGAGATTGAAAACCCAAAAAGTCGTATTTTTACAATTTGGAGCATGTTTAGAGGTCTTTCTCGTAAAGTCAACATAATATTTTTTGGGAACTTCTTGTACAAAGAGTCTTATTGGTAGTCTTTTATATGAAACCATCGATCAACAGTCCAACATATCAGGAGTAGAAGAACAAAAGGATCGAACATTGAAAACGGCACCCTTTCATTGTTAAGCGAAACATGCAGTGTGGGTGACTACAATCTACACATTTAGTCATCGTATAGAGCTTATTCAACAGTATCGAATTCCAACTGCTTAGGGATATTTTACGTGCACTCCAATGTGTACACGGGACCTTGGTTTTTCGTCCCATCCGAATGACTAGACAGCTGTGCTTGTCAGGCCCTCCGTTCTGCCTCACTGACAAGGGGAACCACGCCGGGAAATCGAGATGAACTTTCTCCGTGCAGAACTTTCAATTCAGGCGAAAACGTTTATTGCATACGATTAAGCTGGTCAGTTGGAGCTTATTTTCAAAAGTTTTGTAATAATCGGTTGGTAATTAAAGTACCGTGCACATTAAACTGTTAAAACAGAAAATTTCGCCCGGTTGAAATGTTTCTTGCTATAAGTCAGCAATTTTCTGAATTCAGGGAGGCTGAATGGCTGAATGGTTAGCATGTGCGCACTGTATCGTAACGTCTGTCATTGAGTCAACGGGCGTCGTTTCGATCTCCAGGTTGCACGTGACATGAAGTATGATGTCCAACCTTGTGGGTTTTCTCCGTGTTCTTCGGTTTCCTCCCAACGGCTAAAGACCTGTAAGCGCAGGGGGAGTTTTTAAATAAAATTAAAAAACATATGTTAGTCCCGAAATGACCTAGTTTGTGTCGAATGGACATTAGGCCGCATTTCTCTCTTTCTCTTTTATTTTTAAAGTTTTGTAATAATCGGTTGGTAATCAAAGGTACTGTAAAAGTGATAAAACAGAAAATAATCGGTTGGTAATCAAAGGTACTGTAAAAGTCATAAAACAGAAAATTTCGCCCGGTTGTAATGTTTCTCACTTTAAAGTCAGCAATTTCCCGATTTTAAGTGGCAAACGTTTATTGCGAACGCTTAAGCTGGTCAGGGGGGAGCTTATTTTTAAAAGTTTTGTAATATTCGGTTGATAACTAAAGGTACCGTGCAAATTAAACTGTTACAATAGAAAATTTGGCCCGGTTGAAATGTTTCTCGCTGTAGGTCAGCAATTTGCCGATTTTAGGGAGGTTGCGTGGCTGAATGGTTAGCACGTGCGCTAATAACGTCTGTCATTGAGTCAACTGCCGTTGTTTCGATTTTTTGGTTGTACGTGACAAGGAGTATGGTTGCCTGTCCAACCTCGGAGGCCGTAACCGCCGCTGCCCGGGTAAAATTTCCCTCATTGCACACATTATGGCATATGCCCGTCTTCATTAGCCCATTTTAGGAGCAGAACAGTCGGACGTTAAACCCCATTCAATTTCATTTCATTTTCTCTATGTTGCTTATTTATTATAGTGGATAAATATTTTTCTGGTTCTAGCAATTATTTAATTTCTGCATAGAAATCTTGCTTTGGCCAGTTTTTTTTATTGCAGAGTGCCATTCTTGTTTAAACAAACATGATCCTTTGTTTAAAACATGCTTAAGAAGTCGTCACGATTTCCTACTTATAACCAAACATATTGGAAATATTAGTCTGGCATTATTAAATCCTAATTTTATTGGTCTTATTTAAAATTAAACTTTCATTTAACTATGAACAACCCTTAACGTGTCTCTTTAAAACTATTAAGTACTCTAAAACAGTAGCTCAACCTTTTGACCTAAACTCATTAATTTACCATTTTGTTGTGAGCGACTTCTTATTCTTCCTATATGACATATTGCACGTGTCTGATTTCAAAGGGGGGTTGAGTGGCTGAATGGTAAGCACGCGCGCCTGTCATTGAGTAAACTAGCGTGTTTTCGAATGCCCGGTTGTACGTGACAAGGAGTAAGGTCGCCTGTCCAACCTGCCATTTTTAATTTTTTTTTCCCGCCATTTTCATTTCATTTTCTCATCCGTCTCATTACAGTAATACAAGTTTCAGTTATTTCCCTTTAGTTTTCAGATTATTGTTATGCCTGGGTGCAATGTTTCATACTATATTTAGACTTGTAACTTCGCGAGTTTTTGACCAATTTTAATAATTTTTTCTTCGTATCCTTTTATTTAGGTTACTTGATACAATCAATGACACGTGACGATGAATATGAAAGCTTTCATATCTGCATGGGACAGTAGCAGATCTAGTTATTTTTTTTTTTGTGTGTTTTCTGCAAATCGGATTTCTCAGAATCTATCCATAGGATCTTTCTGAAATTTTGACCTACCCCCCCAAAAATGGGGTGCGAACCTTGATTAAATATATTTTCGAAACGTTTTACGAATCCGAAATCACCGAATTTTACGAACGAAAAAAATGACAATGCATAGTCGTAACTTTGTTATTTTTTGACCGATTTTACTAATTCTTTTTTCTTTGAATACCTTTAAAAAAAACATTTTCATCTGCAGTTTCACATTTTCGAATTTCGAAAATTCGTCGCTGTGATTTCGAACCGGAAGATTAGACCAATTTGACAACTTCTTTAATAGTTGTACGATTTTCATGAAATTTAGTATCTAAGTAGATCCTACCGATGTGACTTCAAAAATATAATTAGAAATTTTCTAAATTATCTCCCCTTGACGAAATTAAGGATCAAAATTTTCAAAAAAATCATCGAAATATAGGTCAGAATGACCTGATTTTTTTTTTGGATACTAGATAAGTAATTACTGATTTGTACACAAAATATGGAGTTTGTCGATCGAACCGGAAGTGCCGCCATATTTAAAAGTGAAAAATCAATAAGGCTTTTTTGCTATTTTACTTACAGACTCGGGAGTTATATTTTCTGAATCCTTGTAGGAAGGCCTAAAAAATGTCGCGAATAGAATTTTGATTTCGGTCACGTGATGGTCACCATTTTGAATTGAAAATGAAAAATAGAAGCAATTTGAAGGGTCGGGACTTTGGAACACAATTACTCTCCTTCTAATTAAGCTAGAATGTTCAAACTTGGTGTAGACGTTCACTAGGTCAATGTTATGATTGAGTTCAAAGATGAGCATTTTCTGCTTAGGGTAAGCAGAGATAAACAAGCTAATTTGTTGATTCTTTAGGGCACGATAACTTCGGTTATAATGAAGGGAGGGCGGTGAAACTTTTGTCAATAGAGAGTCTAATAGCTAGCCTGTTGTGTGAAATCATTGTATTATTTTTTCTAAATATCAGGGATAGCCGAAAAAAAGAGATTGAAAACCCAAAAAGTCGTATTTTTACAATTTGGAGCATGTTTAGAGGTCTTTCTCGTAAAGTCAACATAATATTTTTTGGGAACTTCTTGTACAAAGAGTCTTATTGGTAGTCTTTTATATGAAACCATCGATCAACAGTCCAACATATCAGGAGTAGAAGAACAAAAGGATCGAACATTGAAAACGGCACCCTTTCATTGTTAAGCGAAACATGCAGTGTGGGTGACTACAATCTACACATTTAGTCATCGTATAGAGCTTATTCAACAGTATCGAATTCCAACTGCTTAGGGATATTTTACGTGCACTCCAATGTGTACACGGGACCTTGGTTTTTCGTCCCATCCGAATGACTAGACAGCTGTGCTTGTCAGGCCCTCCGTTCTGCCTCACTGACAAGGGGAACCACGCCGGGAAATCGAGATGAACTTTCTCCGTGCAGAACTTTCAATTCAGGCGAAAACGTTTATTGCATACGATTAAGCTGGTCAGTTGGAGCTTATTTTCAAAAGTTTTGTAATAATCGGTTGGTAATTAAAGTACCGTGCACATTAAACTGTTAAAACAGAAAATTTCGCCCGGTTGAAATGTTTCTTGCTATAAGTCAGCAATTTTCTGAATTCAGGGAGGCTGAATGGCTGAATGGTTAGCATGTGCGCACTGTATCGTAACGTCTGTCATTGAGTCAACGGGCGTCGTTTCGATCTCCAGGTTGCACGTGACATGAAGTATGATGTCCAACCTTGTGGGTTTTCTCCGTGTTCTTCGGTTTCCTCCCAACGGCTAAAGACCTGTAAGCGCAGGGGGAGTTTTTAAATAAAATTAAAAAACATATGTTAGTCCCGAAATGACCTAGTTTGTGTCGAATGGACATTAGGCCGCATTTCTCTCTTTCTCTTTTATTTTTAAAGTTTTGTAATAATCGGTTGGTAATCAAAGGTACTGTAAAAGTGATAAAACAGAAAATAATCGGTTGGTAATCAAAGGTACTGTAAAAGTCATAAAACAGAAAATTTCGCCCGGTTGTAATGTTTCTCACTTTAAAGTCAGCAATTTCCCGATTTTAAGTGGCAAACGTTTATTGCGAACGCTTAAGCTGGTCAGGGGGGAGCTTATTTTTAAAAGTTTTGTAATATTCGGTTGATAACTAAAGGTACCGTGCAAATTAAACTGTTACAATAGAAAATTTGGCCCGGTTGAAATGTTTCTCGCTGTAGGTCAGCAATTTGCCGATTTTAGGGAGGTTGCGTGGCTGAATGGTTAGCACGTGCGCTCTGTATCATAACGTCTGTCATTGAGTCAACTGCCGTTGTTTCGATTTTTTGGTTGTACGTGACAAGGAGTATGGTTGCCTGTCCAACCTCGTAGGCCGTAACCGCCGCTGCCCGGGTAAAATTTCCCTCATTGCACACATTATGGCATATGCCCGTCTTCATTAGCCCATTTTAGGAGCAGAACAGTCGGACGTTAAACCCCATTCAATTTCATTTCATTTTCTCTATGTTGCTTATTTATTATAGTGGATAAATATTTTTCTGGTTCTAGCAATTATTTAATTTCTGCATAGAAATCTTGCTTTGGCCAGTTTTTTTTATTGCAGAGTGCCATTCTTGTTTAAACAAACATGATCCTTTGTTTAAAACATGCTTAAGAAGTCGTCACGATTTCCTACTTATAACCAAACATATTGGAAATATTAGTCTGGCATTATTAAATCCTAATTTTATTGGTCTCATTTAAAATTAAACTTTCATTTAACTATGAACAACCCTTAACGTGTCTCTTTAAAACTATTAAGTACTCTAAAACAGTAGCTCAACCTTTTGACCTAAACTCATTAATTTACCATTTTGTTGTGAGCGACTTCTTATTCTTCCTATATGACATATTGCACGTGTCTGATTTCAAAGGGGGGTTGAGTGGCTGAATGGTAAGCACGCGCGCCTGTCATTGAGTAAACTAGCGTGTTTTCGAATGCCCGGTTGTACGTGACAAGGAGTAAGGTCGCCTGTCCAACCTGCCATTTTTAATTTTTTTTTCCCGCCATTTTCATTTCATTTTCTCATCCGTCTCATTACAGTAATACAAGTTTCAGTTATTTCCCTTTAGTTTTCAGATTATTGTTATGCCTGGGTGCAATGTTTCATACTATATTTAGACTTGTAACTTCGCGAGTTTTTGACCAATTTTAATAATTTTTTCTTCGTATCCTTTTATTTAGGTTACTTGATACAATCAATGACACGTGACGATGAATATGAAAGCTTTCATATCTGCATGGGACAGTAGCAGATCTAGTTATTATTTTTTTTTTTGTGTGTTTTCTGCAAATCGGATTTCTCAGAATCTATCCATAGGATCTTTCTGAAATTTTGACCTACCCCCCCAAAAATGGGGTGCGAACCTTGATTAAATATATTTTCGAAACGTTTTACGAATCCGAAATCACCGAATTTTACGAACGAAAAAAATGACAATGCATAGTCGTAACTTTGTTATTTTTTGACCGATTTTACTAATTCTTTTTTCTTTGAATACCTTTAAAAAAACCATTTTCATCTGCAGTTTCACATTTTCGAATTTCGAAAATTCGTCGCTGTGATTTCGAACCGGAAGATTAGACCAATTTGACAACTTCTTTAATAGTTGTACGATTTTCAT
Organism: Patella caerulea; assembly: GCA_036850965.1. NCBI lineage: Eukaryota > Metazoa > Mollusca > Gastropoda > Patellidae > Patella > Patella caerulea. The sequence continues at coordinate 41,272,697 of JAZGQO010000001.1, read as the reverse complement.
GAAATTTAGTATCTAAGTAGATCCTACCGATGTGACTTCAAAAATATAATTAGAAATTTTCTAAATTATCTCCCCTTGACGAAATTAAGGATCAAAATTTTCAAAAAAATCATCGAAATATAGGTCAGAATGACCTGATTTTTTTTTTGGATACTAGATAAGTAATTACTGATTTGTACACAAAATATGGAGTTTGTCGATCGAACCGGAAGTGCCGCCATATTTAAAAGTGAAAAATCAATAAGGCTTTTTTGCTATTTTACTTACAGACTCGGGAGTTATATTTTCTGAATCCTTGTAGGAAGGCCTAAAAAATGTCGCGAATAGAATTTTGATTTCGGTCACGTGATGGTCACCATTTTGAATTGAAAATGAAAAATAGAAGCAATTTGAAGGGTCGGGACTTTGGAACACAATTACTCTCCTTCTAATTAAGCTAGAATGTTCAAACTTGGTGTAGACGTTCACTAGGTCAATGTTATGATTGAGTTCAAAGATGAGCATTTTCTGCTTAGGGTAAGCAGAGATAAACAAGCTAATTTGTTGATTCTTTAGGGCACGATAACTTCGGTTATAATGAAGGGAGGGCGGTGAAACTTTTGTCAATAGAGAGTCTAATAGCTAGCCTGTTGTGTGAAATCATTGTATTATTTTTTCTAAATATCAGGGATAGCCGAAAAAAAGAGATTGAAAACCCAAAAAGTCGTATTTTTACAATTTGGAGCATGTTTAGAGGTCTTTCTCGTAAAGTCAACATAATATTTTTTGGGAACTTCTTGTACAAAGAGTCTTATTGGTAGTCTTTTATATGAAACCATCGATCAACAGTCCAACATATCAGGAGTAGAAGAACAAAAGGATCGAACATTGAAAACGGCACCCTTTCATTGTTAAGCGAAACATGCAGTGTGGGTGACTACAATCTACACATTTAGTCATCGTATAGAGCTTATTCAACAGTATCGAATTCCAACTGCTTAGGGATATTTTACGTGCACTCCAATGTGTACACGGGACCTTGGTTTTTCGTCCCATCCGAATGACTAGACAGCTGTGCTTGTCAGGCCCTCCGTTCTGCCTCACTGACAAGGGGAACCACGCCGGGAAATCGAGATGAACTTTCTCCGTGCAGAACTTTCAATTCAGGCGAAAACGTTTATTGCATACGATTAAGCTGGTCAGTTGGAGCTTATTTTCAAAAGTTTTGTAATAATCGGTTGGTAATTAAAGTACCGTGCACATTAAACTGTTAAAACAGAAAATTTCGCCCGGTTGAAATGTTTCTTGCTATAAGTCAGCAATTTTCTGAATTCAGGGAGGCTGAATGGCTGAATGGTTAGCATGTGCGCACTGTATCGTAACGTCTGTCATTGAGTCAACGGGCGTCGTTTCGATCTCCAGGTTGCACGTGACATGAAGTATGATGTCCAACCTTGTGGGTTTTCTCCGTGTTCTTCGGTTTCCTCCCAACGGCTAAAGACCTGTAAGCGCAGGGGGAGTTTTTAAATAAAATTAAAAAACATATGTTAGTCCCGAAATGACCTAGTTTGTGTCGAATGGACATTAGGCCGCATTTCTCTCTTTCTCTTTTATTTTTAAAGTTTTGTAATAATCGGTTGGTAATCAAAGGTACTGTAAAAGTGATAAAACAGAAAATAATCGGTTGGTAATCAAAGGTACTGTAAAAGTCATAAAACAGAAAATTTCGCCCGGTTGTAATGTTTCTCACTTTAAAGTCAGCAATTTCCCGATTTTAAGTGGCAAACGTTTATTGCGAACGCTTAAGCTGGTCAGGGGGGAGCTTATTTTTAAAAGTTTTGTAATATTCGGTTGATAACTAAAGGTACCGTGCAAATTAAACTGTTACAATAGAAAATTTGGCCCGGTTGAAATGTTTCTCGCTGTAGGTCAGCAATTTGCCGATTTTAGGGAGGTTGCGTGGCTGAATGGTTAGCACGTGCGCTCTGTATCATAACGTCTGTCATTGAGTCAACTGTCGTTGTTTCGATTTTTTGGTTGTACGTGACAAGGAGTATGGTTGCCTGTCCAACCTCGTAGGCCGTAACCGCCGCTGCCCGGGTAAAATTTCCCTCATTGCACACATTATGGCATATGCCCGTCTTCATTAGCCCATTTTAGGAGCAGAACAGTCGGACGTTAAACCCCATTCAATTTCATTTCATTTTCTCTATGTTGCTTATTTATTATAGTGGATAAATATTTTTCTGGTTCTAGCAATTATTTAATTTCTGCATAGAAATCTTGCTTTGGCCAGTTTTTTTTATTGCAGAGTGCCATTCTTGTTTAAACAAACATGATCCTTTGTTTAAAACATGCTTAAGAAGTCGTCACGATTTCCTACTTATAACCAAACATATTGGAAATATTAGTCTGGCATTATTAAATCCTAATTTTATTGGTCTTATTTAAAATTAAACTTTCATTTAACTATGAACAACCCTTAACGTGTCTCTTTAAAACTATTAAGTACTCTAAAACAGTAGCTCAACCTTTTGACCTAAACTCATTAATTTACCATTTTGTTGTGAGCGACTTCTTATTCTTCCTATATGACATATTGCACGTGTCTGATTTCAAAGGGGGGTTGAGTGGCTGAATGGTAAGCACGCGCGCCTGTCATTGAGTAAACTAGCGTGTTTTCGAATGCCCGGTTGTACGTGACAAGGAGTAAGGTCGCCTGTCCAACCTGCCATTTTTAATTTTTTTTTCCCGCCATTTTCATTTCATTTTCTCATCCGTCTCATTACAGTAATACAAGTTTCAGTTATTTCCCTTTAGTTTTCAGATTATTGTTATGCCTGGGTGCAATGTTTCATACTATATTTAGACTTGTAACTTCGCGAGTTTTTGACCAATTTTAATAATTTTTTCTTCGTATCCTTTTATTTAGGTTACTTGATACAATCAATGACACGTGACGATGAATATGAAAGCTTTCATATCTGCATGGGACAGTAGCAGATCTAGTTAAGCTTTCATATTACATATGAAAGCTTATTGTTTCTGTTAAAGTTATTATTAAGCTTTCATATTACATATGAAAGCTTATTGTTTCTGTTAAAGTTATTATTATTATTATTTTTTTTTTTGTGTGTTTTCTGCAAATCGGATTTCTCAGAATCTATCCATAGGATCTTTCTGAAATTTTGACCTACCCCCCCAAAAATGGGGTGCGAACCTTGATTAAATATATTTTCGAAACGTTTTACGAATCCGAAATCACCGAATTTTACGAACGAAAAAAATGACAATGCATAGTCGTAACTTTGTTATTTTTTGACCGATTTTACTAATTCTTTTTTCTTTGAATACCTTTAAAAAAACCATTTTCATCTGCAGTTTCACATTTTCGAATTTCGAAAATTCGTCGCTGTGATTTCGAACCGGAAGATTAGACCAATTTGACAACTTCTTTAATAGTTGTACGATTTTCATGAAATTTAGTATCTAAGTAGATCCTACCGATGTGACTTCAAAAATATAATTAGAAATTTTCTAAATTATCTCCCCTTGACGAAATTAAGGATCAAAATTTTCAAAAAAATCATCGAAATATAGGTCAGAATGACCTGATTTTTTTTTTGGATACTAGATAAGTAATTACTGATTTGTACACAAAATATGGAGTTTGTCGATCGAACCGGAAGTGCCGCCATATTTAAAAGTGAAAAATCAATAAGGCTTTTTTGCTATTTTACTTACAGACTCGGGAGTTATATTTTCTGAATCCTTGTAGGAAGGCCTAAAAAATGTCGCGAATAGAATTTTGATTTCGGTCACGTGATGGTCACCATTTTGAATTGAAAATGAAAAATAGAAGCAATTTGAAGGGTCGGGACTTTGGAACACAATTACTCTCCTTCTAATTAAGCTAGAATGTTCAAACTTGGTGTAGACGTTCACTAGGTCAATGTTATGATTGAGTTCAAAGATGAGCATTTTCTGCTTAGGGTAAGCAGAGATAAACAAGCTAATTTGTTGATTCTTTAGGGCACGATAACTTCGGTTATAATGAAGGGAGGGCGGTGAAACTTTTGTCAATAGAGAGTCTAATAGCTAGCCTGTTGTGTGAAATCATTGTATTATTTTTTCTAAATATCAGGGATAGCCGAAAAAAAGAGATTGAAAACCCAAAAAGTCGTATTTTTACAATTTGGAGCATGTTTAGAGGTCTTTCTCGTAAAGTCAACATAATATTTTTTGGGAACTTCTTGTACAAAGAGTCTTATTGGTAGTCTTTTATATGAAACCATCGATCAACAGTCCAACATATCAGGAGTAGAAGAACAAAAGGATCGAACATTGAAAACGGCACCCTTTCATTGTTAAGCGAAACATGCAGTGTGGGTGACTACAATCTACACATTTAGTCATCGTATAGAGCTTATTCAACAGTATCGAATTCCAACTGCTTAGGGATATTTTACGTGCACTCCAATGTGTACACGGGACCTTGGTTTTTCGTCCCATCCGAATGACTAGACAGCTGTGCTTGTCAGGCCCTCCGTTCTGCCTCACTGACAAGGGGAACCACGCCGGGAAATCGAGATGAACTTTCTCCGTGCAGAACTTTCAATTCAGGCGAAAACGTTTATTGCATACGATTAAGCTGGTCAGTTGGAGCTTATTTTCAAAAGTTTTGTAATAATCGGTTGGTAATTAAAGTACCGTGCACATTAAACTGTTAAAACAGAAAATTTCGCCCGGTTGAAATGTTTCTTGCTATAAGTCAGCAATTTTCTGAATTCAGGGAGGCTGAATGGCTGAATGGTTAGCATGTGCGCACTGTATCGTAACGTCTGTCATTGAGTCAACGGGCGTCGTTTCGATCTCCAGGTTGCACGTGACATGAAGTATGATGTCCAACCTTGTGGGTTTTCTCCGTGTTCTTCGGTTTCCTCCCAACGGCTAAAGACCTGTAAGCGCAGGTGGAGTTTTTAAATAAAATTAAAAAACATATGTTAGTCCCGAAATGACCTAGTTTGTGTCGAATGGACATTAGGCCGCATTTCTCTCTTTCTCTTTTATTTTTAAAGTTTTGTAATAATCGGTTGGTAATCAAAGGTACTGTAAAAGTGATAAAACAGAAAATAATCGGTTGGTAATCAAAGGTACTGTAAAAGTCATAAAACAGAAAATTTCGCCCGGTTGTAATGTTTCTCACTTTAAAGTCAGCAATTTCCCGATTTTAAGTGGCAAACGTTTATTGCGAACGCTTAAGCTGGTCAGGGGGGAGCTTATTTTTAAAAGTTTTGTAATATTCGGTTGATAACTAAAGGTACCGTGCAAATTAAACTGTTACAATAGAAAATTTGGCCCGGTTGAAATGTTTCTCGCTGTAGGTCAGCAATTTGCCGATTTTAGGGAGGTTGCGTGGCTGAATGGTTAGCACGTGCGCTCTGTATCATAACGTCTGTCATTGAGTCAACTGCCGTTGTTTCGATTTTTTGGTTGTACGTGACAAGGAGTATGGTTGCCTGTCCAACCTCGTAGGCCGTAACCGCCGCTGCCCGGGTAAAATTTCCCTCATTGCACACATTATGGCATATGCCCGTCTTCATTAGCCCATTTTAGGAGCAGAACAGTCGGACGTTAAACCCCATTCAATTTCATTTCATTTTCTCTATGTTGCTTATTTATTATAGTGGATAAATATTTTTCTGGTTCTAGCAATTATTTAATTTCTGCATAGAAATCTTGCTTTGGCCAGTTTTTTTTATTGCAGAGTGCCATTCTTGTTTAAACAAACATGATCCTTTGTTTAAAACATGCTTAAGAAGTCGTCACGATTTCCTACTTATAACCAAACATATTGGAAATATTAGTCTGGCATTATTAAATCCTAATTTTATTGGTCTTATTTAAAATTAAACTTTCATTTAACTATGAACAACCCTTAACGTGTCTCTTTAAAACTATTAAGTACTCTAAAACAGTAGCTCAACCTTTTGACCTAAACTCATTAATTTACCATTTTGTTGTGAGCGACTTCTTATTCTTCCTATATGACATATTGCACGTGTCTGATTTCAAAGGGGGGTTAAGTGGCTGAATGGTAAGCACGCGCGCCTGTCATTGAGTAAACTAGCGTGTTTTCGAATGCCCGGTTGTACGTGACAAGGAGTAAGGTCGCCTGTCCAACCTGCCATTTTTAATTTTTTTTCCCGCCATTTTCATTTCATTTTCTCATCCGTCTCATTACAGTAATACAAGTTTCAGTTATTTCCCTTTAGTTTTCAGATTATTGTTATGCCTGGGTGCAATGTTTCATACTATATTTAGACTTGTAACTTCGCGAGTTTTTGACCAATTTTAATAATTTTTTCTTCGTATCCTTTTATTTAGGTTACTTGATACAATCAATGACACGTGACGATGAATATGAAAGCTTTCATATCTGCATGGGACAGTAGCAGATCTAGTTATTATTATTTTTTTTTTTGTGTGTTTTCTGCAAATCGGATTTCTCAGAATCTATCCATAGGATCTTTCTGAAATTTTGACCTACCCCCCCAAAAATGGGGTGCGAACCTTGATTAAATATATTTTCGAAACGTTTTACGAATCCGAAATCACCGAATTTTACGAACGAAAAAAATGACAATGCATAGTCGTAACTTTGTTATTTTTTGACCGATTTTACTAATTCTTTTTTCTTTGAATACCTTTAAAAAAACCATTTTCATCTGCAGTTTCACATTTTCGAATTTCGAAAATTCGTCGCTGTGATTTCGAACCGGAAGATTAGACCAATTTGACAACTTCTTTAATAGTTGTACGATTTTCATGAAATTTAGTATCTAAGTAGATCCTACCGATGTGACTTCAAAAATATAATTAGAAATTTTCTAAATTATCTCCCCTTGACGAAATTAAGGATCAAAATTTTCAAAAAAATCATCGAAATATAGGTCAGAATGACCTGATTTTTTTTTTGGATACTAGATAAGTAATTACTGATTTGTACACAAAATATGGAGTTTGTCGATCGAACCGGAAGTGCCGCCATATTTAAAAGTGAAAAATCAATAAGGCTTTTTTGCTATTTTACTTACAGACTCGGGAGTTATATTTTCTGAATCCTTGTAGGAAGGCCTAAAAAATGTCGCGAATAGAATTTTGATTTCGGTCACGTGATGGTCACCATTTTGAATTGAAAATGAAAAATAGAAGCAATTTGAAGGGTCGGGACTTTGGAACACAATTACTCTCCTTCTAATTAAGCTAGAATGTTCAAACTTGGTGTAGACGTTCACTAGGTCAATGTTATGATTGAGTTCAAAGATGAGCATTTTCTGCTTAGGGTAAGCAGAGATAAACAAGCTAATTTGTTGATTCTTTAGGGCACGATAACTTCGGTTATAATGAAGGGAGGGCGATGAAACTTTTGTCAATAGAGAGTCTAATAGCTAGCCTGTTGTGTGAAATCATTGTATTATTTTTTCTAAATATCAGGGATAGCCGAAAAAAAGAGATTGAAAACCCAAAAAGTCGTATTTTTACAATTTGGAGCATGTTTAGAGGTCTTTCTCGTAAAGTCAACATAATATTTTTTGGGAACTTCTTGTACAAAGAGTCTTATTGGTAGTCTTTTATATGAAACCATCGATCAACAGTCCAACATATCAGGAGTAGAAGAACAAAAGGATCGAACATTGAAAACGGCACCCTTTCATTGTTAAGCAAAACATGCAGTGTGGGTGACTACAATCTACACATTTAGTCATCGTATAGAGCTTATTCAACAGTATCGAATTCCAACTGCTTAGGGATATTTTACGTGCACTCCAATGTGTACACGGGACCTTGGTTTTTCGTCCCATCCGAATGACTAGACAGCTGTGCTTGTCAGGCCCTCCGTTCTGCCTCACTGACAAGGGGAACCACGCCGGGAAATCGAGATGAACTTTCTCCGTGCAGAACTTTCAATTCAGGCGAAAACGTTTATTGCATACGATTAAGCTGGTCAGTTGGAGCTTATTTTCAAAAGTTTTGTAATAATCGGTTGGTAATTAAAGTACCGTGCACATTAAACTGTTAAAACAGAAAATTTCGCCCGGTTGAAATGTTTCTTGCTATAAGTCAGCAATTTTCTGAATTCAGGGAGGCTGAATGGCTGAATGGTTAGCATGTGCGCACTGTATCGTAACGTCTGTCATTGAGTCAACGGGCGTCGTTTCGATCTCCAGGTTGCACGTGACATGAAGTATGATGTCCAACCTTGTGGGTTTTCTCCGTGTTCTTCGGTTTCCTCCCAACGGCTAAAGACCTGTAAGCGCAGGGGGAGTTTTTAAATAAAATTAAAAAACATATGTTAGTCCCGAAATGACCTAGTTTGTGTCGAATGGACATTAGGCCGCATTTCTCTCTTTCTCTTTTATTTTTAAAGTTTTGTAATAATCGGTTGGTAATCAAAGGTACTGTAAAAGTGATAAAACAGAAAATAATCGGTTGGTAATCAAAGGTACTGTAAAAGTCATAAAACAGAAAATTTCGCCCGGTTGTAATGTTTCTCACTTTAAAGTCAGCAATTTCCCGATTTTAAGTGGCAAACGTTTATTGCGAACGCTTAAGCTGGTCAGGGGGGAGCTTATTTTTAAAAGTTTTGTAATATTCGGTACCGTGCAAATTAAACTGTTACAATAGAAAATTTGGCCCGGTTGAAATGTTTCTCGCTGTAGGTCAGCAATTTGCCGATTTTAGGGAGGTTGCGTGGCTGAATGGTTAGCACGTGCGCTCTGTATCATAACGTCTGTCATTGAGTCAACTGCCGTTGTTTCGATTTTTTGGTTGTACGTGACAAGGAGTATGGTTGCCTGTCCAACCTCGTAGGCCGTAACCGCCGCTGCCCGGGTAAAATTTCCCTCATTGCACACATTATGGCATATGCCCGTCTTCATTAGCCCATTTTAGGAGCAGAACAGTCGGACGTTAAACCCCATTCAATTTCATTTCATTTTCTCTATGTTGCTTATTTATTATAGTGGATAAATATTTTTCTGGTTCTAGCAATTATTTAATTTCTGCATAGAAATCTTGCTTTGGCCAGTTTTTTTTATTGCAGAGTGCCATTCTTGTTTAAACAAACATGATCCTTTGTTTAAAACATGCTTAAGAAGTCGTCACGATTTCCTACTTATAACCAAACATATTGGAAATATTAGTCTGGCATTATTAAATCCTAATTTTATTGGTCTTATTTAAAATTAAACTTTCATTTAACTATGAACAACCCTTAACGTGTCTCTTTAAAACTATTAAGTACTCTAAAACAGTAGCTCAACCTTTTGACCTAAACTCATTAATTTACCATTTTGTTGTGAGCGACTTCTTATTCTTCCTATATGACATATTGCACGTGTCTGATTTCAAAGGGGGGTTGAGTGGCTGAATGGTAAGCACGCGCGCCTGTCATTGAGTAAACTAGCGTGTTTTCGAATGCCCGGTTGTACGTGACAAGGAGTAAGGTCGCCTGTCCAACCTGCCATTTTTAATTTTTTTTTCCCGCCATTTTCATTTCATTTTCTCATCCGTCTCATTACAGTAATACAAGTTTCAGTTATTTCCCTTTAGTTTTCAGATTATTGTTATGCCTGGGTGCAATGTTTCATACTATATTTAGACTTGTAACTTCGCGAGTTTTTGACCAATTTTAATAATTTTTTCTTCGTATCCTTTTATTTAGGTTACTTGATACAATCAATGACACGTGACGATGAATATGAAAGCTTTCATATCTGCATGGGACAGTAGCAGATCTAGTTATTTTTTTTTTTGTGTGTTTTCTGCAAATCGGATTTCTCAGAATCTATCCATAGGATCTTTCTGAAATTTTGACCTACCCCCCCAAAAATGGGGTGCGAACCTTGATTAAATGTATTTTCAAAACGTTTTACGAATCCGAAATCACCGAATTTTACGAACGAATGCATTTGACCTACAATGCTGTAACTTTGTGACTATTTGATCTATTTTACTAATTCCTTTTTCTTTGAGTATCCTAAGACATTTACTTCAAATCTGCAATTTCGGATTTTCGAATTTCGAAAATTCGTTGCTGTGATTTCGAACCAGAAGTTTACACCAACTCGACAACTTCTTTAGTAGTTGTACGATTTTCATGAAATTTAATATGTAAGTAGACCTTAATGATGCGACTTGAAAAATGACTTTAGAAATTTTCTAACTTATCTCCCCTTGGTGAAATTAAAGATCAAAATTTTCAAAAAAATCGTCGAAATATAGGTCAGAATGACCTAGTTTTTTTTTTCGATACTAGACAAAGAATTACTGATTCGTACACAAAATATGGAGTTTGTCCATCGAACCGGAAGTGCCACCATCTTTAAACGTGAAAAATCAATAAGGCTTTTTTGCTATTTTACTTACAGACTCGGGAGTTATATTTTCTGAATCCTTGTAGGAAGGCCTAAAAAATGTCGCGAATAGAATTCTGATTTAGGTCAACCGGGAGTCACCATTTTGAATTGAAAATGAAAAATAGAAGCAATTTGAAGGGCCGAGATTTTGGAGCACAATAACTCTCGTTCTAATTAAGCTAGAATGTTCGAACTTGTTGTAGACGTTCACTAGGTCAATGTTATGATTGAGTTCAAAGATGAGCATTTTCTGCTTAGGGTAAGCAGAGATAAGCATGCTGATTTGTTGATTCTTTAGGGCACGATAACTTCGGTTATAATGAAGGGAGGGCGATGAAACTTTTGTCAATAGAGAGTCTAATAGCTCGCCTGTTGTGTGAAATCATTGTATCATTTTTTTTAAATATCAGGGATAGCCGAAAAAAAAGAGATTGAAAATCCAAAAAGTCGTATTTTTACAATTTGGAGCATGTTTAGAGGTCTTTCTCGTAAAGTCAACATACTATTTTTTGGGAACTTCTTCTACAAAGAGTCTTATTGGTAGTCTTTTATATGAAACCATCGATCAACAGTCCAACATATCAGGAGTAGAAGAACAAAAGGATCAAACATTGAAAACGGCACCCTTTCATTGTTAAGCGAAACATGCAGTGTGGGTGACTACAATCTACGCATTTAGTCATCGTATAGAGTTTATTCAACAGTATCGAATTCCAACTGCTTAGGGATATTTTACGTGCACTCCAATGTGTACACGGGACCTTGGTTTTTCGTCCCATCCGAACGACTTGACAGCTGTCCTTGTCAGGCCCTCCGTTCTGCTCACTGACAAGGGGTACCACGCCGGAAAATCGAGATGAACTTTTCGTTGCAGAACTTTCAATTCAGGCCAAACGTTGATTGCATACGATTAAGCTGGTCAGTTGGGGCTTATTTCCAAGAGTTTTGTAATAATCGGTTGGTAATTAAAATACCGTGCGAATTAAACTGTTAAAACAGAAAATTTCGCCCGGTTAAAATGTTTCTTGCTATAAGTCAGCAATTTCCAGATTTTAGGGAGGCTGAATGGTTAGCATACGCGCGCTGTATCGTAACGTCTGTCATTGAGTCAACCGGCGTCGTTTCGATTTCCAAGTTGCACGTGACATGGAGTATGGTGTCCAACCTCGTGGGTTTTCTCCGTGTCCTTCGGTTTCCTCCCACGGCTAAAGACCCGTACACGCAAGGGAAGTTTATAAATAAAATTAAAAAACATATGTTAGTCCCGAAATGACCTAGTTTGTGTCGAATGGACGTTGAGCCGCATTTCTCTCTTTCTCTTTTATTTTTAAAGTTTTGTAATAATCGGTTGGTAATCAAAGGTACTGTAAAAGTGATAAAACATAAAATTTCGCCCGGTTGTAATGTTTCTCACTTTAAAGTCAGCAATTTGCCGATTTTAGAGGGCAAATGTTTATTGCGAACAATTAAGCTGGTCAGGGGGAGCTTATTTTTAAGGGAGGCTGAATGGCTGAATGGTTAGCATGTGCGCGCTGTATCGTAACGTCTGTCATTGAGTCAACGGGCGTCGTTTCGATTTCGAGATTGTACGTGACATGGACATGCATACGATTAAGCTGGTCAGTTGGGGCTTATTTTCAAAAGTTTTGTAATAATCGGTTGGTAATTAAAATACCGTGCGAATTAAACTGTTAAAACAGAAAATTTCGCCCGGTTAAAATGTTTCTTGCTATAAGTCAGCAATTTCCAGATTTTAGGGAGGCTGAATGGTTAGCATACGCACGCTGTATCGTAACGTCTGTCATTGAGTCAACCGGCGTCGTTTCGATTTCCAAGTTGCACGTGACATGGAGTATGGTGTCCAACCTCGTGGGTTTTCTCCGTGTCCTTCGGTTTCCTCTCAACAGCTAAAGACCAGTACGCGCAAGGGGAGTTTTTAAATAAAATTAAAAAACATATGTTAGTCCCGAAATGACCTAGTTTGTGTCGAATGGACGTTTAGCCGCATTTCTCTCTTTCTTTTTTTTATTTTTAAAGTTTTGTAATAATCGGTTGGTAATCAAAGATACTGTAAAAGTGATAAAACAGAAAATTTCGCCCGGTTGTAATGTTTCTCACTTTAAAGTCAGTAATTTGCCGATTTTAAGGGGAAAACGTTTATTGCGAACGATTTAGCTGGTCAGGGGGAGCTTATTTTTAAAAGTTTTGTAATATTCGGTTGATAACTAAAGGTACCGTGCAAATTAAACTAATAAAATAGAAGATTTCGCCCGGTTGAAATGTATCTATCTGTAGGTCAGCAATTTGCCGATTTTAGGGAGGTTGCGTGACTGAATGGTTAGCACGTGCGCTGTGTATCATAACGTCTGTCATTGAGTCAACTGGCGTTGTTTCGATTTCTTGGTTGTACGTGACAAGGAGTATGGTCGCCTGTCCAACCTCGCAGGCCGTAACGCCGCTGCCCGGGTAAAATGTCCCTCATTGCACACTTTATGGCGTATGCCCTTCTTCATTAGCCCATTTTAGGAGTAGGACGTTAAACCCCATTCAATTTGATTTCATTTTCTCTATGTTGCTTATTTATTATAGTGGATAAATGTTTTTCTGGTTCTATTAATTATTTCATTTCTGCATAGAAATCTTGCTTTGACCAGTTTTTTTTCCATTTCATTTTCTCTATGTTGCTTATTTATTATAGTGGATAAATATTTTTCTGGTTCTAGCAATTATTTAATTTCTGCATAGAAATCTCTGGCCAGTTTTTTTTTATTGCAGAGTGCCATTCTTGTATATTGCAGTCTATGACAATTTGTTTAAAACATGCTTAAGAAGTTGTCACGATTTCCTACTTATAACCAAACATATTGGAAACCATAATTATATAACATATCTCTAATTTTGGAAGCGCGATTACAGCTATACAAGTTTAGGTTATTTCCCTTTAGTTTAAAGATTATTTTTTTGCCCGCGTGCAATGTTTCTCACTACATTTAAATTTGTAACTTTGTGAGTTTTGACCGATTTTGATAATTATGTCTTTATAATTTTCCAAATTTACATATTTAACGTAAATATTCAAACAATTGGGATCAACCTGATTCAAATTTTTTTTTAGTTTTGTTCAAAGTTATCTCATTTAATTTTTCTATGTTTTCTTACCATTTTCATTTCATTTTTCTGAAAGTTTTGAAGTGGGAAGTCATCCCGATTACAGCAACACAAGTATCAGTTATTTCCCTTTAGTTTTCAGATTATGCAATGTTTCATACTATATTTAGACTTGTAACTTCGCGAGTTTTTGACCAATTTTGATAGTTTGTTATTCTTATCCTTTCATTTGAGATACTTGATATAATCGATGACACGTGACGGTGAATATGAAAGCTTTCATATCTGCATGGGACAGTAGCAGATCTAGTTATTATTTTTTTTTTTGTGTTTTTCCTGCAAATCGGATTTCACAGAATCTATCCATAGGATGTTTCTGAAACTTTGACCTACCCCCCCAAAAATGGGTGGTGGCTGTTGATTAAATATATTTTCAAAACGTTTTGCGAATTCGAAATCACCGAATTTTACGAACGAAAAAACTGACAATGCATAGTCGTAACTTTGCTATTTTTTGACCGATTTTACTAATTCTTTTTTCCTTGAATACCTTTTAAAAAATCATTTTCATCTGCAGTTTCACATTTTCGAATTTCGAAAATTCGTCGCTGTGATTTCGAACCGGAAGTTTAGACCAATTTGACAACTTCTTTAATAGTTGTACGATTTTCATGAAATTTAGAATATAAGTAGATCTTACCAATGTGACTTCAAAAATATAATGAGAAATTTTCTAAATTATCTCCCCTTGGTGAAATTAAGGATCAAAGTTTTCAAAAAAATCGTCGAAATATAGGTCAGAATGATCTGAAATTTTTTTCCGATACTCGACAAGTAATTACTGATTCCTACACAAAATATGGAGTTTGTCGATCTAACCGGAAATGCCACCATCTTGAAACATGAGAATTCCCTAAGGCTTTTTTGCTATCTTACTTACAGACACGGGAGTTATATTTTCTGAATCCTTGAAGGATGGCCCAAAAATCGCAGGGAGCAGAATTTTGATTTAGGTCAACTGATGGTTGCCATTTTGAAGTGAATATGAAAAGTAGTAGCAATTTGAAGGGCCGAGACTTTGAAACACAATAACTCTCCTTCTAATTGAGCTAGAATGTTCAATCTTGGTGTAGACGTTCACGAGGTCAATGTCATGATTGAGTGCAAAGATGAGCATTTTCTGCCTAGGGTAAGCAGAGATAAGCATGCTGATTTGTTGATTCTTTAGGGCACAATAACTTCGGTTATAATGAAGGGAGGGTGATGAAACTCTTGTCAATCGAGAGCCTAATAGCTAGCCTGTTGTGTGAAATCATTGTATTATTTTTTTTAAATATCAGGGGTAGCAGAAAAAAGAGATCTAAAATCCAAAAAGTCGTATTTTTACGATTTGGAGCATTTTAAAAGGTCCTTTTCTCTAAAGTCAACATAATATTTTGGGGAACTTCTTCTAAAAAGAGTCTTATTGGTAGTCTTTTATATGAAACCATCGATCAACAGTCCAAAATATCAGGAGTAGTAGAATAAAAGGATCGAAAATTGAAAACCGCACCCTTTCATTGTTAAGCAAAACATGCAGTGTCGGTGGCTACAATCTGCACATTTAGTCATCGTATAGAGCTTATTCAACAATATCGAATTCCAACTGCTAAGGAATCTTTTACGTGCACACCAATGTGTACACGGCGGATGGGGGACGCGCCAGAATATCGAGATGAACTTTTTCGGCCAATGCAGGGATCCAACACCCGACCTCCTGGCTAGCAGGCCAACGCCTTAGCCACATAGTGTGGACACCCATTGTACATTTCATCCGTCAAATCAAATCATTTCATTGCATTAGACCAATAATTAATTATTCTTAATTTAAAACTTTATTTTAAAATTAGTCTGGCATTATTAAATCTCTTTAAAACAATTAAATACAAAAAACAAAAAAAAAATTCAATAAGCAGGTCAATTCAGGTAAGTATAACTACGGGTTCTGTCTACCTTCTCTCGTCTGCGGCCATACCACATTGAAAACACCAGTTCTCGTCCGATCACTGAAGTTAAGCAACGTCGGGCCCGGTTAGTACTTGGATGGGTGACCGCCTGGGAACACCGGGTGCTGTAGACGCCTTTTTAAAACCGCCCCCCCCCCCGAAAAAAAAAGATCAATAAGCAGGTCAATTTAGGAAAAGTATAACTACGGGTTCTGTCCACCTTCTCTCGTCTACGGCCACACCACGTTGAAAACACCAGTTCTCGTCAGATCACTGAAGTTAAGCAACTTCGGGACCGGTTAGTACTTGGATGGGTGACCGCCTGTGAACACCGGGTGCTGTAGACGCCTTTTTAAAACCGACAACCGCCCCCCCCCCCAAAAAAAAAATAAAAATAAAAATCAATAAGCGGGTCAATTCAGGTAAGTATAACTACGGGTTCTGTCCACCTTCTCTCGACTACGGCCATACCACGTTGAAAACACCAGTTCTCGTCTGATCACTGAAGTTAAGCAACGTCGAGCCAGGTCAGTACTTGGATGGGTGACCGCCTGGGAACACCGGGTGCTGTAGACGCCTTTTTAAAACCGACAAAATCGGCCCCAAAAATCAATAAGCGGGTCAATTCAGGTAAGTATAACTACGGGTTCTGTCCACCCCTCTCGTCTACGGCCATACCACGTTGAAAACACCAGTTCTCGTCCGATCACTGAAGTTAAGCAACGTCGGGCCCAGTTAGTATTTGGATGGGTGAACACCGGGTGCTGTAGACGTCTTTTTGCCCTAAACTCATTAATTTACCATTTTGTTGTGAGCGTCTTGTTATTCTTCTTATATGACACATTGCACGTTTCTGATTTCAAACGGGGGTTGGGCGGCTGAATGGTTAGCACGCGCGCCTGTACGTGACAAGGAGTAAGGTCGCCTGTCCAACCTGCCATTTTTAATTTTTTTCCCGCAATTTTCATTTCATTTTCTCATCCGTCTCATTACAGCAATACAAATTTCGGTTATTTCCCTTTAGTTTTCAGATTATTGTTATGCCTGGGTGCAATGTTTCATACTATATTTAGACTTGTAATTTTGCGAGTTTTTGACCAATTTTGATAATTTTTTCCTCTTATCCTTTTATTTAGGATACTTGATACAATCAATGACACGTGACGATGAATATGAAAGCTGTCATATCTGCATGGGACAGTAGCAGATCTAGTTATTATTATTATTAGAATGTGATTTCCACTAACTTTGGACGAACTACAAATTTAATGGTGGTCTGCATCCATGTGGGTATATACACGAGTTATGTCCCTTACATACGATAAATATAATTGTGATATATTATGTGGAAATAACGTGGTTTGGGGTAGATTTGTGTATTACACGAGCTATTCCCTTGGTTACGATTTTCAAACTTGCTTGGAAATCGCATTTTGAGGGGCATATTTAAATTAAAAATGTCAATTCCACATAAAGAACGGTATGTAATCAAATATCAATATAAATTATTGTGGTATGAGTTGATTTGGGTAGATTTGGGGATTTGGGTAAATCGTGCTACCCACGCAAGTGTTCAAGTTAAAGCTCCAATAGCATTTTTTTAAGTTATATTTTTAAAATGTATTAAAATAAAGCCCAAAAATAGATTGAACCTATAAACAGTCCTACCTTGTTAAAGAATAATCCTATTAATCCTATAATTCAGTACTGTCAGTTGAGAAATTGGCAAAAATATCATTTTCAACTTCAAATTCAAACGTTTGAAGATGGCCGTCCATGGAGAGGAATGGGAAAACAAGGGAGGTAATTGAGTAACTATTTCCTCAATCACCCTGTGTCACCCTTTATAATGCCCAAAAAAATTTTGCCCAGGACCGTATAATAGTGAGTTGACAACCTTTTGAGCAAAAGACATAGAAATAATTATGTTTTGACTTTCTTAGAAAATGTGAAATTGGAACTTTAAGATGTTTCACGAGGGATTACGAAAGTCTTCTAATAAATAGTTAGAGGCGTACGGGCTCGGTGACAGTTAGGTAGGGGGGCAGAACCCGAATCGCCCGAAAATTTTCGAGTTTACAGACAGTGCCCCCCCCCTCCTACCCCAAGAAAATTTAGGAATATTTGATGGCTGCAAACGCGTTTTCCTGCAATTTCAGCCCGTGAACAAAGCATCTTCAAAGTGGTCTAATATAATATAGCTTAATTAATAAGGTGGCTGACACGAATTTCAATAAATCTCTTACTGCAGTCCACCAAGACGGGAAAATTTTGAAAATTTAACTGCCGCAAACGCTATTCCAGACTGTGAATACAGCAACTTCAGTTTGTTCCAATACAGCCTACCTGCTGACCCGAATTTAAAACAACCAATTAATCATGGCGGGGTATGAGGGCCTCACCCAATCTGTTTCACAGAGAATTGCCAAGCGAATATTCACTGCGGGATCAGTTTGGGCCTCACCCTCCCAGAGAAAATTTTGAAAATTTGACCACCGCATCTCCAAAAGTATCCTATGGTTTTGTAACCGAAATCTCACTCCGAATTCCAAGTACCCAATCAAACTGTTGCAGCTGCATTCACAAATACTAATCGATACCCGAAAAATGTCACACAAAGTAGAGTGGCTCCAGACAAAATGTTTTAATCCATTGTCAACTCAGTACAAATTCGTGGTATTCAATTAAATGAAAAGTAAAATTAGTGTTTTATTAGGGCTCGATGGCAGTAAGGGAAGCAAAACTAGAAATGCCCGAAAAAATTGCAGGTTTAGGCTACGGACAGCGGCGCCGGTTTTCTTCGAGAGGCGAAGAAGCGGAGCTGACCTTGTATAGACCCCCCCCCCCCCAAAAGAAAAAAAAAATTTGGAATATTTGACGGCCTTGGAATGCCTACAACTTTTAAACTTTGAAGGCAAGAAATCTTAATTAATCTTTAACAATATAAAACTTATTGGACGAACACTTTTAATATGTAAATAATCTACTGGTCCAAAAATGTGGCTTTCACTGCCAGTACTTCGCTTTTCCACACAAAGTCAGCGGATTCTTTTCTTCAACAGAGTTTTTTTTCTATCCGCTCTGATGACGCCAAACATCAGTCAGTTGGACCTCCTGTTTTAATTGTATTATGACAAAGGGAGAAGATAATCAGTCCTTTCTTCTCAGGACAGCGAATTTATAAGTGTGCATTAAGGAACTTTTGATATCCCAGAACCTTTTGGTTTTCTGTTTTTAATAATTTTCAAGTTTAAATAATTTAAATAAATCAACCTGTCCATAACATCATAATCATTGTATTGGACGTTAAATTAAGCAATAAACGAGAGAGAGAGAGAGAGAGAGAGAGAAGAGAGAGAGAGAGAGAGTGTGTGTTTAACGTCCACTCTACACAATTAGATCAATTCGAGACTAACATGATTCAATTTTATTTCAGTAATTCGCTCATGTTTTTTTTTTTAGAAGGGCGGGGAAACGTGCCAGAAAGAAGGCTTTCGCATTAATTAAAGACAATATTGGTGTCAGTCATTATCACATATATAGAACTGGTTAGACACTTTCCAAATATAATTTTAACACAGAAATCATTGCTACGATAGATGACTAGTAAAGGTTTCATGAATCGGAAGTGACGAAAACCAAAAGAAAGCACGAGTAATCCCACTATATAACTGACTGAAGTGACGAGTGATAACAGATACATGGACGAATTTCCGCACACTAATAATTCCTTCGAAGACCAAAAGTTGTTGCGTGAGACTGCAAGAGAATATCTGACAATTCAATAAAGTAATTGAGTGTCATTAGATAAGAAAAAACGAGAAAAATAGAAATAGTCCGCTCATTCCCTTGTTATACGCCCACATTTTCATGTGGACGTATTATGCCGTCGCCCCTGTCCGTCCGGCCGTACGTCGACCATTGTTTGTGGACTCTACAGGTCACAATTCTTATCCGATTTTGACGAAACTTGCAATGTAGGTTTATCCCCGTAAGATCTCGGCTGCTTTCGAAATTGGCATGTATCGGATCGAAACTCCATGGATTATGGCCCCTGAATGTACGAAAAATCACATTTTTTAGCTTGTGGACCGTATAGATGTCAAAATGTTGAACCGATTTTGATGGAACCTGACATGTATGTTTATAACCCAAAGATCTTGGTTCCTTTCGATATTTGCGCCTATCGGATCGTAACGTCCTAAATTATGGCCCCCGATTGTCCGAAAAATCGCCCTTTTCAGCTTATGGTCCCTGTAATGAAGTTTGTGTTCGAATTTCGGGAAAATCGGACCAAAATTGACAGACAAAATAGCCACTGCTTGTACGCGAATAGTGTAAAAGTGTAACTTCCTGAATTATGGCATCTGATTGTACGCAAAATCGACTTTTTTAGCTTGTGGTCCCTCTAGCGGTCTCAATTATTTTCCGATTTTAAAAACGTTTGATTATATGACAGTTACACTGTAATGACGGTTGAGGTGGAATTTCGTAAAACTGTCGGACAAAATGGCGGCCGCTAATACGCGAATAGTGTAAAAATATGATATATTAAGGTTGTGGACCCTGTAGAGGTCACAATTTTAATCCGATTTTGATAAAATTTGAAATGTAAGTTTATAACCCAAAGACCGTGGTTCCGGTCGATATTCGAATTTCCTGAATTATGGCTCGTGATTGTACGAAAAATCATGGGTTTTTTTTACCTTGTGGACACTATGTAGGTCACAATTTTATTCCGAATTAACGTTTGACTATATCCCCGTTATGATGGTTGAGATTGAATTTCTTGAAAATCGATAATTGAGCAGCTAAATCCATAATATTAAATGTTTCGTTATCATGGGACAGAACTTTATAAAAACCAAACAAATTCTAATGAATTACTGATAATTACTTAGCGAAAACTCTTGTTGGCTGCCCGGACGATTTAGCTGCCGTGGGCGTATGTTTCGTTGCCTGACAACCTATTTTTTTTTTTTTTTTTTTAAAAATCCTTCTATGGGGGAGACAGGGGCACATTTAACCATTTTTTCACTTACATGTTTGTCCTCTTTCCATGTCAAATGTTTTTATTAGAAGATCTCTGTACTTTATTGTATTGTTTGAAGACACATCTGGGCCCGGTTCCTAGAAAATTCTTAAAGTAAGCACACAGTTATGCTTCACTTTTTCTTACGTAAAGAATCTTAATAAAATACCGTCCCTAGAAAATTCTCAAGACCGTTCTTACCTGTACGTAAGCACAAGTCAAGTATGAGTCTAAGCACATTGTGACTGGTAAAATGAGACTATGGTGCTCTCAAGCGTCATAAAAACAGTTTTGGTATGCGAATTACATCATAAATTTGTCGTCTGCTTCCCGGCAAATGGTCGATTTAGATGCATTTGACACATATACATATGAAATGTGACACAAGCTAAAAAAAAATTAAAAAAATGAAAAATAAATAACAAAACAGGAGCGCCTGATCTTAAAGTAGCCTGTGTGATTGTGTTGTTTTCAAATGATTGGTAAATAAATAAAATGAATTCAGGGAAAAAGCGAAATTTTCTATAGCATATTTCTCGACAATATGTTTCTAAACTTCTAAAGTATTTTCTCTGCCTCCTACGTCTCAAAAAATTAATGTCACATCTTTTTAAAAAAAAAATTGTGACTTTGACTCAACAGGAATTTTTGGTTTCACTAATTTATCATTTACATCCCTTTACCATAGAATCACATCATTTACAGATTTGCAAGGTCCCATATCTTCCTAAATTTAGCGCGTAGATCAACGAGCGTGCAGACTTACAGGAAAAGTATGAAAATTCCGAGAAAAACCCATCAAAAATGATGATTAAATTCCAATTTATAAATAAATTCATATCAAATATACACCTATTTGTTCTAAGATACACATAGATTCATAAAAAACGCTATGATACAACATTTCAGTGTCTAAAAAGACGACAATGTTATACGGACCTTCTCAGGCGCGGATCCAGAGGGGGGGTTTGGGGGGGGGGGGGTCCACCTCCCCCCCCCCCTGCTCAGCGACATGAAAAAAAAATAATGCCTTGCATCAATGAAATTAAATCACAAAGTGATCCTACATCAGTATAAAAATGATTTCTCTGTTTAAAAAGCTTAATTTGTATGTATGCCTATGTAATTTAGAGACGATGATGGCAGATTTCCGTGACAGAAACCTGGCAAACCCCCTCCTGCAAAAATTCCTGGATCCGCCCCTGCTTCTCCGTATGTAAGCTGTTCGATACGGGCTGCCGTATATGCGTGTGCTATATCACGTATAAGAAATACACACACATTGATGACGTCACACACAAAATCCATACGAATACGCGATACGCACAAGGAATTTACGCTTATCAAAAGTCTCTATTAACGTACTTGTGCTTACACTGAAGTCTACTTAAAATGTAAGCACAAGGACGTTCTTAAGAATTTTCTATGAACACAAAATGCGATAAGTTTACTTAAATGCAAAGTCTACTTGAAATCTAAGCACAAGAACGTGCTTAAGAATTTTTCTAGGAATCCGACCCTGGGGTATTTGTGGCCGTGTGGGTCTAAATGTACTCTGAATTATCTGGAGTTTCCACTGATCGTTGTAAAAGGATGGAATTTTGATATCTGATTTGGGGAGATGGTCGGAGAATATTTTGAGAGTTCTTGAGTTTCTTGCAAGCGAGCAGAGTTTATTCAACTCTCTTATACTGGATGGGATAAATGATATGGAAAAATTTCAGTACGACATGGAATTTATTTTATTTAATCTGCGTTTCGAAAAGAATATGCACTTGTTGGGTCCAGATTTATGAGATTTTAAGATAGGGAGGAGAAAGGTTACTTATATAAGTTTGTATAGTAATTTTACTTTGTGTAGATTTTGCCGCTCTTTGAGTGGAATAAAGCCAGTTTCCGCGTAGAGAGAAGCATGGCTAGTGCCCCTAACTCTCCACATATAGTGCGTTGTGCACTAAGCGGAAGGGATTCGAGATTATTAGATAAATAGTCGGCATAGTTTATTCAACTCTCTTATACTGGATGGGATAAATGATATGGAAAAATTTCAGTACGACATGGAATTTATTTTATTTTATCTGCGTTTCGAAAAGAATATGCACTTGTTGGGTCCAGATTTGTGAGATTTTAAGATAGGGAGGAGAAAGGTTACTTATATAAGTTTGTATAGTAATTTTACTTTGTGTAGATTTTGCCGCTCGTTGAGTGGAATAAAGCCAGTTTCCGCGTAGAGAGAAGCATGGCTAGTGCCCCTAACTCTCCACATATAGTGCGTTGTGCACTAAGCAGAAGGGATTCGAGATTATTAGATAAATAGTCGGCATAGTCAAAGTGCGGCAAAATGAATGGGGAATACAAGGTATTTAGCGATTTTCAAGGCGCGTGGGCCTGATACTTTACAAATGATACTTTCAATGTAACTGCTCCATTTCTAATTGGCATAAAAAGTAAGTCCAAGTTTATGTTCGGTTACTTACTATATTTTAATTGTTTCATTAATAGGGGTGGTTTCACAATGTTGCGTTTAGTCGTGAAGGTTCAAGTTTCTGTCTTGAGCGGGTTACGTGTCACTAGTCGCGTTTCCGCCCATGTATTGATTTTTTGGAGATCTTTGTTTCGGGTAACTGCGCATGGCCCTGGATCATCCATTTTTAAGTAGTCTACGGAGAGGTGTCAACTGCAAATAGTCTGATTTTTGATATCATTCAAAAAGCAGTTGATTTATTATAAAAAATAATAGTGGCCCCAAAATACAGCCCCGTGGGACACCAGCTGGGATGCCCCTGGAGTCCGAGGAGGTTCTATGCATTACGACGCATTCGTGTAGATTATCTAAATAGTTCTTGAATAATAGCCTTCCCCGGACAAAGCAGGAACCAACTTGTGACAGAGGTGGGCATGCCAGACCGAATCGAGAATGCCAGACTATGTCAAAAGCCTTGCTTATGTCACAAAAGACGATTCAGGTATTTGTTGTGACCAATGGCAAGACAAAAGGTGATTTAGATTTATTAAAGATACATTATGAGAGATTAGATAATGAGTTGGCAGTTCTCACTTTAGTTAAAAACAGCTAATGTAAAGGCAATTTGCTGAAAATTTAAGTCAAATTGAGCCACTATGAACCAAGAACTCATCGAATGAAAGTTCCACTCAGCTTCGATCACCATTACTAATATCGGTAAGACAAAACTAGTAGTCTCGATTAATTATATAATCGTTAAATCAAGAAGGAAAGTTTTGCGGCAAATTGAGATACAATCCAACAAATATCGCAGGCTGGCCTTGACATCGAGAGTTATAGCCTGGATAAGTTAATGAATGTTTAATTAATAGTTTTTTTTAACATTTCAGGCCCGAAGAAAGACCTATAACAGATTTTGCTCTTGAATAATGTATGTCTAATTAGAAGACAGTAGAAACACCTGATAGGAAACCACTTTGCAGTGTTGTTAGTATTAAATTGTCCTAGAAGAAGTTAAAGACATGTTTATTATTTTCTCAAATATTTTTGTCCCCCGCCTTTCGAAGAAAGTTGGGGGACTATTAAAATGGGTTCGTCCGTCTGTCTGTCTGTGCAGTGTCTGTCCGTCACACTTTTTTGGACACAATAACTCTCTTCCTAATTGAGCTAGAATGTTCAAACTTGGTGTATGTGTTTATTAGGTCAATGCCTTGATGGAGTTCGAAGATGAGCATGTTCCGCTTAGGGTAAACAGAGATAAGCAATTTGATTGGTTGATGCTTTGGGACACGATAACTTTAGTTCTAATTAAGTGAGAGTGATGAAACTTGGTGTATAGTTTCATTACAGTAATACCTCGACTAAGTTCGATAATGAGCATTTTCTGCTCAGGGTAAGCAGAGCGATACGCAATTTGATTGGTCGTGACTTTGGAACACAATAACTCTCCTTCTAATTGAGTTAAAATGTTCAAACTGGGTGTATATGCTTATTAGGTCAATGCCTTGATGGAGTTCGAAGATGAGCATTTTCCGCTTAGGGTAAGCAGAGATAAGCAATTTGATGGGTTGATGCTTTGGGACACGATAACTTTAGTTCTAATAAAGTGAGAGTGGTGAAACTTTGTGTATAGTTTCATTACAGTAATACCTTGAATAAGTTCGATAATGAGCATTTTCTGCTCAGGGTAAGCAGAGCGATACACAATTTGATTGGTCGAGACTTTGGAACACAATAACTCTCCTTCTAATTGAGTAAAAATGTTCAAACTTGGTGTATATGCTTATTAGGTCAATGCCTCGATGGAGTTCGAAGATGAGCATTTTCCGCTTAGGGTAAGCAGAGATAAGCAATTTGATTGGTTGATGCTTTGGGACACGATAACTTTAGTTCTAATTAAATGATGAAATTATATTATTCAATTATATCCATAACTATACTTTTATAATTATAGCTGTATATTTGACAAATATTTGCTACAGATTTATATTTATAACTTCAGTTTATTATTTATAACTTAATATTACCAGAACTACTATTTAAATAATTATAGCTACAATTTTAGTAACTGTAACAGCAATTTTAATAATTATAACAAAATTTTGATTAAATTAATAATTATAACATTACAAAAAATTAAATTTGATAAATGACTTGTGCATGGATTCTTATATTTACGTTTTATCTTTCTAATTATAATGCTTTTTTATTTTCTTATTTACATTTAAACTATACTATTTACAATACAATGGTTACAATATGCTATTTACAATTTAACTATATACAGATGCTGCTTCCTCTGTCTATTTTATAGATAGCCATATGATTAGTATTAGGTAAATCTGTTACTTAATTTTATGAATGTTTGCACTGATTTAAATATGGAGACGTTTGCATTTTCAGAAATATTCGGATCGCCATTTAGAATTGTTTTCAAATCCACTTTACCACCGTATTTTTTAACATCCCTAAACAGTTCGGATCGAATATCTTTATATTGATCACATTCCATGAAATAATGAAAATTATTTTCACATCGATTACCACATAGACATTCAAAACCATTTGATAAATGAACTCTTGCAAGATCCGAATTAAGGTTACTGCACTCATGACGGAGACTTGTATGGAGAATGCCTAATTTTCTGTCATGTACATGATAATAATCAGGTGCTCTGTTGGTGTGTGGCTGTATTCCCTTCTTGAACGCCCTGATTGTTGAGCTATCCTTTAGTTGTTCATCAAGGCCATTCCATAGGTTTATAAGACGAGGAAAAAAGGAATTTTGGAATGATGCTGTTCTTGCAAAGGTACACTTTTATTACTACTGTTACGCAGGTTATAATTAGAGACGGAAGCGACATTTGGAGGTATAATTTCCTTAAGGTAAGATGGACGTAAGTTATGGGTTAACTTGTACATAGTAACTAGTTGTCGGTTACCGCGTCTTACTGATAACAGTGGCCATCCAGTCTCGAAGTATAAGCTCTCTCTACTGGCAAATTTGGGTAGTCCCGTTACAATCCTTGCTGCATCAAGCTGGAGACATTCAAGTTTTGCAGCATTGTAATCTGTACAATTATTCCACACTTCACATGCGTATTCTAAGACTGGACGGATAAACACGAGGTATATCTTTGATAATTGCGGCGCACTCAAAATATATTTAAGTTTTCTCATGGAGTATACCATCTTGGAAGCTTTGGAAAGGATGTCTCTGATATGCTGATTCCATTTGGTATCATTAGAGAAAGTTACGTCTAGATGCTTATGTGTGTTAACAATTTCCAATAAGGTATTATTAAAGTAAAGTTTCGGTGGGTCATTCAGTTCTTTATGAGTGAAGACGATACATTTTGTTTTGGACGCATTAAAGTCGATTAACCACTTTTTGGCCCAATCATTTAATTTATTGAGGTCACAATTTATTCTTTCTTCAATGATAGTATTGTGTTTTGATGAGGTTCCAATCGAGGTGTCGTCGGCGAAAAGTCTGGTGAGGTATATCAATTCCTCTTCAATATCGTTAATATATGTTAAGAAAAGGAACGGTCCTAGGACCGAACCTTGTGGAACGCCTGCACACACTGGCAATTCTTTCGAAAAGAAGTTGTTCACGCGAACTTTCTGCTTTCTGTCATCTAAATAGCTGCGAATCCATTTAAGAAGCCCACCACATATCCCATAGCCTTTCAATTTGCACAACAAACCTTGATGCCATACGCGGTCAAAAGCACGGGACACGTCACAAAATACTACACAGAACACCTCATGATTGTCTAGTGCTTTCAGAATCTCATGGTATATCTCTAGTAGTTGGAACACTGTTGAATGTCCAGGTAAGAATCCAGACTGATATTTATACAGAAGGGCGTTGTCTAAGAAATAATTGTGTAGGCGTTTAAATACAACTCTTTCGAAGATTTTACCAATACAGGATAATAGGGAAATGGGCCTGTAGTTATTTGTCAATGATGCATTGCCCTTTTTATACAGTGGTATCACTACAGCCCCTTTCCACTGGGAAGGAAAACAACACAACCGAAGAGATAATTGGAACAATAAGCATAAAGGATAACAAATTGACTCGACTATGCGTTTCAATAGTCTGTGATTAATTTGATCTTCACCACTAGATTTATTAACCGGAAGTGAAAGAATAAGATCTCGGATTTCAATTTGATAAAGGTTAACATCAGAGAGAACACTATCGGTCCTTTTGTCAAATTTAGGAATCAGGTTACTTGGTTTAACAGTTTGTGACACAGATACGAAGTGTGTATTGAGAATTTCTGCTTTTTCGGCATCGGTGAAAGCAGATGGAGAGGTAGCTATATCACATGTTAAAGGAGGCAAGGGTTGCGGTGAGCCTGATTTCTTGGTTAGGTGTTTTAGAAGCTTCCAGTAACCTGGGCCATTAGATTGCGAGGACGTCGTAAGAAGTCCGTCCACATTTGAACAAAACTGTTCCTTTGCTTTTTTCTTCAAGTTGTTAAATCTTTTCCGCTGTGTCTTAAACTTTGCCACATCGCTGATCTTCTTTGTGCGTATAGAAATCCGTCGTAGCCTGTCTCTTATCCTAAGTTCTCGTCTTAGTTCGGAATCAAACCATAGTTTATCACTGTTTCGTATGGTAACAGTTTTGGTCGGAACTCAGTTGTTAATATGCTGGTAGAAGATTGTATAGAATTTATCACATGCGTCATCGATATTTGTGCAATGTTTAAATATATCTAACCAAGGAGCCTCTTTAATAAGTTGGTTAAGTTTATCATAATCACCAAGTTTGTAAAGCCTGACAAGACGAGTGTAGGATCTGGTGATGATACTGTCCTTACAATTTACAGTTACATAAACTCCTTTATGATCAGTAAGATTTTCAATAAAATTTAGTGTTCCTTGTTCAGAATATGAACAATCTGGGTTTAAAATGACGACATCGATAAGCGTGCTACTCGTATTTGTCTATATACTACACAAAAGGAGAGTCTTCTTTTGGGGGAGATTAATTTCAACCCAATCGTGGGATTAAGATTCTAGATCACTACGACGAATCACTGATAATGCCGGTGACACAGTCTCTATCTCTTCGGAAAGGCGTATTGAAATCACTCAACAGAATACTCAAAGAGTCCACATCTGAGTTAAGGTGTGTTTCTGGAAAGCTGACGATATCGAAATCAGAGACGTACTAACTGACATCATATAATTTGTTTCTCAGACTTCTTATGTTGAGATGCAATATTGACAACCCACTTGACTGATTTACCGGTCCGGGATTTGTTGCCACGTCACCAGATAACAAAAGTAGTTGAAAAAGAACATCCAATAAACACAAAAGTATAGGCATTAATAAGCCATTTTTGAGTACTAATATAAAATATCGATATACATTCCAGAACAACGATTGTTCCCGACTTATTTTACTACAATGTATGTACATTATCCATAATCGTTTAACTTAGGATATATTATAATTGGCATGTTCGGGAGCATATCGTGTTCAGGCATTGGTTTATTCAGTACATAATTTATCGAGTTTAATGTTATTAAAAAGATAAAGAGGGCAGCAAAACACATGGATACACAGAAAACAAGATGAATATGTAGTAGGGTGTAATAGCCCCTTTAAATATTTTAGTAGGGTGTTATAGTCACTTTAACAAGTTCAGTCAGTTTCTGTTGTCCGGTATATCCAGGTACATGTAGTCTTGCATTTCCAGTTGTTATAATTGCTTAGGTGTATAGTTTAAAGTTGCTATTTAAAGATGGTGAGTAGTGTTCCGTTACTTAGCTACTGTCTTAAAGCCCCAATAACACTCTTGTTGTTACTGAAAAATATGTCCCAATCGTCATTCTGGTCAACAAATCGTATTATTTAAGAATATTCCAATTAAATGATGATATAAATTTCATCTTAACACACCTATTTTAAAAAATTTGAAAAATTCAACCAATTGATTTGAAAAGTCTAACGTAAACCTTTTCAAATGTGACTTGGATTTTAAAATATTTTTGAACCCTCTGGGCAAGTAAAATAGGTTGTAATGGATAATTTACACAACAGGTAGGACATTTAAACATCTAGTATTTAGAATAAGGGTATTATTTATTTTCTGGAGCTACCAAGCCAGCAAGAATGTTATTGTCCCTTTAACATCCTGTTTCACCTTTAGTCACTTTTTCTTCTGTCTCCATCTTGGATGCACCGATTTCACTAACTCAGGTAGGTTTATATTTGTTTAACTTGACTTGACATTACTAAATATGACAATTCCTATTTAATTTAAATACTGTTTTATTCTGGCATAAATTATAAATAAGTAAATACAATAAAAATACATAAGTAATAATTTAAGTTAGATTCCAAACTGTATGTCTAATTTGGTGTTTGTTTTATCTTTTAGTGTTTCGCTATTTTCATAATTTGTATATGGGTTTCCTGCTCTTCTAGTTCTTCCTTTTCCTTATATATTAAGAGCACCTTTCTCAGGGTACGTTTTTATATATTTCCTTATTATATGTATTACGTGTATAATAGTTCTGATTCTTTTAATATTACCTGTAATAGGCAATATATTTCTATATATAATTATAAATAGTTAATAGTCCTTATAAGGTATATGTACATCCTTTTTTGTATATAAACTAATTTCATTCTTTTTATTATTTCAGTGCTCTTTTCGTCTATTCATCTTTTGATCTATTGTATATAATCCTGTGTAAATAAACTGTTTTGTGGTGTTCCTGTTGTCTCTTTGTGGTTATACTCACGACCTGGAAAGTGGATGGTCTGTCGTCCATCGATCCTGCTACAAATACATAACGATAAAGTATTAAGAAATATTAAATACAACAGCACATTTGTAATAATTTAGAACAAATAGTAATTTATATACATGGTTCATATAATCAACGAGATAGGGTTAGGTTTCTTTGAGTTTTAATCATCGTCATTAACACAAATAGTACTCAGACACAAACAACAAACTAACTGGATCCCTGTTCAGTTGACATTAATGTACCGGGACTTAGTCACTGAGTAGATAGATTATCGATATCTGACACACATTTTATTTGTATTGGCTTAGAATCCCTTTCCTTACATACGAAAATGCGACCATTGTTTGACCAAAATGATGATAAACTGATTGCCTTATTAACCTGTATGAGCCGTTTTATTAGATTTGTGAGATCTTCCGTTGTAAAGATTCCGTTTACATTACCTTTCAATTTACGTTTTGCAGTATATACTTTAGATTTTAGGTTATGACTAGTAAACGTTGGAATTATTTGTACATGTTCACCCTTCACATTCCCTATGGTATGAGTCCGATCAATGTCGGCCCTTCCTATAGAAACTCCTAAACAACGATCACATATCTGTATAACTTCAGAGTCTGTATTAAGATTCTCTTTGTTTGGAACATGCATAAATCTTAAACTATTTCTAAGAGTATATTGTTCCAAATCTTCATGTCTGTTAATAGATTCTTTCAATTCTGATTCCATTTCACCGATTTTATCTTGGAGTTGGGCCTGCAATATCGAATTCTCGTCTCTTTCCGATTCTATTTCTGTCGTTCGATTTTGGAGGTCGTGTATCATTTTATTTTGTTTTATAATGGGTTCTTCTTGTTTATCTAATTTATCAGTTCACCACCTTCTCTATTGAGGTTTCGAGGCGTTGAAAAAGACTATCCATAATTTTGGGCACAAGTGCAGGTAAAAGCTTTCCCATAAATTCGTCAGAACACACCGTTTGGGAGAGTTCCTCATCTGTGATGGACTCTTCTTCACCTGACATATCATTTTTGAATCTTTGGGTCGGTGGTTAACTTTCAGGGGGACTGTCCTCCTTTTGTCTTTTCTGGTTTGAACAGTAATTACTGATCGGTGTTTGTATAGTATTAGACGCCATTGCAGTTACACTTGAATGATCACTATTTTGTCAGTATAGAAACGTCTTTTGGGTATTTTGCACTTATGAGATAATTTCTTACCGTGTAATTTTGACGGTTAGTTTCTACAAATTTCACATAGGCGTAGTGTCAATCCTGCATAGTGTACATTTTATAATTCTTGATTGAATTGAAGAAAACCAGACCTATCTCAACAACACTGTTTACTCGTCCGCCACGCGATTTTATTGGTTTCATTACAGTAATACGTTGAATAAGTTCGATAATGAGCATTTTCTGCTCAGGGTAAGCAGAGCGATACGCAATTTGATTGGTCGAGACTTTCGAACACAATAACTCTCCTTCTAATTGAGTTAAAATGTTCAAACTTGGTGTATATGCTTATTAGGTCAATGCCTTGATCGAGTTCGAAGATGAGAATTTTCCGCTTAGGGTAAGCAGAGATAAGCAATTTGATTGGTTGATGCTTTGGGACACGATAGCTTTAGTTCTAATTACCTTGACAAAGTTCGATAATGAGCATTTTCTGCTCCGGGTAAGCAGAGCGATAGTACGCAATTTGATTGGTCGAGACTTTGGAAAACAATAACTCTCCTTCTAATTGAGTTAAAATGTTCAAACTTGGTGTATATGCTTATTGTCCCCCGCCTTTCGAAGAAAGTTGGGGGACTATTAAAATGGGTTCGTCCGTCTGTCCGTCTGTCTGTCCGTCTGTCTGTCTGTCTGTCCGTCACACTTTTTGGGACACAATAACTCTCTTCCTAATTGAGCTAGAATGTTCAAACTTGGTGTATGTGTTTATTAGGTCAATGCCTTGATGGAGTTCGAAGATGAGCATTTTCTGCTTAGGGTAAGCAGAGATAAGCAATTTGATTGGTTGATGCTTTGGGACACGATAACTTTAGTTCTAATTAAGTGAGATTGATGAAACTTGGTGTATAGTTTCATTATAGTAATACCTTGACTAAGTTCGATAATGAGCATTTTCTGCTCAGGGTAAGCAGAGCTATACGCAATTTGATTGGTCGAGAATTTGGAACACAATAACTCTCCTTCTAATTGAGTTAAAATGTTCAAACTTGGTGTATATGCTTATTAGGTCAATGCCTTGATGGAGTTCGAAGATGAGCATTTTCCGCTTAGGGTAAGCAGAGATAAGCAATTTGATTGGTTGATGCTTTGGGACACGATACCTTTAGTTCTAATTAAGTGAGAGTGATGAAACTTGGTGTATAGTTTCATTATAGTAATACCTTGACTAAGTTCGATAATGAGCATTTTCTGCTCAGGGTAAGCAGAGCGATACGCAATTTGATTGGTCGAGACTTTGGAACACAATAACTCTCCTTCTAATTTAGTTAAAATGTTCAAACTTGGTGTATATGCTTATTAGGTCAATTCCTTGATGGAGGTAGAAGATGAGCATTTTCCGCTTAGGGTAGGCAGAGATAAGCAATTTGATTGGTTGATGCTTTGAGACACGATAACTTTAGTTCTAATTAAGTGAGAGTGATGAAACTTGGTGTATAGTTTCATTACAGTAATACCTTGACTAAGATCGATAATGAGCATTTTCTGCTCAGGGTAAGCAGAGCGATAAGCAATTTGATTTGCCGAGACTTTGGAACACGATAACTCTCCTTCGAATTGAGTTAAAATGTTCAAAATTGGTGTGTATGCTTATTAGGTCATTGCCTTGATGGAGTTCGAAGATGAGCATTTTCTTCTTACGGTAGGCAGATATAAGCAATTTTTGGATGACACTTCATGTTCAGTTTGATTGGTCGATACGTTTGAAAAAAATAAATGTGCGATTAATTAATATATGTCATCTATTTATTTGGGGATTTCGGCGGGGGACATCAGCCTCACTGTTGGCTTGTTCATTACAGTAATACCTTGACTAAGTTCGATAATGAGCATTTTCTGCTCAGGGTAAGCAGAGCGATACGCAATTTGATTGGTCGAGACTTTGGAACACAATAACTCTCCTTCTAATTGAGTTAAAATGTTCAAACTTGGTGTATATGCTTATTAGGTCAATGCCTTGATGGAGTTCGAAGATGAGAATTTTCCGCTTAGGGTAAGCAGAGATAAGCAATTTGATTGGTTGATGCTTTGGGACACGATAGCTTTAGTTCTAATTACCTTGACAAAGTTCGATAATGAGCATTTTCTGCTCCGGGTAAGCAGAGCGATACGCAATTTGATTGGTCGAGACTTTGGAAAACAATAACTCTCCTTCTAATTGAGTTAAAATGTTCAAACTTGGTGTATATGCTTATTCATTAGAGTAATACCTTGACTAAGTTCGATAATGAGCATTTTCTGCCCAGGGTAAGCAGAGCGATACGCAATTTGATTGGTCGAGACTTTGGAACACAATAACTCTCCTTCTAATTGAGTTAAAATGTTCAAACTTGGTGTATATGCTTATTAGGTCAATGCCTTGATGGAGTTCTAAGATGGGCATTTTCCGCTTAGGGTAAGCAGAGATACGCAATTTGATTGGTCGAGACTTTGGAAAACAATAACTCTCCTTCTAATTGAGTTAAAATGTTCAAACTTGGTGTATATGCTTATTCATTACAGTAATACCTTGACTAAGTTCGATAATGAGCATTTTCCGGTTAGGGTAAGCAGAGATAAGCAATTTGATTGGTTGATGCTTTGGGACACGATAACTCGATACGTTTGAAAAAAATAAATGTGCGATTAATTAATATGTGTCGTCTATTTATTTTGAGATTTCGGCGGGGGACATCAGCTTCACTGTTGGCTTGCTACTATGATGCTGATGAGATAAATGGGTCGGTGATTGGTTCATTCATTTGGGTGCCCAATATTATATCTTGGCAATTTGGAAACCAGTCGAAACAATTACTTGTGTCAAGAACGGTTGGCTATGTTTTTAGCATTCAGTAAGGTTCAAACACTTTTGGTTTTGTTTAGAATAACATCAAGTTCAACGATGGTTTTTGTTCGGCCCACTTGATGTAAAATTTTGATTCATGTGGCCCCTGAATCGAAATGAGTTTGACACCTCTGAGTTAGTGAGTTAAACCAATACAAACAGTGATTAGATGCTGTTTCCGCAAGTTAATGCTACGGTATTAGTAAGTGCAGGGGGACTGCACCACACATAATTTACACAAAACAAACCTACGAATACGACACAATACGCAGAATTCACAAACATTTGATGACTGACATATTGATAAAAAAAAACAACAACATTACGTGGATGAGAAATTATAATAAAAAAATGACTAACCCGCGTTCGGTTTATGTGTTGATAGCCAAACCCGTTGAAGATGAATAGGAGGTTGTTTTACATTCAGGAATGTGATCATCTTCGTCTTCTGATGTTATGTCATAATTCTCATTATTATTAACATATAAGGGATTCATACTGAAATATAATAAATATTTGAGTAAAGACCTGCCAGCATTTGAAATAATTGCCATCTTGCACTTTGTTTTAACATTCCATAACACTCCACCCCAGCCTTTTGACATGCTAATGCATTGCATATATAACTATGAATTTTTTTTAAAATACTCTTGGTGTAAAACAAAGTTATTTAATTTGTCAAAAATGTGTTTTCTAGTTTATATTCTATCATGTTCAAAATTATATATCTATAAATCCAAATCCAAATTATTTTGATTAGCGTTTTCAGAATCACTATAATGTTGTTACCCAAGATAACTGGCAATGATATAAACATTTCAATATACATGTACACGTGTCCCGTGTTGCTTTACAATGGTACAAATATAGATTTATAAATTCACAAAAGTAACAATACAATACTAAAACAGGACATAGTATCATATGGGGACCTATTCCATATAAAACAGATGCTTAAACACTAAAAGATCTTTGACCGAAAGTTAAAAGCTTTGAATGTTTGGGCTTTAAAAGAGAATTATCATCTGAAAAACGCAAACATCGACATATTGTAATATATTATAATTAAACAGGCGCTTAATTGCTCAAGCACTAATTACAATTAATAATATAGTGAAATATGGAAAGGTAACATCACCCCCCCCCCCCCACAAAAAAAAATTGTTTCCTAAGTACCCGGATCAGTCGACCTTAACCCATCCCATAATAATGCATATATTATATATGAACAAATAACAGTCGACGTCGGTCCTAGATTTCACTTGAAAATTGGGAAAGTACGAAAGTCCATAAGGGTCAATCAAATGAAAAAAAAAAAATTCTGACTATCTTGTAATTACAAGATACCGAGATGCCCATGAGTGACAATTTAAAGGTCACCATACACCGATTTCATGCTCCCATAAATACCATTGACTTCATAGACCCACCAACTACATATTTATATCATGACTCATCAATTTTAATGCGCTCTTTGAAGCCACAGAACGCTATTTCTATTTTTTGGAAAACTTCTTTTTGATTTTTGGAAAGTAAGTAAGGAAAAGGATATTCTGAAAAATGTATCTTCCCTCAATGAAATGAGCTGACTGACATAACGTCTAAAAGCAGTTTATTTATAGCTTGCGGTATCTCCTGGCGAATACAATGTTTTGAGGGGGATTTGAAGCAAACGTTTTATAGATTAATTAGTTTGGATATATTTTTAGCCCAAATATATCATCAAATCACACAGTTTGTACGCGGGGAAAGTATCTTTAAGTAGAACACGAAATCAATGTATCATAAATGATATTAATGAGGGAATGAAGTTAATGAGAGTATGAATAGTATTTAATGAGGGCACAACCTGGTGATGCCGATCCCGTGTCATACAAAAGAACTTCGTTGGGCTGGAAGGTTGGATGGTCGACTTTTTAGCACGTGCGTGCTTTATCTTAAAAGCCTGTCATTGAGTCAACTGGCGTGGTTTCGAATCCCCCTTTGTACGTGACAAGGAATAGGATCGCCTGTCCAACCTCGCCTGTCCCCCGGTTTCCTCCAACTGCTAAAGAGAGGGGGGGTGGGGTAACGTCCACTCGACACAAACTAGCTAATCTCGGGACTAACATATGGTTTAATTTTATTTCAATAATCGCTTGCGCGTATGGATCTTTAGCAGTTGGAGGCAAGCGGAGGACCCGGAGAAAACCCATGATGTTGGACAGGCGACACTACTCCTTGTCGCGTACAACGGGGGATTCGAAATCACGCCATTTGATTCAATGACAGGCTTTATGATACAGTGCGCACGTGCTAATAAATCGACCTACCAACCCTCCAACTCAACGAAGTATCATTGTATGTTACGGGATCGGCATCATCAGGTTGTCAGTCCTCCGGTTTCCTCCAACTGCTAGACAGAGAGGGGGATGTGGTTTAACGTCAAATCGACACAAACTAGGTTATTTCGGGACTAACATATGGTTTAATTTTATTTCAATAATGCACTTGAGCAGTGGGTGGAAAGAGGAGACAGGGAGATAGAGAAATGGGGTTTAACGTCCACTCAACACAAACTAGGTCATTTCGGGACTAACATCTGGTTTTAACTTTATTTCAATAATTCGCTTGCGCGTAGGGGTCTTTAGCAGTGGGAGGAAACCGGAGTGCCCGGAGGAAACCCACGATGTTGGACAGGCGACCCTACTCCTTGTCACGTACAACGAGGAATTCGAAACACGCCAGTTGACTCAATGACAGGCTTTATGATACAGCGCGCACGTGCTAACCATTCGCCATCCAACCCCCGCCCCACAATACTAAAGACCCCTACGCGCAAACGAATTATTGAAATTAAATTAAACCATATGTTAGTCCCGAAATGACCTAGTTTGTGTCGAGTAGACGTTAAACCCTATTCCCCCTCTCCCTCCCCTTTCTCTCTCTCTCTCTCTCTCTCTCTCCCTCTCTCCCTCTCTCTCCCACACACACACTTCTTTGGCCTATAACTATCCGATAAATCAGTGTGGGACGACCTTGAAATAAATTAGTTTTTTTTTCATCTGATTGACCCTAACGGGCTTCTCCGTATCTTGTAATACAAGAAAACTAATTTGGCTATCTTGTAATTACAAGATAGAATATTTTTTTTTCATTTGATTGACCCTTATGGGCTTTGGCTATCTTGTAACTACAAGATAGTCAGAATATTTTTTTTTCATTTGATTGACCCTTATGGCTTCCGTAGCAAAGTAATTGGCAACAAGATTATAAAAAATAAATTGGTAACCGTTAGCGATAGACTACTATATTAAATCCAAATTGCAAAAGAGCACCATCAATATGGCTCCACCATCTGAACGAATACAAAGAAATACAATAGAAAGAAAAACGAATAGAAAGTAATACAATAGAAAGGCATAAACTGTGTACAATGGGAATTAACTGAAAGATCTTCTTACCATATAACGGCACTGCGACAATGTGATGTGACAGGTTTTTTTTTCAACGATACTTAAGCTAGGGAAATATGGCGGTATATTAGTGCCAAAATTCTAACACGCTATTGTCTAATTTCTTACTTCTGTTCATGTAATTTCTAACCTCCATTCATGTAACTTCTAACTTCCATTCATGTAATTTCTAATTTAAGACAATGTATAACCCAACTTCTTTATTTGTTCAGCGTAAATACCAATTCTGTTTCATCTTATTTCTATTATTTAAACGAAAAATGTCTTCTTAATAGATGCTTTACATGTTTGGCATCAACATCAACGAATTTAGAATTTATACATTTCTGCCTAGCAACCATCATTATGAAGACGTTTGGTGTCGCCACTGCGTGCTCAGTTGGGCGATTGCGCACCTGATCCGGACCATTATTTGGTATAAACGACTCATTCTTCGTTTGGTCATAGAACTGTACTAGAATCTATGGTTTGGTTGAAGGTTGGAAGGCGTGTTGAGAGTGAGAGAGAGAGAGCAAAAGAGAGAGAGAGAGAGAGAGGGGGTCACTTAGTATTAAACTCAGTATCTGTGTAGGCCTATCCATAACATTTATACCCTGTGTTAAAATAGACCAACTGCATATAAATATTAATTATTGGCTCAACCGTAAAAAAAGAATAAAATAAAATTCTCCAAATTCCGTTTAGCTTATATTTGAAATAGAATATGAAATGAAATGAAAGAGGGTTTAACGCCCTACTGTTCTGTTCCGAACCGGGCTAATGGAGACGGACAACGCCACACAATGTGCTTTGGGGAAATACTGCCCGGACAGCGGATATACGACCTGGACATCGAAGTCTAACGGTCACGGGTTCTTTTACGTGTACGCTAACATGTACATGGAACCGCGGGTTTTCATCCCATCGGAACGACAAGACACTAATAACGGGGAACCAAGCCAGAAAATCTGGATGAACTTTTTTCGACCCATGCCGGGATCGAACTCCCGACCCACAGCCTAGCGAGTCTGCGTCTTACCCACTTAGCCACGGTATTCAAAATGGTATTTGCAAACCATACATTTATATCACGTTCAATGTTGTTTAGTATGGAGGGGGATCCTCGCCAAAACTCTCAATTTGTGAAAATACATATGTCGTTTTGTGACAGTACATTTGTTAATTTGTCAAAATACAAAATACATTTGTCGATTTGTGAAAGTACATTTGTTAATTTGTCAAAATGCAAAATACATTTGTCGATTTGTGAAAATGCATTTGTTGATTTGTCATACAACAAAAATACATTTTTTCATGTGTGAAAATACACCTGTCGAACCTACAAAGCACAAATTTTGAAATAACACAGCTTAACTTTATAGTTTCCACATATGTAATTTCAACATTTGTATTTTCAAGATATGTAATTTCAACATTTGTAGTTTCAACATTTGTAGTTTCAACAGTTGTATTAACGACACTTGCAATTATCGAGCCTTGCATTAGCAAGCCATGCATTAGCGAACTATGACCATATTTGGGTTGATGACGTTGATCATTATGGAGGGGGATCCTTGCCAACGATGCTGCAAGGCCTGGATGCCGGTCAGGAAGAATTTCTTTTATTTTTTATCCCCTCCGTCATCTTAACTAAGAAAATGAGGGCTGACAAGTTACTTTTGTGTTAGGGTTAGTCCTTTCAGTGGCATACACTCTTTCAATTAACATTAGGTGGCACTAGAGTAGGAGCCCAGAGGGTCGAACCTAGACGAACGAGGTACCAATATCTGACCATATATATAGGCATCTACATACTAACCTGGGATGCACAGAAGTGGGCGTCTGTCGGGCCCAGTCCATGGGTGTGACCCTGGTGGCCCCTATAATGACCCCAAAAATGGGTTAAACTCATACATTCAAGGTACCGGTCAAAACCAATCTTAAATGAAAGAATACACTCTACTGAGTACGAAATTGCCCATAACAGACGATTTTTGCCTTGGGACTGCCCAAACTGAAACCCCAAATATTATGACCCCCCATCCTCCCTGGGCGGCTTAAAAAAAAGGGTTATATTCATACATTCGAGTTATTAGTAGACACTAATGTTAATTGAAAGAGTATATGCCGCTGATTACGGAATTGTCCATAACAGACGATTGGGCCCATGGAATGGCCCAAATTGGCGCCCGAAGACGATGGGGCCATAAATTCGCGGTACCGGTCAAAACCAACTCTAAATGAAAGAGTACATCTCACTAGGTACGAAGTTGCCCATAACAGACGCTTATGGCCCTTGGACGGCCCAAATTGACACCCTAAATATGGACCGCAGAGCCGAAGGGTCAAAAATAGGTTATACTCATATATTCGAAGTATCAGTCAAACCAATTTTAAATGGAAGAGTACATCTCACTGAGTTTGAAATTGTCCATAACAGTTGGTTTCGGAACTGGGGGCCAAGCTGACACCATAATATCGACCCCGAGGCTCGAGAAAAATTTATATTCACACATACGAGGTATCAGTTCAATCTAATTTTAAATAAAAGTGTGCATCTCGCTGATAACGAAATGACCCATAAAAGATGATGGTTCAAACTGACAAAATGCATAAAATGGTATTGTGAGGCGAGATTGAAGCAGACTTTTGACACCAAGAAAGTACAATCATGGACAGGTGCAGAAGAGTAGGACGTTAACCCCCATTTCATTTCATTTCATTTCATAAGAACTGCACCTGGAGTGTTAATATTGTTTTCATACCAGACCATCTTGTGTGTGATTAACCCATCAGGAATCACCAGAAATGGACAAAACTGGCTATAGGGCAGCTATCAAATACCTACCACTGAAAGGATAACCCTAGTACAAAAGTAACTTGTCAGCCCTCATTTTCTTAGTTAAGATGACGCCATTTCAGCTATGTGAAATTTTTTAGGGGGAGGGGATAAAAAATAAAAAATATTCTTCCTGGCCGGCATCCAGGCCTTGCAGCATCGTTGGCAAGGATCCCCCTCCATAATGATCAACGTCATCAACCCAAATATGGTCATAGTTCGCTAATGCATGGCTTGCTAATGCAAGGCTCGATAATGCAAGTGTCGTTAATACAACTGTTGAAACTACAAATGTTGAAACTACAAATGTTGAAATTACATATCTTGATATTACATATCTTGAAAATACAAATGTTGAAACTATAAAGTTAAGCTGTGTTATTTCAAAATTTGTGCTTTGTAGGTTCGACAGGTGTATTTTCACACATGAAAAAATGTATTTTTGTTGTACGACAAATCAACAAATGCATTTTCACAAATCGACAAATGTATTTTGCATTTTGACAAATTAACAAATGTACTTTCACAAATCGACAAATGTATTTTGTATTTTGACAAATTAACAAATGTACTTTCACAAATCGACAAATGTATTTTCACAAATTGAGAGTTTTGGCGAGGATCCCCCTCCATAGTTTAGAGGGTAGGATGGCCGAATGGTTAGCACGTGCACGCTGTAACATAAGGTCTGTCATTGAATAAACTGGCGTGGTTTAGATTTCCCGTTTTTACGTGACATGGAGTAGGGCAGCCTTTCCATCCTCGTGAGTTTTCTCCGGGTCCTCCGGTTTCCTCCCACTGCTAAACACTCCTATGCGCAAGCGAATTATTGAAATACAACTGAACGGTGTTAATACCGAAATGACCTGGATGGTGTCGAGTGGATGTTAAACCCCATGTCCCCATCTCTCTCTCCCGATGTTGTTTTCAATTTTAACACTCAGGCAAGCCACTCAATCTGACGAAGAGCGAGTCGTTTGTATCAATAGAATGGTCCCGATCAGGTGCTCAATCGCCAAACTGAGCACATGGTGGCGACACCAAACGACATCATAATGATGGTTGCCAGGTAGAAGTATCATTATTCTAAATTTGTTTGCCGTTCATGCTTAACATGTAATACCACAATGAAGAAGACATTTTTCGCCTCAATAATAGAAATAAGATGAAATAGAATTGATATTTACACTGAACAAATAAAGAAGTTGAATTATACATTGTCTTAATTTAGAAATTACATGAATGGAAGTGAGAAGTTACATGAATGGAGGTTAGAAATTACATGAATAGAAGTAAGAAATTAGACGATAGCATTTTAGAATTTTGGCACTAATATACCGCCATAGGGAAAAAGCCCTAATTTTTTCTCAGACATAATACATTAGTGTCTGTATGGTGAACGTTAAACCCATCTCTCTCTCTCTCTCTCTCTCTCTCTCTCTTGTTATCCCGATTCAAGATTCGCTATTACTGAATAGAATTTAAAATATTATAAATAGCCTCAAATATAGCGAACCAACCAAATAAATTATCTCAAAGGTTCGTGTAAGAATGTTTTATTTGGTGTTTTCCCACTGTTGCATTGTACCGTTAAAATTAAAATAGCATTACCACGTAAGTATTATTCGCGTATGTGACTTTAATTCGTCGAAATTGCATCATTTGAGGTCATACAGATCCGGAATTGCACACTTATTAACTTTCTATCGCAATACCTCTATCATTGGGGTTATATAAATCCGCGTGTTGTCAAATTACAGTGTTTTTAAAATGATGAAGTACACCTTTGGTGGGTGAGTGGAAATTGTTTTCTTAGTCTATTTAAATTACACGTACATTTACCAATACCTCGCTAGATTTAATAAAAAAAACTACCTACACATTTACTTGTTGACAGTAAATGTCTTATACTAATTTCAGACCATCATAAAGGTCAATTGTCCTATTTTAATTTAAGTTCATCAATTTTATTTTTTATTATCCAAGGATCAATTCCTTACTTAACTGTCGATCTAAATAACCCAACCGCAGATCACTAATTACTAATCAATGAGTGACAAATCATATATTGTTGAAGCCTCTACTTTGGAAGAATTTCAAATTCTAGTTATTTTCGAAAAGATGTTGAATGAATAAAACCTGGGGTAGGATGAGAATGATAGATTGATTATTTACATAATAAACATAAGTCTACATTGACTTCTGCTCCCCAAATCGAGTCTACGAAAACCGAGCTATTTATTAGTACACTCTTGTAGTTGTAGACTGTGGGCCATTCTATATCTTATTACTCACACATTTACACCGATCTTTAATGCCTTGCTGTTAAATAAACGTCTGTGGTTGTGCCATGTTTCTCAAAGTGCAATAAACCCAATAAACTTTCTATTTTTCAGGATTTTATTTGTACTAATGTGTACATGTATAATCGATGTACAGGGATACGGGGTATACAGAGACAAGATTCCAAATGGCAAGAGAGTGCCACATCCCTGTAAACCGAATTACACCTGGAATGGTGTTGGGCATCAAACGGCGGCTGGAGGTGGATATCGAAATACTTTTGGTGAAGACTTTGCAAAAGCTGGACATGTAAGGATCTCTATTTGTACAATTGCATTCTCATGAGGGCATTTAAAGACACAGACGTAATGAACTGGGAAAATACACGATAGGACTCCTATATAACATAATTAATTGTTTAAGCTGTTTCTTTCATTGGTATTTCATTTATACTACATTTTAGGTATGGACAAAGGAGTTATGTGGGGAAGATTCTGATGGAGATGGTGTAACAAATGGTCATGAATTAGGTGACCCAGATTGCACTTGGTCTCAGGGCAGTGTTGACCCAGATAGTACAGGAATCTCACACCCAGGTAGGTCATTCTTTTTGTTCACTTACATACAAGAGTACGTTATCAACTGAACACCATCTTAAACGTTCAGATCCCTACCACTAATTAAGACCACGAG
Source organism: Patella caerulea (assembly GCA_036850965.1). Taxonomy (NCBI): domain Eukaryota; kingdom Metazoa; phylum Mollusca; class Gastropoda; family Patellidae; genus Patella; species Patella caerulea. Next base: position 41,229,623 of record JAZGQO010000001.1, on the reverse strand, counting down.
GCCTAAGCGAATTATCGAGAAAAAAAGTTATGTGGGGATGTTTTACTTTTTTGGGAAGTTGTGAGTTCAAATAGTAGACAATATTAGATTTTCAAGCCTTATCTGGCGGACTTTCTCACTAAAATTTCTTCATGAAAATATGATATTCTTCTGGAGAAATCAGGCAATTTCCGGATTGTATGTTGGCAATGATTATACTGACGTCCGCGTCACTTTGTATTTGCTGTAGGTGTCTGTGAACCATGGAATGACCCCAAATGCCAGAAGCATTTTTCATGGATGATGGAGGCCTGTAAACCGGATAAGTTTACTTGCGATGCACTGAACGAAGTCGGTAAGTTTACAATTTGTATATTCCCAAAATAGATGTTTAATAATATAAGGTGATAAAGTGTATACATCAGCCAAGAAAGTAAGGTTTTATTTTTAAATATCTTACCCTCAACTTGTTTCGCGTGGTTATCATTTGGCGCTTTGTTTTACATTATCGTCGTCTTTCTTTTAATGTTCATAGGTGTAAGGAACATGACAATAAACTTCCCAAATACATTAGTACCTGTCAAAGAAACGACGTATGTTTGTATGGAATTTGAACTTGATAATACTGGAGATTATCATATCGTAGCCACTCAACCCATTATCGATAACATTAATGTTATGCACCATGCTGTTATATTCGGATGTGTAACTGGTGAGTAATTCTTAATCATATTACCAGACTAATCCTGGCTGCATAGGGTCATTTCATTTCATTTGACATCGCGCATAACGTATTTGTACACAAATTAAGAGTATTGGGGAAGAACGATCAAAATCACATTTTTGTCTTTTCGCGTAAAACGCAAAACAGACTTTTGGACGAGAACGTTTGACGTGAACAGTGGGTTTAAAGATGGGTTCCCAAGAAAGTATTTATCGGGTGGTTATTGGATATCTTTACTTTCCATATACATGTATACCAAAACTGCCATACTTTTATTAGCAATAACCATGGAGCGTATACAGGACACAGATGAAAGGTTTCCCCTAATCAACAGCCCGATGATTAAGACTATCTGCACGCCTGACGTCGAAGGCTGCACGAGTATATTGAGCGCTTTGGGTACATGTTGATAAACTTTATGAAGAGTTAGACGTACAGCACTTTCTGAGATAAAAATCACGGAAACGGACGCGGGCAGTGGATAATCCGAGAATTTAATTAGGATTTGATATCTGTAATAAATAGTCAGCGATTACAGACAACATCATCTTATGTATGCAATAAATTCTCCCTCGTCTCCGCCCACCGTTGCTGTAGGTACGGAGAGGGGTAATCCCCTGACGCAAACATGGCCACTTTTGATCGATTTTTATTACAATGTTTTGAGAAGGATTTGGAGCAAAATTATTATCAATTAATTAGTTTTTAGTCCTAATTTATCATCGAATCACCTAGTTTGAATAGAACTTTAACACGGACCATAATTACCAGTACACTGACTTCAACCTTTCGGGCAAATTAAGGCTAAATAAAGGGTTGCCGGGAAGCCATTTCAGAAGGGCCCTGGTTCGATGTGACTCGGATCGTTTTTACCTGAAATTGATTATTCCGCAGAAAGTTTATACAATTTGCTACCAGATGGCGCCATTAACTGGGGTTCGCGCAAAAAAAAGACTTAGATCGTTCTTCCCCTGAACTCTTCAACTGGTTCAGTTGATCGCACTGCTGTACGGAAGCCCATAAGGGTCAATGAAATGAAAAAAAAACAAACTCTGACTTATCTTGTAATTACAAGATACAAGATAGCCAAATTAGAGAGAGCGAGAGAGAGAGAGAGAGAGAGAGGGAGAGAGTGGGAGGGAGGGGGAATGGGGTTTAACGTCTACTCGACACAAACAAGGTCATTTCGGGACTAACATATGGTTTAATTTAATTTCAACAATTCGTCTGCGCGTAGGGTTCTTTAGTGGTGGGGTGGGGGTTGGATGGCGAAGGGTTAGCGCGTGCACGCTGTATCATAAAGCCTGTCATTGAGTCAACTGGCGTGGTTTCGAATCCCCGGTTGTATGTGACAAGGAGTAGGGTCGTCTGTCCAATATCGTGGGTTTTCTCCGGGTCCTACTCTTTCCTCCCACTGCTAAAGACCCTTACGCGCAAGTGCATTATTGAAATAAAATTAAACCATATGTTAGTCCCGAAATGACCTAGTTTGTGTCGAGTGGACGTTAAACCACATCCCCCTCTCTGTTTAGCAGTTGGAGGAAACTGGAGGACAGACAACCTGATGATGCCGATCCCGTAACATACAATAGTACTTCGTTGAGTTGGAGGGTTGATTTGTTAGCACGTTCGCACTGTATCGTAAAGCCTGTCATTCCAAGGAGTAGTGTCGCCTGGCGTGATTTCGAATACCCCGTTGTACGCGACAAGGAGTAGTGTCGCCTGTCCAACATCGTGGTAAGCGAATTATTGAAATAAAATTAAACCATATGTTAGTCCCGAAATGACCTAGTTTGTGTCGAGTGGACGTTATCCCCCACCCTCTCTTTAGCAGTTGGGGGTTGGACAGGTGATCCTACTCCTTGTCACGTACAAACGGAGATTCGAAACAACGCCAGTTGACTCAATGACAGGCTTTTAAGATAAAGCACGCACGTGCTAACAAATCGACCATTCAACCCTCCAGCCCAACGAAGTACTTGTGTATGTCACGGGATCGGCATCACCAGGTTGTGCCCTCATTAAATACTATTCCTACTCTCATTAACTCCATTCCCTCATTAACATCATTTATCATACATTGATTTCACGTTCTCCTTAAAGATACCTTCCCCGCGTACAAACTGTGTGATTTGATGATATATTTGGGCTAAAAATATCTTCAAACTAATTAATACATCAAACGTTTGGTTCAAATCCCTCTCAAAACTTTGTATTCGTCGGGAAATACCACAAGCTATAAATAAACTGCTGTTAGACGCTATGTCAGTTAGCTCATTTCATTGAGGGAGGGTCCATTTTTCAGAATATCCTTTTCCTTACTTACTTTCCAAAAATCAAAATTTAAAGAACTTTTCCGAAAAATAGAAATAGCGTTTTGTGGCTTCAAAGAACCCATTAAACTTGATGAGTCATGATATAAATATGTAGTTGGTGGGAGTATGAAGTCAATGGTATTTATGGGAACGTGAAATCGGTGTATAGTGACCTTTAAATTGTCATTCATGGGCATCTCGGTATCTTGTAATTACAAGGGTCAATCAAATGAAAAAAAAAGAAAAAAAAAAATTCTGACTATCTTGTAATTACAAGATATATTATCTTAGGCTATCTTGTAATAACAAGATATGTATCTTGTAATAACAAGATAGCCTATCTTGTAATTACAAGATAGTCAGAATTCTTTTTTTCATTTGATTGACCTTTATGGGCTTCCGTACTGCTGTGCATGGATTGTATTCATATCAATATACGGTATCAAATGGAAAATCATCAGTCCGAGTATAACTTCGGTGGCTAGAGATTCTAGAAAAGTACCAAATGGTTCATTTCTGCAAATAATTTTAAGAAATCTTTTGAAGAAGATATTTGCCTGACTCATAATGATATTACTTAACGATTATATTGAGATAATTTAGCCTTCAGGATGATAGCAATTTACGAAAACAAATTTTCCCAAAGTGTGGTTCCCATAATGTAGCAAATATAAAAACTTTGGGAATAAAAAAGGCAGATGTTATTTCGTGTTCAGGGACAACGTCATCTATTTCTTATAGTTATAATAAGTTATACCACGATTCCTTAACAGTAGTGACCTATGGAATGGGGTGCTTGAGCATAGAACCTCTCTTATAGATAATTATTTTAAATTTCAGATTTTCATCCAATTAGATCATCTCCCCATCGATGTGGAATGGTAGCGAGCAATGAATGTAGTCAAATAATAAATGTTTGGACCTTAGGTATTGCCGGTGAATGCTTTCATAATAAAATCGGTTTTAGAATTGGAACCAATGGTATTCGAAGGGTTGCCTTACAGGTAATTCACTGGGGGCCTATATAATTGGGTGGGCGTTGTATTCCCATGGGGGCTGTGGTGGTCATTCCTTAATGGAACTAAAATTTCGACTTGTACGTCCCTGGTTCGAATTCCGGTTTAGGCCGAAAAGAACCTTATGGATCTTTATCGTAAGGCTCCCACTGGTCAGGGATAACGCAAGGGGGAATGTGTCTAGTCGTTAGGATGAGACTTAAAAGTAATGCTCACTTATTTACTGATTTATAAACCCAGCGTATACTTCAATCTCAATTTATATGGTTTTGAAATGGTAACCTCGTAATGATAAAGCATTCGGAAATTTGGAGTTTAAAACCAACTCTCCGATGAGATAGACTCATGTTTCCCGAAACTCCCTTCAGTTGGCATTTTTAATTAACAAAAATGCAGTTAAAGGCATGTTGGAAACTAATTATACTTATTTAATGAATTGTGTTTTATTAAAATCGACCAATCCTAACGGAAACCATGATAATCCAAGATTTCCATTACTTACGTTCTATTGATTTAACGCCGCCACCATGTTCCCCTTTAACATCGTACACTTTTACCTAAACGATATTTCACTTCGATCCACAAACATTGAGCCCAGAATAGCATCTAAACTATATTACTGTTTTAACAGTTTAGATTTATATTCAAAGAACACGTTTAGGTCCACATTTTTGTTGAATTTAAATAAGTTCAGTGATTTATTTACCGCAGTTTCAATGAATCTATGTTTGATTACCCTGTATAGTAGCAAACTGATCCCGCAGTGAATATTCGCTTGGCCGCTACAATCACTGATAAGCATGACATCGACGAGGCTTAATAAGTACGGCATATTAACTTTTTTACTCCGACAAATTAAATTCTCAAACATTTTTTGAGGTAAAAGAAAAATAAATAAAAACGTTTGAAGTATTTGGAGTTAAAAAATATTTCCTATTTAGTGTAAATGGGTATTAAAATGAGTAAAATGCATCATTTTGCCCGAAGCAGTTAGGTGTTAAGTAAACATTGCACGAGCCGTTGAGCCAATGACTGCAGTCAACGCAGGTGCTGTGGACACTCATCTGTTACAGAGTTAATTCGTAAGTAATTCTCTATGAAACAGATTGGTATAGTAGCGTGGCATTATTTCGGATTGTTCTAAGGGTTGATGGAAATATATCTAATGTCCTTTTGGATCGATGGTACTATATATGATTGTCCTTTGGGATCAATGATACTATATCTGGGTTTCCTTTGGGATCGATGAACTATATATGATTGCCCGTTATAGGAACGATGATACTATATCTGATTTTCCTTTAGGATCGATGGTATTATCTGATTATCCGTTATAGAAACGATGGTACTATATCTCATGTGGTTGCCATCTAAGATCAATAATTGTGCTATTTTTTATTGTTCTCTCTTTTAGTTTCACTGGAACAACCCGTCTCTGAAAACAGATTACACTGATGCATCTGGGATGACAATATATTACACAGATACTAAACGTGAAAACGATGCTGGTATATTGACTATTGGTAGTTCATATTTTGAAATCCCACCAAGAACTCCTGACTATGAAGTATCCTCCGCGTGCCCTGGAAGTTGTACATCATCTTTTATTATACCGATAAAATACACATCGTTTCAGCTTTTAACCACATGCATTATTTAGGTGAGTAGCAATGAAATACATATGATATGGTTTATTAAAGAAACCGTTAAGCACCCAATCAACAGTATGTCGTTCTGTCAATTCCCCCGCTTCCATTTTCCTAATTTAACTATGAACTTCCACTTCAACCCCCTGCTTTAAATAGCATATTATTGTATTTTAGGTGCCTCTCAGAAAATAGAGCTGTTTCGAAATGGTAAGAAAGTAAGAGATATAACAAGAGATGATCAATTTAATTATGATAGTTCTGTAGTTTACGAGTAATTAATAAGCATATAATTTTGGCAGGAAAGGATATGGGATATTAGTAGCATATAACCAAATTTTATTTTTTGAGCAATTGCTTTGAAAACTGGCAGAAAAATTGCCAAAATATCAATATTCAATTTGTCGGTCGGTCGAGAGAGAGAGAGAGAGAGAAATGGGGTTTAACGTCCACTCAACACAAACTATGTCATTTCGGGACCAACATATGATTTAATTTTATTTCAATAATTCGCTTGCGCGTAGGGGTCTTTAGCAGTGGAAGGAAACAGGAGTGCCCAGAGGAAACCCACGAGGTTGAGAAGTCGTCCCTATCTCCATGCCACATACGCTCAACCATATATATGACATGATTGGCGAGGCGCCCATAAAATCATGTGACATTGGTTGGCCGCCAATCTCGTCGTGGACGCCCAACAAATGTCACTCGGCTTTGGGTGGCGCCCATGTATACTAATTGGAGACGTTCGTCTTTGGCCTAATGGGACTTGACTACCCATCGAAAGAATCATTAATTGCTTATTTTTACATTTAGGGGGTGTCAAGGAGTGAAGTCAAAATTTTTTTACTTTTTCAGATTTCCTACAGCAATAGAAGTTCTGCCAGGGGATACCCTAAACACTACGTGTGTTTTCAACTCTATGAATAAAGATAATGTTACTATTTGGGGAGATGCTACGAGTGACGAAATGTGCTTCGGGTTTCTAACATTTTATCCGAAGGCTAATACCAACAATTATTTGTTTTGTAACACATGGAAGAGCATTCCTTATTGTGCGATAGAACGTGGTCTGATAATAGATGGCTGTGATCTTAAAAAATATTCTACATATACGAAAGAATCCGCACAACTGTTCTTAGCCCTAAATACTAGCTGTTTTAACGTATGCACATCGGGGTGTATGGATATCATAGAGAGCAATCCATGTCTTAAAGGTGAACCACGAGGTTTCTTGGACTATGGTTATAGTTATTCAGATCGCGGAAGAGAAATGAAACGGTTGTATGCACGGTGCGATGATAATTTAAGCGTTAAACTTACAACACCCGCAAATTATGGTATCGCTTACACCACTAAAATTAATGTAAGTGTAACTAGTACCACAAATCCCCACACTTACACCACCCAGCCTGTTAACGGTGTTGATGGTGGTACCACAAATAATAATACCACTGATGCAACTGGTACCACGAATCATTCTCCTTATACCACTCAGCCTGTTAACGGTGGTGTTGATGGTTGTACCACAAATAATAATACCACTGATGCAACTGGTACCACGAATCATTCTCCTTATACCACTCAGTCTTTTAACGGTGGTGTTGGTGGTACCACAAATAATTATACCACTGATATTAATGTGAACGACGATAATGCAAACAATGATAATAGTAGCCAAGCCATAAGACCAATTAGGGCTTTATTAGTAGTTCCCTTGCTCATTATTTTCATAGCGACATTGATTTTAGTGTGATGAAAAGTCTTAATTGCTTTTGTTTGTTTAGCATATTAGAGAAAATAACAACGATGGGCATGGTATGATTTGGACCCGGGTTACATGTAATACGAATTTATGTAAAATTTGAGAAATAACTACAAATATGTTGTTGTTTTCGTGCTTTCCACGCAATTCAGCAGAAGCTCGGTCAAAATATCTTATTTGGCCTTCAGTCAGTCAAGGGTTATTTTGAATAATTCAGTTTTTTCTCTCAAAAAAGGTGTTTAGAAATAATGATTTTAATTTGGTTCACTGATGTGTATATTATACCATTCGTCTTTCTTTTATTCGCAATTTATTCGAGGTCATTCATTCATTCATTCATTCATTCATTCATTCATTCAAAATCGTGAATGTATAAAAGATTATTATAAATAATTAAAGCAAAGAATTGTAATTGACAGGTAAACAAATATTATGACAAATTTACGTCTTAATTTGCTTACAATTTGATCAGAGCCACTCAAAGTGGTAGTCCCGTTTGTACACTGTAATTCTGGCATCAACGAAAACTGATTTCAATCAATTCTTGAATGTAATTATAATGGACATGTGGTATCAATTTCATTAACTATGTACTAATGTGGATATACACGGAGCCCGGTAAGGGACGCAAAATAATAATAAAAAAAAAAATAACTGGCGCGCGCCGGATAAATAACTGGCGGACGCCGGATAATACCTACTGCGCTCTAATTAACTATGTACCCTATACGGAGCCCGGTAAGGGACGCAAAATAATAATAATAAAAAAAAAAAACTGGCGGGCGCCGAGTAATACCTTCTGCGCTCTAAAGAATGCCAGAATAAAAAATGAAGAAAATTTTGCATGGGAAGCGGCACTGCGTCCTACTCATATTTCGAATACCAACTGCAAAGGGTTTTGTTACGTGTTTTTCGTCCTATCCGAACGACTAGATACTGTGTTTTGTAAGCCCGTCCTGCCCAACAGACAAGAGACACCTACACCGGAATCCCGAGGAACATTTTTTGCCAACACCCGGAGCTCAGGGTTACGAGCCATGACGAGTCTTTATTTTGGCTTCAAATGTTATATAAATTAATTCACGTGACAAGTTGTTGGGATGTGACGAAATGCCAAGGTCCGATGTACACATTAGCGAACACGTAAAAGTAAAAGATCCCTTGGCATTTGGAATTCAATATAAGAGTAAGCCGTACTACCGCTGTCCGGGCAAACTTTTCCTCATAGCACGCACTATATTAATCCAGTAGTAGGCGAGTAAAGATAAAAATGCACCTAGAACAAATTGCAACAGAAATCATTTCTTTGGGAACTGTTCCGGTATGGTCTCTAGTACTCCCATAACAAAAGCGGCCATTATCGGTCTTGGGGAAATTTGCATAATTAACATAAATCCAAGATGGCGGCCAGTGGACCAGAATATCACCGATATCTCCAAAACGGTTGACTTTAGTGCAAAGAAATGTATTACCGACCTATAGGAAATCGATACTCGCGAGTTCAAAAATGCCGACAATTTTTTCCTCCGACCTTATTGTAACGTCGTAACGTCATTTTGACGGCATTACGTCTTGCTCGTTATGACGTCATTATCCAATTTAATTGTAACTGCGCTCGGAAAACTGCTGGAAACCACGAACGGCTGTATAATTTGTAAAAAAGAACACATTTTCCTCCAAACTGAAACTAAATACCATCTTTCGTCTATAGCTGGAGTCACGATAGCTCAGTGAGTAAGACGTTAGCTTGCTTATCTGGGGATTCAATGTTTGATCCCCGAGTTGGCCGAGAAAGTTCATCGGGACTTTCCGGCATCGTTCTCCCTTGTCAGTGGTGCAAGACAGAGAGTCTGATAAGGGACAACGTTTGGTTCTTCGGGTGGTACGAAAAACCGAGATTCCGTGTACACATTGGTGTGCAATCAGGCGCGGATCCAGGGGGGGGGGGGTCCGGACCCTCACCCCCCCCCCCCCTGCTCAGACATTTTTTATGCGATTTTATTGGCGATTTAGACCAGTAATTTTGGAATTTACCTTCCGGAAAAACGTCAGAATGAACCAAATTGAATTTAATTTACCAAAATTTTCTGGGAGAGGGCCCCCAAACCCCCCGTTAATCGGTTGGGCGCAAATAGTTAAGCAATTATCAAACCTAGACCCCCCCCCCCCGAAAAAATCCTGGATCCGTGCCTGGCAATTTAAAGGAGGTAAATTGCTAACATTAATTTGGGACCTAGAAATTGACACAAGTGGGTCGCAACGCATATAATACTGTAATATCAATGTATATAAACTGATTTACATTTAATGGTTTCCGTTTATGTTCGGCGAAGTAAGCCGACAGTCTCAATCGAATGCAAATTTCTATCGTCTGACTATTCCAGTCTATATACGCCGTTTGATTTGGTGCAATGTTTCTAGCCTCGTTCCTCGCGTCTCTTGCTAGAACTGGGGCTGAAACGCATTATGGTACACGAATCGTGTAGCAATGGTAAAATGTTTATTTTGTCTTGAATTTTGTACATCAGAAGCCCACGTTTTCCCGATAAGATCACTGCATCAATGTTGATTGAAATTGACAAATAATTCGTGTTTTCAATATTGAAGATTTTGGATAATATTGAGTTAGAGACATGGCTACTTTAAGATTCCCTTGGCAGTTGGAATTCAATATACGTGTACACGGGACCGCGGTTTTTCGCACCATCCAAACGACTGGACAACTGTCCTTGTCATGCCCTCCTGCATCACTGACAAGAAGAAATCACGCCGGTAAATCGAGATGAACTTTCTAGGCCAATGCAGGGATCGAACACCCGATCTCTAAGCTAGCGAACCAGCGCCTTATCCACTAGCCACCGTGACCTGAAAACAAAAATATAGAAAATCGGCATCTTAGAAATGTCAATAAACAGAACACATCTGATGTTTCCAGAGCCAATTTATGAGACCCAAAATAGAAAATATCGCCCACATCTTCAAAGGAATAAATTATCACTGTTTTGGAGTTTGCATAAGATATAATCCATTTTTCACATCCAACAGTGTAAGCCAAGCCATGCTTACGGCCTACATCACTTGGAATTACACCCCCTTTGCAGTTACAACTTATGATTTTTAGCAGTGATTCGGGCACACGAGGGCTGTCCATTGTCTTCGCAACGTATTTTTTGCTCGAAAATTGTCAATCCCAATGTTCTAGATTTAGTTCTGTGACAACGTTAGTCCAGGTTTGGACCCGATGGCACATTAGTTAGCTGCGATATTGTAATCAAGTCGATATATAGAAATTCCACCCTCAACCCCCAAGTATTTCTACGAAAGTATTTCTCCCCTGCTTCTGGTAGGGTTTAGTGTACGTGTACTTTATAACATAAAATGTACTAATAGTTTACCAAAGTAGGACCGCCGGAAACACTTTTTTAAATGGCCAACGAGACGTCATAATATTCATACCTTGTAACTATCAACCAAACTTTGATGATCTTGGTGTCTATCCCTTGGTTTATGGGAGGAAAGAACACATTAAGGTCATAAAAAATGATGTTGGTCAATATACTGTCAAATATTGTCTTCAACACCTCCAAATGACAATAGTCTATAACTCTTGACTCAAATTTGATGATTTTGATGTCTATACCAAGGTTCGGGGGGGGGGGGACAAGAAAAACATTAAGAAAACTTTGGTTATTCACAACCTTCAACTGTCTACTATCACTTAATACACAAACACCATTGTCCATAGGATAAGTTTCAGAGCGTTCAGTTTTAAGTGGCATCCTCCTCTGTATCGACCTCATGGGTGTTGTTTGGTTTGTCACAGTTTTCAGCTTGGCAAGGGCCACATACAGTAGTAGAGTCCATTACATCTGCTGCTGCATCGATAGCCTTTGCATCCCCCCGAACAGTTGAAATGGACTATTTTCAAGGCGAACGACGTTTTTAATGATCTTGGTTTGTTCTCTGCTCCCAAAAACCTAGGGGTAGACACCAAGATCATCGAATTTGGGTTGATAGTTACAGAGTTATGATCATTAAGAGGTTTCGGTCGGTGGCCAGCTTGGGTGTCATCTTTATAAAAACACTTTCCCGAGTGTCCTACTTGCGTATGTGAAGCCTACCAGAATCAGTTGCGAAACCCTTTGTAGCAATCTTTTGAGGGTTAAATTGTATTTTGACCTGACTAATGTGCAGCATCTTCAGTTGGAGGTATAGACTATACTTGCATTAGTTTCTCTGACCACTTCCTGCAACAGATTGAGCCACCGTGGCTTCAGACTATAGATGAACAATGATATATAGTTTCAGTTTGAGTGAAGATGTGTTCTTTGCTCCAATCTATACCCCCCTCCCCCTCGACAAAATCCTGGATCCGGGCCTGAGTGGTTCGTTATTTCCAACAGTTTTCCGAGCGCAGTGACAATAAAATTTGATAATGACGTCACGAGAACAACGTAATGCCGTCAAAATGACGTTACGACGTTACAATAAGGTCGGAGGAAAAAAATGTCGGCATTTTTGAACTCACGAGTATCGATTTCCTATAGGTCGGTAATACATTTATTTGCGCGAAAGTCAACCGTTTCGGAGATTTTGGAGATTTCTGGTCTCCTGGCGGCCATCTTGGATTTATGTTAATTATGCAAATTTCCCCAAGACCGATAATGGCCGCTTTTGTTATGGAAGTACTAGAGACCACACCGGAACAGTTCCCACAGAAACGATTTCTGTTGCAGTTTGTTCTAGGTCCCCCCTCTCATATTGCTATCTTTACCCGCCTATAGGAGCAGAACAGTAGGACTTTAAACTCCATTTCATTCTTATTGAAAATGCATTATCCGCCGCACGCCAGTTATTTATCCAGCGCGGGCCAGTTATTTATCCGGCGCGCGCCTGTTATTATCCGGGACTAACATATGGGCGGTGCTCGATTCACAGTCCAGAACGTCCCGAATCGACAGAATTACAATCGAGTGACGCGGAATTCAGTCCTGTCACAGTTCTGCCAGTCCCGACAGCTGAGGTGGAGTGAGTAGAATCGTGACGTATTCCCAGGTAAAAAATATGTTTCAGCGGTCATGATTGGTTGGGATACTTTTTATACAGTCGACACATGCACTGTAATCCGAAATTCTCCTTTTCACTCGATTGACACCAGTTTTGGAATTCAATTCCGGAACTGTGAATCGAGTATCCCCATGGTTTCAATTTATTTCAATAATTCGCTTGCGCGTAGGGGTCTTTAAGCTGCGTTTACACGATACAACCAATCCATACAGCCGTCGGATGCAACATATCGGAAGAGTCTTTACACGATACAATGGTTCTAGTCATTGTATGGCAAATTGACGGTTGCATCCGATGGTTGTATCGTGTAAACGCTGCATTAGCAGTGCAAAACCGGAACACCCGAAGGAAAACGGTTGAACAGGCGACCCGACCCGACCCGATCAGATCAGACCTTCTTTGCTATCCAACCATTGTTATTGGAAAGGGGGCCACGTGGTTCAGTTAATAAAACGTTGACTCGATATCTAGGATCCCCGTGTTCCATCCCTGCGTTGGTCGAGACAGTTCATTAGGATTTTCCGCCGTGGTTCCTCCTTGTCAACCAATGGTGCAGGAGAAACCACGCCGGAAAATCCCGATGAACTTTCTCGGCCAAGGCAGGGATGGAACAAGCAGCCTCCTGGATAGCGAGCCTACTGTCAAGGTACAGACGTTGGGGTTGGACGAAATGCCGAGGTCCGGTGTACACATTGGCATGCACGTGAAAGATCCATTGGCATTTGGAAATCGATATACATGTCAGAGTAAGCCGTAGTACCGCGGTCCGGGCAAATTTTTCCCCACAGCACGCACTATATGGCGTATGCCCGTCTTCATTAGTCCAGTCGGAACAGAACAATAGGACTTTAAATCCATTTTCATCCTACACGTATTTCTTATTGGAAATGTATTATCAGGCGCGCGCCAGTTATTTATCAGGCGTGCGCCAGTTATTCATCAGGCGCGCCAGTTATTATCATTATATTTTTATTTTTTGCGTCCATTACCGGGCTCCGTAGATATACAATGTAGGTACATATATTTTTCCATTATCCATTTATATAAATAAACCCATGCATATCAGATAATTAAATTGTAAATTTGTAAATCGAATAATTACGTATAACTTTTATTATATTGTACTTTATTTGCATGCATTGCATTTTATATTATACATAAGTTTTATTTATCAAATAATGTATTTTATTTTATGATCAGTAGCGGAATACCGCGTTTTATCAGTGAAATAAAAGTGTTATTCCACTGGCTAGCAGTAGTCCATGTTGTTTTACCTAAAATGATTGTAAAATCATATTAAGCATGAGTGAAAATATAAACGTTTTCTTGCTTCTCGATGAAATAAAATATGTTATTCACCCTAAAACGACAATCCTCTCTATATATATACCCCCTCACCATCACTACAAGAAATGAAATGAGGTTTACCACCCCCCCCCCCGAAAAATTGTTTTGCCTCACCCCACGACCACGAAAGACAATCTGCCGACCATAACTCTGAAATACCTACTCACACTGATCAGCAGTGAATATTCGCTAGGCCGCTACAATCAATGATAAGGATGACATCGACGCGACTTAATTAGTCCTCCATATTAACTCTTTTCTTTCGACAAATTAAATTCTAAAACATTTTTTGTATGCATTAGAAAAATAAGTAAAAACGTTTGAAGTATTTGTAGTTAAATAGTATTTCCTACTTAGTGCAAATGGGTATTAAAATGAGTAAAAGGCATCATTCTGCCCGGAACAGTTACGTCTTAGGCCTATGTAGTGCCTAAATCATGCAGGAGCCATTGAGCCAATGATTGAAGCCGTGTGGTGTTATTGCACGTGTTCAAAACAGTCATCTGTGACAGAGATAATTCGTAAGTAATCATCTGTGAAACAGATTGATACCTACTGTAGACTGTGCCGGGTGTGCCGCCGCCCCGTAAAAACTTCAGGGCTGCGGGCCTGGCTGTGAGTGTGATCACAAAAAATGGACAGACATTGTTGTAGGATTGTAGGTTCCATATAACTTACTTTTTCTAACAACTTGGGTGAGCATTAAATACCGTGTATATACATTCCAAGGCGTGTATCGTTATTTAATTTTTAAAACTGCAAAACTAATTCTCGTTTTACGAATTACGATGTCTGGACAATCACTAGCTTAGACCGGAAGTGACGTGTAAAGGAAAAATAAAAGTAGGGTATAATAAAAACTGGTTATGCAAGGGATAAAAACATTATAATTCAACAGACTTGAGCTTCAGATAAGATTTGGGATGTTTATTACTAGATGCTGTATGTGAGAAAAGAAACCACTGAATTATATACCCGTAATAAGGTAAAAAGAAATACACTTCTAATGTTTCAGCATGGTTTCAGCTAGGCTATATGAATGGTTTAGGTTAAAAAAAAGTAGTCTAGACTCGAGTCGAAGACCCAGAGTTTGACATTGCCCGAGCAGTTGCGTGTTAGGATGATTACCAACTGATGTATTTTTTTATGTCAAGCTGTCCATGGATTTTCGGTTTGCTGTAGCATTTTAAGAATATTTGGGAGTAATTTCTAAGAAAAAGACGTTAATCTTAGATTTTTTTCTAGAATGGAGTAATCTCCCTTTGACACCCAGCGCTTCGAGTTTGTTTCGTGATATTAAATATTAATATGCGACGTATGAATTTGGTGTGGCCTTGAAGAAGGGCGTTTTATGTGTTATCGTTATCACTTCAATAACCCCGATTAATATCGAACATACCATTAAGTGAGTCGATTTATATTTTATCCAGATATTTTTAATTTATTAAATGTATCGTCATTAACTGACCCAGATTTTCTAGAATGGAGTTATCTCGCTTTTTATGGTGCGCCCGGGTTCATTCAATGGACCGTTGTAAAATAAATTTCGAGATCAAATATAAATGAATTGGACTTTATGAACCATCTTTATATATCGTCTATGGGTTGACAGATATTTCTGACAAACACTATTTCCTGTCACGGTGCGTTTTCATCTATTCATCTATGAATGTGATTGGCAAACCTGGCACCTTCGAGTATGGACAATATGATTTCCCATTATACGTTATTATATCGATCAACCATCTATCTGTAGTGTATGATCTTGTTCGTGCCTGCCCTGCTTTCATTCTATTTTTTTTAAAATTTCGTTATAGACAATTATAATTTCTAAAAGCATACCTTGTGTCAACTACAAAATCCAAAACAAAATAATTCAAAGGTGTCCAGTGATTCCAAGGAAATTAACATCCAATCTTCGGAAATATCAATTTTTGTAAATGTTGAAAGGGAAATTAGTAATAAATGGATAAAGTGTTTTGAATTATTTTCAGTTGGTTAATATATCATGACAACACTTTATTATTAATGTATTTTTCGTTAATAATGGACAATGTCTAGGGTGCCCCACCACAAATGAATATCTCCAAATATCTCGACAATTACACCACAATACTAATATATTTAGAAAGCCTTAAATCTGTTTTACACATTTATAGTCACTAAATAAACGACCATGTTGTACTTAATAAGCTATGACCATTTAACCATACATATATAATACTGAAAAATGGTTTGGAGTGGCGTCCATAACATCCAGGTAACGTGCCCTTGTTTTGAAAATAGTCTCAATTCACCAGTCTACCGATCATTCTACGTCTAATTGACAGGTCGGGGTAATCAATACTACTTTTTTACGAAACATGGAACAAGAAATTGAATTTAGAAACACACACATTAGACACCTCAACAATATTTTTAAGAACCTTGTAAAAGTAAAATGAAACTACTGCTAGTATCATATTCTAGCTTTATGGATGTGAGTCAGAGATATTATTTGTACTAAACCAAAATATGAAGCTTCAGTTAATTATAAGGCAATTGAAAAAATAAAACAAGCATTATTTCTAAAGATGCCGTAATAACCAAAAAGTTAAATATTATTGCTGTTCAGAATCGTCAACAATAGATTTTTTACTACTGTAGTAGTTTATAGTATTTCAAGTTCCTATGAAACGCCTGAAAAGGCTGGAAATCATATTTCCGGGTTCCAATTTCTTAAAAATTTCCTAGGGGGGGAGCACCTTGACCCTCCTCGAGGGGCTTCTCGCCTACGGCGCTCGTGGTGACCAGTTTCACCGGCCACGGCTCCGCGATCAGTAACCTCCTCAAAACTCTTGGGGTAAATGGGTTGGTTGAGAATTCATTTAGGGGTGAGCGGTGACAGAAGGTTGAGAAACATGGTACTGGTTGTTAGTTGCAATTCCACATGTTTTGTTGGGAGTCATGGTGATGCCAAAAAACGAATTCGCAGCTAACGAGATAATTCAGATGTTGGATTTTTTAATTGATGATATCTTTGTTGAATTTGTAGAATTCATATATCCTGATGAGCTCGAAATTGCTGCTGACGGCGACGATCACGCTTCTTGCTTGGGTCTGCGTCTCGCTTTTGGCGGTTACCGTGGACTTAGTGTTGAATTGTACGATAAACGTGATGACGTTAATTCTCCGGTATCACCAGCTTAAGGTGTGTTTGTATCTCAGCTTATTTGTTACGAAAGAGCTTGTTCCTTTTATTCGGATTTTTTTTAAGTAGATCGAGGCATTTGTCATCCAGGCTTCAACTGCAAGTATACTGAGCACTAAACTCATTAAAAAAGTTTATGGCCGTCATATTGACTTGATTTGTAAATATAACATGTCTCTCGGCTAATATTCAAGATATATTTAATTGATTCGTATATTATCTCCCTTAATTATGTGTGTCTACTGCAACGTTAACACTGTTCTTCATGTGCATTTTGCACACCGATAGTCCATAGGCCAATCATGCTATTTTATTGAGATTTCGTCTAATAGTTTGGATGCGGTTGTGGCGCCAGCCAGGGTAAGCTTACGTTTCCGGACACCTGTTACCACTATTTGTCGTGTATTTTGTACGCGGTGAACAGTGCATTTGCTGATTACACTATTTTGCCTCGACCGTTTTTTAGGAATTCGAATTTTGACTAATGGTTTGGATTGTTCGTACTTGGTTTTATTTTATTTATTTTTATCTTGTAGCCTTTTGGCCTACATGCTTGAAAACGTTTCATAGAATGGGTTCGTCCGTCGGTCTGTCTGTCCACACGTCCGTCAGTCCATCACACTTTTTGGGACGCAATAACTCTCTTTCTAATTGAGTTAGAATGTTCAAACTTGGTGTAGGTGTTTATTAGGTCGATGCCGTGCTGGGCATTTTCTGCTTCGGGTAAGCAGAGATAAGCAATTCGATTGACCGAGACTTTGGGATACAATAACTCTCCTTGTAATTGAGCTAGAATGTTCAAACTTGGCGTGAACAGGGATAAGCAATTTGATTGGTTGATGCTTTGGGGCACGATAACTTTAGTTCTAATTAAGTGAGAGTGACGAAACTCAGTGTATAGTTTCGTTACATTAATACCTTGATAAGTTCGAAAATGGGCATTTTCTGCTCAGAGTGAGCATAGCGATAATCAATCTGATTGGCCGAGACTTTGAAACACAATTGATGGAGTTTAAAGATGAGCATTTTCTGCTAAGGGTAAGCAAAGATAAGCAATCTGATTAGTTTTAGTTGATTATTTGGTGCATGATAGCTTTGGCTATAATGAATTGAGGGCAATGAAAATCTTAATATAGATACATTATATCATTACCGTGACTAAGTTCGATGGTGAGAATTCCCTGCTTAGAATTGGAACATAACAGCCCTGTTTTAATGAGGTAGAATGTTTGAACATGATGTAGATGTTCATTAGGCGAATGTCTTGACTGAATTCTGAATTCGACGATTAACATTTCGAGCTTAAGCTAAGGAGAGCTAAGCTATAGAGAGTGACGAAACTCATTGTATAGCTTGATTGTATAAATGTATGATTAATAAATATGCTTGATCTATTTATGCATTACCGACCCCCTTGGATAGCCAATCCACAATCCTTTACGGATCCTTTGTTTTTGGTAAATGCCTGGGGCCTTATTCACGAAATCTTAACTAAGCTAAAGTCCAAATTTTAGTTATTTGATTGGATAATATTAGATTGATTTTAGTGCTTAGCCAATCAAAACTGAAGTATCTACTAAAATTTGGATTTTATCTTAAGTTAAAGTTTCGTGAATCAGGGCCCTGACCCCCAAGGCTGAGCCACACTCATTTTTTGTGTGCCTGTGTGTTGTCTACAGGCCACAATTTATAATGGATCGTCTTGGAACTTGAAATAAGTATTCCCTATAGCCTAGGGACGGCAACTACTGATTTGGCGCATGCCCGGACTCCACAATTCTAAATTAATTACATGATTTTAGAAATGGTACTAATAAAAAGATAAATAACTTTGAATAAATAAATAAATAAATAGAAAAGAAAAAAAAAATAAAACAAATAAATAAAAATTAAAACTAGACCTGCATGCAGGAATGACGGGTTTCACTGGTGCCAAGTTACTCTTGAAAATTTTTTTATGCGATTTTATTGGCGATTTAGACCTATTATTTTGGAATTTAATTTACCAAATTATCGGTTGAGCGCAATTAGTTAAGCAATTATCAAACCTAGACACCCCCCCCCCCCTGCAAAAAATCCTGGATCCGCACCTGCGTTTTTATTGGTTTCAAGGTCGAGATCACAGCAACATAGAGGATTGTCATGTATATGCACTTATCGTATCTTAAATCACTTTTATTGTTACGCAGTTTACAGTGGATAATTTGACATTGTCGTTCACCAAAGAAAACAGTTTGTTAACTCAGGAAGGTTAGATACAGCTTAGTCATAAAAACAGAGACAAACGAGGCCTTTTTTTATATCGTTATCTAAACTGTTCCAGTAGAAGGCGAAAGGGAGTTTTAATAAATAGTAGTTTTACATTTAATTTGTGTAATATGGTCGGAGTTACGTAAGTTGTAACGATTGTTGGGAGAGGTAATTCGCGGAATAAAACAACAGAGATAATAGGGAGCTATGTTATTTACCATTTTATAAAACATTAATTTATAAGCTTGACGTCGCAACGATACAAGTGATAATCCGAATTCAATATAATCGAGGCAGATCCGTTATCCTTCGCAACGCGTCTAAGTGGAGCTTTCCTAATTTTTGTGAATTTATTTCAGTAGTATTCCACCAGACTATACCAGCGTAATCAAAAATAGAAAGAATTGCACAAAATACCCAATGATTTTTTTTTATGATAGTCTAAATTTCAAACTTCTCAGTCAGTCGACCATGATTGAGGTTTTAGTAATTAAAAAATCCACGTGATTGTCCCATTTACAATGTTTCTTAAAAATAACACCTAAATGTGTATGGGTATTTGCATCATATAAATGGATATTAGTAAAAGAAGCGACAAGCAAAGTCGGGTAGTGTTGTCTGGGTTGAATTCGACCTTCCACTTTCCTGACCAACCATGAATTTTTTTTTCGATCATTATTCAAAGTATTAAGGGTGCCGGGGGACTATTAAAATGGGTTAGTCCGCCTGTCTGTCCGTCACACTTTTGGGACACAATAACTCTCTTCCTAATTGAGGTAGAATGTTCAAACTTGGTGTATGTGTATCAATGTCTTGATGGAGTTCGAAGATGAGCATTTTCCGCTTAGGGAAAGCAGAAATAAGCAATTTGATTGGTTGATGCTTTGGGACACGATAACTTTAGTTCTAATTAAGTGATATTGATGAAACTTGGTGTATAGCTTCATTACAGTAATACCTTGACTAAGTTCGATAATGAGCATTTTCTGCTCAGGGTAAGCAGAGCGATACGCAATTTGTTTGGTCGAGACTTTGGAACACAATAACTCTCTTTCTAATTGAGTTAAAATGTTCAAACTAGGTGTATGTGCTTATTAGGTCAATGCCTTGATGGAGTTCGAAGATGAGCATTTTCCGATCAGGGCAAGCAGAGGTAAGCAATTTGATTGGTTGATGCTTTGGGACACGATAACTTTAGTTCTAATTAAGTGAGATTGATGAAACTTGGTGTATAGTTTCCTTACAGTAATACCTTGACTAAGGTCGATAATGAGCATTTTCTGCTCAGGGTAAGCAGAGCTATACTTAATTTGATTGGTCGAGACTTTGGAACACAATAATTCTCCTAATTGAGTTAAAATCTTCAAACTTGGTGTATATGCTTATTAGGTCAATGCCTTGATGGAGTTCGAAAATGAGCATTTTCTTCCGAGGGTAGGCAGATATAAGCAATTTGATTGGTTGATACTTTGGGACAAGATAACTTAGGTTTATCTTGATTGATGATTTTTATGCCACTACAATGACTGCATTCTCATTCAGTAATGGATTCGACAGTAACAGTGCACAGAAACGATTGACTCGGACACGAGGGCCCTTTCCCTTGGCCAAAGGAGCCCTTGTCAAGCGTGTGGGCCCTTTTGTCTGCCATTAGGGTCCCCCTAACTAGGGTACATTTTCATTTTTATACGCTCACATTGAAATGTGGTCGTATATTGTCGTCGCCCCCGTCCGTCCGTCCGTCGGTCCGTCCGTCGGTCCGGCGTCCACAATTGCTTGTGGACGCTATACAGGCTAAAGTTAATATCCGATTGACTTTAAATTTATACACAGTGTTTAAGGTCATGAGACGAAGAAGCCTATTGTTTTTCAGCGATTTCCGATAATAACTACCAGAGTTATGGCCCTTGATCACTTCAAAAAATCTTGTGGACGCTCTAGAGGCCAAAGTTAATATCCGATTGACTTTAGATTTATACACAGTGTTTAAGGTCATGAGACGAAGAAGCCTATTGATTTTCGGCGATTTCCGATAATTAGTGCCAGAGTTATGGCCCTTGATCTCTTTAAAAAATCATGTGGACGCTCTAAAGGTCAAAGTTAATATCCGATTGACTTTAAATTTATACACAGTGTTTAAGGTCATAAGACGAAGACGCCTGTTGATTTTCAGCGATTTCCGATAATTAGTGCCAGAGTTATGGCCCTTGATCACTTCAAAAAATCTTGTGGACGCTCTAGAGGCCAAAGTAATAACCGATTGACTTCAAATTTATACACAGCGTTTAAGGTCATAAGACAATGACGCCTATTGATTTTCGGCGATTTCCGATAATTAGTGCCAGAGTTATGGCCCTTGATCTCTTTAAAAAAATCTTGTGGACGCTCTAGAGGCCAAAGTTAATATCCGATTGACTTTAGATTTATACACAGTGTTTAAGGTCATGAGGCGAAGAAGCCTATTGATTTTCAGCGATTTCCGATAATTAGTGCCAGAGTTATGGCCCTTGATCTCTTTAAAAAATCATGTGGACGCTCTAAAGGTCAAAGTTAATATCCGATTGACTTTAAATTTATACACAGTGTTTAAGGTCATAAGACGAAGAAGCCTATTGATTTTCAGCGATTTCCGATAATTAGTGCCAGAGTTATGGCCCTTGATCACTTCAAAAAATCTTGTGGACGCTCTAGAGGCCAAAGTAATAACCGATTGACTTCAAATTTATACACAGTGTTTAAGGTCATAAGACAAAGACGCCTATTGATTTTCAGCGATTTCCGATAATTAGTGCCAGAGTTATGGCCTTTGATCACCTCAAAAAATCTTGTGGACGCTCTGGAGGCCAAAGTTAATATCCGATTGACTTTAGATTTATACACAGTGTTTAAGTTCATGAGACGAAGAAGCCTATTGATTTTCAGCGATTTCAAATAATTACTGCCAGAGTTATCTCCCTTGAAAACTTCAAAAATTCTTGTGACGCTATAGAGGCCAAAGTTACCATCCGATTGACTTCAGATTGATAAATAGAGTTTAAGGTGTTGAAACGAACAAGTATTTTGATTTTCAATGAATTTAGATAACTGAACAGCTAAATCCATGATATTAAATGTTTCATGTATATACTAATTGGGGTAAAACTTTATAAAAAGCAATCAAATTCTAATGATTTTCTGATAATTACATAATGAGTTGTTACTCTTAATCAGTTTTTAGTGTATTACAAATGTTTCATTACCGAAAAAAGTAAAAATATGCGACAACCCTTGTTGACTGCCCGGACGATTTAGCTGCTGTGGGCGTATGTTTCGTTGCCTGGCAACCTATCTTTCTCGTCGGTTTTAGCATTTTTCTTTATAAAACAGTTTTGGATGACACTTCGTGTACAGTTTGATTGCTCAATACGTTTGAAAAAAATAAATGTGCGATTAATTAGTATGTGTCATCTATTTATTTTGGGATTTCGGCGGGGGACATCAGCCTCACTGTTGGCTTGTTAGTTGTAAATTTGGCAAGATAATCCCAACCCCTAGTGATGTCTTCAACAGTTTGCGTAACAACTAGATAAGATATGTATATCCTCTATTTTAACTAAATAAAGCTGCTCTCAGTATATAATATTTAAAACCGCCCGAAGAAACCGCTCGGAAAGTACTCGGCGGAATGTGATAAATTTATTAGTTTTTATGAATCGTTAATAGTTAAAAATTGTGTTTTTTAATGTGTGTGAAAATAATATTGTTTTATTTTATCTTTTCCCTTAATTTGTCTTCTATTTACAGACGACTTTAAATGAAATCGACGTGCTGGTGTTCATCGTCGATTAAACAGGATGAGTCATTTCAGTAGACGGATATTTTTAAATTCCTAATCAAGATGCTGCGATTTTTATGACAAAGAGATGAAAGAGCTACCAATCTGGGGAAATGAGTTTTATTTTTGATTCGTTTTCTTATGTTTGATATTGCGTATATTACATTTTACTTAACAGTTTTATTAGTGTGGTGTGTTCTTATCGATATAGTGAAATTGTAGCTGTTCTAATGACGCACCGATCTATGTATAAACTCACTAATGTCACGCGCATAATGCTGCCGACATCAGCATTCCGAACACGAACCGCTCTGAATATATAGTTTAGAAAATCAGAACCATGGAGGCAAAACGAAATACAGATGCTTCAATTATGTCCTGCAAATAAACCTGACACTAAGCTTACATTTTTTCAGAGTAAAGGTACAGGAAACGAAGCTGATATATTCATAGACAATGTTTATTTAACAGTGTTCTTTTGTTTTCGGGAATTCCTTTATAGAATTGAAATATTTGAAATAGATATGGGAGGTCATTTGAACAAGTTATCTGGACAGAGGTATTTAGAAAATGAGGTTAATTTGATTATAAAAGAGGGAAATTTAAATGATTTTAAAAGTCTAATGAAGGACTCACACTTTGTCAAGTTTGTTTTCGTAGATGGATCGACACTGCTGCACGTGGCCGCCTTACATCATCGAAAGGAATGCTTAAGGTTCCTACTAAGGAAACGATCAGTTCCAATAAATAGCAGAGATCATTCTGGTGAAACGGCCTTGAATGCCGCCTTAGAACAAACTGACGATTTGGAGTGCGCCGATATACTGATTACTGCTGGCATTGATATCCACCTTAAAAACAAATGGCTGCGGACACCATTATTAAAAGCAGTCATTAATCAAGATGAATGCGCAGTTTTGTTTTTATTGGACAAGGGCTGTAACCCTAACACCGAAGACTGTATGGGCTGCACGCCCTTGAATCAAAGTGTGTTTTACCATTTACATCGTTCTTTTAAAAGTTTACTTCAACATTCGGTTGATATTGATTATGTCAATAAAAATGATCTATCTGCTCTATATTTCGCAAGCAAATCGCTAAACAAAATTGCAGTTTCTAAACTTTTAAAGCTAGGAGCCAAGGTATCTCTCGATCTAATACAAAAGATTCTGTTATTTTTTGACATTGAACTAACCCAGCCTCGGCATGCACATAAAGCACCCTTTATGAAAGCAATACTTCTATCAATTATATCTGCTCTAGGACAAACGATACCTTTAAATGTTTTCCTTAAATTGCTGCGTCACACCATTGCTTTAAATGTTTCAAAAAATTTATTTGTTTGTACTGAAAGAAGACAGATGTGGAAACACAAGGTCGAAAGTTTAAATCTGAATCGTATAAACAATGAGTTGGCAACCAGTAACAGTGATTGTGTACTGCCTTTAATGGATATAAGTCGTTTACTTGTACGAGAACGTATAGCGGCGTCTAGCGGCAATGTTATAAGAGGTTGCAGTTTACTAAACATTCCACCTGGATTAAAATCTATAATTCTGTTGCACGATATTTGAGTTTGAAATATGTATGATAATATCTATTAAATGGCTATTTTAAGATTGTCAAACATTAATTTTTTATATGGAGTGAGGGCCTTTGTTGATCGCAAATTGTGTTGTGGGCGTTTCCTTTCTTGTTGTCAAAAGCGTCCCCTATAAAAAGCTATATTATCCTTTGGACCGCACAAGCTCTTGGCGTTCTCTTTTCAGAATGTCCCTTCAATTCATCAGAGAGGGTGGTGTTTAACGCCCATTCGACACAATGCTGTTCATTTCTGGACTAACATAACTGCTTGACACGCACAAGCTTTCGTTCAAAATCACGGCACGTGACTCAATGACACACACAGATCAACAGAAAAAGACAACTAGAATCAAATTTGTGAAAAGGTTTAATTAATCTAAAATTAGTAAATTAGCCGACTAAGTGTAATATTTAAAAAAAAAAACAACATTTAATTAAAAGGTTTAATTAATCTAAAATTAGTAAATTAGCCGACTAAGTGTAATATTTAAAAAAAAAAAACAACATTTAATTGTATTGAGAGCTTTTCCATCGGTAATGCAAGTAAAAAATCGGATCATTTTAGTTTTGGCTCTTTTGAAGTTCATTGGCCAAACCAGTCGTGACTATCACGCTACAAACTATAGCCAGGCTGACACTTGCACGACTTTTGGCCACGATTTTGTTGTGCCCATCGTGTCCACATGGACACGAACTGGCACGACGAGTTTGCGCATTGTTTGCGCACGCCCCGCATTGGCACGACGAGTTTGCGCTAATCGGACGGTGTAGTGCCGACTCGAATCGTGCCACGGAATCGTGCAAGTGTCAGCCTTGCTTTACTCTGCTCAGCTACATAGAACAATTGTAAAAAAAAAAAACACGTTATGAAAAAAGTTTGACGTTCGTGTGCATTCAAAGCGCGAAATAATGTTATTATATTAGGGCAAATTACGACGCAATAGAAAACTTTTAATACGTCGTGCTAATGCGCACAATATTACTCGATTCAGTAAACTATTATTATGATTAACGTCTACGGGCTAAAGCGTTTGTATAGACGATAGATTTATAGGGTTAATGCCAATCCCATATCCATATTGGAGATTATGTTCTATTAAGCATAGAACCAAAATTTGTTATATTAATTGTCTGCTGTTGTTTATTGTTTACCAAAGAATGTAATACTATTAACAACCAGCAAGAGTCCTTTCTTCATTTAATTAACAACGAGATTCCACAAAGAGTGCACTCTTCGAGATATCTGAAACTCGAGTAAATTACTGATACATATTTTGTTTCGAAAACTTATTGATAACTCATGAAACTGTAGATGTACAATAACATATATTTTTTCCAGATATTTTCAAGGGGGTCGATTTCCCAAATTTCTGAAAATTGACCCACTGGACATGGAATGACCCAAATGGCATATGCTCATTAGGTTCTCAGCAATCACGGTAGATATTTATTACATAAGAAGCGTTTGCATTCGTCCTGTAGAAGACATGGACCTAGTTTGACAGGGCGCAGAAACACATCAGAATAATTAAATGTATCTTTATATAAAACTCTGTCCTCATACCACAAATAGCTACCATGTAGTCTCACTATATTGTCTTGTTTATCCAGGCCATTTATGATAGTTGGTACAGTGATTTCTAGATACACGTCGTATCCGTCAAATATGTTCACTAAGAATTGAAATTGTTTTGATAGACGACTAGGAATATAAAAAATGTCAGAAACTTCGTAAAACACTGCATTATGACTGCCAGAATTTAAGGCTAATTGATTTAAGAATACTTGCGAGGTGTCGTCGGGTTCGCCCAGTTTTCGCAAATGCTGAATGGCTTTGTTTATGGAAACTCTGCCTTTTGATGATTCCCATGGCCACCATGTTGGATCTATCCAAATATCGGGGACTGTAGACTGTGACAAATTTGCAACTCGCATACTTTGTTGAAACCACACTTTATCAGTTGGTAAGTTGTGCATACTCCATACATTCAATAATACGTCATCACTTAAGTGTAAATATCCTTCTACGTCATAGTTCATGCGCATAGCATTCTGCAGACAATGATAACCGAATTCACATAGCGTATCATGGTGAGTTTTACTTACCGTCGCCTGATTTTATTTTATTTTATTTTTTATTGTTCCTTGATTGATGATCCTTCCATGTCTTGATACTTATCGACTGACGATACTCATCCTGTTCTGCTGGTCTTATGTACAGCACCCCGTTGTATTCACCTACTGTCTCTTGACCGTTGATACTTATCGTGTCCTGTTGATTCTACTAACACCATCTTGCTCGAATGATGATATTTGATATGTCCTGCTGGTTCTTCTACTGACCGCCCTTTGAATGATGATACTTATCGTTTTCATTTGGATTTATCTACCGTCTACTGATTAATGTTCGTTATCGTATCATGCCGGTCTTTTCCTATCGTCTTTTGATTGCGGTGTTACCCTCGGATGCTTTTCATTTCTCGTTTTAGATATTAGACTTCAAAATTTCTCTCTCTCTCCTCCATCCACAACTTTTGGGTTCGCACACCTCCCCACTACTATCAACATCATCAAATAATTGCTTCGCTACCACATTACATTACACTACAATATATTACATTACATTACTTTCTGTGTATTAACCCCCTTTGTACTTAAACTACGATATGTTCGATATAATATTTCAACATTGAGAATATACATTTTTCTTTGTAATTGAAACCGTTATATAATTTATGATTATAATTCCAAACACTCTATTTATATTGTTGTAGAGATGAATTATATAAGCCCCGGCTTGTTTTCAGATCCCAGATTTATATATATTATATTTATATTATGTAAATTATTTACTGAATAAATGGTGTTAGAAAAAATTGTGACCTATGTAATACCAATATGGATCGCAATCTTTATGTCTAACCCCATTTATGCAGGATCAAGGAATGCAAGATTGCAATCCTAACTGGTTCAGAAGCTGAACTCTGTAATTAAAAAAAAGCTTGCCTGTGTCTACATGTAGATGGTATATAATTGTTTTCCTTTACCCGAAAATGTAGTTTTAGATACGACGGTTGCGATCCTAATTGAATTAGCAGATGACATATAGCTTTTTTCATTGCGGAAATCTTGAAAATCCAAAATTGCCGCCATACCATATGATGGAAGTTTTGCCTATCAAAAATGAAAGGCAACGAAAGTTTGTAGCTTTTGTGGACAATAATTTAGCACCTTTACCAGGAAAGTCACTAACTGGCTCCCAAAGTTGCCTGACTATCCATATATAGCCAAGGAATAACAAGGACGGATACATGTTTTGTTTTTTTTTAAAAAAATGAAAATTACTTTATTATGAGCGGCGAAGTTATCACTGTTTTGCACACAAAGGCCAAAACAAGATACTAGTTATATATAAATACTGTATTATGTTATTAAGCGCATCCGAGTACAAAAAAGATATATTTCTTAATTATCTTTGTCTTTTTATTTATCTAAGAACATAGCTGTGTAAAATCAGTAAAACCCATGGCAATGGACGATGCAGAATTTCTTTTCGGTACTTAATTAAATACTTTTTGATTGGGTATTGTCTATTTTTAACTTTAAATCAAGCATGCTGTTTTAGTTCACACGTAAATGTAGACATAAATAAGGAAATGGGTGTCTTTGGTTATACACAAAGGCAGACACAAATAAGGAATTTTGTGTCTTTGTTCATACGTATACATAAATCAAATATCAAGTATCTAATTGAAACGTTGAGTATTGTCATTGGCTTTAATATAGTGTTTTGTTTATTTGCCTTATTATCAATTTAGAACACAATTAGTATCCTTGATCAACTTATACCAAGTTCTTTCGATCCCTTAATAGTCGAAATATTCGTTAGTAGACATTCAAATATTTTTCTCCCTGTCTTGATTTAAATATAAGGTAACGTTCCATTCCAGTGAATATTGGCGTCATACCATCTTAAAAAGAAAAGAAACAAATGAAGTTTTCAAAAGTTTTGTCCCAAAATACATCCTCTACTTAATCCTCTGTTAAATATGCGAGTTGTTTCTTAAAAAGAACAAATTAGATTTGACTTATTATACAGAAAACTGTGTCAGGTATTGAAAGTTACAAAATTAATATACTATACTAAAAATTAATATACTATACAAAATTAATATAGTATAGTATATTAATTTTGTAACTTTCAATACCGGACACAGTTTTCTGTATAATAAGTCAAATCTAATTTGTTCTTTTTAAGAAACAACTCGCTTATTTAACAAGACGAAAATAACAATCTTGGGGATTTTACACCTTTCTTGAAGACACGAAGTGATTTAGATATATTGATACTAAATTCAAATTAATCGCTGGGATTCCAAGTTTTGACTCTCAACTTACATGTCATACGCACAAGAAAAGTTTTGTACACACATTGTTAATGTGAAATACATTAACGTGGTTTTGTGGATTTTAATATGCACCTAACATAACATGGTTCAATTACATTTATTCTTAAAATTGATAATGATTCATTAAACTCCATTTTTAATTCATATAACACTCGAATCCCCCAACAACCAACCCGCACTTCATGATTTAAAGGAAACTAGAACGCTCAATATAGTGTTAAGATGTGCATATTAACCTACTTGGTATTAATACATTGCTCTAAAGCTGGCACTTTACGTTCTTCTTCTCTAGCAGTTAATCTGGCAGTTCGTGGTCTGCGCTTAAACGGAAGGGTATCTGTTTGAAAGGAAGTTTAAAAATCAAACAGATTGATAGATTGGTGATTCAAAAAATGGTAAATGTGCATAAACGTAAAAAACAAAACAAAAACAAACGAGCAGGAGAACACCGAAATGAAACGTAAGCATTGAACCTCATTTCCATTGGCATAAATCGAAAGAAAGTCGGGTATACAATCATACGGGGTCTTATGCTATCAACATTTGAGGATAGTTGTAGTTTCATCTTTTGCCAGTTACAAATTTAGTTACATGTATCGATACGGTAGAGTTCCATAGATGAATATGTTGTTGTCTATCGTGATTCGGTTGATCATATTTCATTCAATTAATTGTCTGTCGTACCGCTTTAAGATGCATTATGGGAGATTAGAAAAGAGTTGGTAGTTCTAACTATTATAGTTAACTAGATAATGTAAAAGTAATTTGCCGAAAATTTCAGTCAAATTGGTCCACTATGAACCGAGATATTGGCTTTCGAAATTTCCGCCTAGCCTCGATTATCATTACTAAAGTCAGAAAGATAAAAAACATAGTCTCGATTATCCATTTTTTGATTCAATTATCAATGAGCGTTAAGCAGCATATATGATTCTAACCTAACCGATAAGGAATGCGAGCGATTCAATAGATTATGGTCTGGATAAGTTAATTAATGTCTAATCAATAATTTAGATAAGACTTCAGGCCTGTAATAGGCAGATTTATCTCTTGCATAATGCATGTTTAAGCTGTAAATAATTGCAGAAATCAAATATGAAAATAATTAGTTCACTCCATAATTAATTCCGTCGAGACAGAGAACGTCTCTTTAAATTCCTCTTTTTGACGTTAATGATTTCAGTGGCATTCAGGCACTTACATTTCAATTAAAGATACATTTTGGGAGATTAGATAACGAGTTGTCAGTTCTCGCTTTAATAATTATAAACTAAATAATGTAAAGACAATTTGCTGAAAATTTCAGTCAGATTGATCCACTATGAACGGAGAATTAAGTGGTTGAAAGTTCCGTCTAGCCTCGGTCATCATTACTAAAGTTGGTACGATAAAAATCATAGTCGATTATCCATTAAATCGTGAAGGGAAGTTATGCAGCAAATCGGATCATAATCCAACAAATATCGCAGGCTAGCGTTGGCACCGAGAGTTGATTATGGCCTGGATAAGTTAATTAATGTCTGATTAATAGTATATAAAACAATTCAGGCCTAAAGAAAGACCTGCAATAGGAAGATTTAGCTCTTGCATAGTGTGTGTTGAAGTATATACGCACCAATTGATAAAATTGTAGTTTTTGTGTGACTGGGCAACCCCGTGTAATACTGCAATGTAAATCGATGCTCTGTTCTCCAGTCACTTATCAAGTCAATATTTGTAGAAAACAAAAGACCAATCTGATCATTGATTGATGTTAGCCATATTGGATATTTTGGTGTCTTCAACATACTTCCAACCTATAAAACACGACAGTCGCAATAATGGTATACAATGCAATAATTCGTGAGTGGTAAAGATTATAATGTGCTTTGAACATAATAAAACGCGAAGATCGCATATATATACAAATACGATCCAATGATGTAAGACTAGTAGGTGAACCACTGACGTGCTTAAAGGAGTTTCTGTGGACTTTCTCTCAAAACTCAACAATGGGTACCAATCAAGCAAAACGTTTCAAACAAAAACCATAGTACAAACTGTGAACAACTTCTTATAACGTATTTGTTTTAGAATAATAATATGATATTTCACTGCATGATTGTTGATTATTATTTTTACGCGCTAAATAAATCATGTAATACATAGTGCCAATCAATCACGTAACAATACAAATAAATCATGTAAAAATAGAAATCATGTAATAATAATTAATGAAAGTGTTTATGATAATATAATAGCCTCATTCAAATCCCACCTGTGTTCTTTGGCCGTCGTCTTCTCTTTTATTCCAATATAAAAATCCCACTTTACTTCTTTCTTTCACTCCATTTAGAGGACTGGACTGTAATCAGTACAAAATCTTAAATAGTCCAAATATAGTTTCTCTCCATATTACCAACACAACAATTGTCATGTCGGTACCACTATCAAGATTCCCCGGGAATTTAAATGACTATCACATACAAGACAGCAACCGAAAATCGGATCAGGATATATTGACTTGTTTATCACATGAATCTGGTAATGTCGGGTTAAAATGTGTTGATGTCGGGATGTTTCTGGATTGTCGGGTTATCGGCCATATTCCCCTTAATACTATGGTGGGGGGGGGGTAGCAGGTGCGCGCTGTATCGTAAGGTATGTCATTGAGTCAACTGGTGTGGTTTTCGATTCCCCGGTTGTACGTGACGGGGAGTGGGGTCGCCTGCCCAACCCTGTGGGTGTAATTATTAAAATCTGTAAGCAGTGTTAATGATACATTATGGGAGATTAGATAACGAGTAGGCAGTTCTCGCTATAATTGTTAAAGATAGGCTGGCACTGCCAGGCAGGATACGCCCACATTTTCGAGAGATGGATAGAGAACAAGCAATACCGAATCATTAAGTCCTGTATTGCATACAGTATTGGGAGCAGCCATTTAGTTGGTCAGTTCCAGTCTGATATTCATGAAATTCGAAGCCGACAATGATTATGGTGTGACGGTACACAACCTAGAAATGTGACTTTTCATCAAAATCGGATAAGAATTGTGACTTGTAGAGAGTCCACAACCATGATATACCATATTTTTACACTATTCGTGTACAAACGGCGACCATTTCGTATGGCAATTTTGGTACGATTTTCACGAAATTAGAACTCAACCTTCCTCATCAAAATCGAATTAAAATTGTGACCTATACAGGGTCCACAACCATGATATACCATTTTTTAACAGTATTCGCGTACAAACGGCGGCCATTTTGTCTGTCAATTTTGGTCCGATTTTCCCGAAATTCAAAATCAACCTTCCTTACGGTGTAACGGTGATATAATCAAACGTTTTTTTTTAAATCGGATAATAATTGTGACCTCCAGAGGGACCACAAGCTAAAGAAAGGGGGATTTTGCGTATAACCAGGGGCCATAATTCAGGAAGTTACGATCCTATATGCGCAAATATCGAAAAGAACCAAGATCTTTGGGTTATTACCATGAATTTCAAGTTTCATCAAAATCGAATTAAAATTGTGACCTTTTCAGGGTCCACAACCTTGATATACCATTTTTTAACAGTATTCGCGTACAAACGGCGGCCATTTTGTACGGCAATTTTGGTCCGATTTTCCCGAAATTCAAACTCAACCTCCCTTACGGTGTAACGGTAATATAATCAAACGTTTTTTTAAATCCGATAATAATTGTGACCTCCAGAGGGACCACAAGCTAAAAAAAGGCGATTTTGCGTATAATCATGGGCCATAATTCAGGAAGTTACGATCCGATATGCGCAAATATCGAAAGGAACCAAGATCGTTGGGTTATAACCATGAATTTCAAGTTTCATCAAAATCGAATTAAAATTATGACCTCCACGGGGTCCACAACCTTGATATACCATTTTTTAAACAGTATTCGCGTACAAACGGCGGCAATTTTGTATGGCAATTTTGGTCCGATTTTCCCGAAATTCGAACTCACCTTCCTTAGGGTGTAACGGTGATATAATCAAACGGTTTTTTAAATCGGATAATAATTGTGACCCCCAGAGGGACCACAAGCTAAAAAGGGTGATTTTTCGGACAATCAGGGGCCATAATTCAGGAAATTACATTCCGATAGCCGCAAATATCGAAAGGAACCAAGATCTTTGGGTTACAAACAGGCATGTCAAGTTTCATCAAAATCGGTTCAAAATTGTGACCTCTATAAACGTGATTTTTCGTACAATCAGGGGCCATAATCCATGAAGTTTTGATCCGATACATGCCAATATCGAAAGCAGCCGAGATCTTTTGGAGATAAACCTATAATTCAAGTTTCGTCAAAATCGGATAAGAATTGTGACCTGTAGAGAGTCCACAAACAAATTGTTGACGGACGGACAGGGGCGACGACACAATACATCCACATGAAAATGTGGGCGTATAAAAACTACATAATGTAAATGCAATTTGATTCACTATGAACCGAGAACTAAGCGGCTGAAAGTTACACTTTTGAAAGGGTAAACAATATGACAACTGAACACCTGATTGGGTGTAATTGTGGCTGTTACACCACTGCCAGTGTTATAATGCATTCACACCAAAAGGTGTAACTATTATTGGGGAATAAGTAATGGAACGGTGTTACTTTTACAGTGTTTATTGGGCTGCAAAAGTACTAAACACCAGGAAGGGTATAAATGTAGACGCTAAAGCATGCATGGGATTTTAGCTCGTACACACTGAAAGACGTCTAAATGTTCCAAAATATTACCAAGTACTATATCTTAATTCAGGTGAGGTTCATAATAAATAAACGCATTATTCAGCTAAGTTGTACGGATATGTGTATTGATTTTTCCTCAAGATTTATATATATTGTAAATTGTAGATCGTTTAATTGCAACTAGTTTCCATCCGAATTGGTGTTAACTATCTTATTACTTTAACAGTGCATCATGGCGTTGTCAAGAAAGTTACCCGGGATTTTGCAGTGTGGTTTCTCCCTGTCGGTTGTGCATAACAATCGATGAGTCGATTATCCTTAATGGTAAACAAATTTCACAAATGATACTAAATTTCCTTACCAGAGGTTCCCCGTATTTATCATACAATATATCACCATTGTGTGGATACTGTACGGATCGGCCAGTTAAAATAAGATTGATTAAACACTGGCTACAATCTTCCATGTCTGTTAACAATTTCCCTTGATTCCAAGTTCCCATGTCTTCCTTAATTCTGTAATAATACATTCAAGACCCCATATTTTAAGTAATTCTGTAATAACATCGGTAATACATTCAACCCAGTAATAACATTGTAAATATTTTTACTTTACCAAAACTTTCTTTTATAAAATTGTTAAAAATTTTACTGCTAGTAATTTCACTGTGCTACACGTTCCCTAATCTGTTTTAATTATCAATCTAATTAAAATATAGATCTATATTTCATTTCGTTTTTATACTTTCGATGGCCTACACTCATGTAGATCTAACAAGTTATATTGGGAGCTCACGTTCTATGACGTCAGGTATCAAGCACGGGCCATTCGACCCGTTAACGTCAGTCACTCGATTAACCAATTAGCTACCGCCATGCTTTTTAAAATCTACTTTTGTTTTGTTTTGATTTCTATCCGCTGGTAATATCTACCCACAGTTCCACGCATGAAAAGGTCAAATGGTCGATTCGACAGACCATTTGATTGGCTGACCCCTCATTTCAGGCAGAACATGAGTTAAATAACAAGTCCTCCAGATCGAAGAGTAGTAAAGACAAGTAAAAACGAAATTTTGAACTATAAAAAACGAAACGAAATTGGATCTGTGTTTTAATCAGATTGTTTTAAGTATGTAAAACGATTGTTTATAATTCTTTATTTGTATTATAATTTTCCAAGATCTCTATATTATATTTATTACATAATAATAATATTTTTTTTTTAAAATAGCCTTCTACACATTCGTTTCAGAAACGCTTTACAAGAGTTAAAAGACAAATGATAGACATATTCACAAATGAAATAAAATATAATGGAAAAGGTACCTATATAAAAGATAAAAAATAAAATGATATATATAAGTTAAAATGATGAGAAATAAAAATGAGACAATTATAAACTACAATTGAATGACCGAACCAAAAGAGATAATTTGATGTTTATAGGCATTTGTGATTAATTGAATTTGTGTAATGATCTAGGAATACCTTCGTACAGTTCTTGATAAAACCAAACTGTATAAAAACAACAAACATCCACAACTATTTAATCTCATAAACTAAAAAATAAAAACATAAAAAATATATATAAAACATACTATGGTATCGCCAAGGATTCTCACCGTTGACTGCAGTCAAATACCATTAACTTCCGTTTATAGTTTGCCATTTTATAATTTCCCTATTGCCAAAAAAGTTATATTTAAAAACATTTTTTTTTTTTTCGTTTGAAAATTGAAAGACTTAAATTTGGTCACTTACCTCATCTATATGTCGTTTCAAAAATAATTTTACACTTTCAAAATGGTCGAATTCAAAGACATATATCTAGTTTAAAGAAATAAAATTTATTACATTAGTAAACTAATAAATTCATAATTTAGGGTGGTCCAAAGTGATAAATAAGATATAATTTGAAAATTCCAACAAAGTCAAGTCTTTGCATGAAATTAAAAGATACCGCATTAACCATGTACATTGGCCAGCTACCAAAATAATGTTTGAATACAGTAAGCGACTTTTATAAAGATACAGACGTGGGCATTATTCCCCAATATTACAAGCACTAAAGATAAAACCGTTCAGTTTCTCAACCAGTATGCCAACAAGTTATGATTAAAAGTTAACTAATGCAACGGGTGATTACGGATTCAACCGGGATCTACTATATACCGGAAAACACCCCAAAACAACCCGAACTACCGGACAAACACCAAGTTATATTGAATACCGGAAACACCGTAAAAAAGCACATAATATCGGAAAACCCACTAAATACCGGAAAACACCTTAAGTAGGTAACCTGGAGCTAGTATATAGTAATGTCGATTCAACCGTTTGTAATGACCCAATTACGCTTAAAAGCTACAATTTCATACTTTAAAGTTATATTTTTAAAATGTATTAAAATAAAACCCTAAAATAGATTGTATCTATAAACAGTCCTACCTTGTTAAAGAATAATCCTATTAAAATCCTATAATTCACTATTGCCAGATGAAAAATTGCCAAAAATATCATTTTCAACTTCAATTTCAGACGTTTGAAGATAGCTATTCCTTGGGGGAAATAGAAAAACAAGGGAGGCATTATCTCCGGCGTGAACGATTTCCAAGTGTGGGAAATAATGTCTATGATCTTATAAGAGTGAGTTGACAACCTTTTGAACAAAAAGTCATAAGAAATAATCATGTTTTGACTTTCTTATAAATTATGAAATTCTCGCTTTAAATGTTCATCTTTGAAAATATTTCGTAAGTCCGATTTTTCTTACTCCTTTCAGAACACCTGATACCAGTTCTCATAAGAAGAGATCACATATAGCTAACCAATATTGTATATCTAATTGCTTATTTTATTTGTAGCTCTACCAATAAACGTAAACATTCAAGATTAAAAATTTTAACGATCCCGGGGAATGACGCAGTCGATGGAATACTATGCAGTCTGTGCTCCAATAGAAATATCAAGTGGGCAGGTAATTTTCAAAGATAGCAAGCAGACTCTTGTTTGACTGTGTTTACCCTTTCTGTGATACCATCAGGTCTATATCGATAATCAGTATCAAAACAGACGTCCTCAAGATGAAGGCAAATGCAGCACCTCTGATTCTCTCCGGCTGTCCATAATATTTCCGCCAAGGCTCGAACTAATGCCTTATTCCTCTCTGATTCACTCGGTGTAAGGGGACTGAAAATATGAATTGCGAAAGCTGTAAGGATAATTTAAAACATGTATAATTGATAACGACACGTTAGCACCCAGCGCCAGTTAGAATACACACGAGTTGACAATATGATTGTTCATACAGTAAAAGGAAATAGTCATTATGTCACCGAATCCCTACACCCCCCCCCCCAAAAAAACAAAACAGTAATAAACAGTATAAGAGTAATTTCAGCATATTTTGGAGTTTGATTTGCATTCTTGAACGGACTGTTTTTCCGAGATCCACTGAAGACTGGAAAGAACAGAATATGCTATGATGCTTACCTGATCGCTAAAAGATTTATCTCATCTCCAGTGGTGAATAAAAGATGTTTCAGTATAAACGCTTGTATACATAATAATAAACTTTTACTACCACACTGAAATTACAAGACACACTGCAACATGTGTCATTTGAACTGGTATCTTCAAATTCATATTTTTAAAAGCTATTGAATGAATGATGAATGAAATGGAGTTTAAAGGCACGTCAGCTCCAATTGAAACCGGGCTATATTGCGCCAAACACATTATGAATTTAATGAGACAAATTAAGGA
The DNA here is from genome assembly GCA_036850965.1 of Patella caerulea. NCBI lineage: Eukaryota > Metazoa > Mollusca > Gastropoda > Patellidae > Patella > Patella caerulea. The sequence continues at coordinate 41,192,058 of JAZGQO010000001.1, read as the reverse complement.
AATATCACAAAATTGTAATTATATGTGTAAATAAAAACAAATACTGTATCACAGACAATAAAATTAAAAATAATAAATATATCACTTTACATTAATATATAAATATTAAAAAATATATAAACTATATGATAAAATATATACAGTTAAAATTTTGAGTAAAAGTTTGTCTCTTTTAAAAAATTTAACGTTTTATTATATAGTTCCGGTTGAGCAAATAATTGACGAGGATAATAGTTTGATCTGAGATGGTTGCACACAATCAGAACGTGCTTCACTGTCAAAGGAACATGGCAGTGTTCACGCTCTGGTTAAGGCTTTCGTTTTAAGATGAAAATGTGAGTTAAAATGTATGACCTATCCGAGAGCGACACAAAACAACCTCATCCCTCCTGCTAGTTTTATAGGAGTTTGGCCAGTCTCCTAGGAGAGGCTTAATGTGATGAAGTTTGTTTGTGCCTGCAAGATCCCCAAGACCGTTGCCAGCGATCATAAATGAAATGATTTATACATGATTTAAAATCTTTATATGGTATTAAAAAGGGTGATTGGGGAAGATCTAAAGCAGCTTTGACAGCAAAATCTGCTTGATCATTCCCCCTTATATCAACATGACTGGGGGGCAGCAAAAGACGATGTCTTTGCTGTTGAACTCGTAAGATAGTAGCAGACGATAAAGATCTGCCACTAATGGGTGTTCAAGCTGTTTATTTTTAATTGCTTGAAGCGAGGACAGAGAATCAGTAAAGATGATATGTTTTAAAGCTGAAGAGGACTGAATAAATTCCAAGGCCTGAAGAATGGCCTGGCGCTGGGCTGTAAAAATTTAAGCAGCTGTTGGAAGACACATAGAATGGTCTCAGATGACCGATCACCATCTTTAAAACCATCTTAAAAGCTAATGTGAATAACCATTTTCATAAATTAACCCATAACTTAATCCTATATAAATTATTTATTGGTATGCTTTCTTTTCTGGAACACCTGATACCGTTTCACTTTTAGGGTATTGATTACATGTATATACATTTAGGAAGCCATCTTACTATCTGCTATCTTGTATTTGCTTTTTAATTAAAGACACAAGCTCGATCGTTCACATAAATTTCAAAAGTCAAAAAGCATGTATTTTGTTCATATTGTTTCTATTCAATTAAGTACAAATAAGTTACATGATGACAAGAGCGAATTACCCGTGGCGGATCCAGGATTTTTATGAGGGGGGTGACAACCTCGGGTTATGTCTCACCGACCGCGGATCGATGGGTGCCGCAGGCACGCACCCGAGTGCGTAGGCGCGAGCAGTAGAGGGGGTATCGGTTCTCCCTCCCACCTCATCGATTTCTTCGCATTTAAACCATAACGAACAATGATTTCTGTTCGTCGACAATGTTTCATTTCGTTGACGATTTTCAAAAATTTGAGGGGGGTGACAACCTCGGGTTATGTCTCACCGACCGCGGATCGATGGGTGCCGCAGGCACGCACCCGAGTGCGTAGGCGCGAGCAGTAGAGGGGGTATCGGTTCTCCCCCCACCCCCCAGAAAATTTTGAAAAATTATCATCGATTTCTTCGCATTTGAGCCGTAACGAACAATGATTTCTGTTCGTCGACAATGTTTCATTTCGTTGACGATTTTCAAAAATTTGAAGAATAAATTTCAAAATTCATATATGTTGATTGTTGTGAAATTTTGCATACATCAAAGATGGTGCGGTCTGTACGTACAAAGAAGTTGCCAAATTCACGGAAAAGTTGTCAACGCCTCTTATAAAAAAACCCAGCAAGTTATATATCCAGATTATGAACCTAATAATGAACAAACTGTTTGAATGTTATCGAATATTTGCAAATGTACAGTCAATTTTCTTCGCCAATGATATCAATCCTATCAATACGATCGTAAAATAATGTATAACTTATGCATCAGTCTGACAAAAGTGTTGATGCCTTCATCCGGCGAGGAAATGCTTCGATGAATTTCCTGCAAATGTCCAAAGTGATCAGCCGCGGTTTACGAAGCTAATTTCTGCCGCTAGTAACATAACTGCTGATTGTGTGTCTTGATAAGAAGCGCACCATGTGCTATATAATATATACGACCATGCGTGTGCATGACCCTAGTCACCCACCCCCCACCCCCGATCCGCCCCTGAAATTACTTAAAATTGGAAACAAAAACCATGTCAGCAAAACAAAAAAGTGATATTGGTGAGTGACACTGTAGTTGAAGATAACATTGAATCTGTACGAAATCTTGGCAAATACAATTCAATTATGTGTGGGATATGTCCGATAACACTACGTCTGTGAGAAGATATCTGACAATTAAAAAAGGTAAAATGAATGTCACTTGATAAGAGAACATGAGAAAAATCGAAATAGTCCGTGCATTCACTTGTTTTTATTCCTTCTATACTTGATAAAAACATGGCAATTGCACGGACTTTTTCTATATGGTTTCGTTTTCTCTTTTCTAGTGACAGTCAATTACTGTTTTGAATTGTTAAATATCCTCTCAGTCACATAATATACCAACTTTTGGTTTTCGAAATAATTATTAGTGACCAGAAATTCATCCGTGTATCTGTTATCACTAGTCACTTCAGTCAGTTACGTAGATGGATAACTCGTGTTTTCCTTTTTCGTTCGTTAATACCTTGATTACGCATCTACGATTTCTGTGTTAAAAGTAATATTTGGAACGTGTTAAACCAGTTCAATCACATATGTGATAATGCATGGCACCAATATTGTCCTTTAACATTCACGTCAATGGTGTGAGAAAGTACTATAGTCTAAATCCAAACGCAATTTCTACGAGAAAAATGATTGACTGAATGGGACAAGTAACCCGTTGAGGGCGTATGTATGCTCAGAATCTGATAATGATAGAAAACGGTGACAGAGACGTGCCTCATCTGTCACTCGTAGAATGATCTGGTTCACTTACCCTTCTTTGAGTCTGTAGACCATAAGGGAAAGGGCTGTCGAGATAACAAAAAGTGATTGCGGATTTCTTCCATTCACTGCTTAGGGAATGGATGGCTGATCCATTAACAATATTTCTAATTTCCTGAAAAAAATCCGGTAAAGAAATGGCCCGTATCTACATTATCTATAACGTTTCTATACTAATCGTAACGAATTCGGCACCTATAACCTTTTAATATTTTTTTTTTACAATGGCCAAAATACATATCATTAATTTGACTATATCATCAGTATACCAGCGGTTGTCATGCCAGATACGCCAGGGACCGTAATCCAGACAGGAACTGGGATTTGGGGGATGTGAACATATATTTTAAGTTTCATCAAAATCGGACAAATATCATGACCTCTAGAGGATCCACCACCTACGTATTACATACATTAATTTATGCTATTAGCGTACGAGGGGTGGCCATTTTCCCGAAAACGTCATTAAGGTGTAACGGTGATATCTCTAAATGGGTTTTTAATATCGGATAAAAATTGTGGCCTTAGAGGGTCCATAAGCCAAAATGTGATTTTTCGTACCATCAGTGGTCATAATCCAAGAATTTATGGTTTGATATATACAAATATAGAAAAGAACCGAGATCTTTGTAATATAAACATATATTTTAATTTCATAAATATCAAATCAAAATAGTGACCTGTAGATGGATCACAACCCCCGGTATTTACCTTAACACTATTTGCGGGAACGGCCATTTTGTCCGACAGTTGCACCATGATTTTCATGAAATTCGAACCCAACCATCATTATGGTGTAACAACGATATTATATTCGAACGTTTCTTTTTTTAAAATAGGATAAAAAATGGTGATCTCAAGAAGGACCACAAGCTAAGAACGCGATTTTGCGTACAACCAGGGGGCCATAATCGGCGAAGTGACGGCCCAATATGTGTTATAAACATAAATCTCAAGTTTCGCCAAAATCGGAGTAAAATTGTGACTTCTGGAGTGTCCACAAACAAAACGCGATATTTCATACAATCAGGGGCCATTATTCACGATACATGCCATAACCAAAGCAACTGAGATCTTTTGGAGATAAATCTATGAATTATTTTAAGTTTCGTCAAATCGGATAAAAGTTGTGACTTGTAGAGTGTCCACGAAACATTGTGGGCGGACGAACGGGCGTCCTGACATCCGGACGAACCGGCTTCCTGACATCCGGGGGGAGAGGGGTGACGACAATATGCTTCCACACGAAAGTATGGGTATATAAAAAGATAAGATACCATGGCAGTTTCAAGGATGATGGGATTCCCTCCAATAATACTTCTTCTACCAGGAGCAAAACCAGACTGTATACCATATGTCGCAAATTCTACAACAGACAAAAGGAAAGAATTCGAGCGTTTTAAACAACATACTCGTAACATAGTTAATAGTTTATAGTTTTCAACCAAAAGAAACCGGAAATGGTAGAAAATAAAATGATCTTTACTCTCTTTTTTATTTTTGAATTTGTGCACGCTCCGAATTTCTCCGGTTTGTTTCTTTCATTCAGTTGGGTAATAATATGACGACGTGAAACGAACTGGGTTTGACGCCATTATACTTTTCAGCACAGATTAATATGAGAATGGAAGTATATAGATAATGGGAGCCTACCTTTAGATAGATCACTTCTATTTTTTCTCCAAGTTTCAAAATCTAAGATGGGAATTTTAGACTGGGGTATTAAAGGCACGGTGTTTTTATCATCATTATTAGTTCCTTTCTCAGATTTCTGCAAATATATAGTTAAAGCTCGTGTTTATAAATAGAAATTATTGTAACACGTCATGTTGAAAATTTCATAAAGCAAATGCGATAATGGTCATTGGTCTACACAATGTACAATGGGAACTCCACTGTAGAAATAAATGATTAAAATACAACAGGCGCGGATCCAGAGGGGTGGGCGGCAGGGGGTCCGGACCCCCCTGCTCAGACTTGAAAATTTTTTATGCGATTTTATTGGCCATTTTAAGACCTGTAATTTTGGAATTTACCTTCCGGAAATACGTCAGAATGCACCAAATTGAATCTAATTTATCCAATTTTTTTATGCGATTTTATTGACCATTTTAAGACCTGTAATTTTGGAATTTACGTCAGAATGCACCAAGTTAATCGGTTGAGCGCAATAAGTTAAGCACTGCAAAAAATCCTGGATCCGCGCCTGTACAATGACAATGTTTTTACCTTGATGTCCTTAAACTGAATACTGTCCTGTTCTAAGAATTTCAATATTTTCGCCAGCTGCTGGGCAGCATCATTAGGAGAATCGAATTCCATATCGGTCATCGTCCGTAGTTCCAGGCGCTTCTTTCCTGTGATATTTCGTTGTTTATGAAAAGAGGAATGAAGAAAAATCACCTGTTATCCAGTTTAATAATAGTAATTATATAATAGTAAGTATTAGTATTTACAGATTGATCGTTCCATACCATTTGTGGGGAGAGAGAGAGAGAGAGAGAGAGAGAGAGATGTAGAGAGAGGGGAAGGGGTAGAGGACCGACGTCGCTGTTTTAAAATTTCTACCTTTCTCACACTTCTGATATACTATTACCTATGTTAAGAGTCCCGTGGGCATGCGATCAAGGACATCACCGACTGTACTATATACCGAAAAGTAACGAAGAATGGTAAATGAATCCCCCGAAAAGTACAAAAAAATATCGAAAAAACTTTTTCGATATCGATTTCATACTATTCCGAAAACCCCTAAATACCGAAGAATCACTAGATACCGAAAAAACAACACTAATTTCCATTATCGAAAACAAAACATAGTGTTTCATGGGTCAGACCATGGCTCGCATAAAAATTGTAGGTCTTATATGAAATGGTGAACACTCTAGGTGAGTAATGGGTCACGCTAGGTCAGGCATAAGTATAGCGGGACACTCTAGGTTGGTCATTGATTACAATGGGTACATAAGACTTAAGCCAGACTGACACTTGCACGATTCCGTGGCACGCATTGGCACGACTCGAGTCGTTACGACACTGTCCGATTTGCGCAAACTCGCCGTGCCAGTGCGGGAAGTGCGTAAACAATGCGCAAACTATGCGTGAACTCGTCGTGCCATTTCGTGTCAATGTGGACACTGATGGGCACGACAAAATCGTGGCCAAAAGTCGTGCAAGTGTCAGTCTTGCTTTACTGAGCTCTTTAGTTGACTCACCAACACCAAAGTTTATAGTAACCATCTTATAAGTACCGGGTGTAAAGAAATGAATGGATCATAATTTATATCAAATAAAGTTTTGAAATTACCTGTATCAGAGTTATATGTAACGAAGATAAAAGTGTATTATCAGCAACCATGTAACTCGACTGCAAATTCAGTATTTATCGGATCCACTCAATTGCAAGTAATGTAAAGGAAGCCTCTAAGCCCGGTTTTCGCGTTCACTCTCAATAGGCCACTGTAAGATATTAAAATTTTAACTCCACTCTCAAATACAAGAGCCACAGAAAGATATCATTCACAATTTCATCTTGAAAATTATAAGTGAGTTATAAAACTCTCCAAATAAAATAAATAAGGAAATTAAGTAACACTTAAGTTGAAAGTGTATGAAATAAGAGTAAGATGAGTATTCATATGACTACTTGATATTATCAATGTTGTAGAATTATAAACATACAGGGGTGGGGTGGGATGCCACTTAAATGAAGACATTAATAAGATTTTAGTAGGGAGGACGTGCCAATTAACAATCAGTTTCTGTATTAAAATTTAACAATAATAAGAAATGAAAAGTATATTTTGATAGTAAGTTGAACGTTTAAAATAATAACGCTAGGTTAACTATAATAATGAGCTTGATAGTCACCTTAAAGGGCGCATCGCTCTATTCTTTGAAATATCATAATATATCAAATTTGGTCTAAAATCCCATATAAATGTAATCCTCAAGAGATTAGCATTCAATTTTTTTATTTTCGGTGAAATACATGAACTGTCCAAATTGAACGACAGAGGTTGCTCACACCTGGTATGACCATTCTACTCGTTTTTTACTATTATCTTTTATGAATCAGCCATTAATAATTATGCCCGAATTGTCTTGTAGAATATGTTTCTTTTTCATTAGAAATGACACCTAAAACGTGACTCTTGTAGTGATTTTTAAAAATGTTGATTGTGTCTTAAATATTGGGTTCTGATTGAAATTAACCAATATTGAAATCTAATTCGCGTTTTCAATTTTGAATATTATGATGAAAATTAAGTTGGCGGTTTAGTTCCTTTAAAAGCAGAAATATATCAATTTAGAACCCCGTACCTCCTTAAAACTGTAGTCAAGGTCATTTTCTTTGACTATGACGAATATTAGTCAAGGAAAAACAGCTCAAATGATTGCTGAACACGATCTCAATCTTGTATTTCAAAATGTATAATCAGGCGCGGATCCAGGATTTTTTGCAGGGGTGGGGTGTGTCTAGGTTTGATAAGTGCTTAACTAATTGCGCTCAACCGATTAACCAGAAAAAATTGGTAAATTAGATTCAATTTGGTTCATTCTGACGTATTACCGGAAGGTAAATTCCAAAATTACAGGTCTAAATCGCCAATAAAATCGGATAAAAGATTTTCAAGTCTGAACAGGGGGGTGGGGGGGAACCCCCTGGCCCCCCCCCCCGCGTCTGGAACTGCGCCTGATAATGCAGCGTTAACTGGTGGATGGAGACATTTCTCGCAAGTCATTGTGTAAACAGTCAACTCGAACATCCAATCAACCAGTTCCCATACCCATAGAAGCTATTTGGTCCAGATTAATAGTTACAAACTAGATGATGTAAAGGGAATATGCTGAAAATTTCAGTCCTATTGCTCCACTCTGAACCGAGATATTAGTTTTTGAATTTTAGGTCTAGCTTCGATCATTATTACCAAAGTCGTTCCGATAAAAAACATCAATGAGCGTTGGGCAGCAAATCAGATTCAAATCTATTAAAAATCTGACAAATAAGATGGCACCGAGAGTGGATTACGGTTTTCCTGTTAATGAATGTCTAATTAATAATTAGGATAACAATTCAGCACCTAAGAAAGACCTGCAATACGCAGATTTAGCTCTTGCATGTGTATATTTAATTTTCGTCTTGGTTAGTCGAACCAGCGACCATTTAGGCTAGAACTCGCGAGACAAATACACCCCACCCCCTTAAATATAAGCTGTACGGAACATTAAAATTTTTATAGATCAATAAATTAAGAAAAGTATCCTCTTTTCATTTTTATTTGTATCCTCGACTACAGACACTTATAACCACTTTGTATAAATAGGTTCCGAATAACCCATAAGGATAAAATAATAAAATATAACAGAATGTCGCCCTCGTGTATTAATACTTATTTCAGGGTAATACATACAATTGATTTTACACCATGATAGAATATCCAAAATGAACAGCCAAATATTAAACAAAACTGGTAAATTCCGGGTTTATGTAATAATATCCTTAACAGCTTACTTTGTTTTGTTTTTAATTTCTCATTAATTATTTTATCACAAGGACTATACCTGTTATTCATTTAAACTTAAAGCTGAACTCCGATTACAAAACTACAGAAATAATTAAATTTAAAAAAAGGTAACTATCATGGCGATTGCTTTGGGCGGACAAAGACTAAAATCAGGCCACGCCCAGTTCCAGTGTATGCCGTGGCAAGCGAAGTGTCTACATCCGGTTAGTTAGTCAACTACCAATTCCCACCTGACTGATTGAAGTTTTTCCACTTTCAGCTCACAGAAAATATGATTGCCACACAATTATTATATCTGATCAGGTATATATTATTTTACTAATTAGACAAAATAAGTCAGCCACGGTGTATTTTTGCTCTAAAAATAACAGAGAAACTACCATACCCCAAACAATAATAAATCTGCCAGCACCAACCAATTTTCTCTTATTTTGTGAAATGTTTTGCACGACAGAGTAGAAACACCAAATACTGTTCTGTGTCATAAAGTCTAGGATTATCGTTCAAAAATATCTCCAGAGCAGCTATAAAACTGTAGTCCTCCCCATCAATTGTTGTTATAATGATGATCAAGGGGCATATAATAGGACATTACTATTCCTTTTTTGGGGGCACAATCAAAGCATAAATCGGATAATAATTGTGACCTCCAGAGAGACTACAAGCTAAACATGACGTTTCATTCAATCAGGGGCCATAACTCAGGAAGTAACAATCCAATATGCGTGAATATCGAAATCAACCAAGATCTGTGGGTTATAAAAATGCATTTCAAGTTTCATCAAAATCGGTTCAAAATTTTGACCTGGACGTGATTTTGGGTGTTACCTTTTTTATTGATATTTATCTGTAGTTTTGTAATTGGAGTTCAGCTTTAAGTCACTGGGTGTGGGTGTGTGTGTGGAGGGGGGGGGGTAGTCTAACGTGTGCGTTTTTTTTTAGAAGGTCTATGTCAGCAAGTCGAATAGCGTGAATTAGATCCAAAGCGCGTGTGTAACAGGGAATAGTATTGCTTTCCCGACCTCCTGAGTTTTCTCCGGTCTCCTCCTCCCCTTGCTAACATACACACACACACACACACCCACAATTGTCTCCCGGGGTTTAACGATTACGATTGAGTGAAAGTAAATCGCCGTGAACCTCCGTTGTTAAGGCGTGTTCTAAGACATTAGCGTATAGCGTGTAACCAAAACAGCCATAAAATGTATACATATTAACGCTATTTTGTCCGACCAATATTGACTTTGTGTGATCCGTTATCATAAGTCATACACATCCACATTTTAGCATTGGCCCTATTGAGATTTATAATCTATAATTATAAGCTAATAGATTGAAAACGCATAGTTTTGTTTCTGACGTATGCAGGTCAGCTACGACTTTTGAACAAAATATAAAACATTAGCTAATACATAATAACGATATCCATTACTAGGCCTATAGTTATTGAAGAATGAATTATTTATCTGGGCTGCTTGTGACAAGCAGTTTGCATTATTAAACATCTATACCGTCAATACAATACAAAATGTACATAATAGTAAAAAATGTACAGACAGGTATGAATAGATCAACAATATAGAAACATAAAACTAGATTAAATAATAGTATTCTCGGCGCATTATTGTTACGTGACACAAATAACATATCTAATAAATAGTTTGTATACTGACCTCAGTTTTGTAACCATTACTGGATTAATCGCCTGCTTGACATGTCATATCAGAAATTCAATCAATGCGTCTCATGTTACAAATAAATTTAGATATCATAAATCCGTTGCTCAATTTGTGTTATTTCCAATCTGCTTCACAGTTCAACACGTATTAAAAATAGATTTCGATATTAATAATCTCTTGCGCAATGTGAGACAATTTCAATCTGTTCCACGAGATAAAATGTTTTGTCATTTGTTTATCATGCATGACATTACGTAACTATTAAGAAAAAACCTGTGCAGTATAACAACTTGCTTTATATTATTAAAAGTATCGTTGCAAGATTGGTATTGTTTAAAAAAAATGTTAAATTTCTCATGGCTTAATTCGAGTTAAAATTAAACATTTAATTCAGAAAACAAAATTAAAATACCAACAATTGACAAGTTCCCGAATTTGATTCAATGGGCTTTAAAACAAGTCCATCACGGCGGTCGTATTATCGGGGTAGCATAGTTCGATGGAATTTTCCATTCGCCGTATCCTTATACAGTTAACTACTTTTGGACCAACATTCATATTAGAGATTCAACTTTCCGTATAGAATATTAACCTACCCGAGGGAGAGTAGGTTTATATCTGACATATACAACGCCATTCACCCTTAAATTTAATGGGCTTTCACAAACCTGATTGGATATCTAATCGATAGTTTCCGTCAAATAACGAAAATTACCGAATTAATCACTTGAATGTGTTGTTTATACTTTCGCCATTTTGGACCGTGAAAGTTCAGCGATTTCACCAACTGTGTTAAGTCGATTGTACCAAAAATACTTTACAAATGAACTCTTGGGCTATAAATACCTTTAAGTCTTGTAGTGTGTGGAGAGATATTCGAAATGTGGACGAAAAGAAAATTTGAAAAGATATTTTGGACGTGGATTACAGATCAAAATATGCCGATAAGTATGCTGCCTGTCTAAATTAGTGCTGTATAATACTACAAACTGTACCATAAAAATTTTTAATTGTCAAAAGAATAAACATGTATGTCTGTGTTCTTTGTATTATTTCGATCTTCAACGTCATCAGCAACCGGTCATGACGTCATCAGCGGTTGATATGAACAGTCATGACAGGTTGTTATGAGATATAATTGATATGCACATCGAGGAAAAAACTACCACCAGCTGTATATTCCCACATAACACCTATTCATGGATGTTAAATCACTTCATACCAATATACCTCATCAAGAAGGCATTAATAGCATTTCCGGAGAGCAGACCAGTTGACAGTAAACTGTATACCCCCTCCTCTGCAAACTTATATGCATCTAGTACTTAGGCTGAACAACTTTGTATTTAACGACATACACCTTCATTCAACAACACGCCAAGGAGAAATTAAGCTTCTTAAATTTATCGAATATATGAATTCAGCCCATCCGACTATCAAATTCACATGCAGTCACTCAAGAGATTCAATTAGCTTCCTTGACATTTCAATTCACAAAATCCACGACCGCTTAAAAACTGATCTATTCTCGAAAACCAGTGACATTCACCAATATCTGAATTGGGGATCTTGCCACTCTTACCATACTTAACGCAGTGTACCTTGTAGCCTCGCTTTTCGCCTTAGACGCATCTGCTCATTATTCATATTTCTTAACAATCGCTTTGATGAACTACGCATTTATCTGCGCAAACGCAATGTTATAACTGATGTTACCAAGAAAACTACTAGAATCTCACTCCCGCATGCTCTACAACAACGTCAAAAGAAGAAAGATACATTGGTCAAGTCTAAACTACCTAAAGCTCCAGATACACCAGGATTTTACAAATGCAGTAAGAAAATATGTATTACCATGTACTCAACACTCTGACGAAATTAACACTATCATGTGTAGTTGCTCCAAGAAACAATTCTTAATCCGCAAACGTCTCGACTGCAATTCATGTAATATTATTTATCTAATTACCTTTACCAAACGCAAACAACAATACGTCGGCGAAACTCAACAAAAACTCAAAGAACGGAGTTATGGATACAGATCAGATTTCAACAACCATGCAGACTCCCCAATCGCCAGACATTTCAACACTCCTAATCACAGTATAGACCATCCCTCCGTGTCACCGCCTCTGATTTCTAAATAAAGAAACATTTGGGGTTAGACTACTGAAAACCCCAAGGCATTAATAACAATCCTCAAACGATCTTTCCCCTCAGTACTCTTTAGACCTGCCTTTAACAATTTTCGGCACGTACCCCCTTTTCACGCGCCATAGTTCTCTATGACGTCATTTTTGTTTCCCCAGAGATTATTTCTAAATGTTTTATTTATTACCTTCTAAGAAGAAGATAGTACCTCTTTGAAACGTTGGCCCGTTAACATCTGACGATGGAAACAGTATTTGTGTCTCTTTTATTTATCAACTTTAACATTTATCTAGTGAAGAACACTTCCGTATCAGACCCTCTCGATCCATTGTTTTCACACCCCTGTTAGACGTGGATTCTAAGTTTTGCAGGTGAATCCCAGACAAATCTAGCAAGGCTGCTGAATGTTTCCCCGAGTACCATTTCTCGCTTTTGGGATAGGTACCGACAGCGAAGTCCAACATGTGATCGCCCAACCTCAGGCCAAACAACAGTAATCCAACCTGCCCATGATCGTCAATTCCATTTACGTCATTTGCGGAAACGGTTTTCAACAGCGACCACTATATTGCAGCAGCAATTCCCTCGACGGTGTAGAATCTCAGACCAGATAGTCCGTTAAACGCCTACGCGAAACCAGATTACTAGCCAGACGTTCCGTTAGAGCTGTTGTATTGAATCTTCATTGGGTTCAGTCAGACCCGAGGGTATGACAACAGCCAGCAACACCGGAGAACAGTTTGGTTCAGCTGCGTATCGCGGTTCCTGTTGCAACAAGGGGATGATAGAGCGACGGTATACCGACGACGACATATCTCATTGCGTTTCTTTTTTGGAAGAGTATATATAATATATTTTTTTCTTTTTGTAGTATAGATTAGGGTGATATTATAACACATCATACCCCCATAGCCGCAATATTATGTAGCTACTGAACCATATAGTACGATACCTTCATGAATATATACTACTGAAATACCTGTAAATATCTAGATATATAGTTCTGAAAATAGGGTTACCACCAGGGTCGTATGTAGGATTTGAAAAGTGGGGGTGCAGCAGAGTGGTTGCAGGGGGCGCCAATGCCAATATAATAACCCGAGTTAATGAGCGCGGGGAGACGACACCAAGACATCATCCTCACCGCCCCCCCCCCCACCATCACCACCCATCCACCCGAAAATTTTGAAAATGTGACTGCCGCAAACCCGTTTCCACGAACTTGGAGTCACAATCCCGTGTGCCAATTTTTGTGGCGCTTTTTCTCATGATGTTAAACACACCAGAATAAGACACTTCTGATCCTCGAACTCGTCCGAAACACCCATAAGGCCATGTGGATAGGGCGACCAGAACCAGAATCTCTAATAATGTCATTTGGTGGCGGCGCCCCCAAACACCGATAACATAAGGCCCTATCAAAGGTGCATAGGACGACCAAAACGAACCCTCTAATGCGCTGACCTAGAAAAGGTTGATAGGTGGTGCATTTCGTCCATGGGTGTCCCAATCACGTCTGGGGTCCACTCTCAGAAAATTTTGAAAACTAACACTGGCCACTCTGGTGATATCTAAGGGTCGCTTTTGTATTTTATACGGACGATTTTTTTACAGGGACTGCAGATCCGCGTCTGTGGTGGCGCCCCATAGTCTTCACATAGGTGATATAAGAGTGTGGGCACCCTTAAAAACCGGTCGATTGATCAGTGCCTTAAGAGCATCACTGTGTGACCATAACCATGTGTATTATTTTATAATTGACAGGTTCTCAAAATGTTTGAGAGGTCGCCATTTCTCGGGGCGCCTTATTTTTCTGGGGGTGCAATGTACCCCTGCATCCCGCTAGATACGGCCCTGTCTACCACTTGTTATTATTGAATATAGCCTTGCCTATATCTGCATAATATATTATATTAAAGGCACGAGAGGTTGTAAGGATTATAATTGACATAACTAACAAGTATGATGTCTCGTTTTTATATGCTTGTACATATTATATTCACTATGAAAACTCGGTGATGCATGTAAAGTTATAGACTATCTCTAGGATTACTTCTGACCTAATCATAAGTTTCCGCAATAATCAGAGGCGTTTTATAGCTGAGGCGCTGGAGACGCCAGCCTCCTCGCGAAACAAATCAAAGAAGTTGAAAAAATAAAACGGGGGAAAAGGGCTAAAACCGACGAGAAAAATTAAAATGTACTCTAGTTAGGAAGGGTCCTATAGGCAGTCAAAAGGGCCCCACGTCCGACAAAAGGGCCCCTCAGGTCAAGGGAAAAGGCCCCCAAGTCCGAATCAATCCACTACTGAATAAGTGTGCAGTCATGTCATTGGCATGAAAATCATCAATCAAGAAATCACCTTTTCTGACAACCTACCAATAGCTGACAAGCTATTCAGTGTAGCCTGGCTTGGCGGAGCGATCATTTCTTTACTGAATAGATTTCCAGGATTACGCGTGTTGCTTGCACAATAGGCCCTCTCCACCATATTCCATTAATTATTATTTGATTGAGCTCCCCGATACGTACAAGTGATTTGTTTCGTATTCAGGCTTCAGACGAGTATCTAATTAGGCCCCGGTCCTCAGATTTAACCGGACTCGAAGGGCCTGGAGGATATGTCAGAATGCACCAAAATGATTTCAATTTTGCAAAATTTCTTGACCTTCTGACCCCATCCCCCCCCCCCCCAAAGAGGGCCCTAAAAATAGTATAGCCTCCGCCATGATAAACCTTAAAACGCCCCTGGCAATAATGATACTACATGTATATTTAAATTAAAAATATACGCAGCTTGCACAGTATACACATCCCTAGCTGTTGACATAACCCTTTTTCTGCCAAAGGGGTAATTAATACGCGTTATTCTGTTCACAAGTTATTGAACTTGTTGTCTATCATGTGTTTGCATATAAGTTCTCATCTAATTTTGACTCGTTCTGTACATAGCGAAGCTTCGCAAAAACTGTGTCTGTCTCGAAACAGTGATTGTAAATACTATGTTTTGTTTATTGTTAGGTAATATATTGCTTCTTATAAAATATTTCATTCACATAACTTCCAGGAGTGTAAAATGTATCAATTTCATATAATTGTAAATTTTAATTTAAAGTCATATCTCATTATAGATGCATACCCATCTATTGCAAAGAGGGGGTTGGGATGGTCTAGTGGTCTAGAGTGCCGCGCTTCGACCTCTAGCTGACCGGTCACCCCTGGCTTGCGGCTGTGGTTTCGGGCCCTGGTGTGAGCGTATGTGGCATGGAGATAGGGGCGCCTTCTCAACCTCGTGGGTTTCCTCCGGGCACTCCGGTTTCCTCCCACTGCTAAAGACCCCTACGCGCAAGCGAATTATTGAAATAAAAATTAAACCATATGTTAGTCCCGAAATGACCTAGTTTGTGTTGAGTGGACGTTGAACCCCATTTCTCTCATTCGTCATTCGTTTATGTTATTTGCCATTCGTTTTCGTTATTTGCCATTCGTTTTTTTAATCGATATTTTCTGTACTATCACGATGTCTGGTCGAGGGTAAATGGTACCAAACACTTAAACTAGTTTTACTTCGTCGTACCAAATGAACATATATCATTTTCGTTGCAGGAAAAAAACTAAATGAACATATATCATTTTCGTTGCAGTAAAAAAGCTAAAATTACTACTACAAGAAACGTTGTTTGGCAGAGTGCCAATGGAGGTCTTTTTATAGCCTAGAGGTGACTACCCGAAAAAGTACTATACTATAAGACCTGTCTCTGAAAGGTTTAAATAAGACAAAATAGTTTTATTCAAGTATATGGATTGGAAATGATGAAAAAATCTCTGTATACACTGATGAGAGAGAGAGAGAGAGAGAGAGAGAGAGAGACCGAGTGACCGAGAGAGAGGAGGGGGAAGAGAGAGAAGGAGGGGGGGGGGGAGAGGAGAAGGGGGGGGGGGAGAAGAGAAGTGAGAGGGAGAGAGAGAGAGAGAGACGGTTCGCCATAGGTCCATTCGAAACAAACTAGGTAATTTCTGGACTGATATATGGTTCAATTTTATTTTAATAATTCACTTTCGCATACAGGTCTTTAGTGGTGGTCGGACTCGGAATCAAATCCACGCTCGCTACTTGACTATTTAACACCCTCTGATCCCAAGCGCACGCGTTAACCACAGAGGTAGATCAAGACTCTGGTGGGCCCTAGGCAGCTCGACCAACTGGGCCCCTTACGGAACTGGTTTTAGAAATCGCTCCCTCTTGTTAGGTCGGCAACTCGTTATTTTCGATGATATCATTTGTGTTTACATCGACTGAGCAGTGACCCTGTGGTGTAGTTTTAGCCGCTATTTTTAACATTTCAGCTTAATGTTTTTTTTTCTGTTCTCTCTTTTCCCATCCACACATTTGAATTTGGGTCATATCAACGACGAACTGGCCTACGTTAAAATGACACGGCCCTCTACGTAATTACAGGAGAATGTCACAAAAACTATTTTTAAAATGAATGCGAAACCGGGTACCAGGCAAGCCAGCGACCAGTCTCCCAGCTGGAGTGGTCGATCACTCTGAAGCTCATCCCAAACGTTGTGGAGTCACTGACTGTGTGGGCCTCATAGTGAATGGCCAACACAACCGAGCGAGGTTCGTCGGAAGCGTAGTTCAATGAACTAAATAATGTAAAATATCAAATTTAAAAAAGTCGTCAAAAATCTTATGGGCCCTATTTTTTTCTTCGGCCCTAGGCAGCTGCCTACGCTGCCTATAGGGTAATCCGCCTCTGGTTAACCATCCTCCAATCCTCCAACCAACAATTAATGCATTTTAGCCTACCAAATATGGCCGGGGTGGGCACAGTGGCTAAGTCAGTAAGAAGCTGGCTCGCTAATCCGGTGATTTCGGCCAAAAAAGTTATCTGGAGATTCCAGGGTGGCCTGGCAAATGACGACTTATCCCTACGCGCAAGGAATTATGTGAATAAAAAAAAAATAAAAAATAAAAAAATAAGCACCGGGAAATTATTTAAATAAAACCCCCCAGATTCATAGTATGTTAGTCCCTCTCGACTACACAGCTGCGCCCCGTCCTGCACCATAGTGACAAGGGGAGATATATAGCCGAAACAAATTACGATCATGTCCAAAACATATATCGTTTAGAGTACACAGAGACGCTGCATGCGAAGATGGTCGCTTAAACACAGTTTCATGATGCCAAAAAAATATCACTGCGTATTAAACTGGCATTAAATGTTCTAAATTTTATGCGGAATTGTAATCCCTTAGTCAATTTTAAGAAATCCCTGGCTGGTACGCCGATGTGAGTAGTAGTAAATGAATCATGTTTGTCAATAAAATAACCGGTTGGAAGAGAGAATAGTGTTGCCTGTCCAACAACTGCCAAAGACCCCTACGCGCAAGCATATTATTAAAATGGAATTAGACCGTATCATAGACCCGAAATGACCAGTAATAGATACAAAATTTCACAGAATAAGGAACTTTTCACGTGTGTTACCAACCTGTTTCACAGAGAATTACTTACGAATTATCCCTGTAACGGATGGCTGTCCAAAACACGTGCGTTGACTGCTCGCCTCGTAGTCATTGGCTCAACGGCTCGTGCAATGTTTACTTAACACCTAACTGCTTCGGGCAAAATGATGCATTTTATTCATTTTAATGTCCATTTACACTAAATTGGAAATATTTTTTAACTATAAATACTTCAAACGTCTTTATTTATTTTTCTTTTACCTTAAAAAAATGTTTGAGAATTTAATTTGTCGGAGTAAAAAAGTTAATATGCCGTACTCATTAAGCCTCGTCGATGTCATGCTTATCAGTGATTGTAGCGGCCAAGCGAATATTCACTGCGGGATCAGTTTGGTGTGTTACGACCATGTACACACGATGTCGGTTTCTCTGTCTTCCCTTCGCTGTGAACGAAGGTTTTCATTGACACGGTGAAGCTTCAAATAACAAATGGCAATTAAAAAGGGGTTCCGTGTTTGTAATTTGAATAAAAGCACACACAATCTGCAAGAATTTTAAGCTTATTGTATAAAACGAATGGCGAATAACCATCCTTATGGGCCTGGGCGATTCGCCTGGCGAATATCCACTCCGTATTTGGCATGAAGTCATATCTCATTATAGATGCATACCCAAACAGATATAAATATATGTTTGATTGTTCCGTTTTGACACGTGAACGTAAAATATTACTTAACGACAGCCATGACTAAAACTAATAATATTTGGTCTCTTGAACGGAACAATCAACATGCCCTCTATGTGATTTTACACCCTATCTATTGTTATGTTATAAATATTCATCTATTGCTAGTAATATAAACATTGCTAATTATCGGTTGCACTGAACAAAAACCCTGGTCCATTTAATACATTAAGTGCAGGTAATATTTCCACTGTCCACAATAATGTATGTAGTTTATTGTCAAAATTAGATAGAATTGAAGCTAAATTCTCCAACTATGATATTACTGAATGGCCCGATTTTCGTACTGAATCCCACCTAGACAACTCTATTAAAGATTCATTGATTTTACTGCCTGGTGAGTTAATTTTTATAGATATTTTTAATGATAATACCAAATTCTTACTAGGGGTAATTCATAGGCCTCCAAATACAAGGGTTGCTTTTTTCGATTTATAGTTTACGACACGTTATCTAATGCATTAGATAGTGGCCCCTTTTTAATTCTAACTGGGGATTTTATCAACATTCTAAGTACTTCAAGTAATTGTATTAAATTTAAAAAACGATTAACCCTTGAACACTTGATGAAAGTTCCGACAAATTTCACAATAGGCTACTAATCACTTATCACTTATATCAGATACTAATGTTAATGCTCCTATATGCAGTAAACATTCACCAATAATCTTATCTTTAAATACAAAAAAATACAAAAAAATTAACATACAAAGAACTATTCGAAGGGCCTGTCGAACGATCGACCGAGGGGCCGGTCGGACAAAAAATGAAATTTTTTTTTTGTCCAATTCGTCTCAAAAAAAAACCAAACCCTTTTCTGCTGAACATTATATGGGGACGGGCCATGGAGCGATGATGATCATGTTGTATGTAGCCGCTGGATTTAATGGGCCGCCACGCCATCACTGCAGCGTCTGGAATGGGCTGCTATAATAGACTTTCTGGGCCGGGTGTGTGGGCGTGGGCCAGAATTCGGAATCCTGCGATGGGGATTCTGAATTTCATCCGAAAATTTCATCGGATTCACCCCACACTGTCGCCGACAATTTATTAATTATTAAGTCACCTGTACCTTGTTTGTAGGGATGCGCCAGAATCCAAAATTCAAAAAGCAGCTTTTAAGAATTTCACTTTCGTCACATCTGTACCAATGTGTCTCGTGTCCTTTCATCACAGGAGGAATCAACTAGCGCTCCCGGCAACAAAAATGGGATGTTTTTCAATGTAAATATTCTTACTTATTGAATATTCCTAACTGGTTAATCAAATGGTCAAAATTTTCTCAACTAGTCCCATTTTAACCAGTTAAATTCTCTTGACTCAATTGACGATACAATGTTAATACGTTAATTAATAATATGACGATATTATAATTTCACAGGTTGGTGGTTGTAAATTACTTGCAGGTCGGGGTTTTGGCCTAAGTTAATCGATTTATGAAATATATTATATGACAGAGATTATAATCAGATATGCCACCAAATGGCATATTTGGGATTCCTTTTTCAAAATTTTCCAGGGGGTGAGCCCCCGGACCTGGCTCCGCCGTCATTAAAAGGGGTCGCTCGTACACGGGAGCCCGCGCCTGTTACCTGCCCAATCCGCCCCTGGACCAGTTACTAATTTGTAAGTGTTAAGCCTTCTGGTCCCGACAATATTAGTCCAGCTGTATTGAAAAAGATAACTCCATCAATCACAAGTCCTGTCACTAAACTTGTTAATCTTTCACTAGAACTCCAATCATTACCTGCTATTTGGAAGACGACACCGCGTATAAAGGAAATGATGATCCGTATTTCCCTGACAACTATACTTGGTCCATTTTTATTTTTAATTTATTTAAATGATATCTCCGATATAAGGCTATTCGCCGATGATACTTCACTTTTTACCATTATTGATAATGATCGTCTAAGTAGCGTGAACACTATAACTTAAGATCTTAATATTATCTCATCGTGGGCTAAACAGTGGTGTGTAACTTTTAACCCAAATAAATTAATAATATTATTTTTACTAGGAAAAATACAATTCATCCAGATGTTATATTCGAAAATACAAAAGTTGAAAACGTAAATACTCATTGTCATTTAGGATTAACATTTCACTTAATAAAATATATCTTGCTTTTATTCGTCCTATTTTAGAATATGCTGATATTGTATGCGATTTACTGCTCAATGAAAGATTCTGACCTGCTAGAAAGGGTTCATATTGAAGCAGGTAGAATAATAACTGGCCTTAGAAGAAATCCATAAAAAAATAATTGATACAAAGAACTGGGATTGGAGTCATTGTTCAATCGCAGAAAAAAGCACAAATTATAATATCTATATAAAATGAAAAATAAACTATGACCTATAGCTACCTGTATGAGAAAAATGAATTTCCGTATTTTCCCAAACGAACAAACTCTCTGTTTCACTTGCCGGAAATTACCGATCAAGAGATTATTGATCTTATCCAAATCCTAAAAATAAAAAAGGCTAACGGCCCCGATAAAATAAGTAACCGTCTATTGAAAAATGTAGTTTCGACGATATTTTTACCCCTGAAACTATTATTTAACAAATCACTTAGTTCTAACACGTTTCCTAGCGCATGGAAAATTGCAAATGTTATGCCCTTGTTTAAAAACGGGGACAGAGGAAACGTTTCAAACTATCGTCCCATATCCTTATTATCGTCAGTGAGCAAAATCTTTGAAAAAATTGTTTTCAAACACATTTACAATTATTTTCATAGTAATGATCTATTTAATTGTTTCCAGTCAGGCTTCAGAGCCAAACATTGCACTGTGCACCAATTACTAGAAATTTTTCAGGATGTGGTATCTTCTATAGACAAACGACAGTACTCATGTCATATATATTGTGACATCTCCAAAGCGTTCGACCGGGTTAATCATTTAGGTTTACTCCACAAACTACCCAGCTATGGTATAAGTGATAACTTAATAGACTGGCTAAAAAATTATCTCACCGGTAGAAAACAAAGAGTCTTCATAAACAGTTCATTTTCGAGTTATGCAACTTTGGCCTCTGGAGTACCGCAGGGATCTGTACTAGGTCCCTTCCTCTTCCTTGTTTATATTAATGACATCCAGGATGTTTTGGATAATACAGCTAGGCTCTTTGCCGATGACACGGTAATTGGGTGCAACAAAACAAACTTACCGGACCTCGAAAATTCATTAAATTTAGACTTAAAAAAACTGTCTGAGTGGTCAAAAGACTGGTCAGTTAAATTCAACCCCAACAAAACTAAGGTCGTAATTTTCACAAACAAAAAATTTTCAATTTCTCCAAACTTCAAATTCGGCGATGACCAACTCGATATCGTTCATTCCCACAAGCATCTTGGCATTAACTTGTCAAATGATTGCAAATGGAGCACACACATTGACACGTTGTGTAGGTCGGCCTCAAAACGATTAAATATTCTAAGAAAGCTAAAATATACCACAACAAGGAGCTCGCTTGATAAAATCTATAAAGTGCATATACGCTCTATTCTTGAATATGCTTGTGAAGTCTGGGATAGCTGTTCGTCAAACGACGCAGAAAAACTCGAAAAAATTCAATTAGAGGCCGCAAGAATTATCACCGGACTTCCAAAATTCTGTAGCCGAGCAGTGCTTTATTATGAATCTGGTTGGAACAGACTTTCCGAACGCCGGAGTGTAAAACGTCTTACCACCCTGCATAAAATTTTAAACAATAACGCGCCCCAATATTTACTAGATATTATTCATGCTTTTGAAAGCAATACACTTAGATATAACTTAAGAAATAGTGATCATATTTCCCCACCCTTCTGTAGAACATCATTATATAAAAATTCGTTCTTTCCGTCAACAATTCGAGACTGGAACTTATTGGATCCATCAACCAAAAAAATAGAAAATATAAAAACTTTTAAAAACAAATTGTATAAGAGATTCAAGATAATAACGGCTCCATATTATTATGCGAGCGGTAATAGAAAATTGAGTATTTTACACACAAAACTTCGTCATGGGTGCAGTTCCCTAAACTCAGATCTGTTTCGAATAAATTTAATTGAAAATCCTAAATGTTCTTGTGGTGCGCCATCCGAAAACGCAAAACACTATCTAATGGAATGTAATTTGTTTGATATTGAAAGAAATGAACTTTTCGATTCTTTACGAAACTTCAGTACAATAACTTTAAATTTACTTCTCTGGGGTGATTCTAGTTTAAATACTGACATCAACATTTATATCTTCAATCAAGTACAAAAATATATTAAATCAACTAAAAGGTTCAGTTGATAAGTATGCGCAGTGTAGTTTCTTTTTTTCCCCTATTTGCACAACTGTAAAATGTGTTGTTGTTGTTTTGTTTTTTGTTTTTGTTTTGTTTTTGTTTTTTTTTTTGGGGGGGGGGTATTTTTGTGTAGATAATACTATTACTTTATGTGTTTTTTTTCCCTTCCAACTTTCGATTTCGTTTTTTTCTATCCGCAAGGGTGAAAACCACGTTGAATTTCAAAAGAAGACATAAAATCCCCCAGTGAGATTCTTTGGGCATATCGAAAATTACTTTCATAAACTAAATATTTAAGAATTTCTCTATAATGGGATTTTAAATTATTTATTATAACATTTATATCCTTCGTTTTTGTATGTTCTTAACAATTGTACAATTTATATCCTTCGTTTTGTATGTTCTTAACTATTAGATCTATTATTGTTTGATAACTATTAATTCAGTCCGTCCTGTGACAAGCGGCTAAGGGGAGGTAACTCCAATTATTGTAAATTCCAATGAGCCTCGATATCAAGAGGGGAAGTAGGGACCTCGTGCTTTTTGGTTGTTCGATCAAGTTGTAGGAATGCTTAATGTGTTTGTAAGTAAATAATTAATAAGTAGAGAAGTATCATTTTATTTTAGTAACTACAATTTGTAATTTACTTTGCACATGTGGGTTGCTGTCTGGTTTTGTTCCATGCATACTGGCACATTGTAAATCCCCCAAGTTGTCAAATAGAACTTGGCTGCAGACCATGCCCTAGAAATGGTTCCACTACTGATGCCTTCCGTCATACTTCAGGCACAGTAGTGGCTTTTCCTACAGAGTTCCTTTGCGCAAGTTTTGTAGTCAAATGACTACAAAAAGTTTACTGGCCTATAGCTCCCTTAATTTACACAGACACTAACCCAAAACTGTACTGCACATAGCTTAACATATAATAAATCAATTCCCCATTGAAATAAAGGTGAAGCCTTACCGCATAATTAAATGATTTGATAAAATCAAATCCCTTCATGAAAATTCTCAAGTTCTGAAATTATAATGGCCGCCCAGTCAAATAGAGCCTGCGCAATCCAACTCACGTGATCATACGCCCCTTCCATATATGGCATATGACCGTAATTATATGCTAATGACCTTAGCGTGGGAAAATATGTCAGAAACAATAATAGACTGCGTGTTGGGGAGATTGGGCATAAATTTGTCGCTCAAACCTGGACAAAAACTGATAATAGATTTTATTGTTCAAAAAAAGGATGTACTTGACGTCTTTGACATTTCAGCCGAGATTCTCTTATAGTATCTGTGCTGGTTCAGCGTATCGTAGGCATTACCTTATTTGGAAAAAGATGGGCGGAGTTAAGGCGTCGCGGTATTTGGCAAGATTTCAACTGGCCTGTGTCATGGC
Source organism: Patella caerulea (assembly GCA_036850965.1). NCBI lineage: Eukaryota > Metazoa > Mollusca > Gastropoda > Patellidae > Patella > Patella caerulea. Next base: position 41,167,832 of record JAZGQO010000001.1, on the reverse strand, counting down.
TGCCTGCACATTACAAGAACACCGCTAAGAAAATGTAAAACGCATAACCACAAAGAAAAACTGTTCGGTAACTCTTTTAGTTGTTAAGACTTCATTATGTATGATATGATTACTTATTTTAATACAAACTGTAATGACAATTGTGCGTTTTAACCTATTTGAACTTGCGTCAACGGTCTTAGACTGTACCACTTGTAACGATAACCAGCTATAGTTATCGTTACATTATAGTAACTAACCATGCCCGGTCTGGCCTCGTTTTCTAAGGCCCTGTATAAGCAAATTAAGAGACATAATTAGTCATTGAATTTGTACATTTTCCTTAAGATTGCTTTTTGTATATTTCAGAAACCGTAACCGTAATCGCAATTGTAATTGTACCGGTAACGTAATGTTATCATCATACATCACCAATCAATCATGTATTATTATTTCGAATCATTGAATTATACGTCTTTATAAAAGAACATTATGTTGTTACGTGTTAACACCAATTCCTAAACGCCAAGGCCATATTCTCGTAGCAACGAAAGCGGCAGCTACATAAGTTTAAACACAAGAATTTCACTAAGAAGAAAAGATATGAACACTTCCAAATGAGCACCCAACACCAAGAAAAGAAACTAAGTGAGGAGGCTACGCAAGAAATAGAAAGTAATAAGAATGCTGCACAAGCCGCAGCTCAAGAAAATCTTCAGGTTTTGAAAACAAGATCTGGTAACCAGTATGGAATGACAAGAAATCAAGATATCCTACTGGATCAGTCTGTACGACCAGAAGATTCAATAAGCCAAGTTAATTCTCAAGCATCTAATGGGTCAAATAAAAGTAAAGCTTCAAGTACCTCCAGTCAAGTTAAAAAGAGGTTATTAGAAGAAACAGCTAAAAGAAAGGCAATAGAAGTCCAGATGGAAGCTCTAAAGGCCGAACAAGAAATAGCTGAAAGAAGATTTCAAGGTCAACTTCAAAGAGAAATTGAAGAGTTACGCATGAAACATAGAAGAGAAGAAGAAGAGAATAGACTTAAAAGGGAAGAAGAATTTCTCAAGATAAAATCACAACTAGAACAAGCGACAGTTGTCGAAAGGATTTATGCACAGGCTCAGGCTCAAGAAAATCAATCCCTGGTTGTACCAAGCCCATCATTAAGCCCTTCATGTAATAAAGTCTCTCTGCAACAAGCTGGTGATAATTCAACCTCAGCAAGCTATGATTTACAAAAAACTTGTAATAATTCTCCACCAACAAATACATGTAGTGATATACAAGTAGCCCCAGTAAGCAACGGTATACAAGTAGCCCCAGTAAGCAACAGTATACAAGTAGCCCCAGCAACATCAACTGATGTACTGAAAGAGTTTCTGGACAATCTGATAACAAATCAACACAGCAATTCTCTGGCCTTAAAACTGCCTTCACATGAAGTACCAATATTCAGTGGAAACCCATTAGAATACACCCACTTCATAAGAGCATTTGAGAACCTTATAGAAGAAAGGACAAATAGTGAAAGTAGCAGGCTTTACTACCTTGTTCAGTATACAAGCGGCGAAGTTAAGGAACTCATGCAGAGTTGTTTGTCAATGAAGGAAGGTGAAGGTTATCAAGCAGCAAAGAAACTCCTTAAACAACGCTTTGGTCAGAACTATAAGATAGCTACAGCTTATGTTGAAAGACTAACCAGAGGACCAGCTATCAGACCAGAAGATAGTGCTGCCTTACAAAACTTATCTGTTTGTTTAACAACATGTCGAAATGTCTTGAAGGACATAGGCTACCTGTCACAAATTGAAAATCCAGACAGCCTAAGGCGAATCATAGCACGTTTACCATATGACACACGAAAAAGATGGCGATGCAATGTTGATAACATAATTGTAAAGTTTGACAGAGAAATCAAGTTAGAAGATATTGTTGACTTTGTTGACAGAGAATCAAGAATTGCCAACCATCCAGTATTTGGCGATATCAGTGATAAAAGAAAATCAGAAGTTGAAAAGAAAATGCTGTATACAAGTAAACAAAGGGGAATAAGTTTTGCTACTCATGCTGATAGTAATTACGAGTCTAATAATCATCATGTCTTTTCCCAACAAGAGAGTCCTCAACACTCTGAGTACAAACCAAATGGGTTCTGTCTCCTTTGTAAAGGTTGTCACCATGTAGCCGAATGCAAAGAACTAATGAAGAAAACTCTTGAAGAAAGACAACTGTTCGTCAAGTCAAAACTGTTATGTTTCAATTGTCTATACCCACGGCACAGAGCAAAACAATGTCGACAAAAGAACATGTGCAAGAAGTGTGATAAACGACACTCAACTGTTCTACATCAAGAACAGCCTGCAATTATAAATGGTCTTATCAACACAAATTCCTCAGCTATTAGCTTACCAATATTAGCTGTAAGGATCAAGTCTCCTGATGGTCAGAAATTTGTTGATACAATGGCTTTGCAAGACTCCGGCTCAAATGCAACCTTCTGTACAGATGAGATAATCAAACAGCTTGGAATAGAAGGCGAGAAACATCAATTTTCCCTAACTACAATGGAAAAGGAAGATAGTCCTACTGAAAGCAGCATCATGAGTCTGAATATTTTTGATCTTCAAGAAGAGAACTTCATTGAACTTCCAACCGTCTACTCAAGACCAAGTCTACCAGTATCACCCACAAATATACCAAGCCAGATAGATGTAAATAGATGGCCCCACCTCAATGGAATCAAAATACCCTGGTTACCTGGAATGAAGAAAATTGGTCTACTTATAGGAAATGATAACGCCAAAGTCATGGAACCAAAGGAAGTTAGATTAAGTAAGGATGGTGGACCTTATGCCTGTAGAACATTACTTGGATGGGTAATAAATGGACCACTTGGAAGAGAAAGCAGTTCTAACAGAATAACCTCAAATTTCATAAGATGTGACAACAATTTAAGTAAACAATTCCACGAATTTTGTAATCAAGAATTTAATGACTCCATATATGGAACAAGAACTGAAATGTCTCAAGATGATTGCAAGGCAATTAGCATCATGGAAAACAGTGTCAAAATGGAAGATGGACATTATCAAATCGATTTACCATGGAACAATTTTCCTCCAAATTTACCAAACAACAAGATATTGGTCGAACACCGACTTAATTTACTACACAAACGTCTAAAAAGGGACCCTGACTTATTGAAGAAATATGTAGAATTCATGAATGACCTTTTACAGAAAGGATATGCAGAGGAAGTTGTTGAGAAGGAAATTACAACCAACAATATCTGTTGGTATTTACCCCACCATCCTGTATTTCATCCTCAAAAACCCAACAAAGTAAGAGTGGTTTTTGACTGCTCGGCTAGATACCGCAACACTTCGTTAAACGACCAACTACTTCAAGGCCCTAATCTAACAAACTCTATAGTTGGTGTCCTTACAAGATTTAGACAAGAACAAGTAGCCATTATGGGTGATGTGGAAGCCATGTTCCACCAGGTACGGGTTACACCAGAACACTGTGATGCCCTTAGATTTCTATGGTGGCCCCAAGGAGACTTATTTCAAGAACCTAAGGAATATCGAATGAAAGTTCACCTGTTTGGTTCTGTATCATCACCAAGCTGCTGTAATTTCGCATTATTAAGGACAGCTGAAGACAATGAGAACAGCTTTGATGCAGAAGTTATTCGAAGTATAAAGCGTAATTTTTACGTAGATGATTTCCTGAAGTCTGTTAAATCGAGCAAAGAAGCCATAAATATGGTCAAAAATTTACGTCAACTTTTATCTAATGGTGGATTTAAATTGACAAAGTGGTTGTCCAACTCAACAACAGTTATGCAAACAATATCTGAAGTTGAAAGAGCTACCAATAGAAGTATAGATTTAGAAGCAAGAACAGAAAGAGTCCTAGGAGTACAATGGCAGGTAGATTCTGACACATTTGTATTCAAGATTTCAATCAAGCCACATAAGCATACAAGAAGAGGAATATTATCTGTCGTAAGCTCAATCTACGATCCACTCGGTTTTGCTGTTCCCTGCATTTTGCCTGCAAAGTTAATTTTACAGGATCTATGCAGATTAAAATACGACTGGGATACTCCAATAAGTGAAGATTTTGAAGTCCGCTGGAATAAATGGTTAAGCGAATTACCAAAACTTGAAGAGTTCACTATTCAAAGATGTGTCAAGCCCAAAGACTTCAGCACTATAATCTCAAGTCAACTACATCATTTTTCCGATGCGTCAGAAGATGGATATGGATCGGTAACTTACTTGAGACTTGTTGACTCCACCAGAAAGATCCATTGCAGTTTCCTGATAGGGAAATCAAGATTAACTCCCTTGAAACGTATCACTATCCCCAGATTGGAATTATCTGCTGCAACAGTCTCAATTCGTCTCGACAGAATGATGAGAGAAGAACTAGATATTCCAATCGACCAGTCAATCTTTTGGACAGACAGCACCTCCGTTTTGAAGTACATTAATAATGAGACAAAGAGATTCCAGACGTTTGTCGCCAATAGAATATCTACAATAAGAGACGGATCTAAACCGAAAGATTGGCGCTACATTGGAACAAAGCTAAATCCTGGAGATGACAGTTCGAGGGGTATGTCTGTTGAAGAATTATGCAAAAATAAAAGATGGATAATGGGGCCGGAATTTCTATACTTGTCCGAAGAACATTGGCCAATTCAACCTACAATTACAGATGAGATTGTTAGCAATGACCCAGAAGTTAAACAAGAAAGTAAGAAATGTAATCTTGCTTTATGTAATGAAACCTCTTCGATGGAAGTTATTTTCAAGCGTTTCTCAACCTGGTACAAGTTAAGAAGAACTTTTGCCTATTTACTAAGATATAGAAGAAATCTGTTTGAAGCCACTAAAGACAAAGGAAAAACTAAAGGACTGGCATGTAAATCTAAGGAAATGAAACCTATTTCAGTCGATGAAATTAAAGAGGCAGAGAGGGAGATTCTGAAGATAGTTCAAAGAGAAAATTATGCTGCAGAAATAAAGTGTATGGATGGAAGTTTAGATGAAAGAGAAAGAAAGAATAAACTAAGGAAAACAAGCACACTTCAAAAACTTGATCCATTTTTGAAAGACGGCCTTCTCCTAGTTGGAGGAAGATTAAAACATGCTAATCTTAATGAAGAAACAAAACACCAAGTCATATTACCTAAAGAACATCTGGTCAGCAGTCTAATAATAAAACATTATCATGAAAGGGCTGGACACTCTGGAAGAAATCATGTTTTATCTCTCATAAGAACCAAGTACTGGATCATAAAGGGAAATTCAGCAGTAAGAAGAATATTATCAGACTGTTATTCATGTAGAAGAAGACAGGGACCAACATGTAAACAAAAGATGTCAGATCTTCCTGAGAATCGAGTAGTAGCTTTTAAGCCACCATTTAGCTATGTAGGCGTAGATTTCTGTGGACCTTTTCACATCAAACAAGGAAGAAGTTCCCCGAAACGATATGTATGTTTATTTACATGTTTGAATGTTCGCGCTATTCATATCGAAGTTACAAATTCTTTAGATACAGACTCATTTATAAATGCTCTAAGGCGCTTCATTTCAAGAAGAGGTAGACCTGTTGAAATACGAAGCGACAATGGTACTAATTTTGTAGGAGGTAATAGAGAACTGAAGGCTGCTATTGCTGCATGGAACCAAGGCAACATTCACAATTTCTTACTACAAGAAGACATAAAATGGCTGTTCAACACCCCGGCAGCATCTCACCATGGTGGTGTCTGGGAAAGTTGTATTAGGACAGTAAGAAAGGTGATGAATGGTTTATTACAAGAACAACAGCTCAACGATGAAAGCTTAAATACCTTAATGTGTGAAGTCGAGTCAGTTGTAAACAGTCGCCCTATAACAGCTGTATCAGAAGATTGCAGAGATTTAGAAGCTCTCACCCCTAACCATATTCTTTTGATGAGATCTCCATATATCCTGCCACCTGGTAATTTCGTCAAGCAGGACATGTATAAGCGAAGATGGCGCCAAGTACAGTATATGACAGAAATATTTTGGCGGAGATGGTTAAAAGAGTATTTGCCCCTTCTTCAAGAAAGACAAAGGTGGTATTATAAAGAAAGAAATCTACAAACTGGCGATGTCATTTTATTGGTCGATGAAAATACCCCAAGATGTAACTGGCCCATTGGTAGAATTGTAGAAACTTTCCCTTCACAAGATGGTATGGTTAGAAAAGTAAAGATTAGAACCAAGAATGGTACATTCGAGCGACCTATTGTGAAATGTGTATTGTTGGAAGGAGTAAATTGACTGAATAAAGAATACTCATAATAATTCAGAACTCTTTAAGTGACTAGCCAAGCTATAATATATGGACTGTTAATAACAAAATATTTAAGCAAATAAACCAATTAGGCTTAATTTAGTTTTAGTGCATGTGAACCAAACATATTTCTATTAATCTGATGTTACAAAAAGTGATAGACTCAAGTCAAGATCAATGAAGACAACTGTGACAATTTCAACTTTGATTTCGTGATAGTTTAATAAGTGACACTACTTTGTTTTATCTAGATCTAATGATTCAAGTTACTGTTTGTTTTAAATGTTCCACTATGTTTAACATTTAAAGGGGCCGTGATATTAGATCTATTATTGTTTGATAACTATTAATTCAGTCCGTCCTGTGACAAGCGGCTAAGGGGAGGTAACTCCAATTATTGTAAATTCCAATGAGCCTCGATATCAAGAGGGGAAGTAGGGACCTCGTGCTTTTTGGTTGTTCGATCAAGTTGTAGGAATGCTTAATGTGTTTGTAAGTAAATAATTATTAAGTAGAGAAGTATCATTTTATTTTAGTAACTACAATTTGTAATTTACTTTGCACATGTGGGTTGCTGTCTGGTTTTGTTCCATGCATACTGGCACATTGTAAATCCCCCAAGTTGTCAAATAGAACTTGGCTGCAGACCATGCCCGGTCTGGCCTCGTTTTCTAAGGCCCTGTATAAGCAAATTAAGAGACATAATTAGTCATTGAATTTGTACATTTTCCTTAAGATTGCTTTTTGTATATTTCAGAAACCGTAACCGTAATTGCAATTGTAATTGTACCGGTAATGTAATGTTATCATCATACATCACCAATCAATCATGTATTATTATTTCGAATCATTGAATTATACGTCTTTATAAAAGAACATTATGTTGTTACGTGTTAACACCAATTCCTAAACGCCAAGGCCATATTCTCGTAGCAACGAAAGCGGCAGCTACATTAACAATTGTACTATTATAACTATCACTTACAATGTATGTGGAGAGGGCATCGGTAAGTTTTCGTAACTTTTGTCCCAATCCGTTTGTACTTTAGTTATGTTCTAGTACAATAAACTATGTTTAAACAAAAACCTGTATGAATTTAAACCATTAGCGTCCAATTATAACCTTCGTAATGAAAATCAAAACCTCAATCCATCCTTTTTGTAAAACGAATTCGTATTCTTATAGCTTCTTTCCTGGTACAGTTAAAATTTGGAACAATCTACCAGAACATATTAAAAACTCACAAACGTCAAGTACATTTAAATCAGACCTTTCTCGTTTATATCCTTTAATTAAACCATCTTTATATTATAATACTGGAAATAGAAAAGAGAATATTATCCATTGTCAATTAAGAAATAAAGCTAGTAACTTAAAAAATCACTTATTCCGCCATTTTCTGTGTGAAACAAAAATGTGCCCAAACTGAAATTCTACAGATGACGATAATTATCACTATTTTTTCATATGCCCAGCCTACTCTGCCCCAAGAACATTTCCCCAAAATAATATACACCAGCTTAAACAAAATGTTACAATGGACCTGATCTTATATGGCAACCCTGACCTTTCAGATGAAACCAATTCTAATATATTTGCAATAGATAGCAAGCGGTTTTTAAAAAAAATTAATTATTAAAACTGTTTTACATTATGTAATATTATTCTATTTTCATAACCTTAAATGTAAATCATATATCTAAACATTACACTCCAAGAAATGTATATATTATGTTTGTAACTCATTACCTATACATATGTCTACCATTGTTTGTTGTAAACATAAGATTTAACTATTTAATATGTTTGGAGATAATATAGGCCTAGCCTGTTGTTCAATCCATTTCAGTTTATTGAATAAATTGTTGTTTTAACTAAAACTACTGTATTTCTATTAAAGCTACGTTACAAAAATGATTCTCTTGTTTTTTTGAGAATTTGTTCGCAAGATTTGTATTTATTAGAGATTTATATTCGAAAATTTGTTGTACGAAATTTATTTTTCGTTGTTTGTCTGCGTTCTATTAATGGCGTTCGAAATGGATCCCCAAAAAGTTGATTTTAAATTACTTTTCATTTTATACTGTTAGATATTACTTATAGCATGGCTTTTATATGGTTTTTGAGGTCACGGAATTTAATTCTAATCTCAAAAATGAATTTAGCGAATCTAAATGGGAGCCAAAACTCAAATGAAAACAGCGTTGTAAACAATCTTCATGTGTTCCCGTTTCGAAATGACTTTTGTATGTTTTTTTAGGTTTCTAAACTCTGACCTTAATACATAATTTAGAACAACCATTATGTTGTAAAGGTAGAACTCTTAATGACGAATTAAGAGGAAAAATGTCATTCATTTCTTGTGGCTATATGGTGAAACGAGTAAGACGCTGGCGCGCCAGTCTGCAGGTCGTGATTTCGTTACCGGGGGTCGTAATTTGGTTACCGGGGTCGCGATTTCGAGAAAGTTCATCGGATTTTCCTCTTGTCAATGGTGCAAGATGGAGGGCCATAATGTATAGTCGTTAGGACGGGAAGAAAACCAATGTCCCGCGTACACATTGGCGCGCGCGTAACAGATCCCTTATCAGTGTTGGAATTCGATAAAAGAGAAAGGTGTGGCGCCACAGACAGGGCAAAATTTCCATCATCGCACGCTGCTTGGCGTGCACACGTCTTCCTTATAGACCGGGAGCCCAGAGGGTCGAACCTAGACGAACGAGGTACCAATATCTGACCATATAGGCATCTACATACTAAACTGGGATGCACAGAAGTTGGCGTCTGCTGGGGCCCAGTCCATGGGTGTGACCCTGGTGACCCTATAATGACCCCCAAAATGGGTTAAACTCATACATTCGAGGTACCGGCCAAAAGCAATTTTAAATGAAAGAATACACTCTACTGAGTACGAAAATGCCCATAACAGACGATTTTGGCCCTGGGATGGCCCAAACTGACACCCCAAATATAGATCCCATTCGAGGTACTAGTTGAAACCAATTACAAATGAAAGAGTATATCCCACTGATTACAAAATTACCCATAACAGACGATTAGACACCTGGGGTGGCCCAGACTGACACCCCAAAGCCGAAGGGGCGGGGTGGGGCAAAAATAGGGTTTGCTCATACATTCGAGCTACCGGTCAAAACCAATTTAAAATGAAAGAGTGCATCTCACTGAGTACACAATTGCTAATAACAGACGATTTCGGCCCTGGGCCTCCCAAAGTGGCACCCCATCCCAGGGGCTTAAAAAAGGGTCATATTCATACATTCGAGTTACCAGTTGAAACTAACTTCAAATGGAAGTATATCCCACTGAGTACAAAATTACCCATAACAGACGATTGGACCCTTGGGATGGCCCAGACCAACACATCAAAGCCGAAAATGGGTGGTTGGGAAGGGGGTGGGGTGAGGAAATAGGATAGAATCTGTGGTACCGCTCAAAACTAATTCTCTTGCTCACAACGAATTTCTGCCCTGGCACTGCCCAAACTGACACCCAAAACATGCCCCCCCCCCCCTGAGTTTAAAAAAGGGTTATACTCATACATTCACGGTACCAGTTCAAACTAATTCTAAATGAAATAATATATCCCGCTGAGTACGGAATTGTCCATAACAGAAGATTACACGTGACTGAGTAGGGAATTGTCCATAACAGACGCCTGTGACCCTGAAACGGCCCACACTGACGCCATAGTTATGACCCTTGGGGCTTAAAAATGGTTATATTCATACAATCGAGGTGCCAGTTGAAACTAATTTTAAATGAAAGTATAGACCCCCACCGAGTACAAAATGGCTCATAACAGATTTACACCCCCACATTGTTTTTAAATTATTTGTTATATATGGTCCAGGTTAATTGGTTTCCCTTTAATAGTTTTAAATACATTGATCTTGATAAATCAATAGGTTGCCAGCCCACTGCCTTTTAATGCTTGAAAGAGTTTCCGCTGTGATGGTTCAGTTATAAATGGCCCCTAATCGAAGGTCTTGCGTTTTTATTGTATTTCATTGTTGTGTTTGCGTTGCATGTTCTTTGTATATTTGTGTACTATTTATATATTTGCATCAGGCCCGTAGCCAGGGGGTGGCAAGGGGGGGCAATGCCCCCCTGAAAAAATGTTTTGCCCCCCCGAAAGAAAATTTGACAACCATAACTCTAGAATACCTACTATAGACTGTAACGGGTGTGCCCCTCCTAAAAACTTCACTGCCCCCCCGAAGCCAGCAAGCTGGCTACGGGCCTGATTTGCATTGTCTGTGTTATCATCCTAGGTAGGAGTGGACGTAAAACCCCAGGAACGAGCGAACATATCTGTATCATTTGCTTGATAACATCGAGAGTATCCTTGTGGAAACATCGTTTAGTACCTTGTACATGTATATAGACGATTTTGGTCTGACACTCTAAATTTTACATCCCTAGGCTTGAAAAAGGTTATTCTAACAAATCTTGCGACCCCTCCCCCCGCCCCCCCCCCACACGCCCACTTTCTAGATGGAAGTAGATGTAAAACCCAAGGAACGGACATATCTGCATCGTTTGCTTGATAACGTTGAAACGTCGCTCAGTACCTTGTATTAAGATGATTCTTGCTCTGAGATGGTCCTAACTGACATCCTAAATTTTGCCCCCTAGGTTTGAAAAAAAATATACTGACAAGTTCCCCCCGCCCCTCTTTGATTTGCCGAGGACTGCATGAAATGTTCTGGGCCATATTTTGAAATAAATTGTACAAAGCCGATGGTTCCATAAACTTTTCTACACTATTGTCAACGATGCTGCAAAGCCTGGATGCCGGCCAGGAAGAATTTTTTATATTTGTTTACCCCCCTGGTGATTCCTGATGGGTTAATCACAAGTTGGTCTGGTATGAAAACAATATTAACACTACAGGTGCAGTTCTTATGTCCATGATTGTACTTGTTGGTGACAAAAGTTTGTTTCAATCTGGCCTCACATTAATGTTAACCGCTTCAATAAGGGAAATTAATAATATATATGATAAATTAATAATATAGGTCCTCTTGAAGCGGCTAACACCACTAACCCAAGTCCTCTTGAAGCGACTAACATCAGTTGAATCGGGTGCCTCACAATACCATTTTATGCATTTTGTCAGTTTGAACCATCATCTTTTATGGGTCATTTCGTTATCAGCTAGATGCACACTTTCATTTAAAATTAAATAGAACTGATACCTCGAATGTGTGAATATAAATTTTTCTCGAGCCTCGAGGTCGATATTATGGCGTCTGTTATGGACAATTCCATGGGCCCAATCGTCTGTTATGGACAATACCGTAATCAGCGGCATATACTCTTTCATTTAACATTAATGTCAACTAATAACTCGAATGTATGAATATAACGCTTTTTTTAAGCCGCCCAGGGAGGGCGGGGGGTCATATTTAGAGTGTCAGTTGGGCAGTCCCAAGGCCAAAATCCTCTGTTATGAGCAATTTCGCACTCAATGAGTTGTACACATTTTTGCCCCACCCCTCCCCCTTTGGCTTTGGGGTGTCAGTCTGGGCCACCCCAGGGGTCTAATCGTCTGTTATGGGTAATTTCATACTCATTGGGATATACTCTTCTATTTGTAATTAGTTTCAACTGGTACCTCGAATGTATGAATATAATTTTTTTTTCAAGCCCTCTGGGGTTCATATTTGGGGTGTCAGTTTGGGCCATCCCAGGGCCAAAATCGTCTGTTATGGACAATTTTGTACTCAGTAGAGTGTATTCTTTCATTTAAAATTGCTTTTGGCCGGTACCTCGAATGTATGAGTTTAACCAATTTTTGGGGTCATTATAGGGGTCACCAGGGTCACACCCATGGTCAGATATTGGTACCTCGTTCGTCTACGTTCGACCTTCTGGGCTCCTGATCTATTAGCCCAATCGGAGCAGATCAGTAGGACGTTTAAACCCATTTCATTTCATTTCGTGTGGCTATAGTTTGTAAGGATATACCGAATAGGATTTTCTGGGTTACTTAAAGTTCCAATAGCATTTTTTTAAGTTATATTTTTAAAATGTATTAAAATAAAGCCCTAAAATAGATTGAACCTATAAACAGTCCTACCTTGTTAAAGAATAATCCTATTAATCCTATAATTCACTATTGCCAGTTGAGAAATTGGCAAAAATATCATTTTCAACTTCAAATTCAAACGTTTGAAGATGGCCGTCCATGGAGAGGAATGGGAAAACAAGGGAGGTAATTGAGTAACTATTTCCTCTATCAAGCGGGTGTCAGCCTTTGTAATGCCCCCAAAATTTTGCCCATGATCATATAATAGTGAGTTGTAACCTTTTGAGCAAACGACATAGAAATAATTATGTTTTGACTTTCTTAGAAAATATGAAATTGGAACTTTAAACATACACAATGTAAGACTTAAATCTGCCCATTACAGGTGTTTATTTGAGCCTTAAATGTTATATGAACTATTAGACATTTATTAACATGACAAGACCATGAGTTAAAACAGATTTGAATCCGATCTGCGATCCAATGACTCTTCATGAGTTACGGTAAAAATAGATAATCTAGACTTTGTTTATTATCGTAACAACGGTAACATTGACAATGGAGGCTTGAAATTCGGTTTTCTCGGCTCAGAGTGAAGTAATTTGACTGAAATTTTCGGCATATTCTCTTTACGTGATCTTTTTCAGATCTCGGATCATTCTTTTCGTTAGGGGACCATCCCGATATTAACAAGGTCTCAGAAATACACCTCCGTCTGCGTATAGAGGAATGGTGTATTTAACTTGTCTGAAAATCTCAGCTCAAAATATTGAGTCGTGTGGACGTGAACTTCAAAACCGCTTATGCGGACACGTAACTCTTCTTATGATTTCGGGTAAAATCTAACAACGTTCCTTAAGACGTTAAAACAGTGCGTGGTGCATGTTCTGTGCTTGATAACGAACTGTAAATTTCACCTACACATTGTTTAAAAAAATAATGAAAGTCCGGTTTATTCAGCCACTGTATAATATAGCTTGGGACACCGATCGTCATTTCCAGATGAGGACTGGCGGGTTTAAGTTGTTTGAAAACATATTATTTCGGTGGCTGAAGTGGGTGGGTGGGGACATCAATCACCACCCCGGGCTGTGAAATTATGAGATCAAGTTTTTCTATACCGTTTCTTTGCGAAGATTCGAAATCTGTGTGGTGATCACGCGTCTGAGGGGAGGTTTTCAAGATATGGGGAAATGTGATTATGTTGACATAAACGATCATCATGTTATATATTGACAAACCTACATTACAATAAGTGTATATGATGCCCATTGGCAACTGTTAGCTCTTTTGTTCTGTACCAATATTAAATTATAACGGTACTTTGCAAGAGATCTGAAAATGTAAATATCAACTTCACAGTAAACGGGAGATATATAGATATTAGTTTATTCTTGGTCTTCATCAGCAGATTCAAAATCAAAGTTCATAATATGAGCCGGATAAATATCCGGTTGCTAATGATTAGCTCGTATATATCCTTTGGATATGCCTCAGATACCCATTCACATTGTAAATCTTCACTCCAGCCATGCAAGGCAGGACCATCTTGTTCGATCATTGTTTTGCAGATTGTCTCCATATTGTTGCGACATAATTGCTACCCTTAATATGCAGCAAAAAACTAATCAGGCAAGTTGATAATAAAGATAGAAAGGTTTGTTGTTTTTCTTCGTGATTAAAATTCCCCCAGAAAATCTTTAATCTCGTGTCATCTACTTATATGAGTCGCCTTTCGCTGCACATGGTACAAACAATTCTTTCCAAACCAACAATTATGTCATTATAAACATCATTTGTCTGTACCAGCTCTTTAAAATAGTTAGAAATTTGGAATTATCTTGAAAAATAAAGACAGAGTAATTACCACTGGAAGCAGGTAGAGATATTCTCAACACTTTCAATACTAATCTTGATTGGACCAAAAATATATCAAGATTAGTATTGAAAGAGTCAAAACTATCCTAGAACAACCTTAGAGGAAACCAAAATACCTTGCTTACTCTACATCACATTGCCACATCATGGAGGCGCTGAAGCAAATTGTATTTTGCGTTCTTGCTCAGGCGAAACAGACAACCCAATCATTTTCCTCGCAAATGATGATCCAAAAATACATATTTTGATCGATAATGAAGCTGACAGCGGTAGAAAATATCGCGAAAGGTGACTTAATACATCAGTAGATCACGCCAGAAGAAAGATTTTTCTGGGCGAAAAAATAACAGACATTTCATTATTACCACCTTGTCGTGGTGGTCCTTTGCGGCACATTAAAGGAGCTAAATCGCTAACATTTGGGACCTAAAAATTGACACAAGTGGGTCGCAACGCATATAATATTGTAATATGAATGTATATGATTTAAGTAAGGCTGACACGATTTCGTGGCACGCATTGGCACGACTCGAGTCGGCACGACACAGTCCGATTTGCGCAAACTCGTCGTGCCAATGCGGGAAGTGCGTAAACAATGCGCAAACTATGCGTGAACTCGTCGTGCTACTTCGTGTCAATGTGGACACTGATGGGCACGACAAAATCGTGGCCAAAAGTCGTGCAAGTGTCAGCCTGACTTTACATTCAATGCTTTCCGTTTTTACTCTAATTTCAAATCAGTTATGTTCGGCGAAATAAGCCAGCAGTTTCAATAGAATTCAAATTTCTAGCGTTTGGTTATTACAGTCTACACACGCCGTTGGATTTGGTACAATTTTCTAGCCTCGTTCCTCGTGTCTCTTGCTAGAACTGGGGATGGAGTGCATCATGATACACAATTCGTGTACCAATGGTAAAATGTTTATTTTGTCTAAAATATTGGATATCAGAAGCCCATCTTTTTCTGGTAAGATCATAGCATCAATGTTGATTTGTGTTTTCAATGTTGAAAATTTGGGATAGCTACTTTAAATGCGTCAAGCTCTAAAACCAATGATCCTATATACAATGCACGGCTGGATTGAAGATTTACAATGTGAAATGGTATCTGAAGTATATGCAAAGGATATATACAGCTGTTGATTAGCAACAAGAAATTATCCATCACCCCACTCCACACAAATTGGAGCTAACTGTAGACAGACAGGGTAAGTTTAGTATGGTGATTAGTAGGACTCCAGAAAGGGCGAGACTTTAGATACAATGTAACTGAATCGGTTGCAATTTTCGTTTGATATCAGAGAGTTTGAGTGACATTCGGTCTGAGCCCCGTCCCAATAGGGATTGCGAAAAAGTTCATTAGATAAAAATTAGCGCACTAAAGTTATTCATATGGAAGGAGAGCTCCGCCAAAGACTGCCAAGCGGAAGACGATGTGACTTTTAAAAACGAAACTAATCCACATTTAAATTTGAAAATCCAATGGCTTCTCCAGATTTTACTGGATAATTTCACGACCATTGAGGACATAACAAATGTCACTTCGAAAATGTAAAACACATTACTAAAGAGAAACTGTCTGATGACTATTTTAATGGTCCATAATTCATTGTATGTGACTGATAAAAGCATAAAATCAGTGTCAAATTTAGACAAATTAAGGGGTCGATCGTGCGCTTTTAATCGGTTAATTAGATATATCAATTTCCGTATATGACAGAAATGAATTATTAGTTTAATTAGTATTTACCTACGTGTTGATATATCTGACGGATAAACCTTATATCATCATAATTATGATTAGTAATATTATTCACTTTAGTGGTCAATAAATAGCATTTCTAAACATCGAAAAGCTTATCTAAATTTGCTTCATATATTTTATATTTACTTAAGATATTTGGAGAATTTATTGCATACACAGCAATAGTCGAAGGTAAGTGTTACATGAGGAATAATATCCCAAATGAATAAATGGGCAAAAACAACTGTTGAGTAACGGGCCATTCTAACCACTACTCCAAATGGTTGATCTTCATCAATCTGTCGACATTGACACGGTGTTAGGTTTTTAGCTCGTGGATCCAGCAGTGTTCACAAACATTCAAATGTATCAGCGTTACATCTTAATTACCTTCGAATTTCGTGAAAATCGTCCCCCCTCCCCTCCGCTACCCGTGTCATTCAAACATTCGCCGAATCTAACAGTATAACTATGTGAATTAACGGAACAGTGCCGTTAATATACAGGTTATTCTGGATTAAAATACAGATGTGACGTCACCCTTTGATGTTGGCGTATCATGTCTTTTGATTAATAATACAATTTATGTTGTTAATAAACAGTTTCTATCAGTTAATATACTGAAAAGTATGAAAAAATTCCGATGTTTATGTCTTAAGACCGAAATGCAACTAAAACCACAGATTTTATGGTAAAAAAAACGAGTTATTTGTCTCAAATCACAGATATTTCTGTGATAATACGGATAATTTCCTTCAAATAACAAAAAGTAGGGATTTTAAAACATATTTTTACAGTGTACGGAAACCATGTAAAAGCATGAAATGTCAAGGTTGTGGACCTTCTAAATGAAAGTTAGATGAAACTACAAATTTATGTTAGGATCAAATGAATTTGGATGAGTTCGAGTTTGGCGCGTGTTCGATCCTCTGTGCCAGAGTTAATGTGAAATATGTGCGATGTTTGTGGACAATTCTAGAGTTACAACAAAATGTGATAAATGTGTGAAGTTGTCGTCCATTTGAAAACATCCTTTAAGATATTTGACTATATAATAAGACCAATATTATTGTACATATCTGAAATATGGAGATTCGAATATAGACCCGATAGTGAACAAGTCCAAACCAATTTCTGTACATTTCTTCTAGGAGTATACAAAAGTACTTCAAATGCTGGGTTTCGCCTGTGCACGGAAGTCACATATTACAGGTGATATTAATTTATTCATTTGTGATGTTAAACAAAGACTTCCGATATCAATACCCAGGAATTGTCTTTTAAGCTAGATTCTAGTGAATCATTAAATGAATATAAGTTGTTTTTAAGATAAACATTTGTCAAGACCATTATATCCGGATTATAATCTTGAAGCATGACTCGTCGACACTCAGGAACTCAATTCTATGTAGAAGGAAACCTAATATTTACCCAACTTGCAATTGTCCTCTGTGTAAATCAGATATTGAGACCCTTTATCACTTTCTGTTCATATGTCCTAAATTGGGCAATATACGATATCTGTATATATTCCAAATACTTTATATAAACACTCCCTGTGTTCAGCGGCACTAATCCAAAATCTGCACGTCAATTGACATCGGATTATTAAAATCTGTATCACATCGAAAATTGGAAACGTAAAGAAATGAATTGTATACTGTTATCTGTTAAAGTGTTTGTTAAATTGTACTTTACGTCTATGACCTTTATTATTATATGTAGTTGTTAAATTTCATGTTTAGTTTAATCGTTACTACACTCTTATTCCAGACCACGTCGACGTAATCAAAAGATTGCATAAATATCTATATTTGATTTAATCTAGACGCACTCAGTCATCTTTACTGCCTTTGGCAATAGCATAATTAACATTGACAGACCACTTACACCTTTTATGAAAAATTAGCCAATAACATACAGAGTCTAATAAACTAATATGTTCGCGAATAAGATTTGAAAAAGGACAGAAAACGAAAAATATTGACAAATGTAGAGGCGCATTAGCAAATGGTCTAGCATTCATGTTGAGTTTGATTAACAAGAATCCAAGAAATGATTTGGTAGATAAATGCCCAACCTTAAGCCGAGAAGACGATTAAAGTGTGTTTTAAACTCATTTGAAAAAGCCGAGGATATTGACCTATGTTTAATGTGAGTAGGAAAGACTTTTGGCGGTGTCAAAAATGTTATACACCGTAGATCCGGAGGCTCCAGTCGTCGGCCTTCTAAGCTCATTAAAACATACAAACCACCAATTGTATGAATTTCGGATGGAAAATTCGGACATCTCCTGATCAGAATGAAGTCAATAATGTTTCCATTTGTATATAGTGTTTAACACTTTAGAATATCAATAAGCATTACGTTCGATTTTTAATCTTTTAGTTTCAAGATGTAACACCTTCAGTATATCTCAAATATATATGTTTATATGTATTAAATAGATAGGTTCCAGCACAGTAACTGAAACACTCCTATGATGGCATGCTGTTTAGTTTTGTGCAGACGGCGTAAATCACGTGACGTCTATTGTGCGTTAGCAGCTACGTGTTTTATATTAATTGTAGCGTATTTATATAAATATATATACTATCGACAGGATTATAAAATCCTACATACAAGCATCGAATCCATTCACAGGTAAGTTCATTTGCAAAAGATTTCTTTGAACGTTATATAGACCTATAATCAGTTGAATTCAGGTCTGTAGCTAGCCCAAAAAGTGTTGCGGGAGGGGACAATGGGGCTTCTGGGGGTGCCTACACTTGACGGTCCACGACGAACGGTGCCTTTCAAAAGTAAAAATTATTACAGGATGCGGGGAGAGGGAGCTACCAACGGCCCATCAGGTATAACATTTAGTATAATACAAATAAAATACAGCATGCACAAAAATTTCTTAACATATATACAACACAATATTAAACTTGATAACATTTTAAAATATAAGTTAGAAATTATAGGTTAACAGACACTTTTCTGTGTACGATGCTTCTATTGGCAGGTATAGGAATTTTCCCAGGTCAATAAATTCATTATTTTTAATGGTATCAGCAGTCATTAATTAGAATAATACATCAGAGCAATCCAATTCAATACTATGCGTTGACGTAAATCATAGAGGTTTAGCCATTTAATATTATCCTAGTTGAGTGATTTTCCCAAATTTGTTTTATAAATAATAACCGTAACTATGCTGCCATATGCTGAACCAAATTAAGGGGTGCAGTGACGCATTTACCTTTAAACTAATGGTGACAATACTCGTTTCTTTTAGATTCGAGAATGATCATGGATGGATTGTAGACACTTATTACCATAATAAAGATGAACGTGCCACCAAGGTTAATATATCCTCTACGCCATGGAGAATACTGTATGTTGGTGATAAATTCAGGTAAATATGTACAATGTGCATCTATCTTACCGCTACAGTTCCATTCAGCGAAGTAGTTTTGCCAAAGAAATTTTTTATATTAAAGGACAATAATATTGGTGTCAGTCATTATCACATGGGTGATAGAACTGGTTAAACACTTTCCGAATATAATTTTAACATGGAGATCATTGATACGATAGATGAGTTATAGAGGTTTCAACAATCGGAACTGACGAACGCGAAAGGAAAACACGGGTTATCCCTCTATATACTGACTGAAGTGACGAGTGATAACAGATACATAAGCGAATTTGTGTGCACTAATAATTCTTTCGAAGACAAAAAGTTGTTGTGTAAGAGGATATCTGACAATTCACAAAAAGAACTGACTGCCACTAGATAAGAAAACACGAAAGAAATTATACAGAAAAAGTCCGTGCATTGCCATGTTTTTATAAGGTATAGAAGGAATGAAAATAAGGGAATTTACGGACTATTTCTATTTTTCTTGTGTACTCTTATCTAATGACACTTAATTACTTGATTGAATTGTCAGATATCCTTATAACAACTTTTGATCTTCGAAGGAATTATTATTGAGCAGAAATTCGATCGCGTACCTGTTATCACTCGTCACTTCAGTCAGTTATATAGAGGGATAACTCGTGTTTTCCTTCAGCGTTCGTCACTTCCGATTGTTGAAACCTTTATTACTCATCTGTCGTAGCAATGATCTCTGTGTTAAAATTATATATGGAATGTGTTTATCCAGTTCTATCAAATATGTGATACTGACTGACACCAATATTGCCCTTTAAATTATAGAAAAAATCATTATAACGGTATGTTTGTTTTTGTCCAAAATCAGCAGAGATATAATATTATACTGGATTTCGACAAATCAAATGCCAATCTGTTTCGCATGAAATGAAATGGGGTTTACTGTCCTACTGTTCTACTCTGACAGGTCTAATGAAGACGACCACATCCCATACAGTGTGATCTGAGGTAAATTTAGCCGAACAGCGGCGCTACGACCTACTCTTATATCGTATTCCAACTGCCAACGGTTGCTTTTTACGGTACCTAGGTATTTTGTCCTATCCGAACGACTACACATTGTCCCTAGTCATGCACTCCGTCGCGCAATACTGACAGTGGTACAAACCACGGGATCAAACAGGGACACGCAGGTTAGCGAACCATTGTCTTAATCACTGAGCCACCATTGCTCCTTCATTCTAGAAACATAAGAAACACACCCGAGCTATTCGTTAGCTAGATGGTCAAGTTTGATATTCATCAAAAGAATAGCAATAGAGTGGTATTTTATTTGAGCCATATACTACAAAAAAACTATCGTTTATTTCAGCTCTGCATGTAAGCCCAGGATGGATTCATTGCACAAAGCAGTTTTATTTTCCATTCAACGCGGTGCCGAGTTTCTGTACCTTACGCCAAATTACGAATTCAATGACGTGGTACGAACTATAGAGCAGAGATTGAACGTTAAACCGTATGTGTGGATTCTGAAGCACATCGACAACCAATCAAATTCTCTGTCTTATTTTCTCGGTTTGTTGGGTTTGAAATATCCAGAGAGTACTAGTGACAAAGATCAGCCGAAATACGAATTAGGTTTGTGGAAAAGAGCCTTGGTTCAGAAGGCTATCCACCAAGGGGAGTTAACCGTATCATTATCAAACAAGGGAAGCTCTACATTGTTTAACCTTGAGTCATACAGAGATGAACGAGCGCCTCCAGTCATTTTGTCAACAGCCGAATCAGAACTATTCATTAAAGAAAACATACTATTTCATTATGATTCATTCTGGGCAATTGGTGTTTTGGAAGATAATGATCATATCTGGTCAATGTGGTTACAGAGGTTGTTACGGGAAATTGGTAATTTCGTATCTTTTGCACATGTTGAAAAGAGGATTTCTAATTCATCTGTTTGCAAATCCAAATACAATCACTCAAATGAAATGTTAACCAACGTATTTAACCAAATATTAACATGGACTTGTGACGACGAAGATTTTTTCTCTTGTGTCGGGTCACTCAGTTTATTCATGAGTAAACATCAATTTATTACATACGTGGAGTACACTGTAATCAAGTCATGGCTTAATGATCTTCGAAAGAGTGGTTACAAAGTGCCGTCTATGAGACAAAAACCGACCAATCAAGAATCGTTAGAGCCGGTTCATAAAGTTGCCTTTCAGCCAGTAATAAATTCCCCTACATTACAATATGACATCAATTTTGACCACATGTGTAGCACGAGTTTACCAAACTGCCCCTATTCTGATGTGGTTCCAATTCGTTCTTGGGATAATATTTTATTAGTAATCGTATTCAATACCGATGGACACTATCATGTTATTCGTCACCTTGAAAGTATATACAGA
The DNA here is from genome assembly GCA_036850965.1 of Patella caerulea. Classification (NCBI taxonomy): domain Eukaryota; kingdom Metazoa; phylum Mollusca; class Gastropoda; family Patellidae; genus Patella; species Patella caerulea. Next base: position 41,146,037 of record JAZGQO010000001.1, on the reverse strand, counting down.
CCCTTTTTTAAAAATATTATATACTGTGGAACTAATGTAGATGCCAGCATATCTTTTCCAATATCATTTATTGAAATGGGCGATGATTTTAGCAGAGGTGAATTCGGTTATCAGTGTCTGCAGAATGCTATGCGCATGAACTATGACGTAGAAGGATATTTACACTTAAGTGATGACGTATTATTGAATGTATGGAGTATGCACAACTTACCAACTGATAAAGTGTGGTTTCAAAAAAGTATGCGCGTTGCAAATTTATTACAGTCTACGGTCCCCGATGTTTGGAGAAATCCAACATGGTGGCCGTGGGAATCATCATCAGGTAAGGTTACCTTACACAAAGCTATTCAGCATTTGCGCAAACTGAGCGAAAAGGATGAAATTACACACGTATTCTTAAATCAATTAGCCTTAAATTCTGGCAGTAATAATGCAGTGTTTTACGAAGTTTCTGACATTTTTTATATTCCTAGTCGTCTATCAAAACAATTTCAATTCTTAGTGAACATATTTGACGGATACGGCGTGTATCTAGAAATCACTGTACCAACTATCATAAATGGCCTGGATAAACAAGACAATATAGTGAGACTACAAGGTAGCTATTTGTGGTATGAGGACAGAGTTTTATATAAAGATACATTTAATTATTCTGATGTGTTTCTGCACCCTGTCAAACTAGGTCCATGTCTTCTACAGGACGAATGCAAACGTTTCTTATGTAATAAATATCTACCGTGCCTGTTTTAGTAATCGACTGTATAACACAATGAGATACATAGGTATATATTGGGTTACCATATATAACTTTATCCAGATAGAACTTAATGAGCGCTACTATATGTATTGAACATATCTATCTGTGTTAATAATTATGTGGATGAAAGTTGGTACTAAGGATAGCTCAGATCGGGGAGCAACATGGTCGTTCGACAACCGTTGTTGTTGTTGTTCTTGGTGTTTAACGTCCGCTTCCACCGGAGGTGATATCGCAGACAAATCTTATTTGTTCCATTTTCATTATCTTAGCGCACGCGCAGGGGTCGCTGTGGGAGGAAACCCGAGTGCCCGAAGGAAACCCACGAGGTTGAGAAGGAGCCCCTATCTCCGTGCCACATACGCTCACACCAGGGCTCGAAACCTCAGCCGCAAGCCAGAGGTGACCGGTTAGTTAGACCACTAGGCCATCCCAACCCCCGTCGACAACGCTTCCGATTTTGCAGTTATACTACCTCAACCCCTCCGCCAGTGGCGTAATAAGACTGAGGGATATCTATCGGTGGAAGAGATGATAACTGTCATATATCTGATAGTTGACAAATGTAAACATTATACATGTATGTTACCCCATTTAATTACTAAATCGGTATTTGTTAATTGGGTTTCTAGGCTCACTCCAGTCCAGTTTCCGAAGTTGGCTCATTTACTAATTTTAGATTTATTTTCGCCCTACTGTGGCGAGAATGTAACACAGATTTTCAACCCGTATTGTATATAATTTTACACATGCTCGCGGGGAAAGCATGGAACTGAAATGCAAATGAAATAGGGTTTAACGCTTACTGTTCTGCTCCGATTGAGATAATGAATACGGACAAGGAACTACTAAAATTATTATTATAGCCTCCACCAGTCTGTATTGAATGATAAACTCTCCTTCTCGTTGGCGCCCCCCCCCCCAATAATACAATTGATTATGATCACACAGTGATTCTCCTATAAGGCACTGATAGGTCGGTTGATTTGAAGGGCGCCTGGTTCGTTTGCCTTGATCCAATCTTTCTTATATCACTTATGTGGAGGCTATGGGACGAATCCATCAGAGTAGCCGAAAAACTGTTTCCAGCAGCGATATTTTTCAAAATTTTCTTAGGGCGGACCCCAGACATGGGTGCTGTGCCCATATTGTTGCCCTCATATCACTCCTTTTTGGATCCGCGGCTGTGCAACCACATGACTACAAAGGGTTCGTTATGGTTGCCCATATTTGTTAGGGCCTTATCGGTCTTTGGGGGCGCCGATATTCTCGTTGTGGTCGTTCTACATGGCCTTATTCGGGTTTCGAACTGTTTTTAATTAGTTATTGGTTGGCAAATCTTTTATAATATAAAGTATGACGTGTTGTACTTTCCATCGGGCCCGTAGCCAGCTCATAAAATTTGGGAGGGGGGTAGGCTACGGAATTTTTTTGGAGGGACTGAAGATGTCGCCGACTAAGAACACTCCTAAGAAATCACTATTGTTAGCGAAATATTGGGGGGGGGGGGCTAATTTGATTTTTGTTTTGGGAGGGAGCCCCCCCCCCCCCGCCTACGGGCCCGCTTTCCCAAAATTGACAGAGGCGATCACTTGCGATAGCGACTTTGAATGCGGCTCCAAGTGCATTTATTATATTTTCATTTTTTTTTGGTGGAGGGGGGGGGGCATTATTATTGGCGTCCCATCACTCTACTGCACCCCCACTTTTTAAATCCTGCATACGGCCCTGACAGAAATGTAATAAAGTTTAAAAACACAAAAACTGACGTGGAAAACTGCCAACTCGATGTCCTGTAGGGGTCAACGGTAATGCCAAGCAGATACCTGCAAGAATATTTGATATCGTACTTGATAAGTTATACATGTTGGCGGGTACACATAGGATGACATCACTAGTACACTACGATAACAACATCTGAAAGTACACAAATGTTGCGCCAATGTGAGAATCATGCATGGGATGAGATAACTGCAGTGCATACGTGCACATCTAGTTAATCTATACTATTCAAAAAAAAGTAGGGGATATTTGATTTTTAAGTGTTATTATAGTCACCTAATGAAACTGATGAAGAAACAAATGACAAAATGAAATGAAGTTCACATTCATCGATTTATTCCAAATGATCGTTAGACTAAGTAAGGCACAGACTGACCATTATAAGGGTAAAATGATACCCGGGGTCAAACAGCAAAGTTACCACAGCATCACAACAAAGTCGGTAACGGGTAAATCCTCCTCTGTTTGCCAAACAAGCATTGATCCGACGTGGCATACTCCTAATGAGACGTCTAAGGTCATTTTGGTCCGGATTGTCCCATTCCTGTTGCAACGCAGCAGCAAGTTCTTGGACATTGGCAGGACGTTGTTGACGTTGACGTAACCTCTGTCCAAGCATGTCCCAGACATGCTCGATGGGGGAGAGGTCGGGACTCAGTGCTGGCCAAGGTAATGTGGCGATGTTCTGTTGTTGGAGGTAACCTGTAACGATCCTGGCCCTGTGACATATTGCGTTGTCATCCTGGAAGATGAGACGGTGGCTATGACGTCGTGCGAACGGCACAACATGGACTGCCAAGATGTTGTCCCGGTAGTACTGGCCTGTAACACGCCCTGCAACAACATGTAAAGCCGTTCTTCCAGCAACAGTGATGCCTCCCCACACCATAACAGAACCACCCCCGGTATTGCTTGTTTTCTATCCATCTCTCAAAAATGTGGGCGTATCCTGCCTGGCAGTGCCAGCCTATCTTTTTTAATTCGAATATATGGCTTGTAAAATGTCTTTTTGTAGGTTTTCGTTGCTGCAAAGTCCGAATCGGATCTTAGGTTCTATAGTGACCTTTTTCGTAGTCATTTGCATATTTTAGTATTATGCCCCCAAAATCAAATATCCCCTACTTTTTTTTGAATAGTATAATTACATAATAGACACAGTTAGAGACACACACATACAGACACTACCATTACATGGAGATCATATTAGTATTTGAAGCACTACATTTGGGTTTATTTCAAGTTGTCACCAGGTTATGTATTATCCACCATCTTGAATAACCCCCAAATTGGATGGCTAAAACCATTTTTCAAGATCCGATTCGGACTTTGCAGCAACGAAAACCTACAAAAAGACATTTTACAAGCCATATATTCGAATTAAAAAAGATAGGCTGGCACTGCCAGGCAGGATACGCCCACATTTTTGAGAGATGGATAGAAAACAAGCAATACCGGGGGTGGTTCTGTTATGGTGTGGGGAGGCATCACTGTTGCTGGAAGAACGGCTTTACATGTTGTTGCAGGGCGTGTTACAGGCCAGTACTACCGGGACAACATCTTGGCAGTCCATGTTGTGCCGTTCGCACGACGTCATAGCCACCGTCTCATCTTCCAGGATGACAACGCAATATGTCACAGGGCCAGGATCGTTACAGGTTACCTCCAACAACAGAACATCGCCACATTACCTTGGCCAGCACTGAGTCCCGACCTCTCCCCCATCGAGCATGTCTGGGACATGCTTGGACAGAGGTTACGTCAACGTCAACAACGTCCTGCCAATGTCCAAGAACTTGCTGCTGCGTTGCAACAGGAATGGGACAATCCGGACCAAAATGACCTTAGACGTCTCATTAGGAGTATGCCACGTCGGATCAATGCTTGTTTGGCAAACAGAGGAGGATTTACCCGTTACCGACTTTGTTGTGATGCTGTGGTAACTTTGCTGTTTGACCCCGGGTATCATTTTACCCTTATAATGGTCAGTCTGTGCCTTACTTAGTCTAACGATCATTTGGAATAAATCGATGAATGTGAACTTCATTTCATTTTGTCATTTGTTTCTTCATCAGTTTCATTAGGTGACTATAATAACACTTAAAAATCAAATATCCCCTACTTTTTTTTGAATAGTATAGATTAACTAGATGTGCACGTATGCACTGCAGTTATCTCATCCCATGCATGATTCTCACATTGGCGCAACATTTGTGTACTTTCAGATGTTGTTATCGTAGTGTACTAGTGATGTCATCCTATGTGTACCCGCCAACATGTATAACTTATCAAGTACGATATCAAATATTCTTGCAGGTATCTGCTTGGCATTACCGTTGACCCCTACAGGACATCGAGTTGGCAGTTTTCCACGTCAGTTTTTGTGTTTTTAAACTTTATTACATTTCTGTCAGGGCCGTATGCAGGATTTAAAAAGTGGGGGTGCAGTAGAGTGATGGGACGCCAATAATAATGCCCCCCCCCCCCTCCACCAAAAAAAAATGAAAATATAATAAATGCACTTGGAGCCGCATTCAAAGTCGCTATCGCAAGTGATCGCCTCTGTCAATTTTGGGAAAGCGGGCCCGTAGGCGGGGGGGGGGGGGCTCCCTCCCAAAACAAAAATCAAATTAGCCCCCCCCCCCCAATATTTCGCTAACAATAGTGATTTCTTAGGAGTGTTCTTAGTCGGCGACATCTTCAGTCCCTCCAAAAAAATTCCGTAGCCTACCCCCCTCCCAAATTTTATGAGCTGGCTACGGGCCCGATGGAAAGTACAACACGTCATACTTTATATTATAAAAGATTTGCCAACCAATAACTAATTAAAAACAGTTCGAAACCCGAATAAGGCCATGTAGAACGACCACAACGAGAATATCGGCGCCCCCAAAGACCGATAAGGCCCTAACAAATATGGGCAACCATAACGAACCCTTTGTAGTCATGTGGTTGCACAGCCGCGGATCCAAAAAGGAGTGATATGAGGGCAACAATATGGGCACAGCACCCATGTCTGGGGTCCGCCCTAAGAAAATTTTGAAAAATATCGCTGCTGGAAACAGTTTTTCGGCTACTCTGATGGAGAATCACTGTGTGATCATAATCAATTGTATTATTGGGGGGGGGGGGGGCGCCAACGAGAAGGAGAGTTTATCATTCAATACAGACTGGTGGAGGCTATAATAATAATTTTAGTAGTTCCTTGTCCGTATTCATTATCTCAATCGGAGCAGAACAGTAAGCGTTAAACCCTATTTCATTTGCATTTCAGTTCCATGCTTTCCCCGCGAGCATGTGTAAAATTATATACAATACGGGTTGAAAATCTGTGTTACATTCTCGCCACAGTAGGGCGAAAATAAATCTAAAATTAGTAAATGAGCCAACTTCGGAAACTGGACTGGAGTGAGCCTAGAAACCCAATTAACAAATACCGATTTAGTAATTAAATGGGGTAACATACATGTATAATGTTTACATTTGTCAACTATCAGATATATGACAGTTATCATCTCTTCCACCGATAGATATCCCTCAGTCTTATTACGCCACTGGCGGAGGGGTTGAGGTAGTATAACTGCAAAATCGGAAGCGTTGTCGACGGGGGTTGGGATGGCCTAGTGGTCTAACTAACCGGTCACCTCTGGCTTGCGGCTGTGGTTTCGAGCCCTGGTGTGAGCGTATGTGGCACGGAGATAGGGGCTCCTTCTCAACCTCGTGGGTTTCCTTCGGGCACTCGGGTTTCCTCCCACAGCGACCCCTGCGCGTGCGCTAAGATAATGAAAATGGAACAAATAAGATTTGTCTGCGATATCACCTCCGGTGGAAGCGGACGTTAAACACCAAGAACAACAACAACAACGGTTGTCGAACGACCATGTTGCTCCCCGATCTGAGCTATCCTTAGTACCAACTTTCATCCACATAATTATTAACACAGATAGATATGTTCAATACATATAGTAGCGCTCATTAAGTTCTATCTGGATAAAGTTATATATGGTAACCCAATATATACCTATGTATCTCATTGTGTTATACAGTCGATTACTAAAACAGGCACGGTAGATATTTATTACATAAGAAACGTTTGCATTCGTCCTGTAGAAGACATGGACCTAGTTTGACAGGGTGCAGAAACACATCAGAATAATTAAATGTATCTTTATATAAAACTCTGTCCTCATACCACAAATAGCTACCTTGTAGTCTCACTATATTGTCTTGTTTATCCAGGCCATTTATGATAGTTGGTACAGTGATTTCTAGATACACGCCGTATCCGTCAAATATGTTCACTAAGAATTGAAATTGTTTTGATAGACGACTAGGAATATAAAAAATGTCAGAAACTTCGTAAAACACTGCATTATTACTGCCAGAATTTAAGGCTAATTGATTTAAGAATACGTGTGTAATTTCATCCTTTTCGCTCAGTTTGCGCAAATGCTGAATAGCTTTGTGTAAGGTAACCTTACCTGATGATGATTCCCACGGCCACCATGTTGGATTTCTCCAAACATCGGGGACCGTAGACTGTAATAAATTTGCAACGCGCATACTTTTTTGAAACCACACTTTATCAGTTTGTAAGTTGTGCATACTCCATACATTCAATAATACGTCATCACTTAAGTGTAAATATCCTTCTACGTCATAGTTCATGCGCATAGCATTCTGCAGACACTGATAACCGAATTCACCTCTGCTAAAATCATCGCCCATTTCAATAAATGATATTGGAAAAGATATGCTGGCATCTACATTAGTTCCACAGTATATAATATTTTTAAAAAAGGGTCTGTATATACTTTCAAGGTGACGAATAACATGATAGTGTCCATCGGTATTGAATACGATTACTAATAAAATATTATCCCAAGAACGAATTGGAACCACATCAGAATAGGGGCAGTTTGGTAAACTCGTGCTACACATGTGGTCAAAATTGATGTCATATTGTAATGTAGGGGAATTTATTACTGGCTGAAAGGCAACTTTATGAACCGGCTCTAACGATTCTTGATTGGTCGGTTTTTGTCTCATAGACGGCACTTTGTAACCACTCTTTCGAAGATCATTAAGCCATGACTTGATTACAGTGTACTCCACGTATGTAATAAATTGATGTTTACTCATGAATAAACTGAGTGACCCGACACAAGAGAAAAAATCTTCGTCGTCACAAGTCCATGTTAATATTTGGTTAAATACGTTGGTTAACATTTCATTTGAGTGATTGTATTTGGATTTGCAAACAGATGAATTAGAAATCCTCTTTTCAACATGTGCAAAAGATACGAAATTACCAATTTCCCGTAACAACCTCTGTAACCACATTGACCAGATATGATCATTATCTTCCAAAACACCAATTGCCCAGAATGAATCATAATGAAATAGTATGTTTTCTTTAATGAATAGTTCTGATTCGGCTGTTGACAAAATGACTGGAGGCGCTCGTTCATCTCTGTATGACTCAAGGTTAAACAATGTAGAGCTTCCCTTGTTTGATAATGATACGGTTAACTCCCCTTGGTGGATAGCCTTCTGAACCAAGGCTCTTTTCCACAAACCTAATTCGTATTTCGGCTGATCTTTGTCACTAGTAATCTCTGGATATTTCAAACCAGACAAACCGAGAAAATAAGACAGAGAATTTGATTGGTTGTCGATGTGCTTCAGAATCCACACATACGGTTTAACGTTCAATCTCTGCTCTATAGTTCGTACCACGTCATTGAATTCGTAATTTGGCGTAAGGTACAGAAACTCGGCACCGCGTTGAATGGAAAATAAAACTGCTTTGTGCAATGAATCCATCCTGGGCTTACATGCAGAGCTGAAATAAACGATAGTTTTTTTGTAGTATATGGCTCAAATAAAATACCACTCTATTGCTATTCTTTTGATGAATATCAAACTTGACCATCTAGCTAACGAATAGCTCGGGTGTGTTTCTTATGTTTCTAGAATGAAGGAGCAATGGTGGCTCAGTGATTAAGACAATGGTTCGCTAACCTGCGTGTCCCTGTTTGATCCCGTGGTTTGTACCACTGTCAGTATTGCGCGACGGAGTGCATGACTAGGGACAATGTGTAGTCGTTCGGATAGGACAAAATACCTAGGTACCGTAAAAAGCAACCGTTGGCAGTTGGAATACGATATAAGAGTAGGTCGTAGCGCCGCTGTTCGGCTAAATTTACCTCAGATCACACTGTATGGGATGTGGTCGTCTTCATTAGACCTGTCAGAGTAGAACAGTAGGACAGTAAACCCCATTTCATTTCATGCGAAACAGATTGGCATTTGATTTGTCGAAATCCAGTATAATATTATATCTCTGCTGATTTTGGACAAAAACAAACATACCGTTATAATGATTTTTTCTATAATTTAAAGGGCAATATTGGTGTCAGTCAGTATCACATATTTGATAGAACTGGATAAACACATTCCATATATAATTTTAACACAGAGATCATTGCTACGACAGATGAGTAATAAAGGTTTCAACAATCGGAAGTGACGAACGCTGAAGGAAAACACGAGTTATCCCTCTATATAACTGACTGAAGTGACGAGTGATAACAGGTACGCGATCGAATTTCTGCTCAATAATAATTCCTTCGAAGATCAAAAGTTGTTATAAGGATATCTGACAATTCAATCAAGTAATTAAGTGTCATTAGATAAGAGTACACAAGAAAAATAGAAATAGTCCGTAAATTCCCTTATTTTCATTCCTTCTATACCTTATAAAAACATGGCAATGCACGGACTTTTTCTGTATAATTTCTTTCGTGTTTTCTTATCTAGTGGCAGTCAGTTCTTTTTGTGAATTGTCAGATATCCTCTTACACAACAACTTTTTGTCTTCGAAAGAATTATTAGTGCACACAAATTCGCTTATGTATCTGTTATCACTCGTCACTTCAGTCAGTATATAGAGGGATAACCCGTGTTTTCCTTTCGCGTTTGTCAGTTCCGATTGTTGAAACCTCTATAACTCATCTATCGTATCAATGATCTCCATGTTAAAATTATATTCGGAAAGTGTTTAACCAGTTCTATCACCCATGTGATAATGACTGACACCAATATTATTGTCCTTTAATATAAAAATTTTCTTTGGCAAAACTACTTCGCTGAATGGAACTGTAGCGGTAAGATAGATGCACATTGTACATATTTACCTGAATTTATCACCAACATACAGTATTCTCCATGGCGTAGAGGATATATTAACCTTGGTGGCACGTTCATCTTTATTATGGTAATAAGTGTCTACAATCCATCCATGATCATTCTCGAATCTAAAAGAAACGAGTATTGTCACCATTAGTTTAAAGGTAAATGCGTCACTGCACCCCTTAATTTGGTTCAGCATATGGCAGCATAGTTACGGTTATTATTTATAAAACAAATTTGGGAAAATCACTCAACTAGGATAATATTAAATGGCTAAACCTCTATGATTTACGTCAACGCATAGTATTGAATTGGATTGCTCTGATGTATTATTCTAATTAATGACTGCTGATACCATTAAAAATAATGAATTTATTGACCTGGGAAAATTCCTATACCTGCCAATAGAAGCATCGTACACAGAAAAATGTCTGTTAACCTATAATTTCTAACTTATATTTTAAAATGTTATCAAGTTTAATATTGTGTTGTATATATGTTAAGAAATTTTTGTGCATGCTGTATTTTATTTGTATTATACTAAATGTTATACCTGATGGGCCGTTGGTAGCTCCCTCTCCCCGCATCCTGTAATAATTTTTACTTTTGAAAGGCACCGTTCGTCGTGGACCGTCAAGTGTAGGCACCCCCAGAAGCCCCATTGTCCCCTCCCGCAACACTTTTTGGGCTAGCTACAGACCTGAATTCAACTGATTATAGGTCTATATAACGTTCAAAGAAATCTTTTGCAAATGAACTTACCTGTGAATGGATTCGATGCTTGTATGTAGGATTTTATAATCCTGTCGATAGTATATATATTTATATAAATACGCTACAATTAATATAAAACACGTAGCTGCTAACGCACAATAGACGTCACGTGATTTACGCCGTCTGCACAAAACTAAACAGCATGCCATCATAGGAGTGTTTCAGTTACTGTGCTGGAACCTATCTATTTAATACATATAAACATATATATTTGAGATATACTGAAGGTGTTACATCTTGAAACTAAAAGATTAAAAATCGAACGTAATGCTTATTGATATTCTAAAGTGTTAAACACTATATACAAATGGAAACATTATTGACTTCATTCTGATCAGGAGATGTCCGAATTTTCCATCCGAAATTCATACAATTGGTGGTTTGTATGTTTTAATGAGCTTAGAAGGCCGACGACTGGAGCCTCCGGATCTACGGTGTATAACATTTTTGACACCGCCAAAAGTCTTTCCTACTCACATTAAACATAGGTCAATATCCTCGGCTTTTTCAAATGAGTTTAAAACACACTTTAATCGTCTTCTCGGCTTAAGGTTGGGCATTTATCTACCAAATCATTTCTTGGATTCTTGTTAATCAAACTCAACATGAATGCTAGACCATTTGCTAATGCGCCTCTACATTTGTCAATATTTTTCGTTTTCTGTCCTTTTTCAAATCTTATTCGCGAACATATTAGTTTATTAGACTCTGTATGTTATTGGCTAATTTTTCATAAAAGGTGTAAGTGGTCTGTCAATGTTAATTATGCTATTGCCAAAGGCAGTAAAGATGACTGAGTGCGTCTAGATTAAATCAAATATAGATATTTATGCAATCTTTTGATTACGTCGACGTGGTCTGGAATAAGAGTGTAGTAACGATTAAACTAAACATGAAATTTAACAACTACATATAATAATAAAGGTCATAGACGTAAAGTACAATTTAACAAACACTTTAACAGATAACAGTATACAATTCATTTCTTTACGTTTCCAATTTTCGATGTGATACAGATTTTAATAATCCGATGTCAATTGACGTGCAGATTTTGGATTAGTGCCGCTGAACACAGGGAGTGTTTATATAAAGTATTTGGAATATATACAGATATCGTATATTGCCCAATTTAGGACATATGAACAGAAAGTGATAAAGGGTCTCAATATCTGATTTACACAGAGGACAATTGCAAGTTGGGTAAATATTAGGTTTCCTTCTACATAGAATTGAGTTCCTGAGTGTCGACGAGTCATGCTTCAAGATTATAATCCGGATATAATGGTCTTGACAAATGTTTATCTTAAAAACAACTTATATTCATTTAATGATTCACTAGAATCTAGCTTAAAAGACAATTCCTGGGTATTGATATCGGAAGTCTTTGTTTAACATCACAAATGAATAAATTAATATCACCTGTAATATGTGACTTCCGTGCACAGGCGAAACCCAGCATTTGAAGTACTTTTGTATACTCCTAGAAGAAATGTACAGAAATTGGTTTGGACTTGTTCACTATCGGGTCTATATTCGAATCTCCATATTTCAGATATGTACAATAATATTGGTCTTATTATATAGTCAAATATCTTAAAGGATGTTTTCAAATGGACGACAACTTCACACATTTATCACATTTTGTTGTAACTCTAGAATTGTCCACAAACATCGCACATATTTCACATTAACTCTGGCACAGAGGATCGAACACGCGCCAAACTCGAACTCATCCAAATTCATTTGATCCTAACATAAATTTGTAGTTTCATCTAACTTTCATTTAGAAGGTCCACAACCTTGACATTTCATGCTTTTACATGGTTTCCGTACACTGTAAAAATATGTTTTAAAATCCCTACTTTTTGTTATTTGAAGGAAATTATCCGTATTATCACAGAAATATCTGTGATTTGAGACAAATAACTCGTTTTTTTTACCATAAAATCTGTGGTTTTAGTTGCATTTCGGTCTTAAGACATAAACATCGGAATTTTTTCATACTTTTCAGTATATTAACTGATAGAAACTGTTTATTAACAACATAAATTGTATTATTAATCAAAAGACATGATACGCCAACATCAAAGGGTGACGTCACATCTGTATTTTAATCCAGAATAACCTGTATATTAACGGCACTGTTCCGTTAATTCACATAGTTATACTGTTAGATTCGGCGAATGTTTGAATGACACGGGTAGCGGAGGGGAGGGGGGACGATTTTCACGAAATTCGAAGGTAATTAAGATGTAACGCTGATACATTTGAATGTTTGTGAACACTGCTGGATCCACGAGCTAAAAACCTAACACCGTGTCAATGTCGACAGATTGATGAAGATCAACCATTTGGAGTAGTGGTTAGAATGGCCCGTTACTCAACAGTTGTTTTTGCCCATTTATTCATTTGGGATATTATTCCTCATGTAACACTTACCTTCGACTATTGCTGTGTATGCAATAAATTCTCCAAATATCTTAAGTAAATATAAAATATATGAAGCAAATTTAGATAAGCTTTTCGATGTTTAGAAATGCTATTTATTGACCACTAAAGTGAATAATATTACTAATCATAATTATGATGATATAAGGTTTATCCGTCAGATATATCAACACGTAGGTAAATACTAATTAAACTAATAATTCATTTCTGTCATATACGGAAATTGATATATCTAATTAACCGATTAAAAGCGCACGATCGACCCCTTAATTTGTCTAAATTTGACACTGATTTTATGCTTTTATCAGTCACATACAATGAATTATGGACCATTAAAATAGTCATCAGACAGTTTCTCTTTAGTAATGTGTTTTACATTTTCGAAGTGACATTTGTTATGTCCCCAATGGTCGTGAAATTATCCAGTAAAATCTGGAGAAGCCATTGGATTTTCAAATTTAAATGTGGATTAGTTTCGTTTTTAAAAGTCACATCGTCTTCCGCTTGGCAGTCTTTGGCGGAGCTCTCCTTCCATATGAATAACTTTAGTGCGCTAATTTTTATCTAATGAACTTTTTCGCAATCCCTATTGGGACGGGGCTCAGACCGAATGTCACTCAAACTCTCTGATATCAAACGAAAATTGCAACCGATTCAGTTACATTGTATCTAAAGTCTCGCCCTTTCTGGAGTCCTACTAATCACCATACTAAACTTACCCTGTCTGTCTACAGTTAGCTCCAATTTGTGTGGAGTGGGGTGATGGATAATTTCTTGTTGCTAATCAACAGCTGTATATATCCTTTGCATATACTTCAGATACCATTTCACATTGTAAATCTTCAATCCAGCCGTGCATTGTATATAGGATCATTGGTTTTAGAGCTTGACGCATTTAAAGTAGCTATCCCAAATTTTCAACATTGAAAACACAAATCAACATTGATGCTATGATCTTACCAGAAAAAGATGGGCTTCTGATATCCAATATTTTAGACAAAATAAACATTTTACCATTGGTACACGAATTGTGTATCATGATGCACTCCATCCCCAGTTCTAGCAAGAGACACGAGGAACGAGGCTAGAAAATTGTACCAAATCCAACGGCGTGTGTAGACTGTAATAACCAAACGCTAGAAATTTGAATTCTATTGAAACTGCTGGCTTATTTCGCCGAACATAACTGATTTGAAATTAGAGTAAAAACGGAAAGCATTGAATGTAAAGTCAGGCTGACACTTGCACGACTTTTGGCCACGATTTTGTCGTGCCCATCAGTGTCCACATTGACACGAACTAGCACGACGAGTTCACGCATAGTTTGCGCATTGTTTACGCACTTCCCGCATTGGCACGACGAGTTTGCGCAAATCGGACTGTGTCGTGCCGACTCGAGTCGTGCCAATGCGTGCCACGAAATCGTGTCAGCCTTACTTAAATCATATACATTCATATTACAATATTATATGCGTTGCGACCCACTTGTGTCAATTTTTAGGTCCCAAATGTTAGCGATTTAGCTCCTTTAATGTGCCGCAAAGGACCACCACGACAAGGTGGTAATAATGAAATGTCTGTTATTTTTTCGCCCAGAAAAATCTTTCTTCTGGCGTGATCTACTGATGTATTAAGTCACCTTTCGCGATATTTTCTACCGCTGTCAGCTTCATTATCGATCAAAATATGTATTTTTGGATCATCATTTGCGAGGAAAATGATTGGGTTGTCTGTTTCGCCTGAGCAAGAACGCAAAATACAATTTGCTTCAGCGCCTCCATGATGTGGCAATGTGATGTAGAGTAAGCAAGGTATTTTGGTTTCCTCTAAGGTTGTTCTAGGATAGTTTTGACTCTTTCAATACTAATCTTGATATATTTTTGGTCCAATCAAGATTAGTATTGAAAGTGTTGAGAATATCTCTACCTGCTTCCAGTGGTAATTACTCTGTCTTTATTTTTCAAGATAATTCCAAATTTCTAACTATTTTAAAGAGCTGGTACAGACAAATGATGTTTATAATGACATAATTGTTGGTTTGGAAAGAATTGTTTGTACCATGTGCAGCGAAAGGCGACTCATATAAGTAGATGACACGAGATTAAAGATTTTCTGGGGGAATTTTAATCACGAAGAAAAACAACAAACCTTTCTATCTTTATTATCAACTTGCCTGATTAGTTTTTTGCTGCATATTAAGGGTAGCAATTATGTCGCAACAATATGGAGACAATCTGCAAAACAATGATCGAACAAGATGGTCCTGCCTTGCATGGCTGGAGTGAAGATTTACAATGTGAATGGGTATCTGAGGCATATCCAAAGGATATATACGAGCTAATCATTAGCAACCGGATATTTATCCGGCTCATATTATGAACTTTGATTTTGAATCTGCTGATGAAGACCAAGAATAAACTAATATCTATATATCTCCCGTTTACTGTGAAGTTGATATTTACATTTTCAGATCTCTTGCAAAGTACCGTTATAATTTAATATTGGTACAGAACAAAAGAGCTAACAGTTGCCAATGGGCATCATATACACTTATTGTAATGTAGGTTTGTCAATATATAACATGATGATCGTTTATGTCAACATAATCACATTTCCCCATATCTTGAAAACCTCCCCTCAGACGCGTGATCACCACACAGATTTCGAATCTTCGCAAAGAAACGGTATAGAAAAACTTGATCTCATAATTTCACAGCCCGGGGTGGTGATTGATGTCCCCACCCACCCACTTCAGCCACCGAAATAATATGTTTTCAAACAACTTAAACCCGCCAGTCCTCATCTGGAAATGACGATCGGTGTCCCAAGCTATATTATACAGTGGCTGAATAAACCGGACTTTCATTATTTTTTTAAACAATGTGTAGGTGAAATTTACAGTTCGTTATCAAGCACAGAACATGCACCACGCACTGTTTTAACGTCTTAAGGAACGTTGTTAGATTTTACCCGAAATCATAAGAAGAGTTACGTGTCCGCATAAGCGGTTTTGAAGTTCACGTCCACACGACTCAATATTTTGAGCTGAGATTTTCAGACAAGTTAAATACACCATTCCTCTATACGCAGACGGAGGTGTATTTCTGAGACCTTGTTAATATCGGGATGGTCCCCTAACGAAAAGAATGATCCGAGATCTGAAAAAGATCACGTAAAGAGAATATGCCGAAAATTTCAGTCAAATTACTTCACTCTGAGCCGAGAAAACCGAATTTCAAGCCTCCATTGTCAATGTTACCGTTGTTACGATAATAAACAAAGTCTAGATTATCTATTTTTACGGTAACTCATGAAGAGTCATTGGATCGCAGATCGGATTCAAATCTGTTTTAACTCATGGTCTTGTCATGTTAATAAATGTCTAATAGTTCATATAACATTTAAGGCTCAAATAAACACCTGTAATGGGCAGATTTAAGTCTTACATTGTGTATGTTTAAAGTTCCAATTTCATATTTTCTAAGAAAGTCAAAACATAATTATTTCTATGTCGTTTGCTCAAAAGGTTACAACTCACTATTATATGATCATGGGCAAAATTTTGGGGGCATTACAAAGGCTGACACCCGCTTGATAGAGGAAATAGTTACTCAATTACCTCCCTTGTTTTCCCATTCCTCTCCATGGACGGCCATCTTCAAACGTTTGAATTTGAAGTTGAAAATGATATTTTTGCCAATTTCTCAACTGGCAATAGTGAATTATAGGATTAATAGGATTATTCTTTAACAAGGTAGGACTGTTTATAGGTTCAATCTATTTTAGGGCTTTATTTTAATACATTTTAAAAATATAACTTAAAAAAATGCTATTGGAACTTTAAGTAACCCAGAAAATCCTATTCGGTATATCCTTACAAACTATAGCCACACGAAATGAAATGAAATGGGTTTAAACGTCCTACTGATCTGCTCCGATTGGGCTAATAGATCAGGAGCCCAGAGGGTCGAACGTAGACGAACGAGGTACCAATATCTGACCATGGGTGTGACCCTGGTGACCCCTATAATGACCCCAAAAATTGGTTAAACTCATACATTCGAGGTACCGGCCAAAAGCAATTTTAAATGAAAGAATACACTCTACTGAGTACAAAATTGTCCATAACAGACGATTTTGGCCCTGGGATGGCCCAAACTGACACCCCAAATATGAACCCCAGAGGGCTTGAAAAAAAAATTATATTCATACATTCGAGGTACCAGTTGAAACTAATTACAAATAGAAGAGTATATCCCAATGAGTATGAAATTACCCATAACAGACGATTAGACCCCTGGGGTGGCCCAGACTGACACCCCAAAGCCAAAGGGGGAGGGGTGGGGCAAAAATGTGTACAACTCATTGAGTGCGAAATTGCTCATAACAGAGGATTTTGGCCTTGGGACTGCCCAACTGACACTCTAAATATGACCCCCCGCCCTCCCTGGGCGGCTTAAAAAAAGCGTTATATTCATACATTCGAGTTATTAGTTGACATTAATGTTAAATGAAAGAGTATATGCCGCTGATTACGGTATTGTCCATAACAGACGATTGGGCCCATGGAATTGTCCATAACAGACGCCATAATATCGACCTCGAGGCTCGAGAAAAATTTATATTCACACATTCGAGGTATCAGTTCTATTTAATTTTAAATGAAAGTGTGCATCTAGCTGATAACGAAATGACCCATAAAAGATGATGGTTCAAACTGACAAAATGCATAAAATGGTATTGTGAGGCACCCGATTCAACTGATGTTAGTCGCTTCAAGAGGACTTGGGTTAGTGGTGTTAGCCGCTTCAAGAGGACCTATATTATTAATTTATCATATATATTATTAATTTCCCTTATTGAAGCGGTTAACATTAATGTGAGGCCAGATTGAAACAAACTTTTGTCACCAACAAGTACAATCATGGACATAAGAACTGCACCTGTAGTGTTAATATTGTTTTCATACCAGACCAACTTGTGATTAACCCATCAGGAATCACCAGGGGGGTAAACAAATATAAAAAATTCTTCCTGGCCGGCATCCAGGCTTTGCAGCATCGTTGACAATAGTGTAGAAAAGTTTATGGAACCATCGGCTTTGTACAATTTATTTCAAAATATGGCCCAGAACATTTCATGCAGTCCTCGGCAAATCAAAGAGGGGCGGGGGGAACTTGTCAGTATATTTTTTTTCAAACCTAGGGGGCAAAATTTAGGATGTCAGTTAGGACCATCTCAGAGCAAGAATCATCTTAATACAAGGTACTGAGCGACGTTTCAACGTTATCAAGCAAACGATGCAGATATGTCCGTTCCTTGGGTTTTACATCTACTTCCATCTAGAAAGTGGGCGTGTGGGGGGGGGGGGGCGGGGGGGAGGGGTCGCAAGATTTGTTAGAATAACCTTTTTCAAGCCTAGGGATGTAAAATTTAGAGTGTCAGACCAAAATCGTCTATATACATGTACAAGGTACTAAACGATGTTTCCACAAGGATACTCTCGATGTTATCAAGCAAATGATACAGATATGTTCGCTCGTTCCTGGGGTTTTACGTCCACTCCTACCTAGGATGATAACACAGACAATGCAAATATATAAATAGTACACAAATATACAAAGAACATGCAACGCAAACACAACAATGAAATACAATAAAAACGCAAGACCTTCGATTAGGGGCCATTTATAACTGAACCATCACAGCGGAAACTCTTTCAAGCATTAAAAGGCAGTGGGCTGGCAACCTATTGATTTATCAAGATCAATGTATTTAAAACTATTAAAGGGAAACCAATTAACCTGGACCATATATAACAAATAATTTAAAAACAATGTGGGGGTGTAAATCTGTTATGAGCCATTTTGTACTCGGTGGGGGTCTATACTTTCATTTAAAATTAGTTTCAACTGGCACCTCGATTGTATGAATATAACCATTTTTAAGCCCCAAGGGTCATAACTATGGCGTCAGTGTGGGCCGTTTCAGGGTCACAGGCGTCTGTTATGGACAATTCCCTACTCAGTCACGTGTAATCTTCTGTTATGGACAATTCCGTACTCAGCGGGATATATTATTTCATTTAGAATTAGTTTGAACTGGTACCGTGAATGTATGAGTATAACCCTTTTTTAAACTCAGGGGGGGGGCATGTTTTGGGTGTCAGTTTGGGCAGTGCCAGGGCAGAAATTCGTTGTGAGCAAGAGAATTAGTTTTGAGCGGTACCACAGATTCTATGAGTATATCCTATTTCCTCACCCCACCCCCTTCCCAACCACCCATTTTCGGCTTTGATGTGTTGGTCTGGGCCATCCCAAGGGTCCAATCGTCTGTTATGGGTAATTTTGTACTCAGTGGGATATACTTCCATTTGAAGTTAGTTTCAACTGGTAACTCGAATGTATGAATATGACCCTTTTTTAAGCCCCTGGGATGGGGTGCCACTTTGGGAGGCCCAGGGCCGAAATCGTCTGTTATTAGCAATTGTGTACTCAGTGAGATGCACAGTGAGAATCATTTTTGTAACGTAGCTTTAATAGAAATACAGTAGTTTTAGTTAAAACAACAATTTATTCAATAAACTGAAATGGATTGAACAACAGGCAAAGGCCTATATTATCTCCAAACATATTAAATAGTTAAATCTTATGTTTACAACAAACAATGGTAGACATATGTATAGGTAATGAGTTACAAACATAATATATACATTTCTTGGAGTGTAATGTTTAGATATATGATTTACATTTAAGGTTATGAAAATAGAATAATATTACATAATGTAAAACAGTTTTAATAATTAATTTTTTTTAAAAACCGCTTGCTATCTATTGCAAATATATTAGAATTGGTTTCATCTGAAAGGTCAGGGTTGCCATATAAGATCAGGTCCATTGTAACATTTTGTTTAAGCTGGTGTATATTATTTTGGGGAAATGTTCTTGGGGCAGAGTAGGCTGGGCATATGAAAAAATAGTGATAATTATCGTCATCTGTAGAATTTCAGTTTGGGCACATTTTTGTTTCACACAGAAAATGGCGGAATAAGTGATTTTTTAAGTTACTAGCTTTATTTCTTAATTGACAATGGATAATATTCTCTTTTCTATTTCCAGTATTATAATATAAAGATGGTTTAATTAAAGGATATAAACGAGAAAGGTCTGATTTAAATGTACTTGACGTTTGTGAGTTTTTAATATGTTCTGGTAGATTGTTCCAAATTTTAACTGTACCAGGAAAGAAGCTATAAGAATACGAATTCGTTTTACAAAAAGGATGGATTGAGGTTTTGATTTTCATTACGAAGGTTATAATTGGACGCTAATGGTTTAAATTCATACAGGTTTTTGTTTAAACATAGTTTATTGTACTAGAACATAACTAAAGTACAAACGGATTGGGACAAAAGTTACGAAAACTTACCGATGCCCTCTCCACATACATTGTAAGTGATAGTTATAATAGTACAATTGTTAATGTAGCTGCCGCTTTCGTTGCTACGAGAATATGGCCTTGGCGTTTAGGAATTGGTGTTAACACGTAACAACATAATGTTCTTTTATAAAGACGTATAATTCAATGATTCGAAATAATAATACATGATTGATTGGTGATGTATGATGATAACATTACATTACCGGTACAATTACAATTGCGATTACGGTTACGGTTTCTGAAATATACAAAAAGCAATCTTAAGGAAAATGTACAAATTCAATGACTAATTATGTCTCTTAATTTGCTTATACAGGGCCTTAGAAAACGAGGCCAGACCGGGCATGGTCTGCAGCCAAGTTCTATTTGACAACTTGGGGGATTTACAATGTGCCAGTATGCATGGAACAAAACCAGACAGCAACCCACATGTGCAAAGTAAATTACAAATTGTAGTTACTAAAATAAAATGATACTTCTCTACTTAATAATTATTTACTTACAAACACATTAAGCATTCCTACAACTTGATCGAACAACCAAAAAGCACGAGGTCCCTACTTCCCCTCTTGATATCGAGGCTCATTGGAATTTACAATAATTGGAGTTACCTCCCCTTAGCCGCTTGTCACAGGACGGACTGAATTAATAGTTATCAAACAATAATAGATCTAATATCCCGGCCCCTTTAAATGTGAAACATAGTGGAACATTTAAAACAAACAGTAACTTGAATCATTAGATCTAGATAAAACAAAGTAGTGTCACTTATTAAACTATCACGAAATCAAAGTTGAAATTGTCACATTTGTCTTCATTGATCTTGACTTGAGTCTATCACTTTTTGTAACATCAGATTAATAGAAATATGTTTGGTTCACATGCACTAAAACTAAATTAAGCCTAATTGGTTTATTTGCTTAAATATTTTGTTATTAACAGTCCATATATTATAGCTTGGCTAGTCACTTAAAGAGTTCTGAATTATTATGAGTATTCTTTATTCAGTCAATTTACTCCTTCCAACAATACACATTTCACAATAGGTCGCTCGAATGTACCATTCTTGGTTCTAATCTTTACTTTTCTAACCATACCATCTTGTGAAGGGAAAGTTTCTACAATTCTACCAATGGGCCAGTTACATCTTGGGGTATTTTCATCGACCAATAAAATGACATCGCCAGTTTGTAGATTTCTTTCTTTATAATACCACCTTTGTCTTTCTTGAAGAAGGGGCAAATACTCTTTTAACCATCTCCGCCAAAATATTTCTGTCATATACTGTACTTGGCGCCATCTTCGCTTATACATGTCCTGCTTGACGAAATTACCAGGTGGCAGGATATATGGAGATCTCATCAAAAGAATATGGTTAGGGGTGAGAGCTTCTAAATCTCTGCAATCTTCTGATACAGCTGTTATAGGGCGACTGTTTACAACTGACTCGACTTCACACATTAAGGTATTTAAGCTTTCATCGTTGAGCTGTTGTTCTTGTAATAAACCATTCATCACCTTTCTTACTGTCCTAATACAACGTTCCCAGACACCACCATGGTGAGATGCTGCCGGGGTGTTGAACAGCCATTTTATGTCTTCTTGTAGTAAGAAATTGTGAATGTTGCCTTGGTTCCATGCAGCAATAGCAGCCTTCAGTTCTCTATTACCTCCTACAAAATTAGTACCATTGTCGCTTCGTATTTCAACAGGTCTACCTCTTCTTGAAATGAAGCGCCTTAGAGCATTTATAAATGAGTCTGTATCTAAAGAATTTGTAACTTCGATATGAATAGCGCGAACATTCAAACATGTAAATAAACATACATATCGTTTCGGGGAACTTCTTCCTTGTTTGACATAGAGTAAGCACCACAAAACCAAGGATAGACACGGATAGCTAGACAATTTATCTACCAGATACATCTAATTTCTCCTCAAAACTGTTGACTTACAAATTCTGCCCACTAAATATTACAACAAACTTAGTGAAAGTACATACAAATACATAGTGAAGTTCCGGCAAGAAAATACAGTCGGCAGACGCAATTAACTATAATAAAAACATAGGCAGCATACATAATCAGAAATATTATTATTATTATTATTGTCAACATTTATATAGCGCACGCTTTCACAAAATGTGTTCAGATGCGCTGTACAATATACTTTACATAAAAATTACAACATACATTTAAAATCTATAATAATTGTATAAATTAAATCATATTTTTAAAATCTATAATAATTGTATAAATTAAATCATATTTTTAAAATCTATAATAATTGCATAACTCAAAACAGTAAAAATAAATCTATAAATACCCCAAAAAATAAATAAATCTATAAATTAAAAGCTTGTTTAAATAAAAGTGTTTTCAATTGCGATTTAAAACTCGATAAAGAGGTAGAACTTCTGAGAGTAAATGGGAGCTTATTCCACAGTTTAGGGGCCTGCACTGTAAACGATCGTTCACCGTAAGTTTTCAGTCTAGCTGTTTTACAGACAAGAGAATAATGATCACTTGATGACCTCAATGTACGAGTTGGGGAATAGACATCTAAAAGGGACGATAAATACAACGGTGCCATATGATTTAAACATTTAAAAGTTAAAAGAATGATCTTATATTGAATTCTAAAAACAATGGGTAACCAGTGAAGTTGAATTAAAACAGGGGTGATATGATCATTATATTTACTTTTGGTAATGAGTCGAGCTGCCGCGTTCTGAACCTTTTGCAGTTTATCAGTGAGACGAGATGGTAAACCAATAAGCAACGAATTACATTGATCTAATCGTGATGTAACAAGCGCTTGAACAACAGTTTTGATGGACTCAACTGGCAAATTTTTACTTATTTTACTTATATTCCTCAGTTGAAAATAACAAGATCTGCAAATATTACTAATTTGTTTTTCCATGGAAAAGATAACACCGATGTTACAGGCTGAAGATGTTGGGATTATTTCATGCTCACCAACTAAGAGTGAAACATCTTTATCAAACTTAGACACTAAACTGTTTGATCCAAAAAGAATATATTCAGTCTTTTCGTCGTTCAGTTTAAGGAAATTGATTCCCATCCATACGCGAATTTCACTAATACATTCTTCAATTTGATGTTTGTCAAATCTTTTTTTATCTTTAAGATATTTATGTATGTTTTTAATGAGTCGATTATTTTGAGAATTACTTAAGTTGTCATCACCCCATAATAATGTACTAATATTTATGTTAATATTATCTGGCGTGTTGTTTACCAAGTCGTGGCGCCGTGTCTTGTAATTTGGACAGTCCAGGAAATAATGCTGTGCGTTTTCAATTGTATGGCCGCTGTAAGACTTTGGTCTTAGGTCTTTAAGACCATATTGTGTCTTTGGAAAATTATTAAATTCTCTGACTATAAAATTAAAATCCCACGTACCTAGTAAACGTGAAATAAAAACGATACATAATAAGTCAGTGATGTTTTGGTAAAATCATAACCTATGACAAAACTGTCCATCACGTTCTTCCTGTTATTGGACCTATGGTTAGTAGACATAATATGGTATCAGCACCTGCTTTATTTGTGTGAAATTTAGTAGGTTATTACGCATTTGGAATGGAAATTAACGTCAAGACTAAATCTTGGACGTGTAGGGATGGGGGTATAAATTTGAGTGTAGATCAAGCCCCGTTAGATACTCTCCCAGATATTCAAGCAGCCATTATCTGTTGAGAACAAGGGACCTGCGAAATCATCCAGCTTGGCAATAAAGTTCTTATAGCTGAAATACTGTAGTATTGTTTTACGATCACAAGACACAACAAGAAGAAGTCCTAAAAATACCAGTAGTACTACACCGCATTCGCAATTTTGATTTCAGTGTACTGCAGTTATGGCGTAGTTTTGTATGAATTATCACATATTTACGTTCCCCTGTACATAGGACGTCCGAAATAGCTTTTGTATTTGGTTTTGGTTTAATATTACGTTTAAAAATTGACTTATTTCTAGATGTTTTAGTTGCTGTGTTCAGTCGGTTCCAGGCTTTGATGGTAGAGGGGAAGAAGGATTTTTGGAATGTTGTAGGACAAGTACGTAGGGCATTCGTTATTGTAAATTTCGTATATAGTTGTGAGTTTCCTTTGATGTCTCCTTTCGACCAAGCTTTCCCATCCTGTTTCCAGATATAGCGATTATTTGCTTGCATATATCGGTAAACCGGTAACAATGCGGGCAGCTTCTAATTGGATTTTTTCTAGTTTTGCGCAGTCAGAGTCATTACACCCATCCCAAACTTGGCAACAGTATTCAAGATTTGGTCTTATATATGTTTTATAGAAAATGTCCAGTGAGGTTTTATTTAATGAATATTTCAGTTTTCGTAGAATACCAAGTTGTTTGCATACCGAAGAACATATAGTGTCAATGTGGTTTGACCACCTAAAGTCGCGAGGTGTTTATGTGTGGGGACTATTTCTAATTCTATGTCACCGAGTTTTAAGTTTGGTAGATGTGTATGGGGATTAAATGAAAATAACAGGACTTTTGTTTTACTAGGGTTAAAATTAATTAACCATTTTTGAGACCAAATGTTTAGGGTATTTAGATCATGGTTAAGAGATAATTCTATATCATTAATCGTTTTTCCGTTGCAGCCCAAAGCTGTGTCATCAGCAAATAAGCGTGCTATGTTTGTCAATGTATCTTGGATGTCATTTATATAGATTAGGAAGAGGAAAGGTCCCAAAACAGAACCCTGGGGAATTCCTGACATTAGAGTTGTATCGTGTGATCTAACATCTCTGATGGTTACGGCCTGTTTCCTGTTACTGATATAGCTTGATAGCCACTTGAGACACGGGTTGTCAATACCGTAGTTTTTTAGTTTATGTATCAAGCCTCTGTGATATACTCGATCAAATGCTTTTGATATATCAAAGAAAACGTAGCAGGACAGTCTGTGGTCCTCGAACGCGGTGACGACATCGTGATATATTTCAAGAAGTTGATGAACAGTTGAGTGTTGTGGTCTGAATCCAGTTTGCAAACCGTGTAGGAGGTTTTTGGACTGAAAGTAATTGTAGAGATGTTTGAATATTATACGTTCGAGAAATTTACTAACAGTGCTTAAAAGAGAAATGGTTCTGTAGTTTGACGGGACCCATGGGTCGCTCTTTTTGAAGATTGGGATTACATTTGCTATCTTCCAATGGACAGGAAATATTCCCTCAGTAAAGAATAGTCAAGGGAATACATATTGAGTTAATAGTATGTTTAAGTAAGATGTGGCTAATTCTGTCAGGACCACTGGCCTTTCTGGCACTAAGACATTTCATTATATCCATTAATTCAGGCTTAGCAATAATTGGTAGAGAAAATGAACAAAGGGTTCTAGGATTAAAAGTCGGAAGGTTATCATCGGTTGTATTATTGGCAACAGACCCAAAGAAATTGTTTAGCGTTTGTGCCTTTTCAAAGTTTGAGTGGGCAAAGCTTCCGTCGTCTTTCTGTAGTGGAGGAATGTTTGAAAATTTGTTTCTTTTCAACAACTGGTTCATACATTTCCAGTAATTTTCTTTTGGTTTGGATATGTTATTGACGTTATCTAGAATTTTCTCATTATGATTTGCTTTCAGAATTTTTTTGAAATTATTAACTTTGTTTCGTTGATTTTTATATTTTTTAATGTCATTTGGATGTTGGGATTGTTTGGCTTTTTTCCGCAATCTTTCTCGGATTCGGATATCTCTTCTTATATCTGAATTAAACCACGGTTTATCGTTTGGCCTTATGATAACTTCCCTTTTTGGAATTGTGTTGCCTATAAATTCATTTATTTTGCCGTAAAATAATGTGCATGCATCTTCGGTGCTTAAATGTTCAAGTTCGGCTTTCCAGTCAACGTTTTGTATAAGTCTATTGAGCTCATTAAAATTGCCATGCTTGTAAGAAAATATTTCTCTCTTGAAGACTTGGTGTTGTTCGATTTTAATATCTATTTCACAACCTATTCCTTTATGATCTGAGATATATGAATCAACATCAAAAGTTTCGGTAAAAACAACATTGATATCCCTTGAGACTAGAATAAGATCTAAAAGAGACGAACAAGAAGGTGTAATTCTAGTGGGCTCCTTAATGACATTTGTTAGACTATTCGTTAAAAGCAAATCATGAAGCGCACCTGAGCGGTTTCGTAGAACATCAACATTAAAATCACCAAGAAGTACAATTCTATTCGTGGTATTGTATGCGGCGTCTATAGAGATATCAAGTTGGTGCCAGAACTCTTTTGGTATATTTGGATAAGGATTGTGTGTAGATATGTGTGAGACAAGGGGCTAATTCCTTGGAACACTGTTGTAAGACTCTATTTGGAAGCTTATCTGGCCCGCTAGCTTTATCAGGTTTAAGATTACGGATTAAGGCCTTTACTCCTCTTTCGTCAATGATTAGGTCTCTCATGGTAGGGTAGTTATCATGTAATAGTGATGGCATAGGCGCATCTGGTTCTTCTTTTGTGAAGACTGATTGAAATTGGTTATTCAATATTTCAGTTTTGTCCGTGCTATCTGTGTAAAGGGTACCACCCACTTTAAGGGGGCTTTACTCCGTTATTATCTTGGTTTTTTTTTTAGCTTTGATATACTTCCAAATTGTTTTCCGGTTATTGTCCTTAAGACTTGCTTCTAAGGTTTCCTTTGGGTAGTTCTGTTCTGATTGACGTATATAGTCAAGCAGTAGTAAGAAGTTTTATTTTAATCCCTTCAAGTGTCTGTGATTTGGCCAAAGCTCCCTGGCATATACACGAGTCGGGACAAACAAAATCACATTTTAATTCGTCATCACCATTAGGACAATCTTCGATCGTGTCACAAATTTGTTGATGTTCAATACATACGTAATTTTCTGGCGTTGTCCTACATTTAAAGAAACCCGGACAAGCGCCTATTCTCGAAAAGGAAGAATGTTTTATAAATATTTCATATTATCACAAAAAGTTACTTTAATTATCTTAACCAATTCCCATTGACAATTATACCGATTCATAAATGACTTTAATCAAACAATACTATGATTCACTTAAACATCGACTACATTTACGAAATTCCAAACACCGCCTCCCCCACCCCATTGGAAAAAAACCCGGATTACATCAACGTAAGTCAACTCCTATTACTTCGCAATTTCATTTGTTTAAACTTGGGTTTGTGTTTGGTACAAGTCTATCGTTTACTTCTAAATCATGTGGTGCTTTTGTAGTGGATGCTAGGGTGCCCGGTGGAAACTCACGAGGTTGAGAAGGCGTCCCTATCTCCATGCCACATACGCTCACACCAGGCTCGAAACAACAGCCGCAAGCCAGAGGTGACCGGCAAGCTAGAGGTCGAAGCGCGGCACTCTAGACCACTAGGCCATCCCAACCCCCCTAATAGTTAAAAACTAGCTAATGTAAAGGCAATATATCTGCAGAGAGTTTCAGTCAAATTGATCCACTATGAACCGAAAACTAAGCGAATGAAAGTTCCTCTTAGCCTCGGTCAGCATTACTAAAGTCGGTAAGACAAAACTAGTAGTCTAAGTTATTAGTTGGGTACGAGACTTAAAATCCGTGACCAATTTGCGGGGAAGTTTTGAAGGTGGTTTCTATATGAAAAAAACCTGCTGAAGCGATTAGGCTTGAGTGCCTCTCTCTAAAATATTGGCGGAAGCCGCTAGAGGGCCAAATTCAAAATGGTGGTCAGATGTGTCCGGAAAATATAAAAATTATCTAATATGGGCTTCTGATGCGTCTATTCGTATGTTTTAAGGTTCTCTGAATCGAAATATTGGAATGAAAAATCCATCCAGCCACTAGTTTTGCCAAAAAATCTAAAATGGCCACCATTTTTGGCTGGTAAATAGTTTCGGGGTTGATGTTTTCAATTTTGATGAATTTGTGTCGATAGATGGCAACCAGCAATAATACTCACCGATATTTATCATCTGATATAGGTCTACTCTGTAGTCCACTGGTTTTGATTTTAATTTAATCAACGCTTAATAATGGAGCCATGTAATATTTAATCACGCATGATAATCAACATCACCAACTTATCCAGTCAAAGTCAAAGTTTTACTAATCTTCATCACTTGCACTTGCACTATCACTGCAGGGATCAAATTAGTCATTTAAACGTCCTGGTAATGCCGGGTTCACATATTTAATTGACCCGCACTGTCCATTATGGAGCAGTTTCCAACCATTACCAACGGAAGAGTGTTTGATCTCAGACTTTCAGTAATTAAGCATTAAATAAGCCTGAAAATAAAATAAAGACAAGACACAACTATCGTTATGCTCGACGATGAACTTAACTACTGAAAATCGGAAGGATGAGGAGGATGCCGGTATTGTATTTTCATTGCTGGTGCTCATCTCAGAAGACAACATTGTCACGGTCGTATTTCATCATAGCATCACTATCGGTCGCCCAAATTCTGTTAAATTCGTCTAAACTAATTACCGGTTCGTCTAAACTAATTACCGGTTCGTCTAAACTAATTACCGTTATTGTATTTTCCTTGCTGGTGCTCTTCTCAGAAGACAACATTGTCACGGTCGTATTTCATCATAGCATCACTATCGGTCGCCCAAATTCTGCTAAATTCGTCTAAACTAATTACCTGTAATATATTAAGGCTCGCCCAGACTTTCTACCTGCAATGCACGTGCATACAGATAGTATATAAGCCGGCCAATCGGGCTTGTTGGGGGATGAATTATGACAGTGGTACTGAGGACTCGATACTGCCAACAGGTACTTGGGTGAGTGAAATTATATACTATTCAAAAAAAGTAGGGGATATTTGATTTTGGTTGCATAATATACTATTCAAAAAGGAGGGGATATTTGATTTTTAAGTGTTATTAAAGTCACCTAATGAAACTGACGAAGAAACATATGACAAAATGAAATGAAGTTCACATTCATCGATTTATTCCAAATGATCGTTAGACTAAGTAAGGCACAGACTGACCATTATAAGGGTAAAATGATACCCGGGGTCAAACAGCAAAGTTACCACAGCATCACAACAAAGTCAGTAACGGGTAAACCCCCCTCTGTTTGTCAAACAAGCATTGATCCGACGTGGCATACTCCTAATGAGACGTCTAAGGTCATTTTGGTCCAGAATGTCCCATTCCTGTTGCAACGCAGCAGCAAGTTCTTGGACATTGGCAGGACGTTGTTGACGTTGACGTAACCTCTGTCCAAGCATGTCCCAGACATGCTGGCCCCAAGGTAATGTGGTGATGTTCTGTTGTTGGAGGTAACCTGTAACGATCCTGGCCCTGTGACATCTTGCGTTGTCATCCTGGAAGATGAAACGGCGGCCATGACGTCGTGCGAACGGCACAACGTGGACTGCCAAGATGTTGTCCCGGTAGTACTGGCCTGTAACACGCCCTGCAACAACATGTAAAGCCGTTTTTCCAGCAACAGTGATGCCTCCCCACACCATAACAGAACCACCCCCAAATCGATCATGTCTGATGACGTTAACGTCTTGGAAGCGCTCGTTTCGACGACGCCACACCCTCCTACGTCTTTCTAAAAAATCAACAGTGAACCTTGACTGATCTGAAAACATCACATTGCTCCAGCGTCGATTATCCCAGTGTTGACGATCCCTACACCAACGACGTCTTGCCTGAATGTGATGATCTCTCAAACAAGGGATCACGCGAGGACGTCGGGCGCGAAGGTGACCCCTATGCAGTCGATTCTGGCCACTCACTCTCACACCAGTGTCTGTTTGAAGACGAGCGCTGATCTGATTTGTTGTGATGACACGATTTCTCAAGGCCAAGGTACGGATAAATCGATCCTGGGCTTGAGTTGTCGTCCTTGGTCGACCTGAGCGTAGTCTGTCCTGTACAGATTGTGCATCACGGTATCTGGACCATAGCCTGCTTATGACTGGGAAACATTCATCGTCCGCGCCACAAACGCCCGTGTTGTGCCGATCTGTAGCATGTCAAGGGCACGTAACCTTTCATTTTGGGTAAGCCGACGCATATCAAAATTTGTTTTCTGGTCACTAAAACAATTAAACTGATGTTTCCACCCTGGAATTCAATGCCACAATGACTGTAACATTCAACGTCAGAGTCGTGCAAATCTTGGGTTGGACCCCCATGATGATCCAAAGCATCACCCGCATTCCATGCGGTAGCTATTGGTGCGCTTGGGCGTCACATGATGATCCCAAGCATCACCTGCATTCCATGAGGTAGGTATTGGTGCGTTTGGGCGTCACATGTAACTGGAAATGTTTTTTCTGTTAGGTTCTATAGGGACTTTTTTCGTAGTCATTTGCATATTTTAGTATTATGCCCCCAAAATCAAATATCCCCTACTTTTTTTTGAATAGTATATTTACCAGGTCAAAAATGGTGGCCATATTGGCAGAACTAGTGGCTGGATTAATTTTTGATTGCAATATTTCGATTCAGAGACCCTTAAAACATACGAATAGGCACATCAGAAGCCTATATTACATAATGTTATATATTTCCCGCCACAACTTGGCCACCATTAATCGGATAATCACGAAGGAAAAGTTTGAAGCTAATCGAACAACAATCCAACAAATATCGCAGGCTATCCTTGACATTAAGAGTTGATTATGGTTTGGATTCCATTACGTGTACGCTTACACCAGAAATACTAGACACTGTTTACTTCCATCCGCAAACGCCAGCATGGGGACACAAATAAACTTCTTAGGTACAGGCCACAGTTATTTTAAACCCCGGCATAGTTTATCAAGGGAGCTTCTTTTCTGCACCAATGCAGTATGCTACGAGGGAAATTATGTCCAGACAGGGGCTCCACTGCCTACTCTTTTGTTAACATTCAAACTGACAAAGGTTCCATCACGTGCACGCCACCATTTTTGGGACACCGGGGAAGCCATACTGGACACAGACCATCTGGTTAGTGAACCAGCGATACAGTTACTCTTAATTTTTGACCAAAGTCAAGGAGAATTGAAATTGGGATGTGGCCAAAAAAAAAAAGCAATAGTGTATTCCGTAAAAGAAACTTGCCTATAAACAACCCAAGAAAAGGGATTTAAATTCTAAATATGTTTTATTATAGCAAAGCTAGCGTATTTTCAATTATGATAGATATATTGAAAGTATACATTGGAATACATATCAACATATAAAATTGACTCTCTTCTGAAATAGATTCCTAATTTTATGGGTCGTTACCTACAAATTTAACCAAACGATCTTTTCCTATTCCTATCTGTGTAATTGTCAGGTGTAGCAAGCAAAAACAAATGCTGAATAATTGCTCCCTCGCCTCGTCGACATCAGGCTTCCATACTTAACCGAAAACTGCTTGCTCATGCGCAGTGATTGACTTCCAAGTCGAAATAATTGTATTTTGTTGACCACAGGTACCAAACTGATCCCGCAGTGAATATTCGCTTGGCCGCTACGATCACAGATGACATCGACGAGGCTTAATGAGTACGACATATTAACTTTTTTACTCCGACAAATTAAATTCTCAAACATTTTTTTGAGGTAAAAGAAAAATAAATAAAGACGTTTGAAGTATTTGTAGTTCAAAAATATTTCCTATTTAGTGTAAATGGGTATTCAAATGCAATTCATATTTAAAAACAATACCTTCTGATGTATTTATAAAAGAGAAAGGTAAGACACTTTTCTGTTGACGTTTCTTTTCCGTGAGGTACCTCTGTCGCTATTTACTTCAAAATAGTGAATAAAATTGGGTTACAATACAAATCAACCACCCAGTTACGTTCTATATATATTTCTTTCGATAAAAACACACTTTTCAGATTTTTAAAAAAATGTAAAGTCAGTTTATTTGCCATAAATCACTCGAGATTTTGTACATTTCATCGACATTTGAGTAGAAATGACGGAAAAGAAACGTCAACAGAAAAGTGTCTTACCTTTCTCTCTTATAAATACAGCAGAAGGTATTACTTTTTAAATATGAATTACATGTTTGATAGTAAAGTAAATATTATATCATTTAGCATCAAATATGGATATAATAAGATTAAAAATTTAAAAAATGATAAGAAAAAAACTGAAAGTCAAAATTTTTGAAAATCACATAGACTCTATTATTATAGGTCGGGTGTGCCATAGTAATGAGGGCGTTCCTGTCCCCATGGCCATGTACCTGTGTTGTCGACGTGTGGGTCGTGAACGCGACAAGACAAAGCGAAATAATTGTATTTTGTGGGGGTTTGAAAAAGTTGAAGGCGACGATTGTCGGTTAGTAAGTTAGTTGTAGGATTGATTTTGTGGACGACAAAATACACCTTTATTAATATTATTATTAATTATTTTGGTTCCCTATATCGAACAAAGAGCACACTTTCTTTTTTATATAAATAAAGATATAATTAATTACTAGTACTCAAAAATAGAGAGATAATGGCTCGTACTCAATCATAAAAATAATCAATAATCAACCGCAATGATCAATTAAACAGATCAATAACAGAATACGTGTATGTTTAATCTCAAAATTGCAAAATATAAAGAAGAAAAACTATCACGGGTAGCCTTCAGGTAGGCTAGAAGGTATAATATGGAATGTATCAATTTGAATAAGCCTAATAACAAAAATTATAATCTATTTCAAAATACAAAAGGATAGGTTGAAATTCTATGATAAATTGCCTGGTTTGAATCTGAACCATCTAGTTCTCAGTGCTATAGGCTTAAATCCAACTGACCGATGTATCCGGATGGCTGGTGTGTTGTCATCCTCAGCTAACGACACAAACATCTGATTATCATCAAGCAGTGATTTGGCTAAATGTGATAATATAACTTTAGCGCATCCATTTCCTCGATACTGCTCGTGGACAAATAAGAATCCAATGGTACCGTAGTACGTTTGACTTGCGACGCCAACAAACTCTTGACCGGTTTTAGTGATAAGGGCTAATGATCGAAATTTGGATATTAAAGCCTGACTATATTCTAAGACACCAGTAAGTTGGTATTTTGAATTGCTGCGGTAGAGTTCTGGTGCTTCGTTATGGTTCATCCATTTCAACTTCATCCCATCCGGTACGTCACTATGCAATATATAAGAAACAGTTGGTTATTTTGCAATGAAAGTAACAGTCACAAAACTAACATATTGGTTTCAAAGGGGCAAGCGTGTTAAGAAAAATAGCAAGAAGAATCTGCAATCCCTGGATTTCTCCTTTTAATTAAAATAAATTAGACCATACCACTTTAAAACAAATAAATAGGTTGCCAGGCAACGAAACATACACCCACGAGAGCTACATCGTCCGGGCAGTCAACAAGAACTGTCGCGTATTAAGTAATTATCAGAAAATCATTAGAATTTGATTGGGTTTTATAAAGTTCTGCCCCATGGTAACCTTTAGTATACGAAACATTTAATATTATGGATTTAGCTGTTCAATTATCCATTTTCAAGAAATTCAAACTAAACCATCATTAATGTGTAACGGGGATATAGACAAACGGTTTTTTAATTCGGAATAAAATTGTGACCTCCATAGGGTCCACAAGCTAAAAAACATGATATTTCGTACACTCAGGGGCCATAATTCAGGAGGTTATGGCCCAATGTGCCTGAATATCGAAGGGAACTATGACCTTTGGGTTATAAATGTACATTTCAAATTTCATCAAAATCTGATTAAAATTGTGACCTTTACAGGGTCAACAAGCTTGATATACCATATTTTTACATCATTCGCGTAAAAGTGGCGGCCATTTTGTTCAGCAATTTTGGTCCAGTGTTCATGAAATTCGAACCGAACATTCATTATAGTGTAACGGTGATATAATCAAACGGTTTTTATAAATCAGGTAATGATTGTGACCTCTTGACGAACCACAAGATAATAAAGGCGATTCGTCTTACATTCAGAGGCCATAATTCAGGAAGTTACAATCCGATATGCGCAAATATCGAAGGAAACCAAGATCGTTAGGTTATAAACATGTATTTCAAGTTTCATCAAAATCGAATTAAAATTGTGAGCTCTATAGGGTCCACAACCTTGATATACCTTATTTTTATTACACTATTCGCGTACAAACGGCGGCCATTTTGTCCGTCAATTTTGGACTGATTTTCACGAAATTCGAACTCAACCTACATTATTCTGTAACGGTGATATAATCAAACGTTTTTTGTTTTAAATCAGGTAATAATTGTGACCTCCAAAGGGACCACAAGCTAATAAAGGCGATTTTTTCGAACAATCAGGGACCATAATTCAGGAAGTTACAAACTCATATGTGCAAATATGGAATGGAACCAAGATCTTTAGGTTATAAACATTTATTTCAAGTTTCATCAAAATCGACCTCTATAGGGTCCACAACCTTGATATAACATATTTTCGCACTATTCGCGTACAAACGGCGGACATTTTGTCCGTCAATTTTGGTCCGATTTTCACAAAATTCGAACTCAACCCCCATTACCATGTAACAGGGATATAATCAATTTTGACCTCCAGAGGGACCACAAGCTAACAAGGGCGATTTTTCGGACAATCGGGGGCTATAATTCAGGAAGTTACGATCCGCTGGCCGCAAAAACCAAAAGTTTCCAAAGTCGGTTCAAAATTGCGACCTCTACACTGTTCACCAGCTAAAAACGTGATTTTTTCGTACAACCAGGGGCCATAACCCATGAAGTTACAGTCCGATACATGCCACTATCGAAAGGAACTGAGGTCGTAGGGGGATAAACCTATATTTAACGTTTCATTGAAATCGGATAAAAATTGTGACCTGTAGACTGTTCACAAGCAATTGTGGAAGGACGGACGAACAGCGGCGACGACAATTATACGTCCACATGAAAATGTTGGCGTATAAAAACTTTCATAGATTATACTTATTGCCTATAGACAGTGCCGGACTGGTGGGCCGAGGCGCCACCTGTCAGGTCAGTGACCAAGGTCCACTTAAGTACACATCGAAGGTGCGTCACGAGCATGCGAGCGTCTGGTGGGGGTCTGGGGAGGTTCTCCCCCCGGGAAAATTTTGAAAATTGACAAGCGCAAACCCATTTTCCAAGCATTTCAGACCAAAGCTTCCTATCTTTTCTTTCTACTGTCCCGTGTCCAGTCCTCTCCTTCTTTCTTTCTTTCTTTCTTTTCTCCCCCCTCCTTTCTTTCTGTTTCCTTTTCTTTCTACTGTCCTGTGTCCAGTCCTCTCCTTCTTTCTTTCTTTCTTTTCTCCCCCTCCTTTCTTTCTGTTTCCTTTTTTTCTTTCTATTTTTTCTATATTCTTTATAGGTTAGGCCAATCTGATTAAAACACAGATCCAATTTCGTTTCGTTTTTTATAGTTCAAAATTTCGTTTTTACTTGTCTTTACTACTCTTGGATCTGGAAGACTTGTTATTTAAGTCGTGTTCTGCCTGAAATAAGAGGGGTCAGCCAATCAAATGGTCTGTCGAATCGACCGTTTGACCTTTTCATGCGTGGAACTGTGGGTAGATATCACCAGCGGATAGAAATCAAAACAAAAGAAAAGTAGATTTTAAAAAGCATGGCGGTCGCTAATTGGTTAATCGAATGACTGTCCCGTGCTTGATACCTGACGTCATAGAACGTGAGCTCCCACTATAACTTGTTAGATCTACATGAGTGTAGGCCATCGAAAGTATAAAAAGCGAAACGAAATATAGATCTATATTTTAATTAGATTGAGGTTAGGCCCACTTTTTTTTTAATGAGTTTAGACCCACCTGTCACGGATAGTGGATAGTTGGGCCCAGTCCGGCACTGCATATAGGTTTGCGTGTGGGTGATTGGGGTCTTTTTATAGTTTTTACCAATACACTTACTGCAAAACCAGTTCTTCTTTAGTTATTGTATGAACTATACACCCTGGTGCCTTGATAATCTCGCCTTTTTTCTCAATCAGCAGGTCGTCTATAGCTGACCAAAATCGACTAGGGACCGCTGAAATATCACACCAATTCCATTAAAATCATGCATATACAGAACAATTTTAAAAATAGCGCAATAATGGGGATATGACAATACACTACTCTTTTTTATGGAAATTCTTCAAAAGTAAAAAAAAAAAAAAAAAACCCAACAAGAAGACCGGTTGAAATCCCCAAATAAATAGATGATGCATATTAATTAATGGCATATTTATTTTTTCAAAGGTATCGAGCAAATATCACTCTCTATCAAGATTATCTTGTCCCAGTGTATTGGCCAATGAAATGTATTAGCTCTGCTTAGCTTCAGCTAGAAATGTTAAACATTGAACTTGGTCAAGCGATTCACCTAATGAACATCCACACCAAGGTTAAACATTCTACCTCAATTAAAAGCAGAGTTATGTTCCAAAGTCTTGACCAATCAAATTGCTTATCGCTCCTTAGCCTAGCAGAAAATATTCGCTATCGAACTTAGTCAAGGTAATGGAATAATGAATCTCTATTTTCGGAGTTTCGAGTTTCATCGCTCTCACTTCATTATAACCAAAGTTTTCGTGTCCCAAAGCATCAACCAATCAGATTGCTTATCTCTGCTTACCGTATGCAGACAATGTTCATCACCGAACAAGGCATCCAGTTAATGAACGCCTAAGTCAAATTTGAACATTCTAACTCAACTATAAAGGGGGGGGGGTATTGCGTTCCAAAGTCTCTACCCATCAAATTGCTTATCGCTCGTCTTAACCTCAGCAGAAAATGTTCATTGTCGAACTTAGTCAAGGTATTGGTGTAATAATACTATAGACCAAGCGTCATCAATCTCACTTAATTATAACTAAAGTTATCGTGCCCCAAAGCATCAACCAATCAAACTGCCTTAAGCAGAAAATTGACATTACGTACTCCATCAAGCATGGATGTCACACATGGGGCGGGGGGTCTGACCCCAGCACCACCCCCCCCGCAATTGTTTTCCTGGTGGGGTCTGAATATACTTGGACCCCCCCCCCCCCCAAAAAAAAAAAAAAAAAAAAAAATTAAAAATAAATTGCCCGAAATCTAATAAAACACCAATTTTAGTACTGGAATAGCAATAAAACTTGGTTGCGGCCATCAAAAATATTCCAGCCCGTAAACCTGCTTCGGGCACTTCTAGTTTTGCTTCACAGGCTGGAATAGCAGGAAAACACGTTTTCAAAATTTTCTCCCAACGGTCCCGTCTTCGTGCGTGTGAACGATTGACTGCTATTCGAGTCAGCACGCCATCTTAATTGGGCTATATTAGAACACTTTGAAATTGCTTTATTTACGGGCTGAAATAGCAGCCGTCAAATATTCAACAATTATCTTAGGTGGGGGTCCATACAAGGTAAGCCACGCTTCTTCGCCTCGCGGGGAAGACCCGTGCCGTTGCTGTAAACATGATAAACATTGTATTGGTGTTATGTTTTAGTTTAACCCCGTAAAATATGCCAAACAATGTTTACAGAAGCCTGAAACTTTAAACAAAATTTATGGGGGTACCCCCCGCCCTCCCCCGTTGCGCCCCCCCCCCCCCCATATATTTATTTCACGGCTACGCCTTTGCCATCAAGGCATTCACCTAATAAAACACCTACGCCCAGTTTGAACAGTCTAGCTCAATTGAACAGTCCCCAAGAAATGTCACGGACAGGCAGAAATGAAAATGAAATTTGAGTAACGTACTGCTGTTATTCTCCGAACTGGGCTCACATGGAACAGCTCTTTTTTCAACGTTCTTAATTCTTAGTTCTTTATTCATAGTCCTTAATTGTTATTTCTTCATTTGTTTCTTATTTCGACATTTGTACACTAAAATTAACTTTTGTATCTCAAAATCAATATTTGTTTCACAAATCAGACATTTGTCATATCATATATGTAAGATAGGCTGGCACTGCCAGGCAGGATACGCCCACATTTTCGAGAGATGGATAGAGAACAAGCAATACCGAAAGTGATTTTTCCTACATCATTAAGTTAGAAATTGATATGTGCAAACATCGAAATGAATTAAGATCTTTGGGTTATAAAGGTTCATTTCAGTAGGCTTCAAATTCGACTGGGGATCACGTTGCAAAGTGGGTAAGATGATGGATCGGTAGCCTTGAGGTTGGGTGTTTGATCCCTGCGTTGGGTGACAAAGTTCATCTAGATTTTCTGGCGTGGTTTCCACTTGTTAGTGATAAAGGATGGATGGCCTGACAAGAACAGCTGTCAATTTTGGTCCGATTTTCACGAAATTCGACCTCAACCTTCATTACGATGTAAAGGTGATATAATCAAACGTTTTTTTTTAAATGGGATAATAATTCTGACCTCCAGAGGGACCACAAGCTAAAAAAGGTCATTTTTTTGTACAATCAGGGGCCTTAATTCAGGAAGTTACGATCCAATGGGCGCAAATATCGAGAAGAACCAAGATCTTTGGGTTATAAACATGCATGTCAAGTTTCATCAAAATCGGTTCAAAATTGTGACCTCTATAGGGTCCACAACCTTGATATAACATATTTTCACACTATTCGCGTACAAACGGTGGCCATTTTGTCTGTCAATTTCACGAAATTCGAACTCAACCTTCATTACCATGTAACGGTGATATAATCAAACGGTTTTTTAAATCGGATAAAAATTTTGACCTCAGGAGGGACCACAAGCTAGAAAGGTCGGTTTTTTTCGGACAATCAGGGGCCATAATTCGGGAAGTTATGATCCGATGGGCGCAAATATCGAAAGGAACCAAGATCTTTGGGTTATAAACATACATGTCAAGTTTCGTCGAAATTGGTCCAAATTGCGACCTCTATAGGGCCCACAAGCTAAAACAAGATTTTTCGTACAAGCAGGGGCCATAATCCATGAAGTTTCGATCCGATACATGCCAATATCGAAAGCAGTCGAGATCTTATGGGGATAAACCTATATTTCAAGTTTCGTCAAAATCGGATAAAGAATTGTGACCTGTAGAGAGTCCACAAACAATTGTGGACGGAAGGACAGGGGCGACGGCATAATGTACACATGAAAATCTGGGCGTATAAAAACATTTCTCGAAATTCATCGAACCGGAACATTATGACGACACGAGCGGAAATCAACCAGCTGGCATATAATAAGTCACCATACAATAAAGAAGAATCGAGCAAGCATACAACAAGTAGGCCTACAATCGCACAATGACCGTGACTCACGCGCGTGTTGTATTTCTATATATAAATATATATGATCTAGCTTTAAATAAAATAAATTGAAAGTAGACATATGTTTTTGGATCAACGAAAGAGGACTTCATCTCTTCTAAAGCATGTAATAGCCGATACTCGTATTCAAAGAACGATAGACAAATTAATACTTCCCAGTGAACTGGGATTTCGTATCAAGACGCGTACTTTGACTTTTGAATACCCCCCACCCACACACACAGACAGACAAATTGTATCTGCTTTTCAAGTACGTAAATATGTATATGTCAGAAAATATTTTACAATTCTTAAAACGTATTTGGACCTTCTTATTGGTGTGCAACCCGATATCTTGCATTTCGTGTTATCGCCGGTATTTTGACGTTAAATACCCCCACCCTCATTGGTTAGTGCCAGTCAATTGTTTTTCTTTTTGTAGCAAGCAAAAAACATACTCTCCAGTAGTATATCAACAAATATCGAAAATTTCTTATTGAGATCGTTTTTTAAATTTTAAATCCCTCCATTTCCCCTCACTTAATAAATGAAATGAAAGGAAACGGTGTGGCCCAATGAAGACGGGTATAGGCTATACGGTGTGCTATGAGGTAAATTTTGCCCGGACAACGGCCTACTTTTATATGGAATTCCAACTGTCAAGGGATCTTTTACGTGCATGCCAATGTGTACACGGGGGATCGGGTTGTCGTACCATCCGAACGACTACTCAGCTGTCTTTGTTAGGCCCTCGGTCCTGCATCACTGACAAGGGTGAATCAGGCCGGAAAATTTGTATGAACTTATTCCCAGGCACAGTCATGGAAACATGATTTATGTGAACAATGTGTTAGTCCCGAAATGACCTAGTTGTTTCGAGTGGTTGTTAAAATCCATTTCTCCCTCTATTTGAACACAGAAATATGTCGCTATCAGATAAAGCCCACTTTCAATTTATTTTCGATATCGAAGGCCCTGTCCGATTAAACGTTTTACGCACGTGGTTTCACTAGAAAAATGAAATGAAATGGAGTTTATCATCCTACTGTTCTGCACCTGACCTGGGCTAGTGAAAACGGACATACGCCATACAGTGTGCTATGAGGGAAATTCTGCCCGGGCAGCGGCGCTGCGGCCTACCAGAGCGATTGTTCTTACTGTACACGTGTATTCGATTCCCATTAGTGTATGGTGACTTATTGTATGCCAGGATGATTTCTCCGCATGTCTTCTTAAAGCTGAACTCCGGTTACAAAAATACCGAAATAATGTAATAAAAAGTTCATATAATTATTTACAGGCCTACCTGATCAGACGTTTTGCAATCTTCAATAATTTGGTATACTGTTGGGGGGAAAAACAGCAATCAGTGAACCGTGTGAAGAGAATAAAGCCGGATGTGTATAGCTAGCTGACGAGAAACAAACTGGAAGTGAGATCGGCTAACCTTTCAAGGTCATAAGCCTCCATGTCCGCCATACTTATTTCACAAGTTGGAAACAAGTATGGCGGCTTGCGGGCGTTAACTTTTTTTTTATTACATTATTTCGGTATTTTTGTAACCGGAGTTCAGCTTTAATGTTCCAATTCGATGAATTTCGAGAAATGTATTTGGAGAAATGTTTTGGAGAAATATTTTGCAAGATTTGTATTTGGAGATTTGTATTTTGAAATGTGTTGCGCGAGATTTGTTTTTCGTTGTATTTCGCTGCTGAAATGTAAATATAGACTAATTTTTTCATTTTCTAAAAAAAAAACAACATTTATATTGAAATACATTTTATAAAATCTCATTTTACAAATCTGATATGACAAATATCTGATTTGTGAAACAAATATTGATTCTAAAATACAAATGTTAATTTTTGTGTACAAATGTCGAAATAAGACAACAAATGAAGAAGTAAGAATTCATGACTATGAATAAGAACTAAGAAGTAAAAACACTGAATAAAGAGCTGTTTGGTCTTCCATAGGCTAATGGAGTTGATTCCTTCTTGGTATGGGAACGAAATGAAATGGGGTTTAACGCCCTACTTTTCTAGCCGGCCCGACTAATGAAATTGAAATGAAAAATGATTTAAATGAACTTAAATGGGGTTTAACGTCCTACTGTTCTTCTCCGGGGTGGGCTAATGATGACGGACATACGCTATACAATGTGCGATGGTGGAAATTTTGTCAGGACAGTGGAACTACGGCCGAAGTTTTATATAGAATTTCAACTGTCAAGGATCTTTTATGTGCACGTCAATGTGTACACGGTTTTTCGTCCCATCCGAACGACTAGACAGCTGTCCTTGTCAGGCTCTCTGGAAATCTGGATAAACTATCTTTTGCCAATGCAAGGGTCGAACACCCAACCTCCAGGCTAGCGAGCCACCATCTTACCAGCTTAGCCACCGTGACTCCCACGGACAGACAGACAGACAGACAGGCGCACGAATCCCTTTTAAAAGACCCCTGCTTTCTTCGAAAGGCGAGGGACAATAAAATTTGTTCTCTAACTTGAACATCAAGTCTGGTTGCAACGATCTTGCTATTTAAACCCAATTAATTGTCATCTAATATTAGCAATAAACAACCCCGAAAATCTAAACTGGCACTGTGCACGCCCTAATAAGATGACCGTTTCGTTTTGCCTTTTTCTGTGATTTCAAGTGAAACGTAGTACTATATCAATATGACATATTATGATGGCTACAGTCACCAGAGATATTTCTACTGACTATTTTAAAGTTTCACTCGAATCTTTACCGAGTTAACAACTTGTTGAAATGCGTTGCTCTAAAATCAGTATGAAGTTGTCCATTGAATTTATGAAGTCATGTTCGTTGAAAGTAGTTGCAGTAAATATTAACTATCATCTACACATATCATCTAACAAACCCATGCAATCTGTTCGTGAAATCAGACTGTGTTACGTTATAATGATTAACAATTCCTATTTAATAACGTAGAACGGAATCCTTATACGGCATTTAGTAACTGAACATATGATAAATAACAAAAATTTATATGTAAAACAATCACTGGGTTTATTTCACACTACATTGTACGTTTCAGCAGGTTCATCTTGTGAATGACAAGAGGAACTTGTTGAAACGTAGTGTGAAATAAACTCAGTGATTGTCTTACATATAAATTTGTAGAACGGGATAATTTGGTTTACTATATTTATGTAATGTAGATTTCATTATCTAATTCGTCCATATTTGTTTAATGTGTTAGATGTGCCATCCCTTTAATCCGTTATTTTTGGATACAGTCCACTTAAACCAGTCGGTCAAATCCTTCTCTGAACATACCTAAATTTCAATCACGGTTCATTATCAGAAATATCGGAAAAGATTGCCTTTTGATCCAAATTTTCTTCAGGCTTTGGATAGATCCTCATATTTTCATCCACATCTATTCCATCGTCAATATGATGACTAAAAAGGATTGATTATTCGTCTGACTTCGTTTAATTATCCATTTTGTTCAATTCAATTTCCCAAAATGGCGACGTGTAAACAAAAACACGCGCGATATTACATCGGTAATTCTCGCTATTTGGCGGAAACTACCGAGCAATTATCCAATCATCACTGTTGCCTTTTTTAGAAGAGTGCATTAAATTTAAGGGTGAACGTTGTATATGTCAGATATAAACCTACTCTCCCTCGGATTGATATGATAGAGAACCCTTGGGCCTCGCCCGCGTGTTCTCTATCATATCAACCATGGGACGTCATCAGCGGTTGATATGAACCGAATACATCAACCTCTGATGACGTCATGAGAGGTTGATATGAGATATAACTGCTATGGACATCAAAGAAAAAAACTACTACCAGTTGTATATATACACATATTATGAACATTTATTGCAGTGAGAGCATCGACGGAATTTATTTGAGTTATGTTTTTATATTTTATTACTACAAATTAGAATCCTTGACGCGTGCCTATCATTTCTTTTGATGTGCCTATCATTATTTTTGATGTGCCTATGACATGTCGAATTTTATTCATCGTTTAATAATTTCTTGTCATATTTTCTGCAAATCTATTTTTATTAATTATTTTTCAAATACAGTTTTCCTGAAATATTAATTATCTTCTTTAATATGTTTGTAGATTTTTAGTCTTAAAATGTAGAAAATGTAATGTAAATTAGCAACTTTGTATTAGGTTTTCGTAGATTTCGGGTTCTTTAATGATTTTAAAATGTTTTTCTAGTCTGAGCTTACCAGTCCTTTGCCGTTAAAAAGATAGTTAATTAAAGTTTGCCTGCGCGTCAAGCTAGTTGATTTGATTATTATGTCAATCCCTGTTATTGCAACAGTAGAAATTAGAGATTTTAGTGGCAGTTTTATCCGATTTTTACTTTGCTTTTGTCTAAAATGATAAAGGACCTTAAACATACATTATGCAAGAAATAAATCTGCGTATTGTAGGTCTTTCTTTAGGCCCGAAATGTTATCTAAATTATTAACTAAACATAATCAACTCTCGATAGCATAGGATTTGCCCGATTTGAAATAGATTAGAACGGAACTCTTTATTAAACTCTTAACTAATGTATCTTTAATTCTTGCACGATAAATTTTCTTTTATTAGTTAATTGTATGAATATTGTTAGCGACACCTGTAAATTGTCCTGAACCTGTTACAT
Source organism: Patella caerulea (assembly GCA_036850965.1). Classification (NCBI taxonomy): domain Eukaryota; kingdom Metazoa; phylum Mollusca; class Gastropoda; family Patellidae; genus Patella; species Patella caerulea. The sequence goes on along the minus strand of JAZGQO010000001.1, from coordinate 41,101,780 downwards.
CTGATTACACGGTGCTGTTCAGCTATCCCAACAACCAAATTGTAATATTTTGAAATTCGATGTATAAATAAAGATGTTTTGTAGGTGTTTTGGAAGTATTTTAGTGTGTAACATTGTGAGGTAATGACAAATTAAAACTCACCACCAAAGGTAACCCTTTCTAACCAGTTTATGAAGCCATCAGCCGTAATAATGTTCATCAGTTGCTTTGTATTGGTACCGTAAACAAAATGGTATTTATCAGTATATTTTAGCTGTCAGTAAAGAATTTGCGTAAATTACAAATAGAATGAAATATGGTTTAACGTCACACCTTTCTGGACCGACTTGGCTAATAAAAAAGGGTATACCCCATTTTCTCTATTACGGGGGAGCGGGGGGGGGGGGTTAGCTCAGACAGTATCGCCTCGGCCTCTTATGTCGAATAATAAACTGTCAAGTGCATTATTTTACGTGCATGCCAATGTGTACACGAGACCAACGTTGGAGGGGGGGGGGGCAAGGACCTGCATCGCTGACAAGGGGGTGGGGGCCACGTTGGAAAATCTGGTGGAACTTGCTCTACCAATATCGGTATCGAACCAGGGACCACCTGGTTAGCGAGTCGGCGCCTTCAGACACCGCGGCTCCAAGTGATGACTTTACAACAATACCATTTCAATATTTGGCCAATGACATGAAAGGTGTCTTCAGAGAGAGAGAGAGAGAGAAATGAGGTTTAACGTCCACTCAACACAAACTAGGTCATTTCGGGACTAACATTTGGTTTAATTTTATTTCAATAATTCGCTTGCGCGTAGGGGTCTTTAGCAGTGGGAGGAAACCGGAGTGCCCGGAGGAAACCCACGAGGTTGAGAAGGCGCCCCTATCTCCATGCCACATACGCTCACACCAGGGCTCGAAACCACAGCCGCAAGCCAGAGGTGACCGGCCAGCTAGAGGTCGAAGCGCGGCACTCTAGACCACAAGGCCATCCCAACCCCCGAAAGGTGTCTTCAAACTAAACATTACCTCGTGTTTTTGTGGATGTGGACGAATAACTAATGCTGTAAACTCCGGCCATTGATCAACATAAAAATCCACAGAAGTCCATTTCTTCTCAATTGTATTCTTTACATGGGAATATTCCTACAAATACAACGTCGTGGGTTATCAGGATGAAAAGGGTGTCGGAAATCACAAACAAAATGCCCTTCTCGGAGCCACCATGACTAACATAATATGGTTCAATTTTATTTCATTAATTCGCTTGCCCATACTGGTCTTTTAGCTGTGGGAGTGAAGCACAGTACCCGGGGGTGGTGGGTGGGGCGGGGCACCAGACTGGACAGGCGATTCTTGACTGAGTTGTTTAAATGATAGACATGATGTAACGCACATGCGTTAAACCAAAGGCAGGGAAGACTAATTCATTTGTCAATGTCAGAGGCGCATCCTATAATAAAGATAGGTTGTCAGGCAACGAAACATACGCCCACAGCAGCTAAATCGTCCGGGCAGTCAACAAGAGTTTTCGTATATTCTTATTTTTTTCGGTAATGAAACATTTATAATATTCTGAAATTTGTTTTAACAACTTATCAGAAAATCATTAGAAAATCATTAGTGGTCTAGAGTGCCGCGCTTCGACCTCTAGCTGGCCGGTCACCTCTGGCTTGCGGCTGTGGTTTCGATCCCTGGTGTGAGTGTATGTGGCATGGAGATAGGGGCGCCTTCTCAACCTCGTGGGTTTTGATCCTTGGTGTGAGTGTATGTGGCATGGAGATAGGGGCGCCTTCTCAGCCTCGTGGGTTTCCTCCGGAATAAGATTTAAAAAAACATATGTTAGTCCCGAAATGACCTAGTTTGTGTTGAGTGGACGCTAAACACCATTTCTCTCTCTCTCTCTCTCTCTCGCTCTCTCTCTCTCTCTCTCTTTAAACACTGTGTATAAATTTAAAGTCAATCGGATATTAACTTTGGCCTCTAAAGCGTCCACAGGATTTTCTGAGGTGATCAACGGCCATAACTCTGACAGTAATTATTGGAAATTGCTGAAAAGCAATAGGAGTCTTCGTCTCATGACCTCAAACACTGTGTATAAATTCAAATTTAACTTTAGCCTGTAGAGAGTCCACAAGCAATTGTGGACGCCGGACCGATGGACGGGGGCGACGAAAATAATATACGACCACATTTCAATGTGAGCGTATAAAAAACACATTAAGCAATGTAATGAACACGGCGTTGATGTAATCCTAAGAGAAATAATGGGCCAATTAAGTCCCGGGTTACGCATGTGTTACGTTTGTGTTGTAATGGTGTATAACTGGTGTTCTTTTTACTAATTTAGTGCCTTAACCTGACCCCCTCCATTTGACACTTAATGTTATCTTTAAATGTAACACTGTGTTTTGGTCTTCTCTTCTTTGTATGAGCAGGCCAACTAAAAAAAGCGGTTGCCAGGCAAGGTACACCCTCATTTTGCACGAGATGGATAGTAAGCAACCTAAAAACATAAGCCATTTTTGTACAATCAGGCGCCGTAATCCAAACAGTGACGGACTGAAATGCGCAAATATCGACAAGGATTGAGAACTTTAGGACATAAACATAACTTTAAGTTTCACCAAAATCGGATAAAAATTGTGACTTCTATAAGGTCCACAACCAATAAGATAAGGTCCACAACCAATCACCAATCAATTGTCGTTAAGATTAAAACTCGCTATCGTGCAGGTCTTTGTTGATTACCTTGATAATTTTATAATCTCTTGTTAGACAGTAATTGTGACAAATACTCAAGAATATCTACGAATTTTCTCCACAAATTCGGTCGAACAAATTCCTAGCACCTGCTAGAAACATTCGTTGCGCATGCCGATTGATCCCGTATAACGTAAGTTTGTCCACGTTGAGCTGAAATGAGCTTTCGCCGATGAGTTTCAAGGTCATAAAACGGCCACTGAAAACGTAACGTCCGCTAACTTCAGCCCATTGTTTGTTCACCTACGAGGGATCTCACCGAAACGTGTGACGACGACCTTGACATAGAACGACAAATTAACAATGAACACGTGATAGCAAACACAAGCGTGCGACCAACTGAAGACTCGACCTATTCAAAATGCCTTCGCATGTTGAATGGAATAAAAATTGATGTTAGAAAATTTTGAATGTACAACAAAGTTTATCATTTTTAAATGGAATAACGTTCTGGTGATTCGAAGCAAAATTATAATAATACTTCCGGTTTTCGAAGTTATAATACTTCCGTTTTTCGAAGTTATAATATTTCCGGTTTTGACAAAACTGGGTATTCCGGATCTCTGTGACATCCGACATATTGTGACGATCCCGTATGATGTCGGATTTGACAGAGTCCACTGTACATACTTGTAGGCCTACACAATTTGCGTGCAAAGAACGATCACTTTGTCGGACAGTTTAATTTTGGATTTTCCCGAAATTCGAATTCAACCTTCATTATGTTGGAATGGTGATACATTTAAACGGATTTTAAAATCGGACAAAAAAATATACTTTTACACATTTTACGAACAAGGAGCCGCCATTTTGTCAAACAATTTTGGTCCGATTTTCACGAAATAGAAACGCAACAGCCACGAGGGTGTAGCGGTGATAAATCTATAGGTTTTTTTTTTTTAAATTGGATAAAGAAAAATTGTAACCTAAAGAGTCCACAACCTTGCGTACAAGAAGCGGCCATTTCGTCTGGCAGTTTCGGTCAGATTTTTTATAAAATTCAAACTCAACCTTGATTGATGTGTATCAGTGATATATTCATATGGTATTTAAAATTGAAAACAAAGTGTGACTTATAACGAGTCAACAAGCTAAAAGTGCGATTTTACGAACAATCAGTGACAATGATCCAGGAAGTTACGTTCGAATATACGCGATTATCGACTGGAACCAAGACGTTGTGATATAAACATATATTTAAAGTTAAAAAGTTCACCAAAATCGTATACACATTGTGACCACTATTAAAATAGACGAGTTGGAGATTTTATTTATCACCCAATCCTTTCGTACATGCACAAATAAATAAATATAATTCTTTGGTAAAGATTTGACTTTTACTGAATCTGATTACATTAGAGCGTTGCGATACATCATTTTTTTGACATCAGTTTACTATTGCAAAGTCCTAGATATTGGCCCATTATTTCCTTCAAGGTTAATTAAATAATAATAATAATATAAAAAAGGGTTTCTTATTAACAAAAAATAAAGAAGTTACTTTTTATTTAAAATAAGTGGTTTCTTTAAAATATAATAAAGTAGAGTTCCTTTTTTATGAACAATCAAATTCAGGTAAAGCGATATCTCCTAGGGAGATATCTCCTTGGCTTGTGTACCCAATCGAACTTAGTGGCGAAATATGCAGGGTATTAGGTTCTGGGCTTGATAAGATGTGCTTACTTAAGGCGAGGTCAAGCCTTCTATTGAAGATGAATGTCCAGGTGCGACGGCGTAATACGTCCACGTGAAATTGTGGGCGTATAAAAAACAGCAAAAGAAAGGTAATTGGGGAAAACTAACCACTTCCTAGAAATTAACTAGACACATTTGATCATTATTTAGTCGAAATTTCCTTTCTTTGTCGTGCGTTTTTGCCATATATGGTTTAAAAAAAAAACAATTTTAATCCTTAAAACCAAATTTAAATGTCTTAAAAGATATTATCTTCTTGCCGATTGTTGTTTCACACCAGTGTTGTAATAAATGACTTGAACTGAGATTTTTTGAACTCCTAGGGGTTAGTGTTAGAGTTATCCTTCACAAGCTAATAACTTTTATCAAGTTATTATTACCTAACAAAATGTAAATTGGGGGACTCAGGTATAAGTTAGTGTTTGGGCAACACAGATACGACACTGGTGTTCATGGTGTGTAAATATATCCTTGTTTAACACAACCTCAACACCACAGACCTTAACTCGTTCTACGCTTATCTAGCTGGTGTTAAACACTACACCACCTTAACCCAGGACTTGAATTGACCCAATGAATAAAATCCATTAGATTGTAAACATACCGTACCTTGTACGATTCGGGTAAGCCGTCTTTTAATTTCCTCAATAATTCAGGCAGTAACGTATCGTCAATTCGTGTACCCATTTTGCATAGAATCCAATTTTATATTAAAGACCAGCCTACCAAGTAGAAAAAATATAAAACTATAAACATCATAACTTAAAGAGCCAAGACTTTAACGCAATATCATCCAGTCTTCGACAACGCAAACACCACTTCTGGGTTGATTTAAATCAACATTGATGTTGGTATCTTTAACGTGAAAAGTAGGGCTTCTGATATCCAATATTTAAGACGACATCTAAATCTTAAATTGTAGGGCAGAATGCTTTCGAGTGTCAAGTTAGTTGTATTAAGTGACTTGATGAACGGAGAGAGAGAGAGAGAGAGAGAGAGAGAGAGGGAGAGAGGGGGTTCAACGTCCACTTGACACAAACTAGGTCTTTTCGGGACTAACAACATAAGGTCTATTTTTTTTTATTTCAATAAATCGCTGGCGCGTAGGGTCTTTAGCATATGTAAGGAAATCGGATTGTCACAAAAAAACTATAGTGCAAGAAATGGCATGGATTTATCATCGAAGCAAAAGGCCACAGACTAGTAATTATTTGTCCATGACTAGTGGCTGTACCATCACAGGCTGTAGCTTTTTGCTCAACATTCCGTTGCTTACAATCTTTTGGCAATCTCCTCATCATTAATTTGTAGGGGGTTGACCGTTTAGATTTTTTTGCCACGGGGATTTGGAGTTGACTGGGGTGAAAATCTCACTTCCGACACAATGATTGCTCTGCAGAGAGACACTTTACACCCCCTATCCCTCCACTGTAATATCATCAGTATTACCCCAAACTTCTATGAAATTGAAAGTTTGATCCCTTTTCTCCAACTCTAGACCAACGTCAAACCCAAAATTCCAGGAAAACGGGAGAACAAGCCAACAGTGAGGCTTATGTCCCCTGCCGAAATCCCAAAATAAATAGAAGACACATATTAATTAATCGCACATTTATTTTTTTCAAACGTATCGAGCAATCAAACTGTACACGAAGTGTCATCCAAAAGTGTTTTATAAAGAAAAATGCTAAAACCGACGAGAAAAATGAAAATGTACCCTAGTTAGGGGGACCCTAAAGGCAGACAAAAGGGCCCCTCTGGCCAAGGGAAAGGGCCTTCGTGTCCAAGTCAATCGTTTCTATACACTGTTAATGTCGAAACCATTACTAAATGAGAATGCAGTCATCTATTGGCATAAAAATCATCAATCAAGATGAACCTAAGTTATCTTGTCCCAAAGAATCAACCAATCAAATTGCTTATCTCTGCTTACCCTAAGCGGAAAATGCTCATCTTCGAACTCCATCAAGACATTGACCTAATAAGCATATACACCAAGTTTGAATATTTTAGCTCAATTAGAAGGAGAGTTATTGTGTTCCAAAGTCTCGACCAAACAAATTGCGTATCGCTCAGCTTACCCTGAACAGAAAATGCTCAATATCGAACTTAGTCAAGGTATTACTGTAATGAAACTATACATCAAGTTTCATCACTCTCACTTAATTAGAACTAAAGTTATCGTGTCCCAAAGCATCAACCAATCCAATTGCTTATCTCTGCTTACCCTAAGCGGAAAATGCTCATCTTCGAACTCCATCAAGGCATTGACCTAATAAGCATATACACCAAGTTTGAACATTTTAACTCAATTAGAAGGAGAGTTATTGTGCTCCAAAGTCTCGACCAATCAAATTGCTCTGCTTACCCTGACCAGAAAATGCTCATTATCATTACCATTAGTCAGGGTATTACTGTAATGAAACTATACACCAAGTTTCATCACTCCCACTTAATTAGAACTAAAGTTATCGTGTCCCAAAGCATCAACCAATCAAATTGCTTATCTGTGCTTACCCTAAGCGGAAAATGTTCATCTTCTAACTCCTTCAAGGCATTGGCCAAATAAACACATACACCAAGCTCAATTAGGAAGAGAGTTATTGTGTCCCAAAAAGTGTGACGGACAGACGGACAGACAGACGGACAGACAGACAGACAGACGGACGAACCCCTTTTAATAGTCCCCTAACTTTCTTCGAAAGGCGGGGGACAAACAACTTTCTTCGAAAGGCGGGCGACGAAAGGCGGGGGACAAACAACTTTCTTCGAAAGGCGGGGGACAAACAATGAAAGGAGAAATTATCGGGTTGGCTACGGTGATATGTACGGCAACGAGTTAGCTACATGTTTTTAGTATGCTTCTTCATGATTGTGTATTTTGGTGGTCAACCTCAAACAGATTTTAGTGCAAAGACATGGCCATTTGTTCCTCTGTCTTTAGTGAAAAACGAATTTGGAGAAAAGTTGGAGGTGGGCAAAGAGTCGAGAATTAACATTGAAGTCAATCGGGAAATTAATGGTGGTCTGCATCCTGGTGGGGGATCCCGTTAATGGGGTTGCCTCCCTTCAATAATAACCTACCTGTCGTTACAGTAAAAAATTATTCATAAAAGAGCAGTTGGCGATTGGACGCTTAAATTAAAGATCCCAACGATTTAAATATCGATACTGGTAGGCTACTCTTGTGGCGGTAGCTTTGAGAGAGCATAGGGCTTCTTCACTGTGAAATCAACCTAACTACGAGAATGTAGCTAATGGTTGAGAGATGAGGTTATCTCACTCGGCAATCCTCGACAGATTCCGGTTCCGGAACCTATTCGGCTAGCGACCTATTCGACCGATCCAGCTGGCAACCTGTTCGTTGGAAACCTATTCAGAATAAAGACAACAGTCACCCAAAATTACCTTTCCGATTATATATAGCCGGATGCTCAGAATTATGTACGATGGTCCGAATTTCGACTCGGAATATCACCGTTCTTTCAGTTTAAAATATTGGAAAAATGGCGACGTTTAGGATGAGAGAGCACCCCTTTTATATGATTGTGCCAAGTGTTACTAATAATATTTAGAAAGCTTATCCAATTACCTTTCAGAACATATAATATTAAACTTCTATTCTGAGCTAAGGAATTGATAAAAAAAAATAATATATTCTACCATCATTTGATATCGTTGGATTTTATTTGTTGATAAAAATAGATGAGTTTGGGCGACTGCTGTTTTTATTCTGAATAGGTTGCCAACGAACAAGTTGCCAGTTGGATAGGTCGAATAGGTCGCTAGCCGAATAGGTCGCTAATTTGTGTTCGGTATGGGCGCAACCCAATCTGTTTCACGGAGAATTACTTACGAATTATCTCTGTAACAGATGACTGTCCACAACACGTGGCGACAGTCATTGCCTCAACGGCTCGTGCAATGTTTACATAACACCTAACTGCTTCGGGCAAAATGATGCATTTTGCTCATTTTAATACCCATTTACACTAAAAAGGAAATATTTTTTAACTACAAATACTTCGAACGTCTTTATTTATTTTTCTTTTACCTCAAAAAAATGTTTGAGAATTTAATTTTTCGGAGTACAAAAGTTAATATGCCAAACTCATTAAGTCTCGTCGATGTCATGCTTATCAGTGATTGTAGCGGCCAAGCGAATATTCACTGCGGGATCAGTTTGGTCGCAACCATGTTTCATCCGGGACCTTTAAAGTAGTTCCAATAATATGGTGGAATTCGTCATACAGCCGAGTCTAGATGTAGGTTTCGGAATCTGTCGAGAAATACCAAGTAGAGGTTATCTAATATCAACCAAGATGGCAGCCAGCTAACGTCACCGGCCACTCGGCAAACCTCGACAGATTTCGGTCCCCTACATCTAGTCTCGGCTGTATGACAGTAAGTGACCTACGCCCATACATTTGTGATGCGGCTACCGCTTTACTTTAACAGGAAAACTTGGCGCTATAACAGTCATGTTACAACCGGGACCTTTAACGAGGTCCAAAGGCACCATGGGCGCAGCCATGTTTCATCCGGGACTTTTAAAGTAGTTCCAATATGGTGGTATTCGTCATACAGCCGAGACTAGATGTAGGAGTCCGGAAACTATCGAGGTTTGCCGAGTGCGTCACCGGCTTGTGACGGTATGCCCCCTCCATTCTATTAATGTACTCCTTGGGGCACTCGGCAAATCTCGGCAGATTCCATAAACTACATCTAGCCTCGGCTGTATGACAGTAAGTGATATGTACCTACGCCCATACATTTGCGATGCGGCTACCGGTTTACTTTAACAGGAAAACTTGACGCTATTACACAAATTGGAAACCTATTCGGCTAGCGATCGACCTATTCGACCGATCGAGTTGCAACCTGTTCGTTGGAAACCTATTTAGAATAAAGACAACAGTCGCCTTAACTCATCTATTTATCAACCAATAAAATTAAACGTTATGTCTATCAAATGAAAGTAGAATATATTATTTTTTATCCATTCCTGTAGCTCAGAATAGAAGTGTAATTTCGTCAGCTGGACCGATCGAATAGGTCGCTAGCCAAATAGGTCGCCAACTTGTGTTCGGAATGGGCGCAGCCATGTTTCATCCGGGACCTTTAAAGTAGTTCCAATATGGCGGTATGCATCATACAGCCGAGGTTTAGATTGTCCGAAATCTTCCGAGGTTTGCCGAGTTCTCCTTGGGATAGACCATAGAACGGTAGACAATCACCGAAAGAAGACCGAAATACACCAAACTATGCCGGAAATAACCTATAAAAACCGGAAGTCGCTTACATACACTTGAATTCACCTTGAAGATATGAAAATTCGCCCGTAAGATGGCTCTATTTACTTATATTTTGTAGTAAAATTAATACTGAATTACTTAAAAACATCGAAACACACCAAAAGTCACTCTGAAACACCGGAATTCAATTTTAAACTATTGTAATCTGCACTTAATACCTTAATAATAATAATAATTTATAAAGCACAGAATATCCAACGAACGAGTTGCTCAAAAGCGCTATACTTTAATCCCTACCCACTAATATTTTGCATTAATAATAAATTACTTTAAAATACCTAAAATAACTGGAATTCATATTGAAAACATATTAACACCGGAATTTACTTTCAAAATATCAGAATTCACACTTAAGACCTTCCTATTTAATAATATTTACCTAACTTAATAAATTACTTTAAAACACCGGAATTCACTTAGATAAAAATCGAAATTCGCCTCAAGACAATTTTATTTACTTATATTTTGCATTAATGCTAGAATGCATCTGCTGTAAGAAATTAAAAGAAATGAAAAAAATATCACATTAACAAGTAAGAACGCAATCATTAATACGTCTAGCGAGGCGGTTAAAACGATATTTCCAAATGATCAACACAGACCAAGATAATTAGAATGTAGCAGTATTCCAAGTAAAATGTCCAACCTAACATTTCTCGAATGTGATGCAAAGCTTTCTCGGTGTAGATGAGCTATAGTTTTTCGAAAATTAACTCGATAATAATAAGCAAATAATAAGTTCCATCCTGATTATTCCTTAAACCAACACCTGATGTGTTGACGTGTTCAGTAGATAATCATAATTAATCTGCAGTGGATTATATGAATTTCAAATTTATGTACAACCTGTTTGTTGACAGGTCCCGTTTGTTGATTGTCTCTAATCAGACATGGAATTATCACGTTACACACAAAATACAGACAAGCATGGTTGGTAACGCCCGTCTATGGACCACTCCCGGACATAAAATGAAATAAATGGTTCGATCACATTTACCTACACCCACAAAGATGACGTCTACCAATCCATAAACGAGACGCATATGTCCGCATAATACAGTATGCTGTCTCCACAGACAAACTACCAAATAATACGTTTGTTTCATTAGAAAAGGGAAGAACTTCTCCCTAAATCTATTCCATGCCCTAAGGCCGCAAAATCATATTGTTAAAACAAGAAGAAATCTCATCTCTCCTATGTCTTGTATAACCCCGCGAAAACCAGTATGAGCGACAAAACATGCTATTAAGTCCCCATCTTCTAACCGACTTGACTGACTTCATTGAAAGAGTAAAGTAGAAAAACACGAACTCGGCCAAATAAGGTAAAACGAAATTTAAGCGAGGCTTATGTCGAATGGATAACTCAAAGCAACTAGGGATCGTGTGGTTAAGTAGGTAAGACGCTCGCTTGCCTTGGGGTCGGGTGTTCAATCCCTGCTTTCACCGAGAATGTTCGTCTAGATTTTCAGGCGTTAGTGATGTAGTACCGAGGGCTTGACAAGGGCAGCTGTCTAGTCGTTCGGATGGGCGAAAAACCGAGGTACCGTGTACACATTGGCGTGCGCGTGAAAGATCTATTGGCAGTGTTAATTCGATATAAGAGTAGGCCGGAGCGCCGCTGCCCGGGCAAAATTTCCGCTCATAGCACATGGGGTATGCCCGTCTTCATGAGCCCAGTTTAGGAGTAGAACAGTAGGATGTCACCCCCCCCCCCCCACACACACACACACACACATTTCATTTCATTGTTATTTACCGCAGTTTACCTTCTCCCAGGAGAAAAGTTTATCCGTTTCTAACGCCATCATGTTTATTGGTCACGGTGGCTAAATGGATAAGGCGCTGGTTCGCTAGCCTGGAGGTCGGGTGTTCGATCCCTGCTTTGGTCGAGAAAGTTCATCTCGATTTTCCGGCGTGATTTCCCCTTGTCCGTGATGCAGATGGAGGGCCTGACAAGGACAGCTGCCTAGTCGTTCTGATGGGACGAAAAACCAAGGTCCCCTGTACACATTGGAGTGCACGTAAAAGATCAGTTGGCAGTTGGAATTCGATATAAGAGTAGCCCGTATCGCCGCTGCCCGGGCAAAATTTCCCTCATAGCACACTGTATGGCGTATGCCCGTCTTCCATTAGCCCAGGTTAGGTGCAAAAGAGTTGGACGTTAAACCCATTTCATTTCATTGACCATTTAGACCCGAATAACAAGACACTAAGACGGGCGTACGTAAGGAACATACGACAACTAATTTTTGGCTGTCTTTTTGGCCGCGCACATACAGCCAATGGCCATGGGGTATGCCCTTCTTCATTAGCCCAGTTTAGGAGCAGAACAGTAAGATGTCAACCCCCCATTTCATTTCATTGTTATATAACGTAGTTTAGCTTCTCTCCGGAGGAAAGTTCATCCATTTCTAACGCCATTATGTTTATTGACTATTTAGACCCGAATAGCAAGACACTAAGACGGGAGTACGTAACATACGAAAATTAATTGATGGCTGGCAGTGAATGACCATTTTGCTCAGTAATCCCAGTCAGAATTTGGTTATTTTTTTTTTTATTGGCATAAAAGTTTAAAATATTGTTTAGGACTGAAATAATTGAACTACAAGTCAACCCCCACGCTAAAAACATTAACAGAATTGATTTTGTATATCTGAAATAGACACAACCGACGAACAAAATAATGCAAGATGGCGGCCGCCATGAACCACAATTCGCTGAAGTTGTCATTGAAGACGACGTCAATCTGCTGATTACACTATTTTGACTATAACGTTTTTTTAAGACTTCGAATTTTGTATAATGGTTTGGATTGTTCGTACTTGGTTTTATTTTATTGTAGATGTTATTTTTGTGACCTGGCGTAGATCACGTGATATGGGTACAATGGCTACTGAGTGTGTGGGGATAAGTCTCCGCAGGTAGCGTGTCTCGATCAGGGCCCGAGTTCACAAAGCATACTTAAGTACAAATCTATGCTCAATTTTGAGAATTTGCTCAAATTGAAAATTCTCAAAATAAATGGAGTTCACAAAACAATTTGAGAACATTTTTGTTCTCAAAGTTGAGAAAGTTCTCAAATATTTGAGAACTTTCTTAAATATTTGAGAAAGCTGCTACGCGTACTTAAGTCTAAAGTAGAATGGCCGCCGTACGACGCCTTAGACGCTTGAGACGACGTCAACTACCAAGGCTCCGAGTCTTCTATGAAAGGGATGACCCTTTGGATGATAACGAGCTTTTCCGGTTTCATAGAGGGTCTATTCTTTTCATAGAGGAACACGTGAGGGAAAGCATAGAATCACCCACTAGACGAAGTTACGCTGTTTTGCCAATGATGCAGGTACTAATTTGCCTGAGGTTTTTGGTAACCGGTGCCTTCCATTTATTGGTTGGGGACACTAAGAGTGTCCCGCCCCACAGCCTCTAGATGCATCCGAAGGGTTTGCTCGGCCATCATTCGGCATTTGATGAATTTTATAAAGTTTCCTGTCGGAGAAGATGCTAAGTGTGTCATGGAAGGCTTCAGTGTAAGACGGGTTCCGACACACTGTGATTCCTATCTTACGCTGCAGTTCGTGATAACTTTTATTTTCGTATATTTTAAATTTTGTGCAAAGCCACCAATTTCTATAAACGACTATTTGGCATTGACCAGTTGCATTGGCTTTACGAGTGAATATCGCCGTGAATTTGACTTTAACTTCAAATTCCTATCGAACTCTGAACCTTTGCGTTTGTAGTTGCCATGACCATATTTCTCACTGAATTATTTGGGTTAATGTTCGAGATGAAAGCAGAGACGACACGTTTCAGGAACGATAATTGGTTCAAAGTCAGGGTAATTGCGCTACAGAAAACGAAACTCGAAATTCCGTTTTTGGACATTTGATTTTGACTTAATGACCCTCACTCGATAACCATTTTTAAAAGACTGTCGTCGAAAGCAGAACAGAAAACTGGTTCATGGTCGTGCTATAGAAAACTGAACTCAATCTTTTCAAATTCAGTTCTTCATCCCATAATCATTTTAAAAGACCATTTGCCGACCTTCACCGGCATTATTGCACTTTTGCACCACCCTCCAGCCTATTAAATCGATCTTCCCTTATCAGTTAATCCGAGTTTCTAGCATTAGGACGGGAGAGAGAGCGAGAGAGAGAGAGAGAGAGAGCGAGAGCGGGAGAGAGAGATGGGGTTTAACGTCCACTCAACACAATCTAGGTCATTTCGGGACTAACATATGGTTTAATTTTATTTCAATAATTAACTTGCGCGTAGGGCTCTTTAGCAGTGGCAGGAAAGCGGAGTACCCGGAGGAAACCCACGAGGTTGAGAAGGCGCCTCTATCTCCATGCCACATACGTTCACACGTAGAGGTCGAACCGCAGCACTCTAGACCACTAGGCCATCCCAACCCCCGGATAGAGAGAGAGGGGGGATAACATCCAAGTCGTTTCGTGAATAACACATAATATGGTTCAATTTTATTCCAATAATGTGTCTGCACGTTGTAGGAAACCGGATGACCCGTAGCAAACCCACGAGGTTGGACATGCGAACCTACACAACCGCGGAATCGAAACCACGTCATTTGACTCAATGACAGACCTAGTGATACAACTAGCACGCGCTAACCATTCGGCTACCCCTTCCCCTTTTACCATTGAATACTGCACAGTTAACGTCCCGGTTCGTTTCAGAGTAAATTACGATTTCCAAACTAAACTGACTATTAATTCTTTTAGCTGGGGTGATCATTGATGCTGCATTCCTTAAAAAGTGGCACCCCACCAGAGATCATGTCATCAAAAGAAAGAAATCAACAATTGGTTCATTTCAGGGTCAATTTTAATCCGACCGTCTTTCATTTCTAGTATAATATACGAAGTTAACTATTCTAACAGCGTTTTCAAGAATTCCTAATAGCCTTCTTACAGGCATGTATATATTTTTTTCTCAAGTTAAAAAGACCCATAAATGTAATGCTTAGGCCTACCAACCTCTATTTCCATCGTCCCCTGCATGAAAGTCTCCCAGATAGCCTTCTTACAGGCATGTAGGGTCTATATAAGTTTTAACTTTTGAGCTTCGTTTTCTACAAAGAAAATAGGTTGCCTTCCAACGAAACATACAGTGTATGCCTACGGCAGCTAAATCGTCCGGCAGTCAACTAGTGCATATTAAGTAATTATCAGAAAATCATTAGAATCTGTTTGGTTTTAGAAAGTTCTGCCCCATGCTAACGTTTAGTATACGAAACATTTAATATTATGGCTTTAGATGTTCAATTATCGATTTTCAAGCAATTTAAACTCAACCATCATTAATGTGTAACAGGGATATAGTCAAACGTCTTTTTTAAACTAGGAATAAAATCCAATGTGCGCGAATATAGAAAGAAACCACGTTCTTTGGATTATTAACTTACATTTCAAATTTCATTAAAATCGGATTTAAAATGTGATCTCTACAGGGTCCACAACCTTGATATATCAAATTTTTACACTATTCGCGTATTAGCGGCAGCCATTTTATCCGTCAGTTTCGGTCCAATTTTTACCAAATTCGACCTCAACCTTCCTTACAGTGTAACGGTTATATAATCAAACGGTTTTTTTTAAAAATCGGATGATAATTGAGAAATTCGGAGGGACCACAAGCTAAAAAAGGTTGATTTTGCGTACAATCAGGGCCTATAAAATTTTTTTCTCACTGTGAGTATATTAACTTTTGAGCTGACACTTGCCCCCGTTTTCTACAAAGAAAATAGGTTGCCATCCAACGAAACATACGCCCACGGCAGCTAAATCGTCCGGCAGTCAACAAGAGCATATTAAGTAATTATCAGAAAATCATTAGAATCTCTTTGGTTTTATAAAGTTCTGCCCCATGCTAACGTTTAGTATACGAAACATTTAATATTATGACTTTAGATGTTCAATTATCGATTTTCAAGCAATTTAAACTCAACCATCATTAATATGTAACAGGGATATAGTCAAACGGTTTATTTTAACTGGGAATAAAATCCAATGTGTGCGAATATTATAGAAAGAAACCACGTTCTTTGGGTTATAAACTTACATTTCAAATTTCATTAAAATCGGATTTAAAATGTGATCTCTACAGGGTCCACAACCTTGATATATCAAATTTTTACACTATTCGCGTATTAGCGGCAGCTAAATCGTCCGGGCAGTCAACAAGAGCATATTAAGTAATTATCAGAAAATCATTAGAATCTGTTTGGTTTTATAAAGTTCTGGCCCATGCTAACGTTTAGTATACGAAACATTTAATATTATGGCTTTAGATGTTCAATTATCGATTTTCAAGCAATTCAAACTCAACCATCATTAATGTGTAACAGGGATATAGTCAAACGTTTTTTGTTTTTTTTTTAATTGGGAATAAAATCCAATGTGCGCGAATATAGCCATTTTATTCGTCAGTTTCGGTCCGATTTTTACGAAATTCGACCTCAACCTTCATTACAAGTAAGCAAAATGGCGGAGGGTGTAAGCCACGAAAATGTCTCCTCTATAGATTTCTCTTTTTAGACGATCTAATTCGCAATGACATCTAATGAACAATTATAAACTTTGATGGATAAACAGCAGTTTAGTGATCTTTAAGTAAAACGTGTAAAATGTTTGAAAATGGCAGAATCATCAAATAATTTCTCGACACGAACCAACGAATACGGAAAAAACTCACGACACAGTTTGTCAAGCACATCGAGTACAGATTCACCTGTTTTAAAGAAACCTCATGTAGACGTCATGTCGGAGAGCACTAGTCAAGGTAATGAAGACCCTTTTATAGATAGAACGACTCTAATTGAAATTCTAAACAAAGCTGTTGCTGTTGCAGTAGCACAGTTAGAGGTTGATTTAAGAAAGGCAATACAAGAAATGTTACGCTCAATCGACATTCGGGTAACTGCCACCGAGGAAGACAACAGGGGAGTAGGATTTGAACTTGATAAATTTGAGGAACGAGTATCGAAACTCGAGTCAGTTATCGCACAGAAAGATGCAGAAATTAGGCTACTAGACAATAAATTGAATGATCTTGAACAATATTCCAGAAAATCGCACATTCGCATTTTTGGGATCAAGGAAAATATCGGAGAAAATTGCGTTGAAATTGCGCAACGGATCTTTAAATATAAATTAAACATCCAGGAAGATATTATCTTGGATGCGGCACACCGTGTTGGCGTTGTAAAGCTGTCTAATAATGACAAGGATGTAAAACTTAGGCCGCGAGGTATTATTGTTAGACGAGATCATAAACAGAAAATTATGCTTAACAGGAAAAAATTAAAGCATTCAGGTATCTCAATATCCGATGATATGACCTTCAGAAATGTTCAATTACTGACTAAAACGAATGCTCATTCTAGTGCTAAGAATGCGTGGTTTGCAAATGGGAAGATTTTTATCGAGGGGCACCAAGGTAACTCGTGCAAGCTACAATCTGATGTTGATATTGATGAACAACTCCCAAAAGCTAAAAAATATAACAGAGCTCGTTAAATCTGACATTGTCGCCAAATATCCTGACAAGGTTAACGCGAACTCAAGCACGGATTTATCTTGTAAAAACTCGATCCTGAAATTTACTCACTCGATGACAATTATACGAAACTTTGATGTGTGTGCACAA
Organism: Patella caerulea; assembly: GCA_036850965.1. NCBI lineage: Eukaryota > Metazoa > Mollusca > Gastropoda > Patellidae > Patella > Patella caerulea. The sequence continues at coordinate 41,084,345 of JAZGQO010000001.1, read as the reverse complement.
CGCATTTACTCATACTTCCTAAACTTACCTCGTCTTTGTTCACAGATTTCGTTATCTATAAATAACCATGTGATATTGAGTCTAACTGACATGGTGTCACTCCATTAGTATTTGTAACACATAACGTTTGTGATCATCTTTGGAAGTTAACCACACAGCACAAACTTACTTCGAGAACACAACGCATAGTGTGACGCCACACTACATGTCTCACAATAACCCTTATTTCGAATTAACTGTTCAGAGAAATTCGCGGAACAAAAATAGTTACGACCTAACCCCATAGTAATATTCGCATGGAAAATGTTATTTCGAAACAGACTTTATTCGACCTCAATGATTTATGTAGTTAAAATGCTAAGAAAACTATTTTATTAATGAATCTAAAGGGACAGTCTGTTGTCATTCACCGAATCGGACAGAAGAAATAACAAACCGGTATTTAAGTAAATTCAATCCTAATAGATAAATATAGCTACATTAAAGAATTAGTCATTCTAAGTTATTCCAAATTAAATGATTTTCGCTCAATTTACAACGCCGTCCTGAAACGTAAGAAACCGGACTGTCTCTACAACATTACGCGAATCTATTTATTCTATCACAATTCCCAGAAAAAGGGTGTCTAAAGCGAATTTTCCTATTTCAATTATCTGTATGACTTTATATATTTTTTATTCTAATTCACTTTCGCACATTTTCTTTCAGCATATTCTATTTGTTATACCATTGACCCAAATCACAACATTCAACGAAACGCATTGGTATGATGGGCGCTGTCATTTCACTGCCAGTAACGGATACTTAAGATATATATATATTAAATCACACGTATGTCAGAACTCTAATTAATAATAGGCTTTTGCTTAACAAACTCAGTCCGAAAAGCCAAAATCCATATGTAAGTTTATTGTTAGTTGTTCTAGCAAACGATATTTCTCCTAATCCGGACCCCAATTCATCAGATTTCCACAACCTTTCTATCTTCCATCTTAATACTTGCAGTATCAGAAACAAACTAAGTGAGATGCAAAACCTGACTAATGACTTCCACATCATCACTTTTTCTGAAACCCATCTTGACGAATCTGTAAGTAATGAGACCATTTACTGGCCTGGATTTCACCCACCAATTCGTAGGGACAGGGACTGCTTTGGAGGTGGAGTACTCGTTTATGTATCTGAACTATTGATATATAAACGACGACATGATCTCGAAGTCGGCAATGCAGAATGTATCTGGGATGAAATCACTCTCGAAACAGGTCCTCTACTCATTTCATGTATGTACAGGCCACCAAATTCACCAAAAGAGTTCTGGCACCAACTTGATATCTCTATAGACGCCGCATACAATGCCACAAATAGAATTGTACTTCTTGGTGAGTTTAATGTTGATGTTCTACGAAACCGTTCAGGTACGCTTCATGATTTACTTTTAACGAATAGTCTAACAAATTTCATTAAGGAGCCCACTAGAATTACACCTTCTTGTTCGTCTCTTTTAGATCTTATTCTAGTCTCAAGGGATACCAATGTTGTTTTTACCGAAACTTTTGATGTTGATTCATATATCTCAGATCATAAAGGAATAGGTTGTGAAATAGATATTAAAATCGAACAACACCAAGTCTTTAAGAGAGAAATACTTTCTTACAAGCATGGCAATTTTAATGAGCTCAATAGACTTATACAAAACGTTGACTGGAAAGCCGAACTTGAACATTTAAGCACCGAAGATGCATGCACATTATTTTACGGCAAAATAAATGAATTTATAGGCAACACAATTCCCAAAAGGGAAGTTATCATAAGGCCAAACGATAAACCGTGGTTTAATTCAGATATAAGAAGAGATATCCGAATCCGAGAAAGATTGCGGAAAAAAGCCAGACAATCCCAACATCCAAATGACATTAAAAAATATAAAAATCAACGAAACAAAGTTAATAATTTCAAAGAAATTCTGAAAGCAAATCATAATGAGAAAATTCTAGATAACGTCAATAACATATCCAAACCAAAAGAAAATTACTGGAAATGTATGAACCAGTTGTTGAAAAAAAAAAACAAATTTTCAAACATTCCTCCACCACAGAAAGACGACGGAAGCTTTGCCCACTCAAACTTTGAAAAAGTACAAACGCTAAACAATTTCTTTGGGTCTGTTGCCAATAATACAACCGATGATGAACTTCCGACTTTTAATCCTAGAACCCTTTGTTCATTTTCTCTACCAATTATTGCTGACCCTGAATTAATGGATATAATGAAATGTCTTAGTGCCAGAAAGGCCAGTGGTCCTGACAGAATTAGCCACATCTTACTTAAACATACTATTAACTCAATATGTATTCCCTTGACTATTCTTTTTAACAAGTCCATTACTGAGGGAATATTTCCTGCCCAATGGAAGATAGCAAATGTAATCCCAATCTTCAAAAAGGGCGACCCATGGGTCCCGTCAAACTACAGACCCATTTCTCTTTTAAGCACTGTTATTAAACTTCTCGAACGTATAATATTCAAACATCTCTACAATTTTTTTCAGTCCAAAAACATCCTATACGGCTTGCAAACTGGATTCAGACCACAACACTCAACTGTTCATCAACTTCTTGAAATATATCACGATGTCGTCACCGCGGTCTAGGACCACAGATTGTCCTGCTACGTTTTCTTTGATATCTCAAAAGCATTTGATCGAGTATATCACAGAGGCTTGATACATAAACTAAAAAACTACGGTATTGACAACCCGTGTCTCAAGTGGCTATCAAGCTATATCAGTAACAGGAAACGGGCCGTAACCATCAGAGATGTTAGATCACACGAAACAACTCTAATGTCAGGAATTCCTCAGGATTCTGTTTCGGGACCTTTCCTCTTCCTAATCTATATAAATGACATCCAAGATACATTGACAAACATAACACGCTTATTTGCTGATGACACAGCTTTAGGCTGCAACGGAAAAACGATTAATGATGTAGAATTATCTCTAAACCATGATCTAAATACCCTAAATATTTGGTCTCAAAAATGGTCAATTAATTTTAACCCTATTAAAACAAAAGTCCTGTTATTTTCATTTAATCCCGACCAAACTTAAAACTCGGAGACATAGAATTAGAAATAGTCCCCACACATAAACACCTCGGTGTTACACTATCAAGCGACTTTAGGTGGTCAAAACACATTGACACTATATGTTCTTCGGTATCCAAACAACTTGGTATTCTACGAAAACTGAAATATTCTTAAATAAAAACTCACTGGACATTATCTATAAAACATATATAAGACCAAATCTTGAATACTGTTGCCAAGTTTGGGATGGGTGTAATGACACTGACTGCGCAAAACTAGAAAAAATCCAATTAGAAGCTGCCCGCATTGTTACCGGTTTACCGAAATATGCAAGCAAACAATCGCTATATCTGGAAATAGGATGGGAAAGCTTGGTCGAAAGGAGACATCAAAGGAAACTCACAACTATATACGAAATTTACAATGACGAATGCCCTGCGTACTTATCTGAAATCTTAAACAATTATAAACCGCCTAATACTACATACAACCTACGAAACCCTCAAAACCTCAAATCACCACTTGCTAGAACCACAACATTCCAAAAATCATTCTTCCCCTCTACCATCAAAGCCTTGCTGGAACCGTCTGAACACAGCAACTAAAACATCTAGAAATAAGTCAATTTTTAAACGTAATATTAAACCAAAACCAAATACAAAAGCTATTTCGGACGTCCTATGTACAGGGGAACGTAAATATGTGATAATTCATACAAAACTACGCCATAACTGCAGTACACTGAAATCGGATCTATACCGAGTTAACCTGGTCGAAAATCAAAATTGCGAATGCGGCCATACAATTGAAAACGCACAGCATTATTTCCTGGACTGTACAAATTACAAGACACAGCGCCACGACTTGGTAAACAACACGCCAGATAATATTAACATAAATATTAGTACATTATTATGGGGTGATGACAACTTAAGTAATTCTCAAAATAATCGACTCATTAAAAACATACATAAATATCTTAAAGATACAAAAAGATTTGACAGTGTTATCTAATTATTACTTTTTTTTCATATTAGAAATAAACAGTAAAGATTTGGGTCAACATTTTAAATGTGTACTTCCAATACCATAGAGTTTAGTAAGGTGTAAATGAATATTCGCCAGTTGCATAAGAGTGGTCCTGATATCCTGAGTAACTATTTGGAAATACACCTTTAAGCTTGAAATAACCCCATACCAATAGCCCTTGCAACCTTTCGATATTTTTGCCTGTAAGATAGTTGTAAATGGGGTTCAATTTTCAAGATCTTTGCACTCACTGGAATAAATCTCAGATAGCTTTCTTAAACTTGAGGTTTATTCCCCAGCACCGTCTCAATTCTCTTTTTTACTGCACCTCTTGTTATCTTGAATAATTTCATGTACTGATGAAGGAAAGGATGTTTTTGTAAGTTTATGTAACTTCTGTCCGATCCTTTTACATTGTGGTAATAAAATATGTTTAAACCAACCTTCATTACAGTGTAGGGACCACAAGCTAAAAAAAAAGTTGGTTTGCGTACAATCAAGGGCTATAATTCAGGAAGTTACAATCCGATATGCGCAAATATCAAAAGAAATCAATATCTTTGGATTATAACTAACCATGCATTTCAAGTTTCATCAAAATTGAATTAAAATTGTGACCTCTACAGGGTCCACAACCTTGATATACCATATTTTCTTTACACTTTTTGCGTACAAGCGGCGGTCAATTTGTCTGGCAATTTTGGTCTGATTTTCACGAAATTCACACTCGAGCTAGATTACCCTGTAACGGTGATACAATTAAACGTTTTTTTTTTTAATCAGGTAATAATTAATAATCTTTTAGAGGCAATTAGTAACTGGATAGAGCAATACACAAAAACACATACTTATGGAGTAACAGCTACTTAATTTATTTAGGCGACGTTTCGAAGAGTATTCTCTCAACGTTATCAAGCTAATACAGTAAAACAAGAATTATGAGATCAATATATACAGAAAAACTATAACAACAATTCATGAAACCATACAGGACAACAACAAGATCAAAGGAGTTATTCAAAACAAACTAATTAACACTAAGCTTAATTGTAGCCATGAGTTGATTTAAGCAATTAATAACTATGAATGTGTACAATACTACCAACTAGTATGGATATACCTACATTACAGTTATGATATAGCATGTTGAGTTTAGATAACGCTAATTAACTTGTAATAACTTGTGATTAGTTGGACAATGACTAAACTAACTTTCTCATTTTTTAATTGGAAAAGATGGATGTAACAGATAAAAATTGATAATGATGTTAGGAAAATGAAATTAATAAATACTAATAAGAAGTAGGAAAGATGGAGAAACACAAATGTTGTTATTTAATGAGTTCATCATAAGCACTGGGCAGGAATATCCCCGTGTCGCGGTTGAGGTCTGGGCTGTTTCTTTTGATGTGTATGGCCTCAATAAGTTTGCGGGTCTTCTCTATGGGTAGATGGGCTGCCAGAGTTTTATATGTCTTAATTCGGTGTCCTGGGTTGGATAGCATGTGTTGGGCCACAGCTGAATTGGTGGTGGAGGATTTTGTTTTATGCTGACTAATTCTCTTATCTAAAGGTTGTCTTGTTTCTCCCACGTATTTGCTGTCACATGTACAGGTAATTTCATAGACACATTCTTTCGGATTTGGTAGTTTAGTTGGGTTTAGTTTGCCACTGGCCTTCAGGAGATCTTTAAGGGTAATAATTAATTGTGACCTCCAGAGGAACCACAAGCTAATAAAGGCGATTTTTCGAACAATCAGGGACCATAATTCAGGAAGTTACGGTCTGATATGTGCAAATATGGAATGGAGCCAAGATCTATAGGTTATAAACATGTATTTCAAGTTCATCAAAATCGAATTTAAATTGTGACCTCTATAGCGTCCATAGCCTTGATATGACATATTTTCACACTATTCGCGTACAGACGGTGGCCATTTTGTCAGTCAATTTTGGTCCGATTTTCACGAAATGCGAACTCAACCTTCGTTACCATGTAACGGTGATATAATCAAACGTTTTTTTTTTTTAAATCGGATAATAATTTTGACCTCCAGAGGGACCACAAGCTAAAAAGGGCGATTTTTCGGACAGTCAGGGGTCATAATTCAGGAAGTTACGATCCGATGGGCGCAAATATCGAAAGGAACCAAGATCTTCGAGTTGTAAACATACATGTCAAGTTTCATCAAAATCGGTTCAAAATTGTGACCTCTATAGGGTCCACAAGCTAAAAACATGATTATTTCGTACAATCAGATGCCATAATCCATGAATTTTCGATCCGATGCCAATATCGAAAGCAGCCAAGATCTTATGGGGATAAACCTATATTTCAAGTTTCGTCTAAATCGGATAAGAATTGTGACCTGTAGAGGGTCCACAAACAAATTGTGGACGGACGGACAGGGGCGACGGCTTAATACGTCCACATGGAAATGTGGGCGTATAAAACCTGTGGTCCGGGGGTATAGACCGGAAAGCCACAACCCTTCTTGGATTCCCGGTCCTATTTAGTTCCACGTAGCAAAGCCGAACGCGAATCACACTCGCAAAAAGTAGGCAAAATTGACAATATTTTTCATCAAAACAACGATTGATTATTGTTTTTTATAACATTTCTGCCACATCCAGCTACAATTAAACAGATAATCCTGCACACGGGTACAAATCCCCTCTTTTTAAATCACAGCGCTAGTAGATTGCTTTTTCCGAGATTTTAAATTAAACGTCGTTAATTACACATAAAACAACGCTGAATTTACTTTATTGTCAATATTTGCTGATAAAGGAATGTTGTTTCAGTAGACTGGGCTGCATATGTGAAATAAGTAGGCTCCCTACACGTAGTATAAAATTAAAGGAGCTAAATCGCTAATATTTGGGGCCTAGAAATTGACACAAATGGGTCGCAAGCCATATAATAATTTAATATGAATGTATATAAACTGATTTACAGTCAATCATTTCTGTTTTTACTCTAATATCAAATCAGTTATGTTTGGCGAAGTACAACAGAAGTCTCAATTGAATCACAATATATATAGCGTCTGGTTATTCCAGTCTACATAGTATTTATTGCACATGATCACCGTTTGAGATGTAATGTGGGGTATACCCACTCGGCTAATCTCGACAGATTCCGTAAACTACGTAGACTACATCTAGTCTCGGATGTATGACAGTAAGTGATATGTACCTACGCCCATACATTTGCGATGCGGCTACCGGTTTACTTTAACAGGAAAACTTGACGCTATTACACAAATTGGGAACCTATTCGGATAGCGACCTATTCGACCGATCGAGCTGCAACCTGTTCGTTGGAAACCTATTTAGAGTAAAGACAACAGTCTCTATTTATCAACCAATAAAATCCAACGTTATGTCTATCAAATGAAAGTAGAATATATTATTTTTTATCCATTCCTTCAGCTCAGAATAGAAGTGTAATTTCGTCATTATCTTACAGCTGGATCGGTCGAATAGGTCGCTAGCCAAATAGGTCGCCAACTTGTGTTTGGAATGGGCGCAGCTATGTTTCATCCGGGACCTTTAAAGTAGTTCCAATATGGCGGAATTCATCATACAGCCGAGTTTAGATTCCCGAAATCTTCCGAGGTTTGCCGAGTGGGGGTATACCGTAATGTGGAAGTATACCTAGCCTTGTTCTTCGGGTCCCTAGCTGAAAATGAGTCTGAAACGCCGTATGGTACACGATTCGCACACCAATGGTAAAAAAATTATTTCGTCTTAAATATTGCATATCAGAAGCCCATCTTTTCCTGGTACGTCCACGCCATCAATGTTGATTTAAATTGACAAATAATTTGTGTTTTCAACGTCGAAGACCTTCGATGATATTGAGTTAGAGACTTAGGCACTTTAACTTATTTTAAAGATGGTGAGAGAGAGAGAGAAATGGGGTTTAACGTCCGCTCGACACAAACTAGGTCATTCCGGGACCAACATATGGTTTCATTTTATTTCAATAATTCGCTTGCGCGTAGGGGTCTTTAGCAGTGGGAGAAAACCGGAGTGCCCGGAGGAAACCCACGAGGTTGAGAAGGCGCCCCTATCTCCATGCCACATACGCTCACACCAGGGCTCGAACCCACAGCCGCAAGCCAGAGGTGACCGGCCAGCTAGAGGTCGAAGCGCGACACTCTAGACCACTAGGCCATCCCAACCCCCTTTAAAGATGGTACATGCATTAATAAAGAAATTGAGTTTGCCACTTGGAACTAAAGGCATCCAATCGTAGCTAAAAACAAGCACATCAGTATATCTCAGCGTCTTTAGTTATGTTCTCGTAACTATAATAATGTCATGTGTGAAGACTAGGCATCCATATAAACACAAAGGCCCAGGAGCTCGATAGGAAATTTGAAGTTAAAGTCACCGTGACGGCGATATTCACACGTAAAGGCCAGTGCAATTCGTCAACAAAAATTAAAACATACGAAAACAATGTTATCACGATTCTAAGTTACATTCATTTTTCCATATTATGTAAATATTTATATGTAATTGTAGAGTAATTGAAATGTAATTGACCATTACATGATTTTTGGAATGTAATTACATGTAATTACATTTCCATTACTCATTACTTTTGAAATCTTCCATTACTCATTACTTGACATTAAAGTCTTACCAGTATTACAAGTTCTATGCTGCCATCGTTCACACATGTCACACTGAACAGCCCCCTGTCTTGGACAAACTACTGATTCACAAACTATACAGCTATCAGACATTTACAGATTTAACATCCAATACATGTTATATGATATTATGGACAGGTTGATTAAATCAAATTACATGTATTTACACTTCGTGGGTTGAAAGTTGGTAAAAACATGCAATTTTGACACTTACTCAAATCATTTTAATAAACATTATAATATTTGTCTTTGAAGTGCTTCACCAATTTAATAAGCTTGTAATAGAGGTAAAACAGTAATCATCAATTTATTACAACAACAATATCGATTTTAATAAAACAAACACTAATCATCAATTTGATTAAAACAACAATATCAATTTGATTAAAACAACAATATCAATTTGATTAAAACAACAATATCAATTTGATTAAAACAACAATATCAATTTGATTAAAACAACAATATCAATTTGATTAAGATAACGAAATCCGATTGGTTTTGGTCTGAGTGGTCTTCAAAGATAGCAACTGTATTGAAACACATATCACTTATATTTGTTGCGATGAGTTGTCTTATAATTATAACCTGAGTTTCTCCCTATCCATGTTTTAGAGTTGGGATGAGTTGTCTTTTATAGTGGGATGAGTTGTCTTTTGACTTGGGATGAGTTGTCTTCTAACTTGGGATGAGTTGTCTTATATTGGGATGAGTTGTCTTTGGGATGAGTTGTCTTTGGGATGAGTTGTCTTTGGGGTGAGTTGTCTGGATACCATAGAAATATAGTCTGTTGGAACGAATACCTGACAACTCATCCCAATAAAAAAAGACAACTCATCCCAATAAAAGACAACTCATCCCCATAAAAGACAACTCATCACACTTTTAAAGACAATTCATCCCACTTTTAAACACAATTCATCCCAAGTTAAAAGACAACTCATCCCAAGTTAAAAGACAACTCATCCCAACTTTTAATACCTCCCACTCATTCCAAGTTACAAATAAATACCACAAATTATCATCAATATATGAATTTATTACATATAACCAACGGTCTATCACTTGTTTGCTTAAAGGTAACACTGATCTTGGTGATGATGTAAACGAAAATATATTCCAGATAGTTCATGATTACTTAAAACTAACAAAACGTTTTGATACCTAGAAAATCATTTTTGAGAACAACTGGAATACGTCTTTGGACAAATAATCAATAATTACTCTTCAACTTTAACTGAATATCTAATAATGCAATTAAGTTAGTTGGCGTGGTGGTTGGAACGGTCTGTTACTCATTTATTTATCTTTATTAATTTACGATTTCGTCGTCAAGAAATAAGTACATTATCAAATTCTTGAAATATCAAAAGTAAGTAACATACACATATATGAGGCAAATTCATATAAGCTTTTAGCTTGTTTTTGTATCATATCTTTATAACTGTAATGTATTATATGATATTTTATGAATAAATATTGTTTAAACCAATTTATTACATCAACAATTTATTAAATAATACATTTACATGTATGTATGAATTTATTACATCAACAATTTATTAAATAATACATTTATGTATGAATTTATTACATCAACTATATCATCAACTAATACATTTTATTATAACATCAACTAGTACATTTTTATAAATATGTTTTTCGTCTGACAGTTTGTCCTTCAGCCAGTCATTTAGTAATTTAGTCTGTCAGTTTGTCCTTCAGTCAGTTATTTAGTAATTTAGTTTGTCCTTTAGTTTGGTCCACATATCCCCCACATCTTTTTAATAGCTGGTTGGTGCTGATTTCCTGGTTGGTGTATGAATTCCAAAGTTGAAATAACTTGCATTGTGTTGTTCTTGTTTGCTTTTTCTGGTGTCTTTGTAATTTCCCTTCTGATATCATTTTGATTTGTGTTGGTAGCTGCGCCGCTTCCTTGTACAACATTTGAAGGCCACCATGGTATATTCTTTTACCATCCTGCAGTACTGAGCTCTAGATATATCTGAAAAATACAATATTGTTAAATTTAATCCAATAGTGTTGAGTTTTGAATTTAATACAATAGTGTTGAGTTTTGAATTTAGTACAATAGTGTTCAGTTTTGAATTTAGTACAATAGTGTTCAGTTTTGAATTTAATACAATAGCGTTGAAATTAAAAAACATAACATTAAATTCTTACCAGTATTACATGTTCTATGCTGTCACCGTTCACCCCCGTCACACTTAAACTTAAACTTCTTTATTCTCCAAAACTAAATATACATATTGTGACCTGTATATTCTAGTTCAATTACTAAATGCCATTAAAACAGTTTAAATATACATAGTTATTGAGATAATGCAAATTTATATAAAAAGTTCAAACTTAAATGACATGTGCAAACAATTTAAATGATATAAGTTATTAATAAATAATATTGACAATAACAATAGTAGTGTATATTTAGTATAAAACATACGGTTTTCATGGAGGATTAACTTTTGAAATAATGATTTTAATGAATCGACATAATAATTTCTGTAATACAACAGTGTTTTTATAATTAAAAAGACTTTGAAATTTGAATGTATTTGGTCGATTTTGGCACCAACCTGGCAATAATCGTTTTCTTTCAATATTAAAATATTTGCACTTTAGAATATAGTGGAATTCGTCTCCGATGTCAGCTGGGTCACAGACATGACAGAGTCTTTCGTTTCTTGGTGTTTTATTCCACCTCCCCGACTCAATTGGTAACCGATGACTCCGAAGTCTGAATCTAGACAAAATTAGTATGTTAATGTTTGTTAAATTATTAAAATATGGTTCTAATTTGAAATCGTTTTTAAATATTTTGTAACAAAGACATTTTGGCGAAAGTTGTATATCTGCTAAACATTTTTGTAAGAATTGATCTTTTAGTGATATTTCAATTCGTTTAGTTGTCCAATTATCTACTATTTGACAGTTCCACGTATAGGGAAACCCGGTTTCATTTAAAATAGTTTTCAAGAAATAAATCCATTTACAATCAAAATTATATTTGGAACTGTTGATATATAAAAGTTTATATAAGCAAAATGATAGTTTACTAGCTTTACCGTTTAAGAGTCTATTCCAGAATTGTATCATCCGCATCTTAATTAGGCATTGTATTGGAAGACAGAACTAACACAGTTATATGGGAAAACAATCACTGATTTATTATAAACAAGCACGACGTTTCGATAAGTATCCTCTTATCGTTATCAAGCACAAAAGCTTGATAACGATAAGAGGATACTTATCGAAACGTCGTGCTTGTATATAATAAATCAGTGATTGTTTTCCCATATAACTGTGTTAGTTCTGTTATGTCTCCAATCGCTAAATGCCACTAAAGAATTATTGTATTGGAAGTTTTCCGAGTTCTGCATAATATCATACCATTTGGGGTGGTTTTTCGTAAATTTAGAATTGTCTTGTAAAGATTTAATTGTACGTTTTCCGAATTATCTACATTTTCATAGCCCCAGATTTCTGATCCATACATTAATATTGGCAAAATAATTTGTCAAACAACTAAATTTGACAAGCAATAGAAAGGTTATTATTTCTGCATTTTCTTAATAAAGAGTACATTCCCTTAGTTGCTTTTTCAATCAAATCTTGTTTTGTCATGGAGAAGCTCCTGCTTCTTTGAAATATGACTCCCAAATATTTATAATAACTAACGATTTCCACTTCATCATTTTTTAAATAAAATTTTTGATTTATAGCTATTTTACCACTTGAAAATATTAATACCTTAGTTTTCTGAATATTTATTTTTAAATTCCATTTGTCACAGTACTGATCGAAATTTGTTAAAAGTGTTTGTAGGTCACAAGGGTTATCCGCTAATAAGATAGTATCGTCAGCATAAAGTAATACGAAAATTTTAATATAAATTTCAAGTTCGGGTTCAAGGTCATCTGTTACGATATAGTTTTATTTTCTAAATATTCTTGTAGATCATTTAGAAATAATGAAAAAAAAAGGGGGATAAATTTTTTCCTTGTCTTACGCCTATTTCACATGGGAAAAAGTTAGATTTCTCATTATTATGGATAATACAAGACTTTATATTCAAGTACATATTTTGAATGATGTTATAAAACTTGCCATTTATATTATTTAGTAAGAGTTTTGAATACAAATAATTTCTTTGTATCGAGTCAAAACATTTTTCATAATCAATAAAACAACAATGGAGTTTTCTTTTTTTTTCTTTTTTTTTTTTTGATTTCAATAATTCAATTAGTGAATAAAGTGAAAATATATGATCAGATGTTGAGTATCCAGCTCTGAAACCAGCTTGATTTTCATTTAAGATCGAGAGTTCGTCAAGGTATTGGTATAAACGGGAGTTAATTATAGAGGTAAATAATTTCCCAATGGTTGATAGTAACGTTATTGGCCTGTAGTTCTCTGGGTCAGATTTACTTCCCTTGTTTTTGAAGATTGGGACAATGTTTCCCCTAAGCCAAACATCTGGCAGCATACCAGTATCAAAAATCAAATTGAATAAATATTCATAAATTCCGATCATATCGTCCCTAGTAGATGACATGTATTCATTAATTATTAAATCTTCACCTGGGGATTTGTTATTTTTTAAATTTTTAATACTTTTATATATTTCACTTCGGCTAATCGGTTTATTTAAAATATCGTTATCAGTATCATTCACAGAATAATTTATCTGAAGTTCGGTTTCTGATTCTCTTAGTTGCGTTTATATTTTCGAAATATTGGAACAATATATGAAGACTTATATCAGTGTTGATCTCCCTATTTCGTCTGTTTATTAGTTTCCAAAATTGCTTAGGATCTTTGGACCGAAGCGTTTTCATTTCATCTTGTATTTTTACATTGTAAATGTTTATACTATTTTTAATTTCTCTTTTATAGACAAATTCATTTTGCTTCAGTTTTGATTTAAATAACGCTGTACCATGCAATTTATATAACCTTAAAGCTCTCCTATAATTTCTTCGTTTGTTCCTACAGTCCCGTGTAAACCACTTTTTATCTTGCCTTTTTTCATTTTTATATATTATAGGATTATAGTTTACCACGCCGAATGTTGCTTTGGCGCTTTGAACAAACAATGATGATATACCATTTACAATTTCATTTATTCGAAAGTGACTAATGTTTTCCCAGTTCTTACGTTCATGACTTAAGTTAAATGAGATTTTTTCAAGTTTTACAGTGTCTTGATTCGTTACAAATTCAGTACTCTTCTCGGGTATCCATTTACGAATACGTTCGGTTGGTGCATTTGTTTTATTCGGGATTGTGTTTCGATAATGTTGGATGGTATCAGATGTGTGCACACCGAAAAGTATTGGCGAATGGACGTCGGAGAAAAGTTTACAGTGGTCTAATATTTCAAAATAATCTATAACCTTAATTACATCAATGGAACATATCACATATTCAACAACACTTAGATTTCTACTTGTAGGTCTACCTACTTTATCGTTATCAAATCTTCCATTTAAAATAAAAATATTATTGTTTTTACAAAATTTAATGAGTTTTCTGCCCAATGTGTTTACGCAATTATCAGGACTATTCCTTCGAATGGGAATTCCTAAGTTTTTTAGTTCGTTGATTGCTTCTCTATATTCCGCGAATTGTTCATCTATAGAATTTGAGTCATGTTCATATGAATCTAACAGATTTGCAGTCCTACTATTGAAGTCACCAACCAGGGTTATATATGGACTATTTCTCGTAAAGGATTGGAATTCAGTTTCAATTTCACTGAATGCATGTTCACTTGTGTATGAGGAGTTTTCGGGGTGTATGTATACGATTCCGATTATAATATTTTGTGCTAATCTTATAATACTGCGGTCAATGTAAAACCAAAGAACAAATTGGCTGTCTGTAGTAATAGGGTGTATGAATTTTGACAAACGTTTCCTATAACCTAGAGCAATTCCACCTGATCTATTTCCAGATATTTTCTTTCTATTCTTATAAATAAAACTAAAATCATTCACTATAATTTCATTTATGTCATCTTATTTTGTTTCTGTAAAAGAAAGAAAATCTTGTTCTTGGATAAACTCTTGAAATTCAGGAATCAATAGTTTTCTTTTAAGCCCACAGACGTTTAACACCAGTATACGAAATTTATAAGTTACACCATGGTCGTTTTCACTCACTCTATATAATGGGTCCCCGCCATCGACAGTCTCACTAATTAGTTAATTTTCGCCATCGTACAAGTCACGTGATCCTCCGTGACATTCCTATTTGTCATGTCTATTCTGGGGCCCGATTTGGGTTACCCGTTGATTTTGTCCGTTTCTCTGTTTGGGAAGCGCACCTTCTAAATCGTATCTAGTTTGTGAATCTACTACCATTTCGTTGTCTCCTTGTCTCTCATTCCGTGGTTTAAATTCTCGTCCATCAATATATAGTTTATCTCTCTTTAGCGACACTTTCTTTTTCTGAATTTTAGCTTCTTTGAAATAAGGTCATAAGAATTTTCGTCTTTCGTTTATTTCTTTTGGAAACTGCTCTCTTATACCATAACTGCTCCCTTTAAGTAATCTGCCACAATTCCTAACAATTTCTCTACCCTTAAAATTTTTGAATCTGCACACAATATTTCTTGAGCGATATGCGAGTTCTCCATTAACACTTACTTCGTACATTCCTCCAAATCGATGAGCTCTATGGAAGTCGGTGGGTCATTTAGTTTCAACTCTTTTTTCATAAATTCAATGAGCAATGATTCTGTATTCTCGTCATCAGATTCACTCTAGATACAGGTAAACCAGCGAACACTAAATTTTCCCTCATTGACCTTGTTTGTAGATCCAAGTGACGTTCAAACAACTCACTATAGTTTTGTTTCATTGTTGCCATACCCTGATTGAGGTTATATTGGAGATTTGAAGTGGCTGATTTCATTTCAGCCTGTTCTGTTTTAACCTCATTTAAACCACCCTCCATGTATTCATGCGATTTGACAATTTATCCACATTTTCTATTAAACCGTTTATTTTTGTCTTAAAAGTATCAAGTTTTGCACTGATCTGGTCTACAACATAAAGTTTCTGAAACATCTGATCAACACTTTGAACTAGTCTGTCTATTTTACTATTTATATCATGGCCCTGATTCATTGTTGAATGCATAACGGGATTCATATGGTATTGGAAGGGGCTACTTACATAATATTCACCCATGGGTATATTTGGGGTTATTTGATTCTGCTGTTGTATATGTTGGATTTCTGGGCGCTGTAGCCTTGGGGTGCATTGTTGGTCGTTTGATGGTGGTACACAGAAAGTGCTCATAGTATTGTTATGTTCGTTCATATCCTGTGTTTCTGTCGTTTTTTTACTCTCAATACTCTCATTTAACTTTCTACGTGGCTTTTCGTGACTGGTGTTACTCTTGTTTTGTCCTTTCGATTTCTTTCGTTTACGGCCACTCTTTCTGTTTTCTTTGGTATTCATAGGACCTGTGCTCTTCCTTGTAGCGTTTGATTAGTAAATTTCTGTTATAAGTGTCTTTTTATCCATAAGTTTGCCATACAAAATATATACTTGTTCACACATGCGCACACTGACTCACAAACTATACAGCTTACAGTTTAGTTAATTGTTGTTTTGTGAATTGATTTTGATTGAAGTGCTTCGTGATGAAAGAATAAAACAAACACATCTGTGATAGGGTGATTTTATTTATTTTATGGGTATTTTAAAAAGCTCACAATACTAATGTAATCTTAGATAATATGTTACACATCACTGCTTCTTTAAGCTATCCTGTGTAAGAATATGGTCTTTAAGACCATATTGTGTCTTTAGGAAAATTGTTAAAAACAACTATTTTTATAAAGTCAAATTCACATGCACCTAGTGCACTGAATGAAAAGCTATACATAAAAAACAAGTGATGTTTTGGTAAAATTCTAAACACTGTCAAAATATTCGTCAAGTTCTACCTGTTATTTAACCTATGGTTGGAAGACCATATAAGGAGTATCACCTGATTGTAGTGGTGAGAATTGTAAGGCTTTATTCCATATTTGGAATGGAATTTAGGTTCAAAGTTAATCTTGAGCCTGCAGGAACTGGGGGATATAAAATAGGGGGTAGAGCGGGATTCGTTAGAAACTCACCCAGATATTCTACCAGCCATTATCTGTTGAGAACAAGGAACCTGTAAACTTGTTAGCTTGTAATAAAGTTATTTACAATTAATTGCTGTAGTAGCATTGTCGATCACAAGAAGAACACAACAAGAAGAAGTCCTACAATACCTATAGTACTACAGTGTTGATTTGGTGCCGTGATTTCCAGGGACGGATAGAATTAGCCAAATTTTATTTTTTGTGAGTATCTCTTTTCGATTTTTCACTAATTTCTATCTGTAATAATGGCTGAAAAATTTTATAGAAATTTAGGTGCCCAGTTGATAGGTTTGTCTTCCTCAATTTCCACAAATTCGGTAGCTAATATAATTGAACCGTATAAAGGGGATCCAAAACTATTTAAAGAATGGATCAAAAATATTGAAAAATACTGTGTTCTCGCCACAGTACCTGAAGACCGGGTAAAGTTAGTCGCTTTTCAATCAAGTAGGGGGGTCGTAAGTCATTTTATTCAAAGAAAAATGATGGCAGATGCCAATTTAACTTGGGATGCTTTAAAACAGGATTTGATTAACACTTTTTCGGAAATTACAGACACACAACAGGCATTGGCAATTCTAGCAAAAATCAGACAAAAACCCGAAGAAAACGTGCAAGTTTTTGCTGAAAGAATTCTATCTCTAGCCGCTGAAGCATTTCCAGGTTATGCCGGACAGCGAGAATTTGATAGGCAATTAATTAATTTTTTTGTCGACGGACTTCAGCTCGAAAATATCAAAACAAAAATTTTACGAGACGACCCGCAGACTTTCGTCGCTGCCGTAGATTTGGCCAGCCAAGAACAAAATATTAGGAAAAGATTTGCATTAAGATTAGGCGGACAACACACACGCGTATATACAAATAGCGAACATGAACCCATGGATGTTGATTATGTAAGAAACCGCACGTGTGGAATATGTTTTCGTCGTGGTCATGTAAGCCGCGAATGCAGACAAAAACGAGGTGTAAACGAGGTTAAGATGAGTTTTCAAGGAAATACGACGTGTTGGTTTTGTGGTGTAGAGGGACATTTTAAACGGGACTGTAGGAAATTTGATGACTATCTTAAATCAAACTCAAGATATAAACGACGGGATAAGTCAGTGAAGCCTAAAACTCCACATAAATCGGGAAACTAAGATACTCTTTTCGGGGGGCTTACGGGAAGAGTCGATATAAAAAGCCCTTCTCTGGTATAAATGTTTCGGGTTGTTCAAGTTCATGTTTAATTAAAATAGAAAAACGAAATTTTCGATCATTAGTTGACACCGGGGCTCAAGTATCTTTAGTTAGTAAGCAGGTATATGATTCTTTAAAATATAAACCAAAATTGGACAAAAGTAAACTTATATTACAGTCAGTAAATGGACTTGAACTCAAATTGGTCGGTTCTGCAAATTTGGAATTTCAAATTAAAGGCAAAAAGTTAAGACACGTGTTTCATGTTGTTTCCAATATGAATAGAAACGTAATTTTAGGTCGTGATTTTCTCGTTTCTCATGGTTGTAGGCTTTTCTTTGATTTAGGATGTATGAAAATTGGAAAAATGTATGTTTCCTTGGATAATGACGCAGAAATATCTTCTGTTTTGCGAATAGCAAACGATGTCATTTTAAAACCCCAGACAAGGTACATCGTTCATGCGAAATTGAAGAGACATAGTTACGACAGTAGGCAAGATGTCTTCATGGTTGAACAAGCAACTAAAGGGTTTGTGAGTAGCGAACCAGGACTTATGATCAGCAATTCTTTGTTCAGCATGGAACGTGCGAAAACTTTTGGTAAAAGAATCCCAGTCTTTCTTGTAAACGGTACGAACAAAACGTTTCGATTAAAAAGCGGATGTGTTATTGGTCGTGCTGTCGATGCGTTTGACAGTACGATAGCGTCTGTGGATCAGGTTTTACAAGGTGCTTCGCAGTGTACTAATGCTAATTTAAATGGAAAATTTGCTAAAATCAATGTGCCAGATACGGAACGCGTTAAGTTATTTAATCTTTTGAGGAAAAATCATGATTTATTTGCGATAAGTGACTCAGAGTTAGGACATACCGATACTGTAAAAATGACTATTGACACAGGTAACCATTCCCCCATCAAACAGCGGGCATATCGTACTCCATTGACGTCTAGACCCGTTGTTAATGAGGCTATCGACATGTTACGTAATAATATCATAAAAGAGAGTAACAGTCCTTGGTCATTTCCTATTGTCTTAGTAGACAAGAAGGATGGAACAAAACGATTTTGCGTTGACTTTCGGAAGCTTAATAAAATCACTAAGACCGTCAGTTGGCCCCTACCCCTCATTGAGGACATGTTAGGGCGATTAGATAAATCAGAATACTTCACAACTCTCGATATGAAATCAGGGTATTGGCAAGTTTTGGTCGATGAAAAAGATAAGGAAAAAACAGCGTTTGTATGCCATAGAGGGTTGTTTGAATTCAATGTTATGCCATTTGGAATTAACAATTGTCCAAGTATTTTCTCGCATTTAATGGCACGGGTTCTTAAAGGACTTGAAGATTTTGCAATAGCATATATCGATGATATACTAATTTATTCTCGTTCAAAGCGAGAACATTATGAACATATTAAGCTTGTATTTGATCGTTTGCGACAACATGGGTTAAAATTAAAACCCTCTAAATGTAATTTTTTTCAACAAGAAACTAAATATTTGGGTTTTGTCATCACTCCTCAAGGAATTAAAACAGATCAGGATAAGGTTTGTGCTATTAAGGGTATGGATCAACCTCGTACAGTAAAAGAAGTTAGGAGTTTTATGGGAATGTGTAGTTATTATAGACGCTTTATTCCAAATTTTTCTACCATTGCTGAACCTTTAATCAAATTAACGAAAAAATATGCAAAGTTTAAATGGACATCTGAATGTCAAACTGCTTTTGAATTTTTAAAAGAGAGTTTAACGACGGTGCCGTTATTAGCTTACCCACATCCTAATTTACCGTATATCCTTTATACTGATGCAAGCGATACATCTATAGGCGCAGCGTTAGTGCAGGTGCACGAGGATGGAAACGGAGGAAAAGTCGAACGCCCAATTTACTTTTTGTCACACAAGTTGTCAAAGTCTCAGGTGAAGTGGAGTGTTGTAGAACGTGAGGCTTATGCCATCCATTACGCGTTACAAAAGTTGGATTATTATTTACATAATGCCAAATTTACGATCCGAACTGATCATAAGCCGTTGCAATATCTTTTGGAATCACCTATGCAAAATAAGAAAATACAGTTATGGGCATTGGGGATCGCGGGATTTAATTGTAGGATTGAATATGTACCCGGAAAACAAAATTCTATAGCTGATCTTCTCTCTCGAGTTCCATCAAAACAAGAAGCAAATGATAATAACTCTGACGGTGAAACAATCGAACCGCGCACTAGTGATAATATGTTTGAGATTAGTGCATTCAATTCAAATGAATTCGTTCCACATAATTATGCGAAGTGTACTGTTCCGGATAAAGATCTGCCGGATAAAATAGATTTAAATGTGGATAATTTTGACATAGTAAAGGAACAAAATGACGATCCGGAAATTGTATCTATTATTAAACAACTAAAGGCAAATACGGGTGGTAGTAAGACAAAAAATAGATTTCTGCTTATAGATAAAGTTTTATATTTCATCTCAAGTCCTGATGATGACCCAACACTGAGGTTATACATCCCTCAACACCTTCAAAATACTGTTATACAACAATATCATGACAATAACGGACATTTGGGCATAGATAAAACACACGATACCATAAAAAGACATTATTATTTTCCAAACATGTATGTCCGTATTCATAATCATGTCAATGAATGCGTGTTGTATCAATCGAGGTCTTTAACTAAACAAATTCCACCTATGCAGTTCTATGATATACCACCTTATGCTTTTGCGAAGATAGGGTTAGACTTATCGGGGCCGTATCCGACAACACTTTCGGGGAACAAATATATAATTAGTTTTATTTGTCATTTTTCGGGTTATGCGGAGGCCTTTGCAGTAAAAAGTAAATCTGCCGAGAATGTCGCTCACTTACTTATAGAGGAAATTTTCCCTCGATATGGTGCACCGTTAGAATTGGTTACAGACAACGGTAGCGAGAACGTCAATAGGATAATGGAGAAAACACTTAAAGAATTAAATATTAAACACGTCCTTACGTCGTTTTACCACCCACAAGCGAATGCACGTGTTGAGCGCATGCACCGCACGATGCACGACATATTATCTAAAAAGATCGCTGAAAGTTATAACACTTGGGATTTATACTTAAATCGAACTTTGGCCGCTATTCGATTTAATGTCAATGAATCTACAAAATTTTCTCCTTTTTACTTGTTGTATAATCGCGATCCTGTATTGCCATTGGATAACATTTTGAAACCTCGAAGGAAATATTTGGGAACCGATCCTCACGAAATAGCGTTGCAAAATCAGCATAAGGCTTTTCTTTTGGTTCACAAGAGGTTGCGGAAAACCCAGCATAAAAACGCTGAATATGTGAATAGAAATGCAACTGACACCCTTTTTAAGGTGGGTGACCAAGTGTATTATAAAAACCATCTTCGAAAACACAAATTACAGGAAAGATGGACACCATATTATCGGATAATTGAATAAACGTCACCGGTCTCCTTTATAATACATAATCAATTAACAGGCCGAACTACAAAGTCAAATGCACAAGATCTGCGTTTAGCAAAACTTGATAATTGGCAAATTCCGGAAAAACAATCCGATAAGGAAAAGTTGCTACGAAAGGCACAATATGTTGAAGATCCATCGAGTTCCGATTCTAGCTCAGAAAATGAAACCAGTGAGCCCGATGATGATGTACCATTGGCACAACTGGCTACACGATTTAGGCGGGAAAGGTCGGAAAGCGCGTCGGACGGGGAAGATGTTCCATTAATGGAATTATCCAAGCGTCTGAAGGCTCGTGATGATCAAGATACTGAAAATGCTATGGACACGAATAGCTTGTCATCTAGTGGTAGTGACACCTCTGATGACGAACGCAACATAGATGCGGATGTCCTTGAATGTGATATAAAGAGCGATGGTAAATTAAAACCTGAAAAATCGCCGAATAAAAAGACGAAACAGTTGTTAAAACTGATTGCCAGTATGCTATAATATTTGATTTTCTTACGTTAATGATTAATTAACTGAGGCGATTTTTAGTTAGGAATGCCAAAAACAGTTGTGTTGTTCCAAAAACGGTTGGGTTACTAAAATTCGTAGACTTATTAGACTCACGATTTCCCTTGAGTGAAATGTTACTCCATTGTGTAGACTGTAATTTGGTTTAATAAAATTGTTAAATCATTCAATAAAGCTTTAGATACTCTTTAGGAGCCTTTACACACTGCCCTTAGTAACTATACATTAACTGTGTTACCCCCGAAATTAGAACACTTAAGAGAAATTTCTATGGAAAGTTTAATTTATGAGTTACAAAATTTGAGGTGCTTAGAGAAAGACAAACCCTGACCTTTATGTTATTATTTAATAATACTTATTGGTTCAACACTTGTAATTCTCATTGGCTGTATCTGTTGCTATAATTGCAACCCAAAATTTAAGAAATTCGTAAAGTCATTATTTTAGTATGAAACAATGTGGAAATCGTCCTGAGGTCAGTACAAGAGAAGAAATGGCTCTATCAAGAAGAGGCGAGTTAACAACTAATGGGAATGAATCAGCAACCATCTCGCCACAGCCCAACATTATTCAATCAACACCTGTACTTGGAACGTCTCCTACGTCTTCAAGAACAACGACTGTTCCTGCCGCTTCTGGTAAAAAGATTCCAAAGGAAAGGGAATTAGTGGAGAAATTACCTCCCGACTTTATTCTGCCCGATATAAAGGAAATTTTCCAGGTGACTTCATAAGAAGTGTTGTGTTAAACAGTCATTCACGGAATGTGTGTAATTCATACAACTTTTGTTTATGGGTGAATATCCTACTAATCAGTGACTGTTTGTGCGCGCATCTGTCGACAGCTTTTATATAATATTCCTATTGCGCTTATATAATATATCCATATTACACTTGTATCTATATAGACATATATATCCAGAGTGTTTCAGTTCCAGTACACATTGTTCGGTAGCAGTGTTGCCTATCAAACTGTCATAAACAATTAAACATGGTGTAATTTTTCACCTTTTGTGGTAACCAGAAGTCAAATATGTGACCCTACTCGTGTAGACTGAGTGTATATTATCAAACAAACTATGGAGGTCAACTTCATTAGGTCACATATTATAGAATGATGTGTGTTGTAGCAGAACTTAATTTCATATCATTATCTTAATTATCTATTTGAAAAGGAATGATGGTTTGTTTCTGGAATGTGACTTGGACTTAAAGGATGCCAACCGATGAACGTTTAACAACAGTTGTGTCGTGTTTTACTATACTTGTGTAGTAGTGTAAACTGTAAGCGCGTTTAGGACACTTCAAGAATAAAAAAACTTTTTGAATTTGATTTAGTTTTTAAAAGTGAAGCGTTATCACATGGAAATAATTTTATGCATGAAATTTTATTATATTGATGTAATCCTATGTTTCTTTGCTAAGGTTTCCTTGTTCTCCCGTTTCCCTTACACCCCTTAAGACCTATATATTTTTTTATTTTTTACATGTTTTTACTATGGTAAGAACATGTCTTTAGTGGGGGAAGGTGTGTAAGAATATGGTCTTTAAGACCATATTGTGTCTTTGGGAAAATTGTTAAAAACAACTATTTTTATAAAGTCCAATTCACATGCACCTAGTGCACTGAATGAAAAGCTATACATAAAAAAACAAGTGATGTTTTGGTAAAATTCTAACCACTGTCAAAATATTCGTCAAGTTCTACCTGTTATTTAACCTATGGTTGGAAGACCATATAAGGAGTATCACCTGATTGTAGTGGTGAGAATTGTAAGGCTTTATTCCATATTTGGAATGGAATTTAGGTTCAAAGTTAATCTTGAGCCTGCAGGAACTGGGGGATATAAAATAGGGGGTAGGGCGGGATTCGTTAGAAACTCACCCAGATATTCTACCAGCCATTATCTGTTGAGAACAAGGAACCTGTAAACTTGTTAGCTTGTAATAAAGTTATTTACAATTAATTGCTGTAGTAGCATTGTCGATCACAAGAAGAACACAACAAGAAGAAGTCCTACAATACCTATAGTACTACACCTGTCCTATACACTCTTCTTAAAGGAGTTTCCATTGAGTTCCAGTTCACTCAGCTCACTGGTAGTTTATTTCAACTTTGACCTGAGGTTTTCTTACTTAGTTTTGTATATTCATCACTATTGGTCACTTCTTAGGAATGATTTCATGAAGGTCAGAGGATAGTTTCATTCTCTGTAATTCATGGTTAGTTTGTATTTAAGTTAATAGTTTTGTGGTTGTATAGTATATAGTTTATTACGGTGACAATCAAGAGCAGTTTTAAGTTGCAGTGATAGAATTTAAAGGTATGTGTTAATATTTGTTTTAATAGTTTTTATATTTCATTGTGTAATTGGTCTTTGTTAAAGTGGCGGCCATGTTAGTTTTATTGGTAAAGTTTTCAAATAAGTTAAAGTTAGTCTAGTTTTCATTAATTATATTCTGCAAATACATCTTATACAGTATATACATATAGTCAATAATAATAACGCTATTTAAAGCATTTCGCTTTAAATCTACATTTATTACTTTCACACAACTTATATTATTTTATTACAGTCTGCAGACTGTGAGCATGTCTCATCAGGTGGTACCAGATATTCCGAACATCACCACACCCTTAGCAAGCGTCACAGAGTGGCAGAAGAACCAACGTCAAGATCCCTTACTGTTTCAGTTGTGTCAACATATAGACCATGGAAGACCAGCTAATCATACTCCTACATCTCCAGAAGAAGCCGCACTTGTATTTTATACAAGCGTGCCACTATAGCAGGAGAGGAAACATTTCAGCTGGTTTTACCCAACGCCTATAGAAAGTTAGCAATGGAAGGGGTACATGACGAACTGGGACACCAAGGCAGGGATCGTACCATCAGTTTGGCAAGAGAAAGGTTTTATTGGCCCAAGATGACAGCGATGATAGAGAGCTACATTCAGAACTGTCCACGCTGCATCAGAAGAAAGAGTTTACCATCTACATGTCCCTTGATAAACATTACCTCCAGTCGGCCGCTTGAACTAGTCTGCATGGATTATATTTATGTGCGTAGAAGAGTCGAAGGGAGGCTACGACAGTATCCTTGTCATCACCGACCATTTTACGAAGTATACCCAGGCAGTCCCAGTTAGAAACACCACCGCCAAGACCACAGCTAAAGCGTTCTTTGATCACTTTTCCCTAAAACTGTTGACCTTGGTCACTGTGTATTCGTTGAGGAATCCCATAGTGCACAATGTAATATTTCATTTCATTTTCTAACGTCCGCTGCCATTTTATTTATTTGAGCCACCTAATACATGGTATTGAATGAAAGAGGGTTTATTCCTCTTTCATACAGAGGCGTTTTATAGCTGAGGCGCTGGAGGCGCCAGCCTCCCCGCGAAAAAAAATCAAAGAAGTTGAAAAAATAAAACGGGAGAAAAATGCTAAAACCGATGAGAAAAATGAAAATGTACCCTAGTTAGGGAGGGCCCTAAAGGCAGAAAAAAGGACCCCACGTCTGACAAAAGGGCCCCTCTGGCCAAAAGGAAGGGCCCCCGAGCCCGAGTCAATCAACTACTGAATGAGAGTGCAGTCATTGCAATTGCATGAAAATCATCAATCAAAAAATCACCTTTTCTGAAAACCTACTAATAAGCTATTCAGGAAAGAGATGGCTCGGCCGCCCAGTGTGATCTGGCTTGGCGGAGCGATCATTTCTTTGCTGTATAGATTTGCGGGGTTACGCCAATCTGTTTCACAGAGAATTAATTATTGTAGCGGCCAAGCGAATATTCACTGCGGGATCAGTTTGGGGTTCAGCGTGCTGCTTGCACAATAGGACCACTGCACCATATTCCATTATTTATTATTTGATTGAGCTCCCGATACTTACAAGTGATTTGTTTCGCATTCAGGCTTCAGACGAGTATTGAATTAGGCCTCCAGATTAAACCGGCCTTAAAGGGCCTGAAGGATATGTCAGAATGCACCAGAATGATTTCTATTTTGCAAAATTTCTCGACCTCCGAGAAAGAGGGCCCTCAAAATAGTATAGCCTCCGCCATGATAAACCTTAAAACGCCCCTGCTTTCATATGGTACCATTGATTATTCCAGAAAGCCCTACACATGGTATGAAATGAAAGAGGGTTCATCCCTCCTTGATGTGGTACCATTTATTATTCCTGACAGCCCTCGACTTAGTCTGAAATCCGTCCCCGAAAATCACTACCCCCCCCCCTATTTTCTTTAAATATTTCATTTAATTTTCTAACGTCCGCTGCCATTTTATTTATTTCAGCCATCCTACACATGGTATGAAATGAAAGAGTGTTTATCACACTTTCATGTGGTACCATCTATTATTCCATATATATCCATCGGCTTAGTATGAAATCCGTCCACGAAAATCACTACCCCACCCACCCTGTCTATTTTTTTGTTATATTTCATTTCCTTTTTTAACGTCCACTGCCATTTTATTTATTTGAGCCACCCTACACATGGTATGAAATGAAAGAGTGTTTATCCCACTTTCATGTGGTACCATTTATTATTCCTCACAGCCCTCGACTTAGTCTGAAAATCACCCCCCCCCACCTATTTTCTTTAAATATTTCATTTAATTTCCTAACGTCCGCTGCCATTTTATTTATTTCAGCCACCCACACATGGTATGAAATGAAAGAGTGTTTATCCCACTTTCATGTGGTACCATCTATTATTCCATATATCCATAGTATGAAATCCGTCCACGAAAATCACTACCCCACCCACCCTGTCTATTTTTTTGTTATATTTCATTTCCTTTTTTAACGTTCGCTGCCATTTTATTTATTTGAGCCACCCTACACATGGTATGAAATGAAAGAGTGTTTATCCCACTTTCATGTGGTACCATTTATTATTTCTCACAGCCCTCGACTTAGTCTGAAAATCACTCCCCCCACCTATTTTCTTTAAATATTTTATTTAATTTCCTAACGTCCGCTGCCATTTTATTTATTTGAGCCACCCCACACATGGTATAAAATAAAAGAGTGTTTATCCCACTTTCATGTGGTACCATTGATTATTCCTGACAGCTGTCGACTTAGTCTGAAATCCGTCCCCGAAAATCACTACCCCTCCCTACCTATTTTGTTAATATTTCATTTAATTTTCTAACGTCCGCTGCCATTTTATTTATTTGAGCCACCCTACACATGGTATGAAATGAAAGAGTGTTTATCCCACTTTCATGTGGTACCATCTATTATTCCATATATCCCTCGGCTTAGTATGAAATCCCTCCACGAAAATCACTACCCCCCCCCCCTGTCTATTTTTTTGTTATATTTCATTTCCTTTTTTAACGTCCGCTGCCATTTTATTTATTTGAGCCACCCAATTAATGGCATAGAATGGAAGAGGGTTTATCCCTCTTTCAAATGGTACCATTTATTATTCCTCACATCCCTTGACTTAGTCTGAAATCCGTCCTCGAAAATCACTAACCACCCCCCCCCCACCTATTTTTTTTTAAATATTTCATTTAATTTTCTAACGTCCGCTGCCATTTTATTGATTTTAGCCACCCTACACGTGGTATGAAATGAAAGAGGGTTTATCCTTCTTGGATGTGGTACCATTTATTATTCCTGACAGCCCTCGACTTAGTCCCCGAAAATCACTCCCCCTCCCTACCTATTTTGTTAATATTTCATTCAATTTTCTAATGTCCGCTGCCATTTTATTTATTTGAGCCACCCTACACATGGTATAAAACGAAAGAGTGTTTATCCCACTTTCATGTGGTACCATTTATTATTCCTCACAGCCCTCGACTTAGTCTGAAATCCGTCCTCGAAAATCACTAACCACCCCCCCCCACCTATTTTTTTTTTAAATATTTCATTTAATTTTCTAACGTCCGCTGCCATTTTATTGATTTTAGCCACCCTACACGTGGTATGAAATGAAAGAGGGTTTATCCTTCTTGGATGTGGTACCATTTATTATTCCTGACAGCCCTCGACTTAGTCCCCGAAAATCACTCCCCCTCCCTACCTATTTTGTTAATATTTCATTCAATTTTCTAATGTCCGCTGCCATTTTATTTATTTGAGCCACCCTACACATGGTATAAAACGAAAGAGTGTTTATCCCACTTTCATGTGGTACCTTTTATTATTCCTCACAGCCCTCGACTTAGTCTGAAATCCGTCCCCGAAAATCACTACCCCCCACCTATTTTTTTTTAAATATTTCATTTAATTTTCTAACGTCCGCTGCCATTTTATTTTTTTGAGCCACCCTACACATGGTATGAAATGAAAGAGGGTTTATCCCTCTTTGATGTGGTACCATTCATTATTCCCGACAGCCCTCGACTTAGTCTGAAATCCGTCCCCGAAAATCACTCACCCCCACACCTATTTTCCTTAAATATTTCATTTAATTTTCTAACGTCCGCTGCCATTTTATTGATTTGAGCCACCCTACACATGGTATAAAATGAAAGAGTGTTTATCCCACTTTCATGTGGTACCATTGATTATTCCTAACAGCCCTCGACTTAGTCTGAAATCCGTCCCCGAAAATCACTACCCTCCCCCACCTATTTCCTTAAATATTTCATTTAATTTTCTAACGTCCGCTGCCATTTTATTGATTTGAACCACCCTACACATGGTATAAAATGAAAGAGTGTTTATCCCACTTTCATGTGGTACCATTGATTATTCCTAACAGCCCTCGACTTAGTCTGAAATCCGTCCTCGAAAATCACTAACCCCCCCCCCCCCACCTATTTTATTAATATTTCATTTAATTTTCTAACGTCCGCTGCCATTTTATTTATTTGAGCCACCCTACACATGGTATGACATGAAAGAGGGTTTATCCCCCTTTGATGTGGTACCATTTATTATTCCTGACAGCCCTCGACTTCGTCTGAAATCCGTCCCCGACCCCCCCCCCCCTCCGCCCCCACCTATTTTCTTTAAATATTTCATTTAATTTTCTAACGTCCCTGCCATTTTATTCATTTGAGCCACCCTACACATGGTATAAAATGAAAGATTGTTTATCCCATTTTCATGTGGTACCATTGATTATTCCTCACAGCCCTCGACTTAATCTGAAATCCGTCCACGAAAATCACAACCCCCCACCTATTTTTTTTAAAATATTTCATTAAATTTTCTAACGTCCGCTGCCATTTTATTTATTTGAGCCACCCTACACATGGTATAAAATGAAAGAGTGTTTATCCCACTTTCATGTGGTACCATTGATTATTCCTAACAGCCCTCGACTTAGTCTGAAATCCGTCCCCGAAAATCACCCCCCCACCCCCAAAGCTATTTTTTTTTATATTTAATTTAATTTTCTAACGTCCGCTGCCATTTTATTTATATGAGCCACGTATGAAATGAAAGAGTGTTTATCCCACTTTCATGTGGTACCATTGATTATTCCTCACAGCCCTCGAATTAGTTTGAAATCCGTCCCCGAAAATCACTACCCCAGACTAAGTCGAGGGCTGTCAGGAATAATAAATTCTATGCCATGAATTGCGTGACTCAAATAAATAAAATAGCAGTGGACGTTAGAAAAGGAAATGAAATAGAACAAAAAATAGACTGGGGGTGGGGGGGTAGTCATTTTAGAGGACATATTTCATACTAAGCCGAGGGAATTCAGGAATAATCAATGGTACCACATGAAAGAGGAATAAAGCCTCTTTCATTCCATACCATGTATTTGGTGGCTCAAATAAAAAAAATGTCAGCGGACGTTATAAAAGGAATTACATTTAACAAAAAAATAGACTTGGGGGGGGGGGGGAGTGATCTTCGTGGACAGATTTTATACTAAGCCGAGGGATATCAGGAATAATCAATGGTACCACATGAAAGTGGGATAAACACTCTTTCATTTCATACCATGTGTAGGGTGGCTCAAATAAATAAAATGGCAGCGGACGTTAGAAAATTAAATGAAATAGGTTGGGGGTGTATTGATTTTCGGAGACGGATTTCAGACTAAGCCGAGGGAATAGTCAATGGCACCACACGAAAGAGGAATAAACCCTCTGTCATTCCATACCATGTATGGGGTGGCTCAAAGAAATAAAATGGCAGTGGACGTTAAAAAAGGAAATGAAATATCAAAAAAAAAATAGGTTGGGAGGGGGGGGGGGTAGTGATTTTCGTGGATGGATTTCATAGCCTACTAAGCCGAGGGATATATGGAATAATAGATGGTACCACATGAAAGTGGGATAAACACCTTAATTTTCATTTCATAACATGTGTAGGGTGGCTCGAATAATTAAAATTGCAGCGGACGTTAGAAATTTAAATGAAATATAAAAAAAATAGTTGGGGGGGGGGGTGTAGTGATTTTCGGGGACGGATTTCAGACTAAGTCGAGGGCTGTCATTGTCAGGAATAATCAATGGGAGATCAGTGTCGATGGGAGATCAGTATATTCCGATGTTTTGTGGTGTATGCCCGTAATTACTTCAACCTGTTTTGCGGAATATTCCGGTTACATTCGGGAATTATCTTTCGTGCCACAGAAATGGAGGATAAAGACTGATACAATTATTGTGTGTCTTAAATGGTTAAAATACTACGGGGCGTTTGTTATTCATTTCATCCGCTCACATAAACGGCTAAACATTGTGTTTATTAAACACAGCTATCGACGATGAGGGTCAAGGTCATAAATCGTAACGTCCGCTCAGATCAGCTCAACGTAAAACTAACAAACAAATATTTTTATTCTGTTCTTGTTATGAAAACGAAACTGAAACTAGGCTATAAACTGTACAACGCGGAAATGAGTTCAACGCAAAGCACAAAGACAGCTTCCGTCACAGGGCGAGGCAGCGGGCGAAGCACAAGTAAGAGAGGACGTGGATCCGTCATAAAGAGAGGGAATCGGACATCAACAATAATAGTAAACAATCGTCACCCGGCTGTTTCCGTTGGAGCAAGGACTGCACCTACAACATCCCTCCCAACAGTTTCTCCTAGTGTCAGTGGTAGAACTAATCGTGTTAGAGTTGCAAATACAAGAAAAACGATGTATGATGGTGATACGGGTGCAAGTAACATTGATCGATTGGGTGGAAATTCTGACAATCAAAATAATGACAGCAGGCCAGAAAACAGAATTTCTCAGTAAGTTAATTAGGACCATCGCTAGTTATTTTGAATAACGGATGTCAGATAGATCAGATAGATATATAATATCTCTCACGTCCGTTATTTAAAATAACTAGACAATCGCAAAATTTCAACACTTGCGTTCAAACAAATGACCAGCATAATTATCTGGACTATGATAATGATTGTGAAATATTCAGTTTTAAACATACCTTATGATTGAAATGTTATCTAAATAATCATTAAATCAATTCGACATTTATTACGGTAACTTATCCGTACCATAATCAACTCCCCGTGGCATCGCTAGTCTGCAATCTTGATTGGATTACGACCCGATTTACTGCTTAACTTCAATCGCGCAATTCACAGTTCATAGTGGATCAATTTGACTGAAATTTTCAGCGATTTGCTGCCTTTATATTATCTAGTTTTTAACTATTAGGCCTGTAATATTATGTTAAGAACTGCTGACTCATTATCTAATCTCCCATAATGTATCTTTAATTGATTGGTAATGTATTCATTTTCGATCTGATTAAATGTATAGATCTATGTTTCGTTTCGTTTTTTTTTTATACACATTAATACATTAGATGGCCTACACTACATGTTCAAAGATCTGCCCAGTTCTGAGAGGTTGCGTTAGGGGTCATTTCAGTGGCTTTTGGCCCTATGAAATCAGACATTACGGTAATGAATTAGCGTTAATGTTTCTAGGGGTTTACCCACAGTTCTATGCAGAGCACGCCAAGAAGTAGTCGCGGTAACAGACCGTTTCATTGCCTATTATAATTCCTCACATCAACCAGAAAGCCTGTTATATAACAACTCTTCCAGATCCTAGTGTTGTGAAGACATTAAGTAGACTAAAACGCAATTTTGAACTTTAAAAAAAAAACGAACAAGATTTTTGTTTTAATCAGATTGAATCATTTTGAAATTCAGGTTAATTTTTATATGCCCATATGGAAATTTTGATGTATATTGCCGTCGCCCCCATCGGTCTGTCCGTCCATCCGTCCGCCCGTCGTCCGCAGTTTCTTGTGAACACACTGGAGGCTAAAGTTGATATCCGATTGACTTTAAATTTATGCACATTGTTCAGGGTCATGAGATGAACAATCCTATTGATTTTCAGCGATATTCGATAATTATTGAATTATTGCCAGAGTTATGACACTTGATAACTTTGAAAAATATTGTGAATGTTCTACTGACAGAAGTTAATATCTGATTGACAGTGTTTAAAGTCATGAGAAGAAGAAGTCTATTGATTTTCAGCGATCTCCGATTATTATTGTCAGAGTTATGGCCCTTGACCACTTTGAAAAATCTTGTGGAAGGTCAAGAGGCCAAACTTAATATCCGATTGATTTTAAATTGATACACAAAAGTTTAAGGTCATGAGACGAAGAAGCCATTTTGATTTTCAGCAATTTCTAGTAAATACTGTCAAAGTTATCTCCCTTGATCACATTGAAAAATCTTGTGACGGTCAAGACTAAGAGGCCAAACTTATTTTCTGATTGACTTCTAAATGATACACAGAGTTTAAGGTCTTAAGATGAACAAGTATATTTTCAATGAATTTTGATAACTGAACAGCTAAATCCATGATATTAAATGTTTTGTATACTAAATGTTACCATGGGGCAGAACTTTATAAAAACCAAACAAATTCTAATGATTTTCTGATAATTACTTTATGAGTTGTTACTCTTAATCAGATTTTAGTGTATTATATAAATGTTTCATAAGCGAAAAAAAGTAGAAATGTGCAACATCTCTTGTTGACTGCCCGTAGGATTTAGCTGCTGTGAGCGTATATTTCATTGCCTGGCAACCCGCTTTCTACTCTGTATTCTTTTTATCTCAAGTTAAAGAGTTTACTTGCCTCACATTTTGGATTATTCCAGTCTTTGTGATTCTGCACTGTCTATAGTCACAGTCACTGGTACATTTTAGTGAATAAAATTTAGTGAAATGCTGTATGCTTGAAAACCATTAGTTCCTTACAACTATATCTGTATGGAAGGGTGTCGCTGCCAATATTAAATGCTCGATTGATTATATGTAAAAAAAGTACAATGTACAAAGTCCGAATACCGATAATGATAAATTCAAAAGGCAAGAGTTAAATGCAAAACGTCAAATGTTAAGCAACTAATGACAAATGTTTTTCTTTCAAGGAGACACGACTCAGATTGTAAATCTGAAGCTTGATCTGTGATACTTTTTCACTTTCTGAAACATCCGTTTTTATACGCCCACATTTTTATGTGGAGGTATATTGTCGTCGCCCCTGTCCGTCCGTCCGTCCACAATTGTTTGTGAACAGTCTTGGTTCCTTTCGATATTGGAATGTATCGGACTGTAACTTCATAGGTTATGGCCCCTTTTTAGCTTGTGTTCCCTCTGGAGGTCAAAATTGTTATCCGATTCAAAAAACATTTGATTATATCACTGTGGGGGTTGAGTTCGAATTCCGTGAAAATCGGACCAAAATTGCCAGACAAAATGGCCGCCGTTTGTACGTGAATAGTGTGAAAATATGTTATATCAAGGTTGTGGACCCTATAGAGGTCACAATTTTGAACCGATTTTCATGAAACTTGACATGTATGTTTATAACCCAAAGGTCTTGGTTCCTTTCAATATTTGCGCCCATCGGATCGTAACTTCCTGAATTATGGCCCCTGATTGTCCAAAAAATCACCCTTTTTAGCTTGTGGTCTCTCTGGAAGTCACAATTATTATCCAATTTAAAAAACGTTTGATTATATCACCGTTACAACCTAAGGAAGGTTGAGTTTGAATTTAAGGAAAAATTGTTATCCGATTCAAAAAAACGTTTGATTATACCACCGTTACATGGTTATGGAGGTTGAGTTTGAATTTTGTGAAAATCAGACCAAAATTGACAGACAAAATGGCCGCCGTTGTACGCGAATAGTGTGAAAATATGTTATATCAAGCTATATACCTCTATATAGAGGTCACAATTTTGAACCGATTTTGATGAAACTTAACATGTATGTTTATAACCCAAAGATCTTGGGTCCTTTGTATATTTGCGCCCATCTGATCGTAACTTCCTGAATTATGTCCCGTGATTGACCGAAAAATTGCCTTTTTATACGCCCACATTTTTATGTGCACGTATATTGTCGTCGCCCCTGTCCGTCCGTCCGTCCACAATTTGTTTGTGGACTCTCTACAGGTTACAATTTTTATCTGATTTTGACGAAACTTGAAATATAGGTTTATCCCCAAAAGATCTCGGCCGCTTTCGATATTGGCATGTATCGGATCAAAACTTCATGGATTATGGCCCCTGATTGTACGAAAAATCACGTTTTTAGCTTGTGGACCCTATAGAGGTCACAATTTTGAACCTATTTTGATGAAACTTGACATGCATGTTTATAACCCAAAGATCTTGGTTCCTTTCGATATTTGCGCCTATTAGAACGTAATTTACTGAATTATGGCCCCTGATTGGCTGAAAAATTACCTTTTTTAGTTTCTGGTCCCTCTGGAAGTCACAATTATTATTCAATTTAAAAAAACGTTTGATTATATCACCGTTACACCCTAAGGAAGGTTGAGTTTGAATTTCGGGAAAATCGGACCGAAATTGCCATACAAAATGGCCGTCGTTTGTACGCAAATACTGTTAAATTGTGACCAGTAGAGGTCACAATTTTAATTCGATTTTGATGAAACTTGAAATTCATGGTTATAATCCAAAGATCTTGGTTCCTTTCGATATTTGCGCATATCGGATCGTAACTTCTTGTATTATGGCCCCTGATTATACGCAAAATCGCCTTTTCTTGGCTTGTGGTCCCTCTGGAGGTCACAATTATTATCAGATTGAAAAAAACGTTTGATTGTATTACGGTTACACCGTAAGGAAGGTCAAGTCCGAATTTCGGGAAAATCGGACCAAAATTACCGTACAAAATGGCCGCCGTTTGTACGCGAATACTGTTAAAAAATTGTATATCATGGTTGTGGACCCTGTAGAGGTCACAATTTTAATTTGACTTCGATGAAACTTGAAATGCATGGTTATAACCCAAAGATCTTGGTTCCTTTCGTTATTTGCACATATCTGATCGTAACTTCCTGAATTATGGCCCCTGATTGTCTGAAAAATCGCCTATGGTCCCTCTGGTTCTGGAGGTCACAATTATTATCCGATTTAAAAAAACGTTTGACTCTATCACCGTTATACCCTACGGAAGGTTGATTTCGATTTTCGAGAAAATCGGACCATAATTGCCAGAAAAAATGGCCGCTGTTTGTACGCGAACAGTGTAAAAATATGGTATATCAACAAAGTTGTGGACCCTGTAGAGGTCACAATTTTAATTCGATTTTGATGAAACCTGAATTGCTTGTTTATAACCTAAACATCTTTATTCTTTTTCGATATTTGCGCATTTCAAATTGTAACTTAATGAATTATGGCCTTTGATTGTAGGAAAAATCACTTTCGGTATTGTTTGTTCTCTGTCTATCTCTCGAACAATTATTGTCTGATTTAAAAAAAAAACTCGTGAAAATCGTACCAAAATTGCCGGACGAAATGGTCACCGTTTATACGCGAATAGTGTAAAAATATGGTATATCATGGTTGTGGACTCTCTACAGGTCACAATTCTTATCCGATTTTGACGAAAAGTCACATTTCTGGGTTGTGTACCGTCACACCATAATCATTGTCGGCTTCGAATTTCATGAATATCAGACTGGAACTGACCAACAAAATGGCTGCTCCCAATACAGTATGAAATACAGGACTTAATTATGTAGGAAAAATCACTTTCGGTATTGCTTGTTCTCTATCCATCTCTCAAAAATGTGGGCGTATCCTGCCTGGCAGTGCCAGCCTATCTTTTAGCTTATGAACGGTGTAGAGGTCACAATTTTGAACCGATTTGGATGAAACTTGAAATGTATGTTTATAACCCAAAGATCTTGGTTCCTTTCGATATTTGCACCTATCGGATCGTAACTTCCTGAATTATGGTTATGGCCCCTGATTGTCCGAAAAAATTGACGGACAAAATGGTCGCTGTTTGTACGCGAATAGTCTGAAAATATGTTATATCAAGGTTGTGGACCCTATAGAGGTCACAATTTTGAACCGATTTTGATGAAACTTGAAATACATGTTTATAACATAAAGATCTTGGTTCCTTTCGATATTTGCGTATATTGGATCGTAACTTCCTGAATTATGGCCCCTGATTGTACTAAAAATCGCCTTTATCACCTTGTGGTCCCTCTGGAGGTAACAATTATTACCTGATTTGAAAAAAACGTTTGATTATATCACCGTTAGAGGGTAATCTAGGTTGAGTTTGAATTTCATGAAAATCGGGCCAAAATTGACAAACAAAATGACCGCCGTTTGTACTCGAATGGTGTAAAAATTTGGTATATCAAGGTTGTGAACCCTATAGGGGTCACAATTTTAATTCGTTTTTGATGAAACTTGAAATACATTTTTATTACCTAAAGATCTTGGGTCCTTGCGATATTTGCGCATATTGGATTGTAATTTCCTGAATTATGGCCTCTGATTATACGGAAAATTGCCTTTATTGTCTTGTGATCGGTCTGGAGTTTAAAAACATTTGATTATATCACCGTTACACTGTAATGACTTTTCAGGTTGAATTTTGTGAACATCGGACCAAAATTGATGAACAAAATGGCCGCCATTTTTACACGAATAGTGTAAAAATATGGTATATCAAGGTTGTGTACCCTGTAGCGGTCACAATTTTAATTTGATTTTGGTCAAACTGAAAGATCTTGGTTCCTGTCGATATTTGGACATATCTGATAGTAACTTCCTGAATTATGGCCCCTGATTGTACGAAATGTCGCCATAATATTAAATGTTCCGTATGCATTGGAGGTGACAGCTTATTCCATAATATTAAATGATTCGTATACTTTACATTAGCATGGAGCAGAACTTTATAAAAACCAAACAAATTCTAATGATTTTCTGATAATTACTTAATATGCGACAACTCTTGTTGACTGCCCGGACGATTTAGCTGCTGTGTGGGCGTATGTTTCGTTACCTGGCAACCTATGTTAAATCAATATTTTAAATGTTTTGTCTAATTTTAGTGGCTCTGGTTTTACTGTGATATCGCCAAATGAGAAGAAGAGAAGAGAAATAAATCAACGTAATGTGCTTTTCCGAATGTTAATTATCACTAAGACTACCACAATTTCATAGTCAAAGTTACTCCATATAAATCTGATTAAAATATGTCAATTTCTTCATTTTTGATATATTTCCTTTGATATAGCCGATTAACTGGTGGTGATATTTCTTCTAGCAATTTTAAATTAAGGCAAAAAAAAACATGCATTATGCAAGAGCAAAATCTGCTTATTACAAATCTTTCTTTAGGCCTGAAATGTTGACTAAATTATCAATTAGACATTAATTAACTTATCCAGACCACAATAGACTGTCGATGTCAAAGCTAGCCTTCGATGTTGGCTGGATTAGATTCCTATGCCGCTTAACAGCCATTGATAATTAAATCAAAAAGGTGGATAATCGAGACTATGCTGTTTATATTAATGATTTTAGTAAATGATGACCTAGGCTATGCGAAAATTTCACCCGCTTCGTTCTCGGCTCATAGTGGATCAATTTGACTGAAATTTTCAGCAAATTACCTTTACACTGTCTAGTTTCTATACGCCCACATTTTCATGTGGACATATATTGTCGTCGCCCCAGTTCGTCCGTCCACAATTGTTTGTGAACACCATACAGGTCACAATTTTTTCCGATTTCAATGAAACTTGAAATATAGGTTTATCACCCTTAGATCTC
Source organism: Patella caerulea (assembly GCA_036850965.1). Lineage (NCBI taxonomy): Eukaryota > Metazoa > Mollusca > Gastropoda > Patellidae > Patella > Patella caerulea. The sequence continues at coordinate 41,046,155 of JAZGQO010000001.1, read as the reverse complement.
GGTTCCTTTCGATATTGGTATGTATGGGACTGTAACTTCATGGATTATGGCCCCTGATTTACGAAAAATCGCTTTTTTAGCTTGTGAACTCTGTAGAGGTCACAATTTTCATCTAATTTTGATGAAACTTGAAATGCATGTTTATAACTCAAAGATCTTGGATCCTTTCGATATTTGCACATATGGGATAGTAACTTATTGAATTATGGCCCCTGATTGTACGAAAAATCACTTTTTATACGCCCACATATAAATGTGGTTGTATATTGTCGTCGCGCCCGTCCGTCCGTCCGTCGGACAGGCGTCTACAATTTGCTTGTGGGAACTCTACAGGTCACAATTTGTATCCGATTTCAACGAAACTTGAAATATAGGTTTATCTCCCTCCCTAAGGTCTTGTTTCCTTTCAATATTGGCATGTATCGGACCGTAACTTCAGTGTATTGGTCACAATTTTGAACCGATTTTAATGAAACTTGAAATGGATATTTATAACCCAAAGATCTTGTTTTTGTTTTTTTTGATATTTGCGCATATACGATCGTAACTTCCTGAATTATGGCCCCTGATTGTACAAAAAATCGCCTTTTTATACTCCCACATTGAAATGTGGTCATATATTGTCGTCGCCCCCGTCCGTCCCTCAACTGAGGAGGCTCTAGAGGCTAAAATTAATATCCAATTGACTTTAAATTTATACACAGTGTTTAAGGTCATGAGTCGAAGAAGCCTATTGTTTTTCAGCGATTTCCGATAATAACTACCAGAGTTATGGCTCTTGATCACTTCAAAAAATCTTGTGGACGCTTTAGAGACCAAAGTTAATATTCGATTGACTTTAAATTTATACACAGTGTTTAAGGTCGTGAGCCGAAGAAGCTTATTGATTTTCAGCGATTTCCGATAATTAGTGCCAGAGTTATGGCTCTTGATCACATAAACAAATCTTGTGGACGCCCGAGAGGCCAAAGTTAATATGCGATTGACTTTATATTTATACACATTGTTTAAGGTCATAAGACGAAGAAGCCTATTGATTTTCAGCGATTTCCTATAATTAGTGCCAGAGTTATGGCTCTTGATCACTTCAAAAAATCTTGTGTACGCTCTAAAGGCCAAAGTTAATATCCGATTGACTTTAAATTTATACACAGTGTTTAAGGTCATATGACGAAGAATCCTATTGATTTTCAGCAATTTCCGATAATTAGTGCCAGAGTTATGGCCCTTGATCACTTCAAAAAAACTTGTGGACGCTCTAGAGGCCAAAGTTAATATCCGATTGACTTTGAATTTATACACCGTGTTTAAGGTCATAAGACAAAGAGGCCTATTCATTTTCAGCGATTTCTGATAATTAGTGCCAGAGTTATGGCCCTTGATCACTTCAAAAATTCTTGTGGACGCTCTAGTCGACTAGAGGCCAAAGTTAATATCCGATTGATTTTAAATTCATACTCAGCGTTTAAGGTCATGACACGAGAAAGCCTATTGATTTTCAGCGATTTCTGATAATTAGTGCCAGAGTTATGGCCCTTGATCACTTCAATAAAATCTTGTGGATGCTCTAGAGGACTAAGTTAATATCCGATCAACTTTAAATTTACACAAAGTGTTTAAGGTCACGAGATGAAGAATCCTATTGATTTTCAGCAATTTCAAATAATTACTGCCAGAGTTATCTCCCTTGATAACTTCAAAAAATTTTGTGATGCTATAGAGGCCAAATTTATCATCCGATTGACTTAAGATTGATACAAGGTGTTGAAACAAACAAGTATTTTGATTTTCAATGAATTTAGATAACTGAACAGCTAAATCCATGATATTAAATGTTTCATGCATATACTAATTGTTAGCGTGGGATAAAACTTTATAAAAAGTAATCAAATTCGAATGATTTTCTGATAATTACATAATGAGTTGTTACTCTTAATCAGTTTTTAGTGTATTACAAATTACCGAAAAAAGTAAAAATATGCGACAACCCTTGTTGACTGCCCGGACGATTTAGCTTCTGTGGGCGTATGTTTCGTTGCCTGCCAACCTATCTTTTAGCTCATGGATCCTCTGGAGGTCACAATTATTAACAGATTTAAAAAAAACGTTTGATTGTAGCATCATTACGTACACCGTAGATCGAATTCGAATTGGTGAAAATGGGACCAAACCTGCCAAACAAAATGGCGGCCGCTAGTACACGAATACTAAAAAACTATGCTATATCAAGGTTGTAGACCCTGTAGAGGCCACAATTTTAATCTGATTTTGATGAAACTTAATATGCATGTTTATAACCCAAAGATTCTGGTTCTTTTAGATATTTGCGCACATCGAATCATAACTTCTTGAATTATGACCCCTGAATGTACGAAAAATCGCCTTTTTAGCTTGTGGTCCCTCTGGAGGTCACAATTATTATCCAATTTAAAAAAGTGATTGATTATATCACCGTTACACCGTAAGGAAGGTTGAGTTTGAATTTCCTGAAAATCAAACCAAAACTGCCAAACAAAATGGCCGCCGCTTGTAGTCAAATAGTTTAAAAATATGATATATCAAGGTTGTGGACCCAGTAGAGGTCACAATTTTAATCTGATTTTGATGAAACTCGAAATGCATGTTTATAACCCTAAGATTTTGGTTCCTTTTGATATTTGCGATTGTCGAATTGTAACTTCATGAATTATGGCCCTTGATCTTTGGAAAAATCACTTCCTTTTTAGCTTGGTCTCGATCCATCTCTCGAAAATGTGGGCGAATCCTGCCTGGCCGCCACTGGTTAACTATTATAGTGAGTACTGCCATCTTATCTACCAAAATGTGTCTTTAAATGATTCGCTGATCAGTAATGTCTGTATACTTTCAGCAGAAAAGTGGACATCAAACCCCATTTTATTTCTATACTTTCATTACTTTTCATGATTACAACCAAGAGATAATAAATAGATTATAAATAGCGGGCCAGTTGTGTAAATATGGTTGGATTACAACATGGTACTTTGTGCAACAGTCAGGGAAAACAAACTGAAACAAGTTGAACTCTGACTGTCTCTGCTTTGATCACAGTATATATCATCTCAATTGTGTATGTGATAACTGGCTGTATCTGGCTATCGATAGATACAATTTAATCAAATCATAAACTTTTGCCCTCTTTTTTTTTTCTGTAGAAGCACAGAAAAATATGTTGACATATGAAAAACATAAAGAAGAGTCAAGACTTCAACATGTTTCTTATGTTGGAACAGCAGGTTTGGGCATATATGTACCTATGATTTAGTTTAAAGTAGAAAAAGTACAAGTATTTTTATGTTTATATTTCTCTAAGACGATTACCTACTATGTATAATGATTCATATGCATTATGACATCTAAAGATGCTCATTAAGGGCAGATAGCTACCAGTACCGTACTTGTATGAATTGATGTTTATCAGAATAAAGAAGTAAAGGTGGTGGTCCAAGAACCAAAAGAATATCAGGAGCTTGCACTTTGAGTCCTTGCAAGTAAAGTTTTGGAATGTATACTATTCAAAAAAAGTAGGGGATATTTGATTTTGGGGGCATAATACTAAAATATGCAAATCACTACGAAAAAAGTCACTATAGAACCTAACAGAAGAAACATTTCCAGTTACATGTGACGCCCAAAGGCACCAATAGCTACCGCATGGAATGCAGATGATGCTTGGGATCATCATGGGGGTCCAACCCAACATTTGCACGACTCTGACTTTGAATACTACAGTTACAGTCATTGTGGCATTGAATTCCAGGGTGGAAACATCAGTTTAATTGTTTTAGTGACCAGAAAACAAATTTTGATATGCGTCGGCTTACCCAAAATGAAAGGTTTCGTGCCCTCGGCATGCTACAGATCGCCACAACACAGGCGGTTGTGGCGCGGACGATGAATGTTTCTCAGTCTGTCATAAGCAGGCTATGGTCCAGATACCGTGATACACAATCTGTACAGGACAGACCACGCTCAGGATCGATTTATCCGTACCTTGGCCTTGAGAAATCGTGTCATCACTGCAAATCAGATCAGCGCTCGTCTTCAAACAGACACTGGTGTGAGAGTGAGTGGCCAGACGATTCGGAATTGACTGCATAGGGGTCACCTTCGCGCTCGACGTCCTCGCGTGATCCCTTGTTTGAGAGATCATCACATTCAGGCAAGACGACGTTGGTGTAGGGATTGTCAACACTGGGATAATCGACACTGGAGCAATGTGATGTTTTCAGATGAGTCAAGGTTCACTGTTGATTTTTTGGACAGACGTAGGAGGGTGTGGCGTCGTCGAAACGAGCGCTTCCAAGACGTTAACGTCATCAGACATGATCGATTTGGGAGTGGCTCTGTTATGGTGTGGGGAGGCATCACTGTTGCTGGAAGAACGGCTTTACATGTTGTTGCAGGGCGTGTTACAGGCCAGTACTACTGGGACAATATCTTGGCAGTCCATGTTGTGCCGTTCGCACGATGTCATGGCCGCCGTTTCATCTTCCAGGATGACAACGCAAGATGTCACAGGGCCAGGATCGTTACAGGTTACCTCCAACAACAGAACATCACCACATTACCTTGGCCAGCACTGAGTCCCGACCTCTCCCCTATCGAGCATGTCTGGGACATGCTTGGACAGAGGTTACATCAACGTCAGCGACGACCTGCCAATGTCCAAAAACTTGCTGCTGCGTTGCAACAGGAATAGGACAATCTGGACCAAAATGACCTTAGACGTCTCATTAGGAGTATGCCACGTCGGATCAATTCTTGTTTGGCAAACAGAGGAAGATTTACCCGTTACTGACTTAGTTGTGATGCTGTGGTAACTTTGCTGTTTGACCCCGGGTATCATTTTACCCTTATAATGGTCAGTCTGTGTCTTACTTAGTCTAACGATCATTTGGAATAAATCGATGAATGTGAACTTCATTTCATTTTGTCATTTGTTTCTTCGTCAGTTTCATTAGGTCACTTTAATACTACTTTAAAAACCAAATATCCCCTACATTTTTTGAATAGTATAGTTCCAATTAGATGAAAAATTGCTGTCCACCCTTGTTTGTAAAAGAACCCTTTACGTTCGGGATTCAAAGAATATCCTTCTGAAATATACTGTATTTCACACATGACCATAGAACAAATATAACCATTATGTTAGACTCATAATGACAATTATTATTATGATGGCGCCATAAACAGCACTATCATGCTAAACATAACCATGGAGTCATGTGCTTAGTAATTTTGGAAATTGATATGGAATTTTCCACTCAAGATCCTTATTATGACTATGGTTTATATTAAAGGTGGAGGATTAATAACTGAAAGGGAAGCAAGACAAAGGGCAGCAATGAATCATTCAAAAGCAGCTTTTAACAGTAGGGTAAGCAATTGGAGGCAGACCACTATTAATTTCCCCATTGACTTCAATGTTAATTCTGGACACTTTGCCCACCTCCAACTTTTCCCCAAATTTTCTGAATGCTTTTCACTACAGACTGAGGAACAAATGGCCATGTCTTTGCACTAAAACTTTTATGAGATTCACCATCAAAATTTTGAGATACACAAACTTGAAGAAGCATACTAAAAACATGTAACTAGTTGCCGCACATATCACCGTAGCCAACCTGATAACGCTGTTATCCTTCCGCGTCAAAATCATGAATATTTACCAAAACCTGGCAGGGAATATTAATTCAAACCCTCTTCGTCCATTCAAACCAAAAATTCAACAAAAATGGACATGAAAAAGAGGAGAAAAGAGATTGACTGCCATAAATAGACGATTACAATTTGTGGGTACCGAGAAGGTGAAATTTAATGGTGGTCTGTCTGCCTCCAATATTACTACATGGAGTTACTTCCCTTTAATGTGCTCCGATTTTGATGAAACTTGAGATATATGTTTATAAACCAAAGATCTTGGTTCCTTTCAATATTCATACACATCAGATTGTAACTTCCTGAATTATGGCCCTTGATTGTATGAAAAATTGCCTTTATTAGCTTATGGTCCCCCCTGGAGGTCACAATTATTACCTAATTTAAAAAAAAACGTTTGATTATATCACCGTTACAGGGTAATCTAGGTTGAGTTCGAATTTCGTGAAAAGTGATATACCATCATAGCACCATTCTGGGCATACTTTTAATTGAAGGTAGACTCGTTTCATATTCATGATTACAGCTTCGTCTTTTGGAGATAATGTCTCGAGTTTAGGAGCCATTGCTTGATTTCTACCTTTTCTCGATTGCCAGCTCGATTGTCGTGCTTCATTGAAATCTGAGAATCCTCTTAATCCACAGCAGGATTGAATGAACACTTTTGATTTATCAAGAAAAATATTTTTTTTCACAGAACACTATTCATCAATATTTCCAGCCGTCTGATTTCCACCTATTCTTGATTTCCAGCTCGATTTTCGCGCTTCTTAAAATTAGTGAATTCTCTTAATGCATAGCAGAATAGAATAAACACTTTTGATTAATCAAGAAAATTGTTTTTACGGAACACTTCTCATCAGACAGAAAGAGTGTTCTGTAAAAACCTTTCTTGATAAATTTAAAGGTATTCATTCTATCCAGCTATGGATTAAGATGATTCTCTAATTTCAAAAGCACGACAACGTCGACAATCAAGCTGGCAATCTAGAAAAGGTAAAAATCAAGCAGTGGTTCCTTAACTTAAGACATTATCTCAACAGATGAAGCTGTAAAGATGAACCTGAAACAATTAAAAATATGATTGACTATTGGCTAATCACAGATAATATTCAAAACTATGTTGAAGATTGTTCGATGAAAGTTAACACAATAAGTGACCAATCAGCGATAATACTAAAATTAAAAATATCCGAAAATGTAAGGGGAAAAGGTCAATGGATCTTTAATAATAGCTTAACTTCCGACAAGAATTATTATGAATATATTAAACTATCTATTAGGATGTGGGAAAGGGAATTCCATGATGAAAAAGATAGATGCGGACTTTGGGATTACATAAAGTTTAAATTAAAAACTAATACTATCAGTTATTGTAAGAAAAAGCAAAGTATCCAAACGCAAGCTAAAAGAAGAAATTCTAGGACAGATGGAAAACATTGAACGCCAACTGTTAGATAACACTAACAACTCAGAGTATCAAACGTTACTCAATAAACTAGACATAATATATGAGGATGAAACACGTGGGGCCATTCTGAGATCGAAAATAAAGTGGTATGGCGAGGGAGAAAAAAATACTAAATTTTTCCTAAACTTAGAAAAACAACGACAGAAAAAAACAATTATTAACCGTATTAAAACGACTCAAGGTTACGAAATAACCTCTCCTCAACAAATATTGAAAGAAATTCATAATTATTATAAAAACTTATATGCATCATGTGATGAATATCTTAATGTAGAAAAAAACGAATTTACGAGCATAAATCAAAATTTGCCTATACTTGATGATTATCAGAGTGATATGTTAGAATATAAAATAGATGAAGATGAATGTATTCGCGCAATTAGAGACTTTAAAAAAAAACAAATCCCCTGGAAATGATGGCCTGACAGCAGAATTTTACTTTACATCCCGGCCAATAATTAAAAATTATGTTTTAAACTCCATTAATTATAGTTTTGAAAATAGAACACTCTCTGCGTCCCAAAGACAATCAACAATTAAATTAATTCCAAAACCTGGTAAGGATAGAAATTCACTAAGTAACTGGCGGCCTTTGGCCTTAATTAACTGTGATGTCAAAATAATAAGTAAGGTCTTATCCACTCGATTAAAACATTTCCTTGGTTTACTGATACATGAAAATCAAACAGCTTTCATCCCGGGCAGACACATCCAAGAAAATATTCGTACAATTGACGACTCTTTTCATTTGGCAAATTTAAAAAAAATAACTGGTTTCCTTTTAGCGTTAGATTTCAAAAAAGCATTTGATAGTATAAGCCATAAATTTCTGTTAAACAGTCTTAAAACATATGGTATAAAACGTAATTTTATAAGATTTATAGAAACTCTCTACAATAACGTTAACGGCTGTATAATAAACAATGGCTTCACAACTGCATATTTTCCAATAAAGAGGGGAGTACGACAAGGAGATCCGAGTAGTGCGATTTTATTTAATTTGGTGATTGAAACTTTATGTAATTTTATAAGAAATAATAAAAATATTTTAGGAATAAAAATTGGCCAAAAAACAATCAAATTACTTGCCTTTGCCGATGACGTTGACTGCTTTTTGAGGGATTTTAAATCGGCAAGACACTTATATGAAGTACTGAAAAAATTTAGCAAAGTTTCTGGATTGGAGATAAATATAACTAAAACAGAAGCCATAGATCTTAACAGCGGAAGCACGGATTTTCAAACGGATGTGAAAAGTATTGGTTTCATTTGCAAAAATAGCAACATAAGAATATTAGGCATAGTCTTTTCAAAGGATACAAAAACGATCGATAGAGAAAATTTTGAACCCAAACTGGATGATATAGAAAGAATATTAAGAACTTGGTCGAAAAGAAACCTTACACTAATAGGTAAAATCCAGGTTATTAAAACTTTTTGTCTATCAAAAATATTATACCCAGCATCAGCCCTAGCCTTTCCTAGTTATATTACAAAAAATTTAATACAATTGTTTACAATTTCTTATGGAATGGGCCTGATAAAATTAAAAGGGATACGATTAGTCAAAAAATAGAATATGGAGGTTTAAACATGATTAGTCTTCAAGAAATGATGACAGCCAGGAGTATATTTTGGTTAAAAAAGATATATTCGAATAGGCCCCAAACTTGGAAGGCTACTTTCGAATTTATAGTAAGTAAATATGGTGGTGATATTCTACCAGCATGTAATTACAAACCTAAACTGAAATTTTTATCGCCGTTTTATCAGGAACTATTTAGTAACTGGCACAAAATTTATACACAAAAGATCGACGATTCAGTATCTTTAAAAAATCAACTAGTGTGTAACAATAAATATGTAAAAAATAGTATTTATAACAATTGGTATGAGAAAACTTTTGGTAAAGAACAAATTATCTACTTACATGAATTTCTAGGAAATAAAGCGGACTTACATATGAAAGATGGCAATGACCAGTTCTATGTAAATAATACAGCTTTAGTAATTAAGAAAATGCTTAAAACCCAAGCGAATCTAAATGAAACACCTAATCGAATGTATAACAACGCTATAGATGACATCAACAAAAATTTGAAAGCATGGTATAAACAAGATTTAACAGATATAACTGCAAAGGACATTTATAACCACATGGTATTAGCTAAATACAAAAAAGCAAATTCAATAACTAAATGGGAGGAAGAACTAAATATACATCAATTTCGAGAAAATGATATAAAAATGATATTCAAATTAGCTCATCATGTTAATAGTAACTCTAAATTACAGAATTTCCAATATAAGTACATCCATAGAATAATTTACACAAATAAATTACTTTGTAAATTAAAAATGACCGAATCAACTCTGTGTTCTTTCTGTCTTTCAGATATTGAAACTGTAAATCATTTATTTATATACTGTACCTACACGCAACGGATATGGAACGAAATGTATGAAATTTTTGCAAAAGCAAATATTAACGTAAACATAACACACAAAGAAATTCACCTTGGTTGCCTAGATAAGTCAGTTTTTGACAATTTTCCCAAATGGTCTTTTGTAAATCAAATAATATTTTTAACTAAGTATTACATTTATAAATCGAAACTAGAAGCAACTATTCCTACCTGCGAAAGATACAGAGCATTTTTACAAAGTAGAAAATCCTTGGAACTGGAAATTTTCAAAACTAATAAGAAAATACTTAATAAATGGACATTTTTACCGCATACCCAAACATAACAGAAATACGAGTTTTTATTAATATTATGTAATATATGAAAGGTGCGGCAGCTCAAGGTACTAAGGTCCTTTCAACTTTCGACTTTCATTTCAAAGAAAGGATTAGTATTTTAATCTTCCGCTTAACAGCTTAAAACTTTCCCTTAAAATGTATACAAACAAATGTGCAAATAATGACAAGACTCTGGATCTCCTTTCGGGGAGAGAACACATTATGAGGGAAAGTCAAGCTAAATATAAATACACGTAACTATATAACTACTCTTTTAACTATAGAAGAAACGTATCCCCTGCACACAACGGTAAAGATAAACATGTAATGCGCATAATAAATGAATGTTAATTATTTTGACATAAATATATGTAACAGATGATATTATGATAAACCTATAATGTAATATACTGTATGATGTACCTGTATGTGATATATTTTGAATAAATATGTTAAGTTTAAAAAAAAAAAAAAAAAAAAAATATGCTTTTCAGCCCTGAAAACCGATCCACCAGACATAAGTCCACTAGACTACGTCTGGAGTGAGGACTCTTCCATTCCTCAAAAAATCACTATTGCCCAGAATGGAACCAAATGGTACCAAGATGGTACCGGGTGTTCTGATAAAAGTTATAAAAATGCGGGTGTCAATCTGAGCCGCTATACTAAAGCAGCCATTTTTGTGGCTGTAAGAAGTCACATTTATCATGTTCTGATTTCTTTTGTTGTTCCAATTCAGACAAATGCTTCGATTCCGTCTCATTTGAGAATAGTGAAGATGAAGACAAAGAAGATGATGAAGATGACACAATATGATACATTAATATTAATATTGCTTTGGTTATATGTTGCACATATCGTATCATTTTGTTACTTATAGTTTTAGCTAAGATTGAAATTTCTGGAATCATTTATCATAAATCTAGCTGTGTGAACTTTTTTTTTCTATTTTCAGCCTTAACAATGGGTCTAATGTTAAAAAGGTGTCCGAATTCGCGTTAAGCGACCCCCAAAACATATACTAGGGTGAAATATGAAATTCTTGTTTCCCCGCCGCCATTTTGGACGCCATTTTGAATATCTTTTTTCGGATGTTAAAATCATGCCCAATTTCGTGTTCAGCGATCTGAAAACCTAAAAAAAGGTATATTACACGACCTAGGTTGGTGAAAAATGATTTTGAATATTTTATTTTCCCCAAGAGTGTGACACGACCACACCCACCCAGGAAAAATCAAGGGGACCCTTCCCAACAGTTATCCAACGAGAAACATTATATATCAGGGAAAAGTGGGTTCAGTGAAAATTTGGTATTTGACGTCCTGACTATTGCCTTGTGGACCCTATGGAGGTCAAAATTTTATTCGAATTAAAAAAAGCGTTTATATCCCCATTACACATTAATGATGGTTGAGTTTGAATTTCATGAAAATCGATAATTGAACAGCTAAATCCATAGTATTAAATGTTTCGTATACTAAACTTAGCATAGGTCAGAACTTTATAGAAACCAAACAAATTCTAATGATTTTCTGATAATTACTTAATATGTGACAACTCTTGTTGACTATCCGGACGATTTAGCTACCATGGTCCGTGGATGTATGTTTTGTTGCCTGGCAACCTATTTTTTATAATTATTTTATAGTTAAAAAGAGAATCGGTCCGTGCAGCAGCTAAACAGCAAGAGGAAGCAGTTTATGAACAGCGAAAACAAGGAGCACGAAAACAGGTACACAACAATAATTTAAACATCAAGAACTTTGTCATATAATCTGTTACCTTAAATTTCGAACCAGGAACCTACAAGTTTGCAATCCAGCGCCTTACGCAGTGATATTCATGAAAAGTCTGACAGTTATGTTGATGTGAATAGTTCTCATTCCACACATATGCATATATTTTATCACCATTAGTATCACTGGAGAACTTGTTAAAGCCTCAACATACCAAATTAAATTATAGAGTTAAAATCCATCAAAATTACTTTAATTCAAAAACATTTTAGTCCAAAAATCAACTTTTACTGAAGTTATATCTATTTAAAGTTTACATTAGTTTCTAACAGGCATCTTAATAATCGGCTGATTATAGGAGACTTCAGCCGTTTCATATTTGAAAAAGCTGATTGTCCTCAGGCCATAATTTCTTGTGAACATTCTACAGGTCAGAATTCTTCATTTGGTCATAAGAAATTCTGCATTCATATAGGCCCACATCGAAATGGGGTCGTATGTTGTCGTCGACTCCGTCCGTCCATCTGTCAGTCAGTCCGTCGGCAAATGTGGATGCTCTAGAGACTAAAGTTAACATCTGATTGACTTTAAATTTATACACAGTGTTTAAAGTCATGAGACAAAGAAGCCTATTGATTTTCAGTGATTTCCGATAATTACTGCCCGAGTTATGTCCCTTGATCACTTAAAAAAAAATCTTGTGGACGTTAATAGCCAATTGACCTAAAATTTATACACAGTGTTTAAGGTCATGAAACAAAGAAGCATATTGATTTTAAGCGATTTCAAATAATTACTGCCAGAGTAATTGCCCTTGACCACTTTAAAAAATCTTGTGGACGATCTAAATGCATGATATTGAGTGTTTCTTATACTAAACGTTATAAAAACCAAACAAATTCTAATGATTTTCTGATAATTAGTGTATTTAAATGATTCATTACCAAAAAAAGTATAAATATGCATATGCGACTCTTGTTGACTGCCTGGATGAATTAACTGCTGTGGGCATTTGTTTTGTTCGCTGGCAACCTATCTTTTATTATCACAAAATTTTTGAATGTGATACAGATACGGGAAAACAAATTCTAATGAAAAGGAAGGATCCTCCTATTCTATCAAATTTCATTATTTTGAGATTGTAAAGGTTTGGTCATATCCCATATTTGGTATCCCAAGTAGTTTCAATCCATTGTACTCCACTAACCCCTGGGTTAATGTATGGGGGAGACACGCTTTCAAATTATCCACACTTGGCCTTGATGATTGTGCTATTTCTATCGACCAATTTTCAGCAAAGAGGAGTAACCCTCATCGGACAAGGTGAGGAATTAGCTAAATTATTCTACTTGGGTATTTAGGAAAAACAAATTATATAATATTATCTTAATGAAAGTCAGAATGAGGAGATTTATTGAGAATCATTCGTTCGCTGCTGGAGTTTTACGTCCACATGATATCGTAGACAAGTTATTGTAAATCAAATTGCCAAGTATAAGTTCAATAATAATAAACATAACAGACTGAAACATTTCAGACAAAGAATAAATAGTAATAATAATAACAAATATGAAACATATAGATGTTATATATATTTGAATTCAGCAAAACATACAGTGTTAATAATACTAATACAATTAATTAGAAATGAATTAGAAATATATACATTATTTACAACTGTTTTGTAAACTGTTTTTATACGCCCACATTGAAATGTGGTCATATATTGTCGTCGCCCCCGTCCGTCTGTCTGTCCGGCCGGCCGGCGTCCACAATTGCTTGTGGACGCTCTAGAGGCTAAAGTTAATATCCGATTGACTTTAAATTTACACATGGTGTTTAAGGTCATGAGACGAAGAAGCCTATTGTTTTTCAGCATTTTCCGATAATAACTACCAGAGTTATGGCCCTTGATCACTTCAAAAAATCTTGTGGACAGTCTAGAGGCCAAAGTTAATATCTGATTGGCTTTAAATTTATACACAGTGTTTAAGGTCATACGATGAAGAAGCCTATTTATTTTCAGCGATTTCTGATAATTAGTGCCAGAGTTATGGCTCTTGATTACTTCCAAAAATCTTGTGGATGCTCTAGAGGCCAAAGTTAACATCTGATTGACTTTAATTTTATACACAGTGTTTAAGGTCATAAGACGAAGATGCCTATTGATTTTCAGCGATTTCCGATAATTAGTGCCAGAGTTATGGCCCTTGATCACTTCAAAAAATCTTGTGGACGCTCTAGAGGCCAAAGTTAATATCCGATTGATTTTAAATTTACACACAGTGTTTAGGGTCATAAGACGAAGAAGCCTATTGATTTTCAGCGATTTCCGATAATTAGTGCCAGAGTTATGGCCCTTGATCACTTCAAAAAATCTTGTGGATGCTTTAGAGGCCAAAGTTGATATCCGATTGACTTCAAATTTATACACAGTGTTGAAGATCATAAGACGAAGAAGCCTATTGATTTTCAGCAATGTCCGATAATAAGTTCAAGAGTTATGGCCCTTGACCTTGATCACTTCCAAAAATCTCTAGAGGCCAAAGTTAATATCTGATTGACTTTAATTTTATACAAAGTGTTTAAGGTCATGAGACGAAGAAGCCAATTTATTTTCAGCGATCTCTGATAATTATTGCGAGAGCTATGGCCCTTGATCACATCAAAAATCCTGTGGTCGCTCTAGAGGCCAAAGTTAATATCCGATTGACTTTAAATTTACACACACTGTTTAAGGTCAAGAGATGAAGAAGCCTTCTGATTTTCAGCCTACTGATCTCCCTTGATCACTTCAAAAAACCTTGTGACGCTATAGATGCCAAACTTATCATCTGATTGACTTCAGATTGATACACAGAGTTTAAGGTGTTGAAACGAATAACTATTTTGATTTTCAATGAATTTTGATAACTGAACAGCTAAATCCATGATGTTAAATGTTTCCTATGCTAATTGTTAGGGTGGGGCAAAACTGCATAAAAAGCAAACAAATTCTAATGATTTTCAGATAATTACATAATGAGTTGTTACTCTTAATCAGATTTTAGTTAATATCCGATTGACTTGAAATTTACACACACTGTTTAAGGTCATGAGATGAAGAAGCCTACTGATTTTCAGCGATTTCAAATAATTACATCCAGAGTTATCTCCCTTGATAACTTCAAAAAACCTTGTGACGCTATAGATGCCAAACTTATCATCTGATTGACTTCAGATTGATACACAGAGTTTTAGGTGTTGAAACAAATAACTATTTTGATTTTCAATGAATTTTGATAACTGAACAGCTAAATCCATGATGTTAAATGTTTCCTATACTAATTGATAGGGTGGGGTAAAACTTTATAAAAAGCAAACAAATTCTAATGATTTTCAGATAATTACATAATGAGTTGTTACTCTTAATCAGATTTTAGTGTATTACAAATGTTTCATTACCAAAAAAAGTAAAAATATGCGACAGCCCTTGTTGACTGCCCAGACGATTTAGCTGCTGTGGGCGTATGTTTCGTTGCCTGACAACCTATCTTTTGATTGGTTCGTAGACCTTATCTACAGTCAAGGCCAGGACAAATAATTTTAAATCGTGGAAATCATATGGATTAAAGGACAATATTGGTGTCAGTTATTATCACATATGTAATAGAACTGGTCAAACACATTCCAAATGTAATTTTAACACAGAGATCATTGCGACAATAGATGCGTAATAAAGGTTTCATGAATCGGAAGTGATGAACCCGAAAGGAATACATATGTTATCCCTCTATATAACTGACTGAAGGACACAAGGAAATCTACCTCTGGGACTTTCACCCCCTGGACATTCCCCCTCCTTATAACATCTACCCCGGATCTTCTCACCCCGGACATTTGCCCCCGTGGGACGTCTCCCCCCCCCCCAAGTATTAACAAAGTTATAACCGACTGTGATGTATATTTATCCGTTACATTTCTGGTAACCTATATTTGTGTCAAGGTTGTTGTGTGGGCGTATTATCTATCTTGTATGGCATTTTACTACCCGGAATTTTCAAGTTACCTTCTTACAGGCTTTGAAATTTAGAAAAGAATAAATTAATGGCCCTATTACGCTTCCGTAGAATTAACAGAGGGGGGAAAGAGCATTGCGTTTATACTCAGCTCTGATACAAAAAAAAACATGTCTTCTCTTCAATCCTGTAGCCAGTCATTGCCTAAAGCATTGCATGACATACTATATCATTAGATCAAAATGCTTATTTTATAATATAACTGTAACTTGAAAATTTAAGTTAGTATCTTGAAAATTAAAGTTAGTATCTTGAAAATTCAAGTTAGTATATTGAAAATTCAAGTTAGTATCTTGAAAATTCAAGTTACTAACTTGAAAAATTGAAAATAGAATAATAAAAAAAAGTACGTTGCCCTATTACGCTTCCATAGTCCTCCTTCCAGATCAAATCTTTACCTAATTATTAGAAGACCTCTTTACCTAATTGTATTATTTGAAGACATACCATAGTTGCTATCAGATTCAATTAAATCTTTAACTTTTAAAAAAAAAACAACACATTTTAATCCACTTGACCATAATGGTTCAATGTACCCTGCAGTACAAAATAATTGGAGTAGGTTTAACCAAATAATGTGGCACATTGAACAGAGGTAAAAATTCCATGTTAAAGGGACTATCCCGATAAGAACAGAGTCTCAAAAATCAAAGTCTGAGTATTTATGAAATTTATGGACCAAAATATAGCAGCATGATGTATTTACCTTGTCTCAAAATTTCAGCTCCAAATATCGAGTCGTTTGGACGTGGACGTCAACACTGCTTATCCGGACACGTAACCCTTTTAAGATTTCAGGTTAATTTTTCATTGGGTGACCTGATAATCGATTCCCGTTTCTTGAGAGGTTTATACAATGAATGACCCATGTACTATACTGTACTTGATAACCAAAGGTAAATTTCACCTACATATTATTTTTATAGAAAAAAGTCTGGTTTTATCCAGATACTGTATAATACAACGGTCTCCATTTACAGATGAAGACTGTCAGGTTTAAGTTATTTACATGTGTATCACAAATATCGGGTTAGTTGGTCGGCGTTAGGTAATGGGTTTTAAGTTATTTTAACACAAAATTAAACAGTTTTATTCCCCAAAAAGTTATCGGGATTGGCCCTTTAACATAGATCTCGATTTAGATCTCAAATCTAGCCACTTGTTTCGTAGTGATCTAATGAATCAGTAAACAATCAGTGTTCAGTTAAAAACAAATATCCACAAATTTGACATCCGTGCAATGATCGAAACAAGCAGGAGTCTAGATTCCCTTGGCTCCTACAAATCGCTATATAATGCACATAAGTCGTCAGTTTGGGGGGATCAAATTCAACTCCATAAACAATTCCAAGTCCTGCACTCTGTACAATCATCTAAGTCTCTACATTATCCATGATGTATCATATATGTTCTATACTTATGTAATTTTGTATGTATATATGTATGTAACGTGTACATGTATCTAATTCAGAGAGAGGGGTTACACATAGGCATAGCCTGTTCCCCAATCCAAATTCAGATTTAATGAATAAAAATATTGTTTATAAAAAAAAAAAACTTTTGTAGTGAATCAAACCAAAATTTGTCTAATATTCTGATTTGCTGACGAACAACTCTAGTTCAGGAGACCCATTGCACCCCTGCATGGCACTGCTCTCTTGAAGTTTGAATTCCTTTTACACGGTAGGCCTACACAGTTGGATCAACTGATATTCTAAATCTATTTTATTTTCAAAGATAATTTTAAGAAATTCAAAATGAATCAAGCCCTTGTTTATCCGAATTGTAGATTAGACATGCAAGAATTTTCTGGGCTAAACAAATTATTAATGATAAATAGTCTATATTGACAGTGGTTCAATCTGCCCTATCACAGTTTCATGATAACTATGCCCTCTATGGATCAAGTCCCTGTTCATCTGGATTGTAGATTAGACATATATGAACTGTTTTTAAGTATAAGAATTTCCAAGGCTAAGCAGTTTACATACATGGAAAATGATAAAAGATAATTGACAGCATGTGACTACTGCTTATTGACGTAGAAATGGGTTTAAGAAGTTATCTCACTTCTTTGTAGTCTTGGTTTGTCTAGTATTATTTATAAAGGATATATCCATGTAGCGTCTCCATCATCCACACAAATATTCTACGAATATTAGTCTGGATGGGTCCCATACGATTACATCATGTGTACCTACTTCAAGAATACACATGATGGCAAATGGCCGCCATTTAAAATACTACGCCCGCCTCTTAGAGACGATAACTTAACTCGCTATAAATTGTAAAAAAATTTACTTCGGCTAGAATTAAAAAACACCTAAGATTAACATTTGCTAAAAATTTCTAAAAAACAACCTAAATTTATGGAAATGGGGCCAAATCAAATCAGGCAAATTACATCAAATAGTCCATGATAAACGTATAGCAAAAATTTTAAACTAACGCGAGCACGCGCGTTTCTAGACAACGCCATAGCGGGTCATAGCAACCAGTGAGTATAAATTGGAAATCCCCAATGACGTAGATATTATAAATTGGAAAGCCGAGTCTGTCTTAAAATAAGTAGTACCGTCAGTAAACAAGATGGAAGCCATCTGCTATCGTGTTTGATCATGGAGTAGGCAAGCACAGGTGTGTCGTATGGATGGGTCCTCAAAATTTGACGGAAAATAGGTCATTGTCTGGATTATCCAATCTTTTAAGTTACCGCGTACTGAATCTATCAAAACAGCTTGTTTGTCAACAATGACACTCTTTAAAATTTTGTTTGTAAAGGTTTCAATTAAAATGGTAGTTTTCTCTCGTCATGAATCAGACGTATGGCTTCTCACAATCTTCTTAATTCTTCATCGTCTCTATTTTGTTTCTAATAATAGATGTGCCAAGTGAATTGTGGGATATATTTCAACCACGCTTTATAGAATCTAGCAAAATCGGCCCGGCTTCATAAGATCTAGCACTTACCGAGGCTTTAGCCTTAAGGTTCCATTGCCCATGCGTAACCAAATGTTTGTTTTTTTATGTGGTAGATTATCCAGTAATTTTCGTCAAAAATTGAGAACTGACCCAGACCCTCCGTGTGTTGAAGACTAGGGGGTTCTGGGTGACCGAGACTAATATCCATGATGGTTCAATGTACCCATATATGTGCCCAGGTCTCCCTTACCTTATAAAAACATGGTAATGCACAGACCTTTCTGTTTTTCTTTCAGGTTCTCTTATCTAGTGGCAGTCAATTCTTTTTATGAATTGTCATATATCCTCTCACAGTCTCACACAACAACTTTTGGTCTTCGAAGGAATTTGCTCAATATGTATCTGTTGTCACTTCGGTCAGTTTGAGGGATAACTCATGTTTTCCTTTCGTGTTTGTCACTACCGATTGTTGAAACCTTTATAACTCATTTATCGTAGCAATGATCTCTGTGTTAAAATCATATTTGGAAAGTGTTTAATGAATTCTATCACATATGTGATAATGACTGACACCAATGTTGTCCTTTAACCTAATGAATGAGAACACTGGGAATACCGAGGATTGTCATATCCTGACTTTTAAAGCTTATGCAAGTGATACATTTTTAACATTGATTTTAGAGCTAGTAGTACCAGTAGAGACAACATTTTTACTCTATAAATCTTTCCCTGCCTCTGTTTAATTTTTTAACTGTATAAATGTTTTTGTAGGCAGAATTAAATGAACAGAGAGAAAGAGAAAATGAAAAAAGGAGAAAAGAACGTATGAAAGATGATATGAGACGGTGATTATCAAGTCATTATTTTATATACAAGTTATATAGATTTAGTCATAAGTTTACATGTAAAAGTTTACCTGATTTTATTGACAGAAAATCATGTGTACAGTATCTGTCTGTCCTCAGTTTCTTTGGAATGCTGTCTTCCTGAGCCATAGTCTAGTCAGTACTCAGGAAGCTACAGTACCAGTTATATGTTGTTCACAATAGTATAACAAACTGGGTTGCAGTGAATTTTACTCTATCCAGCCAGTTACTGATAGAAACAAGCCAATAATAAGACTGATGTCCCCGCCTCATTCACAAAATAAATAAATGACATGCTGCGATGCTTATCACTCTCTTTAACCTGATCAATCTAATCAGAAAATGCTCATTGTCAACATAGTAATATTAGTGATATAACAAAAATATACACAATATGTCACTTTTTTCTTGGTTAGAATTAAGGCTATCATCCCCCTAACCATTGACAAATCAAATTGTTTATTTCTACTTAACCTGAACAGAAAAATGAACTCAGTCAAGATTTTATTTGGCCTTGTGAGCATGTTCATTAATTTTCAACATTATAAGCAGAGTTTTAATGTTCCAAGTGTTGGACAGACAGACTTCGGACAGTAGCATGCAGAGATGGGGTTAAAGGGGAAATGATCCCTGCATGGGTAACCGTTTTAGGGAGTAAAATTATGTTCTTAAAATAAAAAGGTTATTTTCCTCCGCATTACAAAGGAAGCATGGGACTATTAAAATGGGTCTGTATATCATTACATCAATATCTGGACTAAGTATGAATATGACTGTCTGTTGATATTGATAATCAGGTTTTTTTTTTAGCCGACAACCCCATTATACAGAGAAAGCAAAGTAAAAAATGGGAAATATCAAAATGCATCTGTTCATCTATCACCTTTCAACATATTTCTGTGTCAATAATGAGTATTTTCTGCTCATATTACGGACTGATAAGCAAAAGGTTCACTGCTTTATAAAAAGAATTATATGCAATTGAAAAATGTGTGTTATCTAATTACTTTTTATACATCCACTTTTTCATGTGGACGTATATTGTCGTCTCCCTGTCCGTCCGTCCATCCACTATTGTTTGTAAAAACTCTCCTGGTCACAATTTTTATCATATTTCAATGAAACCTGAAATATAGGGTTATCATGTGCACCCAAAGATCTCAGTTCCTTTCGATATTGGCATGTATAGGACTGTAACTTAGTGGATTATGGGCCCTGATTGTACAAAAAAAAATCACGTTTTTAGTTAGTGAACACTGTAGAGTTCACCAAAAGATCTTGATTCCTCTCAATATTTGCGCATATCAGATTGTACCTTCCTGAATTATCGCCCCGATTATACGAAAAATCTCCTTTTTAACTTGTGGTCCCTCTAGAGGTCACAATTATTATTCAATTTAAAATACTGTTTGAATATATCACCGTTACACCGTAAAGAAGGTTGAGTTCGAATTTTGTGAAAATCGGACTAAAACTGAAAGACAAAATGGCCACTGCTTGTTTGCGAATAGTGTAGAAATATGGTATATCAAGGTTGTAGACCTTGTCAGAGGTCAAAATGTTAATCCAGTATTGATGAAACTTAAAATGCATGTTTATAACCCAAAGAACTTGGTTCCTGTCGATATTCATGCATATCGGATTGTAACTTCCTGAGTTATGGCCCCTGATTGTACGAAAAGTAATGTTTTAGCTTCTGATCCCTCTAAAGGTCACACTTATTATACGATTTTTAAAAAAAACACGTTCGAATATATCACAGTTAAACCGTAAGGTTGGCTGAGTTTCAATTTCATGAAAATAGGACTAGAAGTCACAATTTTGATCCGATTTTGGTACTGTCAATATTCGTGCATATCGGATCGTAGCTTTCTGAATTATGGCCCGTGATTGTTAGCTTATTCTCTATCCATCTCTTGCAAAAATGTGGGCGTATCCTGCCTGTCCGTTGCAGGTTCAATTTTGAGTTGGCTTGTTTCGTTTGTTTTCTCTCATTACTCGGAGGTACTGTACTTGAGAAGTGGGGGCATGTAATCATAGAGTTGTCCCCAGGCATCATCAAACCTCTGCACAGTATTGTATACAGACCCATATTTAACACATAATAATACATTCTACAGTAGATATCGCTTGTGTGATAAATTATATAATCTACTGCGATTTATCATTTGGAAATATCACTATGCATGAATTAGATTGGTCAGTTAAAAAGGAACTTCTGTTTGGGGGTATTTTCAAAGAATAGTTCATTTTTGATTTAAATCAACCTTATTAAAACACAGATCCTATTTCTTATGACTTTTATAATTCAAAATTTTGGTTTACTTTACTCCACTGGGATCTGGGTGAGTTATTACCATTGATGTGTTCAGAATGATGTGAGGAGTTAGCCAATGAAACGCTCTGTTACGGCGAGCTTAAGGCATGTTTTGCATGGAACTGTGGGTAATCCACTAGTAACATCAATGTTGATTGGTTAATCAAATGTCTGACATCCTAGGATCAAAAAAACACTCGTATGACCTCTTCATGTAGTGTTGGCCATCAAAAGTTTATAAAGCGAAATATGGATCTGTATTTTAATCAGGATGGATTTAAATTAACTTCTTTTTTTATTTAAAATGAAACATTTTATGATAGACTTTGATGGTTAATAAAATGTCTGATGTCATAGGGTCAAAAGACACTTGTATGACCTCTGATGTGAACTCCCACTAAAACTTGTCAGATCTTTATGTAGTGTAGGCCATCAAAAGTATAAAAAACAAAATGAAATATAGATCTGTATTTAAATCAGATTGGATTTAAATTAACTTCTCTTTTTTTTATTATTAAAAATGAAATATTGATATTCAATTGACCTTGATGGAAAAACTGGGTCAATAAGAGGACTTTGAAATGGTTGAATTGTTGTCAAAAAATGATGTATAACTAAGCTGATATGTAATCAGGTTCAGTGAAGGTGAAATCTACAGCAAAGAATTGTATTTATTTATTTGTGCATGTAAGAAAGAATTTGGTGAAAAATAACATCTCCTACTCGTCTTTTTTGAAATCCAAAAGTATGAAAGCCCCTCGATAAAGTAAATAAAAAAAAGAAAGAAAGACCTGCAATTGGCAGATTTACATCTTGCATAATTAATGCATGTTTAACTTTTAGCTTAAAAGTGTGCCTTTTTAATAAAATTATACATGTATTTCAAAACAGACCGTAAAAAAAATGAAGTAATAATAAAATAATCAAAGTTTCATATATTCATTGCAATATCTAAGTGCGTTTAATTTACATGACAATGCTC
Organism: Patella caerulea; assembly: GCA_036850965.1. NCBI lineage: Eukaryota > Metazoa > Mollusca > Gastropoda > Patellidae > Patella > Patella caerulea. The sequence continues at coordinate 41,023,381 of JAZGQO010000001.1, read as the reverse complement.
AAACCCCATCTTTTGAAACTACTGTAATAATGTAGTCATTGCTGAAAGAAAAAGACGTTTGATATAAGAAGTGTCCTATTGATCGTAATTACTTAAAGAATCCTGTGGAAATTAAAGTTATTTGGAATTTTATTTCTATTTCAGGACAAATTCTGCTTTTTTGGATCGTTTAGAAGCTGGAAATAGATCAAGTAAGATTAATTCAGGTAAAATGATAGAAATATAAATGTATGCATACATTGTCAGTCTCTTTTTATCACTCTTAAAGGGCCAATCCCGATAACTTTTTGGGGAAGAAAACTGTTTAATTTTGTGTTAAAATCCCTTATATCCCATTACCTAAGGCCGACCAACTAACCCGATATTTGCGATATGCTTGTAAATAACTTAAACCTGAGAGTCTTCATCTGGAAATGGAGACCGTTGTATTATACAGTATCTGGATAAAAACAGACTTTTTTCTATAAAAATCATATGTAGGTGAAATTTACATTTTGTTATCAAGTACAGTACATGAGTCATTCACTGTATAGACCTCTCAAGAAACGGGAATCGATTATTAGGTCACCCAATCAAAAAATTGACCCAAAATCTTAAAAGGGTTACGTGTCCGGATAAGCAGTGTTGACGTTAACGTCAAAACGACTCAATATTTTGAGCTGAAACTTTGAGCCAAGGTAAATACACCATGCCTCTATATTTTGGTCCATAAATTTCACAAAGGCTCGGACTTTAATTTTTGAAACCCTGTCCTTATCGGGATTGTCCCTTTAAAGTGGGCTTATTGCTGGGTTCAGCTTAACTTACAAACAAACCATTGCTACTAATTCAAGTGATGGTAATTAGCCAAGTTTTAAATTTCATGTCCATAAAATGTACATCACCTGAAATCAATAATATATTTGCATTGAAGCAACACAAAAAAAAAACAACATTTAGACAACTTTCTGGCCTATGTGCAAAGTTTAAAATATACCTGTGTTCTCGTATCACTTGGCATATTATGTCTAAGCAGAAATTGCCTTTCTTCAAATTCCAGCTCAATAAGGAGAATAATTGTGTTCCAAGGTCTCTGCAAATCAAATTGGATTGGGGGTTGGATGGCTGAATGGGTAGCGTGCGCATGCTGTATCATGCGGCCTGCCATTGAGTCAACTGGCGTGGTTTCAAATCCCTGGTTGTACGTGGCAAGGAGTAGGGACGCCTGTCCAGCCTCGTGGGTTTTCTCAGGGTAGCCTACTCCTGTTTCCTCCCACTGCTAAAGACCCCTACATGCAAGCGAATTATTGAAATAAAATTAAAACCATATGTTGGTCCCGAAATGATCTAGTTTGTGTCAAGTGGACATTAAATATCTCTCTCTCTCTCAAATTGGATTACCCTGAGTAAGTTCGATGGTGCTAATTTGCAGCTTACTGTCTGACGGTGCTAATTTGCTGCTTACTGTCTGATGGTCAGACAGTAAGCAGCAAATTAGCACCATCGAACTTACTCAGGTCAGACTCTGACCCATGGTAAATAATAAACGGATTTCTACGATTATGAATAAACTACTCCACTTTGGTTATTATAAACCACAGGCACTTGAAGGGATTAAAATAAAACTTCTTACTACTACTTGACTATAATAGTATAGTATCATAGTATACAAGGTGATCAAGTATCGCTCAACAGCGGCCTCGCTTCGTAAGTTCTATCACGTGATAGAGCCTACGAAGCTAGGCCGCTGTTGAGGGAGACTTGATACCCCAGTTCCTATGCACATATCGAGTAATGATAGGTTTATAAAGGGACTTGGTGATACAGACTTCTTTTGACCTTATTTCGGCTACTTCCGGGCTGGCGAAGTTGAATATCGATAAGTGATAGCTTTTTAAGTTTGATTTGTTATTAATAACGCTGTAAAAGGACCAATTTAATTACATCGGAAGGTGAATAATGATCAAATAAAGTCTCGTTGGCAATAAAAATGACATGAAGTGTTAGAACTAGTGAGTATTGCGAGATGACAGCAGACAATATATCATAAACAAGTCATAACAAAGATGTCGTCTGCAGTACCTTGTATACTATGATACTATACTATTATAGTCAAGCAATAGTAAGAAGGTTTATTTTAATCCCTTCAAGTGCCTGTGTTATAAACGTACATGTGTGTTTGAAATGAACTCCCGTTAAATAAAATCTATTGTACAACTAAATATCCGAACGAATAAAAAAGCTCTCTCTTGTAAAATTGAACTCCTCACAAATTTTGGCGCCGAGAAATAAAAAAATTGAAGCTTATTTACATCACTTATCATCGGGATAGATCATTTCGTAGAAGGGGGTCAAAGCAAGGCTTGGCTCTTTTACGACAATTCAAATTTGGCTATTGCTCTCTCTGTTGTGCTTATGATAAGGTGCTCCCTGAGCGGACTAAAACATTTATTCTCAGACCAAATACAGAATGGTTTAATGACGAAGTTCTAAGAGGCTGAAAGGATCTGGCGCAAATCTAACTTGCACGTTCACAAGGATATCTACTGAGAATAGAAATCCTACGAAATGTGATCAATTAAAATTATGAAGTAAGGTGTGTTTATATATAAATGTTAACCAAAAAATTGACTATAATTGAATGGGCTGTAAAGTGTTTTATAAAAATATATATAATATACAGGGGTGAAATTATGGGGTGAAAAGCAATATTATGCATGTATTTTACGAGTATTCGTATATTCGGTAAATGGAATTTAGTAGACTGACAATCAATTGGTTCAAAATTAATGTCATTGTCTTCAGTTGCTATTTTCTTGCCCAAACTCAAACGATCGAAAAGGCCGTCCGCTGTTTTGGTTACAACACACGTGGTTGTCACAAATTGTCAACTTTTACCCCCTTCAACATATTACGATGGGTTTAGCCCATTACGTGACATGTGTAATGTTGTGATGGACACACGAAAATACAAGCAAAAAAATTGACTTTTCAAGCGAGAACCCTTTTTTTTTCGTTGGGATATTTAATTGTGCAATGGATTTTATTTAACGGGAGTTGATTTTAAACACATAAGTAAGTTTACAAAAAACAAAATGGAGTAGAAATCCGTTTATTATTTACCATGGGTCAGACAGTAGGATAAACAGCGATAACAAATTTGATCGGTTAAGACTTTGGAACATAACGACTCTGCTTTTAATTGAAATAGAATGTTGTTTAAAGGGACAATAACATTCTTGCTGGCTTGGTAGCTCCAGAAATTAAATAATATCCTTATTCTAAGTACTAGGTGTTTAAGTGTCCTACCTGTTGTCTAAATTATCCATTTCCACCTATTTTACTTGTCCAGAGGGTTCGAAAATATTTTAAAATCCAAGTCATATTTGAAAAGGTTTACGTTAGACTTTTCAAATCAATTGGTTGAATTTTTCCATTTTGTTAAAATAGGTGTGTTAAGATGAAATTTATATCATCATTTAATTGAAATATTCTAAAATATTACGATTTGTTGACCAGAATGAAGATTGGGACATATTATTCAGTTACAACAAGAGTGTTATTGGGGCTTTAAACTTGATGAAGATATTCGTTTTTCAAGTTAAGCAGAGCTAAGCCATTTCATTGGTCGATGCTTTGAGGCAAGATAACTTTCATCCTACGATAGAGAGTGATGAAACTTAGTGTATAGTTCATAATCAGTTTGATTGTGATACTTTCGAAAAAAATAAATGTGTGATTAATTGATTTGTGTCATCTCTTTTGGGGGAATTTCGGTGGGGACATCATCCTCACGGTTTGCTTGTTGTTTACATCTTGGAAACAGAAACTAGGCTCTGGGTCTATTATAGTTCCAAGATACAGAATTATAATTGTTTTAAATTTTAACAATATTTAATTATTTATTTGGCAACATCCAAACAAAATAAATAGGTGTTAGTAATATGACATAGGGCGATGCATTGATTTGGTTCATTTACTGCATTTTATTTGGAAAATGTACAGTATTGCTGTCTATTCTAGAGGTAATACTAGTCAATAATTAAATTGATTAGCTAGAATTGAAAAATGCAATTCAATGTTTTATTCGAAAAACTGTATTACAGTATTACCGTATATATGATTGACCCCACTGCTGTCAATCCATCCATATTTCGTGCACAAGCAAACAGTTAATTACGTCTTTGACAGAATCTGATGGAACACCTTTATGTTTATTGTTAAGTCATAAAGATTTTAACTTTTCAACAAATAATTAGGGAGTTATTGCCCATGGTTTAAAAATTCCATTCACAATTTTTGTGCATACGCAAACTTTTTATGGCTCTAAGAGTACAGACCGAGAAGAAATATCCTGGTAAATAGAGAATCTCCCACGAGTCTTTTTTGATATAAAAAAAATATCAACGAGTGTTGATATTTTTTGATATAAAAAGAAACGAGTATGATTACATTACAGCGTATTCATACATCATTTTTTGACAGCAGTTAACCAATTGCAAAGTCCTATTATATTGACCCAGTATTTTCTTCAAGGTCAAATAAATAAAAACAGTTTCTTTTTAATAAGAATTTTTTGTACTTTTTATTTAAAATGAGTGGTATTTTAAAATAAAAGGAAGTAGTTCCATTTAGATTGACCAATTAAATTCTTGTAAAGCGATATCTCCTAATCGCAGTAGATTATGTAATATATCACACAAGCGATATCCAATGTCAAATGTGTTTTTTGGGTGATATTAATGATTATCTGTTTATTTTAATATAGGTGCGATTAAATCAAACTCAGACTGTAATTATCTGAACCATGGTGATTATCAGAGAGATGATTTAGACAGACTTCAAGTTATGTTTCCTGATTATTCCAGAAATCATTTATCCGATATTATTGAACAGATGGGATCTCTAGAACTAGCTGTCGATTTATTAAGTGAAAATTAAACACAGTTACACGGGAACTACTTTCAATATTTTAAAAATAATTACAATCATCTGAAGAATTTTAAATATTATTTAAATGAAATGTCAATTATATTTTGTTTTATTCTTTTATATGGTAACACATTATTATCTTAAATATTTTCTTTGATGTCAGTGTTCAAATAACAGGCTTTTATTGGTTAATTAAAACCAAAACATATATGATTGATTCTGAAGCATTAATTTGTTGATACAAAGACTTGTCACTGGTGGAGCACAGTTCTGATGGAAATGAATAGGGTTTAAATTCCTTACACCAACCATACTAATGAAGACAAGCACTTTTGATAGAAAGTTGGTTGGTTACAGTGTTGTATAAAAATCTGAACAAAAATAAATGTGTAATTTTTATAGGACTAGAATATTCGAAATAAAAAAAAAGTATTTAAAGTCGTAGATGTGGTTAAAACACAATTAAATTGTGTAACCACCACAAGAAAAGAGTCATTTGTAGCATTTTAAGCGGTCTGCTTGTGTAAAGGGCTGTATAAAGCGAGAAATTCATATTTTTGTCCACCGCCTTTCAAAGAAAGCAGGGGACTATTAAAATGGGTCCGTCTGTCTGTCACATTTCTTGGGACACAATTATTCTCTGCCTAATTGAGCTAGAAAGTTCAAACTTGGTGAAGGTGTTTACTAGGTTAATGCCTTGATAAGAGTTCGAAGGTGAGCATTTTCTGCTTCGGGTAAGCAGAGATAAGCAATTTGATTGGTTGTTGCTTTGGGACACGATAACTTCAGTTCTAATTAAGCGAGAGTTATGAAACTTGGTGTATAGTTTCATTACATCAATACCTTGACAAAGTTCGATAATGAGCGCGATAATCAATTTGATTCGTTGAAACTTTGGAACACAATAACTCTCCTAACTGAGCTAGAATGTTCAAACATGGTGTAGGGGTTCATTAGGTGAATTAATGATGAACATATTCTGCATGCAGTAAGCAGTTGTGATTGGGGCACGATAACTTTGATTATAATGAAGCGAGAGCGATGATACCCAGAATATAGATTCATTATATCATTACCTATACTAAGTTCGATAGTAAGAACTTTCCGCTTAGACTAAGGAGCGATAAGCTATTTGATGGTCAAGACTTTAGAACATATCAACTTTTAATTGAGGAAGAAAGTTTCATTTTGATGTTACTATCATCATTTCATTAGGTGAATGTCTTGACTGAGTTCATTGATTAGCATTTCGGGTTAAAGCTAAGCAGAGCTAATCAATTTCATTGGTCGATGCTTTGGGGCAAGATAATCTTGATTCTGACAGAAAGTGATGAAACTTAGTGTATAGTTTGATTGTGCCATTAATTAACAATTACACCAAGTTTGAACATTCTAGCTCAATTAGAAAGTTATTGTGTCCCAAAATGTGTGACGGACAGACATACCTATCTATTTTAATAGTCCCCTGCTTTCTTCAAAATGCCGGGGGCGGGGGAGGGGGGGGCAAAAATTATGGATGTATCAGTTTTAAAAATAGTAACAGTGGGAAATTTTAGAGAAAGGAAAATATAAGAATATAGATTACAACCATAAATAATTTTTGTTAGAAATTGTATTTTAATTGTGATATTGTTTGATGTTGAGAATATTTATTATGTGACTAAGAAGGGTTACTGAACAATAAAATACAATTAAAAATTAATTCCTGAATCTGTTGTTAAAGGTGTGAACAGCTGATATCTCGACTAATTTCAAGGTCACGATTACCAGACCATTACTTGTTAAAATTTGATTATCAATTAACACCTGAAATAGAACTCACATACTTTATTTTATCAAGGACTACTACTAATTTTCGCAAAGACAAAAAGTTTAAACTGAAACAAATATCGTCTTATTGTTTAGAATCCGGGTCCCCGGTATGATGGGTATGATGGGAGTTTTGAGATCTTGATTGTTGTAGCGCAGTGCTGTGTATTCTCCCTGGACCAAAATTTTGGAACACCACAGTACCACCTCTCTGTTTCAGGCCGATTCCACTCAGTAACTGGAAGTAACTGGTAGCCAGCTTGGGCAGTGTTGCAAGCAAGCATCGAGTCTTCCACGCGCCTGGTTCCTCTGAGCTGTCGTGAGTGAATTTTATATAGCTGCTCCCGGTGAACAGCACGTGCAGTATGATTTATATGAAAATCACAGAGAACACATCACCATCTCAAGTTACCAAGTCAGGTTGCATTTTTGAGAATATTTACTAAGTTCAGTTCTGTGTTTGGAAAAGAGCCTTTTGCTCAGGTAAAAGTTGGACAATGCGTCAATTCAGAGTAACATAACCTGATGGGGTTTTTTTTTGCTGCTTAGTAAACTACGTGAAAAATTCAAAGCTGCTCAACAAATATTTGATCGGACTTTAAAGGGACAATCCCGATAAGAACAGAGTCTCAAAAATTAAAGTCCGAGTATTTATGAAATTTATGGACCAAAATATAGTGGCATGGTGTATTTACCTTGTCTCAAAATTTCAGCTCAAAATATTGAGTCGTTTGGACGTGAACGTCAACACTGCTTATCCGGACACGTAACCCTTTTAAGATTTCGGGTCAATTTTTCCGTTGGGTGACCATATAATCGATTAATGTTTCTTGAGAGGTCTATACAGTGAATGACCCATGCCCTGTACTTGATAACAAAAGGTAAATTTCACCTACATATTATTTTTATAAAAAAAAGTCTGGTTTTATCCAGATACTGTTTAATAAAACGTTCTCCATTTCCAGACGAAGACTGTCAGGTTTAAGTTATTTACAAGCGTATCACAAATATCGCGTTAGTAGGTGGGCCTTAGGTTATGGATTTTAAAGGATTTTAACACAAAATTAAGCAGTTTTATTCCCAAAAAAGTTATCGGGATTGGCACTTTAAGGCGATCAGAGCGATTATATAAACATAATCTTATGATCCAAATAGATGCGACATATATCTACGCGCCCCCCCCCCCCCAAAAAAAAATAATCAATTTGGATCATCTTAAGAAACTTGTACCTAAAAGGGGTATGTCGATACCTTTCGAAGTCAATAATAATGACAGTGATGTCTGAATAAATGGGTATTGTATCGTAGGTGGCAGACATTGTAGCAGGCATAGTAGTGAGTAATATATAAACACAGCACATTATATTTTCAGTCAACTACTTTCCTAGTACATGGCATACATAACAAAATATCCCCAAATATTAATGATTATACTGTTAATGGGAGATAACTCCAATTAAAGACATGCATTATTTGGCCACAGATCACTAATTATTTCCCCATTGACTTCAATGTTAATTCTCGTCTCTTAGACCGGTTGTAACTTTTTCCCAAATATTCCTTATGGGTAGAACGCTTTCTGCCACAGATAGAGCAAAATGTGACAAACTCTTGCCTAAAAGCATGTATGAGGTTCTTCATGAAAAACTTGAGACACACAAGCTGGAAGTAGAGACAGCAAACCAGGTAATTGTCGGCCCCCGCCTTCAACGTAACCAACCTCACAACTCTTGTATCCTTCCGCCTCAAAATCATGAATATTCACCAAAACCTGGCAGAAAATGTATTTTCAAACAAAAATCACCATGAAAAAGGGGGAAAAGGGAAAGGGAGAGAAAGACTAAAAAAAAAACTTGGCCCTACTATTGGTACCGGCGTAGAAATATTTAGTGATCTGTGTCCATTTAGGTTAGTCTCTATCATCCACACAAATATTCTACAAATATTAGTCTGGATGGGTCCTCAAAATTTGACGGAAAATAGGTCATTGTCTGGATTATCCAGTCTTTTAAGTTACCACGTACTGAATCTATCAAAACAGCTCGTTCGTTAACAATGACACTCTTTAAAATTTTGTTTGTAAAGGTTTCAACTGAAATGGTAATTTTCTCTCGTCATGAATCAGACGTATGGCTTCTCACAATCTTCTTAATTCTTCATCGTCTCTATTTTGTTTCTAATAATGGATGTGCCAAGTGAATTGTGGGATATATTTCAACCACGCTTTATAGAATCTAGCAAAATCGGCCCGGCTTCATAAGATCTAGCACTTACCGAGGCTTTAGCCAAAAGGTTCCATTGCTCATGCGTAACCAAATGTTTGTTTTTTATGTGGTAGATTATCCAGTAATTTTCGTCAAAAATTAAAAACCGACCCAGACCCTCCGTGCGTTGAAGACTAGGGGGTTCTGGGTGACCAAGACTATATTTAGGTACACAGCTTCATATAATATACCCTCCCCCCTTTCTAAGACTGACAGCAATCTCCAAAAGGCAACCAAACAAAATTATAGCAATCAAATGATGAAATAAAATATGAAACGCAAATCTTTTGCAAAATGTAATACAAAAGTCAAGTAGAGTTAATATTAGACGAAGTTATCGTGTTTACTAGCAACCCCATCAAGGTTTAAGATAAGATTAAGATTTTATTGTATCATTTCATCCACTATAAGTATAAGGACAGCATACACAGTTGAAACAAAAGTTGATCATACAATTATAACATAACATCTGGGGTTATCATATATGGATGTACAATGTGATATAATAAGGTTTATGTTCCATGAAATCTGTCTAAGGCACCATTACACCGAGGGTGATATTTGGATGTACGCAAATAGTTTATATTACGTTGAGCAAGATAATCTTAAAACTCTCGAGAAACAAATTGTACATCATTGTCAGTTAACAAGTTCTTGGGAAAACCCCCTCGAGCAAAAATTGTATCTAAAAATTCAATAATATATGCAGTTGTAATATTGGACATAAAACTTATTTCGGGTCATTTTGAATAATGATTAATCAAGGTTACGGCATAACGGCAAGGTAAAAAGGTAGTTTGAAATGGACCCACAATGTCAATTGAAACACGGTCCCAAGATCATTTGGGAAAAGTTAATCAGAGCCAGATCTGGCCCAGATTCGCTAATGCACACGCTCGCCTTGCATGGCCCAAATCTGGCACACAGCTGGCAGGCTTTGGCAAAGATATGGCATGCCACGTGTGGGCCAGAGATGGCACAATTGGCCCTTGTCTGGGCTATCGCTGGCCCAAATGTGGCCCACAGATGAAATTCATGCCATGCCAGATGTGGGCCAAAGAGGGCAACCCGTTATTCCCTGTCCTATTCCTTCTTCGTAAATCGAGGGGCATGGCCAAGTCTGTTTGGTTTTAAAGAAATTCTTCCAGATCTGCAAATGTATCTACCAGATGACTGGCTTGGCTCGGGAACAACTAAAGAGTCAGTTTGACTGGGGTACTGGAACAATTTGATGTCTCTTCCGACGAAGAGTTTTCTCATCTTGTGTTTTGTTGTAGTAACTTCTTGGAGTCCCTACAGATTGGACTACAGTGCCATTTCGTACAAAATTACTGCAATGCCGAATGAGTACCGTATCCCCTCCTGTCAGAGGTGAGAGTTCACGAGCTCGATGACGAGAGTCAGAATTGAGCTTTTGACGCATGCGATATTTTTCTGTAGATTGATTTACATAACTGGATGGAGGTAATTTGGGATGGAGTTTTGATGGATGAACAGGTAGAGTAGTTTTCAAGTTCCTACCCATCAATAACTGAGCAGGATTGTACCCATTTTCAAGAGGTGTAGCTCTGTAGGACATTTACGATTAGTAAGGATCGGACGATTTTATCAGCATCTACTTGATTGTCTTTACCACACGTTCCATTTCCCCGTTGCTCTGAGGTAATCTGGGTCTGCTAGTGATGTGGGTGAAGCAATAATCTTCTGAAAATGTCTGGAAAAGGTAAGAGGAGTATTGTGGGCCATTGTCAGAAATTACAACATCTGGAATCCCGTGTCTTGCAAAAATTGATTTAAGATGATTGATCACACTCGAAGATGTTGCACTGGCGAGTTTAGCAATGGCAATATATACTGAGCGGCATAGAAAACGCCTCACTTAGTTTTTCGTATAACAAAATGATCCTGTAAACATATCTTATTTATTTTGCTTCTTATTGTGAACAATATTCAAATGGGAACACATCAATAACAACACATTTGTACACTCATGGATCTTGAATGTGTAATCAACGGTATAATGTCAGAGGTGTCAAAACCAAAAATACCACACAGATGGTTAATTCCATGCGACGTCGCTGCACAGCGTGCGTTATTGCCCGTGGAGGCCACACGCGCTACTGACATCTGTGATGCGTTTTCTATGGCGCTCAGTATACTTGGAATAGTAATCTATGACTATCAAGTACTGGTTTGATTTGAATTCAAAAAGGTCTGTGCCAACTTTTGACCACGGACGAATAGAGTTGTCCGGAAGAAGTAAAGGTTCTGTGGAGTTTGGTCTATAACGGGAACATTTCCTACAGTTGAGCACAGCATGTTCTATTTGTGAACTAATACCGGGCCACCAAACAGATTCCTTTACCCTGACTCTGCATTTGGTAATCCCCTGGTGCGAATTGTGTAGTAGATCTAGCATTTCCAGTTACATCAATACTGGAATTGCCAGTCTTTGACCCATTAGTAACAAATCATCTGATACAGAAAGTTCGGCTTGGTAAAGCCAGTATCCTCGAAGATTAGTAGGTAATGACTTGTATGTCGGCCAGCCATATGAGCAATGAGACATAACTGTTTCTCATTAGTTCATACGGTATCATCAACTGGTGATCTTGATAACGCATCAGCTGAAAGGAGATCCTTCACAGAAAGATGCGATATTGAAAATGAATATGGCATTAGACGCATGCGGAAACGTTGTATTCTTGGCGGGAGTTGATCAAGTGGCTTGCTTCCAAGTACAGTAGAATATGTATGAGCAGCAACTCCTATTCAGCGACATCTCCTTGTAAGCGGTCACAATAAATTCCAGCCGTAAAAATTCTATTGTTTCATCTCTTTATTCATCTCGTTATTCCAATGCATTCAAACGTAATATTAATTGATGTCAGGACAAAAAAAACACGAGATTTTATTAAGAGGCCGCTCCCGTTAAGCGGCCAATCGTAAAAATTCCCTTGGGTGGCTGCATAATGCAGATTCTACTGTAATGACAAAAGTGGTTTGTGGTCCGTTTGAACATGGAACTGTTTCCGAAGGAGAAAATCTCGAAAGCTCTCACATCCCCAACTAGCGTTTCTTTTTCTATTTGCGCATAGCGACGTTCAGTTTCTGACATGGACCTCGGACAAAAGGCTGATTCTTAATGGAATGAAATGCTGTTGAGCATCTTCCCAAATCCATGTCCTATCTGTAAGAAGACGTTCTCTCAATGGCTGTGTCTTCTCGGCTACATTGGGAACCAACTTTGCAAGTTGGTTTACCACACCCATGAACCTGCGTACTTCAGAAATATTTTTCGGGGGCAGCATACTTGTATGGCAGTGATCTTTTGGGGATCTGGATTAAGTCCGGAACTGTCAATTACGTGACCAGGGAATGTTATGGTCTTTTGAGCAAACTGGCACGTCTCTGGGTTCAAGGTAACACCAACATTCTGCAGTCTATGTCGTGATCAGCAGTGCCCGTGTCATATATAAAAATATCGCCCACCTGACAGACAATGCCATCTAAAAGCCATCCAGTATCCTTTGCATACGCTTCTGGAAGTGTTAGGGTGCTAGGGTGCTGAAGATATCCCAAATGGTAGGCGGTTAAAACAGTAACGCCCAAATGGTGTAATAAAGCATGTCAATAATGCGGACTCGTGTGAAAGTGGTATTTAGTGAAACCCACTGTTGGCATCAAGTTTGGTGAAAATCCACAACCACTTAATTGGTCTACAGCTGGCAGAGGGTGGCTGTCACATTCTCATTCAAGTTTGTGTGGTCAACACAAATTCTAACTCGATCATTGGATTTAGGAACTACCACCATACCTGCACACCATGTAGTTGGAACATCTACCTTTGATATTACATCATTTTCTTCCATGGACGTCAGTCCTTGCTTGACAAGATTCATCAAAGGTAGCGGAACGCGTCTTGGTGTAGATAAGGCATGTGGTTGCACACTGGGTTTCAGCTTGATTGTATAGTCGCCCTCCATTTTACCAAAACCTGTGAACAATTTTGGATAATGATCTAACCATTTGTCAACTACATCATCAATTCGCTGAATACGGCTAAGTGCTTCTATTACGGGTCGGCCTAAAGAGGTCCTGGTTATCCCTTTAACTACATATATATCTTAACCATTTGATTTGTCACATTTGTCTTCATGTTAGCACTGAATTTACCCACTACAGACAGAACAGAGAGAGAGAGAGAGAGAGAGAGACAGACAGAGAGAGAGAGACCGGAATGCCCGGAGGAAATCCACGAGGTTGCGAAGATGCCCCTATCTCCATGCCACATACGCTCACACTGGGGATCGAAATCACAGCCGTAAGCCAGAGGTGATCGGCCAGCTAGAGGTCGAAGTGCGGCTGACAGAACAGCGTTACCAGGTAGAATTAAAGTATTATCATTCTTACGAAGTTATGGGCAATTGTTAGCGTTGTAAACATCCAGTGGAATAACTGTAACATCTGCTCCCGGGTCAATTTTGAAATCTTCTAAGACTTTAGAATTAGCATGTAGGCTAATTTTCCAAGGCTGAGCATCACTATTATGACCAATGCTCCCCAGAAATGCGCAAGTCTGATCTTCACTTGACTGAATTTCTGACAACTTTGGGGCCTGGGATAACTGCGACAAACATTATTCCAGTGTCCTAGTTTTCCACATTTGGAATGTGTTTCTGGGCATTGACTTATAGGATGTGAGGGTTGACCACAGTACATACACGGATTTTGATTCTCAGGCTGAAGTTTTGACGGAGGTAGCTGTTGAAAATGAGGCTTCTTTTTCGTCTTCTTGAAAGGCTTGTGAGTTTTGAATTTCGGTGCATTTGCTCCTCAACTTTGTTTGGAGAACGATCGTTTGAAGACAAATTGCCGTGAATAACAGGCTGTTGTTTGTGTATGATTTCATCTTGCCTAGTCCGATCTACAGCTTTCTTGAGAGTTAACTCTGGGTCACTGAGCAGAAATTCGGCCGTGTATATGTTATCACTCAAGGCGGTACTCCAGTGAGTGTTCCTGAATTGAATTCTCTTAATCCCCAAAATAGTGACTAAGTAAATATCCCAACCAACCATGCAGCTGAAATATATCAGTAGTGTTTAATTACGTCACGATTCTACTCACACCACCTCCGTAGTGCCCGAGGTTTGACAGAACTGTGACAGGACTGAATTCCACGTCACTCGATTACAATTCTGTCAATTGGGGACGTTCTGGACTGTGAATCGAGGATCCCCGTCATTTCAGTTAGTTATAATATATAGAGGGATAACTCGTCTTTTCGGAGGGGGTTAGCACGTGCGTGCTGTAGGCTATCATAAAGCGTGTCATTGAGACAACTGGCATGGTTTCGAATCCCCGGTTGTACGTGACAAGGAGTAGAGTCGCCCGTCTAACCTCGTGGGTTTTCTCTGGGTCCTCCCACAACTAAAGACCCCTACCCGCAAGCGAATTTCCGAAATGACATAGTTTGTGTCGAGTGGACGTTAAAACCTATAATGTGATAATGACAGACACCAATTTTGTCCATTAACTCCCCCCCCCTCCCCGCTAACTTGTGTGGTCCAGTGTCAATATATAGATAATGGTGGACACGTGGTAAGGGGGGATAACTGGTTATAAGGGTAGATAACCCCAGTATACATTTATTTTTATATTATAGTATATTGTGAATAAGCGAATCGCATGTTCCTAGCATGGAAATAGAATACAAATTGGGGCATTTGAGAACTGCTTGAGTTATAAAACAATTCAAATGCACTCTTCTAGACGTATTAAGTAACAGAATTTGTGTTGAGGGGAGATAACTCCTGCATGCATTTTCATTTGACGACACCATACTTGTTGACACTATTTTTTGTGAAATTGGTTAGTAATTTCATTCTTAAAGTAAGTTGCAATTGGACATGCAAAATATTCCAAGGGTAAATACACAGTTATTCAGGTGTTTTTTTTTAAATGTTAGTTATGAACGGGTTAAAATAACAGAAAATCACAATTGCATCGGCTTTTATTTCTTTGTTTCAGACTGTCTATTATTCAGAGATATTATTGATTTGCCGTTCGATTGAATTTCATTCAAGATCACGATCACCAGGTTATCGAGAGGCGGTTTTTTGTTGTATTTTCCTAAATGGCAGATGAGAGTTCGCCGACTCAGAGACAAAAGAAAGGCAGATTAATTTTAAGTAAATATATACGATTATAATTCTTTCTTACTTATAGTTACCGTACCGGTACCTTAGATCTACACACAGTCACACACACACACACGCACACACACACACATACAGGACACAGTAAACACAGTTTCGAACAATTCTAAAAATACTTGCACAACCTTTCAGTCCACTTCCGAGAGTAAAATTCTTTTCAATACTGCAACTAAAGAAAAGGTTAAAGTGGTAATTTCATATTTTTTAAGTTATATTTTTATAATATACCGGTACTAAAATAAAGCCTTAAAATAGATGGTACAATGTAACTATAAACAGCTCTACCTTGTTAAAGAATAATCTTATTAATCCTACAATTCACTATTGCCAGTTGAGAAATTTTCAAAAAATGTCATTTTCAACTTCAAACGTTTTAAGATAGCTATTACATAGATGGTACAATGTAACTATAAACAGCCCTACCTTGTTAAAGAATAATCTTATTAATCCTACAATTCACTATTGCCAGTTGAGAAATTTTCAAAAAATGTCATTTTCAACTTCAAACGTTTTAAGATAGCTATTACATGGTGAGGGGTGGAGAGAACAGAAAAACAAGGGAGGTAATTGTGTTATTATTTCCGGTGTAAGTGATTTATAAGAATGGGAAATAATGACTATGATCGTATAATATTGAGTTGACAACCTATTGAGCAAAAGACAAAGAAATAATTATGTTTTGACTTTCTTAGAAAATATGAAATTATCGCTTTAAAAGAAAGCATGAGTATAAGCAAAACAATCCTGCAGATCCTGAAATTGTCTGAACAAAATACAGTTGTTTTAGCAGTAGGCCCATACTCGTAGCCATCGGGGAAGGGGGACTATGGGAGGCTTAGCCCTCTTAGCATTTCGCCAACAATATCGATTTCTTAGGAGTTTCCTTAACCGGCCACATCCTAAGCTCCCTCCAAAAAATTCTGTAGCCGCACCAAATTTTATGAGCTGGCTACGGGCCCCGAGTAGGCCTATAATGACACGATCGCTAGTTTGACAAGAGCAGGTCTTTTCTCATCCCAACAATTAGTTAGATGTACAACTCACTTAATTAAATTTTATGATCTGGCTACGGGCCCTGAGTAGGCCTATAATGACTCAATTTGACATTAAGTTAGATGTACAACTCGGTTAATTAACTGCTATTACAATAACAAAGGTAATGAAAAAGACCTATTTAAAAATAGGTGGGGTGAAATAGTCTGGGGTGAAATGATTTTGAGATGAAACGATCTGCACACAGTTTGGTTTCTTGTGCCACTTCTAATGGAACCTGATTTAGATCAGTCGATTTGATTTATTTTGATTGCATCACTTTTCATCTTTATCAAACACTCTGAGCTAGCTGGAGAATATGCAAAAATACAAAATTTAAAAGGTAGCACAATTACCCAAATCCTTCCAAATCTACCTAAAATCGCCTAAACCCACCATGTTTTATACCCATACCACAATAATATATAATTGCTATTTTATAATATACCATTCTTTATACCATGTTGTTGAAGAAAGCAGGTCACTATTAAAATGGGTCCATCTGTCTGTCCGTCACACTTTTGAGACACAATAATTCTGAACTAGAACATTCAAACTTGGTGTAGGTGTTTATTACGTCAATGCCTTAATGGAGTTCAGAGATGACAATTTTTCTGCTTACAGTAAACAGAGATAAGCAATTTGATTGGTTGATGCTTTGGGACACAGTAACTTTAGTTTTGATTAAAGATACATTTTTGGAGATTAGATAAAGAGTGGGCAGTTCTCACTATAATAGTTAAAAACTAGAAAGTGTAAAGGTATTTTGCTGAAAATTTCAGTCAAATTGATCCACTATGAGCCGAGAACAAAGTGGTTGAAATTTACGCCTAGCCTCAATCATCATTACTAAAATCAGTAAGATAAAGAGCATAGTCTAAATTATCCCTTTTTATACTCCCACATTGAAATAGGCTTCTTTGTCTCATGACCTTCAACACTGTGTATAAATTTAAAGTCAATTCAATATTAATTTTGGCCCCTTGAGCGTCCACAAGATTTTTTGAAGTGATCAAGGGCAACGACAATCTCCCATAATGTATCTGTAAGCGAGAATGATGAAACTATTTGTGTATGGATTCGTTACATGTATATCATTATCTTGACTAAGTTCGATGATGAGAATTTTCTGCTAAGGGTAATGAGCGATTGGTCAAGTCTTTTTAACAAAACAACTGTGTTTTTAATTGAGGTAGAATGTTTAAACTTAATGTAGATTTTCATTAGGTGAATGCAGGTGATGCTTTGGATCATCATGGGGGTCCAACCCAAGATTTGCACGACTCTGACTTTGAATGTTACAGTCATTGTGGCATTGAATTCCAGGGTGGAAACATCAGTTTAATTGTTTTAGTGACCAAAAAACAAATTTTGATATGCGTCGGCTTACCCAAAATGAAAGGTTACGTGTCCTTGGCATGCTACAGATCGGCACAACACAGGCGGTTGTGGCGCGGACAATGAATGTTTCTCAGTCTGTCATAAGCAGGCTATGGTCCAGATACCGTGATACACAATCTGTGCAGGACAGACCACGCTCAGGGCGACAACTCAAGCCCAGGATCGATTTATCCGTACCTCGGCCTTGAGAAATCGTGTCATCACAGCTATAGAATTTCAGCAATTTACGTTTATTACATCAAGAGCTGTGGCCCTTGCTTCACTTTATTGAACCTTGTGAATGTTTTAATTTTAATGCCAAAAGTTATCTTCCGATCTTTCTGAAATTTAAATGCTTTATTTATATTAGTGAAACGAAGACGCCCATTGAATTTCGGCAATTTCCGGTTATTATTTCCAGAGTTATGGCCCTTGTTTCACTCTATTGAACCGTGTGATCACTCCAACACCAAAAGTTATCACCCGATATCTGTGAAATTTATATGCGTTATTATTTAAATTAGTGAAATGAAGAAGTATGTTGAATGATAGCAATTACCGTTTGTTACGCTAAGACTTATGGCCCTTGTTTCACTTTATCACCCACTCACTGTGTAATTTATATGCATGATATAAATTTGTGAAACGAAGAATCCTATTGAATTTCAGCAAATTCTGTCAATTATTTCTAGAGTTATGGCCCTTGTTTCACTTTGTTGCACCTTGGGAATGCTCTAACATCAAAAGTTATCTGCAGATGTGTATGAAATTTATGTGTCATTTAAATTAGTAAAGAGAAGAATCCTATTGAATTTCAGCAAATTACAATAATTACATCTAGAGTTATGGCCTTGTTCAACCTTATTTTAATGCTTGCTTGATTTAAGTTATCATCCGATGTGTATGAAATTTATATGCATTATTTAGATTAGTAAAACGGAAAAAAACTGTCAAATTTCAACAATTTCTGTAAACTACTTCCAGAGTTGAGGCCATTGTTTCAGTTCGTAGAACCTTATGAACCCTCAAACGACAAAAATTATAATCTGATCTGTTTGGAACTGTCTTGTAATGGCCCCAGTTACCTACAGGTATAACTGTGCTACAACCCTTGTCGAATGCCTGGACGATTTAGTTGCTGTGGGCGTATGTTTTTCGTTGGCAACCTATCATTTTAGCTTTTGATTCCTCTGGAGGTCACAATTCCGATTTAAAAAACTGAATATATCACAGTAACACAGTAATTTTGGCAGTGTTCGAATTCTGTGAAAATCAGACCAAAACTTCCAGACAAAATGGCCATCCTTCGTACGCAAATAGGGTATAGCATCACAATTTTGATCCAATTTTGATGAAACTTGAAATACATTTTTATAACCCAAAGATATTGGTTTCTTTCGATATTTGTGCGTATTGGTTCATAACTTCCGGAATTATGTCTTCTGATTGGCTGAAAAATGTTTTTAGCTTGTGGTCCCTCTGATTTAAAAGAAAAAAACGTACGCAGAGCATCGTTACACCGTAATACACACCTTCAGGAATTATGGCAATTGTATGAAAAATCCCTTTTTTGGATTGTGGTGCCTCTAGAGGTCACAATTATTATCCGATTTAATGTTCGAATATGTTACACCATAATTTTCAGTGATTTTGAATTTCATGAAAATCTGACCCAAACTGTCAGACAAAATGGGCGCCCGTCGTACACAAAGAGTGTAAACATCTGGTATAACAAGGTTGTAGATCTTCCAGAGATCACAATTTCATTTCGACTTTGATCAAACTTGAAATGTTGGTTTATAACCCAAACATCAGGGAGCTAGGTAGGTTTTATTCAACATGAAAGGTGTAGAAGGTTTGTGATGCTGGTGGTGTATGGCTGGTAGGAGACCCCAGAAACCCAATTCTTATGTTTGGCTAGTGGTGGATGTGGTAGGAGGAGCCACACATAGTACCCCCCAAAAATTGGTTTATTCAAAATGGAAGGTGCAAGTTCCGCTTCAATGGCCATTTTTCTCCCACTGCTAAAGATCCTATGCACAAGCAAATTATTGAAAGAAGATTAAACCAAATTGACCTACATGTGTAGCTTGTGACAAGTGAACTTTAAACCCCTTTTCTCACTCTTGATTTTGTAAAAGGAGAAGAAAAAAAACCTCTCTTGCTTTTGTAAAAGTGAGAAAAAAAAAACCTTACGCAAAATAGACTGACATTTTTGTGGGTGCTGCAGCACTACTAACTTTTTGAACCTTTTTTTCCTAGGTGGAGTACATATACCATCTGAATCCGAGCTATGTAAGCTCCCATCATCATGGGAGACCGTTGCTAGAATATATGCTATGCTTTACTGTTTTCAAAACCAAGTAATAACCATAATACTCCAATTTTATCAATCAGTATCAGGAAATTCCCTCTCAAGTATACAGACCAATTGAATGAATGAATGAATGTATATGAAAATGGAAGAAGAAAATTCATAACCGTTTGCTGTGGGATAATCGATCCATTTCTTCGGTGTCTATTGTGGCGCAATCACCTTTTTTCTCTAACTTTCGACGTTTATGTAGTGCCGTCCCCCAATCATCTGTGATACAAAATAAAAGACGCATTAATCACCTGAAAAGCATTCTTTATTTCTTAATATGAACCTGAACTTTTGATATTAAACAAGGGCCAGTACGTAATTTCAAACATTAGACAAAAATACATATAAAACATGGTGGTTTTATTGTAATTTTGAAGCCATGATTTACTACAACATAGAATAGTTCATGCTCATTGCTCACACTAATAGCAAATCCTTAAACGTTTACTCACCAGTCCTCGCCCAAGTGTTTTTGGTCACATGGAATGTCCAGAATCCAGTCGCAATTTCCAATTTTTGGGCAGCAGCTTGGCTATTTTGACAATTTCACATAATTTGTGTTAACAAATAAAAACTAATAATAAAGATCATACTTTATTAATTGATAATATTAACAGCAAATAGGTTTTAGATGTTTTATTTTTAACAATAATTCTAGAAATGGCAGGAGAATGTCATGTGATAGCTACTGTTGACAGACAGGTCAGGAAGCCACGGCTTTGATGTATCATATTACATAAAGATGCTGTGCTAGTTACTGTAAGGAATTGTATCTAATCAACAAAATAATTAAGTTCATAATAGATGGTGTGTATTTTTGATTGCGTAGTAAAATGGCCCAATTATTACTTCAAAAACAAAGGGTTCTTGTTTGATTTTCCGCAGTAAAATAGTCCCATGCGTTTCCAGACTAATAAAGACAAATATCTACATAGATACGAATAAATAAAAAAAATATGGAGGTTCCTTGATGGACATAAATCACTGCATGGAAGAGAAATCAGGGGTTCAAAAATGATGCAAACTAGAAAAACTAATTCTGTTGCTCTGGCGGAAGGTTTTTATTATTCTCTATCAATTAGCCTTGTGAAAAACATAAACATTTTCTTGCTGCTTTACTTTCGAATTCTGAGCAGAAATGTATTAAATTGATATTTTGAGGCATCTGGGCCAGATGGATTTGGGCCATGTCTGACCCAAGCTTATGATGATAGAATATTATTTTTTCAAATGTTTTGAAAATGAAATAAAACAATTAAAACCTTTTAATAAACTGATAAGATATTCTTAAGTACCATTTACAAAAACATTGTTTTCAACAACAGCGAACCAGTAGTTGCCAAGTGTTGCCCAGACATGGCCCACATGTGGCAACATCTGGCTTGATCTGAGGCACATCTAGCCAGATGCTACCACATACCGACCAAAGTAGGACCACAGCTGAGTGGCTGTCTGGGATCTATGTAAATACGTATATGAATGTACAATATATGTTATAGGTTTCATCATCATTCATCACATAAATTTAAAACTAATGTAAATTAAAACTGCTAATGAGCGAAATTAAAATCTGTTTGACATGTCAATAAACGTGTAAACTTGATTAAAAATATTATTGTTTATATCACTACAGTGGGTTGAGGTCCCGAACAGGAGAAAGTTAATGTTTTTATGATAGTTTTGTACTTTGTGTATGGTTTCCTTTCGTGCATATAAATATAAAGAACATTGCAAGAGGAAACGATCAGGATCTTCAAAAAAGTGACCACAGAGGCATTTGTGGGCCTGTAGGTCAAAACATCGTAGTCTAAGTTTACTATGGATTATCTGGAGTTTCCGCTAACCATAAAAAGATGGAATTTTTATATGCCCACATTTTCATGTGGACGTATATTGTCGTCGCCCCTGTTCGTCCGTCCGTCACAATTGTTTGTGAACAGTCTACAGGTCACAATTTTTATCCGATTTCAATGAAACTTAAAATATAGGTTTATCACCCTAAGATCTCGGTTCCTTTCGATATTGGCATGTATCGGACCGTAACTTCATGGGTTATGGCCCCTGATTGTACGAAAAATCACGTTTTTAGCTTGTGAACAGTGTAGAGGTCACAATTTTGAACCGATTTGGATGAAACTTGAAATGCATGTTTATAAACCAAAGATCTTGGTTCCTTTCGATATTTGCGCCAATTGGATCGTAACTTCCTGAATTATGGCCCCTGATTGTCCGAAAAATCGCCCTTTTTAGCTTGTGGTCCCTCTGGAGGTCAAAATTGTTATCCGATTTAAA
Source organism: Patella caerulea (assembly GCA_036850965.1). Lineage (NCBI taxonomy): Eukaryota > Metazoa > Mollusca > Gastropoda > Patellidae > Patella > Patella caerulea. Next base: position 41,001,110 of record JAZGQO010000001.1, on the reverse strand, counting down.
AAACCGTCTGATTATATCACCGTTACATGGTTATGAAGGGTGAGTTCGAATTTCGTGAAAATCGGACCAAAATTGACGGACAAAATGGCCGCCATTTGTACGCAAATGTTTATAACCCAAAGATCTTGGTTCCTTTCGATATTTGCGCCAATTGGATCGTAACTTCCTGAATTATGGCCCCTGATTGTCCGATAAAATCGCCCTTTTTAGCTTGTGGTCACTCTGGAGGGCAAAATTGTTATCCGATTTTAAAAAAAACGTTTGATTATATCACCGTTCCATGGTTATGAAGGTTGAGTATGAATTTCGTGAAAATCGGACCAAAATTGACGGACAAAATGGCCGCCATTTGTACGCGAATAGTGTGAAAATATGTTATATCAAGGTTGTGGACCTTATAGAGGTCACAATTTTGACCCGATTTGGATGAAACGTGACATGTATGTTTATAACCAAAAGATCTTGGTTCCTTTCAATATTTGCGCCCATCGGATCGTAACTTTTTGAATTATGGCCCCTGATTGTCCGAAAAATTGTCCTTTTTAGCTTGTGGTTCCTCTGGAGGTCAAAATTGTTATCCGATTTAAAAAAACGTTTGATTATATCACCGTTCCATGGTTATGAAGGTTGAATTTGAATTTCGTGAAAATCGGACCAAAATTGACGGACAAAATGGCCACCGTTTGTACGCGAATAGTGTGAAAATATGTTATATCAAGGTTGTGGACCTTATAGAGGTCACAATTTTGAACCAATTTTGATGAAACTTGACATGTATGTTTATAACCCAAAGATCTTAGTTCCTTTCGATATTTGCGCCCATCCGATCATAACTTACTGAATTATGGCCCCTGATTGTCCAAAAAATCGCCCTTTTTAGCTTGTGGTCCCTCTGGAGGTCAAAATTGTTATCCGATTTAAAAAAACGTTTGATTATATCACCGTTACATGGTTATGAAGGTTGAATTCGAATTTCGTGAAAATCGGACCAAAATGGCTGCCGTTTGTACGCGAATAGTGTGAAAATATGTTATATCAAGGTTGTGGACCTTATAGAGGTCACAATTTTTAACCGATTTTGATGAAACTTGACATGTATGTTTATAACCCAAAGATCTTGGTTCCTTTCGATATTTGCGCCAATCGGATCGTAACTTCCTGAATTATGGCCCCTGATTGTCAAAAAAAATCGCCCTTTTTAGCTTGTGGTCCCTCTGGAGGTCAAAATTGTTATCCGATTTAAAAAAACGTTTGATTATATCACCATTTCATGGTTATGAAGCTTGAGTATGAATTTTGTGAATATCGGACCAAAAATTTATATGTTTATAACCCAAAGATCTTGGTTCCTTTCGATATTTTTTGCCCATTGGATCATAACTTCCTGAATTATGTCCCCGGATTGTCCGAAAAATCGCTTTTGTTCGCCTTTGGTCCCTCTGGAGGTCAAAATTATTATCCGATTTAAAAAAACGTTTGACTATATCACCGTTACATGGTAATGAAGAGAGAGTGTGAATTACGTGAAAATCGGACAAGAATTGATGGACAAAATGGCCGCCGTTTGTACACGAGTAGTGTGAAAATACGTTATATCAAGGTTGTGGACCCTATAGAGGTCACAATTTTGAATCGATTTTGATGAAACTTGACATGTATGTTTATAACCGAAAGATCTTGGTTCCTTTCGATATTTGCGCCCATCGGGTCATTACTTCATGAATTATGTCCCCTGATTGTACGAAAAATCACCCTTTTTAGCTTGTTGTGCCTCTGATTTAAAAAAAAATAAACGTTTGATTATAAAAACCAAACAAATTCTAATGATTTTCTGATAATTCCTTAATGTGCGACAACTCTTGTTGACTGCCCGGACGATTTGGCTGCTGTGTGAGCGTATGTTTCGTTGCCTGGCAACCTATTTTTATAACTGATTTAGGAATTCTTGAGTTTCTTGCAGGGGTGCCATGTTCCCGCCCATGCATTGATTTTTTGTATTTCACTGTTACACCGTAACGAGATTCGAGTTCAAATTTTGTGAAAATAGGACCAAAACTGGATTGGTTACAACTTCCAAACTTTGTTATTTCTACCCATACCACAATTTTTATATGCCCACATTTTCATGTGGACATATTGTCGTCGCCACCTGACATCCGGACGCCTGTCCGTCCACAATTGTTTGTGGACACTCCTGCAGATCACAATTATTATCCGATTTTAACAAAACTTGAAATATAGGTTTATCGCCAAAAGTAGGGTGACCCATGCATTTCTCTACAGAAAGTTGGTCTCGACACGGCGAATGTGCACACTTATCTCTGCAGCATGATAATTATCAGCGATGGAGCCTGAGACCATAAGCAGCCTTTGCATGTGCACTTCTGTACAAATCTATCAACTATTACAGTCTTAATTAAAAAATCTATTGTTGACGAATTTTGAATAGCAGTAAAATTTAGCTTCTTGGTTATTAGAAATTATGTTTGTTTATTTTTTAAATTGCTTTATCATTAATACCATCAAGATTCATCAAATAATGCCCAGTTTGTCCTACCGTTTAGTTTGCCTTTGGTTGTCTAGTTTAAGAAACTAAATGACCATAAACTGGATGACCAATATCAAAACTAAACTAAATGGTCATAAACTAGAGGACCGATGTCAAAACTAAACTGTGTTTCTTAAACATAAACGATAGCACAAACTGGGCGTTATTTGATGAATCTTGATGGTATTTAACATTTTCTGGACAGCAATCTATTAACTGAATATGTGTATTAGATTATAGATGGTAAGCTCAGTTTCTTTCCTTTTTTCATCAAATCTGAATGATACCCAGCCCCTAGTGAATCTTTTTACGATGCTTCTTGGCTGCAATCTTTATTCACATATCCAATTTCAGGTAATTACACTAGCAACATGAATGCTGATTTACGCAAAATGGTTACTGATGCGGAAGCACCATATACTCAGTGTGAGATCCATGATGCCGAAATGATGGAGAAAAACATTGCCTGTATCGTATGTCAGAAATTAGTCTGTGCTCTATGTTTACGGGATTTTCATCTTAGTCATGAAATTATGAGCGTGATCAAATTACGCGAGTTGAAACAGCTTGGGGTAAATTCTTATTTCTTCAATGCACTCATTCAGTACTAGATACATGTAATGGGTTAGTCCATGTCAAATAGATCAATTTTCAGAGTTTGGGAAATCGACCCCCTCTGGAAAAAATATATGTTATTGTACATGTAAAAGCTAGAAACTGTGCATAATTCATGGCATAAGATATGCAGCTTAAATTTAGTAGTCTTAAAGTACCTTTTGTGCAGATTACGAATCTGCAGTCAGATTACAGGTGATTGGTAGGGTTCGTATGCTACTTTCCCATGAAAATGAAAAGCATTTCGTGTTTGTATTTTGTATTGTATAGTGCTCCAGGAGCTGCAAATAGTGAAAAGTGAGTAAGATACATGTAAAGACCCAAATTTTGGTCTATACAGAGATTGTCAGTAGTACTGCATAAGAAACATATGTCATTAGATTCCCATGAAATTGGCCTTGAATATGCATGGTTCCAGTCACAAATTTTTGAAAATTGCCTCTTATTTATGAGCCAAAACAACCCTGTAGATGAGCACCTACAAATCTGAAACTTAGTGTAATTACAGTTTGTATACTATTCAAAAAAAGTAGGGGATATTTGATTTTTAAGTGTTATTAAAGTCCCCTAATGAAACTGACGAAGAAACAAATGACAAAATGAAATGAAGTTCACATTCATCGATTTATTCCAAATGATCGTTAGACTAAGTAAGGCACAGACTGACCATTCTAAGGGTAAAATGATACACGGGGTCAAACAGCAAAGTTACCACAGCATCACAACAAAATCAGTAACGGGTAAATCCTCCAAACAAGCATTGATCCGATGTGGCATACTCCTAATGAGACGTCTAAGGTCATTTTGGTCCAGATTGTCCCATTCCTATTGCAACGCAGCAGCAAGTTCTTGGACCTTGGCAGGACGTTGTTGACGTTGACGTAACCTCTGTCCAAGCATGTCCCAGACATGCTCAATGGGGGAGAGGTCGGGACTCAGTGCTGGCCAAGGTTATGTGGTGATGTTCTGTTGTTGGAGGTAACCTGTAACGATCCTGGCCCTGTGACATCTTGCGTTGTCATCCTGGAAGATGAACGGCGGCCATGACGTCGTGCGAAACGGCACAACATGGACTGCCAAGATGTTGTCCCGGTAGTACTGGCCTGTAACACGCCCTGCAACAACATGTAAAGCCGTTCTTCCAGCAACAGTGATGCCTCCCCACACCATAACAGAACCACCCCCAAATCGATCATGTCTGATGACGTTAACGTCTTGGAAGCGCTCGTTTCGACGACGCCACACCCTCCTACGTCTGTCCAAAAAATCAACAGTGAACCTTGACTCATCTGAAAACATCACATTGCTCCAGCGTCGATTATCCCAGTGTTGACGATCCCTACACCAACGACGTCTTGCCTGAATGTGATGATCTCTCAAACAAGGGATCACGCGAGGACGTCGGGCCTGAAGGTGACCCCTATGCAGTCGATTCCGAATCGTCTGGCCACTCACTCTCACACCAGTGTCTGTTTAGAGACGAGCGCTGATCTGATTTGCTGTGATGACACGATTTCTCAAGGCCAAGGTACGGATAAATCGATCCTGGGCTTGAGTTGTTGCCCTTGGTCCACCTGAGCGTGGTCTGTCCTGTACAAATTATGTATCACGGTATCTGGACCATAGCCTGCTTATGACAGACTGAGAAACATTCATCGTCCGCGCCACAACCGCCTGTGTTGTGCCGATCTGTAGCATGCCAAGGGCACGTAACCTTTCATTTTGGGTAAGCCAACGCATATAAAAATTTGTTTTCTGGTCACTAAAACAATTAAACTGATGTTTCCACCCTGGAATTCAATGCCACAATGACTAACATTCAAAGTCAGAGTCGTGCAAATCTTGGGTTGGACCCCCATGATGATCCCAAGCATCACCTGCATTCCATGCGGTAGCTATTGGTGCGTTTGGGCGTCACATGTTACTGGAAATGTTTCTTCTGTTAGGTTCTATAGTGACTTTTTTCGTAGTCATTTGCATATTTTAGTATTATGCCCCCAAAATCAAATATCCCCTACTTTTTTTGAATAGTATACTAATGTCTGCAACACAGGGTTCCTGTCAATGGGGGGTGCAGCATGTACCCCACTAGGTTTGAAGAAGTGGGGGTGCATACCTCCCTTCAGTCAGCTGAGTAATATACAGGTCACAATTCTATGGAATACAATTACTGCTTATTACTGAGCGACGTTTCGACTAGAGGCTTCTCTAGTTGTTATCAAGCAATGATAAAATCTAAAAAATAAGACAAGTCAATATATACATGTGCATAACAATACATTCTTAATGCTGACAAAACAGGGATCTCCCTTTGCACGTACCTAAAAGAAATTTAATTTAATTAAGGATTATAAATTTGAAATGCTATTTACACCATTCAATAATACCACTTAACTGAAAATAAAAACAAACTGACTAATTGATTAATAGGTAATTTGTTGTGGAGTATATACAATGATATGTAGGTTTTAATCATGACAAACGTTCTAAGAGAATGGAATTTGATCAAATGCTATCAACCACCCCTTTCACTGAAATAAACTCAAATGATTAATGAATTGATTGTTGTGGAGTATATACAACGATTTGATCTGGTTTTAATAATGACAACATCCCATGATGAGATTACAATAACAGCAGACCTGAAAAATAGAAATAAAATAAAATAAAAACTAGACCTGCATGCAGGAATGACGGGTTTCACTGGTGCCACGTTAACTTTAAACTTATGTCACTTTCGCTCCCATGTTGCCCTTGAACCAATGGCAACGATAAACAGATTTCCACATAAACATTGCACACATCAAATAAAAGGGAAACAGAATCAACAAAAATCCAGCAATATCAATTCATTTTATACAGGTGTAACATGTAATTGATCCTGATAAAATTACAGTACTTCCGGTGATAATGAAAATGTTCAATTAGTTTCATGAAATCAGAAATGGCATAAGCTATCATATAGTGAAAATTTTATGTAAATCGAAAAATAATTGCCACTTTTATTGACCAAAAAACTTGAAAAGTGACTTGTAGAAAATCGGCTATTTCTCTGCAACCGTACAAGTTAGAAACCATTTTGTGGTATCTGTATGAACGTATGGGTTCATTGTATTTGTTGATTGGCATCAAATATCATAATTTGAAAAAGATTTCAAAACAGACTCATTTGAATAAAATATCTGTTTTGAAGGCTAAAAATACAGTTTTTGCCAAAATGACATTACTAAAATATTAAATTAAGTTTATAATATCGTCTATGACATTAGGTATCAAATGATGAATCTTTTATGAAAATCGAATAATAATTGACACATTTACGGGCCAAAAACTTTTAAAAGTGACTCGTAGAAAACCGCCTATATCTCGGCAACCGAACAAGTTAGAAACAATTTTATGATATCTGTATGACCATATGAGTTTTGTTAATATGTGAATTTAAACCAAAAGTTAATTTTATTATTACATATGACATAATTCTTGGTTGAAAAAAATATAGATTTTAGAAGTTAAAAATGGAGTTTTTGACTAAATGACGTCAATTCATGTGTCAATTTTAAATAGTAATCAACATGATATGACGCACACTTGCTTTTTTAATCAAATGATGTCACTTTTGTGAATATCCATTAATAATTGACTATATATACAGGCAAAATTACGAAAACAGTGACTTATGCAAAACTGCCCATTTCTTGTAAACTGCTTATAATACAAACTAATTTTAACATACAATTTCTGCGTATGGATCAAAGCTACAAGTTTATAAAAGTTACGTAGAAATATTTTAAAATCTGAAAAGCCTGAATGGGTTGCAAAAGGTCAATTTTACACCTTTTTTCAACTCTTAATCGAATTTGCTCGAAAATGTAGTTGAAATTAAAAACTCTGAGCTCACCCTTTTTTGCGCCTTTAAAGGGCACACTCTTTTTGTTATATCAAGTTTTTAAAAAAATAATATTTTCTCTTGAAAAATGGTACCTAACTGTCAAAAGTGTAGATTTTGGTAGTTTTTGGTAAACTTATGCCATTTCCGGTGCCGACAGATAAAACTATTGGTAACAAAAAAAAATGACAATTGAGACAAGGTGTGAACTGCAAGCGAAGACAACTCTGCTTGGGAGATCGATGCACAAGACCAAAACGCACCGTGTCCATAATATTGTGGACTCGGCATCAACAAACTACGCTCACCATTTGAATATAGACAAACACGTTAATCTGGCCCTCGAAAGTCTGCATTGATTAATACACGAAACAAATATAATATCCCTTCTTTCATTGTTTCCCCCATTTTGGTCAAATGTGAAAAACGTACTAAGGGATACACGACATGTACATAATCACTGACGCCGACGGGTAATAAATAACATTAAGATACTAGATAATAGCCCACAAATGGTTCTGAGGTTTTTTTTATAAATCTTTCCAACAAATTAACAAACACAATTTGCAAGCGATGGATAGTGAACAAGCTAAACAAAAAGCGATTTTTCATACAATCATATTTAATTCAGGAAGTTATGCGCTAATTACCACAGGAACCAATCCATTTTATACATGTGTTACATGTAAGTGATCGTGACCATACACAGTACTTCCAGCGATAATGAAAATATTAAATTAGTTTCTTAAAATCAGAAATAATAATCACATGGTGAGAATTTTATGTAAATCGAATAAGAATTGCCACGTTTATAGACCCCAAACCTTGAAAAGTGACTTGTAGGAAATCGTCTATTTCTCTGCAACCATACAAGTGAGAAACCATTTTGTGGTATCTGAATGATCGCATGGGTTCATTCTATTAGTTGATGCGAACTAAATATCATAATTTTAAATATATTACAAATCAGACTCATTTGAAAATAACATCTGTTTTGAAGGCTAAAAATACAGTTTTTGCCAAAATATAATTACTTCCGGTGATACTGAAAATGTTAAATTAGTTCTATGAAATCATAAATGACGTAAGATATCATATGGTGAAAATTTTATGAAAATCGAATAATAACTGACACTTTTATAGACCAAAATCCTCGAAAAGTGACTTGTGGAAAATCGCCCATTTCTCTGCAATCGTACAAGTTAGAAACCGTTTTGTGATATCTGTATGATCGCATGGGTTCGTTCTATTTGATGAATAGAATCAAATATCATAATTTGAAAAAAATAACAAGTACGACCCATTTGAATAAAATATTGTTTTTAATGCTAAAAATTAAGTTTTGAGCAAATGACGTCATTTCCGGTGGCAGCGTATGAGTTAGAATGGTTTGACCTTGTCCACTATGGCATTAGGCATCCAACGGTGAAAGAAAATTGAAAATAGCATAATAATTGATTCTTATACAGCCAAAATAACGTGAAAAGTGGCTCATGCAAAATCGACTTTTTCTCGGCAACTGCGCATATTACAAATTAATTTTCACATACATTCTCTTCGTATGGGTTATTGCTACGAGATTATGAATGTTACAAAGATATATTTTTTAATATGAAGACGCTGGATGGGTTGTAAATAGCTCATTTTGACGCCTTTTTTCACCCTTTAATCCAAATTGCCCGAAAACGAAATCGAAATTAAAAAAACTGAGCGCGATGTTTTGTGCGCCTTTATATGGCACATCTTTTCAGTCATATTAGATTTGAAAAAAATAATTTTTGCTTTCAAAAAGTGGTACCGAACTGTTAAAATTGTAGTTTTTGCTAAATTTACGTCACTTACGGTGCCGACAGGAAACTTTGCCGGTAACAAAAAAAATGACATTTTGGACCATGGAGCATATAAACTTTGTTTTATACAAATCGGACAATAAATAATTTATATAGAACCTATAAACTGAATTAGCCAATAGCGACGAATAAAAATTATCCAGAAAAAAAATGTTCACATTTTTGCCCAAATCAGATGACCCTTTAACCCTTGGTAAAAAGTCATTAAAAAATATTCATTAATAAAAAAGTTTTTTGTCAAAATTTAAATTTTCAAAATTTGGCGCCTTATTTTTCCGAAGATTCGGCGAAATTTAAAACTCTAAAGACCCGTAGCTATGTGCCATGTCTCTGGCTATGTCAAAAACTATCAAACGATAAAATCCAACAATTGTTGTTAATATTACGGCAATATTTCAAAAAACGACAACTTCGGTGATTTCGGACATTTCGCATTGTCGCAGAATGCTGGAAATAGCTTTAATCTCTAAGCCACACCCACTTTCGCAGTAAAACTCAAGACATTGCATCGATCCGACAAGTAGATCCTGAGATATAAGCAAATTGGAAAAAAAAAAATAATAATAATAAGAATAATAATAAGAAGAATTTTAACAAAAACAATAGTGTTTCACACAAGCTACGCAGTGTGAAACCCTAATAAAAAAAAAAAAAAATAAAATCAAAATAGATGGTATTTATTGATTATATTTTACAAATTGTGGTATTATTCTAAACTTGATTTTTTTTACTTGACTTATTGTCAAGCATTGAATATGATTGAAATAAAAATAGTTATGCTTAGCCTTAGATTATGCGATAAGAGTGTCATACGCCCTGGGGAGAAACAATCCTTGATCTCTATTCATCGCGGGTTTGTGTCGTAGTATTTGAATGGCTTCGTGCAATCGGCGCGCTCTCTTGTTGTTGATGTTCTTGCATAGCGATTTAACGTTGGACCATTGGACTCTGTGGCGAGGGTTGGAGTTCAAGTGTTCAGCTACAGCGGAGTTGTTGGTGGCACTTGAACTCCAATTCATTAATCATTTGAGTTTATTTCAGTGAAAGGGGTGGTTGGACCCCCATGATGATCCCAAGCATCACCTGCATTCCATGCGGTAGCTATTGGTGCGTTTGGGCGTCACATGTAACTGGAAATGTTTCTTCTGTTAGGTTCTATAGTGACTTTTTTCGTAGTCATTTGCATATTTTAGTATTATGCCCCCAAAATCAAATATCCCCTACTTTTTTTGAATAGTATACTAATGTCTGCAACACAGGGTTCCTGTCAATGGGGGGTGCAGCATGTACCCCACTGGGTTTGAAGAAGTGGGGGTGCATACCTCCCTTCAGTCAGCTGAGTAATATACAGGTCACAATTCTATGGAATACAATTACTGCTTATTTCTGAGCGACGTTTCGACTAGAGGCTTCTCTAGTTGTTATCAAGCAATGATAAAATCTAAAAAATAAGACAAGTCAATATATACATGTGCATAACAATACATTCTTAATGCTGACAAAACAGGGATCTCCCTTTGCACGTACCTAAAAGAAATTTAATTTAATTAAGGATTATAAATTTGAAATGCTATTTACACCATTCAATAATACCACTTAACTGAAAATAAAAACAAACTGACTAATTGATTAATAGGTAATTTGTTGTGGAGTATATACAATGATATGTAGGTTTTAATCATGACAAACGTTCTAAGAGAATGGAATTTGATCAAATGCTATCAACCACCCCTTTCACTGAAATAAACTCAAATGATTAATGAATTGATTGTTGTGGAGTATATACAACGATTTGATCTGGTTTTAATAATGACAACATCCCATGATGAGATTACAATAACAGCAGACCTGAAAAATAGAAATAAAATAAAATAAAAATAAAAAAAAAAAAAAAATAAAATCAAAATAGATGGTATTTATTGATTATATTTTACAAATTGTGGTATTATTCTAAACTTGATTTTTTTTACCTGACTTATTGTCAAGCATTGAATATGATTGAAATAAAAATAGTTATGCTTAGCCTTAGATTATGCGATAAGAGTGTCATACGCCCTGGGGAGAAACAATCCTTGATCTCTATTCATCGCGGGTTTGTGTCGTAGTATTTGAATGGCTTCATGCAATCGGCGCGCTCTCTTGTTGTTGATGTTCTTGCATAGCGATTTAACGTTGGACCATTGGACTCTGTGGCGAGGGTTGGAGTTCAAGTGTTCAGCTACAGCGGAGTTGTTGGTGGCACTTGAACTCCAATTCATTAATCATTTGAGTTTATTTCAGTGAAAGGGGTGGTTGGACCCCCATGATGATTCCAAGCATCACCTGCATTCCATGCGGTAGCTATTGGTGCGTTTGGGCGTCACATGTAACTGGAAATGTTTCTTCTGTTAGGTTCTATAGTGACTTTTTTCGTAGTCATTTGCATATTTTAGTATTATGCCCCCAAAATCAAATATCCCCTACTTTTTTGAATAGTATACTTATGTCTGCAACACAGGGTTCCTGTCAATGGGGGGTGCAGCATGTACCCCACTAGGTTTGAAGAAGTGGGGGTGCATACCTCCCTTCAGTCAGCTGAGTAATATACAGGTCACAATTCTATGGAATACAATTACTGCTTATTTCTGAGCGACGTTTCGACTAGAGGCTTCTCTAGTTGTTATCAAGCAATGATAAAATCTAAAAAATAAGACAAGTCAATATATACATGTGCATAACAATACATTCTTAATGCTGACAAAACAGGGATCTCCCTTTGCACGTACCTAAAAGAAATTTAATTTAATTAAGGATTATAAATTTGAAATGCTATTTACACCATTCAATAATACCACTTAACTGAAAATAAAAACAAACTGACTAATTGATTAATAGGTAATTTGTTGTGGAGTATATACAATGATATGTAGGTTTTAATCATGACAAACGTTCTAAGAGAATGGAATTTGATCAAATGCTATCAACCACCCCTTTCACTGAAATAAACTCAAATGATTAATGAATTGATTGTTGTGGAGTATATACAACGATTTGATCTGGTTTTAATAATGACAACATCCCATGATGAGATTACAATAACAGCAGACCTGAAAAATAGAAATAAAATAAAATAAAAATAAAAAAAAAAAAAAAATAAAATCAAAATAGATGGTATTTATTGATTATATTTTACAAATTGTGGTATTATTCTAAACTTGATTTTTTTTACTTGACTTATTGTCAAGCATTGAATATGATTGAAATAAAAATAGTTATGCTTAGCCTTAGATTATGCGATAAGAGTGTCATACGCCCTGGGGAGAAACAATCCTTGATCTCTATTCATCGCGGGTTTGTGTCGTAGCATTTGAATGGCTTCATGCAATCGCCGCGCTCTCTTGTTGTTGATGTTCTTGCATAGCGATTTAACGTTGGACCATTGGACTCTGTGGCGAGGGTTGGAGTTCAAGTGTTCAGCTACAGCGGAGTTGTTGGTGGCACTTGAACTCCAATTCATTAATCATTTGAGTTTATTTCAGTGAAAGGGGTGGTTGGACCCCCATGATGATCCCAAGCATCACCTGCATTCCATGCGGTAGCTATTGGTGCGTTTGGGCGTCACATGTAACTGGAAATGTTTCTTCTGTTAGGTTCTATAGTGACTTTTTTCGTAGTCATTTGCATATTTTAGTATTATGCCCCCAAAATCAAATATCCCCTACTTTTTTTGAATAGTATACTTATGTCTGCAACACAGGGTTCCTGTCAATGGGGGGTGCAGCATGTACCCCACTAGGTTTGAAGAAGTGGGGGTGCATACCTCCCTTCAGTCAGCTGAGTAATATACAGGTCACAATTCTATGGAATACAATTACTGCTTATTTCTGAGCGACGTTTCGACTAGAGGCTTCTCTAGTTGTTATCAAGCAATGATAAAATCTAAAAAATAAGACAAGTCAATATATACATGTGCATAACAATACATTCTTAATGCTGACAAAACAGGGATCTCCCTTTGCACGTACCTAAAAGAAATTTAATTTAATTAAGGATTATAAATTTGAAATGCTATTTACACCATTCAATAATACCACTTAACTGAAAATAAAAACAAACTGACTAATTGATTAATAGGTAATTTGTTGTGGAGTATATACAATGATATGTAGGTTTTAATCATGACAAACGTTCTAAGAGAATGGAATTTGATCAAATGCTATCAACCACCCCTTTCACTGAAATAAACTCAAATGATTAATGAATTGATTGTTGTGGAGTATATACAACGATTTGATCTGGTTTTAATAATGACAACATCCCATGATGAGATTACAATAACAGCAGACCTGAAAAATAGAAATAAAATAAAATAAAAATAAAAAAAAAAAAAAAATAAAATCAAAATAGATGGTATTTATTGATTATATTTTACAAATTGTGGTATTATTCTAAACTTGATTTTTTTTACTTGACTTATTGTCAAGCATTGAATATGATTGAAATAAAAATAGTTATGCTTAGCCTTAGATTATGCGATAAGAGTGTCATACGCCCTGGGGAGAAACAATCCTTGATCTCTATTCATCGCGGGTTTGTGTCGTAGCATTTGAATGGCTTCATGCAATCGCCGCGCTCTCTTGTTGTTGATGTTCTTGCATAGCGATTTAACGTTGGACCATTGGACTCTGTGGCGAGGGTTGGAGTTCAAGTGTTCAGCTACAGCGGAGTTGTTGGTGGCACTTGAACTCCAATTCATTAATCATTTGAGTTTATTTCAGTGAAAGGGGTGGTTGATAGCATTTGATCAAATTCCATTCTCTTAGAACGTTTGTCACGATTAAAACCTACATATCATTGTATATACTCCACAACAAATTACCTATTAATCAATTAGTCAGTTTGTTTTTATTTTCAGTTAAGTGGTATTATTGAATGGTGTAAATAGCATTTCAAATTTATAATCCTTAATTAAATTAAATTTCTTTTAGGTACGTGCAAAGGGAGATCCCTGTTTTGTCAGCATTAAGAATGTATTGTTATGCACATGTATATATTGACTTGTCTTATTTTTTAGATTTTATCATTGCTTGATAACGACTAGAGAAGCCTAGTCGAAACGTCGCTCAGTAATAAACAGTAATTTTATTCCATATAATTGTGACCTGTATACTCCAGTTTAATTACTAAATGCCATTGAAACAGTTTATCAGCTGAGTAATGTTTTTGTAAAGTGTGTTTTGTGTAAGAAAACAAGTGTTTAAATGATCTGTATTTCATTCACGGCAATACAGCATCTTAATTACCAACCCCTTTTGCTGACTATAAAAGGAGTGATTGTGCTATGCACTGGATCCACCTATTGCACGAAACTGTAAACGGAGCCGATTGGTCAATGCCTCACTGTGGACGGAATATCATGTCCAAATTGTTTGACAAGCAAATAGAAATGAAATGAAATGGGGTTTAACGTCCTACCCTTTTGCACCTAACCTGGGCTAATGGAAGACGGGCATAACGCCATACATTGTGCTATGAGGGAAATTTTGCCCGGGCAGCGGCACTGCAGCCTACTCTTATATCGAATTCCAACTGCCAAGGGGTCATTCCATGTCAAGTGGGCCAGTGGTGGGAAATTGACCTCCTAGAAAAAATCTGGAAAAAATATATGTTATTGTACATCTAAACTCTAGAAACTGTGCAAAATATGTGGTGTTTACCATCAAAATTGACTGAGATACGGGCATTTAAGTTTCATGAGTGACTAATAAGTTTTCGAAACAAAATATGTATCACTAATTTACTTGAGTTTCAGATATCTTGATTTTTCCTTTACAGTGAAGATATACCGCTCAAATTTGGTAGTCTTGGAGAACATTGTGTGTAGATTATGAATCTGCAATCAGATTACCAGTGAGTTTTAGAGTTCGCATGCTACTTGGCCATGAAAACTGACAAAAATTTGGTGCAATTGTATATTGTCTGGATTTTGTAGAGCTCCAGGTGCTACAAAGTAATAGATATAGACCCAAATATTGGTGTATCCAGAGATTGCCAGTAGTACTACATAAGAAACGCATTGAAACGCATCAGTCTTGAATTGATTCCCCCCAAAATTGATAGCGAATATGGTTTCATACACAAATTTTCGAAAATATAACCTGGACAAGAATGGCTTTTACATAATATGTTGAAAACATAAGCACAAACTATAATTACAAACTATAATCAGATTTTTAGGTGCTCATCTACCGGGTTATATCGGCTTGAAAATATGAGACAATTTTCGAAAATTTGTGTCTGAAACCATTTTCGCAGTCAATTTTCTGGGAATCTATTGAAGACTGATGCGTTTTCATTCGTTTTGTATGTAGTACTACTGGCAATCTCTGGATATACCAATATTTGGGTCTACATGTATATCTATTACTTTGTAGCACCTGGAGCACTTCAAAATCCAGACAATATACAACTGCACCAAATTTTTGTCATTTTCGTGGCCAAGTAGCATGCGAACCCTACAACTCACCGGTAGTCTGATTGCAGATTCATAATCTACACGAAAAGTTCTTCAAGACTACCAAACTTGAGCTGTATATCTTCACTATAAAGGTAAAATCAAGATATCTGAAACTCGAGAAAATTAGTGATATATATTTTGTTTCGAAAACTTAATGGTAACTCATGAAACTTAAATGCCTGTATCTCAGTCAATTTTCATGCTACAGACCACATATTTTGGACAGTTTCTAGATTTTAGATGTACAATAACATATTTTTTCCAGATTTTTTCAAGGGGGTCAATTTCCCAAATTTCTGAAAATTGACCCACTTGACATGGAATGACCCCAAGGGATCTTTTATGTGCACTCCAATGTGTACATGAGACCTCAGTTTTTCATCCCATCCGAACGACTAGGCAGCTGTCCTTGCCAGGCCCTCCTTCTGCATCACTGACAAGGGGAAATCACCCCGGAAAATCGAGATGAACTTTCTCAGCCAATGCAGGGATCGAACACCTGACCTCCAGGCTAGCGAACCAGCACCTTATCCACTCAGCCACCGTGACCCCCTAAGCAAATAGAACCGATCACACTGTTCTTTAATTTAATTTTCTGCCCCACCTTCAAGATCAAAATAATTATGTGTTTTGTGTTATTATTTTCAAATGAAAAACACCTTGTCTGCTCGGAAAATAAATTTACAGCATTCTCAAAGAAAAAATTCTGGGGGTGGGGTGGGGGGCTGTACTTCAAGACCGCCCAGTAATTTGGCGACCAAATAAATTGTGTCCCCCCATTAAGATTTTTCTGGCGGAAACCTTGCAACATTTGTTAAAGTCACTCTTGTCCCAAGCCATCTCAATATTTTTTCGATTTTTTTCAAAATCTGTGTTTTGGGAATTCCATAGGCGTACAGGGAAATTTTTGAATTGGGGTGCGGTATCGGTTGGTGCCCAAAAAATGTAGTTAGGTTCTTAGAATGTTAATTGTGGCTTACTGTACTCCAAACAATAGAGGGTTTAAGTCTTGATTTCTATTTAATTGTCAAACTAGAGACACTCTGAATTTAAATTCGCTGTTAATTGGACACATTCAAGAACACAATATCTTTTTATACACCTTTTACAAAGTAAAATTGCGTGCCGAAATTTTCCCAGCATTTGGTGCTCAAATTAGGGGGGAGGGGGAGGGCAGCCCCCCGGCTCGTACGCCTATGATTAACACTCAATGAATTAAACCACATTTCCTTTGATTTTTGCTGAATTTTGGTTTATATTAGAGCTGAAAAGGATGATATTCCCAATTTTAGCTTGATCCGACTAATGATTCCTGTGATACAGTCCACCCAATTGTGGGGATTTCCGCCAAAATCTGGGGTCAAAAATCGAGAAATCAAAACATGCCACAGTAATTACTTCTTCACTACAGCAGTTTCTATGTACCCTAAGGCAAAACTTTTATTTTACCGGTACTATCAACACTATACACCCACATGGAAGTGTTGTCGTATATTGTTGTCGCCCTTTCCGTCTGTCTGTCCGTCCGTCCGTCAACCACACTTTCTTGTGAACACTCTAGAGGCTAAGGTGCTAAAGTTAATATCTGATTGACTTTCAATTTATACATAGTGTTAAAGGTCATGAGACGAAGAAGCCTATTGATTTTCAGTAAAATCAGATAATTATTGCCAAAGTTATGGCCCTTGATCACTTCAAAAAATCCTGTGGAAGTTCTAGAGGCCAAAGCTAATATCAGTTTGAGTTTAAATTTATACACAGTGTTTAAGGTCATGAGGTGGAGAAGCCTATTGATTTTCAGCGATTTCCGATAATTACTGCCAGAGTTATGGCCCTTGATCACTTTGAAAAATCTTGTGGACGCTATAGAGGCTAAAGTTAATATCCTATTGATTTTAGATTTATACACAGTGTTTAACGTCATGAGACGAAGAAGCCTATCGATCTTCAAAGATATCTGATTATTTCTGCCAGAGTTATGGCCCTTGATAACTTTAAAAAAATCTTGTGAACGCTCTAGAGGCTCAAGTTTATATCTAATTTGTACAGTCATAAGATGAAGAACCCTATTGATTTTCAGCGATATCTGATAATTACTGCCAGAGTTATAGCTCTTGATCACTTTGAAAAATCTTGTGGATGCTCTAGAGGATAAAGTTAATATCCTATTGATTTTAAATTTATACATACTGTTTAACGTCATGAGACGAAGAAGCCTATCGATTATCTGATTATTTCTGCCAGAGTTATGGCCCTTGATGACTTTGAAATATCTCGCGGATGAAGGCCATGAGACAAACAATCAAAACAATTCTAACCATTTCTGATAATTACTTAATAGGCTATTATTCGTAGTAAGATTTTCTCCTTACTGACTGCCCGGTCGACTTAGCTGTTGTGGGCATATGTTTTGTTGCCTGGCAACATATCTTTGTTTAAACTGGAATACTTTGATATGAATAATAACCAATAAGTACATTGTTTTAATGTTTTCATTTATAATGTCTATATAAACATATCATATTTACAGAATTAGTTTAGAATTATGTCACCACAAATAACCTTAAATTTTTAAGGGATTTATGCACACTGCAGTTCATATTAATATCGTAATATGAATACATTTTTTTTTTGAAATCAGAAGGCCTAAAATCTTTGCAAGCTTGCGATTCTGCTTTGGTTCAGCAACGGAACATTGGTGTAATTCTGCAATTATAAGTATCATGGTACCAGACTTGCGTTTTGAAAGAGTACTTCATCGTGTTGAATTCTGACTCTTGTGATTAAGTGAAGACATCAAAGAAAAATTTTTAATTTGTTTGATGTTCAAACAGTGAATTGCCGCAGGAATGATGAAAGTCGGTAAATATGCTGTAACAACAACTCAAGAATGATCACGCTCACAGAATTACTAATTATAAAACAAAACAACACAAAGTAAATTGATTAAATGTTGAGTTTTTAATCTGTTTGATGTAGCCCCTTTGTTAATTGTGATTAGAGCAATACACAAGGATAATTGATTGGCAGTGGTTTCCATTCGTGGGCTACTGAACACTGTTAATTTTATTATACCCGATAGTTTACATCACGCCACGCACGGAGTTTAGTCGTCTCTCGGATTTTATGATTTAGCACAAAATATGCTATTTTTCCGGCGTGCAAAATGACCTACGGGTCTGATCCAGATTTGGTCATTTTCCAAAGCCGTAGGTCCCGACCGGCATATACAGCCGAAATGGAACCCATATTGGGCACATTAGACCATAACTTCCAGAATTATGGCCCCTGATTGTACGAAAATCATGTTTTTTACCTTGGGGACCCTATGGAGGTCACAATTTTATTCCAAATTAAAAAAACGTTTGACTATATTCCCGTTACACATTAATGATGGTTGAGTGTGAATTTCTTGAAAATCGATAATTGAATAGCTTAATCCATAATATTAAATGTTTCGTATGCTTAACGTTAGCATAAAAAACAAACAAATTCTAATGATTTTCTGATAATTACTTAAGTTTTGACAACTCTTGTTGCTGTGTGGGCATATGTTTCGTTGCCTGGCAACCTATTTTTCATGAAAAGTTCATCTCAAGGTCTCATGTTCTACAAGGTCAAATTCAGAGTCAAAAGGTTTTCACTCTTTTAAAATACACCCGGATATCAAAAAGACTTATTCCAACAATTTTGACCAATCGGTTACTGGGTTATGGTCATTTGAATAATGTCGGCCACACCCATTTCAGTTGAAATCCCAAATCTGGGTTGACCGTATCTGTTAGTCACGTCCTGCTAAAATTTGGAATATCTGATTTTCAGCCCTAATAAACATATAAACAGGGGCGTAAATGTGGGGGGTGCGGGTCGCAAAGTTAGTGCAGTAGGTCGCAAAATAGGGGTAGTCGGTATCAAAATAAGTACTCACTGTATACGTCACGCTATTTGCGCAAAACTTTAGTATAAAAATAGTCGGTCGCAAAATCAGTGCAGTTGGTCGCAAAATAGGAGCAGTCTTTAGTATAAAATAACCTTGTCAACTTATCATGTTTGAAAAGATGTTGTGTTTCACTCTCATTCTGTTGTGAGTAGTTGGTCAAACAACAAAATTTCACCCAGGGAGAAAAATAGTCGGTCTCAAAATAAGTGCAGTCACTGCCGTCGGTCTCAAACAAAATGCCAGAATAGACCCCAAATACTATATATTTGCGTGAATATTTCATTTTAAAATCATTCTTTTACTCCTCAGTTGTTTTATACTGTCTCAGCACTATCATATTCACGATTATACTGAACTGCCCAGTTTGTAGTTCCACTGGTGTATGGGGCGGGGGCGTCAGATTGTACAGATGTTATGTCAACTCTTGTAAAACACATCTGGAGATTCTGTCCCATTGACTGACATTTCTGGTACACTTGTCCACAGGAATTTCTCCCAGCAATGACCTCAAATGCCAGGATATTGAATCAATTTTTCAAACATTTTCTCAAATTACTCAGTGTTATAGGCACCACCATTGATATATCATAAACTATATGTGAATTAAAATAAAACTACTTTCCGACGAGACATTGATCGGCGAACAACTACACAATTATATAATAATATCTATGTTCTACCGGGACGCTTAATGTTAAAGCTAGTATTTTGTTTACTTTCATTGTGGGGTGGGATTGTGGATGGCGCCCTAGATTTGAAACCTCCCCTACCCCACTCCCATATTCCCTAGAAAACTCGCACTTGGTGCTCGGCCCTTGATTGCGTCACTCGCACTGGGGGGGGAAGGGGGGGTTATGTGCATCGGTCGGCCGCATTTTGGCTAAACATCCTCCCCCAAACGAAATCGTTATGTACGCCCCTGCATATAAACCAAATTTAGCAAAATCCAAGGTGATACGGTTTAACTCATGGGGTGATAATTGACATGAAATGACCCAAAACACAGATATTTTGAAAAATCCAAAAAATATTGAAATGGTGTAGGACAAGAATGTTTTAGAATATGTTAGAGACATTAGTACAAACTATATTTCCACCAAGTGTAAGTTTTTTAGTTGCTCATCTAGCGGGTTCAATCATCGAAAATGCGATAATTGCCATAGATTGGCCCAAAAGACAGATATTGAAAAAAAAATCTAAAAAATATTGAGATGGCATAGGACAATAGTGACTTTAACACAAGATGGAGATATTAATATAAACTATAATTACACCAATGTTTTAGATTTTTAGGTGCTCATCTACCAGGCTCTATCGGCTTAAAAATATGAAGCGATTTTTCGAAAATTTGTGTCTGAAACCATATTACAGTCTGATTCATGGTAAATAATAAACAGATTTCTACTATTATGAACAAACTACTCTACTTTGGTTATTTTAAACTTAGCTGTGTGTTTCAAATGAACTCCCGTTAAATAAAATCCATTGTACAACTGAATATTCCAATGAAAAAAAAAGGGTTCTCTCTTGAAAAGTCAATGTTTTTGCTTGTACTTTCGTCTCTGTCCATCACAACATTACATATGGGCTAAACCATCGTAATATGTTGAAGGGGGTAGAGGTTGACAATTTGTGACAACCACGTATGTAATCAAAACAGCGCACGGCCTTTTGAGTTTGGGCAAGAAAATAGCAGCTGATTGTCAATTGATTGTCAGTCAACTAAATTTTATTTACCGATTATAAGAATACTCATAAATACATACATGTATAATATTGCTTTTCAATTTTCACCCCATAATTTCCGCCCTGTATATTATATATATTTTTATAAAACATATTACAGCCCAGTCAATTATAGACACTTTATTTTATAATTTTAATTGATCATATTTCGTATGAAAAAAGTCCACCACTTATCAATAATTTCCATATTTAAGTCACATTCCGACTGTTCATACACTAATATGCCTGATTAAATTGGGGGGGGGGATCAAAATCGGAACTTTCTTGATAAGAACAGTTCGGGATGTCTAAACATCGTTTATCGTCTTTATAAAAATGTATTTAAAACAAAAAAATAACACGTCAGACGAGGCATCGCAGATTGAGTGTATCATTGGGTTTTGTGTGTTAATTATGCAAACCGTGGGGAAAACTCGTGCAAGCTTTACGGCACCAAATTTAACCATTTGTGTAGGACACAATAACTCATATGACATGGTACCTTTTACGGTAATAGAATTCAAAGCGTTGATTAGCTGAGGCATGATCTCGATCTACGAAATGCCATCGGAAAATTTCATTCTCCGTGGATTTCAAAATAGGTAACAACTGTGTGTACAATCATATGGATAAACTGCTTTGTGAATTTGACTATTATAAAGTTCTGAACACACCAGAAATAGTATTCAAAGATAAATAGAAAGACATGGAACTATCAACCGATAATAAAAACCGATGCACGGTATGATTTGTTGATAATAATTATTGGTATTTATATAAAAAAACGTTATATACCTATTCAATGATTCAGTGGCCTCGGCTTTAAATTTTGCCGAGGCAAATGTAAAGTACATCGGATTTTACCTCGGTTACCGCAGATTGCAGAGTTTAATTGGAAGGACTGCTTAAGTTCATGGGGGGTTGGGATGGCCTAGTGGTCTAGAGTGCCGCGCTTCGACCTCTAGCTGACCGGTCACCACTGGCTTTGTGGCTGTGGTTTCGAGCCCTGGTGTGAGCATATGTGGCATGGAGATAGGGGCGCCTTCCTCCCACTGCTAAAGACCCCTACGCACAAGCAAATTATTGAAATGAAATGAAATCATATGTTAGTCCCAAAATGACCTAGTTTGTGTTGATTGGATGTTAAACCCCATTACTCTCTCTCTCAAGGCGGAAACAAAATATCGGACTACGGGCGTATTTATGTTTGTAAACGCCCAAACTCATTACTGGGTCTGAGAGAAATAGCTTATTCATACACAAAAGAGCCAAGCAAAGTTACGATAGACAAACCTTGCTTTGACCCCCTTATACGAAATGATCTATCCCGATAAGTGACGTAATAAGCTTCCATTTTTTTATTTCTCCATGCCAAAGTTTGTGAGGGGTTCAATTTTAAAAGAGAGAACTTTTTTATTCGTTGGGATATTCAGTTGTACAATGGATTTTATTTAACGGGAGTTCATTTCAAACACACAGGTAAGTTTATAATAACCAAGGTAGAGTAGTTTGTTCATAATCGTGGAAATCCGTTTATTATTTACCATGAATCAGACAGTAGAGGTCAATTTTCTGGGAATCTAGGGAAGACTGAGGCATTTTTATATGTTTCTTTTGTGGTACTACAGGCAAACTCTGCTTTGTAGCTCCTGGAGCACTGCAAAATCCAGAAAATATTCAATTACACCCAACTTTTTGTGATTTTTATGGCCAAGTAACACGTGAACCCTACGACTCACCTGAAATCTGATTTAAGATTCGTAATCTAGACAAAAGGTTCTTTAAGACTACCAATTTTGAGCTGTATATCTGCACTAGAAAGGTAAAAACAAGATATCTGAAACTCGAAGTAAATTATTCATTCATATTTTGTTTCGAAAATTTATCGGAAACTCATGAAACTCAAATGCCCGTATCTAAGTCATCAGGCCACAAATTTTGAACAGTTTCTACTTTTTACATGTACAATAACATACATTTCTGCCAGATTTTTTCGAAGGTTTCAATTTCCCACCCCTTGATCACTTGACATGGAATGACCCTGAAAGAATTGCAATTTCATTATGTGCCTGCTCAAATTAAAAGGTTGTATGCATATCCAGTTTTCTAATTCTAGAAGAACTCTTTTAGTATCAGTTTTCTATAAGAGCTCATATTATAGCCTGGAAATAATAGTTTTAGTTGTACCTGACAAACTAGAACCTTACATTTTGTACTTTGGACCAAACATGGGATTGTGCCTGACAAAACCTGAATTTGTGTCTGGCAATCTGTAAGAGGTTCCTTATTTCCAGACTTAAGTTGGTCTTTCAAAATATGTCAGTAGACCCTATGGAATCCTGTGCTCTCATTGGCTGAGCTTTGTAACTTTCCTAGAGATTTTTAAATATGAAGAAATAATTGTATTTCAGGTCAAGTAAGGGGCGGGCTATTTTTTTGTATATGATGGTATTCAAAACTCTTGATAATTTGAATTTAATAAGCAAGAATTGTAAATTGAGGAAGTCTTTCAGTTTTAAATTGACCTAATTGTTTTATTTATTTTATATTGCTTAAGCAGGGCTCAATAGAATCAGATGTGAATGCTTTGCAGTCCTGTCAACTACATATACAGACACAGTTAACACAACGTTCAGAGGTTCTAGAGAAGATAGAAGTAAGATTTAAATTTGGATATGCTGCACAACTGTCAACTACTGAACAAACAGACCAAGCATTTTGCTTGTGTCTGGAAATTGTTTTATTATCATTATTCAGTTTCAGGAATTTATTTTTCATCTAATCTTATTGATAAGACACAATTTTTAAGGTTGGAAATATCACTTGATTGAGTGTCTGGATTGACAGCTAAATATAATTGTGTGTAGTCGGCATAACAGTGATAGTCCAAATTATGGTTTCCGATAATATTATTTAAAGGTGAAGTGTAACTACTGTAAACAGAAGTGGGCCTAATACCTATCCTTGTGGCACTCCAAGCAGAATTTCAATTAGCTTGATCAATAACAACTTGCTGTTTTCTGTTATTTAAGTATGACACGGAGCAATTAAATGCATATCCTTGCATTTGAAATCGCTTTTCAAGACTTTTCAGTAACACATCCTGATCAATTCTGTCAAATGCGACACTAACATGTAAAAGAATCAATACAAGATCATTTTTCCTACCTAATTAATTTACATATAATGTCATTATAGAGGCGAAAGAGGGCTGTTTCTGTACTGTGGCCAGTTCTATATGCTGATTTAAAGGTTCATTTAAATTGTTATTCTGACAATGTTGTTTAAAGCCGATTTAAACTATTTTACCAATTAATTTAGGAACAAATAATAGGTTGGATTCCTGTCTGTTGTCAAGATTACATCTTTTGATCAAGAGAAAAACTAAAGCAGGAAGGAAAACATCCGGTTTTGAGAGACCTGTTAATAATATGCACTAAAACAGGACATAATTCATTGATACACTGTTTAACAAGTTGAGTTGATACTGGATCTAGTGCACATGATACAGATGAGCTGGACAAAACTATGTTGATTCCTTTTGAAATTGGGACATTGAAGTGCATTGTGGCTGCTTTTTTTCAACAATATATGATGTTTGGTTTTGAGACTGTAAATGTTCTGTATTTTATTTATCTTGTGTGAGAAGTAACATGAAAAAGATTCTGCAAGTGTAGCAGTAATTGAGTGTTTGGGAAGAATATTGGTATCATCACTATTTTTCAATGGACCAATTATTATATTTTGCCCTTCCTTCGGATTATATTATTTTGTTTAGTGTGTTTTATCTATTAGTATGATTCAAAGACTTATAATATAACTGTTTATGAATTTCGCGTTTAGACTTCATTCAATCTTTTTCACATTTTCTACATCTAATTTTACTATTTCTAACTTAGTCTGTAAAACACTTTCGATTTGGCCTAATTGTAATTTCCTTTTCGACAATAGGGGCATGTTTATCTAAAGTTCCAATAACACCTGGGCCCTGTTTCACAAAACTTAAATCTCCTTAAAATCGTTGTAAAATAAAATTTCATCCTAACTTAAGATAGATGAGTTTCACAAAACGATTTTAAGCATTTTAGTTAAAATCCACGAAAATAATATTTTAAGTTAAAATCTAATCTTGATTTAAAATAGTGACATTTCACAAACCCATTTTAAGGACAATTTTAACTAAAATCAATTTTAACTTAGGATAGCCGTTACCCTGCCCTATCTTAAAAACAAGACATTAACAAACATTGATTTGAGCTATATTGTTACATATATTGCGACATATAGATATAATTGGAATAATGATAATATTGTGAACGGGGCCGGGTCACCTAATTTTAATATTCCAACCATCATTCACAAACACAATTCTCATTCAAATTCTTTCCGCCCGTGGAGGGTTGGGATGGCCTAGTGGACTAGAGTGCCGCGCTTCGACCTCTAGCTGGCCGGTCACCTCTGGCTTGCAGCTGTGGTTTCGAGCCCTGTGTGAGCGTATGTGGCATGGAGATAGGGGCGCCTTCTCAACCTTGTGGGTTTCCTCCGGGCACTCCGGTTTCCTTCCACTGCTAAAGACCCCTACACGCAAACGAATTACTGAAATAAAATTTAAAAAAAACATATGTTAGTCCCGAAATGACCTAGTTTGTGTTGAGTGGAAGTAAACCCCATTTCTCTCTCTCTCTTTTCGCCCGTTTATTTTATTGTAAGTCAATTTAAGCATTTGGATGGCGCTCCATATTAGAACTCCAAGAATAAAAAACATTCAAAACCTCAGTAAAAGAAAATCATTTATTCATATCCATTGTCTTGGAAAGAAGAGATAACTTGTCTATAAAGAAAATATGTTAGTGTACAATGGTTTAATATGGCCCATTTCTTGGATTTAGAAGGCCTAATGGCCTATAATACTAGGCAAACCATATGTAGTATTTATGCATACTTTTGGGCGTTCCCCAAAGAGATAAATCAGTATTCTCAAATGTGTTTATTGAAAAATGTTATAGGCCTGCTAGGCCTACTTGAATTTTGATATAAATTTATTATTATTTCTTAATGAAGTCTTACGTTAATAAAACAACAAAAATAATTGGCATTTTAGAAGCCAAAGCTATTTTATCTTGGGGAAAAAATCATTTAATTGAGTAAGTATCATTTTCAAAGTATCATTGAAAGAATGACATGTCAAATTTGCCGCATCAGAACATTGTCTATTTTGTGTATTAATTTCAAAGTTGATAAATACTTTTAAAATGCGACGAAAAATTACAACCTAGATTAGCCGTTTGAGTCACAAATAACGTATGTTTGTGACAATTCCCCATAAAACTACAAATCCATGCGATTTAGTTAATCGATACACATTATTCCCATTGAAGCCTGCGAGTAAATCAAATTCCCATGTCACAAATCGAATGACAAGTTCAAGGCCAATCCACCGATACTTTTCGAATCACATACTACGCAGTACAATCATTTATTACCTCTCAACAAATGTCTGACGTTGTGCAAACATTGCTTCAACGTATGAAACTCTCCCCATTGATATCGCAACGGTTAATTCAACCTGCCAACAGTTTTCAGTTTCGAAGTGTATTTGCTTTCACTGTAGGTACCTGCAGCGGAAATGTGCACTGCACGGGCGCAAGCGATTTTAAATAAAATCTATTAAAGTCACATTTTAAGTTACAATCAATCTTCGTGAAATGCATAAAATTTAAAATTTTATTTTGTTTATAGTTAAAATCTATTTTAGTGATTTTAGCTTAAGTTTTTGTGAAACAGGACCATGGTTGTAATATTTAATCTGGTTTTCACAGGCTGAAATTGTTTGAAGATTTGAGAGAAGTTCACTGTCAATAATATCAGCTTTTAAAGAGACAATATTAATGTTTCTAGTTTTCCTCAATTTTAAAGTTTTCTTTAATGGACACATTCTTTTAATCAGAATTTCTCCAAAAATACAGAAATGATCAGAAATTTGTTCGTCCTGTACAGTCACTTTATCGATAATGTTATTAGACTCACATGTGATAACAACATCTAAAAGGTGCCCTTGTCTGTGGATTATGTCTAGAACATGTTGCACAATGCCAAAAGAATTGTTATGTTACAGAATTTGTGATCAACTGTATCAAGATAATTTTAATATCACCATTTATAAAAATTTGACCAGGTTTAGAAGATATATCTAAAGACTAGTTGATACAAATGCACAAGATGTATATTATCAGTTTTTGCACCATTGTGATTTTATAACAGAGAACCAACTAAGAAGTAATTGTTTTAGTACCAAATTATCTTTAGTTTATTTAAATTCTTGAATTTCATCTGTCTTTATAATTTATTATGGTTTGACAGTTTAAGACAAAGAAATTTACTTGGTCACACTTTTTATCTTTACTATTACTATCTAGTTATACTAAATTAGTAAAAATCTACTATCCAGTTCCTGCTGTTTCTGTGACCTGTTTGATATTTTGATTGCACAATGTTTAATATTTGTGGCTATTTCTTTTTTAGAAATCAAAAGATGCTTTGATATCAAATATAGATAAAGCTTTTGAACAGCTCCACGAGATACTAAAAAGTGAGTAAAAAATGCAGTTGATTACTACAACTACACCTTGATCAGACCACTTATTACAAGTCTTTCAACCATTAAAATACTGCCCCAAATTTGAAACTTGGTAGTAAGATTTTAAACCCCATTTCATTTCATTTGACACTTGGTGATTGTACATGATTATAAATCCATCTCTCTAACCATTTTGCGAAACATGTACGGAAATACCAGATGGCTACAATTGTTTTTCTAAATTACTGCATGAAAAACCTTCCTTTACAGCAAGGACAAGCATAACGAGAGGCAGTAGTTTGTATAGACAATTACCACTATTCGTTGTACTGAATGTAGATACAGTTTGAATGGTAACAATAAAAATGACTTTATTAATACCGAAATTAAGGATATAAGCGGTCACTTGGTTAACCGGTCACGGTTCGGTTGCACTGTTGAACCGGTCCAAAAAATTACAAATTGGTATTCGTTTTCACATGATACCGGCTGACCTTCAAACCCAGGAACGATAGCTACGACATTGTTTTCTTTCACTAAGGCCTCATAAATTTTTCAAACAGCACTTTGTAATAAGTCTTGGGAAGTTAACGACTTCAAATTCCCGCTCAAAGTTTTGACATTTGTATACACTCGCTGCCAAGCATTAAATAGCTTCAACTGATTGACAAAATAATTGTTTTACAGTATTAACCTCATCACTCCATAAACAAAGTCGCAAAATAAAACAAGTATAATGTGATGAAATAATGTTAAATAGAGAGGATTAATAGTAAAATTGTTTATTGTCACTCAAGTGCGGAAGACTGTGCCGAGGGGGCTTAGTTCAAACTTGACATACTGATCACTGGTACCATCCGATACAGCATGGCATGAGATAGAAACACATGCAGTAAATTTTTTGGAATTGACTGATGTTGAATAATCAAACTTATTATGTATTTAAAAATCAAAAGGTATGCTTTCAATTATTGATTTCATAATTTGTACTGACTGTTAACTAATAAACTGTAATACAAATAATTCAAAAATACTAATAACCAAAATGATGTTAAGATTTGATTGGTTTATTTCAGATAAACATGAGGATGTGTTACAATATATAATGGTGTATTATAATCGTAGCCATGAAGTTATCAAGAGTGATATAGATATACTGAGTGAACGTTATAAAGAGGGCTCAGCCATGATTAAAAGAGTTCTCTCCTTCTTCAATAAATTACATGTAATGTTAAAAGAATCTCCTGACCTGCCAAAAGAGTAAGTATGGAACTCATGAGCGATTAACCAGAGAATAGCACAATATTTCAAAAAAACTAATTGTTTGATACACAACTAAATGTCCAGATATTTATTGACAAGTCAGTTTAGTAAACATCTTAACCCATCTATTTTCAGATTGAAGAAAATGTCTGAAAGTTTGACTGGTTTACCTCCAGTAGGAAATGTAGAACAAATGATGGTGGATGTCAAGTTTGATAAAATACTTCCATCTTTACAGGCTATATCTAATATATGTCAAAGTATACATCCAGAAGGTAAGTTTTTTTTGTACTGTTACTAGTGATGTGCGGTTTTTAAATTTTCTTTCGGTTTCGGTTTTCTGTTTTTCTGAGGCAAAAAACCTTGGTTTCGGTTTTCTTTTTTTTTTTTATTCATTTAAACACTGTGTTATGTATGTACTAATTTATGGTTACTTTATAGGAATACTTGGAAGCCAGAAAAAATATCAAACATATTGATATAAATAGTAAATAACAACAAGTTTTTTTTTTTTTACTTTTATATGACTTGAATTAAAGTTTAATTATGACTAGTAGTAATAACAAAGTTACTGTAAAAAAAAGATCTGATGGCCTAGTGGTCTAGAGTGCCCACTTCGAGATGCGCTTTCAAGTTGGATGTGTTTCCGAATGCAGCAGAAATACATCTACATTTTGTGTCATCTAATCTTTCATAGTTAGTGAGTAAGCCATGGAGACATTTTACTTTTTAGAGGAAGCCATCGTTTGTTATTGACAACCGGCTTCGGCTTACGTAAAATTTTGGATTATAAACCGAACCGAATTGAGAAAATAAATAGTCGAGGCCACCCAGACTGATTAAACACTCTATCACTCTATACATACAGGCTCTGGTTGATCGAAAATAAAAATGGAAGTGGTGGCTACGTTAAAATTTTGAAACTATTACGTAAACGAAATACGGCTACATAAAAATTAGGAATTTGGAAAAAAAAACCAAACGAACGGTTATTTTTTTTATCGGTTCGGTTTTCGGTTTATATGTAAAAACCGATAGCGTATGGTTAAATGGAAAAACCACACATCACTAACTGTTACCTTTAAAACCTATAGTTAATATACGTATTTAGAGCTTGATAAGGGTAATCACATTGGCTAAGTGGGTAAGGCGCTGGATCACTCGCCTGGAGGTCGGGTGTTCGATCCCTGCATTGGCCGAGAAAGTTCATCTTGTTTTTCCAGCTTGGTTTCCCCTTGTCAGTAATGCAGAAAGATGGTCTGACAAGGACAGCTGTCTAGTCGTTCAGATGGGACGGAAAACCGAGGTTCCGTGTACATATTAGCGTGCACATAAAAGATCCCTTGGCAGTTGGGATTCGATATAAGAGTAGGCCATAGCACTGCTGCCCGGGCAAAATTTCACTCCTAACTTGCTTCCATTAGCCCAGGTCAGATGCAGAAGAGTAAGACGTTAAACCCCATTTCATTTCCTCAGTCCTCAAATTAAATGTTGCAAAATGGAGTGTTCTCCCTTGGACATAATCTTATGCAGGACACAATTGTCTGTAATCAAGAAATTCAATTTCGTCATTACATACAAAATAGATAGCATATTAAATTCCTGGTAAAAACTTGCTAATATGAAATTATTTTGCAATTTACAACTTCAGCAGTTTGGTTTCGTATATTGAACAAAGCCACAATTTAACATACAAACAAAATATTACTCATACACTCATAAAATAAAAGTAAAAATATTAACTGAGTTAAGGGATCTTTTATGCGTATTCCAATGTGTACATGAATCAACAAAAGCAAAATTTTCATATGCAGCACCACAAAACCATTCTCAGTCTACTTCAGGATTCTAACCATAGGTTACATGTCGGAAAAATATGATGGTCGACACAGAGGGCTATGGAACATGACGGTAACTAAATCTGACCCATTGGTCATTTTGCACGCCGGAGAAATAGCCTTTTTTTCAAAACTCAATTTTGTAAAATGGCTACGATCGACATCCAATATGTAACTATATTGTACACCCAGTGCTGAATAATGCCCATCCATACGTATAAAAGCCACTGAATCTCATGATGATGTTATAGAGTTGTATACTTAGTCGTCAACAGATTATACTGAGTGTTATGTTGATAATTAAAGATACATTATGGGAGATAAAGAGATGGCAGTTCTCACTATAATAGTTAAAAACTAGATAATGTTAAAGTAATTTGCTGAAAATTTCAGTCAAATTGTCCCACTATGAGCAGAGAACGAGGAAGGTGAAATTTTCGCATAGCCTCAGTCATCATTACTAAAATCATTAATATAAACAGCATAGTCACGATTATCCACTTTTTATACGCCCACATTGAAATGTGATCGTTTTTTGTCGTTGGTCCGTCAGTTCGTTGGTTCGGCGTCCAAAATTTCTTGTGGACACTGTAGAGGCTAAAGTTAATATCCGATTGAGCAAGAATCGTATTTGAAGTCAGAAGTTTTAAATTCCAAATTACAGATTTAACTCCCCAATTACTAATCTTGAGTATTGTCCATAACAGGCGGAATTAATTAAGTGATCAAACCAACACTTACCATGATTGACTACTTAATCTATGTCATTTCATGTTTATCTTCTTTTTATACAGCCACATGGAAATGTTGTCTGTCTGTCTGTTTGCCGTTGTCCACAATTTATTTTGAACGCTCTAGAGGCTAAAGTTAATATCCGATTGACTTTAAGAGTCATTCCACGAGAAAACCATGCAATATCATGCAGATGTTCGAAGGTGGGGGTCGGCCGTTTTAGTTCATATTCACAGGGTTTGGTCGATCCGTCGAGCCTACTCCCCGGCCATAATCACCGATTTCAGAAATCAACCGTTTTCGAGATACAGGCCTTTTACGTTTTTCGGTGTTTTTTGGCCATTTTTAGGCCAAATTTTAGGTATTTTCGTCGCACTACTAACGCTGTTACATGACCCCAGAGAACTAGGTTTGGGTTGTTCATGATAGCCGGGGTCTTGTAGTACCACATTATCATGGTCATCCGGATCAAGTTCATTTTCCAAAGGTGTCCGGATACTTCACAAGATACGTGTCTAGAGATGCCTGAAATGTACCCCATCTTTAGATCGTTATAACTCCACTGGAGCAGGGTTTGCGATAAAAATTAAAATCAATTTATTTGCAGCTTGACCAGTTCTAACAACATAAGAAATAAATTCCTTGTCAGCTAACTTGCAACAGTATGAAAATTCATGTCGAAAGTTGGCAAAAACTTCAGTTTTCATTGGGATACATCGGCGGATTATTAAGGTACCCTATCGCATATATTGTTGTTCAGAGGGTCAGTATATCAACTCCGCCTCCCCTTCAACCCACTTTGCCAAAATATTCAGTCCCGGTTTGGTTTGGGTATCCAGTCTGCAAATCCAAGATGGCGTCTCCCAGAGAATATTGATTTTCACTAATACTCGAGCGTCAAATTTCTGAAAAATGGTCGAGTTAGAGCAGATAAAAATAGGTGCACCTCGATATTTTTCATATTTTATCTCTGTATGGTATAAAATAACGTGTCTTCGTTTATTCGACAGCAAATGAATGCAGAATTGCCCAAATAAGAATAGTTTTGCGATGTCAAAACATCGTTTTCGTTATAAAATGTCTACAAAATATTCAAAATCCACCCGTAATAAAAATAGGAACATCTCGCTATTTTTGTGCACCCACATTCTCGTGTTGACACCCCTGTCCGTCTATCTGTTCACATTTTCGTGTGGACATGTATTGTCGTCGCCCCTGTCTGTCGGTCCACATTTTGTTTACGGACACTACGTGTCACATTTTTATCCACTTTCTGCAATACATGAAATAATTATAGGTTTATCTCCCTAACATCTCGGTTCCTTTCAATATTGGCATGTATCGGATCGTTACTTCATGACCCCTGATTTTACGAAAAATCATCTTTTTAGTTTGTGGACTATGGATTTCACAATTTTTCATGAAACTTAAAGCGGGAATTTCATATTTTCTAAATAAGTCAAAACATATTTATTTCTATGTCTTTTGCTCAATATTATACAATCATAGGCATTATTTTCCACTCTTAAACATCTTCCACATCGGAAATAATAACATAATTATCTCCCTTGTTTTCCCATTCCCCACATGCAATAGCTATCTTCAAACGTTTGAATTTGAAGTTGATAATGATATTTTTGCCAATTTCTCAACTAACAATAGTGAATTATAGGATTATTCTTTAACAAGGTAGGACTGTTTATAGATAACAAGGTAAGACTGTTTATATCTATTTCAAACGTTTTTTGGGTGTTTTTTTAAATATATTTTAAAAATATAACTTAAAAATATGAAATTGTAGCTTTAAAGGGATCGCCATCAGATATTCCTGGATATCGGATATTAACTTCCTGGATTATAGCCCCGTTTACACTTGGCCGCGATAAGCGTGTCGTACTGGGCACGGTACTAACTAGGCCGCGATAAATTTCAAGAAATTGACCCGTTTACATTACCGGTCTTGGAACCGTGCCAAGCACGCCAAAAGTGGAACTCTTCACACAAAAGTTAATTTCAGTCCCTAAGCAAGTTACCCAGATGAAAACAATTATGGCGGTTGATTTTGGTACGTGTAGCCATTTTGACAGAACTGATGACAGAGCTGTCAAAGTTCGCGGAAAAAGGTCAAGGTTCATTTGGCGCATGCGCAGTAATCCATGCTAGACCGGTTAGCGTTTACAGTACGAAAATTTAAAACGAGCCGTTCTTGGCACGGTTCCGAGACCACCCCACTTCAGTGGGCTAGATTGGCACGGTACTCAGTACGACACGCTTGTATTTAACCCGTTTACACTACAAAAAAAATAAGGTGCCGTATCAGGAACGGTACCTAGCACGCTTAAAATTTGTAATGTAAACATGGTTTATGGCCCGTGATTCTACAAAAAAATGCTGAGGTCACAATTTTCATTGATTTTTAAAAACGTTTTGATATATCCCAGTTAAACGCTTATGATTGCGGAGTTCGAATTTCTGAAAATCGAACCAAAACTGCCAGACAAAATGGCCGCTTTTCGAACGCAAATAGTGTAAAAGTATGTAATTCCAAGAATGTTGACACTCTTAAGCGGCCCACATACGCTCAATATAATTGTCAGTAATATTGTCAATAATGATATTGACAATCATATTGAGTGTGTGTATGTGATATTAAAGCTCGAAATAATTGATGTCAATATGGTTGAAGAAATCAAATGTCCGTAGATTTTTTATAGACGAACCGTCAATTTTTGTGCAACAATTGATCGTGTGTGGGTGTCATCAATATTATTGACGCAGTATTTCATTTTCACGAAGCTCTCGAAGTAGGTGTTTGTGCCCAAACTTTCCCCCCTGAGTTCATCCTTGTTAGGACCATTTTAGATGTATTTTCTTTTTCTTGGGACTTGGAACCGCCATAGCTAATGCTAAACAAATTGTTCCGTCAATGATGGCTGCTTTCCGCAGAATGAATATTGAGACAATATTTGTTTCAATAACATTAATATCAGTAATATTGACAATTATATTGAGCGTGTGGGGACCGCTTAAAGAACCTAAATTTTATCAGATTTTGATGAATCTTCAAAACTATCCGTGTCTGCTTCAATCAAATTCAGGCCAGTGATATTTCTCAAAAAATTATTCGTTTATACGGTAGCAAATGAAACAAAAGCTTCCGAAATGGTATTTTAACCACTGTTTGTCGTGTATTTTGTACACGATGAACAGTCCATTTGCTGGTTACACTATTTTGCCTCGACCGTTTTAATTGGACTTCGAATTTTGACTAATGGTTTGGATTGTTCGTACTTGGTTTTATTTTATTGATGGATAAATTATTTCTACAATAGATTAAGCAGGTAAACAAGGTAGGTGTACGTATAGACAGTATAATCAGATAAATACAGGTCGAGTGGTAGTTATATACTCAATACACATACTAATTTTGAAAATCTGAATATTATTCACCATATCTTGATGTCCAATTGGTCAATATTGATGTCCAGTCGATCATATTCCTGGCTTGACATTTGGAAAATATCGTAGGACATGTCCGGAAAGTATGGCCAAAATCCAAACACTAAAGAAACCGAAATACGACGCGAAAAATTACGAATTTCCTAACTTTCGACACAAATTTTCATACTGTTGTAGGTGAGTTGACAACGATTTTATTTTTTACGTTGTTAGAACAGGTCAAGATGCAAAGAAAACGATTTACATTTTTATCTCAAACCCTGCTCCAGTGGAGTTATCGAAATTTGAAGAAAGGGTATAATTCAGGTATCTCTAGACACGTATCGTGTGAAGTATCAGGACACTTTTGGAAAATGAACTTGAACCGGATGACCATGATAATGTAGTAGTGCAAGACCCCTGCTATCATGATCAACCCAAACCTAGTTCTCCAGGGTCATGTAACAGCGGTAATAGTGCGACGAAAATACCTAAAATTTGGCTTGAAAATGTCAAAAAAACTGCTGAAAAATGTAAAAGGCCTGTATCTCGAAAACGGTTGATTTCTGAAATCAGCGATTTTGGCTGGGAAGTAGGCTCGATGGGTCTACCAAACCCTGTAAATATGAACACAATCGGCCGACCCCCACCTTCGAACCTTCTGCATGGTTTTCTCGTGGACTAGCTCTTAAATATAAACACATTGTTTAAGGTCATGAGACGAAAAAGCCTATTAATTTTCAGTGATATCTGTTAATTACTGCCAGAGTTATGACCCTTGATCACTTTGAAAAATCTTGTGAACACTCTAGAGGCTAAAGTTAATATCCAATTGACTTTAAATTTATACACAGTGTTTAAGGTCACTGACTTTAAATTTATACACAGTGTTTAAGGTCACTGACTTTAAATTTATACACAGTGTTTAAGGTCTCAAGATGAAGACGCCTATTGATTTTCAGCGATATCTAATAATTATTTCAGTGTTATGACCCTTGATCACTTTGAAAAATCTTGTGAACGGTTGAGAAGCTAAAGTTAATAATTGATTGACTTTTAATTTATACAGTGTTTAATGTCATGAGACGAAGACACCTATTGATTTTCAGCGATATCCAATAATTACTGCTAGAATTACGAACCATGATTACTTTGAAAAATCTTGTGAACACTCTCGAGGCTAAAGTTAATATCTGATTGACTTTAAATTTATACACAGTGTTTTAGGACATGAGACCTATTGATTTTCAGCAATATCCGATAATTACTGCCAGAATTATAGGTCATGATCGATTTGAAAAATATAGTGGATGCTCTGGAGACTAAAGTTAATATCCAACTGACATTAAATTTATACACAGTGTTTAAGGTCATGAGATGAAGAAGCCTATTGTTTTTCAGCGAAATCCGATAATTATTGCCAAAGTTATGGCCCTTGATCACTTCAAAAAATCCTGTGGATGCTCTAGAGGCCAAAGTTAGTATCAGTTTGAGTTTAAATTTATACACAGTGTTTAAAGTCATGAGGCAAAGAAGCCTATTTATTTTCAGCGATTTCCGATAATTACTGCCAGAGTAATGGCCCTTGATCACTTCAAAAAATCTTGTGGATGCTCTATATCTAGAGGCCAAAGCTAATATCCGATTGACCTTAAATTTACACACAGTGTTTAAGGCCATAAGATGAAAAAGCCTATTAATTTTCAGCGATTTCCGATAATAACTACCACAGTTATGGCCCTTGATCACTTCAAAAAATCTTTTGGACATTCTGGAGGCCAAAGTTAATATCCGATTGACTTTAAATTTATACACAGTGTTTAAGGTCATGAAACAAAGAATCCTATTGATTTACAGTGATTTCCGATAATTACTGCCAGAGTTATGGCCCTTGATCACTTTGAAAAATCTTGTGAACGTTCTAGAGGCTAAAGTTTATATCCTATTGACTTTAAATTTATACACAGTGTTTAAGGTCAGCGAACTCTGATGATTACTGCCAGAGTTATCTCCCTTGATCACTTTGAAAAATCTTTCGCAATGCTCTAGAGGCCAAACTTGTCACCCAATTGACTTCAGATTGATACACAGAGTTTAAGGTCTTGAGATGAACAAGTATATTGAATTTTAATGAATTTTCATAACTGAACAGCTAAATCCATGATTTTAAATGTTTTGTATACTAAGTGTTATTAAGGGGCAGAACTTTATCAAAACCAAACAAATTTTAATGATTTTCTGATAATTATTTAATTGTTAATCTTAATCAGATTTCAGAGTATTATAAATGTTTCATTACCGAAAAAATTAAGAATATGTGACAACTCTTGTTGACTGTCTGGACGATTTAGCTGCTGTGGGCGTATGTTTCGTTGCCTGGCTACCTATCTTTTGATTTAATTATCAATGGCCGTTAAGTGGCATATAGGAATCTAATCGAAGGCTAGCCTTGACATCGAGAGTTTATTATGGTCTGGATAAGTTAATTAATGTCTAATCAATAATAACATTTCAGGCCTAAAGAAAGGCTTGTAATAAGCAGATTTTGCATAATACATGTTTAATGATTAGTGTCTGGTAGTCTTGATATTATGGAATCTTATCAAAGGCGTGAAGCGGTCCATTCTTAGTAAATCACATATTGAATTTGTCCATGTGTCATAAGAATTTTCTACAACAAAGCTGTTTACCGCTATGACAGTCACGCATGATGTAAACAAGATTATTATGATCTTAAAATCCAACCATCTGTCATATTAAATAAAAACAGCAAAGAAATAGCGAAAATCCTCAACAATGTACGTCTTGGGAGAAAAATGCATTATAATTTCTTGATAGCCGTATTACAGCCTTGTAGGAATTGTAGAAGTAAAATCTAGAAATTAGTTAACTTGCTTATTGAAAAATTAAAAATATATTCCAGTGGTATTGAGAAGCAATATTAATAATTCCATGTGTTACAAAAATGTTGTGTATATATGGTAACTATTATACATGACGATATTCCAGGGTGCGCTAGTGTCGCTAACTGTGAAGATGGTTACCTGTTAGTTATTCATTATTAAGATTTTTGTCACAATTCTACGGTCCGTATTGCGGTAAGAGATGGTCTAAAACCAAAAAATGTGAGATATATACCGTGGATAGTTATAATTATATATTTATCTTTATATGAAAGTTATTGTATTACAACTCATAATTATCCAGGTCAGTGTGTTTTCGATAGAGCACATAGGAATAACGTGTCCGTGACTGAAATGTTTTTTTAAGGCCAATTCAACTATTTCGATTATTTAAGTAGCTAAAAGGGAATAATTGATTAATAAATAATTATCAAAAACCTTACTAAGATTTCATTTTAAGTCCAATATATATTCTTTTGTTTGCTCTATGTTAATTCACAATACCTAACCATGAATAAAAAAAACATGAAATATGAATTTACTTTGCAAAGTTTTCATGCATTATCAAAAATGACTGGTAGTGAAAATTCTGAAGTGGAAGCCCTGATTCAAACTCAGGTAACCCAACTACCTCAGCCCTCTAGTTGCTTAGGACTAAAATAAAGGGATCTAAAAAAAGTCTTCCACATCAAAGTAACCAGGGCCCGGTTCCTAGAAAATTCTTAAAAGTAAGCACAAAGTTATGCTTCACTTTTGCTTACGTAAGAAACTTTATGAAATACTGTCTCTATAGAAACTTCTCAAGACCGTTCTTACGTAAGATCAAGCCAAGTACGAACCTAAGCACAGTGTGACTGGTAAATTGAGACTAAGATGCTCTTTAGCGTCACAAAAACAAATTTGGTATGCAAATTACACCGTAAATTCGTCTGCATATAGAGTTATAAATAGATCAATGACATTAACTTCAAATAGTCGATTTAGAAGTATTTGACAAATGACATGAAATAGGTTTTAACTTCCTACTGTTTTGCTTCTAAGCTGGGCTAATGAAGACGGTCATACGCCATAAAGTGTGCTATGAGGGAAGTTTGCCCGGGCAGCGGCGCTACGGCTTACTCTTATATCGATTTACAACGGCCAGGGGATCTCTGACGTGCACGCAAATTTTTACACGGGGCCTTATTTTTTCGTCTGCATCACTGACAGGGGGATGAACCTTCTCGGCCAATGCAGGGATCGAACACCTTTCCTCAGCCAGATTCATAAAAAATTCTTTAACACGTTCTTGCGCTTACATGTAGATTTTAAGTAGACTTTGCAAATAAGTAAACTTATCTTATTTCGTGTTAACAGAAAATTCTTAAGAACATTCTTGTGCTTAGATTTTAAGTAGACTTCAGTGTAAGCACAAGCAAGTTATTATGTGTTCCAAGAAAAAACTTAAGCACAACTTCGTTCTTAAAATTGTCAATCTAATTAAGCACAAATCCTAAGCAAGGTATAGGGCTTGCTTACTAACCTTTAAGCCTGTTTCTGCTTCAAACAATATGGCTGACCGTGGATTTATTCAACGATATTTGCTACATCTTTTGGTACCTAAGAGTCAATTGAAAGACAGAAAATCCTTTAGAAACATATTCTCGAGAAGAATGCTATAGGAAATTTCGCTTCTACCCTAAACACAATTCATTTATTTCTAAACAACACACACGCGGGCTACTTAAAGATCAGTCGCTCTCACAATTATTCGGTTTGTTTGCATGTACTTGCATTTTGGGTTGTTTTCTTTGGTTTAGCCTGTGGTATATTTTATATATGTAGCCCTATGGGAGACATGTCAAAGGCATCAGGGGATCACTTGACTAAGTGGGTAAGACGCTGGTTCGCTAGCCTGGAGGTCGGGTGTTCGATCCCTGCATTGGCCGAGAAGGTTCATCCAAATTTTCCGACGTGGTTTCTCCTTGTCAGTGATGCAGGACGGAGGACAGCTGTCTTGTCATCCGGATGGGACGAAAAAAACGAGGTCTCGGGTACAAACTGGCGTACACGTAAAAGATTCCTTAGCAGTTGGAATTCGATAGAGTAGTGCCGCTGCCAGGGCGAAATTTCCCTCATAGCACACTGTATGACGTACCAGGTATGTACGTCTTCATTACCCCAGATTAGGAGCAAAATAGTAAGACGCTAAATTTCATTTCATTTCATTTGTTAAATAATAAAATACATCTAAATCGACTATTTTCCGGGAGGCTAATGTCATTGGTCTATTTATAACTCCACGCAGACCATAGAGTAATATATAGAAACTCTGTGATGCAGACGAATTTACAATTACAGTGTAATTTGCATACCAAAAATGTTTTTTTGACGTGAGAGAGCATCGTACTCTCAATTTACCAGTCACAATGTGCTTAGACTTGTACTTAACTTGTGCCTACGTAAAAACGGTCTTGAGAATTTTCTAGAGACGGTATTTTATAAAGTTTCTTACGTAAGCAAAAGTGAAGCATAACTTTGTGCTTACTTTTAAGAATTTTCTAGGAATTGGCCCTGGCTGGCGTCTTACCCACTTAAATCAGTTTATATACATTCATATTAGAGTATTATATGCGTTGCGACTCACTTGTGTCAACTTCTTGGTCCCAAATGTTAGCGATTTAGCTCCTTTCAAGTTGCCTGCGTTTGTGTTGTTTACCAATTTGTAAATAAATAAAAAAAATTTAGTGTAGAAGCGAAATATTCTATAGCATTCTTGTTGAGAATATATTTCTTAAGGATTTTCCGTCTTCCAAATGTCTCTTAGGTATCAAAAGATGTTGTAAATGCCGTCGAATAACTAACTATACGGTCAGCCATATTGTTTGAAGCAGAAACAGGCTTAAGGTTGGTAAGCAAGCCCTATACCTTGCTCGGGACTTGTGCTTAGATTTACAATTGTAAGAACGAAGTTGTGCTTAAGTTTTTTCTTGGAACACATAATAAAGTTCTTGTGCTTACACTGAAGTCTACTTAAAATCTAAGCACAAGAACGCTCTTAAGAATTTTCTGGGATCACAAAATAAGGTAAGTTTACTTAATTGCAAAGTCTACTTAAAATCTAAGCACAAGAACGTGCTTAAGAATTTTCTAGGAATCGGGCCCAGTTCTTTTTACCGAAATGTATCAGGATTTATCCTTTGATTAATTGAATTTCAGCAACAAAAATATGCTGGTCTCGTGTAACTCCTGCGAAAACTGAACCACCAAGTCCGACAGAAGCTGAGAGTACCTTAACGAAGCCTCAATCAGTCAGAGTTTCTGCTCGAAATCTAGCGAAGAAATGCAACACAGCCCAATCAACTTGTACATCAACGACTGAATCACCAACTGAAAAAAAGAAAGGATTTGAAACCAAAAAAATGTCCTCAGTAACAAAAAAAACTTCACCTAATACAAAAATATCAATTGAAAAGTCATCAACTGATATACCCTCTGTTGAAAAACCAACTAAGGATGAAACGTCAAGCGATCAACTAGAAACTGAATCAGGTAGGTAAAGTGAATTGGACAAATATTAAGCGATGATATAGCTAAATGGATCTTTGGAAAACAAAATCAATTTCCAACAGTGGTATTTTCTTTTGGTCAAAAGCAAGAATCGTATTATAAGTCAGAAGTTTTAAATTGCAAATTACAGATTTAACTCCCCAATTACTAATCTTGAGTATTGTCCATAATAGGCGGAATTAATTAAGTGATCAAACCAACACTTACCATGATTGACTACTTAATCTATGTCATTTCATGTTTATCTTCTTTTTATACAGCCACATGGAAATGTTGTCTGTCTGTCTGTTTGCCGTCGTCCACAATTTATTTTGAACGCTCTAGAGGCTAAAGTTAATATCCGATTGACTTTAAATATAAACACAGTGTTTAAGGTCATGAGACGAAAAAGCCTATTAATTTTCAGTGATATCTGTTAATTACTGCCAGAGTTATGACCCTTGATCACTTTGAAAAATCTTGTGAACACTCTAGAGGCTAAAGTTAATATCCAATTGACTTTAAATTTATACACAGTGTTTAAGGTCACTGACTTTAAATTTATACACAGTGTTTAAGGTCACTGACTTTAAATTTATAGTATACACAGTGTTTAAGGTCTCAAGATGAAGACGCCTATTGATTTTCAGCGATATCTAATAATTATTTCAGTGTTATGACCCTTGATCACTTTGAAAAATCTTGTGAACGGTTGAGAAGCTAAAGTTAATAATTGATTGACTTTTTATTTATACAGTGTTTAATGTCATGAGACGAAGACGCCTATTGATTTTCAGCGATATCCAATAATTACTGCTAGAGTTATGAACCATGATTACTTTGAAAAATCTTGTGAACACTCTAGAGGCTAAAGTTAATATCTGATTGACTTTAAATTTATACACAGTGTTTTAGGACATGAGACCTATTGATTTTCAGCAATATCCGATAATTACTGCCAGAATAATAGCTCTTGATCAATTTGAAAAATATAGTGGATGCTCTGGAGACTAAAGTTAATATCCGACTGACATTAAATTTATACACAGTGTTTAAGGTCATGAGATGAAGAAGCCTATTGTTTTTCAGCGAAATCCGATAATTATTGCCAAAGTTATGGCCCTTTATTACTTTGAAATATCTTGTGGATGAAGGCCATGAGACAAACAATTGAAACAATTCTAACCATTTCTGATAATTACTTAATGGGCTATTACTTGTAATAAGATTTTTTCATGTGTTGTAAGCGTTATACTTACTGACAAAATAAACAATATGCGACAGCCCTTGTTGACTGCCCAGACGATTTAGTTGTGGGCCTATTTTTTAAGCCAGTTTAATCCACTGGATGTCAGTTGACATTATGGATCATAACGTCTGTCATTGAGTCAAGTAGTATGAATTGAATCACAGTTTGTATTTATTATGATTTTTTTCTTTTATTGTTATAGCATCACCAGCTAAAAGTGAAAGTGATAAAGTAACATCAACTGGTACGCAGATCATTGACCTACCTGTTGGTGAAATCGTTAAGAATACAGGTAATATCTACATTATTTATTTGCCTGATTGTCCGCAAATACCAAAATACTTGATTAACAAAACATAATTTTGTAACAGACTTTCGACTTTAATGAAAAGAAGGAAAATTGAAAGGTATTTTCTTTGAAGCATTTCAGTGGCCGATCCAGGATTTTTTTGAGGTAGGTGACAACCGACTGTGGAGTGATGGGTGCTGCAGGCACGCATCCGAGTGCCGTAGGCGCGAGCAGTAGAGGGAGGTGGGGGGTTTTCACCCCAGAAAATTTTGAAAAATGTTCATCAATTTCCTCGCATCTGAGCCGTAACGAACAATGATTTCTGTTCGTCGACAATGTTTCATTTCGTTGACGATTTTCAAAATTTGAAGAATAAATTTTGAAATTTATATATGTTGATTATTGTGAAATTTGGCATACATCAAAGATAGTGTACTGTACGTACAAAGAAGTTGCCACATTCACGGAAAAGTTGTCAACGCCTCTTATAAAAAAAACAGCAAGTTATATATCCAGATTATGAACCTAATAATGAACAAACTGTTTGAATTTAATCGAATATTTGCAAATGTACAGTCAATTTTCTTCGCCAATGATATCAGTCCTATCAATACCATCGTAAAATCATGTATAATTTATGCAGCAGCCTGACAAAAGTATTGATGCCTTCATCCGGTGAGGTCGGGTGAGGAAATGCTTCGATGAATTTCCTGCATATGTCCTAAGAGATCAGCCGTGGTTTATGGAGCTAATTTCTGCCGCTAGTAACATAGATGCTGATTGTGTGTCTGATAAGATGTGCACCATGTGCTATATATACGACCATGTTTGTGCATGCCCTATGTAGGACCCCCCCTGGATCCGCCCCTGCATTTATATTAAATTATATTTGATATGATACAGTTTCAGCCCTTCTGTGGCTTTATATGTCAGGGTTGTGTGGGGCGGGGCTTAAAATTTCAGACCTTGATTGGCTTTGTTGCCAGTGGGAGTCATCAAAATTTATGAGAGTTTGAGCTTGACCTTCTTCCGGGTGACCAATTATTAGCAGAACATGGGACATGTAGACATCAACCACCATTGTATTCCTTTCCCTAACTAAAAAGACTATGTGGTTGCTTGTCTTCTTGTGTAACTGAATAATGTTGAATGTTCTATTGGGGTTATTTTAGTTCCTTCAAAAAGAAAGACCATTGATAAATCAGTTGATGTTGAAGATGCACTGAGCAAGAAATCAAAAACAGTAGTCAAAATAAACTGTCCAGTCCATAATAAAGATACAACTAATAACGAGACTATTGATAAACAAGCCTCATCTAGTAATAAAAATAG
Source organism: Patella caerulea (assembly GCA_036850965.1). Lineage (NCBI taxonomy): Eukaryota > Metazoa > Mollusca > Gastropoda > Patellidae > Patella > Patella caerulea. The sequence goes on along the minus strand of JAZGQO010000001.1, from coordinate 40,956,901 downwards.
CTCTTCAGGGTAGGTAAAATCTTTATATTTCATTTGGTAATAACAACAACTTGCAGGCGCGGATCCAGAGGGGGGGTCAAGGGGGTCCGGACCCCCCTGCTCAGGCTTGAAAAAATTTTTATGCGATTTTATTGGCGATTTAGACCTGTTATTTTGGAATTTACCTTCCGTAAATACGTCAGAATGAACCAAATTGAATCTAATTTACCAAATTATCGGTTGAGCGCAATTAGTTAAGCAATTATCAAACCTAGACCCCCCCCCCTGCAAAAAATCCTGGATCCGCACCTGAACTTGTCAGGGTATGTTGTAACTTTCCTATTAAAGAGGCACTCTCACTTTAACAATGGTCATTAATCAGTAGATATTAGGTATAGTTTTTATGATATGAGTTGATATGACTATTATAGGCCTACAGACAGAATAATATTTGACTCAAAAATGACTGTTGAGTTTATACAGACGGAACCTTATATATAACTTAAAAATTAACTGTACAGTTTATTTGTAAACTAAGGTACCGGTACAATCAATTGCAATAGTCTGGTCAGTCTGACATCAAGCTTATTTCCTATTTTAACTATCTGGTAAAATATCCTCCCAAAATTGGTGATAATGCCTCTTTGAAGCCTCAGTTTAAATATTTTTTTTGTATTTTTATGTTGTACTGAATTTCCACCTTTTTTGAAATTAGTGTTCAGATGTTCAACTAATCAGTTTGTTTTTGATATGTCAGATTGCCTTTTGTATGGAATTATGAAACACAATTGGCATATAATTAGATGATATACATATCACTCTCATGGATAGAACATGGCACAGAGTGAATGTAGATAAGGTTACAATGAAGTGTACATAACAGAAAAAAAATGTCAATTCCCCAAATTTGATTGCCATATAGCCCTTGTCTATTAAGATTTTATAGGGTGTAAAGTATATTTATGCACCCACAATAGGCTGTAAGCTTTTTCCTAGACAAAGATTCTGTGTGGGGTCTATTCCACACTGTGCATGGCTATCTAAAATCAGTAGAATGTTTAGGCTCTATTTCTCAAGAATCATGATATATATTATAATCCCAAATTTGGATGTCATTCTATTAGAATTGACATTTAACAAAAGCATCTGAATTCCATATAACCTTAACACAACAAACAAAAACTAAATGAGTCAGGATATATTTAAATTTACCCATGTAAACACAGGATCTGACTTCACACAGGACTAACAAATTTAAACAATGGTTAAGTCATGTATTCAATCATCATAAAACCTATTATATTTCATCACAGATCACAGTTTGTCCAGATAACATATAACATGGAACTACTGTGGAAATTAGACTTGCAGTTTCAATCTCATTGCAATTTTATGATAGCCTCTGCAGAATAGAAAACATAACAATAGGGCATTAACTACAGAGAAACTGTCTGTACAATCAAATCAGATATATGGATCCAGTAGTCAACCATAAGTAGCTGCTGAAGGTCTTCTTTCTAGTCCTGAATTTATGACAAATGATTTCACATAATTTTTAAGTCCAATGCCGACTACAAATAAATGATGTTTGAGTTTTTTCATCTTGGTAAACAAAGTCATAATAAGAGTCTGTTACCGTAATACTACAAAAACTGACCAAATTTCTCTTAATTTCAGAAAGAACTGTTTATGTAAAAGTAGTGCCAAATACATGTATTTATAGCGTATTTATGTGCATGGTAAGCAGGAAGAAGTTATTGTACAAAAGTAGAAGGTAAGAACATCAAAGAATGTTCTGACTGATTAATATGCATGGCTTCCTTTCATTGATTTTATATGCTGGTCTTGGTGTCTAAACACTACAATACCCATCTTAAACTAAAATCCAGCTTACAAGAAACTGAACTGTAGTGTGTTCCTTGTATAGACTGTGTTAGGTCTTTTTAGGACTATCATTTTATATTCCAGTCGGGTCCTTTTGAGAAAAAAGTTCTTTTAAAAAGCTTTGCAATGAACTTCTTTATAACTATCATTTACAAAACAAACATTTGGTTTCTTTTCTTTCGGATGCTTGAGTAGTACTTTCAAAACATACAGAAGAGTGTCCAAATTTGTGGATTTTTATATTTATCTATTCTCAAAGGTTTTAAATATCATCTGTCACTCAAACTTATAAGCCCTGTGCACACCAAGGAATTATTACATCAACACTTTATGAATGTAATCATTACAAATATCTTTCTCATTTTTTGCATTGTAATCAATTACATTTATACTTTATCCTGTATGAGATAGGTTGGGTGGCCGAATAATTAACAAGTGTGCAATTGATCAGCTCTGTGATTGGCGTGGTTTCGATTTCCAGCTTGTACATGACGAGGAGTAGGGTCGCCTGTCCAACCTCATTGGTTTTCTCTTGGTCCTCCTGTTTCCTCTCACTGCTAAAGACCTTACGTGCAAGTCACTGCAAGTGAATTATGGAAATAAAATTGAACTGTATATTAGTCTCGAAATGACCTACAGTAGTTTTTATAATGGACGTTAAACTCTCTCTCTCTCTCCCCCCCCCCCCCACATATTAAATATATGTATTTCATTCAAAACACCGTGGTTACAAAATATATATTTAAATGTTATATACCAATTCAATTATGGCTTTCATTTCTAATTCTGATATCAAACAGCTAACCTATTTTTGATGTTTAACTTTTTTTCATTAACAAATAATATTAACCTTCACACAATACATCGTGCTTACAAAATATATATTTAAATGTTAAATACCAATTCAATTATGGCTTTCATTTCTAATTCTGATATCAACCAGCTAACCTATATTTGATGTTTAAATTTTTTTCATTAACAAATAATATTATCCTTTTGTACATGCAATTTACCATTTTGCACATGCAATCGAAATCAATTCAAATGTATTTATTTGTCCACATTTTTATGTGGATGTATATTGTCGTTGTCCCTGTCCGTCCGTCCATAATTTTTTGTGGACACTCTACAGGTCACAATTTTTATTTGGTTTTGACAAAATTTTACCTAACAAAGATTTTGATTTCTTTCGATATTGGAATGTATCAAATCGTAGCTTCATGGATTATGGCCCTGATTATATGAAAACATACATTCTAGCTTGTGTACACTGTATAGGTCACAATTTTATCCGATTTTAATGAAACTTGAAATTTATGTTTATAACCCAACAATCTTGGTTCCTTTCAATATTTGCACATATCGGACTGTAATTCCTGGATTATGGTCCCTAATTGCATGAAAAAATCGCTTTTTTAGCATGTGGTTCATCCAGAGGTCACAATTTTTTTCTGTTATAAAAAAAACAGTTTTAAAATATATAACCATTATGATGGCTGAGTTCAAATTTTGTGAAAATCAGACAAAAACTGCTGGACAAAATGGCCGCTTCTTATATGCAAATAGTGTTAAATATAATACCAAGGTTTTGGACCATCTTGAAGTTACAATTTTTATCCAATTTTAATGAAACTTAAAACTTTTTTTATGGTCAAAATATCTCGGTTCCTTTTGATATTCGTTTTTTTACCATGTTTAGCCTCTAGAGGTCCCAATTTTTACATGTAGTACCAAGGTTGTGGACCTGATAGAGGTCAGTATTTTTGTCCTATTGTGATGAAACTGAAAATATATGTTTATATCTCAAAGATCTCAATTCCTTTGGATATTTGCACATAACTTACTGGATTTTGCCCCACCCCACCCCACCCCGATTGCTTTTTGATATATTCAAGCATTTCAGACCATACATGTTTTGCTTATGGCCCCTGATTGTACGAAAAATCCCTTTTTTTATGACCCTGATTGTACGAAAAATCCCTTCGTTTTTTTAGCTTTTTCTCTATCGATCTCTTAGAAAATGTGGGCATGGGACTGCAGTTAATAACATTTCCATGTTTCATTACATGATTATTACTTCAAAGAATTTAATAATTACACTCCATTAACCTAGACCTATTTTATGACTTTCTAGAAAGATTGTATAGCTTTAGATTTTTATACGCCCACATTTTCATGTGGACGTATATTGTTGTCGCCCCGGCATGTGTGTCCGTTTGGAGGTCCACAATTGTTTGTGAACACTCTACAGGTCACAATTTTTATCTGATGTCAATGAAACTTGAAATATAGGTTTATCACCCTTAGATCTTGGTTCCATTCGATATTAGCGTGTATTGGACTGTAACTTCATGGATTATGGCCCCATGCAGATTATATGAAAAATCATGTTTTTATCTTGTGAACACTGTAGAGGTCACAATTTTGAAGCGATTTTGATGAAACTTGAAATGCATGTTTATAACTCAAAGATCTTTGGGGTAGGGGGGGGTCACAGTGGCTAAGTGATCCATGATAGGGTGCCCCGCGCCTACTAAAAAGTTGTTCTTGACACGTTGATTGTGCACGTTTTAGTTGAATGACTTACTACTGATTTCTGACAGTCTCGCACACTCGTTGAGGCTATAAATAGCAACAGCCATGCGGAAATGTTCGTAAAAAATCTATCGTTGACGATTCTGAATAGCAATAATATTTAACTTTTTTGTTATTACGGCATCTTTAGAAATTACGCTTGTTTTATTTTTTAAATTGCCTTATAATTAACTGTACCAGGGTTTGAAAGGAATAAAATTATGAAAATAAGATTGTTTCGATACATTTCAATGCCGATTATCGATAGTAAAAATAACTATTACAAATCGGTGACCATATATGGCCGTGGATAGTTAAAAATCGGCCACGAATCTGTGGCCAAATTCTAAAATTCGGAGGCCATTGCCACCGAGGCGGATGGCGTGTCGAGCCTCGCTTGAGACCGTTAAATAAAAATAGATTATTTTTACGTGAATTTAATTAAAAGCAAAAGCGTTTGCGTTAAGTCATTTAAATGGTCGGGTGATATTTTAAAAAGAGAACCGTGAGTTAGCTTGGAGCGTTTTTTATAAAATTCGGGTGCGTTTAAAAATATGTACCTGGGTTTCACTTTAGGTGCGTGGTAGGCTTTCGCTGCCTTTCGTTTCGAGCCCTGCTGTACCATTAGAAGCTGCATATTTTGGTTTAGTACAAATAATATCTCTGACTCACATCCGTAAAGTAGGAATATGATACTAGCAGTAGTTTCATTTTACTTTTACAAGGTTCTTAAAAATATTGTTGAGGTGTCTAATATGTGTGTTTCTAAATTCAATTTCTTGTTCCATGTTTCGTAAAAAAGTAGTCTTGATTATCCCGACCGGTCAATTAGACGTAGAATGATCGGTAGACTGGTTAAGTGAGACTAATTTCAAAACCAGGGCACGTAACCTATCTTTTACTCAAAAGTGTCTGGATGTTATGGACGCCACTCCAAACCATTTTTCAGTATTATTTATGTATGGTTAAATGGTCATAGTTTATTAAGTACAACATGGTCGTTTATTTAGTGACTATAAATGTGTGAAACAGATTTAAGGCTTGGTATTTATATTAGTATTGTGGTGTAATTGTCAAGATATTTGGAGATATTCATTTGGGGTGGGTCACCCTATAAGTGAATAAGGCGCTGGTTCGCTAGCCTGGAGGTTGGGTGTTGGATCCCTGCATTGGCCGAGAAAGTTCATCTCCCCTTGTCAGTGATGCAGAAGGAGGGCCTAACAAGGACAGCTGCCTAGTCATTTGGATGGGACGGAAAACCGGGGGTCCAGTGTACACATTGGAGTGCACGTAAAAGATCCCTAGCAGTTGGAATTCGATATAAGAGTAGGCCTTAGCGCCGCTGCCCAGGAAAAATTTCCCTCATAGCACACTGTATGGCGTATGCCCGTCTTCCATTATCCCTGAAACTTAAAATATTGGTTTATCACCCTGAGATCTCGGTTCTTTTTGATATTGGCATGTATCGGACTGTAACTTCATGAGTTTTGGCCCCTGATTGTACGAAAAATCACGTTTTTAGCTTGTGAACAGTGTAGAGGTCACAATTTTGTACCGATTTAGATGAAACTTGAAATGCATGGTTATAACCCAAAAGTCTTGGTTCCTGTCAATATTTACGCCCTTCGGATCCTAACTTCTTGAATTATGGCCCCTGATTGTCAAAAAAATTGCCCTTTTTAGCTTGTGGTCCCTCTGGAGGTCAAAATTGTTATCCGATTGAAAAAACGGTTTGATTATATGACCGTTACATGGTTATGTAGGTTGAGTTCAAATTTCATGAAAAACGGACCAAAATTGATTGACAAAATGGCCGCCATTTGTACGCGAATAGTGTGAAAATATGTTATATCAAGGTTGTGGACCACATAGAGGTCACAATTTTGAACCGATTTTCATGAAACTTGACATGCATGTTTATAACCCAAAGATCTTGGTTCCTGTCAATATTTGCACCTGTTGGATCATAACTTTCTGAATTATGTCCCCTGATTGTCCAAAAAATCTCTTTTTTTTTGGCTTGTGGTGCCTCTGGAGGTCAAAATTATCATCCGATGTAAAAAAAACGTTTGATTGTATCACCATTACATGGTTTTGGTTATGGAGGTTGATTTTGAATTTTTTTAAAATCAGACCAAAATTGACAGACAAAATGGCCGTCGTTTGTACGCGAATAGTGTGAAGATATGTTATATCAAGGTTGTGGACCCTATAGTGGTCACAATTTTGAACCGATTTTGATGAAAGTTGAAATACATGTTTATAACCTTTAGATCTTGGTTCCATTGCATATTTGCCCATATCGGATTGTAACTTCCTCAATTAAATCCCCTGATTGTACGAAAAAATCGCCATTTTTTAGCTTGTGGTTCCTTTGGAGGTCACAATTATTAAACGATTTAAAGTAACGTTTGATTATATCACTGTTTCACTGTAATGAAGGTTGAGGTCGAATTTCATAAAAATCAGACCAAAATTGACGGACAAAATGGCTGCCGCTAATACGCAAATAGTGTAAAAATATGATATAACACGTGGAGGTCACAATTTTAATCCAATTTTGATGAAATTTGTAATGTAAGTTTATAACCCAAAGATCGCAGTTCCTTCCGATATTCGGGCACATTTGGAGGTCACAATTTTATTCCGAATTAAAAATACGTTTGACTATATCCCCATTACTTATTAATGATGGTTGAGTGTGAATTTCTTGAAAATCAATATTTGAAATCCATAATATTGAATGTTTCGTATGCTTAACGTTAGCATGGGGCAGAACTTTATAAATTAAAGCAAGGATCCAACCGTGATATAATTGTTCGTTTCATAAGCTACAGGGACAGGGCTTTGATATATGGCAAAAAAAGTAATTTATAAACTAAAAACTCGGACCCAAATAAACCGACAAAATTATTTGTCCATGAAGCACTTATGAGAAAGCGCTCCTTTCTCTTCAAATCCTGCAGGGAACTTTTTAAAAAGAAAAATTTTAAAAAACTGTTGGACCTTTGACGGAAGAATATATGTTAAGCTACTGAATGAAGAGATAATCCTCATCAAATCTGAAGAAGACTTTAATAAATTTTATTTATCGTGAAACTGATATTTCGCATAATGCTACACTAAACCAACGACCCTTCTTGGATGAAAATTTACAAGGACGCTACAGTCAACGGCTTAACCCAGACCGTGACTTGATGTTCACATCAACACCGACACATGGAGCTATAGGCAATCCTCCTTAGATAAACCACATACGAGTCTTTATCCTTTAAGTCAATGTCATCAACTAATCTTGTGTTTATTATACATGTATGTTTATATAATGTAATATCATCAGCACAATTAATATAAACTTTTCATAGGTAAATGTCAACAAAGATTCGTTAGTTATATGTTCGCCTAAGACATTAGGTAGTATAAGATGCTCTAGAAACCCTATGTGCTTTAAATATAAATAAATCACCTCAATTATTGTTGTGTTTTATGATGTAATAGCATTAACACGATTAACATCAACTTCATACATAAAATCTTTGGTTAGCTATGCGTTAAATCGAGAAGTGGCAATAGGTGTTCCTGAAACAGAAGTATATTTACCAACGTACCCTTATCAACAGCATCTGTCAATTTGATTCCTAGCTCATATCTATGCTTAATCGACTATTACTCAATGATTGAAATACATGTATATTAATCAAAGTTTGTTTACAATATTCATTTACAAGACAAACTTTATGTATTAGTATCATCGAAACAATTGCAACTGTTTATAGCCACATACATACTTGTTTGTATATAATGTTTTCGACTGATATATGTTATGCTGAATACAGATGATTATGTATAAATAACGCCCCTTTATAGTGACGGATAAGTACCTATAACATGTCTATAAGATTATCACCCCATATAGCAATCATGAACCGCCGAAAATTATTACTAATCAAGGCGACAGTAACAAATTTATTTTATGTACTGATATCTGTGAAATGTTCTTTCTCTTATTATGGTTGTAAATCATATCTTTCTTTGAGAATGATATAAACTCTGATATACAAGTCCCCCCTCCCCCTCACACCACGTGGACATGTGATGGTTTTCCATGACGCATATAGTATGTTAATCTTTTATTACGTATTAATTACACTTAGTTTCCTTAAACTGAAAATGAAACTTGTGTATTTAGAACTTATATGCAAGTATAAGGAATATATATTAAAAGTATATTATTATATTTTCTTAGATATAAATGCACTTCTATTAATTCAACGCACATAGAAATAATGTATTATTATTATTATTATTACATACAATTATATACTCAAAATGGGCTTTCCTACACACAGATCTATTATCTCCTTCGTAGCTTTAGATTTTTATAGGCCCACATTTTCATGTGGATGTGTATTGTCGTAGCCCCTGTTCGTCCGTCTGTCCGGACGTCCGTCCGCCCACAATTGTTTGTTAACAGTCTACAGGTCACAATTTTTATCCGATTTCAATGAAACTTAAAATATAGGTTTATCACCCTAAGATCTCTGTTCCTTTCGATATTGGCATGTATCGGACTGTAACTTCATGGGTTATGGCCCCTGATTGTACGAAAATTCACGTTTTTGTACGCCCACATTTTTATGTGGACGTATATTGTCGTCGCCCCTGTCCGTCCGTATGTCCGTCCGTCCGTCCACAATTTGTTTGTGGACTCTCTACAGGTCACAATTCTTATCCGATTTTGACGAAACTTGAAATATAGGTTTATCCCCAAAAGATCTCGGCTGCTTTCGATATTGGCATGTATCTGATGAAAACTTCATGGATTATGGCCCCTGATTGTACGAAAAATCACGTTTTTAGCTTGTGGACCCTATAGAGGTCACAATTTTGAACCGATTTTGATGAAACTTGACATGCATGTTTATAACCCAAAGATCTTGGTTCCTTTCGATATTTGCGCATATCGGAACGTAACTTCCTGAATTATGGCACCTGATTATACCCAAAATCACCTTATTTTAGCATGTGGTCCCTCTGGTGGTCACAATTATTATCCGATTTAATAAAACGGTTACCGTTACCGTTACACCGTAAGGAAGGTTGAGTTCGAATTTCGGGAAAATCGGACCAAAATTGCCATACAAAATGGCCGCCGTTTGTATGCGAATACTGTTAAAAAATTGTATATCATGGTTGTGGACCCTGTAGAGGTCACAATTTTAATTCGATTTTAAGGAAACTTGAAATGCATGGTTATAACCTAAAGATCTTGGTTCCTTTCGTTATTTGCGCATATTGGATCGTAACTTCCTGAATTATGGCCCCTGATTGTCCGAAAAATCGCCTATGGTCCCTCTGGAGGTCACAATTATTATCCGATTTGAAAAAACGTTTGACTCTATCAAGTCGAGTTCAAATTTCGAGAAAATTGGGCCATAATTGCCAGAAAAAATGGCCGCCGTTTGTACGCGAACAGTGTAAAAATATGGTATGTCAAAGTTGTGGACCCTGTAGAGGTGACAATTTTAATTCGATTTTGATGAAACCTGAAATGCTTGTTTATAACCTAAAGATCTTTATTCTTTTCAATATTTGCGCATATCAAATTGTAACTTAATGAATTATGGCCTTTGATTCTAGGAAAAATCACTTTTGGTATTGCTTGTTCTCTGTCTATCTCTCAAACAATTATTATCTGATTTAAAAAAAACCTCTGATTATATTACTGTTGCACCGTAAGGAAGGTTGAGTTCGAATTTCGTGAAAATCGTACCAAAATTGCCGAACGAAATGGTCACCGTTTGTACGCGAATATTGTAAAAATATGGTATATCATGGTTGTGGACTCTCTACAGGTCACAATTCTTATCCGATTTTGACGAAAAGTAACATTTCTAGGTTGTGTACCGTCACACCATAATCATTGTCGGCTTCGAATTTCATGAATATCAGACTGGAACTGACCAACAAAATGGCTGCTCCCAATACAGTATGAAATACAGGACTTAATGATGTAGGAAAAATCACTTTCGGTATGTCTTGTTCTCTATCCATCTCTCAAAAATGGGGGCGTATCCTGCCTGGCAGTGCCAGCCTATCTTTTAGCTTGTGAACAGTGTAGAGGTCACAATTTTGAACCGATTTGGATGAAACTTGAAATGCATGTTTATAACCCAAAGATCTTGGTTCTTTTCGATGTTTGCGCCTGTCGGATCTTAACTTCCTGAATTGTCCGAAAAATCGCCCTTTTCAGCTTGTGGTCCCTCTGGAAGTCAAAATTATTACCCAATTTAAAATAACATTTGATTATATAAGCGTTACACTGCAATGAATGTTGAGTTCGAATTTCATGAAAATCGGACCAAAATTGACGCACAAAATGACCGCCGTTTGTACGCGGATAGTGTGAAAATATGTTATATAAAGGTTGTGGACCTTATAGAGGTCACAATTTTGAACCGATTTTGATGAAACTTGACATGTATGTTTATAACCCAAAGATCTTGGTTCCTTTTGATATTTGCGCCCATTGGATCATAACTTCCTGAATTATGTCCCCGGATTGTCTGAAATATCGCTTTTGTTAGCTTTTGGTCCCTCTGGACGTTAAAATTATTATCTGATTTAAAAAAACGTTTGACTATATCACCGTTACATGGTAATGAAAAGAGAGTATGAAAATCGGACTAGAATTGACGGACAAAATGGCCGTCGTTTGTACACGAATAGTGTGAAAATATGTTATATCAAGGTTGTGGACCCTATAGAGGTCACAATTTTGAATCGATTTTGATGGAACTTGACATGTATGTCTATAACCCAAAGATCTTGGTTCCTCTCGATATTTACGCCTATCGGGTCATTACTTCCTGAATTATGTCTCCTGATTGTACGAAAAATCACCCTTTTTAGCTTGTGGTCCCTCTGGAGGTCACAATTATTATCTGATTTAAAAAAAAAACGTTTGATTATAACAACCCAAAAAATTCTAAGGATTTTCTAATAATCCCTTACTATGCGACAACTCTTTTTGACTGCCTGGACGATTTGGCTGCTGTGTGGGCGTATGTTTCGTTGCCTGGCAGCCTATTCTTTTATCTACTTTTAAATAGTATTAAATGACGTCAGTTAAACTTCTATCCATCAATGTAAGAGGAATTCGAAATGCCTTAAAAAGAAAAAAGATATTTAACTGGTTAAACGAACAATCACGTGCTTTTAATTTCCTTCAAAAACTCACAGCAGTGTATGCGATGAAACCGATTGGCAGAGCGAATGGGCTGATTGCATATTGTTTTCACACGGTTGAACTAACTCAGCAGGGACAGCTATTTTTTTAAAAAGTAACAACCACATAAATGTTATTAAAAACCAATCCGATGAAAAAGGTTATTTTAACATTTTAGTAATAAATATACTATTAAAAAAATAGTAGGGGATATTTGATTTTTAAGTGTTATTATAGTCACCTAATGAAACTGACGAAGAAACAAATGACAAAATGAAATGAAGTTCACATTCATCGATTTATTCCAAATGATCGTTAGACTAAGTAAGGCACAGACTGACCATTATAAGGGTAAAATGATACCCAGGGTCAAACAGCAAAGTTACCACAGCATCACAACAAAGTCAGTAACGAGTAAATCCTCCTCTGTTTGCGAAACAAGCATTGATCTGACGTTGCATACTCCTAATGAGATGTCTATGGTTATTTTGGTCCAGATTGTCCCATTCCTGTTCCAACGCAGTAGCAAGTTCTTGGACATTGGCAGGACGTTGTTGATGTTGACGTAACCTCTGTCCAAGCATGTCCCAGACATGCTCGATGGGGGAGAGGTCGGGACACAGTGCTGGCCAAGGTAATGTGGTGATGTTCTGTTGTTGGAGGTAACCTGTAACGATCCTGGCCCTGTGACATCTTGCGTTGTCATCCTGGAAGATGAAACGACGGCCATGACATTGTGCGAACGGCACAACATGGACTGCCAAGATGTTGTCCCGGTAGTACTGGCCTGTAACACGCCCTGCAACAACATGTAAAGCCGTTCTTCCAGCAACAGTGATGCCTCCCCACACCATAACAGAACCACCCCCAAATCGATCATGTCTGATGACATTGACGTCTCGGAAGCGCTCGTTTCGACGACGCCACACCCTCCTACGTCTGTCCAAAAAATCAACAGTGAACCTTGACTCATCTGAAAACATCACATTGCTCCAGAGTTGATTATCCCAGTGTTGACGATCCCTACACCAACAACGTCTTGCCTGAATGTGATGATCTCTCAAACAAGGGATCACGCGAGGACGTCGGGCGCGAAGGTGACCCCTATGCAGTCGATTCCAAATCGTCTGGCCACTCACTCTCACACCAGTGTCTGTTTGAAGACGAGCGCTGATCTGATTTGCTGTGATGACACGATTTCTCAAGGCCAAGGTACGGATAAATCGATCCTGGGCTTGAGTTGTCACCCTTGGTCGACCTGAGCGTGGTCTGTCCCGTACAGATTGTGTATCACAGTATCTGGACCATAGCCTGCTTATGACAGACTGAGAAACATTCATCGTCCGCGCCACAACCGCCTGTGTTGTGCCGATCTGTAGCATGCCAAGGTCAAGTAACCTTTCATTTTGGGTAAGCCAACGCATATCAAAATTTGTTTTCTGGTCACTAAAACAATTAAACTGATGTTTCCACCCTGGAATTCAATGCCACAATGACTGTAACATTCAAAGTCAGAGTCGTGCAAATCTTGGGTTGGACCCCCATGATGATCCCAAGCATCACCTGCATTCCATGCGGTAGCTATTGGTGCGTTTGGGCGTCACATGTAACTGGAAATGTTTCTTCTGTTAGGTTCTATAGTGACTTTTTTCGTAGTCATTTGCATATTTTAGTATTATGCCCCCAAAATCATATATCCCCTACTTTTTTTGAATAGTATATCTTTAATGATATCTTAGTTTTAGGCAATACATATAGCCCAAAATCTGACAATGACCAGTTCACTTATTATACAAGATTACTTAAATCTTTACAGCAGCGAGCCATGTAGTTGTCAATGGTAATTGGCAGAGATTTTAATAATGTCCTAAATGTTCAACTTGATAGATATGGCGGCAATTATAAACTGAAAAGAAAAGGCCAAACTGCCATATTCAATATAATTAATTATTTTAACCTTTTAGATATATTCCGAAATTTAAATCAAAATAATAATTTAAGCGTTTTACTTGGAAACAAAAGAAGCCATTGATACAAACAGTCGAGTTGATTTGTGGCTGATATCGGAAAAACTTCAAGATTGTATAAAATCATGTACAATAAACCCAATTCCTTAACCGATCACTCATCAATTCATTTACATATCAAAATAACTAATTATCCTCGCGGACCAAATCTTTGGATATTCAACTCTTCGTTGACGAAAGACAAAACATATACTAAATTGATAAAATCATCTATACCGATATGGAAAAGTAAATATTTTGATAAACAAAATAAAAACGGTTTATGGGACTTCATTAAATTTAAGATAAAGAAATTTTCTATAGGATATTCCAAAAGGAAACAAAAACTTAAAAAAGCTGTAAAAGTAAGTCTAACTGAGAAAATGATCGAGCTTGAATCTCTTATCAGTAAACAGGAACCTTGTGACAACAAAATTACCGAAAAACTTTATGATCAGTATACTGAGGTTAGACAACATTTACATTGATGAGACACAAGGAGTAATTATTAGATCCAAACAAGACTGGTATGAAAATGGTGAAAAAAACACAAAACTATTTTTAAACTTAGAAAAAGAAAGAAAATGTGCTACGACCAGACGATTCTACTATATTTGACCCCATTGAAATATCGGGTGAAATATTTCTATTTTATAAAAACTTATATGCTCGGAGAGATATGTCTTTTAAAAAGGAAAACAATTTTATTTTAGACCAGTAGAAAGGCTAAATGAATATCAGAAGGATTTATTTGAATTCAAAGTTGACTACATCGAACTTCAGAAGGCCTTAAACTCATTTAAGATAAATAAATCTCCAGGAAATGATGGTATCACAATTGAATTTTATCGACATTTTTGGCCTGATATTTATGTAATATTATTAGACTCGTATAACAGTAGCTTTGAAGTAGAATCTTTATCCGTAACACAACGTCAGTCAGTTATTAAACTCATTCCTAAAGGTAATAAAGATAGAACATGCTTAACTAACTGGAGACCCATTACGCTTGTTAATGTCGATGTGAAGTTGATGAGCAAAGTTTTGTCTAACAGATTAAAACCATTTTTAAACCAGTTAATACACCCCAATCAATCCGCGTCTATACCAGGTCGCCACATTCATGAAAATACCTGTATTGTCTCTGACTGCTTTGATCTTGCAAAACAAAAAAGAATAATAGGATTTCTTTTGACTATAGATTTCCAAAAAGCCTTCGATAGCATAAACCATAACTTTTTAATAGACGCTTTATCGTCGTACGGTTTCGGACGTAACTTTATTAGATGGATAAATACCCTTTACAAGAATATCACCTGTTGTGTAATAAACAATGGATTTACAACCCCTTATTATCATGTAAAACGACGTGTTCGACAAGGCGATCCAATGTCATCCAATCTTTTTAATTTGATCATAGAACTTTTGTTATACGCTATTAGAGACGATGTAAATATAAATGGAATAAAATTTGGTCGAAAATCTATAAAAGTTGTAGCCTTTGCTGACGATATAACGGCATTATTAAAAGATTTTAGCTCTGCACGACATTTACTTGAGATATTGAGACTTTTCGGTTTAGTTTCGGGGCTTATAATTAACGTTAATAAAACAGAGGCCATAGATTTAAATAGCTGTGATATGAATTTAATGCAAAAGTTAAAATCAAACGGTATAGTTTTATGCGAAAAATCTATAAAAATCCTCAGGATATCAGTAATACTGAAGTCTCATTTTTAGACGTTAAAGTCATCAATCATAACAACAAACTGGAAATCAGTAATACTGAAGTCTCATTTTTATACGCCCACATTTTCATGTGGACGTATTATGTCGTCGCCCCTGTCCGTCCGGACGTCCGTCCGGACATCCGTCCGTCCGTCCACAATTTGTTTGTGGACTCTCTACAGGTCACAATTCTTATCCGATTTTGACGAAACTTGAAATATAGGTTTATCCCCAAAAGTTCTCGGCTGCTTTCGATATTGGCATGTATCGGATCAAAACTTCATGGATTATGGCCCCTGATTGTACGAAAAATCACGTTTTTAGCTTGTGGACCCTATAGAGGTCACAATTTTGAACCGATTTTGATGAAACTTGACATGCATGTTTGTAACCCAAAGATCTTGGTTCCTTTCGATATTTGCGGCTTACGGAATGTAATTTCCTGAATTATGGCCCCTGATTGTCCGAAAAATCACCCTTTTTAGCTTGTGGTCCCTCTGGAGGTCACAATTATTATTCGATTTAAAAAACCGTTTGGCGTTTGATTATATCACCGTTACACCCTAAGGAAGGTTGAGTTTGAATTTCGGGAAAATCGGACGAAAATTGCTATACAAAATGGCCGCCGTTTGTACGCGAATACTGTTAAAAAATGGTATATCAAGGTTGTGGACCCTGTGGAGGTCACAATTTTGATTTGATTTTGATGAAACTTGAAATTCATGGTTATAACCCAAAGATCTTGCTTCCTTTCGATATTTGCGCATATCGGATCGTAACTTCCTGAATTATGGCCCCTAATTATACGCAAAATCGCCTTTTTTTTAGCTTGGAGGTCACAATTATTATTCGATTTAAAAAACTGTTTGATTATATTACCGTCACACCCTAAAGAAGGTTGAGTTCGAATTTCGGGAAAATCAGACGAAAATTGCCATACAAAATGGCCGCCGTTTGTACGCGAATACTGTTAAAAAATGGTATATCAAGGTTGTGGACCCTGTGGAGGTCACAATTTTGATGAAATTTGAAATTCATGGTTATAACCCAAAGATCTTGCTTCCTTTCGATATTTGCGCATATCGGATCGTAACTTCCTGAATTATGGCCCCTGATTATACGCAAAATTGCCTTTTTTTTAGCTTGGAGGTCACAATTATTATCCGATTTAAAAAAACATTTGATTATATTACCGTTACACCTTAAGGAAGGTTGAGTTCAAATTCGGGAAAATCACACCAAAATTGTCATACAAAATGGCCGCCGTTTGTACGCGAATACTGTTAAAAAATGGTATATCAAGGTTGTGGACCCTGTAAAGGTCACAATTTTAATTCGATTTTGATGAAACTTGAAATTCATGGTTATAACCCAAAGATCTTGGTTCTTTTCAATATTTGCGCATATCGGATCGTAACTTCCTGAATTATGGCCCCTGGTTATACGCAAAATCCCCCTTTCTTTAGCTTGTGGTCCCTCTGGAGGTCACAATTATTATCCAATTTAAAAAAACGTTTGATTATATCACCGTTGCACTGTAAGGAAGGTTGAGTTTGAATTTCAGGAAAATCGGACCAAAATTGACAGACAAAATGGCCGCCGTTTGTACGCGAATACTGTTAAAAAAATGATATATCATGGTTGTGGACCCTGTATAGGTCACAATTTGAATTCGATTTTGATGAGGAAGGTTGAGTTCTAATTTCGTGAAAATCGTTCCAAAATTGCCGGACGAAATGGTCGCCGTTTGTACGCGAATAGTGTAAAAATATGGTATATCATGGTTGTGGACTCTCTACAGGTCACAATTCTTATCCGATTTTGATGAAAAGTCACATTTCTAGGTTGTGTACCGTCACACCATAATCATTGTCGGTTTCGAATTTCATTAATATCAGACTGGACTGACCAACTAAATGGCTGCTCCCAATACAGTATGAAATACAGGACTTAAAGATGCAGGAAAAATCACTTTCGGTATTGCTTGTTCTCTGTCCCTCTCTCGAAAATGTGGGCGTATCCTGCCTGGCAGTGCCAGCCTATCTTTATACTTTAAAGTCATCAATCATAACAACAAACTGGAAACTAATTTATTCTGCAAAGAAACAGCCAGTCATCAATACCTTAAACCATCCAGCTGCCATCCTCATCATATCTTCAATTCAATAATTTACAGTGGAGCCATCCGCATTAAGCGTATTTGCAGCAAACCTGAATGGACCAGCTACCATTTAACTAAATTTGAAACCTACCTTAAACAATGCGGATATAAAAATAGAGTCATCTAAAAAGAATTTAACAAAGTCCATCAAAAAAGCAGAAATGAATTACTACAATACACTATTAAAGATTTTAATGTTAAGAAAGTTATACCTTGGGTAACTACCTATGACCCCCGTCAACCTAATTTACGTACCTTAGCTCAAGACACTTCAAGTTTAGAGACTAGTGCCCGTATGTCTAAACTACTGGATAATTCTAAAATTGTAATTTCACAGAAAAAATGCAGGACCATTGGTCAGTTGATAGAAGTAAACAGATTGAAAAAAACAGAAGTGGCTGTAATTAATAATAATTTTTATTTATAGAGGATGCAAACCTTGCAACAGACCGAAATGCAAAGCATGTGCAACTATGGAAACCACCAATCATATTACTAGTATAGACCAAAAAATTTTTTATATTAAAGCTAATTGTTTAAATTGCCACAGTTTTTATGTAATATACTGTATAACTTGTCAATTTTGCCCCACATTGTCACATTGCCCCACATTTTAATACACTCGGTCACGAATCTTATGTTTGCACTGTACTCGATAAAATCCCTCAGAATGATAGAACTAAACTTAATTGCTGAATCACTTTGGATCCACAGATTAAATACTGTATGGCCTTATGGTTTAAATGAAATGCCTGTAAATTAATTCTAAATTTTTTTTAACTTTACACCCTTTATAATTATTATGTCATCAATGTTATGACGTCATATTTACATTATGACATCACTTGTTACCATGACTAACCTTGAATTTCAACTGCATCATTTTTGTAACATATATTCTCTGAAGAAGTAGGTTTTTACCTACGAAACGTTAGATACTTTAAAAGATGGTTTTGTGATACCTTTGACTTTGTTTTTATCCACATTTTTTTAAATCGGATAATAATATATTAATATTGACCTCCTTGGGTCCACAACCTTAATATATTATTATCCGATTTAAAAAAACGTTTAATTATATCACCGTTAAATGGTAATAAAGGTTGAGTTCGAATTTCGCGAAAGTCGGACCAAATTGACGGACAAAATGGCCGCCGTTTGTACGCGAATAGTGTTTATAACCCAAAGATCTTGGTTCCTTTCGATATTTGCGCATATCGGATAGTAACTTCCTGAATTATCGCCCCTGATTGTACGAAAAATTGCCTTTATTAGCTTGTGGTCCCTCTGCAAGTCAAAATTATTACCCGATTTAAAAAAACGTTTCATTATATCACCGTTACACTGCAATGAATGATGAGTTTGGATTTCATGAAAATCGGACCAAAACTGACGGACAAAATGGCCGCCGTTTGTACGTGAATGGTGTGAAAATGTTATATTAAGGTTGTGGACCCAAGGTTGAGGTCACAATTTTAATATGATTTTGATGAAACTTGACATGTATGTATATAATCCAAAGATCTTGGTTCATTTCAATATTTGCAACCATTGAATCGTAACTTCTTGAATTATGGCCCCTGATTGTCCGAAAAATCTCCCTTTTTAGCTTGTGGTCCCTCTGGAGGTCAAAATTATTATCCGATTTTGAAAACCGTTTGATTATATCACTGTTATATGGTAATGAAGAATGAGGTTGAATTTCGTGAAAATCGGACCAAAATTGACAGACAAAATGGCCGCTGTTTGTACGCGAATAGTGTGAAAGTATGTTATATCAAGGTTGTGGACCCTTTAGAGGTCACAATTTTAATTCAATTTTAATGAAACTTGAAATACATGATTTTGGTTCCATTGCATATTGGATCATAACTTCCTGAATTATGGCCCCTGATTGTACGAAAAATCACCTTTATTTATAGCTTGTGGTTCCTCTGGAGGTCACAATTATTACCTGATTTAAAAAAAACGTTTGATTATAAAAACCAAACAAATTCTAATGATTTTCTGATAATCCCTTTATATGGAACAACTGTTGTTGACTGCCCGGACGATTTAGCTGCTGTGTGGGCATATGTTTCGTTGCCTGGCAACCTATTTTTAGGACTTCAGGTGGTGGGTGTCTTGGGTTAAGTTTTATATATTTGATTCTCTTTGACAAGAGGTCAAAAACAGTGTTTCTCCATTCTCCAAAAGATTCTAAAGGTGCACGAAATTTATCAGACCAAGCTTCTATGCATTTCCGGATTTGAGATTTTACATGTAGATTATTATGTAATTTTTTGAAGTTAGTTTCACTTGGTTGTTCTCGAAATTGTGGCCCAAAGATTTTTGTCTTCAACAATATCGAAGTTTCCTGTCAATATATGGTCATGAAACTTATCTTTAAAAGGAGAGTTATTGCATTGACAAGTGGTGTTATTGTAACTGTCAATAAATTCTTGAACGTTAAGGTTTGCAATAGTTTCATGGTAGTTAAATATTTTATTACGAATTGGAGGTAAAAATTTGTATATGACTGTAGGTGAAATTTTTGGGATAGTATCTGGTATAGATTTTATTACTGATCTATCTCGAAAGATTCTATTCAATCCTATGTCTTGTATATGTTTACAGTAGAACTTGCTCGGGCGTGCACTCCTAATCAGCGAACACTTGCTTCAACGAGCACCAAAAAATCCCCCCGAGCGATTTTTAAGTAATTTAACCTCTACTAAACACGCACCTGTTCAACGCGTGCAACGGGCACCACGATTAATTCCCTCCGTAAAAATTCTACTGTTTCAACGGTCACTCCTCTAACAAAACATCGCCCATTCAACGGCCATTGTTGAATGATACCATCTTGTCGTTCTTTCTTTTAAACACTCTCGCTAATCCCGTGAGTAGAAGTTAATTAACTGGACCCCCACTGATCAGGTAAAAAGAAATGTAAAAATAACAATCAACCCGGGATTATCTGTTAATTAATCTTTTGTTTTATTAACACTTAACGGAACATTATTTGATACTGATTGAATAAAATGGAAGTACCGAGTTTTTTCCATTGCAACTTTGTTGTTAGACTTTTTAGCGCCCCCTATAATATTACATACAGAGTTACGCCCCCTGTAAATCGGTGATAAAATCAGCGATGGATTTTTTGTTGATGTGCTTTTTTGATAAAATAAAATTAATTCATCGATTTGCTTCACAAAAATGGATAAATATTATCGAATGCATCACAGTGGTAGAAAGTAGTATCGAAGGTTGGTACAAAATGACAAGTTTACAGAAGCTATGTTCGAGATTTGAGTAAAGAATTTTCGTTCGGCGCAAGATTCAACGGCGCTCAAATTTATCGATGCAAGTATTGATGTTCGCTCCCAATGCACCCAAGCGTAATTAATTTATGTCAGCACAAAAAGCGCCGAGATTTTATTAAGTGGTCGCGTAATCGCTAAAATAGTTGGGGTGGGAAATTCTCAAATTCACGGCATTTTGAAACGCTTTTAGACGCTATGAGTATGATGAAAGTAAAAGAAATATTGGAGGCCAGAGACCCAGTATTACTAAACAAACACGTATACGCGACTACTTTTAATTCACAGCTAGATAAAAAGTACATGTATTGTTATACTACATGAATAAAACAATATATGCAATCTATATCTTTATTTTTTGTGGGAGGGGTTGGGGCAATATTGGATACCTCTAGTCAAAGAGCACCTCCATTAAGCAAGCATTTTTGAATTTCCCTTGGGTGCTTGCTTAATACAAGTTCTACTGTATCTGTACAAAGTATTTTGCATAATACTTCGGGTTTTTTCTTATGTACTTTACGAGGTTGTGCTGAATGTTTAGGTGAAAATTTACTATTTATCAAACCGGTAATAACATCGTAATATTGAGGAAGAAAGCTTTCATTAAGTTAATTATAATTATATAATATCCTGTATGAGGACACCAAGTTTCTTACAATTTGTCGGGCTAGATTAAGTACACAAGATGCACAAGACAATTTGTCAGGAGTATGGCATTGGCATACAGAATACAAATCGTTCAGAATACTTACTGGATCTTTTTGAAATTTCGATTTTTTTATAGAACGTTTTTTATTTTGAAAATTATGGTCAAGTTTTTTGTAACAATTTCTGGTGATTAAAGCGTTTTCATTATGGTTGTTGTAATTGTTATTTTTATACGCCCACATTGAAATGTGGTCGTATATTGTCGTCATCCCGTCCGTCCGTCCGGCGTCCACAAGCATAAAAACTGATTAAGAGTAACAACTCATTATGTAATTATCAGAAAATCATTAGAATTTGATTGCTTTTTATAAAGTTTTACCCTACGCTAACAATTAGTATATACATGAAACATCTAATATCATGGATTTACCTGTTCAGTTATCAAAATTCATTGAAAATCAAAATACTTGTTCGCTTCAACACCTTAAACTCTGTGTATCAATCTGAAGTCTATAGGCTAAAGTAAATACCCGATTGACTTTAAATTCATACACATTGTTTAAGGTCATGAGACGAAGAAACCTATTTTTTTACAACGATTTCCGATAATAACTACCAGAGTTATGGCCCTTGATCTCTTCAAAAAATCTTGTGGACGCTCTTGAGGCCAAAGTTAATATCCGATTGACTTTAAATTTATACACAGTGTTTAAGGTCATGAGACAAAGAAGCCTATTGATTTTCAGCGATTTCCGATAATTAGTGCCAGAGTTATGGCCCTTGATCACTTCAAAAAATCTTGTGGACGCTCTAGAGGCCAAAGTTAATATCCGATTGACTTTAAATTTATACACAGTGTTTAAGGTCATGAGACAAAGAATCCTATTGATTTTCAGCGATTTCCGATAATTAGTGCCAGACATATGGCCCTTGATCACTTAAAAAAATCTTGTGAACGCTCTAGAAGCCAAAGTTAATATCTGATTGACTTCAAATTTATACACAGTGTTTAAGGTTTAAGTGAGACAAAGATTCCTATTGATTTTCAGCGATTTCCGATAATTAGTGCCAGACATATGGCCCTTGATCACTTTAAAAAATCTTTTGGATGCTTTAGAGGCCAAAGTTAATATCCGATTGACTTCAAATTTATACATAGTGTGTACAGTCATGAGACGAAGACGTCTATCGATTTTCAATAATTACTGCCAGAATTATGGCCTTTGATCACTTCAAAAAAATCCTGTGGAAGCTCTAGAGGCCAAAGTTAATATCCGATCGACTTTAAATTTACACACAATGTTTAAGGTCATGAGACGAAGAAGCCTATTGATTTTCAGAGATTTCAAATAATTACTGCCAGAGTTATCTCCCTTGATAATTTCAAAAAATCTTGTGACGCTATAGAGGCCAAACTTATCATCCGATTGACTTCAGATTGATACACAGAGTTTAAGGTGTTGAAGCGAACAAGTATTTTGATTTTCAATGAATTTTGATAACTGAACGGCTAAATCCATGATATTAGATGTTTCATGTATATACTAATTGTTAGCGTGGGGTAAAACTTTATAAAAAGCAATCAAATTCTAATGATTTTCTGATAATTACATAATGAGTTGTTACTCTTAATCAGTTTTTAGTGTATTACAAATGTTTCATTACCGAAAAAAGTTAAAAAATGCGACAACCCTTGTTGACTGCCCGGACGATTTAGCGGCTGTGGGCATATGTTTTGTTGCCTGGCAACCTATCTTTAAATCTATCATTAAGGCCATAAGGGAAAATGGTCTGTTGTTTGATAATCCAATTTTCTTCTGCGTGAGTTCTTTTTTGTGTAACAGCAGGATCAATTTTGCCATTAGTGAGGTGTCCAGAACCGGGAAGTTTTTCAATTATTTGTATACGATATCCAAATTCTTTACAGGGATTTTGTTTAAAATGTTCATATAATAGTTTCTGTGTATTTTCAGAATTTCCTGCAGATCTATGATTATTAAATCTAGTTTTACATGATTTACTTGTTTCCCCAACATACTGTAATTTGCAGTAATTGCAGGTTAATAAATATACTATATTTTGTGTATTACAATTAAAGGACAATATTGGTGCCAGTCATTATCACATATGTGATAGAACTGATTAAACACTTTCCAAATATAATATTAACATAGAGATCATCACTACCATAGGGGAGTAATAAAGGATTCATCAATCGGAAGTGACGAACGCCAAAGGAAAACACGAGTTATCTCTCTATGTGAATGACTGAAGTGACGACTGATGACAGATAGACGGCAGAATTTCTGCTCACTAATAACTCCTTCGAAGACAAAAAGTTGTTATATGGGACCGCAAGAGGATATCTGATGATTCAATAAAGTAATTAAGTGTCATAAGACAAGAGAACACGGAAAAAATAGAAATACTCCGTACAGCCCCTTGCTTTTATTCCTTCTATAGGGTAGACCGGGGCACATTGAACCATTTTGTTCACATAGATGTTTGTATCACAAATGAACAGTACTCTTTTTTGAAAGGGTACTGTTCATTTCTGATACACGGCTACTTTTACGAAAGTGTATTGTTCATTTCTGATACACGGCTACTTTCATGCCATGGATTGGAAATGAACAGGACAGTTTCATCAAAGGTTGCCATTGGCAACGAGTAGAAGTGGGATGTAAAGATAAATATAAAAACACATATAATACATCTTGGTCTAACTAACAAACCAAATTATATAAATAATACTGAATGGATCTTCATTAATCATGTAATTATTTTAACTAAATTCTATATATATCGGGCTAAACTACGAAACGAAATACTCAATATTAATAATGAAAGCTTCTTATTAGAACATGCTAAAATGGAGATTGAGATATCTCCAGATTTGTACCTAAATAAATGGAAATATCTTTTTAGGAATTAACAGACTGCCTCCATAACGATTCCCCATTGATGGATTTATGTACTTAGATCTGTGTATATTAGGAACCCTGCGATTTACCGTTTATATAGAACAATGGTATTTTATTTGTTAAGATATAAATGTACTTAATATGTGCTTGTAAAAAAATTGACGTAAATAAATTACATAATATGCGACAACTCTTGTTGACTGCCCAGACGATTTAGCTGCTGTGTGGGCGTATGTTTCATTGCCTGGCAACCTATTTTTTAGCTTGTGGTCCCTCTACAGATCACAACTATTATATCACCGTTAAACCTTAACAAAGGATGAGTTCGAATTTCCTGAAAATCAAACCAAAACTGCCGAACAAAATGGCCGCTGCTTATATGTGAATAGTGTAAAAATTTGGTATATTAAGGTTGTGGACCATGGGTTCCATTTCGGCCGTATATGCCGGTCGGGACCTACGGCTTTGGAAAATGACCGAATCTGGATCAAACCTGTAGGTCATTTTGCACGCCGGAAAAATAGCATATTTTGTGCTAAATCATAAAATCCGGGAGACGACGAAACTCTGTGCGTGGCGTGATGTAAACTATCGGGCATAATAAAATTAACAGTGTTCAGTAGCCCACGAATGGAAACCACTGCCAATCAATTATCCTTGTGTATATTGCTCTAATCACAATTAACAAAGGGGCTACATCAAACAGATTAAAAGCTCAACATTTAATCAATTTACTTAGTTTTGTTTTGTTTTATAATTAGTAATAATGTGAGCGTGATCATTCTTGAGTTGTTGTAAATTTTCCTGCGAGGATGACAGTTCCGCCCCGAAAAACAAAGTCAGCCGTAAATTCCCTACTAAATGGTTACAGATATTCCCGTGGTTAAGATATGATATTCCCACACAAAAATATGTATTCCCAGGTGTGTTTTTAATCCATTTATTCCGTTTATATAACAATCGATTAACGTCATTTTGGTTAAAACAATGAGCTTTTACGATCGCCGCCATTTTGAAATATGTGCAAATATCTTTACATGTTATAGAGTTAAAATACTAGCACGATATTATTTGAGCTCTCAAAATATCAATACGAGTTAATAAATTGATAAGTTTAAGAATTATGTTAATTATTGTACATGTGTATTACTCTGAATTATTTACGTGTGCTAATCATTCGGAACTGTCACGTACGCCACTGAGAACCGGGATTCTAGCACCAAAACATAATTAAAACCAAGTTACGATGTTCCTTGAGCATGAAAAATCTTGACGAATTAATGAGAATTTCTATGAAGGGGCCACCACTTGCAGACTTTCAACTGGCAATGTGCTTTACAGAAATGGAAATCCTGTAGAAACCGACGAGTATATACGGGTGATCTAAACAAATTAAGAAAATACTGTACTTTCGATAAATGAATGCATCTTCTTATTGTTATACTTTATGAATGTATAAATAACTAAATGATAATAATTGATTACATGTGTTCTTTTATTTATTAGGGGGATAGGTGGGTGGGTATATAAATGTTGATGTGAGATTGATTTTTTGTGTGACTGTCCTTGACCCAATTAAAGTCGATCGACATTCCGATAGCATGTAGTTTTTGGCTTCTTATTATGTGCTTAAAATAGCACCACTTTCTCCATGAGAAAAATGTCCGATTGGGAAAATTTTGAAGTGGAAGCCCTGTTGTGGACCCTGTAGTGGTCACAATTATAATCAGATTTTGATGAAACTTGAAATGCATGTTTATAACCCAAAGATCTAGGTTCCTTTCGATATTTGCACATATCAAATTATAACTTCATGAATTATGACCCTTGATTATGGCCCTTCATGAATTATGGCCCTTGATTCTTTTTACCTTGTTCTCTATCCATCTCTCAAAAATGTGGGCTTTTCCTGCCTGGCAGCTGCTGGTTGACAATTAAGCCAGACCTTAGCACGTTGAACTGGTAGTATACTTGAATTCTAATGTCTATTTTTTTACAGCAACAATTATTCATCAAAATGCAAACACTTTATTGATAATACAGATATGATAGATCCTCAAAATATTAAAAAAGAATTTGAAATTTTGAACTTTGATCCATTACAGTTAGAGACAGGTAACTTTATATGTAATTTCTCAATTTATCTGTATGTCCACAATTTCTTGTGAATACACAGCTGTTTTCAAAGTAGTAAATAACTCGGGTTTAAGTACAATATCATATTTTATATGTACTCATGGAAATATGGTCGCATATTGTCGTTGGGCAGTCGTCCACAATTCTACAAACTACATTTATTGTCTGATTGTTGTTTACATTAGTGAGTTGGAGAAGATTATCTAATTTCAGTAATTGAGGTTAATTTCTTCTGGACTTATGGCCCTTGTTTCATGTCATTGCACCTTGTCAAAAGTTATCATCAGATTTGGATGAAATTTATAAACATTATTTAAATCAGATGAAAAGCTTATTAAATTTCAGTAATTTCCCTTATTTATATGTCTTAAGAATTATGGCCCATGTTTCATTTTGTCGAACACTGAGAACACTGTAACAACAAAAGTTATCATTCGATCAGTAAGATATTTATATGCATTATTTAGATTAGTAAAAACAAATCTGTATGATATTTATGATATTATTAATTTTCAACAATATCAGTTAATTACTTCTACAGTTATGGCCCTTGTTTCCTTTTGTCAAACACTGTGATAGCTCCAACAACGATTTCGATCTGCATGATATTTATATGCATTATTTAGATTAGTAAAAGGAAGAAGCTTATTGATTTTCATCAATTTCTGTGAATACTCTAACAACAAAAGTTTTCTTTCTTATTTCACTATGTTGCACTTTATAAAAGCTCCAAGACAAAAGTTATCATCCGATATGTATGAAATTTATACAAATGATTTAAATTCTATTGAATTTCAGCAATTACCATTAATTATGTCTTGAGTTATTACCCTTGCTTCACTTTATTGAACCTTGTGCATGCTTATAGTGAGGAAAGTTATCATCTGATCTGTATGAAATTTATATGCATCATTTAAATTAGTGAAACAAAGAATCCTATTGAATTTCAGCAATTTCCCTTAATTTCTTCTGGAATAATGACCAGTGTGGCACATTGTAAATGGTCCAATGGAAAAAGGTATCATCGGATCTGTATGAAATTTATTTGCAGCATTTAGATTAGTGAAAGGATGAAGCCTATTTGTTATATCTCCCCGGTCATATATCTCAAGGATTGCATCGGATTTAACTCAGATTAAAATACACACATACGAATCTAATCAAACATGTTTTATTCCTGTTAGTCTTATACACGCAACTCTAATTATACTAACAATAGAGGGGTACAACAATTGAAATAGTGATCACGTGTAATGACACGTATATAAGTAACCTTATATGGAATACATACATATTCATCAGACACTACACTATTGAATTTCAACAATTTCCAATGATTACTTTTCGAGTTATGAACCTTGTTTTACTTTGGAGAACAAGTGAATGCTCGAATGACAAAATTTATCATTCGGTATATATAAATTTATAATATGCATTATGCAATTGTCTTGTAAATGCCCCAAATTACCTATGAAAGACTAAGTATGCGACAAGTCTTGTTGACTGCTGGACGATGTTGTTGTAGGCATATTTTTTGTATCTAGACCTAATAATAATTTGCTTTTACATACACAAGAGGCACCTGCAGAGCTGACAAAAAATAAAAAAAAAAAAAATCCTTGTAGATTAGACTTTGAGCAATCTTCCATTCAAATTTTCAAAATTTTTGTCAATTGTACTGTTGCACCCAGGGGCGTACATAACGATTTCGTTTGTGGGGGTTGTTTAGCCAAAATGCGACCGACTGATGTACATGCCCCCGCCCCACACACGCCACTGGTACTACAAACTGGGCAGTTCACTATAATCGAGAATATGATAGTGCTGAGACAGTATAAGGCAACTGAGGAGTAGAAGAATGATTTTAAAATGGAATCGAGCGCCGCAGACGCGAAAAAATTTCAGATATGTAACCGAGTAGAAGAATGATGTTATAATGGAATCGCGCCAAAGGCGCGAAAAAAATTTCAGATATGTAACAGAGCTTTTAAATTTTTGGGACTGGGGTTGATAAGAAATGGGACAGAATCTTGAGGCTTATCTGTCAATTTCGCTTGTTTTATGTTTATCTCATTAATTCAATTAGTCGGAGACCGACTGCGGTGAGTAATTTTTGGAGACCGACTATTTTTTGCCGTGGTAGAAAACATTTCATAGAACAACATACATGTACTCACAACAGAATAAGAGTGACAAGCAGACATGGTTATTTTATACTATAGTTTTGAGTGTCGTATGCAATTTAGGCACACAGATTCACACAAATACGCAGCATTTGGGATCTATTCTGGCATTGCTTTTGAGACCGACTGCAGTGACTGCACTTATTTTGTGACCGACTATTTTTCTCCCTTGGTGAAATTTTGTTGTTAGACCAATTTAACATACTTACAACAGAATAAGAGTGACGTATGCAATTTAGGCTCACGGATTCACGCAAATATATAGTATTTGGGATCTATTCTGGCATTGTGTTTGAGACCGACTGCAGTGACTGCTTTTATTTTGAGCCGACTATTTTTCTCGCTGGGTTACATTTTGTTGTAAGACTAACATTATACTCACAACAGAATGAGAGTGAAACACAACATCTTTTCAAAAATGATAAGTTGACAAGGTTATTTTATACTAAGACTGCTCCTATTTTGCGACCGACTGCACTGATTTTGCAACCGACTATTTTTATACTAAAGTTTTGCGTGAGTAGCGTGACGTATACAGTGAGTACTTATTTTGAAACCATCTACCTCTACTTTGTGACCGACTGCACTGATTTTGCGACCGACTATTTTTTTTGTGTGAGTAGCGTGACGTATACAGTGAGTACTTATTTTGATACCGACTACATTTACTTTGCAACCAACTGCACTGATTTTGCGACCGACTATTTTTCTACAAAAGTTTTGTGTGAGTAGCGTGACGTAATCTTATTTTGATACCGATTACCTCTACTTTGCGACCGACTGCACTGATTTTGCGACCGACTATTTTTTTTGCTGGGGGGGTGTACACCCTCCCACACCCCCCCACATTTACGCCCCTGGTTGCACCTATGTTTACATTAGGACCTCTATATATATATATATATATATAGCTAGTGATCATTACTAGTGTTGGAGAACTCCTTTCTTTATTTCTCTTTTCAAATTTCAGGGAATGCAGCGATTGTCATGACTAAAAATGGAAAAACTGGAATAGGAAAAATCATAAATACTGCTAATATAGAGAAAACTAACGCTTTTGAAATACTCTGGTATAAAGGTAATTTGGATTTGAAACCAATTTGTAATGCAGCTAAAAGGCTGTCTATTGATCGTTTAACAGCTGAATATGTTCATTACAGATTTTTATATGTCCACATTTTGATGTGAAACTTCCAATCAATAGAAACAAAAAAACACAAACCAAAAGAAGATGGTTTGCTGGAATCAATTTTGACTAAGTTAAAATGACGAATTTGATATTCAGATAAGTTGATATACAATAAGTAATAGAATACAATATCAAAAAAAACATCGTTTTATCCAACGTTCCATCAGTAAAAATAATAATTTCTTCAGAGATGAAGAAGTAAATACAATTTTTTATTTAGGTCTTCATCCCTGAAGAAGTTAGTATTTTTACTGACCAAACGTTAGATAAAACGTGTTTTTTTTTTTATATTGTATTCTATTAATTATTGTATATCACATTTTCATGTGGACGTATATTGTCTTCACCCTGTCTGCCCGGACCTTCGTATGTCTGTCCGTCCGTCCACAATTTGTTTGTGAACACCCTACAGCATGGTTCCCGCGGTCCTTGAAAATCCTTGAATATCCTTAAATTAAAAATTTCATTTTCAAAGTCTTGAATATCCTTGAATTTCGCGGAAATAGGAAAATATCCTTGAATTTCAGTTGAGATCCTTAATTTTGTTGGTAATACTAGTAAGTTGATCTGAAAATCCCATTTAGATTATAAGTAATGCTGGTTATACTAAACAATAACTCTGAGTCTCTGACATATACCTGTAAATCAACTGATCTAAATAAACAGCTGTGTTTTGTCACGTAATTACAAAATAAGCCAATGACATTTACCGTTAGGCAACCAAATACTCTCACGTGACTCCATTGTCCAATTAACATACTAGAAGCAACTACACTGACTAATCAAAATCGGCATTAGTAATTACATTAAACAATGCATAATAACGAAAAGGGAAATAACTCTTTTTTAAAAATGGCGGGAGTTTTCCCCGGTGTGCCGAAAGTCGATCTGTAATAATGAAAAACAGTTTATGTCTTCAATTCCTTTTAAATATGAGATTATAGCGATAGTTGGTAATGTTTTGGTTGTTTTTAAGATGAAAAATTGTAACTTTAGGCTAAAATTGTCCATGAAAATCCTGGAATTTGACGTATATTTATCCTTGAATATCCTTGAAAAAATGTTTGACGAAGCCGCGGGAACCCTGTACAGATCACAATTCTTATCCGATTTTGATGGAACTTAAAATATAGGTTTATCTGTAAAAGATCTTGGTTCCTGTCGATATTGGCTATATGGGATCGAAACTCCATGGATTATGATACGAAAAATCATGTTTATAGCTTGTGAGGACTCTTAAGAGGTTTTGATGAAACTTGAAATGCATGTTTATAATCCAAAGATCTTGGTTTCTTTTGATATTTGCGCATATCGGATTGTAACTTCCTGTATTATGGCCCCGTATGGTACGAAAAATCACGTTTTTAACTTTTGGTCCCTCAGCTCAAGAGGTCACAATTGTTATCTAATTTAAAAAACGTTCGGATAAATCACTGTTACACTGTATTGTTCGTTCAGTTATAATTTTGCGAAAATCAAACCAAAGCAGTCGCCCTCCTCTCTACGCAAATAGTGTAAACATCTGGTATATTCAGACCCTCGAGAGATCACAATTGTTATCCAATTTTGATGAAAGTTTAAATGCATCTTTATAACCCAAAGATATTGGTATTGGTTCGTAATTTCCTTAATTATGTCCCCTGATTCTACGAAAAAACATGTTTTGAGCTTTTGTTCCGTTTAGAAATAGAGGTCACAATTACTATCTGATTTAAAAAACTGTAGGAATATATATCACTGTTACTCCGTAATGCTGATTGAGTTTGAATTTTGTGAAAATCGGACGAAAACTGCCAGACAAAATGGCCACCCCTCTACGCAAATAGTGTAAGCATCTGGTATATCAAGGTAGTGGACTATCTAGAGGTCACAATTTTGATCTGATTTTGATGAAACTAGAAATGCATGTTTATTAGCCAAAGATTTTGTTGCTTTTTGATAGTTGTGCATATCGGATTGTAACTTCCTGAATTATGGCCCTGATTGTACGAAAAATCATGTATTTAGCTCGTGGTCCCTCTAGAGGTCACAATTATCATCTGATTTACAAAAAATTTAATATATCACTGTAATGTTGGTTGAGTTCAAATTTTCGCGCAAAATCAGACCAAAACTACCAGACAAAATGGCTGCCCCTCGTACGCAAATAGTGTATAAGGTCTTGTATATATCAAGATTTGGACCCTCTAGGGCCGTTGTACCCAACCTTTTTGGAGGTCCCGTACAGTCACCGTGTTCTACCTGATTCCAGTGAAACTTAGTTTGATCAAATATCACTTTATTTGCATAATTTTACAAGTAGAACACGATTACCTCCTTTGTTTTTCTATTGCCCCCCCCCCTCCCTAAATAGCTATCTTCAAACATTTGAAATTGAAGATGAAGATGATATTTTTGCCAATATTTGCAGTAGTGAATTATAGGATTAATAGGATTATTCTTTAACAAGGTAGGATTGTTTGTAGATATCATCTATTTTAAGGCTTTATTTTAATATATGAAATTATAGCTTTAAACAAAACGTGTGAATATATCACCGTTACACACCAAGATCTTGGTTCCTTTTTATAGTCGTGCATATCCGAATGTAATTTCCTGGATTATGTCCCCTGATTGTTCAACAAAACGCATTTAAAGTCATATTATTTTTATCGCTCTTTCTCTGTCTATCTCTTGTCTATTCAGTTGAAGGGGAAAGAGGGGTTCAAAATGCCACAACAAAACTCATGGCAACTGTCAAACCACTTTGCCATTGTTGACTGTGACACTGACAATTAATTATTTTTTAGGTATCATGAATTCACGCTTTTGATATATAATAAGCTGAGCCTTGTTGTCTGTTCTAGTTTTACGAAAAATTTCATTTTCTTGACAGGTGAAATAGGAAAAGATCGAACATATTCTCTCTGTGGTGAAGAAGATACTTCATTTGGTGTAAGCTTTCTTAGTTCCTATTATCTTTGATTTATAGGGATGTATATATTGACATCTCACCTGTCCATCTGTATGTCCATCCACACTTCCCTGTTAACATGTATGTCCACATTGTCTTGGGGCATTTTTAAATTTGTGCTAAAATAAGTTGAAAATATCTGTGAATTCATGAGTCAAAGTTATTAATCTGATTTTGATGGATCTTGGTTATAATAACAGGGTTATTACCCTAGACATAACAAAAGAGCATTCAAAATAGCTTGTGAAAGCATCCCGTGTTGTTTTCTTTTTCATATTAGATCATTAAAATGTCATTAGCTGTAATGTATGCCAGCCCTACCTTAAAGTAGTTAAACACTCAGAAGTCAAGATTTAGTTTATTTTGATAAATTTACAATTAATGATGTTTCAGTTTAATACATACATACCAGTAATTATATTGCAAAACTTAAAGCGGACCAATTGAGTATAATTTTATTACTGTATTTGATAAGATAATTAATGACTATCTTGTATTTTATTTTGCAGCATGGAAAAACAGTTTATTTACTAGAAACCTCCATGGTAAGTAGAAATAATGATACTGTAAGGACACATTTTTAATTTGGAAACAAAGAGAAGATGCCCCTTAAATTTCTTGTGTTATAAATTGACTTTTACATGTAAAAACAAGATTACGGTCGCACAAATAACTACAACAAAATGTTCCTATCTTAAAGATGCATTATGTAAGATTTAGATACAGAGCTTGATGTTCTTGCTGTAATAGTTCGAAAATACATAATGAAAAATAAATAATGCATCTGCAATAAAAAATTAATGGAATTGCTGATGTTTTAAATAGACATACATCTTATTTCAGATACCTGTAAATAATTTGATTTGTTCCTTCAAATATGATTTCCACAACAATATACCAGATGTTTTAAATGATGAGATTAATAAAGTTCTCCTCTTTAAAAATGTATGAACAGATCTCCAACCTGGGCTTTAATTTGGAACATTTTAAAACTCTTGTTTTAAGTTGTTGTACAGAAAGAATTTCTAAATGTAGAATAAAAATAATGTTATGATAATGTGTCAGACTTAGTGTCAGCCGTTCAGTAGGATACAGACAGAAATTGTTTTACTATAGTGTCAGAAGTTCCCAAAGTGTTTACTAAGAAATAATATTTATAAATTATGTCATCTTTTATGTGTGTACCATGTAATTAATATTGTGGTAAATATTCCCCAAATGTCAACAATAAAATGTGAAATATTTCAGAAATGTTTAAATACTATTAAAGTGTTGAATGTTTCCAAGATGTGTACAGTAGAAATACTGTGAAGTGTTAAATTTTGCAAAGTGTATACAGTAGAAAACTACGTTTTTAAGTGTGATCATTATAAATTCTATTGAGGGTGTGAAAATTATAAACTCTATTAAGTGTTTGAACAGTAGAAATACTATTAATTAAAGTGCTAAATTTTGCATTGTAACAGTTGAATAAGTATGACAGTGTTAAATTTTTATGTGTGAATTTTGGAAATATGGTTAAAGTGTTAAATGTTCCCAAAGTGTGTACAGTAAAAATACTTGTACATGTACAGTTATATTATGAAAATGTTAGTCGGGTAAAGATAAACTATATGGAGTGGATAGCTAGAACAAATTGCAACAGAATTTTTCTTGACAGAATCTGGTAGAGGGGTTCCTGAAGGTCTCCCAAACAAAAATCGCCCAAAATAAAAAGATAGGTTTTCAAGTAATTAGCATTAATCAAATATGGCCGCTGTTAGAACCTTAAAACTCCAATAATATATGCCATGGATGGTTTAGTTTGGAGGGTGTAAATACCAGGGGTCAGTTGCTCAAAGCTCTGTTAACTTTTAACGATCCGTTAACATGGAGTAAATGAAACGTTTACTTAACGGAGAGAAAGGTTGTTGCTGGAAGCCCTGTTAACTTTAACGGATAATGAAATTGACTTTCCAGCAACAGAATTTTAACCGTTACCAAACGACACATGAAAGATAACGATCCGTTAGTTTAACGGATCGTTAAAATAACTTAGTTTTGAGCAACCGGCCCCAGATCCTGCATGTGAGATAATTAAGCTGCGAAAAACATAAGGAAAATAAAGTAAAGTTTGTATTGACTTCTAGATATGTACCTATGTGTATGAAATCGGTTTATTATATTTAAAAAACAAGATGTAACAGATAAACAATTATAGTAAGAATATATAATTATGAAAAATATATATATATTTTGTGTCAGCACACTTTATATATTTTCATGGTTTACAGTGAATCAAAGTAATGTGCCTATATTATTTGGAGATATATATGTGTGTGGACGCTATTTGTAACAATCATGTCTCCGAACAGTTAATCCATGGACCGTGTATAGATGGACAGGCAACGACCATGAAGCCTTTAGAATTCTGTGCCGAGGCAAAAAGCTGACCTGACAATCGTAACTAAAATAATATTACTTCGCGCAATTACCCGTATCAAGTTTAACTGCAAAGAAACAGAAATCAATTCATATTTTTATTAATCTTGCTACACTTTTTTTCAACCCATACAAAGATAGACTACTGATGATTGGGGTGAAAATGTATCAAAAACATCGTTTTTTGAGTACATTGGACTCCATAGACGAACATGTATCCGAAAAAAACATGTCGAGTTTTCATTAAAAACAAACCTACTAAAATCACTCTTTTTATTTTTAATTCTGTACAACTAATCATCATACCAGACAGTATTATATCTGAACTTCACTTTCATAATTTTAAAATCCGTCATACATACGGGAATTTGAATTATTAAGCAAAACCAAAATGCCTTCAAAAATTACGATAATACTGAAATCGATCATTTCACAATTTTTAACTGCTGCATTTGGAAATTTCAAACTTCTAAACCGGAGAAATTGGTCCCTACTGGATAGAAATACATATCAGGTTGAAAAATTAACGTGTAACTATAAGAATACCGTAAAATCTGAGGAGGAGTTAGAGAAATTAATCTTTATCAAGTCCCGCAATACCAAGAATCACTTCGCTTGGTTTACCGTTGAAAATGAGATCTCGTCGTGTCTCGCGCGAGTGGCAGAGATCCCAACCGAAGGAACTTGTTGTTGTTCTTGGTGTTTAACGTCCGCTTCCACCGAAGGTGATATCGCAGACAAGGCTTATTTTTGATTTTCATTATCTTAGCGCACGCGCAGGGGCCTTTGCTGTGGGAGGAAACCGGAGTGCCCGGGGGAAACCCACGAGGTTGAGAAGGAGCCCCTATCTCCATGCCACATACGCTCACACCAGGGCTCGAAACCACAGCCGCAAGCCAGAGGTGACCGGCCAGCTAGAGGTCGAAGCGCGGCACTCTAGACCACTAGGCCATCCCAACCCCCCCCCGAAGGAACTTGTTGCCTGTCCATCTATATACGGTCCATGGTTAATCTTAAAGGAGACAAAAAGTTAGGGTTTTTTTGTTTAAGTAAGAGAACAGAATGTGGTGTTACAAATCATATGTACCTTACTTAGACTAAACTACTACTGAATATAATTTGTGTATGTCTGTCTTGTTGAAACATGAATCCTATTCATTTTCAACTCAAGAGTTATGCCACATGGCTATAAAATCTTTTAAGAACTTTAAAATAATGGTTTATTTTTTAATTTTATATTGAAACCTGTATTTTGTCAATGAATTTCAATATTATCTAATGTTCTTCCACTTTCAACTATTCATTTTCAACTCAAGAGTTACGCCACATGGCTATAGAATCTTTTAAGAACTTTAAAATAATGGTTTATTTTTTAATTTTGTATTGAAACCTGTTGTTTGTCAATGAATTTCAATATTGTCTAATGTTATGATCTCTATTCACACAAGTTCAAGATATAAACAACATTCAAAATGTCTGCCTTCCTAGAAATATATGATTATTGGTATTTAGGTGTTGAAGAAATTACATTAAAAAGAAGTTAATTGTTGTTTTAAAGAAAAACATTATTTTTTGTTCAGTTAATGCTGATGTGACATATGTTGACTCAAGCACTAAACGACGGCACAGTCTGAAAAGGGAAGATTCATTTGGGTACTAGCCAGTGGGTTGGTCACTGCAAGGGAGGCTAGATTTTGTATCTTTGCCCCAGTGAGGTTAAGTTGCTGTCCTAAGAATTGCTAAACCCAATTAGGCATGTAATAATATTTGAATCAGCATATGTAATAAGATAAAAGTAATTGAAAGACGAACGGGCATTCCACTTATTAGGCCCCTTCCGACCTCACGACAACATGATAAGGATGAAAGGGTCATAAGTATTATACAACGTGGTCGGGAGGGCCCCTTGAACTTGAGCCCATAGACTTCAGCCTGCCAAGCCTATAGGTAAATCAGGAGTGGATTAGCCCATAGGCAGTGTAGGCAGCTGCCTAGGGCCCAAGAAAAAATAGAGCCTATAAAATATTTTGTGTTGGCCATTCACTAGATAAGGGAAAAAAGGCCCACACGGACAGTGACACCATTATGGTCTACTTCACTTACGCCACCATACTACACATTCTAACGAAATACAACTAATATGAAATCTAAATGTATGTTACTGAAAAAAGGCCCACACGGACAGTGACACCATTATGGTCTACTTCACTTACGCCACCATACTACACATTCTAACGAAATACAACTAATATGAAATCTAAATGTATGTTACTGAAGCATACATTATATTATTGACGAAACACCGTATGTAGAAAAAACTTTTCTGAGACATCAATTCTCTTTTCATTTCGTTTTTATACGCCCACATTTTTATGTGGACATATTGTCGTCGCCCCTGTCCGTCCGGACGTCCGTCCGTCCACAATTTGTTTGTGGACTCTCTACAGGTCACAATTCTTATCTGATTTTGACGAAACTTGAAATATAGGTTTATCCCCAAAAGATCTTGGCTGCTTTCGATATTGGCATGTATCGGATCAAAACCTCATGGATTATGGCCCCTGATAATACGAAAAATCACGTTTTTAGCTTGTGGACCCTATAGAGGTCACAATTTTGAACCGATTTTGATGAAACTTGACATGCGTGTTTATAACCCAAAGATCTTGATTCCTTTCAATATTTGCGCCTATTGGAACGTAATTTCCTGATTGTCCGAAAAATCACCTTTTTATACGCCCACATTTTCATGTGGACGTATTATGTCGTCGCCCCTGTCCGTCCGTCCACAATTTGTTTGTGGACTCTCTACAGGTCACAATTCTTATCCAATTTTGACGAAACTTGAAATATAGGTTTATCCCCAAAAGATCACGGCTGCATTCGATATTGGCATGTATCGGATCAAAACTTCATGGATTATGCCCCCTGATTGTACGAAAAATCATGTTTTTAGCTTGTCGACCCTATAGAGGTCACAATTTTGAACCAAAGATCTTGGTTCTTTTCGATATTTGCGGCTATCGGAATGTAATTTCCTGAATTATGGCCCCTGATTGTCCGAAAAATCACCCTTTTTAGCTTGTGGTCCCTCTGGAGGTCACAATTATTATCCGATTTAAAAAAATGTTTGATTATATCACCGTTACACCCTAAGGAAGGTTGAGTTCGAATTTCGGGAAAATCGGACCAAAATTGCCATACAAAATGGCCACCGTTTGTATGCGAATACTGTTAAAAAATGGTATATCAAGGTTGTGGACCCTGTAAAGGTCACAATTTTAATTCGATTTTGATGAAACTTGAAATTCATAGTTATAACCCAAAGATCTTGGTTCTTTTCGATATTTGCGCATATCGGATCGTAACTTCCTGAATTATGGCCCCTGGTTATACACAAAATCCCCCTTTCTTTAGCTTGTGCTTGTGGTCCCTCTGGAGGTCACAATTATTATCCGATTTAAAAAAAACGCTTGATTATATCACCGTTACACCGTAAGGAAGGTTGAGTTGGAATTTCGTGAAAAATCCGACCAAAATTGACAGACAAAATGGCCGCCGTTTGTACGCGAATACTGTTAAAAAATGGTATATCATGGTTTTGGACCCTGTATAGGTCACAATTTTAATTCGATTTTGATGAGGAAAGTTGAGTTCTAATTTCATGAAAATCATACCAAAATTGTCGGACGAAAAGATCGCTGTTCGTACGCGAATAGTGTAAAAATGTGGTATATCATGGTTGTGGACTCTCTATAGGTCACAATTCTTATCTGATTTTGATGAAAAGTCACATTTCTAGGTTGTGTACCGTCACACCATAATCATTGTCGGCTTCGAATTTCATGAATATAAGACTGGAACTGACCAACTAAATGGCTGCTCCCAATACAGTATGAAATACAGGACTTAATGATGTAGGAAAAATCACTTTCGTTATTGCTTGTTCTCTATCCATCTCTCGAAAATGTGGGCGTATCCTGCCTGGCAGTGCCAGCCTATCCTTGAGATTGCAGTTGAAGTAAGCTATTATTTGATATCAAAATATTACATTTGAAGGCCTATTGAATGTCAGCAATTTTTGATAATTATTATGTGAACCGTAGGCCTACACACAAGCCCGTTACTAAGGGTGGGGGGAACAAGTTTCGTCAATTTGATAACATTTCCCTCCCTCTCGTCTCTCAGAGCTATTTAGTACTTACGGCCCTGACCATACACATACATGTATATATTATTATTTATATCGTCTGCGATAGCATGGACTACAAACATCTATATTACTCGAACTCTATTCACGAGATCATCTTTACTGTGTATTTATAATAAGTTATAAGACATCTAAGGGATAATTCATTGTGTGTTGGAATTGGAAGTGAATATGAAAAGAGTATTTTGATAAAGATACTAAGTACAATGTATAATAATTAAGAGTGTGTATGTTCGGCGCAGATTGCCCTCCTTGCGCAGGGGGCTTGGGATGGCCTAGATGGCCTAGTGGACTAGAGTGCCGCGCTTCGACCGCTAGCTGGCCGGTCACCTCTGGCTTGCGGCTGTGGTTTCGAGCCCTGGTGTGAG
The DNA here is from genome assembly GCA_036850965.1 of Patella caerulea. Lineage (NCBI taxonomy): Eukaryota > Metazoa > Mollusca > Gastropoda > Patellidae > Patella > Patella caerulea. The sequence continues at coordinate 40,917,007 of JAZGQO010000001.1, read as the reverse complement.
TGTATATGGCATAGAGATAGGGGCGCCTTCTAAACCTTGTCGGTTTCCTCCGGGCACTTCCGTTTCCTCCCACTGCTAAAGACCCCTATGCACAAGCGAATTATTGAAATAAAATTAAACCATATGTTAGTCCCGAAATGACCTAGTTTGTGTTGAGTGGACGTTAAACCCCATTTCTCTCTCTCTTCCTCCTTGCGCAGATTACCCCTGCGCATGCGTGAATCTCCGTCTAATTTTCGATGAGCAATCAGCGCGCGCGAAGTCAACTTTGTCCGGGCAATTTAATGAGTTACTGCGATGATAATAATCTGCCTAATCTTAATTGGTTAATCGGTAATCACCATGGATCACTGCTTAAGTATTATAAGTCATTTTAATTAAATTTGCGAGAAATGAACCGCGTGTTTTATAACACAAGGCGTTCAGATTTTACGCCAAATTACCACTCTAGCGACTCGAGAGCCGTCTATGTGGTTACGATATATGGTTATAATTACAATTTATAGAAAAATGATTTTGAAAATATTTACTTATTCAACTTGGTCATCGTTTTATTAGGGTTTCACACTGCGTAGCTTGTGTAAAACACTATTGTTTTTGTTAAATTTATTATTAAGCTTTCAGACCTTCGTCTGGAAGCCTATTGAAATTACTAAAATAATTAGGGTTTCACACTGCGAAGCTTGTGTGAAAAACTTTTTTGTTTTTGTTAAAATTATTATGTCCGAAATCACTGAAGTTATCGTTTTTAAAAATATTGCAGTAATTTTAACAATAATCATTGGATTTAAACTTTCGATACATTTTGGCTTAGCCGGAGACAGGGCACATAGCTACGCTACATTCGATTTTTGCTTTTGGGCAAATCTTCGAAGATATTAGGCGCCAAATTTCGAAAATTTAAAATTTTACAAAAATTTTTTTTATTTATGAATATTTTTTAGTCGTGTTGTACACAGAATTAAAGAGTCATCTGACTTGCGCAAAAATGTTAAAAAATTTTGTCTCAGTAATTTTCCTTGGCCGCCATTGGCTAATCCAGTTTTTCAGTCCCAGATTATTTTTATACGCCCACATTTTCATGTGGACGTATTATGTCGTCGCCCCTGTCCGTCCGTCCGTCCGTCCACAATTTGTTTGTGGACTCTCTACAGGTCACAATTCTTATCCGATTTTGACGAAACTTGAAATATAGGTTTATCCCCAAAAGTTCTCGGCTGCTTTCGATAATGGCATGTATCGGATCAAAACTTCATGGATTATGGCCCCTGATTGTACGAAAAATCACGTTTTTAGCTTGTGGACCCTATAGAGGTCACAATTTTGAACCGATTTTGATGAAACTTGACATGCATGTTTGTAACCCAAAGATCTTGGTTCCTTTCGATATTTGCGGCTTACGGAATGTAATTTCCTGAATTATGGCCCCTGATTGTCCGAAAAATCACCCTTTTTAGCTTGTGGTCCCTCTGGAGGTCACAATTATTATTCGATTTAAAAAACCGTTTGATTATATCACCGTTACACCCTAAGGAAGGTTGAGTTCGAATTTCGGGAAAATCGGACCAAAATTGCCATACAAAATGGCCGCCGTTTGCACGCGAATACTGTTAAAAAATGGTATATCAAGGTTGTGGACCCTGTGGAGGTCACAATTTTGATTCGATTTTGATGAAACTTGAAATTCATGGTTATAACCCAAAGATCTTGCTTCCTTTCGATATTTGCGCATATCGGATCGTAACTTCCTGAATTATGGCCCCTGATTATACGCAAAATCGCCTTTTTTTTAGCTTGGAGGTCACAATTATTATTCGATTTAAAAAACCGTTTGATTATATTACCGTCACACCCTAAAGAAGGTTGAGTTCGAATTTCGGGAAAATCGGACGAAAATTGCCATACAAAATGGCCGCCGTTTGTACGCGAATACTGTTAAAAAATGGTATATCAAGGTTGTGGACCCTGTGGAGGTCACAATTTTGATTCGATTTTGATGAAACTTGAAATTCATGGTTATAACCCAAAGATCTTGCTTCCTTTCGATATTTGCGCATATCGGATCGTAACTTCCTGAATTATGGCCCCTGATTATACGCAAAATCGCCTTTTTTTTAGCTTGGAGGTCACAATTATTATCCGATTTAAAAAAACGTTTGATTATATTACCGTTACACCGTAAGGAAGGTTGAGTTCGAATTTCGGGAAAATCAGACCAAAATTGTCATACAAAATGGCTGCCGTTTGTACGCGAATACTGTTAAAAAATGGTATATCAAGGTAGTGGACCCTGTAAAGGTCACAATTTTAATTCGATTTTGATGAAACTTGAAATTCATGGTTATAACCCAAAGATCTTGGTTCTTTTCAATATTTGCGCATATCGGATCGTAACTTCCTGAATTATGGCCCCTGGTTATACGCAAAATCCCCCTTTCTTTAGCTTGTGGTCCCTCTGGAGGTCACAATTATTATCCAATTTAAAAAAACGTTTGATTATATCACCGTTGCACTGTAAGGAAGGTTGAGTTTGAATTTCAGGAAAATCGGACCAAAATTGACAGACAAAATGGCCGCCGTTTGTGCGCGAATACTGTTAAAAAAATGATATATCATGGTTGTGGACCCTGTATAGGTCACAATTTTAATTCGATTTTGATGAGGAAGGTTGAGTTCTAATTTCGTGAAAATCGTACCAAAATTGCCGGACGAAATGGTCGCCGTTTGTACGCGAATAGTGTAAAAATATGGTATATCATGGTTGTGGACTCGCTACAGGTCACAATTCTTATCCGATTTTGATGAAAAGTCACATTTCTAGGTTGTGTACCGTCACACCATAATCATTGTCGGTTTCGAGTTTCATTAATATCAGACTGGAACTGACCAACTAAATGGCTGCTCCCAATACAGTATGAAATACAGGACGTAAAGATGTAGGAAAAATCACTTTCGGTATTGCTTGTTCTCTGTCCATCTCTCGAAAATGTGGGCGTATCCTGCCTGGCAGTGCCAGCCTATCTTTTTATTGTTCGATTTGTATAAAACAAAGTTCATATGCTTCGTTGTCCCAATTGTCTTTTTTTATTACCAAAAGTGTTATCTGTCGGCACCGGAAGTGGCATAATTTTACCAAAAACTACAATTTTGACAGTTAGGTACCATTTTTCGAAAACAAATATTATTTTTTTAAAAATTATTTGACTCAAAGAGTGTGTCCTTTAAAGGCGCAAAAAATGTCGGAAGCAGTTTTTTTAATTTCCATTTCATTTTCTAGCAAATTGGATTAAGAGGTGAAAAAGGGTGTAAAATTGACCTGTTTACAACCCATTCATGCTTTTCAGATTTTAAAATATTTCTACGTTACTTTTATAAACTTGTAGCTATAATCCATACGAAGAGAATGTATGGGAAAATTAGTTTGTAATATAAGCAGTTGCCGAGAAATGGGCAGTTTTGCATAAGTCACTGTTTTCTTAATTTTGCCTGTAAAATAGTCAATTATTAAAGGGTATTCACAATAGTGACATCATTTGATTCAAAAAGCAAGTATGCGTCACATCAAATTGATTATAATTTAAAATTAACACCGGAAGTGACGCCATTTGGTCAAAAACTGCATTTTTAACTTTTAAAATCGATATTTTTTTCAACCAAGAATTAAGGCTATTGTTATTACTAAGATTATTATTAGGCTTTCAGACTTTGTTCACGGGTCTTTTTCTCGAAAAGTCAACGTAATATTTTTTTAGAAACTTCTTCTACAGAGAGTTTTATCGGTAGTCTCAGGTATGAAACCATTGCGCAACAGTTAGAAATATCAGGAGTATGAGAACAAAAGGATCAAAAATTGAAAACGTCACCTTTCATTGTTAAGCGAAACATGCACTAAGCGTTGATACAATCTGTACGTATTACCAACGTTGAGAGCATGCTCAAAAGTCACTTTTTCTTTCACAGTGACGATATTTGAGCTAAAAGTATTTCAACTTTGAGTATTTACTTATATTCAAAATATGGGTTTAGTGACCCTGTAACAGAAATAGTTGATTTCTGTGTGTAATAATTAGTCTTTGAATTAATATTGTTTCTTCTTTGTCAAAATTACCTCATAACCGTAATCATCTCGACACAAATCGACGGCTCGCGCTGTTTATAATCAAGTCCAATTTTTTTTAACACCTAATGCAACAGAGCTCCAAAGCTATAGACTAAATTTATCCCTGATAAAGTAGCTCAGCTAAGACTCCAAAAAGATTCTTCAATCGCATTCGAGATTCTACAAAGTCCTAAGGTTGTCGTTCCTTTTTTTATTTTCCTTTACTTTATCCATTTACTTTTTTCTTTCTACGTAGTGTATTTGTTTTTAGGACTATTTACTTATTCCATCTATCTTTCGTTTGGCTAAATACAACAGTTTTCCCTTTTCGTTTTGTCACTAGATTCGACTAGATATCCATATATTTATCTACTTTTTTTATTCTACCATTTTATTCACTTTTTAGATTTCAGTCTTGGTCGCTTATATTTTTACATTTTTTACTTTGTCAATTTATTTCATCTAGTTTTTGATATATTCCACTATTAGCTTTATTTTCCCTACAAGGGCTTCAGTTAGTTCTCTTTGTTAGGCAATCATTGTACAAGCGAACAGAGTTTATTGAACTAAACTCAGATCAAAGATATCATCAACGGTCTAATCACCCTTGTTGAGATAAGGACTTGACAGCTGATCTGCTTTCTGGCCTATATAAACATTAAGAACCTATATAGTTAATTAGCACAATCAAAACTAATTAACTTGCGGATCTGTGTGGAAAAGGTCATTAACGGATCACTAGTGAATTAAACAAACAATCATTGTTTAATATATATCACTCTACTTAAGAGTATCAATTAGAAACAGTCAAATCAGCTTATTAGCTAAATTGACAACAGATTAGATCACCAATCAACACTATTCAGTCCCTCCTTTTGTTTTCGGGTATATTTTCGGCAGCACAAGAACGATGGCGTCAGACGCTTTTAAAAGCAGCCCTGCACCGAAGTTCTTCCCTGCAACAAAAAGGAGAGAGGAGCAGTCCCACGTCGTGCTGGTTAAACACCTTGAAGGCAAGTCCTTCCAAGGGGCCAAACTGACGGCAGTGGGGAAAGAATTAAGGACTAAGTGGGGTATCAGCAACATACCCGACATCAAGATAACGGTGACTGGACATGTCAGACTTGCCCTAAAAAGTAAGAACGACATGGACAAGGCACTGGTCCAGGACGTCTTACTCGGTATGACCGTGACGGTAGCCGAACCGACCACCTTGTTAACAGACAAGGTGGTTGTTCATGGGATACCGGCCGATTATACTGGGGAAGAAATAATGGACGATCTGAAGGATAGGGAATATGACGTCATTGAGGTATATAGGTTTAGAGTGGCCGAAGGGAAGGACCAGGGAAGCGTTGCCCTGACCTTCAGGAAAGGTACAGCACCCGAGGCCATAAAAATTGTATATCTCAACAGGCGGACACATCCCTATGTGCAGAGGGTGCGACAGTGCGCCAAGTGTCAAAATCTGGGTCATTCTGAAAAGTACTGCAAAGGAAAAACCGTATGCTCCCAGTGTGGGGGTGGACACGCGATGGCTGAGTGCAAGGTGGGCAGTAAATTTAACTGTTCAAATTGCAAGGGCAGTCACACGGCCAACTCCCCCCCCAGTGCCCAAGAATCTAAACAACGAAAGCAGCACTGCGCCTGCAAAGTAAGGAAAAACTCACCCTTAGGGAGGCAACACTACAACTGAAAAAAAAGGAGAGTGAAGCAAAAGTTGTCAGAGAGTCGGCGGTGGAGCCAAAACAAGCTCCAGCACCGACTGTCTCGACATCGGATGCCGAACCAACCCCTATAGGAAAAGAAAAGAAAGAGAAAAAGAAAGTCGCCAAACCTGAAGAAGCGAAGCAGAAGGCCCATGAAGCAAGTTTTACCCCAAAATTTAAATCGGAGAACAGCTTCATGGACTTCATGCAAGACCTGATTCAGATGGCAATCTCCAAAGAAGACCCCAAAACAAAGCTAACAAGCATGTTCAACAGACTGGGGAACTACTTCATAAACGCGGAAGAACTGGGAAACTTCATATCGGCATCAAAGACATCAAAAAGGTCAAGGGATGAGGAAGATGAAGAGGAGAAACTTGGTCCTCAGGTCAATCTCGCAATCCGAAGGAGGATCACTCGTGTGCGCCACTTTAGCGCTGGGGATATCCCCAGCAGCATACCGGTATTGGCTCCGAAGGCAAGCACGAGTGTGGCACCACCTATGGAAAGCGAGACACCCGTAGATCAATAGATCCTAAGCATCGACTCGCACCTCTCCAGACAGTCATCATGGCAGGGCAGGTTAAAGTTCTACAACTTAATGTCAATGGACTGTCCTCCAGATGTGCTGAACTGAGAAAATACCTTAAACACCACCCAAAAGATGTGCTATGTTTCCAGGAGACGAAACTACTACCAACAAAGAACGACATCCACCTACCCGGTTACACTTGTCATGAGAAGGGACAGGCCGGGCAGCACGACTAATGGTGGCGGTCTTGCCATCTACGTCAGTGATAACATAAATTATATTTCTGTCTCATTTGACGTGGAGGGCCCTCTAGAAGCAATGGGCATAGCCATCACATTGAGCAATAAAACAAATTTGACAATAGTGAATGTCTATGCACCCCAGGAGTAACAATAAAACCAGATGACTTCCAGTCACTTCTCGACGAACTTCCACGGGGCGAATCTGTGCTTTGCGGTGATTTCAACGCTAAGCACGCTCTGTGGGGATCACAGAGGAATGACTGCAGGGGGACTAGCATATGCTCAATAATAGAAGGGAACGACCTCTGCGTACTGAATGATGAGAACCCAACATTTGTTGGAGGAAATGACCCACCTTCACACCTGGATCTTACATTCTGTACGCTTGGTCTGGCAAACCGCTGCGACTGGCAAGAACACGAAGACGAAACACTAGGCGCTGACCATCTGGTGATAGAATTCTGCATCCAAGCCGAAACAATCAAGGAAGCCTATAACGGAAGACCCAATTGGAAAATGAAAGAAGCCGATTGGGCCAACTTCCGTGTAGGCTGCCTCGATTGGAAGGAAGAAGACATCATTGACGCCAACATAGACGTCTACTCTGCCAACATCACGAGTGCTATCATAGGTGCAGCAAACGACTCGATTCCCAAGACGTCTGGTAAGAAACCAAGGACTAGAAAACCTTGGTGGTCCCCTGAATGTCAGAAGGCAGTTGACCAACGAAAGAAGGCACTCCGCCTCCGGAATCGCAACTACAACGAAGTCAACCACCAAAACTACCTGAAGTTGAAATACGCTGCAAGAGACACCATCCAGAAGGCGCAAAGTGGGCACTGGATGACATTCTGTAATGTGTTGAACAAAAATACGCAAACAGGTGTCGTCTGGAATAAACTAAACGCAATGAACGGGAAAAGCAGATCATTCAACATACCAAACCTTGAAAATGGAGATGAGTACGTTACAAACGGCAATGAAAAGGCAGACCTGTTAGCAAAAGCATTCGCAGACGCCAGCAGGGACGAAAACCAATCACCAGAGTTCCAAAAGAGAAAGGAAATCTTCTACTCACAGCATCCCTCATTAGTAATTAAGCCTAATGAAGATGCTGAACCAATCAACCTGCCCTTCTCTGAGGAAGAGTTAAATAAAGCTCTTTCCCTCAAGAAGGACAGTGCGGCCGGTGAGGACGAAGTAAAGTACTCAATGCTGAAACATCTACCTGGGAATGCCAAAACGATACTACTAAACTTCTTCAACACATCCTGACTGACAGGAGAGGTACCTAAAGAATGGCGGAAAGCCAACGTCATCCCTCTACTGAAACCAGGAAAAGAGAGAACAAAGACAGAATCCTATCGTCCAGTAAGCTTGACATCCACACTATGCAAAACCTTGGAGACAATGGTTAACACCCGACTACAATTCTATCTGGAGAGTAACCGACTGATCGACGAAAATCAAAGCGGGTTCAGGAAGGGACGATCAACAATGGACCACTTGGTGCGACTGCAGCAAGTCATGTCTCAGGCTCTCCTTTCGGGGAACCTGTTGTGTGCCGTGTTCGTAGATCTAACCAAGGCCTTCGATTTAGTTTGGTTGGATGGGTTGCTCTTCAAGCTAGGACGTATCGGTATAACGGGCATAATGTTTCGGTGGATCAAAAGCTTTCTGAGTGATAGAAGAATACAGGTGAATGTTGGCAAATTCCTGAGTGCCGAGCAAACATTGGAAAATGGCACGCCTCAGGGGTCGGTCATCAGTCCCACTCTCTTCAATATAATGATCAACGACATACAGAAATCGTCCTACCTCGACGCCAGAACTGAGTTAGCGAAATTCGCTGACGACAGCACAATATGGAGGAAAGGAAAGAGATTCTGCGAACTACAAACGAACATGCAGAAGGCCTTAAATAAGTTCATGGCATGGGCAAACGACTGGGGATTTAAGGTCTCAGAGAAGAAAACGGTCGGCATGCTTGTGAGCAGGGATAGTGGGATTAGCAGAATGACTCTGTGCATGAACGGGAAAACCATCGAATTCAAAGGCTCTTTGGCCTTCATGAATTGCACGCCAACACTCTTAAGCAAGCTTGATACAATCCAATACAAAGCTCTGTGTATTGCGACTGGTGTAGGGCTTGGGACTAAGAGAGAAGCATTACTACAGGAAGCCGGAGAGTTGCCCCTATCTCTAAGAAGAAAAGAACTAGCGACGAGATACTGGGCTAAGATCTCGCAATTAGGCGATAGATCACCAACCTTCGTCAGCCTAAAGAAGACAAGATATGTAAAGGATCCTAGAAAGAAAAGCTTCGGACAGGGCATCAGAGAAACAGTCAAGGAACTACGATTGGAGGAGCTCGTGATAAATGAACACGACCCACCAGTTGTCGTCCCTTGGACACTCCCGATACCTCGAGTGAATCTAGACCTACTACAAACAACCGATAAGAAAAACAACCCAACTGCTGCACGGGCAATATCCCTAACACACATGGAGGACAACTGGCCGTCTGATGACTGGAAACATGTTTACACGGACGGCTCACGCAATCCTGAAAGGGGCACCAGCTCGTTTGGAATATACCTGCCAAACGGGGAACAGGGAATAAGCAGGAAACTGCCCAATAACTGTTCGGTGTACACTGCAGAGATCGTGGCCATCCGTGACGCTATATCATGGATCTCCCATCAAAAGACGGGCAAGTTCGTCATTCCAAGCGACTCTCTGAGCAGTCTGATTTCAATCCAGAATGACAACTCGGACTCAAGACCAGAAGTTATACTGGAAATCAGACAGCTGTACCAGAGGGTCCTAGATAAGGGAAGTAAACTAGAGCTCGTGTGGATTCCATCACATGTGAACATTAGAGGAAACGAAGAGGCAGATCGACTCGCCAGCGAAGGTCTCAAGGACACAGCACCATTCCGCACCATAGACTACAGCACTTCGGAAATCTACAGTATGGTCAGAAGACAGGTCAATTCAAACTGGGAATTAAAACTCGTTGAACTTGACACATACAGATTCCGACTGGATGACAAGATCTACACAAAGACAGCGTTCAATCACCCTAGAAGAGATATATGCAAACTTATATAGAAACTAAGGGTGAAAGAGCGGCTGCGAGACCACAAACACCAAGTCATCGTCTGTGAGTGCGGAGAAGAATGTACCACCAACCATGTCCTGGTAAACTGCGAAGTATACAAAGAGGAGAGAAGGGAATTAGTGGAACTGTTGGAGGCCAACAACATACCACTCAACACTAAGAACCTACTCTTTCCGAGACCAGAAGTCAAGCTGCAAATCTTCGAACTAATCAACGATTTAATGAACACAGTTGGATTAAGTAGAATAGTGAAGTAAGAGGGAGTCACGGTCAGACGGGCTCGGTATCTAAACACTAAACTACATATGGGAGATTTACCAAACTAGCAGGATAGTGGAGTAAGGGAGGGTCACGATCAGACGGACATCTAAACACTACTCCGCTATATATACATAATGGGATTGTGGAGTAAGGGGAAGTCACGATAAGACGGGCTTGGCACCTAAACACAAAATTCCAAACAGTGTATACAGATCGGGTTAGTTGAGTAAGGGGAGACCATGATAAGACGGGTCTGGCACCTAAAGACTATACCCAGAAAGAAGACATCTACCAATCCAGATAATAAGTTTTTATTAGTAAATAAAGGGAAGACCTTCCCACTAAACCTAATCCATGGCCGATGGCCGAAAATGAAAAGATTGCAAAATCATATTCTAACAACAGGTAGCAGCTTCGGCTCTCCTATTTCTAGTCTGCGATATCACATTAGTGGAAGCGGACGTTAAACATACCATTCCAGTTCCAGTTCCAATTTTTTTAGTGGATGCAGTTGTATCTTGCAGTAGTATCGTGCAGAAGTACGAATATTGCACCGGTTATATATAAATCATGATGTAGTTCGAGCATGGACTCTGTTTGAAATAAATATCGAAATGTTAGTGACGTAAAATTTTTAACGTGCACGAAATCAGAAAATTGACGAAATTTCATTGAATATTCAATCAATTTTTGAACCAGTTACATATTTGAGTAGCTGATATGAACGCGATTCCGAAGTCCCGTGTACACATTGGTGTGACGTCGACAAAAGTCCGAATTTGTCATAATTGGAACGTTTTGCATACGTATAAAGCATATATCGAGAGCTTTTTTTTTTAAAGTGGCAATATTTGAACTACGGGTGTTTTAATAGTAACCAATATCTGGTACTGGTGCTTCTAGTGTGTAAATAAATTCGTTTTAGTAAATAATACTTACTCCTGAAATTAATATCGCAGGTGTTTAGTCTCCATGACGTCATCATTTGATACCAGTGAAAATAAAGCTCTCTGTTGAAGCTATTTATTAGGAAGGCACCCCTATCTAATAATGATGAAAAATTAATGTTGAATGTATGATTATGGGTTTTGTTTATTATTTGACACTTTCGATACTTTTATGTCCCAATCGGAAAACTCGTTATTTTAATTCTCCTGTAGATCTCTGAAACTAAAACAGATAGAGTTTTGAATATTGATTTTTCCTAAGTTTTAAACAGTTAGTACTAAAATATATTGCGAAAGTTGTGAACCAGACGGAAGTGATGTAAATCTTTAACGTGCAAGAATGAAAATCGGTTCTAATTATGTCAATTCCCAACCGATTTTCGAAAAAGTTACATTTCTGTACAGCCGGGGATATTGCAGATGCGATAAAGATCGAATTGAGATAACCATGACGTTCTCAGTTGCGATAACCAGTTTGAGCATGGTCTATCTGTAATAAATATTAAAATTTTATATGTTAGTGAAGTCAAATCTTTAACGTGCACGAAATCAGAAAATTGTAGATATTTCATTGAATATTCAATCATTTTTTTTTTTTTTTGAACCAGTTACATATTTGAGTAGCTGACATATACGCGATTCCGAAGTCCCGTGTACACGTTGGTGTGACATCGACAAAAGTCGGAATTGGTTATAATTGAAACGTTTTGCATACGTATAAAGCATATATAGAAAGTTTTTTTTTAAAAGTGGCATCATTTTAAATAAAGGTGTTTTAATGGTAACCAATATCTGGTACTGGTGCTTCTAGAGTGAAAATAATTCATTTTAGTAAATAGCAGTTACTCCTGAAATTAATATCTCAGGTTTATTGTCTACGCGACGTCATCATTTGGTACCGGTGAAAATAAAGCTCTCTGTTGAAGCTGTTGATAAAGCAGGCACCCCTCTGTTACAACGTTGAAAAATTAATGTTGAAAGGTGTTATTTTGGGTTTTGGTTATTACCTAATACTTAAGCTAGTCTTTTGTCTCATTCGGAAATCTTTTTTTTTATAGTCGTTTACATCTCTGAAACTAAAACAGATAGAGTTGCTTTTTCCAATATTTTAAACAGTTAGTACTTAGATCTATTGCGAAAGTAGTGAAGAGATGTAAGTGATGTAAATCTATAACGTGCATAAATGAAAATAGGTCCTAATAATGTCAATTCCCAACCGATTTTCGAAAAAGTTATATTTTTGTAGAGCCGGGGATATTGCGGATGCGAGAAAGGTCGAATTGTACTACCACGCCGGTCTCTTTTTTTTCCTCAAAATTTAAAAATGTACTGAAATTGTAATTTTTGGGAATTTTTGAGTTTTTGATTGCGTATTTAAATTTCGGCGTCTGTAGGATTCTACCGATTCAAGTTCATAATGTTGTAAATTGTTCAACTATATTTTTCTCTTTTCTTCCATCGTAATGCGCATGCACAGAAAGTGTCAATATCTGATAAGTGTGTGTGTGTGTGTTTTAGGGGTGAGTGGTGGGCATTTTGTGCTGCCTTGGGTAAGATGAAAGCCTTCAGTCCTGCAAGCAGGTCTAGTTTAATATGTAATATTAAAATTAACTTTTGGTTTAAATTCACATATTAACAAAACTCGTACGGTCATTTAGACATCATGAAATTATTTCTAACTTGTTCGGTTGCCGAGATATAGGCGGTTTTCTAAATGTCACTTTTGAAGGTTTTTGGCCCATAAAAGTATCAATTATTATTCGATTTTCATAAAATTTCACCCTTTGAGGCCTATTGTCATGGACGGTGTATTTGCAAGGAAATATTACTTTTACAAATCTGATAGAGGGTTTCACTGAATCATAACAACTACACTATCGTTTGGTAGCTCGATGGATTGGCTATTGTATGACGCACTTCCTGTCTGATTCCTGAAAACCGATTCAGCACTGCAGGTCTAGTTATTATTATTTTTTTTTCCGCGGGAGCCTATTTCTCCATGATCGAAAACAGATATCGATCTGGAACCAACTTTTCTATCCGGAAAACATGTGGTGGCTACTGATAAACTATTTTTCAAACCTCTGCGCATACCGGAAGTGGTCGAACTTTGTACGTCATCTAAAAATTAAAAATAGGCTATATTTTCGTCAATTCTTTACCCATTTTAAAACAAATGACATTTTCGGGAACCCTGAATCTTTTTGGAGATAATCTCACATTTTTCAATTTCGAAAATTCGTCTAGGACTTCTATCGTTCTAAAATTGAAAACACGTTGTTTATGACACAATTTTTGTTATATTTCAAAATTTTCAAATTTGACCTACATTTTTGGATTCCTGTAGTCTATGCGATTCCAGTAATATAAGTTTCATTCAGCGTTATCGCCCTTTATTTTTCGATTTTTTTCTAATTTTCTGCCCATTTTGTAACCCTTATATTTTTTGGGGAGGATAAAACGATATTTCTAAAACCCCTGAAACATAAAGCCATATGGCCCGACAGTTGTATAAAGCAATTTCAACAACGATCCTTAAACCGGATACAGATCGGATAATAACCGTTGTCGTTACAACAAAATGAAACAAGGGCCATAACTCACGGCGTAATAAACGGAAAGTGCTGAAATTCAAAAGGATTCTTCGTTTCACTAATTTAAAACAGATCGGATGATAATTGTTATCATTAGAGCGTTCACAAGATTCAAAAAAGTGAACAAAGGTCATAACGGAAATTGCTAGAATTCAACAGGCTTCTTTGTTTTACTAATTCAAAAGATGTATACGAATTTCATACGGATCGGTTGATAACTTTTGTTGTTAGAGCATTCACAAGGTGCAACAAAGAGAAACAAGGGCCATAACTCCAGAAGAAATAAACGGAAGTTTTGAAATTAGATAGGCTTCTTCATCTCACTAGTCAACTGGCGTGGTTTCGAATCCCCGGTTGTACGTGACAAGGAGTAGGATCGTGTGTCCAACCTCGTGGGGTTTTTCCGGGTACTCCGGTTTCCTCCCACTGCTAAAGACCCCTACGCGCTAGCGAATTATTGAAATAAAATTAAACCATATGTTAGTCCCGAAATGACCCAGTTTGTGTCGAGTGGACGTTAAACCCCATATATCTCTCTCTCTCATCTCACTAATATTGAAAACAATCACATGATAAATGCAGTCTGTAGAGTGTTCACGAGAAATTATAAATTATGCGCGTCGGACGGGCCGATAGACGGACGGACGGACAGGGGCGACGTTAATATACGACCACATTTCCATGTGGGCGCGCGTATAAAAACCCCTACAGTATTTATTTTATGCATATATGGCAAGGTCTAAATTCGGCTACAGTGGTTTACAGCACTGCTCTGACCAATTCGTTCTCATAGCAAGTAAATTATTCCGTTGTTTATACTCAAGAACCAACCTAAACTCTTAAAATGACGAAGTTAGAAGTAACTTGATATAGTATTTATCTTTAACTGGATAATACAATTTGTTTATAAAACTCAACATGATAAGTTCATAGACGTAAACGCGAACACGTGGTGGGCGTTTTCAGGTTAAAGCGTTGGTAGTTTGAAACATGATAATATGGTTACAAATAACCCAAGTTTATTTTGACGATTTTTTTTCCATTGTACAATGACATAAACAATGCAAAGACATAATATTTGTATCAATTATTTTTTCTAAACGCATGTAAACTTCAAAAGGCCAGACGTTTAAGTAAAATTTGAGTTTATTTTACAAATGCATTGTTTCGTTGGGAGTAATTTTGATTCTGGCTTGTTGAGCCTATTATATATTTTTATCAATTTCACCCAACGTTTCAATGTAGTTTTCACAGAAATAAATGTACTTAAACTAGGAAATGTGATATAAAACAATTACACTCCAAATCGATATATTTTCAATTATTGTGAGGCATGTCGGTATCACTTTAAATTTCTTAAAAAAATACTCTTATTAAGTAACTTGTGGCGCACACGTACTTAAATGAGAAAACGCTACTTTAACTTGTTACCCGCCTTATCGTTATTAACTAGATTGTAGTTACACATTTAAACCAATCACAAAACGAGTTACAGGAATCCGTATCAGTACGTGGTTTCAAATATAATATACGTCCGATAGGATACTATTCTGATCAAGCTATTTGCACCACCTTCATAAAGGGCAGCATATGATACATGAGCATAAATATAAGGTAGGTGTATCCGATTTTTAATTATTTAGCTACACCCATGCATTAAATCAGTACATCTCATTTGGAACAGAAGGGTTAACCATAGAAGTTTATTTCTGACGAACATTCCCTCGTCTTTATCTAGCAAAGAATTCCATATGCGCCATATGTTATTCTCATTCAGTTAGGTTACTGTTTACATCGCAGAGAACATGAATGAAACATATTAGAAAACGGTATACTTCTCTCTAATTACTATAATTCACACAATTCTGGCTACATTTTCGGGGCTTTAGCCTCCCCCCCCCCCTCCAAGCCATAACCAACATTGAATGAAATTGTTGTCATGTGTATCTACATTATTCTTAACTCAGCAGCCGATCCAAAGCCCAACATGAGCCCCCACGGTTTGGGGGACCCCGCGGCCAATGCCAGAGAAATCAACGGTTGCCAGGCAAGGTATGCCAACATTTTGCAAGAGATGGATAGAGAACAAGCTTAAAAACTAGGGCCCATAATGATCTGAAATGTGCGAATATCGAAATGGATTGGGATATAAACAAATATTTCAAATTTGCACTGAACCGTTATTAGGCTGTAATGATAATACATTTAAACTCTATTTAAAATCCGATAAAAATTGTGACCATTAGATGGTCAACAAGCTAAAACCGTTTTTTTTCGTACAATCAGGAGCCATAATCCAGGAAGTTACGGTCGGATATCCGCAAATGTCCAGAGAAATCAAGATGTTTAGGAAATAACCCGCGCGATTCTAATTAGGCCCAGAGCCCTGCTCTGGTTATCCTGGACGTTGATTTATTAGCATTATTCGGACACTATAATATCTTATTTTCACGGAATGAGTTTTAGGTAAGTACTTAATGTTTTCCATTAATAGTATTCATTCATGTTCTCTGTGGAGTTTATTGTTTCTTTCCCTTATATTATGGGTTACTTTGGTGGCCGCTATCCACTTCGAATTCACCTATCGGCGAAGAAGCAGTTTCTGCCCTTTGCAGATGGATCGTCGGGGAATAAACATGTGTACACCGATTGCAGTGTTTGATAAATGAAGTTCATTAAACATGTGACCTTTAGTTTTAATATTTAGTCAATCATAATATATATATTGTAATCCAATTTAATGAAACAAAACTTTATAGCACTTACACCATACTGTTCGTTCTTGTTTAACTTCAATAACAATGTAATGTATGTGTCACAATTATAATCAATCTCGTTTCCAGAGGCAACCGAGGAGCCGAAGGCCTCTGGCACATTAGACCGTCCATTTTTTCCAATTCTTTTCAAACCTAATCCCCGCCCATTCTGACCTCTGATTGGTCAATCTTTTTGGGTCGATTTCTCGAAAACTAGAGGACGGATCGTCGTTTCCTTTGTTCTAAAATGATCCTTGAGTCGAAGTCAACTCGCTGACATAAAAAATTGGATCCTAAACGAACAAATTCAAGTTTTTGTAAAGATCTATTTTTCTACGCGTGGGTATATTTTTAAGTGATTCGTTCATCCAGGCACGTAAAATTAGGGGCATTGACGTCTATATATGACGTCAATGATTAGGGGCGTACGACGCAAATAAACGAGAAATTTCGCGCGTAGGAATTACATGTTACCTTCCGGGAAAATGGCTACCACGATTCACCAGAGAAATTTCTTCAAAAATTTTTCTAGTTTCGAGATTGAATTATAATGTGAATTTCTCATAGGCTTGTGGTGATATTAAAAGAACTAATATCATTAACAACCCAAATTGTAATTAAATACGCCACTTTGCCGGATTCTAGAAATGTCTTGCCTCTACCAAAGCACCTAAGACCCCACCCCCCTACCCTTGAGAAACAAGTTACTTGCCTGTAATTTACGTTTGTAGAAGCAGACGTTGCAGGAAATTGGCGAATTCGTCTGCTTAATCGATTTTCATAATCCGTCCATTAACGTCTAAGCTTAGTTTATAAAGCTCGATTCTCAGTCAAATGAAAGATGAGTAAACCGTGTGAAATTACCAAGTGATACAATATTATGATGGTCCTAACCATTGATCAAAATTGTTTTTCGATCGACTCAAATTTAATCTATCCACCTTCTTAAAGGAGAGGATAAGGCTTAGCTCTTACACTTAAAGGGGCCTGTCAACCTTTTCTACATTCTAACAAAAGAAAGATATTGGTAATAGCTTCTCTATTCAAGCGCCATCAACAATATGGCAACCAAATCGTTAAGATGACCACCACATGTTCTCTGGCCCACTGACGTCATGAACATAATATTTAATACAGTGTGCCAGATTGGGTCCGGGAACCGGCCCGGGCTCCCGTGTCGGAGCGGCCCCTTTTACTGAGCGACGGCCCAATCCGCCCCTGAGTGAGGCGATTCTATTGAGGTCTATCCATTAGATTCGAATATCTTTAAAATCAACAGATGGTTTTTCCAATAGTAAGATAAGATTTTATTGTATCTATAAGCACATTAAGAGCATCACCTTTTTCTTAAAGATGAAATACCACAGAACAAAAAAAAAAAAAAAAAAAAAAAAGTAAACACAAAATATGATAAACCATTTCAATTACAACTATCACCGCTTCATATATTCCATTTCAACGGAAACACTGAATTGTTTAATAAAGTTTTACCGTCACCAGGTCAAGTCTCTTACGAAAGAGTGAGGTGTGGTTGAATTGACGCCAATTCAACTGAAACCAGTTGGGGATCGCGGCTTCATCCTTACAATGTAAATTACAAAACATCCATGAAATTTCGCAGTATGGGACGAAATCAGAAGGCAGACAGGCAGAACCCATTGAACTATATATAAAGCCCTATCAAACCAATTTCACGGGAGATTCCGTAGTCCTGATCAACTTTGAAACCTACATTTAAGAGACTTTTAGAAACCTTAAATACGCCACTGACCCATGTGGTATTAGACCGGGAGCCAAGGTTGCTCAACCTAGCTGAAAAGTGTACCAATTTTCTTCTATAAATATGTTATCGATGCATGTATATCTGGTATCATCAAAATGCAAGTCTGTCGGGTTCTGGTGGTGGGTGTGGTATTCCACGCCCAAAATGCGATACTCCTCAACTAGTCTAGATTACACGAAATTCGCACAGCAGTGTACCGTACATCTTCAGGTGTCACAAAAACATTCTGACAGACATTTCTAGCGGTGGGGTACCCCTGACAGAGCTATGTAATTACCAGACATGTATAGTGTTGGGGTTTCCCTGACAAGAGTTATTTAATTTCCAGTCAACAGCTAGGCTGGATTAGCTGAAATCTGTACCACCTAAAACAGCTTTGGAGTTGTTCAGTACCCCCACTGGAGACCTGAATGACCACTGCCAGATAGTGTGTGCGATGGGTTATCCTTGACAGACACGGCCAAAACGCCCCCCCCCCCCCATACCACTAGGCTAGATTAGCTGACACTGTTACCGTTGTGTAAGAATTTTTTTTTTATAGCCAGGATGCGTAGAATACTAATACCTAACATTTATGGAAGATGCGGTAAACTGCGGTTACAAGAAACTGATTTTTGGGGCAAAAAACGTTTTATGTAAGAATTTTTTTTTTATAGCCAGGATGCGTAGAATACTAATACCTAACATTTATGGAAGATGCGGTAAACTGCGGTTACAAGAAACTGATTTTTGGGGCAAAAAACGTTTTATGGGCTAAAAATGCATTTTTGAACCACAAAAAAAAACAAAAAAAAATTGTTCCTGCAACCGCACTTTATCGCCTCTTGTTAATTGTTTGGAACACGGGCAAAGTGCCGGCTACTCTATTCTAGTTGTTGTCCGTGACATATTGGGCGTGTCTCTCAGACAATACAGAAAACCCACCATATCAAGAGCCAGGGGTCACTGTCGCTGGTAATATTCTGTAGTAGGAATAAAAAACATGGACTGAGAAGGCACTTCATCGGCACACAGGCGATCTGATAGGCATTGTCGTTAATGTATTCTATATAGAGTGCTACCTTTTGTCCATTGCAATGATTATTTTTAACCTGGTGTCACCTATGCAAATATATCTCCAATCTGGTAAATGTCTGAAGGTTGGTAGGACTCACCTCATATACTTTGATTTCTGCATTTTGTGAATTTTACCTCCTTAGGTTATTGACCTGCAGATGCCGCGCTCATTCCGACGGAAGCCGTGGCAAGGTATTGTGCTCCGCCGTTCGCTAAATGTACTGGAAATCGAGTTGGATTTGAGGTGATCTATCAATGCATTATTGCGTTACATTACACCACACAGTAGTTCAATTGAAAATATTATGCATATTGATTCATCTTACTCGGATGACTGAATCGATAAACATGACAAATTTGAGACTTCCTTATCTGCAGTTATAGTACGGCAGCAGTTCAACATGTTTTTTTGATGGATTATATATGTTCAATATGTGTAGGTTAAGGATCCGGGGGATCCACCCTGGCACTCTTCGGGAAATTCAATTATTCAGGATGACCGCCATTAGAGATTTTCTTGTTATTTAGTGGAGTGACATTTATGACAGATTCTCTCGGACCTCGGCTTAAAGGTGGTTCCTACAAGAATTCGACTCGCTGAATGGAGGATCGTTTTGGCGGGAAACTAATACAGGTCCATATATGTTTTAGGTGGATTTTATATTTTAGATATACCCTGGCACCTTTGGGTAGATTTAATTATTCAAGATTGTCGCCATGCTGCATTATCTGGTTATGTAGTGAGGTAAGATTCGTGACAGATTCTCTTGGGCCTCGGTTTAAAGTAGAGTTCTAAAGAAATTAAACCCGCTGAATCCAACGAGCTACGGTATTCGTCCTAAAGGTGTCGACTAATTCTACAAGGTGGCCACATTTAAAATGGGGCGCATTTTGACGGGAAACTTATATACTTCCTTAAAAGGAGTGTAATATATTGAAATGTAGGTTTTCGGTGGATTATGTATCTTCAATATAATATATGTGTCGTTTCAGCATCTGGTGAAATTTAGTTATTCAAGGTGGCCACCTTTAGGCATTTTCTGGTTATTTATTGGAGTAAAATTTGTGGCATTCTCTCGGGACATCGGTTTGAAGGTGGTTTCTATAAGAATTTGACGCGCTGAATCAAACGAGCTTGGATATTCCTCCTAAAAGTTATGGCTAATTCCACCTAGAGGCCAAATTCAAAATGAGTGCTCATTTTGGTGGGAAACTCTCAAAGTTTCTAAAATGGTGTGTAATTTGATATATAGATGTCAATTACTTTGGATATTAACATAAAAAGGTTTGAGCTCAATATTTTGCGAGACATAACGATGTTAGGAATGTGATAGTTTAATGCGGGGGAATCGCCACCCGAGCTATGAATTCAATTCAATATATTGCGCACCTTTTGTAGCCTCCATTTCTTATTTGTCCCAGGGAACTCCTGGAAGTTTATGAGTTTACTGTAAAACTTAGCATTGGTTCAGAATTTGCCCCTCCCCCCATTTAGCGGGATTAGCCGTCAATTTTTGGAGAAATTCCCAAGCTCATTGTATTCAGTGGGTCAAATTCCTACAGAAACCACCTTAAAACCGGGGTCCGGTAGAACCTGTCATGAATTTTACCCCACTAAATAACCATCGTCCGGATTCTGAATCTACACATATTGAAGATATATAATCCAACGAAAAAATCTATACTTGTATCTCAATATAGTACACACCTTTTATTGGGAACTCCTGCAAGTTTATGAGTTTCCCGCCAAAATGGGTCTCTATTTTGAATTTGGCCACCTTGGGGGAATACCCAAGCTCATTGGATTCAACGGGTCGAATTCCTACAGAAACCACCTTCAAACCGGGGTCCAAGAGAATCTGTCATGAATTTTACCCCACTAAAAAAAAAAAAATTCTTCATGGCGGCCATCTTGAATGTTTAAATTTCCCCAAGGGTGCCAGGATGGCATCATCCGGATTCTGAAGAAACGTTAGCTGGACTAAATTGCCATGTCAAGGCTTAAAATGAGGTTTTGGCTGCTGGGCTATTATACAAAATCAATCTGTGGGAACATATCGCCCGAAGTTTACGGGTAAATCGCGCTTTGTGGTATTTTGATATACATGTACTTGTGTCAAGTAGGTTGGGCGGAGTTATTATATACTATTCAAAAAAAAGTAGGGGATATTTGATTTTGGGGGCATAATACTAAAATATGCAAATGACTACGAAAAAAGTCACTATAGAACCTAACAGAAGAAACATTTCCAGTTACATGTGACGCCCAAACGCACCAATAGCTACCACATGGAATGCAGGTGATGCTTGGGATCATCATGGGGGTCCAAGCGAAGATTTGCACGATTCTGACTTTGAATGTTACAGTCATTGTGACATTGAATTCCAGGGTGGAAACATCAGTTTAATTGTTTTAGTGACCAGAAAACAAATTTTGATATGCGTCGGCTTACCCAAAATGAAAGGTTACGTGCCCTTGGCATGCTACAGATTGGCGCAACACAGGCGATTGTGGCGCGGACGATGAATGTTTCTCAGTCTGTCATAAGCAGGCTATGGTCAAGATACCGTGATACACAATATGTACAGGACATACCACGCTAAGTCGACAAAGGGCGACAACTCAAACCAGGATCGATTTATCCGTACCTTGGCCTTGAGAAATCGTGTCATCACAGCAAATCAGATCAGCGCTCATCTTCAAACAAACACTGGTGTGATAGTGAGTGGCCAGACAATTCGGTATCGACTGCATAGGGGACACCTTCCCGCCCGACGTCCTCGCGTGATCCCTTGTTTGAGAGATCATCACATTCAGGCAAGACGCCGTTGGTGTAGGGATCGTCAACACTGGGATAATCGACGCTGGAGCAATGTGATGTTTTCAGATGAGTCAAGGTTCACTGTTGATTTTTTGGACAGACGTAGGAGGGTGTGGCGTCGTCGAAACGAGCGCTTCCGGCTTCCAAGACGTTAACGTCATCAGACATGGGCTATTATACAAAATCAATCTGTGTGAACATATCGCCCGAAGTTTACGGGTAAATCGCGCTTTGTGGTATTTTGATATACATGTACTTGTGTCAAGTAGGTTGGGCGGAGTTATTATATACTATTCAAAAAAAAGTAGGGGATATTTGATTTTGGGGGCATAATACTAAAATATGCAAATGACTACGAAAAAAGTCACTATAGAACCTAACAGAAGAAACATTTCCAGTTACATGTGACGCCCAAACGCACCAATAGCTACCACATGGAATGCAGGTGATGCTTGGGATCATCATGGGGGTCCAAGCGAAGATTTGCACGATTCTGACTTTGAATGTTACAGTCATTGTGACATTGAATTCCAGGGTGGAAACATCAGTTTAATTGTTTTAGTGACCAGAAAACAAATTTTGATATGCGTCGGCTTACCCAAAATGAAAGGTTACGTGCCCTTGGCATGCTACAGATTGGCGCAACACAGGCGATTGTGGCGCGGACGATGAATGTTTCTCAGTCTGTCATAAGCAGGCTATGGTCAAGATACCGTGATACACAATATGTACAGGACATACCACGCTAAGTCGACAAAGGGCGACAACTCAAACCAGGATCGATTTATCCGTACCTTGGCCTTGAGAAATCGTGTCATCACAGCAAATCAGATCAGCGCTCATCTTCAAACAAACACTGGTGTCATAGTGAGTGGCCAGACAATTCGGTATCGACTGCATAGGGGACACCTTCCCGCCCGACGTCCTCGCGTGATCCCTTGTTTGAGAGATCATCACATTCAGGCAAGACGCCGTTGGTGTAGGGATCGTCAACACTGGGATAATCGACGCTGGAGCAATGTGATGTTTTCAGATGAGTCAAGGTTCACTGCTGATTTTTTGGACAGACGTAGGAGGGTGTGGCGTCGTCGAAACGAGCGCTTCCGGCTTCCAAGACGTTAACGTCATCAGACATGATCGATTTGGGGGTGGTTCTGTTATGGTGTGGGGAGGCATCACTGTTGCTGGAAGAACGGCTTTACATGTTGTTGCAGGGCGTGTTACAGGCCAGTACTACCGGGACAACATCTTGGCAGTCCATGTTGTGCCGTTCGCACGACGTCATGGCCGCCGTTTCATCTTCCAGGATGACAACGCAAGATGTCACAGGGCCAGGATCGTTACAGGTTACCTCCAACAACAGAACATCACCACATTACCTTGGCCAGCACTGAGTCCCGACCTCTCCCCCATCGAGCATGTCTGGGACATGCTTGGACAGAGGTTACGTCAACGTCAACAACGTCATGCCAATGTCCAAGAACTTGCTGCTGCGTTGCAACAGGAATGGGACAATCTGGACCAAAATGACCTTAGACGTCTCATTAGGAGTATGCCACGTCGGATCAATGCTTGTTTGGCAAACAGAGGAGGATTTACCCGTTACTGACTTTGTTGTTGCTGTGGTAACTTTGCTGTTTGACCCCGGGTATCATTTTACCCTTATAATGGTCAGTATGTGCCTTACTTAGTCTAACGATCATTTGGAATAAATCGATGAATGTGAACTTCATTTCATTTTGTCATTTGTTTCTTCGTCAGTTTCATTAGGTGACTTTAATAACACTTAAAAATCAAATATCCCCTACTTTTTTTGAATAGTATATAAGTCAGACCTAGTTAATATAAATATCGACCCACGCTGTTCCATAATCATCCCATGAATTTTGATTTAACCACCTGCAAAATAACTATAAAAATGTTATTGATTTAAATTTGTTATGTATTAGCCAACAGAAACACAAGCGACACGTATCTAATTTTGGTGTCGCACTCAAGAGTTTATAACTTAATGTTAAGTTTTGAGTCACGCACTACAGAGTAAAATGTTTATAGAATGTTTAATTGAAAGTCTCCGTGTTTGTTATTTTCATTTAGTTGGGGTATTATTTCGTCATTGGGAACCGGGGATAATAACTAGGTATCGGAGTGCTACTGTATTTCATCCGTTTCTACGTTTAGTTAATAATACCCTGTGATAAGACTAGCCATTATAATCATCTATAAAAAAGCGAGTCGCAGACAAGACAATTATATATTACAATTTGTGATCTACTGGTTTATTTCTATAAATACTGGAAACTTCATTCCACATGACCTGGTAGCATTTTTCATCTCAATCTACTCAAAGGTCAAATAATCTGTAATAAATGGCAAGTATGGACTTCCAGAACACACCTACGTAATACATGTAGGTCAAAATGTACTTTGGCCTTTTAGAGCCATACGTTAAATTATACATTTTTAAAAAAAAAATTTTACCTCCTACGAGAAATCGCAGTGAAAACTATGATAAACCAAACAACCATGAAAAACCTTTTCTCCCTGGTGGAAACTTTTTCTCCGCGGAGAAAAGGTTTTTCATGTTGTTGTTTCTTTGTTGGTTTATCGTAGTTTTCACTGCGATTTTTCGTATGAGGTAAATTTCTAGGAAAATGTTTAAATCAACGTATGACACTAAAAGGCCGTGGTACAAAGGATATAATATAATATACATGTACTCGATTTTAAGTATTAATGGAGATTTAATGTTATGTAATGCGGCCTTTATTAATGGTAACCAATCACCTGAGCCGTATCCCATTTCCGTCTACGATCATTGGGGCTAAGATGATATTTAGCCAACGGTTTTTATTAATTTGTTTTAGGCGTCTAAATTACTATCTTAATTGTGTCTTTTTTATTTCAGTTTAAACAAGGGAATTGTGTATTGCTCTATTAACCTTACCTGGGTGGTAAGCACGTGATTTCAATTTACCATGCTTTAAAGTGTTTAAATTAGATTGGCGTCAAATTTTGATCCTCGTCTATCAATCCAACGGAGAGACATAGACGTTATAAATTCCAAAATGAGTCGCACACGTAACACTTATGAACACGTCTAAAATTTACAATTACCAACTTTATTTTTTTATTTTTTTTATTATAGACCCCCGTATATCATTTGTGTCTGTCTGAGGAAATTAATATTACCGAGGTTATGGCTCTTGATCAATTTGAAATAATCTTATTGACTCCCAAGAGGATGAATTTAGTATCATTAAGGTAAACATACTTGGATTTAAAGTAGCTAAGTCTATAACTCAATATCATCCAAAATCTTTAACATTGAAAAGACGTATTGTTTGTCAGTTTAAATCAACATTGATGCTGTGATCTTACTGTTAAAAAGATGAACTTCTGATATCCAATATTCAAGACAAAACAAAAAACCCCAAAAAAACTCACCATTGGTACACGAATGCGTTTCAGTCCCAGTTCTAGCAAGAGACTCGAGGAACGAGGCTAGAAACATTGCACCAAATCAAACGGCGTATGTAGACTGGAATAACCAGACACTAGAAATTTGCATTCGATTGAGACTGCTGGCTTATTTCACCGAACATAACTGATTTGAAATTAGAGTAAAAACGGAAACCATTGAATGTAAATCAGTTTATATACATTCATATTATAGAATTATATGCGTTGCGACCGATTTGTGTCAGGTCCCAAATATAGCGATTTAGCTCTTTAAATTTTATTTTAACAATTCAAAGAAATTATCTTAGAATCATTTATTGAATGCACCGATATTGGCTCATTTAGGATAAATTCTTTTTCATCACCGTCGCGTAAGCTGCCTTAAAACCATTTAATATTTCTACCTCACGTATAATTGAAAGGCATGCTGCTTATATGATCTTGTATATCACCTTTCGACCGCTTAAAATGTGAAAATCGCCATCGGATTTGATTGAAATAATATTATACCCAGTATATTGCTCTTGATTCTTTGTAGAATTTTGTCCATGTTTCAGTAACATTAAATTTCAATATAGGACACTTCAGAAAATGGAATAATTTGAAAATAGAAAAACACCAGGGTTCTTAAATGTTAAAGTCTTATTAACCATTTGATGTCTAAGTTAGTGTAAACGCGTAATTTCAATCGAAAACCCTCTTAAAAGCTTATTTGCCTTCTATTGATTGTCGTCTAGAATATTCATCCCCAGGAAGATGCTACCTCCGCGAACATTCACGAAAGCTGAGTGCTCTCGCCATGACCCATGTTATACAACATCATCATTAACCACATTATACAAATTTAGCATTTGCAAGAGCTTACAGATGATGCCATTGAAACAATGTAATCGATGATTAATGAATAGTAATCTCACATCAAAGATTCTATCACGAATCACAGATCGATATAGCAAGCACCCAAATCAGTTGTTCTTATTATTATTCATGACGTGAGATCGAATCGGCGAGTCTGGTATAATAAAACTTAGTTAACCCATGATTGGCGAACGACCGTGCATCAAATCACCGTTAACTCACAAACTGTTCAACCGCCAGATCGTTTTTAATTTATAACTTCAAACTCTGTTCTAACCAACGGAAAACTCATCAGCAGCTTTTATTTTTCCTGTTGGTTGGGGTAAGTGTTTAGTGTGTTTTTTACTTCATCAATAATTGAAATTCGGCACACAACATTTCTCTTTCTGCAATTATGCCTAGTTTTCTTGCAGAAGTTTGGAGTAAGTTATTTAATTTTTTCTAGAAGTTACTTACTTACGCTGAGGTTACGATATATGAATGTTGTACACGGAAGGGTACTTCTTGCTAGAACACTTGATACCACTTCATATTTATTTGGGATGTTCACAAATAGTATTTTCAATGTTTTTTTTTATAAGCCTAGGTTGTAATTTAAATGAGTTTAAAGGTCAATATTTGTACAAGTCATAATTACATATGTGATAGAACTGATTAAATACACTCCAAATATAATTTAAACACAGATATCATTGCTACAGGAGATGTGTAACAAACACTGGAATGGACGGGAAGTGACGTCAATGTCTAATGGTTGGGATTGTTCGTACTTCGTTTTATTTTATTTACTTCAATATAACTGACTGAAGTAACGAGCGATAACAGACACACGGTCGAATTTCATTTCACTGATAACTCCGTTAACGGTGAAAAGTTATCATCTTAGGTGGTGAGAGGATATCTGACAATTCACAAAAAGAATTGGCTGTTAGTAGATAAAAAATAACGAACAAATTAGAAAAAGTCAGTGCATTACCAAGAGCGGGGTGAATAAAAACAGGGGAATGCGCGGGCTATTTCTACTTTTCTCGTTTTGTATTATCTCGTGACAGCCAATTCTATTTTTGAGATATCCTCCGTAGCAATGATCTCTGTGTTAAAGTTATATTTGGAATGCATTTAACCAGTTCTATCACAATGACTGATACCAATATTGTCCTTTAAATACTTTCAATAGTTTAATATGGTTCAAAAGAGAGAGAGAGAGAAATGGGGTTTAACGTCCACTCGACATAAACTAGGTCATTTCGGGACTAAGATATGGTTTAATTTATTTCAATTATCCGCTTGCGCGTAGGTGTCTTTAGCATTGGGAGGAAAGCCTTGGGGTTGCCACGTACAACCGAGGATTCGAAACCACGCCAGTTGACTCAATAGCAGGCCGTTTGATACAGCGCGCGCCCGCTAAACATTCAGCCCCCCACCAACATGGCTGAAATGACTAGAGCTATTGATTTGGGTCTAAATAAAAAAGTGAATTTCATTCAATTTTACGTGATCCAACAATAAACCAGAAGAGTGTTTCTTGGACAATAGTGTTTAAAGTGTTGCAACATTCAGCCCCCCACCAACATGGCTGAAATGACTAGAGCTATTGATTTGGGTCTAAATAAAAAAGTGAATTTCATTCAATTTTACGTGATCCAACAATAAACCAGAAGAGTGTTTCTTGGACAATAGTGTTTAAAGTGTTGCAACATTGACCGACAATGAATGATATTTTTTAGATATAGAATTTATTCTACAGATCGCACCCAAAATTTAATGCTTTGGAAATGTTACTCTCACACAGGAGCGAATATTATGGTGGCGAACAGGAGTAAGAATGCAATTCATTACCAATTTGAATGCGAGAAATTCGTAAAAACTGTTTGTACGCAATTGGAGCGTTTTTGTCAAAATTTCAGTTATTAATAACTGTTTTATTTTTTTCTGAAATCATTTGAATGTTTCGATATGATGTGTAAAATATGCATATCTATAATATATATTTCCATGGCAATACTTTGTACTCTGTTGATAAAAATGGCTCTGGGGTCGGTTGCTCAAAGCTCTGTTAAATTTTACGATTCGTTAAAATGGCGTCTGTTTAACGGTGGCATTTCTACAGAACATTCTAGGGGGCGAGCGATGGGGGGGGGGGGGGTGATATTCAATTTTCTATAGGATGAAAGTCTATAGTATTCTGCAAAATTTTGAGGTTTGTAGAAAATAATGAGCCCAAATATTCTGTAATGCAAATCCCATAATTTTTCATACAGATTTATACTAAAATTTCTAAAGGAAAAAATAAATTATCTTTTTGTCTTTAATCAAGTTTTGTGAACAGACTGCACAGTTTGTTGTCTGACTGTCTTCAGTATCTTGTTAATACTAACTTTTATGAAGTTGTTATATTAAACATGTGCATTATATACATGTAAATTCAAAATCCAGCCAATGCACAAACAGTCTTCTCTTGGATTTACTTTAACTAACGGATAATGTGAAATTGACTTTCAAGCAACAGAAATTTAACAGGCCGTTAACAAACGAGATGTAAGCAAGATACTGATCCGTTAAAATAACTTAGTTTTGAGCAGCCGACCCCAGGTCGATATTACCATTTTTGTTTCCATTATCTGTATTTTTGTTTCTATATTTTGTTTAATTTGACAGTATGTTGGGAGAATGTGTCCCTGCAAAGTAATGTATATATTTAAATACTATATATATTTTTCAACCAAATCAAGGATGTCACAAAATACCCAAATTGTTTTTATTTGATGTTAATCACACCCATTACATAGAACAGAAAATAAACTTATATTATTATTTATATAGCTTCGTCCGTGTCTTTACCAGAAATGGGTTTATTCCAAACAATAAATTACTGTAATTATTGTTAGTGGGAACATTATTTTGATGTTTAAGTTTAAATAAAAATTTCCAAACTGGATAGGTCCGCTCAACTCGGCTAATCTTTCATTTTGGCAGAGTAAGCGGGAAATAAATTTTTGCCTAAGTTTACTAACTTTGCATACCCCACATTGAAATGTAATCTTACACTGTCTAACGTGCCAACCGATCGTTCGCAGTAGCTTGAAAGTATACATGAGGAAGTATCATGTACGATTTTAGGTAAATTCTATCGCAGTTATGAAACTATAGCTGAGAACTAAATGACAGGTTTATTCTTATCACAAATGTAATGAATCGTCCTTTAGCCCAGTAACCCCAGCCAGAATTTGACTATTTTCAAGATTCGCCCAAATTATTAAATAAATATCTTAGAATACTTGTCTGCAATATCAACCTGTGGAAGTGGATGTTAAGCTTTAAGAACGAGCGAACGATCACGTGGTATGGGTATTAACTGTGTCGACTGTCAGAGATTGATTCCGTAGACCAAATCTTGTGGGCTCCTCTATGAGCTAAAGCTACCTACAAAACAATGAAACTGCGACAGACGTTATGGACTGCCCAAGCTACTCACTGTTGGTGTGTGTATGTGTTTGTTTCGTTTTCCAGCAACCTATCATTCTTTATTACTCAGTGGGGAAGGCCCCGTGTTCGACCCCGGCGCGGGTCCCATAAAGCACAATAGGAGCAGAACAGTAGGATGTTAAAAACCCATTTCATTTTCAATTTATAAACTGTCGACTGTTGAAACCAGTTACATATCAGATTTCTAGAACAACCTCAGATCTCAAAAATTTTAAAATAATGTTGATGAATCAGGAATTATGTAATTCCATATTATCGATAACCGAACAAAATATTTATTTTTGTTATTAGTTAACAAGCGGCGGCCATGCACGCCCATAGTTTGCAAAAAAATGGACAGGGATCAAGCGACTTTTCGTAAATTCGGTGGCCATAATCCCGGAAATAACGGAATATAAACATACATTTTAAGTTTCAGCAAAATCAAATAAAACTTGTGACTTCTAGAGGGCTGACAACCTTGGTTTTACATACTTTTACAATAGTTGTGCACAAGAAGCAGCAATTATATTGGGCAGTGTCTATCCGATTTTTTTTTTTTAAATTTATAAAATTCGAACTTCAACATGATTATGGTGTAATGGTTTTTTACCCCACGTTGTTCTTAAATCAGATTGAAATTGTGACCTTTAGCGGGACCACAAGCTGAAAATCAGGGGTCCGATATGCGTGAAGGGAACCGAGCACTTCGTGTTATAAACATACGTTTTAATTTTCACGTGATTTTCGTACTTCATAAGCCACGAAGTTACTGTCCGATACATTCAAGTTTCGTCAAAATCGGATAAAAATTGTGACTTGTAGAGTGTCCACAAAATGTGTGCGTATAAAAACAGCAATCCTAATAATCTAAAAAAATACCCCACAATAATAGCTTGCCATTGTGTAAGTAAATGATTTCATTGCTGCAAGGTGGATTTAATTATTACCGTAACTTTGTTAACTACCCTCATTAGTCACCAATTACGTTATAGTCATACATAATGTGCCAGTTAATAGTTTGTTATATTCAACTCATTAACTCAGAAATGGTGTACATGTAACTGTGTTGAATCAACTGTAATGTTTTCAAATCTGCTAAGAAGATGAAGAATGGAAGCAATGGGGTTAATGGGTTTGCAAATGAGTACTTCTGAAATACCAAATAATGGTGAACTGCAGCAGGACTCCCTATCCGAAATTTAATTTGAAGGAGCTAAATCGCTAATTATATTTGAGACCTAGAAATTGACACAAATAGGTCCCACCGCATATGATAAAGTATTATAATTTATATAAACTAATTTACATTCAATTAATTTTCTTTTTTACCCCAATTTCAAATCAGTTATGTTCAGCGAAATACGCCAGAAGTCTCAATCGAATGGTAATCTCTAGCGTTTGGTTCCAGTCTACACCGACAGTATTTATTAGGCATGCTCTCTGGATAAGAATAATTATGCTGTTACCGTTTGACATAATGTGTGGAATATCTCTAGCTAGTCCCGATCTTCGTGTCCCTTGTTACAAATGACACCGAAACGCATTATGGTACATGATTCGTGTACCAGTGGTAAAATGTTTATTTTGCCATAAATATTGGATATCAGAAACCCATCTTTTCCGGGTAAGAACACAACATCAATGTCGATTTAAAGTGTTTTCAATGTCGAAGACTTTGGATAATACTGACTGAGTTAGAGACGAAGCTACTATAAAGGAGCCAAATCCCTAATTTTTGGCACCTAGAGATTGACACAAATGGGTCGCAAAGCATACAATAATGTAATATGTATGCATACAAAAAGATTTACATTGAATCGATTTCGTTTTTACTCTAATATAATCAGTTACCTATATCTACGGCGAAATACGTCAGAAGTCTCAATGGAATGACAAACTCTAGCGTCTGGTTATTCCAGTCTGCCGATAATATTTATTGCGCGTGTTCTCCAGATGAGAATATGACGTCGTCCATTTGCCATGACTTGTGGAATATGTCTAGCCACATTCTTCAAGTCTGTTGTTATAAAAGGCGCTGAAACGCATTATGGTACATGATTCGTGGTTATTTTGCCTTAAATGTTGGATATCAGAAGCCCATCGTTTCCCGGTGAGATCACAACACCAATGTTGATTTAAATTGATAAATAATTCGTGTTTTCAATGTCGAAGACTTTGCTTTGAATGATAATTATTGAATTAGAGACAGTACAGAGATTGTATTCCTGACAACTTCAGAGAACATCGGTAACTTAATTAACTAGTAAGATCACAATAATTTCAAACGTCTTCACTGAATAAGCACCAACATTCTAAATGTAATTGATATCTTCAAATTCAGAAAGCATAAATTTGATTCTCATAAGTAGTTTCGAACGAAGCCAAAGCGTTCTCTATCAAGGAAGTTAAAACAAAAATCAACAAGAATAATAGTTATGAACTAAGTCAATTTCAGCTTTATTTCAGGTAATGTAATGCAGACTTTTCAGTATACATGTAAAGCAAAGTAGCAAATTCGTTAAATTCATTGAAAGCCTTATTGCTATAGACTGCCATTTTAAGGTTAAAACATTGAGTTACGGAAACCCTTAAAAAAACTTAGATCACGTTTTTGAATGACCCGTGGATGACTTGGTCTGATCTTTGATAAGTTTGCAGTTCCTAATTTAATGATAAGTATGCAATATAGGATCCGTATCCTTGATACCCCTTACTTAGCTGAGAATTATTTACGTGGAAATGCAAGGGTCTGTCTCCTGTTCTATCGTCAAAGTGAAAATCCAACCCTTTGACTACCCTTACTAACGCTTAGTTTACTAATTGATCAGATCAAAATAGTGGAACCGCGATGGCTGCAACTGAAAGCCAATCTATCTCTCTTAAATAATGCGTGTGTTTGATTGATGTTCAAATCAATGTTTTAATGAGGGAGGTTAAAGTACAGTCACGTTTTAATCAGTGGTTATTTTCTTAGAACCAGAGAGAAAAACTGAGATTGAGAATAAAATCTTCCGTAACAACTTTTGGTCTTCGTAGAAATTGTTAGTGAGCAGAAATTCGCCCGTGTATCTGTTATCACTCATCACTTCAGTCAGTTTTATAGAAGCATAACTCTTGTTTTCCTTTTGGAGACAGACCACCATTAATTTCTCCATTGACTTCAATGTTAAACATGCATCATGCAAGCGCGAAATCTGCCTATTGCAGGCCCTTCTTTTGACCTGAAATGTTTTCTAAATTATTAATTAGATATTAATTAACTGATACAGACCTTAATCAACTCTCGATGGCATCAGATTTCTCCGATATCAAATAGATTGGAACGGTTCAACAATACTTTGATTTAATCAAATATGGAGGACCGAGACATAGCTTCGATCAACCAGTACGGTGGTTGAAATTATTGCACACGGCTGTCTATCTACGCTTGCAATAGAGTAATTTGAATGAAATTTTCAAATTATTCATTTTACATTATCTACTTTTGGACTATTATAGCAAGAATGGCTAGTTCTTTATCTAAATCTTACATAATGTAACTTTAATTCTCGACCCTTTGCCCTTCTCTAACGTTTCCCCAATTTTTGTTGGGCTGAATGCTTTTCACTACAGACAGAGAAGAAGCATACTAAAAACATGTAACTAGTTGCCGTACATATCACCGTAGACAACCTGACAACTTCGTTATCCTTCCGCCTCAAAATCATGAATATTTACCAAAACCTGGCCGAAAATATTAATACAACCCCCCTTCGTCTATTCTAGACAAAAAATCAACAAATTACGTCTAGAGTTATGGCCCTTGTTTCACTTTGTTGAACCTTGTGAACACTCTAACGCCAAAATTTATCAACTGATCTATATGAAATTTAAATGCATCTTTAAGATTAGTGAAACCACAAAATTTCAGCAATTTACAATAATTATTCCAAGAGTTATGACCCTTGTTTCACTTCGTTCAACCGTGTTACGGCTTGATTGATGACAGTTATCATCCGATATGTATGGAATTTATATGCATCATTTAAATTTGTGAAACGGAGGTCTATTGAATTTGAGCAAATTCCATCAATTATTTCTAAAGTTATGGCCCTTGTTTTACGTTCGAATGACAAAAATAGTCATCCAATCTGTATGAAATTTATATGCATTATTTAAATTAATAAAAAGAAAAAGCCTGTCAAATTTCAAAATTTTTGTAAATTACTACCTGAGTTAAGGCCCTTGTTTCAGTTTGTAAAACCTTGTGAACCTTCAAACGACAAATATTATAATCTGATCTGTATAAAATTGTATTGTAAATGCCCCCAATTACCTATAAAAGAATAAATATGCGTCAACCCTTGTCGAACGCCGGGCGATTTAGCTGTTGTGGGCGTATGTTTCGTTGCCTGGCAACCTATCTTTATATTTTCCAAAATGCCATGAATGTCAAAGCCTCCCGTCTCAATTGTTCCAGTATGGAAATACAATGTCTGTGATGGAACATAACGTCAAATTACCCGCCTGCTATAGAATTCAAACGCAGTCTCTCATATAATCAATCTAATCATACGTTCACAAACAATTATCTGCTAGAAACTTTGATTAGTTTTTGGATTTCTCGTTCTGCAAACGCATTTTCTCGCCGTAAACCGATTTGTGAAGGAACTTCCCTGAATGTGCTCTCTGAAGCAAACAATTGTTTATGGTTTAAGCATGATCTGGGAATGATTGTTGAATTAACCAAATTCGGACAATATTATTAATGGCAGTTTTTTTGTCAAATATTTTACATGGGTGGCACAAATATTCCATAACATTAACAATACAGAAACTGTGATGCCGTTTGCCATTACTCAGAGTGACTTTTTGTCGTCACCCACTTCCGCCCTAATCCAGTGGTATGTTTTATTTATGATTATCAAGGATTGTTCATTTGGTAAAAAAAGAAGAACAAGGTCGAAATTCAAAATTTTTCAACCTCATATTATTTCAGAGTTATGTCATTAGTTACGTTAATACAAAATGTCTCCCCAGAGGACATTTTTTTCACAATGGATTTTTTAAAACTTTCTCAGCTGGACTTTTTCTCGGTGATCTTCTCCGTTTATGTTATTTGCAAGGCACTTGCGATAAAATTGTGTTATTTTTTACGCTTTTATGGACATATGTATTTGTTTATTTCAGTTTAACTAAGATCAAGGGATGTGGTACATAATAGCAACAACAAGTCTCGTGCTGCTTTCTCTCGCTAAACTGGGATACTGTGAAGAAGGTCTAAATGACACAGGGCCTGTTATTGTCTATGTAAGTAAAATTAGCTACCACGCTAAGAAATATAATGATTTTAGATTTATTTAGGTCCAAATGTGTGGAATCAGTTCTAAAATAATCAATTTATGATTTCATTTATTATGTTGTATATGTTTATGGCAAATAAATCTATCTATCTGCCATACAAATTTAAGAACAAGACCCCCATTTCACTATTGATGCAAGGGGTCAGTGATATTTTCAGCCAGAGGCCCCACGCAAGCTTTATCCGGCGCTGTTCAGATGACTGGCCCGTTGATATCCATACCACTCCTTCCTGCATTTTGTTCCCAGGTTCGGTATAGATATCACCTATTTCTTCACGTGGAAGTTGTTAGTTTATTTATACATTTTTTTATTACCATTCAGCGACCAGGAACTGGAAGTATTTGTCCACCAAGAGCTGTTTGCGCTGATATATTTGACTATCAGCAGATACGTAATGGCGTCATCAGTACTTTGAGGAGAATCATCTTCAATTGTCGATGTTCCCGGGATTCCCGTGAAGTCTGTCCTGTAGATGAAGCACACATGGTACATACTAGCCCCATTCAAAAGTAAGGAACTTTGGTTGTTTCTCAAACTCATTATCCGCTGTTATAATCCGATCTGTATGCAATTTATGAATCATTTAAATTAGTGAATCAAAAAAGCCCGGAGAATTTCAGCAATTTCAGTTAATTACAGTTAAGGCCCTTGTTGCACTTTATTGAATCTTGTGCACGCTCTAATCACAACAGTTTGCATCCGATCTGTATGAAATTTATATGCCTCATTTGATTTAGTGAAACGAAGAAGCCTAGTGAATTTAAGCAATTTATGTTAATAAAGCATTGAGTTATGGCCCTTATTTCACTTTGTTGCATATTGTGGATGCAATAATGGCATAGCTATTTTCCGATCTGTTTGAAATTTATATGTATTGTTTAAATCAATAAAAAAAAAATCCTATTGAATTGCATTTGCAGCAACCTCTTTGTTAATTACATCTAGAGTTATGTCCCTTATTTCACTATGTTGTATCTTGTGAACACTCCAATTACAACAGTTATCATCCGATCTGTATGAAATGTATATGCATCATTTAAACTTGTGAAACAAAGAAGCCTATTGAATTTCAGGAATTTCTGTTAATTACGCCTTCAGTTAAATGTATCGTTTGAATTAGTAAAACGAAGAAGTCTTTGAATTTCAGAAAATTTCCGTTATACTTCTAGCGTTATGGCCCTTGTTCTATCCTGTGAATGTTTGAACGACAAAAGTTATCATCTGATCTATATGAAATTTATATGCATTATTTGAATTAGTAAAACGAAAGTTTCAACAGTTTCTGTAGATCACTTCAAATATTAAGGGCCTTGTTTTAGTTTTTAGAACCTTGTGAACCCTCAAACGACCAAAATTATAATATCAGCTGTATGAAATTGTCTATTAAATGCACCTTATTACCTACAAAAGAATAAATATGCGACAACCCTTGTCGACTGCCCGGTGGCATTACCTGCTGTAGGTCAATGTTTTGTTGCCTGGTAACCTATCTTTACCCCCAAGTCAAAGATGTCCTGTACAATTTAGACTACTTTTTTTTGTTATTTTTAGACAATATTTGTGTCGACCGGTCACAACCTATCCTAAATGTAATTTAGATGTACCTATACCACAGGTTGCTGAAGAAATGGAGATTGATTCACCAGACTTCGAAGACAGAAATTATTTCAGGGTGAATAAACCCTTCTGGGTTATTGGGTTATGCATATACATTATATGTTAGCGTCTTGGTATATGCCATGTCTGTTTATTCATGCTTAATGTTCAAACTCTTTTCCCTGATCTGATTGACTTTTTATACGCCCATATTGAAATGTGGTCGTATATTGTCGTCGCCCCCGTCCGTCTGTCCGGCGGTCCGGTGGTCCGGAGGCTAAAGTTAATATCCGATTGGAGCCTATTGATTGAAGCCTATTGATTTTCAGCGATTTCCGATAATTAGTGCCAGGTTTATGGCCCTTGATCACTTCACAAAATCTTGTGGATGCTCTAGATGCCAAATCTGATATCCGATTGACTTCAAATTTATACCCAGTGTTAAGGTCATGAGATGAAGAATCCTATTGATTTTCAGCGATTTCCGATAATTAGTGTCAGAGTTGTGGCCCTTGATCACTTCAAAAAATCTTGTGGATGCTCTGGAGGTCAAAGTTAATATCCGATTGACTTTAAATTTACACACACTATTTAAAGTCATGAGACGAAGAAGCCTACTGTTTTTCAGCGATTTCAAATAATTATTTCCAGAGTTATCCCCCTTGATCACTTCAAAAAAACTTGTGACCCTATAGATGCCAAACTTATCATCCGATTGACTTCAGATTGATACACAATGTTTAAGGTGTTGAAACGAACAAGTACTTTGATTTTCAATGAATTTTGATGACCGAACAGCTAAATCCATGATGTTAAATGTTGCCTATATATACTAATTGTTAGCGTGGGGCAAAACTTCTAATGATTTTCAGATAATTACATAATGAGTTGTTACTCTTAATCAGATTTTAGTGTATTACAAATGTTTCATTACCAAAAAAAGTAAAAATATGCGACAACCCTTGTTTACTGCCCGGACGATTTAGCTGCTGTGGGCGTATGTTTCGTTGCCTGGCAACCTATCTTTTTTATGTTTTGTGTTTTGTGTTTTTAGCGTCCCATTGTTCTGCTCCGACTGAACTAATGAAGACGGGTATGCTATGGGGAAAATTTTTCCCGGACAGAGGCGCTATACGGCCCACTGTTATATCAAATAGTCAAGGGATATTTTAGATGCGTGCTTTTTGTGTACACGGGACAACTTTTTTGCCCCACCCCAGAACAACTATACGTTGCCCCTAGCCGGGCCCTCTGTAACCTTGGTTCGCTTGGACCGTTGATATTGCCCAAGTTTAGTGCCCCCCCCCCCCTCAGAGTTTGTTCTGTCTATTTTTTTTTTTTTATTTTTTTTTGATGAAAAGTTTGGATTTTACCTGGATAGAAGTGATGACACTGTTTACAGTTGCCAACACAAAATCCCAGCGACTACAAATTCAGCAATTCGGCAGTCGACCAGCAAATCGGACAATTTCAAAATCGGAATGTTTCAAATTCCTGACAATAAACTCGACTGTGTAAAACTCAACATTAGTCATTAACAAACAGTTTTAATACAGTTGATGTATTGATTGAATATGTTTGGAATTTAATGAATATTTTGTTTATTTAATCTAGATAAACTGCATCTGTCCTCGTCATGGGTTTTCTGTGCCCCGGGTTCGTGGAACACTCCAGAGAGCAACTTATTACACCAGAACAGAATTTGACTTTCTTCGATACAGATGGTATCAGCAGTTTGTCTGTACGGTTTAAGGTAATAAATACACTAAATATCCTTTTGTAGTCGACTAAATTTAATACAGCGTGTCAAGTATTATTTAAGCAAGAATTATTTTCGGCTTAAAATCATTTTCCCACGGATCACACATTTGCATACCGTGTGTTTAACCCGGTATCGGCTTGTTGGTGCAAGGTTGCCTGAATAACTACAGCCAAAGAAAGTACACTGTAACAAAAATATCGGTGAAAAAACGGAAAAAATTCCGGAAACAAAAATTACCAGGAAAATTTTATGCGTATTTACTTTTCCTGTAATTTACAGAAATTCCCTCATTTAACATAAGGTCCATTTTCAAATACAGAAAAATAAATACTGGTAAGTTTTGTTTCCTAGACTCGAAAATGATAAAAGATTTCATTGAATTAACCATTGACTTTATAAGCGTGTGCGAAATAGCTTTATTTAACGTCGGTTTCCGTAACCTCTTTGCGCTAATAAGAATACCCCTCATCGAGAAAAGGGCGCCTCGAAACACTAATAATGGTCAGTGTTAGGAGCGGTTAGAGGCTTTCAGATGTATGTTTACACTGGCCAATCGCTTATATTATTCATACAATACAACCTGTAGTTACTGGCATGGAAAATTGTTTTTACACATTTGTGAAAATACTTACAATCTGATTACCGTATGATGAATGAGAATACACTTTATAGATCTTATAAATAATGGAAATTAGCAATACATGACTATTAATATACCGAACTTTACACAATATGATCCTTCATGTTATGGTTGATAAATTGAAATTAATACTATAAAATGATAATTATTAGGAATAATTATATATGTATACGATTTCTTATCGTTGCATCTGAAAACAAAATAGTCCGTCATATAATGGAATAAAACATTTTATCCCTAAATTTCACGTAACTTTCCTGTCATTCCACAGTTTATTCCGTAAAATAACAGAATTAAGTCCGTTATGGAAGGGAATAAAATATTCTATCCCTAAATTTCACGGAATTTCCTGTTTAACCCTTGTGCGTATACAAGGGGTATTTTTGGACCCCACGACCATATACTTAACGTTTGTGAGAAATTGGTTCATAATTGTCTAGCGAGAATTTTATACATTGTCAGCTACTTAATTTCGAGTATAATGTTGTAAATAGAATGGATGTGAGGCAGTGGCAACATTCATCATTTGACAAGAAACTTCGAGTATTACGTTGTCGGTTACCAGGGGTCTTGTGGACCCCACTCCCCTTTACTTTCAACATTTTGCAAGTTACAGGTGTCTAATCTGTTCTGCAATCAGAGCTAGCTTTGTATTAGAAATCATTCTTACTGATGATATTGTTTTGGTTATTCTAGTAATCCAGATCTGAGAGCAAATCAAGGTACACTACCAACCCCATCAAAAGACTATTCTGCATGGAACATGACAATTACGATATTTTTTAGATTTGTATGGTTTCAAAAAAATCTTATAATTCCTATCGTCACTGATAATACCTGAAATATTTTGATCTAGCCTGATTGATTATTGTTCAGTCCTGATATGAAGCTGTAGTTCGGTCGTATTTGAATGAAATTATTCATCCAAAAACCTTTTTTATGTCTGGGGTCTGAGATTACCCCTTGTTACCGACAACGTTTTTCGTGCGACGTGTACGCACAAGGGTTAATACAGAATATTCCACAGAATTACATAAAACACATAATTTGAAGAAATAATTCACTCTTTTAACAAAATTTCTCAAAAAAATCCATCAATTAACAGAAAAAAGGTGTTAAACTACGGAATTCGGCGACATAAAAAATGGAAATTTTTTACAGTGTAGCTACCGAATGTTTCCAATTCATGATAACTTTGTAAAAACTGAACGGAAATCATCCATTTTGGACTGATATTCCTTTTAGAGATTAAACTTTTAACGTATAAGCTTACACATTATGACTGTGCTTCCCTATTTTCTAAATTATTGTTAAATAAGGCCTACATTTAACATTATGTAATGTACCTTCTTATTATTTTAACGATCGACATTTTGAATTAAGGCTTTGGCGAACTGGTACCTTCATTGTCAGTGTGTTAATGATTGTTAGAGAAATAATTATTCGTAATTCGAGTGGGAGGATTAAACTTCTATTCGACACAAACTATATCATGTATATATGTATATAATGAGCAAAAGAGTCTTTAGCTATGGGAAGAAGCCACAGGATCTGGAGAAATTCTACGAGGTTAGACAGGGAAACCTACTTCGTGTCCCTCACACGACCTCATGATCTATGACGCGCACTTCAAACCATTCCCGCCCCCTTTATACGCTCATCAGCCCGGCCGTTTGTTCGGCGTCCATATACGTCCATATGGAAATGTGGACGTATATAACCGTCACCCCGTCCTTCCGTCCGTCACAATTTGTTGTGAACGCTCTTACGCCAAAAGTTATCATCCGATTGTTTTAAAATTTATATATGAAGAATCCTATTCAACAATTTCCATTTATTACGTCTGCAGTTATGGTGCTTATTTTATTTTGCGAACCTTGGAAACGTTCGAATGATAAAAGTTATCATCCGATATGTATGGAATTTATAAGCATTATTGAAATTAATAATACGAAAAAGTCTGGGAAATTTCAAAGGCCAGAGTTAAGGCACTTGTTTTAGATGGTAGAACCTTGTGAACCGCAAACGACAAAGAATATAATCTGATCTGTAAGAAACTGTCTAGTAAATTCCCCCGGTTACCTACAAAAGAATAAATATGCGACAACCCGGGCGATTTAGCGTATGTTTTGTTGCCTAGCAATTTATATTTACACAGTCTTTAAGGTAATGAGATGAAGAAGTCTGATGATTTTCAACGATTTCCAATTATTACTGACAGTGTTATCGCTTTTAAATTCAATTCTAAAAATAATCGGTAACCAATGGAGTTTGAGCTTTTTATACGCCCACATGGAAATGTGGTCGTATATTGCCGTCGCCCCCGTCCGTCCGTCTGTCGGTCCGTCCGTCCGTCCGTCCGTCCGTCGGTCCGTCCGTCCGTCCGTCCGTCCGTCCATCGTCCACAATTTCTTGTGAACGCTCTAGAGGCTAAAGTTAATATCCGATTGACTTGAAATTTATACACGGTGTTTAAGGTCGTGAGACGAAGAAGCCTATTGATTTCCAGCGATATCCGATAATTACTACCAGAGTTATGACCCTTGATCACTTTGAAAAATCTTGTGAACGCTCTAGAGGCTATAGTTAATATCCGATTGTTTTTAAATTTATACACAGTGTTTAAGGTCATGAGACAAAGAAGCCTATTGATTTTCGGTGATATCTGATAATTACTGCCAGAGTTATGACCCTTGATCACTTTGAAAAATCTTGTGAACGCTTTAGAGGCTAAAGTTAATATCCGATAGACTTTAAATTTATACACAGTGTGTAAGGTCATGATACGAAGAAGCCTGGTGATTTTCAGCAATATCCGATAATTCCTGCTCGAGTTATGACCCTTGATCACTTTGAAAAATCTTGTGAACGCTCTAGAGGCTAAAGTTGATATCCGATTGAATTTAAATTTATACACAGTGTGTAAGGTCATGATACGAAGAAGCCTGTTGATTTTCAGCAATATCCGATAATTCCTGCTCGAGTTATGACCCTTGATCACTTTGAAAAATCTTGTGAACGCTCTAGAGGCTAAAGTTGATATCCGATTGAATTTAAATTTATACATGGTGTTTAAAGTCATGATACAAAGAAGCCTATTGATTTTCAGCGATATCCGATCATTACTACCAGAGTTATGACCCTTGATAACTTTGAAAAATCTTGTGAACGCTCTAGAGGCTATCGTTAATATCCGATTGACTTTAAATTTATACACAGTGTTTAAGGTCATGAGACGAAGAAGCCTATTGATTTTCGGTGATATCTGATAATTACTGCCAGAGTTATGACCCTTGATCACTTTGAAAAATCTTGTGAACGCTTTAGAGGCTAAAGTTAATATCCGATTGACTTTAAATTTGTACACAGTGTTTAGGGTCATGAGACGAAGAATCCTATTTGATTTTCAGCGATATCTGATAATTTCTGGCACTTGATCACTTTGAAATATCTTGTGGACATACGCCTTGAGACAAACCATCAAAACTATAATCATTTCCGATAATTATTTAATGGGCTATTACTCGTAATAAGATTATCATGTGTTGTAAATGTTCTCCTTACTGACAAAAGAAACAATATGCGACAACCCTTGTTGACTGCCCGGACGACTTAGCTGTTGTGGGCGTATGTTTCGTTGCCTGGCAACCTATCTTTGTAATTTGTTAGTGATGTGTAAAGGATTGTCACTCAGTGAAGAGTTACATTGATCTAGACCAGAGGTGATGAGACGAAGACGGCTGTTGATAATTACTGCCAGGGTTCTGGCCCTTGGTCATTTTGAAATATTGATCATTCCATTCATACAAGGTCTTCAGGCGAAGATGTAACTTGAACAAAATGTTTTGTATACTAAACGTTGACTTGGGGTAGAACTAGAAGTCAGCCAAATTCAAATTTCACAATAGACAATACTATTATGGGAACGTGACAAAACATTTATTTTCCTGTCATCCGGTGAGAATGTTCATAAAAATAAAAGAGTTTTTTTTTATTTCCAGATTTGTACATGATATTAAAGCGGACTTAGAAGGAAAAGCATGATAATATTCAGACGATCAAGTCGTGTTCATGATATATATATGTCCATTTCGCTCAGCATCAAAACCTAAAACCTAAGTGTAATAATATTTTTGACCAGAGCCAAAATGCTAACTCTTAATGTGCCCATTTGATATAGTTACGGTTTATTACACCGGATATTTACCCCTGAACGAGTATTAATACAGGGCACATTTTCTAAACGGAAGATCTGTACTCCAATAGCTTTTCATCTGTCAAAATGTTTATTGCAATATACATTATTTCAAGGTTCGTTTGGTTAAGTTTGTAGGAAACAAAAATCAAATCTGCCTTGTACATAATGCATGAAAAAAAAAAAAATAAAAAAAAAATTGCCGGCTTCTATTTTATTACCGCCTGTGTTTTTTTTAATATTCGAGAAACCATCACGTCGAGTTTCAGTTCAAACATGGCATGTACAACAATAAACAATTATGATATTTTTCGTAACAATAAAAGATATCAAGTTATCCATGAATTTTCACAATAACAACCAATGCCCGAACACACATAATCCAGACGCGGTGGGTGTTCGTCTGAACATATTTTAAAATGTTACTGTATTAATCAACAAAGTGAATGAATCGCCGATAATTGGTAATTTATGGTTGTGTTCCTAGAATATTGTTTAACTAACTGATATGTTATTAAAATCATTGATGAAATTATTGTTGTTGAATAATTAAATTTACAAAAGGGGTGGATTATAAATAAAATTAATCAGGATTTAGCGTCCTATTTTTATACGCCCGCATTGGAATGTGGTTGTATATTGTCGTCGCCCCTGTCCGTCCGTCCGGCTAAAGTTAATACCCAATTGACTTTAAATTTATACA
The DNA here is from genome assembly GCA_036850965.1 of Patella caerulea. NCBI lineage: Eukaryota > Metazoa > Mollusca > Gastropoda > Patellidae > Patella > Patella caerulea. The sequence goes on along the minus strand of JAZGQO010000001.1, from coordinate 40,873,055 downwards.
CCGTCTTTAAGGTCATGAGACGAAGCATCTTATTGGTTTTTACCGATTTGGGATAATAACTGCCAGAGTTATGGCCCTTAATCACTTTGAAAATTCGTACTATGTAAGTGTATTTATAAAGGCACAAGCCTATTTAGATTTATTGTGTCTGTAAGGCAGAAAAAGCTTTGATTAATTAAGTCTTTATTTAGTAAAATTGGTCATCCATCATCAAATGTGTTGTTTAAAGTGCTTGGCAGTATAATAAAACATATACTTTTATATAACTCTCAAGCATGGGCTATGAATATCGAGTGGATATAGAGAAACTTGCACGATTCTTTGGCACACGATTCGTGCCAGTGCGCAAACTAGTCGTAAACTGGCGTGAAGTGTGCGTAAACCCGCCGAGACTCCATGCCATGCCGGAACGAGAATTTTGAATATGTCTATGCTGGTCAGTCTGCGGTCACCGTTGCAAGAGCATTTAATTGTTCACGACAGACAATAATTAATCTTAGAATGAGAGTGCTTCAAACTGGAACTATTGCCGACCGCCTAAGGGCGGGAGCGCCACGTGTGACGTCACTCCAGGAAGATCAAGCAATACGATTACATCATCTTAGAAACAGATTTGGCACTGCAACCGCCACAAGTAGAGAGATGTTTGGTGGAAGGGTAACTGCACAAACTGTTCGAAATCGCTTCCAGATTGCTGGTCTTCGGGCTCGGAGGCCCTATAATGGACCAATATTGACACCTCTTCATCGCTGTAACGTAACCGATTTGTGTGGGCCACAAGACACATAAGATTTACTAGACAGTGGAATTCGGTTGTCTTTAGTGACGAATCTCGATTTACTTTGAGATTTGCCGATGGCAGGGTCCGAGTGTACCGCAGACGAAGTGAACGTTACGCTCAAGTATGCGTCAGAGATGTTGACTGATTTGGTGGCGGCAGCGTCATGGTTTGGGGTTCTTTTTATGCACATGGATGTTCTCCTCTTGTTGTCCAAGGGAACTTAAATGCTGTCCAATACAGGGATCAGATTTTGCAACCTGTTCTTCTTCCGTTTATGCAGAGACATGGGCCTAGACTAACGTTTCAACAAGACAATGCTCGACCCCATACGGCAATTGCTACCCATTGTTTCCTTTGTACCCATTAGGACTATATAATTCCAACATGTTCTCGCTTCTTCCAATGATTTATCACAAAAATAACATCTACAACTCACAGGTTTTACGTCGTCTTCAATGACAGCATGTGCGAATGGTTGTTCATGGAGGTTGCCATCTTGGCCGTGTCTATTTCAGAGATACACAATCAATTCTATTGATGTTTTTAGCATGGGGATTGACTAATAGTAAATTTATTTCAGTTATAAAACAAATATTTTAAACTTTAACGGAAATTTAAATATAGCCAAATTCTGGCTGTGATGACTGAGCAAAATGGCCATTTGCTGTATCCTTGCGAAAAAAAAGCAAGCCACCAATTAATTTTCGTACGTTAGTTACGTACGAACTTTAAACATAAGTGTGTGGAAAATTTTAACCAATCTTCGTAATGCATTATTTATACTAATATTGTAAACCTTTTTGATGTCAGTTTGATTTAAATATATTTATCACCCAACAACCCATTTGACAGTAGATATCGCTTGTATGATAAATTGCACAATCTACTGCGATGCTTACATGAATTTGATTTGCCAATCTAAAAGGAACTACTTTCTTTTATTTTAAAGAAACCACACATTTTAAATAGAACTTAATTGACCTTGGAGGAAATACTGGGTCAATATATAGGACTTTACAATAGGTAATCTGCTGTCAAAAATTGATGCATCACTACGCTGTAATGTAATCAGATTCAGTAAAAGTGAAATCTATACCAAAGAATTATATTTATTTATTTGTGCACGTAAGAAATGATTGTATGATAAGTAAAATCTCCAACTCGTCTTTTTTTTGATATAAAAAAGACTTGCAGGAGATTCTCGAGGGAGGTTTAAAGGGAGATAACAAAGTTAAGATTATCTAGTCATATCGAAACTGGGAGATACTGCCGAGAGAAAATAGAATGTGTAAACTTTGGTAAAATGATGAAATCGAATATGAAAATCACTTTGTATTGTATTATACTAATAAGGTTAACATAAAGATTTGAAAATGGTTGAGGGGGATACTCATCATTTTCTATTTGATTGTACGTCGTATGTATAAGTATATGCCTGTTAATTTTGTTAAAAGGTATTTTGATCCAAATTTATTTTACAATAGATATTATCTCATTATTGCCATTGTTTCTTATGTAAAGTAGGCTTTATTGTTAAGAAACCTGAAAGCGCCTCCACCTTTGAAAAAAAAACCTTGAACATTATTAACAGAGTGGCTTCAATTACAAATGAGGCCCGAAAGCAGCCTGGTCGGCGATTCGTGTGCCAACATTAAAAATTTCAGTTTGTCTTAAATATTGGATATTAGAAGCCCACCTTTTCACTGTAGGTTAACAACATCATTGTTTATTTGAATTGAGAAATAAGCATATTTCCAATGTCGAAAACTGTCGATGAAATTGTGTTAGCGACTCGCCTCCTTTATGAATTTCGATACCCGTGAGTACAAAGTTTCATTATCATCAAATACCAGCTAATTAAATAATGGGCTACCCATGGGTAATGATTTATAGCAAGTCTTCAATTATTTATAATGAATCGTTTAGACAACGGGTTAGTAATAGCAAAGTTTTAATTATTAACCCAAATAATTACCTAATGCAGTTCCAAACATTTGAAACACAGCCACAACTGCATTAGGTGTAGTTATTCCTGAATTTAATGTTTATATATCAAAAAAATCACCTGCTGGATGCCCCATTATTACCGTGAGTGTTTGTTCCCTCCGAAAGAAAAATAAAACCGTAGAATTTACATGGATACTATCCCATGTTGGCATGGTAGGCAATAAGTCTGCAGACAATCAGGTTTACCCCTAAGCCATTTGGGTGCTTCAATAATATCAGAATAAATTAACACTAAGATAGGGAACTACATATCTAGTCACAAATGGGGAAATTATTGTTGTAGGACTGCGTGTCTGTTGTCGATCGTTAGTTCAGTCACTTATACCCCCGTCAGACCGGGATTGCGTCCCCACTGCACTTCTACTGCGACAAAAAATGGTCTCAGAGCGAGTCAAGATGCTTAAGCGTGGTAAAAGCGTCGTGGAAACGGTACATATCGTGCTGTGGTCTCCATGTCGCCAATGATCGCCGAGCCATGACGTTTGTTTTGAACATGCTCATATTATTATGACCTGGAAAGCTGCGAGAACGTGATGGGGTCGCAAAGGTCCTTATTGTGCTGCTACTTATGGTTGCAGAGTGTGCCAAGATCACTATAAGCGTGGTGGAAACGCGAGATATTGTGCTGTGGTCTCCATGCTCGCCAATGATCGCTCAGTCACGGCGTTTGATGACCTGGAAAGCTGAGAGAACGTGGTGGGTCGCAAAGGTCGCGAGATAAGCGTGGTAACATCTCTATGAACGTAGTACACGCGCAGTACACACGTAACAAAGACGCTGTGAAAATTGTTACATTTATAACGGTGGCTTCATGGCGTCTTCACCACAACCCTCACGTGTCGGCCGCCACCCCACCAACGGTTCGGGGTCTTTATGGTGTTGTCATGGCGATGGTACGATGAATCCACTACTGTTGCGCGATTGCATCACGACCTCATGGGGCCACCTCTAAGCATATATGGCGATGATATGAGGTTCCCACTACGCGTATGGAGTTCTTCATACGACCATGGCGCGGATACCAAGTCTGCATCACTCGCCCATGGCGACCATGCTTTTCATACGACTTGCTTTGAAAACGGGCGATTCAAAGATCGTCTTGAAATTTCGAAAAGAATCTAACCAGCTTATATAGTCGCCGTGATCACGTGGTGGAAACGCGCGTGTAGTCCAGATAAGACGTGTGGTTGAACCACGCGGGTTCGCGGTGACTGCCGTTGCAAAGCTTATAGATCTCAATAGAAATGCCATAAGCGCGGAGAGATCGTGACGAACCCGCTGCGAGAATGCTGTATAAACGCACAGGTCGCAGTAAGAACGCGACTTTTTTAAGTCAGTAATTTTGGGACATTTTTCAGGGTTGTGTTCACGCTTGCCGACGACCTTGCGTATTTCCAGGCCGCCGTTTGGTCTCACCACTCCGATCTGACGGGGGCATTATATAGAAGGACATCTCGTGTTTGTCATGTTTGACGTCACTTAAACTATAAAAAACGAAACGAAATAAGACGTATGTTTTAATCAGATTGTTAATAATAGTTGAAAATATTCCCGATTTGACTGGTAATTGAGAATTTTTTTCGGTATTTCATTTATCTCAACATCAATCAAAATCTGGAATTCAGGTGGACATAGGGTGTATTTCGGTTGCAAAACCACCAAATAAGGCTATACAGGACCATGTCCAGTTATGTTGTCTGGAATAGCATGAAAAGACGTTTGCGGGCGTCTAAGTGACACAATTGGGGGGGGGGGGCTACATACGGCTTCGTATCCTCGCCGCTAGCTGCATACAGACTTTGAACGTAAACTAGTTTTATGGTATTTCATTTCTTACCCCATAAAATTTATCGGGGTCGTGCGCCTGTATGATTAAAATTCATTTGAGTTGATTCCCGTGCAATGTTTTATCAGTGTTTTGATTTTTGATACAAAAGGCTGAACTTCACAATTCTACTTTAAACCGATAATACCTGACAGTGTCACTTAAGTAATTAGAGGTCATTTTTATATTATCACGTTATTGATTACATAACACCGATACTGACGTTATTGTTGTTATGATTACTATAATCATTATCAACTCTTAACACCGCCACCAGTAGCTCTCGGTCCATATACACTTATGTCCAAATTGCTTCACAAAAGCGATATTTTCCATAAACCAACACGTTGCGGAGGTGAGAGAGGGGGGAGGGGTGAGAAAGATGGGAGAGGGGCTGTATTACATTTTATGGAGTAACATAATGGATGATCAATAGATTAGGCAGGCGACTCTATTCATGGTCACGTATACGCCAGGGATCGAACCGCGTCATTTGAAACAATGAAATTGACATTTTCGTTTGCGTGTTTACGCTTACGTGAATCCAGCTCCATACGCGTAACGGTTTTCGCTGACCGAACACGTATTACAGGTTGATTATTCTATAACTTCTATGCACATCAAAGAAAAAACTACCTTAATATCTTTGTATATCAATTTTGCTCACGAACCCGACTTTGTGTGGTTTATTTTAACAAAAATGTTTACATTCGAATGACATTCAAAACATTTTCCTTTGGATACTTTGTCAGCTTAGCTAAAAACAAATAGGTCTATTTCGATTTATTTCAGAATGTGTTCGTCTATCCAATTTCATGAGCGCGGTTTGTGTTGATCAGGGACTATAGACTTGTTGACCGTTTGTCTCGTGTCTTTAGGTATTATGCAAATATAAATGTCTAAAGATAAGGGACATAAATAACTCGGGTACATATTATTTACGTTAGTTTCAGGACATTATTTTATGTTACATGTGTTTTAAAGTTGCGCCATCATATTCAAACCAAAATTTATTATGGATTATGTTATCACAGTATTGAAAGGTGAAAATTCGACTTCTACCTAATAATTGCCGGTTATCCATAAATGTGGCATGTCAGGAACCAGTGAAGCACAACTTATGAAATTAATCGAAATAACATTGAAAATCAGCTATACATAATTCTACTGCATTTGTCCCGATAAATTCTTTCGTCGAGTTCTAGTGTTAGCATAAAAACCCATGATATTTATGTAATAAATATAAACTGATGCTGAGCGTATTATCCAGCTCCATGGCCATTTTGAATTTTGAAAAAAAAAGTTGTCCATGGCATAATCTGTACAATAAATAAATAAATCAACTCTTCGCAACATCTGGTACAGAACACCATATTTTATTCTATAATTTCGAACTATCGTCTCATTTCCCGATACTAACCCTTTTGCCAACATCCACTGCATCGATCGATTGCTAAGGCACAGTGGGTTGATTTAAAAAAGTATTTACTCAGAATTCTTATATACAACTATGAAGGGAATAATATGAATAAATTGGATACAGTAACAAGCATCTTAATGGTTATATAAAACTGCTTCCAGAATAGGATGGTATGAATATAAATTTTAAATGATCAGCTGGCAATGTAATAAAATTAATAAGAATTATTATCTAGATTAGGGTTAACGTGTCTTACTCAAAAACTTCAATGGGGTTGCCAATGGATTTACAAATTGGACGTTGTATGCTAAAGAACTACCTGGCATGCATATAACCTATACCCAACTCTTGATTACATGTACAGTGGACTCTGTTAGATCCGACATCGTACGGATCGTTTCAATATTATGTCGGATCACGAAGAGTGTCGGAATACCCATTTTTGTCAAACCCGAAATATTGTTACTTCGAAAACCGGAAGTTTTATGTAGCTTCGAATCACCAGAGCATTATTCCCTTTAAAAATGATAAACTTTTCCGTACATTCAAAATTTTCTTACATTATTTTGTATGGCATTAGACATGCGTAGGCATTTTGAATAGGTCAAGTCTGTCGATAATTTATCATCTTCACCGTCTTTAGTTCATCGCACACTGTATATTATTTCCCACTTAAAAGTCACACAATCCCATAGGATGTCGACACTAGGTTCCGTGACCTATCGATCTTTGCCGCCATAATTTGTTAAGATGTACCTAAAACAGTGGAATAATCCCTTGGAGCCATTGGAGTCCATATTTAATAGCTACGGAATTATCAAATTGTTGTTTCCAACCATTTCATGTGATAGCCCAGTCATGTGCATGATTTTAAAAGGACAAGGGTGGATTGCCGCGTATATCTGGCCTAATTAAGCCCGGTTAATTGACACTGAGGCACCAGTAATCAAAATTTATAAAAGGATAATACACAAAAACACATACTTATGGAATAACAGCTACTTTAAGCGACGTTAGCTTGATAACGTTGAGAGAATACTCTTCGAAACGTCGCCTAAATGAATTAAGTAGGCTAGCTGTTATTCCCTAAATATGTGTTTTTGTGTATTGCTCTATCCAGTTACTAAATGCCTCTAAAAGGTTATTATAAAAGGATGTAACTGTGTAGTTATGAATCAAAACAAAATGTTCTTTTTAAAGAAATATATTTAACTTTAATATATATATATATAATAGACATACACTTTTGATTTATAATAAATATTACAATAACATATACAATGCTTTTCTGATTTATGTTCCGGTTATAAAAAATATGCATAGCAATAGATAGTGTTTTCTTTTCTTGTTATTGGCATTGGTTAATTTGCATGCATTCAATTATAAAATCTTCGTTCTGTAAAATAGAGAATAGCGATATTGAATTACGTGCAACAAGTAACCTTTGTCATTATTTACTAAAACTTATTCTATTATTTTAGTGCAGCACAATTTTTTTACCGTTCTGCAACATCCGACCAGTTTAATAGCAAATATCGGGATCTTTCAGTCTACGTCACATGTACACACCAGATGTTGTTCAGAATCATTTGTGAGGTACAAATTCCTGATGCAATGATTACAAGGTCAGCAGCTTACCAATCATTGCTATACATGTATATAGTAATGTTTCTGATTAGATATATCCCGTTCGATGTTCCTATATTTGTCAATTTACAGGTAATCTAAATACAGAGAGAATCGTTCTTCTCGAACAGATTCAGTATACACACGACTGATATACCCCCCTCGAGATTACTGACAATTCCCTCCCAAAATCGTTTTTAATAAAATCAATTATTATTTTTTAGAAATATTTGTTCATTACCCGTTTGGAGTAATGCCTCAATAGGAATCAGAGTAGACTAATAAAAATATATCGCCTTCATGGTGAAATCACACCTATGAGATATCCAACGCGCTTATTAGATACTATTAAGGAAAAAACTTACCTAACGGTATACATGTTATTTATTTTAATATTTCCATGGGTCTTGACCATGTCCTGGAAAGTTAGAGAAATAATTCAGCATCAAAATACGTACGATCCGCTGAAATATGTGCTCCCGCAATCAGCAGTCAATGTAAATAGTACCTCTCTAAAAAACGTTGCGTATAGAGGTGGAATTAAACAACCCAGATTTGTGATCTTAAAGGGACAATAACCTTTTCGATGGCTTGGTAGCTCCAGAAAATAAATAATACCCTTATTCTAAGTACTAGATGTTTAAGTGTCCTACCTGTTGTGTAAATTATCCATTACAACCTATTTTACTTGTCCAGAGGGTTCGAAAATATTTTAAAATCCAGGTCACATTTGAAAAGGTTTACGTTAGACTTTTCAAATCAATTGGTTGAATTTTTCCAATTTTTCATTCAAAATAGGTGTGTTAAGATGAAATTTATATCATCATTTAATTGGAATATTCTAAAATAATATGAATTGTTGACCAGAATGAAGATTGGGGCATATTATTCAGTTAGAACAAGAGTGTTATTGAGGCTTTAACTTACCATTACGTTGTTAAATGTTTTGAAAAAATATGCTAACTTACCACAGTACATTGTTTGTTAAACGTCATGAAAGATTACGTTAACTTACCGATACATTGTTTGTTAAATGTTTTGGGGTCGACACATTTATTAAAGGTTTCACTGAAAAATAGATCCCCGGAACAGGTCAATTTAGTGACGGTTTTGCCGTGATCCCAAAAGTTTTCACATTCTTTGATATAATTCTGACAATTCTGCCCAGTTCTATCCGCCATCAGTTTACAATGGAAGTCTGAATCAAAAACTGGCCCAAAAGTTGGAAGATTCCAGGCGTTGAAGAAGGCGTCAGATGTCGGAACCAGGAGAGCAAGAAGCAAACATGAAGCCGCTGGCGATACGAATACCATAGTGGCGACCTGAAATGATACGATTTACTCTTTCTGGGGGACTTTATTTTTTATTTTAATAGATATTGGAAGTTTCATAAATTTCTAAATAAATGAGAGACATCTGATTTGACGTCTGAATCGTTTAAACACAAACGCTCACCATATATCCGCTCTTTTGGTTTATGAGTTTATTAACACAAAACCCTTTGACAGTTGGAATAAATATTAGAAGAGACGGACACGATTCTGTAAACGGAACTCATTACGATTAACCCTATTTTGTCACGCCGTTTCATGTTTCTAAATGTGTATTTATTGTCCGATTGGACTATACAACCACAATGACATCGATATATAGTTCATGTGGTGAAAGTAATAATTGACATACGAGTAGCCGGGGAGTAAACTGTCCAAATTGTCGAACCCTTGGCGCTTTTAACAAATGACCGCCTACCCTAACACGAAAGACAAAGATTAAGAAGCTAAAACAAGACATTTACTTACCATTTTTTTTTAACTTTATAAAGAACGGGTAACTGCTTTCGAAAGAGAAAAATTAAATAATGAATCTGTCGAATCAAATACGGATTTATATACAGTGAGTATTTTCTGATAAACATAGTTTAAAGGTTCATCGACATAGATTATCTGTAGCACATTATTTTAAAATCAGATAATCTTTAAATTCACTACCCATCCGTTGAATTGATTTAATACGATACGTCAACTTCGTGACACTTCCCGGTTCACGTGGTACATTGCACACGTCAAAAAAGATGATCTATGGACATTTTAATTTTAATGAGTAAGCATGATATACATATATGTTGAGAATTATACCACGCATTTATAATTAACGGCGTTTATAGTGATTTAAAGCATTGTGTTCTAGTTAATAAGTTGTTTAAATGTTGAGGACAAGCGAAATTAAAGCATTAGTAAACACAGACGACAGGGATTTATATGGAAGATACGTCCAAAGTACTTTTAAAAAAAAAAAACAAAAAAAACCAAACCCCAAAACAACTCTATGTGGGGATACGTTGATGAATAAGCACTTGGTGATAGTTGTGGGACTTATAGTAATGGCTGTTGTCGAAGATGTAATGTCAAGTGTATATTCTAAAATCTTTTTTGGAGTGAAACAAGTATTTGTTCCTTGAACATCTTTATAAAAAGCAAATGTCAAAGTCAGATAAAATACATATTTTTATCTCTCTTTCAATATTTCGCTAAAAAAATTACAAACGAAAATTTATTTTATGCAAAAGGAAAACTAATCGAGAATTGGTCGATTTTAAATTTTTTTATAGTAATTTCCAATCAGCTGTGTTTGGTGAGTTAGTAGACACAGTCGTCGAGGATTTATTTATGAAAGGTAAGTTGAAAGCACTTGTTTTAAAAAAAAAGTACAAAAAAATATTTTTCGAGATACATTGGTGGATTAGCACTTATGATGATAGTTCTGGGACTGAAATCCATGCTTTGAAAAAATGCTATGTAGCCTTGCGACTGTAGTTGCAAGATTGTATAGGGAAACTTTGCTATCATTCTGTTTCAAAAGTTTTGTATTGTCGACCTATCCTCACCACCACTTAAAAGTACGAAAATTACATAGTAGAATATTGCAAATTACCTGCAAACATATTCAAGGTTATGATCGCTATTGTGTGTCTAAATCAATTTAATGTATCGAGTCCAGCTGAGACATTTTTGAGATTATCATTAAAATTTATTCGTGGAAATGTACGTCAATAGTATTTTCACCCAATAAGTGGCATTATGTCCTTTGATTATTCGAATAAATGGACAATAACCTGCTGATCGAAGTCGACATTATTTTCCATTCAGACATTGATTCAGGCGTTAACCACAGCACTATTCATAATTTCTTGAAGTTAGTTTGCCATTTCACTTGAAACCTGTTTGTATTCAATCATTACTTGGAACGAGAAAACGGGGCTGTGAGAACAATGGAGAGATTTGTATGATAATAGTGGAAGCTTTTAATTTGTATATGATATTCTTTAATACAAAGACTACGATATTGACACCCTCGGTGTTGTAATTGATATCTAAAACTGAAATGACTAAAAATAGCCCTTTAGTCAAATTATTCCCACACGTCCATATGAAGAGAAAGAATAGAGTATTTCTTCCTGTTTGAACAAACTTATTAAAACGTATCCATACGCAAGAATTCGCCTCCCGTTAAACAAAGTCCATCGTACAAAAATATTCCAGCAAATAAAATGTTCTCATGGAACCCAGAATGTGTTTGGCGAAATCAATGAATGCTTAATTTGGTTGTTTGACAAAATATGTGCTCCATTCAGACAAATCGCGACCATTTTGATCGTATATTTAATGTGCTTTTTTCCTGCTCCCAGTTCCAGTTTGTATGTAATTTAACAGGAAAGTACTCTAAATCACTTCTACAGTGATGTAATTTCCAAAATTTTGTTAGAAGGTCCCCCGAACAACCTTGATTAGGGCCCTTCGGAACGAGCCACCTCCGACGGCCTGTCCCATATAATTATGCAGTGTGGTATGAGACACATTTTGCCAGGACACGCGGTGTTACCCCGAACGATTAGATTCTGTTTCTTACCATGCCCTCAGCCCTACACCACTGACAAGAAGAATCTACGGTGGACAACTTTCTCGGCCAATACCGAGATCGAACTTGGGAACCCGTGGTTTCCGGGCTAGCACCTATTCACAAAGCCATAGATATTACATAGCAGATTACAGTTTTATACACAATGACTACACGGGTACTAGTAACAATAAAGTCACATATTATTTTTTTTTTTAAAAAATACTATTTTTATTCAATTGGCCCATAAGGAAATACTGGGTCAATATATATGACTTTGCAATAGAGCTGGGTATTTCGATATAAAACCGTCACAGAAATATCGGAAACCGAACATATCGCGATTTTGATTTTCTAGATGATATTTAAAATAAATATTGAACAAAATATTTTCTTTTTTATATTGTGTACGATATTTTATTGCTTAATGATGAAAAATACTGCTATAAACTCCCGAGTAATCATTCCATAAAAATTGACAAGGAGCTTTGTTTACGTCGATCACGGGACTTCTCGCTCATCTTTCCACCCGTTAGAATTATCCCCGTTTCTGTTTTTATACATCTTGACGAATTGTTAAGACCGATACTTTGATGTTCGGAAGTAATCATTGATTTTATGATTGGATTATTTTTTAATAAAGCAGAAATATAAATAATGCCAATTATATTGAGAGTTTCGGTAGGCTGATAGTGATTATGCGTGTCATGGCGGTCGTGATCCGGGAATACTATTTGACTAATGTAAATCAATGGACACTTTTTGACATAGTACATTATAGTTTAATTTAGTATCCTTGTATTGTATAATGCTTTTTCAAAAAGGTATACTCGTGAATGAGAAAAAAGAGTTTACAAGTTTAAACGAACCGCATTCACTCGTAGCGTAGCTATATATACAATATGCACGGCCCAAAGAACACAAACTTTTTTTTTTATGTTTTGGGGGCCTTCTTCATTCGAAATATTTTAGATTTAAATAAAATATTATGATTAATATTTTGAATATTAAAATTGTAATAAACAACATTCGAAGTATTTTTGATTTAAATAAAATGTTATAATTGATATTTTGAATATTAAAAGTTTTCATGACTATAGATCTTGGTTTGAACCAGCTCGAATTAATGTTTTGTAAATTTGGTACTGTATGCTAAAAATAATATTGACTAGAAATACTAATATTGAGGGGTATTTCCAACTTTTTACGCATGTTTATTTATATTGAAAAAGTGATAAACTGAAAGTATTGACGTTTTATAAAATATGAAATTGGTGTGGCCTTATTATATCACGATCAAAAACCAGCGGTTGCCAGACAAGATGCACCCACATTCTGCAAGAGATGGATAGGGAAACACGCTAAAACATAAAAGATATTTATCACAATCAGGGGTCACAATCCAGACTGAAATGCACACATATCGAAAGGGACTGGGATCTTTGGAATTGTCAGGCAGTTTTGGTTCGATTTTCATAAAATTGGAAATCAATCGTCATTAAGGTGTCCTTGGGATTTATACATACATTTCGAGTTTCATTTAATCGGAAAAAAATTGTGACTTCTAGACTGTCAGCAACCTTATATTACATACTTTTACACTAATTGAGTACATGTACAAGGACCGGTCATTTTGTCTGGCAGTTTCGGTCAGATATAATATTTAAACGATTTGAATCCAAATTTTGATTTCTAGCGAGTCCACATTTTAAAAATACGATTTGCCAAATAATCTGGGCTCTTAATCCAGGAAGTTAAGTTTGGATATGCGCGATTATCAAAAGGAACCAAAATCTGTGTGATATAATCATAAATTGAAAGTTTCATCAAAATCCACATATACCTATTTTTTTGCACTATTTGCACACGATTGGCGGCCATTTTGTCCCGCAATTTTCGTCCGATGTTCATTAAATTGGAGCCCAACCATCATTAAGATATAACGGTGATATATTCACACGATCTGTTAAATCGAATAACAATTTTGACCTCTACAGGAACCACAAGCTAAAACGCGATTTTCGTACAAACAGGGGCCATACTTCAGGAAGTTACGTTCCCATATGCGCGAATATCAAAAGGAACCACGATCGTCGGGTTATGAACATGCATTTCAAGTTTCATTAAAATCAGATGAACATTGTGATCTCTAGAGTGTCCACAAGTTAAAAACGCGATTGGCAATTAAAAACAAATAAAAAGTTATAAGAAGGCAACAAATATTACCAGAAAGTAAAATAATGGAAACAAAAAAAAAAAAAAAAAAAAATAAAATAAAACAAAACAAAACAGATTACGGGCAAAAGCCTGTGTGACGCCCAATCCCATTACCGAGCCGATGCAAAATTAATAGTCTATTGAATTGCCTTGAAAGAGTCCCATAGTGTCGATATAAAAGACATACTCTTTTGTTGTACGAAATGATCTATCCCGATGAGTGACACAACTAGCTTCCATTCTGGTATTTCCCGATCAGTAAGTGATGCGTTGGAGTGTTTCATTAGAGACTTCTGGCAAGCGTAAATTTCTAGTGCGTATCACGTATCCGTGTGGATTTTGTGTGTTACGCCATCAATGTGTGTGTATTTCTCATACGTGATACGGCAGCCCGTATCGACCAGCTTTCATATTGACTTAACGTACTGCGAGATATTGTAGGCAAGGCACTTATTATAATTGACTAGTACTGATGGCGATCTTGGTAGATAACTGCCATCATGCTGTACAGAACTATGCTCTTTTCAGTGATGCATACGTACACGGGGCAAGAATCTGCCAAAACTCTAAAACTACTCTGACGCAACGTGTCACGTATACGATACGAATACGTGATACGGATAGGGAAAATGCCACTTGCCAAAAGTCTCTAATGTTCAGCGTATGTTACCGTACGGTGTTGATTCCAAACATCATAGATAAGTTCTTAATAATCCTCATTAAATAATCTATTCCATACGACAAGAAAACGTCATATTTTTAGGATTGCACAGACAGTCCCAAACCTTGAACACCCGATTTACGTCATAAAGATAAAAAAGAGGACATTAATAATACGTTTTAACAGATTTGCTTTATCAATACTTTCTTTTTTTTTTGAAAAAAAAAACCCTGACACACACGAAATTTTTTTAAAAATATTTTTGTGTGTGTCAGGTTGACAAATAACGAGTATAGTTGCATTGTAAATGCTGATGACCATTACACAGGAAATTATGGATGCCATATTAAAGATGTATTAAAACAGAAAAAAGGAGATTGACAATTAATGAGATAATTTGGACGATGATAAATATATTTTCATAATGTTTATATAATGATCTTATTTTATGATCAGTAGAATACCACGTTTTATCAGTGAAATAAAAGTGTTATTCCACTGGCTAGCAAAGTAGTCCATGTTGTTTTACCACAAAAAGATTGTAAAATCATAAAATAAATAGAACATTTGTCGTTTTGTCGTGAATAACATATTATTTTATTTCATCTCTAAGCAAGAAAACGTTTATATAGGTTTTCTTGCTTCTCGATGAAATAAAATATTGTTATTCACTCTAAAACGACAAATATTCTCTATGTATTTTTTTATAACATTAGAGAGAGAGAGAAATGGGGTTTAACGTCCACTCAACACACACTAGGCCATTTCGAGACTAACATATGGTTTTATTTTATTTCAATAATTCGCTTGCGCGTAGGGGTCTTTAGTAGTGGGAGGAATCCGGAGTGCCCGGAGGAAA
Source organism: Patella caerulea (assembly GCA_036850965.1). NCBI lineage: Eukaryota > Metazoa > Mollusca > Gastropoda > Patellidae > Patella > Patella caerulea. The sequence goes on along the minus strand of JAZGQO010000001.1, from coordinate 40,857,765 downwards.
CCCACGAGGTTGAGAAGGCGCCCGTATGTCCATGCCATATACGCTCACGCCAGGGCTCGAAACCACAGCCGCAAGCCAGAGGTGACCGACCAGCTAGAGGTCGAAGCGCGGCACTCTAGACCACTAGGCCATCAAAACCCCCCTTTATAACATTAGAAAGATCTATAGAACTAAAAATAAATTATATTGTAAAACACATGCAATGGTCGTTTTTATAACCGTTTTATAATCTCTATTTAAATTATAATACATATGGACTATTTGGGGGAATAAATCATCGATGTGGGAATTTTAAAGATGGGTTATGTAAGAGATAAATCTACATACTGCAGATATTTTTTCTGTTGGTAATATTAAGATATTTATTCATATGACAAGCCAATATTCACCCCTTATACCATCGAATGGCTTAGATAATAAGTGGATTAGACCATCCGCGACATTTAATAAGTTAACGTTTAAATCGAAACTTATGCATCGGGGGCGGATCCAGGATTTTCAGAAAGGGGGGGGGCGTTGTGCACCCACTTGCGAATTCGAAGCCCGGCCCGTGATTTTTGACTGGAAAAAATGCACACAAGGACTAATTTTATACTAGTACTGTAAATTACGATTTCCAACCTTAACTATTTTGTTCTCCTTTTCTGCGAGAATATACGGAGCCAAAAATAAATTGTTCGCCACTTCAAAAAATAGAGGATTCGCGCCTGTGCATAATTCATTATCTTGTTTATTATATAGCAAGAGGGGGGTTGGGTGGTCGAATGGTTAGCGTGTATCATACGGCATGTCGTTGAGTCAACTGGTGTTGTTTCCAATCCCTGGTTGTACGTGGCAAGGAGTAGGGTTGCCTGTCCAACCGCGTGGGTTTTCTCTGGGTACTCCGGTTTCCTCCCACTGCTAAAGACCCCTACGCGCAAGCGAATTAATAAAATAAAATTAAACCATATGTTAGTCCCGAAATGACCTGGTTTCTGTTGAGTGGACGTTAAACCCGATTTTGATGCAATATTTCGCAATTATAACATTATAATAGTCCATGCTCCAGTTATGAAATATTGCAATATTTAGTGACTACATTCCTGTTTGTTATGGGTTTTAATGTGTTTTTATTGTAAATTTTTCCAGTGTTGCTCTCTCTTCATTCTTCAGAACTGCTACTGCTACTGCTACTGCTACTATTTCCTTCATTAGAACTGTCATCAGACCCGCCACCATCCCCCTCATCATTTTCGTCATCAGACCCACCACCATCAGCTGTAAAATATAATGGTTGACTTTTATTTATTATTTATACATTTTGGCTCAGTTTTGCAAATTACTGACCAAAAAAATCTCCCATCTGCCACATAGCCCTCATCCTACATACACCATGAGAGACACAACCACACCATCAATCCAACAGTTGGTGAAATCTCAGTAAGTGACGACACAAATTCCTTCAAAGAGAATTGAGATTACCCCTTCCAAGGTAAATATTTATTGTATATATAGCTATGTTTAGATACATTTCTATTATGGCGGCGGGTGGGGGTGATGGTGAATGGTCTAAGAAGTGCGTGTTGTATCAGGCGATCTGTCATTACGTCAAGTGGCGTTGTTTGGAATAGGGTCGTCTGTCCACTATCGCTGGTATCCTCTCTCTATGTGCAAGTAAATAATTGAAATAAGATTGAACCATATCTCATGACGGTAGTATTCTTACCTTGACAGATGAAGTTAAATGTTGCAGGATCTACGCATCTCTTATATAATTCACTGAAAAGTTTATCTCCGGTACAGGTACGGGTAAAACTGAAGGAAGCTAAGGTAAAATCATCTTGACAGCGAAGTGTATATGTTTGACAATTTCCTGAACTTCGGTCTGCAGTAGGTGTGCATCTATACGTGGCCTCCGTTCTTATCAAACAAGTTAAAAAGACAACACCGGCCAGTGACGTAAAAAGGAATAACGTCATATTAAAACTGAAATAAAGATTAAATAATTTAAATTGAGATTTCGTTTTTAAATTTGCACGGTTTATCTCTCAGCACGATATTGAGTAATAACGATGTACATGTATCCGTAAAAAAGTAAAATCCAATATTTCCGTGGAATTTATGAGATGACTTTGCGATAAAATGAATATAGATTTTGCTATGATGACAGAGAAAAATAAAAACGTCATTGAAGTCTATTTTTTATCGCTGAATATCCACCTCCATTCATGGTCATACGCTAACCACAAATCTTCGTCCACTAAATAGTTAAACACGCGAGATTTAATAAAAAGTATATTATAATTAGTTTTAATTATATTAAAAAAATTAACAGATTTTGTTCTTACTGTGTATTTATTTAAAGTAAATTTACTAGAATAAAGCAATTCTAAAGCGTTTTCCTGCTAGATCAAGTATTTATTTAAAGTAGATTTACTACAATAAAGAAATAATAAGTTTTTCTTACTGTTAGATGGTGTATTTATTCCAAATGCTACCTTTCCTTATTCTTCCACGGCAGACGCCTTTCTCTTTCTCTCTCTGAACTTTCTACATCATATATGGAGAATTAAGTCATATATATCATGATTCAATAATTATCTGTAAGATATCATTTAGATATTGACTCTTTGATCTTGTGGGTCATTACATAATTATATCCAAATGGCTAGTAAAATCATCCAACCAACAAACTGATAATTCAACATCGACGCTGTGTGGACGCAAAGGGAGGATAATTCAACATTTACCAACAAATACTGTAACCGAGAACAGCAATCCCTATCTTTTTTTTAGAATTGTGGTACTGTGACAGCCTCCGGTGTAATAATTCGACTTTCAATATAAATAAAAAACAAAGGTTGCAGTATAACCTCTTATAAAGTACCCGTATTCATTAGACCAATCGGTACTGAACAGCGCGACGCTAATCCCCATTTTATTTCATTTCTTATAAAGTAATACAAGCATATTTGTGGATGATTTAAAAAGAGTAAAATATAAAACTGGTAGTCATCTCACTAAATAAACTAAATGTGGAATGACAATTACTGATTTGGGGGTTGGGATGGCCTAGTGGTCTAGAGTGCCGCGCTTCGACCTCTAGCTGGCTTGTGGCTGTGGTTTCGAGCCCTGGTATGAGCGTATGTGGCATGGAGATAGGGGCGCCTTCTCAACCTCGTGGGTTTCCTCTGGGTACTCCGGTTTCCTCCCACTGCTAAAGACCCCTACGCGCAAGCGAATTATTGAAATAAAATTAACCATATGTTAGTCCCGAAATGACCTAGTTTGTGTTGAATGGACGTTAAACCCCATTTCTCTCTCTCTCTCTCTCAATTACTGATTTATTAACACCAAAGTTTCGACGATGATACTTTCATCATTTTCTACCGATAACATATTGGTAAAATCATAAATATTTACACGGTGAAATGAGGTCATAGTTTTCTTTTGGTGTATTACTCTACAATTACTAATACTAATACTTTTTGTAGACATACCGACTTCATTTGCCCAATTGATGGAGAAAAGTAAGCCAATAAATACCGTTTTATTTCCGTCACATGTTATATATCTCAAAACGACTAGGATTTCGTTGGTACAAAAAAGTAAAATGTTTAACCCACTGTCATTTCATTGTCGACATGACCTGTAATCGACCGCAAAGGAGTATGATATTAAGACTACAATTTTCCACTCGACTGCACTGTACTGATGACATCGGTTGGTGATTAAGGTTTGTGCATTATAACTTTTAATTTAATGGCTCAATCGGTAGATGCAAAAGTTCAGATTTCATGGTCAGTAATTACCGTGTTTAAAGTAAATAGACTAATTATCCTATTTCTTAAAACAAGCCAAATCAAGGGTGGTGGCCCCAGTCTCAATCCTAAAATAAACAGATGGCACATTATAATAAATTGTAAATTTTGTAAGGCATCGGACAATCAAACAGCTACGCCGAAAAAGCTAATTATTAACAAATTTGGTCAAGGTATTGATGTAATGAAATTTCACTGTAATCAAAGTTATCGTGCTCTTAAAGTGTCAACCAATCAATGAACTCAATAAAGGCATTCACCTACTATAAATCTACATCAACTTTGAACATTGTACCTCAACACGAAGACGAGTTATTGTGTTTTAGGTGCTTGAAACATGTTCTTTGCATAATACTCATAATCGAAATGAAATGAAATTAGGATTAAAGTCATACTGTTCTGCCCCGACTGGGCTCATGATAAACGACTCATGATCGAACAAGGGCGTGAAATTATATATACATGTATCTAGTTCAATCATGCCCCTATTATTCTTATCAAGAGTCCAAAGTAGCCAAGGAATTGGCCTTTACCAATTGTGAACACTATAGTTCGATAGAAGATTTATCGTGTTTCAAAAGAGTGACCGACAGACAAGCGGGTCTATTTTAATGTACAATGGCATGTGTTTAACTATGCCTGCATGACATTGAAATATTTCAAAAATAAAATCTAGCTACAACTAAATATAGTTTCTAAAGTATGTTACGTCCATATTCGTAAGTCAAAATATCAACTATCAGGGCTCGATTCCTAAAAAATTCTTAAGCACGTTTTTGTGCTTAGATTTCAAGTGCTCTTTGTATTTAAGTAAACATTTCAAATTTTGTGTTCCCAGAAAATTCCCAAGAACGTCCTTGTGATTAGGTTTTAAGTACACTTCAGCGTAAGCACAAGTAAGTTATTGTGTGTTCCTAGAAAAAACTTAAGCCCGACTTTGTTCTTATCTAAGCACGCATCTTAATTACAAACCTTAATTCTGTTTCTGCTTCAAATAATTATGGCTGACTGTTAGTTATTCCACGGCATTTCCTACATCTTTCGATACGTAAGAGACAATAAGGCAGAGAAAATCCTTTCGCAACATATTCTTGGGAAATATGCTATATAAAATTTCACTTCTGCCCTGAAACCATTTTATTTATCAACCAATTAGTAAACAACACAAACACACAGACTACTTTAAGATCAGGCAGTCCCGCAATTTTTCCGAGTGCTTGCGATTTTTTAGTGAGTGCCACATTTCATATGCGTACAAGGGACATGTCAAGCATCTAAATCGACGATTTGTCGGGAAGCAGACTGTGTTTATCACATTTGAGAGCACCATAGTCTCAACGTGCTTAGACTTGTACTTGACTTGTAGGCCTACTTACGTAAGAACGGTCTTTAGAATTTTCTAAAATCGGTATTTCATTAAGATTCTTACGTAAGAAAAAGTGAAACATAAATTTGTGCTTCCATTAAGAATTTTCTAAAATCGGTATTTCATTAAGATTCTTACGTAAGAAAAAGTGAAACATAAATTTGTGCTTCCATTAAGAATTTTCTAGGAACCGGGCACTGGTCTAATACCGATAACTCAAGGGCAAATAATTCGTCAGAAAATGATTCTCAATCAGTAGATATACTAAAACTAAGGTGACAAACGGGTTGGATCAAAGTTCATTAACCTAGATTCCGTCAACCAGTGGAAAGAATCACCAATTTTCGCTAGGTAGACAATTATCCAAGCGGCCCTCTTTAAGTCACGTGGACAATATTTTCCATATAGGACACAGATCATTAAATATTTCTACGCCGTCACGTATATAGGGCCAAAGTTATTTTTAGTCTTTCTCTCCTTTTCCTCTTTTGCATGGCGATTTTTGTTGATTTTTTGGAATAGAATCAAAGAAAAGGGTCTGAAAATAACTTTTCTGCCAGGTTTTGGTGAGTATCCTATTCATGATTTTGAGGCGGAAGGATAAAGAGTTGTGAGGTTGGTTACGTTGAAAGGGAGGGCCATAAATTGCTTGTTTAATTGTCTCTACTTCCAGCCTGTGTATCTCAAGTTTTTCATGGTGAACCTCATACATGTTTTTGTGCAAAAGTTTGCCACATGTTGCTCCATCTGTGGCAGAAAGCGTTCTACCCAACGAATATTTAGGAAAAAGTTACAGTCGATCTAAGAGACGAGAATTAACATTAAAGTCGATGGGGAAATAATTAGTGATCTGTGGCCACATACCCACTATGTGTCAGTTTGGAGTTAAAAATGTATAAACAGAAACCATTATATTAATCCCTAGATACTTGAAACGGATGTCGTTTTTAATACTAATGACAAAACATTTGTCATCTAAACTTTTATTATCACTTTGGGATATAAAACATTAAACCTTAAACACACAAATATACGGTAAAAATAGCATTATTCTCTAGAACTGTAAAGCTTTTATAGTTACAATTCAAAGAACCGTATATTCTTTTTTTTTTAATAAGAAATAGAAAATAGAAATATGAGCATGAAAACTCGTCCTGGCTAAAACGCAAAAAATGCATTGTGTAAATATTTAGATAAAGAGCCGTCCTTTCTTGCTATGATGGTTCAAATAAATGTAATGAGAAATGAATATATTGAAAATGTAAGTCAAATTACCTTCTTTTTTACCTAAGTTATGAGTGTTTGAAGTTTTGACAACATAGTCTCGATTGCCAAGCACCGTTGCTACGATAATAAACAGTCTCATTAAAATATTAAATGTTGAGAATTCAAACCCATTCAGTATCTAATAGTAAGGGCAACGAGAAGACAAACCTGCGGACAAGACAAACTATGGTCATTGCAAGAAATAAACACCATCTGATGGCCTAGAGCAGAGATTCTCAATCAGTGTGCTGCGGTACACAGGTGTGTCGTCATCTTTCTAAGTGTGCCGCGAAATTTTGAACGGCACACTAAAAAAAAAAAAAAATATACGAAAAACCACGTGATCCCAATTGAGTATTACTGGTGCCTACTGTTAAGTTCATAGCTGTGTTTTCTTTATTTAGTTTGAGTCACTTAAAATATTGTTCATATACATTTAGCCAGGTGTTCCACTATTTTATTTCATGTGATGTGTTTCAAGGTGTGACGTTGGCAAAAATAGGTTGAGAACTACTGGCCAAGAGGGTAGATTATGGGCTTTCGTATGAATACTATGGCAAGTCAAAGCGGAATTAATTGCAAGACCGTTTTTCTGCATGGAAAGAGAAAAAATCGAGTATATAACAATTTTGTCATCACCTTCCAAGCATTTTCCGTCTTGACATGTGAATTTTTCCGTCTTGACATGTGAATTTTTAAGTTTTGACATATGAATTTTTATGTCATGACATGTGAAAAATGCTTGGAAGGTGATGAAAAAATTGTTACATACTCCATTTTTTTCTCTTTCCATACAGAAAAACGGTCTTGCGATTAATTCCGGTTTGGCTTGTCATAGAATCGGTCATGTATAAATAATAATTTATATAACATTTGAAGCTAGGCAGATTTAGTTCTTACATAATGCAACTTTAATGCTATATACATAACAAAGTAGTCTTTTAAATAAAACATAATGGCCCAAAAATTATTAATCAAACCAACCATGAAGCTGATTTCCCCCGCCGAAATTCCAAAATAAAAAGATGACACGCATTAATTAATCACATATTTATTTTTTTTTCAAAAGTATGGAGCAATCAAAATATACACTAAGTTTTATCACCATCTATCAGATAGAATCATGGTAATTTTTTGTCCTAAAGCGTCTACCAATGAAATTGCTTAGTTGTGCTTAGCCCAAGCAGGAAATTCCCATCATCAAACTTAATCAAAGTAATGATGTAATGAATCTATACTCGGAGTTTCAATACTCTCACTTAATTATAACCAAAGTATCGTGCCCCAGGGAATAAACCAATGAGATTGCTTATCTCTGCTTACCCTAAGCAGAAACTGCTCATCTTCGAACTCCAACAAGACATTTGCCTATTGAACACATACACCAAGTTTAAACATTCCAGCTCAATTAGGAGAGTTCCAAAGTCTTGGTCAATCAAATTGCTTATCGCTCTTCTTACCCAGAACAAAACATGCGCATTATTGAACTTAGTCAAGGTACCGGAGTAATGAAACTATATACCAGGTTCCATCACTCTCACTTTATTAGAACCAAAGTATCGTGCCCCAACGAATCAACCTACCAAATTGCTTATCTCTGCTTACCCTAAGCAGAAAATGCTCATCTTCGAACTCCATCAAGACATTTATGGGATTGCTTATCTATGCTTACCCTAAGCGGAAACTGCTCACCTTCGAACTCCAACATGGCATTTACCTATTGAACACCTACACCCAGTTTGGTTCCAAGTCTCGGCCAATCAAATGCCTTATCGCCCTGTTTATCCTGAGCAGAACATGCTCATTATCGACCTTAGTCAAGGTATTGATGTAATGAAACTATACACCAAGTTTCATCACCACCTGGGCATCGACCTAATTATCACCTACACCTAGTTTGAACATTGTAGCTCAATTAGAAAGAGAGTTATGGTGACTGGCGGACAGACAGATAGGGGGACGGACGGACGGACGGACCCATTTCAATAATCCCCTGCTTTCTTTGAAAGGCGGGGGGGGGGGTCAATTTCATCATGTCAACTCGTTTCTGTCAGCCAGCTGCCGAAGAACTAATCGTTTCTATCATTCTGTCGTGGGGGTGGGGAAGTAATTATCGCATACAACCTAGGCTCTTTTAGTTTAATCGTGCAAGTAACTATTGTATAAGTATCTTTGTTAAATTTGATTAAGGAAAGTGACTATCCGCCTTCTATCGCAAAACTTATTTAAGAGAATACCCATCCTACCACCTGTTTAGAATTTAGAGGACTGTTAATTTGATACTGCTTAATTCCATAGATGCCGAGATACATGTTTATTTTAAAGAGTTTGGGTGTGGTTGAGTGGGAGCTTTTTAAAGTTTATTTATGAATTTGCGTTGATGTCTTCTGCGTCTCTTTTAGCGGAATAAAACGGGCTTTTTCATATAAAAATACCTGGTACCGCTTACAGCACTGCATATGGACCTAAGTTCATCCAGTTGCAGTGATATAATTTATTAGCAAAGAATGAAAGTGTCGAAGATTTCATGTGATATCATTCACAATATCATTTATATAGGTAATGAAAATGAGAGGACAGATAACAGAGTCCCGTGGCACGCCCGGGGTGATGGTTTTTGGAGAGGAGGCGACATCCCCAGTATCAGCGGAATGTTATACTTATTCGACACCCAATATCGACCGATCAGAATTCAAAATATTCCATTTCTTGTAAAATCATGACGTCACAAGTAAGATGAGTTATTTTCATAAATAATGAATATGACTTAATCTGTTTTCGGGCTCTAATATAATCACTTTAATAGAACTTCTCGTGAAATTGGCGCTTCTTTTTCTTATCTTTATCAGTACGAAAAATGGTACAGGATTATCTGGAAAGCAAATATGTCTATAGCTAAATGACGGTATGTTTGTGTTTCAGTTGATTTAAATACAGATTAAGTAATACTTTGACAGTGAATTCTGTCCCCGGGGCACACTTACCTCCATATTAACATATCTTAAAGCTGCGGGGTTTCCTCCTACTGGACGTTAAACCCAATTTCTCCGTCTCCCTTGGTTCTGTATTGGGCAGTGTTACCATAGTAAATTTCTTTGTATTGTATATAGATGTGAACAAAATATATCATATAATGTAGTTCATCGGGTATGTAATCTATACAAGTAATCTATCCCTGATTTCTACGTTACAAGAATTAGTGTTCTGTGGTGTCTGATTGGTATTATGTCGTGATGTCGTTATGAAAGGGTGTTGCAATAAGTAATGACTAAAGTGCTCGAAGGGGTGGGACGATTTACCAAATACCATAAAATACTAGCTAAATACGGTGGTGGGGCTAAAATACGCGTTTCACTTTGGATCGTAAAGTTTATCATTGAGTCAAATATACACGAGACTCAAACTTTAGGTGACTGTCAAACATTACACCAAAGCTTCTGGCATTTGTTTTACTGTACTACAGAAACAACAATGATAGAAATATCAATAGAATCTGAAATTGTTGCATGAACTGCTGGTGAGCTAATTTAAAGATAGTCGGTTTTATCATCGTTCAGTTCCAACAAATTGGTTGATATACATTGCCGTATTTCATTGATACATGATTCTAAAATATACTTAGTTAAAACAAAGCCACCTAAAAGCTTAAAAAATGGATTTTTTCACCCATATATGCCAAAACGTAAGACAGAAATATTGATCGTAAACCTGTTGATTTACGGGAAATTTCAGATATGAAATTTCGACTCTCTAATGAACAAATGAGGTTTGTTTTCCACGTTGGTTGAAATGACTAATTGTATGATTCTATTTTGTGTTTTTAATTTCGCATACTATGGAAAATATTGAGTTAAACGTTTAGCTCCTTCAAAGATGCATTATGGGAGATTAGATAACGAGTTGGCAGTTCTCACTACAAAATTTAAAATCTAGCAGATGTAAAGGCAATTTGTTTAAACTTTCAGTCAAATTGATCCACTAAGCGAACGAAAGTTCCGCTTAATCTCAGCCATCATTACTAAAGTCGGTAAGACAAAACTAGTAGTCTCGATTTTCCATTTAGTTGGTAAATCACGAAGGAAAATTTTATAGCAAATCGAAATACAATCCGACACTTGGAGAGTTGATTTTGGTCTGGAAAATTTGATTACATGTAATGTCTAATTAATAGTTTTTAAAACATTTCAGGTGTAAAGAAAGACCTACAGTAGGCAGATTTTGCTCTTGCATAATGCATGTTTAAGTATTCAATTTCATTAAGGTCGAGCTTATAGCATTTAATTCTAGCGTACAATTAATCAATTTAATAATATGTTTAATGTTGCGACAAACATAAAATGTGAAAATACATAAAATTCACTTTTCGGACGCCTAAGGACTGAACAAATCCGTCATATCCGACATCCTCTATATCTTCAGAACGAATTGACCAACATGATTGAGTGATATATGACACAAGTTAGAATGACGTAAGATTAAAGACATCACAAGTGTCATCATTAACACAGACGATACATCGGTCTCGAAGGCAACCACCCACGTAAAAGATAATTTGTTCTTCAAGAAATGTACAACATGCTGTGGCGCAAGAGAAGAATCTACCAATCATTTTCTGTTTGCTTGGCACATGCAAAATTCAACTGGTTTGCTAAAAACTGTTAAAGTTGTGTGTGTAGTTATGTGTATTACCTGTAAGCTTATTTCCGTTTAAGTCTCCCCATTGCTAGCCATTGGATCAATAAAACCAAGGGCTCCCTACGTCATTCAAGCCGACAGGCTAGCAGTTAGTGACCCCCTTCCTATATTGTATCGGGGCCTGCCTCATGAGTATTGTCCAGGGAATCCAGTACTTTTTGAGTTAGATATATACCAAATAGATATATACAGTTAAGTAATTTTCACCGCATATGCTTCACACATTATTTCACTATCAGTCATGTTGCCATACTGCAACTAGTTATCCTGGCGGTGTACGGTGTTCGATCCCTGCGTTTGCCGAAAAGTTCATCGGGATATTTCGGCTTGGTTCGCCTTTATCAACGGAGGCCTGGCCAGGGACAACGTATAATCGTTTAGGTGGGAAGAAAAATGAAGGCCCCGAGTACACATTGGTAAGCTCGTAAAAGAACTCTTGACAGTTGGAATAGAGAAATTTCCCTCATAGCATACTGTATGGCGAATGCCCGTCTTCGTTGGCATAGGCGTACGGGCTCGCTTTCCAGCAACTTCGAAGTGGTCTAATATAGCCTTATCAAGGTGGCAGACTCGAATTCCAATCAATAGTTTACAGTCCACGAAAACGGGACCGTTGGGAGTAAATTTTGAAAATTTATCTGCCGGCTACTCCAGTCTGTGAATACAGCAACTTCAATTGGGTCCAATATGGCCTGACCCGAATTCCAAACAACCAATCAATCATTGCTGTGTTTGGAGGTCTTACCCTCCCGGAGAAAATTTTGAAAATTTAACCACCACAAGTGCGTTTTCTACAATTACAGCCCGGTAAGCAAATCCAAAACTATTCAATGGTTTTCTAACCAAACTGTCACACTGAATTCCAACCATCCAACCACACTGTTGCAGCTGCATTCACAAATATTAATCGATACCCGAAAAATATAGCATAAAGAAGAGTGACCCCAGACAAAAATTTTTAATCCATATATAGTTTATTCAGTACAAATTCGTGGTGCCGGTATTCAATTCAAAGAAAAGCAAAATTAGTGTTGTATTAGGGTTCGATGATAGTTAGGAGAGCAAAACTAGAAATGGCCGAAACATTTCGGGTTTACAGACAGCGGTGCCGGTTTTCTACGAGAGGCAAAGAAGCGGAACTGACCTTGAATGGAGCCCCAAGAACATTTTGGAATATTTGTCGGCCGCAAACACGTTTTTCTGCTGTCCTGCCCATACAATTGGTGTTTTATTACATTGCGGACACTTTATTCCCGCCCCCCCCCCCACAATTATTTTTTTTTTGACTTTACCCGTCTGCCCGAAAAGTCAGCAGAATTGACCTTGAATGGACCCTTCGCAAGAAAATTTTAGAATATTTGACGGCCGCAAACGCGTTCTCCTAAGTAGGACGTTAAACAAAATTGTATTCCTTTTCATTTAGAATACTTGATCTGATGTGTAATTTTGAATAGTGACGGCACAAGCTCTATACGATGAGGAAACATTATTTACTAATTTTCGTTTAAATATATTTACTGACCGTGGACCTCTGGTTTCATCGTATAATTTCCAACAAAAACAGTTTGTCACTTCCTAAAACATATTTTATGTTTGCTCCAGCCGTCGCATGTGCATGACCAAAATATTACAAAATGGATAAGATATCAAATGATAGGATTGAGTGCCATTAAGCCTCAAGACATCGAGAAAGATAGCAGAGCAAAGGGTGACAACTCTTACTGTACACGTGATCCAATTCGGTAATTTCTGTTTCTAGTATTTCACTCCTCTTTCTTCCTTATGTGGCGATTTCGTACACTTTGGTTTAGAACCAAATAAAGGGATTTTTGGGAATATTTATGATTTTGAGGTAGAAGATAAACAAAATTTAAATGTCAGTTACGTTGAAACGAAGGACCCGTAATTACATGTTTACTAATATGCTACTTCCCATGGGTTTACCTAAAACTTGTTGTTGAGTAAGAAGCAGGGAAAGGGCGATTAAAGGTTCGAAAATTAGCATTAAAGTGTTACCTGTACCCTTTCATGACAGCTAACTAATGTCTAATAAAACCCCTTTCTCCCAATAACATCTCTATTATCGTTAATTATCTCTGTAAATTATCAACTTTAAAATGCTCGGCTTATTATCGCTCTTTATCATTGGACATGACATGATTATTATAAAATCATAGAGGGCGAGTTTTGACTTAACCAAGGTTACCAAGATATTTCGCGATTGGAAACTATGGAACATTGTACAAGATAAATATAGACATACATTATTTATATGCTGAAAAGTATGTAATTAATTTTAACATTTAAATTTTGAGTGTAAGATTTTCATTGTCGGGGTGTGTTGTAGAGGGGGATATCCTGTGTTCGAATCACCTTTTTAGAGTTTAACGTCCACTCGAAACAAGCCAGGTAATTTCGGGACTAAAATATGGTACAATGTTATTTCAATCATTCGCTTGTGATTATGGGTAGCGAACCCTGACAAAACCCACGAGGTTTGACAGGCCATCCTACTCCCGCTGCCGTGCAGGTTAAAGAATAAATAGTCACCGAGGGTTGGAATTCGGGGAAATGAAAGCGGACACGCCACTGTCAGCCCCGCCCCCAACACAAACTCTCCACAGGCACACCACTTTGTCGTATGTTAGTCTAAGAATGGGGTCCGAATTAGTACAGTGCCTAGAAGGCCTTAGTCTATCGGGTAAGGGGAAACATGGTGGCGGTGACCTTTTTTTTAGATATTGGCAATCGCGTGACTCATTGGGCCGTATTTATTTTATATTCCATTTCCTTTATCGTCCTGAATAACAGCTACGTGCTCTGATTCTGATTTTTTTCTTGTGATGCATTTTGTCGCACATAAATTGTTTTGTGATTGGGTTTGTGTTTACGGGTTATGTTATGGTGATATTTGCACTTTATTTAATTGTGGTGTCATCAGTCTATTCATATCGTACCTTTTTATTTTTTAATTATTAATATTTAACGCGTCAAATTTTAGAATATTTCTATTCATCAAATTTTCCGGGTAATTTGTGATTTGGTTAATATATAGAAATCGACGACCTGACATTTTCACGATAGAATGCATACTTCAGTTAAATTACGATATCATTGCGCAAGTTTGTAATCAACGATAAATTTTATACGGGAATAACCCCATGTCAGTTACTATAAGATTAAGATCATCTGAATTTGATGATGCGTGAGCTCTAAAACAATTGGAACTTTGAGGAGGTCTTGTAAGCCGCAAATCAAGCTTCATTAAGAAGCAGCAGGGATGTAAAGGAGCTAATCAACTTAATGAAATCTTCGCACGAATCCAAAAGGATTGCAGACCACGAAATTATTTATGCGCCTCATTTACCATGTCTCATACCACGCCATCACATAGACGTGTAGGTGGGGCATATAAGTACATATATAATATATTGGTATCGATTTTTTTTAAAAAAAAACTCCTCTTGTTATCGTTTGCACATACACTATACAGATTAAAAGACTCTCGCAACACCAGTAAGGACATTTTGATCAATATGGATGCTAAACGCATGCAACCGAAAACCAGAATTCTTATTTCTTCACATTGCTCCGAAATGGAATAAATTCATGTAAAGTGATTTAAAGATATATTTTCTTTCCCACCTCCAGTCATCGACTAACAGTAGTTTATATAGAGTTGATGCAATTGGAGATATCGCTGGCGTGAAGTTTGGCTGATAAAACACTGGATGCCATATAAGTCATTTACAGCAACTCATAATTCATCCTAAAGGAACTGAAATTTTATAATGTGAACTTTACATTTATAGCGCATTAATGTAAGAAGTATATAACACAACCATTGTAATGTTTAATTCACAGGAATTTTTATGATCTTAATTGCATAGATGGTTCGTTATAATCAGGTAAGGTGCTTTATTTTTATTTGTCTCTGTGAACATTTGTGAACATTGTCATGGCACATACTAATTATGTGAAACCTCCTAACATTTATTTGAGCATGCCGTGTTAGTGGGTCAAGAAAATGAGTTGCATTGAATTGAATGTGGTATCCGACCTATCCTTTCAAATAACACCATAACATATCGTGTTAAATACCAGGCGTTCTATAGTTTCATTGGTATTATCCATCTGCTTATTAATTACATGGTTAGGTTTGGGTTATAGTTAATTCGTCCATTTCTACTTTCGAAGGATCCTTACCTGCGTCTTTTTGTCGGACCAGTTAAACAAATAGGTTCATCAGCTACACATTGGGATATACTTTACTCATGTTGGGTTGGATGGTCAAATAGTTAGAGCGTGCCCGTTGAATCATAAAGTCTTTCATTTAGTTAACTCGCGCGGTTTCGATTACCCTGTTGTACCTGACAGGGAGTCTGTCCAGCCTCGTGGGTTTTCGCCGGACACTCCAGTTTCATCTCACTGCAAACGAATAAAATTGAAAATAAAATTGAACCTTATGTTAGTCCCGGAATGACCTGTTTTGTGTCGAGTGGACGTTAAACCCGGTTTTTCTCTCTTTACTTACATGAACTCATGGGTATAAGTAGCATATATTGAATGTACCCTGTTTCTAACTCTAAATTCTTCCAGGTAAAGCTTCTATTGAAAACTATGACCCAAACGTTATGTTTTGTAAGATAGGCCTTACAGATAACCAAGATGTGCCTCTAGGGATTTTAGTATACCTTGTGTTATCGTCGGATAAAGGAGATACTAACGCGATAATGATATAACATTGGACAACGTGTTGAGGTCGCGGTGAAATGCGGAAAACACCCTCCCTCTAGTTATCGCGACGCTTTCCTTTTCACCACATCATCAGGGGCGGATCCATGAATTTTTGCAGGAGGGAGTTTGCCAGGTTTCTGTAACGGAAATCTGCCATCATCGTCATTAAATTACATAGGCATACATACAAATTGAGCTTTTTAAACAGAGAAATCATTTTTATACTGACGTAGGATCACTATGTGATATAATTTCATTGATGCAAGGCATTATTTTTTTTATGTAGCTGAGCGGGGGGGGGGGGGGCCCAACCCCCTCTGGATCCGCGCCTGATCATGACATTTGAGTAGGCTACGTGTTCCATACTGGAGTCGTGACTCAAAACGAACTTTACGTTCCATTCATCCATGACCAAACAACGCTCTTACTACGCTGACAAAAGACCACGTCGTACCTATGTCGCTCTTAACCATTATCGAAGTGAGGTTGTGGTGTATGTGTGCACGATTGTCTTAGTAAATTCTTCAGTAGAAAATAAGATTAATAACAGTGTGCCAAATTATTCCACTATTGTAGATTGTTTGGCGGTTTGCTGGGAGATGTAAATTATCCCGACCTAAAGCAGAATATGAAAAAAAAAAACGCTTCCACCGGCAATATGTCCGGGAATATTGCAAACACTCCGAAAATTAGTAAGAAATTGCAATTAAGAACATCCCGATAAACAATACTCCAGTTTTGTGTTTAAATATGGTTTACTAGCATAGCAATAGTCGGTTTATATGTAGCTCGTATGAAATATACCGATTTCGAATCAAGCTGTCATAGAAATGGAAAAGCTTAGATTACGGTACGGCGTGGAAATAAAATTGTCAACATCCCGTACCTTAAATATATTGCCGTGTTCAATTCCGCCTCCCTGTCCCAAAATATGGATGGCCTAGTGATCTAGAGTGCCGCGAGTTTTAAGAGTAATCAAGTTATTGTATTGGTGCTGTCATCTTTTGTATTATAATTTCATTCTGATTATTGTATACTCCTATTCATCCATCTCTTTTATTTGTTTTGCTATCATCTTTTGTATTATATTTTTCACGAAGGACAGGATGGTAGAAAGG
This sequence comes from Patella caerulea, assembly GCA_036850965.1. Lineage (NCBI taxonomy): Eukaryota > Metazoa > Mollusca > Gastropoda > Patellidae > Patella > Patella caerulea. Next base: position 40,840,783 of record JAZGQO010000001.1, on the reverse strand, counting down.
TTTCTGCAGCCTAATCCTTTACCCTTCTTAAATAAAGTTATTATTATAATTATTATTATACGTCACAGTAAGTTTTCATTAATTTAAAAAATACAATCACATTTGCAAGTCGGTATAATTTGTCTTCGTTAATAAGTTTTGAATATGCATATGAATTTGGAAGTTCCAGTAGTTTTATTTCCGTAAATTTCAATATTCTTGAATAATGCTCATTTTAATCTCTTTACAACGACACTGGAACTGCATTCACACTAGGGGTTTAATCTGAATTGAATTTAGAATAAAGTCTTATTCCGGACTTGGCGTCACACTTAGTTCGATAAAAGCCGAACTGAATCTGAATCAACGAATCCGTATATTTTCCGAATTCAACCCAGAACAATTATTCCGAACAGGATATTCGCAGTCAAGATTTGAATGTGACATGCTTGATTCAGATCAAACTGTTGAGCGTCTAAGTCCTAATTTCTGTACCAGAATCTTGTAACTTTTTCCAGTTTCCAGACTCTTAGAGCCATTCGCTCGTGGTGAGACACGGGCCCCCTTAGTCGTATCTTGAGTTTTTTTTAGTTTTTTTTAATGGCGGATCTCAACACATTGCAAATTATCTCGAACGTGGCGCTTGACATGCGATGACTCTCTCGCCAATCGCTTTCTTCACAAAGTTCGCCATAATGAATTCCGTGCCAATTGTTCCGAAGATGATATTTCACCCAAAGGCGACAGGAATTACGGCCCAGGCCAGTATTCTGCAAATAAATTTATGATACAAAGAGAAATCAGTTGGGTGTAGCCTACATACCTATAGCCATACGTCACCGAAACAAATACAGTGGTAACATAATCAGCTAAAAGATCGATTGTCAGGAAACGAAACATATACGCCTTCAGCAGCTAAGTCCTCTGAACAGTTCACAAGGGCTGTGGCATACTTTTCCCTTTGTCAGTTATGAAAACATTTACAACAAACTAAATTCTGATTATGAGTTCTGCCCTATACTAACATTTAACTATATTAAATTGTTCAAAATTGATTGGCTTTTTCATTCATCACCTTATTCACCAAATGTATTGCTTAGTACTGAAAGGATTTCAATTATGACATGGGAGCCACGAATGTTCATTGCAACATAAGACCACCAATACAAATGTTTGGTACAGCCATCTTGGATAAGAATGACCTTCACTGCGCATTCAGTGTAGCGCTTTTCATTCTGAATTAAATCCGACTAAACTGTAATGTGACACACATCTTTTAATCCGGGAAAACCCATTCGAATTCCGGAATTCGCAATGAATGCGCATACAGTGTGAACACAGCTTGAGTCTCACATTAATCATAAACGCTCTCACCACCAGCCTTTCTTTCATTCTACACCAAAAAACCAACAAAAATTGCCACGCAAAAGGGGGAGAGGGGAGAAAGTCTATGAAAAATGCGCATACCCTTCATTGTAGGTAGTGTCTATTGTACACCATTGTCCTTTACATCAACATGTACAACTTGTGTGTGTTTTATGCACTTGGGCCAATTTATTTGTATTTTAATGACTATAATGGCATTATATGACTTTATAACCATTGTATCGAACGCAAACATCTGTAGACGTCCAATTTATAATTGAAATGAATAATCATTAGGTTTTCATGGGTCGTCATACCAATATCATTCATTTTAATAATCTTATTAGACAAATATAAATCTAAAGTAAAATATTTATCCGATCTGGAGATTTTAATAAATGTATAGTTTTTATAGAATTTAATCTATCATGAGTTTTCCAATAAATTCCATTAATTGTAATACCCTAGACTATTTGAATTGAAATAACTATATCTATTAGATCCACACATTGACGTGCACGTAGAAGATTCCTTTGCAGTTGGAATTCCATATAAGAGAATTTTAGCGTCGGACAATCAGGGGCCATAATTCAGGAAGTTACAATCCGATTGGTGCAAATATCGAAAGGAACTAAGATCTTTGGGTTATAAAGATACATGTCAAGTTTTATCAAAATCGGTTCAAAATTGTGACCTCTATAGGGTCCACAAGCTAAAAACATGATTTTTCTTAAAATCAGGGACCATAATCCATGAAGTTTCGATCCGATACATGCAAATATCGAAAGCAGCCGAGATCTTAAGGGGATAAACCTATATTCGAAGTTTCGTCCAAATCGGATAAGAATTGTGACCTGTAGAGAGTCCACAAACAAATTGTGGACGGACGGACTCACGATGGACAGGGACGATGACATAATACGTCCACATGAAAATGTGGGCGTATAAAAAGGTGATTTTTCGTACAATCAGGAGCCATAATTCAGGAAGTTACAATCCGACATGTGCAAATATGGAAAGGAACCAAGATCCGTAGGTTATAAACATGTATTTTAAGTCTTTATCAAAATCGAATTAAAATTGTGACCTCTATAGGGTCCACAACTTTTATATAACATATTTTTACACTATTCGCGTACAAACGACGGCTATTTTGTCTGTCAATTTTGGTCCAATTTTCACGAAATTCTAACTCAACCTTCATTACCAAGCAACGGTGATACTAGTAGCATCAAACGTTTTTATAAATCGGATTATAATGTTGACCTTCAGAAGGACCACAATCTAAAAAGGGTGTTTTTCGGACAAACAGGGGCCATAATTCAGGAAGTTACGATCCGATGGGCGCAAATATCAAAAGGAACTAAGATCTTTGGGTTATAAACAAACATGTCAAGTTTCATCAAAATCGGTTCAAAATTGTGACCTCTATAATATCCACAAGCTAAATGCGTGATTTTTCGTACAATCAGGGGCCATAATTCAGGATGCTACAATCCGATATGCGCAAATATCAAAAGGAATCAAGAACTTTGAGTTATAGACATGCATTTTTTCATCAAAATCGGTTCAAAATTGTGACCTCTACAGTGTTCACAACCTTGACATACAACATTTTTACACTTTTCGCGATTTTCACGAAATTCGAACACAACATTCTTTACGGTATAACGGTTAAATAATCAGACGTTTTTTTTTTAAATAGGATTATAATTTTGGCCTAAAGATGGACCACAAGCTAAAAAAGGCGATTTTTCGTACAATCAGGGGCCATAATTCACGAAATTACGATCCGATATGCAGAAATATCGAAAGGAACCAAGATCTTTGAGTCATAAACAGGCATTTCAAGTTTCATCAAAATCGGTTCAATATTGTGACCTCTACAGTGTTCACAAGCTAAAAACGTGATTTTTCGTACAATCAGGGGCCATAATCCATGAAGTTACAGTCCGATACATGCCAATATCGAAAGGAACCGAGATCGTGGGGTGATAAACCTATATTTCAAGTTTCATTGAAATCGGATAAAAATTGTGACCTGTAGACTGTTACAGTCCGATACATGCCAATATCGAAAGGAACCGAGATCCAGGGGTGATAAACCTATATTTCAAGTTTCATTGAAATCGGATAAAAATTGTGACCTGTAGACTGTTCACAAACAATTGTGGACGGACGGACGGACAGGGGCGACGACAATATACCTCCACATAAAAATGTGGGCGTATAAAAAATGTTCATATTTCTATAAAAGTTTCATTTTTTTTTCAAATTAACCTGTTATTTACTTTATTTAAATTAATTTCGAAAAAACTAGACAACCCTAGAAAACATTAAAAGAAAATTCATTTTAAACCAAACAACATAAATGAACTTGTCTGCTTTTGCATATGAACTCTTCATATCATGCGACTTAGAATAGGCAAAATAGAAGTTAACGAAGGCATCACATTTCAAGTGTCGAATGGAATTATGGCAAGACAGACCATGCATTTTGGATGCTTTTTCTAATGCATTTGCCATTGTGTGGACCATGACCATGTGATAACTTGAACAATGTTTACTGTATTCGATATTAGTTCTGAATTGAAATAAGCGCTCCGAATACGGTTTCTCTTAAGCTGCGTTCACACTGCATGCGCATTCATTGCAAATTCCGGAGATTGAAATTCGGATTGGTTTTTCCTGGATTAAAAGCCCTATGTCACATTGTAGTTTATTCGGATTGAATTCAGAATGAAAAGTGCCGCAATGAATGCGCAGTGAAGGTTGTTCATAACCAAGACGGCTGCGATAGACATTCGTATTGGTGGTCTTTCCCAGGACAGCGACGCTACGGCTTACGCTTTTATCGAATTCCAACTAACAAGGGATTTTTTTTACGCCAACGTCATTGTGTAAACGATAACTCTTTTTTCGCCCCATCCGAATTTCTAGACAGCTGTCATTGTCAGGCCCTCCACCCTGCAACATTGGAATGAGGAAACCCCTCACGATGAACGTTTTCGGTCAACACCGGGAGCGAACCCTCGACCACCAGACTATTGGGAGCCAGCTTCTTACTCACCGAACCATCGTGACTCCCATTTCATAATTAAAATCCTTTCAGCACTAAGCAATGAATTTGGTGATTAAAGTGATGGATGAAGAAGACAATTGATTTTGAACGATTTACGATAATTAAATGTTAGTATAGGGCAGAACTCGTAATCAAGACTTTAGTGTGTTGTAAATATGTGCATTACTGACAACATCTGTTGACCGCTCGGGGGGACTTAGCTGACGAGGGCGTATGTTTCGTTGCCTGACAGCCTATTTTTTAGCTGTTTATGTTACCACAGTATTTGTTTCAGTGACGAAGGGCTCTATGTATGCTGGCTAGACCCCAACTGATTTCTGTTTGTAACATCAATATTTATTTATTTGCAGATATTGGACCGGATCGTAATACCCGTCGCCTTTGTGGGAAATTATTGGCACGAAATTTATCATGGCGAACTTTGGGGAGAAAGCGATTTGCGAGAGAACTTTCGCATGTCAATATCGGGCTATTTGTTGAGCCCAGCCATTGCAAAACATGATACAAGACTCCGGAGGCCAGTGTCGCACCACGAGCGACTGGCTGTAACACTGTGGAAACTGATAACAGTTAAAACACTCTGGGACTGAAATTTAGACTTGGGCGGTCAACAGTTTGGTCTGAATCAAGCGGATCAGGCTCAAATCGTGACTGAGAATAACCCGTTTGGAATAATCGTTCCGGGTTGAATTTGGAAAAATATACAGATTCGTTGATTCAGATTCAGTTCTGTTTTTATCGAATTGAGTGTGACACCAAAGTCCGGAACAAGACTTCATTTTGAATTCAATTCAGATTAAACCTCTAGTGTGAACGCAGCTTCTGTTGCTGATTTTATTGTAAAGAGCTGTAAAAACGTTATTCCTTCGAAATGACAAGTCCTTGTACTACATGTAACGGATACATTTATGTCGTTTTTGCTCTTTTATATTATGGACAGTTGGAATTGTGATGATGGATTGAAGGGAACGACATAGTTCGTAAGCTAGAACAGTTACATTTCTTTTTGAAAACCACGGCTCTATACGAAAAAGGCGAAATTATAGAGACAATAATATGGGGTGTTTTTATTCGAAAATATTGTGAAGTATCGGTTGAGATTATAAAGAGGAAGAATCCCACAGCTTTTTTTAAACAATTGGTTTGGAGTCATGAAAGGCGCGACCTCCATTCCAGAGTTATGCCCCTTTTCCCCCCAAAAAACCCAGAGGTTACAGTACTTAATTCTTTTTTTCAAATTTGATTTTCAGCAGATAAGCCCCCTTTTCCGAAAACACGGGAAACTGTATAGCTATTACAGCTTTAATTGAAATGAAGTATTGAGATTGGAGAACCAAGTTGATTTTCCACATTCTAAGATGTAAGCTATATTACGTTTTCGGCAAAGCTTGTACGATTGAGACCAGATTTCTCGAAGGCATAAAGGAACAAATTTGGTCAACATCTGGGCTTTCCTTTTGAATAAACTGCGGTCTTTAAACATGGTTGCTGTGTGGGTGCATTTCAACGCTTTGGGTGATTATTTTTTTCTATATATCACATAGAAAAGTTGATGAACAAAAACTAGTTTGCTTATCACCCCGAAGGCATGTTACTTATCCTACCAGTCTCAAATGAAACCACTAGTGATACCAGTTAATAAAAATATTATATTAAAGATACTATACCGCGTACAAACTGTGTGCTTTGATGATAAATTTGGACTAAAAACATATCACAACTAATTAATCTATCAAAAATATGCTTCAAATCCCTCTCAAAACTTTGTATTAACCGGGGGATTCCTATAGCTATAAATTAACTGTTGTTAGACGTCATGGCTGTATCTTTTTACTTCACTGTGAGAGATCCATTTTTCAGAATGTAGTTTTCATTACCTGCTGTCCATTTACCATACATATTGAGGCTTCAGTAAATTTTTTATTATCTTCTTCGGCTGTTTAATTGCAGACGACCACTTTCGCAGTCAATCTAGCATACAATAAATTGACAGGCAACAGTCGGTTTGCCAGTTAGCGACACCCTAACATGTGTGTCCAGTGTTTGCCCCATGGGTGTGTTTTTGCGGGTATCCAGTATTTTTCTAGTAAGATTGGGTGTCTATACTTTTCATACCAAATGTGCCATACTGTTATTGATAATAACCACCCGATAAATTCTTTCGGTACAATGATCATTTCGCAGTGCAACTTCAATGGCTACGATGATGTGGATGATGACGATTCATATTGACACAGTGTTTAACAGTGAGTAACAATTATCGAAAACGGTGATTTTTGGCCCAAGCAATTCTAAGTATATACCCATCGATTGGTGAAGTATCGAAAGCTCTTTTTACAATCTATGCATTTGAGCGAAATTAGCTTTTAGTAAATCAGCTATAGAATATATTGCAGGCGCATTGTGCATTTTTGTAAAAAGTAATTTTATTTTACTGGATGTTAGAACTATATTTATGCATGGTGTTGGTCGAATAGATGACCTAACATGCGGAGAAGATATACCTTTAAACATACATTATACAAGAGCTAAATCTGCCTATCAGTCTTTCTTTGGCCTATTAATTTATAATTGGAGATTTATAAACAAAACAAGACAACTTTCAACTCTCAAAGGCATCGGATTCTCGAGATTTTAACTAGATTAAAGCGGTTCGCCATTCAAAAGGGATTCACGGTAACTAAGTAGGTAAGACGCTGGCTCGCTAATCTGGTGCCGGATGTTCGATCCCTGCATTGGCTGATAAAGTACATCCAGGTTTTCTGGCGTGGTTTCTCCTTGTCAGTGATACAGGGCAGAGGGCTTGACAGTCGTTCGGATGGGACGAAACGATCAGTTAACAGTTGGAATTAGATATAAGAGTATGCCGCAGCGCCGCTTCCGGGCAAAATTTCCTTCATAGCACACTGTATTGCGTATGCCGGGCATCATTAGCCCAGTTTAGGTGCAGAACAGTGGGACGTTATTAACCCCATTTTATTTCATTACCATTTGAAATTTTAATTTTAAAAACGGAAAGCGAAGCCATGTCGGAATGAACTAATGTATCTTTAAATAATCAAAGAAGTCATGAATATATAGTAATACAATATATTTTTCTGATGGCCTGTCTGCCAGCAGGGCTGACTTCGCATGATACAGAAATCACAATAACGCAATTGGATAGTAGGCTATATTTCTTATTCAGGCAGTAATCTGGGCACATTTTTATTATCTACATAAATCTGATATGAGTATGATTTATTGTATGTTTCAAACCCATAACAATGAATTCCGCGCGTGAATAACCGGTTATAGTTCCAGGGGCTTCAACTTCCAAAGTCTCGTATTAATCCAACCCTTCATGTAAGACACGTTACTTATAAATTTATAGGTTTGTTTTGTGATATAACATAAACCTTAGCCTTCAAGAAAAAACGTTTTTTGAATACGAACTTGCCATTATGCAATTAGCTTAGCATTCTAATCCTACATACATAAAGCAGGATTAGAATTGCCATTCCATCAACGCCGCACTTTGGGACTAACACGCATATTCTACGATCACTTGTGTAATAAGAGTAAGGTGATTTTCCCCAGGCAGCATATTCTTCGTCTAACCCTGATAAAAGGGCATTTATATATTCTCCTATATTGTTTGTTGACCATGTATCTGAATGAGCAACGGCGGCTCAGCGATTAAGGCGCTGGTTCACTAACCAGGAGGTCTAGTGGGCGAGAAGGCGTTCGCCATTTTCCAGCAGTTGTTCAGCAGGGTAGAGGGTCTGGTAAGGAACAGTATCATATTTGGAATTTAATGTGCACCTAATAGCACGCTGTGTGGTGTTTTCATTAGGTCGGTCGGTGCAATAAAATCAGGTCCTTAAACTACATACCTTGTCTGAACAGATGAACATTGTCGTTTTGAAATGATCACCAATGCATATTGTGTTCTATTTACTCGTGTTCTATTTAGTTATACATATTGTGTTCTGTTCTATTTACTCATACATATTGTGTTCTATTTACTTATACATATCGTGAATGATAAGCAGCGGCTGCCAGGCCGGAGACACCCATTTCATGCAAGAGATGGATAGAGAACAAGCTAAACACAAACGCAATTTTTTGTACAAACAGAGGCAATAATCCAGAAAGTTTTGACCTGGAATGTGCAAATATCAAAATGAGTCTGACATCTTTGGAATATAAAGATATATGTTTTAAGTTTTATCAATCTAATTAAAATATAGATCTATATTTCGTTTCGTTTTATTTTTTATACTTTCGATGGCCTACACTCATGTAGATCTAACAAGTTATAGTGGGAGCTCAGTTCTATGACGCCAGGTATCAAGCACGGGACATTTGACCCGATAACGTCAGTCATTCGATTAACCAATTAGCGACCGCCATGCTTTTTAAAATCTACTTTTGTTTTGTTTTGATTTCTATCCGCTGGTAATATTTACCCACATTTCCACGCATGAAAAGGTCAAACGGTCGATTCGACAGACCATTTGATTGGCTGACCCTTCATTTCAGGCAGAACACGACTTAAATAACAAGTCTTCCAGATCCAAGAGCAGTAAAGACAATTAAAAATCGAAATTTTGAACTAGAAAAAACGAAACGAAATTGGATCTGTGTTTTAATCAGATTGAAGTTTTATCAAAATTGGATTAAAATTGTGACCTCTACAGGGTCCACCACCTTTGTATTACACACTTCTACACAGTTTGCGTACAAAGAGCGGACATTTTGTCGGGCAATTTCATTTCGATTTTCCCGACATTCGAATTCAACCTTCAATGTGGTGAAAAATTGATGCATTTAAACTGTTTTTAAAATCTGAAAAGGAAATGGTGACCGCTAGAGAATCCACAAGCTAAACATGCGATTTTTCGAAACACCGGGGGCTATAATCCAAGAAGATAAGTTTGGGTATCCCCGATTATCCAAAGGAACCAAGTTCTTAGTGTATAACGGTGATATAATCAAACGTTTTTCTCTTCAAATCGGATAAAAATTGTAACCTCTACAGAAACCACAAGGGCCATCATTCAGGTAGTTACGATACGATATGCCCGAATATGGTAAGGAACCCAATATCTTTGGGTTATTAACATGTATTTCAAGTTTCATCGAAATTGGATCAAAATTGTGACACTTATTTGTGAATGGTGGCCATTTTGTCCCGCAGTCTGGGCCCGATTTTCACGCCATTCGAACTTAACAAACATTACGGTTTAACGGTGATATATGCGTTCGATTTTTTTAAATTCGGATAATAATTGTAACCTCTAGTGGGACCACATGCCAAAACGCGACTTTTCGTACAATCAGAGGCCATAATTCAGGAGGTTACATTCATGGTATGCGCGAATTTTTAAACTTGCATTTCAAGTTTCATCAAAATCGGATCAAATCAAATGAAAATTGTGGGTCCACGAGGGTCAAAATTGTGACCTCTATAGGGTCTACAAGCCAAACACTCGATTTTTTGTACAATCAAAATGTAGCTAATTCAGGAATTTATCGCCCAATATGCACGAATATCGAAAGGGACCGAGATCTGTGGGTTATAAACATAGATTTTAAGTTTAAACCAAATCAAATAAAAGTTGTGACCGTTACAGAATTCACAAGCTAAAACGTGATTTTTCGTACAATCAGGGGACATGATCCATGAAGTTACAGTCCGATATATGCCATTATCGAAATGAATCGAGATCTTTGAGAAATAAACCTATGTGTCAAGTTTCGTTGACCTGTAGATTGTTCACAATGAATTGTGGACAGACAGACAGACGTCTGGACAGGGCGACAACAATATACTACGTCCACATGAAAATGTGGGCGTATAAAAATTGATCGCCAGCCACACATGCAAACTGACCGTTTGCGCTTCTTTTGGAAAAGTGTCACATAGTTTCATATATTTCAGAGGAATTAGAATAAAGGTTTCTAAGATCTTTTCACGCACAAATATATCTAGATCTGTTCTTTTAAAATGGATACATATTTTATGAAATGTATCGTTTAATCTATGTTTTTATTGGATGAATAAAGCTATGCTTTGATATTTGCAGCTGCTGGAAGTATATTTGTTTTCTTGAACGAATGCGCGTCGTGGTCAATGTCCACCAATTTCAGATGGCAAAGTAGACGTGGGGGCCATTACGCACTTGACACTTACCCCTCAGAGTCTACTGCCGTTGGTAACTTTTATCACAGAGATGCTATATGCTTAACAACTGTTCTTAAAATGTATAATGCTAATTTATTCTCAATGGATACAGCATTTGGAATAATTGAGAAAAAAACAGCCACAATAGCATTCACCTTACCAGATATGGGAGATATATGATTTGCTCATGTCTATTCACGATGTTGAAATCTCTCGAATTTCCTTAATAGCAACAGACAATTCTCTTTAATCTGCCAGATACCGCTATTTATATAATTTCCTTATTTCTTCATTTAATTAATTTCTCCTCTATTGCTAAAGTGAGAATAACCACACACCAAAACACATTTATCTTGTTGCAAAACATCTTGTCAAAGTCAGGTTGCGATATGGCGATAAGAAAATACACAACAAAAGATTATTTGATAATGTACAGTTATGCTCCCTAATCAGATATAAAAAAGATAAAAAATACAATAATGGAGAAATAATTGCAATGATGTCTTAGACATTTGTAACGAAATGAAAGTATACAGTACTGGCCAAATTAATAGCAATTTTTCTAAGAACGTTGCAGAATTAGCTAACTAAAATTGAAATATGGATAAAATCATGCACCGTGAATATATTGAACTGAATTTTCTTACACACAACCGTAATGACATCCTCTTCATATTGCATGGTTGACTGACGTTATTGATGACGTCATGACGTTGTAGCGGCTGATGACGTCATTTATGTCCGTCTTGTTGGTTTTTTGCCGTTTTTTGGAATACTGTCATTATGGAATTTCTCTAATACAAGAATATCAGTTACGTTTTGTGGACATTACTGGACAGGCATACCCAAAAAACAATGATTTCAATGGTCGTGCGTGACGTCATTACGACTGTGTGACGTCATAATGACGTCATCTCACAGAAGCAGGTGTTTTATGATAATACGCTTCAAATTGATCGATTTCTATGTTTTCAGTGTCGATTTATATCTTTTCTGGGACACCGAATCGAACTACGACTTTTAAAATGTTCAAAAATCGACGTAAATTTATTTTTTCAACGATAGTTGGTCTACAACAATGAGCATGTGAGAGGACAGACTGTGATTTCAAGGCTTTACGCTTCCCGAAAATGACTAAAAACGATATAGAATTTCATAAATATAGAAACTTTATTATGTACATGTACAATTATTACAGAGTGCTATTCAATTAAGTACATCTTCCAGCAGGACTCTTGCACCGTGTCACGGTGATGCAATATCATGTAGTGGTTTCGACAGAATCGTATCCAACTACGGATGTGGCCTGCCAACTCACCCGATATGCTCTCCATTGAAAATTTATTGAGATCCTCAAAGACGACATTCACACGGTACCAATCACTACAAAAGTGGATTTTTGGTTGCCAGACTGATCAAGGTGTGGTTCCACTCTGAGACAATCGCGACTCAGTGCCAAAACTTGATCAGATAAATGCCAAGACGGGTCGAAGCTCTCCTGAAGGCCAAATGAACGGAGTAACGTTAGTAACGGATGAAATGAATTGACGCTGCATTAAATAACGGGTTGAATAGCCTCCTGTAATTGTACATGAAGTTTCTATATTTATGAAATATAATTTCTATGAAATTCTATATCGTTTTTAGTCATTTTCGGGAAGCATGAAGCGTAGAAATCACAGTCTGTTCACTCATGTGCTCATTGTTGTAGACCAACTATCGTTGAAAAATAAATTTACGTTGATTTGTGAACATTTTAAAAGCCGTAGTTCGATTCGGTGTCCCCAAAAAGATATAAATCGACACCAAAAACATGGAAATCGATCAATTTGAAGCGTTATATCATAAAACACCTGCTTCTGTGAGATGACGTCATTATGACGTCACACAGTCGTAATGACGTCATGCACGACCATTGAAAGCATTGTGTTTTGGCTATGCCTGTCCAGTAATGTCCACAAAACGTAACTGATATTCTTGTATAAGAGAATTTCCCAAATACTGTATTCCAAAAAACGGCAAAAAAACCAACAAGACGGACATACATGACGTCATCAGCCGCTACGACGTCATGACGTCATCAATAACGTCGGCCAACCATGCAATATGAAGAGGATGTCATTACGGTTGTGTGTAAGAAAATTCAGCTCAATATATTCACGGTGCATGATTTTATCCATATTTCAATTTAAGTGAGCTAATTCAGCAACGTTCTTAGAAAAATTGCTATTAATTTGGCCAGTACTGTAAATCCAGTGGAAACAGCTGTACCATGCTTGTTCAACTAGGCGAGATATATTTACGGGGCCGAATCGTTGCCATATTAAGAGAAAATATAATAGTTAAAATTGACAAATTATCACAGTGAAAATGACCATTTTCGAGATTTTTCACTTGTAAATTATCACATAACACAAAATCACTATATTTGTGTCAAAACAAACCAAAAAATAAAGTTACGTCTTTTCGCCTTTGCAAATTCACTATAACTTTTTCATCTTTGCATTTTCAACTATACTATTCAAAAAAGTAGGGGATATTTGATTTTGGGGGCATAATACTAAAATATGGAAATGAAAAAAGTCACTATAGAACCTAACAGAAGAAACATTTCCAGTTACATGTGACGCCCAAACGCACCAATAGCTACCGCATGGAATGCAGGTGATGCTTGGGATCATCATGGGGGTCCAACCCAAGATTTGCACGACTCTGACTTTGAATGTTACAGCCATTGTGGCATTGAATTCCAGGGTGGAAACATCAGTTTAATTGTTTTAGTGACCAGAAAACAAATTTTGATATGCGTCGGCTTACCCAAAATGAAAGGTTACGTGCCCTTGACATGCTACAGATCGGCACAACACAGGCGGTTGTGGCGCGGACGATGGATGTTTCTCAGTCTGTCATAAGCAGGCTATGGTCCAGATACCGTGATACACAATCTGTACAGGACAGACCACGCTCAGGTCGACCAAGGGCGACAACTCAAGCCCAGGATCGATTTATCCGTACCTTGGCCTTGAGAAATCGTGTCATCACAGCAAATCAGATCAGCGCTCGTCTACAAACAGACACTGGTGTGAGAGTGAGTGGCCAGACGATTCGGAAACGACTGCATAGGGGTCACCTTCGCGCCCGACGTCCTCGCGTGATCCCTTGTTTGAGAGATCATCACATTCAGGCAAGACGTCGTTGGTGTAGGTATCGTCAACACTGGGATAATCGACGCTGGAGCAATGTGATGTTTTCAGATGAGTCAAGGTTCACTGTTGATTTTTTGGACAGACGTAGGAGGATGTGGCGTCGTCGAAACGAGCGCTTCCAAAACGTTAACGTCACCAGACATGATCGATTTGGGGGTGGTTCTGTTATGGTGTGGGGAGGCATCACTGTTGCTGGAAGAACGGCTTTACATGTTGTTGCAGGGCGTGTTACAGGCCAGTACTACCGGGACAACATCTTGGCAGTCCATGTTGTGCCGTTCGCACGACGTCATGGCCACCGTTTCATCTTCCAGGATGACAACGCAAGATGTCACAGGGCCAGGATCGTTACAGGTTACCTCCAACAACAGAACATCACCACATTACCTTGGCTAGCACTGTGTCCCGACCTCTCCCCCATCGAGCATGTCTGGGACATGCTTGGACAGAGGTTACGTCAACGTCAACAACGTCCTGCCAATGTCCAAGAACTTGCTGCTGCGTTGCAACAGGAATGGGACAATCTGGACCAAAATGACTTTAGACGTCTCATTAGGAGTATGCCACGTCGGATCAATGCTTGTTTGGCAAACAGAGGAGGATTTACCCGTTACTGACTTTGTTGTGATGCTGTGGTAACTTTGCTGTTTGTTCCCGGGTATCATTTTACCCTTATAATGGTCAGTCTGTGCCTTACTTAGTCTAACGATCATTTGGAATAAATCGATGAATGTGAACTTCATTTCATTTTGTCATTTGTTTCTTCGTCAGTTTCATTAGGTGACTTTAATAACACTTAAAAATCAAATATCCCCTACTTTTTTTGAATAGTATATTACCAAAATATCTTCAATCGAACGGACCGAGGTCATAAGACGTCAGTATTTATCGCCTAGGCTAAATAACTGCTCAATTGGGTTATTCATAAATCTTAAAAATTGGTCGATTTTATTTATTTTTTTGCAGAAAAAAATGAAATAAATTCTTGTCATGTCATCGAACATTGAGGTCGGATATGTCTTAACAGACCGGGTGAATCTTTCACAGCACATCAGCATGGATATGAGTGAATTGCTGGCGTTATATCGGAAGTAAGTGTAACTATACAATAGTTGCCTGGTCGCCTTAATGAATTAAGAAAAGCTTTTCATTTATTATACCATGCAAACAAGACAATTAGGAAATGGTAGAGAGTATAATGTTTCGTCGACTCGCCAAAGTTATTTATTTCAAAAGAACAGTTACAATATTTAGTTGATAAATATCTGTAATTTGTGGAAAATAAAAAAAAACCTGAAAGAGGTATGAATTATTGTTATCACTTTGCCGGTTTCCCCACAATATTTTAATTCACCCTTTCAATCGAACATGATATTGATAAGGTACGGTAGTTGTGATCGCGAGACATGCAGCAGAGCCTACCTGGATTATGCAGGTATCATCAAACATGAAAGTACTCTCCCAAAAAAGAAACGGAAAGTTAAATTTCGTCGTCGGTATGTCATCGCCCTACCATCGCCTTGTTGCATCAAGAACCGTGACACGTCGCTGAACCAAACTTCTCTCCGTGTTGCTGTGGCCATACCAACAGTGTCTGAGCCCATTAAAGTTGGATTATATGGTGTCGGCGTATTTCAGAACAGGAGCTCTAACGGGGACGCCTGTCTCGTTATTCGGTTTCACGTAGGCGTTTACGGACAGTCTGGTACGAGATTCTACGCCGTCCGGGAATTGCTGCTGCAGTAGAGATCGCTGTTGAAAACCATTTACGCCAATTTACGTAACCAGAAGTGACGACCCAGGACAGGTGGGGCCACTCTTGTTTGGCCTGAGCTTGAGTGGTCAAGTGTTGAACTTCGCTGTCGGTATCTATCCCAAAGGCGAGAAATTGAACTAAGGGAAACATTCAGCAGCCTGTCTTGGATTCACCTGCTTGTAATCGACCAATGGCGTTGTTGCGTTGGTCTTCATTCAGTCGTGGTATCACTTGGTTTGTTGAGTGTTTACATAAACTGATTTGGAAACCGAGAACCCCGGGATTTTAAAGGCCTTAGATTTAGGTTCCATGCGAAAACCTCGCGAAGTTGTTAAATTCATGTTTCTTGGTGCAATCAAGCGATAACAAATTTCGGCAAAAAGGATGACCAGTCACCATTAGTGACACTACATTTAAAACTAATAATGAACTTCTCTTATCCTTACAAAATGCTATTAAAACAAGTAAGATTTATGGAGAGAACTACTTCGTTTAAATAATGAAAAATGGGTTGTGCGTTTCTTTTTTTGAAGAGTATATATATGCCTCTCCGGCAAGACTCAATAGTTAAAAAAAAAACAACAAAAAACCGGACGGGTATGACGGGCGGATGCGGTCACAATGTGCCATTTATATGACTTACTAATTCCAATTATATGACTTACTAATTCCATTTATAAAGCTTTATAATTAATTTCTTACTTAGGCAGGTGTGGACGCTGAAACCCATCGAAATGGGTGACTGAATTGAATATTATTTTCATAGCTTGATAAATGATTTATAAAGTCTTGTAAATAATATGGGAGCTATATAAATCTATTTTCTAAGTCTTATAAATGAATTATCTAACGAACTAAATATTCGGGAAAGTTCGTACATCTGCCCGGAAATTCCCGAGGATGCTTCGGCCAGCCAATCACAGGTCGTCTTACTGAATGGCAAGCCCCCCCCCACTCCCGTCCGCGGTTTTCAAGTTGTGTGCGTCGCTGTTATACATCATTTTATTCGTACATTTTTTCCTTTAATGGAATTCGGACGCACTAATCACTAATCTTCCTGCAGAAGATGACCATGGTCAGGATAAGGGTATGTTGTCTTCATGTATACAATAGCCGCCATGAAAGGTAAAACACCGCTACAGGCTATATGTAACAAGGGATTTCATTGGCCAATTGGCCGACTCAACGAAGGAGAACGGAGATTGCCGATTATTTTCTAAGTTATATAATTGGGTTTATAAGACTTGATAAATAATTGCGTAGTTTCATAATTATTTATCAAACTATGAAAATAATATTCAATTCAGTCACCCATTTCGATGGGTTTCCGCGTCCACACGTGCCTAAGTAAGAAATTAATTATAAAGCTTTATAAATGGAATTAGTAAGTCATATAAATGGCCCATTGTGACCGCATCCGCCCGTCATAGACGGGCAGTTGGTATAGTTAATGAATTTAATCATAAGCATTTTATACTTTTGCGAAGTGGAATTTTTAAAAACATGTACCCGGTAGCCAATATATAGGCCTAATAAGTTTTATGTGGTCATCAATAAAAAATAACACGTGACTTCACCTTTTGATGTTGGTGTACTAGTACTTCAAATAAAGTACACCTCTGTAGTACGTACAATTAATCAATTAACTACAAATAACATATTTTTTTATTTAAATAATTAATCAACAAATCTTTAATTTTCCATGTTTTAGATGGTTAATCTTAAATTTAAGCACCCCTTCCCCTCCACACACAGTAACATTGTTTCAAAATATGGATATTTTTCTCACAAGTAAAGAGTTTTAGCACGTCATAAAGAGTCGACAGTACCTGTTCGGAAACTGATGGAGAATCGTTAATCTACATACTAAAATCTTCCAAATCCCCAAAGGATATGATGTGTCCTGTTATTGTGCTCCGACTGGGCTAATGTAGACGGCAAATTTGGGATACATTGTCTAGAAGATAACCAGTACACCAAAACCTAGTAATAGATAGTGGTTTCAAAACTTTCAAATGGTGACCGATCCAAACGTCCATATCGTAGTCAATATAAATACGAGAGTCATTACTTTGCAGTTTTACACAAGTTTGTATGTACTATAACATATTTCTTTTTTCATAATATTCTTAGGGGATCACGAGACAACTATCTTATAATTTGGTCCACTTGACATGGAATGATCATCATGTAAGTTTCATTGGAACGTGTGCATCACTGATCGGATAAAAACCATAAATGTACTTTGACTTTATCTGGAAAATTTACAAAATAATTCGCATTCCCCTAGAAAGAGCTAGTATCAAGTTTTTTTCAAAAGAGCAATCTTGCCCCGTCTCGTGCGAAAATTCGCTATTAATATAATAGAAACCGTAATTTCCTTTGCTGTATTTGTTATTTTTTTTTAAAAAACAATCTCTCTAAATTCATAGACGAAAACAATGAATCTGTCAGCGGGCAATAGTAGAGAACAATAGTAATTTGGAGGAATAAATTACCGAGGAGATACTTAAGAATCTATTATTCCCCTCGGTTCTGAGATCACCCAGCACGATCAATTATATCATGTCACGCAAACAATAAAAATAACTTTTAACTAGAAATCAAGCGGACATACTTTACTTTGATGCCAATATTTTTCAAATTAGGTTAATCATGGATTAATCTTGATGTCAAAAATGATTGATGTTCATCCCGAGCTTCCTGAAGAGATGCAATGAACAACAAATCTGTTGAACGGAACCAGAAGAATGATGAAAAGATAAAGTTAAAATAAAACCAAATAATTGGTCCACCAAGGGAGTTGTGCAATAGCTAATTTTCATACGAGACCAATAGATAATAACTTTTGAAATTCAGACAGGATTGAATTTTATTATATGGTTTCCGATTTCGTGTTGTTAGGTGTCGACATATGATGTACAAAAATAAGTTACCTCATGGCTTGAGATACTGGAGAGGTTCTATATAATTCCACGTGGCATTGCCTCCGTTGACCCCAATGGCATTAACTGAGCAAAAGCTATCATATTTTTCTTCAAAACAATTGATTATTATTATTTATTCAATTTCGCTCATTCCAAAATGCAATATCAGATGTGATTGGGCAAATTCGGGGTTGTTGTGGTTCTCGAAAACCTCCATAATTCATTTAATCTTCGTGCATGCATGGCGTCTACGTTGATGTATAGTTAGCTTAAGGCGCTCTGGCGATAAAAGGCACGCCTGTATCTCTTAATACAGCAAAGTCAAGATTTTAGTAGTCTATAAAACCGACCTATTCAACCGCGAGTTCCCAGACAAAAAAAATTTTCTTTGCATTATATCTGACGCAGGTAACGTAACCCACATAAATGGGCACATGAAAAGAAGAGCTTTTTATACGCCTACAATTTTGTTGGTGGGCACTCTCCTCTACCCAAATGCAACATCCATTCACAAATTTCCATCAGATATAATTGTGTACCCGCGAAAAACTTTATGAAGTAAGAGATCTGGATAAAATTTGTGACCTCTAGATACGGTGGCTGATAAAGGACATGAAAAATAATATATTTTTTTTGATATTCACCCCTCAACTTTAATATAATTTTTTTTTATAAAGTCAATTGTAATTTCCATCCACGTCATTTGTCATATAATTTGATGTTTACATTATTCACCCAAGTCAATTTTAATATACTACAAAATTTGCATGACCCCTATACACTTCCCTAATATTTCATCAATTTCGAATAAAAATTGTGACCACGTGAAAATGTGTGCGTATAAAACTGTGAATTAGAACATCTGGGGTTGGATAGATGGGAAGGCAATATAGCTAAACCCCCTAAAAATACGATGATCCAATCTGTAGGAGATTAATATGAGATTACATATTCACCATTTATTTACTAATAAAACTGTATATTATGTAACTCGTGATATTTAGTTTAGCTAACATTAAATAAATGCATGAAAAGGACTGTCTGAAATTAATGCATCACGATTCATATGAGTTATATTTGACACTTCTCAATTAAAATTATGGACGGATTACATTATATAGTCATTCATGAAAAATATTGTATACGTCAAATTTTTAAAAACATTACAATGTTATTAAAATATCCCGAGCGAAAACATCGTGCATAATTAACTGGTGATTATCCAGTTCACCAAAATAGATATATAATGCGATCTTTGCAAAAGACAGGACAAACAGGTAGATAGAATCGGTCATCCAGTACAAATTTATCGGTTTATTTATTGATTGCGACTACCAGAATGAGATTTCTGTAACGGATGCGTCAGTCAATGATTTGAGTCAAGGTGAGTTAACATTTGATTAGCCAAGATCCAACTTGTTTGTTAATTTTTTATGACTTTATGTATACATAAAACATTTTAAATATGTGTAGGTAATATGACACAGGCCTCCATATAAAGTCAAATTGTAAGGGTTGTCTTCTGCTGAGAGAAAGGGCGGTAAGAAAATTGGAGAGAAAATATGCGTTGGAAACACAGAGACCGGTTGCTCAAAACTAAGTTATTTTAACGATCCGTTAAACTAACGGATCGTTATCTTTCATGTGTCCTTTGTTAACGGTCCGTTAAATTTCTGTTGCTGGAAAGTCGATTTCATTATCCGTTAAACTTAACGAGGCTTCCAGGAACAAGCTTTCTCTCCGTTTACTCCATGTTAACGGATCGTTAAAAGTGAACAGAGCTTTGAGCAACCGGCCCCAGGGCTGTCTCAACAACATTATAGGCACAGTGTCAAACTAGCGCACTGGGTTACCTACATACACTACCAATCACAAGAATACAAATGTAATGTTAAACATATATTTATTGTGTTGTTACAAAAAATCCATGTTTAAATATTAAAAAAATATTTTTATAGACAGCAAGTCACAACATACAGCTACACTGGGTATGATTCGGGTAGCCGTTGTTCAATTTAAAGTCGCTTTTCGCCATTTGCAATTTAATCTTACAATGAAAATATGGGATCCTAATGTAAAATATTTCAAACACAACGAACATTCTAAAATCAGTTGCCGACTTGGGGTTCTCACCAATTGTAAGCATAATTGTATTTACCCCGTACGTCATTGGGGAGGAATTAAACATGGCCGATACACAAATGGCAAAAAGATAAAAGGCATATGCTGGACTAATCAGGTGCAAACGACAGCCATTTAATAATTTTGAAAAACATAACCGATTAGAAATTATAAAAAATAAAAAGATGACATATTAATATATCGCACATTTCTTTTTGTCAAAAGTATTCAAGCTCAGTTAGAAGGAGAGTTGTTGTGATCCACAGTTTCGGCAAACCAAATTGCTTATTGCTCTGCTTACCCTGTGCAGAAAATGTTCATTATCAAACTAAGTCGAGGTATTGATGTAATGAAACTATACGCCAAGTTTCATCACGCTCACTTAATGAGAACTAAAGTTATCGTGCCCCTAAGCATCAACCAATCCAATTGATAATCTCTGCTTACCCAAAGCAGAAAATGCTCATCTTCGAATTCCATCAAGGTATCGGCTGACGAACCCATTTTAATAGTCATGCGATTGTTCCTACAATCCTGGGGAATAATGCAGGAAATTACGGTCCGATATGTGTGAATATCAATCTGGGTCATAAATCAGAAATCTCAGTATGCATGCGTGAACATATTTATTTCATGTCATCTCATATTTTATGAATGTGTAACAATCATTGTTTATACTTTACTTTCCACCTCCTTAAAGTTGCTTTCCCGGGAGCAAACTGGGTGATTTGATGGTATATCAGGACTAAAAACATATTCAAACTAATTGATTTATCGCAATTTTGCTTCAAATCCTTCTCAAAACACTGTAATTGCCATGTATACCCCGCTATGAAAATCGATCAAAAGAGGCCATGTTTGCGTCAGGGGATTACCCTTCTCCGTCCCTATGACAACCGCGGGCGGAGACGAGTGAGAATTTATTGCATACACAAGACGTTGTTGTCTGTAATCGCTGACTATTTATTACAAATATCGAATACTAATTACATTTTCGGAGTGGATATTCGAAAAGCCCAGGCCCATAAAGATGGTTATTCGCCTTTCGTTTTATATAATAAACTTAAAATTCTTGAAGATTATGTTTGTTTTTATTCAAATTACAGACCCAGAACCCCTTTTTAATTGCCATTTGTCATTTGAAGCTTCACGGTGTAAATGAAAGCCTTCGTTCACAATGAAGCGAAGACAGAGAAACCGACATCGTGTGTACATGGAAGTAACACTCATGTGAAAAGTTCCGTATTCTGTGAAATTTTATATCTATTTATAACTAATCCAGAAATATTTTATCTGCAAACCGTAGTTTATATATTTTATTAACGATTCCTATATTTCATTTCCTACCAATGCATTGTATTTCCAACTGTTTGTTACATTTGCCATCCATATATTTCTATTGATACGTTCCATTTCAAACTGGAGAGATTGGGGGGGGGGGGGAGAGTTTAACGTCCACCCGACACAATGTACATATAGGTCATTTCGGGACGATCAAATGGTTCAATTTAATTTTAATAATTCGCTTCTCAAGTGAGTTTTTTTCCGGGTCTCCCACTGCTAAAGACCTCTATGCGAAAGTGAATTATTAAAATAAAATTGAACCATATGTTAGTCCAGAAGTTATACCTAGTTTGTTTCGAATGGGCCTATGGCGAACGTTTCCCACTCTATCTCCCCTTCTCTTCGCTCTCTCCTTCTCTTCTCCACTCTCTTTCTCATTTATTCTCTCTTCTCTTCGCCTCTTCTCTCCCCCCTCTCTCCTATTCTCCTTCTCTTCCCCTCTTCTCTTCTACTCTCTCTCTACTCTCCTATTCTCTCCCTCTTCTCTTCCCCCTCGCTTTTCTCTCCTATTCTATCTCTCTTCTCTTCCCCCTCTTCTCTTCTCTCTCTCTCTTTTCTCCCCCCTCTATCTTCTCTCTTCTTCTCTTCCCCTCTTATCTTCTTTCCACGTCTCTCTGTCTCCTTCCTCTTCTCTCTCTCTTCTATTATATCTCCCTTCTCTCTCTTCCCCTCTTGTCTTTTCTCTCTTTCCCCTCTTTCTATCTTCTCTCTTCCCCTCTTATCTTCTCTCCTCGTCTTTCTCTCTTTTCTCGAATAATTGAAATAAAATTGAACCATACGTTAGTTTCGATATTACTTATGTCGATATTACTTATGCCCCCCTATTTCTATCTTTTCCCTCTCTCTTCTCTCTCTCTCTTGGTCCCTCTCTCTTCTGTTTCTCTTCTCCCTCTTTCCTCTCTCTCCCCTCCTCACCTCTTCTCTCTCTCTCTTTCTCGCTCTCTTCCCTCCTCTCTCTCCCCCTCTCTTTCTCCTCTCTCGCTCTATTCTTTATCACTTCTATTCTCCCCCTCTCTCTTCTGCCCTCTCTCTTTCCCCCTCTCTCCTCTTCTCTCTCCTGGTTCCTCTCGCTTCTCTCTCTTCTCTCTTGCTCTCTCTCTCTCCCTCTCTCTCTCCCCTCTCATCAGTGTATACAGTGAATATCAACATAATATAAAACAGAGTGCCATTCGTTTTTTTTATTTCCAATCGATATACTTGAATAAAACTGTTTTGTCTTATTTAAACCTTTAACGGACAGGTCATACAGTATGGTACTTTTTCGGGTAGTCACCGCTAGGCTATAAATAGACCTCCAATGGCACCCTGTCAAACAACGTTTCTTGTAGTAGTAATTTTCGCATTTTTACTGCAACGAAAATGATATATGTTCATTTTGTACGACGAAGTAAAACTAGTTTAAGTGTTTAGTACCATTACCCCTCGACCAGACATCGTGATAGTACAGAAAGTATCGATTTAAAAAAACGAATGGCAAATAACGAAAACGAATGGCGAATAACATAAACGAATGGCGAATAACTCTTTAATAATGTTTATGGTTACACTCAACTGAATTTAATTATTTGGTTACGTTAATCCATAACCTCCCACTACGCGAATAACTGGACATCTTTCTTCTGATTTAAATTAAATGGAATTTAGCATATTTTATTTATTCTAAATTTGAACACTATGTCGTGTCCAAATTTAAGCGCGTCATGAAAAACAAGACAGTTAAATGGGATTTCTTATACGGAAGTGAGATATATTTCTGTAATCATGAAATGTCAAATCGGGATCTTTGAAAATAAACCACCTACTGATGTGTGCCATGTTCCGTATTCAAAGGTTTTCTTATAGCAGGGGCGGACCCAGGAATTTTTGCAGGAGGGGGTTTGCCAGGTTTCTGCCATCATCGTCTCTAAATTATATAGGCATACATACAAATTGAGCTTTTTAAACAGAGAAATCATTTTTATACTGATGTAGGATCACTTTGTGATGTAATTTCATTGATGCAAGGCATTATTTATTTTTTATGTAGCTGAGCAGGGGGGGGGGGGAATCCACGCCTGTATAGTAAAGTAAAAATACTTAATTCCCCACTTAACCAAGTGTCTTACCTTCAACCGATATTTCAGGGGTTGGAGGCCACAAGCCCCACCCGTCTACTTATTTCATTTTGTAAAGGATACTCAAAGCGCGAGATAATGATAGGCCTATACATATATGTGATATCACAGTATTGCTTTTCATCAATGAAATTTGGTTTAAACAATATTTATTTGCAATGTTTACAATTTTTATAGCTGAATTACAGTAGTCCTATATAGGATACGAAAACAAGTAGGAAGATGCTTATAAATATCGCTTCATGAAAAACATATATTAATGATGAAGCGGATACGACTAATCTCCGGAATATACACACTATAATAGTGTCGGGGAAAGATGGTACTTAGGATTATATTTTAGTTTTTCATTCCTTGACCGGTCGATTTCCCTGAGAGATAGATGGATTGATATGAAGACATTAGGTTGATAGACAAATCACTTTCATTACCGTAGTAGTGGTTACATGCTTTTAGACAAACTCAAATTTTTCCTGGCAACAAAACCTCCAACTCAAAAGAGTCGATGACACTTAGCTAAAGTGTAGTTATCTCCCTTTAACTAACTAATGAAACACTACAAGATTTTCATAACAGATTATACTATGGTTTAATTCTGGACAAGGATTTACGTAAGGCGGCACTCACAATTTGAATCGTTTAGTTTGATTTATGAAGGTTCGTAAGGTGTTGAATATTGTATCCAATGTTTTAGATCGTGGGTCGTTATATAGTCGACAATGAAAAATGTCACAGTTTTCAACTGATTTACCACAGACACACTGGATTATTTATGTGCATCAAGAGTTTATGGGGGTTTACAATGCATGAGTATTAGATTGACACTCTTGGTCATCTAACTTGTGCTCGAGGCAGTCTGCTTCATAGTGTAAGCCACCCCAAGCACCCTGTCAATTATTAATTACAATTCAGCTCCAACCTCTGTGTTCCCCAGGGAGCCACACTTCGAACTCGTCAGTGCTCCCTCTCCGTGTATGAACATATTACAACAATACAAGTTTGTAGATTTCTGCTCCAGTAATGGAATGGCTTTTATATAATTAAGCTGGATTCATTAAAATATCAATAGAACAACGCTTATTATGATATGAAAATCTATAAAAATAGTGAAATAGCATTCGGCGTGGTGGGAGATAACGTCTTACATTGTCCATAAAGGTCCTCCATACTAACTAGCGTGCCGCGCAGTGACAAACAAACGGTACCCACTATAAAATATACGAAAGCCCAAGATTGTCATACATTACAGATGTATTAAATTACTATTTCGTATTTATCATAACTCACTTGTTGAGAACCTGCTATCTCCTGTGAAATAGTGAATAGATCGTAAAAAGCTGTTTCCGACTGCGTAAGAGAACAAGTCTTTCACGTAAGACGCTGAGACGTTATCTGCCATACTGCCGTCACGGGGTTCTATATAACCTTCGTTTGGGTGTCACGTGAACGTCGTGATCAATAATTACTTGCCCTTTTTAAGTCCCGTTCAGAGAACATTATTCCCCCACTATTAAATTGCCATTTCGTTGCCCTTTTACATTATTAACTATTATGTACATTTTGCGACCATGCATATGAAATTCGAACAAGTAATAAATTATGAAACAAATAAAAACATTAACAAAAATGCACAACAATGCGTCACGCGGAACAGTCGCTAAGTGACGTGGTACAATATAGTCCCTATGCCAATCCGTATTTCTAGTTATATAAAATTACGTGTTACCAAAACTACGATGAACAATGATTTATCAAGTCGTTCCTTACACAACAATTAATAAAATAAGTATCTTAACCACATAAATTAATTATGGTTCATGAATACGATTTGTTTACATTTTTACGAGTACGACGGTGGGTGACGAGGAGTCATGAGTTAGATAAACTTACTTCGTTTAACCTGTGTTCTACTAACAATATGGACATACAATTTACATTTTATGATTTTAACTGTTACAATAAATAACGGATATATGCTAATTCATAAATAAGAATGGACATCATAACAATCAAAGTAAGTAATTACTATTTCTATTCGCGTTACGCGTGGTAATGTTACTGTGACATGGACATCACGCTGTACATCGTTGACTTCGCTACTAGGCTTGCTGTCGTCGTACCATAGTTCCAATACACTGCCTTACTAGAGAAGGCCACTAACATCATCCCCGTTAACCTTTGCCAAAAGGCTAACAATATAAAAACATCCACCAGTTAAGAAAAAACACCATGAGGCTTAAACACAGACCTGGAATAAAGGCCTATAATAATAACATCCATCGATCAGGTCTACACACGGCTCACAAACGTTGGCCGACTGAATGAAGGCCTATAATAATAACATTCATGGATAAAGTCTACACATTGCTCACATACGTTGGTCGACCGGATCTGGTGACTATTACACTCCCCCACCCTACATACAAAATACTCCTGGATTTTCCTTATAAATTAATCTTATCACTGTTTTCTATTCATATGTCTCATTGTGAGATTTGAATAAAGATTATTATTATTATTATTAAGTCCGGAACCAATCTTAATTTCACATCTATGTAGTTACTTATTTTTATTAGGCAGTCTGTAGAGGTATCTCGTTGGGCACATGCGGCTTCCAACATCTTCAGCGTCGCTGCTGACTCTGTATGGTCCTCCACTGTAGCGGCTCTTCTAAGATACTCGTACAGATAGTAGCGTGGTTTGTCTAATACCATATCTTCTACTTTTGACTCTTGAGATGCTTGTAAAACCAAAAAGTTATATTTTGCTAGTAGTTCTTCCCTCGGGAGTGGTTTTAAACTTTTCCGGGACAGCTCTAATGCTGTCGCAGCGAATTCAAAGTTGAGTAGTTTTTGATCGGGAGTCATCTGTTTCCAGTTTGCGGGTGGCCACTTGATGTTGGTCGGGGCAAGAACGACCACTTCATCGTCATCCCAATTACGCCTGCAAGCGGGAATCAGAGGCATCCCTCCAAACCTTAGCAAATCGGTGGCTCTCGTCTGGATGTCTTCCCCCCACTTGACCTTCTTCTTGTCTTCCCACCTTCTTCATCCCCTTTCCTTTTAACTATCATCGGTTCTTTCTTTCCTCCAGAGATTCCGTTTTCCTTCCTCTCGGCATCCACCTTCACCCTTAATCCCTCCTCAGCCTACTTTCTCTCATCATCCCGCCTCTTCCTTTCTACCGCTTTCCTCTCCTCTACTCGCTTCCTTTCCTCACAGTCCTTTCCTGTATTATTCGTTTGATCTCTCTTTTCCGCCTTTCTGCGACCTTCTTCCCGTCTTTTCTGTTCTAGTTGCCCCTTTCTTGCCATTTCTCTTCTCCCGTCTTCCCTCTTTCTTTCTCTACTTTCTTCTTCTTCTCGTTTTTGCCTCCTCTCCCATTCCTTTCTTTCCATGCTTTTCGATCTTCCATCATCAAATCTGTTTCTACTTCCCCTCCTTTCTGCCTCCTGTCTATCAAAGTTTAACCAAAACATTTCTTCCTCTCTGTATCTTTCTTCTTCCTTTCTCTCCTTCTCCCTCTCTTTTCTCTCTATCTCACGCCTAGCAACTTCTTCCCGTTTCTTTCTCTCTGTCGACCTATCCCTTCTCTCTCTCTCTCTCTCTTATTCATCTTCCTCGGCTTTCCCTACTTGTTCAACCTTTCTTACGGTATCATCAGTCGCTTGTTCTCCAGTAATGGTCATGGACGAATCTTCAGACTCGGACTCTGGCTCTTCCAATGTTATGCTGGAAGTTGATGGTGTATGTAGTGGAGTTAACGGAGGGGCGTTGTCGTCCTGAGTGACGGTGACTGCTACTGCTACTAGCGAACATTACTGTCTTAAATAATCCCGCTGGCACACCTAGACAGGCGCTAGCCTCCTGGATCATGGTCGACCTGACTGACTCCACGCCAACAGCTTTAAATGGGTTAGTCTGCGGCGCTGGAATCAGCCAAACCAACCAATCTCCGGAGAAGGGTATCCAGGTACTTCTTGTTGGTCATTACTTCGTCTTCCAAAGCTAACATCCACCATCCGCTGAACGGAGCACCACTCATCATCAGCGTGGCGTTAACGTCGCCTCTTACGAGGCTCACCGCAACTAAAGAGAGGATTGGGGTTGGTTGGCGGTTCTCCATCTCTAGCCGGGCTCTCCTGGCTACCACAGAATCTTCAGTGTTGGGAACCACAACCTGTCTGTAAATTTCCTGGTATAGAGACAGCCAAAAACAATTATTCTCTGAGAAAAAACCCATCCTTGCAAGTTTTTAATTTCTTCCGAATGGCAGGCTGTAGCGTGGGTTTTCAAATCTGCAGCTCTCCTCAAGGTATTCTCCTCCTCACACCAAGGACACTGGACGACCAACCGTCTATGGGGTACCGCCGTAAGGTGGTTCTTGAGGACCTTCTTTGTTTGAAAAAACATCAGGGCATAGCATGCAAGAATATTCTCTCAGCATCTTCATTCTGAAAATAAATAAACGCAGGGTAAGGATAGGGAATCGGACCTATGTCTCTTTTTTTAAAAAAAAACATCATTTTCGGAAAAGACTGTCTTATTATACTGGGTACTCGGTTTGTCACTACAATTCTCGGCAACATTCAATATTTTTATTCGGGCGGTTAATAGTTATGAAGACGTCGGTTCCATCTTTATAGTTAATATGAGTTCTCTCCGGAGAACGATCCTTTCATGGCATCGTTCACGACTGTAATTTGTGTATGGTATTGGCCTTATACCATCCATCAAAACTCGGACAGGGCCCTAGACCATGCACTCCCGCATCTCTCTATTCTGGTAAACCAATATCAACTCCGATTGTTGAAAACTCCAATAGGGACCAGCGGATAGGTAATAGGTATAACTCCCAAAGGCCAAGAACAGCAATCCGTACCTCTATGTGCGTCCACATAGCCCTAGACTACAGTATCTGTTCCTTCTGAATTCATGGACCACAATCACCAATATCCAACTCTCCCATTACCAGCAATAGAGCCCTGGGCCGTGCATCTCCGTAACCTCCCTGTCGGTCTTTCATCCTTTAAAATCCTCTCCTTATCTTTTCTTGTGCAACCACCCATTCATTGAAATACCCCATTAGTCTTAATTGAATCTTATACCACGAAGGTGGATTTCTACCTCGATATGGTAGGAATCTATCTAAGTGGTAAGCTTTAGCAGGCTGTTTCCCGGATCTCTTCACCAGGTAGGTAATGTCGTCTATTTTTCTTGTAATTACGTATGGTCCTTTCCGTTTAGAGGCGAGCTTGTGACAAACACCAATTTTCCGGGACGCATCATACAGCGGGTTGTCCTACTGCTAAAGAACGCTTACTGGCCTTTAAGTCGTAATATTTCTTCTGATAATCGGAATTTCGTTTTTTGAAATTAAAATTGGTTTCGAGTTATGGAATGGGCATTGGTCATTTTATTCTTTATTGTACTTACATGTATATATTCATCAATTTCTATTTCAACGTGTTCGGTTGGTCTTGGAATTAATGCTTTAGGGGCATAGTTATGCGTCTACCCATCATCAACATGTTTGGGGATTGGCCAGTACTGGAATGAATGGAAGATCTGTATGCCATCATTACTTGCGGGAGATATTCATCCCAATGTCGTTGGTCATGTTCGCAGTACATCGTGAGCATAGATGCAAGGGTTCTGTTTGTTGAATCGTTCGACTGTACCGTTGGCTTGGGGACGTTGACTTGTAGTTCTTGTTTTATTTATCTGTAGAAAATCACACATCTCTTAGAAAATTTTGGATTAAAAGGAGCTGCCTTGGTCTGAGTGTATCTGCAAAGGCGTTCCTAATCTACACACAAATTCATTAACGATGATTTGAACAATGGTGATGCTGTCCTGGTTGGGTATTCCGAATGCCTCGGTCCATTTAGTGAAACAATCACATAATACAATGATGTACCGGTTCCCGTTTTCGGTCAAAGGGAGAGGTCCAAGTATATCTACAGCTAGTTTTTCCATAGGTTCTCCTACTAAATATCTTCCAAGTGGTACTTTAAAGGGACATTTTGCCGACTTCTTTGCGGCGCACAAATCACAGCTGACAATGTATGACGATACTGAATCTTTAATACCCGGCCAGTAGAATGAATATCTTAGCCTTTCCAACGTCTTATCTACACCAAGATGACCAGCTGATGGAATGTCATGAAAATGCTTCATTACGTGTTCTTTATATGGGTTTGGTACCAGAAGTTGTAAGTGGTTATCAACCTCGTCGGTCAAGTGATTTATTATGAATTTCTAACCGGTCCCATTGTCGCCATAGGGTTTTAAGAGCACTTGAACCACTAGAAACTTCATCCCAATTAGGCCTCGGGTCTCCATTTTGAAGAGCTTCAAACAAAGGCGAAATATTTGGATCCTCCCGCTGAGCTTCGCTGATTGTGGTTGCCAATAGCCCATTTGAATCGTTCACATTAAGGGTTTTATTTCTTTTTACGTCACGTAACGAAACTTGGATTTCCGTGGAATCTGTTTCTTCCGAAAAATCGCTGATTTCCACATGGTCTTCGATATGGATCTTTTCCTGGTTAACACGCGACTTACAAGGTCTCCTCGACAGGGCATCCGCATTAGTATGTTTGGTCATCCAGGGTTACTTCTTGTCCATAAAGATATGAGTGAAAATTTTTAAGGTCCTTTATTACTGTGAGCAATTCTTTTCTAGTTACACAGTACAGGTGTTCGTGTTTATTCATGGACTTCTGTATCCAGTATGAAAGTCTTCCCCGGTTCAGGATACGCAAGTATTGGAGCAGTGATTAATGCAGTTTTCAACGTATCAAATGGCACTTGACATTCGGCAGACCAATTAAAGTAAACCCCTTTTTCACAAATTGTATGTAATGGTTTAGCAATGTGGGCAAAATCTTTAACGAATTGCCTGTAGTATGAGCAAAGGCCTAGAAAGCTTCTCACTTGTTTAGCTGATGTTTGGTATTGGCCACTTTTACACAGCTTCGGTTTTCTCAGGTTCGGTCGATATTCCATGTTCCGAAACCATATGCCCCCAAAATTTTACTTCCTTTTGAAAGAATATACACTTTGAGGGTTTTAGTTTTAAATTCGCTTCTACAAGTCGTTGAAAAATATTTTCCTATCTATGTAAATCCTGCTCAAACGCTGAAAATGGCGAGATGGTATCATCCATATATAATAAAAGTTCTACCCACTGTAGTCCTCTCAATGCGTCTTCCATCAGTCTTTCAAAGGATGCAGGAGAATTAACTAAGCCAAAAGGCATAACTGTAAATTGGTATAGACCCATACTTGTTATGAATGCGGTGTTGTGTTTATCTTCTGGTACCATTTTTATTTGCCAAAATCCAGGGTTGAGATCCATTGAACAGAACCAGTAAGGGCATCCAGACAATCATCTACTCTGGGAAGAGGGTAGGCATCTTTAACTGTTACTTCGCTGAGGCGTCTGTAGTCCACACAGAAACGAACTTCACCACTCTTTTCGTTAACAAGTACGATGTTCGAAGCCCATGAACTATTCGATGGCTTTATTACTCCCTTCGCTAACATTTTCTTTATTTCTTCTTTCTCTTTTTTTTTTTTTTTTTTTTTTAAACTATATTTTATTCAATAAGAATAGGATTAGGGAACAGGCAAGGCCTATATCACCCCTCTCCCTTTAACAAAACAATATAATTACAATTAGTTTACTTAAATATATGTATATAGTCAAAAATATTCTTATTCATATTGTGTTATTAATTAATAAAATTATGAAAGCATACATTAATATTTTTCAGCTAATAAAGTTATTTGTTATACATAATAACTAATTTTGGTTTAAGGCCTGGGATTGTATAAATATATAAACATGATCTAGTGAAGGTAATGGTAAATGGCGATTACAGTATTTAAAATCGATTACTTAATTCTAAAAAGTTTTGCACCTCAGAAAATATTAATTTATTTTGTTCAAGTGTAATATCCGTTGAGCCATACAATAGAAATTTTGTGTTGGCATATTCAGTTGGTAATGTCTTTATAGTTGTATTTCGTGCATCTGAATATAAGGGACATATCAACAGAAAATGATAGGGATCTTCGAAATTATGTCCACATCGGCAGGCTGGAGAGTCGGTTATGTGTCTTAAAAATGCATGTCCATTAAGATCACTGTTTGATAAACGAAGTCTTGAATGGATGATTTGAACTTTTCTTTTTCCAATATTGTAATATGAAGGTACCAAGTGATCATCTTTTGAGAGTTTTTGTTTAAAAGAGAATAACGTATCTGAATTGCGAATAGAGGGATCTAGATTGTTCCATAACCGTGTAGTTGAAGGAAAGAAAGAATTATAAAATAGATTAGTTTTACAAGAATAATATGGTAGGTTTTTATCATTTCGTAATGAGTAATTACTTTGTTTTTTGTTTAGATTATCATAAAGATAATCAGGAGTTAAATGGTTTATTATTTTATATAAAAATATCAACTTGTGTCTTTCGCGACGTTGCTTTAGAGGCAAAATACCAACTTCTTTATATAGTAAATCATGACTAGTTCCCTTTACAGCGCCACATATTGTGCGTAAGGCATCTAATTGTAATTGTTCTAACTGGTTAGCTAAATAATCCGTGCACCCATCCCAAATAATGTCAGCATAGTCAAAGTGTGGTAAAATATAGGAAGTATATATTGTTTTGAGTGAATTCCTTCCTAGTCGGTACTTGAGTGATCTTAAGCAGTTGATAAATTTTGACACTTTATTGCAAAGACTTTCTATATGTATGTTCCATTTAAGATTGTTTTGAAAAATAAGCCCCAAATGTTTGTGTTGAGATACTTCATTTATTTTAACCGTATTCATGCAAAGAGGAATTGAGTCGTGCTTAGGTTTGGTTGAGATTGTTAATGTTTCAGTTTTATCAGGATTAAAGGAAACTAGCCATGTTTTAGCCCATGTGTATATTCTCTCAATATCTGAATTTAAAATTTGGGCACCTTCTGTAGGATCATTAATCAGCATATATAAAGATGTATCATCCGCGAATAATTTTATATTTGACTGTAATTTTTCAACAATATCATTTATGTAGATTAAAAAAAGTAAGGGACCGAGAACCGAGCCCTGCGGAACGCCAGCCGTAACAACTGATGTACCAGAGGAGGCATTATCGACGACAACACACTGTGTTCTATCAGTTAAATAGTTTTGGAGCCACTCCAATAAGCCACCTCTAATACCAACAGCGTCCAGCTTTCGGCAGAGACCGGCATGCCAGACCCTGTCGAAAGCCTTGCTGATGTCGCAGAACACAATTCTCACATAATGGCCATCATCAATCGCTTTGGAAAAGAAATGGTTTATGTCTGTAAGTTGGTTTATAGTAGAGTCTCCTTTCATGAAACCACTTTGGAACTTTGTTAGTAGTGAGTTGTCTCGCAGGAAGTTAAATATATGCTTGTGTATGCATTTTTCAAAAATTTTAGATACCAAACTTAACAATGAGACCGGTCGATAGTTAGAACAATCTGATTTACTGCCTTTCTTGTGGAGAGCCAAAACATTTGCATGTTTCCAAGTTTGGGGAAAAGATCGGGTATTGAGTGAAAGATTAAAAAGAGAACATAGTGGAATAGAAATTTCTTCAGCAACTGACTTAAGTAATTTACCACTAATATTATCGGGACCAGAAGACTTTGATATATCAATACAACTGAGCATATCTTTAACTTCTTGTGGGTGTAATGTTAGTTCATTAATTAAGTTCTCATTGTGACTAGGACAAGGCAAAGGGTGATTAGTATCGTTCAATTTAGTCTGGTTAACAAAAAATGTGTTCAACGCCTCTGCTTTATCTTGTGGTGTAAATGCTGTGTTGTTGTTGTTAGTGTTGAGTGGTGGGATAGTGTGATGTGATGACCCATTTTCTTTTACAAACAAGTTGATTAGTTTCCACCAGGATTTAGAGCCGAAATTTAAATCGTTATTTATGTTTTGATCTATTTTTTCGTAATAGTTACGTTTACAATTTCTTATTAAACAAATGTACTCATTTCTTATTTTCCGAAATGTATTCCAATGCTCTGTTGAATCCAATTTTTTTGCTTTTCTGTGAATTTTGTTCTTCAGTTTACTCATTTTTCTAATTTCATTATTCATCCATGGTTTATCGCGAGGTCTAATAGTCACATTCTTAATAGGGATATTATTTTTTGCAATATCAATCAACTTGTTTGTAAATCTGAAGCATGCTTCGTCAATAGTGCCGCTTGCAATTATTACGTTCCAGTCGGTATTTGTTACATTTTGTCTCAGTCCTTCAATGTCCATTTTTGCATAGTCCCATATTAGTCGGTTATAACTGTGTTTGGGCTGAGAGTGAAATGAAAGTTGACAGTACACAGGGCAGTGATCGCTACAAAAATTATCTAAACAACCGGTTGTCATAACAAAATTCGGGCAATTAGTTAAAATTAAATCAAGTAATGAATTTCTACCGCGTTCGTTATATCTGGTTGGCGAGTCAATTAATTGTTTTAAATTGAAAATGTTGATAACTTCATGAATAAAAGAATCTTTTACCTGGCAAAAGTCGATATTAAAATCTCCCGTGATAAAACATTTCGTTATATCATCTAATAAAGCCAAACTAATAGAATTTAAAATAGAATAATTTACCTGAGAAGAACTACTGGGAGACCTATAAAATGTACCTAATAAAAATTTATTGTTCTTAGTGTAAATTTCGATCCAAATACACTCTGTATTGTCAACTTCCAAGTCACAGCGTCTCTTATATTTCAAAGTATTTCTAACATAAACTGCTACGCCACCACCCTTGTTAGTTGTGCGGTCTTTCCTTATTGGTGCTTGGTAAGATGGAATGGAGACTAAACTATCAGGGATATCTGGTTTTAACCAAGTTTCAGATATTGAGAGAATATCATAACTATCTAACTCTGAAGAGATCAAATCAATTTTACCGCGGATACTCCTTACATTCAGATGCACAATGGATAAATAATTATTTTTTTGATTAGGACCCGGATTCTGTTCAATATCACCACAGAGTAAAAGGATAACGAGTATGCATATAATATATAAATTACAAAGCCTTATGAATTTCAATACATAGTTAAAAACAGGGTGTGTACATATTTTATGTTTAGTTTTTAGTAATATCATACTAAGCCTACTATCTGGGGAATCACAGTTATAAACTTTATCACGTATGGAAACAGTCATATAAAAAATATCAACAATCATACAATATCCAAATAATCTAATATCATAATACATTTTAATAACACAATGAAGTAAATAAAAGAAATAGTTGAACACAGAAACATATATACAATCTATAATACAAGTACAATATGGTGTTGTTACTGTACTGATGGCCTGACAAACTGTCTGCGTGTGGAGTGGGTCAGTCACGTGACATATTACCGTTACCGGTGATATGTGTAACATGCACGTGCTTATTGCCAGATGAGTTTATGTTTTCGCTTGACATGGCATAGACAGGTCGTTATTTCAGGAATGTGAGATATGAAATGAAATAAAATGAGGTTTATCGTTTTATTATATTGTCTGGGCTAATCAAGAATGCGAGTGTGTGAAGTGTATGAGTTGAATGCTAATTAGAATATTGGGGTTGTCTTAAGTAGATCGACAAAAGTAATATTTAATGATAAAATTCTGACATAAAATAAAACACACTATATATCTATATTCTGTAAAGAGACGGTCCATGTAAGCAGTAAAAAGTGAAAATATTAAAATATAAATATGCAATAACCTCACCTAAAATTCCATAATGGCAACGTTTTTTAATAAGAAAATAAAAACCACTTATTTAATTATGGTCGTGGTGCTGTAGTCACAATGATTTGATGATCTCTTGCTGCGCTTGATGTTTTTAAGATAATCAACTTATTTTTAGATTTTTTTTCCTCACAATATCACACTTCTGGGTCAGTGTCAATTTCGTAACTGATGTTAGATGCTATGGTGGGGTTGACTGCGTTTTGGGGTGTGGAAGTCAATATTCCAACATCAAATAGTGATTGTTGACGGGGTGTGGTGTTTACTAACGAGCCCAGATTACTGGCTGCATTCCGTGTTGTTGCATTTTGTCTGGTATGTTCGATCTGTGTTTTATGAGTTACTTGACGCGCGTTAGGGTGAATAAACTGGCCCAAATCATCTTCAGAGTTGATGACGAGACTTCTGTCACCTGTAAGTGGCTTCACATAAATTCGGCCATCGTATGTCCAGCAATTTTTTATTTTTTTCAACTTGAATAATTCCCTTGTTCTTTTATAGAGGAGCGACCGTGGTTTTGTCAGAGCTTCATTCACATATACTTTTGAATTATTGGTTAGGTTGTAGGGTTTTAGATTACGTTTGTTGCCATATACTGATGCGCGATCTCTGTAACTGATAAAACGAACTATAATATCGCGTACGTTACCAGTGCCTTTGGGTCCTACTCTGTGAGTGCGTCCTATTTGTTCCTTTAATATAGGCTTGCTGTTTTTATCTACCAAGATGTGACTATTTATTAATTTTAATACAATATCATCTGTATTTTCCTGGGGATTTTCTTTGATACCTGTGATCTTTAAACATGTTCTTCTCGAATATTGTTCTAAGTCATCAATTCGATTTTCTAGGGCCTTAATTTGACTGTTAAATTGCTTAGATACCTCACTCTGAAGTTGATTTGAGATTATTGGTGTTATGGTTTCACTAATTTTGTTAATTATTGTCTCGCGTTTTAACAGCTCTGTGACCAAACATTTTAAAGAATCCTCATCCCTCATCATGCTGTCTAAAAACTCGTTTATGCTATTTGATGTACTTTCTTCATCCTGCCTTTTCTGTTTTTTCCTCTTATTTTCTTTTCCACCCATTATTAAAGATTAAAAGTAGGAAAAAATGGCCCGTACTTACAGTCTGTATGTTGAATATCCACAGCTAGTCCATTCCGAACTTAATTTAGGTTCACACAAAATAATTGTATCATGAAATTTTACGTTGGAAGTTTTATTTACACTTAAAGTTTTAATATCACCAAAGGTTTACACACTGGCTTCTACAAACTGGTTTTCATCTGAGTTTGTACGCGTGAGTAGAATTCGCACCTGGAATCACAAAACTTGTATTTTTTGTTCAATTATTAGTAATCCATATCACATTCGGTGTAAAATCGTGTCAAATAATGACCATAGTCAAAATATCCATTAACACAAGGTTTATAGAAGGTTTAACACATTAATTTCAATCATAAAATAAGAAAAAACTCTCTCTTGCTAACTGCGTGTCCACCTCAGTCGGCCATCTTTAATCTTTAATCTTTTTCTCTTCTGCCAATGGATAATCGCCTGGTGTGTTGGCGTATAGGAAAAGCTGTTCCCGTGTTGATGCGATGGGTCACTCTGTCGCTACATCCCAAATCGTCTGATGACTTTGAAAATATATTTTGATACTTCCTCAAAAGATTTGAGAGGGAATTTTGTTGGTGCTCCTCTAGATATGTAGAGCTTCGGGCATAGAGCGTTACATAATTCTCATTGTTATTCATTATCGTCACCCGAGTGTCTGTTTTGTTTCTAGTATTGATTACTCCCAGAAGAATGTTGATTTCATCATCGAATTTGATTCCTTCTAGGTAACCAGATTCTGTTAAATATTCGGATCCAGGTATGCTGACAAGTAGTAGTATTCCGGAGTATGCTGGTATCGTTACTGTTTTGTTCGCCTCAACCCGACATATCATATTACATCTTCCACCTACCCAACATTTTATTTCTTTTTCACCATCTAAACCCAGTGTCATCTTTTGGTAATTCAATTTATTGACGAAACGAAGAAGAAAATCCCGTCCTAAAATCGCATCCTGGTGTACATCAGAAATCATAAATGTGTGAGAGAGAAACGGGGTTTAACGTCCACTCAACACAAACTAGGTCATTTCGGGACTAACATATGGTTTAATTTATTTCAATAATTTGCTTGCGCGTAGCAGTCTTTAGCAGTGGGAGGAAACCGGAGTGCCCGGAAGAAACCCACGAGGTTGAGAAGGCGCCCCTATCTCCATGCCACATACGCTCACACCAGGGCTCGAAACCACAGCCGCAAGCCAGAGGTGACCGGCCAGCTAGAGGTCGAAGCGCGGCACTCTAGACCACCCCAACCCCCTTCCAAAGTAAGATCTCCAAACTTTACTTTAATATCGAACCAAAGGTGTGAATGTTCTTTCCATTGACATTCTTAATGTCAAAATACGCTGCATCTATCTGGTGCATATGACTTGGTAATCGGTCAAGACAATTCTTGGCCAGTATCGATGTGGTTGAACCACTGTCAATAAGAAAATCAAAATCAATATCAAATATTCCACCCGTTGTATAAAATGCATTGTCCCAAGTTTCATTCGTTTCACCAATATGACCTGTTCTCATATACTTTGTGTTTTCTTTAGGCCTAGTAGTTGCCACTGACTCAAGGCCTACATAGTCAACGGTCTGTCGTTTCCCGATCGATTGTACCCTGGACGTCGACTGGTTCCTGAATTTGGACGAGCTATCTGATTTCTTTGGTAATTCATACCCTTCCCTTGGTAGTAATTATTACCATCACTTGAATATCCCGAATTTGGTTTTTGCGGACAATCGCTCATAAAATGACATGGTGTGTTACAAGTAAAACACACTATTTGTCGGCGATCATAACCATTTTTTTATTTGTAGCATCAACCCGTTCCAAATCTTCTAGTTTCTGCATAATCTGCTTTAAAGTCACTTCTAATTCGTTCTTTGTAGCATTACCGCTTTCCACTAACTTCTTAGGTTCTTTACTTTCAATAGCTCGGACAATTGGTTTGCGTTTTTCGTCCCCCTCCCCAAGTATGGCTTCATACTTCTCTATTATCTCAACGGCTTTAGATACACTCGATCAAAACATCTACACTTCATGTCTGTCGATATTATTTTATACAGCTTATTAAGAGCCACAGATTCTTGTGCGACCATATCTAGGTTACAATACGCACGTTGAGCCATTTGTCTAATGTCATCTCCGACGGAGGCTATACTTTCCCCGGGCATTCTTTTGCGAGACTCTAATTGCGAGATCCATTTATTCTGATGCTTCGAACTACCAAAACGTCTGTTTAAAACTTGGATCAGGGCCGGATACGATGCTCTATCTGTTAGGGGTAGACTCATGTAAAACGTCCTTGCAGGACCTCGTAGACAAACTGCCAAATACAGTAGTTTTGTTCGGTGCGACCAATTGCCCAATTCTGCACAGTCTTCAAAGTATGAAATATATTCTTCCCATCCATCTTTTCCTTGGAATGGTTCTGGTTTCATCGAAAATGTCTGGTTTGCTTCAGGCCTTTCCATTCTAGGAGATTCCTCTAAATCACGATGTCGTACTGGCACTCTTTCTCGATTCATTCTGCGATCCACACGGGGCTAATTCTATACTATCTCTAGGATTTGCTCTTGAGGTCAAAACATTGGTATCTAACTCCTCTTAATTGGAATCTTTATCCGAATCTCCATTGACCAATTTCTTCTAATTCCACTTCATTTCTAATGAAAACCTCAGGATCGGGAGATTGCGACGCCATACTACTTTACTTTAAACTGTCTATATAAAATTCAGTGTATTAATATTACTATCAAGTAATAGAGTTAGCATAGAGGTTAACTGTCACGTCCAATTAACAGAAAAAAACAAACAATATAACGTCTGATTATTCTCTACATATATACATTTCCACCACGTCGGACATCAATTTCTGCTACTGCTGACAGATCAGTCGCTGGATTCGTATCATGGATGCTAATTAAAACTTTAACATCCCACTTCTCACACCAAGCACCCTGTCAAAGCTGGTTGGTTTACGGGATTCCTCATTTTGTCAGGCCGATAAAATAAAGTTTATCGTATTGAAATCTCTTTGTTTTCTCATCCCAATTATTAATTACAATTCAGCTCCAACCTCTGTGATCCCCAGGGAGCAACACTTCGAACTCGTCAGTGCTCCCTCTCCGTGTATGAACATATTACAACGATACAAGTTTGTAGATCCTGCTTTTATATAATTAAGCAGGATTCATTAAAATATCAATACAACAACGCTTATTATAATATGAAAATCTATAAAAATAGTGAAATGGCGTCCGGCGTGGTGGCAGATAACGTCTTACATTGTCCATAAAGGTCCTCCATACTAACTAGCGTTCCGCGCAGTGACAAACAAACGGTACGCAGTATAAAATATACGGAAGCCCAAGATTGTCATACATTACAGATGTATTAAATTACTATTTCGTATTTATCATAACTGACTTGTTGAGAACCTGCTATCTCACCTTCAGGTTTATAATAA
Source organism: Patella caerulea (assembly GCA_036850965.1). NCBI lineage: Eukaryota > Metazoa > Mollusca > Gastropoda > Patellidae > Patella > Patella caerulea. The sequence goes on along the minus strand of JAZGQO010000001.1, from coordinate 40,800,326 downwards.
ATTGCTATTTTAACTGTGGAATAGTGAATAGATCGTAAAAAGCTGTTTCCGACTGCTTAAGAGGACAAGTCTTTCATGTAAGAAGCTGAGACGTTATCTGCCATACTGCCGTCACGGGGTTCTATTTATAACCTTCGTTAGGGTGTCACGTGAACGTCGTGACCAATAATTACTTGACTTTTTTAAGTCCCGTTCGGCGCAATATTTTAATTCGTACAGAGAACATTATTCCCCCACTATTAACTTGCCCTTTCGTTGCCCTTTTACATTATTAACTATTATGTACATTTTGCGACCATGCATATGATATTCGAACAAGTAATAAATAAATTATGAAACAAATAAAAACATTAACAAAAATGCACAACAATGCGTCACGCGGAACAGTCGCTAAGTGACGTGGTACAATATAGTCCCTATGCCAATCCGTATTTCTAGTTATATAAAATTACGTGTTACCAAAACTACGATGTACAATGATTTATCAAGTCGTGAGAGAACCCCCTTGAAAGACTACTTATGGTTCGCAGGGCATCTTGGTGTAGTTTTTCTAGTGTATTTGCTTGTTCGTTTGTATAGTTATCCCACAAAACATCAGCATAATCAAAAATAGGTAGAATTAACGATTTGTAAACAGTGACTCCCAATTCACCCCTGGGTTGTTAATAAGACTGAGGTGCTAATTGTTGCTACTATCACTTATGGTTACATTATTAAAATAAAGACTAAAGTCAGAAGGGGGTATTTTCCTTTAGAATATCAAGCTACTGTTTTTTTTAAAAGGAGTATATTTACTCTCCATACTACGGAACACTAATAGATACGTTCAATGTATCTGTTTAGAATATCATGTGTTTGATCAGGATTGTTAATAACAAGGAGTCGTGTCGTCCGCAAATAATGTCATGTTTGATTCGAGATCTTTTGCTGTGTCATTAATAAAGATTAAAAAGAGCAATGGACCTATCATTGAGTCTTGTGGAATACCGGATAAAATTTGTCTAGGACTTGACGAGCTACCAGCTACATTAACTGTTTGGAAGCGATTTGACAGATAACTTTTTAGAAGTTCCAATGTTTCGTTGTGAATACCAGAAACGTTTAATTTATGAATTAGCCCACCGTGCCATACTCTATCAAAAGCATTACTTATGTCAAAGAATATTGCTTTTATTTGACCACCGGTATGTAAGACCATGGACCTTCCATGGACCTTATAAGGTCCATGGTAAGACCTGTACAATAAAGTCATACATATCGATAAGTTGATATACATGTAACTTCTGAATCAATTTTATCTATATACGACTTCTGGCTTTTGTGTCGGGTGTTCAATCCCTGCATTGGCACAGAAAGTTCATCTCGATTTTCCGGCCTGATTTCCCCTCGTCAGAGATACAGAACGAGGGCCTGGCAAGGACATCTGCCTAGTCGTTCGGATGGGACGAAAAACCGAGGTCCGGTGTACACATTGACGTGCACGTAAAAGATCCCTTGTTAGTTGGAATTTGATTTAAGTGTAGGCCGTAGCGCCGCTGCCCGGGCAAAATTTCCCTCATAGCACACTGTATGGCGTATGCGGGCATTTTTCACAGAAAGAATGAATTACAGTAAAGACAAAATGCTAAAAAAAATTTGTAACAATTTTAATTTCCTTGGTGTAAAATGAAGCTCTGGCCAATGTAGACCTTTTATTCCCATTTTTAATGCAGCAGTCCTAAAGGTTATTGAATAAATCCAAGTTATATTAATGCCCATTTGTCTTTACCGTAATGCGGATTACGGTAAAGACCTACGGTAAAGACATTGCTGATAGCTGTGACTACATGAAACAATTCATAGGAAATGTATGTATAATCCACCGCCTCTTCATAAATTGTGGCAGAAGCAGAAAGATTTTTCATATAAATGAAATGAGGGTTAACACCAACTGTCAGGGGTTTTCTTAACCGAACATACCTTGTGTATTTTATCCTATGTGGACGACTAGCCACTGCTCCTTGGGTCCACCGCCCATGCTGGAGGACACCATGCTAGCAAACCCCAGGGAACTTTCTTGGCCAATACTTTAGAACTGAATACTGGACCTACTTACTGAGCCACATATCTCAAAGCTTATATAAATATGCTCCCCACCTCTAAAAGTTGCTATTATTTGTATTTTTTTGTTTCTACTAAGAACTTGTTGGGTCATTCTTTGCCAAGGGCAAGACTACACAGGTTATAATGATTTAAACTGATGTAAAACAAATTTTATTAAACCATTTTGTACAATTAGAGAAACGTTTAAATTCATTTTTAATTAATCCACATACTTGTACCTTGAAATGAAAATATTGTCGATGTCAATAAGAAAAACAATCTAAATACTAAAATTCATCAATAATTGTAATGTGCATATTACATTAAAACAGGAAATCATTCTAAACATTAAAATTCATTTGACTCATTAAATTAAAAGCAGTAAGTAACATTTAAATACTAAAATTCATCAATAATTGTAATGTACATACTACATGTACATTAAAAAAGGAAATCATTCTAAATATTAAAATTCATTTAACTCATTAAATTAAAAGCAGTAAGTAACATTTAAATAAGTTAAGTCAAAATTCAAACAATTCATAGAAGCAGTTACAAGACAAAGACATCCCCTTAAATTGTGAATGTTTCACATTTCTCTTTCAATGTTCTATACAGACTAGCATCTAAGCTAAAGGGTGGTGGGCAACACGTTTCAGGTTTTGAATGATGTATTTACTTTCAATCTCTGCTATATCATCCCTTCTTGGCAGGTCATACACATAGCCCACATATGATTTTAGTTCTAAAAATTTGAATAGGAAATGATCTTTATAAGACTTCTTTAATGGTCTTCCAATATAACAGGTTGGCTTTGAGTTAAGACTAAACCAAACTGCATAATACTTTGTTGGATCAATATTACAATTTTTTGTTTTATTGTTTAGAGGAATCCAATCAACATCGTCATTATCATTGTCATCTTCAGGCTCATCATCATCAGAATAAGCAGATTGATCAATTACAGTTGGCACAGAACCCTGTCCATATCTAGACTTTAAAGATTTCCATGTAACCCATAGAGCATATTCTGTTTTCTCCTCAGATGAGAGAGCACCCAATTTAGGTGAGACATCATATCCTTCATCAAGACGTTTTTGAAACCGTATCAGTGTTTCTTCTGTCAACCTGTCTTCAATCATTTTGATTTCAGGGCAGTCAGACTGTCTCAAAGGGTCTGCTTTGAATTTAAAATGAGTGCACTCACTCTTGTAGCAACTACATAGTACACCATTTCTTCCAGCATTACAGTAACAGGAAAGCTCTCTAAAGAAGAGTTCGCCAAATGATGCAGTAACCAATTGATGAATTTTCATGGTGTCCTTTAATGGTTTCCTAGATTCTGATTGTTTTAATATTGACTCAAGCTCCTCTATTTCAGTTGCCTTTATGGTAAAGAGGGTAACATTAGGCAAAGAATTCTGTTTTGTTAAAAGCTGAAACATGTTTTCACAACTTAAGATAACATGGCCGTGAGAAACAAGTCTATCAGCAGTATTCTTTATAGCTGCCCCAATTCCATTAACAGGACCTTTACCATGTGAGGCTTCCAGGAAATTCCAATAAATATGTTGAAAACCATACTTTCGATGGGCTAATGTGGATAATAAAAAGAAATTATTCTTATTTCTGTACTAAGGTGTTGGACCATCAGATAATATATGCAAAACTTCAATTCCAAGTTGTCTAATTTCCTTTAGTACTGGATGTAAATGAGCCCATATACCAGAAGGACCATGCCTAGTGTCACCACTGAGAGTTCCAAAACACTTTGTTACTAACTTTCTTTCTTCATTCAAGAAAGTAGCATGAGCTGAATGGATGCTTACTTGACCACGACCAGCTCCAAAATGCATCGACTGACTTTCGGTATTCGCTTTGCATGCAAAATTTTCACTGAAATCAACTTGTAAAACACATTCTGCAGGCTTAAGAGTTTTCTTTAGATTAGTTAATTCTCTGTACTGATGAAATATCCTATACTGATGTGGCATTAATTTTTTCTTTCAATACTACTCTTTAAGTTTTTAATGGAATCTTCTACTATATTCTTTACAATAATTTTTATTTCGATTTCTGTTCCTTTCCTGGTTTTCCTATTTTCGGTTTTGAGTTGCCATTCTTTATATGATGTCATTTCGTTTAATTTGTCTTCATCTTCTATTAATGAAACCTCATACATGTCGTTCCATTTTTCTTGGCATGCTGAGCAAGAAAGATACATGCAGGACTTGTTATTAACTCCACAGGTTATCATCTTTAGTAAGTTTATGGTATTTGAAACCTTAACCAGACCAATTTGATGTAGTTTTGTTGCTTTTAATTCAAAATTTTGGTGTATTTTGCAGCTAACTGTCTCTCTCATGTCAACAGATTTCATAACGACATAAAGGGGTCGACATCTTGTAAATGTTGGTAGGGACACAGTGTTGTTTGGGTTTGAACTTAGCATGTAAGTTGTACAAGGTATCGTTTAGAAACCTTTTTTGTTGTTTTACTTTGTTCCTGGTTAGTGTTTGTTTCTTACCAGCTGCTGGGGTGCTTATAATATTTTCTGTCAAAAATTTTCAAATTAGTTGTCTGTTCAGATTACAAGTTTTTTGTTGACTAATACTTTTGATGAGGTGGATGGCTGAAATTTAAGTTAATTTTTTAGTTTATTTTGTAATTTGTACTTCTTAATAATTCTTCCTGCAAGGATTCTGCGACAAGACTTCTTTTCTTTAATTCTTTCAAATTTTCTTTGACCTGTGATGCCAATGCATATCCAAATAAAAGTTCTTTTCTTACTTTTGATCTGCCATTTAATGCAAGGATTAAATCTGTTTTTGAGGCTTGGGATGCTATAGTTAAACCAGATTTAGATGTGGAATGTTTTGGTTTTCTTAGCTGTCTGTTAATTCGGTACAGTTTGTTAAGACGTTGTTTCAATTGTGCAATTTTTCTATAGGCCTTGCGGTCCAGCAGCCTTCCTTCTTTGATATCTTTCTCTTTCTTTCCTTTTATATTCTTCATGCCTATCATTATTTTCATATATTATTTTCTTCCTATATTTCTTAACAGCTTTTAGTGTATCTTTGGGTTTTCTTTTACGTGTCATGTTGGAATCTTTCTAACATCTGAAAAAAAATATACAGAGACTCTAAAATTCATTCATGTTGTGTTTACATAATTACATGTAATGTTAGTTACAAATTCATACAATGAAATCAACTGGTTTATTAGATGTGTTAATCATAAATAATATCAACAATAGTCCTAATTTCACTTTAATCCATCCTTCGTCAGAGACAAGTCTTTACCGTAATGTCAACTTGTAGGTGGTAAAGACAGAATGACATGACGGTAAAGACAAAATTTGGTGCATGGAAGCCAAGATTATCACTGCAAACATGAATGGTCTGAATCCTGGGTTTAATGATGTATTTGCTATATATTTTCAATAAATTTATAACTTTGACTAGTTATTATGATGTCGGTAAAGACTCATCAAAAGTGCGACGTTTAGCTTTCAGAACTTCAAAATTCCGAGTTTTCTGCTTCATCAAATCTTCTGTCTAAGGCTTAAGGTCAAAAGAACACTCAGAACATCCTGGCACTTTGATGTTAAAAAAGCGCCCTCTACATAAAAAGACCTTGGGAATTATCTCCCTTAAAAAGTGGATATACGGTAAAGACAAAAAACTTCAAATTTTATGTTCAAAGTTTGATGTCCTGTAAATATTTACCTTTGGGTAAACTGGACATATTGTGTGCTTAATATTAAAGCTATGAACAGTATGTTTTAAATCATTCAAGACTATGTCGATTCTAATGTCAGATTTAATGTCAAAAAGACGATTTTTTTCTCTCTGTATCAAAATTTTGATATGTCGGTAGGGAGATTTAAGACTGTTTTTCCACCAAAATAAATTATTTATCGTCTGCAGAATGAAAACCATGTGTGCTCTCCAAACCTAACAGTATTTCAAATTTATTGTGTAAGATTTGTTAGCCTCAGATCATCCATTTTTGTAAAATATTGTGTTTACTGTTTTGACTTGATTTTGTGAAAAACACCCATATGCCCGTCTTCCATTAGCCCAGGTTAGGTGTAGAAGAGTAGGACGTTAAACCCCATTTCATTTTGGGACTAACACATGGTTTAATATTATTTCAATAATTCGCTTGCGCGTAGGGGTCTTTAGCAGTGGGGGGAAACCGGAGTGGCCGGAGGAAACCCACGAGGTTGAGTCCGTTAAAATTGCTCTAATTTCAGTTTTGTTTTGATAATGTCAGATACAAGTCAACACAGTTTATTTGGGGTTTCCTTTTGTCGAAAGACGCGTAGGTGAGTTTTAAGGATATACTGCTCTAGATTGTTCAGTATTTTATTCTCAGTATCGCTTTCTTTGATACTGGCGTCTATAGCATCAAATCTTTCATGGAAGTTATCGACGTCCAGACCGATATTACCTTAAGTAAGTTCGACCTCCGACAACCTTTCTTAAAGCTGAACTCCGATTACAAAACTCAGGAATACTTAAATTATTTTAAAAAAGCACACTGATCCGCAGTAAATATTCGCTTGGCCGCTACAATCACTGATGTGGATAATAATAATAGTAATTTATTTATAATGCGCCTATTACCAATATACATGTAAAATACTGCGCAGTTAACATTTTGTGGATATCACACATAGAAAAATAAAATTAAATTAAATGGAAGATAAAATGCCATACGATAACAATCATAATATGGCAATAAAGCTTATAATAAAATATGACATGTAAGAAACAAATTAAACTAGCTAAAAGTAATAGGATAAAATAGAACATCGCCTCAAACATAATAAAATAAACTCGAATACATGTATTAAAAGCCATAGTTGGTCAGTTCCAGTCTGATATTCATGAAATTCAAAGCCGACAATGATTATGGTGTGACGGTACACAACCTAGAAATGTGACTTTTCATCAAAATCGGATAAGAATTGTGACCTGTAGAGAGTCCACAACCATGATATACCATATTTTTACACTATTCGCGTACGATTTTCACGAAACTAGAACTCAACCTTCCTCATCAAAATCGAATTAAAATTGTGACCTATACAGGGTCCACAACCATGATATACCATTTTTTTTAACAGTATTCGCGTACAAACGGCAGCCATTTTGTCTGTCAATATTGGTCCGATTTTCCCGAAATTCAAACTCAACCTTCCTTACGGTGTAACGGTGATATAATCAAACGGTTTTTTTTTAAATCGGATAATAATTGTGACCTCCAGAGGGACCACAAGCTAAAGAAAGGGGGATTTTGCGTATAACCAGGGGCCATAATTCAGGAAGTTACGAAGCGATATGCGCAAATATCGAAAAGAACCAAGATCTTTGGGTTATAACCATGAATTTCAAGTTTTGTCAAAATCGAATTAAAATTGTGACCTTTACAGGGTCCACAACCTTGATATACCATTTTTTAACAGTATTCGCGTACAAAAGGCGGTCATTTTGTATGGCAATTTTGGTCCGATTTTCCCGAAATTCGAACTCAACCTTCCTTACGGTGTAATGGTAATATAATCAAACGTTTTTTTTTTAAATCGGATAATAATTGTAACCTCCAGAGGGACCACAAGCTAAAAAAAAAGGCGATTTTGAAAATAATCAGGGGCCATAAATCAAGGAAGTTAGGATCCGATATGCGCAAATATCGAAAGGAACTAAGATCTTTGGGTTATAGCCATGAATTTCAAGTTTCATCAAAATCGAATTAAAATTGTGACCTCCACAGGGTCCACAACCTTGATATACCATTTTTTAACAGTATTCACGTACAAACGGCGGCCATTTTGTATGGCAATTTTGGTCCGATTTTCCCGAAATTCGAACTCAACCTTCCTTAGGGTGTAACGATGATATAATCAAACGGTTTTCGAAATCGGATAATAATTGTGACCTCCAGAGGGACCACAAGCTAAAAAGGGTGATTTTTCGGACAATCAGGGGCCATAATTCAGGAAATTACATTCCGATAGCCGCAAATATCGAAAGGAACCAAGATCTTTGGGTTAAAAACATGCATGTCAAGTTTCATCAAAATCGGTTCAAAATTGTGACCTCTATAGGGTCCACAAGCTAAAAACGTGATTTTTCGTACAATCAGGGGCCATAATCCATGAAGTTTTGATCCGATACATGACAATATCGAAAGCAGTCGAGATCTTTTGGGGATAAACCTATATTTCAAGTTTCGTCAAAATCGGATAAGAATTGTGACCTGTAGAGAGTCCACAAACAAATTGTGGACGGACGGACAGGGGCGACGACATAATACGTCCACATGAAAATGTGGGCGTATAAAAAGGTGTAAGCAAGTTGTTATTTTGAGATCGGAGTGTACGGGATGGAGTATATAGGGAGATGACAGATTTAAGGTAATCTGGCGAATTATCTGAATGTAATGTAGAGTAAGTAAGTGTAATTATTTTGAAAGTGATACGGTGTGATATAGGAAGCCAGTGGATGACATCGCCGAGACTTAATGGGTCAGGTATATTAACTTTTTTACTCCGACAAAATAAATTCTAAAACATTTTTTGAAGTATAAGAAAAATAAATAAAGGTATTTGAAATATATCTGAATATAAAATATTCCATATTTAGCATATTATATATCCTGAGCGCCATAGAAAACGCATCACTTTGTTTCGTATAACAAAATGATCCTGTAAACATATCTTAATTATTTTGCTTCTTATTGTGAACAATATTCAAATGGGAACATACCAATAACAGCACATTTGTACACTTATGGATGTTTAATCTGTAATCAACGGTACAAAGTCAGAGGGATCAAAACCAAAAGTACGACAAAGATGGTTAATTGTCAGTAGCGCGATTCCTCCACTGGCTCTTACGCACGCCATGCAGCACAATTAACCATCTTTGTCGACAAAGACTAACTAGGTCATTTTGGTTTCATTTTATTTCACTAATTCGCTTGCGCGCAGTGGTCTTTAGCAGTGGGATTAGATCGCAGAACCTTGGCGTTTGTTTTGAACATGTTCAAAATGGTGACCACAATACCATACCCGGCGTTTCCACCTCGCTTATGGCGATCTTAACGCGCTCTAAAACCATTTTCCATCGCTGTGGCAACGGGGTAAGGGCACCATCCGCTCTGACTGGGTATAAACGTGTACATCCGTGGACGTCTTGTTTTCGCCACACCCGAACAACGAATTCTGAATTGCATTTGGAACCCATATTGATTGGTCAGTAAAAATGAGCAATGGGTTGGTTTCCAGCCTTTCTCTATCAAAACTACCCGTCGTTCCAGATAAGTTTTCACCATTACACCAGGAAGATGATGGTGTTAATTATACCTATCTTATAGTCAAAGTACACGACTTGCCGAATCATGATCAACTGGAATAGAAATGTATATTTTTTTTATATCAAACGGGTTTATTGCGAAACACATTTTTAAAATATAAAAAAGAAAAAGACTAATGGTGTTTCTTTGTGCAAGTTTGATTAGATGACAAAATGGGAATTAGCTTCATTACATCATGCAAAGTGCGTAGCTTCAAGAATAGTTAAAAATCTATTCTTGGTTCTGGAGTAAGCCCACGTCAGACCGGAGTGGTGACCTTATTGCGCTCTGTGACCGAACGGCGGCCTGGAAATACACAAGGTCGTCGGCAAGCGTGAACACAACGCGGAAAAATGTCCCAAAATTACAAACTTAAAAAAGTCGCGTTCTTACTGCGACATGTGCGTTTATATAGCATTCTCGCGGCGCGTTCGTCACGATCTCTCCGCGCTTATGGCGTTTCGATTGAGATCTATAAGCTTGGCAACGGCGGTCATCGCGAACCCGCGTCGCGCAACCACCCGTCTTATCTGGACTACACGTGCGTTTCCACCACGTGATCACGGCGACTATGCCAGCTGGTTAGATTTTTTTTTCGAAATTTGCAGATGACCTTTGAAAAGCATGGTCGCCATAAACGAATAATGCAAACTTGGTAACCGCGCCATGGTCGTATTAAGAACTCCATACACGTTGTGGGAACCTCATAACACCGCCATATGCTTTAGAGGTAGCCCCATGAGGTCGTGATGCAGTCGCGCAACAGTGGTGGAATCATCGTAACATCGCCATGACAACGCCATAAGGACTCAGAGCTTGGTGGGGTGGCGGTCAACGCGTGAGGGTTGTGGTGAAGACGCCATGAAGGCACCGTTGCAAATGTTACAATTTTCGCAGTGTATTTTCCACGTATGTACTGTGCGTGTGCTACGTTCATAGAAATGTTACCACGCTTATTTCGCGACCCACCACGTTCTCTCGGGTTTCCAGGTCATATGGCAGGACCTTGGCGTTTGCTTTGAACATACTCAAAGCAAACGCCGTGACTCAACGATCATTGGCGACCATGGAGACCACAGAACGATATCTCGCGTTTCCACAGCGCTCATGGTGATCTTGGCACGCTCTGAAAACATTTTTTGTCACCGTATTAGCGCAATAAGGACTTTTGCGACCCCATCAGGTTCTCGCAGCTTTCCAGATCATATGAGGATGTTCAAAACAAACGTCGTGGCTCGGCGATCTTTGTCGACCATGGAGACCACAGCACGATACATAGCGTTTCCACCACGCTTTTACCACGCTTATGGCGATCTTGACTCACTCTGAGACCATTTTTTGTCGCAGTAGGACGCAACCCCGGGGTAGTAGTACTACTAATATAACAGACCCGACAAAGTTTCTCTCGCCCCACCTTAATACCCCCGTCAGACCGGAGTTGCGCCCTTACTGCGCTTCTACTGCGACAAAAAATGGTCTCAGAGCGAGTCAAGATCGCCATAAGCGTGGTAACAGCGCGGTGGAAACACTAGATATCGTGCTGTGGTCTCCATGGTCGCCAATGATCGCCGAGCCACGACGTTTGTTTTGAACATGCGCATATGATCTGGAAAGCTGCGAGAACGTGATGTGGTCGCAAAAGTCCTTATTACGCTGCTACGGCGACAAAAAATGTTTCCAGTGCGTGCCAAGATCACCCTGGGCGCTGTGGAAACGCGAGATATCGTCGTTCTGTGGTCTCCATGGTCGCCAATGATCGCCGAGTCACGGCGTTTGTTTTGAGTATGTTCAAAGCAAACGCCAAGGTCCTGTCATATGACATTGAAAACCGAGAGAACGTGGTGGGTCGCGAGGGTCGCTCGATAAGCGTGGTAACATCTCTATGAACGTAGCACACGCGCAGTACACACGTGGATAAGACGCTGCGAAAATTGTAACATTTGCAACGGTGCCTCCATGGCTTCTTCACCACAACCCTCACGCGTTGACCGCGATCCCACCCAGCGCTCTGAGTCCTTATGGCGTTGTCATAGCGATGTTACGATGATTCCACCGCTGTTGCGCGACTGTATCACGACCTCATGGGGCTACCTCTAAAGCATATGGCGATTTTATGAGGTTCCCACAACGTGTATGGAGTTCTTAATACGACCATGGCGCAGTTACCAAGCTTGCATTATTCGCTTATGGCGTCCATGCATTTCATGCACGACTATTCAAAGGTCATCTTGAAATTTCGAAAAAAATCGAACCAGCTTGCGTGGTGGAAACGCACGTGTAGTCCGAAAAGACGTGTGGTTGAGCGACGCGGGTTCGCGATGACCGCCGTTGCAAAGCTTATAGATCTCAATCGAAACGCCATAAGCGCGGAGAGATCGTGACGAACCCGCCGCGAGAATGCTATATAAACGCACAGGTCGTAGTAAGAACGCGACTTTTTTAAGTTTGTAATTTTGGGACATTTTTCCGCGTTGTGTTCACGCTTGCCGACGACCTTGTGTATTTCCAGGCCGCCGTTCGGTCACAGAGCGCAATAAGGTCACCACTCCGGTCTGACGTGGGCTTACTCCAGAACCAAGAATAGATATTTAACTATTCTTGAAGCTACGCACTTTGCATGATGTAATGAAGCTAATTCCCATTTTGTCATCTAATCAAACTTGCACAATGAAACACCATTAGTCTTTTTCTTTTTTATATTTTAAAAATGTGTTTCGCAATAAACCCGTTTGATATAAAAAAAAATATACATTTCTATTCCAGTTGATCATGATTCGGCAAGTCGTGTACTTTGACTATAAGATAGGTATAATTAACAGCGTCATCTTCTTGGTGTAATGGTGAAAATTTATCTGGAACGACGGGTAGTTTTGATAGAGAAAGGCTGGAAACCAGCCCATTGCTCATTTTTACTGACCAATCAATATGGGTTCCAAATGCAATTCAGAATTCGTTGTTCGGGTGTGGCGAAAACAAGACGTCCACGGATGTACACGTTTATACCCAGTCAGAGCGGATGGTGCCCTTACCCCGTTGCCACAGCGATGGAAAATGGTTTTAGAGCGCGTTAAGATCGCCATAAGCGAGGTGGAAACGCCGGGCATGGTATTGTGGTCACCATTTTGAACATGTTCAAACCAAACGCCAAGGTTCTGCAATCTAATCCCACTGCTAAAGACCACTGCGCGCAAGCGAATTAGTGAAATAAAATGAAACCAAAATGACCTAGTTAGTCTTTGTCGACAAAGATGGTTAATTGTGCTGCATGGCGTGCGTAAGAGCCAGTGGAGGAAACACGCGGGTCACCACTCCGGTCTGACGGGGGCTTTACGGACCGATCAAGAGAGAAGAGAGAGAAATGGGGTTAAACGTCCACTCGACACAAACTAGGTCATTTTGGAACTAACATATGGTTTCATTTTATTTCAATAATTCGCTTGCACGTAGGTGTCTTTAGCAGTGGGAGGAAACCGGAGTTCCCGGAGGAAACCCACGAGCTTGAGAAAGCGCCCCTTTCTCCATGCCACATACGCTCACACCAGGATTCGAAACCACAGCCGCAAGCCAGAGGTGACCGGCCAGCTAGAGGTCGAAGCGCGGCACTCTTTGACCACTAGCCCCGCCCCCCACCACCCCGGACCGATTAAACATTTGAACATAACTGAATAAGTACCAAGTAACATAATAATGTAAATATTAAAGCGAGAATTTAATATTTTTAAGTTATATTTTAAAAATCTATTAAAACAAAGTCTTAAAATACATGATATTTTTGAACAGCCCTACCTTGTTAAAGAATAATCCTATTGCCAGTTGAGAAATTGGCAAAAATGACGTTTTCAACTTCAGATGTTGGAAGATAGCTATTGCATGGGGAGTAGGGGTACCACGTGACTAAGTGCGTCAGGCGCTGACACGCCAGTCTGGAAGTCGGGTGTTCGATCCCTGCATTGGCCGGGAAAGTTCATCTTGATTTTCCGGCGTGTTTCCCCTTGTCAGTGACGCAGGACAGCTGTCTAGTCGTTCGGATGGGACGGAAACCGAGGTCCCTTGTACGCATTAGCGTGCACGCAAAAGATTCCTTGGCAGTTGCAATTCGATGTAAAAGTAGGCCATAGCACTGTATGGCGTATGCCTATCTTCTATTAGCCCATGTTAGGTTCAGAAGAGTAGGACGTTAAGTCCCATTTCATTTCATTGCATGGGGAGGAATAGAAAAACACGGGGATGGGGGGTGTTATTATTTCCGGTGTAAATGAAATTGAAGTGTGGGAAATAATGCCTATGATAGTACAACAGTGAGTTGACAACGTATTGAGCAAAATACATGGAAATAATTATGTTTTGACTTTCTTACAAAATATGAAATTCTCGCTTTAACGGTCACCCAATATGCCATACAACTTAAACCAGTCGGTGTTCGTTGCCTCGACATATTAGTGATAATACGGGGATCCGATATGTAATCATCGTACAGTACTGACATCGTCATACTATTAGTGATAATACTAAAGAGGAAATTCGATGTGTAATTGATTTCCCGTGGTTTGTTGATGATATCTTTACACTCTATTTTTCGCAAAACACTAGCTTATCCCAAAGAATGTTTGTCAGTCTGTTGAAAGCAAGCACGTGTATGGTATGTACATTAATCAATAATCTATCTGGTAGTTTTACGAACATCTTTGCCCCGATACGATCTATCCTTAAACAAATTTGGTGAAAATTGCCCAATACGCTAAAATGGTAGTATGGGCTCTAACCGGGCCGACTGGGTCCGTGGCGCGCAATGACAACTGCACAAGGCATCGGTTTTATACAGATTAACACAAAAAATGTACTTAAAATAAGGTTTGTTTTTATGGGTTTTTTTTAAAAAAAAAAAAAGGAAATCCTCGTGCTGCGATGTTTAATTTCAATAAAACTGTATATATCTGTTTTTTCCATATTTAATTTTTTTTCCTGTTCCGTACATGCGGTCCAGGAGTACCCCCCTTGAATCACCAAACGTCGAGGAAATCAATCGACAGTTTTAACAAGTGGGCGTATAAAAACGGCGTTAACAAGACATATAATTAATTCTGATAAAGGTTTGAATAACTACATCTTTGTGTCGTTTAGAAATACTTTTATTACGCGGTATTCTAATCAGTAGACAATGGGGGGTAGTATGCTGGAAACTTGAATACAGTGCTCAAAATTGTCAAAAATACTTTACTCCTTAAGTCATGAGTTTAAACGGTGGGTGGTAGAAATGATTGATAGTTTGACCAATGTTAATAACAATCATGTCACTTCGGAATTCCGGTGCGGATCTATGTATTGTTGACTTGGCTTAGAATCTGTCCTCCCCCAGATTGGCAACGTGAGAAAATTGGAAAGATTCCAATAATCACCCCGCGCAAACCGGAAGGAAAAAGACCTTGAATGACAAATAATACTCTTCTAGTTTACAAATATCTAAAAAAAAATTTGTATCTTGACCTTGCTATCGTACTTCATTGGTCAATTTGAAATAATGTTAGGATGCGAAGTCGGTTGGGCAATGCGCTCTTTAAATTTTTCCCCCACAATTCTGTGTTAAACTGTTGGGAAAATGTAAAATTGAACATTCTGCTGCGATTCTAGACCAAACATTGCCATACTAAAGGTGCATGAAGGTCAAAGAAAGAAATTTTATACGTACATATACGTACTGCTTTTGTAGGCACCAAATTGACGGCAAGTACTTTCATAATCCCAATGTTCGACTTTATATTCTAACAGTGTAGCATTATGATCTCATATTATCATCTAGTCCACAAGAAAATCGTAGATAACCTTATTAAATAAAATTTGGTTTAAATAATTCAAAGTTATCAGGTATAATGGGACTGTCTATTAAACATTATTGTAGTGATATAACTCAAAAGGATAAGGCACGAATTGCACTATCTATTCAAATCATATTATATACTTTTTTAAAGTAAATGATACTGGATAATAAGGAGTACAAATAAAACACAGCTTATTATAAATAGTAGATAGAATGTACCATCATTGCTTGGGATAAAAGGTGAAAACAGAATCCTCACTTTTTGCGGTATTTGTTCAATTATAATTCACATGTCAATGATAAGCTGGGTCTAAAAAGCTGGCAAGAAAAAAATGAAAAACAAGTGAAAATTACGAAGTAAAATGAATTGAGGTTTAACGCCCTACTATTCATTAACCGGCGAGTAAGACGGACATGCATACGAAAGAGACGTTGTTCCTTTCGAGGCCTTATGCCCATCATTTACAACGGGGTTCGAGCTGAAAAATCCGACGGAACTGTGGCAGTGCAGATTGGGTATTAAGAAGAAAACTATATCAAAAAAATATCCACCCATAATGATTGAATTTTGTTCATATTCACGTGGACAGATATATCCCGAGTGGACATTTGTGTGTCTTGTTAATGTTAGCCCCTCGTTGACGAACAAATAATTAATTATAGATTTAATTGATTTATATTTATTAAACTTTTATTGTTATCTTGTACTTTCTTTTATTTCCGGCATCAGAAAGACTTGCTCCGTGGAAAAATTACGACACACAAGAAAATTGTACAAATTTAGCTCGAAATCTCAATGGGTAACGTTGTCCTTTGGCATCGAATTATAGAATTCTAAAACAGTAACGAAATCAGTTATAACGTACAATAATCTAATTACCACAGAGACAACGAATGCTTGATGAAACGATGCAGAACATGACTGTAATACCCGAGAAATCTTCTATTGGATTTAGTTGAATTTAAAAACCAGTATCATATTAATGAAAACATGAATCGCTAAATGTCGATTGGAGCTTAAGGATGTTTGATTACTTTCGAAAACTACCCTGGAAAAAAAAAATATCAGCCAAATATCGAAATTCCAATGCTGAAAGGTTTTGTTTTTACTAGACTGAAAGATTGTCAAATATACTATAGTTAAATCAAAAGAACCATTGATCGCGTATTTACATTAAACTTTAATTAAAATCCGAATATTAGAATATCAACAAAATGGTTTAACTTTAAATGTTTTATTTTACACAGTGGTTAGATTATCAAATATAGTATTTTAACAAGCCAGCAGTGAGGCTGAGATCCCGCGTAAAATCGAAAAAGTAATAAGATGACACGCATTTCTAAATTGCATATTTGTTGATGTACTGAAAGTATACTGAAACTAGTCTCCAAGTTTCGCCACAGCAATTCAATTGGAATCAAGGTTATAATTTCTCAAAAATAATGTTTATTATAGAACTTAGTCATGGTATTGATGTAATGAAGGTATAGGAATATGAATTATTGGACATGGTCAAGGTATTGGTGTAATGATGTACGCCAGCCAAGCTTTGTGATTTTAACATAATTAGAAACAAAGTTGTAGAGTTCCAGGGTCTCGACCAAGCAAATTACAGGCCTTTCTTTGAAGTAGCTAAGTCTCTAACCCAATATCATCCAAACTCTTCGATAATGAAAACAGGATTTGTTTGTCAAATTAAATCAACGTGGATGTTGTGATCTTACCGGGAAACGATGGGCATCTGATACCCAATATTTAGGAGAAAATAAATCGTGTACCATAATGCGGCTCAGGCCCATTTTTAACAAGGGACTTGAAGGACGGAGCTAGACGGTAACGTATATTCTTATCTGGAGAGCATACAGACGCTTCCGATTGACATGCGATGGAGACTTCGGGCGTATTTCGCTGAATATAACTGACTTGAAATTAGAGTAAAGACGGAAAGGATTGAATGCAAATCAGTTTATATACATTCATATTATTATTGTAGCGAACTGGATCTCCGGATAGAGCAGATTACTGTGGTAGAGTGGGCCTGGCTCTATCCGTTTGTTCCGTGGAGGGTTCACTACTGTAGAGGTGTGGGAGTAGCCAACCAAGCAGCTGGCTCAGAAAGACTAACACCAGATTAATCAGCAACTCGCTTTATTATTCTCCTAAATACAAAAATAGCTCATTTCCAACCAACACTCGTCAGCACTATACTGTTCCTAGTCGGGCTCTCTAAACGCTCCTTGTCGGGCTCTATTAATCGCTCCTTATCGGGCTCTGTAAACGCTCCTAGAAGGGCTCTCTGTATCGCTCCCTATAAGTCGGGGTCAGACTATAACGCTCCTTGTTAGGCTATCTCCATAGCACCTAACCGGGCTCTATTAATCGCTCCCTATACGTCGGGGTCAGACTCTGTTTTACCACTTCTATGGCTCGACTCAGACTCGATTCAGACTACATTCAGACTACGACTAGATTCCGACTACTGTGCTACGAGGCAAGACATGGGGTATATACCCTAAAATCACATGACGTAACCACGTGGTACAAGCCACACCTACTGTTGCTGTCAATCCTAAGCACGTGCAACCAATAGATAGCGGGCTAATGACAGCGCGTTTAAGGACTGAGTTACGAAAATGAATTAACAATATACATAAGCATTAAAATATAGGCGACACAATAACAAAGCTAAAGTTCTTAAAAATGTACAATCAAATTAGACAATTACTAAATACTAACTGTGACCAATAAACAAAGACTGAAACCTGCGCGATGAGTTCGTCTAAACTGAGGACGCGGATCGGGCTATAAATATGCGTATCAGATCACCACATAACCCACGCCTCCGCCTAATGCGTCCCGCATTATACAAAATGAACAAAGTTACAAAAGAGTTATGAAATAAAACACATAAAGTATCAAATACATCACAATATATAACAATGAAGTAACTGGACTGTTACTTCCGTACGAAAAGTTTCTAAATATAATCAAAAGTTCACAAAGTTTCACAGATATCACCAACGTTCATCCACCATTAGGGTTCCATCAGTAACGTACATGAATAACACAAATCACACCATAACCGCAAAGTCTCTAATAATAACAGGATAAACTCTAGATTTCCGAGCATCTAATCAAAGAGCACCATTATTCTATTAACACACATAATTCTGTTATACCGCGGCTCGGTCCAGAAATAAAATCTTGCTCATTTTCACTGAGCTTCGGCATTTCCTGATGATAAAGTTTCTCATCTCTAATTAAATCCGGACTTCCCATGACATCAGGAGTCGCCGCTCCGACGGGGGCTCTACAATTACTTGCTGACCGCCAGTTATCACATACTGGAGCTTCAGAGCTGTTCCTTGGAGTCAACATATCCGACTGTTGATAATCTAGTTCTTTCTTCTGTACGGTAAAACCAGCATCAAATGATTCCTCAGCATTGGCTCTGGCTCCCGACGTATTCATCATCAGGCTCTGTGCATTAGGACAAACCGGTTTCGCTCTTTGTCTTGAGATCGTATCGCGAAGCCTTTCTAATGCATTCTTCCTCCTTGGCTCTTCTGTGGATTCTATAGTTGAGCTAACATCAAACTGGGCAGCTCCTCTCTCAGCTCTGAAATAACTCGGAGAAGTCTGGCTATCTGGCTCCATCCGATCTGTCTGTCTGGATCATGGGGGTCTGGTTCCGTCTCGGGCTTTGTCAATCTGTATCCCACCTCTGCCACCAGAAAACTTCTGTAGCGAACTGGATCTCCGGATAGAGCAGATTACTGTGGTAGAGTGGGCCTGGCTCTATCCGTTTGTTCCGTGGAGGGTTCACTACTGTAGAGGTGTGGGAGTAGCCAACCAAGCAGCTGGCTCAGAAAGACTAACACCAGATTAATCAGCAACTCGCTTTATTATTCTCCTAAATACAAAAATAGCTCATTTCCAACCAACACTCGTCAGCACTATACTGTTCCTAGTCGGGCTCTCTAAACGCTCCTTGTCGGGCTCTATTAATCGCTCCTTATCGGGCTCTGTAAACGCTCCTAGAAGGGCTCTCTGTATCGCTCCCTATAAGTCGGGGTCAGACTATAACGCTCCTTGTTAGGCTATCTCCATAGCACCTAACCGGGCTCTATTAATCGCTCCCTATACGTCGGGGTCAGACTCTGTTTTACCACTTCTATGGCTCGACTCAGACTCGATTCAGACTACATTCAGACTACGACTAGATTCCGACTACTGTGCTACGAGGCAAGACATGGGGTATATACCCTAAAATCACATGACGTAACCACGTGGTACAAGCCACACCTACTGTTGCTGTCAATCCTAAGCACGTGCAACCAATAGATAGCGGGCTAATGACAGCGCGTGTAAGGACTGAGTTACGAAAATGAATTAACAATATACATAAGCATTAAAATATAGGCGACACAATAACAAAGCTAAAGTTCTTAAAAATGTACAATCAAATTAGACAATTACTAAATACTAACTGTGACCAATAAACAAAGACTGAAACCTGCGCGATGAGTTCGTCTAAACTGAGGACGCGGATCGGGCTATAAATATGCGTATCAGATCACCACATTATTATCATCTGCCTTGTGACCCATTTGTGTTAATTTCTAAGTCCCAAATATTAGCGATTCAGCTCCTGTAAGCCTAAAATGTTATGTAATGTATTAATTAGACATGTATTAACAAAAGGCCATAATCTACTCTCAGCGGCATCGGATACTCGAGATTTTAACTAGATTAGAACGGTTCGCCAGTTAAAAATTTAATTTAAAAATGGGAAAGCGAGACTAATTCTTAAATAGACCAGTGTCCTGACTACCTCACAGCACACATCTCGTCAAAACTACGAACAGTGATAATTCGAATGACGTGGACCCGATAGTGTTTTGTTATATACTATTCAAAAAAAGTAGGGGATGTTTGATTTTTAAGTGTTATTAAAGTCACCTAATGAAACTGACGAAGAAACAAATGACAAAATGAAATGAAGTTCACATTCATCGATTTATTCCAAATGATCGTTAGACTAAGTAAAGCACAGACTGACCATTATAAGGGTAAAATGATACCCGGGGTCAAACAGCAAAGTTACCACATCATCACAACAAAGTCAGTAACGGGTAAATCCTCCTCTGTTTGCCAAACAAGCACTGATCCGACGTGGCATACTCCTAATGAGACGTCTAAGGTCATTTTGGTCCAGATTGACCCATTCCTGTTGCAACGCAGCAGCAAGTTCTTGGACATTGGCAGGACGTTGTTGACGTTGACGTAACCTCTGTCCAAGCATGTCCCAGACATGCTCGATGGGGGAGAGGCCAAGGTAATGTTGTGATGTTCTGTTGTTGGAGGTAACCTGTAACGATCCTGGCCCTGTGACATCTTGCGTTGTCATCCTGGAAGATGAAACGGCGGCCATGACGTCGTGCGAACGGCACAACATGGACTGCCAAGATGTTGTCCCGGTAGTACTGGCTTGTAACACGCCCTGCAACAACATGTAAAGCCATTCTTCCAGTAACAGTGATGCCTCCCCACACCATAACAGAACCACCCCAAATCGATCATGTCTGATGACGTTAACGTCTTGGAAGCGCGCGTTTCGACGACGCCACACCCTCCTACGTCTGTCCAAAAAATCAACAGTGAACCTTGACTCATCTGAAAACATCACATTGCTCCAGCGTCGATTATCCCAGTGTTGACGATCCCTACAACAACACGTCTTGCCTGAATGTGATGATCTCTCAAACAAGGGATCACGCGAGGACGTCGGGCGCGAAGGTGACCCCTATGCAGTCGATTCCCAATCGTCTGGCCACTCACTCTCACACCAGTGTCTGTTTGAAGACGAGCGCTGGTCTGATTTGATGTGATGACACGATTTCTCAAGGCCAAGGTATGGATAAATCGGTCCTGGGCTTGAGTTGTCGACCTGAGCGTGGTCTGTCCTGTACAGATTGTGTATCACGGTATCTGGACCATAGCCTTCTTATGACAGACTGAGAAACCTTCATCATCCGCGCCACAACCGCCTGTGTTGTGCCGATCTGTAGCATGCCAAAGGCACGTAACCTTTCATTTTGGGTAAGCCGACGCATATCAAAATTTGTTTTCTGGTCACTAAAACAATTACACTGATGTTTCCACCCTGGAATTCAATGCCACAATGACTGTAACATTCAAAGTCAGACCCCCATGATGATCCCAAGCATCACCTGCATTCCATGCGGTAGCTATTGGTGCGTTTGGGCGTCACATGTAACTGAAAATGTTTCTTCTGTTAGGTTCTATAGTGACTTTTTTCGTAGTCATTTGCATATTTTAGTATTATGCCCCCAAAATCAAATATCTCCTACTTTTTTGAATAGTATATAACTACTAGGCACTGTTCTCTGAAATTTACTGTGAGTCTTATTATATATTTTTACACGTAGTAAAGAGATCGGTATTCATCTGCATCCCACATGCAGAGCCATGTTACATGCAAAGCAGGCCCAACGCTTAAAGAGAACATGGGATCGAATCGGACCCCTAACTGATAACTCACAGTTGGGATTTTGCTAATGTGTTTGCTGCTTGATACCATACTGCTTATGCTAGATTATTGCCTCTTTTAGCATCTGCATGTTACAAATACCCAAAATTAAATAATGAATTCCAAATATTCAATGGTTTTTGTATCAAGCGTGAATTGCCATTTAACACAAACTCCACATAGCAATTTTGTGACAATTATTAACTCTTTTCTATATGTCACTAAAATGTTTTTGGGTGATAATTCAAGTGATTACAATAGGTTGAAACCTATGTCAACCTTCAAAGTAATATCTTCGCCCATAGTAAAGTAATTTTAATGAAATTTTCAAAACAGTCATTCAGCATTATCTATCTTTAAACTATTATAGCAAGACCGACCAGTTCTTTATCTAAATCTCGCATAATGCATCTTTAATAATGCCTTTACTCTTCAAGGTCTTGTGCAAAAATATCTATCCAAATCCAAAGGGAGGCTATTTGAACTGTAAGTTGATTTCAGTGAGGCATTTGTTGTTTAAGCAGAATTGAATTGCTATCTGTATTAATATATGAAGGGCTCCATGGCAAAATGTATGCTACATTAACTTCTGCATTACCTCCTATGAAATTCTTGATTCTTATGTAACGCGATCGTTTAATTGTGGTTCCGGTGTAAGTCAGTGATGTATTTTAAGCCCATTGTTATTTTGTTTATATATTAACAAACTTGTTGAAATGCTAAATTCTTTAAACTGCAGGGGTATATTTACCATTCCAGGAGCACCAGAAATCGTTTCGTTATTTTATGCTGATGATGTGTCTTTGTTCTCTGATACAGTCGGTGATAAAATGAATTTGTTAGAAAACTTTTGTTCAAAGTTTGATTTAAAGTAAATCCAGATAAAACCAAAATAATTGTTTTTAGAAACGGTGGTGTAATAAAGCAAAATGAGAAATGGTTCTTAAATAATCAACAAATAGAAACTGTAACTTATTATAATTATCTGGGCCTGGCAGCGTTACTTGGGTGACAAAGGTCAGAATTATGTTATATTTCTTGGATTTGGTTATGTTTTTGAAACTGAAATAATCGGCGATTTTAACATGTTTATTAGTCAAATTAAGTTGCGATTCTCATATATAAACTTACAATAATGGTCAGATAATTGATCAGAAATGTAAAGTTTAATAGATTATTGCAAATTCAAAATAAATCTTGTTCAGGAATCTTATTTATCGTCGAACATTCATCTGTTACCAACATGTTTGAATTGACATAGACGAAATCAGACTACTTTTCCATTATGTCACCAATATGATGACGATTTATTTCATTTTATGTTTAAATGCATAGAAACGAAGAGCATCAGAGATACTTGTTTTGAACCATTTGGTAAATATCAGTCGTTGTAACTTCCTAAACCTTGTATATTATCGATCTCCAATTATATAGAAAAGGTCACCAAGTATCATATATAAATTGCTGTAAATAATTATGCCCGTGCCAGATGATTGTTTGTAAATATAGTCTACTCAATTGTAGCTACATAAATATATACAGATATTTTAAAATGTAATAGCATAAACACAGGTTTAAAAACCTTATCATCAGACTTGCTTATTAGTGGGGCTAATATGTTACATTTTTTGGCTGAGTTGTGCGCTTCCGGAAAGAAGCATGAAAATTTGGCCTAAAGGGGTTTTGGGTATGCTGATTTCAAAAAATGGCGGGAGCCACGACGTCACTCCAGCCGTTTCCGCTAAAAATTGAGAAATTCAAAATGGCCACCATGAATCACGTTCTCGTCCATAAAATTTCTGTAAGTTCCCTGATGTCAATGATCTTGCTGATTTAAAAAATGGCGGGAACCACGACGTCACTCTAGCCGTTCCCCGCCAAAAATTGAGAAATTCAAAATGGCCACCATAAAACGCATTGTCGTCCATAAAGTTTATGTAAGTGCCCCGATTTCAATGATCTTGATGTCTATACCTATGTTTTTAAGGTCAGGGAATCCAGTGAAACATATACGAAGACTCAAAATGTTCTCCTTCATAGTGTTTTCTAAACCTGGTCATAATTCTAATCAAACGGGTGAATTATTTACATCTTTTCCTTTGCTAAACGGATATCAATAATCTATTATATTCCATTTCAGTGGAAACTAGCTATTACGCATTAAACACAATCAGTCCACGTTTGATTCCAATCACCATGTTATATATGCACACGATTGTTTTATGAAAATATTCAATAAACGTCTTAACTTTCCACACAGATCCGATATATTCGGTGAAAATACATTTAACAAGATATCAGTATCATTCAATTTTTCAGAAACAAGTCATGTTCATCTAGTCAATCACCTACCATGTCCTGAGGATTTTAACTTGCTCCTTGGGCATGTCCTACATCTACATCTGTTCAACTGACCAACTGGCACATCTCCGTGTCAAGCACATGGTGGAACACTCATAAATCCATCAGCAACAGGTTACTCGTCTCTGGCCACTAATTTATCAGCCTTTCATGAATTGACCAAAGTGTCCTGACTAGATGATAGTGATAGCATGAAATAAACGATGGTAAAGCAGAAATCTAGATGGAATAAAAGTTGTTACACCCTGTGTAATGCAACAAAAGTGGAGAGAGCCAGGAAGCTGCTAGAAAAAACTTGTATGAACACAACCCAATCGCCGCATGAAAACACCTTCGTAGTTCAACCACTTCAGCATGTCCCGTGATACAGTCGAGCTACAAAGCAATTGATGCCGTGTATGAATGCAAGTGCTTGACATCATTTTATAACAAACATAGATCTCAACAAAGGTATTCGACTGGGAAGTGTCACCAAATTAATGCAGACGCACTTGCATTTGCTGAGGTGGTTTCATATATTGAGGAATATGCTGTAGGTGAGAACCAGGGTCATATCTTCAAACTCGCTGATCTCACGACATTGTATAGAACAAAGATTAGGTGGTGTTACAACATGGGTATCAAAGGACATTGTTTCTGCTTTGTGAAAATCTCCCGTGGTTCCATCACAGAAAGGAAAGGCTGACTAATGTGGCTCGACTGTATCCACGGGACAGGCTGAATTGGTTGAACTACGAAGGTGTTTCTATGCGTCGATTGGGTTGTGTTCATAAAAGCTCTTTCTTGCAGCTTCCTGGCTCTCTCCACTTTTGTTGCTTTACACAGGGTGTAACAACTTTTATTCCATCTAGATCTCTGCTTTACCATCGTTTATTCCATGCTATCACCATCATCTAGTCAGGACACTTTGTTCAATTCATGAAAGGCTGATAAATTAGTAGCCAGAGACGAGTAACCTGTTGCTGATGGATTTATGAGTGTTCCACTATGTGCTTGACAAGGAGCACAAATGTCCCAGTTGGTCAGTTGGTCGGTTGAACAGATGTAGCTGTAGCACATGCCCAAGGAGCAAGTTTAAATCTTTTTGACACGGTAGATGATTGACTAGATGACCATCACTTGTTTCTGAAAAATTAAATGATACTGATGCCTTATTAAATGTATTTTCACCGAATATATCGGATTTATGAAGTAAGTTTACACGTTTATTGAATATTTTTATAACACTATCGTGTGCATATATAACATGGTGATTGAAATCAAATGTGGACTGTTTGTGTTTGATGAGTAATAGCTAGTGTCCACTGAAATGGAACATAATGCATTAATTCGCCCGTTTGATTGGACCATGTTTAGAAAACACTATGAAGGAGAATACTATGAGTCTTCGTTTGTGCTTTACTGGATTCCTTGACCTTAAAAACATAGGGATAGACATCAAGATCATTGAAATCGGGGCACTTACAGAAACCTTATCGACGAGGACGTGTTTTATGGTGGCCATTTTGAATTTCTCAATTTTTGGCGGGAAGGGCTGGAGTGACATCGTGGTTCCCGCAATTTTTGAAATCAGCAACATCATCGAAATCAGTGCATTTACAGAAATTTTATGGGACAGAACGTGTTTTACGGCGGCCATTTTGAAATTCTCAATTTTTGGCGGGAACGGCTAGAGTGACGTCGTGGCTCCCGCCACTTTTGAAATCAGCATACCCAAAAACCCCTTAAGCAAAATGTTGATGCTTCTTTCCGGATGTGCACGCCCATTTCACATATCAGCCCCACTATATAGTATCACATGTTAAATATATCATAATTGAAAATAATCCTTCAATTGCCATCGATTAATAATTTTGTAATGCATCACACCTTTCAAAATATAATTTTCTTGTTGATTCATTAACTTGGCATAATCAGAAGCGGAGAGACCTGAGGGCCTAGTTTGAATCCACACAACTAAATTATCTAGCGTTTGTATTTTGATTTCTGAATTAAATGTTAAAAAATCAATCTGGCTGCATATTTAGCGTGGAGTAAGTCGTGAGAAATTTGATATTTTAGCTAAAATGCAAATGAAGCATCTAGCCTTTAAATTTCCATTTACATACCAAGCGTGGCATCTCGCATAAGCTTTATGCATGGAGATATTTTATGTGGAAAATTCATAATAAAAATGAAAAGTTCCCTTGAGTGAATAACATGTTTTGTCCGATAAATAAACAAAGTAGCATTGTGTCTATATGGTCATTTTAAACACACCACCTCTATCTTACAATTTTGGCAAATTTTCAATTCTTTTGTTGTAGAAACTTTGACCGTGTAAATTTAGCTTAATTGTTGCAAAGGAAGCGTGGAAAAGATTACCATTCACTCGAGATAACTTTGATTTCCAATGCAAATTTACATGTACATGGTCGGAAAAAATGAATTAACGTTGGTACACGCGCCGTATTGAAAATATGCAGGGGTTGGCTGAAAAGTTCTAGGTTTATTTGTAAAAGAACCATACATTTATATTCCTTCGTAGTCCCCTTGGAGATATACACACTTTTGCCAACGATGGTGCAAGCCATGGATGCTGGTCAGGTAGAAATTTTATTCAGCCAAACTAAAAATGTCGTTCACAGCTGGCTCAACGTCATCATTACGAGGAAAATGACGGCCGGCTAGTTCCCTTTTCATGTTTATTAACAGGTCTCACCTTTGGTTCGAAATCTGGAAAAAATTCACCAGGTTCTGCTTCAAAGCGGCACAAATTGTCAGATGACTTCCATCTTGCAGAAACTTTTGTCATTCCTAACTCGTTGGCTTTAATGAGCTGAACCCTCTCATGAAAGATGCATACCCACCATACTAGCAATATGCCGAGTGGACATCATGTCAAGTACACTTGTAATGGTTTCCTTGTTAGAGAGAGAGATGGTGTTTAACGTCCACTCTGGGTCATTTCGAGACTAACATATCGTTTAATTTTGTTTCAATAATTCGCTTGTGCCTAGGTCTTTAGCAGTGCGAGGAAACTGGAGGACCCGGAGAAAACCCATGAGGTTGGACAGGCACGCACGTACTAACCATTCGACATTACGTATTTCATAATGAGACTGCAAAGGTGCTTATTTAGAGACACCTGTCGTGATTGATCTTCCCATCAACATATTTTGAGGTTTGAATTCTAAAACTCTTAAAGCATTTTAAAATAATATAAGCCATCGTCTAAAACTGGAATTTTTATGGTGATTTATTAGCCCAATAAATTACAGCAACAACGTACTTGTGGTACACCACTCTATAAAATAAATGTCCTGTATTTCTGAAAGCGCCCCATATTCGAACAATAGGGATACTGCGACTTGATGTCCGGGATCGTTTATTTTCCGTATATTTTTTTTTATTTGCTGTAAAAATTAGAACTTCCGGAACAGTTGCCACGAAACAAAGAAATGCTGTGTACTGATATACGAGAAGGTGTATATTTCAAATGCCTTATAAAGACATGTATTATTCAACAATAAGCGAATATTTAACCAATTAAGTGATGCGTCATCTCGTCTCTTTAGTGCATAGCATTTCTTCGTTTCACTGTACTTCTAATCTCTACAGCAGGGTAACAAATACCCATCGGAATCTGGGAAGGTTGAGGCATCAGATTATCACTAAATGTCTCCATAGCCAACAGTTTTGTACACATCCTCGCCTTGGCATTAATTAATGTGCTTTTAATAAACATTTACCATCGGTAAACAAATCGTGTACCGTGCGTTTCAACAAGGGACTCGAAAGCATGCGCAATAAATACTATCAGTGTTGACTTGAATAACTAGGTACTAGAGATTGCAATTCGACTGAGACTTCTGGCGTATTTCGTCGGACGTAACTGATTTCTAATTAGAGTAAAAAGGACAGGATTGAATATTTGAATATAAATGAGTTTTTATACATTCATTCAGCCCCTTTAAATTGTTTGCCAGAGAGAATAACGTTTGTTTAAGGGTAAAACGCTGTTGAGAAATACAAAAGTGCCGGTGCTTAAACATTCCTCAACAATATTAAGTATTTTTACAGCTTCTGATTCGACTTGTTGTACTTACATTGAAGTATTTTGGAATTCTAAAAAAAAATATATCTGTTTAATGTTGTGTTAAAAAAAAATCACTTAAAATGTCCTACCTTAGGGCCGAGCAAATAACTAAATATACATGATACATTTCCAAACAACCGTGACCGAAGCTGCTTTATATGGTGTGTGGATAAAACCAGACTTATTTCATAACAAAAAACAATCTGATTAAAACACAGATCCTATTCGTATTTAATTGTTCAAATTTCGTTTAAATTGTTTTACTACACTAGGATCTGGAAGAGTTGTTATATTACCGACATGGAACTTGTAGATTGACGGTCTACGATTTTATTTCATTAATTACGAAACTTACCTGACGAACATTAGGATTTCTATCTCGTTATTATTGAACTCACCCGGAAGTTAAAATCATGCGCAAACCGGTCTTCCTACTACATCCGGTTTGGCGCCATGATCCCCAGTTTTCTTTCTCGGCGACTAGAAAGAAGTCGTTTTATTTTTCGCTCGTGGCTTCTAGTCTTTTTGTTAGTTATTATGGAAGAAGCAGGCCACAGTACGCGTAGCACAGAAGGTGATGTTATGTCACAGGATGACGATTTTTTGGACGAATCTGAACGAGAAAGTCGGGGTAGGTCTGATGAAAAAAGTAAACATTGTAGTGGTGGTAGTACTAGAAAAAGAAAATCTAAATACGAATTGTTGGACGAGACGTGGAACACAAAGTTCGCTTCATTAGACGATAAATTTGATAGCCTTTTTGAGCCCATCAGAAATCAGGGAAGTACCGCAAATGGTGACAAAAACTCTGATGAAAATAGACAAGAGTCACAAAGACATGTCGATAATCCACCTAGGCATTCCTCAGAAGAGGAAAATGACGAGGATTATATTTCTTTGGCGCCAGGGCAAGATGAAGTTTGGGGCTCGGCGTCAGATCATGAAGACACAAAGTCTGATGATGATAAATTTCAGGACAAGACAAGAAAATGTCTGTTCGAGATTTTTGGCGAAGATGCCATTGCTAAGAAAACTGAGAAGAAGAAGGTGATTGAAATTGACAGTTCTCAGATAGAAGTTTTGTTAGGTCACTGGCGTTGTGACAAGCCTAACTCTATCACAGCTTTGCTGATGAAGACACGGAAAAGTTTCTTCAAGTTCCGTCACTGGATGATTTGATTGGACGCTGTTTAATCAAAAAACACAACAATAAAGCTGCTTTTTCAAAAACAGGAAAAAGTTTATTTACTCAACCATATAAAATGTTGGAAAAAATTGCCCATAGAGGTCAACAAGCGTCTTACATGGGTATTATCATTAATATGTATATGCAACAAAGTTTAGGGACTTTGATTGAACTTTTTAATGATGACAAACCAAATATTGACAATGCTAGGAAGCATATAAGGGACATTTTTGCCATGTCGACTAAAAGTTTTGACCAATTGGGTCGAGCAGGAGCTTTCCACCATATTGTGAGAAGACAATTAAGTATGACGGATACTTCTCTTTTTCAGTTAGAAGATTCCAGAGACTTATCAGATTTACCGCTCTCAGCGGAAGGAGTCTTTGAGGACAAGTTGGAAACTACACTAAAGTCTAGGAAAGAAAAAAATAAGACTTTAGAGGATTTATTACCTGATTTTCCGAAGTATGATAAAAAGCGGAAAGCAAGTTTTAGTACAAATACTAATCCCCAAAGAAATTGTCTGGAAAAAGATAAGGGGTCTTCTGTTAAAGATGATTTTCGAATACCTCGAATTTCACATAATAAAGGATTCAGGAAAAGTTTTGATAAGTCACAGGCACCAGAGGGTGAAAGACAAGTTAAAACAGAAGGTTTCTATAAAAAGCCGTCCTTTCCTGTTAGAGGAGGAAGGACATTTAATAAAAGATGACAAGGTAAGAGATTTGATTGTGTTTCCGGAGTTACCGGTCGGTGGACGCATGTCTCATTTTTTACCAGAATGGAAGAAAATTACAGCAGACAAATGGGTTTTGTCAGTAATAAGAAATTGGAATTTGTGGAAATACCCCCCTTTTCAGGGATAAGAAAAACACATGTCAGTGTCAAACACACAGAATTATTAGAAAACGAAAGAAAGGTGCTTTTAGAAAAAGATGCAATAGAAATTGTACCCCAAAATCACATACACAAAGGTTTAAATTTAAAACCACTAAACCGATATCTCCGAAAACAACATTTCAAAATGGATACAATGGCGAAAGTTTTAAATCTTGTGAAACAGGGAGACTGGGCTTTTTCCTTGGACTTACAGGACGCTTATCTGCATATCCCAATTTTTCAAAATCACAGAAAGTTTCTGAGGTTTGCTTTGGGGGAAACAGTTTATCAGTTCAAAGTTCTATGCTTTGGCCCAACAAGCTCCCCGCGAGTTTTCACGAAAATTGTATTGGTTGTGGCAGAGTTTTTGAGAAAACAAAGCATAAGAATGGCAGTATACTTGGACGATTGGCTGTCAGTCAATCAGAGCAGATCAAAGCTCCTGGAAAATCAGCAAACAATTACCAGTCTTCTTGTTCGTCTAGGGTTCTTGATAAATATAGAAAATTGTTGTCAGCGTCAGGTACACAGAATGATTGCAGATGTAAATTTAGACAATTCAGTAGCTGGTGTTCTGAACATGAAGTTGATCCCTATGAGGCTTCTTTAAAAAATTGTGCAAATTTTTTAACATATCTGTTTGAAAAGGGTTTAAAATACAGAACAATAGCGGGATATCGCTCTATGTTGTCTTCGATATTATCACCTATTGATAATTCACCTGTGGGACAACATCCTTACATCATAAGGCTTATAAGAGGAGTTTTTAATTCAAGACCTCCTGTACGTAATTTACTTCCTGAATGGGACCTCCCATTAGTGTTGGAGATGTTAAAGAAACCCCTGTTTACACCAGCAAAATGTGCAAGTTTGAAGTACATTACGTGGAAGGCAGCTTTTTTGGTTGCAATTGCGACGTTTAGAAGGTGCAGCGATTTGCAGGCTTTAAGAATAGGAGAGGGGTCGATTAACATACAGGAGAAGCGTATAACGTTTTTACGTCATGGTTTGTCGAAACAAGACAGACCTTTTCACAATAATTCAAAAATTGTGGTGCTGTCTTTTCCGGACAGTAAACTCTTAGATCCAAAGAGAGCCTTGTATGTGTATTTGAAGAGAACAGAGAGTTTTAGGTCGAAAGACGGTCAGAGGGAATTCAAACTTTTTCTAACGATTAATCAACCTCATAGGCCGGTGTCGACTCAAACAATCTCTTCTTGGATTGTAAAAACTATACAGATGGCATATAAACAAAGTAAAAAAG
Organism: Patella caerulea; assembly: GCA_036850965.1. NCBI lineage: Eukaryota > Metazoa > Mollusca > Gastropoda > Patellidae > Patella > Patella caerulea. The sequence goes on along the minus strand of JAZGQO010000001.1, from coordinate 40,768,742 downwards.
AAATAGCAAATCTTAACTAGGTCAGTGGGGCCGTCATGGGCTTTGTTTAAAGGAGCAAATATGAAAGATGTGTTAGATAGTGCAGATTGCAGTAAGGCAACAACTTTCACAAATTTTTATTTGAAAAATAGGTTGCCAGGCAACGAAACATACGCCCACACAGCAGCCAAATCGTCCGGGCAGTCAACAAGAATTGTCGCATATTAAAGAATTATCAAAAAATCATTAGAATTTGTTTGGTTTTTATAATCAAACGGTTTTTTTAAATCATATAATAATTGTGACCTCCAGAGGCACCACAAGCTAAAAAGGGTGATTTTTCGTACAATCAGGGGACATAATTCAGGAAATAATGACCCGATGGGCGCAAATATTGAAAGGAACCAAGATCTTTGGGTTTAAAACATACCTGTCAAGTTTCATCAAAATCGACTCAAAATTGTGACCTCTATAGGGTCCACAACCTTGATATAACATATTTTCACACTATTCGTGTACAAACGGCGGCCATTTTGTCCGTCAATTCTAGTCCGGTTTTCATGTAATTCAAACTCTCTCTTCTTTACCATGTGACGGTGATATAGTCAAACGTTTTTTTAAATCGGATAATAATTTTGACCTCCAGAGGGACCAAAAGCGAACAAAAGCGATTTTTCGGACAATCCGGGGACATAATTCAGGAAGTTATGATCCAATGGGCGCAAATATGCAAATATCGAAAGGAACCAAGATCTTTGGGTTATAAACATACATGTCAAGTTTCATCAAAATCGGTTCAAAATTGTGACCTCTATAAGGTCCACAACCTTTATATAACATATTTTCACAATATTCGTGTACAAACGGCGGCCATTTTGTCCGTCAATTTTGGTCCGATTTTCACAAAATTCATACTCAACCTTCATAACCATGGAACGGTGATATAATCAAATGTTTTTTTTAAATCGGATAACAATTTTGACCTCCAGAGGGACCACAAGCTAAAAAGGGCAATTTTTCGGACAATCAGGGGCCATAATTCAGGAAGTTACGATCCGATTGGCGCAAATATCAAAAGGAATCAAGATCTTTGGGTTATAAACATGCATTTCAAGTTTCATCCAAATCGGTTCAAAATTGTGACCTCTACACTGTTCACAACCTTGATTTAACATATTTTCACACTATTCGCGTACAAATGGCGGCCATTTTGTCCGTCAATTTTGGTCCGATTTTCACGAAATTCAAACTCGACCTTCAAAACCATGGAACGGTGATATAATCAAACGGTTTTTTAAATCGGATAACAATTTTGACCTCCAGAGGCACCACAAGCTAAAAAGGGCGATTTTTCGGACAATCAGGGGCCATAATTCAGCAAGTTACGATCCGATTGGCGCAAATATCGAAAGGAATCAAGATCTTTGGGTTATAAACATGCATTTCAAGTTTCATCCAAATCGGTTCAAAATTGTGTCCTCTACACTGTTCACAACCTTGATATAACATATTTTCACACTATTCGCGTACAAAAGGCGGCCATTTTGTCCGTCAATTTTGGTCCGATTTTCACGAAATTCAACCTCGACCTTCATAACCATGGAACAATGATATAATCAAACGTTTTTTTAAATCGGATAACAATTTTGACCTCCATAGGGACCACAAGCTAAAAAGGGCAATTTTTCGGACAATCAGGGGCCATAATTCAGGAAGTTACGATCCGATTGGCGCAAATATCGAAAGGAACCAAGATCTTTGGGTTATAAACATGCATTTTAAGTTTCATCCAAATCGGTTCAAAATTGTGTCCTCTACACTGTTCACAACCTTGATTTAACATATTTTCACACTATTCGCGTACAAATGGCGGCCATTTTGTCCGTCAATTTTGGTCCGATTTTCACGAAATTCGAACTCGACCTTCATAACCATGGAACGGTGATATAATCAAACGGTTTTTTAAATCGGATAACAATTTTGACCTCCAGAGGGACCACGAGCTAAAAAGGGCAATTTTTCGGACAATCAGGGGCCATAATTCAGGAAGTTACGATCCGATTGGCGCAAATATCGAAAGGAACCAAGATCTTTGGGTTATAAACACACATGTCAAGTTTCATCCAAATCGGTTCAAAATTGTGACCTCTACGCTGTTCACAAGCTAAAAAACGTGATTTTTCGTACAATCAGGGGCCATAACCCATGAAGTTACAGTCCGATACATGCCAATATCGAAAGGAACCGAGATCTTATGGTGATAAACCTATATTTTAAGTTTAATTGAAATCGGATAAAAATTGTGACCTGTAGACTGTTCACAAAAAAATGTGGACGGACGGACGGACGGACGGACAGGGGCGACGACAATATACGTCCACATAAAAATGTGGGCGTATAAAAATGTTTTAACATTAAAATGTAAATTTTTTAAATTTATAGGTTGAAAGAGGAAGAGTGTCGGTACATTTATATTAATGGTGATGGTTTTTTATTAGTGGTGTTTATGGTCTGTAAATAAATGATCTAGTTAAAAGGGACGGAGAGTCTCATCTGTTGTTAGAAAGTAACCGTTTTAAAGCAAATATGGTTACATGTATGTAGAGGAATACATGGTTTTAAGATAAAAGTGGTATGTTCAGTATAGGGTCGTGGAGGAAACCTAGATAATCTGCAGACCTGGATTATTGCTTTTTAATCAATAGAAATCCTAATGTTCATATGTCAGGTAAGTTTCGTAATTTATGAAATAAAATTTCAAAATTTGGACAAAAGTTCAAATTTTATGAATAAATTATACTTACCTGCCATATGTAACAACCCACCCAACCTCCCCAGATTTATTTCTTTAAGGTTTCCTCATGGTGTCTTTCTAGCGCCGTGAGAAAACTCGGGATCATGGCGCCAAACCGGATGTAGTAGGAAGACCGGTTTGCGCATGATTTTAACTTCCGGGCGAGTTCAATAATAACGAGATAGAAATCCTAATGTTCATATGTCAGGTAAGTATAATTTATTCATAAAATTTGAACTTGTGTCCAAATTTTGGATATAAATTTCAAGATGCTCGGTTTATGGTCTATTCACTTTCACAATCATTTTGGATTGCCTGTACTGATCTTCTTCTTAAAGATCACACTCTTTTAAAATAAAACAAAAAATATGGTTCCGTCAAATCAAGTATTTTTGGGCCAAATGTGGACAAGAAATCTGATCGAGAGCATCGCCTCCCTTAGAGAAAAGACCAGTCACATAAAACATTTCCTTTACGTGACAAATGTTCCAGACAGTTGTTATCTAATGTCACTCAAGTGGGCTATTCAAATGTAATGTTGAAATCAGGAAGTAAAATACATACTAGACGTGTGTGTATATATGGCTGGTATGATAACCCTACAGAATGTCACTTCTTTATAACTAACAGTACCAGGAACGAACAATAGATATTTAAGAACAACTGAACTGCTAGTACAATTTATGCTATGGTGTTCTATATAATAATACATCGATATATTGCAGTTAATTTATTAAATTCGTGCGAAATGCCTGAAATAGAAAACTATGTATATTGTATTGTTATTTCCAATACAAGTATGTCAATTTTGGTATCGGTATATATAATATTGAAAATAGAGGCACCCTCTCTGACAAGAAAAATACTGGATTCGTGGAAAAACTTCCATGTGTAGCCAAATGAGTCTGACTTTCCGCTCGAATGAGGCAATGGTTGCACGCGTAGATTGTCTCACGTAAGGGAGCACTTGATGTATAATCCGAGAATTTACTTCGACTTTGATGTTTATGTTGAATGGACAGTGATTTTTGACATCGTCTTTTATTTGTACCGAATTCTCCCCTGACACGACATCCGTTGCTTGTTAGCACGGCCACAAAGTGACGTGACACAAACATGATTTCTCCTTAACGTCCACATTCAGTGCCGGACTGGTGGAACGAAGACCCACCTGTCCGGTCATTCACCAAGCCCACACAAGTAAGCACGATTGCGCCGAAGGCACGCGAAGGTTCGAGGGGGTCTGAGGGGTTCTCACCCTAGGAAAATGTAGAAAATTGACAACCGCAAACCCATTTTCCAAGTATTTCAGACGAAAGCTTCCGGACACCTGTTACCACTGTTTGTCGTGTATTTTGTACACGGGGAGCGGTTCATTTGCTGATTGCACTATTTTGCCAATAACGTTTTTTTAGGACTTCGAATTCTGTCTAATGGTTTGGATTGTTCGTACTTGGTTTTATTTTATTATTCCTATATTTTCTTTTTCTTGTCCTGTCGTCTCCTTCTTTCTGGTCTTTCCCACCCTTCTCCTTTCTTTTTCTTTACAGACTAAGGCCCACATTTTTTATGAGCTTAGGCCCAGCTGTCACGGACGGACAGGTGGGCCCGGGTCCGGCACTGTCCACATTCATAACGTGAACTATCTTGCCGTCGTCTCTGTGTGTATCTGTGGGGGTGGGGGGTGGTACCTACCGGCCGAAATTCTTAACTGATTGCCTTGAACATTTGTATACTTATTCCTTTTACCCTAAGGATGACCCCTATAGTATTATTATTACAGCATAACATATTCAGGGGCACTTTACAAAGTGACAATGTAATCATAAATAAACAACAAGATTATGGACATGTTAACGATTGTATACAGTCAGTTAAAAGCCTGACTAAATAAATGTGTTTTAATTTGTTTTAAAAAGGATATAGAGATGTACAACATCTTAAACTAAATGGTACATTATTCAATAAAACAGGTGCTTGATAACTAAAAGAGCGCTGAGCATAAGAGACTAGTTGAACAGTTTCGGGCTTTAGAATAGAAGTAGTTTATCTGATGTACATAATGTTCGGCCAGGTATATAAAGTTCTAAAAGATCTGAGTGGCAAACAGGAGCTAGATTATTTAAACATTTAAAAGCAAGTAATGGATCGTCTTGAAAACTGTTCATACTTATTCCTTATACCCCAAGGATCACCTGTATTATATTTTGGTGTATGTCCGGTCCTCTGGGGCAGAACTGAGCCCATTTCTCCTCGAATACTGTGTTTGAAAGTGATTTAAAGCAAAATTCTGAAAGATTAAATGCTGTGAATACTTTTTTACGACTCCATTTTCATGTGGACGTATATTGTCCTCGCCTCTTTACGTCTGGACATCCACAGTCCAAATTTTGTTTGTGGACACTCTACAGTCGTGGCGAAAAGAATAGGACCACACTTGAAATGGGGGGGGGGGAGGTTGTTAAATCGAAAATTTTCGACCTGCTACACGAGGACATATTCAATTTCATTACTGCAAAGTCTGAATCGGACCTTGAAAAATAGTTTTGACAATCCAATATGGCACAAATTCAAGATGGTGGATACAAACATGGCCACCATTTTGTACAATCTCATACATAATCATGTGACAACTTGAAAATAAAAACCAAATGTAGTGCTTCAAATACTGGCAGACAAAAAGTATATGGAAACTGCAGGCCTTTAAAGTGGAATATTGCCAAACAAATTGATGGTCATCGAGAATATGATGTACCTACTAGACCGACTAGAGCTAGTAAAGATCTGCGAAGTAATGACTGCTGAATCTATTCTATCAGAAATTTTACAAGAACATTTTACACGTCTATTTAAAATATTTTGTGAGGATAAAGATTTTAGAATGCGTTTAGAAATTTTGAAATATCAAAAATAATTATTAAGTCAATAATCAGACTCAGTATCATTAAAAACTTATAAAAAACAACACGCAAATCAGTTTACTTTGAGGAAAATATCAGCCAAATAGCTCTTTGAATGTCTACAGATACAAGGAAATGACGGATAATTGTCGTAAGAGGACCCCCCCCCCCCCCCGCTCAACCCCCTCGCAGCGGCGTGCCCCGTCTCCCCGCAGTAAGTGCCCTCATTTTGCGGCGCCCCACCCCTTTTCAAAATTTCTAGATCCGCCCCTGCAAATCACCCTTGACATAATTATTTCTGTGGACTATTACGCCAAAAACCGCTATTTTGGGGTGGAGATTGGGTTAGGAACCTTCAGGGGGTATGTACAGGCCACAATTCTTATCCGATTTTGACGGAACTTGAAATATAGGTTTATGCCCAAAAAACTCGATTCCGATTCATATTGAAATGTATCGCATCGAAACTTCGTGCATTATGGCCCCTGATTGTGCGAAAAAATTACGTTTTAAGCTTGTGGACTCTCTAAGAGGTCACAATTTTCATTTGATGAAACTTGAAATGCATGTTTATAACCAACAGATCTTGTTCCCTTTTGATATTCGCGCATATCGGAACGCAACTTCCTGGATTATGGCGCCTGATTGTACGATAAATCACGTTTTAGCGTGCGGCCGAGGTCATGGTTAGAGGCCACAATTTTGATCCGAATTTGAAGTACATGCTTATACCCCACGCATCTTGATTCTAATAGATATTCCCGCAGATATTGTAACTTCTTGAATAATGGTGCTGATTGTACGAAAAATCACGTTTTAGACTGTGGTTCCTTCAGAGGTAACAATTTTTATCCGATTCAAAAATAACGTTTGAATAGTTACACCCTAATGATGGTTGGGTTCGAATTTCGTAAAAATGGGACCAAACCTGCCGGACAAAATGGCCGCCCGTCGCACGCAAAAAGTGTAACTATATGGTATATCAACAGGTTGTGTGACCAGAGGACACAATTTTAATCCGATTTTTATGAAACTTGAAATGCATCTTCATAACCCAAAGATCTTGGTTACGCATATCCTATTGTCATTTCCTGAATTATGGCCCATGATTGTACGAAATCACGTTTTTAGCTTGTGTTCTCTCTACAGGTCACCATATTTTACACGATTAAAAAAAAAAAAACGTTTGAATTCATCACCGTTACATGTTAATGATGGTTAGCGTCGCATTTCGTGAAAATCTGACCAAAACTGCCCGATATATGACCGCCCCTAGTACGTAATTCAGTAGTGTAAATATATGATATATCAAGATTTTGAATCGTCTGGAGGCCACAATTTTTATCCGCTTCTGGTGAAACTTGAAATACATTTTTATATCCCAAAGATCGTGTATCGGGTTTTAACTTTCTGAATTATGATTATACGAAAAATGAAGTTTATAGCTTGTGGTCCCTGTAGAGGTCACAATTTGTGTCCGATTTAAATTTAAAAAATGCGTTTGAATATATCACTGTTAGTGTTACGACCTAATGATGACTGAGGTGGCGTTTTGTGAAAATCAGACCAAAACTGCCGAACAAACGGCTTTGGCATTATCTACTTTCGAACTATTATAGCAAAAACGGCCAGCTCTTTATCCAAATTTATCTTATCTTTAACAATCAATATTCTACGGAAGACCATTAGAATCAATCAACAGAAAAACAGAGTTCTGACTTTCTTGTAACTATACAAGATAGCAATCTTGTTATTAGCGATCTTGTAATTATAGTTATATAAACTAGGGAGGGGGGGGGGTACGGTGGCTAAGTGGATAAGGCGCTGGTTCACTAGCCTGGAGGTCGGGTGTTCGATCCTGCATTGCCCGAGAAAGTTCATCTCGATTTTCCGGCGTGATTTCCCATTGTCAGTGATGCAGAAGGAGGGCCTGGCAAGAACAGCTGCCTAGCTGTTCGGATGGAACAAAAAACCGAGGTCCCGTGTACACATTGGAGTGTACGTAAAAGGTTCCTTGGCAGTTGGAATTCGATATAAAAGTAGGCCAAAATTTCCCTACCAGCACACTGTATGGCGTATGCCCGTCTTCCATTAGCCCAGGTTAGGTGCAAAAGAGTAGGTCGTTGAACCCATATGGTTATCTTGTCGTCACACAATACGGCGAAGCCCTTTATTAATTTATTTCAAGGTCGCCATGTACTGATTTATCGAATAGCTGAGACACCGCACGAACTTATACAGTGAAATACTTCACAATAGTCCAGTATTTCACTGGTATAAATAAAGTACTATTGGCAAGTTGACCGTACGATTATATGAAATAATGTTACGCCAACATCAAAGGGTGACGTCACATCTGTAGTTTAATGGTCGAGTGCGAGACATTAAGTAATATATTGGTATGTCAATATATTACGCAATGTCTTGCACGAGACAATTAAACAACTTAAAATACAAACACAATCCAGCACGTGCATTTCAATGAAATACGTCACTCGGTTACGCTATATCAACTTGTATGAATAATGTACGGTTGGTAAGTTGCCCGGACGATTATTTGAAATAATGGTACGCCAACATCAAAAGAAGGACGTCTCATCTGCATATTAACTTCATATGACCGCATTGACACAATCTATTAATATCACGATTTGTCCATTTCATTCTCCCCTTATAGTCACAGAATGCCATTTATATTTCAAAGCAAAGTTTGGTTATAATTGTGTTTGTTTTTTGGGGGGTTTTGGTTTTGTTTTTTTTTTTTTTTTTACTTTACATGGTTTTTATTGTCTGCATAAGTTGCGCGAGGATCTCATTGAAAATAGCATACTATGTACAGTGCTATAAAGGCTGAAGACCACAATTAATTTCTCCACGGACTTAAATATTAATTCCGGTCTCTTTGGCTGGCTCAAATTTATAAAAGAACGTCTCTAACTATTTTGCATCGAAAATAAAGAAAGAAAAAATCTTGGACCATCCAACCAAAAATCGCGTAATGTTGACGAATCCATTATGCTACTGGCGATATTTTCTAATTTAAATTATGTTTTCATTTCGTTTATCATTAGCTCTGGTTTTTTCCACTGCTTACAGCTGGAACGCATTTTCACTATTTCCGCCATTAATTAAAATAAGTTCGATAACGTCCAGACAGGCTCCCGGGGTGTTCTGTGAGCTTCGCCAAGCTGCGCTCATAAAAAGCAAATTCCGGCCATTTGTGTTTTTTTTTCCGGTGACAAAAGAACTGCATATCATCAGAAAAAAGAGAAGAGAAGACAGGAACGATTAGATGCCACAGGGCAAGATATTAACCTGTTCCCGATATTTACCGCTAGAGCGGCCATTTCTTGAAATTCAATTTTTATACACTTACATTTCCATGTGGACCTTTATTGTCGTCACCCCTGTCCATCCGCCCAGAATTTTTGTGAACAAATCCGTGCCCAAATGGGTCAAATTGGCCAAAATCCAATATGACCGCCAGATTTGAAGGGGAAAGTCAAATGTTATCCAATTATCATAATATGATCGGGTTTGGTATCTATATATGTGTTTTTAGGGTGCTGAATCCATTTCCATGCCAATTTTGGTGATTAGTGATACCCATGAGTCAATATGAGGAAACATTCAAGATGGCGGCCATTTGGAGTGAGAAATTTCGATCAAGTTTGGTGTCAAAACAGTAAATATACTGTACTACTCAAAGATGCATTATATAAGATTTAGATAAAGGACCGACCATTATTTCTATAATAGTTCCAAAATAGATAACTAAATTAAAATTTAATATGTTGAAAACTTCATTCAAATTACTTTATTCTGAGATAATTGGTACATTCGTTTATTATATGGTATCATAACTTGTATTGAAACAAAATAAATGCCTTTACCACAAACAATGGAGTATAATCCATTAGTTTCACTTTTATTTTAATGTGAATTAATTGTATGAAATATGTTAGGTGTAGTACCTTTTCGCGGTAAGATTAACTGTAAATTTAAGGACGTTTCATGTCTGTGACATTTTAGCAATCACATAATTACAAAACTTGCGTGTGGAATCAGCACAGTGGACGTGTTTATGCTTGGTCACTGTTACTTGATCATAAATAAAACATATTAAGTATTTGAAATACTTTATCTAGACACATATATATCAGAATAACATAAAATGGCGGAAAACCAAGTCTTCTCGATAGAGAATGAGAACGAGACCGCTCCTATAAATCTAGTGGTTAAACGGAGATAAGTACATTTATCAATGGAAATTATTGCTTTATACTTAGCTACATCCCCCCATTTTCTAGAATGAAATTATGGAGATTTCACAAATTACTTAAACTTAAATTAACAATTAATGCTTCTTGCATTAGTAAGTGAATAATCACAAGTAAATATATTCAAAAAGTTAGTTTTGGTATCTTGTAGTCGGTCTAGAAACTCGTCCACTCTTTGTTACATTATACTGTTACATAAAACTCGTCTTCTCCTCGTTATTAGTGAGGTCTGTGCCGGGATTGCGCAGCTGTTGATTATTAGGTTCGGTTCGGGGAATGATTACATTTCAAGGTGGAAAACGAACAGGTATCCAGGGTGCTATTTCCTCGTATTGTTGAACACACTCTTTTTGGACATGGAGTAGATGACGCCGGTTTCTTCGGAGAGTGCGGCCTTGATAGTGGACAAAGTATGACCTAGGCGTATTGGTAACTGACGTGACCGTACCAACTTTGTTGTATCCCTTGTCAGTCTGAATCCGGACGGTATTCCCTGGCTGCAATTCGGGAAGAGGTCTACTGTTTTTGTCATAAGTTGACTTTTGTTGAGCGCGTAGATTGGAAAGTCGATTAAAGACAATTCAGTGGTCGATGCTGGCTTGAGATAATAACGATGAAGATATTGGCATTGTGGGCTTAGTTCGTCGTCCAAAGATACGCTGTGCCGGAGATCCTAAAATGCTATCAAAGTTCTGATAACGGTCGAGTTCTAGAAATGTTTTAAGATTAAAACATGTTACGCCACTTTTTATCATTTCCTGGAATTTCTTTTGTCAACGGAATGCACAAAACATTTCTTTGATGGTAAATGGGTAACAAGGTGACTCTTTTTCTCTGATCTTATGCGATTACAAATAATTAAACAGTTTGGTCCCCTGGCCAAGTATTACGCATGGAAAACTATATTTCCATTCGCATTCACTGACAGCCATAGCTGGTTACATTGTGGAAAACAGGGGACTACCGCGGCGCAATTAATAATTATGATTTAAAATCGTTTCCTATTTCATACTATACCAACCTTTTGTGTAGAATTATTGGTCGCTGCGATCCAATAGTAAATGGTGTTGCCCGTCTGTTTGATTAGTTAAATACGCATTATGCAAGAGCAAAAGCTGCCTATGGCAGGTCTTTCCTTGGATCTGAAATGTTTTCTAAAGTTTTAACTAGACATTAATTAACTGATCAAAGCCTTAATCAACCCTCGATGGCATCGTGTTTCTCCGATATTAAACAGATTAGAACGGTTCAGCGATATTTTGATTTAATCAAATATGGAGGGCCGACTTAGCTTCGATCAAGCAGTACGGTGGTTGAAATTATTGCACACGTACACGTTTGTCAAACCTTCAAAGGCTAAAGAAATTTAATTTTCTAAATATTCATTTTACATTATCTGCTTTCTAACTATTATAGCAAAAATGGCTAGTTCTTTATCTAAATCTTACATAATGTATCTTAGGATAGATAAATAACGCCACACTTGCAATAAATTATTTTGAATGAAATTTTCAAATTATTAATTTTACATTACATGTATCTACTTTCGAACTATTATAGCAAGAATGACTAGTTCTTTATCTAAATCTTTCATAATGTATCTTGAAGAGGATAGATAGATAACGCCACACGTCAGTACAAATAAAATACCATATTATGTTCATACCGTTCATACCAATATCCGTCGAGGGGATAACATATTAAATGTAAAGTTTAATTGTTGTTGAAATAAGTTCTATGAAAATACATTCAAATTAAACTCGCGGTGATCTATAATCAAATGATTCTTTTAAAGATAGGCTGGCACTGCCAGACAGGATACGCCCACATTTTCGAGAGATGAATAGAGAACAAGCAATACCGAAAGTGATTTTTCCTACATCATTAAGTCCTGTATTTCATACTGTATTGGGGACAGCCATTTTGTTGGTCAGTTCCAGTCTGCTATTCATGAAATTCGAAGCCGACAATGATTATGGTGTGACGGTACACAACCTAGAAATGTGACTTTTCGTCAAAATCGGATAAGAATTGTGACCTGTAGAGAGTCCACAACCATGATATACCATATTTTTACACTATTTGCGTACAAACGGCGACTATTTCGTCCGGCAATTTTGGTACGATTTTCACGAAATTCGAACTCAACCTTCCTTACGGTGCAACAGTAATATAATCAGAGTTTTTTTTTTAAATCGGATAATAATTGTTCGAGAGATAGATAGAGAACAAGCAATACCGACAGTGATTTTTCCTACGATCAAAGGCCATAATTCATTAAGTTACAATTTGATATGCGCAAATATCGAAAAGAATAAAGATCTTTAGGTTATAAACATGTATTTCAGGTTTCGTCAAAATCGAATTAAAATTGTGACCTCTACAGGGTCCACAACTTTGATATTCCATATTTTTACACATTTCGCGTACAAACGGCGGCCATTTTGTCTGACAATTATGGCCCGATTTTCTCGAAATTCGAACTCAACCTTCCGTAGGGTGTAACGCTGATAGAATCAAACGTGTTTTTTTTTTTTTTAAATTGGATAATAATTATGACCTCCAGAGGGACCATAGACGATTTTTCGGACAATCAGGGGCCATAATTCAGGAAGTTACGATCCGATATGCACAAATAACGAAAGGAACCATGCATTTCAAGTTTCATCAAAATCGAATTAAAATTGTGACCTATACAGGGTCCACAACCATGATATACCATTTTAAACAGTATTCGCGTACAAACGACGGCCATTTTGTCTGTCAAGTTTTGTCCGATTTTCCCGAAATTCAAACTCAACCTTCTTTGGGGTGTAACGGTAATATAATCAAACGTTTTTTAAATCGGATAATAATTGTGACCCCCCATAGGGACCACAAGCTAAAAAAAAAGCCGATTTTGCTATAATCAGGGGCCATAATTCAGGAAGTTACGATCCGATATGCGCAAATATCGAAAGGAACCAAGATTTTTTTTTTTTTATAAACAATATTTTATTCAGGATGTCTGAATGGGATTGGGGAACAGGCTTAGCCTATGTAAAACCCCTCTCCCTAAATAGTATACATACATAATATTAAAACAAAGGAACAAGATGGGTGTATATACACAGTTAAAATGGCAAACACATACATAAATATATTTAAATACAAATATGATTGTACAGATGGAAATATACAGTATATATTAATGGTCACATCATCTCGTAAATTTAAAACTAATATTGTAAATTAAAACTGCTAATGATTAAAATCTGTTTGACATGTCAATAAACTTGTGGACTTGATTAAAAATGTTGTTGTTTACATCGGTACAGTGGTTTGGGGAACCGAACAAGAGACAGTTAATGTTTTTATGATCGTATTGTAATGTGTCTATGGTTGCCGTTCGTGCATTTGAATGTAAAGAGCATTGCAAGAAATAGTGATCTGGATCTTCAAAAATGTGACCACAGAGGCATGCAGGGCTGTCAGCAGCATGTCTGAAGTATTTGTGACCCTGTAGGTCAGAACATCGTAGTCTAAGTTTACAATGGATTATCTGGAGTTTCCGCTGACCATTGTAGTAAAAAGATGGTATTATTATATCTGATTTAGAGAGATGGTCAGAGAATATTTTGGAGAGTTCTTGAGTTTCTTGCAGGGAGACTGAGTTTATTCCACTCTCTTATACTGGATGGTATAAATGATTTAGAAAATATTTCAGTGCGACATCGAAATTCTCTAATTTTATCTTCGTTTCGAAATGAATATGTATTTGTTGGTTCTAGATTTATGAGATTCTTAAGATAGGGAGGGGTCAAGTTATTTATAATTTTGTATAATAATCTTAGTTTGTGTCGATTTCGTCGTTCTTTGAGTGGAATAAACCCAGTTTCAGCGTAAAGGGAAGCGTGGCTAGTACCTTTAACTGCCCCACAAATGGTGCGTAGTGCATCAAGCTGAAGGGATTCGAGATTATTAGATAAGTAGTCGGTGCACCCGTCCCAGATAACATCGGCATAATCAAAGTGTGGCAGAATGAAGGAAGAATATAAGGTATTTAGCGATTGTCTGTTTAAGCGGTATTTCAAGGAGCGTAAGCAGTTTACTAATTTTGATACTTTACTTATAATACTATCAATGTGGCTGTTCCATTTACAATTGGTTTGAAAAATAAGTCCAAGATGTTTGTGTTCCGTTACTTCCTTTATTCTATTTTTTTTTCATTAATAGGGGAGGTTTCGCAATGTTGCGTTTAGTCGTGAGGGTTAGGGTTTCTGTCTTTAGGGGGTTAAAAGAATTAGTCACTAGCCACGTTTCCGCCCATGCATTGATTTTTTGTAGATCTTTGTTAGGGGTGACTGCACATGCCTCTGGGTCTTCTATTATTATATACAGGGAGGTGTCATCTGCAAAATAGTCTTATGTTTGATTGTATATCAGTCACAATGTCGTTTATGTATAACAGAAATAATAGCGGTCCCAATACACTGCCCAAGATCTTTGGGTTATAACAGTATTCGCGTACAAACGGCGGCCATTTTGTATGACAATTTTGGTCCGATTTTCCTGAAATTCGAACTCAACCTTCCTTAGGGTGTAACGGTGATATAATCAAACGTTTTTTTTTTCAAATCGGATAATAATTGTGACCTCCAGAGGGACCGCAAGCTAAAAAGATAGACTGGCACTGCCAGGCAGGATACGCCCACATTTTCGAGAGATGGATAGAGAACAAGCAATACCGAAAGTGATTTTTCCTACATCATTAAGTTAGAATTTGGTATGTGCAAATATCGAAATGAATTAAGATCTTTGGGTTATAAAGGTGCATTTCAGTAGGCTTCAAATTTGACTGGGGATCATGTTGCTAAGTGGGTAAGATGCTGGCTCGATAAGCCTTGAGGTTGGGTGTTTGATCCCTGCATTGGGTGACAAAGTTCATCTAGATTTTCTTGCGTGGTTTCCCCTTGTTAGTGATGAAGATGACCTCACATGAACAGCTGTTAATTTTGGTCCGATTTTCACGAAATTCGACCTTAACCTTTATTACGATGTAACAGTGATATAATCAAACGGTTTTTTAAATGGAACCACCAGAGGGACCACAATCTAAAAGATAGGCTGGCACTGCCAGGCAGGATACGCCCACATTTTTGAGAGATGGATAGAGAACAAGCAATACCGAAAGTGATTTTTCCTACATCATTACGTCCTATATTTCATACTGTATTGGGAGTAGCCATTTTGTTGGTCAGTTCCAGTCTGATATTCATGAAATTCGAAGCTAACAATGATTATGGTGTGACGGTACACAACCTAGAAATGTGACTTTTCATCTAAATCGGATAAGAATTGTGACCTGTAGAGAGTCCACAACCATGAAATATCATATTTTTACACTATGGTCCGATTTTCTCAACCTTCCGTAGGGTGTAACGGTGATAGAGTCAAACGTTTTTTTTTAAATCGGATAATAATTGTGACCTCCAGAGGGACCATAGGCAATTTTTCGGACAATCAGGGGCCATAATTCAGGAAGTTACAATCCGATATGCGCAAATAACGAAAGTAACCAAGATCTTTGGGTTATAACCATGCATTTCATGTTTCATTAAAATCGAATTAAAATTGTGACCTATACAGGGTCCACAACCATGATATACAATTTTTTTAACAGTGTTCGCGTACAAACGGCGGCCATTTTGTATGGCAATTTTGGTCTGATATAATCAAACGTTTTTTTCAATCGGATAATAATTGTGACCTAAAAAAGGCGATTTTGCGTATAATCAGGGGCCAGAATTCAGGAAGTTACGATCCGATATGCGCAAATATCGAAAGGAACCAAGATCTTTGGGTTATAACCATGAATTTCAAGTTTCATCAAAATCAAAATCAAGTTTCATCAAAATCGAATTAATATTGGGACCTCTACAGGGTCCACAACCTTGGATATACCATTTTTTAACAGTATTTGCGTACAAACGGTGGCCATTTTGTATGGCAATTTTGGTCCGATTTTCCCGAAATTCGTACTCAACCTTCCTTAGGATGTAACGGTGGTATAGTCAAACTGGTTTTTTTAAATCGGATAATAATTGTGACCTCCAGAGGGACCACAAGCTAAAAAGGGTGATTTTTCGGACAATCAGGGGCCATAATTCAGGAAATTACGTTCCGACGGGCGCAAATATCAAAAGGAACCAAGATCTTTGGGTTATAAACATGCATGTCAAGTTTCATCAAACTCGGTTCAAAATTGTGACCTCTATAGGGTCCACAAGCTAAAAACATGATTTTTCGCACAATCAGGGGCCATAATCCATGAAGTTTTGATCCGATACATGCCAATATCGAAAGCAGCCGAGATCTTTTGGGGATAAACCTATATTTCAAGTTTCGTCAAAATCAGATAAGAATTGTGACCTGTAGAGAGTCCACAAACAAATTGTGGACGGACGGACGTCCGGACGGACAGGGGCGACGACAATATACGTCCACATAAAAATGTGGGCGTATAAAAAGGTCATTTTTTCGGACAATCGGGGACCATAATTCAGGAAGTTACGATCCAATGGGCGCAAATATCGACAGGAATCAAGATCTTTGGGTTATAAACATGCATGTCAAGTTTCATCAAAATCGGTTCAAAATTGTGACCTTTATAGGGTCCACAACCTTGATATAACATATTTTCACACTAATCGGGTACAAACGGCTGCCATTTTGTCTGTCAATTTTGGTCCGATTTTCACGAAATTTTACCTCAATCTTCATTACCATGTAACGGTGATATAATCAAACGGTTTTTTAAATCGGATAATAATTTTGACCTCCAGTGGGACCACAAGTTAAAAAGGGTGATTTTTCGTACAAACAGGGGCCATAACTCAGGAAGTTACGAATCAATGAGCGCAAATATCGAAAGGAACCAAGATCTTTGGGTTATAAACATGCATGTCAAGTTTCATCAAAATCGGTTTAAAATTGTGACCTCTATAGGGTCCACAAGCTAAAAACGTGATTTTTCGTACAATCAAGGGCAATAATCCATGAAGTTTTGATCCGATACATGCCAATATTGAAAGCAGTCGAGATCTTATGGCGATAAACCTATATTTCAAGTTTCGTCAAAATCAGATAAGAATTGTGACCTGTAGAGAGTCCACAAACAAATTGTGGACGGAAGTCCGTCCGGACGGACAGGGGCGACGACATAATACGTCCACATGAAAATGTAGGCGTATAAAAATGCAGATATTGTTTAAAATTACGGAAAACTGATATGGTGACAAACAGCGAATTCCTTGAGCGGATGCGTTTCCAATTTCTAAAAATTAACAACTATAAAACCCATTACACTTTCTTAAAATCAAATTGTAATTTCAGCAAAACAATATATTCAGTAAGCAGACGACGGTCTCCCTAGACGGTCTACATGCCTTTGCTTCCATGTATTCAGTTTTGTTTTGTTTCTGTGACGGTTGTAATGTGTGTCCTAATGCATTCAATATACTTCAATCCTCTTCTTTATTGATTTTAGTGCATTTAGTTTTTTGGAACTAGGCCTACTTCTTTGATACATTTAACGGTGTGGTTACTTGTATAACGGAATTTATACAACAATATGCTTGCATTCGTAATTCTTGCAACATATGACAGATCATGACTCATACTGACATTATATAATTATTTCCTTGGGTTTTATTTCCAACTTGTTTTCAAATATGAGTGAAGTACAACGCAGTGGACGCTTACGGCTAGCCCCAGGATCCATTCACTCTTTTTGAATTGTTTATGTTTGTGGTCTTGTCTGTATATTTGTTTTTGTGTAGAATTGTGTGTGGTGCAGTCCCCCTGCACTTACTATTATAGTCGAGTTCTGAAATGACGAAATTCTAAAACACTTATTCTAATTTTGGCATAACAATATATTTATAGCCGATTTCTGAAATGTTTAGTCTAATCATATAATGGGACAGATCGCAATGCTCATCACTTTGCACGAACAACACTTGGAATTCGACGGCAGTAAACAAATTGGCAAGAACTGAACAGTCGAAGAAATCTTATTTTGACTAGAGCGACAAGGGCTACCCAGTGTGTTAATCAGATCAATAAAAACACGATGGGAAAGTCAATCTGAATAAAATCGTTTTATTGGACTGATAAAAAGAAAATATCCATCCTGCAAATTTTCTATATAGATACACAATACAAGTATTTTGAGTGTCTGCCAGGTTATCTTGTGTTACTTATTTAACTAATCTTTTTTAAGAGTTTAATATCAGATCTATAAACATGATAGTTTGTTTGTCCAATAACGTCTTTTTAACACGCACACATTTTCATGTATAGAGGCGGGGGTGACTAGCCCCCCCCCCTCCCCACACACACACCTGTGTATAGGAATCCCAGGTCCTACAAGCTTCCACCGGGACATGCACGCGCATATACATATACATTAAATAGAATAAATAAAAGATTCTACTCTCAGGTATGTATATATATATATATATATATATATATATATATAATAAAATATAGGTAAATACAACTCCCAGTTAATATATATATAAACTAGAATAATCTATATTTAAATAACTATTACATTACTGCCAAGATCTTTAGACCTTATGGCGTCTTCAGGGCAAATATCTGAAGACGCCGTATGACCGAAAGATCTTGGCAATAATGTAAAAGTTATTTAAATATACATGTAGATTATCCCATCCAAATATTAGTATTTTTTTATGTGTGTATATATATATATATATATATATATATATATTATATATATATATATATAAACTAAATTAAAGAAAGACACCAAAATACTAATTTGACGGTTAGCACTTTCTGTTCGTACAGAACATCATCAGACCATTTTTATTTATGAAGAATTACGTAGAACAATAGACGCAACGTCATGACGTTACTATAAATATATCAAATACACCACAAAATATTATTTACACATTTTTACATTTAGTAAATTATCACTATAAAGAGAATTACTTCATCTCTTATTATAATATCCGTTTATTTAATTCGGGTTTGTACTTTTTGATGAAATAATTTTCTTTACATTCAAGTAAATCATTATTTAAAAAATTCAATTTGTACAAGGGAAATACATTGAATTTTCCACCCCCAAATGTTTCGATGTGTGCATTTAAAGGTATCGTTCGATTACTGGGTATCTTAATTTGAGATCTATGAAGGTTCATTCGAAGGTTTAGTTGACCTTCTGTTTTACCAATGTATTTCCCTTTACAACCATAGCATATGATGAGATAAATTACATTTTTTGATTTGCATGTCATGCTTTGTTTTACATGAAAATCATTGGATTCATTTATTTTAATGCAGCTTCCTTCGACTATCATATTACAAGTTAAACATCTTTCATCCCCACATTTGGAAACAACAGGTTGTTTAGTTTCTAAATCAAATTTTGAGGAAGTGAGAATTCGTCTCAAGTTCGGGGGTTGTTTTAGACTGTTGATCACATTTGTTTTGTTGATAATATATTTAAGTTTTTCACTTTTAAATAACTTTGGTAAATGTGATCTAATTATGTCCATACCCCGTTCTTGAGAAGGATTATGTGTTGTAACTAAATTCAAAATTTCATTTTGTTTACCTAAAAGTTTAGGTTTTCTTAAAATTTCCTGATCTATTTTTAATGCTTGTTTAATACCATTTTCTATTAAACCAAAAGGATAGTTTTGATTTCGAAGGAATTGTTTTAATTCTTGTAACCTTATGAGTTTTTTCTTTTCACATGATACGATTGTACAAATTCTCCTAGCAAGATTAAACTAAATGTTTCTTTTTGTATGTGAAGGGTGACATGAATTGAAATCTAAATACTGGTTCGTGTCAGTAGTTTTATAATATAGATCCGTTGTAATGTCCCCATTTTCAGATAATGTTATCGTTACATCTAAAAAGTTAATTGATTTAAAGTTTTTTTCTATTATAAAATTTAAACTTTCATTTAGTGAGTTAAGCATGAGATATAATTCATTTAATAAAACATTATCCTTAACAAATATGATAAAGCAATCATCTAAGAAACGTTTCCATGAGTGTTCAATCTGTAATTTTAATTCCAAACCGAAACGTTCTCCAATATTAGTGTACCAAATTTCTTCAAGGTAGCCTAGTGTTAAAGTCGCGTATGTTGGGCCTATTTTTGTTCCCATAGCCACACCTTTAATTTGTTCGTAATAGTGTTTATCAAAATAAAAAATGTTATTGGAAATGACTATCGTGACTGCATTTATGATAAAGGTATTGGAGAAACGTGTGGGTATTTCGGATTCGAATCTATCGAGCCAGAAATGTATAGATCTTGTGCCCAGTTCAATTTCAATATTGCTATACAAGCTTTCAACATCAAACGTGACAAGCACGCTATTTGGTTCAGCTTTACTAGGTAAATTACATAAGAAATCTATATCATCCCGTATGTAGCTCTTGGTGTGCTTACATAGAGGTTTGAGAATAATGTCTATAAAATTACTTAAACGTTGTGTTGAGCTATTTGGTCCACCTACAACCGGTCTAAACTTCAAATCAGTAGGGTCTGGAATGGTAATCACTTCCTGTCTTTGTTCCATTACTGCATTTCGAATTTCCTGGCTTTTATGAATTTTTGGTAATCCATAAAAATTCGCATGGTTAGGCTCAAATTTGGTCAAGTAAGCATATTCTTTTTCTGTTAATTCTCCTCAAAATAAAATATATTATTGGATATGACCAGATCGAGCGTTTAGTATAAAAGATTTTGTGAAACTATCTGGTATCTCTTCTGGAAAATTATTAATCCAGTACTCAAAAATTATAGCTCTAAGTCCTAACGTTCGATCAATATTATTATATAAGTTTACTACATCAAAGCTAATAAGCGTACTACCTGGTTGTACGCATTTGGGTAATTGATGTAGAAAATCAATGTCGTCACGTATATAATATAACTTTTAACGTGCGTACATAATGGTTTGAGAATAATATCAGTAAAATTGCTGAGCCTTTGTGTACCACTGTTAGGTCCTCCAACTATAGGTCTAAACTTGAGGTCTGGTGGATTTTCAATGCAAATAACTGTACTTTTGTTAGTCTTAATTTGTTTTTGAATGAGTTTACTTTTTATGTATTTTTGGTAATCCATAGAATTTTGCGGTATGCGGCTCGAATTCGGTTAAATATAGATATTCTTTATCAGTAAATAGACAAATGAAATCTTTTAGAAAATGTCTTACTTTACGTTTTATATTACTATTGACATTTTCACTAGACGGATAATAGTATTGTTTATCTTGGAGCATTTGTAATATACTTACTATTCAAAAAAAGTAGGGGATATTTGATTTTTAAGTATTATTAAAGTCACCTAATGAAACTGACGAAGAAACAAATGACAAAATGAAATGAAGTTCACATTCATCGATTTATTCCAAATGATCGTTAGACAGTAAGGCACAGACTGACCATTATAAGGGTAAAATGATACCCGAGGTCAAACAGCAAAGTTACCACAGCATCACAACAAAGTCAGTAACGGGTAAATCCTCCTCTGTTTGCCAAACAAGCATTGATCCGACGTGGCATACTCCTAATGAGACGTCTAAGGTCATTTTGGTCCAGATTGTCCCATTCCTGTTGCAACGCAGCAGCAAGTTCTTGGACATTGGCAGGACGTTGTTGACGTTGACGTAACCTCTATCCATGCATGCCCCAGACATGCTCGATGTGGGAGAGGTTGGGACTCGGTGCTGGCCAAGGTAATGTGGTGATGTTCTGTTGTTGGAAGTAACCTGTAACGATCCTGGCCCTGTGACATCTTGCGTTGTCATCCTGGAAGATGAAACGGCGGCTATGACGTCGTGCGAACGGCACAACATGGACTGCCAAGATGTTGTCCCGGTAGTACTGACCTGTAACACGCCCCGCAACAACATGTAAAGCCGTTCTTCCAGCAACAGTGATGCCTCCCCACACCATAACAGAACCACCCCAAAATCGATATGTCTGATGACGTTAACGTCTTGGAAGCACTCGTTTCGACGACGCCACACCCTCCTACGTCTGTCCAAAAAATCAACAGTGAACCTTGACTCATCTGAAAACATCACATTGCTCCAGCGTCGATTATCCCAGTGTTGACGATCCCTACACCAACGACGTCTTGCCTGAATATGATGATCTCTCAAACAAGGGATCACGCGAGGACGTCGGACGCGAAGGTGACCCCTATGCAGTCGATTCCGAATCGTCTGGCAACTCACTCTCACAACAGTGTCTGTTTGAAGACGAGCGCTGATCTGATTTGATGTGATGACACGATTTCTCAAGGCCAAGGTATGGATAAATCGATCCTGGGCTTGAGCTGTCGCCCTTGGTCGACCTGAGCGTGGTCTGTCCTGTACAGATTGTGTATCACGGTATCTGGACCATAGCCTTCTTATGACAGACTGAGAAACATTCATCGTCCGCGCCACAACCGCCTGCGCCACATCTGTAGCATGCCAAGGGCACGTAACCTTTCATTTTGGGTAAGCCGACCCATATCAAAATTTGTTTTCTGGTCACTAAAACAATTAAACTGATGTTTCCACCCTGGAATTCAATGCCACAATGACTGTAACATTCAAAGCCAGAGTCGTGCAAATCTTGGGTTAGACCTCCGTGATGATCCCAAGCATCACCTGCATTCCATGCGGTAGCTATTGGTGCGTTTGTGCGTCACATGTAACTGGAAATGTTTCTTCTGTTCGGTTCTATAGTGACTTTTTTCGTAGTCATTTGCATATTTTAGTATTATGCCCCTAAAATCAAATATCCCCTACTTTTTTTGAATAGTATATATTAGAACGATAACAGTACTTATTTAGAATTACAATAGCCCCACCTTTATCAGCCTGTTTAATAATTATGTATCTATTGTTTCGTAAATTAATCTTCTCTTGTGCACTTAGAATCTTGTTTACCTTAATATAATTGTCTTTGTGAGCAAAAGTTTCGTTTATGAATTGATCCAAATATGTATCTCTTCCCTTCCTACCTGTGGCGTGAAGTCCGATTTGTTTCTTACTAGACTTTCTGAATATGAGATAGAAGGTTCATTTTCATTTGAATTCCGTGTTGTGTTAACATCTTCATAATATTCGGCTAATCTTAGTTTTCTACAAAAATTTGACAATTCGGATTGTAAAAGTCCCCCATTATAGTTAGGTGTGGGTGTAAATTTTAAACCTTTGTTCAATAAATTTATCTCACCTATTTCTAATTGATATGAACTTAAATTAAATATTACTTGTTCATTATTTACCTCCACCGGTCTCGATATCGGTTTTGGCGTTTGTCTAAAAAATAGTTATTTCTATTTGAATTTTGATCTCGAAAAGGAGATCTTTTATAGTCTCTAAAATCTCTGCTGTTCTTTCTGCGGTCTCGAGATCTTCCAGGACTCACATACCGTCTTCGACTGTAGATCGGAGCTTGTTGATGATGATACCTTGGAATAAATTGTTCATTTCTTTCACCTGTATTTGTATGTTTATATTGGATTCGGCGGGTTGGCGACGTACGTTGATTCTGCGAGATTTCCCTGGTGGTACTGGGTTCCCGTCCTTGCGGGCGTTTTAAATATTTAGTGTTTCTTTCGTTTATGAATTGTGCAGAATTCTCCAACTGTTTCCGGTTCTTCGTAATGTCAGTACCATTTTTCTCGGCATACTCTGTCAGCCATTGTTTACGACTTTCCCAGGAAGATTTAAGCGGCGTTTACACGATACAATCAACCCATACAACCATCGGATGCAACCGTCGCATCCGACCAACTCATCAGACGAATGATCGGACGAATAGCTTGTTGTATGGATAGGATCAGTTCTATTCTCATCCGACCAACTGATGCAATACCCAATCATATTGAGTCATAGTTTACGACGTCATACGGTGTATGACGTTACATCTGCCTTGACAACCAGAATTCCTGCTATCATAATGTCTTCTTCTGTCGCTTCGAGTGCTTCAACCTCCTCTAAAATGGACCTTAGACTAACTGCCACTTAATTAGAGTGTCTAATAACTCTTTATCTGGAACACGAACTATTGTAGAACTCACGGCATCATAACTACATGAAGAAGAGAATGGGAAGTGTATTTACGGTACCCTTATACGATTCGCGGTAGCCTAGATAAGCTCTATGGCTAGGCTGCTGTCGTGCACACACTGTCGTGCCTTGCCCACCTTCTTTTCTTTTTACTTTGATATGTCTCCTCTTCGGCCTAACACAGAATATAAGTAGCTAATACAACTGTTAAACACTCTTCTTCAAGCGACGCCATTATATTCAGTTACTAAGAACGAACAAAATGAAAATGACGCGACACGCGGGTGTGCATTTGGCGCCTTTAGTTCGTCTGCTAAACATTCTGTCTTCCACATTTCAGATACTTTATCGTGAATGCCGTCATTTGTTTTTTCCGAGATAAGTTTGCCAAAATCAGAGTCGACTTTTTTGTAATTTTTTTTTAAATTTGTCGGCATTGATTTTCATCAACTCTATTTATGCTTTAAATTTTTGGATGGCTAAACGAATGCGAATACGCTGGGCATCTTCAGACTCGTTTGGGATATATATATTCTAAAATGATTTCAAATTCTCAGTGTCCGGTATATATATAAAAATAGTTAAAACTAGAAACACGTAGATCTAGCAAAGCATGAGCGCTTTCATCTTTAATCTTCAGATGCTTTACATAGTTACATATATGTGACGTCATAAATAATGTGCTATATTATAATATATATTAAAAAGTCTGAAGAGGTTCCGACGGAACTGAAAGCGCTGTTTTCTTTTCAAACATCTTATTTTTATATATATATATATATAAGCACATGGTGCGCTTCTTATCAGACACACAATCAGTAGCCTATCTATGTTACTAGCGGTAGAAATTAGCTTCGTAAACCGCGACTGCAGGAAATTCATCGAAGCATTTCCTCGCCGGATGAAGGCATCAACACTTTTGTCAAACTGATGCATAAATTATACATTATTTTACGATGGTATTGATATCATTGGCGAAGAAAATTGACTGTACATTTGCAAATATTCGATAACATTCAAACAGTTTGTTCATTACTAGGTTCATAATCTGGATAATATAACTTGCTGTTTATTATAAGAGGCGTTGACAACTTTTCCGTGAATGTGGAAAATTCTTGCACTATCTTTGATGTATGCAAAATTTCACAATAATTAACATATATAAATTTCGAAATTTATTCTTCAATTTTGAAAATCGTCAACGAAATGAAACATTGTCGACGAACGTAAATCATTGTTCGTTATGGCCCAGGTGCGAGGAAATCGATGATAATTATTCAAAATTTTCTGATGGGAGTCCTCCCCCCCCCCTACTGCTCGCGCCTTCAGTACGCGGTCGGTGAGACAAAACATGTCACCCAACTCAAAAAAATCCTGGATCCGCCACTGATATGGACGTATATTGTCGACGTCCGTCCGTCCACAATTGTTTGTGGACATTCTACAGGTAACAATTCTGATCCGATTTTGACGAAACTTGAAATGTAGGTTCATCTCCAAAAGATCTCAGCTGCTTTCGATATTGGCATGTATCGGATCGAAACTTCGTGGATTATGACCCTTGATTGTCCGAAAAATCACATTTATAGCTTGTGGTCCCTATAGAGGTCACAATTTTGAACCGATTTTGATGAAATTTGAAATACCTGTTTATAACCCAAAGATCTTGGTTCCTTTCGATATGTGTGCATATGAGATTGTAACCTTGGTATGTCAAGTTTCCTCCCAACTAAAGACCCCTACGCGCAAGCGAATTATTGAAATAAAATTAAACCATATGTTAGTCCTGAATTGACCTAGTTTGTGTCGAGATGACGTTAAACCCCATTTCTCTCTCTCTCTCTCGGTCTGTCAAAGTTGTAGACCCCGTGGAGGTCACAATTTTAATAAGATTTCTATGAAACTTGAAATGTATGCTTATAATCCAAAGATCATGGTTCCTGTCGATATTTGCGCATATCGGATTGTAACTTCCTGAATTATAGCCCCTGCTTGTACGCAAAAGCGACTTTTTTTTAGCGTGTGGTCCCTCTATAGGTCTCAATTACTATCCGAATTTAAAAAACGTTTGATTATATCACCGTTACACTGTAATGAAAGTTGAGGTCGAATTTCGCAAAAATCGGACCAAAATGGCTGCCGCTAATACGCAAATAATATGGTATATCAATTTTGTGGGCACTGTGGAGGTCACAATTTGAATCAGATTTTGATGAAATTTGAAATGTAAGTTTATAACACAAAGATCGCGGTTCCTTTCGATATTCGCGCACATTGGACCATAACTTCCTAAATTATGCTCCCATATTGTACGAAAAATCAAGTTTTTACCTTGTGGACCCTATGGAGGTCACAAGTTTATTCCGAATTAAACAAAAACGTTTGACTATATCCCCGTTACACATTAATGACGGTTGAGTTTAAATTTCTTGAAAATCGGACCAAAACTATCTGACAAAATGGCTGCCCCTCGAATGCAAATATCGATAAAACTTTAAATTTATCTTTATATCAAAAAGATATTGGTTCCTTTTGATATTTGCGCATATTGATCTGTAACTTCATCACTAACAAGGGGAAACCACGCAAGAAAATCTAGATGAACTTTGTCACCCAATGCAGGGATCAAACACCCAACCTCAAGGCTTATCGAGCCAGCATCTTACCCACTTAGCAACATGATCCCCAGTCAAATTTGAAGCCTACTGAAATGCACCTTTATAACCCAAAGATCTTAATTCATTTCGATATTTGCACATACCAAATTCTAACTTAATGATGTAGGAAAAATCACTTTCGGTATTGCTTGTTCTCTATCCATCTCTCGAAAATGTGGGCGTATCCTGCCTGGCAGTGCCAGTCTATCTTTTTAGCTTGCGGTCCATCTGGAGGTCACAATTATTATCCGATTTAAAAAAAAAAACCTTTTGATTATATTACTGTTAGACCGTAATGAAGGTTGGGTTCAAATTTCGTGAAAATCGGACCAAAACTGACAGACAAAATGGCCGCCCCTCAAATGCAAATATTGAACTGTTTTTGATAAAACTTTAATTTATCATTATATCACAAAGATCTTGGTTTCTTTTGATATTTGCGCATATTGTTCTGCAACTTCATGAATCGGATCGTAACTTTGTGAATTATGGCCCCTGATTGTCCAAAAGATCGCCTTTTATGGCTTGTGGTCCCCCCTGGAGGTCACAATTATTATTCGATTTTAAAAAAAAACGTTTGATTATATTACCGTTACACCGCGGCTTGTACGCGAATAGTGTAAAAAAAATGTATACCAGGGTTGTGGACCCTGTAGAGGTCACAATTTTAATTCGATGAAACTTGAAATACATGTTTATAACCTAAAGATCTTGGTTCTTTTCGATATTTGCGCATATGGAATGGTAACTTCCTGACCCTGTTTGTATGCAAAATCGCCTGTATTAATTGTTGTCCCTCTGGGGGTCAAAATTATTACCCGATTTAAAAAAAACCCGTTGTTCTATAGGCCAAAGTTAACACCCGGTTGACTTTAAATTTATACAGTGTTTATGGTCAGAGTTATGGCCTTTGATCACTTAAAAAGTTTGTGGACGTTCTATAGGTTAAAATTAATAAAATAAAACCAAGTACGAACAATCCAAACCATTAGGCAAAAATCGAAGTCCTTAAGAACGTAATAGGCAAAATAGTTAGGCAAAGTAGTGTAATCAGCAAATGGACTGTTCATCGTGTACGAAATACACAACAAACAGTTGTAACAGGTGTCCGGAAGAGTCAGCTTACCCTGCCTGGCGCGCCACACCCGCCATCGCTGCATCCAAACTACTAGGCAAAATGTAGGTAAAATAACGTGATTGGCCAATGGACTATAGGTATGCAAATTGCACGTGATGAACTTTGTTAACGGTGTAGTAGACATAATCAGAGAGATAGTAAATAGGATACGCGTCAATTAAATATATCAAGAATAATAGCTGAGAGCGACATGTTATATTTACCAATCAAGTCAATATGACGGCCATAAAACTTTTTAAAGGATTTTATAAGTTTAGTGCGTAAGTATCCGTGTAGTTGAAGCTTAGTTGACAAATTTCTCGATCTACTTAAAAAATCAGAATAAAAAGAACAAGCTCTCGCGTAACGAAATAGCTGAGACACAAACACTCCATAAGCAGGTGATACAGGAATGTTACTACTAATAAATGGAAAGTTAACAATCGGAAAGTCAAAGTCATCACGTTTATCATACAATTTAACACTGAGTCTATGGCAATTGTCAAAATCGAGACGCAGATCCAAGTAGGAAGCGTAATTGTAACTGTCAGTAGTATTTTTAATTTCAAGCTCATCAGGATATATGAATTCTACATAATCGCTAAATTTAGGATTATTCAGTGATAGAACATCATCGATATACCGATAAGTAAAATTAAAATGTCTGACTAGTCGTTTATTTGTTTTAACTAGTGCCTGTATGTACTCGGCTTCATAGGAATACAGAAATAAATCAGCAAGCAAAGGTGCACAGTTGGTGCCCATGGGGATACCAACCACTTGCTGATATATTTCCCCTCCAAATTCAATAAAGATGTTATCAATTGAAAAATCCAAATTATCTTGATGGCGGTGAATTTATTTTTTGAATCACTATGGTACTTAACGAAATATGAAGAACTGTAATTAACAACTAAATATTGATATCTAGCAGTTCCCGATTTAGATGAAAAGACACTGTGAATAATATCTTTCAACCGAGCTTTTAATTTACTATGTGGAATTTTAGTGTACAAAGTGGAAAAATCAAAAGTTTGAATCGATGAGATCGAAGCAAGGGATCTAGATTGTAAACCATCAAGTAATTCTTTGGAATTTTTTAATATCCACATTTGATTAATACCACTACGAGAGTATATTTTGTCACAGTATTTTTGAATACCCTCTTTAACTGCAGTTAGTATAGATGTCAATACTTTTGAAAGTGGTTTTGTGGAACATCGGGATGAACCTGCTATAAAACGTTGTTTGTAGGGATTTTTATGTAGTTTAGGTATCCAATATAACAGGGGCAAATCTGTATAGGTATCTCCGCATGGAGTACCAAATGAAGTGAGTACAGATTTGTGATTGGATATAATTTCATCCTTACTGAGAGTAGATCGTTTATACGTAGCACTGTCGGTTGATTTCCCGAAATTAAGTTCTTTGAAGAGACAGTCATAGTAATATCGTTTACATATAAACACAAAGTTATTGGACAAAGCATATCAGATTGACTTTAAATTTACACACAGTATTAAAGGTCATGAGATGGAGACGCCTATTGATTTTCCAATAATTATTTCCATTTTATTTACCAAGAAATTTACTGTGTTATGACATAACGTCAATTACCAGCAGAAGTGAGAACGGACCGCCTTATTGCGTTCTATATTGAGGGAATCTTGTATACAAGATTCTACTACAATAGGTATAGGTTGGGGGTGGTTGCTTCCTCGCTTGGCTGTTTCGTTCTCAATTATCCTAGAAGTAAATTAGTCTCTAAATCAGATGAGGTTATTCAACATGAATATATATATATATATATATAATATATATATATATATATATATATATATATGTGTGTGTGTGTGTGTGTAAAAACAAATATGGGATATAGAATAAATTATTAATAAAATGAATAGTAAGTTAATTAGGTAACTATTTCTATATGCGTTATTCTAAACTTTTACATGTATATATGCAATATTTAAAGAAATGAAATTAATAAAGGATGTATGTTTATTTCTAGCTTGAATATCTATGTTGCCCTCTGCTTGAGTTTATATACACGTTGGTAACCAGGTCTGAGCGTCCTAAGATTAACCCATTAAACAATTAGTACAATAGATTTAATTATAAGAATATAGTTTGAATGAGCTTAAGTTATCTAGACGTTTTGGTAATTAAAACAATAAGATTATTTTACAACTAATCTATCAAGATTAAGAGTTGCTTAACGTCTATAAGAAAAGTGTAATAATAATGATATATACTCTTCAAAAAAAGAAACGCACAACCCATTTTTCATCATTTTTTTATTTGACCGAGGTCTTTGTTTCGGCAAATCTTACTTGTTTTTAATGCCATTATGTAAGGATAAAAGAAATTCATTATTGATTTTAAAGGTAGGGTCACTAATTGTGACTGGTCATCCTTTTTGTTGAAATTTTTTATCGCTTGATTGCACCAAGAAACATGAATTTAACAGCTTCGCGAGCTTTTCGCATGGAACCTAAATCTAAGGTCTTTAAAATCCAGGGGTTCTCGGTTTCCAAATCAGTTGGGCATGTAAACACTCAAAGAACCAAGTGATGCCACATCTGGACGAAGACCAACGCAACAACGCTATTCGTCGATTACAAGCTTGTGAATCCAAGACAGATGTTGCCAGGCTGCTGAATGTTTCCCTTAGTTCCATTTCTAGCCTTTGGGATAGGTACCGACAGCGGAGTTCAACACGTGCACGCCCTAGCCCAGGCCAAACAAGAGTGGCCCCACCGGTCCTGGATCGTCACTTCCGGTTACGTAATTGGCGTAAATGGTTTTCAACAGTGACCTCTACCGCAGCAGCAATTCCCGGACGGCGTAGAATCTCGTACCAAACAGTAGGCAAACGCCTACGTGAAACCGAATAACGAGGCAGACGTCCCCGTTAGAGCTTCTGTTTTGAAATACGCCGACACCATGAAATCCAACTTTAATGGGTTCAGGCACTGAGGGTATGGCCACAGCAACACTGGATAGCAGTTTGGTACAGCAACGTGTCGTTGTTCTTGTTGCAACAAGGCGATAGGAGAGCAAGGATGTACTGACGAGGAAATGTAACTTTGCGTTTCTTTTTTGGGAGAGTATATATATATATATATATATATATATATATATATATATATATATATATATATAGGAAATGAACATGTGTAATAATAATAAAATATATATAAAACTTGAAATACATAATATTTCACAATTAATGTTGTACGTACAAGTAGAGTAATACTTTACTCTATCACATACCCCCACGGCTTGAAATACATGTTTATAACCTGTTCTTTTCGATATTTGCGCATATGGAATGTAACTTCCTGACCCTGTTTGTATGCAAAATCGCCTGTATTAATTGCTGTCCCTCTGGTCAGAGTTATGGCCTTTGATCACTTCAAAAAATTTTGGACGTTCTATAGGTCAAAGTTAATATCAGATTGACTTTAAATTTACACACAGTGTTAAAGGTCATGAGATGAAGACGCCTATTGATTTTCCAATAATTATTTCCATTTTATTTACCAAGTAATTTACTGTGTTATGACATAACGTCAATTACAACAAGGCAACCTCACTGTAGACACTTCAACCCTGCACTCATTTATGAGAAGAAATTTGTATTAATTATTGCTGAGGGACAAATAGATAGGTATACGATATACACGCTTGAGAAATATGCTGATATACTATCCTAATTGCTGACGAGATAAAAAAAACCAATTACTTATAACAAGTGATATACGACACTTTGTTCCCGTCCATTAGGGTTCATTGGACGAACTTCTACTTAATATTTTATGTTATTACAATATCGTTTAATTATTTATGCAGTTTCCAGTCTGTTCATTTGAATAAAATAAAGAGAAAGACATGGTCAAAGTTTTAAGTTATTATAGGTCACAAATCTACGAGATATGTTTTGTCTTTGCACTGAAAGTTCATTTTTGAAACCAAGTATTAACGAACAGAATGGATAGTAACATGTTTTTCTAATCACGAAAACTGCGGTCCTAAAGCCTTTTTATCGTAATTCTCCTTTGTCATTTGTTGAGAAATGGCAATACTCTGCTTTGCTATTTGTCTTGTTATCTTCAGATTTTTGAGGAGTTGTTGCACGTAGATCTTGGCATCATTGGTCAAAGGTTGATTTGGTAAGATTGTAGTGTCATAGGGAAGACACATTTCCCGTCCAAATAAAAGGTAGTGTGGAGTAAACCTTTTTGACTGACATGAGAGCCATCATTACAAATGGTAGTAGTTCTGTCCAGTTGTCCTGTTTTTCATTGATGTATGCTCTAAAGATTTGTGCTATATCTTTGTTTCGTCTTTCGCACACTCCATTGGTTTGGGGATGGTACGCTGTAGTTGTAACATGTTTTACCTCGTAATGTTCACAAATAGCATTGACGAGATTTGATGTAAATTGTCTTCCTCTGTCTGAGATAAGGATCTTGGAGCTCCATGTCTTGCAAATATTTCTGTTACCAAAATACTCGCTACCATTTTAGCGTCTTGTGTTGCAATCGCAAAGGCTTCTGTCCATTTGGTGAATGAATCGATCACTAGCAGAAGATATTTCTTTTTATCTTCGGTTTCTGGCATTGGTCCGAGTATGTCTATGTGTAATCGTTCGAATGTACCCTCGATTGGCATTGGAACTAGGGGCGCAATTCTGCTATGAGAAGCTTTCGAACGTTGACAGACGTCACATTTTCTGACATAGTCTTCTACCTCCTGATACATGCCAGGCCAGAAATACTTTCCTGGATGGATTGGGTAGTTGAGTCTCTTCCCAAATGGCATCCACCCAATTTTGAGTCGTGATAAGCCCGTAGCAGTGGTAGTCTATCCTGCTTTGGTACTGCTAACTGTGTAATAGTTACTGGTCTATTTGCCTTAGTAACTCTGTATTTTGGTCTGTGTAGGTGGTATAGAACCCCATTAAGTATGTCGTATTCCATTGCACGACCAACAAGACCTTTCACTTGAGTTTCGGTAAAGTGTTCTGGTTTTCTTTGTACTCGATTATAGTACTGAAGTCTGGACAGTTACGCTGTTTTTTTCAGATATGTCGCTCTCCTTTACCTCGTCATCAGCATGAGTTGCTGCTACCAGTGGCGAGTTTCCGTGGTATGCAAATGAAACTTTCAGATGCTCGGAATGTGTATCAGCTGCTAACAGAGCTGGTATATCAGTTGAGGCTGATTCTTTAGGTCTAGAGTATGTCCGCCTTGAAAGAGCATCTGCATTTAAGTTTGTTTCCCTTCCTTGTACCGTACGTCCATATCGTATTCTTGTAGTGTTAGCGACCATCTAGCTAATCTTCCAGATCCATTGTGTTTGACAGATTTCAGGTAAACCAAAGTTTTGTGTTCTGTGTACACTGTGAATTTTCTGTTTGCTAAATATGGTGTAAACACACGTATTCCTTCTAGGATTGCGAGACATTCTTGTTCTGACACGGTCCATTTCTTTTCACCTGTGCGCAAGGAACGAGCACCATAAGCAATTACATGTTCCCTTCCATGGTTATCAAGCTGTCCTAAGATGTTTCCAAGTGCTTCACCACTTGCATCTGTAGTCAGAATGAATGGTTTGTCAAAGTTTGGGTATGCTAATATGGGTGCACTTGTCAAAGCATTTTTGAGATCCCCAAAGGCTGACTGACAGTTGGTAGACCATTGGAATTCAACATCTTTTTTAAGTGGACCTGAATAATTGGGAACGAACTTACGATAATAGTTGGCTAATCCAAGGAACTGTCGCACTTTTTGTTGAGTGTATGGTTGCGGAAAAGATTTCACCGTGTCAATCTTACTTGAGTCCACTTCAACACCATCTTTCGAAAATATGTATCCCAGATAATTAACCTTTTTAGCTGCAAATCGGCATTTACTTGGTTTCAGGGTGAGCCCTGCTTGTTTCAACTTGGTGAATACGTTTTTCAGGTACTGCACATGTTCTGGGAATGATCTTGAGTAGATGATAATGTCATCAATATAGATTAGCATATGCTGGTAATTCATGGTTGTAAGGCTTTGGAGAGAGTGGATTGAAATGCCATTGGGGCGTTTTTGAGACCAAAGGGGAGACGGTTGAAATGGAACACGCCTTCAGGTGTGATAAAAGCAGATTTTTGCTTGGAATTATCATGCAAAAACAATCCAAAACTGTAAATAGTTTACCTTCGGCTTGTCCAGTGGAATCAATGACATCTTCAAACTTTGGGATTGGATAATATATTGGTTTGGTGACTGCATTCAACTTTCGATAATCTACTGCAAACCTGTAACTTCCGTCTTTTTTCTTGATCACTACTACTGGAGAATGCCACATGGAATCACTTGGCTCGATGATACCAGCTTCCAACATCTCTTTGATCTGTTTAGAACATTCTTCCTTGACGTGCATAGATTGTCTGTAAATCGGCATGCGGATAGCTCGAGCATCACCGGTATCAATTTCGTGATAATGAAGATCTGTTTTACCCAGTTCATTCCATTCTGTTGCTAAGACATCTCGTTGTTTTTGGAGAAATTCTAGAAGTTGTAGTTTCTCATTTTCGGAGAGATCTGAGTCACTTAAGTCAAAGATTAAATCATTCTCTGTGTCAACACCTGCAGTTTTTTCAGCTATATTAACTTTTGGTGTTTTGATCGAAGATATCGTTGACGGTTGGTATACTGACAGTTCTTGGTATACTGACAGTTTCGTTTGTTGGATTGAGCACTCTCATGGCTGCTGATTTCCTTTTGGGCTGCACAATACATTTGGTACCTTATTACTGATGAAGACGTGTTAACTATTGGTTCCAACAGAAATGGACCTTCGCCTGTAATTCTGGTAATGGTAACAGGAATATCTGCTTCTTGGCTTGGTGCCAGTTTAAACATACATTTAGACCTTGCGACTCCTAAGCTAGATTCCATAAGTGCGATAGAAACAAGTCTGTCTTTGAAGTATACAGTGCGCTGTATGAAATTAATCTCTGTCTGGTTAGTTTCCATGAAATCGAAGCCTAATATAAGCGAGTGGTGCAAATTCAGGAATACATGAAATTTGTGCTCGATTACATAATTTGCAATTTTTACAGGAAGTTTAACTGTCCCTAAAACTGGATGTGTCTTGCCTCCTACACCTACAATATTGTTAAATTCTTTCACGCCTAGTTGATTTTCCGTAATGCCTGCTTTTTGTAAATATCTAAGCGATACACATGATATTCTATCTCCGGTATCTAGTAATGCTCTAGTTTTTGACATATTGACAGATACTAATATAGTGTTCTTTTCGAAAGGCGCTATCAATTGAATGGTTGGTTTATCATTGTGCTTTATCCTGTTGGATTGAGAGACCGGCGCCTTATCCTGTTGCAGTTTGACTTTTTGTTTGCAAACCTTGAAATGGTGGCCCTTTCTATTACAATTTGTACAAGTATGGTTATAGTAATAGCAAGTGGAACGAGGAATACACGGTTCAGCTTTACCACAATATCTACAGCTTTCAATTTGTGTATCATCTTCGACTTGTCTATACGTGGTTCGTTGGTTTTGAAGAGATCTGGTGTGTTGAAAGTTGGCTCTCCTTTGATTTGATCTATGTTCTTGTTGGGAATGTCGCCGTTGATCATAATGTTGATATTGTTTCTGGCTACGTCTGTAACAGTTTTGTCGGTAATTCATCCTGTTAGGTTGAGGGTGATGCTCAAACCGTATATCTTGTTCCTGTTCCATCATTGGTTGATATTGCTGCTTTTGGTGTTGTTTTTGCAAGGCACAAGCTTGTTCTTGAATGTTATGTAACTTCAGTGTTTCTAATAACAATTTTTGAAGATTCTCTCGTTGTACGATATTCTGTGGATCCTTATTTTGTACCCACGGTCGTATGGGTGATTTAAGTCCCTTGACGACGATTATGTGGTCTGGAATAGAATATCCCACTGTATTCCATTGAACTCTGTCCATATAGTCATCTACAGATTCACACATTCCTTGATTGGATTCTAGCACTGATGGATCAAATAATGATCTGTTTCCAAAGCGTTCATTCAGTGCCTCCAAAAATGTCTGAAAAGGGGTTTCTTCAAAAGCGAAGGTTAGGGAGTCAAAATACATCCTTGCTCTGTCTGCCTTCAAGAGAACCCCACAATAATAATTTTTGGTTGTGTCCATTAATGTTTTCTGCATTTATTGAGGCTTTAAAACGTTGTGCCCAAATGTTAAAATTTTGTCCATTCTCGCCGTTAAATTTACTCATGTAAATTGGCATTTTTGACTGAACTATAGTTTGGTGTGTATTGTTTTCAACACCTGAGTCACTTGGAGTAATTGTTTGTAGTTGTGTTTTCTGCCATGTTGCTGTTTCGACTTCGTGTACTAAACGGAAAAACAGATGGTCTCGAACTTCCCTTTGTCTTGAAGTGAAGAGGTCCAGGTTCTATCTCCACCAGTGAGAACGGGCCGCCTTATTGCGTTCTATATTGAGGGAATCTTGTATACAAGATTCTACTACAGTAGGTATAGGTTGGGGGTGGTTGCTTACTCGCTTGGTTGTTTCGTTCTAAATTATCCTATCTCTCTATATATATAAACAAATAATATGTTTGAAAAGAAAACAGACTACATATTTAAAGTTAGCGCTTTAAACAGACTACATATTTCAGTTCCGACGGAACTGAAAGCGCTAACTTTAAATATGTAGTCTGTTTTCTTTTCAAACATCTTATTTATTTATATATCACCTGAGAGTTGTTTTTGTATATATATATATATTTATATATATTTATAGACATCATCTTGAAACCATTATGTTCTCGCGTTAAAAGCTTTCTTCGCGATGATATTGACTTTCTACACCAACTACCTGCACAGGTAGAACCTGGTAGTACAATTATCAGCTTTGATGTAGTTAATTTATATAACAATATACGCAAAGATCTGGGACTAAAAGCTGTCGAATATTGGTTAAATAACCATGCAGACCTCATACCAGACCGGTTTTCAAATTCATTTATCCTCGGTGCATTAGATCTTGTGATATCAAATAACATATTTTCTTCAATGGCCTATACTATACACAAATCAAGGGAGTCGCTATGGGTACGAAAGTTGGCCCTACCTATGCTACTTTAACTTTAGGTTATCTTGAGGAAATATGGTATGAGAGGGTGACAACAACGTTTGGCAATGAATTCGGTGATTTAATTAAGACATCATGGAAACGTTTTTTAGATGATTGTACTGTGATACTCAGGGTATCCCAAGAAATCATCTCAGAGCTTCATAAAATGTTAAATAATTTAGATGATAGCATACAGTTTACAATTGAGCAGAGTCAAACCACATTGAATTTTCTGGATGTGACAGTTAAGCTTCACGCGAATGGCTCTATTGAAACTGATGTGTATTATAAAAAAACCGATACACATCAATATCTAAATTTTAACTCTTGTCACCCATCTCATACGAAACGAAACATCCCTTATAACCTGGCTAGACGAATTTGTACAATTGTGTCCAATCCAGGTGTCAAAGTTCAGAGATTACAGGAACTAAAAGGTTTCTTATTAAAACAAAACTATCCAGGTAAATTAATAGACGATGCTAACAAGAGAGCATTGAGTCTGGATCAAAGCGTCTTAAGACTACCTAAAGTTCCTGTAAACTCTGATAAAAGGAACGTTGCTTTAGTTACTACATTCAATCCGTCCCAGGAAAATGGGAAATCTATCATTGAAAATTATATCCATATTCTTAAAAGTAGCCAAACAATGCATAAAATATTGAGAAAAACGAATATAATCAACAGTCTTAAGCAACCTTCCAATCTAGCTAGGATTATAACATCTTCTAAATATGATTCAGTCGCTTCAATTCCATTAGTTTCGAAATGCGGTAGTGCAAAGTGTAAAACCTGTGACATTATCATTGAGGGATCATCCATAACAATTAATGATGATAATACATTTTATGTCAAACAGGCAATGAATTGCCAATCGAACTATGTAATTTACCTTATAACGTGTCCGGGATGCAAGGGGAAGTATATAGGAAAGACCCAAATGATGCTTAGGCTTAGAATGAACCTTCATCGACAGCACATACTTCAACAAAAATATAGGATGATCCCGCTCAGTGAGCACCTTGAAGTATGTGGTGGGGGTAAATTTAGTGTTTTTCCTTTATATAAACTTAATAGCAAAAACAACGACCTCTTGGAGGCAAAAGAAAGCTATTTTATTGAGAAGTACCACCCAAAACTTAATTCTAAATAAGAGAATATATAAGTTATATGAAATAAAGGTTGTGGTGGGATTAAAAATATTTTTAGTCTGTAGACTAATTAACTACCCTTGCCTGTACAATAATTTTATCATGTAACTATGACACCCTGACGTCATAGACTATTGTTAATTCATTATTGTTTAATAAAACGCCTGATGAGCCGCTATCGCGGTGAAAACGTTAGCATAAAAATGTAGTTTTATTTTGCCATCTTTAATTTCAATTATATATTACCAAAGAGCAGCTTTAATTAACTATTCTACTATATATATATATATAATAATAAAAAATATATGAAACGATCTAACTCTCAGTTTAACATATAAATAAAACTCAAATATTAGAGAAAAAACACTAAAAATTAAATTTTTGGCTAGTACTTTCATCGTTATCAAATATATATATATTCTAAACTTTTACATGTATATGTATTTAAGGAAATGAAATTAATAAAGGAGAACTATAAATGTGTACATAAAACTAAATGTAACGTATCTTACCTATAAGTAAATTAGTCTCTAAATCAGATGAGGTTATTCAACATGTATGTTTATTTCCAGGGTGAATATCTATGTTGCACTCTGCTTGAGTTATTATCAAAGACAAACGAGTAAATTGGAGAATATTGATTTATTGGCATGATTAGTCACAGCTGAATTGGTGAAGTATAACTTGACAGATCAAGTTTTACTTACTTTTCAATATTTCCTAATAGCTATACATTAGCTATACACTATAGTTCAACTCAATATTTACTAATAGCTATACATTAGCTATACACTATATTTCAACTCAATATTTACTAATAGCTACACATTAGCTATACACTTTAGTTCAACCCAATATTTACTAATAGCTACACATTAGCTATACACTATATTTCAACTCAATATTTACTAATAGCTATACATTAGCTATACATTATAGTTCAACTCAATATTTACTAATAGCTATACATTAGCTATACATTATAGTTCAACTCAATATTTACTAATAGCTATACATTAGCTATACACTTTAGTTCAACATACATTCTTTTCACTTCAATATTTACTGATAGTTTAATATTTACTGATAATAACTCATTAACGTGAATTTTTACTTCTAGTTCAATATTTACTGATAATAACTCATTTAAGGTATTTACTAATAATCCGTTCCAAATATCACAAAATTCACAGAGTGTTCATACTATTTTCTGCAAGTAACTTTTCTCTTCAATATAATAACAATGTAACTTCACCAATAACTGTAACTTGATAGGTATATATATTTACTAATTCAACT
This sequence comes from Patella caerulea, assembly GCA_036850965.1. NCBI lineage: Eukaryota > Metazoa > Mollusca > Gastropoda > Patellidae > Patella > Patella caerulea. The sequence continues at coordinate 40,729,307 of JAZGQO010000001.1, read as the reverse complement.
AATAATGGCCACCGACAGATTGTCTATATGGCATGCCATTCCATGCATATTATTGATATCTTTTATTCCGCTGGTATCTGGGCTACAGAAACCAGAGTGAGATATCACAGGGCAGCTGAGTGTGCCGGTGTCTGGGATACAGAACCTACGAGCAGCACCAGTAACTGATAAACATGGATATGCATTGAAAACCTCTGTCCTGGTAAAACACTGGAACGCCAGTAGAATTGTGTTACACCAATTATCGGATTAACCTGAAAATATAAAATGAAACGCAGAGACAGCACAGCAACATAGATACATGTGGGAGGGATGGGATGGGTTAAAATGTAATGAATTGATCTGTTCCAGGATAAAAGTAACAGCCTTTCGATGTGCGGTATTAAATAAATTCCAAACTGGATTAAATTGTTTCACAATTTGTCAATGATGTTACTCACGTAAGGCGACGTCAATATAATGTGGAACACAGCGAAGACTGACGTCATTATAAACACGTGGTTCGAATATGCTTTACCGTAAACGTTCTAACAGTTGAGCTTTGATAACGGATTTTAAGTTAATCCTTAAAATCATTTATCAAAGACAAACGAGTAAATTGGAGAATATTGATTTATTGGCATGATTAGTCACAGCTGAATTGGTGAAGTATAACTTGACAGATCAAGTTTTACTTACTTTTCAATATTTACTAATAGCTATACATTAGCTATACACTATAGTTCAACTCAATATTTACTAATAGCTACACATTAGCTATACACTATATTTCAACTCAATATTTACTAATAGCTACACATTAGCTATACACTTTAGTTCAACTCAATATTTACTAATAGCTACACATTAGCTATACACTATATTTCAACTCACTATTTACTAATAGCTATACATTAGCTATACATTATAGTTCAACTCAATATTTACTAATAGCTATACATTAGCTATACATTATAGTTCAACTCAATATTTACTAATAGCTATACATTAGCTATACACTTTAGTTCAACATACATTCTTTTCACTTCAATATTTACTGATAGTTTAATATTTACTGATAATAACTCATTAACGTGAATTTTTACTTCTAGTTCAATATTTACTGATAATAACTCATTTAAGGTATTTACTAATAATCCGTTCCAAATATCACAAAATTCACAGAGTGTTCATACTATTTTCTGCAAGTAACTTTTCTCTTCAATATAATACCAATGTAACTTCACCAATAACTGTAACTTGATAGATATATATATTTACTAATTCAACTAATAATGGCCACCGACAGATTGTCTATATGGCATGCCATTCCATGCATATTATTGATATCTTTTATTCCGCTGGTATCTGGGCTACAGAAACCAGAGTGAGATATCACAGGGCAGCTGAGTGTGCCAAATTGACAGTGTTAAGAAGAATTCGAGACACTGTCAACCGCCACAAAGTGCGCCCGAAGCTGCAACTGTGACCAATCATACGGGAAACCAATTTCATATTTTTAAGTTATATCTTTAAAATGTACTATTAAAATAAAGCCCTAAAATAGATTGTATCTATAAACAGTCCTGCCTTTTTAAAGAATAATCTTATAATTCACTATTATTGTCAGTTGAGAAATTGGCAAAAATATCATTTTTCAACTTAAAATTCAAACGTTTGAAGATCGCAATTCCATGGATGGGAATGGGAAAACAAGGGAGATAATTGTGTTATTATTTCTTGTGTCAGCGATTTTAATGTCTGTAAAATAATGCCCATGATCGTATAATAGTGAGTTGACAACCTTTTGAGCAAAATGCATAGAAATAATCATGTTTGGACTTTCTTAGAAAATATGAAATTCCCTCTTTAAGGGTACCTTACGATATTGCACTGCATCATCTGTAAATTTATACATATAGATATATATACTATCCGCAATTATATCCGGATAAGTTACATAACGACCGTCATTATTTATTATATACCTAAAACTGGCGCTGTTTATTCCTTTCCTGGTAGAGCCCATGGCTCGAGTGTCCCGAGGGCCGAGAGTGACGTCCGATTAGTCTCGGTAATTTGTGACCATATAACAGTTGTCCTGCCCAATTCACATAAAGTTGTTGCGAAGATAGCCGACTTTTGTCTTGCCGCGACCAATGCCCGATGCATGTATGAGAAATCTTGGGAGTTAATCACATCTTCCATTTCATACCGAAACGAATTACTGCCATCATATATAAGTATTTATTCGCTTTAGATCTAGATAAAATACATCCTGTTCGAAGACGAGCTGCGATGAAAGCATATTTAATAATTGAAGAGCCCTAAATCCAAACGTTATTTGAGCCTGAAATCAAAGTATATTAGAAAAGCAAACAGTTCAAATTCTAATAGTTGATACATTATTCAACTTAACATCAAAGATACCTCTGGTAGGTTTTTGACTTCAGACGCCCCATATCTTATATATGATGTTAAGCCAATACGGAAAAAATGGGCTCAATATTGAGTCGCACGCATATACCCATAAAGTTTACCGTTGAAAATTGGTTGGCAGTAACAGCGTTGCTATCAAAGTGGTTAAAGAGTATCCCTGTGCCTGGAGGACAAGTGATGTCGTCCTATAATTTATTAAGTTTTATTTCACTCCCTTTTCGGAATTGATCGGTTTTGACCAACCAAGAAAAATATTTAAAGTATCGGATAGACAATGAATATTATCGAATGTAAGGTGGTAATTTTGGGTATTCCTCGGATAAAATGTGATTTCACCAATCCTAAACAACCATGCACGGCCAAGGAAAAGCCGACTGCAAACATTACCAAGAGACTCTATAATGTTAATTAATAATTGGCAAACGCATGTCCGTTGTCGGACCTATGGATAAGATAACCTTCAAGGATCTTTTTAAGCAAACACGAATTTGCTGGGTCAGGAAGATTATTAATCTGGCTATGAAAACTAAAACCGGAAAACTATATAAGAAGTTATATCTGCTATCTGTAGTGGCCAAACCGCTGTAATGTCCAAACGTTATCTAGAAGAGATATAAACACAACCCTGTGCGATTTAGACGATTGTTTATTCATAACCGACACCCACACATGAATGATTATCAACATGAAGAAGAACGACACATTTATTTTGGAGGTATGAAAACCATGTAATAAAGACAAAAACAGTTGGAATCAGTTCAATTGACGTCATTTCTCGCATTATATCCTGATTGGCCCACTTTTAGGCCGTCTGAACTGTAACCAGTGGCCGCAACCAAGATCACTGTTACCGCCAGTATTTGTAAGTAATTGTAAATATGTATTTGACAACCCACGCTGATCTGGGATATAACAAACGCAATTAAATGAGTCCAAAAATGTAAGCCGGGCCATAATAGTCGCCTCAGACTTCCGGTAACTCGTATGGTATAAAATATTAACTAGATAATGTAAAGGGAATTTATTGAAAATTTCAGTCAAATTGAGCCCCTTTGAACCGAGATTTTAGCGATTGAATTTTGAGTCTAGCTTCGATCATCATTACTAAAGTCGGTACGATAAAAAACAAAATTGTTAATGGACGTTAAGTAGCTCATGGGGTTGTAATCCAGTAAAATATCGCAGGCTAGTTAAGTCATCGAGGGTTGATTATCGTCTGGATAAGTTAATTAATTTAATTAATGTCGAATTAATAATTTAGATAACATCTCAGGCCTTATGAAAGACGTGCAATTGGCAAATTTACCTGTTGCATAATGTATGTTTAATTCACGATTCAAAAATGGCAAGTTTATCTATTTTGGCATTTGTATTTGCGTGTTTTTTTGTATTTATACTCAAACCTAAAACGTAAGGCCAATTATTTTATCGTCTGCTATAAGAACACCAGAGACTCGCATACACGAGACCTTGACAATCTCAGAAATTACTGACCCTCGCGAAAATAAAAAATTATCTGGGTAATGATCAATGCTGTGCAGTTCAGATTGAGAAATAACTACCGATTGACAATATCTGGAAAGGGTCTTGAATAACGAACACGATACAGTGCATCCCACTGGCAGACATTTTCTATGAAATTATAATTATCAAAATAAATACCGAGAAAATCAAAGTCGCCCAGATGAACGGAAGGCAAGCGGAAAGCGGGTTTTGTATCCATTTTCCTTAACACTGCATTTTCTCCCCAGGATGCTATCTTTGAAAGACAAATATTTAACACTGGCATTATCGTCATCAATAAAATTGTTAAAACTTTTGCCGTGCGGATATGATAAGTGAGTAATTAGTCTCCACCCGCCAGTTTTGGGTTGTTGTTGTTGTTGTTGTTGTTGTTGTGGGGGAACCAAACCTACAGGAGAAATTTGTGAGTTGAACAAGGGTCTTGAATCATTATGCCCGCCTCTGTGGCACCAATTAAATTCTTCCAGGTTTGCACAAAAATTATTTTCTGCAGATTTTTGATTTGTTGGAAAACTGGCGCAGCTGCGGGGCAGTATATTCTAAACGAAACCTGTATTTAAAACTGCATAAAAGTGTGAACGCGTCTCCCTTCTGTGAATAAGAACCACGCGGTGGTTTCAAAATATCAAGTCGAACTGGCGAAATTAAACAAAAACTTTCCGCGATATATCTGATAGATTATAAGGTTACCTACTAATTCATGAAACAAAAACGGTGGCAGATTAGATCATAAACAATAATACGGTAAACCTATCAATTTTCAAATTAAGGCTTATTAACAACATTTAAAGGGGTTATTACTCCTCATTCTTCGTGGAGTATATACTGAGGAATATTGGGTGCAGACAGGTAATTGGAGTAGTTGTTGATGTCTGACAGTGTATAATTGGGTAGTCCCTATGGCAACGAAGACATTTATTGACATAAGTACACGAGACCCCATCGGTTCATACCTATGGCGGGGGAAAGCGGCAAAAACCTAATGCTATGTAGAAATGTCTAATTCAAAACACACATGTAACATAATGCCACACCAAATACCTAAAACGTCTAATGCAAAAAACAAAATACAAGAAACCTCTAATACAAAATACCTCATACGTCTATTGCAAAAGACAAAATACAAGAAACCATTAATACAAAATACATATAACCTCTTATGCACAATTGATTTTACAATCTAAAACATCTACCATAAGCATTAGATGACATATCTCTCATGCATTACTTACGTTTCTCCACTGAATTATCTTTATTTAGGTCAATGTCAAGGTCACCGAACACAACTTGGCGACCTATTCGGCTAGCGAGCTATTCGACCGATCCAGCTGGCAACCTGTTCGTTGACAACCTATTCAGAATTAAGACAACAGTCGCCCAAACTCATCTATTTTTAACAACCAATAAATCCAACGTTACGTCTATCAAATGAAAGTAGAATAATATATTATTTTTATCAATTCCTTTAGCTCAGAATAGAGATGTAATTTCGCATTATCGTACAAAATTCTAGACATCCAACTAAATATATTCCGAAAGGTAATTAAATAGGCTTTCTAAGTATTATCAGTAAAAATTGGCACATTCATATTAAAGGGGTGCACCCTCTTCCTAAACATGACAAATTTTTTTAAAAATTTTAAAGAGAAAAACTGTTAATATCCCGTGTCAAAATTCGGACCATCGTACAACGGTGGCAGATTAGATCATAAACAATAATACGGTAAACCTATCAATTTTCAAATTAAGGCTTATTAACAACATTTAAAGGGGTTATTACTCCTCATTCTTCGTGGAGTATATACTGAGGAATATTGGGTGCAGACAGGTAATTGGAGTAGTTGTTGATGTCTGACAGTGTATAATTGGGTAGTCCCTATGGCAACGAAGACATTTATTGACATAAGTACACGAGACCCCATCGGTTCATACCTATGGCGGGGGAAAGCGGCAAAAACCTAATGCTATGTAGAAATGTCTAATTCAAAACACACATGTAACATAATGCCACACCAAATACCTAAAACGTCTAATGCAAAAAACAAAATACAAGAAACCTCTAATACAAAATACCTCATACGTCTATTGCAAAAGACAAAATACAAGAAACCATTAATACAAAATACATATAACCTCTTATGCACAATTGATTTTACAATCTAAAACATCTACCATAAGCATTAGATGACATATCTCTCATGCATTACTTACGTTTCTCCACTGAATTATCTTTATTTAGGTCAATGTCAAGGTCACCGAACACAACTTGGCGACCTATTCGGCTAGCGAGCTATTCGACCGATCCAGCTGGCAACCTGTTCGTTGACAACCTATTCAGAATTAAGACAACAGTCGCCCAAACTCATCTATTTTTAACAACCAATAAATCCAACGTTACGTCTATCAAATGAAAGTAGAATAATATATTATTTTTATCAATTCCTTTAGCTCAGAATAGAGATGTAATTTCGCATTATCGTACAAAATTCTAGACATCCAACTAAATATATTCCGAAAGGTAATTAAATAGGCTTTCTAAGTATTATCAGTAAAAATTGGCACATTCATATTAAAGGGGTGCACCCTCTTCCTAAACATGACAAATTTTTTTAAAAATTTTAAAGAGAAAAACTGTTAATATCCCGTGTCAAAATTCGGACCATCGTACAAAATTCTGATGATCCAACTAAATATATATGGTCCGAATTTGTACTTCGAAAAAAATACCTGTCTATCTTCACTTATAGAATATTGAAAAATTTGATATGTTCAGGTTGAGGGCGCGCCCCTTTAATATGATTGTGCCAACTTTTACTAATAATGTTTGGAAAGCTTATTCAATTACCTTTCCGAATTTATATAGCTGGATGCTCCGAATTTTGTACGATGGTCCGAATTTTGACTCGGAATATTACCGTTCTTTCACTTTAAAATATTAAAAAAGTGGCGATGTTCAGGTTGAGAGCGCACCCCTTTAATATGATTGTGCCAACTTTTACTAATAATATTTGGAAAGCTTATTCAGATACCTTTCAGAATTTATATAGCTGGATGCTCAGAATTTTGTACGATGGTTCGAATTTGGACTTCAAAAAAAAATACCGGTCTATCTTCACATATAGAATATTGAAAAATTGGATATGTTCAGGTTGAGGGCGCGCCCCTTTAATATGATTGTACCAACTTTTACTAATAATATTTGGAAAGCTTATTCAATTACCTTTCAGAATATATATAGCTGGATGCTCCAAATTCTGTACGATGGTCCGAACGTTGACACGGAATATTACCGTTCTTTCACTTTAAAATATTGAAAAATTGGCGATGTTCAGGTTGAGAGCGCGCCCCTTTAATATGATTGTGCCAACTTTTACTAATAATATTTAGAAAGCTTATTTAATTACCTTTCAGAATATACATAGCTGGATGCTCAGAATTTTGTACGATGGTCCGAATTTCGACTCAGAATATTACCGTTGTTTCACTTTAAAATATTGAAAAATTGGCCATGTTCAGGTTGAGAGCGCGCCCCTTTAATATGATTGTGCCAACTTTTACTATTAATATTTGGAAAGCTTATCCAATTACCTTTCAGAATATATATAGCTGGATGCTCAGAATTTTGTACGATGGTCCAAATTCGGACTTCGAAAAAAATTCCGGTCTATCTTTACATATAGAATATTGAAAAATTGGCTATGTTCAGGTTGAGAGCGCGCCCCTTTAATATGATTGTGCCTACTTTTACTAATAATATTTAGAAAGCTTATTGAATTACCATTCAGAAAATATATAGCTGGATGCTCAGAATTTTGTACGATGGTCCGAATTTCGACTCGGAATATTGCCGTTCTTTCATTTTAAAATATTGAAAAATTGGCTATGTTCAGGTTGAGAGCGCGCCCCTTTCATATGACTGTGCCAACTTTTACTAATAATATTTAGAAAGCTTATTCAATTACCTTTCAGAATATATATAGCTGGTTGCTAAGAATTTTGTACGATGGTCCGAATTTCGACTCGAAATATTACCGTTCTTTCACTTTAAAATATTGAAAAATTGGCTATGTTCAGGTTGAGAGCGCACCCCTTTAATATGATTGTGCTAACTTTTACTAATAATATTTGAAAAGCTTATTCAATTACCTTTTAGAATATATTTAATTGGATCATGAGAATTTTTTACGATGGTCCGAATTTTGACACGGGATATTAACAGTTTTTCCCTTTAAAATTTTTAAAAAATTGGTCATGTTTAGGAAGAGAGTGCACCCCTTTAATATGAGTGTGCCAATTTGTACTGATAATACTTAGAAAGCCTATTTAATTACCTTTCGGAATATATTTAGTTGGATGTCTAGAATTTTGTACGATAATGCGAAATTACATCTCTATTCTGAGCTAAAGGAATTGATAAAAATAATATCTTGTTCTACTTTCATTTGATAGACGTAACGTTGGATTTTATTGGTTGTTAAAAATAGATGAGTTTGGGAGACTGTTGTCTTAATAGGTTGTCAACGAACAGGTTGCCAGCTGGATCGGTCGAATAGCTCGCTAGCCGAATAGGTCGCCAAGTTGTGTTCGGTGACCTTGACATAAATAAAGATAATTCAGTGGAGAAACGTAAGTAATGCACGCGAGATATGTCATCTAATGCTTATGGTAGATGTTTCAGATTGTAAAATCAATTGTGCATAAGAGGTTATATGTATTTTGTATTAGAGGTTTCTTGTATTTTGTCTTTTGCAATAGACGTATGAGGTATTTTGTATTAGAGGTTTCTTGTATTTTGTTTTTTGCATTAGGCGTTTTTGGTATTTGGTATGGCATTATGTTACATGTGTGTTTTGAATTAGACATTTCTACATAGCATTAGGTTTTTGCCGCTTTCCCCCGCCATACATACCTCTATTGAGGTTATTCTAGTTTCAGTTTTGCATGGCTCTACAGAAAGATGACTGCACTATAAATCTGCTGCTACGCGTGACGGATGAATCATCTAACATCTAATAGTAGGCTAAGGCTAAATCGATAAACTCCCCTTGGATGATTTTTAACTGAATATAAGAGTATGCAGTTTTACATCCAGGGGTCTGTGAATATGTGACGGGGGAATTAGAGTAAATGTAAGCATTGCCGATAGATGAGGTTTCAACAACTGATGTTAGGACACCATCAGGCTCAATCAATCTTTCAGTGTAGGGATATTATTTTTGTCATCCTTACTGTGCTCTGTCCTAGTTGGCCATTTTGAGTAAAATACCAACTCTTTACTTGAGACGCTGAACTTTACTTGTAATAAGTTGTAACGGTCGATCTCCTTCTATTTGACTTCCACATTTTAGCTGCTTATACTAATCTGAAACTTAATTTAATTATTTAATTGACCAAGTAAATGTGAACAGAGATATGGAGGGTGCTAGTCCCTTTAAAATAATCTGGTTACAGACAAAGCTAGCACTTGACTGCTACTGTGCGATATCGATACTTATTAAACAAGACCAGTTCTTTAAGTAAAATTATTAATAAAATTATATTAACATTGTTGCTGACAATGCACCCGATAGCTTCCGTGACCTTGGCATGGTTTATTTTAACTAGGTCTACTATGTATTATGGCACATTATATTACGCCAAAATATTACCTTGACATCGATTCAGACCAGTATGAACTAACGGTTCAATATTAAGGTCAACCGGTACGTGAGGTCAACTTCACTACCCATGCGGTCAACAAACTAAGAATGACTTTTAACACAAAATAAAACATTATCATTTTCTTTAAAATTAGCTCTAAAATAATATGATATGGGATCGAATAGGCCTACAGATCTAAATAGCGGGCAGTGATAAAGATAACACTAGAGAAGTACACGTGTGCCCGATGGGATTAAAAAATTACATAGAACATTAGAAGTAAGCCCAAATACATGAGTAGTCTACATTGTCAAATGACCATGAATGGAGATACAATCCAAAGACCTGCATAATGGGCAGTGGTGAATGAAATAACTTTAAAAAAAAGATAGAAATATGCTCAAATACTGAGTAGCCTTAGGTGCTATATAGATTATTATGTGAATAAATAAATAAATAAAGTTCTACAGACCTGAAAATTTAATGAATTGATCTGTTCCAGGATAAAAGTAACAGCCTTTCGATGTGCGGTATTAAATAAATTCCAAACTGGATTAAATTGTTTCACAATTTGTCAATGATGTTACTCACGTAAGGCGACGTCAATATAATGTGGAACACAGCGAAGATTGACGTCATTATAACCACGTGGTTCGAATATGCTTTACCGTAAACGTTCTAACAGTTGAGCTTTGATAACGGATTTTAAGTTAATCCTTAAAATCATTTACACACGTTGGTAACCAGCTCTGATTTAGAGTGTCCTAAGATAACCCATTAAATAATTAGCACAATAGATTTAATTATAAGAATAAAGTTTGAATGAGCTTAAGTTATCTAGACGTTTTGGTAATTAAAACAATAAGATTATTTTACAACTAATCTATCAAGATTAAGAGTTGCTTAACGTCTATAAGAAAAGTGTAATAATATATATGAAATGAACATGTGTAATAATAATAAAATATATATAAAACTTGAATTACATAATATTTCAAAATTAATGTTGTACGTACAAGTAGAGTAATACTTTACTCTATCACAGAACTACCAGAAAAATTTTGATCTTCATTCGGTTCCAAACTGTCATAATTTTCAAAGATTTTATGTCTGTGGGCATACATTATACGATCTTTCCTAATATTAGACAAACCTTAAATACTACAGCTGAAATACCAGTAAGTTTAATATTCATTTGGTTTCAAATTATCATAAGTTTCAAATATGGTATGTCTACAGGCATAAGACAAATTTAAGCGATGTTTCACGATCTTATATACGACAATCAATTGTGTAGGTTTTATATGAATATTGGATGTATATCATGGTTTTGTTTTACGTCCATCCCTGAATGTTTTTTCTTATATCAATTACGGGCGTTATTAGCTTTGCCGATACCAATACTCCAATTACCACACGTCAATTAAATACATGTTCCCATTAAGTCACTAATAATCGTTAGTAACTGACAGTTGACTTTCAAGGGTGAAAACACCTCATATCTGGTAAACAGACACCGTAATATCATGTTACCATTTAAAGATCATTAAGATTTTGTTCCTTTGAATACGGAATGGCTATGAAGATTCTTACTCTTTATGCGATACCTGGTAAGACCCAATAATAATTTGCCATCATGATAGTTCATATTGTGCTAAATTTTGTCATATTAATCCGTTGAATTTTGATTTAAAAACAGGGTCGTTTAGGCGTTCCTTTGTTAGTCCCCTACAAGCCAAATCGGAAAGCACCACAGCTGTTCTTTGCTTGTAATTTAGTCCAGTTGCCAAAACCCATTTTGGGCCTTAACGTGGAAATATAGCCCACCTAATGTTTTGGTGGATTATATATCATCTCTATGTATAAATTAAGAATCCGGATGATACCACCCTTGGTGAAATTAAAATATTCAAAATGGCCGCCATGAGGCATTTTGTAGTTATTTAGTTGGGTACAATATGTGACAGATTCTCCCAGACTTCGGTTTGAAGATGCTTTTTATAAGCATTTGGCCCGTCGAATCCAGTGGGCTTGGCCATTCCTCCTAATTTCCCTAGGGGGCCAAATTTAAAATGGAGGCTTATATTGGAAGGTGTGTAATATATTGAAAAATAGGTTTCTGATGTATTATATATCATCAATACGTGTAGTTTCATAATCCAGATGACGCCACCTTGGCATCCTTGAGGAAATTAAGTAATTCGCGATTGCCGTCACAAGGTATTTTCTGCTTATTTACTTTTATTTAGATGGGTAAGATTCGGAACAAATTCTCTCGGACCGCGGTACGAAGGTGATTTATATCAGAATTTGAATCCAATGAACTTGGGTATTTCTCTTTAAAAAGCAGGCTAATTCCACTAGGGGGCCAAATTCAAAATGGAGGTTTATTTTTAAAGACCAACTCACAAAGTCCCCCAAAAAGCTGTGCAATATATTAAACTATAGGGTTTCGCTGTCATTTACTTCAGATATATACATAATAACATGTTCCGACCCAAAACTATTCAAGGTTGAGCTCATATTCAAAATGGTGGCCATATTTGGCAAGACATAACAATATCAGTAATGTATTAAACCATAGGTTTTTGAGTTCGCCAAATTATGCCATGACCGAACGAAACGCCAATATGGTTCCAAATTCAACAAAATAACTAAATTCAGTAGACCATGAGAGATAATAGAAACGTTAATGTAAAAACTTATGTATCACAGGACTAAGAGCACAAAATACAGAGTCATATGAACAGAAGCTACGGAGAGCGAGGGATGTAAAATGTTCGTCAGCATGATACAAATCCCACCTTTAGCGGTGTGTATGAATGACCAAATAATAACTTGCAAGACAATTGTCATTTCGGTTTTCGGTGTATTATATATCTCCATAATATATGTAATTTCGTCTTGGAGCACATTCTGGTTATCTACTGTAGTTTAATTGGGGGGTGGGGGGTACAATTCGGGACAAATTCTCTCGGCCCTCGGTATCTGTCACATATCACCCACTACATAACCAAATAATGCCTCACTGTGGCCGTCTTGAATATTTAAATTTCACCAAGACGTCTGTCATCCAGATTCTTAATCTACACATAAGGTGGACTGTATTTCCACCTTAAGGCTTAAAATGGGGTTCGGCAACTGGGCTACAGACAATCCCCCTATTAGTTAACCCCGGGTTCATTATCATGGGAACTGCATAAATAAAGTCTCGGGTCGATCTTTCATAAACTTCAAGCTAGAGATTGCAGCCTTATTCGCGATACTCATTTTGGTTTTGAACACTCCTGTAAAGTATCGTACGTAACTAACGTACGAAAATTAATTGGTAGCTGGCTTTTTTTCGCACGTATACAATGAATGGCCATTTTGTTCAGTAATCCCAGGCATAATTTGGCTATTTTTTTTTTTAAATTGCGTTAAAGTTTTAAATTTTTGTTTGGAACTGAAATAAATTAACTATTAGTCAATCCCTGCGCTATAAACATTAACAGAATTGATAATCATTGTGAAAAATCTTTGGAAGAAGCGATAAGACGTTATGGCTGTACGGATTAAACATTCCTAAAGGCTGCAGGGAGGCTTGTTTACAATGTAACATTGTGTCTTGTGATGTTGACATTTTGTTTGTTGATGTAACGTCATAATATGGGTAGCATGGCCATATCCCTACGGCTTTGAGCATGGCTATTCACAGTGTCAGGGTCACTTCTCTGTAGGTGAGGGTGAGTCAGTCATTCAGATTGGCAAAGAATCAACTTCTCAAAAGAATTAAGTAGTCTAGATACAGTATTGAACACGGATTGTGAACAAGGACTTGGCGTCTCAGTCCTTAGAGATAAACATTGGCCGCATTCGCAACACATCGGTTAGTGGTGGTGAACATCCATGCAAAGTATCTGCATCTGATATCAAGTAGTCGTCGCGATACAGTGTGCTGACGTCAGATTATGAACATGGACCTAAGGGTCTTCAAAGACTTTGATTCCAGTTTTCTTCGTGGCATACTTTTTAGTGGAGGTGAACGATCCTGCAAATTATTTCCATTTACTTCAAGGAGTATTCAGGATACATAGAGGGTATTATTTGTGAGCGTCGAGCGCTTAGACAGACTGATGACTATGATTACTTTTTCTAGACACTCGTTCATCTTTATTTTAGGACGTTCGCATTCGTAATACATGTAATATCTGATGTTGACCATATTTTCCAGTTTTGTCGTTCAACCTATTTCTCAAACTACATACATTTCAATTACAATTGTGTCAAGGGAATGATGGCTAAAGTAATTAGTCTGGTATTTGAATAATTATACGCTTTGGAAATGTTATTATTTATTTAGAAGTGGCTTCATTAAAAGTCTTTAAATACTGTACCTAACCAGTGATTATTACCAGACTCCTAGCCGACACTATGGATAGACACATTATCTGGCGAGTGTATTATGTATGTTAATGAGTTGTAGGGTTTTATAACTATGGTGATGATATCAGCGGGAATTATTAGATTGATGGCCACGAGAGATCGGTAATTCGGTTCATAATGAACATCGTCTTATCCTGGTCATCGTTTATTATAACAGTGTCTTACGATGCTGATGTTAACACAATGAGAATAATTTTGTTACTTTTCTGTGCGCTCATTGTCTCCTGGGATGAATAATTTCATGATAAAATTCGAGCCGTTTCCACACTCTTTCTGGTGTGTATGTATAGACACAATTGAATATGTATTATGCAAGAACTAAATCGGCTTATTGCAGGTCTTTCTTTGGGTCTGGAATGTTACATAAATTATTAATTAGACATTAAGTGCTATCAGAACATAATCTACATGTACTAACAGAAAAACGATCAAAACTGAAACGTAGTGGAGATCGGGCGTTTTCTGTATCCGCCCCGAAGTTATGGAATGTGCTGCCAGAAACCATTCGATTAAGCAAGACCATGGACATTTTTAAAACAAATTTAAAAAATCATTTATACAACCAAGCATATCAGTAATTAAATGTATATATGTATTATAATTTGACATATCGGACGATTAGGCGCTATATAAATGTCTTATTACTATTATAATTAAAATAGCATTATGCAAGAGCAAAATCTGCTTACTACAGGTCTTTCTTCAGGCCAGAAATGTTGTCTAAATAATCAATTAGACATTGATTAACATATCCAGACCATAATAAACGCTTGATGGCAAGGCTAGCCTTCGATGTTGGCGGATTAAATTCATATTTGCCGCTTAATGGTCGTTGATAATTAAATCAATCAAGTGGATAATCGAGACTGTGCTGTTTATATTAATGATTTGAGTAATGATAACCGAGGCTATGTGAATATTTCAAACGCTTTTTTCTCGGCTAATAGTGGATCAGTTTGACTGAAATTTTCAGCAAATTACCTTTACACTATTTAATTTTTAACTATTATAGTAGCTTTAATTAACATACCAAATCCATAACCACGCCTCGAAGCCATCGGATACCTGCGATATTTAGTTGATTCAAATACGTTTTGTGGTGCGTACAATAATGGATAATCGAGATTTTGTTTATTATCATAACCACGGTAGTAATGACAATCGAGTCTAGCCTATGGTTGTATCGCAAAGCCGAATTCATCAGTGTTTTCCAACCAGACGATCTTCCATTCAGACCAATAATTGCCGGTCCGTGCTGCCCTACAAATAGCCTCTCAAATCTTATTGATATCTTTACTTAAGCTGTACGTGCCAAATGTGGAATCTGTTATTCGGGATGACATAGATTTGGTCAATATATTACCCCAAAATCTAAATGATGGCGACTTTTTCGTAACCATGGATGTTTATAACATGTATGGCAATATTTCCTATGACCTATGCCTTTTTCCATTTTTTTTTCAAACCTAAGCCCCGCCCATTCTGACCTCTGATTGGTCAATTTGTTTGGGTCGATTTCTCGCAAACTAGAGGTCGGATCGTCGTTTCATTTGTTGTAAAATGATCCTTGAGTCAAATTCAACTCGCTGACATAAAAAATTTGATCCTAAACGAACAAATTCAAGTTTTTGTAAAGATCTATTTTTCTACGCGTGGGTATATTTTTAAGTGATTCGGTCATCCAGGCACGTAAAATCAGGGGCGTACGACGCAAATAAACGAGAAATTTCGCGCGTAGAAATTACATGTCATCTTCCGGGAAAAATGGCTACCCCGAGAAATTTCTTCAAAAATTTTTCTGGTTTCGAGATTGCCACGCCATACCAAAAAAAATATACATTTTTCTTTAGCTAGAAAAATATGCACAATTGTGATAGATGAATACCTCCGGGTTGTCAGATTAGGTGAGCTAAAATGAAATTTATTGAAACAGTATTACTCCCTCGAGGTAATAGAAGTTGGGATAAAAAAAAGGCTTTGGCAATTGATATCCAAACACTGAGGGCTACTAAAGTAAAAGACAATTCGGATATTATTACCTTTGTCGCTACTCATAACCCCCAATATTCCAACTTCTTCAAAACAATGTACGAGAGCAGGTCACTCCTGGCATATAACGACAACCTCAGAGCGAAATTTGATAAAGTTCAATTCATTAAATCACAAAGACAGCCACCTAATCTGAAACACTTCCTAACCAAAGCAAAATTCAATTCATCTATCACAAAGACCGGTTTTTATGTATCTAAATGCCAGGATCTTCGATGTAAATGTTGCGACCATATAACGCCAAATAACCAATATAACTTTCGTAACTTTACGTTTAGCGTCAACTACAATATGAATTGTGACACAAAAAACCTCATGTCTTGACGTGTAGGGGTTGTGAATTATTCTATATAGGCGAGACATCTACTCAACTACGGTATAGAGTACGCAACCATCCACGGGATTGCAATATTGAAAATGGGCCCTTATTTGTAAATAGACACATCTTTAAATGTACGCAACATCTACAAATAAAATTTCAAATTTTCCCTTTTTATAAAATGAAAGTCGATGACACCACGAAAAGAAAATTAATGGAAAATCATTTTATTAAAAAATACGTTACTCAACTTAATAGTCAATAAGTAACAATTGGCAATTAGCCTCATTTATTTATTTATTAATTTTCTTAAATCTATCTCATGATAACCTTCATTCATTGTTCCCAAATTGAATCCCTATACTACAGATTAACACACTTGTGTGCATGTTTTCTATTAGTTAACGATATACTATGTAACCATAGACAATAGATATAGACAACCCATATACTACAGATTAACACACGTGTGTACATGTTGTCGATATACTATGTAACCAAGACAATGGCAACTATAGCCAATTAAAACCACAGTGTTACTATGTAAATATGTATAAATATACTATAATGTCCATCTTTATACAATGACATTTATTATCTAAGACGGACGAAAAGTTCTTTAAAATGTTATTAAACCAGTGTTGAAATCAGTTTGTGTCAGCATACCTTTTATCTTCTTATCATATACCGTATAGCAAAGTAGTGCAGCGACAGGACTCTCCAGATTATTCTCTCCAAATTACGCAATTCGAAATCCGACTTAAATTATCATAAATACCTCATGCATATATCTGACGACCCATCCTGTCTGTGCGGAAACAAATGTGAATCTAGCGAACACTTCTTCTTTCATTGTGGCCTCTTCTTAGAACAACGCAGATCCACTATCGATACATTAGACTACCATTACAAGAACATTAATTCGCTTTTATTTGGAAATGACAGTCTTTCTAAAAATAGAAATATCTGTTTACTCTCAGTCGTTCACAAATATATTACTTTGACTAAACGCTTCAATTCTCCGAAATAAAAATGTTTAATCGATCATTCTCTACGAGCCACTTTTTAAATTATCCTTCAAATTTTATATTGTGAACAACGTCTACTCACTGTATGACTACATACAAACGTCCCTGAGCTAGCCTCTGTAACCCAGTCAAATGTGAGATATGTGTATACCAGTACCATTAATATAAACTATAGTAGGTTGGTGCGTATTTTTTTTTTTTTTTTTTTTTTTCCTTGGCATCGCGTCCTCAATTTTATTATCCAAATCTGTACTCGGGCACCCGTTCCTTTTCCAATTTTCTCTTCACTATTTTTCCTTTTTATTTATATACCCCTCTTATTTCATTGATAACTAAAACCCTAATATTGATAATCATTCTCAGTGTATTACATTACCAGCTGATCATTAAATTTATATTCATTTCACTCCATTCTGGAAGCAGTTTTATATAAGCATTAAGTTGCTTGTTACTGTATCCAACTTATTCATATTATTCCCTCCTTAATTGTATATAAGAATTCTGAATAAATACTTTTTAAATCAAAGTAGTGCAGCTTTGCGGTTGTACTAATAATTTTGGATATATATATATATAAAATATATAGCCTATGTTAAATAGCTTGTATTATATCATCTTAGTTAAAGATACAGTATGGGCGATTAGATAGAGCTTGCAGTTCTCACTATAATAGGTAAAAATTGTTACTGTAATAGGAATTTACTGAAAATTTCAGTCAAATTGATTGACTCTGGACCGAGAATTTACCGATTGAATTTTGGGTCTAGCCTCGATCAGCATTACTAAAGTCGGTACGATAAAAAAACAGTCTCGATTATCCGTCGGATTTAATCACGAATAAGCGTTGAACAGCAGATTGAATGAAGTTAAAGAGCAAGCGTCCTACTCACTGAGCCACCGTAGCCTAAACTTCATATTCATTCCGGACCCGTACCTCGGTTGTTTTTATCCCATCTAACGGCTATACACTGTCCCTCGTTAGGCTTTCCGTCCTACACCACTGAATAGGTCGAACCACGTGTGAAAAAAAAAACCCGATGAACGTTGGGGAAAAATCGAATCGACTGAAGACTTAAAATCGGGTACAGGATACAATAGGCTAGAACTATCAAACTTTCTAGAACTCCTAACATTTCCGTCGATTTGAATTCATGTCCAAATATAAATGCCGATACGATGCTCATTGGACATGTGCAGCCGATACGATGCTCAATGGGCGTGTGCATACATTGCACTCCCAAGCGAGACGTCGAAATTGTGACGAAAAGAGATTGCGAGGATGAAAATAATCCCGCCCTCGACTTCTTTTGATCATGAAATGTATTAACCTGCAAAAACCAGGACTAATTCGAATTTCAAACACAACAGAATCACAATCAATCCTGTACTTAAACATCAGTTTTGACTCTCTTTGCTGGTTCAGTTCAGGAGGAAGGGTGAATACCTACAAGAGCGTAAAATAACTATACCATTTCTGACAAACCCAATAACACTACATGCCAATAGGGGTTTCGGTACAATTTGTCTCTGTGTATATAATGCCCGCGTCACAGACATTTTCAACATGATGGACCCCCATAAAGCCGAATGTGATCAAGCGAGTACCCAAGAACTCCCATCACTTTTGTTCAATTCCTTACGATATCCAGTCTCAATCTGCCGTAACCTATTCTAAGTTGGCGACAGTTTGCAATAATTAAGTAATTTAATTTATTGCGAAATCGCGAAAAATAACTGGTTTTCTTTTACATCGGTCTGTAGTGTATTTCCGTTTCTAAATTAAATAAAACCGAATGACTTCGGGTCCTTGAATTGAACTTAAACGAAACGGAAATTCATTAAGCATTCCTGAATGATTTCAAGACTTTCAAGGGATCGAATTAAACCAACGAGGCTTTATGTAAGGTGTGTTATTGTTCGCACGCAATATAAGCTGAACATAAATTTATTTAAACACATATTCTATTGGTCCTTATCCTTTGATATTAATACACGTTGATGTGATGAATGTGACAATTGTACAGCCAAGTAGATTATTAGAATGCATTGCTTAGTAAATCATTGACTGGATCTATGCGGGGTCAGGAAATGAAAATGTAATTTAACGTTGTATTTTTCTACCGGGTTTGTTCAAACGGTTAAGGTATACAAGCGCTGTAGGGGACATCCTTTTTGAACAGCGACGTACCCAACAGTACAGTAACTACTCATCATCGAATTACAACCAACGATATTTTTACATACACGGAACCTAGTTGCCTAGTTTATTCCAAGCGAATAGACCCTGTTCCTTTCTAGGCCCTACTTTCGGCACCCGAGGGACTTTCTCAGCCAAGTCTGGGATTGAACGTGGAACATTCCGGTTAACCATCTAGCAATACACCTACTTGGATACCGCTTAAGAAGAAAAACATTTAACCAATTATATTATATCTTTATTGAATCTATATTATCTTTTAACGATATGTCACATCCATCGATTTTAAGCTGTATACTTGACCCATAAAGGTTTATGGGGGGGGGGGGGTCAAGCTGGCCGGTCACCTCTTGCTTGCGGCTGTGGTTTTTCGAGCATTGGTGTGAGTGTATGTGACATGGAGATAGGGGCGCCTTCTCAACCTCGTGGGCACTCCGGTTTCTTCCCACTGCTAAAGACCCCTATGCGCAAGCGAATTATTGAAATAAAATTAAACCGTATGTTAGTCCCGAAATAATGACCTAGGTTGTGTTGAGTGGACGTTAAACCCCATTTCTCTCTCTATATATAAAGGTTTATTTTTAGTACCATATATTTAACAACCTTCAGAAATAATATTATGTATGGACTGAAACTGAATAATCTCGCCAGCCCTCGTTTCTGTCATTGCTATCTAAGTGTTTACACGGAAACACGTTAAGACTACATTTAGTTATATATTTGAAAATACTACAAAATAACTTCGCTTGAAATATTTCCTAATTTATGGTGTAGCTCAGGCCACAATTATATTTTCACTGCAGATTTTTAGGATTGTTGTCCCATTGCATGGATTGCTCGTAATTGGTTTTATTGTCCTGCGCCAAACGAAGCTAGGGATACTGAAATGGGCTCCGTCCGCCCCGATTTCGTTTCAAGAGCATATCTTATTAACCATCCTTGTTACATATATACACAGACTACATATATACACAGAAAACATTGCGCATCAATACAGCATAAAAGACACCCCACCCCTTTCATGTGCAGACTCATTTAGATCCAGGAATAAATAAATAATCAATAGATAGTCCGTCCAAAAATAAATATTATTATATTATAACGCAAAATCAATTACAGTGTATGCATACATGGAAATAACCGATGTACTGTTAAAAATTAGGGAAGAGCTTGTTGTTTCTATACATTACAATACCGCACTTTTGCCCATTTTAATCAGCAAACAACAAACATTATTAGCCGCTGCTTCACATCATTAAACTTTGAAATATGACAGCGTTATCACAGAACACGAAGGACATTATTCTTCTAGGAGAAAAATGATTCTAATTTCATTATTCTACATCTATATCACGACCTGTGTAAATGTATTCCTTTAAAGCGAGAATTTCATATTTTCTAAGAAAGTCAAAACATAATCATTTCCATGTCTTTGTCAACTCACTATTATGCGATCATAGGCATTATTTCCCACTCTTATAAATTATTAACAACGGAAATGATATAACACAATTACCTACGTTCTTTTCCATATCCCCCATGCAATAGCTATCTTCAAACATTTGAATTTGAAGTTGAAAATGACATCTTAGCCAATTTCTCAACTGGCAATAGTGAATTATACGATTAATAGGATTATTCTTTAACAAGGTAGGACTATTTATAGATACGAACTATTTTAAGGCTTTATTTTAATACATTTTAAAAATATAACTTAAAAATATGAAATTACCGCTTTAAAGAAGTAATCTGGTGTCGATTTTGGCAATGAAGTAGGACAGTCGATCTCCCAAATACAAGAAAAAAAAAACCCGTTAGTTAATATAACAGATTTAGAAAGATTACGCTTGGATTACCAAAAATCCACCCACTGCAAATAATAATATGCATGTAAATAATACACGATGGCTAGTCATCACCATCTCGTACGTATTTAGAAGGCATAAGAAAAACATCTTCTTGGAATAACAATGGTACTAGTCAGACGATTCATACTCCAATTACAGTAGCTTGGCAAGACAGGGTTGCTTCTCCCTGTAAGGTTTGCACAACAACCTCAATCAGCTGTTGAATGTTAAGTGCCTATACATCCGAAAAAAATATTACAATAGATTGATGTGTTGTACAAAGTTTTAAAACGATTTCTTGAACGGATAATGAAATATGCCCCGGAAACAAAATCGGGACTGAAGGACAGTCATCAGAAAATAAATAATAGATTGATGAATGTAAAAAGTGTTGTAAAGGTATATTCGACAGTTTCTGAGATATGCTCTAGAATAATGAGTGTATATACCAAAAACACTAGGATACAAAATATACCAAAAACTAAGTCAGATGTGTAATAATTCAAACAATTACTAATCAGCAAAAAGGCTCTACTACTATCACAGGTTGATGTGTGTGCAAATTTTAAAAAAAAAAGATATGAGATATGCTCCTATAACATAATTGTTTACCAAATTTGTTTCCATGGAAACACAAAACTTATCAAATCAGAGAAATTAGCAAAAGGCACATTTACTATAATAGGTAAATGTTTGTAGAAAGTTTCATGAGGGTATGTTGAATGGTTTATGAGTTATGTCCAGGAAACAAAATTGTACACCAAAAATTTGTCACAAAAAAAAAAAAAAGTCCAAAAAATTCCTAAATAGCAAATGGCACAACTAACGTCATGGGCTGATGTGTGCGCAAAGCTTCTAAAATAAAAGCGGATGTTCACGGGGCACAAGTTTACGGAATACAGTTATTTTTTGTGACAAATTTTTGTAATTTGGTATTTTTCAGATAAATGATAAACCATAAAAATATGACGTAAACAAAGATAGCAGTGGAAGATGGAACTGAAGATTTGACCGGTAAGTCCCACCGTACTACAATGCAATATACACCCAGGACAGTTCCATTGCCATAATTGAAATGGAAAAAAACCGACGTTTGCGTGATGATGAGAGAGGTTCTTTTTTTTTTTTTTTTTTCAAAAATTATCAGAATGGCGTAAAATAGCAAGAAAAATACAACAAAGTGCAATAACACTCATCAACATTCCAAACCTTGAATCAATTGCTAACTGTTGATACAATAAAACATTTTTTTTTATACAATAACCCTAGGTGATATTGTATCTTCATTTTAAAGGAGAAAACCTTGTTTTCACTGGTTCTGTGGGAAAAAAACAGTTCAATTATGAATTTGAACGTATAAAAATGGCGAAGCCATACTATGCCTCTAACAACTAGCACGGTGGTTACATAGAATCAGTTCACACATTTTTGGCAAAGCTTCAAAAGCTAATATATTCGGCCAGAAGTAATTTTAATGACATTTTCAATATATTAATTTTGCATTATCTATTTATGATGTATTGTAGCAAGAACGACCAACTGTTTATCTAAATCCTACATAATGCGTCTTTACTTTGCAGATCGAATGAGACAAAATTCTTTAACTTTATACCCGCCAAATTTAACACGATTCTTTTTTTGAATTTGTCACCAATGAACCCTTATGCTCTTGCACACATACAATTATTTGGTGCCAAGAGTGACAAATGAATATTTAGAACAATATACTATATAGCATCATTTTCCACTGCAATTTGTGTAACAAGGGCTGTTTTTATATCTTTTGTATTATAGTGTTTTTAACTTCACGTTTACTGTTTACTTATATTGGGTCTACGTTTCTTTGATTTCTTGTTGATGGGCGTAAAGTTGCCAATGGAAATGAATACTGGTAGTAAGTAAATTAGATAAACAGACCTAATGGCATGCATTTCAATTTACTAGCTTACCACAACTTGGGGTTCTACTATGGTTTGACAGGCGATCCTACTCCTTGTCACGTACAACCGGGATTCGAAACCACGCCAGTTGACTCAATGACAGGCTGTATGATACAGCACACATGTGCTAACCATTTGGCCATCCAACCCCACGATAAATCCATGAGCAGGTTATTATATTTCCAAGAGTATACCCATGCATTTAGCATTACGGTGTCAGTTGATAGTTTGTTTCCACTAATTACTGGGCTTGAGGTTGAGATAAGTGGAAACAGGTAAGATAGAAACGGTTGCTAATAAAATAGCTGACATGTTTCATCTGATTTATTCGCAATACCAATAATTAGGGTCGACTGGATCAGCTGCATTTATTAATATATTCATCATTTAAACTTAGTTTCAGACGTTTATCATAATTATTTCCATAACTAAGGATTTTTCCTGTATTGAAAATACATGTTATTTTCGCGATACTATCTTTAATTTATTTAAGAATTGCTCTGTGTTGTTTGTAGCGGGAAGGGTGTACCAAACTCGTAATATCTACTTTCGATTTTATTCTCAATGGTATATGATACGTAAAGATACATTATGCACGATTTAGATACAGAACTAATTCTTGCTATAATAGTTAGAAAATAAATAATGTAAAATGAATAATTTGAAAATTTTATTCAAATTATATACTCTATTGCAAGCGAAGATATTAGCCGTTGACGGTTTGACAGACGTGTGCAATAATTTCAACCACAGTAATGGTTGATCAAAGCTAAGTCTCGGTCCTCCATATTTGATTGAATCAAAGTATCGCTGAACAGTTCTTACCTATTTAATATCGGAGAAATCTTATGCCATGTTTAATGAACAAAATCTGATCCATTCGCGTGACTTTCGGCGTTAAATTGGTCGAAAAGGGTGTTTCTTGCAATTCCCGTAAATACATATTTCGTCACGCATAAATACGTTATCGCTTCGATATTTTTTTTTTATCTAGAACTATGATATAGATAATAATAAGTCGGAAAAAAGATTTCAGACTTAATTTCATAACAAGGCTACAACAAATAAAATAAATTCCAGTGCGTGCACTACTTGCAAATATTCCGGTAAAGCCCCTTCGTTACTGAGTAAGATAAAACTTTTGTTATTGATTCATATTTTTAAAAGACGTGTCTACTCTGTGTATATAGTTAAACATGCCATATTATTATATGGATGTATGCAAACTTAAAAAAATTCAGATTTCTCAAATACAACGTTTGAAACTATTTCTTAAATTGGAAAGCTACGGAAAGAACTTTATCTTTGTGTACAGTGACGTTACATAAAGCTACACAGTGGGGATTATTCAATAATATTGCAAGTAAAGGAAATTAAACAGTCAGTATTTCTAAATCCATTTGCAAATTCAACAATTTGTATGATTAAAAACTGGACCTCGGTTGAATACACGTAATTTGATATTGGTTTATTCCTTACAGTGTCCATGTATTCTGTATTGTAGATTTTGCCAAGAGCATATTTTGTTCTTATATATCCGCCGAACAACCATTCTGTACTGCCAGCACTGTAAGAAAAAACAAACCTGGCGTTGTCTCCCTTTTGAATTCACCTCCCTCCATTACTGCTCAAATTCAAGGACGTGCACTTGGTTGTTGACATTAGTTTTAATGAAACACCTTGTTTCCGCACTGAAAGCACGCTATCTTCACAACACTTAGACATCACTGTTTATACCATATCGTATGTCATTCAATTATTGGTTTGGTAATGTCAGAACGCTACAAATGTTCATTAAGTTAATTTGAATAAGTATGGCGTTTCTCCGGTTGTTTAATGTCCCACAACAGTGTTTTTACATCCTGTGTGTTATCAAAATTACAGACTGGTCGATTCTAACGACAGAAAGCATCAAACTGAGGCTGCGTTATTTCTAATACCAATGATTTACGTTAACTGGGTTTTGCAACTAACAGAAGGAACCGTATGATTATTTCGTAAACCTCTACATAGATGTAAAATATGTGTAATCAAGCCGGTGATATCATTGTTTTAAAGAGAAATGTCACCGTTTCGTATTCTGTTTGCTTCTCGGCGCAGACAAGTAATTCTCTCCCGCAACTTCAAAGTTAATCCAGTGACATGCTTTGGCCTTTCGTATTTAACATTCAGATCATCTAAATCTGTTTTAACATTCCGGGGATCTTAAGCTGTTAAACATTCGAATGATCGTAATCTTTTTTAACATTCCAGTGGTCTTAGTCTAATTATTTTTAGCATTCCGATGATCTTGATCTGTTCTGACGTTTCAAGGATTTATTTATTATTAACATTCCAATGATCGTAATCTTTATAACATTCCGATGATTATAATCTTTAACATTTCAGTGGTCTTAATCCTTTTAACATTTCAGTGATCGTCATCTTTTTAGCTTTTCAGTGGTCTTAATCCTGTTAACATTTCGGTGATCGTCATTATTTTTAACATTTCAGTGGTGTTAATCCATTTAAATTTAACATTTCGGTGATTGTAATCTTTTTCAACATTTCGATGGTCTTAATGAGCCCAACAAGTCACAACCATCCGATACAAATGTTGATTGTAAATTCAAACACTCCTCTACGATGCTAGATCAAAAATTTCAACAAAATGACATTCGAAAGCCCGAAAAGGGGGACAATTACTATAACTATAGGAACTACATGACTCCTTCTGCTTATGTTATCTCAATGCAATACACACGGTCAAATTTGGGGTTATTCACCATGTGCTCTGTCCCTTTACAGGCCTACAAGACGACACAGCTCCCGTCTCATAAGGACTCAAAACGAAAGAATATAAAAGTATTTTTTAACATCATGTTAAAATATTATATTACTGTGTAATTTTTTTGTGTGTGGATTTATTTGATCTCCAACCAAAGGCATAAGCTTGTGGCTTCATTTGACTGAACGGAATTACCTGAAATGCGAAAGAAGACTTCTTATGAATATTATTCTTTTGTAATTCGCAAATGTTTTACTTGTGGAGAAATTGCGAACATGTGTTATTTACCTTTTACGAAAGTGTTAATTCAAAATAGATGTAGATATTTGTCGACAAGATTACTAGATTGTCATGTGATTTAGTTGAAGCATTTAGTTGGATATATCATCAAAGGCAAATAAAATCATAGGAATGTTTAGGCGAAATTTATACTTTTGCATTTCGAATTGTATCTCTCGCCAAATCATCTGACCATATTACACCTATTCTAGAACAGTTATATTGGCTACCGGTTAATCAACGCATCATTTTCAAAATTAACACAATCACTTTCAATCCTTTGGCACCATCCTATTTATCCGATTTGATTAAACAATATCATCTCATAAAAACCAACTTGTATGTCCAGTACAGGAGTCAAAATTTGGAGACACTTTTTGCGTACGCAGCACCAAAAGAATGGAACAAATTGTCCCTGGAAGTCAAAAATAGTCCAAACTTGGCTGTATTCATACGGCGTCTAAAAAACTCTGTTTTTTTACCCAAACTTTTGAACAATAATTTAAATGCTTTATTTTCCCATTGACTATTCCTTTGTATTATTTTGTTTGTTTGTATATACGTGTATGTTTTGTTTTGTTTTTTAATAACCTGTACTGTTATGTCATCGTCGGTCCACCATATTTAGATATTGATGATATTGTCATGTTTATCCAGTCTCAAACAGATTATTTAAAAACCTCTAAAAACTATAATGTAAAATTTTAGAATGCGAAAAGGAACAATTGATATGATATGTGGAATATTGCAGGATACACTCTCGCAAGCAACTCGCACTGTTGGAGATGCCATAGACGTCCCATTATTTACATTTGGGTCCTCTAACTGAAGCTCAATACTATTTTCATGCCAAATACTTATCAAAGCCCTAGTTTCTTCATCATCCCATGCGATTCCGCGACTTTTGCGACCGACTTTACCTCTAGATATGTTGCTGACTATTTACAGACTACTATTGACGTATTTGTTTTACCCAAAACACCACTCAACATCATATATTTAGGTTGATGCAACTGATAATGAGATATACACACATGCAAATATTGCTGAGCGTTTATATGACACAATCTGCACAAATACTTACCCTAAATACTTTTGAATATATGCAAATATACTTTTGCATCTGGTCAGGACTAGGTGCAAATTTGCACCTGCAGTATTTTTACATATGTATGCAAATGCGTTTACATGACGAAATTTGCATACATGAGTAATTTTGCATATATGCAAAAGATTTGCACGTGTGCAAATTTCGTCATGTAAACGGGGCTTAAGACCCATTCTAGAAAATGGGCTAAAAGGGGGGGCTGCATGACTTGTTACCAATAATTACATCTATGAAGATGGGTCGATGACCCAGATAATGGTAGACCTAATGGCAGATTACATGGCCAGGCGTGCATACCTACATCAGAACCCAAAACAAACAGCAGAAACAAATCGCAACAAACACAGCCAACAACTGTACATACCTTATGCACGTAACGTAATTAAATTAAATTTGGTTTCATTTCTCATTTTAAATCCTTCGGGAGAGGGGGGATTCTTTTAGTGCTTAACTCTTATTTGCCCGGGCTACTCTTATTTCGTCTTTCAACCGTCAAGGATTCTTTTACATTTTTTTTTCTCCACACGAACGACAAGGGGCTGTCTTTGCTAGTGCCCCAATATGCACCAGTGACAAGAGGTAAGAACGGCGGAAATTCCAAGGAACAATCGCGGCCGACATCAAGTTTGGGTCCGGTACTTCCGGATAGTGAACCAGAGCCTTATTACGAGCCAAGGCAACTCACTTAATTGAATGAAGATAAAGATGCGATGTATGGTCAAGCTTTGTGATTATATCAGTCCCGATCGTTTGTATGTGTGTTTACACAAATCTTTAGGAATATCACAGTTTTGGAATGAAGGTGAATTTAATTACATGTAATATCGATAATAGATACTAATAATTTCACGGGTAGTTTGTGGCTGCTATGGTATTATGGGGGATTAAATGTATAATCCCAAGGGTTTACTGTAAGGAATTAATAATACATTTCCAGTGGACGTGTTTATTTTTCTCTGATTGACCTTTATGATCCGTGTTGTCTTATTATGGCTAACACATTTAACAGTGGGTGTAATCAATTGGACGTGTTAAAGGGGAACAATAACCGTTGTAGGGTTTTTTATATTTACCGGTATAGATATCTATAGTTCATTATTACGTTGCGCCAACCTCGAGTATACGTGCATATAGAACATTACGTCTCTTTCCGAAATTTTGGTTTTTTTTTTTTGCTTGCCAACTGTATTTTAATGCTTAATTCAAGCGAACACTGGACAAGAAAGTAGAAAATATATAGAAACCACAGCGAATAGTGTTCTCCTTTGAGATGGTTGTAATTAACTGATTGAAAGTTGAAAGTGTCCTGTGTCGGTCAACCGATTAATTAATATCATTTATACCGAGTGGATCTGATATATAATTATATAGCTGTTTCGTTCAACCAAGAGTGGGATAATGTCTATAATAACAAAGAACAGTAGAAAATGTGACACCAGGTGCTTCCAAATTGTTATTTAGCTGCTTGAATTGAAATCTGGACCTGGAGCGGTAGCTTAAAGGTAACCTATAAAAATAGAGGTTTGGTATGGCAATGACCCGAATGTTAATTTTGAAATTGGGGCTTTCGGTGCGCTAATTGTCTGATGGTTAGATTGTACCTGTTGATGTTTGGGGGGACTCTATTAGTGTTATAAAATGTTGCGATTTTGTCAGCTGTTTTATAGTGGTCTCGAAATGATCTAGTTGTGCTGAATATACTTTAATCCCAATTCATTATTTCTTAGACCTCAGTTCAGTTGATTTACCATCTTCAACACGAGACGGTATGCATGCTCAGGGGTGGGGTGGGGGTCACCGTGTCACTTAACGGTCATACATTTCTGTTTTACTAATGCAGGAATGATAGCTTGCTAAACAGTCCAGCCATGCGGGGGGTCACAGAACCTCTGTTACTCGCTGGGCCTGTTGGCCATGCACTGTTGTCGATTTGTGAATAATCGCAATTTTGAATGCAAAGAATTAACGCAGAAGGGTCGTTCTCTGATTTTGCCAAAAATGATATCACTATAAACAAACGACTGAAGAAAAAAAGATAATTGTGTCCCAAAACTGCAATTTTGTAGTTTAAATTAGGTGTATAAATGTTGTTTGTCAAAACCATATTATAATTTAATTTGTTTGTAACTGAAAATAAATGTGTATTTTAAATCCTATAGTGGATTAGGTAATATACATGTATATAGACTACCATGTCCCGATCACTTGTGACGAGTATGTGGAATCTTTCTATTTAAATCTCACAAAGATTTGAAAGCTATACAAATATTATTTTTGTGATAGTATAATACTTTTGTCATTTTGTTCACCATGAATTAAATACCTGGAGAAAAATACAAATGTTTATTACCCTAAATATTTATCAAAACACTAATTTTGTTTTCCTGTCAAGAGTTAAATGCAAAACGTCAAATGTTAAGTGAGAAATGACAAAATGTTTTGTTAGAAAATACCTTTATTGACACTTAACATTTGCTGCTTTACATTTAATTCTTGCCTTAGAGGTATTTTGACTTTATCATTACCAGTTAGCCCATATATATATATATATATATATATATATATGTATATATAAACTAAATTAAAGAAAGACACCAAAATAACTGGGAGTTGTATTTACCTATATTTTATTATATATATATATATATATATATATATATATCCAGAAAAATCAGCACAACCGTAAAGCTGCACTACTTTGTTTCACGGTAAACGATGAAAAGATAAAAGGTATGCCGACACAAACTGATTTCAACACTGGTTTAATAACATTTTAACATTTTAAAGTACTTTTCGTCCGTCTTGGGACTATTCATAATTAATGTCATGTATATATACACCAAAATGACGCTAGACACATCGTATCATTCAAAAAAATATGAGCGCCACGTTGTGTTGTTGCGAACCCTGGATATAATGACCTCTAAATCATCATAATAATAAATAGTTTAAGTCATTTGAACAGTCTATTTACCTTGCAATCTTCATTCTAGAGCAGAACAACCTTGATATCAAATTCATGTTATTAGATTATCAACACCGTCACAATATTCAAAATAAGAACTTCATTTTAACATCGTAACGAACCACATTTTACTATTTTTTTTATGCAAGTTCTATTTTGGTTCAATTTTTAAGTTCACGTGCCTTGTGTTGAACCCTAAATTCGTTTAATTTCATTATTTGGTATCATTATGGGCAATTTAAATATATTCGTAATATGAACAGCAAACGATTTTTATTTTAATTTGTCGTGTAATATTTAGAGTTAATGTATTCACAAACATATACACAAACTTGATATTTAGTAAAGGAAATAGGTTTTTGATTGTAATAAAACTAATGACTTTGATAAATATTGAAATATTCTTAATGTGACGGTTTAGGAAAATTCGAACGAAATGCTACAAATTATTCATTTATGGCAAGGTTTGGGGCATTTGTGTGGAACTTTTCACTACAACAGTTCCACAAGATATTGGGTTTCTGAAAATAAATACATTACACAAGATTTTCGACTTAGAATAATTTTGATAGTGTTTTGGGATCTGTGGTGTTTTTTACCACAAGAGTTCCACAAGATATTGGACCCAAGACACTATCAAAATTATTCTAAGTCGAAAATCATGTGGAATGTGGTACCACACAGCATATAGAGGGTCTGAGAAGAAATTTTGGAACACCACAGACACATGACACTATCAAAATTATTCTAAGTCGAAAATCTTGTGGAATGTGGTATACCACACAGGCATATAGAGGGTCTGAGAAGAAATTTTTTGAAAAAGAAATTGATGTTTTCTAAGTCCAATATCTTGTGGAACTCTTGTGGTAAAAACACCACAGACCCATAACACTATCAGAATTATTCTCAGTCGAAAATCATGTGGAATGTGGTACCACACAGGATGTATGGGGTCTGAGAAAATATGTTTTGAAAAAAAATGGATTTTTTCTAAGTCCAATATCTTGTGGAACTCTTGTGGTAAAAACCACCACAGAGCCAAACACTCTATGAATTTTATTCTAAGTCGAAAATCTTGTGGAATGTGGTACCACACAGGAATATAGGAGGCCTGAGAGGAAACTTTTGAAAAAAAAATCAGTCCAATATCTTGTGGAACTACTGTGGTAAAAAACACCATAAACCAAAAACACTGTATCAAAATTATTCTAAGTCGAGAATCTAGTGGAATGTGGTACCACACCGGCATATAGGGGGTCTGGGAAGATATTAATGGATTTTTTTTTTAAATTTCAAAGTCTAATACCTTTGGATCTCAGGGGGTCTGAGATGAAATTTTTGAAAGGCTACAACAGAATAAAATTTTGTAGAATATATTTTCCCCACATTTTACAAGATAAAATAAGTTATTATTGTTCAAGCAAATTTTTCATGGTCTACTTTTCAAAACGCCCCCAAATCTTGCCATGTCTAAAATTATTAGAAAATGAATCCATACGATTTATCTAATTATAAACTAAGTTTTTTTATTTTGATAATGTAGAGGCCCAAATTGTACAACATTGGATAAGTACAACGAATCAGTAATTTTGATCCGTATGTGGAATATTTAGGAAAAAGGTGTCGAAGTATTGAATGAATCCAGAAGAACATTTGTGCAGGCAAACACGCCTTACATTCTGGTTAAGCGGATGTGATTTAGAGCATCCGTGAGCACAAGTGAGTGCGTGGCAAGGAGAAACCTCGTTGGTGTATCTGGTTCGCTCCAATTTGCTCTTCTTCCAACAGTTAAAATCTACCAAAGGAATTATTGAAATACAGATTGACCTTATGATAAATCCCCCCCTCTGTCTCTATCAAATGAGGGGGTTGGGTGGCAGAATGATTAGCGCGTTCGCGTTGTATCACAAGGTCTGTCACTGAGTCAACTAGTGCTGTTTCGGTTGTACGTGAGAAGGAGTAGGGTCGCCTGTCAAATCTCTTGGGTTTTCTCCGGATCCATCGATTTCCTCCTACCGCTAAAGACCCATAGGCGCAGGCGGAATATTGAAATAAAATTGAACCCTATGTTAGTCCCGAAATAAAATAGTTTCTGTCCAATGTTATAAGAGTTGAATGACCAATAATATAATGTTTAGTATTTAATATGGCGGTTTATAGTGTGTTTGTTTTTTCATTAGCATTCAGTATATGATAATACTGATTTACAAATATACCTTTTTAGTCACTCGACGTAAAGTCAATAACTTATTTTAATATCCAAGATACAGATGATAAGAGAATTGTTTAGTCCTTTAGAATCTATGAAAATGTTTGTTTGGCTGTTATACTTCAGTTAAATATCAAAATCAGTAATTGCTATGAGAAAGGCAATTCAGTGACAATCAAATCTTCCATCGACCGTTTCATACCAAAACAACGTAATTCGATTCCCACAACCGGGGTTTCGCGTTTGTATGAAGACATCGAATCGCAATGAAGGGAAATGTTCTTTAGCGCACGGTGTTTTGTTAACCATTAATATATAGGGGATATTTGTCGTTTTAGAGTGAATGACATATTTTATTTCAGCGAGAAGCAAAAAAACTTATATTTTCCCGAATGCGTAGCATGAGTGAAAATATAAATATTTTCTTGCTTAGAGATGAAATAAAATATATTATTCACGACAAAGCGACAAATGTTCTATTTATTTTATGATTTTACAATCATTTTAGGTAAAACAACATGGACTACTTTGTCCGCCAGTGGAATAACACTTTTATTTCACTGATAAAACGTGGTATTCCACCACTGATCATAAAATATAGTTGTATAGACCCCGTAAAAGTAAAATATTAAAGTTACTAATGGTTAAAGTTTGACCAGAAATAGTGTAAATAGTCTCTGTTGTCAAGTACCAATGCTACGATCATTTATAGGTTTAACCAATATATTATGACAGACATTGTCTTATCCACTCAACATACCAGCCATCTGAAATGATTATTTGCTTATTGTGTAAATAGATGTCTAAATAATTTATATAACATATAAAGCCAGAAAACAGACAAACAGATTTAAATCTTACATTTATAATGTATCTTTAATTACACCGAGTGATTAAGTAAAACATTGTAGGCCCGTCCTATTGTAATCGTGGCTAAATTTTAAAATAATCGTCCCAAACTGCTGCTAACGATTTAAAGGGCCATATTGTCTGGCATGTTTGATTTTACTATCATCTAATCACCCCACAACATTATGAACGATTTATATGTATTTCTTGACCCCAGGAACGTACGGCTAGACACCAAAATTATCATCCTATACTAAATACTATGGGAGTTATTGGGGAATGAATAAGGAATACAGTACATGATTATGGTTGATAGGTTTGCAGAATTTCTGGATTTAGTGTATACGGTTTTCTGTGAAAACCTTTAGACATTAAACACTTTGAACTCAATTTCTGAAGTACCACCCGAAATATCAGTCATGAATAGTGATGTATGTATACAGTTTCGTGAAAATATAAAGAATACTTTTCAATTTATATTATGTATTGAACAGTTTTGTATTCAGATCTGCTTAGGAAAGGTATCCATGGAAAAAATAATGATTTCTAAAAGCGGAAGTGACAATTTAGTACTCGGTTGTCGCGGGGAGAAAGTTTAGTAAGTAAATACTCCATGGTTCTGGGGGAACTGCTCTCATTTATCTATAATTTCGTCATTTTTTTTTTTTTTAAAAAAAATATATATATTCTGGATGTATATGTATATAATGATATATGACATGATTACGTCGAATCGCGGAATTTACCAGAAGTGATACATGCGTGATGCTTGCTCGTCGCGTCATGCATATCCAACATCCCAAGTACAAATTAATGCAAATCTGACGTAAATACGACCGCGAGATTCAGGCGCGGTCAGGTCCTTGGATAAAATAATATAATGAACTATAATATAGGTAAAAAGAAATAAATACAATGAAAACAAAACAAAACGCCATCACAACCCACGGGTGGTCTTTTGGATAGCTGGTATTATGACTTTCAATTCCCCCAAAGAACAAAGACAAAAGGAAAACAAACCCTTCTAACAATGACGGATGTCCCGTGGAGACCCCTGAGTTCACACAACAAACTCACAACTTCCTTTGTTCCAAATTGCTTTTACCTTTTTTGATTTTTGAAACCGTCAAAATCACATATTTTATAGTAAGTTAATACTTATCCAAATGCTTTGTTTTAGTCTTTAACTATGTATTGTTTTAACTTCAGATTGTTTTCAGTCCTGCCAGTGAATAAATTGTCTGTGAAGCGCTTACTACAATGATCATATTTACAAAAAACATCCAGAAAACCCGACATCTATATGAAATACATTTGAAATTGTTCCATGTGAAATAGAAAGTTAGCATACATTTGCGTATTCCCGTGTGGCTTTGAACGACTGACGCGGGGTGACTTAAAGGTGCTAAATCGCTAACATTTGGGACCTAGAAATTGACAGAAGTGGGTCGCAACGCATATACCACTGTAATATGAATGTATATACATGTATACTAATTTACATCCAACGGTTCCGCGAAATAAGCCAGCAATCTCAAGGCATACTTCTCATTTTGTCAGTAATGCAATCATTTACAACACACTAAATCCTGATTACGAATTCTGCCCTATACTAACAATTAATATCATGGGCCATAACTCTGGCAGTAATTATCGCAAAATGTTCAAATTCAATTGGCTTCTTCATCCATGACCTTAAATAATGTGCACTAATATCAACTCGTTCAAAATCTATTCGCTTCTTCATCTATGACCTTAAACACAGCTCGGGCTTGCGGCTGTGGTTTCGAGCCCTGGTGTGAGCGTATGTGGCATGGAGATAGGGGCGCCTTCTCAGCCTCGTGGGTTTCCTCCGGGCACTCCGGTTTCCTCTCACTGCTAAAGACCCCTACGCGCAAGCGCATTATTGAAATAAAATTAAACCATATGTTAGTCCCGAAATGACCTAGTTTGTGTTGAGTGGACGTTAAACCCCATCTCTCTCTCTCTCTCTCTCTCTCTCTATCTCCCTTAAACACTGTGCATAAATTTAAATTTAATCAGATAATAACATTAGCCTATAGAGCGTCGGACGTGGGCATATACGATCACATTTCAATGTGGGTATATCAAAATCTGAATACAAAGATAGATGTGTTAAATTATGATCACATCTAACCATTCACGGTCTAGAACTTAAAGGCAGTGTAGGCAAGCTTTAATCGTCTCGAATCTAGTGGAGTCTCCAGTATTGTATATAGCTGAATAAAAATGACAACAAAATGTAATGTTTTAGTTTAGTGCTGAAAAAATTGAATTATGAAACAATTAGAAACAAAATATAGACTAGGAATAAGCATGGATCGCGATGAAGAATTAAGAAGATTGTGAGAAGCCATACGTCTGATTCATGACGAGAGAAAATTACCATTTCAATTGAAACCTTTACAAACAAAATTTTAAAGAGTGTTATCGTTGACAAGCGAGCTTTTTTGATAGATTCAGTACGTGGTAACTTGAAAGACTGCATAATCCAGACAATGACCTATTTACCGTCAAAGTTTGAGGACCCATCCAGACTAATATTCGTAGAATATTTGTATGGATGATAGAGACTAGGCAAGTGCTTGAGATGTAAGACCCGGCCCGGCGTTGCTGATGTAACCTTGCTTGCTTCAGGAAGTTAAACATAAGCAACATAAGATCACCAATACGAATGTCTGGTGCATCCATCTTGGATATGAATGACCTTCATTGTGCATTCAGTGTGGCGCTTTTCATTCTGAATTCAATCCGAATAAGCTGTAAGGTTACGCATCGCTTTTAATGTGGGACGAACCAATCTGAATTCCGGAGGCCGGTAATTCTGTAATTTTTAGCGATTTGATTTAAAAGGTTTAATTTTACTTTCCAGGTATTATGTGTCCGTAGTATGTTAAGCACATCACGTGTGTAAACCTATAATTTCGAAATAGTTCCGGAAAAAACTCACTAAAACGTCCATACTATAGACCAATGGTATTTTATTGCATGCGAACATCCAATATCTAAATCTCGAGGGCAGGAAGTCATTAAATTATTGAACAACGCCATTATACTGAATGCTTTAAATGTACATGAAACAATGTTCGACCATTTCATTTCAAATTCCTGTCTAAATTTATTGTGTATATCTGATTTCTGTTCGACGGTGGTCCATAATATATGCTTACTTGATCTTTCAGTAAATGCGATTACCCAAATGCAACGCGGGCATACTTCAGTACCACACCTTATCTTATGCAACTCTAAGTGGAATAAAGTGGTAATTATGTATGACTTAATGGTGAAGAGCTAGCTAGATATTAGGTTACATGCACGACGACGTAGATCCAATGTTCTATCAATATTACTTTATTTCGAGAGGGGGGGGGGGTGTGAAAGGTTAGCACGTGCGCGCTGTATCATAAAGCCTGTCATTGGGTCAAATGGCGTGGTTTCGAATCTCGTGTATTTTCACCGGGTCCTCCCACTGCTAAAGACCCCTACGCGCAATCGGATTAATGAAATAAAATTAAACAATGTTAGTCCCGAAATGACCTAGATCGTGACGAGAGGACGTTAAACCTTCGATGTTTTTATGCGTGTTGAGTCTGCTGATAGTGTTTGTATTTATTTAAATGGACATGCATATTCAAATATATATATATATATATATATATATATATATATATATACCAACGTATTAGAATAAAAAATATTTATTCTATGGGTCTACAATGCGGTATAAACATTCGAGCCCACCCATTCTCAAGAGGAAATGGAAGAAAAAATGGAAAGCCGTTCACCTCGACATTATGTGCCAAAATGCACTATTATCACATGTCTCGCATGCTCATAATTTTGGTCAGTTTATATTGAAAAGCGCTGTCAGCAAGAACAAAAAGACGAGATGCATGTCACTTGCAAACTGTGGATCAAACTGCGTGATGTAAACAATTAGCCATGTGGCGTGAATTTATGAGTGAATTTAAGCGCGGCTTTGTGTACTAAACGTTAAAAAAAAATATAAATCCGTGTTCATAATATCCCAATAGTATTTTTGGTCCAAGGACGAGGCGTGAAGACAATACAGCAGTAAAGTTATGCCAAAAATGTATGCTTACTATAGAACCCAGTGAGCGTGTTGAACCAACTATGTCACTTCCGGTTTTTATAAAAATTAAATTCTCGATACAAAAACTTTTTTAGTTGTGTTACAGAGGGGATTATTTCTGAATATATATTTAAGATTTACGGAAACCTTGTTGAAAATCGTTCGTCTTCCCCTTTAACACCACTATAAACAGGGGTATTTTAAAGATGGCGAATAATTTCATTTTGTTAACACGTTTAACGGTGTAACGACTGTCGCAATAGATATCTACTGAGATTTCACCACACATAAAACATTCGTGAAATCCAAAAATAACAAAATAGCCCATCGTAAAACCGAGAGTATTGTCTAGTCTCGAATCACGGGCGAAAAATATTTGGAAGAACAGAGAATGATAATATCTCTATAAATAATCGCCGGGATTGCTGCATTGTGATTTTGATTATAGCTATAGTTTTAAATTTTAACACGAACTGCTTTATGCAACAGTTAGTTGTTACATGTTGAGTCAGTCCTAGAAGCGCGTTTGTGAAATCTTGGCGTTACACTAGTCTTAACAAAACGTGATAATCAATACTTCATAAAATATTATACAGTATGTAGCTTAGCATTTAAAAAATATTGCTTAGCTTTCTAACATATAGTTCAATGAGTGTCGGACGTGCGGTATTAGAGTTGGGTGGTTTACTGGATGTCATAGCATAGGACGACTACAATGAATTCAATGCCAGTCCAGAATATCCCTATTGATAATAAGGATGAGCAACATAACTTTACTGTTTTCTAGAAAAATGATTCCAGCAATGCTAGGATGTTATAAATTAAGGAATTGGGTGTTAATCTGTGTTTTAATTATAGTGAAAGTTTTAAGTGGGTGTTAATCCGTATATCGCGTATTCATGTAATCAGAAAACTAAATATTTTACTCATGTTCAAATGTCTTTTAAACCGTTTACTGTTATTCCTTTAAGAGGACAACTGAACGCAGATGACCTTATTGAATAAAACCGGACCCACTGATATATGCAAAATCATAAGTAGTTGCTGTGATTTCGATGTTTTTGCAACGCATATATTTTAAACAAATTATCTCTCTTCGATGCTGAAGATAATATAATTATTTTTGGTAACCTCCGTTCAGAAATGTCAAGTTTTAGATTGCGTAGGTATCTACGAGTTGAGGACAAAAGACCTTTCGTTTTCAGAAAATAATGTGCTTAATCGTATTTTAATATTCACAAAAAAGACAGACTTGAGTTTATTTGTGGAATATGATTACTGTTTCCTGTGATCTAGCAAACGGGTAAGTTTACTTATTCACGCGCAGCCGGTATATTAAAAAGTG
The DNA here is from genome assembly GCA_036850965.1 of Patella caerulea. Taxonomy (NCBI): domain Eukaryota; kingdom Metazoa; phylum Mollusca; class Gastropoda; family Patellidae; genus Patella; species Patella caerulea. Next base: position 40,690,284 of record JAZGQO010000001.1, on the reverse strand, counting down.
AATTATTTCAGATCTGTACAACAAAATATGGCATGCTCTAATTTGTTTACTGTGTTTGGCACGCATAGTGTAATTGGTCTACATGTACATATATCCAGTTAAAAAATGAAATGAAATGGGGTTTAGCATCCTACTGTTCTGCATGGTCTTTACTAAAGAAGGCGGACATACATCATGCAGTGCGCTATGAGGGGAATTTTTGCCTGGACTGTGGCGGTAAGGTATTAACTTATTATAGAATTCAAAATATCAAGGGCTCTTTTATGTGCACGCCAATGTGTAACCAGGGCTTCTGTTTTTCGTCCCATCCTAACACCTAGGTCCCGTATTACACCAGAAACAAGGCGGAACCACGCCGAAAATGCAGTGGAACATTTCTGGGCCAACACCGGGAGATAACACAAGTGGGTTTTAATTATGCAATTTTAAAGGGGTGTTAAAATGTTATGGGTTGAGAAGGTGTGTTCTGCAGATGAAAATGTTTGTTGTATAGGCCTATGGTTTCGATCCTAAGCGTGTACATTATAAGGAGCAGGGTCGCCTTTCTGATGACGTGGATTCTTATGTCTGACGTCACTGGCCAGAAACTTCCTTGTGACATTTCAGCGCGGTTTCTCCTTGTCGGTGGAGCAGGTCATGGGCAGCGTCTACTCGTTCTGTGTACACGTTGGCGTGAACGTAGAAGAAACCTTAACAGAATGCGATTAAGACTTGGCCGAAACGCCACCGAACCCGTCTATAAACGAGCAAAGCTGTAGAATAGAATTACCTTTGTTATAATTAATCTTTTTGGATGTTAAACTTTATTTGCTTTGTAGAAGTGGGGCATGTCATCCTGTTTTGCTTAGCGAGCCATGGCAGGCACAGACAGACCCCAAAATATAATTATCTTGAGCTAAAATAACAATTGTTTTTCATAACCAACAATGAATTTATAAGGCACACGGAAAGCACAACCGTTTTCAAGGTGCCCGAATCACAATGGGGGGGGGGGGGGTGTATGTTAAAATGTTGTTTAGAAAACAATTATCCGCCAACAACATTTGGTTATTTAACTTCTGAAGGACATAACGATTTCAAATTGTTTTCTGATTATATTCCCTGAACAGCTTGTCATCAAGGTATCAGACAGATGTCTCTGTGTGGGAATTTGATGTTTATGTAACATATTGCCAAGATATAACTATGAATACCGTTGGTATATTTGTTATGGTTATATACATTCGTCGATAAAGTGATTATTGCTCACCCGAACAGCTGAAAAACAAGTTTTTCGTGCGTAAAGAAGGACGGAGTGCTTGCCAATGAACAGTGTTTAGGTCGCGTGTACACGTTAGATCTGCTATACCTCCTGTCATTCACTTATTCCATACCCAGTTGTTCTATTATAACCTATCTCAGTAACAATAATTATCGACACGTGCTCTGTCTGATGCAGGGCATGCTTCAATCTAGTGAATATTTTACTGTTGCCACTGACATAGTTGGCAGCCGTTCGTTCATTGTGTAAGACGCTGGTTCACTAATCAGGGCAAAATTTTCCCCATAGCGCACTGCAAGACGTATCGATAACCCTGATGTGATAGCAAAGTTTTACGTAAATAGGCTGTTACTCTGTGGTCATGCCTGGTAAACCACAAGCTACTCTGTCGTAACCACAATCGATAGGAATTGTCATGGGCGTCAAAATGGCCAACAAAACATTAAATATTTAGATATGAATAAAACTCAGATAAAAAGGAAGCTTACAGCTCATAGATAAAACATGCTCTTACTGGGTTTTTTAATGATCAAAGCATTAACTAGATGAGAAGGAGTGGAGGGGGGGGGGTCATTTTTTTTTCAACAGAATCTATTTTTGTTTAATTGTAATTAAGAAACTATCGAAATTGAAATATTTATGCACTACTAGTGTTGCAATGCTTCGCTAGTCTTTCTAATTTTTCTGTTTACCTCGTCAATAATACCAACGTTCACCAATACTGACCTGTATTTGTATGGAATAGGCGAGATCCGACATGTGATTTGTAGAACATGGTATGTAAGTTAAAGATGTTTGATGTAAGATTTAGATAAAGAGCTAATCGTTACTCCGTGCAGCTAGACCCATTTCTTCGTGTGAATAGGAATTACGCGAGCCGCATTTATATGAAATACGGTTTTTGATATTGATGATGATGTAGACTAGATAAACGTCATAGAGACGTCGCACAGTAATATTGTATTCCACTGAATTCCAGTTTCACGTTTAGGTTTCAAATGATGAGTTACTCTATGCTGAGTGTAAAGTCTGGTATTATAATTCGACATTATTCAGTTCTATCGAAAAGTTGAATTACAATGGAACGTCTCTTGGAGATAACTTGTTGTTTCTGTAGAGGTTTCTCTAAACTAAAAACATAAATATCCATGCGTTACTTGTCCAATTGTCAGGACAGTGGTGATTTGCTCCAAGTCTACCATCGAATTAAATTATCGGCTAATGCTATTTTTAGCAAAATTACGACTGAACTAAAACCCCTTGTCCGTGAATGGGGTTTGTTTTGGAACACCTTATAATATTGTTCTGGGGACAGTTGCTCAAAAATAAGTTATTTTAACGACCCGTTTAACGGATCGTCATCTTGCTAACGTGTAGTTTGTTAACGGTCCGTTAAATTTCTGTTGCTGGAATGTCGATTTCATTATACGTTAGCTAACAGATTCATGCAAGAGAAGACTGTTTGTTCATTAGCTGAATTCTAAATTTTTAAATTCAATGTAGATGTATAACAGCTTCATAAAGGTTAGTATTAACAAGAAACTGAAGACAGTGAGACAACTGTGCAATCTGTTCACAAAACTCGATTGTGGGGCCTTTATTTCCTACAGAACACCAAAATTCTGTAGAATACCAAACTTTCATCCGCAAAACCCAACCCTTTAGGGTGTTCTGTAGAAAATTACATTGGTAATCTATGACTTTTTGTTACAGCCCACTAATGCCATCATTAAACAGATAACGGAGCCCAATACCTCCGTTAAATATAACGCCAAGTTTACGACACGTTAAAGTTAACGGGGCTTCCAGCAACAATCTTTCTCCGTTAACAATCCGTTAACGCCATGTAAACGGATCGTTATAAGAAAACGGAGCTTTGAGCAACTGGCCCCAGTTGTTTTATTATAAGAGGGAGGGACATTTTAACGCCCACTCGACACAAACTAGGTCATTTCGGGACTTTAACGCCCACTCGATCCAAACTAGGTCATTTCGGTACTAACGTAATGGTTTAACTTTATTTCAATAATTCACTTGCGCGTAGGGGTCTTTAGCAGTGGGAGGAAACCGGAGTACCATGGAAAACTACGAATGGCAGGCCGTATGATACAGCGCGAACACGCTAACCATTTGGCCATCCAACTCCCCTTTATTAATAATACACACTGATAATACAACGGGATTACAAAATTTTGTTATTATAATTTAGAAGTGGTATGGGTTTCTTCAAGAAAATAAGCAAACACGTCCTATCCAGTTCATGATACTCGTCACCTACTCTAAAACTGCGTTAGCTGTATCGGAGAAATAAAACACACTTTGGACTTCCGGTTGACTCTTTATGGGGGAAAGATGTATTGCATATCTGTCTCCACAAATCGTTGTTAATCGAGGTAATTGTTAGGTTTCCATACTTATGGTTGGAGACTTAGAAATACCAATGGGTTAGTGTCAGTTTGGACATACGATTTTCTATATAGAGTGCCACAGGTAGGCTTCAGGGGCGTTTTTGCCCCGGCTGTTTTCACAGCCATTTGTGAACTTTCAAAATGCCGACGTCAAGCACTTCGGTCATGACTTCTGACCTTATTGACTCTAACATGCTTGTTGAAAGAAACACTGTGAATGATGTTAAAAAATTTCGTGCTACAAAAGTAATTGAAATAGTGGAAGATTCACTTGGATCTGATTGTGTGCTTGCGTTAGGCCCATGTAGAGACTCCTATGGTGTGACTCTAATAAATCGTGAGCTTGCTGAATCCTTGACTGAAAATGGTTTAGAAACTGAAGTCGGAGGATTGCATTGTAAATTCATAGACTCAAGAATAAAGGTGGTGTCCTTCATGAACATCCCAGTATATATATTAGACAGTGAAATTGCAAAACTTGAATTATGGGGTGTGAATCCCGTGGGTCCTATTACTAGGAAAACCACTGATGTGAATGGTAAGAAGAAGTGTGACGGGACAAGGTTTTTAAAAGTGAACTTTCCTCAGTAAGTCGCCAGTTTACCCTATGCGACTGTTTTTGATGGTACGTTATATTCTGTTCGACACAATGACCAAGAGAAGGTTTGCTTCTCTCGTCTTCAGCTTGGTCACATGATTGCTGATTGTCCATATTTTAGATGTTACAAGTGCAAGCAACAGGGTCATGGTAAGAAATCTTTTACATCTTTGTTTTGTCAACGCTGTCATGAGTATGATTGGAAATGTGATTGCTTGAAATCAAGAGATGCTTCTATGTTTGAGAATTGTAGGAGCAATGATCAACCGGGACATGTTGTTTTGGATGCATCGAAGGCCATTGTTGGCACACCAATCATTACCATAGCGTGTGCTTCAACGGATCATGTTGTTACAGCACATACCAGTGATTTAACGGCCTCTTGTGATAACGGTTTGCAGAAGCCCCTGTAGTTAAAGAGGCGGTTCTTGCAGATTCGGATAAAATTGGTGATATTAATGCTGTAATATCTTGTGACTTAAATGTAATTTCTGCTGATGTTCATTGTGAGGTAGCAAAGGGGGATGATGATGAATGTGATGAAGATGGTTTTTGATTGTGATTTTGAGGATTGTTCGGATGTGAATGAAGTAGCAGATGTGCATACGGGGGTCAGTAACAGGGGATAATCTAGCAACTGTTCCAAAAGGGACACGTACAAAGAAAATAAACCGGCGCAAGATACAAAAAGTACAGAAAATTAAATCCAAAAGTGAATCTTTGAAACTAAGTCAAGCAAATGTGGCTTTGATATCAGAATCGGTGATGAGAGGTACACGTTCAAAATCATCACGTAAAAATGTTCCCATTTCCTAACTATCAGTGATCTCAATGGTAAAGATAGAAACGTTTGTGGTCTTAGAAGTTTTTCGAAATATCAAATATAGAGTTATATTAAATCCATATATAAATATTATTGATGATAAAATCCTTGTGAAATTTAATAAGTAGAATACCATAATCATATAATTTTTTTATATGTTTTATCATTATATTATTATGTAATATTTTTATGCTTTTAGCAGTTCGTTGTTATCATTAAGTATTGTTCTGTATTTTTACGGTGATAAATAATAAAAAAAAAGAAGTGGTATAGTTTTCTTCTATAAAATAAGCAAACACACTCTGTCCAGTTCATGATACTCGTCACCTACTCTAAAGCTGCGTTAGCTGTATCGGAGAAATAAAACACACCCTCCCTTTCATGATATTCACCAACGCCTATACATTATTAGAGCAATACGACCGATCGTTTTAACTATTTATTCTTAAATCCTGAAACAATAGACATTTGTATTAGTTATGGACACGTTATCTGTCATTGTTCACATTGGCTATACGTTAAATTCTTAAGATTTCCATTAACTGGAAGCTGGTGTTAATCTCTGCTCAGACATTGGGCCTATTTAACAAAGCCGTATATCGGTTGCTTGGCTCGTTTGAAATTAAATTGCTGGTGTGTGGAATTGTTTTATAATAGCTACAAGGTGATGCAAACCCACGCAGTATGTATTCTACGTTTAACTAACATCAATAAAAATTGTGAATCAACGGGTTATCTTACCCGTCAAAGGAATTTCATAAATTTTAATTTTTAAAAATTGCCAAGAAGACCGTTACATATTTTTCATTTCTATACACACACTTTATAAACGTAGTCCTTAATGCCGTCGGTCCGTCAATAGTTCTTGTTAACTCACAAGTCATTATAATTATTGTTACATCTTTTATTTATCTAAAATTTATTGCATAATGCATACCAATATCAGAGCAGGTAGCATGTTCATGATTTGCGACTTTAACTTTTTGAGTTATAATTACCCCTTTGAAATAACGCTGCTATCTATGCTAAAGATATTTATGGGCCATTTGATTTGTTATCCGTTTGAACGTATCATCGATTACAAGTATATTTCTAGGTACATAAATGTCAGTCACTTTTTCGTAAGTATTAGTTAATGCTAGTAAATGGGAAACACGCTATAATAAGTATAATAAATTAGTATAGTAATCGATATTATATACGGATATACCTGGACGTGTTTTTGCGCATTTTGCAGTACATTCTATTGAAAAACTGGAAGCATTATAAAAATGATATATTATGTGTTAATCTTCGTTACCACGCAGCCTGTATTTTCTCTAATATCATAGATTGTCACGATAGCGCCTCAACTGGAGCTATTTTGAGTTATATGTTTGTTGGTAATCGTTGTCTTGGACACCACATTTTTTATTGCCGCGCGAGCTTCATTATTCTAAAACAATAAACATTACCCTGGCTTCACTTGCGTGGCCGTATCTATTATCCATCCGTAATTTACTACCAACGATATTAGACTGGTCAACAATGTGCGATTTTTGACATCGGAGAAATGTTTTCTGTGCTCCATTTGTTTCAGTCTTTAATTTAAATTGAGAAAGAAATTATTATAATGTAGCCTACTGTTGTCAGACTTAATATACTTTCTACTATTAAAGGACGTACGGCTGTATTTATTGTAGCCGTAAAGTTCACGAAAATGTTTCTATAAGCACATAATAATATTAATGTAATATGAAGAGATTTATATATAATTTTTAAGTTTTTTATTGTAATTTGCAATTATGTTAGGTGAAATACTTGAACTGCCCTCATTGAACCTTTTGTCGTTTCGAATCACCCATTACAAATTACTTCCGCATTGTGGATGGATATGTTTTTCGTTGTTTCTTACAAATTTACGGATTTGAAAATTTGTATTGTGATATTAGGATCCTGTATTTTCAGGTTTGATACTGATTGAGATGCACCAATATTGAATTCTAATTCGTGTTGTTTATTTCGAATATCATGGAAAATATTAAGTTACAGGTTAAGATCCTCTGAAGACAGTTTCGCAGTAGTGGTGGATATCTAGTTCCTTTTAGAACTGTCTTTGAGCGGACAATGTCCACTGACAGTTCCTATTCGGCCTTATATAGCTTCAATATGAAAATATGGTAAAACACTGCTCTTCCCCACCTCTATTCCCGGACTGTTTTAGAACCCTAACCTTCTTTTTTTTCACCACGATTCGTTATTTTCCGCCAAAAGGAGTCATTTCTGACTATATTTGACACACATTTATTATAATTCAACACTATTTTCAATTAGAATTTAGCGATGAAATAAACATACGGTTTGCGCATGTTCAAGACTCGCAAAGGCTTATCAGTTCAAACGTATTTTATGTATGTGTTCAATCGCAGAATTCGTCCAGCGTAGTTTGTATTTTGACTACCGTGGTCAATACCGCGTGTTAGCAATATTTCGGTACAAATCAGCGAAAATATATTTACTACTTTCGAAGAGTAGTTGACTCGAAGTAATCTTTCAGTGTCAAATAATACGTTGACGAGACACCAAGGACACATACGCAGATAATTACCTATTTTCATATCCAAAGCGAAAATTTATAAGTAATTTTTATTATATTGGAAAAAAATAAATATGAAATCAAACTGCCATGCTGCTTATCTTCTACGTTATTATTTAATCAATATACAATATTGAGAGGTTCTAATATTGTTTGTTAACAGTTACATGTAGAATGATAAATATATTATGTTATCGTTCGTAGAATGAAGTTGTTAGTCGATTAACAAACCTTGGAATCACATCATGTCTACGAAATGATTATTGGTTATTAAAAAAATCGACCTTTCAATATTAATCCTTAAGAAATCTTTCCCGGTCAAGGGTATAAACATAATTGTTCCCGCATTTCCCATTTAATACAGAACCGTGGGACGTTTGACGTTTTATGTCGGTTTAGCTTTGCCCCTTCAGCCTTGGACTCGAGTGAAACTCTGTCTTATCTCTTCTGTTACCCCTATTCACTCGGAACTCTTTTTAGTTCATGTCATTGATAATTTGTTTTCCATTGTGTTTTTGTAATTTCTCTTAAAAGTCATTTTCTGCAATGGGTAGATTTAACTCTGGTGTAATGCATGTTTAATTTAGAAAAGGAATAACTAAGTTAATCTAGAATATATAACCAGGTGTAAAATCTTTGAGGGACTGCGTTATTTAAAATATTAACAACATACTAATATGTTTATTATACCAGTTATCTTGTGAACACACTGCTGGTGATTGACTGAATGTGTTTACTGCCGTGGCCAATATGTACTACAGATTTAAAATGTGTCAGAAAAAACAGAATTCTGTCAAGATATAAGATAGAACTGAAATGACCAAATATTACCATTTTGTCACATTAGAACTTATACAATAGAGTTTTTTTTAGGATACATTGTCATGTGTTCTGTATTCTTCTATTTTGATTGTTCTGTAAATGCATTAACTTCCATACGTATGTCATATATATTTTTATACGAACATTGGACAAGTATTTTTGTGGAGATACTACTTTTTTTTATTGTGTATTGTCTATTTAAGGGGTATTTTGTGCGATTAGATAAAGAGCTGACAGTTATCGCTATAATAGTTAAAAATGGATAATGAAAACGAATGATGTTGAGAATTTAAGTAAAATTATTACTTCACTCTGTGCCAAGTTAGCGCCGATATAATTACAGCGAAGCCCCGATTGTTATTGCTACCCTTGTTACCATAATGAACAAAGTCTCGATTATCCATGTTTACGTTATTAATTGCAAATCACATTTAAATCTATTGAAAATCTAGACTATTCGATGGAATCGAGATTATGATCTTGGTAAGTTTATTAATGTCTAATTACTAATTTTTATAACATTTACATGTAAGGCATCAAGAAAGACTTGCAAAATATAGATTTAGCTCTTGCATAATGCCTGTTTAGTGCCGTGCCTTAAATGGTCCTAATTATGCTAAGGTGAAATATCGCAGAGTTTTTGGTATATTAATAACAATATTATCGTGGTATTGCGACATTGTTTGAAATCTTGACTGCTGTATTTGATTTTCAAAGATATGAATACTGACAATATTCGGGTCAATAGCCAGAGGGATGAGTTTTACAAGGGGTGTGAGTCCGGTTAGGAAATATGACGAACCAAATTTTCATCATTCTAACCTCATCGAGCTTCAAAAACAATGAACTGTCCTTATCAAATCGATTTTACCGTGTGAGTCTACCCCTCCCCCACAAAACGCAATTTCCTCTGAAAAGTAGAGTCTTCCACCTCCCTTGTATAAACTATAATCCAAGGATCTAATATAGTTGAGATTTGGAGAGACATGGTGATACTCTGTGAAAACCAAAATATGATATCCTCAATCTATACAAACTCCTAGTATCGCGACACTCCAGGAAAGTGGTATAGTCATATTTACAGTTGCAATAAATTTACAATAAAACCAGATAAAACAATTGTTACTTCATTTACAAAATAACATTTTACCACATTTCATAGACCTAAATATAATACAGGCATATTTATACCTGTTCACCTAATATTAATGACAAGTTATTGCTCATTGCTGTGAAATTATACGCAAATGGTGTAAATACAAGGTATATCAATCAAGGTTTTGGATCTTCTATTTAGGGGCCACAATTTTGATGAAACTTGAAATACTCGTTTATAACCGAAGATCGTGGTTCCTGCCGATATTCGCGCAGATCGGATACAACTTCCTGAATTATGACTCTTATTGATTGAACAAAAAATCGCGTTTTTAGCTTGTGATCCCTCTACAAGTAACAATTTTTATCCGATTGGAAAAAAACGTTGTATTATATCACCGTTATTCATGGGTCGTAAGCAAATAGTGTAAATATATCGTATATCAAAATAATGGACCCTCTAGAAATTTTGCTAAAACGTGAAATGTATGTTTATAATCTCAAGATCTTGATTCCTGTAGATATTCGCGCATATCGTGTTGTAATTTCCTGAATTATACCTCTGGAAAAATTTGCTTTTTGATTTGCCTGTTTTCTATCCATCTCTTTCAAAATATGGCCGTATCTGCCTTACAGTCGCTGGTTTTATGTCAGCGTTGAAGTTCTTTTTAAACACTTTCCAGCTGATGGGCTTGTCCCGCATTAATTGACGCCTTATTTGATGTTTGAACAGAGGCCTCTGCAACATTCTGACAGCCGATTCTATCATTAAACACATTTAATGGACATATATAAAATACAGGCATATTTTTATGTGTTCATTTAATATTAGTGACAAGTTAGTGATCATTACTGTGAAATTATACAACATTAATTGAATTTCAACATAAAGTGGTCTTTAACTAAACTTTTAAGGCCAAGGAAACAGATAGGTGTTCCATTTTATGATAAACGTTTGGTTTGAAGCACAAAAAGAGATGAACTTTTCTCGCCTATTTTGTGGCCAATTTTTCAATCACATCATTGGAGACCATCTTGAAATAAGTATCTTAAGCCGGTTCTGTGTCTCAGTCCAGTGTTTTGACTATCGGAAAGTCGCCTATATCTTCCACTAGAATCATTATTGTGTTTTAGCGCTATATTTGAAATATCATCAGTAGATATTTGCCCAGTAGACATCTGTACAACCGGACGTTTTCTTTTGCAGTCTGATTTATATTTTCAAATTCATCAATGGGATACACTTTCCAGCTGATGATGAGCTTGTCCCGCTTTAATTAACACACAACGATCTGACAACCGATTCTATCATTAAACTTAGTTTAAAAACGTCATAATTGACTTATTTTATTTGCAGTAAAAACTCATTATTCTTCCTTTTTTTTAACAAAATCCAATTCCATTGGTAAATATCGCCTAAACTAAACAAGATTACTTTTATTGGAGCTAAGTGAAGTGCAATGTAGATGTCACTATGTGCAGGGTTCATTACTTGGACGGGCGACAAGTCGTGTAATCGACCTATTCTTTGCGTGCGACCGACATATGTTGCAATCGCATAAGAATACCTTCTGTGAAAACAACAAGTGGTTGCCATGCAAGATATGCCCACATTTTGCAAGAGAGGGACAGGAATATATGGCGCGATATACATGACAATCGAAAGGAACCGAGATCTATGGGTTATGAACAAACATTTCAAGTTTTATCAAAGTCGGATAAAAATTGTGACCTTTAGAGGGCCCATGTGTAACGATGAAACATTCACACGCCTTTTTAAATTGGATAAAAAATTGTGACCTCTAAATTTTGTACATTCAAGGTCATAATTCTGGAAGATACGACCCGATATGCACAAATATCGAAAAGAAACAACATTGTGACATCAAGAGGGTCCACAACTTTGATATACCAGACATTTACACTATTTTCACACGAAGGGCGGCCATTTTGTGTGATATATTCGAACGTTTTTGTAAATCAGATAATACTTGGGCTTAAAGCGCGATTTTTCACAGTCAAAGCCATAACTCAGCAAATATCGAAATAAACCAAGATCGAACCCAGTCACCATTAGGCTGTAATGGTAATATATACTATTCAAAAAAGTAGGGGATATTTGATTTTGGGTGCATAATACTAAAATATGCAAATGACTACGAAAAAAGTCACTATAGAACCTAACAGAAGAAACATTTCCAGTTACATGTGACGCCTAAACGCACCAATAGCTACCGCATGGAATGCAGGTGATGCTTGGGATCATCATGGGGGTCCAACCCAAGATTTGCACGACTCTGACTTTGAATGTTACCGTCATTGTGGCATTGAATTCCAGGGTGGAAACATCAGTTTAATTGTTTTAGTGACCAGAAAACAAATTTTGATATGCGTCGGCTTACCCAAAATGAAAGGTTACGTGCCCTTGGCATGCTACAGATCGGCACAACACAGGCGGTTGTGGCGCGGACGATGAATGTTTCTCAGTCTGTCATAAGCAGGCTATGGTCCAGATACCGTGATACACAATCTGTACAGGACAGACCACGCTCAGGTCGACCAGGGGCGACAACTCAAGCCCAGCATCGATTTATCCGTACCTTGGCCTTGAAAAATCGTGTCATCACAGCAAATCAGATCAGCGCTCATCTTCAAACAGACACTGGTGTGAGAGTGAGTGCCCAGACGACTCGGAATCGACTGCATAGGGGTCACCTTCGCGCCCGACGTCCTCGCGTGATCCCTTGTTTGAGAGATCATCACATTCAGGCAAGACGTCGTTGGTGTAGGGATCGTCAACACTGGGATAATCGACGCTGGAGCAATGTGATGTTTTCAGATGAGTCAAGGTTCACTGTTGATTTTTTGGGCAGACGTAGGAGGGTGTGGCGTCGTCGAAACGAGCGCTTCCAAGACGTTAACGTCATCAGACATGATCGATTTGGGGGTGGTTCTGTTATGGTGTGTGGGGGGGGGGGACATCACTGTTGCTGGAAGAACGGCTTTACATGTTGTTGCAGGGCGTGTTACAGGCCAGTACTACCGGGACAACATCTTGGCAGTCCATGTTGTGCCGTTCGCACGACGTCATGGCCGCCGTTTCATCTTCCAGGATGACAACGCAAGATGTCACAGGGCCAGGATCGTTACATGTTATCTCCAACAACAGAACATCACCACATTACCTTGGCCAGCACTGAGTCCCGACCTCTCCCCCATCGAGCATTTGGACAGAGGTTACGTCAACGTCAACAATGTCCTGCCAATGTCCAAGAACTTGCTGCTGCGTTGCAACAGAAATGGGACAATCTGGACCAAAATGACCTTAGACGTCTCATTAGGAGTATGCCACGTCGGATCAATGCTTGTTTGGCAAACAGAGGAGGATTTACCCGTTACTGACTTTGTTGTGATGCTGTGGTAACTTTGCTGTTTGACCCCGGGTATCATTTTACCCTTATAATGGTCAGTCTGTGCCTTACTTAGTCTAACGATCATTTGGAATAAATCGATGAATGTGAACTTCATTTCATTTTGTCATTTGTTTCTTCGTCAGTTTCATTAGGTGACTTTAATAACACTTAAAATCAAATATCCCCTACTTTTTTTGAATAGTATATATTCAAAAGTTCTGGGTTTTTTTTTTAAATCGGATAATAATTGTGACCTTTAGAGCGACCACATGCTAAAAACGCGATTTTTCGTATATTCAGGGACCATAATTCAGGAACTGACGAACCGATATTTTTGGGTTATAAACATGCGTTTAAAGTTTAATCAAAAACGGTCCAATATGCACAAATTATTATCGAAAGGAATCAAGATATTCGAGTTAACAACATGCATTTCAAGTTTCATCAAAATCAACACGCGAGAAACGCGAATATCGAAAGGAACCAATATCTTTGGGTTATAAACTAGGGTTCCACTAGCTAAATATGCGATTATCCACGAAGTTAGGATTCGATGCATGCAAATATCGAAAGGAACCTATATTTCAAGTTTCGTTGAAATCGGATAAAAATTGTGACATGTAGAGTGTCCACAAACAAATTGCGGACGGACGTCCGGACGGACAAACAGGAGCGAAGCCATAACTCGTCCAATGAAAATGCGGTTGTATAATAAAAATTATGAACTCACAAATTGTAGAGTCGTCCGAACGAACAGACACACAGTTACGTCCACATAAAAATTTGGGCATATAAAAATTATACAGGCCACTACCAGTATATCGCAGGGAATATTTTAACCGGGTTCGTATCGCAATTTGAGACTCAAACGTCCGATTTTGCGAATCAAATTCATATTTGATTAGCATTATTAGCTTAAAACCCTGCTTCAGCGCGAATCAAAGTTTTGAAAATTAATTTTAACTTTAAAACCATTCAGTATCGTAAAACACATCAAAACAAATCTGAAATCTCACAATTTTATTGTCTATATCATCAAGACTCTTTACGTGCCTCTGCAACGGTCCAGTGGAACGAGAGCAGTACATGTTGACGTCTGCTATTTATAGACGTAAAAAGTTTTGATGACAGAGATGACAACACTACATACTTTCTTTCTATATCTGTTGTAGTCACATTCGTCAAGACAGACATTCAAAACACTACAAGATAAGATTACCGGATGATCGAGGGTACGTCGCGAAATTCAAACACATGATATTATGTTCTATCTTCAAATTCGACATTGAAATTAGCAACAGTTCAAGATTGGGTGAGGAAATATGACGCAGAAAAGATCTGACTAGAGTATGAAGTAAATAAAGAATGTCCAGGTTTCGTACAAAGAATAACATGTGGTCACATACTTTTATTTTTATTTTATATATAAATATAAACAACCGTTTGTTAATACAAATAATGTGGGTATTGTTATTGTCACATATAGGCCTAATTATGTGAAATAAGAATTCTATTACATACTAAAAAACTGCTAATCAATTGGTAAATTTTGCTACTCAATTATACAATTGATTAGCATTCTTACACAATTTTTCTGGAAACTGCTAATCAAATGTAAAAAAGTAAAATATTCCCTGGTATATCGTATGTAGTAGAGTGTGTGTGTGGGGGGGGGGGCATGAGTTGCAACTACGTGTTAGGTAATGTTTAACGGGTTCGTTGATTCAAGGTGATATAATTTACAATTCGGAACTGGCCTTACGTTCATTTTTTACCTATGATATAGTAGTTTTTATGTATATAAAAATAGCATATAATTTTCCCATGGATTGGCTTGATAACGTGATTTGAATAAGAAGTAAACAATGTGTTATACTCGATATCATCAGAAGGTAGGTTGAGGGTAACAAAAGATTTAGTGATTGGATGTCAAACTTGGATTAACCAAGGCGTTCATGAATTGGAGAGCAGGAATTAGTCCATCTACACACATCGCCCCGTCAATTCAAGAACGCCCAAACTTGGCAAGATTGGTCCTTGGACAACTGCGCGCTGATTGACAGCATTCGAGTTGTTATATGACGTCACAATTCAAAGATGGCGGTCATAATGCAACTCGGTTTCTGGTCTATATAGTACTGGCGTACTTATAAGATATGAAGTTGATTATTTATTTTTCTTCGACATTCATCATTTAGAATATAACATTTATAAAACAAAAACTCCTTCGGGTGATAGTCAGGTACATTTCCAACTAATTTATATAACTGGCATCAATATTGATTTTGTTTTTAAGAAATATCTTTGCGTGTGGTAGAAAGACGGAGATTCAAGGATCAATCCTCCTTTAATCTTACAAAAGCAACAATTTACCTTTACTTTGAATATGCCCCCCCCCCCCCCCTATTCTTCTTCTCTGTCGGTCCAAACAAAATATACACACAGAAAAATAAAATAAAACCCAAACGCAACGAACAATTTAAAGAACAGATGTATCGTATCAACCACCTAAGAAGCCATTTTGTTTTGATTTTTTACATTGTTACGGGGGCAATGATAATACAGAATTTTCGTCAAATCCCAATGTACGATGTTTATGTTTCAATTAAAATCCACAGTTGGGAATATCTGCGTGTAGTATCTGTAAGATAAACAAACCATAAATAGATATTTGACTGGACCCTGTATGTTATGTTTTAATTTTATATGTTGGTTCAGTTTACCAACGCTACAGAAAACTCTCATTGATAAGTTCAAACAAAAGATAATGTTTCGCGCTCAATTTGAAACGGTTAAATATTTTGGACTGAAACTTTCAGACAATTTAAATAATATGCTTGCTCTCCAAACTGTATACATAAATGACTTTTCGGTTAAATATTTTGATCTGGAACTTCCAGACAAGGCGGGTAAATATGCTTTTACTTCACATTGTATATAAGGACGAACTTTTGTGGGAAGCACAGTGAAGACTCTCCCCATTAGACAGTTATACTTAGTCGCGTCTCGTGTTATGATTCGGGCATGGTTAAATGGACGATAAACCTTCTATAAATACGAAGCAGAAAGTTTTTATCTCCTAATTGATCACAAACGAAAATCATCAGGTGGCACAGAAACAATCAAACAACAGTGACAGAAAATATCCCTATCCCCATCACCCCATTCAACAACACTAAAGGAAATTTCTTTCACCTGGGAGCATAGCAAAGTAAGGGTTGTCGGGTACCTTTTTACAATGTTCAACAACCGCTATTTCCGACAGATTAGACATTGATTTTGAAATTTATATTTGACATGGATAAATTGCGGTTAACTGAAAGTAGTATAATTCACGAACCGGAAACTATTGTCAACCTACATGTATGTCGATCCCCGGCCCGAGCTGCCAATATACCTTAAATTCAGCCTCGGAACAGCCCCTGTGTAGCAATCAACCCCAAACAAATAGTGTCCCAATTTATTGAAACCGCCATGTGTTAAAATATAATTTAATTACCAGGAAGCCGTTACTCCTTTTAATTTGACGCTAGTAAAAATTGTAAACACCTTGTTTTGTGTAGTCCTAATACAGAAGTTGCTATCGTTGCACTTCTTGTCCACGTTTATTTTTGGTAGAAGTGGGGAAAAAGACAAGAAATTGTCAATATAATAAAATTGTAGAATATTGGTATTACAATTGATATTATGGCACAAGTGCTTTCCGGTGGAAAGAGAAACGAAAGGAATTTGATACTGCAACTCAGAATAAAGTGTACGAGTACGCATTTTACAGACGAGCAATGAAAAGGTCGTATATGGCTCATACCTCCATCCGTCCTTCCGCTGTTGACGGATTTGAAAATTCACGTCGGTTCTCTTGAGGCTAAAGTCATCATCAGATAGCAACAAGAACCCATTCTAATCATCTCCACTAAAAGAATAAATGCGACAATGTCATCAATATTAATGAAACCGTATGTAGAATATTTTGAGTGATCCCTCTCTGGTTAGGTTGAAATGTAGTGCGGACAGTTACATGCTACTTCCAGTAAGGAAGTTTCTATGATGGGCACACTACGCTGCGTTTGACTAAGGAGTTGTTAGGGGAAAGTTAAGGGTCGATCTAAGAGACGAGCATCAACATTAAACTTAATGGCGAAATCGTTGTTATGATCTGTGCCCATTATTTAACCCCTGATATGTAACAACTTTCCATAGTTCACAGTTTACTATAACTTAGAACTATCCGAATCTTTAATTATGAGCATTACAACGCTGGAAAGTATTTAAAACGAAGTAGCGTTTTATTTTTAAGACGTGTGATTTGCACTGCCGCCGGATTAACCTTGTAGGGGGCCCGGGACATACCAACTATACTATTCAAAAAAAGTAGGGAATATTTGATTTTTAAGTGTTATTAAAGTCACCTAATGAAACTGACAAAGAAACAAATGACAAAATGAAATGAAGTTCACATTCATCGATTTATTCCAAATGATCGTTAGACTAAAGTAAGGCACAGACTGACCATTATAAGGGTAAAATGATACCCGGGGTCAAACAGCAAAGTTACCTCAGCATCACAACAAAGTCAGTAACGGGTAAATCCTCCTCTGTTTGCCAAACAAGCATTGATCCGACGTGGCATACTCCTAATGAGACGTCTAAGGTCATTTTGGTCCAGATTGTCCCATTCCTGTTGCAACGCAGCAGCAAGTTCTTGGACATTGGCAGGACGTTGTTGACGTTGACGTAACCTCTGCTCGATGGGGGAGAGGTCGGGACTCAGTGCTGGCCAAGGTAATGTGGTGATGTTCTGTTGTTGGAGGTAACCTGTAACGATCCTGGCCCTGTGACATCTTGCGTTGTCATCCTGGAAGATGAAACGGCGTCCTTGACGTCGTGCGAACGGCACAACATGGACTGCCAAGATGTTATCCCGGTAGTACTGGCCTGTAACACGCCCTGCAACAACATGTAAAGCCGTTCTTCCAGCAACAGTGATGCCTCCCCACACCATAACAGAACCACCCCCAAATCGATCATGTCTGATGACGTTAACGTCTTGGAAGCGCTCGTTTCGACGACGCCACACCCTCCTACGTCTGTCCAAAAAATCAACAGTGAACCTTGACTCATCTGAAAACATCACATTGTTCCAGCGTCGATTATCCCAGTGTTGACGATCCCTACACCAACGACGTCTTGCCTGAATGTGATGATCTCTCAAACAAGAGATCACGCGAGGACGTCGGGCGCGAAGGTGACCCCTATGCAGTAGATTCCGAATCGTCTGGCCACTCACTCTCACACCAGTGTCTGTTTGAAGACGAGCGCTGATCTGATTTGCTGTGATGACACGATATTTCAAGGCCAAGGTACGGATAAATCGATCCTGGGCTTGAGTTGTCGCCCTTGGTCGACCTGAGGGTGGTCTGTCCTGTACAGATTGTGTATCACGGTATCTGGACCATAGCCTGCTTATGACAGACGGAGAAACACTCACCGTCCGCGCCACAACCGCCTGTGTTGTGCCGATCTGTAGCATGCCAAGGGCACATAACCTTTCATTTTGGGTAAGCCGACGCATATCAAAATTTGTTTTCTGGTCACTAAAACAATTAAACTGATGTTTCCACCCTGGAATTCAATGCCACAATGACTGTAAGTCAGAGTCGTGCAAATCTTGGGTTGGACCCCCATGATGATCCCAAGCATCACCTGCATTCCATGCGGTAGCTATTGGTGCGTTTGGGCGTCATATGTAACTAGAAATGTTTCTTCTGTTAGGTTCTATAGTGACTTTTTTCGTAGTCATTTGCATATTTTAGTGTTATGCTCCAAAATCAAATATCCCCTACTTTTTTGAATAGTATATCTGGGGGCCCCATTGTTGTTCATACTGACTGCGGATCGTACTAGTATGTACTCCGTTCCTTGGGTGCCTGGGGTGTTTTCCTTCAGGATTTTTTTTCAAATTAGGATTAATTTCAGTGCACCTGATTTCATTGACGTAGTCTGCGCACTGATATTTGCGGGAGGGGAAGCGGAAAATAATATTAATCTGTCACCATTTCTTCATTTGTACAGCACCTGTCAATGCCATAATCGTTGTCAAACTACGTAATAATCTAATAGATTTACACCACAATTTTGGATTCGAATTCTATTGCAATGACATTCAATGATATACCGACGCATTTCGAATAATTATTAGAATTAGCCAATTTTCAAACGCTCCGCACACTACATGTCACAATATTTATCCGATTTTGACGAAACTTAAAATATGTTACAATCGCCAAGATCCCGGTTAATATTAGGACTATGGAACATTTTCCCTATTTATACAAAATATCTATGTTTATATCCTAAGCATATTGATTCCTGTCGATATTGGTACATATCGGACAGCAGCATCCAGGATTATTGCCCCTGGTAGTTCTACAAATTGGAGCTGTTAGCTCGTGGACTGTCTATATAAAATAAGCGGTGTCTTTAAAATAAAAGAAAGTAGTTTCTTTTGATTTGACCTATCAAATTTGTGTAAAGCAATATCTCCTGGGAGATATCGCAGAAGATTATGTAATTTATCACACGAGTGATATCTACTGCCAAATTTGTTATTGAGTGATAAATTGTTTTTGTTGGGATATAATCGAACCTATATGCAACTGTCGGTGGTTTTTTTCTTTGATATGATGTCGTCATCATAGGTTGATATATCCGGTTCATATCTACCGCTAATGACGTTGATGATCGAAATAATACAGGGGTCTTTAGCAGTAGGAGGAAACGGGAGGACCGGAAGAAAACAAGGAGTATAGTCGCCTGTCCAACCTAACGACCAAAGTTATCATTCGATCTATATGAAATGTATATACATCATTTAACCCCCCATTTCTCTCCCTCTTTTGTCGTTAGAGCGTTGACAAAGTATCACAACGTGAAACAAGGGTTATAACTCTAAATAAATTAACAGAAATTAAAAACAGGCTTATTCATCTCGCTAATGTAAACAACAGATATCAATTTTACAACAAAAAAATCATATGATACATGTTGGCTGTAGAGTGTTCACTGACGGGGGTAACGGCAATGTACGACCACATTTCTATGTAGGCGTATAAAATTAAATATGAAATTGTATTCGGGTTCTACTTTAGTGCCAGATAATAAATAATCTACATAAATAATCTACTTAAATTGTATGTGTGCATAGAGCGACGAGATAGCTTATTGGTTTCCTACATCCTGTGTTTGAGATAAAGTACGAAATCTCAATGAGGAGATGAAGTGTCATTGTTTTGACAAGGTCTGGCCATATCTTCTTTATACTACACTAATAAAATCGTTGTTAAAATCACCATTGTCGACTGTTTTTAATGCGTATATTAATTATATTAATGCAATTAGTTTGTCCATTTCCTACTTGTCGACCCGATAAATGAGAATATTGGACGTTTCAGAAGTAGTAGAATTGGCCTGATTTATCATACACTGGGAAATCATCAACGCATTTAAATACTAAAGTAGGCTGTAGTATGCCAAAATTATCCAGCCCCTAATCTTAATCTAAATTTGCCCGAATGTAAACCTTATCGTCTACAACTTGTTCAAATATAAACTCAAACGCACCAAAAATACCGGATACGGGAATTTATCGTAAGATGTGGAAAGAACCTTATCACGGGCGAGGAGAAAGTCATCTGAATTTCAATTTGACGAGTTCCTGTGTTTACCTTTTACATTTGAATTCTGGACAACATAATGTCAACACCAGTCTGACACTATATAATTTTACAGTGTTTCGGTAGTACTATATGTTGGGATTAATGTGGAGCGACAACTATTTAACTTATCTTAACTTACAGTCATACATGATTAGATAAATTATGAAGTTCGAGACGTCCCCCGGGAATTCCTATAATGTATGGTGTAGAATAAACTCAGCATAGCTTCTGTTCGTGTAAGAGTTAAACACTGAGTAGCATCACTGTTTAATATAAGATTTTTATATCTTAATTTTCTATCGGATTATGCATACACGAGACAAAATGGATTGATGGTAAAGCATTATTTGATGTTGCTTTAATAATTTGAGACAGTTACCAAAATTAGGTTCGGAAAAGTTGAATATAAAGTACAATAGCTTTAATAAAGAATTGCGTTGTTCACCTCCAGTGTACAATTTGTGTTTTATTGTGGTCAATTTGTATTTAACAACTTTGTGAGGTGTTGCTCAAATTGAACTTCTACCAAGTAGAATTATTTTTAGCTGTAGTCATGTAGTATCAAGCCATGGGATGTTTTTATTTCCATATATTCGTGTTGTACTCCCGGCTACTGATTACATTTTTCTATGATGTTTTAATCCTGGTAGGATTGATGTTACAGAAAACAGTTCATTTTGTTAATGGATTAAATAACATTTATAAATTGTATTTCTTTTATGTTTTACAGGTACCCGGGTTGCTTTAATCTGTGAAAGAAGATATTGCTAATTGTGTAAGTGGCATGACGTGGCTGTGATCTGTTTGCAGTGTAAAAAACGCGAGTCTGTACTTTTACGAATCTAAATTGAAGTGAAGTATTCTCCGTCTGTGACGACGATTATTTCTAATTCCATTCAATCCTGAACATTGGTACTCATGTTTTTGTATATTTTAAATGGAATCAACCTTGTGTGTTTGTGGGTAGTTCTGAATTCAGGGATATTCTGGGCAAAATATCAGTGCATTTTGTCTATGACTGTATTGTGACGAGCTTAATGAACCGCAGTCTGTATTACTGGAACAGAAACTGTCATTAAGATATTATTTTTATCGGATTTATATAAGAATTTAAAATACATTATTCCTGGTTTAGTTGCTCAACATAACACTACCTCCATTTTAACAATGGCGGCTAACAACACCTTTCAGTATTCCCTGGACAGAGATGTAGTATACGTATCAATCCGCTCAATTCAAAAATTTCTTATCCCAGTGGTGTGTTTCCTCGGATCGACGGGAAACATTCTTGCGGCATGCACATTCCTGGCCAGAACTTTGAGAGACAAATCGTGCTGTCTGTACCTGGCGGCAAAATGCCTCTCAGATACGATGTTCTTAATTAGTTTATTTCTCGTGTGGTTAGATCGAGTCGACGTGCCTGCCTTCCATTTACATGGATTTTGTCAGATCATCATCTTTGTGACTTACATATGTGGATTTTTATCCGTTTGGTTTGTTGTGTTCATCACGGCTGAAAATTATATCAGAGTGTCCTGTCCTGGTCGGGTGTCACAATTATGTACGCCTGAAAAAGCTAAGACCGCTATTCTTATTTTAGTTATCATATCTATTTTTGTTTACCACTTCCCATTATGGACAACCGGAATTGTTCTCAATAACGGAACAGCCGGGCAGTGCTCACTACTAGCCAAATATAACGTAGTTAATCAAGGCCTCACCTACGCGGACACCGTGCTCACATTAGCTTTACCTTCAGTGCTCATCATCTTCCTTGTTGTCGCCATTTTGTGTCACGTTTATGAAGCTTTTAAAAGACAGATAAGATTACGACGCCTGGGGCGCCATCCAAGAAGATCGTTTCTAAATAAATCGCCACACGGAAGAATCACGAAAATGCTGTTTGCCGTTTCTACAGTATTCATCTTATTCCACACCCCAAGTCACGCGATCCGACTAAGACTTTTGATACTGCAGTTCCTCAATAAGGACATAAACCCCGTGGAGGAATTTAAATTACAGCGAATATTCGAACTACTTTATTATGTTAACTTCTCAACGAATTGTGTCATTTATCTTCTTTTCGGAAAATCATTCCGACAAGTCTTCAAACAGATTTACTGTAAACCGCAACCATGTTGTGCCGAACAAATTACGAGCCCGCAACAGCGAAGATTCAGTAGCCTTTTTCAGTCTGAAAACTTGGCGGAGAAGGAAACGGAAACAATCTGCCTTCATTCAGTGGATGATATTTGGGAGAAAAGAAACTCAGCGACATCAACAAGTGATAAGTGACGGCAATACGATTTACGGATTTCATGAAAAGTGCTACTTTGACAACGCCGGTGAAATGAAATGCTCTCTCTCCCCAACCCTCACTCTCTCTCTGGAAATTTTTTACCTATATCATGATCGTTACTTGAGAAACAATGGCCAGTAACCCAATGGATGTGTTATATCCGAGAAAGAATGGCTTAAGTTCATCCAATTTTCTTTTTTTTTTATGTGAGAAGTGAAATATGTTTATATACACTAAGTTACAAAATGGTTGTTTGACAATTAATGACGTATTTCAAATTAGGGCCTACTCATGTTTAGGACGATAATCAAATCTATTGTATTTGACATTTGTGTCTAACGATTAGTTTGCTGTGCTCTGCTGTAACAGCCAGTTAGTTTAATTGGAATTAGACATTATTTTCATGTCAGTTCTTTGCCAATCTGATTAAAACACAGATCCAATTTCGTTTCGTTTTTTATAGTTCAAAATTTTGTTTTTACTTGTCTTTACTACTCTTGGATCTGGAAGTCTTGTTATTTAAGTTGTGTTCTGCCTAAAATGAGGGGTCAGCCAATCAAATGGTCTGTCGAATCGACCGTTTGACCTTTTCATGCGTGGAACTGTGGGTAAATATTACCAGCGGATAGAAATCAAAAGAAAACAAAAGTAGATTTTAAAAAGCATGGCGGTCGCTAATATTGGTTAATCAATGACTGCCGTTATCGGGTCAAATGTCCCGTGCTTGATACCTGACGTTGTAGAACGTGAGCTCCCACTATAACTTGTTAGATCTACATGCGTGTAGGCCATCGAAAGAATAAAGAAACGAAACGAAATATAGATCTGTATTTTAATTAGATTGGTTCTTTGCCATTACATCTATGCTGTTTACTTTCAAGCTACAATAAGGTCTAACAATATATTAATGGAACGAGCGTATTTGGGTTGTTTATTATTATCCAGCGTTCTTGCTCTTAAACCGTAAAAATTCAAAAAACAATTGCACAGCTGGAAGTCATTAGGTAAAAAAACGTAGTCCATAAGAGTGTTTTTAGATCTCTATGCAGGGTAGGCGAACGAAACAAAGATGTAGGATGCGTCGAGCGGATGCAAAGCAAATAATTTGTTTTCCATACTGCACCCCAATACTAATATTAAATTTAGTTCAAGGGTCTATATTCATGAATGATCGTGTCTCGAACAATATTTTCTCAAACTTGATTTACAAATTTTCACTGTTAATGATCTGAAGTCGGCTATTTTTTGTTTATTAGCGATATTCCAAAACAATGTAATACTTTTATTAAATTAGTCTTGTGATCAGCAGATGTGGAAAGCCAAAGTTTGTCATGAGTTATTTTTTAAATCTGAGGATGAACCCTATTAATATTCGATGTTCAGCTATTACAATATTATCATTTAACAATTATATTATCAACATTTAAAGATACCTTATGTACAAGATTATGACAACTCTCGAAACCTTCGCAAACGTTTAACGATAAAATAGATAATCCAGGCCTTGTTATTACCAATTTTTAAACAATATTGGCCATGGCGACCAGCTCTTGAACGAGACCTTACATGATGCATCTTCAATAATTATCATGTTAAGATTTAATAATTATCATGCTATTGTTAAGCAATTAATCATGTTAGTGTTTAATAATTATCATGTTAACGTTTGATAATTATCATGCTATTTTTAAACAATCATCATGTTAACGTTTAATAATTAGCATGCTATTTTTAAACAATTATTATGTTAACGTTTAATAATTATCATTTTAATATGTATACAATAATAATCAGGCAATCTTTCTGAAGAAGCACGCCGATCCAAAAATAATGAAGTCGATTAATCCCGCAGTTTTACATCCACTTCCACCAATTTGATATCGTAGACAAGTTGTCGCCATCTTAATTCGTTTGTTTTAACCGTCTGTCGAGTTTTGAACAATAATTCATTTTTATCTACGACGGTATTTAGTTTACGCAAGCACGTTTTGGTGTAATGAATGGGGAAAAACACATATTGTCAAAACAAAGGGATATTTTACACTTAGCTCTATCCCTTAGTGACCTATAGACTGTCAATTAGTACCGAGTATGTTGTAAATAAACATATCGGGTGTCGAATTATAATATTAATTGTTTTGTTTGTTTCTTTTTGCTCAAATTTTCATTTATAAGACCTTTTAGCAAAAACAGTCTGCTCATTATTTGAATTTATTTGAATTGAGCAACATTCCGCTATTGGTGAGTTATTGACTATTGCGATTGTTATATTTGTATTATAGGTGTTTATTGTTAAAGTTAATTGATGTAAATATCTGTATGTAAATAACATAATGTGATATCTATATATTATACATTATCAAAAAGTTGCTCAATGTAAATATCTCTCTCTACAATCAATAAGTGTATTTTTTTTTCATATCAAATGAACATATAAGTATCTATACAGCTCGTGTTAATGGCCTTATGCTTTTTAACATGGTCAATATGCATACACATGTCTAAATTAGTGCTCCTTTCGGTGCCCAGTGGGGGTATCAATTGCTCCTAAACAATTTGCTCAACGTATACAAATGTTTTGTTAATTAGTTTGTTAATGATTATACAGTGCTTATAATATTGGCTTCATGATTGTTTGTTTCATTGTTTACAAGCATGGCGAAGAGTGTTGTTCAGAACAACTTATTATACGATGTAAGAATTACGAGCCTATCGGCCTTCCATATATCAAATCTGCCTGCCTTGGATATTTAAAGGCTTATCCATTAGTTTCTGTTATTAGGGCATATATTTCCTTCGCTCGTGTACGAATACATATCAGGTTGCCCGAGACTATTAACCGTTTCCGAAATACTTTTAGATTTTAATGTTATACAAATATCGAAAAACACTGGTTTGGGGAAGTTTTTGCTGGTACCAATCTGGACATATCGTTAGTAGGAGTAACGCTAATGATTGTTTACACATCCATAACTGTTAATTATTAGCGATCACTTGTGACCAATGTGTCAGCACTGTGAACTCTACGGTTTGATAGAATAAGAGTTTATTTATTGCCAACTTTATAGCACTTTACACCAACCATTTTATTGGTCCTGTTCATAACCATAAACCTCAAATGTTATCTAATTTATTATTTAACCATTTATTCACATGGTAAACTTATAATCAACTCTTCGCACCATCGGATGGTTGTGATTTTGAAAGAATTGAATAACGATCGCCATTTAATAATTTAATTTAAAAATGGATAATGGAGACATTGTTTATTAACGTGAAAACGGTAGGAACTCGAGTGTGTTGTTCTTTTTACGGCCATATGAAGTAATTTGAAACTTAGAATAAATTCCTTTTTCATTATCTATTATAGTGCGAAATTACATAAAGATCTGATTTTACATCAGATTACCTAATTAACTTCAAAAGGAGGATTGTCGCCCCTGTCCGTCCGTCCGGAGGTCTGTCCACAATTTGTTGGTGGACTCTCTACAGGTCACAATACATGTTTATAACCTACAGATCTCTGTTCCATTCCATATTTGCGCATATCAGATTGTAATTTCTAAATTGTGGCCCCTGATTGTACGAAAAATCGCCTTTATTAGCTTGTGGTCCCTGTGGGGGTCACAATTATTACCTGATTTAAAAAGACGTTTGATTATTATATCACCGATACTGGGTAAGGTTGAGTTCGAATTTCATGAAAATCGGACCAAAATTGACCAATACAATGGCCGCCGTTTGTATGCGAATCGTGTAAAAAATATGGCATATCAAGGTTGTGCACCCTTTGTAATTCTTTGATGAAACTTGAAATACACGTTTATAACCTAAAGATCTTGGTTCATTTCGATATTGGCGCATATCGGATTGCAACTTACTGAATTATGGTCTCTGACTGTACGAAAAATCGCATTTATTATCTTGTGGTCCGTCTGGGGGTCACAATTATTACCTGATTTTAAAAAAAAACGTTTGATTACATCACCTTTACACCGTAATGAATGTTCGATTTGAAATTCATGAACATCGGACCAAAATTGCTGAACAAAATGACCGCCTCTTTTCCGCCAATGGTGTAAAAATATGGTATATCAAGGTTGTGGACCCTGTAGAGGTCACAATTTAAATCCGATTTTGATGAAACCTGAAATGCATGTTCATAACTGATTTTACGAAAAATCATGGGTTTTTTTGTCTTGTGGACCCTATGGAGGTCACAATTGTATACCAAATTAAAAAAAAAACATTTGACTATATCCCCGTTACACATTAATCATGGTTGAGTTTGAATTTCTTGAAAATCGATAATTGAACAGCTAAATCCATAATATTAAATGTTGCATATACTAAACGTTAACATGGGCCAGAACTTTATAAAAAACAAACAAATTCTAATGATTTTCTGATAATTACTTAATATGTGACAACTCTTGTTGACTGTCCGGGCGATTTAGCTGCCGCGGGCGAATGTTTCGTTGCCTGGCAACCTATTTTTATTTAAAATAATGGTTAATTTGTTTTGTGCTTGACATTGATATACATCATCGTATCAACAGCGCAATAACGGCTTCATCAATTATGTTGTAGTGTGGGGTTCAAACAGTCTTGCTTTAGAATTGGGTTATGTCTTCGTCACGACTGATCGGCTCATTTATAATATTGTATAAGTTTTGGCCTATTTCCAATTGAATTATAATACCAATATCACTTGATTGATTGGTGCCTGCAACATTTTTATCCATAGTTTTCTTGGGGTATTCAATCAAGATATATATCTCTAGCAGTCATAATTGGAAGGAATGGCAGTCAAGTCGTTCACGAGCAAAATCGTCCTCACTCGTTGGTTGACTCATCCACACGACTTAGTATAATTTCAGGATGTAGAAATGCGATGGTTAAATCGCCTACATGACATTATGTAATGTTAGAGACAGAGAAAGAATTGATATTTAGTATAATATGAGTGTTTGATATGAGTATAATAATTGTCTTTACGTCAATAAGCAGACTATCGCCAATTTAGGGCGATCGCACTTATAAATAACAAACAACAAAATAAATGACTTTATTCAGTAAAATTAGTTGATTATTGGGTAATACGTAGAGACCGTGATATGTTTTGGGGACTGATTAAGCTATAAATATAGCAACCCTTCCACATCCCCTCCCCCCGCCCTTTGTAAACTTAGGCCGATCTTTTCGCAAACATGTCAGTTTTGGCTCCTTCTGCTTTTCCTGTATACATATTATGTCAATTTTGGAGTTGCTAACAAATTGGTTTAATTCTGTCATATGTGGAAGCAAATAGTAAAGCGAATGTTTCCTTTTATAATTTTGGAACCTGTTCAGCCTCGTTGTTCCGTAATCTAACATCGGACATACAAAAAGTTTGATTTAATTTATTTCTACTGTATCGGCAAGTAGTAAAGTGAATGGGTTTTTTTTTTTCATTAATAATTTTAAGTTAGACTGTTCAGCTTTGTTATTCCACAATCTAACACAGAAAATACGCTATGGTCAACATTTTTGAGCATATAAGTGGGCTTACCTGCGCGCAAGCAAAGTTAAGAGGTTAACCTGTGTGGAAGAAAATTAAAGGGGCTTCCCTGTGTGGAGGAAAATTAAATGGGCTTTCCTGTGTGAACACCAGGTTACAGAGCTTACTTGTGTGGGAGCATAGTTTAGATGGAAACATATTAAAGGGGGCTTGCCTATGTGGAAGCAAATAAAGGTGCTTACCTGTGTGGAAGCAAATTAAGAAGCTTGCCTGTGTTGGAAGCAAAGTGAGATACACCAAAATGGGAAAAGAATGTATAAAAGTTCAAAGCCGAAATGACGACGTGAAGTTAGCCTGTTGTTCGTTGTTCGGTATTCGCGAATAACGAACAACGAGCCAGTTTGTTGTTCGGTATTGGCGAATAACGAACAACGAGCTGGTTTGTTGTTCGGTTTTCACCGCATATGGAATTAGTAATATAATAAAGGTACTTTTGTAGGGAACACGCCACAGGCGGGTTTTTATGAGCTTAAATAGACAATAAAACTTCAAACTTCTGGGAAATAGATTATAACAACTTCTCTTTCTATCCGAAGAAAGAGCTGTTACATATTGGCGAATAACGAACAACGAGCCAGTTTGTTGTTCGGTATTGGCGAATAACGAACAACGAGCTGGTTTGTTGTTCGGTATTCACGAATACCGAACAACGAGCTGGTTTGTTGTTCGGTATTCACCGTATATGGAATTAGTAATATAATAAAGGTATTTTTGTAGGGAACACGCCACAAGCGGGTTTTTATGAGCTTAAATAGACAATAAAACTTCAAACTTCTGGGAAATAGATTCTAACAACTTCTCTTTCTATTCGAAGAAAGAGCTGTTACATATTGGCGAATAACGAACAACGAGCCAGTTTTTTGTTCGGTATTGCCGAATAACGAACAACGAGCTGGTTTGTTGTTCGGTATTGGCGAATAACGAACAACGAGCTGGTTTGTTGTTCGGTATTCATCAGAAATGGAATTAGTAATCTAATAAAAAAAAATTTTGTAGGGAACACGCCGCAGGCGGGTTTTTATGAGCCTAACTGGATAATAAAACTTCAAACTTCAGGGAAATAGATTCTAACAACTTCTCTTTCTATTCGAAGAAAGAGCTGTTACATATTGGCGAATAACGAACAACGAGCCAGTTTGTTGTTCGGTATTGGCGAATAACGAACAACGAGCTGGTTTGTTGTTCGGTTTTCACCGCATATGGAATTAGTAATATAATAAAGGTACTTCTGTAGGGAACACGCCACAGGCGGGTTTTTATGAGCTTAAATAGACAATAAAACTTCAAACATCTTGGAAATAGATTCTAACAACTTCTCTTTCTATCCGAAGAAAGAGCTGTTACATATTGGCGAATAACGAACAACGAGTCAGTTTGTTGTTCGGTATTGGCGAATAACGAACAACGAGCTGGTTTGTTGTTCGGTATTCACCGTATATGGAATTAGTAATATAATAAAGCTATTTTTGTAGGGAACACGCCACAGGCGGGTTTTTATGAGCTTAAATAGACAATAAAACTTCAAACTTCTGGTAAATACATTCTAACAACTTCTCTTTCTATCCGAAGAAAGGGCTGTTACATATTGGTGAATAACGAACAACGAGCCAGTTTGTTGTTCGGTATTGGCGAATAACGAACAACGAGCTGGTTTGTCGTTCGGTATTCATCAGATATGGAATTAGTAATCTAATAAAAAAACTTTTGTAGGGAACACGCTGCAGGCGGGTTTTTATGAGCCTAACTGGATAATAAAACTTCAAACTTCTGGGAAATAGATTCTAACAACTTCTCTTTCTATCCGTAGAAAGAGCTGTTACATATTGGCGAATAACGAACAACGAGCCAGTTTGTTGTTCGGTATTGGCGAATAACGAACAACGAGCTGGTTTGTTGTTCGGTATTCACGAATACCGAACGACGAGCTGGTTTGTTGTTCGGTATTCACCGTATATGGAATTAGTAATATAATAAAGGTATTTTTGTAGGGAACACGCCACAGGCGGGTTTTTATGAGCTTAAATAGACAATAAAACTTCAAACTTCTGGGAAATAGATTCTAACAACTTCTCTTTCTATCCGAAGAAAGAGCTGTTGCATATTGGCGAATAACGAACAACGAGCCAGTTTGTTGTTCGGTATTGGCGAATAACGAACAACGAGCTGGTTTGTTGTTCGGTATTGGCGAATAACGAACAACGAGCTGGTTTGTTGTTCGGTATTCATCAGATATGGAATTAGTAATCTCATAAAAAAAAACTTTTTTAGGGAACACGCCGCAGGCGGGTTTTTATGAGCCTAACTGGATAATGAAACTTCAAACTTCTGTGAAATAGATTCTAACAACTTCTCTTTCTATTGGAAGAAAGAGCTGTTACATATTGGTGAATAACGAACAACGAGCCAGTTTGTTGTTCGGTATTGGTGAATAACGAACAACGAGCTGGTTTGTTGTTCGGTATTCACCGCATATTGAATTAGTAATATAATAAAGGTACTTTTGAAGGGAACATGCCACAGGCCGGTTTTTATGAGCTTAAATAGACAATAAAACTTCAAACTTCTTGGAAATAGATTCTAACAACTTCTCTTTCTATCCGAAGAAAGAGCTGTTACATATTGGCGAATAACGAACAACGAGCCAGTTTGTTGTTCGGTATTGGCGAATAACGAACAACGAGCTGGTTTGTTGTTCGGTATTCACCGTATATGGAATTAGTAATATAATAAAGGTATTTTTGTAGGGAACACGCCACAGGCGGGTTTTTATGAGCTTAAATAGACAATAAAACTTCAAACTTCTGGGAAATAGATTCTAACAACTTCTCTTTCTATCCGAAGAAAGGGCTGTTACATATTGGCGAATAACGAACAACGAGCAACGAACAACAAGCTAGCTTCACGCCGCTAGCCGAAATTGGGTTAGGGAAATATGTAGTAGGATAAGTTGGTATTGAATGTTAATACAGTTAGTATTGTTGCCATTGTTTTAGTTTTGATATTCGCAAACGGATTCCGGAGCAGAAGCACTGTGCCTACAATACTTACAGCTACAGGCAAGACGGTAATTCAAAAGAAAGTATACTAATAGTGTCTGATTGCGGAACAACAAGCTGAACAATCTCTCATAAAATTATTAAAGAAAAACATGCACGTTACTACTTGCCGAGACATCAGAAATAAATGAAATCAACCTTTCTGTATGTCCCATGTTAGATTTCGGAACACCAAGGCTGAGCCAGCTTCAGTCAAAAACTTTAAAGAAAACATTCGCTTTGCTTCTTGACCGACAAGCTGTTGAGAAAAACATACATATTTACAAACCACTGCAGTGCTTTCTTTTTACTAAGAGTCCAGATTAAGAGGGGTGAAAAATTTTTTATTACATGAATGTTAGCAACAAAACAAACATTTTTTGTAAAGGTCCTGTTATATACAACAGGGTGTAGTTTTTTTCTTTGATGTCCATAGCAGTTATATCTCTTAACAACCTCTCGTGACGTCATCATAGGTTGATATTCGTTTCATATCAACCGCTGATGACGTCATGACAGGTTGATATATCATATCAACCGCTGATGACGTCATCACAGGTCGATATATTCGGCTCAGTTCAACCGCTGATGACGTAGATGATCGAAATAGTACAAAGAACACAGAAATTAATTTTATTCTTTTGACAATAAAAAAAAAACTTGTTATAGTACAGTTTGTAGCATTCAGTTTTGTAACGAAATAGACGGCGTACGTATCAGCATATTTAAATCGGTTATCCATGATCATACTCCATCTAAGATAAAAATGGATTGATTATTCGTCTGGCTTCGTTTTACTATCCCATTTGTTTTTGCTTTCTCCAAAATAGCGACGTTTCAATAAACATTTGCACGTGACAGCTTCGGTAATTTTCGCATTTTGGCGGAAACTGTCGAGCAAAATATCCTAATCAGTCATCCACTGCTAAACACAAGTCAAGCGTTGACACACGTGCGTGACCCATTTCAGCGTCTTTGATCAAATACCGACATACTGAGTCCGTATTCAAAGGTTTTCTAATAGTTAACTAAAAATACTTAATTTTTCAGCTTAACTAACTGTATTACCTTAAATCGGTATTCAAAAGTTGTGTTTTACATATACTTGGCTATGTGAAAATTTATCTGCACACTTAAATTATGGAATACTCACTTTCGCCAAAAAGCATGAATTTTCATTTTACGGAATACCCTCCACCGCAAAAAAATCACTTTTTTCTGACATTGCAAGTAAGTTATGACCCCTTAAAAGCATCACTATACTCTATTAAATTCTTAGTGTACGTCAACAGGAAAATTTCTGTCGAAATATTATATTTTAACCCATGAAAATAGTATGATTATAATTTAGGACAAATTATGATAGTGTGCACCTTTTGCCGGAACAGCTATTTTCATACAAAATTTTTAAAAAAAATCCATTCCAATAGATTACAATAAATAGTGGTATAGTATAATGATGGATATTGTAAACTTTAATTTTTTAACAATATAACGCGAATACAAAACAACATAATATTGGCAATACACAATGACCTTTACCTTCGGGATGTTCCCACTTAGCCGGCAGGCTTTGATGTCAAATTTTGCCGCTAACCCAGAGTTAATCCTAGAACAATGGTGTTATAAACTATAGTCCATATCTTTTTTAAGACTAAAACTGTATTGATTTTAACAAATTTAACTTTTATTAAATAACATTAAATAGCTTACACATATAAAAATCGACTTACACATATAAAAATGAATTACAATTTACACATTGAACTTTTATTAAATAGCATTATATAATTTATAAATAAATGCCTTACAACATAACAATCATTTTACAGCCCCACCTCGATTATTGGAGATAAAGCGAATATTAACCTGAACGTTTGCCATTTTAGAATAAATATAATTTCGACACAGATCGACCATCTATTTATATTAATATACATGTAGTGAATTGAATTCATGTTTGAAATCATAACGCCGGCATGAACTGTGTTCAAAATGTCATTAATTAGTTGATCAATAGATTTTATTAAGAGGGATTAAGAGCTCATTAACGCCGAACACTAGTGAACAGCTCTTGAGTGACTACTTTTAAACAAATTCATGTTTGAAATCATAACGCCGGCATGAACTGTGTTCAAAATGTCATTAATTAGTTGATCAATAGATTTTATTAAGAGGGATTAAGAGCTCATTAACGCCGAACACTAGTGAACAGTTCTTGAGTGACTACTTTTAAACAAACGATAGTTTTAAGATCAATCAAAGGATTAACAGTCTGCCGGCTCAGTGGGAACACACCTTACCTTGTAAGTTAGACTGGACAAATTATACAGAGTTGTTTAATAATCTATCATTTGAGAAATTCATAGATATTGTGTTACTACCTCCATTTTAGATTTTGGCAGGCTTGGCATTGACGGTACATTGTGTGTACGAAATATTCATGTTGCATTATATTTTACCAAAATACATACTACCGATTATGTATATATGGGAATTAGTTGTTAAAAAAATAGATCATACCTTGCTTCTAGCGGTAGTATAAATAATTTTTGAAATTAATGTCGTTTTATAGCTGAGGCGCCAGTCTCCTCGGGAAAAAAATCAAAGAAGTTGAAAATAAAAACGGGAGGCAAATGCTAAAATTGATGAGAAAAATGAAAATGTACCCTAGTTAGGGAGGCCCCTAAGGCAAACAAATGGGCCCCATGTCTGACAAAAGGGTCCATCTGGCCAAGGGAAAGGGCCCTCGAGTCCGAGTCAATAGTATTCTATACACTGTTACAAACGAATCCACTACTGAATGGGAATGCAGTCATAGTATTGTCATGAAAATCACCAATCAAGACCCCCCTCCCCTATGCGAAAGAGGGCCAACAAAATAGTGTAGTCTCCGCCATGTTAAACCTTAAAACGCAGAGATAAGCAATTTTATTGGTTGTTGCTTAGGGACACGAAAACTTTAGTTCTAATTAAGTGAAAGTGATAAAACTTGGTGTATAGCTTTATTACAATAATCACTTGACTAAGTTCGATAATGGACATTTTCTGCTGACGGTAAGCAGAGTGATATGCAATTTGATTGGTCAAGACTTTGGAACATAACAACTCTGCCTTTAATTAAGGTAGAATGTTTAAACTTGATGACGATGTGCATTAGGTGAATGTCCTCACCGAGTTGATCAATGATTAACATTTCAAGCTGAAGCTAAGTAGAACTAATCAATTTCATTGGTCGATGCTTTGGGACACGATAATCTTGATTCTATCTGATACAGAATGATTGAACGTCATGAAATGAAAGTTTAGTCTAATCCAGTAAATATTACAGGCTAGCGATGACATCGAGAGTTGATTATAGCCTGGATAATTTAATTAATGTCCAATAAATAATTGAGATAACATTTCAGACCTAAATAAAGACCTGCAATTCGAAGATTTAGCTTTTGCATAATATATGTTTCAATTCAGGATGGCCCCTTGAACTATATCAAACATTGACCATACATATTCTTCTTTGTTACATCAATGAAAATCATTCACGTTGCATGCCACAGATAAAATGCTGATTACATTTATTGATTAACCAGGCAAATTATTTTTTAGAGGAGGAGTCTTCGATCAATACAATGAAAATTACTAAGACTGCCGCTTAACACCCAATAGCTTTTGGTTCGGGAGCAGATGTTCCTTTGATAACCAGTTTGGACTCTAAATGAAGAACTAAAAACAAATTAGAACACTTGCAACTAGATGTACTCAGAACTGTATGCGGGGCTGTAAAGGGTACCAGTCATAGGTTATTATATGAAGAAACAGGATTTATCACTCTGCAAGAGAGGCGAAGGCGTCACAAACTCATCTTAATGTATAGAATTATTAATCATTTAACTCCCCCATACCACCACAATTTTATTCAATTTTCCAATATTCCTTATTATCTTCGTAATAGCAATATTTTAACAGATTACTTTTGTCGAACAACTTTATTCTCGAAATCCTTTATACCCTCTACCATAAAAGAATGGAATAACCTTGATATAAGTATTAAAAATTCGACCCCCTTATTTCAACTTTGGCAAACGTAAAAGTCAAATATTACATAGTCGTCTTCGTCTCTCATGCAGTGACCTAAATGGGCATAAATTTCTAAGGCATATTTCGGACAGCCCCGAGTGTGATTGCGGTCATTCCTTCGAAGATACAGATCATTATCTTTTACATTGCTCCTTACATTCTGATGCACGAAAAATATCTATAAATCTTTTACCATCGAATTTTATCAAGACAGTAGACACATAATCTGTTATACGGTGAAAGCAGCAGTGGTACTTCGTTTACCATTTTTGAAAGGGTCCACATGTTTTTTGACATGAGTAGAAGGTTTTAAGATCTATATCGACCAAAATGCGAACATGAACAACTGCGTAGCCAATGTGTAAATATGTATATATGAAATGTAGTTGATTAAGTATTCATTTTATTGTTTTGTTGTTTACTCAATTACTTTTTTTTACATATCCATATTAATTTTTGTATTTAGGAGAGAGGTCATATAGGGCATGCCTGTTCCCCAATCCCTTTCAATTTCTGAATAAAATATTGTTTTTTAAAAAAAAGATGACCTCATTCTACCAGCAATTTGGTCGAATAAGTGTTTTGTGATAACCATAATGGAGCTAATTCGTTAATATTTGTGACCTAGAAATTGACCCAAATAGGTAGCAACGCATAATTATAATGTTATCTGGTTGTAAATGTACTGATTTACATTCAAATGTTTCCGTTTGACTAAAATTTCAAATCAGTTATGTCCAGAGAAATACGACAAGAGTCTCAACCGAAAGGAAATTTCTAGTGTCTGGTTATTCCAGTCTTTTGCGCTTGCTCTCCAGATTAGTTATGGCATGAAATGTGGAATACGTATAGTCTCGTCCTTTCTGATCACTTGTTACAAATTACGATGAAACGCACTATGATACACGATTCGTGTAACAATGGTAAAATGTTTATTTTGTCAAGCCTACCTTTTCAAGGTAAAATAACAACATCAATGTTGATTTGAATAATTGACAAATAATTCGCGTTTTCAAGGTGTAAGACTTTGGATGATCTTCATCATATTGAGTAAGAGATTAAGCAACTTTAAGCTCATCTGTCTTTTTTTTTTATCCCACAATAAATTAATATTGTTCTGGCATCTCAGGTGGGATGCGGGTCAGTTCATCCCATGGCCGTTTCGCCCCGGGCTGTTTCATCCCAACCTATTCTTTTATCGGGCTGTTTCACCCCCCTTGTTATAAGAATAGCAGTTAATTAACTGAGTTGTACTTATTGTTAAATAAACTGTTCAATACTTACTTATTGTTAAATAAACATACATGTACTTTTGTTATTTATTATTACATAAATAAACACGTAATCGTTTAGGATTAGTAATGAAAATATGCACTGCATATTTTGTTATTGTTTTACATGTATTTATAAAATATTAACAACACGTAATACTTGTTTTTTAATTTGTGGGATGAAACGGCCCGATATATATTAATCATAGAGAGAGAGAGAGAGCGAAACCTCTACTCAACAGTTTTACCGATGCAAACTTGCAGAAATTCACAAATTGTTTAATGCATGAAATAAAATGATTACGTCCTTACCCTTCTTTGTTTCATATCGCTAATTACTTGTGACCTGATTCTATGGATAACAATTACTATTTTACTATTAAAGCTACGTTTCAACAATGATTCTCTTGTCATCAAGTACATCGTAGCTTTAATAGAAATATAGTAATTGTTATCCGTAGAACTGTTGTGTTTATTTTAATGTGTCCAAGTACTAAATGTCATTCAAACAGCACTTAAAACTTCTCAATGTTTACGATTACATAACAAATTATAAAAGTACTGCGTCTTGTTCTACCAAGTGACGAAGATCCCAAAGTATTAATTAAGTTTTTCATTTAGTAATTGTGCTCTTATTTTTTGGTTAGTAATTTACTTAGGCGATAATATCTAAAGCAGTTATTTTTTCGGTCATTTTGCCAGATAGTATATATGTTATCTTTCTTCAGTTAGTAAAGTGTGTCCTAGATACCAGCCTCAAGTAGTTAAACCTAGGTCTCTGCCATTAACAAATCCTTAGCTATAGGGGACTGATTGATGTGTGCGGCTTGTACAACAATGTCGTTCCTGGGCACAAGTGGCGTGGTTCTGATCGTCAGGGTATCCCTTCCTAACACTGCTAAAGACTCCTGCGATCAAACTAATTATTGAGACATGTAATAAACGTAGTCCCGACTCCCATCCCTTCTCTCTGTAAAGAACATAATATAAAAATATAAAAGACACTT
The DNA here is from genome assembly GCA_036850965.1 of Patella caerulea. Taxonomy (NCBI): domain Eukaryota; kingdom Metazoa; phylum Mollusca; class Gastropoda; family Patellidae; genus Patella; species Patella caerulea. The sequence goes on along the minus strand of JAZGQO010000001.1, from coordinate 40,652,325 downwards.
CTTAAAAGGTCCTATAAATAATGTATTCATCGGGACATGTATTACTGCTGTTATTGTTGGTAGTATAATAAACCATACGCCCTATTTGATCTACAGATAGTAAAGCTATCATTTAGCGATCGTCATTTCATCATTGATTATATGGGATAGAGGATGTTATTTCATTCCAAAAACATAAAAATCGTATAACAAGCACGTCACATAATTTTTTTTTTTTTTTTTTTTTTTTTTTTTTTTTAAAAAAAAACCCCAACATACTTGTGTAAAACAGGCTATATTCAGCTTTAAAAGAGCATCTAAATAATGGGACCTTCCTTTGACAGCGAGTTGTTCAATCAGTTGTGAAGAACTTAATGGCATCAAATTCAAAAGCAAAATTTGGGATTACAGTGTTATTTTGAAAGAGTATTATCTCAAAATAAAAATCGATCCATTTAAATTTAAAATGGTTATTAATTTATGCACTGAAATATCGATCCAGATGATAATTAACCTTTTCAGAAAAGACCTGGAAGACTGTTCTACTTCCGTTAACTCACTTTAAAATACAGATGTGACGTCATCTTTTGATGGTGACGTACGAAATAATTGTACGGGAAATGTACCAAGCTTACATTATTTATACTAGTTGTAATATTGGAGGAGCTGTATAGTGTCTGTATTTTAAGTTGTTTAAAGGACAATATTGATGTCAGTCATTTTAACATATGTCATAGAATTGGTTAAAAACTTTCGAAATATAATTTTAACGCAGAGATCATTGCTTCGATAGATGAGTAATAAAGTTTTCAACAATCGACAGTGACGAGTTATCCCTCTATATAACTGACTGAAATGACGAGCGATAACGGATAAATGGGCGAGTTTCTGCTCACTAAAAGTCCTTTTGAAGACAAAAGGTTGTTGTGTGGGGCCGCGAGAGGATAACTGACAATTCATAAAAATAATTGACTGTCATTAGATAAAAGAACAGGAAAGAAAAACAGAAAAAGTCCGTGCATTACCATGTTTCATAAGGAATGGATGGAATAAAAACAATGTAATGTACGGACTATTTCTACTTTTCTCGTGTTCTCTTATCTAATGACACTAGATTACTTTATTGAATTGTCAGAATATGCTCACGCAGTCCCATGTAACATTTTTTGGTCTTTGAAGAAATTATTAGTTAGCAGAAATTCGGCAGTGTATCCGTTACTACTCGCCACTTCAGTCAGTTATATACATGTAGAGGGATAACTCGTGTTTCCTTTTTTGCGTTCGTCACTTCCGATTCATGAAACCTTTATCACGCATATATCGTAACAATGATATGTGTTAAAATTATATTTGGAATGTGTTTAATCAGTTCTATCACATATTTGATAATGACTGACACCAATATTGTCCTTTAATGGTCCCGTGCAAGACATTGCGTAGATATTACTTAATGTCTCGCAGTCGACCATTAAACTACACATAATGTGGAGGATCAACTACATCAATTCAAATAACATATCAGATGGATGAAATTAAAACACCGTTTTGTAATACATAAACTAGTGCCCTTTTTGAAACAAACTTAATAAGCTCAGTTTATAATCGTTAGTGTATTGCTATTACTGATTAAAAACCTTGTTATTACATTCAAGTCAAGGATCTTTGAGGAGCAAAACAAATAATTTCACTTTAACTCATGTACCTGAAGCAACGATCGCGAGTTTTACAGACACGTGAACAATAGTGTTGCCCAATCAGAGGTCGTGACATATACCACCATGACGACCGCAGCGTAACCCTTGACATTAAACAACCTTGAACTTTGCAACTCGATTACCACAGGTAAACATGTTATACCCACGTTGGTTGTGTCCTTACTGCGCTACTACGGCGACCAAAAATGGTACCAATGCGCGCAAAGATCACCATAAGTGTGGCAAAAGCGTATTGGCAACGCCAGATATCGTGCTGTGGCTTCCATGGTCGCCAATGATCGCAGATTCGCGGCGTCTGCGTTGAGTATGTTCAAAGCAAACGCCAAGGTTCTGTCATATGACATGGCGTCTTCATGAGTCCTTATGGCGTTGTCATGACGATATTACGATGATTCCACCACTGTTGCGCGTTTGCAACACTACCTCATGGGGCTACCAAGGTCATCTTGAAATTTCGAAAAAAAAATAGGTTGCCAGGCAACGAAACATACGCCCACACAGCAGCCAAATCGCCCGGGCAGTCAACAAGAGTTGTCGCATATTAAGGAATTATCAGAAAATCATTAGAATTTGTTTGGTTTTTATAATCAAACGGTTTTTTTTAAATCAGATAATAATTGTGACCTCCAGAGGGACCACAAGCTAAAAAGGGTGATTTTTCGTACAATCAGGGAACATAATTCAGGAAGTAATGACCCGATGGGCGCAAATATCGAAAGGAACCAAGATCTTTGGGTTACAAACATACATGTTAAGTTTCATCAAAATCGATTCAAAATTGTGACCTCTATAGGGTCCACAACCTTGATATAACATATTTTCACACTATTCGTGTGCAAACGGCGGCCATTTTGTCCGGCAATTCTAGTCCGATTTTCATGTAATTCACACTCTCTTTTCATTACCATGTAACGGTGATATAGTCAAACGTTTTTTTAAATCGGATAAATATTTTGACCTCCAGAGGGACCAAAAGCTAACAAAAGCGATTTTTCGGACAATCCGAGGACATAATTCAGGAAGTTATGATCCAATGGGTGCAAATATCGAAAGGAACCAAGATCTTTGGGTTATAAACATACATGTCAAGTTTCATCAAAATCGGTTCAAAATTGTGACCTCTATAAGATCCACAACCTTTATATAACATATTTTCACATTATTCGCGTACAAACGGCGGCCATTTTGTCTGTCAATTTTGGTCCGATTTTCACAACATTCAAACTCAACCTTCATAACCATAGAATGGCGATATAATCAAACGGTTTTTTAAATTGGATAACAATTTTGACCTCCAGAGAGACCACAAGCTAAAAAGGGCGATTTTTTGGACAATCACGGACCATAATTCAGGAAGTTGCAATCCGATGGGCACAAATATCGAAAGGAACCAAGATCTTTGGGTTATAAACATACATGTCAAGTTTCATCAAAATTGTGACCTCTATAAGGTCCACAACCTTGATATAACATATTTTCACGCTATTCGCGTACAAACGGCGGCCATTTTGTCTGTCAATTTTGGTCCGATTTTCACGAAATTCGAACTCAACCTTCATAACCATGGAACGATGATATAATCAAACGGTTTTTTAAATCCGATAACAATTTTGACCTCCAGAGGATAAAAAGGGCAATTTTTCGGACAATCAGGGGCCATAATTCAGGAAGTTACGATCCGATGGGCGCAAATATCGCAAAGAACCAAGATCTTTGGGTTATAAACATACATTTCAAGTTTCATCAAAATTGGTTCAAACTTGTGACCTCTATAAGGTCCACAACCTTGATATAACATATTTTCACACTATTCGCGTAATAACGGCGGCCATTTTGTCCGTCAATTTTGGTCCGATTTTCACGAAATTCGAACACAACCTTCATAACCATGTAACGGTGATATAATCAAACGGTTTTTTTAAATCGGATAACAATTTTGACCTCCAGAGGGACCACAAGCTAAAAAGGGCGATTTTTCAGACAATCAGGGGCCATAATTCAGGAAGTTACGATCCGATTGGCGCAAATATCGAAAAGAACCACGATCTTTGGGTTATAAACATGCATTTCAAGTTTCATCCAAATCGGTTAAAAATTGTGACCTCTACACTGTTCACAAGCTAAAAAAACATGATTTTTCGTACAATCAGGGGCCATAACCCATGAAGTTACAGTCCGATACATGCCAATATCGAAAGGAATCGAGATCTTAGGGTGATAAACCTATATTTTAAGTTTCATTGAAATCGGATAAAAATTTTGACCTGTAGACTGTTCACAAACAATTGTGGACGGACGGACGAACGAACAGGGGCGACAATATACGTCCACATGAAAATGTGGGCGTATAAAAATCTAACAAGCTTATATAGTCGCCGGGATCACATGGTGGAAACGCTCGTGCAGTCCAGATAAAGACGTGTGGTAAGAGCGCCGCGGATTCGCCGATGACCGCTGTTGCCAAGCTTATAGATCTCAACAGAAACGCCACAAGCGCGGAGAGATCGTGACCAGTCCGCCGTGAGAACGCGGTATAAACGCACAGGTAGCAGTAAGAACGACACGTTAGAATTTAACGGATCGTTAAAATAACTTAGTTTTGAGCAACCGGCCCCTGGAAAATACATGTCACAATTTTACTGACATACGTACGTGACATGGAGTCGGGTCGCTTGTCCAGCCAGGTTGGTTTGTGTCGAGTGAACGTTAAACCCCATTTCTACCTCTCTCTCTCTTTCTGCAAGGGGGGTTGGGATGGCCTAGTGGTCTAGAGTGCCGCGCTTCGACCTCTAGCTTGCGGCTGTGGTTTCGAGCCCTGGTGTGAGCGTATGTGGCATGGAGATAGGGGCGCCTTCTCAACCTCGTGGGTTTCCTCCCACTGCTAAAGACCCCTACGCGCAAGCGAATTATTGAAATAAAAGTAAACCATATGTTAGTCCCGAAATGACCTAGTTTGTGTTGAGTGGACGTTAAACCCCATTTCTCTCTCTCTTTCTACAAATTAGTACAATGCTTGATAATGACTACAGAACCAGCGATTTTATTCCATAAAATTATGGTCTGCATAATTATTACTGAACGTCAACCACTGTTTGGATCATGGGTTTTTTTTTTCATACTTAGCGGTAAATTTACCCCCTTTGTGTGTACTACGCAATAGCGTCTGGTGTATCGCATAAGATCTAATTTCGGTAGCAAATATATTATGACTTTCAAAGAAATATATCTTTGCATATACATTTTTAAATCAGTAGATAATCAATTCAGTAGCATGGCCGTGTGACTACCTCCTTTCAAAATATATATCATGACTTTAATGTGCTTCTTGTTTTGACTCTAAAACTAGTACCGCCCTTTGTGTTTTGACTTAAAACTACATTAAACGTTTGATCTGTATAGTTGGCCAGCACCATTTATGATTTTTAACCGGAATTATTTGCATTGATGTTCTCAATAAAAATGTTATTTTTGTTTTCAGTTTTTGCTATGATTACAATATGCCAACTGTATTTTTTTATTATTCTAATTGCCGTTAAATCTATTCGTTATACTATTCTGTTTATTTTTCATTTGATCGTAAGTATAGGTGCAATTTATATGAATCCTTTTTTGTGTGTTCTTCTTTCGTTTATGGGCCCTAAGTTCGGACAGTTAACGATATGATGTATTAACTAATGTGTCGTCTATACAAGTTTTATATGCAGTTGAGACTCTTGGTCTGCTATTAAAAGTTTTGTTTTGTGACTATCTTGTATTTTTGTTTCATTTAACCGTATATTTATTCATACACAAGAACCATAAATTTGCAATGAGCTGCTTACACCGAATAAGTTAGACAATTGATTTGCAAATCGATGCAATTAGTTGAAACTCCTTTTGTAATAAACGACAAAATTTTGTTTATTGTTATTGCAGAATTAAGCCTACGCATTACTCTTGGATAAAAACTAACTTTCTAATACCCCCGTCAGACCGGACTTGCGTCCTTACTGCGCTTCTACTGCGACAAAAAATGGTCCCAGAGCGAGTCAAGATCGCCATAAGCGTGGTAACCGCGCGGTGGAAACACTAGATATCGTGCTGTGGTCTCCAATGATCGCCGAGCCACGAGGTTTGTTTCGAACATGCGCAGATGATCTGGAAAGCTGCGATAACGTGATGTGGTCGCAAAAGTCCTTATTGCGCTGCTACGGCGACAAAAAATGTTTTCAGAGCGTGCCAAGATCACTCTGAGCGCTGTGGAAACGCGAGATATCGTTCTGTGGTCTCCCTGGTCGCCAATGATCGCTGAGTCACGGCGTTTGTTTTGAGTATGTTCAAAGCAAACGCCAAGGTCCTGCCATTTGACCTGGAAAACCGAGAGAACGTGTGGGTCGCGAGATAAGCGTGGTCACATCTCTATGAACGTAGCACACGCGCAGTACACACGTGGAAAAGACGCTGCGAAAATTGTAACATTTGCAACGGTGCCTTCATGGCGTCTTCACCACAACCCTCACGCGTTGACCGCGACCCCACCAAGCGCTATGAGTCCTTATGGCGTTGTCATGGCGATGTTACGATGATTCCACCACTGTTGCGCGACTGCATCACGACCTCATGGGGCTACCTCTAAAGCATATGGCGATGTTATGAGGTTCCCACAACGTGTATTGAGTTCTTAATACGACCATGGCGCGGTTACCAAGCTTGCATTATTCGCTTATGGCGACCATACATTTCATGCACGACTTTCGTTGAAAACAGAGGATTAAAAGGTCATCTTGAAATTTCGAAAATAAATCGAACCCGCTTGCATAGTCGCCGTGATCACGTGGTGGAAACGCACGTGTAGTCCAGATAAGACGTGTGGTTGAGCGACGCGGGTTCGCGATGATCGCCCTTGCCAAGCTTATAGATCTCAATCGAAACGCCATAAGCGCGGAGAGATCGTGACGAACCCACCGCGAGAATGCTATATAAACGCACAGGTCGCAGTAAGAACGCAACTTTTTTAAGTTTGTAATTTTGGGACATTTTCCCGCGTTGTGTTCACGCTTGTCGACGACCTTGTGTATTTCCAGGCCGCCGTTCGGTCGCAGAGCGCAGTAGGGTCACCACTCCGGTCTGACGGGGACTTAATAACAATGGGTCTAGAAATCGAAGTGATTACATTGGTTTCTTCGGGAATGTTTACTTTGAATACCCCACAACATAACAAACGCTCCTTGAATAGCATATTATTACTAAAATGAATGAGCGCCCTACTACCGGTACAATGAAGACTCACATACGATATGTATTGTGCTTTGATTAGAAGTTTTTTCTACGACCTAACCTTATTTCAATTTTCAACTGCCAATGGCATACACGCCAATTCGTTTTTATTTTTTGTTCCAGCTGATCTTCCATGCGCCTTTCCTTGCCTGACTTCTTGTGGCCAATAACAATTTTATAACATTTCGATGACCTTATCTGTATAACAAACAAGGGCCCAACATGTCACAATTATCCGATTATAATTTTGAAAGGAGTTGAACATTCAATTTTTGCTAGGACTCGCCAAAGGAATCTATAGGGAGTAACGTATAGGCGATCTCCCTGATCTGGCTTACCGCCTCTCCTGACCCTTCAGCCACAAACTCAGGAATATTCACCAAAACCTGGCAGAAATTAAGCGTACAAACAAATCCCATTTAAAAGGGCCGAGATGGGGTAAAACAGGACAATGATTATACAAATAAGGTAATTAAATACTAGTCTGAGACCATGTAACGCGGTTTATTTCCGAGTGGTCGCTTCTAGGATTTTCACTGTTAAAACTGCCTGATCATAAGTTGTGAAGACGGTCTGTATCGTATCGATCGTTTTGTTTGCCCTAGCTATATCGTTCTGTTTTAGTGGCTAGTATTTCCATTTCTACTGCAACGGACATTAATATGGGATATCTCTTTCTGATCGTCTCGACCTCCAATGGTGTAAACAGTCTTTTAATCCCTTTGTTATCTTGTCTAGACCCTTTAGCTGTATAGTGCAGTGGTTATGAATTCTCTCCATTTCATTCCTTCTTCAAGGTCCACGGGATAAATCAGTTTAATCATTGACCATGCTTACATGAAAGTATTATTATCAATATTTATCAGTAAAATCTCACATATTTGACAGCTAAACTCAGTGGTTATAATCTACACCCTATAAGTTGCAATAATAATCAAAATCTAGTACAAAGATAATGGTAATTGGTAACATATCGTGGCAAAGTCTACAGGTTCGCGATCGAGGAAAAACGACTTTGCTGCAGCCGCACACAGGAAGGAAAACAGGCAAGACGCGAACAATTCGAAACACTCATTATATCTAATATGTCTCGGCATCTTGGCCTCACGCAAAGGGAAAATTGTCGTTTCTGCTCTAATTTCAAATCAGCTATGTTCGCCAAGTCTGAATCGATTGAAAACGCCTAACGTCTGGTTATTCCACTCCAGTCAACACCATTAGTATTTATTGCGCATGCTCTCCTGATAAGTTGTATACGATATCACCTCTGGTGGAATATGGCGTTAAACGTCAGAAACGAATGAACAGATAACGTTATAGCGTCACCGTTTGACATGACTTGTGGATATGTCTGGCCTCGTTCTTCGAGTCCCTTATTACAAATAATGCCGAAATTCATTATGGTACACGAATTTGGTAAGACGGATTGGTGGACCAATATACAAACTCTTTTCATATGACCAATAAATCCGTTCGCCACCATTCAGGGATTACAATAATTATGTCAGTTGTGTGCTTTTTAGCCATTTACAATTTTATATTTAATATCATATAACACCAAGGCTGTATCAGGGTATATACAATTCGCTGTATAAAACTGATATATATTATAATCCTGACACGACGTGTACTGAATTGAAGCGGCTATTTAAAGGAGTTCAGATAATATTATAAATATACGATTTATTGATCAGAAACAGCAATGTCTCGATCAAAAGACAACCATGGATAGTAGTTTATCCAAAAGAAACACGTGGATGTTGACAAAATTTAATAAAGCTAAATCCGGTCTGAATCCCGACAAAAGGTATTGACAATTACGGTATTAAAGAAATAATTACCAAAGATCATAACACACATTATACATGTTTAATTACATATATATGATGATTGCTTAGGCTAACAATTAATAAATAATAAACTATAGTAATTAAAATATAGAAGCAAAGTAGTCGCGAACATCCTGGCTCTTGACTGCTTGCAAAGTGTAGCCTCAGTCACGTGCACGGCGTTTTCGGAAAAGAGGAAGCGGAACGTACCCTCGTGACACAAGTCCTTCACAATCATTTTAGACAATAGAATGAGAACGTATAAAATAAGAATATAGTTGTGGACAACTAGATACAAATGGGCGAATAAAGTAGGTATTTAGATATTGACACATTTACATGTCTTTACTTGTGAGTTGAGCGTGAAGGCTGCTTGTCGGTATCTCTCTCCTATTCTTTTAGTTTCTCATTTTAATCAGTGTCCAAATCTAGTGTGATTTTACCTGTGAATACATCAAGATATGGTAATTATATAGTGATAAGTACTTTTAAAAATTGGAATATTTTATCTTTATAATTTTAAATTTAAGATTTTATTAATATTAAATAGTTGCTAATGAAGCATGACATTGACTATATCAACAATCAGTGAACTGGCTGTTTTCTTAAGTGTGACCTTGATAATGACAAACAGTGTGAGATCCTCTCATCTTATTCAGTATACACAATCTCAACTTAAAGACAGTGTCCCACTCAATGTCAACAAAGGGATCTATAAAGATTTAAAAGTACATTTTAATGAACAAACTCGGCGAAAAAATGTAACGTCGGATCAGATTGTGGATGAACTTGACAACACTGAATTTTTTAATATTCATCTTCTCAGTGATGTTAATGCTAAATCTCATAGCTATTTTACTCATGGGGGGTTGGGATGGCCTAGAGTGCCGCACTTCGACCTTTAGCTGGCCGGTCACCTGTGGTTTCGAGCCCTGGTGTGAGCGTATGTGGCATGGAGATAGGGACACCTTCTCAACCTCGTGGGTTTCCCCCGGGCACTCCGGTTTCCTCCCACTGCTTAAGACCCCTACGCGCAAGCGAATTATTGAATTAAAATGAAACCATATGTTAATACCAAAATGACCTAGTTTGTGTTGAGTGGACGTTAAACCCCATTTCTCTCTCTCTATTTTACTCATAGCTATTTACAATACTTCACCAACCTGTTGACAACCTTGCCCCGTTACAAACAAAGACAATTAGACGTCGTCCAAATTCGGCCTGGTTTAATAATGACATCCCTGAAGCCAAGAAACTCCGAAATAAAGCAGAACGTAAGTGGCGCGAAACAAATCTCACAATACATGAACCGATATTTAAATGCAAAAAGAATACAGTAAATCATATAATACGCAAGACTAAAAGTCCTACTACTCGGATAAAATAGACACTGGTGAAAACATACAAACGGGGTTATTCAGAGTAACAAATACACTTCTTGGTCCAAATTATGGCGTCATTAGGCTTCCAAAAACAGTGCCTGTACAGGAACTCCCAGATAAATGTTCTGCTTACTTTTCCCAGAAGATTGTAAAGTTTCGTGAAGGATTGGTTACTGAGACCAGCTGACATGTCTATCATAACAATTTATCTCCTGATGCCCCAACTCTCTGATTTCCAACAGGGGTCGGTGTCCGACGTGGCTAAAATTATAAAGCAATCGTCTTCAAAATCATGCTCACTTGAGCCCCTCCCTACAATATTTAAAAGAATGCCTACCAACCATTGCAAACATTATGACGGATATTATAAACACTTGTGTTTGTGTAAACACTGTTCCTGACGATTTCAAAACTGCAATCATCTTCCCACTAATAACGAAATTCAACTTAGACAGAATTTGGAAAAAAATTACAGACCGGTATAAAACCAGAGTTTCATATCCAAAACCTTAGAACGCGTAATAGCAGGCCAACTCACATCCCATATCAGAATGTTCCCAAGTAATTGGCATGTCAGGATGTCGTATACGCACGAAAGGCATAATTCTAATATGTTCAAATCCGTATACCTTTACAACTTAAAACATTATCTCCAAGAAGTAAGAAAAAAATTGCGGGAAGTTTCATATTAGAGCGGACTAACCCGCCCAAAATATATTGCGAGAGCATGTCTCAATGTCAAATGTTTCGTCAACAGTCAGAGAAGATTTCATTAAGGAAACGAGAGTCATTGCCTATTTTAAAGCTACTAACTAATGGAACAAGCTTATTTACTAAGGTTTGCCAATCTGATTTAATTTTGTTTCATTAAATTCCTAATACTGTACTCCACTAGTATATTTCAAACTGTCTCTATTGTATTCTCGGTGTTGTAAATGAAACCCAACGTCGACTAGAATAGTAGTTCATCAAATGTTCTTTTATGTAGCAAAATGAACAGTTCATCAATGTATTCAAGTCAGTCAAGTTCTAAACAAATAGAGTATGGCACACCCGATAAAATGTGTCCTCCTTTAATGAAGCAGACTTTACAAATTAAATGAATCAAATTGAACGTTGTTCAGTGTCTCTTGGTTAGCCAATTTGATTTTCTTTCCGTGTAGCTTATGTTTGGGTCATAATGAATGGCACACCACCGTCTATGCTGAACTAGGTGGTGATAGTAAAGGGTTGGTCTGATTGTGATATATGCAAATTTACGAATACAGTCGAGAAAACAGTAATATTAACCATGAGACTATAACTTACAGATATTAAAGTTTAAATGGTGGCCTTGCGTCGACATTTCCGAGTGTGACTGAAGCAACGACTGCGACTTTCCGCGTATGTAACGATGGTACGAAAATTAAATGGTAGTTGGCTTTTTTTTTCGCACGTATGCAAGGAATGTCCATTTTGCTCAGTAATCCCAGTCAGAATTTGGCTATTTTTCTAAAAAAGCGTTAAAGTTTAAAATTTTTGTTTAGAAATGAAATAAATTAACTATTAGACAATCCCCACGCTAAAGGCGTCAATAGAATTGATTGTGTATATCTGAAATATACAGGACCGAAGCACAAGATAGTGCCAATATGCCGACGTCAATGTAGAGCTGTAATGTTATTTTTGTGAAATATCATTGGAAGAAGCGATAAGACGTTATGGCTGCACGGATTATATAGCCCTAACCACTGCAAGAAGGCCCTTGTTTACAATGTAACATTGTGTCTTGTAATGTTGATAATAGAGAGGTTTCGCAACTTTACATTTACACTTACTACATTTACATTTAGACGGTTAAACGTCATCAGTTTTTGTGACGTATGACGTGAAGCGCCTCCACAACTGTACGTTCACAACACTTAGCTGGACCTTGTTTAATGTCTATGATTCAGCCCATAATTTTTTTTCCCTAAATTGTGGTTTTCACACATCCATAGAGAAGACATTCTCCTTCTTGTAGACAAAATAAGAAGAGGCTTGGACAAAACATGTGCGTACTTTACCAATCTCATCTTCAACAACCTATCAGAAGGCCTTTCAAAATCGTGGACCAAGTTTGTGTCGCCACCTACTAAGTGTAACTGTATCTTTAGCAAAACGTCATACTGTACAGTTACACTTTCGCTTATCTAAATGTAAGTGTAACTGTTAAGTTGCGAAACCTCTCTAATGTGTTGACATTTGTTTGTTGATGCGACCTCATGACCTGTGACGTTTCTAAAACGTCATATGGATATCATGGCTACTTAGGTAAACGTTTTTTTCCATCCACCGGAGCCTGGTCTTATGCCGTCATATTATGTGGATTGTGGGTTAGGATCAGGGCTGTGGCCTGCAGATTTACTGTGTCGGAGTCCCTTCTCTGCAGGTAGGGTGAGTCTGTCGTTCAGATTGCATCTAACCGTCGACAAAGTGTTCTCACAATCTTTTACACATGATACATCAAACAAAAAGAAAAATATTCGTTTGCAGCCGTTGATAGCCCTTTTTAGTTGAAATACTCCCGGAAAACCAAACTAAAGCAACCCTTTAGCATTTTGGGAGAATAAGAAATAAACAAGCCAACAGTGATGCTGATGTCCCCCGCCGAGATCCCAAAATAAACAGATGGCACGTATTAATTAATCGTACATTTTTTTTATTTTGTTTTAAAAAAATATGGAGCCATCAACTTAAGTTTCATCACTCTCTATCAAGATTATCTTGTCCCACTGTACCGACCAATGAAATTGAATAGCTATGCTTAGCTACAGCTCGAAATGTTAATCTTTGAACTCGGTCAAGATATTCACGTAATGAACATCTACATAAAGTTTAACCATTCTACTGCAATTAAAAGCAGAGTTGTCCCAAAGTCTTGACCAATCAAATTGCTTATCGCTCATTAGCCTAAGCAGTATATTCTCACTATCAAACTTAAGGTAATGATATAATAAATCTATATTCTGAGTTTCGCCGCTATCATTATAACCAAAGTTACTGTGCCACAAAGCACCAACCAATCATATTGCTTATATCGGCTTACTGTAAGCAGAAAACGTTCATCATCAAAGCATTCACCTAATGAACGCCCAAACCAAGTCTGAACATTCTAGCTCAGTTAGGAGAGTTATTGTACTCCAAAATTTCGGCCAGCCAAATTGCTTATTGGTTTGCTTACCCCGAGCATTAAATGTTCATTATCGAAATTAGTAAAGGTATTGATGTAATGAAACTAGACATAAAGTTTCACCACCCTCACTTAATTAGAACTAAGGTTACCGTGTCCCAAAGTTTTATCGCCCTCACTTAATTAAAACTAAAGTTAGCGTTTCCCAAAGTGTCAACCAATCAAATTGCTTACCTCTGCTTACCTTTAGCAGAAAATGTTCATTATCGACCTCCATCAAGGTATCGAACTAATAAAAACCTACATCATGTTTGAACATTCTAGCTCTATTACGAGGAAAGTTATTGTGTCCAAAAGAGTGTGACGACCCATTTTAATAGTATTGAACTTAGTAGTCTAGGTATTGTCAACTAGAAAAGTATTCCAGCAACCTTGACATTGAATGAACCTTGAACTTTCCAACTCGATTATCACAGCTAAACATTTCAGTTGTAAAGCGTACTATCGAAATCTGGTCAGAATATATATAGTTCGGAAATTAATTGAAGTTATTTCTTCAAAGATTAAAAATAAAGATAACATACAAAAACTGTTAAAGAATATAGCTCTTTCGCAGAAACTTAATCCATCGGCGGAAGAAGCTCTTAACAGCAGCGTAAAATGTCCAAAACGTAGAAGCAAAACGTTATTGCGTATCCAAACATATCGAACACTGCGATCAATGGCTCGTGTTGGAGAAACCAAGAAGCTTTGACGTGGAGGCGGCATGACGCCATATTGGTTGACCCAAAAGAGCGTCTTTCTAAATCTTTTGGCGATATGCCGTCCTGCTCTGCTATCGGTTGCACGCAACGGGTTAGAACTAACGGGATTACATTTCATAGGTAAGTAAAGAAAAATTGAAAAGTATATTTTATATTTTTTTAAGAGAAATAAACGCAGTAAATGTATCACCTCAAAATGTTAAATGATAGATACGTCAATATTTTACAATAGAAGCCATAGACGGGTGCTGAGATAGACGGCGTAGATGTCGAATTGCCCCCTCAGACCCCATTCCTTCCAACGCCACAATGTTTAGAGATCTATATTAATATCTATAAAAAAAATTGCGATACATTTCATTGAAGTAAAATATTTTTTTCGGCAAATTAATTGTCTTGTCTTGGCAAGGGCTGCAACCGCGCGATTTCACGTAAAAGACTGTAGCACTGCTGTCAGGGTAAACTTTATCCAATAGCACCCTGTATGGCGTACGCCTGTCTTTATCAACTCAGTCGCTGCAGACCTTAAAGTAGTTTTATAATCTTGTATTGTAATTCATGTCATAGATTTCCGAGTGATGAGGTTTTACGTCCAAAATGGATAGCTGCAACACGAAGAAAAGATTTTGTACCAACTATATCTGCCGTCCTTTGCTCCAAACACTTCAGCGAAGAAGACGATGACCGAACATCCACATCGTGTATTAGATTGAGAGATGGTGTGATACCCAGTGTTTTTGAAGCATTTCCTTCTTATCTTAAGCAGATACCAACGACAAAGAGAAAATTACCTGTGCGAAGAGTCCTTTTTTAATGATAAGAACCTCAAAGTAATCACTCCCGATAAACCAACCGTGAAAGGAAAGCTCGAAGGAAGTCAGACACAACTAGTATCCACATGAAAGAAAATAAATGTACACCTTCAGGCTAAAAAAAAGTCTTATGAAGAGAACAGCAAACTTATAGAATTATTATCACAGATGTAAGGAGCAACGATCTTTTAAGCACTAATAGTTTAAGTGTCTTAGAAAACTGCGCAGTTGGTTTACTGACCTCTTGAAAAGACAAATGGATAGGAAGACGGATAAACCTGTACCCAAGTCATATTCTCCACAATTAAGGAGCCTTTGCTTTCACTTTTTATTTCCCTCATGCTTACCAATATATCAGAAAAATGTTTGATACATGCCTTCCACATCCAAGAACTATCACTAAATGGTATCAGTATATTGATAGCTAACCGGGGTTTACTTTTTCAGCATTAAAAGCAGAAAGTATTGGAAATAAGCCTATGATATGCCTTTTATTGATGGATGAAATGGCAATAAGACAACACGTGGAATGGGATGGTAAAAAATATCATGGATATATTGATATGGGTACTGGGTTAGATGACGACAGTTTACCAACAGCTAAAGAATGATTAACTGTCATGGCAGTTGCACTAAATGGCAGTTAGAAGTTACCTGTTGTTGTTTTTTTTTTTAATAGAGGGTTTATGTGCTGCAGAAAGAAGCAATTTAGTGAAGCAATGTTTAGAAAAACTTCACTCCGTAGGCCTAACAGTTATGCCACTAACTTTTGATGGCCTTGGATCCGTTTGGTAACTTTAAAAAACAGTTTCCCCACCCTTCAACTCAAAATAATGTCACCATAACGTGGTGCAAATATAAATTCGAAATGGGCGAAGTTTGGCTAAATGATTATGAGGGTAAATTCGGAAATTCTCCCTTCCAGCTAAAAATAGTAACGAAATTACCTGAAAACAAAAATCCAATTGTCGGTGAAACAGAAATTGAAAGTCAATTGAAACCAAAGAAACGAGTTAAAACTAATGGTAGGATTTCACCCGAACTAAAGAAGGCGCCCACTCTAAAAATCAAAAAGGGGGATTGGGATGGCCAAGTGATCTAGAGTGCCGCGCTTCGACCTCTAGTTGGCCATTCACCTCTGGCATGCGGCTGTGGTTCCGAGCCCTGGTGTGAGCGTATGTGGCATGGAGATGGGGGGCACCTTCTCAACCTCGTGGGTTTCATCCGGGGACTCAGGTTTCCCCCCTACGCGCAAGCGAATTATTGAAATAAAATGAAACCATATGTTAGTACCAAAATGACCTAGTTTGTGTCGAGAAACCCCATTTCTCTCTCTAAACATCAAAAACGAACTCGTTCCACGTTGAGGAATGGGATTGAGGAAACAAAAAATGATAATCCACGATAAAAGCGAAACGACGCACTAAAACACGCCAAACAGGAATTATTTCATATAATATATATATACAATGTGTCTCAGAGGGCTTTTCCTGTTAAAATATGTCTCTGAGTGCATTTTGAACAGGCAAATGTAGTTCAGCAGGCTTTAAAACATAGAAATCGACACTTAGATCACACTACAAATATACTATTCAAAAAAAGTAGGGGATATTTGATTTTGGGGGCATAATACTAAAATATGCAAATGACTACGAAAAAGGTCACTATAGAACCTAACAGAAGAAACATTTCCAGTTACATGTGACGCCCAAACGCACCAATAGCTACCGCATGGAAAGCAGGTGAGGCTTGGGATTATCATGGGGGTCCAACCAAAGATTTGCACGACTCTGACTTTGAATGTTACAGTCATTGTGGCATTGAATTCCTGGGTGGAAACATCAGTTTAATTGTTTTAATGACCAGAAAACACATTTTGATATGCGTAAAATGAAAGGTTGTGGCGCGGACGATGAATGTTTCTCAGTCTGTCATAAGCAGGCTATGATCCAGATACCGTGATACACAATCTGTACAGGACAGACCACGCTCAGGGCGACAACTCAAGCCCAGGATCGATTTATCTGTACCTTGGCCTTGAGAAATCGTGTCATCACAGTAAATCAGATCAGCGCTCGTCGTCAAACAGACACTGGTGTGTGAGAGTGAGTGGCCAGACGATTCGGAATCGACTGCATAGGGGTCACCTTCGCGCCCGACGTCCTCGCGTGATCCCTTGTTTGAGAGATCATCACATTCAGGCAAGACGTCGTTGGTGTAGGGATCGTCAACACTGGGATAATCGACGCTGGAGCAATGTGATGTTTTCAGATGTGTCAAAGTTCACTGTTGATTTTTTGGACAGACGTAGGAGGGTGTGGCGTCGTCGAAACGAGCGCTTCCAAGACGTTAACGTCATCAGACATGATCGATTTGGGGGTGGTTGTAATGGTGTGGGGAGGCATAACTGTTGCTTGAAGAACGGCTTTACATGTTGTTGCAGGGCGTGTTACAGGTCAGTACTACCGGGACAACATCTTAGCAGTCCATGTTTTGCCGTTCGCACGTCATGGCCGCCGTTTCATCTTCCAGGATGACAACGCAAGATGTCACAGGGCCAGGATCGTTACAGGTTACCTCCAACAACAGAACATCACCACATTACCTTGGCCAGCACTGAGTCCCTCTCCCCCATCGAGCAGAGGTTACGTCAACGTCAACAACGTCCTGCCAATGTCCAAGAACTTGCTTCTGCGTTGCAACAGGAATGGGACAATCTGGACCAAAATGACCTTAGACGTCTCATTAGGAGTATGCCACGTCAGATCAATGCATGTTTGGCAAACAGAGGAGGATTTACCCGTTACTGACTTTGTTGTGATGCTGTGGTAACTTTGCTGTTTGACCCCGGGTATCATTTTACCCTTATAATGGTCAGTCTGTGCCTTACTTAGTCTAACGATCATTTGGAATAAATCGATGAATGTGAACTTCATTTCATTTTGTCATTTGTTTCTTCGTCAGTTTCATTAGGTGACTTTAATAACTCTTAAAAATCAAATACACCCTACTTTTTTTGAATAGTATATTTCAAAGCAAAACAACAACAATTGTACCAAATTTAATGCTCGTGTCATCAATTGAGTTTCCCAAATATTGCTCTTATCTGCTCCACTGTTTGTTTTATTAGAACCCGATTGCGGTCATCTATTATTCTGACGAGGACGGTTGCAAAGAGAGATGTAAGATAGTTCAAATCCAATCTTAACTCATCCATTCCCTTGTAACCTTGTCACGAAAGTAGGGCGTTAAACTTGTGGTAATAGACATTTCCAAATAAATATAAGTTATCAAGTAATTAAATAATCTTGAAAACACTGATACCATTCAATAATGGAATGTGACACTGTTGGAATTTTTGAACAAAGTATAGGGTAGTCAACTTTGTTTCTTTGTTGACAACTGAAGTTATAATGGCAGATCAACTTCGGTTCAGAGGTATTTGTTGTGGCAGATCACAATCACACGATCGTGAGATCTGGCTATGGATCCCATCATTATCTGTATTTAGGCGCAGATGCACGGCTCATTGACGCCTTTGTGTAAAATATATATGTTTACAAAAAGTCATGCAATAGATGGTGTTTTTATTGGCTATAGACCCCAGAGGATACAATAGTAATCAAATTTTAGGAAAACACAATTAAAGGACAATATTGGTGTCAGTCATTATCACATATGTGATAGGACTGGTTAAACATATTCCAAATATAATTTTAACACAGAGAGTAATAAAGGATTCATGAATCGGAAGTGACGAACGCCAAAGGAAAACACAAGTAATCCCTCTATGTAACTGACACAAGAGATGACACAACAAAGCAGGACATAGAACCGACGTCACCCTTGAATGTTTTATCCAATAAATTATAGGAGAATGTACGCTATTCATAAACAATCGTCTATTATTTATAAAACTGTCCATTATTTGTTGAAAATAATGGACAGGTTTACCAATAACAAACACTTATCTGAAAAAGGAACATTTATTTTGAGATAACTTATTTTATGATTAAATAACAGTACTTTAAACTTCGTAGTTACCGAAATGTTACATGACATTACAGTACTTGAAACGGCGCCGGTCTTGATCGAGGGGCGAAGCTTACCATGTATGCCCCTCCCCCCGACAAAATTTTGGAATATTTGACGGCTGCAAACACGTTTTCCTGCTATTTAAGACCGTGAACAAAGCAACTTCAAAGTGGTCTAATATAGCCTTATTAAGATGACTGACTCGAATTCCAACCAGTCGTTAAAAGTCCACAAAGACGGGACCGTTGGGAACGTTTTCTTGCTATTCCAGCCTGTGGAAACAACAACTTCAATGTTGTCCAATAAAGCCCGTCTGGCTGACCCGAATTCCAAACAACCGATCAGTCGTCGTGGGGGAAAATTTAACCACCGCAAATGTGTTTCCAAAAGTATCCAATGGTTTTGTAACCGAAATCCCACTCTGAATTCCAACCCTCCAATTAGATTGTTGAAGCTGCATTCACAAATAATAATAATGGATGCCCGAAAAATGCCGCACAAAAGTAAAGTGGCTCCAGACAAAAAAGTCAAATTTGGACGGCTAGTACCCCCCATATTAACCAAAGTACTACGAATATTATCAATATCTAATCTTTGACTGCTATTATCCCTCGTAGCAAGAATTCCTTACAATTTTTACGACTATTAATTACCTTCCATATTGAGTACATTACCAAATGTAATCAGTAACCAAATGCTTATCACACATATTCTCATTATTAATATTTGGTTTCGACTGTTATTAACTTGTCGTCTCCATGTGGAATATTATGCTTGCATTGTATGACAGTGTTTTGTCACGCATTTATGAGCATGTGCATGTTGATTGAAGGATATGTCCATCATTTTGTGGGGTTTTCTTTTAGAAAACTATCCATTATTTGTAACTGTATGGTGCTATGTTTTAAGTTTGATAATAGCCTCAGATTGTCTATTATGTAAATACAAAGAAAAACTTCGGGGCTAACGCCCCTCGGTTGTTCTTTCTATTTACCTAATGGACAGTCTTCGGCCATTATCCATCACTTAATTTTGTGGTATCAAGGTTTATAAATGATCGAATTTTTCCGATCCTGTACTGATGAAAGTTTTTGTAGATGTTGGACGAATGCATTTGTGTATTTAGTGGTAAGACATACCAATGTTTCTAACACAATATGTTTGTGAATCTTCTTGTCCTGTAGTAGCAGAATCTGAATTACAGTTTCTAAAAGTATGAAACATGATATCGGTCTATAGTTTGTTTGTATTTCTGAATCCAGCCTAGCTTTTTTCAATAGTGAGAGTGGCGAGTACCAATCTGGGGGCGAACAAACATTACTACTAGCCAGGTCTTCCGATGACTAACAATGACATGTATACTGACATGTATATTTTTATATTCCAGTATATATGTAAAGTCTGTGGACGCCGATGTTTTTCTTTAAATGTGCATGTTTTCTATTGAAGAGGTATTATGCTAGGTTCCCACGATTCGCGTTACGGATGAAATGGAAATCATGGTTTTAATCGTGGAGAATTCGTGATGATTTTATCATGTCTTATCATAAATTGGGGTCAGTTGTAGCAATCGTGTTGATTGTATCACAACGTTTCTGCAGGTACCAGGTCGTGGACAGGACAACCCTATCGTAACGCATCGCACGACAGCGGGAACCGGGCGTAATAGAGACTTTACAGTCTGGTGGCAGTTATCTACCATGATCACCATCACTTCTAGTCAAGTGCCTTGCCTACAATTTCTCAGAGTGAGTGAAGTCGCTCGCCAGTCGCGGAGCTAAAGAAAAAATAATAATGTCACATGTTATTACAAAAAATCGTTGACTTCGACTCCGACAGCAATTTTTGGTTTTACTAATTTATCATTTATACCCCCTTTTCCATAGAATCACATCATTTACCGACGAATCGGGGGAAAAAAAGGTTATCACGACACCAGCAGGTCATGACGTGAATTCATTACGGCATTGTGACGTCTAAACTCTTAGTCCGGCAGAACAATGGTTGAACCTTGAAATTGTGTACCAAATTTGATTTTATGATCGATTTTAGTAGCCTGTTGTGTCCTCTTGAACCTATGTCATCCGTAAGCGTTTTGAAAAATTCAAGATGGATTCCAAGACGGGCGTCATTTCAAATAATCCCCTATAACACCCATGCTATTTTGTCTAGGATGATAATTTTGGTGTCTAACCGTATGTTTTGGGGATCAAGCCATACACTGAAATCATTTATGTTGTAGGGGTGATTAGATCATAGTAAACTGCAAAATGTCAAACATACACTGAAAGCATACACTGAAATCAGTAATTACGTTATGGTTTGATAAGATCATAGTAAACTGCAAAATGCCAGACAATATGGCCCTTTACCTCGATAGCGGCGGTTTGGACAATAAATAATATTTCACCGAACCAAACTATATCTAGAGACAAACTATTTATTTCTGGGCATAGGAGCATATGATTGACACATGCCTAACACGGCCGGTCCATGTGGCCCTGGAGCCCCTAATAGACATGCGTGTCATGTTAAAAGATCACTCATATTATGCCCTTTTATCCTGAAATATGTAGTTTGTCTCTAGATGTAGTTTGGTTTGGTGAATTAATGGTCCGCCAACGAGTTAAAGGCCATATTGTCTGGCAATTTAGATTTAACAATCATCCAATCCCACAATATAATGAATGATTTCAGTATATTCCTTATCGTCCTAGAATAAATAATATGGGATTTATTAAGGTTTATTTAAAATGGCGGCCGTCTTGGACGCCATCTTTAACTTAGCAAAACGCTGAAGGGTGACCGCTGGCAGATTCTGAAAAAGGACACCAGAATCACGTCGCAATGGAATCACCAATCAAAAAAAAAACAACCGTTGGCATTGGTCAAACTACGGAGAAACACATGTCAGTTATCACTGAAATCCTGTCAGCCCATACTCTTACTCGATGTGACACGGTTACATTCTTTTACATTGATTGTATTCTCTCTCACTCAACGAAGTAATAGAATTGGTGCATACACAGGCCACTGTCAGCTTTTAATGGACATAGTTCTAGCAAATCACGCCTGAACCACACAGGTGGGTATGGGTATCCAAAAGTCACCATCGCCACTCAAACATGGTAGTCTTGTTCATTGAATGATTTAGAGCTCATCAACAAGCCAATGTGTGGTGTTCACTGGAAGATGGTAATCCGTTGGAATTTGATCCAGAACTTGGTGAATTGATAACATTACAACCGGCCAACTTGCTCCAGGGGCTGTCATGTGTCTAATCAGATATGGATGCAAGAATGACGCATCATGCAGTGCGCTTGCTTGTCGAGGCACTAGAAATGGCTTAGAATGCACATTATTTTATGCTTGTGCTGCCTTAGGTTGCTGCAAGAAATAATGGTGGGTATCCACTCTGGGTTTTCCCCAGATATTTGGGACTTTTTTGCTAAATCACAGCCTGCTTATTCTGAGTTCTCCATGACAACAGAATCTGCCAGCGGTCACCCTTCAGCGTTTTGCGAAGTTCAAGATGGCGTCCAAGACGACCGCCATTTTACATAATCCCCAATAAATCCCATATTATTTATTCTAGGACGATAATTTTGGTGTCTAAACGTATGTTACCCTGCTCAAGGAATATATTTATTGCTTATACCCTAAGGACGTCTGCTATTGTTTATGGTGCATTCCTGTTCCACAGGTGCAGAGCCGCGCCCACTTTTTGTGTCTGTATCGCCTACGGGCTGATATTCTTAACAGATCGTCCCAACAAAGGATGATTAATTTTGTATTTTGCGCATATCCTACCCCCAATCACAGCTTTTTGTGTATAACATGCAATATGCATGGCACAATGCTGAAAGAATTGTCTTTGAACTTGACATACTTATTCCTTATACCCAGACGGCAACTACTGATTTTTGACCACACTTTTTTGTTATTAACCGATTTTGTTCAAACTGGAAATATCAATAACTTCATATCCAACACGCCCAATTTTTGTGTTTATCGTCTAACGAACGCAATTCTGAATTTTTCATCTTGGTATTTGGCATATTTAATCCTTATAACATAAGGACGGCGGCTGATTTTGGTGCATGCTCAACGACGCAGGGGCACATCCACGACCTTTTCTTGTCTTTATTGCCTACAGATCACAATTTTGAATAGGTCATCCTGGAATTGAGCATATTTAATCTTTGAAACACAATGAGCCATGATGGCTCAGTAAATAGGGCGCTGTCTCGCAAATCTGCAGCTCCCGTGGTTAATCTATTGACCGAGAAAGTTCATCGGGATTTTACGGCGTGGTTCCCCCTTGTCAATGGTGTAGGCTGGGTAGGAAACAATGTGTACAGGCATGGGACAATGTGTAGCCGTTCGGATGGTATAGAAAACCGAGGTACCATGTGCACATTGGCATGCACGTAATAGATCCCGTGGCAGTTGGAATTCGATATGAAAGTAGGCAGTGCCGCTGGCATGCACGTAATAGATCCCGTGGCAGTTGGAATTCGATATGAAAGTAGGCAGTGCCGCTGCCGGGAAAACTGTTCCCCATAGCATACTGTGTGCCATGGTGCAGAACAGTTTGAAGTTAATCCCCATTTCATTTCAGTTCATTTCTAAATATCACAAACATCCGATTCACTGGATGTAAAATATCACCTTATGATTAGAGTTATTCGCCCACAGACGCGTTCAATTACAGCTCCGTTGGAGTGATAACGATGGGCTTATGATAACGATGGGCCACATCGAGACATACGTATTTTAGTTTTCATTTCACTTTTTGATTTAGTTTTCAATTAAAAAGAATATATTTTTTTTATTTGAATTTTCAATTTACTTTTTGTTACATTTTTTTTTTATAAGGCCACATTTTTATGGCCCCTGATTGTCCGAAAAATCACCCTTTTTAGCTTGTGGTCCCTCTGGAGGTCAAAATTGTTATCCGATTTAAAAAAAAACGTTCGATTATATCACCGTTACATGGTTATGGAGGTTGAGTTCCAATTTCGTGAAAATTGGACCAAAATTGACAGACAAAATGGCCGCCGTTTGTACGCAAATAGTGTGAAAAAATGTTATATCAAGTTTGTGGACACTATAGAGGTCACGATTTTGAACCGATTTTGATGAAACTTGACATGTATGTTTATAACCCAAAGATCTTGGGTCCTTTCTATATTTGCACCCATCTGATCGTAACTTGGTTTTATTTTATTAACCATAGCCGGAAATATCCATTATCGAACTTAGTCAAAGTACTAATCTGGACAAATTATACTCCAAGTTTCATCACCCTCGCTAAATTAGAACTAAGGTTATCGTGTTCTAAAGTATCGACAAATCAATTTGCTTATTATCTTTTCTCCGAAAGGGACCATAACAATCATGAAATTAAATATAATTTGGTTTAACGTTCTTCTTTTCTTCACCAACCAGGCTAATGGAGACTGGCAAACAAAGAATATGCTTTCCTCAGCTACGCTACGGTTTCCTCTTTATTTCAAATTCCATCTGCCATTTGTTATCTAAGTTTTATACCGGACCTCAGATTTATGACCTATCTTATCGACTAGACTTTGCTTTTATTGTGTCCAACTTTGACTCGAATGACGTAAATCAATAAATATTAAGTATGGCATGCAAATGATTCAATAATCCGATTGGAGCCTATAGATACATTCCCAATACCCTCCTGGCTTTTATCTAAGCACACAACGAAAATTATACGGGTGACATCCAGGAATATTGGTGAACAGCAAATTACCCGCTTGTAACATGAAGATCAATTTGTCACAAGTTAAAAAAAAAAAAGAATATAAAAAATATTTTGAACAGATTAATCATAGTTTATACGTCTCCGACCCAAGCTGGACTTCTCTGGCAAGTTTATTAGAAAACACTTGTCTGGGATATCACCCAAGGTGGAAGCGGTGGTTAAACTCCACGAAAGAACGAACAAACAAATAATGGCCCACAATGAGTTTCAAACAGCCATTGGCGCTTTTGAAATCTTTTCATGACAAATGAATATATTGAAAATTTCATTAAGATATTCTGAGCGAAGTTATGAATGTTGGAAGATGTAGTGCAAATTGATTATTATCGTACCAACGGCACTCCATTTAAAACTCTGCCATCCAATGGTCTAGGGAATTGGTAATGTCAACAAAGTCCCAAATAAAAGTTTTTAGAACATTTGAAGCCAAAATATAGACATGCAATAGGAAGATTTAATGCTTACATAATGCATCTTTTATCTTATATGTACAAAAACAGACTTAATAATTTGAAAAAAATCTGATATTATTACGAAAGAAGGTGAGCCCATCATACATGGTAGATTTAGGATTATAGATTTTTGTCTCCATCTTCTGTTTTTTGATGTTTGTTATTGTCGGATGTATTAGGATTGGGATACTTTCCCAGCCTTGTGCACGCCAATATAAAATATACAGCTTTAACTCGATTTTGAGGTTCACGACAAAGTGGCAAACATCTAACAAGAAAATTAATATTTTTTTTTTTTATTTTTTTGCATTAATGACTTGAAGTTGAACAACGAATTCAGTTTGATGTTAGAGCATTTAATTAGGATACCGTACTATTGATTACAGAGCGATCAATTACTTTAACATAATGATACAGGTAACATTTGTTTCATTCCCTGGCGCAGCATGAATCATTCTCTCCGTTAGCCCCTACAATGAAATTATATACTTAACCCTAAACAAATACAGTCCTTAGAGATAGAAATGATATTTCTTTTCGTTTTTTTTTTCGTTTGGCCACAAATACTATAACATCTGAAAACCGTTGGGTTTTACCATCAATATCTGGCCGAAACGGATATCAGTTTATCACGTCCTAGGATGGCGCAACCGTGGCTAAGTGTGTTTGCTGGCTCGCTAGCCTGGGGGTCGCGTGTTCGATCCCTGTATTAGCCGAGAAAGTTCATCGAGATTTTCGGACGTGGTTTTTCCTTGTCAGTGGTACAGGACGACGGGTTTAACAAGGACACTTGTCTAGTCGTTCGGATGGGACGAAAAAACGTGGTCGCGTGTACACACTGGCGTGCTCGTAAATAATCCCTTGGCAGATTTAATTCGATATAAGAGCACGCCATAATGCCGCTGCCCGGGCAAACTTTCCATCATAGCACACTGTATGGCGCATGACCAGTCGGAGGAGAACAGTAAGACGTTAAACCCCATTTACTACAAAGGTCATAAATAATATGGTTTCTGGTGCCATTTGTAATGAACAAGGCAGTCCTTAAGAACAGGAGTCGAAACAGGATCCAATGTACAAGATTTTGGAGCAGACGATTTAATTGGCTTAAAATTTTCTAAACATAATTTTCTAATTTATCAAAATCATGAACGTTAAAGTCAATAGTTTTATTTAAATCACCAAGTTCAGTTCGTTTTTCTTTGAATGGAATCAGGGAATAAATTCGCAAATTCAGTATCATTATCATTTGTCCGCTCTGCATTATGACCCATTTTGTCTGTTTTCGCCATTGTCTATTTTATTATATCGTCTTCAATTAATTTATTCATATTGTATTTTAACGATTTATAAAACTGTTTTGGGTCATGTAGATTTGCTTTCCGCCACTAGTGCCCAGGCTTATGACAGCCCCTTTTGGCTTGTAAATAGAATCATTAAACCACTGCGTATTGGGACGAATAGTCAATGTTTTTGTGAGTGATATTGGATTGGCTTCTCTTGTATGTATTATCTTGAATACGTTGAATGGCATTGAAATCTGAGTTAACTATTTCTGCTTTAAATTTAAACCTTCGATATGTTACCGTCTTTCTTGTTGGTTGTGGTTTCTGAATCTCAAGATCAGATATTAATTTGTCTGAGACACAGAGGTTATCCAGTTTAATATATGGATTAGTTAACATCAATTCGAGAATATGTCCACCGTTATAAGTCATAATACCGGTTTAAGAAAAAACATACTGGATTAGAAATAACAATCATTGAGTTTTAAAAAATGGTATATAAATCACTACTTAAACATTGGTATTATATTAATTACTTCAGCTCTGAACGTCGGTCTCATTACACTCACCTGACACTCCGATGTTTCGCAGTGAAAAGTTGCCCAGTAAAATTGACTGGGGTTCAAATTATTTTCGACATTGTTTGAATAGGCCAGTCCCAGAACGGTCAGGGTGAGTGTAATGGGACCGACGTTCAGAGCTGAACTATATATTAATATGTGCTTTAAGTCACGATTTTTGTGTCGATTTTGATGAAAACTTGAAATGCATGTTTATAACCGAAAGTTTTTGGTTGCTTTCGATATTCGCGCATATTGGACCGAAACTTCCTGGATTATAGCCACTGATTGGTCGAAAAATCGTTTTTGTGTTTAGCTTGTTCTCTAACCATCTCTTGCAAAATGGAGGCGTATTTAGACCCACGAAAAATTAAGTATTTATCTTGTGGACACTCGAGAGGTCATAAATTTGATGAAATTTGAAATGCATGTTTATGTTTATAACCCAAAGATCTTGGTTCATTTAGATATTCGCGCATATTGGATCGTAACTTCCAGGATTATGGCCACTGATTGGTCGAAAAATCGCATTTTTAGCTTGAGGATTCTCTAGAGGTCACAATTTTTTTTTGGTTTTTAACAACCCTCTACATTATATCACCATTCCACCATCGAAATGAAACTGCCCGACAAAATGGCCGCTCTATGTACGCAAATTTGTAATTCATAGGTTATGGACCCTCCAGGGGCACGATTCTTTTTATCCAATTTTGATGAAACTTTAATCTTTATATTCCAAAACAAAAATCGCCGTCCCATTTGACATTTCAGACCATGCATGTCTGGATTATGGCCTATGATTGCACAAAACATCGTTTTTGTTTTTAGCTTGTTCTTTTGCAAAATGTAGGGTTATCCTGCCTGGCAGCCGCTGGTTAAAAGATATACACGATTAGAGTTCAGGACATGTGTATTTAGGTTCAGTATACCATACATGAACATAATAATTCCTCGACTGCAAGTTCGTCAAAAACTTATTTAATACATTGTAGTTATGAGATAATGAATGAATGAAATGGAATTTATCGTCCCACTTTTCTGGTGATATTAACAAGAAACTGTCCAACTTTGACATAACTACACCCGATTACAACATTTTGAAATATATTGATGTCAAATTTGTATTTGTAATGACCTGTAATTTGAGATAAAAATATTAAACATAAATTTGTGATTTTGCATGTCAAAGTCATGTGCTAAGGTCTTCGTTAGCCCAGTCGGAGAACAACAGTAGAATGTTAAAGCACATTTAATTTCATTCATTGTTTGAATTATGTCCCGTTTATAAATTGAATATTTGAAAACCGAGAATTAAAACATTCTAAAACACGTACCAATAGATTTCACAATAAACACCCCCAATAGATTATCAATGGCAGGGGCAGATGTATTTTCCTTTTTGAATTATATCGCACCACCAAATTAGCCCTCGAGGTGTAAACTTGGGCAAGTTTATAACGGAACTAGGGCATAGCTAACGCTACAATATACGCCCATATTCCTGCTTGATTGATATGGAAATGAAACCCCCGAAAAAATTGAAAAGTAGACTGCCGCAAACGCGTTTTCCACGCACTTGGAGACGCAATCAAAGTCGCTAGCAAGTGATCCCGTATGTCAAATTAGGCGACGCTATATCCCGTTTAGGTGTTAAACACATCAAAGTGAGAAACGTCTTGTCCTCTAAACTAGTCCGATACACCAATAAGGCCATATGGATAGGGTGACCCGAACGAGAATCTCTAAGCATGCCATTAGGTGGCGGCGCCCCCAAGACCGTTAAGGCCCTATCAAGTGTGGATAAGGCGACCAAAACCAACTCCCTACTATCATGTGGGGCAGGCGCTGAACAGAAAAGCGTGATAGAGCCCACTTTCGAAACATTTGGAAAAATAACGCTGCTGGTGATATCTAAGAGTCGATTTTGTATTTCATTTGGTCGATTCTTTTTCAGGGGCGGCAGATTTTTTAGGAGAGGCATTTGCTCCTGGTGCCCCGCCCCTTGGATCCACTCCTGTGGTTGCACACCATAGCCTAAAGCCTCAACATAAGTGATATAAGAAAGTTTGGATCAGGGCAAACGAATCAGGTACCCATTAGCGTGTGGGCGACCTTAAAACCAACCGGCTGATCAGTGCCTTAAGAGCATCACTGTGCGATCAAATTATTTGAGGGGCGCCATTTCTCGGGGCGCCTTCTTTTTTTCTGGGGATGCAATGCACCCCGCTATATACGACTCTGCTCTAATTAAATCTGCAAAATGTGTTACAAAAACTTATTTATAGCACTTTTCAATAAGCTGTATAATTTAAGTATGTTGCACTCCTGTCATTTTAACACCTAGTGATACTCTGTGCTTAGAATTACTTCAAAACCATCCGAAGAAATTCCACTTGCGGCCATGGAAGAAAAAGTTAGAGTATCTTTTTTCTGAACTACAGGGACAATGTGAATATGGTACCCTAAAATAAATCCACAATAAATTAGGATGGACTGATATTTTTTTTCAAATTAGTGCTGGACTGGAAGTTGACCACCGACTTTATCAGACCGGGTTAATATTATGTTGCTATTGCACCATACAATGCAATCTTTGCTTAAAATTGGGGATGTGAAAACCAGAATTTTACCCTTACTATGACCTTTTCCAGTACAATCCTTTATAGAGACATCAGGTTGTAACCACTTTAGCATGTCACCTCTTGCCCACAGGTGGTGTCATACCTTAAGTTCGTCACCCCCACCCCCCTTTAGCACCTTTGCGATATTTCCCCTGTCTTCTCGTGGATACACTCTAATAAATGGGGCCTATAAATATTTGCATGATTTATTTCTGATGCTAGTAACCGTGGTGATCTTATTAGGTATTATCGTTATGTACTGTGGTCAGTCGTAGCAATCGTATTCGAACGTATCGTGGACCCAATTGAGACTTTTCGCAAGTGGATTCTTTTACCATACGTTGCGTCAATGTAGTTTTAGAGTTTTGGCAGATTTTCGCACCGCGTACGTATGACTAGTTGAGCTGAGCTTAGGTTTATCAAAGCATGATGGCAGTTATCTACCAAGATCGCCATCGATACTAGTCTTTCATGGAGAGAGAAAAGTCGCCTAGCTGTTAGATATAGTTTATACACTTTTGCCATAGAATCACATCATTTACAGTTTTGCAAGGTGAAATCTACCTAAATCTAGCAATTAGATCAACCAGTATACAGACGGGCAGGCATACAGGAAATATATGAAAATTCAGGGAAAACTCATCAAAGATAATGATTAAATTCAAGTCTTTATCATGGTTTAAATCACACCAAATGTACACTTTCGTGTTCTAAGATACACATAGGTTCATAAAAACACCATCTCACAGCATGTTAGTGTCTAATAGTAGCATAAAAGACGACAATGTTATACGGACCTTTTCCGAGTGAAAAATGTTTGATACTTTCTGTCGTATCCGTGCGCCGTATCGCGTATGAGAAATAGAAAACATCGATGACATCACACGCACAAATAATACAGATCAGGAATTTGCGCTAGCCAAAGGTCTCAAATAGGGACAATAAATTCATAACGCATAGCATGACAGTGACAAAATAGCATTAGGAAATGTCAAAAAAACATCAGTGTTTGGACTTTTCTTTTGTAATTAACCTAAAACACCCTCAATGATTTCGTTGGATTCACTCTTTGTCAAAGCCATCCTGATTTATCACCTGCACGCGAATCAGGTGATGTGTAAAATAATACCCCTGATGAAATTACCACCAAAGCTCTTAAATCCCGTCGACATAAAAAAAAACAACAATGAATGTTAGATCTTGCTTCCATAATAACTAGGATATTAATAACACCATGTAATGATAACATGATAACATCAGCGTAATTTTAATTGCGACCGAAAGGAATATCTAACACGGGGAATGAGTTATTAATCACGTGTTCGTGATCATAAAGTCGTTGCGGGATATTAATAAAAATTCAGTTGAAACGAAAAGACCAAATTAACGTGTATGTAGGCCAACGACGCGGAGTATGATAACAACTTGGCATATAGCTATTACAATAGTCAACATCAAACAGGAGGTGTAAACTACCGTAGCATGGAAAGAAATCAAGAGATTTGTGACATGCTTCAAAAACTAAAATTATGATAAAAATAGTTAAAGTTATATTTACAAATATGTGAATATAAATACTACACTAATTCATGTCTTATACCCTAGAAATGGGTCTACTACCCTGTATTGTGCGGGTGGGTTGGGGTCGGGTCGTAGAGGTCACGTTTAGGGAGTTTATATCCGACATATACAACGCCATTTCACCCTTAAATTTAACTGACTCTTCCATTAAAAGTCAACAATGTTTGGATACCTGCTCGATAGTTAACGAAAATTACCGAATTACAGGTGAATGCACATTCTCCACGCAAGTCTCGCTCTATCAAGCATTCGATTCTGTCGTCGGTTCGCGTACCACTCGGCTAATCTCGACAGATTCCGTAAACTACGTCAACTACATCTAGTCTCGGATGTATGACAGTAAGTGATATGTACCTACGCCCATACATTTGCGATGCGGCTACCGGTTTACTTTAACAGGAAAACTTGACGCTATTACACAAATTGGGAACCTATTCGGCTAGCGACCTATTCGACCGATCGAGCTGCAATCTGTTCGTTGGAAACCTATTTAGAGTAAAGACAACAGTCTCTATTTATCAACCAATAAAATCCAACGTTATGTCTATAAAATGAAAGTAGAATATATTATTTTTTATCCATTCCTTCAGCTCAGAATAAACGTGTAATTTCGTCATTATCTTACGGCTGGATCGGTCGAATAGGTCGCTAGCCAAATAGGTTGCCAACTTGTGTTTGGAATGGGCGCAGCCATGTTTCATCCGGGACCTTTAAAGTAGTTCCAATATGGCGGAATTCGTCATACAGCCGAGTTTAGATTCCCGAATTCTTACGAGGTTTGCCGAGTGGTTCGCGTACTAGATAGGTTTGACCCGGAGGTCATCGATCACGTGATTTACTAAATTATCAAAAATGGTGTCTGTCAGAGAAATGTACTTGGCGTTATAAACACTTTATGATTTTATGAATTTTGGCGTTATAAACACTTTATGATTTTATGAATTATAAACACTTTATGATTTTATGACTTTTGGCGTTATAAACACTTTATGATTTTATGAATTTTAGTAAATTTTAGGCGTTATATACACGTTATGTTTTTTTCGATCATATTTTAAACATATATCGAGAACTCTTTGATTTTAATTCACTACAGACATTTCTAAATTAATTACCGACCGCGTTGTGCAGATAAACAGACCCACGTGTATTCATTCAAAAATTAGCACGGCGACATGCGCAGTTCTTATTTCCGACCGATTAACTAGTGATATTACGCGAAAGAGTTCGGTGTAATATTTGTAAATATATTTTTACTTTGCAATTGCGACAACATTTCTATTTAAATATGGCAACAGTATTAGATAAGTTATCATTTATGTGTTTTAAATATCATTAAGGATTGTCCATCAACACCAAGAATCTTGGTGGCGTAGTCAATTGAGCCGTTAGCAGAGGTTAGTGCGGAATGCAAGGGAAGACAACTCTGTTTGGGCGATTGGTGAATGCATTGCTTATGTCGCCATTTTTTAGTAAATATTGGTTCAATTGAATTGAGAGCAAAAACAAAATGGATAGTAATACGTTATTAGACGAATAATCATTCTCTTTCAGCCAAAGGTTGACGATGAAATAGATGTGAATGCAAATTCCAACGAAGATCTACTAGTTGTTTGTCAAAGGCTGAAGAAAATTTGGATTAAAAGGCAATCTTTCCGATAAGTATAACCGTATTTTCAATGTGTTTTCAGATAAAGACTGACTATATATGTTAAGTGCACTGTATCCAAAAATATTTTACAAGGGAACTCTTGGGCGATTAATAATTTCAAGTCTTGGAGTGTGTGAAGTAAACGAAATGTGGACGATAAGAAAATTCTGAAAGACAACTTAGACATGGATAACCGGTTTAAATATGCCGATTTTGGTGCTGAATGCTAGAACTTGTACCTTAATATTTTTTTTAATTGTCACAAAAGAATACAAATTTATTTCTTTTTATTATTTCGATCATCAGCAGTTGATATGAACCGAATATATCAACTTGTGATGACAGGTTGTTTTGAGATATAACTGCTATGCACATAAAAAAAAACTACCACCAGCTGTATATACGGTACCTAATCGCCGCTCGTATTCTCTTCTTCACTTATCTTCTCTTTAGCCTCGAAAGTTCAGTGATGCAGGGCAGAGGGTGTGGCCAGGATCAACGTTTAGTCGTTCGAATGCAACGAAAACCAAGATCTCGTGTACACATTGGAGTTTATATAAAATATATCTTGGCAGTTGGAATTTGATAAGTAAATAGTAGGCCGCAGCACCGCTGTCTGGGTAAAATTTCCTTCATAGCACACTTTGGTGTATGCCCGTATTGATTAGCCAAGTCGGAGCAGAACATTGGGGTGTTAAACTACATTTCATTCCATTTCTCTCCTTTTCCCGTGCAAAGTTCGTCATGTCACCGAAATCAACCACTTATGATCCGATTCAACTGTTTGTCACCATAAGCAAACTGTTCATGGCCCGAATCAATCGTTCATTATCGCAATGGAAACCACAGGGTTGTCGTGGGAGTGTTTGAACTTGTTATTTATGTACTTGTAAATATACTAAATTTTACCTCCAAAATATTAGATAATTTTAAACCTCGCTAATTATTATTATACGTTAAGATTGGCAGTACCGGACTGGGCCCACAGGTGGGCCTAAGCGCATTAAAAAAATGGGGCTAAGCTTATAAAGAAAAAAGAAAGGAAAGAGAACGAAAAGGGGGGGGAGAAAAAAGGAAGGAGAGGACAGGAGAAAGAAAAGATGGGAAAAAAATGACTAAAACAACACAAAAAAGAAGTGTACATACAAGGAAAGAAGTGCTCTTAGGTCATTCTGTTATCTAATTGTATCAGGAAATTAAAAATTTGCCCTTATCTGCTTTGGTCTGAAATGCTTGGAAAATGGGTTTTCGATTGTCAATATTTTAAATTTTCCTGGGGATGACCCCGACCCCCTTTGGCGTGTATTTGTGTGGGCCTTGGTCAATGACAGGACAGGTGGACCTTCGGCCTATCAGTCTGGCACTGAAGATTGGTATACGTTCAGCTAATGAAAGGTTTGTAATACCGTTATGTCTGCGTTGGCTTTTTATGGGAGTACGAAGGCTAAGCGAGTAAGACATGTGGGTCAAGTAATGGTTTCACTACGGATGTCTTCAGTTTTGTTCCAACCACAGTAGTGGACCTTCCTAAGGCCTTCATTTGAGCTAGTTTTAGAGCCATTTGACTACTAGTTGGGTACGAGACCTAAACTCCGTGACCAATTTGCCGGGAAGTTGTTTTGAAGGTGGTTTCTACATGAAAAATAGGTTGTCAGGCAACGAAACATACGCCCACACAGCAGCTAAATCGTGCGGGCAGTCAACAATCGTCCGGGACCACAAGCTAAAAAGGGAGATTTTTCGTACAATCAGGGGCCATAATTCAGGAAGTTACGATCCAATGGGTGCAAATATTGAAATGAACCAAGATCTTTGGATTATAAACATACATGTCAAGTTTCATCAAAATCAAATTAAAATTGTGACCTCAACCTTGGGTCCACAACCTTAATATAACATTTTCACACTATTCGCGTACAAACGGTGGCCATTTTGTCCGTCAGTTTTGGTCCGATTTTCATGAAATTCGAACTCAACATTCATTGCAGTGTAACGGTGATATAATCAAACGTTTTTTTTTTAAATCGGGTAATAATTTTGACTTCCAGAGGGACCACAAGTTAATAAAGGGAATTTTTCGTACAATCAGGGACATAATTCAGGAATTTACAATCCGATATGCGCAAATATCGAAAGGAACCAAGATCTTTGGGTTACAAACAAACATGTCAAGTTTCATCAAAATTGTGACCTCTACTGGGTCCACAACCTTGATAAAACATATTTTCACACTATTCGCGTCCAAACGGCGGCCATTTTGTCCGTCAATTTTGGTCTCATTTTCACGAAATTCGAACTCAACCTTTATTATCATGTAACGGTGATATAATCAAAAGGTTTTTGAAATCGGATAATAATTTTGACCTCCAGAGGGACCACAAGCTAAAAAGGACGATTTTTCGGACAATCAGGGCCATAATTCAGGAAGTTACTATCCGACGGGGGCAAATATCGAAAGGAACCAAGATCTTTCGGTTATAAACATGCATGTCAAGTTTCATCAAAATCGGTTCAAAATTGTGACCTCTACACAAGCTAAAAACGTGATTTTTCGTACAATCAGGGGCCATAACCCATGAAATTACAGGTCAGATACATGCCAATATCCAAAGGAACCGAGATCTTAGGGTGATAAACCTGTGTTTTAAGTTTCATTGAAATCGGATAAAAATTGTGACCTGTAGACTGTTCACAAATAATTGTGGACGAACAGGTGCGACGACAATATACGCCCACATGAAAATGTGAGCGTATTAAAAAACCTGATGAAGGGATTAAGCTTGGGTGCCTCTCTCTAAAATGCTGGCGGAAGCTGCTAGAGGGCCAAATTCAAAATGGTGGTCAGATGTGGCGGGAAAATATAAAATTATTTAATATAGGCTTCTGATGTGTCTATTCGTATGTTTTAAGGGTCTCTGAATCGAAATATGGGAATCAAAAATCCATCCGGCCATTTGTGGCCTGGAAAATAGTATCGGGATCGATGTCTCCAATTTTGATGAATTTGTGTCGATAGATGACAACCAGCACTAATACTCACCGATATTTATCATCTGATATACTCTGTAGACAACTGATTTTTATTTTAATTTAATCAATGGACCCCATGTAATATTTAATCACCCATGATAATCAGCATCACCAAGTTATCCAGTCAAAATGCGCTAGAGTGTCAAATTCGAAACGCAGGCCAAATTTGGCGCTAAAAATATAAAATATTTAATATAGGTTTCTCGGGTAGCTTTCCCTGCGTTTTAGGTGTCTCTGATCCAAAATATCATAATCAAAGATTCGTCCCGCCACTAGTTTGGCCAATACGTCCAAAGCATGCAAGATGGTCACCATTTCTTGCCGAGGCTTTCTTTTCAACAATGCCCAAGGAATTCAATTTGGACCCTTTTTTCGTTGATTGGAGTGATAGTTAAATATTGAGGGTGGGTGGTCCCATCAAATGATCCGCGGCTAAGAATACGCTTTCATAGCTGCTGCATAGCCTTGGAATTTTCCGGGCATCATGGCTTCGACGATACGATGAAAGACCCTGATATATATTCACCAGACCTCATTATTGTGATTGGTTGATGGATAAAGGCTCATATATATTGTTTGTTAGTTTGCGATTTAGATTTTTAAAAGTCCTGATGTCGACCCCTCGTGTAAAGCCCGTTAGATTAAAGTGACTCGCTGCTGCCTTTAATGCTAACGTATTTATTCTTTGTGCTAAACCATGTGATAGGGTACTTATAGGAATATGCCCTCAAATGACAAAGACTGGACACTTTTTGGAACGGTTTTTGAGCCTGTAACACGGGATGAGGGACCAGTAGGATTTATTTTCCATAAAGATTGTCAGTTTTCCAACAGTAGCAGGGATAAATTGGGTATAGAGCAATTGCTCGAAAAACAAGAGCAAGAAGAGCATCCTTTGTTACTCTACCGACCATATCAGGGCCTTTTAGAGTGGAACACCATGAGCACAAGAGAAAGAAGAGTATCCTTTATTACTCTACCGACCATATCAGGGCCTTTTAGCGTGGAACACCATGGAGGCGATGGCGCCCAGAGAATTTCAAGCAAATAGAAACAATATGATGCAAATTTAATCAGGCTAAAAAACAGCTATGAAATCGGTTCATTTCATGGGAAACCCTTTCATTTTGGCTCTCATTTTTTGAACTATCACTCAAATAAAACTTGGACATAGTTGAAAAGAAAGTCCCGACAAGGCCATATTGGCCAAACTAGTGGCGGCATGAATTTTTTGATAATGACTTTTTGATTCAAAGACCTTTAAAACACGGGAATAGCCACCTCAGAAACCTATATTAAATATTTTATATTTTTAGCGCCAAATTTGGCCTCAATTTTGAATTTGGCACTAGCGCATTCCACCCAAGCTGAATCACTTTAGCAGGTTTGTTTTAATACAGAAACTACCTTCAAAGCAAATCACTGACAGAAGCGAGAGCCAAGAAATGACCAAGCATAAAACGAAAAAAACTTTCACCGGTTACCATCTGATGAGAAGTTTAACAAACATAAAACTCACCGGGGCTAATTTTCAGGCTTATTTAATGCTTAATTACTGAAAGTCTGAGATCACACGCTCTTCCGTTGGTAATGGTTGGAAACTGCGGCTCAATTAGATACGTGAACCCAGCATTACCAGGCGTTTAAGTGACTTACTTGTTCATTGCAGCGATAGTGCAGGTGATGAAGATTCCTTCTGAATCTGAACAATCAAAACTGGATCTATATTTTGACTCGGATGACTGTGATTCTGATAAGTAAAACTTTGATTTTGACTGGATACGTTGGTGATGTTGATTATCATGCGTGATTAAATATTTCATGGGTCCATTATTAAGCGTTGATTATATTAAAATCAAAATCAGTTGACATAGAGTATATCAGATGATAAATATCGTTGAGTATTATTGCTGGTTGCCATCTATCGACATAAATTCATCAAATTGAAAACCATTTCCAGGCAAAAATAGTGGCTGGATGGATTTTTGATTACAATATTTCGATTCCGAGACCCTTAAAACATACGAATAGACACACCAGAAGCCTATATTAAATAATTTTATAAATTTCCCGCCACATCTGACCACCATTTCGATTCCGCCAGCATTTTAGATGGAGGCACCCAAGCTTAATCGCTTCAGCAGGTTTTTATACGCCCACATTTTTATGTGGACGTATATTGTCGTCGCCCCTGTCCGTCCGTCCGTCCGTCCACATTTTTTTGTGAACAGTCTACAGGTCACAATTTTTATCCGATTTCAATTAAACTTAAAATATAGGTTTATCACCATAAGATCTCGGTTCCTTTCGATAATGGCATGTATCGGACTGTAACTTCATGGGTTATGGCCCCTGATTGTACGAAAAATCACGTTTTTTAGCTTGTGAACAGCGTAGAGGTCACAATTTTGAACCGATTTGGATGAAACTTGACATGTATGTTTATAACCCAAAGATCTTGGTTCCTTTCGATATTTGCGCCCATCGGATCGTAACTTTCTGAATTATGGCCCCTGATTGTCCGAAAAATCGCCCTTTTTAACTTGTGGTCCCTCTGGAGGTCACAATTGTTATCCGATTTAAAAAAAAAAACGTTTGAAAATCAAAATGGCCGCTGTTTGTACGCGAATAGTGTGAAAATATGTTATATTATCAAGGTTGTGGACCCTATAGTATTTAGGTCACAGTTTTGATCCGATTTTGATGAAACTTGACATGTATGTTTATAACCCAAAGATCTTGGTTTCTTTCGATATTTGCACCCATTGGATCGTAACTTCCTGAATTATAGCCCCTGCTTGTCCGAAAAATGGCTCTTTTTAGCTTGTGGTCCCTCTGGAGGTCAAAATTATTATCCGATTTTAAAAACCTTTAATTATATCACCGTTGCATGGTTATGAAGGTTGAGTTCGAATTTCGTGAAAATCGGACCAAAATTGACGGACAAAATGGCCGCCGTTTGTACGCGAATAGTGTGAAAATATGTTATATCAAGTTTGTGGACCTTATAGAGGTCACAATTTTGAACCGATTTTGATGAAACTTGACATGTATGTTTATAACCCAAAGATCTTGGTTCCTTTCGATATTTGGGCCCATCGGATCGTAACTTCCTGAATTATGGCCCCTGATTGTCTGAAAAATTGCCCTTTTTAGCTTGTGGTCCCTCTTGAGTTCAAAATTGTTATCGGATTTAAAAAAACGTTTGATTATATCACCGTTCCATGGTTATGAAGGTCGAGTTCGAATTTCGTGAAAATCGGACCAAAATTGACGGACAAAATGGCCGCCGTTTGTAAGCGAATAGTGTGAAAATATGTTATATCAAGGTTGTGGACCTTATAGAGGTCACAGTTTTGAACCAATTTTGATGAAACTTGACATGTATGTTTATAACCCAAAGATCTTGGTTCCTTTCGATATTTGCGCCCATCGGATCGTAACTTCCTGAATTATGGCCCCTGATTGTCCGAAAAATTGCCCTTTTAGCTTGTGGTCCCTCTGGAGGTCAAAATTGTTATCGGATTTAAAAAAACGTTTGATTATATTACCGTTCCATGGTTATGAAGGTTGAGTTCGAATTTCATGAAAATCAGACCAAAATTGACGGACAAAATGGCCGCCGTTTGTACACGAATAGTGTGAAAATATGTTATATCAAGGTTGTGGACCTTATAGAGGTCACAATTTTGAACCAATTTTGATGAAACTTGACATGTATGGTTATAACCCAAAGATCTTGGATCCTTTCGATATTTGCGCCCATCGGATCGTAACTTCCTCAATTATGGCCCCTGATTGTCCAAAAAATCGCCCTTTTTAGCTGGTGGTCCCTCTGGAGGTCAAAATTATTAT
The DNA here is from genome assembly GCA_036850965.1 of Patella caerulea. Classification (NCBI taxonomy): domain Eukaryota; kingdom Metazoa; phylum Mollusca; class Gastropoda; family Patellidae; genus Patella; species Patella caerulea. Next base: position 40,612,575 of record JAZGQO010000001.1, on the reverse strand, counting down.
CGGATTTAAAAAACCGTTTGATTATATCACGATTCCATGGTTATGAAGGTTGAGTTCGAATTTGGGAAAATCGGACCAAAATTGACGGACAAAATGGCCGCCGTTTGTATGCGAATAGTGTGAAAATATGTTATATAAAGGTTGTGGACCTTATAGAGGTCACAATTTTGAACCGATTTTGATGAAACTTGACATGTATGATTATAACCCAAAGATCTTGGTTCCTTTCGATATTTGCACCCATTGGATCATAACTTCCTGAATTATGTCCCCGGATTGTCCAAAAAATCGCTTTTGTTAGCTTTTGGTCCCTCTGGAGGTCAAAATTATTATCCGATTTAAAAAAAACGTTTGACTATATCACCGTTACATGGTAATGAAGAGAGAGGCTGAATTACGTGAAAATCGGACTAGAATTGACAGACAAAATGGCCGTCGTTTGTACAAGAATAGTGTGAAAACATGTTATATCAAGGTTGTGGAGCCTATAGAGGTCACAATTTTGAACCGATTTTGATGAAACTTGACATGTATGTTTATAACCCTAAGATCTTGGTTCCTTTCAATATTTGTGCCCATCGGGTCATTACTTCCTGAATTATGTCCCCTGATTGTACGAAAAATCACCCTTTTTAGCTTGTGGTCCCTCTGGAGGTCACAATTATTATCTGATTTAAAAAAAAACGTTTGATTATAAAAACCAAACAAATTCTAATGATTTTCTGATAATTCCTTAATATGCGACAACTCTTGTTGACTGCCCGGACGATTTGGCTGCTGTGTGGGCGTATGTTTCGTTGCCTGGCAACCTATTTTTTTTTCATGTAGAAACCAACTTCAAAACAACTTTTCCGCAAATTGTTCACAGATTTTAGGTCTCGTACCCAACTATACAAAAAAGTTACTGGCCTACAACTCCCAATCACACTGACCCCAAACTGTACTGCACATATAGCTTAACATAAAATAAACAAATTCCCATTGAGATTAAGGTGAAACATTACCCCAAAATTATATGATTTGATTAAACACAACTGTTATGTGAAATTTATATTCATTTTAACGTGGCCGCCGAACCAGAATCACGTTTGTCATTGCCACTCGAAAATAAGGAAATTCGTTAAGATAACACTATGATTTCAGTGTTCCACTTTTCAATATTTGAAACATAATTACTTATTTCCATGCAAATTGTGATATGTGTTTAAAATGTTGCAATTGAATCTAATTTTACTTGATCAAAGCCCCGAATAGTGTATCAATTGCAGCCGTAAATAAGAATTATCACAGCTACAAATTGAAGCTAGTGTTAGCCGAGAAAGTTTATCGGGATTCTCCGGCATGCTTTCCCCTAGTTAATGGTGCAGGATTGAGCGCCAGCCTAGTCGTTCGGGTGGGACGAAAACCCAAATCCCATGAAAATGTAGGCGTGTACGTAAAAGAACACTTGGCAGATGAAATTCCATTTAATAATATACCGTAACGCCGCTGTCGGGGCAAGATTTTCCTCATAGCACACGATTTAACGTCTGCCCGTCTCCATTAGAAAAGTAGGACGCTAGAGCTCATATAATTTTGGCAAAACGACCCCCAAAGTACACTGCATGGCCTATGTCCGTCTTCATTAGCCCAGTCTGTTCAAACAAGTATGACGTTAACAAATTAATTTCCTTCCATGTTTATGGCCAAATTATATTGTCATTCATTTCACATCTTTCCTTCCATAAAATAGCATTCTATTTTTGTCAAATTGCACGCGACAAAGTAAGACATGTTATCTGATACATATTATGTAATATATGCAATTATGTAGTTTTAATTTTTATCATGGTAATCTCTAATTCCACATAATATGTATGGCTTATATGCATTAACACCTGTGGACTCTCACCCCCTAATTTTCGACAGTGCCCTTTTTTTACTGCTGAAAGCGCCTTTTTTTCTCAGACCCAAATATGTGCGTTCCGAACGTTTACTTAGACGAAAATAGCTCTTGGATTGGCTACAGATACAAGGAAATGACTCTGCGGTCATTGTCCTCATTTTGCGGCGCCCCTCTTTTCAGAATTCCTAGATCCGCCCCTGACTCTCGTTAAGCGGGTGTCACACTGTCCCAAAATTGACAACAGGTGGACGTTTTTGTGTAGTTATCTTCCGTTAGTAGAGGGCTAATCTTTTCTGTGCTCATGGCCTCTAAAATACCGAACCTGGTCTTGCTTAATATACTATTGGTAGTACCACTAATAGAGCTAAGATGTTAAATTAATACCATATAATGAGAGAAGTTGATTTAACCGTAAAGGAGATAAACCTTGATTTTAGGGCAAAATAAAGCATTGAATATTATGTTTGCTCGGTTAGATTAATTCGATTAGTCATGGAATAAGCTCTTTGCGATGAAACAAATAATATCGTGAACAATTAAGCGGAAGATAGCTTTCAAATTTTAACTTCATTTTGCGGTTCACTATGTCTCACCATTGGTCTCATCTTATTACGTATGATTTTCAACGACGGCAGATTGCCATCAAACACAATAAATCAAAATGATGCATTCTATGAAATGAACAATAACATATTCGATCTAAAGCCATGTTATGCACCAACGGCTCAATGTCGGTGTAGAACTTTAAATAGGCCACAATAATTTATGTATCTTTTCGAGTTGATATGGATTGTCTATTTTATTTAAAGGATTTCCAATCAGCTACTCCACAGTTTTGTCACTTTTATAGGACATATTGTCAGAACTATAGGCTACATGAAGGTTTATGTCTGGGAGTGACTATTTAGGAAGGTTTATGACAAGTACATGCTAACCGCTTATATGGAATTAACCATATGCTGGTTACCTCTTTAACGGATGACATAATTTAATCTGATCATAATACAATCCAATAAAATCGATACATATGATACGTATTAACCGAATTGTTTTTGTTTAGGACAATATTATATAAGAAAACAATCACTGATTATAATTATACATTAACACGATCCTATGATAAGCCTTGTCTGGTCGTTATCAATACACATGAATAAGAGGGGAAAATTTCATAAACATCAGGATGAACCCATCTTCAAATTACACGTCTAAAAACGTTCTATAATTATTTGGACATTTATTCATGACGGTTCAACCCATATCGCCGACTCGCCAAGTCTTAGGGGGGAAATTTTGGTCGGTGTTGAGGAAGAGAGAGGAGAGAGAGAAATGGGGTTTAACGTCCACTCGACACAAACTAGGTCATTTCGGGACTAACATATGTTTTAATTTTATTTCAATAGCAGTAGGAGGAAACCGGACGGTTTTGAGGGGTTGAGTAGCCAAGAACAATAGACCCAAGCTGAAGGATAAAACTACGCTTAAAAGCAGATAATTTTGGGGGCATTTATTTTTTTAATAATTTATAACAACACATGACCTTGCACATAATTTTAACATTTTGCACGCATAAAGTGTCCAACATAGTCAAGGAATTCTAACAAATTCATTCTTCCTTGTCCATATCCATGTTTCGAATCTTCGTTCTGTTCATATCGGTGTATGTTTTCTTTCTAGGTGGTTGTCACTGGCCACTTGAATACTGCAATAACTGAATTCCATTTGTCATTTCAGAAAAATGCCATTACTTCAAACATTATAAGGAGGAGCTTTTCTAATTAATTTCTTTGGGCGTCCGTGTCATCCTACGAAAGAGTTGATGGTTGTTTGATTGTGGTTCCATTGTATCAGTGTAAAATGGATGTCTAACCATTGTGTAACCATATAGTCGGCCAGTTGTCTAGATCGTTAGTGGTAGATGTTGTAGCCCTACATCCCTTGCTTTTTTTCTCAGCACTGTCATATCACTAAGTTGTTATTCTTTTCTTAATCAGTCAAAACTTAAAACCACCAACATATACGTATCTGCCACCTTTTGCTGTAGGAATAAACTTAGATTTTAACTGTGCATTAGCCATCGTAGAAAGAAATGAATATGAAAAAATGCATACTTATTATGAGAAATAATCGCAATGAACTGAATTTCGATCACCTGTCAGCTTCATGTATGTTCAACTGTAGCCTTTTATTTTTTTTAATTAATGAGTGAGTTGAATTCTGACAAAATTCAATTTTAATTTGATTTAAGTGAACTATCTTCATTTTATTAATGTGGGTGAGGCGAATTCTGATAAAAATCTATCTTAGTGCATTAATTTCCTCTAGTATCTGTCAGTATCGCTTGCAGTAAGTGACAACTTATATACGTCCGAACTGGAACCACTCCATTTTAGAGAGTTGCAAAAACCAAGTAATATATTAAACAGGGGGGGGGGATTCTAGCTACATATTTTTTGTTTGTAACACAACACTTTATGAGAAAAGTGTAACGGTCATGTGATTTACCCTTTATCATCAGATGGTGGGATGGGATTGGCATTAAAAGTGCGAAATGATGATATAGACATGTGTGATATCACAATCAAGTCCAATGTTTTACGTCAATGAAATTGAATCACTATATGAGCCTATTAATTCAATATAAAATTGACGTTAAACGAGGTGTTGGATTCTCTTTTAAAAAGTGTTTAATTTGTATGCCTGCGTAATTTAGAGACGATAATGACATCATGCATTGTCAGCTGTCAAATTTACTTAACAGGGGGCTTGCAAATCCCCAGCTGTCCACTGCTAGTGTCAATAACAGCAGCGCAGCTTCCGTCGTACATGGCGTGGACCAGACGATTGATAACGCCAATGACACCGGGAATCACACTGTCAGAAAAGCCTAGTGCAATCCATCGACTGTGTTTGGCCTCGGTACAAAGTTCTTTAAGTCTCCTCTGAATTTCATCCCAAAAATGTTCAATCTGGTTTAAGTCCAGACTAATTCTGGTCAGTGCATAACGTTAAACCCGTTCTGCTGTAGAAAGTCCCGAGTAACTCTGGCGGTGGGGACAGGGGCGTTGCCGTGCTGGAAAACTTTGTTTTGATGACGTGCGAAATTTTGTATGGCGTGGAGTCTGATAGCTAGATCGATGTAGCACACTGCTGTGGAGCTGTGGTACCGCCTCCTCTCACTGGACCAAGATTTTGGAACACCACAGAACCCACTCTCTGGTTCAGGCCGAGTCTACCCCAAACCATTATACATGGACCTTCCAATTAATTTCGTCCCATGACACATTGGCCAGAAAAACGCTGGCCACGTCGACATCATATTCTGGTCCTACCATCTGCTGTTGATACGCAATACCAACTCTCATCTGTGAACAGAACAGCCCCCCCCCACCCTGCCAATAATTTGGCCGCAAGGACTCTTTTCTCCAGGTTATCACACGCAAGTTATTACTTAATACGAAAACAATGAGGCTCGATTTTAACACGGAAGTAAGGGGAGTGAAACTTCTAGAACTTTCAGAAGAAGAAACCCCTGATATGCTCTGAGTTAAGAGACCTACGGTTACGATTAGATAACTGAACAGCAGATCTTTATTTCAAGTCCATCTCACGTCCGCTGCATCTATGACATTAGGTAATTAGAAAAACGACGGGATAGAGTTTTATTTATACTATCTCCTTGTGTTTCTAATACATCAAATAATTCACTACTCTCGGTTATGATTTGTTAAAACAAACGGTTGCCAAGCATTTTGCAAGAAATGGGTGGGGAAGAGGTAAAATCAATAAGGCTTTATCATCTCATTCAAGATCTTTTGATCCTTAACATTTCAACAGAATGGGGCAAAAATGGTAGCCCTTCACCGTACGGTAGGTCGGTTGGTGTTAGAAAAGAAGTTACAATATTTATACAGTACAACTAACCATTTTAAATACTAAATGTCTTTTATTACCAGCGTGTAAATATACACAAAACACCAAAAATAGCCATTACAAAATCAACAAACCAAAACAAAATTGAAACAGAAATCATATTTAAAAAACAGCAAAAAATGTAAAAAAAATTGTTACCATATGTATCAATTCATTGTAACATACACCATTTCACAAAAACAAAAGAAGGTTATTGACATTATTAAGACACTAGTGCCACAATTTAGGCATTGAATAAATAGGAATGGACGTAGTATATTGTCTGCGTGGACAATCAATCCGTTCGTTGTCTGATAGCCCGCACTAATAAATTATCAATCCTAAGTCATTCCAAGAATTGTTTCTATTTTAATTTATTGTAGACATTTTTATAGGCAATTTCAATCACATCACAAATGTATTCAAATCCACCAAATATCGGAGACTAGCGATGGCAGCGAGAGTTGATTATGATCTGGATAAGTTAATTAATGTCTAATTAATAGTTTTTATAACATTTCAAGCCTAAAGAAAGACCTACAATAGGTAGATTTTGCTCTTGCATAATGCATGTTTAACAACATGAGTTGTATTGTTATTAATAAACTCTACTATATTTGACAATTTAATTTTAAATCAAGGAGTACTATCTATTCTGTGAAGATGATTATTTAAGTCAAAATGGGCCTTGCCAATTTTCTTTTAAAGAATATAAAATAAGAGATTATATTTAAATGGCCAAAAATTGATAATTAGAAATTCTAATAAAACTATTAAGCAGTGGTGTAGTACTGTTGGATAAACATCAACTTCCTTTATTTGCGAAAGGTAACTGTTCCCGTCACTATATATAATTAATACAAATTAACAATTCTCTAACGTAGGCCTAGTGATATTTTTTTCCCACCCCTAACAGAAATATGAAATTACTCAGCAACTATTTCAATTCTTTTGGCTATAACTGAGGTAATCCTAACCTTTAAGCTTTGAGGTATTGTGTCTTCGCTGCACCAACACATAACATGAAAATATATATTTATAAACAAAACTGACCAAGATATATACAGTATGTATCTGAAAAGGGGTTGCAAAGAAGCTTTTTGCACCCAACCGCCCCCACCATATGATTACCACATACAAAAGGTTTCTCTAAATTTTTTACTAACCAAACCACTGTTTACACGTATAGAATGGGTCTATGTTATGGTTTAATTTTTTAGTGAGTACAGACTTTGCATGATTTTTGGCAATGGCGTAACATATATGCAGCATTCTGAATACAGGCTCCCCCTTTAGCCCACACGGCACATAGCAGTTGTTCATCTCGACAACCTGAAAAAAATACATCAATATAATTATCATCATCACACAGGCCAGATGAAGGGCAAAATGACGTACAAAATATATCTGGTTTGTACAGAAGGCGTGCATTTTCTGATTGCTTGATTTGTTATTTTGCGATCAAGCAATTACAAGTGACTGTATTTAGAGTCTGTAAAAATTGACCAAAATCGTACTTTTGCACGAAAAATATATTGTAATACATAATATTATATGTAATATGTAACAAATTTTCCTCTTTTAGCGGAAATGTAATTTGGTCGTAACTGCTTGTAATAATGTAATAATTGTTTGATGGTGATAGCTATGATATAATTGATTTTATTAATTGGTGTATACTAACCATTACAGTTTTTACACGAGTATTTACAATAAATGAGATTATATCTGGGATTGGTCTCACAGTAACCAAACTTGGCCCAGCCCGCACACTCCTGATTCTTATCAAAACAATCAACTGAAACAAAAACATAAATAAAGATAACGACAGAGTTTAGAGCCCCAACATGGCTTTCAAGTGTTAAATTGGTAATGTCTATGTGTGTCAAACAAGAGCTTTCGTTAAAAGGCAAAAAACATGGATTTAACGATTCCAGCGGGAGGGGGAGCGGGTCTGAAATATAGCAGATGACGCTCTACTGTATTTGTAAGTCATACAAATCATTGTCACTGCATGCCATAAAAGAAATTTTTAATCAAATGGGAAAATCTGTATGTCGATCATGTTGAGGATTTGTCACGACTTTTTTATATGTATTTCCTGAAAGTATACACATTCTGTTTACTCAGCAATATTCGACAATTTTAAGTTCGAATACATTTTTTTTAATCTGGTTGATTTGACCTATTGTTTAAATTTTCAATTCTGCAGTAAAAAACAATGGTCTGACTGAGCGCTTCAACTGACACTTTTCCCAAAACAGTTTCAAATTTGGTTGAACTGATGTTTTATTTAAATCTTCAGATGTAAGTGGCCCAACTTTTCAATTTTATTTCTGAAATGATTCAATAAGCCAAAATCCTGAGGGGCGGCTGTTAACCCAAAGACAATCTTGAAACCTTGTCCAATCAAAACTTTGTTCTATACTCTATGTGCACTTGGGTTAGATCAATCTGACTGTTGAATGACCTAGTACTCATGTTTATTCCTTTGTGACCAATTTTCTTCCAGAAGTTCTTTTCAAAATGACAAGATGTCATTGAAAAAAATAAGTACACAAGATTCTAACCGTTTTTACGATAATATTTCATTGTAAGGTGATTAGTTACATCAGTCTATCAAACTTAGATTTAAATTGATATCTAATACTTCGTTCCCTAATCTCCAGATATATTCCATTGGGAGCATCAGAAATGAAATTTGTCAAAAAATTATCTATTATGCAACGTAAAATTAACTTTTAAATGCCTGCATTCACATGCAAGGTGATCCGTTTGTCCGTACACAATTCGCAACCAATTACAGGTTAGAGTTATGCTTTTCAAATCTGTTGAAATTCAGCTAGTGCCGAAATCTTAATCATTCATTTTTTGTCATTTTGTTTACCATTCAAATATGAAGAATATGTAAATCTATTACATATTATTTCCTTTTAGGTCACTTGTTGCAATACTTTAAATGCTTCAGACAAAAATACACGTAATTACAATTGCATTTTTAAATTTTACGTTGCTCAAGTATTGGCTGAGAAAAATGGAATTTTATACAATGGTTCCAACTCGTTATGTAGATAATTTTGACATAGCACTAAATAACCCTCCTGCGGAATTGTGCTTTAACAGGTCATAATGTAAACAGACAATAATTTTAAACCAGTACTAAAAGCTACAGTACTAAATATACAATTTTAAAACAATATTAAAAACTACAGTACTAAATATATATAAAAGAAAATATATAAAAGGATCTAACTCTCAGTTGAATATATAAGTAAAATTCAAATATTAAAGAAAAATACTAAAAAATAAAACTTTGGCTAGTACTTCCATCGTTACCAAACAGTGAAGTGTTATCATTGCGTTATTTTTGGATGTTGACTTTCACACATGTAGCACAGTGCCAGTAAATCTGTAAGGGCTATACCATTATATACTCACCACTTGGTTTAAGTTTATCATCGGAGTCGCCACCATTACAAACTTTACACGATTTCTTACAGTGTGATTTCATCCATTCTGGGTTAATATCACAATGCCCACTTTCAGCCCAGATTTTACATTCAACGTCATTGTGGTCATTTTTACAAGTACCTGAAACATAAAATATATTAAGTCTAAACCACGTTCATTCAGGTCAAAATAAAAGTACTGAATTCGGGTTTATCTACAAGTTCCAAAAGCATAAACACATAGTTCACGGGTGCAGTGACGGGTTCACGTGGGATACCTAAGGGTACAACCACCTTTAAACGACAGTATAAAAAATATATTTATTATTCTGTGTCTATGAAACGTGTAAATTTTGGCTTTTTGTTGGTAGTGTTGATGTGGCTAATTAGAGTTAATGGTATATTCGGGTCAACGTAAGCGCCACCATTGACACCCCGAGTTTTCTTAATGTTCTCAAGAGAAGTTCCCACTGACCAAAAACCTGTGGCTGCCATAGCACCCGTGTACACTTTGATGAGGCATGGATTGGAAGTCGATGACGGGTAGGTGAAAATACATCCTCTTAAAATGTGCTCACGAATTTATTTGGTTGGTTTACTTCTTTTTCACAGACAATTGATCTTTTACATGTACGCCGGTGTGTACACGTGACCTCGGTTTGTCTTGCCCGTCGAACGAAAATACGTTATACATTGTTAGGCCCTCGTTCCTTGACCAGATGGGACCACAGTAGAAAATCCCAATGGACATTCTAGGCCGCGTCTCGCATACGAGGTATATGCAATATTTATTATAATAATGTACAGTAAATATTCTCTTAAACTGCTTAAGATTGCCCGCATTTAAGGAGGTATACTAGAGATAATTAGGCATACTAATTGTCTTACACTACCTCATGAAATCACACATGATAATCCTATCCTTAATTTAATTTCACATGAAGAAGTAAGGCGGTTTAGACGGTTGCGGTCACAAGAAAACGCATTTATGCGATGTAACCCGCCACTGCATAATAAATACCATCGTGTTCTTTCGACGAGATATTAAACCCCATTCCATTTAACTCACTGTTACATTAGTGATGGGACAAACTCTGTACGATTAAACGTTTGTTTAGAAAGATTAACTAGACGTCTTCTACGCGGGCTGGCTGAAACGTTCTAAGCTTTTCTCATCTGAGAAGGACCTGTGCAAAGTCGATTGGTTTCATTCATTTTTCTACATAGTCCCTTTCGAGGTTACTTTTGCAAAAGACATCAAAAGACCTGGATGTCAGTCATTACTAGGAAAATGACGTCCGGTTAGTACCTTTTCTATTTTTGGAAACAGATGGAAGTCTGACGGGATCAAACCGAGTGAGTGGTCAATGGGTTGGAAGCCACAACCATGGATCGCTGACATGGCAATCATCAATTTAGGACTATTGTCTTTACGCAATATCTCGGTAGGTCAGCAATTGACAGTTTGACCTTTTTATAGTTTATCAGCAAAATACCCCTGGAATCAGAAAAGACTGAAGCTCCCACCTTTCCAGCAGAAGGAATCGACTTGGGGTCTGGCGACTCTGGGTGCTTTCAATCTTTAGGCTGAATTTTGTATTCTGGTTTGAAGTGATGAATCCAGGTCTCGCTCATAGTTAAATCTCTTGCATAAAAATTATCAGGATCTGCTTCAAAACAGTGCAGATTGTCATGGGGCGCCAATGATCAACAGACAAAAGCGCTGGAACCCGTTTCAGTGGGTAGGTTCACAGGATGGTCTAATAATGCGAAGACCACAAGAACACAACAGACTTGGAACTTATAGCCCTATGGCTTGCTTACCGTGCTGACAGTACAACACAATAACGACTAGATTTTAGCTACTAGCGATGTCTATATTGAGAGAGAGAGAGGGGGGATAACGTCCACTCGACACAAATTAGGCCACTTCGGAGAGAGAGAGAGAGAGAGAGAGAGAGAGAGAGAAATGGGGTTTAACGTCCACTCAACACAAACTAGGTCATTTCGGGACTTACATATGGTTTAATTTTATTTCAATGCGCTTAGGGGTCTTTAGCAGAGGGAGGAAACCGGAGTGCTCGGAGGAAACCCACGAGGTTGAGAAGGCGCCCATATCTCCATGCCACATACGCTAACACCAGGGCTCAAAACCACAGCCGCAACCCAGAGGTGACCGGCCAGCTAGAGGTCGAAGCGCGGCACTCTAGACCACTAGGCCATCCCAACCCCCCAGGTCACTTCGGGACTAACATCTTGTTTAATTTATTTCAATAATATGCTTAGTGGGAGGAAATCGGAGGACACATAGAAAACCCACGAGGTTGGACAGGAGACCCTACCCCTTGTCACATACAACCGGGGATTCGAAACCATGACAGTTGACTCAATGACAGGCTTTATGATAGCGCGCACGTGCTAACCATTCGGCCATTCAACTCCCTCTTTATCTATAGTATAAACTAAATATTTGAAATAAAGACAGGTTGCCATCCACAAAACAAATATTAAAACACATAAAATCCAAATGTCATTGAGTATTCCATTTTTGAAACTTAGATAGGTAAACCTACCAGTCTACACAATTTATAGCTAAAAGCAGCAGAGGTATGGGCCTGAAATTTTAGAAGCCGGGGGCTAGTCATCAGGTGATAACCTCGGCACAATTTGAAATAAAAGGAGACAAGACACCTTGTACACAGATAATTTTGTTGTAATGGAAAGTTTTTTTGTAATCGGTGGTTTTCATGCTGACATAGATCTATAGATATTAGGATGATAACGCTTTTACAATATTTAGAAACAAGGTCAACAGTAGTTCCCATGTACCGTATTGATTTCATCGAATTTTCATGTAGAATTCAAGTCTAGACCAAAATATAAAACCATTGCACAGTTATCTAATTCTGGATATCCGTTATTTACAGCCACTAAAATGTGTGTATTTATCCGTCGGATTCAATTCAATTTAGTTTTACGGTGATGAATTGTGAATTCAGGAATTGTTTAATACCCAGCTCTTCCTTGAAAAATGGCCCGTTAACCTGATAAATTCATCATACTGTCACGACGATTGGCGCTATATTTTCAACTTCAAAAGTTAGAAATTATATAAGACAGGTCTATACGTCAAGAATCAACAATACAACAATCAACATAAACTTAAAATCGCATAAGGAAGTTTAGCTGAAGTATTCACTACGCGATGTAAATTGTGTGTTTATTGATTAATAATCACAAACTTATTCATCCTAACGTTAAACTAATGCTTGTAAATGTCAACACAACCCAGGTCACTGACTTAACAGTTTTTGTTACGTATGTATTTCAAATGTAAATGGAATTAAGTTTAACCTCACACTTTTCTGGGCTAATGAAGACAGGCATACACCATGCCGTTTACTTTCAGGGACATTTTATCCGGACAGTGTTTAGTATCCACTCGACACCAACTATGCCATATTAGTATATCTTTATTTTAATACTTCGTTTGCTCGCTGGTTTGTTTAGCAGTTGAGATAAGGGTCAGTGTTAGGAAACAGGAGGGGCTACTTATTGTCAAACAGAAACCACAGTATAATCCAATGGCAGACCTAATAATCTAAAGCGCAAAGGTTAGATAACTTTGGAATCACTGAATTGGAACTAATCGCACACAAGATAAAAGGTGATCTTTAGCCCACTGCTTCCAGAATATTCCAAGTGTCTTGTTCAATTCCCTGATAATATTAATTCTTGATTAACTGGTTTACCAGTTAGACGCTTGGGTAAACTTCAAAGAGTACAAAAATACTGCTGCCAGACATTTTACTAAACCTAGAAAGAAGCGATCATATTACATATATTATTTTTTACTGGTAATTTAAACTGGTTGCCTGTGGCTTCGTGCATATAGGATTTATTTCAAAACAGTATTTATTGCGTTTAAATGTGTAAATAATCTAGTTGATATTTATACAGATAAAATGTTAGAACTACGTCAAGAAGCATATTTCTTCCTATTGATGAAGCTTCTATAAAGAAAAGAAACAACAACTGCTAATAATCTTTAAGGGAGATCAATTCCCTTTCAGTATTCATGCACCACCCTAATGGAATAATTTACCTTTAATATAAGAATTTGCAATTTTGTGCTTTACTTTTTCAAATAACTACACTAAATACATTTACTTTTGTAGACAGGTATTTGATGATTTGGGTTTGTTTAACAGTTCGTGTTAAATATTAAATATAAAAGAGCCCCTGAACACTTTAGTGAAAGCATATCGCTATAAACTCTATACATCAGTAATTCCAGACATACGGAATGTTTGCGCGAAGTCAAAACGATGGTCCATGAAAATAGATAGCATTATGGACAAGCAGTAATCGTCTATTATGATGTTATCAAAACAAATATTGTTTCATTCATATTTGTTTCATACATTAATTCTACAGATTATGATGGCCTCTATCAGGGCTTATCAAAGATCTTTGTGAAAATGAGAAAATACCCGAGTGGATAAAGTTTGGCAACGATTGCTATACAATAGAATCAAATACCTGGTAATAATAAATAATCGAAACACTTGAAAACTTTTATAGACAGATCAATAGTTGTTCATTGTTATTTTTGTTAACATATAGTATGTAATTCAATCGGATTTCACAGTTAACTAAACATACATGACAATATCTTGTATATATAAGGATTTAGTCACTCAGGTAGCCTATACCCGGAATGAGTAAAAGCATAACCTTTTAAAATAAAACAAGTAGGCTACATGAACATACCCGTCGTACATATGAGATCCTAGCAGCAAACTAGAACGAAAGACATTATTTGAAGATTATAAGAAACAAAGGTTGGCTCAATATATTCTAATTCTGAGATGAAATGAATGGGGTTTAACGCCGTCTGTTCTGTTCCCACTGGGCTATTAAAGACGCACATACGCCATGCAAAGTGCTATGAGAGACATTTTGCCCGGACAACAGCACTACGACCTATGCTATATATCGAATTCCAACTGGCTGGGGATCCTTTACGTGCACATCAATCTATACACGGGACCTTCGTTTTTGGACCAATCCGAATAACCAGACAGCTGTCTTTGTCAAACCCCTGTCCTTCATTCCTGACAAGGGGAAACTACACCGGAAAATCAATATCAACTGCCTCGGTGAACACCGGGGGTGAACCCTCGACCGCCCCCTCTCTCTCTCTCTCTCTCTCTCTCTCTCTCTCTCCCTCTCCCCCTCTCTCTCTCTCTCTCTCCCCCTCACCAAGATTAACTAAAGACATTCTGATTTTTTTTTCATCATTGGTTTGGATTGGTATGTTGATATATAACTGAAGTCGACACATCACATTCTACACATTACTAAACATGCATTATAAATGTCTTTTTGGGCAATGATTAGGCCCTGTTTTCATTAACCCATTCGATGCAGAACAGAAAGCCGTTAAACCTTCTGCATTTCCAAGATAAAACGAAGCAAACGGAACAATTAAACAGAAGGAACTGTTTGTATAATTCTATTACGATTGTTTAATAACATCAGTTAAGATAAACACTGGTATTTGACATTATCTGTGATTACCACCATTTACGTCGTAGGCAGAAGAAAAACAACCAAATAATTATTTCCATTTAAATGTATAAGGCTAATGTTATTTTATCCGGTACCATATAAAAAGAACACAAACAAACCAGCTAAATTTGGATAATCAAAGTTGTCTTACATCGTATTAAAATAGCACATCACGCATCGGTCATTATTGTCTAATCAATGTGACATTTAATTCCAAAAAGAAAACGTTCCTCCTACTCATGCGAAGCTATGACCCTATTATTTACAGATCATCTAGCTAAATCAGTCTCTTTCACAAATATAACATACTCTTATCTGGCCTTTATAAATTTATTTCTTTAGAAATAAATCTGTGGAATTTCCGTGCTTGAAAACTTCGCTTCGGTTATTGTAGTAAAAACGGAATTGTGTGGCATAGAATTTATTTTCAAAACGTCAACCTTAACCTACTAGGAATGAAACATATATCGAAGGAGAAAAGTGTCAAAAACACTTTTGTGAAGTGTGGACTGGTGATATCGTACAGGAAATGTATAAATTGTGAAGGAATATTTGTATGACCAAGAAGAAAGAAGTTAAAACTTGGGATCATAATCTTAGATCACTTAATTGCAAGCATTTCGTCAAGTGTATGTGAAATACTGTGCGTTAACTTAATTTTGTACAGCTGAAAACAACGCTGTCAGTAAAGTTGTTTACCGAAGACCGACGTAGTCATGAAATTTGGGGTTGATCACACAACTTGGAATCATAATCTCAGATCGGTTAATTGGGAGCACTGACATAATTTCAGATACTGTGGGTTGACTTCATTTTGTCAAGCTAAGAGCAACAAATGTAGGCCACATAAAGCAAGAAATAAGCGGGGATTGATCATACCACATGAATGTCTTGGGTTTGAATCCATACATGGTTTAAGCTCGGTTCCTACTTGGAAGGGACAGGTGTTCATTAGCCAACTGTTCATTTTCATTTCGTTTTTAGTAATTAAATTGTTAATGCATTCTATGGACATGTGTGTTCACTATCAAGAAGATGAATTTGATGCTACCGTCTAACTGTTCAATAAATTTCGACTGACAGCATTTTACAACATACAATCAAATCGGCATCGCACATACCATATTATTATGTTACTCTCAAAATAATTGAACTACCTGACAAGAGACTTCAAACCTCGTTCAATTCCTACTAAAGATATTAACACACTAGCTTTGTTCATGTTTAATTAAATGAATCAAAAATGTATCACCCCCTTTAACGGTTTCAAAGATTTGCATGCAGCTGTTTTTACTATGTGGATCTTTCATGGTGACATTTACGGAAATAATCCGCCACCGGGCAGAAGTAACCTATAATCAGTCGTCAATGAATTCATGTAACAGAATTTCTGGTCAACTGTTCATTAGATTATATTGACAATTGATTCTCAACCCTACAAAACACTTCATAAAAGATTGATATTGATGTCAATCCTTTCCCTTTTCACTGAAAGAAGCCACAGGAAATCCAAATAAATATATATCATTTGACAATTATACTTTATTTTGAAAATAATATCCATAAATCCTGTTTTGACGATGTGCCGAGTACTGGTGGATTGATATTTCCGTTACTGTATTTTAGATAGTTTCTATTTTTTTTTTACCAAATTTAAATGTTTAATAAGCATTTTTTTTTGTACCACCGAGATAGCAAAAAACAAAATAAATCGCCATTTGTTTTGTGAAACTGTGAACAGTAGGCAGATATTCTTCCAACTAGCATTGTACATGTGACCATAGGAAAAATAATTGTATGTTAGTCTCAAAATTACCAAATTATTGTATTGGCGAGATGTCAAACCGCATTTTGATCCTTTTCAACCTATCTTAAGAAAAAACTATTCTCTCGCGAACATGGTATTTTTGAAAGGTCTATACATTGTATATCAGTGAATTTGATTGATTTTTGCTACCAGTTTTATATAGCATACGCGTCGCTGATCAACTTCGTGGGTTTTCTCCGGGTACTCCAGTTTCCTCCCACTGCTAAAGACCCTACGCGCAAGCGAATTATTGAAATAAAATTAAAGCCATATGTTAGTCCCGAAATGACCTAGTTTGTGTCGAGCGGACCTTAAACTCCATTTCCCTCCCTCTCATTATAGCATACGGATTAATGTTTGTCCTTCCCGCAACAAAAGGTGGGGGGGGGGGGGTAACGCCAATGGCTACATATTGCTGTTTCGTCAACAGCGCATACACTTAAGTCTTTTAGTCTCAATTCTTCCCCAGAGGCAATCAAGTTTTCCGAGAAAGTTATTCACTATTCCACGTCAAAATCCTTCTTTTCAATAAAATGAAAAAATATTGTGTTTTCTTAAAATTGGACAAACGTATTGATTCATTTGTGAAGATTTGAAATAACATCTGAAAGACATAATTAAGTCCTAAGATATGACATTCTACCTAGAATCATTTGTAGATCGTAAAGATTTGTTTTCACTCTCACCAACACAAAGTAATGCTAAACTCACATAAACACTGACTCGGTGTTCACTAAACAATTCCATGAAACTAGGACTAGAAATACTTTTAGTATCATGGACTGACATATATCTCTCACGAAACGTCTCCAGACATACACAGTTGGAAATAGATAAAATCCTCGGACCTCTCATTGTACATGTAACAAGGGACATTATTAATACATACATACCATTATTTTGTTTATCATCAGATGTTACTGTCGCCGTTGTGGTAACATCTGGCTTAGACGTATCGCCATCTGGTGTACACGCTTTACAAGCCATTGCACAGTTATCTTCCATCCATACTGGATTCTTGTTACATTCACCTTCTTCTGCCCAGATTTTACACTGTGTACTATCATACAAGTTCTTACAATCACCTACAAATACACAATACAACTTAAACATAGGTACATCATACAGAATTCGTGAAAATGGGAGCTGTAATTTGAAATAAAACGATAACAAACATTTTTGTTTTTTATTGAGATATTCCTTTCAATTCAAAAAGATTAGCCTGATACCAACGGAATCAACTGATTTAACATCTCGCCAACGTGGTCATTTTGAGACGAAAATATAAGTTGCATTGCTGTGCTTACACGGAAACATGGTAGCCCACTGAGTAATGTGGTTGGAGGTCTTGGGTTCGAGCCCAGTGTTGACCGAGTGCTAGATTTTTCAATGTGGTTTTCACTTGTCGGTGATTCTGGATGGTGAGCCTGGCTCGTTACAACAGTTAGTTATAGATGTTTGTCTATGCATAATTTCTGTCATAGCACAATGCATGACTGACTGTCTTCATTATCATAGTTGGTGCAGAAAAGTAGGATATTGTACTCCATTTTATTTTATTTCTATGAGTGCAGGAGCGCGAATCTTGTTCAGATTCTTTATCAAATTCCATCTGCCAAGGGATCATTTAGATGAACTGCCAATTGAACAGCGAATCTCGGTTTTTATCTCTTCAAAATGACAGGACTCGTCATGAATTATGGGAACTGGTCTTGGAAAATCCAACTGGACTAATCTAGTGACGTCGATGGTTCAGTGTAATTCAGTAAAGGGAGGAAATTTAATAAAAATAAACTATTTAACATTGCCTACCATCATTGCATTTCCCACACGATTTTCTACAATTCGGAACCATCCATATAGCATTTACCGTACATTCCCCTGCCCTAGCCCATCCTTTACATTGACTTGTATCATGTTGATCAACGCAATCGCCTGTAAACCATAAAACAAAATATATACCAACACATACTTCAGTTCTTAATCACCAATCAAATTTCACAAGTAATGTAATATACCAATAAATATCACATTTTGCAATCTAGAAATTTGAAACTGGCATGTAAGTCATTTACTATTATTTAGCTCTACACTAATCAAATTCTGCCAAATAACTTCCTATTATTTAACACTTCAGTCATTAAATTATTCAATGATAATCAGGTAAGTATATACATAGATTTCCTGGCACTTTGGGGCCGCTTAGAATTTGTGAGATTTTTCACTTACATGCGGAAAAGTATGATATTGTTGTATAGAACCTGATTAATTGTCTTCTATGAGTCTTCAACAAGGAATAAGCCCATTAGATTTAGTAAAATATATATGAGACGATACCTTTAAAATCTGTTAATCATTTGGCTATGTTAAAGTCTCATTTTTGTTCCAGTTTTGATGACCCCAAGATGGATTATGTTGTTACGAAGCATTTAAATGGTAATTCTATTTTTGTAACCACTGCTTCAGGAATGCGACAATAATTGGAAACGGCCGATTGATTGTATTACAGATAATTGTCTCACCGTCCTCGCCACCACCAGTTTCACTGCTGTCCTCTGTTGGTTCAATATCAGTAGCGCACATACGACATGCTTTACGACAATTTTTAGCCATCCATTTATGGTTAATGTGACACTCAGCTTCCAGTGCCCATTTGTTACATTCATCTTCATTTGGATGAGTGTTATTGCAATTAACTGAAAATAGACAAACATGCTAAAATAAGTAGAAATTATAGTGGCTTTTCTGCTGCAACAGACTAATGAAGACTGTACTAAGAGAAAAAATTTGCCCGGACAGCAATTGAATTCCAATTATAAAGGGAATCTTTATATGCACACCGGCGAGCCTCGCCTTAAATAATGACTAACAAAGAGACAGTATCAATGTTTGTTCTGTATATCGTACCTATTTTACGCAGTTAAAAATATAGTCGGGAGCTTACCTTCCGGTTTAATCACATTGTCTTGTGTGATACAATAATTACAGGTCTTTTTACAATTCCTTGTCATCCAGTTTTTATTGGTAACACAGTCGCCATTGTTTCTCCAACCCGAACATTTATCACTAGGGTAAAAATCTTGACAAACACCTAGTGGAAATAATCAAACAAATCAACTTTTGGGTTGGTTTTTTTTTTGTGGGGGGGGGGGGGTGTTTGTTTTGTTTTCTTTCGTTTGCTTTTATAAATTACTGTTTATATGTTGTGATTGTGTGATGTTCGAATTCGGGAAAGGGACACTTAAGATCTTGGGTAGTATGAACAGGCAAGGCAGATGTTCGGAACATGGCCAGACATTGTCCAATGATCTATCTACATGTATAAACTCACTGAAGTTTTATGCATAACAAAATAAACAATAATTATATTTTGGTTTATGGGTGTTATATTTAAACAGTGTTATGGAAGTGTTATATAGTGTTATGAAAGTGTTATATTTAGACAATGGCATGGGAGTATTATATTTAAAGCCCAAATAACACTCTTGTTGTAACTGAATAATATGTCCCAATCTTCATTCTGGTCAACAAATCATATTATTTTAGAATATTCCAATTAAATATAAATTTCATCTTAACACACCTATTTTAAAAATTGGAAAAATTTAACCAATTGTTTTGAAAAGTCTAACGTAAACCTTTTCAAATGTGACTTGGATTTTAAAATATTTTCGAACCCTCTGGACAAGTAAAATAGGTTGTAATGGATAATTTATACAACAGGTGGGACACTTAAACATCTAGTACTTAGAATAAGGGTATTATTTATTTTCTTGAGCTACCAAGCCAGCAAGAATGTTATTGTCCCTTTAAACAATGGCATGGGAGTATTATATTTAAACAATTTTATGTTCTGTTTAAATAATGTCATGGGAGTATTATGTTTAAACAATGTTATCTTATATTTACACAATGTTATCTTATATTTACACAATGTTATCTTATATTTACACAATGTCTTGGGAGTATTATGTTTAAGCAATGCCATGGGAGTATTATGATCATACAATGTCATGAGAGTATTATGTTTAAACAATATCATGGGAGTATTATGTTGTTGGATTTGAATAAATGGGTCAATGTTTGCAAAACGCTTCACAAATTGATCAATCAAACTGAGTTTATATATATGTGTGTTTGACCCCTTACGATGTATGCGACGAACACTACCAAGACATCCGAAGTGCAGATAAAACTTATTAATTATTTTGAACGATTCTGGTATGTTTTATCTTGTTAGAATAATCGATATAGTTACTTATTTATTTTGTATTATATGTTGTAAGTTCAGAAAGGCACCCCATGAACGTATCTTTCGTTTTATAAATCATTTATCAAACAGTAATCTCTTCAGTCACGTGTTTTTCAACTGTACTATTTCCTATTCAAAACCCCGAACACAACAGAACACTAGGTCAATAGCGAGTTTAAGACAAATACACTCAAAAAGAATTTTGATCAATTCTAACTGAATTAAGTTTTGGCTATTTTAAGTCACATTGGATTCCATTGATTTCATGCTGTCACCATTCTCTCTTTTTTGTCAAATTATTCAAGAAAGCAATTTGCTTAATTACATGTGCATAATAACAACAATCAGTCTTTACATTAAAACAGCCTATATATTTTTCTTTTGAAATTGATATTCAAGATCTGGCGAATAATGCAATCCACGTTAACAATTACAAAAACTGTTATTTATTGTTATACTCATTTTTCAAATATAAGAGGTGGTATCAGTGAAAGAATTACTGTCTCATGCATGCCATCCCTCAACACTGCCTTTACAGATAAATTGGGGGGGGGGGCTAGTGGTCTCTAGCTGGCTGGTCATCTCTGGCTTGCGGCTGTGGTTTCGATCCCTGGTGTTAGCGTATGTGGCATGGAGATAGGGTTTCCTCCAGGCACTCCGGTTTCCTCCCACTGCTAAAGACCCCTACGCGCAAGCGAATTATTGAAATAAAATTGAAACCATATGTTAGTCCCAAAATGGCATAGTTTGTGTCGAGTGGACGTTAAACCCCATTTCTCTTTCCCTCTCTTTACAGATAAATGGGGTATGGCCTTTTGTTTTACTCTTCTTACCAAATGATAATTTTCTATCCAGAATTGGGAGTTGGATTTAAAATAAGTAACGGTATGATAGTTGGTGACTAATAATACCCGATTCATAATATAACTGTGGACAACAAATCTATTCTTTTATTGTTTTTTAAAAGAATATACAAAATGTGGGTGATTAATATTTTCTCCACTCAATATTTGAAAACATTACTGTGTAAAATATGTTGGTTTGATAGTATCTGTCTTTAACAAAAACAGTGGCTTATAAAATATACCTAGGTCAGAAAGGTGTACACAACTATGGAAATAAACCCATTTCTGCTATTGTGTAAAAAATAAGGCATAAATTATAGAAACCATATAAAATTGTGAATGATGTACCTTTTTTCGGTGTTGTAGAGAAAGATGTACAAAATATAGGTATAATAAACTTATGTTTTAGTTTGAAAAAATGGCATAACCAATGGATAAAATGTGCATATTTTCATAGTTTTACTACGGTATAAAACATTGGATAATGTACCTGCATGATCTGATATTACAAAAAAGGTATAAAACATTTGATAATGTACCTATTTTCCAGTCCTGTGGGAAAAGATCCGCAAACATACCAAACCACTGCCATGCCCAGGTGGTAAAGTGGTTTTCTGTAAACAGAACATACAATTGATCAATCCGTACATTTTAGCCACAGTTTGCATGTTTGAAATGAAACAATCGCTTTCACAAATACATTAACTGAGAAGTTGACATCTCAGAAATGAATAAGTCACATTTTAAAACACTGAAGTAATGTAAACCTTACAAAAACAATTAGCAACAAAAAACTATTTCATTACCTTCGTATTCAGTGTGACTTTTGCCACACACTCGGCAGGCTTTACGACAGTTCCTCTTCATGTAATCATGGTTGCGTTCACATTCTCCGTAATTAGCCCAAACATTACATGGCCAATCATCATAAAGATTAACACAACTACCTGTAAAATATAGAAACAAACATTATTAATGCTAGAACTAATGTTAAACATAATTTTAGTGTGACAGAATATAAAATAATAATATACTGTACAGATTTTTATTGATTTATACATGTGTTACAGGTTACAAAATGTAAAATAAATACATTCTTTTATACATAATTTTTGGACTAATGTCACAGTTTATAATATAAATTGTTTTTTGGTTTGTTTTTTTGGGGTTTTTTTTTTATTGATTTATACATGTGTTTAGTTTTTTGGGATAAAATATGTGTTTTACATTTACATGATGTGTTATACATTTGTTCACATTTTATAGTTATACAATATAAAGTGATTTAGATTTATTTACAGTAATAGGTTAGAAAATAAGTCGCGTTTTACATTTGTCTCTAGTTTATAGTATTTTATATTTATTTACAGTTAATTTCAGTATTTGTTAATACTGCACATATAAATCTGCACCTTTATATCCTTCACCTCACCATCCTGTCTCGCTGGAATCTGTTGTAACTATATGTTGTATTGTATACTTGCAGGGATTTGATTGCCTAGTTTTCTTTGAATGTGAGTCTGGATAGTCGATTTATAGTCCCCACGTCGACGTCCCCCAACCCCCTCTCCACAAAAAAAAACACAAACATACGATCACATGTCACACGCACAATGTCATTTATTCATTTTTATCGGCACAATATATAGCATCGTGTTCAACACCGGACCTGTGGCTTAAACCCAGTCTGGAAGACTAGGCAACACTTTACTAGCTCACTGAAAAATGGAAACCAGCTATGAAAATTCTTGGCCCATGCAGGAACAAGGCAACAACCATACGATAAAAATGTGAGTCAGTAATCTTGATTGCATTTTTTATCTGTTGTTTTAACCGATAACCGATATGTTAACCATCTACAGTTCATCGCAGACGTATGTTGAATCCACCGGGATTGATCCAAATTTGGCTTTCTTAAAAGCCTTTCTCTTTCTTTTGTCTCGTGTACTTATGTGATTAATTTTCGAGACGTTTTTAATCGTTCTGCCACTGAATTCATAGATAACTCACAGAATTGTATTGACAAGCTACCTCCTTTTTAGGGTAGCTTAATCTGTACATACGTAAGTAGTTTTAAAAAAACTGGTAAATTTCTTTGATTGGCTTTAGCAAAGAGGATTAAAAAGAAGAATCTTTGGAGTATATCAGCGTTAAAAAATAGCTTTCGATGCTTCACGAGTATTTCAGTGGAGGAATCAAACCCGCGAACACAGGCACAGATTCCATACACAGCTACCAGTAACAAGTGAGTCAAAAGGAATCCGCACGACCAAGTCAGTAGGATAAACGCACAGGCACTTGAAGGGATTAAAAAAAAACCTTCTTACTACTGCTTGACTATAGTATGTACAAGGTATGTCAGAGGCCATCTTTGTTATGGCTCGTTGGCTAAATTCCGTCTGCTAACATCTCACAATACTCACTAGTTCTAAGACTTTCCATCGTTTTAATTGCCAACGAGACCTTATTTGATCATTATACACCCTCCAATGTAGTTAAATTGGTCATTTTATAGCGTTATTAATTACAAATCAAACTTAAAGTGTGTTCACTCGGCTATTCATATCTTCAATCATCTTCAACGGACCGGAATTACGATGAAATCAGGTCAAAAGAAGTCTGTATCACCCAGTCCCTTTATAAACCTATTACTTGATATGTGCCTAGGAAGTGTGAGATGTTAGCAGACGGAATTTAGCCAACGAGTCATAACAAAGATGGCCTCTGACATACTTTGTACACAATATAGTCAAGCAGTAGTAAGAAGTTTTATCTTAATCCCTTCAAGGGCCTGTGTATAAACGTTAGCTTTACCCGCCATTTATTCAAATAAGCGCCTTATTTAAAAGTTCAAATTCTGGAATTTAATGTTTACGAACGTGGTAATTTGAGTAAGACAGGAGCGGGTGATCTAAGATTTATGACCTATAAAATAACACATCTAAATATCAACGCTTGGATAAAAAGAAACCATCAATTAGATTTGACGTTGGGCTTGTTGAGGAGCTGCATATATTACACAGTTCATCACATCTTTGTAAATGCACCATTTATGGACTGATCTTCATATCAAAGATTCGAATATTACAATATTGTAGTTTGTAGGGGATTCCAATACCACTCAAGTCACGTTCGTAGACATTAAATTCCAGAATTTGAACTTTTAAATAGGGCACTTATTTAAATAAATAGCGGACCAGGCTAACGTTTACCGTTAGTCGCCGGTGTCATTTCCGGAAACTGGCGATGAAAGGCCTGCCAAGCAAGGCTACCATAGCCATTGAGCTAATCGAGGATATGGAGTTATCGACTGTCAAACAAACGATCGTCAATTCTTATAGACGATGAAGATACAAATGATGCCAATTTCTAGTCCGAACTTCGAACAGTGACAATTCCGTACAGAACAAAGTAATATGACTGACATTTTCAATTTCGCTTTTTTCTTCATGTATTTTTCGAATTATTATAGCAAGAATGGCCAACTATTTATAAAATTCTTAACTAATGTATCTTTAAACAGGTAGCAACAATAATGAATCATTTCTCTTTGACAGGTACCTGTGTCATTAGCGTTTGTGTCATTAGCGTCTAACCAAAGAATGCAACAACGCATATTTTATGATATTTTTTCATGCAAAAACTATATGTATGAACATTCACATTTTTATGTATAATTGAGCCAATTTGTATTTAATGGCAGAAAAACAAGTATGGCTAGTCTAGAAGGTTTACGATACACATTTATAATGCTGTTGAGGGTAGTTGCACGCTACAGTTTCAAGGCTATGAGAACAAAAGGTAGTGAAACAGTATAAAGATTGGATTGGGGGGTCTGTTTTAGGATACTTCGAGGCACCTGATGGATGATTTGTTGAATTTGTAAAAACAAATCATAATCAGTTTAGTTGATTTGCTTATCATGTTCTTGCTCAATTTATAAAAATCGTAAAAAGTCATTTGAGGGAATTTGAAACTCTTGTAGATTATAGTTGAATTAATGGTTATCAATCCAAGCGTGGTTTAAAGTACACGTTTTATAAAGGTATGGTAATCTAAAAATTGCATCAAATTTACGGGGGATATAAACAAGCCAGTGCCACCTGTATGTAATGTTAAGTAAAATCTTAGAATTGGCCTGTTTTTAAACCGACTGAATTCAAGTTGGCAAGTTATCTACAATAATTACTGATTATCAATTTCAGTAGGCCTATATTTTAGCGTGTATTAGCGACTTGAACATTATTTCTAAATTTCCGAATATTATTGTTGTCATGATATATATTACAGTTGCTTGTTAAAAATGATTTTTTATATTGCAGTTGAAAGTTTTTACAACAGAGAGCGAGAGATAGAGAGAGGGGAGGGAGAGAGGGGGAGTGAGAGGGAGAGAGAAGGAGAGAGGTTAAGATCCACTCGATACAAACTAGGTTATTTTATTTCAATAATTCGCTTGCGCGAAGGGATCTTTAGCAATAGGAGGAAACCGGAGAACCCGGTGAAAAACCCACGAGGTTGGACTATCGACCCTTGTCACGTACAACCGGAGATTCGAAACCACGCCAGTTGACTCGATGACAGCTTTATGGCTCAATGACAGGCTTTATGATACAGCACGCACGTGCTAACCATTCGGCCATCCAACACCCCTTTACAATTAAGACGACGGGAATTCCATATAATAATTATTTGAAAATTATTTTGAATGGTATTAATTGGTTTAGAGTTGTTTTTATTGTTAGGGAAATATTGAGAATTGCTTTAGATTTTAATATAATATTAGTTCAGAAATTCAGAAAAACATTTTGTGGTCCATCTGATACCAAAGTTTCGTAGGATGAATATATCTATAGTTTCTTAAATATCAAATTTGATCATCAGACCCCGAGTTCACAAAGCATTTTTAGACTTAAGAATTTACTCAAAATTTTTTTTACCTTATTTTAACTATTATATAGTCTTTGGTAGAACTTTTGTTGTTTTTATGTATCAAATACACCAATAAGATATTGTGTGCAAAGTTTGGTGTTTCTGGATCAAAGATATTTCTCATAATAAGTGATTGAAAGTTTAGTAAATTCTTAATTTAAGTCTGAGAATGCTTTTTGAACTCAGGCCGTGGTTATTGTAGTTTTACTAATAAAAATATTTGTCACCAACAGATGCATAATGTGTACTATGATATTCAATAACAATTGGTTGGTGAGTATTAGAATTGGTCATGTGTTTAAAACTAGTAATGTAATAGCTATAGTTACACACTTGCTAATAATTGACTATTGTATAATTTCTATAAATCCTTTGTATTTTACTTTAGATATTTTTATTTAATATATTCTATATTCTTGGGAATGGACATAGGTAAGGCATGTATTCAACACCAAAACATTTAACTGTTTTCACTAAAAATAAACAGTTCGTAACCCTTGATTTCAAATATAGAGGGAGGGACTACGCCACTTTAGGACAAACAGAGAGTATATTTTATTTCAATAATCGCTTGTGCGAAGTGGTCTGTCTAAAATCAGAACAGACAAAACATCAAGAGGCATTAAATGTTCATGCTCATTAAAAAAAAGATTGTCCTGACACATTTCCTAATACCACGAATCTCTCAAACTTTACTTCCTATTTGTCATTTGAGACAAAAGTGTCGTGTTACTGTTCCTAATTAAGGGGTTTACTGTCAAGAAAAACAAGAGACGTGTCTGAGAGCTTTTTCTGCCATTACCTTCACACACGTTACTTGATGATTGGCTTCTATCTGTCATGTTAAGATACTCCTCTCATGCAATGTTCAAGAGGAAAAAAAATCTTCCGCTTAAAGGTACATTATGCAAGAGCTAAATCTGCCTATAGCAGTCTTTCTTTGGGCAATTAATTAGACATATATCAACATGGCAAGATCATAAACAGCTCTTGAATTCATTTGATGGATTCGATTTTAAACAGATTTCAATCCGATCTGCGATGCAACGGCTGTTCTTGATTAACCGCAAAATTGGATAATCGAGGCTTTATTTTATCATCGTAACAGCGGTAACAATGATAATGCCACTTTAAAAATTTTGTTTAACTCCGATAGAGTACACAACACAAGATTTTAGGCGGAATTTGTTAAGAATTACTAACCTTCTTTATCTATTGGTTTTGTCTCTGTATCTTGACAATCTGATGTTCCATCAGGGCAAATGCACCGACAATTCTGATCCACATACCCACCATTTCTACAGACGATCGTTTTTGGACAGAAATCTGAAACAGTACATGCCACTTATGTTTAACTGCGTCTTGTATAACAGTACAGGTTAGCAATTAAACCCTTTTATAAAGTTTTGACAGATCTTCACAGAAAATCAAGGACTAATTGTTAAGAAACAGTCATTAAAACTTACCAATATTTTCAGTGTTGACTGATTTTAAAAGTAAAACAAAGACTAACTAACATAAGATGATGGACGAAAGCCGAGATAAATCTGCCAGACCACCTTTGACATTTATAAGTTCCAATAGACGTCTTTAAAAGGCCAATCTCTATTATATTTTGGAGAATAAAACTGCTTAATTTTGTGTTAAAACCCCTAAATACTCTATCTTGGGGTCGAGGAACTAACTCAATATACGTGATTCGGTTTCAAACACCTTAAACCCACCAGTCTTCATTTGAAAATGTAGACAGGTCTCTCGTCTGTTTTTACTCGAAATACGTGATCAACAACCCAGTTCACGCTTGTGCATGAACCAGGGTATGCCTTTTCTTTCGAAACACCCGATACTACTTTGCTATGGTAAGGTCATGAAGTCCACTTTACTATTGTGAGCATAAACACACATCAATGACCTTTCTTACCTAAATCACTATTGCCAGTAAATAATAATTCACGAAGTAGTCACAAACCCACACCACTTAACAAAATCATAAGAGATGAGTATTGTTTAATGGTCGAGATCGAGACTTTAAGTAATATTGTAATAACAAAAGAGAAGTAGAGCCCGAGTTCTTCCAATATATTACGCAATGCCTTAAGCTCGAGGCCATTAAACAACTTAAAATATAGGCACCTGCATGTGCTTATGTGCTTTTACATTTAAATACGCCACACGAATTCAACATTTCACAAGTATAAATAAAGTACGATTGGCAAGTTGCCCGTACGATTATATGAAATAATGGTACGCCAAAATCAAAGGGTGACGTCACATCTGTATTTTAATAGATCTTAATATAAATATATATATCGATATTTTAGGCGCAGATCCAAGCTCAATTTCGGGGTTCCGGGGCCCAAAAGAGTCGGAAATGAAATCTTTCAGTGTTCACTTATCCAAATTCTGAGGTGCATACTCCCTTTTAACATGGAATGTGAAATAATTTCTTGACCCTCGCCCCTGTCGAAAATCCTGAATCAGCCTCTGTATATTATGTTCCCTGGTTGTCTAAGAAATCTCCTACCTCCACATTTATACATCAGATTCACAGCTTTCACATCAGTAAATGATAATTCTTTTAAATAAACTCTTCCGATTTCTTCTTCTCTTGATTGGAATTTAGCTTCAATTGTCTTCGATTTACCGTCTTTTGAAAAAGCCTTAAAACAAACAACAGAATTACGTACGATTTATGAAATATGGGTTTCTTGACCTTCTGAGAGCGAGTACTTTTCAAGGAGTTGTTTTACTGGAAGTGCATAGTTATAGACCATACAAGAACAAAGGTATTTCTATCAAAAACCATTATGCTCCAGACATTACTAAATTCATCAATTCTAAGTTCACATGGGTTTCTTTTGATTTCAGATTGTCGTCCTTAACTCTAAGATGATAATTATCCTGTTCTCGTACAATTTTGACCGTACTTTGTAAAGGATGTTATTTGTTTTAAAGGTGTCTTACTGTTGGTTTAAAGACGCGATGTACTAGAGAGCCAAGCATCATTTTCCTTATTGAAATTTATCAATCAAGGACTCAAATGGGATAATTAGACTCCCGTGGAATGGCGCGTAATCAGGAAGTCATTTAGGATTTTTCGGCCTGGTCAGTGGAGATGAACGCTCGTAGTATAAAAACATTCATAGCAGAATTATTATTACTTTATTTACCTAAGACACTGAAGATGGTGAAATAAAAATAAGGCATTGTAAACTTTAAATGGCCATAACTTAATTTAGATTTATTTTGATCACCGTAAATAATTCTTAGCCAAAATATTGTTAGCAAACATAGTTTTGGATCGTGTCTAGTCAAACTCAATATCTAACCTTTATGGCATACTGTGGCTTTAAAGATACAATATGACAATTGCTTAATTTTATTACCTAAATTAAAGGAGTATTTATTTACAAAGATAGCCATGCAATATGTACAATCTGCCCAGAAAGCAGACGTAGCAGCTTATCTGAAAGGAAACCTTGGATGTTGACTAAATGTATTAAAATCCTTTATATTCTTAAGAAATCTGAAAATATATCCCAGGATCAGTCCTAGAATGCCAGAATTCCAAATGTTTCACATTAAATTTAAAAATAGGTTGCCAGGCAACGAAACATACGCCCACACAGCAGCTAAATCGTCCGGATCACCGTAAATAATTCTTAGCCAAAATATTGTAAGCAAACATAGTTTTGGATCGTGTCTAGTCAAACTCAATATCTAACCTTTATGGCATACTGTGGCTTTAAAGATACAATATGACAATTGCTTAATTTTATTACCTAAATTACAGGAGTATTTATTTACAAAGATAGCCATGCAATATGTACAATCTGCCCAGAAAGCAGACGTAGCAGCTTATCTGAAAGGAAACCTTGGATGTTGACTAAATGTATTAAAATCCTTTATATTCTTAAGAAATCTGAAAATATATCCCAGGAACAGTCCTAGAGTGCCAGAATTCCAAATGTTTCACATTAAATTTTAAAATAGGTTGCCAGGCAACGAAACACGCCCACACAGCAGCTAAATCGTCCGGGCAGTCAACAAGAGTTGTCGCATACGGACGGACAGACGAACAGGGGCGACGACAATATACGTCCACATGAAAATGTGGGCGTATAAAAACTCAACAAGGATAATTCTCTTGCATTGCTAATGCTTCATGCCAATTAATACCTTTTACATAACACTCCCAATGGTTTAGAATGTGAGGTTATTGAGTTCATCCTTTATCTCGTTTGATTATTAACAACTACAAAGGTAATTTCATACATATACGTCTCAAAATTAATGCATTTTTTTAAAGAATAAAATCTAGATTGAATACATAAATTGCCCAGATAAAAAGTTAATATGTTTTTGTTTGGCCTTTGTTTTGTTTTTTTTTTTACCTTTTTTTCAGAATATTCTGAATATATTATTTTTTGTAGGATATCATTTGTGTAGGTTGGGATAATTTTAATTGAATGATGTCATTTTTTACTGATACTGGCATATAGATAAAGAACTTCACAAGAAAGAGATAATTGTTTTCTTCGTCTATGGCCCTTTAACACGCGACGCAAAGCTTAATTAGTGTGTTCCTAATGAAACAGTAATATCATTTAAAAAGAGTTCTCTTTAGGGTGACCATGTTTGCAGCTGAATATAACAAGTCTGTGACAGCGACCGTTGGCAATCTATTATGATAACACAATTATGGTGGTTGTCGTTCAAGGCTGAAATCTTTACTCTTCCAGACACTAGAGATAAATAAAACCAAGTACGAACTATCCAAACCATTAGTCAAAATTCGAAGTCCAATAAAAACTGACGAGGCAAAAGCTCTTTGTATACATCTCGAATGTATTAAACTGTTGACGCGTACTGTATTCCGTATGATCGAGCGGAGAACAATCGTAACATGATACTAATTTTGAACAATCTATATTGGTTAATTTTTCTGTCCAACACACTTAAACATGTGTCTGTTACCGGTACATTCGGTGGTAAAAAGACAACGATGAACAAATTACTTAGTTTCTTGGAGGTGGCCGAGGACTTTTGGATAAGTAGATAGTGTAGTCAAACTAATCAGGTTTAACGTCCGTTCAACTCAACACAATTGTATATCGACGTCCAACTGCCAAGTGGTCTTTTACTTGACCACTAACGTGGCTCGGATTCTCGGTTTTTCGTTTCAGTTGAACGACTAAACACTGTCTTGTCAGACCATAATATGCCCTGCACTAATCACAAGGGGTAAATGCTGGGAAATCCAGGGGAACTCTCTCGACCAACACCGAGATGGAACGCTTGACCTCCAGGTTAGTCAGTCAGCGTTTTAGTTACTGAGCCAGGAAGCAGGGAATGTAAATAGTTTGTTACATGAATTCTTACCGTTATTCCATAATGCATGACTGAAGAGTATTCGTAAGGCACTTCATTTTGATTGACCTCTACTGGTGAATATTTATTAAACCACACCTTCATCTGTGGCGCCACGTTTTGGTACAAAATTTTAATATAATCATCTCTCGTTGGTAGCTGATGCTCGTGAACCAGGCCAATAGCATGACCTACCTCATGAAGATACAAACCTCTCTGAAATAATAAAAAATTATAGGATTCAGAAAATGAAATTTATAAAGTTGTAAAGCTGTATGCAATGATAAATGACCATCAAAATGTTTTACAAGATGTAGTAAGAAAGGGACATAACTCAGGAAATGATCATCGAAAAACATTTATATTTCAATGGCAACTCATATCAATTTCAAAGGGATACAAGCAATGCATCATTGTACCCTCTATTATCTTAACAAGAATTGTGAAGAGAGAAATGGCGTTTAATATCAACTAGGTCATTTTGGAATAAGCATATGATTTAAATTTACTTCGATAATTCGCTTTTACATAGGTTTATTAACTGGGCCAAGCTTTAAACCATTTTGGACCCCCCTCACACACACACACACGCGCGCGCGAAATGTGAGCAGTACACAGGGATGATGGCAGAAACAGTTAAATATAATTGTGATTTTGTGTCCCCAAAAGATTGGTCGACCAATCACTCTCAACATTTATAAACGTCCCCCATGATCAGCTTTAGTAGGGAAAAGTGTTGTTGGTGTAGAGAGCTGACAATATTTTGTCTTATAGAATATTCTACTAAACTGTTTCTTTAAATTTGGTCAAAGTGTTAAACAGGATTAAAATATTACTTTGTTTATATCGAGTGGACGTTAAACCCTATTTCTCTCCTTATATATGTATGTGTAATTCAAAATAAAAATGATACTAAACCATAAAGTACAAAAAATTTGACCTTTCAAAACGAAGCAAAATAGAAATTAAAATAAACAGGTACATTTTTCTTAATTTTCTGATAGCAAAATCCTGCAGACTAATCTGGTCCTGCATGTTGGCAGGATACTCAAAAATAAGATTGGCAAACAATATTATCCGCCTATAAAATATTTGGGCTGTTTCACTACATATTGATTTATTATTAGCTATTTATTTATGATGTTTGGTCCGGATGTACCGGACATTTCTTACGTGAGTTGGAGTACACACGACCGGTAATTATCAACAAGCGGTACTTGGAATTGATACAGATGCACCATTTGCAC
Source organism: Patella caerulea (assembly GCA_036850965.1). NCBI lineage: Eukaryota > Metazoa > Mollusca > Gastropoda > Patellidae > Patella > Patella caerulea. The sequence continues at coordinate 40,579,305 of JAZGQO010000001.1, read as the reverse complement.
CACGTTAATTTTGGCACTGTGTGGTGACCCTCCTACCCCTTGGGTCTAAAACATCTCCCATTCTATTAAATTAATGGTTAATCCAGGAATGACTGGCGGTTGGTAAACACCTGTAGTGTTGATGATGATAAAGCATTATCCAGAGGAAATGTGCATTAGTTTTATGAATATTTAACATTTTCTATTAATTTCATACTGATAATACTTACATATCTACAACCAGGTGCTTCTAAATTTAATACTTGTATACCACCAACCATACCTAACTGTGAATTACATCTGTATTAAAAAAGGAAATGTGTATAGGCTATAACGTTAATTTTATGATACATATGTGGGCTATTGTGTTAAATGACCAATAAATGTGTAGACTATTATGTTAATTTACTTATAAATATGTATGCAATTTACGATTATATCAAATTACCTGTAATTTAGAAATTGCTAAACATGACTATTGATGGAGGCTTTTGGGGCTTTATGTAAAAATTATTATTTAGACATATCTTCCATAATCCCCACCAAATTTTGCTTTAAACAATAACATAATAAAATGATTGACAATCGAGATTTTGTTCTTTACATGTCTGTGGTACTAAAGAACTTAATGACAATAAGTTATCCCAACCGGCATAAACATATTGCCACTTTTTTAAGATCATACACAATCAAAAATACTCTTAACAAAAGATGCATTGTAACATGCTTATGGGTAAACCCTGCGTTTTGATTGGTCAATTAGACACTGTCTATTGGACAATAACACCCTTCTGTTTTAGTAATGTCTTTTAAAATCCTTAAAAAGCATGTTACAATGTCGATAAACACTTCCTGTTTCGCATTTAGAGGGGTGTTATTGTCCAATAGACATGACCTGAGATTTTACATTAGAATGATCTCAGGGCATGTCTATTGGACAATAACACCCCTCTAAATGCGAAACAGGAAGTGTTTATCTCCTAATAGTCCAGAGGTTATCGAAATTTATCAAATGCGTGCCTTCATTGGCTCAATAGACTTTCGTGTCACTACTGTGTCTCACTTTTTAGAGGGACGGAAAAGTATTTCGTGGTCTAGCTGTTCAGGCGAGGTGAAAAAAACTAAGGTCAACCTGTGAATACAATATTTGCGAAATTGGTGTGAATAGAACCCGAGACAATTTGAATTCTTCAAAGAGCCGACAAATGCGTCTTTATCCAGGTGCAATTCTCAGTCTACCGCTGCACACACAAACTTCATTCGTGTCCATTATTTTCTAATTTAATCATTTCAAACTGCATATTCACTTTGAAATTTTCTACTAGAATGATGGCCAATCTCCCGTTTTCACCGTATGTCAGAAATGCCTACCCAGTACTCACCCTTCACCATTTTGAAATTGTAAGACGTTTTTGTCTGCTTTTGTAGCTTTCCGAAATCTAAGACAAGTGTATCGTTCCCATTCTGTCATTGCTTGTTTCATCATGTATTGCTCTTTAGAATCTGTTTAGTAAATAAGAAAAACAAAATATATTTGACAAATCAGAGAAAAAGAAATTATAAATACATTTTAAGGGTAATATATCTATGCCAAGGTAAAAAAAACTAAAGCCCTTTGATAGCTCATTTACCCGACTTAATAATCAGAAACAAACTGACTGTAAAATATTTGAAACATAAGTTAAGTTAAACGTTCAATATAGGCCAAGGTATCAGTGACCTAGACATGCTCGCCTTCTTGCAGTTGCCCCCACCCCCTCTTGCAATAAGCAAGAAACGTACCAAAATGTCTGGCAGCAAATTTATAAGGGACAGCTTTATCTGACCATCTTAGTCTAGTACTTCTAACTGCTTTTCTCTTCTTTCTTCTTACTGAGGACGCATTGCTGACTACTATGTCACTGAAAGAGATAAAATGTCACATAATTTTTTATTTATCCAATTATAATCGACCAAGTCATGACATTTCGCTTGGTATTCTATGGTTTACATTTCTGACATACATATTATCTAATAAAAAAAATGATTGACGTGCTTTAATATGTAACGCATTTTGAACATCTTGTTGGTCTAATGGCCTTTTCTTAACAACCTATAGTAAACAAAAGTATCAACTAATAAAGTATTTAATAGAAGTCAGTCAGTGAAAGGATAAAATGCCCTATTCCGGTGGCGTTTTGGTGGTCTAGCGGGACATAGTCCAAACAAGAAAGCATGTGTCACTCTACTTAGCACCAACCAAGCATGCCCATTTGAATTGGTCTCCCTGCACCAAAACTCTCTCTCTCTCTCTCTCTCTCTCTCTCTCTCTCTCTCTCTCTCTCTCTCTCTCTCAAAATTTGATTTGGCGACCGGACTCTATGACTATATATGATAATGACTGACAGCAATCTCGTTTCCAGAGGTAGCCGCGGAGCCGAAGGCCTCTGGCGCATTAGACCGTCCATTTTTTCCAATTTTTTCCAAACCTAAGCCCCGCCCATTCTGACCTCTGATTGGTCAATCTTTTTGTGTCGATTTCTCGAAAACTAGAGGTCGGATCGTCGTTTCGTTTGTTGTAAAATGATGCTTGAGTCAAAGTCAACTCGCTGACATAAAAAATTGGTTTCTAAACGAACAAATTCAAGTTTTTGTAAAGATCTATTTTTCTACGCGTGGGTATATTTTTAAGTGATTCGGCCATCCAGGCACTTAAAATCAGGAGCGTACGACGCAAATAAACGAGAAATTTCGCGCGTAGGAATTACATGTCGCCTTCCGGGAAAATGACTACCCCGATTCACCAGAGAAATTTCTTCAAAAAATTTTCTGGTTTCGAGATTGGACTGACACCAACATTCAAAGGGAGATAATTCCCGAAACACTGTCATAATTTAATTGGTTATTACACTATAATTATTTTCTTTAATAGTTTTATATAGAAACTAATTGTTTTGTGAAGATAAAATACAAACATTGTGTACAAATTTGAGGGCACAAAGGTGCCTGTAATTGATCGAAAATGTATCAGATACTCCTGAAACACTGTCACGTTTAAGTTGTTACTACATATTTCATCTTCTTAAATAGCTTCATATGGTGATGGTAGAATAAAAAAAATAGGTTGCCAGACAACGAAACATACGCCCACAGAGCAGCCAAATCGTCCGGGCATTCAACAAGAGTTGTCGCATTTTAAGGAATTATCAGAAAATCATTAGAATTTGTTTGGTTTTTATAATCAACATTTTTTTTTTAAATCAGATAATAATTGTGAGGGACCACAAGCTAAACAGGGTGATTTTTCGTACAATCAGGAGACATAATTCAGGAAGTAATGACCCGATGGGCGCAAATATCGTAAGGAACCAAGATCTTTGGGTTTTAAACATACATGTAAAGTTTCATCAAAATCGATTCAAAATTGTGACCTCTATAGGGTCCACAACCTTGATATAACATATTTTCACACTATTCGTGTACAAACGGCGGCCATTTTGTTCGTCAATTCTAGTCCGATCTTCACGTAATTCACACTCTCTCTTCATTACCATGTAACGGTGATATAGTCAAACGTTTTTTTAAATCGGATAATAATTTTGACCTCCAGAGGGACCAAAAGCTAACAAAAGCGATTTTTCGGTCAATCTGGGGACATAATTCAGGAAGTTATGATCCAATGGGCGCAAATGTTGAAAGGAACCAAGATCTTTGGGTTATAAACATACATGTCAAGTTTCATCAAAATCGGTTCAAAATTGTGACCTCTATAAGGTCCACAACCTTTATATAACATATTTTCACACTATTCGCGTCTAAACGGCGGCCATTTTGTCCGTCAATTTTGGTCCGATTTTCACAAAATTCGAACTCAACCTTCATAACCATTGAATGGTGATATAATCAAACGGTTTTTTAAATCGGATAACAATTTTGACCTCCTGAGGGACCACAAGCTAAAAAGAGCGATTTTTTGGACAATCAGGGTCCATAATTCAGGAAGTTACGATCCGATGGGCGCAAATATCGAAAGGAACCAAGATCTTTGGGTTATAAACATACATGTCAAGTTTCATCAAAATTGGTTCAAAATTGTGACCTCTATAAGGTCCACAACCTTGATATAACATATTTTCACACTATTCGCGTACAAACGGCGGCCATTTCGTCCGTCAATTTTGGTCCGATTTTCACGAAATTCGATCTCAACCTTCATAACCATGGAACGGTGATATAATCAAACAGTTTTTTAGATCCGATAACAATTTTGACCTCCAGAGGGACCACAAGCTAAAAGGGGCAATTTTTCGGACAATCAGGGGCCATAATTCAGGAAGTTACGATCCGATGGGCGCAAATATCGCAAGGAACCAAGATCTTTGGGTTATAAACATACATGTCAAGTTTCATCAAAATCGGTTCAAAATTGTGATCTCTATAAGGTCCACAACCTTGATATAACATATTTTCACACTATTCGCGTACAAACGGCGGTCATTTTGTCCGTCAATTTTGGTCCGATTTTCACGAAATTCGAACACAACCTTCATAACCATGGAACGGTGATATAATCAAACGGTTTTTTAAATCGGATAACAATTTTTACCTCCAGAGGGACCACAAGCTAAAAAGGATGATTTTTCGGACAATCAGGGGCCATAATTCAGGAAGTTACAATCCGATTGGCGCAAATATCGAAAGGAACCAAGATCTTTCGTTTATAAACATGCATTTCAAGTTTCATCCAAGTGTGACCTCTACACTGTTCACAAGCTAAAAGATAGGCTGGCACTGCCAGGCAGGATACGACCACATTTTTGAGAGATGGATAGAGAACAAGCAATACCGAAAGTGATTTTTCCTACATCATTAATTCCTATTTCATACTGTATTGGGAGCAGCCATTTTGTTGGTCAGTTCCAGTCTGATATTCATGAAATTGGAAGCCGACAATGATTATGGTGTGACGGTACACAACCTAGAAATGTTACTTTTCGTCAAAATCGAATAAGAATTCTGACCTGTAGAGAGTCCACAACCATATTTTTACACTATTCGAGTACAAACGGTGACCATTTCGTCTGGTAATTTTGGTACGATTTTCACGAAATTCGAACTCAACCTTCCTTACGTTGCAACAGTAATATAATCAGAGGGTTTTTTTTAAATCAGATAATAATTGTTCGAGAGACAGACAGAGAACAACAAGTGATTTTTCCTACAATCAAAGGCCATAAAGTTACAATTTGATATGCGCAAATATCGAAAAGAATAAAGATCTTTAGGTTACAAACAAGCATTTCAGGTTTCAATAAAATCGAATTAAAATTGTGACCTCTACAGGGTCCACAACTTTGATATACCATATTTTCACACTGTTCGCGTAAAAAACGGCGGCCATTTTATCTGGTAATTATGGTCCAATTTTCTCGAAATTCGAACTCAACCTTCCGTAGGGTGTAACGGTGATAGAGTCAAACGTTTTTCTAAACCGGATAATAATTGTGACCTCCAGAGGGACCATAGGCGATTTTTTGGACAATCAGGGGCCATAATTCGGGAAGTTACGATCCGATATGCGCAAATAACGAAAGGAACGAACATCTTTGGGTTATAACCATGCATTTCAAGTTTCATCAAAATCAAATTAAAATTGTGACCTCTACAGGGTCCACAACCATGATATACAATTTTTTAACAGTATTCGCGTACAAACGGCGGCCATTTTGTATGGCAATTTTGGTCCAATTTTCCCGAAATTCGAACTCAACCTTCCATACGGTGTAACTGTAATATTATCAATCGTTTTATTAAATCGGATAATAATTATGACCACCAGAGGGACCACAAGCTAAAATAAGGCGATTTTGCGTATAATCAGGGGCCATAATTCAGGAAGTTATGTTCCGATAAGCGGAAATATCGAAAGGAACCAAGATCTTTGGGTTATAACCATGAATTTCAAGTTTCATCAAAATCGAATTAAAAATGTGACTTCTACAGGGTCCACAACCTTGATATACCATTTTTTAACAGTATTCGCGTACAAACGGCGGCCATTTTGTATGGCAATTTTGGTCCGATTTTCCCGAAATTCGAACTCAACCTTTCTTAGGGTGTATCGGTGATATAATCAAACGGTTTTTTAAATCGAATAATAATTGTGACCTCCACAGGGACCACAAGCTAAAAAGGGTGATTTTCGAACAATCAAGGGCCATTATTCAGGAAATTACATTCCGATAGGCGTCAATATCGAAAGGATCCAAGATCTTTGGGTTATAAACATGCATGTCAAGTTTCATCAAAATCGGTTCAAAATTGTGACCTCTATAGGGTCCACAAGCTAAAAACGTGATTTTTCGTACAATCAGGGGCCATAATCCATGAAGTTTTCATCCGATAAACCTATATTTCAAGTTTCGTCAAAATCGGATAAGAATTGTGACCTGTAGAGAGTCCACAAACAAATTGTGGACGGACGGACGGACGGGCGGACGGACGTCCGGACGGACAGGGGCGACGACAATATACGTCCACATAAAAATGTGGGCGTATAAAAACGTGATTTTTTGTACAATCAGGGGCCATAACCCATGAAGTTACAGTCCGATACATGCCAATATCGAAAGGAACCGAGATCTTAGGGTGATAAACCTATATTTTAAGTTTCATTGAAATCGGATAAAAATTGTGACCTGTAGACTGTTCACAAACAATTGTGGACGGACGGAAGGACGAACAGGGGCGACGACAATATACGTCCACATGAAAATGTGGGCGTATAAAAATAAATACATGAATCTGAATCTTAATGCAAAAAATGATAATTATGGTTGATGGATCACCAACAATATAGTCCATGATTATTTTCAGACATTAAATTATTGCGCGTGACCTGCAGGGGGAAATATATTAATGAGATTATAATATGTCACAGATAAATTTTTGAAACAGGTCCATGTGTAGCAGCAAACAATTTCAATCTATCCAATCGTTTAAGCATTCCTTGATATATAGAACTGAAAACAAATCTGTCATTGTAATGCCGAACAAAAGAAACTTCATTACAGTCGTTTGTCAAATTTGCAGGGAATAGCGTAGGCAGTTGACCAAAGAAAAGAAAACGAATTGCCTAGATATGTTCAAATAAACGTGTTTTACTTTACCAAGCTAACATTATTATCATATATCGCAATGATTTAAAACCTGACTGAGAAGGTTTGACAAAATTTGTTTGCTCAGATTAAAATGGAGGACAGCAACAGAAAACGTAAATGTCAATGGAATTGCCAGTCCAGGAAATTGATTTTTAAAAAAAGCAAGCTGTAATAGACATACGTTTTCATTGAATAGTTATTCCTTGATATTCGTTGGGGCAACGTTAGATTTTCATGGAAGTCAGGGACCGAAAATAGTAAATGCAATCACGAATGTAACATAGAATACATTTAAATGTAATTTGGTTTAACGCCCAATTAACTGCTGACGAAGATGGAAATACGCCATGCAGTGTGCCCAGGCAGCGGCACTACAGCCTACTTTTATTCGGAATTCCTGGTGTTCCGTCCCATCCAAATGACTAAACGTTGTTCTCAGTCAAACCCGCAGTTCTGCATCACTCACAAGATCTCGTCCCTATTCGTCTCCAATATACTTTTTTGACACACCATTTATTTAAAAAAGGGGGATTGGAACAAAAGTATTGGGGAGTGGGGGGTTCAAGACCGTGGTCATAACATGCATAACTCACCTTGATGGTGGTTCATATAAATTTATGAACTGTTCATATGTCAACATCATATCTAACTCAGCTAAAATATTATCACCCGGGGATCTCATTTTCTGGGCAGCAACTTTATTAAACAAAGATAACACAACAGTTTGAAATACAGTCAATGTAGTCATCTTGTTAAGAAGTTGGACCTCTGTGATGATGGGTGCCTTTGGTCGTTCTGATTACCCCCCCCCCACCATCACACACATCCACCCCCACACACACACAACATCAGACAGAAAAAGAAATAAACACAACCTCCACCCACCCTCACTTTTATATGCCTTTATCTTACTGACCTCGTAGAGTAGGCATGTGAAATCTAAAGATCAACATCACTCAACATTTGGGCTGCACAGTGATCGGATATGGTCCACAAGGGTTGGGGGTGGAACATCTGATATCATGTGTCCTTCATTTTGAACAATATATAGCTGTTGTCTTGGTAAAACTCCAAAGCTCTTAATGATAATCGTAATCTTCCCACTATCAAGTAATAAATGCATGTTTGGCACTCACATTTAAAGACTTTTTTTTTAGCAATATTTTTAATCTAGATATCTGAATGGGATTGGGGAACAGACTTAGTCTTTCCGTAACATAAATTTAAAGATACATTATGTAAAAAATAAATCTGTCTGGCTTCAAATGGTTAAATGTTATATAAATTACTATTTAGATGTTTGTACAAACATCGGATGGCTGAGATATAGAGTGGATTGAAAATGTATTCCATTATTTTATTGTTTAAAGTTAACATTGAAAATAAAGACTTTCTTTATCATCGTTGCCATGGTACTTGACAATCAAACCTATTTGTTTGTCGTTTTTCATTGTCTATTTTGACCTATATATGGCGAAAACAACCAGTGATTTATCGTAAATAAGGCATCTGTAAGGAACTGATTCAAGAAGAGAATATCCTACCATCAACTCCTCCTAATGTCTGGGTAATAATCTGATCTATAGTTAAATTAGTTTCTTTTTCATCTCCTAACTTATGACGTAATGGAGGGGGTCTGTTAGCATTCATCGGTGGAAGACTAAGTATAAAACTTGTGTATAATAATACCTGAAAAAAAAAATAAGTAACAAAAATGACGTGGAAATTAATTGGCTCTTACACAGTGTCATATCTGGCTGTGAAATTTACTGTTCGTGAATTTTACTATTCGTACTCAAGGAGTTTGTTGACGCTATAACATTCTATTCTACTCCACATCAGTTAACTCTGTGGGTTTTTGCAAGTAGCCCCAGCTTGTGAACTACAACTCTAAACAATACATATATAGTTTCAATTAACGGTGCTTGACAGTGTCGCAGTTCGAAGAGGATAGTTCGGTTGCCAAACCCCATTTTATATTTGGACGTGGAAATATAGCCAACCTAAATTTTTATGGTGGATTATATATCTTCAATATATGTACATTCAGAATCTGGATGATGCTCCCCTAGCACTCTTTTGGAAATTTAAATATTTATGATGGCCGATATGAGACATTATCAGGTTAGTAGGTTAAAATATGTGACATATTCTCTAGGACCTCGTTTTGAAGATGGGTTCCGTAAGAATTCGATCCACTTAATCCAATGAACTTTTGTATTCCTCCGCTGCAGGGGGGGGGGGGGTAAATTCAAAATGGAGTCACAATTTGGACGGAAACTCATAAAATTCAATAAAAAAAGGTGTGTAATATATTGAAATGTAGACTTTGGGTGATCTTTAAATTATATATGTAAATTTAGAAACTGAGAAACTGGCTGGCAAAAAATCGCCATTCTAATTGGACGAAAAACGTTACCAGTGGGAAATCGAAATAAGTGTTGCTGTTTTAACTGCATGGTGTGTGAGAGCGCCATGCCCATATTCACGAGTCCGTTTGGCCTAGAGCAGTAAGTTTTGAACCACATTTCATTTCAGTAAGTCAGACAACTTCAAAATCGCAAAGAACTACTAGAAAACATTCGACAATATTATATTGGTGTGTTCAAAATGATATTGTTTAGATGTGTTTGAACTGTTTTATCGCTATATGAATGGTGATATTGCAATATTATTATTTATCACTGTATGACAAAACGGAAGAACGGGGAACGGATATAAGATATTATCTCAAGGGTATATACAATCAGTCGTGATAGTAACACAATATGGTCGTTGTCTTTAGAAGACCTCGTAACCCAATTTATAACTAGAAATATAAGATCGCCGACGTAAGACATAATTGGGGGAGATAGACCTATTTTGGGGGAGTTAACAATGAGGCAAAAGGCCCATTTTACACCATCAGATGATTCAGCTAAAAAAAACCGAAATGAGGAGAAAAATGGCTTTCACCGATTCTCACCCATTCTTCCACTCGGGCCCAACGCTGACTTTTTTTTTATTTTATGAATAAACTAATACAATTTCATCTTTGTACTAATGCGATTATTGATTAGGCATAGATCTGCTAATCATGGGCCTATAGGTATATTATGATACTCACACCGAGACATATAACAACCACAAAATAATAGTAAATACTTTATTTCAAAAGGATTGAAAATTAGGTCGACGACCTTTCCCACTGCATTTTGCCTTTTAAACAATAAAGATATAATATTATATACATGTGTACATTAATGAGGAGAGGAGGATCAGTCTATATCTTACTTTACATACGTTTAAAACGTTCTGTATAGCTAACGTGGGAAAACCCAGGTTGAAAAGAACATAATTGGTATTTGCAAGGGATTAACACAAAATCTGGTTAATGAAATTAAATCGGGTTTTTAACGTTCAACTGTTCTATGATCTGCTCCGACTTCGCTTATGAAGACATGCATTGCCATTTCTCCGATTATTCGTGACAGGGAATCGGGTCCCCCGGTTTCCTCCAACTGCTAAATTACCCTACGCGCAAGCGAATTATCTGAATTATTGAAATACAATTGAACATGTTAGTCCCAGAATGACCACGTTCGGTGTTGTTTTCAATTACAGCACTCCGTCCAACAATTCAAGCAGACGAAGAGCGAGTCATTTATAGAAAATCTCCTTCGAGTCTTTTTTTTTATATCAAAAAGACGAGATTTTATTTGTCCCCTAACCCTTTCTTACATGCACAAATAAATAAATATAATTGTTTGCTATAGATTTCACTTTTACTGAACATGATTACAATACGGTGTAGCGATACATCATTTTTTGACAGCAATTCAACCATTGCAAAGTTCTTTATAATATTGACTCAGTGTTTCCACGAAGGTCAGTTAAATACAAATAGTTACTTTTAATGGACAAAGTACTCTATAACTTTCATCGAATTGAACATCAGTCAGGTGCTTAGAACTTTATGACCTCTGGTGACCTCAGCTGGTGTTTTGATAATATTGTGGATGGCTAAGTGGATAAGGCGCTGGTTCGCTAGCCTCGAGGTCGGGTGTTCGATCCCTGCATTGACCGAGAAAGTTCAACCCGATTTGCCGGCGTGATTTCCCCTTGTCAGTGATGCAGAAGGAGGGCCTGACAAGGACAGCTACCTAGACGTTCGGATGGCACGAAAAACAGAGGTCCCCTGTACACTCTTGTTGTAATTGAATAATATGTCCCAATCTTCATTCTGGTCAACAAATCGTATTATTTTAGAATATTCCAATTAAATGATGATATAAATTTCATCTTAACACACTTATTTCAAAAAATTGGAAAAATTCAACCAATTGATTTGAAAAGTCTAACGTAAACCTTTTCAAATGTGACTTGGATTTTAAAATATTTTCGAACCCTCTGGACAAGTAAAATAGGTTGTAATGGATAATTTACACAACAGGTAGGACACTTAAACATCTAGTACTTAGAATAAGGGTATTATTTCAGGCGCGGATCCATAGGGGAGGGGGTACAGGGGGTCCAGACCCCCCCCCCCCATGCTCAGACTTGAAAATGTTTTATGCGATTTTATTGACGACTTTTAGATCTGTAATTTTGGAATTTACCTTCCGGAAATACGTCAGAATGCACCAAATTGAATCTAATTTACCAAACCCCCCGTTAATTAGTTGACAAACCTAGACCCCCCCCCCCCCTGCAAAAAATCCTGGATCCGCGCCTGTATTTATTTTCTTGAGCTACCAAGCCAGCAAGAATGTTATTGTCCCTTTAAGGTTTAGTACACAAAGCCGTGGCGTAAATTCACTCAAACATAACAGGACGCTGTGGTCCAATTCTCGGCACATGGCTTATTGTTTATATCACAACTATCCTTGACAGGGAGAAACCACGCCGGAAAATCTGGATGTACCTTCTCGTGCAGGGATCGAACACCCGACCTTCAGACTAGCGGTAAATCTAATGTTCATGCTAAACGTGTAAAGCGCTAATGAAGACGACATTTGTCGTCTAAATAACTAAAATTAACTAAAATTAAAATTTACTATGAACAAATAAAGAAGTTGAATTATAAATTGTCTTAATTTAGAAATGACATGAAAGAAATTTAGAAATTATATGAATAGAAAAAGTTATAAATTGAATTTAATATACCGCTATAAAACAGAATCTATAACTCGCCACCATGCCATATATAAAATGATGATCAAGAATATGTGGCGTTAAACTCTAGCCAATTCCAATATAGTTTTGCTTTTGCCCATATATAGCTGATTTTTCAGAATATGTTAGAAATGTGGTACCTAGTTCTCTTTAAAAGGATACGCATATCATCTGCAACTACTTATGGCCAACCGGATCAATAGCCCAGACCTTGATTTCAGTAGTCAAAGGCAACATGGTAGAATATAGCCTTGGAACCAAGGGACATTGTAATAAGCTAATTAGTAATAGGTACCACTATAAAATATACCCTACCTGAACTAACTGGATATAAGAAGTCCAAGGCGTGTGAAAAAATCCCTTATATCTTGCGATGTAGAGATTATGTAAAACAATTTGTTTTTCCGCTGAATCGCGAATAGACATTAATCTCATTAGGATTTTGTGTTTCACATTTCCGATAGGGAATTTACACTGTAAACCCCTTTCAATAACACGATTGATGGAGTGGATGGAAACGGTTAAAATAATGCCTTGTGTAGGTCTGTCATGGGTAGCAGATTTATATGTTTTAATTCCCCCACCCCACCCACTCATAATTTGCAAATGTTTTAATTAGTATAAACAATTAAGCTTCATAACACTGACCGCCCAGCCCACCCAATATAAATTACCTTATTTATATCTAGGGCAAAGTCTGAAAACTCAAAATGTGCTAGAGACATAGAATATGTTTCATGTCCTCAGGCGCTGGTCTTACATGGTCTTGTCATATGTAATGTAATATCTATGGTTTAAATATATTTTATTCAGTTGAAATTTCGAAAACTTAAAGGAGTCGTGCCGCGTACTGAGTAACGTCACAAAACTACGTACACAAGCCGATTTGAAAAAGTCAGAAACTAGAAGGTATCACTTAAAATAGGAAACTAGAGTAAGTTAACATGTATAAACATTGCATATCTTGAACTGGAAGTTTTGTTTAGCTAAGCAGAAATATATACCATTGCCATGTGGTGTGTGTTTGCCTTTAATTCTTTCCAGAGTGTAAGTTAAAGTAATAATAAATTAAAAACGTCCTACCTGCATACAAATCACACAAAGTTGCGTTTTTAAAACCATTTTATAAATTGGTAGCTATTCCTTTCCTAAGTTACACTGTGTATATATATATATATATATATATATTGTTTTAAATATCAATTATTATAAAAAGATTAGATCTAAGTTTACACGTCTCGAAATAAATTGAATCGTCTGTTATATGTTCTTGTCCCCTTGCCACCGACCAAACAAACTAAAATTTTGAAGATTTTGGGGATTATATATAGAGTCTCGGCTACGGAAATAAAAGTTTACCGGAATGACCTCGCACTTTAAGTTGGTCGAAGCCAGTCATCATAACGTCGACTACATCCGGCCATCTCTCTACCAATCGAACAACTATTCATTCATATGATAATTAATGTAAGTACTAATTATAATAGGGTTTTAAAGTTTTATAGTCCTGAATGATATCATTGATGCACTATATGAAGGATCGTCATCGCTTGTCAGCATGCTACAATGAATGTATCATCGACATCTGTCACCTATCCTCTTAGCAAAATGCGATGCATTTGTTAAACGATCCGCTTGGTGAAAGGTACATTTTCGGAATTAATTTTGGGATTGCGAAGACATCCAGACCGACTAACATACCCCTCCCCCTCTCCCGTCTATTTAAACCATCAGTCCCCACGAGTCGGGGTCTGTGGCTTAGAGGGGGGTGGGATGGCCTAGTGGTCCAGAGTGCCGCGCTTCGACCTCTAGCTAGCCGGTCACCTCTGGCTTGCGGCTGTGGTTTCGAGCCCTGGTGTGAGCGTATGTGGCATGGAGATAGGGGCGCATTCTCAACCTCGTTGGTTTTCTCCGGGCACTCCGGTTTCCTCCAACTGCTAAAGACGCGCAAGCGAATTATTGAAATAAAATTAAACCATATGTTAGTCCCGAAATGACCTAGTTTGTGTTGAGTGGACGTTAAACCCCATTTCTCCCCCCCCCCTGTGGCTTAGAAGATACGACAAATTAAGATACCCTTGACAGTTGGAATTCGATGAATAGTAAGCGGAAACGCCATTGTCAAAATTATTCACACCTCATCAACTGAAATTTGAAAATAAACCTTCAGTTATGCTGTTTTCGCCATTCTTATGCCCATGGATATTTGACGTATATATATATCACCAGCAGGTGTGCCGGGCCTTCCAAATGAATACACCAAGATAACCTCCTAACAGTCTTATTTGCATCAAATATGAAAAATAATATCAATTGGTTGTTGGGACAGCACACTAAACACATTAAACAAATATTGACAAATTAGATAAAGAAAATCTAATATTATGAATCAAACAACGAGAAACAATGATAAAGGGGGTTCGCACACGTTCTACTCCTAAAACTGTAGACAACTAGTTGTTACTGGTCGCAAGCGACATGGGCGCACCTGCAACAAGCTTGATTAAGATCCGATTATTTTGTCACTGGGCAATAAGGTGAAATATACAACTGGGTGTAGTTTTTTTCTTTGATGTCCATAGCAGTTATATCTCATAACAACCTCTCGTGACGTCATCATAGGTTGATATTCGGTTCATATCAACCACTGATGACGTCATGTAAGGTTGATATATTATTATATCAACCGCTGATGACGTCATCCCAGGTCGATATATTCGGCTCATATCAACCGCTGATGACGTAGATGATCGAAATAATACAAAGAACACAGAAATTAATTTTATTCTTTTGACAATAAAAAAAAAAACATTGTTATAGTACAGTTTGTAGCATTTAGTAACGAAATAGACGGCGTACTTATCGGCATATTTAAATCGGTTATCCATGACCATACTCCATCTAAGATATCTTTCAGAATTTTTTTTCCGCCCACATTATTTCTCCACACACTCCAAGTTTTCCTCAGGCTTTGGATAGATCCTCATCATATTTGCATTCACATCAATATTATCGTCATTATGGTGACTAAAATGGATTGATTATTCGTCTGGCTTCGTTTTACTATCTCTTTTGTTTTTGCTTTCTCCAAAATGGCGACGTTTAAATAAACATTTGCATGTGACAGCTTCGGCAATTTTCGCATTTTGGCGGAAACTGTCGAGCAATTATCCAATCACAGTTGCCTTTTTTGGAAGAGCCCATTAAATTTAAAGGTGAACCCGTTGTATATGTCAGATATAAACCTACTCTCCCTCGTGTTCTCTACCATATCAACCATGGGTAGGTTAATATCCTATACGTAAAGAGAGAGAAAGAGAGAGAGAGAGAGAGAGGGGGGGGAAATGGGGTTTAACGACCACTCGACACAAACTAGGTCATTTGGAGACTAACATATGGTTTCAATTTTATTTCAATAATTCGCTTGCGCATAGGGGTCTTTAGCAGTGGGAGGAAACCGGGGTGCCCGGAGGAAACCCACGAGGTTGAGAAGGCGCCCCTATCTCCGTGCCACATACGCTCACACCAGGGCTCAAAACCACAGCTGCAAGCCAGAGGTGACCGGCCAGCTAGAGGTCGAAGCGCGGCACTCTAGACCACTAGGCCACCCCCCCCCCCCCAAAAAAAAAAAATAGGAGCAGTCGATATCAAAATATGTGCTAACTCATTCTGTTGTGAGTATGTTAGTCTAACAACAAAATTTCACCCAGGAAGAAAAATAGTCGGTCTCAAAATAAGTGCAGTCAGTGCAGTCGGTCTCGAACACGATGCCAGAATAGATCCCAAATACTATGTATTTGTGTGAATCCATGAGACTAAATTGCATAGGTCACTCTTATTATGTTGCGAGCATGTTGGTCTAACAACAAAATTTCACCCAGGGAGAAAAATAGTCGGTCACAAAAAGTCGGTCTCAAAAACAATGCCAGAAAAGATCCCAAATACTACGTATTTGCGTGAATCCGGGTGCCTAAATTGCATATGTCACACAAAACTATACGATAAAATAACCATGTCTGCTTGTCACTCTTATTCTTGTGATATCTTATTCAGTTGTGATAAGAACGTCCTTGTGCTTAGATTTTAAGTAGACTTCAGTGTAAGCACAAGTACGTTATTTTATGTGTTCCTACAAAAAACTTAAGCGCAACTTTGTTCTTATCTAAGCACAAGTCTCAAGCAAGGTATAGGGCTTATTTCTGCTTCAAACAAGGTGGCTGACAGTTAGTTACTCCACGGCATTTCCTATATCTTTTGATACGTAGGAGACAATTTGAAGGCAGAGAAAATCCCTTAGAAACATATTCTCGAAAATTTCGCTTCTGCCCTGAAACCATTTTATATGTAATTCGCATACCAAAACTGTCTTTATGACGTTTGCGAGCACCATAGTCTCATGTTACAAGTCACAATGTGCTTAAATTTGACTTATGCTTACCACGGCTGGGGTAATGGTAATGGTAATGGAATGTAATCATTACATTTTTTAAGTAATGGCCATGTAATGAGTAATGGAAGATTTCAAAAGTAATGAGTAATGGAAATGTAATTAATTACATTCCAAAAATCATGTAATGGTCAATTACATTTCAATTACTTTTCAATTACATTTTATCGCGCATATCAATATTTCCATGTGATAAACATCAAATTTTATAGTTCCAAAGAAGAAAATTAAGTGTATCTGACACAAAATTTAAAAAAAAAGATTTAAATCAGATTTAATAAATTATAATAAGAAGGTATTCAACATTTTCTTTTATTACTTTTTATGTAGGACCCTTCTTTAGACACGTAGCCTGAAAAGTGACAAACCAAACAATGGCTTTCAAGCATCTCATTATTTTATGGTTATCAATTATACAATGTATTATAGATAGACTATTTGGATTGATTATGAATCTCATAAGATTACTTATTAGGCCATCCCACCCCCACCCCGCCCCCTATACGTAAAGATTTTGTGGACGTTATTATACGTTACATGTTATTGCACTGCCATTTATCTGCCATATATTTTGTACCGACTTGCCCAATGCCCCACTGTCGTGTTGACCCTTAATTTATCACTATATTCAGAGTTCGCTGGAGAACGATTTTCTGGTCCCACACGATACATTTGGGCTATTTTTACGAGGCAATACAATTTTCGACAACAACATAAATGTAATTAAAGGAGCTAAGTCTATAACTCAATATCATTCAAAATCTTGAACAATGAAAACACGAATTATTTGTCAATTTAAATCAACATTGATGCTGTGATCTTGATGTCCAATATTTAATACAAAATCAACATTTGTGACCCAGTACAGCAAAATGAGTCACAGTGACCCCAAAACACAAAATGAGTTATTAATAAAAATGATAAGCTGGAGAAATTAGCTTCAAAATGGTGAAAAAATTATCATTCTATCATTAACGGTCACACACTTATGGCCATTTTAATAAGTTGTATGAAACAGTAATATTTTTCTAAAGTTTTGCATAAAACGCCCCTAAAGTGGAAGTCAATTTATGTGGTAAAGTGTTCATTAAACACATGGATATATTATGTCAAAGTTTTTTTTTCCATTTATAAGTAGGCCACCAAAACATGATAAAACATATTTATGACAAGTTTCAGCATAATTTTATTATTCAAACATGAAAATTATGGTTGCCTTGGCAACTGATACTGAATATGCTGAAACATGATAATGATTTCAAATCAATATAAAATTAACAACTGAATATGAAATATTTACACAGATATTGATATACAAAATAAATTTTACAATTCATGTTGATAATGACATGCACAAAAGTTTCAATTATTGTGGTTGTCATGGAAACCATAAGTGTCCCAACAAGAAACTGTTAACCACAGCTAATACAATTAATGCAATTTACAATCCAAACTGATTGTAAAAAGTTCAAATAAAAAAATGCAGTTAACAATTAAAAATATTGTTGTTGCCATGGAAACCAATAGTATCCTTACAAGACACTGTCAATCTTATTCAAATTGCTTCAGATTATTACATATTTATCGTTCAAATTGATAATGAAATGTAAAAATCTTCCAATAAATTAAAAATAAAAATCATTGATGTTGCCATGGAAACCAATAGTGTCCCAACAGGACACTGTTAAACATAGTCAAATCATTTCAGATTAATACAGATTTACAGTTCAAATTGATAATCAATAAAATTGTACAAAACATCCAATCAGAAAACAGTCATTGGGTAATAATCAAAATTAATGTTGTGTTCCCATGGAAACTGATAGTGTGTGAACAAAACATTGTTAAACTTAGTCAAATTATTTCAGATTATTACAAGTTGATAATGAAATGTGTAAAAGTTCTAATCAAGAGTTAGCTATCAAAATTATTATTGTTGCCATGGAAACAAATAGAGTCCCAACAAGACCAGGCAAAGTTTATATGGGTGACCTTTGATCGCAAAATGACTTTTATACAAACCTGTTTAGAGAGAGAGAGAGAGGGAGGAGAGAGAGAATGGGGTTTAATGTCCACTAAACTAGGTCATTTCGGGACAAACATATGGTTCAATTTTATTTCAAAAGGAGGAGGGTTAAGCTTAAGTGTATGCAAAAGTTAAATTTTCGACGGTACGAAATACCACATGTGAGGAGTGTTACGCTTGAAATTTACGAAGGTACGAAACAGCTCACGTGAAGTACGAATGAACTAAGTACGAAACAGCCAGGTTACGAAACAGTTGACATCCATTTACAGTCAAATATTCAAGTTGATAATGTAATGTACAAAAGTTCCAATCAGAAAAACACAGCCACCAGTTAACAAGCAAAATTATTGTTGTTGCCATGGAAACGAATAGTGTTCCAACAAGACACTGTTATTCAAAGTCAAATTATTTTGGATTACTGCAATTTTCAAATTCAATTAAGTTGATAATAAAATATACAAAAGTTCCAATCAGAAAAACACACTCACCAGTTAACAATCAAAATTATTGGCCCCACACGACACTGTTTATCATAGTCAAATTAATTTGGATAACTACAATTTTTCAATTATGTTGATAATGAAATATTCAAAAAGTTAAAATTAAAAAAAATTTAGTTTTTCTTGCAATGGAAACCAATAGTATCCCTACAAAACACTGTTAATCATACTCAAATTACCTCAGATTATTACTAATCTACAGTTTAAATTGATATTATAACGAACTAAATGTACAAAACTCCCAATCAGTTAACAATCAAAATCATTTTGATTGTCATGGAAACCAATAGTGTGCCAACAAGAAACTGTTAATCATAGTCAAATTATTTCCTATCAATACATTTTTATTGTTCAAATTGATAATGTAATGAAATGTACAAAAGTTCAAATCAGAAAAAACACAGTCACCAGCTGAAAATCAACATCAAGCAGTGTCAGTTAATTAATTATTCTTCAAATTTTCTTCTCTTGCTTTGGGGCTCAATAATTTCTTCATCGTCATCTGATTTTGATTCGTTTGCAATTGGCACTGGGCAGGTGATGTCTTGTGTTTCACATGTGCAGAATTTTCTGATGTTTCTGTAAAGGTACTGTTGTCTTTCTAAGGGCAACCCTGGAGGAGCAAGTGACAATGGTCTGTCCGCAGGCGGAGATAATGTTGTTTTCTGCAGACATATTCCAACTTCCAAAGAGGAAGTAAATTCTTTCTTGAATACCCATCCTGGGTGTTCACTGTCAAATCTGTAAGAACATTAATGAGAAAGTATAAATACTGTGTTACTAACAATATTAACTGTGCTCAAATTAAAAGTACATTGTTTTATACACAAATGAAACAAGCCAACAGTGAGGCTGATGTCCCCCGCCGAAATCCCAAAATAAATAGATGACACATATTAATTAATCGCACATTTATTTTTTTCAAACGTATCGACCAATCAAACTGAACACGAAGTGTCATCCAAAAATTGCTTATCTCTGCCTATCGTAAGAAGAAAATGCTCATCTTCGAACTCCATCAAGGCATTTTCTAATAAGCATACACACCAATTTTGAACATTTTAACTCAATTCGAAGGAGAGTTATTGTGTTCCAAAGTCTCGACAAATCAAATTGCTTATCGCTCTGCTTACCCTGAGCAGAAAATGTTCATTATCGATCATAGTCAAGGTATTACTGTAATGAAACTATACACCAAGTTTCATCACTCTCACTTAATTAGAACTACAGTTATCGTGTCTCAAAGCATCAACCAATCAAATTGCTTATCTCTGCCTACCCTAAGCGGAAAATGCTCATCTTCGAACTCCATCAAGGCATTGACCTAATAAGCATATATACACCAAGTTTGAACATTTTAACTCAATTAGAAGGAGAGTTATTGTGGTCCAAAGTCTCGACCAATCAAATTGCATTCGATCTGCTTACCCTGAGCAGAAAATGCTCATTATCGAACTTAGTCAAGGTATTACTATAATGAAACTTTACACCAAGTTTCATCAATCTCACTTAATTAGAACTAAAGTTATCGTGTCCCAAAGCATCAACCAATCAAATTGCTTATCTCTGCTTACTCTAAGCGGAAAATACTCATCTTCGAACTCCATCAAGGCATTGACCTAATAAGCATATACACCAAGTTTGAACATTTTAACTCAATTAGAAGGAGAGTTATTGTGGTCCAAAGTCTCGACCAATCAAATTGCGTTCGCTCTGCTTACCCTGAGCAGAAAATGCTCATTATCGAACTTAGTCAAGGTATTACTATAATGAAACTTTACACCAAGTTTCATCAATCTCACTTAATTAGAACTAAAGTTATCGTGTCCCAAAGCATCAACCAATCAAATTGCTTATCTCTGCTTACTCTAAGCGGAAAATACTCATCTTCGAACTCCATCAAGGCATTGACCTAATATGCATATACACCAAGTTTGAACATTTTAACTCAATTAGAAGGAGAGTTATTGTGTTCCAAATTCTCGACCAATCAAATTGCGTATAGCTCTGCTTACCCTGAGCAGAAAATGCTCATTATCGAACTTAGTCAAGGTATTACTATAATGAAACTATACACCAAGTTTCATCAATCTCACTTAATTAGAACTAAAGTTATCGTGTCCCAAAGCATCAACCAATCAAAATGCTTATCTCTGCTTACCCTGAGCGGAAAATGCTCATCTTCGAACTCCATCAAGGCATTGACCTAATAAACACATACACCAAGTTTGAACATTCTAGCTCAATTAGGAAGAGAGTTATTGTGTCCCAAAAAGTGTGACGGACAGACAGACGGACAGACAGAAGGACAGACAGACGGACAGACAGACAGACGGACGAACCCATTTTAATAGTCCCCCAACTTTCTTTGAAAGGCGGGGGACAATGAAATGAAATAGGTTTACCATCCTACTTTTCTTCATCAATGGGGTAAATGAAGATCGGCATGCAATGCGCTATGCTGGGAAAATTTGCGCGGACACCAGTGCTACAGCTTCCTCTTATCGCAAATGCCATCAGGTCAAGGGTTCTTTAACATGCATACAGATCTCTTTTTGGCCCATAAAAACTACTAGACGCTGTTGCTTGCTGTCCTGTACTACTGTCAAAGGGAAACCTGACTGAAAAATCATTTTTATACACACCTGAAATGTTGATATTTCTTTATCCCGGGTAGACAACGGAAGTAAGGATGCAAAAAGGACTGCCAGTCCCGCTGTTGTACCAAGATGTCACCATTCTCATGACCAACAAGTTGAGCAGTATTTACTCCAGTAGAAGTGCTAGAGTTGACAACTTCTGAAATTTCATCTAAACAAGAAACCATAGTTCTCCGATAAGTTTGCTTTATTAGTCCAAAGGCCCAGTCAGGTGCAAACTTTGTATGACCACTGATCAGAAAGTTAAGTGTTATAGATTTATGAAGTCCATGGATTACACGCCACGACAAGTATTGCAAAAGAGCATTGTTTTTATTTTGACCGCAACAGTTATCACAATGTAGTTGAAGATGCATTTCTCCTAGACCATAACTAGTAAAAAAATGATCTAAATAACTTATGACTGCGTTTGATCCCTTTGTTATACACATTCCTTCATCTATTAAATAATTCACTTGCCTAGGCAGGGCTTCACAGTTAATACCAAACAACCCACACTTGCGAGGGGTTAAAAAATACATCGGGCCTGGTTGAAGCGGATTGGACGGGTAATGCACTTGCTGTGCAAAATCAAAAGAGTAGTGCATCGTTATGTCTCGTGTTGCTGGATTTGTTGATTCAAGTTCAGTTACTCCTAAGTTTTTCAAAACATCTCTTGCCTTCTGTACCATAGAATTATAGAGAGAACGTTCAAGTGTCACTTTCAGAATGTGTTCTTCTTGTGTTTTACACCTAACAGACTTTTCCTGATCTGACATGTTGGCACTCTTGTAAATTAATGAATTGTTTTGTTGACAAACCCAACAAAGATCTGTCATTGGCTTGGTTCGGACTATAAACGGCACAAGTGCATTCCAAAGTCTGCGAAAACCCACAATATTCACCACCCGTTCGCCTGAAAATATAAAAAAACAACAAAATTAATCTTGAAATAAAAATTAAAATTATATATTATATTTAAGCTTACTAGGACGAAAACCGAGGTTTTGTTGACATGCATGTAAAAGAACCCTTGACAGTAAAAATTTGAAGAAGAGTACCGATGAAGTTTGGGCAAAACTACCCTCATAGAACACTGCATCAACTCTTCATTAGTCCTGTTGGTGTAGACAAGTAGGATGTTAAACACATTTCTTTTCATCTCATTTTGTATGACATGGGAAGCCAAAGAAAGAGCTGGCTTACTAACCATGGAAACACAGGTTTGATCCCGGCATGGGCCAAGAGAGAGTTCATCAGGTTTCACATTGTCAGTGGTGTAAGTCAGAGAACCTGGCAACAAGGAACAGTGTCTAGTCATTTGGATAGTATGACGATGTAATTTGATGGAGATTTGTAAAAACTGATGTCTGGGCAAAATTTCACCTCATAGCACAAGGCATTAACCCGGTTGAGGCAGAAAAGTTGGATGTCATACCCCATTTCATTTCTGTATGATGTGTTATCATGCTTGTATAAACATTTTGAAACCAGCAGATGCCATGCAAGATACTCCAACACTTTGCAAGAGATGGATACATAAAAAAAATAGAAAAAATGTGATTTTTCGTACAATCAGGAGCATAATTAATCCAGGAAGTTATGATCTGAAATGCCTGACTATCAAAATGAAATGAGATCTTTGGGATATAAAGATATTTTAAGATTCCTCAAAATCAGATAAAAATTGTGGCCTTTATTTAGTAGGTCCACAACCTTTGTATTAATACTTTCACACAAGTTGCGTACAAAGAATCGCCATAATATTGTCTGATATTTTTTTTTAAAATAAGATCAAATTTGGGACCTGTTGACGTTGAGGGTCCAGAAGCTAAAAATGTGATTGTTTGCACTATGTGTATCAGGGGCCATAATCCATGATGTTGCAGTCCAATATGCGCGAATATCGAAAGAAAGCAAGATCATTGAAATATATCCCGGTCTTCCATTAGCCCAGGTTAGGTGCAGAAGAGTAGGACGTTAAACCCCATTTTATTTCATTCCATTTCTTTGAAATATAAACATACATTTCAAGTTTCATCAAAATCAGATAAAAATTGACCTGTTGTAGGTCCACAATCTTGGAATTACATGATTGCATACATGTACTATTTGCGTATAGGGAAGCGGCCAATTTGTCGGTACTTTCAGTCCTATTTTCACAAAATTCAAACTTAAATCACCATCAGGGTGTAACAATGAAATATTCAAACGATTTTTAAAATTGAATAAAAATGTGTCGTCTATAGGGTCCACAGGCTAAAATTGTGATTTTTTTCGTACAATCAGGGACCAAGATCTTTGGATATAAATTGCGGATGGACAGGTAGATGGACGTCCTCACAGACGGGGACAACAACAATATTTGTCAACATGAAAATGTGGGTGTATAAAAACATATTTGTAAAATTAATTGTTTTCGAACATTGATCATACTGTTTATAAGTTCCATACCTGCTTCTTTCATTGCTGTCTGATATGACAAAAACACCTTTGATTTTGTATAGTGAGATGGAAGTAGCTTGATATCAAATCTTTTAAAGCCTGGAACTCTTCCCGGCAACACTAGAGCATGAAGCTCAGCAAAGTTAATAATGAAAGTTACCACTCTACAAATATCATCATGGGTTAACAAACGTTTATCGCTAGCATGTCGACCACCAGATTTCTTCTCGCGTGGTGTTAAACCAAATTCTTTGTAGTGTTTTAATACAGCTGTAAGCTTGTTCTGGCTTATGCTGAAAAATCAAAGCAAATGTGTAAATTTTTTGTAGGTTTTTATTGGAATTTAAGCTTACTGTAGATGCATGTACATTAATAAATTCAAGATACATGTACTGGTAATATTGTTGTAGTGGTGGGATTTAGATAGAATACATGTACCGGCGGTACCTTTGGATTAAAGCAAAGGTGGGAGCTTGAGTCCCGTGAAGACAGGCATGCGATTCGACTTGAAACATTTATTGCGACTTGACTCTCCATCAGGCTATCGTGATTACACGCGACTTGAAAGAGCTAAGTACTGGAGTCGTGGTGAGGAGACATAAATCTAGCTTGCCTTATTTGCCACAAATTGCTTTCTAATATTTGATGAATTGGTGACTTTAACGAAACTTGACAATAAAGTCAGCCAGTTTGGACAAGACTCAAGGACTTTTACTTAAAGGGACAATAACACTCTTGCTGGCTTGGCAGCTCTAGAAAATAAATAATAGTCTTATTCTAAGTACCAGATGTTTATGTGTCCTACCTGTTGTGTAAATCATCCATTACATCATATTTTACTTGTCCAGAGGGTTCGAAAATATTTTAAAATCCAAGTCACATTTGAAAAGGTTTACGTTAACCTTTTCAAATCATGTAGTTGAATTTTTCCAATTTTTTAAATTAGGTGTGTTACGATGAAATTTGTATCATCAATTTATTTGAATATTGTAAAATAATTCAATTTGTTGACCAGAATAAAGATTGGGACATATTATTCAATTACAACAAGAGTGTTATTGGGGCTTTAAGCTAAATTATTGTAGTTAAATTAAATGTAGACTAAGCTTTGACTTTACATTATTGTCATATTATTATGATAAATAGTATAATAATAGTAATAGTAAGCCTATTATTTTTGTAATAAAAAACAAAGGCAAGGTCACTCACCAGTGAAGAAACTTGAAGGTTTCACGACAAACACGTATCCCATTGACATAATGTTCAGTTCTCGGGTGTTTACGTTCCTTTTGTTTTTTCTTTGATGACTGTGTGTAAGGATCATTCCTAAAAACACAACTTATTTTCCCTAGCAAAATCAGGTCCTTTTCAAAATCAGACAAAGATGACATGTTCATTCTTAATTCATAAACGAAATCCTTACTAAATAACTTAAAACAGGGTTCACCATTATTAAGTTTGCAGTTCTTACAACTGTATAATTCAATCTTACTCATTTCATGATCTTTTACATCTGAAAGAGCAGTATTGTTTACTTCTTTTGAGGATAATACCTTTTCCACTTCATCAACTACAGGTAGGCCTAGCTGAACGTCATTTTCATTGTTTTCAATGTCGGTGTCACTGTCAGAATCACAAGAGTCATTGACAAAATCAAAATCATGCTTCTCTACACAAACACTATCTTCGTCTGATTCATCTGACGATGCTACACAATCGTCGATACAAAAGAATTCTGTGACTAGATCACGAAATTCCTTTTTGTTCACCGCTTCGTGCAGATTACATGATGTTAGATTTGAGTTCAATGAGCGGGCAATATTCTCCTCCTTGGAAAATTCCATACCTCAAAGTAAGTTCATATTAGCTCTATTACATAAACAACGATTGGATATTAATATTCTAAAAAATTACGGTGTATTTTACTAAATGTCAGAAACGTCAAAACTGAGAAAGAAAAGGGTGATTGTTTTGACAGCGAAGACATTATTATTATCCATTTGTCATGCGCAAACGCGTCACCGCGAGATTTTAGCCAATCAGCGCATTCCATTTCGGGTCGTGACCCCATTTGGTCAACAAACCAGCAGACGATTGTTTATGTCGGATAGTGCTTTCTAATTGGATGATAACGTCTAAATATAGCCTTCATATTTTCATATAAGGATGGAGGGATTCCCAAGCGTCATGTAGATACCCGGATTAAGTGGATTTCCCTAATGAATGCCGCTGCATGCAACGCTGGAGTTTTGTTGATTTTGCCTTTTTTTTCTCTCAATTTTCATTTCTTTATATTGGGTTGACCAAATAAATGACAAAATAAGGTTATTTGTCGATAATATATTGGCTTGAGACTTTGGGAGATCAAAGTAGATAGGTTTAAGTACCCAACGACGTGATAAAATTTTTTTCGAAAATTTCAATGTATTTCACATATTTAGGCCTACAGCTCTAAATCGCTGTTTCCGACTTTAGACTCATTACGCTGGACTCGGTCACATTTTACTATTGGTACACGAATCGTGTACCATAATGCGTTTCAACCCCAGTTTTAAAAAGAGACTCGTGGAACGAGGCTAAACACACTGCACCAAATCAAACGGCATGTGTAGGCTGGCATAACCAGACGCTAGAAATTTGCGTCCGATTTAGAATGCTGGCTTATTTCACCGAACACAACTGATTTGAAATTAGAGTAGAAACGGAAACTATTGGATGTAAATCAATTTATACACATTCATATTACATTATTATATGCTTTGCGACCTACTTGTGTTAATTTCTAGGTCCCAAATGTTAGCGATTTAGCCCCTTTAATTATCACATTCAAAATAATCGTGCACTCTGCTTATTATTGATGAAAATCCAGGTATATTTAGGCAAAGTCGTTAACAAAAGCTCGGTGATCTCAAAACCAACTAAGGACTATAATAATGTCGAACCTTTTTAACGCCATAATTCAGCAGACGGTACTCGTCAAGGTCGTCAGACGTATTTTTCTGATGGCTTCCTTGTATTCAGTTTTAGCTTTACTCTGTTTTATAGAAAGAAGAACTTATGTCTTAATTTTGTATTCTTTCGCACGTTTGCTATGTTTGATCACTATTCGGGCTATTTAGTTTTACTTGGCTTTTTACTACAATTCACTTAAATTCTTAAATGGTTACACGTATAATTGTCATTAATGTGCCTGCATTTATATTTCACGTAGTACATACATATTGTGAACATTTCACTAAATTTTAAAGATCAATGTTTTAATAAAAAATCAAACGAGAAAGCGAAGGTAAAGTAGGTAGACGTAGAGACACTGGGTCGAGATCTCTGACATGTCAAATGAAATTGTTTTATAAACCTTTACGTCGGTCCATGGATCTTTATTATTATTTTATTAAACAATAAATATTTGGGTGAGAAAATATAATATTTGTCAGGGGCGGATCTAGGAATTTTGAAAAGGGGGGAGGTGCCGCAAAATGAGGGTACTACCGCGGAGACGGGGCACGCCCCTGAGAGGGGGGAGGGGTCCCCAAAGAAAATTATCCGTCATTTCCTTGCATCTGTAGCCATTCCAAGAGCTATTTGCTGATATTTTTGTCTAAAGTAAACAATCGGAACGGACATATTGGGTCTAAGAAAAGGCACTTTCAGCAGTAAAAAAGGGCACTGTTGAAAATTAGGGGTGTGGGGCGCCCCTCGCGCCCCCATTGAATCCGCCTCTGTGCACGTTTTAAAACAGTTTGACATAACATAACATGACGCGATAACATAGTGAACATCCGGGTATTAACGTTCATACTTCTCGGAACTAACATGGCGACCGTCGCTCCATTCCGGCGCAAATCTTTAACGTTGTAGCATTTAGTTCTATGGTTATAGCACAGAGTAAAAAATAACCTGAGTGGCGACTCGCATTACTCCCTATAGAAACAACTCTACGCGCAATGCATGATGGGATTCGTCTGTATACACACACACTGACAGTACGCTCAACGTTACGATACCTATATCGATGAACTAAACCTCTTTAATTTCGTAGTTTTATAGTATTTTCGGTATAAAAAATTACTGAGAATTATCACATACAGTCATGTTAGGTGTGTGTGTGTGTTTCGGGAATTAATAAAAAATGATTAATATTTTTAAAACATGCATATGAAATTGTGGCGGTTTACGAATTGGTTTATAAGGCCGTAAACTATTGTTGATTTTATTTTTTTTTTTTATTAACTTTAAACTAATCCACCAAATATTTGTTGTTTCGATTCCTAGATTTGAAATATACATTCCATAAACCTTAAAATGGCCCATTTGAAAATGTCAAAGAACCACGCCCTTTTTAATTTTTGAATAAAGACTATTTTACTCAAGCAATGATACAAATTTGTGAATAGTGTAGGCAAATATATACAGAATATGCAACAAAGATAAAATCAAATACAATTAAAATTTAACACCTTTGATTGGGGGGCCATTAAGGACTAATCCTACACAACAGAAAACTCATACGGGGATTAAAAGGAGGCGAAAGCTATTATTTATAAAAAGATCAGTGTATTAACACTATTAATGGAAAACCAATTAACCTGAGCTATAGAGAAACAATAATATAAAGAGAAGTGTGTATGTATAAGTAAACAAGAGTGGTCGTGATGCATGTGCAAAGAAATGATATTTTGAAATTAAGAAAAAATAAAAAAAAAAAAAAAAAAAAAAAAATAAAAAAATATATAAAATGTATAATCATGAAAGATATCCTGATATATCGATATAAACTGAAAATCGAGGATTGTAAAACGGGTTAAGTACTGAAAAGAAACATTATAAAATATATGATTAGATTATGTAAAAAAAAAAAAAACCACAAAAAACTGGATAAGCACTGAAAGAGAACAAAAGTATTGGAACCAATAAGCTGCAAGTCCTGAAAGATAAAGACGTATTTTACAGTATAAATCTGGAAGAAAGAAACCGTAAATATATTATTCCCACGTATTAAAGGTCATTGCATATGAACTATATTCTAACTGTAAAACTGGATAATTACTGCAAACCAAGATATGTAAAGTATATAACTAGACTGTGGAACTGGATAATCACTGAATTGTGTTAATTCTGAAAGCTGAAAATCATGAAAGAAACCTATTATTAGACTTAAACTGAAACCAATAAATGTGAAAAATTATCCTCCTACTGTTAAATTAGATAAGCGCTGAAAGTAAAGATATGTGCGTTGTATAATTAGACTGTGGAAATAGGATAATCACTGAAATAGAAATAAAGTATTAGAATTAATGTATAAGTTGGTCATAAGCCCTTGGTATAAATAGTCCGACATCCCGGTTTAACTTGGACTTGATCCGTTTTATATTGATGGCCTCAAGCAGTTTCCTGGTTTTCTTCTGGTGATGATGTACTTCAAGGGTTCTGGTTTGGTCCCACAGGATTGTATGATCTGCGTTGTTAATAATATGCTCTGCTACTGCCGAGGGATTGGTGGAAGTTAGTGACTTGTGTTCTTTTATTCGTACATCAAGTGGTCGCTTCGTTTCCCCCAAATATTTTCCGAGGCATGAGCATGTTATTTCGTAAATGCATCCTTTTGGCTGTGGGGGGTTGGTTTGTGTTGGTCTACCATTGGCTTGCAGTAAATTCTGTATGGTTCTGCCGCTAGAGAAGGTCACGTCTATGCCCACTTCTTTTTTCATCAACCTTCTGATCTGGTAGGAGATTTTGCCGTGGAACGGGATGGTTATTCTGATTCCAGAATGGTCAGTATTTGGCGTTCTTGGCTTGTGTTGGTTCTCTGTGGTTGTGGTGATGACGTCATTAACTAGTTGGGTGGGGTAACTGTTGTTGTTTATGAAGACGTTCCTTAAATGCTCTAATTCCCCGGGTAAACTTCCTTCATCACATATCTTAGTGGCGCATCTGGTTAGAGTGGTGATGATGGATTTCTTAATTTGATGTGAATGATTTGAATTATAGTGAATATATTGATCAGTGTGAGTTGGTTTCCTATAAACAGCTGTGGAGAACTTGATATCAGATTTAGTCACTAAGACATCAAGGAATGGGAGACTGTCGTTCGTTTCTGTTTCCATTGTGAATTTTATCCTCGTTTGCCGACTGTTCAGGTGTTGGAGTAGGGTATCTGGGTTGTCGTTTTGGTTGAGGACCACAAATGTATCATCGACTTTCCGATACCAACAAAGGGGTTTGATGGGAGTAGACTGTAATGCATCAGTTTCAAACCTGGTCATGAATACTTCGGACAGTAGTGGCGAAAGTGGGTTACCCATAGGCAGGCCATGTATTTGTTGATAATATTCATCACCCCATCTAAAGTACGTGGCAGTTATGCAGAGACGTAAAAGTTGAATGATATTATCAGTGGTTAGATTGGTGTCCAGAGGGGTCTCTAATTCATTGATTTTCTTTTTAAGTATTTGGAGTGTCTGAGCTGTGGGGATATTTGTAAACAAGTCTACTACATCATAGGAAAGAATGGTGCCGGTTGGTGGGACTGATGCCAGTTTATTGCAAAAGTCATTGGAGTCGGCAATGAAGGATTCTGCAGATTTTCCAAGTGGGGCCAAAAGACGGCTTAAGAACTTTGCTGTATTGTAATAAACTGAATCTCGGGAACAAACCAATAAGCGAGCCTTGACCGGGTTCTTATGAATCTTAATGGTGGCTCGTGCATATGGTGGTCTGGGGTGAGAGGGATTCAGATTATAGTAAAGTGCTGGCGTGATCTGCTTTTTGTCTTTCAATGTGGTGAGTAGTTTCCGCAGCTTGGTTTCATGAATGGCTGTGGGATCTTTTCTCATTCTTTGGTATGTTTTGGTGTCTTGAAGTAGGTTGTTCACAGTATCCACATAGTCATTGGTGTCCATAATTACAGTAGCTTTACCTTTGTCAGCAGGTATGATGGTGATTTTGGAGTCTGCTTTCAATTCTTTTAGGGCTAGCTGCTGCGATTTGGTTAGATTATCGGTTTGGGGTTTAGCTTTCAAAAGAATATTCGAGATCTGATGCCTGAGGTAATCCACCTTACCACCTGGTGCCAGTTGACGTAAACCCTTTTCTATGTTTGCAATGTAATCGTCATGATTCTTCGGTTTAGAAATAGGCCTTTGGATAATAGAGTTATTTGGTCATCGGAGAGGTTAACAGTCTACTCCCATCAAACCCCTTTGTTGGTATCGGAAAGTTGATGATACATTTGTGGTCCTCAACCAAAACGGCAACCCAGATACCCCACTCCAACACCTGAACAGTCGGCAAACGAGGATAAAATTCACAATGGAAACAGAAACGAACGACAGTCTCCCATTCCTTGATGTCTTAGTGACTAAATCTGATAACAAGTTCTCCACAGCTGTTTATAGGAAACCAACTCACACTGATCAATATATTCACTATAATTCAAATCATTCACATCAAATTAAGAAATCCATCATCACCACTCTAACCAGACGCGCCACCAAGATATGTGATGAAGGAAGTTTACCCGGGGAATTAGAGCATTTAAGGAACGTCTTCATAAACAACAACAGTTACCCCACCCAACCAAAGCCCTGTATAGGGAAAGTTACGACAACTCATTTACAGGCGCCATTGTGGGTCCCAACTATGACGCCATAAAAACTATGACGTCATTGCGTCATATAGCTTTACTAAACAAAACGCTTTATCTTTTTCTTCTGGTTACGTTTTACGGGCTACAATTTATAATAAACAAATTGGAAAGAAACCAATGCTGTTTGGTTCAATGATAAAAATGTCAGACAAATTCATACTCAAAATCGGCCGAATTCGGCCAAGGAAAAAATGACGTGATTAACATAATTCAATACGGCGTCGCTCTCTCCGGAGATTATTGGAGAGCGATATCTCGTAATCAGTGTCTTTCAGTGGTGGGAGGATAAATAATTTCTTTTTAAATTCCTCAAACACAGCTACCAGGACGGATCGGGGGTCGTGGGCATCTAAACTGTAGTTCGGGTATAGAGTCTCCAAACCATGACACTGAGAGTCTAAACCATGATGTATCCTGTAGTTCGGTCAGTCTCTAAACCATGATCTACCAGGTCGTCTCCAAAACATGATGTACCCTGTAGTTGGGATAAACCATAGTTTTGTAAATATGAATTGTAGCCTGCGATATGTTAACCCAGAAATGATATGAATATATTGTTATCGCGCTTTAATTATCTGGATGCAGGATCGCACTTCACGCAAACCCAAGAAAATCTTAAAGATAAATCTGCGGACAAGACAGAAAATAGACATTGCAAAAAATAAACAAATCATAGTGGGAAAAATCATAATTTATTCAGCTCAACATATAAGACGTACAATGCCGTCTTGTTGCATACCATTTATATAGTTGAATCATATCATAAAAATATCTTATTTCATGTAGGCCTAGTCTTACGTATTTGTCAACATCCAGGTGAACTTGCTCTATTGCTCCATTTAGCCTATTCAGAATTGTTCAGATGTATCTGATTTTTAAATTTATTTAATACATAGCGCTCTTATCAGTCTTATCTGGTGATCTTCTATTTTATTTTCTTATGAATAAGTTATTATATAACAATAATATACTCTTTGTGTTGTATAATAATAATGATAGTATGTTCAGCTATAAATTTCGTTTTAAAAATATATGTTTTATCTCCAATAGAATATTTTTCGCAGAAATCTATGACATATCTACCCACATCCTGTATGTCTGGGCAGCCAATTGCGACACAACACGTAGGTACTTGGGACCCAAGATGGCGTCTTTTTACACATAACGTCATATTTTCATGACGTCACGTGAATTTTCTGGCTTCACAGTTGTCGCAACTTTATCTATATACGGCTTTGCACCCAACTAGTTAATGACGTCATCACCACAACCACAGAGAACCAACACAAGCCAAGAACGCCAAATACTGACCACTCTGGAATCAGAATAACCATCCCGTTCCACGGCAAAATCTCCTACCAGATCAGAAGGTTGATGAAAAAAAAAGTGGGCATAGACGTGACCTTCTCTAGCGGCAGAACCATACAGAATTTACTGCAAGCCAATGGTAGACCAACACAAACCAACCCCCCACAGCCAAAAGGATGCATTTACGAAATAACATGCTCATGCCTCGGAAAATATTTGGGGGAAACGAAGCGACCACTTGATGTACGAATAAAAGAACACAAGTCACTAACTTCCACCAATCCCTCGGCAGTAGCAGAGCATATTATTAACAACGCAGATCATACAATCCTGTGGGACCAAACCAGAACCCTTGCAGTACATCATCACCAGAAGAAAACCAGGAAACTTCTTGAGGCCATCAATATAAAACGGATCAAGCCCAAGTTAAACCGGGATGTCGGACTATTTATACCAAGGGCTTATGACCAACTTATACATTAATTCTAATACTTTATTTCTATTTCAGTGATTATCCTATTTCCACAGTCTAATTATACAACGCACATATCTTTACTTTCAGCGCTTATCTAATTTAACAGTAGGAGGATAATTTTTCACATTTATTGGTTTCAGTTTAAGTCTAATAATAGGTTTCTTTCATGATTTTCAGCTTTCGGAATTAACACAATTCAGTGATTATCCAGTTCCACAGTCTAGTTATATACTTTACATATCTTGGTTTGCAGTAATTATCCAGTTTTACAGTTAGAATATAGTTCATATGCAATGACCTTTAATACGTGGGAATAATATATTTACGGTTTCTTTCTTCCAGATTTATACTGTAAAATACGTCTTTATCTTTCAGGACTTGCAGCTTATTGGTTCCAATACTTTTGTTCTCTTTCAGTGCTTATCCAGTTTTTTGTGGTTTTTTTTTACATAATCTAATCATACATTTTATAATGTTTCTTTTCAGTACTTAACCCGTTTTACAATCCTCGATTTTCAGTTTATATCGATATATCAGGATATCTTTCATGATTATACATTTTATATATTTTTTTATTTATTTTTTTTTTTATTTTTTTTTATTTTTTCTTAATTTCAAAATATCATTTCTTTGCACACGCATCACGACCACTCTTGTTTACTTATACATACACACTTCTCTTTATATTATTGTTTCTCTATAGCTCAGGTTAATTGGTTTTCCATTAATAGTGTTAATACACTGATCTTTTTATAAATAATAGCTTTCGCCTCCTTTTAATCCCCGTATGAGTTTTCTGTTGTGTAGGATCAGTCCTTAATGGCCCCCCAATCAAAGGTGTTAAACTTTAATTGTATTTGATTTTATCTTTGTTGCATACTCTGTATATATTTGCCTACACTATTCACAAATTTGTATCATTGCTTGATAAAGACGAGAGCATCCTCGTCGAAACGTCGTCGCTTAGTATCAAACTCAGTAATTGTGTATCCATAAAATTGTACCTTGTGTTAATATGTTCAATTACTAAATGCCAATCAAAGAAGATATTTTACTCAACATGATTTATTTTCTCTCAAAGAAAAATACCACTGTCTTCTAGAGCGTATTACTTAATTAAGTATGCTTTCATTAAAATTTTAAATAATAATTTAAGAATATTAAAATTGAATTTTTTAAATAGCCCTATAACATTTTCCAATAAACAGATTTGAGCCGTTGGTTATGCTGACTCCCTGTCTTCTTTTATGATTTTTGTTCTTTTAATTAATGTTGGCTTTAATTTTTAAAAAATGAAAAAAAATATTTTATTTTCAATAGTTTTACATTTTTCAATAAACATATTTGAGTTGATTAGTTTCTCTTTTTACTAAACCAAAAACAACTTGAAATTGAATATTTTGCATATTGCTCTGGGTGCCATGTAATGTTTTGACCGCCTTTATATAGACCCCCTAATACCACGAAATTGTCCATTTTACACCACTGCATAAGAATATCTTTTTTTAAATTATTATCAATCTGAAGTGTGCTCTAGATATCATGACATTAGGTCTGATCTGTGTTCAGAGTTACTTTTATTTTTGTGATATTTTTGTCAACTGGTTATTTAGAAATAGAAAATTTAATTTATACTGTGTAATATAATGGAATTATTTAGAAATAGAACATTTAATTTATACAGTGTTCTATTTTGGAATTTATATGTGGTCGGATTAAGGCCTACATTAAAACTATTAAAAGGGAAAATGTGATTTTGAATAGCATAACAGTATTAGGCTTAGGCCTACTGTTTTATTTAAAGTTTATTGCAACTGATAATTGAGCAAAACAGTATTTTTGTTAGGAAATTTGGAAAGGCGTATTACAGATACCATAAACTTAACACTTTGTTTACCACAAGTAATTGTAGGCCTATATAGAATCGCATATTTCGATACAGAATCTTAGAAAAAATTAGGCTTGTTCATTATATCATATGCCAGAATCCAATTCGCCAGAAAATATAGTTAATTCCCTCAAACACGATTCTTTTTCAATTTCTTTAAATGGTAGCATAGGCCTTTTATATTATGGAATGTATAAAGAATATGTGCAGCTTGTGCAGACTTAATGGGTAAAGCTTACTATTTAAAATTTGATCCTTTAAAAAAAACACAACTAGACATGTAATTCTAAAATTACGAAAATACTAGATAGCAATTAAGCGATGGTAAAGAATGCAAGGAATGGGTTTGGTTACATCAGAGCGCAACTACTTCTTGTCCTGCGTACGTGAAAGTATTAAAAAAAAGGCCTATAATTATAATAACAGAATATTGATATTATTAATACTTTTATTAGACCTATGACATGTCATTGAGTCAGGTGGCGCGGTTTCAATTCCCCGCTTGTACGTGACAAGAGGTAGTGTCGTCTGTCGAACATCGTGGGTTTTCTCCGGGTCTTCTAGTTTCCCCTCACTGCTAAAAAAAGACCCATACATACCTGTATTACTGTAAGTGAATTATTGAAATAAAAATTAACCATGTAAATCCCGACTAGGAGCATAGATCTACTTCTCGGGCAGTACTCTGTAGGCTACTGACAGTAGGCCTACAGACTGGTTCAAGTTGCCTACTTTAACTTGGAATAGGCCCCCGGAAAAATGCCAATTAACCAATCAAATATGAAAACATCTTTCACCAAATATGTACTCTTACAAAATAACATTTTTGATAATATATATATTGCTGTTATTATAACCTATTATGTTATTATGGCTCAGTATTTATTATATATTTATAGCACTAGGCCCACATAGTAAAACTCTGTGCTAGGCCTAGCACTCGACGATGACTCGTATCGTACTCATCATAGCAGACAACGCGACATAGACTGAGATGTTTTTCTTCGGGAAATCTAAAGAATTTTAATCCCTTAATAGTACCTAAAATTAAAACACCCTGCGTAGGACCTACTCTGGGTACCATATCCACCACTCAGATGTTTACATTTTCTTTTGTTCTACTGCGAAACATCTTCTTTAGCCGCCATGTTTAGTGACATTACAGACGAGACCCAAGATGCAATGCGCGACCTCTTCCGTATGCAAATGAAGAAGTCTCCACTCTGGTTATTTTTACTCTGTGGTTGTAGTTTACTCTGTGTTGTAGTCATGCGAGTCACGTGATCAGTGCGGACTCTACTTTCTATATATATATATATATATATACAACTCCATATGGTATTATCCAACTGATATTTTGTCAAGGTAAGTAAATATAAATGTCCCCAAAAATTATTTATATATTTGAAAAGAAAAATAAAAAGCCTTCAATGTCTAATTACGGGTCCCAATACGAAATTCCAGATATAATGCTATATATCAGTAGAAACTGTCACATCATTGACACGGGGGGAATCACGCCGGAAATCCAGATGAATTTTCTCGGCCAATGCAGGGATCAAACACCTGACCGTCTTACCAACTTAGCCACCGTGACCCCCAGGGTGATCAAAGAGCAATGGTACAAAAATCTATTAAATGATGGGGTAGGGGAAATGAAATGGAGTTTAACGTCCTACAGTTCTGCACCTAAACTGGGCTAATGAAGACGGGCCGAGGCCATACAGTGTGCTAGGAGGGAAATTTTGCCCTGGCAGCGGCGCTACGACCTACTCTTATATCGAATTCCAACTGCCAAGGGATCCTTTACGTGCAAGCCAAAGTGTACACGAGATATCGGTTTTTCGTCCTATCCGAACTACAAGACAGCTGTCCTTGTCAGACACTCCATCCTGCATCACTGACAAGGGATAACCACGGCGGAAAATCTGGATGAACTTTCTTGGCCAATGCAGGGATCAAGCCAGCGTCCTACCCACTGCATTTCCAATCCAGCTCCGGTCCGACTCGGGAGCAGACATGACACACGGCAGGTTGTGTATCCTTAAATGCGGTTTTTCAAGCGGAAGGGCTCTCTTTTCAACATGGCACATGACTATGAAAGGGCGAAAATTGGAATTCCCCTATCCATTTTTAGCTTTTAGCTGTGCGGGCCACCCAAACCACTATGAAGGTTATCAAAATACTGGCTATAATATTAACAGGCGCGGATCCAGATGGGGGATTTGGGGGGTCCAAACCCCGCCCTGCTCAGCTACATAAAAGAAATAATGCCTTGCATCAATGAAATTACATCACAAAGTGATTCTACATCAGTATAAAAATGATTTCTCTGTTTAAAAAGCTCAATTTGTATGTATGCCTATGTAATTTAGAGACGATGATGGCAAATTTCCGTAACAGAAACCTGGCAAACCCCCTCCTGCAAAAATTCCTGGATCCGCACCTGATTAAGCGTCCCGGTAGAACATAGATAGTATTGTATAATTATATAGTTGTTCGCCGTTCGTTGTCTCGTCGGAAAGCAGTTTTATTTAAGTTCACATATAGTTTATGTCATATTAATTGTCAGGGGCGTAAATGTGGGGGGGGGGGCACCCCCCCCCCAGCAAAAAAAATAGTTGGTCGCAAAATCAGTGCAGTCGGTCGCAAAATAGGAGTAGTCGGTATCAAAATAAGTACTCACTGTATACTCACGCAAAACTTTAGTATAATAATAGTCGGAGGTAAACACAAACTAGGTCATTTCAGGACTAACATATGGTTTCAATTTTATTTCAATAATTCGCTGGCGGGTAGGAGTCTTTAGCAGTGGGAGGAAACCGGAGTGCCCGGAGGAAACCCACGAGGTTGAGAATGCGCCCCTATCTCAATGCCACATATGCTCACACCAGGGCTCGAAACCACAGCCGCAAGCCAGAGGTGACCGGCCAGCTAGAGGTCGAAGCGCGGCACTCTAGACCACAAGGCCATCCCAACCCCCCAAAATAGGAGCAGTCGATATCAAAATATGTGCTAACTCATTCTGTTGTGAGTATGTTAGTCTAACAACAAAATTTCACCCAGGAAGAAAAATAGTCGGTCTCAAAATAAGTGCAGTCAGTGCAGTCGGTCTCGAACACGATGCCAGAATAGATCCCAAATACTGTGTATTTGTGTGAATCCATGAGACTAAATTGCATAGGTCAATCTTATTTTGTTGCGAGCATGTTGGTTTAACAACAAAATTTCACCCAGGGAGAAAAATAGTCGGTCACAAAAAGTCACAAAGATAGGCTGGCACTGCCAGGCAGGATACGCCCACATTTTCGAGAGATGGATAGAGAACAAGCAATACCGAAAGTGATTTTTCCTACATCTTTAAGTCCTGTATTTCATACTGTATTGGGAGCAGCCATTTAGTTGGTCAGTTCCAGTCTGATATTCATGAAATTCGAAGTCGACAATGGTTATGGTGTGACGATACACAACCTAGAAATGCGACTTTTTCGCAAAATCTGATAAGAATTGTGACCTGTAGAGAGTCCACAACCATGATATACCATATTTTTACACTATTCGCGTACAAACGGCGACCATTTCATCCGGCAATTTTGGTACGATTTTCATGAAATTAGAACTCAACCTTCCTCATCAAAATCGAATTAAAATTGTGACCTATACAGGGTCCACAACCATGATATACCATTTTTTAAACCATTTTGTCTGTCAATTTTGGTCCGATTTTCCCGAAATTCACACTCAGCCTTCCTTACGGTGTAACGGTGATATAATCAAACGTTTTTTTTAAATCGGATAATAATTGTGACCTCCAGAGGGACCACAAGCTAAAGAAAGGGGGATTTTGCGTATAACCAGGGGCCATAATTCAGGAAGTTACGATCCGATATGCACAAATATCGAAAAGAACCAAGATCTTTGGGTTATAACCATGAATTTCAAGTTTCATCAAAATCGAATTAAAATTGTGACCTTTACAGGGTCCACAACCTTGATATACCATTTTTTAACAGTATTCGCGTACAAACGGTGGCCATTTTGTATGGCAATTTTGGTCTGATTTTCCCAAAATTGGAACTCAACCTTCCTTACGGAGTAACAGTAATATAATCAAACGTTTTTTTAAATCAGATAATAATTGTGACCTCCAGAGGGACCACAAGCTAAAAAGATAGGTTGGCACTGCCAGGCAGGATACGCCCACATTTTTGGGAGATGGATAGAGAACAAGCAATATCGAAAGTGATTTTTCCTACATCATTAAGTCCTGTATTTCATACTGTATTGGGAGCAGCCATTTTGTTGGTCAGTTCCAGTCTGATATTCATGAAATTCGAAGCCGACAATGATTATGGTGTGACGGTACACAACCTAGAAATGTTACTTTTCGTCAAAATCGAATAAGAATTGTGACCTGTAGAGAATCCACAACCATGATATACCATATTTTTACACTATTCGCGTACAAACGGTGACCATTTCGTCCAGCAATTTTGGTACGATTTTCACGAAATTTGAACTCAACCTTCCTTACGGTGCAACAGTAATATAATCAGAGTTTTTTTTTAAATCAGATAATAATTGTTCGAGAGATAGACAGAGAACAAGCAATACCGAAAGTGATTTTTCCTGCAATCAAAGGCCATAATTCATTAAGTTACAATTTGATATGCGCAAATATCAAAAAGAATAAAGATCTTTAGGTTATAAACAAGCATTTCAGGTTTCATCAAAATTGAATTAAAATTGTCACCTTTACAGGGTCCACAACTTTGGCATACCATATTTTTACACTGTTCGCGTACAAACGGCGGCCATTTTTTCTGGCAATTATGGTCCAATTTTCTCGAAATTCGAACTCAACCTTCCGTAGGGTGTAACGGTGATAGAGTCAAACGTTTTTTCAAATCGGATAATAATTGTGACCTCCAGAGGGACCATAGGCGATTTTTCGGACAATCAGGGGCCATAATTCAGGAAGTTACGATCCGATATGCGCAAATAACGAAAGGAACCAAGATCTTTGGGTTATAACCATGCATTTCAAGTTTCATCAAAATCGAATTAAAATTGTCACCTCTACAGGGTCCACAACCATGATATACAATTTTTTAACAGTATTCGCGTACAAACGGCGGCCATTTTGTATGGCAATTTTATTCCGATTTTCCGGAATTTAAACACAACCTTCCTTACGGTGTAAAGGTAACATAATCAACCGTTCTACTAAATCGGATAATAATTGTGACCACCAGAGAGACCACAAGCTAAAATAAGGCGATTTTGCGTATAATCAGGGGCCATAATTCAGGAAGTTACGTTCAGATATGCGCAAATATCGAAATGAACCAAGATCTTGGGGTTATAACCATGAATTTCAAGTTTCATCAAAATCGAATAAAAAATGTGACTTCTACAGGGTCAACAACCTTGATATACCATTTTTTAACAGTATTCGCATACAAACGGCGGCCATTTTGTATGGCAATTTTCGTCCGATTTTCCCGAAATTCGAACTCAACCTTCCTTAGGGTGTAACGGTGATATAATCAAACGGTTTTTTTAAATCGGATAATAATTGTGACTTCCAGAGGGACCACAAGCTAAAAAGGATGATTTTTCGGACAACCAGGGGCCATAATTCAGGAAATTACATTCCGATAGGCGCAAATATCGAAAGGAACCAAGATCTTTGGGTTACAAACTTGCATGTCAAGTTTCATCAAAATCGGTTCAAAATTGTGACCTCTATAGAGTCCACAAGCTAAAAACGTGATTTTTCGTACAATCAGGGGCCATAATCCATGAAGTTTTCATCCGATACATGCCAATATCAAAAGCGGCCGAGATCTTTTGGGGATAAACCTATATTTCAAGTTTCGTCAAAATCGGATAAGAATTATGACCTGTAGAAAGTCCACAAACAAATTGTGGACGGACGGACGTCCGGACGGACAGGGGCGACGAAATAATACGTCCACATGAAAGTGGGCGTATAAAAAGGTCTGTCTCAAAAACAATGCCAGAAAAGATCCCAAATACTACGTATTTGCGTGAATCCGGGTGCCTAAATTGCATATGTCACACAAAACTATACGATAAAATAACCATGTCTGCTTGTCACTCTTATTCTTGTGATATCTTATTCAGTTGTGATAAGAACGTCCTTGTGCTTAGATTTTAAGTAGACTTCAGTGTAAGCACAAGTACGTTATTATGTGTTCCTACAAAAAACTTAAGCGCAACTTTGTTCTTATCTAAGCACAAGTCTCAAGCAAGGTATAGGGCTTATTTCTGCTTCAATCAAGGTGGCTGACAGTTAGTTACCCCACGGCATTTCCTATATCTTTTGATACGTAGGAGACAATTTGAAGGCAGAGAAAATCCTTTAGAAACATATTCTCGAGAAGTATGCTATAGAAAATTTTGCTTCTGCCCTGAAACCATTTTATATGTAATTCGCATACCAAAACTGTCTTTATGACGTTTGCGAGCACCATAGTCTCATGTTACAAGTCACAATGTGCTTAGACTTGTACTTGACTTGTGCTTACCACGGCTGGGGTAATGGTAATGGTAATGGAATGTAATCATTACATTTTTTAAGTAATGGCCATGTAATGAGTAATGGAAGATTTCAAAAGTAATTAGTAATGGAAATGTAATTAATTACATTCCAAAAATCATGTAATGGTCAATTACATTTCAATTACTTTTCAATTACATTTTATCGCGCATATCAATATTTCCATGTGATAAACATCAAATTTTATAGCCCCAAAGAAGAAAATTAAGTGTATCTGACACAAAATTTAAAAAAAAAAGATTTAAATCAGATTTAATAAATTATAATAAGAAGGCATTCAACATTTTCTTTTATTACTTTTTATGTAGGACCCTTCTTTAGACATGTAGCCTAAAAAGTGACAAACCAAACAATGGCTTTCAAGCATCTCATTATTTTATGGTTATCAGTTATACAATGTATTATAGATAGACTATTTGGATTGATTATGAATTTCATAAGATTACTTATTAAAGGAGCTAAATTGCTATTTTCTGGACCCAGAAATTGACCCAAATACATATAATAATGTAATATGAATACATATAAACTGATTTACATTCAATCATTTCTGTTTTTATTGTAATTTCTAATCAGTTATATTCGACCATGAAACTGTCTGTCACATGAAAATTTGCCTTGATGTTATAATTTATAGAAATAACAATTCATAAACAAATATCTATTAAAGTGATGCAAGGATTATTTTGAGTTTGATTTTGTAGGCTGTTCATGGCAGAAAATTATGTTCTCTTTTTAATTTCTATGTGAAAAATGATTTTTATTTATATACCGTAGTCATAAAGTAATGGGTGATGGTAAATAATTACTTTCAATGTAATGGGTAATGGTAATTAATTACATTGCTAAAAATGAAAAATAGGTTGCCAGGCAACGAAACATACGCCCACACAGCAGCCAAATCGTCCGGGCAGTCAACAAGAGTTGTCACATATTAAGGAATTATCAGAAAATCATTAGAATTTGTTTGGTTTTTATAATCAAACCTGTTTTTTTTTAAATCAGATAATAATTGTGACCTCCAGAGGCACAACAAGCTAAAAAGGGTGACTTTTCGTACAATCAGGGGACATAATTCAGGAAGTAATGACCCGATGGGCGCAAATATCGAAAGGGACCAAGATCTTTGGGTTATAAACATACATGTCAAGTTTCATCAAAATCGATTCAAAATTGTGACCTTTATAGGGTCCACAACCTTGATATAACATATTTTCACACTATTCGTGTACAAACGGCGGC
Organism: Patella caerulea; assembly: GCA_036850965.1. Classification (NCBI taxonomy): domain Eukaryota; kingdom Metazoa; phylum Mollusca; class Gastropoda; family Patellidae; genus Patella; species Patella caerulea. The sequence continues at coordinate 40,535,829 of JAZGQO010000001.1, read as the reverse complement.
CATTTTGTCCGTCAATTCTAGTCAGATTTTCACGTAATTCGAACTCTCTCTTCATTACCATGTAACGGTGATATAGTCAAACGTTTTTTTAAATCGGATAATAATTTTGACCTCCAGAGGGACCAAAAGCGAACAGGGGCCATAATTCAGGAAGTTACGATCCGATGGGCGCAAATATCGAAAGGAACCAAGATCTTTCGGTTATAAACATACATGTCAAGTTTCATCCAAATCGGTTCAAAATTGTGACCTCTATAAGGTCCACAACCTTGATATAACATATTTTCACACTATTCGCGTACAAATGGCGGCCATTTTGTCCGTCAATTTTGGTCCGATTTTCACGAAATTCGAACTCAACCTTCATAACCATGAAACGGTGATATAATCAAACGTTTTTTTAAATCGGATAACAATTTTGACCTCCAGAGGGACCACAAGCTAAAAAGGGCGATTTTTCGGACAATCAGGGGCCATAATTCAGGAAGTTACGATCCGATTGGTGCAAATATCGAAAGGAACCAAGATCTTTGGGTTATAAACATGCATGTCAAGTTTCATCCAAATCGGTTCAAAATTGTGACCTCTACACTGTTCACAACCTTGATATAACATATTTTCACACTATTCGCGTACAAATGGCAGCCATTTTGTCCGTCAATTTTGGTCCGATTTTCACGAAATACAAACTCAACCTTCATAACCATGGCACGGTGATATAATCAAACGGTTTTTTAAATCGGATAACAATTTTGACCTCCAGAGGGACCACAAGCTAAAATGGGCGATTTTTCGGACAATCAGGGGCCATAATTCAGGAAGTTACGATCTGATTGGCGCAAATATCGAAAGGAACCAAGATCTTTGGGTTATAAACATGCATGTCAAGTTTCATCCAAATCGGTTCAAAATTGTGACCTCTACAATGTTCACAACCTTGATATAACATATTTTCACACTATTCGCGTACAAATGGCGGCCATTTTGTCCGTCAATTTTGGACCGATTTTCACGAAAATTCGAACACAACCTTCATAACCATGAAACGATGATATAATCAAACGGCTTTTTAAATCGGATAACAATTTTGACCTCGAGAGGGACCACAAGCTAAAAAGGGCAATTTTTCGGACAATCAGGGGCCATAATTCAGGAAGTTACAATCCGATTGGCGCAAATATCGAAAGAAACCAAGATCTTTGGGTTATAAACATGCATTTCAAGTTTCATCCAAATCGGTTCAAAATTGTGACCTGTACACTGTTCACAAGCTAAAAAACGTCATTTTTCGTACAATCAGGGGCCATAACCCATGAAGTTACGGTCCGATACATGCCAATATCGAAAGGAACCGAGATCTTAGGGTGATAAACCTATATTTCAAGTTTCATTGAAATCGGATAAAAATTGTGACCTGTAGACTGTTCACAAACAATTGTGGACGGACGGACGTCCGGCCCGTCCGGACGGACGGACGGACGAACAGGGGCGACGACAATATACGTCCACATGAAAATGTGGGCGTATAAAAAGTAATTGTAATGATTACATTTAAAAAGTAATGGTAATGTAATTAATTACATTGGCAATGTAATGGCCCCGGCCCTGGTGCTTACGTAAGAACGGTCTTGAGAATTTTCAAGAGACGGTATTTTATTAAGATTCTTACGTAAGAAAAAGTGAAGCATAACTTTGTGCTTACTCACAAATTTTCTAGGAACCTGGACCTGGTTTAGCGGCCATTTTAAACTGAACAAAAATTTGCATGGCAGTTGGGTTTAATCAAATCATATAATTATAGAGTACGGCTTCACCTTTACTTCAATTCGAATTTAATTTTATGTTAAGCTGAGTACAGCACAGTTTGGGGGTCAGTGTAATTGGAAATTAAAGGAGTTCTGGGGCGGATCTAGGAATTTTGAAAGTGGGGGGGAGGGGCGCAAAATGCGGCACCTGTAGCCATTCCAAGAGCTATTTGGCTGATATTTTCGTCTAAGTAAACGTTCGGAAGGGACATATTTAGGTCGGAGAAAGGGCACTTTCAGCAGTAAAAAAGGGCATGTTGAAAATTAAGGGGGGGGGGGGGGGCGCCCCTTGCGCCCCCACTGTATCCGCCTTTGGAGTTATAGGCCAATAACTTGATTGTAGTCAAATGACTACAAAACTTGTTCAAAGGAAGACCTTTAGATGAAAGACATCAGTAGTTGAACCATTTCTACATTGCCGTGTGTGCAGGCGAGATTGTGAACAAATTTAAAGTATCTTGTATAATTGTTGTGGTGTGTCGTTTCATTTTGAAAATGAAAATTTGACTGAGTTGGAGTACGACTTTTTTTTCGCCACCCGTCGGTCGCCTGATCACTAGTTTATCTGACCAGAGAACAAAATGTCAAACGAACGTACTTGCGAACCTAAACGAAGTACCCCTGTAAGCGTCTAAGTAGCGATTCCTTGTGGGGGATTTTGGGGACAATATTCAGGCATCGATCGTAGAGATAAATGGAGCTGATCGGATGCCGTCTATCGCCCAATCACTAGTCTTTCCAACCGCAGAGAGGAAAGTGTCAAATGAACAGACTTGCGAACCTCAATGAAGTCCCCAATAATTTGAAAAGTTGACTGCCCGAAATGCAGTGTGGACGTATCACAAAAACCAGACCAGATTTAGGGGGGGGGGGGCAAAAGTGCCCACTTGGCGTCGCCACTGTGTATAAGATTACCATTATATGGGGGAGAGGGGGATAAATGTATTTTGGGGCACAGAAATCACTTGGTTCAAAATTGACCTGAAAAGTGTTTTTTCAAGTTTTTCGTTCAATACCAATATCGTCATTCAAAATAATAAATTATAATAGTACTTTTTTAGAGATCTAGAAATGTTCATAAAACAACATAATCATGTTTAGATATTTATTCTTATAATATGAGCGGGATAGATATCTTCTTGATGGCTGATCAACAGCTCGCATAGGCGTACGAGCCGGGGCAGAGGGACAGCTGCCTCCCTAACTTTCGGGCAAGCTGACTTTTCGGGCAGACGGGAAAAGTGAGAAAAAAAATTATTTCATTTACTTGGCAAAATAAAGTGCCCGAAACCTGAAATTTTTTCGGGCATTTCTTTTTTGCTTACCTAACATCCCTAATAAAACACCAATTTTACTCTTCTTTTAATTGAATAACACGAATTTGTACTGAGTTGACTATGGATTAAAACATTTTGTTTGGAGTCACTCTACTTTGTGCGACATTTTTCGGGCATCGATTAGTATTTGTGAATGCAGCTGCAACACATAGGCACTTGAAGGGATTAAAATAAAACTTCTTACTACTGCTTGACTATATAGCAGGCCTATAGTATATGTACAAGGTATGTCAGAGGCCATCTTTGTTATGACTTGTTGGCTAAATTCCGTCTGCTAACATCTCACAATACTCACTAGTTCTAAGACTTTCCATTATACACCCTCCAAAATAGTTAAATTGTCATTTTATAGCGTAATTAATTATAAATCAAACTTAAAGTGTGTTCACTCGGCTATTCATATCTTCAATCATCTTCAACGGACCGGAATTACGACGAAATCAGGTCAAAAGAAGTCTGTATAATGATAGGTTTATAAAGGGACTGGGTGATACAGACTTCTTTTGATCTGATTTCGTCGTAATTCCGGTCCGTTGAAGATGATTGAAGATGTGAATAGCCGAGTGAACACACTTTAAGTTTGATTTGTAATTAATTACGCTATAAACAATTTAACTACAGAAAAACGTGATTGCAGCCGTCAAACATTCCAAAATTTTCTCGCGTGGGATGGGGTGGGGGCTGAGTTAATATGTTTTTGATTTATATTCCCAGATCTCTTGAAAAACACCATTATAATTTTAATATTTTGAACGAAAACGCTAACGAGATACCACTTTAAGCTCAATTATGAACAAAATGATTTTTGTCCACAAAAACAGGCGCGGATCCAGGGGAATCAAAACAGTTGTCAAGGGGCACCATAAACTCTTTTTTAAAGATGGACAGTCCTGGAAATTTATGCTTGATTAATATATTATGTCAACATAACGACCCTCCACCCCCCACCCCCATTGTAGACGTTTGACCCCCTATATCTCAAAAACACTGCCTCAAACCCCACATCACCACGCAGATTCGGAATCTACACAAGAAACTGTTCTAGAAAAACTTGGCCTCATAAATTCACAGCTCGGGTGGTACATTAATTCACAGCTCGGGTGGTACATTAAGTGACACATATTGTAATTCATCTCGTATAAAACAAAGGTAATCGGCTGGTTCAGGCCATGGCTGATTCGAGGCTGATTAAGACCAGATTCTTGGCTGATTGGGCCCAGATTTTTTGACTGAATCGGACAAAGCTCATTCGGACCATTATTTGATTGACAAGAATTTTTAAAGTATGTTTTGCGTGGTCTGACTAGGGGAAAGCCCTGGAAATTTTGGTTAGATTTGTGAAATATTTACTCTGACTATGGATACCATTATCTACTTGTGTTGATATCTTTTGATATCAAAAACGATGAGTAGGAGATCCTCTATATATTGTGTGTGACCGTGTATTTTATGTAATCTATATGGGAAGGTCGAAATAGGTAACACATACTTTATCATACATTTGATTTGAATTCCGATACAAATCGAATTAGTTATTTATTACATAAATTATACAAATAAACTAAATTACTTTTGAGTGAGAATTTAATGCAAATATAAGTAGATGTAAATTGGGGATACAAAAATTATGCAAATAAACTAAATTACTTTTGTGGGAGAATTTAATGCAAAATACAAGTACATGTAAATACAAGTGTTTTGGGGACGAATTCCGATTTTCTCAAAGTGAATTTCGGTGTTTTAAAGTAATTCATTATTAATGCAAAATATAGTAAATAGGAAGGTCTTAAGTGCGAACTCCGATATTTTGAAAGTGAAACTCTGGTAGTTATATGTTTTCAAAGTGAATTCCAGTGATTTTTTGTGTTTTTAAGTTATTCATTATTAATATCAATGCTAAGTACATGTAAATAGGAAGAAGACCTTTTGAAAGTGTCTCTCAGTATTTATTTTATGTCTTCCGAGAGAATTCTGGTGATGTTCTGTGTTTGTAAGTAATATGTATTAATGTTAAATATATGTAATTAGGAAGGCCTTACAGGCCATTTCTGATATTCAAAAGTGAATTGCTGTGTTTATAAGTGTTTCTGGTGATTAACCTACCAGATTAATAGCCACTGAGTTTCTTAACAGGCACGATTGAACAGGGTGACCAGATTGGGAAAGGAGTAAAATGGCTTTGAAGTACTGTAATTCAATAGCTTGTTGCAGTGTTAATATTATTTGTTATTCATAACACAAGATAACTATAATACATATTGTTGGTTTGTTCTGTGTGACATCAAATCCGAACCAAAATTAAAAACAATGATGTCATAGCAGAGAGGAGACTCATTTTGGGGATGTAAAATGGATATTTAAGGAAGTCCTTAGATTAGAATAAATGTCCTTGTATCACAGTTCTTGCAATTTTGTCAACACTTTAATGTTTAAATGGAATGAAATTGGGTTTAACGTCCTACTCTTTTGCATCTAACCTGGACTAATGGAAGACGGGCATACACCAAACAGTGTGCTATGAGGGAAATTTTGCCCGGCCTACTCTAATATCGAATTCAAACTGTCAAGGGATCTTTTACGTGCACTCCAATGTGTACACGGGACCTCGGTTTTTCGTCCCATCCGAACGATTAGGCAGCCGTCCATGTTTAAACAAATGATCATACTAATTAGGGTAAAAACACGACACAATTCTTTAGAATTAGGCTATAACGTGTTCATACACATAGCACGACTTTTAGATATGTATTCTCTTATGATATGTGTATAAATATGGTAGGGTAAATACACTTTTTTCTTCACTACTAGAGTTTCTAGAGGCGAAATTCGACGCTGAATCCGAATTTCGACCCAATTTGAGTCTTTCTGTCAGTACAGCTAAAATGGCGACCAAAATAAGACTTTTTGGCCGTTAACTCCTAAAATTATGTTAGATATGGCCTATAATATGTCTTTTCTATTTTTTTCTGGGTTGTTGAGTACGATGTCATGTTCAAAGATAGGTTGCCAGGCAACGAAACATACGCCCACAGCAGCTAAATCGTCCGGGCAGTCAACAAGAGTTGTTGCATATTTTTTACTTATTTCGATAATGAAACATTTATATTACACTTAAATCTGAATAAGAGTAACAACTCAGAAAATCATTAGAATTTGTTTGGTTTTTATAAAGTTCTGGCCCATGCTAACATATAGTACGGTATACAAAACATTTAATATCATGTATTTAGCTGTTCAGTTATCAAAATTCATTGAAAATTTATATATTTGTTCTTCTCAAGGCCTTAAACACCGTGTATCACTTTGAAGTCAATTGAGTGATAAGTTTGGCAGTTTGGCCCCTAAAGCATCAGAAGATTTTTCAAAGTGATCAAGGCAGTAATTATCGGAAATCGCTGAAAATCAATAGGCTTCTTCGTGTCACGAACTTAAACAATGTGTCTAAATTTAAAGTCAATCGGATATCAACTTTAGCCTCTAGTGCGTTCACAAGAAATTGTGGTATGGACCGACAGACGGACGGACGGGGGTGACGGCAATATACGTCCACATTTCCATGTAGGGTATAAAAATGCAATTAAAAGTGTCATAGTGGGAATATAATCAAGTATCGTTGTAAAAATCTGATATTTGTAAACTAAAGCAAAAAATTAGCGGAGACATCTTGGCGAAAATCTGGGCTAGAAGTTAATCACCAAATCTTTAAGGAAAAACGGAACCAGAATAACAATGCTATCGCCTATGCCCAAACCCCATTTTAAAAAAAGCAGATTAACAATGCTGACGGTAGTAAAGTATTATTCAATATCTGCAAAAGTCTCACGAAAAATTCGTTCTCTGCATGCGCAGACGCTATGCCATCATGCTATAAAGCGAACGAACTCCCCGCTATCTTTGGCAGATACTTTACAGAGAAGATTGAGAAAATAAGACAGAGCTTTCAAATTGAAAACAATTTTATTGACCATGATTATATTCCACCGTTTGAGGTAAAAAAGATATCCGCAGACTACCCAACGATGTTAATCCAGAAAGCTCCAACAAAATCATGTGAATTGGATGTATTACCTACATGGCTTTTCAAGACATTTTTCTGTGCGAATACAACATATATCTTCACGGCCTTATCAATGATACAATAAACAGCTCAGAATTTTCCGACTATTTATGACAGCTTATGTGAAACCACTCCTGAAAAAATTACAAACCAGTTTCAAATCTATCTTTCATTTCTAAAGTTATTGAAAAAATCATTGCGGATCAACTAAAAGACCGCATGAATCAACATAATCTACCAGAAACATACCAGTCTGCTTACAGAAATCTGCACAGTACAGAGACGGCCTTAACAAAAGTTCACAATGATATTCTTCGAGCCATGGACAAAAAATATGTTATTCTATTCGTATTATTGGACTTATCAGCTGCATTCGACACACAACAGTACTACAGTACAGTACGGGATCCCTAAGGATCAGTCCTCGGCCCAATTCTTTTCACAATTAACACGCTGCCCCTTGGCAATGTTATCAGGGAATGTGATGCAAGTTTTCACCTCATCGCTGATGATACCCAGTTGCATCTCAGAGGCCCACCTTGCGACGCCCCAGAGAAAAAACACCTGGAAAACTGCATTGAAAAAATCAGTGTGTGGATGCATGCAAACTACTTGAAACTTAGTTCAGATAAAACAGACTTTCTTTCGATCGGTAGACCGAGCATAAAAACCTCCACAGCAGAACCAAAACTCTTGTCAACGCCTCCATAACTTCTCGTCTGGACTATTGTAACTCCCTACTTTACGGTCTCCTAACAACTTCATTAAATCGTCTACAGAAGATTCAAAACACAGCCGCACGAATTATTACTAAAACCAAACTCCATGATCATATTCCATCAATCCTTAGGGAACTTCATTGGCTACCAGTGAGGAAACGTGTAGAATTTAAGATTCTACTGTTGAAATACAAGTGTCTTCATGCCACAGCCCCAAACTATCTCCAGGACCAAATTCGGATAAAATCCCATCAAATATACAACAACTTGATAGTCTAAGAACAAATCTCGTATCGTGTGGTGATAGGGCCTTCTTTGTAGCAGCACCAGTCCTGTGGAACAAGTTACCCAAACATGTGAAAGAAAAAGGAACTATTGCAGAATTCAAACTAAAGACTCCTCTCTTTATTTCAATATACCATCATTTGGTGTGACAGACAACTCAGTGCCATTGAGCTGTTTACTGGATAATAGGTGCTATATAAATACATTACTATTATTATTATTATAATATACGTCCAATTATATGCCTGCCGGATTGGAGCTTACATTTGGAACGGAATTCTTCCTCTTCATTGTAGCTAACACATTTGAGTTCATGAACTATAGCATAGCTACGAATTGTTTTCGCTCTGGTAGTTGATGCCATCATATCCTATTATCTCTGGAAGTAAGCTTACACAAATAACAAAAAACTTAAATCTCTGATAAGCTAGAGCACATCAAAAATTACAACCCGGAAGAGAACATTCACAAATCATCTCCGATACTCAAAAATAAAGTTCACCGAACACTTCCATCACCATAGATATAATGAAATAGCACAAAACAAACCAATTTTGGGTGAGGAGTGGACTAAAATCATTACTGATCCCTACAATCGTATTTTTAAACACTGCACCATACTCAGTGACCCAAAAAAACATAGAAAACATATATTACACACAATATTTCACATCATTTTAGGAGTATAACACCAAAAAAGTCATATTTTGACCACCATTTTGAAAAAATGCAATTGTACTGACCGAGGCACACATTTTAGGTCAAAAATCTCTTCAGATTTGGATTCAGTGTCGAAATTTGCCTTAAGAAACACTTGTAGTGTCAGTGTTTTGTAGAAAATTGTTGTGTTCTATAACAGCACGCTGGAAACTGTCGAGCATCTGTTTATTCAATGCCCTTATTCTCGAAGTCTGTGGAATACTCTTAATGACATCTTTATTAAAAATAGAATATACAGTAATCTATCACCTTCTGTTATTCATCTTGGATACTACAGTTTACATGAAGATATTAGCGAATTTGAAAACAAATCCCAGTTAGATTTTATCAATTATATAATTCTTCTTACAAAATATTTTATCTTCAAATTAAAATGTATAGGAAAAATTCCCTCTAACGAACATTATATGGCATACATAAGAAACAAAATTGATCTCGAACTAACAGCAAACCCTAACTTGAGTTCAAAATGGCAATATGATGTTTAGTAAGTAAATGATGCGTTGTAACTCTGATTCCTCGATCAACTCCAGTACAATGTATACTACATTATCTACCATGTACCTTTATAAAAATGTTTTTGATGTATTATTGAGCCAATAAATATATTTTGAAAAAAAAAAAAAAAAAAAAAAAAAAAAAAGGAAAATTGTTGTATTTACCCCACCCTAGTATAAACTAATGATTGACTTCTATATAAACTCTGTTGTTTTTACCAATGTGCGCAATAGTTAAATGCTTTTCATGGTTTCTGCTTACTCTTCTGTGCTTTAGAGGGAGGGCTGGAGGGAGAGAGAGAGAGAGAGAGAGAGGATTTCAGACAGAGTTAAGGGGTTCATCCACTCAATACAAACTAAATCATTTTGGAATTATATATATCCAACACCCAGTTTGAGGTCAATTTTTATAATGAATTAATATTAAATTTCATTGATGCAAAGTATTAACTGTGATATCACACATGTATATATATAATTATTTCACGCTTTGAATGCCAATCTCATCCCCCCATCTCACTTGACCCTTACACTATTTATTAGGTAGCTGAGTTTGGTGGTGTTTGTACCCCCAACCTCTTCTCTGGATTCCCCCCTCCCACCATAATGGATCATTAGTGATCTATTAATTACAGTAATTCATTTATAATGTGATTGGTCATTATAATTGTAAACATTGTAAACAATATACAGGGTCCATGATGTATCATGTCGTAAAATCTAGGAATTCTTCTGCGGTATTTTAACAGTGACCTACAATATGAAAAGAAAAAAACTTGTATAAACTTTTCTGAAAATATAAAATACTAGCACATTCACCAGAGAGACCTTCATGGTGTCATGCTGGTTAATTTCATACCACATATGAATGGGTGGAGCGCAGCGACAAAGTGTGATTCACCCGGGGTCAAAATTTGATGGCTTAAAACATATATGGGGTCATGCTAGTTAATTTGATATCATGTAAGTGAGAGTGGAGTGTGACGACGAAGCGCAAACATGCATACACACACATCTTTGATTAAAGTTGCATAGAAGATTTTAATAGACTCAAAAATAGGTTGCCAGGCAACGAAACATACGCCCACACAGCAGCCAAATCGTCCGGGCATTCAACAAAAGTCGCATATTAAGGAATTATCAGAAAATCATTAGAATTTGTTTGGTTTTTATAATCAAACGTTTTTTTTAAATCAGATAATAATTGCGACCTCCAGAGGGACCACAAGCTAAAAAGGGTGATTTTTCGTACAATCAGGGAACATAATTCAGGAAGTAATGACCCAATGGGCGCAAATATCAAAAGGAACCAAGATCTTTGGGTGATAAACATACATGTCAAGTTTCATCAAAATCGATTCAAAATTGTGACCTCTATAGGGTCCACAACCTTGATATAACATATTTTCACACTATTCGTGTACAAACGGCGGCCATTTTGTCCGGCAATTCTAGTCCGATTTTCACGTAATTCACACTCTCTCTTCATTACCATGTAACGGTGATATAATCCAACGTTTTTTTAAATTGGATAATAATTTTGACCTCCAGAGGGACCAAAAGCTAACGAAAGTGATTCTTCGGACAATCTGGGGACATAATTCAGGAAGTTATGATCCAATGGGCACAAATATCGAAAGGAACCAAGATCTTTGGGTTATAAACATACATGTCAAGTTTCATCAAAATCAGTTCCATTTTGTCCATCAATTTTGGTCCGATTTTCACAAAATTCGAACTCAACCTTCATACCCATGGAATGGTGATATAATCAAACGTTTTTTTTAAATCGGATAACAATTTTGACCTCCAGAAGGACCACAAGCTAAAAAGGGCGATTTTTTGGACAATCAGGGGCCTTAATTCAGGAAGTTACGATCCGATGGGCGCAAATATCGAAAGGAACCAAGATCTTTGGGTTATAAACATACATGTCAAGTTTCATCAAAATTGGTTCAAAATTGTGACCTCTATAAGGTCCACAACCCTGATATAACATATTTTCACACTATTCGCGTACAAACGGCGGCCATTTTGTCCGTCAATTTTGGTCCGACTTTCACGAAATTCGAACTCAACCTTCATAACCATGGAACGGTGATATAATCAAACGGTTTTAAATCCGATAACAATTTTGACCTCCAGAGGGTAAAAGGGCAATTTTTCGGACAATCAGGGGCCATAATTAAGGAAGTTACGATCAGATAGGCGCAAATGTCGCAACGAACCAAGAACTTTGGGTTATCCGGGGACATAATTAAGGAAGTTATGATCCAATGGGCACAAATATCGAAAGGAACCAAGATCTTTGGGTTATAAACATACATGTCAAGTTTCATCAAAATTGGTTCAAAATTGTGACCTCTATAAGGTCCACAACCTTTATATAACATATTTTCACACTATTCGCGTACAAACGGCGGCCATTTTGTCCATCAATTTTGGTCCGATTTTCACGAAAATTCAAACACAACCTTCATAACCATGAAACGGTGATATAATCAAACGGCTTTTTAAATCGGATAACAATTTTGACCTCGAGAGGGACCACAAGCTAAAAAGGGCAATTTTTCGGACAATCAGGGGCCATAATTCAGGAAGTTACAATCCGATTGGCGCAAATATGGAAAGAAACCAAGATCTTTGGGTTATAAACATGCATTTCAAGTTTCATCCAAATCGGTTCAAAATTGTGACCTCTACACTGTTCACAAGCTAAAAAACGTGATTTTTCGTACAAACAGGGGCCATAACCCATGAAGTTACAGTCCGATGCATGCCAATATCGAAAGGAACCGAGATCTTAGGGTGATAAACCTATATTTTAAGTTTCATTGAAATCGGATAAAAATTGTGACCTGTAGACTGTTCACAAACAATTGTGGACGGACGGACGGACGGACGAACAGGGGCGCCAACAATATACGTCCACATGAAAATGTGGGCTTATAAAAATGTATAAAATGTGTAAATCTTTGAACAAAGTAAAACAGGAGCTATAACTTTAGACGTAATTGACTTATCTGAATCATGCATCTAAATTTCATACTGATTGTTAAACAAGGGCCATAGCTCTAGAAGTAATTAACTGAAATTGGCCTCTTCGTTTCACTAACTTAAAAGATAGGTTGCCAGGCAACAAAACATACGCCCACAGCAGCTAAATCATCAGGGCAGTCGACAAGAGTTGTCGCATATTCTTTTCAAGGTGATCAAGTGAGATAACCCTGGCAGTAATTATCAGAATTCGCTGAAAATCAATAGGATTCTTCGTCTCATGACCTTAAACACTGTGCATAAATTTAAAGTCAATCGGATATTAGAACGTTGACAAGATTTTTCAAAGTGATCAAGGGCCATAACTCTGTCAGTAATTATTGGAAATCGCTGAAAATCAATAGACATCTTTGCTTCATGACCTTAAACACTGTGTATAAATCTAAGGTCAATCAGATATTAACTTTGGCCTCTAGAGCGTTCACAAGATTTCTTGAAGTGATCAAGGGCCATAACTCTGGCAGTAATTATCGGAAATCACTGAAAATCAAAAAGCTTTTTCGTCTCATGACCTTAAACACTGTGTATAAATTTAAAGTCAATCGGATATTAACTTTGGCCTCCAGAACGTCCAAAAGATTTTTTGAAATGATCAAGGGCAATAACTCTGGCAGTTACTATTGGAAATCGCTGAAAATTAATAGGCTTCTTTGTCTCATGACCTTAAACACTGTGTATAAATTTAAAGTCAATCGGATATTAACTTTGGCCTCTATATCATCCACAAGATTTTTTGAAGTGATCAAGGGCCATAACTATGGCAGTAATCATCGGAAATCGCTGTAAACCAATAGGCTTCTTTGTCTCTTGACCTTAAACACTGTGTATAAACTTAAACTCAATCAGATATTAACTTTGGCCTCATGAGCGTCAACAAGATTTTTTGAAGTGATCAAGGGCCATAACTTTAATAACAATAATTATCGAATTTGACTGAACACAATAGGCTTCTTCGTCTCATGACATTAAACACTGTGTATAAATGTAAAGTCAATCGGATATTAACTTCAGCCTCTAGAGTGACCACAAGCAATTGTGGACGCCGGACCGAAGGACGGACGTACCGACAATCATTTTTGTAGCTTATTCTCTGAAGAAGTAGATTTTTACTTACGAAACGTTTGATACTTTAAAAGATGGTTTTGTGATACCTTTTGACTTTGTTTTTAACCACATTTCAATGTGGGCGCATAAAAATGTATATAAATTTCATACAGATCGGATGATAACTTTCATCATTCAAGCATTCACAATGTTCAAAAGGGTTAAACAAGGGCCATAACTGTAGAAGTAATTAACTGAAATTGCTGAAATTCAATTGGCTTCTTCGCTGCACTTATACAAGTGATGCATATAAGTGATGATATTTATCCTTTGAACGTTCACAAGGTGCATAAAGTAAACAAGGGCTATAACTTAAGAAGTAATTAACAGAAATTGATGAAAGTCAATAGGCTTCTTTGTTTCACTAATTAAAATGATAACATAAATTTAATACAGATCGGATAATAACATATGTCATTAAAGCATTCACAATAATAATCCTTATAAGACATATAGAAATAGATTCTAATACAAACAAACACACTTATATGAATATACTACTTCTGAATTTGATTAAGATGCTTTGTTTCAATACACATACGTATTATATATATAATTATAAGGTCCATGGTTTCATCTATCAGACAGAATCAAGATTATCTTGTCCCAAAGCATAGACCAATGAAATTGATTAGCTCTGCTCAGCTTGAGCACAAAATGTTCATCATTGAACTCAGTTGAGACATTCACCTAATGAACATTACATCAAGGTTAAACATTCTACTTCAATTAAAAGCAGAGTTAACGTTGTTATGTTCCATAGACTTGTCCAATCAAATTGCTTATCACTATATTCTGAGTTGCTCTTACTAGTCTCACTTCATTATAACCAAAGTTATAGTGCCCAAATCACCAACCAATTAGATTGCTTATTTCTGCTTACTAATGTTCATCATAGAATTCCATCAAGGCATTCACCTAATGAACACCTTCACCAAGTTAGAACATTCTAGCTCAGTTAGGAGAGTTATTGTGTTCCAAAGTCTTGGCCAATCAACTGCTTATCACTCTGCTTACCTTGAGCAGTTATCGTGTCCCAAAGCATCAACTAATCAAATTGCTTATCTCTGCTTACACAGGAAATGCTCATATTCGAACTTCATCAAGACATTGACCAAATAAACACTTACACTAAGTTGGAACATTCTAGCTCAATTAGAAAGAGGGTTATTGTGTCCCAAAAAGTGTGACAGGTGGATGGACGGACAGACAGACGGACCCATTTTAATAGTCCCCTAATTTCTTCTAAAGGCTGTGGACAATTATGATATGGAAAGTCACAGAATGCTGAATATTGTTTCGGTTCGTACTCCCATGACCACAATGCTTCTTCACACCAAAGTTTAAAAAAATCTGTCAAATACCTTAGCCACTATTGCGTTAACAAGCTAATCGTTGACATATAGACCTCCAAGCAGGGTGGTGACATAATACACCCACCTTAAATGAGGCGTATAAGTGAGATTATAATTTTGGAATATTTCAAAACTTCCAAAGAATTTTATGTAAGATTAAAACAGAAATATGTAAGATTAAAACAGAAATATTAATTTTGCCCATATCAAGAAGAAGGCAAATAAAACCACTGGAAATCGAATTTCTATCTAAAGCAGACTTTTTTTCACATCTTCAACATTATTTTTCTGGGAAGTCAAGAACTTTATAAATGTTAAGGAAGAGATTTTTTTTTTGCTTAAAATTTTAAAATGTCAAAACAGAAACATTAATAACATGCAATGAACACATAAAAAAGGCAAAAAAATGAGCTGCTATGACAGATTATTTATTTCATAATGTGTGTCTTGGATATAAAAATGTATCAACATCAATTGTTTTAAAAGAAATAAAAAAAAGATAGGTTGCCAGGCAACAAAACAGCAGCTAAATCGTCCGGGCAGTCAACAAGAGTTGTTGCATATTCTTACTTTTTTCAGTAATGAAACATTTATAATACTCTGAAATCTGATTAAGATTAACAACTCATAAAGCAATTATCAGAAAATCATTAGAATTTGTTTGTTTTTTATAAAGTTCTGCTCCATGTTAACGCTTAGTATATGGAACATTCAAAATCATGGATTTAGCTGTCTAGTTATCAAAATTCATTGAAAACCAATAAACTTGTTCGTCTCAAGACCTTAAACTCTGTGTTTAACTCTGTGATCAAGGGAGATAACTCTGACAGTAATTATCGGAATTCGCTGAAAATCAATAAGATTTTACCCCTCTCATGACATATAAAAACTATTTTTTGGTATCTATATGATCGTATGGGTTCAATCTATTTGTTGATTTAAAAACATTACAAATCGGGCTCATTTGCAAAAAATATCTGTTTTGAAGGCTAAAATGAAGTTACTTCCGGTGATAATGAAATCGTAAATTGCATAAGGTATCATACAGTGAAAATTTTATGAAAATCGAATAATAATTGACACTTTTATGGACCAAAAACCTTGAAAAGTGACCTGTTCAAAATCATCTATTTCTCTGCAACTAAACAGGTTAGAACTATTTTGTGATAACTATATGATCGTATGGGTTCATTCTATTAGTTGTTTGGAATCAAATATCAAAATTTACAACAATAACAAATATGACTCATTTGAATAAATTATTTGTTTTGTTCAATTAGTTTGGCCTGGTAAAAATTGTTATTACGCATCAAATGGTGTCACTTTTTAGAAAATCCAATAATAATTGACTCTTTTACAGGCAAACTAGCCCATAAAGTGACTTCTCATATTACAAACTAATTTTCACACACATTCTCTTTGTATGGATTATTGCTACAAGTTTATGAAAGTTGCGAAGAAATATTTTAAAAAATGAACAGCCTGAATAGGTTGTGAATAGCTCATTTTTTCGCCTTTTTTCACCTTTAAATTCGAAATGACCCGAAAAAGAAATCGAAATTTAAAAAAATGAAAATCAATAGACTTCTTCGTCTCATGACCTTAAACACTGTGTATAAATCTCTATAAGGTCAATCAGATATTAACTTTGGCCTCTAGAGTGTCCACAAGATTTTTTGAAGTTTTCAAGGGCCATAACTCTTACAGTAATTATTGTAAATCGCTGAAAATTAATACCCTTCTTCGTCTCATGACAGGGTGACGACAATATACGACCACATTTCAATGTGGGCATATAAAAAATTGTAAACGTGTTTTCTTACTGTTTTTATTTCTGTGTATTCTTTTAAGGCATACTCTCCCCTGTAATTAAATTTATAATAATTAGACATGACTAAAATATCAGAAAGCAATCCGTAGTACTAAAAACAAACAACATTTTATTAAAAACAAACAATGCTAGACCTGCATAGCAGCAATGAAGGGTTTCACTGTTGCCATGTTACCTTTGAACTTGTCTCACTTTCAGTGCCACGTTTACCCTTAAACAGTACAAATGGAACCGAAAAACAGATTTCCACATAAACATTGCACACATCAAATAAAATAGAAGCAGAATCAACCATATCCCGCAATATTAATTCTTTATATACATGTGTTACATGTAAGTGATCCTGACAAAATTACAGTAGGCTACTTCTGGTGATAATGAAATGTTCAAATAGTTATGAAATCAGATATGGCATAAGGCATCATATTATGGTGAAAATTTTATGTAAATCTAATAATAATTGCCACTTTTGTAGACCCAAAAGCGACTTGTAGAAAAAAGTCTATTTCTCGGCAACCGTACAAGTTAATGATAGGTTGCTAGGCAACAAAACATCCGCCCACAGCAGCTAAATCGTCCGGGCAGTCCACAAGAGTTGTCGCATATTTTTACTTTTTTCGGTAATGAAACATTTATAATACACTAAAATCTGATTAAGAGTAAGAATTCATGAAGTAATTATGGATTTAGCTGTTTAGTTATCAAAATTCATTGAAAATCGATATACTTGTTCCTTTCAAGACCTTAAACGCTGTGTATCAATCTTAAGTTAATCGAATGATAAGTTTGGCCTCTAGAACATCACAAGATTTTTCAAAGGGATCAAGGGTGAAACAATACACCAAGTTCCATCACTCTGACTTAATTAGAACTAAAGTTATAGTGTCCCAAATCATCAACCAATCAAATGTTCATCTTCGAAATCCATCAAGGTATTGGCCTAATAAATAACTACACCAAGTTTGGACATTCTAGCTCAATTAGAAAGAGAGTTATTGTGTCCCAAAAAGTGTGACGGATGGACAGACAGACGGTCAAACCCCAATTCTCTCACTCTCTTGACACCAACTTTACTTAATGTGTCTACACCTTGAACAAAAATAGCCATTAGGCATTTCTTTTTTCTTCTTCTCTCTATGCACATTTCTGTTTTCACAGATCTTAAGTAAATGTCAAACTTTATGATAGTCCTGGTTAGGTGTTATGGCACATTACGATGGAATTAATTACAAATACTGATTTCAAAAGATACTAGAAATACATTTAATTCATTTCACAAGTAAATAATCTTTACTTACAGTTCTCTACCATGCCCAGATTGTTTGAATCCACCAAACGGTGTTTGTGTTGTAACAATATCATAACAATTAACCCTGAAATGATAACCTGAAGTTAAATTCCCATTACCTGGCAAGACAATACAGGAGAACTGACCAAAACAGGTAAAACAAACATTGTGGTTCTCTTTTTTATGATTTTGTTTCAATCTGTTCTTTTTGTGGACATTCAGATTCAATGAGATTGTCTTTAAACAACTCTTTATAATCCATCGTCTAGCTGTCAGATGCTTTATTTTAAAAGCGGATTACCACAGGTATCAATCAAATTAAATGTTCAATAAAATGAGCGAGACATTAAAAGCAAATTCTCATCAGGTTCAATCTAATGAAATAGCAGAAGATTGAGTGGTACCAATCAAGTAAAATATCAAGAGAAAGACCAAATTGAAATATCAGTAGTTTGAGTGAAACATTAAAACCAGATTCTCACTGATGTCAACCAAATGAAATATCAGATGATTGTGTAGTATCAATCAAATGAAATATCAGAAGATAGAATAATACCAATTGAATAATAGATTGGCCCAAATTTTGATTATTCAAAAAATACTATTGTTGGTTTGAATAAAATACAACAACAGATGGCAACATTTTTCTCAGGTGTTCAGTTCCAATATGAACACGGAATCAACCAATATTAGCTAACAGTTATTTAGTAGCGATCACAATATCAGTCAACCATTCTAATACGATGCATCTACTTTATTTATTACCCTTAAAATGTGGAATATGACTTTGAAAATCGTGAAGGTTTTAACCTAAATAATTAATTGTTTTTTCTAAGATCTTTAAATTCCTATTCAAATTGTATTTTATCTTATATAAATAAATATATAACCAAGAGAAAACAAATTTATAATTTCCACCTCCCCTTGTTATTAGAGTCATTAAAATGAAGATTAACGACTTAGTATTGATTATTTGTCAAGACTTTCCTCATTAAAATCTTAGGACAGCAAATCACATATTGCATTTTCCCAGTTATGTCAGCTAAAACAATTAATAAAAAAAAAGGTAGGATGATAGGATGTAATAAATAAAATCCCGACTCCTAGAACAAGGTAAATTGACCCGTTTTCAGGAGTTACAAATTTAAATAAGGCTGTGTTGAATTGAAACTATGTTTCTTGTCACTACCTTCGTGACAATCCAATGAGGGTGTGAGGCAAACACAACACAAAGTGTACTTTTCAACACGAAGTATACAAACCAACACAAACCATCATTTTGATTTTATTCTACCCCCAAAAGCTCAAAGTTAATTCATATTCCCAGGTATTAACCTACATGGTAAACTGAATGAATGAAATAATGAAGTAAAATACAAAAGTTGTCTGAAATACTTTTTAAAACTTGAATGCCATCACCAAATAAAAGTTGGTTTGACCAATATCCCCTACTAAATTAACTTTTTGATTCAACAAACAATTGGCAAACAATATTCAACACCAAATGTTTTATTTGGTGCAATACATCAGCAACTAAAAAAAAACAAGCCAACAGTGAGGCTGATGTCCCCCGCCGAAATCCCAAAATAAATAGATGACACATTAATTAATCGCACATTTATTTTTTTCAAACGTATCGACCAATCAAACTGAACACGAAGTGTCATCCAAAAATTGCTTATCTCTGCCTACCGTAAGAAGAAAATGCTCATCTTCGAACTCCATCAAGGCATTGACCTAATAAGCATATACACACCAATTTTGAACATTTTAACTCAATTCGAAGGAGAGTTATTGTGTTCCAAAGTCTCGACCAATCAAATTGCGTATCGCTCTGCTTACCCTGAGCAGAAAATGCTCATTATCGAACTTAGTCAAGGTATTACTGTAATGAAACTATACACCAAGTTTCATCACTCTCACTTAATTAGAACTAAAGTTATCGTAGCGGAAAATGCTCATTTTCGAACTCCATCAGGGCATTGACCTAATAAGCATATACACCAAGTTTGAACATTTTAACTAAATTAGAAGGAGAATTATTGTGTTCCAAAGTCTCGACCAATCAAATTGCGTATCGCTCTGCTTACCCTGAGCAGAAAATGCTCATTATCGAACTTAGTCAAGGTATTACTACAATGAAACTATACACCAAGTTTCATCAATCTCACTTAATTAAAACTAAAGTTATCGTGTCCCAAAGCATCAACCAATCAAATTGCTTATCTCTGCTTACCCTAAGCGGAAAATGCTCATCTTCGAACTCCATCAAGGCATTACTATAATGAAACTATACACCAAGTTTCATCACTCTCACTTAATTAGAACTAAAGTTATCGTGTCCCAAAGCATCAACCAATCAAATTGCTTATCTCTGCTTACACTAAGCGGAAAATGCTCATCTTTGAACTCCATCAAGGCATTGACCTAATAAGCATATACACCAAGTTTGAACATTTTAACTCAATTAGAAGGAGAGTTATTGTGTTCCAAATTCTCGACCAATCAAATTGCGTATAGCTCTGCTTTCCCTGAGCAGAAAATGCTCATTATCGAACTTAGTCAAGGTATTACTACAATGAAACTATACACCAAGTTTCATCAATCTCACTTAATTAGAACTAAAGTTATCGTGTCCCAAAGCATCAACCAATCAAATTGCTTATCTCTGCTTACCCTAAGCGGAAAATGCTCATCTTCGAACTCCATCAAGGCATTGACCTAATAAACACATACACCAAGTTTGAACATTCTAGCTCAATTAGGAAGAGAGTTATTGTGTCCCAAAAAGTGTGACGGACGGACAGACAGACGGACAGACAGACGGACGGACAGACAGACAGACAGACAGACAGACAGACAGACAGACAGACAGACAGACAGACAGACAGACAGACAGACAGACAGACAGACAGACAGACAGACAGACAGACAGACAGACAGACAGACAGACAGACAGACGGACGAACCCATTTTAATAGTCCCCCAACTTTCTTCGAAAGGCGGGGGACAAAAAATCTCCTATTGCACAAAGTTAGTATAGGAAGTCGTTCCACGTTTCAATAAAATCTGACCATAACTTTCAGAGATATAATTTTGACTAAAATTGTTAACTGTAGAAAAAAATGATTTGGGATCTGTTAGGCAGATATGTTCCATTAATTTATTTCACTTTACTAAAATGACTTTTTATATATGTATTTCTTATAATTAATTATACAATATTTCAATATTGGCTTATTTCATTTCTTGTTGCCTGTGTAACTTTGACACATATACTATATACATGTAACTTTGACATACAATGACATCAATGTTATTCAGAACTTAGTAATGGTATTATTATTCGTTTTTGAATTATGGGTGTCTGTCAAACTTATTGAGTGATCTACAAAAAATTTAAATGCATTTTATTTGAAAGTCTTCAAAAATATCTACAATGACGTATTTATAAAGAATATTAGCGATAAACCGACGAGAAGGAATATCTAGGACATCAGCTCAGTGCGCATGCCTAATAACCTGACCTGCTTGTTTCTGATTGGACACTTCAACCACTGACCTTAGCGACCGACCAATCAAATAACTTATTCTTAAAATAACTTCATTATGTATGCAAAAACATGGCCGAACCGAGCGAAAGCCTAGAATAGCTTGTGGAATACCTGTTTTTAGATTTATATTAAAAGTTTTTCTAGTTGAAATACATCTAATAGAGCAAAGTGGCCATAGGGGCATAAAATTTTTGTAAATTGCAGCTATCCGCCAACGAAATCGACTGTTATATCGCTCTGTATTAAACACGGCAACAGACCGCAACATAATGTCACTTATTTTTGTTTAGCCGGTAAATAATAGAGAGGTTTCGCAACTTTACATTTAGAGGGTTAAACGTCATCAGTTTTTGTTACGTATGACGTGGAGCGCACGTCATAAAAGTGTGGCCGACGGATAGCAGCCTCCATAACTGTACGTTTACAACACTTTAGCTGAACTTTGTTTAATATCTATGGCAGCCCTAATTTTTCTCTAAATTGTGGTTTTCACAAAATAAAACCACAGAAAAACAACTTCTCCTTCAGGTAGACAAAATAAAAAGAGGCCGGGACAAAACATGTGCGTGCTTTATCAGTCTCATCTTCAACAACCTATCCGCGATGAAGGTCTTTCAAGATCCTGGACCAAGTTTGTGTCGCCACCTACTAAGTGTAAATGTAACTGTGAATTTAGCGAAAGGTCATTCTGTACAATTACACTTTCGGTTATCTAAATGTAAATGTAAGTGTAACTGTTAAGTTGCGAAACCTCTCTATTGATAAATGAGAACTTACGGTTATTTCTAAAATAATTGTTAAAAATGTCGGAAACATTCAAATAAAACTTCAAAAATTTTTGTGTTGAAAAGCAATGCGGCCGAAAATAGACCCCCCGATCCTAAGCGCGCGGGCGACAAGAAACATAGTTCCAATTCAACACAGCCTAAGCTTAATTTAAATTACAAACACACAAATCGTACCATTTATGTAAGGTTAAACATGGGTAATACGATGAATTAATCAAGAAAAAATAGGTTGCCAGGCAACGAAACATACGCCCACACAGCAACCAAATCATCCGAGCAGTCAACAAGAGTTGTTGCATATTAAGGAATTATCAGAAAATCATTAGAATTTGTTTGGTTTTTATAATCAAAGGTTTTTTTTTTAAATCAGATAATAATTGTGACCTCCAGAGGGACCACAAGCTAAAAAGGGTGATTTTTCGTACAATCAGGGGACATAATTCAGGAAGTAATGACCCGATGGGCGCAAATATCGAAAGGAACCAAGATCTTTGGGTTATAAACATACATGTCAAGTTTCATCAAAATCGATTCAAAATTGTGACCTCTATAGGGTCCACAACCTTGATATAACATATTTTCACCATTCGTGTACAAACGGCAGCCATTTTGTCCGACAATTCTAGTCCGATTTTCACGTAATTCAAACTCTCTCTTCATTACTATGTAACGGTGATATAGTCAAACGTTTTTTTAAATCGGATAATAATTTTGACCTCCAGAGGGACCAAAAGCCAACAAAAGCGATTTTTCGGACAATCCGGAGGCATAATTCAGGATGTTATGATCCAATGGGCGCAAATATCGAAAGGAACCAAGATCTTTGGGTTATAAACATACATGTCAAGTTTCATCAAAATCGGTTCAAAATTGTGACCTCTATTAGGTCCACAACCTTTATATAACATATTTTCACACTGTTCGTGTACAAAAGGCGGCCATTTTGTCCGTCAATTTTGGTCCGATTTTCACAAAATTCAAACTCAACCTTCATAACCATGGAATGGTGATATAATCAAACGTTTTTTTAAATCGGATAACAATTTTGACCTCCAGAGGGCCCACAAGTTAAAAAGGGCGATTTTTCGGACAATCAGGGGCCATAATTCAGGAAGTTACGATCCAATTGGCGCAAATATCGAAAGGAACCAAGAACATGCATTTCAAGTGTCATCCAAATCGGTTCAAAATTGTGACCTCTACACAGTTCACAAGCTAAAACAACATGATTTTCCGTACAATCAGGGGCCATAACCCATGAAGTTACAGTCCGATACATGCCAATATCGAAAGGAACCGAGATCTTAGGGTGATAAACCTATATTTTAAGTTTCATTCAAATCGGATAAAAATTGTGACCTGTAGACTGTTCACAAACAATTGTGGACGGACGAACAGGGGCGACCACAATATACGTCCACATGAAAATGTGGGCGTATAAAAATTGTTCCTCAGTGAAAGCATTTTTGTTGTCTACCTTTCCAAGTTGATGCATCCAGAAAGTATAATAAAATTCAAACAACAACAGATCTGTCTAGTCATCTTCAGTAAAACAAGCCAACAGTGAGGCAGAAAATGCTCATCTTCGAACTCCATCAAGGCATTGACCTAATAAACACATACACCAAGTTTCAACATTCTAGCTCAATTAGGAAGAGAGTATTGTGTCCCAAAAAGTGTGACGGACAGACAGACAGACAGACAGACGGACGAACCCATTTTAATAGTCCCCCAACTTTCTTCGAAAGGCGGGGGACAATAAATTTAAATCTGACAGTAAAACTATCGTTTCCGATTTAATAAGCCACTAGTGTTTTATGTACCAGGAGTTTTAAAAAATTATCCTTGATTGGCTTGAACTACGTTATATTTGTATAAACCAACCATTGTATGGAGTAAACACTTATATTATAAACTGTGGATGTAACAATGAACATCACTTGGAATTTGTCTGTTAAAAAATCCTGTTTAGGAAATTTCAATTTGAGGGAAATTTAATAAGAGTCTGATGTCCTCAATGGGTTTTAGAATCTAACTTGAATATACTGTCAAAGGGATCCAGACTAGGATCTTAATTTGAAGATCTCTGAAATTTGGCAAGGGCTAAAATTTGAACTTCTGTGCAAATAACATAGATGCCAAATTTGAAGAGCTAAATCTCTAATAACTCATCATTATGATACCACTAGTGTTTTATGTACCAGGAGTTTTAAAAAATTATCCTTGATTGGCTTGAACTACGTTATATTTGTATAAACCAACCATTGTATGGAGTAAACACTTATATTATAAACTGTGGATGTAACAATGAACATCACTTGGAATTTGTCTGTTAAAAAATCCTGTTTAGGAAATTTCAATTTGAGGGAAATTTAATAAGAGTCTGATGTCCTCAATGGGTTTTAGAATCTAACTTGAATATACTGTCAAAGGGATCCAGACTAGGATCTTAATTTGAAGATCTCTGAAATTTGGCAAGGGCTAAAATTTGAACTTCTGTGCAAATAACATAGATGCCAAATTTGAAGAGCTAAATCTCTAATAACTCATCATTATGATACCACTAGTGTTTTATGTACCAGGAGTTTTAAAAAATTATCCTTGATTGGCTTGAACTACGTTATATTTGTATAAACCAACCATTGTATGGAGTAAACACTTATATTATAAACTGTGGATGTAACAATGAACATCACTTGGAATTTGTCTGTTAAAAAATCCTGTTTAGGAAATTTCAATTTGAGGGAAATTTAATAAGAGTCTGATGTCCTCAATGGGTTTTAGAATCTAACTTGAATATACTGTCAAAGGGATCCAGACTAGGATCTTAATTTGAAGATCTCTGAAATTTGGCAAGGGCTAAAATTTGAACTTCTGTGCAAATAACATAGATGCCAAATTTGAAGAGCTAAATCTCTAATAACTCATCATTATGATACCACTTCTCAACTGAGGGATTTGCATTCGTTTTTTTCAAAGGGTTTTACGTCTGCTTCCACCTAGGGTGATATCGCAGACAATAAACATTTCACAAATTTGATGTACTTAGAAACTGGAGAGATTTATGATTAGACTTTGATTTAAAGATTTGGTATAAGCTTACAGAAGTGGCACATAAATACATTTGAAGGTTTGATACGCAGTACTGATATTTCAGTTTAAGGTTGAACAATTCTTACCAAACAGAACCAGCCTGTATACTTTGAGAAAACATTAGAGCTTTGTTAATATCATTGGTAATAATGCCAGCAGCCAGACCATAGTTTGTATTATTAGCCCTCTCTATTGCCTCTTCTATTGTCTTGAACTTAATAATGGACTGAACAGGACCAAATATCTAAAAATAAAATAACACAGAGACCCAATTAATACCAAGTCTTGCTCGGAAAGTTTTTATCTAAAACTACAGATGGCAAATTTAGCCTCAACATTTTTTAAAATTTCAGTACTCAAAAGAGAGTTTGAGAAATGGGGTTTAATGTCCACTCAACATAAACTAGGTCATTTTGGGACTAACATATGGTTTATGGTCTTTTTAACAGAGGGAGGAAATAGGAGGACCAAGAGAAAACCCACAGGTGACCCTTCTTTTTGTCACATACAGCCAGGGAATCAAAACCATGCCAGTTGACTAAATGAAAGACAGTATGATACAACGCACACCCTAATAAGTGAACAAGAAAGGAATGCAATACCAATAAGAGAGAGAGAAATGGGGTTAATGTCCACTTAAAATAAACCAGGTCATTTCAGGACTAACACCTGGTTTAATTTATTTCAATAGAGGAGAAAAACCATGAGATTTGACGGGTGATCCTACTCATCAGCCACCACTAATCCCCACAACAACTACCCCACTAAAACACCATTGAGAAACTAAGAAACAGCTAGCTAGGTTGCTTCCTTATATTGGATTTAACACTGTTTTTCATAAATTTAAGGAAATTCAAATGAAGAAAAGCAATAAATCAATTAGTATGCTACAAAATAGGATGCACATGAATACAAGGAATCATTTTAAAAACTGCTTCTTAACTTAAGTCCATGCATCTGGAAATGGATTAAGTTTAACCATCAGTTAAGATAGTTAATACCAATTGTCACATATCCATTTTAGAACTTTTACAAAATACAAAATCAAACAATTTTTCATCAATAATAAACAGACAGATATACAAAACTGAATAATAATAAAAGCAAAAAAATAGGACCTATAATTGAATCAGATTGAAAACTGTTTGAACATGCACCTCTTCTTTAGCTATTCGCATATTATCTTGAACATTACTGAATACTGTGGGTTTTATGAAATACCCTTTATCACCATGTCTTTTTCCACCAGCTTCTAATACAGCTCCTTCTTGTACACCACTATCAATAAGACTTAATATCTTCTTAAACTGGGTTTCATCAATCTGTTGGCCAAAAAAAAAATATAAATATAAAATCTCAAAGAATGTATTGACTATGCTGTCTGACAATCATAGGCCTACATTTAATCATTTCTGTTTTTACTGTTATTTCTAAACAGTTATATTCGGGGAAATATGCTAAGTGGCCAAACTGAATGGAAGTCTTTGGTATCTGGTTATTCCAGTCTACACCAATAGTTTTCCCCTTTGACGTATATTTAGCCTCAGTTATCAAGTTGCTTCATCACAAATGCCACTCAAATGCATTCCTAATTTGTGTGTCAATTCTAAAATTTTCATTTTGTCTCAAATATTGGATATCAGAAGCCCATCTTCTCCGGGTAAGATCACAACATCAATGTTGATTTAAATTTGACCAACAAGTTGTGTTTACAATGTCAAAGACTGTAGATGATATTGAGTTAGAGACTTGCCTCCTTTAAAAGCCTGAAAACATTAGCAATCACTCTCCATAAAATGGGGAAGACAGCCATGCCTACCTGTGAACCATGTGCAGTCATGGCATCAAATGGATCTCCAACACAACGGTTTTCGGCCATCAATTTTGCTTTTGAAACAAATTCATCATAGATGTCTTCTTGGACAAGAGTTCTAGAACCGGCACAGCAGTTCTGTCCCATGTTGGTCATTATAGCAGAATGAGCCCAAAGGGCAGCATTATCAACTGTAATTAAATAAAAAGCCAGTTAGTTAGTATGTAATCTTACTTAAATCGGTTCTGCTACAGAAATCATTCTAACAACTGTATTACATTAAAACAATTTATCAGGCAACCAAACAAAACCTAAAACACAGTCAAGAAGGACATTTCTATAAGAGATTAACATTTATAAGTTTACAGATGTTTCTTGTATTGCTCAATCATGTTCCCAGACTTCAATTAGCAATCAGGTGTTTCATACCGAAATATAGATAATCTATTTTCACAGTTTGACATAATATATTAATTTTACAGGTATTAATAATAATCCAGAACTTGAGCATTTTTTTTAAATATAAAAATCAAAGTTAGTACACTGGATGTGGGAGATCTAAAAATATATTTCCTGAAGTCACAAAGCTAATACACAGTTTAACGTTACAAGTTTAGTAACTAGGTGCAACTCAGCTCTACTTTAATTCAAATCTAAAATTACCACCATGACAAGTACATACATGTCTTAGCGATACCTGAAAAAGACTGTTTACAAAATGAAAAAGATATGTATTGAATTTACATTCCCGGGTACAAACTGGGTGATTTGGTGATATATTCTAAAAACATATTCAAACTAATTAATTTATCATCGTTTTGCTTCAAATCCTTCTCAAAACATTTTAATTGCCAAGTATACACTGCTATAAAATTGGATCAACAGTGGCCATGTTTGCGTCAGGGGATTACCCCTCTCCGTACCAATAGCAACGGCGGCGGAGACAATTCATTGCATACCCAAGACGATGTTGTTTGTAATTGCTGACTATTTATTACAAATATCAAATATTAAATTCTCAAATTATCCACTGCCCGCGTCATTTTCCATGACTTTTATTCCGAAAAGTGTTGTATGTCTAACTCTTCATAAATTTTATCAACATGTACAAAAAGTGCTCAAGGTCGCGTGCAGCCTTCGACGTCACGCGTGCGGGTAGTCCTAAATGTCGGGCTGACTATTAAGGAAACCCTTCTAAAATAAAATTTGAGTAATAGTCTGCCTTTCTTGTAAATAGCACTCAATTACAGCATAATCAATAGCAGACAGTGTACAAAACTATTATTATCACACCGATTGAAATGAAATAAAATTCATATTCAGACACACACGCACACCCTCTCTCCTTTCGACAGCCCCGATTACATTAGTAGCTCAGCTTTAAAAATTATGAGTAGGAAAGATACATCCACTTCCCCTGAATACAGTTTATTGCACTTAGTCATGTCAAAAGCGGCCTCACTTCATACACTCTATCATTTAGCCTTGATCTAAAATTTCCGGGAGTATGACGTCAAAGTGACAGTTAATCTCCGCTCCCGATGCCATTAAAAAATTTAATCAGTCAATGAAATCCTGTTTAAATCCACGCCCAATCCAAGCCATCTGTGGGTCTACAGAGATGATTTTGTGCTTGTTGTGTAAATAAAGATCTAATTTATAATTTCTATGACATCTGAAGCCTAAATAAAGACTTGCAATAATTAGATTTAGCTCTTTAGTGTATGTTTAGTTAGAACTAAAGTTATCATGTTCCAAAGCATCGACCAATCAAATTGCTTATCTCTGCTTACCCTAAACAGAAATTGCTCATCTTCGAACTCCATCAAGGTATTGATCACCTACACCATGTTTGAACATTCTAACTAAATTAGAAAGAGAGTTATTGTCTTCCAAAAAGTGTGACGGACAGACAGACAGACGAACAAATTTTAGTAGTCCCCTGCTTTCTTTGAAAGGCAGGGGACAATAAAATTGCATGTCAAGCAATGTAATAATGTAAATCAATAGAATAAAATTAACTTCCTATCTTAGTGACAGTGATTTAGAGAATGAGCCATGGGCACTTGATTTTCATTGAAATGTTGAGGAGAGGAAATTAATTCTTTTTAGTTCAATTCAACACCGGCAACACATACCATCTGCATCAGCTAATATGATCAAAGGACTTTTTCCTCCCAGCTCCAGGCTAATTCGCTTTAAATTACTTCTTCCAGCAGCTTGCATTATTAATTTACCAACCTGGAGAAAAAGTGAGAAGAACTGTAATGAGGTATAAATCCTACTATTTTGCCTAGACAGTGGCATTATGATCTACAGTTATTTAGAAATCCAACCTCAGTATTTTATAACAGTTGAATGGAAGAAACATTTCCAGCCAACACTTGGATTAAACCTGGGACCTCCTGCTTATAAATCTAGCACTTTACTGAGTAATATATTTTTACATATCTAGAATGGGCAATGTGACGTTGAATCATTTTTTGTTATCAACCAATAACAAAAAATGAGATGACTCACCTCATTATCTATTATTGCTGCCTCATTTTTCATTTGTTATTCAACTTGTTATTTGGGAATATTCAGGATTAAAATATGAAGCTAGACATCACTAGAATAATAGATGCCAAGTAACCTCCAGTAGCATAAAACACAGAAAGAGAACTTCTAGCCCCAAAAGCAATCCAAATTATCATTCAAGCAGTGAATAATGAACTGCTCCTCATTCGTTTTTTCTTTAATTCATTATTCTTGATTCATATACTGTATGAAAGTGTTCAAATATATTTAATGAGGCTATTCCAATATTTAACAAGATGACTAAGGAAAAACAACTTCTCAGAATATATATGGGGATTGACGAACATTTCGGCCAGTGGATATATCAGCCTAGGATGTTTCAGCCAATGGCTATTTCTTCAGCTAATTTTACAAAAACAAAGAAACGATGTACAGCAATAATGCACACCCCAAAAATATGGACAATCCTAACATAAAAAAACACAATAAGCTTATGAGATATGCTCCAGAAACAAAATTGAACACAAAAAATTGTCCAAGAAAACACAAAAATGATTAAATCCCAGAAATTATAAATTAATCAAAAGGCACAACTACTATAATAGATTAATGTTTATACAAAGTTTCATGATGATAACTTGAATGGTTTATGAAATATCCTGCGGAAACGAAATTGTACACCTAAAACTAAGTTAAATTTGCTTGTGGTTCTTGTCCAAAATCAAGCATGAAAAAATGTTTACTAAATCTGACTTATCATTCCCCTGTCTATGGACATTTTCGATCCCCAGTGTGAGCGTATGTGGCATGGAAATGGGGGTGCCTTCTCAACCTTGTGGGTTTCCTACGGGCACTCTGGTTTCCTCCCACTGATAAAGACCCCTACGCGCAAGCGAATTATTGAAATAAAATAAAACCATATGTTAGACCTAAAATGACCTAGTTTGTGTCGAGTGGACGTTAAATCCCATTTCTCTCCCTCTATGGACATTTTATTATCCTTGATGTCGGTCAACGAGATTAAAAATAGCCCAAAATTAGTCAATAATAACTGTAGGTTAACCTTTTAACTGTCATTTATTCAGTTCACGATTTACGTAATTAGGACAAAGGTTAAATTTGATAATACAAGCTCAATAATTATTCACAACACAATAGTATTAATCTGTACCCATTTCCCTTTGTAAGAATTTTCCAGTTTTCACATGTTCCCACCTTGTGCCCAATTTGTCATCACACAATATTTTAATCATTTACTATGTATGACAAATCGACAGCAGTCTCATATGAGCACTGGTAATCTTGAGCTCTGGTAATCTTGGTGTCTGCAGACCAGTCGACATGGCTGCCATGGTACTTGGTGTATCTAAGCACTCAAGCTCAACTGCTGCATTCAAATTTCACACAACTTTAGATGTTGAACGCGTTCATCGACTACTGATCCCCTTAATGTTCCACTTACTAAAAACAAACTTTTGCAGACAAGACCTTCATTGTGGCTGGTCCTAAACTATGGAATGATTCCCCAGATTCTGTAAATTAGGCAAATTTAAACAGTCATTAAAAACCCATCTTTATAATAATTGTGCATCCCTGGAATAAATAAAACTCTGCCACTGTCCCATATTGTGTAATATTATATGTTTTTTTTATCTTTAACATTCGTGTGTTTTGTAAAACTTAAATGTTAAACATCCCTAGTTTGATGTAACATTAATAATCTTGAAGACTTGTCACAGCCCATGTCAGATAGTCAAGTACACTTGGATGTGTAACATTAAACTAAAAACAAAGTCATCTCTATTAGAATCTGAAACCTGAAACTACTACATCATCTAGAACTGGAAATATGAGATTAATAGACATGATAATGTATTTACAAAATTGTGATATGTTTAGTCTGAAATTTGTAGTCCTAATATGAGTTCATTGTACATGGTACCACATAGTCTAGACATTTAAAGGTCCCAATATAAGTTCAACTTTGCCAAAATCAGCAATATCAAACAATTTTTTTCCCTAAACATTTTATCAAATATCTAATATTTTGAAAAAAAAGTCAAGATATAAATTTTTTTAGATCGGATAATAATTGTGACCTCCAGAGGGACCACAAGCTAGAAAGACGATTTTTCATACAATCAGGGGCCATAATTTAGGAAGTTATGATTCGATATGCGCAAATATCAAAAGGAACCAAGATCTTTGGGTTTTAAACATGCATATTAAGTATCATTTAAATCGGAATAAAATTGTTACCTATACAGGGTCCACAAACTTTTGTTCGACAGTTTTGGTCTGATTTTCACGAACTCAACCTTCATTACAGTGTGACCGTGATATAATCGGATAATAATTGTGATCTCCAGAGGTCATAATCAGGGGCCATAATTCAGGAAGTCACCATCCGATAAGGGCAAATATCAAAAGGAACCAAGATCTTTGGGGTATAAACATACATTTCAGGTTTCATTAAAATCGGATAAACATAACGCTAACGCTACAATATACGTCCACATTCCTGCTTTGATTGATATGGTACTTTGTCAAGAAGGCTAGGCGTTTGGTTTGCTTAGCGTTGAGGGTCGTGCACCAACATTAATAGTTGCCGTCCTTAGAGTATAAGGAATAACTATACCAAGATAATCCATTCAGAATTGGGCCTTCCTAACGCTAAAGGCAAAAAGTGGGCGTGGCTCTGCCCCTGGGGGTCGGGACATTCATCAAAATCAATAGTGGACGCCCTCAGGCTATAAGGAATACATAAGCCAAGTACCAAGCTGATTCATTCAGAATTGCAGCCTGTAAACGACAAACACAAAAATTGGTCGTGTCTTGCCTGTGGGAGTCAGGACATGCAGTTGACGTCCTTAGGCTATATGGAATACATATCCCAAGTTTAAAGACGATCCATTAAGAATCGTGGCCTGTAGACAACACACATAGACACGAAGTAAAAATGGGCATGGCTCTGCCCCTGGGGGTTAGGAAATCACCAAAAACGATAGGGGTCATCTTTAGGGTATAAGGAATAGGTTTGTAAAGTTTTAAAAGGATCTGTTAAGAATTGCATCCTGTAGGCGAACACAAGACACAAAAGCATTGGGCGTGACTCTGTCCCAGGGGGTCCGTCATGCACCAAAAATCATAGTGGTCAGCCTTAGGGTATAAGGAATAAGTATAAAAAAAGTTTTCAAGACGATCGATTAAGAATTGTGGGCTGTAGGTGACACACAGACAGACAAAAAAAAAAAATGGGCGTGGCACTGTCCCTTGGGGTTGGGCATGCACCAAAAACAATAGGGATCTTCCTTAAGGTACCAAGAATAAGTATTCAAAGTTTCAAGACGATACATTAAGAAATGCAGCCTGTAGACGACAGACAAACAAATACAAGAAATGGGTGTTGCTGTCCCACGGGGGTCGGACATGCACCCAAAACAAAAGGGGTCATCCTTAGGGTATAAGGAATAAGTATTTTAAGTTTCAAGATGACCAATTAAGAATTGTGGCCTGTAGGCGACACACAAAAAGAAAATAGGCGTGAGTCTGCCCCAGGGGGTTGGGCATGCACCCCAAATGATAGAAATGTTCCTTAGGGTACAAAGAATAATCATTCAAAGTTTCAAGATGATACGTTAAGAAATGTGGCTTGTAGACAACAAATAAATACAAGGAATGGGCGTGGCTCTGCCATTGGGGGTCGGGCATGCACCAAAAAACAATACGGATCATCCTTAGGGTGAGTATACAAAGTTTTAAGAAAATCCAGTTAGAATTGCGGCTTCTAGGCGACACATAAAAAGAAAATAGGCGTGGCTCTGTCCCTGGGGGATGGGCATGCACACCAAACGATAGGGATCAATCATCCTTAGAGTATAAAGAGTAAGTGTACAAAGTTTTAAAGAAAATCCAATAAGAATTGCGGCCTGTAGGCGACACAAAGACACACGAAAAGAAAATGGGTGTGGCTCTGACCCAGGGGGTTGGGCATGCACCCCAAATGATAGGGATGTTCCTTAGGGTACAAAGAATGTGTATGCTAAGTTTCAAAATTATAAGTTAAGAAATGTGGCCTGTAGACGACAAACAAATACATACTAGAAATGGGCGTGGCTCTGCCCCTGGGGGTCGGGCATGCACCAAAAACAATAGAGATCTTCCTTGGGGTATACGTATACCAAGTTTGAAGAAAATCCAGTAAGAATTGCGCCCTGTAGGCGACACAAAGACTCACGAAAAGAAAATGGGCGTGGCTCTGCCCCTGGGAGTGGGGCATACACCCCAAACGATAGGGATGTTCCTTAGGGTACAAAGAATGTGTATGCAAAGTTTCAAGATTATAAGTTAAGAAATGTGGCCTGTAGACGACAAACAAACAAATACTAGAAATGGGCGTGGCTCTGCCCCTGGGGGTCGGGCATGCACCAAAAACAATAGGGATCTTCCTTGGGGTATAAGGAATAAGTATACCAAGTTTGAAGAAAATCCATGAAGAATTGCGCCCTGTAGGCGAACCACAGACACACACACACACACGCACAGAGACAGGGGCGACGGCATAATACGTTCACATTATGAATGTGGACATATAAAAATTGTTACCTCTACTGGGTTCACAATCTTGATATACCATATGTCTTCACTATTCGCGTACAAGCAGCAGAAATTTGAACACAACCTTCATTGCAGTGTAATGGTGATATAGTCAGACGTTTTTTTAAATCAGACGCTTTTTTAATTCAGATAATAATTGTGATCTCCAGAGGGACCACAAGCTAACAAAAATAAAGCGATTTTTCATACACTCAGGGGCCATAATTCAGGGGCCTATTTCACAAAATTTTAACTAAGATAAGATTTGAATTTTAGTTATTTGATTGGACAATATTAGATTGATTTTAGTTCTTAGCCAATCAAAATTGAAGTATCCGCTAAAATTTGGATTTTATCTTAAGTTAAAATTTCGTGAAACAGGGCCCTGGAAGTTAAATATCGAAAGGAACCTTTGGGTTATAAACATGTATTTCAAGTTTCATCAAAATTGATTCAAAATTGTGACCTCTACAGTGTTCCTAAGCTAAAAATGTGGCGTTTCGAACAATCAGGGGCCGTAATCAATGAAATGTCAGTCCGATACAAGCCAATATCGAAAGGAACTAAGATCTTAGGGGGATAAACCTATATTTCAAGTTTCATTGAAATCGGATAAAAATTGTGACCTGTAGAGTGATCACAACAATTGTGGACAGACGAACAGGGGCAACAACAATATACGTCCACATGAAAATGTGGGCGTATAAAAAGATCTGTGGTTACATAAGGATAATGATGCCTGGTTGACCAACACAACCTGTACACTTCTAATAATAACACTGCTCTATGGATTTAGCAAACCTCACTGTTGACTTTTCAACTTCAATCTGATCGAAACACAGATCCCATTTCATTTCGTTTTTTATAGTTCATAATTTCCTTTTACTTGTCTTTGTTACACTAGGATCTGGAAGAGTTGTTATCATTGACGTATTCTGGGTGATGTGAAGAATTAGCCAATAACGGTCTGTTACGGCAAGCTATTGGCATGGGGTGCACAGAACTGTGGGTATCACTAGCAAAATTAATAGTATTTGTTAATATCTTAACTGAAAAAAGTAACTTAATTGGATTATTCCGTAACAAATTAGGACTGTATAGCAGATTCCATATGTTTTACGGTTTTATTTTAACATATTTTAAACACATGATTAATAAATTAGAACTATCACTTTAAATAAACCAGATATTATTTTTGTTCTATTTATCAAATTAGTGATATGTGTTGGTAAATGTAATATGTCATCTACGATATATAATATATAGTTTCATAGCGTAATCGATTGGTAAACATGATCTTCACTAAAAGAAAAAACTTCACATAAAAGGAAATGATAGATAAAATATTTCAGTTTTTCTGAACATTAAAAAAAACATTGATTTTCAGTGTTTCCATATTTGGTAATATCACCAGCAATGACAAAATGGGATGTTTCCAATTTAAACAAAATGGGTTATTTTCAAATTTTCGAATGACATGGCACAAACTATTTACATGACAGATGTAAACTGGTAAAGTTGTACGTCATCCAATCTTTGGCAAAGCAAAAGGATTAGGTTCATATTTCAACAAAAACTGTAATAACAAAATATTTTTGGCAGAAAATCGTAAATAACTGTAAAAATAGATATAATTCTAGGTGTAATTTGTCTTTTCTTCAAATACCAGTAAATTCCCAAGTTTTTGTTGGAAAAGATGTCTTACAAACAGATATTCTTTCAACAAAAAAATTACCTAGATGTGTGTCAGCTTGGTTCCGTTTTATAACAGGGAATAATAAATTTATGATATTGCTTTGTTTTCTATTTATTACGTTTTTCAACAACATATACTTCTATTCATAAGTGTAAATCTTTGATTTATTATTTCATATAGATTTTTATTTAGTTTTTCACTTATCATTATTAGATTTACTTGGTTTATTGACTAGTACATTGTATAATATGTATGACTACCATATTACATTACCTACTAAAGATCACTTATTGTTACCAAATACCAGGCCAAACCAAGTACTGAGGGAAACCGACACATTTCGATAATAATTACCGCGAGATCTTCCAGGTGTTTTCCGATGGTGACTAGGATTTTCAGACTGTTATGAGTGTGAAAGTTATGGAAATGCTGTTGCAAATAGTATGAAAGTGTAAACTATCCATAAAAAAAACCCCAGATATGCGCTTCAGTTTCAAAAGCATGCACAGCTAGTGATAGTCACTATTGTGACGTCACAAGAAATGCTTTATGTTAATAAAGAGCATTGTGCCAAATAGACCAGAGTCGATCTTACAATTTCCTATGGTAGAAATAGCTAACAGAATTTGAATAAAATAGTGCAGAAGGGTCAGTGAATAACAATCTGATTAAAACACAGATCCAATTTCGTTTCGTTTTTTTATAGTTCAAAATTTCGTTTTTACTTATCTTTACTACTCTTGGATCTGGAGGAATTGTTATTTAAGTCGTGTTCTGCCTGAAATGAGGGGTCAGCCATTCAAATGGTCTGTCGAATCGACCGTTTGACCTTTTCATGCGAGGAACTGTGGGTAAATATTACCAGCGGATAGAAATCCAAACAAAACAAAAGTAGATTTTAAAAAGCATGGCGGTCGCTAATTGGTTAATCGAATGACTGACGTTATCGGGTCAAATATCCCGTGCTTGATACCTGACGTCATAGAACGTGAGCTCCCACTATAACTTGTTAGATCTTACATGAGTCTAGGACCTCAAAAGTATAAAAAACGAAACGAAATATAGATCTATATTTTAATTAGATTGAGTGAATAAAGACAAAAGTAGATAGTGGCAAAATGATGCCACTAGAAAAGTCCACTCTGTTTACTTACAGTCTAATTGCAGATTAACTGAACATTTAGTAATCATAATATTCTGTTCATAAAGTCATGTAAAATAACAGAACACAATTTTTATGGGAAACAATCACTGGTTTTATTCTAATATCACGACATTTCGACAAGTATCCTCTTATTGTTATCAAGCACAATTGTGTTCTGTTATTGTGTTCTCCAATCACTAAATGCCACTTAAAGATTAAGTCATATAAAGTTTTGCGCTGTGAGTCCAGTAGAGCTGGGCGATATTTTTCGGTATTTTGATATAAAACCGTCCTGGAAATAAAAACCGTGAAAAATACCGTCTTCAGAAAAATATCGAAATACCGAACATACCGCGATATATCGCAATTTTGATTTTATTGGATGATATTTTACATAAATATTGAACAAAATGTTTTCTATGTTATTTACGATATTTTATTGCTTAATGATGAAAAAATACTGCTATAAACCCCCGAGTATTCATTCCACAAAGTTTTCAAATGCCGATGCGGAGCTTTATTTACGTCACGTGACTTATCGTCCACCTTTCAACCGGTTAGAATTATCCCTGTTTCTGTTCAATTTCTACACATCTTGACGAATGGTGATCACCGATACTTTGATTTTCGAAAGAAATCATTGATTTTAAGATTGAATTAAATTTTAATAAAGCAGAAATATAAATAATGCCAATCACATTGGGAGTCCCGGTAGACTGATTATCATTCAGCGTCGGACGTGTCATGGCCGTCGTGATCAGGGAAAAAAAAATTTGACGAAAATAATGGACACTTTTTGACATTGTACTTATGTTTTATAGTTTAATTTAGTATCCCTGTATTGAATAATGCATTTTCAAGAAGGTAATAAGCTTACTCTTGAAAGGGAAAGAACGAGTTTGCAAGGGTAAACAAAGTCCAATCGTACACGTAGCTATAAAAATATATGCACGACCGAAGGAACAAAAACTTTTTTATGTTGTTTGGGCGGTAATTGGCTGATTGGGACCATGGCTGATTGGGACCTGGCTGATTGGAACCAGATTTGTGGCTGACTGGGACCAGATTTGTGGCTGACTGGGACCAGATTCTTGGCTGACTGGGACCAGATTTATGGCTGATTGGGACCATGACAAGGCTTATTCGGATCATTACTTAAATGCCGCGATTATTTAAAATATGTTTGCATATTTTTGATAATAAGACAACTATAGCAATAAATAGTGTAATTAGTCACAAATAATAGTGTAATTAGTGATTGTCGGCTTCAATACAAATGAGCTAAATCACAGAGAATATGCTTCACATTCTTGGCTGATTGGGACCAGATTCTTGGCTGTTTGGGACCATGAATGCGATATTTTGTAATGAATGAAGCTGAAATAATGACAGACAAATATTGTTCTCTGTATAATATTTTACTTAGTAAATATCATTTTATTTCAAATAGTGATTCAATTCCTTTACAAACAAATATTTTATTAAAACATACAAATATTTAAAATTATTTCATATAAAAATACACATAGCCTCATATCAGTATAATTACTGCAATGAATGCGATAGTTTGTAATGAATGAAGCTGAAATAATGACAGACAAATATTATTCTCTGTATAATATTTTACTTAGTAAACATCATTTTATTTCATATAGAGATTCAATTCCTTTACAAACAAATATTTTATTAAAACATACAAATATTTAAAATTATTTCATATAAAAATACACATTTCAATTTATTTCATAAAAAAATACACATTTCAAAATATTCTTCAAAATATTCTTCATTTAACTGTAAAAGAATTTAATTAATCATGAATTAGTTAAATGGGGCAAATGAAATGGAAGAGAAGGCAGTTCTCACTAGATTTCAGTCACATTCCTCTACTCTAGGATATTAAGGATTGACTTTAGCTCTTGCATAATGAGTGTATAATCCTGAAATATGTAATAACTAATAACACAATTTTGATATAATGCTTACTTCAAAAAAGAGATCGGAGGGATCTTTGGGTCTTTTGGAAGCTCTGGCACGATTGCATATCCGAAGAAGAGTTTTTTCATGTGGTCGGGATGCTTCTGGCAAATCTAGATTACTGTGTTTTGTTACAACTCTTCTTGTTAATGCATGTGCAGTCTCAAACTTATCTGCAGTGTCGACGTTTTTCAGCTGAAATGTTCATAAAAATGACCAATGTTTACTATTAAAGATACAGGTAAGAGCCATTCTTGCTATAATTCAAAAATAAATGATAAAAATTTTGAAAAGAACTTACAATATGGTGATTTAGATCTTGCATATTTTAAAATCAAGTGCATTAATTTATAAATACAAATATTACTTACTTCACTTTTAATTTTGACAGCATTTAAAATACCAGGTTGGGCTGTATGTGAATGCCTGTTGCAATGCACCGTGAAGTTCTCGCCATTTTGCTTTACTACACCGGGACAGGATGGTATTCTAACACTGCATCTCCATTCAGTTGATACATATAAATCTGACAAGGGGGGTGGGAACCTGTAATGTAAGTATGATCATTAAATTTTAATAATTACACAAGGGGGATGGAATCTGTAATGGAACTAAAATTAAATATTAACCACAAAGGGGTGGAATTCAACCACCTAAGAGAATCTGCAACTACAATTGTGTGTGATAATAAAATCTTTTTTATCAACACTCGTTATTTTTTACGTTATCGATTTGTGTTGATATTGTCAGAAAAGACTTGTTGGGTATCTATTTACCTCAGAGAAGCTTCTTCTTCAGCAAACGACAATCTGCTACTTTCATTTATCGGTGTTAGATCTGGTAGTAAATCTTCAATACAGCTAACATCACATTCACTTTCTTGGGTTCTACATGCTCTGCATATAAACTCAAATACAGAATCGTTCTCTACAGCCTGGTTATATTCGTGTAGCGATATCCCTAAACATAAA
Organism: Patella caerulea; assembly: GCA_036850965.1. NCBI lineage: Eukaryota > Metazoa > Mollusca > Gastropoda > Patellidae > Patella > Patella caerulea. The sequence continues at coordinate 40,495,622 of JAZGQO010000001.1, read as the reverse complement.
AGACATGACATATCACCTTTCATATTCGACTTTTTAAAAAAATATTGGATATATTAATGATCTAGTCTGAAATGCAAAGTGTTTCCTAATATCACGGTGTCTAAATAATTATGTCAATATGATCCCCTGTGTTTCAAAACCCAAAATAAGACTAGCAAATGTAACATACCTGTATTACATTTTCTGTGTTGCCATCCTCCACACACATCACAATCAATGGCAAGGTGGTTCTTATACACTCTCTTCTTACAAAACAGACAAATTGGCACAGGCATCTTGATACAAGTTTCAAGGAGCAATGATGTGAGCATATTTTCCATCATATTTATATAATCTAACCAAGCAGTAGCCGAGACAGAGACCTTCCTGATCTAGACAAGTGTTGAATGCAATACACTAAATTGGTTGACAAATGTGTAACATTTTCTTAGCAATATACACAAATACACATTAAACAAAGTTAATTAAATCACACTTTATTTATAGTATAAAACTCAGGTAGCAATATACAAGACCCTAATTACACTTTTTATTGTTAATTAATGACAAGCCTAATAATCCAATAAACAATCAGATCCAATCACACAAATTCCCTGTTGTGGCTGTCAGTAAGATCTGAGTAATTTTCATGTAGTAATATAGTACACTTTCCTAGATATCACCTACCTGTTTACTTGTGTTAAAATTGAGTCTATAAAGGTAGGATATACATTTTGACTGCCTTTATGTACATCATATTTGAAATAACCGATTTCCGTTGCTACTGTATTGCTGGTATAATATAAGTTTTCAAATTTGTATGGTTTAAACATTATTTCTATAACATAATTACACACAATATATGTACATGTATAATGGTTTCGGATTTCTGTTATGCTACTGTATTGCTAGGGACTAGTATCAGTATTAGTTTTCAAATTTATATGACTTAATTGCAATTAGCAAAAATTGGTTTAAACAGTATTTCTAACATATAAGTACACACAATGTATAGGCTATAATGGATTCCAAAACAAACTACGAAGTTTATAAAATAAAATTAAAAAATGGTCTCTTTAAATTGCATAAAACGTATAATAATTTACATAAGATTAATATGATAATCTCTGTTAATATAATATAGCTTAACTGTGACATAAAAAAAATGGAATATAAACATAAATAACGCAGGCCTACATAAAAAAAGCACATAATTATAGTCACGCTATAGATATAAAACTTCTTTAATTTATATTAAACTTAATTCAACATCAAAACCTAAGTTTCTAGTATTTTTTAATCGTGTGGTCCGAATCAGCCTAGTTTTGGTCCCAATCAGCCAAGAATGTGGTCCCAGTCAGCCAAGAATGTGGTCCCAATCAGCTTTGACTTTTGTCCCAATCAGCCATGGTCCCAATCAGCCTTGGTCCCAGTCAGCTTGGTTCCGTTTGGGCTTCCTTCATTCGAAATATATGTATTTTTAATTTTAATAAAATATTATAATTAACATTTTGAATATTAAAATTGTAATAAAAAAAACAACTTTAGAAAGTTTTCATGGCTATAGATGTGTTTTTAAAACAGCTTTAATTAATGTTTTGTTAATTTTGCACTGTGTATGCTAAAAATAATATTGACTAGAAATAATAATATTGAGGGGTATTTCTAACTTTTTAGGCATTTTTATTTACATTTAAAAAGTGATAAACTGAAAGTATTGACCTTTAATAAAATATCACGATATATTTTTGAAAATATCGCGATATCTGTTTTTAGGTATATCGCCCAGCTCTAGAGTCCAGTGACTAGATTTTCAATTAGACATGACTAGATTCTACAGAATACAATTACTGTTTATTACAGTGAAAATATTTTGACCTGTCTATATAAATGTGATGTTTTTGACTAGAATTCCCTAGTTTTTATCACTTACTTGTCAAAAGATCACCAGTAATAAAGAGTAAAATTGTATTCCATTTAATTGTGTTTTGTACCATTTCCAGTTCAAATACTAAATGTACCGTAATTGAAAAGATTTATTAGACTTGCCAGTTTTTAAAAACTAAAAACATCTGTACATGTTATGTGATTTGTATCGAAGAAATTTAATGCAATTGTCAAAGATCGTTTAATATTAAACATGACACATTTCTTCCACAATGTTTCATTTATACTTCTTTCAAATACTAATATCTTTCTTTATTCAATACCGGTACTCAACTAAATTAAATTCTATATGATTGCCATCAAAATTTATTGATATGCAAAAATGACTGACTGTAGAAATTTGCATGATGTGTAAACTGCAGTTTTGTAAAATCCTTATTGACTGTATGTTCCCAAACTTTGTATGCTTTCAATTTAAATTCCAGCAGCAAAGTTTAAATCTACTTTCATTCCTTTTGGAAAACAACTAATCAGATTCATCTGTGCTTCTAACTTTTTGCTGCAGCTTCGAAATATTTCTAGATAAAGAATATCATGGCCTTTACTCTTTTGGTCAATGTTCCAAACAAAAAATAATCAACAATATGAGCAATAACACTTGACAGTATTTACTGGACATTGTTTAAATTAAAGGCAAAATGATGGACCCATGGACATGATACTATCCTATTTCATTGTGGACATATAAAAATGATCATGTCAAAGATGACACCATAAATCAGTAAATCTAGCAAAATTATCATAAATCAGATCATCTAGTATGTTTAATAATAACTTTGGTTCATTATGGCTAGCCTTAGTCAAATAATAACTAAATGAAAGTGTAAAACCACAGGCACTTGAAGGGATTAAAATAAATTAAAATAAAACTTCTTACCACTGCTTAATAAATACAAGAAGGTAAGTCACTACACCATCTTTGTTTTGACTGAGATACCATGAATCGTCTGAATTCATCTCACAATACTCACTAGTTCTAACACTTCATGTCATTTTTATTGCTAATGAGACTTTATTTGATTATTATTCACCTTCCGATGTAATTAAATTGGTCATTTAACACTGTTATTGATAACAAATCAAACTTGAACCGCTATCATTTATCCACAATCAACTTCCCGAGACCGGAAGTAATCCGAAAATAGGTCAAAACAAGTCTGTATCACCCAGTTCCTTTATAAACCTATCATTACTCTATATGTGCATAGGAACTGGGTGATCGAGTCTCGCTCAACAGCGGCCTCGCTTCGTAGGCTTTATCACGTGATAGAACTTACGAAGCGAGGCCGCTGTTGAGCGAGACTTTATCACCCAGTTCCTATGCACACATCGAGTAATGATAGGTTTATAAAGGGACTGAGTGATACAGACTTCTTTTGACCTTATTTCGGGTTTCTTCTGGGCTCGGGAAGTTGAATATCGGTAAATGATAGCTTTTTAAGTTTGATTTGTTATTAATAACACTGTAAAAGGACAAATTTAATTACATCGGAAGGTGAATAATGATCAAATAAAGTCTCGTTGGCAATAAAAATGACATGAAGTGTCAGAACTAGTGAGTATTGTGAGATGACACCAGACAATATATCATAAAAAAGTCAAAACAAAGATGGCGTCTGCCATCCCTTTATCATATAGTTATAGTCAAGCAGTAGTAAGAAGTTTTATTTTAATCCCTTCAAGTCCCTGTGTGTAAAACCTATAATGTGATATACTGTACATTTGTTTACCTCTGTTGATCCAGTAAAGGCAACTTTATCCACATCCATATGTTCAGATATGGCAGCTCCTGCTGTTGATCCATAGCCTGGTACAACATTTACAACACCCGGCGGAAAACCTGCCTAAGATATACAAAACATTATTAAGAAAGGATTAATTCAACTGTTTCAGATTCAACCATGCTGAATCCAAAACAACAAACAGTTTAATGATCTCTAGCACTAAAATAGTCCACAATATTTTCCTAGGCTTCACACCCCAAAGCCTAATCACAGTCACAGTACTTTAAAGCCCCAAGTTGGATTTCTTGTAACAAACATTTAGTAACTAACCAATTAATAACACCCCAATCCGAAACCTGTACGCCGCCCACTCCACCACTTTGCAGCTTCGTCTACTGCCCTATATCATAATTATTTCTGTTGCTGTAAAGATGTTGATAATTTGGTATTTGTGTTATGTGTATTTAACTGGTCAGTGTTAGTACAGCACTGTCTTATATAAGTTAGTAATAGTTTGTACATGATGTACGTGTGGACAAACAGTATGTCCTGTTGTTTTCAAGCCTAGTTCTCTTATTAGGCGTGGGGCTGACATGTAAAGTGATGGGAGACATTGGTGTGCACATAAAAGTACCCTTGGCAGTTGTAATTCAAATTAGGTAGAAATGCTGCTCTCCAGGCAAAATTCTCCATTTTGTAGTATACACAAAATCACAAAATTCTCCATTTTGTAGTATACACAAAATCACAAAATTTTGTTCTCAATGACAATAGTGTTGTGTTGATGACACATTAAACCCCATCCTTTAACAGTCTTTCAAATCAGGTATCAACCTCCTCAAGTGATTTGCACTTCTATCCGTTCGTGCAGAATTATTTCTGAGATCATTTTCTCAAGTGGCAATAGGATATTAACCACATTTCATCTCATTTCTCAAGTTGTAATTTTCAACAGTGTCTGCCTTCTAAGTATAATCAAAACTTTTTGAAATCCTTCTTCCCCATCTTGTCATCAATAATGAAGATACACTGACACTTCATTAACATCAGACCTTAATCTAATCACACTACTATTTCTACAGTTTACAACAAATATTTTCCAAATTGCATCCTTGAATGAGACAATTCATTCCAGTATTCTTTTCTAACCAGCTGTCAATGATGTATGAAATTACACAAAAACCAGTTGCCCTTTAAAGGCAACTTGAGTTTTTTCTTTTCCTCAGATTTAAAGATTTTCCGGCGTGGTTTCCCCTTGTCAGTGATGCAGAACCCCCTTGTCAGTGATGCAGAATGGTGGGCCTGACAAGGACAGCTGTCTAGTCATTCGGATGGGACAAAAAACCAAGGTCCCGTGTACACTTTGGCATGCACATAAAAGATCCCTTGGCAGTTGGAATTTAATATAAGAGTAGGCCGTAGCACTGCTGCCCGGGTAAAATTTCCCTCATAGCACACTGTATGGCGTATGACCGTCTTCTATTAGCCCAGGTTAGGTGCAGAAGAGTAGGGCGTTAAATCCCATTTCATTTCATTTCAGATTTAAAGAGCTCAAGGTTAAAGGGAGGTAATCAACTTTACTTGAATTGAAAGGACCGATGCTAATAACTGGTTAATTGCATTATATGACATTACTATTATTTTTAGTTGGCACAAGGTAAGGTAGGCCTATTTTTACTCTTTCTAAAGATCTGATACCACTTCTTATGAGAGGAGCAAACATAGCTTTTTATTATACTTTTACATTAGTTTAGCATAACCTACCTCTTTAAATAAAGCACAACAATAAAGTGCTGTCAACGGTGTCTGCTCAGCTGGTTTTAGTATCACAGTGTTCCCACAGGCTAATGCCGGTCCTAATTTCCATGACAGCATGGCAACTGGATAATTCCACTATAATAGAAAAACATAACGCTAACGCTACAATATACGTCCACATTCCTGCTTTGATTGATATGGTACTTTGTCAAGAAGGCAAGGCGTTTGGTTTGTTTAGCATTTGAGGCATTATAATAGTTGCCGTCCTTAGAGTATAAGGAATAAGTATACCAAGATAATCCATTCAGAATTAAGCCTTCCTAACGCTAAAGGCAAAAAGGTGGTGAGGTCCTGGACCTGGGGGTCGGGACATTCATCAAAATCAATAGTGGACGCCCTCAGGCTATAAGGAATCCATAAGCCAAGTACCAAGCTGCTTCATTCAGAATTGCGGCCTGTAAACGACAAACACAAAAATTGGTCGTGTCTTGCCTGTTGGAGTCGGGACATGCAGTTGACGTCCTTAGGCTATAAGGAATACATATCCCAAGTTTAAAGACGATCCATTAAGAATCGTGGCCTGTAGACTACACACACAGACACGAAGACAAAATGGGCATGGCTCTGCCCCTGGGGTTTAGGAAATCACCAAAAACAATAGGGGTCATCTTTAGGGTATAGAAATAGGTATGTAAAGTTTTAAAAGGATCTGTTAAGTATTGCATCCTGTAGGCGAACACGAGACACAAAAGCATTGGGCGTGGCTCTGTCCCAGGGGGTCCGGCATGCACCAAAAATAATAGTGGTCAGCCTTAGGGTATAAGGAATAAGTATAAAAAAGTTTTCAAAACGATCGATTAAGAATTGTGGCCTGTAGGTGACACACAGACAGACAAAAAGAAAATGGGCGTGGCACTGTCCCTGGGGGTCGGGCATGCACCAAAAACAATAGGGATCTTCCTTAAGGTACCAAGAATAAGTATTCAAAGTTTCAAGATGATACATTAAGAAATGCAGCCTGTAGACGACAGACAAACAAATACAAGAAATGGGTGTTGCTGTCTCACGGGGGTCGGGCTTGCACCCAAAAGAAAAGGGATCATCCTTAGGGTATAAGGAATAAGTATTTTAAGTTTCAAAATAACCGGTTAAGAATTGTTGCCTGTAGGCGACACACAAAAAGAAAATGGGCGTGGCTCTGCCCCTTGGGGTTGAGCATGCACCCCAAATGATAGGAATGTTCCTTAGGGTACAAAGAATAAGCATTCAAAGTTTCAAGATGATACGTTACGAAATGTGGCTTGTAGACGACAAACAAATAAATACAAGGAATGGGCGTGGCTCTGTCACTGGGGGTCGGGCATGCACCAAAAAACAATACGGATCATCCTTAGAGTATAAATAGTAAGTACACAAAGTTTGAAGAAAATCCAGTAAGAATTGCGCCCTGTAGGCGACACAAAGACTCGAAAAGAAAATGGGCGTGGCTCTGCCCCTGGGGGTTGGGCATGCACCCCAAACAATAGGGATGTTCCTTAGGGTACAAAGAATGTGTATGCAAAGTGTATTAAGAATGTGTATTAAGAAATGTGGCCTGTAGACGACAAACAAACAAATACTAGAAATGGACGTGGCTCTGCCCCTGGGGGTCGGGCATGCACCAAAAACAATAGGGATCTTCCTAGGGGTATAAGTACACCAAGTTTGAAGAAAATCCATGAAGAATTGCGCCCTGTAGGCGAACCACAGACAGACACACACACACACACCATCACACACCCATACATTCATACATACATACATACACACACACACACGGGCGACGGCATAATACGTTCACATTATAAAAATAGGTTGCCAGGCAACGAAACATACACCCACACAGCAGCCAAATCGTCCGGGCAGTCAACAAGAGTTGTTGCATTTTAAGTAATCATCAGAAAATCATAATTCAAACTCACCCATAACTACGGTGTAACGGGGATATAATCAAAAGTTTTTTTAAATCAGATAATAATTGTCACCTCCAGAGGGACCACAAGCTAAAAAGGGTGATTCCGATATGGGCAAATATGCAATGGAGGCAAGATCATTAGGTTATAAACATGTATTTCAAGTTTCATCAAAATCAGTTCAAAATTGTGACCTCTATAGGGTCCACAACCTTGATATAACATATTTTCACACAATTCAGGTACAGACGGCGGTCATTTTATCCGTCAACTCTGGTCCGATTTTCACGAAAACTCAAATTCTCTCTTCAGTACCATAAAACCATGATATAATCAAACGGTTTTTTAAATCGGATAATAATTTTGACCTCATGAGGGACCACAAGCTAACAAAAGCGATTTTTCGGACAATCAAGGGACATAATTAAGGAAGTTATGATCCGATGGGCGCAAATATCGAAAGGAACCAAGATCTTTGGGATATAAACATACATGTCAAGTTTCATCAAAATCGGTTCAAAATTGTGACCTCTATAGGGTCCACAACCTTGATATAACATATTTTCACACTATTCGTGTATAAACGGCAGCCATTTTGTTCGTCAATTCTGGTCCGATTTTCACGATATTCAAACTCTCCCTTCATTACTATGTAACGGTGACATAATCAAACGTTTTTTTAAATCGGATAATAATTTTGACCTCCAGAGGGACCAAAAGCTAACAAAAGCGATTTTTCGGACAATCCGGGGATATAATTCAGGAAGTTATGATCTGATGGGCGCAAATATTGTTCACAAGCTAAAAAACGTGATTTTTCGTACAATCTGGGGCCATATAACTGTTTTTGTTTCTTTTTAGAATTTGGTTTCCAATCATGTTCTAACCAGTCTAAATTTGTTTTTGTTGAGATAGTGGTTTTTATTATTATTTGAAAACAAGAAAATTCTGATCAAATATTAGATAATATTAAGATAATTTCCTTGTTCTATACGTAATCATTGTGTACTCTCTTCCTAAGGCTATTTATTCAGATATAAAAACCAGCAGCTGCCAGGCGAGATGGATTGTCTGCGATATCACCTTTGATGGAAGCGGACGTTAAACGCTAAGAACAACAACAACAGGCGAGATGGATAGAGAACAAGCTATAAAAATTGTGATTTTTTGTACAATAAAGGGCCAAATCCATATCAAGAGGGGTGGGGGGTTGGTGGCCAAATGGTTAGAGTATCATACGGCCATTTAGTCAGCTGGCATGGTTTCGAATCTCCAGTTGTGTGTGGCAAGGAGTAGGTTCGCCTGTCCAACCTCATAGGTTTTCTCCAGGTACTCTGGTTTCCTCCCACTGCTAAAGACCCCTACGCGCAAGCGAATTATTAAATCATGTTTGTCCCAAAATGACCTAGTTTGTGTCAAGTGGACGTTAAACGCCATTTCTCTCTCTCTTTCTCTCTCCTCCATATCGAAAGGGACAGAGATGTTTGGGATAAAAAGATATATTTCAATTTCATCAAAATCAGATAATAACTGTGACCTCTAGATCGACAAGCTAAAACCCATGATTTTTCTTTCAATCAGGGGCCATAATTCAGAAAGTTATGATCAAAAATGTGCAGATAACTAAATGAACCTAGATCTTTGGGTTATAAACATGTGTTTTAAGTATCATCAAAATCAGGGGGTCACGGTGGCTAAGTTGGTAAGACACTGTTTTGCTAGCCTGGAGGTCTGGTGTTCGATCCTTGCATTGGCCAAGAAAATTCATCCTGATTTTCGGGCGAGATTTCCCCCTTGTCGGTGAAGCAGGATGGAGGACCTAACAATGACAGCTGTCTAGTTGTTTGGATAGGAAGTAAACTGAGGTCTCTATACACATTGACATGCACGTAAAAGATCCCTTGACTATTGAAATTTGATAAAAGAGTAGGCCGTAGCGCCACTGTCCAGGTAAAATTTCCCTCATAGCACACAGTATGGTGTATGCCAATATTCATTAGCCCAATAAAGAGCAAAACAGTAGGACGTTATACCCCATTTAATTTCATCAAAATCAGTTGAAAATCGTTACCTCTAGAGTGTCCACAAGCTAAAAATGTAATTTTTGGTTAAATCAGGGGCCATAATCCACGAAGTTTCGATCCGATACACCCCAATATCTAAAGGAACCAAGATCTTTTGGAGATGAACAGGGGCGACGACAATATACCTCCACATTTTCTGTGGTCGTAGAAAAAAAAAATAATACTTTCATATATTTCAATTTCAATATAAACCTATGTTAAGAAGTGTGAGTGCAAGCAACCTCCATTTACTTAATTGCACCTTGATCCAGCACTGGTACTTAGTTATTCTTTTTTTTCAGCCATTTTATGATGTGAATAAGATTTACTGTCAAATATTGTTTTAAAACATACTTCATCAGCTGAAAAACGTATCCCAAAAATATTTATCTTTCAGATATCGGTACTTCCAAGAATAATTTTTTTGACAAGATGTGATGATGGACGAGCACTTGATTCTTGAAAATCTACATGTAGATTTACTGTTACTTACTTACAGGAATAATTTGTCCACATACACCCACTGGTTCATGTCTCGTAAAGGTAAAATAATCACCATCTAGAGAGGAAACAAAAAACAAAAATGTCAGGTTTTTAAAAAAATTCTCAAATTATAAGACAAATTATCCTCTTAAATTGACAAAATAGTTAATGACGATGAAGCCTTATTACCTTTACATCAAATTTCAAATCAAAATATTTCTCCGTTTTGGAAATGATCTGTAATTATGTTACTCAATTAAAGGAATATCAGTCTTCAAATGACCTGATACTATTGACAATCACTTACAACATTTACTTAGTATGGAGACTATATGGGCACATGTGTATAATTGTTGAAGGGTATGAGAATTCCCTTAAGATTACATTAATTTAACTTTACAGAGAACTACAAGATGGCCTGAGCACACGTTAAGACGATAATCCGGGATGTTACTGTGCAAGTATTGAAAGGAACCAAGATCTCAAAGTTATAAACATGTAACTTTCATCAAAATCAGATAAATATTGTGACCCCTTAGAGGTTTCAGATACCAAAAAAGTGACTTTTCGTACATTCAGGGGACATAATCCATACAGATTCATTCTGATACATGCCAAACTAGAAAGGAACCAACATTTTTGGGAAATAAGTTTTGTCAAAATCAGATATAAATTGTGGCTTTTTGACTGCGAACAGCCCCTGAAAATGTGGGCATGTAATAATAACACATACTGGTAAGTGCCAATATTTAATCTGACCTCATTCTATTTTATACAATAGGGGGCGGAGACAGGATTTTGGAAAATATGGTAAACCCAACTAAAGAAAGGTGCAGCTTTTTGTTACATATGTTAACTTAAAAATGATTATGATGTTCTTACATCTATTTCAAAAGTTCATCTGGTTATATAGTGCCTGGGGGGTTGGGCTTGACTAGTGGTCTGGAGTACCGCTCTTCGACCTCTAGCTTGCCGGTCACCTCTGGCTTGCGACTGTGGTTTCGATCCCTGGTGAAAGCGTATGTGGCATGGATATAGGGGTGCCTTCTCAACATCGTGGGTTTCCTCCGCGCACTCCAGTTTCCTCCAAAAGACCCCTACGCGCAAGCAAAATTGTTGAAATAAAATTAAACCATATGTTAGTCCCAAAATGACCTAGTTTGTGTCTAGTGGACAAGTGGACATTAAACCCCATTTCTTTTCTCTCTATATATAGTGCCTGATGAGTGGAAACCTCTACCGGTAGTGTTACTTGAGAAGAGAAAAGCAGCCAAGCAGAAAAAGCCAATTATAGTTTACTGCAGCTGTTTGATGCATGATAAATGAAAATATACTTTTGATGTTTCATACAATTAACAGGGTAAGGATTTAACCCTAAAGTAGGATTTATAAATGAAGAATAAGGATCTTGCAAGTTTTACAGAATTGAAAAATAAATTGATGAGGATAATTTGATAACAGTGTTAATCCCTTGGAGGTGAATATACACAAACATCATTTTTATTTCATAGACAGGATTATAATTAAATATAATCTTTTCTTTTCCTCTGACCCTGAGAGCCACAGTAGCTAGATGTGGGAAATGCCTTGGCTCAGTAAACAGAAGGCCTCGGGTTTGTTCACAGCGCTGGCAGAGAAACTTCCAAAGGATGTTCTTGTGTGGTTTCTCCTTGTCTAGACAAAATTTCCCTCATAGGATACTGCATGGCATGGGACAAAAAAGACCTGCAATAGGCAGATTATTTAGCTCTTACATTATGCATTTTATATAAAATCCATTGGAGAACGGATATATACATGTATATTCTGTCAAATTCCTTTACTGCAGCCCCTCATCCAAATTAAAGCTTCTTTTGCATTTAAAACACAAGGTAGATCACTTAAAAACATAGCTGCAGCCTCTGATCCCAGGGTTATCTTAAATCCAGTATCGTCAACACCATCACTCTAGTTTCTACAACTAGTGACAGGTAGTTCGTGTAGCTAAAAATATTTCTATTCTTCTTCTACATTAAAGAAATTGGTATGAAAACGTGATTTATACTGACCTACTGGTATGGTTTTTCCAGTTATTTTATCACACCAACCAGCGTAATACTGAAAAACATCTATTGTAGCTCTTACATCATCAACTGCATCCAGGAACGGTTTACCATTATCCAACGTCTCCAAATTCTACACAAACAATTTAACAGCTTAATTTCACTTGAATTGTTAACATGTCATTTCAGGACAAAAGTATAGTTAAATTTCCATAATTCCTTACACATAGGGATCTCCAACAGCAGGGGGAAACAGAAGAACCTTCAGAACAAACACCAGGTTGGACAAATGAAGGGAGATTCAAGCTAACAGTGAGGCTGGTGTCCCCTGCCCAAATCCCAAAATAAATAGATGACACATAGTAATTAATCGCACATTTATTTATTATAAATAATAAATATAAATAATAAATAAATTAAAAAAATTTCAAAAGTATAACACAATCAAGCTGTTTATCAACTATCCACTGTGCTTCATCACTCTCTATCAGATAGAATCAAAGTTATCTTGTCCTAAAGCATCAACTAATGAAATTATGTTAATCATTGAACTCAGTCAAGACATTCACCTAATGAGCATCTTCGTCAAATTAAAACATTCTACCTCAATTAGAAGAGTTGTTATGTTCCAAAGTCTTGACCAATCAAATTGTTTATCGCTCCTTAGCCTAAACACCTAAACCAAATTTGAACATTCTAGCTCAATATAGACAGACACATTTTAACAGTCTCCTACTCTCTTCGAAAAGGGGGGCAAAAATTAATCTTCTTTGATATTACAGTGATCTTCTAATTGTTTGTATTCTAATGCTTGAGCCCCATGTGACTGATTTCTATCTCTACAATTTCACATTGTCATTGTTCCGGAAACAAATTTTACCTTGTATGTCTTGCCGACATGTTAATTTGACATTACTTATAGCATGTGCAGAAGTCCTACACTAAATTGCCATAGTGCTTGAATAAATAATTTCATGTCAATCAGCCTTCCTTCATCCATAGCATGTTATGTAATGGTGAGTTAATGTACTTGCTGTAGTATACAATATGATGCCTTCCACAAATTTTCCATATCTATACATACCGCTAATATACCTATATCACGTTCTAAAAGAGATACAAATTTCATCATGAGTTCTCCTCTCTTTGATGCATCTTTTCTCCGCCAGGGGGAACCTATCTTAAAGGCTGCTCTAGCAGCAGCAACGGCTTTGTCAACATCTTCCTGAAAAGAATATAATAGGAATTTAAGGTCAGAATAGAAAGGAATGTGCATTGTGGCTCCACCAAGGACATATATTGACATACATTAGAGAGATAGCTTTAACGTTTAACTTTATTTCAGGGGGTTGGGATGGCCTAGTGGTCTAGAGTGCAGCGCTTCGACCTCTAGCTGGCCGGTCACCCTTGGCTTGCAGCTTTGGTTTCGAGCCCTGGTGTGGGCGTATGTGGCATGGAGAATGGGGGCGCCTTCTCAACCTTGTGGGTTTCCTCCGGGCACTCCGGTTTCCTCCCACTGCTAAAGACCCCTACGCACATGCAAATTATAGAAATAAGATAGGCTGGCACGCCCACATTTTCGAGAGATGGATAGAGAACAAGCAATACCGAAAGTGATTTTTCCTACATAATTAAGTCCTGTATTTCATACAGTATTGGGAGCAGCCATTTAGTTGGTCAGTTCCAGTCTGATAATCATGAAATTCGCAGCCGACAATGATTATGGTGTGACACAACCTAGAAATGTGACTTTTCATCAAAATCAGATAAGAATTGTGACCTGTAGAGAGTCCACAACCATGATATACCATATTTTAACACTATTCATGTACAAATGGCGACCGTTTCGTCCGGCAATTTTGGTACGATTTTCACGAAATTAGAACTCAACCTTTCTCATCAAAATCGAATTAAAATTGTGACCTATACAGCGTCCACAACAATGATATACCATCTTTTTAACAGTATTCGCGTACAAACGGCGGCCATTTTGTCTGTCAATTTTGGTCCGATTTTCCAGAAATTCAAACTCAACCTTCTTTACGGTGTAACGGTGATATAATCAAACGTTTTTTTAAATCGGATAATAATTGTTGTATCCAGAGGGACCACAAGCTAAAGAAATGGGGATTTTGCGTATAGCCAGGGGCGATAATTCAGGAAGTTACGATCCGATATGCGCAAATATCAAGAAGAACCAAGATCTTTGGGTTATTACCATGAATTTCAAGTTTCATCAAAATCGAATTAAAATTGTGACCTTTACAGGGTCAACAACCTTGATATACCATTTTTTAACAGTATTCGCGTACAAACGGCGGCCATTTTGTATGGCAATTTTGGTCCAATTTTCCCGAAATTTGAACTCAACCTTCCTTACGGTGTAACGGTAATATAATCAAACGTTTCTTTAAATCCGATAATAATTGTGACCTTCAGAGGGACCACAAGCTAAAAAAAAAGGCGATTTTGCGTATAATCAGGGGCCATAATTCTGGAAGTTACGATCCGATATGCACAAATATCGAAAGGAACCAAGATCTTTGGGTTATAACCATGAATTTCAAGTTTCATCAAAATCGAATTAAAATTGTGACCTCCACAGGGTCCACAACCTTGATATACCATTTTTTAACGGTATTCGCGTACAAACGGCGGCCATTTTGTATGGCAATTTTGGTCCGATTATCCCGAAATTCAAACTCAACCTTCCTTAGAGTGTAACGGTGACATAATCAAACGTTTTTTCAAATCGGATAATAATTGTGACCTCCAGAGGGACCACAAGCTAAAAAGGGTGATTTTTCGGACAATCAGGGGCCATAATTCAGGAAATTACATTCCGATAGCCGCAAATATCAAAAGGAACCAAGATCTTTGGGTTACAAACAGGCATGTCAAGTGTCATCAATATCGGTTCAAAATTGTGACCTCTATTGGGTCCACAAGCTAAAAACGTGATTTTTCGTACAATCAGGCGCCATAATCCATGAAGTTTTGATCCGATACATGCCAATATCGAAAGCAGCCGTTTTTTTAAATCGGATAATAATTGTGACCTCCAGAGGGACCACAAGCTAAAAAGGGTGATTTTTCGGACAATCAGGGGCAATAATTCAGGAAATTACATTCCGATAGCCGCAAATATCGAAAGGAACCAAGATCTTTGGGTTACAAACAGGCATGTCAAGTTTCATCAAAATCGGTTCAAAATTGTGACCTCTTAGGGTCCACAAGCTAAAAACGTGATTTTTCGTACAATCAGGGGCCATAATCCATGAAGTTTTGATCCGATACATGCCAATATCGAAAGCATCCGAGATCTTTTGGGGATAAACCTATATTTCAAGTTTCATCAAAATCGGATAAGAATTGTGACCTGTAGAGAGTCCACAAACAAATTGTGGACGGACAGGGGCGACGACATAATACGTCCACATGAAAATGTGGGCGTATAAAAATTAAAACCATGTTAGACCCAAAATGACCTAGTTTGTGTTGAGTGGACGTTAAACCCCATGTCTCTCTCTCTCTCTTAACTTTATTTCAAAAGACCCAAAGTAAAAAGGCAGAACTGTTCAGAGCCTGACTAACCGATGTCAAATTAATTTTGTTTCAATGTATCCGAGCTTCATCTATAATCTTTTGTGCCGGACATATGAGATAAAAAACTGAAATCCAAAATAATTGATTTAAAGGGGACTTAGTCCAAGATGATGGTTGAGTTTTGTTACTGCTATCTAATCTCACAATGGTTGAGTTTTGTTACTGCTATCTAATCTCACAATGGTCTAATCGATCCAGGATATTGTTAATAAGATATGGCATTGAATTTGAAATTGTTCACATTTCTGGCTGTGATTATCTCACCTTATCACCTTCCTGAACATCACATAGTTTTTCACCAGTTGCTGGATTTATAGTTGGAAATGTTCGTCCACTCACAGAATTACACCATTCATTGTTTATAAATATCTGAAACATAAGAGTATGGGGTCTTTAGCAATGGGAGGAAACCGGAGGACACCAAGAAAACCCTTGAGGTTGGACAGACAGCCACGCTACTTGACTCAATGACAGGCTTTATGATACAGTGCGCATGTGCTAACCATTCGGCCATGCAACCCCTGCATCTGCAGTCTCTAACGCCAGTGAAATGCTGCAGCCCTGTTTAGGCCTATTACGGTTCGAGCAACAAAATTGCCAGACAATGTTGTGTCTTAGTTGATGATTTCCGAAGCATGCATCCAAATGAGTTTTAAGGGCATTAAAATGATGATTTCATCAATCTGAAAAATTTTACCAGATGTCTCAGTACATCAAGTGGAAAATTTTTTTAAAAAATCACCAGTAGTAGAGGTTTCAGGTCTAAGATTCAAATGACAGAAAAAAAATTCAAAAAAATATTTTATGAAAATATACAAAAAATAGGTTGCCAGGCAACGAAACATACGCCCACACAGCAGCCAAATAGTCCGGGCAGTCAACAAGAGTTGTCGCATATTAAGGAATTATCAGAAAATCATTAGAATTTGTTTGGTTTTTATAATCAAACGTTTTTTTAAATCAGATAATAATTGTGACCTCCAGAGGGACCACAAGCTAAAAAGGGTGATTTTTCGTACAATTAGGGAACATAATTCAGGAAGTAATGACCCGATGGGCGCAAATATCGAAAGGAACCAAGATCTTTGGGTTATAAACATACATGTCAAGTTTCATCAAAATCGATTCAAAATTGTGACCTCTATAGGGTCCACAACCTTGATATAACATATTTTCACACTATTCGTGTACAAACGGCGGCCATTTTGTCCGGCAATTCTAGTCCTATTTTCACGTAATTCACACTCTCTCTTCATTACCATGTAACGGTGATATAGTCAAACGTTTTTTTAAATCGGATAATAATTTTGACCTCGAGAGGGACCAAAAGCTAACAAAAGCGATTTTTCGGACAATCCGGGGACATAATTCAGGAAGTTATGATCCAATGGGCGCAAATATCGAAAGGAACCAAGATCTTTGGGTTATAAACATACATGTCAAGTTTCATCAAAATCGGTTCAAAATTGTGACCTCTATAAGGTCCACAGCCTTTATATAACATATTTTCACACTATTCGCGTACAAACGGCGGCCATTTTATCTGTCAATTTTGGTCTAATTTTCACAAAATTCAAACTCAACCTTCATAACCATAGAATGGCGGTATAATCAAACGTTTTTTTAAATCGGATAACAATTTTGACCTCCAGAGAGATCACAAGCTAAAAAGGGCGATTTTTGGGACAATCAGGGGCCATAATTCAGGAAGTTACGATCCGATGGGCACAAATATCGAAATTAACCAAGATCTTTGGGTTATAAACATACATGTCAAGTTTCATCAAAATTGGTTCAAAATTGTGACCTCTGTAAGGTCTACAACCTTGATATAACATATTTCCACACTATTCGCGTACAAACGGTGACCATTTTGTCCGTCAATTTTGGTCCGATTTTCACGAAATTCGAACTCAACCTTCATAACCATGGAACGATGATATAATCAAACGGTTTTTTAAATCCGATAACAATTTTGACCTCCAGAGGGTAAAAGGGGCAATTTTTCGGACAATCAGGGGCCATAATTCAGGAAGTTACGATCCGATGGGCACAAATATCGAAATTAACCAAGATCTTTGGGTTATAAACATACATGTCAAGTTTCATCAAAATTGGTTCAAAATTGTGACCTCTATAAGGTCCACAACCTTTATATAACATATTTTCACACTATTCGCGTACAAACGGCGGCCATTTTATCCGTCAATTTTGGTCCGATTTTCATGAAATTCGAACACAACCTTCATAACCATGGAACGGTGATATAATCAAACGTTTTTTTAAATCGGATAACAATTTTGACCTCCAGAGGGACCACAAGCTAAAAAGGGCGATTTTTCGGACAATCAGAGGCCATAATTCAGGAAGTTACGATCCGATTGGCGCAAATATCGAAAGGAACCAAGATCTTTGGGTTATAAACATGCATTTCAAGTTTCATCCAAATCGGTTCAAAATTGTGACCTCTACACTGTTCACAAGCTAAAAAACATGATTTTTCGTACAATCAGGGTCCATAACCCATGAAGTTCCAGTCCGATACATGCCAATGACGAAAGGAACCGAGATCTTAGGGTGATAAACCTATATTTTAAGTTTCATTCAAATCGGATAAAAATTGTGACCTGTAGACTGTTCACAAACAATTGTGGACGGACGAACAGGGGCGACCACAATATACGTCCGGATAAAAATTGTGACCTGTAGACTGTTCACAAACAATTGTGGACGGACGGACGAACAGGGCGACGACAATATACGTCCACATGATAAAAATGCTACCGCTACTACTGGAATTTTAAAATCCTAGATCAATGTCAATATAATGTAATCAAAATGCTCTATACAAGTCAATGCGTGGCATGGACCAAAATTAGCACTTTTCAGTCATATCTGAGTGACGTCATAAGCAGTATTTTCACTTCAGAATTGCTAATACCAATTTTAAAACTGAAATCCACACGTTATTGTCAACTAAGATTTATTGAAATCGCAATAATTTGAAAGGTAATATTATGTCAAATATTTATAATCTGGATGATACCACAAAAAAAGTAGGCTATATTTAGTTGAAATTTAGCAAATTTCAGTCATCAACACAGATAAATCCTGCTTTCTATGGCAGTTATTGTCGGATCTCGAGGTATCAAAGACCATAATAATCCGAAAAATATTATCTATCGTTTGATTGGTTCTATGTCAAAATCCACCGGAAACTATGGTGCAGAAAACCAATGAAGTGAGCCGTATGCAATGGAAAATCTCTGGCCATGTGATGTCAGAGCAATATTTTCACTCGAGTGTCTCCTCTAAATAAACGCTCATTTCTCTCTTTGCAGATATTGAGATTGATATTAAATCATTACAATACAATTGCTAGTACCCCGGGAACTGGTAGAGGTGCGATTCTGAAATAGAACACCGATTTCATGCTAAAGTCATACGTAGCAAATTTTACTTTTTTTTCATATAACACCCAACCACAATAATATATATTATAATAGAATATTTTCTTAACCTTTACGGAATTTTAGCAAGGGGCACTTCTGTAAGGTAAACTGTTAATGTAAAAGAGTGGGCCGTTAATCCCCACCACCATAAATGTAGACGCCTTCGGTCTTCCGTACATGGAATTTCTAAAAGTTGTTGGACGAAGCAGAAAGAAATGATAGCTTCCACTAAAGGGAATAACAACACTGTCATCACACAGAGAAGTTGTTTGTTACCTGTTTGTAGACTATTTCTTGGTTAGGGTTTGCTTCGTGATCCGACATCGTTTAATTTCGTCTCGGGACTACTGTCCAAATAGCTGTAAATTAAAATGGATGAGCGTGATCAAAGGGACGTAACTATATGACCTGTCGTTGTGCAATCTCAGCATCCAGAATATTCTCATCGGGTGTTATTTTTATAGCTATTTGGACAGTAGTCCCAAGACGAAATTAAACGATGTCGGATCCCGAAGCAAACCCTAACCAAGAAATAGTCTACAAACAGGTATATTGTCGTCGCCCCTGTTCGTCGGTCCGGACGTCCACAATTGTTTGTGAACAGTCTACAGGTCACAATTTTTATCCGATTTCAATGAAACTTAAAATATTTTTTTTTTTTTTTTAAACAATATTTTATTTCATTTGAAAATGGATGGGAGAACAGGCTGGGCCTATGTTGACTCCTTTCCAAAATTTACAAATGTAAGTTTACTAGAACATATATACATCAAGAACCTATAAGTAGTATTGAGTCGACTCCCTGATAACATTCATTGATGGGTACCATATGGTTACCATGTGTCATGTAATATGGGGCCATGATGGGGAGCCCATATCGGACCCCGACATTTTTGCACCCAACATCCATATGGGATCCATATGGGCTCAACCATATGGGTACTAAATGGGGTTTGTGTGGGGCCTATATGGGTAACTCATTTAAAATAATATGGGTGCTATATGGGGCCTATGTGGGACCTATATGGCCATGTTAAGAAATATAATATGGGTACTATATGGGACTCATATGGGGTACAAATAAATGATATATGGGCATAATATGGGATCCACATGGGTACTAAATGGGGTTTGTGTGGGTTCTATATGGGTAAATCATCTAAAATAATATGGGACCTATATGGTCCCATATGAGACATGTAATATGGGTACTATATGGGACTCATGTGGGAGTAGAAATCAATGTAATATGGGCATTATATGGGATCTGTGTGGATATGCCAGAATATTAATTTGGGCACTAAATGGATTTCCTGTGGGATTCTAAGAAATACTGTACTGAGCTTATTTGTGGTGACAGTAAACTATTTATACCAGACATTATAGCCGAACTAAGACTAATTTAATACAAGTATGAAATTATCTTCTAATGTATGATCATTTGATATTACATGCTAAAAACTATTTTAATGATAATATCAAGTGTGCTACACAGCTCTGTGTAACTTTGATGAATTCTCTAGTTCTAACCATGGTAAACAACAAGTACCAAATCAGTCTAATAAAATAACAAAACTGTTTATTTGGTTTCATGTTTTATTATAATGCTTTTTCGGTAAGACAGTTGAAATTCAGTGGGATCTACCACCATCCCTGCCCCTTGAATTAATCAGGAAGCAACTAACAGCTGTTTTGATTTCTTCCTTTCTAGTGTTCACAAACATTAGGCATTAGATTTCTTCTGACCGACTCTGCAATTCAAAAGAAAAGCACATTGATTAGGTCTGTTGATGTGCAGCCTGATAAAATAAGATAACTCTACCCATATTTTGCGCCGATATCGAATTCAATCAACATCTTTGGGATACAAACAAATATATTTTAATTTTCATCAAAATCGGATATAAATTCTGACCTATAGTCTGCACAAACAGTAATTAATACAAACAGAAACTCAACATTTTCTTTTGGTCAGGAACATGTGAAATAGTTGACCAGTGCTTATGTTGTCATTTTAATTCTTTAATCTGTTGTCCCAATTTGGAGAGTATTTGAATTACCCTCGTTTCAAATGGGTTAAGCTGTAAAAAGACCAGATTTAGCATTTATTATATCTTTTGTTTTAAAGTGCGTTTATTTCATCTTTACCAAATTCAGTTATATGATGTCATTTGTATTTCGTTGCATAGCTGATAAAACTTTTAAACGTTTAGTCCAGCGATAGCAAGAAACATATTTTGCCATGACACACAATAATATGTTATAAAGATGAAAATGGAAATAGTCACCTTTCTGGAAATGACAGCTTTCTTGTTTTAGAGTTTACCAATATTCTGTCAAATCAAAATAACTAAGTAAAAAAGAAACATCTATTCAAATCCATTCTTATATTATTACAAAACTTTTGTATAAGTACTTTGATGCACTTGTTTATTTCCACAGAAAATGATCAACTCATTTGTATCAGTTATTTTCCAAAAGACATTTTTATACGCCCACATTTTCATGTGGACGTATTATGTCGTCGCCCCTGTCCGTCCGGACGTCCGTCCGTCCACAATTTGTTTGTGGACTCTCTACAGGTCACAATTCTTATCCGATTTTGACGAAACTTGAAATATAGGTTTATCCCCAAAAGATCTCGGTTCCTTTCGATATTGGCATGTATCGGATCAAAACTTCATGGATTATGGCCCCTGATTGTACGAAAA
Source organism: Patella caerulea (assembly GCA_036850965.1). Classification (NCBI taxonomy): domain Eukaryota; kingdom Metazoa; phylum Mollusca; class Gastropoda; family Patellidae; genus Patella; species Patella caerulea. The sequence goes on along the minus strand of JAZGQO010000001.1, from coordinate 40,473,905 downwards.
ATCACGTTTTTAGCTTGTGGACCCTATAGAGGTCACAATTTTGAACCGATTTTGATGAAACTTGACATGCATGTTTGTAACCCAAAGATCTTGGTTCCTTTCGATATTTGCGGCTATCGGAATGTAATTTCCTGAATTATGGCCCCTGATTGTCCGAAAAATCACCCTTTTTAGCTTGTGGTCCCTCTGGAGGTCACAATTATTATTCGATTTAAAAAAACGTTTGATTATATCACCGTTACACCCTAAGGAAGGTTGAATTCGAATTTCGGGAAAATCGGACGAAAATTGCCATACAAAATGGCCGCCGTTAGTACGCGAATACTGTTAAAAAATGGTATATCAAGGTTGTGGACCCTGTGGAGGTCACAATTTTGATTCGATTTTGATGAAACTTGAAATTCATGGTTATAACCCAAAGATCTTGCTTCCTTTCGATATTTGCGCATATCGGATCGTAACTTCCTGAATTATGGCCCCTGATTATACGCAAAATCGCCTTTTTTTTAGCTTGGAGGTCACAATTATTATTCGATTTAAAAAAACGTTTGATTATATCACCGTTACACCCTAAGGAAGGTTGAGTTCGAATTTCGGGAAAATCGGACGAAAATTGCCATACAAAATGGCCGCCATTTGTACGCGAATACTGTTAAAAAATGGTATATCAAGGTTATGGACCCTGTGGAGGTCACAATTTTGATTCGATTGTGATGAAACTTGAAATTCAAGGTTATAACCCAAAGATCTTGCTTCTTTTCGATATTTGCGCATATCGGATCGTAACTTCCTGAATTATGGCCCCTGATTATACGCAAAATCGCCTTTTTTTTTAGCTTGGAGGTCACAATTATTATCCGATTTAAAAAAACGTTTGATTATATTACCGTTACACCGTAAGGAAGGTTGAGTTCGAATTTCGGGAAAATCAGACCAAAATTGCCATACAAAATGGCCACCGTTTGTACGTGAATACTGTTAAAAAATGGTATATCAAGGTTGTGGACCCTGTAAAGGTCACAATTTTAATTCGATTTTGATGAAACTTGAAATGCATGGTTATAACCCAAAGATCTTGGTTCCTTTCGGTATTTGCGCATATCGGATCGTAACTTCCTGAATTATTTGAATTTCGTGAAAATGGTACCAAAATTGCCGGACGAAATGGTCGCCGTTTGTACGCGAATAGTGTAAAGATATGGTATATCATGGTTGTTGACTCTGTACAGGTCACAATTCTTATCCGATTTTGACGAAAAGTCACATTTCTAGGTTGTGTACCGTCACACCATAATCATTGTCGACTTCGAATTTCATGAATATCAGACTGGAACTGACCAACAAAATGGCTGCTCCCAATACAGTATGAAATACAGGACTTAATGATGTAGGAAAAATCACTTTCCGTATTGTTTGTTCTCTATCCATCTCTCGAAAATGTGGGCATATCCTGCCTGGCAGTGCCAGCCTATCTTTTCGAAATATAGAAACTTTAAAACCTTTCATTTAATTTGTTTTCCCCTAAAGCCGTTAAGCATATTATAGTAGGAAAGGATGGGAAAAATTTACCTTTGATTAAGTTTTGTGAACTGATTTCAGAGATATGTACCACTTTCAGCAGTTTCTTCTTGTTAGTACTAATTATATACATACTTCTACATTGTAGAATCTAAATTTCAGCCAGTGACCAAACAGACTTCAAGAGACTAAATTGGTTGTTAATGATGACTCGCTGACAGGTTTTCATGGGTGACTTGGTGACCTCCACAGTAAAGTTAGATATTATATAATTTGTGTACAGAATCTGCTATAGTCATTAAAATCGTACTAGCAAGATACTACCAGCCATGCTGTATTCATAATAAATTTGAGTAATAATGGGTCCTATTTGGCTTTTTTTTAAAAGAATAAGTATTAGCGACTCTTTTTGCTTAAAAGCTCCACAAAGACGGGCATTTGATTCGAAAGGCAGGGTGGAGTATTTCCTAAAGTGAAAACATGTATTACAATTTTATTCATAAATAAACTCCTTTTTTTATTCATGGTATACATATTATTATAGTCTGTCATTTGGTATACCAGCCAGTTAGGAAAATTTTACTGTAATCTGTATAATCTGCAAAGTCCATATCAGTGCATCACTAAATTTTTATACGCCCACATTTTCATGTGGACGTATTATGTCGTCGCCCCTGTCCGTCCGGACGTCCGTCCGTCCACAATTTGTTTGTGGACTCTCTACAGGTCACAATTCTTATCTGATTTTGACGAAACTTGAAATATAGGTTTATCCCCATAAGATCTCGGTTCCTTTCGATATTGGCATGTATCGGATAAGAACTTCATGGATTATGGCCCCTGATTGTACGAAATATCATGTTTTTAGCTTGTGGACCCTATAGAGGTCACAATTTTGAACCGATTGTGATGAAACTTGACATGCATGTTTATAACCCCCAAATCTTGGTTCCTTTCGATATTTGCACTCATTGATTCGTAACTTCCTGAATTATGGCTCCTGATTGTACGAAAAATCGCCCTTTTTAGCTCGTGGTCCCTCTGGAGGTCAAAATTATTATCCAATTTAAAAAACCGTTTGATTATATCACCGTTACGTGGTAATGAGGGTTGAGTTCAAATTTCGTGAAAATCGGACCAAAATTGACAAACAAAATGGCCGCCGTTTGTACGCGAATAGTGTGAAAATATGTTATATCAAGGTTGTGGACCCTATCGAGGTCACAATTTTGAACCGATTTTGATGAAACTTGACATGTATGCTTATAACCCAAAGATCTTGGTTCCTTTCGATATTTGCACCAATCGGATGGTAACTTCCTGAATTATGGCCCCTGATTTTCCGAAAAATTGCCCTTTTTAGCTTGTGGTCCCTCTGGAGGTCAAAATTATTATCCGATTTAAAAAAACGTTTGATTATATCACCGTTACATGGTAATGAAGGCTGAGTTCAAATTTCGTGAAAATCGGACCAAAATTGACAGACAAAATAGCCGCCGTTTGTACGCGATTAGTGTGAAAGTATGTTATGTCAAGGTTGTGGATCCTATAGAGGTCACAATTTTGAACCGATTTTGATGAAACATGACATGCATGTTTATAACCCAAAGATCTTGGTTCTTTTTGATATTTGCGCCCATTGGATCGTAACTTCCTGAATTATGGCCCCTGATTGTACGAAAAATGACCTTTTTTTTTAGCTTGTGGTCCCTCTGGGGTCAGAATTATTATCCCATTTAAAAAAACGTTTGATTATATCACCGTTACATCGTAATGAAGGTTGAGGTCGAATTTCGTGAAAATCGAACCAAAATTGACGGAGAAAATGGCTGCCGTTTGTACGCGAATAGTGTGAAAATATGTTATATCAAGGTTGTGGACCCTATAGAGGTCACAATTTTGAACCGATTTTGATGAAACTTGACATGCATGTTTATAACCCGAAGATCTTGGTTCCTTTCTATATTTGCGCTCATTGATTCATAACTTCCTGAATTATGGCCCCTGATTGTACGAAAAATGACCCTTTTTAGCTTGTGGTCCCACTGGAGGTCAAAATTATTATCCGATTTATAAAACCGTTTGATTATATCACCGTTACATGGTAATGAAGATTGAGGTCAAATTTCGTGAAAATCAGACCAAAATTGACAGACAAAATGGCTGCCGTTTGTATGCGATTAGTGTGAAAGTATGTTATGTCAAGGTTGTGGACCCTATAGAGGTCACAATTTTGAACCGATTTTGATGAAACATGACATGCATGTTTATAACCCAAAGATCTTGGTTCTTTTTGATATTTGCGCCCATTGGATCATAACTTCCTGAATTATGGCCCCTGATTGTACGAAAAATGACCTTTTTTTTTAGCTTGTGGTCCCTCTGGGGTCAGAATTATTATCCCATTTAAAAAAACGTTTGATTATATCACCGTTACATCGTAATGAAGGTTGAGGTCGAATTTCGTGAAAATCGGACTAAAATTGACAGCTGTTCTTGTCAGGCCATCCATCCTTCATCACCAACAAGGGGAAACCACATTAGAAAATCTAGATGAACTTTGTCACCCAATGCAGGGATCAAACACCAAACCTCAAGGCAACCAAGCCAGCATCTTACCCACTTAGCAACATGATCCCCAGTCGAATTTGAAGCCTACTGAAATGAACCTTTATAACCCAAATATCTTAATTCATTTCAATATTTGCACATATCAAATTCTAACTTAATGATGTAGGAAAAATCACTTTCGGTATTGCTTGTTCTCTATCCATCTCTCGAAAATGTGGGCGTATCCTGCCTGGCAGTGCCAGCCTATCTTTAGTGTTTTGACTGTTATTTCATTTAATATATAAAAATAATTTCTGTACGACAGTAGACTAAATCGTCTACCTATGGAGTAACTATTTATATTACACGTAAATCTTCAGGGCAATTCCACGTCAAATTATACAATTAGGTGACAAATTTAATTATTTGAAAAGTTGGTCAATGTTTAGTGTCGAATTTATAAATTTTTTGTATTTTCTTACTTTATGTTTGTTTGATTATTCTGAATCACAATGAATGATTTGTCATTCATTATCTGACAATGTATATAAACATGATATTTATACATTAAAATATAAAAATAATATAGTTTTGCAAAAGTAACTAACAATGAAAAATATTACTATGAGAACCTACGCCTGTTACCAAATATTTATATTTTTTCTCTCTCATTCATATGATCTATGTATGGAATTGTTTAAAACTTCTTATAATAAAGAAAAAGAAAAGATTTGAAAAAATTCTCAGTAAAACTTTGGTTTTCATAGATGCATGTCCAGTCCATTACTTTTCACAGTATTTCATGTAATCAAATATTTACAGTTTATCTCTCATTCATATTTATTTATGGAACTGTTCAAAAACTCATATTCAAAGCTAACATCACCCATTCTTGATATTATGACCGTAAAAAGAAAACATTTGACAAAATTCTCTGATTCACTTAAAGATGTATGTTCGTCCTCTACCAAAATTTTAGGGCACAATATTTTATTCAAGGAGTAATGTTTTTTGGAAAGTAACTGCTCCATTAATTCAAATGCGTTAATAATTATTATTATGTATCAATCTGATTATTTGAAAGTTTACATATCTCATGTAATGGGTTTGCAATTTGCACTCGTCTCTGTTACAAGAAAATATGTACGTCCGTTACCACAATAATTTCTAATTTACTGGATTACAAGAATCCAAATGTGACCATACAGTAGACGTTTAGTATTAGTGTCCTTTTTTACAAGGAGAAAAACTTTTCAATTCCACCGGACAATTCAGAGTTTTGCAACCAAATATTCATGCAGGCAAATCATTGTGCTCTTTTCTGTACGTTTATTACCTATACTTTGAGGAGCCAATATTTATTTTTGGTGTTCATGAACAAATAAAATCATATGTCAATTGATATTTTAATCATACGTTTTTAATACTAAATAAAACCAAAACGGTTAATTATTCATGGTTAGATAATATTGGAAGTAATAAAAATATGACGAGTTCAAAATGTACGTTTGTTACGGTCAAATTGCCCTTTAGCAGATTTAACTGTAGAAACTACATTAAAGAGAAATTTGAAAGATATTTAGACAGCCTCTTTCTCATTTGGAAAACTACGCGTAATCTTGGCCATATAGAAGATTTGCACAAAAGTTTAAATGATATTAAATTCATGTTGAAACAGATACAGGTGTGAGTAACCCCATATGGATACCATATTGGAATTAGATATATATTATAATAAATGCCACCTAGATTGACCCCTGATACATGCGTGGGTAATCCCATATGGATACCATATTGAACCCACATACATAATACACATGAATGTGGTCATATACATACCACTCGAGGTGCACATGTTGGTAATCCCATCTGCGCATATCGGTTCAAGGTACATACAACTAAAAGTGTGGGTTCAATAATGAGCTAACATATGCAAATAAGTAATCCCATATGGATACCATGTTGGCCCCAGATATACAAAATTTATTATGTAATCCCATACAGATACCATATTATCCCCAGATACACAAATGGGAAATCCCATATGGACACCATATTGGCCCCATGTTTACATAACAGAGTTTTAATGTGGGTAATACCATATAAATCCCATATTGGCCCCAGATATGATATGCACACTATAAGGTCAGATTATCAATGTAAGAAAGAAGTTCATGTAACGATTATATCATTTGGCGTATTTTTGTGATATTATTATATATGAAAATAAAGCGTATTTGCCTACATTTGTACGTGCGAAGATAATATGGGTTCAGTATGGGAACCATGTGGTATGATCTGGGCCCACAGCCCATTTTCTCCCCATAATGGTACTCATATTGCAATGTTTATGGGGCCCATATGGATTAAAACAGTTTGTCTGGAGCCATTCTACTTTGTGCGACAGTTTTCGGGCATTGATTAGTATTTGTAAACGCAGCTACAACAGTCTGGTTGGATGGTTGGAATTCGGAGTGGGATTTCGGTTACAAAACCATTGGATACTTTTGGAGTTACTGAAAACGCATTTGCGGTGGTTAAATTCTCAATTTTTTCTCCGGAGGGTGAGGCCTCCATACTCCGCGACGATTGATTGTTTTTAGAATTCGGGTCAGCAGGTGGACTGTATTTGACCAAATTGAAGTTACCCAAATTAAGCTAAATTTGATCACTTTGAAGTTGCTTTTTTCACGGGTTGAAATAGAAGGAAAACAGCCGTCAATATTCCAAAATTTTCTTGAGGGGGAGGGGGGGGGGAGTGCGTCTGTAAACACGAAAATTTTTCAGGCAATTTGGGTTCTGCCCCTCTAACTGTCATTGAGTCCGTATGCCTATTGATGTCAATTGATTTATGTCGATTAATTGATGTCAAGTAATTTTTATCAATTAGACATCAATTAAACATACATTATGCAAGAGCTAAATCTGCATATTGCAGATCTTTCTTTGGGTCTGAAATGTTATAATATATTATAAACTAGACATTTATTAACATGAAAAGACCTTAATCAACTCTTGATGTCATCTTATGTGCTGGATTTCTTCGAATCTGATTTGCTCCTCAACACTCATTGATGATTTAATCCAAAAGTGGATAATCGAGATTATGTTGTTTATAATGATCATCGGGGCTAGGTCTAAAATTCAAAATTCAAACGCTAATATCCCAGTTTCGAGTAAATCAAATCAATTTGACTGAAATTTTCAGCACATTATATACCTTTGCCTCATCTAGATTTGAATTATTATAGTAAGAACGGCCATGCCAGGATCGAGTGTTGCGGCTACTGCCCCCCACCCCACCCCAGTTATTCGAATTTCAGACACCTGGTCCCACCGCAAGGAACATGACAGTGTATATTTGATGTGAATTTTATCATAATAAAGACTGGAATTAAATCATTATTTTGATGGGTTTTTCTCGGAATTTTCAAATTGTCTGCACGCTAGTTGATCTACGCGCTAGATTTAGGTAGATATGTGACCTTGCAAATCTGTAAATGATGTGATTCTATGGTAAAGGGGTGTAAGTGAAACAAAAATTGCTGTCGAGTCTAATCAGAGATTTTTTTTTAATAAGATGTTGTTGTTCTTGGTGTTTAACGTCGGCTTCCACCGAAGGTGATATCGCAGACAAGTCTTATTTTTCATTTTCATTATCTTAGCGCACGCGCAGGGGTCTTTGCTGTAGGAGGAAACCGGAGTACCCGGAGGAAACCCACGAGGTTGAGAAGGAGCCCCTATCTCCATGCCACATACGCTCACACCAGGACTCGAAACCACAGCCGCAAGCCAGAGGTGACCGGCCAGCTAGAGGTCGAAGCGCGGCACTCTAGACCACTAGGCTATCCCAACCCCCCTTAATAAGATGCGACATTATTTTCTTTAATAGCTCAGCGACTGTCGAGTGACTCCACGCACTCTGAGAAATTGTAGGCAAGGCACTTGACTAGTACTGATGGTGATCTTGGTCGATAACTGTCGCCATGCTGTACATAACTAAGCGCAGCTCTGTGACGCATACGTACGCGACGCAAGAATCTGCCAAAACTCTAAAACTACTCTGACACAACGTGTCACGTATACGATACGGATACGTGATACGGATAGGGAAAATGCCACTTGCCAAAAGTCTCTATTGACTCAACGGCTCGTGCAATGTTTACTTAACACTGCTTCGGGCAAAATGACGCATTTTACTCATTTTAATACCCATTTTCACTCAATAGGAAATATTTTTTAACATCAATTACTTCAAACGTCTTTATTTATTTTTCTGTTACCTCAAAAAAATGTTTGAGAATTTAATTTGTCGGAGTAAAAAAGTTAATTATTTGCCGTACTTAGTAAGCCTTGTCGATGTCATGCTTATCAGTGATTGTAGCGGCCGAATATTCACTGCGGGATCAGTTTGGTCATGCTTATCATGTGCAGTGATTGAAGCGGCCAAGCGAATGTTCACTGCGGGATCAGTTTGATATGTCGGATGTCACAGAGATCCGGAATAGCCAGGTTTGTCAAAACCGGAAATATTGTAACTTTGTTCGAAACCCGGAACTAACATTAATATTGCTTCGAATCACCAAAACGTTATTCCATTTAAAAATGATAAACTTTTATGTACATTTAAAATTTTCTAACATTAATATTTATTTCATTCAACATGCGTGGGCATTTTAAATAGGTCGAATTTCTTCGTCGTCTTCAGTTGGTCGCACGCTTGTGTTTGCTATCACGTGTTCATTGATAATCTTCCGTTCTATGTCAAGATCGTCGTCATACGGTTCGGTGAGATCCGTCGTAGGGTGAACAAACAATGGGCTGAAGTGGGCGGACGTTACGTTTTATGACCTTGACACTCATCAGCGAAAGGTCATTTCAGCTCAACGTGGACAAACTAACGTTATTCGGGTTCAGTCGGCATGCGCAACGAATGTTTCTAGCAGCTGCTAGGAATATTTGTACGACCGAATTTGTGGGGAAAATTCGTAGATATCCTTGGGTATTTGTCTCAATTTCTGTCTTACAAGAGATTATAAAGTTATCAAGGTAATCAACAAAGACCTACCTACACGATAGCGAGTTTTAATCTTACCGATAATTGATTGGTGATTGCTTGTTAATCTTTTGTGGCTTCACACCCATCAAGTTTTAATCTAACAAGCAATTGCTTGACACCTACCGATTTAAGGCCGGATTATACGGTGACGATTCAATGGAAATTATGTGACGGGACGGCTGATTGATGTCGTAATCCGGAAGATACAGAGTCCGGATTTACGAGAGATGTTTTGGCTGAATTAATAAGGAAATAAATCGGGACATTAAAATCATGTCGGATGTGACAGAAATCCGGATTTATCAGAGATCGGATGTGACAGAGTCCACTGTACTATATTCTGTTCTGTAAAACAACTGGTAGCCAGAATATGAGGCGCATATTCAAATTGTTTTCTTGACATCTAGAGTTCGGCTACCGCGACTCTCAAATACGCACTGGGCCGGTTTGGGGACATTTGACAAATTCCCCAAAGTTGGCCTCCACAGCCGACCAACTTAAAAACAAATCCAGGCAGTCTGATAGCTACACCGCCATGTGTGGCTATTTCTTTCATATCCTGCTGCTGCAATGTATTCATACCCTGTAAGGTGGATTTGGGCCTTTTATTTAAAAAAAAAGAAACAGTATGGCCTCTATACAAGGAACACACAGCGGCAGCTATATGTAAATAACACATCTTCTTTAAGCAATATATTGGAACTTGATAATGTATATGATATAGATATAATGAATAATTTATATAAGCAGTTCATAAACATGTCCACGACTACGCAATATAGTTCAAACTTTAATGTCACCACCAAGATTAGCAAATTAGGATATAGTTCTTGATAATCATAGTCTAATGAGCAAAACCAGGACTTTTCAATACTAGTCTATTACATCGGTAAGGTTGGAAATGACGTCACATTTGGCACAAATGCCAGGAGATTTAGGCTATGTCCAATTACAGCCCATCCTCTGAAATCACCATTTTACGGATTTTAGACATTTAAACTAACACTCGGGATTAGTTTTTGACCAAAGCAGAGATAGGGATTTAAAGACGAATTCCCGTGCATAGAACTTGAGGATTCATTTTATTTAAAAACTAATGAAAGACAGTTGGGTCCAGTAATTATCCATTTTGATTACACGATCCTTCAACTCCAATCAGTTGCTGGATAACCTTTATAAGCCACGTTGAAGACGACAGCACCTCCAATGAGTGCCAAAAATGTAAAGAGCGCCAGCCATCCAGAATTCTGTTGCCAAGGATATCGTTTTATATCTCTCATAAATGGCTTAGCCACAAAGATACCTGCAAAAATAAAACACCTCTTTTTTATTACGTCAACTTTCACATCCCCTCTTTAAGGGAACAAAATAAGCAACCGGGGTCATGTTGAGCGTTATCTCTAAGACAGTGGTAGAACATTTCTGAAAGTGTAGTCGCATCGGGCACATATTCTGGTATCGAAGACTCGTGTAGAGACTTTCAGAATCGGCAACACTTGGGCTTTGTCATCCAAATAGAGAAACTAACCCCCTCCCCGCAAACAGCTCTTCTTATGCGTGTTGATCGAATGGCTAACGGGTTTGAAAACATTGAGAGACTTTAACATTCAGTAGACTCGTCAACTCTGCATTAAAATTCTCCAAAACAAGTTGGCAGCGGATATTCCAAAGAATTTATGTTAATCGGTTGGCGACTTACAACAAATCAAAACACGTGGCTAACAAGGCTTTTTTAAAATAGATTCTTACGTCATGCGGTAGTTTGTAATGGAGGAGGCATCTTTAAAACAGCCTTTAGAAAGAGATCTGACTTACCTGCTAATATTCCCCCGCCATGTCCACAAAGGCCTATTTTATATGGGTCGGGTAAATAGAATCGACGATAAACTGCTAGACCAATATCCACAAGGGCTAAAAGCAAACAAGAATATATTAAAGTAGACCATGAAGTGAACAATACAATAATTTCCTGGCTAAAATTGAAATATGAGTAAAACAAAAGTGTTTAAGTTTTGAGACCTCATTTGAGAAGGAAGAAGTGACATTAGACGCTCTAGAACTGTTGTTCCCAAGCTTTTGTTGGTTGCGACCCAATTCCTGAAACTATCATGTGATCGCGACCCCTCGAAGAACAAAGTCACCTTTCACGATGATTTCAATGGTAAGGTTCACATGATGATCTTGTATGAAGACAATAATGACACTACAGTTGCAGTTTTTTATGCCTATGATTCATTTAATTATTGTATTTGTTTGTGGCAAAAGTTTGTTTCAACCCAATTGATCTATCACTTTGGTGCTTTGAAGTTTTCAGACAGCCCTCGCGTATGCTTTTCACGAAAACATAGCATTTATTCTAAAGTTTTAGAGTAGTCCATCGTGATGCCACGAAAAGTGCTCTGCGACCCCAGCTCTAGAAAATCAATCTTTATTTATAGTTAGTAGCGTTAACACCTCTAGCGATAGGGGGTATTGGTGTTCCTGGGAAAAGTAAGCATGGCCTTCTCTCTTCACGACACACGTCACTGTTGTGTGTTTGCAGCACCTATGTTTATTTGCGATTTATATTATCCCATACGATGAATGTTTTGCATCAATAAAGAAGAATGTAGGCCTATTACCAATGATTAGAATGATGACGAATCTAAGTGGCACACTACACAATATTCTACTGAGTGTACTCTCTTTTATATCTCTATTTAGCTGTTTCCAATTCTAAAATTAAAAGTAAAATCATAAAAACGAACGAAGTAATACAGAATAAATCCCGACAACAAATCACAAATAAAAGATAAATCATTAGAACAAAATCTAAATACAAAATAAAGCAATAGAACAAAACTAAAATAAAAATAAATTAAATTATGAGAACAAAACAAATATATAGATAAATCAGCAGAACAAAGCAAAAATACAAAGTAAATCAGCAAAACAAAACAAAAATACAAAAGCAAATAAGCAGAACAAAATAAAGTAGGAACAAAATTACATATTAATACAAGTAATTGCCTTTTATCTCGCTGTTCATCCGGAAATTTACAATGGAAACCTAAACACCATTATAATACTGGTACATATAAATATGAATTAATGAACTACTGTCATATAATAAGCACAAGACAAAGGACTGGCATTATACTAACAGTGGTCTTTTTTTTACTTACATATACAAATGTGAGACAATGTGCTGTCATTATTGCATAGATACCAGCACTACCACCAACCATACCAACATAATGATCACATACAGATTGTAGTAAAGAACCTAAAAAATAAACAACATTAAACATTAATTGTTTTTAAAGACACACGTTTTTGTATAGTTCATTCACATCGATTGCTATATAGAGTACATATTTGTGAACTTTTTTGTTAAATTTTAATACTGATAATGACTATGAGGCTTCTGGTGTAAGTTCATAGTGATTATAATTAAGTTGTACACCTCCGAAATCATCATATTAATCCTAATATCACACCACATTACAGCTACCTTTCGTATAACTCAAATATTAATAACATAAAATCTCGAATGATCACTTCCTCATATTCCAAATACGATGATCACAAGGCAGTTATTTCCAGTTATTATAAATAATAACATTACATGTACATCCCATATATTACATTATACGTGATTATCACTTTCAACTTATCTCAGCACATATTCACATCTTAGAATGATCACATTGCCATCATATCTTAATTGTTACAACACATATACGTGATCACAGTATCGCACCATACCCCAATTAATCACACATTTATTCTGTATTACTTCGTTAGCTTTTATGATTTTATTTTTAATTTTGAATATTGTAGAAATTATATAACTTACCCGTTATAACTCCAACAAAATAAACTATCATCAGCCGCCAAAATTTAAAAACAATCTCCAGTGGTATTCCAAAAAAAAGTTGATACACCAGTGTTAGAATTAGATGTACATATCTATTTTTTTAAATAAAAAGATAGGGTGTTGTTAATCAATCAGCTTTAAAATAAATAGCGTCGGGGTAAGTTTAAAGGCTAGTGTTGACTATGAAATATTATGTATGTTTTAACGTCCTGTCGACGTTTTTCGTAAGTCATTTTGGTACTAACATCCCTGTTTTTTCCTATGGGTACGTCTGCTCTTATTCGAATTTCGATGGTACAGCTTTTACGATTGTGGACGAGTGAACGGTTTTCCGTGTCACCGACTAGACACACGTTTCTTGTGGGCCTTGTAAGAGCAACTTCTCACATGCGAGATCCAAAACTAGAAAAATCCTCTAAGTGTATTCCTTACCCGGGGCGGAATTTAAACTCTGAAATTTATGTTTGTTAGTTTTGTTGGTTAGTTAATAACATCACGTTAGCCCAGAGACAAAAGTCAGATAAGCACGGAAGCACGTAACGTAACCAGTTCTATAGGTTCCTCCATAAATGGTGCATATTACGCAGATGAATTCCGTAGGTTGTGTGATCAAATCAAAGAAAAGCGACGATATAAACAACCCGAGTGGCAGGAGCTTTGCACAGGATCGTGGCTTTAAGAGAGAGAGAGAGAGAAATGGGATTTAACGTCCACTCAACACAAACTAGGTCATTTCGGGACTAACATACGGTTTAATTTTACTTCATTAATTTTCTTGCGCGTAGGGGTCTTTAGCAGTGGGAGGAAACCGGAGTGCCCGGAGGAAACCCACGAGCTTGAGAAGGCGCCAATATCTACATGCCACATACGCTCACACCACGGCTCGAAACCACAGCCGCAAGCCAGAGGTGACCGGCCAGCTAGAGGTCTAAGCGCGTCACTCTAGACCACTAGATCATCCCCCCCCCCCCCCGTGGCTTTAAGATTCACCCTCACTATCTTGTTCTCCAGATCTAGCTCCCTCTGAATTGTTACTCTTCCCACAGCTCAAATCTGTCCCAAGGGGCCGCAGATTATGGATCGTTAATGAGCTCATCTATGTGGTAGAGTTTTTCGGGCCGTGTTACAAACAGTGGTTTTCTGACGTGTTAAATATGCCGGAGAAACGAACGAACAAGTACACCGAAGCCGTCCAAAATAATTATGCAAAGAAATTCAAACTTTTGAACATCTTGACATTGCAATGCATCCTTATCCTTTCCGATGCCCACTTCAGATAATAACAAGAATGGTTTAAATTCCATACCCCTGGTGAAGGAAAGCATATGTTATAAACCGCCACGCTTCATATCGTCTAGTTGGTTTATATATTAAAGATGAATTAACTTCAACGCCTTCTAGAGCCGACATGGGGACTGTGGTATTTTTTACATTTTCCGCAGATAAAGCAAAAAATACAATCTGAAATATAAAACAAATACATTTGAAAATACGTGATAAAAGTGCTGGTGAAACAAGATTAAATACAGTACGTGTAACCTGCGACTAAAGCATTCATTAACGGTGAAGAAGGGGTCTTCTGTAACAAAAAATATAAGTGACATTTTAATTATACAATGAAATTAAACCTTGGGCACAATTTACTTTCATTTATTTTGTCTGCTTTGTACATACTAAATCCAATGCTGCGTCACAGGGACGTTTTTGGTAGGGTAGGAGGCGATTGCTAGCTAAGGTTTGTTTATAGTAACAGGCCCGGATCCAGGATTTTGTCGAGGGTGGGGGGGGGCACACATTGGAGCAAAGGATAATATGTTGCAACCTTGGATTGTTTGGGCGGAGACAATGCAAAAATCATGTTTATATCATCTATTAAAGAGCAGATATGTGAACTGCAACAGTAACGAAAATGAAAATCAACTATTGTCACTGGGGCTGACGGGGGTGGGGGGCACCCTGACTATATCGGTACGTGAGTGATACAAATGTATAAAATTAAAAACCTGACAGTCACTATATAAATATTTTTTTATTCAAACAATATTTTATTCATTATAATTTACAAAAATTATTTAACAAATCGCTTCCTTATAATGGATCTTTAACAGATTTGCAACTGGCAATCATAATATGAACACAAAATAATATGCAGTATCAAACATATGTATAGTATATACATAATTAGATGACGTGGATTTCTTAAACTTAATATCAAATGAATACATGTATGTACGTACCTGTGTTATACTAATAGCGATCATAAAGAAAGGTGGAGGACACCATCTATAGCCGTGTAAATAATCACCAAGCTCTATATTAGGTATTGAATTACGACATAAATAAAATAAAAAGCCGGAATTTTTGTCTTTTTTCTTGATACCCGATTTGGACGTTACTTCTGCTGAACTTTCTATTCCATCAAAATCGTCTTCGCTGTATCCAACAATCTAGAAACCAAACATTGTTTCAGATATTTAGGTGAATAAATAATGATATAACACAAGAAGCACTACAATCATAGCCAGATATTTGCATGATTGCCGCACACATACCTCAGTCTGTTGGGAGGTCTCAACTGATTATGTGAAAAGCTATTTCAGTAGTGAACATCGATTCGAAGCATAAGTACTCTAAATTATATATCTAGAAAGTGTTTAATTAAAGGGTGCATCTCTAACTCAATATTTTCCACAATATTCGACATCATATCATGAATTACAGTTCAATACTCAGGCGCGGATCCAGAGGGGGGGTCCAGGGGGTCCGGCCCCCCCCCCCCCCTGCTCAGACTTGAAATTTTTTTTTATGCGATTTACCAAATTATCGGTTAAAGCCCCAATAACACTCTTGTTGTAACTGAATAATATGTCGCAATCTTCATTCTGGTCAACAAATCGTATTATTTTAGAATATTCCAATTAATTGATGATATAAATTTCATCTTAACACATCTATTTTAAAAAAATTGGAAAAATTCAACCAATTGATTTGAAAAGTCTAACGTAAACCTTTTCAAATGTGACTTGGATTTTAAAATATTTTCGAACCCTCTGAACAAGTAAAATAGGTTGTAATGGATAATTTACACAACAGGTAGGACACTTAAACATCTAGTACTTAGAATAAGGCAATTATTTATTTTCCGGAGCTGCCAAGCCAGCAAGAATGTTATTGTCCCTTTAAGCAATTATCAAACCTAGACCCCACCCCCCTGCAAAAAATCCTGGATCCGCACCTGAACTTGTCCATCGGGATGAATATTGGTATTTTCATCCAAGACACAATGAACAAATACAGTGTAAGTGTTGTCTTCAAGGAGCTAAATCGCTAACATTTGGGACCTAGAAATTGACACAAATGGGTCGCAACGCATATAATACTGTGTATATAAACTGATTTACATTCAATGGTTCCGTTTTACTCTTATTTCAAATCAGTTATGTTCGGCGAAATAAGCGGTCTAAATCAAGCGCAAATTTATAGCGTCTGGTTATTCCAGTCTACATACGCCGTTTGATTTGGTGCAATGTGTTTAGCCTCGTCCCTCGAGTCTCTTGGTTAAAACTGGGGCTGAAACACATTATGGTACACGATTCGTGTACCATTGGTAAGATGTTAATTTTGTCTTAAATAATTGGATATCAGAAGCCCATCTTTTCCCGGTAAGATCACAGCACCAATCTTGATTTAAATTGACAAATAATTCGTGTTTTCAATGTTGAAGATTTTGGATGTTAGAGACTAAGCTACTATATTAAGTCAGTCATGATGAATTTGTAGATTATATGGACCTTACCTGTTTAACGAATTCGTTATAAGTTAGGGCCTTGCCGGGGTTAAAATCTGCCAAATCTAGTAGATCGTGAACTTTGTCTGGCGGCAAAAGACGTCTATAACGTCTGTTCTCTAATAAACGCCGTAAATCATGCAGGGCAATCTTTTCACCGCCATATACAAACTGAAAAGGAAAAGATATATTTTCTAGTGTCGAGAGAAGTGGGGGTTGTCGAAGGGCGCGAGTTAAATCACAAAAACATAAGGTTTGGCATTAAGTCAAGTGGTGTTGTTTCGATCCCCCCCCCCTCTTGTACATTGCAAGGGGTAGGGTCGCCTGTCCAACCTCGTGGGTTTTCTCCAAGTCCTCCGCTTCCCTCCCACGCACAAGCCAACTATTGAAATACAATTGAACCTTATGTTGACCCCGAAAATGACCTAGTTTGTGTCAAGTAGACGCTAAACCCTATTTATCTGTCTCTCTCTCTCCCTTTTAACAGTGTACCATTTCAGCCATATTAATTTTTCATAATCAAATTTTTTTTTTTTTTTTGGGGGGGGGGGGATGGCCGAATGGTTAGCGTGCGCGCGCTGTATCATAAGTCCCGCCATTGAGTAAACTGGCGTGGTTTCGAATCCCCGGTTTTATGTGGCAAGGAGTATGGTCGCTTGTCAAACCTCGTGGGTTTTCTCCGGGTATTCCGGTTTCCTCCCACTGCTAAAGACTAGGGTTGGCCAATCGACTTATTAAAATAAAATTAAACCTAGTTTGTGTCGCTTGGACATTAAACCCATTTCTCTCTCTCTGTCTCCCTTTCTCTCTCTCATAATTAAATTTTTAAATGACCATCGTGTTTCAATCGATTATGATCGTGGGCTAAATGTCTAATTATTAATATATATCACATTTAAGGCCAAAATATAGACAAGGTTTCAGAAATGCACACGGGAAGCTTGAAGCAATTTCGTACATACAAACTTTTATTTGTTGTAGAAATACTATAAAGTTTAGATAAGAATATACCCGCAGAAATATGTACATGATAATTATTAAACATTGTAGCAAACAAAGATTGCAGAAATATCATAAAATATCGTATGTTATACGTTGTAGAATTAACATACATAATAAATATTAAATGTAACACCATGGTTTAAAAATGTTGTAGGAATACAGAATATTCAAGATTGTAGCGATTTTAACAGAAATGCAACATATACTCGTATTAATATTAAATGCTAGAGCAATATTCCACATTAGAAAGATTAAAGGGTGTAGAAATACCGTTATAAATATTAGGCCTGTAGCAATACCGTACATAATAACTATTAAATATTTCAGAAATACTGTACATGATAGATATTAAAATCTGTAGTAATACTAATCATGAAAAATGCTAAAGATTGTAGAAATATCGAACATCATGATAAATATTAAACTGTGTTCTTACCTTCTTTGAGTGGCATTTAGTAATTGACATACGTAATAAAACGCAAAAACATATTATGGAATTACTATTTTAATTAAAGCGACGTTTCGTTCGCTTGAAAACGTTGAGAGAATCCTCAACGAAACGTCGCTTTAATTAAAATAGTAATTGTGTTCCATAATATGTTTTTGTGTTTTATTGTGTTCTTACCTGTTGAAACACTGGTCTGAAGTGCTGTTATTGGATAGAAAAATATATATATAAGGCACCAATTCAGAAAGAGTATATAATTTGCACATTAGTTCTCTTTTAGTAAATAAATGTGTTTTGGCTTAGATATCAATACTGTCATTTTATTATGGATACATAAAATCTAAACACTAGAGAATATTTTAAGGTCGACGGGGCACTTAGGGTTTCATAATTATTGTTTTGGGCATCAGACATCCTTGTCACAATGAATCACATGAGTTTATAGCTATATAAAATTGTGTCTCCATATTTTAGACATATCCATCGGCGTCATTTGACCGAATTATTTCCTGAAGTTTAAATCTTTCGACATTTCTGCAAAAGCACCCATGAGAGAGGCGTTCCCTAATACAAGAATAGTTTGATTTGAAATAGACACACAGAAATCCATTATACTGTATTTTCAATCGCCATCGCCATACGTAATATCTATTCTATATTTATATGGAGATACAATGTGACGTACGTGTCACGGGTGTGTCAACTGTAGTCAAAAAGAAAAAAAAAGTTTGCTCTTTATGTATTATACCTTTCATCATGCTCGCCCTTCCAAGGAGTCGTTTACCACCAATGTGTACCTACGTCCCATCCGAACGATGAAGACACGGTCCCCTTCTCGTCCCCATAGACAGAATGATAAAAGGCAGCTTGGACGGAAAATACGAACACATTACAAAAAAAAAAACTATCAACGGTAAACCTCTAGGTCAATGAAAATCTAAGGTTTCTAGTATTAATTCTGTACGTATGAATGCTAGTCATTACGGTTGGATGACTTAGATAATATCTTTCTATAGACATGTATACATGCACTATATTTGTTTACATGTATATTCGGTTCATATAATCTTATTAACTTTGTGTATAGACAACATTACAAATAGCCAGATGAATTCTATTTACAGTAACTTAAGCAAAATATACAAAGTAAAAGTGGCCACGCCCTGATAAAAAGTTTCTCAAAATTTATAAACAGTGATATTTATGCATCAAGTTAATCACCTCCTCCATTCACCTCAAATTTATAAATATGACAATCATTAAATCATTTTTAATGGGTTTCTTAGTTTTTATTCGGTAATTATGCTAAATTAGAAAAACTTATAGAAAAATCGAATATCAAGAAACATTTTAAACAGTGGTCACATTATATTTAATATAAATTCCATAGGGCTTAATAATAATAGAACTATATTTGTGTTATTTAGTTTGTGACCTTAATACTGTTGTTCATTGTGAAGATCAAATTATTGTAGGTATGCAGTCTTACCTCCTCCAAATCTTGTCGTAACGAATAGGTGTTCATTTCTGTATCATCCCTGTACGAATACACCGT
The DNA here is from genome assembly GCA_036850965.1 of Patella caerulea. Taxonomy (NCBI): domain Eukaryota; kingdom Metazoa; phylum Mollusca; class Gastropoda; family Patellidae; genus Patella; species Patella caerulea. The sequence continues at coordinate 40,454,127 of JAZGQO010000001.1, read as the reverse complement.
GCTGGATCGGGACGAAAACATCATGGTAGATTTTAGAATTTATTTAATCATCTATGTCCATTGATGAAAGGGCCCTTTCAATCTCAAGTGGATGATGTATATTCCAAAATGGGCGACAGTCGATTCACTGTATTTCCCACCTTAATAATAAAGGGCGTTGTCATTCGAAACGGACAGATTTGTATTCAAGCGAACCCCGTCGCTATTCATTTCTTGATGTGGCCTGGTCTAGTCGAGTAGATATATATATAAATTGGGTCTGCATAATAAAGAAGGGATAGGTTTTTCTATTCAAACATCGCCGAATCGTACGATAATATTGAACTTATGTGTTAGTTTAACATTTTAAACGGCACATTTCTTCCTTGTATCCAGTTAACGAACAATGTTCAAATATACTGCTGTTTACTTCTATTGACTAATCAGGCGCGGATCCAGGGGGGGGGGGGGTCCACCCCCCACCCCCCCTGCTCAGCTACATAAAAAAAAAATAATGCCTTGCATCAATGAAATTACATCACAAAGTGATCCTAGATCAGTATAAAAATGATTTCTCTGTTTAAAAAGCTCAATTTGTATGTATGCCTATGTAATTTAGAGGCAATGATGGAAGATTTCCGTAACAGAAACCTGGCAAACCCCCTCCTGCAAAAATTCCTGGATCCGCCCCTGCTAATATGTTAGCCGTTATAATGAATGCACTCGGTATAAACGTATAAACAGAAATTTGCATGTACATGCACCCAACTTTTCATTTGAAAAACATGTGAGTTCAGAACGACTTACCACAACGGGAAATCAGATTGGAAAATCGTCTTACACGTTTATAAGTCGTGCTAGTCAACATGAACGTGTACTTTTGATTAGCTGTCTGAGGATCAGACCCGTATGGAGCGGGTGGCGAGCCCCGAAAATTTGGTGTTCTCTCCTCGCATCTAAGTGCATTCCTGGACCATAAATTGAAGTACAGGGGTTTATGGTAGTTTAGATCTGAACGTATATAGGTCTCATTACACTCGCCAGTACTATGTTCAAGTCTCCGCCATTCAATACATGTCGAAATTGGAATCTGCCCAGTCAATTATAATGGGCAACTTGTCAGTCCATGTGAAAAAATAAGACCTTGCTTATCTCGCTAGAACCAGTATGACCGACACAACACGCTGTTAAAAAATACGTCTCCGTCTTCTATGGACGACTTGGCCGATGTCATGGATAGGGTAACAGGTGTCGGTCATACCATACTCCGCGCAGTGTTTCGTTTGATAAGAGGTAATCCCACTACTCACTGCTGTAATGAGTGGATATTGTTGTTTTAAATTTTGATTGGTCAGTAGTCCGAGTAGCTGCTCTACAAAATGACTAGCTTCTCTACAAAAGCTTTACATTTCAAACGAGTGCCAATATTGGACCAAATTACGTCATGGGTCACGATTTTATTATGCCCAATTAATTAACCCGTACATAGCAGAATACTGCAGTAAAACTAATTGCGTGACAAACGAGGCTATCAAGTCGAATGAAATGTAAACAATACTGTTTGGAAACGAACATACTTTCACCGTTTTTAATACCTTAAATCACTGTCCAAAGTTTTAGGGAAGACCCAGATTAAACGTAGGACTGTCATATTACTGTACTCAAGTGATAGCTTTTATTCAACGGGAAGAATAGACATACTCCCGCAAAAGTTCAAGAATCAGAAGCCAATCCAACAATGGCCAGAGAGGGATTTCTCGGACCATTGCTTCAGGAATATGCGGGCATACTGGTTCTAGCGAGGTAAGCAAAGTCTTATTACTGGCGAGTGTAATGAGACCTACGTTCAGAGCTAAATTAGGGTTTATGACTGGCTTTTCTGGAATTTCCCTCTTCGACTCCTCCTGCCATTATCATCTTGAGGGTAGTTGAGAATGCCTTTTGATTTACGCGGAGAACTCTAGACCGGGGGTAATCCAGCTGTAGTATCAAATTTCAAGTGAACTTTAAGTATTCTAATATTCTTGTTATATAATTACAGTAAAGGATGCTCAATAAATAGGCAGCTTATGGTAGACACGGACACCTACATTTTAGGCGCCCGTGGGCACACTACATCGGGTGACAAGAGGAGCCGCGAGTACGTGGGTGTGATGATCGAGTACACAGTAGACCAACACGCCTGACAGTAGATATGTACAACGCACGTATCGAGACGAAAGGATCATGAGGTGATGATGACAGACATGCCTCGATGGACCATGCAACGGACCCGCTGAGGATTGATGTCCCTTTGCAACAAAACAAAACTTGGGGGAAATAAACGTCGATATTATTTCAATGTAGATGTCACATATGGTTTGGGCAGAAAAAAATCTGTCGAATTCATTGGATATTTTATGTTGATTTGCTTTATTTTGTAAAGTGAAAATTTTTCGATTTCTACCGAAGACCATCAGGGTCAATGAAATAGAAAAAAAAACACCAAAAATATGATTATCTTGTAATTACAAGATACTCTATTACAAGATACTCTATCTAAGATAACCTATCCTGTAATTACAAGATACCGAGAAGCCCATGAGTAACTAATTTTAAGGTCGCCATACACCGATTTATAGCGAACAGCTATGTCAACGCCATACTTTATTTTTATGTTACAGAATCGGCACATTCATGTCATGCTCCCATAAATATCATTGACTTCATACTTCCACCAATTTGATATTAATATCATGATTGACCAATTTTAATGCTCTCATTGAAGCCACGGAACGCTATTTATATTTTTCGGAAAACTAATTTTGATCTTTGGACAGTAAGTAAGGAAAAAGATATTCTGAAAAATGGACCCTCCCTCAATGAAATGAGCTGACTGACATGGGTCTAACAACAGTTTATTTATAGCTTGCTGTATCTCCCGGCGAATACAAAGTTTTGGGAAGGATTTGAAGCAAACGTTTGATGGATTAATTAATTTGAATATATTTTTAGCCCAAATATATCATCAAATCACACAGTTTGTACGCGGGGCAAGGTAACTTTAAGGGGAGCATGAAATCAATATATCACTAATAAATGATATCAATGAGAGTGTGAAGTTAATGAGAGTATGAACTTAATGAATGGTTTTTATACGCCCACATTTTCGTGTGGACGTAGTATGTCGTCGCCCTGTACGTCCGTCCACAATTTGTTTGTGGACTCTCTAGGTTTATCCCCATAAAATCTCGGTTCCTGTGGATATTGGCATGTATCGGATCGGAATTTCATGGATTATGCCCCTGATTGTACGAAATATCATGTTTTTAGCTTGTGGACCTTATAGAGGTCACAATTTTGAACCGGATGTGATGAAACTTGACATGCATGTTTATAACCCAAACATCTTGGTTCCATTCGATATTTGCGCCAATCGGATCGTAACTTCCTGAATTATGGCCCCTGATTGTCCGAAAAATCGCCCTTTTATAGCTTGTGGTCCCTCTGGAGGTCAAAATTGTTATCCGTTTGATTATATCACCGTTCCATGGTTATGAAGGTTGAGTATGAATTTCGTGACAATCGGACCAAAATTGACGGACAAAATGGCCGCCGTTTGTACGCGAATAGTGTGAAAATATGTTATATATCAAGGTTGTGGACCTTATAGAGGTCACAATTTTGAACCGATTTTGATGAAACTTGACATGTATGTTTATAACCCAAAGATCTTGGTTCCTTTCGATATTTGCGCCCATTGGATCGTAACTGCCTGAATTATGGCCCCCGATTGTCAAAAAAATCGCCCTTTTTAGCTTGTGGTCCCTCTGGAGGTCAAAATTGTTATCGGATATTAAAAACCGTTTGATTATATCACCGTTCTATGGTTATGAAGGTTGAGTTCGAATTTCGTGAAAATCGGACCAAAATTGACAGACAAAATGGCTGCCGTTTGTACGCGAATAGTGTGAAAATATTATTATGGTATATCAAGGTTGTGAACTAGAGGTCACAATTTTGAACAAACTTGACATGTATGTTTATAACCCAAAGATCTTGGTTCCTTTCGATATTTGCGCCCATCAGATCGTAACTTCTTGAATTATGGCCCCTGATTGTCAGAAAAATCGCCCTTTTTAGCTTGTGGTCCTTCTGGAGGTCAAAATTTGTTATCCGATTTAAAAAATAACGCTTGATTATATCACCATTCCATGGTTATGAAGGTTGAGTTCGAATTTTGTGAAAATCGGACCAAAATGTATGTTTATAACCCAAAGATCTTGGTTCCTTTCGATATTTGAGCCCATTGGATCGTAACTTCTTGAATTATGGCCCTTGATTGTCAGAAAAATCGCCCCTTTTTAGCTTGTAGTCCCTCTGGAGGCCAAAATTATTATCCGATTTTAAAAAAAAACGTTTGATTATATCACCGTTACATGGTAATGAAGGTTGAGTTCAAATTTCGTTTATAACCCAAAGATCTTGGTTCCTTTCGATATTTGCACCCATTGGATCGTAACTTCCTGAATTATGGCCCCTGTTTGTCCGAAAAATTGCCCTTTTTAGCTTGTGGTCCCACTGGAGTCCCCATTTAAAAAACCGTTTTATTATATCACCGTTACATCGTAATGGAGGTTGAGGTCGAATTTTGTGAAAATCGGATCAAAATTGACTGAAAAAATGACCGCTGCTTTGTGAACCCTGTAGAGGCCACAATCTTCATTCAATTTTGATAAACCTTGAAACACATGTTTACAACTTTACAATCTTTGTTCCTTTCGATATTTGTGCATATCGGATTGTAACTTCCTGAATTATGGGCCCTGATTGTACGAAAAATGACCCTTTTTATACGCCCACATTTTTATGTGGACGTATATTGTCGTCGCCCCTGTCCGTCCGGACGTCGGTCCGTCCGTCCACAATTTGTTTGTGGACCCTCTACAGGTCACAATTCTTATCCGATTTTGACGAAACTTGAAATATAGGTTTATCCCAAAAAGATCTCGGCTGCTTTCGATATTGGCATGTATCGGATGAAAACTTCATGGATTATGGCCCCTGATTGTACGAAAAAGCACGTTTTTTTCTTGTGGACCCTATAGAGGTCACAATTTTGAACCGATTTTGATGAAACTTGACATGCATGTTTATAACCCAAAGATCTTGGTTCCTTTCGATATTTGCGCCTATCGGAATGTAATTTCCTGAATTATTGCCCCTGGTTGTCCGAAAAATCACCCTTTTTAGCTTGTGGTTCCTCTGGAGGTCACAATTATTATCCGATTTAAAAAAAAAACGTTTGATTATATCACCGTTACACCCATGACCTTAGACGTCTCATAGGAGTATGCCACGTCGGATTAATGCTTGTTTGGCAAACAGAGGAGGATTTACCCGTTACTGACTTTGTTGTGATGCTGTGGTAACTTTGCTGTTTGACCCCGGGTATCATTTTACCCTTATAATGGTCAGTCTGTGCCTTACTTAGTCTAACGACCATTTGGAATAAATCGATGAATGTGAACTTCATTTCATTTTGTCATTTGTTTCTTCGTCAGTTTCATTAGGTGACTTTAATAACACTTAAAAATCAAATATCCCCTACTTTTTTTGAATAGTATATTTAGTTGGATGTCTAGAATTTTATAAGATAATGCGAAATTACGCCTCTATTCTGAGCTTAATTAATCTACATCTTTGGTGTCCACTATGTAAGGTTATGATTGTTCGTTTTATTAGCCCTTTGATGGTCCATATCTGTTATTGTTTTTGTTACCTTCTTAATTTGATTTCTTGTCATTATACGGTCATTACTCACTGACTGTTATCCATATTAATTTGTGTTATTTATCATATTTTCAGTTACTAAATGCCCTATAAGGATTTTATCTCTTTCTAAAGAACAAATTTGGACTGTTTTGTATTTAATTAACATTGAAATACAGAATTTTAAATTGTGTAGAAGAATATGGGATACAGGCTTGTAAAATAAAGTTATGTAATGTAATCCTATATTTAAAAAAAAAGACGAATTTGTGCTATTCTCTTGGGAATTAACACTGAAAACACAGAATTGTAAATTGTAAAGGAGAAAACGGGATATAGGCCTATAATATAAGTAGTGTTTTTAAGGAGAGAGAAATGGGATTTAACGTCCATTGACACAAACTAGGTCATTTTGGGACTAACACATGGTTTCATTTTTATTTCAATAATTCACTTGCGCGTAGGGGTCTTTAGCAGTGGGAGGAAACCAGAGTGCCCAGAGGAAACCCACAAGGCTGAGAAAGCGCCCCTATCTCCATGCCACATAATATGCTTTAACCAGGGCTCGAAACCACAGCCGCAAGTCAGAGGTGACCGGCCAGCTAGAGGTCGAAGCGCGGCTCTCTAGACCATTAGGCCACCCCCCCCCCCGGTGTTTTTAAGGACTATGATATAGTCTGTAATTCTAGATCCTCTATATTGTAATAATATTATATAATACAACATAAAATAACTGTTCTTTATTATACAAAGATCCTAAAAGGCAAAAAAGAAAGTAGAATAGAGGTTTAGATGTATGTATATATGTAGAAAAAAGCTATAAAATATCAAAATTACATAAGGATAGAGATGTGCACACACACAAAAAAATAGCTGAACAGTTTTTAAATTTGAATATTGTAATGCGCCATTGCAAAGACAACGGTAGTGTAAATACGGCTCATACTTACATGTCAATAGATATTATGCCCTTTTTTTTACCAAAGGACATGATACAATCTTGGTATTCATAAATATTTAAAATATAGTATAGTAGAAAATTCTGGATGAATGCAACTGGCTGATTTCCATAATCAAAACAATAATTTAAAAAAAAAAACAAGGGGTGGCATCTTAAATTTTTTTTTCTTAGTCAGGTGATTTTATTTTTTCCAAACCTTACTCTATCATTTATTATTTTCAATTGTGTAGGCCTATAGAAATTGATAAATTCAACGGTATATGTTAAAGTTATAATCTGATTTACGGCAAATGTGTGGTTCGCTTCAAAACATTTTATAATGAGAATGTGCACTTTTAAAAATAATCAATGTTGTGAATTTATTTTATATAAAGTACCAACAATGTCGTCAACAAAATATAATGTTCTGTTGTTAATGTTTTCGTCGAATTTACTAGTAAACAAAGCGCGTACTTATATTGGAGAAAAAGGACGAGTGCTTCTGGGAGGAGCAAGATGCCGGACGGTGGCTTCAAGCAACGTCATTTGTTGATTGCGTCATGAGCTATCCAGATCAGTGGATTGTAGCGGCCAAGTGAATATTCACTGCGGGTAGCCGGTGTCTGAGATCCAAGGCAAACATCCATCAAAGGGGGATCACTCTGATCAATAAATAAGTCCGTTCTTCTTTGGAAGAAATTAGATTTTTGCGGGAACATCATTAGAAGAAAGCCTCTGTTTTCCACTTCCTGAAACTTACTTGATTAACTTAATTAAAATGAAAGGGCGCAAAAGAAAGATTGATAAAGGAGGTAAATGGTTTGCCATAAAACCGCATAAAGATTTGTGTGAAAGTAACTGGCAAATAAAGTAAAGTGTAGCGAATACAAATTCTAGCTCTGGAATTGTAAACTAGGCCTAGCACTAGGCCTAGCAGTCCCTTTAATCTTTCCCATATCTGTATTACTATAAATTGTAATGACGTCTTAGATCCACCTGCTCTCTGATTTTGTCAATATGTTAGAAACAATTTTAAGAAGGGTTTTCAGATTTTTCCAATTCCTGCGCAACCTAGTCGAACTATGTACAGTGTTCGAAGGCCGCGTTACGCTTCTATAAATCACAATGCAAAATTGCCATTGCCACTTATTTATGAATTTATGTAGTTAGCTCCCTTTAGCTAGCCTATAAATAATCTTAGACTTTTTTTTTATAACGTTTTACAGGGAAACAAAGTTCATCTGTTACTCCTGGGGTTGAGGAGGCAAGTTCTACACAGTAAGTTTCGTTATTATGTCTAAATCTTGTACTGTAGCTGTAGGCCATCTTGAGTTCCAGGACATTTGACTGTGGAGAGAATAGAGAGAGAGAGAGAGGGGGTGGGTTTAACGCCCACTCAGCACAAACTATGTCATATCGGGACTAACATATGAACTCGGAGAAAACCCACGAGGTTAGACTGATGACCCTGCTCCTAAGTTTAACAGTTTGGTATTCAATAGCGAACAAACAAGTAGGCCTACACTGTCTCTATTGGCTATTTTCACAAAAACGTACAAATAAATAACGGTAAAGACAAATTTTGAAAAGTAATTATGAATTTTTATGGAAATTTTCACTGTATTCTTTAGGCTTATAACTCAAGAGGATGTATATGCAATAGTCATGCAGGACTCTTGCAAATAACAAAAATGTCACAAAATCAAATTTGTAAGAATGTCTTTCCAGTTATTACCATGTAAAAGACCGTGTAAACAGTAAAGACATAACGGAAAAGACAAAAAAATTTAATCATTAATTTGGCTCTAGTTGGCGAAATAAATGTTTGAATACCATTAGAAATATATTTGAAAGTGATAACGGATTATAATTTTTTTCAGAAAATACCTTTTAGTTTTGTCTATCTCAATGCAAGGAGTCTTTTCCATTATCATTATTTATAACATGCCTGAACTCATTCACATTGCATAAACATGCAGGATATTAACACAGGGAAAGGTAATTTTGGGCGACTGTTGTCTTTATTCTGAATAGGTTGCCAACGAACAAGTTGCCAGCTGGATCGGTCGAATAGATCCAATTGGAACCCGAGTCTTTAAGGGAAGAAGAAGAGTCGAATAGGTCGCTAATTTGTGTTCGGTATGGGCGCAACCATGTTTCATCCGGGACCTTTAAAAATAAAGTAGTTCCAGTATGGCGGACTTCGTCGTACAGCCGAGTCTAGATGTAGGTTTCGGAATCTGTCGAGGCATGCCAAGTGGGAAGAGACCAACAGAAGAGACATACTATTTGTGCGACAACCACGTGCGGTCAACTTAATTGTTTGTATTTTCCTTACTATAAACTGTTTCTTTCTATTATGTGGCATTTTCCTGCTTGACCATAACCCTGTCTTTGATTTAATAGTGACACCTAGCGACACGCTTGATAATGTAGCATATGTTTAACGTACTAACAATGCATATTAAGGAAAAGACAAATTGTTCTCAAAATTTTGACAGATATAATATTTGATATAGCTGATTTCTATTTCTTCTTTAAATAGCTAATATAACATTTTATTCAGCTCTATTGGATGACTTATTGAAAACCACTGTAAGTTTTATTGGACTTTCAATTTTAAAAGCAGATTTTCAAGTTCGAAGTTGAGAATAAGAAGTTTTACCACCTATTACGGAATGGACATTTTGACCACATAATTTGATATTCTGATTTTATTTTGATTAATAACCTTGTCAAAATATTTTCCCAAAGAAGGGACTTCCATGCTGATGTACAATATATAAGTTTTTTGGACGGTTACGAAAATTTTATATCATATATTGGGTAAACGGGTTTTTTTTTCGTTATTTGTACGTCTTTGTGAAAATAGCCCCTGATAAAGAATATATACACCATTACCATCACATTTTTATGTTAGTACATGTATATATATATACATGTATCTGAAAAATGAGGCAAGTAATAATTTAAATTATAGTCTACAATGGCCTTGCCCCATCAGTCTGTTGGATGTGGTCATTCTGATCTTCTTTAGCGAGCCTTGATTTCTTTTCTTTGATTTATGAAAATAAACACTGCGAAGAGTATTTGGCATTCCGGGTTACTATATTCTACCCTTTTCTTAAAGTATTGAGTCTATAGTCTATAAGAATCTATAACCCCCCCCCCCCCCCACCAAAAAAACCCTCGGTCATGGTTCAAGCCCTTGCTCTTTGCAAGGTACCTTTTACCAAACGTATTCTCAGTTTCATGTATAACAAATGCTCAGCCTATAGTTATTGGCCCTGTTATGATTCCATACTGATCCATATTCTATTTCAGATCATCTGAAAATAAGTCGACTGAACCTCAGAAGATTGTGCCAGTATTTACCACCAAGAAGAGAAAGCTTATGGAAGATAAACCTAAAACAATAGAATCAGTGCTTAGGTGCGCATTTTATAAATTTACGGAGGTGGTTGGGGCTGTGGGTGTGATCAATCAGATTTAGTACAAAGTGCATAGTTCGGATATGATCAGCAAGAGAATGACGAAATATTTTTAGACTGGAGGGTGTGTTGGAAGTGGTAGAGCGTAGGATGGGTTCTTTTATGGGTGCATGTGTTTTGGTTTCAATCCCACGATGGTACACGTGAAGGAGTAAACAGAGCGAGAGAGAAATGGGGTTTAACGTCCACTCGACACAAACTAGGTCATTGCGGGACTAACATATGGTTTAATTTTATTTCAATAATTCGCTTGCGCGTAGGTGTCTTTAGCAGTGGGAGGAAACCAGAGTGCCCAGGGGAAACCCACGAGGTTGAGAAGGCGCCCCTATCTCCCTCCATGCCACATACGCTCACACCAGCGATCGAAACCACAGCCGCAAGCCAGAGGTGACCGGCCAGCTAGAGGTCAAAGAGCGGCATTCCAGACCACTAGTGAATTTTTATACGCCCGCATTTTCATGTGGCCATATATTGTCGTCGCCCCTTTCCGTCCGTCCGTCTGCAATTGTTTGTGGACTCTCTACAAGTCACAATTCTTATCCGATTTTGACGAAACTTGAAATATAGATTTATCTCTAAAAGATCTTGGTTGCTTTTGATATTGGGATGTATCTGATCGAAACTTCATGGATTATGGTCCTGATTGTAAGGTCATAATTTTGAACCGATTTTGATGAAACAGGAAGTGAATGTTTATAACCCAATGATCTTGGATCCTTTCGATATTTGCGGATCGTAACATCCTGAATTATGGCCCTTGATAGTACGAAAAATCGTCATTTTTATCTTGGGGCCCTTTCTGGAAGTCATATTTATTATCCGATTTTTAAAAAAAAAAACGTTTGATTATATCACCGTTACACCGTAATGAAGGTTGATTTCGAATTTCGTGAAAATTGGGCCAAAACAGCTGAACAAAATGAATGCCGCATGTACGCGAATAGTGTAAAAATATAGTATATATCCGATTTCGACGAAACTTGAAATGCATGCCTGTAACTCAAAGATCTTGGTTCCTTTCGATATTTGCGTATATGGCGATTCCATATGTGTTGTACGGGACATTCACAACGTTCTATTAGATAATTCTAAACTCAATTACTACATATTCAACTTTGGGTCGATGACCTATTTACTGAATAAAACATCATTATCATTATCATTATTCAATAATTAAGTTTTTGTATATGGACAGTTTATCCATGTAGACTACTATCTTATTGGAATTAATGAACATAAAATGTAAGATGACTTAAGATTAAGGAATATGTTACATGTTGTACGGGACGGAAAAGGGACATTGTTGTTCAGACATATTAATTGAAGTCAGAAGTCTGTGAAATATAAACATTTATATTAGATGTTAGATTAGATGTTAAACTGGTAAGGGACAGCTCTTAACCAAAATGGGCAGACCAATTATTGTGTTGTACGGACATCAATAATAGAGACTTTTGGCAACTGGCATTTTCCCTATCCGTATCACGTATCCGTATTGTATACCTGACACGTTGTGTCAGAGTAGTTTTAGAGTTTTGGCAGATTCCTAGCGTCGTGTACGTATGTGTCACTGAGTTGAGCTTAGTTCTGTACAGCATGATGGCAGTTATCTACCAAGACTACCACCACCATCAGCTATTATAAAAAAAAAAATAATGTCGCATCTTATTAAAAAAAATCTTTGACTTCGACTCGACAGCAATTTTATCATTTATACCCCTTTACCATAGAATCACATCATTTACAGATTTGCAAGTTCCCATATCTACCTAAATCTAGCACGTAGATCAACCAGCGTGCAGACAGGCAGACGGGAAAAGTATGAAAATTCTTTGAAAAAAACATCAAAAATAATGATTAAATTCCAGTTTTCCTATGGTTTAATTTGAAATATTTTTGACTTAAATAAAATATTATAATAAATATTTTGAATATTAAAATTGTAATGAACAACATTCGAAATATTTTTGATTAAATAAAATGTTATAATTAATATTTCGAATATTCAAGTTATAATAAACAACAACTTGAGCAAGTTTTCATGGCTATAGATCTTGGTTTGAACCAGCTCGAATTAATGTTTTGTAAATTTGGTACTGTTTGCTAAAAATAATATAATATTGACTAGAAATAATAAAATTGAGGGGTATTTCCAACTTTTTAAGCATGTTTATTTATATTTAAAATGTGATAAACTGAAAATATTGACCTTTTATAAAATATCGCGATATAGTGTTTATATCGCGATATTTTAAAAAAATATCGCGATATCTGTTTCTAGGGATATCGCTCAGCTCACCCTTTAGCTTGTGGTCCCTCTGGAGGTCAAAATTATTATCCGATTTAAAAAAAAAAACGTTTGAAAATCAAAATGGCCGCTGTTTGTACGTGAATAGTGTGAAAATATGTTATATTATCAAGGTTGTGGACCCTATAGTATTTAGGTCACAGTTTTGATCCGATTTTGATGAAACTTGACATGTATGTTTATAACCCAAAGATCTTGGTTTCTTTCGATATTTGCACCCATTGGATCGTAACTTCCTGAATTATAGCCCCTGCTTGTCCGAAAAATGGCTCTTTTTAGCTTGTGGTCCCTCTGGAGGTCAAAATTATTATCCGATTTTAAAAACCTTTGATTATATCACTCTTACATGGTAATGAAGATTGAGTTCAAATTTCGTGAAAATCGGACCAAAATTGACAGACAAAATGGCCGCCGCTTGTTCGCGATTAGTGTGAAAATATGTAACATACTTATATCAAGGTTGTGGACCCTATAGAGGTCACAATTTTGAACCGATTTTGATGAAACTTGACATGCCTCTTTATAACCCGAAGATCTCGGTTCCTTTCGATAATTGCGCCCATTGATTCGTAACTTTCTGAACTATGGTCCCTGATTGTACGAAAAATCATTTTTAGCTTGTGGTCCCACTGGAGGTCAAAATTATTGTCCGATTTAAAAAAAAAAACCTTTGACTATATCACTGTTACATGGTAATGAAGATTGAGGTAAAATTTCGTGAAAATCGGACCAAAATTGACAGACTAAATGGCCGCTGTTTGTTCGCAAATAGTGTGAAAATATGTTATATCAAGGTTGTGGACCTATAAAGGTCACAATTTTGAACCGATTTTGATAAAACTAGACATGCATGTTCATAACCCAAAGATCTTGGTTCCTTTCGATATTTGCACCCATCGGATCGTAACTTCCTGAATTATGGCCCCTGATTGTGCGAAAAATCGCCCTTTTTGGCTTGTGATCCCTCTGGGGGTCAAAATTATTATCCGATTTTAAAAACCGTTTGATTATATCACCCTTACATGGTAATGAAGGTTAAGTTCTAATTGACTGACAAAATGGCCGCCGCTTGTACCCGAAAAGTGTAAAAATATGGTATATAGGTTGTGGAACCTGTAGAGGTCACAATTTTAAATCAATTTTGATGAAACTTGAAATACATGTTTATAACCTAAAGATCTTGGTTCCTTTCGATATTTGCCCATATCAGATCATAACTTCCTGAATTATGGACCCTGATTGTATACGAAAAATCGCCTTTATTAGATTGTGGTCCCTCTGGAAGTCAAAATTATTACCCGATTTAAAAAACGTTTGATTATATCACCGTTACAATGTAATGAATGTTGAGTTCGAATTTCGTGAAAATCGGACCAAACCTGACAGACAAAATGACCGCCGCTTGTACACAAATACTATAAAAATATCTGGTATATCAAGGTTGTGGACCCTGTAGCGGTCACAATTTTAATCTGATGTTGATGAAACTTGAAATGCATGTTTATAACCCAAAGACCTTGGTTCCTTTCGATATTCAACGGATAATATCAGATTGTAACTTCCTGAATTATAGCCCCTGATTGTACGCAAAATTGACTTTTATACGCCCACATTTTTAAGTGGACGTGTATTGTCGTCGCCCCTGTCCGTCCGGACGTCCGTCCGTCCACAATTTGTTTTTGGACTCTCAACAGGTCACAATTCTTATCCGATTTTGACGAAACTTGAAATATAGGTTTATCCCCAAAAGATCTCGGCTGCTTTCGATATTGGCATGTATCGAATGAAAACTTCATGGATTATGGCCCCTGATTGTACGAAAAACCACGTTTTTAGCTTGTGGACCCTATAGAGGTTACAATTTTGAACCGATTTTGATGAAACTTGACATGCATGTTTATAAGCCAAAGATCTTGGTTCCTTTCGATATTTGCGCCTATCGGAATGTAATTTCCTGAATTATGGCCCCTGATTGTCCGAAAAATCACCTTTTTTAGCTTGTGGTCCCTCTGGAGGTCACAATTATTATCCGATTTAAAAAACCGTTTGATTATATCACCGTTACACCCTAAGGAAGGTTGAGTTCGAATTTCGGGAAAATCGGACGAAAATTGCCATACAAATACTGTTAAAAAATTGTATATCATGGTTGTGGACCATGTAGAGGTTACAATTTTAATTCGATTTCGATGAAACTTGAAATGCATGGTGATAACCCAAAGATCTTGGTTCCTTTCGTTATTTGCACATATCCGATCGTAACTTCCTGAATTATGGCCCCTGATTGTCCGAAAAATCGCCTATGTTCCCTGTGGACGTCACAATTATTATCCGATTTAAAAAAACGTTTGACTCTATCACCGTTACACCCTACGGAAGGTTGAGTTCGAATTTCGAGAAAATCGGACCATAATTGTCAGAAAAAATGGCCACCGTTTGTACGCGAACAGTGTAAAAGTATGGTATATCAAAGTTGTGGACCATGTAGAGGTCACAATTTTAATTCGATTTTGATGAAACCTGAAATGCTTGTTTATAAACTAAAGAGCTTTATTCTTTTCGATATTTGCGCATATCAAATTGTAACTTAATGAATTATGGCCTTTGATTGTAGGAAAAATCACTTTCGGTATTGCTTGTTCTCTGTCTATCTCTCGAACAATTATTATCTGATTAAAAAAAAAACTCTGATTGTATTACTATTGCACCGTAAGAAAGGTTGAGTTCGAATTTCGTGAAAATCAAGCAAAATTGCCGGACGAAATGGTCGCCGTTTGTAGGCGAATAGTGTAAAAATATGGTATATCATGGTTGTGGACTCTCTACAGGTCACAATTCTTATTCGATTTTGACGAAAAGTAACATTTCTAGGTTGTGTACCGTCACACCATAATCATTGTCGGCTTCGAATTTCATTAATATCAGACTGGAACTGACCAACAAAATGGCTGCTCCTAATACAGTATGAAATACAGGACTTAATGAGGAAAAATCACTTTCGGTATTGCGTGTTCTTTATCCATCTCTCAAAAATGTGGGCGTATCCTGCCTGGCAGTGCCAGCCTATCTTTTAGCTTGTGGTCCCTCTAGAGGTCTCAATTATTATCCAATTTTAGAAATAGTATTAAATGTTTCGTATACTAAACGTTAGCATGGGGCAGAATTTTATAAAAACCAAACAAATTCTAATGATTTTCTGATAATTACTTAATATGCGGCAACTCTTGTTGACTGCCCGGGCGATTTAGCTGCTGCGTTGGCGTATGTTTCGTTGCCTGGCAACCTATTTTTAAACAGAGAAATCATTTTTATACTGATGTAGGATCACTGACTTTGTGATGTAATTTTATTGATGCAAGGCATAATTTTTTTTTTATGTAGCTGGACCCCCCCCCCCCTCTGGATCCGCCCCTGGATAAAAATAACAACACAGCTAATCTCAGTAATAGGGTAAATAACCATTAGATCTGATACAGGTACATTAATGAAAATCTGAGCTGACAAGGAATAGGATTGATGGACCGGTAATCTTCTTTACAACGGATGTTGGTTTGTAAAATATTTCATCTACACTTAGAGCCACTTAGAGGTCACTTAAAATATTGACCAGCCCTACGCCTGACAGACAATTCTACATCCTCTACCTTCTTATCTCCAACATAGTTTACGACACACTAATCGCCAATGGAATTATTTTCTTTCTGTATTCATACATATTACAGCATTGGTGTTTAAAATGTTGTTAGTACCTGTACATTTGTGTAAATTGTGGTCTACACTTATACTTGGATCTGACTGTTTCTAAAAATAAATTTTTTTAGATTGTCAAGATTAAATTAATACTATGAATTCCAATAAGGGTCACAAATTAATTATGAAATTCAACTTCAATCAGCAAGACAGAAGTAAAATGGGGGGCTGGAGGTTTCTTAGTTCTTACTTCGTCAGGTATACGATTTTTGATTTTTATTATTAAATGATAATTACCATCTACAGTGTATTGCAGTAATCAAATTAAGAAATCCTTTTCTTCATATCAATCAAATGACCATCAAAAAACCTGATCATCTGGTACCAAAGTTATCTCCCTTGATAAGCCTTAGTAGAATCTTGTGTTGTACGGGACGTGTCACGTATGTCACGTACAACATGCGATATGTTGAATGGGACAAACATTATAACATATTTTTTTCAATTCTTTAAATGACATCCAGAAGCACGAATCACTATTCATAATAAAACACAACACAAGGTATATATGGATATAACTACTTCTCTATACTTTAATAACGACGTTTCGTAACACATATGAACACCGGCTTGCCACTACTAATAAGAAAGGAGATAGGTCAGCTATAGCTCAGCACATTATAGATAACCCGAATCATACTATAAAATGGAGGGAAAAACAGATTCTAGCTAAAAACATTAAATCCAGTAAACAGCTACACATCAGGGAAGCAATTGAAATCCGTAGACATAATCCGACGATTAATAGAGACACTGGCCTGTTTATATCCAATGCCTGGGATGATTTGATAGTTTAAATTCTGTGTGTTGGTACTTTTATCAATTATGTGCTTAGTTATATATTAGAATATATTTTTTTTTTTTTTTTTTTTTTTTAAAAAAAAACTTTTATTATATACAATTAATTGAATATATAACAATTACAAATATTTAATAAGTACAAGTATATAATAAATATAAATATATAATATATATTACATTTGTGCAAACCGGTGAGGTGTTTACTTATTTATATTAACGTTCTCCTGTTGCGATTTTTTATCTAGTAATTATATATATTAGGTGTATTATGAATTTAGGTCTGATCAGAGATGGTATAATGAAACCCTATTAAGTTTGACCTTTGATCTTGAGTACTGATTAACCTATGACTATCCCACTGAGAGTTAGTTACTTGGATTATGTTTTGTTATTGTATGTACTTCTAATTATGTTTATTGCTTCTTCTGATTATTATTATTATTAATTGGTCTGATTATTATTAGTTATTGGTCTGATTATAGATGTTATGATGAAACCATATTAAGTGTGGCCCTTGATCTTGAGTACTGATTAAGAGGTAGTCTTTATTATTGTTTGGATCATGTATTGTTATTGTATGCACTTCTATGGTTTTGGTTAATTCTGATTATTATTAAATTGTTGCAAGCTAAAATTATGTATAAATAGGCTGACTAGATGGATATTTGTAACTTGTCTGCGATATCACTTATGTGGAAGCAGACGTTAAACACTAAGTAGTAGTAGTAGGATATTTGTAAAACATCAGGTAGGATATTTGTCATTAACTTGAAAACGTGACCTGTATGTGTTACGAAACGTCGTTATTAAAGTATAGAGAAGTAGTTATATCCATATATACCTTGTGTTGTGTTTTATTATGAATATTTTTTTCAGTATATATGTAGAATTTTTAATTTCAATTTGATGGGTATTATTGGCAACATAACAATGTTAGAAAGTTTCATTTGGTTTAAAGTTCTGTTCTTTTCTTTAAGAAATAAAAAGAAGTTATTGTTAAATAGTGTTATACGGGACATTTACATAACTATCGGTTTATTTAACATTAATATTTTTAATGGAAATAGTGTCGTATTAAAAAAATAGCTATTGTTACTTCCTAATATAGTAGATTTATTGTTTTATAAATATCATTGATTTTATTAACTTACTTAAAGGCAATTAATTAAAAAACTATTAAATGTCTATTGGATAAAAATGTGCCATTTATTGGGTGATTATCTATTTCATCCTAATTTATGAAAAAAAAAAAAAAAATTACAAAATTTATGTACATATATTATATATAAAATACAAGTACTGACATGTGTGAAAAGAATGATTTTTGATTCAATTAAAAATTTACTGTTAATGTCCACATCACTGTGGAATGGCCCTATATCGTATCGTAACATCCTGAATTATGGCCACTTCATGACAAAATGGCAACCCTTGTATGCAAATAGTGTAAATATATATGATATATATCAAGGTTGAGGACCCGCTAGAAGTCACAATTTTGATCCTATTTTGATGGAACTTGAAGTATATCTTTATAATACAGAATCTTGATTCCTGTCCATATTTGTGCATATCGGATCGAACTGAATTATATCCCTTGATTGTTCAAAAAATCGCTTTTTGTTTAGCTTGTTCTCTATCCAACTCATGCAAAATGTGGGTGTATCCTGCCTGACAACCTTTGATTAATTTATTATATAAAGAGAGAGAGAGAGAGAGAGATATGGGGTTTAACGTCCACTCAACACAATTGCTCTAATGGAGACGGGTTTTAATCATATTTCATTATTTATTTAATAAATTGGAATGAAATGGGACTTAATGTCGTGTCAAAAATTTAGTAAGCTCATTTTGAGACTAGAGCCTGTTTATTTCTAGTCGACTGTGTTCACGTATAGTGCCATCGCCTACGTATTTCCACGTTTCGGTTATAAATTAGATAAGTTCAAATCTCAATAAGTAAAGTCTGTTTAGTGTTTGTCACCCCTGTCTATTAAGGCCTTCGTGTACTGATTCTATAGGCTTGATGTTTTTATTTGATTTTGATCAAATGTTCTGGAATAGTTAGTAGTGGGTAACTAAATTCTTTATAACGTGCATAAGGGTGTTTCATTTTCTCCTTTTTGGAATTTCTAGGTTTCTACCCGTCATCCATGTCCACCCAGACTCAAACTTACACCGTAATGTTTTCAATATTTTCTTGCTTTAAAAATGACTGCCGGCGGTCATTTTTGGGATTTTCTGACGTTTTGAGCTTGACAGATCACATCAAAAGGTCGGGTATGGCTTGTAATATGGCTATCTTATGCTTTTAAGGTACGTAGAAAGAACTGTCATCGGACCCTAAAATAATACTAATTTTACTTTTCTTTTAATTGAATACCACGAATTTGTACTGGGTTGACTGTGGATTATAAAAAAAAAATGTCTGGAGCCACTCTACTTTGTGCGACATTATTCGGGCATGGATTAGTATTTGTGAATGCAGCTGCAACATTCTGATTGGATGTTTGGAATTCATAGTGGGATTTCGATTACAAAACCATTGGATACTTTTGGAGTTGCGTACATGGGCTAGAATAGCAGAAAACGCATTTTCAAATATGTCCCCGGGAGTGTAAGCCCCACAAACCCAGCGACGATTGATTGGTTGTTTGGAATTCGGGTCAGTCAGACAGGCTATATTGGATCAGATTGAAGTTGCTGTATTCATAGGCTGGAATAGCAGCAAAAGGCGTTTCCAGCAGTTAAATTTTTCTCCCAACGATCCCGTCTTCGGGGACTGTAAACGATTGATTAAAATTCCAGTCAGCCACCTTAATTAGGCTATATTAGACCACTTTGAAGTTGCTTTGTTCACGGGCTGAAAAAGCAGGAAAACGTGTTTGCAGCCGTCAAATATTCCAAAATTTTCTTTTATGGAGTGGAGGACATACAAGGGAAGCTCCGTTCTCTAAAAAAACGAAATTTTTTTCGGCAATTCGGGTTCTGCCCCCCCCCCCCAACTGTCATTGAGCCTGATCGCTTATGATTCTCATTATCTTAAATGAGATTGTCAGAATCCGAAATCGAACATGGCACTCCAAATC
Source organism: Patella caerulea (assembly GCA_036850965.1). Classification (NCBI taxonomy): domain Eukaryota; kingdom Metazoa; phylum Mollusca; class Gastropoda; family Patellidae; genus Patella; species Patella caerulea. Next base: position 40,434,018 of record JAZGQO010000001.1, on the reverse strand, counting down.
ATCTATTATCGTGAATCGTGACATGGAAATGCATTTTACAAAGATTATGTCATTCTGAACATCATTTTGGGCCGGATAATAAATTTTACTCTCATAAAATTCAGGATGACACTGATCTACCTTTGGTTGAAAAGGGCGGAAGGTAATGACTGAAGATGGAGTTCCGATGGAGTATATTCACCACACTATTAGTCTGGAAATCAAGATTTTTGTTATGACTGATTTTAGTTGTCTAGGGTGTCATCTTTCAGAATGTGCCGGGTGAACCTTGGTCATCCTTGAGTTTTTTAGATGGAGTCAAGGAAAACACTAAGATCGTTCATTATGTTGTTGGGTAACATAACACCTTACCGGCGGTTGGAGGGGAATATTTCACCAATTCAAACTATATCTAGAGATCAAATTCATTATCAGGGCCAAAATGATGTTCAGAATGACATAGTCTTTGAAAAATGCTTTTCCATGTCACATTTGATTTCCGCCTTCTTAGATTCTGAAAATCCCAAAAATAGTCGTAAGTTTGGACAAAATGGCCGTCGGCAGCCTTGGCAAGAAAATTCTGAAAATATTACAGTGTAAGTTTGACCTCTTGAAACCTTGGAAATTACGAAAAATGTATAAAGTGAAACACCCCATTCTCCCGTAATCTGGAAAAGCCTAGTAACACTGTTGAATTTAGTTTTGAGAAAACAAAAGAATTAAGCTACTGAATATAAAACCAATTTTATTTTGTCTTTTTAGATGAAAATAATTAGAAGTCTTTTCAGTGAAGGAGAAAAAAACAAACTATTATTCTTTACATGTGTAGTAATTCCAAATATGGGTCTAACCCAATTTTCACCAAAATTTGACTTGCTAGGTTTCTCCAGATTACGGGAGCATTGTGCATGTATGTTTTTTTTTTTTAAATATTTTGACCGTTTACTTATCTGTAAACCTACAGTGCAACCCGTCTTCATTAACCCGATTGATGTAGAAAAGTAGGACCTTGAGACCAACATTTCATTCCTGAAATTCAACAAGCATTAAATTGTCATTAATACCATTCACATCAGCTAAACAAAGTTGAACATATTCTTGAACTTCAGAGATGAAACTAAAGATAGCGATAGCCAAACGCAAACATCACAGGAATCTGTAGTACCAGAACTTGGAACCCACGAAAAACAAAAGACAACAAATTGTGAAGATGGCGAATCTAAACAAGGAACTCAATCGACACTGTGTCCATTCAGCTTGGCCAGTGGAGCCAAACTAAACACAGTGAAGGAAGATCACATGACAAAGATATCAAAATCAGAAACGACAGCTGGAGGTCCCAGCATAACAGATATGAATTTGATGAAAGTCGAACCAAAGATAGCAGAGGAGGGACCTTTAAATGAGAAAGCATTAGTGACGAGGGTGGGAACAATGGGAGAAGAACTCGTCCTCGAGGAAGATGAATCAGAAATAAAGGCCGATATACCTCAAACAATAGGGTGTGAGCTCTCGAACATGGAGGAAGACAGAGAGACAAAAGCAATGGACGATGGCATCAAAATGCCGGAGAGTAAATCCAAGAGAAATAGTGTTGAACCTAAAATTGATAAATCAATGATATTAGCTGAAGAGGACCAAAGTAATGGCATTGAACTTGATTGTAAACTAACCCAGAGAACAGAGGGAGTTATAGAGGACACGAGGGCAACGGTAGAAGAGTCATATATGGGGAATGGTGAACCTCAACTGCTAATTGAAAATAATTTAATCATAGAAGGGGAAAATGTGCTACAAGATGCAACATATGGTGTTGAAAACCCATTATTAGATTTAAGTCAACCCGGCAGTAAGGATTGCGATCACAGTTCAAAATTAGAAGAAGTTGGTTCAATGAAGTTGTTGCACTCTCGCAATAACAGTCACATGGAACCAAACCCGGCCACTGAACATGGTCTGCCAACGGGTGATATACAGCAGAAAACGGAATTTGAAAGCGATCAATCGCCAGTGAACGATGACGTCATGACAGTGAGAGAAGGGTATATATATAGAGAAGCAATAATAAAAATTGAATCTAGAACAACTGAAGCGAAATCCATTAAAGAACAATCAGACAAACAAGACTATCATAGTGAAGCCAGCTGTTCTCCTAGGCAAACCGAAACCACAGCATTACAAGAGTCCTGCCCATCAAACACGAAAAAAACATATGAAGATTTAGATGTCCCTGTGGTACCAACTCAGACATTTACGATATCTTACTCACCAAACCTATCACAAGATACACCCATCTCTGGTCCTAGTTCTCCAATTAAGTTAAGCGAGGTCGTTGAGAATAATGAGCAGTCAATGTCAGTTGATATGAATTTTGTGAATAATTTAAGCACATCTTTACAGACTTTGACCAATAAGTCACTAGACGATGTATCTGAAAAAATGTGTCATCGAACAACAAGCACTAATATCACCCAACAAGCGACTGCTGAAACTGGAAAACTACCAAGATGTCTGTCCACCATAAAATCTGAATCTCTAGCCCATGGACTGAAAGGCGAAAAGACAGAAAGAGCTGATAATCGTTCTTACATACTATCAGAAACAGCCCAAGGTATTATAATGTGTTTACTTTTATATATTTTAGATCACCCATTACTTTGGAAGTTTTGATCTTGTCGCAATTTGTTTAACTTTGAATGGATTTTCCGTTTCCCATGCGGATGCTATATTTTAGTAGACTTTAGAATATACCTATTTATTTACATATATTTTAGTTCCTCTTGATATTGGCATGGATGATGATTTCGAAGTGACAGATTCTCAACTTTGTGCTTTAAACATTGATGTTCCTCTGACAAGGTATATTTATATATTTTACTGTGTATATACATTATTTGAATTTGTCCAGTTATGGTGTGTAGAAAGGGCAAAGGGGGGGGGGGGGGAATTATACATGTGCCTAAAGAGGAAGCACATTTTATTGTGAATACGAACAAGATTTACTAAAGATTGATTTCACGTTCACACATGGTGTAATTTTTTTTATAAAAGATCCAGATTTCTTTTCTGTTGATCCCCCGGGTTCTTCCTACTGCTTTGTTACATTGTTTTATTAATCTTTTATTTCAAATATGGAAATTAATAATATATTTTTAGTTCCAAATCACGCAGTGTGTCGATAAGGAGTTTGGATGCAAAAATAGATCTCAAGGAAACAGAAGGACATACCATAATGGAAGGATTCATTAATGATGTTTCAAAATTAAAGTAAGGTCTTTGCACATCAAGAATTATTAGTATGGAGTGCTGGTGGTTTTTTGCTAGACAGATTGTTACCGGCAAGATAATGGGCTTTCAGCAACAAACAAACTTTACGCTCGTTTTCCATGGGCGAAAATGTTGGTCAAATGCAGATGTACAGGGGTCTTCAGGGGTATTCGGTGGAAACAAGTACATGGATTGGAAAACGGACGTAAGTGTTTGTGAGCCTTTAGGATTTTAACTCATCACAGTCTAAGCATCAGTACAGTGCACATTCACCAGACCACGCTAAGTGCTTATTAATTTCAATTTCTCATGGGACTACATCGTTTCTGAAAAGTTTATAAGATAACTTAAGAATTATGTTAATATCCATATATAAATTTAGTGGTTATGAAATCGATATACAGTAAATCCTCATTTGTCGGTATTAAAACATAATATGCGTCCTCGGTTGATCACATTAATAAATGACTGTTCTATCGCGGTATTGTACCATACATCAATTTTAAAGTACTTAAGTTTCTAACTCAATATCGTCCAAAATCTTCGGCATTCAAAACACAAATTATTTGTCAATTTAAATCAACACTGATGTTGTCATTTTACCGGGAAAAGATGGGCTTCTGATATCCAATATTTAAAACAAAATAAAAAATTTTACCATTGGTACACGAAACGTGTACTGTAATGCGTTTCAGCCCCAGTTCTAGCAAGAGACTCGAGGAACTAGGCTAGAAACATCAAACGGTGTATGTAGACTGGAATAACCAGACACTCGAAATAGCCTCTCGATTGAAACGTCTGGCGTATTTTGCCGAACATAACTGATTTGAAATTAGAGTACAAACGAAAACGATTGAATGTAAATCAGTTTGTATACATCATTGTTATATTATTATACTATTCAAAAAAAGTAGGGGATATTTGATTTTTAAGTGTTATTAAAGTCACCTAATGAAACTGACGAAGAAACAAATGAAATGAAGTTCACATTCATCGATTTATTCCAAATGGTCGTTAGACTAAGTAAGGCACAGACTGACCATTATAAGGGTAAAATGATACCCGGGGTCAAACAGCAAAGTTACCACAGCATCACAACAAAGTCAGTAACGGCTAAATCCTCCTCTGTTTGCCAAACAAGCATTGATCCGACGTGGCATACTCATAATGAGACGTCTAAGGTCATTTTGGTCCAGATTGTCCCATTCCTGTTGCAACGCAGCAGCAAGTTCTTGGACATTGGCAGGACGTTGTTGACGTTGACGTAACCTCTGTCCAAGCATGTCCCAGACATGCTCGATGCGGGAGAGGTCGGGACTCAGTGCTGGCCAAGGTAATGTGGTGATGTTCTGTTGTTGGAGGTAACCTGTAACGATCCTGGCCCTGTGACATCTTGCGTTGTCATCCTGGAAGATGAAACGGCGGCCATGACGTCGTGGGAACGGCACAACATGGACTGCCAAGATGTTGTCCCGGTAGTACTGGCCTGTAACACGCCCTGCAACAACATGTAAAGCCGGTCTTCCAGCAACAGTGATGCCTCCCCACACCATAACAGAACCACCCCCAAATCGATCATGTCTGATGACGTTAACGTCTTGGAAGCGCTCGTTTCGACGACGCCACACCCTCCTACGTCTGTCCAAAAAATCAACAGTGAACCTTGACTCATCTGAAAACATCACATTGCTCCAGCGTCGATTATCCCAGTGTTGACGATACCTACACCAACGACGTCTTGCCTGAATGTGATGATCTCTCAAACAAGGGATCACGCGAGGACGTTGGACGCGAAGGTGACCCTATGCAGTCGATTCCGAACCGTCTGGCCACTCACTCTCACACCAGCGTCTGTTTGAAGACGAGCGCTGATCTGATTTGCTGTGATGACACGATTTCTCAAGGCCAAGGTACGGATAAATCGATCCTGGGCTTGAGTTGTCGCCCTTGGTCGACCTGGAAATGTTTCTTCTGTTAGGTTCTATAGTGACTTTTTTCGTAGTCATTTGCATATTTTAGTATTATGCCCCCAAAAATCAAATATCCCCTACTTTTTTTGAATAGTATATATGCGTTGCAAACCATTTGTGGCAATTTCTAGGTCTCAAATATTAGCTCCTATTTTTTTCCACATGTGTGGTGAAAGGTTTGACAAAAACTTAGTTATTTACAGGTTAAAGACCACAATAAGTGTCAAGTGAACACACTTGATTTGTAATTAATAACGCTGTAAAATGACCAATTTGACTACATTGGAGGGTGTATAATGATCAAATAAGTCTCGTTGGCATTTAAAACGATGGAAAGTCTTAGAACTAGTGAGTATTGTGAGAGATAACAGACGATATATCGTAAACCAGTCATAACAAAGATGGCGTCTGAATTACCTGTATTATACTATACTATATAGTCAATCAGTAGTAAGAAGTTTTATTTTAATCAAGTGCCTGTGCTTATGAATTATCTCTGTCACACATGACTGTCTTGAACACGTGCACTGACACCATGCGGCTTCAATCAATGGCTCGTGCATTGTATACATAAGACGTAACTGCCCCAGGCAAAATGATGCATAGATACAAAAAATGTTTTAGAATTTAATTTGTCGGAAGAAAAAGGTTAATATGGGGGACTAATTAAGTCGCGTCGATGTCATCCTTATCATTGATTGTAGCGGCCTAGCGAATATTCACTGCTGATCAGTGTGAAGACAATATATATCAAGACCTCGATTGGTAAGAGGATCCAGTCAAAGTCCTTCATTTACACCATATTTATACATGTATAGGTATGTCTGTGTCGCCTACAGGCCGCAATTCTTAACTGGTTGTCTTGAAACTTTATTACATACCGATTCTTTATACCCTAAGGATGATACCTATGTGCATCCATGTTTGTATTGGTTCGCCATTTGCAGGCCGCACTTCTTAACAGATCCACTTGAAACTTCTCATACTTTTTCCTTAAGGCTTAAGGATCATCACTACAGGCAACAATTATTATTAGATCGTCTAGAAAACTTTACATACTTATTCCATATGCAGTAAGGATGATTCCTGTTGTTTTTGGTGCATGCCCGACCCCATAAACAGAGCCTTTCCATAGATATTCCTTTTATGCCTATGATCATCACAAAGTCCTAAAACCGATGAACAAAGTCCAGCTTAGAAATGGGCCTAGGTATCCCAGGCCAAGATCCCCGTGGTTTAAGGGGGTCCTCAGTTCATGGCCAAGAGAAACTCACAGTTTTAGCCCTACTGGAAGATGAGATGATAATTGATGAGCTCAGTAGTCGTAAACAAAGCCCGGATCCAGGATTTTGTCGAGGGGGGGGGAGGGGGTACATTGGAAAAAAGGGCAATAGTTTGGGCGGAGACAATGCGAAAATCATGTTTATATCATCTATCAATTAAAGAGCAGATATGCAAACTACAACAGTAACAAAACAAACGAAAATAAAAATCACCTATGTCACTGGGGCTGAGGGGACGGCGCCGCCCCCCCCCCCCCCGAATCCGCGCCTGCAGATAGAGATAGAGAGAGATTGATTTAACGTCCACAAGTCGCAGACTATGTCATTTTGGGACTAACGTATAATTCACTTATACGTAGGAGTCTTTAACATGGGGGAGGGGCTGGTGAATACCCACAAGGTTAGGCAGGCGGTCCTCCTCCTTGTCACGTACAACCGGGGATTTCAAACCACGGTAGGCTTTATGTTACAGCGCACACATGCTAACCATTGTCAAATGACAAATGTTTTATTGGAAAATGCTGATTTGGCGTCTACATTTCCCTCATTCCCTTTTACATTTGGGCTCTGCAGCATCTCATTTGTCCTTCACGCTTTCTTCATAGCATCTTACGCAGGGCATTAACTACGATATGCAAATATGGATATCACATGACGTGTCAAATACCGAGTCATAATTCGCATCCTCTGTTACTTAGTGTATTCCACAATACCCTGGGTTAATCCATAGGGAGGCAGACCACCATTAAATTTCACCATCTCGGTATCCACAAATTGTAGTTCGTCTATTTATAGCAGTTCTCTTTCTGTCTCTTTTCTCCCCCTTTGCATGCCCATTTTTGTTGATTTTTTGGTCTAGAATGGACTAGGAGGGTTTGAATTAATATTTTCTGCCAGGTTTGGGTAAATATTCATGATTCTGAGGCGGAAGGATAACGGCATTATGAGGTTGACTACAGTGATATGTACAACACTCTGTCTGTAGTGAAAATGTGGGGAAAAGTTGGAGGTGGGCCAAGAGTCCAGAATTAACATTGAGGTCAGTGGGGAAATTAATGGTGGTCTGCCTCCATAGGTTTTCCACGATTTCAAATTATCTGCCTTAATTGTGATATTTTTATCGTCCAATCCCATAAGCGTTACATGGAAAGGTAATAGGCGAATGAAAGTAACTCTCAACAAAGAATTCCCCACACATGGTGACCTCAGTCCGTTCTTGCACACTTTGCAAATAAGACATTGGAAAAAATACCTACCGCGTATTAGAAAAATCGGTGCCATTTAAGAATTTCATGACAGAACTTTCCCTGGCATCTTTTTGTGTGCATGTCAATCCTTTTATATTAAATCTTTTACAAACTTTCTCATAATCGATCAAACAAGCCGCCATATTGTTTGTAAAATGACGCTAAAGATTCTACGTAGGACTGGTTTGTAAAATGTTTTTTAATTGGTTCATACACTCTAACTACAATCAGATAGTTTGAAATCGTGGAAACCCTATGGATTAACCCAGGGTATAGTGAAGTAGAACGGAATGAGTACACTGGGTAACCGAGGATGCATAATACGATACCATGTTATATATATCAGTGAAAAACACATTCGTGTACAATGTATACCCTTTCACTTCTTTAATTTGCCTACTACATGTATATTCATTATTTGTTGGGCACTATGAATTAGCCTGTACTAAAATTTAGAGTTGGTGTGGGTTGGTGGCGAGGGTTTAAAATGTCAAAAGATAGGTTGCCAAGCAACGAAACATACACCCACAGCAGCTAAATTGTCCTGGCAGTCAACAAGGGTTGTCGCATATTTTTACCTTTTTTGGTAATGAAAACATTTGTAATACACTAAAATCTGATTAAGAGTAACAATTCATTATGTAATTATCTGAAAATCATTAGAATTTGTTTGCTTTTTATAAAAGTTTTGCCCCACGCTAACAATTAGTATAGGAAACATTATAGGCTTTTTTATCGACTTGCCAAATTGATTTGAATTTAGTAGAGATGTCATGTGACAATTTAGTCGATTTCAAAGTACTTTGGCGAGTTCGTTAAATGCTCCGAATAGCTGTAAACAATTATTGTGGCTGGACACAGTTGAAAAAAACACGTGACCACCCGATCAAATCGCACCCTGAACTGATTTGGCGATTTGATGTAATCGCTTCGGAAATCGATGTCGATAAATTCGTTGATTAAGGTAACCAATTTGAATTAGATGGACGTTAAAGATGAAAATGTGATTGAATGCAAATCACTTTGGCTAATCTGTGGTCGATAAAAACGCCTTTAATATCATGGATTTAGCAGTTCAGTTATCAAAATTCATTGAAAATCAAAATACTTGTTCGTTTCAACACATTAAACTCTGTGTATCAATCTGAAGTCAATCGAATGATAAGTTTGGCCTCTATAGCATCACAAGGTTTTTTGAAGTGATCAAGGGAGACAACTGACAACTATGGAAGTAATTATTTGAAATTGCTCAAAATCAATAGGCTTCTTCGTCTCATGACCTTAAACAGTGTTTGTGTATTTAAAGTCAATCGGATATTAACTTGGGCCTGTAGAGCGTCCACAAGATTTTTTGAAGTGATTAAGAGAAATAACTATGGCACTAATTTATCGGAAATCGCTGAAAATCAATAGGCTTCTTCATCTTATGAACTTAAACACATTGTATAAATTTCAAGTCAATTGGATATTAACTGTGGCCTCTACAGCATCCACATTTTGTGATGGGATCAAGGGCCACAACTCTGGCACTAATTATCAGAAATCGCTGAAAATCAATAGGCTTCTTCGTCTCATGACCTTAGACACTGTGTATAAATTTAAAGCCAATCGGATATTAACTTTGGCCTCTAGAGCGTCCACAAGTTTTTTTGAAGTGATTAAGGGCCATAACTCTGGTCGTTATTATCGGAAATCGCTGAAAAACAATAGGCTTCCTCGTCTCATGACCTTAAACACTGTGTATAAATTTAAAGTCAATCGGATATTAACTTTAGCCCCTAGAGCATCCACAATTGTGGACGGCCGGACGGGGGCGACCACAATATACGACCACATTTCAATGTGGGCGTATAAAAATGGATCTTCATACAAAATTCCAGTTGTGGAAAATATGTTTCTACATGTATGGCTCTTTATTGAATCTATCCGTTATTCCCATGGCACAATCATATTTACGCATCTTAGAGAAAGAAAGATCCTCTTTATCTTGTTGAAAGAAATATGTCCGACAGTAACCTAATTGCTAAATATAGAATATACTTTCAATTTATGTTATTTGTCAAAGGCATGGATTAACCATACCAATCACATGGGGGGGGGGGGGTCTCCCCCAGGCAAATTTTGATAACCAGACGGCCGTAGACGCAGGCATTTTGAATACTTTCTAGTAATTTGGAATGGGTAGTAAATTATGTCAGTTGCACCATAAAAACTGGTAAAAAATCAATTGAACTTGAAATTGATTAAGAGAAACTAATCAAATTTAATAACAATTTAGTAAAATTAGATTCAAATTACATAATGTAATAAAAAGCTTATTTAATGATATTTAACATCTACATCATAGTGGTTTTGGAACTTTTTCCCAGGGAGATTTATAAGTAAAATAAGCGTTGTTGAGCACATTATCTTTGTATAACTCTTGCTAGTGGCACTTTATATTCACCTATGAATATTTATTTCCAAAGAAAGGGGCTCAATATCGAATTATTTACGGCCTATTGAGCCTTCGTACATGTATATTATTTGTGACTATAAGGTACAATATTATTACAAACTTATTAATTATTATTACAGAAAATTTTCAGCTGCTCACTTCTATCATTCGGCTCGTCCGGTGCGTGGAATTGGATGCCAGTATATAGGAACACAGTACTCAAGAACTGAGAATGGCCATGTGTACGTGCTAGTTCTATTCAGATAGCGTACGTGTTCATCATTGACTGGACTGCTTTCTTTCCGCTTCCATATTATTAAAAATATTCAAAACCCGACAGACGGCGCGACGCTTCCCGACAAACTGAGTATTCCTTCGCAACAAGACCATAGCCTTCCCTGACAAGGCCATACCCCTACCCCCACCCCATTTTCAAAAACTCCTCGGCTAATGACCGATCTCACAATTCTGAGCTCTTTTCAGATTTATATTTTTTTTTTCATGAAAATATTGTGCTGTACAATGTCTAATTATCTTATTTGGATTTACGTTTTTCAGTAAATTGATTTTGAAGACAAAAAGAGAAATTGATGCCATGAAAAGAAGAAGCGGACAAAACTTAATGAATCAAAATTGGCATGCTTCATAATACAAATGAAGTGTTCAAGAAATGTTAAATCATTCTATTTTTCTATTTATTATAAGTTATAAAGATGCAAAATATGTTATTAATTTTTAAATATATTGTGTGTAATTTTATTACTACTTGACAAAGGGTCAACACAATAATTTGATTTACAAATTGTAATATTATTCTCTATGAACAATTATAATGGTATTGACATTAGTTCTTTAATATTAATTAAATAAAATGCACTTTCCTTATAAAGTTTGCTCATTTCAATGAAATATATTTTATAGTAAATGTTCTTTTGGTATAAAGCTTTAAAAATTTTGGTTTTAACAAGTATGCAATCTCCAAGCATTTTATCTCTGTATCTGTTTGATGAAGTGTTGTTAAAAAATTAATAACTAAATTATTTTATTTTATTTTGTAATTAAATTAAGGATACATTGTGGGAGATTGGATAAAAGAGTTGGCAGATTTCACTAGAATAGTTAAAATCTAGATAATGTACAGGGAATTTACTGAAAATTTCAGTCAAAATGATCCACTTTGAACATGGAATTTATGATTGAATTTGAGGCCTAGCCTTGATCATCATTACGATAAAGAACATAGTCTCGATTATCCAGTTTTTGATTTAATCATCAATGAGCCTTGAGCTACAGGTCAGATTCTAATCCAGTAAATATTACAGGCTAGCGATGACATCTTGAGTATTATGGTTTGGATAAGTTAATTAATGTCTAATTGATAATTTAGATAATATTTCAGGCGTAAAGAAAGACCTGCAATAGGCAGATTTAGCTCTTGAATAATGTATGTTTAATCTATGAGCAAATTGTAAACCCTGATGCGTCTATTGACAAGTTTGATTGATTATAAACAAGTGTTCAATGGGTAATGGTGAGAGGATGTTATAATTACAGTAAACTGAACATATGTACTGAATTTGACACATAGAATTGCTAGTAGATTCATGAAAAGATGTTCACAGATGAAGCCATTGTAACTCTAAGTAGCCTGGAGATCCTGTGTTTTGATTTTGGTCAAGAAAGTTCATCAATGGTGTAGGATGGAGGGCAATGTATATTGGTTCGGATCACACGAAAAAAACATTAAAGAACTCTTGAGAGTTGAAATTTGAAATAAGAGTAGGTCGTAGTACCGCTATCTGGGCAAAATTTGAATTATAGCACACTGCATAGCATACATCCCATCTTCAATATCCCAGTCGGTGCAGATAATGTTAATTCGAACAGCTCAATCACCACCACCTAGTGCCCTTGGAAACACATGGCATCTAGGGTAATGCACGTACAAAGTTTAGTAAAGGTATTACCAGTGGTTCCTGAGATATGCTTCCAAAACAAAATTGGGACAGAAATTGCAAAATCGGCAATGACTCTTAAGTAAATTTTATGAAATACATACTACTTTTAATGATTATATATAAATTTATCTACAATATAATACAAGTCTTTGAGAATCTTATCACAATAATTACTATGCTAAAGCATCAAAATCATCCCTCTGAAATAAAAGAAAATAATAACAATGAAATAACATTGTAAAAATCTGATTTGAAGATTTCTTCCATTACTAAATAGAGATTGCACATCAGGGAGAGTGAGAGAGAAATTGGATTTAACCTCCACTTGACACAAACTATGTCATTTCAGGACTAAATTGCATATCAGGGTATAGGGCTATTTGGAAGATGGTAATATATATAATAAATATATATATAATTAATTACATGTATTACATGTTGAAAGTGTTAATGCCTGATTATTTTTATATACAACCTAAATATACTGAGCGCCACAGAAAACGCATTACTTAGTTTTTTGTATAACAAAATGATCCTGTAAAAATATCAACGGTACAAAGTCAGAAGGGTCAAAACCAAAAATACGACAAAGATGGTTAATTGTCAGTAGCGCGTGTCCTCCACTGGCTCTTACGCACAATGTGCAGCACAATTAACCATCTTTGTCGTACTTTTGGTTTTGACCCTTCTCACTTTGTACCTTTGATTACAGATTAAACATCCATAAGTGTACACATATGTTATTATTGATGTGTTCCCATTTGAATATTGTTCACAATAAGAAGCAAAATAAATAAGATATGTTTACAGGATCATTTTGTTATACGAAAAACTAAGTGATGCGTTTTCTATGGCGCTCAGTATATTTATATTGAACAATGACATCAACTTACCATATCATTATATTCCATAACTTGTTTTCTAATGGCCGAAGTATCTGTCCATGTGATAAAATCTTCCATATTTCTACAACATAATAAAATTCATAACACAAGATACAATTTGATGGACATAAAATTACTGAGTGTATCCATCAACTTGTACCTTGTATTAACATGTTCAATTACTAAATACCAATCAAAGAAAATATAAAAAATCATTACAAAACAAAAGTTGCAACTCTATAGATCAGTGGTTCTCAGAGATCCAGGTCACATTCCTCCCTATTTCCAATTGTCATCTAGTCACTTTTACAGTGGTAATTATTGAAACAATTTATGAAACTCACTGTCAATTTTGAATACATACATTCAGCCAACGGCCAACTTGTAATAGCCAAAATTTTTCACAAAGTGGTATTTCTGACCAAAACAGTGACTTATTCCCCATCAATCTAAGAGAATGTTATTTGTGGCATGGGTTGAACCACCACTAACTGGTCATAGCGCATCAACCCCCAGTTTGAAGTCAATTTTTATTATGAATTAAAGGATCACACTGTGATTCAATTAAATTAAATTCCAAATAAAATCTATTTTGTATGAAACATTTTCTCTTATCTGGAGTTACCTCCCTTGTGTCACCAATACCTACACTATACTGCTTGGCCAGACATTATCAAATACATGCAAAATATTGTAATTACTACTGTCATTCCATGTCAACTGGACCAAATGTAAGTTGAAAACATGACCCCCTCCAATAAAATTTTATGAAATATATGTTATAGTATATGGTCTTAAGCTAACAAATCTGCAAATTTTACCTCTCAAGGTTAAAAACTCACAGAAATATGGCCATTTCAAAGGAGGGTACTGAAACGGACTATTATTTGAAATTTCTTTAAACTCACATTTCTAATCGGTGTAGAACTCTCTAACTTTGTAATCCAAGACAACTTTTGGTGTAGATTACGAATTTAGCATCACACTATATACGATTCAAACTTTTTGGGGCCACCAGGTGGCAAAATGGGGAACAAATGAATAATTCACTTTTTTTCACGATTTCAACACACTCTGGCAAAGTCACTGTTGTAACCTCTCAAATTATATCTTTCAATTTATAGTCTGTTTCAGTACCCTAATGTAAAATGGCCATTCGGATTTGTTAGCTTAAGACCATTACTATAACATATATCTTTTTATAATTTTTATGTTCCCACCTTTGGTCCAGATGACATGGAATGACACAACTCACTTTCCTTCCTCATGTGATAGTAATCTATTTTATAAAACTTACCGAGTGACTAAGAAAGCTGAATCTGTTACTACTTCTGGACCAACTCTTATATCTTTACAGAGTTATGATAAATAATGATGTGAAGTTGTGGTTCAAATTATTGGTACACTATTTAAACCGGTCAAATTTTTTATCTTTTATGGCCAATGGAAGAGAGCACAATTGTGCTTCAATCATCCACTTTCATGAAGTAATATTTTATGTACATTTCATTCTAATGGTCCAGCAATGGGTCTACTTCTTCAAGGTCAAAACAGAGTAGATTATAGAATTTTCAAAGATATCACTAAAGATGGCCAGTATAGGATTAAAGCAAACAGACATATACATGGCTTGTACCTAGCCTCAACATTCAAATATAGAAATGAGATATTGGACATCAAATGTCTGTAACTGTTGGAATAACTTCATTTTCACCTATATGATTTTAAGTAACACTTTGAGTATGATCTGAAAGTCTATATTTGCTGCTTATACTGGAATGATCATATACGGTCTTAAATAAATTCTTTTATTTATGAAACCATAATATACAAAAATCTAAAAATCTCAAGAATTATTACTGTCCTATTCTGGGAGATGAAAATAGAGGAGCCTGCTTGGGTCCTGAACATCAGCATTAAGAACGTATCCGCGAGAGCACCATGCAGGTGGTGACAGGGATCATGTCAGCGATTTCGGCCATATTTTTCTTGTGGGACAGGTTAGGGCCCAAATGCACGCAAAAGCGATATTTGACCGATTGGACCCCTCCTTATCCTCCGGAATGGGGTTTGGAGTTTTATCCTCAGAAAAACGGCAAAAACCTATTTTTTTGAGGTTGAAATTTGAGAGGCTGCCTCATGTAAACCAATGGAGATACAATAACCTTATTGGGATATAATATAGTCAAGGTTGTTCTCTAACAGTACATATTAGTTAAAGTTCAAAATCTGCACAGTGGTCCTTATTCAGACTGGATGCCAAACCCAATCCTAGGAACCATAGACTTGATACCCTAACTTTGAACAGTTGTAGCGCCCCCTTTGCAGAGTTGCGGGAGAAATGTGGTACCCAGGGAGAACAAGTATGAGCAGTAGAATCGTATTCAAGAAAAAAATCCATTGCAGCCCAATGTTGTGGATCACAGTGAACGGTCAAAAATAGTGAAAAAAGAAGAAAATTTAAGAAAAATGGCGAATTTGATACATCTATCATATTGTATTTCTCAATATAGTCCGACAGCAGGTCGACGAACCTGGAAATGCAGTCCACCTAATATCTTTAAATGGATTATATATCATCCCTGGCACCTTTGGGGAAATTCTATATTCAAGATGGCCGCCCTGAGGCATTTTCTGGTTATTTAATTTAATGGGGTATAATTTCGGGAAAAAATCTCTCGGCCCTCGGTATGAAGGTGGTTTCTGTAAGAATTTGATCCACTGAATCTAATGAGCTTGGGTATTCATCCTAAAAGTGACGATTAATTCCGCTAGGGGGCCAAAGTCATAATGGCAGCTCCCTTTTTGAGGTAAACTCATAGTGTTATACGGTGTGTAATATACTGAAATATAGGTTTTCATTGTCAATTTCTTCAGATATAAACATAAAAACATGTTCAAGCAAAAAGTGTTGAAATCCGATGATATTCTTCCCTTAATCATTCTTATAAGGACACAGAGTATACACGATCAAACACAATCAACTATCAGACCATCGTGAGTTGATAGCAATTTGTCACACATGTCACATATTTGTCTTGTGCAACCTCGGGAATCTGTCTAACTCACCCTCTCTTGAATCACTGGAATACTCGCAATCGGTAGAACATTCTGATTCTTCCCATTTCATCCATGTTATGCAACAGGGATGACATTTGTCATCCCTCATTCTACTCAGTTTTCTATTAGAGGAGGTGATTTATGCTTGACAATTCGCTCTCCGTAGCTTTTGTTCATATGGCTCTCTGATTTGTGCTCTTAGTCAAGTGATACATAAGTTTTTAAGTTAACGGCTCTATTATTTTCCATGGTCACTAAATTTAGTTATTTTGTTGAACTTGGGAACCATATTGGTGTTTCCTTCGGTCATGGCATATTTCACCATTCAGATGTGAAATTTGGCGACCCCGAAAAAAACCTATAGTTTAATACATTATGAATATTGTTATGTCTGGCCAAATATGGCCACCATTTTGAATTTAAGCTCAATCGGGAACACTTGTTGATCAGAACATGTTTTTATGTTTACATGTATATCTGAAGTAAATGACACCGAAAACCTATTGTTTAATATATTGTACAGCCTTTTGGGGCGACTTTATGAGTTTCACCAAATAATTTTCCTCCATTTTGAATTTGGACACCTTGTGGAATTGGACAGTTTTTTAAGGAAGAATACCCAAGTTTTTTGGATTCAGAGGGTCACATTCTGACAGAAATCACCTTTATATCGAAATCCGAGAGAATCTGCCCAGAATTTTACCCCACTAAACTAAAGTAAATTATCAGAAAATGCCTCATGACGGCCATTTTGAATTCTTTTAATATACTCAAGGATGCCAGGAGCGCATCATCCGGATTCTGAAACTGCACAGATTGAAGATATATAATACACCAAAAACCGTTTCAGGAAACTTTAAACATTTCCAGCCAAATTAAGCCACCATTTTGAATTTGGCCTCCTAACGGATTCAGTGGGTCAAATTCTTGTAAAACCCATCTTCAACTCGTGGTTCGAGAGACACTGTCACATATTTTACCCCACTCAACAACCAGAATAGCTCTCATGGCAGCCATCTTGAATATTTAAATTTCCCCAAGGGTGCCGGATTCTTAATCTAAAGATACTGAAGATATATAATCCATCAAAAAACATTAGGTGGACTAAATTTCCACGTTAAGGCTTAAAATGGGGCTTGGCTGCCGGACTAATATTATAGTTGTAAAAGTAAAAGGCTATAAAAAAGAGTAGAGGATATCGCACCAACCATAATAGTGATCAGATTCGTCGTATAAAACGTACTAGATACTGTATAAAACAGTAGTGGGCGTGGCATCTTCATTGTCTACAATATCACCTTAGGTGGAAGTGGACGTTAAACCCCACGAACGAACGGACGAACGAACGGCACCTTCATTTGCTTATGGGGAGGGGGAGGCGGCCGAATGGTTAGCACGTGCATGGTGTATCATAAAGCCTGTCATTGGGTCAACTGTCGTGGTTTCGAATCCCCGGTTGTATGTGACATGCTTTTAGAAATTTTCTGTAGGCAGGGGCTCTTGCATGACTGGAGTCCAAACCTCACTGATCAGCACGCGTCTTGTCGGCACTGTTGACACCATGTTTAATACTGATAGATGGAATGAAGCAGAATCAAATGGCCTGAAACAGTGAATCAACAGTGAAGGAAAATATCACAAAGATCCAATTTTCACATTTTTAGGGGTGCCACTGCTCATCCCACTATTGCGTTACATCCAATTTTATCTTTTATTTTGATAAAGCATGGTAACTTCATAACAACCGTATGAGATACTATGAAATACCTGCAAAGGGGGTGCTACAAGGATTTTTGGGAATGGTGTATTTTGCCTCTTAAAAGATATACAATTTTGACTGAGCTCTGAAAACACCCATAATAAATCATTTTCTAAAAATGGTGCCCATGTTAGAAACATGGCCTTTGCAATGAGAGCATGACAACTACCGTACATAACATATTTTATGAACAACGACATTTCAAACATTTGGCATTTTCAATGAAAATTCAATGAAAAAACGGCTATTTTCGAGTGAAAAACTACTGTTCCAGCTGTAGGCCCCAGGGTAGGTTTTGGGCTCTGGGACTTCACCGCATTTATAACAATGCTTAGGTGGTCCAATAACCAGAGTAAGGTTAAAAATTTCAAACTTAGTATTTTGGCGTTTTTTTCGAATTTTGCATGGTTTTCTCTTAAATGTAATATCGACCATTTATTTTTCATTCTGGTGTTCAAGATTTTAATAGCAGATTTTAAAGGATACGTCCTTGTTCAATGAAAGTTGTTGCTGCTTTCAGAGTTTCTGCCATATTTAACTTAAACATGACTACAGGTAAACGTCGTCTGTAAAAAAAAACTCCCTTTAACAAATGATTTGGAAAAAATATTGTCAATATAACCTATTTTAGGAGAACCTAAAAATCTTTGTAGCATCAATACATAACTGTTAGTATTATCAAATTTATGGCCTTGTAGATTCAATCACAAGTATGGTATAGGTCTATAATATAAATTACATTACAACTACACACTGCTATTATGAGTGGATATTGTTGTTTTAAATTTTGATTTGTCAGTAGTCCCTCTACCAACCAATCACTAGCTGACAATATTGGACCAAATATGTTTACATAACGTTACGTCATGACTCACGATTTTATTATGCCTAATTAACCCGTGCATAGCAGAATACTGCAGTAAAACTAATTGCGTGACAAACGAGGCTATCAAATCGAATGAAATGTAAACAATATTGTTTGGAAACGAACATACTTTCACTGTTTTTAATACCTTAAATCACTGCCCAAAGTTTTAGGGAAGACCCAGATTAAACGAAGGACTGTCATGTTGCTGTACTTAAGTGATAGCTTTCATTGAACGGAAAGAATAGACACACTCCCGCATAAGTTCCAGAAACAGACGCTATTCCAGCAATGGTCAGAGGGGGATATCTCGGGCCATTGCTTCAGGAATATGGGGGTGAGGGGAAATTTTAAACATACATAAGCACTTTCCTTGGAATACATTTCCAATAATAAAACAATTACTGGTGTAAAATTGTACCTGCAAAAACTTGAAGCTGTAACATCATCTGCTTTTCCCAAATTAGATTTTCGGTCAATCAAACCTAATCCATATCTGTAATAAACCAAAAATAACTGATGACATAAGACAAGAAAATCTAAGTATAATTCTTAAAGAAACATTTTATGATACAGGTACGGAATCAAACTTTCTACCCTTGAACTGTGTATTAATAATGCTGGTAAATGCAGGAGAAAATCACTGTACACAATGAAACCAGGAATCTTATTTGACTGATAACAGTCGGCTTCAGTTGCTTGATGTTTGAAAACGTCAATTGATAAACCAATGAACCAGACACTGTTATGAAACACAAAAAAATATGAAAACAAGTCTATGGAATAAAATGATTGTTTTTTTAAAACTTGAGAAACTTAACCAAAACATCACTCGGTTATAAACAATAGGCTATTTATATTTCATAGAACTGTGACCTATTTATTTCCAATTAAATTACTAAATGCCATTAAATATTGAATTATCAAATCAAGTGAATTTAGCGGAAGATTATCTTATAACAAAAATTGGAAGCAACAGGAATAATGACAATATCAAAATCAAAGAAGATTGTGATTTTGAATCTTTATGTTCAGTTATTTTTGAAATTCAAAAAAGGAAATATGATCTTAGATATATCAACTTCAAGTAGGATTACAGCACTTCACATTTTTTAAGTAGGCCGCCTGTTTATTTTGAAGCAGTCGTCCTCATGTACAATTCTATAATGTTATATAAATATGGCCAGTCACGATCTGGTAATTACATTACATAATTATGTAAATCCAGCTTAGGATTTCTTTACAGTAGGACATTGTCAAGATATTGAATAAAGAAACACTTATAACCTCTAGTGCATTAAGGGAATGAAGTTCAACATCTGGTCAATACCTTACTTGGGTCATTTTAAGACTAACATTTTGTTTGTTTTTTATTTCTGCCATGTGCAATGCAAGGTGGAGAATTCTGCCTGGATAGCTGTATTTCCACTACTCTTTAAATTCCAAATTTCAAAGGATCTTCCTCATGCACTACCACTACCAATATATACACAGAACCTCAGTTTCTGTCCCATCTGCACACAAAAACATACTTCCCATGTTTAACTACCAGGCCATACTCCTGAACGAGAACAGAAAAATGTTTGAACTAGAACAGAAAATTCTATAGGTTCTTCTCTGCCCTAGGGACATGATACAGACAAAAGGTGAAATGTAGAGTCAAAGACAAGTGGAACATAAACAATCCAACCAAATTTTATTTGTCTCAAAATAATTGAAATTTACCAGTTTACATTCGTTAGCCTGGTCATCTTTTTGAAGTGGTGTGTGTAACGAATGATTTCAAATATATTTGATTTATGACTAGCTTAGGTATCAATTTGTCTGCTGGCTTACATATTTTAATCTTTAACTACATGTAACTATATAAATAAAACTCCTTACAGTCCTAATTGTTCTATAATTTAAAAGAAAAGCCCGGTTCTCACTAGTTATCGTATCTGGAATTTTCAGCCATTTGAAAATGATCGATAAAACAGCTCTACGTAGCCTCAAATTTTTCATTCAGAAACCAAATTCACTCCCTACTGTCTGCTGATAAGATAATCTTCCACACAATGTTTTTAAGGTCTTCTTAGTTTTATTCCACTCAGAAAATCTCGACAGATTACGGAACGTTCTGGAACCTACATCTAGTCTCGGCTGTATGACAGTAAGTGATATGTACCTACGCCCATACATTTGCGATGCGGTTACCGTTTTCTTTAACCCCTTGTGGACGGATGATGTGTTGACACGCAAATATTTTCCGTGCCCAGTGACACCCTGAATCAATCCTCATTTACATATGCTAAATTTAGCACGTGGAATCCCCCTTTGTCTTGCGATCATAAACTAGTCATCTCCCGTTGTTCTAGATGGCATCACTTGTATTTTATCGTGTAATTTTCTCGAATTTTCTGCATTTACGACATGTAAACAATGGTGGTTGCCAGGAAGCTCCAGCTGTCTTTCGACGAAGTTTTGGGTTAAAATAGGCAAGGAAAATTCATTTTGTGAACTCTAAACATCATAAAATTACAACAGGAATTCTTTTTTAAGAATTTAAGCCAAGCAGATTGAAGATAAATTCATATTTTAAAAAAAATGATTTTTTCGCCTAAATAATCCCGTCCAGGGTTACGAAATTTCGTCGAAAATCCCGTCCACAAGGGGTTAACAGGAAAACATGACGCTATTACAAACAAACAAGACACCATGGGCGCAGCCATGTTTCATTCAGGACCTTTAAAGTACTTCCAATATGGCAGAATTCGTCATACAGCCGAGACTAGATGTAGGTTCCACAATCTGTCGAGGATTGCCAAGTGAGTTTTATTCATTAATCTGAATTGGATTAACAACAGGCAAAAAAGCCTGTATAAGTTCTCTCCAAAACAGGTTCTTATGCATCTTCACCTCTTTGTTGTTGACTTGGGAATATATGAATCACCTGGAATAAACCAGCTCAGTTCCTTGTTCATAGGACCTAAGTGAAACCATATTGATTACATATCTATTTAGGTTGTTCATTTTGATATTATGAAATTCCTTGTAGTAATTAAAAAGATATGATGAATGGAATATTTAGGCATCCTCTATAGACAATTTCAACTACAGGTGTTGCGTAAAATCTTTTGACTCAGCTCTTTTTCATCTGATTGGATTTAAGTCGGTAGATTATCTACCTTTGATATTTTGGTTTTGTTTCTTATTTAAAGATACATAATGTCAGATTAGATAAAGAATTGACCATTCTTGCTATAATAGTTCAAAAATAGATAATGCAAAATGAACGTATTGAACATTTCATTCAAATTACTTTAGTCTGAGAAAAGATATATAGGTTTGACAAGATGTGTGCACTAATTCTAACCGCCTTACTGGTTGTTAGATGCTAAGCCTAGCTTACCATTTTTACGGTAAGTCATTAAATGGCTGAATCATTCTAATCTGCTTAAAACCGAACCCATCCGATGGCATTAAATGTTGATTATGGTCTTGTCATGTATACTGTACAACTTTACTAGTAAATATATATATAGAGAGAAATGGGGTTTAACATCCATTCAACACAAACTAGGTCATTTCGGGACTAACATATGGTTTAATTTTATTTCAATAATTCGGTCTTTAGCAGTGGGAGGGGAGGAATCTGGAGTGCCCATAGGAAACCCACGAGGTTGAGAAGCCGCCCCTATCTCCATGTCGCATGCGCTCACACCAGGGATCAAAACCACAGTCGCAAGCCAGCTAGAGGTTGAAGCGCGGCACTCTAGACCACTAGGCCATCCCAACCCCCCTACTAGTAAATATATTATGATCTCTTATTTTGCTAAGTTATAAGTATGGTACCCAGACAAACAACAACCGTGGTAATAACTAAATCTACAAATAATAATACAACCCATCATATTTACTTACAAGTGAAATAGATTTGTTCTATTATACACACGCCTTCAACTCATTCTTTAAAAAATTTGTAATTTAATTACAAGTATTCACGGGTTCAGTGATTTGAATGACCTTTAAGTAATAGTTTGGTGGGAAAGTTTACAAATCAATGAAAATTTTCCAAAGTTTTGACTGAAATGACAGAATATGACATATTAAATTTCAAACAATTGATGTTTTTGTGAGAATAAGAGAGAGGTGTTAAATTCTGACAGTGATATGCTAATATAAGTAAAACTAACTTAAAGGGAAAGTCCTAGATTTCAAATATATCCCCATCTCCTTTAATCTGGTGAGTATGGCTAGCATCACATGATTTAGTTGAATCCTACACACCTAATTGGGTAATACCTGGAAATGCCTTTAATTTCTGATAACAACTTTACCAGAAATATATATTAACTTTTCTTCCCTCTTCCTGGGTTTGGACAATATAATATGAACATTTCACTTTGGGTATTTACATTCAAGATGTTTTGTATGAAATCTTAAAATCGTTCCTCCAAACCTGATAGTGACCAAATTCATAATTGATATATAAATCATATTTTTATAGTGCGTCATCGGTGTTTTGATTTCAAATCTGACCTAAAAGAAAATAAACAGACAGTACAGATTTTCTTCTATCCAACACTGTCCAAGACACAACTTCAACATTTTAGTGCACATGCGGAAAATTCATAACACAATTGGGGATTATTCAATCATTAGAGATGTCCAATAATTAATTAATCAGCGAATAAGATTAATGTTTCCATAAGTAGTCATTATCATATATCAATTATATTTTTGTTAATTGTGAAAGTCATTAGAATATCTTTGCATCTTTTACAATACAAGATGGTATTCTACTCAAAGTCCCCCTTTAATAATGGTCATAAAAAGTCCCTAGATTACGAATGGATAATTGGTTGAAATCTCACATAACTAACTCCATAAATTTTCTCACCGTTTTTGGTATAAACATGTTACAGAAACACAATGACTATCATGTAATTTATATAAAGAAGGTGTGAAAGCTTGTAAAACTTTGATAATAAAGAGATCAACCATGACAAAAATAGTCTCAAACTTCGGTTTCAGTACAGAGTCATCTTTTAAGTTCAAAGGATATAAAGATATTGCATTACTATGGAGAAAATTACTATTTAATTTATAGATACACGATGGGATAGTAAATAAAGAGTTGGCAGTTCTCACTAAAATAGTTAAAAACTAGATAAAGTAAACATAATTTGCCGAAAATTTCAGTCAAATTGATCCCCTATGAACCAAGGTATTGGCTTTGGAAATTTTCACCTAGCCTCGATCATCATTACTAAAGTCAGTACCATAAAAAGCATAGTCTCGATTATCCATGTTTTAAATTTAATTATCAATGAGTCGATTATCTGTTTTTGGATTTAATTATCAATGAGCGTTAAGCAGCATACAGGATTTTATTCAAATCAATATCGAAGGCTAGCCTTGACATCAAGAGTTCATAATGGTCTCGATAAGTTAATTAATAATTTAGATAAGATTTCAGGCCAAAGAAAAGACCTGTGATAGGCAGATTTAGCTCTTGCGTATTGCATGTTTAAGTTAAAAGAAATCAGAATAACTTAAATTTTCCTTATGTTTCATAAAGTAAATATAAAATTTTCACTACCGAAATCCTGCAATAGAATAAAATTAATTAAATTTCAAGAGAGCGAGAATTGGTGTTTAATTTTTATCACAAAGTTGGACACATTATCATGTATGGTATATTTTTATTTCAATAATTCACCTTAGAAGTTAGAAAAAACCAGAGTAAACCCACAATGTTAGGCAGGTGACCCCACTCTGTCATGTATTTATTGGCAGGGCTAATTAAAAGAGAACCAAGGAGAGATTGTTAGTCAAGGTATGCATAGTGAGAGAATTTCAAAGCAATCACTCACACCAAGAAAATAAATGTAATTAATTTTGATAATATATTTAATTTACAAATTACTCCTAGCCAACCCTTAAAAAAAGTTAAAATGTTTATATCTCAGTGATGGGTTAGCAAATTTGTCCATAGGATTTTACCTTCAATAGAATTTGAACACATCTGATTTTACTGTCGTCAAAACAGAAAAAAAATCATATATTTACATGTACCATAAAGTTTTCTGTTTATTTTTTATTTACTAGATTGGCAAAGTGCTAATTCCTCTTTAAAATGAGAAAATCACTGGCCTATATCATTAGCCGTCATTTTTGTCTGACTTAAATTGGCAAATCAAAGAATGCTTACAATGTATATTCTTTAGGGTAGACTTCTGAAATTATTTAGATTCCAAACATATGTTTTATGTTTAAATAAATCATTTTTTCCTACTTATTAGGAAAATTCAAAGCTTTGAATTTCAAAACAGCTTCAAAATAAAGAATACAAAACAGGGATGGTTAAAAATGCCGTATTCATCCTAGACAGAAAGTAAGTTGAATATTTTGTGGAACACCAAACAACGTTATAACAGCAGAAGTCCTCGTGAAAGAATGTGTACTAAACGTGTCATGCTAGTCTGGAAATAATTATGTCTACCTTAAAGGGAACAGTTCAATTACTTGCAGTAAAAACTGACAATAATATGACAAAAACATTAAAATGTTTCTGAATGAAAGGAAGGTCTGTACCCTCAATATAAGAGTGTCTCACAAAGTCAAAATTTACTCTATTAAAAGTTGAGCTCCCCACAGCAATTGTTCACGTATGTGTGACAGGTTCCCAAGTGATTACAGGGTAGACAGGGACCATGTAAATAATCTGGGGTATGTTCCATTAGGCTATAAATACCCAATGCACATGAAATTTTCTACACATCTATCAAGTACTAAGTTGTAAAAAAATGTATTTATAACAATTCTAGATAACAATATTAAACTAGACCTGCATGCAGGAATGACGGGTTTCACTGGTGCCATGTTACCTTTGAACTTGAACTTGAACATATGTCACTTCCGGTACCAATGAAACCAATATACAGGTTTCCACATAAGCATTGCACACATCAAATAAAATGGAAACAGAAACAAACAAATCCAGCAATATCATTTCATTTTATACATTTGTTACATGTAATTGATCCTGACAAAATTACAGTACTTCCGGTGATAATGTAAATGTTCCATTAGTTTTATGAAATCAGAAATGGCATAAGGCATCTCATGGTGAAAATTTTATGTAAATCGAATAATAATTGCCACTTTTATAGACCAAAAACCTTGAAAAGTGACGTGTAGAAAATCGTCTATTTCTCGGCAACCGTACAAGTTAGAAACCATTTTTTGGTATTTATATATATGACCGTATGGGTTTAATCTATTTGTTGATTGGAATCAAATATCATAATTGTATAAACATTACAAATCAGACTCATTTGAATAAAATATCTGTTTTGAGGGCTTAAAATACAGTTTTTGCCAAAATGACGTTACTTCCGGTGATAATGAAAACGTTAAATTAGTTTTATAACATCGTCTATGACATTAGGCTTCAAAGGGTGAAAATTTTATGAAAATCGAATAATAATTGACACTTTTATGGGCCAAAAACCTTCAAAAGTGACTTTTAGAAAATCGCCTATATCTCGGCAATTACAGTACTTCCGGTGATAATGTAAATGTTCCATTAGTTTTATGAAATCAGAAATGGCATAAGGCATCTCATGGTGAAAATTTTATGTAAATCGAATAATAATTGCCACTATTATAGACCAAAAAACCTTGAAAAGTGACGTGTAGAAAATCGTCTATTTCTTGGCAACCGTACAAGTTAGAAACCATTTTTTGGTATTTATATGACCGTATGGGTTTAATCTATTTGTTGATTGGAATCAAATATCATAATTGTATAAACATTACAAATCAGACTCATTTGAATAAAATATCTGTTTTGAAGTCTTAAAATACAGTTTTTGCCAAAATGACGTTACTTCCGGTGATAATGAAAACGTTAAATTGGTTTTATTACATCGTCTATGACATTAGGCTTCAAAGGGTGAAAATTTTATGAAAATCGAATAATAATTGACACTTTTATGGGCCAAAAACCTTCAAAAGTGACTTTTAGAAAATCGCCTATATCTCGGCAACCGAACAAGTTAGAAACAATCTTATGATATCTTTTTGACCGTATGAGTTTTGTTAATATGTGAATTTAAACCAAAAGTTGATTTTATTATTATATGTGACATAATTCTTGGTTGAAAAAAATATCGATTTCAAAAGTTAAAAATTGAGTTTTTGACTAAATGACGTCACTTCCGGTGTCAATTTTAAATAGTAATCAACATGATATAACGCACACTTGCTTTTTGAATCAAATGATGTCACTTTTGTGAATATCCATTAATAATTGACTATTTTACAGGCAAAATTGCGAAAACAGTGACTTATGCAAAACTGCCCTTTTCTCAGCAACTGCTTATATTACAAACTAATTTTTACATACATTCTCTTCGTATGGATTATAGCTACAAGTTTATAAAAGTTATGTAAAAATATTTTAAAATCTGAAAAGCCTGAATGGGTTGTAAATAGGTCAATTTTACGCCTTTTTTCACCCTTTAATCCAATTTGCTAGAAAATGAAATAGAAATTAAAAAAACTGCTTCCGCCATTTTTTGCGCCTGGAAAGGACACTCTCTTTGAGTCATATAATTTTTCAAAAAAAATAATATTTGTTTTTGAAGATCGTAAAAAACTGTCAAAATTGTAGTTTTTGGTAAAATTATGCCACTTCCGGTGCCGACAGATAACACTATCGGTAACAAAAAAAATGACAATTGAGACAACGAAGCATATAAAGTTTGTTTTATACAAATCGAACAATAAAAAAATAATCTAGGACTGAAAAACTGAATTAGCCAATGGCGGCCAAGGAAAATTACTTAGACAAAAAATTATAACATTTTTGCGCAAGTCAGATGACTCTTTAATTCTGTGTACAACACGACTAAAAAATATTCATAAATAAAAAAGTTTTTTGTAAAATTTTAAATTTTCAAAATTTGGCGCTTAATATCTTCGAAGATTTACCGAAAATCAAAAATCGAAAGTAGCGTAACTATGTGCCCTGTCTCCAGCTATGCCAAAATGTATCGAAAGTTAAAATCCCATGATTATTGTTAAAATTACTGCAATATTTTTAAAAACGATAACTTCGGTGATTTCGGGCATTTCGCATTGTCGCAGAACGTTCAAAATAGCTTTATCCTCTAAGTCACACCCACTTTCCCAACAAAACCGAAGACATCGTAACGATGCAACAAGCAGTTGCTGAGATTTACTCAAAACAAAAGAAGAATAATAATAATAATAAGAATAATAATTTTAACAAAAACAATAGTGTTTCACACAAGCTTCGCAGTGTGAAACCCTAATTAAGCTTTTTGGTTGTTACAACATCATTAAAATATTGTTTTATTTCTTGATTTTCTTTATTATTACCTTTTCCGGTAGGAGCAACATCTTTTGATTTAGTACAATTAATATCTCTGAAGCTTGCTGGTTAGGCAACAATAAAATACTAGTTGCATTTTCCTCATGCTTTTACAAGGTTATTAAAACAATCGTTGAGTTGCCTAACTCGCAAGTTACGAAATTAGATTTCTTGATCTAGCTTTCTGTAATGTTTTGTATAAAGAAGTCTTGATTATCGCGGCCTGCCAATCAGGCGGATAATGGTTGATGGACTGCTTTAGTATTATTAATTTCAGACTCGACAATGCCCTGATGTTATATCCACTTGTCCTTTACCTTTTGAGTCTATTTTTTATTGATGTTTATAATGATTATACCTTGTTAAATACAACATGCCCGCTTTTTTAGTGATGATAAATGTGAGAAACTAAATTAAGACAGGTAATTATATATATAAATATTGTAGTATATTTGGAGATATTTATTTATCAAGGGGCACCATAACTTTATACACAATATATGAAAAATTGTAATCAAAATTAACAACATGGCTAGTCATCAACATCCATAATATAAATTCCAGAAACATAAAAAATATCAATCCCAAAGTTCCTAAATAGTAAAAGACACAACTACCGAAGTGGGCTTATGTGTGTACAAAATTTCAAAAAGATATCTTCAACAGTTTATGAGATATGCTCCAGAAACAAAATTATACACCAAAAACTTGTTTCTCAGAAATTCCTAAATAGCAAAAGGCACAACTACTGTAATAGGTGGATGTGTGTACAAAGTTTCAAAAATATGTCTTGAATAGTTTATGAGAGATGCTTGCGGAAATGAAATTGAGATGGACCCCAAAAACTAAGTCAAATTTGTTTCCATGGAAAAGAAACACAAAAAAAATAGAAATTCATACATAGCAAAAGGCACAACTACTATAATAGGTTGATGTGTGAACGAAGTTTCAAAAAGATATCTTGAACAATTTATGAGATATGTACCCGAAACAAAATTATACACGAAAAACTATGTCAAATTTGTTTCCATGGAAACACAAAATATATAAATCCCAGAAATTCCTTAATAGCAAAAGGCTCAACTCCCGTAATAGGTTGATGTGTGTACAAAGTTTCAGAAAGATATCTCAAATGGTTTATGAGATATGCAGGATAAAAAAAATGACCAGAATATAAAAATTGACCGATATTACACTTTATACATAGGTGATCCCAAATGATAACTTTAAGTAGAGCATATGCCTTGCAGTGTGCTATGAGAGAAATAGTGCCTTACTCACTGAGTCCCTGGAGTTATTCGATAGCATGAACACTAAATAGTTGCATCATATAGCATTTAAGATTCATTCCACCAATTTCAGACATCAACCCTTTCCGAGATACAGGACTATTATGTTTTTTGACTGATTTTTGCCATTTTCAGGCCAAAGTTTAGCTATTTCTGTCAAACTACGGTACTACTGATGTTATGTGACCCTGGCCAAGTACGTTTTGGTTGTTCATTATTGTCACCCACTTCAAGTTCTTTTTCCGTAGGTGTATCTACACAAGATACGTGTCTAAAGATACCTGAAATGTACCCCTCAGATCGCGCAAACTCTTCTGCAGTAGGGTTTGCGATAAAAATCAAAATCGATTTATTTGCAGCTTGACCAGTTCTAACAACATAAGAAATAAAATGATTGATATTCAAAGATACCAGGTATCAATTAAAGATAAGTTGCCAGGCAACGAAACATACGCACACAGCAGTTAAATCGTCCGGGCAGTCAACAAGAGTTGTCGCATTTTCTTACTTTTTTCAGTAATGAAACATTTATAATACTCTGAAATCTGATTAAGATTAACAATTAAGTAATTATCAGAAAATCATCAGAATTTGTTTGGTTTTGATAAAGTTGTGCCCCATGCTAGCGCTTAGTATATGTAACATTTAAAATCATGGATTTAGCTGTTATCAAAATTTTTTGAAAATCAATATACTTGTTCATCTCTGTGTATCAATTTGAAATAAATTGGGTGATAAGTTTGACCCCTAGATTTTTTGAAGTGATCAAGAGTGATAACTCTGGCAGTAATTATCGAAAATCGCTGAAAATCAATAGTTTTCTTTGTCTCATGACCTTAAACACTGTGTAAAAATTTAAAGTCAATCATATAGTAACTTGGCCTCTAGAGCATCCACAAGATTTTTCACTGATCAAGGGCCATAACTCTGACAGTAATTATCGGAAATCGCTGAAAATCTATAGGATTCTTCGTCTCATGACTTTTAACACTGTGTATAAATTTAAAGTCAATCGGATATTAACTTTAGCCTCTAGAACGTTCACCAAATTTATCAAAGTGATCATAACTCTGACAGTAAACATTGTGTATAAATCGCTGAAAATCTATAGGATTCTTTGTCTCATGACCTTCAACACTGTGTATAAATTTAAAGTCAATCGGATATTAACTTTAGCCTCTAGAATGTTCACCAAATTTATCAAAGTGATCATAACTCTGACAGTAATTATCGGAAATCGTTGAAAATCTATAGGATTCTTTGTTTCGTGACCTTAAACATTGTGTATAAATTTAAAGTCAATCAGATATCAACTTTGGTTCCCAGAACACCCAAAAGATTTTTGGAAGTGATCAAGGGCCATAACTCTGGCAGTTATCGGAAATCGCTGAAAATTAATACGCTTCTTCATCTCATGAACTTAAAGGGACAATCCCGATAAAACAGAGTTTCAAAAATTATTGAAGTCTGAGTATTTATGAAATTTATAGACCAAAATATAGTGGCATGGTGTATTTACCTTCTCTCAAAATTTCAGCTAAAAATATTGAGTCGTTTGGAGGTGAACGTCAACACTGCTTATCCGGACACGTAACCCTTTTAACATGTAACCCTTTCGGGTCAATTTTTTCATTGAGTGACCTGATAATCGATTAATGTTTCTTGAGAGGTCTATACATTGAATGACCCATGCCCTGTACTTGATAACAAAACGTAAATTTCACCTTCATATTATTTTTATAGAAAAAAGTCTGGTTTTATCCAGATACTGTATAATAAAACGTTCTCCATTTCCAGATGAAGACTGTCAGGTTTAAGTTATTTACAAGCGTATCACAAATATCGGGTTAGTAGGTGGGCCTTAGGTTATGGATTTTAAAGGATTTTAACACAAAATTAAGCAGTTTTATTCCCCAAAACCCAAAAAGTTATCAGGATTGGCACTTTAAACACTGTGTGTAAATTTAAGGTCAATCGGATATTAACTTTGGCCTCTAGAGCATCCACAAGATTTTTTGAAGTGACCAAGTGTCATACTTTGGCCTCTAGAGCATCCACAAGATTTTTTGAAGTGACCAAGGGTCATAACTCTGGCAGTAATTATCGAAAATCGCTGAAAATCAATAGGCTTCTTCATCTCACAACCTATTAATACAGGTACAGACAACAAGTTTTAAAAACTTCAAAGTTCTCAACTTTTATCAATTTCTCGGTTAATATAGTATGTATTTGTCAGACATATGATTATTGTCCTGATGGCAAATAAAGTAATAATAATTCTATTTTTTTGTGCAAGCCTGCACATTCTTCATTCATGAAAGGTTTTTTATACCAAGATGTACTTAATTACATATAAACAAAAAGATAGGCTGGCACTGCCAGGCAGGATACGCCCACATTTTTGGGAGATGGATAGAGAACAAGCAATACCGAAAGTGATTTTTCCTACATCATTATGTCCTGTATTTCATACTGTATTGGGAGCAGCCATTTTGTTGGTCAGTTCCAGTCTGATATTCATGAAATTCGAAGCCGACACAACGTAGAAATGTTACTTTTCGTCAAAATCGGATAAGAATTGTGACCTGTAGAGAGTCCACAACCATGATATACTATATTTTTACACTATACGCGTACAAACGGTGACCATTTCGTCCGGCAATTTTGGTGCGATTTTCACGAAATTCGAACTCAACCTTCCTTACGGAGCAACAGTAATATAATTAGAGTTTTTTTTTAAATCAGATAATAATCGTTCAAGAGATAGACAGAGAACAAGCAATACCGAAAGTGATTTTTCCAACAATCAAAGGCCATAATTCATTAAGTTACAATTTGATATGCACAAATATCAAAAAGAATAAAGATCTTTAGGTTATAAACAAGCATTTCAGGTTTCATCAAAATCGAATTAAAATTGTCACCTCTACAGGGTCCACAACTTTGATATACCATATTTTTACACTGTTCGCGTACAAACGGCGGCCATTTTTTCTGGCAATTATAGTCTGATTTTCTCGAAATTCGAACTGAACCTTCCATAGGGTGTAACGGTGATAGAGTCAAATGTTTTTTTAAATTGGATAATAACTGTGACCTCCAGAGGGACCATAGTCGATTTTTCGGACAATCAGGGGCCATAATTCAGGAAGTTATGATCTGATATGCGCAAATAACGAAAGGAACCAAGATCTTTGGGTTATAACCATGCATTTCAAGTTTCATCAAAATCGAATTAAAATTGTGACCTCTACAGGGTCCACAACCATGATATATAATTTTTTAACAGTATTCGCGTACAAACGGCGGCCATTTTGTATGGCAATTTTGGTCCGATTTTCCCGCAATTCGAACTCAACCTTCCTTACGGTGTAACGGTAATATTATCAACCGTTTTATTAAATCGGATAATAATTGTGACCACCATAGGGACCACAAGCTAAAATAAGGCGATTTTGCGTATAATCAGGGGCCATAATTCAGGAAGTTACGTTCCAATGTGCGCAAATATCGAAAGGAACCAAGATCTTTGGGTTATAACCATGAATTTCAAGTTTCATCAAAATCGATTTACAAGGTCCACAACCCATGATATACAATTTTTTAACAGTATTCGCGTACAAACGGCGGCCATTTTGTATGGCAATTTTCGTCCGATTTTCCCGAAATTCGAACTCAACCTTCCTTAGGGTGTAACGGTGATATAATCAAACGGTTTTTTAAATCGGATAATAATTGTGACCTCCAGAGGGACCACAAGCTAAAAAGGGTGATTTTTCGGACAATCAGGGGCCATAATTCAGGAAATTACATTCCAATAGGTGCAAATATCGAAAGGAACCAAGATCTTTGGGTTATAAACATGCATGTCAAGTTTCATCAAAATCGGTTCAAAATAGTGACCTCTATAGGGTCCACAAGCTAAAAACGTGACTTTTCGTACAATCAGGGGCCATAATCCATGAAGTTTTCATCCGATACATGCCAATATCGAAAGGAACCGAGATCGTTTGGGGAAAAACCTATATTTCAAGTTTCGTCAAAATCGGATAAGAATTGTGACCTGTAGAGAGTCCACAAACAAATTGTGGACGGACGGACGGACAGGGGCGACGACAATATACGTCCACATAAAAATGTGGGCGTATAAAAATACATATTGAGATACATGTGGATAAAGTGGCTAGCTGAGGCCTTGACAATAGGATAAACTTATCAACCAATCAAGGTGTGCTATTATAATTAGTAACTAGTCAAGTCAATAATTACCCCTAGATTTACGGACACCCTGTACAAGATAGCGTTCAGATTTACGATAATGACAAGTCATTCATACATATCTCCCCTTCCACCAGAAAACTTTATGAGGCGCAACCAATAACTCCAGACCTGTACATATTAAAAGGAGCCGATCATGATCTATCTTTGTAGGGAATTCAATGAAGCGATCTCAAACTGATAAATTGTCTTAGTTGAACCCAGAAAATGAAAAATAAAAATTAACACCCTTAGCAGGTGTTCACTTTAAAACTGTTTCAATTACAACTCAATGAACTAATGAATGAAATTAACGATGTAGAAATAACTTGGTGTGATATAGATCTATTAACAAATCCCCAAAATTCTATATTTTGGTTCTGAAAGGTATATAAAATCTTATTTTATTAGCTTGAACGACTAGTAAAAAGGACATAACAAAAATAAATGTCCCCCCAAAACACATTTAAATACATCAAAAAAAAAGGTTGGATAATTAATGTGCATTTATTGCAGAAGAATTTATGTGAACAAGTTGGAATTTGGTTTAAACACTCTATTTCAGTCTTAATGTAAAAGCCTTCAAGGAAGGCTTTAAATTAACAAATTAAAAAAAATACATAAACAACTACACCAATGCATAATAAATAACAAGATATTTATTATCTTTCAATTAGAACTCTTTTTAAATTTATTTAATAGTTGATCAGGACAAAATACAAAAAAATTAATAATGTCCTTTAATAGTTGATCATGACAGAATACAAAAATATTAATTTCTATTTTTAGTCCGACACTACATAGATACCGGTACTAAAAGCATTAACCATTTAAACTGTGACATCTCATATTCAGGAAAGTGTAAGCATACAATATCGTATACACAACACCCATCATTATGTTTTTGCCATATAGAGATACTGGGTTTGCTACCTTGAACCACGAAAACAATAAATACTCAGTGACTCAACTCTTAACTTGTATCATAAACTTTTCAATTAGTTTACCGCAAACGCTTCACACTCAAATATAACAGACATGAATTTGGTTTGTAAGAGATTTAAATCTTGGTGGTATGTGCGACATCTTTCATCTGTTGTCTACAGTTACCATAATGTAGGCACCAGATGTATGCACACGCCTGCACAAGTCTAGGTTTTTTTTCTCTATAGTCCAATACTTAGTGTTGTTTATGTGCACCTTAAGAGACCAGCTGTTATGCAAGATGAGTCAAGACACCACCCAAATAATAAATTACATATGTAACCTTTAGCGATCAGAGAAATCTTTTTATATAGGTAATTGTATACAGAATAGTTCAATATATTTTTATCTATCTATATCAATTAATAGAAAATAGGTGTAATATCTACCGCCTTATAAAATGTATATAATACACATACAAATTGGCTGGGGTTATAACATAAGTGCATTATTAAGCAATTTATGTCAGAAGTAAAGGTGATACTTAAGGGTAGATCTGTTATTAGAAGTACATTATTAGACAAAAGTAAATAAGACACCAATTGAACTGGAGTTAAATCAATGCCAACACAATTTGCTTTGTCCATTCAATATTTACTGAGATATGGTGAATTGAAAATTTTCACATTTGGCATCCTCTGTAAACAATATAAACCGGATATGGTCGACACGAGTCAGCACAATAAATATTCTTCACTAAAATATTTTTAATTGGCCTCTTTTCAATCCAAATGAATCAGAGTCAGGATATTATCTACCGCTAATATTTCAATTTTGATTTTACTCTAAATGTTAAATAATCAATGTGAGTATATTTTAGAGTATATTGAGCTATGAAAAATATAAATGACAATTAGTCACCTTCACAATATATTACAATAAGCCTATGATGTTTTTCAGGTCAAAGAGTTAAGGCTATGGGATTTGCGTATTTTTACAAAATTTTTAACCTAACTATAAAGGTAACCATAAATATTCCAAATTACATAAGAGCTGTCTAATTTTGTGATCAGTTTGATGTAAAATAAAATTTTGGAAATAGACCTGAGATTGTTAAAGTCTCTGTTAAGCAAAGAATAAGGTATTTATGTTGGGGATTCTATTTTACTTAGATATTTTGAGAGGTGTCAAGTGGTAAGATGGTTCTAACATAAACAAATACAAAAAAAACTGTTCCTCATTCCAAACAGATGAAACATTAATTTCCCACACTATTCCCTCCCAGTTTTTCAACCGTTCTCATGAACAAAGAACAACAATAAAATCATTCTTTTTGCCATTAAGTGTCTAAAAATAAAGTTACCAAGTCTTGTGAGTAATTATGCATGCACATATAAGCTAATTGCATGTTCTATATGATTAGTGTCTATATTGACACAAAATACATAATTGAATATATCATCATGTTAAAACTATTTAGCCTTTTTTAAACATAAGCATTTATGTGCAACATGACTACAAAATATCAGAGATCAATCCATATTTAAATTTTTTTAAAGATATATTCCATTACAGTATACTGTCATCTATTTCCTCCTCAAATCTTATGTAATTTGAAATATTTCTCCCTATAAAAACCTATTTAACTGATAATATCTTGATTTAAAAAGGGTGAAAATACAAAAACAAAAATATGTTAAATTTGTGGTAATAGAAATAAAAGCAAACAAAGTTTAGTTTAGGATCCATAATAAACTAATGTATATTGAACACCGTTCACATTTCTAGTTGGGACAATTTCAGGTTTAAAATCCAGCAACACAAACTTTATCATTTCTGGACCAACATTTATATAGACAGATTTTCCTACTTCTTGTCACATACAAACTTTCGATCAAACGAAAGACACATTAATGACAGGCACTATGCAGACAAATATCAAGCTATATCTGTATCTTTAAGATCACCTTTCATAAAGTAAATTAAAATCAAAACATTAGAGGCAAGATTCAAAGTGCATTTTTTTTATATATTATCATTATGTAAAAGTAAAAAAGAAATTTAAACATCAAACAGAGACAGGGTGCCCCCTCCACTGTGATTCAGTTAATATCTCAGTCCATCCAGATTATCTATATGGACCCCATTTTACTATCTAAGATTCTTTTCTGTCTTTGATTCTAAGGATTTTAAATAATGCAGAGTTAAGGAAAAGAGGAATGGCATGTGTTAATATTTAAAACAGCTGTTTATCGTTACTTGTCATCTGTTACTGCTGTCATAAACTACTGTTTTAACATATACAGTTTTATATTTCACTCTTTAAAGATAGTATTACCACTAAACTTTAACAACCTACACCATCACTTACTTGCGGAATGGACGTTTGGAAATGATATGAAATAGGGTTCAACATCCTACATTTCTGCATTAAGTGGATAAATAAAGTCTTACATGGACTTCGAATTTTTAAAATCTTGTTGAAGCTATAGTTTAATTTCAGATATTTGTAGTTAATCAC
This sequence comes from Patella caerulea, assembly GCA_036850965.1. Lineage (NCBI taxonomy): Eukaryota > Metazoa > Mollusca > Gastropoda > Patellidae > Patella > Patella caerulea. The sequence continues at coordinate 40,396,933 of JAZGQO010000001.1, read as the reverse complement.
AGTTTATTCTCTAATTCTTGTTCGTTTCCACAAAAAAAAATTCATTTCCAGAATCTTACTTGTATGAAATTAATCTAAACCCTGACATGAACTGATTTAAACAATATTATATTCAGATAAGATTCATGTTAAATACAGACACTGTCAAAAATGTAAGGATTCAAAAGCAAATAAATTTGTCTCCTTATTTATAATTTTAATACAAAATACAATTAAATATTTGTCTCCTTACTGATAATTTTAATACAAAATACAATCATAATATTGTACACTTCATATATAAAATACATTTAGCAGCATGATAATTTACATTTGCTATTAATCGTGCATGTTTGTAAATTTAGTAATTTGTGTCCCTTTTAATGTATTATATTTGTACAAAATTTTGAAGACATGATTTTTATTTCTTTTTCTTTTGCTCTGTTGAAGAACAGCTATTTTTCATTAGTGGTTTTGTCCACTTAAACATTTTCACCATATTTTTTTCCTCCACCATGTATCCTAATTTTAGTTGAACTGTTAAATAATGCCTCAGGAAATGAACTCTTTGAATATGTTGTCCTTTACATGTGTACACAATGTTTTTGAACCATCAGAACTAAGCCCTAAAGGCATCTGACCCCTAAATGTTGAAGCCAGACTTGAACAGAACCAAAGATCTTAATTAAAAGTATTTCTATTTATCTTAACAGCTCGTTAAGGATAATTAATAGAGCTTATAATGTTTGCACATAATGAGTTTTGAGAAATTAACAAGAGATGTTCTGATAACATCATAATGACCAGCGGTCAGTTAGGGTTAGCCATGTCCACTAACACCAAATACATGAATAATAGCATGGGTGTTAATTTGATTACTGGTGTCAGCAGTCAATCAAGGATGTATGTTAACAAGCTCTCTACCACATAATATGACGTAACAAGGGTATCCAGGCACAATAAATGAAATATTATTTTCATACTACTATAAAAGTGCGCTTTTTTGTGTATCTGAAATCTTGCTGTTGATTAAATGAAGACAAGACTATATATTCTATATATTCTTTAGTAAACAATAATCAACAGCAGACAATTAATAACAAATTTTGGTTCGATGCTTAATAGAATACAAGCTCCAATATGGATATGGGAATTGACATAAACTTATGTCTCCAAATATCCAAATACAGGTCTGTTCTTAGGAATGTGATCTAAGCTGATCTCCCAAATCACCTATGTAGCAAGCTTCTTTCCCCAATTCTGTCATTTGGGTCTATATATCCCCCATGCATCATCGCCTCGGGCATTAATCCTATAAATCTATGTCTATACAAACAATAGTCTGTATCATCCAAACAAATATTCTAGGATCAAAATTTGACAGAAAGTAGGTCATTGTCTGGATTATTCAGTTTTTTGTGTTACCAGGTACTGAATCTATCAAAACATCTCGCTTGTCAACAATGACACTGTCTAAAATTTTGTTTGTAAAGGTTTTAATTGAAATGATAATTTTCTCTCGTCATGAATCAGATGTATGGCTTCTCACAATTTTCTTAATTCTTCATAGCGATTCATGCTTATTCCTCGTCTCTATTTTGTTTCTAATAATAGATGTGCCAAGTGAATTGTGGGATACATTTCATACTCGCTTTATAAAATCTAGCAAAATCGGCCCAGCTTCATAATATCTAGCACATACCAAGACTTTAGCCAAAATACTCCATTGCCCATGCCTAACTGGGAGTTTGGTTTTTCATGTGGTAGATTATCCAGTAATTTTCGTTTAAAATTGACAACAAACCCAGACCCTCCGTACGTTGAAGACTAGAGGGTTCTGGGTGACTGAGACTAGATTCATGCTTATTGTATCTATTTTGTTTCTAATAGATGTGCCAAGTGAATTGTGGGATATGCTTCATACTCGCTTTATAGAATCTAACAAAATCGCCCCGGCTTCATAAGATCTAGCACTTACCGAGACTTTAGCCAAAAGGTTCCACTGCCAATGCGTAACCGGGAGTTTGTTTTTTTTATGTGGTAGATTATCCAGTAATTTTCGTCAAAAATTGACGACCGACCAAGACCCTCTGTACGTTGAAGACTAGGGGGTTCTGGGTGACCGAAACTATACAAACAATATACTGTAAATGTAAAACAAAGAATACTGGAGACGTGATTAAAGAGATATATAAGACAATATGAAATAGACATAAATGAGGGTAATTAAGGTGGATTAAGATCCATTAAAATATGGTCTTCAAAATTAAGTAATACTGCACGGATTAGCATGACGTATTAAACATTAATCATTACTATTGGGCCGTAATTCACCCTACTATACTACTGATAATTAGCTATACCATTCCAAGTCACATTTGTATTATTTTGTTCAGATCTCAGTGTCACCATCTATATCAGTCTTCTGTTTCTTTTTGGGAAGGGTTTTCTTTTGGTCGGGTAATAATCATCAACCTCTGTCATTTTAGATATGACATGATATATTTCTTATTATTTCAGTAATTCATGCTCTGGAGTCGGGGAAATAACAGAAATGCAAGTTCATAATTTGATTTTACTCAGTACTAAATATTCTAGTATTAACCTATACACTGTATATTCTAAATTTCATGCTGTCTCAAGATAAAGCCAATCTAGACAAGTCAATTAACACAAAAAGAAAAAATAATAAACAAAACTGTGATATGAACTTTTGTGTGAGTGTACAGGATTTTTCAATAAAACATTTTTTAATAATGTAAATTATGGCTATGTTTAGTGTATTCATATTTTTGATCACATATGATTACTAGAGAAAGATGCCTTGTGTAAGCCATTTTTTAACATCCCAGTCTGTTTTACACATTAATAATACTGTGTCATCATGACATAATCTATCTGAAATCATGTGATGTCAGCCATATTGCGACCTATGACTTCTTCTCTGATAACCTCTGTACAAAGTGTAAACAACACTGAATGAACTGCTTTCTACTGATGAAACAAGTTAATACAGCCTTTCAATCTATAATATATATATAATAATTGAGTAATATGGATGCCTCTAGTATGTTAATGATTCTGGCCATAGGAACTGTCATCATTAGCATTTACTGTTCTATAAAAATAGCTGCATATATTTACAGATTCCGCAAGAAGTCAGCCATATTGAAAGAATTTCCTTATGATCCACCCCACTGGTTTTGGGGTCATTTACTTTATTTTCCTGCTCCTGACGAAGCTTGTTTGAAGACTAAGCGTGACAGAACTGCCAGATATAATGATTTTTGTCTGGGCTGGTTTGGACCTATATTAGCAGATATAAGCGTTACATCACCAGAAAGTGTGAAGCCAATTCTTAAAACATCCATGCCCAAAGGAAAACTTTACCGCTTGCTCAAACCTTGGTTAGGAGATGGTCTTTTGCTTAGCACAGGAGAGAAATGGGCTAGAAATCGCCGTCTACTGACTCCAGCATTTCACTTTGAAATTCTAAAACCTTACTTAATTATCAAAAATAAAGCAGCTGATATCTGTTGTTCAAAAATCAGTAAATTTGTGGAAAAGGATGAATACTTTGAGGTGTTTTCTTTAATTACAATGTTTACATTAGATGTCATCCTAAAATGTGCTTTTTCCTACAATACAAACTGTCAAGAAATTGGAACTAATCATCCATATGTCCAAGCTGTACATGAACTAAGTCGAATTCTTACTCTCAGATTTATGAAGCCATGGCTTCACTTTGACTGGGTCTTTAATCTTACAAAGTTGGGGAAAGATTTTAAAAAACACTGTGATTATGTGCATAATGTTGCTGAGGAAATTATTTCTAAGCGGCGTGAAGTTCTTCAGAAAGAGGCACCCAAAGCAAAGTCCCAAGGAAAGCGGTATACTGATTTCCTTGACATACTGTTAATGGCAAGGGATGAGAATGGTGTGGGTTTAACTGACGAAGAAATCAGAGCAGAAGTAGACACCTTTTTGTTTGAAGGACACGATACTACAGGAAGTGCTTTATCCTGGACACTCTTTTCTTTGGCGCAACATCCAAAAATACAGAGTCAGGTCCAGAGAGAAATAGATGAACTATTGTCTGGAAGAATGATTGATGACCTTATGGCAATAGACCTTAATCTATTACCCTATCTGACCATGTGTATAAAAGAATCCCTTCGTCTTCACAGCATCATCTCCTTCATAATACGACATACAGATCAGGATATCAAGGTTCTGAACAAAACTATTCCAAAGGACACCATGACCACCATTCTGATTTACGGAATTCATCACAATCCAACTCTCTGGGAAGATTCTTTGAAATTTCAACCAGAGAGATTCAGTCCAGAAAACATTGATAAGATCAACCCATTTGCTTACATACCTTTTTCAGCTGGCCCAAGAAACTGTATAGGACAGAATTTTGCCCTGCATGAAATCAAAGTTTTGTTGGTAAAAATACTGAACAGATTTCATCTTAAACTCGATCCAAACCATGATGTGAGAAAAATTGAAGGACTTGTTATGAAAGCTGAACATGGAATAAAAATGAAAGCTAAGCCAAGGATTCCAGGACAATACATAAATGTATTTGATTAGCAGAATGAAAATGTTAATTAAATCATTAAACATACATTATGCAAGAGCAAAATCTGCCTATTGTAGGTCTTTCTTTAAGCCTGAAATGTTATAAAAACTATTAATTAGACTTTAATTAACTTCTGCAGAACATAATCAACTCTCAATGTCAAGATTTTCCTGCAATATTTGTTGGATTGTAGTTTGATTTGCTGCAAAATTTGCCTTCCTGATTAACGATTAAATGGATAACCAAGACTACTAGTTTAGATATTGGTTCATAGTGGATCAATTTGACTGAAATTTTCAGCAAATTGCTTTTACATTAGCTAGTTTTTTAACTATTATAGTGAAAACTGCCATCTCGTTATCTTATCTACCATGGATCTTTAAAGTAGCTAAGTCTCTAACTCAATCTCATCCAAAATCTTCGACAACGAAAACACAAATTATTTGTCAATCTAATTCAACATTGATGTTGTGATCTTACAGGGAAAAGATGGGCTTCTGATATCCAATATTTAAGACAACATAAGAAATTTACCATTGGTACACGGGACTTGAAGAACGAGACTAGAGGGTGACACATTTTCTTATCTAGAGAGTATGCGCAATAAATACTATGTAGACTGGAATAACCAGACACCAGACATTCGATTGAGACTTCAGCCGTAGGCCCTATTTCGCCGAACATGACTGATTTGAAATTAGAGTAAAGACGGAAATGATTGAAGAATGTAAATCAGTTTATATACATTCATATTACAGTATTATATGCGTAGTGACCAATTTGTGTCAATTTCTAGGTCCCAAATATTAGCGATTTAGCTACTTTAAGTAACACATTTAGTAATTTCATCAAATAAATAAAATTATTAATTTTAAGTGAAGAATTTCTCATTGTTCATTTCATTCATCACACATATTACAAATCTGTCCAGGTGCAGCTGAGCAGTAAGACAACTGCATCAAGAAAAACTTCGGATTTTCCAAGGCAGAATACCACTTGTCAGGTGTAGTACCTGCTTGTCTGACATGAAAACTGTGGATAGAAATCAAAGACAAGGAGTGCTAAGAAACTTAAACTGTCCTATGGTAGGCCAGGTTCTGCAGCAATGGGTTTAACTGATACCACTGAAAATTGTGTGGAACGGTTCCAGATTGGAATTGAAAACAGTCCAATTTTTTTTTTTTTATTGTAAATGGTGTTTTTGACTTTAATCATATTCTGATGGTTCTTTATTCTAGAAACACACTTCAAACCGGATTGAGTGACTTCATATGTTTTAAAAGATATGTTTATTAGAAAGTGTAACCTGATAAAAGTTGGGCATCAAACTACTGGTTCCAGAATATCTAGACCATATGTTTAACATGTCTTTTAATATGTCCCTCTTGGGAATAGATTTTTTTGCTTTCCACGAATCCAGCTGTTAAAGTCTCTAAACAAACATTTTATCTTACATATAAATCACCCGATATCTGCAGCCAGTCTTAAAAGTTTTTAAAAGATAAAAAAAAATCAACTCATGGTGTAATATTACAGTCTTTTCATATACTGCTTGATATTTAATAGGAAAATATACAATTACTAATTCCTAAGCAAAGGGATATGCCAGTTTCACATAATAATAGCCTGAGTGCTTTATAAAAGAAATATCTAAATAAGTTCAAAATAACCCTCAAAAATTTTTCTTAAGCATGAAGACTTTTCTTACAATCGGCTTTTTCTTTAATCACCAATAAACAATACTCTTGACAAAATGACACAATTGACTGTCCAAATAATTCATAATTAACCCTTAACCAGTCAACCTCATTTTGACGTTATGACGTCATTTTGACGTTATGACGTCAAGTGGTCAGGTTAAAAAATAACGTGAAATATTTTGTATGCCTATTACAATCGATTACTGCCGAATAATTATAAGTGATAGACTCTTGACCCCAATAAAAAAGTTGAAGAGGATAAGTTGATCTATAGTTTGCATATTTTAAATCATTTTCATAAGAAATATCGTCTTCAGAATCGGCGTATTCGATAAAATCAGAGTCAGAATCATATATAGGCATTTCAATGACTTTGATGGTCTTTAACATTCCCGACATCGTTAGATTACTTTTTTTGTCAAAAAATGTTGAACGAAGACATGTTTTTCTCAATGTTATTGAAAAGACAAGTTCCTATCTGAGACGCATGTGTGGCAATATCAATTAAATACGAAACTAAATTCTCAAATGCGGCTTATAAAAAAAGGTTCTTGCTATGGACGCAAATATGGGACCGTGACCACTTTTGGATATAACGTTGTGGTGCAAATATGCAACCCTGACCGGTTAAGGGTTAATAATCCCAAAAAGGGGACGATAAAACCTCACATAAGATAGGAATAGAGGGGCGGAAGAGTCCCCATAACATTGCAGGCAAGTTTGGATCTCAGTGATGCATCCAAGGTGAAACAGGAACCATTCCTTGTAGATAAATCGTAGTAAAAAATGCCCGGTAACAAACTAGACAAGAATGTGTAGATATAAGAAGGTTTTATCCAGGACTCGTTTCAGGCATTCGCCCTTTATCAACTGGTTACAAAAATAATCCTGTTACCGGGTATATATAGACAATAGAATTATTGAGCATGTGCATAACGTTGAGAATTAATAATCCCTATACTACTAGGATTATTTAATCCCTATACTGGGATTATAAAAATAATAATTAATATAGACAAAATTAAGGTCACTTATATAAATAAAATATCAAAAAAATAGGCTGCCAGGCAACGAAACATACGCCCACACAGCAGCTAAATCGTCCGGGCAGTCAACAAGAGTTGTCGCATATTAAGTAATTATCAGAAAATCATTAGAATTTGTTTGGTTTTTATAAAATTCTGCCCCATGCTAACGTTTAGCATACGAAACATTCAATATTATTTCTAAAATTGGATAATAATTGAGACCTCTAGAGGGACCAAGGAACCAAGAAAGGAACGAAGATCTTTGGGTTATAAACATACATGTCAAGTTTCATCAAAATCGGTTCAAAATTGTGACCTCTATAGGGTCCACAAGCTAAAAACATGATTTTTCGTACAATCAGGGACCATAATCCATGAAGTTTCGATCCGATACAAGCCAATATCGAAAGCAGCCGAGATCTTATGGGGATAAATCTATATTTGAAGTTACGTCAAAATCGGATAAGAATTGTGACCTGTAGAGAGTTAACAAACAACGGACAGGGGCGACGACAATATACATCCACATTTTCATGTGGGCGTATAAAAATGGATGTACAAACAATCAAACAAAACAAAAAATATATACGAATGCCAACTATCATCAAGTGACTGTTGTCAGGTAACATCAATGGTGGTGGTTTCCGTAGAAATGGATACATATAGACTTGATCATCTGGAACCTCCTAGTCTTCAAACGTGCAGAGGTAGAATGGGCCTATCTATACGTAAGGAGTTTGCTGCGATCGGCTCTAAAATGCGTAGTTATGACTTCAAATGAGTAGCTAGTGGTTTAACTCTGGATCGTGAAATCGGTGATGCTGAAGGACGATAGATAATTTTTACGAGTAAATAGGAAGGTTGTTGGTCACCTCTATGAATAACAGTAGATTCTATAATTTAGAGGGCCACGGGCGAAAGATGGATGCAGTATAGTTAAAAGGTGAAGTTGTCCGAATCACGATAGATTTTACAGAAACTGTTATTCGGACAATTTTGACCTTTTAACCATACTTCGTTCATCTTTCTCCTGTGGCCCTCAATAATTCTATTGTTTGTATATACCCGGTAACAGGATTATTTTTGTATCCAGTTGATAAAGGGCAAATGCCCGAAACAAGTCCTGAATAAAACCTTCTTATACACATTTTTGTCTAGTTTGTTACTGGGGATATTTTACTACGATCATTCAAAAATATGAAATCTTGAAAACACATCCCAATATCCAGTCCCACTCTATCTCTATATTATGATTGTACCTTCAATAAACAACCGGTCTGTGTACAGTTATATTTAGTGTGTAAAACCACACTCATGTACTAGGTAGTATGTACTTTTAAGTTTAATCATGACTTATCAGATCAGAAACCCCACTCCACAACATGTATAATGTTGTGATTAGATTAGTACCAGATAATCAAGATCAAATTTGTTTTCTTTAACTCCAGGACTACTATTGTTTTGATGTACAGCTGGGACGTGGGGTGCAGGCTGTTGAAAGTGACTGGTGTTAGGATATCAGTTATCACATGATAATTTACCCTAGTACAAAGATTAGAAACTATTGAACAGCCAGCTGTTTATTATTTTGTTTCCACTTAAAATGCAGGGTGGAATTGGTCTTTTTTTCAGACTCCATTACCTAATGACTTTTTATTTTATTCATCGTCATGTAAAATATATTTCCAGGAAGAAATAAGTTTAGATAGTCAAACAGATGACCGAAATGGCCTTGAGAAAAGGTGTTTACAGAGAAATGTTGTGAGCAGAGAAGTACAAATACAAATATTTAAATAGTTTTTTAAGGCTATTTGAACTGACTTTTGGTACTGGTCAATTTTAACTTATTTGAATTTGATATTTTTGTTTCTTGAAGGAAATACCTAATATCATCAATTTAGTACAATAAACTAACATTTAAAAATAATTAAAGAGATAAGGAAAATATATTTTGTAAAACTTCACAATCTGTTGAAATCTGTGAAAAAAACCCACTAAAACAATGCAAACATTATCACTTAAAGTGAATCAAATATTGAAATGGCATTTGAATAATGATTTAGATTATTCGAAGTAAGATCCGCATTCAGCATTTATTTGACAACTAGAGAAATGTAGGTCTTTTAGGCTACCAATTTACTATTCTTAGTCTAACAATTTGTCTCCAAATCTGCCATGAGCTGTGACATATTGCAACATTTTCTAAACTACTGCTTGGTATTTCAACTTTATGGTGCTTACATGTATGTGAAAGATTTTGGTACTGTATATCAGTTTTCAGTACTGTATATCAGTGTAAATATTTACAGGCAAATGCCTTCTACAATAAGAGATAAATTGCTTCAAATAATGAGAAGAGAAGTACAAATAAATATTGTCTGATACTGTGTCCAGACGTAATTATTACCAGTATTTATTTGGAATAATTGACATTGGGAGTTATTATTTACAGGTAGCGACCATAAACAATCCAAATATATCGAAACATTGTGGTAATTGAAGCTTTCTACACACCAAGATGGAACTTCCTGTCAGGGCTCTAAATTAAGGGGGGGAAGAGATTAAAGGATGTTTATTTGTACAATATTTTAGTTGTGTACAGGATGGCCACACAAACTGATGACCCAGGTTAAAAGGAATTGATGTCTGGATATCATTATTTGGTTCCATCCCATCACCATTAATGGCTGTATTTACAGACTGAAACAAACTATTTAAATATTTGATGAATTCTTGAAGAGATTTATGTGGGAATAATTCAGTACTTTATGAAACATGTGCATTAAATGGTCATTTAGAAATATCTCTAGCACCATAAAAATTCCAAATATCAGCTCACTAATTTAAAATTTAAAAAAAATGAAGTTGTAGAGAGAGAAAGAGAGTGGTTATATTTTAGACAATGAATTTTCCATAATATACATGTATGTATAGGGTTGATATTAATTATAGTATGTCCTCACAACAAACACCCTGTTTTCTTGTGAAATACAGAAGCATGAATATAGTTTTTAGTCCTTAAGACCATTCAAAATAAGACTTTGATTTCAAGACTATAATTCATTCAGACATATGGTAACATGCCTCATTAATCTCCACTCAGTTTATATAATGTACATTTAATCAGAGTTAATTTTTCACAGTGTATCTTGGAAACAATACTTCTATCATTACGCAACATATAAATCATCAGATTATTATACCATTATAACTAATAATTTACATTAGATAACAAGAACATACTTCATTGCTAAGATTGTCAGGATTTATACAAAAACTTGTTTTATTGTCTTAGCCGAATTACACAAATTACAATGGTTGATGCAAAATCGGACACAAAAGCAGATCAAATTGAAAATTATTTTATAACTGGCAGCAGAGATTGCATCTTTAATGTCCTAATATATAAGTTCATACTACAAGTACTTTAGTAATTTGTGTAGAGAGTTGAGGTATGTAAATAACCTGTATATAAGATAATTATATACCTATAATCACTTGTTACATTAACATCTGATACACCTGTTACTATGACTCATAGTTGATGTAACAGAATCAGAATGTTTTAATGACCTCAACTTTTAACCCGAAATAATCCCATATATTAAAGACATAAACAATAATAAATGTGTAGAGCAAATTTTGTATCTAAGCAAATGTAAATAGTATATTTCACATCCCAAGTTATAAAATGTGCAGAATTTATTCTTAGTTACATAAAAAGATTTTAACATTTTTAATCTAAATATTGTTAAAGTTTTTTTTTTTCCAAAGAAAAAGATGAATTGAATATTTTGCAGATATTTTACTGAAGTAAGTTTGAGACTAACATGCAGCCATTTTTTTTTTTGTTATTTCTATGTTGCATGAGAACAGAAGAATGTTGCCATACAATAGCATTTCTAACTACATTAAACGTTAGGGTTCTTTTACAAACACTACCAATATTATATACTGTTTTTTTTTAAATTATCCAAATTACAAGGCACACATAATTGAGAAGAGGGCATGTAGGGATGTTGTAGGTTTAGAACAAGATTTCCTCCTACTTCTCAGGTGCGGATACAGGATTTTTTGTAGGGGGGGGGGGTCTAGGTTTGATAATTGTTTAACTAATTGCCCTACACAAGAAAAATTTGGTAAATTAGATTCAATTTGGTTCATTCTGACATATTTCCGGAAGGTAAATTCCAAAATTACAGGTCTAAATCGCCAATAAAATAGCATAAAAAATTTTCAAGTCTGAGCGAGGGGGGGGGGGGCAGGCCCCCTGGAACCCCCCTCTGGATCTGTGCCTGCTTCTTAAGACCTAGTCGTGAAACGATCAAGTTAGTGTTGCAGGAACTATATTTTACCCTGTTGTTACAAACATATATTGGGAGCTACAGACAACATCCATGTTACAAGACATAGGCATCATCATAATAACTCTGCTGGAAATCATGATGACACCCACTGGAAATGAGAATTTTGCCAATGCTGTAATGTTTATGCCTACTCTGTACTCTTTTATCCCATCTCAGTATAATAATCCTTTCAACAAAAATGATTTGTAACAAGATAGCTGATAGAATAATTATAGCATGCATTGGTCAGATGGTCAGTGTAGCTAATCTCATTCACAGGTCACAGGTCATGCCTTAAGGTTAAAGTGCAAATTAAATCCTTCTGGTCTCAGTATTCAGATGTCAAGCAGCTTAAATAGATGACTGGCTTATATCACATATTATTTTTGGTTGGGAAAAATAGGCCTACATTGATATTCCACCTGTTACTACATGTATATGTACACATCAAGACATTAGTTTTACAAATACATTTCACAAATTCTCAATGACTATTTCATGAAATTCACATTCAAACTTAAAAATTCATTGTTCTTTTATAAAATTATGTAGTTCGTTTTTAAATTTGGGGGAGGGGGAGTGTTTTAACACAAGGTCGGTTATTGTGGCATGGATTCGATTCTCCGCTTGTACCTGACAAGTAGTAGGGTCACCTGTCTGGGTCCTTCTGTTTCATCCCACAGCCAGGTAAAAAACCCATGCAGAAGTGAATTATTGAAGTATAATACAGTCAAGTGTTGGTCTAGAAATGACCTAGTTTGAGTCAAGCGACCATTAAAACTATTTCATTTCTCTCTCTCTTTTTTAATATCTCATCACAGTCATCTTGGAACTGTGATTCAAAAGTCAAAATTTGGCGATTGATGGGCAATTGTTCAAGGAACAAGCATGTGTGGACCATACTTGAATTGATGGGACCTTACATCTCAACATTGGTTTTATCTATAGATGAAGACAGATTGTCATCACAGAAAAAAACAACATAAAAAATTCAATGGAATCAACAGTTTTATTTTTGTCCCTGATCTAGGATCTAAGTGCATTCTACTCTGGTTATATAAAATTAAGGCAATTGTTTTTTCGCGTATATGAAGACTAAATATATAATTCCAATCACTTATTGCAACAGTTCTTTAAAAATTGGCATTATGTCAGATAGAAAACTGCATTACAATATAATTATAACTCTGTTTTGTAAACTCCTTCAGGACTCAACACTAATCATATCCTCAATTAACACTGATGACTTTCAGATCATTGAGTCTGTTCCACAATCCTTCCGCTAATCCTTCCCCTCACTAAATGAACAATGTGTGATTGTAATCATATAGCGGCAACATATTAAACCCAACACATCTCAATTACTAAATAAACTATAGCCAATCACAAAATCTCTCCATTTTGAGTCAAGCGTGATTAAATTCAATTTACTTCTTCTCATTTTCTTCATCCCCTAGCGGTAACAAAGTCCTGTACTCTTTCCAATCCCCCTCAGGTCTATGTTTGAAACTTTCAAAAGGGATCTTTTGCATGTTCTTAATTGTATTTAATCAAATTTAATCCAACAATTCAATTAATAAAAATAATTAGATTAAGAAATTTTATTCAAGAATTTCATATTTAAAATCAAATTGTTTAAGGGCCTCAAACATTGTGCTTCATGTGTCGTCCTTTTGTAATAAATGCAGGTTTTCTAATGTTCCTAATAAAGTTATGTATTATATAAAATTTCATTTCAGCAGAATAATTTTCAAATGCTATCAATTAAATGTTTTCCAAAATAATTAATACATCATTGAATACTAACAATTGTTAACAATTATTTAGATAAAAACTTATAATTACCAAAAAATAATTTTACTTCTTATACTAATTATTCCAAAATATCAATCCCAAAATAAATTGATCTGTATATGTGACTCTCTTTTCCTATTGGTATACTTTTATTTCTTTTTGTTGACTACATTTAGAAAACATTTACAATGACTTTTATCGGTTTATGAGACAGATCCTGGATCCAGTTTATAATTATAAAAGAATCTGACATTCTACATATGGTACAAACTATTACTGGATTTTCTGTGAAGTGATTTTGAAATTTAAGTCAACTCGGAGGTAAGCCTGAAAAGAGATATTTCTTGTACTTAGTTGAGACATCTTTGCTCCCACAGATTGTTCCAAAACTTAAGAAGATTCTCATGAGCATAAAGGTCTGTTACAAAGGGGAAGGGTGTGAAATCACATGCACAGAGGAATATCAACCTATTCCTACATTCATCGCGACATGTTTTAAGTCCATATCTGTCAATAACGGGAGACGAGGTCGAACAATAATACCCCACCAATACCAGATGTTTAACTACAATCAAATTAAAAATTGCCAATTATCAGCTTGATTTCTAACAGCATGCCGTCCCCGACAATCGCTAGACGTTTTTTAATAATTAGTCAAGACGTTTGTCTTTCTGTTCAGCAACTGATGCGTGGATTAGTCTTTGTTCTGGCTGGGGATCGTGTGTGACCTTGTATCGATTCAAGGTGATATTTGATCAACCCTTGTTAATAATTAACTAGACATTAACTTTTAATTAAAGATGTCTGACCTAAACATTTTTCTCATCGTATCTTACAATACTTTTTACAAATTACCATACATAATTGATAACTTCACTTCATACATGCTTCAAATCGAGACTTACTCAATTTCCAGACATGATATCATTTTTTTAGAACTGGTTACTTGTCTCCTGAAAAAATTTGCAGACTAATTTTTGACTGACGCGACACAAAAAGTAATAAAATTTTAAGCATGCTTGTCTGATCTTCGTAAGAGAATTGAAATTATTCATAGAGTTAGTAAAGTGTTTTTAGATGGATCAGCCATAAAATGTATCATATAATATTTTCAAGGGTCTTCATTAATGATGTCTGCTCTAATTTATTACAGCTGACAATGCCAGAACACTGCAGAAGAGATCACAGCCCGTACAGACAATCCAAAAGATCACAGTACACAACACATCGATGAATTAAATCTGTAAATAACTTGAATCTACTGCAAGAAATATCTTTTAAAATTACCCGAAGATTCTGTTCAACAGCAAGATAAAGGTGCTTTTAAAACAAAACAAATTAATAAGATAAAAAATAAGTCAGTGAAAAAACAAATCTTAAATAAGCGTGAAGCTTACAAAGCACCTCCAATGCGGGCTTAAAACCAAAATACTGTTTATAAGTGAGGTCAAACTTTCAGTTACAGGTACCTAAACAGGATAAATTGGAATGTTTACTAGGCATGCTATAAATAACCATGGGGCCTTAATTGAAGTGCATTTCTCCGAGTAAATAGTACCGAAGATGGAAACTATAATCAAATAAATATTAAAATACATAACAAATTCAATATAACCCCCAAAAAACTGCATAAGCTAGGAAATCCAACATTATTCTTCTCTTGAAGAAATCAAAGTTTTAAAGAATGAAGACCATCATAACCACACAAAATATTGAAACCTTAGTATAAAATAAAACCTTCACAAAAGTGGGAAATCCATACAAATAAATCCAGACGTTTAAAGTCTTTTTGTTGTCCTAGAAAGGTTTATTCATAGATTCAATCGATTAAGCTTCATTTCCTTATTTTCTCTATATTGACAAAAAAAAAACACAATCTACACCAAATGTCTTTTAAATTCAATTACTCTCCAAAAAAAAAAGTGTTTTAAAAGGATTACTTTCTATATTAATTAACAGTCTATAGAAAGACACTATAATAAAGAAAATGGAAGAAACAATATAGAATTCAATTAAACTGAAATCTGATTTTAAAAAGGGTATGACTAAATCTTAATGAAGTGCTAGCTAATTCCATTTGTACAAGATCACAATCATTAATAACTTATTAAAAAGGCATAAAAATTATTGGTATTTATTCCCAAGTGTGTAAGATTACCCAGAAAAAAGCCATAAATCTTGAAACGCAATCCCTCTTTTCTGATTAAAGTCTGAAAATAAATCCTTTTGGTTGAACCAAAGTGACTTCTAGTCCTTTGGATTTTTGGAATAAATATAGCAAGGTATCAATATCAATATGTCTGTTATCAGGACTTAGTAGATTTAACTTTCTAAAGAAAACACATTTACATTAATAAATATTTCACTAGCTAATAGTCTCCGATTATAAACGAGAAACTTGTCAAAAGGCACCTAAGCCAATTGCACATGATCATCTTTTTTTTTTGTTGATTACCGCAGTGCTTGAAATTTCTATTGTGACAAAGAAAATAATAAATCTTTCCATTAAATTACATCAAATAGAAGTTTATTAATGCTGCCATTTATTATTGTTCAAATGAACTGCAGTCTTGATGTAAAAATATGGTTATTACAGCAATATAATTTCTGCTATTCAATGGAATAAAATAACACACTGCTTAAAGGGGAGATCTCAAGATTTAATATGGCACATTAAATAAAAGTGTGTTTAAGTATGAAAATGCCAGAATGTGTCAACATAGTCTATTTACCTTGTTTGAACTTAGTCTATATCAAGAGTTTCATCGCCCTCACTTCATTATAACCAAAGTTATCATGCCCTAAAGAATCAACCAATTAGATTGCTTATCTTTGCTTACCACCCTAAGCAGAAAATGCTCATCTTCGAACTCAATCAAGGCACTAACCTTACGAACGCCTACACTAAGTTTGAACATTGTACCCCAAATTTCAGCACTCTCACTGAGTTAGAACTTAAATTATCATGTCCCAAAGCATCAACCAGTCAAATGGCTTATCTGCCTACGCTAAGCAGAAAATGCACCTCGTCGAACTCCATCAAGGCATTGACCTAATAAACACCTACACCAAGTTCAAACTGATCATGAACTATACACTAAGTTTCATCACTCTCTATCATAGGATGAAAGTTATCTTGTCCCAAAGCATCGACCAATCAAATTGTTTATCTCTGCTTACCCTATGCAGGCATCAACCTAATCAACACCTACACCAAGTTTGAACATTCTAGCTCAGTTAGAAAGAGAGTTGTGTCCCAAAAAGTGTGATGAGACACACTAATCCATTTTAATAGTCCCCTGCTTTCTTCGAAAGGCGGGGGTCAATAAAACAAAAGTTAAATATAGATAGTTTCGTCATTTAGTTGAAGTTCACCTATATCACCTCAGAATAATGAATAATGAATGATGTACTTGACATAAAAAGTATAAAAAGAAATAGGATTTAGATCTATATTTTAATTTAATATGTAGCTTTATTATTTACTTTTTATCTCATCTCAAGATTGTAGGACTGATTAATATGTAGCTTTATTATTTCCTTTTTTTCTCATCTCAAGATTGTAGGACTGATTCGCCACGAATCAACTCTGCTCTAATCACGACTTGACTATCAACATCTACAAGTATCAATCAAAAGTTTAGGCAATATCAGCTTTAAAAATTATTTTTCAGTTATATTCTGTGATTTTCAAGAATTGTGTGTCGAATTGTGACAGCCCGATATGAAATTTGTTTTAATCTTGATGTGAACAGATGTATGGGAGGAGCAGATTACTTAATAAAAAGCAAAATTGTTTGCTAGGGGTAAATAAACTGGACAAAGATGGATGGCTAATAAATATGTCTGCAGCATGGACAGGACACTGTGACAACATTTTGTCATCACCAATGAGTTTCTGTCACTCTAAAGCTATAATTCTTATTAAGAGGATACCGTTTTATTTGTTTGTTTTTCCAACATTTTGAATTCAGCCTGTCTAAGCATGTCTATCAAAAATATATTCGCCTGGCATATTAAACAAATCAGAAAGGGATTAATAGAACACAGCCTTACATGTGATTTGGTAAACAATGGGCAAGCGTGTGTCAAAAGGAAAAAAAGGTGCGAAGAGGAAAATCACCAGTCATAAAGCTGCGGGTATTGTACTGGATCCTGCTTCTCTTGTTAAACCATGATGAAAGGATTTCCATAAGAAAAGACAACCCGAAAAACCACTTAGAGAGCAAAGAGAATTTAATTAGAAGATTATAGAAATGGTACCATAAGTTGTTTTTTGTTGATAAGCGTAATTTTCAGAAGAATATTGTTAAATGTTCCACACCAACAATAGATTCAATCACATTATTGTCAGCCCAAAGTAAAATTACAATCTGAAAGAACCAGCCATTTTGACAGCTTTTATACTGCATTGAAATATCATCAAGCTTTAGGTCTGGAATAGCCAAATGGTAAATTATATAATGGAACTATGATTTGCATTGTGAACAATTTACATAATTATTAATGTTTGCGACCACCAATTCAATTAAACATATCTATCCTTTACTTTTGCACCATATACAATTTCATTTCAATCAAAATAGAGTTGTGATGCAGTCATGAAAATGTACGACATCCCACCTTATAATTATTTTAATTTAAATTATAACCTCCCTTTCCCCATTTAATTTTTCAATCGTTTACTCCATTTCAGTTTGGTTAAAAGACATGTCTCAATAAGGTTGATGATTGGCTGACTCCAGATTAATCTCTTAAAAACCTGTGATACAGCAAAATCTTTCAAAACCCTTAATCATCCAGATATTTGATTGTTGTTTTTAACGAAAATAACATCTACTTCTTACTGGGTTGCATTAACTTTTTCTCCGAAAATAATACATTCATACTGCAGTATTCCTATCTCTTAATATGTATTTGGATCTTAAAAAAATACAATTACACAAGCTATGACATAAAAACTCCCAACATCTACAATGACTCATTGTCAAGGTATTTTAAATGGTTTAACGATAAATTAGATAGGTAATTGTTCTCACAAACTATGTATACATGGCTCTTACATGCTAGTGTATTTTATTATGTTAAATCTTACAAAGACAGTGATTACTAATTTAGATACCTGGATTTCTTTCCAAATAAATATTAGTATAGTTTCTAAATAACCCAAATTACATTCAAGTTCACTAATTTACATTCAAAATGGATCATGGCAATTAATTTTGCAAAAGGTCGCTGAAGCAAACTAAATGTTGGAACACTACATTAAAAAACTGTGATAGAGTAGGATCCTTGACAACCCAGAAAAATATGGAGGATTTCATCAATGACTGTTGGTCTAAAACACATTTTGTCAGTTTTAACCAGTGTTACTCAGGTTAAAATAAAGTATTGAAATAGATTGATCTGATTGGTTATGGAAATATAAAACGGATGTCTGGCATCATAATTGTGGGCCTTGATAATTTCTAATTCCATTTTCTAATTTGAATTTTGAATTTCCTATTTTAATTATCTATTTGAAGTTTTAAATCTATTTTATTTTTAATTCGATTTTATGATTCTTTAATATTGATTTTGACATTATTAAATTCTGATTTTTCTAATTAGGCTTTCAGACTTTCGTCTGAAAGCCTATTGTGATTACTAAAATTATTATTTATTATTATTATTTTATTTTTCGGGGGAGCCTATTTCTCAGTGTCTGTAACAGATACAGATCTGGGACATAATTTTCTACCAGGAAACCATATGGTGGCTATCCCTTCCACTGTATTTGAAACTTCTGCGCAGACCGGAAGTGGCCGAATTTCGTGCGGTGCCAAATATTTAAAAAACGGCCGTAGATTCGTCAATTCTGTATCTATTTTCATACAAATTACATTTTTGGAAACCCTGAGTCTTTTCTCGGACGATAGCAGTTGAAAATTTTGCAATTTCGAAACTTCGCTGCTGACTTCTAGCGTTCGAAAAATGAAAATATGTTGTTTATGACACATTTTTTGTTATTTTTCAAAATTTTAAAATTTGACCTACATTTTTGGATACCTGAAGGCAATCCGGTTCCAGTAATATAAGTTTCATTCAGAGTTATCGCCCTTTATTTTTCGATTTTTTTCGAATTTTCTTCACATTTTGTGAGCTTAAGTTTCGTTTTACGGCCAGATCGACGTTTCTGAAATTCCTGGAACATGAAGTAATATGGTCAAACCACCGTTTAAAGCAATTTCAACAACAATCCGTAAACCGGAAGTAGTCGAAATAATATGCGATATTTTGAAAAAAAAGTGAAAAATGGGTGTTTTGGGTAAAAACACGATTTCTCCGTCCGATATCAACGGATTAAACGAATTAAGGTATCATTTGGTCGGGCGCTGATTGTACCACTGAATGATACCCAATTCGTAAGGATACGATTAGCAGGAAGCAAAATATGGCACGCTGAAAATCAAGTATTTTCTGATTTTTAGCATTTTTGGACGCCTGTATCTCGAAAACTTAACCGCAACTTTTTTTTTAATTTTTTCTATCGAGAGTCCTTTCGGAGGTTTTTTGCATGAAGCCATCCAATAAGACTTTGAAATATCTGGAATAGGTGAAATAACGGACTGAAAATCGAAAAAAGTCGAAAAATCGTGAAATTTTGGAAAATGCTCTGCTATTTTTTTATTTTAAGAGATTTTCAAAAAAAGATTGTATATTCAGATAGCTGACCTAATTACGATTCTAACGATGTATAATATGTATGTAGTTTTTGAAATTTAATTTTCGATATTTTATTTTTTTTGCATTTTTGGCACTTTTGAACATAGGATTTCTCAGGGGCATTTTATCTGATCAGATAATGTAATATGTCATTACAGAGCCCTGTGGCTATTTTAGTGCCCAAACCGGCTATTAAAACTATTCTGACAATAATAGCCATACCGGAAGTATTCAAAAAATGAAAAAGAAATGTTAAAAACATTGTCGCACTTGCGAAAAACTTGATTTCTCCCTTAGGTAATAGCGGACCAAAATAACTAAAGTGTCGCTGGATAGCCCTATTAATGGACCATCATATGGTGTCTAAATAATACGATTTCGATGATAAGGAAATAAATTATTGTATGCCAAAAATCTAGTATTTTCCGATTTTTTAACATTCTGAGACGCCCTTTTCTCGAAAATAACGCCGCAGATTTTTCTTAAACTTTTCTTACTCAGAGTCCTATCGGTTGTCTATATAGTGAATCCAAAATGAAAAGCATTGAAATAATATAAGAGGTCCAAAAATGGCCTCAAACTTTGTAAAAAATTGAAAAATCGTTAAATTTTTGGAAACGCTCTTTAATTTATCTTTTTTTCCAAAACTACTCAATGGATGTTTCTGACACTTCTGGTACAGAAAGTTAAGTATCCAAAAAACTTCGTAAAGCTATCATGACAATGATCGTAAAACCGGAAGTAGTCGAAAAAATGTCCGATATTTTGAAAAAAATTAATTTTTTTACGAAAACCTTTTTTATTTATGAATATTTTTTGATGATATTTTACACAGGGTTAAAAATATCATCCTACTTGAGCAGAAATTGTCTCGGTAATTTGCGTTAGCCGCCATCGGCTAATTTAGTTTTTCGTACCCAGAAAAATTATTTATTGTTCGATTTGTATAAAACAAAGTTCATATGCTCCGTGGTCCCAATTGTAATTTTTTTTGTTACGGTGAATTTTTTCTGTCGGCAACGGAAGTGACGTAATATTAACAAAAACTACAATTTTGACAGTTCGGTACCACTTTTTGAAAGCAAATATTTTTTTTTTTCAAAACTGATATAACTAAAAGGATGCGCCCTGCAAAGGTGCACAAAATCCTTAGCTCATATTTTTAGGGTTTCACACTGCGTAGCTTGTGTGAAACACTATTGTTTTTGTTAAAATTATTATTCTTATTATTATTATTCAGATTCCAATTTGAATAGATCTCAACAACTACGTGTCGCATCGTTATGATTTCTTCGGTTTTACTGGGAAAGTGGGTGTGACTTAGAGGATAAAGCTATTTTGAACGTTCTGCGACAATGCGAAATGTCCGAAATCACTAAATTATCGTTTTTTAAAATATTGCAGTAATTTTAACAATAATCATTGAATTTTAACTTTCGATACATTTTGGCATAGCCGGAGACAGGGCACATAGCTATGCTACTTTCGATTTTTGATTTTCGGCAAATCTTCTAAGATATTAGGCGCCAAATTTCGAAAATTTAAAATTTTACAAAAAACTTTTTTATTTATGAATATTTTTTAGTCGTATTGTGCACAGAATTAAAGAGTCATCTGACTAGTGCAAAAATGTTAAAAAATTTTGTCTCAGTAATTTTCCTTGGCCGCCATTGGCTAATTCAGTTTTTCAGTCCTAGATTAATTTTTTATTGTTCGATTTGTATAAAACAAAGTTTATATGCTTCGTTGTCTCAATTGTCATTTTTTTTATTACCGGTAGTGTTATCTGTCGGCACCGGAAGTGGCATAATTTTACCAAAAACTACAATTTTGACAGTTAGGTACCATTTTTCGAAAACAAATATTATTTTTTGGAAAAATTATTTGACTCAAAGAGTGTGCCCTTTCAAGGCGCAAAAAATGTCGGAAGCAGTTTTTTTTAATTTCGATTTCATTTTCGAGCAAATTCGATTAAATGGCTAAAAATGGTGTAAAATTGACCTATTTACAACCTATTCAGGCTTTTCAGATTTTAAAATATTTCTTCGTAACTTTTATAAACTTGTAGCTATAATCCATACGAAGAAAATGTATGTTAAAATTAGTTTGTAATATAAGCAGTTCCCAAGAAATGGGCAGTTCTGTACAAGTCACTGTTTTCGTTATTTTGCCTGTAAAATAGTCAATTATTATTGGATTTTTATAAAAGTGACATCATTTGATTCAAAAAACATGTAACGTCATATCAAGTTGATTACAATTTAAAATTGACACCGGAAGTGACGTCATTTGGCCAAAAACTGCATTTTAAACGTTTTTAATCAATGTTTTATTCAACCATGAATAACTTAATATGTATTAATAATTTTAACTTTTGGTTTAAATTCACATATAAATACAACTCATATGGTCATATAGATATCATAAAATTGTTTCTAACTTGTTCGGTTGCCGAGAAATAGACGGTTTTCTACAGGCCACTTTTGAAGGTTTTTGGGCCATAAAAGTGTCAATTACTATTCGATTTTCATAAACGTTACACCATGTTATACCTAATGCCATTTAGGATTTCATACAAGTAATTTAAGATTTTCATTATCACCGGAAGTAACATCATTTTGGCAAAAACTGTATTTTTAGCCTTCAAAACAGATATTTTATTCAAATGATTCTGTTTTGAAATGTTTTTGAAATTATGGTATTTGATGCCAATCAACAAATAAAATGAACCCATACGATCATACAGATACCACAAAATGGTTTTTAACTTGTACGGTTGGAGAGAAATAGTCGATTTTCTACAAGTCACTTTTCAAGTTTTTTGGTCTTTAAAAGTGGCAATTATTATTCGATTTACATAAAATTTTCACTATATGATATCGTATGCCATTTCTGATTTCATAAAACTAATTGAACATTTTCATTAACACCGGAAGAAATGTAATTTTGTCAAGATCATTTACAAGTAACAAATGTATAAAATGAATTGATATTGCTGGATTTGGTTGATTCTGCATCCATTTCATTTGTGTGCAATGTTAATTTGGAAACCTGTTTAATGGTTTCGTTGGTACCGGAAGTGACATATGTTCAAGGGTAACTTGGCACCGGAAGTGACATGTTTAAGGGTAACGTGGCACCAGTGAAACCCGTCATTCCTGCATGCAGGTCTAGTTTAATTTCAATTTCATTTTCGGGCAATTTCGAATAAAATGTAAAATAAAGTGTAAAATTCAGTTATTTACAATTCATTCAGCGTCTTCATATTTTGAAATATTTATTTGTAATTTTCATAAACTCGTAGCAATAATCCAGACGAAGAGAATGTATGCGAAAATTAGTTTGTAATATGAGCAGTTGCCGAGAAATATGCAATTTTGCATGCATCACTTTTCACGTTATTTTGCCTATAAAAGAGTGAATTATTATTCGATTTGCAATATTTTTTTCCATTTGATGCCTAATGCCAATTTGGACTAGGTCAAGCCAATTTTACATTTTCACTGTGACCGGAAATGACGTCATTTGGGCAAAAACTGTATTTTTAACCTAAAAAACAAATATTTTATTCAAATGAGTCTGCCTTATAATATTTTTAAAATCATGATATTTGATTCCCACCAACGAATAGAATAAAGCCATACGACCATACGGATACCACAAAATGGTTTCTAACTTGTACGGTTACAGAGAAATAGGCGATCTTCTATAAGTAACTTTTCAAGGTTTTTAGTCTATAAAAGTGTCAATTATTATTCGATTTTTATCATTTTTTTACCATTTGATGCCTTATGCCATTTTTTTAGCCTTCAAAACAAACATTTTTTTGAAGGGATTTATATTTATTATTCGTTTAACTTTATAACGTCTGACTCTAATGGGCAGTAAGATTGAATCAATACCATCATATTGATATCAAGAAAAGGCTTCTAGCATGTTCCCTTGTCGAATAATAGCCAATTTTCCCAGGGTCACTTTTAAGTTTTATACCTTCTTAATTTCAGTTTATGGGTTATAGGTTGATTATTTATTGCCCGATATGTATAAAACAAAGTTTGTATTTTGTATGTTGCGAATTTTCGACTTATTTTTCACCTATAAAAATTTCTTTCGGCACCGGAAGTGACGTAATTTTGCCATAATTTACAATTTTGACCGGTCTTTTCGCCAGCAAATATTACTTTTAAGTTTTTTACCTTCTTAATTTCAGTATATGGGTTATAGGTTAATTATTTATTGCCCGATATGTATAAAACAAAGTTTGTATTTTGTATGTTGCGAATTTTCGACTTATTTTTCACCTATAAAAATTACTTTCGGCACCGGAAGTGACGTAATTTTGCCATAATTTACAATTTTGACCTGTCTTTTCGCCAGCAAATATTACTTTTACATATGATAGAGGGTGTCACTGAAGCAAAACAACTAAAGTATACTTTCATAGCTTAATGGATCGGCTATGGTATAATGAACTTCCTGTATGATTCCTGAAAGCCGGTTCAGTGCTGCTTGCAGGTCTAGTTCTTAATTTAATTACTATTTTTGATTTATTCCAATTTATTTTAATTTAAAATTCCACCATTTTCATTCATCTGTTGGTGCAGAGAAGTGGGGAATTGAACACAATTCTATTTCATTTCAGTAGATTTCATATAAGATAGGCTGGCACTGCCAGGCAGGATACGCCCACATTTTCGAGAGATGGAGAGAGAACAAGCAATACCGAAAGTGATTTTTCCTACATCATTAAGTTAGAATTTGATATGTGCAAATTTCGAAATGAATTAAGATCTTTGGCTTATAAAAGGTTCATTTCAGTAGGCTTCAAATTCAACAGGGGATCATGTTCCTAAGTGGGTAAGATGCTGGCTCGGTAGCCTTGAGGCTGGGTGTTTGATCCCTGCATTGGGTGACAAAGTTCATCTAGATTTTCAGGCGTGGTTTCCCTTTGTTAGTGATGAAGGATGGATGACCTGACAAGAACAGCTGTCAATTTTGGTCTGATTTTCACGAAATTCACCTCAACCTTCATTACGATGTAACGGTGATATAAACGTTTTTTTTAAATGGGATAATAATTCTGACCCCAGAGAGACCACAAGCTAAAAAAAAAAGGCCATTGTTCGTACAATCAGGGGCCATAATTCAGGAAGTTACAATCCGATATGCACAAATATCAAAAGCAACTAAAGATTGTTAAGTTGTAAACATGTGTTTCAAGTTTCATCAAAATTGAATAAAGATTGTGACCTCGACAGGGTTCACAACCTTGATATAACATATTTTCACACTAATCGCGTACAAACGGCGGCCATTTTGTCTGTCAATTTTGGTCCGATTTTCACGAAATTTTAACTCAATCTTAATTACCATGTAGGCCTAACGGTGATATAATCAAACGGTTTTTTAAATCGGATAATAATTTTGACCTCCAGTGGGACCACAAGCTAAAAAGGGTGATTTTTCGTACAATCAGGGGCCATAATTCAGGAAGTTACGAATCACTGAGCGCAAATATCGAAAGGAACCAAGATATTTGGGTTATAAACATGCATGTCAAGTTTCATCAAAATCGGTTCAAAATTGTGACCTCTATAGGGTTCACAACCTTGATATAACATATTTTCACACTAATCGCGTACAAACGGCGGCCATTTTGTCTGTCAATTTTGGTCCGATTTTCACGAAATTTTAACTCAATCTTAATTACCATGTAACGGTGATATAATCAAACGTTTTTCTAAATCGGATAATAATTTTGACCTCCAGTGGGACCACAAGCTAAAAAGGGTGATTTTTCGTACAATCAGGGGCCATAATTCAGGAAGTTACGAATCAATGAGCTCAAATATCGAAAGGGACCAAGATCTTTGGGTTATAAACATGCATGTCAAGTTTCATCAAAATCGGTTCAAAATTGTGACCTATAACATATTTTCACACTAATCACGTACAAACGGCGGCCATTTTGTCTGTCAATTTTGGTCCGATTTTCACGAAATTTTAACTCAATCTTAATTACCATGTAACGGTGATATAATCAAACGGTTTTTTAAATCGGATAATAATTTTGACCTCCAGTGGGACCACAAGCTAAAAAGGGTGATTTTTCGTACAATCAGGGGCCATAATTCTTGAAGTTACAAATCAATGAGCGCAAATATCGAAAGGAACCAAGATCTTTGGGTTATAAACATGCATGTCAAGTTTCATCAAAATCGGTTCAAAATTGTGACCTCTATAGGGTCCACAACCTTGATATAACATATTTTCACACTATTCGCGTACAAACGGCGGCCATTTTGTATGGCAATTTTGGTCCGATTTTCTCAAAATTTGAACTCAACCTCTCTTAAGGTGTAACGGTGATAAAATCAAACGTTTTTTTAAATCGGATAATAATTGTGACCTCCAGAGGGACCACAAGCTAAAAAGGGTGATTTTTCGGACACTCAGGGGCCATAATTCAGGAAATTACGATCCGATAGGCGCAAATATCAAAAGGAACCAAGATCTTTGGGTTATAAACATGCATGTCAAGTTTCATCAAAATCGGTTCAAAATTGTGACCTCTATAGGGTCCACAAGCTAAAAACGTGATTTTTCGTACAATCAGGGGCCATAATCCATGAAGTTTTGATCCGATACATGCCAATATCGAAAGGAACCGAGATCTTATGGGGATAAACCTATATTTCAAGTTTCGTCAAAATCGGATAAGAATTGTGACCTGTAGAGAATCCACAAACAAATTGTGGACGGACGGACGTCCGGACGGACAGGGGCGACGACATAATACGTCCACATGAAAATGTGGCGTAGAAAAAATAAAGCCTTTTTGAAAGACATCTATACTTCTAAGCAAAGACCACAAAGCTGAGTCATAGTTTAACAATAATTACTTCATCTGTAATAAGGCGGTGCAACTTTTAAATACACAAACCTCACAAAAGAGATTTACTCAACCAGAAAAATGCATCTTCCTTCACTGTTTTTTACCTTTTATAAACCTGGGAAAGTCTACAAGACGCCAATGTGAAAATACTTGGCTACATGGCTAAGGATAGTGAGAAAATATCTTGTTGGTATCGGGGGTCAGTGATTATGAAAGGGTTTCTATTTATAAAAAATATGACGCAGTATCATATTCTGTCTACTTACCAGAAATGATTTTTTCACATAACCTTGATAAGTATTTGAGCATCCATTAACTATATATGTGACAAAGTTCAAGAAGCTTTTGCACCTTTTTCAAAAATTGCACTACTGGTCCTTTGATCCTTAACAAAATATGTACATCTAAATCAAGTAGGCTATGTATAATGTACACAAGTATGCAATGAAGATGTACATTAATTATAATGTTGGTGGCACATGCTTTACAAAATGTATGTTTTAAAGACCCAACATGCTAGAATAATACTCAAATATATGACCACACACAACAAAAATCAAAGTCATGTTATTAAAAACACTTTCGTTCAATATCATTCTATACTAACTATAAATAATTAATTTTAATTTCTTTGGAATCCAATGTTTGCAAGTTCATTTAAAATCAAGTACAGTAGTAGAATGTATTCAGCAACCACTCAAGGGAATTTTCATGACTGATTGCTTAATGGGAAATACTTCTTAATAAAATCTCAGTGTTTGTTTGTTACTTGTATCAGTAAATTTGGATATCCCTGAAACTCGCTATTAGAACGAAAATTCTTTGAATCCAGGATCATTCTATGTCGAATGGACCACTGGTGAGAAACTGACAGCCGCCCTAACAAAAATCTAGAAAAAACATATGTTAAAGTACAAGGTCAAAAATTTACAATTACCAATTTTCAGCTTCCTAAGTCAAATATTGGCAGAGATATCACCATTTAAAAAAAAAAGGTTGGCAATTGGTATTAAAAATTATCTTATTTCTGTTATGTTTTCAGGTCTAGAACCCCCTCACATGGCAATATAATACAGCTGTCAACATAGATTGTGATTCTTTAATAAAATTTGTGGTAGGGGTATGCCTACTGTAAATGTTGCCATCAAGATTGGAAAAAAAAGCAAGTATTTTATTTTTCCCGACTTTGGAGTGTTCTAGAAAAGTCATTGTTGTGTTTAAGAGGTTAAAATAAATTGCTGTATATACACTTACAAATGGTGGAATTTTAATATGGAATTGAATATAGGACCATTATGATGTTATATCCCAAAGATAGTAGGTCTCAAAGTTGGTTTCCCACCAAAATTTTGGTTAAGTGGCACAATCTTTAAGTGGCATTTAGTGATTGGAGAACACAATAACAGAACACAATTTTTATGGGAAACAATCAGTGGTTTATTCTAATATCACGACGTTTCGACAAGTATCCTCTTATCGTTGTTGATAACGATAAGAGGATACTTGTCGAAACGTCGTGATATTAGAATAAACCAGTATCACGACGTTTCGACAAGTATCCTCTTATCATTGTTGATAACGGAAGAGGATACTTGTTGAAACGTCGTGATATTAGAATAAACCAGTGATTTTTTCCCATAAAAATTGTGTTCTGTTATGTGGCACACGTGTAAAAATTTAAAAAGGGAGAGCAAATGAAACTTATGCCTTTCTTAATATGCAAGATTACATCATATTGAACAAGCCAACAGTGAGGCTGATGTCCCCCGCCGAAATCCAAAAATAAATAGATGACACATATTAATTAATCGCACATTTATTTTTTTTCAAACGTATCGAGCAATCAAACTGTACACGAAGTGTCATCCAAAAGTGTTTTATAAAGAAAAATGCTAAAACCGACAAGAAAAATGAAAATGTACCCTAGTTAGGGGGACCCTAAAGGCAGACAAAAGGGCCTCCACACTTGACAAAAGGGCCCCTCTGGCCAAGGGAAAGGGCCCTTGTGTCCGAGTCAATCATTTCTATACACTGTTACTGTCGAATCCATTACTAAATGAGAATGCAGTCATTGTATTGGCATAAAAATCACCAATCAAGATGAACCTAAATTATCTTGTCCCAAAGTATCATACCAATCAAATTGCTTATCTCTGTCTACCCTAAGAAGAAAATGCTCATCTTCGAACTTCATCAAGGCATTGACCTAATAAGCATACACACCAATTTTGAACATTTTAACTCAATTCGAAGGAGAGTTATTGTGTTCCAAAGTCTTGGCAAATCAAATTGCTTATCGCTCTGCTTACCCTGAGCAGAAAATGCTCATTATCGATCTTAGTCAAAGTATTACTGTAATGAAACTATACACCATGTTTCATCACTCTCACTTAATTAGAACTAAAGTTATCGTGTCCCAAAGCATCAACCAATCAAATTGCTTATCTCTGCTTACCCTAAGCGGAAAATGCTCATCTTCGAACTCCATCAAGCCATTGACCTAATAAGCATATACACCAAGTTTGAACATTTTAACTCAATTAGAAGGAGAGTTATTGTGTTCCAAAGTCTCGACCAATGAAATTGCGTATCGCTCTGCTTACCCTTGAGCAGAAAATGCTCATTATCGAACTTAGTCAAGGTATTACTGTAATGAAACTATACACCAATTTTCATCACTCTCACTTAATTAGAACTAAAGTTATTGCGTCCCAAAGAATCAACCAATCAAATTGCTTATCTCTGCTTACCCTAAGCAGGAAATGCTCATCTTCAAACTCCATCAAGGCATTGACCTAATAAGCATATACACCAAGTTTGAACATTCTAACTCTATTAGAAGGAGAGTTATTGTGTTCCAAAGTCTCGACCAATCAAATTGCGTATCGCTCTGCTTACACTGAGCAGAAAATGCTCATTATCGAACTTAGTCAAGGTATTACTGTAATTAAACTATACACCAAGTTTCATCAATCTCACTTAATTAGAACTAAAGTTATTGTGTCCCAAAGCATCAACCAATCAAATTTCTTATCTCTGCTTACCTTAAGTAGAAAATGCGCATCTTCGAACTCCATTAAGGCATTGACCTAATAAGCATATACACCAAGTTTCAACATTTTAACTCAATTAGAAGGAGAGTTATTGTGTTCCAAAGTCTTGACAAATCAAATTGCGTATCGCTCTGCTTACACTGATCAGAAAATGCTCATTATCAAACTTAGTCAAGGTATTACTGTAATGAAACTATACACCAAGTTTCATCAATCTCACTTAATTAGAACTAAAGTTATCGTGTCCCAAAGCATCAACCAATCAAATTGCTTATCTCTGCTTACCCTAAGCGGAAAATGCTCATCTTCGAACTCCATCAAGGCATTGACCTAATAAACACATACACCAAGTTTGAACATTCTAGCTCAGTTAGGAAGAGAGTTATTATGTCCCAAAAAAGGTGATGGACAGACGGACAGACAGACACAGACAGACAGACAGACGGACGAACCCATTTTAATAGTACCCTGCCTTTCGAAGAAAGATAGGCATAACAATTACATTTGTATTTCAACACACCAAAAACTTTAAACTAAATAAAATTATGGCCACTTGAATTTCTTTGGAATCCTACATTTACATTTGCAGTCAACTTACAAATTTGAAGTAAAATTCCATACATATACTATACCAAGGAATATTTTGTATTGATTTAAGTATTACATTACACATGCACCAAGGAAGATTTTGTGTCATATTAATTTTGTCTCAATGTATCACACAGATCTATATTTTTTTTTTTTATATACTTTCGATGGCCTACATTAGATGTAGATCTAAGAAGTTATAGTGGGAGTTCACGTCAGGTGTAAATTAAGCAACATGTGACCCTATAACATCAGTCATTCGATTAACCAATCAGAATCGATGTTACAAGTGGCTATGATTTGCTTTTGTTTTGATTTCTATTGCTGCTAATTTCTACCCCCAGTTCCGCACTAAAAAGGTCATGCACTCAATTCAACAGACAATTTGATTGGCTGACCCCTCATTTCAAGTAGAACACAAGTTAAATAACAACTCTTCCAGATCCTACTGTAGTAAACACATGTAAAACGAAATTTTGAACTATAAAAACGAAACGAAATAGGATCAGTGTTTTAATCAGATTGTATATCACAAGTTATATTTTCATAATGTACTTACAATTTCTCTAGTAACTGTGAACTGGATTCTATTCTAAAAGGATCTTTAATATCAAGGACTTTGATTTTCTTTGCTAATTGTCGAATTGTGGCTGTTAATTTCTTATATCTGAAAAAAAATACAGTCAATTTTATTGTTATCACTTGGAAATGAAATTGTGTTTAATGGCATGTCAGCACTCACCTTGCAATATTGTGCCAGAAAACTGACTTGAGACTAATTAAATTTTACTGTAAGATGATATGTTCATTACAGGAAACTGTTTCATTCAGGTAATTGGAATATATTTCAACACTGTTTTCAGGTCGTCTTATGGTGATGTAGATTGGGGAAGACACATTTAGTGACATGTATATTGAGGTAGGTACATCTGTCCCTGTTTCAACTGTTGAAATATATGTATTGTATATATTTATGTAATAATAACAGAACCTTTGTAATAATACCAGGACCTTTGTGAAAATGCTAGGAACTTTGTGACAATACCAGGAATTTGTGATAACATAAAGATCTTTGTGATAAGATGGTGTGTTTTTATACCCCCACATTTTCATATTGTCGTCACCTCTGTTCGTCCGTCCGTATGTCTGTCCGTCCACAATTGTTTGTGAACAGTCTACAGGTCACAATTTTTATCCGATTTCAATGAAACTTAAAATATAGGTCTATCACCCTAAGATCTCGGTTCATTTTGATATTGGCATGTATCGGACTGTAACTTCATGGGTTATGGCCCCTGATTGTAACTTCATGGGTTATGGCCCCTGATTGTGAACAGTGTATACAGGTCACAATTTTGAACCGATTTTGATGAAACTTGACATGTATATTTATAACCCGAAGTTCTTGGTTCCTTTCGATATTTACGGCCATCGGATCATAACTTCCTGAATTATGTCCCCTGATTGTCCGAAAAATCGCTTTTGTTAGCTTTTGGTCAAAATTATTATCCCATTTAAAAAACGTTTGATTATATCACCGTTACATGGTAATGAAGAGAGAGTTTGAATTTTGTGAAAATCGGACTAGAATTGACGGACAAACTGGCCGCCGTTTGGACATGAATCGTGTGGAAATATGTTATATCAAGGTTGTGGACCCTATAGAGGTCACAATTTTGAACCGATTTTGATGAAACTTGACATGTATGTTTATAACCCAAAGATCTTGGTTCCTTTCGATATTTGCGCCCATTTGATCATAACTTCCTGAATTATGTCCCCTGATTGTCCGAAATATCGCTTTTGTTAGCTTGTGGTCTCTCTGGAGGTCAAAATTATTATCCAATTTAAAAAAACATTTAAATATATCACGGTTTCATGGTAATGAAGAGAGAATTTGAATTTCGTGAAAATCGGACCAGATTTGACGGATAAAATGGTCGCCGTCCGTACTCGAATTGTGTGAAAATATGTTATATCAAGGTTGTGGACCCTATAGAGGTCACAATTTTGAACTGATTTTGATGAAACTTGAAATACATGTTTATAACCTAATGATCTTGGTTCCATCGCATATTTGCCCATAGCGGATCATAACTTTCTGAATTGTGGACCCTGATTGTACGAAAGATCATCTTTTTAGCTTGTGATCCCTCTGGAGGTCACAATTATTATCTGATTTAAAAAAACGTTTGATTATATCACAGTTACACCGTAGTTATGGGTGAGTTTGAATTATGATTTTCTGATGATTACTTAAAATGCAACAACTCTTGTTGACTGCCTGGACGATTTGGCTGCTGTCTGGGCGTATGTTTCGTTGCCTGGCAATCTATTTTTAGTCCTTGAATTAATCCTCCTGGTATGTGATGATGTACCTTTGATAGACTTTTCTGATGAAATAAGGACTCATATGGCAGATATAAATGATGAATCCTTTCTCCATGAAAATAAAAGATAGGCTGGCACTGCCAGGCAGGATACGCCCACATTTTCGAGAGATGGACAGAGAACAAGCAATACCGAAAGTGATTTTTCCTACATCTTTAAGTCCTGTATTTCATACTGTATTGGGAGCAGCCATTTAGTTGGTCAGTTCCAGTCTGATATTAATGAAACTCGAAACCGACAATGATTATGGTGTGACGGTACACAACCTAGAAATGTGACTTTTCATCAAAATCAGATAAGAATTGTGACCTGTAGCGAGTCCACAACCATGATATACCATATTTTTACACTATTCGCGTACAACCGGCGACCATTTCGTCCGGCAATTTTGGTACGATTTTCACAAAATTAGAACTCAACCTTCCTCATCAAAATCAAATTAAAATTGTGACCTATAGAGGGTCCACAACCATGATATATCATTTTTTTAACAGTATTCGCGTACAAACGGCGGCCATTTTGTCTGTCAATTTTGGTCCGATTTTCCCGAAATTCAAACTCAACCTTCCTTACAGTGTAACGGTGATATAATCAAACGTTTTTTTAAATTGGATAATAATTGTGACCTCCAGAGGGACCACAAGCTAAAGAAAGGGGGATTTTGCGTATAACCAGGGGCCATAATTCAGGAAGTTACGATCCGATATGCGCAAATATTGAAAAGAACCAAGATCTTTTGGGATATAACGATGAATTTCAAGTTTCATCAAAATCGAATTAAAATTGTGACCTTTACAGGGTCCACAACCTTGATATACCATTTTTTAACAGTATTCGCGTACAAACGGCGGCCATTTTGTATGGCAATTTTGGTCTGATTTTCCCGAAATTCGAACTCAACCTTCCTTACGGTGTAACGGTAATATAATCAAACGTTTTTTTAAATCGGATAATAATTGTGACCTCCAAGCTAAAAAAAAAGGCGATTTTGCGTATAATCAGGGGCCATAATTCAGGAAGTTACAATCCGATATGCGCAAATATCGAAAGGAAGCAAGATCTTTGGGTTATAACCATGCATGTCAAGTTTCATCAAAATCGAATCAAAATTGTGACCTCCACAGGGTCCACAACCTTGATATACCATTTTTTAACAGTATTCGCGTACAAACGGCGGCCATTTTGTATGGCAATTTTCGTCCGATTTTCCCGAAATTGGAACTCAACCTTCCTTAGGGTGTAACGGTGATATAATCAAACGGTTTTTTAAATCGAATAATAATTGTGACCTCCAGAGGGACCACAAGCTAAAAAGGGTGATTTTTCGGACAATCAGGGGCCATAATTCAGGAAATTACATTCCGATAGCCGCAAATATCGAAAGGAACCAAGATCTTTGGGTTACAAACATGCATGTCAAGTTTCATCAAAATCGGTTCAAAATTGTGACCTCTATAGGGTCCACAAACTAAAAACGTGATTTTTCGTACAATCAGGGGCCATAATCCATGAAGTTTTGATCCGATACATGCCAATATCGAAAGCAGCCGAGATCTTTTGGGGATAAACCTATATTTCAAGTTTTGTCAAAATCGGATAAGAATTGTGACCTGTAGAGAGTCCACAAACAAATTGTGGACGGACGTCCGGACGGACAGGGGCGACGACATAATACGTCCACATGAAAATGTGGGCGTATAAAAATTTTGATTGCACTCCGCACTTTCAATGTGTTTATCTGTTTTAATCCTTGAAAAGATTTGTGTGATAATATAGTTTTGTTATGATATATGATTGAATGGATATATGAAGAAACTTTGTAAGTGTAATAAAACATCAATTGCGATGGACTTTTAAATGATGTATCCTTATTTGGTAAAAACAAAGAAACTGGGTTGCAGTGTTCCAATCTGAACTCAGATGTGTTTTATTTTTTTAAAGTCCTTGAAATGATCTCATTCTATCTCTACTTATATTACACAGATAAAAGAGACATAAGTGTTTTAAATCACTGCTATTCCTAGTAGTCTATGGCATTTTCTGGTTGTGACTCATCTTGTAGGTGAAAACTAACACACTAACATATATTATGTAACATAATATATTCATAAGTAAATGTAACAACTTACTCCACATATATACACTATATTTACCTACATGTACTTTTAAAGGACAATATTGGTGTCAGTCATTATCACATATGTGATAGAACTGGTTAAACACATTCCAAATATATACTCTCCCAAAAAAGAAACGCAAAGTTACATTTCGTCGTCGGTATATCCTCGCTCAACCATCGCCTTGTTGCAACAACAACCGTGACACGTCGCTGAACCAAACTGCTCTCCAGTGTTGCTGTGTCCATCCCGTCAGTGCCTGATCCATGAAAGTTGGATTTCAAGGTGTTGGCGTATTTCAAAACAAAAGCTCTAACGGGGACGTCTGCCTCGTTATTCGGTTTCACACGGTAGGCGTTTACCTACTGTCTGGTACGAGATTCTACGCCGTCAGGGAATTGCTGCTGCAGTAGAGGTCGCTTTTTGAAAACCATTTACACCAACGACGTAACCGGAAGTGACGATCCAGGACAGGTGGGGTCACTCTTGTTTGACCTGAGCTAGGGCGGTAAATTTGTTGTCGGTACCCATCCCAAAGGCGAAAAATGGAACCAAGAGAAACATTCAGCAGCCTGGCTACATCTGTCATGGATTCACCTGCCTGTAATCGTCCAATAGCGTTGTTGTGTTGGTCTTCGTTCTGATGTGGCATCATTTGGTTCGTTGAGTCTTTACGTGTGCAACTGATTTGGAAACCGAGAACCCCGGGATTTTAAAGACCTTAGATCTAGGTTCCATGCGAAAAACTCACGAAGTTGTTAAATTCATGTTTCTTGGTGCAATTAAGCGATAACAAATTTCGACAAAAAGGATGACCAGTCACAATTAGTGACCCTACCTTTAAAATCAATAATGAATTTCTTTTATCCTTACATAATGGCATTGAAAACAAGTAAAATTTACCGAAACAACGACCTCGTTCAAATAAAAAATTGATGAAAAATGGGTTGTGCGTTTCTTTTTTTGAAGAGTATAATTTAAACACGGAGATCATTGCTACAATAGATGCGTAATAAAGATTTCATGAAATGGAAGGAAAACATGAGTTATCCCTCTATATAACTGACTGAAGTGATGAATTATAATAGATACATGGCCTAAGTTCTGCTCACTAATAATTCTTTCGAAGACCAAAAATTGTTATATGGGACTGCAAGAAGATGTCTAACAATTCATTAGATAAGAGAACAAGGGAAAAATAGAAATAGTCTGTACATTCCCTTGTTTTTATTCCTTCTATACCTTATAAAAACATGGTAATGCATGACTTTTTCTGTTTTCCTTTCATGTTCTCTTATCTAGTGGAAGTCAATTCTTTCTATGAATTTTCAGATATCCTCTCACAGTCTCACACAACAACTTTTTGTCTTCGAAGTAATTATTAGTGAGCAGAAAATCGCCTTTGTACCTGTTATCACTCGTCACTTCAGTCATTTATATAGAGGGATAACTTGTGTTTTCCTTCCAGGTTTGTCACTTCCGATTGTTGAAACCTTTATTACTCATCTATCATAGCAATGATCTCTATATTTGGAAAGTGTGATAATGACTGACAGCAATATTGTCCTTTAACAAAATAATATGACTCAGAGTCATTACTGACATTACTTTTCCAAACACAGAGAAGAATAAGGATAAGCCAATTTAACTAAAGACAAATTTTACTTTTCTTCTTTTTATTCAGATTGACACTCTGTTAACATTTAAAGACATCTTAAAGAAAAGTGTGTTTTGGTCCTGTATTGACAGCATAATAATACAG
The DNA here is from genome assembly GCA_036850965.1 of Patella caerulea. Taxonomy (NCBI): domain Eukaryota; kingdom Metazoa; phylum Mollusca; class Gastropoda; family Patellidae; genus Patella; species Patella caerulea. The sequence continues at coordinate 40,359,987 of JAZGQO010000001.1, read as the reverse complement.
TTAACCTTGATTAGATAAAAGATTCTGGTATCATGGGTTTTGTCCTTTAAGTGGTAGTTTGTTCTTGAGTCAACCTGTTGAAACATGAATGAATATATTTCCTATACAGAACAAAATATGAAAAGATAGGCTGGCACTGCCAGGCAGGATACACCCACATTTTTGAGAGATGGATAGAGAACAAGCAATACTGAAAGTGATTTTTCCTACATCATTAGGTCCTGTATTTCATACTGTATTGGGAGCAGCCATTTTGTTGGTCAGTTCCAGTCTGATATTCATGAAATTCGAAGCCGACAATGATTATGGTTTGACGGTACACAACCTAGAAATGTTACTTTTCGTCAAAATCGGATAAGAATTGTGACCTGTAGAGAGTCCACAACCATGATATACCATATTTTTACACTATTCGCGTACAAACGGTGACCATTTTGTCCGGCAATTTTGCTACGATTTTCACGAAATTCGAACTCAACCTTCCTTACGGTGCAACAGTAATATAATCAGAGTTTTTTTTTAAATCATATAATAATTGTTCGAGAGATAAACAGAGAACAAGCAATACCGAAAGTGATTTTTCCTACAATCAAAGGCCATAATTCATTAAGTTACGATTTGATATGCGCAAATATCGAAAAGAATAAAGATCTTTAGGTTATAAACAAGCATTTCAGATTTCATCAAAATCGAATTAAAATTGTCACCTCTACAGGGTCCACAACTTTGACATACCATATTTTTACACTGTTCGCGTACAAACGGCGGCCATTTTTTCTGGCAATTATAGTCCAATTTTCTCAAAATTCACACTCAACCTTGTGTAGGGTGTAACGGTGATAGAGTAAAACGTTTTTTCAAATCAGATAATAATTGTGACCTCCAGAGGGACCATAAGCGATTATTCGGACAATCAGGAAGTTACGATCCGATATGCGCAAATAACGAAAGGAACCAAGATCTTTGGGTTATAACCATGCATTTCAAGTTTCATCAAAATCGAATTAAAATTGTGACCTCTACAGGGTCCACAACCATGATATACAATTTTTTAACAGTATTCGCGTACAAACGGCGGCCATTTTGTATGTCAATTTTGGTCCGATTTTCCCGAAATTCGAACTCAACCTTCCTTACGGTGTAACGGTAATATAATCAACCGTTTTAGTAAATCGGATAATAATTGTGACCACCAGAGGGACCACAAGCTAAAATAAGGCGATTTTGCTATATAATCTGGGGCCATAATTCAGGAAGTTACGTTCCGATATGTGCAAATATCGAAAGGAACCAAGATCTTTGGGTTATAACCATGAATTTCAAGTTTGATCAAAATCGAATAAAAAATGTGACTTCTACAGGGTCCACAACCTTGATATACCATTTTTTAACAGTATTCGCGTACAAATGGCTGCCATTTTGTATGGCAATTTTCGTCCGATTTTCCCGAAATTCGAACTCAACCTTCCTTAGGGTGTAACGGTGATATAATCAAACGGTTTTTTAAATCGGATAATAATTGTGACCTCCAGAGGGACCACAAGCTAAAAAGGGTGATTTTGCGACAATCAGGGGCCATAATTCAGGAAATTACATTCTGATAGGCGCAAATATCGAAAGGAACCAAGATCCTTGGGTTATAAACATGCATGTCAAGTTTCATCAAAATCGGTTCAAAATTGTGACCTCTATAGGGTCCACAAGCTAAAAACGTGATTTTTCGTACAATCAGGGGCCATAATCCATGAAGTTTTCATCCGATACATGCCAATATTGAAAGCAGCCGAGATCTTTTGGGGATAAACCTATATTTCAAGTTTCGTCAAAATCGGATAAGAATTGTGACCTGTAGAGGGTCCACAAACAAATTGTGGACGGACGGACAGACGGACATCCGGACGGACAGGGGCGACGACAATATATGTCCACATAAAAATGTGGGCGTATAAAAATGAATACCAAAATATAAGTTCATGTAAACTTGGGGGAACTCTTTCAATGTGAATATTTGTGAGACAATAATAACAAACATATTCCAAGGTCACCTAATAATATTTTGCTCACAATTTATATTGCCATTAGAGGTTAGACTTCTTGGATGCTTAAAATCAAACCAAATATTTTAATTTCAGAAAGGTCCCTCTCAATATTATTATGGACTGATAAATTATAGCCATTTTGCAATGTACTTTACTAGTAATTCTATCAGCAACCAACTGGCAGTACCATATGACATGCTATAATCTGCCGATCTGAATCAATATATGTGACCAACCCCACATGCCATAATGTGTGACAATGAGGGATTTTTGAAAATTGAGTTATTGTTATTTTCACATTGTCCAACTCATTACCTTCAATTTGATGTATAGTTTGTTTGAATTGGACAAAAATTGACTGAGTTGTGTCCATTTGAAGCTACCCAACTCACAAATGTAAGTTTTGAGAAAGACAGGTTGCCAGGCAACGAAACATATGCCCACAGCAGCTAAATCGTCCAGGCAGTCAACAAGAGTTGTCACATATTTTTAATTTTTCCGGTAATGAAACATTTATAATACACTAAAATCTGATTAAGAGTAACAACCCATTATGTAATTATCAGAAAATCATAAGAATTTGTTTGCTTTTTATAAAGTTTTGCCCCACACTAACAATTAGTATAGGAAACATTTAATATGATGGATTTAGCTGTTCAGTTATCAAAATTCATTGAAAATCAAAATATTTGTTCGTTCAACACCTTAAACTCTGTGTATCAATCTGAAGTCAATTGCATATTAAGTTTGGCCTCTAGAGCATCCACAAGATTTTTTTAAGTGATCAAGGGCCATAACTCTGGCACTAATTATCGGAAATCGCTGAAAATCAATAGGCTTCTTCATCTCATGACCTTAAACACTGTATAAATTTAAAGTCAATCAGATATCATTCCCACGATGTCATAACTTCCTATGATGTCATAACTGACTTCCAGTCATTTTGTATTTAGTTTTCTTTACCTTGAGGAAGTTAGTATTTTTACTGACGAAACGTTGGATAAAACGATGTTTTTTTGATATTGTATTCTACTAATTATTTTATATCACATTTCAATGTGGGCGTATAAAAAGCAAGTTAAAGATTAGTATGTTCCAAAACAACCAGGCCATTTATTTTCTGTTTTGCCATTGAACATATCTTTTCAGGGGTTTTCAGGAGTGCTAAAGACGAAAATCGTAGTAAAAATTTGATCAGACGATATCCAACATTTATTTGCTATTTTGTCTATTAATAATTTAGGATTGCAATGGTGCTGAAGACGAAAATCGTTCTAAATGCATTCTTTTCGTAACAAAAAATCCACAACATCATAGTGTTGTTATACCGAAGAACAATCTATATATTAGTAGTAATTTGTATATTATAACTTTGGTAGGATTAACTGAAGTTAATCTCATCAATTAATTAGCTTCTTAGTGCCAGCTAGTGGACAGGAGATTAAGATTATTGTTGATTGGGTAATCATCAAAGCAGCCGCCACAGCTGTACATGTGTTAACACATGAATTAAAATAAGATTTTGGGTGTACGATAAGTCTATAATATTTTCAGATACCGTAACGTTATCAAAATATGAGTCCTTATAGATAGCTGTCAATTTCATAGTCAAGTAAAGCTTACGTTCACTTTCATGCATTTTGGCTTTGAAGTAAATTAAGCAATGGCAGGTTCGAGAATCGTCGCATTTCGGCTCATTGGTCATTCTCATTTTTATTGCTATTTTGATCTTTTGTGTCAATAGATAGTATATTTATAGACTCATTTTTGAGAAAATCTCAATTTCGATCGAAATCAATATTTTCACTTATTTTGCGAATTCCGACTCAAGATGGCATGTTCAATCACATATATGTTTATAGTCTGTGGAAAATATTATCCGTATAAAAAAAGATAGGCTGGCACTGCCAGGCAGGATACGCCCACATTTTTGGGAGATGGATAGAGAACAAGCAATACCGAAAGTGATTTTTCCTACATCATTAAGTCCTGTATTTCATACTGTATTGGGAGCAGCCATTTTGTTGGTCAGTTCCAGTCTGATATTCATGAAATTCGAAGCCGACACAACGTAGAAATGTTACTTTTCGTCAAAATCGGATAAGAATTGTGACCTGTAGAGAGTCCACAACCATGATATACCATATTTTTACACTATACGCGTACAAACAGTGACCATTTCGTCCGGCAATTTTGGTACGATTTTCACGAAATTCGAACTCAACCTTTCTTACGGAGCAACAGTAATATAATTAGAGTTTTTTTTTAAATCAGATAATAATCGTTCGAGAGATAGACAGAGAACAAGCAATACCGAAAGTGATTTTTCCAACAATCAAAGGCCATAATTCATTAAGTTACAATTTGATATGCACAAATATCAAAAAGAATAAAGATCTTTAGGTTATAAACAAGCATTTCAGGTTTCATCAAAATCGAATTAAAATTGTCACCTCTACAGGGTCCACAACTTTGATATACCATATTGTTACACTGTTCGCGTACAAACGGCGGCCATTTTTTCTGGCAATTATAGTCAGATTTTCTCGAAATTCGAACTGAACCTTCCGTAGGGTGTAACGGTGATAGAGTCAAATGTTTTTTTAAATTGGATTATAATTGTGACCTCCAGAGGGACCATAGTCGATTTTTCGGACAATCAGGGGCCATAATTCAGGAAGTTATGATCTGATATGCGCAAATAACGAAAGGAACCAAGATCTTTGGGTTATAACCATGCATTTCAAGTTTCATCAAAATCGAATTAAAATTGTGACCTCTACAGGGTCCACAACCATGATATACAATTTTTTAACAGTATTCGCGTACAAACGGCGGCCATTTTGTATGGCAATTTTGGTCCGATTTTCCCGAAATTCGAACTCAACCTTCCTTACGGTGTAACGGTAATATTATCAACCGTTTTATTAAATCGGATAATAATTGTGACCACCAGAGGGACCACAAGCTAAAATAAGGCGATTTTGCGTATAATCAGGGGCCATAATTCAGGAAGTTACGTTCCAATATGCGCAAATATCGAAAGGAACCATGGTTACAACCATGAATTTCAAGTTTCATCAAAATCGATTTAAAAATGTGACTTTTACAAGGTCCACAACCCATGATATACAATTTTTTAACAGTATTCGCGTACAAACGGCGGCCATTTTGTATGGCAATTTTGGTCCGATTTTCCCGAAATTCAAACTCAACCTTCCTTAGGGTGTAACGGTGATATAATCAAACGATTTTTTAAATCAGATAATAATTGTGACCTCCAGAGGGACCACAAGCTAAAAAGGGTGATTTTTCGGACAATCAGGGGCCATAATTCAGGAAATTACATTCCGATAGGTGCAAATATCGAAAGGAACCAAGATCTTTGGGTTATAAACATGCATGTCAAGTTTCATCAAAATCGGTTCAAAATTGTGACCTCTATAGGGTCCACAAGCTAAAAACGTGACTTTTCGTACAATCAGGGGCCATAATCCATGAAGTTTTCATCCGATACATGCCAATATCAAAAGGAACCGAGATCTTTTGGGGATAAACCTATATTTCAAGTTTCGTCAAAATCGGATAAGAATTGTGACCTGTAGAGAGTCCACAAACAAATTGTGGACGGACGGACAGGGGCGACGACAATATACGTCCACATAAAAATGTGGGCGTATAAAAAATTCATTCGTTTAGTCCGCTTAAAGTTGAGCACAACTCACATACACAAATGTCCACATGCTTTTTACTGCAGCTGCCAGGCAGGATACGCCCACATTCTGCAAGAGGTGGATAGAGAACAAGCTAAAACCCCCAAAAAATTTGTACAATCAGCGACCAGAATCCAGAAGGTTATGGTCTGAATGCACAAATATCAAAATGGGACTGAGATTTTTGGAAAATAAAGAAAGATAACTATTAAGTTTTATCTAAATTGGATAAAAATTGTGACCTTTAGGGGGTCCATGACCTTTGAATTACATACTTATATACAATTTGCATACAAAGACGTCAAAGAGCGGCCATTTTGTCAGACAGTTTCATTTCGACTTTAATGAAATTCCAATTCAACCTTCATTACAGAGGAATGGTGATATATCTAAACGGTTTATAAAATCAAAAAAAAAAATTGTGATCTCCCGAGAATCCTCGAGCTAAAAATGCGATTTTTTGAACAATCTGGGGTTATAATGAAGGAAATTGAGATGTTACGATACATTCAAAGTTGCATCAAAATTGGAACAAAGCTAAAAATGTGATTTTTTCGTAAATCAGGGGCCATAATTCGGGAAGTTTTGATCCAATATACCAATGCAACCAAGATCTTTATGTTATAAATATGCATTTCAAGTTTCATAAAACAATCAGCACAAAATTGTGACCTCCAGAGGGTCCACACAATTTGTGTCCTGTATTTCATACTGTATTGGGAGCAGCCATTTTGTTGGTCAGTTCCAGTCTGATATTCATGAAATTCGAAGCCGACAATGATTATGGTGTGACGGTACACAACCTAGAAATGCGACTTTTCGGCAAAATCAGATATGAATTGTGACCTGTAGAGAGTCCACAACCATGATATACCATATTTTTACACTATTTGCGTACAAACGGCGACCATTTCGTCCGGCAATTTTGGTACGATTTTCATGAAATTCGAATAATTCAGGAAGTTACGATCCGATATGCGCAAATACCGACAGGAACCAAGATCTTTGGGTTATAACCATGGATGTCAAGTTTCATCAAAATAAATTAAAATTGTGACCTATACAGGGTCCACAACCATGATATACCATTTTTTAACTGTATTCGCGTACAAACGGCGGCCATTTTGTCTGTCAATTATGGTCCGATTTTCACGAAATTTGAACTAAAATCTTCCTTAAGGAGGTCAAACGCTGATATAATCAAACGGTTTTTTAAATCGGATAATAATTGTGACCTCCAGAGGGACCACAAGCTAAACAGGGTGATTTTTCGGACAATCAGGGGCCATAATTCAGGAAATTACATTCCGATAGCCGCAAATATCGAAAGGAACCAAGATCTTTGGGTTACAAACATGCATGTCAAGTTTCATCAAAATCAGTTCAAAATTGTGAAATAGGGTCCACAAGCTAAAAACGTGATTTTTCGTACAATCAGGGGCCATAATCCATGAAGTTTTGATCCGATACATGCCAATATCAAAAGCAGCCGAGATCTTTTGGGGATAAACCTATATTTCAAGTTTCGTCAAAATCGGATAAGAATTGTGACCTGTAGAGAGTCCACAAACAAATTGTGGACGGACGGACGTCCGGATGGACAGGGGCGACGACATAATACGTCCACATGAAAATGTGGGCATATAAAAAGGGCAATTTTTCGGACAATCAGGGGCCATAATTCAGGAAGTTACGATCCAATGGGTGCAAATATCGAAAGGAACCAAGATCTTTGGGTTATAAACATATATGTCAAGTTTCATTAAAATCGGTTCAAAATTGTGACCTCTATAGGGTCCACAACCTTGATATAACATATTTTCACACTATTCGCGTACAAACGGCGGCCATTTTGTTTGTCAATTTTGGTCTGATTTTCACGAAATTTGAACTCAACCTTCATTACCATGTAACGGTGATATATTCAAACATTTTTTTAAATTGGATAATAATTCGGGAAGTTTTGATCCAATATACCAATGCAACCAAGATCTTTATGTTATAAATATGCATTTCAAGTTTCATAAAACAATCAGCACAAAATTGTGACCTCCAGAGGGTCCACACAATTTGTGTCCTGTATTTCATACTGTATTGGGAGCAGCCATTTTGTTGGTCAGTTCCAGTCTGATATTCATGAAATTCGAAGCCGACAATGATTATGGTGTGACGGTACACAACCTAGAAATGCGACTTTTCGGCAAAATCAGATATGAATTGTGACCTGTAGAGAGTCCACAACCATGATATACCATATTTTTACACTATTTGCGTACAAACGGCGACCATTTCGTCCGGCAATTTTGGTACGATTTTCATGAAATTCGAATAATTCAGGAAGTTACGATCCGATATGCGCAAATACCGACAGGAACCAAGATCTTTGGGTTATAACCATGGATGTCAAGTTTCATCAAAATAAATTAAAATTGTGACCTATACAGGGTCCACAACCATGATATACCATTTTTTAACTGTATTCGCGTACAAACGGCGGCCATTTTGTCTGTCAATTATGGTCCGATTTTCACGAAATTTGAACTAAAATCTTCCTTAAGGAGGTCAAACGCTGATATAATCAAACGGTTTTTTAAATCGGATAATAATTGTGACCTCCAGAGGGACCACAAGCTAAACAGGGTGATTTTTCGGACAATCAGGGGCCATAATTCAGGAAATTACATTCCGATAGCCGCAAATATCGAAAGGAACCAAGATCTTTGGGTTACAAACATGCATGTCAAGTTTCATCAAAATCAGTTCAAAATTGTGAAATAGGGTCCACAAGCTAAAAACGTGATTTTTCGTACAATCAGGGGCCATAATCCATGAAGTTTTGATCCGATACATGCCAATATCAAAAGCAGCCGAGATCTTTTGGGGATAAACCTATATTTCAAGTTTCGTCAAAATCGGATAAGAATTGTGACCTGTAGAGAGTCCACAAACAAATTGTGGACGGACGGACGTCCGGATGGACAGGGGCGACGACATAATACGTCCACATGAAAATGTGGGCATATAAAAAGGGCAATTTTTCGGACAATCAGGGGCCATAATTCAGGAAGTTACGATCCAATGGGTCGAAAGGAACCAAGATCTTTGGGTTATAAACATATATGTCAAGTTTCATTAAAATCGGTTCAAAATTGTGACCTCTATAGGGTCCACAACCTTGATATAACATATTTTCACACTATTCGCGTACAAACGGCGGCCATTTTGTTTGTCAATTTTGGTCTGATTTTCACGAAATTTGAACTCAACCTTCATTACCATGTAACGGTGATATATTCAAACATTTTTTTAAATTGGATAATAATTTTGACCTCCAGAGCGTCCACAAGCTATAATTCAGGAAGTTACGATCCGATGGGCGCAAATATCGAAAGGAACCAAGATTTTGGGGTTATAGACATGCATGTCAAGTTTCATCACTATTGGTTCAAAATTGTGACCTCTATAGGGTCGACAAGCTAAAAACATGATACTTCGTATTAGGGGCCATAATCCATGAAGTTCCGATCCGATACATGACAATATCGAAAGGAACCGTGATCTTATGGGGATAAACCTATATTTCAAGTTTCATCAAAATCGAATAGGAATTGTGACCTGTAGAGAGTCCACAAACAAATTGTGGCCGGACGGCCGGACAGACAGGGGCGACGACATAATACGTCCACATGAAAATGTGGGCGTATAAAAAGACGATTTTTTCTACAATCAAGGGCCATAATTCAGGAAGTTATGATTCGATATGTGGAAATATCGAAAAGAAACTAAGATCTTTGGGCATGTCAAGTTTCATCAGAATTGGATCAACATTGTGACCTCTAGTGTGTCCACATACTAAAAACACAAAATTGTTCGTACAATCCAAGGCCATAATCCATGCAGTTACGGTCCCATACATGCCAATATCGACAGGACCCAAGATCTTAAGGAGATGAATCTATCTTTCAAGTTTTGTTGAAATCGGATAAAAATTGTGACAACCAGGGGCAACGGCATAATACAGGCGTATAAAAGAACTAATATATGATATGAGAAATAACTTTGCAAATAAATTGCAATTAAATTATGCAATCTCCTATACTGGTTCTAAATTTCATACAGGAACAATATACGTGTAGGTTTCAGTCTCCTAGAAACAATAAAGATACCAGGGTGTTCACAGGTAAGTGCAGATGAAACAACATATGAAATCTGCAATAACAGAAGGTTCTAAATTTCATACAGTAACAATATACGTGTAGGTTTCAGTCTCCTAGAAACAATAAAGATACCAGGGTGTTCACAGGTAAGTGCAGATGAAACAACATATGAAATCTGCAATAACAGAAGTATCCACTTTAAATTTGGGTGTATAAAGTATTATTTAATAGAGAAAGAAAATATGTGGATCTTTAACCCTTAAAATAACAAAAAGATCTTTATTTCTTTTGTCTCAGTGAATGATATTAAAAACACAAACAAAAGACATAAATTTTAATAAAAGATCAAAATTGAGAACTAAAATCTCACTTTTAAAATGTCACAGATTTCCAAAGTAGTTTCCTTAAGATAACCGTAAAACATTTGGTTCAGAGTTTCTACCTGCTTCATGGCAACTTGAGGTTCCTATAGCCCCGTTTACACTTGGCCGCGATAAGCGTGCCGTACTGGGCACGGTACTAGGCCGCGATAAATTTCAAGAAATTGACCAGATTACATAACCGGTCTTGGAACCGTGCCAAACACGCCAAATGTGGGACTCTTCACAGAAAAGTTAATTTCAGTCCCTAAGCAAGATACCCGAATGAAAACAATTATGGCGGTTGATTTTGGTACGTGTGGCCATTTTGACAGAACTGATGACAGAGCTGTCAAAGTTCGCAGGAAAAAGGTCAAGGTTCATTTGGCGCATGCGCAGTAATCGGTGCTCAGACCGGTTAGCGTTTACACTACGAAAAGCACGGTTCCGAGACCACCTCACTTCAGTGGGCCAGATTGGCACGGTACTCAGTACGGCACGCTTGTGTTTGACCCGTTTACACTACAAAAACGGTACCTGGCACGCTTAAAATTTGTAATGTAAACAGGGTTAATGTATGAAAAGTTTTGTCTAACTTAGGATTAGGAACACACACATCAAGCTTATATAGGTCTGCTTTAAATGTCAAATTTGGCATTAGATAAGACACTAGCATACATATACATGCATTTTATATAGGATTACAGATTAATGTATGGTAGGACTATGCATAGTATAAAAACTATTTTTTATACTATGCATAGTCCTACCATATTTTTTTTTAACAATCTAGAGCCGTATTTAAGTTTACTTCAAATTAATTTTTCTCACTCTGGTTTACAGAGATTGTTGGAGGTAAAGCAAGTAGGGGATAAACAAGGCTTTTCACTTCAAATTTTTCCAATTGGAAAGTTTTGGCTTATTGTAGCCAGATATATTTTTCCAAAGATTATGACCACATTTAGCAGAATCTGAATTTTATATATTTTTTTTTAAATTGCTTTTACACTCAAAAACACAAAATTTAATTGCTGCTGAATTGTTGGTGTCATCTATGAAGTTGTTATCTGAATTACTTTTTGGAATACATGCACGAAGATGGGTGCTTTTATTAAAACTGATATACCAAGAAAGGTCGCAAGAATGACAGTCACTGAAAGTTCTCATCAAAGTCTAATCTCAACACCCCTCCGGCAGTTAGCATGAGGTTGGATGAGGTTGTTTTTTTACTTGTATCACCACATATTATAAGTTGCCAAAATGTTCAGAACATTAGCGAAACAATGTAAAGACAAGAACAAGAATGACAGCAGACAGTACTTCTTTCGTTTAGTGAAGTTAATATGGGAGTTAACTCTATTAAAACACCGGGACATGAATACAATCGACAGACCGGGAATATTTCATGTGCCGTGTATCGAGGGCTCATGCCGATAACGATATAATCCTGGTAACGATATAATCCTGGTAACGCAGAACAGAGGTTACGGTTAAATTCTTTAAAAGTCTCATGTTATGGCATGTACATGTAGATTGAATGACAAGTAAAGTCTCCAGCTCGTCAATTTCAGCGCATCGTCATGAGATGGTGAGCAATATAATATCATTTTATTATTAAAATAATAGACAAAAAAGGCCAGTACACTAAGGCCAACAATCAATCACAATAAAATATTATTTTCATGAACAAATTTTTTTCAGCCATATTGAGAAGCCCTTCTCGAAAACAGGTAACTAGATGGTTTTTAAGTGTCATTATTCCACCTCCCACTTTCTTAGAACAGATTTTGTGGAAATTTCGTAGATGACACAATACATATCTGGGCAATTAATTCCATATATGTGATATGTTTTCAAACAACTTAAACCTGTCGGTTTTCATCTGGAAATGGACACCAGTGTCCCAATCTGTATTACACGATGTCACAATAAAACCAAACTTTTATTTTATAAAAAATATGTATAGGTGAAATTTACCTATCGTTATCAAGAAAAGGATGCGAGTCATGCACTGTAAAGGAACAGTTATAGATTATCAGGTGTCACCAAACAAAAAAACTCACACGAAATCTTATAAGGGTTACATGGTTTTGATGTTCACGTCCAAACAACTTAATATTTTGAGCTGAAACTTAGAGACAAGACATTTACACCATTGCTTAAATATCATACGTACACAGACTTTTATTTCGGAGACTGATAAAATTGGGATGGTCCCGTTAAAAAAAAATTGAGATTGACAATATTGGGAATCATTAGGTTTATGTCACCATCTCTTGGCCCAAATTCAATGCTTCACATTGTTAAACTAAAAAAAAAAGATAAATCATTGAGACTTTGTAAAATGTACTGCTATTGCATATTGGAGAGAATACTTTAAGTCTTGAGTTCATTTCTCTGAGAGCTAATGATCGAATTTGACTGGGATCATCGTAATAATAATAGTGACAAACACAATAAAAAATAAAGAAACACGAAACCAGAGGGATGGGGATTATCTTCACAATGACATAAACACACTAATAAATATAAATCAAAACTAGATCTGCTACTGTCCTATGCAGATATGAAAGCTTTCATATTCACAGTCACTTCCTGTCACATGTCATGGGTCATATGAATAATCTGAACAAGAAAAAAAAAAATCATTTAAATCGGTCACCATCTAGTGAAGTTAATGTGATTTTTCGCTCATAAAAAACTTTGTCGACACGAAAAACATCAGAGGCAAAAATCGAATTTTTGAAATATTCAAATACCAAAAATTCCACCTGTATCCCGGCTATCCTGAAATGTATTAATTTCAGATATAGGAGACGCATTGAACATACTATGCCCTATTGTGTTTGTTTACAAGTCCGTAAATGTCGATTTTTCACTATGTTTCATATTCACTTCAAAATGGTGACTACCAGTTGACCTAAATCAAAATTCTACTCTGAACGTTTTTTAGGCCTTCCTTCAAGGATTCAGAAAATATAACTCCCAAGTGTGTAAGTAAAATACCAAAAAAGCCTTACAGACTTTTCATGTTTCAAGATGGTGGCACTTCCGGTTCGATCGACAAACTTCATATTTTGTGTACAAATCAGTAATTACTTATCTAATATCGAAAAAAGAAAGAGGTCATTCTGGCCTATATTTCGTTGATTTTTTTGAAAACTTTGATCCTTAATTTCGTCAAGGGGAGATAATTTAGAAAATTTCTAAACATATTTTTGAAGTCACAGCGGTAAGATCTACTTATATACTAAATTTCATGAAATACTATTAAATACTATTAAAGATGTTGTCAAATTGGTCTAATATACCGGTACTATTAATATAGTATAGTATAAGGTCTAATATACTATTAATAGTATAGTAGTCTAATATACTATTAAAGAAGTTGTCAAATTGGTCTAAACTTCCGGTTTGAAATCACAGCAACGAATTTTCGAAATTCGAAAATGTGAAACTGCTGATGAAAATGATTTTTTTCAAGGTATTCAAAGAAAAAAGATTTAGTAAAATCAGTCACAAAACAATAAAGTTACGACTATGCATTGTCCATTTTGTCGTTCGTAAATTTTGGTGGTTTCGGACTCGTAAAACGTTTTGAAAATATATTTAATCAGGGGGATAGGTAACAGTTTCATAAAAATGGTTAGATTCTGAGAAATCCGATTTGTGGATAAAAAACACAAAAAAAATAATAACAATTTTAACAGAAACAAAAAGCTTTCATATGTAATATGAAAGCTTAATAATCCATGAAAAAATTGTAGCCTGTAAAGTGAGCACAAGCTAAATGCGATTTGTGGATAAAACACACAAAAAAAATAATAACAATCTTAACAGAAACAATAAGCTTTCATATGTAATATGAAAGCTTAATAATCCATGAAAAAATTGTAGCCTGTAAAGGGAGCACAAGCTAAATGTGAATGGACAAATTGTTTGGAATAGTAGGCATACAGAAACCTTTTTATAGCTGTGGCTAAATACCACATTAAGTACCACATATTTTTTAATTATGGTGGTTTTACCTTATTAAACGCTAATTTGGCAATTACATTAATTATTTAATAAATTTCAATGTTTTATACTATTTATAGATTATATTTCCACTTTATGTTTAATATAATCCAACTGAATCAATATTTAGAAATTTAGATACGGTGAAAATGTTATTGTGACCAATTTAAAAAGGCCTTACGTGGTTCATTGGGACTACTGGATAGATATGAAATGAAACAAGGCTGTTAAAAACGTGGCATAATAATCCAATGCTGATATAATAGTACCACGTTCGCTTACTGCTTCTATACAAATGGAACGTGGTACGTGACTTTGGCTTTTTTTGCAAATTATCTTGATTATTTAATCCATTTTAAAAATAACCCTACGTGGTAATTATGAAACAAAACGTGGCAGGTACAAATGGGGTATAATAAAATATGTGGATGATGATACGAGAGTACCATGAGTTGATATCAGGGTTCAATCTAGTCTAAAACCAATGAGTAGCAAATTTTTGTGACATTCACATTTTGGCTAATGAATTCAAAATTTGATTAGCATTTGATCAGATTTGAGGAGCAGTAAACCGTACCGTACATAACAAAAAATTGCAATTCTGATAAACAAACAATATCATAATCTTTAGTCTTGTTTTATTATTCATTTACATGTACATGTAACACATAACAAATAAACAATTAACATTAATAATATTAACAATCAAATAACGTGTCTTAGTTCGTATTGGACAGCTCTAATACGTGGATCAGATATAATGTGTTTGGTTAAATTGTCTGCCTTGATTGCCGATTCTGTGGTTCCGACAATGAATACTCTACTGAAATTTCTTGAGCAGTTTATGTTCATACTAAGCACAAAGTTTGCAGGAGACTTTATTTACATTATACCGGCCGTTTTGTATCCACGAATGTACCATGGCTAATTTTATTCCATTTGTTTGTCTTTTCGAGCTAGCAGACGATGCCCATTTATCTTAGCACGCGCTCACAGTATTCTTAAATAATCAGATGGACAAAACTTTGGTAACTTCGCTAAATTGCATACTGGATAATTTGGACGTCCGGGACTATTTTCTCATACCAACGTCCAACCGTCAGTGATTTGCCTTAGGACGCGATCTCGGTAGTTTTTATCCAAATGAAGTGTTTTCTTCCAAAATATAATGCAATTTTGGGTTAATAAATAAAATAATTCTATCGCCTTTACTGTGATCTGAATCGCTTTTTTCAATGAGATACCACTTAAATTGAACCTTGGTTGATAGTTAATAATGTGGTATGTAGCTTTGGTACCAGGTGCTTTTTAATTATTGGGATTTTACATTATTTGAAGCAGATTTTGCAAATTATGTTGATTATTTCATTCATTTTGATGTTATATATTTTCAAGGTAGAATAGAAATGAAATGAAATTGGGATTGACGTCCTACTGTTCTGCTCCAAACTGGGCAAATGAAGACATACATAGTTCTACACAATACAGTATGCTACGAGTGAAATTTTGCACAGACAGTGACACTACAGCCTACTCTTATATTGAATTCCAACTGTCAAAGGATCTTTTACGTGCACACCAATGTGTAGGCTACACATGACTTCGTCCTATCCGAAAGACTAGAAAGCTGTCCATGTCAGGCCTCTGTCCTGCATCACTGACCAGGGGAACCACCCCTGAAAATATGGATGAACAATGCAGGGATCAAACACACAACCTCCAGGTTAGGGAGTCAGCATCTTACCCACTTAGCTAGTTCCTTTTGGACCTATCTTTGAGCGAACGATATTCGCTGACAGTTCCTATCCGGCCTTATTTGACACAACAATTCTTTATTTTCCACCAAAATGAATATTTCCTCACTATATATGACTCAATTTATAATAATTCAACTCCATTAAGTCAAGTAAAATTTAGCGATGAAATAAACATGCGGTTTGCGCATGTCCAGGTCTCATTTGATGTATGCTTTTAATCACAGAATTCTACTTGAAAATAGTGTTGAATCTCTATAAATGTGTGTCAGCTGTGGCGAGAAATGATTCCTTTGCCTTTGCCGTGGTGAATAAAGTAGAATCAAGGTGAAAAATAGTAGATGAAAGGATTCCAAAATAGCCTTAGAACACAGGTGGGGAAGAACGGTATTTTCATACCGCAGCTATAGAAGGCCGGATTGGAACTGTCAGCGATTATCGTTCACTCAAGGACAGTTCCAAAAGGAACTACCACTTGACTTAGCCACCGTGATCCCCAGGTAGGTAGATAAGAAATCTCATTGATTTGAATATCATCGACATCATTATTATCATTGATTCAATGAATCAATGAACACCTTCGCATGTGCACTTACTTCGTGTAGTCTTCTCGCCGTTGTATAAAATATCTTTTAAGTATGGTTAGTTCTTGGATGTTGTTATCTACCTCCCATGATATAAAATCTACCTTTTTAAGTAGTTTTTTCTCGTGATATTTCAATCTTCTGACCATGTTTACATTCAACACGTGTTTACAAATCAACAGGAAGGGAAGAAAACTTGGGCAAGGGAAACAACCCGAAAATTGTGCAAGGAATCAGACCATAATTTAAAATCACTCTTTGATTGGTTGAAAAACAAAATATTTGTTTTAGATTTCTGTTTGTGATGGCAATCTGTCTTCGTCAATAATATTACTTCAAAGATATAATCGACACAGTAAACCAACTTTAAACTCAAACTAGACCTGCATGCAGGAATGACGGGTTTCACTGGTGCCAAGTTACTCTTTAACATGTCACTTTCGGTGCCAAGTTACACTTGAACATATGTCACTTCCGGTACCAACGAAACCACTAAACAGGTTTCCAAATTAACATTGCACACAAATAAAATGGACGTAGAATCAACCAATCAATCCAGCAATATCAAGTCATTTTATACATTTGTTACTTGTAAATGATCTTGACAAAATTAAATTACTTCCGGTGTTAATGAAAATGTTCAATTAGTCTTATGAAATCAGAAATGGCATACGATATCATATAGTGACAATTTTATGTAAATCGAATAATAATTGCCACTTTTAAAGACCAAAAAACTTGAAAAGTGACTTGTAGAAAATCTGCTATTTCTCTGCAACCGTACAAGTTAGAAACCATTTAGTGGTATCTGTATGATCGTGTGGGTTCATTCTATTTGTTGATTGGCATCAAATACCATAATTTGAAAAAGATTTCAAAACAGACTCATTTGAATAAAATAACTGTTTTGAAGGCTAAAAATTCAGTTTTTGCCAAAATGACGTTACTTCCGGTGATAATGAAAATCTTAAATTACTTGTATGAAATCACAAATGGCATTAGGTATAACATGGTGTAACATTTATGAAAATCGAATAATAATTGACACGTTTATGGCCCCGAAACCTTCAAAAGTGACCTGTAGAAAACCGTCTATTTCTCGGCAACCGAACAAGTTAGAAACAATTTTATGATATCTATATGACCATATGAGTTGTATTTATATGTGAATTTAAACCAAAAGTTAAAATTATTAATACATATTAAGTTATTCATGGTTGAATAAAACATTGATTTAAAAAGTTTAAAATGCAGTTTTTGACCAAATGACGTCACTTCCGGTGTCAATTTTAAATTGTAATCAACTTGATATGACGCTACATGCTTTTTGAATCAAATGATGTCACTTTTATAAAAATCCAATCATAATTGACTATTTTACAGGCAAAATAACGAAAACAGTGACTTGTACAGAACTGTCCATTTCTTGGTAACTGCTTATATTACAAACTAATTTTAACATACATTTTCTTCGTATGGATTATAGCTACAAGTTTATAAAAGTTACGAAGAAATATTTTAAAATCTGAAAAGCCTGAATAGGTTGTAAATGGGTCAATTTTACACCATTTTTAGCCATTTAATCGAATTTGCTCGAAAATGAAATCGAAATTAAAAAAACTGCTTCCGCCATTTTTTGCGCCTTGAAAGGGCACTCTCTTTGAGTCAAATAATTTTTCCAAAAAATAATATTTGTTTTCGAAAAATGGTACCTAACTGTCAAAATTGTAGTTTTTGGTAAAATTATGCCACTTTCGGTGCCGACAGATAACACTTCCGGTAATAAAAAAAATGACAATTGAGACAACGAAGCATATGAACTTTGTTTTATACAAATCGAACAATAAAAAATTAATCTAGGACTGAAAAACTGAATTAGCCAATAGTGGCCAAGGAAAATTACTGAGACAAAATTTTTTAACATTTTTGCACTGAGCAGATGACTCTTTAATTCTGTGCACAATACGACTAAAAAATATTCATAAATAAAAAAGTTTTTTGTAAAAATTTAAATTTTCGAAATTTGGCGCCTAATATCTTCGAAGATTTGCCGAAAATCAAAAATCGAAAGTAGCGTAGCTATGTGCCCTGTCTCAGGCTATGCCAAAATGTATCGAAAGTTAAAATCCAATGATTATTGATAAAATTACTGCAATATTTTCAAAAACGATAACTTCGGTGATTTCGGACATTTCGCATTGTCGCAGAACGTTCAAAATAGCTTTATCCTCTAAGTCACACCCACTTTCCTAGTAAAACCGAAGAAATCGTAACGATGCGACAAGCAGTTGCTGAGATCTACTCAAGACAAAAGAAGAATAATAATAATAATAAGAATAATAATTTTAACAAAAACAATAGTGTTTCACACAAGCTTCGCAGTGTGAAACCCTAATTATTTTTAAAAAGAAAAGAAATCGACTTTCGCAATAGCAATTGAGTCGCATTATAGATTCTCGTATCGCTAATTATATCGACATATCACAATAGAACAATCTCCATATATTTTGTTTTACCTAAATCAAAATGTTGCCGATTTGAATAATGTTTCGACCAAACGGATGTTATCATTTATGTTATTTGAGTTCCCTAAAATATCTTTGAGAATTTTTTAAAATATTCCAGAAGAGCCCACCCCAGCCCCACCCTTCTGGAAAATCCGGATATTCTCCAAATGGAACATTTTTTAAAATATTCTTTAAGAGAACCGATGCATATTCATGTATTTGTATAAGGATACAGAGACTGAAGAGATGTTTTATGTTCATAAATGATGATCATAATGTTAATCGCTACGGCATAAATATACGCTGTGATCATTAGAAACCAGAAGAGCGTTAAGTCTTTATTGTCGTTGGCGTGGGAGTAATTTTTAAGACACGACCTTATGTGTATTACCTTACAAAATAATCGACGATAATCCGAGCATATAGTAATTAATATAAAAAAGACAATGGCGGCAATGTTTATCAACCTCAAATTAACATCGATTCATGCGGTTCCCACGCTTTTCAAATCTCACTTAACAAAAAATGCGGACATATTAAAATATTCCATTTGTACATTGTCATGAACACTAGAAGAATAAACGTAAAGGCGTATCAATTGAATTTAAAAGGCACGTGCCTCGAACCCCCCACTTCACAAGTTTCAATACTTCTATGGCGGGATTGTTGATGCGCGTGCAGGGTCGATAGATTCAATAAAGCAATCAATCTTGAGTAATAACTGAGCATTTAATGATAAAGCAAACGCTTTCGTTGCAACGCTGTAAGAGGACAATGCATAAGAACAAGCCAATCAACAGGTAACAGTGGCAGGTAGGAATTAGGGGGTCGCAAGGGGACACATATATGATCAGGAATTAAGTCACCTCCAGAGCTTAACGTTATAAACCTCTTATTTACACGACTTAAAAGTAGATTCGACGTACATTCTGAATACTTCAAAAGCAACAGAGTGAGCTTTAACGTATATCGACGTTTTACTGTCATTTTTTTTTTACGTATCTAATTTTGCCCAGTGGCGTTTTACCCCGTTCTTCGTTGAATTCCAACTGCCACGTATTTCTTTATATGTTCACTGCCAATTTTATATAGGTTGTGGAACGAATTCCTACTGTTTTTCGAATTTCAACTGCCAAGGGATCTTTTACGTGCTCTACTAATTTGTTAATGGATGTTCCGTCCAATCTGAACGACTAGACATTTTTCCAAGTGAGAATCGGGCTTGAAAACTCAGTCCACATTGGGATCCCAACCCCGGGCATTCTGGATGTCCTAATCAAACAACTACCGTGACCCTTATGTCAAAAGGAAACTGTTACTGTTATTTTGATATGAATATTTGACATTTAACATTAGCAAAACTTGAGTTGAGATCGAAACTAATTTTCACCCTTAACCCATATCTTCGGGGATTAATCCAAGCCTGGTTTCCACTTGCCAGGGATGGTGCCTGTTGGATTAACAATGAATGTGCACCTAGATGTTAGGGTGGGACGAAAAACTGAGATCCACTCGTGTAAGCATGTAAAAACCATGGGCTGACAATGAATCTGTACCTAGTGGTTAGGGTGGGCAGAAAAAAACGAGATTCACTGATGTACGCCTGTAAAAGAAACTCTGGGCTGACAATGAATATGTACCTAGTCGCTAGAGTGGGATGAAAACCCCCGATCTACTCGTGTACGTACTGGTGGCGTGCACGTAAAGGAAACCTTGACATGGAAATCGGTGTTGAGTTGGTGGTGACCATCCAAAAAACTACACACATCACCACTCCAATGGAAAAGACCATATTAATACTGAAGCACTGCATTGATTAGATGTTAAACCCCATTGTATTCCAGGATTAATTTTTATTGTAAGAAAGTATATTTCATTTCTTCTGCGAAAGAATAAAATATTTCTGAGCATGATTCAAAGGGAGAGGGGGTGTGGGGACTAGGGGATGTGGCATGTAGACGGTTCCGCGCCCATTTGCCTACAAGGTAACAACTTGTTTCCCGTGACTAATCCAGGTAAGAACAATGTTAAAGTACCGAGATGAGCATCGATTATCGTGATAAAGAAGAGGAAGTTGCAATGTAGATATAAGTTACAAAAAGCTCCACAGGGGAAAGGTTCTGTTGTTTGTCTTCCATTGATTTTGTTCCGACTTTTCCCTACTGATAAAATTATATTTATGACCATCTTTGTTCTAACCTCATTATGAAAATAAATAAACTTGCTTTGTTTGAAGTTACCTCCATTAAGTATGGTTTTTATTTCAGTATTTTAAATCTTGTAAATAAAATCCACGAAAGCATGTGTACATGTTACAATTTATTATGGAGAATGAATAATATATCTGCGTTGTTAATTGTCTTTATGGTGTATGTCCTGTTTTACTTATTTGCCTGACTTGTTTCATAAAATATGTTGTGCTACAGGGCGTCATTATTCGGTATAATGGCGGGGGTTGCATGGTCGCAGACGTGGATCCAGGATTTTTTGCATGGGGGGGGGGGGGTGTCTAGGTTTGATAATTGCGGTGGGCGAAGGCGCTCAACCAATTAATGGAGGGTTTGGGGGCCCTCCCCCAGAAAAAATTGGTAAATTTGATTCAATTTGGTGCATTCTGACGTATTTCTGGAAAATTACAGGTCTAAAAATCGCCAATAAAATCGCCTAAAAATTTTTCATGCCTGAGCAGGGGGGGGGGGGGGGCGGACCTACTGGACCCCCCCTCCCCCTGGATCCGCGCCTGCGGCCGAACGGTTCACACGTGCGTGCTGTACCGTAAAGCCTGTCATTGAGTCAACTGACGTGGTTTTGAATCCCCGGTTGTACGTGATAAGGAGTAGGGTGGCAAGTCCAACCTCGTGTGTTCTCTCTCTCTCTCTCTCTCCCTCTCTCTCTCTCATAATGGACTACGGGTGTAATGGAGCCTACGTTCAGAGCTGAACAAGACATCCAACGAGACATCCCCTTACGTTCACCCAACGCCCAGCTTAGGCATGGGACCGAGGGCCCCGCGGTTCAGGGAAAAAAGAGAACAAAATTCACGATGAAAGTTTCACGGTAATTGATCTAGCGGCGCGATGGCACAAACGGAACAATCCCTCAACCTTCTCGGTGATCGGTGGGGTCACTTTTTATATCAGTTCCCCGTCGTTTATGTCATTTCTGCGCATAGTATGTCATTCGAAACTGAATAGAATTCGAATGTGATCAGATAGTGTGTTACGCATGTTTGTCATTCAAAAAGATATAATCTTTTCGTCGCAGTAGGGGTCCCGCGATTCTAGCTAGGCCCAGGGCCCCGCTCCGGATAAGCTGGGCTTTGCGTTCACCTAAGAATACACAAAGCACACAACTTTGAAAACACACAATCATACAATGTAATAGCGTTTAATGTTGCATGAAATCGATACATCGTGTCGTCTTTGACTAGATTGATACTGACTCAAGTATCTGAAAGCTTTTTGTACACAATCTGAGTTCTAATATCATAATCCAACAATAATCAATAACCATATTGTATGCAACCATTTAAAAGAGTAAACCTACATAATAGACATTTAAAATAGATCAATATCCTTTATCTTTCAAGTTATTTTAGTATTTTTGAATATATAGTCATCATGTAAAATTTTACTTAATTTATTACATAAATATTTATTGGAAAATAAAACACGCCCAAAGGCACTTTAATACTCGATAAAGTAAGTTTAACATAATATATATTTATTTACCTATTGAGAATATGATATATGCACATTTTTATACTGTTATCTTTTTGATAACTATCTTTTACAAATTGATCATTATTATGAAGTTTTCTATTTCGAGCAAGTTAATTAAACAGGAAGAAAGTTAAACTTGTAGGTCTGTTATTTTGTATTTTTATACGTGGAATATTTAGCAGAAACCAGAAATGACGTCAGATCGTAATTTAAGAACACCGGAGATAACAATTACCGAAACCATGTTACGATAGCAATAGCACAAACTACAGAAACTACCCGCTTGCAGAATGACATTATGAACAACCATTACACAAACAGGAGTGTTATCGATTTAAGGTTGTAACAAACGTCCGGCAATATAATTCCCTTTAGGATTTAGATACCCCCCCCCCTTACCATTGGTGCAGATAATAAGTATAATATGTACGCTAAACTCCCATTCCATTTCTGCCGGGATCCTTACAAATGCAATTCTTTCTATTGGTTCCCAATGACCACAAGGGCAGATTTTTGTATTGTAGAGAGGGTCATCATGTTTATTAGAGAAAAGGGCCCACAAACTTTGCTTTATACACTATACAGCAAATTTAATGAGGCTTAATTGCAAGCTTTCTGATCTTGAAAAGGCTTCGTTGTCATTTTTACTCTATTTCTGGAACTGAAAAAAAAGTGAAATTTCTTACGTATCAGTCGAACCTCAAAATGGTGATTTATGATTGAGTTGCCCAGCTTTTATAAGTTTCGGGTTGCTCTCCTTTGATATTCAGCATGAGGAAACTTCGGTCACGCTTCAGTAGCGCCGAACGGCACTTGGTTCGCTATCAAGGATGCACCTGTTCTGTCTCGTTAGTTTTTCGTGCCTGATTGACCCTAAATTATATTATTGTCAACGGAGAGACTTGGTTCACCTATTTAATTATGATTTGAGAGTATCGCTATTTGCTATAAAAGATGAGTTGTTGGACCTATATCATAATATATATGAGAGAACATGTTATATTGTTCGTGGATTATATGGGTGAAGGTGGAGCATTTTGCAGATGTCACCTCACACTGTGATTTTTGTTTAAATGTAGTGATTATATAAAACAGTAGCATTGGTCGACATTCTTTCAATGAAACAGTGGACAAATAAACAAATAGGTCTAGGCAGGATAAAAGAAAAATACCTAGGACAACACATGCACAATATTAAAACGGGGGTAAAACTGAGAAAAAATTAAAACCCCTACAGAAAGTACTGTTGAACGCGAACACGGCACAAGGATGTTCCTAGATAAAAAAAAATCATCTCTCAACCCTCCGTGTTTCATCAGTATATCTCAACGTTTTTAGCTACGTTTCTCGTAGCTATAATAGGATGTTTCCTGCTCTAACTACTCCTTAAAATCCTCAAAATCCAGGTAGTTATCTTTTGGATCAGGAACTAGTTCCAACCAAACGGCCACTCATCTGCTTCTTGTTGTTCTTGTATTTGATTAGTATTACACTTGGTATGCTTGTTCCTTGGACAATTGCGCACTGATTGGGGTCTTCGATTTTTGATATGACGTCACAATTCCAAAGTGTCTGTGGTGTTCCTGGTCCATAGTACGGGCCTACTTGTTAATGATAAATCAGTAACTCATCTGCTTCTTGTTGTTCTTGTATTTGATCAGTATTACACTTTGTATGCTTGTTCCTTGGACAATTGCGCACTGATTGGGGGTCTTCGATTTTTGATATGACGTCACAATTCCAAAGTGTCTGTGGTTTTCCTGGTCCACAGTACGGGTCTACTTATTAATGATAAATCAGTAACTAGATAGCTATAGATACCGTCTATGGACATGCAGCACATTAGATATCAGGTTGTTTCAAAACAGATGAAAAGATGAACTTAAAAATATTATTATTCAATCAAAACCGACATCATGTGCACTAGATCCCATCCCAACTAGTCTTTTCATTCAAGTCTTAGATGTTCTCCTTCCAGTATTAACCAAAATAGTCAATACCAGCATGAAGCTTGTAATCGTGCCTCAGTCGTTTAAACATGCAATTATAAAGCCTCTTCTCAAAAAGCCATCTTTGGACCCGGAGCTATTAAAAAATTATCGTCCAGTTTCAAACCTACCCTTCATTTCTAAAATTCTTGAAAAGGTCATCAAAAGGCAATTGGTTAGCTATTTGGATATAACTAATTTGTGGGAAAAATTTCAATCTGCATATCGGACTGCACACAGTACAGAAACTGCTCTCAATTGTGTTTTAAATGCAGCTATGGAATCTGTTGATAAAGGTGAGGTGTCAAGGTGAGGTACTACTAGATCTGTCAGCCGCCTTTGATACGATAGACCATATGAAACTTCTACAGGGTCTCGAGTTTGAATATGGAATTAGTTCCACTGTTTTAAACTGGTGCTCATCATACTTATCCCAAAGATCGCAAGCTGTTGTTGTTAGACAATCTGTGTCAAATCCCGTAACCCTAACATGTGGTGTACCCCAGGGATCTGTTCTTGGACCAATCCTATTTTGTCTTTACACCAAACCTCTCGTAGACTTGTTAAATCGGCACTTGATCACACATCACAGTTACGCCGATGATACTCAACTGTTTAACAGTTTCCTTCCATCACACACAAGCCAAGTTGCTGCTTGTCATCAATTGGAAAATTCTATAGATGATGTCCAAAAATGGATGGACGATAACATGTTAAAACTAAATTCTGATAAAACCGAAGCAATTCTTATTGGTCCTCAATCTCGACTTAAGAAGTGTAAAGTACAGTCCCTAAATATAAATGAATCTATCATTCCTTTCACTTCATCTGTTAAGAATCTCGGAATTCATATTGACAATGGAAACACATGTCAGTTATTTGTGTAAAATATCTCATTATCACCTTCGAAATATTGGATCCATTAGACATCTTATCACTAGGGATGCAGCTGCCACACTTGTTCGGTGCATGGTGATGTCTAGACTGGACTACGGCAACAGTCTTTTTATAGGAACCTCCAAGCAACAAATTCAACGCCTTCAGCAAATCCAGAATAAATGCGCCAGAATCGTAACGAGATCTAAACAAAGATGTCACATATCCCCTGTTCTAGATTCCCTCCACCGGCTAAGGATTTCAGAAAGAATCGAATTCAAAATCTTGTGCCTAACCTACCAATCAGTGTCCAAAATGGCTCCAACCTATCTACAAGAACTTGTACACCCATATGTTCCTTCACGACGTTTGCGCTCTTCTGATCAATTACTACTTAAGACTCAAATTTACAATTTAAAGACATTTGGTGCTCGGTCATTTTCCTACGCTTCTGCAACTCTTTGGAATAATTTGCCATTCAAACTCAAAAATGCTAAAACATTAAGTTCGTTTAAATCAAACCTCAAGACCTATCTTTTCAAACGTGATAATTAGTGAAATTCTGTTTTTGAGTGATAGTGTATGTTCGTTGTGTGGTCAGCGCTTTGAGCATACCCCATTTGTGGTGTGGATTTTAGCGCTATACAAGACTCATTATTATTATAAAACAGCTAAAGTTATTCTTTGTGGTTAAAGTATATGATCATTTTTGAAAGTACACTTTCGTCAACGAAAATCAAACAAACATACAAATGTGACAAACAACCATCACAAAAGCTATATCAAACACAAAATGTCAGTTATTAAATATATAAATATCGGATCTAGTATACGATGTATGAATTATATTGAAATATGGACTAGATAGTATACAATATTAGAAGTAGTACATTATGTATCATGCGACGTGTATATTGAATTTGAATAATGTGTATCAATCTAAACTAATTCACACAGTTTAAAAACGTTCATAAACTATAATGAAAAATTATTTTTCCCGTATACGCTTCCCTCACCCATATTGAGAAAAGCCGAGTATGATGAAGAATGCTTAAGACCTCATTGCGCGTAAAGAAGGCTTTTGTTGACAACGTCAAAAATAAAATAATATATATTTTTGCAGGAGGCCCCCTAGAGTTTGCGCCCCTATATATACTAGGCTACAGCTTATCGAACCTATATTATGTAAATCCGTAGACATTTAGAATCAGAATTATTTTGTGATGTAACTTTATCGGGCATAATGATAAATGCAGCAGGACCGTTACCACACCTATTATTTGTGAAGCACAAATTTCATTGGTAACATAACTATCAACAAATTATAGTTGCATTTCCGGCACGGTATACAGGACAGTTCCATCACAAAGATAATGTGTGCTATTAACACAACTGGGATTACGAAATACATTGTAGTTTGTGGCGTATCTTTAATTGGAGAAAAGAAAACAGGCGTGGAATCGCTGAGTAAACTACAATAAAACAAAATCAATATAAAATTTTTGAAGTAAATAATGTTGTTGATATTGGATGTGAATAGATCAGGAAAATATTTACATACTTAGATTTAGGATTAGGTTTTATAAAATCAACATAACGGGGACAAAATTATATCGCGCGAAAATTTAACGCGCAGTGGATGATCGGTAAAACCATTTCGGGTATGAAAAATGTTCTTTAATGTTATAAGTGCAAGTGGGCAACGCTGCTTGACACAAGTTGCCTTAAACGGCTATTATGGAAATCACGTGACTGAGTAGGTAAGACGCTGGAGGTCGGGTGTTCGAACCCAAACTGCAATCTGTTTCACAGAGAATTACTTAGGAATTAACTCTGTAACAGATGAGTGTCCATAGCACGTGCGTTGACTGCAGTCATTGGCTCAACGGCTCGTGCAATGTTTACTTAACACCTAACTGCTTCGGGCAAAATGACGCATTTTACTCATTTTAATACCCATTTACACTTAATAGGAAATATTTTTTAACTTCAATTACTTCAAACGTCTTTATTTATTTTTCTGTTACCTCAAAAAAATGTTTGAGAATTTAATTTGTCGGAGTAAAAAAGTTAATATACCGTACTAATTAAGCCTCGCCGATGTCATGCTTATCAGTGATTGTAGCGGCCAAGCGAATATTCACTGCGGGATCAGTTTGCCCAAACTGATCCCGCAGTGAATATTCGCTTGGTCGCTACAATCACTGATACAAACTGATCCCGCAGTGAATATTCGCTTGAATTCGTAAGTAATTCTCTGAAAAACAGATTGTCAGTGTCACTGATAAGCACGACATCGACGAGGCTTAATAAGTACGGCATATTAACTTTTTTACTCCGACAAATTAAATTCTCAAACATTTTTTTGAGGTAAAAGAAAAATAAATAAAGACGTTTGAAGTATTTGAAGTTAAAAAATATTTCCTATTTAGTGTAAATGGGTATTAAAATGAGTAAAATGCATCATTTTGCCCGATGCAGTTAGGTGTTAAAGCTCCAATAGCATTTTTTTTAAGTTATATTTTTAAAATGTATTAAAATAAAGCCCAAAAATAGATTGAACTTATAAACAGTCCTACCTTGTTAAAGAATAATCCTATTAGTCCTATAATTCACTATTGCCAGTTGAGAAATTGGCAAAAATATCATTTTCAACTTCAAATTCAAACGTTTGAAGATGGCCGTCCATGGAGAGGAATGGGAAAACAAGGGAGGTAATTGAGTAACTATTTCCTCAATCAATCTGTGTCAGCCTTTCTAATGCCCAAAAATTTTGCCCATGATCGTATAGTAGTGAGTTGACAACCCTTTGAGCAAAAGACATAGAAATAATTATGTTTTGACTTTCTTAGAAAATATGAAATTGGAATTTTAAGTAAACATTGCACGAGCAGTTGAGCCAATGACTGGCGCGGTGAGCAGTCAACGCACGTGCTGTAGACACTCATCTGTTACAGAGTTAATTCGTAAGTAATTCTCTGTGAAACAGATTGGTTCGAACCCTGTATTGGCCAAGAAAGTTCATCCAGATTTTCCGGCGTGGTTTCCCCTTATCAGTGATACAGGACGGATGTATGTCTAGTCATTGGGATGGGACCAGTAACCACGCTCCCATGTACAAATTGGAGTGCAGGTAAAAGATCCCTTGGCAGCCGCTGCCCGCACAAAATTTTCCACACAGCACACTGTATGGCGTAGCTCGTCTTCATTAACCCAGTAAATTGTAGGAGTAAAGCAGTAGGACGTTAAATAAAATAAAACCAAGTACGAACAATCCAAACCATTAAACAGAATTCGAAGTCCTAAAAAAACGTTATAGGCAAAATAGTGTAATCAGCAAATGGACTGCTCCCCGTGTACAAAATACACGACAAACAGTGGTAACAGGTGTCCGGAAGAGTAAGCTTACCCTGCCTGGCGCCACACCCGCCATAGCTGCACCCCATTTCATTTCATTTTAATAAACGCTATTCGGTGAGGGGTGTATAGCGAAAATTTGAATTACAGTAGCCTATGTGGGGTGGAGATGGGAGGATGTGTAAGACATGAAAAGCCTTATGTAACAATACTTTGACCATGTCCTGTTTATATCGTCTGCCGTGAATTTCAATTAATTGATGTTGTTATCTTGCCGTGAAAGGTCCTAATATCTAATATTTAAAACACGATTTGCATTTTATCATCAGTACCCTATATAGATTCGGGTGTCATTTTGTAATGATCAAATAAAAATTTATCCTACACAAATTGGAAGTAATTATTAAAGGCCCATCCACAAACGACAAAATAATCTAAAAAAAACCCCGTGTATATGAGGTGCACTATATAGGCTATGTATATAATAAGCAGGCGTAAGCGACTGATGTTCAATTTGAACTGTTCATGTAGGCCAAGGCTATTTCACCGAACATAATTGATTTTTGTTCAAAAATGGAATATAAATAACTTTACATACATTCATATTACATAATTGTGGGCTTTTAGATCCATCTTGTCTATTTCAAGTTTCCAAAATAGGCTAGTGCCATAGCCTACGCTTTATTAACAAAACATTCGAATTACCGCACAATAGGTCTCTCTCTTTTAATTTAAAATGTAAGCTTGTCATGAAAAGTGGTTTCGGGGCTTCTGTATAGCCAATATATTCCCTACAAATAACTTTAATATTGTATATTTTAAAAGAAATTCTTGATAGTGTTGTTTATTTTATATTCCAAAACGTTAAAACTTGAAACTATTGCAGAAAGTTTCAAGATTTGAGCTTCGATCAGCACAGCATCATCTTGGATAAACATCCGATAATGATCAAACCGCACACGACAAGGGGGGAAAGCGAATGACATAATAAATAGGGTTTGTCGCGTTCAAGTCGTGTGACTGATCGTGCGCCGATGATGCGTATCGCCGTTGCGTTCATGGTGAGCCGGGCTCTATAATTTTGTGATTTGTGTAAAGACACACTGCCTCATTTCAGCGGAGACTGCGCAGCAGTAAAGAGGTCGATAAAACTGCTCCTGTATTTGTGCAGTGTGTCATTAACATTTGTACAAACTCTATCTGTAAATGGCAAAAATATGGTTTAGTCAGGTTGTGAAATAAGAAAACCGAATTTTCGATTTAAGAAAAGTTCACTTTGTTTAAATGAAGTACCCGCTTCTTGTGTAGTGATATCCGAGACGCTGGTCGGAACTACAATACGGCACGAGCAAACTTTATTGTATAGTGGGGTAATGTGGAAAGTTTGTTTTTGGGGGTGAAGACTCGCGGACTTGTTAGTTGAAATAACTGTAAATAAGTTGGATACCAATGGCTGTACAGAGTTGTGATTTATTTATGTGATCGTTCAGGATTTAAATTCACTGTGTGGAGTAATATGCAGCGGTTCTGTTGGATTATTGTAGTGTTTTTGCTGCTAAAATGTGTCTCAATCGGAGGTGAGTGATAGCGCATTCCATTATAGAAATTGGGGTATATGGCCTCATTGAATCCATACACTGTTTACGGTACACGGGAGGGAAGAACGTGTTTCGCGTTTTATCGCCAAATTTCTTCACAAAGGATTCTTGTTTCTTCGTTAAAAGTTTGAACTTTTTCTTTGGATAAAATACATACGTTTATCTTGTTATCACTCCAGAGTTTAAACGGAGTTATTTTTGACTGTATTGCCGATATCTTACCGTAAACTGAAAGGTATTACAATCGGCCCTTTGTGTCATTTTCGGCTTATCAATGCGACTCTCATGTCGTGACGATAGGTAAAATAACAGTTTCTAAATAGGTGTAGATTTTGGCAATTTAATTTTCGGTAATGGAATTACAGTCTGAAAATAATATAATTTGGTGATGATTATGTTGATAAATTTATTAAAGGATGCTTTGAAATTCGCTAATAAAATTTCGTGATTTGATTTTTTTCGCTGAAACAAAATGATACATTATTAAAACTTTTAGCAGAGGATGTTGTCATTCGATATGAAAACTCTCTTTGTAAAGAAAAAAACTGTAGTGGGGGTAAAAAAGGACATAAATCTGAAACAGCCGTCAAGCCAACTAGTGAGCTATGGCTATGTGATGTTATGATAAATTTTAATTTCGATAGTGTCGCGCGTCGCTACACGGCAGATGTTTTAAACGAAGTATAAGGGTAAAAAGGATCAAGTCGCAAACGCCATATGGCAAGTTAACGGGCTTTTCCCACGCTGTGTGTATGATGTAGTCTACTTGTCGTTAGAAAGACCGACACACGAGTAGAAATACATCTTATGACTTCTTGGATTCGGATCGCATAATTGTAAAAGAACTAGTTTATCTTTGCACAAAAAATCAGAAAAAAATAAAACACACGTACCGGTATCTGAAAGCAGATATATTTTTATTTTACAGTTTTTACTTTCAAGTTCAAATTTATTCTTTTTTCTAAATAAAACTTGATAATATGAAGTCTTACTATGAAGTCATG
The DNA here is from genome assembly GCA_036850965.1 of Patella caerulea. Lineage (NCBI taxonomy): Eukaryota > Metazoa > Mollusca > Gastropoda > Patellidae > Patella > Patella caerulea. The sequence goes on along the minus strand of JAZGQO010000001.1, from coordinate 40,328,312 downwards.
TGAAATGAAATTGCACTCCTTGCAAATATCTTTTGAACATTTTGCACGAAGAACCGGCACTGAACTCAACTAAAGTTGTAACTTTAAAGAAATCGGAGCATAGTGTTTGATGTCCAACACTTATCACGAAATAATCACAAAATTCCTTAAAAACAATTATACAAAGATTATACATGTACGTCCACCCCATCTCATCTCTTCAACCAAACAATTAATTGAATATTAATCATTAATTTCCCAGCAAGAGTAAATACATATGTATGTGCAGGAGTGACATTGTTTTTCATTAACTGTCCGTTTACAACAGTAATATTATTAACCAAATGACATTCTTAGCCATAACAACTCTGTCACTCAATCATATAACAATACAATGGTGTGAATCTGTTATTATTTACTGAAGAGTCAGTTATAAGCTGTAAACAACCACCACTATCAAGTTATTTTTAAACAGGCGCGTAAAAAGCCTGGGAAATAGATTAGATTACATCTCATTCTTGCATAGAAACAGTTGTTATTGCACATGCATTCGTAGAAAACAAGGTGCATTGCAGTAAATATAGATTCACCTTCCACTATTTCGAGGGCTGTGTGTAATCTGAACAGAAATTGTACATGGATGGATTTAGCTGTTTACCAAGTCGAAATGACCCATGCAGATACGTCACTGACATGATTTTGACATGCATGTTATTGAATGCTAGATCAGGGGATGACAATCATTATTCAGATGACGTCACTGTCAAAAGCAGCACCCTATAATCGTCATCAAAATCTAAATGTTTTTCCATATCAAATTTTGGTGGTAGCACTTTGGGGTACACTTTTTAATGCATGATAATATTCTTAATCCCTTTTGTTTACACAATATATATAATTTATATTCAGGTACAAATTTTGAAACTTTACAAATGAACAAACAATATGTACATGTATCTGGGGGTGAAAATTTGATAGCGAACTACATGTACATGTATTGTAACATGTCTTGGAGTAAGACTACCCTAATACAGTCTTGTCAAGTTATTTGATCCAATCACTGAGATCCAATCTTGCCTGCATTGTTATTATACAGAGATTATTCAATCCATCAGCAGTACTTGCATAATACCTAATATCCTGTACATGTACATGTTGGCATATTTGATTTGTGTGTGCAATATGATGGTTTATATTTGCAGGAAAACTGCGTCACAGACAATTACATAAGTAAAATCCTTACATGTACCCACTGACATGACACAATATATGCTCAAACGATTGTGTGTGTGGGTGTGCAATATAACTATGAAAAGTCATACTTTTAAAAATATTACATGCCAAATTTAAGTACGGTAATAAGATTGAAACTCGATGTCAGATGGATAATTGTTGAATTATTAATACTTTAATTCTAAGATACATGTATCTATGCAAGGCAGAATAACTTTTTCGCATTATACAACATTTTATCATACTAATTGTTGAATATACATAATTAGTTTCTAACAATTCCTAGGACATATAATGTCATCCCACAAAACAAATCATCATATAAAACCCAATGAAATACTCTGTCCCTTGCACAGTACCCTTCATGACCTATACAGTAGCTAAATAAAGCAATACCTTGTTGTAATATGGAATTTAGAAATCCCAGCCTTACTTTGTAGCAGACAGACTTAACATAGAACGTGCAGGCCAAACCAGTTTTCTTTTAAATACACAAAAACAGAAATATACTGCTATAGTAAAGTTTGCAGCTGTAAATCAATTAATGAACTCAACTACACCTGACATGTATCTCCTATAGGCATATTTCAACAAGTTAAATAGAGATTACCGGTACATGTAAATGAATGAGATTAAAAAAATTGATTTTGACCTGTTTAGGCTGTAAAATGACACTGGTTGTTTACATCACAATTACTGCAATGGGGATGCATTTTTAAAGATGTATTATGTAAGATTTAGACAAGGAGTAGTCCGTTCTTATTACAATACTTACAATTTTTAAAATTTTCAGATAATCTAGTGAGTTGGGTATGGATTTGTTACATTGTATGTGAATGAATCTAAATAATAATTAATATAACATTTGAAACCAAAATAAAGACTTGCAATAGGCAAATTTAACATAGCTCTTACATTTTAATTGAAAAATGTTCTGTATCATCATAATATGGACAAACCACCTCTCTATTACTTGAATTGAACAGCAAACTGTCCATTGGTATTGTACTTGTGTCTCCTTTGAAACATGTTGAAGAAATACATGTAGGTTCAAACCAAGAAGATCTCTGGTACACTGAACGTTATGTGGCAACTTTCTTCAGTTGTTTTTATCTACTAAATAGTTGCTCGGTAATTTTGAACAGGGATCATTGATCAAAAGATTAGTTACATTTATTACTGTAGTGTACCGATTGAAGAGCCCTTTGTATTGAAATTTGAGGAATAAGCAGAAATGAAATGAGGTTTAACATCCTACTGTTCTGCTCCCAACTGGGCTAATGAAGATGAGCATACACCATACAGTGTGCTGGGGGGGGGGGTATCAAATTCCAATTGTCAAGGTATCTTTTACATGCAGACCAATGTGTACTTAGCACAGGATCTAAGTTTTCTGTCCCATCCAAACAACTAGATAGCTGTCCTTGTCAGGCCCTCCGTCCTGAGTCAAATGGCATGGTTTCGAATTCTGGTATCCTCCCCCTACTCTACGCACAAGCGAATCAACACCCGACCTCCAGAGTATGTAGAAACCTGACTGAAGCAACATGCACATCTCTCATATTATGTCAATAAAAATAAAATTAGGTAAATTCATTATAAAGTAACATTATAATTCTGTTTAGACATTTAAAAGCAACATCTAGTAGTTGTCAATGTCATGATGGGAAAAATTTGAATGTAAATATTTAGTTATTTATTATGAGAGAGAAAAATATATATATAATTTAATAAAAATTAATAGACAACTACTGGGTGCTTTAGGTTAATGGGGTTTTTTTTTCTTAGAAAAGGAAGTACATGTTAGGCTAATTATATTATCTACACACCATGGGAAAGTTTTCATTTGTACCGGCTTAACCTTTATTGATAAAGATGTTTAAACATGTATTAAGTAATGACTTATATCCAGTACACTATTCAAATTATAACACATGACACAATGACATGGAATACAATTACTTGAAGGATTTATTTTGGCGATTTTTCGATGAGAGTAGTCTTTCGTCTTTATCAAGCTAAGAATGACAGCCCTAGTACAATGAAGAGATACAAAATATATAATGACATGTTTTTATGGTCCAGAGGCATACATTAAGAAACACTTTTAATATAGGCAATCTTTATGTTCAATGACATTCAATATGAATAAACAAGTTATTACAAATTAAGCCTTACACTCTACTCTTGGTCTACTTACAATTTAAAATCAGTAGAAATTGCAGTGGCTCAGTGCTTAAGGTGCTAGCTGGCTGAACCCGAGTTCCTTAGTTTGATTCCTTGTAGGTCAACAACGTTCTTCAAGAATTTCCAGCGGGGTTTCCCCTTGTCAGTGGTGCATGGCAAGGAACTGTGTTGAGACATTCGGATGGGAGAGAAATAAAAGTAGGAAATAGCAAAATATGATAAAATTTTCCTTGTGTAGCACATTGCATGGCGTATACACATCTTCATTAGCCCGGGTGAGGTAGAAGAGTAGGAAGTTAATTTTATTTGAATCAATTACAATATTTGTAAAAATATTGTAAATATCAAAGGTGGCAAATGGTCTCAACCTGTCAAAGAGCAGATAGAGAAGTGATTCATACTTTTTAACTTTAGAGACAGCGACATTGTTCAAGAAATCTTGTACAGGTACATGTACATGTACATGTAGGGTATTCTTGCTATGTCCAGAATCTAGACCACCTGGTTTCACTTCTTATTGAGTACATGTACTTGATACAAAAAGTACATGTAATCAATAGACTTTTATAATTCATGATCAAAAAAAGGAGTTAAAGCCTCTAAACTCCTCCCTCCCTTACTGTATTGTCTATTGATTTAGTAATGTCAGTAATTTACAAAGTGCTTTCATAGTATTTAATATGTGAATAAGTTTAAGTGGGGTTACATTATAATTATCCATTATATGTTATTAATCATCAGTCTTTAATTTCTTTTACATACTTGAATAATAAATGACCACATTTATTAACTTCCAATAAAAGTTCAATCAAGTACAACAATTATGAGATATACTCTGAGAATTACACTAGAAAACATTTTTCATCAATCTCATTTATGATCAATTAAGGGAGGCAGTCGAATGTACAGATGTGGCTTCATGAGAAAATGCATTGAAGCCAATTATACATATACAGGGCAGTCATAAACTATTGTATGGACTTGAAATAGATTAAATTTACTGATAAATACAAGCCATGCATATAAACCAACAGTTTTCAATCTACACGAAAAGCGCTCGTCATTAGGACTTATACATGTATCTGTTTAAATCTAAACAAAAAAGAGAACCCCTACCAAGTCATAAGCAGGTGTTTTCTATATTATCATATAAACACACACCAGAATGCTTGTAGCAAATGACTAAATAAATTTTGATATTTTTAACATGGTATACATGATATAACAAGTTTTATTAATGTTTTCCAAGTAAATCTCCTTAGACAGGAGCAAACGATTTTTCGCCACTTCGTTATCGTATGGTTTTGAACTTTGACCTTACACTGTATCCAGTCTTGATGACGACCGTGAAAATAAGTTTGTTTTCGATACTATCGATTATCGACCGACATTTCATTGCGGATTATCGATAGTAAAAATCACTATCGATACCCAGCCCTAGGTAGAGTATATTAAAATCGCTGCCATGAGAAAACAAATAGACCTTACATTATGAAACAAATTCTAAATTGGATCTTGAATTAAAATGAATTATAAAACAAAAAATTATTATGTATCTTCTGGTGGTTTAACGTCCGCTTCCACATAAGTGATATCGCAGACTAGTTATACAATGTAGGACAGCCGAAGCTTCTTCCTGTTTTAGAATATGATTTTGCAATCTTTCCATTTGCGTCCTTAGGCCATGGAGAAGGGTTAGTGGGAATGTCTTCCTGTATTTAATGATAAAAACAAGTTATTTGGTAGTCGTTTCTTCTAATTTCTGGATTGGTTGATGTCGTCTTTATGGAATTAGTCTTAAGGTGCCAGACCCGTCTTATCATGGTCTCCCCTTACTCAACTGTCCCCTTCTGCATATTTGGTGTCATTTTGAGATATAGTGTTTAGATGCCGAGTCTGTCTGTCCGTGACTAGTGCTGATATCAAGTATCGATGCATCGATTCGGCCGACGCCGATGCGATTCTCTGCCTTTTTTCGTAGTAGCGATGCATCGGCAAAAATACCAATAATTACCTTTAAGCGTCCACAAGAATAAATAACACATTTTCCATACGTTTTTTTTTAATTGAAAATAAAACAATATACATTGTAAATTGTAACATAATTTTTCATTGAATCCAGGGATGGGAAGAAAAACCAAGGTCCCGTGTACACATTGGAGTGTATGTAAAAGATACCTTGACAGTTGAAATTCGCTATAAGAGTAGGCCGTAGTGCCGCTGCCCGGGCAAAATTTCCCTCATTGCACACTGTATGGCATATGCCCGTCTTCCATTTGCCCAGGTTAGGTGCAGAACAGTAGGACGTTAAATCCATTTCATTTCATTTCAGTTTATGTTATGCTTCTGTTATGTTTGTCTCGATTTCCCAGTGACTACTAGGACTGTCTTTGTTTTTATACGTCCACATTCATAATGTGGACGTATTATGCCGTCGCCCCTGTCTGTGTGTGTGTGTGTGTGTGTGTGTGTGTTTGCATATGGTGTATTAGCAGGACGCGAAGTTGAAAGAACACCAACGTTGTTAGGACATTTTGAATTGTTGGGACTTACACTCAGGTCCCCACAATTATTTTTGTACCAGGGCCTTGTAAACCACCTAAAAACTATATATTTTCAATCTTACACAAGTCCTACAAAATGTGGAAAATCAAGACAGTCTCACACACTGAACACACATTTTACTCCCTATATCACACACATTTGAAGTGTTTGAAGCATGGGTATTATCAATATCCAATCAGATGGCCAGTTTCAAAGTTAGATATATTGACCAATCAGAGGCCATTTCTTTAAAGTCCTGACAGAAGAGGCTACTCAAATTTTTTCACACAACTTGTTCATTTAATTGTGAAAGGTACAGATAAGTGTCGCCTGGTACTACCCAAAGCTAAGCAACAGTCTAGAAGTATATTTTTTCTTAAGGGAGAGCCAATATATGATACCAATAAACGTTATGTAGAACATTAGTGTGTATTTCCTGTATGATTCATTATCACATTGGGAATAAGTCCTATCAATGACTGAAATTATTGATTTGGGTATTGTTATAGAAAAGTTTTGATAATTAATCAAATTGCGCGGGTGTAAATTTGAAATTATTAGTCACTTTGTTCTGTTGAGAAAGAGGATACATCTCTAGAAATTAACAGTAGAAAGAAAAAAGAAATAGGTAAGTGCTTACATTATGTTTTAACTACTTCAATTTTAATGCTGTCAAAATTTGTACAAAATTATGATTTGTCAAAATATTTCTTTTACAAAAAATGGAAAGAAACTGAAATAAATAATGCGTATTGTTTAGATCAAAAGGTCCGTCATTGGCTCAAGGGCCCTGATTTTGTTGTCCGATAACATGAGCAGTACCGTGGGTCCCCCAGTTGCATGTTACTATTAAAGACTCAAGAATAGTACCATATGTTAGTCCCGAAAGGCGCTTTCTCCTCTCTGTCTCGATCATCTCTGTATTCCTGCTTATTTCTCCTCACACTCGATTCCCCTCAATCCCCCCCCCCTTTCTCTCTACCCCCACCCTGTCTTTATTACCATGTATCTCTCTATCACTCTATTCCCCTGTATCCTGTCCTATCTCTCATCTCTCTCGCTTACCATCCCTATTTCTATTCTTGCAAATCCTATTCTGTATCTGTTCTTTTCTGTCTCTCTTCTGTATCCCCATCCCTTTTACCCCTCTCCTCGTATCCTCTCTCAACCTCTCCTCGCTCTCATTTTGTCCTTGGTATCCTTATACCCCGCATCTCCACATCCTCTCTATCTCCCCCACCGCCTCTCCTCCCCTCTTCATCTATATTGTCATGTCTCTCCTCATTCAAGCCCCATTATTCTCTTAGATATTGTGTGGAAGCCAGAATGTTTCACTTTCTTCCCCTCTTTCCTTTCCTACATCTTTATCGTTCTCTCTCTGCTTTCTGTATCCCCATCCCCCTCACCCCTCACCTCGTATCCTCTCTCTCAACCTCTCCTCTCTCTCATTTTGTCCTTGGTATCCTTATCCCTCGCATCTCCACATCCTCTCTATCTCCCCCACCGCCTCTCTTCCCCTCTTCATCTATATTGTCATGTCTCTCCTCATTCAAGCCCCCTTATTCTCTTAGATATTGTGTGGAAGCCAGGATGTTTCGCTTTCTTCCCCTCTTTCCCTTCCTGCATCTTTATCGTCCTCTCTCTGGTTTCCTCTCATTGTTAAAAACCGATTGAAGTACAATTGCGAAATAACTTATCTCGCTCCCTTTCTCTCTTCCATACCATCTCTCACTTCCTCCATCCTCCCTTTCACCCCACCCCTTTCAAGTGTTAGGTGGGCACCAGACTCTCCTCTCTCTGTTATTCTGTCTATTTCTCCTTTCTTTCGATCTGTTTCCTCTGTTTGTGTCTTTGTCTTCTCTCATCGTTCTTTTGGTCTCTCTTTATATACCTACTATCTTCATCCCATAAACAAGTCTTAAAGCCCAAACTGTTCAACTGGGTCTCAAACCCCTGTGTTATAGAATAATAGTTTAAGATTAAGATGTTGGGCATCTCAAAATTTAATTAAAAAAAAACCTTGGTGTGAAAAGGTGTAGGGCCTACTAGAAATATGCTGTAATATTAGAAATAATAAGTGTTGAGTGGATGGTAGTTTCTCTTCACCCAATTGAGTGATAAGTGGACATCAGTCTCTCTCTCTCTCTCTCCCCCTCTCTGGATTTGAAGTAATCAAAGCTTAGCCCAACCCAAGTGTTAATAACCACTATAATTTTATTATTTCAGTGAATATGAAAACACGGTCTGGTGAAGAGCAGAGGAGAGCAGGAATTGTTGAATGTGAAATGTGCATCACAAACAATACGGTTTTAAGGTGGTGAAACTGGCCCTGTGTGAACAGAGTAATGGACATTTATTTAACCAATAATTGAATACTTAAAAACTGACTCAAATGTATTAAAGAATCCAGAATATTATTTTCTCGAAGTTGTCACAAATTTGACTTTTGAGGGTATCCATTGTTAAGTTCAAAATGTTGTTGGACTTCAGTGAAATTGCTTTTGTGTTAAAATCATAAAGAATTAAAAACAAAAAAGTGAATTATGAAGTATTTCGTTTTACCCAAACCAGTTTCTACTGCATTTTGAAAATTGAAACCCACCCATGGAACATCCAATAGTACACGTGTACCAGTGTGCCACAGTTTTACGAATCACAATCCAAAACACAACGATAAACCACCTTTCAGTTTGTCGCACAATCAACAATGACTCTTATCTTACCCCAAGTTATATTTACCAGTTAGACTAACCAACTGTGTTTCCTTATTGTCATTTATTGATTTACATGCTTAATTATTAGTAATATTTGCAGCTTATAGTTTATATGTCTTTGTCCGAGGTAAAGGAGGGGGGGGGGGGAGTCTAGTAGTGAGCACAATTTCTGCACTTTCCTTCCCACACCAAAGAGTCATGCCCTTTAATTTAATGTAATAGAAATATCAAAGAATTTCCCCAAAATGACACAGTTAGTGTTGAGTGAATGTAAAACTCATTGGGTTTTATTTTATTTTGATTGTATTTCTACTCAATGAAATGTGTGTGTACATTTGTGGCTTAATCCGCGATCAGATTAGGTTATGTCGCTTGTTGCCCTGTGTTTTATTTTCTATTTTACTTTGGGTCCCCTGCATGGTCCGTTATAATTTGATCCTGATTAAAGTTTACTGTACTGTAATGATGGAGATGTCACCAGCAATTTAAGAATTCTTATGGACTGAATCGTTATTAACTGCCTTTTAACTCTTCGCAATTTAGTCAAATTGGTCCCAGTAGTGATACAATGACTTAGTGTGTGTCCAGATTTTAAGTCAAAACAAATTTATATTGATTCGTGGTCAAAGGGGAGACCAATCTTGGTGTGCCTGTAATGTGGGCTAATTGCAGCCTTGTCACACTTCATACCAAATCTAGCTTGGACATGTTCAGTTCCAACAGCGTGTGTGAATTAGTTATATACATCGTTATTAGGACACCTTCAGTACCAACAGTTTATTAAATTTGTGGTGTGTGAATTGAATGTACGTCTTTAACGGGACCCTCCCGATAACCATTATGTACGTCATTATACGGACGTCCCTATAGTGCATTAAAACATAGGTGTGTACAATTAAATAGAAGTAATTATCAGGACGTCCCAGTAGTTCATTAAATTCTGGGTGTGTAACTTGTGTATAATAAGTGCAACTATACCACTTTGACGGTACGGCTCTTTAAGTGTCCATCAACAAGATTTGTCACACAATGTCCCACTAAAGTGTCCCAACAATCTCAGTTGCTATTGTTTAATATTAAAGATTTATTATAACACATTTTTCATTACCCGTTGGTACTTTAGACCGATCAGTAATATATTTTAGATAAAAATATAAGAATAAAGTATAGTCCCCACAAGTGTGGTTACTGTCAAGGACCTGACAAGGACTTAGATGCAGGTATGTGTGTGTGTGTGTGTGTGTGTGTGTGTGTCTGTGGTTCGCCTACAGGGCGCAATTCTTCATGGATTTTCTTCAAACTTGGTATACTTATTCCTTATACCCAAAGGAAGATCCCTATTGTTTTGGGGGCATGCCCGACCCCCAGGGGCTGAGCCACGCCCATTTCTAGTATTTGTTTGTTTGTCGTCTACAGGCCACATTTCTTAACTTATAATCTTGAAAGTTTGCATACATATTCTTTGTACCCTAAGGAACATCCCTATCGTTTGGGGTGTACGCCCCACCCCCAGGGGCAGAGCCACGCCCATTTTTTTTTTGTGTGTCTTTGTGTCGCCTACAGGGCGCAATTCTTACTGGATTTTCTTCAAACTTGGTATGCGTATTCCTTATACCCTAAGGAAGATCTCTATTGTTTTTGGTGCATGCCCGACCCCCAGGGACAGAGCCACGCCCATTTCTAGTATGTATTTGTTTGTCGTCTACAGGCCACATTTCTTAACTTATAATTTTGAAACTTAGCATACACATTCTTTGTACCCTAAGGAACATCCCTATCATTTGGGGTGCATGCCCAACCCCCTGGGGCAGAGCCACACCCATTTTCTTATCGTGTGTCTTTGTGTCGCCTACATGCCGCAATTCTTATTGGATTTTCTTTAAAACTTTGTATACTTACTCTTTATACTCTAAGGATGATCCCTATCGTTTGGGGTGTATGCCCCACCCCCAGGGGCAGAGCCACGCCCATTTTCTTTTCAATGAGTCTTTATGTCGCCTACAGGGCGCAATTCTTACTGGATTTTCTTCAAACTTGGTATACGTATTCCTTATACCCTAAGGAAGATCTCTATTGTTTTTTGGTGCATGCCCGACCCCCAGGGACAGAGCCACGCCCATTTCTAGTATGTATTTGTTTGTCGTCTACAGGCCACATTTCTTAACTTATAATTTTGAAACTTAGCATACACATTCTTTGTACCCCAAGGAACATCCCTATCATTTGGGATGCATGCCCAACCCCCTGGGGCAGAGCCACACCCATTTTCTTATCGTGTGTCTTTGTGTCGCCTACAGGCCGCAATTCTTATTGTATTTTCTTTAAAACTTTGTATACTTACTCTTTATACTCTAAGGATGATCCCTATTGTTTGGGGTGCATGCCCAACCCCCAGGGGCAGAGCCACGCCCATTTTCTTTTTGTGTGTCTCTGTGTCGTCTAGAAGCCGCAATTCTAACTGGATTTTCTTAAAATCAGCGTGGTACTTGGTTTATGTATTCCTTATAGCCTGAGGGCGTCAACTATTGATTTTGATGAATGTCCCGACCCCCAGGGGCAGAGCCACGCCCACTTTTTGCCTTTAGTGTTAGGAAGGCACAATTCTGAATGGATTATCTTGGTGTAGTTATTCCTTATACTCTAAGGACGACAACTATTAATGTTGGTGCACGACCCTCAACGCTAAACAAACCAAACGCCTAGCCTTCTTGACAAAGTACCATATCAATCAAAGCAGGAATGTGGACGTATATTGTAGCGTTAGCGTTATGTTTTACTTCCGCTTTCATGCTCTTCGACCCCTAGGTTAAATTCACTTTTTGTAACGGGCTATAAAGAATGTATTTCATAAATCCCTATAGAGTATAGACAGCCTCTGGTACATGTACGACCTGCAAACCGCCTCTTTCTCTTGTTATCGCCTTACAGTTACGCACGTCCTCACGTCGACAGTCACGACAGTGGCTAACGAGTGTCAATTGAATCGAACGATATTTGAAGAATATTGTCGAAATAAATTATTCAAATTATCAACATTTCTATAATAATGATAGTGTTGAGGAAATCTATGTTTACATCATAAATAATAATGTTATTTCAGAAATTTTTGAAAAACAAAATGGCGGCAAAAAATTCCTGATGCATCGATGCGAGTATCGATGTTTGCGGCCAATGCATCGATGCATAAAATTTTACTTAATATCATCACTATCTGTGACTCCTCCCTTACTCCACTATCCTGCTAGTTTGGTGGTCTTTTTTTCATGGAATTCAAATAACGATTAGTCTGCAAAGAAATTCCAATTAACTGTCAAGCATTCTACGCTCAAATGCGTTTCCTGACGAGGTAACGGGATACTTGGCTGTTAATTTCAATTCCCTTACAAACCAATATTTTAGTAAAACGAAAAAATTATTCCACAGTCAATTGTTTTATTTAATAAGGGGGATTAAGGAATCAGTCAGGCGTTAATGAATACACATGCCGGGTGTATATAAATAATTAAGGGATAAACATTCCGAATATGCATTCGGTCACTGTGACGTCACTGGCGTCTGAGGGGATTATGACTGTTTTTGATACATGTAACTGACAAAATCGTTTTGACGGGAGGTCTATTTTTACGACTTTGAGTGAAGATAACTGAATTAATTTTAGTCAGATTGATGTGAATTTGCCGTAAAGTGGATAAAATAACCATGGTGTACAAATATAGAAAAAATTTTAGAGCCATTTTATGTGCACTTTAACATTGTCTGACAAGATCAAAAGGTTCCTCTTTTGCCCATGAAGGATACCCAAGGTCGAGCCTTCTTGACTGTCACATCATTCTAAGAGTGTGGGAGCAGACTTAAAAACTAGCCAGTCTGTCTGGGGCTTCGTTGATACTAGAGGAAGTTTTAATTGTCATTTAATATTTGCAAATTTAGTAGTTTTCTCAAAATTGTGTTAAAAGTAGGGGTTTGAATGTTAATCAGACAGTATATGTTTTTGTTGACATTTGCTTAAAACATGTACAAAGAGAGTAACATTCTAGCTCTCCAAATGAATAATAGTATGTCTAATACCCATATTGAAGCACCTAATTTATACGAATTCTCAATTGGTAAATTATAATGCAATACTGATCAATGCACATACAATATATATTGTATATTTTCTTTCTCTACAGGTTTCCCATCATGCCACCCTAACCCATGTAAAAATGGAGCAACATGTAAATCGGGATCAAATGGACAGAGCTATTGTGTGTAAGTAGAATGTTTGTTTCCGGTATATTTAAAATTTATATATCAATATATATATCATTGATATTAGAATCTGTTTAACATTAGTTTTTTCAAGGCTATACCTCATATGTCTTATCATCAGATATAAACCAGATATAAAAGTGAATTATGTGTTTTGTGAGAATTGAGTTTCTAGAGGCCAGTTTTGTGATTTCTGTGCATTTTCTGTTGAAATTGCCATCCCTAGACTGGATATTGAAAAAAATTCATCAAATTTTGAAAAAAAACCCAAACCATTCTTATTTAATTAATCAAGTGTACTACATGTATATCCACAAAGATAATTAAAGATTTTAAACACAGGTGTCTTTTACCTGATTAAAGGTAATTACTGATTATAGCCAAATTATCGTTAGATGAAATCGACCATTAAAGGATATCTTTACACTATCAAAATGGCTGATATGTCAACTTTTCATTAAGGCTAGACATTGCCCTTTCATGAAGTAACAAATTAGTATTTACCGTCTTGGAGATGAAAGACAAGTTTTTATAGAGATCAATGTAGAACTTATGAATTATTAATAAGTTAATGTTTTTTTTTATATCAATCCGTCAATGTCAATTGGTGGTTATATGTAATTAATGGCTAGCCTGAGTCGATTGCAAACACACAGGTATGAAGCATGCATCTTGATTAGATAGAGTATCATTAGAACCATACAAGTATTTATGTATTTTTCATTGTATTCAACCAAAACTGATCAATTTGTGATTGTTTTTAAATTAAAGCCACTATTAAACCATTTTTTTAAAATTTTATTGAAAGATGCCTAACCTTGTTGGTTTTGTCCCAACAAATAGCCCTAAGCACAAATAATTATTGAAATAAAGATTTACGGTGTGATAGTCTTCTGATATACATGTAATTTGCTGTCTTTCTGATGAGCCTGGTTGTACTAAAGATGGTTAAACTTTATAGCAACATACATGTATACAATGTACATTATGTAAGTTTAGTACAGGCAGCAAAGCTTTTTAGGTCTGGCCTCTTTATCCAACAGTTACTATTTTTCCCTGATCATTACATTGCGGGTCTATGATGTTTGTACATGTAAGAGAAAAATCCATCATAGTTGAGTTTTGGCATATTGTCCCTTCAGGTACAAATTTAATAAGCTGAGAATTAGAAAAAATTATGTTGATTTAGTTATTGAACTAACATTTAGGACCTAGAAATTGGCACAAGAGGGTCGCAACACATAATACTCTAATATGTACATGTATTATATAAACTGATTTACATTCAATGGTTTCCGTTTTTACACTAATTTCAAATAAGGTATGTTCCGTGAAAAAAGCCAGCAGTGTCAATCAAAGGAAAATTTCTAGCGTCTAGTTATTCCAGTCTACATGTGCCGTTTGATTTGGTGCAATGTTTCTAGCCTCGTTCCTCAAGTTTCTAGAACTGGGGCTGAAACGCATTATGGTACACGATTCATGTACCAATGGTAAAATATTTATTTTGTTGGATATCAGAAGCCCTTCTTTTTCCGGTAAGATCACAGCATCAATGTTGATTTAAATTGACAAATAATTCGTGTTTTCAATGTTGAAGATTTTGGATGATATTGAGTTAGAGGCTTAGCTACTTTAAGCAGGTAAAGATTAGAATGAAATTAAACCAGTACATGTAATAACTGTCATAGATTGAAATGTTTGAACATACATGTATATGTATATATTGTTTTTAAATTAATAAAGTCCTCAAACAATTTTCAGAAGTTTCAGTGGTTTGAAAGAAAAATGTATTGGATTGAAATCCAGTGCAACAAGAAGAATACATGTAGATATAACACAATATTAACTTTCATGTGTGGTAAAAAGTTTTTGCACAACTGCCTCACATCAAGAAATATTAAACCCATATTATTTTTTATACGCCCACATTGAAATGTGGTCGTATATTGTCGTCATCCCGTCCGTCCGTCCATCGGTCCGGTGTCCACAATTGCTTGTGGGCACTCTAGAGGCTAAAGTTAATATCCGATTGACTTTAAATTCATACACAGTGTTAAAGGTCATGAGACGAAGAAGCCTATTGTTTTTCAGCGATTTCCGATAATAACTACCAGAATTATGGCCCTTGATCACTTAAAAAAATCTTGTGGACACTCTAGAGGCCAAAGTTAATATCCGATTGACTTTAAATTTATACACTGTGTTTAAGGTCATGAGACGAAGAATCTTATTGATTTTCAGCGATTTCCGATAATTAGTGCCAGAGTTATGGCCCTTGATCACTTCAAAAAATCTTGTGGACGCTCTAGAGGCCAAAGTTAATATACGATTGACTTTAAATTTATACACAGTGTTTAAGGTCATGAGACAAAGAAGCCTATTGATTTTCAGCGATTTCCGATAATTAGTGCCAGAGTCATGGCCCTTGATCACTTTAAAAAATCCTGTGACGCTATAGAGGCCAAACTTACCATCCGATTGACTTCAGATTGATACACAGGTTTAAGGTGTTGAAAAGAACAAGTATTTTGATTTTCAATGAATTTTGATAACTGAACAGTTAAATCCATGATATTACATGTTTCATGTACACGTTAGCGTGGGGTAAAACTTTATAAAAAGCAATCAAATTCTAATGATTTTCTGATAATTACATAATGAGTTGTTACTCTTAATCAGTTTTTAGTGTATTACAAATGTTTCATTACCGAAAAAAGTAAAAATATGCGACAACCCTTGTTGACTGCCTGGACGATTTAGCTGCTGTGGGCGTATGTTTCGTTGCCTGGCAACCTATCTTTTTAAAATACATACATGTGCTGGCCTGAAAATGGCTTAATCCATTGCAACACCTAATTGTGTTATGAGGTGATTCAATGTATTTATGTATTAATATATACACTTCTGGAAGTAAACAGCTACAATGTACCTGTGTGCTGTATATCAAACATACAGCGGTATGGCCTGATGCCAAAAATAGTGAGGAAAGCACCCAAAATATCTGTTAATTATGTACTCCAATCTTTTACATATTTTCTTAGCTATTAATCTTTGGTGCTAAAAATTTAAAGCACAGACATTATTGTGGCTCTTTTGTTAGTGCCAGTGGCCATGTTTTAGGACCATATTGTACAAACATAAAAATGTGTTGTACCGATTAAATTATTGTTTATCTTTTTTCGGTAGCAAGTGCGTAGCCAAGAATGTTTAGAAAGGGGAAGGGTTACCCATACCTTGGTCCTTCTGGATGATTGCCTTTCTAATTCACATGTTTTAGTAATATTCTGTCATTTATTATTTGATTACTGTTTATTTTTAAACGTGTGGATTTTATATGGAGGTACATGTAGCACAACCAGGGTCAGCCCTAGAGTAATGTTGTCTTAGCAACTATTAACTACAAGACAAACTCCATAAACATTAACAAACATAAAATCCGGACACAAACCAATAATTAATGAGGCCTGTTTGATGCTTGTGTACAATGTATGTGTATAATTTAATTGTAATTATGCCCTTTAAAACTTTAAACACTTTACAGAAATGGGCCCAATCATTGCTCATTCCTAAATTTGTCTGGAGCAAAAAAAAACACCATGGCAAAACAACATAGGGACTGTTTCACAAGAAAGTGGTGCAAAATTATCACCCTTAATAAAACCCTGTAAGTGTTGGTTTCTGGTGCGAAATAAATCGTAGAAGAGAATAGGGTACATGAACTAAGATCTCCTCTAGACAAATAAATATCATTTTCTTTCCAAATGATGCAATGTCATTACTTAACTCTTTGGCACGAAAATAATTTTTTCCTGCTTTTCTCATATTGGGTGTATCGAGAAAAAGACTGTGCTGGCACAAACACCATCCAAAAAATGTTGAAATTCTTTTCAGCCTTATTACTCTTGAAGCAAATTCCATACAAATTATCTACTATTGGGTTTCTCTACTACATGTACATGTACCTGTTGGCTGATTGCTGTTTTATACGTGTAGATGTCTACATACATGTACATGTACTAAAATTAACAATCTACAAGGCTGTGATAAGAGAAAAATACATGTATAATTAATTTTATTTGTTTGAAAAGGTAGTATGCATAATCTGAGAGAAAATGGCCAAATCATTGCTGGATGAGATTCATCAGGATGATTACATAAGCTTATAAGTTATATAGCCTGTTGTATCGGTAGTTTTCAGTAGTTCAGCCCAAAATGCTTTATTCTTTGGCCAGTGTTCGAAATTTTGGTAATTTGATATAGTAAACCTATGATTATTTCAAATAATTATGATAAATTAATGATTACATGTTCATTTATTAGATGCATGGCTAATCAGTAGAAACTAGAAATTTGTAAAAATACAGAACATATTGCTTACTCAAATATACATGTACTTAAAGTTATACATACATGTACATGTACGTACATGTACAACTAAAAGTTAGATGTGGTCGCTCATATTAAAATATAATTAATGTCTTCCACTATATTATTTGCCCCAGAAAACATTTTCCAAACTCTTTACTCTGAACTACAAACTGTATCTGGGTCCTATTATTTCAGACATTTTATTCAAGACTTTAATTTAATTCCAAATATAGATTTGGCAGATGTAGAGTTTTCAGGGGGTTAACTGCCATTTCCTATTTGGTTTTGAATGGCGCAGCAAACAAACAACACAGGATTACAAAGCAGCTTGAAATTACGTCTACACAATAAACTTCACTAACGTTTGCTGATTAGGAGAAAGGATTTCCCTTCATTATTAATTCCAGTATTAATGAATTTTTGGGTGAACGCCTGGAAAGAGTTTTTTATATAAAGTCTTAAAGGAGTCTGATAACATGAACACGGGAAGCTGTGGCTAGAAGTTTAGTTATTCTCCCCTTTGGCTTAGTTAACGTCACATTTGGATCGCGTAAAACACACAAAACGTTTGGCGATGGAACAAAGCCTATAGGGTAAAGTTGCGATGCAGAACGCATGTTTCATTTGTTGGTTATTGAAACTTGTCCATGATAGCACACAAAGACCAAACTGAGTCAGTTGTTTACAGAAAGTGAAAGATCAACAGACGTTAAATCATCTTAAATTCACGATCAATACAACATCATTTAACTTAACTCGTTTGCATATGTTTTTACAGCAAGGCCACCAACGTGGCCAAAACATTGCACATAAAACAGGTTCATGCGGACGTGAAAGAAACAATCCAGTTTTAATGGGGTTTTTTTTCACTTACCATAATTGATAAGAATTCAGAGTTTGGATTGTTAAGTTATGGTGCTGTACATGTAAAAAGAAAAAATTCACATTTAAGAGGCATTTTCAGAAAAAATGAATTTTGTTCATATTTAGAATGGCACTCCAAAATTGTTGATTTCATTGTATTTTATGTGTTTATTTGTATTGTGGAATAATGAAGTACATGCATAGATGTCTGCTTTAAACTAATATTCTGTAGGTTTGATCTGGCTACATCACTGAACAAATAAAACCATCAGATCAACCACATTCAACACTTTATGTTAAACAAAAACAAAAGGATTCAGCTCATTTGATAATATATCATGCATGGGTATAATACATGTAAATATGATAACCTCTAATTCACAATTATGAAAAAATATATTCTCTCTTGCATGCTAAGAGCAATGCATAGCTTTGTTTTTCCCTCTATGTTCAAAACCCAGTTTTGGTCAATGGCCTTTGGTTTTTATACGCCCACATTGAAATGTGGTCGTCCATTGTCACTGTCCGTCCGTCGGTCTGTCCGTCCGGCATCCACAAGCTAAAGTTAATATTCGATATCCGATTTATACACAGTGTTTTAGGGCATGAGACAAAGAAGCCTATTATTTTTCAGCGATTTCCAATAATAACTACCAGAGTTATGACCCTTGATGACTTCAAATAATCTTGTGGACACTCTAGAGGCCAAAGTTAATATCCGATTGACTTTAAATTTATACACAGTGTTTGAGGAGATAAGACGAAAAACTATTGATTTTCAGCCATTTCCGATAATTGGTCCCAGAGTTATGACCCTTGATCACTTCAAAAAATCTTTTGGGCGCTCTGGAGGTCAAAGTTAATATCTGATTGAGATTGTCTTTAAATTTATACACAGTATTTAACCCTTCCTGAGCTAACAACTTCATACCCATAGAGGGCTATGCAAATATTGAGTAAAAGTCAAGTTAGACCCTGTTGTAAAAAAACCTTAATAACTTGAATATGAATGCGACCACAACTGTAAAATGGCAGATGTATATGCATTGTATATGACTTGTGGTTTTTGGATATTTTTGGTTTAGCTTTTATGGTTACCATGGTTACCACTATGTTTCAAAATGGCTGCCATATTATTGTCATAAATGAAATATTTGATATTTTCGTGCCATTAAACAAAAGTCAAGATGTGCAGGAATAAAGCTACATGGATTATTAGCATGATAAATATCTGTTTTGTAGGAATAGCATAGTGTTTTTGGGGGGAAAGGCACTAAATTGTGATAATAATGGGTTTTTTCACAAAATAATAAAATCAAAACGAGCAATATTGACTTTTTTTCCTGTAGATAACACAAATATAAAAATCACCAGTACACGAATTTTATTAACAATAAAATAAAAATAAATTTTTGGAAAATAACAATAATATTTACCAAAATAATCACCTTACGGTTGCCATAGTAACCAATATGATCCTTTCATGTATACGTTTATGTTAGCAGCATAAAAGCAGACGAATAATTTCCCCTTGAGAAGTCTTCATTTGTTTGGTCTTTATTTCGTGACAAACATCTGAATTTTCATCAAAAGACGGGACCCCAAGCGTAGTATAGTCAGTACCCAAATCCAAAATAGACGCGACGTCATCGGCATCGGAACTCACGGCTAAATTCAGCCGAAATCTTTTTATTGTGAAGGACACCATTACTCAGCTGTTCTGACGGTTTGTGGTTGTTCCGTCAATATAGGAACCCCCCTCGTAATACAAACATGTGTTAAACACCATCTAAGGATAAAACCATGCTTTTACAGGGGAGTAAATCAGGTCAAATAATCTTCCCGACTATAGTCGGGCGCCGCTCTGACGGACTTAGCTGTTGTTGGCGTATGTTTCGTTGCCTGGAAAAACTTAGCAAGTGAAATTTTGGTGAAAATTGAGTTAGACCCATATTTAAACTTAGTACACATTCACTAAAGGCTTTTAATTATCTTCCTATAAAAAGACAAAATATAATTGGTTTTATATTCAGTAGCTTCATTCTGAAACAAAACAATTTTCCTTTGTTTTCTCAAATCTACATTCAACAGTGTTACTCGGTTTTTCCAGATTACGGGAGACATGTTTTTGACTCTCTTCACTACTGCACAAGTGCATCAGTTACATGTATATATATCACTGACTATGATCACTTCAAATTTTATACAGATTAGTGATTGGGTTACTGAAGATCTTAAGACCTGTTGCCTATGCAAGACATGTACTTGCTTGGTGTGTTTTTTTTTCTGTGTAGTCTGATTCTTCAACTTTTAAATAGAAATGCAATCTATTGGGAGTATTCCCTGATAAAATAACATACTCATATCAGGAAAATTTTATTTTAAAATTATTTTATGTATCAGTGATGATTGCAAAAAGATTAATGCCTTTTCAAACATTATTTTCATGCCATACTTGGCTGTATTTTTCATTATAAATGGTTTAGATTGTACATCTGCTTCACTACATGTATGTGGTCAAGGTACAAAGGATCGAGAACAAAGGAAGAGGTCAACATGTGTATCATTTGAAGTAAAGGAGTGTAAGAGATATATTGTTAGGGTGTCCACAGGAGTCAGGCGCGTGTATGACAGGTGCTAGTTAAATTGTGATAATCTACCAAGCAACCTGTCATATCTAACTTAACATTCCATAGCAACCATTCCTTCATACACTTGTTAAACTTCGTATGATTGGTTTATAGTTTTGACACTCAAATTAATTAAAGCCACTGATCATGGTTTGTATTCATTGGGCACATTATATGTATTATAAGTACTCTAATTTAAAATATGATTAAAATATCAATCAGTCTGATTAAAACACAGATCCTATTTCGATCTGTTTTTTATAGTTAAAAATTTCTTTTTACTAGTTTCTACTACACTAAACTAAGATTTGGAAGAGTTGTTATATAACCTGTGTTCTGGATGGTGTGAGTGATTAGCCAATGATAAGGTCTGTTATGGCTAGTTTTTGGCATGGGGTACATGGAACTACATGTATGGGGAACCCACTAGAAACATCAACGCTGCTTTAGATAAGGGAGTTAATAAGAACAGTACATTCTTTTTAGAACAACCACTGGGGCAAGAAAGCATTCTGGGGGCTGGGTAACCAACATGAAAAACAAGTTGAATTTAATCTTTTCTTTTAGACTTGTTATTAGCCATTTCAAATGTTAGCAGATCAAAAGGATGTCCTCAGTGGGGAAATCAAGCTTTATACAATTTTTCATATGTTTTAAATATGTTAACTGAGAATTGGGGTATTAAGATTCTGAAGGTTCGAGCATTTGGTTAAATGTGTTGACCTTTTTGTACAGATCAGATTTCCTTTATTGAAAATTACCTCCTCAAAGTTTAAATACATTTGTGGAAGTTGTAAGGGAGGGAGTCTTGCCTCCATAGTTCAAATTTTCTTTAAGATGTAATTGTTTGTTACTTTAGTCTTGCGGCACATTGGATAAAACAATTTTCTTGGTGGGAGGGAGTGTTTTATTAAACTGAGGCCCCAGGCTGTTCATGAAGAAAGATTATCAGCTTGACTTGCTCTAAACCCTTCATTAACATCCACTATTATAATTGCTTAACTTGGTACATGTATTTGGTATTTTGGGAGACATAATAAAGTTGTAATAAACAATTGATTTGACTTATACGTACAATGAGATTTTTCACACAATTGGGTAAACAAATCCAATGAATTATGGTTGTATTTCAGACTAAGGTGTCAATTTTGACATCCTTTCATTAAAACCCGTTTGTAATTTTACACTCTTTTTAAAATAATTACAAATTTAACCACTTCTGAAAGAATTCATTATTTAATATACCATAATATAAACTGTTATAGGTTTTAAAGTTTGATAAATGTAAATTTTGATATTCATGCATAATTTCATTTCTTGAAATTTAAAGTAAATTATATGTTAATTTGGGACTAATATAGACTGATGTAACTCTTGAATTTTGGTTAGTATTTGGTTTTAAGGATTTATGTTGGTGAACTAATTATTTTTCGACCATTTAGCACAAGCTAAATCAAATGTTACATAAATTATTAATTAGATATTTATTTACATGACAAGCCCATTATCAAGTCATGATCATCGTCATGTTAATTGTTAATGTGATTAAAACATGATCCCCATTTAAAAATTGGATATTTAAAATGATAAATTTTGAATTTCAATTAATATGTACATATCTTAGATATTTGATTTATATAAAATAAAAGACCAAAGGCCATTGTTTAGCTTAGTTTTTAGTCGAAAATAAAATTTGTACATGGTCCTTTCATGAGGGGTTTCTTTGTATAACATTTTAACAGCATTGGGGAAACAGAGTTGAATCCAAGCATAAAAAAAAAATGTGCACTTACGTAGAATAAACAGAGCTTTGTAATTTTGATATTGTAAAGTATTTTCGAAATTAAAGGTATAGACAAAAAATAATTGGTGTTAAGTTGTTATCCTGTGAGCTCACATCTTTGTTGGGAGTTACATATGTTTATCTGCTGAACATTGTTTCCATGTAAGAGACAATGAAAATCATTAAAAAAACATCCTGCAAGGTAAACAATGGTTTTACTAACAAAATACGGCAAGTCCTTGTGTTCGGGGGTCTACAATTTGTCTTAAACACAGAACAGCTTAAACAATGTTTTCAATATGATTGCATTAAGAACAGCATCCGTTTTAACGATAGATTTTTGTCGGACTTGCACATGTTGCATTCGAGCTAAGTTTTGATACGGAAGAGAGAAAATGGGAGGTATTGATTTTGGATGGTTTATATTGATAGTAATGTAGCTCTTCATGATCTGATGTCGATAAATAACCACCTTTTATGGAGTTATCTCAAGGAGATGGCTTCATTATTGAACCATATAGCGGTATAATAAGATTTATCGATGGTGCAACATTAACAAATGAATTCATGCTATCTTTAACGATTTTACGAGTCACAGATGTAAAAAATGGTGTAAAAAAGCTCCCTGGATAATAAGAAATAACAGATCTTTTTTTTTACAATAATATTAACCTTTGCTTACCATCACATAAATGTATTGTTTTTGTTTGATTTTTATTCATTTCATGAGATAAATGGTGATGGTTTAATATAGAAGTACAAGTTCTTATATCGCTAATTGGAAGTGCAAGAAAACCACACTTCACACAAACAAAACCCACAAGACGACTGTGGAAAAGACACACAAACGTCTAATGTACATATACATGTATATACAGTATTTATCTCTCTATACATGTATATGTATCAAATCAAGCGAATGGATCCTAGGCTACTGAAATTTCTCAAATTATTAATAAGTTTATAATGGGGCAAATGACAGGGTATTCTTTTTTTTTTCAAGAAAACTTGATACAACTCAATAATGATTATTGCTCTTTTATATCATAGGAAGAGATATGATAATTCATAACGTACATGTATGTAAAAAATATGAATTTAGTTTAGTACATGTATGTCTTCAGTAATGGCTTCTCAAAAGTTGACAATTTGAAATTTTTAATCTTGAATATATTTCATTATCTCTGTTCAAGTTCAAATTGTCCTTTAATTTGCAATCTCATATACCATATTTCAAGGGAATCAAATGGTATTTTTAGAGTTTCATCAGTTGCTATCATCAATTAATTGTAGATTACCACTAAGTACATGTAGGCGTATTTATGTTCATCAAGAACATAGTTACATGTAATTGTTCATTTTATGTTATGAAGAGTGGGTAAGATGCTGGATTGCAAGCCTGGAGGTTACGTGTTTGATCCCCGCAATGGCTGAGAAAGTTCATCAGGATTCTCCTATTTGGTTTCCCATGTCAGTGGGGGAACTGTCTAGTCGTAAAAGATCCGTTGGCAGTTGGAATTGATATAAGAGTAGTGCATAGCACACTGTGTAGCCTGTGTCCATCTTCATTATCCCAATAGAACGTTAAAGCTCGTTTCATTTCATTTATATTATGGGTGATTTGATAATTACACCAAACTCTTACTTGTTCTATTATACAATCATTTACTACTACAATTTGGGGCAAGGATATAATCACAATTAAGTACCCAAGTTGAGGAATTGGGGACTCCTAGTCAACTTCACATGGAAACCGATAGTTTGTATTTCTTCAAACAAGTATCCCACAGCTACAAATAGTTGCACCAGACTACAATAAAGGTCAGCAATAGTCTTACTGAATAATACATATATTTGAAATAATCCAGAACAGCAAAGTTCATTGAACCAGCTTGTCTTATATTCCTGTTAATGGCTGTTGATAGGAGACAGTTTATTATAATGATTATGACAGCAATTACTTTTAATATGTTGTAAGGTTACCCCTGATAGGTTGTTTGTCTAGTCTTATCTCTCTTATCAGTGATTGTGTCATCAAATCTCAGGGATCTAAACAGTCGTGTGCCCCATTCCTAAAAAAATTCTTAAGCATGTTCTTGTGCTTAGCTTTTAAGCAGACTATCAATTAAGTAAACTTATCTTATTTTGTGTTCCCAGAAAATTCTTAAGAACTTTCTTGTGCTTATATTTTAAGTAGACTTCAGTGTAAGCACAAGCATGTTATTGTATGTTCCAAGAAAAAATTTAAGCACGATTTCATTCTTAAAATTGTCAATCTAAGGCCAAGTCCCAAGCAAGGTAGAAGGCTTGCTTACCAACCTTAAACCTGTTTCTGCTTCAAACAATATGGCTGACCATTGAATTATTCGACAGCATTTGCTACCAAAGAGACAATATTGAAAGACAGAAAATCCCTTAGAAACATATTCTCGAGATGAATGCTATAGAAAATTTCGCTTCTACCCTAAAACCATTTTTATACGCCCACATTAAAATGTGGTTGTATATTGTCGTCAACCTTGTCTGTCCGTCGGTCGGTCCGGCGTCTAGCTCTACAGGTTACAGTTAATATCCGATTGACTTTAGATTTATACACAGTGTTTAAGGTCATGAGATGAAGAAGCCTATTGATTTCAGCGATTTCCGATAATTACTGCCAAAGTTAAACAAATCTTGTGGACGCTCTAGAGGCCAAAGATAATATCTGATTGTCTTCAGATTGATACACAGAGTTTAAGATCTTGAGACGACCAAGCATATTGATTTTCAATGAATTTTGATTACTGAACAGCTAAATCCATGATTTTAAATGTTTCGTATACTACATGTACATGTAATCGTATACCGAAAAAAGTAAGAATATGCGACAACTCTTGTTGACTGCCCGGACGATT
The DNA here is from genome assembly GCA_036850965.1 of Patella caerulea. Taxonomy (NCBI): domain Eukaryota; kingdom Metazoa; phylum Mollusca; class Gastropoda; family Patellidae; genus Patella; species Patella caerulea. The sequence goes on along the minus strand of JAZGQO010000001.1, from coordinate 40,302,865 downwards.
TAGCTGCTGTGGGCATATGTTTCATTGCCTGGCAACCTATCTTATTTATTTACAGATTGGTAAACAACACAAACACGAGCTACTTTAAGATCACAATTATTCTGTCTGTTTACATGTGCTCGCGTTTTTTTTTTTTAGCGTGTGGTACATTTTACATGTGTAGGCCTATGGGGGAACGTGTCAAATGCATCTAAATCGACTATTTGCCAGGAAGTAAATGTCATTGATCCATTTATTATAACTCTATGCAGACGAATTTATGATGTAATTTGCATAACAAAATTGTTTTTATGACGTTAGAGAGCATCGTAGTCTCAATTTTCCATCACAATGTGCTTAGACTAATACTTGAATTGTGCTTACGTAAGAACGGTCTTGAAAATTTTTTTAGAGATGGTATTTTATATATAAAGTTTCTTACGTAAGCAAAAGTGAAGCATGACTTTGTGCTTACTTTTAAGAATTTTCTAGGAACCGGGTCCTGGTACACAATCACCATACAGCAGGCAAGCTATGTGTATATTGTAAGTGCAAAAAACACAAACAATATACACAAAATACAAAGCACAGAACCAATGAGTAGGACACAAACACAGTTTATCTTTTGCTGTAGGCTATGCATAATGCACTGTATATTGATAACAAAGTATTATGATTTATATCCAATGAAAAACCTTATACGCCAAACAGACGCCCCTGTTAGCCTCACCCTGTATATACATGTATGCGCCTAAATGAGCTGAAATATTGTCTCGCAACTTTTGATTTCATGAAATATATGGGTAATCCCCCAAACCTCTCACCAAACTTGACATTGTCTCCATAAATTACTCCATCACTAAAAATGACATACATTAGTTATAAAAGTACCTGTATGATCCCTTCCCCCAACAAATTTTCCACCTCTTCTTAAATCACATAATTGCTTGAAACTCCCTTCTGTGACTTTTGCAAAGATGATGACTGTATAAATATTGATAAAGAATGATAATCTGTCAAGCGTAATGATGTAGTTTGTATTAAAGGGTTTGTATTAACCATACATTTTCTACATAATATATTAGATGTAATGGTGGGAACAGTGTTAGTCATACATGTACTTGCGCATAGTTAATACATAGAGTTTATTCAATTGCTTAACTCTTTGTTAACTCCTTTCAACTTCTGTTCATTAGTGATGTCAAACTATTTTTATACGCCCACATTGAAATGTGGTCGTATATTGTCGTCGCGTCCGTCCGTCCATCCGTACGTCCGTCCGGTGTCCACAATTGCTTGTGGACGCTCTACAGGCTAAAGTTAATATCCGATTGACTTTAAATTTATACACAGTGTTTAAGGTCATGAGACGAAGAAGCCTATTGTTTTTCAGCGATTTCCGATAATAACTACTAGAGTTATGGCCCTTGATCACTTCAAAAAATCTTGTGGACGCTCTAGAGGCCACAGTTAATATCGGATTGACTTTAAATTTATACACAGTGTTTAAGGTCATGAGACGAAGAAGCCTATGGGTTTTCAGCGATTTCCGATAATTAGTGCCAGAGTTATGGCCCTTGATCACTTAAACAAATCTTGTGGACGCTCTAGAGGCCAAAGTTAATATCCAATTGACTTTAAATTTATACACAGTGTTTAAGGTCAGGAGACGAAGAAGCCTATTGATTTTCAGCGATTTCCGATAATTAGTGCCAGAGTTATGGCCCTTGATCACTTCAAAAAATCCTGTGGACGCTCTAGAGGCCAAAGTTAATATCCGATTGACTTTAAATTTATACACAGTGTCGAAGGTCATGAGACGAAGAAGCCTTTTGATTTTCAGCGATTTCCGATAATTACTGCCAGAGTTATGACCCTTGATCACTTCAAAAAATCATGTTGAGGCCAAAGTTAATATCCGATTGACTCCAAATTTATACATAGTGTTTACAGTCATGAGACTAAGACGTCTATCGATTTTCAGTGATTTTCAATAATTGCTGCCAGAGTTATGGCCCTTGATCACCTCGAAAAAATCCTGAGTTAGCTCTAGAGGCCAAAGTTAATATCCGATCGAATTTAAATTAACACACAGTGTTTAAGGTCATGAGACGAAGAAGCCTATTGATTTTCAGAGATTTCAAATAGTTACTGCCAGAGTTATCTCCCGTGATAACATCAAAAAATCTTGTGACGCTATAGAGGCCAAACTTATCATCCGATTGACTTTAGATTGATACACAGAGTTTAAGGTGTTGAAACGAACAAGTATTTTGATTTTCAATGAATTTTGATAACTGAACAGCTAAATCCATGATATTAAATGTTTCATGTATATACTAATTGTTAGCGTGGGGTAACACTTTATAAAAAGCAATCAAATTCTAATGATTTTCTGATAATTACATAATGAGTTTTTAGTGTATTACAAATGTTTCATTAGCTAAAAAAGTAAAAATATGCGACAACCCTTGTTGACTGCCTGGACGATTTAGCTGCTGTGGGCGTATGTTTTGTTGCCTGGCAACCTATCTTTGTTGCTTGATATTGAAATAGATTCAATAATAGATTCAATATTGAATCATCTCCAGATGATAAGGTTTAATTGGTTTAAAAACAACTGAAATAATAAAGCTAGCTGAACTATGTGGGTTGTTTATCGGTGCGCAAAGACTGGGCTGGACTTGAGAAAGGCCACCTACGGTCCAGCAATATCATCACATTACATGTATATCTGTTTTCTATTTATTGATCATACTAAAACAGTTTAACAAAAATTGAAAAATGTTTAGACTTCCATGAAATGTATGATGTATTGTTTTGCTATTTGTCAAGTAATTCAAGTTTAGACTTGATCACAATTAAGGAAGTCCCAAATGTATCAGAACCAAATGAATTGTGAAAGAATACATTCTGAAACTCGTACATAAAAATACTGGTTTCGAATTTTGTTAATTTTCAAGTGGAAATGTCAAACGTGCAAGATACATTTTGAATATTTTGAGTGTTTGATCAGTATGCAGATATCACATTCATAACATGTCGATACACCAAGATGCATAAATGACTTGAATTACCAAACGCCCCCTTATAATGTTGACTTAGTTATTCAAATTATCTTGAAAATAAACATAAGTAAGCTGCCTAATTCTATTCAAATCATTACTAAATCTCTCAGACCTATAATATGGTATACAAAAAGACTTGGCATTAATATGAGAAAAATACTGTAAAATAGATTTGATATTACTTATTATGTTTGATCTTGATGTATACCCATACATTAATACTCAAAGTAATCTCGCTTGACCATTAAATTGTCATGTATCTATTTGAAGAAATTGAATGTGAGGCTTACATTACGATGAGTCTATGATTATTAAGCCGAATGTCCTCAGTATAAGAGCTGGCCAGATTAGATGTTGGGTCAACATACTGTAGCTATGCTAGAGTTTATGTTAGGTTTTTCAAAAGAAAATAACAAGAATTTATTGATTTTTGGGATGAAACGTTGAAATTAATGTGGGAGGCACAGGATTGGTGTTAAAAATATATATTTCTTTAAAGGGACAATAACATTTTTGCTGGCTTGGTAGCTCCAGAAAATAAATAATACCCTTATTCTAAGTACTAGATGTTTAAGTGTCCTACCTGTTGTGTAAATTATCCATTACATCCTATTTTACTTGCCCAGAGGGTTCGAAAAATATTTTAAGATCCAAGTCACATTTGAAAAGGTTTACGTTAGGCTTTTCAAATCATTTAGTTGAATTTTTCCAATTTTTTAAATTAGGTGTATCACCAATTGATTGGAATATTGTAAAATAATACAATTTGTTGACCAGAATAAAAATTGGGACATATTATTCGGTTACAACAAGAGTGGTATTGATCCTTTAAAGGGACAATAACATTCTTGCTGGCTTGGTAGCTCCAGAAAATAAATAATACCCTTATTCTAAGTACTAGATGTTTAAGTGTCCTACCTGTTCTGTAAATTATCCATTACAACCTATTTTACCTGTCCAGGGGGTTCGAAAATATTTTAAAATCCAAGTCACACTTGAAAAGGTTTACGTTAGGCTTTTCAAATCAATTGGTTGAATTTTGTGTGTTAAGATGAAATTTATATCATCATTTAATTGGAATATTCTAAAAAAAATACGATTTGTTGACCAGAATGAAGTTTGGGACATATTAGTCAGTTACAACAAGAGTGTTATTGGGGCTTTAAGGGACAATATTCCAGTCTAAACGGAAAATATAGACTTTCAAGTCATACACAATAAAATGTAGCGCAAAATTGTTAGAATGGGTTAGTCTTGGGGCATTGAGTCTTTAATAATTTCTATCAGACTGCATTCATCCTAACCAAACATAAGATCTATCACAAACCAAACCAAACACTAGACTTGCTTGCAAGGCTGAAGGCTTTCACCTTTACCCAAGGCACCACAAATTGCCTACCACTCACCCCTTAAAACACACACACACACACACACACACTTAAACAACTCAGACATTGACACTTTCTGTGCATGCGCATTACGATAGAAGGAAAGTGAAAAATATAGTTGAACAATTATGAACTTGGATCGGTAGAATCCTACAGACGCCAGAAATCTAAATACGCAATCAAAAACGCAAAAATTCTAAAAAAAAAATTACAATTTTAGTACATTTTCAAATTTTCAGGAAAAAAAGAGAACTGCGTGGTATTGCAATTCGACCTATATCTCATCCGCAATATCCCCGGCTCAACAAAAATATAACTTTTTCGAAAATCGGTTGGGAATTGACATAATTAGAACCGATTTTCATTCGTGCACGTTAAAGATTTACATCACTTCCGGTCTGGTCCACAACTTTCGCAATAGTTTTAAGTACTAAATGTTTAAAACATAGGAAAAATCAAAACTCTACTCTGTTTTAGTTTCAGAGATCTAAACGACTACAGAAAAAAAACAGTTTTCCGAATGAGACAAAAAAAAATACCTTAAAGCCCCAATAACACTCTTGTTGTAACTAAATAATATGTCCTAATCTTCATTCTGGTCAACAAATTGTATTATTTTACAATATTCCAATTAATTGATGATATAAATTTCATCTTAACACACCTAATTAAAAAAATTGGAAATATTCAACTAATTGATTTGAAAAGTCTAACGTAAACCTTTTCAAATGTGACTTGGATTTAAAATATTTTCGAACCCTCTGGACAAGTAAAATAGATCGTAATGGATAATTTACACAACAGGTAGGACACTTAAACATCTAGTACTTAGAATAAGGCTATTATTTATTTTCTGGGGCTGCCAAGCCAGCAAGAGTGTTATTGTCCCTTTAAGTATCAAGGTAATAACCAAAACCCCAAATCGCACCTTTCAACATTAATTGTTCAACATTGAATTTGAGGAGTACTTTATTCATAAATGACTTCAACAGAAAGCTTCATTTTCACTGGTATCAAATGATGACGTCATGTAGACATAAAACCTGGGATATTAATTTCAGGAGTAACTGTTAATTACTAAAATGAGTTATTTTCATTATAGAAGCACAAGTACCAGATATTGGTTACTATTCAAACACCCTTTGTTCAAATATTGCCAGTTTTAAAAAAAGCTCTCTATATATGCTTTATACGTATGCAAAACGTTCCATTTATAACCAATTCGGACTTTTGTCGATGTCACACCAATGTGTTACACGGAACTTTGGAATCGCGTTCAGGTAAGCTACTCAAATATGTAACTGGTTCAAAACTAAATTGAATATTCAATGAAATATCGACAATATTCTGATTTCGTGCACGTTAATGATTTGACGTCACTAACATACAAAAATTTATCTTTAGTTAGAGATAGGGCCCAAACTCAAACTACATCATGCTTTCTAACACAGGTGCAATATTCGTACTTCTGTACGACACTACTGCAAGATACAATTGCAAACTATTGATAATTGGATTTCCTTTTAAACAGCGCGAGCCGTCGATTTGTGTCGAGATGATTACGGTTATGAGGTAATTTTGACAAAGAAGAAACAATATTAATTCAAAGACTAATTATTACACACAGAAATCAATTATTTCTGTTACAGGGTCACTAAACCCATATTTTGAATATAAGTAAACATTCAAAGTTGAAATACTTTTAGCTCAAATATTGTCACTGTGAGAGAAATGGGGAATTTTGAATATGCTCTAAACGTTGGTAAAACGTACAGATTGTATCAACTCTTACTGCATGTTTCGCTTAACAATGAAAGGTGACGTTTTCAGTTTTCGATCTCTTTGTTCTCATACTCCTGATATTTCTAAATGTTGCGCAATAGTTTCATACCTAAGACTATCGATAAAACTCTCTGTAGAAGAAGTTAAAAGAAAAAAATTACGTTGACTTTTCGAGAAAAAGACGTCTAAAAATGCTCCAAATGGTAAAAATACGACGTTTTGGATTTTCAATCTCGTTTTTCGACTACTCATGACATTTAGAGAAATTGTACAATGGTTTCACACAATACACCATCTATAGGACTCTCGAATGAGAAAGTTTTAAAAAAATCGTAGGCGGCGTTTTCGAGAAATACGCGTCTAAAGTTGATCGAAATAGCAAAATACCTTACTTTTCAAACTCAGATAACTTTTTTATTTTTTGATAGAAACTTGTCGCTATAGTACCATCTTGTAGATAATTCACGTGACTATCAAAGGATATAATACTTTAACTATTCGGTAAACAACCAATCGATACATCTTATTTGGCGCACAGGCTCTCATTTTCTGAATTTTGTCAAACTTTGGATACCTTTCTTGACCACTTCCGGTGAATAGAGGATTTTCATTTATAGTTCATGGACTGGTTTGGTCCTTCGACTTCATATTCCTGAAGTTTCAGAAAAATCGTAGGCACCGTTTTAAAAAAATAAGAACTCTACGATTTGACCAAAATGCGAAAAAAAGTGAAAAATCAAAGTTAACATTTCAGAACAAAACTTATATTGTTGGAATCGGTTTTAGGCCAGCTATCCAAAAATATAAGTGAAATTTCAAAATTCCAAAAAATAACAATTTTATGAAATTTTCCAATTTTCACCAAAAAAATGAAAATGACAAAGTTTCAAAATTCAAAGATTTTGAACTCCTGTCTTCTCGTCAATGTTTCCGAGTATCCAAAAATATAACTTTTTGAAAAATCGATCAAGAACTAAAAGACTTATGGCCGATTATTAAATTTCGTGCACGTTACAGATTCTACAAAAGCGGGATATTTTGGTAATTTCGTTTTACATTTAAGCACTAATACATGAAACAGTTCATTTAATTCCAGAGTTTCATAACATTCGTTTAAATAGTTTCTGAGATTTAGGCTTCCCCATTTGAGTTAAACGTATAACGCGTTTTGTAATTGGTTTGGGGGGAAAACCAATTACCTACTAGACTTGCTTGCAAGGCTGAAGGCTTTCACCTTACCCAAGGCAGCACAAAATGCCCACAACTCACCCCTTAAAGCTGAACTCCGGTTACAAAAATACCGAAATAATGTAATAAAAAAAAAGTTAACGCCCGCAAGCCGCCATACTTGTTTCCAGCTTGTGAAATAAGTATGGCGGACATGGAGGCTTATGACCTTGAAAGGTTAGCCGATCTCACTTCCAGTTTGTTTCTCGTCAGCTAGCTATACACATCCGGCTTTATTCTCTTCACACGGTTCACTGATTGCTGTATTTTTCCCCAACAGTATACCAAATTATTGAAGATTGAACATGTCTGATCAGGTAAGACTGTAAATAATTATATGAACTGCGTCTACTACAATATCAATTTCTTACACTTTGGTAAAATGGAGAAAAAAAACATAACATCAATAAATTTAGCACTGTCAAACACTCCCCAATGAGAGCCGTCCCAAACATGTAGTTATGTCCCTTGGTCGTTTTCATGAACACTATTCAACATGAACACACGAAGATGGCAATACTAATAGTTTGTATAGGTGATTTGTTTTGGTTGAAAAACAGGTTGGGTAATACATCTGGTTGCATCAGTATTTTTGTAACCGGAGTTCAGCTTTAAAACACACACTTATAGTTGAACAATTTACATCATTATGAACTTGGATCGATAGAATCCTACAGACGCCAGAAATCTAAATACGCAATCAAAAACGCAAAAATTCTAAAAAAAATTACAATTTTACTACATTTTCAAATTTTCAGGAAAAAAAAAAGAGAACTGCGTGGTATTGCAATTCGACCTATATCGCATCCGCAATACCCCCGGCTCTACAAAAATATAACTTTTTCGAAAATCGGTTGGGAATAGAGATTATTAGGATCTATTTTCATTTATGCACGTTAAAGATTTACTTCACTTCAGGTCTGTTCAGAACTTTCGCAATACTTCTAAGTACTTACTGCTTAAAACATAGGAAAAATCATTATTCAGAACTCTATCTGCTTTAGTTTCAGAGATCTACACGAGAATGAAAAAAAAACAACATTTTTTCGAATGGGATAGAAAAAAGATCGTGTCAGATCCTAACCAAAACCAAGAATCATACCTTTCAACATCAACTTTTCAACATTTGTCCAGAGGGGTGCCTTCCTTATAAATAGTTTCGGTAAATAGCGTCATTTTCGCTGGTATCAATGGTGGCGTCATGTAGACAAAAAACCTGGGATAATAATTTCAGGAGTAACTGTTATTGACTAAAATGAATTATTTTCACTCTAGAAGGAGCATTACCAGATATTGATTACGAGTAAAACACCTTTAGTTCAAATATTGCCTCTTTCAAAAAAAGCTCTCTACATAATGCTTTATACGTAGGCAAAACGTTGCGATTATGAGCAACTCGGACTTTTGTCAATGTCACACAAATGTGTACACGGGACTTTGGAATCAGGTCCATATCAACTACTCAAATATGCAACTGGTTCAAAAATTGATTAACTATGCAATGAAATATATACAATTTTCTGATTTCGTGCACGTTAAAGATTTGACGTCACTACATGTAACATATAAAAATTTAATATTTATTACAGATAGAGTCCATGCTCAAACTGGTTATCTCAACTGAGAACGGCATGGTTATTTCAATTCGACCTTTATCCCATCCGCAATATCCCCGGCTTAAGTATCAAGGTAATAACTAAAACCCAAAATCGCACCTTTCAACATTAATTGTTCAACATTGAAAGTGAGGGGTACTTTATTTATAAATGACTTCAACAGAAACTTCATTTTCACTGGTATCAAATGATGACGTCATGTAGACATAAAACCTGGGATATTAATTTCAGGAGTAACTGTTAATTACTAAAATGAGTTATTTTCATTATAGAAGCACAAGTACCAGATATTGGTTACTATTCAAACACCCTTTGTTCAAATATTGCCAGTTTTAAAAAAAGCTCTCTCTATATGCTTTATACGTATGCAAAACGTTCCATTTATAACCAATTCGGACTTTTGTCGATGTCACACCAATGTGTTACACGGAACTTTGGAATCGCGTTCAGGTCAGCTACTCAAATATGTAACTGGTTCAAAACTAAATTGAATATTCAATGAAATATCGACAATATTGTGATTTCGTGCACGTTAATGATTTGACGTCACTAAAATATAAAAATTTATCTTTAATAAGAGATAGGGCCCAAGCTCAAACTACATCATGCTTTCTATCACAGGTGCAATATTCGCACTTCTGCACGATACTACTGCAAGATACAACTGCAACCTATAGATAATTAGATTTTCCATATAAACAGCGCGGGCCGTCGATTTGTGTCGAGATGATTACGGTTATGAGGTAATTTTGACCAAGGAGAAACAATATTAATTCAAAGACTAATTATTACACACATAAATCAAATGTTTCTGTTACAGGGTCACTAAACCCATATTTTGAATATAAGTAAACACTCAAAGTTGAAATACTTTTAGCTTAAATATCGTCACTGTGATAGAAATGGGGAGTTATGAATATGCTCTAAACGTTGGTAAAACGTACAGGTTGTATCAACTCTTACTGCATGTTTCGCTTAACAATGAAAGATGATGTTTTCAATTTTCGATCCCTTTGTTCTCATACTCCTGATATTTCTAACTGTTGCGCAATGGTTTCATACCTAAGACTACCGATAAAACTCTGATTTAGTGCACGTTACTGATTTGACGTCACTAGCATATAAAAAATTATCTTTAATTAGAGATAGGGCCCAAGCTCAAACTACATCATGCTTTCTATCACAGGTGCAATATTCGTACTTCTGCACGATACTACTGCAAGATACAACTGCAACCTACTGATAATTGGATTTCCTTATAAACAGCGAGAGCCGTCGATTTGTGTCGAGATGATTACGGTTATGAGGTGATTTTGACAAAGAAGAAACGATATTAATTCAAAGACTAATTATTACACACAGGAATCAATTATTTCTGTTACAGGGTCACTAAACCCATATTTTGAATATAAGTAAACACTCAGAGTTGAAATATTTTTAGCTCAAATATCGTCACTGTGACAGAAATGGGGAATTTTGAATATGCTCTAAACGTTGGTAAAACGTACAGATTGTATCAACTCTTACTGCATGTTTCGCTTAACAATGAAAGGTGACGTTTTCAGTTTTCGATCCCTTTGTTCTCATACTCCTGATATTTCTAAATGTTGCGCAATAGTTTCATACCTAAGACTACCGATAAAACTCTCTGTAGAAGAAGTTCCCAAAAACAATTACGTTGACTTTTCGAGAAAATGACGTCTAAAAATGCTCCAAATGGTAAAAAAACGACGTTTTGGATTTTCAATCTCGTTTTTCGACTACTCATGACATTTAGAGAAATTGTACAATGGTTTCACACAATACACCACCTATAAGACTCTCGAATGAGAAAGTTTAAAAAAAATCGTAGGTGGCGTTTCCGAGAAATTCGCGTCTTAATTTGATCGAAATAGCAAAATACCTTACTTTTCAAACTCAGATAACTTTTTTATTTTTTGATAGAAACTTGTCGCTATAGTACCATCTTGTAGATAATTCACGTGGCTATCCAACGATATAACACTTTAACTACTCTGTAATCAACCAAGTGATACATCGCATTTTACCCATCGGTACCCATTTTTCAGAATTTTGTCAAACTTTGGATACTTTTCTTGACCACTTCCGGTGATTAGAGGATTTTTATTTATAGTTCATGGACTGGTTTGGACCTTCGACTTCATATACCTGAAGTTTCAGAAAAATCGTTGGAGCCGTTTTAAAAAAATAAGAACTCTACGATTTGACCAAAATGCGAAAAAAAGTGAAAAATCAAAGTTAACATTTCAGAATATAACTTATATTTTTGGAATCGGATTGATGTCAGCTATCCAAAAATATAAGTCATAATTCAAAATTCCAAAAAATAAAAATTTTGGAAATTTTTGAAAATTTTCCAATTTTCACCAAAAAAATGAAAGCGATAAAGTTTCCAAATTTGACGTTTGTGAACTGCTACCTTCTTAGAAATGTTTCAAGCTATCCAAAAATGTAAATATCAGAGAAATCGGTTAACAATTACCAAAATTACGGCCTATTTTCAAATTTCGTGCACGTTAAAGATTTAACGCATTTCCGCTATGCGCACGAATTTCGTTTTACATTTAAGCACTAACTACCACCCAGTTTCCCGAGAGAAAACTAAATTTCACACCTCTATCTCTTATAGTTGCTGAGAAATAGGCAAAGTGGAAAAAAAAAAGAATAATAATAATCTTAGTAATAACAATAGTCTTTCACCATTGAAAAATGGTGAAAGCCTAATAAGATCTATCACAAACCAAACTACCAATATGTTACTTGTTCTGTGCTATCAAGGCTATGCACTGCAAGTGAATTCTGACTTTCTGTTATACAGTCAGACTCTGACACTAACTAACAAACGTCTAAAAAAGTGAAAACACTCTCTTCACAAAAATTATTTTGTGGCCCATTAAAAGCACATGTATTTCTAAATTAAGATAGTACATATTTTTTTTACTTTTGAAATTTATGTGAACAGTGTGGATTGTTGTGCTTTGTTTAAGGAGCTTTAGATGACAGACAATAATAATATGCTTGTATTTTGAGAAAAAGCCAAAGGGGGTGAGACTCGTGGACTTCCAGTGTTTGGCTGGATATGCTGCTACAAAAAAGAATTTACACTAAAGTTTAGGGTGCTGATTGATAATAAAGTAGGCTACAGGTTCACACAACCGTGCTTCAGGTACATGTATATCCTTACACCTGCAGCAGATGATAGTTTGATGGTTTGCAACACTGTAATCTTGTTGGACTAGATTCTAAATATATCGTATAGTTGTAAGGTAATAGGGGTATGACTCACCCCTCTCATAAGAATGTTAGTATGTAATGACATGCAACATGACCACAATGAAAAGTGCTCAAATAATGTAACTAAACTGTAAATAATTAGAATGTGAACCATTCATGAATAGTGTATTAAACTTAGTATAATGAATAGAATCTAGTATGATGGTATTAATGATTCAGAGGCTTTAATTATATTGATATTTTGTGTATTCTTTGATGATGATTGGGGAAGGACTAATCAATTGCTTTCCAAATATTTCAATTTATTGTTTAGCCCTGCAAGGCCTTAATTAATAAATACATGTACATAAGTAGTTACATGTATGTGTGTCTTGTGAACAATATTTTGTTAAAAAGCTTTGGTGAAAAGCAGACAAGTATTTTTTATTTTTATTAATTTTTTGTCTTCTCAAACTACAAATGTAGGAAGCAAAATTTTTTTTAGAACATAAAATCAAAATTGGTGTGGCCTTGAATATATATAATAATATATTTATGCTGGAGGTTTGACATTAAATGATCTATTTCGGCCCAAGTTTGTTATTGATATAATTGATTTAATATCCAATACATAATATTTGATTTGATCGGAACGGAACCCTGTTGGAATTGATGTTCTTCAGATTGTATCGTATTCCCATCATTAGTAATTATATTGTTTGACATTGTTTATGGTATATCCCTTTGTATATATTATTCATATGTTACTTACCGCTTTCAACACCTTAATCTAGATTAGCATCTCACTCCATACAGATACCATCTACCTTCATGGGAAACAAACACATATCTCTATTTACTTATAGCATGAGCTGTAGCATAATGAGAAAACAGTTTAAGATAATTGTCTCGTAGAAAACAACACTACAGTTCTGATTGATTTTGCAGTTTTGCAGCAATGAATATCAGTGACTTATGGATGTGTTATTTCAATTTTCTTTGTTGCTCTTTGGCAGATTGTTAGCTAACCATAATCTCCCGTAATCTGGAAAAACCTAGTAACACTGTTGAATGTAGATTTGAAAAAACAAAGGGAAACTTTTGTTTCAGAATGAAGCTACTGAATATAAAACCAATTTTATTTTGTCTTTTTAGATGAAGATAATTAGAAGCCTTTTCAGTAAAAGGAGAAAAAAAAACTATTATTATATACATGTGTACTAAGTTCAAATATGGATCTAACTCAATTTTCACCAAAATTTGACTTGCTAGGTTTTTCCAGGTATGCATTCATATCAGGCACGGATCCAGAGAGGGGGGGGGGGTCAGGGGTCCGGACACCCCCCCCCCCCCCATGCTCAGACTTGAAAAAATTTTATGCGATTTTATTGGCGATTTAGACCTGTAATTTTGGAATTTACCTTCCGGAAATACATTAGAATGAACCAAATTGAATCTAATTTACCAAATTTTTCTGGGGAAGGGCCCCCAAACCCCCCGTTAATCGGTTGAGCGCAATTAGTTTTGGAATTTACCTTCTGGAAATACATCAGAATGAACCAAATTGAATCTAATTTACCAAATTTTTCTGGGGGAGGGCCCAGTTAATCAGTTGAGCGCAATTAGTTAAGCAATTATCAAAACCTAGACCCCCCCCCCCTGCAAAAAATCCTGGATCCGCGCCTCCATATTACAGTATTATATGCGTTGCGACTCACTTTTGTCAATTTCTAGGTCCCAAATGTTAGCTATTTAGCTCCTTTGAACTGAAATAAACTTAATCATATACTTTTGGTTTTCCTATAGGAGATTGATGTATTGTAGATTTGTAACATTTGTTTCTGATCATATCAGCACTTGACTCAAATACTACAACTAAAAAATATAACTTTGATCTACACACTAAGAATATCTTTTAACATGATGAACACTTCAATGTATCTCAGCAGCTGTAGATGATAATGTGCATGAGACATAGTATGCATGTATTCTTGGCACACAAGGTACCACTTTCATTTATGGGAATTTTCTTAAGCTGCAAATAAGTCCAGTTGCTGTTGTTTGATTTTGATGATTTGGTAGCACACTCTGACCCATACACTACCTCTGTTATTATCATGAGGAAATAACTCGTGTAACCCAAATTATTTTTATGGACATACATGTACACCAATTAAGATATCAATATGGCCAACATACTTGTATCTTAAGTATAATGTACCGAAGGACTTCATAACACTGTAATTTTTTTAAGTCGGTTTAAAGATTTGCCAAGTGATATTATCTGTTATAAGGCCACACTTAAAAAACATATTTTATCAGGGTATGTAATGTATGCCAAATATTATCTATGCATGTACGTATGTGCTTTGATATCATATTCTATATTCTTTATACTTAAAGAAAAAAATAGATTAACTTGCCAGAAAGGCTCATATAAAAACATTACACAATCACAGGCGTATTATAGCACCAACATTATTCAGATTGATCAATTCCAACTAAAGGCAAATTTGAAGTTTACATTGGGTTTAGCTTGTTTTCTTGTGCCATACATATAGGTAATTGTTGAAGTTAATAAAATAATTATTCTAAGTTAGAAAAACATATTAGTCAAAAAATTATAGAAATTGATCAATTCACCTTGAAGTTTACATTAGGATCTGGTGATTTCCATCCACCGTAATTATGCATATCTTCAGTGGACTGTCGTGTGCAGAAAAGTAGGATATTAAATATTAAACTTTGTTTCAATTTATTTATCTTATTTTGAGTTTTAAAATATTTATGAACCATTTCGTTTAATTAAAAAAAAATAAAATAGATATCAAGAATGTGGAACTTGTACTCCTTGCTGGATCAGACACTTAATTCTTTTTTTTTTATGAGCAGGTTAAATTGTTTGATATTTAAAGACAAGGTGTGATGTCTTGAAGCTTGACCCGCTATAGTGCTTCAAGCACATACACCTTAACACCTGCCTCACAATATCCAAATCGTGTCATTTCATTGGTTGAAAGGATCATATTTTAACCTCCAGGGCAGTGGTACACATTGTAAGATCTTCTAACAGCCACGAGACCAGTCTCACCAGGACACGTTTCTAAATCCATCTGATTGATATGAAGCCCCGTTGTTTGCCTCAGGCTGTATTGATAAAGCTTACAATATTCAATCTCCATAGATTCAATATATTTATCTCGACACTCGGCTACCCTCAGTATCTCAAGGAGTTACCTTGGTTGTCGTAAAATATTTCACTTTGATTTTTTTAATCACCTTGACGCAGATAACAGTTGATTGTTTGATATGACTTGATTTGAATACAGGTGGTCTTCGATGACGATATCACTGACAGTTACGTGTATACATACAATGATAAATTCTTATTTTTAAATACATTCAAAGAAACCAGCTTCAGAATTTCTTGGGTAAATGTTTGATTTCAAAATAAGTGGATCTCATTTAAAGTTGGGAACAAAACAGTTGTAAATCAAAAAGTGTTATTAAACAGGTTCATCCAATGATATACAAAAATATATTATTAGAATATAAGTTATACATGTCTTGTACAAAAATCAAATTTTGAAAAACCACAGGTTATTTTATTATACTTTGATTAATCATTTTACTTGTGATAAATTTGTAAAATAAAAAGGTTACAAAGTTGACACAATTAGGGACACATTAAAATAATAATTGATGAATATTGACTTGACATGTAACTTTGCCCCCGTTCTTTTTATCTGTTACAATAAAACTGATATTTAGTAGAAGATTTGAACAGCTATTAACAAGGAAACAGTTTAACAGTCTTGTTTAATCGCCATATTCTCTTGTGATGTGTAAACAGAACAGATGCCGATGAAAAAGTTAGAGAACATTTAATCACAATTGATTCCGTTTGGCTGTAAACACCCTTAAATCAACACTCAGTGATTCAAACATGCTAAAACAAATTAACAAAAAATTGATCGCCGAAAAAGAATTTGACAAATTATGCAAATAGTATTCATTGTTTAGCAGGACTTGAAAAAGGGATTATGTTTTTAATGTACTTTTAGAAAAAGAAATTTGTCTAATCTATTTGCAATCATTCTTATCATGTACATTGTGTATAGATACATGTATATACATACATGTAAATGTATAAAATCTTGTAGCACCAACTTTGATTGCTGTTTGCTTTTGGTTTTTTACAGTCAGTTCTTTTCTTACAATAGTGTTGTATTTTACCAAACATAATTTTGAAATATTTTATTATGGTACCGTAACTGTGACTTACATGTACATTTTCATAAAAGTCAAATGGCTAATCTTTTAAAAAAAAATGTTTCCACTGGATTCAAAAGTTAAACTTCCAAGAAAATGAATAAATTACATGTAGCATATTGAATTCATGGTATGGATTTGAGATTAATTCAACAAATTTGATTTTTGTGCTGAATTAATTTAACAAAAGAATGTTCTGGCATCTTAATTTGTAATGCAATCTTGCTTGCTTTACATAAATTTTGTATCAATTAAACTGCTTATTATTGTAGAACAATACTGTTTTCTTTCGCTTTCGGATGATTAGTTCTGTTTTCAGAAAATTCCAGTTCTTTTTGTTGAATTAACCATATAAAGCTTTCAGAGCTTAATCGTAGTGCAACCTTGCAAGCTTAACGTTGAATTCTTTTATTTTCAAAATATGATACTTTACGGTAAAGTCATTCAGACAGCATCTGTGTGGGAAACTACGTCTACTAAAATCCACAAGGGAATTTCAACAGCTGATGCATCTGTTCAGTTTTGCTACCATTTTTTTGTGCGTCTGCTTTTTGGTTTCATATTAAATCATTATATTTTTTTTTGTTCGCTTAGAACCAGATATCAAGGTATGAACAATATGTCTCTGGTATGTCTGCATACTTAAAGATAATTGAGTCTTTTCATTTGGATACACAAATTGGCACAATGAAGGTATTGGATATCCATCGTTCATTAGAACTGACCAGAAGGATTATTATGAGATCTATTCCATGAGTATAATAACTACATTGTTAATCAAATGGCCTTTAACTGATCTGACACTTGATAGAATAATATTTGTCTAGTTCACATGAACAGTTAATGAGGATTTAATTATTTAATACTTGATGCTGATCAAATATTCATAATGATACAACATATATGTACTTCTGGTCAGTCAATTAATATATGCTAAAGTTTACTATTGATTTTTAATGTGTTATTCAGATTATTTTGTACAGGTAAACAGACTTAGACCCTTAGATAATGCCACTTAACTGCACAATTAAAAACAGACAGAACAAACAATACATAATCACAGAATATACATGTACACCTTACCATAATTTTTTCTGATGAAATATGCCATTGAAACAGGAAAAAAGTATTTTTTATAATAAAGAATATGATATATTTAAAAGGACGTAATGATAAAGTTTAATTACTGTAGATATGCAATATCAATGGCCAAAAGCTTCAGACTTGTTTTAAATCTTTCAACAATTGATTACAGGGCAGGAGTACCAGATTTTAGCAAAATAAACGGCGACAAAATCCTTATAATGTTTCTAGGATTCATAAAGTTTGTTGGATAATTTTCTTTGCGAATGGGGGAGGGGGGAATTTAAGTACTCCTGTTATACTATTGCAAGAATGTAATATTAACCAATGTTATAGTCATACATGGAGAATTACAAAATATCACAAACCTACATGTAGTCAGATATAGGATTTTGATAAGAAATCGTATCATTGTTCCTGCTTTAAAATATTGTATTGAAGGCACGTACACAGATTCAGACTCCAATATTGATGAACAGCATGCATCGATAAAAAAGCATTTCCAA
Organism: Patella caerulea; assembly: GCA_036850965.1. NCBI lineage: Eukaryota > Metazoa > Mollusca > Gastropoda > Patellidae > Patella > Patella caerulea. The sequence continues at coordinate 40,284,710 of JAZGQO010000001.1, read as the reverse complement.
CTTCGCTTAAAGATGAAATCATGATCATGTTAATTTTCTAACGATATTTCGTTTTGATTCCTCTAAGCAAATTGATTAAATATGCCAACATTAGGACCAAGACTTTCAGGTGATGCAGAAAGAAATTTTTGTCCCTCGAAAGATTTGATTTAATTAATTAACGTGACATTGTATTCGATCATTCATTTGAAATTCATGACACTAGATGTTTAAGATTAGGGTCACGTTTTTCTCAGCAGGGAATGATTTATTATGTAAGGATATCAGCCGTCCTTTGGAATCGTAACTTGAACCAGGTCTTAAAGGGCACAACACAGAATATTTAAAGTACATCTTCCTTCATGTAGCTTGATGTGGAATTCCTGTCGTGTTAAAATTCTGCAACTTGGAGGCTGATCAAATTTGAATATGTCATAACAAATTGAAGTAATATGACATTTTCTCACCTAATGTAGATTTGAGATTTTTTGGTAATTGAATATATGTTGTAAATGTTGATATTTTGTCTGGAGACATTATCTGTATTTCAAAACAATGTCACATGGTTTCAATTGTTGTGAAATATAAAAACTCTAAAAATTATATAATGTTATATAATGTATTTCAGGCATGTGTAACTGTGTTATTACTCTAGTAATAGTTCATGAATGGTCTCATCTTGTTTCACACTAATGATTGCATGTTAGTGATTTAATCAAATATATTTTGGTGATTGGCAAACAATACACCAACTTCATATTTTTGGACAAAGTTCAAATACATGTATAAGTTATGTGGCTGTGAAAATGATTATTTTAATCTCTATTCTTGTTTGAATTAAGCTCCATGTATGAAAGTTGCTATTTTGTTTGGAGAGAGATGGGGTTTAATTGCATAATACATGTACATGAAACATTTAACTCAATTACAGACCTTATGATCTAAAGTACACATGTTGAACTACTTGGCTTCCTCATTTCAATTTACTATATCAGTACATGAGGGGGCTGCAATCAAACCAAGTAGTGATCGGCCCATTACACTCAATTGAGTTCATGTAACTAATTGGCTGTTTAGACACTAATTCTTCAATACCAAATCAAACTGTCTTTTGCCAATGGATTGAGTATATTTTGATCTCAAAACATTTTGAATTGTTGATTGTATGCTAGGGATGTTGCCACCATTGTGGTACATTCAGCATTGGTTGGCGATGCCTTAAATACAGTTTGTTCAAGACATTTTGAATCTCTGATAATGTTGGCCAATGGAAGGTTTCCATCAAAGTAAAGCTGGATGTAGTGTTTTTAGAACTTATACATATATTATTGTAAACTTCCCAAACATTTTTTTAAGTTGAGTCTTGAACACATCACTAGACTTTGGCCGATTTAGAAAACTTTCATACCATACATTTCCAATGGAAAAAAATATGCATATGCAAACCATCTTGTGGCTTCTGAATTTTATGTATTTTTCTTACCATCAAATACAAAAATGTTTTGCAGACAGCTAAAAACAAGCTCCTTCCAGACAGCAATAATTCTTGCATTTGCCAAAAGTTAAAAGATTATGAAACACCCCATGAAACATATTTTGGCAAATAAAAAATATACTTATTTAATTCATATTTGTTACCTAAAAAATTTGACCTTTTGCCATTTGGAATGATTGATTAAAAAAGACAATAAGATTAATAAGCACCAGACAAACAAATGATTTTCATCTTTTAACAATTTCTTTTCCTACTTTCTGTGCCCTGTTATTGATGTAAAGTTATTTATTAGTAATTTCAAAAGTTTGTATTAATGACCAGGTTCCCCCTCCCTTGAATTGCTGACAAGCTGTCTGTCCTAGTTTAATTTATTGCAGATTGTGGTTGCTATGACGACTAGGGGAATTTAAAGGGATAAAAATCTGTTGGACATATCTTTTTTAGAGTTTTGACACCAGCTTTGAAATTTGAAACTTTCGCCAGATGAAGAGAAATACAGACTTTTCTTTGTCTTGTGTGCTGGAGCACAGAACTTGACATTAACAAACATTTGGTATACTTGAATACTATTGGTGAAGCTTGAATTATATGACACACAGACAAATAAACTTGCTCTGATGTGTACCAATGGAAGTGTTATTAAGAAAAAGGCCAATGTTTCATAATACAAATTGTAAAATAATACAAATCTTTTGTGCTTAAATGTTAAAAGATTAATAGATTCCAGCTATCTGCATCCTTTATTAAACTGAAATTTTTTAAATAGTCTGGTCAAGTTGTTGTTTCTTGACTATTATCTAAAGACCTAACAATAATGGACCTACATTTTGAAAAGCCTTTGCATAAGACCCTCAAACTGCTGTTCCTGCACTGGTGATTTAACGAGTTTTGACATGGTTGATCCACAGAACAAGGGAATTTAGAAGATGTACATGTACTTGTATGTCATCCTTATTTCAACTCTTAAGACTTAGCAATATTCATTTCACTAAATATTTTCAAATCCGGGAGTTTTGGTTCTTATAGGTGTTCTGTTTATTGTAATTCATTTTCATACATGTTTTAATAAAATATGTTTTATATAATCTTATTAGACACTCTGTAGGCAAGGAAAACAATTTGTCTGCTATCTTAATATGTGAAAAACTTAAGCATCAGTAGGCAGAAAAAAAATTAAACGGCAATATGAAATGTCGTAAAATCAATTCTTATACGGCAGGTTGAGTTGTCCAAATTGTTAAAACAACATTTTAAATTTGTTGTGTGAAAGGAGAGTAAACTGTCGGCCATGTTTCGACTTGTTTTCAACAATCAACAAACAAGGACGTTTTTGAAATCAATATTGAACAAATATGCTGTTAGTGCAATCTCCACATTACAAGGGTTCTCTGGCATAGAGGTCGAGAGATGTCGCTTCAAATATTTGATTTAATTCTTGGTATTTTAAATACAATTGGATGTTTGAAGTGAAGATACATTATTATATAAAAAAACCTTTCAGGTTCAATTATCAAAATTCTAATAGATAAATTGTAAAAATGAAAATTAGAAGCCAGGTAAAACATACATGTAGCTGAAATGAAGAACCATTGCCAGATGGAACTTGGAAATTCATATTTAAACCATATCATTTTCTGGCCAATATATTCTACAATTTGGACATCAGAATTTGCCAAGAATAGCCACTGCTTACTGTCAAATGAAAAATGAAGCTGTCAAGATCAACCCCTGAGTTTAAACATAAAGCTATAGGTTAGAAGACTGACATTATTCTCAACTTTCAATGTTCTTTCTTCATCTATTTATGTAGTATTTTCTGTATTTTCAGGTGTACAAATGAACATATAGGGGAATATTGTCAAGACAAGAACCCATGTCGAGCTAATTTATGTATGAACAATGGAAATTGTCGAGTTATCAATTCAGAATCGGGTCCACCAAGGGCAGAATGTGATTGCAAGATAGGTAGGTCAAGAGGAGTTACCTCCCTTTAATTGATTTCAGATACCTTTTTATATGCTCACATGGAAATGTGGTCGTGTATTGTTGTCGCCCTTTCCGTCGGTCCTTTCCGTCGGTCCTTGGTCCATCGTCCACCATTTCTTGTGAACGCTCTAAAGGCTAAAGTTAATGTCTGATTGACTTTGAATTTATACATTGTTTTTAAAGTCAGGAGACGAAGAAGCCTATTCATATTCAGCGATGTCTGATAATTACTGCTAGAGTATGTCATATTCTTTACTTATGTGAATGATCTGGCTTGTTTAATTAACTGATATACTTTTTTTTCGTGCAGGCTATAATGGTCATATGTGCGAGTTTGTTGACAGTAATAGTGCATGTTATAAAAACCGATGTCAAAATGGAGGAACCTGTATAAACGGACCAACTCTTTCAGATTATACTTGTCAATGTTTACCAGGATTTAGAGGTATGTAAAACTAAAACTAAAAAAAAAAAAAAAAATTTTCTTAAATAAAATCACGTCAATGGACAGATCTGAAAACAACTTGTTCTATTTTTTGCCATACAAAAAGAGTTGTCGTAGAGAATTAATGAGTGAAAATTTCTTGAAACTGGATGTTGTTCGTTTTATGTAATTAGTCTGTTGAGATTTGTGTCAGTTTATATGTATTGTATCCATGTTTGAATAATTACGTAATTAATTTTGATTTATTAATATTTCAATTTGCAGGTGATGACTGTGAGTATGTGGATCACTGTGCCTCCCAGCCATGTCGTAATGGAGGAACCTGTACATCACATACTAGTGGTTTTCAATGTCAATGTCCTGTAGGATTTTTAGGAAGAACTTGTATGACAGATATTAATGAATGCTCAGCTAATCCAGGTATATGTCAAAATGGTGGAACATGCCGCAACACACAAGGATCCTATGAGTAAGTAAATATGAAATAAATCCTCAGTTGTAAATATCATGTCTTTTTTGGGGCCAAACCTTGTTGTCTTGATCTGTTTTTTTAATGAGACATTAAATAATTCCTAAGTTATGTAAGAAGTAGTCACTACGTATGATAGAAATAAATAATAACATTTTATTACCAAGATTGTTATTAATTATTTTGGTTGTCTCCCATCAGACAGCAGATATGTTAATTTTGGAAGAAATTAAACCTAAATGACAATAACATGACATATCTATTCATCATTCTACCTCATTTATAAACATCAGTTATGCCCTGACCCCAAATGGTGAGTTTTGGACAAAAATTAGCTTATTATTATTTATGAGTTACCTGGTATTAATTGTGTCCAGAAAAGGCAGCCATTTTTTGTTGCTATTTTTAAAGAGGCATTAAACAGATGACCCAGAGATAGGTTATTTTAAAAATCGAATATATAGGCCGGTACTATTTTTATAAAAAAATATTATTATAATGAAATAAAGAATTTTGAGCTTATGAAGGTCAGTCCTTGTGGTTTTGATGGCTGGCTTGTGTATAACCATCTTGTAGGCTTTCTGCTACTAATACAGAATATAGTGCACAAGACAATTGTTAAAGTAGCCAAGTCACCAACTCAATATCATCCAAAGTCTTCGGCATTCAAAACACGAATTATTTGTCAATTTAAATCAACATTATACAATATTTCTTCTTTAACAAATTTATCATATTCTAAAACTCAATATCATCCAAAATCTTCGGCATTCAAAACACTAATTATTTGTCAATTTAAATCAACATTATACAATATTTCTTCTTTTAACAAGAAAAACACCCAAATTTATCATATTCTGAAACTCTTTGCTTAAACCGCATTTCATTTCAGTTCTGAAACTCTTTGCAAGGATCTGGTCATTTCTTTGATACATTCATTCCTCCGCCAAAACATTCAAATACATGTATTAGAGAGGGTCCTAACATTCCATTTTGTTAGCACATTTTTCTGCAATAGAAAACACCTTCAAAACACGTTCTGATTCATATCCTAATTCAGATTGTATGGACATAATTTCCTAATTACTGCATTATATTCTGCTATGAACATGGACAGGTAAATGATAGTTATTTAAACATACATTATGGAAGAGCAAAAACTGACTTTTGTCGGTCTTCCTTTGAGCCTCAGATGTCATAGAAATTATAAATTAGATCTTTATTTATACAACAAGCCCAAAATGAACACTGTAGACCCACGGATGGCTTGGATTGGGCTCGGATTAAAACAGGATTTCGTCGACTGATTTAATCACTATGACGTCATCATACTTCCGGAAGTTATTCATATAAGACAGTGATGACTGAGACTATACACAAGCTTCACTAGATACCGTTTAAACATTACTTGATGGTCGAGACTATGTAGGTGGAGTTAACGCCTGTCAATCAACAATCGGCCATAGTGGGAAAAGGGTGTCAATGATTTTAACTACCATTTCTAGTAAAAAATTATAGTGGGAACAACTTTGTTCAGGATAAAGTTATTTGACTGAAATTTTCAATATATTCTTGTTTCAACATTTATTTTTGAACTTTTATAGCAAGAATGGCTAACTCCTTGTCAAAATCTCCCATAATGTATCTTTAAGTTACGTAGAAAATACATATATTTACTTTTTCCAGGCTCATCATTCTTGTTGTTTTTGTAGGTGTGATTGTTTACAACAATATACAGGCCAACATTGTGAAGATATTTATATTCCCTGTAAACCCAGTCCATGCAAAAACAGTGGAACTTGTAATAAAAATGGAGAATTAGATTACCAGTGTACATGTTTATCAGGTAGGTTACAACTTTATTATCCATTAATAAATCCAATATATACATGTATCATAGTCTTCCCCACAGTCATGTTACTAATGTACCGATTAGTAATCTGATTTATGGCCATATTCGTCATTTGATTACTGTAGAAGTACTGTAGGAGATTATCAATTTGTTGATAGGCCTACTGTTTGTTGTATTGATAAAGTAGAGACTTGAAGTTGTTGATATTTGAGAAATACACCTGATGTTGGTAGATGCATAAAATCTTCAAGCCAGCCATTGTTTACCTACCTTCATTTAGTACAGACCTACCCATTGAATCCTTAGCCCAACCTTGGAATTTCATTGAATCCTATTGCATCTTTTTACATAAATTCATGTGCACTTTTATGTCACAGATAGCAATCAGTTCCAAAGTAAAAATGGTATAATCAGGACCTGTGGGTTTTTAGTTTGAATGACAACTGTAGAAAAATCGACATAAACTATACCGTGTGCACATGGAATTCCAAGCATGCAGTTATTGAAGATTAATATTACCGGTACCTCAATATCAGCCACTTTAAATCATCAATAATTACTAAGGAAGATGTAGCCTGGACGCCATTATAGTCTGGAATCATTAAGTACTATATTTGATATTACATGTACACACATCCAGACTCTGGAGGTGTGTAATATCAAATATTGGACTTAATGATTTTAATGGACCACACAAACTGTTGATACATATTTACATCTTGTTTTTTTTTTTTTATAGAGAATCACAGAAATCATGTAGATTACATATTTCTTCTCCAATCACAACATCTATACATGTCTGTAATTTTAGATATTATACTTTTGTACAATTCCATTATTTTCACTGAACTGTTATTCATTACTTCTTTTTTAAAAACTTGCTGGGGTTATGGAGATGATTTTGGCAACATTAGATTTTGATTGCAGCCTCTCTGCGTAATTATTTGCCACATACTCAGTTTCAATGAGGGTAATCAAAAGCAGGTTTATCACTGCACCAGACGGTCACAAAATCAATCTTTGGTATTTATCCAATGGAGTTGTTCCCCTTTGGCAGTGAAAGCTATACAGATTACCAAGAAAAAAGATGAGAAATTAGCTTTCAACTTAGTTTGATTTGGTTGCAGATGGAGAAAGGTAGCTGTTCACAACGAGTGAATTTAATTGCTTGTAGTCAAACTTGATCTTCACGGCCTATCTGCTCAAATTATTGAAGATTGTTTTCTGTATTTCAGTTGTAATAAACTAGTAATGGATGTTGCTTTAACACAAAAGACATCTTGTTTAACAGGCTGACCAATTCTGATCAATCACAATCATAAGATACTAAAAATAGATTGATCATTTTAAAGTGGGTTCCGCCCCTTTTTTGACACCTTGTATTGTCAATCTTGTTTTTTCGACAAGAGGACTGCCTTTGAAAGACTTGCATTTCAAACTTTAATTGCCACTTTATGTTGTAATTATTTACTCTTTCATCAGTTATTCAATGGCAGCTGTCAATCAAAGTTCAATTTTGTTTTAACTATTTTATACCAAACTGTTTTTACCTTTGAGTCAGAAGAAAATTTGATGTTTTAAAAGTTTTAAAATGAAATTGATTATAAAAAGATTAAGGTTTTACTTTGACCTCTAATATTTTTTGAATTACTGCAACAGCATTCCTTGAAGCGTAAAAGATAATTTATATAACTGCCATACCGTAGTAGTACCTTTGGAGAATAAAACTGCTTAATTTTGTGTTAAAATCCCTTAAAATCCTCTACTTTAGGGCCGAGTAACTAAGACAATAATTGTGATAGGTTTTCAAATAAGTTAAAAATGTCTGTCTTCAATTGCAAATGGAGAACGTTGTTCCAAGCTGTATTTATACGGTGTCTGGATAAAACCAGACTTTTATTTTAAATGTAAAGGTGAAATTTACCTTTCATTATCAAGCACAGCACATTGGTCATTGGCTGTATAGACCTCTAAAGGAATGGGAATCGATTATCGGGTCGCCCATAGAAAAAATTGACCTGAAATCTTAAAAGGGTTATGTGTGTCCAGATAAACATTTTGGGCTGAAAATTCGAGACAAGTGAAATACACCATTCTTCTGTATCTTGGCGCTTAAATTTCATTTTATTTTTGAGACTGTTCAAATCAGGATAGTCCTCTTTAATACACAATGGCGGAAATTAAGTTACAAATGTTTTTATTTCATAGCTTATATTCATTACACTAAATTGTTTAATTCCAAATATCTCATTTTCATTTAATTAGATTTTTATTTGTTTAAATTTCTTTCAGTTGTAGGATTTTCAGAAATTCTACACCTTTTTTCAATTTAAAAAAGTTCTTCAATATTTATAAAAGAGAAACTTAAAATAAGACACGCACAGTATATGAGAACTTTTTCGGTTATTGATACTATAAGAGTAAAATGATACAAGTAATAAGATTTTCTATCGAGTTTCATCAAGAAGCAGTTAAAACATATGGAGTCAATTTTACAGGATGTTGTCTGACAATGATGAAATAATTTAATTAGATGATTGCAAATAAAATATTTTCTCTTAAGGAAAAAATTATGTCTGCTGATTTTGATGTCACTTGACAAATTTCTCACAGAATATTTTTTTTTTTTTCATATGTAAATGATCCAGATAGTCGATAGGTACTTATTACTAAAATATTTTAAATATTTAGTCTAATTGGCCACTAGTTTTACTCAAAGTAGAATCATTAACTTACATGTGTTTCCATAAGCATAAATGAGGTCATCTATTTGATACACATAACTTTCATTTTCTGAAAGTATGATATTATCCAGATCTACAACATTACAAACATTCCAATCAATATTGTTGTTGTTATCTTACTGTAAAAACATTGGCTCTGGATTTCCAATTTTTGAGACTGTGATGGCTCAGTAACTAAAGCGCTGTTTTGCAAACCTGGAGGTCCCTGATTCTATCCTAGTATTGACTGTGACAGTTCCTCAGGAATTTGCATGGTTCTCCCTTGTCAGTAATGCAGGACAGAGGGCGTGCAAGTAAAAGAACTGTTGAATGTTTAAACTCAAAATAAGGCAAAATTACCCTCATAGCATACTGTATGGCGTACACCTGTCTTTATTAGCCCAGTTGGTACAGAATGCAGGATGTTAAACCCTGTTTCATTTCATTTCCTTAAGGTATAATTATGTTAATTAATATATTTTTCCCAATATTTTGAATATATTTTACATTATTTAAAGAATTTTTGTCCTTAGTAAGCTAAACAAAAGTTATTTTGTATTGCTTACTGTTTGAACATTACATAACCATTCATTCAGGAAATATCTGAACCCTCAGATATTTTGGAAATGGTATAAAAATTCAAAATGTGTTCCAACTTCAGGAGTTTTTGTTCCCAGGACTGGAGAATATTTGAGTAGTTTGTGTCATATTTTGAAGTAAATGTTCAAAGTTCAAATATATAAACACAATGACAGAATCACAATTTAATCTTCTTACACATTTTTCACCTTGGTTCAGCTGTGTAATGTAATAGGCTTTGTCTTCTGTTTATTAAGGTTCTGAGATTATGTCATTGACAAAATTCTTCCTGTTCTGGCCATGATGGCATGACATTAAGAAAAGATATCGAAACTTGTCTGCAAATTTTACACTTTGGCATAAAACCGTGTTGGAAGGCCAGAAACCATGCCGTCTTCCAGTGAGAAATAGTGTTGGCTTTCTGTTAGTAAACATGCTTTACATTTTTTAGTTACTAACACCCATCGACAGATACATGTCTTTTAGTCTCCTTTTTCAAGGACAAAAGAACACTGTCCAAATTGACACAAAGAATCGAAAATACTTTGAGGTAAATGTTTCAACCAATCAATAGAGACTTGAACAAGGCTCAAATAATAATATGTAGTAACTGTTTAGACCCTGACTTACATTGACAGTAATTAGACAACTACATATGATTGATTTTATAACCTTTTTACCATTACATGCTTGCATCATATCGAAATTCAAATAATACAATATGTTAGGTCTCAGAATGACAAGTTGTGTGAAATGGATTATAAACCCTCTTTCTCTGCTTGTCAGAGTGTATAAGACATTTTTAATTGTTTAATCATGAACATAACTATCCAGGTGGACATAACCATACTTGCTTTGCAATATGCAGATTATTTACAGTTCTGGTGATCTAAATGATTGTTTTTTTTAAGGATGACATTGCAGCCTAAAAGGCTAATATATACCTTCTGAGTCTGACCACACACAATAAAAGGTGTATGGCAAATGTGTCAAAAATTAATTTTTATCAATCGGAAATCTGAAAATTTTTGACCAAAAGTAAAATATTTGGGGAATATTTGTTAATAAATTTGTAATAAAACTATTCTCAAACTCAAACCTTTTGAAGGGGTACCATTCACCTAAAGTTTTATATGCTGAAATTCCTAATCGCTGAATATAAACTCCAAGGAAGTTTAATAGAAGTATATCAATAATTACTAAATTGGTAATTTTATGGACCTTTTGTTGTGATATTTAGACTTATTGTCTCTGAAGCAAATCTTCTCAAACATATACAGAATAAGTTATATTGTTTTGTGGGGTGAAATACGAATTCAAATATTTATTACTTAGATTTATTGGTAAATATTTGGGGAAAAGAAAACTTCATCTTTGTAGATATAAGTCCCCTGTTGATTTTACGACCAGGATACAGGATTAAAATTTATCTACCTGTTGCCGAAATAAAAATTCCTTGATAAGCTTGAAAATAAATTACAAATAAAAATAAAAAGAGAGTGTTTAATCTGCCGTAGCAATAAGTCGTAGATTTTAATATGAAGTCGTAAAACTTTCCACTGGAAATTCGGGACTGTGAGTTTTGCGGCCTGAAGAGGACTTACGAGAGCTTGGTATGCACAAAGACAATATAAATGAAGACGCAAATCAAACAAGAAAGGGATTTGCTTCGACCTTTGTTGCAGAAATATTTTTTCAATAAAGTCAACAATGGCTGGAAAGAAAGGCACACGTTTAGAACTAGTTTGAGTTGAGTATTGTGCTTGTTAACTTATTTCACCTGGTTGAATATCAGGTTTATTGGAGTTTATGTATACGGTGTAGAAAATGGATGTGTTAGAGATTGGCTCATATTTAATTTGAGAAATTGATTTTTGTCCAATAGAGTAATTATCCCTTCTGAAAGATCATAAGAATGGAAGTAGTTCTTTAATCTATTATAAAATCTATCCTTTGTGAAATACAATTCTGTTTATCAAAAACTAGTGACAGTTATTATTCACCACACAGGATACATATACCCTTTAGATAGAGCACCTGATACCACTTTTCATCCATTTGGGAAGTTTACATGTCTAATGGTTTTACTTGTACTAAATAATACATGTGTAGCCTTACATTGAAAAAGTGAGATATATATTTGGATATTAAACATTCTGAAGAGACATATTTGGTCATGTTTATGATAAATAAAGGAAATAATACTTGAGTTGTGAAGCTGGTGTATAGAATAGTGGGGTGTCGCCAATTAGTACAGGTCATTACTAGGTTTTAAAGTCACTAAAATCTTCAACACATTTTAATATTGAAATTCAAGACGACTATCTGTTAGGGCGACCCGTGGCCGGTTCATTTCAAAATGAAGTAAGAACCCTGTATTGAATCCACCCAATTAAGATTTTATCTTTTCCTCATTGTGTTTCTATGGTTTTGATTTTCTGAACTACATAATATCTGACATATACATGTATTCTAAATGAATGCACAAGAATTTATTAAAAGGATCAGTGAATAATGTCTCTTCATGATTGAAACAACAACAACTGCATAACAACACAAAACATTGAAAAAATTTGTTAAGCGTTGAGTAGAACTGTGTCTGGTAAAATAAACTATGAAATATGAAACTAAGAATAAAGGGAATAGCAAAAAACCATCTGATTTTAATTTGATTGAAAATTGAACCATTATGATTTATCTCTAGAGTTGATTTTTAGATATTGGTTTAGAAAATTAAACATTCATTCACAGAATATATTTATACTTTTCTTATATTGATAGCAAGATTACTAAAGACATGTTGACACGATATATATATCTTTTCAAATCAGTTGAAGTCTGCTGTATAGTCACTCAGATCTTTAATGAAAAATCACCTTGGTAGTCTCAAAATTGTAGAGTAAAAGAAAACTGTTTTAGTCAAAATGTTTCTAAAAGAGAATTGTTAAGAATTCTTTTTAAAACATACATATAGGGAAACTGTAAAATGATTTTAGAATATATATAGTCAAAACAAGGCTGTAAATTAATTTAAATTGTCAAAATAAATGAGTAAAATTAATAGTTTGTTAATGTCTGAAAATGAAATGAATAAAATTAATTTAAGTTTTATTAACGTCTTAATTGTTTGAGTTGTGTTAATTATTAGAACAGAACTCAGAATTTAATGGACACATTTCTATAATTCTTTATCTAATGTTGTGATATCAATTAGTTGAAAAGTATTAGAGAGCAAAGTTAACAAGTTACAAAGGATGCATCTCTAATTTGAGAGAGGAAAAGCGAAGAAAGGGCCTGGAGCTAGCTAAAATTAGTTGTAAGTAGCAGACACAGACTATTGAAAAAGTTGCACAGCACAAACGACACACACTTTAGTGACAGCATAGACCCTGTTATTGTATAGGCAATACAAAGGCTCCTTTTCCATTTGTGAATAGCGCATTTCTCCTCCAATGGTATAGCATGTGACCTCAGCCTAACAGTAAACCTATTGATGCGGAAAGTTTGACTAGTGAGAGCCCTAACTGGATGAAGCCTAGGACTCAGCTCTGTCTTGGTCACAGTTGAACGGAACGAAAGCTACACACACATTGACTGAATGTGGAGGAATCTAGATTTGTTGATAGTGGTTGTTTGTCTTGTGAGCTTCAGCCATTGAGTGCCCCTTTTAGGATTTTAACTTTTAAATGGATTTAATAAACTTTATTTGAAACTGTGTCTGGATATAATGTAGCTGCTAAGAAATGCCTTGGAATATTTGTACCCCTGTTAAACTTTTGTGGATTATATGTCTTATTTTGTGTAAGTATTTTATATGTATATTATAGCTGTTTGTGGTTTGACAGCATTATTATAAACATGCATTTAGTGTGTTGTTGAACTTGTCTTGGGTAACTTCCCCCAGATTGTAGATAACTTTTATTTCATATGTAGAGGTTAAAGTAGTTTGAACAGCATATAACATCTCTCTGGTAAAACTTCTACAAACTTTATAAAAGTTGGAGAAAACTTTTCTAACATATTGATCTGTCTGATGGCAGCCATATTGTTTGGAGAGGCATGTGTTAAGTTTCCTTTAGGACTTCTGCAAACGACAAGCAAAATTTTACTCCCATTCTCGATCTTCTAAACCATGCACTATGAATGTATTAAGAACTTTTGACTATTTGGAATTTGAAGATAAAAAATGGATGTTTTCTTCAAAAAAAAATTAAGTAAAACATACTTTTGAGTGATACTTTATGTTTAGTTGACATTTAGAAATGATTGTGTTTGCATATTTATCAGTAGGCCTATTATTTAAAAGTTACTTCAGATATAATAGGCACAAATTATGCAAATAATTCTGTAATGCAGTATGAATTGAATTTGCAACACAGAAAAGAATGTGATGCTAATGAAATTGTAAGTCATAAAATAGAGAAATCTTATTCAACAAGTTATTATTTATTGAGTTTTTTGGCATCACCATCTTGAATTTATCTGTGAGTTGTTTATTGATCATATAGTCTTTCGATGTTTTCAACTTTAAAAGTTATTTTTAATGGCATACTGCAAGTAGGCTTGTAGATCTGTTCGGTTGACGTCAGTCGTCAGTATGCTGGTGTGGGAACTTGGTGTGTATGTGTTATTTAACACTACAACAGGAAGGAAAGCACTAGAAAGGCTAGTCGAATATCCTTTATTAGAATAGGAATTAAATTGTTTCTTATTTCTTAGGATTGGGTTGTAATTTCATCTTCATGTATATCCCCACCATTTTGTAGGGTGGCTACTAGAAACAACGAAGTTGCGTAATTCAGCATGTTAATCCACAGTACACTGTTTTTCTTAGTGAAATCCCTGTAGTGCGATTCCTGTCAGTAGTCAAAATAAAGACTTTCAGGAATTTTCAACACTTATAAGAGGAGACTGCATATATCTATAATTGTGTAAGATGGCTTCTGAAAGTTGAGAATTAAACCACTGAATATGTGCTCCAAGACCAAGCAATAACATCCGCTCCTAATAGGAGTTACAGGAACCTGCTGAATAATGGCAAAAGTTTCCTCACATTGCACTCAAAACCAAAGAAATTGGATATCACATTTAATGTGTTAGAGATGATGTGACTAGGCTAGATTTCAAATAACCTCATTCTTAAAAATACATTATGGGAGATGATTAAGAGATGGCAGTTCTCTCTATAATAGTTAAAAACTAGATAATGTAAATGTAATTTTGTTGAAAATGGCAGTCAAATTGATTCAATTTAATTTTGGGCCTAGCCTCGTTCATCATTACTAAAGTCGATTCAATAAAAAACAGTCTCAATTGTCCATTTCATGAATAAATCATGAATGAAAGTTAAACAGCAAATCGTATCCTAATCCAATAAATTTCGCTGGCTAATGAGAGTTGATTATGGTCTGGAAAAGTTAATAATGTCTAAATAATAATTACGATTAGTATTCAAGCCTAAAGAAAGACCTATAATATGCAGATTTGGCTCTTGCATAATGTTTTTTTAAATTTTCAAAACCCTAAATGTATAAGCATCCTAAATGTACTATGAAATTTTCTGCGCTATTACAGACCTGTGTGTAAGGCCAGTGCTGAATGTAAAGTATCAACAGCAGACTTGGTAGTTGACACTCTGTGTAATTAACTTACTTAATTTATTGTAGACTTTTTATTCAAATTAAGCCTATATAATTTTAATTTTCATAGTTTTTCTAAATAAGTCTTTAGAGGATTGAACAGATGACCTAATTATTCCCAATGGAACATCAAGAATGATGACTCTCAACAAAAAATGATGTCACAGTTTCTGTCAGTTCTCCATTTTTGTACCATCATATGAATATGCCACCTGTCGTGCACCAGATTACAGCCCGGCTGAACATGCACATGTGCTGTGAACTTAATAGATCATGAGATTGAGATAGATATGTTTTTGGGGACCCATAAGTTTTTCTGACCTCTCAATGGCGGGGATATATCCTGTTTTTGATTGCTATGACCTTTGCTGTTTGTGTTGAAAATCACCCTCTTTCCCAGTGAACGATCGACTTTAGCTGCTTAATTGCCTCTTAAAAACCTCAAACATGACTGAATAAGGGAAAAACAAGAGAAAAACAAAGCTGATTTTTCACATGAGCAATTTACTGTTGGTTCTTATTAACTGTATCTGATTTACAGAGTAGGAGTTGCACCAAGTTCTAAGAGCTGGTGATAAATTGCCAGGCTTATATACATGTTCTGTGTTTTTTTTATGACAATGGAATGAAGTTGTTGATGAATTTTTATGGGTGTTTAAGATGAAGTGATGTGCAATTGCTTGACAAAATGGATATTAATTGTTTTTTTCACCTTTCACCACATTAATTTCTGTACCTGTTTGTAAACATACAATGCTCCTCTTTCGAAATGATGAAGTAATAAACAAAATTTAGTAGCTTTGAGAACCTTCCCAAAAAAAAACAGTTGCGCAAAGTAATTTTGAATGTACTACATGTATGTGTATTGAAAAAAAAACCAAAACAACAAAAACCTTGGTCGAAAGATCTTTGTCCTAAACAAATGCATCCATACAGAATGATATATAGAATCCTAAAAGAATAGTTACATACTAAATGTAAATAGGTTCATTGAAATCCTAGCCATAAACTCTAGTGAAATGAAATGATCAGAATAGAACATAAAAGTTGAAGAAATTCATCACAGAAAACATGTAGGAAATGTGACGTATTATATACATGTAGATTCCTGTGATCTTCTTTGTACAGCCACAGGAATTTGAACTGTGTATAAATTACAAATGAAATGGAATCTAATACATTTATACATGTATTGTATTCATATTGGTAATATGTTTTGAAATTATTTTGTCATTATTATAACCAAAAAATGTTATGAATGTACATGTATGTGTTCTTGTTCTTTGAATGTTATTGAATATAAGGGAATTACATACATGAAATTATTATTACCATAATTGGAAGGTCACAGAATACATTACTTATTTGGTATTACATACTATATTCTAAGGTCAGGGTCTATATAGTTATTACTGGGTGTATATGTATTTGGGTCTGTACTGTTATGATTTTTTAACTTCTCTTTCCAACTATTATTTCTCCTACACGATAATTATTACATCACCAAGGTTAGTTGTGTGAATGCCCCAAATAAATAAATAGTGGTTTCAAAGATGTATTAACACCCCATTCAAAACATTTACCATCATACTAAGGATCAGGAACTTACTATAAAGTAACTGCAGCCATCTTGTGGTGCTATATCTTAATTAAAATTTTAGGTCTCTAGATTAAAATAGTTATGCAGAAGGCTGATGGGGATTTTATTGGATTTAATTTACCAGAAATAAGTACTGAAACAGTTTGTTTACATAGTAATCAGGACAATCAATTAAATAAGTCAAATTATTACCCTTATTATTATTATAAACTACATGCATAGAGTTGGCAGTGTGAAATTGATATAAACAAATGTAAACTTCAAATGACCACAACTTGATTAAGAGTTGATCAGTTAGAATGATTTTAGGATTACTTTGGGTATAGTGTAACACTCCATATTGGAGGCTGATGGGGATTTTATTGGATTTAATTTACCAGAAATAAGTACTGAAACAGTTTGTTTACATAGTAATCAGGACAATCAATTAAATAAGTCAAATTATTACCCTTATTATTATTATAAACTACATGCATAGAGTTGGCAGTGTGAAATTGATATAAACAAATGTAAACTTCAAATGACCACAACTTGATTAAGAGTTGATCAGTTAGAATGATTTTAGGATTACTTTGGGTATAGTGTAACACTCCATATTGGATTTTTTTAGTTGTTCTATCTATGAATCAGTGAATATTACATTAAGGGGCTAATCAGAAAAGTCATGCAAACAAGTAGCAACTCTTCATAGGTAATTTAAGATTCTAACCATTTGATATGAAAACTGCACAAATTGGCAAGATAAGATTATACACAAAAGAGGGATTAACTACTGAAGAATGAGATACATTGAACACCTCTTTTGTAAGAACATTAACATGTAACCTGTGTTTTAAGGTATCAATTTTGTAAACATCTAAGAGATGTATCTATGAGCTCACCATCACTACCCACTTAACCTTATTGTCAAAATGATTAAATAAGAGATTTCCTTGTCTCAACTAATTAAAACAAATCTCTATTTGGTGTTTAAAGTCATCTTAACCTGAGATAAAGAGTTAATCCAGGGATTAGGATGTTAGAGTACATGTAGTTAGGCGCTGGACATTATTTTGAAAAGGTGATATAATCTTTCCTACATAGTGTCTTTCCTTTTAATAATTTGAAAAAAGATAAATGTCCACAATTATTAGTTTGTGTTGAACTGTGAAATTGCTAAGAGATTACCTCTTGGGCCCTTCTCAAATCCAGATTGACAAAGCGTTTGAACATTAAGTTATCCTGAAGTTTAAAAAAGAATGTAATGTGGTCTGACAAGATATTTAATATTCTGAATAAACTTTAAGGTAGAACATCACACAAAAGTGGTGGAAATAAAAAATAACTAATTATCACAAATCAAAATAATGTACAGTGTATGTACATGTATGCATTTCCTGCTTTCTTAATCTGACATTTTGAGTATTGTCTGTGATACTGGAATTAAATTGTTAGTTTCTACTTACTAATAAACATTTAATAAATTTATGTTTCATAAACAGCTGATATTCTAAGGATTTAAAAAAAACCTCTGCATTACCGTAGGACTGTGGACTCCTAGGTAAAATTTCTACTCTTGTCTTATTGTACAGGAATTCTCTAATATTTTTTTATTGAAATGAAAACGGTGAGTTATAGTTTTAGAGACTGTGGTTTCGACAATTCGTTCATCATCAGTTGTTAGTTCAGTGCTCAGCCAGTCACGATATTTCCATGAACATTTATTGTTCTTTACTCTTATGAAGGCTGAAATCCCATAATATTAATAGTCTGAATTTTAAGTTTCATTTAATTTCCACTAACTTTTGGAAAACAAATCAAATTATTACTCACTGTACAGATAAGTAATGAACTTATTCATATACATGTAAAATTCAATAATAGGAGCTTTACCTTACACTAATATCCAAGTAAAGGGTAAAAGTGTGTTAAAGTACCAATGTGCCAGAATAATACTTGAATATACATGTACATGTAGGTTCACATTTTGGTTTAAAAGTTTTTCAGATTGATCAGTTCTTAATGCCATCTTTGTTCAGCTAAGACAATCAAATTAATAATCATTCTTCCTCTTTCATATAACCAGAATATTCAACTCGGATGTACTATATGTATAGTCAGATTTATTACATTTAAATTTCTTTTAATGTTGAAATGTATGAGCAGTCTACTTTATACATGGGTAAACGTATGATTTTTTTTTTATTATAGATGTTTGAATTGTGCTCGACCTTTAAGTTGTCAGAAGTATCTAACTCACACCCTTGTAGTGTTTGTACGATTACGCGCTTGATGATATAAGTTTATATATACTTACTTCACAGATACAATGTTAATTGATGTACCCAACTAAAAACTGCTTCTTGTCAATATTGGATCTCGTTGGAGCAATGTAAATACAGGACGACAATATTAGGCTTCATATAAGATGATGGTAATATAAGTTTGTAAGACTGTCTCTCTATCTTTTACATGGTAAACAGAGTACATGTATACAAACAAAATTAGTCTGTGATAAATTGTATTTAAGTAAGTGTGGATACTGAAGATTTCAAAAGTTTTACTTTTACATCTTATCAAGACAAATTTAATGTGTGTTTACATTTTTCCCTTGTGTGCTAGGAAGGAGAATTTACATTTCCTTCTATTGATCATGAATTTCCACCTGTCATGGGTAGACCTCATTTTTTTTTATCCCATCCGATGGAGTAGACAAGAGTTTCTTTGTCTGTCCATGCCAAGTAGGCCAGAGTTTCTTGTCTGTTGTGAAGTAGGCCTATTTGAATTATAAGCATTCCTCTGCGGCCCAAAGAAAAGTAGGGTACGTTATGGTAGATACAATATTCCAGTAATGTGTACCCATTTGCATACTAATTGCTTTATAATTAGTCATTTATACACACTTATTATACACTCTTATTCATAGATATCAGTGCTAATCAGTATAATAATAGTATCCATTAACACACAGCTCACATGTTACATATCACTTGAAAGAGACATTTTACTAAAAGTTAAAATATAAAGTCTATTACATACAAATACAGGACAGTCTAAAGGTCTAACCCCTAATCACAGTAATTTTTTCACTGTGACTGATTGTGACATATAATCTGTTTAATTTGCTGCTATTTTTTTTAATTTTTATAAACAATGTTTTATTTTAAATGGATGAAAATGGATCAGTCTGTCTGGAAGGGCAAATACGGCGGATACCATTATTAACTGTATATGAAATAAGCATTAGACAAAATTTTGAATGAATATTATGGACAGACACTTTACATGTATAAAGAACCCATTATTTTATTTTATTGGTTGTATTTTGTTTAAATTTATACGACCAACAATAACAAAACCCCCCAACAAAACTGTGTAATAAAAAGATTCTAATAATTTTCTGGTTGAATTCAGAAGTGTTTATTTACTATATTTGCTATAAATTGAATTATTCAGACAACTTAATCCATCTGGTGAATGACATATCATTATATATTATCACAACCACAAAACTCATAGATGTGTCGGATTAAAAAGTCATAAATACGCCCAGATCTGATGGATTAAAGATTCTATTATCCCATAATCCTATTCATTGTTATCATTGAATTATGTTTTACAGCAGACAGTCTAATTTTTGGCATGTAATCAGTGAACAATAATAATGTCTATTGGATAGTCTTAGCCAGCCCTACTACGCATTTAGAGAAACTTTTTCTTCTCACGATACAGACGGTTTGTCATAAGGACACGCTTAATTGAGCGAGAGGACAATTCATAAACCGCTTTTATAAATTTTTGTTTTGATTTCTTTGTTGTGTTGTCAATATATGTACTCAATTACCCAGTCTTTACTCTTGATTCATCATTAGCAATATTATTTTAGGTGAAACCGAGTTTTGACAGCAGTGCGTTCATGTGTTTTGTTGAATATTATTGTATATGAATATTTTTTGAGCCGTTGAGTTTGAAATTTAAGCCATCCTTGTAAAAATAGGAGGAGTCGCTACCATATTTGTTTAATAAAATTGGTATTATTTGTGTAAGTTTCCTTTCAAACTTTCGGCGCAGATGGCTTTGAACAAAAATGGCCAATGAAGTGAATCTGTAGCATTGGTTTCAATTTTGTTTGACCTCGATCATCCTTTTTGATAGTTATTTTGACACTTGTTCTTAATGCAAATAGATTGGCTATTTTGACAGGTCTTGGAATAAGAAACGATAGGCATACATAATAGATATTTACTTAATGCTAAATATAAGTAAGATATACTAGGGGTTTGTCAATATAGGGTATTCAGAAAAACTTGACCAGGTATTCAGATGTCCATGATAATTAAGTGCTAAGATATTTCTTGGGTGGTATTTTATGAAAGAATTACTTGTTCTTGACTTAAACTATCCAGGTCATAAAGAATATACTAGAAATGTAGGTTATTTTTTAACAAAAAAGATTACATTAAAGTTACATTATGGGAGATAAGATAAAGAGATGGCAGTTCTCACTATAATAGGT
Organism: Patella caerulea; assembly: GCA_036850965.1. Classification (NCBI taxonomy): domain Eukaryota; kingdom Metazoa; phylum Mollusca; class Gastropoda; family Patellidae; genus Patella; species Patella caerulea. The sequence continues at coordinate 40,263,448 of JAZGQO010000001.1, read as the reverse complement.
AAAAACTAGATAGTGTAAAGGTAATTTGCTGAAAATTTCAGTCAAATTGGTCCACTATTAGCCGAGAAAATAGCATTTGAAATATTCACATAGCCTCGGTCATCATTACTCAAATCATTAATATAAACAGCATAGTCTCGATTATCCACTTGATTGATTTAATTATCAACGGCCATTAAGCGACATATAGGAATTCAATCCGCCAACATCGAAGGCTAGCCTTGACTTTAAGAGTTTATTATGGTCTGGATATGTTAATTAATGTCTAATTGATTATTTAGATAACATTTCAGGCTTAAAGAAAGACCTGTAATAAGCAGATTTTGCTCTTGCATAATGTTATTTTAATTGTGAAACACATTTGTAACAGTTGCCAGTAAAAATAAAACAGGCTTAATTTCAGGATAATATTTTTAATACTTTATTTACGTTGTTTCTATATGAAAGACATTATGTTTATCAGATGTAAAACTGACCATCATTATCTTGTAAAATAATCAGACAATGTAGGAGACCTGCATAACAAAACACAGACAGAACGATTGGTACAATCAGATACATATGTTGGTGGAAGTTATAGTGGATCATGGCGTAAAGGGTCAGCTTCACTAACGAGGACGTCCGGAGTTATAATTATGAATTACCATGGTTACGAATATTGACTATTGTGAAGGAATTTAGTTCCGGAAGTCAGTATTTGGCGTGAACGTTTGTCAAAATGCTATGCAACTTTCCCCAGGGAAACAAGAATGCAGGCTTAAGCCAGCACAATGTTTGCTGCACAAATAACAAACCTAGTTCTTGCTTCGCTCTTCAACAGATATTGTGTGAAGGACTTGAAAAACAAAGGGATTACAATTTGTGTCGAGCTGCCAATTTAAACCCTGAACTCTCCATTACTGAAAATTATGTCTTGTAAACCCTGACCTTATCTCGTCAAAATACCTGGCGGCAAGTTTAATCAACATTTGTTGTTCCGAGTCAACAGGAACCCCCCCACCTGAAGCAGATTGATCCTGGACATTACATATTGCCCAAGCCTTTCATTTTGGTTGGTTGAACAGAATTATGTTAGTTGCAATATTGTGAAAGGGGGTGGGGAGGGAGTGTCTATGTTGCTTTTTGACTTTTGTTCAACCATTGACTTATCAGCTGTCATATTAGGAGTAATGATGCCTGTTATTTTAATGAAACCAAATGAAATATTACATAGTTTGATGAGTCACACCCTAGGGTGATTTCCACACCAACCGGATTCATGAATTTGGATATATAACAATCATTGTGGAAATTTTGCCTGGACAGCACTGTTTACATTCTGCCCATTCTTCGAAAAATTCTTTCTGTCTTCCATTCCTTCCAAACTCTTCGACACTCTTTCTTGGTAGACCCTTTGCCTTTTTCCTGCACCAGCTACAAGGGTAAACCAGGTCAGAAAATCCTTTAGAAATTTCCCTGCTAATCCCAGGACTTCCTCGTTCTTGAGCCAACACCTTAATTTTAGAATTGAAATAACTGGCTAATAATAACTTTTGTATTCTCTCTTTATATTTATTTCTGCTATTATATTAAGTGTCAAGTATGATATATTTTATAGTTATTGAAAGTTTGTCTGTAATTTCTCTAGGATTTTAACATTGCCATTCATCTTAATTTAATAAATGACATTTTCACACAGATCACATGACATAGTGATTTTACGTATTAGATATTAGCCAAGAGGAACACAATTGTTTGTTTTTTTCTACAAATTATCAAAAGCAAAAGATCGAACTACACTGCAGATGGACACTTGGCTTTATTGTAGTGCTTTAGTAGCCATCTAAAAGACAATAATTCTCAAAACAAATAGTAACAATATTTGACTTACATCTTCCAATGTATAGGGTAATTGTCGATTACGACATCAGTCCATATTATTTTGCCTATAGACATACAGTATTTTATATGTTTGCGTAGAATTTTAGGATTTTGAAAATAGCTGTTTTAAAAGTAAAAATTTACATTGCATGAAAGTATAAATAACAATAAGGTGAACATCATTCTAAAGTTAACTACCAGTGAGTGGAAGTGGAAGTCAACGAGGTTGTGTTCCACCATCTTTGCACAAATGATTTGACAACGTAAACAAACCGAATCGCTGACTTTTGTTTATTTAGGTGCTTGAACACCCATTTTTTTTGCTCTGTTTAAATGGTAATTGACTTTAAGCAAGTATATAAATTGTATTTATCTGGTAAAAACATCAGACTAAGAGACATGCTCAGTAAGATTAGAGAAATCCAGATTATTTGTCGTATTTACTGTAATCGCGAATTGATTGTTTGCAACAATTAAAATAAACAATGAGCATAACATGGTAGGCCATCCTCCCAAAAATATCAATGATGTATCATAGACTAGATGTTATCTGTGTGACCTCCATTATAGGCCTACTCCACCAAGTAAACATATTTGAACAACAGTGAAACACTTGTCTATAAATGCCTTCTGCATTTAGCAGCCATGACACTTGAAATTTAACTCAGTTTCCATTTGAAAAGGTCAACCTGAATTGTTGAGGTCTTCTGCTAGAGTTGCTTTTTGTATTGTATTAAACCTTGACTATAACAGTTAAACCGGTTAATTTGGTTTGAGCAAATAAATTTTTGGAAGAGTGAATGATACATAATAACAAACATACTTTTCAATCATATATCAATCTATATAATATATCAATTACTAAATCTTTCTAATAAAACATTTAGGATGTCTCATTCAAATGGTAGTTTATTATTTCTCAGTTCAGATAGTCAATTCATTTACTTCCAAAACTGAGTGTCGAACTTTGGACCTGTTTAATGGCACTCTAGATTTAAAAAACTAAACACATTTATTTTGTAAATAATTTCTCTTTTATTTTCGACTTCAGGTTTTCGTGGTAAAAATTGTGAAGAGAATATAGATGATTGTATTAGTAATCCGTGTGCTACTGGCTCCACCTGTATCGATGGCGTCAATGGCTACACATGCAAATGTCCACCTACTATGCAAGGTAAGATAATCTTTGTTACATCAAATTATGAGATGTTGGAAATAAGCCATGCAGAACCAAAATTAAAACAAAGTACCACTTATTATTCTAGCTGCGTGGATTATAAATAGAGGTGGATTGGGGCCGGGAACCGGCCCGGGCTCCCGTGTTGGAACGGCCCCTTTTACTGACTGAGGAGCTCAGACCGGGGGGGGGGGGCTCTCCCCCTGGACATTTTTGAAAAATGAATCCCAAATATGCGATTTGGTGTAATATCTGATTATAATCTCTGTCAAATAATATATTTCATAAATCGATTAACTTGCAGGATTCCGAATTCTGACCCACACCCAGCACACCCAGAAAGTCTATTATACCAGCCCATTCCAGACTCCAGTGATGGTGTGGTGGCCCGTTAAAAGACACCGGCCACATACAATATGTTTATCATGACTCCATGGTCTGTCCAATAACCCCCTCTCCCATATAATGTTCAGCAGAAAATTTTTTTTTTTTTAGGGGAATTGGACAAAATTATTTTTTTCATTTTTTGTCCGACCGGCCCTCCAAATGATCGTCCTGAAGATTAACATAAAAGCTCTAATTTTGTTACATGTAGTATTAAAATCACATCATACAAAAACAATGTTTTGTATATGAAAATTCTAAATCAGTAATAACATCGTATACAAAAATCATAAATTAGTTATAACATCATACAAAAACTCTTTGTTTTGTAGGAATGGAATTGAACAATCGCATAATAAAAATAAAATAAGTTTCATATCTATATTGCATAATGTTTTATGCCTTTAAAGATTCCCCAAATTTGGCATGATTTAAGGTCCACAATTTCAAATAATAGCAATTTTGTTTTGTTGTACCTGTTGTTCATATTGTACACAAGTGGGTCAGACAGCAGGTGTTTTTAACAGCTTATCAGACATATCTATAGGAATTAGACTCACGCAGGTAGATTGTCTGTTAGTGCATGATTAAGTTTGAACCTGTCAAAGGTCATCTTCTCTAAAATACCTGCTGAGATTATTGTCCATGATATCCATTCAGCCATAACAACATCTCAAATATATATTTTTTTCCTTCTTAATTTAATTGATATAAAATGGTTTAAGAACAAAAATCTTAAGTTCCATGTTGTGGTAGTCGAGTGATCAGGGCACCTGGCTCTCCAATTAGACTGTCCCATGTTCGAGTCCATGTAGTAGCAAATTAAAAACCTCCAGTATTTTTCATGCCCTGCCTTTACCGTGTGTCTAGAAATTTAGATGGAACCAAAAAAAGTCCACCTGTGTACAAATCAAATTGGTCTGTATGGAAAAGAACCCTGGACAGTTGATTATTAAAAAGAATTTAAAAAAAAAAACCATTTGTGTATCGCAAAATAATTTGAAATATATTTGAAATGTTTTTAGTCACTAGTAAGAAGGTTGAACTACATTATATATATAACAGTCAAAATGATATTGTAAACTTTTTGTTGATGCAATTGATCGAAATCTATTTAATTGAGTGTTCATTTTGGGTGATAGAGGGTTGTGATATTCAAGTTGTCTGTTTACAAAATTGATTATGTGAGAAATGAGTCAGACCTAAATGCGGAACATTTTCTTCCCTTCTTTCAATTCCACTCCTTCACTCAATTTGATCTTTAGAAATGTGAATCTATTTATTGAAAATGATAAGTGCTTGTTAATGTGAAATAAAGCTTTAAATGATGACAGGTCAATTATTCCTGTGGTTTTACAGCAAAAATAGGTCATAAAGTTACTTTTATAGAAGAGAGTTAATAGAATGTGTCATTATACATCCCCATACCTTTTTCAGTAATATAAAAGATTTAAAACTTTATGTATTTCATAAAATTTATAAGAAATTTAATATCTGTGAAGAAGAAATATTTATTGTTAAAATGACATGAAATTGTGGAGCACTTTTCCATTAAAGAACAGCTTATTGAATATTGGGGGTAAAAAATTTAAAATTTTAGTGTATTTCTGAAACCAGTCATAGAAATCATTAATTATTTGAAGTTCAGTTGTGATCAAAATTTGAATCTTGATAGACATGTATATATGCCATCAAAATTTAATTGAGAAAAATATATGATCAAATATGAAAACCTTAATTGATTATATTTCTCCCAATGGTGTCTATTACTGCTAACTAAATGGATGTCAAATATTATTTTCATATTTTCAAACATTTGAAAAAAATTGTTTGACACCCTATAAATCAAAATACTCTCATTAAAACCCAATTCACATGAAAACTTATACACATGTCCCGATGAAAAATACTCCTAATATAGATATTTATTTTACCTATTGATGTCGAATGAAATAATTGGTGATATTTATTTCATTTGATGTGCCAATAATTGGTGAGAATCCATCAATATGATATGTTAGTCGTTTAAATTAGCCGAGTGTCAATAAAGATAGAAGTGGTTTTCTATTATTGTGCTATAATGAGGTTAAAGGTGGCCCTAAATAGTTGTCATTGACTTTACATGTATGTGTACAGACATTACAATGCAATATAGGTATATAAGTTCCCACAGGTATATCACTTATGGTGGTATATATAGTTTTTTCATAATACGGTTTGAACAACATTTTATTTTGAGTTCAACATTAGTACCTATATACAATACTGATTTCATGGATTTGAAAAAAAGGACCTAAGCTTACATGTATATAAATTAATTTTTTATATATATGTATATTTCATGTATATGTATTATTTGAAGTCCCGCAAAAATTAGTATTTATATTAATTAATTAATTCTTTGAAGATATATATTGATTTAAAAATGGCCAAAACCTAGTACAGAAATCTTAGATTCGAAAACAATGTATTTTAAGATGGAACGATTTCTTTACTCAATATCACTAGAATTCTTGGTAGTTGAATTTCAGAATAGAAGAGGATAGAAAAGTTGTTGTGCTGTCAAAAATCTTTTTCGTACATTACTTTACACGTGAAACCATAAAAATATTTGTCACAAAAATGACTTACCGGTAAAAGTGTTGTCAAGGATGTTAAACCCCATTTCATTCTTTGCTTATATTCATTTATTTTACTAATATTGTATGTTGATTAATGAATATCTTTAAAATGTCCTTTCTTGGCTTTACTGTCTTATTTTATTGTCTTCATCTTGGCATTATTTATTTTCATCAACAACTTCCTGAAACTATTATGATTGATGTTTTACTGCTGTATAAATATTCCATCGCAAAATCTTTCAATTTTACAACAAATCGTTTCTTCTTGCATGTTTTTCTAGTAAAATTGACATCTTTTTCTAGGATCAAGATGTGACTTAGATGTCGATGAATGCGAGACACAACCCAATATTTGCCGCAATGGAGGAACTTGCATGAACCTCAATGCAGGATTTATGTGTATCTGTGTTAACGGATGGACAGGTTCGGACTGTAGCGAAAACATTGATGATTGTAAAATTGATCCGTGTTATAACGGAGGAACCTGTGATGACCGAGTTGGATATTTTTACTGTAAATGTCCAAGAGGCAAAACAGGTATGTTGTGTGTCTTGTATATGCTGTACATGTTAGTCTAACAATTTTGAAAATAGGCAGAAAATTGGAGATGAAAAATGAAATAAAATAAAAAGTGGTAGTAGATTAAAATTATTATTAAAATAAAATAAATTAGGATAGAGAGGCAATTAATTAATTTGTGACATAAATAACATATAGGAGATTAACTGGGGGGTATAGAAGGAATTAAATAACTCATGGTAGAGGAAATAAAATAACTTAGGATATACATGTAGAGGAAATACAATATAGTTGGAATTAAGTTATTTTGGACATGAAGGGAATAAGGTAACCGGAAATTGAGTAAGGCTGGAAATAAAGAGAATTAACTCTGGATATCAAGGAAACAAAATAACTTATGATATAGAGGAATTGATCAACTCTTGATAAAGGGAAATAAGTAGAAATGAAATAACTCTTGTTTTTGAGGTCATTTATGATATAATAGGGAATGAAGTAAAGGGTATGAATAATTACTTAATGATTTAACTTATAACTTTTAAGTCAAATTAATTTTGGTTGTTATTCAAAATAAAACTTATAGCGGGAACAGAATTAATTTTTTTTTATGTTTAATGTACGTATGAGTCATGATGAGAACTGTCTGTATTCAGTCACATGAATAATTTAATAAGTACGAGTCAGGGTATATTTATTATATATACAAAATAATATATACAGCCCCGGGGGCAATAACTACAGTCTTTTCTTAGTATTGTTGATTTACAATGTTAGGTATTCTTGGCTACATGTGACCCCAGGCTATTTCTAATGCCATAAAATAAAGTTATTGCCCTTTGTAACCATTGTGTAACATCATTTGTTTTATTTAATTGAATTTCTTTTACGAGCCAAAAATATACATCTAAGAGCAGTCCCCAATTTTACAGACTTCATGTTGATAAAAGTGGGTATAATGATATAAATTTGATGCCAAATTAACTTGTCTGAAAATTTCATTTCAAATCAGACTAGGAAGTGATTGTCTTTTTTGATCAGAAAGGTTACAGAACTCATTTATTAAAATCTATTGTTGAATAGTTATGAGTGGCATGGTGGCTGTGACTATCCCTTACCACTGAAACTTATCAACATAAAGTTTGTTATCTGTGAAGCTAATACCAGTATTCAGATAGTTATACATGAATAGAATTCCAAGATACTTCCAACAGAATCAACGTGTTTGATTCACTAAATATATCTGTGACGACTCCTTTAAAATTCTTTACTAAAAACCAAAATATTATTTAATTAACAACTAATTGACATCTTTCTTTCTATTTATTAACCCAATTATATGTATGTTTATATACTATATATTATATTAACCAACGAAATCTTGTCTATCATTCTATCCTTGGCTTCTGTCTGTCAGGTCTACGATGCCATCTTGAAGATGCATGCGACAGTAATCCGTGTCATGCCGGAGCTAGCTGTGAAACATCTCCAATTGACGGCAATCCTATCTGTACTTGTAAAAGAGGCTGGCGTGGAAACGATTGTTCACGAGACATAAATGAATGTCAAGAAAGTAAGTTTCAGTAGTGTAGTGGTAGTTTCGCATTTTTATTATACATATGTATTTATACAGTATATAGTATTTATCATATATTGCAAAAAAATCATTTGTATGTAAATGGAAAGGTCCTGTTTGTCTTGTACCAAATGGTTATATTAGTCTCATGATAAAAACACTAGGCCAGCACTCAAAGACCTTATCAGTTGATTACATCTGAATTATGATCATATTTAAATCCTATCAATAAGATTCTAAAGTTGATCGTATAGAATCTGATTTATTAAGCAAGTTTATTAAACGGGTGATTAGATTTATACTATCACATTATATTGAGCATGAGAATACAGTTGTGATATTTTCAGGTACAGAGGTTCCCTGTGAACATGGTGGTACCTGTGTGAATACACCAGGAAGTTATAATTGTGATTGTGCTATAGGATTTACTGGTCCTTGGTGCGAAATCAACATCAATGAATGTGCGTCTGACCCATGTTTAAATGATGGCACATGTTTAGATGAGAAGGGAGCCTATAGATGTATATGCATGCCAGGTAAGATATAATTTTTAGACTTGTAATTGTGTGAATTCAGAATTCATGTTCTTCTTACAAGGAGTATCACAACTATCACCTACATTACTGGAATTCCCTTTTTGTGTGGCAGGTAAAGATATGAAATCTGGTGTATGCTTTAGAAGTACAAATGAAAAACCTTTGGGATGTGGATGGTACTTTTAAAAGTACATGGCTAATGATTTAAATCCAAATTTGTTAAAACTCAAATTTTAGTATCAGCTGTTGATAATTACGGAATGTCTAATATTTTACTTCTTAAATATTGATATTTACAAAGCATCATGAACATTTTAAGTACTCTAAATTGCCTAAGTATGACTCGGTGTAAAGAATTGTTGGTGTGTAAAGCCAAAGAATTTGCAAGTCAAGTTTGTATAGTGTGCGACAGAAAATTTTTAATTGGCTTTAAACTATTAAGTCTTAAGTTTATTTGGTGCATCTTAAGCAATGTTTATTAATAGATCTTATGAAAACGGAGTTTCAATGGCCGAGTTGAATTTTGATCTTTTCTATTGATATTATTTTATTCATTCACATACATGTTATAGACTGAAAAAAAAATCATATGAGAAAAATAAACAGAAACCTAAAATGTGATTGAAAATGGATAAGAATTACTGTAGGGTTTATACTTGATAATTATAGACTTATATTATATAGTCAAACGTGTTTATAAATTGCAGAAGTAGGGAACTTAATGTGAGAGGGTGGGGTCGTATCTTTATTCTAAAAAGAATCTTATCAATTATCCCCCATATTATTGAAGTGGAAAGATTAGCTCCATTTATTCCAAAACATCAAAGTTGTCCACATTTACATAGGCTATTGTTCAGGTAATTTGTTAGTCGACAGAGTATTAAACAGGGGATAGGTTCTTAATTTCTTTACTATCATCAAATTGCCCTTTACGACAAACGACTTGCCTTTAGTTATAGACCTTTTCATCTAGATGCTGTTACTAAAGAAATTTCTTTTGTTGGGGAACAATTAACTTGGGTTGTTTATGTTGTATTAAACAAAACCACAAGTAATTAATTCCAGGAAAGATATTTCCAATTTTATTTATCTGATTGACTGCTTTATTTTGACTAAAATCAGAGAGATTTAGCTTCTTTAAAATAGTTAAATTTTATTGTTGACTGTTATTTTGTCATTGAACAATGCGTGATTGAACAATGCCACGAATTGTTGTCTGATAACATATGTTTTGGCATAAATAAATCAATTGTTTATATTTTATGGAAATAAATATCACTTATTAAAACAATGCGATTGTATGACTTGTACATGTAAGCGTAGTTAAACCTGCTGCCACAAAATTTATTAAATATGGAATGGATATTAATTGTACATATTGAAAATACTATACCATAATCAAAACATCATTCAGATGAATTGAGATTATTTTAAAAATAAAGATGTATAATTGAATTCAAAAGTTCATAGATTAGATATTAAAGGAGATGACTCACCTATTTCTATATTCTAGATAATGTTGATTGCTTCTGGATACTACATTGAAATAATTTTCAAACACCTGTATTCAAATGCTAATTAGATTAAAGATTGTCATTATGATGTCACAGGTTGAACTAAAATTAAAAAGGAATAGAAATATGACTGTACAAAATAAAGCAGTTAGGGAAGGGTTCGACTAAAGTCACCTAAAATAAGGTCACCTATTTATTTTTTTCTCAACATATATAAATAGAAAAGTTGAACCATCTTCTTTAATTGAAACAATAAGATAAATGATAAAGAAAGGAATGGTATAGAATATAACGCTGTAGAAAATTAGCTATTAAATTGAATTTTCTAAGACTTTTAAAAAGGAAATCATAATTGAATTTTAAGACTTGAGACAAAACATTATTGAATGAAAAGAAATTGATTTTGTATGGAACATGAAAAGGCGGTTTTAATTGATTGCTATTATTAGAAATAGAGTAGGGGTGTTCACTCTGTTTGAATAGTTACCTTGAGTTCACCAACTTACCACAATAACCTGAACTCATGTCATATTAGTTACACAAGAATGCTAATATGCACCAAACTAAAGATTTTAGCTGTCAAAAAAGAATAACAATGGCATACTTGTACTGTAAATATCTTAAAAGTTGTGGCAAAGATTGTATTTTCATTGAAGTCTTTACTTACCCATTGTCATTTTTCTGTATGGAAAATAGATTTAATCATCTTCGAATGACTACTCTTAAATCAAATTCCAACTGCCAAGGGATGTTTTACGTGCACACCAATGTGTACACGGGACCTTGGTTTTACATCCCATCCTAACAACTAGACAGCTGTCCTTGTCAGGCCTGCCACCCTGCATCACTGACAAGGGGATATCGAAATAGAAGGCAAAAAGATTAATAGTACTGAGCCTATATTAAAATAGAAAATAAAAAAAAAAATTATGTGTAGATGTAATAAAAGTTTGTGTTAAAATAAAAAAGAAAATTAGGATATTCACTATAAGTTTATATTGAAATGCAATAAAAAAAATTAAGATATGCACTAGAGATTATTTTGAAATAAAATGTTTGCAGAAAAAACCAAACAAAGCAAAATTTATGAAAATTTTAGAGTTTTTACTGCATCTGTTCATTGTCTTGTACAAAGTGCGTAGAACAAATTATCCCCCTTGAAGGTCAATCATGGAGTGTAAAGTGTGGGAACAGGGTACGCATCTTGTTCAAGTGGGAAGCTGAATATAAACTACTGCAATTATTCTCTCCCTGAATTGCCCTCAAGGCAGACGGACATGACAACTCTTATTTATATAGGTCATATTTTCAAAAGGTTTTTTCTGTAAGAATACTTTCTAAATACATTTAAATTAATATTACCTTATTACTATTCATGATGGTTATTTATTATGTTTTTATTTGATGATGAATACAAAAACAAGATGTTAAGTGTATCGATTTAGAATTAATTTATTGATGATTTTTCCATTTGTTTGTTTATATATTGCTGTTATTATCAATTGAATAAAGTATTGATAAAGTTTTTAATTGGATATTATAATAAAGCATTGCTACATTTTGAAATTCCCAAATATTGCTACAATTTGAATTTGAAAAATAATATTAGTAATTGCTACCGATTTTAAAGTTTGCTATGATTTTCTATCAGATTGTTTATTGTAGTTTTTGAAAATTGGTATTCAAATATGTTTTTGATTTTTGGATAATTTTCAAAACTGAAAATGAAATAACATAATTTAGAAAAAAAAACCCAAGAAATTTGAAAGTTTACTGAAGTTTAGAATAAAAGAAAATAATGGTTAATCTAATTAATATTTTTATCTCAAAATGAGATTTATAAACTGATGAGAAACATAGATTCTACCATGCATAGAAATAAAACTTAAGTAACCTTGTTCCTTTCCAATCTTGATGATGTCTTTAGTATGAGCTTTTCCATCACTCTTGGTATATTTGACAAGTACATAACAGTATGTACATTTACCACAGTATGTAGATGTAAAGTGTAATTAATTGTCATGTCATTTTCTAATTAATTGACATTACATGTAAATTATATACTGAATGTGTTTATAATGCATGTTTATATTTACATAATATAAGTATATATATACTGCATTATTAATTAAATAAACAATAAAGTAATTGCTGTCAAAATTTTTGAAATGATGACTTTTACTGTTACATAATGTGATAATTGATTCAAATAATTATCTGCATGAAGATAAGATATATACTTAAAGGTCAAATGAAACAAAATACAAGTTTTATGTGCAATACTGGTGTACTAACCATAATGAATAAATGGCTTGTTGCAAGACAAATCATCGTTGGGGACTGACAATATGTATTAAAAACATGTACAGTATTTAAAATATTTAATTTCAGTTGTCAAGCTAACGATTTTACTGTTGTTGTTTATTGTTATATGTTTCTTCTAAAAAGTCATTTGAAATCGAGGAAGGTATAATTAAAGTAAATGTATATTACAGGTTATACTGGAGTTAATTGTGAAACAGAATTTGATGAATGTAATAGTTCTCCATGTGTAAATGGTGGTGTTTGTCAGGATCTTGTCAATAAGTTTAAATGTTCTTGTCCTCAAGGTAATTCATTAATTATAAATTCATAATATTACATTCAACAGCGTTTGAGAATTATTTCTAAACCCACTTCCCACCTTACCCAATGCAACCACAGTCATTTGAATTTAGTTGCTGCACTGCACAAAAAATCATCCTACTTTGGAAAATGAATTAACTGATATTCGTCTTTTACTCTTTCTAGATCCCCGATATTATTTTTCATTTGAGTTCTGAATTTGGAGTCAAGCAGATATTTTTTTATTATTCCTGAATTATCTCCCTTTCCTACAGGTGCCTGATAGTGAATTCAAATACTAGTACCTGTAGTTAAAAAATATTGTAACTGACTGTATGATTGTAAATGAATATAAGTATTTTTATTTTTTTTGCTGATTGATAATTTGAATATTGTACAAAATGTACATGTATATATGGAGCGTGAGTGTAATACATATTTAATTATATTACAGGATTTGAAGGGAAAACATGTGAAAACAATATAGATGAATGTGCCAGTTCTCCATGCAAAAATGGTGCTACCTGCACAGATCTCATCAATGTCTATAGTTGCACATGCAAAAAAGGTAAGTCTTGATAGGTATAATATTTGTTCTTGGTTGTATACATCAGACATTTTTGCATTCAAAGGGAACGTTGGGACATTTTACTTGATAACAACATTTGATTATCTACTAAATAATGGTAATTAAGTGTATTGTTTTGTGTCTTGAAAGGGAAAACTCCACGATAATTAAGTTTTCCACCCTGGCTCAGCTGAGATTACATATATCTTCCTATGTTATCTTTAAGTTTGTTAGTGTTATACATATAGATATGTTGAAAATATATTTTAGGATTTAGTGGAGTTCATTGTGATGAAAACTATGATAATTGTCGAGGTATCAACTGTACTAATGGTGCCTGTGTTGATGGGTTAGATTCCTACACCTGTCAGTGTAGACCAGGTTATACAGGTCTCCACTGTGAACAAGACATCAACGAATGTGACAGTAATCCGTGTCAGTATGGAGGAACATGCACAGATTTGGTTAATAGTTATGAGTGTCGATGTCCAACTGGAACTTCAGGTCGTTATTGTGAAAATAACTATAATGAATGTGGAAGTAATCCATGCCGTAATGGAGCTACGTGTGTAGATGGAATTAACCAGTACAAGTGTCAGTGCCGAGCAGGATTTGATGGTATGATAATGTTGTCTTGGGTTGTTTTTTTTTGTAGCCTGCTTTAGAAATATTTTTATTTCACATGAAATTAATAATGAATAGATATATATTATGGAGAGTAGCTGGAGATGTCACGGACTGGGCAATATTCCTTCCTTATATCATAGAAAAATAATTGTTCCCCAAATATTAACTTTCAAAATTTTGTGTTGTTAAACTCTGTTTCTGGCGCACCTGACATCTGAATATAATTTGAATTTTATTTTTCAGGAACTCACTGTGAATTAGATATTGATGATTGTGTGTCCCAACCCTGCCACAATGGCGGAAAATGTACAGATCTTATAAATGGATTTAAATGTCAGTGTCCAGCTGGTTACTATGATGCTGAATGTAGATCAAACATCAACGAATGTGCAAGCAACCCTTGTACTAACAATGGCCGATGTATAGATGGTGTTAATAAATTTGAATGCGAATGTAAAAGTGGTTATGGGGGTCATCGGTGTCAAGAGAATATCAATGATTGTATTTCTAATCCGTGTATGCATGGTGGAACATGTAATGATTATTTGGACAGATATACTTGTGACTGTCGTGATGGCTACACAGGTAAATTATTATTTTAAAGAATGCATGGATACAAATAAAAATCCTAGGGTAGGCCTAAACAACCCAACCCCTGTTCAGGCAAATTTCTTCACCTAAATATCTATAGTATTAAATTTTGTTTATCTTTATGTGATCAAATGTTTTCTTTCCCACTATAATACATAATTTGGTATAAATGCCAAGCAAATCATAGAGCAAATGTAATGAGAATTTCAGCAGAAATACTCATTTGAAAAGAAGTGAGAAAAACATGATTACAAAAATGATGATATGTTATGTTTTTATTTGTAGGAAAGAACTGTGAAGTAAATATTAATGAATGTTCCAGTAATCCATGTTTACATGGAGAATGTGTAGATTTGATAGACAATTATAGATGCCATTGTAATCTACCATACACTGGCAAGAATTGTGAACAGGAGTTAAATCCATGTCTACCCTCACCCTGTATGAATGGAGCTCAGTGTGTGCCTAGAAATAATTACAATGATTTCGCTTGTCGTTGTCCATCTGGTTACACAGGTAAGTCAGCCATGTTTGAGGTAATGCTAACCTCTAGGCCAAATTTGTTCATGAGCTTACTGCTATTTTATTATTGGAATAAGTTTTTTTAGGAAATATAACAGAATGGTATTTAGATACTTGAATTTAATATTCTCATAAGCTAGATTTCAAAATAAAAAATGACTTTAGTATATGCATCCACGTATTAAAGAAAAAACAAGATAAAAAATGGACTGGATTGTGAGAAAAAGATAGAATTATTAATACTTATATTATCAAAGACATCGAAAACGGCAAGTCTACTTCTATAGAAACAATTTTTAGAAAAAAATGGAAAATTTAAATGACCATAACTTAATTTGGAATTTAATGAGTTAAATTTTTTGGGGACCAGATTTTTAGAAAAATAAAATCTCTCTTTATTGTGTATGGTCTAAAACTCTGGATTATAATTATTTGTGTTAAATTTTATATTTGACTGAGATTAATCAATTTGTGGTACCTATCCCAAGATTCTTGACAGTTTGATGTATTTAATCAAAATGCACAAAAAAGTTCTGTTTACCATTTGGGTTGATCAGCCGACATTGGTGTGAAATGTAACTTTGATAATGTTTGACACTCGATAAACAGTTCAACAATAAACAATGTAGCAAAAATCAAATTACATTTTTTAAAAGGTATAAATATTTAATGTACACTATGGAAAATTCAAATTCTACCCCACCCTTTATGTGTTATGAAGGTTGCAAGAAATACACCCAAAATGTGTTTTAAATGCTGTTAAAAGTCTTTTACAATTTTATTGAAATAGTGTTTTACAAAACTTTTTTTAAAATTTTATTAAACATGTATTACTAAACTGTCGAAAAATACATGTGCTGGATACCCTACATGCAAAAATGGTCTGTGATGAGAATTGAATCATAAATCACTCTGTTTCAAAATTAACATTTATTTTCAAAGGCACAGATACTCTATTTAGTGACATTAGAAATGAACAAATTGGTAAAAGTATATTCCAGTCTCTTTTGTAGTGCATATTTTTGCTATAAAAATTTAGAATTCATGTCCACATTCCATCATATTAAAATCCTCCGTTCAAAAATGTCAGTTTAAGATAAAAGGTCGTGTTTCGTAAATTATATTTTTGAGTGGTTAATTCTTTATTGGGTACTTTATGGTAATCAAGTCTCCATCTCTTTTTTTTCTAGGTAAGCTTTGTAATTTAGATGTGGACGAATGCGCCTCTATGTCACCATGTAGAAATGGAGCACAATGTCAGAATACAAATGGATCATTTGTGTGTAAATGTCAACTAGGTTACGAGGGAAAACAGTGTGAAGTTAATCATGATGATTGTGATCCAAGTAAGTTTGATTTAAATTACATGTACTCCAAGTTTTGAGATGTTATATTTTATGTTAGACATGAAGGTTTCTAGATATAAATGGTCCATTTTGATTCATCAGTGAAGAATACAGGTTTGATTCAGCCATGCTTCCTCTCACCTTTCTTAAGAACGATTGTGGTGGGTCTCGTCATACATTTTTTGATTGTATTTTTTCTAGATCCATGTATTAATGGAGGTACATGTGTAGATGAAATAGGAGGTTATACATGTAGATGTGTTGATGGATTTGGAGGTAATCATTGTCAGAATGATATAGATGAGTGTGCCTCGAATCCTTGTAGACATGGTGGTACCTGTACAGATTATGTTTTCTCCTACACTTGTACATGTCAAGCTGGGTTTAGTGGAGCACATTGTCAAGTTAATGACAATGACTGTACTCAGAGGTGAATATTTTATTTAATAATTTATTCTATATAATATCAAATCAGAGTTTGATTCTTCTTTTCCCTTCCATCCTTCTATCTTTTCCATCTTGAGATTTCAAGACCGTTTCACAAAGCCAACCCATGGTGTTGTGTCATCTTGACTAATGGCTTACAGCATGCACCTAAATTCTCTGTTTGAGACTGTCACCATATTGTTATCCCATAGCTAGACTCTCACCTATAATTGATATTAATAGTCTGGCTTTCCTAAGAGTTTGGAGAGGGAAAGTTATAAATAAAATGAACTACAAGATGATATTACATGTAGTCGGTGTATTTAGATAAAGATTCCTACAGAACATATAAAAGATTTTGAAGCAATAAACATATTATTAACATTGTTATCCATCTTAATTATGTAGCCCTATTTTCTGATTGTTATTTGATTTTGTTTTTTAGTTCTTGTTTGAATGAGGGTCAGTGTATTGATGGTGTTAATAAATTTACATGCGTCTGTGCAGCTGGTTATACAGGAAGTAATTGTCAGACACACATTAACCCATGTGACAGTAACCCATGTATGAATGCAGCTACATGTTTTAATCGTAACGGCAACTACGTCTGTTTCTGTCCGTATGGTTTCGAAGGTGTCCGCTGTGAGGTGAGTCATATTTTATATTTCATTTTTGAGCCATACAGGAAAAAAGATATTCTGGTTCTTTGGCAATCATTCTAAAAAGTCTGACACAGGAGAGAGGTTTTAATTTATTTATTTACTTTTTTTATTTTAATGCTATAAAATAATGTATTTTCAGACTTTTGTTGATTGGTGCAGTAAAAATCCTTGTCAAAATGGTGGTTCCTGTGAACAGTCAGCAAACATGTTTAAATGTAGATGTCCCAGGGATTGGGACGGAGATATTTGTGACATCAGACGAGTTCCATGTGAAAGGGCAGCTTTTTTGAAAAGTGAGTGAACTATGTTTTGTACTTTTGTTGATATGTGAACCAGGGATCTTAATCGGCTGTTTTTTGTCGGCTTTAGCCGATTGATCTTTAATCTAGCCGGTTTGTAAAACAATGAACCGGCCACTATGGTATCATTAATCAATCAACTTTAGACCGATAACAAAGAGTTAATTATTACTTGTCGATTAAGAAACCCATCAAAGAATCAGTCAATGCAATATAATATGAATACCTTCAACTTCAATCCGTATTGGCTCATTTCCTAAATAAACAACTTAATTAGTTGAGTCGATCAAGTTAAAGAATGTATATAATCCAATGTCGGTTCATTCATTTCTATCTAACACAATGTTGAAGTACTTGAACACCTCACAGAATGACAATAGAAAACGTAAACGAGTTTTAGCCGACGATAGTGATGGCGGCACTGACCTTGAACTTCAAGCATGCACGTCGTCATTGGAAGTTCCCACGTCCAATATAGGTCAACCAAAGTCGAAGTCCGGGAGATATTTTAATTCCGAATGGTTAACTACTTTCAAATGGCTTTCGTTTGACAAAATTTCACAGAAAATGTTTTGTCTCGTAAGTTATTAATTTAGTCTTCTTTTTTAAGTCACGTAATAACCTACTGATCTCGTATATTAATAATTATTATTATGATGTTAGCGTTGAGTAAATCTGGTAATAACGTACTGACCCGTATATAATTATTATGTCAAGTACATGTAATAGCCTATCATGACAATTGGCCACGTGACTCTTCGCACGTCGGCAAATTTCCGAGTTCGACTATACACAGAAACTAATTTGTTATTATTGATATGTTCTTACATTCTTTTTATTTTTATACATTGACAAGTGATCACAATAATACAATTGTAAAAAATCATATTTATATTTACTCGTAGTTTTTCTTTTTACTAAATTATAACTTCCGTTTAGTTGGATGAAAGCGAAAGTAGGAATATGCATTATGCAAGTTGCTGAAACTTGAGTTGACTATAAATTTTTGGACATTATTACCGATGTATGAATACAGGTATGCAATTACAACAAAGGTTTTGTTTATTCGAAGTTTAAGCTATTATTATTTGGAATACGTTATGCAATTATTAACGTGAATAAAGTATGCATAAACCAACATGTCTGTTGTTGAAAATACGACTATACGTTAGGCTTACCCTTGGCCGGTTCATTTCAAAATGGATTAAGAACCCTGATGTGTACCCAATTAGTGAGTAATAAGTCATCATGGATTATAAGTGTAATAATCGTATTATTATATGTATCTATGACTTGCATAAAACTGATTCCTGACTTATTTTTGTATTTTAGATATTGAAGAATCTCAACTATGTCAACATAATGGTGTATGTAAAAATACAGAAAGTACGCACACCTGTATTTGTCAGGAAGGCTACGAGGGAAGTTATTGTGAACAAGATATAGACGAATGTGCATCTGCTCCATGTAAAAATGGAGCCACTTGCAAGGATTTAATCAATCGTTACAGTTGTCAGTGTAAGAAAGGTTTCCAAGGACCTAATTGTGAATATAATATCGACGACTGCGCCAATCAGCCATGTGCTAACAATGGAATTTGTCATGATCTTATCGATGATTTCAAATGTTCATGTCCGTTTGGTACTCTTGGATTTTTGTGTGAAATCAATGAAAACGATTGTTTTGAGAATGCCTGTTACCACGGTGGCACTTGCGTTGACAAGATTGGCCATTTTGAATGTAAATGCCCACCAGGTTTTGTGGGTCCTCGATGTGCTGGAGATGTAAATGAATGCAGCTCGAATCCCTGTAATCCTCTTGGAACCCAGGACTGTGTACAACTTGATAATAGTTATAGATGTCAATGTAAACCAGGCTGGAGTGGTAAGTTTGTTTCATATATATATTTGAATATTTTTGATTTAGGATCAGGAAAAAATTTTTCAAAAGAACTCATCTTGTGTGAGTTTGTTGTCATAAGTGGCTACAGAATTGTCTCAAAATAGTTTTAAAAAAAACAAAAACAAAGAAAGAGTTTTTGAATACCCTGTTGTATGAAATTTGGGATATGCATAATGTAATATTTTATTATATTCTACAGGAAATCATTGTGAGAATCGCATCCAATGTGAAGAAAGTCCATGCAAACATGGTGGTTCTTGTACCAACACGTTAAATGGTCCCAAATGTCAGTGTCTACAGGTAAACATACTTTCTGTATCAATTGTAAATTTATTCTTATCTTAAAACTATTAACCAATATCAAAATAACAGACCTTATGATGTGAAGGGCAAGTGTTTGGCCACTCAACCATCCATCCCTGAAAAAAGAAATATGAAAGAAGCAGCTTTGTTCGCTGTGCTCTCTCTTTTCTTGAACAGTGCCACTTGATCAATAAGTATTTGGTGACATTTTTCCACTCTTTGTAATTGAACATCACTCTCGGTCGCTTGTTTGTTACAAATGATTTGTTATATTTCTATTTCAATGATCTATCATTTTCAGGGTTTTTCGGGTGATTATTGTGAGTTTCGTTCAGCTGATTGTGAAAGTTCACCATGTAAAAATGGTGGTACCTGCCGTCCACAACAACAGGGTTATATCTGTTTATGTCCAGCTGGCGCTAGTGGAGATAATTGTGAAATAGATTTTGCTGATGAATGTCAATCATCTCCATGTAAAAATGATGGAAATTGTCATGATAAAATAGGTAAAGGATTATAGATTTACAGGCAAATCTCATTAACATAGATCCTTAAACTATAACACTTGCTTGAAAACGTTGAGAGAATACTCTTTGAAACATCGCCTAAATAAATCAGTAATTGTTCTTCCATAAGTATGTGTTATAGTTTAATGCTCTTTCCAGTTACTAAATGCCTCTAAAAGATTATAACATAGATCCTATTTCATTTTGTTTTGTATAGTTCAAAATTTCATTTTATTTGGCTACACTGAGTAGAGATATTGGATTAGCCAAGGTTTAAGCTAACAGTGCATTGAATTTTTGGAGACACAAAAGTTAAATATATATAGTTTAGGTTGTTCAGTCAAAGTTTACTTATTTGACCCCTAACATGACCTCCGATTGAAAAATCAAAACAAAGTGTAGTATTCTCGAGAGCAATAATATTCGGTATGGGTAAGAGTGGTTCTGGCCTTGATTCTTTCAACAATTTCTGAGCGTGTAATTTAGGGCCTCAAAGAACAGGTATGTTCTATATTTGTTGACTTTGTAATTAACCTATATTAATTACATTTTTATTCACAGGATATTATGAATGTTATTGTCCGAGATATTATACTGGTATACATTGTGAACAGTATGACCAGAATGCTGTCGGTGGTATCGGAAGGCCGGTCACACAAAAACTACCAGGCACAGACGTTGATACACAACTCTGTCAACAATTTAATTGTCCTAGTAAAGCGAACAACGGAATATGTGATGTAAGTATCTAATATCCCTTTAACACTTGGTACATGTGAATATAAACTACCTCAGTTACCTGCTTGACTCGCAGATGCAGTATACAGTCTTTAAATAGCTTACAGCCATTCATGCCACTCAGTAGTTTGGAGTTGCAAAAGGTTAAATTGATATATCAAAGATGATTTTTCCAAATAAATTAAATTCTGACAATAGCAATAGAGAATATGATTTTGTGTTACTACTAATTTGGTTGATCTAATATCTTCAAAATTTATTTGTTTGAATTTGATTTTGTAATTCTTCAAATAAGTACATTATGTATTTTGAAAGAAGCACTGCAGTTCTATGACTAAAAAATAAAATATTTTAAACCTGTTTTTTTTGTTTTGTTACAGAGTGAATGTAACATGCATGCATGTGATTATGACCAATTGGAGTGTTCATATGGAACAAAGCCATGGAAGAACTGTACTGCCATAAATAATGGTGTCTTTTGTTGGAAGGTTTTCAAAGATGGAATTTGCAATCCCCAGTGTAATAATCAAGAATGTCTGTACGATGGTTTTGACTGTCAACAGGAGATGAAAGAATGTAACCCCATTTATGACACATACTGTAAGAAGTATTACGCTAATGGACATTGTGATAAGGGTTGCGATACTAAAGAATGTGAATATGATGGTTTAGATTGTGACACTTCACCTCAGAAACTTGCTAAAGGTACTTTGGTCATCATAGTATTGGTGGAACCTGAAGTCTTCAAAAACACATCGAAGGAATTTCTACGAAAATTAGGCCATTTATTGCGAGCTGTGGTGCGAGTGATGAATGATAAAAATGGCTCCCCTATGATTTATCCTTGGCAACAGACGACAGAAAGTGATGGCCTGAGTAATATTGTTAGAGTAAAAAGATTTGCACAGTCTTTAATTGGATGGAATTCAGAGGCTAATGTCCGAGATAAGAGAGCTTTGTTATCAGGGTAAGGACATTTCACCAAATGCTAATA
Organism: Patella caerulea; assembly: GCA_036850965.1. NCBI lineage: Eukaryota > Metazoa > Mollusca > Gastropoda > Patellidae > Patella > Patella caerulea. The sequence goes on along the minus strand of JAZGQO010000001.1, from coordinate 40,241,176 downwards.
AATTTTCAAAAATTCTTTGTGGCAGGAGGTTGGCATCGTTTCGTTGAATATTTATTTAAACAATATTTTATTCATTTAAACAAGGGGGCTTTAGACTCAAAAAGTTATGTTTTAATATTGTATATAGAGATCTCGCTGTGGGTAAAAAAATATTCCTGAAAAAAAGATTTAGGTCAACCATAATTTGTCACAAATTTCATGAAATGTTGAGAAAATGATAAGATGGGGGAGGGGTGCTGCTAAACATTTTTGGGTTTCTACAGTAATAGTCTATAGACATCCAATGTTTATTAACAATAGCTGATGTATGGTTATTTTCATCTGATTTCAGGACTAAAGTATTTTTAGAGATTGATAATAGAGGTTGTTATAAATACCAAACAGATGAATGTTTTGATAATACTGACGCAGCAGCTCAGTTTGTGGCCGCTGCATTACAACGTAATGATGCTGATCTTGGCCTTCCGGTTGGCAAAATAGAAAGTAAGCATTATACACGTACATCACTTCAAGTATTCCTCTTTGCTTTGATAGTCAGTTATAGTAAACATTGTTTCAATCAGATAAAACAAAGTTTACTGGATCATAAATCAACATTAATATTAATAACAGAAAAAGTAGTAAGACAAACACGCAAACATTGGTGAGACAAGCTCACAGACATTGTAAGCTATTAGATAACTATCAGATCAAGATAATTTCATTGAACAGCATTGCCAAACCATTCATTTATATTTTAAATTGAATTTATATTATTTTAGGTTTAGGCGCTGGAAGCAATGTTGGACCTACGACACCTATGGCTTTTGTCTATATTGTTGTGGCTTGTGGTGCTATACTTTTAATAACTTTGGCTATAATTATTGTCATATCACGAAAAAGGGAAAGAGCTATCACATGGTTTCCGGAGGGATTTTTTACTAAACGTGGATCTGACAAACCTGGTGTTAAAAACCGACGTGGTCCTGATGGTGAAGAGATGAAGTAAGTGTTAACTCACACTACGGTTGTATGTGACAAGGAGTAGGTTCACCTGTCCAAACTTTGTGGGTTTTCTCCGGGTCCTTCGTTTTCTTCCCACTGCTAAAAACCCCTACGCACAAGCAAATTATTGAAATAGTATTGAACCATATGACAGTTCCAAAATGACCTAGTTTTTGTCAAGTATGTTAATTCTCATTTCTTCCCCTCTCTTTCTCAAACTATTAATATTTTGGAAATATTTGTCTCTTGTTAGAATACAAACTTGAGAATACAAACCTTAATTGTCAAGCAGAAATCATGGGCTGTATGATTTGGTCCAAATTTATGTTAGTATTAAGTTTCAGTGAAATTAAAGCTTTTATCAAAATTTTTCTATTTCAGAGATGTACAAAAAGGTTCCCATCACTCTCAATTAGACAAAATGGATGACAATGACAATAGAACCAATGAATGGGCTGAAGAAGAAGATGAACATCCTAAAGCTAAAAGACAAAGGGTAATGATGATATTGAGTAGGCCTATGTTCTAGTCAGATACTGTCAAGTTATACAAAACATTGTAACATGCTTCAGTGTAAACCCTGCGTTTTGATTGGTCAATTAGACACTGTCTATTGGACAATAACACCCCTCTGTTTTAGTAATGTCTTTTAAAATCCTAAAAAGCATGTTACAATGTCGATAAACACTTCCTGTTTCGCATTTAGAGGGGTGTTATTGTCCAATAGACATGTCCTGAGATTTTACATTAGAACCCTCGACGCTACGCGTCTCGGGTCCTAATGATCTCAGGACATGTCTATTGGACAATAACACCCCTCTAAATGCGAAACAGGAAGTGTTTATCTCCTAAATAATAAAACTTGTCAAATGTTAAGTAAAACGAATATAAAGTGCGTGTTGGCCAAGAAAGTTCATCAACATTTTCTGACATGGTTTCCCATTGTCATTGGTGCAGGATGGAGGGGCTGACAAGGACAATAAACTCGTCCTGCATAGACATTGGTGTGCATGTAAAAGATCCTGTGGCAGTCGGAATTCAACGCCACTTTCCGGGCAAAATTTCCTTCATAGCACACTGTATGGCGTATGCCTGTCTTCATTCACCCAGTCGGAGCAAAACAGTAGGACGTTAAACCCTATTTCAATACGTTTACTAAATGTTTTATCAAGTTTAATATTTTTTGTGATGTTTATAATACTCCTATTTTAGATGGAAGAACAAGATTCAAGTGATCAGTCATTGGTAAATTTTGAAATTCCGGACTCACGACAATGGACTCAGAAACATCTCGAGGCAGCTAATGTCACAAATCCTTCCATTTTAACTTTGACCCCACCTCAAGGTGATGACCCCATTGATACAAAGGACGTCAATGCCAGAGGCCCAGGTAAGATTAGAAAGTTTTACTGCCGTTCACTTACCATGATTACAAAAAAATATGCCTCTACTGTGGTCCCTTTACTGAAAATCCATCTTATAAAATAACCTTAACTCATTCAGTACAGGTAATGAGTGGAAGCGACATAATTAGTCACTGAGCCTCAACGACTTACCCTGCCAGGCGTTAACCTAGTGTCTAGTCAGACTCCCGTACAAAGCTTGGTGACGACATCTTTGGTGTACTGTTTTATAGATCAAAAAAGGTATTAAAAAATTGCTGTTTGGCTTTCCAAAAGTAGTTATCTGGTAAACAGATAGTTTGAACTAATTATCGGAATCATAATATGTATCCGTCACAACAACGGTTTAGGTGTTATAAGGTCGCGAGCTCACGAAAAAATTCTGTTCATATCATTGCCATTTTGGGCGGTCGACCGCGTTGATGCACTGTTTAATTTACCAATAAAGTTATAAAAAAAAAACCCGCTTGACATTCCAGAAGTTGTAATTCCCTAAAACAATAGCTTCAACTAATGAATCGGTATCATAAAATGTCTAGGTCACAACACCTTAGGTGTAAGGTATTATAAGGTCGTAAACTCACAAAAAAACTTTCCCAGCAACGACTGCTGTCGGTCTCTTTCATGTACGTTTTATTGATCAATAAAGTTTTAAAAAAATGTTGATTCGCTTTCCAGACGTAATTAGCCAATTAATATATAGTTTAACTAATGATTGAACTTGATTGAAGTCGTAAACTATACGTCACAACACAGGTTTCAGGGGTCATAAGGTCGCAAACTTTAAAGGAAAAATATTTTCAGGGGTCGCCATTTTGTTGAATGAATGTCAGATTTGTACGCCTAGATTGTTAATAATTTTGTTGGTATGGAGAGTGATTCCGACTAAGACTCCGAAGGATTTTCATTGGAAGATATATTAGACGTTGAAATTAGCAATAATAATATCCTGGACACGAAGGCTCCAAAATAGTTAGTGATGAAGCGAACCAAAATGGCGGCCAATCTTCGAGATTAAACTTTCAACAAGGATTTTATTTGGAATGATGCACTGAATTCCGTTACATGCCCATCATTTTTAGGAGGCAGATAGGTCCATAATACATATTAGAACGTGAGAAAAACAAATTTAATTTTTTTAGTTTATTTTTTTGACCAAACTTGCGCGCATTGGTTGATCGAAGAAACCAATAGATATCACTTTGAGAAATTCAATGAGGTTCGAAAAAAAAATTGGAGGAACAGAACGGTTGAAGAAATTCGTGATAGCCAACATTATTTACATTGCCAATCCTAAAAACTGGTTATGGACTAAATTAATCAATTGTGCTTACTGTGTGATGCATGGATCATCAGTAAAATGTAATTTCATAATTCATAAAACGTAATGTTATTTTACATAGTTCTTTTTATGATAAGGAAAAACTTTGTTGTTATTTGGTATCTTTGTTTAAAAAAAACATGCTTGTAAAGCCTGTTTTTAATTCTACATTTGGTAATATAAACATTTTTTGATTGGAGTAATAGTTTTTATACGCCCACATTGAAATGTGGTCGTATATTGTCATCGCCCCCGTCCGTCCGTCCGTCCGATGGCCGGCCGTCCCGCGTCCACAATTGCTTGTGGACGCTCTAGAGGCTAAAGTTAATATCCGATTGTCTTTAAATTTATACACAGTGTTTAAGGTCATGAGACGAAGAAGCCTATTGTTTTTCAGCGATTTCCGATAATAACTACCAGAGTTATGGCCCTTGATCACTTCAAAAAATCTTGTGAACGCTCTAGAGGCCAAAGTTAATATCCAATTGTCTTTAAGCCTATTGATTTTCAACGATTTCCGATAATTAGTGCCAGAGTTATGGCCCTTGATCACTTCAAAAAAATCTTGTGGACGCTCTAAGTTAATATCCGATTGGCTTTAAATTTATACACAGTGTTTAAGGTCAAAAGATGAAGAATCCTATCGATTTTCAGCGATTTCCGATAATTAGTGCCAAAGTTATGGCCCTTGATCACTTAAAAAAATCTTGTGGACGCTCTAAAGGCCAAAGTTAATATCCGATTGACTTTAAATTTATACACAGTGTTTAAGGTCATGAGACGAAGAAGCCTATTGATTTTGAGCGATTTCAAATAATTACTTCCAGAGTTGTCTCCCTTGATCACTTCAAAAAACCTTGTGATGCTACAGAGGCCAAACTTATCATTCGATTGACTTCAGATTGATAAACAGAGTTTAAGGTGTTGAAATGAACAAGTATTTTGATTTTCAATGAATTTTTGATAACTGAACTGCTAAATCCATGATATTAAATGTTTCCTATACTAATTGTTAGCGTGGGGCAAAACTTTTATAAAAAGCAAACAAATTCTAATGATTTTCAGATAATTACATAATGAGTTGTTACTCTTCTTAATCAGATTTTAGTGTATTACAAATGTTTCATTGCCAAAAAAAGTAAAAATATGTGACAACCCTTGTTTACTGCCCGGACGATTTAGCTGCTGTGGGCGTATGTTTCGTTGCCTGGCAACCTATCTTTGTTTTATTTTGGGATATCTGCAATAGGTGAGATTAGTGGATAATCTTTTAATTAACACAAGGGATAGAAGCTATAGTCTGGTTAATTGGCTTAGGAGATTAAGCAGTAATTAACATAATTAGCTGTAGAGCTCAATGAGGTAACTTAACCTCGTCAATGATGTTGTTTTGTAGCCTAAAAAAAAAATGTGTGTTTTGGTTTCTTTCTTCTTCCAGGTGGCTTTACTCCATTAATGTTGGCATCATTCCGTGGTGGAACAGGACAGGACACAAGCTATGATGATGAAAGTGGTTCTGCTGAGGGTAATGAAGGTGAAGACAGATCCGCAGATGTCATAACAAACTTACTTGTACAGGGAGCATCTATTAACTCACAGACTGACAGAACAGGTAATATCATTGTTTTATATTGGAAATGGAAAGTTAGAGTCGATTTATCAAAGGTAGTAAAAAAGCTTTGGGAAAAATTGTGGACTTGTAGATATGTCATGAAATTAATACCAACAGTGTAATATTGATTAAATGCAAGCAATTAATTCTCTAATTAGTTAGTCACAGATGGCTACATTTTAATGGTTAATACGGTTATTGCAATTTGGAACTATTAACTAAAAATTTTATTTTTTTACAGGAGAAACATCTTTACATCTAGCTGCTCGCTATGCTAGAGCTGATGCTGCCAAGGTTTTATTAGATGCTGGTGCTGATTGTAATGCTATAGACAGTACTGGACGAACACCACTGCATACTGCTGTAGCTGCTGATGCCCAGGGTGTTTTCCAAGTAAGTTGTTATTTGTGACTTCTGTTTTAGAACAAATATTCATTCCCCATTCAATGATTATTATTTTAAGTATTTAAAAAACAAAATATACATAATTTGTGAAGTCATTAAAAATTGATGTTGTGAATATAGTCTAGTACCTGCTGAACAGAAGTAGCCCTATATAAGATCAGACTTAGGTAGAATTAAACAGGTGTTTAATGCATGAGTTTAAGGGTCCTATACTTGGTACAGTGTCATACGACTCACATGTTATACATTCATCTCCCAAGGTTCGGTGTAGTTCTGTTTAGCAGGAACTATATTATACTATCTTCATATTTATGATCCAATACTAATTGTCATACTTATGGATTTGTTTTAGTTCTATTAATGTGTTGTAGCATATTGGCAAATAATAATGATTTATGGATTACAATGTTGAATTCTTTATAAAAAAAAAAAAAGGGAGATATGTAAAATATAAATTCACATTTTTAGATTTCTTCATTTGTTTCAATTATACTTGCAGATTTTATTGAGAAATCGCTCTACCAATCTAAATGCGAGAATGCATGATGGTACAACACCATTAATTTTAGCAGCTAGATTAGCTATTGAAGATATGGTTGATGATTTAATTAACGCTGATGCTGATATCAACGCTTTTGATAATAATGGTAAGTTCTGTAATAATAGATACAATTCACAACACACAGAGAAAAATTATCCATATCATATGAATAAAGGGTTATACTGATGATGATGTAATTTGAGTCCATATCTATCACATGGGTACTATCTCTGTTCAACCATGACTGAGAATCACCTCTCTGCTATCAGCCGTCGTTACAATACCGGTCAGTGATCTGATTTTGGCGGTTTACAATAATAAATGATTTGTAAATCTTATTGAAAAAAAACCCCAGGAAGTGGATGGCCAAATAATTAGCATGTGCACGCTTTATCATAAGATCTGTCATTGGGTCAACTGTCGTGGTTTTGATTCCCAGGTTGTACTTGACAAGGAGTAGTGTCATCTTTCCAACCACATGGGGTTTTTTCCACGACCTCCATCCATTGCTAAAGGCCCCAACATGCAAGCAAATTATTCAAATAAGATTGAACCATGTGTTAGTCCTGAAAAGACCTAGGTTGTGTCAAGTGTACATTAAACACATTTTTTCTCTCTATTTATTAAAAAAAAAAAGGTTGCATGTAAATTTTGATTAAGATATATGTACATCAATCAGGTAATAACTGTAAATTGATTTTGTATATTTCAAAGGTAAGACAGCATTACATTGGGCAGCTGCTGTAAATAATGTAGAAGCTACCATATCTCTTCTACAACACAACGCTAACAGAGATGCACAGGACAATAAGGTGAGATAATTTTATATAATAATAATTCACACAAAACATCTGCTGTGATGATATAGGTTGCCAAGTGAACTGCCCAAATGACTCATTTTCAGCATACTTTACCTGGTGTTTGACACTCATTATTTAAGATGAAAGCTCAATGTTCGAAATGAGTTTCTCAAATGAATATAGTTACAACCGTACACTGTGTTTCTAGGTACAAATTATTTTGTCTGTAATTAACAAATGAAGAAGCTTGCTGTGATGACATGAGAGTTTATGAACAGAACCATGTGCACTATACTTTTGTAGCTATACTTTATAATCTTTAAACATAGAGTTAGAAAATATTTTAATGATAAATAATGACAGAACTTTATTTACTGTTTTTAAAAACAAATTGTGTAAAGAATTATCATTTATCATATTTTGTGTTTACCTTCAGGATGAAACACCCTTATTCCTGGCAGCAAGAGAGGGAAGTTTTGAAGCTGCTAAAGCCCTCTTGGATCACTATGCAAATCGTGAAATCACGGATCATCTAGAGTGCTTGCCACGTGAAGTGGCCGAAGAACGACGTCATCATGACATTGTTCAATTATTGGATACATATAAAGTGAATAGTCCGGCGGGAATGCATCTTGCGAATGGCGGAGTGCCTTCACCTAATGATCTGCCTTTTATGTCACACATTCATATGAAGCAAAAACCCAAATCACGCAAAAATAATAAAGGTGTTGCAAAGGATCATGGACCTAATTCTCCCATCAATGGGAAACCTAATAAATCCAAACCGCGTAAGAAAAAGACTGCTCAGACAGACAACAGTAATGTAACAGGAATGATCGATCCTTCATCTTTGGGAGTTATTTCCCCTGTTACATCTTTAGAATCCCAGTCGCCACAAGGCTACGACTTGACACCACCGCGGTATGAGAACACCATGGTAGGAATGCAGCAAGCTAATTTACACGCACAACAAGTGAACGAAATGACTGCTATGGCGGAACATTATAAAAAGGGACAATATATTGAAAATAACGTGTTTCCGCATTGGTTGGATAATCAACATTATAATCAACAACATCAGTCGATACCGCCCACTAGTACAACACCGACATCTCAGTCAAGCGGCAGTCCGTTAAATCATGGCATACCATCCCCCATTAAACCTAAAAATCTTCCGACATCACCCACTCATATTCAGGCCATGCAGCAACACGCTCATCTCAATCAAAATCGTGTACAGCCGAACAACATGAATCCTTACCAGATGAACGGTGACAGCATTCCAACCATGTACCCACATCAGAAGATATCCAATCACCAGCAACAGCAAATTCATCCATATAACCTGGACCAATACCCAACCCCTCCCTCTCATCATAGTGACTCCACTCCCCAACATCCCATGTCCACTTATCTTCCTGATCATTTCCCTACCCCCTCCCCCGATTCACCGGGGCAATGGTCCAGCTCTTCGCCACATTCGGCTCATTCTGATTGGTCAGAAGGAATTTCAAGTCCGGTACAACCAGTGACAACACATGGAAAACATTGTAAATGTAAGAGGTGTACAGATGCTGTTTATATCTAGACAGGATCAACCAGTGCATCATTTTTTGTTATAAATAAATGAAATATATATTTTTACCTGGTGCAAATGTGACACTATATTATTATAAATAGATAATTCAATATATTTTCATCTATGCCAAAACTGGACAATAAGATGAAGAGATGTGCGGCATTTGATTTGATTGACAATGTGAAATATACGTGGACACAGATGTGTTTTTAACAGAGAAATCCACATCTTTTGTGGAAAAATCATTTATGAAAAGGACAAATATTATGCTATATGTTCATATTTTTTTAAATTAACTGCAAACAGTTTGCAGATGGGTCCATTTGTTTTCACATAGTGTGCTTTAACATGTATTTTACCAAGGATTATGTTTTTAGCTCGAAGCTGCCATTAATTAATCATTGCTTAATGTTTTCCACAATCCAGAATTTTTCACAAACAAATTAATTTTAACAAAACAAAGAACCGATATTATCATTAAATACTCAGAATTAACAAGGCTCAAATTAAAGAACAAATTTTTTTGTTAAATGATCAAATTGACTTATAAATTTTTAAACGATCAAAATTGAAGTGCACATTTCTGAATAATTAGATTAGACGTACAAAATTTGAATTTCTAAATCAACAAATTCTGATCAAATTGGACGTTTGATGTTAAAAGTATAAATTGATTTTAATTTAAAATCAAATCAAAGAAAACAATTAAAATGGAACGTTTTTTATATTGTTACAAATCTATTTTGTTGAATTTTTATTGACATCCAATTTTTAAGGCTGAATCAGTGGAACTTTTAGATGTTTTTTTTGTGTACACACTTGTATATTAATATAGTATTTTAAACTCATAATGTACATTGACATTTGTATTTTTATACAAAATTGAATTATCCATATACGTGTTGATAACTTTTCATCAAATCAAGTGTATGTTTTAGTTTAATGTTCTTGTTAAGGTCCAATTTCTTGTTTCCTATTATAGCTGTAATTTCAAGTAAACAAATTAAACATGTGCTAACAGGTTTGTCAAAGTTTAAAAAGTGTTATGGTTAAATATTATAGCTGTAATTCCAAGTAAAATAATGAAGAATCGGGACATGAATCAAAAGATGGGCTAGCAGGTCGGGAGGTGTGGGTTAAAAATGGTTATGGTTAAACAAGGATAATGAATTTTTTCTTTTTAACAGAACATGTTGTATTTCTAAGTTTATTCAGTGACATTCAACTGTATATTGTCATTATGAAATATTCAAATTTGTTTCTACGGATATATTGATATTTCTTAATGCAGATTGCTTTATAGTGATGTATATTTTGTCTTTAATTCTAATACGTGTTATGTTAACTTGATAAGCTTATTTAGTTTAGTTTACAAATCGAACGTAACCCACCGAAAATTAATTTTATATTCGTTAGGTTAATAAAAAAGCCTGTATATAAAATTATATTCAAATCATTAAAAATCTATGTAAATGTCTCATAAGTATGTTTTATTTTCATGATATTAATTTTTTTTTTTTGCTTTTATATTTATTGTCATATGTTTACCTAAATTTCAGCAGCTATTTTGAGCAATAATTAATTACAAGAATTTTTTTATGTAAGATCTCGAAATTAAAATTTGATTAACAGCCATTTGTAATAATCAAAAAGCTTATATTAACGTCCATTTGCCATCAGATATTTAATTTACTATTTTTATTGTCTTAAAATAAATGGCCTGGTATTTATCATTTTCTTTAAGAATTAAAATCAAAATCCATTCCAGAATTTTTAGCAAGAAAAATAAGAAAAGAAAATTATATTTTAAAAGACATTTATTGTGCATGTATCATCAGTTCTTCTAAAAAATATTTAATAGTTAAAAAGAAACTAATTAATAAATTTGATAAGTAAGAGAAAACTTTTAAGCTCTTTCATGATATATTATTTTTCTAGTCTCTTATTTTCAAGATTGATACTAATTTAATTTAGTTTATTAGCTAACGATATTCACTTTAATTATTATATATTTATGTAAATAATATTTTGTCAATCTCTTTAAGTTTGCATTTATGTTTGTACTGTACATGCAGCAAAATAGTACGTTAATTTTTTACATTGATATAAAACTCCCAAAACAAAGAATTTTCAAATAAATATTACATGTATAACCTTTGTATAAAAGTGTCATATCAAAATTTGTTTTAAAAAATCAGGGTATTTCTTTTTTTCTCCCCCTACATTGTATTTGAAACATTATGCATGTCACAGTTTGGATTTTAAATTCTGATTTTGCATATCACAATTTGGATTTTGATTTTGTATGTACAATGTTAATTTTGAATTCTTATTTTGCATGGACTATGTGAATTTTGAATTTGAAGTTTGTATGTCACAATTTGAATTTTTGAATTCTGAAATGTAATCAAGTCAGTAAAAGAGTGCTAGGGTCAGTCACATGTTTTGTTTTTTTTTGCTATATAACAATTGTTTATATGTAATAGATTACATTATTCATTTATTATTCTGAGTGTGTTAAATTTTATTATGTTTTTGTACATGACTTGTATTTGTTGCTATAGTTACCTATATATACTTTAGTTTATAGCAGTTATTAAATGATGTCATGGCAACAAGTGTTCATGTCAATCGCAATGTACATGTTTAATCTGAAAGAGTTTTAAGAATGGCACCAATCCTCCCCTATATACACATCTTATTATATATATATAATTCAACATCAAATAAATAAATACTGTACAGACACTATATTATATCTTTTTTCATTTATTGCGTAGGGTCAGCTACCCAAGTCACTGTTGGCTGAGAAAATTCGTCAAGACGTTCAAGCTTTGACTGCACTTGTCAGTGGTGCAGGATTCATGGGATGGAAGGAAAAACATCTATTTATTCAAATGGGTTACAGTAAATGTCTTTGGGGTTTATCCTATGCCCAGAATAACTTGTGGTCTGAAAGTTTGCAGTCGCTTTGGCTATACAGAGGAAATTTGGGGTTCTTCTTCTCTAGAATTAAGTTTTTATGCGCGCACATGGAAATGGTGTCGTATATTGTCGTCGCCCTCTCCGTCCCTCCGTCTGTCTGTCCGTCCGTCGTCCACAATTTCTGGTGAACGCGCTAAAGTTAATATTCGATTGACTTTAAATTTATACACGGTGTTTAAGGTCATGAGACGAAGAAACCTATTGATTTTCAGCAATATCCGATAATTACTGCCAGTGTTATGACCCTTGATCACTTTGAAAAATCTAAAGTTAATATCCGATTGACTTTAAAGCCCCAATAACACTCTTGTTGTAACTGACTAATATGCCACAATCTTCATTCTGGTCAACAAATCGTATTATTTTAGAATATACCAATTAAATGATGATATAAATTTCATCTTAACACACCTATTTTAAAAAATTGGAAAAATTCAACCAATTGATTTGAAAAGTCTAACGTAATCCTTTTCAAATGTGACTTGGATTTTAAAATATTTTCGAACTCTCTGGACAAGTAAAAAAGGTTGCAATGGATAATTTACACAACAGGTAGGACACTTATTAAACATCTAGTACTTAGAATAAGGGTATTATTTATTTTCTGGAGCTACCAAGCCAGCAAGAATGTTATTGTCCCTTTAAATTTATACACACTTTTTACGGTCATGATACAAAAAATCCTTTTTATTTTCAGCGATATCCGATAATTACTGCCAGAGTTATGACACTTGATCACTTTGAAAAATCCTGTGAAAGCTCTAAAGGCTAAAGTTAATATTCGATTGACTTTAAATTTGTACACAAGTCCACATTTTGCAGGAAATGGATAAAGGACAAGCTAAACAAGAGATTTTTTGTACAATCAAGGGCCATAATTAAGGAAGTTATTTACGATCTGATATGTGCAGATATTGACAGGAACCAAGATTTTTGGGTTGTAAAGAACCTTAGTTTTATCAAAATCGGATCAAAATTGTGAATCTCCACAACCTCAATATACACCATATATTTACACTGTTTGCATGGGAGGGGTGGCAGTTTTGATCTCATTTTCATGGCATTTGATATTAAGTATCATTAATGTGTAACGGTGAGATATTGAAACATTTTTCTGAAATCTAAAAACGAAAGGAACTGAGATCTGTGGGATATAAACCTATATTACAAGTTTTGTCAAAATTGGATAAAAAGGATAAAAATTGTGACTTGTAGCATGTCCACAAACAAAATGTGGACGAATAGACAGATGGACAAGAGCAACGACTATATGGGCGTATAAAAAACGTGGACAGAAATTTTAAAATATGCTATACACATTAACCTATTAGCCACTGAGATGATTTTATATTCACTGATAATACAGATTTTGTAAATTTCTAACTAATGAGATGATTTCAAACTGTCATAAAAGTAGTACAAGTACTCAATTGGCACCAATTAAGTATTAATGAATACAGATTAATCTACTAACAAGTAACATGATTCAAACTGTTTGACAATTAGCTGGCAGCAAACTCGTATTTCTTGTCATTCTGGCTAGCGAGTACAGCAACTAGAATGTAACTGAAATCCAACAGTATGCCTGTCTGAATTCCAGATTTGGGGGAGAGGGGGGCAGAAATGAAATGGCAGGTGCAATCGAAATTGTCTTTTATTTCAAAGATACAACTGAAGGAGTAGACATTTGATCTTGAAAAAAATGACAGTTCTGGCTTACTAATTAGAAATTCAATCCTTTTGTTGGTTGGAATTTTCCTACCTGGTTTCTGTTTCTTAGTGGTGCTGTACTAAAGGCCTGACAAGGAACAGTTTCTAGTCTGCCTGATGGCATAAAAAAAACAAAGCTCATTTGGACCAAATCTGAGAATACAGTATAAATATAAATGAGAAATTACCGGTACAGTTTTAAAGAAGACGGATCCAGTGCACTAGCAGCACTAGTTTATCTGGGTCAACAAAATTACTCGGTAGTCCAACCAAATTGTGCTCAGCAATTCCTAAGCACATTCTCCGCTAACAGAGGCCTTAGACATTTCATGATATCTGTAAAAGGGTCCTAGAACTATCAGGAATTATTGAAAAGTGGTACGACATAACATAAAAAATAACACAAAGTTCATTAGATAAGTCTAACACAAAATATTTATTTCAAGTTTACTTAAAAACATTGTTTTAATACATAATTTAACATTTAAAAGATACAAGTTCTCTTCAAAACTATATGAGTAAATCTAGTCTCATGCATTCATTAAAGCATTTCCAATGATATTTTTTGTGGTCAACAAAAAAAAAAGAAAAAGAAAAAAATAAAGATTAAAACAATCAAAACGTTGATGGATTACAGTAAGATAAATGAATTGAAGGAAAGTGTTGTTGACATAAATTTATTATTGAAATTAATTTTATATCTTACTCTCTTCTAAAACAGTGGCTTCTTGTAATTTTAACATGTATAGTAAGATATTGTTATCTACCCTCTATCACTCTTCATTGTTTTTACAGTTGTTAAGTTCGACAATACTACTGATTTATAGGATAACTTTTCCAAACCTTACTTTATGTTCTAACAACCAGCGGCTGCCAGGCAGGATACGCCCACATTTTGCAAGAGATGGATATAGAGAACAAGCTAAAAACAAACGTGATTTTTGGTACAATAAGAGGGGCAATAATCCAGAGATCTTTGGGATATAAAGATATGTTTAAAGTTTCATCAAAATCGAATAACCCTTCGTATTACATGCATGTACACAATTTGCATACAAAGACAGGCCATTTTTTTTATCAGGCAGTTTCATTTAGATTTTCTCGAAATTCTAATTCAACCTTCATTATGGTGGAATGGTGATGTACTTACTTAAACAGTTGTTGAAATCGAAAAAAAAAATTGGCCTCTAGAGAAACAGCAAGCTAAAAATGCAATTTTTAAGAACAATCAGGGGCCATAATCCAGGAAGATAAGTTTTGGTATCCGCAATTATCTAAAGGAACTAAGATCTTAGTGTGTAACAGTGATATATTCACGTTTTTTTTAATCGAATATAAATTGTGACCTCCACAGAGACAACAAACTAAAAACAGGACTTTTTGTTCAATCAAAGGCCATAATTCAGTCATTTTGGGACTAACATAGGGTACAATAGGGGGTTTTAGCATGTGGGCAGAAACCTACAAGGTTTGACAGGCGACCAATACTAAATATTAACAAGAAGTGGGTGTCACATCGCCACTTTCAGTCTGGACATGCACCAAAATACAAATAGTTGCTATTCTAACGGTATAAGTATAAGGAATAAATATGCCAAGCTGCAAGATTTTCCATTCAAAAATGCAAAAATTGGGCATGGCTCTGCCCAGGGACACAAAAGATTAAAGTTTGTTTTTCTCTTGCCTTTATTTATCACCCGAAACAACTGCTGATTTTAAGACTTTTAGAAATATTCCAAAGTAGTTGAAAAGCAATGTGATTAAAACACAGATTCTATTTCGTTTTGTTTTTCATATTCATAGTTCAAAAATTCATTAAGCTTTCATATTTCATATTTTTTTTTTTTTTTTGTGTGTGTATTTTCTGCAAATTGGATTTCTCAGAATCTAACCATAGGAAATTTCTGAAATTTTGACCTACCCCCCTAAAAATGGGATGCGAATCCGAAATCACTGAATTTTACGAACAACAAAACTGACAATGCATAGTCGTAACTTTGTTATTTATTGACCTATTTTACAAATTCTTTTTTCTTTGAATACGTTGTAAAAAATCGTTTTCATCTGCAGTTTCAGATTTTCGAATTTCGAAAATTCGTCCCTGTGATTTCGAACTGGAGGTTTAGACCAACTTGACAACTTCTTTAATAGTTGCACAATTTTCATGAAATTTAGTATGTACGTCTTACTAATGCGACTTGAAAAATGATTTAAAATTTATTTTAATTTATCTCCCCTTGGAGAAATTAAGGGTCAAATTTTTAAAAAAAAATCGCCGAAAAATAGGTCAGATCATCTTGAATTTTTTTTTCTATACTAGCTACGAGACTACTTATACGCACACAAAAAATGGAGTTTGTAGCTCAATCCAGAAGTGCCGCCATCTTGAAATGTGAAAAATCCACAGGGCTTTTTTGATATTTTACTTACGAGACTACTTATTCGTACACAAAAAGTGGAGTTTGTAGCTCAATCCGGAAGTGTCGCATCTTGAATGTGAAAAATCCACAGGGCTTTTTTGATATTTTAATTAGAGACATGGGAGTTATATTTTCTGAATTCTTGAAGGAGTGCCTATAAAATTGTTCAGAGAAGTTTTGATTTAGGTCAACTAATGGTCGCCATTTTGAAGTGAATATGAAACATAGTGAAAAATCGACATTTACAGGCTTCTGTAAATGGGATATGGGTCAAACTTTTGCTATTTGACTATTTCAAAAATTTGAATTTTGCCTTTGATGTTTTTCATGGCAAAAAAGTTGTTCACGAGTGAAAAATGAAATTAACTTCACTAGATTGTGACCGATTTTAGTGCTTTTTTTTTTTTCTTTTTTGGATTATTTATATGACCCATGACAGGAAGTGACTGCGAATATGAAAGCTTTAATATCTGCTTAGCAGAAAGTGTTTTACTTGTATTTACTAATTTACTACACTAGGATCTGGAAAAGTGGTTAAACTATTGAAGTGAGGGATTAGATAATGAAACGATTTATTAAAGCGAGTTTTTCTTGTCTCCATGCAACAACGAAATATAGATCTGTATTTTAATCAGATTAGTTGAAATGACTTGTATCAAAGGTTTTGAAGTTGAGTATCATCTAAATCTAAATAAATATCATTTACACACAATAACAGTACTTGAATGATATTTTCATGCACTTTAACATTTTTAGAAATGGTTCACAGATATACATGTAGATTATAAAGCAGAATATCTTCAAGATGCTGTTGATGCTATTCTCCAAGTTGAAATCAAAATAAGTGCATCAGAATGTTTCAAAATACCTCGAAGTAAACTTAACTTAAACTTATGAACTTGAAATGGATGCACACTTAGGAACTTAGGCAATGAATGGCTATACAACTTCATAAGATTTAGTCCCAAAGGATTCCCACATCTTCATATTTATATCTTAAAAATATGTGAAGCAATTGAAACTACATTTTCCATTGGTCAACCTGGACACCCAACCATTTTTGCCATATGAAGAAGATATGTTCGGCAATTATGTAATCAAAATATCTCAATATGGCTATCCAGTGGATAGTTATGACTTGAGAAAAAATGTTGCTGCATATCTGGAAAGAACTGGAAAAAAAGTAGTCAGATTCAAGAACATACCTTGAAGAGACTGGTGTTTGTCACCCTATCCTCAGAGATACAGTGTTAACAACAAAGGAGCTCATGCCAGTGTCACAAGAGGAATAATAAATAATAATTTTGAGTAAGAAATTTTAAGCCATACAAGAGAAAAATATCCAGTATTTTGAAGCAACCAACGTGTCTCAGCAAAGAGGGGTGTAAATATTTGGAAAGGATAGTGAATAATAGCAAGTCGGCCATTTAACTTATCAATGTCATAGTTCTGAAAGGTTGTAAGTGCCACTTATGACCCAAATAGCTTTTTTGCATAGGACCACTAACCACATTGGGGTCTTCTCTATGCAAAATTTCAAAACTGTTAGATTGTAACTTTCACAAAATAATTGCTTTTAACATACTAATATCCTAACTGCTAATAGGATTGAGAATTCTAGAAGCCAATAACTGCCACTGACGTCTTTCTAGTATTGGTTCAACAAAACCAAAAGCACTATCTGCCAGTTAAGACCTCCTGTCTTTATGATGTTGCAGTTATATAATTGACAGGGTCAACTAATCAGTGAGTGTGCTCAATTATGGCGTTTTAATTTCAAAAGAAAACAGTGACATTCAGATTAACCGATTTTGAGGATAAGATCTAATAACTTTTTTGTGGACTGGATTCATTCCTGAAAAACTTACAATAAATAAACTATGTCAATTCAAAATTTACTTTTGAAACTTTAAGCGTGTCAATGTCTGTGTTTCGGCTTTTGAAGAAGAATATTCATCATGAATTAGGACTGGTCCAATTGTGACGAAAATTCGCTTACACAAATGACTAAAAAAAAAAGAAAAAAAACTTCTGTGCCAATCATGATTACAGTTCGGTCAGCTAATACCAGTGACAGTGATCGATGATGATGCATCATTTAGACAAGAAAGCAATGAAGTTAAAATGATACTAATGAGTCTGACCCTGTGTTTTATTGCCATTATTCATGGATATAATATTTCAGGAGCCAGAAGTAAGCAATGAAATAGAAATTGAATCTTCTAATTGCAGTACTAAGTTCACCAAAAGTGCTACTGAATCATCAAAATCGGATAGAGAGAGCCCTACTTCTCCTGGTGCTGAAGAACCTTCATCTGCATCTGAAGCTTCTGTTTTGAAATATCCAGAAATCCTGAAGTGTGGAGGGAAAATATTCGAAAGAGGAAACATAACTCTGGGTTCGAATTTACTTAGTTCTAAATCTGAAAAGTTCGTTGCCAGAAAAGTCATAAAACGTCCAGAAAGTAAATGCATGTTTAGCTGTCATAACGTGATTGAAAAGAGTCAAGGAAACTATTTAAAGGGAATTTATCTTATGAGTAGTGAATTTAATTTGGTTGATACAAACATGAATCCTTGGGGGCTATGACAGAGAGGCTTAGTGTCATGAAATAGACTAAAGAAGCAAATAGATCGACTGCCACACATTATCCACAACTGATAAAAAAATGTTTACCCATTCCAACAAACATTACCCTCAGTTCTTCTTGCCTGATTCACCTTTTCAGTTTCAAAGTCAAAATGAAGACACTCCTTTAAGGTTCAAAGCTACGCCAATCTGAAGGTTGGTACAGATTCCTCAATGGACAAGACCTAACCATTTGTCGTAGAATGCAAATTTCATAGAAACTGCAGAAAGATTGTGAATACAAGCTAACCAGTTTCGAGAAGTTTATAATCAACCTGAGAGTAAAACATGGCTACACGCTGAACCAGATTGGAATTCAAAGCAAACTCCTTCAATGTTAGATTGATTTGGTAAAACTGACAAGAAAACTGTCAACATCAGAAAAGATGCACCGAATGAGTAATTTTATTAGCACATTTCTAAAGATGATTTTAAGAACTTACCAGAGTAAGATGTTAACAATCGTTCTGAGTACTAATCCATTGTACGCAATAATCAGTTCATTAATCTACGTAATTTTTTAAACTTAATTCCATTTCATATCTTGCATGACATTTGATATTTCATTTAAAATTGCTGCAGGGGATCTTTATAGTGCACACCAATAGTGACCTAGACAAAGTTGAAAATCAAAAGAGGCATAAATTGGAAACCAAGAAGTGTTATTGTTACTATAGTAACCAGAAACAATAAAGTTATGTGTAGTTATGCATCGACCAAATAGTCACACCAGCGACATGAAACCATATGAAGAGTACAAAAGTTTAAAATCTGTCGGCTATAGCTATAAACATATTTTAGAAGTATGAAAAAAAAAATGACTTAAATCTACATAAAATACAACATTTTGTTTCTCTTTTATCAAATTCCAACTGCCAAGGGTTCTTTTATGTGCACACCTCTCTATAAACAAGACCTTTGTTTTTCCGTCCCAAGCTATCCTCGTCAGGCCCCCCATCGTGCAACACTGACAAGGGGAAACCACGTCAGAAAATCAAGATGAACTTTACTAAGGTGCTAAAATCGGTGAAAGTATCATTTGTCTCCAAACAGTATTGTTTACATTGTATCCATGTTGATAGCCTCTTTTGTCACAGTATTGGGTTTTCTGCAATATTCTGCTATGCACCAGTTAATTGGGCATAATAAAATCGTATGTCATGGGGGCGTAACGTTATGTAAACATATTTGGTCCAATTTAGAGCTCTGTTTAAAGTGTAATGATATTGTTACGTAGTAATTAGCTATTGGTTGTTAATTGGACTGCCATAATTTGAAACAGAAATTTTCTTCCATTACTGTAGTGTTAAGAGAGATTAGCTCTAATAAAACGAAACACTGAGAGGAGTTACTGAGAGGAGTTAGTACATACTCCTCGCAGTGTTCCACTGAGCTAATCCCACTACTCATTGCTGGAACGAGTGAAATTTATGTTCTAAATTATGATTGGTTAATAGTCTGATTAAATACCAATCGCTAACTGCATTACAATGACATTAGCCTTAAAAAAAAGGCGTCAAATTGTTCCAAACATGTTTACATAAACATGGCTCATGATTTTATTATGCCAAATTAACCGGTGCTATCAACATTGACATAATGTAAACAATACTGTATGGAGACGAACAGACTTTCATCGTTTTTAATACTTTAATAGTAAGCACAGGGGGATTGCACCACACACAATTTTACACAAAAACTAATATGTGGACAAGACATCGCACTCAGTGACCACAAACAAAACAATTCACTGTCCAGAGTTTTAAGGAAGACCAAAGATTAAATGAAGGACTGCCATATGTTGCTGTACTCAAGTGATAGATTTGATTGAACAGGACGAATAGACACACTCCCTCAAAAGTTCAAGTATCAGAAGTCAATCCAACAATAGCCAGAGAGGGATTTCTTGGGTCATTGCTTCAGGAATTTGTGAGGAGTATGGCCCAGCTTTAGTGACCTATATACAAAAAAAATTATGTTTTTAATTCTTATAGATTTTGTTAAAACTAATGGTAAGTTCACAATTTTTATATTTAGGCCTGAAGCCAGAATTCTTATTAACGTGAATTTTGGCTACATGCTTCTGAAACCTATAACCAGTATCATAAAGAGGAAAATATATTTTCAAACTAATCATCAACCGACAAACCTCTTCGTGATAACAGTAGGACGTTAAACTCCATTTCATTTTCATTTCTTCGGGATAAAGTATGTGAATGTGCAGAGGAATGGTTAAAACTTGATGGGTGTGGGAAATAGATTGCCGAACAGGTGATTTTGAGTGAACTTTTCATAAAAGAATTTTGTCAAAACTCAAAAAAATCTAGGACTTCATCCAACAAGAGACAGGCAATTTTACTGACAAATTCAGAAAGAAAAAATAAAATCTTTGGCTCCAAGTGAAACAGGGAGTTACAAGAGTGTAGCAAATTATGGCCTGAGTTCTCCAAAGAAATTGCATTGAAAAAAAACCCCAAGTATTTTTTTAAATACTGAAACATACTATCACTTCAGCTGCTACAGAATTAAGAACAAAGAGTAAATCTGTGCTACCTGTTCTGTGTATTTCTTTCGAAACATGAAGCTTGTCCCCATTAACCTACATTTTGTTATACTGTATTTTGACCTATATCAAAGAGGTTTTAGTTTTATATAGAGTATGTTAAAAGGTATAAATATCATAAAATCAGAAATTAATGCGAGATATAGTTCAATGCATTCAATGTTACACATTGTTTTGTAGCAAAACAAAATACAGTATGAAATTGTTATCCCATTCAACTAAATTCTAACATTTAATTATTAATACTGTTTGCTCGTGGAACTGGAGACAATGAGATATTTACAACTTCTATTTAAATTTAAAAATGCTCATAGTGTTGGTTAAAACTGATAATTTCATTTGATCATTTATTCAAATAGACAGTGATATATAATTGACATTAGAGGGGCATGTTTAAACTATTGTCAAGGTAATACAGGTTTAAACATTTAAAAGATATTTAAACCCATCTGGAAGTAATTACTATAAATATATATTATAATACATTGTCATGGAAATCTATTATTCTAAGAATGTATATATATATTCGTATTTGCTATATTGTGTGTACATTATTAATATCTGAAGACGCCCATAGATGGCAGATAGCTAGCTTATATTTATGTCAGAATGAAGTAAAGTGGAGAATTTTTTACCTTGACGTATTTATTATTTATTTATGTATATATAACAACAATAATGATTTGTTAAAAGCCAAAGAGGCATATTTTACTGACAAATATCGGCCAGCTTTAAATGCAAAATTGTAGTAATTTCATTACATACAATGTAAAGGCCTAGTTATTGTTGTCTGATTTGATATTCTATTTATGTCCCATTTTTGTACTACTGTGTTACTATGACGTTATGACGTCATGGACATTGTTGTATTAACTAAATGTTGATTATCTGAAGAGCTTAATAAAATAAGCAAAAGTACTAGTAATAGACAAATAATGTAGTTCTTTTTTCAAAAACTTTTCTATTTTTGTGTATTCAATACCTAAGAGTAGTTATCTTCAACTTTTCATATATATATATATACATACATATCACATTTTATTGCACACTCTGATATAATACCTATTCTGCTATCACCTTGACTTATGAACCGAAAGGGAGGTAAGCTGTGGTTTAGAGTTTTTCTCAGCATGGTATATTTTTGATATCTGCATTAATATAGGACCTGTTTCTGGATCATTTAACCACTGACTGGCTGCTACAGGGTTCTCTAACATCTGTAGAAAAGCTGAAAATAAAAAGGTCTGTATGGTAAGGTAGGACATGACTGTCAAAATGAATAGCTACAATTTCTTGTGAGTCTATGCACAAAAAAAATCGCTGGATAGTGGAAAAACAGTTCATGTCTTGGGGGAAATTCTCCATAGTAATGAGAAAAGATTGACGTATTGTTTTAATCCGTGCAGATAGTTTTAACCATCTTTAGGTTTGTCAAACCTGTCAATCGGTATTTTTTTGACTAACAAGGTTAATGTAGTAATATATATTTACCTAAAAGACATCTCGGATTATTTAGACCTAACTGTACAGTAGGATTAGCAATAATTGCCTGATATATAGGACTATTTGTATCTAAACCTTCATCAATTGTCTCTGGTCTCATCTTCCTATCTCCTAGCAACCACTCACACTGAAAATATAAACAATTTTATTTTATTTTATTCAATTCTTTTATTTTTATCAGTATGAATACTGTACAACTACAAAATTTACTATCATAATTATATAAAAAAAACCTGTTGGCTAGAGATAGGAACTTGCTACATTCTGTGCTACAAATCTGCATATTTTTGCAAGAATTAACTTTCATTCTTTTGAAAGCAATCAGCAAGAACCTTCTGATCAAATGCTTTTGTTGAGAATAGAATCTTAAATAACTGTAGGTTTTATTTACTGAATGTTTATTAAATAATCAATCTGAATAAAATGCAAATCTATATTTCGTTTTGTTTATTTATACTTTCTGTGGCCTACACAACATGAAGATCTGACCGGTTGAAGTGGAAGGTCATGGTACGGGTCGTACATGCTGCCTTTGACCCTATGACATTGATGTTTCTAGTGGTTCACCCACAGTTCCTTTTCATTGGCTAATACCCCACCTCAACTGAAATGCCGGTAATAATAATTAATAATATATCAACTCTTCCAGATAATAGTGTAGAGAAAGGATCTTGCTAAATAAGCAATGAATGTACTGACAGAATTTGTAATATAAGATGCTAGTTAATATCAAATTTGGGGCTTTTGTATAACTCAAACTGAACAAGGCAATCTTTATAATAGGGACGTGCCAGAATCCTTGATCTACTTACAGCAGCATCCTGATCATTTCTAGCAACTCTTAGTGCATCACCAGCTTCTTGTTCCTCAAAACCCATTTCTAATAATTTCTGTAATGCCTGAAATATGAGATGTTTATGATGAATGAAATGGGGTTTAATATCCTACTTTTCTGCATAATCTAGGCTAGATGAAATATAAATTATTGTTATCTATCATTTCTAATCATTCCTGTAACACATAAACTATATGATTCTATAAGTTTTTTTGTAATGCATGATTTCTTTTTGTAACACAACAAATCAAACATTAGATATGCTCACACGAGGATTTGGCCGAAATTCTCGTTTTCTAAAAGCTCTCAGTGATTGTCGTATATTAGTGACTTTCGGACTTTCTCCTGTTTCTCCTGATGCACATTCAATTCCTCCTACAGCACCCTGTGGCTAAAATAGATAAACAATTATAGCATCATTTTTAAAGTTAAAGGGTAAGGCTCAGATAATAATAATAATAATAAGGAGTCTTATAAAGCGCTAAAATCCACGTCACAATAGGGAAATGCTCTAAGCGCTGACTACACACAAAACACACAACACTACAAAATGCACATGATAATGTCATATTCAAACATAACGTTGGAAAAGATGGGTCTTTAGGTTTGATTTGAATGAAGTTAATGTTTCAGCAGACTTTATTTTTAGGGGCAATGAATTCCAAAGCGTTGCAGAGATATGTGAAAAAGATCTTGCACCAAATGTTTTCAATTTGAATTTGGGCGTCTCAAGCAGACATTGATCAGTGGAGCGAAGGAACCTGGATGGAACATATATCCTGTAGGTAGGGTGGAGCCATTTTTGAAACCGTTTGAAACGTTAAAGAGAGCACTTTAAATTCGCAAGGTAGCATAAAAGTAGATTAATATGAAAATTGTAGTAATGGTCCGATATGGTATCTATCCGTTTTACTGATACCAGATATTGACAGTGAAATATATCAGCTGATACAGATACAATTACCGATAGTGGTGGATATAAAACTATTACAAATTAAAAATGTCTCGAATGGCAAGTTAATCGATGTAGTTATATGCTATTTTTAGTTGGGAAACACATGGTACTATTTTACTGCGGGAATCAAAAACCAACCATGTTTTTTTGAAATAATAACTGGGTCATGCTTCCTACGCAATCAAATGGGCACCATCTATTATTATTTGGTGTATCATTAATTAATAAAGTTAAGATTTTCATATTTTAAGTGTTAATTACGATATAATTCCATAAAGTGATCGGCACTTACAGCACCTGGTTGTTTATATTAGTTCATGCTGTAATGAATGATACATCAAAGCAATAGCTTCTTGACCAGTCTGTCAACAGTGGCTATTACGTGACATTCTCCCACTATTTCTAGAACTATAGTTAAAAATACAACACCTAATGCGTACTTATTTTTTGGTAATATTACTAATTAATAAAGTATGATCTATATTTTGAGTTATTTTTTAATGATACAAATTATGTCAAAATTTTAAAATAGCTAAGCATAACATACAAATCACTAAATTATTTCTATTTTTCATCAGCATCTAGAAGCAATGGAATGTCTGACAGTAATCACGTGACATCAAAAGGATTTCTCCCCTTTCATCTTTCATTCCAATCACATACAAACCATGCGATCTTTTCCCTATGTCGTGACATCAATACTAACAGTGAACTACATAAAACCAAGGAAAAAAATACTGTGAAGTAGTAAGATTTGGAACTATTTCATGATAAGCGACGCTTCATACCAGCATACGTCTCAATCAGATAAGAATTGTGACCTGTAGAGAGTCCACAAACAATTATCGACGAACAGGGGCGACGGCGTAATAAGTCCACATGAAAATTTGTGGGCGTATAAAAATAACAATACCTCTTCGTCAGGTGGTGGTTGATCTACATCAGGTTCTGGTACATCTTCATCTATATCAGCATCATCTTGATGTTGAAGTAACCATTCCATTGCAGACATTACAGACATTCTATCAAATATATAATTACCATTTTATTAAAAACATTCTGCCCCAATATGAACATAATAACTTTAAATAATATAAAATATAAATAACATGATAGTCATCTAATGCAGATGTTTTATTGTAGACATTTTATAAATAACAATATATCATTTCCATTTGAAGACATTCTATAGATAAACAATCAAAATAATACCTTCAAATTTCTATATATTTATAATAGCAATATATTGACCATTCCATTGCAGACCGATGTGTGCAGTAGTACAACCTTAATTATGTTCTGTAAAATTCATACTTACTTATTAAGTATGAGAGCTTTACTGGCTCTATTTTCAGGAAAACCCATATCTGTTAGTTGTTTTAAGGTAGCGGTGTCGACTTTTGGTTTTCTACTTGGTTCATTCAAAATATCTGAATAAAATGGTATAAATCCTTTTACTACATAATATAATATTGCATTTGATAATGCGCCACATCCACCCAAGTGAGTGCTCTGTCCAAGTGAGTGCTCTGTGCGCGGTGTAGATGTGAAAGTAGCTGTAGAATTTAGTTATCTATTTAAAGTTTTGTTTGAAGAGGAAAGTCTTCAGTTGAGTCTTGAATGTAGAGAGGTTGTGACAGGATTTGATGTTGTGTGGCAGAGAGTTCCATTTAATAGATGCAGAGTAAGAGAAGGATCTTTTTCCAAAGGATGTTGAGTGGACGCGAGGCACTGTGAAGAGAAGTTGGTTCTGTGAGCGAAGTGACCTTGATGGCTGGTAGAGAGGAAGGAGTTCTGATAGGTAGACTGGGGCAAGGTTGTGGAGACACTTGTAGGCGAGCAGGAGGAGTTTGAAGTCTATTCTTGAGGATAGGGGAAGCCAGTGGAGTGATTTTAGTATAGGTGTAATATGGTCTTTTTTCTTTGTCTTGGTTGCTATTCTGGCTGCAGTATTCTGCAGAATCTGGAGACGTTTTATTTGCTGCTGAGAGATGTTTGCCAAAAGAGAGTTACAATAGTCGATCCGTGAGATTACAAGTGACAGAATTAATTTAGTTGCTGCATTTTGGCTTAGATAGTTCCTGATTTTACTGATGTTTCGCAGGTGCAGGTTTGCAGTTTTTGTGATATGTGAAACTTGATCTTTCATTATAAGATGTTGATCCAGCCAGACTCCAAGGTTTTTGACCTTACTTGTTGTTGTGACAGTGGCATCTCCTATGATAATAGACACAGGTTGTTCAATCTTGCCAAATTTTGATTTTGGACCAATGAGAATGAATTCGGTTTTTTACTCGTTCAACTTTAGAAAATTATTTTGCATCCACTGTTTGATGTCTGAGCAACAGGATTGGACTTTGCCTAGGCATGATTTGATAGTGTCAACATGGGTAGATAGAAACAGCTGATTGTCATCGGCGTATTGGTGCTGGTTTACCCCATGCTTTGAGGCAATAGCACTGAGCGGTAAGGTGTAGAGAGTGAATAGTACCGGACCCAAGACTGATCCTTTGGGGACACCCTGTTGAAGAAGCTCTGGCGATGATGTTTCTCCTTCAACCACAATACGCTGAGATCTGTTACAGAGGTATGACGTGAACCAAGTTAGGGCCTTTCCTTTGATGCCGAGATCATTTTCCAGTCTTGATATTAACATTTCATGACTAATGGTATCAAAGGCCGCGGAGAGATCAAGGAGAATGAGGGATGAAACCTGACCCTTGTCTGCTGCTATGTGTAGATCATTTTTAACCTTTAGAAGAGCAGTCTCGGTACTGTGGTAAGCCCGATATGCGGATTGGTGTTTCTCTAAAAGATTGTTTGCACTCAGGTATGAAGACAGGCGGGTGGACACAGCTTTTTCAAGAACTTTTGACAGGTAGGGTAGGTTCGAGACCGGTCTGTAATTCTTCAGTTGGTTCTTGTCTAATCCAGGCTTTTTCAGTGAAGGTCGAACGATAGCTTCTTTGAATGAGAATGGCACAGATCCAGTTAATATTGATAGATTGATGATTTTAGTTATGGGTCCGATAAGGGTATCCAAACATTCTAAAAGAAGGGTGGTAGGTATTGAGTTCGCAGCTTTTCATTGGTAATGTCTTGATGATCTTCTTAACTTCCTCAGATGTAAAAGGTTGTATGTCCACCCAGGAATGTTCAGGTTCGCATTTGTCAGCAATGTGTGACTTGTCTGGGATACCATTGGCGGCTAGACCGTTGTGTATCTTGTCGATCTTTTCTTTAAAGTAGGTTGACATGTCTGTTGCTGCTTGTTTGGCTGTCGGGCCATCTGGCCTCGATGATTCTTTCGACTTGTTGCACAGACTGGCTGTAAGGCAATGAAGTTTCCTGGCATCTGTCTCATTCATCATCAATGTAGCACTGACATTCTGGTGTATATACACTGTAGCAAAATGTTCTCTCAAAATATGTAAATGTTCAAATATGTACATGTAGTTGTCGACTTTGAGCCAAGTGCTGGATTACTATTCGTTGCAGACACTGTATGTCGAAAAAAATGGAACATGCAGCAGTATTTATGTGCCTGAGAAACATAATTTATTTTTAGATAGCTGGCCGTAAACTTACATTATAATATTGTAAATTTGTTAAATTCATACCTTCTGCCTGTTTAAAAACTTTACTTGCTTCTGGATTTAAACACAAAATTCTCTGTGATGCATCTATTAATGATATAAGAATTCGTCTTAATTCTGTTTGAAACTGTAAAGATAAAAAAAACTGTTAATTGCAAAATAGATGGTTCATGGTATTCTTCCAACAACAGACACATATCAATAGGTACAAAAATCAGAAATAACAATTAACTTTGAAACAAAATAAAAGAATTTGATGAAACTTGACAATGTACTAAAACCATTGCATATTGTTCAGCTTGAGGATGTCATGTTGAAAGATCTGGTAAGATTGATGTCATCAATCCATTCTTTACTTGTAGGTACTATATGACCTTGTAGGTAGTTTATGAACTTGGGAGCCTAAAATTTTCATAAAAGTTGATCAAAGTCACTGTAAACTTTATTTTGTGTTAGAAAATAAAAACTGTTGGATCATCATAACTTTAACCTCTTATCTACACTTTAGTTATTTTCAGGTTGCACACACAAGCAGAACAGAAACTTTATGATTTTAATTCCTTACATCTACATTTAAAGTTGTATCTTCTTGTACAGCTTCAACAGCAGATTTAGGTATGTTAGCAGTGGCACGTTTAATGCTTTCCATATCTGGTCCTTTTCTATCATCTCTCTATAAAAACCCCACAAAAATAACAAATTTTATGAGAAATAAATTAAACTGATCCTTTCCTTGAAAGGTTACAATGGAACCCATGAAATGATGTATTTTTTGTTTTATATTTGTACACAATGCCCATGTCTTTCACTGATTCTACTATCAAGTGATGTAGAAAATACAAGATACAATATACAGTAAAATGGGATGCTGAACATTGAATAGTTTCAGAAATCTGAAGTTATTCTTACACCCCATACGCTTACTATACATTTTTAAGCTTACTCATATTGACTGAGTGAAACTACATTATAAGCAAGTTCAAGCCTTGAAATAACTGCTAAGGGTCATGCTGAACTGAGTTTCGGCCGGACATTTCAGATTTTCAGCCTGTACCATTATTCTATGCAGTGGAAAATTCCCTCATATATTTGATATGTTTTAAAATACTTTATACAGAGTTCACATTTTAGTGTAGTCAGAGTTCACTGTTAGTCTTCTTCATATGTTAACCACACATCAGCATTGGATTTTACTACATCATTTTTGATCCACTTTTCTACGATTCTTATTGTATTTTCGAACTACTGGTAGTGACGGCGACATCCCCATTTAGAAATGTCATTTTGAGAGACATTAGACACAGTACCTGTCTTAAAATTTTCTGGAACGGTCCCACTTGCCAGGATATCCCGTGCCCAAGGGTTGGGAAAAATAAGAAGTTATTTTATTCGACATGTTTTCAAGGCTCTTCTATTTACATTCACATCGGATGTGTCCAATAAAGTGAGATATTTTAATTTTCGTATAAAAAGTCTCTCCCTAATTACACCCGTAGTCAACTAGAACATTTTCTTGTAACATTTTAAATATTTTTACTTTTATTACTAATGATTTGTATAATTACATGTCATGTTAGGTGTGATTTAGAGCTAATCATACACGAAAGTAACGCAAAGCTAGCTGCAACACGTAGGCGCGACGAATAACCAGCGTAAAAGAGCCGATTCTCAATATTATTCATTATTTTAACTTCACGCGACCGAGATACATGTAAATAATGATATTTTTACTATGACTCGGGTCGTTGATATAACCAGCGTAAAAGAGCTGATTCCCAAAAAAAAAAATAGTAATATTTTTACTGTGACTCGGTTTGTTGATATAACCAGTGTGAGCGTAAAAAAGCTGATTCTAAAAATTATTGATTATTTTATTTGCATAAATAGTAACATTTTCACTATGACTCGGGTCGTTGATATTTTTGAGTCTGGATTTTGAATCGATTCTATAAAAAATAATAATATTTTTACTAGGACCCGGGTCGTTGATATAACCAGCGTAAAAAAGCCGATTCTAAAAATTATTGATTGCTTTATCTGCACACGCCCTAGATATAAATAGTACTAACATTTTCACTATGACTCGGGTAGTTGATATTTTTGTGCCTGGATTTTCGAGACTAATAATAATTAGCGATTGACTCGAGTTCGTGAATGAAATTACTATTTTTGGGTTACTGTTTTACCCAAACTTGGACAGACAATTATGTCCGGACTAAAGTCAATTTGGCCTGTCAAAGGGGGTCAATTCGAACGGACATTCTCCGTGTCTGGCCGCTTATTTCAGTGCCTGAGCAAGTTACTGGTATTCACACTATTTAAAAGATATCTCTTGTACTAGCTAGTTGTAATCAGATTTCTACCTCATAGTTGAATACCTTATTTTATTCCAATATATATAATTGTTATTTGGATTCAATGGTTAGTATGAGACTAACAATAACCTAAACTGACTTTAAAAGTATGGGGATGTAATTCTCTAAAATCAGCACAATTACTGAGTATCACCTATTATTTAATTTAGGATTTTTAAAAATATGATATAACATATAATACAGCATTTGCACAACAAAATCATTGGTTTCAGTTTGTATCTACTAAACCAACAAAATGTGCTCTAAATCTCATCTACAGCTATATAAATATTTTTCAAAATTTTCTAGGTTAGGGACCTCTGGAACAAGTCGCCACTGCGGCTACTACCTTATTCAACCTCTGAATTACTGTCATGCAGAAGTTTGGGATCAAAACCATCCCACTTCAGTCAGTGGCATGGTAATCACATTTTGAATGTTTCAACTTACACTTTGTTTTTCTGTGGCTTCATAAGGTGATGGTTGTATTCTTTTCTTCAGCAATAAAATTTCATCTGTGGATAAGAGGGGAAAAAAGGAATTAATGGTCAGAGAATAATAGTTCATGTAGCTTCAAACATACTGCGGCGTGGTTGTAGAAAAATATAGATTTAATCAAATGTCTAATGTCATAGGGTCAACAGTCGCTCATAATCGTAAGACTTCCGAAGTGACCTATTGCAACAACCAGTCAGATCTTCATGGAGTGTAGGCCATCGAAAATATTTAAAAAAAAAAACGAAATATAGATCTGCATTTCAATCAAATTGGGGTAAAAGCTTATTTTCATGTAGGGATTTCAGGCCAAAGTTTCAGATCAGAGAAAAAATTGTTTGAAAAATTATTTTGTGAAAATATATATCAAATGCTACCCCAAATCTTTTACTTAATGAAAAAATATTCTAATTGGATTCTAAAATCCAAGATCAACATCCGTACCAGTCAGTGCATGGCATGGCACCAAAGAAAGTTCTTTTCCTTCAGTCATATTTGAGTGATGTCATTATCGGTATTTTCTCTACAAAATTGCTAGTACCAATTTTACAACTGCAATTTGCATGTTGTAGTCATCTAAGATTTATCAAAATCGTAATAATTTTAATAAAAATATGTCAAATATGATACCAGTGAGTAGTAATACCACAGCTAAGATTTATTAAAATCGTAATAATTTGAATGATATTGATAACATGTCAACACCACAAAAAAAGTAGGCTAGGCCTATATTTATTCGAAATTTAACAATTGGTCAGGCATTCACGGGGACTGACTCGCCACCGTTTAGCACTAGCAGTAAAAAGTTGGCCAATAAAATTGACCAGGTTCAGAACTGAACTACTACACACTACATTACTGCCAGCAATTATTACAAAAGTTTATCTACCATTATCTCTAACTCCTTCTTGTTGAAGTGACAACCCTTCAGTTAAAACTTTCCCATTTCGCACTAAAACCAATTTATGATACAGCGACATTTTCATACTCTCTGCCGAGTTGTGGAAATAGTCCAAACATTTGATTTTGGCTTTATCCACGGTCAAATCTTGGTGGAGTTCCAAAATATGGTCCACACCGTGCATGTTTGTGAATCGAACCTTCATAATTGAAGGAGGAAAAAGACAAGAATCTGTAACAACCATCTATATTGAAAAAAGGCCTAGCAAAAAATAGATCTATGTTCATTAAAGAAAAAAGCAGATGACAAATCTCTTTCTGGACGCGGTTCTGCGACGTCTGTTTACTTCCGGTAGAATGTAAGGGAAGTAACTGCCATGAAAACCATAGGGAGTCAGACTAGTAATTATTTGCCCATTGACTTCAATGCTAAATGGCTGTAAAGCCCCCGAAAGACCGGAGTGGTGACCCTACTGCGCTCTGCGACCGAACGGCGGCCTGGAAATACACACGGTCAACGCGGAAAAATGTCCCAAAATTACAAACTTACAAAAGTCGCGTTCTTACTGCGACCTGTGCGTTTATATAGCATTCTCGCTGCGGGTTCGTCACGATCTCTCCGCGCTTATGGCGTTTCGATTGAGATCTATAAGCTTGGCAACGGCGATCATCGCGAACCCGCATCGCTCAACAACGCGTCTTATCTGGACTACACGTGCGTTTCCACCACGTGATCACGGCGACTATGCAAGCTGGTTAGATTTTTTTTCGAAATTTCAAGATGACCTTTGAATCGCCCGTTTTGAAAGCAAGTCGTACATGAAAAGCATGGTCGCCATAAGTGAATAATGCAAGCTTGGTAACCGAGCCACGGTCGTATTAAGAACTCCATAAACGTTGTGGGAAGGTAGGCATTTTTTCCGTCCACCGGAGCCTGGTCTTATGACGTCATATGTGGATTGTGGGTTAGGATAAGGGTTAGGATAAGGACTGTGGCCTGCAGATTTCGTCACAGTCTCGAGATGTAGACAGGGCTAGCCCTAACCCTAACCCTGGGCCAAGCCTAACCCTTATCTTAACCCACAATCCACATATGACGTGATAAGACCAGGCTCCGGTGGACGGAAAAAAACGTTTACCTTGTGGGAACGTCATAACATCGCCATATGCTTTGGAGGTAGCCCCACGAGGCCGCGATGCAGTCGCGCAACAGTGGTGGAATTATCGTAACATCGCCATGACAACGCCATAAGGACTCAGAGCGCTTGGTGGGGTCGCGGTCAACGCGTGGGGGTTGTGGTGAAGACGCCATGAAGGCACCGTTGCAAATGTTACAATTTTCGAAGCGTCTTTTCCACGTGTGTACTGCGCGTGTGCTTCGTTCATAGAGATGTTACCACGCTTATCTCGCGACCCTCGCGACCCATCACGTTCTCTCGGTTTTCCAGGTCATCTGGCAGGACCATGGCGTTTGCTTTGAACATACTCAAAGCAACCGCCGTGACTCAGCGATCATTGGCGACCATGGAGACCACAGAACGATATCTCGCGTTTCCACAGCGCTCATGGTGATCTTGGCACGCCCGGAAAAAACATTTTTTGTCGCCGTAGCAGCACAATAAGGACTTTTGCGACTCGCAGCTTTCCAGATCATATGAGCATGTTCAAAACAAACGTCGTGGCTCGGCGATCATTGGCGACCATGGAGACCACAGCACGACATCTAGTGTTTCCACCGCGCGGTCACCACGCTTATGGCGATCTTGACTCGCTCTGAGACCATTTTTTGTCGCAGTAGAAGCGCAGTAAGGACACAACCCCGGTCTGACGGGGGTATTACATCACAGGCTGTAGCTTTTTGCTCAACATTCCGTTGGTTTCAATCTTTATAGGCACAATGGGGACCACATTTGGCAATCTCCTCATCATAAATTTGTACGGGTTGACTGTTAGATTTTTTGCTACGGGGATTTGAAGTTGACTGGAGTGAAAATCTCACTTCCGACATAATGATTGCTTTGCAGAAAGACACTTTACACCCCCTATTTCTCCGCTGTAATATCATCAGTATTACCCCAAACTGCTATGAAATTGCAAATTTGGTCCCTTTCCTCCAATTCTAGACCAAAAAGTCAACCTAAAAATTCAGGAAAAGGGGAGAAAAAAAATTAAGGGAAAAATTGTCTATTAATAACTCGCACTACCCCAAATGGGCGTGACATAAGATTAATTTGATCATTTTCATATGTATTCATCAAATTTCTTTTTTATTATTTGGAGGAGGGTGGGGGATGTTGATAAAAAAAAAAATAGGTTGCCAGGCAACGAAACATACGCCCACACAGCAGCCAAATCGTCCGGGCAGTCAACAAGAATTGTCGCATATTAAGGAATTATCAGAAAATCATTAGAATTTGTTTGGTTTTTATAATCAAACGTTTTTTTTTAAATCATATAATAATTGTGACCTCCAGAGGCACCACAAGCTAAAAAAGGTGATTTTTCGTACAATCAGGGGACATAATTCAGGAAGTAATGACCAGATGGGCGCAAATATCGAAAGGAACCAAGATCTTTGGGTTTAAAACATACCTGTCAAGTTTCATCAAAATCGATTCAAAATTGTGACCTCTATCTATAGGCTCCACAACCTTGATATAACATATTTTCACACTATTCGTGTACAAACGGCGGCCATTTTGTCCGTCAATTCTAGTCCGGTTTTCACGTAATTCAAACTCTCTCTTCATTACCATGTAACGGTGATATAGTCAAACGTTTTTTTAAATCGGATAATAATTTTGACCTCCAGAGGGACCAAAAGCGAACAAAAGCGATTTTTCGGACAATCCGGGGACATAATTCAGGAAGTTATGATCCAATGGGCGCAAATATCGAAAGGGACCAAGATCTTTGGGTTATAAACATACATGTCAAGTTTCATCCAAATCGGTTCAAAATTATGACCTCTACACTGTTCACAACCTTTATATAACATATTTTCACAATATTCGCGTACAAACGGCGGCCATTTTGTCCGTCGATTTTGGTCCGATTTTCACAAAATTCATACTCAATCTTCATAACCATGAAACGGTGATATAATCAAACGGTTTTTTAAATCGGATAACAATTTTGACCTCCAGAGGGACCACGAGCTAAAAAGGACGATTTTTCGACAATCAGGGGCCATAATTCAGGACGTTACGATCCGATTGGCGCAAATATCGAAAGGAACCAAGATCTTTGGGTTATAAACATGCATTTCAAGTTTCATCCAAATCGGTTCAAAATTGTGACCTCTAAACTGTTCACAAGCTAAAAAACGTGATTTTTCGTACAATCAGGGGCCATAACCCATGAAGTTACAGTCCGATACATGCCAATATCGAAAAGAACCGAGATCTTAGGGTGATAAACCTATGTTTTAAGTTTCATTGAAATCGGATAAAAATTGTGACCTGTAGACTGTTCACAAACAATTGTGGACGGACGTCCGGACGGACGGACGGACGGACGAACAGGGGCGACGACAAGATACGTCCACATGAAAATGTGGGCGTATAAAAATTACCTGAGTGCATATAAATTATTGTTCTTATTCTATTTTGTTTTATTATTACATATATTTCAGGAGCTACCGTAGGTAGGTTTTCTTAAACATTGAATGTGCAGAAGGTTTGGGATGCTAATGGTGTATGGCTGGGTTAGAAAATCCAAGAAACTCATTTCATAAGTTGCGCCAGTGATGGGTGTGGTAGGAGAAGTCATCCAAATTACCCCCCCCCCCCCCACGCACACGCAAAAAAAAGAAAAGAAAAAAAATGGTTTATTCAACATGGAATAGGTGCAAGTTTCACTTCAATGGAAATTCATAGGGGAATGTGTTCTGAATTAGGAAATATTGCTTAAGAATGTGATTTGGGCGAAAAGGTCACTTGAGCAGCGGTCAAAGGTCACCAATTAGTAAATTTTCGATTTTACTCAGAACTACTGGACCGTTATCTATTCCAGGTATATCACACAAAACGCATGGACATGCTGCTAGGAACAGAAATATGAGATATAGCTAAAAGTATATGACATAGTTTCAAAAATAAGGAAAATACAACTTGGTCCCCATCGGTAATTACAATTTCAAGCAACATGTAAGGTTCGAGTGTGAAACCAATGCTGTATTCGTTACTCCTCGGTTTTATAGAAAACGCGACTAACGAATTAGTTAATATTAATAGCGTTCGTAAATACAAAAACTATAGGCCCATCGAGTTCACGACATATGGCGTTACAAGATGGCAGCCAAAGTTGAAAGTTTCGAACGTTAATTATATTATTTGTGTAGTTATATGTTATGTGGATGTGCATATCGATCTGAATACGTAATTTATAGAATTTTATATAAGGGGATACATTTTCTGAACAATGACAAGAAATACATCAAACAGAAAAAGAGAAAGTACCCGTCTTTCCATTTCGTACTAACAGATCAAGATTTAGGACGCTACGGTCGATATGAATCAACAAAATTGTTCCAGTAACTATGGTTTAACGCCAACTCGACACAAATTAGGTCATTTCGTAACAATTAATTAGGTATATAAGCTAATTCATTGACCGTGCCGCTCATTGACAATAGACTTTATCGAATATTTCACCGTTTTATATAAGATAAATTGTTCTTGGATTGATTATTTAAAATTAAATTATGAAAACTAAACCAATATAGACCATAAAATATCAACGGTATATGTAGATATTTCCTAGCTTGAATTCAATTGGATTTTAAAAAGCTACCCATCAAAAGATTGACCAATACTTGCTTGTTTATATCGTATGCATTGGATGCCGAACGTTGATAAATTTTCAATCCAACATAATTAATCTTCGTAAATACTGAACCGAACTGAAATACCTTTGGACAGATATTCCTTTTAGCGATTTAAATTTCACAAATGATGTTTAGGGGTTTTAATAATCTTTGAAGGAATAATGACAGTCATGTTGATTTTTCCACCCGAACACGACAAGTGTGGTAATTAAAGGAGCTAAATCACTAACATCTGGGACCTAGAAATTGACACAAATGGGTCGGAACGCATATAATACTGTAATATGAATGTATAATATAAACTGATTTACATTCAATGGTTCCCGTTTTTACTCTAATTTCAAATCAGTTATGTTCGGCGAGTTAAGCCAGCAGCCTCAATCGAATGCAAATTTCTAGTGCCTGGTTATTCCAGTCTACATACGCCGTTTAATTTTGTGCAATGTGTCTAGCCTCGTCCCTCGAGTCTCTTTTTACAACTGGGGCTGAAACGCATTATCTTAAATATTGCATATCAGAAACCCAACCTTTTCTGCAGTAAGATCACAGCATCAATGTTGATTTAAATTGACAAATAATTCGTGTTTTCAATGTTGAAAATTTTGGATAATATGAGTTAGAGACTTAGCTACTTTAAGTATTTACTATTTTCTAGTGGGAAACACCATATTACCAAGTGGTAACGAAAACAGCACAAGCACAATTAAATTGCACGGAATGATATCAGAAGGAAATTTCTGGTGGTCATTGGGAATAATGCGTGTTCGCGCGGAATTACCCTAAATTAGAAATTTAATTTAGATTAAAGGTGCGACAAAACGACTGTAAAGAATGATCATACGATTCACAACCGCTAACTTAAGAATTCATATTTTGGTGACAAATGGACGTAAGAAAGAACATCAGCCGTGATTATCAATAAAACAAATTATTGACAAGCGGTAAAATATCCGGATCTCTGAAGCAGTGATTATCGCCCAATTCCTTCATACTTATTAGTTCTTTTAAAACATAGGTCTATGTCATGTTATTGCAGACACCAATCAAGACCCATGTTGATTAAACCAATTGGGAGGGGGAGGGGTACTATTGGTAACTGCCCCTGCCATACCTACAAATGGCGCAACTTGAGAATTGGATTTCTTGGTTCCTCCAACCAGGTCATACACCACTAGCGCCCCAAATCTTCAGCACCTTCCATGTTGAAAAAAACACACCTGGCTACCGGACTAACATTGTACCTTTAGATAATCACTCAGTTGATCATGCATACCGACTGAAACGAAGCACAAACATTTAGCCGGAGCAGCGACAGAGACATTTAATATGGCCCTTCATGATCGACTAAGTATTCTTGAAATTAACGGCCTCGTTACATTATAATCGGGATAGCGGTAATATTGTCCCGATGAATATTACAGAAAACTGTAGGTTTGCATGAAAAAACACCTAGCCCTACTCCCGGCTCGTCGAATCTGGGGAATGGTGACCCATGATTTGTTTTGTCTGACCCACTTTGACACTGGTTAAAGTAGCCAATCCAAAGTCTTCGACATGGAAAACACAAATTATTTGTCAATTTAAATCAACATTGATGGTGTGATCTTGCCGGGAAAGATGGACTTCTGATATCCAATATTGAAGATAAAAATAAACATTTTACCATTGATACACAATCGTGCACCATAATGAGTTTCAGTGCCATTTATAACAAGGGACTCGGAGGACGAAGCTAGACATAATCCAGAAGTCATGTCGATTGGTGACCCAATATTTTTATCTGCAATATACTGTCAGTGTAGACTGGAATAAACAGACGCTAGAGATTACCATCCGACTGAGACTTCTGACGTATTTCGCAGAACATAACTGATTTGAAATCCGAGTAAAAACAGAAGCGATTGAATGTAAATCAGTTTATATACATTCATATTACAATATTACATGAATTGCGATCCATTCGTGTCAATATACGTCCCAAATATTAGGGGGCTAGCTCCGTTAAGCATGGAGGAATCACGTGGCTAAGTGGGTAAGACGCTGGCTCGCTAGCCTGGAGGTCGTATGTTCGATCCCTGCATTCGCCGAGAAAGTTCATCCAGATTTTCCGGCGTGGTTTCCTCTTGTCAATGACAGCTGTCTAGTCGTACGGATGGTGCAAAAACCGACGTCCTGTGTACACATTGACGCGCATGTAAAATATCCCTTGGCAGTTGGAATTCGATTTAAGAGTAAACCGTAGTGCCACTGCCCGGGCAAAATTTCCCTCGTAGCACACTGTATGGCGTATGCCCGTCTTCATTAGCCCAGTTTAGGAGCAGAACAGTAGGACGTTAAACCTCATTTCATTGCATTATGTTTATGATTGTTAAGTTGCCAATTGCATTAAACAGCGTGTTTTTAGGCCATTTGGGAAGGGGCACAAAAACACAAGGGACGCAAAAACTTAGAACCACGACGCAATATATATATATATATTACTTATACAATCATATATGCATTTCGCTTAATATGAGAGGATAAATCACCATTGATAGAACCATTGTCATAATCTACTCAAATGATTCGTTACATATCACTAATTATAAGTGATCAGTCAAGCATAAGTCCTCGTCAATATGCTCAAAATAACCTGTAGGCTAATCCCATGACGCGAGCCCTAGCGACGGTGTAGAGCTGTAACACGTTCGTTTACCCGCAATAGGAATTCAACCCATACAAACAGTATAGTGATA
This sequence comes from Patella caerulea, assembly GCA_036850965.1. Taxonomy (NCBI): domain Eukaryota; kingdom Metazoa; phylum Mollusca; class Gastropoda; family Patellidae; genus Patella; species Patella caerulea. Next base: position 40,202,023 of record JAZGQO010000001.1, on the reverse strand, counting down.
TTTTCTACAATACAATCTGTTGTGACCAAATAACCAAAAAGGAATACAATTATCTATTATCATATATAATAAGGTATGTTTATATATCTAACTGATTTTATTTTATGAATAATGGTACTAGAAAAGGGCCTTTAGATGAATAGGCGAATAATTTAAACGTCATGATCAGAATTACAGCAAGACAACAATTTCTAATCTCCTATTCATCTCTGTCCCAATAAAATAATCTGGAAATTATAAAATGGAAATATAAGCAAAATTAACTAGTTTTGAAATAATTTATAGAGTAGTCGCACACGACATGTCGACTGGAATGATATACAGATCACCATAAATATATTTTATATATGGAAATGTACTGGCATTTGGTATCTACCGAGAAAGAGTTAGAATGCTATACATCTTGTTGACACTTTACCTTCATATAACATTTGTATTTTTATACGCCCACTTTTTGATGTGGCTGTATTATGCCGTCGCCCCTGTCCGTCCGTCTACAATTTGTTTGTGGACTCTACAGGTCACAATTCTTATCCGATTTTGACGAAACTTGAAATATTGGTTTATCCATCGGCTGCTTTCGATACTGGCATGTATCGGATTGAAACTTCATGGATTATGGCCCCTGGTTGTACGAAAAATCACGTTCTTAGCGTGTGGACCCTATAGAGGTCACAACAGATTTTGATGATACTTGACAATGCATGTTTATAACCCAAAGATCTTTGTTCCTTTCGATATTTGCGCATATCGGATCGTAACGTCCTGAATTATTGCCCCTGATTGTACGAAAAATCGCCTTTATTAGCTTGTGATCCCTCTGGAACTCAAAATTATTACCCGATTTAAATAAAAAAAAACCGTTTGATTATATCCCCGTTACACAGTTATGAATGGTGAGTTCGAATTTCCTGAAAATCGGACCAAAACTGACGGACAAAATGGCCGCCGCTTGTACGCGAATACTATAAAAAAAAAATATGGTATATCAAGGTTGTGGGCACTGTAGAGGTCACAATTTTAATCTGATTTTGATAAAACTTGAAATGCATGTTTATAACCCAAAGATCTCGTTCCTTTTGATATTTGCGCATATCGAATTGTACCTTTATGAATAATTTTATGGCCCTTGATTGTAGGAAAACCACTTTCTTTTTAGCTTCTCTATCCATATCTCTCGAAAATGTGGGCGTATCCTGCCCGACAGCCACTGATTGTCGTTAGGTGTGACATGCAAGTGAGGACAAGCCTACACACCATAAGTCAACTGACCTGACATTACACGGAACGACTGGACACATTTTACTTCTCAACGCAGGTGCTATGCTTGACAAGTCCAAAGCACACAGCCAGTACACCCAGCCCAGGTTATCAAAAGATAGGGAAGGGGGCGCCCCGGGGTTCTTTACCCCCGAATTCTAGAATTTTTTTTAATTTGCCAAATCCGAGAACGCTGTTTAGAGCACCCCCACTATTCCAAACTTCAACATAGAACCCTTTAAAATACATGAAAACGAGAGTGGGAAAGCCGGTTCGCGACAGAACAGAGAGCTATTGCATAATCTATCATTTAAAAATGAATAGACTAGTAAAAAGGTTGAAATATTTCTATAAATCTTCTTTAAACGTCCCTGGTGTGAGCGCATGGACATAGGGGCGCCTTCTCAACCTCGTGGGTTTCCTTCGAGCACCAGGGGCGTGGTGAGGGCAATTATTATTATATATGAGAAGAAATTATGAGTAACAAAAAAGATTTTGGCACAAAAACCCTTTTACTGACCGCGGAGCTGTGGCCGTCGAAGCCGGCCACCGCGAGCGCCGAAGGCGCGAGCCCGCGGCGGGGGGTCCGGGGGGCCCTCCCCCGGGAAAATTTCGAAAATTAGAAGCCCAGAAACGCAATCTCCAGCAATCCGAGACAAGAAATACGGTAATAAAATATGATTAAATTTTCCAACTTGACTCTTTCAAAATTTTTTTAATTGGGTCAGATGAAACAATTTTTCCACTTACAAATGTTTTTCATTTTTTGAGTAATTTGATTGTGATTTTGGCGCAAAAACTTTTTGGCGCATGAGTATGGCTACTCATGAACTCATTCTCACCACGCCCCTGTCGAGCACTCCGGTTTCCTCCCACAGCTAAAGACCCCTACGCGCAAGCGAATTATTGAAATAAAATGAAACTTAATCCCAGAATGACCTAATTTGTGTCGAGGTGACGTTAAACCCCATTTCTCTCTCTCTCTCTCCTTTAAACGTCTTAGTAACATTCTTTTATCGACACATCCTACAGTACGACAACGATAAGGTACGAACGGAAATTAATATCACAGCTTCCTCACATTACAACACCCCCTTTCTTCTTCGATCCATTTGGTTGGACATACAATGAAGTCACATTTTTTTTCTTCGCATTTCCTTCTCTCTCCATAAATCTTTTTCCCTAAACGAGAGTTTGCTGAAGAAGTCTAACATCTGATAAATAAACCATTTTCACAGCAACAGAAAATCCCACCTTGTCACGCAGTTTGTATCATGCGGAAACAAACATATACTTCAGAGAAATGAAAACTTCTTTCTTCAGCGATTTTACATATTGATTTTCAATGTTTAATGATTGCTAGCAATAGCACCATCATGTCGATTTCATATATTTATTTTGTGTCGACATAAAAAAAAATATGAAAGTTTAAATTTTCGAACTTTCTTTCGATTTTTTTTTTAATCGTATAGAGTTTGCCGCATCACTAATCGTAATAACCTAATAATAATGGTTTTGAATGGAAGCAATTGGTATGTAGGCATAATTATGATTGCAACATTTTAACTACATACTTGGGGGCATATTTCAACGGGCATTATGCGCCAGAGACCCCCCCCCCCGCAACACCGTGCTACGCCAATGAACTTACATTTGATAGAGAGTTAACACGTACACCCCAAGTTCCCATTAATCTAATAATAATCCCACTTCAACAGTTCAGTGGTCGAGAATATAATCCAAACATAATCTTATTCAAATAGCAAAGACTGATTTAAACCCGATATCGTAAAGTACTTATACGACAGCCTACAAATTAAATATACAATGGTTTACTTACAAATATTACATATTACATGTCATGTGTAGACTATTAAATCTTAGTACAATAGTATGTTTATTTTAGTCTTAACATTAATTTTAAATTAAGCACACGGTATGCATGACTATAAATAATATTAAGAGGCTTTCATAATATATGATCAAGTCAAAACATGAATTTAAATTCAATATTTAATATTATGTCGAATCGACATATGTTATGTTAATACGTATTGTGTATCTGCATATAGTCCGGATGTGCCATTAAATAAGATTAATTTCCTCGATTGAGAGCGACATATACAGTCTGTCTCGCGGACATTACACATACCAACATGGAACCGAGCAGTGGAAAACACAAAGCATTTATGTCTTAACAATTGATCTGACATAAAATTTAAGATTTTAACTGCAGGGGCTGACGCCGGCTCATCAAAACCGTTCATAAACCAATAGTACGTGCATATTTCTTGTGTGCCAACAGGCCGAGCAAAGTCAGTACCATATTAAAGGATATTTAACTTATCCCAGGCTTGATATAAATGAATTTTATGTTTGTATGTATAAATTACCAGAGGAGCGGTGCGAGTCCGTCTTGACATGATATTTGAAATAAATGAAATGAAATTTGCCCAAGGTTTTTTACATAGACCGATACCGGCTTCCCAGAACAAATCATCACACACACATTAATCAGAGGCGGGTCCAGCGAGCCCCCCCCCCACCCGTCTCCACAGTAAGTGCCCTCATTTTCCGGCGCCCCCACCCTACCTTTTCAAAATTCCTAGATCCGCCCCTGTTAATTAAATCAAACTCTTTTCTTTAATCAAATCAAAGATGTCTTGGCACAAACCGCTTCAAACGCATAATTCTCAACACATATCACCACAGTTTGGAATATATCTCATATTATGCAACCTTTGGGTTCTATCAAATTGTGCGGTTAAGCACAGGCACTTGAAGGGATTAAAATAAAACGTCATACTACTGCTTGACTATATTATAGTATAGTATAGTCAAGCAGTACATCATCATCCACAACATCTGTTGTAAAACCATTTCTAGTCCTATTAAACCAAATAAATTAGACTTGTGTCGTATGTGCGAAAGCGTTGATTCCCAAAGTAGCATAGAAAGTGCGGACAATTCAGATAACAATGCGGCTATCAAATGCGTAAATGTCGGGGGGGGGGTGTAAAGGTAGGAACTCATCACTGAACAAATGACTCTGAAAAATCCTCCCCCACAAAGTACAGGAAGTGACATTTAAATGTTTCTAGATTCAAACATTTGCTCGGGGGTGTATGCCCCCACCACTGGAGGCAGCGTCACTCGTATCAGGGGCCCGTGCATCAATTGGTCTCATTTTCTTTATACCCCCCTCCCCAAACAAATCTGTATGTACGCTCCTGGCGGCTATCGTATCAAATACTTTATTCATGAAAATTCTATCACGCTATATAACGATTGATCTTAATATATCACTCTGATCACCAGTGAATATGCGCTAGACCACTAATATCACTGCGAAGGATGACATATGCGCGGGTTAATGAGCTAGCAATATTAACTATTTCCTGTCAATAGAGCATTTTTAAGTAGTACATGTAGAAAAATAAATAAAGGTGTTTGAAGTGAATCTGGACGAAAAATATTTACTATTTAGTGTAAATGAGTATCGAAATGAGTAAAGGGCATTTTTCTATACCCACACTATTTCACGGTGTGTAAAGATTGCCGGCGAGCATGGTTGTAGTAGTAGCACTTAAGTCCGCTTCCATCGCAGACAAGTTGTCTTATTGTCATTTTAATGATCTTAGTGCAGGCGTAGGGGTCTTTGCTGCGGAAGTAAACCGGAGTACCCGGAGTAAACCTATCTCCAAACCACCTACGCTCACACCAGGGATCTAAACCAGAACCGCAAGTCAGAAGTTACCGGCCAGCTACAGGTCGAAGCGTGACACTCTAGACCATAGTAGGCCATCCCAACCCACCTTAGCCTGGCTGTATCAGTCATTTCATTTTCGACCAAAAACAGCCCGGAGGAAACCCACGAGGTTGAAAAGGCGCCCCTATCTCCATGCCACATACGCTCACACCAGGGCTCGAAACCACAGCCGCAAGCCAGAGGTGACCGACCAGCTTGATGTCGAAGCGCGGCACTCTAGACCACTAGGCCATCCCAACCCCCAGTCCAACAAGATGAGTAGCTATACACAAGTACACTTCATCTTTGATGCAACATTCAAATAACTATAAAGTGAATTATCCTACAGATAGCTGTGACTAAAAATATATTCAGCAAAAGGTTTACAGCTAACCCAAAAAGTGGAAAAGAACATTAACGATTTAGTGAACTGTTCCATCCATTATAATTTCTTCTCTTAGAGTGGGCCTTGTTCGCGAAGGAATATGTAGTCTAATTATACTATTAAAAAAAAGTAGGGGATATTTGATTTTTAAGTGTTATTAAAGTCACCTAATGAAACTGACGAAGAAACAAATGACAAAATGAAATGAAGTTCACATTCATCGATTTATTCCAAATGATCGTTAGACTAAGTAAGGCACAGACTGACCATTATAAGGGTAAAATGATACCCGGGGTCAAACAGCAAAGTTACCACAGCATCACAACAAAGTCAGTAACGGGTAAATCCTCCTCTGTTTGCCAAACAAGCATTGATCCGACATGGCATACTCCTAATGAGACGTCTAAGGTCATTTTGGTCCAGATTGTCCCATTCCTGTTGCAACGCAGCAGCAAGTTCTTGGACATTGGCAGGACGTTGTTGACGTTGACGTAACCTCTGTCCAAGCATGTCCCAGACATGCTCGATGGGGGAGAGGTCGAGACTCGGTGCTGGCCAAGGTAATGTGGTGATGTTCTGTTGTTGGAGGTAACCTGTAACGATCCTGGCCCTGTGACATCTTGCGTTGTCATCCTGGAAGATGAAACGGCGGCCATGACGTCGTGCGAACGGCACAACATGGACTGCCAAGATGTTGTCCCGGTAGTACTGGCCTGTAACACGCCCTGCAACAACATGTAAAGCCGTTCTTCCAGCAACAGTGATGCCTCCCCACACCATAACAGAACCACCCCCAAATCGATCATGTCTGATGACGTTAACGTCTTGGAAGCGCTCGTTTCGACGACGCCACACCCTCCTACGTCTGTCAAAAAAATCAACAGTGAACCTTGACTCATCTGAAAACATCACTTTGCTCCAGCTTCGATTATCCCAGTGTTGACGATCTCTACACCAACGACGTCTTGCCTGAATGTGATGATCTCTCAAACAAGGGATCACGCGAGGACGTCGGGCGCGAAGGTGACCCCTATGCAGTCGATTCCGAATCGTCTGGCCACTCACTCTCACACCAGTGTCTGTTTGAAGACGAGTGCTGATCTGATTTGCTGTGATGACACGATTTCGCAAGGCCAAGGTACGGATAAATCGATCCTGGGCTTGAGTTGTCGACCTCAGCGTGGTCTGTCCTGTACAGATTGTGTATCACGGTATCTGGACCATAGCCTGCTTATGACAGACTGAGAAACATTCATCGTCCGCGCCACAATCGCCTGTGTTGTGCCGATCTGTAGCATGCCAAGGGCACGTAACCTTTCATTTTGGGTAAGCCGACGCATATCAAAATTTGTTTTCTGGTCACTAAAACAATTAAACTGATGTTTCCACCCTGGAATTCAATGCCACAATGACTGTAACATTCAAAGTCAGAGTCGTGCAAATCTTGGGTTGGACCCCCATGATGATCTCAAGCATCACCTGCATTCCATGCGGTAGCTATTGGTGCATTTGGGCGTCACAAGTAACTGGAAATGTTTCTTCTGTTAGGTTCTATAGTGACTTTTTTTCGTAGTCATTTGCATATTTTAGTATTATGCCCCCAAAATCAAATATCCCCTACTTTTTTTTAATAGTATATTAAGAGAAAATTAAATCTCATGTCTGGGCCAACCCTTTTGCCTCTTTAATGCGCGAGTATAGATTCAAATACGCCCCAATCCATCAATGAATGCCCGTTGCATATTAACGTTATAAAGAACTAATAGGAGACGAGGCAACTTACGAATCAAAGTTCAGATTCAGAGTATCGGGTACGGCTGTCTACTCATCTATCAATAGTAGAAATTGTGTACGCGATCTTCCAAACAACCTAAACCTGGCTCCCTCAAAACCGAATACACTGAACGATAATGTTTTATTACTTTTTTGTTTCCCCGCTTGTACATGCCAACTGCCAAGGAAGGGGGTCGGTTTTCCCCTACACGCAAACGAATTATTTAAATAAAATTTAACTATGCATGTTTTAGTCCCAAAATGGCTTATTTACTCCCTCCCACCCCCCTCTCTCTCTCTCATTGTAAAATATATCCAGAACCAGGGTACAATCTACTGTTTCAGATAACCACAGAACCATGAGAGAATGGAATCTGGCAATGCCCCGTGTATGATCTACCGAAACAATAATAACTTCTTACCAAGCCTAACGGACGACCACAGACGATTCCTTGTCAGTCCCGCAACTGGTACTGTTATCTCCGGACGACCTGATATGGTATTTGGCCTTGGAAAGGAGAGAGATAACACCGAAGACACCGTTGACTTTTCGGGTACAATTACGCTTCCTGAGGAACCGGGGAGTCATGTTCCAACTGTGGGACAGTCTAGTGGAAAAGTGTCAGGCAGTACAGAGGCAATGACGACATCGAACGAACTGGCGGCTCTCAAAGCCGAAATAATCAAAGAAGGCGGTGTTGAGATCGCCGAAATGTACAAAGAACCAGAGCATAGCTTCTTAAGAGCAAACTCGGAAGAAGGCATGTCAGAAATTTACGACAGCGTTTCTCAATACGTATCCAAGAATGACGGCAGACTATCAAAAGAAAATTCTTTCGCTCGACCGTTGGGTCATGCTAATCAAATTCATATTGAGGAATCAATCGCCGACATCGATGATCAGAACAAATGGGAAGAAGCCATTGAAAAACACAAAAATCTTGACGAGACCAGCTCAGCAGTACAAAATATTCCCCAAAAACTTTCCCGCCAGGGCAGTGCTCACGTTCGGCTTCCTTCGGGATCTGATGATAAGAGTAATTTTTGGGAGAAAGGTCGTCAATACAGGAGAGTACCAGCAAAACTGATTCGATTAGCTTCATTATCAGCAAGGTTAGTAATCACATTTAATAAAAATAAATAGAAATCACCCAGTTGCCGAACTGTATTGCAAGTGGAATATTGTAGAAATTAGCCCGATCTTCCAAAGTTTCCGACGATTTTGTGCCAATTCAAAAACACCTTACGGACTATATTCAGAACAATGGATCTTTCGGGGATCTATAACTAATAGATTCCATAGCACAACATGAATACAACGCACCCAAAATGTGAATGACAGAGGCCTTTGAACAGTTGACAGAAACAATCACAACATTAATGCAATCTGACCAGTATTTGGATATTTCATTATTTAGATTTATAATACACTCATTTCTCTGTTCTTTTATTTAAGGAATACTAAAGAGAGCAATGGTCAGAGTACATTTTACAGCCCACCGAAACCAACCGCCAAGGTCATAAGTCTAGATGACGCCATTAATGCTCGACCTCCTCTTAGAATAGATATGGAAGGACCCACGCCGTGCACCTACTCACCACGTAATAAACCGCTTCACGAGAAGAATTCGCCGTCCTGGACGTTCGGACAAAAATGTTACGTCGAAAAAAGTAAGTGAAAAATTTATGACTTACTAGATATAAAATTAACAAGTTATATTTTGGACATTGTAGAATAAATGAATAGAAGCATATATACTATTCAAAAAAAGTAGGGGATATTTGATTTTGGGGGCATAATACTAAAATATGCAAATGACTACGAAAAAAAGTCACTATAGAACCTAACAGAAGAAACATTTCCAGTTACTTGTGACGCCCAAATGCACCAATAGCTACCGCATGGAATGCAGGTGATGCTTGAGATCATCATGGGGGTCCAACCCAAGATTTGCACGACTCTGACTTTGAATGTTACAGTCATTGTGGCATTGAATTCCAGGGTGGAAACATCAGTTTAATTGTTTTAGTGACCAGAAAACAAATTTTGATATGCGTCGGCTTACCCAAAATGAAAGGTTACGTGCCCTTGGCATGCTACAGATCGGCACAACACAGGCGATTGTGGCGCGGACGATGAATGTTTCTCAGTCTGTCATAAGCAGGCTATGGTCCAGATACCGTGATACACAATCTGTACAGGACAGACCACGCTGAGGTCGACAACTCAAGCCCAGGATCGATTTATCCGTACCTTGGCCTTGCGAAATCGTGTCATCACAGCAAATCAGATCAGCACTCGTCTTCAAACAGACACTGGTGTGAGAGTGAGTGGCCAGACGATTCGGAATCGACTGCATAGGGGTCACCTTCGCGCCCGACGTCCTCGCGTGATCCCTTGTTTGAGAGATCATCACATTCAGGCAAGACGTCGTTGGTGTAGAGATCGTCAACACTGGGATAATCGAAGCTGGAGCAAAGTGATGTTTTCAGATGAGTCAAGGTTCACTGTTGATTTTTTTGACAGACGTAGGAGGGTGTGGCGTCGTCGAAACGAGCGCTTCCAAGACGTTAACGTCATCAGACATGATCGATTTGGGGGTGGTTCTGTTATGGTGTGGGGAGGCATCACTGTTGCTGGAAGAACGGCTTTACATGTTGTTGCAGGGCGTGTTACAGGCCAGTACTACCGGGACAACATCTTGGCAGTCCATGTTGTGCCGTTCGCACGACGTCATGGCCGCCGTTTCATCTTCCAGGATGACAACGCAAGATGTCACAGGGCCAGGATCGTTACAGGTTACCTCCAACAACAGAACATCACCACATTACCTTGGCCAGCACCGAGTCTCGACCTCAATATTCGCGCTAATCGGGTCGTAACCTTCAAGATTATTACCCCTAATTGTACGAAAAATCGTGCTTTTAGCTTGTGGGCCCTCGAGAGGTTACAATTTTTATCTGATTTTAAAAACCGGTCAGATGTGTCACCGCTAGACCCTACACACTTATGACGAAATTTGTGACAATTGGACCGACACTGCCAGACAAAATGACGTATATCGAACCATAACTTCCTGGAATTCTGGATTATGGACCCTGATTTTACGACAAATTGTGTTTGTAACTCGTGGTCCCATCTAGAGGGAACAATTGTTATCAGATTTTAAAAACCATTCGAATATATTACCGTTATACTTTAATGGCGATTGAGTCCGTATTTCGTGAAAATCGGACCGAAAATGCCCGTCTAGATGGTCGCTCATTGTACGATAATAGGGTAAAAAATATGCCATGTCAAGGTTATGTACCCTTTAGAGATCACAATTTTTATCCAATTTTGATGAACTTTAAAGGTAGATGTTCTGTTATTCACTGTCCATTGCACGTCTTGCAAAATGTGGGCTATATTGTATGGCAACCGCTTGTTTTGGACATATTAATGTCAGTCGGATAAGCGACAGCATATTCTGTCAAACCAGACGCGGGTGCGGTTGGACAGTTTGTTTTGCAGAATGCTTATTCTATACGGATCCGTTTGCCAGAGAGTATATCGTTGGTGAAGTGTCAAAAGGGTGTATCTCAGAATTTCTAAGATTAAGAAATAGAAACTTTTGCATTTCACCAACGATATGTAGAATATATTGTGTACTTCCTTTTTAATATTTTGTAGAATTTGCCAGCATAATCTATTAATAATGATGTTTAGTTGAACAGTTAAGCTAGATTCGCCATTAATATAATGTTTGTTTGTAGGTGGTGGTTCTCGGACATCTTGGGGTAAGATATGGTTCCAAACGCCGCATGTATGGCACAATAAAGTTGATTTTAATGCTGAGGCTGAGGTGAGTGTTTTTCTGTGAAAGTTCCTCAGAATATGCCAGACGGGGTTCTTCTTCTTATTGGTGTAGGCCTAACATGGAAAAGTCTGATGAAAATCCGACGTCTACCGAGGATTTGTTGGATTGTACGTTAAATAACGATTGACAATTGGAAGGCGCCGAGGCTTAAGTGAAAACGCCACAGTCGGGACAGAATTTTCTCATAACACACTGTTTGGCGTAAAATTATTTTAACAACCAATAAAGGGTGGGAACATGAAAATAGAACATAATAGACGTTGAACGTCATAATTCATCAAATTTCAATGTTTATGCTTCAGTGAACGTCATAATTCATCTAATTTCAATGTTTATGCTTCAGTGGCCATCGCCAACTCATTACCCTCAACCACCAACACTTGGGACTAAACAAGCTACAACTATCGACTCACCAGCCTTCACATTTGGTTCTAAACCCAAGAAATCCTCTTCTTTGATTAAATCAGGTACGTCTCATACGTCATTATTTTCTTAATTGTATAGTTTATAGCGGTATAATCTATCATATTCTTGCCTGTGTTGGAAACATTGTCGGAGAATGAAAACTTTGAATCTGTTTAAAATAGATGTCTTTGTCGTTCCGTATATTTGGTTGGTCACTTCAATCGAATGTCTCGATATTTAAAGTCTGTAACAAGACATCGCGGAATTTTTCTGTAATGTAGGATTTTATTAGTTAGTTGGTTTAGAGTCCACCACCACAATACGCGAAGCATAGGTTTAGAATACCAGATCAAAACTATTATTGATTGGACAAGGGATAAGATATTCCATCCCTCGATCCGTCTGTGAGGGGATAAAGTAGGGTACCATATAGTAATATCTCTCCTTAACTAAGCAGAACATTATTAATTTTACCCGTATTTTTTAGGAGCGGAGAATATGCCATCACCAGTAGATTATGATAGACAACTAGCAGACAGACAGACCCATGAACGACATCCAGCATTTACACATCAGTTTAGACGTGATGGTACTGTACTCTGGGAAACAATCGGTGTGTTTAATTTCTTTTCGTTTCAGTTTTCAAGAACTGCGCCGTTGTTCTGTCGTCGTGGTGTTTGACTCAATAGGTGTCGTTCTTTGTCCATTGCCTGGCGAAAACTTTGTGAGAGGGGCAGGGTAAGGGGCATGCAGCGTCAGGACTGGGTATTCTGCAAATTTCCCAAAATAATATCTTACACTTCATTTTTGCCGAAATCAAAAATTGTCTCATATGGGAGGGCTGCAGCTGGTACAGTCCCCGCCTCGCGACCGCCAACAGAAGAGCATTTGAAAACTTGTGGAACTTCCCTATAAACTAAATAAATGAAAGAGTCGTTAACTCCGTTTATTGTTTTTAATCTTAAATTATATAATTTATTTCTTCAGAATCAACACCTGGACCTGGCGCCTACTCACCTAGATCAACTCGATCAACCGGTTTACACAGATCGTTTACAATAGCTGGTATCCGGAGAGAAAAATCTCACTTTCTTGGCCCATTCTCTCATTTATAGTGACTTTTGTGTGAATTTACATGAAAACATTGACATTGTTAAAATTGTTTAATATGCTATACTAGTGTCAGGAATGCAGTATAAACTTGGGGTTTGGATTTCTAGTTTCGATTTAAATCAGAAATGTCCAGCCATACATTCAGAAAAAGGCACACGCGAGAAATAACATAATTTCACTCGCGGGTTTTAGGTTCATTTCCAATGAAACTAGAGCACATACCTTACTAGCCTATACTTCATATAAAGAGTGGGACGTTAAGCCCCATTTCATTTCACTTCTCTATGATTTGTTAGTTGGCGTCACGAGGAGTACTTCAAAGGTGTGTACCTACACTTAGAAACAAGATCAACGGCTTGATCCAGTAATGAAGATCAGGCGAAATAAAAGAAAGGGATATGGAGACCACAGTGTGATGGAAGTGCGCCATTTTCCAGCAATATGGAAAACTACAATATTGTGAAAGGTGGATGTCTAATAGGAATATTAGTCCAAAATGAATTCCGTTCAGTATTTGCAACATATTTTAAAGTAACATCTATGCGCTTGAAGCAATAAGCCCGTCGTTGCCACTTGGTTATCCACGGGTATTTAATGAAAGCCCTATTTTTAAAGTCCAAGCCGGGACATTATCAAGCGTTTGTATTTTGATTTTGTTTTCTTAATTAAACGTTAAATAATCAATCTGTGTACATATTACTATGGGTTAAGCCGTGAGAAATTTCATATTTTAGCGACAAATGCTTCAATTTAGCTCCATTGTAGAAATGCTAATAGCGCAGATGTCTAGGACTATTGGGGAGTAGTGAAGTGGTATCAGATGTTTCAGAATTTTATGTTCTCTTCCATACACTGATTTCACCAATCCCTAGTTTCGAATCTTATGTTTCATAATAATGGGCAGTTCTAGAGATCAATTTTAGCTTTAAATCGCCATAACCGAATACGAACAAGTGGACTGTCTAGCCGCAGCCTATCTTGTGTCATAAATATAACACTATGATATTCTCCACATCCGACCATCTTCTTTTGATCTGCATTCTTTAGTAAGACATAATGATTATCTTTAACCTATATACAAGCAACTAATAAAACTATCGTGTTTCATTTGTTTGTAGCTTATTAATTAGAGAGAGATACATTATGGGAGATTCGATAAAGAGCTGGCAGTCCTCACTATAATAGTTAAAAACTAGATAATGTAAACGGAATTTGCTGAAAATTTCAGTCAAATTGATTCCGTCTGAACCGAGAATTTAGCGATTGAATTTTATGCCTAGCCTCGATCATTATTACTAAGGTCGCTACGATAAAAACATAGTCTCGAATATCCAGTTTTTAATTTAATCATGAATGAGCGGTCAGCAGCAGATCGGATTATAATCCAGTAAATATCTGAGGCTAGCGGTGATATCGACAGTTGATTATGGCCCGGATTAATTAATTAATATCTAATTTATAATTTAGATAACATTTCAGACTTAGCTCTTGCATTTAAGTAAATACTTTATATTTGAAAAGATACTCCCTTTTCATGAAACGTCTTTTTGGAGTGGCTAAACACAGTGCCACTTATATTTCTTTTTTTTTGACATTCTTTTTTTTCGTGTGAATTATGTACATAAATATATATAACAATTCTTGCTGTGCCAAAACTTATATGCCATATTTGTATTAATTGTTAAAGTGAAATGTTGTTAAAATATTCATCATGTAAATAAAGATAATTTTTTATTAAAATTGCCCCACCAATAACAAGTGGCTTATGCAGAATTACGCGAGGATGTGGGCGATAAGAAAGATCAAACATCCTAGGGGACTGCGTGTGCAATGTGTATAGCGACCGTAAAATATTGCAATAAGTGGAGAACAGTGTTTTCTGGGTGTTGATCAGCTAGCCCTTTGTCCAACATAAAAATGTAATTCCTCTTTATGTATTATCTACGTAATGCAAGATAATCAATATAAAAAATAATTTCCACTCTAATTGTAATCAATTATGTATGTCGTGAGTACAGTCTAGCTGTACTTACTTACTGTAACAACCAAACAATTTACGATGGCTAAATTTCATTTCCAAGCAATTGCTTGCGCGCGTAGGGCTCTTTGTCAGTTTGGTGGGGTGGGTATGCGTGGGTGGGTATGCGTGGGTGTGGGGGGGGGGGGGGGGTGCACACAAGCGTGCACTTTTACTACGACGGATTGAATAGGCCTGGTATTTACATCGATCTAGTGTCGATTGCCCCCCCCCCTCTCATATGTCAAATGGGTGTTATCATATCGTCTTAGATTTGTTTCGGGTGACAATAAAGTCACTTTAATGTCCTAGAAAAGGACACGATTATGAATTTTGAAGATAAGACAACTGGTACATGTATAACCCACATTATTTTCTGTAAGAAGATCGCGCCATTAACATTAGATATGACTGAAAAGACAAAGTTTCTTGGATTGATAGACCAGGCTTATCCAGATGTTTTTAACCTATGCCCACCTGATGTTGAAGAACGAAAGTCTGGACAACTGCCCTATTCAGAAATCCAGAAATTCTACGAAGAGGTAAATACATATACAATATACAATATAGTCATCTGGTTGATTTCGACATCTTCATTTAATGGTAGGTCAGTGTACCTCAAACCAACCCATCGCTTGGTATAGCTTCTTGAAAACAAACAGAGAGTTTAACGTCCACCTGGCACAGACTAGGTCATTTCGGGACTAAAATATGGTTCAACTTTATTTTTATAATTCGCTTGCGTGTAGGGGTCTTTAGTAGCGCGGGGGGAAACCCACGAGGTTGGATAGGCGACCCTACTCCTAGGGGAATCGAAACCACTCAATGACAGACCTTATGATACAGCGTGCACGTGGTGCTAACAATTCGGCCACTCAAACCCCCTTTCTTGGAAACAAGTTAGTAATAAGTTTAAATCCGGTGTTATCAATACTACACCAATCACAGCATATATGTATTTCTATAGGGATATATCGTTGTAAAAGATTTCTTCACCCCAGAAGAATTAGAACCATGTCGTCAATCCATAGAAAGTATGGTGGAACAGTTGGCACAAAAACTTTACAAAGCGGGAAAAATCAAACGTAAGTTTAGCCCTTTAACACATCGAATAAAATTGTATGTAAGACGTATAAATGATTACTAAGCAAAAGCAACTGGGTTTGCAATATATAAGTCAATATATTTCAAGGCCACACAACCTAAAGTAACTGAACTTTCGCCCAAGCCTCTAGAAAATTTTGAAATTTGTCAATTCAGAGAAGGCTGTTTAGAGCGCATTCAACATTTCATATTCCAACATAAACCCTTTAAAATACATGATAATGAAAGAGACATAAAAAAGAAGAGACTAGTAAAAAGGTTGAAAACTTTCATCATTAGGGCACGGGTATATACATGTATACCCCAGAAAATTGCAGAGTACCGTCCTCCCTAATTTTACTATTACTTATCGACAGGGGTGTAAATGTGGGGGGGGGGGGGAGGGGGGCATACACCCCACCCACCCACCCCCCAGCAAAAAAATAGGCGGTCGCAAAACCAGTGCAGTCGGTCGCAAAACCAGTACAGTCGGTCGCAAAATAAAGTAGTCGGTATCGAAATACGTACTCACTGTATACGTCACGCTAATCACGCAAAACTTTACTATAAAGTAGTCGGTCGCAAAATCAGTGCAGTCGGTCTCAAAATAGGAGCAGTCGGTATCAAAATAAGTGCTCACTGTGTACGTCACGCTACTCACACAAAACTTTAGTATGAAATAATCTTGTCAACTTATCATGTTTGAAAAGATGTTGCGTTTCACTCTCATTCTGTTGTGGGTATGTTGGTCTAACAACAAAATTTCACCCAAGGAGAAAAATAGTCAGTCACAAAATCAGTACAGTCACTGCAGTCGGTCTCAAAAACAGTGCCAGAATAGATCCCAAATACTAAGTAGTTGCGTGAATCCGTGTACTTAAATTACATGCGTCACACAAAACTATAGTATAAAATAACCATGTCTGCTTGTCACTCTTATTCTGTTGTGAGTATGTTGTTCTATGAAATGTGTTCTATCATGGCAAAAAATAGTCGGTCTCAAAAAAAGTACTCACCGCAGTCGGTCTCCAACTAAATGAATTAATTGGATAAACAAACAATCACAAAACAGGCGAAATTGATAGATAGGCCTCAAGATTCTTCCCATGTCTGTTACGGCGCGATTCCATTATAACATCATTCTTCTACTCGGTTACATATCTGATATTTCCATTTTAAAATCATTCTTCTACTCCTCAATTGTCTTATACTGTCTCCGCACTATTGTTGTAGAGGGGATCTGGGGTCGTCAAAATAAACAATCCAGAACGGGTTCAAAACTTTATTACCGTATAGACCAGGCAAGTAATTAAAACCCTGCAAATATACAATACAAATAATAATATAAAGTTCACAAACAAAGGGGAAAAACAGAAATACAAACATCATTAACACATATCTACTAATATACAATTACTACAGTAGAGATATAATCTGTTCTACAAGGCAAATCACTGTTTGCAACAAATAGCAAACATCGTACCGGTACTTTAAACTACTCTGTCTACTCTAAATCTAAACTAACTTAAGCGAAGTGGGGTTTTAAATATACTCTGTTAGCTTAACTTATTATTCTAACAACCTGAAATAGGATGATATATAATGTGTGAATGTATGTATGTATGCAAATTAACTTTATAAACTTTATCCATAAAAACTAAGAACTTCAGTATTAAAATATAAAACCACAGAGCTAAACTTATACATCTTATATAATCAGTAAAATATAATACAACATACCTGGCAAATAGCTACAATCCTTTATTCCAAAACTTCAATAAATCAATCACAAAAACTAAACTTATGCACAACTTCTCTAAAACACCTCTTTGACAGAAAGATAGCTAGCAACTGAATGTATCCACCAACAAATACATCACGTGACATAGAAACAAATGAAACTCAGTTAAATGTACTCACTATTATTAAAGCAACAATAGATTAAAGATACTGACAAATGAAGTTTAGAGCTTTAAAGTGAAGATTTAAAAGTGCTTACTAACATGTGCTAAACTAAAAACATTAAAATTACTATACACCGAAATAGTAAAATATTTTCTACTTTACCTTTACCATCTATAACATACTCCCTCCCCATCGGAAATGTTGTCCCTAACATTTACCAGTAAATACATCTGGAAACAAAGCTTGACATAAAATTGGTAGCATCTCTAGGACCACTTTCAGTCTACCTGCAGGAAGAGACATAAAATCTGGTGGTAAAAACGACTGAGCTATCTCTGCACGTTTTTTCCATGGTGGTACAGCTTCTATCTGATGAGACATTACATACTCCCCACCCTGAATCCATTGAGGGGCTGCTCTATTCCGCCTAGATCTTCTTGGCTGTGGTGACTCTTCAACAGACGAATCTGACTCCGAAACTGGTGTTGCAGGCCTTACTTCACTATTATGAACTTCTTGTTCAACTTCGGCCACATCGTCTTCTCCTCCAGTCATATCTGCGGTGTTAACCCGGGGCAGGAAGTCTGCTCTCTCCACAACATATACTGGTTCGTCCTCTTCACCACTACTACTGGATTCCTCTCTTAGATGGTCATCAGGAATAGGCTTGTCAGCACCTGAGACAGAACTTTTACCTTTTCCTTTGGAATTGCTTGCTATAAAAACCGGAATGGAACCTATTGGAAGCAAATTGTTTGCTATGTAACGTTCTGCTTTTCTTGGATCCTTCCTCCGATGTAACTTGATAGACTGGTATATCAGGGTTTGGTTTTCTTACTACGGTGTATGGTGTCTCTTCCCACTTATCAGCAAATTTATGTCTACCTTCTTTAAAAGAGAGTCTTTTTACCAGAACAGGATCTCCTACTTCTAACTGGTTGTTTCTTGCTCTCAAATTCAACTTACCCTTACGGTGTTTGTGGGCCTTCTCCAATTCAGCGGAAGCAGTCTGGTATGCATAATCTAACTTCTGTCTTAAATTCTCCACATAGGTCTTATAATCCTTGGCATCCTCTTCGTTGTTGACAAGACCAAGAAAAACATCAATCGCAAGAATGGGCCTCCTGCCGAACATAAGATGAAAATCCTGTGGAAGTATGTCTTATACAATTATACGCATGCACTAAAGATGGTACAGAGGCCTTCCAGTCAGCTTTCTGACTCGGATCTAACGTTCCTAACATATTCAACAAACTACGGTTGAAACGTTCACATTGTCCGTTCCCCTGAAGATGGTATGGGGTTGTTCTGGACTTATCCATGCCGGTTAGTTGACACAGCTCCTTTATAAGTTTTCCTTCAAACTGTGGCCCTTGATCACTGTGGATTCTCCTCGGAATTCCATAATGTACAATAAAATTTTCGAAAAATATCTTTGCTGTTAATTTTGCTGTTGTATTGCGGACTGGGTAAGCTTGGTAACGAGTAAAATGATCTGTTATTACCAAAATGTTCTCAAATCCACCCTTTGATTCCTCCACACAAAGATAGTCCATGCAAACTAACTCCATTGGCTGTGATGTTACTGTATTCATAAGTGGGCATGTTGATGGTGATGACTTACGCATTAAACATCTGGGACAATTAGATATATATTCTTCAACATCCTTACTCATCCTAGGCCAGTAAAATCGATCTCTGATTAAGCTCAACGTCCTATCTCTGCCTGGATGACCAACATCATCATGGGTTCCCTTAAGCACACAGCTTCTATAATTCTTTGGCACAACCAACTGATACTGTAGTACCCTATCCAATTCAACACGTCTGAACAGAACTCCTGATCGTAGAACGAAGCGTTCATACTCTCTATTCAGCAATGTCTCCTCTAAAGATGTTGCTTTTCTGTGTTTCCTGCCTTCCTCAAGATTATTGATTACTTGTCGAAGGATAGTATCATCAAGCTGCTTATCTCGCCATTGACTTGAACTTACAATAGGAGATACCACAGAAGACATATCTAAAATAACGTGACTTGACATGCTCACTGTAGTAACAAATCCATCATCGACATCGATATTTTGAAGAGCTTTAATAACGTCAGCTTTAATTTCTGTTGCATCTGTATCTGGCTTCAAAGGTAAACGACTCAGCGCATCCGCATCTACATTTCGTTTTCCTGCTCTATACCGTATATTAAAGTTGTAATCTGCTAGTGAAGCTAACCATCGGTGTCCTGTAGCGTCAAGCTTAGCCGTGGTGAGCACATACGTTAAAGGGTTATTATCTGTGTAAACTGTAAAACTGCTGCTGTATAAATACTGGTGAAACTTTTCTGTAATTGCCCACTTGAGAGCTAGAGACTCAAGTTTGTGCGCAGGATAATTTCTTTCTGACTCGGATAATGACCGACTAGCATATGCTACAACCCGCTCTTTACCATCTTGTTCTTGATAGAGCACAGCACCAAGTCCGTAACCACTTGCATCGGAATGAAGTATAAACGGTTTTCTAAAATCTGCATACGCCAGGAGGATTTACAAATAATTTCTTTAATTTACTAAATGCTTCTTCTTGTCTTACTTCCCATTTCCACTCCTTACTAACCAGATCACTTACCTTCCTCCCCCTCTTCTTAGTCGTTGGTCCACCAATCAGCAAACCGTTCATAGGTTTAGCAATCTTTGAAAAATCTTTAATAAACCTTCTATAATAACCCACGAACCCAAGAAAACGTTTCAACTCATCCATGTTGGTTGGTCTTGGCCAATCAGCAACCTTCTCTGTTTTCTGCGGATCTGTTTCGACGCCTTCTGATGAAACAATGTGCCCTAAATACTTTAACCTTTTCCTGAAAAAACTTGCACTTCTTTGGCGCTAACATCAATCCATGTGTCTTTAACTTATTAAACACCTTTGACATTCTATCCAGATGTTCTTCATAATTATGTCCTGCTATAAATAATTAAATCATCTATAAAAATAGCGCATATTGACAAATTCAAATCTCCTAGACAATCCTCCATAAGACGTTGATAAGATGCTGCAGAATTGGATAAACCAAAAGGAAGTCTGTTGAACCTACTGTAAAAGCTGTTTTATGTACCTGATGGTACCCACTCTTCATGTCTAATACAGAAAAATACTTCGCTCCTGCAAGATTATCCAGCATCTCCTCTATTCTAGACAAAGCATACGCATCCTTTATGGTACGTTTATTCAGCATGCGATAATCAACTCACATTCTTATCGAGTTGTCTTTCTTACGGACTAATACAATCGGTGATGAATACGGGCTATGACTTCTTCTAATAACGTCTGCTTCTAATAATTCCTGAAGATGATTCTTAACCTCATCATACATACCTGGTGGAATACGGCGATAAGGTTGTTTAAATAGAATATTATCCAACAAGTTAATTTCATGCTCTACTAAATTAACAAAACCGATGTCAGCACTGTGTTTGGAGAACACACACTCCCAATCTGAAAGAAATTTTTTAAAACCTGTCAACTGATCTGGCTTCAGTATAGATGTTTTGAAATCTATGTTGCCTATAAAACTCTCTTGGTCAACTGCTTCCACGGGCGTTGCTGTTTGCTGAACCAAACTTTCTTTAAATGCCTCTACTGGATGCAACTCACAAAGTGTTGCTTGAGGGAATATCCTAATAGGTGATAATGACAAGTTTGACAGACGAATTACGACATCATTAGATCCTTCAGTATCATAATCTAACACTGTTGGGGTAACTTCAACATGGCTAGGTAACTTGGAACAGTCTGATCTTTCAAATAAAACCTTTTGTTTTCCACATAGCGCATAATCAGTAACTTCCCCTGACACACAAATACATTTATTTGCACCAACAACAATTGACTTTTGCTCTGAACACTTCACTAAACCGACCTTACCATGTAATTTCTGTTCCTGAAGACGCATACATCTAAAAGTCATTTTCCATGCATCAGGTACAACTGCTGATATTGAATAATCTTTACCATGTTTGATACCGAATACAATTTACAATCTACATACCAGTGAGATGATTTTATTCTATTAGACTAGTACTCACCGAATACAAATCGTTGCTTACAGATCCATCAACAAATTGTGACATTGCATGGTATATCGTGGCTCAGATATGTGTCAAATCAATTCACAGAACCAAAACCTTCTGGCCGTTGCCACTCCACATGCCATAAGTTTGACCTGCCTATCCACCTTCGGAGCCCACAGCACATATCTGATCTGACACAAAAATATCTTTTTCAGATTTATATAGTGAGTATGGTCTGTTTCAAAGGTTGACTAAACTGGAGGAAGAATATCCTGGTTCAAACATATTATTGTTTAAATATCAAAAAATACCAAAGGTAGAAGAATTATTTTCTTTGGAATCAACTATCAGGAATGTAATTTTCTAGAAAAAAGAAACGTATCATCCATTTCACGTAGGTAAACTGATTCAAATGGTGGATGGTATTTAAGAAACCGAATCCATAAGCAATCTTTTGCATATACATGTATACTGAGCGCCATGGAAAACGCATCACTTAGTTTTTCTTTTCGCATAACAAAATGATCCTGTAAACATATCTTATTTATTTTGTTTCTTATTGTGAACAATATTCAAATGGGAACACATCAATAATAACACATTTGTACACTTATGGATATTTAATCTGTAATCAACGGTACAAAGTGAGAGGGGTCAAAACCAAACGACACGTCAGCAAGATAACGGTCCGTTAGAGTTTAACGAATAGTTAGCATAACTTAGTTTTGAGCAACCGGCCCATATTTCAGTATAGTTATACGGTACGATATATTTGTTTCTTATAGTCGTTTCGAAATATTTGGTCCAATGATCGAATGTTAAATCTGCTAGAACAGATATTAGGACCTGATGTTGCAGGACATCCAACATGGAACTTGCGGACAAAAACACCTAAAAGTGAAGCCGTTAATATACCCTGGCACCAAGGTTTGTCTGATTTTAAATTATTATAAATTCTACGAGATTACTACACAGTAGTATGTGTATATTAGTCCTAAATGTCTGCCGTGCCCCATTGACGTTTTGGTCAGTTTTCCGAATTTATATTCGCGATACAATTATTTAAGTATTAGAAGTTGATTTCAAAACAATCCTACTTATTATTATCGAATGTCGACTCAAGATTAAGAAACATCTACATATTATGGTAGTTCAGTTCCACAACTGAGACTTTTCACGACCGAGTTTCGTTCCTGCAGGATCAGTTTATAAAAGAAAAGTCAGTGATTGACGCAAGGATGTCCGAGAGCACAATATTATGTGCCTGTCACACTACCCACAGTAGCAGATTGTCATCGCAGACCGTCATCCGGGCCCGTATCTACAGGGGGGCGCGGGGGGGGGGGGTCGTGGCCCCCCACCTCCCGCTCAGAAATTGCTAACAATCATTAAAGTATACACAGTTCCTTATATTAACCTAAAAAAGATATTTTTTTTTTGTTTGACTACTTATTTTAAAATGCTTATTAGACGCCTAGGTAACTACATAGCATCATGTTTACAACAGTCTGTTAGAATGACCTTTCCGAAAATTTCCTCAAAATGTTCACCCCCATACCGAAAAGTAATGCCCCCCCCCCCGCTTAATGGTGTCTAGAGACGGGACTGCCGTCATCATACCAAATTTGGCATGGTTCCTTTATAGCACTAACTAAGCATTACTATAATATCAAAATCTATAAAATTCTGAGCCATAGACTGTTTACCGGGTTTCGGTGACGGGGCCCGGGCCGCAAGTCACTGTGAAAATCTTCGAATGGCTCTGGATTTCGACAGGGGTCTCTTTAGACCGAGCTATGCAATTCAGGAGCTATGCAATTCAGATAAGTACAAAAACTCTGACCCGCAGAATTAACAAGAATTGTGGATGGGCTGGACAGGGATGAGGACTAAATATTACCACATTAACATAGGCATATAAAATTACTACTTCCCTTTGGAATAGTCTCTGAACAGACGAAGTCCTCTGACATTGTTATTGGTACAGTAAATGGTTGCATACGACCTTGATTTTATTTTTGTATATTATCTTTAGACAGTGGATATTTTAGTTGGGAAAGTTATGATCATTTGATAGCAACAGCCTGGATACCTTTCCTTGACGCCGTTCCAGAAAATGGGTGTATGCAGGTGAGTTTCATACCTTATAACTGTATCCATTAGCACGGTCAGCAGGACGTCAAATCCATATTCATTTCATTTCAATTGCTCCATATAGCACACTGCATTGTGTATGCCTATTCATTATTCCTATTTATCTTGAATGAAATGGGATTTTTCTGGTGTCTAAAGTCTCCGTCACACAAAATTTGGGTCATTTTGAAATTATACAGTTTCTATTGCCACGGGGGAGGAGAATAATTTGGCCCGGGCAGTAGTCGTTTCAGTCTATTCTTTGTCGAATCCCAAGTGTCAACAGTTCGTTTGCGTGTCACGGCAAGCTAACATGAAGACTTCGTTTTATTTGCAAAGAAAAACTTGCCTTGTTATTCTCGTAGACACCACCCCTGACAATGCACCTAATTTAGTTTGATTTACCATACCATAAGAATATTTTAATTTGATAATAGATGACCATTGGTCAACTAAGAATCATAAACATTAATATGAATTATTTCAGATGGCTAAAAATGGACACAAAAGTGGTAAAGTTGCTAAGCATACCTGTTGTGTTGGCCCAACTTGGTATATACAACTTGAAGAAGAAGAGATGGCTAAAACATTAGGTATGACATCACTCCTAAAACAACCATTGTCCCATGTGTTAGTTTTCTACAGGTTTCAATTCGATCAAATATTCTAAACAGAAATAATAAATATAATTTTACATTACAGGCGTGGATCTTGAGAAGGATGTGAAAATCGAACCTGTACCATATGGTGGATTCATTTTATTTCATAACCTTACTCCTCATAGAAGGTTTGATTATTTTGATTTTCAAAATGACCGAAGTATAGTACTGTTATCACTATATTCATTATTAGAAAGTTTGTTATCACAATAAAGCATTTGATTATTCACGATTCGAACCGCAGCATCCCAATTTAAAATTATCAATATTTCCAATATCCAGGATTTATGATGTCCACCTTTATCACAACCCAAGATGTAGGTGTTCACGAATCCGAATTTCCACTGACCCAAACTTAGAATTTCTACTATTCACAATTCAGAATTGTAGCTAATCACAATTCGGAACTGCAGCTAATCAAAATTCAGATTGAGAATTATAACTATTCTTAATCATGACGCTAGTAACGCGTCTGTAGAAAGATGAAGGGTTTGTGCAAAACATTCTTATAAAAAATGAGAATAAATCCAATCTGTCTGTTAGGCCAACGACCAAAACGTCGTTTTAGATTAATTATTTCTATGGGATGCTCGATTCACAGACCAGAACGTCCCGAATCGACAGAATTACAATCGAGTGACGCGGAATCCAGTCCTGTCACAGTTCTGTCAGTCCCGACAGCTGAGGTGGAGTGAGTAGAATCGTGACGTATTCCTAGGTAAAAAATATGTTTCAGCAGTCATGATTGCTTGAGATACTTTTTATACAGTCGACGCATGCGCTGTAATCCGAAATTCTCCTTTTCACTCGATTGACACCAGTTTTGGAATTCAATTACGGAACTGTGAATCGAATATCGCCTATGTCTTTTGCTCAAAAGGTTGTCAAACTATTATACGATCATGGGCAAAATTTTACAGGCGTTAAAATGGGTGACACAGGCTCATTGAGGAAATAGTAACTCAATTACCTCCCTTGTTTTCCCATTCCTCTCCATGGACAGCCATCTTCAAACGTTTGAATTTGAAGTTGAAAATGATATTTTTGCCAATTTCTCAACTGGCAATAGTGAATTATAGGATTAATAGGATTATTCTTAAACAAGGTAGTACTGTTTATAGGTACAATCTATTTTAGGGCTTTATTTTAATACATTTTAAAAATATAACCTAAAAATATGCTATTGGAACTTTAAGCTTTACACTGACCGGGCTTCTATTATGTATCAACTGATATTTTCCAAGCCCCCACTTTTTTGTCTCTTTCAGTTTGATCAATGTATCCAACGATATAAGATGGAGTGTGGACTTAAGATGGCAGTCACCACATTATGATATGGGATTTTATAACATAGGAGACGGTATTGTCTTTAGATCTAAAAATGATCGACAACTAAAACCGGACTGGGACAAGTTTCTCTCTGTTGATAGGAAGGTTATGTGGCAAAAAACACATATGGTTGATGTAAGATTTTTTCTGTTATTTGGAGTTCTGTGGTGGTAGGATCGATGGTTCTTATGTGGTAAGACAATGGACTCGCATTCATCGGAGCTTTTTTAAAACCCGGTTCCCACTTGTCAGGGCTGCCAAGAAAGGTGTTTCTAGTCATTCGAATATTACGAAAAACTAATGTAACCGTGTCCAAACTCTACCACGCACATTGTAATCGTTATACAAATTATACAAAACGTTGAACGCCATTCAATAATGTTTCTATATGCCATGAAATCTTATATTTTACAGTATGATCCCAACGACGAATTTGATTCTCGTTTGACTGGTCCATGGATTGGAAAGTGGGAAATTGTCAATCACAATCGACACACACAAGCTTTTAAATTTACACAATAAAACTGTGCTGATCTGAATACCAATGACATTATGATAATAGTGTTACGTCATATTATGCATTTGATTGAGTTCTAATTTGGAAACGATGGATTTTACCCAATAAAAAACATACCCTTTGAAAATCCTGACTTTTCCCGTGAGAGAATATTTGAACTCTCTCTAATTTACCATTTCTAGCTTCCGAAAATCTGGTGATAGGGGGGGGGGCGGTAAAAATTAAAATTGAAATCCTTGACGGTAAAGTTAACCACAGGGCAAAATTTAAACTTCTTGCGGTGGTTTGATAAAATGATAACGAAACGAAGTATTAATGATAAACGAACGACCGGTATGTAGGTATATGGTATTCGTCGGGAACTGTACATGTAGGATAAGGGAGTTAAAGATGCATTATGTAAGAGCTAAATTCACCAACTGCAGTTCTTTCATTCACCTCCAATGTTATATACATTATTAATTAGACATTAATTCACATGTCAAGCCCATAATCAACTCTATAGTTCATCGGATTGTTGTGATTTTGATTATGGAAATACTTTCCCAATTTGATAAATTATTTCATAAATGGATAACTGAGACTTTGTTTCGAGACCTTGTTTATTGTCTAACAGCGGTAGCAATCAACACTAATGTTCAATCAAACAACCATATCATCTGTCAGAATGGAGTAATTTGACTGAAATTTTGAGTATATTCCTTTTTCAATATCTATTATGAGCTGTTATATCGAGTCCTGTTGGCTCTTTATCTAAATCTTAAATGGTGCATCTTTAATCGGCCGAATGCCCACTGTTGCTTAATCATTAAGTATATTTATTCACTATGAATTTATTTGAAGTGTGTTAATGCAATCTACGGGATACTGGATAGTGGTGTAGGCAGATATTATCATTTTTTCAAGTAACTATATAGAAGGGTTTAGATATTTCTTTGCGTGACATATTCGTGATAACCCAATGGCGGGAAACACACTCGTGCCCACATCTGATTATAATCGATTAGTAAATTGATACCTCTAATATGTACTAAGCATCTGTTATTTATATCATTCATAACATACCCTCCTAGTTTTGTTTTGCTTACGTTTCGTATAAACATTGAATTCATTTGAGAGGTATTTCCACCTGGCGGAATACACAAACAAAATCATCGATTTTGTTTTAAATTTAAAACGATTTACCTGGAATGGGTAATAAGGAAGCAACGGTTTCTAATCAAGGGGCAATCAATATCGGAGGGGGGGGGGGGGCGCATGTCGAGGTGCAGTCGGAACTAGGAAAAGCCGAGATATGCTAATGATATACACATTCTGGATAAAGCATGTACATTTTAAGACATATTTTACAAGCGGGCTAGGTGCATGTGTATGGGCCTCTTAATATTTATATCAAATATTGAATAAGCATTTTGCAGACCTTACCTAGATGGCAATGGTATACATATTTGAACATACGGTACTAAAGAGTTTAGTCAGTCTTGTAATAATAAAGAAAAAGTAAAAGCATCAAATCGAAAATTTATACATGTACTAATAATAATACATACGGCTGTGGAAAAGCTTTCTAACAGAGGAGAACATAAATGATTAAAGGACAGTTATAGTATTCTATGAATGGGCGGCAACTCAATAGATAAGTTACTGGTTTCAATATAGTTCCATGCACGGAAATCTAGTAAAACATGCTTCTGCATAATAACCGGCCATAATTTATCCACCAATTCAGCAGCAAATTATCAACAAAAAAAAGGCCTAAACAGATATGTTCCACTCATGTTATAATAGAAGTGGTACAATAAAAAAAACGAAAAGTTCAGATTAAACAGATAAAAAAAATCAGGCAGATGTTCAGGCTTATTCTTCAAAAAATAACCGTATTAATACCACACTGCAGCTAATAATTATATGAAGGCTAATAATACCAGGGCTAAGTTTTATATACAATTTGCCCCGATTGTAGAATCCGAGCGGTGTACAGGTGTTAAAAGAACAATAGGTTCACAATCGTCTTTCCCATCTCTCAATAACTCATCGATAAATCAGCCAATTATTAGCTATATTAATATCTATGTACACCATGAAAACGACCCAGAACACCCTGCATTATAGTGTTGGTCTTAAACTATTTATCAACATCATTTGTTAAACCTTGCTTTGTCCGAACCATGTTCATACATTGTGTCATGTTTTATTGAACCGTTTGGCTGCATTGCCCATTATAATTTGTAGTTAATTGTTTACAACAAATGAAACGCCAGTGGAGGCATGGTTGCACGTTTATACTTTGAAGAGGGGTGGTTAGCGCGTGGTCGCTGTATAAGGTCTGCCATTGCGTCAACTGGCGTTTCGATTCCCCGGATGTACGTGACAAGGAGTAGAGTTTGACGAAATGTCGGGGACAATCAGTTGGTCTGTAAAATTTACTGCAGACGAATCAACGAATGTCGAACGGTAACCGAAAATGGCCATCAAATATTCGTTGGTGTGTTGGTGCATACAGATGTTATAGAAGGCATATTACTCCAATTCATTTTTCGGGGCGTTCTTTGTATCGTTATCATTCTGTGTTTTACATGGTCGTTCACGGTTCGTCAACAAGTTAAATTAAACTTACGCACATTATTTGACGTATTATAGATGTTAGAGATACAATTGTTTTCCTAATCGCTCTACGATCCACCACTAGTATGACATGCATGAATGACAAATATTAATTACATTATGTACTCACAAACAATGTCGCTGGTAACAATTGGAATCGTCCACAAATAAATTCCTATTTTTTCTCAATAATAGAGGGATTGATTATTTGCCGAAAGGTTTAACGCGTGCGGTTAGGACCAAAGGGTGCATCATTGAGTCAACTGCATGTGTGATCATAATCAAGTGTATTATTTTATAATTGAAAAATTGTCAAATTAATTTTTGGAGATGGGGGCACCATTTCTCGGGGCGCCTTTTTTGTGGGGGTGCAATATACCTCCTGCACCCCAAAAGGTACAGCCCTGCTCCCCCACCCTTTCTAAAGACCCATATATATTATGCGCAAACGAATTACTGAATGAAAATTGAACCATAAATAGGTCCCGAAATGGTCTTTATTGGACGTAGTCTCTATCATCCAGAGAAATTGAAGAATATGAGGTTCTGAGTGACCGAGACTATATTGGACGTTAAATACCTTCACCACCCAATCTTCAAATTATAATTTGTGAAAGGTGTACACCAGGACCGTGTTTAGAGGGGGCGCAGAGAGTACATTGCACCCACAGAAAAATGGGGCGCTCTGAGAAATGCCCCCGCCCCCTCGAAAATTGAACCATAAATAGGTCCCGAAATGGTCTTTATTGGACGTAGTCTCTATCATCCAGAGAAATTGAAGAATATGAGGTTCTGAGTGACCGAGACTATATTGGACGTTAAATACCTTCACCACCCAATCTTCAAATTATAATTTGTGAAAGGTGTACACCAGGACCGTGTCTAGAGGGGGCGCAGAGAGTACATTGCACCCACAGAAAAATGGGGCGCTCCGAGAAATGCCCCCGCCCCGTCGAAAAAATGACAACCTAAAAACTCTGCCGCCCCTGAAATATGGCGCCCGTGAAAAAAATCGACCATATAAAATACAAAACCGACCCTTGCTTATCACCAGAGTGGCCGAAAAACGTATTTCCAGCGAATCAAAGGTGGGGGAACCAGTAGCAAATGCCCCTACTAAAAAATCGGCCACCCCATAAATATGGCGATCCTGAGAAATAGCGCCGCCGAAATCGGCGCACAGGATCGATTGCTAGCGAATTTGATTGCGGCTTCAAGTATTATACGTCGAAAAACTTGGGCATTATATTGGCGCTCAGTAATTTAAGTATCGTATTGGCGCCCCTCCACTCTGCTGCATCCGCATCTTTAAAATCCTACATGTGGCCCTGCTGTACTCGTAATTTAAGATATATATTATTTGTGCTAGGATCTCTTTTCAACCGTCGCCCTGCATCCACTCTGCGGGTTTTACTATTATTATCTTTCGGTAGAATTCACAAGAGTTGTTCAAAATATCAAAAGGAAGACCAATCTAGAAACCAGAAAAATTTTTGAAGAAATTTCTCTGGTGAATCGGGGTAGCCATTTTCCCGGAAGGTGACATGTAATTCCTACGCGCGAAATTTCTCGTTTATTTGCGTCGTACGCCCCTGATTTTATGTGCCTGAATGACCGAATCACTTAAAAATATACCCACGCGTAGAAAAATAGATCTTTACAAAAACTTGAATTTGTTTGTTAAGGATCCAATTTTTTATGTCTGCGAGTCATTTTACAACAAACGAAACGACGATCCGGCCTCTATTTTTCGAGAAATCGACCCAAAAAGATTGACCAATCAGATGTCAAAATGGGCGGGGCTTAAGTTTGGAAAAAAATTGGAAAAAATGGACGGTCTAATGCGCCAGAGGCCTTCGGCTCCGCGGCTGCCTCTGGGAACGAGATTAAGGGAAGACCCCCCTAATGAAATTCAATTTTTCTGTCGATCGCATACCTGGGAGTGATCTTTGTAAAACCGATTTAAATCCAGTAATTATTGCCCTCCGGAAATGACGTGATATAACAAGCTTATAATTTTTTGGTTAACATTCATAATCAAATTGACGTCTGTTCAAACTATGGTAGGGATAAGATAATAAATTGCTTTTTTTTAAAATTCTTTAAATGCAATGGGGTTTTATAGGCGAAATGTACCGTAAATAACTATTTTGACCAAAATTTTTTCACTTGGTGCAGGCCATTTAAGAGATATTTGCCGGATAGTCTAATAAAGTTATTTTAAAAAAATTGTATACTAACTATTTATGAAATATTAAATCGGACTGTCGAATAAATAAAATCATGACTATTTCTTCCTATAGGCGAGGAAAAAAAAAATTAAAAATAATAAATAAATTGGATTATGACTCTAATTGTTTGGTGTAGATGAAAAAAATGAAATTTTACCCAGGCTGTTCTAATAATATGTCGAATAAATAAAATTATGACGGTAGGCCTACTTTTTCGTATATATGAGAATAAAAAAATGAGTATGACGCACTTGAAATTTCTTGTGGATACGGACGCTGATACCTAAACGATAAACAAACAGAAAATGGTCGGTTTTAACATAATTAACGGCAAAAATCTTTCGATATATTAACACCTGTTCTTTTAAATTCCTTTCACACACAATCACAATATTAATACATACAAGTTAAATAATTAAACTATGAGAAAATCACAGCCAAGAGCAGGTAGATTTTCCACTTATCGATACTTATCAGGCACGTGCCGCCAACAGTAGGGCGTGGCTACTGATTTAATTGGCAGTCGATCACCTGTCATAAAAGACGTGATATTAACTCCCGTGTATGTTCTTGCCATGTACAACTAGATTTAATTTACTGACAATTGGACAGTAATTGACAATATCAGTATTTTATTAAATTAGTAAAATTATAGTAGTAATAAATTTGATTATTACAATCGCAATTCGGTGAGTGAAGTTGCGGGTGTGAAACACACTACAGAGGCAAAACAGGTAAGTTACACTTGTATGACATAAGTTTTAAAAATTTAAAGAACTCAAAAATATTTATGCAACAATTACTAAATTTGATGTCAAAACTATAAAAAAGTAATTCTTAAACAATCAATGGACCTTACCAAAATAATATTACTAATAAGGGTTAAACACTGCATATCTTAGACATTCAATCGCATAGTGGGTAAAAAAAACCAAAAAAAAAACAAAAATTAAAATAATAAATAAAATTTTAAATAATTAGAATTAATTATAATGGAAATAATATTTTTTTAAAAAAAACCCAACATTTATTGGTACATTTTAAATAATCAACACAAATCTTATAATTGTTCAATAGATAAATAAACAGAAAGAAAAAAAAATAAGATAAATAAAGAAAATTTAATGAAATTATATTTAATCGAAATTGTATATTATTTTCATGTTGGTCTCTCTAGACAATTATTTATAGACCCATACCTGATAAACATTTACGATTAAGCATAATAATTGTTTAATTGAATATTTTTTAACATTACAGATGAAATTATGGACAATCCTATGCTTAATCCAAATCTGATGGGAATGGTTTCTGTAAATCCTAATATGATGGGCTTTTCTCCTTTTATGGCTCATCAACAATTAGACACCAGTCCAGTCAATAAAATATCCAGAGAATATTTCCACAGAATATGGAGTATGTTTTTCTTAAAATACTGTTTTTGTGACTTTTTTTTAATTCTATCTACTTTTCCCTTTTCACTTTACTATTAATGTGTAAGCGAAGTAAATCGGTTCTGTTGGCGATAAAAATGTCATTTTACAATTTGAAATGATGGCGGATCAAAATAAAATACCATCGATCCTATAAAGTGCATTCAAATTAGAAGTCTATAAAAACAAAGTGACTAAGAAGGTTAATTTATCAGAAGAGGAGCGCGGTTCTCCGTTGGCAATATCGGGGCTTTCCACGCTATACCTTGTCAATACACGGCTAACTTAAAGCATTAACTGAAAGATTTAAGGTGAGATGATTTTAACCACATTTTGTTATTATCCCTGTATAGTGAATATTATATAAAATAAATATATTTGCATACATCTCATCATATCATATGTAAATTGAATTATTATGTCCCTTTACAGAACTTTCTTGGTTATCCAGATATTAAATTTGTGCTTTTTGAAAATCTATATAATTTTAAAAGTAAAAATATCGCCATTACGAGTACAGTCGTCACTTAGCACACAGCGAATTGTGTTTGTAACGTACACTGCTTCAACGATATGGCGGTATATTGGTGCCAAAATTCTAACATGCTATCGTCTAATTTCTTACTTCTGTTCATGTAATTTCTAACCTCCATTCATGTAACTTCTAACTTCCATTCGTGTAATTTCTAATTTAAGACAATGTATAACCCAACTTCTTTATTTGTTCAGTGTAAATTTCAATTCTGTTTCAACTTGTTTCTATTATTTAAACGAAAAATGTCTTAGTTACATTATGGGAGATACGATAAGAGATGGCAGTTCTCACTATAATAGTTAGAAACTAGATAGTGTAAAGATAATTTGTTGAAAATTTCAGTCAAATTGATCCAATATTAGCCGAGAAAAAAGCGTTTGAAATATTAAAATAGCCTCGGTCATCATTACTCAAATCATTAATATAAACAGCATAGTCTCGATTTTCCACTTGATTGATTTAATTATCAATGGCCATTAAGCGGCATATAAGAATTTAATCCGACAACATAAAGAGTTTATTATGGTCTGGATATCTTAATTAATGTCTAATTGATTATTTAGATAACATCTCAGGCCTAAAGAAAGACCTGTAATAAGCAGATTTTGCTCTTGCATAATGCTATTTTAATAGATGCTTTACATGTTTAGCATCAACATCAACGAATTTAGAATTTATACATTTCTGCCAAGCAACAATCATTATAAAGACGCTTGGTGTCGGCACTGCGTGCTCAATTCGGTGATTGCGCACCTGATCGGGACGATTATTTGGTATAAACGACCCATTCTTCGTTTGGTTGAAGATTGGAAGGCGTGCTGAGAGAGAGAGAGAGGGAGAGAGAGAGAGAGGTCACTTAGTATTAAACTCAGTATCTGTGTAGGCCTCAATCTGTTTCACAGAGAATTACTTACGAATAATCTCTGTAACGGATGCCTGTCCAAAACACGTGCGTTGACTGCACGCCTCGTAGTCATTGGCTCAACGGCTCGTGCAATGTTTACTTAACACCTAACTGCTTCGGGCAAAATGATGCATTTTACTCATTTTAATACCCATTTACACTAAATAGGAAATATTTTTTAACTACAAATACTTCAAACGTCTTTATTTATTTTTCGTTTTCCTCAAAAAAATGTTTGAGAATTTAATTTGTCGGAGTAAAAAAGTTAATATTTCGTAGTCATTAAGCCTCGTCGATGTAATGCTTATCAGTGATTATTCACTGCGGGATCAGTTTGTGTAGGCCTATCCATAACATTTATACCCAGTGTTAATATAGACCAACTGCATATCAATATCAATTATTGGCTCAACCGTAAAAAAAAAAAAAAAAATCAAATAAAATTCTGCAAATCCCGTTTAGCTTATATTTGAAATAGAAAATGAAATGAGATGTAAGAGGGTTTAACGCCCTACTGACTGTTCTGCTCCGAACCGGGCTAATGGAGGCGGACATACGCCATACAGTGTGCTTTAGGGAAATATTGCCCAGAGAGCGGATCTACGTGACATGGAGTAGGGCCGTCTTTCCAACCTCGTGGGTTTTCTCCGGGTCCTCCGGTTTCCTCCCACTGCTAAACACTCCTACGCGCAAGCGAATTATTGAAATACAATTGAACGGTGTTAATACCGAAATGACCGGGTTGGTGTCCTATGTCCCCATCTCTCTCTCCCGGTGTTTTTTTCACTTTTAACACTCGGGCAAGCCACTAAATCTGACGAAGAGCGAGTCGTTTGTATCTATAGAATGGTCCCGATCAGGTGCTCAATCGCCAAACTGAGCACATGGTGGCGAAGTTACATGGATGGAGGTTAGAAATTAAAGTGGATTTGAAAACAATTCTAAATGGCGATCCGAATATTTCTGAAAACGCAAACGTCTCCATATTTAAATCAGTGCAAACATTCATAAAATTAAGCAACAGATTTACCTAATACTAATAATATGGCTATCTATTAAATAGACAGAGGAAGCAGCATCTGTATATAGTTAGATTGTAAATAGCATATTGTAACCATTGTATTGTAAATAGTATAGTTTAAATGTAAATAAGAAAATAAAAAAGCATTATAATTAGAAAGATAAAAAGTAAATATAAGAATCCATGCACAAGTCATTCATCAAATTTAATTTTCTGGAATGTTATAAATTTAATCAAAATTTTGTCATAATTATTAAAATTGCTGTTACAGTTACTAAAATTGTAGCTATAATTATTTAAATAGTTTTAGTAATATTATAATTTATGGTTATTGAAGTTGTAGTTATAAATATTAAAACTGAAGTTATAAATATTAAAACTGAAGTTATAAATATGAATCTGTAGCAAAAATTGTCAAATATACAGCTATAATTATAAAAGTATAGTTATGGATATAATTGAATAATATAAACTGATATTTATTGGATGTATAGTGTTTTAATATTGATGTATTATTGTCATGTATTTGTAGGGAGACGAGCTTTGTAAGTGAATCCACTTGTCTCTCATCCCTTTGATGATTTATGATGAACAGATGTTTAAATAAAAATAGAAATTACATGAACAGAAGTAAGAAATTAGACGATAGCATGTTAGAATTTTGGCACTATTATACCGCCATACAACGACGAACAGTCTTCTGATAAAATTGCGGTTAACATTTAAATTATTGTGAACTTCTAATCACTTTCGTCCTTTTGCTTGATTTTAATGGAAAATTTTCCTTTATGGAACTTGTTTCAAAGCTTTCTTCACAATTATTTCATAATAATATGTTTACAATATTTCAGACCGGAAAGCAAACCAGTCTATAAACAATATAACGTATATATATAGGGTTGTCAAAAAAAGCCAATTAAATTTAAAGTTCTCGTTACCTCATTTCTATCCATTATCTATATTAATTTGAATTTGTCAGTTTTTAGTAGAACATATTGTTGACATTTATGAATATCTAGATTGAGATGACAACAAAACGTATCTGTTTAATTTATTCCACAGAACACCTTTCAAATTCATATGTTGTTTAATTTGATTAAGGAAACTATTTGGGAGCTTGTTAGGCCCCCGGTATGTCTAAATGGGCATATCTCAAATAAGTCTCAAATATGCTTGAATCGATAAATGTTATCTCACCGATTCAGGCATCATTTTATTTTCTCGCTTAGATACATTAATCCCCACCTGATCTTATCTTAAGGACAATGTGTATGAATATAATAATTAAAAATAATAAATAACATTCTGTGTCTGTATATTAAACAATAATATAGACTTATTATAGTCTAGTATATAGATTATAATTTAACAGCTGTGAATCGCGTGCGTGATATACTTATACCCTACCTAACATATCCTATCAATATTTGTATTTTGTTTATTAATAAAGAAGCATTGTTTCCAATTTTTCTCTTGTTCTCAAATTCAATACATCTCAAACAATTTGTTTGTTTTACATGTACATGAAAGTCGTTTTAAAATCGCCCAAGTCAGCGACGATGGGTCCGTAATGATCTTCTCTTCTCCTCTGTTCGATAATTAACTAGTTTCCACACAAATCAATATATACCAAGTGATAATACATATTAAGGGTATCTGTTCATCAGTAAGTTGTCATGTGGTAATAACAGTAAATTGCGATATTTCTTAACTTAGTCAAGTCTTTAGCGGAATAAAAGACCCAAGTTTAACTCTAGTAAACATCATTAACAAACAATTGAACATTGAGTTCAGATACATAGCATTCTGTTGCATTGTTGATTCAGATCATAAGTTCAACGTAAATTTAATAAAACGAATTCAGATAAACAGCCAGCCCCCAGATCGTGAATCAACGTTAAAGGAACTTTAAATTCAGATAAACAGCAAAACCTGAATTCAGATAGGGGTAACTTCTTGTTGTTTGAGATTACGATCTATCACTGAACTTTGAAATGAGATTAAGAACGGTTCGAGGGACTTTAAATTGAGAACCAGTTAGGTCCATGCAACTTTGCTTTTGAATTGAGATCAAGAGAGTTCAGTGATATCCATTATGCCCATACAGTATTGCGATCAAGATATGACATATGGGACTGAATTGGGATCAATTTTCAAGATAATTCCACGGACTTTGGCTTTGGTTTAGAGTTTCAGAGAGGTATGCATATTACGACTTTGAATTGAGATCAAAAAAGGTCAAGATGGGTTTGGGCTCGCGAAATGTACGGAAATGACTTCGGAATATCTAAAATCTGTCTTCCGGTAAAGCGTAAAGTGAGGTTTAACTCAAGCAGACTTATTAGTTTTGAGCATTACCGAGGCAAGGGAAAACGGTTTCCGTATAGCCAATACAAGCCAACCTACGATAATTATTTTACAAGCCAAATCTCAAGTAAAGCAGAACCGCGCACTAAATTTTTCGAAACTACTTATCTGATCGAGTATATTTTGAGTTAAAAAATTATCATTACTACATTGGTCTTTGGGATTTATATATGATGCTACCAGTTATTAATGTTAATTCTTTTCTTAATTCAGATCGTTTATATGACCCGTTGGTGTTTCGTTGTAACAGTATAGGAGGAAGTAAACCAAAGGTGGCAACACCTAGTGTCGTTTCAAAAATAGAAGATCTGAAACGAGATAATCCCACCATGTTCGCCTGGGAGATCCGTGATAGACTTCTTACCGACAGTAAGTCTTTATTTGTTATTTCTAAAATGCCTGGAATGTAGTGGCCATCATCAGAAATAACCTCCCCGGGTTAGGGTAACACAGTATTACATTTCATTCCACCATATTAATAATACTCTGTCACTGTATGGTCAGAAGTGAGAGTGTGTGCGTGTGAAATAGCTTTATTTAACATCCACTTTCATCGAAGTGATATCCAAGAGATTTGGATTCACTGGTATAAGTATGTCGGTCATCGTCCAAGAAGCAGATATCAACGTCTTTTGAACAATTGGCGTCATCCCCTTTTTCAGTGACGTTTATATTTTTGTTGTAATTTAATATTGCATGCGATTAATATGTAACATGTTTTTTTTCAGATATCTGCGCTGCTTCCAATGTACCTAGTGTCAGTTCCATCAATAGAATCCTACGTAACAGATCGGCGGAACGAGCTGCAGCAGAATATGCCAAAATGGCAACGCAAGTTTTACATCCAGTGTATTCACCGTGGTGGAACTCCTCAATTTTAACCACTCCAGCATCTCAGGGGGCACAAGGAATGTGTATGAAGCCTCGTCTCCCATGGGCACTGGAACAAGACGAAGACCATAACCAACATGGTTCCCACGACGAAGGTAAGGTTCACTGAATTGGAAATACATGATTTTTTTTCCTTTTTTATAAAATTAGGGATAATTGAGGTTATCTATTTATGGGATAGGGGCATTCCTAAATACTGATCAATCTAAATATCAAATTATATGTCACGCATATATATATATATATATATATATATATATATATATAGGTTCGATAAATGTTTGGGGGTGGGGGTGGGGGCAGAACCTTAAATGCCTGAAAACATTTTGGGTTACAGACGTCTACGCCCCCCTTCCCCACTCCAAAGAAAATTTGAAGGTCACAAACGCATTTTCTTGCTATTCAAGGCCCTGAATACTTCAAGTGGTCTAATATCTAACTTAGGCTGACTCAAATTCCAATCAACCAGTGAATCACTTAACAGTCCACGGAGAATACTGTAGCCTATACCTTAGGTAGCTTACCTGATTTTTGTTTTCACTTTACCCGTCTGCCCATAAAGCAGATTGCGTCAAAATTAGAGGGAAGGGGGGGGGGAGGAGCTCCTTTTCCCCTGCCCCCTCGCTCGTACACTTATGCCTTCATATCAGAAATATAAAGCTCGATCTTTTTGCAGGTAAAATATACAATGGGGGTTTATACATAGGTTGTTGAACAGCATTTTAACAATGAATTACATTTCCAAAAGACAAGCAACGACAAAAACATTTTTGAACTATATTGGATAAAATAAATACAATATGGAAACAAAAAAGAAACGTTCGCACTCGATTTCACGCTCAAATTAGATCCATTTAAAGATATTATCAAATAATGTGATAGTCGGTGCGTTACCCTTCCATACAGTGTGTCTATATATTATCTGTCTTTCAGAACCCGCCGATTGTCTACCGCTGGAAGAATCGTTTGATAGTCGCCAAAAGTTACGGAGAAATCGCACCACTTTCACTCAAGTACAACTGGATATTTTGGAAAGGGAATTCGAAAGGTCACATTATCCAGGAGTAGTTACAAGAGAAGATCTTGCTACGAAAACAAACTTGTCCGAGGCCAGAGTTCAGGTAATGCTGGATTGAATGAAAATTTGATAACTAAAAAGGGTTAACTCAGTACTATTGTCTGTACAACCCGTATGACTAGAGGGTGTGTTTTTATTTGCTGGTTCTTTTTTTTCGTATAATAAAGAAATGATTTTGGAGGTGGGTATAGATCATGGTTACCATGCTCCTCGCAGTGTTCCGTTTGATTAGAGCTATTTCTCGGGCCATTGCAGATTATTGACACATGCAGAATTTCCTCCATAGCACACGCGTCTCCTTTAGCATTGTTTTGGCAAAAAAAGTAGGGCGTTATAACCCAAACATTTATCAAACATTTTGTCTCAGGTGTCCAAGAGATAAGCCGCTGATTATGATCTTTTTCGAGCAGTGATTGCAACCAGCGGCCCCCTACGTTCTAGGGAATGTGAAGAAAAATAATAAGGGACGTTGGGGAGGGGGTCTAGGTGGACGCTCCCCGTACGACACCAATAATCCACCATGGTAATTTGTCAAGATAAAACAATGAACTATCTTTCTGTCAAGTCAGCCATTTCCAATATAAAAATATCTACACGCCTTTGTATTTTAGTACACACTGTTGTTGTATTTTAACAGGTGTGGTTTTCCAATCGACGAGCAAAATGGCGACGCCATCAACGGTTGAAGCTTCTACAGGGATCGGGGCCATATCTGTTTCAATATCCATCGTTCGACATCAACCGAGAAGTCGTAAATCACCCTTTGAATTTAATACAAGCCAGACACGAGTCTCCAATTGAGACGCCATTTTCTCCTAATCTCCCACCGAATTTTTCACCCTTCACTGCGTCTACAAATCAACCCAAACAGTTCCCATCACAAGAAACATACATTCCGCTTAATTTAAAAATTTCACCATCGCCCTCGCTTACTCTTGGAGGAGGAACATCTGCGTTTGAACCTCTCTCAAAAAGAACTGTTGAAAACACGACGCCCTCCAATACAGAAGAAAAAAAGACGGATAACACCATTAACGGCATTATTGATATTGGAAAAGAATTAAACGAATAAAACTGTTTTTAAGAATGATTACTATTTCGTCTCTGCAGCCCAACGTCTTTGCATGATACTAAACGCCGATTTGGGCGAATTTCAAGCAGTTTTACGTATAGCATATACGAACACTAGAGACTTTTGGCAAGTATAAATTCCTGGTCCGTATCACGTATCCGTACCGATTTTGCTTGTGACATCATCAATGTGTGTGCATTTCTCATACGTGTTACGGCACACGTTGGGCAAACACTAGAGACTTTTGGCAGGTATAAATGTCTGGTCCGTATCACGTATTCGTACCGATTTTGCTTGTGACATCATCAATGTGTGTGCATTTCTCATACGTGTTACGGCACACGGATACAGCAGCACGTATCGAATTTCTTTCATACGGAAAAAGTCCGTATAACATCGTTATCATTTTACGATCTATTTTGCTACTTTTAGACGTCAAAATGGTGTACCATAGCGTTTTTATGAATCTATGTGTATCCTAGAACACAAAAGTGTATATTTGATGTGATTTGAACCATGATAAAAACTGGAATTTAATAATTATTTTTGATGGGTTTTCTCGGAATTTTTATATTTTCCTGTCTGTCCGTCTGCATGCTGGTTGAGGTGAGTAGTGGGGAGGGGGGCCTTGCAAATCTGTAGATGATTTGATTCTATGGTAAACGGGTATAAACTTTTTAAACGGGTATAAACTTATTAAAAATCTTCGACATTAACTTTTTTTAATATCACAGCGACTGTCAAGCGACTTTACTCGCTTTAAGCAGTTGTTCTTGTAGGCTAAGACCTAGGCACTAGACTGGCACTATTGGGGATCTTGGACGATAACTCTCATCATGCTGTAAAAGAACTACGTGGTAAGGAGTATGGTCACCTTTCAAACCTCGTGGGTTTTCTCCGAGTACTCCGGTTTCTACCCACTGCTAATGACCCCTACGCACAAGCGAATTATTGAAATAAAATTAAACCATATGTCAGTACCGAAATAACCTATACTTTGTTTTGAGTGGACTTTAAACCACATTTCTCTCTCTTTGCCTGGATTAGCGGGTTCGGTTCTTGACGAGGTATCTTGTCACATTGTTTGCCCAACGTGGGCGTCGGAGTGCTTCTTCTCTCCGTAAAAACTCACGTGGGCGTCGCAGTGCTTCTTCTCTCCGAAAAAATTCATAGTGACAACCTGACCTTGGGTATAGATGCGTCTCGAGGGCCACCCATCCAAAGGCGCGGTAGTGTAGAGGGAATCAGTAACGTCTACCATTACACTGACGAATGTATATTGAATAGAAAAGAACAAACCAGAATTTGATTGCGTCGGAACGCACTTTTAGGGCGGCCATTAAAGATGAAAAAGTTATACACGGGCATCAA
The DNA here is from genome assembly GCA_036850965.1 of Patella caerulea. Classification (NCBI taxonomy): domain Eukaryota; kingdom Metazoa; phylum Mollusca; class Gastropoda; family Patellidae; genus Patella; species Patella caerulea. The sequence goes on along the minus strand of JAZGQO010000001.1, from coordinate 40,160,268 downwards.
TTTACAGACAGACAATACAAGCTATACATACAATATGCCTGTATATAGAAAATAATAAAAAGGACAATACACCCCCCCCCCCCCAAAAAAAAACCCAACAATAAACAAACAAAAAATAAAACCAAACATGCGCGCATAAAATAGATACGGGAAATTTAGCCGAATATTAGGTGGACATATAAATCACAAATTCTGCAACACTTGGGGCTATGATGCTTGGTGGATTGAAGAGATTAATAAAAGATTAAGGTTTAATCAGTAACGTTTACGGTTGATATATATTGCTTTCTCAAATCTTTATACGTTTCTCACCCCATAAGGAAATACTGTTCTGATTCAGTTTTATTTGTACAGCGGGAGAACAAATCGTCGAGTCAAGGCGATCGGAAATAAGCGACGGTTACCGATTGGGGTCAAGGACGTTGAATGATAACGATAGGCCGACCAATATTTTTTCATTTTACTTTTGCGTGAAAAAAAAAATGTTGAATGATAACGATAGGCCGACAAATATTTTTGTTTTGATTTTCACTTTTATTTTTGTTTTACATTTTAAATTACTTTTAAAAATGATTTTAGTTTTCATTTGTGTTTTGATTTTAATTTACCTTTTGGTTTTACTTTTACTTTTATTTGTGTTTTGATTTTAATTTACATTTTGATTTTATTTTTATTTCTAATTTTGCTTTTGATTTTATTTTTACTTTTGATTTAACTTTTGCTTTAATTTTTACTTTTGATTTAATTTTGACTTTTGATTTAGTTTTTGCTTTTGATTTAATTTTTGTTTTAATTTACTTTTAATTTTGACTTTGCTTTTCATTCTATTTAGGTTTTTAAAGAAATTTTGTTAAATCCTGAATGATAATGATAGGCCACCATACAGCTGTTTTCGATACTGGCATGAATTACTATGGCACCCAATTGTCCGAAAAATCACCTTTTTTTTTAGCTTGTGGACCCTATAGAAATCACAATTTTAATCCGATCTTGACGAAACTTTAAATACATACTATAACCCAAAGACCTTGGTTCCTTTCGATATTCACGCATATAGGATTGTAACTTCCTGAATTATGAGCCTTGATTGTACTAAAAATCGCGTTTTTAGCTTGTGGTCCTTCTAAAGGTCACAATTTTATCTGATTTAAAAAAATACGTATGAATATATCACCGTTACACCCTGATGATGGTTGAGATCAAATTTCGTCAAAATCGGACCAAAACTGTCGGACAAAATGACCGACCCTCGTACGCAAATAGTGTAAAAAAATATGGTATATCAAGATTGTGGACTCTCTTGAAGCATCAGTTTATATCCGATTTTGATGAAACTTTTACATTTATGTTTATATCACAAAGATCTTGGTTGCTTTCCATAATCGCGCATATCCGAACGTAACTGTTTGGATTTAAGGCCCCTGATTGTTCAAAAATCATATTTTTAGCGTTAGAAGTCACAATTTACATTTGATTTTTAAAAAACGTTAATGACCGTTACACATCCATGAAGGTTGAGTTCGAATTTCGTAAAAATCTATGTAATACGAAGGATGTAGACCCTCTAGAGGTCACAATTTTTATCCATTTTATTGATGAAATTTCAAATAATATGTTATGTCTCAAAGATGTCCGTCCCTATCCATATTTGCACAATTCAGACCATAACAATCTGGATTATGGCCCCTGGTTGTACGAAAAATCGCTTTTGATTTAATTTGTTCTCTATCCATCTCTTGGAAAATTTGGGCGTATCCTGCCTGCCGACCGCTGGTTTCTGTTTAGGCCTATAGTACTTGTCGACGCCACTGTCCATCCGTTTAGACTTCGGTCCATACACAATTTGTTTGTGGCCAGTCTACAGGTCACAATTTTTATCGGATTTTGACGAAACTTGGAAGATATCGGTTCCTTCCGATATTGGCACATATCCGATCGAAACTTCGTGGATTATGTCACCTGATTGTACGAAATCTCACGTTTTTAGCATGTGGGCACTAGAATTCACAATTTTATCCGATTTAAATGTAACTTGAAATGTATGTATATAACCCAAAGATTTCCGTTCCCTTCGATATTCGCAGATATCGGATCGTAACTTCCTGGATTATGACCCCTGATTGTACGAAAAATTTGATTTTGTCCAAATGATGTGGACCCTCTAAATAACACCGGATTAACTACAGGGCGCCACGGGGTACATGTCCCAGCCCCCAGACACACATTAGGGGGCCCCCACAAAAATCTCAGTTGCTCGCCTCGAGCATGGTCGGGCCGAGGACTCCAACGGCCTATGACCTAGTGACGGGGCCCCTTCATCGGAAGTCACTGAGGCCCCTCAATCCATGGTGTGTCGCGATCGACACCCGAGAATTCGGTGTAATCCGGTGATGGGTGTAACACATGGTCTTCTATTGTCGTGAGATCTTCTATCGGATCGAACATCGTCTCGTATAACTCGAACAAATTACACGTCCCCATCATTTCGAGTGGCGCGAATTTTGCCTCAGATAGACGTACGATTGTATATAAGCTGTTGTAGTTGTTGATATTTGTTGTGAAAATAAGCTGAATTTGATGAGATGCACATCGTGTTCACACGAAATATTCGGATTTCTTGATTAAATCTCGTATTACCCATTACCATTTGGTAAATTTCCTAGGTGGGGGGGGGGGGACCTTGCCCGGCTTCGGGCCTCCTTGTGTGTAGTGAAAAGCATTAAAGCAAAAGCCCAACGGAAATTTGGGTAAAAGTTGGAGTTGGGCAAAAAGGCCATAATTAACAGTGAAGTTTTTAACTTTTTTTTTATTTTTTTTTTTTCTTTTTATAAAATATAACACACATTTTAATTCACAATGTACCCCTCTTTAACCACATAATGGGACACATTGAACAGTGGTTAAAATTCCATGTTAACATTGATCTGGATTTAGATCTCAAACCAAGTCACTTGTTTCGTAGTGATCTCATGAATCTATCAGTGCAAATCCACAAATTTGACATCAGTGCAACGATTGAAACAAGCAGTCTGGCTTCCCTTGGCTCCTACAAATCGCCGTAAATTGAACATAAGTTGGCAGTTTGGTGGGATCAAATTCAACTTTTGTAGTGTTTCAAACAAAAATTTGTCCAACATTCTGTCTTAATTCGGACAGCCCGATTTGCTGACGAGCGACTCTAGTGCGGGAGACCCATTGCGCCCTAGATAAAAAAATTCATCTGTCAACCCTCAGTATATCTCAACGTTTTTAGCTTCGTTCTCGTAGCTAATTGCACCCCTGCATGGCACAGCCAAGTTTCGAACACTGCTTCCATGATGTGTCAATTCCTTTTATACGCCAGCCCTTGTTTATCTGGATTGTAGATTAGACAAAATTTATGCAAGAATGATATATAGTCTATAATGCACGGGGGTACATTGAACCACGGTTCAATTCAAGGTACCCCAATGACAGTGGTTCAATCTGCTCCATCACAGTTTCATGATCAAAATTTAAAAAAAAACAAAAAAAACGGGGAAATTAATGGTGGTCTGTCACCAGCTTGTCTATTAGAGTTATCTTCCTTTTATGAATGGGCGAATCTAATTGTGAAAATTAAGTATTATTTCAATACTTTGTTTCGCATTATTACAGGTAAGTTAATGATATAAAGTGTTTATATACTTTATGAATTGATTAAGATTTTAACTATTTTATCAAAACGCACAGTGTAATCAAATGTCAAGGACTGCTGGCAACGAGTTTAGTAAGAAACAGATTTGTTTTTTTTTGTTTCCTTTCACTTATTATAGGCTTTATATTATACAGAAAGCGAAAGTACGGCACTACATTAAAAGTAGCTAAATCTCCAACTCAATATCATCCAAAATCTTCAACTTTGAAAACACGAATTATTTGTCAATTTAAATCAACATTGATGCTGTGATCCTACAAATCGCCGTAAATTACAAATAAGTTGACAGTTTGGTGGGATCAAATTCAACTTTTGTAGTGAATGAAACAAAAATTTGTCCCATATTCTGTCTTAATTCAGACAGCCTGATTTGCTGACGAGTGACTCCAGTCCGAGAGACCCATTGCGCCCCTGCATGGCACAGCCAAGTTTCGAACACTGCTCCCATGAAGTATTAATATTCATTTATGTGGTACTGATAGGCTAGATAACAATTAAACCTTATCTCTCCACCCTCCGTGTTTCGAGATAAGATTTGACCCATAGACTCCAACGTAGCACATCCCGTCGTGATTCACTCCCTCTGCGATTAAACAAAATTGACAATATTTTTCATCAAAACAATGATTGATTATTGTTATTTATAATATTTCCACCACACCCAACTACAATTAAGCATTTCATCCTACCTGAAACGGGTACAAATCGTCGTATTTAAAATCAAGGCGTTAAGCTATTACTGTAAAGACCGCCATCTTTTTTAAATGGCATATTTTGACGGCTGTCATCATGAAGGCGGGGCTAAATGTGAGGCTTTTATAACAGCCAATCAAAAAGGCAATTTTGGACCTGATAATAAATGGCAACATAGATCATACCCGTCAGGATGTAGTAAACGGGGCGTGTACTAAAGGGACGTGTAGTGTTGGCGCATGTACAAAGTAGTGTAACTATGAAAGAATTTTGAAGGCGGTAAATGTCGAACAAAAACAACGCTTCATTACCGGTACTTTAAAAGCAAATATTTAGAGTTAGGCGATAGTTGTGCCACTACATTGGCCTCTGTAAGTTTAATTAGTCATAATAGCATAAACTTATCTTATTTTGAAGATGTTACATGTATTAATAAAAAAATTGAGTTTGCCACGTCAAACTGAAGGCTCCCAATCGTAGCTAAAAACAAACACTTCAGTATTATCTCAACGTTTTTAGCTACGTTCTCGTAGCTACTGATAGGCCTACAGAGTTGGATCAACTGATATTCCAAATCTTTTGTTTTTATTTTCAAAGATATTTTTAAAAATTCAAAATGGATCAAGCCCTTGTTTATCTGGATTGTAGAGTAGACAAAATACACGGGGGTATATTGAACCACGTTTCAAAGTAGGCCTACTCCATTGACAGTGGTTCAATCAGCTCCATCACATGTTTCCTAGGCTAAGCAGTTAAAGTTAACTTTAATTGCAAGTAGTGCATTTTCGAGAAATAGATCTATGAAGTTATCTCAATTCTGTATAGTCTTTGGTTGTCTAGTATTATTTATAAAGGATATATCCATAGTGGTTCAGTGTACCCATATGTTCAATGTGCCCCGGACTCCCCTGCATTATAAAAACATGGTATTGCACAGACCTTTTCTGTTTTACTTTAATATTCTCTTATCTAATGGCAGTCAATTCTTTTTATGAAATGTCAGATATCCTCTCACAGTCTCACACAACAACTTTTGGTCTTCAAAAAAAGTATTAGGGTGCAGAAATTTGTCCATGTATCTGTTATCACTCATTGCTTCAGTTGGTTACAATGTACATAGTGGGATAACTTGTGTTTTCCTTTCGCTTTCGTCACTTTCGATTGTTGAAACCTTTATTACTCATCTATCGTAGCAATGATCTATGTGTTAAAATTATATTTGGGAAGTATTTAACCAGTTCTATCACATATGTGATAATGACTGACACCAATATCTTTAAAACATATGTTTAAAGTACTTTAAAGTCCATAGATCTCAGTCCCTTTTGATATTTGTGCATTTCAGACCATAACTTACATTTGTTTTTAGATTGTTCTCTATCCATCTCTTGCAAAATGTGGGCGTATCTCCCTTGCGCTTTGGAGGTAGACCACCATTAATTTCCCCATTGACCTCAATGTTAATTCTGGACTCTTTGCCCACCTCCAACTTTTCCCCAAATTTTCGTTTGGCAAAATGTTTTTCACTACAGACAGAGGAACAAATGGCCATGTCTTTGCACTAAAATTTGTATAAGGTTGACCACCAAAATTTTGAGATACATGAACTTGAAGAAGCATACTCATAACATGTATCTAGTTGCCATACATATCACTGTAGCCAACCTCATAATGTTGTTATCCTTCCGCCTCAAAATCATGAATATTTACCAAAACACGGCAGAAAATATTACGAACTACAATTTGTGGGTACCAAGATGGTGAAATTTAATGGTGGTCTGCTTCCCTTTGTAGGGAATGAGTTATCTCCCTTGTGTTTTGTTGTAGCAGTTGAGAGCGCTCCATATTTTCTACAGATTGTGAACAAATCAAGTGTTTTTCAAAATTCAAAGTTGGATATATATGTCTTTCCAAACCTTCATAGTTTCAAGTTATTGGAACTAAGCAACAACTCCTAAAAATTGATCAAACTCTTGTTAATTTTGATAAAGAAATAATTTCAGGAACCCATAAAGCTCGAAATATTGGTGGTATATTACTAATATTAGACTCAAACCTAACGTTGAAAGATCACATAGATAGTATTTGTTCCACCGCCTTCTATCATATACATCGAATTGGAAAGATCCAACGCTATCTCAATTATGAAAATAAAGAGAAGCTCATTCATGCATTCATCTCAACTAAACTAGATTACCATAATGGTTTACTATACGACTTACCAGACTATAAGATTAACAAACTACAACATGTTCAAAATCCAACAGCCCAACACCTCTCTAAAACTAGAAAACCTCAACACATCTCCCCTGTATTAAATCTTTACATTGGCTCCCAATTCGGCAAAGAATTAAGTTCAAGTTACTACTTTTGGTCTTCAAAGCATTAAACGGCCAAGCTCCATTTTATATAAAAAGTCTTGTAGAATACTACACTACCAGCAGAAATCTCTGTTCTCAGAAAAAACATATTCTAAAATCTCCAGCTATTAACTTACAACTTGGAAAACGAGCCTTTTCTCATGCTGTTCCTTTTCTATGAAATAGACTACCACAGTCAATGAAACAACTACCATCTGTGGGCCATTTTAAATCTCAACTTTAAAAATTCTTATTTCAAAACCCAGATCTGTAAATAATTAGTGAATATAAAAACAAACAGCGCCTTAGAAACTGATTTCTTCAGTATTAACGCGCTTTATAAATGACGATATTATTATTATTATATCTTACCTGGCTGTGGCTGATTCCATGACAAGTCATAATTGCTCATTTTGCAAGATTAACTAAACAATTAAAATTCCAGATTCTTCTATGGATTTTGAAAAAGCTTCATAAATCTTATATGACATATTTGTAGGGGTTAGAACTCGTACATTTTAGAAGGTTGAAGGTAAGGTATATTGAAAAGTTTAGTTTTTTCTATTAGAGATCTTGCACAGAGTCTTTTCTTTTCCAATTTATTGCCCATAGTGACAACATGATCAATGTTTAAAATGTAGCCACATTCGCACTTATAGCTAAGGTCAGTTATTTAGTCTCTAGTTCTTAGTCTTGTGATAAATTCTGTTCTAATTTTAATTTTAACAATGCTGTTAAATTCTTGGACGTTATTTTTTAAGTCTTCGGTCTCACAGAGGGGGCATTCCATGTCAAGTGTACACACCTCAGTGACACCATGGTAACAGATTCTCTTCAATTTTTCTCCAAATGTTAGCCCCACCGAGAGAACAATTTATGTGAAGTTTCAGGTTTGAAAACCAAATGTGTTAGTTTTTTGGGCCGACCCAATTTTTGCGTAATCCGGTGGACCAAAAACCTTCCAACAGTAATCATTTAACTCCTAACTGCATGATTGACATAAATTTGGTACCAAAATGATCAAGAAATCAAGACCTTTCATTTGGTGTATTACACGATGTTATCAGATAATGTTTTCATATTTTCTTTTTATTTGTTTGACCTTGACCTTTGACCCTGTCCGGGCAGAAAATCTGATAACCCCAATTTTTTCTCAAAACCATGTTCTATATATCATCCACCTGTATGCCAAAAATGAAAATGGGATCTCTATGGGATCAGGGGGAAAATGAAGGCCAAAGTCATAGGGTTTCGCAATTTCAACTTTTGAGCTCAATATTACAATGCCCCTCAGGCAACAAAGCAACACACATGGTATAATAGGCATCCCTGACTCTAGGCTATCATCCGATAGCGATAGCTTGAGTGTACAAGTATGGCTGAGTGGTGAGCAGTAAAGTACATAATCTTTGATTAATGACTTCTAACTCATAAACTGACGTCAAATTTCACCATTTCAATTGAAATTTTCATTTCAGGGAACTTTAAATTCACTGACGTTTTTCTAAAGCCTTGCTGGAATCGGCAATCTCTTTCTTTGGCGTTGTGCCGGTAGATGTTTGGGGGTCAACTTTGAGGAGCATGTCGCTGATGTCGAGGAGACACCTTTCTGTCCTCTGGGGATACACAAGCTTTTTGCGGGTCCGCTCGGGTGAAGTAATTTCACTCTAACTTCATGTGTGTCGTCAAAGGCTTCTTCTATGTAGGATAGCCACCAGTGTCCGTCATAACGTACCGTGGCGTATCCCGCCAAAGGTCCTTTAAATCTCGGTGCCGAACCGGAAGTTACTTTAGACACATCGCTCAGGTCCTTCAGCTCCAGTTTGCCATGGCATTTGAAGGGATCTGCACAAAACTTACGAAACTCCCCCTTTTTACTAGTTATTCAAAATTTTCCTTTTTTGAAATAACAGACACTTTCACTTCTCAGAAGATGCTGGATACCAGTCAAACATACACTTGACCAGAGGTTCAACCATGCAGACTCAACCCAGGTGGCATTTTTGAAAGCATTTTTAGGCATGATCCCATAGAGATCCCATTTTCATTTTTAGCATATGGGTGGGTTATATATAGAACATGATTTTGAGAAAAAATTGAGGTCATCTGATTTTCTGCCCGGACAGGGTCAAAGGTCAAGGTCAAACAAATAAAAAGAAAATATGAAAACATTATCTGATAACATCGTGTAATACATCAAATGAAAGGTCCTGATTTCCTGATCAATTTGGTACCAACGTTATGAAAATCAGACCATTAGGAGGAAAATTATACCTGTTGCAAGGTTATTGGCCCACCGGATTGGCCCAAAATTTGATCGGCCACAAAAACGTCATTTTTGGGTCGATTCACCTGAAATTTGGTTTTTACACTTTTTTCATCCCACCTCACCATTAGACATCAAATAAACGAAATCTAAGATATCTTGTCAATTTTCGCTCTGAAAGTGTGTACACTTGACGTGGAATGCCCCAGAGGTTGAGTCCACTTTGAGCAAGATTGCCTGCAGACTCATTTCCTACTACATGTATGCCGACATGGGTATCCATATAAATTCTACAGTTTTATTTCGGAAAGAGTCAAAACTTGCTTGAATATTCTGTAAACTCTATGGTCTAGACTTAATCCTGCTAAGGGAGTTTTCCACAACAACAGCTCTTTTATACTGTTCAGCACCAACCGGTATATTGAAGATGGGCCATTGTACATGTACAGCTAGTATTCATGTTTCCCATGAAAATGTCATCAGTGTGCAAGGGATCTGTATTGACTTAATATAAAGAGCTGGCTCACGCACATGGCGGTCCAGGTTTGATCCTGGTCCAGTGTGTTTTCTCCTTGTCAGTCTAGCTGGCCGGTCACATCTGGCTTCCGGCTGTGGTTTCGATCCCTGGTGTGAGCGTATGTGGCATGAAGATAGGGGCGCCTTGATGATTATGGGCATTTAAATCTTGAAACTGTCACCAAGATACTGTATCTTAGAAAAATATCTAAATGCCAGTTTATTGCGCCTCAGTTTGAATAGAATTTCAGCTACTCATTGCAATAAACTTTCCCTTCTTGTGCCAAATTAAACTTTTCTTTGTATCTTTATTGCTTGGTATTGTTAACTGTCTAATTTAGCATATTTGAATCTATTTATAAAGCTCCAGATAATGAAACCGGATTCAGGTGTATATTTCAAAACTTTGAATGCTTGTTTTTGTTATGTCCTTGGCGTGTGACATACTTAATGTCTAGGCTACAAAACATTGGTGACAAGTCACAAGTGCAGTCATGCATAGAACAAGCCCTAGGTACAAATATTATAATGCAGTATGATTTGTTTTGAGTTGGTATGGGTATAGCTGGCATCTTAAAAAGTTGAAATTTGGCCCATTTCACGTCACGTAAGTTACGGTTCAGAGCCGTTTAGAGCTCTGTAAAATTGTCTGATATCAATTATATCTATATTTAAATGTATCAGAATATCTCAATCCTGTCAATTTTGAAAATTAATATTTATCAAACTTTAAAGCCGATGGTTTTTTCACAATTTAACACAATGCAACCGTCACGTAAGTTACGCAGAAAAATCAAATCAATTAAACTTAGTACTTTACATGGTGAATTCTGTGATTGGTGAACCATGATGTTATAATAACAAATATAATATGAATAAATATTCATTCTAGTATGCCATTCAGCGACAAAAATTATTTATTTTTGAATTCATTTAGGTGTGTAACCCAAAATAAAGCATCACGTAAGTTACATGGATTTGTCACGTAAGTTACACGTGTGACTTAAAAGCTTTAAATGTTCCAAAATGGTAATGTCAGTATGTGGTTTCATGACTTAGATGCATGTAATGGCAAGGAACCCGTAGTTTCACTTAAATACCTTCATAATAATACAGATGATTTAATCTCAGAAAAAAAACAACACAAATATAGTAAATGATGTTCAAGTTCACAACTGGGTTGTTGTTGAATATGATAGTATAGTATTATCCTGGTGAGGTTACAAAAATTGTGGAAAATAGTGTTGAGGTCAATGTTATGGCATCTGTAGGGAATAATTCTTGGATATGGCCAAGTAGCCCAGACAAAATTTTTTATGATATGAACAAAATTATTTGAATTCTAAATGCTCCCATCCCATGCGATAGCTGCACAGGGTTTGGCCGACTTAGGTTTTCTTTTGAGGATGTAAATAGATTGTAGATAAATGCTCAAATGAAAGTTTATTATTATGATGTGTTATTGATAGACTGCAGATTTCTTAAGTTTTTTTAAAAACCATTCGGCAAGAAATTGTATTGAAAAGTTGATAAGGGGGCACCCTTTAAGAACTGTATTACTATAACACACAACCTAGTAATACAGTTTTTTTTTTTTTTTTTTTTTTTTTTTTTTTTAAATATTGTTTAAAAAAAACCAAAAAACTGTATTACTAGGTTGTGTGTTATATCTACATTAATGAAATGAAAATTATTAAATTTAACTTATTTTTTAAGTGAACTATTAATAATGGAATGAAGATAAATGAAAATTATTAAACTTAACTCATTTAAGTGAACTATTAATTTGTTTAAAATAATAAAATTAAAATTTAACTTATTTTTGTTTAATAAAAGTTAACATATTTCCTTACGGATGTGAACTATTATTAATTCGCCTGTTATTTCTAAATTAATGTAAATTATCAAATTTAATTTATTTACTTACTGAACTATTATTAATTTGTAATATTTCTACATTAATGAAATGAATATTGTTAAATTTAACTTATTTGCTTTACTGGAACTATTAAAGCAAAACAAAAAATACTTAAAAACTAATTTGTGGTACTTGTGATATTTTGGTAACTTATGTGACGTCGTCACGTAAGTTACCGTTTTCATTGTCTTTCCATTGTGTCCTATATTATCTCAGAAGTTCAAAAGCAAATTTCACAGACTTAAACATAAAAATAGGATATTATTAATAGATTTTTGTTAAATTATTGTTTAGCATGTGGACATGAATACATTAAAATATACAAATCTGTCACGTAAGTTACAGAGGGATAAGCAATGTGTAACGCCACAGTACATATAAGTATTTCAGTTTGGATGGGTTTTTGTTATATGGAATCTTGATTGACACATTTTTGCTTTGTAAAAATGTATTGAATGCAAGGATAAACTGTAAAAGTAACCTTTTTGGGACAATCTTTTAAAGACAGTAAAAATACTGTTTTATACTCTGCTACATCTTCATGTTATTTCAACATTTTTTAGTAAGTTATTTCAAACGGATGTCTTTGATTTTTGAATGGAGTAAACTAGCAACATAAAATTTACGATTCATTTCTATAAGAATAAATTAGTTTTTGGTCGTGATGGACCACTTTACATGAAATGGGCCAAATGCAGAAAATTGTATTAAAGGACAATATTGGTGTCAGTCATTATCACATATGTGATAGAACTGGTTAAACACTTTCCAAATATAATATAATTTTAACAATCGAAGTGTCAAAAGCGAAAGGAAAACACTTGTTATCGTTCTATATATCTGACTGAAGTGACCAGATACATGGGCGATTTTCTGCTCACTAATAATTCCTTCGAAGACAAAAACCAAACAAATTCTGATGATTTTCTGATATTTACTTGGTGAGTTGTTAATCTTAAGCAGTTGTTACCCTCCACAGCTACATGATGGAATATTAAAAGACAGTTAAGTACATAGTTGGGGTATATGCAATTGCCTGATTTGAGATTGATAAAGACGATAAGTTTGACAACCAGCAGAAGTACATCTTTGACCATCCTCGGTTACCCAGTGTATCATTCCGTTCTACTCCACTATACCCTGGGTTTATCCATAGGGTTTCCACCATTTCATATTATCTGCCCTGGCAGATTGTGATATTTTTATCGTCCAATCCCATAAAGCGTTACTCAGTCCGTTCTTTCACACTTTGCAAATTATATGTCATTGGGAAAAATACCTTCTGCATAGTAGAAAAATCAGTGTCATTTAAGAATTTCATGACAGAACTTTCCCTGCCATTGCCATCTTTTTCTGTGCATATCAATTCTATTTTATTATACGCCCACATTTTCATGTGGACGTATTATGTCGTCGCCCCTGTCCGTCCGGACGTACGTCCGTCCGTCCGTCCGTCCACAATTTGTTTGTGGACTCTCTACAGGTCACAATTCTTATCCGATTTTGACGAAACTTGAAATATAGGTTTATCCCCGAAAGATCTCGGTTCCTTTCGATATTGGCATGTATCGGATCAAAACTTCATGGATTATGGCCCCTGATTGTACGAAAAATCACGTTTTTAGCTTGTGGACCCTATAGAGATCACAATTTTGATTCAATTTTGATGAAACTTGAAATTCATGGTTATAACCCAAAGATCTTGCTTCCTTTCGATATTTGCGGCTATCGGAATGTAATTTCCTGAATTATGGCCCCTGATTGTCCGAAAAATCACCCTTTTTAGCTTGTGGTCCCTCTGGAGGTCACAATTATTATTCGATTTAAAAAACCGTCTGATTATATCACCGTTACACCCTAAGGAGGGTTGAGTTCGAATTTCGTGAAAATCGGACCAAAATTGCCATACAAAATGGCCGCCGTTTGTACGCGAATACTGTTAAAAAATGGTATATCAAGGTTGTGAAACCTGTGGAGGTCACAATTTTGATTCGATTTTGATGAAACTTGAAATTCATGGTTATAACCCAAAGATCTTGCTTCCTTTCGATATTTGCGCATATCGGATCGTAACTTCCTGAATTATGGCCCCTGATTATACGCAAAATCCCCTTTTTTTTAGCTTGGAGGTCACAATTATTATCCGATTTAAAAAAACGTTTGATTATATTACCGTTACACCGTAAGGAAGGTTGAGTTCGAATTTCGGGAAAATCAGACCAAAATTGCCATACAAAATGGCCACCGTTTGTACGTGAATACTGTTAAAAAATGGTATATCAAGGTTGTGGACCCTGTAAAGGTCACAATTTTAATTTGATTTTGATGAAACTTGAAATTCATGGTTATAACCCAAAGATCTTGGTTCTTTTCGATATTTGCGAATATCGGAGCGTAACTTCCTGAATTATGGCCCCTGGTTATACGCAAAATCACCCTTTCTTTAGCTTGTGGTCCCTCTGGAGGTCACAATTATTATCCAATTTAAAAAAACGTTTGATTATATCATCGTTACACTGTAAGGAAGGTTGAGTTTGAATTTCGGGAAAATCGGACCAAAATTGACAGACAAAATGGCCACCGTTTGTACGCGAATACTGTTAAAAAAATGATATATCATGGTTGTGGACCCTGTATAGGTCACAATTTTAATTCGATTTTGATGAGTTCTAATTTCTTGAAAATTGCCGGACGAAATGGTCGCCGTTTGTACGCGAATAGTGTAAAAATATGGTATATCATGGTTGTGGACTCTCTACAGGTCACAATTCTTATCCGATTTTGATGAAAAGTCACATTTCTAGGTTGTGTACCGTCACACCATAATCATTGTCGGTTTCGAATTTCATTAATATCAGACTGGAACTGACCAACTAAATGGCTGCTCCCAATACAGTATGAAATACAGGACTTAAAGATGTAGGAAAAATCACTTTCGGTATTGCTTGTTCTCTGTCCATCTCTCGAAAATGTGGGCGTATCCTGCCTGGCAGTGCCAGCCTATCTTTAAATCTTTTACAAACTTTCTCATAATTGACCAAACAAGACGCAATATTGTTTGTAAACAGTGTAATTCTATGACATAAAAAATGACGCTAAAGAGTCTACATAGGACTACAATCAGATAGTTTGAAATTGTGGAAACCCAGAACGGAATGAGTACACTGGGAAACAGAGGATGATCTTTGACATGATTCAGAGAATCATAAGGAAGAGAAGTTTCACAACCAGCAGAAGTACATGGAGATGAATTTATATAAGCTATGGCTTGTTTTCAGATCCACAATATCAATATTGTAAATAATCTTGATATATAGAAATAAAATATTGTTTAAACCAGCTTTGACATGATTCAGACAATTGAACTGCTATCTGAAGATACTCAGCAACTTAAACTAGACTTTTGCTTTCGATCTACTTGCAAAGGACATGCTATACTCCATAATTAAGTCTGATGATTTGGAAGTGAGAGAAACCTGCTCTGAAGAAAGTTCTGGTGATCAGCAAGGGGAAGTCACTGAAGAAACTGTTAAAGAAAATCACCACTATTAAAACTTTAAAGCTACATATTGGTCAGAACTAATCCACCTTTCTCAAAGTGGAATTTGTAAACCTGAACTCACATAGGACTATTCTGACCAGGAACTGTGGGAAGCATTGCTGAATGGTACCAAGCTGGATGTACCTGAAGTTTCTTCACACTCTCCGAGTGTTGAACCCATTGTGAAGCTGATGTCTGGGGGCTTTCCATACTGTATACGGACGAGAAGCAAGGCACAAACATATCGTGAATAGAGTTCTAAGGCGCAAAACGAGACCCCTTTTTTGCTTCTAAATGTTATTACGATGAAATTTATGATGAACATTTTATCTGAGCTTGCATGATCTTTGACTCCTTACAATGTACATGTGTTTTGATGCAAAAACTTGGGATTTTAAAAGATACTATAATGATTTAGTTCTTAAAAAAGGGGTCTCATTTTGCGACTTAGAACTTTAGTGGGGAATTAATAGCTAAATAAGCTTAAATTAGAATTGATTAGAACTTTAGCGGGGAATTAATAGCTAAATAAGCTTAAATTAGAATTGATTAATTTTTCCACCAGATTTCGACAAGTTAATTTTACAATATTCTTACAATGTTACCCAAATGCAAAGTAGGGTGCATCTATAGCCCTTCGATTTTTGAAAAATTTCAGATACCCTCGTTCATGTTTCTAATCTGTTCCTTTTTATACGCCCACATTGAAACTACTTTTTTGTTTAAGGAGAAGCCTATTGATTTTCAGCTATTTCTGATAATTACTGCCAGAATTATGGCCCTTGATCACATCGAAAAATCCTGTGGAAGTTTTAGAGGCCAAAGTAAATACCCGATTGACTTTTAATTTACACACACTGTTTAAGGTCATGAGACGAAGATGCCCATTGATTTTGAGCGATTTCAAATAATTACTTCCAGAGTTATCTCCCTTGATCACTTTAAAAAAACCTTGTGATGCTATATAGAGGCCAAACTTAGCATCCGATTGACTTCAGATTGATATACAGAGTTTAAGGTGTTGAAACGAACAAGTATTTTGATTTTCAATGAAATTTGATAACTGAACAGCTAAATCCATGATATTAAATGTTTCCTATACTAATTGTTAGCGTGGAGCAAAACTTTATAAAGATAGGCTGGCACTGCCAGGCAGGATACGCCCACATTTTTGAGAGATGGATAGAGAACAAGCAAAACCGAAAGTGACTTTTCCTCATTAAGTCCTGTATTTCATACTGTATTGGGAGCAGCCATTTTGTTGGTCAGTTCCAGTCTGATATTAATGAAATTCGAAGCCGACAATGATTATGGTGTGACGGTACACAACCTAGAAATGTTACTTTTCGTCAAAATCGGATAAGAATTGTGACCTGTAGAGAGTCCACAACCATGATATACCATATTTTTACACCATTCGCGTACAAACGGCGACCATTTCGTCCGTCAATTTTGGTACGATTTCACGAAATTCGAACTCAACCTTTCTTACGGTGCAACAGTAATATAATCAGAGTTTTTTTTTAAAATCAGATAATAATTGTTCAAGAGATAGACAGAGAACAAGCAATATCGAAAGTGATTTTTCCTACAATCAAAGGCCATAATTCATTAAGTTACAATTTGATATGCGCAAATATCGAAAAGAATAAAGATCTTTAGGTTATAAACAAGCATTTCAGGTTTCATCAAAATCGAATTATAAATGTGACTTCTACAGGGTCCACAACCTTGATATACCATATAAGATCTTTGGGTTATAACCATGCATTTCAAGTTTCATCAAAATCGAATTAAAATTGTAACCTCTACAGGGTCCACAACCATGATATACAATTTTTTAACAGTATTCGAGTACAAATGGCGTCCATTTTGTATGGCAATTTTGGTCCGATTTTCCCGAAATTCGAACTCAACCTTCCTTACGGTGTAACGGTAATACTATCAACCGTTTTATTAAATCGGATA
This sequence comes from Patella caerulea, assembly GCA_036850965.1. Classification (NCBI taxonomy): domain Eukaryota; kingdom Metazoa; phylum Mollusca; class Gastropoda; family Patellidae; genus Patella; species Patella caerulea. The sequence continues at coordinate 40,143,330 of JAZGQO010000001.1, read as the reverse complement.
CAGGGTCCACAACCTTGATAACCATTTTTTAACAGTATTCACGTACAAACGGCGCCATTTTGTATGGCAATTTTCGTCCGATTTTCCCGAAATTCGAACTCAACCTTCCTTAGGGTGTAACGGTGATATAATCAAACGTTTTTATACGCCCACATTATGTCGTCGCCCCTGTCCGTCCGGACGGACGTCCGTCCGTCCACAATTTGTTTGTGGACTTTCTACAGGTCACAATTCTTATCCGATTTTGACGAAACTTGAAATATAGGTTTATCCCCAAAAGATCTCTGCTGCTTTCGATATTGGCATGTATCGGATCAAAAACTTCATGGATTATGGCCCCTGATTGTACGAAAAATCACGTTTTTAGCTTGTGGACCCTGTAGAGGTCACAATTTTGAACCGATTTTGATGAAACTTGACATACATGTTTGTAACCCAAAGATCTTAGTTCCTTTCGATATTTGCGGCTATCGTAATGTAATTTCCTGAATTATGGCCCCTGATTGTCCGAAAAATCACCCTTTTTAGCTTGTGGTCCCTCTGGAGGTCACAATTATTATTCGATTTAAAAAAACGTTTGATTATATCACCGTTACACCCTAAGGAGGGTTGAGGTCGAATTTCGGGAAAATCGGACCAAAATTGCCATAAAAAATGGCCGCCGTTTGTACGTGAATACTGTTAAAAAATGGTATATCATGGTTGTGGACCCTGTGGAGGTCACAGTTTTAATTCGATTTTGATGAAACTTGAAATTCATGGTTATAACCCAAAGATCTTGGTTCCTTTCGATATTTTTGCGCATATCGGATGGTAACTTCCTGAATTATGGCCCCTGATTATACGCAAAATCGCCTTTTTTTTAGCTTGGAGGTCACAATTATTATCCGATTTAAAAAAACGTTTGATTATATTACTGTTAGACCGTAAGGAAGGTTGAGTTTGAATTTCGGGAAAATCAGACCAAAATTGCCATACAAAATGGCCGCCGTTTGTACGCGAATACTGTTAAAAAATGGTGTATCAAGGTTGTGGACCCTGTAAAGGTCACAATTTTAATTATATTTTGATGAAACTTGAAATTCATGGTTATAACCCAAAGATCTTGGTTCTTTTCGATATTTGCGCATATCGGATCGTAACTTTCTGAATTATGGCCCCTGGTTATACACAAAATCCCCCTTTCTTTAGCTTGTTGTCCCTCTGGAGGTCACAATTATTATCCTGTTTAAAATAACGTTTGATTATATCACCGTTACACCGTAAGGAAAGTTGAGTTTGAATTTCGGGAAAATCGGACCAAAATTGACAGACAAAATGGCCGCCGTTTGTACGCGAATACTGTTAAAAAAATGATATATCATGGTTGTGGACCCTATATAGGTCTCAATTTTAATTCGATTTTGATGAGGAAGGTTGATTTCAAATTTCGTGAAAATCGTACCAATATTGCCGGACGAAATGGTCGCCGTTTGTACGTGAATAGTGTAAAAATATGGTATATCATGGTTGTGGACTCTCTACAGGTCACAATTCTTATCCGATTTTGATGAAAAGTCACATTTCTAGGTTGTGTACCGTCACACCATAATCATTGTCGGCTTCGAATTTCATGAATATCAGACTGGAACTGACCAACTAAATGTCTGCTCCCAATACAGTATGAAATACAGGACTAAATGATGTAGGAAAAATCACTTTCGGTATTGCTTGTTCTCTGTCCATCTCTCGAAAATGTGGGCACATCCTGCCTGGCAGTGCCAGCCTATCTTTTTTAGCTTGTGGTCCCTCTGGAGGTCACAATTATTATCCAATTTAAAAAAACGTTTGATTATATTACCGTTACACCGTAAGGAAGGTTGAGTTCGAATTTCGGGAAAATCGGACCAAAGTTGCTATACAAAATGGCCGCCGTTTGTACGCGAATACTGTTAAAAAATGGTATATCCAGGTTGTGGACCCTGTAAAGGTCACGATTTTAATTCGATTTTGATGAAACTTGAAATTCATGGTTATAACTAAAAGATCTTGGTTCTTTTCGATATTTGCGCATATCGGATCGTAACTTCCTGAATTATGGCCCCTGGTTATACGCAAAATCCCCCTTTCTTTAGCTTGTGGTCCCTCTGGAGGTCACAGTTATTATCCTGTTTAAAATAACGTTTGATTATATCACCGTTACACCGTAAGGAAGGTTGAGTTCGAATTTCGGGAAAATTGAACCAAAATTAACAGACAAAATGGCCGCCGTTTGTACGCGAATACTGTTAAAAAAATGGTATATCATGGTTGTGGACCCTGTATAGGTCACAATTTTAATTCGATTTTGATGAGGAAGGTTGATTTCTAATTTCGTGAAAATCATACCAAAATTGCGTTTGTATATGCGAATAGTGTAAAAATATGGTATATCATGGTTGTGGGCTCTCTACAGGTCACTATTCTTATCCGATTTTGACGAAAAGTCACATTTCTAGGTTGTGTACCGTCACACCATAATCATTGTCGGCTTCGAATTTCATGAATATCAGACTGGAACTGACCAACTAAATGGCTGCTCCCAATACAGTATGAAATACAGGACTTAATGATGAAGGAAAAATCACTTTCGGTATTGCTTGTTCTCTATCCATCTCTCGAAAATGTGGGCGTATCCTGCCTGGCAGTGCCAGCCTATCTTTTTAAATCGGATAATAATTTTGACCTCCAGAGGGACCACAAGCTAAAAAGGGCGATTTTTCGGACAATCAGGGGCCATAATTCAGGAAGTTACGATCCGATGGCCGCAAATATCGAAAGGAACCAAGATTTTGGGGTTATAAACATGCATGTCAAGTTTCATCAAAATCGGTTCAAAATTGTGACCTCTATAGGGTCCACAAGCTAAAAACATGATATTTCGTACAATCAGGGGCCATAATCCATGAAGTTCCGATCCGATACATGCCAATATCGAAAGGAACCGAGATCTTATGGGGATAAACCTATATTTCAAGTTTCGTCAAAATCAGATAAGAATTGTGACCTGTAGAGAGTCCACAAACAAATTGTGGACGGACGGACGGACAGGGGCGACGACATAATACGTCCACATGAAAATGTGGGCGTATAAAAACGACAAATCAGTGCTGGAAAAAATGACAGGCACCAGAGGTTTTGTGCCTGACAAAGCATGAATCTATGCCTTTACATTGCCAGTGACGGGTGTCTTATTTGCAGGCTTGTGTATGTAGCCTACTCATAAAATTTAATTGGTGTGTCTTGTATTTTGAATGTTGAAGCCACACAGATATAAGTTTTTATATACAACTAGAAATCATGTTGACAAAAGATAAGATAATTGTTTTTGACAACAGTTATTTTTATAGATAAAATGTACCAGGCTAGTAACTTGCTTAAACCCTATACTAATATCCTGAACCAAATTTAAGCATTCACAAGTGACATTTAATCCTCATGTAGGTGGGGTGGTGGGATATAGATAGGGTGCTAGAGGTTGGTTGGCCATTCTTGCTATACATATAATAGTTCAAAAATAGCTAATCAAAAAAGAATATATTCAAAATTTCAGTCAAATTACTTTATTCTGATCAACGTTAAGAGATTTTGCTTTGAAGTTGTGACAAGATCGTCCTGTGCTCCCTATACTTTTGAAAATATATACTAGTGTAGCGGTAATATAATTTATGTTTTCATGTTTTGCAGATTGGTGATCAGATCTTATATAAGCACTTATATTGATGCCCAATATTGAAATGAATTTATGTTCCATTGTGTTGTTGGCATTACTGCCACTGGCGACAGCAGATTTGACAGGTAGCAATCATTATCTCCATTTGATTAGATTCATATACATGTATAATACATAGGACATTAATATGGGATCCGATTTCAAAGCAGCAAGACATATATATATATATATATATATGTGATTACATGTATATATCTTCTAGTTGTTCCTATAAAATGACTGATACTCAACTATTGTCACTCGCCAAATTTTTATGCTTTTTTTCTCTTAAACAACCGCATATGATTGTATCAAGGTTTGAAATAATGGTGAAAGCTGCTGTAAATGTTTTATTTAACCAGTTGGTATTGTTCAGTTTGTCCTCAGTGGCATGCAATTACTTTTCACAGAGTTGTTGCCTGTATCAATAAAAAGTTTTTAAACTTTCTTCCAGTACCTGAGTAAGAGATTTTTTAGCTCCACTTTATGTGGATGTATATTGTTGTTGTCCCTGTCCGTCCATCCACAATTTATTTGTGTACAGTCTACAGGTCACAATTTTTACCTGATGTTTTTTTGATATTGGTATTTATCGGACTGTTACTTCATGGATTATGGACCCTGATTGTACGAAAAATCATGCAATTAAGTTGTGGTACAAGGAGCGGCCCTTACGTCAGATTTTTACAAAATTCAAACTCAACTGTCATTAAAACCGAAAGATTATGGTTCGAACACTTCCTGGACTATGGCCGCTGATTTTATGAAAACTCACATTGTTGTCCCCCGCCCTTCGAAGAAAGCTGGGGGACTATTAAAATGGGTTCGTCCGTCTGTCTGTCTGTCCGTCTGTCCGTCACACTTTTTGCGACACAATAACTCTCTTCCTAATTGAGCTAGAATGTTCAAACTTGGTGTATGTGTTTATTAGGTCAATGCCTTGATGGAGTTAGAAGATGAGCATTTTCCATTTAGGGTAAGCAGAGATAAGCAATTTGATTGGTTGATGCTTTGGGACACGATAACTTTAGTTCTAATTAAGTGGGATTGATGAAACTTGGTATATAGTTTCATTTTACAGTAATACCTTGACTAAGTTCGATAATGTGCATTTTCTGCTCAGGGTAAGCAGAGCGATACCCAATTTGATTGGTCGAGACTTTGGAACACAATAATTCTCCTTCTAATTGAGTTAAAATGTTCAAACTTGGTGTATATGCTTATTAGGTCAATGCCTTGATGGAGTTCGAAGATGAGCATTTTCCGCTTAGGGTAAGCAGAGATAAGCAATTTGATTGGTTGATGCTTTGGGACAGGATAACTTTAGTTCTAATTAAGTGAGAGTGATGAAACTTGGTGTATATTTTCATTACAGTAATACCCTGACTAAGTTCGATAATGAGCATTTTCTGCTCAGGGTAAGCAGAGCGATATGCAATTTGATTGGTCGAGACTTTGGAACACAATAATTCTCCTTCTAATTGAGTTAAAATGTTCAAACTTGGTGTATATGCTTATTAGGTCAATGCCTTGATGGAGTTCGAAGATGAGCATTTTCCGCTTAGGGTAAGCAGAGATAAGCAATTTGATTGGTTAATGCTTTGGGACAGGATAACTTTAGTTCTAATTAAGTGAGAGTGATGAAACTTGGTGTATATTTTCATTACAGTAATACCCTGACTAAGTTCGATAATGAGCATTTTCTGCTCAGGGTAAGCAGAGCGATATGCAATTTGATTGGTCGAGACTTTGGAACACAATAATTCTCCTTCTAATTGAGTTAAAATGTTCAAACTTGGTGTATATGCTTATTAGGTCAATGCCTTGATGGAGTTTGAAGATGAGCATTTTCCGCTTAGGGTAAGCAGAGATAGGCAATTTGATTGGTTGATGCTTTGGGACACGATAACTTTAGTTCTAATATAAAGTGAGAGTGATGAAACTTGGTGTATAGTTTCATTACAGTAATGCCTTGACTAAGATCGATAATGAGCATTTTCTGCTCAGGGTAAGCAGAGAGATAAGCAATTTGATTTACCGAGACTTTGGAACACAATAACTCTAATTGAGTTAAAATGTTCAAAATTGGTGTGTATGCTTATTAGGTGATGGAGTTCGAAGATGAGCATTTTCTGCTTAGGGTAGGCAGAGATAAGCAATTTGATTGGTTGATACTTTGGGACAAGATAACTTAGGTTCATCTTGATTGATGATTTGTATGCCAATACAATGACTGCATTCTCATTCAGTAATGGATTCGACAGTAACAGTGTAGAGAAACGATTGACGCAGACACGAGGGCCCTTTCCCTTGGCCAGAGGGGCCCTTTTGTCAAGCATTGGGGCCCTTTTGTCTGCCTTTAGGATCCCTCTAACTAGGGTACATTTTCATTTTTCTCATCAGTTTTAGCATTTTTCTTTATAAAACACTTTTGGATGACACTTCGTGTACAGTTTGATTGTTTGATACATTTGACGCAGACACGAGGGCCCTTTCCCTTGGCCAGAGGGGCCCTTTTGTCAAGCATTGGGGCCCTTTTATCTGCCTTTAGGGTCCCCCTAACTAGGGTTCATTTTCATTTTTCTCATCGGTTTTAGCATTTTTCTTTGTAAAACACTTTTGGATGACACTTTGTGTACAGTTTGATTGCTTGATACTTTTGAAAAAAATAAATGTGCGATTAATTAATATGTGTCATCTATTTATTTTGGGATTTCGGCGGGGGACATCAGCCTCACTGTTGGCTTGTTACATCTAGTTTGTTGACCTTCAAGATGACAAATTTTTTTTATCCGATTTTCAAAAGCTAATAATAAACATATCAGTCTTACAGCCTAATGACGGTTGAGATCGAATTTTGTGACAATCTGACAGAAGCTGGCTGACAAAATGCCTGCACTTTGTCTTCAAATAGCGTAATACCAAGGTTGTGAACCCTGTAGCTCAATGTATGAAAAATCATGTTTTTTGCTTGTTGTTCCTCTAGACGTCACAATTTTTATCTGATTTAGAAGAAATTCACAATTTTCCATTTTTACACCATAATGGCAGTTTGAGTTTGAATTTCATTAAGATCTGATCAAAACACTGCCCAGGCAAAAAGCTTGTGGATCCTGTAGAGATCACATTTTTTTATCCGATTTCAATGGAACTTAAAATATATGTTTATATCCCAAAGATTTTGGTTCCTATTGATACTTGTTCATATTGGATGGTAACTTCCTGAATTCGGTATTTCTCCTGATTTTATGTAAAATGGCTTTTTTTTTAGTTTGTTCTCTGTCAATCTCTATGTTTTGTCTTTCAGTTGATGTACAACCATGTGCACTACCTATGGAGCCTAACACTACAACTGGTAGTATTGTTATCACCAACTCCACGGCTGAAGTCAATGAAACCTGTACAATAACTATACCTAACATTGAAAAAAGTGAACAGATATCACTTTATCTACACCAGCTGAAATCTCCCAGTCCTAATTTGTTTTATGTCTATGATGGGGTGTACAATTCAATGCTTAATGATACCAATACCAAACTTCTTTATAACTCAACAGGAAAAACAGGTACATTGGTCATTCCATGTCCAGTGGACCAAATTACGGAAAATTGGGAACGTGACCCCCTTTAAATAAATTATAAAAAACATATGTTATAGTACATGGACTTAAGCTAACAGATACAAAGTTATACCCCTTTTTTAGGCCAAAAATTTGCCTAGATATGGCCGTTTAACATTAGGTTACTGAAACGGATCATAAATTCAGTAATTTTTGTTCAGGTTTTTGGATGCTTTAAACTCACATTTCTAATAGAAGTAGATTATACCAAAAGTTGTCTAAGATTACAAAGTAAGAGAGTTCTACTCCTATTAGAAATGTGAGTTTAAAGCATCTAAAAACCTGAAAAAATTACTGAAATTTCAGATTTCTTAGTTTAACTTTTAAGGCCATATACTTGACATATTTTTTATAATTTTTTTTTTTTTGGGGGGGGGGGTCATGTTCCCACCATTGGTCCAATTGATATGGAATGACCCACATAGAATTTTGTTGATTGGACAATAAATGTACTTTGTCCTAATAGCATAGGGGGATTGGATGGCATATGCCCACTGTATTATAAGTACCAGTAAACTGGCATGGTTTTGATTCCCCAGTTGTATGTGACAAGGGGTTTTCTCTGGATCCTCCCACTGCCAAAGATCCCTACACGCAAGCGAATTATTGAAATAAAATTGAATTTGAACCATGTATTAGTCCTGAAATGACCTAATTTGGGTTGAGATGACATTAAACCCCATATGTCTCTCCCTCTTAAAAGCATAGTTATGGCCCGTACACTTTTTATGCATCCACATTCATAATGTGGACGTAAATTATGCCGTCACCCCTAGCTGTGTGTGTGTGTGTGTGTGTATGTATGTGGGTGTGTCTGTATGTGTGTGGATCTGTGGGTCGCCTACAGGGCACAATTCTTGCTGGATTTTTTTCAAACTTTGTATACTTATTCTTTATACCCTAAGGAAGATCCCTATTGTTTTGGATGCATGCCCGACCCCCAAGGGCAGAACCACGCCCATTTCTTGTATTTTTTGTTTGTTGCCTACAGGCCACATTCCTTAACGTATTATTTTAAAACTTTGCATACTTATTCTTTATGTTCTCTTTGTGTGTCTCTGTGTCGCCTACAGACCATAATTCTTAACCGATCATTTTGAAACCTTACATACTTATTATTATACCCTAAGGATGACCTCTATTGCATTGGGTGCAGAGCCACGCCCATTTCTTGTATTTGTTTGTTTACAGACTGCATTTCTTAACGTATCATCTTGAAACTTTGCATGCTTATTCTTTATACCTTAAGGCGCCTAAGGAACACCCCTATCATTTCGGGTGCATGCCCACCCCCCATGGACAGTGCCACGCCCATTTTCTTTTTGTGTGTCACCTATAGGCCACAATTCTTAATCGATCGTCTTGAAAATTTTTAATACTTATTCCGTATACCCTAAGGCTGACCTTTATTATTTTTGGTGCATGCCCGATCCCCTGGGACAGAGCCACGCCCAATGTTTTTTGTCTTGTGTTTCGCCTACAGCCCGCGATTCGTAACAGATCCTTTTAAAACTTATTCCTTATACCCTTAGGATGACCCCTATTGTTTTTTGATGAATGCCCAACCCCCAGTGGCAGAGCCAGATACCCATTTCTACTTCGTGTCTGTGTGTGTTGTCACATGCCACGATTCATACTGGATCTTCTTTAAACTTTGGATATGTATTCTTTATAGCCTAAGGACAACAACTGCATGTCCCGACCCCCCAGTCACGCCCAATTTTTGTGTTTGTCGTTTACAGGCAGTAATTCTGAATGAATAAGCTTGGTACATGGCATATGTATTCCATAATGGATCGTCTTTAAACTTTATATGTATTCCTTATGTTCTGACCCCCAGCCACGCCCAATTTTTGCATTTGTCGTTTGCAGGCAGCAATTCTAAATGAATCAGCTTGGTACATGGCCCTTGCTTAGAGTCTTGTCAATGTGTCAGTCAGTGTTATTTATAAAATGGGAATCCTATCTACTGCTTGAATGACCTCGTTGCTCAGCTAGTTTGCTTTCTACTTAAGTTTAGGTTATTTTGAACATTATATTGTTCAAAATTAATGACACTTACTTTCATTTTGAGAGTGATAATACTGATAATGCCATTTTAGGACCAGTTTGGATGGTTATCTTTTCGAATGTATCAACCATTGTCTTTAATCGTACTGATAATGATGTTGAGAATATCACCATTGACTTTGATTCAGAAAGTAAGTTATATTATATAAGGCTATACAAAAATAATATTCTGGTTCTCAGACAATCCTCCCCACAGAGAATACTTTCAGTCCTCTCTCTAAACGTCATAGTTATCCGGGAAATATACAGCAATTTGATCATAACAAAAGACTGATTGACAGAAAAATGGTGGATAAACAAATTAACAAACGATTATCCACTACTGTTTGTGATTGTCATTAGTTTTCAAATCTGTTTTGTTGACTGACAACCTGTCTTTAATGATGCAGCGGGATCTGAGAACCAGATTATTTTTTTTGTGGCCTAGCTAACTATGATAATTGTAACTAAATCTGCCAAGCAGATATAAAAGCTTTCATATTTACAGTGAAATATTGCTATTAAGACCAGATTGAAGACTGATAACCGTGTTTGGGAGCTAATCTATTATCTAATGAAACAGGCTAAGCAAGACAGGCATAGTGTGCTATGAGGGAAATTTTGCCCAAACAGCAGCGCTACGGCCTACTTTTATATTGAATTCCAACTGTCAAGGGATCTGTTACATGCACACCAATTTGTACACAGGACCACAGTTTCATGTCCCATCCAAGTTAATATCCTTGTCATAGAATCAGATGTCTGTCACATGTATGTTCAGTTTTATATTAATGCTTAATACATTAACATAGGACATATATCTATTCATTTTGGTGTTTACAAGACATGGACTTATTGACCATTCAAAAAGCTGTGCGCGGCAATCTTCTCTTTGGAATTATATATTAAGTGTAGTTTAATGGTCGAGTGCGAGACGTTAAGTAATACTTTCCATGAAATACTTCACTCGGGTACACTATTTCAACTAGTATGAATAATGTATGGTTGGCACATTGCCGGTACCATTATTTGAAATAATGATACGCCAACATCAAAGGATAACCTCACATCTGTATTTTAGTATGGGTTATGGGTTGATCTATGGTAGACTGATGCAAATAGAATGATCAAAAAATAAATGGATCAAAATGGTAATCAGATTTTAATTAGATTGGAAACTGATTTTGGATTCATTTCATTTTATTTCTACTAATTTATATTTCAGAGTGTGTGCAAACTGTATCATCAGGGGAGATAAGTCCTCCACATTTTCTACCTGACACAGCAGATTTGAGCTGTTCATATGATTTAAACCAGACGTTGGAGAGTTCATATGTTGGTGTCTTATCATTTTTAACATTTGATATCTCTGATGGAAGTATCATGATGGACAATAGCACAAGATATAGCGGTAATCAACTAATTTAATTTTAGGGTCACATTTTTGGTTCAAGTATATTGTAGCTAAAGTTGCCCCTGCCCCACCCATTAAATGTAGTATTACACAACTTATGTAATCGGGAAGGTTAATGTTTGATCACAACTATAATTTAAGTATTTTTTGTAAATTTATGAAAGTAACGGCTTTGACCTTTATACATGGATACATGTACATCATGTATCATTACTGCCTAATGTATGACATATATTGCTATTTAATCAAATAGTAAATCCTTGTTTTCTACTTATTGCTGTCTTTCATTGTAGGTTCTACATTACCCAAAGACACTTTCTTGACCAAGCCAGATGTTAATGTGGATTTGTCTTTAAAGAAATCCAATAAAAGTCAGACATTTAGTGGTTTATTGTCACAAGTTGTGAAAGGTAAGTTTGCTCAAACATAGCTACCAAGCAACCAGATCTTTCTTTTGCAATCCAGTTTATTTCCTTGTTGTGTCCAAAATAATTGAGGGGGGTTGGGATGGCCTAGTGGTCTAGAGTGCCACGCTTCGAACTCTAGCTGGCCGGTCACCTCGGGTTTAGATCCAAATGTGGCATGGAGATAGGGGAGCTTCTCAACCTCGTGGGTTTACTCCGGGCACTCCGGTTTCCTCCCACTGCTAAAGACCCCAACGCGCAAGCGAAATATTGAAATAAAATTAAACTGAAATGAAGTAGTTTGTGTCGAGTGGACGTTAAACCCCATATCTCTCTCTCCAAAATAATTGGGGGATCACGTGGCTAAGTGGGTAAGACGCTGGCTCGCTAGCCTGGATGTCAAGTGTTAGATCACTGCATTGGCTGAGAAAGTTTATCCTGATTTTCTGGCTTTGTTCTTCCATGTCAGTGATGCAGGATGGAGGGCCTGACCAGGACGGCTGTCTAGTTGTCGGAGGGCACGAAAAACCGAGGTCCAGTGTACACATTGGCGTGACTGTAAAAGATCCCTAGGGAGTTGGAATTTGATATAAGAGTAGGTTGTAGCACCGCTGCCTGGGCAAAATTTCCCTCATAGCACACCAAGTTCGATAATGAACATTTTCTTGTGATCGCAAGCCAAGCAAAAAGCAATTTGATTGGTTGAGACCTTGGAACACAATAACCCTCATTTTAATTGAGTTAGAATGTTCACACTTGGCGTTAGTGTCTGTTAGGTGAATGCCTTCATGGAGTTCGAAGATGAGAATTTTTATACACCCACAAGGAAATGCGGTCATAAATTTTCAGCGATTTCTGATAATTAGTGCCAGAGTTATGGCCCTTGATCACTTCAAAAAATCTTGTGGATGCTCTAGAGGCCAAAGTTAATATCATATTGACTTTAAATTGAAACACAGTCTTTAAGGTCATGAGACAAAGAAGCCTATTGATTTCTAGCGATATCCAATTATTACTGCCAGAGTTATGACCAGGGCTTCCACTTCAAAATTTTCCCAACCGGTCATTTTTCTCACGGAGAAAGTGGTGCTATTTTAAGCACATAATAAGAAGCCAAAAACTACATGCTATCGGAATGTCGATCGACTTTAATTGGGTCAAGGACAGTCACACAAAAAATCAATCTCACATCGACATTTATATACCCACCCACCTATCCCCCTAATGAATAAAAGAACACATGTAATCAATTATTATCATTTAGTTATTTATACATTCATAAAGTATAACAATAGCAAGATGCATTCATTTATCGAAAGTCCAGTATTTTCTTAATTTATTTACGACATCACCTGTATATACTCGTCGGTTTCTACAGGATTTCCATTTCTGTAAAGCACATGCCAGTTGAAATTCTGCAAGTGGTGGCCCCTTCATAGAAATTCTCATTAATTCGTCAAGAATTTTCATGCTCAAGGAACATTGTAACTTGGTTTTAATTATGTTTTGGTGCTAGAATCCCGGTTCTCAGTGGCGTACGTGACATAATTCGGCGGTTGACTATTTTCTCCATACACGGGGAAAAAGTAGTTCCGAATGATTAGCACACGTAAATAATTCAAAGTAATACACATGTACAATAATTAACACAATTCTTAAACTTATCAATTTATTAACTCGTATTGATATTTTGAGAGCTCAAATAATATTGTGCTAGTATTTTAACTCTATAACATGTAAAGATATTTGCACATATTTCAAAATGGCGGCGATCGTAAAAGCTCATTGTTTTAACCAAATAACGTCTATCAATTGTTATATAAATGGATTAAAAACACACCTGGGAATACATCTTTTTGTGTGGGAATATCATATCTTAACCACAGGAATATTTGTGACCATTTAGTAGAGAATTTACGGCTGACTTTGTTTTTCGGGGCGGAACTGTCATCGTCTTGGTTCGATGTTGAAGAAGGGGGGGCGGATTCATTGACAGCACTATCATCATCTCACTTTCTTTTGTTATTCTGGGAGGTGAGGAATTTCAACATTTTGAAATGATATATAGAATGCTAACATTCTAGTATATATATATCATTTGCAAGATTGACATGATCAACTCTTGTGATCAAGTGAAGACATCAAAGAAAAGTTTTTAATTTGTTTGATGTTCAAACAGTGAATTGCCGCACGAATGATGAAAGTCGGTAAATATGCTGTAACAACAACTCAAGAATGATCACGCTCACAGTATTACTAATTATAAAACAAAACAAAACTAAGTAAATTGATTAAATGTTCAGCTTTTAATCTGTTTGATGTAGCCCCTTTGTTAATTGTGATTAGAGCAATATACACAAGGATAATTGATTGGCAGTGGTTTCCATTCGTGGGCCACTGAACACTGTTAATTTTATTATACCAGATAGTTTACATCACGCCACGCACGGAGTTTCGTCGTCTCCCGGATTTTATGATTTAGCACAAAATATGCTATTTTTCCGGCGTGCAAAATGACCTACGGGTCTGATCCAGATTCGGTCATTTTCCAAAGCCGTAGGTCCCGACCGGCATATTTGGCCGAAATGGAACCCATGGTTATGACCCTTGATCACTTAAAAATATCTTGTGGATGATCTAGAGGCCAAAGTTAATATCCGATTAAGTTTAAATTTCTACACAGTGTTTAAGGTCATGAGACGAAGTAGCCTATTGATTTTCAGCGTTACCTTATAATTACTGCCAGAGTTATGGCCCTTGATCACTTCAAAAAATCTTGTTCACACTCTCGAGGCCAAAGTTAATATCCGATTGACATCAAATTTATACACAGTGTTTAAGGTAGTGAGACGAAGACGCCTATTGATTTTCAGCTATTTCCGATAATTACTGCCAAAAGTAATGCCCTTGATTACTTTGAAAAATCTTGCAATGCTCTGGAGGCCAATCTTATCCTCAGATTGACTTCAGATTGATACACAGGATTTAAGATCTTGAGGCGAACAAGTATAGTGACTTTCGATGAATTTTGATAACTGAACAGCTAAATCCATGATATTAAATGTTTAGTATACTAAACTTAGCATGGACAGAACTTTATAAAAACCAAAATAATTCTAATGATTTTCTAATTATTACTTAATGATTTGTTACTCTTAATCAGATTTTAGTGTATTATTAATGTTTCATTTCTGAAAAAAAATAAAAATAGGCGACAACTCTTGTTGACTGCCGGGACGATTTAGCTGCTGTAGACGTATGTTTCGTTGCCTATGTTATACTTAAGGTAAGCAGAGATAAGGAATCTAGTTGATCGATGCTTTGGGACACAATAACTTAGGCTTAATGAAGTGAGAGCGATGAAACTCAGAATATAGATTCATTATATCATTACCTTGATTAAGTTCGATGGTGTGAATTTACTGCTTAGGAGTGATTAGCAACTCAATTGGTCAAGACTTTGGAACATAACAACTCTGCTTTTATAATAGAGGTAGAATGTTTAAACTTGATGTAAATGTTCATTAGGTGAATGTCTTGACTGAGTTCAATGATTAACATTTTGAGCTAAAACCTAGCAGAGCTAATCAATTTTTTGGGTCGATGTTTTGGGGCAAGATAATCTTGATTCTATCTGATCGAGAGTGATGAAACTTAGTGTATAGTTTGATTGCTCCGTACTTTTGAAAAAATAAATATGCGATTAACTAATATGTTTCATCTATTTATTTTGGGATTTCGGCGGGGGACATGTGAAATGAGGAAACCTTTTGGCTTTCGGAAATTTCCCATTCAGTATGTCTAGAGTTATTGCACTTTTTCACTTTGTTGAACTTGTAAATGCTCTCTAATGACAAAAGTTACCACTTAATCTGTGAAAAATTTATATAATAATAATATTAATTAATAATGATATTATATGTATTGCAAACTATTCAATCCACTAGGGAATGCACTAGGGAATGCATTATTTCGATACATGAAACGAAGAGGTCTATTGATTCTCAATAATTTTCATCAATTACATCTAAAGTTATGGCCCTTGTTTCACTCTGTTGAACATGGTTACCTACAAAAGATTAAATATGCGACAACCTATGTTGACTGCTCAGACGATTTACCTGCGAGGGTCATATGTTTCATTGCCTGGCAACCTATCTTACTTTATTTGCTTTGATGTATACTGTATATTTTATTATTCATTCTGTGTTTTGGCAGATTGTTCTGAGATTATTAATGTAAACATAACACAAGACTATACGATTCAAATACCTTCCCAGCATTACCTAGTAACAGAGTGTCGTCTGATTTTCACCAGTCACAATGCTAAACAGTTAAAGGTAATACAATATTTATTTTTAATTGATGATCAATTGTCCTATCGTTTTGATGCGATTTGTTTTTATATGCCCCAAATTTCATGTGGACGTATTATGCCTCACCCCCCTCTGTACAGGTCACAATTATTTTCTGATTTGAAATATAGGTCTATCCCTCAAAGAGCTCAATTCATTTCAATACTGCCCCTTTTGATATTCACACATATTGGATCGTAACTTCCTGAAGTATGGCCCCTGATTATATGAAAAATTGCGTTTTTAGCTTGTAATTTTTATGCGATGCCAAAAAACTTGCTAATATAATATCACCGTTACACCATAATGTCAGTTGAATTTGAATTTTGGGAAAATCAAAACGAACTGTCAGAGAAAATGTCTGATCTTTGAATGCAAATTGTGTGAATGTATGTAATATGAAAGTTGAGGACCCTTAAGGGGTCACAGTTTTTATTCAATTTTGATGAAACTTAAAATATATCTTTATGTCCCAAAGTTCCCAGTCCTTTCGATTTTTGCACATTTCAGACCACAATTTTCTGAATTATAGGCCCTTATTGTATGAAAAAAAACAACTTTTGTGTGGAGTTTGTCTCTTGCAAAATGTGGGTGTATCTTGCCTGTCAATTGCTGGTCTTCAAATAAAAAACCTGCTTGTGTTTCGATGTAAAGTGTTTCATATTAGGTGGAGCTTCATACTGTGAAACTACATGGTGCTGACCATTTAAACTTAGCAGATGGTGATTCACAAGGTGATCGAGATATGGTTGGTGGTGATTATAGTCTTGCTGATACATCAACTGGTGGGTATTATATTCAGCCATAAACTGGACTCTGAATACTACAGCATTCTATGAAATCTGTTATCATTACCATGTCCCAATTTATATCCTTACATGTATTACTTCAATCTAAAAAAGTTTTGAGTAATCCGTATTCTGAATATTACAAAGTACAACATCAATCGGCTATCCCGTCGCAGGATGTGCATCAAATTAACATTGGGTAATCTGGCCTTCAAACAGTTATTTTAACCTATTGGTAAGATTAAAACTTGTGTTGGTCTTTGTTGATTACCTTTATATTATATCCAAAAAATTATACACACGAGTGGTTTCAAAAGTTGAAGCCTTTAAACATTTGTCACACCTTAGCCAATTCTACAAATATAGGGTACCAGAATCTGTCCAGCAGGGTTCTTAATCCATTTTGAAATGAACCGGCCACGGGCACCCCTAACGAACGGATAGTCGTCTTTTGAACAACAGACATGTTGGTTTATGCATACTTTATTCACGTCAATAATTGCATAACGTTACGGTATTCCGTATAATATTATAATAATAACTTATAATAAACAAAGCCGGTGTTGTTTTCCATACTAGTATTCATATTTCCATACATTATCGAATTTTATAGTCAAATTTTGGCAACTTACATAATGCATAATCTACTTTTGCTCTCATCCAAACAAACGGAAGTTAGAATTAATTTAGTAAAAAGAAAAACTACAAGCAAATACAAATAAGTTTGTTTTTAATTATTTTATAGGTCTATGATTCTCAATAATTATCATCAATTACATCTAAAGTTATGGCCCTTGTTTCACTCTGTTGAACATGGTTACCTACAAAAGATTAAATATGCGACAACCTATGTTGACTGCTCGGACGATTTACCTGCGAGGGTCATATGTTTCATTGCCTGGCAACCTATCTTACTTTATTTGCTTTGATGTATACTGTATATTTTATTATTCATTCTGTGTTTTGGCAGATTGTTCTGAGATTATTAATGTAAACATAACACAAGACTATACGATTCAAATACCTTCCCAGCATTACCTAACCAAAGTATGACACAGATGTCATTTGCGCGTGTGTCCTCAACGGGCTCTTGCGCACGCTGTGCAGCGACGTCACATGGTATTAACCAATGTTTGAAAGAAGGCATGGGGCAAATTGTTCAATTCTTGGACAAGAGCAGCTTCTAAAGCAGCAATGGTGTGCATCTGTGATCTCCGATACATACGGCATCCAATCTCATCCCAGACATGTTCTATCGGTGCCATGTCCGGAGACATGGCTGGCTCGTCCAAGACATTGATGTTGTTAGGAGCCAGGTAGTCCATACTGACATGGGCTTGAAGTGCTGAAGTTGTAAGTGCGCTCGAAACATCGGAGCAACAATCGGTTGCAAGACATCATTACGGTAGGCTACAGCATTAACAGGGGTCCGGTGATGAAATGTGAAGCCTCCCCACACCATTACATTTCCCCCACCCCATCGATCTGTTTCGAAGACGCAGCAGTCTGCAACACGTTCCCAAAGATGAAGATGAAAGCGACTCTCATCACTGAAGAGCAGCCCATATCAAATGTCGCTGACGGTGATGATCCCTGAGGATAGCTCCAACATAAGGTCGTTGTGCAAATGGTCCTAATTCTCTTAGACAACGTCTTACGGTGTTGGCACTTACTGGTCCATGTCTTCTGACTGCTGCTGCACCTGTTCGAGTCGCTGGGCGGAATCTGTCATGCAGATGGGTGACCCGGATGTAGCGGTCTTGGGCCTGGGTTGTAATGTGTTGTGGACCCGGACATTGACGGTCACGTGTTGATCCAGTAACTCGAACACTTTCCACCAACCTTACAATAGTGGACTGATGACAATTGAAGTGTCTGGCAATAGCACGTGTAGACTTGCCAGCCCTGGACATTCCCATGGCTTCATTCCATTGATTTTCACTAAGTCTCAGCATCCCTAGCTCGATTCCTTCACACGTTCAACAACAAATTACGACAGATTGTCTTGACGCACATGAATATTGGGTTTTTCATGTGCATCTTGTACAATTTTTTTGTGCACATGGGCCGATATTTTTTGCATTTGGTAGCATTGTATGAAACAATAGTTCATAGTATTGCATAATATTATGCATACAAAACCACCTAGTAATAAAATATTTGGGAAAAAAAGTGATGCGTTTTCCATGGCGCTCAGTATAGATTAAATATCCGACCAACATGCAGCGATCTATCAAACTCATCACCCCATACCCTATCGATTCTATTTTTATCTTTCCCCTGTCTATTTATAGTAAAAGTAAACTTACTGGCCATATATTTTGTTTACACCAGGTAACGACAGATACATCAACACTTTCTTGTCTACAGGAGTTTATAGATTTATGAAATAATGATCCTATCAGTTTTTGTTGTTCTTTCAGAATTAGTCCATTCAAGTGTGATGATTTTGTTTTTGCTTGAGTTCCATTTTACAATCTGTTTTCAAGAATGTTCACACAGCTGCACCCGGACATTATGACATCTTGTTTCTTTAGATTATTTCTGTTTCTAGGTAACATATTTTTAACAAGTGGAAGTTCTGTATGGGTGAGGCTTGTTATTGATACATTGCCAGGAAAAAGAGAAGTGAAACTACGTGTTTCAGAATCAGGTAATTACAACCAAATATATCATCACCAAGAAAAACGCTGAAACATCCAGCAGGAAAGATTGTAAATAAAGTTCTTCCGTTTCTACCTTTGTTCATTATAGACATTGCTGACTGCATCTATTCAAATATACTTAAATATTTAAGTTTGTGGTGCAAATCACAGGAAAATGTAACAATTTCTGAAAATTATTTTTTGTTTAAGATGGAGATGGTCGATATTATGACCAAGGAAAGTTAACTCTTGGTGCCTCAAAGAAACAAGCTGGTACTTTTGATTACTATTATCAACTTGTAACATCTACTCAGGTATGTAGTTGTAACATTTTGGCTGGTGATTTTAAATTCAATCCATTATTTCTAACTGACACCTGATCGAAAAGGCAAAGACGTTTGGTGGAAAAAATTATAATTGCAATTTTGGAGTCAAATGTAAATAATTTTGGTGAAGAGGATTTTTCTTAATCTCAACATGTTACATATATAGCTTTTATAAAAGATAACTTGTTAAGATTGGTATTTATGACTTCATGATAGATTTAGATTACACGTACAGCTGTAATGATTACCCACCAAAACAATTATCTTATATTTTTGACTCAAATTTTTGTCATAATGTTACTTAAACTACGATCATATTCATCATCAGTGTTTGAAAAGTAAAGGAACAGAAATTAAGTTGAAGGACAAGTCCCAGTTTTTACTATGTCTACGAAACAAAACTCCATTTTTATACGCCCACATTTTCATGTGAACATATATTGTCGTCGCCCCTGTCCGTCCATCCGTCCACAATTGTTTGTGAACAGTCTACAGGTCATAATTTTTATCAGATTTCAATGAAACTTGAAATTTAGGTTTATCACCCTCAGATCTCATCAGTTTCTTTTGTTAATGATATTGGCATGCATCGGACTGTAACTTCATGGATTATGGCCCTTAAGGTCACAATTTTGAACTGATTTTGATGAAACTTGAAATGCATATTTATAACCGAAAGATCTTGGTTCCGTTCGATATTTGCACATATCGGATCATAACTTCCTGAATTATGGCCCCTGATTGTACGAAAAAATCGCCTTTATTAGCTTGTTGTCCCTCTGGAGATTACAATTATTACCAGACTTAAAAAAAAACCTTTTGATTATATCACCATTACACCTTTATGAAGGTTGAGTTTGAATTGCCTGAAAATAAAACCAAAACTGCTGAACAAAATGGGTGTTGCTTGTACTTGAATAGTGTAAATATATGGTATAACAAGGTTCCTTTTGAAATTTTGCACATATCAGATCTTAACTTCCTGAATTATGGCCCCTGATTATACGCAAATCGCCTATTTTAGACAATTATTATCCAATTAAAAAAAACTCTTTGATTATATTACCGTTACACCGTTATGAAGGTTGAGTTTGAAATTCGTGAAAATCTGACCAAAACTGTCAGAAAAATCACTTCCTTTGTAGCTTTTTCTCTATCCATTTCTCTAAAATGTGGGCGTATCCTGCTTGGCAGCCGTTGGTTATGTAACAACAAAACAAATAGATTATAGTAAAAAGTTGTCAAAGCGCATTCATCTGAGCTATAGACAGATTATCTCGGCAGAAGGTGATTGGTAATCAAGAAGTTCATATCCAACTCTGCTGGACAACTGATCTGAGGGTGGTATTTGTTTCAAAACCTATCACAGAGCGGCAGGGAACAGTGATATTGAGAGTGAGATATTGCTAGCCAAATATCCTGCCTCTGCCACTGTAAAGAGTTCCTTGAACCCTTTTCATAGAATTAATCAGATTTATTCACTGACATAATCTAGGACTTCTCCTTTAAGCTAGATCAAACAATTGTCAAATAGAGCATTGATACACATATATTTTAAACCAATACTATTAATGTATAGGTTTGGGATGTAGACGTTTTTTGTATTTTCTATTCTACAATTTTAGAAGAAAGCAGCATAATTTACATTATAAGCAACATTTAATTTCCTCAAATCGTGATCACACCCTTGAATGAGGAAAAAAACAAAACAATTTCCAACTTTTTCATGAATAATTTCTTTTTAATAAATAATTTTGCTTTATAGAAGCTTAGTATATACATTTGTATTTTCAATAAACAAAAGTTTTTACACATAGTATGTAAATACTATGATGTTACAGTTTCTGTGTAATATAAATTACCTGTACATACATTATTGATTAAATAATTTATTTACTTATAATACATACATTTAGATAAATAAATAAACATGGACAACATGATCTGTTTCTATACAACATAATCAGTAAATGACAACAATACAACAATAAATATTAATAATTTAATATAATAATTAACAAAAATATCACAGGTTGTTGCCTAATTAAGGTTATATCATAAGTGGATAATCCCATTAATCTGCTAATGAGATCATCTACTTAATGATCATCCACTTATTCTATACTCAACATTGATTAATAATAAATACTCAACAAATCATATATTTATTATATATATAAAGTGGGTCATTAATTAGTAATGTTTTGTATGGTCCTATTCAATGTTCTCAACTTAAAGAATTATGTGAAACAACCAAGTTTAACAAAGGCTTAATCATTCAAACCTTAGATGAAAAAAAAGTGTCTTTCAATGAACTGAAGATGAAATGTTCATCTAAACACATTGGAATTGGAATGACTAGAGTTGAAATGTTTTGTATATAACATTGTTTACGATGGAGGACATGTTTCTGTGAATTGTAAGTTTATGGATAAGTGAGTTGTCTGGTTAGTATATTTTAACCAGTCGGTGTAATTTGATTGCTGTAGATGAACACTAAAAATTCCGAGAAAATTCACAATGTTGAACCATGGCCACTTTCATAACATGTTCAACCCGTTCATCAATATCTGCCGAAAAATTTTCATCAGAAAATGGACTTTCAGGCAGAATCGGTGGAGAATCGGGTGAAAGTTGAGACATTATTACTTTGGCTAGTTTCTGTATTTCATCCCATTTCTTCAATCGATATTGTTTGTACATTTCGCGAAGACCTTCCACTGATGTCTTTCGAAACATCATTTGTAAAGCCTGGCCTGTTTTTTCATTATCAACTAGTGTTATGGTTCTCTGATTCATATCACATACTTTACTGTCTGAAAAAAATAAAAAAAATGACAATCAATATAAAACTGGTTATAATAGAGATTCATTTATGAAAACTATTCCGTCATCACAGCCAACTTGGAATTGAAATCCCAATTGTCCAGGGAACTATAAGCAACTTTCATGTTACTTGTATTTGAATTGGAGGAACTGTAAACTCTATTAAAAGTTGCCCCCATGAACGAAATGAGTAGCTCTTAATTAAAAAAATTTCAATAGTGTTATAGGTATGGTATCAAAATACATGTATCAGAATAATCAACTATGATACCAGACATGTTTGGAATGCAAAATTATTTGGAATTTTTTTTAACACAAAATTGTATGTTTGAATTCAAAAAAATTTAAAGATGCAATATGGCAGAAGGGTAATAAACAATTTTCTCATTTAAATTCTTCAAAAATGTAATGCTTCATGTAATGATTAGGAACTTGATAATTGTCTGTTTTCTTAAATCAACAATTGAACATTTTTTATAATAATAGTACCTCTCCCAAGAGGGGAAGAATTGATTTAGAGTGGTGGCTGTCTAATTTAGTTGACTGTTTATTCTAGTAGGTATAATAAAAGAAATTAAGATGAAAGATAGGAGCTTTATAATTATAAAAGTTTGTTTTGTAAACCAATATAAACATATAATAGTAGTTTACCTAATAGAGGGGCAGGTTTATCATATTAAATATGGCTAGGTAGTTCTAAGAAGATTAAAGGCTTTTACAGGAGTTAAAGGGACAATAAACATTGAAGTTAGTCATATAGTACAGTAACAATCCCCCAAGGCTCTACTTTAAACAGTCAATGACCCCTTGAAGAGTAAATTAACTCAGTTGGACTTTATTTATAACATATTTTGTCAATTTTCTGAAACTCTCAGGAAAACTTGCAAAGATGGAAAAAGATCAATAATACTTTTATGTGTAATAGATAAATATTATGTGTTTTTATTTTTTTTTTACTTTTAATCAATTATATTTTCATATTATTCCATTTGTTTACGTATTTGCTTTTCCTCAGCGTCTGCATCAAGTTCCTGATTTTACTGGAATACATGTATTTTCTGGAGATAGACATGTACTCGGAAAATGGCTTGCCATTGTCCCTATTTGTGACAAACTTAACAGTACAAACAAAAATGTAATACTTATTAGACGCATCCTCAGTTTAAAATAGCTCAATCAAAAAAACTAAATTTTCTTAAAATTTTCACACTTTGATTTGGGCATTAGAGTAAGTGAATGTAAAAGTTTAGTCAACATATCAACAGAAACTTATGGGAAAATTTGATTCATCTTACCTAAGTCTAGAATATGTTTGACAGCTTTATCATGTATCATCAGTAGATGTTGTAATTCCTTTGCCATTTCTATTAAATCCATTTTATATTCTGAGTGATAAATTTGCAGAGAGATTCTTAACAAATTGTTTGAATAATTCTCTGTATATTTAACATTCAGGAATTTTTAACCCTGTTAATGCTTTTTCTGTATAAGTTCCTTCATAGAATGTTTTATGGTACTGTTTATAAAGTCTTTATTCTTTGTGGTTTCCTATAATAACTGTCGCAAAATTGAATATTCTCCTGTATTGTGTCTGCTACTATAAATATGGATCCTTAATAACAATTCCTTCGTTTTAGAATGTTGTTTTCTTAATGTTGGGGTTGTCCAATCTGTTATTCTAGAGTCATATTGTTTCTGGTGCTATCACTGAATACTGACTCTCTTGAATGAACTTGAATCTGTGGACAATGTTTTGAATCTAAACAGATGTGTTGGTTAGAGTTATAAAGAGGAGAGGGGATCAGGTGTGTAGTTAGGTTTAATATGCTTCACTGATTTTCACCTGGGGCAGATATCCCTTTAACCTGCCTTTTCCTGCTGGCTGGTGGTCAAATTATGTAACCAACTGCTCAGATTTTCTCACTAATACTTCCAACAAATGTCAACCTGGGTCTGATTAACAGAAAAACTGGTGTTCATCTAAACATAGATAAATGTTTGTTGGTTGTGTTTGTTTGTTGTTGTTGACAGATCACTTCTATCAGATTAGACAAGACATTACTTGATTTCCTTTCAACCTTGTTTCAACTTTTGGTCACTAATTTTGATACTTGTTCTCTCTGGAATAGATAAACATTCAATTGATCAGATTATTCTATTGTCTTATAGTTTCATTTCACTTCAATTTAAAAGAAAAAAATACCCTTTTTGTGAAACGTTTTTTTTTCAAATTAAACAATTTCTTTCAATTTTGAGAATATTTGTTGTTATTTTTTGTAATAATTTAAATACCAATTTATTTTTTAAAATTATTGCAGGATAAATTTAGGTACCGGTGTACAGAAAAAAACGGTTCATACAATTTTAATGTTTTTTTAAGCTACAAGGGAATAATATAAATGAATTTTGGAAACATGACTTAAAAATACTGTAAAGGATTGTGAATTGGAAAATAAATCTCATCAGAGATGGCCTGTTTGTTTATATGTTTAAAATGAATTCCATCAAAAAAATATAAACACAAAGCTTCACTAAAACTAGAAGATCATCATTGTATGTAGTTAAAGAGATCATCAATATATATAGCATGTTAATTACATTTTACAATTTAAATTATCAAAGTTAATTACTGTGTCTCGGAAGGTTCCAAGTTATCCTAAAGGCACAAACAGATTATGACAGATCTCCTTTTTTTTTACCTTTTTTCTCTGATTTTCTGGGTTTTATGGTATGATAAATTTTCAATAAAATCACTCTTGTCTGTTCTGTATGTTGACGAGGGTCAGGTTCAAAGCTTTAAAACACGGCCAAGTGTTTCACCCCACAGACCTGCAGGCTGTTTCTCTGGAGGCTGTGTTAGAGATAAAAGGATGCTTAAGTCCAGTCTATTGGTCATTTTATACAGCTGTCACTAGAGTAGGGATTTCGGTGGTTAATCAGGGTCATTAGGGGCCAGTTTCATTGGTTGTCAGGGTCCACAGAATAAAGGGCTAACTGTTAGGATTTAGAACAATAATCTCCTATTGGTCAGGTTTGTGACAATCACTGGACAAGCTGTAAGGGTTGAATCCCTGGTAGGGGGTGTCCCCTAAACCCACCTGTCTTGATTAACAGATAATAGGCTTATCTATTGTTTTACATCAAAGGAAGAAGATAATCTCGTTTACAGGTAGTTCTGATTGATGAAGAATATGGACTGATCGAGTTAAAATAAAAACTAATCTCCATCCTATCAGAACTTATGAGTTGGACTCATTTTTGCTGTTAATGATGTGTTTTTGATCTTTAAGGGTCCTGCAGAGGACCCGAATTGAAAGTGAAAGAATCTGGTTGTTATGAAATAAAATTGATGAGTTTACCAGAGATACTAATTAATCATAGGGCATAGTAAAGTCTGCTCGCCAGAAAATAATTTTTGATGGGATTTTGATCCTATAAGCATGAAAGAGATTTAGTTTAAGGTTTTAAGATAGTTAAAAGACACAAGGGGAAATTAATGAGTAGAATTAATGATCAATTTGATCTGTTTCTAGATTTAAAGTATAGGACAACAGATTGTTTTCTTTCAAGAGCATGAAAGGATCTCAGTGAATAAATAAAGCAGATCTTATAATGAATTAAAGAATCTTTGTGAATGAAATGATTATGTATGTAGTATTGTTTACCACTTGATATACAAAATTGCAAAACAAGGGGATAGATATGTGAACTCTCCAGATAACCGAGAAGTGTTATCAGGTGCTTTAATTGAATATATTATTTATTAAGTGTTTAAAAAATGGGACCTAAATAGAATTATATTCTTTAAAGTGTGACTAACTTAGTTAAACATACATTTTGCAAGAGCTAAAT
Organism: Patella caerulea; assembly: GCA_036850965.1. Taxonomy (NCBI): domain Eukaryota; kingdom Metazoa; phylum Mollusca; class Gastropoda; family Patellidae; genus Patella; species Patella caerulea. The sequence goes on along the minus strand of JAZGQO010000001.1, from coordinate 40,117,322 downwards.
CTGCCTATTGCAGGTATTTCTTTAGGCCTGAAATGTTATCTAAATTATTGATTAGACATTAATTATAACTTATCAAGACCATAATCAACTATGGATGCCATCGCTAGCCTGTGATATTTAGCAGATTGGAATACATTTTGTGAATGATAATTAAAATGTACAAATAGATAATCAAGATTTGGTTTTTTAACATACCAACTTTAGTAATGATGATTGAGGTTAGCCTAAAATTAAAAAGCTAATGTCTTGGTTCAGAGTGGAGCAATGTGACTGAAATAAATTTTTAGCATATTCAATTCAAGTATTATAGCGAAAACTGCCAATACTGTATCTAATCTCCAATAATGCCCCTTTAAGAATAGGGATTCAAGATTAAGAATTTTTTTAAAACAAACTTGAAATATACATGAAAATCTTGCAATCTTGAAGTTGAAATTTTGCTTTGAATAAGAAATGAATTAAGAATATATATGGGATCATTTCTTGTAATCCACGAAGTCACATATATACAAATGCAATAAAGAGTAAGATTGGATTTAATATCCTCTCAACAAAGGCTTTAATTCATATTGAGACTAACATATATTGTATATTTATTTCAGAAATCTGCTTGCACCCATGTGTCTTTAGCAGTGGGAGGAAACAGGAGAAACCTAGGACAATTGACTCAATAATAGATAGACCTTGCCATCTAAATCACATGCATTAGCCAACTCTACTAAATTTCTAGTTATTGATAGAAAATATCTTGCTAACCCGAATGTCGGGATTTGATCACAGTGTTGGCAAAGAAATTCCTCAGGATTTTCTTAAAATGATTTCTTAGATGTCAGTCGATTTTCTGGTTGTATGTGACTGTCCAACCTCGTGGGTTTTCTCCAGGCCCTCTGGATTCCTCTCACTGCTAAAGAACCGTACATGCAAGTGAATTATTGATGGTTAAACCATAATATGTTAGTCTGAAATGACCTGGTTTGTGTCAAGTGGATGTTAAACCCTGTTTCTCTCTATCCCAGATATCAGTTGTGCTTGATAAATGGACAGTATCTTATCTTTCGATGAGATAAAATATGTGGCCCTGTTGCATGTACGTAAAAGATATTTTAAATAACAGTAGGTTGATCACATTCTTTAATTAATTGATATAAACACCTCTTATTATGTTAAATGCTTGAACCTTTTTATTTAAATTAATAATAATGTTTTTAACAACTCATTAAAGTCATCATTGCAAACAAATAAATACTGAAAACAGTTTGTTACATTTCATTGAAATCATATTTCAGTTTTAATGTCTGAAATTTGTGGCAAATATTATTACTGGTATTTTAGAAATCTAATCTGTCAAAACCATCTGTTGGTAATATTAAAAACGTAGGGGTTGATGGGACTGGATATCGAATTGATTTAATTTAAAGGTACATTATGGGAGATAAGATAAATAGTTGGTAGTTCGTACTATAATAGTTAAAAACTACATAGTGTAGAGGTAATTTTCTGAAACTTTCTGTCAAATTGATCCACTATGAGCCGAGAACAAAGCGGTTGAAATTTCCGCCTAGCCTTGATCATAATTACTAAAATCAATTAGATAAACAGCAAAGTCTCGATTATCCAATTTTTAATTTAATTGTCAATGAGCGTTAAGCAGCATAAAGGATTGAATCCAGCCAACATCGTAGGCTAGCCTAGACATCAAGAGTTTATTATGGTCGGGATATGTTAATTAATATCTAATTGATTATTTAGATAACATCTCAGGCCTAAAGAAAGACTTGTAATAAGCAGATTTAGCTCATGCATAATGCATGTTTAAATAATATTTTATGTCAATACAAAATGAATGAAATGAAATGGGTTTAACGTCCCTCTCTCTCTTTTTTAATTCCAACTGTCGAATGTGTTCTTTTTTATTTTTTTAATCCCCACTGTCAAGACCTAAGTTTTTCTTCCCGCCGTAACGCCCAAAATCCAGAGGGACGAACCTGAGACATCCAGGTTATAGAGTCAGCATCCTACTCACTGAGCCGCTGCGACTAAAGTATTTGAAATGAAAATAAATAGATTGTCTTTGGAGATTATCAATATTCTATTTTTTATTAATGTGTTGTGACTTTCTGTATATTTCATTAATTCACAACGATCAGTGCCATAGAGATTTTTCTGTTTGGCTATCAGAGTCAGGCCTGGCCTGTGACATGTATGCATATACATGCTAAAGAGATAATCCACTTATCCCTGTATAAACATATTAGTTACCAATCACTGTTGATTGAAATTAGGAGTAAAGTAAAAATGGTTAACGGTTCTTATCAAAACATAAAGTTATTTTTAAATCGCATTGAATGCAAGTTACACAATTTGATTGCACCAGGGCAAGAAAGTAATGTGAACTTGAGATGTCCACAACTTATGTTGAAATAGATTGATTTTTTGCTAAAATAATCTGGGGCTGGCATGCATGCAAGGCTATGTGTTATTGTGTATGATCTGAAAGTCTATATTTTTCCTTTAAACAGGAATATTGGGTCTTTAATCACATTGTGTTTAGTGGATGTTAAACCCTATTATTGCTCTTGTGCGAAATTATGTTTCAAGGCAAATACTTCAATAAATGCAGTAGTATTTAGTGTTACTGAATGTCAGTATATATATACACATGTGATACAGGTTCATTACAAAGGAATGTCATTTTTCCTGCTTTAAAAAATATTTTGAATTTCTTCCTTATGGGACCCAAAAGGAAATGAGTCAAAGTATCAACATTATTTGTATCATAATTTTTAGAATATCTTGACTTAATTTTTAGGACATCTTGACTTAATTTTTAGGACATCTTGACTTTATAGAAACTTGAAGCCAGATGTCAAGTCAGATAAAGACAGTATAAATATTGTGTGAAAGTTGAATCTCTAAAAGGAATATTGGTAGAAATATAGTTCAGTTCTTTAATTTTGAAAATATATGATGAAGATGAAAATTTTGTAATATTCAAGAATCATCCATTATCAAAATAGTATTAACAAGTGGTTTTGGTACTTAACTTCCCGTATCAGACATTTCCATTAAGCAGTTTTGAAACAAATTTTTTTTCAACAATTTGTTTACTTTTTGTCCCCCGCCTTTCGAAGAAAGTTGGGGAACTATTAAAATGGGTTCGTCCGTCTGTCTGTTTGTCCGTCTGTCCGTCACACTTTTTGGGACACAATAACTCTCTTCCTAATTGAGCTAGAATGTTCAAACTTGGTGTATGTGTTTATTAGGTCAATGCCTTGATGGAGTTCGAAGATGAGCATTTCCTGCTTAGCATAAGCAGAGATAAGCGATTTGATTGGTTGATGCTTTGGGACACGATAACTTTAGTTCTAATTAATTGAGATTGATGAAACTTGGTGTATAGTTTTATTACAGTAATACCTTGAATAAGTTCGATAATGAGCATTTTCTGCTCAGGGTAAGCAGAGCGATACGCAATTTGATTGGTCGAGACTTTGGAAGACAATAACTCTCCTTCGAATTGAGTTAAAATGTTCAAAATTGGTGTGTATGCTTATTAGGTCAATGCCTTAATGGAGTTCGAAGATGAGCATTTTCTTCTTAGGGTAGGCAGAGATAAGCAATTTCATCTTAGGTTCATCTTGATTGATGATTTTTATGCCAATACAATGACTGCATTCTCATTCAGTAATGGATTCGACAGTAACAGTGTATCGAGGGCCCTTTCCCTTGGCCAGAGGAGCCCTTTTGTCAAGCGTGGGGGCCCTTTGGTCTGCCTTTAGGGTCCCCCTAACTAGGGTACATTTTCATTTTTCTCGTCGGTTTTAGCATTTTTCTTTATAAAACACTTTTGGATGACACTTCGTGTACAGTTTGATTGCTCGATACTTGAAAAAAATAAATGTGCGATTAATTAATATGTGTCATCTATTTATTTTGGGATTTCGGCGGGGGACATCAGCCTCACTGTTGGCTTGTTTTCATAGATTTGAAGCCCTTTTTGGACCGCTTGTTTCATTTCAAGGCATTTATATTTGGATTCATACCAAAGACCACTGATAGAACTCAGAGTAAGAAAAGTTTAAGACAAATACTTAAAATTTGGTTGTTTGGCAAGATATTGGGTATAAGGTGATAGTACATTCATCGCTATATCTAACAACACTTTAAGTATCCATTTTTTCCAAAATATTTTTGACATCATTTTTGATTTCAACTAGTTTACGCATCATTGTCGACATAGCTTTATCCAATTGTTTGGACATATGATTTCATGTTCTAGAAATTTCTGAAACATTGATTGGCCATTTTAAAAAAAAAATAAGGTCAGAAAATTTGAAAAAATTCGAAAAATAAAGGGTGATAACTCTAATTGCTGGAATCTGATTGACTTCAGGTATGCAAATATGTAGGTCAAATTTTTATAAATAAAAAAACTTGTCTTGAGAAAAAAATTTTGCACTAAAATAGACAGCACTGAAATAGAAATTGTCAACTGCTGCTTTTTTAGACCCAGAGACAAGCGATAATTATTTTTTAGACAGCTAAAGAACCATTGACACTTTGGCCACTTCTGTTCAACTTAAAAAATGGTTTTAACCAGTAGTGGTCATATGGGTTTCCATTAGTAGAAATGGAAACACCAGATCGATATCTCAGACAGTCATCGTGATATAAGTGGTAAAAATGATTACAATCTTAGTAATAACATTAGTCTATCTCAACAAGGTTTGAAAGCCTAATAACAAATATTTTCAACTTCAAACTACCAAGGTATCTTTTACATACATTTATAATTTGTACATGATAACATATTCAATTTATTATAAAAGCTTGAAACAAAACAAAAAATGGATTTTTTGGACATTAGAAAATATAGGGATGTGTAAATGTCCAAATAATCCAAAGCTAAAATTTTTTCACGAATTGCTATAACTGTTCCAGTTGTTAGTCATGAAAAAACAGAGTTTAGTTGATTAACAAAAGACAAGATAAATTTTCTTTATTTATCTATTCACATCTTTTAATTTAATTAAAGTTCCAATTTCACTTTTTCTAAGAAAGTCAAAATATAATTATTTCTATGTTTTTTGCTCAAAAGGTTGTCAACTCACTATTATACGATCATGGACAAAATTTTTGGGGGGTTAGAATGGGTGACACTGGTTGATTGAGGAAATAGTTACTCAATTACCTCCCTTGTTTTCCCATTCTTCTCCATGGACGGCCATCTTCAAACGTTTGAATTTGAAGTTGAAAATGATATTTTTGCCAATTTCTCAACTGGCAATAGTGAATTATAGGATTAATAGGATTATTCTTTAACAAGGTAGGACTGTTTATAGGTTCAATCTATTTTGGGGCTTTATTTTAATAAATTTTAAAAATATAACTTAAAAAAATGCTATTGGAACTTTAAGTTTACAGTTACAGTGAGTTTACAGTTGTTTAAATTAAATAGTACAAGTATGCAAGTAATAATCATTATGAGTCGTACAGTTCATTTATTATTGGAAGTGTTAACACCTTGCTATATTCTTTTTCAATTAGATCAAATGTTATAAGATCAAATTTAAATCTCCTTTTTTTCTGGTGCTGAACATCAGGTTTAAAATGTTAAATTTTGTTTCACAATGAAAACAGTATAATTTCTTTCAAAAATCAATCATAAGTGTTAAATAATAGATGTTAATTTTTTATGAGGGGAATTGTCAGTTTTAGGATCCATATTGGGGAGATTATGAGAAGAATGGTGTGATCAATGGTTTGGATTGTGTAAAATATGGACCTGGAGCACTAGGTATTGACACTAATGACCCCATATGACACTCAATCAGATACTTTACCTTTTATTTATGTTTAACACCTTGTGACATTGTTTATTGAAGTTTTATCTATTGAGGATCTATTTTAGAGAGTTTATCTGATGAACATCTATTGAAAGTAGAACAATAATTATTCCAGATTATCTGATGTATGTAAATAATTGAATAACAGTATAAAGTAAACAAACAATTATTATTGTGTCAATTACCTGTGTAAAATTGTGATCAAATCCAAATAAACAACAATGTTTAATCAAGGATTAATATGTCAACAATTTTGAATTTCGAAAAGAGAAATGAAAATGATAATATATTTTGCTGTAAAATAAATTTTGCATTTCAATTAAAACTTATATAATAATGAAATTCAAAACAGTATCAGTAGAAGTATGAATCCAGGGTGTGGGCGTGTCTAATTGAGGTCACATTTCTTATATGATTTTGACGAAACTTGAAATATAGGTTTATCTGAAAAAGATCTTGGTTCCTTCTGATATTGGCATGGATTAGATCGAAACTTCATGGATAATGGCCCCTGATTGTATGAACAATTACATTTTTGGCTTGTGGACACTCTGGAGGTCACAATTTTTTATCTGATTTTGATGAAACTTGAAATGCATATTTATAACTCAAAGATCTTAGTTCTTTTATTATTTGCACATATCGAATCGTAACCTCCTGAATATATAACCCCTGACTGTACGATAAATCGCACTTTTTGCTTGTGGTCCCCTTAGAGGTCACAATTATTATCTGATCTAAAAAAAAAAAAGTTTGAATATATTACCATTACACCGTAACGATTTCATGATAATCAGACCAAAAAAAACGAATAAACTGGCTGCTCCTCATACGCTAATAGGGTAAAAATATGGTATATCGAGGTTGTGGAACGTCTGGAGGTCACAGTTTTTATGAAACTTGAAATGCATGTTTATAACCCAAAGATCTTGGTTGCTTTCGATATTTGTGCATAGCAGATTGTAACTCCCTCAATCATGTCCCCGAATCGATTAAAAAAAATGCTGATTTAAAAAAGTGTGAATATCTCACCGTTACACCTTAAGATCTTGATTTCTTTTGATAATTGCACATAACCGAATGTAGCGTCCTGGATTATGGCCCCTGATTCTCTAGAGGTCACAATTTTTTTTCTAATTTTAAAAAACATTTAACTATTTGACCATCCCACCATAATGAAGATTGAATTCAAATTTTGGTAAAATTGAAATGAAACTGCCCAACAAAATGGCCGCTCTTTGTACTCAAATTGTGTAAAAGTATATACTATGAATGCTGTGGACCCTCTATATTTCACAATTTTTTTTTATCCAAATTTGATGAAACTTGATATCTATGTTCATAACCCAAAGACTGCGGTTCCTTTTGATATTCTCACATATCGAACCATATCTTCCTGGATTATGGCACCTAATTGTACAAAAAATCACATTATTTTTGTAGCTCATTCTCTGTTCCTCTCTTGCATAATGTGTTCGTATCTTGAATGGCAGCCACTCTATGAATTTTGTTTCAGATCCTGGGTGAATAAACAAAGTGCCCTTGAATTTTTGGGGGACATATCTAGGTTATTACTTGATTTTATAAAATTGATGTGGCTGATGATCAACAGATGCCCAGAAATTGAATCTGAATCCTAAATGTTAGTCAAAAACTAACAACAAAATTATTTTAAAATTCAACCAAATTTTACTTCTCTGCCCCAAATTCAGTTATTTCAACAAAAATGAATGTTAGAGCTCATTAATGAAGTTTAACAGATTGCCACTTGGTTATTCCATGTGGAGGTTTTTAATTGTCCCCCGCCCTTTCGAAGAAAGTTGGGGGACTATTAAAATGGGTTCGTCCGTCTGTCTGTCTGTCCGTCTGTCTGTCCATCTGTCTGTCCGTCTGTCTGTCCGTCACACTTTTTGGGACACAATAACTCTCTTCCTAATTGAGCTAGAATGTTCAAACTTGGTGTATGTGTTTATTAGGTCAATGCCTTGATGGAGTTCGAAGATGAGCATTTTCCGCTTAGGGTAAGCAGAGATAAGCAATTTGATTGGTTGATGCTTTGGGACACGATAACTTTAGTTCTAATTAAGTGAGATTGATGAAACTTGGTGTATAGTTTCATTATAGTAATACCTTGACTAAGTTCGATAATGAGCATTTTCTGCTCAGGGTAAGCAGAGCTATACGCAATTTGATTGGTCGAGAATTTGGAACACAATAACTCTCCTTCTAATTGAGTTTAAATGTTCAAACTTGGTGTATATGCTTATTAGGTCAATGCCTTGATGGAGTTCGAAGATGAGCATTTTCCGCTTAGGGTAAGCAGAGATAAGCAATTTGATTGGTTGATGCTTTGGGACACGATAACTTTAGTTCTAATTAAGTGAGAGTGATGAAACTTGGTGTATAGTTTCATTATAGTAATACCTTGACTAAGTTTGATAATGAGCATTTTCTGCTCGGGGTAAGCAGAGCGATACGCAATTTGATTGGTCGAGACTTTGGAACACGATAACTCTCCTTCTAATTTAGTTAAAATGTTCAAACTTGGTGTATATGCTTATTAGGTCAATGCCTTGATGAAGTTCGAAGATGAGCATTTTCCGTTGAGGGTAAGCAGAGATAAGCAATTTGATTGGTTGATGCTTTGGGACACGATAACTTTAGTTCTAATTAAGTGAGATTGATGAAACTTGGTGTATAGTTTCATTATAGTAATACCTTGACTAAGTTCGATAATGAGCATTTTCTGCTCAGGGTAAGCAGAGCTATACGCAATTTGATTGGTCGAGAATTTGGAACACAATAACTCTCCTTCTAATTGAGTTAAAATGTTCAAACTTGGTGTATATGCTTATTAGGTCAATGCCTTGATGGAGTTCGAAGATGAGCATTTTCCGCTTAGGGTAAGCAGAGATAAGCAATTTGATTGGTTGATGCTTTGGGACACGATAACTTTAGTTCTAATTAAGTGAGAGTGATGAAATTTGGTGTATAGTTTCATTATAGTGATACCTTGACTAAGTTCGATAATGAGCATTTTCTGCTCAGGGTAAGCAGAGCGATACGCAATTTGATTGGTGGAGACTTTGGAACACAATAACTCTCCTTCTAATTTAGTTAAAATGTTCAAACTTGGTGTATATGCTTATTAGGTCAATGCCTTGATTGAGTTCGAAGATGAGCATTTTCACTTAGGCTAAGCAGAGATAAGCAATTTGATTGGTTGATGCTTTGGGACACGATAACTTTAGTTCTAATTAAGTGAGAGTGATGAAACTTGGTGTATAGTTTCATTACAGTAATACCTTGACTAAGTTCGATAATGAGCATTTTCTGCTCAGGGTAAGCAGACCGATACGCAATTTGATTGGTCGAGACTTTGGAACACAATAACTCTCCTTCTAATTTAGTTAAAATGTTCAAACTTGGTGTATATGCTTATTAGGTCAATGCCTTGATGGAGTTCGAAGATGAGCATTTTCCTCCTAGGGTAGGCAGAGATAAGCAATTCGATTGGTTGATTCTTTGAGACACGATAACTTTAGTTCTAATTAAGTGAGAGTGATGAAACTTGGTGTATAGTTTCATTACAGTAATACCTTGACTATGATCGATAATGAGCATTTTCTGCTCAGGGTAAGCAGAGCGATAAGCAATTTGATTTGCCGAGACTTTGGAACACAATAACTCTCCTTCGAATTGAGTTAAAATGTTCAAAATTGGTGTGTATGCTTCTTAGGTCAATGCCTTGATGGAGTTCGAAGATGAGCATTTTCTTCTTACGGTAGGCAGAGATATGCAATTTTTGGATGACACTTCGTGTTCAGTTTGATTGGTCGATACGTTTGAAAAAAATAAATGTGCGATTAATTAATATGTGTCATCTATTTATTTTGTGATTTCGGCGGGGGACATCAGCCTCACTGTTGGCTTGTTCCATATCTAGATTATCAGATGATGATTTTTATGCACCACTTTGAAATGTGGTTAATTATAAGGTTTAGAAAGAGTATCACAGAATTGCATGTAGTTCCATATGACTAGGATAAATGTTGTAGATTTTTGTTTTGTGTGTAGTGCGGCCCTCCTGCAATTACTATTAGAGATTTTATCACAAAACTAAGCAGACTTCACTTTGAGATTAATATATTCCATAGGTCTTAATTTCTATTTTCAGGTAGAAGTCAGTTTGAACCAAACGTCGTTGAAATCTGATGGATCAATAGAATTCTACGATGGACTACAAACAACATCCAAATTAATAACAAGTTTTGGGTAGGTAACATAAAACTTTGTTTTTCCTTATTATAGTGGTGGCCATGACCATTTTGGCCGAAATCGCCCAAATTGGGTGAACCGTATCTCAAGAATTGTTTGTCAGACCAAGCTAAAATTCAGAATATCAGCTTTTTCAGCCCTAATAAACATATGGTGAAACCAAATTTCAACAAAATTGATGGATACAGTTTAACTCGTTTGGTGATAACTGACGTGGAATGACCCAAAACACATTTTGAAAAAATTGAAAAAATATAGAGATGGCATGGGACAAGAATGGGTTTAACATATGTTGGAGAGTACAAACTATAATTACACAAGTTTTTAGGTGCTCATCTACCGGGTTCTTTGGGTTGAAAAAATATGAGGTAAATTTTGAAAATATGTGCCTGAAACCCTATTTGAGGCCAATTTCCAGGGAATCTGTGCTACATGCAATGTCTGGATAGGCCAATATTTGGGTCTATGTCTTTTACTCGGTACCTCCTGGAGCACTACAATATCCAGAAATAATACAATTACACCAATTTGTTTTGTTTTTTTATGGCCATGTAATGTACACAAAAAGGCCAATATTTGGGTCTATGTCTTTTACTAGGTACCTCCTGGAGCACTTCAATATCCAGAAATAATACAATTACACCAATTTGTTGTTTTTTTTATGGCCATGTAATGTACACAAAAAGTTCTTTAACACTACTGGTACCAAATTTGAGCTTTATATCTTAACTAAAAAGGTAAAATCAAGATATCTGAAACTCAAGTAAATTATTGATACATGTTTTGTTTCGAAACCTTATTGGTAAGTCATGAAACTCAAATACCTATATTTCAGTCAGTTTTCAAGCTACAGAAATTATGCACAGTTTCTAGTTTTTATACGCCCACATTTTCATGTGGACGTATTATGTCGTCGCCCCTGTCCGTCCGGACGTCCGTCCGTCCGTCCACAATTTGTTTGTGGACTCTCTACAGGTCACAATTCTTATCCGATTTTGACGAAACTTGAAATATAGGTTTATCCCCAAAAGATCTCGGCTGCTTTCGATATTGGCATGTATCGGATCAAAACTTCATGGATTATGGCCCCTGATTGTACGAAAAATCAGGTTTTTAGCTTGTGGACCCTATAGAGGTCACAATTTTGAACCGATTTTGATGAAACTTGACATGCATGTTTGTAACCCAAAGATCTTGGTTCCTTTCGATATTTGCGGCTATCGGAATGTAATTTCCTGAATTATGGCCCCTGATTGTCCGAAAAATCACCCTTTTTAGCTTGTGGTCCCTCTGGAGGTCACAATTATTATTCGATTTAAAAAACCGTTTGATTATATCACCGTTACACCCTAAGGAAGGTTGAGTTCGAATTTCGGGAAAATCGGACGAAAATTGCCATACAAAATGGCCGCCGTTTGTACGCGAATACTGTTAAAAAATGGTATATCAAGGTTGTGGACCCTGTGGAGGTCACAATTTTGATTCGATTTTGATGAAACTTGAAATTCATGGTTATAACCCAAAGATCTTGCTTCCTTTCGATATTTGCGCATATCGGATCGTAACTTCCTGAATTATGGCCCCTGATTATACGCAAAATCGTCTTTTTTTTAGCTTGGAGGTCACAATTGTTATTCGATTTAAAAAACCGTTTGATTATATCACTATTACACCCTAAGGAAGGTTGAGTTCGAATTTCGGGAAAATCGGACGAAAATTGCCATACAAAATGGCCGCCGTTTGTACGCGAATACTGTTAAAAAATGGTATATCAAGGTTGTGGACCCTGTGGAGGTCACAATTTTGATTCGATTTTGATGAAATTTGAAATTCATGGTTATAACCCAAAGATCTTGCTTCCTTTCGATATTTGCGCATATCGGATCATAACTTCCTGAATTATGGCCCCTGATTATACGCGAAATCGCCTTTTTTTTAGCTTGGAGGTCACAATTATTATCCGATTTAAAAAAAACGTTTGATTATATTACCGTTACACAGTAAGGAAGGTTGAGTTCGAATTTCGGGAAAATCGGACGAAAATTGCCATACAAAATGGCCGCCGTTTGTACGCGAATACTGTTAAAAAATGGTATATCAAGGTTGTGGACCCTGTAAAGGTCACAATTTTAACTCGATTTTGATGAAACTTGAAATTCATGGTTATAACCCAAAGATCTTGGTTCTTTTCGATATTTGCGCATATCGGATCGTAACTTCCTGAATTATGGCCCCTGGTTATACGCAAAATCCCCCTTTCTTTAGCTTGTGGTCCCTCTGGAGGTCACAATTATTATCCAATTTAAAAAAGGTTGATTATATTACCGTTACACTGTAAGGAAGGTTGAGTTTGAATTTCGGGAAAATTGACAGACAAAATGGCCGCCGTTTGTACGCGAATACTGTTAAAAAAATGATATATCATGGTTGTGGACCCTGTATAGTTCACAATTTTAATTCGATTTTGATGAGGAAGGTTGAGTTCTAATTTCGTGAAAATCGTACCAAAATTGCCGGACGATATGGTCGCCGTTTGTACGCGAATAGTGTAAAAATATGGTATATCATGGTTGTGGACTCTCTACAGGTCACAATTCTTATCCGATTTTGATGAAAAGTCACATTTCTAGGTTGTGTACCGTCACACCATAATCATTGTCGGTTTCGAGTTTCATTAATATCAGACTGGAACTGACCAACTAAATGGCTGCTCCCAATACAGTATGAAATACAGGACTTAAAGATGTAGGAAAAATCACTTCCGGTATTGCTTGTTCTCTATCCATTTCTCGAAAATGTGGGTGTATCCTGCCTGGCAGTGCCAGCCTATCTTTACATGTGCAAATAACACATATTTTTATACGCCCACATTTTTATGTGGACGTATATTGTCGTCGCCCCTGTCCGTCCGTCCGTCCGTCCGTCCACAATTGTTTGTGAACAGTCTACAGGTCACAATTTTTATACGCCCACATTTTTATGTGGACGTATATTGTCGTCGCCCCTGTCCGTCCGTCCGTCCGTCCGTCCGTCCGTCCACATTTTTTTGTGAACAGTCTACAGGTCACAATTTTTATCCGATTTCAATTAAACTTGAAATATAGGTTTATCACCATAAGATCTCGGTTCCTTTCGATATTGGCATGTATCGGACTGTAACTTCATGGGTTATGGCCCCTGATTGTACGAAAAATCACGTTTTTTAGCTTGTGAACAGCGTAGAGGTCACAATTTTGAACCGATTTGGATGAAACTTGACATGTGTGTTTATAACCCAAAGATCTTGGTTCCTTTCGATATTTGCGCCAATCGGATCGTAACTTCCTGAATTATGGCCCCTGATTGTCCGAAAAATTGCCCTTTTTAGCTCGTGGTCCCTCTGGAGGTCAAAATTGTTATCCGATTTAAAAAACCGTTTGATTATATCACCGTTCCATGGTTATGAAGGTCGAGTTCGAATTTCGTGAAAATCGGACCAAAATTGACGGACAAAATGGCCGCCATTTGTACGCGAATAGTGTGAAAATATGTTAAATCAAGGTTGTGAACAGTGTAGAGGACACAATTTTGAACCGATTTGGATGAAACTTAAAATGCATGTTTATAACCTAAAGATCTTGGTCCCTTTCGATATTTGCGCCAATCGGATCGTAACTTCCTGAATTATGACCCCTGATTGTCCGAAAAATTGCCCTTTTTAGCTTGTGGTCCCTATGGAGGTCAAAATTGTTATCCGATTTAAAAAAACGTTTGATTATATCATTGTTCCATGGTTATGAAGGTCGAGTTTGAATTTCGTGAAAATCGGACCAAAATTGACGGACAAAATGGCCGCCATTTGTACGCGAATAGTGTGAAAATATGTTATATCAAGGTTGTGAACAGTGTAGAGGACACAATTTTGAACCGATTTGGATGAAACTTGAAATGCATGTTTATAACCCAAAGATCTTGATTCCTTTCGATATTTGCGCCAATCGGATCGTAACTTGCTGAATTATGGCCCCTGATTGTCCGAAAAATCGCCCTTTTTAGCTTGTGGTGCCTCTGGAGGTCAAAATTGTTATCCGATTTAAAAAAACGGTTGATTATATCACCGTTCCATGGTTATGAAGGTCGAGTTCGAATTTCGTGAAAATCGGACCAAAATTGACGGACAAAATGGCCGCCATTTGTACGCGAATAGTGTGAAAATATGTTAAATCAAGGTTGTGAACAGTGTAGAGGTCACAATTTTGAACCGATTTGGATGAAACTTGAAATGCACGTTTATAACCCAAAGATCTTGGTTCCTTTCGATATTTGCGCCAATCGGATCGTAACTTCCTGAATTATGGCCCCTGATTGTCCGAAAAATTGCCCTTTTTAGCTTGTGGTCCCTATGGAGGTCAAAATTGTTATCCGATTTAAAAAACCGTTTGATTATATCATTGTTCCATGGTTATGAAGGTCGAGTTTGAATTTCGTGAAAATCGGACCAAAATTGATGGACAAAATGGCCGCCATTTGTACGCGAATAGTGTGAAAATATGTTATATCAAGGTTGTGAACAGTGTAGAGGACACAATTTTGAACCGATTTGGATGAAACTTGAAATGCATGTTTATAACCCAAAGATCTTGATTCCTGTCGATATTTGCGCCAATCGGATCGTAACTTCCTGAATTATGGCCCCTGATTGTCCGAAAAATTGCCCTTTTTAGCTTGTGGTCCCTCTGGAGGTCAAAATTGTTATCCGATTTAAAAAAAACGTTTGATTATATCACCGTTCCATGGTTATGAAGGTTGAGTATGAATTTTGTGAAAATTGGACCAAAATTGACGGACAAAATGGCCGCCGTTTGTACACGAATATTGTGAAAATATGTTATATAAAGGTTGTGGACCTTATAGAGGTCACAATTTTGAACCGATTTTGATGAAACTTGACATGTATGTTTATAACCCAAAGATCTTGGTTCCTTTCGATATTTGCGCCCATTGGATCATAACTTCCTGAATTATGTCCCCGGATTGTCCGAAAAATCGCTTTTGTTCGCTTTTGGTCCCTCTGGAGGTCAAAATTATTATCCGATTTAAAAAAACGTATGACTATATCACCGTTACATGGTAAAAAAGAGAGAGTTTGAATTACATGAAAACCGGACTAGAATTGACGGACAAAATGGCCGCCGTTTGTACACGAATAGTGTGAAAATATGTTATATCAAGGTTGTGGACCCTATAGAGGTCACAATTTTGAGTCGATTTTGATGAAACTTGACAGGTATGTTTTAAACCCAAAGAACTTGGTTCCTTTCGATATTTGCGCCCATCGGGTCATTACTTCCTGAATTATGTCCCCTGATTGTACGAAAAATCACCCTTTTTAGCTTGTGGTGCCTCTGGAGGTCACAATTATTATATGATTTAAAAAAAAACGTTTGATTATAAAAACCAAACAAATTCTAATGATTTTTTGATAATTCCTTAATATGCGACAATTCTTGTTGACTGCCCGAACGATTTGGCTGCTGTGTGGGCGTATGTTTCGTTGCCTGGCAACCTATTTTTATCCGATTTCAATGAAACTTAAAATATAGGTTTATCACCCTAAGATCTCGGTTCCTTTCAATATTGGCATGTATCGGACTGTAACTTCATGGGTTATGGCCCCTGATTGTACGAAAAATCACGTTTTTAGCTTGTGAACAGTGTAGAGGTCACAATTTTGATCCAATTTCATTGAAACTTGAAATGCATGTTTATAACCAAAAGATCTTGGTTCCTTTCGATATTTGCGCATATCGGATCGTAACTTCCTGAATTATGGCCCCTGATTGTCCGAAAAATCACCCTTTTTAGCTTGTGTTCCCTGTGGAGGTCAAAATTGTAATCCGATTCAAAAAACCGTTTGATTATATCACCGTTACTTAGTTATGGGGGTTGAGTTCGAATTTCGTGAAAATCGGACCAAAATTGACAGACAAAATGGCCGCCGTTTGTACGCGAATAGTGTGAAAAAATGTTATATCAAGGTTGTGGACCCTATAGAGGTCACAATTTTGAACTGATTTTAATGAAACTTGAAATATATGTTTATAACCGAAAGATCTTGGTTCCTTTGGATATTTGCGCATATCGGATCGTAACTTCCTGAATTATGGCCCCTGATTGTCCAAAAAATCACACTTTTTAGCTTGTGTTCCCTGTGGAGGTCAAAATTGTTATCCGATTCAAAAAAACGTTTGATTATATCACTGTTACATAGTTTTGGGGGTTGAGTTCGAATTTCGTGAAAATCGGACCAAAATTGACAGACAAAATGGCCGCCATTTGTACGCGAATAGTGTGAAAAAATGTTATATCAAGGTTGTGGACCCTATAGAGGTCACAATTTTGAACCGATTTTCATGAAACTTGACATGTATGTTTATAACCCAAAGGTCTTGGTTTCTTTCAATATTTGCGCCCATCGGATCGTAACTTCCTGAATTATGGCCCCTGATTGTCCAAAATATCACCCTTTTCAGCTTGTGGTCCCTCTGGAGGTCAAAATTGTTATCTGATTTAAAAAACGTTTGATTATACCACCGTTACATGGTAATGGAGGTTGAGATCGAATTTCGTGAAAATCGGACCAAAATTGACAAACAAAATGGCCGCCGTTTGTACTCGAATAGTGTGAAAAAATGTTATATCAAGCTATAGAGGTCACAATTTTGAACCGATTTTGATGAAACTTTACATGTATGTTTATAACCCAAAGATCTTGGGTCCTTTCTATATTTGCGCCCATCTGATCGTAACTTCCTGAAATATGTCCCATGATTGACCGAAAAATTGCCTTTTTTAGCTTGTGGCCCCTCTGTAGGTCAAAATTATTATCAGATTTAAAAAAACGTTTGATTATATCACCGTTACATTGTTATAAAAGATGATGTGGAATTTCGTGAAAATTGACGGACAAAATGGCCACTGTTTGTACACGAATAGTGTGAAAATATGTTATATCAAGGTTGTGGACCCTATAGAGGTCACAATTTTGAACTGATTTTGATGAAACTTGAAATACATGTTTATAGCATAAAGATCTTGGTTCCTTTCGATATTTGGACATATCTGATCGTCACTTCCTGAATTATGGCCCCTGATTGTACGAAAAGTCGCTATAATATTAAATGTTTCGTATCCAGTGGAGGTGACAGCTTATTCCATAATATTAAATGATTCGTATACTTTACATTAGCATGGAGCAGAACTTTAAAAAAAACCAAACAAATTCTAATGATTTTCTGATAATTACTTAATATGCGATAACTCTTGTTGACTGCCCGGACGATTTAGCTGCTGTGTGGGCGTATGTTTCGTTGCCTGGCAACCTATTTTTTCCTTACTTTTTCGAGGGGGTCGATTACCCACCTCTGGCTGACTTGACCCTTAAGACATTCATTATTGTATTGTACTTTATGATATACTGTATGAAATTATTTATCATTGATGTTTGAAAATTTGCATAAAGTATTTGATACAGATATTTATCTGTTTTTTCTTATTCAGGGCTGACAGCACTTTTTATCCAGTAACATCAAGTAAAGGAGAACTGTTGATTGTTGCAAGGAATTTTACAACAGAACAAATTCCTGCTACTTTTCAAAATGTTATTGGAAGTAAGATTATTGTTAAATACTACTGCTGAATTACATCTCAATTTCTTTTTATGAACTACATTGTCGTCAATCCTGTTAGTTCAGTTTAACACTGGCCTGTTCGGGCACCCAGGCTTTCAATTTTGATCACATTTTGAAAAAAAATCCCTGGCACTCCAATGATTCATGAAGTTATTGCTTTTGGCATTCAATGTGTATCGAAAATTGCTTTTATACCTAGTTGATATCTTGGCGTACTTTCAACTTGCATTTTGTTATGTATTTGCGTAGTTGACACTCTCAACCTAGGAAAATACTATACAAAGTCCTGTGAATAGAGTTTATATATTTCATCAATTATGTATATATATACATGATGACATCTCAGATGAGTTTGAATTCCATTCATTGTCCTTGATACAATATGTACAAATATTTATGTGATCATTAATTACCAAAGTTTCTGTTTACAAATGTCAATAAGATGAGAGCACCAATATCTGAGCAGACCATATGTTAGCCAAACGCTAAACTTGATAAGATTGTTTTTTCAGGTTGTAATGTTGATACCAGTGAGAGAACTGGAAGTTATTCTCTACTGAAATTAACTCAAGATGAGAAAAAATGCATGTGGACCATCTCACCACAGACTGGAGGTAAATATGAGAGTATTATTATTATTAAAGGAGAAGTCCCAGATAATATTTTAATCAATAAAACTGGTTAATCTGGGGTGGTAGTTGTGAAACACGTAAAAGGAGAATGTTTCAATGAAATTTATAAAAATTTGCTGGGAAAGTTCATAAAGATAAGGGTGCATTGATTTCAAATTTTTGAATTGTGAGTTATCTTACCGTTCGTACTTTGCCTTGTTTTTTTTTTTTAAACGCCCCCTTTTTTATGTGGATGTTTATGGTTGTCTCTCCGGACTTCCACAAAAATAGCTTTTATAAGTCTTTGCTTCAGTAAACATGTCTGTTGATTTTTCAGGTGAAGTCATAGCTTTACAGTTGTTGAAGATAAATCTCCGCAATAATGATACATTAACAGTTTCTAGTATTGGTACTGCTACTACTTCACAAATACTGTCAAAGTTTACTGGACCTATGCTCACTAGCTTTATACCACAGATTAACATACCGTCTGATCACCGTACACAGTAAGAAAACTTTTTTTGAGCTTGTCATTTCTCCATTCAGTAGAGTCCCCTCCTTTAATTACTGGAAATAAGGGGGTGGAGGGGATGAGATAAATTGACTTTAAATTGACTTTAAGATCATGAGACAAAGAAGCCTTTTGATTTTCAAAAACTTCCAATAATTTATGCCAGAGTTATGGCCCTTGACCACTTTGATAAGTCTTGTGGATGCTCTAGAGGCTAAAGTTACTATCTGATAAAGACAAAAATTTTTTAATAATTACTGCTGGAGTTGTGGCCCTTGATCACTGTGAAAGATCTTGTGGCCATTCTACAGGGTAAAGTTACTATCTGATAGACTTTGAATTTTTATACACAGTGTTTACAGGTCTCGAAATGTTTGAAAAAACTACCTGTCGATTTTATCATACCTGTTGCTTCAGTAAATAGCCGGTCACTCTCAATTCTTATCAAACTCAAAGGCTAATAGTTGTTTAGGTCTTGACCTACATTGCTTCATATAAATATCGTAATATGAAACCTTTTTATTTTTTCGACAGCGGAATGCCGAAAAGTACTTGTAAGTTGGCGAATCTACTTTGGCTCAGGGACTCGAAGATTTGTACAACTACAATTCTATCATCGGTATCCACGTGGATTCCGCAAAGTATCACGGTACCACACTTCCGTACCAAATCAAATACTTCGCCGTTGAGGTGTAGAATTCGAATTTTAAGATATCCATATTAAATTGAATATCAAAACACAAATCACACCTGTGCACGGCACAGTATTAAATGTACCGCATGTGAAAGACAGGTAGCGTCACCTGGAATTCCCATCTCACGTATCGGGACTATATTTACGCTACAAATTATATTTATATTATTTTTATATGAGATATTTTTCCAACCTGATTATTTGATGTTGTCAAATTGTCTTGTAAATTATTGATAGCCTTTATATTTATGGAAATTGTTTTAAACCTTTTAAATGATTAAATGTGCATTTCCATTCCATACACTTTTTATACGCCCACATTTTCATGTGGACGTATATTGTCGCCCCTGTTCGTCCGTCCACAATTGTTTGTGAACAGTCTACAGGTCACAATTTTTATCCGATTTCAATGAAACTTAAAATATAGGTTTATCACCCTAAGATCTCGGTTCCTTTCGATATTGGCATGTATCGGACTGTAACTTCATGGGTTATGGCCCCTGATTGTACGAAAAATCACGTTTTTTAGCTTGTGGACCCTATAGAGGTCAGAATTTTGAATTGATTTTGATGAAACTTGACATGTATGTTTATAACCCAAAGATCTTGGTTCCTTTCGATGTTTGCGCCCATCGGATCGTAACTTCCTGAATTATGGCCCTGATTGTCCGAAAAATTGCACTTTTTAGCTTGTGGTCCATCTGGATGTCGAAATTGTTATCGGATTTAAAAAACCGTTTGATTATATCACCGCTCCATGGTGATGAAGGTTGAGTGCGAATTTCGTGAAAATCGGACCAAAATTGACGGACAAAATGGCCGCTGTTTGTACGCGAATAGTGTGAAAATATGTTATATCAAGGTTGTAGACCCTATAGAGGTCACAATTTTGAACCAATTTTGATGAAACTTGACATGTATCTTTATAACCCAAAGATCTTGGTTCCTTTCGATATTTGCGCCCATCGGATCGTAACTTCCTGAATTATGGGCCCTGATTGTCCGAAAAATTGCCCTTTTTAGCTTGTGGTCCCTCTGGAGGTCAAAATTGTTATCGGATTTAAAAAAACGTTTGATTGTATCACCGCTCCATGGTTATGAAGGTTGATTTCGAATTTCGTGAAAATCGGACCAAAATTGACAGACAAAATGGCCGCCGTTTGTACGCGAATAGTGTGAAAATATGTTATATCAAGGTTGTGGACCTTATAGAGGTCACAATTTTGAACCAATTTTGATGAAACTTGACAAGTATGTTTATAACCCAAAGATCTTGGTTCCTTTCGATATTTGCGCCCATCGGATCGTAACTTCCTGAATTATGTCCCCTGATTGTCCAAAAAATTGCCCTTTTTAGCTTGTGGTTCCTCTGGAGGTCAAAATTATTATCCGATTTAAAAAAACGTTTGACTATATCACCGTTATATGGTAATGAAGAGAGAGTTTGAATTACGTGAAAATGGGACTAGAATTGACGGACAAAATGGCCGCCGTTTGTACACGAATAGTGTGAAAATATGTTATGTCAAGGTTGTTGACCCTATAGAGGTCACAATTTTGAATCGATTTTGATGAAACTTGACATGTATGTTTATAACCCAAAGATCTTGGTTCCTTTCGATATTTGCACCCATTGGGTCATTACTTCCTGAATTATGTCCCCTCTTTGTTTGAAAAATCACCCTTTTTAGCTTGTGGTCCCTCTGGAGGTCACAATTATTATCTGATTTAAAAAAAAACGTTTGATTATAAAAACCAAACAAATTCTAATGATTTTCTGATAATTCCTATGTGACAACTCTTGTTGACTGGCCGGACGATTTGGCTGCTGTGTGGGCGTATGTTTCGTTGCCTGGCAACCTATTTTTATTATTTACTGTGGTGTCGTTATGGTAGAATTATTTCAGGTGACGATTTAATTTATTTAGATCTAAAACTCCATAATGCTATAAACTAGTGTCCAGCAAATGAAACTAGCGTAGATGGTGTGAAATTCATTGTTGTAAAATTGTCTACTTCCAAACTGTGTGAGTTACTGTAGCCTGAGACAGAGCGAAATGTAAGCAGTGCAAATGGCGTCTTTTCACTGTATTTCCAGGCTTAATTCTTGAATTTAGAAACAAATAATTATATAGGGCCTACATCACATGTACGTGACGTGGGCGCGAGTATTGTGATCAATTTACTGAACATCAAGTAAAATTTCGTCCACCTATCGCAAGCGACAGGTAGTTTTATTTGCTACCTGTCAGACGAAAAAAAATTGCATGTCCCCGACAATTAGACATGCAAACATTTCAAGCCATGGTTTATAATCATGAGATGAAGAAACCTATTGATTTTCAACAATTTCTGCCCTGCAGATATTTTGGGTTGATTACAAGATCAAAAGTTCCAATGGATTATAATAAGAGATTCTGATCTATGAAGTAATTCAATTTAAAACCTTCATGGCAGAGACTAGACTTTCCAAATTATTATTAAATGCAGGGACAAATGTTCCTTTTCCAAACTTATTAAAAACATCATCGCTCGACCATGGATCAGATTGTCTGAGATCTATGGTCAATGTCGATTAAGATATGACGTAAAGAGGTCAATTGATACAATTTAGGCCCTAAAGTCTCAATTTATACAATCTACTTTTAGCTAAAGGTTTCGTATATAGGGTGCAGTCCCAATAAGATGGCATTCTTTTGCGTCTGCTTTGTTGATTATACACGTTTTTATTTATTCTTATTAGTTTTTATACGCCCACATTTTTATGTGGACGTATATTGTTGTCGCCCCTGTCCGTCAGGACGTCCGTCCGTCCGTCCGTCCATCCACAATTTGTTTGGGGACTCTCTGAAGGTCACAATTCTTAACTGATTTTGACGAAACTTGAAATATAGGTTTATCCCCAATAGATCTAGGCTGCTTTCGATATTGGCATGTATCGGATCAAAACTTCATGGATTATGGCCCCTGATTGTACGAAAAATCACGTTTTTAGCTTGTGGACCCTATAGAGGTCACAATTTTGAACCGATTTTGATGAAACTTGAGATGCATGTTTATAACCCAAAGATCTTGGTTCCTTTCAATATTTGCGTCTATTGGAACGTAATTTCCTGAATTATGGCCCCCGATTGGCCGAAAAATCACCTTTTTTAGCTTCTGGTCCCTCTGGAGGTCACAATTATTATCCGATTTAAAAAACGTTTGATTATATCACCGTTACTAAGGAAGGTTGAGTTCGAATTTCGGGAAAATCGGACCAAAATTGCCATATAAAATGGTCGCCGTTTGCACGCAAATACTGTTAAAAAATACTGATTTAAAAAACGTTTGATTATATCACCGTTACACACTAAGGAAGGTTGAGTTCGAATTTCGGGAAAATCGGACCAAAATTGCCATATAAAATGGTCGCCGTTTGCACGCAAATACTGTTAAAAAATAGTATATCAAGGTTGTGGACCCTGTAGAGGTCACAATTTTAATTCGATTTTGATGAAACTTAAAATTCATGGTTATAATCCAAAGATCTTGGTTCCTTTCGATATTTGCGCATATTGGATCGTAACTTCCTGAATTATGGCCCCTGATTATACGCAAAATCGCCTTTTCTTAGCTTGTGGTCACAATTATTATCCGATTGAAAAAAACGTTTGATCATATTACTCTTACACCGTAAGGAAGGTTGAGTTCGAATTTCGGGAGAATCGGACCAAAATTGCCATACAAAATGGCCGCCATTTGTACGCAAATACTGTTAAAAAATTGTATATCCTGGTTGTGGACCCTGTAGAGGTCACAATTTTAATTTGATTTTGATGAAACTTGAAATGCATGGTTATAACCCAAAGATCTTGGTTCTTTTCGTTATTTGCACATATATGATCGTATCTTCCAGAATTATGGTCCCTGATTGTCCGCAAAATCGCCTATGGTCCCTCTGGAGGTCACAATTATTATCCGATTTAAAAAAACGTTTGACTCTACGGAAGGTTGATTTTGAATTTCGAGAAAATCAGACCATAATTGCAAGAAAAAATGGCTGCCGTTTGTACGCGAACAGTGTAAAAATATGGTATATCAAAGTTGTGGACCCTGTAGAGGTCACAATTTTAATTCGATTTTGATGAAACCTGAATTGCTTGTTTATAACCTAAAGATCTTTATTCTTTTCGATATTTGCGCATTTCAAATTGTAACTTAATGAATTATGGCCTTTGATTGTAGGAAAAATCACTTTCGGTATTGCTTGTTCTCTGTCTATCTCTCAAACAATTATTATCTGATTTAAAAAAAACCTCTGATTATAATACTGCTGCACCGTAAGGAAGGTTGAGTTCGAATTTAATGAAAATAGTACCAAAATTGCCGGACGAAATGGTCGCCGTTTGTACGCGAATAGTGTAAAAATATGGTATATCATGGTTGTGGACTCTCTACAGGTCACAATTCTTATCCGATTTTGACGAAAAGTCACATTTCTAGGTTGTGTACCGTCACACCATAATCATTGTCGGCTTCGAATTTCATGAATATCAAACTGGAACTGACCAACAAAATGGCTGCTCCCAATACAGTATGAAATACAGGAAAAATCACTTTCGGTATTGCTTGTGCCAGCCTATCTTTTGTTTGTGTATCAGCCATTTTTATACGTCCACATTCATA
This sequence comes from Patella caerulea, assembly GCA_036850965.1. NCBI lineage: Eukaryota > Metazoa > Mollusca > Gastropoda > Patellidae > Patella > Patella caerulea. Next base: position 40,093,044 of record JAZGQO010000001.1, on the reverse strand, counting down.
ATGTAAACGTATTATGCCGTCGCCCCTGTGTGTGTGTGTGTGTGTGTGTGTGTGTGTCTGTATGTATGTGTGTGTGTGTGTGTGTGTGTGTCTGTGGTTCGCCTACAGGCCGCAATTCTTCATGGATTTTCTTCAAACTTGGTATACTTATTCCTTATACCCCAAGGAAATTCCTATTGTTTTTGGGGCATGCCCGACCCCCAGGGGCCGAGCCACGCCCATTTCTAGTATTTGTTTGTTTGTCGTCTACAGGCCACATTTCTTAACTTATAATTTTGAAACTTAACCCTTACCCTCAGGAAGTTACTTTAAAGTTACAAATAAGCTAGGATAAAGTTACCCTTTTCAACTCATTAAAGCTACAAAAGAAGTATCAAAAAAGCTACAAACTAAGTTAAAAAAAGCTACAAAAAGGTATTAAAAAGTTAAAAGTAAGCTATGGTCCAAATATGTAAATTAGGCTTTTAAGTAGCTTTTTATGGTTGTGTGTTAACTTTTATGTAGCTTTTCCCTTCCAGTCTATTACTGTAACTTTTAGATGACTTTTTCTCTGCAGTATGATGAATGTAACTTTCAGTTAACTTTGTTTGCAGAAGAAAGATATGGCTTTCAAGTAGCTTTTTTTGTAAAGCTATAATAAAGCTACAGTTAATTATTTCAGTACGCGTTTTTTCAAAACTGCAATAAATAGTTTTTCTGTCAGCTATAGGCTATAAATAAAACTTTTATGTAGCTTTTCCCTTACAGTCTATTACTGTAACTTTTAGATGACTTTTTCTCTGCAGTATGATGAATGTAACTTTTAGTTAACTTTGTTTGCAGAAGCTAATTAATTTAAAGATATGGCTTTCAAGTAGCTTTTTTTGTAAAGCTATAATAAAGCTACAGTTAATAATTTCAGTACGCGTTTTTTCAAAACTGAAATAGTTTTTCTGTCAGGCTAAACCAGTTATTTTTCCTACAATCAAAGGCTATAATTCATTAAATTACAATTTGATATGCGCAAATATCGAAAAGAATCAAGATCTTTAGGTTATAAACGTGCATTTCAAGTTTCATCACCGTTACAGGGGCCATAATTCAGGAAATTATGTTCCGGTAGGCGCAAATATCGAAAGGAACCAAGATCTTTGGGTTATAAACATGCATGTCAAGTTTCATCAAAATCGGTTCAAAATTGTGACCTCTATAGGGTCCACAAGCTAAAAACGTGATTTTTCGTACAATCAGGGGCCATAATCCATGAAGTTTTGATTAGATACGTGCCAATATCGAAAGCAGCCGAGATCTTTTGGGGATAAACCTATATTTCAAGTTTCGTCAAAATCGGACAAGAATTGTGACCTGTAGAGGGTCCACAAACAATTGTGGACGGACGGACAGGGGCGACGACATAATACGTCCACATGAAAATGTGGGCGTATAATAAAACGACTTGAATTTATTGGATTGTAAATCACAAGAATTGTGGACGGACAGACCGACCAACGAAGGTGATGACAACTAAATCAGCTTTACTTAATCTAAATCAGCTTTATTAAATTATCTACATCATTGAATGACATGTGCAGCCTTATTTTTTTTGTTTGCCTTGCACCTGTTATAGGTGAGTTTGCTGACAATAGCTTTTATTATCATGCCTTGTCGGTTTTCCGAATGTAAAATACAAAAGTCCACAATACACTTCACGATTTGTTTGTCCAATAAAAAAGAATTCTTGTTTTGTTCGTTCGTGGTTCCATTGGAAAGTTCTTGTTTCGTAAAAAATACCATCAACAAATATCGTGCTGCCGTAGTTCCTGATTTTTGTACTTTTGTCATGGCTCGAACTAGTTGTTCCTTATGTAAATAAATCTGTTGCTTATCAACCAATTCAACCATCTGAAAAAATACAGTTAATTGAATAATATCAATGTTTGATTTGATACTTCAACTCAGAAAACGTACCATATAAATAACAATTGCCAACACAATATACGCCCAAAACATCAGCACTATCTCATATTTAAACCATATCAAGAAACAAGGGCAAATATTTACAAAACTGAATCTGCTTCAGTAAAAGCTCTTAGGAGCACATAGCAAAAGGGTGATGTTATATTCCATTAACGACATCAACCATCCATAGCGACCCGCTACTGCCTTGGCAAAATTCACCCTCGTCTCTAGTTAGCCTAATAAGTGCAGAAAAAATGGGATGTTAAAACTCCATTTCATGTCATTTGGCACTTGCCTTAATGGGTATAGACATCTTATACAGTAATAAGACAGCGTGATCTTTACTAAATCTAAATAGACATCTGGAATAGAAGTTAAAGTACTTACACCATATTTAATTGCTTCATCCGGATTGACATGTCCCGGTCTTGGCCTGCAGAACTTCGTTGGAACTGAAAAATGTAGAAATATCAAATGTATGAAACATAAAACTGTAGTAGAATTTCTGATCGGATAGTCCCTGTGTATTTGCCATTTAACTCAATTTGAAAGTTATGGTGGGTCAGTACACAGACTGGACACTTTACCGGTATAACCGGTCCGGTTATCATTGATACAAAAGCCAATAAGATTAGCATCTTCCTGGTGTAGAGATGTATGAATAACTCTGGATAATAATTTCGGAAAACGTTGAATTTCTTCCTTATGCTGGTAGAAACATCTATAGCAAGTTTTCGTTAAAATCTGTGAAGAATGGTCTCTATTGTGCTTACAAGCAATTGTGTACGACGGCGGACTGCACTTTTTAATGAAATTTTTAAAATAATTGGAAGAAAATTATAAAAAAAATATGATAAATATTGAACACATGAACTTTCTCGAACAACAGCCTGTTATTAAGCGCCCTTAAATATAAGAATTGAATTTGGACTTGCTGTGGGTTATTCAGGTATCAACATCAGTTGGTTCCATGTCAAATTTATCATCACTGTTAATTTGAAGACACACTGTTTATGGTAAATATGAAAGTGACATACTGAAGTTCATACATGTATAAATCTTCACAAGTCAAGATTCAATTCTTCAGTAACCAAATTTTTTACCCTGCTTAAAAACATATTTTCTCATACCTTCTCTTTCCTGAAGTTTTTCTTTCAGTTGTTCAATTATCTTTGTTTTTTCAACACAAGACGAACAGGTACTACTGAAGGTTTTCCTGGGATGCTTCTTAGCAACCATAGGGTGCCCCTTTGAATTTACAGCTGGTTCTCCAGATAAGCTTATTTCAGAACTGGTATCACTGTCAGTCTCCATAGCTATCAAACAATTATCTATATCTTGAATTATAATCTCTTTCGTGGCTGATGCTTGAACTCTCCTCATTTTATTTTCTTTTAAACGTTGTGATTTCATGGCAATTTTATCTTGTGCTACCTGTTCTGTGATGGTTTCTGAAATTATAACAAGAGTTGAACGCAAACACAATATACACTCAACGAAATAGCAGCATTTTCTCACAATTAGACCTTATCAGGAAACAAGGGCAATAACCCTATAGTCTCGAGCTTTCCAGATTTTATTATCTCCACTACGTGTACAATGAACATTCACTGTAGACAAGGGTGGAGATAATAACTGGTACTTGAAACAAGCGGTCGCCATGCGATATACACGCACAGTAGCTTTGACAAAGATCGGACAAAAACTCTGGCCTCTGGAGAAGAAACAAAGTCCAAAGTACGATTTTCGGAAGAACAAAGGGCAGTAACTCTAATGAGTTTTATGGAGTCATGCCCAAATGCTTACTTGATCTTCATTTTATGGAGACATACACATACCAAGTTTCATTAACCCGTTAACTGCGTATGACGTATATATTACGTCATGGACAACTGTGACGCAGTGTGCGTAAGACGTAATATAACGTCTTGGGGGTATTTTCTCCAACCATACGATCGTAGCATGTGCAGGACATAAAATTACGCCTTGAAGAGCAAATCTTTTTTTAAAGAGAGACCACTCTATTTAACGTTCGTTTTAATATGGATTCAGACTACTATCTTTTGTATTCAGGAATAAAATGGCCCAACAATGATGTTTTTCGTCAAATTAATTACACAATAAGGGACAGTTAACGTTTTAAAAACTACACAGTTAACGGGTTAAGATCAAACGAAAACTCTGGCCGCTAGAGAGCATACAAAGTCTTAAGGACGATTTTCGGACGAACAAAGGGCACTAACTGTGGTGATGTTTTACTGAATCGTGCCCAATATTGGACTTGACCTTCATTTTATAGAGACGAAGACACATACTAAGTTTCATTCAGATTGGGCAAAAACTCCGGTCTCTAGAGATCACGCAAAGTCCAAAGTATGATTTTCAAACGAACAAAGGGCAGTAACTCTGCCGATTTTGATCTAATCATGCCAAATATTGCACTAGACCTTTATTTGATGGAGACGTACGGACGGACGCAGAGGCGATACAAACTTACGACCACAAGTGGGAGTATAACAAGAGCTGGACGCCAACGTGAGCTAAATTGTGAGGTGGAAATTTTACATACCATCATTAATAACTTGCTTCTTTTTTGTCGTAGCGGTGGTGGTGTTGATAGGCAGTTGCTTTGGTTTTTTTGGCGTAGAGGAGGTGGTGTTGGTAGGCAGTTGCATTTGTCTATCTGATGAAATAGTAAAAACAATGTGTAGGATTATTATCAAAAGTATAAAATTTTTAAATTAGAATGAAATAAGCTTAATCAAAAGGTTGTAAAATTAAATAGGCTATATGTCTTCCTCTAACTACGGTTATCATGCAATCACAGATTAAGTTCCGACAAAAACTCTGGCCAACGTGAGCTAAATTGTGAGGTGGAAATTTTACATACCATCATTAATAACTTGCTTCTTTTTTGTCGTAGCGGTGGTGGTGTTGATAGGCAGTTGCTTTGTTTTTTTTGGCGTAGAGGAGGAGGTGGTGGTGGTGTTGGTAGGCAGTTGCATTTGTCTATCTGATGAAATAGTAAAAACAATGTGTAGAAATATTATCAAAAGTATAAAAATTTTAAATTAGAATGAAATAATCTTAATCAAAAGGTTGTAAAATTAAATAGGCTATATGTCTTCCTCTAACTACGGTTATCATGCAATCACAGATTAAGTTCCGACAAAAACTCTGGTCTCTGGAGAGCACGCAAACAAATTGTGGACTGACGTTACGAATCAACAGACGCCGAGCCAACGCCATGATACGACCACAAGTGGGAGTATAACAAGAGCTGGACGCCAACATGAGCGCTTTGGTTTTTTTGGCGTAGAGGAGGAGGTGGTGGTGGTGTTGGTAGGCAGTCGATGCCATGATACGATCACAAGAAGACATATTATATTGATTTAGTTGATTAAATTTACACACCTTCATCTTTAAGTTTTAATTTTATAATTAGCTCTTCTGCCGTTAGACAAGTTAGATCATATTCCAACTGCAGCCTCATTATATTTTCTTCAATCTCCAGAAGGCTCGTTTTATTTTCTAAAAAAGTGTTTTAAATTATCATAATTATACAAACATCTTTATATTTACCTGAATAAATTGCCAATAAACATAAAGATAGGCTGGCACTGCCAGGCAGGATACGCCCACATTTTCGAGAGATGGACAGAGAACAAGCAATACCGAAAGTGATTTTTCCTACATCTTTAAGTCCTGTATTTCATCCTGGGAGCAGCCATTTAGTTGGTCAGTTCCAGTCTGATATTAATGAAATTCGAAACCGACAATGATTATGGTGTGACGGTACACAACCTAGAAATGTGACTTTTCATCAAAATCGGATAAGAATTGTGACCTGTAGAGAGTCCACAACCATGATATACCATATTTTTACACTATTCGCGTACAAACGGCGACCATTTCGTCCGGCAATTTTGGTACGATTTTCACGAAATTAGAACTCAACCTTCCTCATCAAAATCGAATTAAAATTGTGACCTATACAGGGTCCACAACCATGATATATCATTTTTTTTAACAGTATTTGCGTACAAATGGCGGCCATTTTGTCTGTCAATTTTGGTCCGATTTTCATGAAATTCAAACTCAACCTTCCTTACAGTGTAACGGTGATATAATCAAACGTGTTTTTAAATTGGATAATAATTGTGACCTCCAGAGGGACCACAAGCTAAAGAAAGGGGGATTTTGCGTATAACCAGGGGCCATAATTCAGGAAGTTACGATCCGATATGCGCAAATATCGAAAAGAACCAAGATCTTTGGGTTATAACCATGAATTTCAAGTTTCATCAAAATCGAATTAAAATTGTGACCTTTACAGGGTCCACAACCTTGATATACCATTTTTTAACAGTATTCGCGTACAAACGGTGGCCATTTTGTATGGCAATTTTGGTCTGATTTTCCCGAAATTCGAACTCAACCTTCCTTACGGTGTAACGGTAATATAATCAAACGTTTTTTTAAATCGGATAATAATTGTGACCACCAAGCTAAAAAAAAGGCGATTTTGCGTATAATCAGGGGCCATAATTCAGGAAGTTACGATCCGATATGCGCAAATATCGAAAGGAAGCAAGATCTTTGGGTTATAACCTTGAATTTCAAGTTTCATCAAAATCTAATCAAAATTGTGACCTCCACAGGGTCCACAACCTTGATATACCATTTTTTAACAGTAGTCGCGTACAAACGGCGGCCATTTTGTATGGCAATTTTCGTCCGATTTTCCCGAAATTCGAACTCAACCTTCCTTAGGGTGTAACGATGATATAATCAAACGTTTTTTTAAATCGAATAATAATTGTGACCTCCAAGCTAAAAAAAAGGCGATTTTGCGTATAATCAGGGGCCATAATTCAGGAAGTTACGATCCGATATGCGCAAATATCGAAAGGAAGCAAGATCTTTGGGTTATAACCATGAATTTCAAGTTTCATCAAAATCGAATCAAAATTGTGACCTCCACAGGGTCCACAACCTTGATATACCATTTTTAACAGTATTCGCGTACAAACGGCGGCCATTTTGTATGGCAATTTTCGTCCGATTTTCCCGAAATACGAACTCAACCTTCCTTAGGGTGTAACGGTGATATTATCGAACGGTTTTTTAAATCGAATAATAATTATGACCTCCAGAGGGACCACAAGCTAAAAAGGGTGATTTTTCGGACAATCAGGGGCCATAATTCAGGAAATTACATTCCGATAGCTGCAAATATCGAAAGGAACCAAGATCTTTGGGTTACAAACATGCATGTCAAGTTTCATCAAAATCGGTTCAAAATTGTGACCTCTATAGGGTCCACAAGCTAAAAACGTGATTTTTCGTACAATCAGGGGCCATAATCCATGAAGTTTTGATCCGATACATGCCAATATCGAAAGGAACCGAGATCTTTTGGGGATAAACCTATATTTCAAATTTCGTCAAAATCGGATAAGAATTGTGACCTGTAGAGAGTCCACAAACAAATTGTGGACGGACGGACGTCCGGACGGACGGACGTCCGGACGGACGGACGGACGGACGTCCGGACGGACAGGGGCGACGACATAATACGTCCACATGAAAATGTGGGCGTATAATAAAACATCAGCTATTTTAGAGTACAGAGAACTCGGGTTCGGCTGAGGCTACATAGATAGGCCTAATGTAATCCGAGTTCTCTAGGGTATAGTATTATTATTGGCTATTTTTAGAGTCAAAGAGAACTTCCATTTCCCTGTAATATGAACCAATCACAAGTTGGTTTGTGCCGAATCGTTTCTAAAAATAGCATTAAGAGTATGACACGCTTAAGATTTGGCGTGAATGGGTCTCGCAGCGAGGAATTAGATGACGCTTCTCATTCTGAATTCGCTGTAACTTTTAACGGTCTATCGTAGTTTTCTGCATAGCGAGCGTCGGAATCCGACATTGCTAAAATGACCGTGACTTTGTCACTTCAAATCACTATCTATGACTATGTATTTTCGAAATGTTTACATATTTTAAAAGATACATCATTAATACGTTTAGTGGTATACATACTATACAAAAAAACATTCATTACCATAGCAACCACTTTATATTTTTAAAAAATGCATCATTTTCCGATAATTTTCTCATTAATATTAATTTTTATATTATTTTAAGTCAGTAGCTACTGGGGAAGATTGAACAAATAAATAATAACAACATATTTATATGCCATCTCTTTATATACTGGAAAGGGGTTCACTTTGAAAAAAACATTCCGCAATAGGAAATTGCCTAATTTTAGGCCTAAAAAAATATATGAAGGAATTGAGATTTTCAACTCAAGTGAAATTTTGTGTACAGCTCCAACAGTTTTAGATATTTTAAAATTAACATATCTTTACCCTTGTATATAATTTCATATAATGTTGTTATTATGTTATAGTAACCAAACTGAAAAAAAAACCCCTCCAAAAATGCAATATTTATATCATTTTCAACGAATTTGGCCATAAAGATAGGTATTAAATATTTCCCCAAAATCACAATGAATTAAACATAATAAATAATTAGTTTAAGAACCGATATATAATGATAAAATATTGAATAAACTGTGAGTGGAACTTTCTTCTTTGTGACACTGACAATCAGTTATCTGACTGACGGACGGCTATTTTTATTGACTAACCACGGCACTAATCTCAAAAGGAAATGTTGTAAATCATCAACGGAAATCCAGAATTTGAGCGATTATTTAAATTATTTTTTGTTAGCGTTAATTTTTTTGAAATTCCAATATTATTTGGGTATTACAATGGTCAGAAATCATATTATTATAATATTATTATCCCTACCTACGCTAAGTAAAAGTGTGTTCAATTCAACCGTACGGGAAATGGTTCTCATCGTATCGTGGCGTACCGTGTTGATAATATTTTCCGATTTCATTTTCATTCGTGTGCACATTAAATACTTTAAATTAGGCATCATAACAAAGAATTTAGTAATTTAGAACATTGAAGTACGTGTCCATGTTACGCAATTTATTAATTGTCGAAAAATATTTGGTTTTAAACCTCCAAACGAACGTGCGATCTACTCTAGCTGAACATAACATGTGAGTTCCGACTAGAGCTATTTTTAACGTTGAACTTCGACCCAATGTTTTCGGTACGGGTCCTCTTATTGGACAATCCTTGTAAACATAATAATCATTGGTTAAGGTTTATTTTTTCGCGGGAATTTAGCTATTGCACTTTGACCTGTCGCTGAATAATAATAGAAATACCATATATGGGAGCAGTCACGTGGAACAACAGTGGCTCTGATAGCAGTACTCGAGGCGAGTATGAATTCTTACTTTGATTGCTCTAATTTATATAATAATACTAATAATAGTCATGATAAACCCTGAATTTTTTTGCAGGCAAGTCCTTTATTTATATAAAACACACCACGTCCCCTTGTTCACAACGTAACAACTCGGTCTAGACTTAGAGATTTTTCTCAACGTAACCATGCTTTTTCAACTTTAACAAAAATGCCTGATATTTCGAAATGCTAACATCGCATCCAAGACCGATCGAAATGTCGTTCATTTGTCTTTCTAATGATATTAGAATGAAATAATAATATTAATTATAAGCTCTGCATAAAAGCACTTGAAGTGGGGTACCCCCATTTAAAAACGTGACAAAAAAATTCAGCGTAACGTCAAAACACGGGAAATTGACGTTTTTAAACTTACGTTTATGAAATTGATAAAATGAACACATACATAAAAATTATATCAAACAAAAGCACAGGATATCTGCTTCCAAAATATTTTAAAATTATTACAAAAGAGTAAATAGCCAGTGTATGACGTTAAGTTTAAAAGGGGTTACAAATCGTGAAAAAACGACTTTCTTCCAACGTGAGCAATGGAGCTGTGACACCTAAAATAAGCCATGAGCAAAATGGATAATTTGCAGTCAGTTTGAATGTAAGATAGGCTACTATTATAATGCATATTTCATATTGAATTTAAGCTTCAAGCTTGCATCCGCCAGTCGGCTATTTAATTTAGTCTACAGCAACTATTTAATATTTGAACTTACCTGCAATTCCTAAAATGACTCCTGGGTACAGTTTACCACCGAAGGTTGCCTTCACAAGATCGCCAACTGCATAAATCTCCCCATATTTTTTGACCGGATCTTTAATGGAAGAAATGGTAATCCTCGACCAGTTAGATTCCTCATTCCAGAAAATAATGCAGCTTGGTGCCATATTTCAGTAGAGCGAGAACACATTAACTAGGCCTAAGCAGGCAGGTACTGTCTGGACTGTAGTCTCCGGCGTCTGCTAGGCTAATCTAACGGCGCGTTTTTGTAATTTTGATGACGTCGCGCCAATAAGAATCTATAGATATTATATGACGTAACGATGATTCATCGTTGTGAAGGTCACTAGTTAGCCTCGATCATCCAGACGCTACGACTCGTCCAATATGATCCCTCGACTGATAAAGTACATCGCTTGGATGATCGAGGCTAGCCACTAGCTGGATCCTGAACAATGGAGGACAGTCAGGGTCAACCGAAGAAAAGAAGAGGGCCTTACAAGCGGTACTTAATAGGCATGGAAGTGCCCAAAACAACAAGGCGTAGATATAACATCTTGACATCAACAACGCTGAACAACGATGACCATGAAATTTCCGTGGAAGGTGATACTGATAGGCCTAGTAGTGGCAGTAGTGGGACTGAGAGTAAACTCGGCAGTAGTAGTACTACTACTAGATCTACTAGTGACAGTGACAATAACATAGTCATAGACAATGTTTTTCACGTTAGCGGTAAGTTTGATTACAATAAAGAATTTATTATTAAGTCGGTGATGAGTATAAAGTCTAATGTAGACTAGTGCAGCGATTTGATTCATGTTACCGTGTAACCGTATCTTAAAGAACAATATTTTTGTATACATTACTATACAATACTCATTTTTTTACGCCCACTTGTGTCGTATATCGGCAATTTGTTCGTGTGCACTAGTAGAGATCAGGGTTTTGGGTTGGAACTTGGTATGTGTCTTCTTAGTGCTGTGCGGTTATGATATTCTGCCTCGGTTTCGGTTTTCGGTTTGTTTAAAACGAAAGAGTAGGCCTAGACTCTCGGTTTCGGTTTTCCATACTGGCCTGCATAAATTCCAGTCTCACACAACATGTTTGACACCCAATCATCAAATTAGGTGTAGTAAAAACAATGACGTGGAAACGAATAAACGAAATAAAAATCTAGCGAGATTTATAAATTCCACTTCTAATTCTTTTTCATCCCGTTCTATTTTCGTAAATCTCTGTAGACTCATATTAGTTTATTTTAGTTAAACTAAACTAGTCAGAAAATACGACCATGGCAGGCCGTGTGGCACCCGTTTTTACATTTGGTTATCGCTCGGCTACTTCCGTATATCTCAGTACGGTAGAAATTACGACCTCGAGACCACAGTGGGCCGTTAGTCAGCGAAGCGGAGATTCCAGCTAACGCGCGAAAAATACATTTCGTCTGCACACGCGGTCTCTTCGACACACGGCACGCCTTGATCGAAATGGCAACCCTTTTTTTTACTGAGTTTACGGAAGAAGCAACGCGATAAAGAAATGATAATTCGAAGGTACGCAATTTACAATATATTAGTCGTGCGTACATATTTCAAACACATTCGATTCTCGCTGTTTTGTGGCTTTTGCGATGTTCCAAAATGAAAAAGGTTATAACCGGAAGTACGGCTTTATTTTACTCGTACGGTTACACTCGCGGTTTTTTTTCTATAACCGAAACCGGACTGAACATACGGTTAACCGCACAGCACTAATGTGTCTTCCTCCCCATAAAATTGATTTGCTGCGTTTACCTGTGATGTCATTAATTAATTTGACAGTGGACGTTTAATAAACTAATTCACACATTCGTTGCAGATGGGCTAGAACCACTAGACTGGACAACAGAATGTGGAATGTCTATGAGTGAAACAGAGGCCGAGGCTGAGGAAGGTTTTCCAACAAGAGATGACGGTTTGTTAGCATGAGTTATATAAAGTTTATTTAAAGACGGTGGTTATTTTTACTGCCTGTAAGTAAACACAGATATGAGACAGATGTCGACTCGAACTTCGAAGACTAGCCTAGATCATAGATAAAGTAAGCGAGAGTTCTTCCGATTATGAATAATTATCTAGTTTGATGTTATAGCATAATAAAAATATGCATCAATAAAGAATTTAAATTTGTTGGATTCGTAGACATGGCATCACTGTTTGTGACGTAGTGGCAGCGGCCTGAAAAACGCGTGCTATTGCATTGTTTGTCCTCGTATTTCAGTGACCTGTTGGGCTGTATTTGAAGTGACCACTTTGGTCATCAATAATTTTTAGTTACCGGTACTTCAGATTTTTTGAGATTTTGATTTTATTGTCAAATTAAATTCAGATTTTGCTGATGATGAAAGTGATGTCAGTGATTGTGAAGATGAAGGTACAGTGTTTTTGTTTTTTCTTCTTTTTACATGCCCAAATATTAACCCAGACAGCCACTCAGCTTTGGCCCAAGTATGGCCTACATCTGGCAGCCTCTGGCTAGATGTGGCTCATATCCAGCCAGATGGTGCCAGATGTGGGCCATATCTGGCTAACACTTGGCAACTATTGGCTCACTACTGATGAATTAAACTTATTTTTGCAACTGATATCTAAGAATATCTTGTCAGTTTGTTTAACAGTTTTAATTTTTTTGTTTTATATTCAAAACATTTGAAAAAAATAATATTATGCGAGAAGTTTGCCATATCTGGGCCAGAGATGGCCCACATCCAACTGGCCAAATGCCTCAAAATATCAACACAAGAAATTTAAGCTCATAATATGACATCTAGTTTCCAGTAGAATTTTCCCTTGTTCTATATTAGTTTTATTACAAATAAATATTAAAAATAATATTTTTTGAATGTACTGTATATATAATATAAATGAAATCCTCTCACCCCACACTCCCCCAAAAGCCAGTAAATGTAAATCTTTAAAGCAAAAATAATAAATTATTCTTTAAAGAAATCAATGAAATAAAGACAAAGTTTATTAGAACACAGTCTGAGTGTTGGGTATCATGCTACAAAGTAGCTAGATTTTAATTACTATAGCAGATTCTGTACTCAGTTTATACAATTTGTTGAAGCTAGCAGGTCAACCATGTTAATCTTTCAACAAAGCATAATGAACAGCCCATTTACTATCTTGAAATCTGTTTCATTGGCTGAATTTAAAATTGTAAAATTCAGTGTACAACAAATTAATAGAATTTAGTACTAACAAGAAACTGAAGACATTGCAGTGGTATACAAACTGTGCATTATTTTCACAGAACTTAGCTAAAGATAAAAAGATAAGTACATTTTATTACTTTTTCTACAATGATATTAAATTAGATAAGATTTATGTGATTTCATTATTTAAATAACTTCATTTAACTATTCTTTTGCCTTGGCAAATAAGAATTATTTGACTTAATACTTTGGTGCTTGCATTGACAGACCCCTTGGTCATGCTTGATATAAAGAAGGTAAAACATGTTTTTTATGTACATTTTTTGCATTTATTGCAGGTGTGATAAATAACTTCACCACAAGGATGCAATGGAAAATAATTTCAAAATGTTGTAAACAAAATGGCTGAATGGGGGAAGAACAAAAACAAGGGGAAGAGGAGGAGGAGATAGCTGCAGAAGGAAGAAGGGGAGACTGATATTGACATGGATAATTTGTATGCCTTATAACAAACAGTGAAATCTTGTCGAAACAGTGAAATCTTGTCGAAACAGTGAAATCTTGTCCAAACAGTGAAATCTTGTCAAAACGTTGTGTGTATATAATATAGTGACTGTTATCCATAGAACTGTGCTGTGTTATATGGATGAATAAATTTTATTATTTAAGATTTTGCTTTTGTTGTTAATGTATGTTTTTTGTGCTGCATGCAAGATATCCTTAATTTCTACTATCATTTTGGGACTAACATATGGTTCAACCCTATTTCAATATAGGTCCCAGAGATAACTGACGAAGTTGGACAGGCTACCCTACTCCTTGTCACATGCAAGCAGGGTTTCGCAACCAAGCCACTTGACTGGTGGACCGACCTTCTAATTTCATGAGGAAGTGTTAAACCACTTAGACGATGGATATGCCTCTCAGTTTACGAAGAAGAAATAGGACAGGGAATAACGGGTTGACCTCTTTGGCCCACATCTGGCATGGCATGAATTTCATCTGTGGGCCACATTTGGGCCAGTGACGGCCCAGACAAGGGCCAATTGTGCCATCTCTGGCCCACACGTGGCATGCCATATCTTTGCCAAAGCCTGCCAGATCTGGGCCATGCAAGGCGAGCGTGTGCATTAGCGAATCTGGCCCAGATCTGGCTCTGATTGGGCCACGTCTGGCCCATGTCTGCCAGATCTGGCCCACATGTGGCATGCCATATCCGGCCCAATCATTTTGCCAGAGGCTGCCAGATGTGGGCCAGACTTGGGCCAAAGCTGAGTGGCTGTCTGGGAATGGTCTCATTTCGATCGTAATTTGTAGTGTTATTGTCCTTGCCCCAAAATTTCATGAATTTTTGAGAACAAACTCACACCTAGTTTTCAACTGATTTGGTTCAAACTTGGTATGCAAGTATGTATATTGTGCTCGCGTCACTCTTTTTCTTCTTTTAGCCTAATGTCCACCGTAATTCTGTTTAAAAATCAATTATTAAAAAAATGCTCGAAAGTGGTGGTTTCTATAGTGTTAATGTCTGCGAGTAAGTTTGTAAAAATGTGAACAGACAGGTGCGACAGCAATTTACGTCCACATTTTCATGTGGGCGTATAAAAAACCCCAACCAATCTGGTTCAATATCAGCTGGCTCAAATTATTAGATTGTTTTTTTTTCTTTCAGAAAACTGTTACAATCACAACCAGGCTGAATCTGATGAAGCAATTCGTCTTTTGTACCCAGGATGTAGGTTGACATTAGCTATGAGCATGATGCTAATTTTAACTTTTGTTACCCGTCATGATTTAACTGGTGCAGCCCTGAAAGACTTGTTGATTTTGGTTGAATTGCATTGTGCTGTGCCAAATATTTGTCGTCAATCGTATAAATTGTACAACCATTTTTTTGCAAATCTGAAAGGACCTGTGGAGTTCCATTATTTTTGTTGTTTTTGTGAAACATACCATGGCCAGAAGAAGTCTGAAGTTTGTCAACAATGTAAGAATAACAGTATTGAATATTTCATATACCTGCCTATCATCAGTCAGCTGACAGTATTATTTGAAAGTAAGTATAAAATATAATAATTCTGAACAATCAATTTGCAACTCAAAATATATTCTATTCGATTGAAATCCTATATCCTTACATAACCCACTTTCTCGTAACTGCTTACAAGTACTTGTATCTTACGAGTTCTTTGTGATATGGCCTCCTGGTCCATAACAACAATTTATCCATGATAGTCCCAGATCACATACTGTACAATCAATAGATCAACAAGGATGCCTTATAAATTGGTGATACTATCAATATAACCTTATCTAAGTAACACTGCCATTCTCAGTTTTACTATGTAAATGTTTATATATTAGGACAAGACATTCTAGATTTGATCAACTATCCACAAAACCGTAAAAAGCAGTCAATGGAAAACATAGAAGATGTTTATGATGGGTCTTGGTACAAAACGCATTTTAAGGATGGATATTTCAGGAACTCAACAACTCGACAAAAAGAACATGAAACTCATATCAGCTTTCAGTTAAACACTGATGGTGTATCTTTATTCAAATCATCGACCTACAGTGTATGGCCCATATATTTGACCATAAATGAGCTGCAACCTAATTTAAGGTACAATTTTTATACAACCAAAATTAATATTGTTGTCGCGTCGGTCACCTCTCTCACAATTTTATAAAATTTTTGACCACTCCCATGCCTATAGAGTTTTCAACCGATTTTGTTCATACTTGGTATGTAAGTTTACATGCGTCGGGTAATGATTTCTAACATGGCCGTGTTTTGAACTTGCAGAGTTATTGCCCTTGGTATATATCTTTTGAGAAGCAGTTTACATGATTTATAAAAACTTGACGCTTTCATGTTTAATTCCAACTTTTAACGCGTCGTTTATCTATAAAATACTGAATTTTAGTCCAGATTTAACACTGATGTTGATTTATAGCTCCGTGAAATTTAGGCTGACACAAACTGAAAACCTCTAATTACTGTAAAACAATAGAATTACAAATATTTCCGTCAAGATTATAGTAAACACTCTAGAAGGTGGAGTAAAAGTGTTTGTGAGCTTAGGATATCTTGCAAATCAAGCTCTTTAATATTTGGAACCATCCTTAAAAGAGTATAAACTTGTAAGGTTAATCAACAATATTATTTGTTGCAGGTTTTCTTCTTCTAATAGATTATTTGTGGGGTTATGGTTTGGGAAACAAAAACCAAAAATGAATGTTTTCTTTACTCCTTTGAAGGAAGAACTAATGATACTATACAGTAAAGGTCAGTTATTGTCTACCCAGTAGATTTATGGTTCCTAAAACCAATTCCAAATATTTTGTATCAATATCATTTGTACCATCTGTACCATCAAAGGGCAGTATATTATAATTATACAGTATACCATTCATTAGTTTAGCGTTTCGAACTTAACTTGAAGAGTAATGCTTATGTTTGGGCATATATTGTGTTGACGTAAACTCTTGTCAGTTATTCCGTGACATTTTTGCTTGTTGCTAATTTCAGTAAAATCATATTTTCAGGTATGAAAGTTGTTCGACCTAATTGGACCACCACTCTCAGATGCCTACTCTTGTGTACAGTTTGTGATGCACCTGCACGATGTTCTCTTCAAAATTTTGTCCAATTCAATGGCTACAATGGCTGTCCATTTTGTGTCATAAAAGGAGAATCTGTAAAAACAGCCAAAGGGGGCAACACCATGACCTATCCATATGATTGCAATAATCCCACAATTGGACATCCAGATTTACGAACACATAAACAGACATTACTAAATGCTAAAGAAGCTGTGAAATCTGGAAAAACAGTAAATGGAGTGAAAGGCTTTTCCTTGCTATGCAATTTACCGAACTTTGACATCATTAAATCAACAGCTATTGATTATATGCATTTGATGTTGCTTGGTGTCACTAAAATGTTTATACATCTTTGGACAGACACTTCATCAAATGGAGAACAATATTACCTTGGTAACAAAATGGACTTATTAAATAATAGAATTTCACAGATAAAACCACCAAAACAAATTACACGTGTGCCCAGATGTCTAAATGATCTTGCTCACTGGAAAGCATCTGAATATCGGAACTTTCTTCTATTTTTTTCTATTCCTTGCTTGTGGGGAATCCTTCCAAATGAATTTTTCGTTCATTGGGTATTATACGTAGAAGCAACATATATTTTATTACAAACTTCTATTTCCCCAAAGGAACTTGAGAAAGCCAGATTGAATCTTTGTAAATTTTGTGCTTCCATTGACACTCTTTACTTACAAAGAAACATGCTGTCCAATGTACATGGACTCCTTCATATTTGTCAAAAGGTCATGGAATTGGGGCCTCTTTGGGCTCAGTCTTGTTTTTTTTATGAAGATTTAAATGGTGACTTGAGAAAACTCTTTCATGGAACTCAAAATATCGATGCTCAAATCATAACAGCTGTTCGAATGCAGCAAAGTTTAACTTCTGTTGTTAAACAATTTGAACCTGGATCCGAAGCTGAAAGACTGTATAAAAAAATGACTCATAGTATGGAACATGAAAATAAGACTACAATTAAACATAATACATTTGCCATAGGAAATTTTAATATGGTTTTGTTAGGGGAAGAACTGTTAAACATGATTCCAGATTCTGTTGCTTTTAACCGCTTTTATCAGTTTTATCGTTTATTAAAAGATAAGGTCATGATACACTCTCAGGCATACACTGCTGTCAGCAGAAGGGACACCACATGTGTGGTCTATGGAAATGGCAAGAAATTTGGATCTGTGGCATATTATTTAAAAGGTGTTCATGAAAGCAAAGTAGAATTTTATGCAGTTATAAATAGTTTTGACTCGATGCTTATGGATTTTGATTTTAAACTGCCTGTACACATAAAATCTTTTAGGAATTCTGGCAAGAGGGAAGTAGTGCCAGTTGAACAGATCTTAAGGCCATGTGTAAATGTAAAATTTCAAGGTATGCCATATTTTTTCTGTGCATTGTTCCCAAATATGATTGAGAAGGATTGATTTTAGCATTATTGTTATTCGCTCGTTTGTATTCTTCCAAAATTTAGTTTTGGTTGTATATTGTCATTGCTTGTCTGGTCCAAAATTTCTTGTGAACATTCTCAAATCTAGTATTTTTGAATGTGGGTGTATGTACCTTGCCTGACAAGCTATGTTTGAAACAATACTTGTCTATTTTTTGGTATAAATAGTATGTGAAACTATTGGTTTCCATACCCAATGTCCATAATAAAAATTGAGTTACTGTATCTAGTTGTTTCTGAATTTGTATTTTTAAATGTCGCAAGATTCGCCTGGTATGTCCACTCATTTGCAGCAAATGATTCACTGATTTAATTATGATTTAAGTTATTAAAGGCATTAAAAAGCTACACCCTACATAGTCAAAGTTATTAAAGGCATTAAAAAGCTACACCCTACACAGTCTAAGTTATTAAAGGCATTAAAAAGCTACACCCTACATAGTCAAAGTTATTAAAGGCATTAAAAAGCTACACCCTACACAGTATAAGTTATTAAAGGTATTAAAAAGCTACACCCTATACAGTCTTAAGTTATTAAAGGTATTAAAAAGCTACATCCTATACAGTCTAAGTTATTAAAGCTACCGTAAAGCTACATCCTTACACAGTCTAAATTAAAAAAGCTACTTATGGAGTCTGAAAGTTATCAAAAAGCTAGTAGCTTTACAATAAAGTTAGTAGCTTTTAACAAAGCTAGTGGCTTTCTGAGGATACACATTCTTTGTACCCTAAGGAACATCCCTATCGTTTGGGGTGTATGCCTCACCCCCAGGGGCAGAGCCACGCCCATTTTCTTTTCGTGTGTCGCCTACAGGGCGCAATTCTTACTGGATTTTCTTCAAACTTGGTATACGTATTCCTTATACCCTAAGGAAGATCTCTATTGTTTTTGGTGCATGCCCGACCCCCAGGGACAGAGCCACGCCCATTTCTAGTATGTATTTGTTTGTCGTCTACAGGCCACATTTCTTAACTTACAATTTTGAAACTTAGCATACACATTCTTTGTACCCTAAGGAACATCCCTATCATTTGGGGTGCATGCCCAACCCCCTGGGGCAGAGCCACAGCCATTTTCTTATCGTGTGTATTTGTGTCGCCTACAGGCTGCAATTCTTATTGGATTTTCTTTAAAACTTTGTATACTTACTCTTTATACCCTAAGGATGATCCCTATCGTTTGGGGTGCATGCCCACCCCCCCACCCCCAGGGGCAGAGCCACGCCCATTTTCTTTTTGTGTGTCTCTGTGTCACCTAGAAGCCGCAATTCTAACTGTATTTTCTTAAAACTTTGTCTACTTACCCTAAGGATGATTCGTATTGTTTTTTGGTGCATGCCTGACCCCCAATGGCAGAGCCACGCCCATTCCTTGTATTTATTTGTTTGTCGTCTACAAGCCACATTTCTTAACGTATCATCTTGAAACTTTGAATGATTATTCTTTGTACCCTAAGGAACATTTCTATCATTTGGGGTGCATGCCCAACCCCCAGGGGCAGAGTCACGCCCATTTTCTTTTTGTGTGTCGCCTACAGGCCACAATTCTTAATCGGTCATCTTGAAACTTAAAATACTTATTCCTTATACCCTAAGGATGACCCCTTTTGTTTTGGGTGCATACCCGACCCCCATGGGACAGCAACACCCATTTGGTTTATGTATTCCTTATAGCCTGAGGGCGTCCACTATTGAATTTGATGAATGTCCCGACCCCCAGGGGCAGAGCCACGCCCACTTTTTGCCTTTAGTGTTAGGAAGGCACAATTCTGAATGGATTATCTTGGTATAGTTATTCCTTATACTCTAAGGACGGCAACTATTAATGTTGGTGCACGACCCTCAACGCTAAACAAACCAAACGCCTAGCCTTCTTGACAAAGTACCATATCAATCAAAGTAGGAATGTGGACGTATATTGTAGCGTTAGCGTTATGTTTAATTATTTCCACATAATCTCTGGGGTATGTTCCTTTTTCTTTTTCATTACAAATGGCGCTGGAAAGCATTATGTTCATGAGTACACATGCCTCGACAGATTCCGAAATCTAGACTCGGCTGTATGACGAATTCCGCCATATTAGAACTACTTTAAAGGTCCCGGATGAAAAATGGCTGCGCCCATACCAAACACAAATTAGCGACCTATTCGGCTAGCGACCTATTCGACCGATCCAGCTGGCAACTTGATCATTGGCAACCTATTCAGAATAAAGACAACGGTCGCCCAAACTCACATATTTTTATCAACAAATAAAATCCAACGTTACGACTATCAAATGAAGGTAGAATATATTAATGAAGGTAAAATATATTATTTTTTATCCATTCCTTTAGCTCAGAATAGAAGTGGAATTTTGCCATATATATTCTGAAAGGTAGACTATTTGAATAAGTTTTCTAAATATTATTACTAACACTTGGCACAATCATATCAAAGGGGCGCTCTCTCATCCTAAACGTCGCCATTTTTTCAATATTTTAAAGTGAAAGAATGGTAATATTCCGAGTCAAAATTCGGACTATCGTACAGAATTCTGAGTATCCAGCTATATATAATCGGAAAGGTAATTTTGGGCGACTGTTGTCTTTATTCTGAATAGGTTTCCAACGAACAGGTTACCAGCTGGATCGGTCGAATAGGTCGCTAGCCGAATAGGTTGCCAATTTGTGTTTGGTTGCGCCCATGGTGTCAAGTTTTCCTGTTAAAGTAAACCGGTAGCCGCATTGCAAATGTATGGGCGTAGGTACATATCATTTACTGTCATACAGCCGAGATTGTTTATAAAAACTTTTCTGCCATTCTCTGTTTATGAAAATCTGTGTAGATATCCACAATTATGTCTCCTGTTACATCTGAAAATTAAATCCTGTCTAAAAATATTGCTTGATGGCTTGTTTTTCTCAGGATAACATTTTCAACAACTAATATTTGCAATGGATCAGCATGTACAAACCCTACGGTAATGGCTGGTTATTCAACCGTAAAAGGTAATAATTTTCTTAATTTGAAACGTATTTAAATCAGAGAGAATTAGTGTTTTTAGCTATGTCTAATTGTTGTATTTTACAATACCATCATCAATATAATGAAGATGTGTTTTAGAAAAATAATTGTTACTATACTCCATAGCAATCCAGCATTGTTTGTTGTAAATATTCAGGTGAATGTAAAATAAATGGTCATGATTTTAATTAATTCAAAATAATTGTTAAAATTTTGTACTGGTAGCTAGGCCTACTGTAAATATTGTATTATTTCATATGAAGTAACTTTTTATCATCAAAATGTCGGAGCATATTGTTATTATCCCTGTCTGTCTGAAATTGTGCAATGACTTTGTACAGCAGAGTTACCTGTCTGAAATTGTGCAATGACTTTGTACAGCAGAGTTACTGTCCTTGTTGTGATTGTTTGGTTTGTTGTAAACAGGAACCCCCCATCAGAATTCAGAGTAATTGACCTAATTGTCACTGAACTATTCTACTACTCTAGATATTAAGAAGTGTTCTACGACTACATTTCAATTGTCATGGCCCCCGTTTGTAGAGGCTAAATCTATACACAGTGTTTAAAGTTTAAGGTCATAGGATGATAAAATATATTGATTCATGATATTAAATGTTTTGTATACTAAACGTTAGTGTTGGACAGAACTAGATACCAAGCAAATTCTAATGAATTCTGATAATTACTTTATGGGTTTTCACTCTTAATCAGGTTTTTAGTGGGGCGGATATGTGAAATGGGCGTGCATTTCTGGAAAGATGCATCAAAATTTGGCCTAAGGGGTTTTGGGTTATGCTGATTTAAAAAATGACGGGAACCATGACTTACTTCAGCCATTCCTGTCAAATATTTGAGAAATTCAAAATGGCCGCCATAAAACATGCTCTAGCCCATCAGTTGAACCGATGGAGCTGTAGCAGATGCTCAAGGAGCAAGTTTAAATCTTTTGGACATGGTAGGTGATTGACTAGATGACCAACAATTGTTTCTGAAAAATAGAATGATACTGATACCTTGTTGTACCCTGCCTTTCGAAGAAAGTTGGAGGACTATTAAAATGGCTTAGGGTAAGCAGAGATAAGCAATTTGATTGGTTGATGCTTTGGGACACGATAACTTTAGTTCTAATTAAGTGAGAGTGATGAAACTTGGTGTATAGTTTCATTACAGTAATGCCTTGACTATGTTCGATAATGAGCATTTTCTGCTCAGGGTAAGCAGAGCAATACACAATTTGATTGGTCAAGACTTTGGAACACAATAACTCTCCTTCTAATTGAGTAAGCATTTTCCGCTTAGTGTAAGAAAAGATAAGCAATTTGATTGGTTGATGCTGTGGGACACGATAACTTTAGTTCTAATTAAGTGAGAGTTATGAAACTTGGTGTATAGTTTCATTACAGTAATACCTTGATTGAGATCGATAATGAGCATTTAATGCTCGGGGTAAGCAGAGCGATAAGCAGTTTGATTTGCCGAGACTTTGGAACACAATAACTCTCCTTCGAATTGAGTTAACCCTTCCTGCGCTAATCCCGACTATAGTCGGGAGAATTTTGTAGTCCGTCAGAGCGGCTCCCGACTATAGTCGGGAAGTTTATTTGACCTGATTTACTCCCCTGTAAAAGCATGGTTTTATCCTTAGATGGTGTTTAACACGTGTTTTTATTACGAGGGGGTTCCTATATTGACGGAACAACCACCAACAGTCAGAACAGCTGAGTAATGGCGTCCTCCACAACAAAAAGACTTCGGCTGAATTTGGCCGTGAGTTCCGATGACGTCACGCCTATTTTGGATTCGGGTACTGACTATACTACACTTGGGGTCCCGTCTTTTGATGAAAATTCAGATGTTTGTCACCAAATAAAGACCAAAAAAAGGAAGACTTCTCAAGGGGAAATTATTCGTCTGCATTTATGCTGCCGCACACGTAAATCGCTGCCAACATAAACATGTACATGAAAGGGTCAAATTGGTTACTATGGCAACCGTAAGGTGAATATTTTGGTAAATATTATTGTTATTTTCCAAAAATTTATTTTTATTTTATTGTTTATAAAATTCGTGCACTGATGATTTTTTTATTTGTGTTATCTACAAAAAAAATGTCAATACTGCTCGTTTTGATTTTAATATTTTGAGAAAAAACCCATTATTGTCACAATTTAGTGCCTTTCCCCCCAAAAAACTATACTATTCTTACAAAACAGATATTTATCATGCTAATAATCCATGTAGCTTTATTCCTGCACATCTTGATTTTTTTAATGGCAAGAAAATATCAAATATTTCATTTATGACAATAATATGGCAGCCATTTTGAAACATAGTGGTAACCATGGTAACCATAAAAGCTAAACCGAAAATATGCAAAAACCTTAAGTCATATACAATTGATATACATCTGCCATTTTACAGTTGTGGTAGCATTCATATTCAAGATATTAAGTTTTTTTCACAACAGGGTCTAAAACTTGACTTTTACTCAATATGTGCATAGCTCTCTATGGGTATGAAGTGGTTAGCTCAGGAAGGGTTAAAATGTTCAAAATTGGTGTGTATGCTTATTAGGTCAATGCCTTGATGGAGTTCGACGATGAGCATTTTCTTCTTAGGGTAGGCAGAGATAAGCAATTTGATTGGTTGATACTTTGGGACAAGATAACTTAGGTTCATCTTGATTGATGAATTTTATGCCAATACAATGAATGCATTCTCATTCAGTAATGGATTCGACAGTAACAGTGTATAGAAACGATTGACTCGGACACGAGGACCCTTTCCCTTGGTCAGAGGGGCTCATTTGTCAACCGTGGGGGCCCTTTTGTCTGCCTTTAGGGTCCCCCTAACTAGGGTACATTTTCATTTTTCTCGTCAGTTTTAGCATTTTTCTTTATAAAACACTTTTGGATGACACTTCGTGTACAGTTTGATTGCTCGATACATTTGAAAAAAATAAATGTGCGATTATTTAATATGTGTCATCTATTTATTTTGGGATTTCGGCGGGGGACATCAGCCTCACTGTTGGCTTGTTAAATGTATTTTCAACGAATATCGGATTTATGAAGAAAGTTCTGACGTTATTGAATATTGTGTGCATATGTAACATGGTGATTGGAATCAAATGTGGACTGTTTGTGTTTATGAGTAATAAATAGCTAGTTACGACTGAAATGGAGCTTAATGCATTCTTGATATCCGTTAGCAAAGGAGAAGGTGTAAATAATTCACCTGTTTGATTCGAATTGTGACCATTTTTAGAAAACACTATGCAGGAGAACACTATGGGTCTTCGTATGTGTTTTACTGGATTCCTTGACCATAAAAACATAGGTATAGACATCAAGATCATTGAAATCGGGGCACTAACAAATTTTATGGACGAGAACGTGTTTTATAGTGGCCATTTTGAATTTCTCAATTTTTGGTGGAAAGGGCTGGAGTGACGTCAAGGTTCCTACCATTTTGAAATCAGCAAGATCATTGAAATCGGGGCACTTACAGAAATTTTATGGACGAGAACGTGATTTATTATGGCCATTTTGAATTTCTCAATTTTTATTTAGTGTGTTGTGACTGTTTTCATTACCGATAAAAGAATAAATATGCAACCCCCTTTGTTGACTGCCCGGTCGACTTGGCTAATGTAGGTATATGTTTTGTTGCCTGGCAGTATCTTTACAATTTATTTTTCAAACTTTCTGATATTGTTTGTTTGTCTAGTGCAAAGGAGGAACTCCATCAAAATTAAACATAAAAATTGCTCAATAGCTTAAGGTGCTACCTGTAGTTTATAATGTATATTCAATATTTTGTCATAAATCCTGTGTTCTAGTTCATCTATTTTGAATTTTTGCAGCGTGTAATGGACCTTTGTCTCCACCATCTGGAGTAGTCACCAGTCCTAATTGGCCAAATGTCTATCCATTGAATGCTGAGTGTATTTGGTCTGATATTGAAAATGCAACAACGTCCAAGAACAAATTGTTACACGTGTCATTCAGCAAGTTTAATTTACCAAACAACCACAGTCTCACTTTAACCAGCTCGGTTGACAAAACACCCAAACCAAAGGTTCTCACACTCACTGGATCACAGGTTCCTGATGACGTCATTGTCAAGGGAGTTAACTACACATTGACTTTCTCATCTGTTGAGAAGAAACCAGTTCTACAGTCCAGTGTTGGTGAAGGCTTTGTACTAAACTATAAGTATTTAGGTAGTACATTTATTTATTATTTATGTATGATGGGGGTTAAGAGTGCTGTAAATTGGGTTTTAACATCTTAATGTTCTGCACCAACCTGGCTTTTGAAGAAGGCCATATTTCAAGCAGTGTGCTATGATCCGTATTGAAATTTAATTTATGTGTAATAATTACCCCTGACCAAAAATTTAAAATTCACTTTTTAAAATCCTTCTGGTTGGCCTCTATTTTTTATGCATGTTTGAACTTTTTTTTTTTTTTTCAGAATGTGGTGGTAGTATAACAACTGCTAAAGATGTAATCATGTCTCCTGACTATCCTAAACCCAACAATAAGTCTCAGATCTGTGCCTGGACAATCCATATACCAGATACATCAAATAATAAAACTGCAAATATTCTTCAGTTTGATTTGATACTGGATAATAAGAATGAATCTGTGTATGTATAGTAATGAAGAGTTTATATTTGTGTTCTAGATAATTACAATTTTGCTTCGTCTTTTATTTCTTGTTTTTACATTACATTTTCATCTAAACATCTTTCTCATCGAAAATATAAAGCATTACCGAATAGTAGTATTGTCAATTTTATCCCCCATTATCAGGCTTTCAGATTTTGAGTATACATTTCTGTTTGTCTTGAGCTGACTTCATTTGGAAATGGCTGATTTGATGAAAACTAAGCTGTGATTGGTTGAAATCAAGCTCGGGTTGGAGGAGATAGAAATTTGTCATCAAATTAACCTTAGTAATTTGGATAACACATTGTAGTGCAATAAACATTAAGCATACACTTAGGATTGATCAATTAGAATTTTTTTTGGATCAGTATGTACAAACTTAGAATATGATATATGAATGATAAAACTTGATTGTGGTAAATATATATAATAAGGAATATGAACAGGAGCAAAAAAAAAAAACAAACTATAGATTTTTATCAGATTGATGAAGGTAGACAGGGATGTTCAATAATAATTAAGTATTGTTTTCTTATTCCAGAAAGAGTCTTTTGGAAATTCATGATGGCGGCTCAATAAATGACCCTGTAATGATATTGAGCAGAAATGCCACATTAAATAAAACACGTTTGCTGTCCCGTACCAACAAATTATTTATACTATATGATAATACAGCTACAGGAACTCTGGGTCTTATATTTCACATGAATTATTCCACACATGGTAAGTCTATTGTTTTATTTTTGGATATCTCAAGTGGGTGATTGGTAATATCAGTTTTAACTATGTCAGGCATATATAATTAGCGATATACTGTCAATAGTAATTTTGCCAATGTCTGACCGTGTAAAGTATCTTATTGTGTATGAATCAACATAGGTTGAAAGGGCAACAAAACATATACCCACCAGTCGCAAAGTTATTTGAGTTATTTCAACAACTCACAAAATTTTCAAAAAGATTGCTATTCAGCTCTCATCTACCTTTTGTTTATGTGTTTTTCTAAAAACCTTGTTCATGGGTTAGAGGGCAATCTCTGTTGATTTTTGGAGCTCGGTGAACTTTTTCCTTAGTTATTCCCCCTTTGTCCTAAAACCTTGTTAACGTGATTGAAGCTACAGTTTTTATACACCGACATTGAAATGTGGTTGTATCTTGTCATCGCACATTAAATTTATACACAGTGGTTATGGTCATGAGACGAAGAAGTCTATTGATATTCACAGGTGTGATTGCTCTCCTGAACATGCCTGGATGTCAGTCGTGGTGCACTTGTTATAGCTCTTCTTAATGTTTAAATTGACTTCCCTCACAGAAAATAATCAGAAAAATATACCGGTAACGAAGAATGCTGTCAATATCAACAATCAACTTACTTTATGGCTACAATAACAGTCATACCTTAGTGAGAATCCAAGTAATTAGCACTTTTAATGGTGATTTTAATATTTTGGTAAAAAAACAAACCCAATACAAGCTTGCTGGTTATTCATAACTAACATGTTCAGTAAGTTTCCTTTGTAATAATAAACCATGTTGCGAATGAAGACATCTTGCTCAACTTGGATTGTGAATCTCGGGACTCTCGATCCGTACGAATTCTAGGTAGATATGAAAATAATTGGATAATACATGTGGTTTCACTGATCCATTGATAGTTAAATTTAAATAGTCATTGAATAATCCCTGATAGAACAGCAGATATCCTGAGAAACAGACATCAACAATATATTTTTCTGTCGGCATCTCCAATGCTTTCTGAATCCTGATAACATTTGGAGTTAGGTCAGTAAACCAGCATTACTAGATTTGGTTTTAAATAGTCTTTTAGTTTTATTCATTTTTATTTTATACACATGCTGACATGGAGTTATTCTTAAAAATATTGTCCTTATTATTTAAAGCTATTGCCTAGTCGTATAGAATTTCATTTTATATAAAGGGATTTCCATTACGTGATCATTGTGCTGCTTGTCTTTGATTCACGAATGTATAAAAACTTTGTAAGGTACGTGTTAGGCAAAAGAAATAATTTGTCTTTTAAACGTGAAGAAATGCCATGGTGTCGTATCAGCTTATTTTGGCTACTGTATTTTCTTATACTAGCCGTAGCAGAAAAATCCTAATTTCTATCAACTGATGATATCCGTTTATCCATGAAATAAACAAAGACAGTAATTAAAGTTAGCGGACCTCACGGGACCTCATTTGACCCAATTCTGGCAGGTTGGTTACAAAATGGATTAAGATCTCTGGTATTTATCACAAATGCTAAAAAACCTCTCCTCAAGAGATTCAGGAGATCTTTCTCAGGAGAGCGATTTACCCTTTTTATACGCCCACATTGAAATGTGGTCGTATATTGTCGTCGCCCCCGTCCGTCCGGCGTCCACAATTGCTTGTGGACGCTCTAGAGGCTAAAGTTAATATCCGATTGACTTTAAATTTATACACAGTGTTTAAGGTCATAAGACGAAGAAGCCTATTGTTTTTCAGCGATTTCCGATAATAACTACCAGAGTTATTATCACTTCAAAAAAGTTAATATCCGATTGACTTTAAATTTATACACAGTGTTTAAGGTCATCAGACGAAGAAGCTTATTGATTTTCAGCAATTTCCGATAATTAGTGCCAGAGTTATGGCCCTTGATCACTTCAAAAAATCTTGTGGACACTCTAAAAGCCAAAGTTAATATCCGATTGACTTTAAATTTATACACAGTGTTTAAGGTCATAAGACGAAGAAGCCTATTGATTTTCAGCGGTTTTCGATAATTAGTGCCAGAGTTTTCTCCCTTGATCACTTCAAAAAATCTTGTGGACGCTCTAAAAGCCAAAGTTAATATATGATTGACTTTAAATTTATACACAGTGTTTAAGGTCATAAGACAAAGAAGCCTATTGATTTGCATCAATTTCCGATAATTAGTGCCAGAGTTATGGCCCTTGATCACATCAAAAAATCCTGTGGACGCTCTAGAGGCCAAAGTTAATATCCGATTGACTTTAAATTTACACACACTGTTTATGGTCCTGAGAGGAAGAAGCCTACTGATTTTCATCAATTTCAATTTCCAGAGTTATCTCCCTTGATCACTTCAAAAAACCTTGTTGCGCTGTAGATGCCAAACTTATCATCCGATTGACTTCAGATTGATACACTGAGTTTAAGGTGTTGAAACAAACAAGTATTTTGATTTTCAATGAATTTTGATAACTGAACAGCTAAATCCATGACATTAAATGTTTCCTATACTAATTGTTAGCGTGGGGCAAAACTTTATAAAAAGCAAACAAATTGTAATGATTTTCTGATAATTACATATTGAGTTGTTACTCAGATTTTAGTGTATTACAAATGTTTCATTACCAAAAAAAAGTAAAAATATGCGACAACCCTTGTTGACTGCCCGGACGATTTAGCTGCTGTGGGCATATGTTTCGTTGCCTGGCAACCTATCTTTTCAATTTCAGGAGAGCTTTTTTTGACCCCCAGAAATTTATTCATGTGAAGGCCTGTATTCAACGATTTCCGGGAATCCAATGTATGAAATGTTTCGTATATTAGATGTTAGCTTGGGGCAGAACTAAAAACCAAACAAATTCTAATGATTTTTTGAAATTTACTTAATAAGTTGTTACTCTTAATTAGATTTTAGTGTATTATTTATAAATGTGTCATTACCTACAAATGAAAAAATATGCGACAAACTCTTGTTGACTGCCCGGACGACATAGCTGCTGTTGGTGTATATCTTGTTGCCTGGCAACCAATCTTTTGCTGGGGAACATTTGAATCACAAGAGGACGACTGACATTTTTCAACACTCCGCTGTCATAATGTTGTTTATTTATATAGAATGTAACATATTTTGTGACAATGGTGTTTGCCTACATAAAGATTGGAGATGTAATGGTATAAACGAATGCGGTGATAATACAGATGAAATAGATTGTAAAGGGCCGGGACCTACCCCAGCACCTACACCTACCCCAGCACCTCATAAAGGTGGTTCTGGAGGTGAGTTCATTTATCTATGTATCTGTAATCTAAGTTTCTACTCTAAATTTGTTGAATTTTCTGTCGCTGGCAGTGAGTTGAATCTCATGTTTCTGACTTTTAGGTTTTAAATTGGACCTGAAATTTCAGATTCACACCGAAAATCTCAGTGTTAGGTCCACTTTCCTTGTTTGTGACTTTTTGCTTCATTTTACTCAAAGAATGGAAACAAATCAAGGCCTATGCTACACGTTACATCTTAGGAAGACCTGATAATGGCTGCAGTTTGTGAACATGAAAGATTTATTTATTATTAAGGCAAAAGAACCTTAACAAATTGTTCAATATGCAAGTTTTCTTTTCGATAGGTGCTGTGTATCTATATTATCTTTTTAGACAAAGCTGCTATGTGAGCAGATTTCCACACTCTATAGGTCACAATATTATCTGATTTCAATGAAACTTGAAATATAGGTTTATCTCCCTTTTGATATTGGCATGTTTCAGACCATAACTTCATGGATTACACTATAAACCTCAGAATGCCCTGTTCGGTATTTCTGTCCAAACAAGGTAAAATAAATGCCTCGTTGTCCAGTTCCAAAAAAAAAGTCTTTTTTAAATTGCCCTGTTTTTGGAACGAGATATTTTGTTCAGAATCAGGCTGGCTAAAATGCCTCGTTTACTAAACGTGTTTTTTCAAGATAATTATTAGTGGTATTTGCTATCAGCGAATATGTAAAAATTAAAATTTATGTTATTTGATACGAAAATAAAACCAGTCCAAACTATGATAGTATAATCAGAGAAATAGATAAGACAAGAATACACGCCATACCATAAATTATTTTCGCATTATTAATACCCATTTGTCTTCATAATAAAACTTTTTAATTAAATTTTAATGTATGAGGTGTTTTTTATTTCCCATTTAATTCACAATTGGTATAAAGCCAACAAATTTATTGCTGTGCGTTTATATAACTTTGCTCCAATAATATTTTGTGCAACGTTATGGGGTTTCAACAGAAGGAGTCAATGCTATGGTCAAGTTATTTTTTTACAATAAATATAAAAAATAAACTGGCATATTGGAAATATGAGATGAAATTTAATGCTTTTTTAATTAATAAGAATGGATTATTTGTTGTATTTAGATCAGATAAACAATAATTTGTTGTCTGCGATATCAGTTGATTGGAGGTGTAAAACAGACATCTACCTTGATTAATTTACAACCCCAATTTAGCTTTCACGACACCCCCGTTAACACCTATACCTGATTGGGCAATAAATTAATCAAGGTAACTGTGTCTCTTCAACAGGCATCGATATTACCGCGCACATGCGCACGGCGTGCGCAGGCACATTTGCGTTAAAAACCTTTTTTGCAGGCACATTTTTAAAAATTATTACTGTCACGTAAAGCATGTAAAATAAAGAATACTATTTATTTTTATTGTTGTTGTTTTTTTGTTTACTTTGATTACCGTATAATAATTTACTAGAATAAGCTAGTCGATGATAAAAACATCAGCACGCGACATTAGCGATTCCACCTGTGACGTAATGACCTATCACCTGTGACCTCTGCTTAATTTAGTAACAATTCTAGTAGAATGCCAGTGTCGATGATTAAAAAAATAGCATGCGACGTATGAACTATCACCTGTGACCTCGGCGACCCCTAAACACCAGTACCGTGGAGTAACCACACTAACACCTGATAATTCTATAACGATGGCTTCCGATCGAGTATCAAGTGGAAAAAAGAACAAAGTCTCTTGCCGAGTTTGTGGTGGTGTTATTTTATTTCAAAATTATAAAGTGCATATACAGAGAAATCACCCCGCCGAAGACTGCAATTATGACCTACGGTCAAAAACAGACAAGTCTTGTTAGTATCCGAATTATACCGGAAGTTAATTTTAACAAATGACAACCTGGCTGCACAAAGGGATTTAATGAACTTGTTTGAAGCCGGTAGGCATCTATTCTGTGTTTATATCATCCCCAAACAACAACAATATGCACATCAAACATACTCTTTATTTCTAAAGTAATCTACAATACACTAATACAATTTAGAAACCATAATAAAAAAAGGTACTAAAAATTATTTATAATTTCTTCTTCTGCCAAGTCCAACCCAAGAAAGAACACACACACACACAATCATACTATATACCTGGCAATTGAATACACTTTTTTTAGAGTAT
Organism: Patella caerulea; assembly: GCA_036850965.1. NCBI lineage: Eukaryota > Metazoa > Mollusca > Gastropoda > Patellidae > Patella > Patella caerulea. The sequence goes on along the minus strand of JAZGQO010000001.1, from coordinate 40,060,848 downwards.
GACCCTGCAGGCACATTTTCAAGTGTGTGCGCAGGCACACTCAACTTTTATAGAGCCCTGCTCTTCAATAGTTTTTCACCTTCACCAATGGCGTGTATTCTTGTCTATTTCTATGATTATAATATCATAGTTTGGGCTGGTTTATTTTCGTATTAAATAACATAACTTTTAATTTTTACAAATTTGCTGATAGCAAATACCGCTAATAACTATTTTGAAAAAAAAAAAATGTTTATTAAACGAGGCATTTTTACCAAGCCTCATTCTGAACAAAATACTTTGTTCCAAAAACAGGGCAATTTAAAAAATCTTGTTTTGGAACTGCAGACAACGAGGCATTTTTTTTATCTCTTTGTATGTAAATTGTGTAAAAGTATGTAATATGAAGGTTGTGGACCCTCTAGAGGTCACAATTTTTATCCAATTTTGATGAAACTTTAAATATATGTTTATGACCAAAAGATTTCAGTCCCTTTCTAAATTTGTGAACTTCAGATCATAACTTTTGGGATTATGGCCCTTGATGGTCTGAAAAATCACTTTTACTGTTAGCTTGTTCTCTATCCATCTCTTGCAAAAAGAGCGTATCTTGTCTGCCAACCGATGGTTTTTATACTGATAACTTTAATACCATTTGTTTCAGTTGCAAGTTATTGGGTAGCATTATGTCTGCTGTTTGGAATTGTGATGGGTGTTGTTGGTGTGATCTTTCTTCCACGAATCTACAGGCGACTTCGTTTTCGCAATTACAACACTCTACATGAAGTCAGTAATCCTGTTGCTTAGATCTTATTTCAGTCAGATATTATGATTTGAACCCTTTTTTACAGCTTTGTTTTTGTTTAATTTCATAATTAAAAGGCTTATGATAATATATTTTTAAAATATCAATTGTTTATTTTTAGAACTGCAGTGGACTCTTGTCACATCCAATCTCTGAACACTCAGGAACTCTGTGACATCCGACATGATTTTCATGTCCCGATTTATTTCCTTATTAATTCAGCCCAAAAATCTCTGAGTAATCCGGGCTCTGTATGTTCCGGATTACGACATCAATCAGCCGTCCGGTCACATGATTTTGATTGAATCGACACAGTGTGATCCGGACGTCAATCGATAGGTGTGAAGCAACCAATTATTACCAATAAGTTATCGGTGAGATTAAAACTTGACAGGTGTGAAGCCACAAAAGATTAACAAGCAACCACCAATCAATTGTTGGTGAGATTAATACCCGATACCGTAGGTCTTTGTTGATTACTTTGATAATTTTATAATCCCTTGTAAGAAAGTAATTGTGACAAATACTCAAGCATATCCACAAATTTTCTCCGAATCCGCAGCCGTAAAAATATTCCTAGCACCTGTTAGAAACATCCGTTGCGCATGCCGATCGAACCCGAATAATGTATGTTTGCACTCAACAAATCTCGGCAGATTTTGGTACAATCTAAGAGACGACGACCTTGACATAGAACAATAGTAATTATGCCAAATACTCAAGAATATCGACGAATTTACAGTCATCAAAATATTCTTGGCACCTGTTAGAAAAATTATGCCAAATACTCAAGAATATCGACGAATTTACAGTCATCAAAATATTCTTGGCACCTGTTAGAAAAATTTGTTGCGCATGCCGATTGAACCCGAATAACGTAAGTTTGCACTTGACAAATCTCCGCAGATTCCGGTACAATCTAAGTAGGATACCGCAATCCGCCGAGGTTTGATGAGTGGTAATTTTGTTCACTCTATGCCAAACCGTGTGACGACGACCTTGACAGAGAACTACAGATAATCAATGAACATGTGATAGCATTTAGCAAGCTCAAGTGTGTGCCATCAACTGAAGATGACGGAGAAGATAAATTAACGACAGACTTGACCTATTCAAAATGCCTACGCATGTTAAATGAAATAAGAATTAATGTAAGAAAATTTTGAATGTACAGAAAAGTTTATCATTGTTATAAAGAAATAATGCTCTGGTGATTCGAAGCTATATTATAATAATACTTCCGGTTTTCGAAGTTACACTATTTCCGGTTTGACAAAAATGGATATACCGACCCTCTGCGTGATCCGACATATTGTAACGATGCCGTACGATGTTGGATTTGACAGAGTCCACTGTACTCAAATTTACATGTTTTTCAAGGATAAAATTTATTGTGAGAACTTTTGACTTAGGATAAATTTTTTATTTGTTTTAATGAAATGGTTTTGTTTACATGGTTTTTTTTAAAGCAGATGTTATAAGCATACAGCTTCTTTGATTTGGGTAAATGATAGCAGTGGTATTTTACTTATATTTCTTGTGTTGATTAGTATAATATTTAAAATATTAGCGATTTATTGTCATTTAGATTTTGTTGAACTTTAATTTTTCCAATCATGTTGGAAATTATGGGGAGCATAATCCTAAATTGTGTAACTTTAAAATTAAGATGTACTGAAAACTAACTTAATAGATTTTAGTTTTTAGACTGAAGTGATATGGAGAAGTAACTCTGGCAAACACTTTTATTACACTAAGTGTGTTTGTTTTACAAAAATTAAATGATTTATTTGTTTATGCTTTAGTTAAAGATATTAAAGTTATATTTGTAATGTCTTAAAACACTCCATACTTCATGGTCATATTGGTCTGCAAAAAAATAGCATTAATTGTGTATACAGGTTCAATGATCTTACATAATTTTTGAGAATAAAAATGTCCTCCAACTTGCATTAGATGTATCAAAAATGCATTTTTAAATAGTTACTTCAGACACATTTCCTGTAAGTCAGTTACCATAATATACACAACTGACCTATCTTCTCCAGCAAGACCTATCTTCAATTAATAAACATTCCATATAGCTGTATTTTAGTATTTAGCATTGTTACTGATTTCAATGGATTATATATGTAGCATGCATGATTTTTTTTTAGCAACTGGATAAGATATTAACTCAGCTTTTTTTAGTGCTTAATTAATGCCATTTTCTTGATTGATAGTTTAGAGAATAATATCCATTAAATAAACTCTGTTGATTGAGTTCCAACTGCTGGACAAAACCATTAGATCTGTCTGCCTACTGTATCATAAAATGGTGCAGCTGGAGAAAAAGATCTGTCTAACTACTGTATTATAAAATAGTGCAGGTGGAGAAAAAAACATAAGTAGGAAGTGAGGAATGTCATTACTAAACAGAACTACACCAGACTTTAGGTTGAATTAAAACAGTTTATTACATGAACATTTGATAAAGGCTTGTACACGTCCTTTATTAAACTCTTTATGTTGTTCTTCTGTTTAGAGATGACTAATATACTGTTTATCAAACAAATTATTATAAATAGTATGGGCTACTAATTTGATAAGTTTTTGTCTTTTATTTAAAGTTCAAACAGACGGAGAGGAAATCAGATCTTGATATACTGTGTCAAAAATGACACATGTTGAAATGAATCTGAAAATGTGTATTTTACAATCTGTTGAAATGATGAGATACATATTATTTGTTATATATTTGATTGGGCCAGAGGGACTATTTTAGATTTTAATATACATGTACTATGCCTACTGCTTAATTTAAGGGGCAGTCCCAGATTGCAGAGAACATTAAAGTATTTATAAGAGGCCAAAAATCAAATGTGTTTTTGCCTTGTCTTCAAATTTGAAATTAGAATATCATATTTCTTCTGTTGTATGAGTTACTATAAGATGCTTGAGAACTGCTGTACCCTTGATACGTAGGCATGGCCGGTTATATCACAGGCACTTGAAGGGATTAAAATGAAACTTCTTACTACTGCTTGACTATATAGTATGTACAAGGTATGTCAGAGGCCATCTTTGTTATGACTCGTTGGCTAAATTCTGTCTGCTAATATCTCACAATACTCACTAGTTCTAAGACTTTCCATCGTTTTAATTTCCAACGAGACTTTATTTGATCATTATACATCCTCCAATGTAGTTAAATTGGTCATTTTACAGCGTTATTAATTACAAATCAAACTTAAAGTGTGTTCACTTGGCTATTCATATCTTCAATCATCTTCCACGGACCGGAATTACGACGAATTTTTTAATCAGGTCAAAAGAAGTCTGTATCACCCAGTCCCTTTATAAACCTATCACTCGATATGTGCCTAGGAACTGGGTGATCAAGTCTCGCTCAATGACGGCCTCGCTACGTAGGCTCTATCATTTACGGTGTACATAGTATATAGTCAAGTAATAGTTAGAAGGTTTTTTTTCAATCCCTTCAAGTGCCTGTGGATTATACAGGCAGTCATAGAGCTTGAGACAGATGTACAACAGTATTTAGTATAACGATTTGTAATTGTCATTTACCCTGAATTAGCCTGTTTAATTCAAAAGAAAATATCTGGGTCTGCTCTTTGAAACTCATAAAGCGATGTTTTTTTGATATTGTATTCTACTAATTATTTTATATCACATTTTCATATGGACGTAATACGTATATTGTCATTGCCCTGTCCGTCTGTCCACAATTTGTTTGTGGACTCTCTACAGGTCACAATTCTTATCCGATTTTGACGAAACTTGAAATATAGGTTTATCTCGGCTGCTTTTGACATTGGCATGTATCGGATTGAAACTTCTTGGATTATGGTCCCTGATTGTACGAAAAATCATGTTTTCAGCTTGTGGACCTTATAGAGGTCACAATTTTGAACCGATTTTGATGAAACAGGACATATATGTTAATAACTCAAAGATCTTGTGTCCTCTGGATATTTGCGTCATCGGATCGTAACTTTCTGAATTATGGCCCCTGATTGTCCAAAAAATCACCCTTTTTAGCTTGTGGTCTCTCTGGACATCAAAATTATTATCCGATTTAAAAAAACGTTTGATTATATCACCGTTACATGGTAATTTAGCATGGGTCAGAACTTAATAAAAACCAAACAAATTCTAATGATTTTCTGATAATAACTTAATATGCGACAACTCTTGTTGACTGCCCGCACGCTTTCGCTGCTGTGTGGGCGTATATTTCGTTGCCTGGCAACCTATTTTACATTATAGAATTGGCATTATTAGTCTTGCTAACATTATAGAATTGAGGTTTATATTATAATTAAATTATAGTCTTTCTTACACTGCAGAATTTATAATCTTATTTTCATTGTATAATTAACATTTAAGGATCATTTTATTTCTTTAATTAGTTAAAGTAACCTGGAAATTAAAGGGGAAGACCAACGATTTTCAACAAGGTTTCTATAAATCTTAAATATATATTGTTAAATAATCCCCTCTGTAACAAAGGCAAAAAAGTTTTTGTAAGCGAGAAATTAATTTTTATTAAAACCGGAAGTGACATAGTTGGTTCAACACGCTCACCGGGCTCTATAGTAAGCATGCAAATTTGGTCTATGTTTACTGCTGTATTGTGTACTCGCATAATCCTTTGATCAAAAATCTGATCAAATGCGCTGTCTATTAGGATATTATTAACCCCAATTTATGTTTCGTTAACGTTTAGTACACAAAGCCGCTACGTAAATTCACTCATACTGAACAGTACACGGTGTCTCATTCACGCCACATGGCCAGTTGTTGACATCACGTGGTTTGATTGACACCCGGCAAGTGAAAGATGTTTCGTCCGCTTGAATGTCTTTGCACATGCTGGGTATCCGATAACAGATGTTTGATTTATTTCAACAGACTTGTGACACATATATATATTCAGATAAATATATAAATTTCCAAAGTATGTCATCGTCAGACACCAACATATTGGAATATAACATATCTCACCCATGAGTGTACAGTAGTAATGCTGCCCATCCATTCTCAAGAGAAAATGAAAGAAAAAAAGAAAAGCCGTTCACGTCGACATTATGTTGCAAAATGCACTATAGTATATACCCCACATGCCCATAATTTTAGTCTGTTTATGTTGTAAAACACTGTCAGAAAGCACAAAAAAATCGAAGCAGACGAAATACGTGTGACTTATAAGCTGTCTCTCAAACCACGTGATGTAAACAAATAGCCATGTGACGTGAATTGAGACACTGTGTACTGTTCAGTATGAGTGAATTTACGTAGCGGATTTGTGTACTAAACATTAACAAAACATAAATTCGTGTTTATAATATCCTAATAGACAGTCCATTTTATCAGATCTTTGGTCAAAGGACGATGAGTGCACACAATACAGTAGTAAACTTATGCCAAATCTGTATGCCCAGTGAGCGTGTTGAACCAACTATATCACTTCCGGTTTTAATAAAAATCAATTTCTGGCTTACAAAAACTTTTTTGCTTTTGTTACAGAGGGGATTATTTAACAATATATATTTAAGATTTATGGAAGCCTTGTTGAAAAGCGTTGGTCTTCCCCTTTAAGGTTGAAAGGTTATAGTACATACAGAGATATTTTAGAAACAAATCTTTTCAAGTTATTCAATATATCATCTCAAATGTCTTGTACTATCACTATTTTCCAGTTAAACTGATTTGGTAAAATAATATAAAGAATTTTAATGTAAAAAGTATACACTTCTGTTTTGTGAAAGAATATATTTTTAAATTTTGATTGCTCTAAATATGAAAATCAAGGAAAAATCCACAGAAAATGTAACTGTAGTGTAAAATCATTACTACAATCCAACTGATATGTCAACTAGTTTATGAATTCTCACAACCAGTTGATTTTGTCCAGATTTATCTTATTTGACCAACTGGGTAACATATGCCCTTGTGATTGGTTGAAACTTAACCTGAAAAATTACCATATTTGAACACATTTATATGACATTTTAGAGATGGGTATACATCATGTAGACAAAACAAACTTTTACAACTTTCTTTGGTTGATAAATCCTGTAGCAGTTACACTCAAAGTCAATAATGTATCAATCATTTAACGTTTCCTGATGTAAAACCCAGTTTATAAATACAAGAATGAACAGCCATTTGTTTTTCAGTTTGGCATCTTGTATTAATAAATTGTAAGGTGTACATTGAGGGTTTTGAGAATTTTATTTTTCCTGTTCGTCCTGATGTAAATATTTTATAATAAGGTTCACAATGATGTAATTAAAGTATATTTTATTAAAAATATGAATTATAAACAGTTGGTTGAGGTTCTCAAATGTATTTTTATACTATGATTAGTAATTATATACAGAATTAATTGGATTTGTGTATTAATATATGTAGCCTAAATATAACTGCTCAGTAAACTAAAGAATTTATTATTATTTATTTGAATTAATCTTTTATGATTATCTTATGTCCTGTTGCACTGCTATCGGAGTATATGTAATTATATCATGTTTTAAAAGCAAAATCGTGTAAGTTTTGCACAGACAAAATATACAAAGTTGTAAGAACAGTTCTGTTTTTAAAAAATGTGGCAGTTTCATTTCGAGGTGATGGATAAATCATCTGAGCAGTCCCAAGGGTTGTCAAATATTTATTCTTTTGTATATAAAAGGAGAATGTACAATATATTAAAAACTGATCAAGAGTACTAGTAACAACCTGAGGGAGGGGGTAAGTCCACTCGAAACAAACTAGGTTATATCTGGACCAACACAATTTTGTTTTAATAATTCGCTTGCACATAGGGATCTTTATCAGTGGGAGGAAACCAGAGGACCCGTAGAAACCCCATGATGTTGGAGAGGCGACCCTACTCCTTGTCACGTACAAGAGGGGAATTGAAACAAGACCTTGAACTCTGACTTCAGATTGATACACAATCAGATGATAAGTTTGGTGTCAACAGTGTACACAAGATTTTTTTTTAAGTGATCAAGACAGAAATCGCTGAAAAACAATAGGCTTCTTCGTCTAATGACCTTAAACACTGTGTATAAATTTAAAGTCAATCGGATATTACCTTTGGCCTCTAGAGCGTCCACAAGATTCTTTGAAATGATCAAGGGTCATAACTCTGGCATTCATTATTGGAAATCGCTGAAAATCAATAGGCTTCTTCGTCTCATGACCTTTAACACTGTATAAATATAACGTCAATCGGATATTAACTTTGGCCTCTAGAGCGTCCACAAGATTTTTTGACGTGATCAAGGACCATAACTCTGGCAGTAATTATCGGAAATCGCTGAAAATCAATAGGCTACTCCTTCTCATGACCTTAAAAACTGTGTATAAAATTTAAAGTCAATTGAATATTAACTTAAGCCTCTAGAGTGTCCACAAGAAATTGTGGCCGGACGGACGACAATATACGACCACATTTCAATGTTGGTGTATAAAAATGATGTTTCTCTTAAAATTAATCACACCATAGGGGGTAGTTAACATTTAACACCATCCCGCTTAACAGGTTAATTCAGGGTGTGAGGACCAAGATCGCATTAAAGAAGACTGCAACAGCGATATAGACATTGTCAAGTTTAGCAGGATGTCTGGGAGATTCCCTAAAGAATTTGATAAAATCAGAAGCTCTAAGACAATATTTCTCATCTTTTAGGTTCATAAGTGGGTTCCAAGAGAATCTCCAGAATTGACAACTGGAAATTCGATGTTTTGCGCTATGGACAGAACTTGATAGATTCAGTTTTAACTCATCCAATGATCGTTATGTGTGAAGGAGCCTCCTGACCATAACAAATGAACAGACTCAGAAGTTGATTAAAACCTTCCAGAATTATCATTACACGGTGTGTCTGTATCATCAGAAGTCCAAAGAGACTTCACCTGAACTGTTTCGTGCTCTCTAGGCAGTAGTTGTGCTTCACTTGGATCACAAACTTATTTATTTTGAAACTTTTGGATGCAAAACACGATACTAAGTGAAAGAAAAATAAAATCAATAGACTGAATCCAATTATTGTTAATGTAGGTGCAATAAAACAGGTGCTGAAATGGCAGCAATGCGTCACATGTTTGTTTGTTACTTTACTTTGATGACACGCCACTGAATTAAATTATAGTAAGCATTTTAGTTCATCAACTGCAACACCTACAGGGCAGACTTTGGTTCTTTGTGTTGACATTTATTGGTGCAAAAAAGTAGGACAATACTTGGTAGATACAAATAGGAAAAGTAGGACACTTCTTGGTAGATACAAATTTCTAAGCTTTCTAAGTGGTCATTTTTCGATAGAGAGAGAAAGAAATGGGGTTTAACCTCCACTGACACAAACTAGGTCATTTCAGGACTAGCATGGTTCAATTTTATTTTCATTATTTGCTTGCGCCTAGGAGTCTTTAGCTGTGGGAGGAAACCGGATGACCCGGAGAAAATCCATAAGGTTGGACAGGGGACCCTACTCCTTGTCACGTACAACTGGGGAATTGAAATCTTTATGATACAGCGCGCATGTGCTAACCGTTCAGCCATCCAACCACCCATTTTTCATTAGAGCCACTGACATTTTAATTTTTGTACATTTGAGTTAAGAAGCTGTCAGTTCCCACAAGGATACTCTCCCATTCTACACACAATAAGATTTCTATAGTAAACCTTGCATATTTTATCTCATAAAATGATTACAAATAAAAGTCAATACTGATTATATACAATTTTTCAAAAAAAGGAAGAAAATTGGCAACAAAAACAACTCCTATGCCTATATTATCAGGCTGGTCTACACTTTTTCTACTTTTTTTATTCCCTCTGTACATAAAGGCCATCTTATATTCCATTCTAGAAAATCTGATCTCAACTGAAATAGTCTACCATCTGTAGCAAATGTCTGTTGATTGTCTTACTTCAGAAATCTTTTTTTTTTTTTTTTAACTCATCCTGGTTAAATTTGATTAGTAGATATTTCAGTAAGATATTGTACCTGTAACGATATACTTTTCAAATTGATCAGGGTTATACCTTCCAAGAGGTGTAAAGTTTTCACTTACAAAACTTATACTGCTGTCAGTCATGTGGTGTTTCATAGTGTTAACTGTTGGCATATAGCCTGTACAGATAATTCACAATCAATTATAGACTTGTTAGGACTGAGTTTCATGTCCCTTTAATGCAGAACCCTTTATGTCATGGTGTTCAATCGGGCCAGGGTAGGAGAGAATAGTTTGACTGTGTGAAGATTATATACTTGAGACATTCTTAATTACTCTTGTCTACTCTTATCTATACACATAAATAGCATTAGCTCTTGAGTAGATCAAAATACGTTTCATGATTCAAACTTAAAATTTGAAAATGCACCAAATAAAGAAGTTTGAAACATTCAACGTATAACAGATCTGTAGCTATATAATTTCAAGCACTTTGGTTAAATTATAAACATAACATGCCCATAAGAAATTGTTTAAACCCCTGACAACAATAATTGCATTGTTTAATAACATCACAGATATATATATATATAAAATACAAAATAATAAAAATATCATACAAGCATGTAAACAAGAGCTCCCATTATCATCATCTTATTAATGACAAGAAGGTAGTAGATAATTAACAAATATACAATTGTCTTATACTGGCTCTCATTAACAAATTATGTACAAATTTAAATCAAAACACTTAAAAAAACAAAATCCTTTTTGAATTAGGTCCAGACCAAATGATAGATGGTTAATCAATGAAACATACACACATAGCATGTTAGTCGTCTGAGCAATTCACAAGGTTTGTCACATATTATTTCTTTTGTCGGTAATGAAAACATTTATAAAACACTAAAATTGATTAAGAGTAACAACCCATAAGAAATTATCATTAGTTTTTTTTGGCTTACAGCTCTGTGGGTTGCTGACACTTTGACCAAGGGTCAAAACTCTGGCAATAATTATCGCAAATCAATAGGATTCTTTGTTTCAAGACCTTGAACACTGTATAAATTTAAAGACAATTGAGTGATAATTTTAGCCTCTGGAGCATAGGTAAGCAACTTTAGACAGATGAGGGTAACAACAACATACGACCACATTACAATGTAGGTGTATAAAAAGTGATACCTTTTAAAAAATAATAACAATTCACTCACATCAAAGAGATGATGTCTTAAATAATAATTCACTCAAATCAAAAGGGGTGATACCTTAAATAATAACAATTCACTCAAATCAAAGAGGTGATGTCTTAAATAATAACAATTCACTCAAATCAAAGACATTACTAAAATCAAAGAGATGATGTCTTAAATAACAATAATTCACAAAAACTAATTAAATAAGGTCCAAGTCCATTAAAATTTCAAATGCCTTACTGTTTTGAAGACGATTTCTTCAAATATTTACTATGGGTAATTTAATAATTCTAAAGAAAACAAAGACCAACAACAAAAAACCTTTTATGTTATAGCACTAAAAATGAATAATTTCTCACTGAGTGTCCATACTGGGGTATTTACATCTTTTTGGTCAGATTTATGTAGAGAAGCACCATGAAAAGCAATACTCTGAATACATGTACAATTTATCTACAATTATATCAGGCTTGTATTTTTCATATCAATCTTACAGTAACTTTAGTTTCACCTCATGGTAACTCATCATTTACTGATAGTGGATTTACACTCCAGACTAGAAAAGGAAATTTAATTAATTCAATGTATATAGCTTATGTAAAATAACTTAAAACTCATTGAAAATCCAACCACTGACCCCTTTTTAAAGTAAAGGCTCAGTCCCACTAGTGGATTTATCTTGAGGTTTTATATCTGTACGACAATCCAATTGCATTTGAGCCCAATGTAACAAATTTTAAATAAACATGTAATTTATACATCCTTAATCTATATAATCAAAACCATGTCAGATTGAAAATAATCAAATTAAATACAGACTGGCTAAAAGCTCACAAACATTCATGCCTCATTAATTAAACCATTCAGATATAAAATAGATAATATCAAAAGTAATATTTGATATTTTTTTGCGACCAAAATTTTTTCTACATGGTACATTGTTTCACTGGCATTTAGAAACTGAACTGGAAACAGGACACAATTCTAGAGAATCCAAAGAAACAGTAAGTTTAATAAGTGTAGAGCCAATTGCAAGGATATGATGTGATTCCAATATGTTTTTAATATTTCAAAATATCTAAAATGATTTAGGTCAAATTGAACAATATAGATTAAAAGTTATCACAACTCTCACAATGGATATTTTGGAATGGAGAATTTATGCCCTGTTTTTTTTTTGCTATGTTTAATAGACTTCAAACTTTGGGTAAGTTCTTTTTAATTGTGATCCAAGTACATGTAATTAGATAAGTATTGTGTACATAAACATCTACTCTTAATCGGTTCTGTTCTTAATATTATTTCTTTGTCTAACTTCTATTTTATCCTGAAATAAAACAAATTAAAAACTATCAATATAGTGACAATTGACTAGACTTGTTTTATAAGTACATGTATGTCATCCTAAATGATGACTGATGCAAAATTAACCATGGTATTAATATTATCTTCATTACCCTGACAACGGCTGGCTGACACAAAGATTATAGCTATTTCACTTATTACAGAATAAATAAATATAGGGCTACTTTACAAGCATCATATTTTCAGAGAAAAGAGTGATAAGAGTAACACACACTCTTTTATTTATGCAAATTCTTGCCCATTCCTTCATTCATTGTTACCTTATTAATACTGTCCTTTTGTTGGTGAGATTCAGAATGTTCTGAATTTGAGCTTGAACCTTGAGAATATATTGGATTTGATTCAATAGCTATATTCTCCTCTAACTCCTCCTCATCTTCATCTTCATATTCATCATCATCTTCTTCTAACACATCCTCATATTCATCTAATCCTAGATCAGTTTCATCATCTCCAATAATCTCTTCATCTTCTGTATAGATGAACATACAATTATACTTTAATTAAAATTATCATCAACATGTCCTTCATTGCTTTACTCCACTTTATAGGGTACATTTCATCAACCAATTAACCCTTAATCATTCTCTTACAGATAATTTCTACAAAGTTTTGAAAAGCTTTCATTGGTCAGGGGTATTATTTTATGCTATTATCCCATGGTTGGAATGTACGTTTCTTAAACATGTCTTAAGATGTCAATGGAATGACCAATCAAATAGACAGAGCAAAAATAATATCTAATATTAAATAAATTACAGGCAACTAGATGGAGTAAATACAATAATGAGATTACAAGTGCTAGTAAATAAACAGTGTACATACCATCACTATCACTGGGATAAAGACCAAATTTGGGACTAGGTGATTTAGGTTTATCTATTTTAGATACAAGTTCTGCTAAATCAGTAAAATATGCCATCACTGGTACATGAGTCTAAGAAATAAGAAAATAATGATATAACAGCATTATGAAAAGAAAGATTATCAGCCTAATTATGTCATGTTTTTCCTAATTTGTATCCAGATACAAAACTAATTATATGTTTTTTTACAGCAGACAATAACTGTATATTAAAAAAATAAACTCTTTATGATGTCCCTGGCCAATTCTACAATAATGGTGAATAGAATAAACCAGAGACAGATGGACAGAAATGAAATGAAATGTGCTATGAGGGAAATATTACCCGGACAGCGGCACTGAGACCTACTCTTATATCGCATTCCAAAGGGATCTTTTATGTGCATGCAAATGTGTACATCCAAACGACTAGACAGCTATCCTAGTCAGGCCCTTCGTCCTGCATCACTGACAAGGTATATCATGAAAAGTACTTATGGTCAATGGATGACCTTAAAAAACCCTATATTATTGCTGTTCTTAGCAATCTATACTTACAGCATGTTTCGTTTTAGGTTTATGACGAGTTTGTTTTTCTTTTGATTTTTCTTTTTCCTCAAATAATTTTTCTAAAATACCACCTTTAATCCAGCCCGAAAACAATGTTCTACCATGGTTGTATCCTACTTCCTGTATAAACAAAATTATTTTACCATGATTACATTTGACAAATTATATAACATTACACGATAATAAATAGCACCTTAATAACCAATTTCTACTGGGTTTGATGGGATGTGCTAATTTCAATACTCAACTGTCATCTCAAGAAATTTCAATTAACACACAGCTCTTAAAAAGTAGTTGGTTTTATGGGTTACATGCATTAAAGAAAATATCAAATCATGTTGCATTGATTTTTTGTTCTACAGTAACCAAACAAATTATGCAATCGACGGACTGTAGCTATGGACAATATCAATTTATTTAGAGATGACATTATTCAATAAGTTTTTGTTATCTATTGAATTCTGCAAATGCTATCATCTGGACAGCTTTTAAAATGCAGTATAAAAAAGATTTCTATAAAGAGTTGACAGTTCTGGATATAATAGCTAAAAATACACTGGGAATATATTGAAAAATTTTAGTCAAATTAATACATTGTGAGTGGAGTCATTGCCATTTGAAGAATAGTGTAATCTTCTTTATCATATTGCTACTGTTGTTATGATAATAAAGTCTCAAGTATCTTTTTTTAATGAAATTATTAACTTGCGATCATGTTTAAATCTGTTAAAAATCTCAACCATCTGATGATTATCGGTTTGACATGTGAATAAATGTCTAATTGATGACGTGTAATATTTGAGGCCAAATGAAAGATCTGCAATAGACAGATTTAGTTCTTACATAATGCAAGCTTCAGATTATTCACAATTTCCTATCAAAATATAGAAAAAAATTGAAGACATAAAAAATTATAAACAGTGACTTACCGCTATATCATCAAAACTACCAAATTGTAGTGTTCCATATTTATCTATAGGTGGTCGAATATATTCACAGTAATCACTGTTTTTAACCACTTCTAACTGTCTAACACATGATACATAAGCTAATCTAGATTGTATCTCTGTCATATCTGGTACCTATTAATATAAAACATTAGTTAATCTACATTGTATGTCTGTCATATCTCATGATGTGTATTGACAGATTATTTCAAGATTGTCCATATGAAGTATGTTTAATTCATGACCAGAGGTTTAATATTAGAAAATAATATTAAACCTTTGACTATGATCCGTCATCAATTACTGAAAAAGATCAACAGATCATACTGAACTTGTATATAACCTACCTTAACAGGTTGAGACCAAGGATTCCATCTCTTCCACAACAACCACCACCCTGATAACTCATCTCCATAATTAGTTAACGGTGTTTCATCATGGCTACCAACATCTACAGCAAATATAGTCTGAGCTCCCATGGTTCTCATTACATCAGCTATAAATATATAAATACATGTACACTATAAATATATAAACAAATACTCCAAAAACAGCGGGTGCCATGCAAGATATGTCCAGATTTTGCAAGAGGTGAACAGAGAACAAGCTATAAAAAAAAAATCGATTTCCAGACAAGAAGGGACCATAATCGTTGATTTTACTGTCCGACATACGTAAATATTAAAAGGAACCAAGATCTTTGAGATATAAACATACATTTTAAGTTTGATCAAAACAGGATAAAAATTGTGACATAGAGCAGATACACAACCTTGGTATTATTTGCTTTAACAATATTCGTGTGAAGGGGATCGTCCATTTTGTTGGAAAATTTTGTACTGATTTTCACAAAATTTTGACTCAATTGTAATCACTGTGCTACAGTGATATATATGCACGTTTTTTAAAATCAAATAAAAACTGTTACCTCTCTCTAGTGGGTTCATTATCAAAAATCACAATTTTTCATACAACCATGGCCCATCATCCAGGAAGTTAGAATGTGATATGCATGAATACCAAAAGGAACCAATATCTTTCAGATGTAGACATACCTTTTAAGTTTATACTATTTGCATACAGTTACGATCTGATTTTCACAAAATTCATACTCAGTGGACATTTGGGTGTCACAGTGAAATATTTAAACGGTTTTGAAAACTGGATAAAAATTGTGACCTGTAGAGGGTGCACAAGCTAAAAACGTGATTTTTCGTACCATGAGGCGCCATAATTCATGAAGTCATGCGAATATTGAAAGGAACCAAGATCTTTAGGATATAAGCATATATTTTCAGTTTCATAAAAATCGGGTCCACAATTACATACTTTTACACTATTTGCAGTTTAGGTCAGATTTTCACAAATTGTGACCTCTATAGTGAGTCCACAATCGGGGGGCCATAATCCAGGAAGTTAAAGTCTGATACATGCCACTACGAAATGGATTGAGATGTTTAGAATATAACCCTATATTTCAAGCTTCATAAAAATCAGATAGAAATTGACCGGTACGGTGTCCACAAACAAAAAGGGCAACAAATATATACATCTTTTTTTATCATAAAATTACCTGGTAAATTATTAACATAGCCACCATCTAATAATAGGTGTCCATCCATAGGATCACACAGTGGTGGAAAATATCCAGATAATGACATACTTGATCTTACATATCTCCATAAACTACCTGAAATTTTAATAATCAATTATCAATTCATTATGAAGCACTAGCTGCTCCACCAGGACGTCCTGTGACTGAATCACAATCTCTGTTGTCAGTGTTTGTGTCTAGTCATTTTTGGATGGCACAAAAGATTGGGTGGGTAAGTGAGTGAGACGCTGGCTTGATAGCCTGTAGGTCCCAGGTTCACTTTCGGTGTTCCCTGAGCATATGACAGATCAATTGGCAGTTGGAATTCGAGTAGGCTGTAAGACTACATAGCATCCTGCATGGTGTATGCACATCTTCATTAGCCCAGTAAACTACATTTCATTTCATTTCTTGACAGGAAATCATAAAGAGTAGGTACTAAAACAAAAAGTGCGAAACACAGCTGACAAAGCAAACTGTAAACTTGTATCTTGATAACAACTAGTAAAATCATGTTTATAACAGTGATGGGATTTCAAAATACCCGTAGAATCTTTTCTTTGACATTAGACGAGTGAAAATAGTCACGTATTCATTTCCTCGGTAAATCTAACGTAGGGTACCAGAATCTGTTGAGGTTTACCGAGTGGTATTCATTTCATAGTTTCACGAGTCTCGCGAGATTTCTACTTCTGTTTAAAACAAGGAGGACAACTTTGCTTTCAAAATTCTAAACACGCTTCGAACTACGCAATTTTGATAACTTATTTTTAAAATCGGCAAGTTTACCTAATATGTAAACCCGTACTGCATCGCAATGTTATAGGCGTTGGTACATTACATCTCACTTACTGTCATACAGCTGTGGCTAGATGTTGAGTAACAGAATTCACCGAGGTTTGCCGAGTGCTATAACCACGTGCGATCAGAAACTATAACCGTGCGATCAGAAACAGAGTTAGCATGGTCTAGTTTTTTTCCAGATATGTGTGTGTGTGTGAAATAGCTTTATTTAAAGCTCGCTTCCACCAAAGTGATATCGCAGACGACTTATCGGATACATATTGATTTGAGGTGTTCGTACAATTAGGATATGTGAAATATACGACTAATTTCTACCTGCTGTCGGCTGACATCAAGGAGATTATAATAGTAATACATCCGACAATGGGGAAATCATGGGTCAATCATGTAGATTAAGTTTATAATCACTGTTGTTGTACTGATACATATCCCGCCAAAGGAGAAGCAATGACTTCTGTTCAGGATTGGATTAATGAATTGTCCGAAAAAGGATTAAGGCAGATTAACTTGTTTATCAAGGAAGGTGTTAGGTGGTAGAACACGATAAATATGTTGATCACTTAATTACCTAATTAATCCAGCCTATTATCAACGATAATCGGATTGAGTGGTAGGTAATACACTCAGTAACCTATATCAATTTTGGAATTTTAAATATTATTGACCATGTCTTGATGTCCGATTGGGCATATTTCCGGTCGGACAATTTTGTGCGTTTGGAAATTGGCGTCGGACAAGTTCGGAATATACAGGCAAAATCCCATCCCTGGTTTATAATAAAATATAGTGATTGCTATCCATTGTTCCTTTAGCAAGTAGCAGGACATTGGAGAATTTGAAGAAAATCTATGGTATTACTCAACTGCAGACAGGGCTCACATTGGCTTTTTTCCCGCCAAAATGGATAATAATTATCATATAAAATAAGGTTCATATTTTTTTCCACCAACTGGAATATTTTATCTGCCAAAAATGTCTATTTGCACACTGTACTGCACAATGTATTTTCAGTATTTACATGTCAGATTACATTCAATTTTCTATAAATTTATGTTTTGCATGTAGACCTATTGTTATTTTCAGGTACCGTAAAGGTATCAGAATCTAAATCCCTGATAGAATGATATAAGTTTCAATTATATTTGTATATGGGGTGCTTAATAATTATAGTTGTCGTTCAGTTTTCTTGCTCAAGAATTGTTGCTATTCAACCCGTTCCTATGTTTTGGACCAGTGGTGATAATATAATTTAAAATAATAATATCCGATAGACATGTTTGTATATTTTATATGCTGCATGAAGCCACAGTAAATGGAATTCAACTATTTCATTCTCTTCAAAAAGAACTGTCAGACATTTTTGTTAAAGACGGCCTACTCTTATATCGAATTCCAACTGTCAAGGGATCTTTTACGTGCATGCCAATGGGTACACAGGACCACAGTTTTTCGTCTGATCTGAACGATAAGGGGAAACCACTCTGCAAAATCTGGATGAACTTTCTGGGCCGATGCAGGGATTGCACACCATACCTCCAGGCTAGCGAGCTCACGCTTGCGACAGGTGGACTAAATTTTACTTGATGTTCAGTAAATTGACCACAATACTCATGTCAACGTCATGTACATGTAGGCCGTATTTATTTATTCGTAGAGTCGTTCTAAATACAAGAATTAAGAATTGAGCACGGAAATACCGCGAAAAGCCGCCATTTGCATTGTTTACATTTCGCTCTGTCGCAGGCTACAGGTACTCAGTTTGGAAGTAGACAATTTTATAACAATGAATATCACACCATCTACTCTTGTTTTCATCTACTTGGCACTAGTTTATAGCATTATGGAGTATTATATCTAAGTAAATTAAAACGTCACCTGAAATAATTCTACCGTAACGACACCTTGAAAGTGGCTGGAGTGGAAGGGAAATACACACGGCTCGATAGATCGATGCCTCGTAAGTTCTTGTATCTAATCATTTAAATAATTCACAAGACAATTCGACAAAATCAAATAATCAGGTCGGAAAAATATCTCGGATATTAATATAATTTGTACTGTAGCGTAAACATAGTCCCGATACATTGTATGTGAGACGGGAATTCCAGGTGGCGCTACCTGTCTTTCGCACGCGGCATATTTCTTACTGTGCGATGCAAAGAGGTGATTTGTAATACGGATATTTTAAAATTTGAATTCTACACCTCAACGTCGAACTATCCGATTTAGCACGGAGGTGTAATACCATGATAATTTGCGGAATCCACGTGGCTACGGGTGATAGAAATTAGAATTGTAGTTGTACGAATCTTCGACTCGCTAGGCCAACGCAGATTCGCCGACTTTCAAGAACTTTTAGACATTCCGATGTCGAAGAAATAAAAAGGTTTTTATATTACGATATTTATATGAAGCAATGTAATACGTCAATATCTAAACAAACGTGAGTGTAGTACACATGTATGGATATGTGTGATACTATATACTATTACTTAGTCTTTGGGTTTGACAATTGAGAGTGACAGGTTATTTACTGAAGCGACAGGTATGATGAAAAGCTACCTGTCGCAAGCGACAGGTAGCTTTTTTCAAACATTTCGAGGCCTGCTGTGATCGCTGAATAAATAATGACTTGAGATAGACAACTGATTAGTATTACTCATTGATGCGATCCGGATTATCAGCCAGGTGATTAATTTATAGAATCTGATGGCATGTGATTTACACTCAGTGAAATTGTAATGGTTAATCCAGGATAAATATAATTAGAATTTTAAGATTTTTTTCTGTCAGTTCTCAACAAGAATCGCCAGTACAGCAAAATTTTATTGCCAAAATCAAATTTTAATTTGCCACTTTCACAACTTTATCGCAAATTGCTACTTTGGCGAACGACAACTTGAGCCGTAATTAACGAGCAAAAGCATTAATACAGCCATAATGCCACAGTTGTATTGACATGGAATCTAGTCAACCCCTTATTCTACACAATGTTACTGAGGTATAATTATGAGATATGGAAAATGCATGATGAAGTAAGATTCAAGCTAGAGAACCAAACGTGTTTGCAATCCATATTTAAGCCTAACATAAAATCGCCTTATCAAACTATATTTACCACTAGTGTGAATTCTCATGGTAGAATTAGATATATCTGTTGTCACACAGAAATATGGTATCCATAAATCTTCTACTTGTCTATCTTTAAATACCGATTCTATACTCCGATTAAATGCTCCACCTGTAGAATAAATAGCATATAATGAAATATGGTTAAAAACTTCACTTACATAATATTCTGGTTCTCAGACATCCCCGCATCACTTCAAAAGAGTTGTTTAATCCATTCTATAAGGGTCCAAAAATATTATTATGGCGGGCAATTAAAAAATTGAAAATTGCCACATTGGGTAAAAAATGCATAGATGACAGGTTTAAGTCTTTTGAAGCCCCCCCCCCCCCAAATCAAATCAACCTTATCAATGAAGCACCATTGTTATTAATCTTTTGCTGGACAAAGAAATAGTATTCTATATTCATTATAAAATTTGGTCTGATTATATCATAGAAATAATTTATTTCTTGTTTTACAATTTATATGGTATAAATATGTATAATGACCTGTAAACATGGAAGTAACTGGGTAGGTAAGATCAAACACTTTCTTCCATAGTGATGTCATATCCTATATAAAACAATTGAAAAGGTCAGTTACATTTTTAAAATTGAATGTATAGAACCAAATGGATGTTAGATGAATTTATGTCAACTTTTCAAACATTTTAAAAATTGGAGATATAATGTGTTAAAATATTTCTATCAAATCTAAGAAATTCTGAGTGAGTGGGATCAGGTTTCAACCCCAAGCTTGTACATGACAAGGGGTTGGGTCACCTGTCGCTATCCGCTATCTCTTTTTAAGGACAAAAAAGTTTGGTAAATATAGTTTTATTAGGATGATTAATTATTAGACTGACATAACTAAACTTATATAAACTGACTTACAAATGACCATTCTCGTGCTCTTTGAAAGAATCTAGTTAAATTCCTCTCCTCGCACCAAAGAGCCCCTATAAAAGATCCCATACTGGTCCCTCCAACCATATCAATAGGTATTCCAGCTTCATTCATAGCTTTAATCATACCTACATGAGCTAACCCTCTACAATATATAAAAACATAGTATTGTCAGTCAATTAAACATTCACTGGCAGCTTTATTATATCACTGCCTAAGTCATAGGTCAATGGACGAAAAAAAGTCATTGTAAATTTTGATGCAAGCCATAAGAGAAATAATCTATCTATAAATTAAATCTGCAAACAATTCATACAAGACACTAATTAAATAGAGCAATAATAACTGCAATAATTTTCATCTTGTAGCACTTCCAAGTAACAGAAAAGACTTCCCTGGGAAAAACTATAATATATATTGTTTTAAGTAACAAATACATTTTTACAACTTGTTTGAATAAATGGTTACGTAATGACACCCCAAATGTGAAAGAAATAAATCCTTATAACAAACTGATTTACCTGGCCCCTCCCCCTCCTAGAACCAGACCAATAGATGTTCCTGTTAGAAATCTGGCCAATCTGGAGAAATCAGATAATCGGTCAGGTTCTTTCTCAAATAACTTCTCATACATCTGAATCTGAAAAAAACCAACATGAAAAAATATCTTAAAGTCAAACTTTAATTTTTACATAAATGTTTACCAATACTTACTTTTTTCACCCCATAACTTGAAACAAACATTTGCATTACACAAAGCTGTGTTTATAATATTACAACAAAAGATATAATTTGGTTCAGAGCCAAAATTATTAGATATAAAATTGAAATAATGGACAATTAAGTTTTAAATCTGTCAACAGGTTGACTTATTTCCAATCACTGCTTAATCTGATCATGAAGATTAAATAGTGACTTGAGATAGGTTTAATATACATCATTGGCAATTATCAATCAACTAACCATTAATCCGAGACGACTAGTTAGTATTACGGATTATCAGCCAGTTGATTAATTTACTATTGTGTTTAGCCACGTGATCGACACTCAATAATGTACAGGATAAATACGATTAGAGTTTTAAGATTTTTTTGCCGCCAGTTCTCAAAAAGAATCGCCAGTACCGTAAAACTATATCGCAAAAATCAAATTTTAATCGCCACTTTCATATTTTTATCGCAAATTGTGACTTTGGCGACCGACAGTGGGAGCCCTGACTTAAACTGAGAAGAATGTTGGTTTGCTTTCAGATAAAAAAAAGACTTAATATCACTTTAATATATGAACTTACAGTTTTTTGTGGAGATTTTCTACTAAAGACACGATTAGGACATCGAATATGATGATGTGATGAACACCAACCACGTGAATTAAGCCATTCTACAGTACGTCTAGGTGTCTCAGCATCTTCTTTATGTAATAACACCAACTCCTTCTGTGCTCGTACAGCAACATTTTCTAACTGTTTTTCAACCTGTATAAATTTAGAAAAAGCCATATTAAATACCGCACAATTAAAAGCACCAAATCTTTAATGAATATGGTTTAATTTTGTGTCCAAAACACATTCATTTTTTTGTATATTACTTATGAGAGTGCATTGCTATTGAAAAGAGTTTTGAAATTACGGTGCCATTTCCAAATACTCTTAAAACTACCACTACAAGATACAATGTTTTGGAATCAAAATAGTTAACATTTAAGGCTTGTATAGACATAAGGATAACAACAATCATGAATTCTCATTCAAAACAAGATTTAAATAGGCCTGAACATACCAAGGATTACAAAAATTTGTAATTCTTCTTTCAAAACAAGATATAAATAGTTGTTGATTTTACTTACAATTCCAACAGTTGGTTCTTTATGACCGAGACCAACAATAACGATACAATCAGCTTGTCTCATACAATATTTATTCCATTTACTATGTCCTACATCACATTGATATAATACCATACGATGTAAATCTTCTTGTTGACTTAACCAACTAAACAATCGAAACTCATTTACACTAAAATATACAACAATAAAAACCTACTACAGGTTATCTTGATACTAACAGCATTCTTTCTGTCCAAATAAAAAAAAACAACAGTTTAAAAATATTATCAAGAAATTTAAACTATTATCAATTATTGACAATGAACTCGCAAATCAGAATGTCAGGGATTCCAACCCTAGTGTGGGCCAAGAAGAATCCTCAGAATTTTTCAAGCCTGTTTCCACTTGTTGGTATACCAAGAAAAGTATTGTAGTTCAGTTGGGGCAGAAAAGTGATGTCACATCACTTGCTTTGCCTGTGAAAATATAAATGTCAGTCTCAAAATGACGATTTCATTCCATTTCAAATTAATTGAAAGATACATTATGCAAATTTCACTATTGCATGTCTTTCTTTAGACCTGAAATATTATCCAAATTATTGATCAGACATTAATTAACTTATCCAGACCATAATCAACTCTCAATGCCATCGCTAGCCTCCGATATTTTGCGGATCGGAATACAAATTTTGAAAAATAAATAATCAAGACCTTGTTTTATATTGTATCGATTTTAGTAATGATGATGGAGGCTAGTCTGAAATCCAAAAGCTTATATCTTGGTTCAGAGTGGAGCAATTTGATTGAAATTTCCAGCATATTCTATGTATGTTATCTATTTTTGTAACTATTATAGTGAGAACTGTCAACCTTTTATCTAATCTCCTATAATATCCATTTAAAGATTAGAAAATCAAGTTTTATAGGAAATCAAAGGAATTAACATACCTGTCTAAAGCTTGACTGCCTAGCCTAGTTTTAACTATGTCACTTGATAATCTTGTTGTTAAACCTGTAAGTAAACATAATCTACTGATAAGACTTGGTCATGTGCTTCTTACTTGGTCTTATTCATCTTCATTAAATTACATGTATAACTTATACAAATACAGTGTACTATAATATATATAGTAATCGATGCATAGGATAACTGTAGAGTAAAATTAGTCTCATTAATTCTAGAGTAAAATTATAACAATGATAACTAGTGTATAATTAAACACATTTAGACCTTCCTATACCATCGAATACATGTTCTAATTATAGAGAAAATTAGAAAACAATGCCTGTGAGTGCTGGTATTAAAATTAGCTAGACCTACCTATGCCATTAAGAGCATGTTGTAATTCAAGAGTAAAATTAGTTAATGGGACATCATCTGAGACAGGTAGTACAGCAACTGTAGCTAAATTAGTCACTGTTGGACGTGTGGCAGGATTTGCTGTGAAGAAATCAAGGAAGTAAATTAACGGTACTAGGTATATAATTATGGTGAATATTTCTCAAAGATAACATATTTCTCTATAAATTTTTTGTTTTTGAATGTCTTTATGATTGATTATAATTATTAATATTTTATTTGAAATATCCGATATATATCTCTATTCTATACTAAAATTGTTCTTAGAACTAATGAAAATTTGTTTACGTACGGGCAAAAGGCATGGAATCACCAAGAGTAACCGTATTCCGACTTTGTAAATTTCCCAGAATTCTCTCCCCTAGTAAATGAATAAGGCGTGTAACAATCTGTGGATATTTACGTTTGATAACGTTTAATAACTCAGATGGCAGTTTGGCAATTTCTGTATCTCTGTAAATAACATGAAATGAAGTATGTGATGATAAATTTAGGTCAGCCACAGAATCAAATAGAATATAGCATCCTCACAATAACATGGCTTTACAATGTACTATGGTCTAATAATCAAAATTCACATATAATAATCTAAGTTGAATATTCCCAATTAACTGTAGTCAAATCATTTCAAATATAAAATCATTTTTTATCTACTGGAAAAAACCTCCAAAGCACTAATTCCTTTTACTTGTGCAAGTTTGTACTGGGATATCATTATCCATATGATGATATCTCCATGAGCTAAATTTATTACTATATCATCACTCATGTCATTTGTCCTACCTGACAGCAAATGCTGTAGTAGCTCTCTCTGTTTGTGTTAAAACTTCTACAATACCAACTAATTCACCTCTACCATATTCTCCAACTAGTTCTTTTTTACCTCCAACTAGTGTAATAACAGTACGTAATCTACCAGTTAATATAATATATACACAATCAGCAGTATCTCCTTGTCTAAAATAAATAGAATGAATCATGCATTCAAAATCCACACAGATTCTATATACAATCAATTTATGGTAAACCATTTTCTCACTGCGAAAATGCCCAATCTGAATTGCTCATTCATCTTGTGTGCAAAATTTCATTCAATTTGAGAGGGTAGGGGGGAGAGAGAGCAAGAGAGAGAGAGAGAGAGAGAGAGAGAGAGAGAGAGAGAGAGAGACAGAAGAAAGAGAGAGAGATCACATGGTTCAATTGTATTTCAATAATTCGCTTGTAGGTAGGGGTCACTAGTGGTCATTAGAGGAAACTGGAGGGCTAGGAGATAACCCACGGGGTTTGAGAGGGGACCCTACTTCTTGTCATGTACAATTGGGGAATTAAAACCACAGGCAGTTGACTCAATGAAACCCCTTATGATACAGCGAGCACATGCTAATCATCCAATCCCCCTCATTCAATTTGAATGCAAAGAAATTTGAATATTTTACTCTAGAAAAAGATTGAAAATTTTCACCTAAATAAGGCCTTCCCAGCTTCTATTCTCTGCCAATCTAGAGCAAAATCAATCTGTCTGACAAATGGTGTCATTCTTTTAACTGTTGTGTGAGCTGCATTTAATACTATAAATGGTTCTTCTTTCATAATCCTGTAATTATAAGAAAAGTACATGTATCGTAAGTATAACATTTGATACTTAGTAATGTAAGAGACCATACGACACACCTGTGCTTGCCTACTCCATGATCAAACACGATAGCAGATGGCTTCCATCTTGTTTACTGACGGTACTACTTATTTTAAGACAGACTCGGCTTTCCAATTTAAAATATCTACGTCATTGGGGATTTCCAATTTATACTCACTGGTTGCTATGACCCGCTATGGCGTTGTCTAGAAACGCGCGTGCTCGCGTTAGTTTAAAATTTTTGCTATACGTTTAACATGGACTATTTGATGTAATTTGCCTGATTTGATTTGGCCCCATTTCCATAAATTTAGGTTGTTTTTTAGAAATTTTTAGCAAATGTTAATCTTAGGTGTTTTTTAATTCTAGCCGAAGTAAATTTTTTTACAATTTATAGCGAGTTAAGTTATCGTCTCTAAGAGGCGGGCGTAGTATTTTAAATGGCGGCCATTTGCCATCATGTGTATTCTTGAAGTAGGTACACATGATGTAATCGTATGGTAAGAGACTTGTGAAAGTCAAGTACAAACTATCAATCTTTTAACTAAGAGGTGTGTACTTGACACTGAATATAAGTAAACCATTAACCATTCTTATCCAGACTAAAATTCAAGTAAAAACTATTGCTTTATTTAACTACAAGTGACATGAGTTGGTATAAGGGAGGCTATGTTTACTCGAACAGGATGACTGATACTGCATCCTACCAATGTTATGTAATTAATAAAGCACAAGCATTTGACGGGTGGCAAAAGAGAGAGAGAAATTGGGTTTAATGTCCACTCAACACAAACTTGGTCATTTCGGGACTAACATATGGTTTAATTTTATTTCAATAATTCGCATTTCAATAATTTAGCAGTGGGAGGAAACCGGAGTGCCCGGAGGAAACCCACGAGGTTGAGAAGGCGCCCCTATCTCCATGCCACATAAGCTTACACCACGTCTCGAAACCACAGCCGCAAGCCAGAGGTGACCGGCCAGCTAGAGGTCGAAGCGCGGCACTCTAGACCACTAGGCCATCCCAACCCCCCCTTGACTGGTGGCATGCAAATGTCTATTCTTAGTTCAAGAGCATCATATCATACTCTATTATATATATTATATGTATGGTTATACATTAAACAATTTATGTAATGGTGGGTGTGGTGAACAATGTCTATAGAGTATCAAAGATCATTTGTTGTTAATATATGTTTTTATTGGAATTAGATATAAATGTTAAATACACACAAATAAAAATCTGCCTTTGTGATGATGGCAACAAGTACGTCTGTATCAGCTCGTATAGTAAAGAATGATGGTTCTCCTGTCAACACAGCTAATGTTCCTACTAGTTCACCTTTCCCAGCAGTAAATAGAGATGCCTGCAGTGACAAATAATTCAAAATTATATTATCTATAATAATAATATAAGTAAATACAATTGCTTCTAGAAATTCTAGGAGGTGTTTGATTATGAATTGGCAGGATTGGAATAAGTGATATGGAAGTGATATTAATCCGGATAACTGTAAGTTGTGACTAAAATCATGGTCTATAACACAACAAATGTGTTTCAGCCATGGTTTAATTTTTCTTTTTTAGTCAAAACCTTTAATTTTCCTGGTTGAAAAGGGGAAATAACTCCAACTGACAATTGTTTTTTTAAAAACTGTTAGGGAAGAAACCACTACATATTCCTCATTGATTTTGATATTAATTTTATTTCACTTGTTTATTGTTGGGAATTGACTGCTCAATCAACTACCTCCGGTGATCAACAGGTTAATTATATATATGCTATCCTCAACATAAATTTTGAATATAATCGTCCAACCTCTTTCTTATCTTCTCCAACTATAGCTTGTAACATTATTAATCTCCCATTAACAACAAATACCACATTTGAATCCTGTGAGCCTTGTGTTTCTAGATTTTGACCAGCACGTATACGTTCAAGATGAATTCTTCCATCCATCAAGGATTTATTCTAATCAATAAAACCAAAATTATTTATAAGTTAAATATACCAAAACAATGCACAGGATGTCTGCTACAACAAAACAGGCCTGGAAAGTTGTACTGGACATTTCAAAATATATACAGTAGAATCTGCATTAAGCAGCCACCCAAGGAAATTTTCACGACTGACCACTTAACCTGAGTGTGGCTACTTCATAAAATCTCAGTGGTTTTTTTTTTGTGCTGATATCAATTAAATATTACGCTTGGATGCAAACATCAATACTTGCACCGGTCAATTTGGCCATCGCTGAATCTTGCTTGGAACGAAAATTCTTTACTCAAAACTTGTACATAACTTATGTAAACTTGTCATTTTGTACCAACCCTCGATAATACTCTCTACCATTTTTTGGCCATTTACAAGGAGATGTCGCTGAATAGGAGTGGCTGCTCATACAGATACTATATGATACTATGTATCTATAAAGATAGGTTGCCAGGCAACGAAACATATGAGCACAGCAGCTAAATCATCAAGGCAGTCAACAAGAGATGTCGCATATTCTTACTTTTTTTGGTAATGATACATTTATAATACACTGAAATCTGAATAAGATTATCAACTCATTAGGATTCTTTGTCTCATGCCCTTAAACACTGCGTATAAATTTAAAGTCAATTGGATATTAACTTTGGCCTCTAGAGAATCAACAAGATTTTTTTAAGTGATCAAGGACCATAACTCTGGCAGTAATTATCAGAAATAGCTGAAAATCAATAGGATTCTTCAACTCATGACCTTAAACACTGTGTATCAATTTAAAGTCAATCGGATATCAACTTTGGCCTCTTCGTCTCATAAACTTAAACACTGTGTATAAATTTAAAGTCGATCAGATATTAACTTTAGTCTGTAGAGCGTCCACAAGTAATTATGGATGCCAGACCAAAGGACGGATGTACGAACTGACGACATAAAAACACAGAGAAAACATACATATTCCGACAAAATGACACCTTTCGTATATTTAACAACCATTATGGTTAAAAGCTGAATAATGGTGACAAATTATTCCAACTTAACACTGCTCTTTAACTTTACTACATATAGAATTTAATTATACCTTTAAACCAAGCAGTTCAGTCAGATCTTTTTGAGCTTTTTCCAGGATAATATGTTCACTGATGGCTGACTGGTTTTCTCCTCCTGATGTAGAATCTTTTTTACTTTTCTGTCTTACAAATACTGAAGAATCTTCTGAAATCTATCAAACAATTAAATCTCAGATCAACATATAGGTTATAATAATCTGCTTTCAGAGAAGAATTAAGGAATCTCATCTTCACAAAAAGAAGAAAAATAGATTGCCAGGCAACGAAACATACACCCACAGCAGCTCAATCGTCTGGGCAGTCAACGAGAGTTGGCGCATATTAAGTAATTATCAGAAAATCATTAGAATTTGTTGGGTTTTTTTTAAAGTTCTGCCCTATGCTAACGTTCAGTATACAAAACATTTAATATCATGGACACTATTTTGTCCGGCAATTTTGGTTTGATTTTCACGAAATTCGAACTCAACCTTCATTTACATTCGAGGGGCGGCTATATTGTCTGGCAGTTTGGGTCCGATTTTCAAGAAATTCGAACTAAATAAAATTGTGACCTCCATATATAGGGTCCACAAGGTAACAAATATGATTTTTCGTACCATCAGGGGCCATAATTCAGGAAGTTATGGTACAATGTGCGCGAATATTGAAAGGAACCATGATCTTTGTGTTATAAACTTACATTTCAAATTTCATCAAAATCTGATTAAAATTGTCCACAACCTTGGTATATTTTATTTTCACATTAGTAATGTATTGGCGGCAGCCACTTTGTCTGGCAGTTTTGATCCAATATTTACAAAATTTGACCTCAACCTTCAATACAGTGTAACGGTGATATAATCAAACGTTTTTTAAAATTGGATAATAATTGAGACCTCTAGAGGACCACAAGTTAAAAAAGTAAATTTTTTTACGTACAATCAGGGGCTATAATTCAGGAAGTTACAATCAGATATGCGCAAATATTAAGTTTCATCAAAATCGCAATAAAAATGGGATCTCTACAGGGTCCACAACCTTGATGTACCATATTTTTATAGTATTTGTGTACAAGTTTTGGTCTGATTTTCACGAAATTCAAACTCACAATTCCTTACAGTGTAACGGTGATATAATCAAACGTTTTTTTTAAAAATCCGGTAATAATTTTGACCTCCAGAGAAACCACAAACTAAAATAGGTGATTTAGTGTACAATCAGGGGCCATAATTCAGGAAGGTAAGATCTGATATGTGCAAATAATGAAAGGAACCAAGATCTTTGGGTTATAAACATGTATGTCAAGTTTCATCAAAATCGGTTCAAAGTTGACACTTCTATATAATGTTCACAAGCTAAAAACATGATTTTTCGTACAATCAGGGGCGACAATCAATGAAGTTACAGTCCGTTACATCACAATATCGAAAGGAACCAAGATCTTAGGGTGATAAACTTATATTTCAAGTTTCCATCCTTTAACATATATTTAGAACATAGATGTATATCTGAGTGAGTATGGCACTTGAAATCATCAACAAATTACGCTTAAATCATTATAAACAAAATAGGCAAAAGGTTGCCCAGAGAAGAGTTTCTTCCCTACTGATGTAGTAAAATATCCAATGGAAGCTTTTAAAAATCTGTTACTGTTGTGTATTGTTGTATTTCATCAATAATGTTACACAAAAATTCAACAAGATAGGTTGCCAGGCAACGAAAGATACGCCTATGGCAGCTAATTCATCTGAGGGTTGTCGCATATTTATTCTTTTGTAGGTAATTGGGGGTATTTACAAGACAATTTCATACAGATCAGATAAAAACTGTTCTCATTCGAACGTTCACTGCATTCAATAAAGTAAAACAAGAGCCATAACTCTAGAAGCAATTGACAGCAATTTAATAGGCATCTTCCTTTTACTAATTTAAATGATGAACTTTGTCAAGGTATTGATATAATGAAACTATACACTAATTTTCATCACTTTCACTTAATTAGAACATCAACCAATCAAATGGCTTATCTTGGTTTACCCTAAGCAGATTATGCTCATCTTCAAACAGCATCAAGGCATTAACATAATAAACACACACTTTGAACATTGTAACCCTAAAAGCGTGATGGTTAGGCAGACAGATGGACAGTTCCATTTTAATAGGACAGATTTAGATCTTATAATGATCGTTAATAATAAAAGATACAACATACTTGTCTATGGAGTGATGTTGGACTGCCTGTTAAAATAACACTTTTAGTCTCTCCTTGTTGAACTCTAGCTCTCATACACGCGGTATCAAAATCAGATGGTTGTCTATCAACTTGATCGTCGGACATTTTCAATTTAACTACAAATAATTAAAAGATATTTTTATCTTTTACTGTAAACTTAAATTGATTGGCCAGTGTCCAGAGTCAAGACATTTATAACACCAAAACAAGTTTCCATGTTAACTCCCTATGCATTTACAACAATTGTCTTGTAAAGGATATGAATATTCCTTATTAAAGGATAATATTGATGTCCGTCATTATCACATATGTGATAGAATTGGTTAAACACATTCCAAATAAAATTTAAAAACAGAAATAAAGGATTCATGAATTGGAAGTGACGAACGCCAAAGGGAAACACAAGTAATCCCACTATATAATTGACTGAAATGACGAGTGATAACAGATACGCATGGTCGAATTTCTGTTCACTAATAATTCGTTTGAAGACCACAAGTTGTTATATGGGACTGCAAGAGGATATCTGACAATTCAATAAAGTAATTGGGCGTCATTAAATAAGAAAAAACGAGAAAAATAGAAAAAGTCTGTACATTCCCTTGTTTTTATTCATCTATAGGGGAGACCATATCAAACCTTTTTATAAGAAGACCTCAGCCCGATTTGCTCTACTCTGGAAGACTCATTGCGTCCCTGCATGGCACAGCTTAGTTTTCAACATTGCTCCCATGAAGTTTTAATTCTTTTTATAAGATAGTCCTACAGTTTGGATCAACTGATATTCTAAATCTTTTGTTTTTATTTTCAAAGACATTTTTAAAAAATTCAAAAAGGATGAAGCCCTTGTTTATCTGGATTGTAGATTAGACATACAAGAATTCCCTTGACAAAACTAATTATTAAATGATATATAGTCTATAATGCATGGGGGTACATTGAACCAAGTACCCCAATGACAGTAGTTCAATCTGCCCCATCACAGTTTCATTTCCACGATCAAAATTTTAAAAAAAATTCAATATGCCCTCTTATATGGACCAAGCCTACGGTAATGCACAGACTTTTTTCTGTTTTTCTTTTGTGTTCTCTTATTTAGTGGAAGTCAATTCTTTTTACGAATTATCAGATATCCTCTCACAGTGTCACACAACAACTTTTGGTCCTCGAAGGAATTATTAGTGTGCAGAAATTCACCCATGTATCCATTATCACTTGTTACTTCAGTCAGTTATATAGTCGGATTACTCGTGTTTTCCTTTGGCATTTGTCACTTGCGATTCCTGAAACCTTTATTACACAGGCACGTGACACGATTAAAATAAAACTTCTTACTACTGCTTGAAGAAGGAGGTATTTCAGACACCATCTTTGTTATGACTCGTTGGCTTCATTTCGTCTGTTAACATCACACAATGCTCACTAGTTATAACACTTCATGTCATTTTTATTGCCAACGATACTTTATTTGATCATTATTCACCTTCCGATGTAATTAAATTGGTCATTTTACAGTGTTCT
Organism: Patella caerulea; assembly: GCA_036850965.1. Classification (NCBI taxonomy): domain Eukaryota; kingdom Metazoa; phylum Mollusca; class Gastropoda; family Patellidae; genus Patella; species Patella caerulea. The sequence continues at coordinate 40,028,145 of JAZGQO010000001.1, read as the reverse complement.
TAATTACAAATCAAACTTGAAACGCTATCACTTATCAATGACCAACTTCGCGAGCCCGGAAATAACTCGAAATTAGGCCAATGACGTCGCCTTGGAAAGCCCTTATTTTTGATTGGTCATGACATGTTACTAACAAGCCAACAGTGAGGCTGATATCCCCCGCCGAAATCCCAAAATAAATAGATGACACATATTAATTAATCGCACATTTATTTTTTTCAAACGTGTCAAACAATCAAACTGTACACGAAGTGTCATCCAAAAGTGTTTTATAAATGCTAAAACTGATGAGAAAAATGAAAATGTACCCTAGTTAGAGGGATCCTAAAGGCAGACAAAAGGGCCCCCACGCTTGACAAAAGGGCCCCTCTGGCCAAGGGAAAGGGCCCTTGTGTCTGAGTCAATCGTTTCTATACACTGTTACTGTCGAATCCATTACTGAATGAGAATGCAGTCATTGTATTGGCATAAAAATCATCAATCAAGATGAACCTAAGTTATCTTGTCCCAAAGTATCAACCAATCAAATTGCTTATCTCTGCCTACCCTAAGCAGAAAATGCTCATCTTTTGAACATTTTGACTCAATTAGGAGAGTTATTTTGTTCCAAAGTCTCGGTAAATCAAATTGTGTATCACTCTGCTTACCCTGAGCAGAAAATGCTCATTATCGACCTTAGTCAAGCAGGGAATATGATAAGCGGTATCGCATCGCATCGCAGTTTGCTAAACAAAAACGACGTAAGTGCGAATCAAATATTAATTTGATTAGCAGAAAATTTTCAAATTCAAGGGAACCCCCGATTCAAATTTCTTGTCACAAATCAAGCGTGAAAAATGTTTAACTTATATAATTTACCGTTTCACTGCGTACGGACATTTTAATCCTCTGCATGTCGGTCATTTAATTAGTAAATAATCAGTAGGCCTAATCTACGGTAATTGTAAGCTAACGTAATTAACCAGTAACAGTCATCCAAGCCCGGAATTAGGTACACAATTCCGTAAATATACAAGCTCGATAATTATTCATAAAACAATAATTTGTATCTGTAACCATTTCCCTTTGTAGTAAGAATTGACAGCGTGTTCCCAACTGGTAGGCTATCTCCTATTTGTCATCAGTGCCATCACACAAATATTTTAATTATTTTCCATTCACTCAACAAAGTAATATCCCATTGTCTTTTATATGGCGGGGGAAAGCGGCAAAAACCTAATGCTATGTAGAAATGTCTAATTCAAAACACACATGTAACATAATGCCATACCAAATACCTAAAACGTCTAATGCAAAAAACAAAATACAAGAAACCTCTAATACAAAATACCTCATACGTCTATTGCAAAAGACAAAATACAAGAAACCTCTAATACAAAATACATATAACCTCTTATGCACAATTGATTTTACAATCTGAAACATCTACCAAAGCATTAGATGACATATCTCGTTGTCATTACTTACATTTCTCCACTGAATTATCTTTATTTAGGTCAATGTCAAGGTCACCGAACACAACTTGGCGACCTATTCGGCTAGCGAGCTATTCGACCGATCCAGCTGGCAACCTGTTCGTTGGCAACCTATTCAGAATTAAGACAACAGTCGCCCAAACTCATCTATTTTTAACAACCAATAAAATCCAACGTTACGTCTATCAAATGAAAGTAGAATAATATATTATATTTATCAATTCCTTTAGCTCAGAATAGAGATGTAATTTCGCATTATCGTACAAAATTCTAGACATCCAACTAAATATATTCCAAAAGGTAATTAAATAGGCTTTCTAAGTATTATCAGTAAAAATTGGCACATTCATATTAAAGGTGTGCACTCTCTTCCTAAACATGACCAATTTTTTAAAAATTTTAAAGGGAAAAACTGTTAATATCCCATGTCAAAATTCGGATCATCGTACAAAATTCTGATGATCCAACTAAATATATTCTAAAAGGTAATTGAATAAGCTTTCCAAATATTATTAGTAAAAGTTGGCACAATCATATTAAAGGGGTGCGCTCTCAACCTGAACATAGCCAATTTTTCAATATTTTAAAGTGAAAGAACGGTAATATTTGGAGTCGAAATTCGGACCATCGTACAAAATTCTTAGCAACCAGCTTCTGAAAGGTAATTGAATAAACTTTCTAAATATTATTAGTAAAAGTTGGCACAGTTATATTAAAGGGGCACGCTCTCAACCTGAACATAGCCAATTTTTCAATATTTTAAAATGAAAGAACGGTAATATTCCGAGTCGAAATTCGGACCATCGTACAAAATTCTTAGCAACCAGCTTCTGAAAGGTAATTGAATAAACTTTCTAAATATTATTAGTAAAAGTTGGCACAGTTATATTAAAGGGGCACGCTCTCAACCTGAACATAGCCAATTTTTCAATATTTTAAAATGAAAGAACGGTAATATTCCGAGTCGAAATTCGGACCATGGTACAAAATTCTGACAATCCAGCTATATATTTTCTGAATGGTAATTCAATAATCTTTCTAAATATTATTAGTAAAAGTAGGCACAATCATATTAAAGGGGCGCGCTCTCAACCTGAACATAGCCAATTTTTCAATATTCTATATGTAAAGATAGACCGGAATTTTTTTCGAAGTCCGAATTTCGATCATCGTACAAAATTCTGACCATCCAGCTATATATATTCTGAAAGGTAATTGGATAAGCTTTCCAAATAGTAATAGTAAAAGTTGGCAGAATCATATTAAAGGGGCGCGCTCTCAAAAAAAATACCGGTCTATCTTCACAAATAGAATATTGAAAAATTGGATATGTTCAGGTTGAGGGCGCGCCCCTTTAATATGATTGTGCCAACTTTTACTAATAATATTTGGAAAGCTTATCCAATTACCTTTCAGAATATATATAGCTGGATGCTCCAAATTTTGTACGATGGTCCGAATTCGGACTTCGAAAAAAATACCGGTCTATCTTTACATATAGAATATTGAAAAATTGGCTATGTTCAGGTTGAGAGCGCACCCCTTTAATATGATTGTGCCAACTTTTACTAATAATATTTCGAAAGCTTATTCAATTACGTTTCCGAATTTATATAGCTGGATGCTCCGAATTTGTACGATGGTCCGAATTTTGACTCGGAATATTACCGTTCTTTCACTTTAAAATATTAAAAAAGTGGCGATGTTCAGGTTGAGAGCGCGCCCCTTTAATATGATTGTGCCAACTTTTACTAATAATATTTGGAAAGCTCATTCAGATACATTTCCGAATTTATATAACTGGATGCTCAGAATTTTGAACGATGGTTCGAATTTGGACTTCAAAAAAAATACCGGTCTATCTTCACATATAGAATATTGAAAAATTGGATATGTTCAGGTTGAGGGCGCGCCCCTTTAATATGATTGTGCCAACTTTTACTAATAATATTTGGAAAGCTTATTCAATTACCTTTCAGAATATAGATAGCTGGATGCTCCAAATTTTGTACTATGGTCCGAACTTTGACACGGAATATTACCGTTCTTTCACTTTAAAATATTGAAAAATTGGCGATGATCAGGTTGAGAGCGCGCCCCTTTAATATGATTGTGTCAACTTTTACTAATAATATTTAGAAAGTTTATTCAATTACCTTTCAGAATATATATAGCTGGATGCTCAGAATTTTGTACGATGGTCCGAATTTCGACTCGGAATATTACCTTTGTTTCACTTTAAAATATTGAAAAATTGGCTATGTTCAGGTTGAGAGCGCGCCCCTTTAATATGATTCTGCCAACTTTTACTATTAATATTTGGAAAGCTTATCCAATTACCTTTCAGAATATATATAGCTGGATGTTCAGAATTTTGTACGATGGTCGAAATTCGGACTTCGAAAAAAATTCCGGTCTATCTTTACATATAGAATATTGAAAAATTGGCTATGTTCAGGTTGAGAGCGCGCCCCTTTAATATGATTGTGCCTACTTTTACTAATAATATTTAGAAAGCTTATTGAATTACCATTCAGAAAATATATAGCTGGATGCTCAGAATTTTGTACGATGGTCCGAATTTCGACTCGGAATATTACCGTTCTTTCATTTTAAAATATTGAAAAATTGGCTATGTTCAGGTTGAGAGCGTGCCCCTTTAATATAACTGTGCCAACTTTTACTAATAATATTTAGAAAGTTTATTCAATTACCTTTCAGAAGCTGGTTGCTAAGAATTTTGTACGATGGTCCGAATTTCGACTCCAAATATTACCGTTCTTTCACTTTAAAATATTGAAAAATTGGCTATGTTCAGGTTGAGAGCGCACCCCTTTAATATGATTGTGCCAACTTTTACTAATAATATTTGGAAAGCTTATTCAATTACCTTTTAGAATATATTTAGTTGGATCATCAGAATTGTGTACGATGGTCCGAATTTTGACATGGGATATTAACAGTTTTTTCCCTTTAAAATTTTTAAAAAATTGGTCATGTTTAGGAAGATCCCTTTAATATGAATGTGCCAATTTTTACTGATAATACTTAGAAAGCCTATTTAATTACCTTTTGGAATATATTTAGTTGGATGTCTAGAATTTTGTACGATAATGCGAAATTACATCTCTATTCTGAGCTAAAGGAATTGATAAAAATAATATATTATTCTACTTTCATTTGATAGACGTAACGTTGGATTTTATTGGTTGTTAAAAATAGATGAGTTTGGGCGACTGTTGTCTTAATTCTGAATAGGTTGCCAACGAACAGGTTGCCAGCTGGATCGGTCGAATAGCTCGCTAGCCGAATAGGTCGCCAAGTTGTGTTCGGTGACCTTGACATTGACCTAAATAAAGATAATTCAGTGGAGAAATGTAAGTAATGACAACGAGATATGTCATCTAATGCTTTGGTAGATGATTCAGATTGTAAAATCAATTGTGCATAAGAGGTTATATGTATTTTGTATTAGAGGTTTCTTGTATTTTGTCTTTTGCAATAGACGTATGAGGTATTTTGTATTAGAGGTTTCTTGTATTTTGTTTTTTGCATTAGACGTTTTAGGTATTTGGTATGGCATTATGTTACATGTGTGTTTTGAATTAGACATTTCTACATAGCATTAGGTTTTTGCCGCTTTCCCCCGCCATACTTTTATCGTACGAAAAATGTATCCATCTGAAGCGTGCACTATTATTAGCTCTCGACACCGGTTTATTTTTTATTTGTTTGATAAACTAATTTGCGACAAATTGCAATTGGTTCATTTTGGCGGGAAAAGAGGTCACGTAGACAAATAACAACAACATGGCGACAATGCATGCATTGCACTAGGCAAACTTCGGCAGATCTTCCGAGGTTTGCCGAGTGGCATGCATTGCATACGGGTGTCGAAGGTTCTATGTAATTTTAAATAAAATCTACCGTTTTATAACAAAGTCAAACAATGTTTCGACATCAAAATTGTCTTATCACAGATATTTGGTTTCATTTTCTGTCGTGTAAAGAAAGACATGTAATTTTGGAGGAATATTTTGCCGGCATGAAATTGAACCAGGTAGCCGAATTCTATCGTATTCGTAACAAAAACTTTGTAGACTTATGTGGATTTAAATTTGAATATTGTATGGGAATTCAATATGAAAAACAGCGAGGTGCATCTTTGTTTGTATTGAGAACAATATGCTGCATATAAACATAAAACTATTATTAAAGGGAGTTATATTATGTCCCCCGGCCATTATTACACACATCAATATTACTTGAATACCGGTAGAAATTATGGCTTCTAGAGATCGTTCAATATGATATCATGAAAATTTACTTTTTTGCTATTCAATCAAGAGGAACTGCTAATCAATTTTCAGATTGATTAGCACCTTTTTTTAAAACATCCTATGACTGCTAATCAATTTTTTTTTCTTACCATATACCCTGTAGTCAAGGTATTACTGTAATGAAATTATACACCAAGTTTCATCACTCTCACTTAATTAGAACTAAACTTATCGTGTCCCAAAGCATCAACCAATCAAATTGCTTATCTCTGCTTACCCTAAGCGGAAAATGCTCATCTTCGAACTCCATCAAGGCATTGATCTAATAAGCATATACACCAAGTTTGAACATTCTAGCTCAATTAGGAAGAGAGTTATTGTGTCCCAAAAAGTGTGACGGACAGACAGACAGACAGACAGACGGACAGACAGACAGACAGACGGACGAAAGGCGGGGGACAAAAATAAAATTGACTGTCACAATTGACCCCGAATTATGAATGTCAGAATGACAGCAGAATATTGTCATTGGTATGTAACATGCTAAGAATAATTTAATGAATCAAATATAAAATAGATTTAATAAATATATACAAATACGTAAAATAAAGTAAATGTGTCCATTCTAGATAATTATTTTATTGCTGACCAGTGATGTAGTGGAGTTATTCTCTTGGTGAAATTGTCTAGCAACAATATGCCAGTGTTCAGTCACAGTAACTTCATTGTGACACCTAATGAGTTTGTACGCTTGCTTTATGAGTACACTCTTGCCAGTACCTGCCGCCTGACTTGTAATAAAGTTGTAACAACAATATTGTGGCCCGTTTTTATAATTTTTAAAGCCTGACTTGATGCAGTCTAGACCACCCAGTCTCTAAGCGAATCTCGTATAATCGACGTGACAATGTTAAAAAATGAAGCGACTGGATGATTTAGACTTAATAACAAGAACAACAGGAAATTCCTTTGACCTTATTTCAGTCCACTTCCGGGGCCCACAAAGTTGGTTGTCGATAAGTGGTAGCGTTTCAAGTTTGATTTGTAATTAAGAACAATGTAAAATGACCAATTTAATTACATCGGAAGGTGAATAATGATCAAATAAAGTATCGTTGGCAATAAAGATAGGTTGCCAGGCAACGAAACATACGTCCGGGCAGTCAACAAGGGTTGTCGCATTTTGTTTCTTTTATCAGTAAGGAGAACATTTACAACACATGATAATCTTATTACGAGTAATAGCCCATTAAAAAATTATCAGAAATGATTAGAATAGTTTTGATGGTTTGTCTCATGGCCTTTGTACACAACATTTTTCAAGTGCCAGAAATTATCAGATATCACTGAAAATCAAATAGGATTCTTCGTCTCATGACCCTAAACACGGTGTACAAATTTAAAGTCAATCGGATATTAACTATAGTCTTTAGAGCTTTCACAGGGTTTTTCAAAGTGATCAAGGGTCATAACTCTGGCAGTAATTATCGGATATCGCTGAAAATAAATAGGCTATTTTGTATCATGACCGTAAATAGTGTGTATAAATTTAAAGTCAATCGGATATTAACTTTAGATTTTTAAAAGTGATCAAGGGTCATAACTCTGGCAGTAATTATCGGATATTGCTGAAAATCAATAGGCTTCTTTGTATCATGACTTTAAACACTGTGTATAAATTTAAATTCAATCGTATATTAACTTTAGCCTCTAGAGCGTTCACAAGATTTTTCAAAGTGATCAAGGGTCATAACTCGGGAAGGAATTATCGGATATTGCTGAAAATCAACAAGCTTCTTCGTATCATGACCTTAAACACTGTGTATAAATCTAAAGTCAATCGGATATTAACTTTAGCCTCTAGAGCGTTCACAAGATTTTTCAAAGTGATCAAGGGTCATAACTCTGGTAGTAATTATCAGATATCGCCGAAAATCGATAGGCTTCTTCGTCTCATGCCCTTAAACTAAACACTGTGTATAAATTTAAAGTCAATCGGGTCATAACTCTGGTAGTAATTATCGGATATCGCTGAAAATCAATAGGCTTCTTTGTATCATGACTTTAAACACTGTGTATAAATTCAAATTCAATCAGATATTAACTTTAGCCTCTTGAGCGTTCACAAGATTTTTAAAAGTGATCAAGGGTCATAACTCAGGCAGGAATTATCGGATATTGCTGAAAATCAACAGGCTTCTTCGTATCATGAATATTAACTTTAGCCTTTAGAGCGTTCACAAGATTTTTCAAAGTGATCAAGGGTCATAACTCTGGTAGTAATTATCGGATATCGCTGAAAATCAATAGGCTTCTTCGTCTCATGCCCTTAAACACTGTGTATAAATTTAAAGTCAATTGGATATTAATTTAGCCTCTAAAGCATTCACAAGATTTTTCAAAGTGATCAAGGGTCATAACTCTGGCAGTAATTATCAGATATCACTGTGTATAAATTTAAAGTCAATCGGAAATTAACTATAGCCTCTAGAGCGTTCACAAGATTTTTCAAAAAGATCAAGGGTCATAACCAGGGATCTTAATCGGCTGTTTTTTGTCGGCTTTAGCCGATTGATCTCTAATCTAGCCGGTTTGTAAAACAATGAACCGGCCACTATGGTATCATTAATCAATCAACTTTTGGCCGATAACAAAGAGTTAATTATTACTCGTCGATTAAGAAACCCATCAAAGAATCAGTCAATACAATATAATATGAATACCTTCAACTTAAATCCGTATCGGCTCATTTCCTAAATAAACAACTTAATTAGTTGAGTCAATCAAGTTAAAGAATGTATATAATCCAATGTCGGTTCATTCATTTCTATCTAACACAATGTTAAAGAGTACTTGAACACTTCACAGAATGACAATAGAAAACATAAACGAGTTTTTGCCGACGATAGTGATGGCGGCACTGACCTTGAACTTCAAGCATGCACGTCGTCATTGGAAGTTCCCACGTCCAATATAGGTCAACCAAAGTCGAAGTCCGGGAGATATTTTAATTCCGAATGGTTAACTACTTTCAAATGGCTTTCGTTTGACAAAATTTCACAGAAAATGTTTTGTCTCGTAAGTTATTTATTTAGTCTTCTTTTTTAAGTCACGTAATAACCTACTGATCTCGTATATTAATAATTATTATTATTATGTTAGCGTTGAGTAAATCTGGTAATAACCTACTGACCCGTATATAATTATTATGTCAAGTACATGTAATAGCCTATCATGACAATTGGCTACGTGACTCTTCGCACGTCGGCAAATTTCCGAGTTCCGACTATACACAGAAACTAATTTGTTATTATTGATATGTTCTTACATTCTTTTTATTTTTATACATTGACAAGTGATCACAATAATACAATGTAAAAAATCATATTTATATTTACTGGTAGTTTTTCTTTTTACTAAATTATAACTTCCGTTTGGTTGGATGAAAGCGAAAGTAGGAATATGCATTATGCAAGTTGCTGAAACTTGAGTTGACTATAAATTTTTGGACATTATTACCGATGTATGAATACAGGCATGCAATTACAACAAAGGTTTTGTTTATTCGAAGTTAAGCTATTATTATTCGGAATGCGTTATGCAATTATTAACGTGAATAAAGTATGCATAAACCCACATGTCTGTTGTTGAAAATACGACTATCCGTTAGGCTTACCCTTGGCCGGTTCATTTCAAAATGGATTAAGAACCCTGGTCATAACTCTGGTAGTAATTATCGGATATCGCTGAAAATCAATAGGCTTCTTCATCTCACGACCTTAAACACCTTGTATAAATTCAAAGTCAATCGGATATTAACTTTAGCCTCTCGAGCGTTCACAAGAAATTATGGACGATGGACTGACGGACCGACCGACAGACGGACGGACAGGGGCGATGGCAATATACGACCACATTTCCATGCGGGCGTATAAAAATGACATGAAGTGTTAGAACTAGTGAGCATTGTGAGATGTTAGCAGACGAAATGAAGCCAACGAGTCATAACAAAGATGGCGTCTGAAATACCTTCTACTATACTATACTAATACTATATAGTCAAGCAGTAGTAATAAGTTTTATTTTAATCCCTTAAGGTGCCTGTGCTTTATTACTCATCTATCGTAGCAATGATCTCTGTGTTAAAATTATATCTGGAAAGTGTTTAACCAGTTCTATCACATATGTGATAATGACTGACACCAATATTGTCCTTTAAGGCCAAACCAACTGACTCTCTGTCCTGATAAATAAATAGCCACTAAAATCATGTGAAAGATGTTTTCTTCAAAATTTCAGAACTTCTAAATTTGGAAACTTAAGCTATTAAAGAATGCAGGCTTGCACCTTTGGTCTTTATTTTAGTATTTGTTTTTTGAAAAAGTGAGAAGAAAAATTCCAGTGTTCATGAGGAACAGAAAATTAATTTATTCGACCAAAAGGAGCACTCCCAGATTTCACAGAGTGTCTGTTGATAAAAGTAGGTTTAATAAGTATACAAATTTACTGTACAATTTAACTGCCAAAGTATGAAGAAATAATGTTATTGTCTGAAAGTTTCACCTCAAACAACATGGAATTTGTGATTTAGATATGTACAAGATTAGAAGGATAAAGGTTTCTAGAATAATTTACCCATTTAAATTAATTCCAAAAAGTGATTAAAACCAGACATTATTGCACTTTAAAATTAAAAGATGTTAACATAAATGCACACTGAATTCATAATATCTCTGTATTCACTTTTAGCCAGGTACTAGATTAGTTTCCACAAGATTCCACAATACTCAATGAAAAATTATATTCAAGCAATCTTATAAACAGACTTGCAATTTTTATTGAGGTTAATGTCCCAGCCATATTTATAACCATTTCTACACCCTTTTACAATGGTTTATTGTTTTAATTCTCACTCCTTCAATCCTATTAATTTCATGCACAGCAATATCTGACCTGACAATGAAATGTATTCTAATTTATAGTATTAGGAGCATAAAAATCATCATTTCCTTACAGTCTGGCATTTTTAACGGTACTTTATTTCTATTTGCTTCATCTGACGCGGCAGGGTCGACATCTACAGCACTACTTATAGCAGAAGATGAAGACTTCCTTGATTTTAAAGGGCTACTCTGGGGCGTTGATAACTGTCGAACTGATTTACGAGGGTCTGTATTACTGGACTGAAAAATAACAAACACACATACATATTACACTTAAATACACAAATGACTGTAACATTTTGTACTGCTATAAAAAATATATATATATATTATACAAAAAGTTACAAAGCAAACAGAAAGTACACAAATAAAAATATACACATAAATAAGAATATACATTACTAATGATTAAGACTACTTACAGAACTGATGAGTTCATTACTAAGTCCTAGGTAGGTATGTAGAGCCAAGAATGTAACTCTTTGTAGACGAATCATAATTATCTATAAACAAAAAAAAACATTTTTAAACTATATGAGCTTCTACATCTTTACAAAGGCAGGTTTTTTTTTGTAGTGGGAGTAAAGCAGAGAACTTTTAAGGATCCCACATGGTTAGGCAGCCAATCCTATTTCCTGTAATGCAAAAACCGTGGATTGAAACCACAACATCTGATTCAATCAATGACAGACTTTATGATCTACACACCACTCAGCCAATGGACGAAGCTATTTCATCCTTGCTCAGAACATAAGAATTCCCATACGTACATATAAACAGATGGTAAAGTTGCAGTTCAAGAAATAGGAGAATATGTATTTCATAAATATATACAAATAGTACCAAATAAATTGTTTTACCTGTACAACTCTAACAGACGATTCAGGAAATGTATCAAACATTGATCTAAATGCTTCTGCTGGTAACCTAATAATACATGAATTATGCTTAAAATAATCCAATAACAACTGTAATCTCAGGCATGTTATACAAGAATTATATATACTAATAATCCCTGTTGTTTATCAAATCAAATTTTTCTTTTTATTTTACAACAATACAAGCTTACACACATTAGCTAATTTTGAAGAAATTCTGAGTTGCGAGTAGTACCGGTATCTTCAAGAAGTTTGTTTTTAGAGTTAAACGTCCACTTCCACCAAGGGTGATAAGATAGACAAATGCAGAAACTATCTAGTTGGCTCTTAAATACTGACGACAATCTAAGTAAAATTGGATGATATTTTTGTTCATTTATTCAGTTAGTCTGGAGTTGATATGGAGTTGAAGTATAACAATCCGTGTATAACTGAATGTACCCTACATTATTGTTTTTTCACCAAGATGACATGGAATAAAGAATCAAGAACTAATATAGAACAGAAAGTTTGTATCATTTGATTTTTTACACTGTATTATAGCTATCATTTCAAATACCACTTTCAGTTGTTATATACTATTCAAAAAAAGTAGGGGATATTTGATTTTCGGGGGCATAATACTAAAATATGCAAATGACTACGAAAAAAGTCACTATAGAACCTAACAGAAGAAATATTTCCAGTTACATGTGACGCCCAAACGCACCAATAGCTACCGCATGGAATGCAGGTGATGCTTGGGATCATCATGGGGGTCCAACCCAAGATTTGCATGACTCTGACTTTGAATGTTACAGTCATTGTGGCATTGAATTCCAGGGTGGAAACATCAGTTTAATTGTTTTAGTGACCAGAAAACAAATTTTGATATGCGTCGGCTTACCCAAAATGAAAGGTTACGTGCCCTTGGCATGCTACAGATCGGCACAACACAGGCGGTTGTGGCGCGGACGATGAATGTTTCTCAGTCTGTCATAAGCAGGCTATGGTCTAGATACCGTGATACACAATCTGTACAGGACAGACCACGTTCAGGTTGACCAAGGGCGACAACTCAAGCCCAGGATCGATTTATCCGTACCTTGGCCTTGAGAAATCGTGTCATCACAGCAAATCAGATCAGCGCTCGTCTTCAAACAGACACTGGTGTGAGAGTGAGTGGCCAGACGATTCGGAATCGACTGCATAGGGGTCACCTTCGCGCCCGACGTCCTCGCGTGATCCCTTGTTTGAGAGATCATCACATATTCAGGCAAGACGTCGTTGGTGTAGGGATCGTCAACACTGGAATAATCGACGCTGGAGCAATGTGATGTTTTCAGATGAGTCAAGGTTCACTGTTGATTTTTTGGACAGACGTAGGAGGGTGTGGCGTCGTCGGAACGAGCGCTTCCAAGACGTTAACGTCATCAGACATGATCGATTTGGGGGTGGTTCTGTTATGGTATGGGGAGGCATCACTGTTGCTGGAAGAACGGCTTTACATGTTATTGCAGGGCGTGTTACAGGCCAGTACTATCTGGACAACATCTTGGCAGTCCATGTTGTGCCGTTCGCACGACGTCATGGCCGCCGTTTCATCTTCCAGGATGACAACGCAAGATGTCACAGGGCCAGGATCGTTACAGGTTACCTCCAACAACAGAACATCACCACATTACCTTGGCCAGCACCGAGTCCCGACCTCTCCCCCATCGAGCATGTCTGGGACATGCGTGGACAGAGGTTACGTCAACGTCAACAACATCCTGCCAATGTCCAAGAACTTGCTGCTGCGTTGCAACAGGAATGGGACAATCTGGACCAAAATGACCTTAGACGTCTCATTAGGAGTATGCCACGTCGGATCAATGCTTGTTTGGCAAACAGAGGAGGATTTACCTTACTTAGTCTAACGATCATTTGGAATAAATCGATGAATGTGAACTTCATTTCATTTCGTCATTTGTTTCTTCGTCAGTTTCATTAGGTGACTTTAATAACACTTAAAAATCAAATATCCCCTACTTTTTTTGAATAGTATAAATTTACATCAACAAATAAATCAGCCTAATTATTTCCTTACCTGAGAATAATGGAGTCAACTTCTGCTCTTGCCGACACTGTTTTATAAGGTGCAGCATGACCCTTAAAAAATGAGTTTAAACTTTTATATTACATGAAGAGGAAAAAGATTAAAAGTATTAATCAAATGGGCTGAGGTCATTCTGAAACTATGATGGTATTTCACTGTCAGTTCCCAATTGAAATATATTCATTTGACAAACAAAATTCAGGTGACAAAGCAGAGTTCTTAATCCATTTTGAAATGATGTTAAAATTATCATATCCCATTCCCTTTAATATAAACATGCTTCAATGAAAATAATTCTTGGTAATTTGTTATGTGGAATATCGTATTATAATGTATGTATTATAATACCACAAAAATAACGACAAATAGGTACACTGTTTCGGAAAATTCTCCATATTTAATTCACGTACGGGCTTGAAATTCATGTCAATAATATTTCTAAATAAATTACAGTCTTCGTTTTTTCCATGGATATAAGCTGATTACAGCACCACGGTATTTCTTAATAACACAGTTTGCAGATCATGTAACATGCAAATATTTTTATTCATTCGTCCATGATTGATCATGTGACAACCATAATTGAAATTGCTTTAAAATAAAATTCTGTGCAATTAAGACATGTAGCTTTCAAAAAATAATAATAATGCTCTTTTAAAAATTAAGCCTCTACCAGCATGTGTATAAAATAAAAGATAGGTTGCCAGGCAACGAAACAAACGCCCACAGCAGCTAAATCGTCCGGGCAGTCAACAAGGGTTGTCGCATATTTTTACTTTTTTTGGTAATGAAACATTTGTAATACACTAAAAACTGATTAAGAGTAACAACTCATTATGTAATTATCAGAAAATCATTAGAATTTGATTGCTTTTTATAAAGTGTTACCCCACGCTAACAATTAGTATATACATGAAACATTTAAAATCATGGATTTAGCTGTTCAGTTATCAAAATTCGCTGAAAATCAAAATACTTGTTCGTTTCAACACCTTAAACTCTGTGTATCAATCTGACGTCAATCAGATGATAAGTTTAACCTCTATAGCGTCACAAGATTTTTTGAAGTTATCAAGGGAGATAACTCTGGCAGTAATTATTTGAAATCTCTGAAAATCTATAGGCTTCTTCGTCTCATGACCTTAAACACTGTGTGTAAATTTAAAGTCGATCGGATATTAACTTTGGCCTCTAGAGCTTCCACAGGATTTTTTCGAAGTGATCAAGGGCCATAACTCTGGAAGCAATTAATAAAAGTCACTGAAAATCGATAGACGTCTTAGTCTCATAACTGTAATCACTATGCATAAATTTGAAGTCAATCGGATATTAACTTTGGCCTCTAAAGCATCCACAAGACTTTTTGAAGTGATCAAGGGCCATAACTCTGGCAGTAATTATATCGGAAATTGCTGAAAATCAAAAGGCTTCTTCGTCTCGTGACCTTAGACACTGTGTATAAATTTAAAGTCAATCGGATATTAACTTTGGCCTCTAGAGCGTCTACAGGATTTTTTGAAGTGATTAAGGGCCATAACTCTGGCACTAATTATCAGAAATCGCTGAAAATCAATAGGATTCTTCTTCTCATGACCTTAAACACTGTGTATAAATTTAAAGTAAATCGGATATTAACTTTGGCCTCTAGAGCGTCCACAAGATTTTTTGAAGTGATCAAGGGCCATAACTCTGGCACCAATTATCGGAAATCGCTGAAATTCAATAGGAAAGCCAATGTTACGTGTCATCAGGGTATTCGGCATTGGTTATTCACCGATTATTATCAAAATTACTATTATAAATGTGATAATTACTTGGATTATGAACCAATGGATGATTCTCACTACTGTATGAGAGTTATTGAAGTTGATTGACTTCTTAATTAACATGTTGTAATTTAACCGAAAGGGATAGAGAGAGAGAGAAATGGGGTTTAACGTCCACTCAACACAAACTAGGTCATTTAGGGACTAACATATGGTTTAATTTCATTTCAATAATTCGCTTGAGCGTAGGGGTCTTTAGCAGTGGGAGGAAACCAGAGTGCCCGAAGGAAACCCACGAGGTTGAGAAGGTGCCCCTACCTCCATGCCACATACGCTCACACCTGGGCACGAAATCACAGCCGCAAGTCAGAGGTGACCGGCCAGCTAGAGGTTGAAGCACGGCACTCTAGACCACTAGGCCATCCCACCACCCCCCCTCAGCCGAAAGGAGATTGATCAATGATACCAATTTACCACAGTGGCCGTTTCATTGTTTTAGCGATCGATTGATTGAACTTCAAACAGCTAAATGATTAAGATCCCTGTGACAAAGCATGCACGAACTGAATATGATACTATTTCGACTAATCACCTTTCTGTACATTTGAATACATCACAACCCAACTCACACCTCATTTATCATCAGATGTGACACAAATGTGACACAACTTAGTTTAAAGGACAATATTGGTGCCAGTCATTATCACATATATGATAGAACTGATTAAAGACTGTCCAAATATAATATTAACACAGAGATCATCGCTACCATAGAGGAGTAATAAAGGATTCATGAATCGGAAGTGACGAACACCAAAGGAAAACACGAGTTATTCCTCTATATAACTAACTGAAATGACTAGTGATAACAGATACATGGGCGAATATCTGCTCACTAATAATTCCCCCGAAGACCTAAAGTTGCTGTGTGACACTGTGAGAGAATATCTTACAATTCATAAAAAGAATTGACTGCCATTAGATAAGAGAACAGGAAAGAAAAACAGATTAAAAGTCTGTGCATTACCATGTTTTTATAAGGTAGGGGAGACCGGGGCACATTGAACCACCATGGATATATCCATTATAAATAATACTATACAACCCAACACTATACAGAAGTGAGATAACTTCTTAGACCCATTTCTCTATCAATAAGCCACATGCTGTCAATTATTTTCTTAGGCATTGAATTTTTCAAAAAAGTGCTTAAAAGAGAAAAATTTTCTATACATGTTAACTTCTGAGCCTAGGAAATTCTTGTACTTAAGTTCATATAGTATGTCTAATCTATACAATCCAGATAAACCAGGGTTTGATCCATATAAGAGGGCATATTGATTTTTTTTTTAATTTTGATCATGAAATAAAGAGATCTTCTAATAAAAACATTTGATATGAAATGAGGAAAAACATGTATGTGAACAAAGTGGTTCAATGTGCCCCGGTCTCCCCTATAGAATGAATAAAAACAAGGGGCTGTACGGAGTATTTCTATTTTTCCCGTGTTCTCTTATCTTATGACATTTAATTACTTTATTGTATCGTCAGATAACCTCTTGCGGTCCAACATAACAATTTTTTGTCTTCGAAGGAATTATTAGTGAGCAGAAATTCGGCCGTTTATCTGTCATCACTCGTCACTCCAGTCATTCACATAGAGAGATAACTCGTGTTTTCCTTTGGCGTTCGTCACTTCCGATTCATGAATCCTTTATTACTCCTCTATGGTAGCGATGATCTCTGTGTTAATATTATATTTGGAAAGTGTTTAATCAGTTCTATCACATATGTGATAATGACTGGCACCAATATTGTCCTTTAACTTGATTGAAAAATTGTCAATTCATAAAATTCGGAACTGACAATTTTCTACAGCTGTGGTGTTTTAAATTGATTAGAAGAACTTTATCCTGACAAGACAAGTAATTCATAATTAAAGTATTAAGTTTGTGACAATTATTGTCAGCCATTTGTATAAATTTGTAGGACTTACCGTGAGAACGTCTAGAATACTCAATAAACTATGAATACTGTCCCCTGTTAAAACTTCTTTTACTAAATATTCTGTACCAGACTGAAACATGCAATGGATAGGGTGTTATTCTTGCATGGCAGCCAAAAGAAGAAACAGTCAAAATTGGGATCAGCAGGACAAAAGTAAAAGGTTACAGATTTGGAATAGAGCACATTACTAATACAACATTTCAATATGGTATTTTACCTTTTCAGTAACATAAACATTAACTTTACCACTCTGTACCACATAAATACTGTCATCATTATTTCCAACTTTAAATAAATGGCCACCAGCCTTTAGACTGATACTTTCCATATATTTACATAATTCCAAGAAAAATGGCTTCTCCAAATGTCCAAACACTCTGTAGAAAAAAAAGAGGATTTTATTCAAATGTACACGTGCACATACGAGACATACTTTGGGCATAAACAAGCCAACAGTGAGGATGATGTCCCCCGCCAAAATTCCAAAATAAATAGATGAGACATATTAATAAATCACACATTTATGTTTTTCAAAAGTATCGAGCAATTATCGCAGTCAATCAAGGCATTGACCTCATAAACACCTACACCAAGTTTGAACATTCAGGCTGAGAAGAATAGTTATTGTGTTCCCAAGTCTCGCATCATCGAATTGCTTATCGCTCTGCTTACCCTGAGCAGAAAAGTTTCATTACTTTCACTTAATAGAAACTAAAGCTAAAGTGTCCCAAAGCATCAACCAAACAAATTGCTTATATCTGCTTATATCTCCATCAAGGCATTTAGCTAATAAACACCTAGAGCTGGGCGGTATTTCGGTATTTCGACATAAAACCGCCACAGAAATAAAAATAGGTTGCCAGGCAATGAAACATACACTCACACAGCAGCTAAATCGTCTGGGCAGTCAACAAGAGTTATCGCATATAATATTAAGTAATTATCAGAAAATCATTAGAATTTGTTTGGTTTTTATAAAGTTCTGCTCCATGCTAATGTAAAGTATACGAATCATTTAATATTATGGAATAAGCTGTCACCTCCACTGGATACGAAACATTTAATATTATAGCGACTTTTCGTACAATCAGGGGCCATAATTCAGGAAGTTACGATCAGATATGTCCAAATATCGACAGGAACCAAGATCTTTATGTTATAAACATGTATTTCAAGTTTCATCAAAATCAGTTCAAAATTGTGACCTCTATAGGGTCCACAACCTTGATATAACATATTTTCACACTAATTTTTTCGTGTACAAACAGCGGCCATTTTGTCCGTCAATTTTGGTCCAATTTTCACGAAATTCCACATCATCTTTTATAACAATGTAACGGTGATATAATCAAACGTTTATTAAATCGGATAATAATTTTGACCTACAGAGGGGCCACAAGCTAAAAAAGGCAATTTTTTCGGTCAATCACGGGACATATTTCAGGAAGTTACGATCACATGGGCGCAAATATAGAAAGGACCCAAGATCTTTGGTTATAAACATACATGTAAAGTTTCATCAAAATCGGTTCAAAATTGTGACCTCTATAACTTGATATAACATTTTTTCACACTATTCGTGTACAAACGGCGGCCATTTTGTCTGTCAATTTTGGTCCGATTTTCACGAAATTCGATCTCAACCTCCATTACCATGTAACGGTGGTATAATCAAACGTTTTTTTTAAATCGGATAACAATTTTGACCTCCAGAGGGACCACAAGCTAAAAAGGGTGATATTTTGGACAATCAGGGTCCATAATTCAGGAAGTTACGATCCGATGGGCGCAAATATTGAAAGAAACCAAGACCTTTGGGTTATAAACATACATGTCAAGTTTCATGAAAATCGGTTCAAAATTGTGACCTCTATAAGGTCCACAACCTTGATATAACATATTTTCACACTATTCGCGTACAAACGGCGGCCATTTTGTCTGTCAATTTTGGTCCGATTTTCACGAAATTCGTACTCAACCCCCATAACTATGTAACGGTGATATAATCAAACGGTTTTTTGAATCAGATTACAATTTTGACCTCCACAGGGAACACAAGCTAAAAAGGGTGATTTTTCGGACAATCAGGGGCCATAATTCAGGAAGTTACGATCCGATATGCGCAAATATCGAAAGGAACCAAGATCTTTTGGTTATAAACATGCATTTCAAGTTTCATCGAAATCGGATCAAAATTGTGACCTCTACACTGTTCACAAGCTAAAAACGTGATTTTTCGTACAATCAGGGGCCATAACCCATGAAGTTACCGTCCGATACATGCCAATATCGAAAGGAACCGAGATCTTAGGGTGATAAACCTATATTTTAAGTTTCATTGAAATCGGATAAAAATTGTGACCTGTAGACTGTTCACAAACAATTGTGGACGGACGGACGGACGGACAGACGGACAGACGGACGGACAGTGGCGACGACAATATACGTCCACATAAAAATGTGGGCGTATAAAAACTGTGAAAAATACCGTCTTAAGAAAAATATCGAAAAACCGAACATACCGCAATATATCACATTTTTGATTTTTTTGGATGATATTTTACATAAATATTGAACAAAATGTTTTTGTTTTTATGTTACATGTATTTACGATATTTTATTGCTTAAAGGGGGAATAACATTCTTGCTGGCTTGGTAGCTCCAGAAAATAAGTAATACCCTTATTCTAAGTACTAGATGTTTAAGTGTCCTACCTGTTGTGTAAATTATCCATTACAACAACCTATTTTACTTGTCCAAAGGGTTTGAAAATATATTAAAATCCAAGTCACACTTGAAAAGGTTTACGTTAGACTTTTCAAATCAATTGGTTGAATTTTTCCAATTTTTCAAAATAGGTGTGTTAAGATGAAATTTATATCATCATTTAATTGGAATATTCTAAAATAATACGATTTGTTGACCAGAATGAAGATTGGGACATATTATTCAGTTACAACAAGAGTGTTATTGGGGATTTAATGATGAAAAAATACTGCTATAAACTTCCACGTATTCATTCCGCAAAGTTTGCAAATGCCAATGCGTTGCTTTATTTACGTCACGTGACTTCTCACCCACCTTTCCATCGGTTAGAATTATCCCTGTTTCTGTTCAATTTCTATACATCTTGACGAATCGTGAAGACTGATACTTTGATTTTCGAAAGAAATTATTGATTTTAAGATTGAATTAAATTTTAATAAAGCAGAAATATAAATAATGCCAATTACATTGGGAGTTCCGGTAGACTGATTATCATAATTATCACATACAGCATTGGACGTGTCATGGCGGTCATGATCCGGGAAAAAATATTTGACAAAATCAATGGAGACCTTTTGGCATAGTACTTATGTTTTATAGATTAATTTATTATCCTTATATTGTATAATGCATTTCTAAGAAGGACATACTCTTGAATGGGAAAGAACGTGTTTGCAAGGGTAAACAAAGTCCAATCGTACCCTTAGCTATAAAAATATGCACGACCGAAAGAACAAACTTTTTTATTTTGTTTAGGCCTCCTTCATTCGAAATATTTTTAATTTTCCTAAAATATTATAATTAATATTTTGAATATTAAAATTGTAATACAAAACAACTTTAGTGAGTTTTCATGGCTATAGATCTGTGTTTGAACCAGCTTGAATTAATATTTTGTTAATTTGGTAGGTCTACTGTGTATGCTAAAAATAATATCGACTAGAAATAATAATACTGAGTGGTTTTTCCAACTTTTTATGCATGTTTATTTACATTTAAAAAGTGATAAACTGAAAGTATTGACCTTTTATAAAATATCATGATATAGTGATTATATCGCGATATTTTTTTAAAATATCGCGATATCTGTTTCTAGGTATATCGCCCAGCTCTATAAACACCTACACCAAGTTTGAACATTCTTGCTGAAATAGAAGGAGAGTGATTGTGTTCCAAATTCTAGGCCACTCAAATTGCTTATTGGCATGCTTACCCAGAGCAGAAAATGCTCATTATCAAATCAAACTCCATTAAGGTATTGACCTAATCAACCCCTGCATGAAGTTTGAACATTCTAGCTCAATTAGAAGGAGAGTTATTGTGTCCCAAAAAGTGTGATGGACGGACAGACAGATGGACAAACCCATTTTAATTGTTCCCAACTTTCTTCAAAGGTGGGGAAAATTACCATTTCAGCTCGACAGCAAATATATTTTGTCTTTTCGTGTACTCTTTAAATTTTACAGATAACTTGAGATGCCTGAGTATCAATTTTTTGAAAACATCTGTGGCTTTTTTTAAAGTGATAAGTAGGAAATATCAATCATCCTTTATGCATCCAGTATTTCTTCACGCGTCAAAAGATGGTTAGAATCAGTTTTCAGGAATGGTGACAATCAAACTACATAATATTAAAATAATCTTTTGTAATAATAGATCCATAATATTAAAACAATCTTTTGTAATAATAGAACCATACCTAACACTTCTTAGCATGTAAAGAACTTCTGGGGGTAATCTTTGGTCTAATTCCTCTTCATCATTTTCGGCCTCTAACAAAGATTGAGGTGGCTCTTTAACTTTTAAAGAGGAAAGACTAGGATCTTTTTTCCTTTGTAAAAATCTATGAATAAAAAATTTGTACAAAATTACCAATAAATGTAACTTTTTTGCTTCGATTTGACCCTGTGGGGTGCCCTTTAACACCACAGGAACAAAAGTACATACAGATATTTGGTTTTTGAGTTCACAGTTCAGACAATGAGAACCTACTTACTAGTACCTCAAAAGGAAATATATATAGGTTGCCAGGGAACGAAACATACACCCACAGCAGGTAAGCAACTAAATTGTTCGAGAGGTGCAACAAGAGGTGTTGCAAATTTATTTTTTGTCGATAATGAAAACATTTTCACCACACTATAAAATTTTATTAAGAATCAATCTTGGCTCTGAGAGATTAAGTTTATCTGTCGCATATTTGTTTTTCGTTGGTAATGAAAACATTTATAACACACTAAAAATCTTTTTACTAAGAGTCAATCACGGTTCCCAGACATAAGTTTACCCGTCATTTATCTCTGGAAAAGATCACCTGCCATTAATCAGTCATCGATTCCTAAGCTCCATCCCCCAGTGGCTCATGACTGGCTGGATTTGTTTGAATGAAATGCTGCTGATTTTTTGACAATTATGCATCAGTTCGTTGCATGAGTTACACATAACTCATCCATGGAACATTTTCCACCTCATGACATCAAAAGTTCCCTTGAAAACAGTTGATTTGATGATTTACAGGGGAACTATTTTTAGAGCAAAATGAACAATTCAGCTAAATATGCGAAATTTCAGAAGAAACAAGAGTTTGAGGCATGAGTCGCCACCTCAGATCTTTCATTGTGAACTGACCAGCAAATAGAAATAAACTGAGATTGATTAAGAGTAACAACCCATTAACATCAAGTAATCAAGTAATTATCAGAAATGATTAGAATTTGTTTGGTCTTTAGTTCAAATCAATAGATTAATTTGTTGTCTTATAATCTTAAACACTTTGTATAAATTTTAAGTCAACCAGATGAAAGTTTTAGTCTTGAGAGCATACACATCGGGGATGCTCGATTCACAGTTCTGGAATTAAATTCCCAAACTGGTGTCAATCGAGTGAAAAGGAGAATTTCAATTATGACAGCTGAAACATATTTTTTACCTAGGAATACGTCACGATTCTACTCCCTCCACCTCTGCTGTCGGGACTGGCAGAACTGTGACAGGACTGAATTCCGCGTCACTCGATTGTAATTCTGTCGATTCGGGACGTTCTGAACTGTGAATCGAGCATCCCCAACATGTTTCAAGATCATCAAGGGCCATAATTCTAGCAATAATGATCATAAATTGTTAAAAATAATCAATAAACACTATATGGAGGTCAATGGTTATAATTCTGGCAGAAATTACCAAATATTGAATTCTTCGTCTCATGACATTAAAAATTGTGCATAAATATAAAGTTGATTGAATGATAACTTGGTCTGTAGAGCATCTATAAGATGTTTTAAAGAGGTCAAGGGCCATAACTCAGACAGTATTGGAAATCATTGAAAATCATTAGACTTCTTCATCTCATGATCTTGAACACTGTGTATAAATTTCAGTCAATCACATATTAACTTATGTAAGCTGAACCAACAAATTGAAAGACAAGGATGACGACAAAATACGACCACATTTCAAATACTTCTATTTCATTAATAATAATTTAGTAAATACAAATAATATGTCATAAAGTGTTTGTTTTATATAACATATTGCAGTTCACTCTAACTTACCGTACTTCACAAGAATTCAATGTCACAAAAAAATTATAAGTAATGTCTTTTTTACTAACTTTGCTTTGATATATATAAATAATATGCACTTACTTTTTTAATTTTAAAGCTAACTGCCTGTGACTTGACTTCTTTCTACCAAGACCATTTCCATCTATTGTATTCTTCATCTTTCATCAAAAAAATAGGTTGCCAGGCAACGAAACATACGCCCACACAGCAGCCAAATCGTCCGGGCAGTCAACAAGAGTTGTCACATATTAAGGAATTATTAGAAAATCATTAGAATTTGTTTGGTTTTTATAATCAAACGTTTTTTTTTAAATCAGATAATAATGTGACCTCCAGAGGGACCACAAGCTAAAAAGGGTGATTTTTCGTACAATCAGTGAACATGATTCAGGAAGTAATGACCCGATGGGCGCAAATATCGAAAGGAATCAAGATCTTTGGGTTATAAACATACATGTCAAGTTTCATCAAAATCGATTCAAAATTGTGACCTCTATAGGATCCACATCCTTGATATAACATATTTTCACACTATTCGTGTACAAACGGCGGCCATTTCGTCTGGTAATTCTAGTCCGATTTTCACGTAATTCACCCTCTCTCTTCATTACCATGTAACGGTGATATAGTCAAACGTTTTTTTAAATCGGATAATAATTTTGACCTCCATAGGGACCAAAAGCTAACAAAAGCGATTTTTCGGACAATCCGGGGACATAATTCAGGAAGTTATGATCCAATGGGCGCAAATATCGAAAGGAACCAAGATCTTTGGGTTATAAACATACATGTCAAGTTTCATCAAAATCAGTTCAAAATTGTGACCTCTATAAGGTCCACAACCTTTATATAACATATTTTCACACTATTCGCGTACAAACGGCGGCCATTTTGTCCGTCAATTTTGGTCCGATTTTCACAAAATTCAAACTCAACCTTCATAACCACAGAATGGCGATATGATCAAACAGTTTTTTAAATCGGATAACAATTTTGACCTCTAGAGGGACCACAAGCTAAAAAGGGCGATTTTTTGGACAATCAGGGGCCATAATTCAGGAAGTTACGATCCGATGGGCACAAATATCGAAAGGAACCAAGATCTTTGGGTTATAAACATACATGTCAAGTTTCATCAAAATTGGTTCAAAATTGTGACCTCTATAAGGTCCACAACCTTGATATAACATTTTCACACTATTCGCGTACAAACGGCGGCCATTTTGTCCGTCGATTTTGGTCCGATTTTCACGAAATTCGAACTCGACCTTCATAACCATGGAACGATGATACAATCAAACGGTTTTTTAAATCCGATAACAAATTTGACCTCCAGAGGGTAAAAAGGGCAATTTTTCGGACAATCAGGGGCCATAATTCAGGAAGTTACGATCCGATGGGCGCAAATATCGCAAGGAACCAAGATCTTTGGGTTATAAACATACATGTCAAGTTTCATCAAAATTGGTTCAAAATTGTGACCTCTATAAGGTCCACAACCTTGATATAACATATTTTCACACTATTCGCGTACAAACGGCGGCCATTTTGTCCGTCAATTTTGGTCCGATTTTCACGATATTCGAACACAACCTTCATAACCATGGAACGGTGATATAATCAAACGGTTTTTTAAATCGGATAACAATTTTGACCTCCAGAGGGACCACAAGCTAAAAAGGGCGATTTTTCGGACAATCAGGGGCCATAATTCAGGAAGTTATGATCCGATTGGCGCAAATATCGAAAGGAACCAAGATCTTTGGGTTATAAACATGCATTTCAAGTTTCATCCAAATCGGTTCAAAATTGTGACCTCTACACTGTTCACAAGCTAAAAAATAGGCTGGCACTGCCAGGCAGGATACGCCCACATTTTCGAGAGATGGACAGAGAACAAGCAATACCGAGAGTGATTTTTCCTACATCTTTAAGTCCTGTATTTCATACTGTATTGGGAGCAGCCATTTAGTTGGTCAGTTCCAGTCTGATATTAATGAAACTCGAAACCGACAATGATTATGGTGTGACGGTACACAACCTAGAAATGTGACTTTTCATCAAAATCGGATAAGAATTGTGACCTGTAGCGAGTCCACAACCATGATATACCATATTTTTACACTATTCGCGTACAAACGGCGACCATTTCGTCCGGCAATTTTGGTACGATTTTCACGAAATTAGAACTCAACCTTCCTCATCAAAATCGAATTAAAATTGTGACCTATACAGGGTCCACAACCATGATATATCATTTTTATAACAGTATTCGCGTACAAACGGCGGCCATTTTGTCTGTCAATTTTGGTCCGATTTTCCCGAAATTCAAACTCAACCTTCCTTACAGTGTAACGGTGATATAATCAAACGTTTTTTTAAATTGGATAATAATTGTGACCTCCAGAGGGACCACAAGCTAAAGAAAGGGGGATTTTGCGTATAACCAGGGGCCATAATTCAGGAAGTTACGATCCGATATGCGCAAATATTGAAAAGAACCAAGATCTTTGGGTTATTTCAAGTTTCATCAAAATCGAATTAAAATTGTGACCTTTACAGGGTCCACAACCTTGATATACCATTTTTTAACAGTATTCGCGTACAAACGGCGGCCATTTTGTATGGCAATTTTGGTCTGATTTTCCCGAAATTCGAACTCAACCTTCCTTACGGTGTAACGGTAATATAATCAAACGTTTTTTTTTAAATCGGATAATAATTGTGACCTCCAAGCTAAAAAAAAGGCGATTTTGAGTATAATCAGGGGCCAAAATTTAGGAAGTTACGATCCGATATGCGCAAATATCGAAAGGAAGCAAGATCTTTGGGTTATAACCATGAATTTCAAATTTCATTAAAATCGAATCAAAATTGTGACCTCCACAGGGTCCACAACCTTGATATACCATTTTTTAACAGTATTCGCGTACAAACGGCGGCCATTTTGTATGGCAATTTTCGTCCGATTTTCCCGAAATTCGAACTCAACCTTCCTTAGGGTGTGACGGTAATATAATCAAACGTTTTTTTAAATCGAATAATAATTGTGACCTCCAAGCTAAAAAAAAGGCGATTTTGCGTATAATCAGGGGCCATAATTCAGGAAGTTACAATCCTATATGCGCAAATATCGAAAGGAAGCAAGATCTTTGGGTTATAACCATGAATTTCAAGTTTCATCAAAATCGAATCAAAATTGTGACCTCCACAGGGTCCACAACCTTGATATACCATTTTTTAACAGTATTCGCGTACAAACGGCGGCCATTTTGTATGGCAATTTTCGTCCGATTTTCCCGAAATTCGAACTCAACCTTCCTTAGGGTGTAACGGTGATATAATCAAACGGTTTTTTAAATCGAATAATAATTGTGACCTCCAGAGGGACCACATGCTAAAAAGGGTGATTTTTCGGACAATCAGGGGCCATAATTCAGGAAATTACATTCCGATAGCCGCAAATATCGAAAGGAACCAAGATCTTTGGGTTACAAACATGCATGTCAAGTTTCATCAAAATCGGTTCAAAATTGTGACCTCTATAGGGTCCACAAGCTAAAAACGTGATTTTTCGTACAATCAGGGGCCATAATCCATGAAGTTTTGATCCGATACATGCCAATATCGAAAGCAGCCGAGATCTTTTGGGGATAAACCTATATTTCAAGTTTCGTCAAAATCGGATAAGAATTGTGACCTGTAGAGAGTCCACAAACAAATTGTGGACGGACGGACGGACGTCCGGACGGACGGACGTCCGGACGGACAGGGGCGACGACATAATACGTCCACATGAAAATGTGGGCGTATAAAAACATGATTTTTCGTACAATCAGGGGCCATAACCCATGAAGTTACAGTCCGATACATGCCAATATCGAAAGGAACCGAGATCTTAGGGTAATAAACATATATTTTAAGTTTCATTGAAATCGGATAAAAATTGTGACCTGTAGACTGTTCACAAACAATTGTGGATGGACGGACGGACGAACGAACAGGGGCGACGACAATATACGTCCACATGAAAATGTGGGCGTATAAAAATAATTAAAACATTTCGTATAATAAATAAGCTTGGGTCAATTTTACATGTGAGCATTAAACGTGTACAGGCTGTTGATTTTTATAGTTTTAAAGTTCCAATAGCATATTTTTAAGTTACATGTATATTTTTAAAATGTATTAAAATAAAGCCCTAAAATAGATTGTACCTATAAAGAGTCCTACCTTGTTAAAGAATAATCCTATTAACCCTATAATTCACTATTGCCAGTTGAGAAATTGGCAAAAATATCATTTTCAACTTCAAATTCAAACGTTTGAAGATGGCCGTCCATGGAGAGGAATGGGAAAACAAGGGAGGTAATTGAGTTATTATATTTCCTCAATGAGCCTGTGTCACCCATTTTAACGCCTGTAAAATTTTGCCCATGATCGTATAATAGTGAGTTGACAACCTTTTGAGCAAAAGACATAGACATAATTATGTTTTGACTTTCTTAGAAAATATGAAATTGGAACTTTAAAGAAGAGACCAATCGTTGCCATCATTGAGACGTCGCTCAGCAATAAGCAGTAATTGTATTCCTGAGAATTGTGACCTGAAAATAAACTACTTTTTGCTCTGATTCTTGGAGGCTTAAAGTTATTTTCCTTATAAGGGCTTATGATTAACAGATAGGTTGCCAGGCAACGAAACATACGCCCACAGCAGCTAAATCGTCCGGGCAGTCAACAAGGGTTGTCGCATATTTTTACTTTTTTTGGTAATGAAACATTTGTAATACACTAAAATCTGATTAGAAGTAACAACTCATTATGTAATTAGCAGAAAATCATTAGAACTTGTTTGCTTTTTATAAAATTTTGCCCCACATTAACAATTAGTATATTAAACATTTGATATTTAGCTGTTCAGTTATCAAAATTCATTGAATATCAAAGTATTTAAACTCTGTGTAAACTCCTTAAACTCTGTGTATCAATCTGAAGTCAATCGTATGATAAGTTTGGCCTCTATAGCATCACAAGGTTTTTTGAAGTGATCAAGGGAGATAACTCTGGAAGTAATTACTTGAAATCGCTGAAAATGATTAGGCTTCTTCGTCTTATGATCTTAAACATTGTGTGTAAAGTCAATCGGACATTAACTTTTGCCTCTAAAGCGTCCACAGTTTTTTTTTTGATGTGATGAAGGGAGAGAGAGAGAGAGAAATGGGGTTTAACGTCCACTCAACACAAATTAGGTCATTTCGGGACTAACATATGGTTTGTAATTTTATTTTAACAATTCGCTTGCGCGTAGGGGTCTTTAGCAGTGGGAGGAAACCGGAGTGCCCGGAGGAAACCATGTGATCGATGGGCCGTAACTTTGGCAGTAATTATTGGAAATAATCAATAGACACCTTCGTCTCATGACTGTAAACAAGAATTTTTTAAGTTCAAGTGCCATAACTCTGGCACTAATTATTGGAAATCGCTGAAATCAATAGGTTTCTTCTTCTTATGACCTTAAACGCTGTGTATGAATTTAAAGTCAATCGGATATTAACTTTGGCCTCTAGAGCGTCCACAAGATTTTTTGAAGTGATCAAGGGCCACAACCCTGGCACTAATAATCAGAAATCGCTGAAAATCAATAGGCTTCTTCGTCTTATGACCTTAAACCCTGTGTATAAATTTAAAGTCAATCAGATATTAACTTTAGCCTCTAGAGCGTCCACAATTGCTTGGATGGACCGACGGAAGTACCGACGGACGTACCGACAGAACGCCAGACGGACAGAGGGATGGACGGACGGGGGCGACAACAATATACGACCACATTTTAATGTCGGCGTATAAAAAAGTAAAGGCTGGATGGTGTTTTGAATGTTACCCACAACTAGTAACAGTCCCACTAAAAAAAAGATAGGTTGCCAGGCAACGAAACATACGCCCACAGCAGCTAAATCGTCCGGGCAGTCAACAAGGGTTGTCGCATATTTTTACTAATTTCGGTAATGAAACATTTGTAATACACTAAAAACTGATTAAGAGTAACAACTCATTATGTAATTATCAGAAAATCATTAGAATTTGATTGCTTTTTATAAAGTTTTACCCCACGCTAACAATTAGTATATACATGAAACATTTAATATCATGGATTTAGCTGTTCAGTTATCTAAATTCATTGAAAATCAAAATACTTGTTTGTTTCAACACCTTAAACTCTATGTATCAATCTGAAGTCAATCGGATAGTAACTTTGGTCTCTATAGCGTCACAAGAATTTTTGAAGTTATCAAGGGAGATAACTCTGGCAGTAATTATTTGAAATCGCTGAAAATCAATAGGCTTCTTCGTCTCATGACCTTAAACACTGTGTATAAATCTAAAGTCAATCGGATATTAACTTTGGCCTCCAAAGCGTCCACAAGATTTTTTGAGGTGATCAAGGGCCATAACTCTGGCACTAACTATCGGAAATCGCTGAAAATTAATAGGTGTCTTTGTCTTATGACCTTAAACACTGTGTATAAATTTAAAGTCAATCGGATATTAACTTAGGCCTCTAGAGCGTCCACAAGATTTTTTGAAGTGATCAAGGGCCATAACTCTGGCACTAATTATCGGAAATCGCTGAAAATCAATAGGCTTCTTCGTCTTATGACCTTAAACACTGTGTATAAATTTGAAGTCAATCGGATATTAACTTTGGCCTCTAGAGCGTCCACAAGATTTTTTGAAGTGATCAAGGGCCATAACTCTGGCACTAATTATCGGAAATTGCTGAAAATCAATAGGCTTTTTCGTCTTATGACCTTAAACACTGTGTATAAATTTAAAGTCAATCAGATATTAACTTTGACCTTTAGAGCGTCCACAAGATTTTTTGAGGTGATCAAGGGCCATAACTCTGGCACTAATTATCGGAAATCGCTGAAAATCAATAGGCTTCTTCGTCTTATGACCTTTAACACTGTGTATAAATTTGAAGTCAATCGGATATTAACTTTGGCCTCTAGAGCGTCCACAAGATTTTTTGAAGTGATCAAGGGCCATAACTCTGGCACTAATTATCGGAAATCGCTGAAAAACAATAGGCTTCTTCGTCTCATGACCTTAAACACTGTGTATAAATTTAAAGTCAATCGGATATTAACTTTAGCCTGTAGAGCGTCCACAAGCAATTGTGGACGCCGGACGGACGGACGGACGGACGGACGGGGGCGACGACAATATACGACCACATTTCAATGTGGGCGTATAAAAACGAACTAGATCTGCTACTGTCCCATATAGATATGAAAGCTTTCATATTAATCGTCAAGTGACACAGATTATACCAAGTATTTTCAAGGCTCACACTGTCAATCACTAAAGTCGCAAAAAAAAATATGAAAGTGGCGATTACAATTTGATTTTGGCGATAATCTTTTGCGATTCTTTTTGAGAACTTGCACAAAAAAATGTTAAAACTGTAATTAACCATTATTGAGTGTCAATCACGTGACTAAACACTATAATAAACAAGCCAACAGTGAGGCTGATGTCCCCCGCCGAAATCCCAAAATGAATAGATGACACATATTAATTAATCGCACATTTATTTTTTTCAAACGTAACGAGCAATCAAACTGTACACGAGGTGTCATCCAAAAGGGTTTTATAAAGAAAAATGCTAAAACCGACGAGAAAAATTAAAATGTACCCAAGTTAGGGGGACCCTAAAGGCAGACAAAAGGGCCCCCACGCTTGACAAAAGGGCCCCTCTGGCCAAAGGAAAGGCCCCTCGTGTCCGAGTCATCGTTTCTATACACTGTTACTGTCGAATCCATTACTGAATGAGAATGCAGTCATTGTATTGGCATAAAAATCATCAATCAAGATGAACCTAAGTTATCTTGTCCCAAAGTATCAACCAATCAAATTGCTTATCTCTGCCTACCCTAAGAAGAAAATGCTCATCGTCGAACTCCATCAAGGCATTGACCTAAACACCAATTTTGAACATTTTAACTCAATTAGTCAAGGTATTACTGTAATGAAACTATAGACCAAGTTTCATCACGCTCACTTAATTAGAACTAGAGTTATCGTGTCCCAAAGCATCAACCAATCAAATTGCTTATCTCTGCCTACCCTAAGAAGAAAACGCTCATCTTCGAACTCCATCAAGGCATTGACCTAATAAGCATACACGCCAATTTTGAACATTTTAACTCAATTCAAAGGAGAGTTATTGTGTTCCAAAGTCTCGGCAAATCAAATTGCTTATCGCTCTGCTTACCCTGAGCAGAAAATGCTCATTATCGATCTTAGTCAAGGTATTACTGTAATGAAACTATAGACCAAGTTTCATCACGCTCACTTAATTAGAACTAGAGTTATCGTGTCCCAAAGCATCAACCAATCAAATTGCTTATCTCTGCTTACCCTAAGCGGAAAATGCTCATCTTTGAACTCCATCGAGGTATTGACCTAATAAGCATATACACCAAGTTTGAACATTTTAACTCAATTAGAAGGAGAGTTATTGGGTTCCAAAGTCTCGACCAATCAAATTGCGTATCGCTCTGCTTACCCTGAGCAGAAAATGCTCATTATCGAACTTAGTCAAGGTATTACTGTAATGAAACTATACACCAAGTTTCATCACTCTCACTTAATTAGAACTAAAGTTATCGTGTCCCAAAGCATCAACCAATCAAATTGCTTATCTCTGCTTACCCTTAGCGGAAAATGCTCATCTTCGCCATCAAGGCATTGACCTAATAAGCATATACACCAAGTTTGAACATTTCAACTCAATTAGAAGGAGAGTTATTGTGTTCCAAAGTCTCGACCAATCAAATTGCGTATCGCTCTGCTTACCCTGAGCAGAAAATGCTCATTATCGAACTTAGTCAAGGTATTACTGTAATAAAACTATACACCAAGTTTCATCACTCTCACTTAATTAGAACTAAAGTTATCGTGTCCCAAAGCATCAACCAATCAAATTGCTTATCTCTGCTTACCCTAAGCGGAAAATGCTCATCTTCGAACTCCATCAAGAGATGCTTACAATTATATCCGTCGTTCACCTTTAGAGGAATGACAGGCCGTTTTCTTGCTCAATAATCATCGATATTCAATTAGTTCTTAGTAATTGTAAGCATCTCTTACAAATATAATTCAACTATATCAATTCTATTAGGGATACAGATTCTGATAACTTTACGGTACCTGAAAATTAATTTATAGAAAATTGGCAATCTTTGAATGTGTAAATACTGAATATATAGTGCAGTATACGACGAGTCGACGATGTTCAAATAGACTAAAGTCACCAGAAATAAAATATGATCTTATTAAATCCAAAGTGTGCTTATGTTTTATGTAAAGACAGATGTTTAAAGAAGTATATTGTATTGTATATATATAGGTAATTGTTTTATAATAGGCCTAGCTGAGACATAAAATTGTTAGATATTGTATCTTTTTATCACATATTTTTGGCAGATAAAATATTCCAGTTGGCGGCAAAAAGCCAGTGTGACCCTGAGTATCTGAAAGCTGGAATTTCATATTTTCCAAAAAAATCAAAACATATTCATTTCTATGTCTTTTGCTTGTTGTAGGCTGTCAACTCACTTTGATACAATCATAGGCATTATATTCCACACTTACAAATCCTTCACACCTGAAATAATAACACAATTACCCTCCTTGTTTTTTCATTACCCCCATGCAATAGCTATCTTCAAACGTTTGAATTTAAAGTTGAGAATGATATTTTTGTCAATTTCTCAACTGACAATAGTGAATTATAGGATTATTCTTTAACAAGGTCGGACTGTTTATAAATATCATCTATTTTAAGGCTTTATTTTAATATATCTTAAAGATAGGTTACCAGGCAACGAAACATATGACCACAGCAGCTAAATCGTCCGGGCAGTCAACAAGGGTTGTCGCATATTTTTACTTTTTTTGGTAATGAAACATTTGTAATACACTAAAATCTGATTAAGAGTAACAACTCATTATGTAATTATCTGAAAATCATTAGAATTTGTTTGCTTTTTATAAAAATTTTGCCCCAAGCTAACAATTAGTATAGGAAACATTTAATATCATGGATTTAGCTGTTCAAAATTCATTGAAAATCAAAATACTTGTTCGTTTCAACACCTTAAACTCTGTGTATCAGTCTAAAGTCAATCAATCGGATGATAAGTTTGGCTTCTATAGCGTCATAAGGTTTTTTTTTAACATGATCAAGGGAGACAACTCTGGATGTAATTACTTGAAATCGCTGAAAATCAATAGGCTTCTTCGTCTCATGACCTTAAACAGTGCGTCTGTATTTAAAGTCAATCGGATATTAACTTTGGCCTTTAGAACGTTCACAAGATTTTTTGAAGTGATCAAGGGCCATAACTCTGACAGTAATTATCAGGAATCGTTGAAAATCAATAGGCTTCTTCGTCTTATGACCTTAAACATTGTGTATAAATTTAAAGCCAATCGGATATTAACTCTGGCACTAATTATCGGAAATCGCTGAAAATCAACAGGCTTCTTCATCTTATGACCTTAAACACTGTGTATAAATTTAAAGCCAATCGGGAATTATCGGAAATCGCTGAAATTCAAAAGGCTTCTTCGTCTCATCACCTTAAACACTGTGTAAATTTAAAGCCAATCGGATATTAACTTTGGCCTCTAGAGCGTCCACAAGATTTTTTGAAGTGATCAAGGGCCATAACTCTGGTAGTTATTATTGGAAATCGGTGAAAAACAATAGGCTTCTTCGTCTCATGACCTTAAACACTGTGTATAAATTTAAAGTCAATCGGATATTAACTTTTTGAAGTGATCAAGGGCCATAACTCTGGTAGTTATTATCCGAAATCGCTGAAAAACAATAGGCTTCTTCATCTCATGATCTTAAACACTGTGTATAAATTTAAAGTCGATCGGATATTAACTTTAGCCTCTAGAGCGTCCACAAGCAATTGTGTATGCTGGACCGCCGACAATATACGACCACATTGAAATGTGGTCGTATAAAAATATAACATAAAAATATGGAATTGCTGCTTTAAAATAACAATGAACAAAAAAAAATAATTATCAAAATCAGTGAAAAAATCACAAAGTTACAAGTCTAAATATAGTGAGAAATAATAAAGAATTTAAGGATTTAAAAAAAATTGACAAAATATAGGTCAGATTGCGTTGAAATTTTTTCCTGTACTAGCAGAGGAAATACTGATGCGTATATAAAATATGAAGAGTATTGAAAGAACTGGACATTTACTTTGAGGAATACCCTCCACAGCCAAACCAAGCAATTCTATGCAAGCCCTACAAAGAAGCGGCTATCCATGTTTTAGGATGGCATAGTTTTAAGCATATATTGTATGATGACCACTTTAACATCACACACAGAAAATTTCACATGTTTCATTCATATCAAAACGTCTTACTTTTTGAGCCACTGCAGCTCCCTGTCTTTAAGATGGTTGAGTAAGCTACCCATGCTGCACACACTATGACTTACAGTCACTTTCCAAAGTTCAAGGGTTGACTGAAAGGTTTTTGCTTACACAACTTATATGCTATCACACATAGCAGTTTTTGGCAGTGCATAGCACTCATGTACAGTAAAAAAATAACTGTGTTAAAATGACTTTTAAAACACATTATACCAAAGGATTTAATAAATCTGCTACATTTCATATCAATTTAATTATATATACAAGCATTGTAAAAAAAAAATACTTACCTTTCTCATAATTTTTCTGCCATAAAATAACACTTTGTCTCTTTTTCTGAATCTGTATTTTCTTTGTGCTTCTGTCTGGCATGGCGGTGCTGAAAGCAAACAATACCAGAAATTGTAGTTATTCAATATAATGCACATTATTAATTACAGATATATCAGATAACCTAAACAGATATGTTCATCTATGATTCTATTTAGATCAAATCAAGGTAAATATTTGGGTTAATTATTTTGATCACGTAGTGATGGGGCAGAAGTTGGCTAGTTTACTGAATTTAGTCAACTTTATGGTTTACGGGAAGACAAGGTACTAGCTGTATCTATCTATACAAAACAAATGAATACATGAACACAACTAATATTACAAGTTTTAACAGTGTGTTTGGCTGAAATGGTTCTAAAAGTAATAATGCTGCAAAATTAAAGCACAAATTTACCTCTTGGTCTGTATCGCCGTATTCCAAAATAAACTAACAAAATAACTGTAACAGCAGACACAATAAGAGTTATCATAAAGCTCTGAAAGAAACAAAATATCATATTAATCTATCTAGAAAAAAGAAATGAAGAAAATTATGTTGATCTCATTTGATTTTATTAACTTCATTTATAAGTGTTCTTTAATTTTAAAACGACAATTTCATATTTTTTAGTTATATTTTTAAAATATATTAAAATAAAGCCCTAAAATAGATTGTATCTATGAACAATCCTACCTTGTTAAAGAATAATCCTATTAATCCTATAATTCACTATTGCCAGTTAAGAAATTGGTAAAAATATCATTTTCAACTTCAAATTCAAACGTTTGAAGATCACCATTGCATGGAGAGGAATGGGAAAACAAGGGAGGTAATTCAAGTAATTGTGTTATTATTTTCTGTGTCAGGGATTTCTGTGAAATATTGCCCATGATCGTATAACAGTGAGTTGACAACCTTTTGAGCAAAAGACATAGAAATAATTATGTTTTGACTTTCTTAGAAAATATGAAATTTCCACTTTAAGCAACTTACTTATAATCATTGTAACCTACCTGGTAAGTGAATAATGGGTTGAGCGGACTAAATTTTTTTTTTTTTTTGCACCTATGTAAGAGAGTACCCCCCCCCCCATTCTACCAAGAACACTAAGTTGAAAGGCCTTCATTATCACCTATATTGTTACTTACGTATACATAACACATTGCCAGTTGTCATTTTTTATCATATTTGACCTTGTTATTGTAAATTTTTTGATTCATAATTAGTGCAACCTTGGAAAGGACTGTGGAAGGTTAATGATAAATGCTCGATAAAAGTATACTTTTCTGGCATGTTGACATGGAAAAATACTTCAAAGTTCAATGCTCAACCATTCCCTATAATATAGTTTCTTGACTGCCATATTTGGGGCCTAACTAAGTACGGTAACTCAACTATAAGCAAAGTCATAAACATGTCAGAGCCAAGACTTAAATGGAAAGGGCTCTGTTTGCCTTATGTGAGGGAGTAAAGGGAGCAAAAGGTTGTCAAGGGCTTGTTTACCAAATTAGGATGAACTTTGTTCCAAATTCAATCAATGTCATTCTTACATTTTTACATTCTTCTAATCTATGATTCGTTTTCCAGGCTTTGCAACCTTACCTTGGCCTTGACAAGAGTAAGAACAATCAGTTCAGTAAAAAAAAATATATTCCTTGAGAGGCATTTAGCAATTGATTTATGATATAATACTAGAGCACCTATTATGGATACAATCACTTGGTTTTAACATTTGAACAAGACTTGAAGACTTTACAAAAGTCGTTTTCAAGCAAATACCCAAATATCCATAATAAGTCATTAAGTGTTCTAGTATTATATAAAAAAAAAATAGTATACAGCTTTTACCATACTGAGCCCAAAACTTAATAAATGCTCATGCACTTGTTCACTTAAATTATTATTCATCGTTGATGAATTTTGTGTCTTAACATTAACAAATACATATCCCTTATCATGTTTACGTTTCTCCTTGCTTTGTAAGCAGAAGACTTTTTAGATCGAAGAGTTCGTTTTAGAGGGAGGTAACTCCTAATAATCAAGAAGAAAAATAGGTTGGAGCCAGAGCACTCTAATTCTTTCAATTATTACATGTATGTAATAATGACACGGTACGGGATTTAACGTCCTACAAAACAGGCTAATGTAAACGAGTATAATAATGATCGGTTTACACAATTTTTATTCAAATAAAGTAAAAGTAAACATTTTTTCAAAATAAATATCATACGAAGTTTAATAATCATGCAAGTAGTTTTTTTCCCGTGAACTTTATTGATAAATAATTCATGCGTAAAAACATGAAAAGGAAGAAACATAATATGGAATGTTAATTGCACAATTTGGGATTTTCCTTGTGAAACGAAATATTTCAACAGAAATAAACATTTAATTTTAACATATTATTATATAAAACACATATTCAAATTCCCGCATCAATTTCTTAGACCGGTATTCAGACAAAATATGTTATTTGAATTTCAAAGAGGAGGCCAGTCATACAATTGATCCGTTAACACCTTGAAAGAAGGGCGCCTATGTGTCTAGAACACATATTCTATGGCGGGAGAAAGCGGCAAAAACCTAATGCTATGTAGAAATGTCTAATTCAAAACACACATGTAACATAATGCCATACCAAATACTTAAAACGTCTAATGCAAAAAACAAAATACAAGAAACCTATAATACAAAATACCTCATACGTCTATTGCAAAAGACAAAATACAAGAAACCTCTTATACAAAATACATATAACCTCTTATGCACAATTGATTTTACAATCTGAAACATCTACCATAAGCATTAGATGACATATCTCATTGTCATTACTTACGTTTCTCCACTGAATTATCTTTATTTAGGTCAATGTCAAGGTCACCGAACACAACTTGGCGACCTATTCGGCTAGCGAGCTATTCGACCGATCCAGCTGGCAACCTGTTCGTTGGCAACCTATTCAGAATTAAGACAACAGTCGCCCAAACTCATCTATTTTTAACAACCAATAAAATCCAACGTTACGTCTATCAAATGAAAGTAGAATAATATATTATTTTTATCAATTCCTTTAGCTCAGAATAGAGATGTAATTTCGCATTATCGTACAAAATTCTAGACACCCAACTAAATGTATTCTGAAAGGTAATTAAATAGGCTTTCTAAGTATTATCAGTAAAAATTGGCACATTCATATTAAAGGGATGCACTCTCTTCCTAAATTTTAAAGGGAAAAACTGTTAATATCCCGTGTCAAAATTCGGACCATCGTACAAAATTCTGATGATCCAACTAAATATATTCTAAAAGGTAATTGAATAAGCTTTCCAAATATTATTAGTAAAAGTTGGCACAATCATATTAAAGGGGTGCGCTCTCAACCTGAACATAGCCAATTTTTCAATATTTTAAAGTGAAAGAACGGTAATATTTAGAGTCGAAATTCGGACCAACGTACAAAATTCTTAGCAACCAGCTATATATATTCTGAAAGGTAATTGAATAAGCTTTCTAAATATTATTAGTAAAAGTTGGCACAATCATATTAAAGGAATATTACCGTTCTTTCACTTTAAAATATTAAAAAATTGGCGACGTTTGGGTTGAGAGCGCACCCCTTTAATATGAATGTGTCAACTTTTACTAATAATATTTGGAAAGCTTATTCAATTACCTTTTAGAATATATTTAGTTGGATCATCAGAATTTTGTACGATGGTCCGAATTTTGACACGGGATATTAACAGTTTTTCCCTTTAAAATTTAGGAAGAGAGTGCACCCCTTTAATATGAATGCGCCAATTTTTACTGATAATACTTAGAAAGCCTATTTAATTTTGTCTTAATTCTGAATAGGTTGCCAACGAACAGGTTGCCAGCTGGATCGGTCGAATAGCTCGCTAGCCGAATAGGTCGCCAAGTTGTGTTCGGTGACCTTGACATTGACCTAAATAAAGATAATTCAGTGGAGAAACGTAAGTAATGACAACGAGATATGTCATCTAATGCTTATGGTAGATGTTTCAGATTGTAAAATCAATTGTGCATAAGAGGTTATATGTATTTTGTATTAGAGGTTTCTTGTATTTTGTCTTTTGCAATAGACGTATGAGGTATTTTGTATTAGAGGTTTCTTGTATTTTGTTTTTTGCATTAGACGTTTTAGGTATTTGGTATGGCATTATGTTACATGTGTGTTTTGAATTAGACATTTCTACATAGCATTAGGTTTTTGCCGCTTTCCCCCGCCATACTATTCCTTCATGATTATATTTACATGTATGTGTATTTCTCATAGGGAAAATCTTAAAGTTGACAAGTACATGCAATTACAATCGTATTCATTTCTATTCATTCATGCAAAATATGTTCATGTAATCATGCATAATTTATTAAACTAGTTTATAAATTAACACGCACTTGTAGGTACCCAACAACATTCGCATTGATATGGTGCAGGCAGGGGCGGATTGGGCCATCAGGCGATCGGGCGATCGCCCGAAGGGCCGATAGGACGATCGCTCGAAGGGTCGATCGGACAAAAATTCCGATACTGTCGCCCGCAAATTTACTAATTATTAAGTCACCTGCACCCTGCTTGTTGGGGGATACGCCGCTCCGACACGGGAGCCCGGGCCGGTTCTCGGTCCCAATCCTGGGTACAGGGATAGTAAATTTACGAATTTTTTATCTCTCAATTTGATGGGTTGGAAGACTGGTTCCGAGAAAAGTATTAATCGGGTGTTATTACGTATAAAAGTATGGTAATTTTGGTATACATGAAAAGTAGAGATATCAGACCTTACTTATGGAAGCCTGTAACTACCATTCATAATTTCTACTTTTCGCCCCTTCAAAACACGAAAGTAGAAAAGTAGAAGTTACGACAAAATGTAAGGCGATAGCACGGTATACAAGCCAAAATGCAAGTCGAAAATAGGAAATTAGGAAAAGAACGAGGTCGCTAATAGCGCCCCTCGTCATTTCCTAATTTCTTATTTTCGACTTGCATTTTGGCTTGTATACCGTCTTGGCGACTTTCGACTTAGTCATATTTTTGTTTTTATTGATGTCAGTAAGAAGGCGACAGCACGGTATACAAGCCAAAACGCAAGTCGAAAATAGGATATTAAGAAATAAAGACTAATAGCGACTTGCATTTTGGCTTGTATACCGTCTTGGCGACTTACATTTTGTCGTAACTTCTACTTTTCTACTTTCGTGTTTTGAAGGGGCGAAAAGTAGAAATTATGAATGGTCGTTATAGGGTTCCATACTTACCAGCTCATGTCTAACGGACAAAACGACAAGGAATATCTGCACGCGTGACGTCGAAGGCTGCACGCGAACTTGAGCGCTTTGTTTACATGTTGATAAACTTTATGAAGAGCTATATAATTGTAATAAATACAAGCGTCGTCTTGTGTATGCAATGAACTATCACTGTCTTGTCGCATTTTCTATGACGCAAACATGGCCTCTTTTGATAGATTTCTATAGCAGGGTATACTTGGCAATTGCAATGTTTTGAGAAGGATTTGAATCAAAATTATGATAAATTAATTAGATTGAATATGTTTTTTTGTCCTAATATATCATCAAATCACACAGTTTGTAGCCGAGAATGTAATCATGGGCGTACGAGCTCGGTGACAGTTAGGGGGCAGAACCCGAATTTCCCGAATATTTGAGGGCTGCAACACGTTTTCCTTCTATTTCAACCCGTGACGAAGCAACATCAAAGTGATCTAATTTAGCTTAATTATGGTGGCTGACTCGAATTTCAATTAATCGTTTACAGTCCACGAAGACGGGAAAATTTTGAAAATTTATCTGCCGCAAACGCGTCTTCCTGCTATTCCAGCCTGTGAATACAATAACTTCAATTTGATCAATTAACTGACCCGAATTCCAAACAATAAATCAATCGTCGCGGGGTATGGGGTCTCACCCTCCCGGAGAAAATTTGGAAAATATAACCACCGCAAATGCGTTTTCTGCTATTCTAATCCGTGTATCCAATGGTTTTGTAACCGTAATCCCACTCCGAATTCCAACCACCCAATCAGACTGTTGCAGCTGCATTCACAAATACTAATCGATGTGGAAAAATGTCGCACTAAGTAGAGTAGCTCCAGACAAAATATTTTAATCCATAGTCAACTCAGTACAAATTCGTGGTTTTAAATGAAAAGAAAATTAGTATTTTATTAGGACTCAAGGACAGCTAGGGAAGCAAAACTAAAAAAAAATCAGGTTTACAGACAGCGGCGCCGGTTTTCTTCGAGAGGCGAAGAAGCCGGACTGACCTTGTATAGACCTCCCAAGAAAATTTTGGAATATTTGACGGCCGCAAACGCGTTTTACTGCTATTCCATCCCGTAAAATGAGTGTTTTATTCGACTTCGGGCACTTTATTTTGCCAAGTAGAAGAAATATTTTTTTCTCACTTTATCTGTCTGCCCGAAAAGTCAGCTGCACACCCTGCCCCCCCCCCCCGGCTCGTATATACACCGATGTCTTTAATTTTAAAGTGGGTAAGTAAATCAAAACTTATTTATTTCTACGTCTTTTGCTCAAAAGGTTGTCAACTCACTATTATACAATCATAGACATTGTTTTCCACCCTTAAAATGTCGGTCTTCCATTAGCCCAGGTTAGGTGCAAAAGAGTAGGACGTTAAACCCCATTTCATTTCATTTTTCCACACTTAAAAATCTTTCACGTCGTAAATAATAACATAATTACCTCCCTTGTTTTTCTACCCCCCCCCCCCCCATGCAATAGCTATCTTCAAACGTTTAAATTTGAAGTTAAAAATGACATTTTGCCAATTTCTAACTGGCAATAGTGAATTATAGGATTAATAGAATTATTCTTTAACAAGGTAGGACTGTTTATAGATACCATCAGTTTTAAGGCTTTATTTTAATATATTTTTAAAATATGACTTAAAAATATGAAATTGCAGCATTAAAGATCTCACGACTACGCTGTTCGATTTTTGTAAAAAAACCCCATAACTTTGGGGAATGCTAACAAGCCCTGTTATTTGAGTACTTTGTGCACTACATAATATGTTGGGAATTTCAAACAGTGTGTGTTTAGACTGAATTAAAATTGATTCATTGATTAAGGACACATATAATATATACTATTAAAAAAAAGTAGGGGATATTTGATTTTTAAGTGTTATTAAAGTCACCTAATGAAACTAACGAAGAAACAAATGACAAAATGAAATGAAGTTAACATTCATCGATTTATTCCAAATGATCGTTAGACTAAGTAAGGCACAGACTGAACATTATAAGGGTAAAATGATACCCGGGGTCAAACAGCAAAGTTACCACAGCATCACAACAAAGTCAGTAACGGGTAAATCCTCCCCTGTTTGCCAAACAAGCATTGATCCGACGTGGCATACTCCTAATGAGACGTCTAAGGTCATTTTGGTCCAGATTGTCCCATTCCTGTTGCAACGCAGCAGCAAGTTCTTGGACATTGGCAGGACGTTGTTGACGTTGACGTAACCTCTGTCCAAGCATGTCCCAGACATGCTCGATGGGGGAAAGGTCGGGACTCAGTGCTGGCCAAGGTAATGTGGTGATGTTCTGTTGTTGGAGGTAACCTGTAACGATCCTGGCCCTGTGACATCTTGCGTTGTCATCCTGGAAGATGAAATGGCGGCCATGACGTCGTGCGAACGGCACAACATGGATTGCCAAGATGTTGTACGGGTAGTACTGGCCTGTAACACGCCCTGCAACAACATGTAAAGCCGTTCTTCCAGCAACAGTGATGCCTCCCCACACCATAACAGAACCACCCCCAAATCGATCATGTCTGATGACGTTAACGTCTTGGAAGCGCGCGTTTCGACGACGCCACACCCTCCTACGTCTGTCCAAAAAATCAACAGTGAACCTTGACTTATCTGAAAACATCACATTGCTCCAGCGTCGATTATCCCAGTGTTGGCGATCCCTACACCAACGACGTCTTGCCTGAATGTGATGATCTCTCAAACAAGGGATCACGCGAGGACGTCGGGCGCGAAGGTGACCCCTATGCAGTCGATTCCGAAGCATCTGACCACTCAGTCTGTTTGAAGACGAGCGCTGATCTGATTTGCTGTGCTGACACGATTTCTCAAGGCCAAGGTACGGATAAATCGATCCTGGGCTTGGTTTATCAGGTTTTGGGTTTATCAGGTTTTGGTAGGTCGGAAAGTATGGCATTGATGATTGTGGACCATTTTGTCTGGATATCCCTATTGGGAGGGATTCGGGGTCACAAATATTCTAGGCTAATTTGATAAAAGTGGGGATAATGCCTGATTTTATGCTGTTAGGGTGGTTAGGTTTGTAGTGGATATATTGATCTGTATGTATTGGTTTTCGGTATACTGAGGTAGTCATCTTGGCGTTCCCCCTTTTACCAGTACATCAAGAAATGGGAGGCTGCCATTGGTTTCATTTTCGATAGTAAACTTCATTCTTGGATGTTGTTTGTTGAGGTGATTCAGAAAAACGGTCGCACCTTCTTCTTCTTTTAGCATGACAAAAATGTCAACTTTTCAAAGCCAAATAAGCGGCTGAAATGGGGCGGTTAAAATAGGTTCTTCCTCTAGTGATGCCATGTAGATTCTAAAAATATCAGTGGGGATAATGGGCTTCCCATAGGTAATCCATTAATCTGTTCATAATAGTTATGACAAGAAGTAAGTTGAGTCCAGACATTGCTTGATCAGGCGAATAATTGTGCCAACTTGTAATGATGTATCTAACGGTGTAGAGGACTGGTGGAGGTGGGTTTCAAGAACTCTCAATGCGATGGAATGATATTC
The DNA here is from genome assembly GCA_036850965.1 of Patella caerulea. NCBI lineage: Eukaryota > Metazoa > Mollusca > Gastropoda > Patellidae > Patella > Patella caerulea. Next base: position 39,983,752 of record JAZGQO010000001.1, on the reverse strand, counting down.
ATTGTGTTCATTACCACGGTAGCTCCCCCCCCCCCCCTTATCAGCTGGCACGATTGTTATCTTCGGATTATAACGTAATTCTTTTAGTCCCCTCTTCTGGTTCTGGGTGATGTTACTTGGTTGAGGTTTGACTTTAAGAAGTAGGTCGGTTACTTGATGTCTGAGGTATTCCACCTTCTCACCTGGTGCTAGTTGTCGTAGTCCCTTTTCAATATTAGCTATAAAGGTATCTGTATGAGGTTTATGGTTGGTTGGATGGTAGATTGATTTGATCTTATGTTAAATCTCGGTCACTAATGTTGATAACTGTTAGGTAATCATTGGTGGTATTACTTTTGGAGTGGGATGTCATCTTCTCTTTGGTTTGTTTCAACTTGTCGAATTTTTTGGTATGTTTTAGTTTGACTTGTTTATTCAAACTGACCTGTGCTTGTAGACGTGCTGAGCTCTCGATTTCGCCCGCCTCTTGCAACGCCTCAAGATAGATTTGATAGCGTCTGAGCTGGATAGGTATGATATTCTCTCGATATCTGAAACGTGGTTAAATAGTAATATTATAGATAGTTCAATCTCCATTTCATCATGCCATACACCTATTAGAAAAGATCGCACAAGTAACACACAGGGTGGCGGTATTGCAGTCTATATTAGAAATTCTCTTTCTTATAAAAGACGCTGCGACTTAGAAGTTGGCAATACAGAGTGCGTTTGGCTTGAAATCAGTTCCAATAACATTAAATTTCTTCTCGGCACTTTTTACCGTCCTCCAAAAGCTTCTGCTGCCGATAATAACAAAATTTTAGAATCTTTTCATTTAGCTCTGTGCGATAATACTAACAAATGTTTCATAGTAGGCGATTTTAACATTGACGTGTATTCCAAAAGTAACTCATTTATTCATGATGCCATTAATATGTTTGATTTAAGTCAACTCATTAACGAACCCACGTGGTATAGTGAAACTGGTGCTAAAACTTTATGAGATTTAATATTAACAAATGTTCCAGATTTTATTAAAAATTCAGGTTGTCTGGATAACTTCTGCAGTGATCACTGTCCGGTGTATTGCCAACTTTTATTTCGCAGTCAACATAAATTATGTTATAAACGACTAATTTGGGATTATACAAAAATTGACTATGATTCTTTAAAAAACGAAATTCTTAAAACTGATTGGAACACATTACTAATACAACCGTCTTTAGATGAATCATGTAGTAGTTTTACAAATGTTTTAATGAAAATTGCTAAACAAAATATTCCAAACAAACTTGTAACCATTAGACCAAGAGACAAACCGTGGATGAATAACACAATCAGGAAAATGAGTAAACTAAAAAATAAAATTCATAAAAAAGCTAAAAAGTCAGATTTGGCAGACCACTCGGTAGAATTTAGAAAAATCAGGAATGAATATATTAACCTTATTAGATTTTGTAAAGAACAATATTACTCGAATTTGGATGATAAAATTAACGATAAAAATAATTTTGGCTCTAAAACCTGGTGGAAACTAATAAATTCATTTGTAAAAGACAACGGTTCATCAAAAGACGAAATACCACCTCTCACTGTAGACAATGACACAGTATTCTCACAAAAAGGAAAAGCAAATGCACTTAACAACTACTTTATAAAGCAAACACAACTAAATGACACAAAGCACCCTCTTCCCACAACACAAAACACAGAAGCAACACTGACTAACATCACATTAACTCAACAAGAAGTTAAAGATATGCTTTTATCAATAGATGTATCTAAAAGTTCTGGTCCTGATAATATTAGTGGAAAATTACTAAAAACAGTTGCCTTAGAAATCTCATTACCTCTCTGCTCTTTATTTAACTTGTCAATTCAGAACGAGACCTATCCATGGAAATTTGCAAATGTTTTGGCTTTACACAAAAAAGACAGCAAAAGAGAATGTTCAAATTATAGACCCGTATCCTTATTTCAAAATTTTTTGAAAAATGTATATACAAGCATATCTTTAACTTCTTTTTAGATAACAAAATAATAACAAAGTGTCAAAGTGGTTTTATGAAAGGAGATTCAACTATCTATCAACTTATTGATCTTAATCATTTCTTTTCAAGAGCAATCGATTCCGGCAGCTACACGAGAACGGTGTTCTGTGACATCAGCAAAACGTTTGATAGAGTCTGGCATACCGGACTTTGTCACAAGCCAGACAGTGCAGGGATCCGAGGAGGACTTCTTAATTGGATGAAAAGTTTCTTAAGTAACAGAAAACAGTGTGTAATTATAAGTGGCGCCTCCTCCGATCCCTCCATTGTCCCTGCTGGTGTTCCGCAGGGCTCCGTTCTCGGACCTCTATTGTTTTTACTTTATATTAATGATATAATTGAAAATTTACAATCCAACGTAAAATTATTTGCTGATGATACGACATTATATTTATTAATTGAAGATTCGACAGAAGGCGCGGAAATTTTAAATTCAGATATTGAGAGAATTAACGAATGGGCATCAAAGTGGCTGGTTACCTTCAATCCAACGAAAACTGAATCACTCACAATTTCGTCACGCAGGCTTTTCGATTCACCACCACTATTCATGGACGACATTAAAATAAAAGAAGTACAAGAGCACAAACACTTAGGTTTATTTTTTCAACACAATTCTAAATGGGATTTCCCCATCAACAGTATTTGCAAAAAAGTTAGTAAACTTATTAATTGCTTTAGATCCTTCAAATATCGTCCAAATACAAAATCTCTTCACACTATCTACTCCTCGTTTATTTTACCTCATTTTGATTATGCAGACATTATCTGGGACGGGTGTACTGATCAGTTATCTAACCAACTAGAAAAACTTCACTTAGACGCACTGCGCACCATATGTGGCGCTGTGAAGGGAACCAGCCATGCATTAATTTATAAAGAAACGGGTACTATAACTCTCAAAGAGCGGCGCAAACGACACAAACTAGCAATGTTTTTTAAAATAATAAACCATCAAACTCCCGAATACCTATCCAGCAACTTAAAAAAGAAACCACAAAGATATTCATTAAGAGTAGATAATGTTCCCGAGTTCCATTGTAGGACAACGTTATACTACAACTCTTTTTTCCCTTCCGCAACTAGACTCTGGAACACTTTAGATTCATCTATCAAAACATCAAAATCTCTATCTACATTCAAAAAACAACTATGTAAATTTGACAACTCCGTTACTTCCTATTATTTTATCGGCAAACGTAAGTTTCAAATTATTCATTCTAAATTTAGACTTGGATGTAGTGACCTGAATGGACATCTCTTTCTTCGCCATATCTCCGATTCGCCTTTTTGTTCTTGTGGACATCATTTCGAAGACGTCTATCACTTTCTTCTCGTTTGCCCCTTACATTCAGATATCAGACGGAATACGATTCATTGCCTAACTCATTTCAACATCAACATTACTACTTTACTCTTTGGAAATAATGAACTCTCGGATGCTGAAAATATAAATATTTTTAAACAGGTGCATAGGTTTATTGAATATTCGAAACGTTTTAATTAATTGAAGCCTCATTGTTAATTATTAATCGTAATTTATGTAATATTTATTATAATAACAGGGTAGCAATACATGTACATATTATTAATTTATTAATTCATAAAATTTATAATAGGGTACTTTACTTTACTGTACTTTACTCATTTATAAATGTAACACTTATTACAATGTAAATATGTTATAACTTTGTTTTGGAGAGGGGTGATATAGGCCTTGTCCTGTTCCCCAATCCTTTCAGTTACCTGAAAAAATATTGTTTAAAAAAAAAAAAAAGATATTATTTACCCATGGTCAATTCCAGGTCCATGGAAAACGATATATATATATATATACATTTAGTACCGTTTTCATTTTTTAAAGCACACACCTATGGGGGCATCATAACCTTTTCTGTTCTTATGGCTTGTATATTGACCCGGCACGTGTGAACTTTGCTGACGAGTAAATCGGGGTTTGAAAGATAAAGTTTATCTATAGCACTGTTTGGATAGATAAACACGGATTATATAAGTTTCTGCCAAAAGATAAAACAGTACTTCTAGAGAAGATGGGACTATGCAATATGATCACTCTATGCAGTCTTCTATCAGTAGTCTGCTGCTTGTTGCAAGTGACTAGAGGTGGATACATATCTAATGGAGATTTTGAAGGATCATACATGGACACATGGCAGTGTAATAAATGTACCATGGCCAGGGTCAAACAACCTCATAATGGTCAATACAGTGTCATGGTGTCTTCACGGTAAGCCTCATCCTGTACCTAAAGAATTATGCAAAAGCATAGCTTTGGGCCAGAGACTATGATTTAAATTACTTTACAATTTTGGATTCTCCCCTTTCAGTTTTACACAGCACATGTATGATATGTTTCTATCATTTAAACCTCAATTAAAGTAATGAAGAGTAATATTTATGCAGACAATTTAATTAGTCATAACGATTACTTAAGCTTAACCGGGCTTTAAACAAAATATTTCAGATGTTAATAAAGATAAAACGAAATTAACACATGGGATATTTTTTCCGATTTCAACCGGAAAATCAATTTTAAGCTAAGTCATGATAAATATATTTGCAGACAAAATGCTGATGGTATAGCTACGGGTGTCAATGGTCTTTTAGCCAGTAAGCGGGTGGTTATCAAAGCTTTCATTAAATTCTTGAACCTTCCAACAGACAAACATTACGACATGGTTTCTGTCATGATAGAAACTATTCGAAAAGATGGTAAGAAATATGACTTTTTGTAAGAGTGCTAATTTCTATTTTAATGATTAAACATTGCCGAGTGTTGCCTATTATCGCTATGTTATGTAAGCATATTGATTTCAATCCTACGTTGTTTTTTTTAACCCCTTGAGTCACTAATATTGAAAATTTCAGTCAAATTATAAATGTAGTGACGTCAGTGACTATCGGCAACGGCCTACTCTTATATCGATTTCCAACTTCGAATGGATCTTTTACATGCGCGCCACTGTGTACACGACTATACGCTCTATCCTGGACAACTGACATGGAGGAACCACGTCGAAAAAATTCCGATGAACTTTCCCTGTCAATGCAGGGCTCGAACACAGGGCCTCCGGGTTAGTGAGACAGCGTCTTACTCACTGAATCACAATGGCTTCATAAACACAGCATTCCTATGGTGAAATGGTTACTGTATTTTTAATCAGAGCTACATCTCTACAGTGTATTTTTAATCCGAGCCACACACAATGTTTTACATTATTGTTTATAGGGAAACATTACTATGATACTATAGCTAATGATAGATATATCAGATTAAATGAATGGGTAGAAATAGGGGCTGATTACCATTTCCACTGGGGTAAGTATATAGTTTCATTGTCTATAGATAACTGACCTGAAATAACCCTCACGTTAAGTCATGTCTGGATTTTTAAGGCTTTTATGTGAACCCATCTTCATGTGAACTTTCAGTCTTCTAATGAAACACCCTGACAGATGTCATGTACCATAATGCGTTTCATTATAACATGGGTGATGTAAACCTGACGGACAATGTAAATCTGCTGTTTTTATGGTCGATAACTTTTTCACAGAGGGGGGGGCTGATCAGTAACCCTATCAATCAGTAATCTTCCTTTCCAGGTTTGCACCCTTCTTCCGAAAGACTTGTGAACGGTATAGAACAAAACTTCCAATTGCGGTCAATGGTCCGTAAATCTTTTATTTACCAACGGGTGAAGGTTATAAAAGCGATATGGCCTCTTTGCACCCAAAAGGAGTGAGCACAGACTACTGGTTACTAGAATAACAAAAAAAAAACCCTTCGTTAAATTTCAGAGGCTAAAAGCTATGCCCGTGTGTATCTGAAAATAGCAGATACTAGTGTTAATTATTTGGTGGATGATGTTTCTGTAGTCGATTTACCCAACAACTCTAACTGGCAAGCCCTAGCTGATGACTATATAGAGAAACATAGAAAATCAGATATTACTATCAGGTATTGATCACAAACCAGTTCTCGTTTGAATGACCTTAACTTAAATTTGTTCTAAATATTCCGGAATCACTACACCACCCACATTTCCTACTGATTGGGAAAATTTATATAATTAACATAACTGGTTATCTTTGCGTATAAAAAGGACCATGACAAAGCACCACACTCATACCTCTGAACTAACCCCAACTCCAAACCAGAAAGTATAATAAAGTCCAATATCCCAGCCCAGTTGTTAACCAATGCGGTGTTCAGCTATTTGCAAACTAGAAAACCCAAACAGCTGTGTTGTAATGACTGCTAAATTGTTTGTTTTATACTGATGAAAGTGAAAATAGTGGATTATTTGAATGTTGTTTGTACTTTGTAGTCTGGAAGACCACCCATCAGCAGCTAAAGATCTTACTGTCAGGGTAATATTTTCAAATTAATATCTAGAATGTTGCGCCTTTAAAGCGATAATTTCATATTTTCTAAGAAAGTCAAAACATAATTCTTCCTTTGACTTTTGCTCAATAGGTTGTCAACTTACTATTATACGAACATAGGCATTATTTCACAGTCTTATAAATCACTAACACCGTAAATAATAACATAATTACCTCCCATGTTTTTCTATTACCCCCCGCCCCGTGCAATAGCTATCTTCAAACGTTTGAATTTGAAGTTAAAAATGACATTTTGCCAATTTCTCAACTGACAATAGTGATTTATAGGATTATTCTTTAACAAGGTAGGACTGTTTATAGTTACCTTCTATTTTAAGGCTTTATTTTAATATATTTTAAAAATATAACTTAAAAATATGAAATTACCGCTCAATAAAACGACCACGTGTGTTTTTTTAGGTTGAACAAATACGCCATGAGTTTGCATTTGGAAGTGCCTTCTCACTAGGTCGATCAATGAGTACAGATTATGAAAATACAGAATATCAAAAGAGATTTTACGATTTGTTTGAATGGGCCGTCACCGAAGACTCTATAAAATGGGGAAGCTGTGAAAAAACACAGGTACTAAAGTAGTAAGATTGGCTTTATTCGGGTTTTCGGGGGGGGGGGGGTATTTGGGATGGCCTAATGGTCTAGAGTGCCTCGATTATTAGACCTCTAGCTGGCCGGTCACCTCTGGCTTGTGGCTGTGGTTTCGATCCCTGGTTTGAGCGTATGTGGCATGGAGATAGGGGCGTCATCTCAACCTCGTGGATTTCCTCCGGGCACTCCGGTTTCCTCCCAATGCTAAAGACCCCTACGCGCAAGCGAATTATTGAAATAAAATTAAAATGACCTAGTTTGCGTCGAGTGGACGTTAAACCCCATCCCCATCTCTCTCTCTCTCTCGCTCTCGCTTTCTCTCTATTTGGGGTTTAAAATATCATCAATCATTAAATTTAAAGCTAACGGAACTTTGTCATCTGAAGTCATAGGTGGGGTGGGGCAAAGGCCATTAAATTCTACACGCTTATTTTTGCCACATGAACATATCATCAGTCATTAAATTTAAAGCTAACGGAAGTTTGTCATCTGAAGTCATACGTGGGGTGGGGCAAAGGTCATTAAATTCTACACGCTTATCTTTGCCATTTGAACAGGTCCGCGTAAAATGACCGGCCTCAAAAAGTGAAGCTAGGAGAGTGTTGCGTTCACATGGGTCTAAGCGAACTGATCTTACAGCAACGGCCCGATTTTATAGTTAAATAAACATGACAATCTGATTAAAACACAGATCCTATGTCGTTTCGTTTTTTTATAGTTCAAAATTTCGTTTTACTTGTCTTTACTACATTAAGATCTGAAAGACTTGTCATTTAACTCGTGTTCTGCTTGAAATGAGGGGTCAGTCAATCATATTGTCTGTCGAATCGAGGGTTTGACCTTTTTTGCGCGGAACTGTGGGTAGGCATTATCAGCGATAGAAATCAAAACAAAGCAACAACGATTCTGATTGGTTAATCGAATGACCGAGGTTATAGGGTCAAATGTCGCGTGCTTGACATCTGAACTGGCTGAACGTGACCTCCCGCTATAGCTTGTTAGATCTACATGCAGTGTGGGCCATCGAAATTATAACAACTGAAACGAAATATAGATCTGAATTTTAATTAGATTTATAAACATGCGTACATGTATACCCTTATGCTTGAAATCGCCTTTTTCCCCCCCAAACCACTTAAATGCTCATATCATCATAATAGCTGACAGGGAATGTCAGATCGAGGACGGAAAACCAAGGCCTGACCGCCAACATATCGACATGCACATAAAAATAGACATAATCAGTTGGGATTTTGCTCCTGAGCATCTTGACCATACAAATGCTGGTAAGTCTTAATAACCATAGTGGAGATGTATTAAAGGGCCAATCCCGATAATTTTTTGGGGAATAAAACTACTCAATTTTGTGTTAAAATCTCTTAAAACCCATTACCTAAGGCCAACCTACTACATGTAATCCGATATTTGTGATACGTTTGTAAATAACTTAAACCTCACAGTTTTCATATGGAAATGGAGACCGTTGTATTTTCGGATAAAACCAGACTTTTTTCTATAAAAATAATATGTTGGTGAAATTTACCTTTTGTTATCAAGCACAGTGCATGGGTCATTCTCTGAATAGACCTCTCAAGAAACGGGAATCGATTATCAAGTCACTAAATGAAAAAATTGACCCGAAATCTTAAAAGGGTTACGTGTCCGGATAAGCAGTGTTGACGTTCACGTCCAAACGACTCAATATTTTGAGCTGAAATTTTGAGACAAGGTTAATACACCATGCCTCTATATTTTGGTCCATAAATTTCATAAATACTCAGACTTTAATTTTTTAGACCCTGTTCTTATCGGGATTGTCCCTTTAAGGATACGTTAAATATGGAAGGATAACGTTGCCAATATTATTTCAATGTTCACTGTGCATAATGCATATGTCAGCAGTTCATAATGCTTATTTTAGCTTTACAATTTGCAATTTTCATTGCTCCACAATACCATTGTCACAGTGTTAAAATTCAGAATACACTTTTTAATAATACAAAATACAGTATAATAATTATTTTGCACATTACACTTCTCCATTCTACATTTTGAATAATAGACAAATGCATAATAGAACTTAGCATAGTAGAACATATACCTTATATGGGATCTACACTGAGATATTGATATTGTGGTGCAATGAAAATTGCAAATTGTAAAACTAAATACGTATTTTGAACTGGTGACATATGCAATTTGTGCACTGAACATTGAATTTATATTGACAACGTTATCCATCCATAGTTAAACGCCACACATTTCTTTATTTTTGTTGTAATTTTGTATCATTGCTTACAGGGTGACGTACATTTAACATCCCCCTTCAAAGCCATCGACAACCTCATTAGTAGAGGGTAAGTTCTACAAAATGATAAAATTTTGATATACAAAACAATATCATACAACACCAGGTCCGTAGCTAGCCAAAAATGTTGGGGGGGGGAGGCTTCCGGGGGCGCCGATGGGTCTTCTGGGGGCGCCGATGTACCTACACCGCGGAAAGGTTTATGAGTATGGTGGCTGGTTGGTATCATGTCGTATTGTCGTGATGTCGTCTTTCATAACGCGACAATCCGACAACCCGACATCACGACATTTCTACCCGACAACCCGACATCACGACATTTCTACCCGACATCACGACATTTTAACCCGACATTACGACACTAAAAATGTCGTGATGTCGGGTAAAAATGTCGTGATGTCGGGTAAAAATGTTGTATTGTCGGGTTGTCGGGTTGTCTGGTTGTCGTGATGTCGGGTTGTCGGGTTGTCGGGTTGTCGTGATGTCGGGTTGTCGGGTTGTCGCGTTATGGAACAAAAATCTGGCAATAAAGAAAATAGTTGATCAAGTGGAAGTAGATTCACACTCACATTGCAGTTTGAGTTGCATTCGTATCCATTTGTATACATCCACATTCATAATGTGAACCGTCTTCATTAGCTCAGCCGGATCAGAACAGTAGGACGTTAAACCCCATTTCAGTTCATAATGTGAACATATTATGCCGCCGCCCTTGTCTGTGTGTCTGTCATTGAGTCAAGTGGTGTGGTTTCCAGCGCAAGCTTGTCCGTGACAAAGAGTAGGGTCGTCTGTCTAACCTCGTGGGTTTTCTCCGGGTGCATGCCGTACCCCGCGCGGTGGTGCCAATCCCGCTTTTTTGTTATTATTTTGTCTGTAAATATTTTGTCTGACGGACAGACGGGGGCGACGACGATTTATTTAAATGTGGACGTATGAAATTTGCAACCTGTAGGGTGTTTACCATTCTGTCTTGATCAAGCTAAAACTGAACAAAATCTCATAAGAATTACAGTCTGAAAGGTGTTTTCAGACAAAATATTCACGAAAAGTGGGCGTGACAACGCCCCTATGGGTCGGGCATGCATTTACATCAGTAGGTGCCATTGTCTCTTTAAAAATAATGCTCATGCCAAATTTGAAGAAAATCCATTAAGAATCGCGGCCTGTAGAGTGTTTACAGACTAAATATTGATATAGGACCGTCCTGTTATTGAAATGATTGATCATGCCGAATTTGAACAAAATCTGTTAATAATTGCAACCTGTAGAATATTTACAGACAAAATAATAATAAAAAGCGGGATTGGCACCACCGCGCGGGGTAGGGTATGCACCCGGAGAAAACCCACGAGGTTAGACAGACGACCCTACTCTTTGTCACGGACAAGCTTGCGCTGGAAACCACACCACTTGACTCAATGACAGACACACAGACAAGGGCGGCGGCATAATATGTTCACATTATGAACTGAAATATGTTCACATTATGAATGTGGACGTTTACAAATGGATACGAATGCAACTCAAACTGCAATGTGAGTGTGAATCTACTTCCACTTGATCAACTATACTATTCAAAAAAAGTAGGGGATATTTGATTTTGGGGGCATAATACTAAAATATGCAAATGACTACGAAAAAAGTCACTATAGAACCTAACAGAAGAAACATTTCCAGTTACATGTGACGCCCAAACGCACCAATAGCTACCGCATGGAATGCAGGTGATGCTTCGGATCATCATGGGGGTCCAACCCAAGATTTGCACGACTCTGACTTTGAATGTTACAGTCATTGTGGCATTGAATTCCACGGTGGAAACATCAGTTTATTTGTTTTAGTGACCAGAAAACAAATTTTGATGTGCGTCGGCTTACCCAAAATGAAAGGTTACGTGCCCTTGGCATGCTACAGATCGGCACAACACAGGCGGTTGTGGCGCGGACGATGAATGTTTCTCAATCTGTCATAAGCAGACTATGGTCCAGATACCGTAATACACAATCTGTACAGGACAGACCACGCTCAGGTCGACCAAGGGCGACAACTCAAGCCCAGGATCGATTTATCCGTACCTTGGCCTTGAGAAGTCGTGTCATCACAGCAGATCAGATCAGCGCTCGTCTTCAAACAGACACTGGTGTGAGAGTGAGTGGCCAGACGATTCGGAATCGACTGCATAGGGGTCACCTTCGCGCCCGACGTCCTCGCGTGATCACTTGTTTGAGAGATCATCACATTCAGGCAAGACGTCGTTGGTGTAGGGATCGTCAACACTGGGATAATCGACGCTGGATCAATGTGATGTTTTCAGTTGAGTCAAGGTTCACTGTTGATTTTTTGGACAGACGTAGGAGGGTGTGGCGTCGTCGAAACGAGCGCTTCCAAGACGTTAACGTCATCAGACATGATCGATTTGGGGGTGGTTCTGTTATGGTGTGGCGAGGCATCACTGTTGCTGGAAGAACGGCTTTACATATTGTTGCAGGACGTGTTACAGGCCAGTACTACCGGGTCGACATCTCGGCAGTCCATGTTGTGCCGTTCGCACCACGTCATGGCCGCCGTTTCATCTTCCAGGATGACAAAGCAAGATGTCACAGGGCCAGGATCGTTACAGGTTACCTCCAACAACAGAACATCACCACATTACCTTGGCCAGCACTGAGTCCCGACCTCTCCCCCATCGAGCATGTCTGGGACATGCTTGGACAGAGGTTACGTCAACGTCAACAACGTCCTGCCAATGTCCAAGAACTTGCTGCTGCGTTGCAACAGGAATGGGACAATCTGGACCAAAATGACCTTAGACGTCTCATTAGGAGTATGCCACGTCGGATCAATGCTTGTTTGGCAAATAGAGGAGGATTTACCCGTTATTGACTTTGTTGTGATGCTGTGGTAACTTTGCTGTTTGACCCCGGGTATCATTTTACCCATATAATGGTCAATCTGTGCCTTACTTAGTCTAACGATCATTTGGAATAAATCGATGAATGTGAACTTCATTTCATTTTGTCATTTGTTTCTTCGTCAGTTTCATTAGGTGACTTTAATAACACTTAAAAATCAAATATCCCCTACTTTTTTTGAATAGTATATTTTCTTTATTGCCAGATTATTGTTCAATAACGCGACAACCCGACAACCCGACAACCCGACATCACGACAACCCGACAATACGACATTTTTACCCGACATCACGACATTTTTACCCGACATCACGACATTTTTAGTGTCGTAATGTCGGGTTAAAATGTCGTGATGTCGGGTAGAAATGTCGTGATGTCGGGTTGTCGTGTTGTCGGGTAGAAATGTCGTGATGTCGGGTTGTCGGGTTGTCGCGTTATGAAAGGCGACATCACGACAATACGACATGATACCAATCAGCCACCATAATAGAGTGCTCTCCATGGACGTACGGGGGCTCGGTTTAGCCTTACAGACGTCTATATGGCGCCCATAATATTATGGAGACTTTGGTCGTTGGTCTCGTATTTCGTCATTTGACTCCCATTACGGGAGCCGATTTTTCCCCGATGGTAAAGGGGGCGCCGACATTTTCAGGGGGGGGGGGGCTGCTACAGGTCTGTTTTGAGAGCTTACTATTTATTACTTAGTGGTTAAAATATTAAGAAATAAATAAAATTATAATGATATTTGGTTTATTGTATTTACGTGCGGAGGTTATGGTCTCACTAACAAGGCTCATGGTCGGAACCCAGTGTGGTATTTTTTAAGCTCGGATGGCCCTAAAAACACTTTGGCATGCACGTTAAATCTTGACTATTGGAATTCTACAAACGTTAGGCGTAAACGCATTGTGTTGACAACGCGTTAAACCCCATTACAGTATTTCCATGATTCCAAACGCGTACCCAATTTTAAGAGACAAAAGGCGCTAATTTCTCTTTGTATAATATGTTTCATTATTTAGGATTAAAATCCGAGCTCATAACCTGTTTAGTAAAGGGAGACTACCTGGTTGGGTAAAAACGCTCACCAAAGACGAGTTGATGAAAGCTTTTCAGAAGAGAATCCAAGATGTCGTCGTTCCACTGAAAGGAAAGTGAGTATCAATCGAATTAGCTCGTACGTGTGCTACAATGAGCGGAGCAAATTAGATAAAGATATTGCTTAGAGTTGGAAATACATCTAATATTCAAGGGAACAGCAATGGCTCAGTGAGTATGATGCTGGTGCAGTTATAACTAGGAAAATCGAGAAAAGTTCCCTAATATTTCTCAGCATTGGTTCCCATTGTTAGTGGTGCTGAACGGAGGGCCTGACAACCTAGATATCGTGTACATGTTGGCCTGCACATAAAAGAACCCCTGGCAGTTGGAAGCCGATATAAGAGCAGGTCGAAGCTCCGCATTCCGAATACATTTTCCCTCATAGTTTTAGCACCTGGGCCTTTCTGCCAGATGTGAAAAGCGGGCGATCCCAGACATGTCGCCACATCCTATGTATGACGGATGCATATTTTCTGTCTACATATCTTAGTAGCATTGTGGTCGTCTAGAATTTTTCTGTGGTTGTCTGTCTTCCCCTTCACGTTGTGCGTTTACTTCTTCTTATTTTTTTTTCAGTTTAGTTAAGACATGTCTTACCAGGAATAACAATGTAACAGTTCTTGTTTTACCTTTTATATATTATGGCCGGATATATAGATGAATACGTAGCATAAATTACAACACTAAAGTCATTCTTAAACCCTAGTCAGTCAGACACACTGGGCGCTCCTTCTGCAATTTCCTTCAATTTGGACCTTCATCTATCAACTATCTAATTGGCCAAAAAAATGTAAATAATTAGAAATAGCTTAATTTAGTCAAATGACGTTAAAACCCAGCCTTATATGGTTACTGGAAATTTACTGAAGAAATTTCACACTCGATATCTGTTATCAACCTAGAACTGAATGATTACCAAATAATGACTCTTTTCATATGACAATATGCCAATCATTCGCTAACTTAATTTAAGTATTAATTTAATGCAATATAATGCCATTATTAGTTTAAGGAGCAATAATTCTGCAAAAGTCCTACATAGCACAGAACAGGACGTTATCCACTTCAATTCATGTCTAATATTCACTCGTCAGCTGTGCATTTGGTTTTTATGTTTTATTATTAGTAGTAACATAGCAATATATATACTCTGACAAAACATACGTATTACAGAACATGGGTTTTCTATAGGTAGTAAGTGTTCGGCAACGGGTGGGATGTGTTATTACCTTTATTTGATTTTTCAGAAATTTCACATTGCTAATAATATTTTGTTTTCAGGGTTGAACATTGGGATATCAACAATGAAAATCTTCATGCAGATACATTTGAAAGAATGAGTGGTGACCCGAATATAACAGTCTGGATGTTCGAGCAAGCGCATAAAGCCGACCCAAATGCTAAACTCTTTCTAAACGATCAAGATATTATCAAGAATCCACCAGAGGCCTTATTCGTGAGTGAAGTGTTTCAATCGAAGCGGGTGCATTTTCAAAACAAACTCCATATTATCACTCATTTAAGTCGAAAAGGCTTATCGTGTATACTGCATTGTGTTCATAGCCCATAGGACTGGCTTTCCGGGGGAAAAAAACGAAATGAGATGAAATTGTAGTTTAATGTGCTACTTTTCAGAGGGTTATTTTGCCCGGATTTCGAATTCCAACTGTCAAGTTCTTTTTCATTGCATCCCAACGTGTACACGGGACCTAGGTTTTTGGTACTACACCACTGACAAGAGGGGACCGTGTCGGAAAATCCGAAAATTTTTTTTTCGGTCAACACATATAGCGAACTCGAGACCCCCCCCCCCCCAAGTTAGCGAGGCGGCGAATCAGCGTCTTACTCTTACTTACTGATCTTTCCTAAAATAGGCTATTGTTTTTAAATGTTAGTAGAGACCACAACTAAATAGTATTCAAGGCGAAAGGGCGGTTTCAAAAACAAACAAAACTCATTTATAACAACATTTACATTCCCCAGACAAGGCTACTGCCTTTAACTCTTCGCAAATATAGTCATAATCGACAGTCTATAAAAAGACAAACCATGTGTTGTAATATTGCTTCCGGGAGTCTGTACATGTCGTTGTGAAAACATTTGAAAGAAATGATAATTTTGTAAGCTTTTGCGCACTACATAATGTGGATAATGGCTTTAGTAACATACCCGTTTTATCAAGAGTTACCCAAGCATCAAATCTCCGAAAATAGAAAATAGTCAGTTGGCGTTTTACGCAATTGTCCAATATCGAAACCAGAAAAACTTTTGAAGAAATTTCTTTGGTGAATCGAGGTAGCCATTTTCCCCCAGAAGTGACGAATTACATGACTGTCACGTGACGTGTATTTATTTTACGTGCCTGGATGACCGAATCACTTAAAAATATACCCACGCGTGGAAAAATAGATCTTTACAAAATCTTGAATTTGTACGTTTAGGATCGATTTTTTTTTATGTCAGCGAGTTGACTTTGACTCAACGATCCTTTTACAACAAACGAAACGACGATCCGACCTCTAGTTTTCGACAAATCGACCCTAAAAGATTGATTGATCAGAGGTCAGAATGGGCGGGGCTTAGGTTTGAAAAAAAATTGGTAAAAATGGCCGGTCAAAGGAACCAGAGGCCCCCGGTCCCGCGGCTGCCTCTGGGAACGAGATTGGCCACGCGGTTTTTCAAGAACACATTGGACCACTTCTCAACGTAACTGGCCTTTTGCATTGTTTATTTTCCAGGCACTGAAACATCAGAGTTCGTTCCTCCAATCTGCAGGAGCACCTTTATATGGTTTAGGCATACAGAGTCATCTATGGGATCCAAGCCATCTGCCCACCATGAGGGTAACTAATTTATATAATGAATATAACGAAAAATCGGGCTTCGCCTATAAATCAATAAGGTTTAACCATAATAAAGGGCCATAATTAGTAAAAACAAATGAACAGAATCTCACTGAACGCGAAGTTGATCTCTAAATGTGTTCATGTAATATTAAACAGATTAAAATATAAAAAAATACCAATCAATTATATTTCAGTATCGATTAGATGAACTTGCTAAAACAGGGCTGCCATTGTGGATCACAGAGTTAGACTACTATAATTATGGCGACCCGGTTAAAATGGCCAATAAGTATGGTCAGTTTTTGAGGTTGTACTTTGGTCATCCAGCAGTAGAAGGTGTTCTCGTGTGGGGTTTCTGGGATAAACAACACTGGCGACCCCATGCTGCTTTATTTAATGGTCATGATGTTACTGTAAGTAAGCGTGCTTTTACTTGATAATCATTATGCTACCTTAAGTCGGGCCTACATGCATGCCCCCTTATTTAATGACCATGATGTTATAGTTAATGACCATGATGTTACTAAAAATACATGCCACTTTATTTAATGATCATGGTGTTATAGTACGTATATGTGCCTTTATTTATTTAATAATCACGATGTTACCATAAGTACGTACCCCTTTATTTAATTGCTGCTTTATTTAATTGCCACGATGCTACCATAAGTTTGTGTTTCTGGCCTGTTTATAAATCGACCGTCTTAATATTTCAGATAAATCCATCCGGACAAATGTTTCAAGATTTGATTCATAAAGAATGGCAGACAAGCGAGTCACATTCGTTATCAGTTGGCGGGAATGTTCACATGAGAGGCTTCAATGGAGATTATAAAATATCAGTTTTACGTGGAAACACCGTTTTAAACACACATAATTTTACATTAAGCAAAAATGGCGCCAGTGTGAAAGTATCAAGTCATCGTAAGTGTTTCCGATAAAAGAAAAGGCATATTATTAATTATCGCGATTTTTAGTCAAACGTGAGGCGGGCGTGTCGGGAGGGTTTGTGGGTAGAATATGTAGTTAAATAGAATCCCAGCGTGGACTTTTTTTAAAGACCAATATTCGTTGCAGTCGAATAAGAAATAATATGGACTGAAGCGATGGAAAGAAGATGGAAGGCTGTTAAAATAAGAAATCGTATTTAGAAATGCAGGTTTCGTCCCCCTCGGCCTTAAATAAAGTCGCCATCAGATCATGTCCACTGGATCGTCTAAAACGTCAAATATTAGTTCAACAAGTAATTAGACTTCGCCTTTTTTTCAGTTGATGGTGGTCACGTGGACATTATAATTGGTTAATTGGTTAATTGGTTCAATATGTGTTTTATTTTAAAACAATAAACAAAGGAAAAGAAACTGTTATTCTTTGGTTACTGTGTTGTTTCAAACCAAGTTCTCAATGACAATCTGAATTTTCAGAAAATATTTTGAAGGGTCCTAAGCCCTCTATATACCCTTATCCTAACCCACAATCCACATATGACGTCATAAGACCAGGCTCCGGTGGTCGGAAAAAACGCTTACCATATCGTGCAGTGGTCTTCATATAGCTGAGTCACGGCGTTTGCAAACTCCAGGGTTCTACCAAACGGTTTCGGCAGCGCAGTAAGAACGCCACGGGGGCATATAGAGGTGATCTTGACGCGCTCTGGGGCCATTTTTCGTCGACGTAGCAGCACTGTAGGGACTCCATTCCGGTCTAATGCCCCGATCAGACCGCAGTGGTGTCCTTATTGCGCTGCTGAGACATACGGCGATACGTAAAAAAGTCGCGTTCACCGCTTTCTCACGGTGGGCTCGTCAGAGTCTTAGGGCGGTCATCCGTGAACCCGCGGCGCTCTATAAACCACGCATATAATAGTTCTTACCACATGTCTTCCACGAGCGAACGTGCGTTTCCACCACGTTATCACGGCGACTATATATAAGCTGGTTCGAAATTTCAAGATGACGACATTGTAAACTGATGCATGAACTTTGAATCGCCCGTTTTCAAATCAAGTCGTACATGAAAAGCATGATCGCCATAGGCGAGTAATGCTAGCTTGGTAGCCGCGCCATGATCGTATTAAGAGCTCAATAAACGCAGTGTGAACCTCAATCTGATTAAAAACAGATCCAATTTCGTTTCGTTTTTTATAGTTCAAAATTTCGTTTTTACTTGTCTTTACTACTCTTGGATCTGGAGGACTTGTTATTTAACTCGTGTTCTGCCTGAAATGATGGGTCAGCCAATCAAATGGTCTGTCGAATCAACCGTTTGACCCAGGGGCGTACATTTTGATTTCGTTTAGGGGGATGTTTAGCCAAAATGCCACCGACTGATGCACATATCCCCCCACCCCCCAGTGCGAGTTACGCAATCAGGAGCCGAGCAGCAAGTGCGAGTTTTCTAGGGAATATGGGGGTGGGGTAGGCGCGGTTTCAAACGTAGGGGGCCATCCGCAATCCCACCCCACAATGAAAGTAAACAAAATACTAGCTATAACATTAAGCGTCCCGGTAGAACATAGATATTATTATATAATTGTGTAGTTGTTCGCCGATCGTTGTCTCGTCGGAAAGTAGTTTTGTTTTAATTCACATATAGTTTATGTAATATCAATGGTGGTGCCTATAACACTGAGTAATTTGAGAAAATGTTTGAAAAATTGATTCAATATCCTGGCATTTGAGGTCATTGCTGGGAGAAATTCCTGTGGACGAGTGTACCAGAAATGTCAGTCAATGGGACAGAATCTTCAGATGTGTTTTGCAAGAGTTGGCATAACATTTGTACAATCTGACGCCCCGGCCCCATACACCAGTGGAGCTACATCTGGGAAGTTCACTATAATCGTGAATATGATAGTGCTGAGACAGTATAAGACAACTGAGGAGTAAAAGAATGATTTTAAAATGAAATCAAGCGCCGCAGCCGCGAAAAAATTTCAGATATGTAACCCAGTAGAAGAATGATGTTATAATGGAATCGCGCCGCAGGCGCGAACAAATTTCAGATATCTAACCGAGCTTTTAAATTTTTGGTACTGGGGTTGATAAGAAATGGGACAAAATCTTGAGGCTTATCTGTCAATTTCGCCTGTTTTGTGATTGTATGTTTATCTCATTAATTCATTTAGTCGGAGACCGACTGCGGTGAGTACTTTTTTTTTGAGACAGACATTTTTTTTTGCCATGGTAGAAAACATTTCATAGAACAACATACTCACAACAGAATAAGAAATACAAGCATACAGGGTTATTTTATACTATAGTTTTGTGTGACGTATGCAATTTAGGCTCACGGATTCACGCAAATATATAGTATTTGGGATCTATTCTGGCATTGTGTTGGAGACCGATTGCTGTGATTGCACTTATTTTGTGACCGACTATTTTTCTCCCTTGGTGAAATTTTGTTGTTAGACCAACATACTCACAACAGAATAAGAGTGACATATGCAATTTAGGCTCACGGATTCACGCAAATATATAGTATTTGGGATCTATTCTGGCATTGTGTTGGAGGCCGATTGCAGTGACTGGACTTATTTTGAGACCGACTATTTTACTCCCTGGGTGGAATTTTGTTGTTAGGCCAACTACTCACAACAGAATGAGAGTGAAACACAACATCTTTTCAGACATGATAAGTTGACAAGGTTATTTTATACTAAAGACTACTCCTATTTTGCGACCGACTGCACTGATTTTGCGACCGACTAATTTTATACTACAGTTTTGCGCGAGTAGCGTGACGTATACAGTGAGTACTTATTTTGATACCGACTACCCCTATTTTGCGACCGACTGCACTAATTTTGTAAGCTTCAATGGAACTGGATTGTATATGCAGATTGGTTTTGTGTTGCGAGAAATTAAGCCAAACTGAAAATTAAATCAATGAATTTCCGCATATTTAGTTGGGTAGAGCTATCCCTATTACATCAGATGGATTGGGTTCAAAGTCGTGAAGAGAAAGCAACACTCGGCTAATCTCGACAGATTCCGTAAACTACGTAAACTACATCTAGTCTCGGATGTATGACAGTAAGTGATATGTACCTACGCCCATACATTTGCGATGCGGCTATCGGTTTACTTTAACAGGAAAACTTGACGCTATTACACAAATTGGGAACCTATTCGGCTAGCGACCTATTCGACCGATCGAGCTGCAACCTGTTCGTTGGAAACCTATTTAGAGTAAAGACAACAGTCTCTATTTATCAACCAATAAAATCCAACGTTATGTCTATCAAATGAAAGTAGAATATATTATTTTTTATCCATTCCTTCAGCTCAGAATAGAAGTGTAATTTCGTCATTATCTTACAGCTGGATCGGTCGAATAGGTCGCTAGCCAAATAGGTCGCCAACTTGTATTTGGAATGGGCGCAGCCATGTTTCATCCGGGACCTTTAAAGTAGTTCCAATATGGCGGAATTCATCATACAGCCGAGTTTAGATTCCCGAAATCTTCCGAGGTTTGCCGAGTGGAGAAAGCAACTGAAGTCTTATTTTTATATATGAACTGGCCCCTTGCCGAATATTTATCTTTGGGTGGGGTTAGGGTTAAAGACTAGTTGAACATCATATATTTCTTGTAATAGATAACAGATAAAAAAGAAAAAGCCAATATATTATTAATTATGTTTGACATAATAACTGTAGACATAAAACTGTGCGAGTCAATAGTTCGGCAATTGATTCGTGGAAATTACCAACACATATTGGAACGTTACAAAGGTATTGATCAAATATTAGCTTAGTAATTAGGCGAGCGAGAGCATGAGAGACTTATTACATGAAATATTATTAAGGCGTGCTTGTTTTGTAGATCGTTTGACTGGTGTTACTTCAGAATTGAAGATTTGTGTTTAGCAAAAGTATTTGTCAGGTTTGATATGTTTTGATATATTTCATTATTCTATTTCATAGGCTTGTGTTGCCTATTATCGGTCTAAGCAAATTGAATCGATACACTTTGGTGAGGGGGAAATGCGATACATTATTTTCAGTTGTCTATTACGGTGTTTGAGGAAATGCGGTATACATGTATATTTTTATATGCCTTTTAGTTGTTGGAGGAAATGCAGTATAGTGTTCGCTGCGTCTTTAACTTTGGTAGGAAATGCGGTATAAACTGAATTTGATGAGATGCACATCATGATCACACGATATATTCAGATTTCTTGATTAAATCTCGTATTACCATTTAGTACTTACAGTGTTAGACGTTCGTTAAAAATCGAGACCGGCTTGGTCGTACCGTTACGGTCTCCATTCATCAAATCATCGCGGGGGATATAATACGATTCCGTATCAAGTGACCCCGTTATTTAGAGCGACTTAAAAAATTAGGTTGGATGTAGCTCTGCTCACTTACAGTGGCGGATATAGCACCTGCATAGATTGTTCCACTGAAATAACGCCAGAATGCGCTAATTTTGTGGCAGAATTTTATTTTTTTCTGGGGGAGGTACTTCTAAATGGCTCCGACACAAGTGCCTGAAATGCCAGGAAATGGCGTTTCCGGCCACTCATTTCTGAAAATTTACCTGGGGGAAGAAGAACCCCCCTTATAAGACCGCCCTTGCGGGGCTTCGTGCCTTCGGCGCATGCCGACCACACCTAAGCGTTCGGTGGCCAGGGGCCCCCACATGTACCAGGCCTAGGCCCCCCACCATGGTTAATCCGGCGTTGATCTAACAGTATTTATTTCAGGACGCATTTCGGGCGGTAGCCTGATATCAACTTTACAAAATATTTATGTTGTGTATCACAGTTTTTCAAACAATAAATTAAATAAAACTAATGTAAAATCCTTCAATGAAATTCAGAAGTAGAAACAGATGTATTTTATTTATTTGTAATAACACAACTTATGGATTTACTACTTCTTGGTTTATTACATACAGCATTTCAGTACTCTAAGAAATCGAATTAGCACCCCCCCCCCCTCAATATTTTGCCAACAATAACGATTTCTTAGCCCCCACCCCCAAATTTTCTGAGCTGGCTACGGGCCCGAGTACCTGTATGGTTATTAAATTGTGGATACTAGCAGCGAAACAATCTATTTTTAAAAAAAAACACCCGATTAAAATAGTCACTATCAACATATAGATGTCAAAAAGTAGGTATTAAATGAATAAATGATGTCAATTTAAAGATAATGCCTGTTATGGTATTTGACTGATGAGTGAGGGCATCTCGTTGATGTCAAATTAAGCTTCATACCGTAATTTACATGGCAGCTAGGGTGGCTCACTGTGTTAGACGCTGGCTAATCTGGATGTCCTGTCTTCAATCCCTGCATTGGCCGGGAAACTTTATCAGGGTAAAACTAACCTGTCTCACGACGGTCTAAACCCAGCTCACGTTCCCTGTTTGCTTTGTATTGGCTGAAATATATCCATATCTATCTTAATAGCGATTAAACTATCTAACCCTTTCATATTGTTTTTATTTAACAGAAAATGGCGAATCAGAAAAGTTTGAGAAAGAGAAGACTTACAGAAATTTTGTCGAGGGAAAAAACACCCATCATGGAATGGTCTGATGATAACATTCACAATCTCATGTTACTATATCTCATGACAGAGAGTGAAGACTTCCCTCTGATGGCTATCAGCCTCTTACTGAAGAATTCTAAAAATATTGACAAAAACAAATTAGAGCAAATTTACAAGCAATTACATGATCTGTATGTTTCAAAAGGTTTGTGGGATTTTTTTAATTAAAGTATCTTTTGGAAAGCACCGCCTGATTGTCGGCTAGGTGGCGCCTGTGGTAGAGAGAAGGAAAGTGGGTCTCTAAAGATGTTCGGATATGATGAAAATCCTAGATCCGCACACAAACATACTGTTGGCGGATAGAATTTGATGAGGTCAAAATTCTACCCTCTCGCAAATATGCTAGGCTTAAACTGATCCCCGTCAAGTGTTTATGGTCCGTGTTGCAATATCCGTAGAATAAAGCAACTGTTATGTGAATAAAGCTATATAATTAGTAACAACTGAAACGAATAAAGATAAAATCAGAACATCAACGCACATCATAAGTCACGCATCCGTAATAATCTAATTAGATGTACAATATTACCGAACCACACAAATTCGAAGGAATTATTAGTGAGCACAAATTTTATTATGCGTATCTGTTATCACTCGTCACTTCAGTCATTTATATAGAGGATAAGTCGTGTTTTCGTCACTTCCGATTCATAAAACCTTTATTACGCATCTATCATAGCAATGATCTCTGTGTTAGAATTATATTTGGAACGTGTTTAACCAGTTCTATCACATAATATTATGTGATAATGACTGTTACCAATACTGTCCTTCAATAATCTGTATGATAAGTTTATATTATTACCCGTGACGAGAAAACATATTATACTATCTTATAATGTGTCGATAACCAAATGGTTAGCGTGCGAGCGCTGTATCATATGGCCTGTCATTGAGTCAACTGGCGTGGTTTCAAATCCCCGGTTGTACGTGGCAAGGAGTAGGGTCGCCTATCCAACCTCGTTTCTTTCTCCCGGTACTCCGATCGATATCCCACCACTTCTACAGACCCCTACGTGCAAGCGAATTGTTGAAATAAAAATTAAACAATATGTTAGTCCCGAAATGACATAGTTTGTGTCGAATGGACGTTAAACCCATCTCTCTCTCTCTCTCTCTCTCTCTCTCTCTCTCTCTCTCTATATATATATATATATATATATATATATATATATATGAAAGTGGAGAATTTTTTACCTGGACGTATTTTTCTATTTTTTTATGCATTATCTACCGTAAACAAAGAAGTACTTGTACTTTATCTACTTTAATATATATATATATATAATGTGTCGAGATATTGGCATGTTGTTATAATATGACTAACTAAATCTATGAACACACGTGTCACGTGAAAAATATTATAGTATAAATAATTAATCTATTCTTTGTGATATAATTGTTCGTACGTAACCCGCTTGACTTAACATCCTGTTATAGCTTTTTACTGTCTACCAAACTGATTATGTTTTATACATCTGTTTCTGCTTCGTCGAACAGTTCTTCTGTGTGGCTTGGCGAGAAACGTAATTTTATTCGAACAGAATAAATAATTGTTGGGAGCATGGTGTCCTTATCGCCTTAAGTTGCTTCCGTGGCGTATTTGCTTTACATCTCTACCCATTTTAACTTTTTCCTTGTTCATTTTTCAGGCAATCACATTAAAGTAAAAGAAATGAACGGCAGTGAACAATAAAGTCGATTTCCTTTTATTAACACATTTTGTATTATTTCGCTTTCAATCAAGGGATTTTTCAGCGTCTAGTAGAACTTTATGGCGCTATCCTATCGTGGGGTATGCAGTGTAAGTTTTGTCTTTCAAGGGCGAAATTCCGTTCAGTTTTAAAACAGTAATAAATTAATGAACCTTTTTCTTATATATGATGTTTTTGTCACTGGCTCTTTCGAGGCGACAAAAGTTTCGGAATGCTTTTAAAATATTGGTACATATATTATTGATTTTTTTAAAGGTATCTAGTATAAGTTTTTTGGTTGGCCTAAGTCATTTGAACATGATCCAGGTTATGCAATCATCCATGACAAGATAGTTTACACCTATTTTTCAAGGCCACCTCTCCTCTAACGTCAACCCTACGGTCCACACATCTTCGCTTTCATTAGCTATTCTTGGTACACCTTTTATCGCATCGGTGCCGTCAGCTTGTGTAGGTAACCGTCACGCAAAGCTTATTTGCATACAAGGCGCCCCCCACCCTCATGCTACGCCAGTCGCACCCCACCCGAGGCTTCAGAACAAATTACAGACACAGTCCCACAGAACAAATTACAAACACTCCTGAAATTATCGAGAAATCCCTTGGTTGTAGCTAGTTAACTGTAGCGTCGTTATACTATATGTGTTTATTTATCTTATCACCGATTTTAGAATTAAGGTTTGCATCACCGGTTCACATTTTTTTGTTAATTAATAGCAATCATCGATTATTATGTAGTTTGTATTTATTGTCACTGCAAAGATATGTTTAAAACAAATATATAAGACTAAAGAATTTTATTGTGTTAAAAAAACCAATTGACATATAAAGACATATAATGTCATTTACTGTTGGGAACGATCTACCGCGTTTATAGGGCAGAAACAACAAAGAATATCGAGTATTTTTATTATTATGGAAGGTCAAACAGTTCTTAATGCATAGTACTTAATTCCAATTCCTTCATTTGTTGTCGTATTCCGACATTTGGATACTGAAAGTAACTTTTGTATCTTAAATTCAATATTTATCTCTTCAGATTTGTAAAATGTATTTTTTAAAAATATAATTGTAGTTTAATATAAAGATAAAATATATTTTAGAAAATCAAAAAAATAACCTACAAGATTTCATCGGAGACAGAACATGTCCCAAAGAACAAATTTCCAAATACAAATTTGCCAATACAAAGGCCAGGGCCCAGTTTCTCGAAATCTTAACTAAAGATAAAATCCACATTTTAGTGCTTCAATTTTGATTGGCTTGTCACTAAAATCATTCTAATATCATTCAGTCAAATTACTAAAATCTGGATTTTATCTTTGTTAATATTTCGTGGAACAGGTCCCTGATTTGTAAAACAAATATTGATTTTAAGATACAAATGTTCATTTTAGTGAACAAATGTTCATTTTAGTGAACAAATGTTCATTTTAGTGAACAAATGTTGAATACGACAACAAATGAATTGAGCATTAGGAACTACGCATTTTAAAGAGGTGTCCGCGAGAAAACCATCCAGAAGGTGTTAAGACTTCAATCACAGATTTTGACCAAATTTGGTTTATAAGTTGGGATAGTGCCAAAACACATAATATATTATGTGCAATATTAGATAAGTCTTCAATTCCTGACTGAGAAAATTAAAAAAAAAAATTTCATATGTCTTTTCTCAAATAACAACTTTGGCAAGTCCTCTCACCTTTAAATTTACTATATGTAGCAACACGGCCAAACTCACACAGTGTGTAGATGACCTAGTGCGGTTATACCACAAAATTAATTTCAGACGATTCTAGCGAATACGAACTGAATATCAAAGCCTTTCTAAATTTGCCATTTTTCGTCACCCAAAGTTTGACACCCTATGGCTACTTCTTTCATGGGGTGGGTTTAAAAAATTATGCCCACATGAACAAACAGCCTCCCAGCATTTGATACAAAAAATATAAATGACCGGAATCGACTTGACAAAAACTAGGTAAAGGAAACAATAACTCATGAAATTAACCTGTAATTTCCTTATTTTGGTGTAAATTAACAGTAGTAGATAAAAAAAAAAAACCTAACAATTTTTCTCCTTTTCATTCATATGGTGTTTACTACCAGTCCTAAAATACATTAGTATCTGTTTTATAAAAAAATGTCTTGAAAAAATGCTTGAACCGCATGTAATCGTTCGTGGTTCATCTGGCGCCGACGGGAAATGGAGGCCGCAGTTGGCCACGAGCTTCCATTGGATTATCGACGAGCTCAATGAAATTATGTTCTGATAATTACTGAATGAGTTGTTGCTCTTAATCAGAGTTAAGTGTAATATAATAAATGTTTCATTACCGAAAAAAGTAAAAACATGCGACAACTCTTGTTGACTATCGAACGATTTAGCTGATGAGGGCGTATGTTTCGTTGTCTAACAACCTATTTTTTTTTTTTTTGATTATTTCATTTAAAATAATGTCTATTTGAGATTAATGGATATGTTTAAAAACATACGCCCACGTACAGCAGCTAAATCATCCGATCAGTCAACAAGAGTTGTCGCATATTTTTTTTTTCGTTAATGAAACATTTATCATAATACACTTAACTCTGATTAAGAGTAACAACTCATTCAGTAATAATAACAGACAGCTTTATGGATAACATTCACTGGGTTTATTAACTGTAACGTTTCAATGACGACACTCTCACTGTTATACTTGATAATTGTGAGAGTGTCCACATTGAAACGTTGCAGTTAATAAACCTAGTGAATGTTATCCATAAAGCTATCCGTATATCGCTTTCGCTAAATGCCATTTAACGATACTATCATTCAGTAATTATTAGAAAATAATTAGAATTTGTTTGTTTTATAAAGTTCTGTCCCATGCTAACGTATAGTATACGAAACATTTAATATCATGGATTTAGCTGTTTAAGTTATCAAAATTCATTTAAAATCAATATACTTCTTTGTCTCAAGGCCTTAAACTCTAAACGGATAACTTTGGCCTCTGGAGCGTCAACAAGATATTTTGAAGTATCATAAGTCTGGCAGTAATTACCGAAAATTAGTTGTCTTCTTCGTCTCACGACCTTAAGTAAACACTGTGTATAAATTTAAAGTCAATCGGATATACTTTAGGCTCTTAGGCGCCCACAAGATTTTTTGAAGTGATCAAGGGCTATAACTCTGGAAATCGCTGAAAATCAATATACTTCCTCGTCTCATGACCTTAAACGACGACAATATACGACCACATTTCAATGTGGGCGTATAAAAATGAAAAATTCACCTAAAAGTGAGATTCGAACGACCAACCGCATGACTGCCACCGACCGACCCCATCATCGAATTGCTTGTCCCAGGACCCCAAGATGCATGTCGCGAGGCCTGTTCAGGGGGATTGCCTGTCTTATTCTAAATACGACCCTGAAGGCGTAGCTGACTGTGCTCAGCATGTCACCTCTTGCATTACTGTGTGATGATAATCACGTGTATTATTTTATAATTGTCAATTTTTTTTGAGGGGGCGTCGTTTCTCGGGGCGCCTTATTTTTCCGGGGGTGTACCCCCTGCACCCCCGCTAGATACGGCCCTACATGTATAAAACCTCTACACAAAACGGCCCCATTCTGAATAGGCCTATATATTTTCTTTTTAACAAAAAAAACCCCCACTGCATTTGGTGTGTGTTAGATTTGACATTTTATTTTACGTGATGACATTGTGTAACATGTATAAGCAACACCAATGGCATTTAAGCGTATGGTGAATTGCGTCAATTTGCGTGGGCCATACACAACTACAAAGTTATGTATCCATTTACGCAACGGATATTCTTTAACAGACAAAACTGATGATTACAGACTTTGGATACAATAAAGGCATGGGCATGAAGCGCCAATATAAGAAGGAGCTCACATGTCTAACAACATTGATTCTGTTTTAGTCTACCAATGTTTTTATATTTTGTCTGTAATTTAATCCTTATTATTATGTAGTTCTAAATTGAAACCTTTATATAACATATAAATATTATTTTATCAATGTATCTATATGTTTTCTTTGCAATTTAATCCCTTAATTAATTTATAACTATAACTTTTAACAATTAATTTTATAATTATAACTTTTATTTTAGTTATTTAATTCGTTATCGTTGCATTTATTCATTCACAAATATTTGATTGAAAAGGGACGTTATGTTAATCTTAATTGTAATGTTAATGGTGGTCTATATCCGTTATAGACTCACAGGTGCATATTCCTGAAACAATAGCCCGAGAAATCCCTCTCTGACCATTGCTGGAATAGTGTCTGTTTCTTGAACTTATGCGGGAGTGTGTCTATTCTTTCCGTTCAATGAAAGCTATCACTTAAGTACAGCAACATGACAGTACTTCGTTTAATCTGGGTCTTCCCTAAAACTTTGGACAGTGATTTAAGGTATTAAAAACGGTGAAAGTATGTTCGTTTCCAAACAGTATTGTTTTCATTTCATTCGACTTGATAGCCTCGTTTGTCACTTAATTAGTTTTACTGCAGTATTCTGCTATGCACGGGTTAATTAGGCATAATAAAATCGTGAGTCATGACGTAACGTTATGTAACAACAATATCGACTCATAATAATAGCAACACTGCGCGGAGTATGGTATAGGTGGCGTTAGTCATTTTTTCTTTCTGTTGGCTGTTGGCTGTTGGAATGGCGGCCATTTAGGACAGAGATTTATTCTCAAAGTATGAAGCACATGAATCTCTGTGTGCAGAATGATTTTAATGCAGGGTTGACCTTGGCTGTAAGAACATTTGGTGTTGGTGCCTCTGGAACACTACTCTTCATCGTGGCACAGGCTTTTTTTAACGGATCATGTAACCGGAATAAATCCCTGGTCTTTGGGTAAAAATTCCAATTGAAGTTGTTAAACCTAAAAAAACATCTGGGCGACCATTGAATTTGAGTATGGTTCTAGGCTTGGGTCCTCGAGAATTACAAATGTGTAATAACTTAAAATCTGCCCATCAGTATCCAGGGGCGTTTTTAGATAAGGAATTGAAATGAATAGCAGAATAAGATAGTTGGTCCCTTTGAATATCCACCAATTACATATCTTCATATTTTTCTGATTGGCGTTGTTCCAAAATCACCAGGGGTGTTTCGTCCATTATCACCCAATTTCAAGACGTGTTAAAATGACTTTATTGAATTCAGAGAGTGTGTTGAATATATTATGAATGAATTTAGACTGCTGCCCATAAATTCACAAGACTTTAAAAGTAGCTAAGTTTCTAACTCAGCATTACCCAACATTGAGCACACGAATTATTTGTCAATTTAAATCAACATTGATGTTGTGATGTTACCGGAAAAAGATTGGCTTCATGATATCCAATATTGAACACTAAATAAACATTTTGTACCATATTGGCATTTGTAACAAGGGATTGGAAGAACGAGGCTACTAGACATATTCCACAAGTCATGTTCCGTCTTCCATTAGCCCAGGTTAGGTGCAAAAGAGTAGGACGTTAAACCCTATTTCATTTCATTTCATTTCCACAAGTCATGTCAAATGCTGACCCCAATCGAGATTGCGATTCGGTTCAGATTTCTGGCGTATTTTGCCCCCAAAAAAAAGACCAAAAAAAAAAAACAAAAAAAAAACCCGAAACGATTGAATGTAAATCAATTTATATGCATTCATATTACATTATTAAATGCGTTGCAACCCACTTGTGTCAATTTCTAGATCCCAAATATTAGAAATTTGACCCCTAGCCTCCTTTAACTTACAGCCCTGGACATACTTTTTGGAAACCAATATTATGTAGACAAATGTTTACCGATGGGTTGTCTACATGTGTACACACGACCTAAGTTTTTGTTTGTATGCATTTTATTTTTTTTTTTTGTACATTATATGAATATTTATTCAATAAATAGTGTTAGCAGTTAGGAGAAAGTACAAGATGTGGTGAATAAAATGAATGGGATAAAGCAGAGAAAAACAATAATTGTACAATTATTTAAATATTCCCCAGAGCTTTAAATTAGTACCGCCAATGTGTACACTATTTACTTGTAGTATTGATAATCAATAGATCAGTTATGTTATTGAAATTAAATATATATAAGATATGATATCAATACAAGTGTCAACTAAACACGGTCTATACAAGTCCATTGTTCTACACATTTATTGACGAAAAGTAATAACTATACGCACAGAAATAGTAAGTGCAGGGGGACTGTACCACAAAAACAAATATATGGACAAGTGCACACATGTAAATAAAGAAATGAAATGAAGTGGGGTTGATTATTCTGCACAGGCTGGGATATTGGCAGGCCCGGGAGATGGGGCGGAGCGGGAGGGGACAGCTCGGACACTTGTCCAAGTCTACTTGACGGCCTTTCGTTTGAATCCAATTCAACGTGATTTGTTCTTCTAAACGATAAGAGAATACTGGTCAAAACGTCATTCTATAAACCAGCGACTATTTTCAATATAAATTCTGTTTTTTTTTGTTTTTTTTTTAACGTGCTCAACCGCTAGGGTGATCGCTAAATGCCACCTCGCCTGGTTCCTTGTCTCGGGGAAAGGGGGGGGGGGGTAATGAAGACGGACGTAAGCTCCGAAGTGTGCTATGAGTAGTATGAGGGAAATTTGGAAGGGACATCGGTCTATCTTTTTATTATTCAAATATGTTGCGCAGACGTATTGCGACATGGGCTAAGTGACAGGGACACCTGGACGTGATTTGCGTCATGGTTTTGAGTTTTTGCGTAAATGGCAAAATATCACGCGGTTTCAAGGCGGCTTTCAACATGCGACGTCACAACACGCGGCGTCAATCACTGGCTTAATGTCACGTGCTTTGTTTACATAAGACGTTACTGATTTAACATACCCATTTACACTTAATTGAAAATATTTTTGACCTACATATTATACTTGAAACACTTTCATTATTTTTTTCTAAAGCTTCTAAAAATGCAGAAGGAAAAAAAGTTACTATTTGGGGGCTCATTAAAGCGTATCGATGTCATCTCAGCAGTGATAGTAGCGGATTAGCGAATATTCATTGCTGAGCAGTGTGGTATTATTCCTCCAATTATTCTAACAGTCATGGGATCTTTCATAGCATTTTGCCCAACCCGAACGACCCGATACTGTTACTTGTCGGGTTCCTAGCTCTTCAGCCCTGAAGTCTAGGCGGTAGTGCTACTGTTCATACAATATTTCTCTCGTGGCAAATGCGTGGCATATGACCAATTTCGCCAGTCCGGTTGCCTACCGGCGGTTGATGCAGGTGTATGTTTAAACCCATTTCGTTTCATGTTTTACTTTAAATGTTTGATGTATGATGTACAGTGTGCGTTGTACAGATGATATATCTAGAGATGTAGTCACCTGGGTCATTGTTTCTGTGGTCCCATGAATCAACAATATTATTCATCGACTCTGCTCTGGGGTGTCATTTTGACGTTGTTTTCAATTTAAAAGATAGTGACTAAGAAGACATGTTTGACATATTATGCACCTAAAAAAATGGTAAAATAATCAATACAATGGCAGTTCTTTGACAGTTTTGATATTATAAGTCTGTCAGAAGCACAACAGATGTGAACAACAGGAATATATAAATATATCGCGATTTTGATTTATGTAAAATTATTCAAAGAAGAGAACGTTGGTAATCCAGGGATGTAAGTATAATTTGATTTCCGTAACAAGATAAAATATTGACGATGGAGAGTGCTGTTCAAGATAGTATAGTTTAACTAAAACGGGTTAATATTGTGCGGCAAGCTCTTAAATATATTTTGAAGTCTAGGCAGCCATTTAAAGCTCTTTTAAAGATATAAAAGCGGTAAATTTTTCATTTGATTTAAGAAATTATGATATGTCCATATTGCTCAATATTTTGAACTGTCACACTCAGATATGATAAATAAATTACCAGGTATACACAGTTATATAGCACGTTTAATTTGTTTGCGCTGCACTGATGCACATAGGCGTACGAGCTGGGGGGGGGGTGGCTGGGAGGGGGCGGCCGCCCCCCCCCCCCCATTTTGGGCACCAAATGCTGGGAAAATTTGGGCACACAATTGTACTTTGTAAAAGTTGAATAAAAAAATATTGTGTTCTTAAACGTGTCCAATTTAACAGCGAATTTAAATTCAGAGTGTCTATAGTTAGGCAATTAAATAGAAATCTTATGACTCGAACCCTCTTTTGTTTGCAGAACAGTAAGCCACGAGTTACAGTTACATAAACAACTGTTTCTAGTTGTGTATATTACAAGTAAATAAAATTTAGTTCTCTTTTATTGATGATTTAGAAATCAAGAACTTATTCATCGCAAAAGAGATATTGTAGAACCTGTCATGGGCCTTCAAATAACAATTGAACTTTTTTTTATTTGGTAAAAACTCCTTAGAATCACTTAAAATGCATATTTATTCATACGTGATTTGGTTAAATAAAAACACAGACACCCTTAGCAGCATTCGGATCGGAAATATAGTCGGTACTCGGTCCGTTAGCTTTGTAAAAGAATCTGCACACTTCGTTTCCATCCTACAGGCCTGGTACGTGAACCTCCTATATTTTGTATTAATAATATTAAAGTAGCTAAGTCCCTAACTCAATATCATCCAAAATCTTCAACATTGAAAACACGAATAATTTGTCAATTTAAATCAACATTGATCCCCTAACTTTCGGGCAAGCTGACTTTTCGGGCAGGCAGATAAAGCGTGAAAAAAAATTCACCTACTTAGCCCGAAATCTAATAAAACACTAATTTTACGGACTGGAATAGCAGTAAAACGCGTTTCGTCAAATATTCCAAAATTTTTTTGGGAGGTCTATCAAGGTCAACTCCGCTTCTTCGCCTATCGAAAAAAACAGGCGCAGCTGTCTGTAAACCTGCATTTCTGTTTAGTTTGCTTCCCTAACTGTCCTTGAGCCCTAAAACACTAAATTTACTTTTCTTTTAATTGACAATCACGAATTTGTATGGATTAAAACAGTTTGTCTGGAGCCATTCTACTTTGTGCTACAGTTTTCGGGCATCGATTAGTATTTGTAAATGCAGCTACAACAGTCTGGTTGGATGGTTGGAATTCGGAGTGGGATTTCGGTTACAAAACCATTGGATTCTTTTGGAGTTACTGACATGGGCTAGAATAGTAGAAAACGCATTTGCGGTGGTTAAATTTTAAAATTTTTCTCCGGGGGGTGAGGCCCCCATACTCCGCGACGATTGATTGTTTTTAGAATTCGGGTCAGCAGGTGGACTGTATTTGACCAAATTGAAGTTACCCTAATTAAGCTAAATTTGATCACTTTGAAGTTGCTTTTTTCACTTGTTGAAATAGAAGGAAAACAGCCGTCAATATTCCAAAATTTTCTTGAGGGGGAGGGTGCGTCTGTAAACCCGAAAATTTTTCGGTCAATTTGGGTTCTGCCCCCCCTAACTGTCATTTAGTCCGTATGCCTATGATTATTATTGTGTAACATACTAAGAACCTAACTATATTTTTTGGGCACCAATCACCACCGCCCCCTCCCAGTCAAAAATTTCCCCGTACGCCTATGCTGATGCATATAGTTCGACGATTGATATGTGTTCATTCGATCCTATCACTTGAATGGTCCCAGGTTGCTTTTTGCGTAAAGGTAGGGATGTGTGGCATGAGAAAACGTTAAAGCCCCAATAACACTCTTGTTGTAACTGAATAATATGTCCCAGTCTTCATTCTGGTCAACAAATCGCATTATTTTAGAATATTCCAATTAAATGATGATATAAATTTCATCTTAACACACCTATTTTAAAAAAAAATTGGAAAAATTCAACCAATTGATTTGAAAAGTCTAACGTAAACCTTTTCAAATGTGACTTGGATTTTAAAATATTTTCGAACCCTCTGGACAAGTAAAATAGGTTGTAATGGATAATTTACACAACAGGTAGGACACTTAAACATCTAGTACTCAGAATAAAGGTATTATTTATTTTCTGGAGAATGATATTGTCCCTTTAAATATACGGAACTTCTTCTGAAGATGCGGCTTGAAAAACCAAACATTGGTACGATGGCTTTTGCATTTCAGGGGAAATAACGCCCTTTTTCCAATATATAAATCCCACAATTCATGCATTGTTCTAAACATGAACCAATCGACGAATTAGGATCCCCCCCCGCCCCAAGATATATTGACAATTATAAATTCAGATATTTTCCTATAAGGTATTGTTTTTGAATTCATATATTTGTAGAAATATATGTAGGTATGTATAAAAAAATATAGCTCTAAATTTGGCACTCTGTGTAACAACGCTCGCTGTTCGGAAATTTCCGAATTTGGCATTCTTTATAATATACATGTATACATGTACACTGTATATATATAAAAGGCTGAACGTTCAGGAATTTCTGAATTTGGCATTCTGTATAATATATATGCACAGATATCACAATTCAGAAATATCTGAATGCACAGATGTCACAATTCAGAAATATCTGAATGCACAGATGTCACAATTCAGAAGTTAGTATAAGCTTCATTATAGCATACATAATTCAGATCGCCAAATTCAGAAATATCTGAATTGTGAGATTTGTATATATATCATTTTCTTTAATATTTTATCTAAATTACAAATAATGAAATATTGAAAATTTCTATTATATCAGTACAGATAATTAAATATAGAAATTTTCTGAATACAGTAGAATCCGTATGAGCAGCCACTCCTATACATGCCTACATATATTTATACAAATTCCCATTGGTGGCTGCTTAATGCAGATTCTACTGTATATCAATTCCCTTTGTCTGAATGATAGAAACTCGGGAGTTTGGTTGTAGAATCAATGTACAAATCTGCCAGTCGTAGGAAAAATCGGGCAGGTAATTTTGGGAAAAGCACAAAAAAACATTTTGGGGGGTAATTCAAAAATTGATATCAGAAAATCTTGCAATTTTGCATACTTGTTACCTTTTTCCAGTGGTTAGGTATACGAGTTTGTTTTCAAATTGAAATTATTGATAAATTATACACAATAAAACCTAGCCTATGACATAGACATGGAAAATAATAACATAGAATATGAATCTCTGCATATAAAATGTATTTTCGAAAAATAGAACCACGCATTAATATTATTTTTATCACTAGGCAGGTATTACAGTAAAGGGTCACTTGAGTAATTGATTTGCAACGTTAACTGTTTTTTAATTCTCAGAAAATGCGGAGTTCGAGTGCATTGCTCATAGTTGTGTGTTTGGCGGTGTCAGTCTATGAATTTGAAACATTTTGCTATATTCAAATGAAAGATCCCTCTGGTAAGTATATACAAGCAATTATCGCCTTTTTGGGAAAACAGCCGATACAACTTAATCATTGGTACGTGAAATGTTTAGGTGGACACGCCTGATAAAAACCACGTACGAGGGCTGGCTGAAAACTTCTAAGTCTGAAAAGAATAGATCAGTTGGATTAGAACCAACTTTTGTCACCAATCATTGAATGAATTATGGACAGAAGAACTGCAACTATAGTGTTATTAATGTATTCGTACCATGCAGACTATCTTCTGAACCTATCCATTGAAAGGATTAACCCCAACACAGATACATGCCGACATGGTCTCCACTTTAAGGGATGATGAATCGGCCTTTTCTACAGTCAAAAAGAGGTCTGCGGAATTTAAGCCTGACAGAGAGAGCCTTGACGGTAACCCGCGTCCTGGAAAACCATCAAAAGCAACCATTCAAGAAAACATTACCTGGGTGCATATAACATTGTGATGACTGATCGACGATTAAACCACTCGATATCAGTAGTGTTGTCGGTATCTCTCATAAGAGAGTTGGGGACATTAGGAATGACAAAAAATTTCAGCAAGATGGGTGCCAAAGCTATTAACTGGTCAGTTTTGTACCCATGGATGGGACGGACATGTTCCAAAAATGAAAAAGGAACTAGCCGGTCGTCATTTTCCTAGCAATGGTGTCGTCATGTCAGCTGCTTTACGACTTTTATTTAGTGTGGCTAAAGGCAAATTGTTCCTGACCAACATTCAGGTCTGACAACATGTTTTCACCTCGAAAGGGGACTATGTAGAAAAATAAATGGAAACCATCGACTGTGTACATCAATGTGTCAAATAAATGCATTAAAACATCTAAAGATAAACAGCTTATGATTTAGGAAACCCCCCCCCCCTCTTTTGTGAACACGACAGATGCTATCATTTTAATCATATATTATTTGTAACATTTGGTGTGAAGCTTTGGTGTCATCAGAGGAAGAACCTAAGCGGTATTCAGAGTTCCACAACTTTCCGTTCCGGGGTTATGTCCCTTTGTCCGGAATAATGCGATAAGGGCTGTAGTTGTAATGTTTCTTTTTTCATGTGGAAGCATTGGGGGTCATCGACCCCTATCGATATTCATAACTCATTCATGAGTTATCTCCCCTTTGTCTAAAACCACGCGAACGCGATAGGGCTAACATATTTGTTGTCCAATGTCGTTAAAGTTCGTCATGGATCCTAGATCAATAACAAATCAAAGTTTTCTTCTCAAAAAGGTGCAGTTGAGACAAAGCTAATGTGTAGGAATATTCACGCTTTGCGTGGCGATCTCCGTTTATATTAACTTGTTCCCTTCGATTTTTTTATAATAAGTAAATAATTTTCTACTATTTATATATAGGTGACAATGAGC
The DNA here is from genome assembly GCA_036850965.1 of Patella caerulea. Lineage (NCBI taxonomy): Eukaryota > Metazoa > Mollusca > Gastropoda > Patellidae > Patella > Patella caerulea. The sequence goes on along the minus strand of JAZGQO010000001.1, from coordinate 39,946,518 downwards.
CATGTGTAACAGATGTTGGTAATCTGAGTGTCGGAGAATCTCGCGATTCCTTCCCTCTGTGTATAAGCTATAGTTGTGGAGTGAAGTATATTGACATGTGTGGGTAAGATGATCTTCCTTCTCAAGATACATACATGTATTTAAACAAATGTACATCTTAACTTCACCAATCTAATTAAAGCTAGTTGATACGATTATAAACCTTACCAAGTATTACATTTTCGTTTAAGCATTGGTTATAACGCGGGCGTAATGCATGTTGCTGGATGTGACCAGGTGAAGATGGATGATTGTTGTTACCGGTTTGTGAATGCGTCCAATCCTGCTATCAACTGCACAGACGTGTACTGTCCTTGAAAACTAGCAGCTGTGTGAATAAATAATGATTATTTGAAATATCCTTATTTGATTTTAAGCTTCTTTACATTACATTAAAAACGCCTAAATTCAAAATTCCATAAAAGAAACAAAAATGAAAGCGTCAATTTCATTGGATTTTATGTTTCCTTAGTTACCATCACCCCCACCCCCTAAGCCTTTTCCAAAAACTCTGTGAACACTATAGTTTTTACGGGACATTTTTCATTTGCTGTGGAGAAGTGGGGTCACGGCCGGTTGCTCAAAACTAAGTTATTTTAACGATCCGTTAAACTCTAACGAGTCGTTGTCTTTGATAACCGTCCGTTAAATTTTTGTTGCTGGAAAGTCAATTTCATTATCGTTAGCTAACGGATTGATTAAAGTTTCTCCAAGAGAAGATTGTTTGATCATTGGCTGAATTTTAAATTTTTAAAATTCAATGTACATGTATAACAACTTCATAGAAGTTAGTGTTAACAAGAAACTGAAGACAATTGTGCAGTCTGTTCACAAAACTTGTTGAAAGACGAAAATATAACTGTAGAATTAACTACAACAAAAACTATAAATACTTTAATTTTTCTTTTAGAAATTTTAGCAAAAATCTGTAGGAAAAATTATGGGGTTTGCACTACATTATTAGGGCCCGAAATTCTGTAATAACTATAGAATTTCATCTTTTAAAAAATGGAATAGCCCCCCACCCATCGCACATCCCTGTAGAATGATCTATAGAAATTACACTGGTAATCTACACGTATGACTTTATAATACAGCCCACTTATGTCATCGTTAAACAGATAATGAAGCTCAACACCTTCGTTAAATAAGGCAAGTTAACGATACGTTGAAGTTAATGGGGCTTCCAGCAACATACTATTTGAGAAACCTACCCTAGGTCTGGATAATTGTATGTTAATCACATTTCCCAAAGAACAGACTAGAAATCCCAAATAGGACAGTATGTATCTGTAGCCATTACAACCAATTCTAATATCCAGACAGGAACAGGCAGAAAATGTCTCGTTATTAGCAACGAAATTGCAAGAAATTCTGAATGTATGTTAATGTTGTGTATGTCGACTAGAGAAGAGACTGGCCGACTAACCTTTAATTCTTGAGAAGCATACAATAATTCTGTTTTCCAAACGATAAAGTAAAGAATCTGTCCCAAACTATGGCAATTGTAATCACCAGAAAATATAAGGACTAGTAGCAATTTATTTTTGGTACGAGAACTAAAGAAGAGACTGTCCATCTGATCTGGTCGTCGGTCAAAGAGATAAACATGTTCAGTCTTAGTCCAGTCAATCTAGATGAAAAAGGGCTGAACCCAAAACAAATTGCAACAGAATTTCTTTTGTTGGTATGCATTTCAGTAAGGTCTCCTGTACATCATACTAAAAATGTTCCAAAATATTTTTGGTGGAAAGGGGTCAAAATGTGTAATATGCTAATTATCATAATGTCATGTTTCAATTTGGCTATCAAATGCCCAAATTTGGTGGAAATTGTATCCAAGCCTGTGTTTTCATGGCCAGGACACAAATAAACACATTTAGAATATAATCAAATAATTACCTGATGCACAATATGCAAATTAACCACCGCCATTAGTGAAAAACCTATTTCCCCCTTAAATTAGATACTCTTGACTTAGCTCCATGAAACCAGTACCTATACCCATAATTATAAGGTAAAGGGTGCCGAAAAACAATAGAAAAACAGCACAGTTATATTGGATAAGAATATGCAAATTGGACACCTCGGCTCTGGCCGAAAAACACACTTTAAGTCCATTTCAAAAAACATTTGCAATGAGTTTGACTGATTCGAAAAGCACGCTCAATACAACAGTATTATTTGTGTTTTTTTCTACATTTATGCTCATTTCGGTAGAAAAAACCCTGCAATATTTCCATACATCACTATTCATTGAGATATTACCTCGCAAGTTGTCCCTAAAAACACCCACTCAGTGACTTATCCAAAGTTATCACAAGTGAATATTATGAGCAATACCGCGTAAAAAGCCCAACAAATTCCACTTAGATTGTTTGTACCACTGCCAGACAGAATGAATTAAAAGTTCCCCATTACAATCATTTTTGTATTCGTCTTGTGTTTGTTGAGTTGGTGGTAGTGTTACCAGTTTTCCTTGTAGTAATCTTGGAACATCTTATAGTACGTTTGAGAGTCTAATAAGTGGACGCTGGGATGTCGGTCCTTCTGGTAGTTTTGAGAATGCAGCCGTGATAATTTGTTCTGAAATCTCTTGAGTGCCAATGGATTGTGCCTTTACGGTATTTTTCACTCCAATAATCATTTGTCGTTTGTTCACTTTTACGGACTGACTGACCTCTTCTCTCTGGTTCTTTACTGTGGTTGACCATGTCTGCGTTTCGCACATTCCCAGACATCAGCCCCATTAGCAAGAACTCTCTCACAGACGTAGATATGTCCCTGGTTATGTAATCTACTCTATGGCACTGATATACTTTTGCAAATTTACTGTTCATTTTACAATAAACATTGTGCTCAATTTCCAATTGTGGTTATGTTTGGTGTGCATTTATCAATTAATAAGACTAAAATAAAAACAAATAAAATCACTAACAATAAGATTAACAGTTATGTTTTTATAATGATTACATAATGGTGGTGGAAAATGTCTAGGGTTTTTTTAATACCTAAAGAGTTCCTGTGGCTGTTCAGGTGTAATTGTAAAACTAAATGTGGCAGTGATTGGCGCATTTATGAAAAACACTGCCTTGGCCGCACTGCTATACTCGCGGAGACTTCAAAGTACATACCTGCAGCAACTCCGAAACCAGTTTTAGACAATTCAGACGATCAAATTTTGATAATTTGTTTGTTTCCATCAGTGCTATGTGACCCCACCCCACCCACCACCTCATGACAACAGTGCTTTAGTACTAATGGAGTCAGTCAAATGCTCTCCTTAATAAGGTACAGCAATAACTCTCTCACAGACGTAGATATGTCCCTGGTTATGTAATCTACTCTATGGCACTGATATACTTTTGCAAATTTACTGTTCATTTTACAATAAACATTGTGCTCAATTTTCAATTGTGGTTATGTTTGGTGTGCATTTATCAATTAATAAGACTAAAATAAAAACAAATAAAATCACTGACAATAAGATTAACAGTTATGTTTTTATAATGATTACATAATGGTGGTGGAAAATGTCTAGGGTTTTTTTAATACCTAAAGAGTTCCTGTGACTGTTCAGGTGTAATTGTAAAACTAAATGTGGCAGTGATTGGCGCATTTATGAAAAACACTGCCTTGGCCGCACTGCTATACTCGCGGAGACTTCAAAGTACATACCTGCAGCAACTCCGAAACCAGTTTTAGACAATTCAGACGATCAAATTTTGATAATTTGTTTGTTTCCATCAGTGCTATGTGACCCCACCCCACCCACCACCTCATGACAACAGTGCTTTAGTACTAATGGAGTCAGTCAAATGCTCTCCTTAATAAGGTACAGATACTTTTATTGCTGTCTTTGGCCATACTAAAATGGGTGCGGGAACTTGAATTTTCAGGTTATTACAAACGCTTTGAGTTAGGACTAAAAGTGTATTTTCAGTCATGGCCAATTTGTCTAATTTGCATATTCTATATCATGCAATGCCACTGTGCTGTTCTAGGGTTTTTATCACCACCCTTGACCCTGAAATTATGGGCGTAGATACTGCTTTCATGGAGCTAAGTTAAAGCGTTTCAGATTATGGGTGGAAAATTAGTTTTTTTTATTAATGGCGGCTGTTAATTTGCATATTCTGCATTAAGCAATAAAGTGATTATATTCTAAATGTGTTGATTTGTTTCCCAGGTCAAGAAAACATACATGGATTTAGACACAATTTCCACCAAATTTGAACATTTAATAGCCAAGTTATAGCATTAAGTCCATTTTTGAAACACGAAATTATGCTAATTAGCATATTATGCAATCTGACCCCTTGCCACCAAAATTATTTTGGAACATTCTGGGGATGTATTATAGGGGACTATACTGAAATGTATCCCAGTGAAATTAATTCTGTTGCAATTTGTTTTGGGCCTAACCCACGATTGACTGGACTATCCGTGTAGTTTAGATTGGTGGATGAAACTATGACATGTTGATCTTTTTAGACCAGAAATAACCCGTAGACTCGATCCCTCAGATAGTTTTACACCTCAAGCCCCACTGAAAATCAATGTTTCCAAGGACGTGTTTCAAACGTGTCAGTGTTCTTTCTTTACTGTCAAATTCCTGGTGGCGACGTTTCGAACATTTTTCTATCAACGTTATCAAGCTAAAATAAATGAAGCTTGAAGAATTAAGAAAACTAGAAATACAGATAATACTGAAATTAATGTCTACCATCAATTGCTTTGCATCATGGCTGTCGCAACCATGTTTTACCAATATATCTATGTCTATGCTCTGCGCCCTGCCTATCACATTCTAACCATTCTTGCAGTGTATCAACATTACACCCCTTTCAAACACATCCCACAGTAGTGTAAATGAGAGGAAGATTGTTACTTCTCGCACCGCAACTGATTTCAAACAACTATGTTCTTTTTAACTGTTACTGTCACCGTTGTCTGCATGGTCAGACCCATTTTGTAGAATTGCAAATACGATCTTAATAAATAGAATTGTTGAGAGGGCTTTTGTCACACAAGTCCACAATCCGTCACAAGGTGTGGCAGCCTACTCATCTAGCTTTATTAAAGTTGGTCAGACCAGTTGCAGCGGGAACTTTAAAATTTAATTATTTTATTGACATGGCCGGATTTAACTTGCATGTCTAAAAGTGTCACCGGGGCCGTTGCATCAACAGTGAAAATGGGGCATATTCCGGTCATTGTCCGCCACACTCACACAAATGCAATTTGAAAAAAAACTTGGTGTTAAACCCTACCGTAACATATGACATTAATTTAAGATTAAAGATATTTTTAGAACTAATTTTGGGGCTACATGAATATTGGGGCACCTGGCTGCAAACCAAGTACCCCATTACCCTGTAAAGCGACATTATTCAAGAGCTAAATCTGTATATTGCTGGTCTTTATTTAGGCTTTAAATATTATATAAATAATTATTAATAAGACATTTATTAACACGACAAGGCTATAATCAACTCCGATTAGAACTTTTCGGCTATTTAATGTTTTAATTTAAAATGGAGAACCCATGCTAAGCCTCGAATAACCAGCATCGTGGTTACGATTATAATCTGCACACATCTTGCCAAAACTACAAACATTGATAGCTTCAGTCAGACTAAAGTAATTTGAATGAAATTATCATTATGTTCATTTTGCATTATCTATTTTTTAAGCTATTATATTTAATTCTTACATATATCCAGTGGTGGCACCAAGGGGGGGGGGGGGGGTAGCGGCCAAGCGAATATTCACTGCGGAATCAGTTTGGGTGGGGGGGGGAATAAAATAAAACATTTTTGTGATACGTTGCGGTAATCAATACCTTCTACGGTGATTAAATCCCACATCCCCACTCAGTCACAGACTTGCATGTTAAATGATTTCTTGCCAAGCCCATCCTGCTGTTAACCGGCTTGAGAAGTGGTTCTTACAATCCTCAAAGGTATTGGGTATAGGCTCAACGCGACGAGAATATACATTCACTTGATACACTCACCCCGTTCGTTTGACACCCCCCTCTCTGCCTTTTCGCAGATCCAAATATGTCCGTTCCGAACGTTTACTTAGACCAAAATATCAGCCAAATAGCTCTTGGAATGGCTACAGACACAAGGAAATGACGGATAATTTTCATGCCCCACCCTCACTCACGGGTGTGCGCCCTCTCCAAGGTCATTGCCCACATTTTGGGGCGCCCCCCACCTTTTCAAAATTCCTAGATTCGCCGCTGAACAGTATCTGGTCAGCTCTATTTATCTCGACGACGAGAGTCTGAAATGGTGCCATACGACACACCTGTGCTTGCCTACTCCATGATCAAACACGATAGCAGATGGCTTCCATCTTGTTTACTGACGGTACTACTTATTTTAAGACAGACTTGGCTTTCCAATTTATAATATCTACGTCATTGGGGATTTCCAATTTATACTCACTGGTTGCTATGACCCGCTATGGCGTTGTCTAGAAACGCGCGTGCTCGCGTTAGTTTAAAATTTTTGCTATACGTTTAACATGGACTATTTGATGTAATTTGCCTGATTTGATTTGGCCCCATTTCCATAAATTTAGGTTGTTTTTTAGAAAATTTTAGCAAATGTTAATCTTAGGTGTTTTTTAATTCTAGCCGAAGTAAATTTTTTTACAATTTATAGCGAGTTAAGTTATCGTCTCTAAGAGGCGGGCGTAGTATTTTAAATGGCGGCCATTTGCCATCATGTGTATTCTTGAAGTAGGTACACATGATGTAATCGTATGAAATGGTGCTTGGCAGCTTTTCCGTTAATCTATTTCACAAATATTCATTCACTTTGAGTCACAAACTCCGTCCGTTTGACACTTTGCTTTCTGGTCGGATAAACTAGAGATTTGGCGTCAGGCGATATCTGGTAAGCTCTTTTTATCTCGACGATCAATGCCTGAAATACTGCCAGACTGCTCAAATTATTGGGGACAAGTCCGTTCATTTGACACTTTCCTCTCTGGGATCGGAATAGTCCAGCTCTGAACGTCGGTCTCATTACACTCACCCTGACCGTCCAGGGACTGGCCTATTCAATCAATGTTGAACCCCAGTCAATTTTACTGGGCAACTTTTCACTGCGAAACATCGAAGTGTAAATCCGTGTGGACGTCTATACAATGTAAAGGGACATCTTAGTGACAAAATAAGACCTTGCTCATTTCGCTAGACTCAGTATGAGCGAAACAACACGCTGTTTAAAATACGTCCCCTCCTATCAAACTACCCTTTCGCCACCATGACACAGCGTGTTGTGGTGCTCATACTGACTCTAGCGAAATGAGTAAGGTCTTATTTTCTCACTGAGATGTTCTTTACACTGTACACGCGTCAACACGGAGTGACACCCATCGTTGAGCAGTGAAAAGTTACCCAATAAAATTGGGGGTCAAATTATTTTCGACATTGATTGAATGGGCCAGCCCCTGAACGTCCAGGGTGAGTGTAATGAGACCGACGTTCAGAGCTGAACTAGGATCGGAACAACTAGTGATCGGGCGACAGACGGCACCCGAACAGCCTTACGATCAGTGCCTGAATACGGTCAGGAAGCACAGTCTGTTTTTCAAAATTTTCTTGAGGAGGTCCCCCCCGCCCCACAAGGATTTGCTACTTTGGCGCTCACAACGGTACTTCGTTTAGGTTCGTTTGACATTTTGTTATCTGGTCGGATAAACTAGTGATCAGGCGACAGACGGTATGTAGTCAGATCTTATTATCGGTGCCTGACTGAAAACTGCCAGACAGCATTTCTGACAGTGTATTTTTTTTAAAAAAAAATCTGGGGAGGTCCCCCTTATCCTCCGTACTTTGGCGCTCGTGAATGGGATTCGTCGAGGTTCGCAAGTCCGCTCGTTTGACACCTTACCTCAACGATCATTGCCTGAAATACTGCAGCCCGTTTTCAAAATTTCTAGGGGAGGCTCCCTACCCCTAGTTGCCCTCATACCTTGCCCCCCTTAACCTTGGAATTTGTCACAGCCTTGCCCCTCCAAGTCCAATCACCGACGGCTGGCGCCGCACCTGACCCCCTTAACGTAGGACTTGGCCCCTCCAACCACCGACCGCTGACGACGCCACTGTAGGTATCTTTGATCCAGTCATCGGTAGTGGGTATGTTGCAAGGTTGCTTATTCAGATTTGTTCAATAAAAAAAATATGTTGAGCACCACTTTAAAGTGAGAATATTGTCCGTCCTGTCCAGTTTCATTAGTCCCACCCTACACACAAACAAAATGCCTGGGTTTGATGGATTTAAGTGACGGGTAAGTCTCACGTACGGGCTGCTACGGTGTCGAACACACGCAAGTGACGGGTAATAGTCTCACGTACGGCAGGCGTGGATCCAGAGGGGGGGTCCAGCCCCCCCCCCCCCGCTCAGGCTTGAAAAAAATTTTATGCGATTTTAATGGCGATTTAGACCTGTTATTTTGGAATTTACCTTCCGGAAATACATCAGAATGAACCAAAATGAATCTAATTTACCAAATTATCGGTTGAGCGCAATTAGTTAAGCAATTATCAAACCTTGACCCCCCCCCCCTGCAAAAAATCCTGGATCCGCACCTGGTACGGTGGGTTGTAAGTCTTTACCAAATTTTCATTGCAGAAAACCAGTGTTTAGGGTCGGTAGAGTCACCGTAAACACATGTAATGTTTTGGGGATGGGTGGGGCTGTGTTATTCATGGGTAACCTTGTAAAACCAAGGCACCCAACTCTGCATTAATAAATCATAACAAAACTAATAGGCTAATTTCCAACAACAGGTTTAATAACAACATATACCTACCTTAAATTGTATATTATATTAAAATTGATAGACTTTATAATTCAAATATTCTTTTTGTTCACAAAACAGGATTTAATACCTTCCATTGAAGTAGAATTACAAACTTTTATTAAATTTAAAAATTCATTAACCAAAATTTGGAATAGAAATTATCAATGTAATGAAATGGGTTTAATGTGCTACTATTCTGTTCCAACTAGGCTAATGAAGACCAGACAAAATATAACACATCTAAAAATAATGACTTTAGTTGTACCTGGTGTCAGGAACTAATCAACTGGTACTTAATATTTTGATATTTGTGTCGGACCTGTATTATAAACATTAAAATTATTGATAATTAAGACAAAACAGTGCCTGAAAAAATTGATGGCACCAGAGAAATCCTGCATTTGTGCTTGACATTTTTTGTAACTGGTGCCTTATTTCCAGGCTTGGTTGTTGGCATAATATAGATCATTCCATATAAATTAATCAAATATAAAATTAAGATGAGCAATTAGAAATGGAAGCACAGAAATAAGTTCTAGAAAATATACTTTTAGTATTATCATTCAGCCCAATTTATCTCTATGAATGCTGATCTGATATGATTTGTTGTTTATTTGTTGCAGTGGAAGCAGAGACAAAATGGGCTGGAGATATCAAGATTAAAATACTTTTTGTAACAATATATTCATTATTATTTCAAAGTCTCATAAATGATTTACATACTTCTAATATCAAAGCTTAATATCTATCTAAATATATATATGATATGATAGGTTTTACCAAAATACATATTAAAATTATATATGATGATATATAAATCTTTCCATTGAAATATCATAAAAGCTGATTTATTACATGTAACTAAATGATTAATGCTAGCAAATATGAAATTTAATTTTTACATAAATACTTTATGACAACGAATATATGCCTAACAACAACTCTTTGAAGGCTGGCTATTACGTTTTCAGGGTCAGGAGGAGTAACTATGAATAAAATTGATGGATAAAACTAAATTTCTACTTGCCAAAGCTTGCAAAAAAAGATATGTCACAAACTCTGGCCTTTAAAACATTATGTATTGAGCAGATGAGCAGATGGACTTGTGGACACAGGTGACAACAATACACTCTCATATACAATAATGTACAATACTATAATGAACACACAATTCCCTTAATCTAATAAATATCATTTCTAATAAATACAAAGATCCACAGAATCCCAAATAAACTGAAGAGTCTTGTGGTAATGCAGAGTTAATCTGGAGTGACAGAAACTATCAGATCCATTTTATTGACTCCTGCATTTAATTATTTTGAGATCAATCTTTGTTTGGGGAAAAGCACACATGGGCCTTCAAACCAATCCATGTAACATGATGGCATGGTTTTTAAAATAAATCCATGTAACATGATAATGTAACATGGACTTTCAAATAAGTCATGTAACTTAATAACATGTCCTTTAATAAGGCTATATTTGTAACACAATAACAAGGCCTCTACCTAGATGATAACATGGTCCTTAAACCTAGTCATTAACATGCCCCTTTAACATAATATATATTATTTCCATTTATACACAAGTAAACCAATGGGAATTTAACAAATTAAAATATATGTATGATATGATCTGTTCTTAATAGAATTGACAAACATTTACAACGGCATTATTATATATTCTAAAAAGAATTGACAATATTTACAAACCAACCTCTAGGTATATACAATTCGCAGTATTTACATATATTGGTCAATTTATCACTATTTTACTATGTAATACTTGTGGTGTTGTGCATAAGGAAAAGTATGCTTAATGATGGGGTTGGGTTTACTTAACACCTGATCTAATGTCATAATTCATTTTAGATATTTTAAAATAAACAAATATAACCAACAATTATCATTAACAGCAAAAATATATCATTAACAACTTTTATAAAGTACTAATAATCTAGTCATTTAGAACAACAATATTAAATCTAACATTTATAAAATCTGACCTGTTCCCAATAAAAACTATTCTGAACAATCATCAACATCGTTTTTGACAAAATATAACAAATTTATTCTTATTATCAATCATGGAAATTACAAAATATAACAAATTGAAATAGTGGCAATAACTTTTTTATTTTTAAGAAAAAGCTCCATTAAGTAAAACTATATACTCAATTAAAATAATTAGTACAGCAGATATAAATAGAAAACTGACAGATCTATAAATCTATATCTAGTGTAAGTAAAGTATAATAATCCCTGAATTTCTTAACTTGTTCATAAAAAAATAAATTGAACACCTCTATTAAAGCTGATTGTATAGAATAAATAAAATTGACCACTGTACAATCTGTATATTCTATGTTCTAGTGGTGTCATGCTAACCAACCATACAAGCTACCATGTGTTACTGATTGAAAGTATATTATGATTACTACAAAAAACTATTTTATCACTTTATTATGTATGAAAGTAGAAACTAAGTGACCAACATTTTAATTTCCATATTGATGATTTTAGTTGAAAACAATATGCATACCTAGAAAATATTGACAAGTATTTATCCTGCTTTCATTTAATAAATTTGAAGATGTTTAATTAGTCTTTGTGTGAATGAAATATGTAAAACGGATTTGAATAGGTTACTATTTTCTTTAAATATGGCAGTCATTCAGGAGAGACATCTATTCTCACTTTAGTCTTAGATGAGTGCATTTTCCAAGATATTTAAAAAACAAGAAATATTCCAGTAAAAAGGTATACACTTTAACACTTCATAATGGGTACACTGCAAGATTATTTATAGGCTTTTCTTTATGATTCTTAAAGAGACAACATTAAAATATTATATCAGGAAATGCTAAAACAAAAAAAAACAAAAACTTTTCAATCTTTTGTTCATATCACAAAATTATAATCTTTAATATCATTATCAATTTGTCAAGTGAATGGTAAGCATCCATTGCACTGTAGGCTATAGTTCCAATAATTTATAAAATAGTTTATAATTTTATCTTCAGCAAAAACAATATTATGAAAAACAAAGACTAAATAAACCACAAAATTCTTGACAGCAGCGTAACAATTTGAACAGAACTAAACAGATGTCACATTACATCATACCTATACTAGCTAAAGGGTCAACCATTGTTTGGAATTGGTCCACTATCTAATGTTTTAATAATCTTATAAAAGTGTGCTCTTTGTAAAGATAAATTCTACTAAGCCAACCAATGCTCCTTTGAATAGCATACGTAAAGATAAATTATGGGAGATTAGATAGAGAGCTGACAGTTCTCCATATGATAGCTCAAAACTAGATAATATAATTCAAGAGACTACAGGAGAATCTAACGCTTTTAAAAATGTGTCTTGAGAGCTTGCCACTTATAGAATTATGTTAAACTTTTATTAGAGCTCATTTCTAGCTGTATTTAGCACCCTAATTTTTTTTAAATGTATATTCACAAATCATCCTGAACCATACTGAACACTGTTAATAAGTCATTTGATCACAGAAAACACTGTGAAAAAAGACATTTGATCACAAGAGAGTAAGTATAATTTTAGAGAACACCACCATGGAAACCGATATAGTGTAATTTATATCATATCAATATATCTCAAATACCTGTAAATAAGATTCACAGATCATACTGCACATTGTCAATAAAATATTTGATTTCAATTTACAGAACACCACAAAGAAAGTCTAATCTGTGTACTCAAAATTTATTATTTACATTTATATCACATCTGTAATTTCTCCTTCACCACTTTACAATCGAGTCTACTACATCTTAACTTTTAGATCTCTAAATTTTAAACATCAATCATGCTTTAAACACATAGTTCATTTTTTCACCAGTCTTATCAGAACGGTTATTTTGTATTATGTATGACCAAACTGAATTACAGCAAACAGAAAATAAGACAGGTTGCCATAGCAACTAAATCATCACAGCGGTCCATAAGGGTTAAAGCATATTATTCATTTGCACGAAATGGGGGGGTATTTACAAGGCCATTTCATACAGATCAGATTATTAATTCACTTGTTTGAGGGTTCAGAAGGTTCTACATATTGAAACAAGGGTCTAAACTCTCTCAAAGTAATTTACAGAAATTGTTAAAATTTGATAGTCTTTCATCTTACTAATGCATTTACATGTATTAATGTCATCATTATTAAACAGCAGATTCATACAATGTCATGTATTCTTTTTTAACAGGTTTAGGCACCTTTGTCTCGTACCAGCCTTCTTTTCTTAAAAACCTGCCTGCATCTCGTTCACCTTTATCAAAATATTCCTGCAAAACTCTCCTTGAAGGGGGAAAAAAAGCATGTGTTCCTCGTAATATATTGCTCCAGTTGACTTGGTAGTCTTGGTTGCCCTGGCTGATGAACCATGATTTCCCTTTCTTATCCTGTGGACATATATCTTGACTTCCACAAAATGGAGAAACAGAAATTGTTCTCCCATAAGGGAAGTCTGGAAGATTGTTGGTCATGCCTCCATCCATGAATTTCTGGAAAACAGAAGGAAAAGGAATATAGAATATCCATTTTTTTTTAAAATTTCACAATGAATGTGTCACTAGCTTTGTATTTACAAGTAGAAATGCGAGGAGCTGCAAGGAGAAAAGTTACTCTTTGAAATTGAACATTCCAAAATTTTTAAAATCTGGTTCTTTATTTATTTTACCCAAGTGAAAAGCGCCGCCAGAAATTTTAATATAACAGAACTAATTACTCTGTGAATCTCATAGGTTTCAATGAACAAAATATCTTAAATGCCATAGAGAACCCTTTATCCTATATCCTTGTTCACAGCATTAATTAAAGTATCAAAATGTATTACAAAGATCACTCTGCCAAACGTTCAAAAATACGATCAGAAATTTGAGATTAAATAGGGGTTCTCTTTACACAGTCACACCAAGTGTTTACAAGAAATTATGGCTGAGCAAGGACTGAGGTGAGGCAATATAACATACAAATTCATAGAAATGCTATTCTTATATTCGATCCATTGAAAATGTGTAAACTAGGACATAAATTATCCGAAATCAATGACAATGAACAGTTTCTTGGATAATCGAAATAGCCTCTACTTGATCACATTGATCAAGGGCCATAGCCCATCTTCATTTCAAATTATTTTTCAAGAGCAATAACTCTGACAGTAATTACATGTAGGTATTTTCGTCTCATTAACATTAACACTGTATCAAAAATTTAAAAGTCAGTGGGATAATAACTATAAACTCTAGGCTGTCCCCAAATCCTGAATTCTTAATACAATATATTTAAGTACATGTACATGGAAATGAGACTTCAGATATTTAATATTAGTATACTTACATGACCTCTTATTGTAGGTGGTTTAGTTCCAGCATAAAATGGTATATAACTACTAGCTATTAATGCCTAAAAATAGCAAAAGATTAAAACTCAAGAATTTATATCAAAGAGTATCGAGAACAACCTTGGTTTTTGATTCATCTGACTGGGTCTTCGTCTACATTCAGATTTTATAATTTTGTTAATAAAAAAAAAGTAAAACATCCCTATCCTTGACTTTCGTCAGCATAGAATTTGGGCACCCATACGTTTTCCAGGACTAAACTGAACTGGCCTTGCAATAAAAAAGCAGCTCAGTCAGGCAAGGAGTTCTAAACTATTTAGTTGACTTGTGGTGTGTTTACATGTAGGTAATATGTGACTGTGAAAACAACATTTTCAAGTGTTATCATTTGGTTTACAACCATCCATTTATTAAAGTGCTGTGACTAACCAAGGCATTACAAGCAAACCCAATATTGTGTTATGGTTCGTTATAGGTACTATGTACAGATATCTATTGAACTTATTGTTGAGTCTCTACTTGTAGATATCTACATAGAATCTATACAGTTAACTTAACAGTGAAACTTTCCAAAATACATGTTTTTCTCCCGATTTCTTGAAGCCCGATATGTTTAGCCCGATATATTTCCATATACATGTAGTAACATTTTGTTTACATTACTACCTGTACATTTTCTAAAACAATATGTTAAATTTCTTAGTAATGCACAATCTGATTAAAATACAGATCTATATATGTCGTTTCGTTTTTTTATACCTCAGATGGCCTACACTACATGAAGATGTGACAGGTTGTAGAGGAAGGCTGCTTCAGGTCATACAAGCAGCTTTTGACCCGATGATGTCAGACATTTGATTAATCAATTAGTCAGTGTTGATGTTTCTAGTGGGTTACTCACAGTTCAATGTACCTCACACCAAAAACTCACTGTAACAGACCGTTTCATTGTTAATTCCTCACATTATCCAGAGCGTGGGTTAAATAACAACTCTTCCAGATCCCAAAGTAGCAAAGACAAGTAAAACGAAATTTTGAACAATAAAAAATGAAACGAAATAGGATCCAGATTGAGAAATGCATGTACAAAATTTTGATTTTTAACCACTAATCTGCTGTTCGGAACAATTTGCCCAAACTTGGATAAAACCTTTTCAACCATATATTACTTTTATTACACAATATACCTGTATTAACTCTTCTCTTGTATCAAATTCACACATCATTTCATTCTTCTTACTACGTGTATTAGTTAATGATAAAAATAATCTTCCTGTTGCTTTCTCATGGGCATTAACTGGTAAAGCTTCTTCTAGAAATTCACAAACTGGTTTCAAGAGGTTGAAACGTGGAGTGAGGGCTCCAAAGGGTTTGGACCGGATTTTTTTTGCCAGATTAAAGGTAAATGTTGTACAGTCCTGTAAAAAAAGATTTAGGTAGATATGAAATCAAACGCCTACACAGGATGCTTATTATACCTGTTCTGTTCCCAACAGCGCCATTATATCACAATCATCTCATAAAAATATTGAAGAGGGTTGACAATCTTGATTATTTTCTAAAAATGGTCAAAGGAATCTATAGTACACTGGTACATGATTTCCCTAAACCATGTCTACCATATGAACCCATAAATAATTTTCTTTAATTGCCATGCAAAAGGCAGAAACAGATGTAAACAAATGAACTACATTCATGTGTCATGAAATCAGTAATACATGTAACTACATATGTGTATGTATGTGTATTGAACTTTCTCCTCCATCGAAATGAATTAAGGTTTAACGTCCCACTGCCTTGCTCAGACTTAACTAATGAAGGGGGTATACGTCATGCAGTGTGCTATGGAAGTTTTACCCAGACAGCGGCTTATGGCTTACCCTTAATTCAAATTCCAACTGCCATGGGATGTTTTATGTGCATGCCAATGTGTACACAGGACCTTGGTTTTTCACCCCATTCGAATGACTAGACAGCTGTCCTTGTCAGACTCTCAATCCTGCACCATTGACAAGGAGAATCCAGATCGGAAAATCCTGATGAAATTTTCAGACAATGCAGGAATCAAACATACGACCTCCAGACTAGCGAGCCAGTGTCTTACACACTTAGCCACCATGGCTTCCTCTTCTACCAAAGAGATAGAGAAAATTACTACATTGTATTTGTACCCCTACATTTATATAGGAGGCAGGTCACTACCCACTATCTCTCCTACATGCATTCTCTTTCCCTTTCATTGTCATTTTTGTTGTTGACCTTTTGGTCTAGAATCAAAGAGTGTTTGAATTGACATTATCTGCCACGTTTTTGTAAATATTCATGGTATCGAAATGAATTGATTGAGCATCTTTTTTCCCCTCAACTGTCCAATATAAGAGATAGAGCAAAAGATTTTGTGGACCCACTGAATTATAAAGTGTTTCAAGACATACTTGAAACTGTTTACTGTTTGTCTTGACACAGACCTGACTGAAAGTTTGTATACAAACAATCTAATATTAACACTGCCTATGGTGAAAATATTTTCTTCCTATCCAGTAAAGATCATTGAAGTTGTCATGCCTCTATCAGTTTGTGAACATTACCACATGTACTAACCAAATTTACAACTTCTGTTATTCTTTGGATAGTAACAGATTTGGTTACATATAGTCTCCCAAAACATTTTTATTAATTCATAATTTACTTACATCTATTTTATCTTGATCTATAAGCAACATGGCTGATATCAGTGATCCTGCCGAGGCTCCAGCATATTTTTCAACACCTGACAAAAAACCCTGGCCATGTTTGACCAAGCAAGTAGCCACGCCAAGATGATAAATTCCCAGAAATCCACAGCCACATAATGATAGGTGTAGCTGCATGTCTTCAGATATTGTACTTCTTAAATCAAATAAACTACCAGACTCTGATACAGCTCTTGAGTCACATGAAAATCTACTTTCACTTTCAGGTAATTTCTTTACTGAATCTTTTTCTTTGTTTGCTGCATCAGGTGTCAATTTACCAATTTTTTTGACTTTTGTCTTTTTCATTCTGAAATGATAAATCAGATCATGTCCATCCTAAAAACATTTTTTGCAATTCAGTACCCAGTAGTGTACTAGAGTTTTTTCCTTGTTATTTTTATTTTATAAAATGTAAATCAATTTATCTAATACATGTATGTAAAAGGAAGTAGGATTTAATATAGGCTACATGTATACCTGTTTCCCAATCCCCATTCCAATATAATCGGAAAAAAATATTGTACAATGTCATCCAATAACATGGAATGACAAACTATTAATTAATGGCATTCCATATTTAAAAAGTGTATAGTTCTATTTTTGGAACAAAAAAATACAAAAAAATAGATATAAAGCACATATTCATGTACATGTACAACATGAATGTATAAAGTAATCTTTAAATGGCAATTAGTAACTGGGTAGCAAAAACACATACTTAAGGAAAACTGCTACTAGTGTATGTTGTCACTTACATGTATTACATATTCATATTACAAATATCACACATCATATTAAATGTCATTGTGATTGTGTACTTGGAATGACGTTTCGTATAAAGTGATTGTAATTTCTAATCAATTATGTTTGGATAAATCCTGTCATTGAGTCAACTGGCATGGTTTCGAATCCCCTGCTGTACGTGACAAGGTGTAGGGTCGACTGTCCATCCATGTGGATTTTCTCAAGGTCCTCCTGTTTCCTTCCACTGCTAATTATAAAGACCCCTACCCACAAGCGAATTATTGCAATAAAATTAAACCATGTTTTAGTCCCGAAATGACCTAGTTTGTGTTGAGTGGACGTTAAACCCCATATATCTCTCTCCCCACCCTTGTGTAATGATTATAAACAACTTGTGTACTGATTATAAAATGTTCATTGCGCCTTAAAAGTTAAATATTGGATTTATTAGCATCCTATTAATCGAAATGTACCTATAATAATGAATTCTAATTCATGGTTATAATTTCGAATATTATGGAAAATATTGAGTTGGAGGTATAAATAGCTGAATGTCATTCCAAGTACACAATCACAATGACATTTAAATATGATGTGTGATATTTGTATTTGTAATATGAATATGTAATACACAACATACACAAATTTAAGTTTTATCTAGTTCTAATGACAGGAATTTAGGCAATTTTAAGCAGGCCAAATTAGCAAACAAACTAAGCTCATCTCATACGTATGAAAATGGTGGTGGAATGGGAGAAAAACAATTCATAATTTTTGTAATTAACTTACTTAGATTCTAAGAAGAGGTAGGTAATTTACTTACATGAATACATATGTGCGATACGTACATGTATGCCCTACGTCAGTTATGATATTGAAACGGTATCTTTACCTCAAAGATCACCATAACTACAGCAGGCTTAGGCTCATCGCAAAGAAAAATACAGATAATGACGATTATCTCACTGAGATTAAAGATCAAGCTCACTTTTACACTACTCTCTGACCTCAAAGTTATTGATGAGAGTTACCTCCCCTTGGTTGTGAAATTATATCTAAAACAATGATGTCGGATCCAGCGACCTCACTAAATACGGTGTCATAACAACAATTTAGCCTTATTACGCTACCATATGGCTCCAGAAAATGCAAGGACACCGAAAAACGTTAACACGACACGAAAAAATCTCCCCAATAATTACAAACTTGAAAAAATAGCGTTTTTGCGATTATACCACACGTTCTCACGACGGGCGTTCTCACGACGCTCTTCGCAACGACAATCATCATACGAACCCGTGGCGCTATCTAACAACGCACGTGTGGTTCTTACCACACTTCTTCTGCGTGAATCGCGACTGCACGTGCGTTTTTACCGAATGATTACGGCTATTATTATAGTATTATACGCATAAGCCCGGTCAGAGGAGTGACAGAGGATTAATACTATGAATGGAAAGACTCAATCTCGAAACCAGAAAAATTTTTGAAGAAATTTCTCAAGTCAATCGGGGTAGCCATTTTCCCGGAAGGTGACATGTAATTCCTACGCGCGAAATTTCTCGTTTATTTGCGTCGTACGCCCCTGATTTTACGTGCCTGGATGACCTAATCACTTAAATATATACCCATGCGTAGAAAAATAGATCTTTACAAAAACTTGAATTTGTTCGTTTGGGATCATTTTACAACAAACGAAACGACGATCCGACCTCTAGTTTTCGAGAAATCGAACCAAAAAGATTGACCAATCAGAGGTCAGAATGGGCGGGGCTTAGGTTTAGAAACAATTGGAAAAAATGGACGGTCTAATGCGCCAGAGGCCTTTGGCTCCGCGCCTGCCTCTGGGAACGAGATTGGGAAAGACTAGGACGGCATGTAGGCCTATTGTATGCCCACAGTCTCTCAGTTACATTAGTTCAGCTCTGAACGTAGGTCTCATTACACTCGCCAGTAATGCGTTCAGGTCCCGTGCCTTTCAATTCATGTCGAAACTACAATCTGCCCCAGTCAATTTTCGGGGCAACTTTTTACTGCTAAACGACCGCGTCAGTCCATGTGAACGCCTGAACAATGTAAATGAGAAAATAATACCTTGTTTACTTCGCTAGAACCAGTATGACCGACCCTATCCATGGCATTGGCCAAGTCGTCTATAGAAGACGGAGATGCATTTTTTAACAGCGTGTTATGTCGGTCATACTCGTTCTAGCGAGGTAAGCAAGGTCTTATTTTCTCACCAAGATGTTCATTTACATTGTTCACATGGACTGACACGCGGCCGTGTAGCAGTAAAAAGTTGCCCAGTAAAATTGACTGGGCAGATTCCATTTTCGACATGTATTGAATGGCACGGAACTGAACGTAGTACTGTCGAGTGTAATGAGACCTACGTTCAGAGCTAAACTACAGTTACATAAGCAATGGCCCAGAACTGCGCCGAACTTCTGACTTAAACATTCGGTATGGCCATTAGCAATAAGAACTTAATAAATGCCTGAATTTAGCGCCAGGAAAAAGGATTCGATCCATAAAAAAGAAAAGTTCAAGTTGAAAGGCGGTGAATTAACTTATTGTTAGGCCTATGTGGGGGTAGGTGTAGAAACAGTAGTCTAAGACACAATATGATGTTGAGTAAATATCCTTTATTATAAGTCAGTCTAAAAACATAATAATATAATGAACTAACTACTACGATTTCTCTGTGTCTAACTAAATCTCTCTCTACTAATCTCCACACATATGTACACCCCCCCCCCGCTATTCAAATAAATGAAAATACATGAGGTACTACTAGAGAACTAAACTGGTACTGTGATTGACAAATACAATATAAGGATAGCACTATATAAGCTTCCCCATCCTGAAGATGTGGCTTCCCATACAAATTTAATTATTAGAGAGGAAAACAAATAAGACAAATGTGATTGAAAAGATCATGCAACTACATAAACGTAAAATATATGAGTAATATATATGTAAATAAATCTTGTGATTTCATCACAAATAACCACTAAATGTCTGAGTTTTAAAATCAATGCTTATCTTGTCAAAAGTATGATAATCTTCGGGAATGCGTGGTTGGAACATCTGGACTTTGTCAGTTTTAGACTTGAATTGTTGACATTTTGTACACGAATGAAATCTTCTCAAACATATTTGGAAAATAAAATAATTTTCGCATAGTTAAATATGTACAGACTATGCCTTGGTGATTAGAGAGTTGAGTGTCATGATATATATTGGTGGGGTCGCGGCCCATACTTAAGGGTTTTGGTGAAGACGCCATGAAGACACCGTTGCGAATGTTACAATTTTCGAAGGGTTTTTGCCACGTGTGTACTGCGCCTATACTACGTTCATGGAGATTTTACCACGCTTGTCACGGTCATGGAGATTTTACCACGCTTATCTCGCGACCTTCGCGACCCACCACGTTCTCTCAGCTTTCCAGGTCATATGGCAGAACATTGGCGTTTGCTTTGAACATACTCAAGGCAAACGCCGTGACTCAGCGATCATTGGCGACCATGGAGACCACAGCACGATATCTCGCGTTTCCACCACGCTTATGGTGATCTTAGCACGATCTGAAAACATTTTTTGTCACCGTAGCAGCGCAGTAAGGACCTTTGCGACTCAATCACTTTTTCGCAGCATTTCTCATCATATGAGCATGTTTAAAACAAACGTCGTGGCTCGGCGATCATTGGCGACCATGGAGACCACAGCACGATATATAACGTTTCCACCACGCTTTTACCACGCTTATGGCGATCTTGACTAGCTCGGAGACCAATTTTTGTCGCAATAGGAGCGCAGTAAGTACGCAACCCCGGTCTGACGGGGGTATAACTTGAGAGTCAGAATCCTGAACTTCAATTCTTCCAATTCTTTTCTGCTTCTGATTCCAAACCAGAAGGTATTTTATCCACCGCATTAGATAATTTATTTCTCTTAATGTTAGAGTGAATGTCTGGAATTGAAATATTCCGTGCTTTGGCCCATCTTCGAGTAACTGGGCGATCGACAGGTTGTATAACGGGGTTAGAGATATTCGAAAATGAAAAAGATGTGGGAACCATACAATCAATTTCTGAATTATCCTCTAGAGGATTTCGAGAGAGAAAATGAACTAAAACTAGTTCACTGCCTTTCCTATAACCAATTTTGAAAGAGTAATGTGAAAGTTTAACAATTAGTTTTGGCAATCGAGGTGAACAAGGCCCATGTTTAGATTGCAATATTTGAACAATATCTGGATGAATGATCTACATAGGCATCATATTATACTCCTTTAAGAAGAGGATGGAAGTTGGTTATGTTGATTAGTAAACCAAAAAGTTCAAGTTCTGTAACACTATACCGTTTACATGCACTTGGTAATTTCTTAGAATAATAGCCTAACAAACTTTCCTTATTATTAATGATCTGAGTAAGATATGATCCTGTAGCAATACGTGAAGTATCACTATAGAGTGTGAAGCAACCATATTTACATGGCATATCTAATACAGGAGGTTGACAAGAAGCGATTTAATTTTGGTTCTTCTGTCCAGGTGAATACTGACTTTTTGTTAGAAATTTTGTGTAATGGTGCTAGAACTAACTGTAATTGTGGAAGAAAATTAGAAACATAATTAACGGCACCAATAAATCTACGTACATCTTTTGTAGTCTTGGGACGCGCAAGATTACGAATCGCACTACATCTGTTTGCAGGGGGTTGGACTGATACCAAACCATTGCTACTAATAACAATTTGATGTCCCATATAGGTGACATTATGTTGAAAAAAACATTTTTTTGGCGAAATTTTCAATCCATGCTTTATGAGTGCACTGAAATTTGTCTCTAAATGTTTCTGATGGGGAACCGATTCAGAACTAAACACTATTATGTCATCGTGATGGGCTTTACAATATGCTCTGCTGTTTGGTATTTCTGAAAGAATTTCATCAATTTTTGATTGAAATATAGCAGGTGAAACACTTAATCCTTGAGTAAGTCAAGATGAAATGCCAGTATATTGTCGAGCATTCTAAGATAATGGCAAAGAGAAAAATGCCGATTTTAAGTCAATGTAACTTAAAACAGTGGGCTGAGCATTACCAATGATTTTGGGTGTTTCTGACAATAGAGGAAAAGGATGATTCACCCTTTTAATGCGTGAGTTAAGGTGGCGAAAGTCAACGACAACTCGTTTTTCTTCTGAGTACCTACAGCTAAAATTCCCAATCTGACTAATTTTTCTAACTCGGCATCGATAACTTTTTTTTTTATCTGAATCAGAAACGTAATAGGGACGTATGTGAAAAGGATGTATTTGGCACCTCAATATCAATTTCTAAATTTGGGCACTGTCCTATCTCACCGGCGCTTTCCCGTGTTTGAGGCATTATCTTGGCGTTTCGGACTATTGGTTATTTTAAAAGAATCTCGAAAAGACCGTGTAAATGCCCCCTATCATGCACTGATGTGTCTTTGACTTTATTGTCTAACCGGAAATTTTCAAACTCTTTTCCAAGAAGATGTAAATCATCCGTATTTAAGTGAAAGACACATCTTTAGTTGAAGTGGCATGGCTACTAACATCAAAATAACACTGAGCTTTTGTTGCTAGCTGACTAACAGGGGTATTACCAGTACTTGACATTATAACGGCTTCCTGACATCGTTTTGGAAGAATAGCTATAAATTTATCTTTCAAATGTTGGTTATCTTAACCTAGCTGAGTGGACAATATTTGTAATTTTTCTTATTATCTTATGGAATAATTGCCTCATCATATGTAAATTGGGTGTAATTATTATATAACCCCAGCTGTGTTTTGGTTTCTGAGAACCATTCTAAAAAGAATCTTTCAAATTTCGGAGAGGTTTGAATGGAATTCCTTCGATTCATAATCGGGCCTCCCCTTTTAATGATTGCTTAAATAATGATGATTTTTTCAAACTCTGTGTCAATATTGATATTATGTTGCTCTAAATAATCTTGAAAGGACAAAAGTGGGCAAAGCCAAGGTCTCTGTTGATGGTTGCACCATCAAATCGATCTATGATGCAATCCATTATTGACATAAAATAGTTGAAAATATAGAAATACTGGTGAACAGGCCGGCAAACAGACATACATAAATCATATAGGAAATACTTAATTAAACATATTAATTAACAAAAGAAAATACTACACAACAAGAAAAATCATGCATAAATACTGTATATGTAAAATGACTATTCAGTCTGAAACTAGCCTAATGCAAAGAATGTTAATTGAGTCACTCGAGAAAAATGGGTGATAAAATGTAAGACAGTATCCTTAAAAATAAAGACAATATATCCTTAAAACTAAGACCCCCCCCCCCCCCCCACACACACACATCTGTGAAAATTGAGATGGTTAAGATATTATCTAGAATCTTGACTAAACACTATCTGTCACTGTTTGAATTTCATGAAGAAAGTTAGTTTGATATCCGGTCAGGTCAAAGAATGTGACATGATAAAATAGTTGGAATACACATTAAGATATGTAGTAAACACTAAGGTGTTTCACTTTTCATTTCTTGGGGAATTCCTATAAGGTTTCTATCCGCCACCGAAGTCCACTCGTGGTCAAACTTACACCATAATATTTTCAGAATTTTCTTGGCCAAAATGGCGACCGACGTCCATTTTTTCCAAAATGATGATTGTTTTCGTGATTTTCGGACGTTTTGAGCTTGAAAGATCACTTATAAAGGTCAGGTATGGCTTGTAATGTGCCTATTTTATGCTTTTCAGGTATGTAGACTCCATTCCCACTATCTTAAATTAGAATACAAGAATACGGAAATCCAAGATGGCGTCCCAAATCGTCTATTATCGTGACACGGAAACGCATTTTTCAAAGCCTATGTCATTCTGAATATCATTTTGGCCCTGATAATACATTTTGTACCCATAACATTCATTATTGGGGCAAAAAGGATGTTCAGAATAACAATTATCTACTTTTGGTTAAAAATGGTGAAAGGTGATGAGTGAAGGTCAAGCTCCGATGGAGTATATTCACCACACTATTAATCTGGCCAAACAATGGCTGAACCTGGAAATTGTTTACAAAATTTTTTATATGATTAATTTTAGTAGTCTAAGGTGTCCTCTTTCAAAATGTGCCGGGTGAACCTCGGTAACCCTTGAGCGTTTTGAGAAATTCAAGATGGCATCCAAGACGGCCGGCATTCACTAAATACACTAAAATCGTTCATTATGTTGTGGGGTGATTAATAATGGAAAAATCCTAAATGCCAGATAAAATGACCCTTTAACTCGTTAGCGGCAGTTGGGGTGATTATTTCACCAAACCAAATTATAGCTAGAGACAAACTATATTTCTGAACATAGGAGCATATGAGTGATACAATAAAACGTACATGCCTATCAGAAACTCGGCCCTGGACAGGAGGCACAAACTGTTTTTTGAATATATAAAAAAAGCCCAACAAATTCTACCCGTAAAACATGAAAATAACTAGGTTATATTCAGTTTAATCCTGTAGTCAAGTTTCTGGCTGCAACATGTGGCAGCACAAGCGCAAACTACTATAATCTAAGCCACTCTAGTGCAGCTACAAGCACACATACTACATGTCACTCTTGCATCCACATCTGACGAACTACGTGGCAGACTCCAGAGCACGTTGACCAATTGTAATTCTCCATTTAGTGTCCTTATCCAATCAATACAGTTCCGGATCACGTTCCTGTGGATTACGACCTTCCAGTCAACGTCACACAATAGCTTGGTGATGACATCTTTTTACGTTCCCTACACATGCATCATTCATTGAAACTAGACTACATGGTTTAGGTGGGGATGACGACGAAACATTTCCCGTTTTGGATGCCTATACACACACACACACACCCCAATGTGTTTCAGGCAGCGAATTGCAAGAGATCTGTCTATAACAGACTTCTTACAATAGAATCACCAATAGAGGAAATAACAACCGTTGACATTGGTTCATCTTCCGAGAAACTCATGTCCAGTAACATTGAAATCCTGTCAGCTCATTTTCTTACCGGATGTGACACAATTCTGTGCTGTTGCGTCGTGGCGAATTGAACAGCTTTGAAAGTGGTGAAAGCGTAATTGTATTCTCTCTAGACGCCCTAATAGACCTGTGCTTACACAGGCCACTCTACATAATATGTTAGCTGGTGGTTAAGCCCCCGTCAAACCGGAGTGGTGACCCTACTGCGCTCTGCGACCGAACGGCGGCCTGGAAATACACAAGGTCGTCGGCAAGCGTGAACACAACGCGGAAAAATGTCCCAAAATTACAACCTTAAAAAAGTCGCGTTCCTACTGCGACCTGTGCGTTTATATAGAATTCTCGCGGTGGGTTCGTCACGATCTCTTCGCGCTTATGGCGTTTCGATTGAGATCTATAAGCGGTCATCGTGAACCCGTGTCGCTCAACCACACGTCTTATCTGGACTACACGTGCGTTTCCACCACGTGATCACGGCGACTATGCAAGCTGGTTTGATTTTTTTTCGAAATTTCAAGATGACCTTTGAATCGTCCGTTTTCAAAGCAAGTCTTGCATGAAATGCATGGTCGCCATAAGCGAATAATGCAAGCTTGGTAACCGCGCCATGGTCGTATTAAGAACTCCATACACGTTGTGGGAACCTCATAAAATCGCCATATGCTTAAGAGGTAGCCCCATGAAGTCGTGATGCAGTCGCGCAACAGTGGTCGCTATGACAACGCCATAAGGACAACGTCAACGCGTGAGGGTTGTGGTGAAGACGCCATGAAGGCACCGTTGCAAATGTTACAATTTTCGCAGCGTCTTTTCCACGTGTGTACTGCGCGTGTGCTACGTTCATAGAGATGTTACCACGCTCATCGCGCGACCCTCGCGACCCACCACGTTCTCTCGGTTTTCAATGTCATATGACAGGACCTTGGCGTTTGCTTTGAACATACTCAAAACAAATGCCGTGACTCAGCGATCATTGGCGACCATGGAGACCACAGAACGATATCTCGCGTTTCCACAGCGCTCAGGGTGATCTTGGCACGCTCTGGAAACATTTTTTGTCGCCGTAGCAGCGCAATAAGGACTTTTGCGACCACATCACGTTCTGCAGCTTTCCAGATCATGTTCAAAACAAACGTCGTGGCTCGGCGACCATGGAGACCACAGCACGATATCTAGTGTTTCCACCGCGCTGTTACCACGCTTATGGCGATCTTGACTCGCTCTAAGACCATTTTTTGTCGCAGTAGAAGCGCAGTAAGGACGCAACACCGGTCTGACGGAGGTATTATGGACAAAAGTCTAGCAAATCGATGTCTGAAACACGCCTGAGGGTATGGACATCCAAAACTAGAAATGCATAGTCTGCATCCCCAACCAAACCATGTAGTCTTTCTCAAAGAATGATGCTTTAGCAGGGAACTTGATCCGGAACTGTTTTGCTGGGTGATGGTTATTAAATTGAGAACATTACTGCCGGCCAACTTGTTCCATAGTCTGTCATGTGGTCCTGGAGTTTCTGATAGGCATGCACATGTGTGTAGTTTTATTGTATCACTCGTATGCTCCTATGTCCAGAAATATAGTTTGTTTCTAGATATAATATGGTTTGGTGAAATAATCGCCCCCCAACCGCCTATAATGAGTTAAAGGGCCATAGTATCTGGCATTTGGCCACAGATCACTAATTATTTCCCCATTGACTTCAATGTTAATTCTCGTCTCTAAGACCGGATGTAACTTTTTCCCAAATATTCGTTGGGTAAAACGCTTTCTGCCACAGACGGAGCAACATATGGCAAACTCTTGCTCAAAAGCATGTATGAGGTTCTTCCCGAAAAACTTGAGATTGACAAGCTGGAAGTAGAGGCAGCTTACCTTGCAATTTTCGGCCCTCCCTTTCAACGTAACCAACCTCACAACTCTTGTATCCTTCCACCTCAAAATCATGAATATTCATCAAAACCTGGCAGAAAATGTATTTTCAAACCCTTTTCTTCGATTCTACACCAAAAACTCAACAAAAATCGCCATGCAAAGGGGGGAAAGGGAGAGAAATAACTTTCGCCTTTGTTTTGTACCCATGGATATTTGGTGAATATCCTATATAGGATTTTGCTATCATCTAATCGCCCTATAACATAATGAACGATCTTAGTGTATTTAGTGAAATGGCGGTGGTCTTGTATGCCATCTTGAATTTCCCAAAATGCTCAAGGGTTACCGCGGTTCACCAGACACATTCTGAAAGAGATCACCTTAGACTACTAAAATCAATTATATAAAAAACTTTGTAAATAATTTCCAGGTTCAGCCATAGTTTGGCCAGATTAATAGTGTGGTGAATATACTCCGTTTCACCTTCACTCATTACCTTCCGCCATTTTTAACAAAAAGTAGATAATTATTATTCTGAACATATTTTTGGCCCCGATAATGAATTTTATGGGTTCATCATCAGGATCAAAATGATGTTCAGAATAGTCTTTGAAAAATGCTTTTCCATGTCACTATAATAGACGATGTTGGGTGCCATCCTGGATTTCCGCCATCTTGGATTCTGACAATCCCATTTAAGATAGTGGGAATGGACTCTACATACATGAAAAGCATAAAATAGACACATTACAAGCCATGTGTGACCATTATAGGTGATCTGTCAAGCTCAAAACGTACGAAAATCCCGAAAATAGTCGTAATTTTGGAAAGAAAATTCTGAAAATATTGTGGTGTAAGTTAGAAATTCCAAAAAAGTGAAAAGTGAAACACCCTAGTAAACACGTACACTGCCTCAGAAAAAATGTTGACCAAGCACTTTAAAATAAGTCCACCGATCACACTGTCACTCAGATCATGAATTTGCAAGAAAAATGTTAAATTCCGCATAAAGTTGCTGTGAAAAATAAATAATCTTAGTATCGCTAATATTTGGGACCTATAGAAATTGACACAAGTGGTTCGCAACGCATATATTACTGTAATATGAATGT
Source organism: Patella caerulea (assembly GCA_036850965.1). Taxonomy (NCBI): domain Eukaryota; kingdom Metazoa; phylum Mollusca; class Gastropoda; family Patellidae; genus Patella; species Patella caerulea. The sequence goes on along the minus strand of JAZGQO010000001.1, from coordinate 39,917,778 downwards.
ATATAAACTGATTTACATTCAATCGTTTCCGTTTTTACTCTAATTTCAAAACAGTTATCTTCGGCGAAATAAGCTACCATTCTCAATCGAATGCAAATTTCTATAGCTGGTTATTCCAGTCTACATACGCCGTTTGATTTGTAGTCTCTATCATCCAAACAAATATTCTACGAATATTAGTCTGGATGGGTCCTTAAAATTTGATGGAAAGTAGGTCATTGTCTGGATTATCCAGTCCTTTATGTAACAAAATACTGAACAATAATACTCTCTAAAATTATGTTTGTAAAGGTTTTAATTGAAATGCTAATTTTCTCTCATCAACAATCAAACGTATGGCTTCTCTCACAATATCCTTAATTCTTCATCGCGATTCATGTTTATTCCCCGTCTCTATTTCGTTTCTAATAATAGATGTGCCAAGTGAATTGTGGGATATATTTCCAGACGAAAAGCACTCGGCGAACCTCGGAAGATTTCGGGAATCTAAACTCGGCTGTATGATGAATTCCGCCATATTGGAACTACTTTAAAGGTCCCGGATGAAACATGGCTGCGCCCATTCCAAACACAAGTTGGCGACCTATTTGGCTAGCTACCTATTCGACCGATCCAGCTGTAAGATAATGACGAAATTACACTTCTATTCTGAGCTGAAGGAATGGATAAAAAATAATATATTCTACTTTCATTTGATTAACATAACGTTGGATTTTATTGGTTGATAAATAGAGACTGTTGTCTTTACTCTAAACAGGTTTCCAACGAACAGGTTGCAGCTCGATCGGTCGAATAGGTCGCTAGCCGAATAGGTTCCCAATTTGTGTAATAGCGTCAAGTTTTCCTGTAAAAGTAAACCGGTAGCCCCATCGCAAATGTATGGGCCTAGGTACATATCACTTACTGTCATACATCCGAGACTAGATGTAGTCTACGTAGTTTACGGAATCTGTCGAGATTAGCCGAGTGGACGAAAAGGTCTCATTGCCCATGCGTAACCAGGAGTTGAGTTTTTATGTGGTAGATTATCCAGTAATTTTCGTCCAAAATTGACAACGGACCCAGACCCTCCGTACGTTGAAGACTAGGGGGTTCTGGGTGACCGAGACTATTTGGTTTGGTGCAATGTTTCTAGCCTCCTTAGACGTATGTAGGCCTAAACCGAAATTTGTTGTGGCATTTCAGGTTCTGCCCCCTATATATTCATCAAGCCCGTGAGCCTATGTAGAGTACTATATAGACCCTTCTACAATATACGTCCACATTCCTGCTTTGATTGATATGGTACTTTGTCAAGAAGGCTAGGCGTTGAGGGTCGTACACCAACATCAATAATCCATACAGAATTGTGCCTTCATAACGCCAAAGGCAAAAAGTGGGCGTGGCTCTGCCCCTGGGGGTCGGGACATTCATCAAAATCAATAGTGGACGCCCTCAGGCTATAAGGAATACATAAGCCAAGTATCAAGATGATTCATTCAGCATTGCGGCCTGTAAACGACAAACACAAAAATTGGGCGTGTCTTGCATGTGTGAGTCGGGACATACAGTTGACGTCCTTAGGCTATGTGGAATACATATCCCAAGTTTAAAGACGATCAATTAAGAATCGTGGCCTGTAGACAACACACACAGACACGAAGTAAAAATGGGCGTGGCTCTGCCCCTGGGGGGTTAGGAAATCACCAAAAAAATAGGGGTCATCTTTAGGGTATAAGGAATAGGTTTGTAAAGTTTTAAAAGGATCTGTTAAGAATTGCATCCTGTAGGCGAACACAAGACACAAAAGCATTGGGCGTGGCTCTGTCCCAGGGGGTCCGGCATGCACCAAAAATAATAGTGGTCAGCCTTAGGGTATAAGGAATAAGTATAAAAAAAAGTTTTCAAGACGATCGATAAGAATGAATAATAATTGTGGCCTGTAGGTGACACACAGACAAAAAAATGGGCGTGGCACTGTCCCTTGGGGTCGGGCATGCACCAAAAACAATAGGGATCTTCCTTAAGGTACCAAGAATAAGTATTCAAAGTTTCAAGATGATACATTAAAAAATGCAGCCTGTAGACGACAGACAAACAAATACAAGAAATGGGTGTTGCTGTCCCACGGGGGTCGGGCATGCACCCAAAACAAAAGGGATCATCCTTAGGGTATAAGGAATAAGTATTTTAAGTTTCAAGATGACCGATTAAGAATTGTGGCCTGTAGGCGACACACAAAAAGAAAATGGGCGTGACTCTGCCCCTGGGGGTTGGGCATGCACCCCAAATGATTGGAATGTTTCTTAGGGTACAATGAATAAGTTTCAAGATGATACGTTAAGAAATGTGGCTTGTAGACGACAAACAAATAAATACAAGGAATGGGCGTGGCTCTGCCATTGGGGGTCGGGCATGCACCAAAAAACAATACGGATCATCCTTAGGGTGTAAAGAGTAAGTATACAAAGTTTTAAGAAAATCCAGTTAGAATTGCTGCCTGTAGGCGACACACAAACACACAAAAAGAAAATGGGCGTGGCTCTGCCCCTGGGGGTTGGGCATGCACCCCAAACGATAGGGATCATCCTTAGAGTATAAAAAGTAAGTATGCAATTTTTGAAAAAAATCCAACAAGAATTGCGCCCTGTAGGCGACACAAAGACACACAAAAGAAAATGGGCGTGGCTCTGACCCTGGGGGGTGGGCATGCACCCCGAACGATAGGGATGTTCCTTAGGGTACAAAGAATGTGTATGCAAAGTTTCAAAATTATAAGTTAAGAAATGTGGCCAGTAGACGACAAACAAACACATACTAGAAATGGGCGTGGCTCTGCCCCTGGGGGTCGGGCATGCACCAAAAGCAATAGAGATCTTCCTTAGGGTATAAGGAATACGTATACAAAGTTTGAAGAAAATCCAGAAAGAATTGCGCCCTGTAGGCGACACAAAGACACACGAAAAGAAAATGGGCGTGGCTCTGCCCCTGGGGGTTGGGCATGCACCCCAAATGATTGGAATGTTTCTTAGGGTACAATGAATAAGCCTTCAAAGTTTCAAGATGATACGTTAAGAAATGTGGCTTGTAGACGACAAACAAATAAATACAAGGAATGGGCGTGGCTCTGCCATTGGGGGTCGGGCATGCACCAAAAAACAATACGGATCATCCTTAGGGTGTAAAGAGTAAGTATACAAAGTTTTAAGAAAATCCAGTTAGAATTGCTGCCTGTATGCGACACACAAACACACAAAAAGAAAATGGGCGTGGCTCTGCCCCTGGGGGTTGGGCATGCACCCCAAACGATAGGGATCATCCTTAGAGTATAAAGAGTAAGTATGCAAATTTTGAAAAAATCCAACAAGAATTGCGCCCTGTAGGCGACACACAGACACACAAAAGAAAATGGGCGTGGCTCTGACCCTGGAGGGTGGGCATGCACCCCGAACGATAGGGATGTTCCTTAGGGTACAAAGAATGTGTATGCAAAGTTTCAAAATTATAAGTTAAGAAATGTGGCCAGTAGACGACAAACACATACTAGAAATGGGCGTGGCTCTGCCCCTGGGGGTCGGGCATGCACCAAAAGCAATAGAGATGTTCCTTAGGGTACAAAGAATATGTGTGCAAAGTTTCGAGATTATAAGTTAAGAAATGTGGCCTGTAGACCACAAACAAACAAATACTAAAAATGGGCATGGCTCTGCCCCTGGGGGTCGGGCATGCACCAAAAACAATAGGGATCTTCCTTGGAGTATAAGGAATAAGTATACCAAGTTTGAAGAAAATCCATGAAGAATTGCGCCCTGTAGGCGAACCACAGACACACACACACACACACACACACACACACATACACACACAGAGACAGGGGCGACGGCATAATACGTTCACATTATGAATGTGGACGTATAAAAAGGGAAAATTTAGAATTTTATTTGTAGGTGTTGCGCACATTTAAAGATATATGTTTATTTACAAATAAGGGCCCCATTTTCAAATACTGTCCCGCCAATGGTTGCGTACTCTATCCCGAAGATGCGTGGATGTCTCCTTTATGTAGAATTTTAAACACTCATCGTACGTCAAGACATATATTATCATTATGAGATTTCATATTGTCGTTGATGCTAAACGCCAAGTTACGAAAGTTATATTTGTTATTTGGCGTTATATGGCCTCAGTCGCAACGTTTACATCGAAGATCCAGGCAGTTGGATAGATAAAAACCGGACCTTGTTATAGATGAATTGAATTTTGCTTTGGTTTGGCGGCTGTCTTTGTCATTTAATGAATTGAGCATTATCAAATTTCGTTCTGATGTTGTCGTTTGATGCCAGGAGTGACCTGCTCTCGTGCATTGTTTTAAAAAAGTTAGGATGTTGAGGGTTATGAATAGCGACAAAGTCTTTTGCTTCAGTGTTTGGATATCAATTGCCAAAGCCTTATTTATCCCAACTTCTATTACCTCAAGGGGGTAATGCTGTTTCAATATATTTTGTATCTGTTACTTTAGAATACACATCCGTTATAAGGAGTTCTCTCCTTCATTTCACTAGAACGTCCAAGAATGCGATTTGCAGATCGTTCGTTTCAATTGTGAATTTGATATTTACATCTAAATCATTAATTATTTTTTGCTAATCTGCAATGTTGCCAATTAGTTCATTCTGAATCTAAATATTATCTGTAATCCACACCATGTTCAATTTCTGTGGCGATATTCTAAAGAATTTATTGCAGTGGTATGGTGGCTGATTGGTATTATAAAGTTTAACGTTCTACAGGGCTAATGAAGACGGGCTTACGCCATACAGTGTGCTACGGTCTATTCTTATACCGAATTCCAACTGCCAATGGACATTTTACGTGCATGCCAATTTTCCCCCGTAACTCGGTTTTTCGTCCCACCCGAACTACTAGCTAGGTAGCTGTGCTTGTCGACCCCTCTTTCATTCACCTCTGACAAGGGTAAATCACGTGGGAAAATCTCGATGAACTTTGTCGGCCAACACCGGGAGGGAATCCGCAACCTCCAGGCTAACGAGTCTTTTACTCAATTAGTCACCGTGGCTCCAGGAGCAGTAAGATATTAAACCCAATTTCATTTCATTTCCCTATTTTTCTGCATCAACCGGACTATTGAAGAGTGGTGTAACAGAAATTTTCAACGGAGAGAGAGAGAGAGAGAGAGAGAGAGAGAGAGAGAGAGGTAACGTCCACTCGACACAAACTAGGTTATTTCGGGACTTACGTATGGACTCTATTCGTTGTCACGTAATAGCGGGAATCGGAACTACGGATTTTATAACAGAACTTATGATTTCGCGTGCACGCGGTAAACCACAAGACCAGTCAACCCTCTCCCCCTGCCGTTGCTAGACCCACCCGTGTTTTGTTTTTAATCATATGAACCCCACCAGGAAGGAGCCCATCGGTAAAATAATTTCCTTTGATGGAACACTAGAATGTGACTAAGGATATTTTTATAACATTACAAATCCCTATAATACCCTTAAATAATATTATAAAATAAATTAAGTGTATTTTATATAAACATACTTACTTATATCTTTGAATGTGAAATTTTATTTTATATTCAGTAATTCAAATAACAAAAACTATCTTTAAATGATCGAAAAGCAAAATGTTTATTGTCGTAGTAAAAAAATCATTATCTTATCTGGATTTAAACCCCCTAAAAGTATTTATTGTCACAGATCTTATCAGGATTTTGATAGAACAGTGGATTTTGTTAAAACAGACTAACTGTAAGTATAACAGGGTTGAATGTAACTTGATTTCAATGAATATTTAACGCACAATGTCATAATTAGCGAACAAAAAGGATCCACGTTAAGATTAGTATTTGTAAGACGATTCATTGACATTGTTGAGCTTGTTTTATAAAGATCATATCATTAACCTTTAACTACTCAGCTCAACATTCTGTTACATTTCTTTTTCAACGCTAGACTATCACGTTTTCGAACAACAAATAGTGTTTTTTTGTTTTAATTTTACAGAAAATGAAGGCATTGCGAGCTGTTATAGGTTTTTTCTTGGTTACTGCCTGGATTCACACCACACACTCATCCTGTTATATAGATCTAACTAAACATAAAATTGGTAAACAGCAACTTTTATCACTTTAATCACCAGTATACCCAATGAGTCGATTATTTATACGCACATACGTATACCAATAATCAAGGTGTAACAGCAGAGAACCTCCCATTAAGACCGACAGCGCCTTTGGTCATGTTGCTTACGTTTCCCCGTCAGTCAATGATGGGACAGTATGACATAAAATGACATCCCAGGGGAATCGCGTAAAATCTTTTTCGGGCATCTCTCCTAAAATAAGTGATTCAGCAAAGAGAAAAGGTCTAAGCTAGAACCAACTTGCGCGATTTTTATCAATCTAGTCTCACATAACAATCAAATAACTTATTTTGCTATTTTTTCGTTCTATGGTATGTTTAATTAACTTGAAGTGAATGGTGTGGTAAAACAGTTTTGTGCACACGCCGATAAGGAATTAGAAGTGGGCGAAAGTTATAGGACAGATGATTGTTTTCAATGTCATTGTGATAAATACGGAATGCAATGCTGTGGGTATGTCATATAATATTTCTAAAACTTTTCTAAGTTTAACTTCCAACTTCACCCCTTTTTTTAAAATATTGACATGTTATAAAGGACGACAACGGTATAAAAGTATTGATACGTAACTATCTGGCATCTCACCATTCTGAAGTAGGTCTCCACATAGTCGGGACACAACTCTCAGACCCGTGACCATTTTTCGGGAACGTAATATTTTCTATGTTTTGTTGGTTGCCAGACTCATTTGGGATAGTTTCCAATTCATCTCTCAAACGGTTAATCCAATTGGCGCGAAAATATTCTTTCAAAGTGCATACGAATTGAGCATTTTCGCGACTACATACCTACACGATGACATTTAATAATAACAACCATCAACAATCCTTTCTTTATTAAAGCTAACAGTGACATAATACTTTAAAGTGCATTATAATGTATTATCAAAGCTGAAATATATGAGTGATAAGATTCATGGGTGTCTGGAAAAATTCATTGTTGATATCATTATATGTGTAGGTCTGTAGTCGCAAAAACGTGTAATTTGTGTATGCTGTCTCCTTTAAAAGTAGTTATATCAGCTTGGATAAGTCACAGAACAAGCATGTAGGATTTTTTCAAGTGCACCCCAACCCTTTCGTTTCCATTTCAATTTTGCACTTTTTCAGAGAATATTTGTCGCGTTTCGACAAGTGCACCCCAACCCTTTCGTTTCCATTTCAATTTTACACTTTTTCAGAGAATATTTGTCGCGTTTCGTGGGTTTTCACACACTGCTAAAAACCTCTACGCGCAAGCGAGTTATTAAATTAAAATTGGCCCTGAAAAGACCTAGTTTGTTTAAAGTAGACGTTAAGCCCCATTGCTTTCAATATTATGTGAGTGTTTCATATTACATACTACTTTGTTTTAAAAACAGAGTTGGTCATGCTGCTGGTGTAATGGTAGTAAAAGGTTGTCTACAGAAGAAGTATGATAATTGTTGTTATCAGTTTTTTGATACTTTAACTGGAGGTAACTGTACAGATCTGTACTGTCCACCACCATTTAAAAATCTATAAAAAAAACACATGAATTACTATCAATAAAACAATAGGGTGTTCTGAAAGCGTACATGCGAATACCAATTAATCAAATACCAAGACTGTTATTTTATTTATATTTATAATAATGTCAAAAGGATGGATGACGGAACGGGTTTAATCATTATAATCTCTACAGCCTTCATTCACGAATATATCATGACATCCAACAAAATCAAAACTTGACATTTTCACACTTGAATCAAACTTTTCTCATGAACCCTTTCTCTTAAATATTATTCTTTGAAAGACCCCCCCCCCCCACACACACCTCCGAAAAGAAACCCACTCGGGACGCTGAATATCGATAGAGTTATATTGTTTAAAGATACGCATACTCCGCACAGTATTGCGTTTGATTAGAGGTAATCCAACTATACACTGGTATTATGAGTGGATATTGTTGTTTTAAATTTTGATTTGTCAGTAGTCCGTCTACCAACCAATCACTAGCTGCCAATATTGGACCAAATAATTTACATAACGTTACGTCATGACTCACGATTTTATTATGCCGATTTAACCCGTGCATAGCAGAATACTGCAGTAAAACTAATTGCGTGACAAACGAGGCTATCAAGTCGAATGAAATGTAAACAATGCTGTTTGGAAACGAACATACTTTCACCGTTTTTAATACCTTAAATCACTGTCCAAAGTTTTAGGGAAGACCCAGATTAAACGAAGGACTGTCATGTTGCTGTACTTAAGTGATAGCTTTCATTGAAAAGAAAGAATAGACACACTCCCGCATAAGTTCAAGAAACAGACGCTATTCCAGCAACGGTCAGAGAGGGATTTCTCGGGCCATTGCGTCAGGAATATGAAAGATACGTTGCCGCGTACAAACTGGGTGATAATTTGATGATATATTTGGACTAATAACATATTCCAACTAATAAATTTATCATAAATTTGCTCCAAATCCGTCTCAAATAATTGTAATTGCCAAGGAATATCCAGCCATAAAAACTCGATCAAAAGAGGTCATGTTTGTCTCACGTGACTTACCTTTCGGGTGCGCAGGCGGGGGAGAATTCATTGCATACACAAGACGATGTTGTCTTAGTCGCTGACTATCTGTTACAAACATCGAATCCTAATTGAATTCCCGGGTAATCCATAACCAGACACAAAAATTAAGGGCCAGAACTGTAAAACTATTCATCTTATTTTGCCGAAAAGAAATAGAAGTTTCAAGAAAATTCCATAATAACCGCGACCTTGATCATGGTAACAAATGGTCACACTGATCAGTAGTGAATATTCGCTATAGTAGGGTCACAACCCCAGATCCGTGACCATTTCCAGGGGAACAGGGTTTGATGATGGTTTCCGCTAGAAGGGACCCTAGTGATGTCATATGTAGTTTGCTACCTCTGAAATCTACGGGCTAACTTCAGGAGAGCAGAAAATCCAATATGGCCGCCAAAAAGGTCCAAAATTCAGTCTTACGGATATATTTCAACGAAATAGCCACCAGACAAATGGTTAATCGAAAATGGCAACCAAAATCCAAAATGTTTTTGTCAATGATTTGTTACATATTTATAATACATGTCCAACACAATTTTAGAAATATTAAATACTAGTTTAGCCTGTAATGTTCAACTAATATCATCATTTCCAAAACTTGATACTGTGATGTCTTCCATGTTTTAACATAAGTCTTTAAAGGGGTCTCTTGTCCATTTCTTATTTCAATAGCCGTCACACTGATCAGACCTTCTGATCCCGTCTTCACTTTAATACCACTCTAACAAAACAACGGAAACAGGTATCTTGTCTTCGGTAAACAAAACTCCTTATTACCGGGAATTTAGTTTTCAAAGAGCGGGACACATTTAAACAGGCCTTTCGCAGAAACTTGCTGCTTGAATAATGTCTGTACCGTTACTCCCACATATAGTCCTATTGAGGAAGTGTCAAAGTCTTGCGAACTTTGTGGGGAAGAATGTTTTGAAGATAAATCTGGTATTTCGCGAAGCACTTATAGCAAAATTAAAGACCATGCTTTAAAATGGGTGAGACTAGACATATTTGGTACGACCCACAAAATAGTAAATTGGAAAAGTGGTCCAAGAGCTTTTTTTCCCCATGCAAAATGCAGGAAAGCAATTAGCAGATCACGGGAGGTGGAACAAGCACATAAAGATCATTGGCAAAATCCAACCCAATAAAAAGAGCGAGACTGGATTTTTTTCTCGTTTCAGAAAATTTTATGAATGTCATCTCTGGTCCAAAGATAGAGTCAGGTTATCGCACTGACCATTCAACAATAAGTATTTCTGTAAATCTATCTTCCAACAAACGCGGAAGGGGGTACTGGAAATTCAACTCATCCTTGCTATATGATTTCAAATTCGTTAACATGATAAAAGCAGAGATATATGAAATAAAACAAAAATATGCAGCGTTAGTCTATGAGAGAGAATACGTTAAAAACTCCCAAAATGATATAGAATTAACAAATGATGACCAATTGTTTTTTGAGATGCTGCTACTACACTTAAGAGCAAAAACTATTGCGTATGCATCTTATAAGAAAAAAATAGAGTTAAACAAGAAAAAGAAATTTAACAAAAAATAAATTTAACAAAAAGTCTAATAGAAGAAAATCCAAACAGCCAGAAATTATTTGAAAATTTGAGATACTTAATGCAAAATTAGTTGGTATCAGAAATGAGAAAATGACAGGTGTTATGATAAGATCTCGTGCAAAATGGTATGAAGAAGGAGAGAAATCGTCAAACTATTTTGCAAATCTTGAAAAGCGAAATTTTACAAACAAAAGTATTTTAGAACTTGAAAAAAATGATGGAGAAACAATCAAAGATCAGGCTAAAATCTTAAATGAAGTAAAAAATTTCTATCAAAATTTGAATGAAACTAAAAATATGACTAACGATAATACAAATCTATCCGAACTTTTGAATCACTGCTCATTTAGAAAACTAACAGACTTAGAAAAAGAAGGTCTTGAAGGTCAAATTACACAAGACGAAATCCTGACAGCACTAAAACAAACAAAAAATAATACAAGTCCTGGCTAAGATGGATATAGTATTGAATTTTTTAAAAAATTTTGGAAAGATATTGGAAAGTTTCTGTTAAGGGCAGGGAACTATGCCCTCCAAAAGAGGCAGTCTCTCTATAACACAGAAAAGGGGAGTAATTACATGTCTACCGAAACATGGAAAAGCAAGAAACCATATTAAAAATTGGAGACCGATTTCTTTACTTAGCGTCACTTATAAGATTTTCTCATCTTCTATAGCAAACCGATTAAAATCAGTTCTAGATCACATTATTTATGAGGACCAAAACGACTTTATTTCAGGGTGATTTATAGGCGAAAATACTTGGTTGATATTTGATACTATGTTAGATGCTCAAATCCAAAACAAATCAGGAATGCTCTTAATGATTGATTTTGAAAAGGCGTTTGACTAGATATCATGGAAATTTATCAGCCTGCTTTAATCTTGGAAGAGGCTGTCGACAAGGCGACCCCCTATCGCCATATCTCTTTCTGCTCTGCACAGAGGTGCTAGGCATTCTTATAAGAAGCGAAAACTCAATACAGGGTATAACTTTATTCGAAAAAGAATTAAAACTTTCACAATATGCCGACGATACAACTCTTCTTTTAGATGGCTCCGAAAGATCTTTAAGATCAGCACTAAAAATCCTAGAAACCTTTTTCAGTCTTTCAGGACTAAAAATGAACATTGAAAAAAACAAAAGCAGCGTGGATAGGTCAGAAAGCAAAAACCAATGAAAAAATATGTAAGGATATTGAAGTAGATTGGACTGATACCTTTACTTACCTAGGCATCAAATACAGTGTTGAACTACATGATATAACAGTTATGAATATTGATAGCAAAATAATTGAAATAAAGGAACTTCTCAATAAATGGAGACAGAGATCACTTACAATCTTAGGAAAAATATGTGTTCTAAACACTTTAGTAATCCCAAAGTTAAACCATTTGCTAATGTCATTGCCCAATCCAACAGATAAATACTTTAAAGAAATTGAAAGGTTAATGTTCAAATTTATTTGGGGTAAAAGCAATGATAAGATAAAAAGAGATCAAATGTCCCAAACATATGATATAGGTGGTCTGAAAATGACAAACATAAAAACATTTACTAAATGTCTCAAACTAAGCTGGATAAGGCGCTGGTGGAGCCAGAATAGTTCATGGACACTATTCCCAGACCAATATTTTGGAGGTATCGGGGATATCCTTAAGGTAGGCCCGAAATATATGGCAGAATTGGCCTCATCTACAGATAACCCATTCTGGAAAGACGTCATTTTGGCATACCATGAGCTCCATTTTTCTAAAGCTATTTGAATCAAAAATTGAATATAATAAAAAAAAAAAAAAGAAAGTTAAATGGATATTGGTCAGGAGATTAATGATGAAACTTGGAAGAAGAAAATTTTAAGGATTCCATGGAAATGCACTACCGAGATTAAACTTATAGAATTCCAATATAAAATGGTAAACAGAATTCTAGCCACTAAAACATTCTTGTTCAAAATCAAAATAACAGAAAATAATCTATGTTCATTTTGTGAACAAGTACCAGAAACACTTGAACATTTGTTTTACTCCTGTTCTATCTCACGAAAACTGTGGATGGATTTAAAAGAGTGGTTACTAATATTGCAAGATAAGGACTACTCTAAAGCTAACGTTCTATTAGGAAACCCTAATGCATCCACTTTATGGAATCATGTTATTTTAATAACAAAATATTATTTATATAGATGTACTAAAAATGATTCAAAACCATCATTCAAAGTTCTCTTAATTGAAGAATATTACATACTTGAAAAGTTTACGTGTCAGAAAAATAACAAAATCGAAAAATTCCAACAAAAATGGGATCCTTTAACTGAAAATATTAACTTAATATAGTGCCTGTCTACAGTCCATGTGAGAGTATTAGAGATATATCATCTCAAATTTATGTAATGTCTAGTATGTTGATGTGAACATTACAGTAATTTTCCTTGGGTCTTAAACAGGTGGATGTTTAGTAGATTGACTCTCTTTTCAGCTTATATTCAATGTATATTATCTACTACTGAAGCATGACAAAGTAACATTTCTTTTCAGATTTCAAACAGGAAAACGTAATGTTTACTGAACTATATTACTAAAATATTATATTGAAACATGAAATTGTATAACTTGGTTTGTACATGTACATATTTCAACAATAAAATTAAAAAAAAAAAAAAAAATAAAAAAATAAAGATCATGAAAAGCAGAATGAATTTGAAGAGATCATTTCCTGTTATGAAGTGTCTGATGATGCTTCGCCAGAAGCGTCTGGGACCTTTCGAGTTTCACGATCATCTTTAGGTGTTCTGCATGATAAAAATCTCTGTATTTGGTGTATTGAACAGAGCGACACAAAACATACTAACTCGTGGGAAAACAGAGAATGTCTGGCTGGCAAATCTCGACAGATTCGGTAAACTACATCTAATGTCGGATGTATGACAGTAAGTGATATGTACCTACGCGCATACATTTGCCATGCGGCTACCGGTTTACTTTAACAGGAAAACTTGGCGCTATTACACAAATTGGGAACCTATTCGGCTAGCGACCTATTCGACCGATCGAGCTGCAACCTGTTCGTTGGAAACCTATTTAGAGTAAAGAAAACAGTCTCTATTGATCAACCAATAAAATCCAACGTTATGTCTATCAAATGACAGTAGAATATATTATTTTTTATCCATTCCTTTAGCTCAGAATAGAAGTGTAATTTCGTCATTATCTTACAGCTAGATCGGTCTAATAGGTCGCTAGCCAAATAGACCGCCAATTTGTGTTCGGTATGGACGCAGCCCTGATTAATCCGTGGCCTTTAAAGTAGTTCCAATATGGCGGAATTCGTCATACAGCCGAGGTTAGATGTAGGCTACGGAGGTTACGGAATCTGCCGAGGTTTGTTTAGTGGTCGCTACAATCACTTATAGGGATGACATCGACGCGACCAAAAATATTAACTTTTTTCTTCCGACAAATTAAATTCTAAAACATTTTTCAGAGAAATAAATAAAGACGTTTTAAGTATTTGGAGATAAAAATTATTTCCTAATCGGTGTAAATGGATTGTAAAGTGATTAAAAGACAACATTCTGCCTGATTCATTAACGTCTTATTTAAACAATACACGCACAATTGAGATATTAGAAGACTTTTGTAATCCCCTGTGAGACAGATTGACAAGCGGTCGCGACAATTAGTTTGGGTCAAAAATGGATGTGAACAGGTTTGACAAAAAGGTACGTGTAATTTCTGTCTTATGTCTTCAGCCATATAAAATAATTTAAAAAAAAATCAAACGCGTTATTCTAAAAAAAAAGAAAAAGCAGTGTGAACAAGTTTCGACAAAAAAAGATACATGTGATTTTTGTCTCACTTCTTTAGGCAAATATTAAAAGCAATCCATCAGTCAATAATTTTGTTATTTCAACGAAAAAAATATTATTTTTCACTTATTTATTTAAACATCAAGGGATCAATAGCATTTTGAGATGAAACACGTGCGAAAGATAATTTCACAGAAGCGTTTTTTTTTATTTGCGAAGACAAATTTAGGAGTATAGATTGAAACTGTAAAAACAGTTTGGTAAAGACTGTATTATAATGTTACCCACTAGCACATATTATATAGCACATTTACCGGAGTGGAGAAGTCGACATTTTGCTAACTTGACCAACGTGCTTCGGATGTACAAAGCAGTGGGCCAGTCCCGCGTTTTAAATGGGCAGTAATGTATTATCGATGGCGGGGGGGGGGGCTATGAGTTAAGTGCACTTGGACAGCACAATCTTTTATCGAATGACTGTCCTGCACTATTAGCAAGGGGAAACCGCACTGGATCGAACCCGGACCTTAGAGGTAGTGAGCCAAGGTTTTACTCCATGGGTCAGTTTATAGACGTCATGTCACTAAAATTGTTTATAAGAATGACCTGATAAACGCGATCGGCAGTGTATTCTAGGACGTCTAGAAAATAAGATAAATTCGTTGCGCCCCTTCAGGTTGAGATGAGAAGGCGCCCGTCTCCAAGCCACATACGCTCACACAGCAAGCTAGAGGTCAAAGCCGGACTTTAGTACTTACTATATATGGAGCGAAATTTCCCCCATAATTCTAAATCCTAACCTAGTAATGCGTATGCTAATATGCTTACTTCTATGTGTGTAACTTCTTACAAATGTTAAATTGGCTATTTAAACATGTAAAAATGCTAATTTACATTACTTATTTCTTAAATATTGCAGTTAGAATTTGTATTTTGTTCTCTTTCCATTATTAGTTTTAATTTATCGTAGTCTGTTTAGTTTCGTTAACATTTTGACATCTCACAAATGTTGCGCGGTAAAGCTGTCATAATTCTAAGCCAAATTTTGCTAACAGACGGCGCTGTTTACAATTGTATGGGGGCTGATTGGGGACATGCAAAATCTCGCCCTTTTCATAACCCGACATAGACGAAACTCATAAACTATTCTATATATGTTTAAAATATATAAATAGGATTCTCTGTCGTGCATTTATCATAATAATACTGCTAAATCGACCGATTTAGCATATTGTGTTTCTAAAAGAACAATAAAATATATAGTAAGAACTAATAACGTCATGCATGGGAGTGAATAAATAAATATAAATACGTAATCATTTTTCGGTCTCGGGTTCGCTGTCGGTGTTGGAAGAGAAAGTCCTTCGGGTTTTCCACGGGTTTAACGTCCTATATTCTTCTGCACCTAACCTGGGCTAAGGAAAGATGGGCATACGCTATCATTGGTATAAGTTTATTGATTCCAAATAATTTACAGACATGGCAACATTAATTGGGGGGGGGGGGGGTCACGGTGGCTGAGTAAGTAGGACGCTGGCTCGCTAGCCTGGAGGTCGAGTGTTCGATCCCTGCATTGGCCGAGAAAGTTCATTCAGATTTTCCGTAATGCCCCCCCCCCCCCTAATCAGTGATGCAGGACGGGGGGGGGGGGCTGGCAAGAACAGCTGTCTCGTGTACGTATAAGATCCCTTGACAGTTGAAATTCGATTTAAGAGTAGGCTGTAGTGCCGCTGTCCGAGCACAATTTCCCTCATAGCACACTGTATGGCGTATTAGCTCAGTTCGGAGCAGAACAGTATCATGTTAAACTCCATTTCATTTCGAAACATTAAAATATAAGAGGAGAGGGGCGGTGGCAATTACCCCGGAACCCCTCAACGGGCGCATAGTATAGAAATTTGACAGGGTATAAACAATGTAGAACTATACCATTTTTAAATTCGTGCATAATAATGGCCCAATCCCCAAAACCCCTACCTCCAGACACAAAACCGGTGATTTAGAAATGGAATAAAGTTTAACACCCTGCTATTATGCACTGACTATGCTAATCAAGACGGGGAAACGTCATGAAGTGTGCAATTTCTGGGGATTTTGTACGGACAGGGGCGCTATGGCCTACTCTTGGTGACGTAATTGGGTTTTCGTCCCATGAAGACATAGTTCCTTGTCAGGCACTAACAGGTGGAAAGCGAGCCGGAAACCCGAGATCTCCTGGTTACCGAGCCAGTGACTTACTCACCGAGGCACCGCAACTCCCGATGATTTGAAAGCCTGGCCCGATATAGGTAACTTCAATAATATCATAAATACTTTATTTGTGTGCGTATAACATTTCATAATTTTGAGGGGAAGAGATAAGCCAAACTAAGCATGACCGATTTATAATTATTTATTCACTTTCATTCATGCAGTAATGAGTTCTTGCTATATATTATTCTTTTAGAAAACAAATAAGCAAGAACAATCGATAGTGCATTATTTGTGAAAATGCACAATAAAATAGCCCATTTATTTATCGGGTCATTTTTACGTGTTCCTAATGAGCCATCATACAATTGTAAACAGCGCCGTCTGTTAGCAAAATTTGGCTTAGAATTATGACAGCTTTACCGCGCAACATTTGTGAAATGTCAAAATGTTAACGAAACTAAACAGACTACAATAAATTAAAACTAATAATGGAAAGAGAACAAAATACAAATTCTAACTGCAATATTTAAGAAATAAGTAATGTAAATTAGCATTTTTACATGTTTAAATAGCCAATTTAACATTTTTAAGTAAGAAGTTACATGCATAGAAGTAAGCATATTAGCATACGCATTACTAGGTTAGGATTTAGAATTATGGGGGAAATTCCGCTCCATAACTATAGAGTCAAATCTCAAGTACTAACAAGTGTTTTGGTAAAATCCTTATCATTGTCCAGAACAATTAACTTGTAGATTTATTTACGATCACAAGGAATACATCTAGGCCATTCCAACACCCTCTGTAGCTAAAGATCTTCGCCATTGTAAACACGAATTATTTATCAATTTAAATCAACATTGATGTTGTGATCTTACCGGGAACAGATGGGCATCTCCACATAACCACTGACCCCAGGATGATGAAAAATTAGTTCGTGACATTTCCTAATTTTATTAAAAATACATACAATATATTTGATTTATATACAAAAGTGATTGCAATGTGATTTGGTGCCGGTGGCGCTGATGGTCGTCTGGTATTTTTGTTGCTGAAGACAAAAGAGAACGCTCTTATTATCGTGTAAGTGTAGCATCTCTCAATACAGAAGTGAGCACAGATTCCCGTATCACAGCAAATACACATCGCAATGATAATGGTGATAATGATGGCTTCCAGCTTCCACTAGAAGCAGAAAAAACGTAACGACAGTAAGAGACGTCAGATAATTACCGGTAAACGTACCTCTCCTAGTCGGAGCAGTTTTAAGGGAGCACCAGAACCTGTGCGAGAATTATTTATCTACCGAGTTCATAATACCACAACTGAAAACCAGATATCACAACACGTGACAAATCATGATTTTACAGTAAAAGGTGTCTCATGTTTTTCAAACCCAGAAGCCAAATTCAAATCCTTTAAATTATCTGTGCCAATATCAGAGTTCAAAAGATTATTTGATGACTCTTTATGGCCGAATGGCGTCAGAATAAGATAGTATGTCCCTCCACGCCAGGAAAAACCAACCTAGAACCTCTCAATGCCCCTGTCAATAGCATCATATAACTCACACGGCCATGGAATTGGTAGGTTTGAATACATAAAATACCTTAGTGATAACCATGATATCGTGTTAATCCAAGAACACTGGCTGTTTCAAAGGGAACTCATACAATTCGAACATAAAATTAATAATGTTAGTGTGCATGGCACCTCTGGAATGGAGTGTGACACGTTTCTTCTCGGAAGACCGTATGGAGGATGTGCAATACTTTGGAAAAACTCTCTTGTTTGTAGTATAAGCCCTGTGGCATTCCAATCCAAACGGATATGCGCTGTCATTGTATCTTTAAAAAACATTGAATTTTTAATATGTAGTGTTTATATGCCCTGTGACGGGGAACATACAGTTGAATTTGAAAATACACTTAATGAAATCAGCCAACTAATCTGTGAAACGAATACTGAACATCTCATTCTTGGTGGTGATTTCAATACTGATTTTTCAAGACTTAATTCGTCTAATACTAGACTTTTGAGTGATTTTATAGACAACAATATGTTTGTCAATATGACTATACGCAATAACAATACGTTCGGCTACACATACGAAAGCAAAATTACAGGTTATAGGTCAATAATTGATCATTTCTTTGTATCACAGAACTCAACTGATTATATCTCTGATGTGAACTGTCTACACGACGGCGATAACCTCTCGGATCATAGCCCAATCATATTGTCGTTAGATATTTTTTGTGATGGCCATGCTCCTCATACAAAAACCATTTAACCCGACATGGTAAACTGGTATGCAGCTACCAATGAGAACATTCTAAATTATCAAAATGAATTAAATCAAATGTTAACTAATATTGACGTGCCAACTGAGTCGATTACATGTTCTAATTTTAAGTGCAAAGTGCACTCTTATTCTCTTGAGAAATATTATGATCAACTTATCATATTTAGCACTAAGGCTGCAAAGTTAACTATACCTAAGAGGTAAATGTCCTAACAAGTATAGCAAAACCCCCATTCCAGGCTGGAATGATCACGTATTCGATGCACGACAGACTGCTATTTTCTGGCACAATGTCTGGAAGGACAATAATCGCCCCAGGTCTGGTCATATAGCAGAAACTCGATCTCGAACAAGGTCGAAATATCACCTTATTCTGAAGCAGGTTAAACAGAATAAAAATATGATATCCTCTAGCAAACTGGCCAATGCCCTAGTGACCAATAACACAAGGGATTTCTGGGGTGAGGTTAAACGTATTAAAGGTTGTTCCAAATCTATGTCTAATAATATTGATGGTGTTATTGGAAATGAGGCAATTTCTGAAATGTTCGCCACTAAGTATAATAAGCTGTATAACAGTGTTGGGTACAACACGGATGATATGATCAGACTGCAGAACAAACTTGAAGCCTCCATTTCGAGCTCTTCGCACACGTGCTCTTGCAGCGACTCTCATAAGATCTCGGTTGATGAGGTCATCCTTGCCATAAAGCATCTAAAGGTCGGAAAAAATGACGGTAGCTATGGACATTCGACTGACCATATTATTCATGCCCCTCATAGTTTTCATGTACATTTATCGTTAGTTTTGACAGCCCTCCTTTGTCATGGATACTGCCCATCATCACTTGCCTCATCTACAATAATATCTATTCCAAAAAATAGAAAAAAGTCATTGAATAATTCTGATAACTACCGAGGAATTGCACTCAGTAGCATTATAGGGAAAATTTTAGACTGGATTATACTACATAGAAGCAAGAATGTTTTCGTCTCCTCCGACTTACAATATAGATTCAAACCTAAGCATTCTACTATACATTGTTCATTTGTTTTAAATGAGGTTATAAGGTATTATCACATGTTTTTGTCTGTTATTTGGACGCAAGTCGGGTCTTTGACCGTTTAAATTTTATTAAGTTCTTTAAGTTACTTGTCGAAAGAGGTATATGCCCTTTAATTGCTCGCTTATTGTTAAATTTATATACCACTCAAAATGTTCAAATCCGTTGGGCTCAATGTACAACACAGCCTTTTTGTGTCTCAAATGGTGTTAAGCAGGGTGGAGTTCTTTCCCCAATTTTATTTAGTATATATTTTGATGAATTGTTGTCTCGATTAAGAAACAGCAAATTTGGTTGTCATGTCGGTCACGTTTATACTGGAGCTCTGGGTTATGCAGATGATGTGACGCTTGTTACGCCATCTCGTCATTCCCTGACAAAACTCTTGCAAATAGCCAATGATTATGCTCTAGAGTATGATGTAAACTTCAACCCAGAAGAGAGTAAACTCGTTTTTCTGAATCACGATAGAACCAGGAATGACGATATAAATATTGACAGAATATTGTTCAATGGAAAATATATAGAATTAGTCAAATCTGAAATTCACCTAGGTAATTTACTTGATCACGATACAAAAGAATCTCAAGTCAATAGATGTATCAATAATTTTTTTATCACGGGTCAATATAACTTTAAGTGAATTTCGATATGCCTACTCTTCTCTTAAATATAAATTGTTCAAAACTTATTGCATGCCTCTGTATGGATCCCAATTGTTAGACTATTCGCATAAGTCAATTGGTAAGCTGTATTGTTCATGGAGAAAGTGCATTCGACGATTATGGAATTTACCTCAACATGCCCACAGTAACTTATTAAATCTGATATGTTCGGATTATCCTATAAAAGTTCAGTTATTGAAACGTTTTGTTAAATTTATTCACACAGTACTTTGTAGCAAGAATCAGGCTACTTTTATAATGTGGTCAGTTAGCTATAAATGGTAGTTTGTCGTCTGCATGTAATAACTTGAATTTAATTTAATTGATCATTTCTTTGTATTACAGAACTTAACTGATTATATCTCTGATGTGAACTGTCTACACGACGGCGATAACCTCTCGGATCATAGCCCAATCATATTGTCGTTAGATATTTTTTGTGATGGCCATGCTCCTCATACAAAAACCATTTAACCCGACATGGTAAACTGGTATGCAGCTACCAATGAGAACATTCTAAATTATCAAAATGAATTAAATCAAATGTTAACTAATATTGACGTGCCAACTGAGTCGATTACATGTTCTAATTTTAAGTGCAAAGTGCACTCTTATTCTCTTGAGAAATATTATGATCAACTTATCATATTTAGCACTAAGGCTGCAAAGTTAACTATACCTAAGAGGTAAATGTCCTAACAAGTATAGCAAAACCCCCATTCCAGGCTGGAATGATCACGTATTCGATGCACGACAGACTGCTATTTTCTGGCACAATGTCTGGAAGGACAATAATCGCCCCAGGTCTGGTCATATAGCAGAAACTCGATCTCGAACAAGGTCGAAATATCACCTTATTCTGAAGCAGGTTAAACAGAATAAAAATATGATATCCTCTAGCAAACTGGCCAATGCCCTAGTGACCAATAACACAAGGGATTTCTGGGGTGAGGTTAAACGTATTAAAGGTTGTTCCAAATCTATGTCTAATAATATTGATGGTGTTATTGGAAATGAGGCAATTTCTGAAATGTTCGCCACTAAGTATAATAAGCTGTATAACAGTGTTGGGTACAACACGGATGATATGATCAGACTGCAGAACAAACTTGAAGCCTCCATTTCGAGCTCTTCGCACACGTGCTCTTGCAGCGACTCTCATAAGATCTCGGTTGATGAGGTCATCCTTGCCATAAAGCATCTAAAGGTCGGAAAAAATGACGGTAGCTATGGACATTCGACTGACCATATTATTCATGCCCCTCATAGTTTTCATGTACATTTATCGTTAGTTTTGACAGCCCTTCTTTGTCATGGATACTGCCCATCATCACTTGCCTCATCTACAATAATATCTATTCCAAAAAATAGAAAAAAGTCATTGAATAATTCTGATAACTACCGAGGAATTGCACTCAGTAGCATTATAGGGAAAATTTTAGACTGGATTATACTACATAGAAGCAAGAATGTTTTCGTCTCCTCCGACTTACAATATAGATTCAAACCTAAGCATTCTACTATACATTGTTCATTTGTTTTAAATGAGGTTATAAGGTATTATCACATGTTTTTGTCTGTTATTTGGACGCAAGTCGGGTCTTTGACCGTTTAAATTTTATTAAGCTCTTTAAGTTACTTGTCGAAAGAGGTATATGCCCTTTAATTGCTCGCTTATTGTTAAATTTATATACCACTCAAAATGTTCAAATCCGTTGGGCTCAATGTACAACACAGCCTTTTTGTGTCTCAAATGGTGTTAAGCAGGGTGGAGTTCTTTCCCCAATTTTATTTAGTATATATTTTGATGAATTGTTGTCTCGATTAAGAAACAGCAAATTTGGTTGTCATGTCGGTCACGTTTATACTGGAGCTCTGGGTTATGCAGATGATGTGACGCTTGTTACGCCATCTCGTCATTCCCTGACAAAACTCTTGCAAATAGCCAATGATTATGCTCTAGAGTATGATGTAAACTTCAACCCAGAAGAGAGTAAACTCGTTTTTCTGAATCACGATAGAACCAGGAATGACGATATAAATATTGACAGAATATTGTTCAATGGAAAATATATAGAATTAGTCAAATCTGAAATTCACCTAGGTAATTTACTTGATCACGATACAAAAGAATCTCAAGTCAATAGATGTATCAATAATTTTTTATCACGGGTCAATATAACTTTAAGTGAATTTCGATATGCCTACTCTTCTCTTAAATATAAATTGTTCAAAACTTATTGCATGCCTCTGTATGGATCCCAATTGTTAGACTATTCGCATAAGTCAATTGGTAAGCTGTATTGTTCATGGAGAAAGTGCATTCGACGATTATGGAATTTACCTCAACATGCCCACAGTAACTTATTAAATCTGATATGTTCGGATTATCCTATAAAAGTTCAGTTATTGAAACGTTTTGTTAAATTTATTCACACAGTACTTTGTAGCAAGAATCAGGCTACTTTTATAATGTGGTCAGTTAGCTATAAATGGTAGTTTGTCGTCTGCATGTAATAACTTGAATTTAATTTCATATAGATATAATATCAATAAGTACGACATAGGTAAATTGTGTGTCCATACTATACTACAGAAACTAACATCAATCGATAATGTTGATTATGTTACTATGCAAACTGTAAGTGCAATAAATGATATGATTTTATTAAGGGATCAAAGTTTTGTAAAACGGATAAAAACAATTTAAATGAAATTATTCATCACTTGTCCACATATTAGACATTTAACTATGAGAATGTATATTTTTGTATATTTATTACTTTTCTCATAGTTTTGTAAGTATTCGTGTATTGTGTACTCAATTTAGTACGAAATAAATATATTATTATTATTATTATAAATTTGAGGCTCTAGGGGGGAAGCCACATTAGTGTGTTTCCTACTAAGTATTGGATTTTCTAAAAAATTGTTTGTTCCACTGGGATTGTTAAATCTAGTTGATTTTATTTACTAACGGTTAAAGATAGGATTGGATATATGGTTTGTTTTGGGTTAGGTCCCATGTTGTTCTGGGGGATCTGTTTGACGTGGCTGACCTTGGCTCCAGAATAGCTATGGATCTCCTAGTCCCAGAGGAAAGATACAATCCTAGTCAGGTTGGAGGATCCAATAACCAGGGTCTTTGTCTTGGCGGATAGTAGGTACCACAAATCCTTCTCGTCTTTACCTTAGTAGCTGTGGGGTGTCTTTAGAGATAGGTTAGTGATCGTCTACATCTGGTGGTGATTTTAGGGATAAGAATGATGGGCGATCTAGGGGACAGACAGTTGACAAGCGCGTTCAGTGGTGATATAGATCCCAAGGACGTACGCGAGTCAGACACAACCGGGGCGAACTGGTTTATCTAGCTGCACGTCTCCCGTAATCTGGAAAAACCTAGTAACACTGTTTAATGTAGTTTTGAGTAAACAAGGGAAACCTGTTTTGTTAAGCTACTGAATATATAGCCAATTTTATTTTGTCTTTTTAGATGAAGATAAATAGAAGCCCTTTCGGCGAAGGAGAAAAAAATAACCCTATTATTATATACATGTGTCCAAATATGGGTCTAACTCAATTTTCTCCAAAATTTGACTTGCTAGGTTTTTCCAGATTACTGGGGATAATTTTCTCTTGTTGGGGTTGTTTCGTTTTGGTGCTTCCCGGAGAAGGTTGTGTGTAATGTGCATTGGTGATGGGGGAGGGTGTGTAACATGTTTAGAGATCGTGGACATGAAGCGATGGAATTCTGTTTTCACACTATCTTGATGTCGCTTGCCGTAGGGCTTCTTGGCTAGAGTACTCTTGTACAGCATCTTTGGTAAAGTTACGTGACTTCAAGTACTCTAGTTTCTCCGCTAGCATGGCTCGGTAGTGTGTCAAGGATGAGAGGAAGTCCTTGACCCATTTCAAGTTAAATGTCTCAACAGTAGTGGTTAGGTCTTGGATCTTCCAAGTGAAACTTCTCCTGGCTCTCCATATTAGTCAAATGGTGGAGGCATTGCAAGACTTTCACGATACCTGCATTCTCTGGAGGTGGTTGGCGCTGATGTGGTTGTCGTTTTGGTTGGCGCTGGTTTGGTTGTCGTTTTTGGTTGGCGCTGGTTTGATCGTCGATTTGCTTGGCGCTGGTTTGGTTGGCGACTTGGTTGGTGCTGGTAGCGGATACAAGGTGGTGGTTGGTGAAATCCAGGTGGTGGTTGGTGAAAACCTGGTGGTGGTTGGTGAAACCCTGGTGATGGTTTCTGAAAGCCTGGTGGTGGTTGGTATCTGTTCAGGAGCTGGGCCATTCCATTGGTAGATGAGTGGGTGTCGGAAAGAGAGGACGTCTGGTGCGGGACCTATCCATGTTCCAAAAGTGGTGGTGAGCCATGAAGTAGGTTTAGTGAAAAGTTCTTCCCTTTATTTAATAAAAACATATAATTTGGCTGCTGGTCTCTGGGTTGGTAGATGCCATCTTTGCTGGTTTAGTGTATAGGTGCCAGGCCCGTCTTATCGTGGCCTCCCTTTATTCCACTAACCTACTCTGCAGGTTTGGTGTCTTTGTAGCCGATTAGTGTTTAGCTACTGTGACTTCCCTTACTCCACTACCCCGCTAATTTGTCGTATCTCCCCTATGAAGTTTAATGTTTAGATGCCGAGCTCGTCTTATCGTAGCCCCCTCTTTCTTCACTATTCTACTTAATCCAACCGTGGACATTAGATCGTTGATTAGTTCGGGGCGCCCGAAATGACGAGTTAGGTTGGTTCGGCGCCCAAATCGGCGTAATAATCTTCAAAATTCAAACAAGTTGCACTCTAACACTTTTATTGAATGACAATTACGATGGCACAATTAAAGCACTTTTACCAGGGTAAGTTAAGTTTTCTTGTTTTACTCTTCTGTCTTTTTAAATATCTTTGTTGTGTGTGACGTCATCAATGCGTGTGTTTTTCGCATACGGATACGGCAGCATAAGGTCCATGGCAGCACGTATCGAGCAGCTTTCATGTTTTCATCGTTGTCTTGTTACCGTTACCTATTTATTGCTACCCCTAGAAGCTGAAATGTTGTGCCGTAGCGTTTATATGACGCTATGGTTATCCTAGCAACACCGAGGTGTATATTTGATGTAATTTTAACAATGATAAAGAATGGAATTTAATCAATATTTTTGATGAGCTTGTTGACTGCATTTTGTAGGCAATGCACTTGACTAGTACCGATGTTGATCTTGGTAGATCTACCTATACGTACGCGGCTCTAAAATCTGCCAAAAATTTAAAACTATATTTACGTAATACGGATGGGATAAATTCACTAAGCGACCAACACGGCCTCCTCAACCAAGCAGATCAACTGAATAAATGAAATTTTTATAACCCAGGTTAAGCAAATCGAGCGATCGTCACATTTTAGCGTCAGATTTTACATGTTTAAATCAATTTTTACCGTGAAATCTGGAACAACCCTCTTAAATCAAATACAATTTTAAAAATGTTTCTTTCAAAAAAAAAATATATTAAATTTTACCCATTTATCAGGACAAAAAGAAATAAAAATATCAAGTATGTACCGTAGTATAGTAAGGGTGACACCTGTTTATAATACTGTAACCAGCAGGTATGTCACGCTAGGTCACGTCTACAATATATTTACAACAATAACTATCTATAGATTTTTATATTTAATTATTCAATCTAATTTTATTTTTTGATATACATTGATTTTTATTACAAATCAACGCTTTGATGTTGAGCTACTAGATTTCGTGCATTTTTATGATATCACGTGATATTTTATGTATGTCGGTCCATCATCCACGATACCTTATCGCAGTGGTTCTCAACCTTTTTTTTTGCCAACGGCACACTTTGGAACACACGAAAAATAGCTGAACACCTGGCTAAATATAAATGAAAAATGTTTGAAGTTTGCAAAATAAAAACATACGTGACATAGACGGTTGTCAAAGAAACGTAGAATGAATCAAACTAAATAAAGAAAAGCACATTCAAATAGCTGGCTTCTTTAATGAGAAATTTATTTGGTGTGCCGTTCAAAATTTCTAGGCACACATAGGAAGATCTCGCGGCACACCGGTGTGTCGCGACACACTGGTTGAGAATGACTGCCTTATCGCATGTTAGATGACAAGTTTCTGCCTTAAAGGAACATTAAACCGTCTATTCTGCTACGTCTTTCTGTACCATTTAGTGGGCCTTGTTATCCAAGGAATGTGTGTATTGAATGGTCCGAGCTGTTCGTACGGTCGCCTGTCTAACTCTAGATGACTTAGATATTGAGTGGATTAGACAATATCCACCTTATCCGCGTCAAACGCTAATATGTAAAAGGACTTGCAATCGAGAGAGAGAGAGAGAGAGAGAGAGAGAGAGAGAGAGAGAGAGAGAGAGAGAGAGAGATGGGGTTTAACGTCCACTCGACACAAACTAGGTCATTTCGGGACTAACATATGGTTTAATTTTATTTCAATAATTCGCTTGCGCGTAGGTGTCTTCAGCAGTGTGAGGAAACCGGAGTGCCCGGAGGAAACCCACGAGGTTGAGAAGGCGCCCCTATATCCATGCCACATACGCTCATACCAGGGATCGAAACCACAGCCGCATGCCAGAGGTGACTGTTTCTTGTCAAAACTTCAAACAAAGTAAACTAATTTAGCTGAACGTTTTATTATATTCTTTTTTAAATATCTATTTTTGAACTAGCATAGTACAAATGTCCAGGTCTTCCTCTAAATGTCGCATATCGTATGTTTAATTTATTGTCATATATTTTTTTATTAGGAGATTGTTGACCGTTAAATTTCGTAAACTTTTCGTCATTTTACAAATGTTACGTGGCAAAAGCGATTATATGGTGGCTGATAGTGACCATATAAAGTCTCGTCTTTTCACAACCTGAAGAAATGACGACATTATTAGGTCAAAGACACGACAAAGCAAGCTTCCGAGACAATCCAGATAATATATATGTATGTTTCTGTCCGACTGAATATTAGCCAAAAATGGTAAAATAAAATTGTTGAAATAATCCACTTAACTTTGAACAACCCTGGTTGTGAAACCCTAGGATCTCCCTTTTTTACCTGGTAGACATGTTTAACTCTTTTAGAAAAGATGGACGTTAAACCCCCATTTCATTCCATTTCGCACACTGTTGATACTACTTGGTTTTGATTTATCCCATTGTGTTGTACTAAACCAGAAATTTTGGGTTCATCTGGTTTGCTGAATGACTGGATTGAGTCTATTACTAATTAAACAGCTTGCTCTATATCGGGATTTATATCTTCAGGTTAATAAAAAATATAGAATAAAATTCTATGTATATTAACACATTACAAGACAATGATATTTTGTGACGTGACAGCATGTCAAACACATATGTTGCTACAATCACACAGTATGATACATCTTGCTATGAATTTGTTGAAAGGTAAATTAGATTAGATTTGGTTTTAAGATCAATTTTAAATTAAGTTAGATTACCAACCTCTTCCCAAAACTTCAACGTTAAGATAGCCATCAAATTCTCTACAATTTATAGCAGAAAAGTTGAATATTAAACAGCATTTAATTCATTTCCGGATACTTTCAACAAATAATAATATTGGCACATGTATGTATGAAATAAAAAATCCATTAAAGTGTGTATGGGTGTGAGCAGAGATGTAGCCGTGAAATATATGGTGGGGGGGGGGCGCAAATAAAATTATGTAAATGTTGAGAATCTGTGACGCCGGAGGTACGAGGCTGTGTAGCAGCCGATGTAGCGCGACAGGGAGAATGTTTTGGCATATTTGACGGGGTTAAACTAAAACATCACACCAATACAATGTTTATCATGTTAAAGTTAGGGGTGCCGAATTCATATTTTTTTCATGACTTTTACATATCGAATGTTACGCTTGAGTTTTGAACAACATGTCAAGGAGAGTTTAGTAGGGGAATAAGTAGGGGGATCCAGATGAAACAAAACTTGACTTTAATTTATGAGGATGCATATTTTACTATCACCTTGTTAGCTACAATACTATAC
Source organism: Patella caerulea (assembly GCA_036850965.1). NCBI lineage: Eukaryota > Metazoa > Mollusca > Gastropoda > Patellidae > Patella > Patella caerulea. Next base: position 39,889,428 of record JAZGQO010000001.1, on the reverse strand, counting down.
TATTCAAAAAAAGTAAGGGGATATTTGATTTTTAAGTGTTATTAAAGTCACCTAATGAAAATGACGAAGAAACAAATGACAAAATGAAATGAAGTTCACATTCATCGATTTAATCCAAATGATCGTTAGACTAAGTAAGGCACAGACTGACCATTATAAGGGTAAAATGATACCCGGGGTCAAACAGCAAAGTTACCACAGCATGACAACAAAGTCAGTAACGGGTAAATCCTCCTCTGTTTGCCAAACAAGCATTGATCCGACGTGGCATACTCCTAATGAGACGTCTAAGGTCATTTTGGTCCAGATTGTCCCATTCCTGTTGCAACGCAGCAGCAAGTTCTTGGACATTGGCAGGACGTTGTTGACGTTGACGTAACCTCTGTCAAAGCATGTCCCAGACATGCTCGATGGGGGAGAGGTCGGGACTCAGTGCTGGCCAAGATAATGTGGTGATGTTCTGTTGTTGGAGGTAACCTGTAACGATCCTGGCCCTGTGACATCTTGCGTTGTCATCCTGGAAGATGAAACGGCGGCCATGACGTCGTGCCACGGGCAAAACATGGACTGCCAAAATGTTCTCCCGGTAGTACTGGCCTGTAACATGCCCTGCAACAACATGTAAAGCCGTTCTTCCAGCAACAGTGATGCCTCAACACACTATAACAGAACCACCGCCAAATCGATCATGTCTGATGACGTTATCGCCTTGGAAGCGCTCGTTTCGACGACGCCACACCCTCCTACGTCTGTTCAAAAAATCAACAGTGAACCTTCACTCATTTGAAAACATCACATTGCTCCAGCATCGATTATCCCAGTGTTGACGATCCCTACACCAACGACGTCTTGCCTGAATGTGATGATCTCTCAAACAAGGGATCACGCGAGGACGTCGGGCGCGAAGGTGACCCCTATGCAGTCGATTCCGAATCGTCTGGCCACTCACTCTCACACCAGTGTCTGTTTGAAGACAAGCGCTGGTCTGATTTGCTGTGATGACACGATTTCTCAAGGCCAAGGTACGGGTAAATCGATCCTGGGCTTGAGTTGTCGCCCTTGGTCGACCTGAGCGTGGTCTGTCCTGCACAGATTGTGTATCACGGTATCTGGACCATAGCCTGCTTATGACAGACTGAGAAACATTCATCGTCCGCGCCACAACCTCCTGTGTTGTGCCGATATGTAGCATGCCAAGGGCACGTAACCTTTTATTTTGGGTAAGCCGACGCATATCAAAATTTGTTTTCTGGTCACTAAAACAATTAAACTGATGTTTCCACCCTGGAATTCAATGCCACAATGACTGTAACATTCAAAGTCAGAGTCGTGCAAATCTTGGGATGGACCCACATGACGATCCCAAGCATCACCTGCATTCCATGCGGTAGCTGTTGGTGCGTTTTGGGCGTCACTTGTAACTGGAAATGTTTCTTCTGTTAGGTTCTATAGTGACTTTTTTTGTAGTCATTTGCATATTTTAGTATTATGCCCCCAAAATCAAATATCCCCTACTTTTTTTTGAATAGTATATATACATATACACAAAATATTATTGACAGGCTCACTAAACACAATTTTATGGAACACAGTTACTTTCACTTCCCAGGATGATTCTCTCTGTGTTTTATTTCAGCAATGTAAACCATATTGGGATATGTACAGGTTTTATACACTAATTAATCCTAATAATTGTTGTAAATAATTAGGAGTAATGGCCTACTATGTAAATTGTGGGGGGGGGGGCAAGTATATTCAGCCTTCCACCCAACTGGCAGATTTGTTATTGTTTGGGGAAAAGCATTTTCTGTTATTTTGAGAACAAAAGTAGACAGTGGTTGACTTATTTATAGTAAAGTAATATAGATCTGATCAGATATAGTTACTGTGTAGCAATAATATTTTCTGTGAGCTTATAGTGGAAAAACTTCAATCAGTCTGGAGGTAATTGATGACTAACTAGCCAGATCTGGACACTTCGCTTGCCACGGTATATACACTGGAAGTGGGCGTCGTTTGCCTGTGTCTTTGTCCGCCCAAAGCGATCGTCAGGTTAGTTCAAGAAATTGAAAACAAGTGTGGCGGTTGTTTTGGGCGTTACTTTTTATTTTATTATTTTTGTAGTTTTGTAATCGGAGTTCAGCTTTAAATAAACAAAATAGAAAAAAACAAAAACCGACCGCAACTGCATGTCAAACACCAAAATATCAAGACTATTCATAACATAAACTATATTCGTTTATTTTTTGTCACAAATAACTTGACAAAAGTCTAAAATAGAGTTTTGCCCAATTATGACTCCAAATATTTTGGGGAGAATAAGCGGCGTGGATGTTTTTTTTATTATTATGATATCACATATCATTGTGTTGCGCTTTGAAAGCACACGATAGAGGATAAAGCACACGACCGCAACACTTTTCTCATAAAAAGTATTGTTTTACCAACAATTGATTACCGGTTTATAGACTCTCTATTTCTGTGTTGGGGTTTAACGTCCTACTGTTCTACCCCAAACTGCGCTAATGACGACGGGCATACGCCATACAATGCGCTATGACGGAAATTTTGCCCTACGGCCTTCTCTTATATCGAATTCTAACTGTCAAGGGATCTTTTGCGTGCACAATAATGTCCAGTCCGAACGACAAGAGATCTTTTCCTACCAGACCCTCCGTCATGCATCACTGGCAAGGGAGTACCACGCCGAAAAATCTGGATAACTTTCTCGGCCAATGCAGGGATCGAACACCCGACCTACAGATTATAGGCCAACGTGATGCACACACAAGCTGACTTTGTCAGCTTTCGAGCCTGAATAATACAGCGTCTAAATATGAAACGCGTTACTGTAATAATAATTTCGCTTTGCCTTGCTCGCAAATGATTTTTAAATTTGGGCACAGAAATTCTTTGAACGAGTAACGCAACCCTATTAAATAAATTCATTGAATTATTAAATATTTAGAGCTGGAACTTTCAGACGGTTTAGTCTTTACAGTAACAGTTTATCTTAAAATCGAGAAAAACAAAATTATTGTGAATTAGTACTGATAATTCTGTGAATTTTACAAACTTCTTGCTAAATGTATATTTAAAATCTCATCAATAGTGACCTATAAGGAACAGCTGAATGTGATTTTAATGATTGTCAGGTTATTATTAAAAGAGTTAACAAAAAGCAAGTATTAATACAAGGTAACAGTTGGTAGAAGCTGGTATATAAAAGACTGGAATCAATTAAATATTAATATGCTAACAGTTTCTCATAGTCAAGTTATCCGCCACCTTAAGGTAAGTAACACTGTCCTTAATATTCCTCTATTTTGTGGACCGCGTCCCTTATTGTAAGTTCGCTTTCAATTCGAATGAATTCTGTATCACTATAAGCCGAGGTCGGTAAAGCAGTGCCCGCGGATTTTTGAACGCCCACATTTTCATGTGGACGTATATTGTCGTCGCCCCTGTCTGTCCGGAGAGCCGTCCACAATTGATTGTGAACACTTTACAGGTCACAATTATTATCCTATTTCAATAAACATTTATCACCCTAAAATTCCGGATTGTAACTTTCTGGATTATGGTCCCTGACTTTACCTTGTGAACGATGTAGAGGTCACAATATTTTATTCGATTTGGTTTAAACATGAAATGTATGTTTATAACCCACTGATATCAGTTCCTTTCGATGTTCACGCATATCGGACCTTGACTCGCTGAATTATGGCCCCAGGTCGTGTTTTTAGCTTGTAGACTCTATAGAGCTCATAATTTTCATCTGATTAAAAAAACTTTGAATATATCACCGTTACATACTAAGGATAGGTTGAGTTCGAATTGCGTAAAAACCGACGGACAAAATGGCCGCCCCTCGTTCGCAAATAGCGTAAAAATCTCTGAAGGTCACAATTTTCTTTAAAGTCATGTTTAAAGCCCAAATACCCTGGCTCCCTTCCATTAGCTTGTGTTCCCTCTAGAGTTCACATTTATTATCCTATTAAAAAAAACCCCCAAAACTTTCGAATGTGTCACCTTTATACCGTAATTTTGTCTGAGTTTGAATTGCATGAAAATCGGACCACAACTGGTATATCAAAGTTGTAGACACTCCAGGTGCCACACTTTTGATCCCATTTTGATTAAACTTAAAATGCCCATTTATAACCCAAAGATCTCGGCTCGAATATATCACCGTTACATCGTAATGCTTGTTGAGTTCGAATTTCGTAAAAATCTGGCCAAAACTGCCAGACAAAATGACCTTCCCCTGTACGCAAATAGTGTAAACATGTGGCAAATCAATGTTGTGGATTCTCTATACACGTAGGTCACAAATTTGATCCGATTTCGATGAAACTTGAAATACATGTTTATAACCCAAAGATCATGTTCCTTTCGATATTTGCACATATCAGATTGAAACTTCCTTAATTATGGTCCTAGACTGAACAAAAAATTACGTTTTTAGCTTGTGGTCCCGGTAAAAAAAATGTGTGAATATATCACCATTACACAATAAGATCTTAGTTCCTTTTGATAATCGCGGACACCCAAACTTAAGTTCCTGATTGTTCGAAAAATCGCATTTTCAAGTTGCTAATTCTCTAGTGTCACAATTTTTTCCCCAATTTTAAAAACCGTTTAAATACATCACCATTCCAGTATAATGAAGACTGTAGTCGAATTTCGGGGAAATCAAAATGAAATTGCCCAACACAATGACCGCTCTTCGTACGCAAGTGTGTAATACAAAGGTTGTAGCCCCTCTAGATAAAATAATTTGTATCCGATTTTGATGAAACCTAAAACATATCTTTATATCCCAAAGATCTTAGTCCCTTTTGATATTCGCAGATTTAAATTTTCAGGCCATAACTTTCTGGATTATTGCTCCTGATTGTACATATAAAGGTCGCATTAATTTGGTTTTAGCTTGTTCTCTATGCATCTTTTACAAAATGTGGTGTATTATGTCTTGTAGCCGCTGACTCTTATGGGTTTCTCTATGTTGAGATTAGTTCAATATATTGGCGCAGCGATAAATATTATATTTATTCACAATAAAAACATCTTTATTTAATAACGACGTTTCGTAACATGTCATATATAGCCAAAACAACACGTTCTCTTTCTTTTCTGTTCGTTCATCTGCAAGAATATTGTCGAATTTTTGCTCTTTAAATAAATGTTATCATTATATTACACCTTTAATAAATAATTTTGTTAACACATCCTATAGAAGTCATATTGTATTTTTAAATACAAAATCAAAATGAGATTGCTGCGTAAAAAAGAGTTCTAGGTTGATAACAGATATCGTGAGTGAAATTGTACTGTAAGTTTCCAATTCAATAATTGAACTTCTTCCAAACCCAAAGCTTTGATCATTCGTTAGACAACCGCTTGATTCTGGAAAAGAAAGACGTAGCAATTTTTATCAGCAGACTCGCCGCCGCGAGTCTGGTTGGGTGAGGTTTCAGAGAAGGGCTTTATCATTTAATCTACGTGTACTATGCCTATATCCAGCTATGATATATAGCATGTAAAATGAACTATTGCAATGTTATTCCCGGTAAGACAAACGTCTTAATTACTGAGAAGACAAACGTCTTAACCATTTAGATAAAAAAGAAGCGAAGTGGAAGCTAAGACGATAAGTGAAAATACTAGACGACCACAGAGCTATTAAAATATGCTATCATATTCAGTTAATCCTGGAATAGTCACGTTTACGTGTGTTGAGTGGGTGTTAACCCCTCCCTATGCCATGACACGACTACTGGTATTTAAAATAAATAAATACTAATAACTGTTTTTGGTTATTTTATTAAGATTCTCAAGATGAAATTGTTGGCTGTTGCTTTAGTGCTGTGTTTAGTGGCCGTACCATCTTATTGTGATGATCCGTCCTGTAACGATCTAGCATTTTCTGTCAGATTCGGTAAAGTATAAAATTTTGTTTTGTTTCTTTTTGTTGGTGTTTTGAAGTTCATAATATGGCTTTATTCGTGATAAGCATGGCATAGTAGCTTCGAATTCTAAATCTGAGGCCCAATTAGATAAGAAGTGACTAGAGTCTGACACGAGTCGGGGGTACGGCCGTTAGTTTTCGTGCCGATGGAAAGGTCTGTGCTTAATGTTACCAGTTATTGAACGTTATGAGGCTTGACACGTTACCCCGTTTGGTCGTGTTCCTCGTGTATGTGACTCAATTGTAACCAGATCAGTTATGTTTCATAATAAGTTGAATAGATTTATCATTTTGATTAACTTATCTTTATGGAACACTTCGATATTATTTGTAATAACCGAGTTCGCATGTGGGCATTCTCTGTTTAGACTAAGCAAAGATTTGATTTGTCGATGATGATAACCTTGCTTCTCATTGAGTGAGGCCAATGAAACTTGGTGTATAGGGAGCATTCCCTGACCAGGTTAAGTAGAACAGTGAGCGATTTGATAAATGGACACATTAAAAGATAAATGTGCAATTAATTATTTTATGTTCTGTATTTATCATGGGATGATGAGGTAGGGGGGGGGGCATCACCCTTATTATTGACCCTAAACTAGATGGTCCACCAAGTAATTATAAAGTAAATCATGCAACTGACAAAATCATTTGTAGAGAATAATATGGCGACTTGGTAAAGATTTCATAATTATTACAAGACAAGAAATGTTCACTGTAAGGGTCGTCTTGAAGTAAGTCATGAATGAAAAGGTCAAAGAGGCCTGCTGCCCAGCCTTGATACTGAGAAGGAGGAGGTTACATGTCCCCCACCCCTGCCCCAAAAGAAATGTTTTATTCTACTTAATACATGTTCTGATTATTGCGGTAATTTGGGTTCCTTTTAGATTTAAAAACAATGTCAATACAGCAATATTGCAAATTAAATGACAGAATGTGGGAAAAGGGCGATGAGCCAACAGTAGATTTAACAGAATGTGACAAATGCACATGCGGACTATCTAATTTTAAGTGTTGTGGGTGAGTAATTTGCTACATATCTATAAATCTTATGGTAGCATTGTAGACTTTATTAACCTTGAGATGTTTCAATTGGTGTTTGCAATAATTCCTCCAGTCACGTTATAATAACATATAAATTTCCTTGATAATCGGTGCTATAATATTGATGCACGTCTTAAAACTTTGATATAAAGACGGCCAAAGAATTTGCGATTTATAAAATTGATACGCCCACACTGACAAATAAAAACCATAAATTATTGACATACATATAGTTGAGCATGAGGATGAAAACACGCGTTAATGCCGGTTTCGGCTTGCCTTTATAAGAGAATGAAACGAAATTAGATTTAACAGCCTACGATTCTGCAACGACTTGGCTAATGTGTACGCGGGACCTTGGTTGTTCCGACCACTGACAAGATGGGCTATGCAATAAAAATCCCAGTGAACGTACTCGGTCAACGCCGGGATCGAACACGGGATCTTTAAATTAACGAGCCATCTTATATTTTGAGCCCCCGCGGCTCTCGCCTTTATAGAAACCTCCACAGTTCATACCACCAGTCTTTTATCTTCACTGATATTTGGCAATATCGCTTTAAAGCAGGAAAATCTCATGAATTTAAAGATACATTACGGAGAGAGAGAGGGTAGAGGGAGAGAGAGAGAGAGAGAGTGTGTGAGAGAAATGGATTTAGCGTCCACTTGACACAAATAAGGCCATTTTGGTATTAATATGTGGTTTAATTTTATTTCAATAATTCGCAGGCGCGTAGGGGTCTTTAGCAGTGGGAGGAAACCGGGGGGTGAGCAGGCGCTCCTAGTCCTTGTCAAGTACAACCGGGGAATCGAAACCACGCCAGTTGACTCAATGACAGGCTTTATGATACAGCACGCACGTGATAACCATTCGGCCATCCACCCCCCCCCCCCCCCGATACATTATGGAAGATTGGATAGAGCTGTCAGTTCTCGCTATAATAGTTAAAAACCAGCTAAAATAAAGACAATTTGCTGAAACGTTCAGTCAAATTGATCCAAAACCTGCAATAGACAGATTTAGCGCTTGCATAATGTATGTTCAAGCACGGTCGGATCTAGGAATTTTGAAATGATGGGGCGCCGCAAAATGAGGGCACTTACTGCGGAGACGGGTTGGGGAGGGGGGGGGGGCTCAATACAATTATCCGTTATTTCCTTGCATCTGTACACATTCCAAGAGCTATTTGGCTGATATTTTCGTCTAAGTAAATTTTCGGAGGGGACATATTTGGGTCTGAAAAAAGGCAGTGAAAAGGGGCACTGTCGAAAATCCGCCTCTATGTTTAAGGGTAAATGAAGTGTTGAATTGGATTAATCGGGCGTGTTATTTCTATCTATTGTTTTCCTTTTTTGTGTCGCTTCCAGATTCTTAAATTCTTCGTTGCGGATGAACCGTAGCAAAGATCCCTGTGTTAAAATTAGAATTGGAATGTGTTTAAACAGGGCTATCGCATATGTTATATTGGCTTACCAACACTACCATTTAAAAAATATTTAAGCGGAAGTAAGCAAGCTGGATAATTTAGTTTTGTTTCTGGATTAACTGGGCGGCTGTTGAACAGAAAATCCATAATATCGATTTGTTTGTCGATTTATTTCGTCTGCTGAAAATTCTTTACATAACCACCAATGGGGATTGGTCAAACATTAGGCATCTTTATTAATTCATTAGTTAGTGAATAATGTTTATTATGTTTAACGAAATTAAAATTAGTAAACACACAGAATTTTGCTTAATATTTGGGAATGGGGGCTGAATGTCGTTTATTATTCTTTATTATTTGGGGTTTGCTTGAAATAAGTTAGAGACAGTCTATTGTCATTGGAGAAAAACTGAATTTATATGTATTTATTGATCAAATAGTAACTAATTTTTTTTTTATTGTTTTAAATTCATGTCATTGATACAATTGTGTGTGTCCCCAGGGTAAGACAATGGTAATGTTTATCATATAAAAAGGTAGCCCCTATTTTATTATTAATCACATGACATTTTATTTACAGAATTGGACATAATGACCCGACGCTACAAACACCAGTGGGGTGTTTTAAAAAAAACCTAGAAAACTGTTGTTACCAGTTTGTCCAGCAAGCAAATGACGCTGTCCCTTGTGGTGAAAAGGTTTGCCCTGAAACCTAGGGAACCACTCAATTAGTTATATAGAACCAGCTATTAACTACAGCCAATCTTTTAAAAACATTAACTTTGTATTTCAATAAAACGTGAACAAAGTTAATGAAGAGTTTTCGTTCTTGGTTGTAAATTCTAGTTGTAATAGGTTGCCAACCTCGGTCATATTGGGTAAACAAAAATGTCTGACACTCAATTTATTCTCTTTTGATGACTGTGATCCGTAGAGCGAAGAAGTTTTAGACTTTACATACAATTGTCGGATATCAGCAGAAGCTGCAATTATTGTCATGTTTAAAAAAAGCTAAATGTTTCATATTTAGATACTGTATTTTCCATCATGGCGGCTAATGGATGAAAATATGCTGAATACAAATTGTAGTTCATTTGATTGTGAAGATGAAGCGAGATAATAGATGAGGCTGGTCATCTATTGGTACAAAAAGAGCTTACCGAATATTTATTCATCCATAGAGACTATTGCGGACTTACAAGCACAAGATATTGTAAAAACTCTTGGTGTATTCTTAGATACCAATCTAACAATGGAGAGCCATGTCAATCACTTGTTACTTTCATTTGAGAGCTTTTATCAATATCAGGCATCTCCTAATAAATAAAGACTTTCTAGACTGCATAGCTGCAACATAATCTTGAGTGGTCTAAATCGGAACTTAGTTCAAACTACAAATTATTAAAAATACTGCTGCCAGGATAGACAGTGGCACTGCAAAACATATGTACCCAGCCGGTATTAAATAGTCTTTACTGGCTGCCTATCCATTCGAGAATATACTGCATAATTGTATGTCATGTATTTATAGATGTCGCAATGGAACTAGTCCAACATAACTCTTTGATCTAATTCATGTATATACTGTCACTATACTCTTTAACTTAATTTACGACACAATTACTAGCTTTTACTAGAAGTATCCAAATCTGCCTCTTCACTGAATCGAGATTAAAGAAGTGTGAGAATAGTGAAAGATACAGTGCCCGACTGGTAGGGCGAAGACCCACCTGTTAGGTTAGTGACCAAGGCCCACCCAAGTATGCGTTAGGTTAGTGACCAAGGCCCACCCAAGTATGCGTTAGGTTAGTGACACCCCCCCACCCAAGAAATTTTGAAAATTGACAAGCATTTCACACCAAAGCTTCCTATCTTTTGTTTCTCCTGTCACGTGTCTTGTCTTTCCCTTTCACCCCCTCTCATTTCTTTCTCTTTTTTTCTTTTTTCTTTATAGGCTTAGGCCCACTTTTCTTTAATGAGCTTAGGCCCACAGGTGGACAGGTGGACCCAGTCCGGCACTGGAAAGATATATGTTATACATGGTGCGCTTTTATTGAGTTTTTCTGCATCACTTGTCGAAACATTCTAAAAGTTCGAATAAAATCAGAGTGACCTAATCAAAGACGGAAGGCACTTGAACAGACATAAATGACGACAATATAAAAATCATATCAAATTGCGGACTTTTTAAAACGACCCCATCCTTTAGTTTTAACACAATCTGTACGACAAAGGTAACCGTTGAATTGATGAGTAGTTGGTTGAAAAGTTCTATGTCTGTATGTTAAACAGTTTTGCAAAGTCGATGGTTTCCATTTATTTTTCTAAATGATAAAAGTTCAGACTGCTTTCACAACACCTAAGAATTGTTAATACATTCCCGAAATCAAAGAAGGGCAATATTCTTAAATTTGGGTATGTTTTAGCGAAGCTTTCGGACACATTGTCGAGGTCTAACTTTATTACCCGCTCCCCGTGAAAACTTATTACAGCCAAGATACTGCCTATCACCTTTTCACTAGCATACCGGACCAGAGGGGAAAGTGCCGCACGAACAGAGTGAGTGAATCGAAGTGAATGAATATTATGTTGAACCTATACTCCAAAACGTTAAGGATCATCAAAAAAGCACTTTTTACAGCAAGATGGGGTCTAAAGTTTAGACCCTGTCCGCATGTATCTGTGTTGTGGTTAGTTCTGTCAGTTGCAGGTACTTGATAACTGCCCATAGCCAGTGTTGTATATTCTGGTGATTTCAATGGGTAGGTTCTCAATATGGTCTGATACAAAAACAATAACAACATTGCAGTTGCATTTCTCATGTTTATGACTCATTCAGTGATTGTATTTGTTGATGGCTAAAGGTTTGTTTAAACCCAACAGATCTATCCTTTTTTTTTAGCCAGCTCTCATATATTTGAGACCGGTTTGATCATGAACAATAGATCCTGCATTGCTAAGGGCGAATCACGAATTTAAGAACTACAAAGATTGTCATTACTTGAAAGTTTATATTTGATCAAATTTCTTGCAATAATAATCTTTGTTAATTTTTCACCTTTTTTATTTATCTTAAATTGTTAATTTTCGTATTCTTAACACTTTTCGAGATTCTATCCGGATTGGCGTTTTTGACGTTTTCAGTGTGTGTCATCAAACGGCAGTTTATCGCCGTCAAGTAACGTCCCCACACCTATATATATCTTGACTATAGTATACTATTCAAAAAAAAGTAGGGGATATTTGATTTTGGGCGCATAATACTAAAATATGCAAATGACTACGAAAAAATAGAACCTAACTTTGCTGTTTGACCCCGGGTATCATTTTACCCTTATAATGGTCAGTCTGTGCCTTACTTAGTCTAACGATCATTTGGAATAAATCGATGAATGTGAACTTCATTTCATTTTGTCATTTGTTTCTTCGTCAGTTTCATTAGGTGACTTTAATAACACTTAAAAATCAAATATCCCCTACTTTTTTTGAATAGTATATTACACACTTGCGTACGAAGAGCGGTCATTATGTCGGGTATACCACGTCGGATCAATGCTTGTTTGGCAAACAGAGGAGGATTTACCCGTTACTGACTTTGTTGTGATGCTGTGGTAACTTTGCTGTTTGACCCCGGGTATCATTTTACCCTTATAATGGTCAGTCTGTGCCTTACTTAGTCTAACGATCATTTGGAATAAATCGATGAATGTGAACTTCATTTCATTTTGTCATTTGTTTCTTCGTCAGTTTCATTAGGTGACTTTAATAACACTTAAAAATCAAATATCCCCTACTTTTTTGAATAGTATATTAGTATACCACTAGCGATATCACGAAATATCACGCGCTGTTTTGGCCGGGTTAGTCTATATGAAACACCTACCCCTTTAGAATCACTTGTAAATTCCATTTCCGCGTCCTCGGGCAATTGGTCTTCGAATTATCAATTGATGGAGACTATTTCGAGAATCAATCATTGCAACCACATATTGTACATTTATGACAAGTTAAGTATTTATGGTATTTGACTTTATTTACCTTTTCTGGCCAACATTCAACCACGTAGACCCAATATATAGGTGAGATTCACTGTACATGTATATATTACTTATATACATTAACTGAGTTGTGTTTCCAGGTAACTCAGACTGAAGGGGTCTGAGATTTTAAACTGTCCTTATTATAAGATACGCGTGAATGCTACACACATCAATATCATTACAGTAAGACATATATTAATACTTAGCTCTCAAAATGGTGCGATTTCGAAATAAAATGACAGATTTTATTCAAGCCAAGGGACACGCTGTAACGCGGTGGACACACTAGCCGTCAAAATTCGCCTAGTGTGTCCACTGTAATTTCTATTCGGCCGAATGATTCGCCCGAATCAAACAGGTTTGATATATTCAGCTGAATATTTAATCGGCCGAATGATATTCGCCTGGTGTGTCCGCTTCGCCGAAGCATTCGGTCGAATGTAGAATTCAATAGCCAATCGTCACTCATATCAAGATATCACGTGATTGTTTGAAGACATTGACGCCGCCATGTTTTTTCATGTGACGTGAAAAGTGACGAAATCGACTGGTGAATCGGGCAAAGCATTCGGCTGGTGTGTGCTTAAATCTTTTAAATATCCGACGTGACATTTCTTTTACATAGAATACAGAAGGAAAAGGCACCCAACGGGACATTTTTTGTTTTTTCTTTTAAATAAAAACTGTAAAAATATTGAACTGAAACATAATTAATTGTCCAACATCAGATTATCTTTTGTCGAGTGTATTTAACTAGTTCTATTATATACTATTCAAAAAAAGTAGGGGATATTTGATTTTGGGGGCATAATACTAAAATATGCAAATGACTACGAAAAAAGTCACTATAGAACCTAACAGAAGAAACATTTCCAGTTACATGTGACGCCCAAACGCACCAATAGCTACCGCATGGAATGCAGGTGATGCTTGGGATCATCATGGGGGTCCAACCCAAGATTTGCACGACTCTGACTTTGAATGTGACAGTCATTGTGGCATTGAATTCCAGGGTGGAAACATCAGTTTAAAAATCAAATATCCCCTACTTTTTTTGAATAGTATATATGCAATACTAGCGTTGTCGTAGGGAGCTGTAGGCAATGTTGTCATTTTAGGAGGAGATCAAGCTAATTTATCTTTGTTTACTTCCCGCCCATTTCGCCCCAAAATATTCAACAAAAGCTGGCGAACATGGAAATTCGAGTCCTCTCCTTTGAGACCAAAACAGACGAAGCATTTGTCAGTATGACTAATCAGATAGCTAGCTGTATAGGGATTTGGGCTTTCGGGTTAATCTGACAACTGAAGTATTTTAGTGACAATGGTACTGTCACTCATATATACCCAAATAAGAATTTATTTAATTATTATTTTAGATCAATAAATACATAGAGGAATATTCTATGTATGTTAACACATCACAAGACATTGATATTTTGTGACGTGACAGCATGTCAAACACAGATGGTCCTACAATAACACAGTATGATACATCTAACTATGAATTGGTATAGAAATAAGATTTAAGATGACTCGATTTTTCTGTCGATTAAACCCGAGTTCACTCTCAATGCAGGACGGTATTAAGGTTTATCATGGCGGAGGCAATACTATTTTGAGGGCCCTCTTTCGTGGGGGTGGGTGATGTACTGATGTCTTGATTGATGATTTTTATACCAGTGCAATGACTGCATTCTCATTCAGTAATGGATTCGACAGTAACAGTGTAAAGAAAACGATTGACACGGACCCGGTGCCCTTTCCCATGGCCAGAGGGACCCTTTTGTCAGACGAGGGACCTTTTTGTCTGCCTTTAGGGCCCTCTCTAACTTTGGGTACACTTAATTTTTCTCATCGGTTTTAGTATTTTTCTCCCGTTTTATTTGTTCAACTTCTTTGATTTGTTTTCGCGAGGGGGCAGGCGCCTCCAGTGCCTTAGCTATAAAACGCCTTTATCTCAATGACAATTAGGCTGCCCTCTTCAACTAGAAAGAATAATCAATTTGAATACATGTATGTTTTAGTCCAAATATATATCATTAAACCATACAGTTTGAACGCTAGGAGGCATCTTTAAACGATTAAAACAAAATACCCAAGTTAGAAACTATTTGGACCTCTCTCGATGCTGATGGGTGATATCAATTATTAAGGTTAAGCGTACAATGCAAAATGATAAACTTTTGTCCAAGCAGTGGCGCCCCAACTACTCTTCTACAAATTCCATCTGCGAATCGACCTGTTTTATTCACTGCCTATGTGTATACAGGACCCCGGTTTTCGTCTGAACCCTGTAGTGCGGTTTGTGTAGGACTTGTGTAGAATTTTTTGTATCTTGAAATAATTACATGTATTAGCTTAACATACGTGTATTGAAGGGAAGTCGGAATCCATGCACTAAAATGAATGATAATCGATACATAAAAAAAGAGTTATAATGTGGTAAACATTCAATTCTCGGTTGATAACAGATATCCTGTTGGACATTTCTCCTGTAAATTTCTACAAACCATGGGTTTTAACATCATATTTCACAAATTAGATAATTGAAGTTCCAACACAGTTTCTATCAGTAGACTCGCTGGATAAGGCTTGAGAGAATGACTTTATCATATTATGCATTGTACCATATGTAAGCCGCTATATGATATATAAAATGTAGAAACGAAGTGTTGCGTTGTTATTCCTGGTAAGACAAACGTCTTTACTGAGATAGATAAGAAGAAGTAAATACACAATGTGAAGTGGAAGCAAAGACAACCAGAGACAAATTGTAGACGATCACAAGGCTACTAAGATATGTAGTAAGAAAAGATGCATGGATCATACGCCTATGATGATACATTTGGTTTCTGTTTTTAATCTGCGGGTAGTACACGATAAACAAGAAACGTTAGCTAAATAAAAATATTTCTGTTTATTGTTAATTTAAAGCTGAAGAAAAGTAGGGCGTTAAACCACATTTCAATTCAGTTAAGTTTAATTGAATAAGTGTGCGCGTCTAGTAACAGTTTATCTTAAAATCGAGATAAAAAATATATTGTAAATTAGCATTGATAATGTTGTAGACTGTACATGTCAACTACTTGTTATATGTTTATTTAAAATTTCGTCAATGTTGTCTTATAAAGAAAAGCTGTGTTTTTTTAATGAAAGAGTTAAAAATGCACCATGTTTGAAGTCTTTTACAAGAAACAGTCGATTGCCAGTCTTTTTATTGAGTGACGTCCATTTTATTGTTTAAAAACGATTATATAGCACGGATGATCTAACCCATTCAATATTTCAGCCAGCTGATGTTCCAGGAGGTTGATAATGGGTTTCTAATATATTATAAATTAATACTTTATATAACATTTCAAGTCAGAAAAACACCTGCAATATAAACATATGCATCTTTAAAGGGTGTGTGTCTCGATTCGTTGGAACCTTCAAAATTAAAAAGACGGAAATGGGCCTAAAAGCACATGTATACAACGTGATTTATATTCAATTTGTAAAAAAAAACCAATACTTAAAGTTACATTATGAGAGATAAGATAAAGAGATGGCAGTTCTCACTATAATAGTTAAAAACTAGATAGTATAAAGGTAATTTGCTGAAAATTTCAGTCAATTTGATCCACTATTAGCCGAGAAAAACGCGTTTGAAATATTCACATAGCCTCGGTCATCATTACTCAAATCATTAATGTAAACAGCATAGTCCCTATTATCCACTTGATTGATTTAATTATCAACGGCCATTAAGCGGCATATAGGATTTTAATCTGCCAACATCGAAGGCTAGCCTTGACATCAAGAGTTTATTATGGTCTGGATATGTTAATTAATGTCTAATTGATTATTTAGATAACATTTCAGGCTTAAAGAATGCCCTGTAATAAGCAGATTTTGCTCTTGCATAATGCTATTTTAAATTTATAATCAATTGTATTCGGTGAATTACATGAACAGTCTAGATTGAACGAAAATCGTTTACGCCTGCTTTGCGCATTTTTGTAATTATTATTTTGTAATTGAAACACCAATCATGAATTACTTGCGCATTCTCTTGAAGGATATGTGTGTCTTTCTGTATTACAAATGGCGCCTGAAATCATAAAATATGCACGAATCGTATAGGCTGTCGTACTGATTTTAAAATGTTCATTGGATATTAGGGTCAATATTTTTACGGCCGGATAACAACATCAATATTGATTGAAATGACCAATATGAAAATCTAATTCTGGAAAATATTATTGAGTTACAGATTTAACCCCTTTAACAAAACAAATATTAATATATAGGTAACAGTTGGTAGCCTAGATGACTGGGATCAATTAAAGATTAACACACTAATAGTTTTTTCTTCAGTTAAGTTGTCCACCATTTTCAGGTGAGTAATGTGGTCATATTAATTTTTCTTAAATGCTTTCGCTCAGTTTTCAAAGCCTTTTCACACAAAAGAGAATATGGATTTGTAGTTTCAAAATACTTACGCAGTGATGAATTCACAGGTCACATTTAATTCGGAAGATCACTTTCCTAGGATATGAAATTTCGGTTTTAGATATACTTAGACTTGAAAGAAGAATACGGAACAACAGAGACATATTAGTGCTGTGTTATCTTTTTCCTGGTGGCCAGGGGAGAGTTCCGATGTGTTACACATTTTTTACATGTATTCCATTAAATGATAAACCGACCGACAGCTTAATCATCACCTTTCTGAGAATGTCTCTAAACCCCATCTACCACTTCTATGCATGACTTTGTGTCAAAAACAATACCACCTTTTGATATTATCTTTTATCAGCAAGAAATTCAGAAGTATCGATACCCGATAGGTCGAGTAACTAAGACCCGGAAGTAACACCTCATTTTGAACAGATTAATAATGTATAATTTCTGGGGTATTTCGGTTGCTTTTTTAAAAATCAAATTGAATTTTGCCAACCAACGGTATGTGTGACTATTATTTTATGTTTATTAAATTAGCGCCATTCCAGTACCATAAAGGAAGGGCGCTATATGAGCACCCTGGTGAATACCGTAATACATGGAATATTGCCATTGGAAAGGTATGTCTCGTCAACGCGGTACTTTGGTCGTTTTGGGACAAAAACATGGGAATTTTACTTCTTATCTGCAATAGGGCATTTTTGCCGTCTTCTTCAATTTTGTAATTTCCCACAGGCGCCATCCCTAATAATAGAAGCCTTTGCTAAAATGTATTCTTGGCGCAAAAAGGTGGCAATATTTCATTTTTACAAAAAGCTGTATGTTCCGGGTGATGCAAGAATTATGCGGATTTTTGAAATTGGCAAACAACCTAAAAGAGATTTGGATATGTATACAATGCAGGGTGTAGTAAGTCCACACAAATTAGATTAATCATCAACATAACACAATTGCTCTTTAGAAAACGAATAAATGATTTATTCATTAGGACACGTGCAAATTAACATTATTTTCTATATGCCTTAAAGAGACATTCCGTCGTTTAAACAGACAAGAAGAAATGTTTAGGTTTATAGTAATATCACCAGGCGCAATAATGCTTCATACGCCGTGGGTTTTCTCTAGTCTAGCTTTGTTGTTTACTCCCGATGATTTGTTACCCTTTATTACGCCCTCTTTCTCTCTCTATCCCTCTCTCCCACTCACTCAACGTAATATCCCTTGAATTAATATACATCATTATGGTGTAAATATATGTCACAACGTGGTATTTAAAATAAAATAAATATTATAACTGTTTTCTTAGTTTATTTTATCAAGATAATCAAGATGAAATCGTTGACTGTTGCTTTAGTGGTATGTTTAGCGACTGCACTTCCCTACTGCCACGCCTTCTGTTACTACGAACCGGCGGTCAACATATTTGGTAAAGTATACATTTTGTTATTTCCTATTTCACCGTTAGAATATTGAAGCAGTTACTTGCATAAAAAAAACCCAGGAAAATCGTACAACTGTGGATACAAGTAACAAAGTTGGCAAAAATACTCATTGAGGACTGGTTTTTGAGAAACAAAACGCCCATTAGTCACTAGAAAATCGAATGATCGTCTTTCGGGCAACAAAATGTCATTTTTTGTTTGCAACAGCGCAACACCTTGTTGGTTATATATTTTAAGTTTCATCTCAATCGGGGCTGTAGACGCCTTGTTATACAATACACATTTTGCGTAGAAGGCGTGGGTATCCTTAACATTGCTGTTAAGTTTCATCCATATCGGACCAACAGTTGTGTCCACATTTTACTTTGTACATAACTCTTATTTGTTTAAATGGCAGGAGCTATAGCCCAAGAAACTGCAGTCTGTGCAGGCAAACTCAAACCGAACTATCAATTTCTTTTGATCGTTAACATATCGTAGGTTTCATCTGAATCAGACTAATAATTGTTGCCTCTGTAGAGGGGCCCACAACATTTGTAAATATTTCACAATTCTTTCGTAGTACGGGAACATAACCAAAGAAGTTGCGACCCAGTGCACACCAAAATATTGGGCATAAACATACATTTTACGGATAAAATTGTGATATATAGATTGGCCAAAGCTCGAGGTGTACAGAGCTGTCGTCCTCACTAGCCTATGGATGCGAGACATGGACTGTGTACAAAAGACATCTGAAGCAGCTGGAGAAGTTCCATATGAGAAGCCATCGGTCAGTTATGAATATCCACTGGCACGACGGTATCACAAACATCGAAGTCATGGACAGAGCTAAGATGACCAGCACTGAAGACATGATACCCAAAGCCCAACTCCGATGGGTTGGTCACGTGACCCGGATGGGCGACCACAGACTACCAAAGCAGCTTATGTATGGCGAACTGACCTCGGGAATGCGGAACCAAGGTAGACCAATTAAAGACACAAGGACTGTGTGAAGTCTAATATTAAACACTCTGGCATTCTTTCAAAACAGCTAGAGCTGTATGCAATGGACAGACCAGGTTGGCGCGCCCTCACCATCCAGGCGCGTGACAACTTCGAGGAGAGAGAGAGAAATGGGGTTTAACCTCCACTCAACACAAAATAGGCCTTTTCGGGACTAATATATGGTTTAATTTTATTTCAATAATTCGCTTGCGCGTAGGGGTCTTTAGCAGTGGGGGGAAACCGGAGTGCCCGGAGGAAACCCACGAGGTTGAGAAGGCGCCCCTATCTCCATGCCACATACGCTCACACCAGGGCTCGAAACCAGAGCCGCAAGTCAAAGGTGACCGGCCAGCTAGAGGTCGAAGCGCGGAACTCTAGACCACTAGGCCATCCCTACCCCCCACTTCGAGGAGAAGATGCGAGCTGATGTGACTGCAGCACGGATAAGGAGAAAGGCGTCAACCATAAACCCTGACAGCCCCGGACAATTTCTACCGTTTCCCATAAAAATTGTGTTCTGTTATTGTGTTCTGTTATCTGTAGTTCATTGTCTCCGAATGGAACCCATTTGATCACGGATATGAATTAATTAAACATTATTAACTGAGTTCGTTTGTAAGCTTTTTCTGCTTAGACTAATGCACCGGTCAATAGGTAGGGTGCCCCACCCTAAATGAATATCTCGACAATTACACCACAATACTATTTAGAAAGCCTTAAATCTGTTTCACACATTTATAGTCACTAAATAAACGACCATGCTGTACTTCATAAGCTATGATCATTAAACCATACATAAATAATACTGAAAAATGGTTTGGAGTGGCGTCCAAAACATCCAGACACTTTAGAGTAAAAGATAGATTACGTGCCCTTGTTTTGAAATTAGTCTCGCTTAACTAGTCTACCGATCATTGTACGTCTAATTGACGGGTCGGGATAATCAAGACTACTTATTTTACGAAACATGGAACAAGAAATTGAATTTAGAAGCACCAACATCAGGCAACTCAACAATATTTTTAAGAACCTTGTAAAAGTAAAATGAAACTACTGCTAGTATCATATTCTTGCTTTACGGATGCTGAGTCAGAGATATTATTTGTACTTAACCAAAATATGCAGCTTCTAATGGTACAGCTAATTATAAGGCAATTTAAAAAATAAAACGAGCGTAATTTCTAAAGATGCCGTAATAACCAAAAAGTTAAATATTATTGCTATTCAGAATCGTCAACAATAGATTTTTTATGGCTGTAGTAGTGTTTGGTGTTTTGAACATTTCCGCATGCTGTTGCTATTTATAGCCTCAACGAGTGTGCGAGACTGTTATAAATCAGTAGTAAGGAAGGGGGTAGTTCAAGATTCCTATTGATTGGCCGGTGCATAAGAAGGTACAAGTAATCTGATTTGTCGATGCTTTGGAAAACGACAACTTTGCTTAAAAGAGCTTGATGGAACTTCGTTTATCATTCCATTACATTAATACCTTGACTTAGTTCCATAATGAGCACGGGGTGAGCGCGGTGATAAGCAATTTGATTGCTAGATACTCTATATAAAGATAAACGCGCAATTAATAAATAAGTGTTATCTATTTATTTTGGGATTGATGTTGGGCGGATAAATCCACAAATACTTTAAATCTAAAATAATAGCCACAACCAAGAAGTAATTAAGCAAATCATCACTAAAAAAACAAAACTAAATCATAATTATTACAAAACAAGATTAATTTTGGTCCAATAAAAGACGTCAGGCATTGTTGCTTGTAATATTCAAGTAATGCGTGGATGAAGTTTTCTGCTGTACCGGCTAGATACTGTTGCCTTTATATACATTAAGTGCTCTGAAATTCTGTATACATATACATTGCTCAGTTACGTGGTGACTCCCTCATTTATTACACAGATTGTATCTTTTCCCTTTGTTTTTCAATGTTATTATCTTCTCTTGGATCTACCGTCTTGGCTTTAAATTGTTTTGTCATATTATAGCATAGGGATTTTAACCAGATATTTTGATCTAAAATAGTGACATAAAATCTGCCACCGAAAAGAAATTTGTCGATCCTTTCTAAAGAAAATTCAAAATCGATCAGTAAACTTCGAACGTATGGGAAAAACTATAGCCAGATTTTATGCGATACCGCTCTACATGCACTCCGGTAAATCGAAGGCCGATAAGTTGCGCTGACTTCGATTAGGTTTAGCACACAGCATCTCAAGGTAGGGCGTGGTCGTTATAAAGATATTCCGCCACATGCACGTTTATGTAATCAATGTAATAATAATCAAATAGAAGACGAATACCATTTCATATTTGACTGTAATAGATATAACAATCTTAGAAATTTAAAATTTAGCCTATTTTCAAAAGCAATCCGCACATCTCGTACAATATGATTAATGTTTTAAATATCCCAAACGAAATGAAGAGTCCAAGGGAAGAACAATCTAAGTCACATTTATGTCTTTTCGCATTAAAGGCAAAAGAAACTTTTAAAGAAAATATTTGACGCAAACAGAACAAAAAGTGGGTTTAAATACAATTTCAAAATGACCTTTATAATTAATACGAATAATAATACCAGTACGGCAACTGACTTCCACTTTTCAGCCAAATTAAGGTCAAATAAAGGGCACGAAAGAGTATTTGTCCAGGAGGTCATTTCAGAAGGGCGTTGGTTCACGCGACTACAATCGTTTTACCTGAAATTGATTGTTCCACAGATAGCTTATACAATTTGCTACCAGATGGCACCATTAACTGGGTTCGGTATAAAAGTGATCGTTCTTCCCAAGTGCTCTTGAAATGGTTTCTCTATTCTTGTTCAATGTACCTTTATATAACACTGTCACAATTTTCCTCATTTGTAATTTGCATGCTTGATGAGTGAATTCTTGTCGGAATGTCGTGTGTAATATAGTGATTGTTATCCATAGAACTGTGTTGTGTACGGAAGCCCATAAGGGTCAATCAAATGAAAAAAAAATTCTGACTATCTTGTAATTATAAGATAGGCTATCTTATTATTACAAGATAGCTATCTTGTTATTACAAGATAGCCTAGGATAACCTATCTTGTAATTACGAGATAGACTGTCTTGTAATTACAAGATACCGAGATGCCCATGAGTGACAATTTAAAGGTCACCATACACCGATTTCATGCTCCAATAAATACCATTGACTTCATACACCCACCAACTACATATTTATATCATACCTTATCAATTTTAATGCGCTCTTTGAAGCCACGGAACGCTATTTCTATTTTTCGGAAAACGTCTTTAAATTTTGATTTTTGGAAAGTAAGTAAGGAAAAGGATATTCTGAAAAATGAACCCTCCCTCAATGAAATGAGCTGACTGACATAGCGTCTAAAAGCAGTTTATTTATAGTTTGCGGTATCTCCTGACGAATACAATGTTTTGCGAGGGATTTGAAGCAAACGTTTGATAGATTAATTACTTTGAATATATTTTTAGCCCAAATATATCATCAAATCACACAGTTTATACGCGGGGAAGGTATCTTTAAGGAGAACATGAAATCAATGTATGATAAATGATATTAATGAGGGAATGAAGTTAATGAGAGTATGAATAGTATTTAATTAGGGCACAGCCTGGTGATGCCGATCAGGTGACATACAAAAGTACTTCGTTGGTCTGGAGGGTTGAATGGTCGATTTGTTAGCACGTGCTTGCTTTATCTTAAAAGCCTGTCATTGAGTCAACTGGCGTGGTTTCGAATCCCCGTTTGTACGTGACAAGCAGTAGGATCGCCTGTCCAACCGCACCTGTCCTCCGGTTTCCTTCAACTGCTAAAGAGAGTGTGTGTGTGTGGGGGGGAGGAAACAGGTAACGTCCATTCGACACAAACTAGGTCATTTCGGGACTAACATATGGTTTAATTTTATTTCAATAATGCACTTGCGCATAGGGGTCTTTAGCAGCGGAAGGAAAGATGAGGACCCGGAGAAAACCCACGATGCTGGACACGCGACCCTACTCCTTGTCACGTACAACTGGGGATTCGAAACCACGCCAGTTAACTCAATGACAGGCTTTATGATACAGCGCGCACATGCTAACCATTCGCCATCCAACCCCCATCCCACTACTAAAGACCCCTACGCGCAAACGAATTATTGAAATTAAATTAAACCATATGTTAGTCCCGAAATGACCTAGTTTGTGTCGAGTAGATGTTAACCCCCCTCTCTCTATCTCTCTCTCTCACTATCTATCTATCTCTCCCTCACACACACACACGTCTTTGGCCTATAACTATCCGTCTTTGGCCTATAACTATCCGATAAATCAGTGTAGGACGACCTTGAAATAATTTTTTTTTCATCTGATTGACCCTAACGGGCTTCTCCGTATCTTGTAATACAAGAAAACTAATTTCGCTATCTTGCAATTACAAGAAAGGTTATCTTGTAACTACGAGATAGAATATTTTTTTTTTTTCATTTGATTGACCCTTATGGGTTTTGGCTATCTTGTAATTACAAGATAGGCTATCTTGTAATTACAAGATAGTCAGAATATATTTTTTTTCATTTGATTGACCCTTATGGGCTTCCGTAGTTGTGTTATATTATGTTCAATTACTGAATGCCATTCAAAGATTATATTGTTAATTGAATTACTGTTTAATGAATGCCAGAAGAGCATGTTTATTTTGAAATATTGAGGTGATGTGTGTCTATTTTAGATATAAAAACAATGAAGCCAATCTCATACTGTAAATTAGGAACAAAAAAGTGGAAGATGGATGAGGAAACGGTAGATTTGGAAGCATGTGAAAAATGTACATGTAAATCAAATGCTTTGACTTGTTGTGGGTAAGTAATCGGTAACTTATCTATTTTTATCTTATAGTAGCATTGCAGAATTTAGTAATTTTGAGACATTTCACCGCAATACGGTATACCACGGTGTGCAGTATCTGGCTAGTGTGATTGTCCGTTTTGGATTATTAAGAATTTAAAGGTAAAAAATGGACCAGTAATTAAACAGGAGATCGATATATTCATCTGACAGAAATCATGAAACTTCCAAAATTTGAACTGTGTCGTGGATGTGAAGGCTGGGGTGTGTGCCCGGGGTGTGGTGGGGGTGGCTCTAAATGATTAAAAAGGGTCTGAGATTCATTGACAATGCATATGCAGATAATCAACTAAAACTCATTAAGGAAGTAATGTAATACTGTTTATTTATTTTTTATCATATGTCATGTTTGTTTACAGAATTGGATATAGTGCTGGTACGGTACATCCACCAGAAGGATGTTTCAAAAAAAATTTAGAAAACTGTTGTTACCAATTTGTCCAGCAAGCAAATGATGCTGTCTCTTGTGGTGAAAAGGTTTGCCCTGAAACCTAGAGAGCCAATAAGATACATGAAATTAGTTATATAGATCCAGTTATATTAACTATAAACCAATCTGTAAAAAAAATTAACTTTGTAGTTCAGTAAAATGTGAACAAAATTGTGGTTCTTGGTTGCATATTAAAAAAATGGAAACGGCTCAAATGAAAGGAATTGGAATGGAGTCTAACGATCCACTTTTCTGCACCGACTTTACCAATGAAGACTGGGGTACGTTACGCATTGTTCTATAAGGGAAATTTTACCCGTACAGCGGCGCTACGACCTTACTCTTATTTCGAATTCCAACAACCATGTTTTTTTATGTACACGTACACGTCAATATGTACACGGGACCAGGGGCGGATACAGGAAATTTGAAAAATGGGTTGCACACGAGTTTGTTGCAGAGCGAAACGATCAGGCAAAAACGATTTTGGGCCTGTTTCTTGCCATTTACCAACCCAAGTCTAATTAACTAAACACCGTAATTTGTTACATCTAAAACGTTTTTGACATTCTTGTTGCCAACATTCTCGACAAAGATATAAGAAAAGAAAGAACCCCGAGCGTTTCCAGCCAAAAGATTCACGCTAGCTCTTTGAAGCTTAATATATACAAATTTGCTTTGTCTGATTATCGGCTGAATGTGCATGCCTTTTCAGATTTCATATATCATTTTTATAAGCAATATTTTATTCAGGACCCAGCCAAATAAAAAAAACCTCATAGACCTTTGAATCTTAATAGAAATATACTTTCGATGTTTTTATATAATAAAGGACTTGCTGATTGTGCCTTTCCGATTTTATAAAATTTTAATAATATAATATATTGACAAATCAGTAGTTATAGGTCAATTGCATATTATGTGTCCCAACATGTTAAGCAAAATTAGTATATAAAAGCACATTGTATGTAAGAACGCGAAACAATGTTCTTTATTAAACAACAGTTAAATTTTAATTTTCCAAATGATCGGTCCACAGCCGGAGCCCTTGCTTATTATTTTTATGTAAACAATATTTTATTTCAAATCGATGAAAGGGGATCAGGGAGCTGGAAAAGATTATATTACTTTCGCCTCAAAAGTTCCCCCTCAGCACGGCGTATAAACCGTCTTCATTATCCTCGAGGTGGAGTCACGGTAGCTAGTCGCTAGTCCTGAAGTCAAATGTACCATCCCTTCAATAGGTGCTGACTCGCTAGCCTTGAAGTCAAATGTACGATCCCTTCAATGGCCGAGCAAGTTCATCCAGATTTTCCGGCGTTGTTCCTTCTCGTCATTGATGCAGGACGGGGGGGGGGGGGGAGGGGCTGACAAGAACAGCTGTCTACTCGTTTGGGTGAGACGAAGAGCCGTGGCCCCGTGTACACATTGGCGTGCACGTGAAAAGATCCCTTGACAGTTGGAATTCGATATAAGGGTAGGTCGTAGCGCCGCTATCCGGAAAACATTTCACTCATAGAACATTGTTTGGCGTATGTCCGTCTTTAATAGCCCATTCGGAGCAGGACAGTAGAACGTTAAACTCCATTTTATTTCATTTCATTTGCTTGGATGGTATATTTCTAAAAATCGGAAATTCGTTGACAGCGTAGTATAAGGTTATCTCCCTTCCATGCACCACATATTATAGTGTTAAACTATAAGCTGATCTCGCCACCACTGTCACCATTCCAGTTTACAAGGCAGTTTACAAACGAATGGAGATTTGTTTACCGTGATAGGCCAATAGAATATACTTAAATGTATTTCACTGGGACCCGCCTAAAAAGTTATTGTTACTTAACCAGTTTTCTGGGCCCTATTCCCCCCTGTACATACCCGGTGATTTGGGGTGATACACGAAGGGGAAAAAGGAATGATTACACTGAATGTTTTGGTTACTATCCATTCTATCTATTCTGATTTGGAGGTTTTGGGTGGCAAATGAAATGAAATAAAATGAAATGGGGTTTAACGTCCTACGTTTTTGCACCTAACCGGGGCTAATGGAAGACGGGCATACACCATACAGTGTGCTATGAGGGAAATTTTGCCCGGGCAGCGGCGCTACAGTCTACTGTTATATCGAATTACCACTGCCAAGGGATCTTTTACGTGCACTCCAATGTGTACACGGTACCTAGGCAGCTGTTCTTGTCAGGCCCTCCTTCTGCATCACTGACAAAGGGAAATCACGCCGAAAAATCGAGATGAACACCCGACTTCCAGGCTAACGAACCAGCGCCTTATCCACTTAGCCACTTTGACCCCCCGTTTTGAGTGACACTGAGTACATTAAGGATAGGCCTATGAACATTATAATAATTGAAAATCCAAAATTGCGGAAATCCAAGATGAGAGCCACATTATGTGATATGTTTTGTAACGATTCGCCTTTTTTGTATCCGTAGCTATACTTGATTACGGTTGAAAATTCAAAGAATTGCCATATATAATTTTTAGATGTTTTTTTTTATCGTTTTCCGAGATTAGAGATGACCACCGTCAAGACTGATCGCATTATTTATTTTACGCCTTTCTTGTAAATCATATTTATTTTTCATTTTGAGTGAAAACAGTACATCGAGGTGGACATTAATGACTGGAACGGAAATCCATTCACTTGATTTGATATTTATTGTTTATTTCTCACAACGTCTATGTAGTTTGTCCGCGGGTAAATAGCGGTACGTTTAGATTTACAAACGATCGAATAGACAACCTCACAAAATACTCGTGGTATTTAAATACAATGTCTAATCAATGGCTCTGTAATTAGAAGCAATTAATCATAAATAAAGTTCCTTTCTATTAATAATATGGCATCGTTAAAACTGGGCAATATAACTCGCTCAGCCGCTAACAGAAATAAAACATCAGATTAACGCAAATCAATATTTTTATTTTGAACTCAATCAAAGTAGTTTAGCGCCTTAAAAATAATCCACAACATAAACTTTGTCTTGAACATGGATCGTATCTAATTGCCTAGAACTCCTCTCACTTCAAGTCTGTTTCATGTGGCATTGTCAGCTAGGTCAATATCCAGAATACGATAACGAAAGCCAAAAAAAAAAAAAAAAAAAAAATTTCCACTTTCACGGTTACCCGATCAACACTCTACCCCGGTACAGGCGTGGTTTTCTCGATGAAAGATCAAATAGTGAAATTTCGGTATATGACTTTTAAGAAGCTTACTTAGTAAGTAAGCTGAAAATGCCAGGAAATTGATAATTTAAATCCCATGAAAAGAAATAATAATAATAAAAATAAAAACCCTATTTTTTGTGTGCATGTAACGGTAAACATGGGTATTTGCTTTCTTGGCCAAATCACAAAACAAAAGCAAACCGTAAACATAGGGTTTTTTTGGGGGGAGGGGGGGTGGCCTAATGACACTAATTTCATTCTTTTTATATCTTACAAATACTATTTCAGACCGACAAATAAAAAATGTGAAGCGTGTGGAGTAATAAAAACAAAATGTAATTCCCTTCATCGCCTTACTATATTTTACCCCGCATCTGCCAAACTGACGCATTAACTATCTGTTTTCCACCCGCTAATCTGCGCAAAATTTATACCAAAAAATAAAAAAAAATCATAGCGAAATAATAGCTATGTCTTATTCTCTCCGTATCATACATAGATCAGCAAAAGAAACGACGATATAGGTTACTTCAGCAGTATTAGCACATACTGAAGTTCAATACAAGGAATAGGTTTTGACGCTATACTATGAACTTTTATAGACTACATGTATAGCATAGGTTTATTTTAACTACAAATTATATTTATAGTTCAATTCGGTTTGTTACATAATTCCCATTCGTTGGCTTTTCGGGTAGAAATCATGGAATGAACTTTATTTTATAGGTTTGATGTTTGATTACAAAAACAAAAAAAACAAAAAAAAAAAAACAAAAACAATGTTGACATTTTTTCTTCATGTATGAGAGGCCATTATTTGGGGGTTGTCATTTTGCGATAATAACTCAATTTATTTTTTTTTATTTTCATCTTATTTATATTGATGTCGACATATCAACTGTATTTTGGCAATGTGTTAATATTGACAGGGGTCATGGCTATATTTCAGATTGTTTTCCATAATTTCTTGATGATATTTCCATGATGGGGACTTTCCATGATGTGCTGATTTCGATTAAGTAGTAGTGTTTGGTGTCAATATATATGTTTTCGGGGTTACAGATTCCATTTCTGACATTTTCACACCTTGTAAAATGATCACATTTTCATATTCTTAGCATATTTCCAAGATGATCGTCATTTTTGGTAGGCAGAATTGAACGATGTGCTGATATTGATTACGTAGTCGTCGTTGGTCACAATATTTTTTTTTCAGGGGCACAGATTCCATTTCGGTCCGTAACAACTGTGTAAAATGATGATAAGTTAACCTATTTTGCATATTCCCAAGATAATGGCAATTTTGGGGGGTAGAATTGGATGATTAAATAGTCGTCTATGGTACCAGGATTTATTTTTTCGGGGCGCAGATTACTTTTCTGCCATTAACAACTGTGTAAAATGACCTCATGTTCTAAACTGGCTGCCATTTGTGTCTGGAAAATGGAACGATGTGCTGAATTTGATTAAGTAGTCGTGTATTTGTGTCAATATATGTTTTCGGGGACTCGGGTTCCATTTCTGATTCCATTTCGGTCCGTAACAACTGTGTAAAATGATGATAAGTTAACCTATTTTGCATATTCCCAAGATAATGGCAATTTTGGGGGGTAGAATTGGATGATTAAATAGTCGTCTATGGTACCAGGATTTATTTTTTCGGGGCGCAGATTACTTTTCTGCCATTAACAACTGTGTAAAATGACCTCATGTTCTAAACTGGCTGCCATTTGTGTCTGGAAAATGGAACGATGTGCTGAATTTGATTAAGTAGTCGTGTATTTGTGTCAATATATGTTTTCGGGGACTCGGGTTCCATTTCTGACGTTTACCACTGCGTAAAATGATCATAGCTTTACATATTTAGCATGTTTCTAAAATTGCTGTCATGTGTTTCGGTAAAATGGACGATGTACTGTTGTTGAATACGTAGTCGCGTTTTTGTGTTAATATTTGTTCTCAGGGGCGCAGATTCGATTTCTGTCATTTACAACTTCATGAAATGGTGGTATGTTCACACATTCTGAATATTTCCGTTTGTAACAGGACGTTTTTAAAACACATTACTAAAAAGGTTTCTGAATTCAATTTTGCTATGTATAAGCTTGTAGCATATCATGTTCCTGGAAGCCCGTGCCGCGTTTTACCAAACAATGAAAAGACCTCATCCTAGTTGAACCGCTGAATTGATTTTGCAGGAATATAGCACATTTACCTGGTCGATCGCGTTGTAGTAGTTGAACTACAGTTTGACACCATCGAGACTTTCAGTTTATATTTAACGATGGTTAAAAATGTGAGACTTATAACTTTTGAAAAGGTAATTGATAAATTAATAAGTAGAACAGAAATGTAAAGAATATGATCGTTTTACATGGTTGTAAATGCCAGAAATTGATTCTACGCCCCAGTAACATATATATTGATACAAAACACTACTACTTAATCAAAATCTGCACTTTGATTCATTTTCCCGCAAAAAATGACCGACATCTTGGACATATGCTAAGTAAATGAACATGTGATCATTGTAAATGCCAGGAATGGAATCTGTGACCCGGGAAAAATATATTATATTGATACCAAACACTACTACTTGATCGAAATCAGCATATCGTCCAATGTTGCCGCCAAAAATGGTCGCCATCTTGGAAATATCATCATGAAATGATGGAAAATAATTTGAAATATAGTCATGAACAGTTGATATGTCGATGACATTATAAGGTGAAAATATAAAACATAATTTGGGATATGATCGCAAAATGGCTACCTTCAAATAATGGCCTCTCATACTATGAAAACCTACTCAGAAAAAAAAAATATCAACATTGTTTTGTTTTTTTGTCACCAAACATCAACACCTACAAAACAAAGCTTATTCCGCAATTTCTACCCGAAAAGCTGACGGATTTACATTAAGGATCGGACTTCGGATTTAAACCAACAAAAAATCTTCAGAGCGTACCATCAGTTTGTATTATTTCGAGAGGCGTTGCCTTTGTCATTTAGTAGGTTTGGACAGCTACGACAGACTGTCCATAAAATACGCAGCTACGCAGTTTACATCCTATCATTAATTAAACATCTAGATATCCAGATATTAAACATTGATTGCACACGTAGTTTGTTACACTAACCGCTATATAAGGACATAACTCGAGTTATTCCTAACTACTCATCTAGTCATAGAACAAGACACACTAACAACTGCGAATCAACGGGCTTGGATCTATAGATGGTAAATACATATATTATACTTAATTTTATATCATGTATCATATTTCTATATGATTTTGTAAATATTTGTGCGACATGAAGATATTGCAATGTCATTAGACGTTAAATACGGTTAGAAATTAAATCTTAAAATTGATATTATTGCAATTAAGAAATCATTTACATTCTTCGCATTATTGTTTTTCTTTAATATTGGTGTTTTCTGTTATTCTATTTCCATCATTGTATATGTTTTTACAATGTGTTTATTATGATTTTGAAAGACATTGCGGACTCATGCATATACGATTTGTCCATTATAATTGCGTGTAATGTCTATGCAGTTTGTATGTTACAGACATGTATAAATATCATCCGTGTGATGGTATTTCCTTAAGTTGCATTTCCCACGGATGATATTTATAGATGTAATTGTTAAAATTCGGGAAAATATTATTAGGATTATTACAGCTAAAGGATTATACACTTCCGTCTTCTTAAGTCAAACTTCCTCATCATCGGTGGGAAAGTTATCTTAAGACAATCCCCAGAAAACCGAAATTCTGAAAACCTATGCTATAGCGACATTGCTACAATACCTACTATAAAATCCATTATAAGTTGGGCATACCCAATCTAGAAGGCAACCTAGCGTAATAAAATTAAATACAAGCGTACTATAGACCAGGATCCGAGAAGCCATCTATAAAAATCGACGCCCACTCATCGAGTGCGCAAATGTCCAAAGAACAAGCATACAAAATGTCATGTCAATGGGCGTTAAAAGAAGGGAGAGCGACGAATGAAAAGCCCTTGGGAGGCAGTTCCTGGTCAAATAGTGTGACAACAGGGACATTTTCGATTCAAAAGCAAACATAAATGCGACATAAATAATTTTAACACAGATATTACTGGTAGGATATATGCCGGTAGGTTAATGGGGAAACTTGGTAAGCATTACCCAACAGAAAACTTTATTCTTTTAACACCAAGGAACGACTTATCATTCATGACGCATTAAAATAAACCGGAATCGCAGATTATTTCATGCATTAGGATTGATTCCAATATTTTGAAAGTATTGCTCATGAGTATACGGAGCAATCTAAATTATGATAAACATCGTTCAAATATCTTAATAAACTGTATATATTTGTAGATAAGCGGGAAAGCTAAATTATTATTTTCTAAATTATTCTATGGGTTACTGGGTTATTAGCATTTTTGCCACAGTTAAAGGACTTATCCACACATGGTTAATTGCCTCCGACCGCCTCCCGTTATCGATTTCCCATCGATTTCGTCGGAGTTGACAGTAATGCACTAAATTCCCCCAAATTTCCCTAATAGCACATTGAATGGTGTGTGCCCACTCACATTATCCCAACTGGAACAGAATAGTAGGACGTTACACCATACTTCATTGCATTTCATTATATTTAGTCACTCGAGGAGTCGCGGTGGTTCAGTGGGTAAGATGCTGACTCGCTTCCAATGTTAGTCGAGCAAGTCCCTGGCTGAGGACGTAGGCATAGAAAATGCATTGTCGTTCGAGTGATTACTTATTATGGCCACTGAAACATCGGAGATTATGTCTACTGAAAAATAATAATTCGTTGGTGATGGAAAACCGCTTAACTGAGACATACGTCCCAAGCCACATGACTTTACATAGTTAAAAAAAACTGGATTATGTTACCTCATTGAGTCAGCTGACGTGGTTTCGAATCCGCAGTTGCACGTGACAGGGAGTAGGATCGCCTGTCCAACCACGTTGGTTTTCTCCGTGTCCTCTGGTTTCCTCCCACTGCTAAAGACCCCTACGCGCAAGTGACTTATTGAACTAAAATTAAACCACATGTTAATCCCGAAATGACCTAGTTTGTGTCGACGTTAAACCCCATTTCTCTCTCTATACAAAATTTGGAAATATCTTTAGTTACGATTTCGGGAAACAGTCCTGCTTTCCTATCAAGTAATGGGCTTGGTTCATCTGGGCCAGTTTTTGCTCAAATTTATTGATTGAAATCCTAATTTGCTCTAATTTATATTATGAAAATTTAATTTATCTGAATTTGTCAGCCAATTAAATGACCAAACTCAGCTGAAATATCCTATCCTCGGTAATTTAAAAATGGTGTAAAACGATATCCCATTTACTTCCGTAAAATATTTTCTCTTTTCTGGATATAGACGATTCTTTTAGAATGTGTTATATACTCTCCCAAAAAAGAAACGCAAAGTTACATTTCGTAGTCGGTATATCCTCACTCTGCCATCGCCTTGTTGCAACAAGAACCGCGACACGTCGCTGAACCAAACTGCTCTCCAGTGTTGCTGTGTCCATACCGTCAGTGCCTGATCCATTAAAGTTGGATTTCAAGGTGTTGGCGTATTTCAAAACAGAGGCTCTAACGGGGACGTCTGCCTCGTTATTCGGTTTCACGTAGGCGTTTACCTACTGTCTGGTACGAGATTCTACGCCGTCCGGGAATTGATGCTACAGTAGAGGTCGCTGTTGAAAACCATTTACGCCAATGACGATCCAGGACAGATGTTGTGACTCTTGTTTGGCCTGAGCTAGGGCGGTAACGTGTTGAACTTTGTTGTCGGTACCCACTCCAAAGGCGAGAAATGGAACCAAGAGAAACATTCAGCAGCCTATCTGTCTTGGATTCACCTGCCTGTAATCGTCCAATAGCGTTGTTGTGTTGGTCTTCGTTCAGATTGGCATCATTTGGTTCGTTTGGTGTTTACATGTGCAACTGATTTGAAAACCGAGAACCCCGGGATTTTAAAGACCTTATATCTAGGTTCCATGCGAAAATCTCGCGAAGTTTTTAAATTCATGTT
Organism: Patella caerulea; assembly: GCA_036850965.1. Taxonomy (NCBI): domain Eukaryota; kingdom Metazoa; phylum Mollusca; class Gastropoda; family Patellidae; genus Patella; species Patella caerulea. Next base: position 39,855,470 of record JAZGQO010000001.1, on the reverse strand, counting down.
TCTTGGTGAAATCAAGCGATAACAAATTTCGACAAAAAGGATGACCAATCAAAATTAGTGACCCTACCTTTAAAATCAATAACGAATTTCTTTTATCGTTGCATAATGGCATTAAAAATGGGTTGTGCGTTTCTTTTTTTGAAGAGTATATTATGGCAAGTGTCTGATGTCTGCACATAATATACAGAATGCAATCTTATACAGACATAACACTCGAATCCACAAATAGAAATGTTATTTGACCGGCCCTCATAAATCTGATGAAATAGTTTGATGTATCCCTGTATTTCGGCGAGGGAGAGAGGGGGGGGGGGGGTAACTTCAGCTCGACGACCGTACTTGGTGCCTGATGTCTTATTTAGGTGGTGGGGTGGTGATGTGGGCGGTGTGTGGGAGAGTTAGTTAATGCACCATTGCGATTTTAATCATCATTGTATACTTATAATCAATATCAACAGTAACTAGTTATCCACCCACACAATAATACTGATAATTTGAAGATATGTGAATAATTTATATGTTATTTTACCGGACAATAAAGGTACAACATCGGTTAGCTAATTGCCGCCACGGGAATACAGATATAAATCTGAAATCCAGTTTGTTTGCGTTGGCAACACTATAAATGTTGTACAAATAGCTTACACTGGTTTCAGATGTTTGTTGTCAAAAGAAAAACCATCAACCAGAAAAATATGACCATGTTGCACTTGGGGTGTTTGTTAGAAACGATAGATAATATCGGTGCAGCGTTTGTAATCATGTGGCTATTGTCTCATCAGACATGAATGATTGCAATCTATAGAGGGAAGGTCAATTTTGAGATAATATTTCTAAATTCCAACAATAGTTAGATAGAAATGACAGATATGGTTAATAAAATTGAAATTGTGAGATCATATTCTTGAAATTATATTTAATGTGCCCGAAGATAACGGAGAAATCGAGTATAGTCGACTCAACGTCATCTCGAAATACACCTTTCTCTGTTGAGGAGCAATAAATTGACAAATGTTAACGGCCATGGTCTGAATATTTCTACATTTTAACAATAGTTAGCTATTGATGACAAATATAATTAATAGAATTGACTTTTAAAAGCTTTTATGCGCCTCCGTTCTTACTCCTCACTACATTAAAGATTGTGCTCGTGACGTCACTGAAGGGACCAGAACTATTAACAATAAGAAAGGGTAGAGACACGGCCAATTTTGACACACACACAAACCAATTTGTCCAATTTACTGTCGACTTGTGGACGCCATATTGAATGATATAATAGTTTAATGCATTCATTTAACAGAGAGTGGTGCTTACAAATTTCCTAAAAGATGATCGGCTATGGTCATTATACCCTTTATGCCCCCGCTGGCGTCCTTAAGGCACTCAAACGCCTGCTTTTGTTTTTGCAATTCACACATGATGACGGCATGGACATAGTGAGGTCTTTGTCAGCGTACGAAGAACTTGGTTGCCAACGACCCCCCCCCCCCCCCGGTGTAGAACATGGTACGCGTATTCAGAACGTGGAAATTGGTGACAATTTCTGCGATTTTGCAAGATCCGGGGGTGCAGTTGTCTTCACACTTGAGTGTTACCACATTTCACCGCGACACCACAATATAATTCTTGCGCTCAGTAATCGCGTAGCGAGGACTTCGTTATGTTTCAAGAGGTTTTTATCTATCTTTTGTTAGAAAATACAAAGATGTCACCTTTATCTAACTTAGACTAACGGTGTGGCACTCCTTAGATTTCGAATAATATGTAAATGCTTGGCCAACACAGGGCAACTGGATATTGGTGACTCTTGAGTGCCGAAATACGAGACTGGAGAGAACCGGCAAGAGTTGTCGTAAATTTGCAAAAATGAAATGAAACGGTTTTGAACATCTTAGGCTACTCTTCTGTATCAAGACAGACAGACGCTATCGGTGTTATTGAGGAAAATATTTCCATGATCTTTAATGTGCTACCAATGATGAATTCGAGTGGTACTCAAAGATAGTGACTGATTTGTATTGTCGCGTTATCCTTCGCCGACCTTCCTTAATAAGTTTTGGCATCAAAACAATACAATAAAAGCTAAAACTATTAAATATAATAGACTGTATAAATGGTGTTTGCACAGAGATGTAAGAAAACAAATCAGAAAATCACATTTTATGTATATTCCATTAAAAAGCCCAAAGCGGTATTACAGCAATCCTACTTCAATGCATATTACGGCAAATCGAATTTGTATGTTTATTTTAACAGATGTAGGCCTACAGAGATCTCTATGATTCTAATGTAATGTTATATGTCTTTATATAATTTATGTCTATTATATGGTGTATCAATGTTTGGGTTAATCAATTTTTCTTCTAAATTAAGTTCTATTGTACTTACGGAGACGTGTAAGTGCCTGTGTACTAATGCAACGGATAATTCAAAACAAGGACGTTCTTCTGAGGCGGATTACGTTACGTTGTTCTGTCTGTACAAGCAACGAGTTCTTTGGGACGTTAAAACATTAAAAAGAGTGGTACAGGTGCGTATCCAGGCGCGGACCCTGCTCAAGAGGAGCATTTTGTTCTCCTGTAAAGTCGAAAATATATAAAAGTAACATTATGCTTGACTAAGTATAATGACTAAAGTCTATTACTTCCATGTTCCTAAGCAAGAATATCAAATAACTGGTCTCATTCCAACTTCTAACCCTAGGGGCACATTACCGATTCTCTTTCTGTAGAGTAATACCAATGTGAGAGACGGGTTAGAATAAACTAATTGGGATCAAAGAACATTACTCTAGATTACGTCAACCAGTGACAATACTCAATAATTTACGTTAGCAAGACAATCGAATCTATGATAGTGCTTTAAAATTATCCACGTGACCCTCTTTTTAAACGCCACTGAGTTCAAATTGGAATCATACATTTATTGGTTAATCTCGCCTACGAACGGCTATAGCTTTGTGTAACATTATTTAAAAATAGTTTTACAGGCCCGAGGCTTTCTACCTCCCTATGAACACCTAAACGAAACGTCCTATGGCGTACATCAGTCATGTAACTTCATAGACGGATACATAAACACTCAATTATTGAAATTGCATAAATGGGGTTTTATGTACTACTTTTCTGCATCATTCGGGCTAATAAGTGCTATAGAAATTTCCGATGAACTTTTTTGGCCAGTACTGGGATCGAAACAGGGACGTGACCTTGTACCGTATTCACTGACTTAATAAATTATTAATAAACATGTTTACAACAAATCTGACGAAAAAACGCTTGTCGTGTTTAAAACAATCGAAATGGCCTTGATATTTCAATGGTCGACAATCTCGCTATTAAAATGATAATTATTATCTTTAATTTAGTTATTTAACCTATGCAGTAACATTAAAGGGTTACTAACGTTAATCAACTGCGGGATATAAAAACTCTCCCGGGAAATAATCCCGCGATCAGGAATTTCTTAACAGTGCAAAATGGTATCAGGGTTAAGGCAAAAAAGGTTAGACAGTCGATATGCCGTAAGGCTAGGCTTTTTTATTTCTAGTATCATTATGGATGTGCACATTTGAGATATCTTATTGACCATTTGACGACAGTGCACCATAATTCCCCTATTGGGTTGAACGACCGATGGGGCCGAATCTGGAAACGTCTTGTTAAAAGCATGTATGACGTTCACCATACAAGTCTTGCCATACTCAAACTGGAAGTAGTTTGATATCAAACATGACATTATCCGCACTACATTACAACGTAACCTATCTCGTAACTCTAAACCACAAAGTCAACTAAGGGAAAGAGACATACATACTATTAAAGGGGCATTATGGGAGATTAGATAAAAAAAATTGACAGTTCTCGCTATAAATGTACCAAAAAAGATTACATATTATATAAATAGACTATACTGAAAATTTCAATCAAATTGCTTCACTCTGGACCGAGATATTAGCGAATGCAATTTAGGCCTCAATCATCATTACAGTCTTGATTAATCCATTTTGACGTTAAATCATCCATCCCGATGGCACCGAGATTTGATTATGTTCTGAATAAGTTAGTTAATGTCTAATTATTAATTCAGGTAACTCTTTTTCAGGCCTTAAGAAAGACCTGTAATAGAAGGAACCTCATTTGTGTAGGAATTTATGGGTAACATTATAACCAGATTTAGGAATTTATTGTTAGTTGTAACGTAACGTAACCAGATGAAGGAATTTACTGTTATTGTAAACGTAACCAGATGTAGGAATTTATCGGTAACGTAACTAGATGTAAGCATTTATTGTACTGGTGCTTTGTGCCCATTTGAATACTGTTAAATCTGACATTATTTTATATTCGTAAGACAAACAGGACTCTCAAATTTCCGCAGTTTTTTGCAATGACTTCCTGAGTCGTCGTCCTTGATAAATCTCCGTAGTTTTTTTTTGCAATGACTTTCGGAGTCGTCGTCCTTGATAAATTGCTTGTAAATTTTAAACGACGTTTGATGAGTAAGAAATAAAATATTGCCGCGACACGAATAAGCCTATCAGTTTGCAAGCTCCAAACAATAACTGATAACTTAGTCCAGATTTATTGAGTTGTAGAATGACAATACGGCTTGCTGTTTTTCATACACAATTTAACCTTTTATTTACCTAAACAAATCACAATGCAACAACATTGAAATTTATAGATTTCCATTGCAGTACTAAACACTGGGTACTAATCTTTCTCCTGGCATTACAGATGACGTCCACGTGTTGCCTAGTACTGTTAGTTGTATGTGTAGTTTTAATGGTGGGAGTTTGGAGTGACTGTGATATCGGATTAAATGGAGGTATGTATTTAACTGTGAATTGTAGTCCATATCCATCCATCTAGAAGCGGATGATATACTGTTCTATAAGTTTTAAGCGAATTAACTGAATAATCAAAACGTGCGACACGATTTTGTTTATTTTTTACAGCATCACTATTTATGTTTATTTCTGCACGCGTTATGCCGTCAATCACACGGATGTATTTTGTTTGTCGCGGTGCTTTACGTATTAAAATATATTGCTGTTTCCGGGATACTTCGCGGAATGCTAATAAAGATATACACGATGGGAGATGAGATAAAGAGCTGGCAAACCTCACTATAATAGATAAAAACCAGATAATGTAATGGCAATTTGCTGAAAATTTCAGTCAAATTGATCCACTGTAACCTTAGATTTTAGCGATTGCATAGTGGGGCTATACTAGATCAACATCACTAAAGTCGTTAGGATAAAAAAAAACATAATCTCGACTGTCCATTTTTGATTTAATTATGAATGGAAGTCGAACAGCAAATCGGAATTATGTAATTGCCAAACCACAGCTAGTCTAGATTTGCTGAAATCTGTACCACATAAAACTGCTTTGGAGATGCTCAACACCACCACGGGAATAATGAATGATCACTGCCAGACAGGTTATGCGATGGGTTACCACTAACAGACACACCCAATATGCCACGCCTCCCAGTGCCGGACTGGTGGTCAGGTCATTGCCCACGGCCCACACAAGTACGTACCGAAGGCGTGCAAGCATCAAAGGGAGGGGAGGGGACTGGGTCGAAATTTTGCAATCCCATTTTCCAGGCATTTCAGACCAAAGGAGAAGAGGCCATTTTTTTTATATCTTGATACAGTTAAATAACAGAATGACCTAATTACACGGTTCTCGGTATAATGAGGTCAAAGTTCTTTCCTTGTAGTACAGTTCTTTTTTTGTGTTGTTTGTCAGTCATTTTTCTCATCTTTTCTTTCTCCTGTCCTGCGACCTGTTCTCGCCTTCCTTCTTTCCTATCTTTTCTCCCCTTTCTTTTCTTTTTTCTTTCTTTTTATTCTTTATAGGCTAGACTACCTTAAGTCGTTATTGCCTAAAACTGCTTGGAAATCAGCACCACGGGAATCATATCATGAATGATCGCTGTCAGTCAGTTTGTGTGGTGGGCTACGCCTTACATACATGACCCCCCCCCCCTGCCAAGGCTAAATTAGCTGAAACCCATACCACCTAAAACTGCTTGGACGTTGTTCCGTACCACAGGAATCATGAATGATCACTGACAGGCAGTTTGTGCGGTTGGTTACCCCTAACAGACACATCCCCAACTAGGCTAAATAAAACTGCTTGAAAGTCGTTCAGCACCACAACATCAGTCAAGAAACGCTCAAAATACCACGCCCCCCCTTCCCCAACTAGGCTAGATTAGTTGAAGTCTACAATGACGTTGTAATAGTCAGGTCAATATACAGTTTCACAAGTTTAGTGTACTTTATAATATGCTAAAAGTTTACCAAAGTAGGACCCCCGGAAAAGTGTTTTTTTTTTCAAGATGACCATCAACACCTCCAAAAATGACCATCAACACCTCCAAATGACCGAAAGTCCATAACTATTGACTCAAATTTGATTATTTTGAGGTCTATCTCCATGTTTTGGGGGACAAGGAACACATTAAGAGAACATTGGATGTCATTAAGCTGTTCAATCATTACGAATTCGAATCCATGAGCTTCAGCTGCCCACTATCACCTAATGCACGAACACTCCTGTCCTTAGAACAAGTTTCAGAGCGTTCAGTTTTGAGTGTCATCCCCCACCTCAGTATCGACCTATTTGGTGTTGTTTGTGATATCCAAAATTCTCTTGATGTGTTCCTTGTTCCCCAAAACCTGGGGCTTGACACCAAGATCATCAAATTTGAGTCGATAGTTATGGAATTTCGGTCACCTGGAGGAGTTGGCGGCCATTTTTGACATGATATGCCCACATCATTTTTAATGATCTTAATGTGTTCTTTGCCCCTCAAAACCTGAGTTAATAGTTACATAGTTATGATCATTTTAAGACGTTTCGGTGGCCATTGTTGGCGCCATCTTAAAAAAAACACTTTTCCGGGGGTCCAACTTTGGTAAACTTTTAGTATGTTTGAATTTGTCCCCCCCCCCCGCCAGCGGAATTAGCGATCACTTTTATGGGGAATAGGAAAATTCATTGGATTCAGCGGGTCAAATTGCGATAGGAACCAGCTTCGTACCGAGGTCCGAGATAATCTCGCCCGACATTACCCCACAAAGTTAAAGTAAATAACCAGAAAATGTATCATGTCGACCATCTTGAATATTTAAATTTTCCGGTGGGGGGGGGCATTGAGGCATTACCCAGATTCTGCACCTTCAAATATTAATGACATATAAACCGCCCTAAACCAACATTTCAATATATTGCACATCTTTTTAGTGATCTTTATGAGATTCTCTCTAAAATAATCCTCCATTTCGAATTTGGCCCTCTAGCGGAATTAGAAATCACTTTCAGGAGGAATACCGGAGCTCATTGGATTCAGCGGGTCGAATTCTTCTAGAAAAATGGTTGAACCGAGGTCCGAGAACAGCTGTCACATATTTTACCCAGAAACCACCCCATGTCGGCCATCTTGTATATATAAATTTTCCCCAATTCTGAATCTACACATATAGAAGATATATAATCCACAATAAACATGAGGTGGACTATATTTCCATGTCAAGGCTTAAAATGTTTTCTGCCAACTGGACTTTATGGTTCGTATGTCAGTGGTCACTTTGATGAACCACTACTTATTATTCTTCATACGATTACTCAGTCCTTAATAGATATTGCATAGTCATGAAAATATGTAATACCCAAAATTCTCAATATCAATAAATCTGGCGCAGCTGACAAAGCCAAATTTTTGGGAGGGGGGTGGGCGCTTGGCTGTCGTGTCTATCGCGAGAACCATAACAAAAAACTCTCTAGCTATTGGCAGTGTGATGCCTGGGGTGCTGAACAATTTCCAAGCAGTTTTAAGTGGAACACTCTTCAGCTACTCTAGCCTAACTGTGAGGCGTGTTACTTTGGGCGTGTTTATTAGGGGTAACCCATCGTACAATCCTTTGGTCCTGGTACATATTTCAGTGATCATTCTTGATTCCTGTGGAGATGCTGAACAACTTCCAAGCCGTTTTAAATGGTACAGATTTCAGCTAATGTAGCCTAGTCGTAATCTTGCAATTACATAACTCTGTCAAGGGACGCCACTACTAGAAATGTCTGTCAGAGTGCTTTGTAATATTTGGAGTTACAAGGTACACTGCTGTACCATTTTCATGAAGTACACTTTTGAGCTAATCTAGTTCAAGAATTCATACCCAGAATTGCAGCTCGCACAGCACACCATCACCAGATACCAGGCAGACTTACATTTTGATGATACCATTTATGCATGCATTAATGCCATATACGTGAAAATTGTCAGCTGGGTTGACCCTCTGGGCTCCTGCTCTAAGCGTAACCCAATAAACATCGCAGGCTAGTGACGCCGTCGAGGGTTGATTACGGTCTGGATAAGTTAATTAAATTAATGTCTAATTAATTATTTAGATAGCATTTCAGGCCCAATGAAAAACCTGTAACAAGCGGATTTACATTTTTCATAATGTATGTTTAACAAGACAGGGTTTCCCCTGTTTGTTTTTAATAAGATTGTTTTTAGTTTCTCACGGGGCGGTTGTGTGGTTAATGCAATGGGCTAGAATGCTTGGTAAGATTATGGTTTGTCGATCGGCTGGTACGAATAAGTTCAGTGTACAGATTGATAGCTCACGTTGTCAACTGGAAGAATACGCGGATAAATTGTGGTACAGCTACAATCCCCCCCTGCACTGTGGATATAACCATTCAAAATGATAAAAGTATTCTGTTTTTGGGATGTTAGACCCCATTCCATTCCAAATCAAATAAGGTGAATCCATTTGATATTGTGGCTCCATAGGCCTTTTTGTCAGACGTGGGGGGCGGGCCATTGTCAAAACCGGTCGCCACATCCTACGTATGACCCATGCATCTTTTCTTACTACATACATATTATAGTAGCCTTATGGTCGTCTAGGATTTGTCTTTAGACGTCTTTCTTCTGATTCACGTTGTCTAGGATTTGTCTTTAGATGTCTTTCTTCTGCTTCACGTTGTGTATTTCTTCTTACTGTTTTCTTAAGACGTTTGTCTTACCAGGAATAGCAATGCAACTGGCCGTTTTTACGTTTTATACATATCAAACTGGATACATACAAGCATAGTATAGATTACAATACTAACTAGTCATTCTCACACTAGCCAGCCAAACCCACTGGGCGAGTTTTCTGCTCTCTAGGGACTCAGATGGTAATCTTTCTGGGATCTAAGTGCAGTCTGACTTAAAGGCACAATACATTTTATTTTATAGCCTCATGGGTATCATGCATAGTCGTGCATGTTCATGGCTATGAACCTCTGCAATCAACAATATGATTGGTTAAATTAAGCCAAATGACGCAATAGGAATATTACGAATCACATGTATTTTGTTGAAAGATAGAACCAGTTTGTTATGGTTCTATACCTCTTTTTTATGTCACCATGTTGATTTCAGTACACACTACACATATGAGCCTACTAACTTGCCAAAAATATTAATTAATGAAATACTATGCCATCTTATTTCTCGAGCAAAAAGTCTTCTAAAAGTGTTACAATATCTCGCAATACAATATGTTTGAACATTTAACTATGACATTTCATAGCAATAAAAGAATTTATTTTGAATGTCTTGAAAATAACTAATAATAAATGATGCCTGCTACAAGACTGCCTTTTTGAACTCACGGTGTGTCTTCGTATTCCTGGTGGACTACGTGACCCTTTTATGATACTTTGTTTGGGTTTTTTTTTTGTTTCTCCTCGTGAGAGTATGGGTGTCTGAATATACCCCCCCCCCAAATCTATGTATGTCTTACATTTTGAAATCTATATATATCTTACAAGGTTTATGTTAGACAATGTACAAATTAAAACATATAAACTTATGTTTATTTTTGAAATACATTTATAATCCACAAAATGTACAAAATACTTTAAAAATCTATACAACTTTCTTGTAAATGTCGGTGTGTATATGTATTGTAGTTAATATGAATACGGCACCCCCTGATGTTTTAGTTTAAACCCTGCGTCACAGATTTTCAACATTTTATATAATTCCATTTATGGACCCCCTCCCCAATATATATTTCACGGCTACGCCTCTGCATGATACATCAACGGCGTCCGAGTTAAGGTTTCATGGTTCCATTTACTTTAGTTTCTTTGTGCTTCCCCATAGTTCCTGGGCCCAAGTATATATTGGATATAAATTCATGCTCGTTTTCATGAATTTCGACATGAAGAATTATAAATTTCATATTGATATTTCAGGAAAGAATTTTTGTGAAATTGGGAATGTTAAATTAAGAATAAATGAAACAAGGGTATTAAGTAGAACGTGTAAAGAATGTATGTGCTCTAAAGAATACTGGATTTGTTGTGGGTAAGTATTTAATTTTGACTGTGGGAATTTTTTGGTATGATGAACAGTAAAAAAAGTTTTCTGTTCATCAATTATAATTTGTATGTGCGATAACCGATAGTTAAATTTCCCTAAAAAATATTTTGGTTCAGATATTAATCAAATCGGTCAATCCTAGCGTTGGTTATGGCATTTCCGGATTTATCAATAGTTCTTAATGATTTCACGCAATGCAGATCTATATTTCATTTCGTTTCGTATTTGTTGTACTTTCGATGGTCTGTACTACATGAAGATTTGGCCGTTGTAGTGGAAGGTCGTGTCAGAGGTCAACGGCTTTTGACCCTAGGGCACCAGGCATGTGATAAACGAGTCAGCGTTCATGTTTCTAGTAGTAAAGATAAGTAAAACGCAATTTTGAACTATGGCGTCTATGGAAAACAAAACGAAATAGAATCTGTGTTTTAATCAGATTTATAGCCATCGTTTGTTACCATTTCAACGATAATAACTATTTTCTATCCAATTAATCCAACGTACGATTTTTTATTTACTTATCTAAACTGCTTATTGCTCATCTGTATGATTGATTTTATTTTTCAGAATGGGCTATCGGGATGCTTCTGTAAAGGAAAGAGGTTGTTTTATAAAGATCTACGAGAATTGTTGTTATCAATTTGTGAAAACCTATGATGAAAACATCCCATGTTCGAGTATGCAATGTTTACAAAGATCACACAAGTAAATTACGACTTTTTCTACGTAATGTGGGATCTCGATTGTATGCAGTGTTCTAAGATTCAAAAGTACCGGGTCTTATGCTAGAAATATATAAAGGACTATCTTCTTCATTTTGTGGGCGCTACAATTTTGATTACAACCAAGTTGCCTACTGTAACAGCAAAGCAATTAAATACATCGGTGCTTTCATTTGTCACCTCAATAAAACGCTGAATTCGTTCCATGGTTCATCTTGACATGCTATTCTTTTTCAAATCTCCATTAAAGGAGCTAAATCGCTAACATTTGGGACCTAGACATTGACACAAGCTGATTGGAACGCATATAATCTGTAATATGAATGTATATAAACTGTTTAACATACAATGGCTTCCGTTTTTACTCTAATTTCAAATCAATTATGTTCGGCGAGTTAAGCCAGTAGTCTCAATCGAATGAAAATTTCTAGTGTCTGGTTATTCAAGTCTACATACGCCGTTTGATTTGATGCAATTCGTCTAGCCTCGTTCCTCGAGTCTCTTGTTACAACTGGGGCTGAAACACATTATGGTACACTATTTATTTTGTCTTACATATTGGACATCAGAAGCCATCTTTTTCCGGTAAGATCACAGCATCAATGTTGATTTAAATTGAGAAAATATACGTGTTTTCAATGTTGAAGATTTTCGATGATATTGAGTTAGAGACTTAGCTACTTTAAATTTGTTTGGGTAAGACTGACCATACAAACACATGCCCAAAAAGGGGATCTAGACCCCCTCTGCTCATGTACACACCCCTGCCGTTAAGATAAAGTCCACTGTGACATCGATCTTTACCAAACCCCATCTGATTTATATTCCGATGTGAATTTCGTTTAGTATGTTACGCTGATGATTTATGACTGAATAATGATGAGCACCCTTTGTTTTGTTTAGTTCTTTATATCTCTGTCGGTGTCTCACTATTTCTAGAAAGTCCGATTCCTCTTCGCTATTGCATTATTTATTATTTTGATATACATGTATTCACATTTACGGTAAATTGATCTTAATTTTACCCTTTTCTAATAGATTTCTGTATCTAAGCTTCCCACCCCGCGCCATACTCTATATAGCGTTGAAGCTGTCACGTATGTCGTTTAATCGCGACAGCCCTCCCCCATCCCATACTTTATATTTTATGGTTTTATTTTTTCAGGCGCAATTTAATGTTGGTGTGTTGTATATCTTTCCAAGTCATTAACCGTTACTATTATATAGGATGTGTTCCGTTAGGTGTAAAAATAGTTCAGTAATTCTTTTATCCTTAGTCACATCAAAGGTTAAAGAATAAGTAGGGTAATAGGGATGTCTAATGAGAATCTAATTCCCCTATCCGCTGCAAATAAACTGCTAAAGCTGCACTTATGTAAATCATAATACTTTTTCAAAAAGAAAGCTAACAATATTAGCCGGAAAAGTCGCTGTCGGGGAATATGTCTCGCATCGAATTGCACACGTATTGATATTGAAATAAAAATTACCAGACGTTAAAAGCCCGTAATTCAGCTGTTATGTGTGTCATTTATCCACCCTGACTTTCCCCTCTACAGAAATAAAATAAAATGATGTTTAACGTGTTACTGTTAAACCAACCTGGCTAATAAAGAGAGATATTATGTCCGACAGCAGCGTTTCCTACTACTCTTCTTTGATTTCAATCTGCAAAGAGTTCTTCTAAATGTACGCCAATGTACACCCTCGGTGTACCCAGTGGTTTCATTCCGTTTTACTCCAATATCCTCTGACTTAATCTATGGGGGAAGACACGTTTTCAAGTTATCCACCCTTGATGACTACACTATTTTACAGACCAATCCCAAAATAAATCGTTAATCGCAAAGGAAGTTGGCAAAGGGAAGTTACTCTCATCGGACAATGTAAGGACCGAGTTCCCCTATATTAAATGCGTATGCATTAAGTGATATAATTATGATGACCCGTCGCTATATGAACGGTCAACAGTTTTATTGAGAATCGTTTGTTCGTTCATCAAGCTTCAAGTTCACATGATGTCGTAGCCAAGATACAGAGAGAATCAAATTGCCAAGTATAAGTTCAATATTTAAAATATAACAGAATGAAACATTTCAGACAAAAAACGACTAGTAATATTAATAACAAAAGCCAAACATATAAAGGTTATACGTCTTTGAAATCATCAACACATACTACAGATTTTGATAATACAATTAAATATAAATGAATTATAAATATACTATACATTATTTATATAAATCAGTAAATGAACAGGAATATGGTTATCCACCCTTATAAAAAGGCGAAACGACTGGTCTGTAAACTGTTTAATGATTCGTAGATTGTACCTACAATCAAGGTCAGAGCAGATAATTTGAAATCGTGGAAACCCTATGGATTAACCCAGGGTATAGTGGAGAAGAACAGAATGAAAACACTGTGGATATCGAGGATGGCCAATGTGTACCTTGGGCTGCGGTTTTTCGTCCCATCCGAATTCAAAATAAGAGTGGACCATAACGTCCGGGCGAAATCTGGATGGTGTAGAAACGTAGCACGTAAAATACCCATTTTATTTCATACTGGCAACTACAACAATGGATGATAGATTGGTCTGTGGGCACATGATATCTCTATATTGTTGATAAAGCCCGCCGCAGATCGACTAACAAATGTTTTATACCTGTATTTTAAATTTCCAGCAAACGAAGAATGTTCACTGCAACTGACCAATATTTGTTCAAACGTTGGTGTCATATGAAATCCAACGCACACCGTTATCTTATTCATTATCTTCTATTGACATTCTGTTGAAATCTTTATTAACGGTGGTTAACATGTCCTACCATGACGTCATATACGCTCTAAACCATATTTATACATTTCTATGTTCTAAACATTTATGTGCCTATATTAAATGGAAAATCAATAATACAAAAGCAAATATGCGAGGGCGAGGTTTTCCGCTAACACATAATACATCCCCCAATTTTTTCGATAGTTTATACTCTATAATTGTATTTATTCATACTTTTAATTCGGACAATACAAATAATTGTATATTATATATATATATAATATATATATAGGTAAAAAATGTTCATGTATGGTTGGAATTGAATGATAGCTATTTTCGAAGACCAGACAAATTGCCGGAAAATATTTTTTTTTTGATTTTTATTAACGATATTGTAAGAACTACAAACAATAATACCCAGTCAATGTCAATGTAAATAATAAAATTATTTATTAAAGATTACTTATTATTGAAAGCACAATTTAATATTTTCCAGTGGTTGTATGAGTGGGTGACTTTGTTATTCCTATACTGTAATTGGGAACAATCAAACAATTGTTACATTAGTTAATGTATAACCGAGAACTTATAGTTTGATTTAAGAGCCATTGTCAGGGCCACGTATTTCAACTGTGATTAGTATAAAATATTGACGTCACAGTCCGTCCGAATCTATATTCTAGCAAAATATAGAAACTCACAACAGCAAAACGGATCAACGCTTATTTAAAACCATTCTGAACAAAAGAGACGCGCTAGGCTATACCTACGGAGATGAAAATACAGCTAGCTATAATTTAGTTTAGAAACATAGTTGCGCGTACTATAATTTAAAACCAAAGGCGTATGATACAGGGCTTTGTTTAAACGTGTCAGTGACGTCATTAATTTAAAACGTGTCAGTAATGACGTTTCAATATGGCGTTTCAAACTGAAAAAGGGGAACCCTTTTACTTTTTAGTAGGCCTAAATCGATGAAACTTGTGTATTTTGCATATGGAAATGTACTTATAATCGTTCGTGTTTCTACTCTGGACAATAGTTAACGATAGACGTTGATTGACTCAATATTTCATTTAATGGGTGTATCTAGAAAGTATATAAAATAGTGTAGGCCTATCTAGTGATCTACCAATGGCAATAGGCCTACCATAATCATCGTATTATTGTTAAAAAATAAGGAAACATGGATCATAACTTCAACTACTTAAGTTATTGCCCAGTTTTCCTATTTCCGACACAAAAAAAAAAAAAAAAAAAAAAAAAATCCCAATCAGGTAAGGAAAAAATGCTTCTATGAAACAACCGTTTCTTTAAAGAGTAAAAAAAAAATGATCTCTGCCAAGACACACCTTTTAAAACATTGACGAGTCGTTATAACTTTTATAAGTCGATTCCAACGATCAAAGGTAAAGATGAGACCTCGGTTTTCGTCTCATCCGAACAATACTGTTCCTAGGTTCCCCTGTAGGCCTACCAAAATCAAGGGTTGAAAATAACAGTGGGTTACAGACAGTGCACGTATACAAAACCAGATGTATCGAGAGACAGAGACTAAACAAACTAGGTAATTTCTCGACTAACCATATGGTTCATTATTTCGGTGCGCGTAGAGGAAATGTATCGAACTCCGCCTGTAGCTGAGCTATATTTGTTACGACATGCGTGGTTGACATGATCTTCCGGATCGTGAAACCTAGTTCTAGATGAAATCTACTTGTGTTTACATCGCCCATCAAAGCCCCCGCGTTAACTAAGCTCTTTATCGGTTTCTGTTTACAATGTTTGCAATGAATCACCAGAAATATATCTTTATGGTACAGGGTTTCCCAAAGTTGGCAATATTGCCACCTAAGGGCGATTGATGATCTAATAGGTGGGTGACGAAGAAATTGAAAATTAAAAGAAAAGGGCTACAGGGAACGAGGAAGAAGAAAAAAGAAAATTATGTCATCATTATTTAATTAAACCAGGGTAAATAAACTTTCGCTGTTAAAGAGTAAAGACATGTATTACATGAGCTTCAGTTTCCGATTAATTCGTTATCCGTTCAGCATTGTGTACCGTACTCATTTTACATTTACATATGAAAGTTGGCGCTGTGCAAAAGATGCTATGCAGAAAGCGTGAAGGACAATGGGAGAAATGTAAAATAAAGATACACCAATAAAAGCATTTTCTAATAAAACATTTGTCATTTGACACTTAACATTTGGCGTATTACATTTAACTCTTGCCTTAGAGGTAGAAGTATTTCGACTTTACCCTTATCGGTATTAGGTCTTTGTACATTGTATATTTTACATATAATCAATGAAAACGATACCGTCGCAGGGCATTTGATATTGGCAACGATACCATACAAAAATACCACTTACACGTTTAGATGTCATGATATCTAAAGAAGTTAATTTTGTCGAGTCAGTAACTACACTGTAAAAAAATCTGTTTTTTAAAATCCCTCTTTTTTGTTATTTGAAGGAAATTATCCGTATTATCACAGAAATGTCAGTGATTTGAGATAAATAACTTGTATTTATACCATAAAATCTGTTGTTTTACATTCATTTCTGTCTTTGGACAGAAACGTCGGTATTCTTACATACTTTTCAGTATAATAATCCGTATTATCACAGAAATATCTGTGATTTGAGATAAATAACTTGTATTTATACCATAAAAGCTGTTGTTTTACATGCATTTCTGTCTTTGGACAGAAACGTCGGTATTCTTACATACTTTTCAGTATATTAACTGATAGAAACTGTGTATTAACAATATAAATTTTTGTATTAATCAAAAGACCTGTAATATTCCAGAATAATCTTTATATTTACGGCAATGTTCTGTTAAATCACATAGTTATACTGTTGGATTCGATTAACGCATGCGCGTCGCAGACACAACTTATAGTGGCGAATGTTTGAATGTGCACTGATGATGCAGAATAAAGACCAGAGGGAAATCAACACTAAAATGTGAAGGTAAGTCTTTCTAATAATATTTATGTGTGAAGGAAAATCTACAGCATATGTAGATACTGCGTATGTTATTGGATTTAAAGACGCAACCTCTGTACTGTCTGTTTAGTTTGCTGATTTTTTATGTTTAGAATCCAAGATCAATGCACATAGTGGTCATGCATGCAAATGTGTGTTGTATTGTAAATTTGAAATCGACCAAGTAAACAATATTACAGTGTAAGAAACGCGGCGATGGTTCAGTGAATATGGTGCTGGATTATCTCGGCAAGAGGATACTCCATGACATGCAGGAAAATTAACGCCTTTTTATTTCATGTCATGTATGCAGTGCTTCATCATTTTGTTTCAGGTTTCAGATAACAGAATTTCCAAGAGGACAGAGGGACGGCAGAAAGTAGTAAACCTGGCCTTTAGAAAATTCAAAATATAAAGCCATTCACGATTTCTTGCTCTTAATTTCTGTTCACGTGTTGTAGTTGTACATTCATATTGACAAATTACATTTACAGAAAATAAATTATTTTTTTACGGATGATTTTGTTTTATATTTAACCAAAATAATTCTGTTAAAGAACAGAAAATCTTCTGGCAGCAGATTTAACAGATTTTTTCCTGTAATTTTACACGTACATGCTTCTGTGACTTAACAGAAATTATCTGTTAAAGAACAGAAAATATTCTGGCTTCAGATTTACCAGATTTTTTCTGTAATTTTTATTGTTTTTTAACAGATTATTTCTGTTAAGTCATCTGTAAAATTACAGAAAAAATCTGGTTAATCTGCTGCCAGAATTTTTCTGGTTTTTTTTACAGAATAATCTTTTACAGTGTATGATCACCAAAGAGTCCGAATTAATGTTCACGGCTTATTCGTGGAGACGTATATTGCTTTTTTATTGAATTCTCATGACAATTTTAGAACAAAATTTTACATGGTAGGCCACGACAGTACTTAACACCCCCTGGCGGACGTCCCTTTTGGATAAGGCCTGTTGACGTCATAAATTAAGTGTAATGGTTCTGTGTCTGGCCTTAAAAAGTGAACTCCAAACTGGAAACGGGAAACCTGAAACTGGATCTAAAGATGGAATCCTTAATGGTACGGTAATCCAGTCTAAATCGAGATGCGGGAGGCCGATTAAGTATACCAACACCCGTCCCCCAGTCCGCAATAACACAAGCCCGATGATAACGGATTTGAATAACTTAAGTAGGGTATGGTCTAGTTCAGCTCTGAACGTAGGTCTCATTACACTCGCCATTACTACGTTCAGATCTCGTGCCATTCAACCAATGTCGAAACTATAATCTGTCCCAGTCAATTTTACTGGGCAACTTTTCACGGCTAAATGGTCGCGTGTCAGTCCCCGTGAACGTCTGAACAATGTAAATGAACATCTTAGTGAGAAAATAAGACCTTGTTTACCTAGCTAGAACCAGTATGATCTACACAACACGCTTTTAAAAAATACGTCTCCGTCTGCTAGACGACTTGGCCGATGCCATTGATAGGGTAACACACAAATTTACGAACTCGGTCATATAAGATGAAACGAAATTTTCGTAAGCCTGGGGAGAAAATTGGGATTTTTGAAAAAATTTGATTGTAAATTGTTGTAATTGAAATAAAAAAAGCAATAGATGGCTGAAGATTTTCGGCTTTTCAAAGATTTTTATTTTTCCACCCAGGCTTAACTAAATTTCGTTTCATCTTATATGGCCGAGTTCGTAAATTTGTGCGTTACCCTATCAATGACATTACCAGTATAGCATATCCCGTAATTAACATTTGACCCTAGTTATCCAGTGGCAATAGACGTCCCGGTTTTCATTAATTGGTTACGATTATTATACATGTTATTCATATCATATTATATTTTTTTCTGTGTTAAGTGAGGTTTTTATTAAAAGTTAATTGTCCTTTCTAACGTATTTAGCTCAGAGGCGTTCCCAAAACAAAGACGAATCTGTCCTTGGCAGAGGATTCACTACAATACACATAGGGTACCGGCTCGATGAATGTTAGGGGCGGGGCAGAACTTGAAACAGCAACTTCAAAGTGATTTAATAAACCCTATTTTAGCTGAATGGTCCGAATACCAATCAATCGTTCACAATCCACGGAGACAGGACCGTCGGCAGAAAAATTTGTAAATTTATCTGCCTCAAAGTCGTTTTCCGGCTATCCCAGCCTGTGAATACAGCATTTTCAATAAAGTCCAATTTCCAATACAGCCTATCGTAGGTGGCTGACCTAAATCCCCAAAATCCAATCTATCGTTTCGGGGTACTGGGGCCTCGACCCCCCCGAAAATGTTTTTGAAAATTATACCGCCGCAAATGAGTTTTTCTGCAATTTTGCTTGTCCGATCGTTTTGCAATATTGAATGAAGGGATACAATATCCGGTCAAACTCTTTAACCTAACCATAATATCATAACCCAAGAACTAGCCTCACTCGGCAATCCTCGACAGATTCCGTTTCCGGAACCTATATCTAATCTCGGCTGTATGACAGTAAGTGATATGTACCTACGCCCATACATTTGCGATGCTGCTACCGGTTTACTTTAACAAGAAAACTTGACATCGTTGGCACAACCAACCACAAATTGGCGACCTATTCGGCCGATCCAGCTGGTAACCTGTTTGTTGGAAACCTATTCAGAATAAAGACAACAGTCGCCCAAAATTACCTTTCCGATTATATATAGCTGGATGCACATAATTCCGTACAATGGTCCGAATTTTGACTCGGAATATTACCGTTTTTTCACTTTAAAATATTGAAAAAATGGCGACGTTTAGGATGAGAGAGCGCCCCTTTGATATGATTGTGCCAAGTGTTACTAATAATATTTAGAAAACTTATTCAATTACCTTTCAGAATATATATGGCGAAATCACACTTCTATTCTGAGTTAGGAATGGATAAAAAATAATATATTCTACCTTCATTAATATATTCTACCTTCATTTGATAGACGTAACGTTGGATTTTATTTGTTGATAAAAATAGATGAGTTTGGGCGACTGCTGTCTTTATTCTGAATAGGTTGCCAACGAGCAAGTTGCCAGCTGGATCGGTCGAATAGGTCGCTAGCCGAATAGGTCGCTAATTTATGTTTGGTATGGGCGCA
Organism: Patella caerulea; assembly: GCA_036850965.1. Classification (NCBI taxonomy): domain Eukaryota; kingdom Metazoa; phylum Mollusca; class Gastropoda; family Patellidae; genus Patella; species Patella caerulea. The sequence goes on along the minus strand of JAZGQO010000001.1, from coordinate 39,835,432 downwards.
ACCATGTTTCATCCGGGACTTTTCTTCAACCTGCGCGCAAGTGTAAACTTTATCACCACCATTAAAACTACAGAATCACCAGGGCCGTTTTTCACATCATTGAAAACAAATGCTAAGCTCACTGAGTTGTGTTCCAACCTGCCAATGTGGTTAATAGTCATACTCGCGTGGACCTTGAGATTTCGATGAATAAGAAATAAAGTCGATCCAAGTGTTAATTAATACATGTTAAACTTTTCACATGAAGACTTATAAGTAACATATTAGCTAATCTATCAATATTTAATATGTCATAGAAATTCCCACAGATTATATTTCTTTCATCACTATTTATTGTCTGATCCAAATCTGTATCGAATGGTCTATATCTTGGTCTTTATTTGGCACGTATACTAAATAAATTAATAAACAATAATAATCCACATTTTTGGTTAACTCTTGTAATTATACAGTTAATATTTATATAAGAATGATGAACACATTGAATTTAGATCATTTTCTATAATAAGAATCGCTACAGTTCTACTGATAAGATGATAACCCCATCTCAAAGATTACAAACTGTGTACACGGTGCAAACATCATGTCATATTTTCTATCTTTCAGTTATCAAACACATCCTTTGTCTCTTATGAATTCATTAAGGTTTCAGGTTAATGTTTTGGACATTATGCGAAGAATAACACAAGAATTTATCGTGGTTTGATCAGTATCCTTTTCTTTACATATGTTTTTAAATATGTGTTAATCGTTCTTATTTTGTTTTGTGTGTGTGTGTGGGGGGGGGGTCTTTGGGATTACCTGTATTTGGAGGAATATCTGCGACATGTATGATCGAAAAGGAGGTTTTCCAACTGTTATGCAACTGTTGCCAACATTTTACTCTTAAACAGGGGATTCCTTAGAATTGCTCTTGAAATTACACGTGAACACTTTCTTCTTCGTGGTACATGTATCTGAATGACCAGTCACAATTAGGGACCCTACCTTTAAAACCAATAATGAATTCTTTTTTCCTTACATAATGAACCCTCATCCACCCAGTCTACTTTCTTTTTAACAGATATTCTTCGTGTACATCAAATTTATTCTTGGGTACAACAATCAGTTGTATAAAAAGTTAGTATAAATATTTTTAACCGGTGTAAAATGCTGTCTTGTAAACGGTGGTGGACATTGCACAGGCGAACAAGCAATATAAGGATTTGTGTTGTTCAGAAACTGGTAGCAACAATAATCCAACTTCTTCTTTGTGCAGCCCGGCATTACAGTTAAACCGGTCTTATAACCAATCCTAGGAAATAAAACAACAGGATTCCATTACTATGTGGCATTTACGGTCCTTAACAACCAAGAGTATACTCCTGGGTTTAGGCGAAGGGCTCAGAGTAGCGACTTTCGCCGATTTACGGTCGTAAAAGACAACGCTTAATAAATGCAAAAAGTGCAACTTACTGTAAAATTATGTGGACATTTTTAATGAAAATCAGAAGTGGTATCAGGTGATCATGAATGTATAAACATTCACAGACTCGTCTTTCAATTGTAAAATTAATTCATATTATGTGCATATACTACATGCATGTGGACAAGCTTCAGATTTTGAAACATAACAAGAAGGAACCGGAAAACATTTTCTAAATCAAATGTCTGTAATTGCACTAAATGACGTCTTCGGACTTGGTATGTAACTCCCCATTGGATCATCATTAAATCATGAAGCACTGTAGGGAAATTCTGGAAACGATCTCGGACCTCCGGTTAGGCTCATTTACCATGTACGCGCTTGGGCTGCTTTCGTGTGTTTCCACGCGCGATAAAACCAACGAGGAAAAAATGTCGACTTTTTCGCAGTTTTTCTCGCACGACGTGTGTATGTTTACTTCCTGGCTTTAAGTCAATAAACCGTTCTTATTGTTGGTAATTCAGTTTGGAAATTATTCTGCTGTGTGCTGTGAGGGAAATTTTGCCTGGACCGCTGCAGTGCGCTATGAGAGAAATTTTGAACGGGTAGCGGCACCATGGCAAATTCTTATATCGAATTCCAACTGCCAAGGTATCTCTTACTTGCACACCAATGCATACATGGGACCTCAGTTTTTCCTTCCATCCGAACGACTAGATAGTTGTCCTTGTCATTCCCTCCGTCGGAATATCCCTATGAACTTTCTCGGCCAATGCAGGAATCAAACACGCAGAAACGTGTACAATGAAAGCGGACCTACAGCCAGACTCTTAGTGATTATAAATTCTTTTCTATATACTCTCCACATCCATGTTAAATGTGCTCCACTTTTTGACAAGTTAGAGCAGAGATTTTACTTTCAAGATTATGAGATTGAACACACAACCCGAATGATGTCCCAGAACTCCACCCTCACCCCGCTCTGTTTCTCACAATTTCCGGGGTGTCTCCTACGAAACTGACGAGGAAGGTGTGCAATGATCCAGTGTACAAAATGAATAGTAGCCATTGACAAAATTGAATAGTAGCCATAGCAAATCCAATGGGTGGGACGGGGTCTAGTGGTTTCTGATTGGCGTGGTTTCGATTTCCTGCTTGATCGTGACAATAAGTCGGATCGTCAACCATCAAACATACGTCCGACTCCTCCCCCCCCCCCGCTGCTAAAGCCCCCCCCCCACCCATGTTAGAAAGTGATTTAGCTTGTGGTGGATGTCAAACCTCATCGCCCTCTCTCTCCCCCCTCTCTCCCCCCCTCTCTCCCATGTCAGTTGTAATAAAGCAGATATACCGCGTTTCTTGGCACCACTACCCCTCCACTTATTCCCATTGCACTCATAATCATCTGTGATCTTGTGTGGTTTTAATTTAATATGCCAATTATTTATCTTATAACAATAATACCATTCATTAAATTTTGTCGGTCATGGTTTCGGTTGGTCCCGTCTACTGACGTATTTCATTCATTCTGTTGTTATTCATTCGATGTCAGGCATTGATGAAGTGTCGGGTGTGCTTTATTATTGTTTGCTAGTGAAATCCGATCTGACGATTGGCGGACTAAATTAAAATACCGGGAAATATCCCGCCACAGGAATGACACACGATTTCCTGTTTACAACAAACTCACCAGAATTAAAAAACAGTAAATCGACAATTGACAGTAGTTAATGACAGTATCGTATTTTGTCCATTGACAAATATGAGAGGTGCCCAGAATCATTCAATACGTATTTAAAAACACTTGCGAATGCACCGTCTATTTGATATTACAGTATAATAAAAAATACCAACCCACAACAGCTCCAACTAGTACGTGTACACGAACACTCCTCACAACCAGCACGAAATCTGTCGCCTGGTCTCATCTTACCATTTGGTACAGCACAATATATATCTAGTTTACCTTTACCTATATATAAAAGATAGGTTGCCAGGCAACCAAACATACGCCCACAGCAGCTAAATCGTCCAGGCAGTCACAAGGGTTGTCGCATAATTTTACTTTTTTCGGTAATGAAACATTTGTAATATACTAAAAATCAGAAAATCATTAGAATTTGATTGCTTTTTATAAAGTTTTACCCAACGCTAACAATTAGTATATACATGAGACATTTAATATCATGGATTTAGCTGTTCAGGATTTTTAGAAGTGATTAAGGACCAAGACTCTGGCAATAATCATCGGAAATCGCTGAAAATCAATAGGTTTAGTCAATCGGATATTAACTTTGACTTCTAGAGCGTCCACAAGATTTTTTGAAGTGATCAAGGGCCATAACTCTGGCACTAATTATCGGAAATCGCTGAAAATCAATAGGCTTCCTCGTCTCATGACCTTAAACACTGTGTCAATCGGATATTAACTTTATCCTCTAGCAAGCAATTATGGACGCCGGACAGACGGGCGGACGGGCGACGACAATATACGACCACACTTCAATGTGGGCGTATAAAAACAACCAACAGTATAATGAGCAGTCTTTAGTAATAAGTATAAAAACAACGTGCAGTATATTCAAAAGTCATTGGTTATAAAACAACCAGCAGTATATTAAAAAGTCTTAAGTGGTGAAAGTATTCTCAATTTCACCCCGATCTGGTCGAAACCCGCCAGGGACATGGAAAACTGTTAACTGCTATTACTTATAAACATTATTTTTGACACTCGAAAAGTTGACCGGACTCCATTAAACACCACAATACTTACTAGTAAATCCAATCTTTGGACGTCCATAGAAGCAGTATGCACTTATCTCTTCGCTCATTAAGATAACCAATATGCCGATAGCCACAATCTCCCTAAACTTCATTGTATTTGTCGATACAAATTTGTTTCAAAGCTGAAATGATTAAACATTTCATAAAACAATTCGATTCTCTCAATTAAAGACATACACCCCCCCCCCCCCCAAGCGAATTCGGATCTGTTTTTTTCCAACCTGGACTAACAATGAGAATTCAAAATACAGAAAATCGAGTTGTCATTAATGTATTGCATAACGTTGACTTTTATTTCTTAACGTCACAATAATACATAATAACTACCTAAAGATGCATTATGTACGAGCTCAATTGCCCCTTGAAGTATTTTCCTCGCTTCAAATGTTATATGAATTATTTTTTGATATAATCAAGCCGGATGGCCGATATATTAAAATCCTTAAAAGAGCTGAATCTGAAGTATTGAATTGGTGCTATTTCGATTAGTAATGGAACAAGTACTATATGATTATAATTAGTTTATGAAAAATAAAATCCACAAGTAGATTCAGATTTATTTTGGTATGGACACTTAAACAATAAAATATCTACATTGGTTTCATCTACATATAAAATCCCTTGTAACTTTCTATTTTGTTTATGACCAAGGCTAAAGAAGGAATGTCATTCTGTTATTATAAAATAAATATTAACGCAGACTGTATAATATCATTTATGAATTATCATAATGATATTTAATCATTATAATAATAGTCATACAACTTGCTTTTATATAATAATCCTGATTAACCATTAACCCCTCCTCCCCCAACCAGCCACTCCAATTCTCTAAAGAGGAATTATCACTTTTAACCAAAAGCAAAAGTAATTACATTTTTTTAACAGTATATTCACGATATCCTAAAACTCACGATTGGTCATTTAGTCGAACCGAATCTTAAAACGTCTATTGACTGGAGAGCCTTGCCACAAATTGTGAATGCAATCGTAGTTTAGACGATCAGAGTCTGGCTGTCTGAGTACCCATTCAATTATAAATATGACTAGGTATAATTACTAATCAACCAGAACTATCACTAACTAATTATTGTGTAATTACTCACCCCAATCCGAGTTAGATCTTACGAATCTCTAACTATTTAGCACTACGATTATCTCTTATAGCTATATAATATGGACGTTAAACTTGTTAATATAGACAGTTTGAGTATGACCTTTGACACCTTATAATGTCAAATTTCAGAACCTCGGTTGCCATTCAATTATTCTAATCATTTTGTAATTAAGTAAATTATTGTAACACTCCTCAAAGATTACATTTCGCTATTAATGTAACGCAGTTATTTCTAAAATCGAATAGTAGTTCAAACTTTTATATCACTTGTCCGTAAGGCATGATTTCGAATATTTCCATGATCTCACACAAACCTGCAAGGTCCATTAAGGCCAAAGGCAGGCGACCAGGGGGAACAGGAGGAAAGGACCTGACCCAGGGGGCCTACACCTCCACTGGATGACATCCCCGCAGCAGTCGAAGTCGTAGTGGAGGGTGAGGTATCGGTCTTTTGTAGCCAGCAGGTGTCTGAAGGTCACTGTCAGTTTCCGTTCAGCTTCTAGGTGTGGTTTTATGAATATGTTCTTACTCTGGATACCAGGGCCAATCCTCTAGAGGGGCTCAACAGGGGTTGCATTCTGATACAGTTGGTGAAAGATTTCTCATCTTCCACTTTCAGATCCATCAGTATATTGTAGTTGCTATATTCTGGCCTTCTCTGGGGTGTCAGTTATGGTCGAACCTAAAAGCGTGGGGTCTGTTTGAGGGTTCTCAGCTACCAGCAGTTGGTTTTGGTGCTCCACTTCCATTGTCAGAGCCAGAAACGCTCCCCGTTAAACATTCACTTTGCAGATGACGGCATCGGCAACGACCAGTGGCTTTTTATGGGGTTTACAGACAAAAGAATGTGCCGAATTGCCACGTATAGTGCCGAATAGCGTAAACTTTGTGTAGCCTTATCGGCATATTAGTAATTAATTTTAATTTAATTGATGGCTAGAAATCGTAGATGCTTACTTCATTCCGTACTTTTACCGTAACTGTATCTTAGCATTCGGCATATTTTCATCCGATTACCCAGGAATTATCGTAAATCTTCGTAAACTCTTTGTAACTGTTACGGAATATTCATTTCTTTTACAGCGGCAAAATTCGGCACTGTTCTGCGCGATTCGTGGCATAACTCGGGCTCTTGGTATCGTATTGGATTCGTGTCCTAACACGGCAAAACAACAGCTTCATGAAAAGGGTACAAAATATAATTTGACGAAAACATGTTTCTGAAACTCAAATTTCACCATGCTGACCCAGCTTAGCCAATCACAGACAGATGACCCGAAATCTTCAACGACAGGCTTTGTGACGAGTGAAACAGGAAGTATTTTTTATCACTGCATAACCTAAGGTCCTTCGCAGATGTTCTTTGTCAGTTCTTGAAAATATATCATTTAGGTAAAGGCAACGCAAATGAAAAAGCATACACTCTATTTATATCAGAAAAAAATGTTTATTCAATCACAATGTTTAGTCATTTGATATCTTTCGTGATTAAATAGGTCTTATGGTTTAAATGGCTTGGGACATTCAACTTCAGTACAAGGAATAGATGAGTTGCTGCTCTTTACAAATTGGTAGCAACAGTTATCCAGTTTTTGTATCTCACATCCGGGTATCATAAATGCACCAGCTTTATAACCAATTCTGTAAAGAAATAAGGACGTGAATGATCATATTCCAAAAGTAGAATCGCAATCAACGGTATTGACGGGCTTCGATGAATTCGGGTTTCAAATCTTGGTATCAACTCCCTCAACTTAAAGTGTGTGTGTGAGGGGGGGGGAGGCAACTTATGATAAAATTGAAATCATCCAAGTATCATCGACTGTATAAACATATACATTAAACTTGAGCAAAGTCAGATAAAATTTGTGACCTCTAGATTGTTCACAAAAATTGAATTAAAACTCATATTTCCGGACGGACCAGGATGACGTAATACATGTAATATGTTGGAGTATAATAAATTGAATGAAACAAACCCACAACAGTTGAAATGTAGAAATGTACAATGACATTCTTCACAATTGTCTCTAGTAACTTGACCAGGTTTCATGATACCATGTGGACCGTCGCACCATACCTCAAATTTACCCCCTGAAAATAACATGTTTAAACTTATATCCGCAAACATGGATTGGGGGGGGGGGGCTTTAATTTCTGTCATTCTTCCATCAGTTGGATACATCCGTATTAACTTCGTATGTAAAACGACGAAGGACAAATAATTTTTTCCAAGTAACCTTGTCACACCCCTTCCTCGTAATACGAATAGATGTATAATGTGTGATATGCCCATATTGATTGTCGGACAAACAGTGACGTGTTTACAGACTAAATTTTATAGAAAGTTTTCCATGGGAAGCAATTGGGTACCGTGATTTTCTCATCTAACAGAGGGACGAACGGGCTGGACGAATGAGGTTAAACATTTATTTGCTTTATGTGGTGTGGTGGGGGTGGGGCTAAAGTCCACCTGACATACGCTAGGTCATTTCGGGACCAACATATTACTATGGTTCAATTCGTTTCAATTAATTCGATTGCACGTAAGGGTCTTTGGCAGAGGGAGGAAACCGGAGGACACGGGGAAAACCCACGATGTTGACACGCGACCCTACTCCTTGTCATGTACAACCTGGGAATCAAAACCACAGTTAACTCAATGACAGACCTTATGATATAATGTGCACACGTTAATCATTCGGCCATCCAATGTCCCGCTTTATATTCGAGAACTTAATTGTATTTTAGATATGTGGTTGGCAGAGAATTGGACATGAAAACAGTTATACCTTTTTACAATCTCCACGACAAACAAGAACCACTACTCGTCATAAGTTTTTTGATTATTAACAACAGAAAATGGCATGAACGTAATAAGTAAATTCAGTTGTTCATCAGAATAATTTGCCGAAAATTTTACATCTTAGAAGAGAAACTTTATTTGATTCAGGCCTAAGAAGAACTTCAGATTTTTCACCATTATTAGGTTTTGGTATGTTTTCATTAACAAAATCACAATATCCTTATTTGCAGAAATTTTAGAAAAATAACAAATATTCTTTCTCTGATTCTTTAAATAAACCCTCTCGTAATTTGGGAAATATTTACTACGAAATACCAAAGCCAGGTTTAGGTGTCTAAATTATTTTCTTTATTAGGCTAACTTAAACAGGCTCACAAAACCTAATTTTTTTCGAAAAGATTCGCGAAATATAAAGAATTATGTAAGCTATAGTTTTAGCCGGAAGATCTTCGGCCCTGTTAAAATAGCACAATGGGTTTGTTAATAAGTATTTGTTAATAGGAGGCACTGCGTTCATCAAATCAAGCTCCATTGAAAGTAACAATGTCGTAGTTTTTATAACTGAAATATGAGAAGTGATACTTAACAATATTTAAGACTCTAAATGGCTTTTGGCAATGGAGACAAAAGTTGACGATGTGGGCTATTGCCAATAACATGGTGTCGAATCGGTTTTAACGTTGGTATTAATCCAATCTTGTAGGTGATATATGAGAACAAGTACGGCAGAACTATAAACCAGAAACGAACTGATGTCATCGTCGTCATCTTGGAATTGTGCAGTCATATCAAACAGATCGTTTTTCAATTGACGTCGTCCCCAAGATTTAAATGGATCTAAACAAAATTCGTTTCGATCGTAAACACTATTCAATGGTGCACCAATAAAGCACGCGAATTTCTGCAAGGAAAGTATCAGCTGGGTAGACCACACAACAAAGATTTATTTCAGAAACTTAATCAGTTTTCCATTATAAAGTCTATCTATAAATGTTTATTTTTTTATACACGACTGATTGCGAGTTAAATTGGATATCATCCCATTAAGTCAATCGTGATCGATGAATCTGTTAAATTGTTGTATATCATTGATTTTTGTTGTAATTATGATTTTATCTTATTCCTCACTTTCATAATAAATAACCAACCGTAGCAGCTGTCAATTTTGCATTTGATGAAATGTTCGAAGTTTGTAGAATATCTAAAGCTTAGCAGGGCTACCCATTTGAAACAATTTTATTAGTATGAGACAATTACGTAGCTCTTGACACTGTTTTGTAGGACATATTTCTATATTAATATCTTAATTATTTGTAATGTGTATTCAGGTGTATATAAAGCTGGTGGAGACAATCCTGTCCTTTAAGATTCTGCTAAAAAACAAAATGACGTCATGCTGTAAACAAACACACCAGGGAATAGGAAATATGGAAAATATAAAATGAAGATATTATGGGTTTTTTTTTGTGATAGGAAGGCAATTCTACAATAGAATATATTCTTTTACCCTATTTACTTATTGAGTAATTCCCACGTTAGATTTCTAAAATAGCCTACCTGTCATTGAAACTTTAGGACGTCCGGCAAAGCAATATGATTCGATGGGTTCAATAACCATAGCAACAAGCATGCAGACGACCGCAGCAAATATAATCTTCATTTTGAATTATCTTTTTAAATCTACAATGTAAGACATTGTCTATCTATACTTGTTAACCTATTGGGTTCGCGTTTATCAAGTCACTAGAAAAACGAAATTACTTTAAAAATACAGTCGTAATCGGTGTTAAGCAATGTAGTGTCCATTTCCAATCCACTTAATGTATTGATTTGAAAAAGTCAGATTATTAGACTAATTTTGGCGTTTGATTTGCCTACTTAAACCTGTGATATGTTGGGCGGTCCCTTAGCAGAGAAGGTGTTTACTATGGAACACCATACTAAGGCACAGTTTTATATAGAACGGAATAGCAGCAGTGATTATTTTCACCGCGTTTATACACTGACTTTTAACATTATAAATGACATGGTGAGAAGAATAGTTAAACATTGAACCGAGTGATTACTGATGGCTGTGAAGGGCAAATATTGTTCATTTATTGGGCAAAATTGTAAGGTTTTTGGACCCAAACTGGTCTCCAGTTTAAGTTCTACCCATCTTCTTCTTCTTGTTCGTGTACAGTCGACTTCTGTGCACTGGGCAATTGCAATTGCTTATCACTTGTAATAAATTTAAAGATGGCTGAGTTGAGATTTGATAGCACTTATCACCATATGGATGAATTGAGGACGTCCCTTAACATTTACGGCATGGAAGTTTACATGTTATCGCCATATTCATGATTTTGGCGCAATATGGCCCGGTTGGAGCTGACGTGCCATTAAACTACATTTCATTCATTCATATTCATGATAACCTGTTTAAATTAAAACTAGGTTAATTTCCAATGTCTTTTTTATCATCATAACCCTGTTCTTGAAGTTGTTCAAGACATGGAGACCCTCCAAGACTTCTGCATGGGCGTCTGTTCATTATAAATTGAACAGTTGACAGATTATAATAATATCGCCCGCGCCAACGTAATGTCATTTTAAATAAATTAGCAATTATGTGCCCCCTCCCTTCCGCCAACCGCCCCCCCCCCCACAAGGCAACATACACCAAGAGTTTAAATACATACTTAATTTTTATTCATCTTCATCGTTAAGAAAAATCGAACATAAAAATGTTAACATAAAAATACTTACGTACAGTAGTACCTGGTTCAACGAACTCTACTATTGTTTTGATTCTGACATGTTCCATGCATTATATACACTCTTACACTATGACCTTTGACCTCCTACGTCGTTAAACTATTGAATAAACCCACCATATTCCAGCATGTTACATACACGTCAATTAGTGTCAATACCGTATCACGATTATTTACATTGTACACGGATTACTTATGTCAACATATTGAAATTATTCCCCTCCCTTTTTGTTGCAAACAGCACCTATAATAACTTCGGTTATTTAAAGGGAATCGGGCAGATCAAAAATGTCGAAATTCGCGATTTTTTGTCTTCTTAAAAATATATATTAAGTTTAGCTTTCTCATAGAAATATACATAAGTCGTAACTACATATTTCGTCTGAATTGAATGAGGTTCAAACCTATACGGTAGATAAATATTAACTTGTTAAACAATTTGATTTTGAACACGATAACTCTGATTATAATTATTTTTTTTTAAAATGTTGTTAAATAGAAGAACTGAAATCCCGAAGAAACCCATTTCTATAATAAGTCTTTCCGCGTTCTCACGGCCGCTAACCATTAGATCAACACTTACGAAATATTCCATGCATTTATAAACATAATAGAGACTTTTGGTGAACCGAAATTCCGGGTCCGTATATCGATTTTGCTTGTATCGTCATCGATGTATGTGTGTATTTCTCATACATGATAGGACACACGGATACGGCAGCAACGTATCGAACAACTTTCATACGGTAAAGGTCCGTATAACAACATCGTCGTCTTTTTATCGTCGCTTTTTGCTACTTTTAAACGCTGCAATGTTGTGCCATAGCATTTTTATGAACATATGTGTATCCTAGGACACGAAGGTGTACATTTGTTGTGATTTAAACCAGGATATAGACTTGAGGTGGGACCTTTCCAATCTGTTAAAGAGATGGTGGTATAAACTTTCTAAAATGATACATTACAACACGGAACACTAGTACATTAGTGAAATCCAAAACTTACTTTAATAGCCCAGCGACTGTCGAGCGACTTGACTTTCCCCAGAAATTTGTAGACTAGTACTGATGGTGATCTTGGTAGATAAATGCCATCATGTTGTACCGATAGAAGTAAGCTCAGCTAAGCTAAACTCTAAAGCTAGGTTCATACTACATCCGTATCCGTATCTGTAAATACGTGCGTGAATACGTACTGGTAGTCATTTTTAGATAGGTTTAAATAGAATCCGGCACGTATTGCACACAAAAACAACTGCGTCCGTTAAGCCGGATTGATTGCTCCCAGAGCGTATTTTAGCCAATCAGCGAGTACTTCCCCCTTATTACATCATCTCCCCAAATAGAAACTCAATCCATTCCAAGAAATGTCTGGCTTTGTGTGCTGTAGATTTGTGTAGAACACAACATGGACAACACAGAAGAAATCATCATTCTTTTGGGGAGAAATCCCATACTGTCATTCGGAAATATTGTTTGAATTTGTCCTGATGAAAATACAATTCTTGCACCAGGTGGTGGTATTCTCCACATTTCTTCCTTCTTTATAACAGTTCATGGACCCCTACTCTCTTTTTTCCCTTTCGTCTTTAGGTCCACAAATACAACAGAAAGACTTTCTATGTGCCACTGTCACACTTCATGATTGCAAATGACGATATGTTATCTATTCAGCCTTGAAAGCCGGACGTTTTCGCGTTTTCTATTTGAACGACAAAACGCGGATACGGATGCGGGTGTGGATACGTTTATGGATACGGGTGTGGTATGAACCGAGCTTACAACTACATTGACGTATTCGACACGGACACAATGACATGATACGGATGGGAAAATTTCACGTGTATTTACGGATACGTCAGATACGGATGAGAAAAAAAGTTCCTCTGGCCAAAAGTCTCTATTTCTAACATGATTCGGTGTCTGTACTTTCTATAAATACCAATGTCCAAATATGACATAACTTATTGGAAATTACTACTCTCTAAGTACTTTCATGGGAATGCATTTATCTTTAAGCTACTATTCAAGAATTTGTTGGCAAGATACCTTTGATTTTAGAAAGATTAAAAAGAAGAAAAAACAAACATCAGTTATATTTGTACTTTTTTTTCAAAACATAATACTATAGTCCTACGGTATTATCATCACATTTCTAACTCCTGAACTAGGACATTAATCAATAGCATGCAAACAAAATTAACATGTTTAAATAGAGTTTCAATTAAATAGCAAATACTGTGTATTATCTCTGTTTATAAGGAAATTCGACACTGACATTTCATGTTGAAAACTAGTGGAAAAACTATTCGTCCGGCCATTAAAATAAATGGCATAACACGTGGGAGCAACACATGGAAGTGACACGTGGAAATCGTCTGTTTTTATAGCCACCTGCTTGTTAGATATTTATATATAATAAATTTTTAAAAATATCGTTTTCTGTCATCGGTAAGGATAACACTCAAAGACTTTATTTGTTTTAAACTGAGCGGTAATACATTTTTTTTTATTCAACATTCCAGGGCCAGAAGATTACTTTACAGCTCAATAACATTGTGTTATCTTATAATTCATTCATTAACAATGATATTTTACAATTCTTTTGCATCCAGAGCCGCTTATTTTAAACTTCGTCAGCAGCAGATTATTTTACAGTTATTATAGTTTATCAGAAGAATGCTATTTTAGACTTCATCAGCAGTAGATTATACAACGTCTGACCTGAAGACTTTTTCCATACTTCGCCGGTCAAGACTTGGATGCTGACCAAATAAGATTTGGATCCTTTATGCCACAAGGAAATCGATTACAATCACAAGCATTTCCGGACACATAATATAATTGTAATTGAGAACCTTGCAATAAATTACAAATTCAGTTTAACATATGGAAACTGGAATTAGTTTCAAACTGAAGGTTTCAAACAGAACAGATACTAAAGTAGTGTAGTACTACCGCTACCTTTAGGACTTCTTCTTTCGTTGTGTTTCTGTGATCGTAAAATAATACCACAGTTTTTCAGCTATAATAACTTTATTGCCAAGCTGGATAACTTCGCAGGTCCCTTGATAATGGCTGCTTGAATATCTGGTTGAGTATCTGATGGGGCTTGATCTACACTCCAATTTATACCCCCATCCCTGCACGTCCAAGATTTAGCCTTGACGTTAATTTCCATTCCAAATGCGTAATAACCTACTAAATTTCACACAAATAAAGCAGGTGCTGATACCATATTATGTCTACTAACCATAGGTCCAGTAACAGGAAGAACGTGATGGACAGTTTTGTCATAGGTTATGATTTTACCAAAACATCACTGACTTTTTTATGTATAACTTATATTTCACGTTTACTAGGTACGTGAGATTTTAATTTTATAGACAGAGAATTTAATAATTTTCCCAAGACACAATATTGTCTTAAAGACCTAAGACAATAGTCTTACAGTAGTTACGGAGGTTGGTGGGTCGTGGAAGAGAGCGGATCAATGGTCTCCCGGACTGGGGATATTTTGATAAATATATGGTTGCGTTTATTTACAGCAACTCGGGATAACGTTGCCAAATCACCGGAACTGGGATGTCGCACCACAAAAAGCCAATACCAATGATGCCAGACGAGCGACGTTGTGATATAATTCCGAGAGAACGTTTAGTCTACCATCCGATATTGTATACAGATCCCTGTACGAGAAAATAGACCCGTTGAAAAACTGTACCGATGATATTTTACAGCCAGGAACAGATGATCAGTGACCGACCCCGTGGATGTGGCCTCTAAAACACAATCATCCCGGCCAGTTACAGCTTCAAACCCGGCGACCACACCCAGGATTATGACGAGAGAGAGAGAGGGAGATAGAGAGAGAGAGAGAAATGGGGTTTAGCGTCCACTCGACACAAACTAGGTCATTTCGGGACTAACATATGGTTTAATTTTATTCCAACAACACGCCTGCGCGTAGGGGTCTTTAGCAGTGGGAGGAAACCGGAATGCCCGGAGGAAATCCATGAGGTTGAGAAGGCGCCCCTATCTACATGCCACATACGCTCACACCAGGGCTCGAAACCACAGCCGCAAGCTAGAGGTGACCGGCCAGCTAGAGGTCGAAGAGCGGCACTCTTGTCCACTATGCCATCCCAACCCCCCGGATTATGACGAGGTTTCGACATCCGATATTAGATTGATCACTATGTCACTCTATATACAGTATATACAACTCCATTCAGGCCGCATGGCTTTTCAATGTAATTTAATTTTCTAATGGGCCAAATTTTGCCTATTTCTTAATCCGCCTCTCAAATAATTAACAAATGAACTTAAACTTTGACTATCCCCCCAATAATTAAATCGATTTGGTCCGTCACATGAACCACTTTGATACCAGTCTATAAACCTTCAAAAATCTAAAATCGGGTTTAAAAAGCTTCAAATCCCTAAACCAGTTTTCTCCAATACATTCGTCTTAATTTTCATTCAAATTGAGGTTTTGGTCTTCAAGTCTGTTGTAGTAATTCTCTCCACTGATAATCAATCAATTCGACTTTCACATATTGTAGGAGATGATCGTGCTAAAATTATGCGTTTCTTTCGTAAGTCAGCCGGACGCAAGCTGAAAGAACGTGAGCCGAGAACATAACATGTAATTCTATATTGAGCAGGAATGTTAGGACATCGAACCTTTCAAATTACAAAACAGTATAATCGATTTCTTACATCTTGATTATATAAGATTAAATTTCAAAGTAAACAATTTTATCCACCGACGTATAAATCTACTCACTGAACTTTAATGATAATTGGAAAAATACACCAACATACCAAATTACAAAAACCTATTAATGAGAGAAAATAAAACAATTCTTTGTACTGTGGAACACCTGTTCTACTAACTCGTCTCTCGAAAGAATCCAATGAGAAAGTATTCTAATATTAAAATACATTCTCATTACAGACGTGTTGTTCCCAAGATTTGCGAGCAAGTTAACAGGGAGCACTTTCCGGACGATTTGACGGGAATTTAAGAATTTTATGAGTTTTTTTTTATGAAACCCTCCTCCTTCCCCACATCTAACGTTTTTATACATAGCAAACAGGGAAACTAATTTTTGTCGAATAAGATGTCATTTGCGCAATTTGGGAACTGGTTATTTGGAACTCTTGGGTGTAACAAAGCGATAGTTGTACAAACACAAAAACATGACCAGAGCAGTTTTCCCAACAGCCAAGCTCTTCAGCACACAGATCCCCACTTCTACCCGACTCCGACAAGAACATCCGATAACCTACCTAAACCTCACCAGCTACAACCAATTGGTCTCCACAGCATCATCACCAAACGCCACCACACCAACCTTCAAGGGCAAAATATAACTGAAAGGTAATGACGCCATCCACCGGCGCCCAGACACGGCCAGAGAGATCATCAACTGCTGGATGAGGAATTTAAAAACTAGGATTGGGGAACAAGAATGAGAAGTCGCCTGTAGGACAGACAGTTGGGAAAACGATTTGCACCGAGTTTTGCGAATCTCTTCATGGCGGAGTGGGAAAGGGAACTTCTGTCATTCTTTCCATTAAAACCAGATTTCTATGGACATTTTTTAGATGGCGTTTTCAGAGTCGGGACATACATCACAGGCCAATTGGAAACTAAAGTATTTTTCAAAGAAACAGATACACATCAATTATTGTTCAAAAGCCCCTTTCATCACAAGCATACCTTCTCTGGCATCTAAAATCTCAGATTCTCCGTTTTCACGGATATGCACTCAGAAGACTGACTCTAAGTCAGCATGAACGCTTGTATTGAGCAAACTACGGAAAAGGATTTATTCCAAACGCTATCTCAGACGTATAAAAAAATAATACTCTAGCTGAAAATGCCGCCAAAGAAACAAATAATATGCGATCAGCAGTTAATACCAAAACTTGTGGCCACCCAAAATTTCAAACATGCAAAATCATTAACACATCCGACCATTTCCATAACAAAACATCTGGCACACAATTCCCAATATTAGACCAACTTTCATGCGGTAGTTCAAACATAATTTATCTAATTTCACGCAGAAAATTTTGACAAACAAAATGCACTTGAAAGAATTAGACATAGACACCAAAAACGACAAACCGGTTTCAATTCGCTTCAATCAACCAAATCATGACATTTCTGATCTTATTGTCTATGGCGGTATATTAGTGCCAAAATTCTAACATGCTTTCGTCTAATTTCTTACTTCTATTCATGTAATTTCTAACCTCCATTCATGTAACTTCTAACTTCCATTCATGTAATTTCTAAATTAAGACAATGTATAATTCAACTTCTTTATTTGTTCAGTGTAAATATCAATTCTATTTCATCTTATTTCTAATATTGGGGCGAAAAATGTCTACTTCATTGTGGTATTACATGTTAAGCATGAACGGCAAACAAATTTAGAAATTTGATACTTCTACCTAGCAACCATCATTATGACATCGTTTGGTGTCGCCACCGTGTGCTCAGTTTGGCGATTGAGCACCTGATCGGGACCATTCTATTGATACAAACGACTCGCTCTTCGTCAGATTGAGTGGCTTGCCTGAGTGTTAAAATTGAAAACAACATCGGGAGAGAGAGATGGGGACATGGAGTTTAACATCCACTCGACACCAACCAGGTCATTTCGGTAGCAGTGGGAGGAAACCGGAGGACCCGGAGAAAACCCACGAGGTTGGAAAGGCGGCTCTGCGCCATGTCACGTAAAAACGGGAAA
Source organism: Patella caerulea (assembly GCA_036850965.1). Taxonomy (NCBI): domain Eukaryota; kingdom Metazoa; phylum Mollusca; class Gastropoda; family Patellidae; genus Patella; species Patella caerulea. The sequence goes on along the minus strand of JAZGQO010000001.1, from coordinate 39,817,798 downwards.
TCGAAACCACGCCAGTTTATTCAATGACAGACCTTATGTTACAGCGTGCACGCGCTAACCATTCGGCCATCCTACCCTCTAAACAACATTGAACGTGATATAAATGTATGGTTTGCAAATATTATTTCGAATACCGTGGCTAAGTGGGTAAGACGCAGGCTCGCTAGGCTGTGGGTCGGGAGTTCGATCCCTGCATTGGTCGAAAAAAGTTCATCCAGATTTTCTGGCGTGGTTCCCCCTTATTAGTGTCTTGTCGTTCCGATTGGGTGAAAACCCGAGGTTCCATGTACATGTTGGCGTGCACGTAAAAGATCCCGTGACCGTTAGACTTCGATATAAATCCAGGTCGTAGATCCGCTCTCCGGGCAATATTTCCCTAAAGCACACTGTATGGTGTATGTCCGTCTCCATTAGCCCGGTTCGGAACAGAACAGTAGGGCGTTAAACCCTCTTTCATTTCATTTCATTTTCTATTTCAAATATAAGCTAAACGGGATTTGCAGAATTTTATTTTATTTTTTTTACGGTTGAGCCAATAATTAATATTTATATGCAGTTGGTCTATATTAACACAGGGTATAAATGTTATGGATAGGCCTACACAGATACTGAGTTTAATACTAAGTGACCTCTCTCTCTCTCTCTCTCTCTCTCTCTCTCTCTCAGCACGCCTTCCAACCTTCAACCAAACGAAGAATAGGTCGTTTATACCAAATAATGGTCCCGATCAGGTGCGCAGTCACCCAATTGAGCACACAGTGGCGACACCAAACGATGTCATAATGATGGTTGCTAGGTAGAAGTATCAAAATTCTAAATTTGTTTGCCGTTCATGCTTAACATGTAATACCACAATGAAGTAGACATTTTTTACCTCAATAATAGAAATAAGATGAAATAGAATTGATATTTACACTGAACAAATAAAGAAGTTGAATTATACATTGTCTTAAATTAGAAATTACGTGAATGGAAGTTAGAAGTTACATGAATGGAGGTTAGAAGTTACATGAATGGAAGTTAGAAATTAGACGATAGCATGTTAGAATTTTGGCACTAATATACCGCCATAATTGTCACGCCAATAGGAAAGACCTAGATCGACTTTGAAACATCAAAGGAAATTAAAACGTTTAGGCTGTTTTCCGGTATTCGGTATAACATGTGGTTTTCCGGTAGTTTTCCTGTGTTTTCCGGTATATAGTGTTGCTGCCCTACTTTTAGAAATCTTAACCATAAAAGATAACATCAAAATTTTAGTAGTAGATACTTTATTTTGATTGGCTAAGCATTAAAATCAATCGAATATTATCCAAACAAATTAGTTACTAAAATTTGGAATTATTTAACTTATTATTTCGTGAAAAAAGCCCCAGGTTCCATGGTCGGGCAATATTCTAAGCGCCTTACGATGATTTTCTGCATTGCATACAACTTTCCATTCGGTCATTTGTCACAAGATAACATGAAAGTGAAAGCGGCCACACACCCCTCCCCCCGCAAAAAAAAATAAACCTTATGTGTTATCTGGCAATCTAACGCGGGGTGGGGGGGGCATGGGAGGCACGGGGAATAGAACCCGCTGATTCTGTATGCCAGTATCACACTTTTATTGAACATGAAATCAGTTAATACGCATGGCGCGTCATTGATCAATTTGAACCGGGATATGTGCAGGACGAATATATTATTCCTTATTCTATAAACAGTCCTATCGTGTTAAAAATATAATCCTATTAATCCTATAATTCACTATTGCCAGTTGAAAAATTGGCAAAAATTTATTTTCAACTTCAAATACAAACGTTTGAAGATAGCTATTGCATGGGGGCAAAAGAAATCAAGGGAGGTAATTGGGTTATTATTTCCTGTGTTAATGAGTTATAAGAGTGGGGAATAATGCATATGATCGTAGAGTAGTGAGTTGACAACCAATTGAGCATAATTGTGATATAACTTTCTTTGAAAATATGAAATTATCGCTTTAATTAGGGCTTTAATTTAAGGAACATTCACAATTAACTATTTTTTAAAAATTTAACTGTGATAAATGGCGTTGGCGCCTGCGAGATTCGGAGATTTGCTATGTGGAAATGTAGACACGGATTTGTATTATGCTGAATAAATGTCACCGATAATATTTTGTTAGAAAACCCATTGGTATGGCAGTTTTATTACATAGACACTGGGTACATCTACGTGATCATTATAGCCAATCAAATTTAATTTTAGAGTCGCAGCCAGTATAATTGCTTCGGCATATATCACGGCTTTGGCATAGATGATTTCATGATTGGCCTGAGAGATTCTTCACTTTTAAAACCTGACTATTTCATAATAATGAATAAAAAGACTGGAGTAAGAAGTCCCACGTCTTTGCACCTACGGCGCTGTAATGAAGACGGACATACCTGATACAGTTTGCTTTGAGGGAAATTTGTCCAGACAGTAGTCGAATTCTAACTGACACTGATTAAGCAACACACGGAGAGTGTGATCAGTGTACGTATACAGTGGGAAGCATTGGCTGATATACGCCCACGGAGTAGTTCTTTGTACACCACAAAAAAAATATTATTTGTTGTTTATTTAGCCATTCTGTTTTTCTGCACTTCTATAGACACCGTTTACATTATTAACTACGTGTAATTATAGACAGATAAAACATAATCCTTGTTATTCAAAATATTAGATACAACTAATATTAAAGGTCACTGTCAAAAATGATTTGCGGGTAGGCCTATTATCAAGGGCATGCTTCGGGCAAAATACACACGCCGATGTGTACATTGACATATGATAGTCAGCTGAATAATTACTGTGTCGACTAGGAATCGATTCACATGTAAAGTTGCCAACACACACAGCCTACTTTTATGCGCACACATTTCACACGCCTTTTAAAAGCGTAATGTAAATATAAAAAAAAGAAAAGAAAGACCCCCAAAAGGATAAATAAATCTTCTAAATTATTTTACTTTATCAGAATCTGCTAGCGTATATATAACGGAGGGTATGATTTGCAGATGGGTTTCCTCGTTACAGTAACTTACATATTAATCGTACAGGCGCGGATCCAGGGGGGGGTGGGGGGTCCGACCCCCCCCCCCCCCCCTGCTCAGCTACATAAAAAAAAAATAATGCCTTGCATCAATGAAATTACATCACAAAGTGATCCTACATCAGTATAAAAATGATTTCTCTGTTTAAAAAGCTCAATTTGTATGTATGCCTATGTAATTTAGAGACGATGATGGCAGATTTCCGTAACAGAAACCTGGCAAACCCCCTCCTGCAAAAATTCCTGGATCCGCCCCTGTCGTATTAATTAAAACAGAGAAATTTGCATATCAAAAGCACCACACTTACGGGTATTGAGTTCATTGCTGCGGACTAGGACTAGGGAAATTATTTTGTAACTGCAACTATTGTCATTCAATATTTTAGTTAATTATTATGAAATTTAATCCGCAGAATGTCACAATGTTTGAGAGAGAGAGAAATGGGTTTAACGTCCACTCAACACAAACTAGGTCATTTCGGGACTAACATATGGTTTTAATTTATTTCAATAATTCGCTTGCGCGTTGGGGTCTTTAGCAGTGAGAGGAAACTGGAGTGCCTGGAGGAAACCAACGAGGTAGAGAAGGCGCCCCTATCTCCATGCCACATACGCTCACACCAGGGCTCGAAACCACAGCCGCAAGCCAGAGGTGACCGGCCAGCTAGAGGTCGAACACAATGTTTGAAATCCAGGTGCGTTTTAAGGTTTATCATGGCGGAGGCTATACGATTTTGATGGCCCTGCATTCTCATTCAGTAGTGGATTCGACAGTAACAGTGTAAAGAAAATGATTGACTCGGACTCGTGGGTCCTTTCCCATGGCCAGGCGGCCCTTTTGCCTGCCTTAAGGGCCCTCCTTCCCTAGGGTACATTTAACTTTTCTCATCGGTTTTAGCATTTTTCTCCCGTTTTATTTCTTCAACTTCTTTGATTTTTTCGCAAGGAGGCTGGCGCCTCTAGCGCTTGAGGTGTAAAACGCCTTTGTTGAAATCAATTTGGAAAAAGGAACTGTGCTACTAATATAGTTCTTCGACTCCACGAGGAAACAATGTTTGTCTCCCTTTATTTAGCACAGTTAATTGAACTTGCAGTGAAATGAATTTAAACGTTTAAAAAGAGAGAAATAATTATGGTACACCTTATAGTTATTTTAATAACGGATTGTCAGAGATAGATATCTCTGTCCGTTATTGATCGGCCTTATAAACATTTAGTGTGAAATAAGGCTTTTCTCCATCTCGGTTCTAGGGCTATTTTAGAATCCTAACCGTCTATTTTTCACCGAGATTCGTCTTTGATCACCAAAAGGAATCATTTCCTGTCATATCTGACACAAACTTATAATAATCCAACACTATTTTCATGTAGAATTGTGCACTATTTAAAAAAATGTACACAACTTTCATTTAAATTCGCCAGCCATTGAAACTGACGCCCGTGCAGACCCGTTCATAAATGAGCCCAGCCAATATTCCAAATTTTGGAATGGAATTTTTACCGTAAACGAAAATTCGTGCTGCGTGAAGGGGTCTTTGGCTGTGGAATGAAAACGGGGTCACGGCGAAAACTCACGAGGTTGGAAGGTAACAATACTCCTTGTAACGTATATTTGAATCAATGGCGGACCTTCTGATCCAACGGGTACGTGTTACCCACTCGCATTGATTCGTTAATCTGGAGGAAAACTTTGGCAAAGTCCAGCATAACCGGAGCGAGACCCTGGGCCTGACTAGAATCGCGGGGCGACGAAAGGTTTATTTTATATCCTTTTGAATGGTACGCATGCGTAACACACAATTAAACGCTCTGTAATACAAAAATAATTACATAATATCTGATCACATGCGCCGCAAGATCGATCACCGTGAAACTTTGGTCTGGAATTTGAATTGTTTTTTCTTTTTGCCATGAACCGCGAGGCCCCCATAACCGGGGGGCTCTGGGCCTGGGCCCCTCAGGCCCATACCTAAGCTGGACTTTGCCTAGAGGTCCGTGTTCGATCCCTATATTGACCGAGAAAGTTCATCGGTATTCTCCGGCGGAGTTCCCCCATGTCAGTGATGCAGGACAGAGGGCCTGGAAGGGGGCAACGTATAGTCGTTCGGGGGGGGGGGGACTGAAAGACGCAATTAAAAGATCCCCTGACAGAAGTCGACGTAAGAGTGAGTGATTGCATGCTGTTCGGTGAAATTTTCCCGCATACTACACTATTGGAGTATGCCCGTCTTTTGTCTTTTTTAACTTTTTATTACATGTGCATATCCTATAGCATTACATTATGTATCCCAGAAAGTGATAAAAAAAACCTGTTGAAACGGTAATTTAATCTACATCGGAAGCAGGAGAATTTAAACTAGCTCAATTGCCTGTGTTTGGTTTACGACGGCAAAGTCACGCATACTATAAATGGAGTTTGCATGTTAGCTTAACTATAATTTACGCTTTATTATCATGGTTTATTCCCACGAAGTCGCAGTTATTGACCGTAACGGATTAAAGAGATCGTTTTCGACGACTTCGCGGGAATCCAGCTCCTAGGGATTAAAATGGATTAAAAACGTAACAATGGTGTTATAGATTGTTATGAAAAGAATTTGCACTTTCATAATCCTCACTGTAACTAATTAACCATCATTTTAGCATAGATATTTAAAAACATAACTTTACTAAAAGAAAAATGAATTTAATTTCGCCAAATAACATGAGTATACTACTATAACAAATTTCGCCAAATAAGAATTAAACACATGACTATACTATAACAAATTTCGCCAAATAAATAACTATACTATAACAAATTAGTTTAATTTCGCCAAATAAGACACCCTGTCCAAATACTCGATTAAATTCAATGCGATCATTTCAAACACATTCGGATGGGCTTTTCCAGCTAGTTTCTTGACTCTTGAATGCCATCCTTCCAGATTGTTGTTGGCTGTGTGCTCATATAGTGTCGTAGTGGTTCCATTGACGAATTGAAAATTCACCCTGGAACCATTGATTTGTTATGTAGCCGGCCAATTTGGTTATTTTTGGATTGACTGGCATTGGTGTAACAAAACCAAGAATCCTATCATCGGCACCATCATAGATAAGGTAAAATGGCTCACCACCAATGGCATGCCTTAGATTATCAGGCATTTCATGTTCACGTTTTGTTGTTCGTATTTTTGGATATATTGATCGTCTGGCGCGATACAGACTATTATTCGTAGATGCAAAGGTTGGGGAAATTAGTTGCCAATTGGTTAATAAAATTCAGAGTGAACATAAATTAATAAAATCTTTAACACCCTTAATTTGGTTCTAATAACGACATGTCTCTCTTCAAACGAAAGCCCACATGTCGATATCTGCGCCTTCGCGGGAAGGAATGATTTTGGCCACGCTCTGTAACTGCGCCTTAGCGGGAATACACCATTATTATGTATTATTTGATAAATCCTTGACTGAATCTAAGAAAACATGACCATTAATCATAAGATAGGATATATTAATTGTGAAATATTTTAAATGATAAGCGAGTCATGGGTGTTATAAACAGATATGTGTATACTATACAATTATGATTTACACTACAAATAATAAAATGTTAATTTTTTTTTTATTTTTTTTTTTTTTTTTTATTTTTTTTTTGTAAGCCGCCCGATTTTATAGGTATAATCCAGTCATCATACCCACGTAATCAAAGTGATTATTTTATTATACAAGACAAGATATGGTTTATGACGAAGAGTGATGTTATGGGTAATCAAAACTTCCGAACTATCAATAGCAATATTTCATAGTGGACAAACATCAGGTGGAAATTGAAGAAAAATTGAGAAATGAGGTTTTAACGTCCACTAGACACAAACTAGGTTATTTCGGGACTAGCATATGATTCAATTTTATTCCAATAATTCGCTTGCGCGAATGGGTATTTAGCAGTGGGGGGGGGCCCGGAAAATACACACGAGGTTGGAAAGGCGACCCTACTCCTTTTCACAACCGTGAATCGAAACGACACCAGTTGAACAACTGACAGACGTTATGATAGAACGCCCATGCGCTAACCATTCGGCTATCAAATCCCACATGTTTCCATTGAAGTTAGCCACCCACTACAGATATGAACTTACATAGATAATAAATTATAAAATAACTGATTTGCTCATTTGTATCCCGTAACAACTTGTGAACTACAATTACAATCGATCTTCAGTGTTAGCTATAAGCAGTGACAGATGTAATATACAATTGCTCCAGAAATATTCACCACTGTATACCGGAAACTTATCTGAAAATTCTGATCATGTCACTTCCTATTCGATTTCTTTTTATGTCACAACCTTTACCCGTCACAAAAGTCTCGATTACGCTTTAACTAAGAATTGGGGGACTAACGTGTGTTATTTTTGTATTCTCTTGTATTCTCTTGTATTCTCAGTGGCTAAGTGTACAATTAATTCTAAGGGGTGATTTTTTTCCTGTCAAAGGCCGTTCAACCTTTTCATCTATCATTTAAGGTTTCAAATATGGTGGACACCATTGCTCACAAATAGGCTACACGAATTCAACAGTTGATTTTTGCTGTGCAATCTTTATATCAATATTATACCTATCCTTTTCGACTGTAGATATCCATATCTCTACGTCACTCACGCTCATATGTTTATATTATATCGGTTTAAAGTTCGAGATAACGTGGATCAAATTTTCTTTATAAGTGTCCTCTAGTGTGTCAGTGGATCGGTGTCCACCATGAAGGATCTAAAACCCCTGTTGCTTCTCGCATCTGTTTTCTCATCAGTTACTGCTGGTTAGTAGTTCGATTTTATATCATTACTTTATAAATGGAGACGTTTTTCACCAAAAATTGAACTCATATTAAAGTCACAATATTCAAGGCTAATATAGACTTTATATTATATTATATGAATCCATTAATTAATTAGGATCGAAAACAGATATTTAGGTACATGATTGTAAAAATTAGTACTTGTCTTATTACTTGTAGTCTTCTTTTCACTTCCGTGTTCAAGGGTGCTTTACAATGTGTAAAACAGCGAAATACTTTAAAAGAATTTAAGAACGAAAGCAATATCACCACAAGTCAAAAAATAAAGAGTTAAAGTATAATCATCCAAAATCTTCAACAGTGAAAATTATTTGTCAATTTAAATCAACTATGATGCTATGATCTTACCGGAAACAGATTTAGTTGTTGATATCCAATATTGAAGATAAAATAATGCGTTTCAGCCCCACGAGGGAAGAAACATTGCACCAAATCAAACGGCGTATGTAGATTGACATAACCAGACGCTAGAAATTTGCATTCGATTCAGTTGCTGACTTACTTCGCCGAACATAACTGATTTGGAATTAGAGTAAAAATTGAAACCATTGAATATAAATCAGTTTATATACATTCATATTACAGTATTATATGCGTTGCAACCCACTTGTGTCTATTTCTTGGTCCCAAATGTTAGTGATTTAGTTCCTATAAATTTACCTAAACAGGGGTATGGAAATGAAATCCTATCATACCTAATCAAATTGTTCCAAAAATAATTTTAAACGTATCCCGAAAGTAAGTTCTAATTACTTTCTATTATTCTGTTATGTTGTACCGCTATCTTATTGTCTTATCAAGGATAGCTCAATTATTACCCTCACATCTCGCGGTCAAGATTTCGATTGTTTTTGTTGTTGTTGATTTGTCGTCTATTTGTTTGTCTGTTGTTTTGGTTTTGGTTTTTTAAGGGGGGGGGGGGGTAAACGTCATAATTACTATCTTAAGAATTATATTTTCAGTTCTTACTTTTCTAAAAAAAAAATTGGGGGGTTGGGATGGCCTAGTGGTCTAGGGTGCCGCGCTTGCGGCTGTGGTTTCGATCCCTGGTGTGAGCGTATGTGGCATGGAGATAGGGGTGCCTTCTCAACCTCGTGGGTTTCCTCCTGGCACCCCGGTTTCCCCCCACTGCTAAATACCCATACGCGCAAGCGAATTATTGAAATAAAATTAAACCATATGTTAGTCTCGAAATGACCCAGTTTGTGTTGAGTGGACGTTAAACCCCATTTCTCTCTCTCTCTCTCTCTCTCTCTCTCTTTCTAAAAAATTAAATAAAGGAAATATTGTTTGGCCTTTTGGGGCAAATTCCGTCTTTCATCACCAGGTTTGATAATTATCAGTCTTCCTATGCTGCCCACTGTTCTAATCTAATGCCCATGTTTTGTCTATTGCACGGGTTCTATTCTGTGTTTCTTGTTCATTGCTATGTATAGTGTTGTTCTCCTACTCATAATAACAGAGCTCTAGAGCAAATACTAACTTGCTTTCAGATTTTGGTATTGGAACCATAACGTCCGGTAAATATTACGTAACTGTCAACAAAACAAAATGGTTTACGAGCGGCAACACGTTTTGCAACCTAAACGGAAATACCCACTCTGCTATTACTTTTGATATTGATTATGGAAGTAGTGGTTTGGATAAGTTGGGTCCGTGGCAAGGAGATAGATGGGTCTTTAAAGATAACGATACAACCGTCGAGTTTAAGATGAAAACATACCAAACAGACAAAATTCCCGCCGTTATATTTACGATGGTAAGTGGTTTTCCCATTATTTTGTGGTTTCATTTCAGATTTTGTTATTGGTGTTGTTACGGACAATCGGTATTATGTATCCATTAATGATACCAAATGGTTCACCAGTGGTCCAACTTTTTGCAACCTGGATGGTAAAGTTTTCTCTACCGTTGACAAGTCTATGACGTTCGATGGGGATTATGTGTATAGTGGTTTAGATAAATTGGGACCTTGGCAGTCAAATACATTTAAGTTTAAAAATAACGATACTAGCATTGTGTTTGAGCTAAAATCTTACCAAACGAACGATATCCCAGCGGTTATTTTTACAATGGTAAGTTGGCCAATTTATGTGCATTTTAACATGATGAAATCGAACCGATTAATGTTTATTGATCCAATAAAAGATAAGGTCAACGCGAAGCATAAGCTGAAATTGTGCGAAATGAAATCTAACAACACATTGAAAGTGGATGGATTTAGAAAGTAATATATTTTTTTTATGCGAACAGCTGAGTCGGTGCAAATTTAGAATTTTCATCTACTTTCTAAGCTTTCTCTATTTAACGTTCAAAATATATCGTGAAATATTAAGAGTGATATTGACGACCCTGAAACCACTTGACATTTATACTATTGCTTTATATTTTTATTTTCAGAACTATGTGACAGCAGCTAAAGGTACTAAAGCTACAACGGCTAATAAAACTATTAGTGGTTGGCCGAGTTTTAATATTCTAGATTTAAATCAAACGGTTGGGTATCTTGCTTATTCTGCTGATATGTTCGGGGACAGAAAGAAGATGTTAGGGATGTAAGTTATTTCTTTTAGCCTTTCCAAATTCAGTCAACAAGACAACGCCGGTTTATTCTTCCTTGTGTTCAAGACTGGACGTAAGGCACCTGTCACTGATATTGTAAGTCACAAATTATTGCACAACGCACATGTTATGATATATAAGTTGTGTGATAATATGTGTCTAACAATATATGTGTCTCATGCCCAGGGTTGCTTGTGTGTTTCTACATCGTAGTGTGCTGAAGAACCAGAACGCCAAGCTACGATGCCATTAGAACTGATATAGAATGTATGTCGCTTCCAGGCGTTTTGCATCAGTTGATAACTCATGTCTTAAATACCAATGTTCTAATCACGCACTGTATCGCCGTTTGCCATTGTAGCTGTTTATTACATTTTCGGGACACTGAAACTTGAACTCTTATGGAGAACCTTTGCACACGCAAGCGAGATCGGGGTAATCATTGTTATCATCCACAGTATATAGTTTCATTTTGGAGGACATTGATGTTAATGCAAAATCTACACTCGTGCTATACGGTTATAAAACATCCACATTCTACTAGGATTATAACCACGTCCTATTCGCCAATAAACAATCCTATTCTAAGCACTAACGGTGTGAGCAATGTAGACTAAAGTCGCTATTGGAGGCTTCTCTGGAAGAAGAGGTTCTACAGCTTAAGTGTCATTTGTTTTGGTTGGGCTGGTCAATAGATTCAAGTAGAACTAAAAAAATGTGTGAATAAATATATTCAAATCATTAGGATAGCATATTGGGCATTGTATTTCTGACAGTTTACTTAAAGATACATTATGGGAGATTAGATAACGAGTTGGCAGTTCTCACTACAATAGTTGAAAACTAGCTAATGTAAAGGCAAAATGCTGAAATTTCAGTCAAATTGATCCACTACGAACTTAGAAATAAGCGAATGAAAGTTCCGCTTATCCTAGGTCATCATTACTAAAGTCGGTAAGCCAAAACCCATAGTCTCGGTTATCCATTTAATCGGTAAATCACGAAAGAAAACATTGCAGCAAATCGAACTACAATCCAACAAAAATCGCAGGTTAGCGATGCGATCGAGAGTAGGTTATGGTCTGGATACGTTAATTAATGTCTAATTAATAGTTTTTATAACATTTCAGACCTAAAGAAAGACATACAATAGGCAGATTTAGCTCTTGCATAATGTATGTTTAATTACTTGTTTCTTATTTAATAGCTGGGGCCCAGATGCTCTGACCATCCGTGATGGACTAGATGGGACAGGTCCAATCGTAACCTTCGATAAACTGGGAAATACCTTCCTGTTCGCTCCATTAGATAGTTTTATGACCACTTCGTATTCTATTGATCGGGATAATTCGACTATATCTTGGGGAACAATGGGAGGTGTTGATGAAATACCTGCTGGGTTCACATATTCTGTCATTATGGTTTACAGTGATCAAGGTGTAAACGGGGTAAGTTGAATATACAATTGGTTACAAAGACTCGAGATTTGCTACAAAAGATACCAAGAACTTGGTTTCAAATCTCAATAATATTATGTATAATCGTAAAAGCGAAGATCCCCACGAAAGGTCAAATGAGTAACGATAAAACAACTTAGTATGGCTATATGAATTATTAACTAGCCTATATTGACATTGACCGTTATTCTACCTATTGAGAGGACTCAAAATTACCCGAAAGTAGTACCTTTTACGCGTAACCATAAAACTGCACTATGTGTTAATATATTCAGTTACTAATTGCATACCAACACAATTGCAAATACGGAAAATGAGTTTTTTTATTACTATTTTAGAAAGATTTCAATTCAATTGATATTTCAGTTAATTTCAGAAAGGAAGAACATTTACATATTTTAAAATTATTTGATTTACATTTTAAATATTATATACCCTAGATAATTTATATTTTAAATATATATATTATTTATTTATATTTTAAAATGTTTTTTAGGTATTTAAATTTTAAATTCCTTGGGTATTTACATGCTATATATTATATATATTATTATATTCCTTAGGTATTCATATTTCACATATATATTCCTTATGTATTCATATTTTAAATATATATTCCTTAGGTATTTTCTAAGTTTGGCACCATTATGAGATATTACCATGATAAAAATACAGAACGCCAGAAAACTGATGTATCTTTAAATTATATTGGTTACTGGACAGATAATGGTATGTTTGTTAATAGGTTCAATTTATATTTTATTGGGAAATCAACTTGACGAGCTTGATAATACGTAAATACGTGTACATGTCCTTATCAGATTTGGTTCAACTGAAGATCACTATTATAGTATAAATTCCGCTATACATAGGGCTAACTTTGTATCTGTATAAATCTAAACCAAAGTTAAAATCTATCTAGGTAAAATATATATCTAAAACAAAGGTAAAATTCTAACCTATATATCTAGGAAAAATTTATATAAAGGTATAAGTTTAACATGTTATATTAGGTACATAGTTGATATGATAGATGCTTTAGTAATGCTATTATATTATATCATTAAAAGTAGATAATACCACATTTTGTTACAGAGTTGCCCTTATTCACTGTCTACATGTACTGTATAGTGAATACTAACCATGGCTATATTTCCTGACACAATACTGTTTTAGATGTATTTAGACCGGTGTCACTATGATGTATTTAGACGGGTGATACTATGATAATACAATGCCAGTTTAATCTGATTAGATCGGTGCCAGTATAATAATGCCGAATCTGTTCATCCGTATTTAGACCGTTGCAACTATGGTAATACCGAATCAGTATGTTTCTATATTTAAGGTGGTTACTACTATTATAATACAGAACCCGGTAAGAATTATGAACAGACAATGTTGGACATCAAGCAATATATAAATAAAACACAAATACCATACAAGTAAGAAAACATATTAGAGACTTTTGGCAAGTGACATTTCTCGTATCCGTATCCGTATCGTATACGTGATACGTTGCGTCCGAGTAGTTATAGAGTTTTGGCAGATTCTCGCCTCGCGTACGTATGCGTCACTGAGCTGAGTTTAGTTATATTACAGCCTATGGCAGTTATCTACCAAGATCACCATCAGTACCTGTCTACAAATTTCTCAGAGTGAGTGAAGTCGCTCGACAGTCGCTCAGCTATTTAAAAAGAAAAAAAAAATTAATGTCGCATCTCATTTAAAAAATCATTGACTTCACTCGACAGCCATTTTTGGTTTCATTTATTTATCATTTATACCCCTTTACCATAGAATTACATCTTTTACAGATTTGGAAGGTCCCATTTCTACTTAAATTTATCACGTAGTTCAACCAGCATACAGACAGACAGACGGGAAAAGTACGACAATTCCGAGAAAAACCCATCCAAAATAATGATTAAATTCCTGTCTTTATTATGGTTAAATTCACATCAAATATACAGCTTCGTGTTCTAGAATACGCATGGATTCATCAAAACGCTATGATATAACATTTCAGCGTCTTTAAAGACGACAATGTTATACGGGCCTACTCCGTATGAAAGCTGTTCGATACGGGCTGCCTTAATACCCTTCAGAAATACACGCACATTGATGACGTCACACGCAAAATCCATACGGATACGCGATACGTACAGGGAATTTACGTTTGCCAAAAGTCTTTATTATCTGTTCCCGAGCACTTATACCAACACTTCTATTATAAAAACTTTCACAGCGAATTTGTCTCTCGTGTTTGTTTTGTTGTTTAAGTATATTTTATGTTTACTTTTATATTTAATCTAATCATAAAATAATTGAAGAAATCTTTCTTAAGTCAATCTTGTTCTAATTACATACAATGAATCTGTCGTTGTTCTTAACTTTCTTGGTAACGATATAAAAAAATTGCATTATATAGATGTGGGTAATTTATTTTAACATAGAACAACAAGAACAATAGTCTAATAAGTACATTGCTTTTATAAAAGTGTAGACCAAATTTTAAATAAATGTATAAACTATAATGAGAACATAAATGCTGTCGTGTATTTTAAAACAATATAAACCTACTTGTATATCCAACACTTCAATGATTTTTGTTGATTTACAGATATATACAACTGGATTCCTGGTGGTATTATAAAGATACAAACGCGGCGGTCACAAAATGGGAACCTCGCCCTGATATATTTCCGGATGGTTTAGTGTAAGTTGTTGTGTTTGTTTTACTCATGTCTCAAATAATACAAAAAATTCAGTTCTTTAAAGTTTTACAACAAATGTGTTACTAAATCATTTTGATAATGTCCACAGTCTCCACGTCTACGTCCACTCGCAATTTATCTGGTAATGTCTATCGCATTAAAACTGGACTACTGGACATTTTGGAAAAATTCAAAGGACCCACATTGTGACTTGCGAGTAAGAAGTAGGTTGTAAAATCACCAATCTAATTAAAATATAGATTTTGTTTTGTTTTTTTATACTTTCGATGGCCTCCCCTCATGTAGATCTAACAAGTTATAGTGGGAGCTCACGTTCTATGACGTCAGGTATCAAGCACGGGACGTTTGACCCGATAACGTTATTCATTCGATTAACCAATTAGCGACCGCCATGCTTTTTAAAATCTACTTTTGTTTTGTTTTGATGTCTATCCGCTGGTAATATTTACCCACAGTTCCATGCATGAAAAGGTCAAACGGTCGATTCGACAGACCATTTGATTGACTGACCCCACATATCAGACAGAACACAAGTTAAATAACAAGTCACCCAGATCCAAGAGTAGTAAAGACAAGTAAAAACGAAATTTTGAACTATAAAAAACGAAACGAAATTGGATCCGTGTTTTAATCAGATTGTAAAATCACCAAAGAAGTTATATGATCTATTTTGATATTTGTCTACCAAAAAACATAGTCCTTTTAAAATGTGAAATTTAATTGTGAACGTACCAGAATGCTATATTGCATAATATTATGTTATAAAATATAGGAAAGTGGGACAAGAACTGGGATTACCATTAGTGCTTCATAACAGATATTGGTAAGTTATAATTTGTTATATTTAATAATATATAAAGATAACATTCCCGTTATGTTTCTTGTTCAGATTCACTGTCACTGTTAAACAGCGTGAATACTAGTATTTGTCAATTAAAATTGTATTATTAAACAAAACGGAATTAACATCTGATTTTCGTTAGATTTTAAATATATCGGCTATCTATCTAATTATGTTTGAAGTCATTCCAAGACTTAAACGTGATAGCACTTATTTTACGATATGTGATCAATAATTCGGTGAATTCCCCTTTTTGTAGTTATTTGTTTTGTATTGCTTAAGCGAGTTGTAAAAGATGGCATGTTCATTTTAACAGAATTATACCTGAATTTATATCCAGCGATAGACAACCATCGACGTATGTTAAACGCCCAAGTCACACGCGAGAAGTTATTGTATTATCGTTTGCCTTATCATTTATTTTAAATTATTAATTTGATAAATAAAAGTGATTAATTGAGTTTTATTGTGTTTATCTGTTACAGGTCAAAAGATACACCATACGCAGTAAACTACAAATTTCTGAAAGGCCTTGGTTTAAGTGTTCCAATTACAACCGTATGTTAATCTTCGTAAAGCACTAGCAAAATTGCATGAAGAAATGCTCTGTAGTTGTCCAGCTGCAGGTCAACCAACCTGGAAATATAGTACACCTAATGTTTGTTTTTAAATGGATTATATATCTCCAGTATGTATAGATTCAGAATCCAGTTGATGCCACGGTTAGAGAAATATAAATATTCAACATGAGAGCCATAAGGCATTATCTGTTATTTAGTGGGATGAAATTTGTTATAGATTCGCCTAAACCTTGATTTTAAGGTCGCCGAATTCATATCTGAACAGATAAATGTTCTATGATTGAAAGAATCGACAGTGTGGTTCTCAAATGCTTAAGTTTTACATTACTGTTTGTCAAATTTGGAAACCGCATTGGTTCGGTTAGGGAACATTTTGCCATTCAGATATGAATTCCGCGAACCCGAAAACCTATAGTTTGATGTATTAAACTGTCACATTTCTAACTGAATATGCGCTAACCTGGGATACCTTTCGGTCGGAATATATTACGCACCTTTTTAAAGGACTTTATGGGTTTCTCGCTAAAATGAGTACCCCACTTTTGATTCGGCCCTCTAGCGGAATTAGCCGTCATTTTTGTGTGGAATACCCATCCGAGAAAATCTGTTGCCAATGTTACCCAACTAAATAACCAGAAAACGCTACATTGTGTCCATCTTGAATATTTTAATTTCCTCAGGGGTGCCAGGGTGGCATCATCCGGATTCTGAATTTACACTCATAGAAGATATATATATTCCATTAAAAACTTTATGTGAATTATATCCATGTCAAGGCTTAAAATGAGGGTTGGCTGTCGGGCTGTTGGTTATCAATGGTTTCTGTTCTTTGAGCTCAACGTCAGACATTTTGAGAAGAATGGGTGCTGGCCAGACAACTCCTACATCAATAGGACTTATTATATACTTTAGGATTCATCTGTAGGCTTAAATATATGTAACCCATTGAACGAATTTTTCCACTTACGTACCTACGGTATTCCCTTTGTGTGGCCAGGCCTTTACTTATTTAAAATGGTTAAGGTTTTGATATGGCTTTCAAAAGTAAAAAAAAACAACAAAAAACAACAACTGGGTTTAAAATAACGTTGGGCCAAAGTTTCCAGCGCCTTATAATGAATTTAAAGTCTTTATAGAAAGGTTGGTTTAAACCAAACATTAAGTAGTTTTATATGAAGAATATAGAGCAATTAGTTATGGTAACTTAAATATATATGCTTAATCTGCACATCATGTTCTTCTTTTCGCGTCATATAATATGTAAAATATTATTTAGACGTTTAATAACATGATAAACCCATAATCGGCACCCTAGATCATCGGATGATAGGGGTATACATGGATTAAAACACCCACTAGATTCCATTGTCTTTAAAGAACCATTATAACAAGAGCGACCATCTCTTTATCCACATCTCACTTAATGCGTCTTTGATAAGGATTTTTAATTTTCAGAGATTCTGGGATTTCCTGTTACAAAGAGCCAAGGCCTGGGGCCTCGTCGTTTACGAACAGGTATCATCTATTTACTTTACCAACAAAATATGGAAGAAATTTCTGACAAGGCAGTAAATTAAAAGTTCAAATTGTGCATCAACTTCGATAGCACACTGTATATGGAGCACGGACCATGACGCTACTCTCAACGTCTTCGAGGTTAAGCTTAATAATAATATATTTGGGGAAATGGGGGACTTCTGATTTATTTTTTTTTTTATTTATCTGCATTTATTTCTATATATTTGTACATTTATCTACATTTATTTCTATAAATTTGTACAACAAAGGATTGGATGTATGTACAATTTATGTATCTTGAAGTGATGAAAACTAATTTGACCCTAGCAACAACCTGGATGGACGCCATGGCTAAATCGGCAGAGAATAATGATGTTACTATACAATACTGCATGGCCCAGTCTCGACAAGCACTACAGAGTTTAAAATATACCGCTGTCACACAGGTAATACCGGAACTCCTTACAATATCTTTATGTTTCTATTTATCATTCTTCCCCTTCTGAATTATGTTGTGGACGCGTATCTTTCGAAATTTATTGGAAAGCACCAAGTTCAATAGAGGATGAAACATCGTTTTTAGCCATCCACGAAAACCTTATGAACGCGATAGAGATTGTAACTTTAAAAGGAGTCATGAGAAGATGAACCGTGTCGTTTTTCGCCGTTCTACGAGTATCCGTTCCGAAAACCTTGCAAAATTATAGAGGCTATAGTTTTCAACGGATGTGGGGAGCATTGGGGTATTCAGGGGACGGAACCCTTACGATTTTTATCGTTTCGCGACTTTCCATTCTGGAGTTATCACCCCTAAGCGAAAAGTTTGTGAACATTTCAGAAGTTTTTGAAGGATTCTTTATAAATATGTTGGCATGAACGGGGCCTATAAGCAGATTGGTTTTTAGCACTCCGTGACTTTATGTCCGGGAGTTATCCCCCTTTACCGAAAACCATGTGAACTCGATATTGGCTATAGTTTTTATAGAATGTTTTTCGAATAGGATGAACCCTATATGTTCTCCGTTACGGAGTTTTCCCGAACTCAGAATCCGTCTTCCATTAGCCCAGGTTAGGTGCAAAAGCGTATGACGTTAAACCCCATTTCATTTCATTTCCTATTTATCAAACCTAAAGAAATCATAAATTTATCGAACAATTATAATTGACTTCATTTGTTCTTTTTCAGGGCCGCGTATCAGATGACTATCATTTACAACACGATCAATGGAAGATTGGAATAAGTTCGCTGTTCGCTCATGCTGTAGGCGTGGCACCATCTAAAGATACATTCTGGACAACAACTAATCAACCTGGAAATCCTTTCAGTAAATTTACTTACAAATAATTTTTACGACGTTTCTTAAAATGGCAATTTTAATTTGCGAGTATCATTAATGTACTATTACTGTAACGATTTTGTTCTCTCTTGCGGGTACAGTGTGTCGTCAACAAAAGAGGTATGAGGTTTAATATCTCTTCAACACAATACTTGGTCATTTGGAGACTAAAATGTGGTATTTTCATTTGTGTAGTTAATGTGCGCAGGCAGGGCATGCTTACTCTTCCGGACACCTGTTACCACTGTTTGTCGTGTATTTTGGTGAACAGCCCATTTGCTGATTACACTATTTTGCCTCGACCTTTTTTTTAGGACTTGGGTTGTCCATACTTGGTTTTATTTTATTTACTTCGACTTCCATCTGGAAATGATTCTCCTTTGTCCATGCCAATATACTCGAGTTGGCCTCGATTTTCATCCTACCCTTCAGGTTTCATTCCTAACAAGTTATAAATGAAAAGGACCGATGGTTCTTTTCGGCCCACTCCTTGGTTTGAAAGAGAACCTTGCCATTCGACTACCAAGACCCTAAGTTAGTGGTTCCCAACCTTTTTGTGATAGCGTACCACTTGGAGTTCCCGTACCACCTGGTTCCAGAGATTCTCAGTTCGATCAAATATTCCTTTATTTACATAATTTTACAAGTAGAACACACAAATGAACTAAAAAAAATCAACTCAATGCGGGGGCTGTATCTGCTTCTTCTCCACCATGTGTTAGGTAGTAAACATTTTTGTGAAGTTAAAAATAACTAAAAATCGTACATGACCCCGAAAGAAGCTCGCGTACCACCTAGAAGGCCATCGCGTTCCAGTAGAGGTACTTGTACCACAGGTTGAGAACCACAGCTCTAAGTGGTATATACACGGTATGTACGAATATATTTATATCCTTATTACGTATTCCAGATACAACAGAACAATATCCTGCTCTACAGACACTGGTAGCTGTTTTAAGTACTGGGCCAGTGGGGCCCAGTGATAAAATTGGTTACACAAATAAAGATCTATTAATGAAGTAATAACAGCTAATTCATTTACTGTCCTGCAGAGTGAGACACAGAAAATCACTTAATGCATGATCCTTGTATAGGCAACATAAATGCTTGGGAATTAACTAGAACTAAAAGGATCATTGGAACTGGTCTCAATCCTAAGATAGAAGCAGCGTTGTGCAATTACGCATAGATCCACACTTTTAATGTATATTCATTCATATATTTCTATGTTTCGAATATAGTTGTATTTTAAGGGAATACATCTAATTTTCAGGTGTTGTAATTCGGATGGTTTGATATTAAAGCCCTCTAAACCTGCTACAGCTATAAATGATCAAATTATCGAAGTAAGTTAATTGTAATGCACAGAACGCAGTATTGCCAACCAAGAGCCAATATATTCAATAGTATGCCAGTATCAGGACTACAGTCCCGATTCCAGATTTAATTGTCCATTAAAAATGTTCATTGTAGAAATACCGAACGACAAACGATGTCCAAGTTAAGAAAATACCACCAAACATATCGTATTTTTTATACGCTATAGTCTAACAACGATGACAAGATCGACATTCACGCAATAGGAAGGATGTCAGCCAGGACGCTTTTCAGATCTCGTTTTAGATAACGTAAACGTTAACATGAAAGTTATCATTTATAATCGCCAAACTCGTCGCGTTTGGTAGCATCAATGCTAAAAATTACTAATTCAACTACAGGGCGCGCATGATAAATTTTCAATTGCTACCGAACTACTGCGAAAGCCAAGCTACAATAAGATGTCACGCAGGAATGGGTTGTATTGATAACAGCCTTTTCAAAATTCTTAAAATTTTCATAAAGATAAATGGGTCTTTTTACTTAAATCTTATTTGCTCTTTTTGAGTTTGATTAAAATAGGGACTGGTTTTTTTACAGACAGCTTTTAATGATGGTAGTGGAGCAAGTGGTCAAGTATGGTCGACGTATACAGATTTTGGTGAATATAATAAAATACGATTTGGTATTATAATGGTGGCTAATCTATCCAAACCTTATTCTATAACTCCTTCTAGGGCATCTTTAGATGTGGAAATTAATCAGGTATGGTCTTATATATCCCGTGCCTTACTATCTACCATTGCTATCTATTTTCTTCTTAAAATAGATCAGTGTGTTCCATATTGATAAAACAGTGTTTACGATGGCCATTATCCCTGGATCCAGTTTCTGTAACCAGAGGATGTATCGTATTTTATTCAATCAACAAGACCAATGAAAATAATCGCCCATTATTGGTATCTAAATGTCGCAATGGTTAATGGGTTGATAACGCTTCCAATAATTCGGCGGTAATATGGTTAGTTTCCTAGATGTTCCTTATGACACAGACCTTATATTGATGGAAATCTCTTAACTTGTGAAATAGGAGTGCTTATTTCCCCATCAAGATAAAGAGCTATATATAATTGTCGCTTAATCTACCGTGATTCCTAGCAAACAACTTCAAATGAACATCTTGATTATATGTCGGAAAGCTAGGCGTTTGAAAGGAAGGATGTTATTAATATGGCGTATCAAGTAAAAACATATTGTAAATATCACACAGGTCATCCGTATGTAATGACAGCAGTCGTGCAATTGGGAGGAAGGGTACTTTTTCTCTCTAAAACATTATTGGCCATTTTGTAATTTTGTATAGATCTGTTATGTTTATTTTCATTATATTTAGTACCCCGATTCTGTGATATATGACAGCAAAAACATGACCAAATCTGCAAGTTTCAGCGAGACCAGTCCATTTACCTTACCAACCTGTTTACTGAATAATGCAAACTACTGTCTTTATTATACCATTCCTATTATGAAGAGAGGGTGAGCTGATATTATTATCCTAATATCGAATGATAGTCGTGATCAATTTTGAATATGATATAGCAATTACTTGAAACTTGTGAGAATCCTGTCTCATTTCGAATTTGAACATAACAAATGACTAAAATTGTCAAAAATTTCGGTTTTCCTCATTATGTATTTATATTTTTCTTATTTTTTCTACAGAAATCAAACGATAATTATCTATGGCGAAACAAATAAATTTGTCTGGATGTCATCACAAAGAGTTGCAAAATTATGGGTAGACGATGACAATGTTGCAGTTACTTTACGGGGTGCTGCGAATGAAAATGTTACTTTTGCTTATTCTATCAATGGAGTAATGAATACGAACACATACACCATTGATGCCAAGACACACTGTGTCAGCATCGTGATCTACAGTTCCACAGGGAAATCCCCCATTCCTGCCAATTTCAACTGCACAAATTTGTTACATACCTCTGCCAAGCATACCAAAAAGGCACAGCCTCGTCAAAAATAAAACTTATCTTAAATATTAATATGTTTCAATATTTTTATTTAGTAATAAACGACCCCATTAATATCAGTGCATTACAATACATCATTACGACGTCGAATCTTCAGTTCCTAAATAGGGGGATCACGTGGTTAAGTGGGCACAGCCTAGAGGTCGGTGTTCTATCGCTGCATTGGCCAAGAAAGTTCATCCAGATTTTCCGGCGTTGTTTCCACTTGTCAGTGATGCAGGATGGAGGGCCTGACAAGGACAGCTGCTGTTTAGTCGTTCATATGGGACGAAAAACGGAGGTCCCGTGTACACGTTGGTGTGCACGTAAAAGATCCCTTGGCAGTTGGAATACGATACAAGTGTAGGCCGTGGCGCCGCTGCCCGGGCCAAACTTTCCCCATAGCACACTGATGGCGTATGTCCGTCTTCATTAGCCCAGTTTAGGAGCAGAACATCAAGACGTTAAACCCCATTTCATTTCATATCAGTTCCTAACTAAATGGGTGTTCAAGGGGTTAACAGTGATAAATGGGCCTGATTGTATGTAATGCACACAGCGAGGGCGGTGAATCTACCCGACTTTGGCCACTGCTACGTGAATCCCCCTAGTTCAAACCGAGTGATTTCTCGGATATTATCAATTCAGAAACAAGAACAGCAAAGTCATCAACTTAACTGGTAACATACAAAATGATATTTTCCCCGTCGCGGAATCATATAGCAATAATAGCATATTCAATTTGAACTCGTGCAGGGATCGCTGCGGGGTGCAGGAGCTAACAATGATAGAGACTAAAAATAATCGATTAACCATTCCTGGACTATGAAAGTAGATCCGGTCATGAAATTTGTGCTTGATTCGTAGAACCAGCTTGTTCATGAACATCTGAAAATACCTAGCGTTTTCTTGATAATTGCTAAAATCTTCTGTTGGATTTGGTGATCACTGCTCGGATCAGTGTCTGATGAACTTCGTGATCGATCACACAATGCCGTAAGACTATTTCGCCACTCACTTCAACTCTGATATTCATCGACCGGCACTTAGAAGGTCAACAAAAGAACGTATCGCCAATTCAAAAATCGACAAAGATGAATTGAAAGCCAAATTGCCCGGAGACCTTGGGTTCAGTTGAACTCAATTGGAACAGAACCAATTGATAAATTGTTTGTTCCTGGCCGTATTTAATCTATACGTGGCACCTACAACTGCTCCCTTTAGGACTTCCAATTCCTCCAGTCGTCCCTGGTACAGATAAGTATCTAGTCTATTGCTCTTTATTTGAATGAACTGGCTGATGCCTACAATTCGTCCCTCGGCATTACCATTGGCGAACTTGCGCCTCTTTGCACTAAATCAATGGTGGACAAGGTACGTGCGGAGTGGTATTCATCAGAATTACGTGAGAAGCGTAACCAACTCAGCAGGCTAGAGCGATAATGGGTAAGTTCTGGTCTAGAAATTCGCCATCAGATTTTTGTTTCGGTAAAAACTAGGTATCAGATTGGTTCTCACAAAGGATAACTGTATTTAAGGTGTCGTATTCAAAGTTCTGATGCTAAACAAAGTAGTTTGCTGTTGTAGATGAAATAGGTCAGTTGCAAATGTCCTTCCAGATTTTGAATTGGAACCCCACAACATAGGTTCATTTGAGTTTATCGGCACTAAGATAAAAAAAAATCGTGATGAACTATGTGATGGTGCTAGGTCAGCTCTCTAGGCACCCTCAGGGCCTCTAATGGTTAGTCTAACCTATTAAATTTTGAATTGTTACTATATTAGTGCTGAAGATGATTTATAAACCATGTTCTCATAGATCCCGTATGCTAGATTCTCTCGGTCGTTCACGATCTGGTACGTGCCGATACATTCGCGTGCACGTAAAAGACCCCTTTGCAGTTGGAATTCGATATAATTTTCCATCATAGCATACTGTATGGCGTGCACGTAAAAGATACCTTTGCAGTTGGAATTCGATATAATTTTCCATCATAGCATACTGTATGGCGTATACCCGTCTTCCATTAGCCCAGTTTAGGTACAGAAGAGAAGGACGTTAAACCTCATTTTATTTCATACAGCCATTTGGAGGCAGACCACCATTAAATTTCACCATCATTGTACTTCGTCTATTTATAGCATTTCTCTCCGTGTCTCTTTTATCCCCTTTTGCATGCCCATTTTAGTTGATTTTGTGGTCTAGAATGGACTAAAAGGGTTTGAATTAATATTTTCTGCCAGGTTTTGGTAAATATTCATGATTTTGAGGCGGAAGGATAACGGCGTTATGAGGTTGGCGACGGTGATATGTACGGCAACTAGATACATGTTTTGAGTATATGCTTCTTCAAGTTCGTGTATCTCAAAACTTTGTTGGTCAACCTCATAAAAATTTTAGTGCAAAGACATGACCATTTGATCCTCTGTCTGTAGTGAAAAGCATTTCTCCCAACGAAAATTTGGGGAAAAGTTGGAGGTGGGCAAAGAGTCCAGAATTAACATAGAAGTCAACGGGAAAATTAATGGTGGTCTGCATCCTGTATTTAAAATTGAAGCGCAGTTACTTCCCTTAAAAGCCACTCTTCATTCTTCCTGTCAATGAGTTACAAATGGTCCTAGAATGGCAATATGGCAGCCTCCTTTACACCTAGAAAGTTGGACTGTAAAGATTTGCATTCGTATTTGAAAACGTTACCTGGCCCGGTTTTAGACCGACTTTACAATCACCCCGCAACATGTCTTGCCGTATTCAGGTACATGTAGCTGCCATGTTTCATTCATGTTTAGTTTGTATTTTTAGTTTATCGCTAGTGTAGTACCGGTACACAAGCCTATTCAGTCTGACTTCTCACTACAGACGCTGAGACGCAGACTGGGTAACTGTCTGAACTAGCAATGCAAAAGCTTTTTAAACTTTTGAATCTGACTAAAATTGTATATTTACTGCCAATACTGGCATTCCAGTCCCCTCTCACTTAAGAAATCAACAGAAAATTCAAAATCAATTAAGAAATAAGATTTTATTTTAAGAGCCCAAATTGATTGATGTTGATGTCCGTGTGATGAGTAGGACTGGCCTATACACTTTTTTTTAAAATTGCCAAAAAAGTGACTGAAGTGTCCGAAGACAATCTCTCAGCAATCTTTCAAGACAGGCATCAAATTTTCAGGAAACATCTTTCCAACCATTAACTTTTTATTGGAATTTTTAAATTTGGGCTATATAATATAATTTATTTATTTTGATATTAGGGGTCTTTCTTTGAGAAAATACATTTACTTTCAGTGACAAGAGTTATTTTTGTCTTTTCCTGATAATTTTACTTTTTCAAAATATGAAAAATTAAGTCATCAATATTGTTTTGAAATGTGCAAATCACGCTCGACACAAACTTTGTTTTCTCCCCTA
Source organism: Patella caerulea (assembly GCA_036850965.1). NCBI lineage: Eukaryota > Metazoa > Mollusca > Gastropoda > Patellidae > Patella > Patella caerulea. The sequence continues at coordinate 39,792,104 of JAZGQO010000001.1, read as the reverse complement.
CACTAAAATGCAAAGTCGTCGATTTTGGGTGTTCATGCGATTTCCCGTAGTCTATTTTATAAACATTATTTGTAACTGACAAAAAGGTTAAAAAAAATTACGTCTTTTTTAGGTTTGCCCATGCCTATAAGTTTAGTGCTTACCGTAACTCAACAAGATTGCGTGTTGATTGGGAGTTAAACACTTCTATAAAGCTTCACTGGAAAATTCTTTATTTTTACTTATTTTGTATTTTCAGAGAATTACCAGATTTAGCTCGACAGTATGTGATGAGAAATCTATTTATAGAACAACCAGTCTCCCAAGCTGTGATAGGACAATGGGTTGTTAATAAATTTACTAAGTAAGAACCATCACACATTTTATGTTAAGATTTCTTCAATAACAGATTTCCAGGTTTCTATGATAATCCAACAGATCTAAAATCCTGTAAAGCATCTGCATAATGCCAGACAAATTAAATATTTGTTCCCCTTTAAATCTTCACCAAATTCTAACAATATATATATATGTAGGTACATGTAGAAGTTAATAAATGGCAAGCGCTGTAACAAATATTGCACAGTACCAGTGTAGGATTTTGCCTGTATATATTCCAGACATGTCCGACGCTATTTTGAAGACGTTCTAAATTGTCCGACAATCACATCAAGACATGGTGAAGAATATTCAGTACACACATAAACACAAACTAAACAAGTTATGAAGATGCATGGATGTATCATGAAGGTTACATATCAAATGTACATTTAATGTCCAATCACTATGGGCAACTTTTACCTTTATTTTAGTTTGTTTCAGATGAATTAAAATCGAGAAAGTCTCAAAAAATTGACCACAAGTATTTGTTTGAAACATATAAAGTATATTTTCTAGAAATTGCTCTACCAAATTATAAGTCAGTGTATCTTGTTTTATTTTGTAGCGAACATAAATATGCGTGTAAAGCATTAAGTGAATTGCGGGTTTGGTATGAACAGCCGATACCTGGAGGTCAACCAGGATGGATTCTAAATCAAACGTTTAGAAATAATACAAAAGTAGCTCTACTTGGAGGGTGAGTAAATTCCTTCCATGTAATATTTTATTTATTTATTATTTATTATTAAGGATTTATATAGCGCCACTTCCACAGTACTGTGCTCCAGTGCGCTTTACAATATAGATATAAAAGCAAGTATAAATAAAATAAATACAAAAACATAAATACAAAAAAGGATATACAGCAGGTAAGGTACGACATACAATAGGAAAGACACGTACATTTAAAATTCTTAAAACATCACTGTATAGAGAAGTGTATAGAATAATAAAATTAATAAAATAAAAGTACAATAATTAGTAAACCACAAGAAAGACAAAATAAGAGATAACTATCACAGTTATAGTATATAATGAACATCTTTGGTGTAAATACAATAAAATTATTGAAATGCTTCATTAAAAAGATGTGTTTTGAGACGTGTTTTAAATGTAGACAATGACGGTGAATTGCGTACACTCAGGGGTAAGCTGTTCCACAAGTAAGGACCCTGGAAGGCAAACGATCGTTCACCATAGTTCACAAGTCGGACAGGTCTTTTAATTAAGAGATTACCAGTGGATGACCGCAAAGTACGACTAGGAATATATAATTCTAATAAGTTGCTCAAATAAGAAGGTGCCATGTGATTAAGACATTTATAAGTTAATAAAAGTATTTTAAAACGGATTCTAAAACGAACAGGGAGCCAGTGTAAATGGTATAAAACTGGAGTAATGTGGTCAATAAAACTGGTTCTACTTATAAGCCTGGCAGCACTATTCTGCACCTTTTGAAGTTTATCTATCAGTCTGCTGGGAAGGCCAATTAGAAGAGAATTACAGTTATCAAGTCTAGAAGTGACCATAGAATGAATTAAAATCTTTGTAGCTTCCTCGGAAATATTTTTACGAATACGACTAATGTTCCTGATGTGGAAAAAGCATGATTTACAAATATTATTAACTTGTTGTTCCATGGACATCTTAACATCAAATACCACACCTATATTGCGAGCAGAAAGAGAAGGGGACACATTGTATTCAGCTATTCTGATTTCCTTGTTAAACGAATCATTAATGGTTAATATATTTTATTTGATTATATTAGTTTTCAAATCCAAGAGAATATTAATAGCTGTATTTTGTCATTCAAAGATAAATATATTCCTCTGACATTTGTCCCATTTATAAAACCTTGACTTAGAGACTGTATCCAACAATAAGGATACAACATACAGTATATTTAAAGGGAAATGGAAGATTTCAAAATTAAAATGCATGTACTACATTCCAGAATACTGGTACATGTAGTGATCAGTTACTTTTCAGTTTTATTTTATATTACATTTTAAATTACAGTTGATTTCAAATACTAATATTGTAAACTCCAATTTTAGCATGAATGAAGTAAATTATGTGTACATGTATCTGAAGAAAATGAAACCATCAGCCTGCATGTTTTTATGATTCATTGCTTTTACTTACATCGGCTCACATGATTAAAAGTACAACGATCCAGATATTTAGGCTGCTATTTAGTATATTAATGTAAAGACTCTTATTATGTAATTAAGCAGTTCTGGGTATAAAAATCTGCCTTGAAGAAAAGATAACAGTATTGTTAATACTTAATTTGTCTGAGAGAGCTAAAATGGAGCTATGAAATCAATAGAAACATTAGATAGATATAATTTAAATTGTTTTTAATCAACATATTTTTGATTTTGTATGGTCTTAAGCTCTTTCTTTAATCGTTATTCATGCATGTAAGGGCTTTAATATATGTAAATGACATTTCAGAGGAAGTCCATGGATTGGAGGAAGATCAACAACTGTAGATAAATATGCTAAAGATATTCCTTTTTTAGATAAATATGGTCAAGATAGATGGGAGGTAAGAATATTGAACATATACCATTGGTAAATGGTTTCACAAACTTTTCACAAACGTCTCAGTCATATTTTTCCACCTTATAGAGGCATTCTTTAAGACTTAAATCTGCCTATAGCAGGTCTTTCTTTAGGTCTTAAATGTTATATAAATTATTAATAAGACATTTATTAACATGCCAAGACTATGATCATTTCTCAATGCCATCAGATGGCTCTGAGTATAAGTAGATTAGAATGAAATCCTTGAGTGGCATTTAGTAATTGAGCGCTTTAAAAACGCAAAGCAATTTATATGGAAAACAATCACTGGTTTATTATACACATATATAACAATATTTTAATAAGTACTCTCTTATCATTATCACGTACATATAATGAACCAGTGATTGTTTTCTATATTGTGTTGTGTTTTAGAATGATTTCACCATTTAATGATTTAATTTTAAAAATGAAGAAGCTAGACTAAGCCTCGTTGAATAAACAGCACCGTGGTTACAATAATAAATAAACAATCAATGCATACATCTTATCAAAACTAAAAACCTTGATAACTTTGCTCAGAGTAAAGTAATTTTCAAAAATATTCGATTAGCATTATTTATGGACCATTATCAAATTATCTAAACCTTACATAATGTTTGTTTTTAAAAAAAAGTTGTGAATGTTTTATTGTCTTCAAACCACGAGATTTAAATAAAAAAATCATCAAAATCGGTCCCAGATAACTTTAAAAACCTTTTATGAAAAGTATTGATCGGTATCAAGGTTATTAAACACATGAAACAGTTCACAATAGTGTTAACTCCCTCTAGGGTAACCAAGAGTTGCCTCCCCTCCATTTCGTAATTGTAGCAGAAATGGTTTACATACCTTATCATACATGTATTTGTGCCGTACAACATAGTCCAGATTGATTTCTCTATCTTTGAAATGAACAATGCTTATTACCCCAAATAATATCAGCATTTTTCTTTTTAGTGTGTTTTACATTTTATGGTTGGGTCATCCGAGGGTAGTGAAGGTGTCAGCAGAGATATAATTGAAGTGCTCAATAATAGTGGTCTTATGAAAGTGTAGGTACATCTATTGTTTTTGAATGTCCTATTCGATTTTTTAAAATATGAAATGTATAAAGGGAAAGTGTATTTCTATAGAAAGTTGTTCAGATGTGACAATTAGGTTCGTATGACAAACTTTCCCATGTAGCACAGTACATGGCATATGCCCATCTTCATTAGCCTGGACATTAAACCTCATTTCATTTCATTAGCCTGGTTGTTGCAGAAAAGTAGGACGATACACCTCCATTTTTTTTTTCATTTCTATTTTACTGCATCTTTTTATATTATGAATATGAAAATTATATATTATTGCATTTTTATTGACAGGGATGCCACTGATTCAAACCCATTGATAACACCAGCAGGATTTCAGTTTTTGTTAATGGACACACAATCTCAAGTCTGGTATTTCATGTTACAGTATCTAGAAACAGTTGAGGTGAGTTAACCCCAATTCCAATCGGCTGGAGGAAAGGTTAAACAAGCAGTTCTAAATGTCACAGGACACTGTAAATAAAATTGTACTAAATATATGACTGGTAGATGCTAAAAATACAGACCATTCTACCCATTCATATTGAAAACTTGAAATGTCTTAGAATGCTCTAAAGGAAAAAATCTTTGGACTTTTGATTCTTCGAAAATCTGTTGTGTCTGCATTAGTATATTGAGCATAACTGAACTACAGTATACAATACAAATACAATAAGACAAACCCGTGGACAAGATAAACTACATAGACATTGCAAGAAATAATCAACAAATATCAAATCAAGTAAATGGATTCAGCAGCCAGCTGTAAGCCTCCATAGTCTTGGGTATGTAATAATACAGGCTTCACGCTAAAGGAAAAAAATGTAATTTATTTATATATATTTATATAGTATGTGCCTTGTTTTTACAGCATAGAGGAATGGATTTAGTAGAATGTCTTTCATTTCTCTTTCAACTAAGTTTCTCTACCCTTGGTCAGGTGAGGACAGGTTTGGTTTTCTTTTTGTGTTTAATTGCTGACAGGATCTGTGTTTTAATTAGATTGATTACACTGTTTTTATCAGGTTGATTACTCTGATGTATATCTTCAGTGATGGCAAAACTGATTGAAAAAAGTGCTGTGATTTTTATATTTGTATTATTTTCTTCATGAACAGGATTATTCCACAGATGGTATGAGTGAATCACAGTTAAAGTTTCTACAACATTTGAGGGAATTTGGTTTAGTTTATCAGAGGAAAGTAAGTGAGATTATCTGAATAATTAAGAAAACCTATGCCCATCAAACTCATTGTCAAAAATGCTAACGAATTGTATTTTTGTAGCTCTGCCATCGTTTCTTCAAAACTGGATATGACACATATACTTTTAACCATGAATTGATAAGATCAATTTTCATTTTTCAGAGAAAATCTCAGCGTTATTATCCAACATGTTTAGCTATAAATTTAGCATCAGGTTTGTCTGGTGTATCTTCTGATCAAGAGAAAGTAGGATTTATCATTGTAGAAACCAACTACAGAATATATGCCTATACAGGTAGGTTAATTCCTTACTGGAGGCCTCATCTTCTCTTCACAGATATGATTACATCAGTGAACAGATCAGACTCGGTTCTCAAGACATTTTGTTATATTTACTGATGCATTCAATCATCTCTTCAATAAATATGTTACATAATCCATTGTTAACTAAGATTGTTAACTTGTTTACTCTTATTGTTTGATATGTTCCTGTAATGCTTCATCTCTTCTTAACAGTGTGACAGGGAATTGGGTTTGATGATCTGTAAAAATATAAATGTGCAAGTCGTAATGAATGTATGTCATCTGTTTATTTGGGGATTGTGGTGGGGAACATCAGCTTCATTATTGTCATGTTTATATTTTAGATTCTCCACTGAAGATTGCTTTATTAGCCATTTTCTGTGATATGTTATATAGGTAAGTTGTATATAAATCCATTCATATTCTTAAAACACAAAACAAGAGAGACTTGACAAAGTTTTTTAAAATTGATTTTTTTTTAATGATCCCTGTGTTACTTTTATTTCATTTCTATTTTCAAAATGATTTTCGGTATAAAATTCTATTTTTATATGTATGGACAACAAAGCTCCTCATGAGCATATTATTTTTCTTGGCAAGTTTTCTTTTTATGTGGTTATTAAATGTTTTTGATTTTATGTTCATATTTAGATTTCCAACCATGACAGTATGTAATTTAAGTCGAACAAGTGTTAGAGAAGCTCTTATAAGAGGAATCACAGCAGAACAAGTAAATACATAGTTTGTATATGTCCATATTTAGGCCACACAAAACAAATATTCAGGTTCTCAGATGGCACAGTGTCATCTAAAATTGGCCCAGAATAACCTATAGTTAAATTGTAATGATGGCAACAGTTTTACTGCCAATCGGTCTTTTTTACACTCAAAATGCCTCATCCAGTGGATCATTTTATCTTTCCTGAGAACTATGACCAAAAGTATTCTTTGCTGGGAGATCAAGGGTGCAGACCTAGATTTAAATCACCAGCAAAATCCACCATTTGACAGTTAATACGGTATGGTATCGATACAACGTAATAATTATCGCCAAAATAAAAAACAGGCAGTTTTAAAAAAAATTTCTCAGGAGGTAATCCAGATGAAGTCACAGAATTTTTCAGCTATTTTTTCAAAATCTTATTTATTTTTTGTTTTTCCTTATTAAGAGTAAAATAAATATTAAATTTACGATGATTTTGTGTTTTTCTTAAAAATGAAAAAAATAGCCAGATTTTGACAAAATAACCCCCCCCCCAAAAACCCTTCTGCATCAATTATTTTGAAGGATTGTCTGAGACCAAGAATATTTTTTTTGTGTGTTGATTGTTCATTAGGGTATAAGGAAGATCCCTATTAAGATCTGTTTATAAAATATTATTAACGCGATATAGGTCAAAGTTCTTCATTTGAATTCTATTCCAGCTGATTGTTCATTGGATTATAGGGTTTTGTTGGCAATGTTTTTAGAGCTAATAATAGTATGGGCAATTTATTGCTTGTGGGTGTAAGATTCATTAATAATTTTGCTAGAGCTTTTTTGTATACTGAACTACTCATGCTATTATAATTAGGATGACGGCAATGTTTCACTGAATTTTGAAAATAAATTTAAACATTTTTCAAACAATTAGACAAAATTTTGCTGATGTATTGTTATATCACTTGTTTACTTTCAGATACTGAATTTTCTGCGATCTCATGCTCATCCTAAAATGTTGGCCACAGTAAGTTATTTATATAAAAACTTGTTGGTTTTCCTACTTTTGGTATGATTGCATACTGTAACCTATTTTATATTTGATTTGCCCACATTTTCTTGTGGACATATATTGTCATCCACCCTGTCTGTCCAAATATCCGTCCACATTTTTGTTTGTAGACACTAAACATGTCATAATTTTTATCCGATTTTGACAGAATTTTAAATATTGGTTTTATTCCCAAAGATCTCGGTTCCTTTCCATATTGGCATGTATAAGACAATAATTTTGTGGGTTATGGCCCCTGATTGTAAAAAAAAATATCTTGCTTTGTTTTCACTTGTTCTTTCTCCATCTCTGACAAAATAAGGGCATATTTTGCATGGCAACCACATGTTGTTGTTTCTTAAACTTACTCTATATTTATAAACAAATTGAAGTCCATTCAATTTCCAGTACATAGAGCTCTGAAATAGTAATTCTTTTGACACTACACAAAATGAAAAATTGCAAAAATAGTCAATAATTATCTGGAGAATGCATAATATACATTGTTTATATTATCATAAGAGCCCTTAGCTGGCTTTAGTATTAATGAATATTAAAAAAAGATCAAACAAGCTTAAATTTCCTAGTAAATTTAGTTGTCTCTCTTTTAATATGATCATTTCAGGCACCAGTACTACCTCCGACTATAACAGATCAAGTTAGATTATGGGAGTTAGAACGTGATAGGTTAAAATTTGATGATGGTGTATTATATAGTCAGTTTAACTCGCAATCAGATTACGAACTACTCAGTGATTATGCTAAGGTATCATGACTATTCTCAATAACTACACCCTGAAATGTCTCTTTTTAGACTACACCAAAAATCAGAAAGTATAACATATGTAAAGACCATGATAAGCAAATTATTTGCAATAAATTAAACATGTTAACATTTGTAGATCGTTCCACTAATGTTTCCCATCAAGTTACTCAAAAGTTATTATGTCTTCTTGTTACAATGTATTTTAAGTAAAATTTTGAAAATGGTATTTAAAGATTCATTTTTCCTACACAGATTTATAGAGAATAATGATTTAATATTTTTTATTATATATTTCAGGATTTAGGAGTGTTAGTGTTTGAAAATGCATCTAAGAGAGTAATGGTTGTAACAAGATCAGGACATGATGATGTTAAAAAATTCTGGAAAAGACAGAAAAACAGCTGAAAAGAACAAATAACACATTTATTACTGATATAGTGTGTTGATTGTTACTATACAGTTTATCAAAACATGGTAACCACTAACAAACACATTGCTAGTAATGTTACATGTCTGTGCAGCAATTCTGTTACATACAGGCAATTAATTGGTCCAACAAATTGATGCTGTATCCAAGCGTAATAATGAATGTATTTATAGAGCATCTGAACACCAACAATCATGTGCTGCTCAATGGTGCTATTATTAGCAATCAAAACACACCACTTGAAACAAACTCTGTTACAGAAAATAAATTGGCAACTTAGAGAGTGTTTGTTTATGTGGCTGAACTAGGTTAAGATTTGTAGTAAACAATCATAAATACATAAAATCAAACTCCATTACAAATATTAAAAATGTGTTTTCTAAAGCATAATTGACCTTTTAAACTTAATTTGTATCTGAAAGTATATTATTTGTAATACTCAGGAAGATTCAAATGTTTTACACAAAGTGCTTAATAAGTGAACAATCAATTAAACCACCCGATTGTCACAGAATGTCAACAACTAAGCCAGGCATTGCTTTGTATGCTGCATGCATAACCACAGGAATCTGACCTTCTCTCTGTATATATGATTACACTATACCGAAATAGACAATATTTAATAAAAAAGAACAGTAATGCAATGCCTGTTGAAACTTTGATTTTACCTGCTCTCGCTTTGGCTCGATACTTTTCAACAATTGGTAATGTCAGGCAATCTAACTTCTGCTGATTCACCCAGATATGTTTTTTGTTTATATATATATATATACAATTAGAAAGTCACATCCCTGTGACAGAACCCACACCTTACCAGTATATTTTTCCAGTGCCTGTCTATTTGTCGGCCAGAAAGTGTAATACAATCTCTGTTAAAACTTTTAGATTATTAAAAATCTTTTACTTAAAATATATTTTAAAAAGTAATGTTTTTGAAACATATATATTTTGCCTGGTACTTCAGATGTTTTCGCAATAAGACAGTTTTTTTATTTAAGCTCATAATGGGCAAGGAAATATGTCTTTAACAATATTTTATTTACTGCATTTATTTGTATCAGGCATTTGTTATTGTTTACTTCATAATCATATCCAACTGTTGCTATTTAGTTCTGAAGAAGAAGCATTTGATTTCTAACAGCCATGTTATAATAGAGTTCATTTTAGAACATGGTAAATATTGTTTAGAATTACATTTTGTTTTGAGGATAAGTGTTGGGTTCACAACAGTTTAGAAACATACAGTATGTTCAATGATTACTGTTCACTGTGTTAAAATTCTAGACCTTGTCTTCAAAACTGCTTTTATCAAAACTAAATAAAATCAGTGTGTTTTGTTTTGTTATCTTGTAAAAAGAAACGTTTGTTTGTATATATATTTTGTAAATAAACCTGTTTATACTAGCCTAGATTTGTTTTTCATATGTGCACATTTAATGTGGAATGAGTTTTGTATATTATAACCGGAATATGGCTAGACTTCGATTATGGCCAAGAATGAAAATTGTGGATTTTATTGGATTTCATATTGCTTTGTGTTTTCGGATGAAATGTGCGTTTATAGTTATTGATAGTGTTTTGGCAGTGTTTAGTTATGATCCGTGAGACTGAAATTAGATAAAAAGTCGACACCAAAACAAACATTTAATCTATGTCGAACATGTATCTCCACTTTAATTGATACGCTCGTCAGATAAGCTAGTAATTAGGCGATATGTGGTGAAAAGTGTCTCTGAAACTTTGCTGTAATAAGTTTTCACAGGGAACAGGCATTGAAGTTGGACAATTTGGTCGATCGCTTTGCTAAAATATACCCAGATTCAAGAATTATCCTTTGAAATCGCGGATGATATAGCAATAGGTTGCAACAATATCGTTATTTTTGGCTGTTCTGATAGCAGCCTACACTCAACCTGTTTCACAGAGAATTACTAACGAAATATCCCTGTAACGGATGGCTGTCTAAAACACGTGCGTTGACTTGCACGCCTCGTAGTCATTGGCTCAACGGCTCGTGCAATGTTTACTTAACACCTAACTGCTTCGGGCAAAATGATGCATTTTACTCATTTTAATGCCCATTTACACTAAATAGGAAATATTTTTTAACTACAAATACTTAAAACGTCTTTATTTATTTTTCTTTTACCTCAAAAAAATGTTTGAGAATTTAATTTGTCGGAGTAAAAAAGTTAATATGCCGTACTTATTAAGCCTCGTCAATGTCATGCTTATCAGTGATTGTAGCGGCCAAGCGAATATTCACTGCGGGATCAGTTTGGCCTACACTAAATCATTAAATGATTGCAATTCTGTCCGCAGTTGTTTTTCAAATGTCGGTGTTTTCGAATAAAAATCAGCTCTAATTTATCTCGAGGAACACAGACTGCATTTCCGGCGACTGTTTTACAACATGTTCCAAGAGCCAAATTGAGTGACATGTTAATGCACACATATCCTCCCTCGACCGATATACTTAAACTAGTCGTTAGACGCAGATCAAATCCAATTGTTTTCACAATACTATGCTAATATATAACATCGCAATTACCAAGGATGGCTAACGGCAACGGATCTAGGGCAAGGAAGGTAGCCATCTTCCGTACATTTAATAGGGTACAGTTGAAACTAGCTCAGCGCATTTCTGGGGACAGTGGACACTGATCTAATTTGCTTAGTTTGTTTCGGGGTTTTTTAATTGGAGTTGTTAGGGAACTTATTTTTCGGAGCCATGTTCCCTATTGTCACGTTTGGCACCCCCGGAACCAACAATGGCGAAAATACGAGGTTGGTCCACATTCGTTAGTGTTAGAAATAATCTTTGTCTATGAGTATTACAGTGGAATTAATGGAGAAATGAGGTGAATGATCAAATGAATCTAATACAATATAAAAGATTTAATATTTCATTTGTCCATTAAAATCAAGAATTGATATATTAGCTTAAAGCCCCAATAACACTCTTGTTGTAACTGAATAATATGTCCCAATCTTCATTCTGGTCAACAAATCGTATTATTTTACAATATTCCAATTAAATGATGATATAAATTTCATCTTAACACACCTATTTTGAAAAATTGGAAAAATTCAACCAATTGATTTGAAAAGTCTAACATAAACCTTTTCAAATGTGACTTGGATTTTAAAATATTTTCGAACCCTCTGGACAAGTAAAATAGGTTGTAATGGATAATTTAAACAACAGGTAGGACACTTAAACATCTAGTACTTAGAATAAGGGTATTATTTATTTTCTGGGGCTACCAAGCCAGCAAGAATGTTATTGTCCCTTTAATTTTGATATATTTATTAGTGAAAGAAGATATGAACTTCAAGATCAGTTTGATTTCTGTCCGAAGCTTTAAACCATTGAAGTGGAAGCTTGCGTTATCTATAACCGTCATTTAACTTTGGAATCACGCGCATCATTTCCATGGGAAATACGACTTTAGTCAGTTTGTCATGGGAGTAGATATTGAACATTGTTTGTCATTTGCTTTCTTGGAATAAAAAGATGCATATTCTACGCCCCTCTTTCACTACTCCCGGCATCATATCTCCAAGTTTAAAGATGTAATTTAATTCCACCTCTATATGTACACCCAATCTGTTTCACAGCGAATGTTCACTGGCGATCAGTGTCATGTTACCCTCAAAAATTGGACCTTTCTTGTCATGCGCGTTGGATTTCCAGCAACGGGACCTTTGACACTTTGGACTGGGTATGGTCACAATGACTAGTATCAATTTGCAGACAAATTGTTTGCCCGTCCGATAGCGGAAATCTTCCACCAGTTTTCACCATTGGTTTAATTGAATTTCTATTTAAATTTGAAAGCCCGATAGTGCGCAATGAACCCCCTGCAAATTCTAGATTAAGTCACCACTCCTTGTAATTAGAAACATCAAGACAAACCCCGGGACACCTAAATATCCTACAACAACAAATATAGATGGGACCAAAAGCCTACCGTGCGATGTGTGCGTACATATGCCTTAATAAACTCATACCCATGACATCCAGTGACAATTCTCCCCAACATGCATCATCATCTGAATCTATTGTATGGAGCTCTAAAAACACTTCCTTCATAATCCTACGTTTCCCTGTTGTTAATTGTCAGAGAATCAAGAACAAACGCCCAGAGCTTCAGGTCCTTAGAGAATACACCAACCCAGACATCATCTTGGGCTGCGAAATGTGGACGGTCTATTCACTCATAGCATACTTCCCGGACATTTTTCTTCTTTCATCATTGTATTTTGGACAGTAAAGAAGGAAGTGCAACTCATCTACAATACTTCCAGAATTACATATTTTGCACAATCTATCCTCGATCTTTTAAGTCCCAATTCTCATGGGTAGAATACCACATCTGAACTGGGCTAAGTGTGATCTCCTAACTTTGCTTAGAGCAGGGGCGTGGTGAGAATGAGTTCATGAGTAGCCATACTCATGCGCCAAAAAGTTTTTGCGCCAAAATCACAATCAAATTACTTAAAAAATGAAAAACATTTGTAAGTGGAAAAATTGTTTCATCTGACCCAATTAAAAAAATTTTGAAAGAGTCAAGTTGGAAAATTTAATCTGATGGGTTCATGGAGAAAATTTATGATTTATACGGGTTTTACTATATGATAAACTATATGGGTTCACTATTTCGAAATCGAATTAGCACCCCGCATACAACTTGAAGATCATCCTCTTAACTTTGAGAAAACGGTGATTTTCTCTTGGAAAGAATGGAATCTCCAAGAGAAAATAACAATATTTTATTACCGTATTTCTTGTCTCGGATTGCTGGAGATTGCGTTTCTGGGCTTCTAATTTTCGAAATTTTCCCGGGGGAGGGCCCCCCGGACCCCCCGCCGCGGGCTCGCACCTTCGGCGCTCGCGGTGGCCGGCTTCGCCGGCCACAGCTCCGCGGTCAGTAAAAGGGTTTTTGTGCCAAAATCTTTTTTGTTACTCATAATTTCTTCTCAATAATTGCCCTCACCACGCCCCTGGCTTAGAGTATTGATGACCTAAGTCTCGGTACTAAATGTAACTTTAAATTTGGTGTATGTTCGAAGTTTGGAGACACCATTGAGCACGGATTTTACTTCGGCACCAGTTCCCATTTTCGTTATTATAATCAGTTTCGAACACATCCTTACTTAAACGATCAGACCTCATTAATACAAGAATGTTCCACAATTTCACAATGTTGACCCATCGTTGTAAACAGCATGTTGTCCAACCTATATCGCCATTATAGGAGTCCTTATTGCCACTGTCGTCAGAGTGTCGCAGCGACTAGAGCAATTATATTCTGTTTCTATAGACTACCCAATAAACAGGAAGAATACCATGTGAAAGTATTCGTAACTATCTACGGTCTCAGTACAAGAATGCCGTCTCCATACTTGGGGGAGATTTTAGCCTCCCAGATATTAAATGATCATAGTGTCAGATTTTTGGACACACAACCTGCAGTCTAGTCAGTGTATTATTGGCATGATGGATAACCTTTCCCTGGAACAAATGGTTCTCGTAACGATAACACAAAAATTTGTTCTTCACCTTATATGCAACATTGGTGAGCAAGTGCAAACCCATTCCACCTCTTGGTAAGAGTAGCCACGACTTTGGTCTGCTTTCTGTCTGCCTCAATAATTTTAGAAAATGAAAAAAGTTTGTGTGATACGTTTCGGTAATCAATACCTTTTACGGTGATTAAATCCAACATACCCACTCTGTCATAGACTTGCATGTTGAGTGATTTCTTACCAAGCCCATCCTGCTGTAAACCGGCTGGCGAGAATATTCATTAACTTTGAGTCACTCACTCACTTTGACACTTTCCTCTTTGATCGGATAAACTAGTGATTTGGCGACAGACAGTATCTGTTAAGCTCTATTTATCTCGACGATCAATGCCTCTAATACTGCCAGACTGTTTTTCAAATTATTGGGGACTTAGTTGAGGTCCCTTCATTTCACAAAATATAGTGGCGAAAATATTCATTCACTTTGAGTCACTCACTCCGCCTGTTTGACACTTACCTCGCTGTCGCATAAACTAGTGATTTGGCGACACTTGATATCCTTTAAGCTATATTTATCACGACGATAAATGCCTTAAATACTGCCAGACTGCATTTCGGACAGTCTACTTTTCAAATTATTGGTTCGAGCCCTGACGTGAGCGTATGTGGCATGGAGATAGGGGCGCCTTCTCAACCTCGTGGGTTTCCTCCGGGCACTCCGGTTTCCTCCCACTGCTAAAGACCCCTACGCGCAAGCGAATTATTGAAATAAAAGACGGCTTCCGATCAACTCTATTTATCTCTACGATCGGTAGGCAGCATTTCCAACAGTCTATTTTTCAAAATTTTCTTGGGAAGATCGGTCACCCCACCCCCCACCCACCAGAACGCTCACAAGGGTACTTCGTTGAGGTTCGCATGTCGACGGACGGTATGTGGTCAGATTTATTTATCTCGACGATCGGTGGGTGCCTGACTGAATACTGTCAGACAGTATTTCCCACGGTCCGTTTTTCAAAATTTTCGGGGGGTGTTCCCCGATACCCTCCATAAAGATTCCCTACTTTGGCACTCGTGAGTCGAGGTTGAACGTCTGTTTGTTTGACACCTTACTTCAACGACCATTGTCTGAAATACTGCCAGGCAGCATTTTTCAAATTTTTCTGGGGCTAGCCCTAGTTGCCCCCTTAACTTTGCCCCAGCTTCGCCCCTCCAACCACCGGCGGCTGGCGTCCCCACTGCTGCCAGCCACACCAAACGTGTAAAAAGTAAGATTAACACCTGGACACGAACCGACCATGACAATATCTGAAAAGACGTTGAAAGAATCCAAACCGAATTCCTAGAGTAAAGGTTTGATAGTATTAATGGTATGTGGATTGATTGTTACTGTATCCAATTTAGTCATAATATTCCGTTCATGGTTGTATAAATGGCATCTGAATAAATACTTTTTAAAATCATTATCAAGAAACACATCAAATCTTATTGGACATCAAATAAACACACATAAAAATAATGGACCACTAGAGAGATGGAAGCAGAGGGCATATAAGAGAGTGAAATCAATTAAATTCGCAAACGACTAGGGGCGTTATATTCAGCTCAGCGCGCCGAGGCAAGAAAAGCCAATGGCAAATATTTAGATAGCATAACCTTCGGTGATGAAAAAGGTTACAACTACCTTAAGAGCACGCGGGGTAGCTCCACTTAAACATCTAGATAGCTACCTATGCAACGACAGCGAATCAAAGGCGGAGCTCCTGAAAAAACCAGTTTGAATCTACAACGGAGGTAGTGCGCAACCAAATATGAGTCTGTCACCGATTACCATTGAATTAAGGGACCACGGGGCCAGTTGGGTTCGAGGTAGGTTGGTGAATGAATACGCAAATGATATGGTACTTTTGATAACCCAATTATTCCAGACGTCCTGCCAATTACCGTCCAGTGTCACTCAGCTTCATCTCCTGCAAAGGGCTGGAACATATCGCCCATAGCTATAACAATAAAATGGGCCACTACCAACATCATAAAATCATTACGGATAAACAGAACGGATTTCGCGCTAGACGATCTTGTGAAACACAACGCCTGATTAATATACAGGAAAATGCCAGCAGCTTATCTGAAGGAGACCAAGTGGACATAGTCGTCCTTGACGTCTCAAATACATTTGATAAAGCGCCCCACAGCCATCCCCGGCAGAAATTAAAGCACTATGGATTTAAAAAAACAACACAGATGGATTCAGTTCTTCCTATCAACACGGAAACAACAATTTGTGTTAGAGGGTGTAACATCAAGAACTCATTCTTCCCTCGCAGTGTCCTTGCAACCGTGGAACAGGCTCTCACCAGTCACTACATCTGTGTACACGCCAGGCGCGTTTAGGGCCAGGCAAGATAGATTTCCGGCGGGACGCCATGCTTACCAACCAAAGAGCATGTACATGTATATCTAATTTTTAAATGTGCATTCTCCCCTGATTAATCAGCTGTTTCTGCCATGATGTGCAACAGTAATAACGTTCTGGAAGAACCCTACTCTTAATGTATAAGAAGAAGAAGAAGAATCCGACTGGCACACAGATGGTAACAGATAGACTTGTCTAATCTATCGGGGGTTGGGTGGAAATGAAAATGAAATGAAATGAAATGGGGTTTAACGTCCTACTCTTCTGCACCTTACCTGGGCTAATTGAAGACAGGCATACGCCATGCAATGTGCTATGAGGGAAATTTTGCCCGGGCAGCGGCACTACGGCCTACTCTTATATCGAATTCCAACTGCCAAGGGATCTTTTATGTGTACACGGGACCTCGGTTTTTCGTCCCTAGGCAGCTGTCCTTGTCAGGCCCTCCTTCTGCATCACTGACAAGAGGAAACCACGCCGGAAAACGGATATGAACTTTATCGGCCGGCAGGGATCGAACACCCGACCTCCAGGCTAGGGTGTTGGGTGGTATATTGGTTTAACGCGTGTGTGTGAAATAATGTCTGCCATTGAGCCAAGTGGCGTGGTTTCGATTCTCCGGAGTATGGCCGCCTGTTCAACCTCCCGGGTTTTCTCCTAGAACTCCGTTTCTCTCACATTGCTAAAGATCCCTACGCGCAAGCGAATTATTGAAATGAAATGAATTGAATCATTGGTCTCGGAATGACCTAGTCTGTTTCGCGTGGACGTTAGTCTCTCTCTCTCTCTCTCTCTCGAGAGAGAGAGACGCTATTGACACGCGCGTTAAAGTAATAACGTTTTGAATTATGGGAATATGATAAAGACTATACAAATAATGCTAAAATAACCATTAACCTTCTCCCCTACATAATCTCACCAGTATTCATTAACTTACTTAATGCTTTCGTTTAAAGAAGCAATATGTCGTTTTAAAGATTTGTGGGCTGGGTAAGTGCGCCGTAGGATTCATGGATAGTGTTACCGTCCACCTAAGTCTCTAGGTGTAACCTTGAAGTATAGATCTCCGCTGGGGTTGATCAGAAACGTCTATGGGCAAGTTTCTGATGTGACGCAAATACAGTTATTATCACTGATTCGACAGCGTGATATACGGTAACGTCAACAGTCACGTGCCTTTACCCTTTTAGTCTTTGCCCGTTATATACGAACTAAAGTGACACGTTATATTTTTTGTTATAATGTCCACCACATGAATTTGAAATGTATGACATTCCCATCCAATATCATAAACTGTTTGCGGTTAGACTTTATTATCAGAAATCGTAACCAACCTCCCTGTTATTATTCTACAATGAAACGTCTTAAATACCACTGTCGATGAAAAGACTTCATAAAAAATAAGTTAAAGGGGCATTATATGAGATTAGATAAAGAATTGACATTTCTCGGTATAATAGTTGATAACCAAACCAAATGGGCTGAAAATATCAGTCAAATTGCTCCACTGTGAACGGAGAAATGAAATGAAAGCGAGCTTAACGTCCTACTGTTCTACTCCTAAACTGGGCTAATGAAGACGTACATACGCCATACAGTGTGCTATGAGGGAAATTTTGCCCGGACAGGGCGCTACGACCTCCTCTTATATCGAATTCCAACTGCCAAGGGATCTTTTACGTGCACGACAATGTCTACACCGAACCTCGTTCTTTCGTCCCATTCGAACTACTAGACAGCTGTCCTTGTCAGGCCCTCCTTCCTGCATCACTGACAAGGGGGAACCACACCGGAAAATCTGGATGAACTTTCTCGGCCAATGCAGGGATCGAACACCCGACCTCCATGCTAGCGAGCTGGCGTCTTATACCCACTTAGCCACGCGATGCTGTCTGAACCGAGATATTAGCTTTTGAATTATCCGTACGATAAAACAACAATCCATTTTCAAGTTTAATTATTTCTTTTTTAAACTGTATTCCAATTCGCTTTATATCGCAGGCTAGCGATGGCATCGAGCGTTGATTATGGTCTGGATTAGTTAATTAATGTCTAATTAAGAATTTAGATACCATTTAAGGTCTAAAGAAAAACCTGCAATAGCCAGATTTAGCTCTTATATAATACATGTTTAATGCTTATGCAAATTGGCTCTGAAATCAAAACTATAAACAAGCAGTAATTTTTTCTCTAGGACAGGCTCAAACGGAAAATGAATATAAACATAATATTTGATATAAATGATCTTATTTATAGCTTTAGATATTGTCACGTATTATGTCGACTGGGAAACGCATATAAATATAGCATTTGATCAATAAAGATCGTCTGGTTTGCAAATTTAAATAGTAGCCTAGAACTTTAGTTCATGTATACCGGCATGAACTTAGTCAGTAAAAATAAGTAGTCCGGGGGAATATTATGACTTTATTTATATCAATTTGAACTGTAGTTTTCATGGTGCTGCCGATATGCGTGTACGAAGTCTCAGGTTATAACCCCACGACTACAAAGTATGTTGTTACTACTCTCCATTAATTGATTCACCAACGTAATGTGTCAACCACAGTAAAAATAGTTTTGAGTTTTCTTTGATTAAAAAGGCCGCTGATTTTATCCAGGTACGCCTGTTGCAGGGACTGACGTTACGAAAAGTTGAAGCACGAGTTTATATTACATAATAAAAAGAAATTACCAATCGGCGCCAAATCATAAATCAGTTGGCACTGTCTCTTTAACTTCAATGTATCCATAAAACAGTTAGAACAATTCAACCATTTCCATGTCAGTTCGCGTTGATTAATTATAAAAGTGACTTTATGGGGTTTATTGTTAGTGCAGAAGAAATTTCAAGATATTTGTAAGTTGAAGAATACAGGGTTACTAAGATGTGAAGTTCAGTTTACTAGACGTCGTATTAGTGTAAACTTGCCGTATTGTGTATGATATATAGTAACCACTGGCTATACATACATATAATTTTGTTTAGCCATTTGATGTGCTCTTTAACCATTTTCGATAACAAAACACTTAGTGTATCCGCAAACTAAAAATACATTGACGACATTGTAAATGGAATGGAGCGGAGTGCATACTATCCAACTACCGTTCTGCCCGAACTGGGCCAATGAAGTCACACATAAACCCTCCAGTTTACTATGATGGTAATTTGGACCGAACAGTAGCGTTTCAGGCTGTCAAGGGATATTATTCTTTTATCTGCGAGCTGACGTGCACACGGGGCCCCGGGTTTCGTACCATCAGAACGACCAGGCGATGCTCCTTGCCAGGCCCTCGATCCTGCACCAATGACAAGAGAATACCAGACGATTTTCTCGGTCAAAACCGGTAGCGTATGCTTTAGCGACTGCATTTGTCTAGGAGCTATCGTGGCTTCGAAATTTATTGTAAACACATAGTTGTGAATGACGAATTTGGCAAGGGAAATATTTTTACGCCAAACATTCTCTAGGAGTTAACAAATATTTTACTGTTACGTATACTAAAAGCCCGCCAAGAGAGTTGTGAATTAAAACTCCCACTAGATGAATTGTGACATCTGACTAAAGAGGTCTGATTTATAGACTTAAAGCTATGATCATCCTAGTTTTCTTCAAAGATATAGAAACGAACAGTTGGAATTTGGAATCTGAAAAGCAAAGGCAGTTGGTTGGGGATTGATATCTGGATCACATTTAGGTTCGCTAACAGTAAATTAGTTCTAATCGAAAAATACGGTACCAAATTTTAATTCATTGTCATAACCACATGTTTATTGGATACGAACAGTATTAAAGTGGTGCCGTCTGATAGAATAAACACTCAAATCATTCCAGATGTAGATCAGTTTGGTTATCATGTTATTGAAGTTTGTTCAGATGGCTGCGGACAGGGACCCCCTGAAGGGAACAGTTAAGGCATTTTCGATATGCTCTGCTAAACCGGTAGTAGATATCACATGACAAAAGGTTACCAGAAACGGAACAGGGGCACCACGAAGAGTCGAGTTTGGATATACTGTATTCGACTCTTCCCAGTCGAAAAAAAACAAGTTTTCTATTTTCCGAATGAGAACCAGGCAATCAAACTTCTGAAGATATATATCTCTTGGGTTGTAAATATTTCTTTGAAACACAGCGGCTTGGGCCCACAAGGAACAAATATTTCCATCAGTTGACAATCCAGTCATTATCTGCGGGTGTAGGAGGCAAATTTTTACGGCGTATCATTCGCGTCTACAAGCGAAATTTACCGGCGTCTCTGGCTTCGGCCGACACAATCCGCCCATATCAAACATGTTTGATATTTATTACCCGAATTCTTATGGCGGCCCGCGATGTGGGAGTGACTTCTTGGTAGGGATTGGCTAATATCAAGACGTTCCAACGCTTCGCAATGCGCCAAATTTGTATGAATTCATGAATGAGAATACACAGACGTCAATTAGACAAACTAATAAAATGTTAAAGGAATTCGTGTAAATTACTCAAGCGTTACCGACACTTGATGTATTAATTATGTAATGGGTGTCAGAAGAACTTTCTTTCTGTTTCGTTGTGCATAATTTAACCAACTTTTACCTATGGTTTTCCGCTTTATTTCAGTCCTTTGCGTCCATTCCAACGGACATTGACCGAAAAAATACTGGCATGATTCCAACTAAATTCTTTTAAACTCGCGTGCCGTTTTTTAGGTAATGTGAATTAGTAAGTCATGTTTTATGAGTATCTGTCATGGGTTAATTATCAACTCTTGTAAATATAACCCAAGGTACTTAATTATACTGCATTGTGGGACTCTCTCTCTCACTATTTCAACAATTCTAAATAGTTTTAAAATTCCACCAGCTATATTTATACACTGGGCAAAATGGTAAACATAATATTAGTGGCTTTGTTATTGTTTTTACCTCGCCGTTGGTCAAGACCGAACCCCAGTGCCGCGCGTCATTGGATCTTTATCGGATTACCGGATTAAGAGATCGTAGAAGTAACTCTGCAGGTGGTACGGCTGGATTGCCGACACGACATGCGATGCCTTGCGTATTTCTTTGGGAATATTACGTTAATGACCAACCTTATCGACATCACAAAAATGAAATTGATCAACAATAAACTGCGCTAACAGACGTTCGTCGCATGGATGGTAGCCGGCAAACAATGCTTGAGCCCATACCGACGAGTGAAAATGAAAATTATGGAAATTATGAATATTATGACGACTCTGGTTATGAGGATTTTAATTACGGAGATTTTAATTACGAGGATTTTAATTACGAAGATTTCATTAATAATTCGGATGCTTATATTTTTACTGATGATAGCAACGATACATCATTTATTGAAGTTGAACAACAGTTAGAAAAGTTTATTGTGCCTGTGGTATTTATGTTTATATTTATTGTGGGATCTATAGGTAACTCTATTGTGATATATATTGTTATGCGACGTCCAGACATGCGAACCGTAACTAACCTATATTTAGCTAATTTGGCTGCCATAGATTTATTGTATTTATTAGTTTGTGTGCCCCTTACCTCAGCAGGATTTGCACTAACATACTGGCCTTTTGGATTATTTTTATGTAAGTATTATTATAAACGAATTATTTTTTGATTAGTCTACCCGAATATAATAATAATAATAATATCAATATTTGTATAGCGCATAAACACTGCTTCACAGTTTCTAAGTCGCTTCGAGTTCACTAGATTTGTTCTCGATGTCAATATCACAAAGGACTTTCAAAAAGGAAAGTTTTCAGTTTGTTCTTAAAAACAGAAAGAGATGACTCTAGACGTATGGATAGTGGGAGCTGATTCCAAAGAAACGGCGCTGGATATTAAAATGCACGTTTTCCAGTCTCGGGTCATAATAAGTGTAAGTCTTTACCATGAAATCTAAATGCTAAAATTTACTACTGGCAAATGCCTCCAGATCGCTCTCAACCAAGCAGCATTGGCCTCTGAATTACAAAGCTGCCTGATGTAATCCCATTGACCGCACAAGAGGTGGGGTATTCCACATTTTTTAAAACACGTACAACATTAAGGTTTTTGCTTTGGTTTCAACTATGATATGACCGCTTGTTATTATCTTATTGCCAAGAGAATCATTATTGGTTTCAATATCAGGTGACGACCGGGTATATAATTTATTTTAAACACTGTGAAAATGGATAAAACCGTCTTTTATCGTCGGAGATTAGTAATTGTCCTTATGCTTTGTATTTGCTTGTGGGATACCGCAAGGTACGGTCCTCGACCCCGCTTCTTAATAATCTATATTTGCTGTACCATGTTTTACACATTTTTTTTTTGCTCAAGTTTAGCAACTACATCCATATTCTCCTTAATTATGTTACAACATGTAGATATGAAAAGGGGAAATTTTCTTAAGGCCTCCTTAAGGTTTTCTGTCAAAGTAATTCAATATTAATTTAGTTTAGAATACACATTCAATCAAAAAATAACAATTTATGAATGACCAAAGCCATTATTTGATCATTCGGTTGATTGCATAACTATTCTTGGAATAAGGAAGGGACATGCAATATATCCGTTATATAATTATAAAAATTGATTGCTATCTATTTAAGGAATAATGCATGATGTTTCATATCAGTCAAACGCCCACTATACTTCTGAGTCTGTTCTCTTGTTCTTTGATTATAATCTAAAAATATTAATTATAACCTGCTAGACCGAATAGAAATATTAAAGGTTCTGTACTATGTGTATTAGAAAAAATTTCAAGATTAGCAGTTGTTTTGGTGTGACAGATTGTATTTCTATGTCTCGGTATTTAATGTTTGGGTTTTCTTTCTTCATTTTATATTCCCAATTTTATATTTGACAAGATTTATAAATGTGCCCTGTTATTAGTCTTAAGTTTTCCTATCATACAAAACATCTTAAATGGCCCGTTTATAAATTCACTCTGGCGTCATGCATAATGGGCATTAGATCTTATAGTGAAGAAATCAGAACGAGAGAAATAGGGTTTAACGTCCATTCGGTATAAATTTAGTCATGTGGAGACCAACATGTGCTACAATTTTATTTCAATAATTCGTTTGCTCGTAGCAGTCTTTATTATGCATTTAAACAGTGACATTCGGTACGAAAATCATAGTATTTTCTTAAGAGTCTCCTTTTTTACTGATTTTAGTCAGTTTGCAACCAAAACAGTTCATGGTGCAAACATTCTACAAAATGAATGTTTTTGGCCTACGTGGAACTACTTATAAAAATGTTTTGGTCTACGTGAAACTACTTATAAAATATAAATTAATTCATATTGGCCAAACCGGTATAATGTTAAGGAAAGAAGGACAACATAGCCATATCACGATTATTTCTCAACGGATCTTCGTCGGGTTTTCATTTTTGTGATCTCTGCAAAAGTTTTCTTCGGCATTTATTTAAGATGGCGTATCTCCGTCACTATGTGAGGCACCAAGTTGAGTCTTGGTAGGAATAAAGAACACATCGATGCCTTTGGGATGGCATATTCATATTTGTGACAGTTATCAACCTCAGTAGTCGTATCCTGACCAAATCACTCTGTTAACCGCCCAGCTAACCAAGAAGACCTGCTCATCGCCAACATTGAGATATGTATGAGACAATTAGCACCCAGTGGCAAGATTGATTTCCTTCGACATCAATAGTTGATCTAATTTCCAAATCTAAAACGCAGCAACAAGCCGACAATCTTACCAAGTCACAAAATATTACCCTGCAAGAACTGAAGAAAGACCAAACTATCACCATAGTAGCTGCCGACAAAGTGAAATCCATTGTATTAACGGACAAAAAGAGACTACCTGGACACTGTGTCCCAACAACATACAGATCGCACTACTTACAGAAAGATTAGGATAGATCCTACCAACAGCTATAAGGACAACCATACCGCACAGTTAATGAACCTTAAAGTGCACAAGCGAATTACAACTTCCCTATTTTATAAACTTAAGCCTTCCCACCCTAGATCGCCGTATGCCAGAGCTACAATTAAAACCCATAAGAACCCGATTAAAGCCAGACTTTTTAGTATGCCCCAGAGAGACCGTAGATAACAACACTGTCCAGCACCCGTCAATACTCCTCACTCCATTGGGTAAGAAGCCTCTTCATTTATTAAAGGTTCTAAAGATTTCTGTGAAAAAATGCTAAACCTACCGTTCTCAGCGAGATCTACATGACAAGTTTTGAGTAGAGTGTCCTGTCAATCCCAGCAGCCCAACCCACTACATGGCTTCGTAAGGTTGTTGACGACACGTTCGTCATCCTCCAACAGAACGACGATCCTAACCTACTTCTTCATCACCTCAATAGCCAAACAAATAGAATCAAATTTACCATAGAACTACATGTAGAAAGAACCATTACCCCCCCCCACACACACACACACACACACACACACACACACACACACACACACACACACATTTCTAGATGTTCTAGTTAAAACAGTCTGAAGATAATTTCACCATGTCTAACCACCGTCACAGTGTAAAGACAGCTACCATGGTCGCACTAGCACGCCGTGCCATCAACAACTGTAGCAAAAATGCACCCAAAACAGAACTTGGTAACATTGAAAAAGTCCTCACCAAATACAACAAATTATCCAAACCAATTAGTACAGAAAACCATCAAGACTTTCACTAACAGTTCCATAGAAACCACTAAGCCAAAACTTGACAAACCACCGGTAAGAATCACCATACAATTTCAAGGGAAGTTTACTTATCACCTTAGGACGCTACTCAGTCCAACAGGGATCCAAGTCACCTTCTCTAAAAGACGAACCGTACAAGACATCCTAAAGGCGATTGGTAGGCTTCCCCCTAACAAATCAACACCTCCAATGGGCGGTGTTTGTGAAATTGCATGTTCCCGTGATAGCAAATACATAGGAGAAAGTAGACAAAACCTGGACAACAGAAGTCTAAATCCTCTACTACAAACTCTGCGGTAGCCCAACATCTCCAATCTAACCAAGGACATAGAATTGAGGTAGTTAATCTCCCCATAGAAAAGACACGCATACTAATTCAGGCGATACATATCAGAGGAAGCACACAAGATCTTAACCGTGACATGGGCATTTTCTTGCCGAGCGCATACGATGAAATAATTAAACCATAAACATTTATACTTTATTCCCAATTACAAGTGTATATTACCTTGCCATTTTATGTATCAATAGTTTACACTCCACTAGTTTTTAATCTTTTAATCCATTAATCTAATATGGTCAGCAGTGTAATCCCACCCAATGCAGGTAGAAATTATTAATACACTGGAGCTAACTACTTTTTATAGTGCGATTTCTGGGCTGAGTTGTTTTTTGTGCATCATGTATAATCGCTACGCCACTCTTGATAAAATCTATTAAAGTTTTGAAATTAAAGAGAAATGATGGCGCCACGAGACGCATTTAGCCGTAACACGTCAATATTCTTTCGGATTTGTAGTCTTGCTTTTTTTCCTTTTTTTATACGCCCACATTTTTATGTGGACGTATATTGTCGTCGCCCCTGTCCGTCCGTCCGTCCACAATTTGTTTGTGGACTCTCTACAGGTCACAATTCTTATCTGATTTTGACGAAACTTGAAATATAGGTTTATCCCCAAAAGATCTCGGCTGCTTTCGATATTGGCATGTATCGAATCAAAACTTCATGGATTATGGCCCCTGATTGTACGAAAAATCACGTTTTTAGCTTGTGGACACAATTTTGAACCGATTTTGATGAAACTTGACATGCATGTTTATAACCCAAAGATCTTGGTTCCTTTCGATATTTGCGCCTATCGGAACGTAATTTCCTGAATTATGGCCCCTGATTGTCGGAAAATCACCTTTTTTAGCTTGTGGTCCCTCTGGAGGTCACAATTATTATCCGATTTAAAAAAAACGTTCTAATTTCGGGAAAATCGGACCAAAATTGCCATACAAAATGGCCGCCGTTTGTACGCAAATACTGTTAAAAAAAAAAGGGTATATCAAGGTTGTGGACCCTGTAGAGGTCACAATTTTAATTCGATTTTGATGAAACTTGAAATTCATGGTTATAACACAAAGATCTTGGTTCCTTTCGATATTTGCGCATATTGGATCGTAACTTCCCGAATTATGGCCCCTGATTATACGCAAAATCGCCTTTTTTTTTTAGCTTGTGGCCCCTCTGGAGGTCACAATTATTATCCGATTGAAAAAAACGGTTGATTATATTACCGTTACACCGTAAGGAAGGTTGAGTTCGAATTTCGGGAAAATCGGACCAAAATTGCCATACAAAATGGCCGCCGTTTGTACGCGAATACTGTTAAAAAATTGTATATCATGGTTGTGGACCCTGTAGAGGTCACAATTTTAATTCCATTTTGATGAAACTTGAAATGCATGGTTATAACCCAAAGATCTTGGTTCCTTTCGTTATTTACGCATATCGGATCGTAACTTCCTGAATTATGGCCCCTGATTGTCCGAAAAATCGCCTATGGTCCCTCTGGAGGTCACAATTATTATCCGATTTGACTCTATCACCGTTACACCCTACGGAAGGTTGAGTTCGAATTTCGAGAAAATCGGACCATAATTGCCAGAAAAAATGGCCACCGTTTGCACGCGAACAGTGTAAAAATATGGTATATCAAAGTTGTGGACCATAATCATTGTCGGCTTCGAATTTCATGAATATCAGACTGGAACTGACCAACAAAATTGCTGCTCCCAATACAGTATGAAATACAGGACTTAATGATGTAGGAAAAATCACTTTCGGTATTGCTTGTTCTCTATCCATCTCTCAAAAATGTGGGCGTATCCTGCCTGGCAGTGCCAGCCTATCTTTTTATATGGTGAGATCTCGATTACTACTGAAAGCTCAAATTTGCTATGTTTTTTTTCACAGCGATTACAGCCATATTTAATTGTTCGAATTTCGAGAAAATCGGACCATAATTGCCAGAAAAAATGGCCACCGTTTGCACGCGAACAGTGTAAAAATATGGTATATCAAAGTTGTGGACCATAATCATTGTCGGCTTCGAATTTCATGAATATCAGACTGGAACTGACCAACAAAATTGCTGCTCCCAATACAGTATGAAATACAGGACTTAATGATGTAGGAAAAATCACTTTCGGTATTGCTTGTTCTCTATCCATCTCTCAAAAATGTGGGCGTATCCTGCCTGGCAGTGCCAGCCTATCTTTTTATATGGTGAGATCTCGATTACTACTGAAAGCTCAAATTTGCTATGTTTTTTTTCACAGCGATTACAGCCATATTTAATTGTAGGAGTGGTTTGAACTATTAATATTGTCATGCTTTATCTAAACGTTGTAATTATAAGATTCAAACTTAAAGATACAGCAAGCCAAATCGTTCACAAATATTTCAAAAGAAAAATATATATATCATACTATTTTAATTTAATGACTGTTGTTATGATTGTGTAATTAAGCAAATCTGTGTACATATAAAAACAAGGGACGGCTTGGATTTTAGGGAAAAGATAGTTGAATTGTTTCTAGTTGATTGGTCTAAGACAGATAAAGATAGCGGTCTGAAATCAGTAGAAACTAATGTACTTTTCAAATTAAGTATATCATTTAATCGGTACGATACTAAAATTTGACCCTTTAGCGAATATTTCAGTTACAATTCAGACTTATACTACCCCATCCCCCACAGTTAAGTCAATATCAATTAATATAATATCAAAATCGTGCATGTTGGTGTTTAATGAGGATGGCCTGCATAGACCACAGATCAATCCATATTCTGTTAGATATTCTGATGCTTAATGATTCAACGCAACGGAATCTCAGGCAATGTTTATAACGACGTGTTTGAAAGAATTTCATCGAGGGATAGAAATGGGGTTTAACGACCATCCGACATAAACAATAATTCGCTTGTGCGTAGGCGTCTTTAGCATTGGGAGGAAACCGGAGGAAAAACAGAAAATCCACGAGGCTGGACACGAGAAATTAATGACAGACCTTATGTTACAACACGCGCGCTAATTATTCGCCCCCCCCCACCTTGATTTTCATCTTTACAATATAATCTAGGCCCAGCGTTCTGATAACTTTCTAACCTCGGTTATCCAGGCAGTTTATAATAACTAAATCTTTAGTTAATAACGTGTGAAAAAGAAAATGTGAAACTAAATTTACAAATTTACATTATTATTTTTCTCAATATTTAGAACGTGAAATCAAACGCCAATGCCCCTTTAAAGGCGTCTAAGCATATGTATGAGGGGCGACAAAAAAGACATAATGTCAATTATAAATGTTTTAAATACAATATAATGTCATGCTTTAAACTATTTATCACATGTATGTGTCACTTACACAACAAAGTAGACATTTTAGATCTTTTAATGTGTACTTCTTGACGTAATTAAGGTCATTACAACTTTCGTCAAAGTTACATGTATATGATATTACAAATTTCATCAAGGTTTTTTTTATAGGCTTTGATCAATTCGATCGTAGCTCAAATATTTGAAATCACCACGGTACGTCAAATACAAAATTCATTCCGCATCTAAAATATCTTGTAAACCTTGTGAAATCGACAAAACTGATGGGACATTCAAATTGATAATATTTGTTAAGCCAGCTTTTCCCACCTAAGTACTGGTATTTGAAACACCATACCCAAGGATATAGCTCATACTTTTGGCCACAGATTACCAATTATCTTCCCATTGGCTTTATTAATAATTCTAGTCTTTTAAACCAGCTCTAACTTCTCACATATGAAAATATTCAAGAGAAAATGTCTGAAAGCCCTCAACATATTGAGTCTTATCAAATGTTGACTGGGGAGCAGTCGATTATGGGTGTATTGTGTATGGGTCTGTCCACAGGTCTTATCTCAAAGAGCTCGACACCATACACAAGGAGCATTCATACATTCCAAGTGCAGAGTTTATACGAGGAGGCGCACAAGCACCCATTGTACGCCATAAAACAATATTTTATTCATTCATCGTCGAAAATCTTTATTGGCTACCCATGATGTGAAATATATACTTTTAAGTATATACTGTGCTTTAACGAAACATCTTCTCGTATTGAACATCTTCCAAATGTATTGCTATATTCCAAAGGCTGACGACTGTGGAACCACGATTAGCAGGGTCCTATGCAGCTATAAACGTACTTGAGAAGTGCTTTTTACGATCCTTAAAAGTTCAACGCGACGAGAATATATATTCACTTGATACACTCACTCCGCTCGATTGACACCCCCTCTTTGTTCGGATAAGCTGGTTATTATTTTTTGACTACCATTATCTGACCAGCTCTATTAATCTCGACGACTAGTGTCTGAAATGCAACCTGGCGAAAACATCCATTCACTTTGAGTCACTCACTCCGCCCGTTTGACACTTTCCTCTCTGGTAAACTAGTGATTTGTCGACAGGCGATATCTGTGTTAAGCTCAAATTATTGGGGACTTCGTTGAATTTCATTTGACACTTTCCTCTCTGGGATCGGAACGACTAGTGAATAGGCTACAGACGGCATCCGATCAGCTCATTTATCTCCACGATCGGTGCCTGAATACTGCCAAAATTTTCTCGGGGGAGGTCCCCAAAACTCCATCAAGGACTCGCTACTTTGGCGCCCACAAGGGTACTTCGTTGAGGTTCGCAAGTCCGTTCGTTTGCCATTTTGGTCTGATCGGATAAACTAGTGATCAGGCGACGGACGGTATGTGGTCCGATTTATTTATCTTGACGTTCGGTGCCTGACTGAATACTGTAAATATACATAAAATAAAACCAAGTACGAACAATCCAAACCATTAGACAAAATTCTAAGTCCTCAAAAAACGTTATAGGCCAAATGGTGTAATCAGCATATGGACTGTTCACCGGGTACAAAATACACGACAAACAGTAGTAACTGGTGTCCGGAAGAGTAAGCTTACTCTGACTGTCATTTCCGACAGTCAATTTTTCAAAATTTGGCGCTCGTGAGTGGGATTCGTCGAGATTCTCAAGTCCGTTCGTTTGACACTTTACCTAAGCGATCCCAGCTTTTTTCCCTCCAACCACCGACGGCTGGCGCCGCCACTGCTCGAAGCCCATGGGCAATGCTCAAATAGAATTGAAAACATATCTATTTGTGATCTAGTGTAGCGCTGTGTTATAAATGTGTATTTTAGGTAGTCTGGAAAGCTTACTTCTATGTCTACTTACAATAGTCTGTTAAACTAGGCTGCGTTTTAACCCCCGTCAAAAGAGAACACCTATCATTGGACATGAAATGAAATGGGGTTTTATAATGTCCTTCTGTTCTGCTCCGAACTGATCTAATTAAGACGGGCATACGCCATACAGTGTTATGAAGGGAATTTTGCCCGCTTTGTCTTATGTCGAATTCCATCTGTCATGGGATCTTTTACGTGCACGCCAATGTGTACACAAGACCTCAGTTTTTCTTCCCATGGTACGACTAGACAGCTGTGTTTGTCAGAACCCGTCATACATCACTGACAAGGAAGAACCACGTCGGAAAATCTGGATGAAATTTCTCGACCAATGCAAGGATTAAACACCTGACCTGTAGGCTAGCGAATCAGTGTCTTTCCCACTTAACCCCCTTGACCCACAATTATCATTGGAATATGCTTCTGTGGGTCTAGATCCCATCGGTGACGTGCCGAAAAGAAAGGGAAGCAGGGGTGGGGGCGCGGCGGACCCGGACATCCATACAAAGGGGCATCAAAGAATAAAATTAAATTCAAGTTTTTTGAAATGTGAAATCTGACCTACTTATTTCAATACAAAGTTTATTTATCTTATTTTACATATTCAAAATGTGGTCCTGAACATTCTAGGAACAATCTAGGTTCAATAATTCTTGGGGTATACACTCATGGAGTTGACCCCGAGCACCACCAAACGTCTGTGTGCATCTGGATCCAATTTTAGTTAAGGAGAACCTTCCGTGAAGGGGGGGGGGCTGATAACCGCGGCCAAGCTCAATTCTATCTTGGACGAGGAAGAACCCTTGAGCTACCTTAGTGTCGCTAGACTGATATGAACATATGAGATTTTAAAGCATGGTTTAACTCATATTCCTGAAGCAATGGCCCCAGAAATCCCTCTTCTCATTGCTGGATTAGCTTCCGATTCTTGAACTTTTGCGGGAGTGTGTCTATTCTTCCCGTTCAATCAAAGTTATCACTTAAGTACAGCAACATGACAGTCCTTCGTTTAATCTGGGTCTTCCCTAAAGCTTTGAACAGTGATTTAAGGTATTAAAAACGGGCAAAGTATGTTTCCAAACAGTATTGTTTACATCTTAATCGATTTGATAGCCTCGTTTGTCACGCAATTGGTTTTACTGCAATAATCTGCTATGTACTGGTTAATTGGGCATAATAAAATCGTGAGCCATGACGTAACGTTATGTAAACATGTTTGGTGCAATTTGGCGCTTTGCGTTAAAGGTAAAGCCTTTGTTAGCTACTGGTTGGTAATGGGACTACTGACCAATCATAATTTAGCACAAGAATGTTTGCTCTGTACAGCAGTGAGTAGTGGGATTAGCTCTAATCAAACGAAACACTGCGCGGAGTATGGGTTTAACTTGTCCACTGAGACCTAATAACTTCCAGGGCTGTGGAGCTGTTAATGAAAGTGTGGTTGGGCTGTTGATGTTCAGGGAAACACGACATTTTGCACACGGACAATAATATAACGCTGTACTGCAACGATATAATCATTATTGAGATACATTGGCAGATACATTGAAAGATGACCCGGGCTGGATTGTTTACGTGTCATTCAATTTGTATTTGCTTCCTGTATGCAACTATCCGCCTATTTGTTCAAAATCGATAAATATTTATCTGTATCTCACTGACTCAGCTGGAAATTAGAGTATTTAAAACGCACGACATGGCTTGTATATTTTTTTTTTATTTTCCTTGAATACAAAGTACTTATATCAAATTACATGGTGGGTCTTACTGAAAACTGCAATGGTGCGAAACTAGAGATTATAAAATATTTAACTACACTTTAAAATTCCAAAAATGATCAGTGGAGTGTAGAGTTGGCTTGTTTGGTGCCCAAATTGACCCAAAAGCACTAGCACTTTCTGCTCAGCGACCCCCAACTATATGTGTCTTTTTCCTCACCTCTCGCCACCAATTTTGAATCAGCATATGTGGGCAACATAACTACATACATTGAGGCAGGTCTAAACTGTGCCTCCTTCATGGCGGCAAATTCTTTGCAAAACGCCACACTTCTTTTTACATTTTATCGATGTGGCGGCTATTGTAAGATTGGTCTCAAGTCTGTGGAATAAATTATCTCAAAACACTACTAATTTTATATTCTTTTTTTCATAGAATGAGTAAAAGTCAAATCTTTCAATAGCAACCATGCATTGGTAAAGGCATACATATTAATACTAATTTCATCGCCTTTTTTGGCAATTATAACAGAGGCTGCCTTCTGGTAACAAAATGAACGTACGGCACCCGCACAGTTCCCACTATATCGGAACAGTAATTCACACAACCGTGTAAAAGGTACATTCCACACCATGCTGTGTAGCCCGGGTTACAATTCTCATGTGGTTTTTCTAGACCAGCTTTTTATGCTGAACAAGAATATGTGAGGTAAACAGATCATGTCCTGAACCTCTCTCCATGAGGGCGCTTTTTCAAAAAGGCCGCCAAAATCTCACATATATAGTGACTATATATAAGTAACAATAATGCATGTTTGACCACTTGTTGACTTAGTTTATTATTAGAGTTATTCCCAAACAAGCTGTGATTGTATTCCAGACCCTTGAAAATGATAAAAAGTGGGGGTGCTCTTCACATGGACGCCAAAAAACGTAGATAAACTGTATATATTTTTAATAGACATTTATTAGGCCACGCAATGGTCACATTTTGCACTACTTGTGATTAGAGTTATGTACCACATTTTTATAAAGATTATAAAATGATGAGGGCGCTCTTCAAAACGGTCGCACGCAAACAACTCAGAGAAAAGGAAATGTTCCTGTGTAGGTTAAGAGAATATTATTGCGGCGCATTTGACCTACTTATGCATTAGTTTTACATAAAGTTATTTGAAAAGAATCTACATGTGTGACAAATAATCTATATGGAGGTGAAAATTGCAGGTGTTCTTCAAAATAGCCGCTCAAATCTAATTTGAATTGATAATAATATGTCCATTTATATAGCACCAAATCCACAAATCGTACTCATAGCAACAACTATATAAAAGTCTTTTGGAACTACGTGCTTACGTCGAAAAGGTTTAAATAAACATTATACCCCCGGAAGACCGGGGATGCGTCCTTACTGCGCTTCTACTGCGACTGAAATGGTCTCAGAGCGAGTCAAGATCGCCATAAGCGTGGTAAAAGCGTGGTGGAAACGCTAGATATCGTGCTGCGGTCTCCATGGTCGCCAATGATCGCCGAGCCACGACGTTTGTTTTGAACATGTTCAGATGATATGGAAAGCTAGGAGAACGTGATGGGGTCGCAAAGGTCCTTACTGCGCTGCTACGGCGACAAAACTGGTTTCAGAGCGTGCCAAGATCACCATAAGCGAGGTGGAAACGCGAGATATCGTGCTGTTGTCTCCATGGTCGCCAATGATCAAAGCAAACGTTCAAAGCAAACGCCAAGGTTTTACTATATAACCTGGAACGCTGAGAGAACGTGGTGGGTCGCGACATAAGCATGGTAACATCTCTGTCAACGTAGTACACGCGCAGTGCACACGTGGCAAAGACGCAGCGAAAATTGTAACATTTGCAACCGTGCCTTCATGGCATGTTCACCACAACCCTTACGTGTGGGCCGCGACCCCACCAAGCGTTCTGGGTCCTTATGGCGTTGTCATGGCGATGTTACGATGATTCCACCACTGTTGCGCAATTGCATCACGACCTCATAGGGCTTCCTCTAAGCATATGGCGATGCTATGAGGTTCCCCCTACATGTATGGAGTTCTTAATGTGACCACGGCGCGGTTACCAAGCTTGCATTACTCGACTATGGCGACCATGCTTTTCACGTACGACTTATTTTGAAAACGGGCGATTCAAAGGTCATCTTGAAATTTCGAAAAAAAAACCTAACCAGCTTATATAGTCGCCGTGATCACGTGGTGGAAACGCACGTGTAGTCAAGATAAGACGTTTGGTTGAGCGACGTGGATTCGCGATTACCGCCGTTGCCAAGCTTATAGATCTCAATAGAAACGCCATAAGGGCAGAGACATCGTGACGAGCCCGCCACGAGAATGCTGTATAAACGCACCGGTCGCAGTAAGAACGCGACTTTTTAAAATTTGTAATTTTGGGACATTTTTCCGCGTTGTGTTCACGCTTGCCGACGACCTTGTATATGTCCAGGTCTCAGAGCGCAGTAGGGTCACCACTCCGGTCTGACGGGGGCATTACAAAGCGTTAATATGTTTACACAGTGTCAAGTCATTGAACAAGGCCCTCACGAGTACGCGCGAAAGGCACGTCACGAGGACGCCGACGGCGCGAGATCGTCGGAGGGGGTCTGTTGGGGTTCTCCCCCCAGGAAAATTTTGAAAATTCACAATCGCATTTCCCAAGCATTTCAGACCAAAGCAGAAGAAGGCAAATTTGTGATTTCCTGATACAATTAGATAACAGAATGACTTTCTTTTTTTTGTGTGTTGTTTGTCAGTCATTTTTTTCCTATCTTTTCTTTGCCCTGTCCTGTGTCCTGTCCCCTCCTTCCCACTTTCTTTATTTTCTTTCCCCCCCCCCTCTCTTTTCTTTCTTTTTTTCGATTTTTTTCTCTTTATAGGCTTTATTTTTAAATTAACTTAGGCCCATCTGTTACGGACAGATGGGCCCAGTCCGGCACTGTGTTTATATGTTCAGATAGTAAGTTAAAATTTGGTAAGCTGTTTCTACATGATCACTGAAGAAATGTTTGACATCTCATTCTTGAAGGAGCTTAAAGGATAAGGGCTTATACTGAATTGTCCTTACAATGATGTATCCAGGATCCTGGTATGACAAATCACTCACGATGTTATATCATCAATTTTCAAAGTGGATCAGATCACTGTAGTCTGCATAGTCCCCGCACTCATTATCAATAGGCTTCGCGAAGACAGAATGCCTTAACAAACCTGAGCTTGATCTCCAACAACTTTCTGCATACCCGTAGATTAAGGCGCTTGAAGAATACGTATCACTGCTGTACGGGGTAACGAAAGTTAACGACGGGTCAAATAACAACGGATATAGCATTGTTACCACCCTGTCATCAAACTTCATAAACTCTGAGCGCATTTCAAAGCACGAGAATGGTATTCAGCAGGTATCAACGATTCGGAAGGCACAGATGCTTGTGGCAATGGTTGAAATGAAGAAACTGCGCCGAAGTAGATGGAGACAATGGTGCTTGAAGAACTGTTTATTGACAATTCAGAATGAAAATTAATGATATATTATAGCATTTTGAGTGATTTGTCATACCAGAATACATTGTAAGTACAATTCAGTATAAATCTTACCCTTTAAGCTCCGTCAAGAATGAGGTAGGTGTCATACATCTTTTCAGTGATCATATAGAAACAACTTACCAACTTGGATTTTAGAGGTCATTTTGAAGAGGTCAGGCCCATATCCTTTTCTCGACGGCCATGTTAAGAACGCCCTCACCTTTTATCATTTTCAAGGGTCTGGAATACATCTGGGAATAACTCTAATAATAACTAATGCAAAAAGTGGTCAAACATGCATCATTGTTACTTACTCATATAGTCACTACCTGTATTGTATATATATGGAATTCTGGCGGTTAAGGATGGCCTGTTTACCTCATAATATATTCTTGTTCAGAATAAAAACAAGCCAACAGTGAGACTGATGTCCCCCGCCGAAATCCCAAAATAAATTGATGACACATATTAATCAATCCCATGTTTACTTTTTTCAAAAGTAAGGAGCAATCAAACTATACAGTAAAGCCAGGCTGACACTTGCACGACTTTTGGCCACGATTATGTCGTGCCCATCAGAGTCCACATTGACACAAACTGGCACGACGTGTTCACGCATAGTTTGCGCATTGGCACGACGAGTTTGCGCAAATCGGACGGTATCGTGCCGAGCCGAGTCGTGACAATGCGTTCCACGGAATCGTGCAAGTGTCAGCCTTGCTTAAGTTCCATCACTCTACCAGATAAAATTCAGATTATCTTGTCTCAAAGCATCGACCAATGAA
Organism: Patella caerulea; assembly: GCA_036850965.1. Lineage (NCBI taxonomy): Eukaryota > Metazoa > Mollusca > Gastropoda > Patellidae > Patella > Patella caerulea. The sequence goes on along the minus strand of JAZGQO010000001.1, from coordinate 39,755,385 downwards.
ATTGATTAGCTCTGCTTAGCTTCAGCTCGAAATGTTAATCATTGAACTCAGTCAAGACATTCACCTAATGAATATCTATATCAAGTTTAAACATTCTACCTCAATTAAAAGTTGTTATGTTCTAAAGTATTGACCAATCGCTCCTTAGCCTAGGCAGACAATTCTCACTATCAACCTTAGTCAAAGTAATGATATATAATGAATCTATATTCTGAGTTTCATCGCTCTCATTTCATTATAACCAAAGTTACCGTGCCCCAAAGCATCGACCAATCATATAGTTTATATCTGCATCAAACTCCATCAAGGCATTCACCTAATAAACGCCTACACAAAGTTTGAACACTCTAGCTCAGTTATACGGAGAGTTATTGTAATCCAAAGTTTCGGCCAATCAAATTGCTTATCGCTCGCTTACCCTGAGCAGAAAATGTTCATTATCGAACTTAGTCAGGGTACTGATGTAATGAAACTACACACCAAGTTTCATCACCCTCACTTAATTAGAACTAAAGTTATCGTGGCCCAAGGCATCAACCAATCCAAATGCTTATCTTTGCTTACCCTGAGCAGAAAATGCTCATCTTCGAACTCCATCCACGCATTGACCTAATAAACACATACACCAAGTTTGAACATTTTAACTCAATTAGAAAGAGAGTTATTGTGTTCCAAAGCCAATGAAATTGCTTATCGCTCTGCTTACCTTGAGCACAAAATGTTCATTATCGAACTTAGTCAAGGTATTGATATAATAAAACTATACACAAAGTTTCATCACTCTTACTTAATTAGAATCAGAACTAAAGTTATCGTGTCTCAAAGCATCAACCACTCAAATTGCTTATCCCTGCTTACCCATCAAGGTACTGACCTAATAAACACCTACACCAAGTTTGGACATTCTAGCTTAATTAGGAGGAGAGTTATTGTGTCCCAAAGAGTGTGACGGACGGACGGACGGACGGACGGACAGACAGACAGACAGACGGACAGACGGACAGACAGACAGACAGACAGACAGACCCATTTTAATAGTCCCCAAACTTTCTTCGAAAGGCGGGGGACAAAAAAGTGGTCTAAAAAAAACACACGAGAAAGTCTACCTCTCCAGATGGCACCTTCCTCAATTATAACCCGGACTAATGATAATGTGGGAATTTGAAAACGAAAAAAAAAACAACAAAGTTTCACTGATATACATAAGGATCCGTATGTCCGACACGTATGTCCTTTAATTTCGATGAAAATGTGCTGTTCCACTGGTAACATGTATTTTTGTAATTTTAGGTAGATTTGTAAATTATGTACAGAGTGTTAGCTTGGCAATAAGTGTTTTAACTTTAACAGCAACAAGCGTAGATCGATATTATGCTATAATCCACCCTGTCAGATCCAGAACTACAAGGTAGGCGTAAAATAACAATATTATAGCAATGTTTGGTAGAATATTTTAAGTAAAGGTTGGTAATGAAATGCCAACTTAAAGGCATATTGTCAGTTAAGGAAGTTATTCCAACTGTGTTTAAAGAATGGAACTTGTCATGGAGATATAAGCTGTTGTTTTTAGACGTGAATGTCACTATACTAATGGCACAACAAACAATAACATGCGGCTGATTTCCTGTTCGAGCGTCTGGGTTAATCGGATTATTTTAGTTGTTTTATGAGTAATTCGGTGAATAAAAAAACCTGGTAAACCTATCATGGCAAGACTAACGTCCAGTCGTGATATGGCGATTAATGTGTGTCTGTTAATATTTTAAAACCAAATTAACAGAGTGAAGGGAGATACATTATATTATTTTTACTGCTCTGAAATAGTGAAAGAGCTCAAGGTCACCGAGCCTATCAATGTTAGAAGATATAAATGATAGTTAAATCTATGGATCAGCTTTGGTAGGTGTGTAGTGGAATATAGGTAACACATAACTTACATGTATTTAATGCCAACTGCCCCGCTAAAATCACTGCTGGGAGGTATAGAAGCTTATGGCATGTAATTGGGATTGGGTATGCACATGATTATTTAGCTTCTGATAATATTATTTGTGTGATTACAGTCCTAAAACCTACAACAAGCTAGCGTAACAACACACAATTTCAAACTGCTTCTTAGAGTAAATTTTGTTTGGACGCCACTATGACAGAGATGGTCAACAATAGCTTTATATCATCTGCCGATGAAGTAAACGAAGCATATGAAAGTACATTTGCAACAAACATAGATGTAGTTAATGTAAATAGTGAAACAAATTAGTTCCCACAAACATTAAATGTGTAAAAAGTGACAGTTAATCCCCGTTACTGGTATTGATGAAATAAACAGACCAATTAACGACCTGGATGAGTAAAATACTTACTATCCATGACGAAACCACCCCATCCCCACCCTGCCTTGCCCTCCCCTTTCCCTGCATAAATGTTATCGCCCGGCATTCCTTGCCCCCCCCACCCGTGAAAAAAATGTCGATCATAAAAACAATAGGCACACATTGTCCGTCAATTTTACAGCGCCACCACGACCCTCCCCAACCCCCCTTTGCCCTCTCGTTGGTTTGAGCTAGTTACGGCCCTGATCCATTCCATCTGTGAATATATAATTATTTGTTTATTTCAGAACATCAAGAAGAGCGCAAACTGTGATATGCATAATATGGTGTATTTCTTTAGTTGTTATGATACCACGTATATTTATATACCACCAAGAAGAGTATTTTCTTGTACTTCAAACTAGGATGTTTTGTATGAGAAAAAGTGATAACTTAGGTCATAAACAGATTGACACATTAGTTATGTTTATCACAATGTTCCTTCTGCCTCAGATATTTCTTGGTACTTTCCATGTCAGGATTATTAAACAGCTGTGGACAAGTGTTCGACCCGGATTCCGGCCAAATGATATCGCTTTAAGTGGTTTAAGAACGCGAAGGAAAATTGCTAAGATAATATTCGCTATTACAATAGCCTTTGGTGTTGGCTGGTTACCTATTCATATAATATATCTTTACGAGGATTTTACAGGATCCGGAGATACTCTAATATTCCGTAAACGGGAAGTATTTGCTTTGTGTTTTTCCTATGGTGCCAATTCTGTGAACCCAATTATCTATACCTTAATAAGCGGTAAATTCAGGAATCATTTCAAGTCTGTGTTACTGTGTTGCTATTCACGGGAATCTAATCGAACAGTAGCCGATATGCCGGAATTGGTGGGTGATGTTTCGCCGGAAGTTGTTCCATTAAGACAAGAATATGTTAATCCAGCCAATAAAGTGACGTTACCTCAACCACGTGATCAAATACTCATTTACCCCGTCCCATCTTCATCCTTTCCCGGAAGTACTTTTAGACCGTGTGATGTGTTAACAGTTGGGCTAGACAGAAGTTTGACCACTGATGATTTAACCACAATAGTTTGACCACGATGTTTTTACATATTTATACAGAATAGATATTTATACTCATTTTTTATCATATCACTCGGCCACCACAGGCCCAAAACTATTTATTTGCTGGCAAATAAAGTGTGCCCAATATCTCATTGACTATATCAACCATAAACTTTTATCTTTAATCGATTTTAAACATGAGAATGAGCCAGGGTATATAACTTTATGAATATTAATACAAGGGAAAGGAAAATTGGGCATTTGTGTTACAGTGAGACAACACATAAAGGGGGTGGGGGTCGTTTGGGGATGCAAAGTACTAAATATGCAAGTCAGGAGAAATTGCTTTTTACTATCTAAAGCGACGGATATACAAGCTGATTCATTTGGCCGAATCAATCACCGCCGAAATTCGCCTAGTGTGTCCAGTGTCCCGATGCCGAATTTGAATTCACCCAAATCATTCGCTCGAATTAAACATGTTTATGGTCGCCTAGTGTGTACGGTTTGCCGAGTCATTCGCCAGATTGTAAAATTCATTAGCCAATCACCACTTATGTCGAGAAAGTCACACGATTTTTAAAGACAAAATGACGACTATCACTTAAACATCAAAATTCCGAGAAAGAATCGGGGGTTATTATGTTATGGGAGGAGATGAATATGGCGTAAAATTAAAAATATTCTCACCGCTGTAGATTTTATTTTATCTTTTTCTTGGTCACTGCATTATTTAATCATGTGAATTATCACATAATGTTTGATGATGCAATCGACTGGTGAATCGGGGGAAGAATTCGCCAAGTCTGTCCATTCAATCCAAAGGCGTTTTATAGCTGAGGCGCTGGGGGCGGTAGCCTCCTCGCGAAAAAATCAGCGAAGTTGAAAAAATAAAACGGGGGAAAAATGCTTAAACCGATGTGAAAAATGAAATGTACCCTAGTTAGTAGACAAAGGGCCCCTCGTCTGACAAAAGGGCCCCTCTGGCCATGGGAAAGGGCCCCCGAGTCCGATACAATCGTTTTCTTTACACTGTTACTGTCGAATCCACTACTGAATGAGGATGCAGTCGTTGCACTGGTACGAAAATCATCAATCAAGACACTCCGGGCCCCGCGAAAGAGGGCCCTCAAAAAAGTATAGCCTCCGCCATGATAAACCTTGAAACGCCCCTGAATTCAATCGTCTTTAAAGTGTCTCCTGCTTTAAAGTTTCACCTCAAAATAAAAAAAAAAACACAAAAAAGCCGAAAGTGCGCACGCTCAAATCCGAATATTCTTACCTCATTATTTACAGCTATACGGAAATTCTGTCTTAATAGTTTCGAAGTCTAAACCATTGCTAACATTTCAGGATATTAGCTGGGTTTTTTTTAGTTTTGTTTTACTAGAATTTAGAAAACAGACATAAAGGACTATTCAACGCAATCCTGACTATTGTTTGACGAATCATTATTTCAATATTTAAAGGTGCATTATGTAAATTTGCCTCTTGCAAGTCTTTATTTTGACTACAATTGTTATATAAACTATTGCCTGGGCATTTTTGTACATGACAAGCCTATAATCAAATCTCTAATGATTTAATTTTAAAATGGCGAATCGAGGTAAAGTCTCGAATAATAACTACCGCTTTTACGATAATTAAAAATTCATGCCACTTCAAACGATAACTTAGCTCAGAAAAAAAATAATTTGAATGAAACTTCTCGTATATTAATTTTGCGTTCTTTATCTTGGAACTATTATAGCAAGAACGCTAGCTCTCCGTCTAAATGCATCTTTAAGCCACTGGTTTAAACCCACTCTTTCACTTTTAAGAAACAGTGGTGAGGTCAATAACCGAAAGGTTATAACAAGATCCTGGAATGTTGGTTAATCTACAACCTCTATAACCAGCAATGACAACCAACTGTTTCCCCGTTAACAATAATTCTATACAGAAACATTTATGATAAATGTGTTTATTTTTCAACAGGAATTTTTTCTAACTTCCTAAAATATCAACTATAGAATTAAAGATAACATCCCATCTTTGATTTGGGGAAAAAAATAACCATGTTGATTTGATTGCAGTTTATTTGTTGGTGTATTTCGGGGTGATAATCTATATTTGTTGAGAACTTTCACGCCGTATAAAATGCCGTTGTATAACTGAAAGTATGTTTATCTGTCGACATTGCGTGCAGTTTTATCCCCCCCCACTCCCTAAAAAGGTGAAAAGGATTAGTAAACAATCAGGTGTCAATTGCGTTTCCTTTTACTTTTTATATTGTACTAAAATTCCGACACATTTTCTTTGAACATGGGGTTTAAATGACGTAATCTTAATTAAATTATCTCTATCAGTATACAGGCGGTTGGATGGCCGAATGGTTAGCACGTGCGCGCTGTATCATAAAGCCTGTCATTGGGTCAACTGGTGTGGTTTCGAATCCCCGGTTGTACACGGCAAGGGGTAGGATCGCATGTCAAACCTCGTGGGTTTTCTCCGGGTCCTCTGGTTTCCTCCCTCTGCCAAAGACCCCTACGCGCAAGCGACGCGCAAGCGAATTATTGAAATAAAATTATTAAACTATATGTAAATCCCGAAATGACCTCTCAATTCTTTGGCAGTCTTTTTTTTTTCGGAACTAAATTCAATTTTATTTCGATAATTCGCTTGCGTGTGGGAGCCTTTGGCAGTCTTTTTGTGTTGCGTTTCCAGGTTATTTTGGGACTAAATTCAACTTTATTTCGATAATTCGCTTTCGTGTGGGAGTCTTTGGCAGAGATCCCGGAGAAAAGACAAAGGTTAAACAGGCGACCCCATTCCTTGTCACGCACAACCGAGAAATCGAAACCACGCCATTGAATCTTCAATAGTAATATAAGGAGAGTGAGAGCAACGCGCTAACCATTCGGCTCTCCAACCCACTATTGCAGACAAAAGGAATTTCTTCCAAACTACAATTTTGTGTAAGTTTAATTCATAATAGAAATACGAGTCCAAAATAATTCAATTCCCCCAAGTATTTACAAAGTTATGATAAACTGAAATTTCATCGATCGATGCTGCTCGGGCGTAACAAGACGTCACTATCTTTCTTGATAGTTTCAATCTGACTCAACATTCTAACATGAATTATCTAACATTGATATTTTAATTTTGTTTTCTTAATTAAATGTTAAAGTTACATTATGGGATATAAGATAAAGAGATGGCAGTTCTCACTATAATAGTTAAAAACTAGATAGTGTAAAGATAATTTGCTGAAAATTTCAGTCAAATTGATTCACTATTAGCCGAGAAAAACGCGTTAGAATTTTCACATAGACTCGGTCATCATTACTCAAATTATTAATATAAACAGCATAGTCTCGATTATCCACTTGATTGATTTAATTATCAACCGCCATTAAGCGGCATTTACGATTTTAATCTGCCAACATCGAAGGCTAGCCTTGACATAAAGAGTTTATTATGGTCTGGATATGTTAATTAATGTCTAATTGATTATTTAGATAACATCTCAGGCTTAAAGAAAGACTTGTAAAAAGCAGATTTTGCTCTTGCATAATGCTATTTTAACTAATCAGTCTGCGTACATATTATATTTAGCGTATATATAAGCCGTGGGAAATTTGATATTTTAACGGAAATGCAAATGACGCATCAAGCTTTTAAAGTCAACCAGACGTCGTCCTAACGTCCTCTCTTTTCTCTTTTGTTTTATCTTCATGATTCGTTGGTTTATACTTGAATTTTCCTTGATATAAATTTATTAATATATACGGTAGTATATTGTCAATCTCAAAATGTATTATTTAAAAAGTGTGAAGTTTTGGGATCTTTGGTTGTATGTAAAAAAATATAAACATAATCTGAACCCAATACCTATACCTTTCCTGACTTTGAAAATACACACTTTGATGGGAAGCGGAAAACCTTGTACCTTCATTCAAAATCCTGTAGAAAGGACATGAATCCATTATAGTTTAGTAAAATTGTTTTTGTTTTTATTGTTTAAACTACTAATATAATAATCAACGCAGCTAAGTCATTTTATATATGATGGTGTCATTTATTGGTATGATTTTTTATACTATGCAATTGTTGTTGTTGGGTTTGTTTTGTTTTCACTGCAATGTGTCAGGAAATCCACGAATGTTTACATATAAATACAGAATGTGTGATATATTTTAAAATTATAAGAAATTAATAAAATCATTTGACTAAAACTATGTTGGATTTGTTTTCTTTTATTATTAAAAACAATTACAAATATACATGTTGATACTCGCCATTGCGTTTATTGTCAATACTTCTGATTGATGTTCGTTGTTTATTAAAGATTTAACGTCCAGGGGCCGGTTGCTCAAAACTAAGTTATTTTAACGATCCGTTAAACTAACGGATCACTATCTTTCACGTGTCGTTTGTTAACGGTCCGTTAAATTTCTGTTGCTGGAAAGTCAATTTCATTATCCGTTAAAGTTAACGGGCCTTCAAGCAACAACCTTTCTCTCCGTTAAAGTTAACGATCCGTTTACTCCATGTTAACGGATCGTTAAAAGTTAACAGAGCTTTGAGCAACCAGCTCAAATATGATATTATAGACAGGTTGATTTAAATCCGTGTATATTAAGTCACCTTAAAACTGGCAAAAGGGTGGGCAATCTTCTCCCTTTGTCATAATTTAAAAAAAAACAAAAACGGTGAAATCATGATATCCAACTGATCAATTTTGGCGTTATTAGTGCGAGTAAAAAAAACCTAGGGAAAAAAAATCCGCTTACTTTATCTGGAAAAGCGAAATGCTCGGGATACAAACGGTTAAAAGTTAGTTAACCGTTAAAAGTCCTTTAAGTCGGTTCAAAACGCCATCGTTTAAATGTTAAATATTAGGGTTACTTTCTTGCGAGTAACTCTTCCCTGATAAAAGTTATCTGAAAAGAAAAACACGAGCCAGCAGCAACACAGTACAAATCAATTAAAGCGAGAATTACATATTTTTTCTAAGAAAATCAAAACATAATAATCATTTCTATGCCTTTTGTTCAAAGGGTCGTCAACTCACTGTTATATATCATAGGCATTATTTCCAACGGTTGAAAATCCTTCAAGAAGGAAATAATAACAACATTACCTCTCTTGTTTTTCTATTGCCCCATGGAATAGATATGTTCAAACGTTTGAATTTGAAATTGAAACTGATATTTTTGCCAATTTTGTAACTGGCAATATTGAATGAAAGGATTAATAGGGTTATTATTTTAAAAATATGAAATTGTAGCTTTAAAACAAATTAAAACATTTATGATAATAATAATACAAGGCTTTAACTTTCTAGACATGAATTAAATTAAAATGATTGATATGAATAATGGTTGTGTAGGTCCCTATTCTTTTTGTCATTATTTTCCCCCACAGAGAGCTGAACTGCCATACTGTCCTACAACAATAGTTCCTTCATTTGTAACTAGATATTATGTAGTTCTCTATCTTAATGTCAATTTATTCTGATATTATTTAATCATTAAGCTGGCTTAACCGTCAACCTGGTCTACATAACCAGTTATCTTTTCATGACTAGTGCTCCTTTTCGCAACCAATAACTTAACAGTACTTCCCGATCCTGCTATGAACTTTGAGATCGCTTCATAAATTTTATATTGACATATTCCGAGGGAGCGTGGGGGGGGGGATAATTCCCGATTCTGCTATGAACTTTGAAATCGCTTCATATAAATTTTATATGACATATTCCGAGGGAGCGTGAGGGGGTATATTTTGAGGGTATATTGAAGTCTGGCTTCTTCCATTTCGCGTCGAATTGTTTACACGCAATTACGACATGTGGTCGCATTCGCACTACACTCGATTATATTTATGTTCGGTAGTTAAATCTTTACTTTTCAGTCTTGTGATTAACCTGCATATTTTGGACGATGGGTGAATAACTCTTTCTTTACAACTAGATCGTTATTTAATTTGAATCTCAAAGTGTTAAATTCCTGAACGCCAAGGCTTTGGTCTCACAGGGGCTTAGTCCTTTGCGAGCCAAGGGGGGTGTGGGGGGATGGCCTAGTGGTCTAGAGTGTCGCGCTTCGACCTCTAGCTGGACGGTCACCTCTGGCTTGCGGCTGTGGTTTCGATTCCTGTTGTGAACGTATGTGGCATGGAGATAGGGGCGCCTTCTCAACCTATTGTGTTCCCTCCGGGCACTCTGGTTTCCCCCCACTGCTAAAGACACCTACGCGCAAGCGAATTATTGAAATAAAATTGAAACCATATGTTAGTCTCAAAATGACCTAGTTTGTATCGAGTGGACGTTAAAGCCCATTTCTCTCTCTCCCCTTTGCGAGTCAGATTGACTGCAGACTCATTGCCTAGGCTACTATGCCAACATGGGATGGTATCCATGTAAATTCTACAGTTACGGTTTTAATGTGAGGTTGGCTGGCCGTCCCCCCTCCGTCAGCCCCAGTGACATAATTGATTTTCATTTTCGTTTGCTTTGTTACATTTGTAGTTCACATATCTGCTCTTTAATAGATGATATAAACATGATTCACGCATTGTCTCCGCCCAAGCAACCCAAGGTTGCGACATATTACCCTTTGCTCCAATGTGTGCCCCCATCCCTTTCGACAAAATCCTGGATCCGGGCCTGAAAATATTATCGGGATAGCCCTTTAACATCATTGCTAGGGCTTATGTCATAGTGTGGGTTTAATAGAAGTCCATGGGGCTTGATACGAAAATGCCTTGTCAGTAATCTGATACTGACCTTATCTTATGTCTTTACATAGGTGGTTTTATTTGCTCCCCAGCACATGCCCGCCAGGGATCTCATTACATTCAGAACATTTGTTTCTCTTTAAACAATATTTATAATATGTGGTATAAAAGTCATTTTGCGATCAAAGGTTCGCTTCGTTTTTAAGTTTTCACTTTATATCGCGGCAATATCTATACCTTTTACACTGGTCGAAATTATACCGCCGATTAATTAGGTATTATTGACAGAATGCTAGCAGGGGCGGAATGGGCCGTCGGGCGATCACCGAAGGGTCGGTTGAACGATCGTTCGAAGAGCCGGTCGGACAGAAAATGAAAAAAAAAATTTTTTTGTCCAATTCGTCTAAAAAACAACCTTTTTCTGCTGAACATTATATGGGAGAAGGGGTATTGGACCGACCATGGAGCCATGATGATCATATTGTATGTGGCTGGTGGCTTTAACGGGCCACCACGCCATCACTGGAGTCTGGAATTGGCTGGTATAATAGACTTTCTGGACTGGGTATGCTGTGTGTGGGTCAGAATTCGGAATCCTGCAATGGGGATACGAATTTCAACCGATTCACCCGACACTGTCTCCCGCAAATTTACTATATAATTATTAAGTCGCCTGCACCCTGTTTGTGTGGATACGCCAGAATTCAAAATTAAAAAGCAGCTTTTATGATTTTCATTTTCGTCACTCTGTACCAATGTGTTTCGTGGCCTTCCATCACAGGAGGAACCAACTATCGCTCCCAGCAACAAAAATGGGACATTTGTCAATGAAAATATTCCTGCTGATTCAATATTTCTAACTGGTTAGTCAAAATTTTCTCAACTAATCCCATTTTTCAACCAGTTAAATCCTCTTCACTCTTGGCGATACAATGACAATACTTGCTTAATAATACTTGCAGGTCGTGGTTTTGGCCAAAGTTAATAGATTTATGAAATTTATATCGATTTATGACAGAGATTATAATCAGATATTGCACCAACTCGAATATATTTGAGGTTCATTTTTCAAAAATGTCCAGGGGGAGAGTCCCCACCCCCACCCACCACCCTACCCCCCGGGCTCCTCGGTCAGTAAAAGATGTCGCTCCGACACGGGAGCCCGGGCCGGTTCCCGGCCCCAATCCGCCCCCGAATGCTAATCTCTGATGCTATTGCATGTGGCTTAAATAGGCAGGTCACGTCAATACAACGATTTCTGCTCCCTCGATCAGAGGGGGGTTGGGATGGCTTAGTGGTCTAGAGTGCCGCGCTTCGACCTCTAGTTGGCCGGTCACCTCTGGCTTGCGAGCCCTGGTGTGAGCGTATGTGGCATGGAGATAGGGCGCCTTCTCAACCTCGTGGATAAGGTAAATCTTGTCTGCCCTCTGTTTGACAGCTTTTCCGGCAGTCCATTTTCAAATTTTCCGGGGGTGGGGGTGGGGGCTACCATCTGCGACGATTCCTTACTTTGGCGATCGTGGGTGGGCTTCGTTTGACACTTTATCTCAACGATCAGTGCCTGAAATACTGCCAGACTGTCATGATGTCACAGACCAAACTAGCAGCTGTATATTTTCTCTGAAAGATATCTGTGAAATAATACAAATTAAATTAACAGAAAAAGTCCCACAGAGACTACGTTTCGAGGAAAGGTGGCCATAGACAGCTGCTTATCCGGGACTAGTCTTGATGATGATCATTGTTGCCTTCAAGAAATCTTATCTACATTACCTTCCCTGCGCTGAAAATCGACATGGTTTATACTGTCTGATCTCAACGATTCAAGCCAGCCACGCACATGCTTTACTGCAGCCTATCCGAAAGGAAAGCCTCGATACTGACCAACCTTAATAAGGCTCTAGAATCCTTGAAGAAATCTTATGACACCATTATTTTCAATTGTGAAGTTCACGCGATTTTCGGCAACGTAACGAAATTGAGGGCTGTGGATTATAAATATGATTCAAGCCATTCAATACTCGAGACAAACTAGGTCATCTCAATTTTATGGTTCAATTTTATTTATATAATTCACTTGCGCGTAGGGGAAATTAGCAGTCGGATGTAACCGGAGGACACCAAGGTTGGACAGGCGATTCCTCTCCTTGTCACGTACAACCAGGGAATCGAAACCATCAAGCCAAATATGAAAAAGATCGATTAAAAACTACAAACTTTATCACGTTCACATGTAAGGTTGTTTTTTTAGGGGAACGAAATATCGTTAGAATTCGTCCTCATATGACCCTTATTTTCCAAACCAAATTTGAAAGAAATCCGTAAAAATCTATATCTGCTATCGCGTTCACAGGGTTTTCGCAAAGGGGGCATGACGCTGGTATGGCAAGTCGAGGAAGGATAAAAATCAATAGAGTTCATTCTCGCATGACCTTAATGCCTAAAAAAAAAAGTATTCGCTACAGCATTCACAGTTGCCTACAAAACGATTAAGGGTCATGGCATTGTTTAGAAATCTTAGAAGCTGTAATTCTCCTTGCAGGCGCGGATCCGCCCCACCCCCACCCCCAGCCCCAGTGACAAAGTTGATTTTCAGTTTCGTTTGCATTGCTACTGTTGTAGTTCACATATCTGCTCTTTAATTGATAGATGATATAAACATGATTTTCGCATTCTCTCCGCCCAAGCAATTCTTAAGGTTGCAGCGTATTATTCTTTGCTCGACAAAATCCTGGATCCGGGCCTGCCTTGACAGGTGGTAACATTTCATTCATTCAGGAGGGCTTGTCACGTGACTGGTTGTTTACATTAACATGTATTAATGTGAACTATATAACAGGCGATATTGTGACAGTTTAATGAGACAAGGAATTAGTCGGGATTAAAGGGTGACCATATAAATGACATGTAACGCAACGAAATATTTGGACATTCGATAATGAAACACCAACAATCATGCTACAGGAATGATAAGAATTTGGCAAAGGATACTACTTCTTGTCCATATAGATAGCGGAGCGGTGGCGGCGCTAGGAATTTGCAAGTGTAACAGATGCTTCCTTAGATATAACCCGGCAGCGCTATTTTATTCGGCACTTGATTAATAACCAATGGAAAGGAATAATTAACATTATCTAGTGATTCGGTATTCACAATGTAGGACTTTAACTCCATTTTATTTTCATTTGTACAACTTATTTTCACTGTCTTGCGCTATCAATGGCTGCATATTTTGAAAGGTAATTAATTTGTGCGAAAATTCGTTAAAACGGGTCTTTATGATTCTGACCGCCCCTGTCAGCCAACAATCAACCCCATAGGGAAGGGTCACACATTTTCGAATATTGAAAATCATGAATTATGTTTTGCAGTTAATATCAGACAAGGAATTTAGATCTACATATAATCGAGAAGGAAGGAGTTTGATCTAAACGCCTCCTAGTTAGAGATGAGTCTACCACTGGCTTGATTTGGAGACCTCCTGGTTCATTAGTTATACAACCACCAATCAAAAAACTGTCACATTACCCATTTTGTTATGGACGTTAAAATAGAGGATACATTAGGTATCAAGTCTCTTGCTCTTCTTATTGATCCAACCTTTCCTATTAAACCTTTCACTAACAACATAATAGCATTCCTGAAGCAATGATCCGAGAAATCCCTCTCTGCCCATTGCTGGATTAGCTTCTGATACTTGAGCTATGGAGATAGTGTGTGTATTCTTCCCGTTCAATCAAATCTATCCCATGTACAGGAAACTGACAGCCTTTCGTTTACTATGGAGTCTTCCCTAAAACTTTGAACAGTGATTTAAGGTATTAAAAACGGTGAAAGTATTGTTCGTCTCCATACAGTATTGTTTCCATTGTATTCTTGTTGATAGCTTCCTTTGTCACACAATTAGTTTTCCTGCAATATTCTGTTATGCACTGCTTAACTGCGCATCATAAAATCGTGAGCCATGACGTAACGTTATGTTAACATAATTTGGTCCAATTTGGAGCTTTGTTTCAAATTTAACGATTTTGTTACGCAGTAAGCCATTGGTTGTTAATGGGACTATTAATTTTCTCTATTTACAACAGTGAGTAGTAGGAGCTCTAATCAAACGGAACACTGTGAGGAATATACATAATAGAGACTTTTGGGAAGCGTCAATTCCTGGTTCGTATCCATTTTGCGTGTGGCGTCATCAATGTGTGTTTATTGCTCATACATGTTACAGCACATGAATACTCAGTGCGCATCGAAAAAACTTATATCGTATAACATCTTCATCTTTTTACACTCCGTTTTGCTACTTTAGAGTGTATATTTATCCCGGAACACTAAGGTGTATATTTGATGTGATTTTAACCAGCTTATCCAGACCAAAATTCCACTCTCGCTAGCATGCGATGTTTATTATATACTATTCAAAAAAGGTTACGTGCCCTTGGCATGCTACAGATAGGCACAACACAGGCGGTTGTGGCGCGGACGATGAATATTTCTCAGTCTGTCATAAGCAGGCTATGGTCCAGATACCGTGATACACAATCTGTACAGGACAGACCACGCTCAGGTCGACCAAGGGTGACAACTCAAGCCCAGGATCGATTTATCCGTACCTTGGCCTTGAGAAATCGTGTCATCACAGCAAATCAGATCTGCGCTCGTCTTCAAACAGACACTGGTGTGAGAGTGAGTGGCCAGACGATTCGGAATCGACTGCATAGGGGTCACCTTCGCGCCAGACGTCCTCGCGTGATCCCTTGTTTGAGAGATCATCACATTCAGGCAAGACGTCGTTGGTGTAGGGATCGTCAACACTGGGATAATCGACGCTGGAGCAATGTGATGTTTTCAGATGAGTCAAGGTTCACTGTTGATTTTTTGGATAGACGTAGGAGGAAGTGGCGTCGTCGAAACGAGCGCTTCCAAGACGTTAACGTCATCAGACATGATCGATTTGGGGGTGGTTCTGTTATGGTGTGGAGAGGCATCACTGTTGCTGGAAGAACGGCTTTACATGTTTTTGCAGGGCGTGTTACAGGCCAGTACTACCGGGACAACATCTTGGCAGTCCATGTTGTACCGTTCGCACGACGTCATGGCCGCCGTTTCATCTTCCAGGATGACAACGCAAGATGTCACAGGGCCAGGATCGTTACAGGTTACCTCCAACAACAGAACATCACCACATTACCTTGGCCAGCACTGAGTCCCGACCTCTCCCCCATCGAGAATGTCTGGGACATGCTTGGACAGAGGTTACGTCAACGTCAACAACGTAATGCCAATGTCCAAGAACTTGCTGCTGCGTTGCAACAGGAATGGGACAATCTGGACCAAAATGACCTTAGACGTCTCATTAGGAGTATGCCACGTCGGATCAATGCTTGTTTGGCAAACAGAGGAGGATTTACCCGTTACTGACTTTGTTGTGATGCTGTGGTAACTTTGCTGTTTGACCCCGGGTATCATTTTACCCTTATAATGGTCAGTCTGTGCCTTACTTAGTCTAACGATCATTTGGAATAAATCGATGAATGTGAACTTCATTTCATTTTGTCATTTGTTTCTTCGTCATTTTCATTAGGTGACTTTAATAACACTTAAAAATCAAATATCCCCTACTTTTTTTGAATAGTATAGATTTGAATCCGATATGCTGCTCAATGCCCATTGATGACTGAATAAATCAAAAAGTGGATAATCCAGACTAAGATTTTTTTTTATCGTACCGACTTAAGCAATGGTGACCTAACATCCAATTACTAAATTCTCGGTTCAGAGTGAATCAATTTTACGGAAATTTGTAACAAATTCCCTTTATATTATCCAGTTTTAACTATTATAGTGAGAACTGCTAACTCTTTATTTAATCTGTCATAATCCCCTCGTGGCAAAATAATATAATACCCCCCCCCCCTTTATAGATCAATGACATGAAATGAAATGGGGTTTAACGTCCTACTGCTCTGCTGGGACTGGTCTAATGAGGACGAGTAAACGCCATACAGTGTTCTATGGGGAAAATTTTGATGGGCAGCGGCAATATGGCACACCCTTTTATCGAATTCCGACTGCCTGGAGATTTTTTTTACATAAACGTAGGCAAATGTATACATGGGACCTCAGTTTTTGTCCCATCCGAACAAGAAGACAACTGTCGGGCCCTCTGTCCTGCACCATTGACAAGGGGAAACATCCGATGAACTTTCTTGGCCAATGCAGGGATCGAATACGCGGCCTCCTGGCTAGTGAACCAGCGTCTTACCAATTAGCCACGGTGCACCCCCTCCCCACTCCGCCCCCATAATAGAGAAGTTGATTCTCTAAAAAAATTAGTAAATGTATTTTCGGATACATACAAATGAAGGATTGCATTGGTTCAGCTAGTCAAAGAGTGTTCCAAATTTAGAGGAAAAAAGCAGTCTAATTGGTGTAAATTCAGTAAGCGGGTGCTATATGTCCAAATGGTAACATGAACAAATTAATCATGTGTCACCCGCATTCCTGCCAAAGTTTTGAAAGTTAGATTGTGACTGTTAGCTATTATTACTTTGGGAAGACATAAACTCCTCGTTAAGATGTTTCAGGAATGCAAAAGGTACGAGATCAGTGCTCTTTACTGACACATGTCTTGAACTTGTAGCCTTTCTTATAGTCTAAGTTATCAAATTATGTTCTTATCAGATTCATTCTCTATTTTAAAACATGTTAAGAACTATTTTAAGATCATCAGTTGCAATAACTACATTAATGTCATTATTTGTAAAACACTTAATAAATTCATTGATAAGGTTTTTAACAGGATTTTTGTTTTTATCTGTGTGTTAATCTAAAGATTTGTGTACTAAAATATCATACATAGGTTTAGTAGAGGTACAAGTTAAAGATTAATATCATGAAAGGTCGGTTATCTTTAACGTCGTTTTCAACTGAAACTTCCCTTGTTTGTGTACCGACTGATAATGTTTGGTTTTAGATCATATAGCCGACATCATTCCTGACAAAAGTGGAGTAGCTTATACGTACTTCCCCGTCGTTTTATGTTATCAAAATAGTTAAAATAGTAGAATGCGCCTGGAGACAAAGGAAGCATCAAAGGAGCCCGTATGATTACACTACTGATAACTTCCGATCTCAGGACTTTGAGTTTTGGTCAATCTGATTCAAATACAGATCTATATTTCATTTAGTTTTTTTTATACTTTCCTTGACCTACACTTCATGAAGATCCAGTACCGGACTGGTGGGCCTTCTCCCCCCTCCCCCTCCGCTGGAAAATTTTGAAAATTGACAACCGCAAACCCATTTACCAAGCTTTTCAGACCAAAGCTTCCCATCTTTTCGTTCTCCTGTCCTGTGTCCTGTCCTCGCCTGCCTTCCCCCCGCCTCTTTCTTTCTCTTTTCTTTTTCTTTCTCAGTTTTCTTTTTTCTTTATAGGCTCAGGCCCACCTTTTTTAATGAGCTTAGGCCCACCTGTCACGGTCAGGTGGACAGCTAGACCCAGTTCGGCAGTTGGTGCAACAGGTCACGTTAAAGGTCATACGAGCGGCTTTTGAACGTATGGCGTCAGACATTTGATTAACCAATCAGCATTGATGTTACTAGCGGATTACCCACCTAAAGCTCGCTGTAACATACCGTTTCATTGGCTAATATCTAACACCATTCTGGGGCCTATTTCACAAAATTTTAACTAAGATAAGATCTGAATTTTAGTTATTTGATTGGACAATATTAGATTGATTGTAGTTCTTAGCCAATCAAAATTGAAGTATCTGCTAAAATTTGGATTTTAGCTTCAGTTAAAATTTCGTGAAACAGGGCCCAGAACACGTCAATGATCACTCGTCCAGATCTTAGTGTAGTAAAGATAAGTAAAACAAAATTTTAAACTATACAAACGAAACGAAATAGGATCTATGTTTTTTGGGGTTTTTTTTTATCAGATTGGGGTTTGGGTTATAAACATGCATTTCAAGTTTCATCAAAATCAGATCTTTGGGAGATAAAACCTATATTTTAAGTTTCGTCAAAATCGAATAAAAATTGTGACCTGTAGAGTTTCCACGAATAAATTGTGGACGGACGTCCGATCGAACAGGGGCTACGACAATATACGTCAGCTGATCCAGTAAGATATGCAATAAAGCCTCTTATTGGTCAAAGCAATATTTTGGTCATTTTGAGAGTAACATATTGTTATTTTTTCTATGATCAATGAGTAATGCTAATGAAAAATATCAAATTTACTGTGGTGTACAATACAATAGAATTGCAATGAAATATATCTAAGCTTGCGTACCATAAAACAAGAAATGGATGCTTGTAAAATAAATTAATGTGTTGAATGTGACATTAATTTCAATAACAATAAGCATTTGGGGTATTTTCCCTCAATGGTATATGTTAGGCTATTCCATTTCATGGATAACATAAAGCTAATATCAATATACGATAAACAATACAGTTAAAGGAACCACCTATATTTCAGAATCAAAAGAGCAAGATACTGTATTGTGGATCGTTTTTATACCATTTGAATTTCAATACACATGTACATGTATTAGTATTCTCAAGATTAACATGTCATAATGCTAGGTTCCTACTGGCGCTACTATAGGATTGTCTCAATAGCGTAAACGATCTGGTTATGTGCAGATACGTTCTGATACATTTCGATACGATCAACATGATTACACTATATTACTACAAGACCCAATAGGATCATCATCATTAGTCCACGATAGAAACCATCATTTCTATCGCAGTGCAAATCGTGAGTGGGAACCTAGCATTATTGAGAAACAAAATAATCTAGGGGGTTAGCGCTAGAATATTATAAGTGTTCTTAATATCACTACTTTTTGATGAAAACAGAATATCTAGGAGAGCAGTTTTGTACATCAAAAATACTGTTATTATAGTTCTTCCAAACATCTTTATTTTGAAAACACACAGTACCTCCTGCCCGCTTCTCCTGTGGTTCCTGAAACAAATGTAGCACGCATAATCGTCTCCACCTTTACAATGTCAACATTATATGAATATGTCATTATACAGGTTTATGTTGTTAAAGATACATTGTTTTGGTACAACTGAAGACTCTTTTATAAAAGGGTACATGGGGCGTCGATTCTCCATCCAGGGGTTAAGTGAGAGGGGTGCATTGCGTCATGGTATTGAATTTTTGCGTCCCCTTGAGGTTTTGTGCCCCCAAGCAAAAAAATCGCATCGTTTCAATATGGTTTTCAAAATTATAATCATGATGTTTCACCAGTGTCAAAGATATACCGTGGGTCACATATGCTACAAATCGACTCGAGCATGTCCCATATAGCCCAATATAAATCTTGTGTTATGGGCGGATCCAGACAGGATCTTGTTCCTCGTGCAAAATCACGGGTCACCACGCTCCTATCTTTATCCGAGACAAGACACTGTTACCAGCCATGCCCTCCATCTGCACCACAGACAAGTTGAAAATCCTCAGATACTTTCTTGACTAACACTGAGATCGCAACCCTGGACCATCATGTTATTGATCCCAAGCCAGCACCTTACCCACCGAGCTATCAGTGATCTCAAGTGGTCGTAATTACGAAATTCAACTTACCTCTCTATTGATATCTCCGATACACACCCAGTTACCAACATCTCTGGTAATGGCCCACTTAGAATGATCTTTTGTTTCTTTAAACTGGATTCCTTCCGGTAGTGAGATGTCTTTAACATTTAACACCTATAACATATAAATTTGTGCAGATGGACAGTCTTGCAAGAAACAGTGTCTAGTCATTCGGATAAGATGACAAATCTTATGTAATAATCTAATTGGTTTTTGTCCTGTAGTGTCATGAATTTGAATGTAATTGGGGCAAAACTCAACTCTGCGAGATGCATGCGCTCGAAAAATTATGAATCGACTGAACTTTATAGATTACAGAAGATTAAAAACTGAAATCCAACTGGGAAAATACAAAATCCAGAAATATTCTTCCCATATCCTAATGAACAGTCTCACTGAGTTTAAAAACATTCCATCAGTAAATGTATCACGTTCACAAGTTTTCTAACGTTAGAATGTAATGAGGAAATAATCCTAAAATATGTGATAGAAACAGTTCAAAGTTTGATAAAAAAAATATATATATTGCTGAACCGACTGCCGGAGATTGGAGGCAGAAGATGACAACCATATTAAATGTTGGCATACAATTTAAGACGGTTCATCCATATGTCAAGATGGACAATTTAAATTTTCTATCAGTAACCTACATCATGAAATCTGAATCATTTTAAACCTTGTGTAGCAAATGAGATTGGCTTGATTAATCAGTGGCCATGTATTATTGTCACCTGCTAACTTTATCCGTCATCCATCTTTCCAGTACTCGTTGTATGGACACTCTGTATGTCAGAGTATTTCCTCATTTACTCTGTGATAAATTACCAATATAAAAATTTAGGCGTGTGAATAATTCTTTATTATTTCCCTTCAAGTAAAATAAAGTATTCAAATTGGCAGAAAACTATTTTACTTGGGCCTACCTGAAAACTGTCCGAACAGTTGGAAGGTAATTTTCCTCTTCCATTCTGCCAGGTTTCTGCGAACATGCCAGACTTAAAATATGGAGCAAGCCAGGCATCATATAAGTCTTCAAAATAAATAAATATACACATGTATAAATTGTTGAAATTGGTCAATCAGAAGGAACATAAATATGAATATGTGTTGGCTGAAAGATAAAGTTATTTTGCTTAATCATAATAAATACATACTCGATGAAAATCATTTCTTTTTTAAAAACTATTAAATAAGACCAAATATGCTTATTTCATTTAATAAATGTCACTGCAAAGGACTTCACCATGTTCCATCAATGATCGACAAGGCTTATTTATCTAATAAATGTCACTGCAAAGGACGGCACCATGTTCCCATCCATGGATAGTTCTCAAACAATCAAAACTAAGACTACTGTTGACGACAAAGTGCACCAGCCTTGCTGATGACATGCCTAATGCAACTTCTGGGTGTTTAAATAAGACCTACAAAATTAAGAAAGTTACCTATCTTAACATTTCCACCCCCACCCAGAAGACGGACAGAAAGGAACATTGGTGTACCAGTCATAAAATCGACAAATTTAAGTTCAGCAACCCGATGCCATTCCAAACATGTTGTGCTTTAGTCACAAGGAAAATAAAATGTTGAAATGGTTAATTGGAAATTGGAAAAAATTGTTTTGAACAGGAGACTATTCTAAATTTAAGTGAACTACATATGGACTAGAGATGTAACACGTAGTGTACTATGATGTCACACATACCGTTCTACAGGTTTTTTTAAAAGGACAAGAACATTTTAATTATCAGAATTGTATACAATAATATCTTGTTTACATGAACCTTTCCGTTAAAGAATAAGTCCAGCCATGGTATTGAGCATTTCAAAATATTGGGGGAGCATTAAAAATCCCAAAATACGGAAATTAAATAGGATTTTTGCTGATGCCCCATTGGACATTTCCATCAAGTTTTATTATAGTGATAACTTTGCCCTGTATGGACTTCATAAGATTTCATAATTTAAGGCCTGAATAAACAATCACAGCAAATTTATAAACATTCCACTTTTCTTTTGTGTGGTGTTTTCAAGCTTTAACTGCAAAACTAGAACGGTGGAGGGTGGGTGAGAGAGAGAAAGGCGGAGAGAGGGGGTATATCTACATGGCAAAAACTTGGCGACAGTTTGCAATGTAAAAAGATACAGAAGAACGGCACCAATAACAAAAAAAAACCAATAATAATAACTCCAATAACCAATGATTTAAGCCAAAACTATATATCACACCTCTTTCAAAATTACAGAACTTTGCAAAACTGTGAAATTGTGTTCCACCACTTGAAGAGAAAGCAGCCATGTTGTTCCATGGTGGAGATTTAACATGTAAGCCTCCAAAAGCCTTAACCATATTTGGATTGTCTTCAGCAAATTGTGGTGGCATGTATTTATCATAAAACTTGGGATAATTATACAAATACTGCTCTCCTGAAATATAAAATAAATGTTAAACATGTATTATGCAAGAGCTAAATATAATTATTGCAAGTCTTTATTTAGGCTTCAGATGTCATAGAAATTATAAATTAGATCTTTATTTACATAACAAGCACAAAACCAACTCTGTAGATCCACGGGTGGCTTGGATTCAGCTTGGATTTAAACGGGATTTCGTTGACTGATTTAATTATAAATGACGTCGTTAGAGGAGATTCACCGTTACGTTGACGTCATACTCCCGGCTAAATGATAGAGTGTACGAGGCCACGCCGCTGTTGAGCGAGATCTTAACAAATGACATCTAACCTATTTAAAGTGCAATATATTAAACACAGATAAAGACAAATTATACAATACCCGGAGACCGTGTGATGACTACATAGGCGTACGGGCTCGACGACAGTTAGAGGGGCAGAACCCAAATTGCCCGAAAAATTTTCGGGTTTACAGACGCCCCCTCCTCCTCAAGAAAATTTTGGAATATTCGACGGCCTCACCCTCCCGGGGAAAAAAAATTGAAAATTTAACCACCGCAAATGCGCTTTCTGCTATTCTAGAACGTGTAAGTAACTCCGAACGTATCCAATGGTTTTGTAACCGATATCCCAGTCCGAATTCCAACCATCCAATACAAATACTAATCGATGTCCGAAAATGTCGCACAAAGTAGAGTGGCTCCAGACAAAATGTTTTAATCCATCGTCAACTCAGTATTCGGGTTATTCAATTCAAAGCAATGTAAAATTAGTGTTTAATTAGGGCTCAAGGACAGCTAGGGAAGCAAAACTAGAAATGTCCGAAAAATTTCAGTTTTACAGACGGCGGGGCTGACATTGTATAGATCTATCTAGAAAATTTTGAAATATTTGACGGCCGCAAACACGTCTTACTGTTATTCCATAATATTATGTCCTATATTCAATTGATTTAATGCATGCTCAAAATACAAGTAAGAATGAAAATTTAATCTCTCACTCATGGTCTCATTTTGTCCAATTGGTATAAAAATCCAAAAAGGCAAAACAACAGACATTTGATGACAACAGACACAAGACAGCAGAGATTACCTAGGTGGAGTTAACGCCTGTCAATCAAACGATCAGCCATATGAAAAGGTGAAGATGGAATTCAATCCCATTTCTAGTCAAAAATTACACTGGTGATAACTATGTTCAGTATAAAGTAATCTGACTGAAATTTTCAATATATTCTTCTTTCATCATCTATTTTTAAACTGTTATAGTATAGCAAGAATGGCTAATTCCTTATAAAATCTCCCGTAATGTATATTTAAGTATACTGAAGAAACAAAATTGTTAAAGGTCACAAAATAAGAGAAGGTCATTATCAGATTGCCATTTTTTAATATCAAGACCTCCATACTGTATCATAATATGGCTAAAATATAAGCTTGTATTTCTTCGGAATACATTCAGTAAAGTGTAAGACAATAAGGAATTCATTAATAGATTTGCAATTCCATGAAAGTTTATTGATCTTGGTGTTATATAGTATCACCTCAATAGCAAAATGATCGTGATCGATTATAAAAATGCATTTAATAACAAGTATGATTGTACTATGGACCAAGTTGTTGGATGAAATGCAAAAATCTTATTCCACAAATGGATGCAGAATTGTTCAAAGAAAAAAGACGTCAATTTCCACGTCGACCGGACTTGAATTGACGGACCCATAGGTTTTACGACGACCGTCACCCCAAGAGGAATAAGAACAAGCTGTGTAGTGGTTAGTGATCTGTTCCTGGTCCATGCTTTAGTTCTCATTATTCTACTAGAATAAATGCAGACTTGGAAACATGAAACTCAAAGACTGCTCTGGGCTGCACAAACCCTTAACTTCGGACTGAAAGGACTTTCCATGTTGAACTGAATGTTTAGATGATTATTTGGCATGATTTTAATTGTTAACACGTTTCAACAGATGTAGTGTTACAAATTCCAAGTTCAAACAGCATTAGCGGTTGACAAGAAGATTCATAGCTTGCTTGAGCTACTTCGGCATTTTACGATTTAGTCATGTGACTAACTCAGAACCAAATAAATTCATTATTTACAGTTACAAATACTTAAAGGTAGCTAACATTAAATTATTGGGTGGATCTCGGTTTTCATGTGGACGTATATTGTCGTCGTCGCTGTCCGCCCGTTCGTCCACACGTGGACACTCTACAGGTCACAATTCTTATCCGATTTCGACGAAACTTGAAATATAGGTCTATCTGTTCTCCAAAAGATCTTGGTTGCTTTCGATATTGGCAGGGATCGGATCGAAACTTCATGGATTATGCACCCTGATTGCATGAAAAATCACGTTTTTATCTTGTGGACACTCTAGAACTCACAATTTGGATCCGATTTTGATGAAACTTAAAATGCATCTTTATAACCAAAACATCTTGGTTCCTATCGATATTCGCGCACATCGGATTGTAACTTGTCGAATTATAACCCCTGATTGTACCTAAAAGTCGCATTTTAGTCCGTGGTCCCTCTAGAGTTCATAATTTTTATCCGATTTAAAAAAAAACCAAAAAACCTTTGAATGTATCACCATAATGTTGATTGAGTTCGAGTTTCGTGAAAATCAAACCTGAACTGTCAGACAAAATGGCCATCCCTTGTACGTAAATAGCATATTATATGGTATATCAAGGTTGTGGACCCCCTAGAGGCCACAATATTGTGATCCGATTTTGGATCTTGGTTCCTTTTAATATTCGCGCATATCAGGTCGTAACTTCCAACTGTATGGTCCTTAAGTGTACGAAAAAATCACGTTTTTAGCTTTTGGTACCTCTAGAGGTCACAATTTGTATTTTATTGAAAACAAAAACGTTTAAATATTTCATTTTTACACCCAAATAACGGCTGAGTTCTAATGTGAAAATCGGAGCAAAGGTACCGGACAAAATTAACGTCCCTCGTATGCAAATAGTTTAAATATATGGTATATCAAGTTTGTGGACCCTCTAGAATTCACAATTTCTATCCGATTTTGATGAAACTTGAAATATATCTTATAACCCACACATTTTGGTTGCTTTCGATATTCGCGCATACCGGATCGTAACTTCCTGAATTATGTTCTTTGAATGTACGAACACTTGCTTTTTGTTTAACTTGTTCTCTATCCATCTCTTTCAAAATTTGAGAGTATCCTGGTTTTATTACAACCATGCTCTACAAGTACAACTCACTGGCTGTGACCTGAGGTATTTTTGTAATCTCTTTCTTAATGTAACAACACAAAAACAGCACAGGTCATGTAATAACATTTGATCCAACAAGCATAGTGCATATACTAGAAAATGAAATAAATACAAAAAAATTACGAAAAGTTGACTTTTCCTCAAAAGTTATGATCTGTTGTAAGACTACATACCTATCTTGTCAATGGTCGTATAATTAATTGTGATACATAAGAAGTTCTGACCATAAACTGTTGCACTCTCTGGCCAGGTGTAAGATTCATTTTTATGTGGAGGGTATTTAGGTACACTGTGTACCAACCAATAGCCTTGACTTTCATCACTTGCTATCACACCTATAATAAACATACTTATAAATAATTGTAATAATAAACATATACTACCATTTACAAACGAGGACTGGTTGAAAAGTTAAAGACCTGCACAAAATCCATAGTCTCCTTCGAAAGACAAACACCTTTGCCAACGACGTTGAAAGACCTGGGTACTGGTCAGGGAGAAATTTTCTTCAGCAACCCTAAAACAATGTCATTCATAGCTGACATGACGTCATCATTACTAGGAAAATGACGACTGGCTAGTTCCTTTTTCTTTTTTGGAAACAGGTGAAGTCCGATGGGGCGAAAATGAACCGAACATTATCAGGATCTGTTTCAAAACGGCGCCGATTGTCGCAGGACGTCATGGATCCGACATGTTTCTGATCCACATTCAAAGCTTTGGCACCCATCTTGGCAGACACTTTTGTCATTTCTAACTCATTGGCGATAATGTGCCCAACCCTCTCACCAGAGATGCTCACTGACTGGCAATATGACGAGGGGTTAATCGTCGATCGGTCATCAAAATGTAATGCACCCAGGTAATGTTTTCTTGAATGGTTGCTGTTGGTGGACTTCCAGGATGCGGGTCACTGTCAAGACTCTCTGCCATGCCTAAATTCCACAGCCCATTTCGTTACTGTGGAAAAGGAAGAGGCATCATCTCCGTGAGTAGAGTGAGAGGACTGTATCTGTGTCAAAATGTAATGCACCCAGGTAATGTTTTCTTGAATGGTTGCTGTTGGTGGACTTCCAGGATGCGGGTCACTGTCAAGACTCTCTGCCATGCCTAAATTCCACAGCCCATTTCGTTACTGTGGAAAAGGAAGAGGCATCATCTCCGTGAGTAGAGTGAGAGGACTGTATCTGTGTTAGTCCTTTGAGAGGCAGGTACTTGCCCTATTGCCGGTTTTGTCCATTTCTGGTGATTTCATAGGGTGGGTTTACAAGATGGTCTGGTTCGAAAGCAATAATAATAATAATAACACTACAGTTGCAGATCTTATGTTATGAATAACTATGATTCATTCAATGATTGTATGTGTTGGTGGCAAACGTTTGCCTCAACCCAGTTGATCTATCCTTTTCAGGCTTAGAACTTTTCAGCCAGCCCTCGTAGACGAAATTTAGGGTGTCAGTAGACTACTAACTGAACATTTTATAAATAATCAGCAAGATTTGCAGGATATCACAACAATTGTTAAATGCTCTTTACTACTTGGATTGTGTACTGAATGAAGATGTATTTACAACAAGTAATCAACAAATAATAATTAACTCCAGCAAAATTGAATTTATGGTACAAAATTTCTCTGTCAACTTGCATTGCGCCCCTCATTCTGCAATATTTTTTTTTATCTTGCATAATGTAGATTAATGATTAAAGGCTGATTCTACCTTTTGAATGGCCATGGTTTAAGGAACCACTTTGGTTTGGTGGTTCATCATTATACATACCATACAATATCGAGTCTTCCTAAATTAAAATAAACTATCATTATTCATAATAATGCAATAAGGCAACACAATGTACTAGCAGTCGATAAATGTTGTCGCATTATATAAAAATCGAATTAGCCCCCCCCCCCCCAAATATTTCGCCAAAAATAGTGATTTCTTAGGCGTGTTCTTAGCTGGTCACATCCTCAACCCTCCAAAACACGCCTATCAATAGTGAATGTATAAGTAAACATTGTCTGTCCCGATTTGAAATTAAGGTATAGGCAAAAGCATAGACTAAAACTTTATAATAAAACACGAGTGAGTAAGAAATGGCGTTTAACGCCGACTTGACACAACATAGGTCATTTCGGGACTAACATAATAATATGGTTTTATTTTATTTCAATAATTTGCTTGTATAGTAGTCTTTAGCAGTGGGGGGAATCCGGGGCACCCGAAGAAAACCAACGCCCCACCCCACACTCACCTATCAATAGGTATGCTGTTAGGACCAGTTAAAGGTTTCAAAAATGGCAGCAGTAAAATAAGGTTTAGTTTGGAATTATGACGTTATCTGACGTTATATGAACCCAAAAATCTTGAAATGGATGCTGCAGCTAATCATGGTTGATTCTGGTGAATATAAGTCTTGAAGGAACTAAACTGCTTTATTGGGTTGATCTGATGTTTTATTAGTTATTTAAAATTAAATGTAGTTATTTCAGTTTTAGCTTACATTATGACTTGATAAAATCAGTTATATCTCTTCACTATGGCGGTATATTAGTGCTAAAATTCTAACATGCTATCGTCTAATTTCTTACTTCTATTCATGTAATTTCTAACCTCCATTCATGTAACTTCTAACTTCCATTCATGTAATTTCTAAATTAAGACAATTTATAATTCAACTTCTTTATTTGTTCAGTGTAAATATCAATTCTATTTCATCTTATTTCTAATGTTGGGGCGACAAATGTCTACTTCATTGTGGTATTACATGTTAAGCATGAACGGCAAACAAATTTAGAATTTTGATACTTCTACCTAGCAACCATCATTATGACATCGTTTGGTGTCGCCACCGTGTGCTCAGTTTGGCGATTGAGCACCTGATCGGGACCATTCTATTGATACAAACGACTCGCTCTTCGTCAGATTGAGTGGCTTGCCTGAGTGTTAAAATTGGAAACAACATCGAGAGAGAGAGAGATGGGGACATGGGGTTTAACATCCACTCGACACCAACCAGGTCAATTCGGTATTAACGCCGTTCAATTTCAATAATTCGCTTGCGCGTAGGAGTGTTTAGCAGTGGGAGGAAACCGGAGGACCCGGAGAAAACCCACGAGGTTGGAAAGACGGCCCTGCTCAATGTCACGTAAAAACGGGAAATCGAAACCACGCCAGTTTATTCGATGACAGACCTTATGTTACAGCGTGCACGTGCTAACCATTCGGCCTTCCTACCCTCTAAACAACATTGAACGTGATATAAATGTATGGTTTGCAAATACTATTTCGAATACCGTGGCTAAGTGGGTAAGACGCAGGCTCGCTAGGCTGTGGGTCGGGAGTTCGATCCCTGCATTGGTCGAAAAAAGTGCATCCAGATTTTCTGGCGTGGTTCCCCCTTATTAGTGTCTTGTCGTTCCGATGGGATGAAAACCCGAGGTTCCATGTACATGTTGGCGAGCACGTAAAAGATCCCGTGACCGTTAGACTTCGATATAAGTCCAGGTCGTAGATCCGCTCTCCGAGCAATATTTCCCTAAAGCACACTGTATGGTGTATGTCCGTCTCCATTAGCCCGGTTAGGAACAGAACAGTAGAGCGTTAAACCCTCTTTCATTTCATTTCATTTTCTATTTCAAATATAAGCTAAACGGGATTTGGAGAATTTTATTTTATTTTTTTTACGGTTGAGCCAATAATTAATATTTATATGCAGTTGGTATATATCAACACAGGCAGGCGCGGATCCAGAAAGGGGGTCCAGGGGGTCCGGACCCCCCCCCCCCCCGCTCAGACTTGAAAATTTGAAACTTAAATCTATGCGATTTTTTATTGGCGATTTTTAGACCTGTAATTTTGGAATTTACCTTCCGGAAATACGTCAGAATGCACCAACGCTTTCCAACCTTCAACCAAACGAAGAATGGGTCGTTTATAACCAAAAAATGGTCCCGATAAGGTGCGCAATCACCCAATTGAGCACGCAGTGGCCACACCAAACGATGTCATAATGATGGTTGCTAGGTAGAAGTAACAAAATTCTAAATTTGTTTGCCGTTCATGCTTAACATGTAATACCACAATGAAGTAGACATTTTTCGCCCCAATATTAGAAATAAGATGAAATAGAATTGATATTTACACTGAACAAATAAAGAAGTTGAATTATACATTGTCTTAATTTAGAAATTACATGAATGGAAGTAAGAAGTTGCATGAATGGAGGTTAGAAATTACATGAACAGAAGTAAGAAATTAGACGATAGCATGTTAGAATTTTGGCACTAAAATACCACCATACATCACTAGCTTTATCTGTAGACATCAAATTTCATAAATTAAACAAAGACATATTGTCATTCCACAAAAGAAATCTTTGGCATTTTGGAAAATTAAATAGCTGAATCGGTTTTCTGCATTTTGCAAATAACCTTTTGGTACTATTACCTTGGCAGTGTAAATCTGTTGTAGAGTGTAATAAATGGCATCATTTGAAGAGTTCAAAGAATATTTTGATAATTGAAATTCTGGATTATTGGCATCCAGATAAAAATGAGCTAACCCATCATGAAGAATAGGGTTCGATTTATTGTGTTCTAATTCTGGTAACTTGTATACAACAAACCTGAAACACAATTTTGAAATATAAAAATATTGAGGTAATCTATAAAGCCTACTAAATTCGTCAGCTGTTAAGTAATCATAGTCAACAAATTGTATCATACCAATTAGTCATTATATGTCATATAAACTCACAGAATTAATCCGATACATATTTTCGTAATCAGGTCAAAGTAATGTAACAATCATATTCAGTTTAATTCTATTCTCTTTGGTGTACCTGGTCATAGGCTTCAACAGGGTGACCATGAAAATCAAATTTTGTACTTTTAAAAGGCCAAATCAAGTGTTCACAGCATAGTTGCGATTTGCTGTTTTTATCCCGGTAATTTGTACAGGGATTTAATGAACGTTTCTCTGAATAGTTCCACATTTGCCAAAAACGGCACGCTTATCCCGCCCAAGTGTAAACGGGGCTACAGTTTTACATCTGATCCGGTACATGTAACAATCTTGTTAAATCAGTAGAGTTTAACATCCATGATCCAACCAGTTAAATAACCCATTAGGCCTTGTAAGATGTAGATAAAGAGCTTGCGTTCTTGCTATAATAGTTTACAAGCAAACAGTGAGGATGGTGTCCCCCGCCGAAATCCCAAAATAAATAGATGACACATATTAATCACACATCTAATTTTTTTCAAAGGTATCCAGCAATCAAACTATACACTAAGTTTCACCACTCTCTATCAGACAGAATCAAGATTATCTTGTCCCAAAGCATCGACCAATGAAATTGATTAGCTTTACGTAGCTTACAGCTTGAAATGTTAATCATTGAAGACAGTCAAGACATTCACCTTATGAATATCTACATCAAGTTTAAACATTCTACCTTAATTAAAAGCAGAGTTGTTATGTCCCAAAGCCTTGACCAATCAAATTGTTTATCGCTCCTTAACCTAAGCAGAACATTCATACAATCGAACTTAGTCAAGGTAATGATATAATAAATGTAACAAAGTACCCTATAACTTTCATTAAATAAAACGATCATTTAGGTGCTTTATGACCTCGGCTGGTTTTTGATAATATACTATTCAAAAAAAAGTAGGGGATCTTTGATTTTGGGGGCATAATACTAAAGTATGCAAATGACTACGAAAAAAAGTCACTATAGAACCTAACAGAAGAAACATTACCAGTTACATGTGACGCCCAAACGCACCAATAGCTACAGCATGGAATGCAGGTGATGCTTGGGATCATCATGGGGGTCCAACCCAAGATTTGCAAGACTCTGACTTTGAATATTACAGTCATTGTGGCATTGAATTCCAGGGTGGAAACATCAGTTTAATTGTTTTAGTGACCAGAAAACAAAATTTGATATGCGTCGGCTTACCCAAAATGAAAGGTTACGTGCCCTTGGCATGCTACAGATCGGCACAACACAGGCGGTTGTGGCGCGGACGATGAATGTTTCTCAGTCTGTCATAAGCAGGCTATGGTCCAGATACCGTGATACACAATCTGTACAGGACAGACCACGCTCAGGTCGACCAAGGGCGACAACTCAAGCCCAAGATCGATTTATCCGTTACTTGGCCTTGAGAAATCGTGTCATCACAGCAAATCAGATCAGCGCTCGTCTTCAAACAGACACTGATGTGAGAGTGAGTGGCCAGATGCATCGGAATCGACTGCATAGGGGTCACCTTCGCGCCCGACGTCCTCGCGTGATCCCTTGTTTGAGAGATCATCACATTCAGGCAAGACGTCGTTGGTGTAGGGATCGTCAACATTGGGATAATCGACGCTGGAGCAATGTAATGTTTTCAGATGAGTCAAGGTTCACTGTTGATTTTTTGGACAGACGTAGGAGGGTGTGACGTCGTCGAAACGAGCGCTTCCATGACGTTAACGTCATCAGACATGATCGATTTGGGGGTGGTTCTGTTATGGTGTGGGGAGGCATCACTGTTGCTGGAAGAACGGCTTTACATGTTGTTGCAGGGCGTGTTACAGGCCAGTACTACCGGGACAACATCTTGGCAGTCCATGTTGTGCCGTTCGCACGACGTCATGGCCGCCGTTTCATCTTCCACGATGACAACGCAAGATGTCACATGGACAGGATCGTTACAGGTTACCTCCAACAACAGAACATCACCACATCACCTTGGCCAGCACTGAGTCCCGACCTCTCACCCATCGAGCATCTCTGGGACATGCTTGGACAGAGGTTACGTCAACGTCAACAACGTCCTGCCAATGTCCAAGAACTTGCTGCTGCGTTGCAACAGGAATGGGACAATCTGGACCAAAATGACCTTAGACATCTCATTAGGAGTATGCCACGTCGGATCAATGCTTATTTGGCAAACAGAGGATGATTTACCCGTTACTGACTTTGTTGTGATGCTGTGGTAACTTTGCGGTTTGACCCCGGGTATCATTTTACCCTTATAATGGTCAGTCTGTGCCTTACTTAGTCTAACGATCATTTGGAATAAATCGATGATTGTGAACTTCATTTCATTTTGTCATTTGTTTCTTCGTCAGTTTCATTAGGTGACTTTAATAACACTTAAAAATCAAATATCCTCTACTTTTTTTGAATAGTATATATAATATTGACTTTTCAGTAGGGTGGTTCACTTTTCACTTTTTGGGGAATTTCTAAGGTTTCTACCCCTAACCGAAGTCCACGCAGGGTCAAACTTACGCCATAATATTTTCAGAAATTGTGACTATTTTCAGGATTTTCGGACGTTTTGGATTTGATAATTCACTTAGAAAGGTCAGGTATGGCTTGTAATGTGTCCATTTGGTGCTTTTCAGGTATGTAGAATCTATTCCCACTATCTTAAATGAGCTTGTCAGAATCCAAGATGGCAGAAATCCAAGATGGAGACCTAAATCGTCTATTTTCGTGACATGGAAAAGCATTGTCAAACTGAACATCATTTTGGCCCTAATAATGGATTTTGAACCCATAAAATTCATTATCAGGGCCAAAATGATGTTCAGAATGACACTAATCTGCCTTTGGTTGAAAATGGCGGAAGGTAATGAGTGAAGGTGAAGCTCTGATGGAGTATATTCACCACACTATTAATCTGGCCAAACTAAGGCTGGACCTGGAAATTTGTTTACAAATTTTTTTTTTATATGATTGATTTTAGTAGTCTAAGGTGTCCTCTTTCAGAATGTGCCGGCCTCGGTAACACTAAAGCGTTTTGAGACATTCTAGACGGCCAATTTGCCCCCGAGTCTGTCATGTGGCCATGGAGCTTCTGATAGGCATGTACGTGGTGTTATCATATCACTCATATGCTCCTATGTCCAGAAACATAATATATAGTTTGTCTCTAGATCTAATTTGGTTTGGTGAAATAATCGCCCCCAACCGCCGCTAACGATGTAAAGGGTCATATTATCTGGCATTTTGGATTTTGCTGTCATCTAATCACCCAACAACATAATGAACAATTATAGTGTATTCAGTGATGCGATCTAGAATTTCTCAAAACGCTCAAGGGTTACCGAAGCACACCCGACACATTCTGAAAGAGGACACCTTAGACTACTAAAATCAATCATAAAAAAATCTTTGTAAACAATTTCCAGGTTCAATAGTTTGGCAAGATTATTAGTGTGGTGAATATATTCCAGCGGGGCTATATCTTCACTCATTACCTTCCGCCATTTTCAACCAAAAGGCAGATTAGTGTCATTCTAAACATCATTTTGGCCCAGATAATGAATTTTATTAGTTCAAAATCCATTATTAGGGCCAAAAAGATGTTCAGTTTGACAATGCTTTTCCATGTCACGAAAATAGGCGATTTGGGTCGCCATCCTGGATTTCCGCCATCTTGGATTCTGACAATCTCATTTAAGATAATGGGAATAGATTCTACATAGCTGAAAAGCACAAAATGGACACATTACAAGCCATACCGGACCATTCTAAGTGATCTTTCAAGCTCAAAGCGTCCGAAAGTCCCCCAAATTGTCGCAATTTTGGAAAAAATGGCCGTCGACAGCCATTTTTGGCAAAGAAAATTCTGAAAATATTATGGTGTAAGTTTGACCCCCAGTGGACTTGAAGGGGTAGAACCCTTAGAAATTACAAAAGATAGGTTGCCAGGCAACGAAACATACGCCCACAGCAGCTAAATCGTCCGAGCAGTCAACAAGGGTTGTCGCATATTTTTACTTTTTTTGGTAATGAAACATTTGTAATACACTGATTAAGAGTAACAACTCATTATGTAATTATCTGGAAATCATTTTAATTTGTTTGCTTTTTATAAAGTTTTGCCCCACGCTAACAATTAGTATAGGAAACATTTAACATCATGGATTTAGCTGTTCAGTTATCAAAATTCATTGAAAATCAAAATAATTGTTCGTTTCAACACTTAAACTCTGTGTATCAATCTGAAGTCAATCGAATGATAAGTTTGGCATCTATAGCGTCACAAGGTTTTTTGAAGTGATCAAGGGAGATAACTCTGGAAGTAATTATTTGAAATCGCTGAAAATCAGTAGGCTTCTTCGTCTCATGACCTTAAACACTGTGTATAAATTTGAAGTCAATCGGATATCAACTTTGGCCTCTAGAGCATCCACAAGATTTTTTGAAGTGATCAAGGGCCATAACTCTGGCACTAATTATCGGAAATCGCTGAAAATCAATAGGATTCTTCATCTCATGACCTTAAACACTGTGTAAGAATTTAAAGTCGATCGGATATTAACTTTGGCTTTAAAAGCGTCCAAAAGATTTTTTGAAGTGATCAAGGGCCATAACTCTGACACTAATTATCGGAAATCGCTGAAAATCAAAAGGCTTCTTCGTCTTAAGACCTTAAACACTGTGTATAAAGTTAAAGTCAATCGGATATTAACTTTGGCTTCTAGAGCGTCCACAAGATTTTTTGAAGTGATCAAGGGCCATAACTCTGGCACTAATTATCGGAAATCGCTGAAAATCAATAGGCTTCTTCGTCTTATGACCTTAAACACTGTGTATAAATTTAAAGCCAATCGGGTATTAACTCTGGCCTCTAGAGCGTCCACAAGATTTTTTGAAGTGATCAAGGGCCATAACTCTGGTAGTTATTTTCGGAAATCACTGAAAAACAAAAGGCTTCTTCGTCTCATGACCTTAAAAAT
This sequence comes from Patella caerulea, assembly GCA_036850965.1. Taxonomy (NCBI): domain Eukaryota; kingdom Metazoa; phylum Mollusca; class Gastropoda; family Patellidae; genus Patella; species Patella caerulea. Next base: position 39,720,228 of record JAZGQO010000001.1, on the reverse strand, counting down.
TGTGTATAAATTTAAAGTCAATCGGATATCAACTTTAGCCTCTAGAGCGTCCACAAGCAATTGTGTGATCAAGGGCCATAACTCTGGTAGTTATTTTCGGAAATCGCTGAAAAACAATAGGCTTCTTCGTCTCATGACCTTAAAAATTGTCTATAAATTTAAAGTCAATCGGATATTAACTTTAGCCTCTAGAGCGTCTGCAAGCAATTGTGGACGCCGGACCGACGGACCGACAGGGGCGACGACAATATACGACCACATTTCAATGTGGGCGTATAAAAACGTGCAAAACGAAACACCGCACTTTTCAACTCTTAAGGCACGGGTTGGCTATGATCTGATTAAACATGTTATTAATTGCATATGCCATTTACAAACTTCGTATGATCTGTGTATAAGCTTCACGTGACTTCAAAGGAATACACACTGGTTATACCATGACGAGATAAAATAAAACAGATTGCAAGAATGGTCATGAGTTATCTATTGTTCGAGGGTATATAACGATTTGAGTTTGCTGGCGGTAAGAAAGAGCAGAAAGAAACGGAGAGACCGGTGTATGGACTCACCAAAGTTCAGTCGCTGCCTTGGCAGAGGGCGGAATGGTGAATTTATATGTATTCTTGCTGTAGTCTAGTTCCCGATGTAGTCTAGTTCCTGTATATTAGTTTAAGTTCCTGTATTGTTTTGTGTGTAGATGTGTTATATTCCGATGTAAATAGATCCTATATTTACAAAACTGGTCTATGTTATCACTTCGATAGTGTTACATAAATCTATATTCATAGTTTTCACTTCATTATAACCAAAGTTACCGTGCCCCAAAGCATCAACCAATCAGATTGCGTATCTCTGCTTTCCGTGAGCAGACAATATTCACCATCGAACTCGATCAAAGCACATAATGAACGCCTACGCCAAGTTTGAACATTCTATCTCAATTAGAAATAGAGTTATGGTGTTCCAAAGTCCCGACCAATCAAATTGCTTATCGCCCTGCTTACCCTGGGCGGTAAATGCTCATTATCGAGAGAGAGAGAAATGGGGTTTAACGTCCACTCGACACAAACTAGGTCATTTTGGGATGAACATATGGTTTCATTTTTATTTTAATAATTCGCTTGCGCGTAGGGGTCTTTAGCAGTGGGAGGAAACCGGAGTGCCCGGAGGAAACCCACGAGGTTGAGAAGGCGCCCCTATCTCCATGCCACATACGCTCACACCAAGGCTCGAAACCACAGCCGCAAGCCAGAGGTGGCCGGCCAGCTAGAAGTCGAAACGCGGAACTCTAGACCACTAGCCCCCCCCCCCCCCCCCCCGCTTCGTCAATGTATTGATGTAATGAAACTATCACAAAGTTTCATCAGTCTCAGTTAATTAGAACTAAATGTATCGTGTCCCAAAACATCAACCAATCAAATCGCTTATCTCTGCTTATCCCGAGCAGAAAATGTTCACCAAGGTATTGGCACAATTAATAACACCTACGCCAAGATAGTTATTGTGTCCCAAAAAATGTGACGGAGAAACGGGCGGACGGACAAACATTTTGCCACATTTTTCGGGCATCGATTATTATTTGTGAATGCAGCTGCAACTTAAGAGATCACAGCGCTATGGTCACATGCAATTAAACCTGTTAACAAGACCATTAAGATGCTAAAATATATAACAGTTCACAGCACACTTTCCGAGGAAAGGTGCTAATAAGTTACTTACATCACATTTCTAAAGAGTATTGTGAAGCAAAATGTGAAAAATAGTATTTATTATCGAGTCGTTTCAACCGAAAAGTGACAAATAATTTCAGCTCTTTTATTTATCCCTTTTTGTGCCCCACGTTACATTTCATGGTAGTATTTACACGTGCGTCTTGTTGTGACAGCACGTGCCTAAAATAGCCAAGTAAAGTGTTTGTTTAGACCACATCGTCAAAGCAACTTGTCTATGCCTGGCGTAGAGTAGACTGGCCCAGTCTCTTCTATTTATTTTACATTTCGATTTATATAAAAGTAGTAATTTTTAGTAAACCAACACTTTCGTTTCCAGTTGTATAAAAAAAAAATTTTGAGTAAACCTGTAACCAGCACCAGAGACTGGACAATTTGCGAGCTTCACAATAAAATGGGCGTTTCTTGTCCTGTTTTACGTTGTTCCTTATTTGGAATGATTGACAGTTGTCAAGCAAGTCCCGAGTCACGAATTTGTAAATGTGATGTCTAAGATAAATTAAGTTCGATATTTACCTTCATGAATCATGCGTCTCGAATGGAATGGAGTGCAAAGCAGTCATGCTGAAACCGTCTGCGGGCTGATGTCACGTTTTTGTTTCCATTCGCCATTCGGCTTCGTCCCGATGTAGACGCATGAACTGGCTTCGTTAAGTTGTTATAATGATGTCGTGTGTAATTATTTATGTTCATTCACCTCATCCCATACGTTGCATCCGTTCATTCGACAGATATTGTCCGTCAACAAAATTCTTAGATCGTTAAAGTATCACTAAATAACAATAACTGTTATCCACAACAAACATCTCGCACCTACACCAGTTTGCCAGTGCAAATGCAGTAATCCCGTGCACGACGTCACACGACCTACATAATGCAGATTGACCTACTAGATGAGAATGAAGCTCTATTTGCCCAGTCTCTAGAGATTACGTTTTTTTTTTTTCGTTTTTGTTTTTTTGTTGAGAGGACTGGCCAATTTTTGGTGTGTGGAGAAGACTGGCCACCAGTCTAGGCGTAGAGGACTGCGATATTAAATGTCGTGTAAAGAAAATTCGAACCGTGGGCCATTCCTGCTCAAAGTAGGCATCGGCGTATTTTTCGTCCGTTGAAATTTAATTGTAATAAAATTTATAACTTTCGAGGCGTTTTTTATAACCTGCTTATTTTCAAGGCTTGTGAACTGTTTGGCAAGAGAATCGCAATTAGTTAAAATTATTCAATATTCTCATTTATATGTTTTGCATAATAAATCAAACCAAATTATGGAATAGATGCCAATTGATATGTGTAATAATTGTTTTTGTAATATGTTGTTATGTTGATTTAATGTCATTGTATATATTTTTGCACTGCCATGTAGTTCCTACCGGTTTGTTTTGTTACTATGATTTTGATTAGTTGTCCCATGTACCTTAGACAATTGCAGTATAAAGCAACTAGTTATCAATGCGACTTGGGTCGGACCAAGCGTCCGCTTCGTATTGCTTGATAAATTGCTTAAACGGTATAAAAGCATCCGTGTATCAGAAATGAACAGTTCTCTCTTTCGAAAGTGTACTGTTCATTTCTGATACACGGCTACTTTCAAGCATGTATTGGAAATGAACAGGACACTTTCATCAAAGGTTGCCATTGGCAACGAGTAGAAACGGGATGTAAAGTCTCATACACCAAAACTGTTAAAGAGTCAATTTGGGTATGACATGGGTCGCATGCATTAAAGCTGGTAAAGAAACCATTGATTGTATTTTATACCGTTGGCACTTTTCATCAAAAATATTGAGATATTATGGAGCAAGGACTTTGTCAATTTGCACTACTGCGGCTCGATACATTTGTGAGAGAGAGAGAAATGGGGTTTAACGTCCACTCAACACAAACTAGGTCATTTCGGGACTAACATATGGTTTAATTTTATTTCAATAATTCGCTTGCGCGTAGGGGTCTTTGGCAGTGGGAGGAAACCGGAGTGCCCGGAGGAAACCCACGAGGTTGAGAAGGCGCCCCTATATCCATGTCACATACGCTCAAAACACTGTTTACACAAGGGAATACCCCTGCTATAAAAAATCTATTAAAATAGGTCATGTTTGTATTACGTAACTTAGCTGACGAACTACCTGACACGGGTGCGAAGTCGGAGGAGAATTCACTGCATACACAAGACGATGTTGTCTTTAATCGCTATCCATTTATCATAAATATCAAAGGGTTATCCACTGTCCGCTTCCTTTTCCGTGATATTTATCTCAGTAAGTGTTGTAGTCTACTCATAGAGTTATATATAGTTTCTATATATAACTCTATGAGTCTACTTCATAAGGCTTATCAACATGTAGGGGCCTACATCAAGGGCACTCGGCAAATCTCGACAGATTCCGTAAACTACATCTAGTCTCGGCTGTAGGACAGTAAGTGATATGTACCTACGCCCATACATTTGCGATGAGGCTACCGATTTACTTTAACAGAAAAACTTGACACTATTACACAAATTGGGAACCTATTCGGCTAGCGACCTATTCGACCGATTGAACTGCAACCTATTCGTTGGAAACCTATTTAGAATAAAGACAACAGTCGCCCTAACTCATCTATTTATCAACCAATAAAATCCAACGTTATGTCTATCAAATGAAAGTAGAATATATTATTTTTATCCATTCCTTTAGCTCAGAATAGAAGTGTAATTTCGTCATTATCTTACAGCTGGATCGGTCGAATAGGTCGCTATCCAAATAGGTCACCAATTTGTGTTCGGTACGGGCGCAGCCATGTTTCATCCTGGACCTTTAAAGTAGTTCCAATATGGCGGAATTCGTCATACAGCCGAGGTTAGGTGTGGGTTCCGGAGGTTACGGAATCTGCCGAGGTTTGCCGAGTGACATCAAGGGCTCAATCTCCGCGTGCAACCTTTGTCGTCACGCGAGCAGACATGCCTAATCATCGGACTGCCGATTATGTTACATTATGGGAGATAAGATAAAATAAAAGATGGCAGTTCTCACTATAATAGTTAAAAACGAGATAGGGTAAAGGGAATTTGCTGAAAATTTCAGTCAAATTGATCCACTATTAGCCGAGAAAAAAAGCGTTTGAAATATTCACATAGCCTCGGTCATCATTACTCAAATCATTAATATAAACAGCATAGTCTCGATTATCCACTTGATTGATTTAATTATCAACGGCCATTAAGCGGCATATAGGATTTTAATCCGCCAACATCGAAGGCTAGCCTTGACATCAAGAGTTTATTATGGTCTGGATATGTTAATTAATGTCTAATTGATTTTAAGATAACATTTCAGGCCTAAAGAAAGACCTGTAATAAGCAGATTTTACTCTTGCATAATGCTATTTTAAGGAAACCCTTACATTTTTGTCCTGTATGCGCCCTATGATTGTTTTTCAGCTAGGAAATCCAGTATTTTTCTAGTAATAGTAGTAAGATTGGATATTTCTACTTTCCATATATACCAAAATTACCATATTTTTATTGGAAATAAAATACGATAAATACTAAACTTTTCTGTGAACGTATCTTTGATAAAATAACGAAATTGTTATTATTATTATTATGCTATTTATGACCAGTGTTAGTAGGAAGCGTTTTGTCAATCTGTTTCACAGAGAATTACTTATTGTCGCGGCTAAGCGAATATTCACTGCGGGATCAGTTTGGCGTTGTGTATGTCCAGCAAGTCAAATAGGTGTCTTGGTATTCGAGTTTTAACAGTCAACAAAGAAAATGGCGACGGGTAGTCCTACGAAAAACGTATCTCTCGCTAGACACTAGAAGGTCGCTAAAATGAAAGGTTATTGATCGATTCGACTGAAATTTGGTGTGAGATCATCACTCACTGCCCTTACCACCCCAGCAAATTTCTGTACGATCACGATACGTACTAGCTCTAGATGTGCGAAAGTGCATTATGGCCAAACTTGCTAAATAGTTAAAATACACAGACAGGACATACATGATACATTTATAACAATACATACGACCTCACTTACCACGAATTAATACTTACCAATCAACGGATTTTCCTTCGTAATCTAAACACCGTAAGCAATGTGACAAATCAATATCTAAAAATAATAAACACAAGGCAAAGACAAGCTTCAGCATATTTTCTTCCAACTCAATGCTGTAACATAATACGAACACTACATACTTTCGGTTTTCTTTCGATAGACGGATTATCCAGACGTATCAGAAAAATCTAAAAATAGACCATACGAAAGGCTTCCTACCGGCCACTGATATAATATTTGGACTAAGACTAGTAATTATTACGAATGTAGTGCGATTTATAAATAGACAATTTTTCCCTTATTTTTTTTCTCCCCTCTTCCTGCATTTTTGGGTTGACTTTTTGGTCTAGAATTGGAGAAAAGGCATCAAATTTTCAATTTCATAGCAGTTTTGGGTAATACTGAGGATATTACAGCGGAGGGATAGGGGGTGTAAAATGTCTTTCTGCGGAGCAATCATTGTGTCAGAAGTGAGATTTTCACCCCAATCAACTTAAAATCCCCGTAGCAAAAAATCTAAATGGTCAACCCCCTACAAACTTATGATGAGGAGATTGCCAAATGTGGTCCCCATCGTGCCTAAAAAGATTGGAAGCAACGGAATGTTGAGAAAAAAACTACAGCCTGTGATCTTACAGGCATTTAACATTGAAGTCAATGGGCAAATAATTACTAGTCCATTTGGTGCGTTCGATTACTGGCCCCGCGCTAACTCGAGCCTCCACGAGTGCGTTCGGGCTACCGCTGATGCCATTTAAACGGCTTACTCGCGTTAGGCCGAAGTAATCTGCCCAAGGAGCCGGTAACTTCGGGAAGTATCCCATGATCCAGTTATTCAATATGGCAGCAAAATAAATTTTTTAATCGAAGTTAAATTTGCATTTTAATTTAAGTTTAGTCGACGGAAGAATTATTGTTGACACTTTTCTCTCATTTCAATTTCACAGTATTGTTGTGTTTATTTTAGTGATTCTACATCTTGATGCAACGATTCCATGAGTTAGAAACGGACAGTCAGCGTCTTCTCAAATTGCTCGACGAATGTTTTACCTTAGAACTGATCAGTTTAAAACTGTTTTGCTGAATATTGTAAATTTCTCGGAACCTGTATTTCATGTTTCGTATTCTATAATATTGCTACTTATTTTATGTTGCTTATGTCATGTATATAGATTTTATGCGGCCTGCACTTTGTGTTATGATACAATAAAATCTTATCTTATCCGATTTAAGGCGCCCAAGATGAAGGACAATCGGATATCATAATATATATTAACCACAAAAAGTTCACCGGGTCAAACTCCAGGCTGGATGTGATCACCGAATTCGATTTACTCATGTTCACACCGGCTGGTCTGGGTGTACACATGGCCCTAGGGTTTTGAGAAATTCTTGTATATCTATATTCCTCCAACCAGATACCAAACTTCAAGAGAGAGAATTCCTATTTGGTGGCCCAGTCTGCCCTCTTCAGTCATGGCTTGATTCCACACATTGATTTGGGGAAATTGACCAGTAATCAATAAGGAAAAATAATTAATAAACAATTTCTTGACTTTTGTTGGGTGATGGTCATTGATAATTGTTTTTTTTTTTCATTACAAACTCTGCGGCATATTCAGTGCGTTGTTGATTTAGATATTTAAAATCTATCGGATAGTGTGCGAAATGCGGTAGCAGTATCCCCCAGAAACACCATTGCTTGTTTTGGAATTGTAACTGGTGTGCGATCATAAACATGCCCTCATAACTACAATTCTGGTAAACCATGGAGCTCGTTAACAAAGTTATCAAACATTACATTGGTTACACGACAGTGTGATTTAAAGTCTTCTATTATGCATATTCTATCCTTGGGGCTTTATTTCGCTTATCCGGCTTTAATATTTCCAATAAGGTACCAATGAAAAAGTCAGTATCTATTAATGTTTATTGGTGGATTATTGTCTCGGCCTTGTTTCTCGAAATCTTAACTAAACATTTTAGTAGATACTTCAATGTTAATTAGCTAAGCACTAAAATCAATCTAATTTAATACTTCAATTTCAATTAGCTAAGCACTAAAATCAATCTAATATTATTCAATCAAATTACTAAAATTTGGATTTTATCCTAGTTAAAATTTCGCGAAACAGGCCCTAGCTCTGAAAAAAACACAAACAAAACTTTACGGATTACACCGATTATAATTGTTTGCGGGTGATTATCTTCCACTTTGATACACAAAGAAAGCGCCAAGCCGTTCGATTACCCGTCCCATCGGCGCATGCCGAGACGTACTCGGGGATACAGGTCTTCCTACTATTCCAGACTCTGAATACAGCAACTTCAATTTGTAGGGGATTTCCCCCGCTCCCGGAAAAAATTTTGAAAATTTAACCCCCGCAAATGCGTTTTCTACTGTTCAAGTCCGTGTACACAACCCAAAAGCATCCAGTGTAACCAAAATCCCACTCCGAATTCCAATCATCCAATCAGACTGTTGCAGCTGCATTCACAAATAATAATCGATAATATGTTAAGCATGTATACAGCACAGTTTGGGGTCAGTGTAATTGGAAATGTTGGATTTTCGGGATATATTACCGTAAACATACTAAAAAATATGGGGGAATTGAGTTAGGGTAGGTTCACTGCGCACATGGTAACTTATCAACTAGCCTTGGTGGCTAACTTGAGAGATGCATAAGGTATAAACGTGTCAAATTTATTAACTTTCTATTCTTGCGTTTTTGAGTTATATGATGGCAAAGTTCCTAGCACCCGGCTTCGGGGCGTGGTACGTGGACTCAATAAAAAAAGAGAGTCGGTTCAATAAACAAAGGGTGCCAGCACACTGCACCCAAACCAGCTTTGGTGGCAAAATGATTTTTTCTTTCACAGAATCAAGAGATGGATAAACTGCTAGACAGCAAAATTCCAGAAGCCTCCTATGCTGGCTTTTCGAGATATATAACCGTAAACATGCTCATAATATGGGGGAATCGGGTTAGGGTATGTTCACAGCGCACACGATAATTTCCAAACTAGCTTTGGTGGCTTCCAGATCTTTATTTCACCAAATTGACAGATGAATCGGGTATGAACATGCCAAATTTCTTTAACGCTCCGTGTTGGCGATTTAGATGAAACTTGACATCTATGTTCAGTGGCGGCGCCAGCCGTCGGTGGTTGGAGGGCCAAAGTTGAAGGTTAAGAGGGCAAAGCAACGAGCTTCAACTAGAGGTACGAGGGGAGGGGGGGGGCTCCCCCAGAAAATTTTGAAAAATAGAGTGTTGGAAATGCAGCCCGGCAGTATTTCTGGCAATGATTGTTGAGGTAATTAAGTGTCAACAAACGGATATGCGAACCTTGACGAATCCCACTCACGAGCGCCAAAGTAGGGAGTACCTATGGAAGGTATGGGGGACCTCCCGCAGAAATTTTTGAAAAATTAACTGTCGGAAATGCTGTCTGACAGTATTCAGTCAGGCACCGATCGTCGACATAAATAAATCTGACCACATACCGTCCGTCGCCAAAATGGCAAACGAACGGACTTGCGACCTTGCAAATCTGTAAATGACGTGATTCTATGGTAGAGGGGTGTCAATGATAAATTAGTGAAACCAAAATTTCCTGTCAAGTCAAATTCTAAGATTTTTTTTTTAATTATGATACGACATTATTTTTTTTAATAGATCAGCGACTGTCGAATGACTTCACGCACTCCATGAAATTGTAGGCAAGGCACTTGACTAGTACTAATGGCGAACTTGGTAGATAACTGCCATCATGCTGTGCAGAACTAAGATCAGCTCAGTGGCGCATACGCACGCGACAAAAGAATCTGCCAAAACTCTAAATAAAATAAAACCAAGTACGAACAATCCAAACCATTAGACAGAATTCGAAGTCCTAAAAAAAGGTTATAGGTAAAATAGTATAATCAGCAAATGGACTGCTCCCCGTGTACAAAATACACGACAAACAGTGGTAACAGGTGTCCGGAAGAGTAAGCTTACCCTGCTTTGCGCGCCACACCAGCATCCAAACTACTAAGCAAATGTCGGTAAAATAGCGTGATTGGCCAATGAACTATCGATATGCAAAATACACGCGATGAACTGTGTTAACGATGTAGTAGGCATAATCAGGGAGACAGTAATAGTACACGTGTCAATTAAATATATCTAGAATAATAGCCGAGAGAGACACGTTATATTTACCAATCAAGTCAATATGACGGCCATAAAACTTTTTAAAGGTTTTTATAAGTTTATCCTTGTAGTTGAAGCTTATAGTGACAAATGAATCGATCGACTTAAAAAATCAGAATAAAAGGAACCAGGCTCTCGCGTACCGAAATAGCTGAGACACAAACACTCCATAAGCTGGTGATATTGGAATGTTACTACTAATAAATGGAATGTTAACAATCGGAAAGTCAAAGTCATCACGTTTATCGCAAAATTTAACACTCAGTTTATGGCAATCACCAAAATCGAGACGCAGATCCAAGTAGGAAGCGTAATTGTCACTGTCACTGGTGTTTTTAATTTCGAGCTCATCAGGATATATGAATTCGACATAATCACTAAATTTAGGATTATTAAGTGATAAAACATCATCGATAAATTAAAATGTCTGACTAATCGTTTATTTGTTTTTACGAGCGCTTGGATGTAATCGCCTTCGTACGAATAGAGAAACGAATCAGCAAGCAAATGTGCACAGTTGGTGCCCATGGGGATACCTACCACTTGCTGATATATTTTCCCTCCAAATTCAACAAAGATGTTATCAATTAAAAATCCAACATCTGAATTATCTTGATGGCGGTGAATTTGTTTTTGAAATCGCTGTGATTCTTAACGAAATATGTGGAAACTACTCTGACGCAACGTGTCACGTATACGATACGGATAGGGAAAATGCCACTTGCCAAAAGTCTCTATTGTGTCCGCCAAAGTAGCGAGTCCTTGTTGGGGTTTTAAGGATCTCCCCCAAGAAAATTTTGAAGAAAAAGACGGTTGTAAATGCTGCCTGACATTAGAGATAAATGAGCTGATAGGACCCCAGAGAGGAAAATGTCAAATGAAACTCAACGACGTCTCTAATAATTTGAAAAGTAGACTGCTCGAAATGCAGTCTGGCAGTATTTCAGGCATGATCGTCTAAATAAATAGAGCTTAAAGAGCACATATAATGAGAAAACTAAATTCATTGAGCCTATAAACATTATTTACTATATGCATTTTACGGCAGTTTAACGTCAATCTGATGAAAATTAATTCAGATATCGTCACTCAAAGTCACAAATATAGACCTCCCGTAAAAACGACTTGGCCAATTATTGAAAACACTCTTAATCCCCTCAGACGCCAGTGACGTCACAGTGACCGAATGCATATTCGGGATGTTTATTCCTTAATTACCTATATACACCCGGCGTGTGTATTCGTTAACGCCTGACTGATTCCTTAATCCCCCTAATTAAATAACAATTGACTACGGAATAATTTGTTTTGTAATTTAGAATTTGTTTTATAAAGACAGTTGTTGTAGCCATATTCCCCATGTGTTTTTTTTTATTAGAATAAGTCTACCGTAAGCCAACAATAATTGGCTTCTGATTGAAACAAGATTGGTGTGAAATTGTTATAGCCGGCGCTACGGACATCTTTTAAGCCGATAGAAATAATCAATTGTCGGCTTTTAAGAAACGAAATGGTTTCAAATAATAATCATTAGGGGTTTGACTGTCGATAGTGTGTATCGATAGTAAAAAGAAACTATCGATAAAAATTGCGATAGTCAAGCAAACTATCGATAGCTTCGATAGTTTGTAATAGCGAAAGTAACATGGCTCAAATTCACTCGTATTTGTCAAATAATTACTCTGTATTTATAACAAAAAGCTCCGTTATCACTAAAATAGCGTTACACGATCTCAATGTCACATGGAAATCTTCGTCTACCATATTAGGCATGGCTTACTAAGAAATGTGTAAAATGGTTGATTTTGGCGCGAAAAAGCTGAAAATGGTCACGTACGCCAATAACAGACATGCTGAAAGCATGTCGCATATGACAGGAAAGTTGGCTATGCCTTTTTTACAAATTACTAAACTACCAATGTAATATTAATAATATACAATTTTATATAATATAAAGAAAAAAAAAACAATTTACTTTATTATTTAATTCACAATCAGAATGCGACGTTACCGTGTACCCGAGATGCCAGCTTAGGAGGCTCTTCTATTCGCCCCCCTCCCCTTTTGCCGCACCTTTAGAAGACACATGTTGTTTTTATCTGCACCGTCTTGTGTCGCTTCATTCTGTCGGTTTATTTGTCGATATGACTACCGATAACCGTATTAAAATATTACGTACTGATTTGCGGGCTGGAGATGTTGATCAACTAGTGAATTGTAATCTATTCTAGTCACAAATATATAATCTATTACAACTTAAGACGAGAAAGGTAGGCTTTTGAAAATGCTTTGACTTATAGTGACTTACGTGTAAAATTACGAGTTAATGATTACGCCAGTCAAATGTTAATTGGACCGACAAATACACACGTGTTAACTGGCGGTGTGTATACAGTGAGATATCGTACAGATAGTGATATATTGTATAGATAATGTGTATAGATTATGTGTAGTGCCTGTGACGTCACCAGCCAATCAACCGGATAAAGGTTGTAATTGAAAATTTGAAAACCGTTTTTGGCTGTCTGATGTTTAAACGTTAATATCTCAATCAATTTTAATCAGATTGGAGTGAACTTGACGTAAAATGAATGTAGTAACCCTTAGCTATCAATATATGCAATTAAAAATTATTATTTTATGTGGTCTTTAAGAGCCGTTCACACCAACGGCGCTTTGATGGCGCTTTAAAGCGGCGTGCAAAGCGGGACCAATGCGTAACAAAGCTCAACTAAAGCGTCAGGGTCGCAGCAATACATCATTGGAAAGCTTTGAGCAAAGCGGGCCATTCGGCAAGAGCGCCAACAAATTTTAAGACTGTTTCAAAATTTGGGCGCTCTGCCACAAATTGATTAAAGCGCCGAGAGCGTATCAAAGCTTAACAAAGCGTAACAAAGTTCAGCAAAGCTTGACTCAGAGCGTAGAAAAGCTTAACAAAGCTTTGTTTAAAGCAGGGGTCCCAGTCTTCACGGTGTGTCACCACTTGACACGCTTTGTTAAAATGTCTTAAGATTTGCTACGATTTGGCCTGAAGATGTAACGCGCTTTCCTACGAATTGAGACGCGTTGATCAAGGATTGGCACAATTTGTTACGCCTGCCAAGCTTCCTCACGCTCTCTCACACACCCCTACGATTTCCAAGTCAATATTACAAAATAATGTTCATAACACACTAGTCTTCATCCCCAGTCTTGCACAAAGAAGTACAACACCAGTCAACAGCGCCCACTGGAGAGATAAACTAGTCTTTGAGATGTTCAGGGCAAAAGCATCATCAGCCAGGATGAAGTATGGAATATCTGGGGGAAGCCCTATGAATCCAACTGCCAGCATTCAAAGAGCCCAGAGTCTATGAATATCTGGGAGTCAGATAAGTGTCCTTTACCTCCCAGCTCAATCCAGATGAACTTGTACTGTGCATCTACCAAGGTATGGAGAAGAACCCCCTGTAGTTGTGGTAGAGACTGCCTGTGTTCTTGGTGGCTATATGTTATCCATGCAAGGCACCAACTGATTAACGGGAAGTAGGTGGGTTAAAGACCCCATACGCCTGTATTTCCGAAATCAGCTCTGATATGGTGGAGATACCAATCCATATGCCAGTGACCTGCAGTTGTACCCAGTGACCAGAAGTATCAGGTGATTACCAGCTTGGGGCCGGTTGACAGGGGGTGTCTGTAGTTAGTGTGCTGCTTCTGGATGACTGGTGCCACTCTCTCCAGGACACATCGAACACCTCAGGGGTAAATCTGGTGAAGTTTCTGAAGGCAGCAGGGTCTTTTAATCTGAGTTGTGTATCCAGGCTAGTGTATTGACCATACTGTTGTCTTCTTTCTTCAGTGAGCCATGGCCTGGCCCAGCAGCTCCTGGTGAATTAGTCTTCTCCCTCCTGCTGGTAGGCCAACCTCCCCTTGCCTTTGCTGTATTCCTCCGCCTCAAGGGGCTAGGATGTATTTATACTAGGGAGACAAACATCATGTCTTCTTCTGATAGATTATGCTCTGGAACTTCTGGAACTTCTGGATCTCGTAGTTCTACAATCGTGTTGTGGGGTCAAAGATGCAATGATTTTGTGGATCTGCTCTGGATCAAAAGGGGCATGAAATCGGGGATCATAGTAAATGGTCTGTGCAGTCAACAAGAGTTGTGGCACATTTTTACTTTTTTCGGTAAAGAAACATTTATAATACACTAAAATCTGATTAAGAGTAACAAGTCATAAAGTAATTATCAGAAAATCATTAGAAATTGTTTGCTTTTTATTAAGTTCTTCCCCATGCTAACATCTAGTATATGAAACATTTGATTTAGCTGTTCAGTTATCAAAATTCATTGAAAATCAAAATACTTCTTCGTCTCAAGACCTTTAACTCTGTGTATTAATCTGAAAATCAATAGGCTTCTGTGTCTCATGACTTTAAATACTCTATAAATTTAAACTCAAATCGGATATTGACTTTGGCCGCTAGAGGTCCAAAAGATTTTTTAATTGATCAAGGGCCATAACTCTGGCAGTAACTTTCGGAAATCACTAAAAATCATAGGCTTCTTCGTCTCATGACCTTAAACACTGTGTATAAATTTAAAGTCAATCGGATATAAATTTTAGCCTCTAGAGCATACACAAGCAATTGTGGAAGCCGAACGAAGGGAAGGGGGCAATGACAATATACGGCCACATTTAAATGTGGGCGTATAATAAAAATATAGGCCTATTTGTGCAGAGAACAGTATCTTTGTTACTAAATGTGAAACTATAAAAAGTGTGTCGACTGATCAAGTAAGATATGCAATAAAGCATCTTATTGGTCAAAGCAATATTTTGGTCATTTTGAGAGTAACATATTGTTATTTTTTCTATGATCAATGAGTAATGCTAATGAAAAATATCAAATTTACAGTGGTGTACAATACAATAGAAATATATTTAAGCTTGAGTACCACAAAACAAGAAATGAATGCTTGCAAAATAAATTAATGTGTTGAATCTGACATTAATTCCAATAAGCATTTTGGGTATTTTCCCTCAATGGTATATGTTAGGCTTATCAATTTCATGGATAACATAAAGGTAATAACAATATACGATAAACAATACAGTTACAGGAACCACCTTTATTTAAGAATCAAAAGGGCAAGGTACTGTATTGTGGATCGTTTTTATACCATTTGAATTTCAATACACATTTATGGCAAATGGCAACCATAATTATAATTAGTTTCAATACATTAATGTCTTGATAATAGAATACATTACGGTAGGATTCTCAACATTAACATGCTATAATGCTAGGTTCCTACTGTCGTAGGGGTTTGGATGGCCGAATGGTTAGCACGTGCATGCTGTATCATAAAGCCTGTCATTGAGTCAACTGGTGTGGTTTCGAATCCTCAGTTGTACGTGACAAGGCGTAGGGGCGCCTGTCCAACCTTGTGGGTTTTCTCCAGATCCTCCGGATTACTCCCACTGCTAAAGACCCCTACGCGCAAGCGAATTATTGAAATAAAATTAAACCATATGTTAATCCCAAAATGACCTAGTTTGTGTCAGTGGACCTCCCTCTCTCTCTCTGTCAAAAATAAGACAACTTGTCTGCGATATCAACTTCGGTGGAAGTGGACGTTAAACACTAAGAACAACAACAACACTTTTTAAGCAAAGCTACCATGCCATAATCAAAATAATCTATAAGGGTTAGTGTTCTTGATATCACTTCCTTTTGATGAAAACCTTTTCTATAACATTACCAGGTTTTTTTTAGAGATTTACAACAGAATATCTAGGAGAGCAGTTTTGTACATCTAAAATACTGTTATTATAGTTCTTCCAAACATCTTTATGTTGAAAACACACAGTACCTCCTGCCCTCTTTTCCTGTGGTTCCTGAAAACACAAAAGTAGGATGCATAATTTTTCCCACTTTACAATGTCAACATTACAGGAACATGTCTGAATTGATACCTTGATGTCATTATACGGGCTATTTTTGCGAAAGATACATTGCCTTGGTGCAACCTAAAACTTTTTATAAAAGCCTTCTTTTATGTGTACTGTTCCTTGCCTTGCCCTCCATCTGTACTACAGACAAGCTGAAAACATAGTGGAAATACCTAAGGTACTATCTTGACCAACACTGGGATCAAAACCCAGGATCTTCTGGTTACTGAGCCAGCACCCTACCCACTGAGCCATCAGCGCTCCCAAGACTTTGGCAGGACTATTTTATCTTAACGCAATATGTACCAGATCCAAAAGTTTCAAGGTCCAAATTACGAAATTCAACTACATTTGCTTACCTCCCTATTGATATCTCCGATACACACCCAGTTACCATCATCTCTGGTAATGGCCCACTTAGAATGATCTTTTGTTTCTGTAAACTTGATTCCTTCAGGTAGTGAGATGTTTCTAACATTTAACACCTATAACATATAAATTTGTGCAGATGGACAGTCTTGCAAGAAACAGTGTCTAGTCATTCGGATATGACAAATCTTATATAATAATCTAATTGGTTTTTGTCCTGTAATGAGTTCATAAATTTGACTGTAATTGGGGAAAAACTCAACAATGACATATGTAATTGTGAAATTATGATTTTGATAGGGTTCTCGCTTTAACTAAACCATACTTTATAGATTCCATGTGTTTAAAAATTTAAATCCAAGCAGAAAAGTGCAAAATCTAAAAGTGTTCTTCCTGTATCCTAATGAACAGTCTCACTGAGTTTAAAAACATTCCATCAGTAAATGTATCACGTTTACAAGTTTTCTAACGTTAGAATGTAATGAGGAAATAATCCTAAAATATGTGATAGAAACAGTTCAAAGTTTGATAAAAAATATATATATATTGCTGAACCGACTGCCGGAGATTGGAAGCAGAAGATGACAACCAGATTAAATGTGGGCATACAAGACTGTTGCCAGAAAACATTTCAATTTAAGACGGTTCATCCATATACCATGATGAACAATTTAAAATTTCCATCAGTAACAGAGTAAATGAGGAAATACTCTGACATACAGAGTGTCCATACAACGAATCCTGGACAGATGGATGACGGATAAAGTAAGCAGGTGACATCAATACATGGCCAGTATTCAAATTGGCAGAAAACTATTTTACTTGGGCCTACCTTAAAACCGGCCGAACAGTTGGAAGGTAATTTTCCTCTTCCATTCTGCCAGGTTTCTGCGAACATGGTAGAATTAAAATATGGAGCAAGCCAGGCATCATATAAATCTTCAAAATAAATAAATATATAAATTGTTAAAATTGGTCAATCTGAAGTAACATGAATATAAATAAAGGTTGGCTTAAAAAAAAAAGTTCACCCAAGCTGATTATTTTGCTTAGTTATAAAAAATACTTTATCAAAAAATATTTCTGTTTTAAAAAATAAAAAAAAATTAAATATGAAAGACCAAAACAAAAAGGCATGTTATTTAAATAAATGTCACTGCAAAGGACAACACCATGTTCCCATCCATCGATAATTCTTGCCATATCAAAATACAGACTACTAATCATTTCGACAAACTGTTAACATCAGAGTGCACCAGCCTTATAAATGACATGCCTAAATATGCAGCTTCATGGATGTCTAAATTTTAAAATTCCTATCCCCACCCAGAAGACCAGTAGAATGGAATATTGGTATAAAATCAACAAATTTAAATTCAGCAACAAGGTTGTGCTTTCCAACCATTCCGATTATGACAGATGCCATTCCAAACATGTTGTGCTTTAGTCACAAGGGGAATAAATTGTTGGAATAGTTAATTGGAAGTTGGAAAAAATTGTTTTGAACAGGAGACTATTCTAAAGTTTAGTGCACTAGATCTGGACTAGAGATGTAACACGTAGTGCACTATGATGTTACACATGTGGGCATTCACTACTGTTATAATGTTTTTTAAGCGGACAAGAACATTTTAATTATCAGAATTGTATACAATAATATCTTGTTTACACGAACCTTATATTAAGCATTTGAAATATTGGGAGAGGTAACTCAATCTTCGAGAGCATTAAAAATTCGCTAATTCAATAGGATTTTTGCTGATGCCCCAGTGAGCAATTCCATAAAATTTAAAATGTCCTGTATCGAGTTTACAAGATTTCACAGCAAATTATTAAATATTCCAATTTTCTCATGTGCTGAGTTTTCAAGCTTTAACTGCAAAATTGGGATGTGGGGTGAGGGTAGTTGAGAACAAAAAAAATAATAATAATAACCACTACTTCATCCTCCTACTACTCAAGAAATAATTTATGGTAAAGCTATATATCACACCTCTTTCAAAATTACAGAACTTTGCAAAACTGTGAAATTGTGTTCCACCACTTGAAGAGAAAGCAGCCATGTTGTTCCATGGTGGAGATTTAACATGTAAGCCCGCGAAAGCCTTTACCATATTTGGATTGTGTTTAGTAAATTGTGGTGGCATACATTTATCATAAAATTTGGGATAATTATACAAATACTGCTCTCCTGAAATGTAAACAAGACAACAGTGAGGCTGATGTCAGCAGCCAAAATCTCCAAATAAACAAACCACACATTAATTAATTGCACATTTATCTTTTTCAAAAGTATCTAGTAATCAAACCTTTTATAAGCATAAAATGCTCATGATAAAACTCAGTCAGGTTTTGAAGTACCTAGTAGTGAAACTATACACTAAGTTTCACCAATCTCCATCAGTTAGAATCAAAGTTATCTTGTCCCAAAGCATCGACTGATGAAATTACTTAACTCATTAAGACATTTGCATAATGAAAATCTATATGTCAATTAAAAGCAGGGTTGTTATGTTTCAAAGTCTTGACCAATCAAATTGCTTAACACTACTTAGCCTAAGCTGAAAATATTCATCACTGAACATAGTCAATATTGATATAATGAATCTATACTCAAGAGCTTCATCGCTTTCACCCAATTAGAACCAAAGTCTTAACCAATCAAATTGCATATATATGTTTAGCCTTTGTGGAAAATGCATACCAGCATGATCAAATTCGCTCAAGGCATTCACCTAATAAACACCTACACCAAGTTTGAACATTCTACCTCAATTAGAACGAGAGTTATTGTGTTCTAAAGTCTCATTGAATCAGATTGAAACCTTTACTTTGTTATGCAGAAAATTCTCAGCATTGAACTTTGTTACCATATTGATGTAATTAAACTATACAAGAAGTTTTACCACTATTACTCAATTCGAATCAAGGTTGTTGAACTCCAAAAATCTTGACCAATTGAATTGCTTATTGCTTTGCTTACCCTGAGCAGAAAATGCTCATTATAATCTTAGTCAAGGTATTGATGAAATGAAACTATACACCAAGTTTCTTCACTCTCACTTCATTAAAACTAAGGTTATTGGGTCCCAAAGCACAAACCAATCAAATTGCTTATCTCTGCTTACCCTCCTAAACAGAAACATAACGCTAACGCTACAATATACGTCCACATTCCTGCTTTGATTGATATGGTACTTTGTCAAGAAGACTAGGCATTTGGTTTGTTTAACGTTGAGGGTCGTGCCTCAACATCAATAGTTGCCGTCCTTAAAGTAAAAGGAATAAGTATACCAAGATAATCCATTCAAAATTGTGGCTTTCAGACGCTAAAGGCAAAAAGTGGGCGTGGCTCTGTCCCTGGGGGTCGGGACATTCACCAAAATCAATCGTGGACGCCCTCAGGCTATATGGAATACATATGCCAAGTACCAAGCTGGTTCATTCAGAATTGCGACCTGTAAACAACAAACACAAAAATTGGGCGTGGCTTGACTCTGGGGGTCGGGACATGCAGTTGTCGTCCTTAGACTATAAGGAATACATATCCCTAGTTTAAAGATGATCCATTCAGAATCGTGGCCTGTAGGCAACACACACAAACACAAAGTACAAATGGATATGGCTCTGCCCCTGAGGGTATAAGGAATAGGTATGCAAAGTTTTAAAAGAATCTGTTAAGAATTGCATCCTGTAATTGGGCGTGACTCTGTCCCAGGGGGTCAGGCATACACCAAAAATAATAGTGGTCAGTCTTAAGGTATAAAGAATAAGTATAAAAAAGTTTTCAAGACGATCGATTAAGAATTGTGGCCTGTAGGTGACACGCAGACACACAAAAAGAAAATGGGCGTGGCACTGTCTCTGGGGGTTGGGCATGCATCCTAAACGATAGGATTCTTCCTTGAGATACAAAGAATAAGGACGAAAAGTTTCAAGATGATATGTTAAGAAATGCAGCCTGTAGACGACAAACAAACAAATACTAGAAATGGACATGGCTCTGTCCCAAGGGATCATCCTTAGGGTACAAGGAATAAGTATTTTAAGTTTCAAGACGATCGATTAAGAATTTTGGCCTGTAGGCGACACACAGACAAACAAAAAGAAATGAGCATGGCTTTGCACCTGGGGGTTAGGTATGCACCCAAAATGATATGTGTGTTACTGAGGGTACAAAGAATAAGCATTCAAAGTTTCAAGATGATATGTTAAGAAATGTGGCTAGTAGACGACCAACAAATAAATACAAGGAATGGGCATGCATGGCTCTGTCCCTGGGGGTCGGGCATGCACCAGAAACAATAGGGATGATCCTTGGGGTATAAGGAATAAGTATACAAAAATTCCAAGACGATAAGTAAAAAATTGCACCATGTAGGCAACATACAGACACCCAAAAAGAAAATGGGCATATAAGGAATGAATGTGCAAAGTTTGAAGTGGATCTGTTAATAAATGCGACCTGTAGACGACAAACAAACAAATACAAAAAAGTGCATGGCTCTGCCCCTGGGGGTCGGGGATGCACCAAAAACAATAAGGATCATCCTAAGGGTATACAGAATAAGTATACAAAGTTTGAAGAAAATCCAGTAAGAATTGCGCCCTGTAGGTGATCCACAGCATACACATACACACACACAAACACACAGACAGGGGCGACGGCATAATACGTCCACATTTGTATAAAAAAAACTTATCTTCGATCTGCTATTCGGTAGGCACCTAAAAAACACCTACACCAAGTTTGAACATTCTAGCTAAAATAGAAGAAAAGTTATTGTGTCCCAAAAAGTGTGACAAATGGACGGACCCAGTTTAATAGTCTCTTGCTTCGAAAGGCGGGAAAGCAACAAAACAAAAACAAAGCAGGTCAACAAGCACAGTGTATATATATATATATGGAGAGCAGCTATCATAGTACAACAACAAAGTTTTGTATACACACAGTGATGGCCAACATTACAGTCAGTGTCTTATTTTAGATTCTATTTTGATACAAGAAAATGGAATAAATACAAAAATTTTACGAAAAGTTGACTTTTCCTCAAAAGTTATGATCTGTTGTAAGACTACATACCTATCTTGTCAATGGTCGTATAATTAATTGTGATACATAAAAAGTTCTGACCATACACTGTTGCACTCTCTGGCCAGGTGTAAGATTCATTTTTATGTGGAGGGTATTTGGGTACACTGTGTACCAACCAATAGCCCTGACTTTCATCACTTGCTATCACACCTATAATAAACATACTTATAAAAAATTGTAATTATAAACATATAATACCATTTACAAATAAGGGCTGGTTTAAAAGTTTTAAGAATATCTGATAAAGACCAGATAAAGACCTGGTTGAAGTCTAATGGGGCCAAATTAGCCCAAGAAATTTTAAGAATCCGCTTCAAAATGGCACAGATTGTCAGGAATCTGACACGTTTCTGATGCACATTCAAGAGCTTTGGCACCCACCTTGCAGAAACTTTTTGTCAGTCCTCACTCATTGGTGATATGTGCTCAACCCTGTCATGAGAGATGCCCATGCACAACAAGTGGTCAATTGTCAATCAGCCATAAAAATGTCATGCACCTGGGTAATATTTTCTTAAATGGTTGCTGTTAATGGCCTTTCAGGATGTAGATCATTGTCAAGGCTCTCTTATTCCCTCGCTTAAATTCCGCAGCCCACTTCTATACTGTGGAAAAGGAAGGGGCATCCTCTCCTGAAGTAGAGACCTTGTCAGCATGTATCTGTGTTACAGTATGTTAGACCTTTCAGTTGCAGGCACTTGAAGAATGTCCTTTCAGGATACGGGTCATCGTCTAGTCTCTTTCCACAATGCTTAAATTCCCCAGCCCATTTCTTTACTGTGGAAAAGGAAAGGGCAACATCCCCTAATGTGGAGACCATGTCCACATGTATCTATGTTGGGATTAGTCCTTTCAGTTGCAGGTACTTGATGACTGTCCGCCCTATAACCAGTGTTGTCCATTTCTGGTGATTTCAATGGGTAAGTGCACAAGATGGTCTGGTACAAAGACCATAATAACACTATAGTTGCAGTTCTTAGTGTGTAATGTGCCTCGTTCTGCAATATCATTTATTTTGTATAATACAGATTAATGATTGAAGTGATTAAAGGCTAACCTCTACCTTTTGTATGGCCATTGGTGAAGTATCCATAATTGTTTGGTGGTTCATCATTATACATACCATACAATATCGAGTCATCCTAAATTAAAATAATAATGCAATCAGTCAACAAAAGATACACTCACAGTCGTTAGCTAAGTCATCCAACAGTTGATAAATGTTGTCGCATTCAGATGCGTTTTATAGCTTTGGCGATGGAGGCGCCAGCCTCCTCGCGAAAAAAATCAAAGAATTTGAAAAAATAAAACGGGAGAAAAATGCTAAACTGATGAGAAAAATGACAATTGCTTATCTCTGCTTACCCTCCTAAACAGAAACATAACGCTAACGCTACAATATACGTCCACATTCCTGCTTTGATTGATATGGTACTTTGTCAAGAAGACTAGGCATTTGGTTTGTTTAACGTTGAGAGTCGTGCCTCAACATCAATAGTTGCCGTCCTTAGAGTAAAAGGAATAAGTATACCAAGATACACTGAGAAATCAGTAAGGGTGGAAAACAAAATTTGCTTCATAAAAATCTACCTCAAAGTATCAATAACGATGTAACTGGATAAAAACATAATATTCGGATTATAACTCCTCATTATGGCTTAAAATTTCTAGATAAGGTGTGTTAATTAACAAGGGGGGAAAATGGACTGAAAGGCGAGATAATTATCGGTAGGGTTTAACAACTCTCGGACGGTGCGTTTTCTGTACTGAGTGCGTTAATTAACCGACGGGTAAAAAACGAATGATACGGTGTGTATTGTTAAATTGGTGTGTTTTCTCGATAGTTGTTATAACTGCACCAAAAGGGTATAATCAAGGACCATGAGGCTATATTTGATGCGTAATTGTTAAATCAAAACTTGGGATGGAAAACTGCTTTTACTGTGCGATTTTTCATTCGTCGGTGTGTTTTACACAAATAGGTCTTTGTATAAGGACAGGTCTTTGTATGTCCAGTTGTACGGGGCTGTTTCTTCTATGCGTATTTTGTATTTGTTGATGAACGGAAGACACAGTACGTGTTTTATAGTCACACCATTTATAAAATTGAATAATGAAATATAAATATAGACATTCATCTATCGTAAAAAGGCGAAAACAATGTCGTCAATTATACGTATCCAGCAGTCAGACCCCAATTTGATTATATCCAGGTATATATCGATAAGCTTAATTTTCCGTATGTCTATATATTTTCTTTTGTTCTGACAATTTATTGTTGTGTGTGTTGACATGAGTACCACGTAAACAGTAACTCATTGTCAGTTTATTGTTTTTCGTGTTGAAATGAGTACCGGGCAACCCGTAACTCATAGCCATTTTATTGTTTTGCGTGTTGAAATTAGTAAAACGTAATCCATTCAAAATTGTGGCTTTCAGACGCAAAAGGCAAAAAGTGGGCGTGGCTCTGTCCCTGGGGGTCGGGACATTCACCAAAATCGATCGTGGACGCCCTCAGGCTATATGGAATACATATGCTAAGTACCAAGCTGGTTCATTCAGAATTGCGACCTGTAAACAACAAACACAAAAATTGGACGTGACTTGACTCTGGGGGTCGGGACATGCAGTTGTCGTCCTTAGACTATAAGGAATACATATCCCTAGTTGTCAATCAGCCATAAAAATGTCATGCACCTGGGTAATATTTTCTTAAATGGTTGCTGTTAATGGCCTTCCAAGATGCAGATCATTGTCAAGGCTCTCTTATTCCCTCGCTTAAATTCCGCAGCCCACTTCTATACTGTGGAAAAGGAAGGCAGCATCATCTCCTGAAGTAGAGACCTTGTCAGCATGTATCTGTGTTACAGTATGTTAAACCTTTCAGTTGCAGGCACTTGAAGAATGTCCTTTCAGGATACGGGTCATCGTCTAGTCTCTTTCCACAATGCTTAAATTCCCCAGCCCATTTCTTTACTGTGGAAAAGGAAAGGGCAACATCCCCTAATGTGGAGACCATGTCAACATGTATCTGTGTTGGGATTGGTCCTTTCAGTTGCAGGTACTTGATGACTGTCCGCCCTATAACCAGTGTTGTCCATTTCTGGTGATTTCAATGGGTAAGTGCACAAGATGGTCTGGTACAAAGACAATAATAACACTATAGTTGCAGTTCTTAGTGTGTAAGAAAGAGAGAAAGAGATGGCTAGGTCGCCCAGTGTGATCTGGCTTGGCGGCGCGATCATTTCTTTGCTGCATAGATTTCCGAGGTTACACGTGCTGCTTGCACAATAGGCCCACTGCACCATATTCCATTAATTATTATTTGATTGAGCTCCCGATACCTACAAGTGATTTGTTTTGCATTCAGGCTTCAGATGAGTATTGAATTAAACCAGCCTCGAAGGGCCTGGAGGATATGTCAGAATGCACCAAAATGATTTCTGCTTTGCAAAATTTCTCGCCCTCCGCACACCCCCCCCCCTCCCGAAAGAGGGCCCTCAAAATAGTATAGCCTCCGCCATTATAACCCTTAAAACGTCCCTGGTCGCATTATAATTTGTTTGCGTAAATAAAAAGTAAAATCTCTAATATATTATAAAATACTTTTGGAAAACTGAAAAGATTGCGTGACAAAAGTTGTCAATCAGTGGTTGCGCAGCAACATATCAATAGTGAATTTTAAACCTAAACATTGTCTGTCCTAATGTGAAATTTGGAGTATAGGCAAAAACACTATGAATAAGAGAGAGAGAGAGAGAGAGATAGAGATAGAGATAGAGAGAGAGAGAGAGAGATTGTGTTGAACATGCACTCAACACAAACTAGGTCATATTGGGACTAACATATGGTATAATCTTTATTCAATAATTTTCTTGCACATAAGAGTGGGCACCAGAGCATGCAGAGAAAAGAAAACCCATATATGGCTGGGCAGACAACTCTACTACATGTTATGTACAAGCGGGGAATTGAAACCGCTTGACTTAATGACAGATCTTAAGATTGAATACACATGCCATCAACCATTCGACCATCCATCAACACTCCGCTCCCCGCTCCCCCATCAATAAGAATGTTGTTAAGTTTCCAGTTAAAGATTTCAGAAGTGGCAGCAGTAAAACAAGGTTTAGTTTGGAATTATGACGTTATCTCTCCAAATATCAAACCTTGAAATTAATGCTGCAGCTAATCATGGTTGATTCTGGTGGACATATGTATTGAAGGAACTAAACTGCTTTGATTTCGGTCAAAGTAAAATGCTAAATTTGGGGTGATCTAATGTCTTATTTCAAATTAAATGTATGTTCCAAGAGATTTTACCAATTTTAGTTTACATTATGACTTGATAAAATCAGGTATATCTCATCGCTAGCTTTATCTGTAGACATCAAATTTCATAAATTAAACAAAGACATATTGTCATCCCACAAAAGAAATCTTTGGCATTTTGGAAAATTAAATATCTGAATCAGTTTTCTGCATTTTGCAAATAACCTTTTGGTACTATTACCTTGGCAGTGTAAATCTGTTGTAGAGTGTAATAAATGGCATCATTTGAAGAATTCAAAGAATATTTTGATAATTGAAATTCTGGATTATTGGCATCCAGATAAAAATGACCTAACCCACCATGAAGAATGGGGCTCGATTTATTTTGTTCTAATTCTGGTAACTTGTATACAACAAACCTGAAACACAAATTTTGAAATATAAAATTTTTGAGGTAATCTACAAAGCTTAAATTCATCAGCTGTTATGTAATCATAGTCAACATATTGTATCATACATATTAGTTATTATATGTCATATAAACTCATAGAATTAATCCGATTTTCGTAATATCAGGTCAAAGTAATGTAATAATCATATTCAGTTTATTCTATTGTCTTTGGTGTACCTGGCCATAGGCTTCAACAGGGTAACCTTGAGGAAACACATTTTATATTACTTGCTAGGTGTTTGTTTGATTATTCTGAATGTAAATAAATGATTTGGCATTAACTAAATGACAACATGATATTTATAAATGGGAAGTATATCCGTTACCAAATATTTACCT
The DNA here is from genome assembly GCA_036850965.1 of Patella caerulea. NCBI lineage: Eukaryota > Metazoa > Mollusca > Gastropoda > Patellidae > Patella > Patella caerulea. Next base: position 39,693,793 of record JAZGQO010000001.1, on the reverse strand, counting down.
ACTTTTCTCTTTCATTCATATTTATTATTATGAAGTCTTTAAATCTTCATATTTAATTAAAGCTAAAATCACCCTTTCTTATTATAATGACCATAAAAAGAAACGATGTGCAAAAATTCTCAGAGTAACTTGGTTGAATTTTAAATATAGTCTGGGAACTAGGTGGTAGAGAGCACCACTCATAATACCAACCCAAAATTCGTTTATTCAACAAGGAATGTGCAAGTTCCACAAGTGCCCTGAATTGGAGGAAATATAACCTAATATGGAATTTTTGGTGGAAAGGTCATTTAGGAACATTGTGAATTAGTACTAATTAGTGATTTATTCAACATGAAAGGTGAATCTGTGAAACAAACATTACAATGGACTTATAGATAACACAAGTTAGAATCACTAAATTAAGAACAAAATTTGTCGTGTAAAGGCCATCAAAGAAGAAGTCAAACGTCACCAATTAGAATGTTGTGGTTCGCCCATCCCCACTCTTATTGGACCTTCAAACAGCAACTTATTTAGAAAAAACATCTAAAAAGGACTCACCCTGTGTGAATTTACTGTCTAATTTTTAAATGGAATGAGGTTTATCATTCTGCATAGACTGGGCTAATGAAAAATGACATACAATGTGCTATGAGGGACATTTTGCCTACTCTTATTTTGAATGTCAAGAAAGGGATTCTTTTAAGTGCAAGCATTATACATGGGACTTCAGCATTATACATGGGACATCAGATTTTAGAATGGGTAGACACTGTTCCTTGCCAGACCCTTCGTCCTGCACCGTGGCCAACACATGGAGCGAAACCCTAATTCTCCAGGTTAGTAAACACGCATCATAGTCACTAAGTCCCCACGACCCCTGTTCTATTTTGATAGAAATACTACAGTATGAAATGACATAACAGATATGTGGCCTATACGTGAATAACATGATGCATAAACACACTTTAAGTTATGTAACATTCTATTCATAATATTGTCATAGCTGTATTACCCATATTTCCATCCAAACATAATAAATACATTCAACTGTGGGACTTATCTCACAATATCTCACAATTTCTATTGTACATGGAGAAAATCAATAAGGCGTCTATACAAACTGCACCCACGTACACAAGCAACCTACTCCATTTTAGGGGGGTTGGGATGGCCTAGTGGTCTAGAGTGCCGCGCTTCGACCTCTAGCTGGCCGGTCACCTCTGGCTTGCGGCTGTGGTTTCGAGCCCAGGTGTGAGCGCATGTGGCATGGAGATAGGGGCGCCTTCTCAACCTCGTGGGTTTCCTCCGGGCACTCCGGTTTCCTCCCACTGCTAAAGACCCCTACGCGCAAGCGAATTATTGAAATAAAATTAAAAACCATGTGTTAGTCCCGAAATGACCTAGTTGTGTTGAGTGGACGTTAAACCCCATTTCTCTCTCTCTCTCTACTCCATTTTACATGTAATGACTCTAACGTTGATGTTCAACTCTTCAAAAGATTTCTTAAATTCTTTAAAAATGTCTCCAAAAGTGTTAATGAATGTACCAAAATAAGTGGCCTACTAGCTCTCAACAGAAGTTTTTCCAGCACTTGTAATAATTTAAATTTAATCTGTTTTAAATACGAAACCAAGCTAATTGGGACCATGGCTGATTGGGACCATGGCTGATTGGGACAAAAGTCAAAGCTGATTGGGACCACATTCTTGGCTGATTGGGACCACATTCCAGGCTGATTGAGACCACCACTAGGCTGATTCGAACCACATGATTAAAAAATACTAGAAACTTAAGTTTTGATATTGAATTAAGTTTAATATAAATTCAAGGAGTTTTATATCTATAGCGTGGCTATAATTATGCGCTTTTTTTAAGTAGGCCTACGTTATTTATGGACTGTTTTTATTCCATGTTTTTATGTCACAGTTACACTATATTATATTAACAGAGATTATCTTATTAATCTTATGTAAATTATTATACGTTTTATGCAATTTAAACAGACAATTTTTTATTTTATTTTATAAACTTCATAGCTTGTTTTGGAATCCATTATAGCCTATACAGTAGCATAACGGAAATCTGAAACCATTATACATGTACATATATTGTGTGTAATTATGTTATAGAAATAATGTTTAAACCATACAAATTTGAAAACTAATACCAGCAATACAGTAGCAACGGAAATCGGTTATTTCAAATATGATGTACATAAAGGCAGTCAAAATGTATATCCTACCTTGTACAGAAAATAAACATAATATATTTATAGACTCAATTTTAACACAAGTAAACAGGTAGGTAATATCTAGGAAAGTGTACTTATATTACTACGTGAAAATTACTCAAATCTTACTGACAGCCACAACAGGGAATTTGTGTGAGTGGATCTGATTGTTTATTGGATTATTAGGCTTGTCATTAATTAAAGGGACAATCCCGATAAGAACAGAGTCTCAAAAATTAAAGTCCGAGAGTTTATGAAATTTATGGACCAAATTATAGAGGCATGGTGTATTTATCTTGTCTCAAAATTTCAGCTAAAAATATTGAGTCGTTTGGACGTGAACGTCAACACTGCTTATCCGGACACGTAACCCTTTTAAGATTTCGGGTCAATTTTTTCATTGGGTGACCTAAAAATCGATTCACTTTTCTTGAGAGGTCTATACAGTGAATGACCCATATACTGTACTTGATAACAAAAGGTAAATTTCACCTACATATTATTTTTATAGAAAAAAGTCTGTTTTTATCCACATACGGTATAATACAACGGTCTCCATTTCCAGATGAAGAATGTCAGATTTAAGTTATTTACAAGCGTATCACAAATATCGTGTTAGTTGGTCGGCCCTAGGTAATGGGTTTTAAGGGATTTTAACACAAAATTAAGCAGTTTTATTCCTCAGAAAGTTATCGGGATTGGCCCTTTAACAATAAAAGGTGTGATTAGGGTCTTGTATATTGCTACCCGAGTTTTATACTATAAATAAAGTGTGATTTAATTAACTTTGTTTAATGTGTATTTGTGTATACACATTTGTCAACCAATTTAGTGTATTGCATATCATGGACCGTATAATCCAAAATTCTTGGTTATTGATATTGAATTTTGTTTTTCAGACTGCCTATAACCAGAAAGACAGCATTTTTAAGATCCTAAGAAGAGTTTTTGCCCCTGCTGCTAGCCTTTTTTAATTATGTAAAGGAAACCTGTTAGAATCAACAATATGGACAGTTGAATCCTGCTCAGTCTTCGGTAGAAGTGTTAGGACAAATAATGACGTAGAGGGGTGGCATAGCAAATTAAACAAAAGAGCTAAGAAGGGATGTTTACCATTTTATTTGTTAATTACCCTTTAAACCAGGAAGTGGACGAAATTCCAAACTAATTAAAATTAGCTACCGCGATATCAAACAACAAAAACCAGAAGGAAAAATAATGGAATTGTAGAGACAATATTGTGAAAATGAGATTACCACAAGTCGTTTACTAAACAAAGCCGCGCATTTATATGGTCTGACTAAATCATAATAGCTTGTAAATAATTTTGTTTTGTTATATGAAAGGTTATGAAATATATGTGTTTATTTTTTACAGGTCTGTATTTTTATATGAAATATTTTGAAATGTGTATTTTTATATGAAATATTTTGAAATGTGTATCTTTATATGAAATATTTTGAAAAAATGTGTATTTTTATATGAAATATTTTGAAATATTTGTATGTTTTAATAAAATATTGGTTTGTAAAGGAATTGAATCACTATATGAAATAAAATGATATTTACTAAGTAAAATATTATACAAAGAACAATATTTGTCTGTCATTATTTCAGCTTCATTCATTACAAAATATCGCATTCATTGCAGTAATTATACTGATATGAGGCTTTTTGATATTGGGTTACAATTTCATAATACTGGATGGTATTTATTGTCATGCAAACATATTTAAAACACTCTTATCATTGGTCTGATCATGGTCCCAATCAGTCAAGAATCTGGTCCCAATCAGCCAAGAATGTGAAGCATATTCTCTGTGATTTAGTTCATTTGTATTGAAGCTGTCAATCACTTATTACACTATTAGTTTTGACTAATTGCACTATTTATTGCCATAGTTGTCTTATTATCAAAAATATGCAAACATATTTTAAATACTCATGGCATTTAAGTAATGATCCGAATAAGCCTTGTCATGGTCCCAATCAGCCATACATCTGGTCCCAGTCAGCCAAGAATCTGGTCCCAATCAGCCACAAATCTGGTCCCAGTCAGCCACAAATCTGGTCCCAATCAGCCAGGTCCCAATCAGCCATGGTCCCAATCAGCCAATTACCTTAAATACAACCTCTGTAAATATGATATTCCTGCAACAAACATTAATTGCATTCTGTCCAAAGTTGTTGAATGTGATGAAAATAATGCTAACTTTGATGTTACTATGACCGCTGGAGCTATTTCTGATTTGATTTATGTTAGTGATAGACATAATGAAAATAAAGAACATCTAAACTGTATATTAGAATACCTGTGTAAAATTGGAAGTAATAAAAATATGAGGAGTTCAAAATGGAAATATAGCACACTAGAATATGGAGCCAAATCGTTGCCATATTAAATGAAAATATGGTTAAAATTGCCAAATTATCATAGGCAAAATAGTAAAATAGCCATTTTTAAGATTTTTCTCTTGTAAATATCATGTAACACTTAAAGGAATAATCCCAGTTACATTTTGGGGCTTAAAATTGCTTAATTTAGTATGAAAGGCCTTTAATAACTTATAACTTAGCCCGTAGCAACTACCTCAAGCGTTGTGGTACGTTTTCAAAAAATTTCCAATTGTATTGCTCTGTGTTTGAAGACCGGCGTCTTGGTTGCATCCTAAAAAGTGCCTGGATAATACGCGTCTACATGCTGATTGTGCGCAGTGGCATTTCTCATGTTATCGCTTACCGCAAGCTCTCTATTTATGAAGTGTACAATAGGTATCGCATGTAGTCGCATTTATCAAGTGGTTGGCCCGAACTATTTAAAAAGTCTAGTGTCCGGATATTTGATTGTGGTGCGATTTTGACGTTCACGTCCAAACGACTGAATATTTTGAACTGAACTTTTCAGACAAGGTAAATACACAATTCCTCTGTATTTTGGCGTTAAAATTTCATACGTATACGAACTTGTAATTTTCAGATTCTATGAAATTCGGGATTCGCACTTTAATACATTTTAGATGGATATTTAACATTATGAAAGTAACTTTTAGTATTAAAACAAAAATTACTCTACAAAAATTAACAATGTAAAAATATAGTTATGTTATTTTCTCTCTCTACTTTTCACCTTTGCAAATTTACTGTACATTTTTCATCTTTGCGTTTTCAACTATCAGATTTTCTGCATTCCATTTTCAACTACCACAATTTCTACGATCTAACTGACCATATAAGGAAAGGGGCATGTTTCCAGGTTCGGTTTTATAGTCTGGACTAAAACTAATTCACCCTGTCACACAACGTTGATATTATAAGCTGCTAATGCATTTGTAAGAGCAGGGGAACCACATCGTATCACACATAAACAATTACACAATGTAAGCCCAACGACACACAATATAGGCTGCACATATCTAAGACAATAAGCAATAAACATATCGAAACAAGTGCATGGATCCAGGGAACAGTCGTAAGTGTCAACTGTGCTGTACGTCTACTGTGCTGTAGGTCTTATAAAAACACCTGCTCCCTGATTAATTACTTATATAAAACAATATTTAATGTAATAATAAATGTTATTTGTGTACCATGGAGGTTTACTTTATTTGAAGTACTAGTAAAACAACATCAAAAGATATTGTCACATCTGTATTTTTATTGAAGACTACCTAAATCTTATTAGGTTTACATATTGGTTACCGGATACTTGTTTTAAAAAATTCGGTACCTCATCATGATCAATTGAAAATGGAAAATTAAAAATATCTGGCAAACTGAACCAGCAATAACAATAATTCATACCCCTTTTCATGGATAATTGTTTTTTTAATTGGTTTATACAGATATTTATCAACTAAATATTGTAACTGTTCTTATGGAAAATATAACTGTGGCAGATCAACTCTTCCTAAAGAAACATGATACTTTCTACCGTGTCCCAATTGTCTTGTTTCCTATCTATTACATGTCTAATTACTGTAAAGCTTTTCTTAAATGATTCAGGCAGTCAGGCACCTCTTCAATGGTTACAATTATTTCAGATATAAGACAAGCAATTCGCTAACACACATGCCGATGTGCAGTAAAAGATTCATTCGGTCTATTAAGACAATGGGCCAACCTCAAGGTCCAATGACATAACTCATTAAACAAAAAGTTGTTGCCATGACAATGAATTTATTTCATTTATTTTTCTCCCACAAAAAAAATAATGACAATTCTTAAGGATTATGAATAACCCAATGGAGCAGTAATTTTAGAAAAGATGATTAATACTGAAATATAATGTCGAAAACTTTAGCTGAAACTGGAATCACACCCTTTGTCCGTTTGATTGGAGAAATTGTGGTGGACAAAATACAATGGAGAAATACTGATAGTTAAAAATGCAAAGATGAAAAAAATACAGTGAATTTGCAAAGACAAAAGTAGGGAGTGAAAAAAAGTTTTGATGCTGATATTATAGTGGTTTTGTATTATGTGATAGTGAAAAATCTCGAAAATGGCCATTTTTACCATTTTGACTCTGATAACTCTTAATATGGCAACGATTCGGCTCCATACTGGAACCATAGATCGTAGGTTCGTCCATGTTCGTACAGATCTTTGTTACCGTTGAATCACGCCCGTAGCCAGGGGGTGGCAAGGGGGGGGGGGGGAAGCCCCCCTGAAAAAATTTTTTTGCCCCTCCCCCCTCCAAAAGAAAATTTGCCAACCTTATAACTCTTAAATACCTACTGTAGACTGTAACGGATGTGCCCGTCCTAAACTTCACTGAATATCAACAAAGAATGAAAGATTGAAAGAAGAGCGAAACTACACAGTTCTTCTGGAACCACGAATTAATACTTACCAGTCAACGGGTTTCCCTTCGTAATCTAAACACTGCAAACAATTTGACAAATCAGTTTTTAAAAATAATAAACTCAAGGCGAAGACAAGCGACTGCATATTATCTGATGTGCCCAACTCAGTCTCGTAAACTTATCAAGCCCAATCAACACGTCGTGCGGTAAATACTAACGTATATACTTTCGATTTCCGTCCGATAAATCTAAAAATAAACCATTTTTGTGACATAAGCTTCCTCACGGATATGAAATATCACGAGAGTCATGATTCACCATGACATTTAATTGTCTTTTTAAAGTCAAGTGAAATGGGGTTTAGTGTCCTACTATATTCTGCTCCGATTGGGCTAATGTTAGAAATGGTTCCACTACACTGATGTCTTCCGTCTATGAGACCTACGTTCAGAGCTGAACTACTCTGGCCTATATTGTAACTCACTTAATAATTACACGGTATAGGCCTACATAGCTTAACATATAATAAACCAATTCTCATTGAAATGAAGGTGAAATCTTGCCCTATAGTTATATGATTTGATTAAACCAACTGCTGTTCGAAATTTCTGTTCACTCTGAAATGGACGCCAAACCATATGTCACAATATGTGTCATTCGATCGTCACTCCAAAATACAGAAAAACCATTTGGTAAGATATATGATTACGATTTCAGAGTTCCATGTTCTTCGCTATTTGTAACATACTTACATGTATTTTCATGCAAATTGTGGTGCAATAATTTGCGTAGAAAATTTTGCAACTGAACCTAATTTTACTTGCTCAAAGCCCCGAATAGTGTATCATTTGCAGTTGTATAAATAAGAATTATCACGACTAGCCTATAAATTGCGGGTTGTCTAATGTAGACGGACATAATAATATATACGCAACGAGGGAAATTATAACGAATTCATCTGCCAAGGTATTTTTTTACGTGCACGCCACACCGGCAGGGAATATTTTACTTTTTTACAATATTTTACTTTTTTACATTTGATTAGCAGTTTCCAGAAAAATTGTGTAAGAATGCTAATCAATTGTATAATTGAGTAGCAAAATTTACCAATTGATTAGCAGTTTTTTAGTATGTAATAGAATTCTTATTTCACATAATTAGGCCTATATGTGACAATAACAATACCCACATAATATTATTTGTATTACCAAACGGTTGTTTGTATTTATATATAAAATAAAAATAAAAGTATGTGACCACATGTTATTCTTTGTACGAAACCTGGACATTCTTTATTTACTTCATACTCTAGTCAGATCTTTTCTGCGTCATATTTCCTCACCCAATCTTGAACTGTTGCTAATTTTAATGTCGAATTTGAAGACAAAACATAATATCATGTGTTTGAATTTCGCGACGTACCCTCGATCATTCGGTAATTTTATCTTGTAGTGTTTTGAATGTCTGTCTTGACGAATGTGACTACAGCAGATATAGAAAGAAAGTAATACATGTAGTGTTGTCATCTCTGTCATCAAAACTTTTTACGTCTATAAATAGCAGACGTCAACATATACTGCTCTCGTTCCACTGGACCGTTGCAGAGGCACGTAAAGAGTCTTGATGATATAGACAATAAAATTGCGAGATTTGAGATTTGTTTTGATGTGTTTTACGATACTGAATGGTTTTAAAGTTAAAATTAATTTTCAAAACTTTGATTCGCGCTGAAGCAGGGTTTTAAGCTAATAATGCTAATCAAATATGAATTTGATTCGCAAAATCGGACGTTTGAGTCTCAAATTGCGATACGAACCCGGTTAAAATATTCCCTGCACACCGGGCCTCGGTTTTTCGTCCCATCCGAACAGATAGACAACTGTCCTTGTCAGGCCCTCTGTCCTGCACCGACATCATTTCGGAAAATCACTTTAACTTTCTCGGCCAATGCAGGGATCGAACATGCGACCCGCAGGCGGCAGCAATCCAGCGTCTTACCCACGAAGGCACCGTGGCTCCCTTTTAAAGTCAAAGGTCACTAAGTGAATATGTTTTCCCTGCTTCCTTTTGGACTTATGCAAGAATAAAGAATCATTCACTTTATAATTTACTAATTACTTCTAGGTCTGCAAGAAATTCAAATAAATATTATTAGGTTCAGTTCAGTACCAAATTCAACAAATGTTTCATATTTCAAATAATCATAGGTGTGGGTGTTGATGGGTCGTTTTGTGTTATGTTAATGTTATAGGAGGTCGTTGGTCTAAACAATGTATCAGACCAAATTCCAATTCAAATGTAGCCGTTCAAAAATTATTGAAAAGACCTCAAATGCAGCTATTTCCAGCCCTCGAATACAGCAACCCGCATTTGATCAAATTAAGCATAGCCTTGTAATAATAGTAATATGGTTTTGCCACTGAAATTCCACCCAATGCCAATTATTAAACCAATCAATCAATCACCCGACTGTACAATTCACAGGCAACAAGAAATTTTACTTCCCTAAAGACTGATGGAAAATGCTGTCCGAAAAAAATGTCGCGTATATATAGGCCTATGACAATAACACGCTATATAGTGGCCTAAGACATTATTTATTATACAGATTTTACATGTTTATCTATTAGTCAATTCACGGACCTTACATGGTCAGTTGATGTCGCATAATGCAGAGTGGTTCCAGGCCAAACGTATGGAAGCCTATTACCATTCATAATTTCTACTTTTCGTCCCTTCAAAACACGGAAGTAGAAAAGTAGAAGTTACGACAAATTGTAAGGCGACAGCACGGTATACAAGTTAGTCTCGGTCACCCAGAACCCCCTAGTCTTCAACGCACGGAGGGTCTCACTCGGCAAACCTCGTAAGATTTCGGACAATCTAAACTCGGCTGTATGATAAATTCCGCCATATTGGAACTACTTTAAAGGTCCCGGATGAAACATGGCTGTGCCCATTCCAAACACAAGTTGGCGACCTATTTGGCTAGCGACCTATTCGACCGATCCAGCTGTAAGATAATGACGAAATTACACTTCTATTCTGAGCTGAAGGAATGGATAAAAAATAATATATTCTACTTTCATTTGATAGACATAACGTTGGATTTTATTGGTTGATAAATAGAGACTGTTGTCTTTACTCTAAATAGGTTTCCAACGAACAGGTTGCAGCTCGATCGGTCGAATAGGTCGCTAGTCGAATAGGTTCCCAATTTGTGTAATAGCGTCAAGTTTTCCTGTTAAAGTAAACCGGTAGCCGCATCGCAAATGTATGGGCGTAGGTACATATCACTTACTGTCATACATCCGAGACTAGATGTAATTTACGGAATCTGTCGAGATTAGCCGCGTGGGAGGGTCTGGGTCGGTTCTCAATTTGTGACGAAAATTACTGGATAATCTACCACATGTGTTTCTCTTGCTAGACACTTCACAAGCCTTGAAAATAAGCAGGATATAGAAAAACGCCTAGAAAGTTATGAATTTTATTACAATTAAATTTCAACGGACGAACCATGCTCCGATGCATACTTTGACCAGGAATGACCCACGTTTCGAATTTCCTTTACACTACATTTAATATCATCGCAGTCATCTACGCCATAGCCATAGACAAGTTGTTTTGACGATGTGGTCTAAACAAACACTTGTCTATTTTACGCTCGGGGTGTCACAACAAGACGCACTTGTAAATACTACCATGAAATGTAACGTGAGGCACATAAAGGGATAAATAAAAGAGTTGAAATTATTTGTTACTTTTCGGTTGACACGACTCGGTAACAAATACTATTTTTCACATTTTGCTTCACAATATAGAAATGTGATGTAAGTAACTTATTAGCACCTTTCCTCGGTGTATCTGTGAATATCGGGACAGTTTTGATCGTGGGCCGCCTCGGCTGAGCCCCCGACCAAAACTGCCCTGATATTCACCGATACACCTCGGAAAGTTTGCTAATAACTATTATTTAATTTACTATTTTCGACTTGCGTTTTGGCTTGTATACCGTGCTGTCGCCTTCTTACTGACATCAATAAAAACAAAAATATGACTAAGTCGAAAGTTGCCAAGACGTTATACAAGCCAAAATGCAAGTCGAAAAAAAGAAATTAGGAAATAACGAGTGGCGCTTATTAGCGACCTCTTTTTTTCTTAATTTCACATTTTCGACTTGCATTTTGGCTTGTATACCGTGCTGTCGCCTTACACTTTGTCATAACTTCTACTTTTGAAGGGGCGAAAAGTGGAAATTATGAATGGTAGTTATAGGCTTCCATACAAACGGGATATCAGGCGCCTTATTTCGCTTAAAAAGAAATTAGGAAATAACGAGTGGCGCTTATTAGCGACCTCTTTTTTTCTTAATTTCACATTTTCGACTTGCATTTTGGCTTGTATACCGTGCTGCCGCCTTACACTTTGTCATAACTTCTACTTTTGAAGGGGCGAAAAGTGGAAATTATGAATGGTAGTTATAGACTTCCATACAAACGGGATATCAGGCGCCTTATTTCGCTTAAAGCTCCTTTTCTCTCTGACACCCCCACCCCCCATAATTTTCTCACTTTACCATACTGCCCAGGTGCGGATCCAGGAATTTTTGCATGAGGGGGTTTGCCAGGTTTCTGTTCCGGAAATCTGCCATCATCGTCTCTAAATTACATAGGCATACAAATTGAGCTTTTTAAACAGAGAAATCATTTTTATACTTTGTGATGTAATTTCATTGATGCAAGGCATTATTTTTTTATGTAGCTAAGCAGGGGAGGGGACCCCCAAACCCCCCTTCTGGATCCGCGCCTGCTGCCCTTAAAAATTGATGAAACCAGTAATGACCAGTGCCCGAAACTTGACGCACAAGGCAGAGTAGAAATGGCCACACTAATGATGCCTTCCGCCTTACACCGTACCGCAACAATATTTTAACTAAACGCAAAGAAAGATGTGCTGGCTTTCGATCTAGCAATTTATTTTGCCGGCTAGATGGCAAAAGATGTTATCCCAAAAAAATATTGTCTGTCCGAAACATTTGGTTGTCTGAATGTTGGGAGGGGGGGTTGTCTGCGGGGGCGTAAATGAGGGGTGGAGGGAATAGTAGGTCGCAAATCAGTACAGCCGGTCGCAAAATAGGAGAAGTCGGTATCAAAATAAGTGCTCACTGCATACGTCACGCTACTCACCTTGTCAACTTATCAAGTTTGAAAAGATGTTGTGTTTCACTCTTATTCTGTTGTGGGTATGTTGGTCCAACAACAAAATTTCACCCAGGGTGAAAAATAGTCTCAAAATAAGTGCAGTCGGTCTGAAAAACAATGCCAGAATTGATCCCAAATACTATGTATTTGCTTCAGCCTAAATTGCACACGTCACACATTGACTGACTTTTCCGGTCCATTCGTCGACAATAATTTCTCCAGGATACTGAATCATTTTTTCAAAATTTTCTCAAATTACTCAGTGTTATGAGCACAATCATCATATTATTTGACATAATCTATACCCCATCGCCATATTTCCTAGAAAACTCGCATTTGTGGTGCTCAGCTCCTGATTGCGTAACTCGCACTGTGGGGGGGGGGGGGGGCATCAGTCGGTCGCATTTTCTGCTAAACACAAAGAAAGATGTGCTGGCTTTCGATCTAGCAATTTATTTTGCCGGCTAGATGGCAAAAGATGTTATCCCAAAAAAATATTGTCTGTCCGAAACATTTGGTTGTCTGAATGTTGGGAGGGGGGGTTGTCTGCGGGGGCGTAAATGAGGGGTGGAGGGAATAGTAGGTCGCAAATCAGTACAGCCGGTCGCAAAATAGGAGAAGTCGGTATCAAAATAAGTGCTCACTGCATACGTCACGCTACTCACCTTGTCAACTTATCAAGTTTGAAAAGATGTTGTGTTTCACTCTTATTCTGTTGTGGGTATGTTGGTCCAACAACAAAATTTCACCCAGGGTGAAAAATAGTCTCAAAATAAGTGCAGTCGGTCTGAAAAACAATGCCAGAATTGATCCCAAATACTATGTATTTGCTTCAGCCTAAATTGCACACGTCACACATTGACTGACTTTTCCGGTCCATTCGTCGACAATAATTTCTCCAGGATACTGAATCATTTTTTCAAAATTTTCTCAAATTACTCAGTGTTATGAGCACAATCATCATATTATTTGACATAATCTATACCCCATCGCCATATTTCCTAGAAAACTCGCATTTGTGGTGCTCAGCTCCTGATTGCGTAACTCGCACTGTGGGGGGGGGGGGGCATCAGTCGGTCGCATTTTCTGCTAAACACCACCGCCCCTTTCCCAAAACAAAATCGTTATGTACGCCCCTGGCTGTCTGACTCCATACCCTCCAATCTCCGCTCGTGTTCCTGTAGTTTGTCAATTCCCTCAACTGCCATGCAAGTACTTTCGGTAATTGCCTGATTGGGACCCTGGCTGATTGGGACCTGGCTGATTGGGACCAGATTTGTGGCTGACTGGGACCAGATTTGTGGCTGATTGGGACCAGATTCTTGGCTGACTGGGACCAGAATTATGGCTGATTGGGACCATGATAAGGCTTATTCGGACCATTACTTAAATACCGCGAGAATTAAAATATGTTTGCATATTTTTGATAATAAGACAACTATGGCAATAAATAGTGTAATTAGTCACAAATAATAGTGTAATTAGTGATTGACGGCTTCAATACAAATGAGCTAAATCACAGAGAATATGCTTCACATTCTTGGCTGATTGGGACAAGATTCGACTTGGCTGATTGGGACCATGATCAGCCCAATGATAAAGAGTGTTTTAAATATGTTTGCATGACAATAAATGCCACCCAGTATTATCAAATTGTAACCCAATATCAAAAAGCCTCATATCAGTATAATTACTGCAATGAATGCGATATTTTGTAATGAATGAAGCTGAAATAATGACAGACAAATATTGTTCTTTGTATAATATTTTACTTAGTAAATATCATTTTATTTCATATAGTGATTCAATTCCTTTACAAACCAATATTTTATTAAAACATACAAATATTTCAAAATATTTATTATAAAAATACACATTTCAAAATATTTATTATAAAAATACACATTTCACATTTCAAAATATTTATTATAAAAATACAGACCTGTAAAAAATAAACACATATATTTCATAACCTTTCATATAACAAAACAAAATTATTTACAAGCTATTATGATTTAGTCGGACCATATAAATGTGCTGCTTTGTTTAGTAAACTACTTGTCGTAATCTCATTTTCACAATATTGTCTCCACAATTCCATTATTTTTCCTTCTGTTTTTCATGTTTTTGTTGTTTGATATCGCCGTAGCTTTCCCTCCTTAACTAATTTTAATTGGTTTGGAATTTCGTCCGCTTCCTGGTATGAAAGGGTAATTAACAAATAAAATGGTAAACATCCCTTCTTAGTAGCTCTTTTGTTTAATTTGCTATGCCACCCCTCTACATCATTATTTGTCCTAACACTTCTACCGAAGACTGACCAGGATTCAACTGTCCATACTGTTGATTCTAACCAGGTTTCCTTTACATAATTAAAAAAGTCTAGCAGCAGCGGTTGACCTTCTGGCAATTTTCTCTTTAGTTGATCAAACGCGGGAGGTATGTCTGCTGCAGGTAACAAAGGGAGAACAAAAACTATTCTTTGGATCTTAAAAATGCTGTCTTTTTTTTTTTTTTTTTTTTTTTTTTTATAAGCAATATTTTTATTCAGATTTCTATCTGAATAGGGATTGGGGAACAGGCGTAGCCTATATTAAACCCTTCTCCCTGCTGTCTTTCTGGTTATAGGCAGTCTGAAAAACAAAATTCAATATCAATAACCGAGAATATAGGATTATAAGGTCCATGATATGCAATACACTAAATTGGTTGACAAATGTGTATACACAAATACACATTAAACAAAGTTAATTAAATCACACTTTATTTATAGTATAAAACTCGGGTAGCAATATACAAGACCCTAATCACACTTTTTATTGTTAATTAATGACAAGCCTAATAATCCAATATACAATCAGATCCAATCACACAAATTCCCTGTTGTGGCTGTCAGTAAGATCTGAGTAATTTTCATGTAGTAATATAGTACACTTTCCTAGATATCACCTACCAATCTGTTTCACAGAGAATTACTCACCTACCTGTTTACTTGTGTTAAAATTTAGTCTATAAATCTATTATGTTCATTTTCTGTATAAGGTAGGATATACATTTTGACTGCCTTTATGTTCATCATATTTGAAATAACCGATTTCCGTTGCTACTGTATTGCTGGTATTAGTTTTCAAATTTGAATGGTTTAAACATTATTAGGGTTTCACACTGCGTAGCTTGTGTGAAACACTATTGTTTTTGTTAAAATTCTTCTTATTATTAGGGTTTCACACTGCGTAGCTTGTGTGAAACACTATTGTTTTTGTTAAAATTATTATTCTTATTATTATTATTATTATTATTATTATTATTCAGATTCCAATTTGAATAGATCTCAGCGACTACGTGTCGCATCGTTACGATTTCTTCGGTTTTACTGGGAAAGTGGGTGTGACTTAGAGGATAAAGCTATTTTGAACGTTCTGCGACAATGCGAAATGTCCGAAATCACCGAAGTTGTCGTTTTTGAAAATATTGCAGTAATTTTAACAATAATCATTGGATTTTAACTTTCGATACATTTTGGCATAGCCTGAGACAGGGCACATAGCTACGCTACTTTCGATTTTTGATTTTCGGCAAATCTTCGAAGATATTAGGCGCCAAATTTCGAAAATTTAAAATTTTACAAAAAACTTTTTTATTTATGAATATTTTTTAGTCGTATTGTGCACAGAATTAAAGAATCATCTGACTAGTGCAAAAATGTTAAAAAATTTTGTCTCAGTAATTTTCCTTGGCCGCCATTGGCTAATTCAGTTTTTCAGTCCTAGATTAATTTTTTATTGTTCGATTTGTATAAAACAAAGTTCATATGCTTCGTTGTATCAATTGTCATTTTTTTTATTACCAAAAGTGTTATCTGTCGGCACCAGAAGTTGCATAATTTTACCAAAAACTACAATTTTGACAGTTATTTTCCTATTTCGAAAACAAATATTATTTTTTGGAAAAATTATTTGACTCAAAGAGTGTGCCCTTTCAAGGCGCAAAAAATGTAGGAAGCAGTTTTTTTAATTTCGATTTCATTTTCGAGCAAATTCGATTAAGAGGCTAAAAATGGTGTAAAATTGACCTATTTAGAACCTATTCAGGCTTTTCAGATTTTAAAATATTTCTTCGTAACTTTTATAAACTTGTAGCTATAATCCATACGAAGAAAATGTATGTTAAAATTCGTTTGTAATATAAGCAGTTACCAAGAAATGGGCAGTTCTGTACAAGTCACTGTTTTCGTTATTTTGCCTGTAAAATAGTCAATTATTATTGGATTTTTATAAAAGTGACATCATTTGATTCAAAAAGCATGTAGCGTCATATCAAGTTGATTACAATTTAAAATTGACACCGGAAGTGACATCATTTGGTCAAAAACTGCATTTTAAACTTTTTAAATCAATGTTTTATTCAACCAAGAATAACTTAATATGTATTAATAATTTTAACTTTTGGTTTAAATTCACATATAGACAAAACTCATATGGTCATATAGATATCATAAAATTGTTTCTAACTTGTTCGGTTGCCGAGACATAGACGGTTTTCTACAGGTCACTTTTGAAGGTTTCGGGGCCATAAAAGTGTCAATTATTATTCGATTTTCATAAACGTTACACCATGTTATACCTAATGCCATTTGGGATTTCATACAAGTAATTTAAGATTTTCATTATCACCGGAAGTAACGTCATTTTGGCAAAAACTGTATTTTTAGCCTTCAAAACAGATATTTTATTCAAATGAGTCTGTTTTGAAATCTTTTTCAAATTATGGTATTTGATGTCAATCAACAAATAGAATGAAGCCATACGATCATACAGATACCACAAAATGGTTTCTAACTTGTACGGTTGCCGAGAAATAGCCGATTTTCTACAAGTCACTTTTCAAGTTTTTTGGTCTTTAAAAGTGGCAATTATTATTCGATTTACATAAAATTTTCACTATATGATATCGTATGCCATTTCTGATTTCATAAAACTAATTGAACATTTTCATAACAACAGGAGTAATTTAATTTTGTCAAGATCATTTACAAGTAACAAATGTATAAAATGAATTGATATTGCTGGATTCTGCGTCCATTTTATTTGTGTGCAATGTTAATTTGGAAACCAGAAGTGACATATGTTCAAGGGTAACTTGGCACCGGAAGTGACATGTTTAAGGGTAACGTTGCACCAGTGAAACCCGTCATTCCTGCATGCAGGTCTAGTTATTCTTATTATTATTATTTTTTTTTTTCCAATTTGCTTATATCTCAGGAACTACTTGTCGGATCGATGCAATGTCTTGAGTTTTACTGCGAAAGTGGGTGTGACTTAGAGATTAAAGCTATTTCCGGCGTTCTGCGACAATGCGAAATGTCCGAAATCACCGAAGTTGTCGTTTTTTGAAATATTGCCGTAATATTAACAACAATTGTTGGATTTTATCGTTTGATAGTTTTTGACAAAGCCAGAGACATGGCACATAGCTACGGGTCTTTAGAGTTTTAAATTTCGCCGAATCTTCGGAAAAGTAAGGCGCCAAATTTTGAAAATTTAAATTTTGACAAAATTTTTTTTTATTAATGAATATTTTTTAATGACCTTTTACCAAGGGTTAAAGGGTCGTCTGATTTGGGCAAAAATGTGAACATTTTTTTTCTGGATAATTTTCCTTGGTCGCTATTGGCTAATTCAGTTTATCGGTTCTATATAAATTATTTATTGTCCGATTTGTATAAAACAAAGTTTATATGCTCCATGGTCCAAAATGTCATTTTTTTTGTTACCGGCAAAGTTTCCTATCGGCACCGTAAGTGACGTAAATTTAGCAAAAACTACAATTTTAACAGTTCGGTACCACTTTTTGAAAGCAAAAATTATTTTTTTCAAATCTAATATGACCGAAAAGGTGTGCCATATAAATGCGCACAAAACATCGCGCTCAGTTTTTTTAATTTCGATTTCGTTTTCGGGCAATTTGGATTAAAGGGTGAAAAAAGGTGTCAAAATAAGCTATTTACAACCCATCCAGCGTCTTCATATTAAAAAATATATCTCCGTAGCATTCATAATCTCGTAGCAATAAACCATACTAAGAGAATGTATGTGAAAATTAATTTGTAATATGCGCAGTTGCCGAGAAAAAGTCAATTTTGCATGAGTCACTTTTCACGTTATTTTGGCTGTATAAGAATCAATTATTATGTGATTTTCAATTTTCTTTCACCATTGGATGCCTAATGCCATAGTGGACAAGGTCAAACCATTCTACCTCATACGCTGCCACCGGAAATGATGTCATTTGGTCAAAACTTAATTTTTAGCATTAAAAAACAATATTTTATTCAAATGGGTCGTACCTGTTATTTTTTTCAAATTATGATATTTGATTCTATTCATCAAATAGAATGAACCCATGCGATCATACAGATATCACAAAACGGTTTCTAACTTGTACGGTTGCAGAGAAATGGGCGATTTTCCACAAGTCACTTTTCAAGGATTTTGGTCTATAAAAGTGTCAGTTGTTATTCGATTTTCATAAAATTTTCACCATATGATATATTACGTCATTTATAATTTCATAGAATTAATTTAACATTTTCAGTATCACCGGAAGTAATTATATTTTGGCAAAAACTGTATTTTTAGCCTTCAAAACAGATATTTTTTTCAAATGTTTATGTGGAAATCTGTTTATCGGTGCCATTGGTTCAAAGGCAACATGGGAGCGAAAGTGACATAAGTCTAAAGTTAACGTGGCACCAGTGAAACCCGTCATTCCTGCATGCAGGTCTAGTTTCTATAACATAATTACACACAATATATGTATAATGGTTTCGGATTTCCATTATGATACTGTATTGCTAGGGGCTAGTACCGGTATTAGTTGTCAAATTTGTATGACTTAATTGCAATTACCATAAATTGGTTTAAACAGTATTTCTAACATATAATTACACACAATGTATAGGCTATAATGGATTCCAAAACAAGCTATGAAGTTTATAAAATAAAATAAAAAATTGTCTGTTTAAATTGAATAAAACGTATAATAATTTGCATAAGATTAATAAGATAATCTCTGTTAATATAATATAGTGTAAATGTGACATAAAAAATGGAATATAAACATAAATAACGCAGGCCTACATAAAAAAAAAGCACATAATATAGTCATGATATAGATATAAAACTCCTTTAATTTATATTAAACTTAATTCAATATCAAAACCTAAGTTTCTAGTATTTTTTAATCGTGTGGTCCGAATCAGCCTAGTGGTGGTCCCAATCAGCCTAAAATGTGGTCCCAATCAGCCAAGAATATGGTCCCAATCAGCTTTGACTTTTGTCCCAATCAGCCATGGTCCCAATCAGCTTGGTTTCGTACTTTCTAGCCTTAAGTTGTGCTAAACAGTCTTTACATTTGGGACATTTTTGACTTTGAGACATATGAATAAACAGATATAGCGCGTCTTTCATACTATTGCATTTTTATAATTAAATCAATATATAATTAAAGACCCAACTTCTATGTTGGTTTGAAGACCTGAAATATACTTCTAGTATACTTCTATGTTGGTCCAAAGGCGTAAAATATATTTATAGGTTGATTCATAGACAGCGTCACCTTCGTAATCTCTGGTTTTGGTTTATTTCTCCTGGTACTGTCTGTCCTGAAAAAGAGCGCCTTTTCTCAATAGCACCCAAAGTATGTCAAAGGGTGGCCAGCAAGAAAATATTCATTAGGCAGATGCATATTGTGCACATGATATGCACAATTTTAATGATTTCATAAAAAAAAATGGAAAATTGAATTAATACTTTTCAACGATAATCAACGATAAGAGCTGGGTTGTTTTTGTCAGCAGGTACCCTATTTATTGCAACATATGACTAGGAAATTAAATAATTTTATAAAAAAGAAATATTAAAATAATTGTGGATAATCGACATTTTGTCTAAAACTTGAAAGTTTCAAGATTTCTGCAAGCAGTTATTATTTTGAAATATCTCCACGTTTGAATTTGAAGTTGAAAATGATATTTTTGCCAATTTCTCAACTGGCAACAGTGAATTATAGGATTAATAGGATTATTCTTTAACAAGGTAGGACTGTTTATAGGTACAATCTATTTTATTTTAATACATTTTAAAAATATAACATAACTTTAAAATATGCTATTGGAACTTTAATATTTTTATTTTAATATTAATCGGATACTGTGATATCTTAATCATATTCTTGCCCTTACGGTTTTTTTTTTTAAAATTAACTTGTATTTCCTTCTTAATTATATGTATTAATTATATTTCCTTATAACTGAAGAACCGAGTAACAGACAGTAGAACTTAATCTGGCCCTCAATATAAAGTGGCATTATTAATTACTACTTATCAGCTGGTTATTCGAAGTTTTTGGCTTGTGTGCAAAATAATTTATATTACGAGGTGATATCGCCTTTGGTATACCCTACATGTATATATAGCAATGGTGTTGTCTAACTAGCTGGCACCATTCATCAATAACGGTGGTACTTTTTACCGCCGACCACAGCTGACTACCGCCAACCATGTTTTTTACCGCTGACCGTCGTTTAATTACCGCCGACCGCATTGTAATGACTTTCGACCGTAATATAATTACCGCCGAGTGCCGATCAAATACTTGTAACCGCCGATCAAATGCTTAATGATTCTTTGTTACTGCCGACTATTTTACGGTTGTTTTTTTTTTTTATAAAAAAGAATACAGCAAGAATGTTATTTTAGGTGTAATCACGTACAACTGTCATAAAACATTCATATATATTTTAAAGAATATGGAAGGACAAAACTACAATTTAGATATTGAAGGGCAAATATATCAAGATTGTTTCAGTTACTGGTTATAAATAAATAACATTTTAGGCCTATCTTCTATTAGTGCGAACACTTCTACACCTCTTGGTTTGATGGGGTTTTTTGGCTGGTAATTTTGCTTTCTTTACTAAACCAAATTTTTTGTTTGTTGAACAAATAATTTCCTCTTGGTCACGCTTTCCTTTTCGAGTCTTTAAGAAAATTTGCAAAACATTTATCTTTTTGCTCTTCGCTGAAACAGTGCCACTTTAGTTCAGAAACAGAATATGCTTTATAGGGACCACAAAGTTCATAATCTCCAGAAAAATACAGGGTAGATCTTATATTAATTAATTGAAAATTCACACTCATATACAGCTTCTCGATTAATTCTGGAGCCTTTTTGGGGTTTCCAGTCAATGGCACATTTAAAAATATGGTTTGCAGATTACGCGGTGTTATTTGACTTCGTCACCTTTTCTCTTCTCTTCGGTATATAAACGAACTTTGTTATTCTTTCTTTCAGGGTTTCAAGGTACCAACTGAACAACATTTTTTAATGAAACTGATTTACTTGACATTTTTTAATAAAACTGATTTACCTGAGACTGTAAATATATCTTTATAAAAAACACGTAGGACATTTCAACTTTTCAACAATTATTTATTTACTTTTTGAAAACAAAATAATTAACCATGGAACAGATTGATATACATTATAAATAATAATAGGATTAGGTTATAGGCCTATCACCGATATTGCACATGTGTTTGTATATAATTTATGACAATGATCCATTGGCAAGAAAACAAAAAATACATCACTAATAATACAGAATTTCCTATCACAAGAATTGAAAGGAATATGTTTTTAAAAAGAAGCTAACAAAATACTGATAATGAAGAACAAAAAAGAAAACGAGATTCATTTAAAAAAGACTTGAAACATATAAAAAATATATTTTACAATTAAAGAAAAACTTTCATAAAATAAAACAACACAATAGAACATCACAATGTCTAAGACTCATACAATCACATATTTATACAGGACCTGCCCCTATATACTGCTACCAACAGCAAAGTTGCTACATGGCTCAAAGAAATGGTTACAAATATAATGCCTAACAGTTATGTGGCTATCTTCTCAGTATTGGAACTACATTTGACCTGTTCAAGTTCATCAAAGACCAACTGATGACAGGTATACAAAGCCACAGTGAATACTATATCAAAATTTGTCTGATCATTACTTTGTGCTAAATAGAGATAAATTTGTTTATACAGTCAAAGATCCTATACAGATTCTTCCCTGGGTGGAAGTGGACTTAAAACTCCAGGAACGAACTAACAAACAGATATTCTTGTAAGTATGACACTCGCCTTGTATTTCAAATTCATTGTTTAACTGCATAAACCAATAGCTAATTACCATATACAATACATGTACACAATAAATGCTATTGTCCATTTATCTTTGTTGTAGTCAAAGCAGCAATAATATACAGTGAAATAAAGACTATCTAAATTACTTGAAATATTATGCAAACAAAACTATTCACACATCACAGTAAATATAAAATAGTTAACAATACAATTTTTGAATAAGGACGAAACCAAAAAACACAACATATTAAACCCAATTTGAGATCATTAAATTATGCATTTACACTTTACAGGTAGAACAATTACTCTGAGCTACTAGATACTTTTACATTTTAATAATGAAGATGCCTACCTGCAGGAATGTTGGCCGAGAATCCTAGAAGGTTTGGAAAACTACAAAATTTCAGAGTAAAAAAATCTGCTAAGGTATGCAAGGTTGACAATCTGAAGGAGTTGGACAAATCAACAATTCAGAACAACACCAATATATGACATTAACGTTGTGTGCAGGGGACAACAATTTTAATCCTCATTAAATGTTGGGTGGTATCTAAACAATTAACTACAATAATAGAAATCATTTCATAACTTGACAAAATGCCTATTTAAAAGAAAAGACCTGCTTGAGTTATTGTGGTTAATATCTCCATACAATATAAATTTAAAATCTGCACATTCATTCAAGTTAAAGTTTTGAGAATAAAATAAAAGGAAGTACTTCCTAAGCTGTGTTAGGAATGGAATCTTTGATAAGAGACCCTCCTCTTGAAATAACACATCCGATTGAAGAGGTCTTCACCATCTAAATTAAAAAATTAAACATGATGCGGAATGTAAACTTGGAATGATTTTTTAAGAAAGTTACTCGGATTTGTGACATCTTTTTCTACTTGTGTTAATAATCTTGGTGGTGGCGGTCGGGGTGGTGGTACAGCTGATGATCTCTTTATGTTTTTAAACCTGTAAAAAAAATAGAAAATAAAACAGATATATTATATTTTCTTAAGAGCACATTACTACATACCTGGTTCTGACATATTTAGATTTATGCTGCATTTTGATAGGTTATGTTAAGAATAACTGAAGAGCTAAGATTTATGACATGGATTTTAACTATCAATAATGAAAAGCACTATGGTATATTCAGGTTCATACTACCTTCTTTGCTTCAGATTTTATCACATCGATTAAAACTGTAATTTGTGATCTATTTTATTGATGTGATTTCCATAGTGTACTTAGTAGCATGGAAACTTCTAAATATACTGAGCGCCATAGAAAACGCATCACTTAGTTTTTCATATAACAAAATCATCCTGTACACATCTTATTTCTTTTGCTTCTTATTGTGAACAACATTCAAATGGGAACACATCAATAACAACACATTTGTAGTATAATTTTACTTTGGGCAAACTTTAAAGATTGTCTCTAAGAACCAATAACTAAGTACGAAAATGACTTAACACAATAACATATTTACAAAATATGTGTATCTATTTTGCCCTTTAACAGGCATTAATCACATTATAACTCCCCCTTTTGCAAGTGTCATGCAACTAAAGCTCTACAGTTTAACATGTTTATTTTGAACACAAATAACTTTAATAATATGCAACTGATATCAAATTTTAATTAATTATAGTTCTCTTAACTACAGGCAAACGTTATTTGAAAAATATCATATAAATCAATGGCAGCAGCAATCTCACCAGGTTATTATCAAGGTCAATGACAGAGAGAAAGTGAGACAAAGGGGGTTTAATGTCCACTCTGCACAAACTAAGTCATTTCGGGACTAAAAGGTTTCAATTTCATATCAATAATTCACTAGGTCATTTCTGGACTAACATAAGGTTTAATTTTATTTCAATAATTTGCTAACACGTAGGGGTCAGCAGTGGGGGGAAACTGGAGGACCATAAGAAAACCCACGAGGTTGGACAGGCGACCCAACCCCTGCTCATGTACAACTTTTGATTCGAAACCATGCCAGTTGAATCAATGACAGGCCGTATGATACAACATGCACATGCTCCCCCGAAAAGTCAATAAATATGCCACTGTGCACATGGATGAGTTCATCATCTTGATTCGTAACATCACATGATATAAAGATAGGTTGCCAGGCAACGAAACATACGCCCACAGCAGCTAAATCGTCCAAGCAGTAAACAAGGGTTGTCGCATATTTTTACTTTTTTTGGTAATGAAACATTTGTAATACACTAAAATCTGATTGCTTTTTATAAAAGTTTTGCCCCACGCTAACAATTAGTATAGGAAACATTTAATATCATGGATTTAGGAGTTCAGTTATCAAAATTCATTGAAAATCAAAATACTTGTTCGTTTCAACACCTTAAACTCTGTGTATCAATCTGAAGTCAATCGGGTGATAAGTTTGGCCTCTATTGCATCACAAGGTTTTTTGAAGTGATCAAGGGCCATAACTCTGGCACTAATAATCGGAAATCGCTGAAAATCAATAGGCTTCTTCGTCTCGTGACCTTAAACACTGTGTATAAATTTAAAGCCAATCGGATATTAACTTTGGCCTCTAGAGCGTCCACAAGATTTTTTGAAGTGATCAAGGGCCAGAACTCTGGTAGTTATTATCGGAAATCGCTGAAAAACAATAGGCTTCTTCATCTCATGACCTTAAACACTGTGTATAAATTTAAAGTCAATCGGATATTAACTTTGGCCTCTAGAGCGTCCACAAGCAATTGTGGACGCCGGACCGCCGGACGGACGGGGGCGACGACAATATATGACCACCACATTTCAATGTGGGCGTATAAAAAGATAGAAATGGACGATCTTCCAGTTATTCCAAGTTTTTTAAGTAACTAGTTTCGTTTGTATTGAACTCTTCAGACTGGTTAGACTCAACAAGTGAAGTTCTGTATATACTATTCCAGCTCCCCGGTAAAATAGTTTACCGGGGTTAATATTTGGCGGGTTGCCTGAGGTTATTTTACCGGGGTTTGGTAAATAATATACTCTGATTTATTATACATGTTTATACCCTATGATGTGCTATTACGTATGCTGAATCCCAATGCTACATACCGGTAATTATCGAAGAAAGAGGTTTGTTCTTAATGGGTTAAATGTTAACAATTCTTGAATTTCTTCTGTCTTAGGTAATTAGCAATATGGTACACACCTCTACACTGACCTAATTAACAATAACATTAACAGCTAATTTATTTTTCAAACTAGAGGACTAATATTAATTTACCTTTTCCTCCTTGCTTCATCAGAATCTGTTGATAAAGTTGGCCCCAAGTCGCCAAATGAGTAGGATTTGGTGGCAAAAGATTTACGCTTCTCTTCAGCACTCTCTGATGTTGGTGTGTTGAGTGATGACGTGCTACCACTTCGATCTCTCCACAGTTCTTCTGAGGCTGCCAGTTGGTCCTCTGTGGACAGTGTAGAGGTTGTGTCCAGGGAAACTGGAGTACCTAGTGAGTCTTGTTTAAGAGTACTCTGTGAATCTGGTAGGGCATATCTTAGGTTTACTTTCATTAAGTCGCTAAACTGGAAAAAGAAAAAGTGAAAATTATTAATTAAGGTGAATATATCTTTCTGAAGAGAAGAAAACTATAGAGATTTTGCTGTCTTCTAGCATACATTATGGATAGCTAGGCACATAGATTTTGATGCATTTCCAAACTCCAATGGTAAAAGATGAAAACTGGATGAAATGATTATATGTAAAACAGTCCATTATCCATCTACTGAATGCTATTCTGAAAGACAATCAACTTTCTAGATCATTGGATGACCCCAATTTTAAACAGTGATAACTTTGCTCAGATTTCAGAATAAACTAATTAGAATCAAATTTTATTTTGCATTATCTAAACTATTATAGCCAGAACAGTCAGCTCTGTATCTAAATCTTACATAATGCATCTTTAAAAGTAGAGAAGGATTCTTGAGAAAATGTAACAAACCTCAAATAATCCTGGTTCTAATATTTGGAAAGAAACAGGAACAGGTACAGTTGAACCTCTAGGACATGCACTGTAAATTGTTAGTATGAATTAAATGTTAATAAACTCTAATGGAACTGTTATAATTGCTTTGATAGGCTTTTATTAATTGAACACATAGTACATTTTTATGGATACACACTTACTGAGTTTACTACTATGACATGTTTCAATGAGGATACTCTTGTCTTTATCAAGCTCATTATTATCATTTACTGATAAAGACAAGAGTATCCTCGTTCAAATGTTGCATAGTATTAAACATTGTACATCCATAAAACCTTGGGTTAACTATATAATTAGTAGTAATATTAGTAATTTCACCCACTTCACTTTGTACTACTGAAATATTAGTGGGATCCCTAGATTTCACACAATACAACAGTAAATAACAGTAGATTTAAGTATTAAATAAATTCTCAAAATGTGACAAAATATTCCAATTTCAATCAAGCTGAATGTTACAAATCCAAATATTGAGCTATTTTCAGCTCACTGATATTTTCCTTGAGAATATATTGACTGTCACTAGACGAGGGAGAGAGGGAGAAATGGGGTTCAACGTCCATTCCACACAAACCAGGTCAATTTGGCACTAACTTTAGCAGTGGAAGGAAACCATAGGACCTTGTCACATACAACTGGGGAATCGAAACCACATCAGTTGACTCAATGACAGAACTTAAGAAAGAAAAAATATAATTAGTATGTCTATATTTAGAGAACTCTGCCAGAATAAACTATGATATCTTGTGACAGTCCATTCTTTTTCGACTTCCAACAGAATTATCCCTGCGCTGAAAATCGAATATATATTTATTATCGCCCTCTTCTTTTATAGTGGGGAGCATAAGGATAACTTGTGTTTTCCTTATTTTACGTCACTTCCTGATTCTTCAAATCAACCACAGCAAACATCTATGTGTTAAAACTATATTTGGAATGTGTTTAACCAGGATTATAATATGTCCTGGGTACATAGGGTAAACATGGTAGCAGACTTTCTATTGACTTTTAACTTCCATCTCAAGATTGCAACTCACAATGTCTCTTCTAATGCTAAACACATTGAATTAAAACCATGGATGCCCTTTCAATTCTACTCCATGGTACAAAGTGAAGTGAGTCTTATATCATAGGTATATTATAATGTTTCATCCCAAACTATGTTTTTTATTCTATATACTATAATCAAAAATATATGAATTAAAGGAACAACAAATCAGACTGACCATAAATATTTTAAAAGTTCTAATTACACAATCCAAATACTAAAAGTAACAAATACAAACTTTAATTTGTTATATATTACTGTTTCTGATAAGAATATTTATGATTGACTATTGTTAAGACCAATTAAATACTTCACTGTTATTCTGGCATGGCATGTTGCCCCTTTTGAAAAATTAGAGGTTGATTTGATCCCAGGATTAAAATTTCATTACCACAATGTTTTTAAACAGGTTATTTAATTGTTCATTCATTTAGTAAGAATCTAAAGGCACTAAATGTGATTGCACTAAATAAATCACTAAGCTAAAGATGAAAACTGGTTAATTTTTCACACAATCAAAAGAGGCAATGTTCTTTAAAATAAAATATCTGTCTAAATGTGTTTATACTGTTTCCTGTGACAATATGCTGGGGAAGGGGGCACAGTTTTAGATTAAATGAATGTTAAACAAGTAATTTATGCAGAGCATATATCTGTATCATTCCTTACCCCACATATATATCAGGATCATGACATATGACAGCTCTATTCATCATTTCTAATCTCTGTCTATTGCCATCATTATCACCTACATATATAAAAAAAATTCCCTCTAGAGCTAGTGATCAAATTTGTTACAAAAAGAATTAGTTTCCAGGTAATGTCTTCCAGAAAAGCCTTAAAAATACATTCATACATTCTCACAAAAGCATTATTTATTACGTGGCAAATTTGGTATATATTGAAAGTATATATAGACATACTGGATTACCCGCAAAACACGTAATATTGATAATCATATGTGGCAAAAATACAATGATGTTTATTCTTATTAAATATTAAGCACAACCTACATTTCTAGGGGGTACTAGTTTAGCTAGGTGTGAAGATAATCTGTCATTAAATATTAGGATTTATTCTGTAACTACATGCAAATACAAGCAAATATCATTGAATACAGCCACTGCATAACCTATAGTTGTTATCAGTGGCGTGAAAACTTAGTACTTTTGTCCAGAATGACATCACTTTCAGAATTACTTCAAACACTAATGACGTTACCACCAGCAACCACAATTTTTGTAAAACAGAAAGAAAAAAGGGCAGAAACTATGATGAATTTTAAAGTTATAGGTGATTTTTTTTTTGTTGATAATCAGGATAGTACGGTGTATTTGGAGATCTAAATGTAGTTATATAATAAAAATAGAACTAATAACCATTGAATACTGCTAGGGTTATTCAATGGTTCACTCGAGTGTATCCTTGCCGCATTATAGGTTTATCTTCATTTTAAAGTTATTGGATTACAACTACAAATTATCCAGATCAGCGTGTTTTCTATAGAGTGTGTGGGGATATCTGTGAGCTACTGGAATGATTTTCCTACAGCCAATTCAGCTCTGTATTTGTCTTTGTGGATAATCAAAGCTATTTAAATAGCCAAAAAGTAATATTTCATTAATAAAAAATTATTACAAGACCTACTAATATTCTATTCTTAGTCCAATATAGAAATTTTTGTGTACACAAAGTGGTATAAACACATGAATTCATGCTATGTTTAATACCCTACCATAAATAAAAATTAATCTAAGTTTTCATGTGATATTAAAAATTACCAACAGTGAAAAAAGTGGAAGCTCTGATCATAAACCTTTATTATACACAGAAGTCTTAAAAACACTCTTTCATTATTCTCTAGTTGTGAAGGAGGTAGATTTGGGCAGATCTCATAAGTGGAATAGCTTAGGGCCTCTCTGCATGTAAAT
Organism: Patella caerulea; assembly: GCA_036850965.1. Classification (NCBI taxonomy): domain Eukaryota; kingdom Metazoa; phylum Mollusca; class Gastropoda; family Patellidae; genus Patella; species Patella caerulea. Next base: position 39,664,366 of record JAZGQO010000001.1, on the reverse strand, counting down.
CTGACATTGGTCAAAAAATTTACCAACCTCCCCTACGTATGTCCGTAATTTCAATTATGTTCTATTTACTAACCAATATTCAAGTCACTAACCTTTCTGTCTAGCTACTTCTAGTTGATGTTTTAAACTCCAGTACAGTTTCATACTTAAAAAATCCTGTAGTTTGTTTACTATATTGTATGTTAGGGTGAAACTGAAAAACAGGAGGAACTTTCCTAAACTGATATTCATTTACACTAATTTCTTTAACAAGGGTAATACTGCCTTTTCAAACAGTCAAACTGCATTCTGATCAAAACGATTTTGACAACAGGGCAAATTAATTTTGTGGCACATTTGTCCACATTGTTTTTATTGATTTTTTTCTGATAAACTTTCATTTCTTGTATCATTTGAAGGTGAATGCTTTATACCAGTACGTAAATACAGTCAGTAGAACACATAAAATAATTAAGTTGTCAGAAAAAGAAACATTCTCACTAGAAGTAAAGGCATTCAACAGTAGTAAGCCTAACAGCTCAGAAAAAAGATTGGATCATCATTAAAGACTTAAGATTTTGAAACTCAATTTTTTAGAGAAAAGTGTTGAAAATCAGTAGGGTTCTTCTTTTAATAGGAGACAACCCATATAGATTTAAAAGAGATAATGATTTTAAATTTCTGACCAAAAGATTAAAACATTGGTCAACAAACCTTTTGCCTACAGTTATATTCTCTGAGCATCCAATAGATATGATAAAAGGTGCATAGCGCACACAAAACTTTGGTAACCTGAAAAGTAAAATGAACATTGTACATTCTCTTTCTCAAAGGTTTGAAAATTAGAATAAAGGACTAAACACAAAACATTATTTTGCCAGATGACCACAATAGGTCATAAACATAAAAAATAGGTTGCCAGGCAACGAAACATACGCCCACATAGCAGCTAAATCGTCCGGGCAGTCAACTAGTTATTATCAGAAAATCATTAGAATTTGTTTGGTTTTTATCAAGTTCTTACAATCAGAGGCCATAATCCATGAAGTTTCAATCCGATACATTCCAATATCGAAAGCAGCCGAGATCTTATGGGGATAAACCTATATTATAAGTTTTGTCAAAATCGGATAAGAATTGTGACCTGTAGAGAGTCCACAACCTTGATATAACATATTTTCACACTATTCGTGTACAAACGGCGGCCATGTTGTCTGTCAATTTTGGTCCGATTTTCACGAAATTTGAACTCTGCCTTCATTACCATGTAACGGTGATATGATCAAAAGTTTTTTTTAATCCGATGATAATTTTGACCTCTAGAGGGACCACAAGCTAAAAAGGGCGATTTTTCGGACAATCAAGGGCCATAATTCAGGAAGTTACGATCCGACGAGCACAAATATTGAAAGGAACCACGATCTTTGGGTTATTAACATACATGTCCAGTTTCATCGAAATCGGTTCAAAATTGTGACCTCTATAGGGTCCACAAGCTGAAAACGTGATTTTTCGTACAATCAGGGGCCATAATCCATGAAGTTTCGATCCGATATATGCCAATATCGAAAGCAGCCGAGATATTATGGGAATAAAAACCTATATTTCAACTTTCGTCAAAATCGGATAAGAATTGTGACCTGTAGAGAGTCAACAAACAAATTGTAGACGGACGGACGGACGGACGGACGGATGTCCGGACAGACAGGGGCGACGACAATATACGTCCACATGAAAATATGGGGGCCTATAAAAAGTGGAAAAAGCACAGACTGAGATCACTGATTAAAGAATTTGTCCAAAACTCACATCTTTTCACCGTAATTGTTTTTATCAAAACTTCTATCAAAATCAAAATTCTGTCACTTTTACTAAGAAACAAATGTGCCTTGCTATTGTAAATTGATACTTTTTAGTTTGTAATTGTAATTCATTTTCATAGAACAGCTAATTTAAACTCACCTATAAACTGTAATAACATTAGTTACAGATGAACTGTGACGCCATTTAAGTTGAGATTTAAAATACAGCTCCTATAAAAAATGTTAACAAAATCTGTATTATGCATAAGAGTTGCTTGAATATCAGTTCTCAAAGATCTGACGCCTTGGAATTGAAATAATTTGTCAGTCCTGGAAGTCCCAAAAACGCATATGGTGTGAAATTAGCAAATGTGAAAGATTCCTTGGTAGTCAAAAATCTGCTGTAAAAAAAATAGTTCTCCCTTACACACTATATGAATTAACACAAAAAGTAAACATAACTCAAAATGACCAAAGTTATAGAGGAGGTGAAACCTCATTCCTATTCTATCCTATATAATATAAACATCATGGAAGCATGAGATTTACCAATTCTGAAATTGATGAGTTGAAATTTTCTAGAGACAGGTTAAAGATGAATGACATTTCTTCTTCTGGCAATAGGGAACATGGTAAATTGGTACTTCCCAATTTATTAAAATGAATCCTAGATGTGATATGTTCAGAACTCAAACTGAAATTAAAAAAAAAACATCAATGAAAATTCTACACATACAAGTTTATTTATACAAGTATTCAACTAGACAGATCTATAAACATGTACAGGTAGTGATGATTGTTTTCATTGATCAGAAACATATAATTAATTTAATCTCAAGTGTAAAATAAACCTACTTATTATTATTGCCTATATCTAGAACATGACTTCCTGATTCTTCAACACTGTATTTACTGGACGTATTTAATATATTTAAATCTATTAACTCTACTGATTCATTACTTTTATTACAAACTGAAATTAAAAATAAACTACAATTAGTACAATTATCTAATTTCAAATATGGAGAATATTCCAGATTAAAAGCACATATAAACATTCATCCATACACCATATAAAGCATATTTATCAAAAGATTATTCAAATCTAATAATCCTGGTGCCAGTTATGGTCATCTAAGATCTGATTGTTTTTTTCCATATTTTCTGTTTTAGAATGTCACTCAACTGGTAAAGAATAACTTGTTCCCTTGATTATAAACATTGTCTAGAATTATCATATGTCTCTAAAGAACACCTTTCCGCTTAACCAACCAGCAACATTTTAAAGCATAGCAAATACATTCTCTTATACCAGTCACCAAGGTTTCTGTGACATTGGTATCTAGTAAGTCACAATTCCAAAGTGTCGACCAATCAAATTGCTTATAGCTAGCTTACTCTGAGTCAAAAATTTATGTAATGAAAATATACAGCAAGTTTCATCAATCTCACATCATTATAACCAATATTATCATGTCCCACAGAATCAACCAATCAAATCACAAATCTCTGTTTAGTTTTAACAAAAATGCTTATTATCCAACTCGCTCAAGGCATTGATGTTATGAAACTATACACCAATTTTCATCACTGACTTTATTAGAACCACAGTTAACATGTCCCAAAGCATCAACCAATCAAATTGCTTATCTTTGCTTTGCTTAAGCAGAAGATACTCGTTATCAAACTTAATCAAGGTATTAATGTAATGAAAAGTATACACCAAGTTTCATTACTGCGTAACATCAATGCATAAAATCTGGGATGAGCTTGCTCCTTCTAACTACATGTATCTGAATAATATCAAGTTTTTATAAGCTCATAAGCTCTGACCTGCAGATTGTATCTTAGGGTCAATAGCCCTCCTTAAAACAGTTGGTGATTCTCCCACATGAAATGCGGACATATTAAACATTACTTTTAAGTTGACATATATAATATATATCTTGTGCAATGCCATGACATTTGATCATCTATAACAAATAACATAGTTCAACTACAAGATGATTTAAAAGATATCTCTGTTGCATCAGACATTACATTTATAATGATATTTATCTATTCCTTTGTGAGACTTGAGTCTGGTAGATACTTTGTTACCTACCATGAACCAAAAGAAGATGTTTTCCTCCTGCTGTTGTGACCTTTATCTTAAACAATGGTGGATTTATGACATTCAATTCTTTGCTAACTGAAAAATAAAAAAGAGCTTTGCTTGGGAAAAGTTTGACTGGGTTTTCATTGATTAAAATCTAATCAATTTGTGCAGATTAATATAGATGTATCAATATAGAAGAACAAATGTATCATTAAAATTCCTACCTCAGACAGATAAACATTCAGTTATTTATTTTTGGTAGGATTAATTAACCGTTGGAACAATTAAACAGTAATCATATTTATATTATTGATTAAACATACATTATGAAGAATGAAGAAATTTGACTGAAACTTCCAACACATTATTCCCTTTTCATTATCTATTTTTGAACAATTATAGCTCTTTTTCTAATACATAATGCATGTTTAAGTATAAGTACCTGTTTTCTGTTGAACTGTCTTTTTCTTTAAAACTTGTAATGTTAGATTATCCAGATGAAAATCTTTTTTGGCTATTTGATCTGGTGTTTGATCTAATGGAGATGTGCACATCCAGACCGATACATTCAAATTGACACGATTTATATAACCATCCATTGAACTAAGACATGCTTTAACTGGTACAAGGTAATTCTTGTCATCAATAAAGTAAGGTTTGAAATCCTACAAAAAATAAATAAAAAGGTAAAATGTGTCTTCCATGCCAAACAAGCAGTTGCCATGCAAGATACGTCACATTTTGCAACAGATGAACAGAAAACAAGCTAAACTAAATAAAACCTGAGAAAGTTAGGGCCTGATACGTGCATGTATTGAAAGGAACCCAGATCTATGGGATATTAACAAATCTTTTAAGCTTCATAAAAATCAGTTAAAATACAAATGTGAGGACATCCTTTGATGTTGACGTATCATTATTTCAAATAATCGTACAAGCAATGTGCCAAGCGTACATTATTTATACAAGTTGCAATATTGGGTGCGTGTGACGTAATTCATTGAAATGAAATTATCACAAATTCGAATTTGTGTGACTTCTAGTTCTGCCCATGCTAATGTTTAGTATACAAAACATTCAATATCATGGATTTAGCTGTTAAAGTAATAAAAGATAGGTTGCTAGGCAACGAAACATACGCCCACAGCAGCTAAATCGTCTGGGCAGTCAACAAGGGTTGTCACATATTTTTACTTTTTTCGGTAATGAAACATATATATGTAATATACTGAAATCTGATTAAGAGTAACAAATCATTATGTAATTATCAGAAAATCATTAGAATTTGTTTGCTTTTTATAAAGTTTTGCCCCACGCTAACAATTAGTATACGAAACATTTAATATCATGGATTTAGCTGTTCAGTTATCAAAATTCATTGAAAATCAAAATACCTGTTTGTTTCAACACCTTAAACTCTGTGTATCAATCTGAAGTCAATCGGAGGATACGTTTGGCCTCTATAGTGTCACAATATTTTTTGAATTGATCAAGGGAGATAACTCTGGCAGTAATTATTTGCAATTGCTGAAAATCAATAGGCTTCTTCGTCTCATGACCTTAAACACTGTGTGTAAATTTAAAGTCAATCAGATATTAACTTTGGCCTCTAGAGCGTCCACTGCCACAGAATTTTTTTTAAGTGATCAAGGGGCATAACTCTGACAGTAATTATTGGAAATCGCTGAATGTGCAGAATATTTGAGAAAAAAGAATTATAACTGTTGTAGACTAAATTTAGGTCTATAATTACTCAAGCAAATTTTTGAAAAAAGGTATTGTACAAGGCCTAATAAGCAATTGTAGGACATTTTTTATGTTTTTCGTGATGCAGGACTTGGCAGGAATTTGCGGGACCACACAAGTTTGTGAAATTAACAGGAAAAACTTCATCTCATATATCATCTATGATGGAAAGGTATACTTATAGTCTTATACATGTACTGATGTAGGCCTAGAAATGGTTCCACTACTGATGTCTTCCGTCTTACTCCTGACACAGTAGTGGCTTTTCGTACAGAGTTCATTAGGCCTACAACATAAACATCGCTATGCAAAGAAAAACTGTTCGGTAACTATTTTAATGGTCCAGTCCTAACTATTTGTGATAGAATAACTTATTCCAATACAAACTGCAATGATATATACTGTATGTTGACAACTGTGCGTTTAAAACTATTTGAACTTGTGTAATGGTTTAGACTGTATCAATTGTAACCTTAATTTCCGCTTTAAAACAGTTTAAAACGGCAATTTCATATTTTTTAGTTTTATTTTTTCAAAATATATTAAAATAAAGCCCTAAAATAGATTGTATCTATAAACCGTCCTACCTTGTTAAAGAATAATCCTATTAATCCTATAATTCACTATTGCCAGTTGAGAAATTGGCCAAAATATCATTTTCAACTTCAAATTCAAACGTTTGAAGATCGCTATTGCATGGAGGGGAATGGGAAAAAAAGTGAGGTAATTCAAGTAATTGTGTTATTATTTTCTGTGTCAAGGATTCTTATGTCTGTGAAATATTGCCCATAATTGTATAATAGTGAGTTGACAACCTTTTGGCAAAAGACATAGAAATAATTATTTTTTGACTTTCTTAGAAAATATGAAATTTCCGCTTTAAGGTTGCAAGTATATCCATATCCATATCCATAATTAACGTGACAGCTGTAAGTAGGTCCTTATTACTAATATTAGGACCTTTTGGCTGGTCTGTAGTAATCTACATGTAGTTCAGCTCTGAACGTCGGTCTCATTACACTCACCCTGAACGTTCAGGGACTGCCCCATTCAATCAATGTCGAAAATAATTGAAGCCCCAGTCAGTTTTACTGGGCAACTTTTCACTGCTAAACGATGGGGTGTCAGTCCATGTGGATGCATGTACAATGTAAACGAACATCTTAGTAAGAAAATAAGACCTTGCTTACTTCGCTAGAGTCAGTATGAGTGACACAACACGCTGTTAAAAATACGGCCCCTCCTATCAAGCTAAATTTTCGCCGCCATGACACTCTAACTGTAGGTCAATGTCCACATTCAGGAATGTCGGTCATACAAGACAAAACGAAATGTACAGGCTTTACATTGTACAGCTTTCACGGATTGACAACCCGTCGTTTAGCAGTGAAAAGTTGGATGTTCTCCGATTTTTTTCGACATTGATTGAATGGGACAGTCCCTGAACGTTCAGGGTGAGTGTAATGAGACCGACGTTCAGAGCTGAACTAACTAGTAGTAATCTTGAAGGCCTACCTTGTTTTCTAAGTTATATTCTGATGTAAGTGAATGTTCTGACAAAGTTACAGCTACTGGGCAAACGGTGAAAGTATTGGGAGATTTTACCGGAGTTTTCTTCGGGGACTTAAATTTCAGTTTTGTAGTTTCATCGATTTTTGAAAAATTACCACTTGCGGCCACTTGGCAGATACGGGATTTCCATCTTTCTTCGGCATTCGTTTCTCTGGAAATAACGACATACAACCAAACAGTTTCACCAAGATATATAGACTTTCTCTCAGAATAGCAATCTATATTTCCTGCGGTAGGTTTTTCACTGTGTTGGAAAATAAATTTTATGTTCTGCAAATCGTCTGCAATGTCCGCCATATTTGTTATTTATATGTAATTGTTAGACGTAGATCATCCATAAAGTGTTTTACATTTTTTATTTAGAAATACAAATAGAATTCCGGCTAATGATCCGAATAACAATATTACACTATATTTAATTGATGACATTGTAAGCAGCAGCAAGTCAAACAAGGTTTTGATACCATGAATTTTTAGAAACATGGGAACTTATTCGCAAGATCCAAGTTATAACTTATCTTAATTTATTAGGTTGTTATGCAATGCAGATAAAATATGGATTAGTAAACGCTGATTTGAAAATATTTGTTTCCACTACATTTTTATGCTATTACTTCATGTCACGTAATATGCCGAAATAAACTCTATAAAGATGGTTATAAGTTTTATTATAGACTAACAGACATCGGGTCACTGACTTGTGTTTTTGTAACTACCGAATACTACTATAAAGGGAGCCAACTCTTTCAAGATGGCGCACGTTTCTCAAGCCTCTTATTTTCAAAGTGTAATTATTGCCAATTTATGTTTATTTTGGTCTTATCTTTTGTATCGGATATAAACAAAATTATTATTGAGTATAAAACCTAACATTGTGGTGCATTTTGTTACACTACATATAAATATCATGAAAGGAATTTTCAAATCAATTGAGGAAAACGGCTCAATTTTTACGTCGTTTCGGAGTCGGCCTTACTACTACGACGTTTCGGAGTCAAGCTCTGACTCGCTAAATAAATAGAGATTTTTTTTTTGAAAATTTTCGAATATTTATTTACTAATACTACGTTGTTTTGGGTTATTATATATATTTTTATATATATATATATACTGGTTGTACACATGTAAATGAGCTTGGTTGACCGATCACTGCAATAATGTTTTTGTAATTGTGAAAGCCTCATAATATGTCTTTTTATCAAAAACAGAATAATTCCAATCATTGTTATCAACACACAGCTGCAATTATCGATGTTTGACAATTTGCATATTTCCCCATTCACCAACCTTAAAGGGACAATAACACTCTTGCATGGCTTGGTAGCTCCAGAAAATAAATAATAGCCTTATTCTAAGTACTAAATGTGTCTTACCTATTGTGTAAATTATCCATTACATCCTATTTTACTTTTCCAGAGGGTTCGAAAATATTTTAAAATCCAAGTCACATTTGAAAAGGTTTACGTTAGACTTTTCAAATCAATAAGTTGAATTTTTCCAATTTTTCAAATTAGGTGTGTTACAATGAAATTTATATCATTAATTAATTGGAATATTGTAAAATAGTACAATTTGTTGACCAAAATGAAGATTGGGATATTTTATTCAGTTACAGCAAGAGTGTTATTGGGGCTTTAAAAACTGGCAGATTTCTTTGCACATAGCGTACTACAACAACATCGGGTTATCGTTTAATCAGATTTATCCCACCTTTTGGTCGTTGCCATTTTTAATATTTTCCTAAAGACTTTTCTTTGTACACACTAATTCATTGATATGTACTGCCTTCTATTGCAGGCATGTCAAGCAATGCATGTCCAAAGTGCAGCTTACAGATTATTGTTAACAATTTCTTCTGCTGTCTGAACTATCGTAAATTTTAAGCGAATATCTTCGATTGTGATAAAATTACTAACATGTAATTGTAAACTTACCTGTGTGTTTGAAATCAACTCTCGTTTAATAAAATCTGTGGCACAACTAATTATCCAAACCAACTCCTATTAAATAAAATCCCATCGCACAAGAAAATAATTCAACAAATAAAAATTGAAATCTCACAAACTTTGGACACAGAAAAACACCAATGTAGAAGCTGATTATGCCTCTCTTTTGGAGATATCATTTTGTATAAGGGGTAACAGCATAGCAAATTGAAACGGTTTTGGTACAAATATGACAATTTAAGTTTGGTTTAAAAGAATAAGCTATAAGACTTGACTCAGGATTGAGTTTGAGCGTTCACACACATACATGTACATGTAATGGTCCATATTCTTTTATTTTGTTACCGTCTTTTACATTCTAGTTAAATCTCTGCAACTTTTAGAACTTTATCTTTTGAAACATTTTATTATAATTATTTGATTAGCGACTCGGATGGTATATTTGTCTTTTGAACACACATGCAGCACAAAAACAATCTCATTCGTTTCACAGGCCTTAAAGTAGTTAAGTCTCTAACTCATTATCATCCCAAATCTTCAACATTGAAAATACAAATTATATGTCAATTTAAATCAAGATTTAGGGTAAGCAGGGATAAGCAATCTGATTGGTTGATGCTTTGGGGCACAATGACTTTGGTTATAATGAAGTGAGAATGATGAAACTCTGAATAGAGATTCATTATATCATTACCTTTACTTAGTTCGATTGTGAGAATTTTCTGCTTAGGCTAAGGAGCGATAAGCAATTTCACTGGTCAATGCTTAGGGTCAAGGTAATCTTGATTGCTCAATGCTTTTGAAAAAAATATTTTTGAGTCTGAAAGGTCGTCAGTCAGAAATGTTGTGGGACCAAAATGCCATGTAATATTTGAGTAATCTGTTGGTTTTGATTCACAATTAGAATTGATAAGTTAGTATTCTGGTTGTAAATAAGTTGGATTTATAATATATTTCAACACTAGCAGAAACATTTTTTGGGAGTAAAAAGTCCGAATAAAAAATTACTTATTATACTGAAGCTATATTACAACAACAAATTTAATTTCTTTGTGTTTTAGCTTGAAGATGCGATAGACAGGAAAAATGGTTACAAAGTTTCAGTAAGTTATTTTATCACATAGAGGTGGGTTGTAGTTGGGAGAGTCATGATCTACTTTGTGTTTTAGATCATAAGATCTGTCATGGATTCAAATGTCATAGCGGCAAAGAGAAATGTTGCCTGTCTGACGTTATTGATTTTCTATGGACTATAATAGGATTTTCAAACCCACATATACAATGTATCCCAGACTGTTTATTTTGCACTAATTGTAGGACTTACTGTTCCAGAGATATATTTCATATCCAGAAATGCTTGTGACCACGATAGAGACATAAGAATTCTTTAAGGCATCTTTATTAAATTTGGCCAACATCCAAGTATTCTTTCAGATAAGTTGCTGTCAAAGATTTTTTTTTTATAGGTATTAGTGCTGTGTGGGTGTATTTCCACACTTTGAATGGCTGTTTTTAGGTTTGGTTTCAGATGTAAGCCTACAGAATCCTATGAAACCCCATACGTGTATGTCTGTATTTCAAGTTGTTAATTTTATAAGATTATAACTTCATATTCTACCCATTTGTTTTATTTTAGGAATTACTATCATTCAAACATCCTCATGTAGCTAATCCACGTCTCCAGCTTGAACATCCAGATTCACAATGTCAACGATTCTTTGATCCACCTTACGATGAAGTAGTAGCTGCACATTTACGGTAAGCTATAAAATCAAGATATACAAACATTTCACTCAAGTTAGAGTACTTCAGTAATAGCATTTGCATTGAAGTTCTTGTGCATAATGGCTATGTATTCCAATGCAATGTAGCCAAAGATAGTGGTTGTGTACATTTGTATCCGTATACTACATTAATAAGGATAACTTGTGTTTTCCTTTTTCACGTAACATCTTGATTCTTCAAATCTTTGTTACATATCAATTGCTGTTCATTGTACGTGACAAGAAGTAGGTTTGCCTGTTCAACCTCGTGGGTTTTCTCCAGGTCCACTAGTTTCTTCATACTGCTAAAGACAAATAAGCGCAAAAAAATTACTGAAATAAAATTGAACCATATGTTAGTCCTGAAATGACCTAGTTTGTGTCTTGGACATTAAACTTCTTTTTTTTTCTCTCTCTAGTATTTGTTGTTGTTATGCTTGGTCTTTATACTGTAAACTGAGAGACTGTTTTGGAATAATTATTGATGGTCATGGATTTTAATCACAGCTTATTTTATAATTATCAAAATGACCACACCAGCAGTAAAAAAAAAAAAAACATGTCTGACTCCTTTTTGATTTTACAATTCATAAGATTTACATTTAATTCAATAAAGGTTTGTGTATTTTTTCAGATGTTGTTGGTGTGTTGCTAACCATGATTTTATACAAGCTTGTTGTTGCCAGGCAGCTGTAGTACAATATCCTTTTTAAAAAATCAGTGCATTAATATGTTTAGAATGAATGAAACCAAGGGAATGTACAGACCATTTCTATTTTTCTTGTTTTTCTCTTATCTAGTGACATTCAATTATTTTTTTGAATTGTCAGATATTCTCTCACCATCTCATATAACAACTTTGCGTCCTCAGAATTATCAATGAGCTGAAATTCAACCATGTATCTGTTATTGCTCGTTCCTACAGTCGGTTTTATAAAAGGTTAACTCAAGCTTTCAATTTTTGCATCACTTCTAATTCTTCAAATCTTTGTTTCACATCTATCATAGCAATGATCTCTGTGTAGAAATTATATTTGGAATTCGTCTATTTATTATCCTTTAACACTAATTCTAGTTCCATTTTGGTCGATAGCTGACGACTGTTAAATACAATGCCACTGCCAATGTCTTGAATTGTTAATTAAAGTCGAAATAATCTGTATTAGGCCAAACAGTTTTATATCTCTTAGGATCCAATGAATAACAATAAAAGAATTGTGAAGTGATACAAAGCACCTTGAAAAGTTGGCAAAAATGTACCGAAACAATTTAAATACGTGTATGACGAATGGTGCTGGTATCAGTAGTGTAAACTCACCTGTCATTATTTATTTATTCTTAACATTTAAAACAGCTTTCACCAAAGTATTTCAAAGTCAAAAAGAAGAGAATTGGTCTCTACCTGTTATGTATGCTGTTTGCTTAGATCTTAGATTGTTTGCTAATAGTGTAAGTTACCTGATATACATGTATATGAATTGTTTTTTCAGCATTACACTTTTAGTAGGTTTTAGAGCCTGGTTTCTATATGGTACTGTTATATAAATGACTACTAATCTTTCTAGACAGAGTTTACTATTGCTATAGATAAAATGGATGATGATAGTATTGTTAGCTTTAAATATAATGTCTTAATCCTTGTTAATAGATGATAAAATTGGTTATTAAAATCGGCTAAATCTCTAACTCAATTTCTTCCATAATTTTCGAAATTAAAAACACAATTCAGAATTCAATATTGGTCAATTTCAATCAACATGGATGTTATTATCATGCCATGAAAATATAGGATCCTAATATGCAATATTTAAGACACAATTAACATTTTATAATGAACACAAAATAATGATAATATGAAAAACCTGTAGAACAGACTTAGCAGGTGTAAATGACTGCTGTTCAATTCGAACTGTACACATATTTCATTGAAAATAATTGATTAAAATTTGCAATATTTTTATTCCAAAATTGAATATTAATCCGGTATTTATGTGTTCTGGTCTATTTATATTGCATTATTCTTATTACTTTATATTATATTTTTCTCTTATTTATTGATAATAAATGGCATACCGGTATTCAATGTTAAATTGCCACTGTCATATTTGTCTACTAGCATACACAAAATGGATATAATTGTCGTCATGTCATAGTAAAAATCACTCTACATACAATTGTATTACATCAATATGTGATTTTAGAAGCATTTTCACTATTTCAAGGTTTCAAAATATAGAGCCATACAGCACACCCTTTAACATTAATAAGTTAATAACACAAAACCATTTGATGATATACAAACTCATTTATCTGTCAAAATTTGCTTCAAATTACTTTCATAACAATATTGTTGCAAGAAAAATACCCACTGACACTATATTCTCTTTTAAGAAGGATTGTTTGTCATGTGACTTGAATGAAGGAGAATTCATACTCAGTTTGTATTTATTGTAGTCACTTTTCATTTACCTTAAATATTGATGCTTTAGTAAATTGTTGGAATACATGTATCTCCCGCCACCTTCTTTTTCCTGCTTAATTGTAGAGTCTCTCAGCCTTTTTACAACAATTAGCCACTAGATAGTTATGTACAGTTTTACATTCTGGTATGGTGGATGCCCCATTATAGTGTATTTAACTATTATGCCTTACTTTTATCGAATATAACAACCTTATACATACTTTCCTGGGAATTTATCTTTCAGCTTTATTTTTATCTTTACTTAAAACTTTTCCTGTACATTTTATTGTTTGTATGTTTGTCAGGCTGATATACAAGCTGTGTCTAAACGAAAGGGTAAACCTGGTGAACATTTGGAGAAAGCAGCAGAATTATTGATGGGATGTTTCCGAGTTTGTGCTAGTGACAAGTATGCTCTTCTTTACAAATACTGATTAAATACATGATTATAATTATGTCTTATTAGAATTCTGGAGCTATGGGCCTTCTCATCACTATAACACAAGAATATTGTTAAAAGTTCTCAGCAATTAAAACTGAGTTCAAATGAACAATAAACCACATATGCTATCTAAAGTAAGCTTTCTCCAAAGTAAAAAAAAAAATGATTTTCACCTGATATTTGGAAATGAAATTAAATTGAAATCATGTTACTTTCATATTATGTTTCAGTCGAGCTTCGCTAGACGATTCCAAAAAATGGGGAATGTTAAATTTGGTTAATCAGTTATTCAAGATATATTTCAAGGTATTTATATCTAGTTCAAATAAAGTTCTAACAAATTTTCTGAAATGGTGCATTAGGAAAATTGTTATTTCATTTTATATATAAGTGGAAATTTTCACAAAATTCTAAACCTGCAAATTTGAATAAAATATCATTAGAAAATGATTTTATGTTCCAGATTAATAAATTACATCTGTGCAAACCCCTCGTTCGAGCTATTGACAGTTTACCTATTAAAGATGAATTCTCCCTTTCGCAACTCATCACATTCAGGTTTGTTATGATTAATTTGATAATGATATGTACAAATTTGATCTGTGTATTGCAATCTATTGCAAGATCAGTTTTCAATAGAACAATTTTACATTATAACCGTGAATTGTTGTTAATGAAATTAGGTGATTGTGTAATAGCAGAACAACAAATAAATGTTTATATTATTAACAATTTACACAAACTCTTGTAGAGCTATTAAGGACTTGAATTTTGATTAATTAGATTATAGAAGGTGTGTTTTGGGGCATAAGGAATGAAGGTCTGTTTGCAAACAAAATGAAAATAGAGTGAAAATATCTACACGTAAAATTTTGTACTGCAATACATATTGCAGTGGATCTGTATTGCAATATATAGATGTTACTTGATAGCCCTAGTAAAAATTGTGTATATACAGGTAGATGGAACAATTGTCCTACTATTTGTTTTTATAAAGTCTCAACTATATATGAGTAACTAAACCGTAACCCATTCTCTATCAGGCAGATTATAATTTGGACAATTTTCATTTAGAGATTTTCACTATAATTTTGTATTCCTTAGAAAGAAATATTATACACTTAAGATGATATTATCATTAAAGTAGAGTATAATTTTTTGTTTCTTGTTTAAAGATCCATGATGCAATATTTGGATTAAGTGCTGGCTATTCTTGCTATATTAAGCTTAAAAATAGATAATGCAAAATTAATATATTGAAAATTTTATTCAAATTACTTTAATCTGAGTGAAGCTTTTGAAGTTTTGACAAGATGTGTGCACTGATTGTAACCTCTGTACTGTATCTTTAAACATTTTGAAATTTATATAAAATATAAATATAAGTGTTTTGTATTTAAGATACTATGTTGGAAGAAAAGCAATGTTTGATAGTGATTTCAAAAGTGGTATGTAGTCACTTATATTCTTTTTATCATTTCTCATACACATGATCATAAGGTCTGTTGTTAAGTTGAGTGGCATGGTTTCAATTCCCAGATTGTAAGTGATAAGGTGTAGGGAGGCATGTCCAACCTCATGGTGTTTTTCCTGGATACTCCAGGTGAATTATTGAAATAGACTTAAATCATAAAATAGTTCCTAAAAGACTAGTTTGTGTTGAGTGGATTATAAACTGTTGGATATAAATGGTCTTTAGTACTGATATACTAATATATAAATATGATGTGGTTTTTTGACAGCTGAGGAATATCTGACATTTGCTTTTCAAAGATGTCATAAGAAGAGTAAAAAGAACAAGAGATTAATTCTGATATACCTTATTCCAGTTAAAATGTTACTAGTAAGTACTAGTAAACTTAAATCATAATTTTTTGGCAGAAGTAAGATTTATTTATTTTTTTTTTTTTAGATCATATTTATGTAGGTACACAATTTAAATAATGTTATATATTATGAAAAAATTGAATTTATATAGTAGAATAGTTAATTAGAGCTGCTAATTGGTAATTCATAATTGAACTACATTTTTATGCTAACGTTTTCACCGTGATGGTATTTATTAAACATATATATACATATATCGAATGTTCATATCACTCGTATATGAAAGTATTTGTGTGTCACACATTATCATATCTTATATATCATTTTCGACTAAAAAATTCATGCTAAAAAACAATATGTAAATTTAATTAATGTATTGTTGAAATCTTAATAGGGTCACATGCCTAAAGCATCATTATTAAGGAAATATGACTTACTACAGTTTGAAAATGTGGCAAGAGCAGTGAGGTAAAGTAAATCATAGAAAAAAAATTGATATTAGAATTAACCAATAATATTTGAAAGAAAAAAAGACACAGACATATTGGTACAGGTGTGGGGCAAATATCATATGAATGCTGGGACTTTACTGTTTGAATCTAAAATTGTCCATATGTAGTTTGTATTATGTGACAAAGCTTGCCAAATAGTTGTCTCATAAGCAACATATTTGCTTTCTATATTCAACATTGATTTTCATTTGTTAACTTCTTAATTATTAAATGTAGTAGTCGGTTGAGATTATTCTGTTTGTGTTTCCTTGAGAATATTAGAGGAGCACATTCATTTGTAAGCTCAGAACTTTTTTACAAAAACTTTACATTTAATTTTTTTTCTTGAATTCAAGAGATTTTTCCTTTCTAGTACAAATATTGTGGTAATTGCCAGTACAACTTTTTAAATTTCATATAATATATCATGTTGTCAGGTGCAGGTTGTCTACATTTCTCAATATTGTAATAGCATGATGAGGTAACATTAAATTGTTACACTATAATTGTAGACAATGTTTAATTATTTCAGTTCTGGTAATCTATTACAACTTAATGATGCATTAGACGAGAATGAGTCTTTTTTCATCAAGTGTGGAATTTATTTGATTCTAGAGAAACTTAAGGTTATTACATACAGGAATCTCTTTAAGAAAGTGTAAGTTATTTTTTAGCAGTGGGAGTAAGGTGATTACATTTATCCACTCATGTGTCCATATTAAATCAAATACCACTAAAAGCTGAAGCAAAATTACTTCAATCAACTGATATATACCATGAGAATGTTATAAATCATGATTTTGTTAAGTATACAAATAAAAAGCTTATTTGTTAAACATTGATAATCTAGTGAAACATCCTATATTGGTATATCAAATATATTTGTAGTTACTATAGTATTTATTGCTTGATGCAGCAGTCAATAAACTATGCATGTTACATGAGCATAAGTGTAATCCTTTAGTGGCATTTAGCGATTGGAGACATAAAACTAACACAGTTATATGGGAAAACAATCACTGATTTATTATACACAAGCACAAGGTTTATAATAAACCAGTGATTGTTTTCCCATATAACTGTGTTAGTTTTGAGCATAAGTGTGTTGGATTGTGAAAATAAGCGATTACTATGAGTAAGAGATTTGTATTCATGCAGATATATTACATTGTACATCAAAATATATGCGTCTAGAATGAATGTACATTGCATTTTAATATATATATATATATATATATATATATATATAGAAAAATCTGACTTCTGCCATTCTACTAATACTAGTATTTGTGGCATTTTAATAAGAGAATTAATGGATATAAGCTTGATGAAGATGGTGAAATAGCGAAAAACAAGCAATGAAATTGAAATCAAAGTAGCTGAGGTAAACACTGCTACTTGTATTGCACTACCTCAAAGTTTTTCTGTTTGAAAAATCTCTTTGCAGGAAATAAAGACTTCTAGGTCCATTTTCCTATAGCATTTTCAGGGTTTTTTGCCATACTTAATATTTCTTTTAAATTCAAGGCCAGTCAATAATTGTAATTCAAAATTCTGTAATCTGTGTTATATTACAGGTATTTAATTTGTGATAAGAATCATCTGGTTCCTATAGAAACTATGACAGCTGTCTTAAAAATGATGGAAGTTGAAGATGTAGATAATGATGAAACAGAATGCATTCTGGCTAACCTTATATTTGAGGTATGTTTATTCTATGATATTATTACGGTTTTTCTTTCATCTTCTGCTTGTGAGACTGATAAGGGAAGGTAAGTATGTCTAGTCCAGTGTCATTGTTTGCCTTGGACACAGTTTGGCTGGGCACATGTTTTTTTCTGGTAATGATACCTTATATTTTTATACACCCACATTTTCATGTGGACATATATTGTCATTGCCCCTGTCCATCTGGATGTCCGTCCACATTTTCTTTGTGGACGACACTCTACAGGTCACATTTTTATCAGATTTTGATGAAACTTGAAATATAGGTTTATCTCCAAAAGATCTTGGTTCCTTTTGATATTGGCATGTATAGGATCGAAAGTCATGGATTATGGCCCCTGATTGTATGAAAAATCATTTTAGAGGTCACAATTTTTATCAGATTTTAAAAAGTGATTATATGTATCACAGTTCTGGTTTGCTCCTTATCCGATTTTGATGAAACTTATTAAAATGTATCTTTATATATTTGACATGTCTCGGTCCATTTCGATATTCACTCATTTCAGACCATAACTTCCTAGATTTGGCTCCTGGTTGTACGAAAAATCGCTTTTTTTTATCACCCACCTTTTGTAGAAAGCAGGGGAATATTAAAATGGGTTCATCTATCTGTCGGTCACACTTTTTGGGACTCGATAACTCTCCTTCTAATTGAGCAAGAATGTTCAAACTTGATGTAGGTATTTATTAGGCCAATGCCTTGATGGAGTTCTAAGATGAGCATTATCTGCTTAGGGTAAGTGGAGATAAGCAATTTCATTGGTAGATGCTTTAGTTCTAATTATGTGAGACTGATGAAATTTCGTGTATAGTTTTATTACATCAATACCTTGACTAAGTTCGATAATGAACATTTTCTGCTCAGGGTAAGCAGAGCGATAAACAATCTGATTGGTCAAGACTTTGGAACACAATGGGGATGCTCGATTCACAGTCCAGAACGTCCCGAATCGACAGAATTACAATCGAGTGACGCGGAATTCAGTCCTGTCACAGTTCTGCCAGTCCCGACAGCTGAGGTGGAGTGAGTAGAATCGTGACGTATTCCTAAGTAAAAAATATGTTTCAGCAGTCATGATTGGTTGGGATACTTTTTATACAGTCGACACATGCGCTGTAATCCGAAATTCTCCTTTTCACTCGATTGACACCAGTTTTGGAATTCAATTCCGGAACTGTGAATCGAGTATCGCCAATAACTCACTTAATGGAGGTAGAATGTTCAAACTTGGTGTAGGTATTCATTAGGTGAATGCCTTTATGGAGTTTGATGATAAACATTGTCTGCTTACGGTAAGCAGAGATAAGCAATCTGATTGGTAACTTTAGATATAATTAATTATATGATTACCTTGACTAAGTTTGATGTTAAGGAATTTTCTTCCTAGGCTAAGACTTTGGAACATAACAACTGTGTTTTTAATTGAGGTAAAATGTTTAAACTGGATGTAGATGTTCATTAGGTGAATGTCTTAACTGAGTTCAATCTCATAGCGAGTAATGAAACCTAGGTGTATAGTTGATAATAAGTTTGATTTCTTGATACCTTTGAAAAAAATAAATGTGCGATTAATATATATATGTCATCTATTTATTTTGGGATTTCGGCGGGGGACATCAGCTTCACCATTGGCTTGTTTTAGCTTGTTCTCTATCCATCTCTTGCATAATGTGGGCATATCTTGCCTGGCAACTGCAGAATAAATTAAATGGCCATCCGATAGCCTCAAGATTTGATTAATAAAATGTCTAATTAATAATTTATGTAACATTCAAGGTCTACAGAAAGACCTGCAATAGGCAGATTTACCTCTTTTATAATGCCTGTTTATTTAAAGCTACAAATAAAGTTGCCTATAAAGTTTGATGTAATTATGTTAATTTTGATACAATTAAAGTGATCTGAATTTGACTACATTCTGTTTCAATGGTATTTTTTGATAGAAATAGATCAACCATCTAGGGGTTTTATATCCTTTCGATCACATTTGAAATATAATATCAAATCCTGCACTGCAAATTATAAACTCCCAAGATGAAAAATGCTAACATGCTACTATGAAATTTTTTGATCATGTAAAGTCAGTGTACATTATTTTATTTATTTTTCAGAACAAGATAAAAGGCTACATATCACATCAACATAAGAAATTGGTTGTCAGTAAACAAAACCCCTTCCCGCAATTATCAACTGTTTTATAGTCTTCAACAACCCTACATCAATATAGCTTCATGATCTTATATTTCATTTTAGAATATGTCAAGATGAACATTAAATTGTTTGTTAATATTTGTAAAAATAAACATGCCAAGCATTGAAATCAATCGTTTGTTTTCAGTTACTTAATACATTATACTAGAAACTCATTGTAGCACAGTTTACTTGAAAACTTCAAAAATGGGGGAGGGAAAGAAATTGTCTATAGCCAATGAAAGAAAAAGAAAGAAATACAGGTGTTGGTAGTTCTCCAGAAACATTTATTATATAACAGCTTATCCACACAGTCAACACTGGCTTTAAACGCTGAGGTGTATAGTTTAATATTAACTGATCGTAATCCCATGTATGTATTATAACATAAAATTAACCACTGTAAATAGTTTAACGCCATATCAAGAGGGTTTTGTGGCTATTCCATCTTATTAGTCAGATGTCAGTTTGTTTTACATTGACATCAGGTGCAGATCATGTGAACTAATAGACCAATCAAATTAATTGTACTGATTTATAGATGGGTTGATATTGAACTCCCATACAATACGATACAAATTAAAATGTACTGTTAACAAAAAAATATAAGCGATAACTAAACATAACTAAATTGTAATTTAACTTTTCATCCCCCGTCATCTCCTACCATGAAATAAAAAATATAAAATCATCAATGTACAAATTTTTTATTGCACAATAGCACAATAAAATCAATTACACACTTATATACAATTACACATACATATTATGTATATACATTCACATAAAATATACATAATTTATAAATAACATATAATTCACTCAACACAAAGATAAATTTCATAATAAATTCTTAACTGTGGTTTTATGCTTTACATTTTGATCTATAAAAGAAAGCAAAATTTTAAACTTTAGTTTCATATGCTTAAACACCCAAAAAACTGTGGTTTAATGGCCTAACAATATTTTTAAACCCCACCTAACCCTCATATTCAATAGCAAGGTCTAAAAAGATGTATTTCCTTTGGCAATAATGCTCTCAAAACAGACTTCAAAGAGAACATATAACTAACAAAGAAGTTGTGTTAAGCTTGTCATGGAAGTCCGCTACCTGGAGGTAAACTCTGAATTCAATTTAAAGTGTTAAATTGTTACTGTGGTCATAAACAGATTGTTAATTCTATGTACAAAGTCACAACATAGGGAACAAAGACTTAACATATCACAAAACACCTATAAAATGCTTACATATCCAAACAAGCTGCCTTTTAATAAACCATAATACAAACAATTATATTTATTCACATGTCATATTACCAAAACAATGAGCAATTTATGGAAAATATTTTTTTATTTGTTTAGTATTGAAGTTCAGCTGTTGCAGAAATTATACATTATATTTGATAGTATTAAAATAGTATACACAACGTAGAACCTGAAGTACAACTCCATTCCTTTTTAATTAAGATGCCAGATGACACAGTCATGAAAGAAAGAGAGTGAGAAATGGGGTTTAATGTCCAATCAACACAAACTAGATAAGTTTGGGACTAATAAGGTAGAATTTTACTTCCATAATTTGCTTACATGTACGGGTGGGAGAAACAAAACCACTACATTGGGAGGCAACCAACAAAGCCATATGCCTGTTGTGTCATAGTTATTTTTTATACTTGGTTCACATTTGTTAGTTTACAGTAGATGTGACAGATATATACTGTAACATCACAGCGTGGTTGTAACTATATTATAATCAGTACTTAATAATAAATCAAATATAGAGCATCTGCAGCAAAACTTCTTTTAAGTATGTTGAAGACTTATCAAAATAATCATAGATTCCTGGCGTGTTACAGATTGTATATAGACATACGGCCCATGATTAAACCTATATCTGTTTGTATTGGTGTTGGGTTGAGTGGTCTAACACAGGTGCTTTAGATCATAAGGTTTGTCCATGTGTCAAGTGGCATTCTTTCATTCGCAAAGCCTGCCCAAAATTGTGGGTAATCTAAGTTTTATCCCACAGCTGAGACCCCCTTAGTCCAAACGGATTATTGAAATAAAATTCTACCATACATGTATGTTAGTCTTGAAATGACCTAGATTGATCTTCTGTACTTTATAGTTATTAAATTTGAAACTAATGCCAGAGAGGTTGATGTGCAATATTGAAAGGAAATTTAACATTGCATTCGAAATCACCAAAACATATTAAGAGCATTTCTCTACTCTAGCTAGGTAAAATCATGATCAGCTAATCATGCACAGAACATTGCACATGTTAAACATTACTTTACATAAAATAGTGACTCTTTGATTACAATACAAATCAATTAAATAATATGTAACAAGTAATTTGTATCTTGTGTTGTTTCCCTCTAAATTTTCTAGTTAAATATAATGTTAGAGTTAATAGATAAATTACTATTGTTACATGTATATTATGCTGAATAAAAAACTTAAAAAATAGCTAATAAAAATGAATGATAATTTTGGAGTATATAGTACATCATTCTATATCTATGTATCATATAAGTAATTAATTATTATTAACCCTCCAATAAAAACATAATACAACTTATATATGGTCATTATAACATAAACTACTAATAACCATTTTCCATATTTTAATTTAACACATAAATAAGGGCTGAAAAGGGGTCCTTTAAATAGTAATTTAGATGATTAAAACTAATTTTTGAATAATATGTCAGATACCATTTGACTGTGATGTTCATGGATATAAATAACATATCTGTCAGTCATTATTGACAAACAATTCTTAGACAATAAAGAAGGTACGAAAAATAATGAGAACATTAGATGACCATAACTTTCATTTTAATAAATTTGGACTAATATGCTATTTGGTAAGATAACTTTTACTATGCATGGTCCAAAGGTCTTTTAGTTTGGAAGACGTACTGTGCCTTTATGATATTGACATATAGTTTGCATTAATTTCAGAAATGCAATATTTTTTGTGTGTTCTCAGTACTGTTATAAAATATGTAAGGTATACCAGATCAGTAAATTTACTATTGTGTAATGTATTCTGCTGATTATGTAATTTATCACTGTATATTAATTGATTATAATTGTATACCTCTAACTTATTGTAAAAATGTGCCTCTTGAAAAAGAAAACAGTTTATATGAATTCAATTTTTGGTGCAAAATAACGGTATGTCATGGAAACTGTTAATAGAGTACATGTTAGATACATGTAAGTATACAAACAAAAATCAGTAATACACAGTAGAGGTCAACAGCAATACTCAATTTTACTGAACATTTGAGTCCTGTCATAAAATCAAAATACATTCTGAATATATGCCAGAACTGTAGAAAACCATAAACGAAATATGGATAAAATTTAATTACCTTAAATTGCCAAAAAAGAAGTCACACATACAATTAGGCATGATTTTTTTATTATCTGCTCTGGCTGTCGACCTCTACAAGATGGTGTGAATTGTAATAATAGGGTTACCAACAATAACTCTGTAAAGTTCAATAATAAATGGAAAAAAAATGTACATTTAGCGAGCAAATCTCAAGGAATTCTAACAGAATGGGACAAACACACATTTATTCCGTAATAATTATTTGTAATAAGATTACTTCTAATGTGTATATACAACTAACATATTTAAAAGGACAGTTTCACAGCCATCTAGTGTGATTCTGTACACATATTAAAAGAACAGTTTCACAGTGATATAATGTGATTCTGAAGAACAGTTTTACAGCAATAAAGTGCGATTTAAAAGAACCGTTTCACAATAACTAATAGTATTATGCTCATCATTTATATGTAGCGTCCTAATTCTATGGGCATAAGATGAAACTCAGATTCTGATGTCTATTACCAGCAAAAACGATAAAAGAGACCCCATATACAATCATTTGAAACCTCTCCATTGTTGGTGAGAGAGTTGGTAAAATAAATGAAGAACACTCATGTTCTAAATTTGCATTGTTTTCTGTAACAGGCAATAAATAAGCAATTTCCTGGATCAAGTTTGGAAATAACATCTTGGGTTTACCAGAATATTTAGCCTCATACATACATGTGCCCCTACTTATAATTTATTTTTTTACTTCAATTTTTCTGAACGTTAAATGTTTGCCAGGGGCCACTTTTCTGAAAGTATTCAATCAAGTTACATGAAAAGGTGGTATGACAAATTCTACTATTAAATGTACATATAAGTTCAAATCTATAAAAATAAAATAATATCAAACCAACTACTTAATTACTTATTAACTTAATTATTTAGTTACTGAAATTAATCCATGCTGTGACCCATCACAATGATTGCAAAACTATAGATTAACCAATGACAGACGCTTTGCTCTATCAGTTAGAATTACAATCTAACAAAGAATCTATCCATTCCCTCATTATTTGTCATTGACAACCCATTCTTACAAAGTCTTAGTCACACAGGCAATGTTGTCAGGAAGAAAGATTTCTTCTTAATTAGAAAATGTTTGATTTTTTTTAAATAATGAAAACTGTTTCACAATATTGCAATGATTCTGGCCATAATTTACATACACAATATATATATATATATATACAGACAGACAATTACTGGTATATTCTTTTCATTAAAGTCCTGTTCATTCCACTATGATATCAATAATTATCCAATTAATGTCTACAAACCCAGGGTAGCAGTAAATTACAATAAACTGTTGGATTTAAAAATAAATCATTCATCTCTATACAAATTAATATAGTAGTTTACCATAGAAATAAAATAAATGCAAGACAACAAGATATTTTAAGAGATTGTCACTTAAATCTAAGCAGCAAAATCCAAAAGACACCACTTGAAGAAGTAATCTGATTTGACGAGATTTGTCTCTACAGCTGGAGTGAAGGTTTTCAAATACATAGATTGTATTAAATCTGTCAATCCATTGCTGAGATATGATAAACTGACCATTAGTGTTTACTGTAGTACTAGTACACTTGTATTAGATAACTACTTAAGGCTGTATATATACACTGTTAGTTTTCAGTCATACTTTATTCCAATAATAGAAGGCAAATTTTAGACTATAAATGATTAAAAAGAAACATTTTAATAAGATTACTGAATGTCAAATATTTTAATTGAAATAGACTCCCTACCCTGCCACCTTAAAGAGTTTTGAGTTTTTAGAGCACCATGTCTTAAAGAAGCTAAATCACTAACATTTTGGACCAAGAAATTGACACAAGTGGGTCGCAACACATATAATACTGTAATATGAATGTATATAAACTGATTTACATTCAATGGTTTCCGTTTCAAATCAGTTATGTTTGGCAAAATAAGTCAGCATTGTCAGCGTCTGGTTATTCCAGTCTACATATGCTGTTTGATTTGGTGCAATGTTTTAGGCCTCGTTCCACGAGTCTCTTGCGAGAGCTGGGACTGAAACACATTATGGTACATGATTCGTCGATTCATGTACCAATAGTACAATGTTTATTTTGTCTCAAATATTGGATCAGAAGCACATCTTTTTCTGGTAAGGTCACAGCATCAATGTTGATTTAAATTGACAAATAATTTGTGTTTTTAATGTTGAAGATTTTGGATGATATTGAGTTAGAAACTTAGCTACTTTAATGACATATGCATACACTTAGCTTGCATGTTATGAGTGTAATCACAGAGACAACCTATCTTAAAAATCTGGTTCAGTAATAGTATAACCAATTCTAACTACATGTACAAACTATTCAGTAATTTCAGGAGTAAAATCCACTGGAAATCCAATAACAATATTTACCAACAATTGTCAAGCGTTTAAATTAAGAAATTTAAGAGAGATGTATACAGCCTTTAGTAGATTTAAAATGACATAAAAGGTAAAAGTATCATAATAAAGATTGTTCTATCATTATACTATCAAAACCTTCTGGTGGTGTATGATAAAACTTCTCAAACTGTACATCTAACACAGCTCCATCATCAACTAAAAACATAATAATAATAGAAACAAATACCAATTAATAAGTAATTATGAAATTGATTTTTAACATCAATCATTAAGCCAATAACCAACTGAATCAATTCTTGGCTTTGAAGAAGAAGTAATTGTGAAATAGACTATCATCATTGATCAGTCAATCCTTGGCTATAATCAGTCGTCTCTTCTAGCTTATGCTTGATTATGAATAAAAGTTCTGTTAGTCACAATAAATTTGTTTGTGAGCAGAATTGTGATGTTATCAAACAGAGCAAGCATGTATCAGTGGGTTTGGTCCTAAATCGGAAAGCCTCTTCTTCAATTGATTGTTACCCTTCATGGGATTTACATACCCCACATGTACAGGTGTTCTGATTTCAGTTACAGTATGCTCAGAATTAAAATACACCATTTTAACATCTACTTAAAAATTAAAGTAGGAAAATATTAGCTTTCGCTGACATTTTCGACTAATTCAAAGTTTTGCATCTATATCATCTGTTTAATACAGAACAATAACTGATTTTCATAATTATCAAATGTCTTTCTAAAATGATAATTTACCTCTCTTATGCAATCCAAAATATAAGTTTGTACTTAATAATATTGAGTCGGTCTATCGGACAATGTTTAATATAGTTATTCTCTTAACTTCAGTATGTGTGAATGTAAGTAATTCCATAATGTGGAAGTATCTGAGAGCTAGAACATTTTTTGTATATATCCCAATAGTGAAAGAGACAGATTCTTTTTTTTTTATTTACACAGTAAAATAGGCTGTATAACTTAAAGATAGGTTGAGGCAACAAAACATACGCCCACAGCAGCTAAATCGTCCGGGCAGTCAACAAGGGTTGTCAGTAGTTGTCACATATTTTTACTTTTTTGGGTAACGAAACATTTGTAATACACTAAAATCTGATTACGAGTAACAACAATCATTAGAATTTGTTTGCTTTTTATAAAGTTTTGCCCCACACTAACAATTAGTATAGGAAACATTTAACATCATGGATTTAGCTGTTCAGTTATCAAAATTCATTGAAAATCAAATTACTTGTTCGTTTCAACACCTTAAACTCTGTGTATCAATCTGAAGTCAATCGGATGATAAGTTTGGCATCTACAGCGTTACAAGGTTTTTTGAAGTGATCAAGGGAAATAACTCTGGAAGTAATTATTTGAAATCACTGAAAATCAGTAGGCTTCTTCGCCTCATGACCTTAAACAGTGTGTGTAAATTCAATCGGATATTAACTTTGGCCTTTAGAGCGTCCACAGGATTTTTTGATGTGATCAAGGGCCATAACTCTGGCAATAATTATCAGAGATCGCTGAAAATCAATAGGCTTCTTTGTCTCATGACCTTAAACACTGTGTATAAATTTAAAGTCAATCGGATATTAACTTTGGCTTTTGGAGCGTCCACAAGATTTTTTGATGTGATCAAGGGCCATAACTCTGGCAATAATTATCAGAGATCGCTAATTATCGGAAATTGCTGAAAATCAATAGGCATCTTCGTCTCATGACCTGAAACACTGTGTATAAATTTAAAGCCAATCGGATATTAACTTTGGCCTCTAGAGCGTCCACAAGATTTTTTGAAGTGATCAAGGGCCATAACTCTGGTAGTTATTATCGGAAATCGCTGAAAATCAATAGGCTTCTTTGTCTCATGACCTTAAACACTGTGTATAAATTTAAAGTCAATCGGATATTAACTTTGGCTTTTGGAGAGTCCACAAGATTTTTTGAAGTGATCAAGGGCCATAACTCTGGCACTAATTATCAGAAACCGCTGAAAATCGATAGGCTTCTTCGTCTTATTACCTTAAATACTGTGTATAAATTTAAAGCCAATCGGATATTAACTTTGGCCTCTAGAGCGTCCACAAGATTTTTTGAAGTGATCAAGGGCCATAACTCTGGTAGTTATTATCGGAAATCGCTGAAAAACGCTGACGGACGGACGGACGGGGGCGACGACAATATACGACCAAATTTCAATGTGGGCGTATAAAAATGATACAGAATAGGTTTAGTTACATACCATAGAACACTGGAAACAAAGTACCTTTTATTCCTGTAAATGTTTGATCAGCTACTTGGCCATTAACATAGAATTTTAAATCTATGTGGTCGAAACTTAAACCCTGAGAAATGAAACACACAGTTATGAGTCCAGCATTTAAGAAATCATATTTGAAATGCCTGGAAGCTGATTTAATATACATATATCTTAATACTGAAAAACACTAAATCAGCTTTTTTCTTTTTGTGATTGTGTAAATTTTACTATTTTTAACATCAATTCTATTAACACTTTTGTTGTCATCAGCCCCCTTTATTTAATCATGCTTTCGGGCCAAGTTTGGAACATAGTTGGCAAATAAATTTGGTATTTTTTGCGGTGATTCATATGTAGTTTATCATCCCAAATAACAAAAAATGTCATATCTTATGAAAAAAATTACATTGCCAGGTTTAAAATAAGCATTTTCGACTGCTCAACCTCCTTAAGAAATATTTCCCCTCTTATGTTAATTTTTAAAAGCTAATTCAAAGAGCAACATCAGATACATACGACTATATCTCCTTCTTGTGGAATCTCTGTTAATTTACTGACTGTTTGTTTATTTGTAACTAACTCTCCTGTATTTCTTAATACCCATGAGTCTGGATCATTACCCAGTGGAACAACATTAAGGTCACTCTTTTGTGTGGCTAACCCAACACCCCATATTCCTGAAAATAAAAATGAATCAATATCAAAAAAAAGGCAATGTTAACCTTTGAAGAAAACCTTTTGTGCAGAAGAAATTGTTCATTTCATGACCTTTTGCATTCAATTTGATTTTAGATTCATTCCATGTTTAGACATAGCCGGTAGTCTGAAGTAAAATTCATATTAATTGATGGATACTTTTCCATTCAAACAGTCGGTTTCCAATATCTAGTCTTTCAAGCAGAACATAAACTCCTTTCATTACTTCTATTATTTTCTGAAAATGGCAGTTACATAATATGGTAAATCACTACTGTAAAAATGTATTAATATTGAATACCAGACCTGTACTCTGGACTTTGATTTCAAAGTATGCTTTATTTTGAACAACAGGAGCATTAGCAAAGGCAGCTCCAGTACCACAAATTCTTCTACCATTTTTAACTATAACCACATCATTTCCTGAAGTTGTAAAGAAATTAATTTAAGGGAAAAGTTCTTCTACCATTTTCAACTATAACAACATCATTTCCTGAAGTTGAAAAAAAGAGATTTAAGGGACAATCTATTGAACTTGCACACACTCTATAATAACTGCAATATTATGCTGCATTTAATTTGCTACTGCTTAATCATTTTATCATTTGGACATATAGTCCAATCAGAGACAGTTCCTAAAAGATCTCCGATCAAAGACAGTTCCTAAAGGAACTAGTGCGCGTTGTACTGTATCATAAAGCCTGAGGAGTTAAACTTTTTCGTCAAGGATTCAAGAGCACGATCCCTGAATGTACACAGGGCGAGTGTAATGAGACCTACGTCTGAACTAAATCGTATGAACTAGACTGCGTGTGAAAGAGTAGACTTGAAAGTTTATTTTCAGTCCAGCCTGTAAGATGACAGAAAAGGCAGTTAACAAACAACAAAACCCTGGCGATCACGCATACTATCAATATATTAATATAATATATATATTATAGTTTTGCTTTGTTTTGTAGCAGTAATTGTGGACAACGGAGGTAGGCCTAAATCATAGCGTTATTTAAGCAGGTTTGTGAATACAAAAAATACCCATATGTGAAGTATCTAGTTTAACAACTGGTAATTCTTTTAACTGTACATGACCCGGTCCAAAGAACGAATTTCCACATTTGAAACAGCAGAAACAAGAAGACATTTTCGTAGTTTGAGGGAATACCAGGAAATGACGTACGGGGGATTCCGGAAACTTTTATAGACCCCATTATCCAGACATTCATTTACATGTCTGCGAGAGTAACTCCCCTTATCAGAAATTTCTGATTTAGAAATAGAAAAGGTCATTGCCATAACAACAGCATCAAGATGGAGTACACTGGAAGCAGTTATGAAGGAGAAATAAAGAATGAAAGGTAAATATCTACTGTGTGAGTTCTGGTAAATAATAAACGGATTTCTTCGATTATGAACAAACTAGTTAACTTTGGTTATTATAAACTTACCCGTGTGTTTGAAATGAACTCCCGTTAAATAAAATCCATTGCACCACTAAAAATCCCAACGAATAAAACCGGTTCTCTCTTGAAAAATTTGAATATTTACTTGTTATTTCGACAGAGTGGATAATAACATTGCTTTCGTCACATCTTGGACGAATCCAACACACTGAAGCGAGGTTGTTTAAATTTGACGCATATTTTGACAACCACGTGCTATGCTCAAAGCAAAGCGCGAACATTACGATCGTTTGAGTTTGGGCGACGAAAATGTCAATTGAAGGCAATTACATAGTTACATAGGAGCTTTATATTGAAACCATTGATCGCCAGTCTATCAAATTTTATTCACAATGAAAGAATCACTGATTGCACGGATACTCGTAAAAATAAAGTCATATATAAAATATAGATTTTAATATCCTATCTTCTTTATATTATAAATAGTTTAACACGGATCACGAATCACACCTCCGAAGTGTCTGAAGACTCTGAGTGTATTATTAATTTGATCTCATTCTTTCGATCAAATAATAACCGCTTCAGTGACATTTTTAAGCGTGTTGCGGCAGCGTTCAAGGTGCCTAATGGCATTGGGTTGCGGATACAATGCCGATAAGTCCGTAACACCCTGTTAGAAGCGGAACATTAATTGTAAATGGCCTGCATATATGTTAAGTAATAATATTATCATACCATATTATAAAGATGGGTAATATTTAAGGCCCGTGAAAAGAATGTAGTTATTTTTGTTCCTCATGCGTGTTAAAAAGAAAATTATCCCATCCGAGCCGCTAATCAAATAATTAAGTCGTTAACAAATTTTAAAAAATACAGGTTGTTATGTGTGCGAACGCTCAAACTCAATGCCGAGTCGAGACGTGCTTTTAAATGCCACATTTCCGATGCTGTCACCCCTGATACAAAGTGATATCTCCCGAGTTGTGACGTAACCAGCTGCCATATTGATATTTTTCTTAACCGAAAGTTTGTGGGATTTCAATTTTTCAAGAGAGAACTGTTTTTATTCGTTGGGACATTTAGTGGTGCAATGGATTTTATTTAACGGGAGTTCATTTTAAACACACAGGTAAGATTATAATAACCAAAGTTAACTAGTTTGTTCATAATCGAAGAAATCCGTTTATTATTTACCAGAACTCACACAGTAACAAGCAAGTTGTTAGTCTGCTATATGTTAGGGTGCCCCACTCTAAATGAATATCTCCAAATATCTCGACAATTGCACCACAATACTAATATATTTAGAAAGCCTTAAATCTGTTTCACACATTTATTTAGTCACTAAATAAACGACCGTGTTGTACTTAATAAGCTATGCCCATTTAACCATACATAAATAATACTGAAAAATGGTTTGGAGTGGCGTCCATAAGGACACAGATCACCAAATATTCATGGGCAGTCACCCACGAAACAAGGGCGAAAGTTATTTCTAGTCCTTCTCTCCCTTTCCCTTTTTCCCCCTTTTATTTTTGCATGGCGATTTTTGTTGAATTTTTGGTGTAGAATCGAAGAAAAGGGTTTGAAATAGCATTGCAAACGGGTTTTCAAATACTACCAATGACTCAAAAATGACAGTGATACTGTAATTATGAACTATCTAGAATGAATAATCTGAAAAAATTTACTAAAAATATTGAAAATTAAAAAAGTTATAGCGTTTTTAAGATGGCAAATTGGGGGCACAAAAAAACGGCTTTTTTCAAAAACGCAAAAAAACTGACCGAAGTCAATATCTCAGTAACCATACAAGATAGGCCTATGAAAATTGCACTAATTAAAGATCTCGATGTACTTAATAAAGCCAAATTGTCGCTATAATATTCTGGCATATACTTTTTGTGTTACAGAGGTTCAAAGTTGAGGTCCGTGCCAATTACGCACAAATCACAGCAAATAAAAATGACAAATTCCTGTATACTTAAATTGCAGCACTTTGACATTCATACAGTGGCTTATTTTTAAATGAATATGCACAAACAAAGTGTTTTCAGTCGGTTCTGTTATTTATTTTTTGCATGACAACACCTTAAATCACAATTTTTGACCGATTGATGTCAAGGTCAAAGAGAAACAACTTTTTACATGTATGTATGCAATTGGGCATCTACTGGTCTAGAGACCTTTGACAACTGGTCACTCACAGTCATAAAACAATTATAATTCATAAACAGGTTATACTGTAGATATTTTCAAAAATTATCATAAGTGTGTGGTAAAATGAGAAATATACTGTATGTACATGTAAGCTTTTGGTGGATATGCCACTTTTTCCACACCAATTGTGTGTACATCAATTTGAGATTGTATGTTTCAGGAATGAAAATTAACAATTAAACTATGATTTATATAACAGCTATATTTTGGTGATCAACATCATTACAATTTCAAATAAAAACAGTTACATAGACATAATTAAAACATTTAAATATCTTAAAAGAGTCCAAATAACCCTAAACAATGAGTATCATGATCACTTCAATTGTCTGATAAATATGCAAAATGATAAAAACAAAATGTAGCCTACTCTGCTAAAAAATAAATTAAAAGGTAAACTTATAAAAGTAAGGTATGATCTACATGAAAGAGTATTTAAAATAAATCAAAATTGTGATACATATGACACAGGCCACGATAAGGTGTAGAACTAACATATGGTTTTGCAAAAATTGATTTTTCCCAAAGCTAGGACAAATCCAATGTAATTTTTGGTATGGTTATACACAAAATATAATAAAGAGATAATAAACACAACTTCATGATCAAACTAGTACAAATAAAGTATTTATTGCGAAACAAAAATAAAAATACCCCCTTTTTTGATGTCTAAATTTGTCCCTCTTGGTGGTGTTAAAAAAGGGTAAGTAATTAGATACTGAAGACATAGATTGAAATCTACAAGTTGTTTCTTAAATTGAAGATAAGGGATGTTTCTATCCATCAGAAGTGTCAAATTCCCAAAATCTTAATATTTTTCAATAAAAAAAATTGTTTAAAAAGTGTGTAACGGACGTGACAAATTCCGTCCAAAAAAAACGATTTTTTAATGCATTGAAAGAGTTGCTCACCACCTGCATCTATATGTATGTTTATGTTACAAATCAAGAGGCATAATTGAGTGATATGATGTAAGTATTTCTGTTGATTTAGAGACGTTTGAGAAGAAACTATTCGCATTTTCGATCGTCCACTCGAGATTCCGTCAAAGAATCACGTCCGTTATTTGCGTTTACGATGATCGATATTTCCCCTCCCGTTTCAAATCCATGGCTCTTCCGCGGTTATTAGCTCCCTTGTTCTACACACAGTTCGTATACCTCACGATTTTGCGGGTAATTAAAAATGGTCGACGCCGGGACCCCAAAAGGAAATTCCGTCCTCAAACTTTTGTTGTCGTCACGTCCGTTATATCAAAATCACGTCCGTTATATTATTACAAGAATTTGGCAAAAAATGAGGATATTAAAGATGTCAAAGCCGCCTGCTTTGCGCTCAAAATCAAGAGCCGTTCCACACAATCGGGTGATCGAAAAAAAATGAAAGAATCATCCAAATTTGATTGATAACAGTTTGACTTTCGGTTTTACGTGTAACGGACGTGATGGTGGACGAAATTGATAATGTCAAACATCACTACCGTTACACAAGGAGCTAAGATGACCTAAAGAAAATTACGACTCTTTATTAAATTTAATAAAATTACATAGATTGCCTTCTTTTTTAAATGTCCTCAAACTATGCATGGAAAAGATCGTTAAACACCTCAGATACACCTCGCACTGTTAATTGGGTCAATAGTGACGTCCGTTACAAAAGTCACGTCCGTTACATAGTAGGGAGTCACGTCCGTTACAAATATTTTGTGCAATATTGACAAAACAGTACACAGAAGTAAAATTTAATAACAAAATAATAATTGATCAAATATTGTAACATAATGGCTAAGAATGACAATGAAATCATGCCCAAGAAAGAGTGTAAAAGAGTTATCAGTTCAGACATTTCACACTGTTTTGAAACCAGATGTCCATGAAAGATCTTTGCCAATTTTTGGGGGTAAACAGCGCACAAAGACATTTTTTTACATTCTAGAATATAGATTTTGATATTATCACACTCAAATCAACTGGGCTGGTAGTTATAAGCAAATTTGGGGCAAATATTAATTGGACATGTAACGTCTGTTACAAGCTTATATGGTCCGCAAAATATGTATTTGCACAAAAACAGAACAACAAGTTATCTTTTCCTTTACAAAATTTGAAAGATGAATTATTAATACAAGTTTTTAACCCCCAAAGAATTCGTAAAAATTTATTTAAATTTAAGTGCTTTTTCATCTGAAGTTCTACACCTTTTCGTGGCTTGTGTCATATGTGCATTACGATATACTAGATTATAGTATTAGTGGTAGAAATATAGCTTTCTTGTTTAGATATTATCTCAAGGAAAAAAAATATAAAAATTCTTCGTCAGTAAAAATGACTGGGAATTTTCTTCTTCCAATTCAATAATCACAGTATGAGGTACACTGCTAAATTAAACAATTCTGAAATGAAAAAAAATTGTTATAAATTATTTGAGGCCTAAGGCTAAGATACCTAGCATGCTAAGCTAACTGGCTTCAACAAAGGACAGTAATACTAATTTTTCAGCTGCATTTCATGAAAAAAATATCCAAGGTGGTCAACAACATTCACGATTTTTATCCTTTGTTAGTGAAATATCTGGCTAAAGTTTGGTAGGTAGCTTTAGTAACATTCAATATAAGAAAAACCCTGTCCAAATCTATCATTTGTTTTTTACACACTGAAGTCTGTGGCGTTTTCAATTGTGGTCTGAACCCTGATCAACCACGAATTACCTCCCTTTAACGCCACATGGTTCGATTTCTGACAATTTACGGATTCCTACAGGGGATACAGACTTAACAAATGGTCAAACTAAGTAGTTAATGAATTGGGCTTTCCAAATATACCCAAATCTTGAGCGTCGAGGGCCTTTTTCGAAAATTTCTATCAACTTCAAATTTTCAATTGATGAAAAATATGAGAAAATCTTACCTCAGTTTCTCCAAATCCTACTCGACAGCAAGTTCATTCATTTTTCTCGATAGTAAACATCGGGTGGTCAATGTTTGACACTCTGAAAATTCATGAGAAGGCGTAGCACGAAGTATACTTTTCTCGGTCAACTTTTTGTGGTGTCTGAAAATAGTACCGTCAGCGCCCCTAGCGGCGTTTGGCATCGCTATTTGAAAATACATTTTCTGCCAGGTTTTGGTGAATATTCATGATTTTGAGGCGGAATGATACAAGAGTTGTGAGGTTGGTTACATTGAAAGGGAGGACCGAAAATTGCAAGGTTAGCTGTCTCTACTTCAAGCTTGTCTATCTCAAGTTTTTCAATATCATGAAGAACCTCATACATGCTTTTGGGCAAGAGTCTGCCACATGTTGCTCCATCTGTGGCAGAAAGCGTTTTTCCCAACGAATATTTGGGAAAAAGTTACAGCCGGTCTAAGAGACGAGAATTAACATTATAGTCAATGGGGCAATAATTAGTGTTCTGTGGCCTGTCTGTGTATGACAAGGCTGTGACTGATATGCCTTATTTTTGAAAATATGATGACTAATTTGCCAGAAAATATGTATAAAATAACTTGACTACAGAAAAACTAAAAAAAATTAAATTTAGAAAAAAATTTATCAAAGTTTTGGGAAAAAATTGTGATTTTACTGTAAATTTTCCAATTTTCAGTTTTTATTTAATTTCTAACAGTAAGAAAAAATTTTCAATGTCCAATTTTGGTGTATTCAGCCTCGGAAAGCACAGATAAAGTGAACGACATTCTAATTTCACCTAATTTTGTCTAAAAATCAGGAATATTAACAGACAATCTCCAGATTCTCCCATTTCGATGTAAAAATTAATGCTTTCATGCCTACTCTAATGACTCAAAATTTCTAAAAATGCCCTTATTTTCATTGCTAATGTAACTTAGATGGGATCTATAAGTTTGTCAAGTTTAGAAATAGCTCCAGCTTTCCTACAGAAAATGGAAAATTGGCAACACTGAGTTAATAATATTCAGCAGAGGGGTTTGTACAAAATGTTCAAAACAGGGGTAGGCTCAATTTGGCCACTATTTTACCAAGAACAAGCATTAAATTCTTGCATTTTCTTCATGTAGGAAGCAATATCCCAGTCTTTATAGACATTTTTCACCCCATCTTTAGAGGGGCTATAAATGCCCCACCCCACACGTTTATTATTAATGTGTTTTGAGATATTTAATTGCACCTGTGTTGACAATTAAATGATAATAATTGGAATTTGTTGTTGAATTACAGATGGGAATGTTATTTTTTGCCAATAAATGGTCATTTTGTACATTTCAAGGATTTCTGACCTTTTTTGTTCATAGTCAAACTTAGAACCTTGAGACATGTCAGGCCAGTAAGACCACACCCTGATACAGAACTGGTGTAGATGTGTAAATGTCAGTTTAATGGTCAATATTTTCTTATCAAAATCTAGGATTTGTGGTGTTTGTTGCATTTATGTCACTATAGAACAGTAAAGTAAAATGTTAATTTTTCTCCTTTTCAGGCCTCTTTTATGTTGTCAACTATGTCACTACCTTTTTGACTTCATTTTTTAAGGCAATTGATATAAAGGTCCAGACATCTTGCTTCAGTACAATAATTGCAATAAAGATTTGTATGATGCCTCTGAGGTTTGAGATGTTGAAAACATTAAATTATTTCCAAATTTGTGAAAATTGTGTATTCTGTGACTCTTTTGTTAGAGAGGGGTGGACATAGACCAATTATGGCATTTTTTTCTTTCAGCAAGGCCTATTTTAACCATAATTCACATTCATTGCACCTATTTTAGTTTTTATGTTCATATATTAGCCAGGGATGGTAAATCATATTTGTTAGACAGATTCCTTTGGTAAAGTTGGATCTGCAACCAAAGATTCAGTCATTAACATTTTTAGGGGGTGGGGTTACATGTTTCGGTACAGACCTTTATAATTTCAATCAATGCAACAGTTTTGTGATTTTTCTGTTTGCATATTGTCCAGGGTTTCCAAAAATATATTACTTGCCAGTCTGGCTATCTAAAAAAGTGGAAAATTATTGGTTTTTTGAAAGATGCTACATGTAAATTTTGTACATTTTTCATGACATCCTCAGTAAAAAAATATATTTTTGATAAAAATTCCAAATTATGAGTGTTTTCTATGTAGTTTGTTTGCAACTTGTCTAATTTTTTCACAGAGCTCAAATACTGCCTCTATTAAAAAAGATTTTTTAAATTTTAGCACAAAAGGCCCAGGGACCTGAGATGCACCACTGTACTTAAAGCAGCATGTATACTTAAAGGGCCATCATTTTTGCAGTTATTCTTTGATTTTGATTTCCTTTCACCAGCATGTTGCCAGAACATATGGGAAGCAAATACAAAAGGCCTTTTGGTGATATCCGAAGTTTCACCCTTATATAGGACACAGATCACCAAATATTCATGGGTAGTCACCCTCGAAACAAGGGCGAAAGTTATTTTTAGTCCTTCTCTCCCTTTCCCTTTTTCCCCCTTTTGCATGGCGATTTTTGTTGAATTTTTGGTGTAGAATCGAAGAAAAGGGTTTGAAAATACATTTTCTGCCAGGTTTTGGTGAATATTCATGATTTTGAGGAGGAGGAGTTGTGAGGTTGGTTACGTTGAAAGGGAGGGCCGAAAATTGCAAGGTTAGCTGTCTCTACTTCCAGCTTGTCTATCTCAAGTTTTTCATGAATAACCTCATACATGCTTTTGGGCAAGAGTCTGCCACATGTTGCTCCATCTGTGGCAGAAAGCGTTTTTCCCAACGAATATTTGGGAAAAAGTTACAGCCGGTCTAAGAGACGAGAATTAACATTAAAGTCAATGGGGCAATAATTAGTGTTCTGTGGCCATAACATCCAGACACTTTTGAGTAAAAGATAGGTTACGTGAACTTTTTTGAAATTAGTCTCGCTTAACTGGTCTACTTTTTTTTACGAAACATGTAACAAGAAATTGAATTTAGAAGCACAAACATCAGACAACTCAACAATATTTGTAACATTGTAACAGTAAAATGAAACTACTGCTAGTATCATATTCTTGCTTTACGGATGTTGAGTCAGAGATATTATTTGTACTTAACCAAAATATGCAGCTTCTAATGGTACAGTTAATTATAAGGCAATTTAAAAAATAAAACGAGCGTAATTTCTAAAGATGCCGTAATAACCAAAAAGTTAAATATTATTGCTATTCAGAATCGTCAACAATAGATTTTTTACGACTGTAGTAGTGTTTGGTGTTTTGAACATTTCCGCATGCTGTTGCTATTTATAGCCTCAACGAGTGTGCGAGACTGTCAGAAATCAGTAGTAAGTCATTCATCTAAAAGGTGGACAAACAATGTGTCAAGAACAACTTTTCAGTTGGCACATGGGGCACCCTATATACATGTATGTGACCACGCATGGCGTACTGAGTCGCAATGAGAAAATTTTGAAAACTGAGTTATTTTTTTTTCACATTCTCCATCTCATTACCGGTACCTTCAATTTTCAATTTGATCATAATCATAATACACATTGACATATTTGTCTTAGATTTAGAAATAGAAATGGTTCCACGACCACTACTCACGTCTGATGCATAATTAATAGTTATATGATTTTTATACGTCCACATTCATAATGTGAACGTATTATGCCGTCGCCCCTGTCTCTGTGTGTGTGTGTCTGTGGTTCGCCTACAGGGCGCAATTCTTCATGGATTTTCTTCAAACTTGGTATACTTATTCCTTATACCCCAAGGAAGATCCCTATTGTTTTTGGGGCATGCCCGACCCCCAGGGGCCGAGCCACGCCATTTCTAGTATTTGTTTGTTTGAAGTCTACAGGCCACATTTCTTAACTTATAATCTTGAAACTTTGCATACACATTCTTTGTACCCTAAGGAACATCCCTATCGTTTGAGGTGTATGCCCCACCCCCAGGGGCAGAGCCACGCCAATTTACTTTTCGTGTGTCTTTGTGTCGCCTACACGGCGCAATTCTTACTGGATTTTCTTCAAACTTGGTATACATATTCCTTATACCCTAAGGAAGATCTCTATTGTTTTTGGTGCATGCCCGACCCCCAGGGACAGAGCCACGCCCATTTCTAGTATGTATTTGTTTGTCGTCTACAGGCCACATTGCTTAACTTATAATTGTGAAACTTAGCATACACATTCTTTGTACCCTAAGGAACATCCCTATCATTTGGGGTGCATGCCCAATCCCCTGGGGCAGAGTCACACCCATTTTCTTATCGTGTGTCTTTGTGTCGCCTACAGGCCGCAATTCTTATTGAATTTTCTTTAAAACTTTGTATACTTACTCTTTATACTCTAAGGATAATCCCTATCGTTTGGGGTGCATACCCAACCCCCAGGGGCAGAGCCATGCCCATTTTCTTTTTGTGTGTCTCTGTGTCGCCTAGAAGGCACAATTCTATATTCTAACTGGATTTTCATAAAACTTTGTATACTTACCCTAAGGATGATCCGTATTGTTTTTTTGGTGCATGTCCGACCCCCAATGGCAGAGCCACGCCCATTCCTTGTATTTATTTGTTTGTCGTCTACAAGCCACATTTCTTAACGTATCATCTTGAAACTTTGAATGATTATTCTTTGTACCCTAAGGAACATTTCTATCATTTGGGGTGCATGCCCAACCCCCAGGGGCAGAGTCACGCCCATTTTCTTTTTGTTTGTCGCCTACAGGCCACAATTCTTAATCGGTCATCTTGAAACTTAAAATACTTATTCCTTATACCCTAAGGATGACCCCTTTTGTTTTGGGTGCATGCCCGACCCCCGTGGGACAGCAACACCCATTTCTTGTATTTGTTTGTCTGTCGTCTACAGGCTGCATTTCTTAATGTATAATCTTGAAACTTTGAATACTTATTCTTGGTACCTTAAGGTAGATCCCTATTGTTTTTGGTGCATGCCCAACCCCAAGGGACAGTGCCACGCCCATTTTTTTTTGTCTGTCTGTGTGTCACTTACAGCCCACAATTCTTAATCGATCATCTTGAAAACTTTTTTTATACTTATTCCTTATACCCTAAGGCTGACCACTATTATTTTTTGTGCATGACGGACCCCCTGGGACAGAGCCACGCCCAATGCTTTTGTGTCTTGTGTTCGCCTACAGGATGCAATTCTTAACAGATCCTTTTAAAACTTTACAACCCTATTCCTTATACGCTAAAGATGACCCCTATTGTTTTTGGTGATTTCCTAACCCCCAGGGGCAGAGCCATGCCCATTTTTACTTCGTGTCTATGTGTGTTGTCTACAGGCCACGATTCTTAATGGATATGTATTCCATATAGCCTAAGGACGTCAACTGCATGTCCCGACTCACACAGGCAAGACACGACCAATTTTTGTGTTT
Source organism: Patella caerulea (assembly GCA_036850965.1). Classification (NCBI taxonomy): domain Eukaryota; kingdom Metazoa; phylum Mollusca; class Gastropoda; family Patellidae; genus Patella; species Patella caerulea. The sequence continues at coordinate 39,623,615 of JAZGQO010000001.1, read as the reverse complement.
GTCGTTTACAGGCCGCAATTCTGAATGAATCAGCTTGGTACTTGGTTTATGTATTCCTTATAACCTGAGGGCGTCCACTATTGATTTTAATGAATGTCCCGACCCCCAGGGGCAGAGCCACGCCCACTTTTTGCCTTTAGTGTTGGGAAGGCACAATTCTGAATGGATTATCTTGGTATAGTTATTCCTTATACTCTAAGGACGGCAACTATTAATGTTGGTGCACGACCCTCAACGCTAAACAAACCAAACGCTTAGCCTGCTTGACAAAGTACCATATCAATCAAAGCAGGAATGTGGACGTATATTGTAGCGTTAGCGTTATGTTTGTTCAGTTAAAATGGCTGCCGTACCAGAATCATGTGATATTATATCCCTCGAAAATACAGAAAAAAAATGTTCGGTATGATAAGTTTAAGATTTCTGTGTTCCATTCTTCGCTATTTTGAAACATAATCACTTATTTCCATGCAAACTATGATAGTATGATAAGTGTTGAAAATTTTGCAACTGAACCTAATTTTACTTGTGCAAGAAGTCGAATATTGTATCAATTGCTGCCAGAGATAATGATGTATCTCGGCTGAAAATTGCAGCTAATTTGATGTAGGCCAGTAGTTTGTCTGTGCCCATTGGCATTTCAAGCAAGTCAAAGACTTGGTATTTTCTAAAACAAAATCACATAGCAACCAGGCCATTTATTTTCTGTTTTGTGTTCGTATGTCTTTTCAGGAGTGCTGAAGACAAAAATCGTAGTAAAAATTTGATCCGATGATTTCCGCCATTTATTTGCTATTTTGTCGTTTAATATTTTTTTATTCAGGATTTCAAGACCAAGTATTTTAGATTTTTCGGATCACGTATCTGCCGACGACATTTCAAAACTGCCGCTGGGAAAATAGAAAATGCGTGTGTTTTTTTATTTTTATTTAAACCGCCGAAGCATATAACGAAACGTGATTCTGAATAAAAAATTGCTTACAATTACATCGAAGTTTCTTTTTATACGTCCACATTCATAATGTGAAGTATTATGCCGTCGCCCCTGTCTGTCTGTGTGTGTGTATGTATGTATGTGGGTGTGTGTGTCTGTGGTTCGCCTACAGGGCGCTATTCTTCATGGATTTTCTTCAAACTTGGTATACATATTCCTTATACCCCAAGGAAGATCCCTATTGTGTTTGGTGCATGCCCGTCCCCCAGGGCCAGAGCCACGCCCATTTCTAGTATTTGTTTGTTTGTCGTCTACAGGCCACATTTCTGAACTTATAATCTTGAAACTTTGCAACACATTCTTTGTACCCTAAGGAACATCCCTATCGTTTGGGGCGCATGCCCAACCCCCAGGGGCACAGCCACACCCATTTTCTTTTCATGTGTCTTTGTGTCGCCTACAGGGCGCAATTCTTACTGGATTTTCTTCAAACTTGGTATACTTATTCCTTATACCCCAAGGAAGATCCCTATTGTTTTTGGTGCATGCCTGACCCCCAGGGGCAGAGCCACGCCCATTTCTAGTATTTGTTTGTCAACTACAGGCCACATTGCTTAACTTATAATCTTGATACTTTGCATACACATTCTTTGTACCCTAAGGAACATCCCTATCGTTTGGGGTGCATGGACAACCCCAAGGAGCAGAGCCACGCCCATTTTCTTTTCGTGTGTCTTTGTGTCGCCTACAGGGCGCAATTCTCACTGGATTTTCTTCAAACTTGGTATACTTATTCCTTATACCCCAAGGAAGATCCCTATTGTTTTTGGTGCATGCCTGACCCCCAGGGGGAGGGCCACGCCCATTTCTAGTATTTGTTTGTTTGTCGTCTACAGGCCACATTTCTTAACTTATAATCTTGAAACTTTGCATACACATTCTTTGTACCCTAAGGAACATCCCTATCGTTTGGGGTGCATGCCCAACCCCCAGGGGCAGAGCCATGCTCATTTTCTTTTCGTGTGTCTTTGTGTCGCCTACAGGGCGCAATTCTTACTGGATTTTCTTCAAACTTTGTATACTTACTCTTTATACTCTAAGGATGATCCGTATTGTTTATTGGTGCATGCCCGACCCCCAGTGACAGAGTCACGCCCATTCCTTGTATTTATTTGTTTGTCACGCCCATTTTCTTTTTGTGTGTCACCTACCGGACACAATTCTTAATCGGTCATCTTGAAACTTAAAATACTTATTCCTTATACCCTAAGGATGATTCTTTTTATTTTGGGTGCATGCCCAAGCCCCGTGGGACAGCAACACCCATTTCTTGTATTTGTTTGTCTGTCGTCTAGAGGCTGCATTTCTTAATGTATCATCTTGAAACTTTGAATACTTATTCTTGGTACCTTAAGGAAGATCCCTATTGTTTTTGATGCATGCCCGACCCCCAGGGACAGTGCCACGCCCATTTTCTTTTTGTCTGTCTGTGTGTCACCTACAGGCCAGAATTCTTAATCGATTGTCTTGAAAACTTTTTTTATACTTATTCCTTATACTTATACCCTAAGGCTGACCACTATTATTTTTGGTGCTTGCCAGACCCCCTGGGACAGAGCCACGCCCAATGCTTTTGTGTCTCGTGTGTGCCTACAGGATGCAATTCTTAACAGATCCTTTTAAAACTTTACATACCTACCTATTCCTATAATCTAAAGATGACCCCTATTGTTTTGGTGATTTCCTAACCCCCAGGGGCAGAGTCATGCCCATTTTTACTTCGTGTCTGTGTGTGTTGTCTACAGGCCACGATTCTTAATGGATCGTCTTTAAACTTGGGATATATATTCCTTATAGCCTAAGGACGTCAACTGCATGTCCCGACTCCCACAGGCAAGACACGCCCAATTTTTGTGTTTGTCGTATACAGGCCGCAATTCTGAATGAAGCAGCTTGGTACTTGGCTTATGTATTCCTTATAGCCTGAGGGCATCCACTATTGATTTTGATGAATGTCCCGACCCCCAGGGGCATGGCCACGCCCACTTTTTGCCTTTAGCGTTAGGAAGGCACAATTCTGAATGGATTATCTTGGTATAGTTATTCCTCATACTCTAAGGACGGCAACTATTGATGTTGAGGCACGACCCTCAACGTTATACAAACCAAACGCCTAGCCTTCTTGACAAAGTACCATATCAATCAAAGCAGGAATGTGGACGTATATTGTAGCGCTAGCGTTATGTTTGTTTTAAAATACCGCCTTACCGGAGTTTTGGCAGATTAATCACGGCAGTAACTTTCTGGTAATATTGTACGACAGTATACGAGCACAGCGGGCCGAGCATGGCTCAGGCGGGAATTAACCAATTTGCGACTTACGGGCATGCCGATTTCCATTACCTCGTGATGACACGAAAAATTGGATCAACAATAACATGGAAGATCATCGATCGTGTTGGTTAGAGATTTCGGCTGTATATATATATATATATGATCTGGTAAAATTAATCATTAGTCGAAAAATTATTTTTTTTATTATAGCCCGACATCAAAATTTTACTCTTTAAAAAAAATTAAAAAAATAAAACACTGACATCTTTTTTTTTTTTTTTTTTTATTTCGACTGACATCATCAATTCTATGTCCTAAAAATCTGTGAACCTAACAATCAAAAATGGGTGGCCCAATTGTGCTGGTGACAAAAATCATAGTAAATGCATGCCTTTCATAACAAAGCATCCACAACACATGCGGCGTATTCACATGATAGTGTTATACTGAAGGACAATCTATATGTTTACATTAGTAGTCTGTTTTGTCATGGACCTTATGCCCATGGTTTTGTATAATATTATAACTTTGGTGAGATCCAGTTAATCTCATTAATTAATTAGCACCTTAGTGCCAGCTAGCTAGTGGTCAGGAGATTAAGATTGTTGATGGATAAACATCAAAGAAGCTGCCACAGCTGTTGTCAGTATGTACGCGTTTTCATTTAACACATGAGTTAAAATAAGATTTTGCATGTACGATAGATTTATTATTATTTTCAGGTACCATAACATTATCAAAATATGAGTCCCTATAGAAATGTCAATGTCATAGTCTAGAAATGCTTACGTTCACTTTCATGCATTTTGGCAATTAAACAATGGCAGTCTTGCGAATCGTCGCATCTTGACTGGTTGGTCATTCTCATTTTTTCGACCCATGGTGAAAAGAGAATTTTAAACAATAATATCTAAGATGCATTCCTTACTTTGAATGTATGAAGAAGCAACAGTTAATGGAATTCTGCTATCTATAAAATTCTCTACGAAAAGGAATTTATTCGCTGTTTTTGTTTATTTCCAATTAAGGCCTTTGAATTATTTTTTTTTTAAAGATGAAATAAAACAAACCTCAAATAATCACCGCTTGGAAATAATGAGTTGTCAGCGGCTTTATCATTGACATGTGAGAGTTGATTAGTATTACTCAATAACACACACGTCGATTAATTTACATAATCAGCCACGTGGTTTTGATTAACACTCAATGGCAATATATATGCGATCAGAATTAATTTTTTTCTGCCACTTATCAGAGTGAATCGCATGTAGGTACCCAAAAACATTATCGCTAAAACAAAATATTTATCGCTCAAGCCAGCCACTTAACAATAATGCTTTCCATGCGGTGTGGGGTTTTAAAACTCTTGTATCAATTATCAGAGTGAATGGCATGTAGATACCCAAAAACATTATCGCTAAAACAAAATATTTATCGCCCGCTCGAGCCAGCCACGTAACCATAATGCTATGCATGCGGTGTGGGGTTTTAAAACTCTTGTATCAATTCATTGACAATATTTTGATCATACTTGTAAACTAGAGATTCTCCGCTTTACAACGATGCCACTTGGAATGACCGATCTTCCCGCTGCAAGCAAAGAAAAATAACTAATTTCACTGAGTATTTTAAGAAATAGGACAGATTTAAAAATACGGTAGTCATACAAATTGTTCAAATAAAGGTATTCTAAAATCTTTTATTGCTATTTGGATCTTTTGTATCGATAGATATTATATTTATAGACTCATTTTTGTGAAAATCTCAATTTCGATCAATATTTTCACTTATTTTGTCTCTAGTCCAAAATTTGATTTTGTACATTTGGACGCATTTTGATGCGGTCACATATACCTATCCTGTTATACATATTTGTCATTTTTTATTCATTAATTACAAGATATTATAAATATATATAACAAGCCTGGCTAGGGCACATATATTTCACAGGGCTTTACTTAAAGGAGCTAAATCGCTAATGTTTAGGACCTAGAAATTGACCAAAATGGATTGCAACGCTTATAATAATGTAATCTGATTGTCTATGAACTGATTTACATTAATTGTTTCCATTTTGACTCTAATTTCAAATCAGTTATGTCAAGAGAAATATGGCATGAGTCTCAACCTAATATAAATTTCTAGTGTCTGGTTACTCCAGTCAATTGCGCATGCTCTCCAGATAAGTTATGACGTTGCCGCTTGAGTTATGGAATATGTCTAGCCTTTCTGGTCACTTGTAACATATGACGCTAAAATGTTCTATGGTATTCGATTCGTGTACCAATGGTAAAAAAATTTTTTGTCTTAACTATTTGATATCAGAAGTCTACCTTTTCAAGGTAAGATAACAACATCAGTGTTGATTTCTACGTCTAAGACTTTGGATGATATTGAGTTAGAGACTTAGCTACTTTAAGAGTTATTTTTTTTGAAGTTTTATTCTTTTCATTTTGGTCCTCAAAGGTGAAAGTGCTCTAAATTATTATGAACAAGGCATAAGAGCCCATATAGTTATTGCTTTTTTTACAGTTTATTTAATGGTTATTTCTTTTTCATTTATACATTCAAAGCTTATCATGGACATGTCCCAGTATGATCTTGACACTTGCTCTACATACAGGTGCCTTATAATAAGGCTTATTTCTAGACATGGCTGTAACACATAATTTACCAAAGCATCCCATTCACCATCATTAGTTCAGCTATTAATACTTAGTTAAAAATGGGGGGTTTCTAAGAAAGAATCAGTTGGGTTTTTTTATTAGACTAAAAAGAAAAATTTATTGTACTACGTTATCTTTGTTTTCCAGGTTGGAGGGCAAGGGAAAATACAGTTTTCCCACAGGAACTCGATATGAAGGTGAATTGAAAGATTCAATGTTCCATGGGCAGGGAACTCTATATTTTACAAATGGCAGTAAATACGTAGCCACCTGGGAAAATGGAAAGGCAATCGAGGTATATTAGAATTAGTAAATTGTTGAGGTCCAAAATAATTTCAGATTATCGGTTAATTCATTTCTAATTTCCTTATGGATGTATTTCCCTGACAGTCACGAAATAAATAACTATACATTGGAAACCATACCAAACTACCGTTAAAATATGTTACCATTACCAAAAATAGTATGTTAAGACTATTTAAAGTGAGAGACTTAGAGTGTGGAAATAGATTAAACAATTATGCTAAATTGTACCCAAAATGTTGATTCAACATTTAATTAAGAAAACAATATCAATATATCAACAGTAGATAGTCTCCAACCTGGGATTCAATCATTAAAAAGTGGCCCATCAAAATTTTTTAGTTGAAGTCAACATAGTCTTTATGTTTCCTGCAATCTATATGTGTTAAAATTCTTCAGGGTCAGTATACCTTCGCTGATGGTTTAGAATTTAAAGAAAATAACTGGGAATATTGTGATGGGTATGATAGAAGATTTTATACAGAAATATGTAATGGTTTACAGCCTGCAGGTAATTATAATAATATATTAATGAAACCGATTAATTCACACAAAAAATAAATAAAAAAAACCTCAGAATTAAATGATTCAACCATCTAATTTTTAAGAAAATGGAAAAAACGTATTCCAATCAGTCCTATTATTAATGTTTGAATAACAATCTTGGTTTTTGTTAGTCATTTCAAAGATTTTTTCAACAGGTCGTTCCCAGTTAACTAATCGAGTTCCCCCCAGAGAAATCCCAGAAGGTTGTTATGATTGTGGAGATGGTTTTTATAATCCTGTAACACGTGTTGTTCAAGATTATAATTGTAAATTTCTTAGAAATGCTGGTAAGTCTCATTTATTGTGTTCTTGACAATACTTTCTTCTTTTTAGTACTCAATAAGAGGGAATATTGCCCAGAAAGCAGTATTTCCACCTCCATTACTTGCTCTTAGATATCATATTATCTTCTCCAATATAAGTCCAACTCCAAACTATTATTCAAATTATATCTGTGTAAGCTTACACCTAGTGATTTGCATGACATGGGTGTCCATGTATCTTTCAGGATCACCCAATATCACCTATTTTAATGTATGTGGTCAATTTCAAAATAATGCCAATTATAATCTATGTGAATCTACAGACAGTATAGGGTTATTCTTAAATTGTCAAGTTTGTTACAATGTAGTCTTGTCCAAAATAAAGCAAGTTATAATTAATAAATTAAATGATACTTACATAGGAAGTTGAAGTTCGATTATGATTTTTCAACACCATATTAACATAGAGATCAAGCAAAAAGCTTCAAAACATGTCTTTCGATTGTAGCTGGCAAGCAGGCACTAACTGTCGCTGGCAAGATGCTATCTCACGTGATCTCCTAATGTTAATATTGAGTGTTGAAAAATCTATGTGATCTAGTAATAAGTTATAATGTATGTAAATCTAGTTTGTGGTCAAATTCAAAATTGAGCAAGTTAAAACCCATGTGATCTAGTATGTGGGCAATTCCAGAATCATGGAAATTTTAATCTTGTGATCTAGTATGTATTCATTTTAAAAAAAAAAATTTTTCAGATGATGATGAACACGAATGGATTGTTCGTACATGTCGTAAAGGTTGGGATGAAATAGTTGGTCCACAACCTCAGCTTGCAACATAAAAAAATGGTGGATATTCAATTCATTTCATGCATAAGGCCGAAGTAACATTAATTTAGCAGATATTTTTCCGAGTTTGGCAGATTCATTAATTTCCATCCATAACAATTGTCTGTTTTACAATATAATAAAACAATATTTTTAACTTTTTATAACTATGGCTTATGAGATACATGTGTATTTTAGACAATTATACGAGTTTGTAAGAGTAAATGTTTACCAATTTTAGATGTTCGTTTGATGACAAGAAGCTTCTTTTATATTCACTTTTACACAAAATGTTGAAGACTGAAACCTTAACAAAATCTGTCAAAGAACATGGAATATTTTTTATTTTGCTATGGAGATTTTTAATTTAAATAAAATATGAAACAGAATTATTGCTAATTTTAATGTAGATGAAATATGCACTATAGATAGAAATCTATTAGGTCCAAATTATATTTATATCATATAAAGTTGTACACTTGATAATCATGACTATAAGACAGAGTGGCAGATTCTCCTAAGTCAAATGAAATCATGTAATATGTGGTGTTGGGAGTACCTTTTGCTCCCATAAGTATTTTAGAACAAAAGTTGTATTACATTTAGGTATATTGCATGTTTAATTGTATACTATATAAAAGGGTTTATCTGTGATATGTTTATGGATATTCAAATTTATGAATGTAGCATAAATTATTTATAAAATATTTTAAAAATTTATACTTTTATTTATCATTTCTATTATTATAGACTTGTCAGTAATCTCACTGGTTCGAAATAAAGTTTGTAATTGTTTAAGTTCATATTACAATTCAATTTCAATGATTATTTTCTCTGCCAAAATTTTGATTGATATTGATAATTCATTTAAATCCACAAATATCTAGGGTGTGTGTGAGTAGGGTATGTGTTGACCACAAGCTGTAGGGTCGTATGCCAAACCTTATTAGTTTTAACTCTATTTCTCTCTCTTCATGATGATATCTATGTTTTTTGTTGTAGTCATCTAAATTACCATTTAAAGAACACTTTCCAGACCTGATTGTTAAAATTAGATATTGGAAATGTTTATTGTCAGTTTTCATATCTTTACAACTGATTATTGCCTTCAAGTACGTATCCCTGCTGTGAAGTGGTCGGGGAATATAATTATCGTAATCCATACATCTGCTGTTGTTTCTTGAGCATTATTTATATTGTCGCACACTATATATTGTATGCAGATTCAAATGAAAGTTCTAAAATTGAATTCTCTCAATACTAAAGTGACCAATAGGTAAAAACAAATTTGGCGGACAACATATATGTGCCATCTGAAGAAGAAAATATTTCCACCAATCAGAGCAAAAACACTTTAATTTGTACCTCTCAACCAATACTTCCCAATCTGTAGCAGGGTCATTCCATGTCATTTGAGAAATTTGGGAAATTAACCCCCTCGAAATAATCTGGAAAAAATATGTTATTGTACATGTAATAACTAGAAACTGTGCAAAAAATATGTGGTTTGTAGCATGAAAATTGACTGAGATACATGCATTTAAGTTTCATGAGTTGGCAATAAGTTTCGAAACAAAGTATGTATCACTTACTTACTCGAGTTCAAGATCTCTTGATTTTACCTTTCTTGTGAAGATATACAACTCAAAATTAGTAGTCTTGGAGAACTTTTTGTGTAGATTATGAATCTTATGGCCTACAGCTCTATACATGTCTCCCGATAATGCAATGCACACCTTGCGTTGGTAACTTATTGGTAACTCAAATGCACGTATCTCAGTCAATTTTTAAGCTACAGACCACAAATTTTGCACAGTTTCTAGTTTTTACATGTACAATAACATAATAATATATTTTTTACAGATTTTTTCGAGGGGGTCGATCTCCCACCACTGGCCCACTGAACATGGAATGACCCAGCATGATTTACCCAAGTCCACCATTATTTCTACTACAGTAATTCCACAATAATATATATTGATATTAGATAACATACCATTCTTCATATCAAAATTGTCATTTTTAATTTGAAACGGTAATATAATCCTTGGGTGGTATTTAGTGATTGAGCACATTAAAAAACAAAACACAATTTATATGGGAAACAATCACTGGTTTATACACATATAGCAAAATGTTTCGACCAGTATTCTCTTATCGTTATCAAATTGGAATACAAGAGCAACTAAATATTGATCTGTATTTTACTCAGTTTGGATTTTCAATGAAAAATGGCAATTAAGGTAAATCATTCTTCCCAACTGTTTCTTTATAACAAAGAGGCTCAGTGAGTAACGCACCATCTCACCATCAGGTCCTGGGTTTAATCCTGATGTTTTCTGAGAAAGTTCCTTATCAGTGACACAGAACCTCACAAGAAACAGTGTCTACTCATGGGGAAAACAAAGTCCTATCTACATCATAAAGAACTCTTGGCAGCTGAAATTTGAAATCAAGGTTAGGTTGTATTGCTTTTATCCAGTTGAGATTTTCCTTGTAGAACATTGCATGATGTATGCCTGTCTTCATTTCCATTGCAAGAAACAAATGTTCTGTCATATACATGTATAATAATTTTATATAAATTATCAAAATTTACAAACATTGCTTTTGTATTTTATATATGATGATATATCACCTGATGTATAATGGTAATATCTAGATTCATCTTTTCAGGTCAATCTCCTTCCATTTCTATTAGTCATGATCAAGAAACCAAACTCTTGAGAGCAAATACTTTAGCATTAGTTGTATTTGTATTCACAAGTTTAGTTATTGAATAGTTCTTATCCACACAACACTAATGGAGCCAATTTATTACAAATTCATTCATCTTTTAGAATAAAAAATACTAGATGTAATGTTTACAAAGGGAGGCAACTTGAAAAACAGCCATCACTATAGTAGTACTTCCTTACAATCAGTATTTCTAATGTTCGTTTAATACTTTTCTTTAGTTAAATAACTAAACATTGTGACCATCATAGAAGATCAAGTTGAATTCCAATCCTTTGCATTGTCTCTTCTGGCATACAGAATACTGGGTTAATTGCTTTCACTGATTTATTGCCTAGTAACGACAGTCCACACAGACCAAATAGGGTATGAAATGGATCCACCTAGATAAAACAACAATACAAACTCATGATTAAATTGTTTTTTCTTGACTCACGGGTTCTTTAATTTAGGTGGAAGTACAATCAGGAACTCATGCATTAACTGATTATTTAAAAACCACATATAAACCATTGTAGGTTCTACTCATATACTCACTTTAACAATTTGAACAAATTCAAAAACAAGATGACTCACTCATTAACAACCTAATCCTTTGCACAAAAAATATATCAAATTTGTTTCCAGGTATTATTGAAATAACAAGAGACCATTTCAGTGTCCATGCCATTCACTTTATTTTGTGAAGGATGGTAACTACATATTAGTATGAAGCTTCTCTATTTTACTGCACTAATTGGAATGACAAATTTTCTCCTTTCTTTGGTTTAGAAGACCCTCTCATTCGTCAAAAAACAACAAGTTTTGTTTATTACTGACATATACTTACCATATCACCCGGTCTATCAGCAAATCCACCAGTTTCATCATCTTGTGATGCCAGAATAAATGCAATTAAAGAATCCTGGTAAAATAATATCATTTTTGAGATCATTATGTCTTTAGATGAGATTTGAATAGACTCAAAGACGGAATGGATTAGAGTTCATCTGTAGGCAATTTTATTTTCAGATGCAGTTGTAGTGAAAGATCTAGTACCGAAAGATTTCAATGCCACCCCCCCCCCCTCCATTTTGAGTTTATTTTGATGACGACAAGGTCTGTTTATGCAAGGTGTACATTGAATTATGGGGAGACATGTATATAGAGCTGTAGGCCATAACAGTTAAATATAAAAAGTTACGTTTAATGTCATCTATATGAACTCCTTGCAAGCTGGTCATATCTTAATACAGGTAAAGTATATACAAAGTATCAAAACAAAATTAAATTTAAATGTCTAATTAAATGAAATTCAAATTTTGAACTTACTTTATCGATCCAGTGTAATCTATCAATTATTTTTAATGAAGCTAAAACCCACCATGAATAACACACGTCGGGTAATTTTTCAGGTCGACCTACAAAATATTTTGTATAACATTTTAACTTCTTTAGATAAACTTAAATATATAAGACACGATTCCATGTCTGAGATCAAATATACATTTATTTTTAGATGAGTCAAAATGACACAGGAGTTTCACCAAGGCTATATTTCACATTCACCAATGTCAAACGCATGAGACTTAACAGGTCCCAGATTCGAGTCTGGTGTTGGCCATGATAGTCCCTCAAGATTTTCCAGACTGGTTTCATTAATGCAGGATTGCAGGCCTTGCAAGGAAAAGTGTTGAGTTGATCTGACAGGATAAAAAAAATAGAGGTCCCATGTATGTCACTGGCAGCATGTTGGAAATTAAAATGTTATGAGTAGGCCATAGTGCTTCTATTATGAGGGCCAAGTTTCTCAACAGCACACTGCATGGCATGTTTGTCTTCAAAAGGCCTGTTGGTACAAAAAGTAAGATGTTAAAAGCCATATTGTTTCGTTTTGATATTTACCATTTAAGCCACCTGATGGTAATTGTCTTTCACACAACCACCAACCTAATAAATCAGCATCAATATAATGTAAACAACCTGTTATAGCTAACATACCAACACAACAATATACCTGTAATTATAAATATACTTATACTAACATAGCTCCTAAACTATTATTCAGCAAAATATAACGAAAAGGCTGAGTTTAACTATGCTTGAAGAGGACAGAGAAACTTCCAGTAACCCGCACAACTTGAAAAATACCATGTAGTCCGACCCTTGCATAACCAATTAGGGAATCATACTCCGTGCAGTGTTGCGTTTGATTAGAGGTAATCCTACAAAAGCTTTACATTTAAAACGAGTGCCAATATTGGGTCAAATATGTTTACATAACGTTACTTCATGGCTCACGATGATTTTATTATGCCTAATTAACCTGTGCATAGCCGAATACTGCAGTAAAACTAATTGCGTGACAAACGAAGCTATCAAGTCGAATGAAAAGTAAACAATACTGCTTGGAAACGAACATACTTTCAACTGTTTTTAATACCTTAAATCACTGCCCAAAGTTTTAGGGAAGACCCAGATTAAACGAAGGACTGTCATATGTTGCTGTACTTAAGTGATAGCTTTCATTGAACGGAAAGAATAGACACACTCCCGCATAAGTTCAAGAAACAGACACTATTCCAGCAATGGCCAGAGAGAGATTTCTCGGGCCATTGTTTCAGGAATATGTTAGAGAATAAGTTATTCAGGATCTTTATATAAGTAGCCCCATTTGGATTTTATCTTAAATTTCAAAAAAAAAGATGTGGTGGTAAGAGATATTGTAGAAAGAAATAAGCATTATTTATCTTTAAAATGTTTTCTGCAAGTATAATTTTAAAAGGTGCTCCTGCAAAACTAATATTTCCGTAGCTCTACTTCTTGCCACATACAGGTACAATTATAGGAACCAGATATTGGTGAATGGCTTCAGGTCGAAGATATTTAGTTCAATGCTTTAAGGCATTCAGCCAACTAAACTCTGGACAAAGGTGATGATGGAAATTTTATCTAAAAGTTAAATAACTCTTACCTGGCCAGCATGTGTTTCACTTCCAGGACGACAACCAAATCCTCCATCATAATTCATACATGATACCACAAATTCTACAGCTTTATCTATATTTATACAATCTAATTTACCCTGTAAATAAAACATTACATCTAAGAACTGACAGTTTTCCTGATCATATACATGCACCTCAGTATTACACAAGCCAAACATTACATAATACTTCTTATATTAACAGTCTATGTACTTGATATAATTGAATTTATATATGTTATTGCTGTAAAATTAGTCTAATTATATCATAAATGCCATTATTATTAAAAGAGTTTTGTAAGAATAACCAGAGGTAGGCCTACTTATATACGTAGCACTATTTTTATATTTTGTCATGCTATGCATAAGCTATGCACACAAAATCTAATTTCACTTCTTTCATCTGCACCAACAAAGCTTCTCATTGGTGAGAATCATTTGTACGCACAATGTCAATTAAATGTCACTAATTTTTTGAGGTACATATTTTGTTTATATTAAAGATTCCCCATTATCTTCCCATGCTTACATGAAAATGTTTATATGTTCATCAATACAATGATTGGTTTATACAAATCTGTGGTATAATTATATGTTCATCCATACAATGATTGGTTTATACAAATGAACTCTGTTATAAAAGCATCAAATTAGTAATAGATTTTATCAACTCTGATGGTTAGTTAGCGATGGATTCTCTGTCCTGTCAATAGCATTAGAGATAATCTGTCAGACTCAGTTGATTTTCCAACAAATAATCCACAGTATGAATTAACATTTAGGTGTGTAAAAGTGAGTATTCCACAATGGAACACTTGCTAACTACTTTGTTAGCCATACAATATGAGTATGCCAATAACATAATCTACTTACAAGTAATGAAAGACAGGCAACAGCACAAAATGAAAATCGGGTATCAACTTCACCTACAAATTGAAAATCAATATTGTAATACCTGCCAGCATATCTGAACTATTTAAAGCCCCAATAACACTCTTGTTGTAACTGAAAAATATGTCCCAATCTTCATTCTGGTCAACAAATCGTATTATTTTAGAATATTCCAATTAAATGATGATATAAATTTCATCTTAACACACCTAATTTAAAAAATAGGTTGCCAGGCAACGAAACATACTCCCACACAGCAGCCAAATCGTCCGGGCAGTCAACAAGAGTTGTCGCATATTAAGGAATTATCAGAAAATCATTAGAATTTGTTTGGTTTTTATAATCAAACGTTTTTTTTTAAATCAGATAGTAATTGTCACCTCCAAAGGGACCACAAGCTAAAAAGGGTGATTTTTCGTACAATCAGGGGACATAATTCAGGAAGTAATGACCCGATGGGCGCAAATATCGAAAGGAACCAAGATCTTTGTGTTATAAACATACATGTCAAGTTTCATCAAAATTGGTTCGAAATTGTGACCTCTATAAGGTCCACAACCTTGATATAACATATTTTCACACAATTCGCAAACAATCGGCGGCCATTTTGTCCGTCAAATTTGGTCCGATTTTCACGAAATTCGAACTCAACCTTCATAACCATGGAATGGTGATATAATCAAACGTTTTTTTAAATAGGATAACAATTTTGACCTCTAGAGGGACCACAAGCTAAAAAGGGTGATTTTTCGGACAATCAGGGGCCATAATTCAGGAAGTTACCATCCGATTGGCGCAAATATCGAAAGGAACCAAGATCTTTGGGTTATAAACATGCATTTCAAGTTTCATCCAAATCGGTTCAAAATTGTGACCTCTACACTGTTCACAAGCTAAAAAACGTGAGTTTTCGTACAATCAGGGACCATAACCCATGAAGTTACAGTCCGATACATGCCAATATCGAAAGGAACCGAGATCTTAGGGTGATAAACCTATATTTTAAGTTTCATTGAAATCGGATAAAAATTGTAACCTGTAGACTGTTCACAAACAATTGTGGACGGACGGACGGAGGAACAGGGGCGACGACAATATACGTCCACATGAAAATGTGGGCGTATAAAAATTGGAAAAATTCAACCAATTGATTTGAAAAGTCTAACGTAAACCTTTTCAAATGTGACTTGGATTTTAAAATATTTTCGAACCCTCTGGACAAATAAAATAGGTTGTAATGGATAATTTACATAACAGGTAGGACATTTAAACATCTAGTACTTAGAATAAGGGTATTATTTATTTTCTGGAGCTACCAAGCCAGCAAGAATGTTATTGTCCCTTTAAATGAAATTATAGTGTAATTTATATTTCATTGTCAGTACAGTAATATTTTATACAACTCTAGAACAGCCATTCCTATAGTCTTCTTCAAATCATTTAGGAGAATTTTAAAATATGTGGCCATAACTGAATCATAAACAAAAATAAAACTACATTTAATTAAAGGATTTTATATTTGATTTTTTTTTTTACATTCAGTACTTCTAAAAGAAGAAGAAAAAACAACAAATTTGACATTTTTTATGTTGTACTAGTTCTCACACAGAATATTTTTCCAGGCTGTTCTAAATGATCTTTTTTAGTATTTGTTATTTAAGTTGCTGTTCAGTTCAAGATAACCATATGACTAATCAAATTGTCTGCATTGGTATCATGGGGAATTATGAGAAAGCATATTATTTTGGAATGATTTTGTGCAGTTTAAACTTTAGAGTTATACGCATTTGAACTACAATTGTCTGATATAAATGTCAGTCTACCGTTGAACATCATACTGATAAAAAGTGTTATATATTACAAAGCAATGTAAAAATCATAAAAAATAGACAAAAATTCCTACTTGACTTTGATCCCAAATGAGACCCCACTACACTTCTAATAAAATATGAAATGCCATACCCCATTTATCACCATAGAAACAACCATTGTCTTGTTGTAAACTCCTCACCCATTCTATGACCTTTTCTGTATTTACAGCATCTTGAGCATCGTATAATGTTAAAATCTTAAAGAAATAATCAGTTCCAATTGCTGTATATTCTTTTACAAGTATTATTTAAAAAATCAAATGTGTTTTATAAACTGTGTTCCTAATGAAATATATTTCTGGACAACAATGCTTTAAAACTTCAATTTGGTATGTTAAAGAGTGTGCAAACCTTCAGTCAAGCCTGCCTGTTTCTAGTTGAAACATAGATATTTTAACTCTTAAGATTCCATTAGTGTTTAAGGAGCAGGGGTACCACATACTTTTAGGATAATTATAGCATTAGTTTTAGGTCTAGTCCATGGTGCATAGCTACATTTGTAGGTAAACAGTTATCAAGAAATCAAAAAAGGGGAGATAAATCTTTTGTTACTGAGTTTTGTCACTAACCTGTATAGCACTTAAAGTACAGAGTAAATGTGGATCATGTCCCACACTACAAGCTATACCACCTGATTCGTGTTGACATTGCTTAATAAAACCTATAACCTCTTCTTTATTCATTCTATCTAACTGATTCATTAAATCCATTGCTGTTAAACCCCAGTATATACCATTCATACGTAAATACTCTGTCATAACATACTCCTGCGTAAAAAACAATTAGACACACTGATTATATTATTGCAATAATAAAGATAGGTTGCCAGGCAATTAAACATACGCCCACAGCAGCTAAATCGTCCAGGTAGTCAACAAGAGATGTCACATATTTTTACTTTTTCCGGAAATAAAACATTTATAATACACTCGATCAGAAAATCATTAGAATTTGTTAGGTTTCTATAAAGTTCTTTCCCACAGTATACGAAACATTCATTAATATCATGGACTTACTTCTTCAGTTATCAAAATTCATTGAAAATCAATATAATTGACTTCAGATTGATACACATACTTTAGTGTCTTGAGATGAACAAGTTTGGCCTCGAGAGTGTCACTAGATTTTTCAAATTGATTGAGGGAGATAACTTTGGCCGTAATTATCGGAAATCGCTGAAAATCAATAGACTTCTTTGTCTCATGACCTTAAACACTGTGTATACATTTAAAGTCAATCGGATATTAACTTTGGTCTCTTGAGCGTTTACAAGCAATTGTGGATGTCGCACCGACAGACCGACAAACGGGGGCTATGACAATATACGACCACATTTCAATGTGAGCGACTAAAAAAACCTTGAAAAAAACTCAATAGATTATGACCTTGATGGTTCCAAACAACACAAATGAATAAATAAAGATGCAATACGGTAGCCAATAACCATTCTCCCTATCTAATTGTTAAAATTTAAATTAAGGTTTTATTTTACAGTACATTTTTTTTCTATTTTTGCTAATAACAATGTGCATAGTTAATAGAATAATCATTCTTACATAATCATCTTTTTTTGTACCATAAGCACCAATATAATCAGCATGTTTTGATAATAGTAATTCTTTCAGTGCTTTTTCTGGAATTTCAACATCCTTCATCTGTGATGCCTGGGGAAAAAATGTCAAGCTAGTGTTATTAATAGTATTAATACCTCTGATTCAGGATATTTGTATCAAAAAAATATTCTTATTATACCAGTGTGATACCCGTGGGTCTTTTAATTCATATATTTTTTTTAATGTTTCACTTTTATAAAGATTGACATATCCAGACTTCTGTACATCATTAAATCCAATCCAGTCATCTACAGTGTCAGTAAAGTGGGCGTGTCATTTTTCTTGCTTTTCAGAATGTTTTTATTATTCTTTGCAGTTATATCATAAATTATGGCCCGATATTTCTAAACACCCACTTACCATCCTCCCATACAAAAGCCAAATAATCACCTCCTCTTACAAGTTTTAAGTTACCCGCTGATAAACTAATATTACGCGTGAAATCGAGTAAAAAAACAACGTCAAGACAATATTTTGAGGTAATAGTACGTAAGGGAAGTCACTCTTAAAAGGAAGCAGGAAGTTTATACAAAAGGTGGACAAGGGCATGTTAGTAAGTGCATGCGATATCAATCGAAGTAATCGATACAACCAATTCCATTGCTTTGCACAGAAACCCATAACGGGCCACTTTTATTGTTATCTTCATTTTGGGTATGACGGTATCGCATTTACGATATTTTGTATTTTTATATGGCGAGATTTAGACCATTATATTTGTTCACTAAAAATGAAATACAGAATTTAACACGTTCAAATATTCATTATTCATACCGAATTTAACACGTTCAAATATTCATTTACAACCGTATGTCGTATGATATTTTTTTTTTTTTTTTTTTTTTTTGAGTGTTTTATAAACGTCGACCAAAATTAAAATACAAATTAAGCGAGTATTGTGTTAGCACTGTCGAGCCATCTCGGTCCATATTATTAATCCAAGTAGCCTATATACCATGTAAATATGTAACAAGATGATGTGTATGCTGCTAATTATAGGTTATATGAATTAAGTGGTGTAATACCTTTGTTACGCACAGTTTTTTCAACTTTTTTCAATCAATCTTTGGATTCTTTCAATCTAACCAAAAATTTAGGAGGATATGGAGAGAGAGAGGTAGAGGGAGAGAGAGAGATCCCATATTTCGGGGGGGGGGGGTCACCATGACGTTGAACATGCGATCCTACTTCTTGTCACGTACCACGGCCGCTGACTCAATGACAGACCTTATGATACAGCGCGCACCTGATAACTATTAGCCATCCAACGCCCCTGAGATCGATATGGACACTGGGATAAATAAATAATAATGTTCAGTTCATACCCACTTTTAATTTGTTAAATTTTTTTAAAGAAAATGAAAAAAAAAAAGCATTTTTGAGCTATTGAAAACATCTTTCCATCGCATCGACGTAATACGAAGCCAATGATCAAGCCAAATGATTCAGTTCTTCTCCCCAGGTGCAAACTCCATTTTCCAAAATTATCTTGAGGGAGAGCACCGTTAAGTGTATTTACATCGGCGCCCTTAAAACCCATTGCCCCCTCCCCCAACGTTTTTGGGCTAGCTACGTACCCGATTACCATCTTTCAAAGAACTTTTATTTCTGGATGGAATTAGATATAATTTTGGATAAGTATAATTAAGAATCGTCCGATTTTTAGTTGAAGACTGCGATCAAAAATATGAATTAATAACCTGCTGGTAGAGAACTATCACGGATATCTCCTACGTACAGCATATTAATCTATAGGCTACGTATTCCTTTACTCGCACAACTATAAACTAACATACATAAACAGGTACAAGCTTACCGGCTGTACCGTGAGAACGCGAGTATACCACCGACGTTCAAGACGAGTCATACTACTAAATACGGACCAATACTATATACCTCTCTCGCTTGGTTTTCTTAGAATTCTGTGTCTATCCCGCCTGTACGTGATGCCAATTTTAGAATCTAGTTGATGCGGCGTGTTTCCCCATTTAGGTCAGTTTAGATAGAGAAATGGATTTAGCTTACAGTAAAGAGTATTACAATTATTGAACTATGTTAATTATAGTCGTGTTCTTGAGCAGCGGTCAAAAGTATTTTCCTGATATTTCAGTAGATGGATAATATACCCTTTTACGTTATCAGTGTTAGTCATGTTCAGTGTATACAGAATTCGTCGTGTTTTATACACCTTGATTATAAAAAATGGTGATAGATGAAACTCAATAATTTTCACAAAAAAACGGTGGGTATTATTGTCTTTAAAATATACGGATTTACCTGGATGGAGGTCGGGTTTTCGATCCTTTCATTGGCCAAGAAAGTGCATCAAGATGTTCCGGCGTGTTTCCCCCTTGTCAGTGATGCAGGATAGAGGGCCTGGCAAGGACAGCTATCAAGTAGGGCATAGCGCCGCTGCCTTGGCAAAATTTCCATCAAAGCACACTGTATGGCGTGAGCCCGTCTTCATTAGCCCAGTTTTTGAGCAGAACAGTAGGACGCTAAACCCCAATCCAATTTATTGAATAAGTACGCCTAACCATACGAATTCCAGTTTGTCACATGAAGGAGCAGTCGAGATACAGTTTTCTTATGTGCACCGATTTTATTAGTGATCTCAATGACTTAAAGATGGTTTCCCAGCAAAGTATTTATCGGCTGGTTATTGCTTATAAAAGTATGGCAATTTTGGTATATATGGAAAGTAGAGATATCCAGTCTTACTAGAAAAATATTGGATTCCCTGAAAAAACACTCATTGAGCGTATACAGGGGACACCTCACTTCCCCCACATCTATTGTTTAGAGTCAAGATCCACCCTGCCATAACTAATCAACGAACAAAGGGGGTTTAAGGGGATTTAAAGTATAGTCTGTAGCAAATTTGTGACACTTAAATATAGTGAAATGATAACTAAATAATGAAAGTACACACGGACGATTGCCCCTAAAAGGTGAAAATATAAAAGAGTAGAAGAATCTATTCATGATCCAA
Organism: Patella caerulea; assembly: GCA_036850965.1. Taxonomy (NCBI): domain Eukaryota; kingdom Metazoa; phylum Mollusca; class Gastropoda; family Patellidae; genus Patella; species Patella caerulea. The sequence continues at coordinate 39,602,672 of JAZGQO010000001.1, read as the reverse complement.
AATCGAACTGTTAAATGGAGTAAAAATGTGCAATTGAATATACTGAAGTCATATCACATTTAGTAGGGTTATGATTTATGGTTGATACATGTGTTTGTTGTTACTTGAATGTAATTTATTGTGAATAAAGTTGTTTATCAGTTTAAAACTAGTAGTTTTAAAAAAGCGGACTATACTTTTAACACCATTGTCTTCGATAATCCACTTGCTTGATTACCCCCACCCCCATCGGAACAATAGCGGGTGGCACAGTGAGATGTCATCGTTAGGCTAAACCACAGGACAAAAATATAAGGGTTCCCCTAATCGACAGCCCGACGATTCGGGCTATACCCACGCGGGACGTCGAAGGCTGCACGAGCACATTGAGCGCTTGTGTACATGTTGATAAACCCTATAAACAGTTAGACCTACAGGGGGTTGGGATGGCCTAGTGGACTAGAGTGCCGCGCTTCAACGTCTAGCTGGCCGGTCACCTCTGGCTTGCGGCTGTGGTTTCGAGCCCTGGTGTGAGCGTATGTGGCATGGAGATAGGAGCGCCTTCTCAACCTCGTGGGTTTCCTCTGGGCACTCCGGTTTCCTCCCACTGCTAAAGACCCAAACGCGCAAGCGAATTATTGAAATAAAATTAAACCATATGTTAGTCCCGAAATGACCTAGTTTGTGTTGAGTGGACGTTAAACCCCATTTCTCTCTCTCTCTCTCTCTCTCGTTAGACCTACAACACTTTCTGACATAAAAATCACGGAAACAGACGCAGGCAGTGGATAATCCGAGAATTTAATTAGGATTCGATATTTGTAATAAATAGTCAGCGATTACAGACAACAACGTCTTGTGTATGCAACGAATTCTCACCCGTCTCCGCCCGTGGTTGCCATAGGGACGGAGAAGGGTAATCCCCGGATTTTCATAGCGGGGTATACTTGGCAATTACAGTGGTTTGAGAAGGATTTGAAGCAAAATTATGATAAATTAATTAGTTTGAATATGGTTTTAGTCCTAATATATCATCAAACCACCCAGTTTGTACCCGGGAAAGCAACTTTAACTCTTTACATTTCCTCCACTGGCACCTGAAGGGGTTAAAATACAAAGTCTTCTTACTGTACTGCTTGACGCTGACATTGTATTATTTGAATCCTCAAAACTTTAAAGTGCCTGCGATTTTCTCTACCTGTTTTGCAATGTATTAGCGTTCTGTTTATTTAACTGGCTCTGGTAGTTGGCTTTTTCGAAGAGATCCGATTTTAACTAATGATAGGCCTTTACACTCCATGCCTTCTGCCTGTTTAATATTACATGTGTTACCGAATGGAATGACAAATGTCTTTCACTGTATGATATGATAAAATATGTACCGCAGACATACATAATGCAAAAGGTGCAAAATTTTAGTTCGAGACAATTCCACATTCTGGCCACGTGAATTCGTTAAGACTGGTCAACAAGTCCCCAATCTAACCGGCCTCCACTATACGTTCCCAGCCAAAAAATTATTTCCCTCATTATAATTATCTGAAATTAGAAAAAGAAATGCAGTGGTGTGTTTTGTTGGGTTTCTTTAAATTTTTGTATAAATGTATTTTCGTTAATGGCATGCCAAGAAATTTATCAAAACTTGATTTTTTTCTTCCCTGTTAGGCGATTACTTCTTCTTCTCCGTATTTAAAGCGAAAACAATACAGTAACCTATATACATTTATATCGAATATCGACTGACTATGATAGACCTAAATATAAAATTCTTAGGAGTTCACTTGTATACGATATTGGACGATATCTTCTACCTGTAGCCTATATCCCTGTCCATGTTTGTTGTTGTCGTAATGCACCGAAGAAAGGCACACACAATGTCCTAATGAGTCAATTATTTTATATTTATCGGGGTTTTCTGTCGGTTTTTTTTTTTTCTTTTGTTTTTTCTTTATCAAAAGTATACAAATTCTTGGCGTAAGGAAACAAGGCGGGAACTTACGTGCCAATAAAAGTATGTCGCGACTGCCACCGTTATCCAGGTGGATATTTCGTATGGAAGTACTGAACTGAGAATTAACATTTCGTCATGCAGATCGAGAATATCCTGTCAATCACAGAGAAGCCAGTACCTAATACCATAAATGTACCGCTCAGCGTGGGAAAATTTTGCGGCTATTTTTAGCTCCACGCGCTTCTGTCGGGGGATTCCAGTAGTTTCCATATTAAGGTAACCATGTGTATAGTAGAGTGTTCTCAGGGGAATACTATAACACATACCACTCCAATTTATATACTGATACGGCGGATTGCTGTTATAATAATGATTTGACTTACAAATGTGTTAAAGACTGATGTAATACATGATACTATGCTATACACCTTAAGTCTTACCATACAGAATACCTAATTAAATTCTAATGAAAAGTTTTTAACTAACATGTCTTTTTTCAATTGCATTGTTTGACTATTATGCAATTTCCTCATAATAAAACTAATTCGTATTTGCACATTGAATTTTTGTGTAATATGACTCTAATACGGATACATTTGGAATGTTATTAAAGGCACAATTCACAAATTAACAACAAAAATATGAACAACAACAGTTTTACCAAAAAAGGATATCGGCTCCTCAAAAATATAATCGATCAATCCGAACATAAGTTATGGCCATCTAAAGATCCTATTGCTTTTTAATTTGTAAGCACAGTACCATACTTTTTATATATAAAATAAGAGATCTAAAACCTAGTAATATATGCAGTAGGTTGATTAATACAGTAGTGAGTATGGGTCTAATAAAAGAGAGAAATAGAGCACATGGTAAAAAATGACATAAACATCACCAACCCAAACGTTGGAAAGCATTCTAGCAGAAAGCTACAAAACGACAATGCAAAAAAGTGAAGCAACATCATTAATCACTTCTCGGGCGTTACGAGATTGGTACCACACGTGTCTCATGGTCAGGAACCGGACCAAACGGGGCCATCGAGTCAAAATCTTGAAACGGACTGGGCTTCTTTTAAAGTCGCTACCCACGTCCTCTAGTTGTTTTAATGGTATGATATAGTCCTTACAATGTGTCTAGTCGTTTGGATGGGACAAAAAATCGGCGTCATGTACACATTAATAGTGCACGTAAACGATTCTAGAAAGAGTGATTATATCACCCACAATATACAACACTTGTCACTGCTTAAAACTTTTCCAAATACATGTAGTGCATTCCATTCACGCGAATTTTTCTTTACTTCATTCAAAAGTGTTTTTATGCTAAATATTATATGGCGAATGATGTCACATGGCGGTTGTAACCGTATACAATACACTTATTTATATAAGCTGAATAAGTATAAACCTAATTGTTTTCTTTGTGTGATGTACTGATGCATCATGTTATAGTCGATCAGTATTACATCAGATAATACTATCATCTCTATGACAAAGATAAACAGTACTAAATATTAACATGCTGCTTTATGATGACTTTCTCTGTATTATTAACTGCGAAACAAAAAGATAATATTTATCTGCACCACTCTCAGATAAGGATCAACAAATAATACTTATTCATATAAAATAATGGCACTCATTTCCATTCACAATTTTTCAATTCATAGAGGCTACTATATACGAAAGATTAAAGGGGCCGTCTCGGGTATATAGAGGGAATTTGTACCACGGCAGTGGCGCTACGGCATCTCATTTCGATCACCAACTTCAACAGATCTTTAATGTGCTGCAAATGGCATACCTGCGGAATCGGGGTTTCCTCCCATCCGAAGGACTAGAAGCTCTTACTTGCAACAGGCATCACCCGTTACCCACAGAAAAGGAGAAAATCCGAAAGTAAAATCTTGAAAAAACTTTCCTTTCTCGGCCATCGCCGGGACGAAACCGTAGACTTCTTGGTTAGTAGTCAGTGCCATACAGACCGAACCCCACCCAAGTACTGTAGGAAATCGGCAAGGTTTACAGAGCTCGAAGAAGTTTAAAAGCGACATGTCGTTACGGTTGAATAAAAGTCTATAAAATATTAGCCAAAGTCGAAAAACTGCACAATAAAACCAAGTCACAATTTAGGGTATAGCAATCAGTAACTGGCACTATCTATAAATCACAATGTGGATATTATGTCAAGGCCACATTAATTTACCATAGGGCAACGTGGTATTAGTTGTTCAGGAAAGAGTAGACATGTCACCTCGTGCACCACGTAAATATGGCAGCAATACTTCCCAATGAATATTGCTGACGTTGGCTAACGAACGTATCACAGTGAAATTACAAGACAGCTTCATATTGTCTTTTCTAGAAGCATTCGACACTGGAATTTAAACTCATTATCATTATTCAACACAATGGACGGGGGACGGACCTTATTATGGTCCATGGGTAGATTCATGAGCCACCATATCACAGATGTTTCCGGCTGTTTTGATTAGCTGTCAATATTGCAGTATAACTGACACACAACTGCAGCCTGACGACCAGAACCCCATGTACGATTCAATTACAGGGATGACCGGATATCGTCATTTATTTACAATATCTATAAATATATTGTATTGAATGCCTTTATCGGGATAACAAGTGGGAGATGTATATCAAAAGATTTCGGTGTAAGACGTCTGTAAATTCTGCGATTATCCTGTTTTATTCCAGATCCAGATGTTAGCGATACCAATAAGACATTCTACAAAGACAGACGGAAATTACCTCAATTAATAAACCAATATAAGCGATAAAACAGGGCTTATTGTTTTCGTATAAATATTTTACTGTGATATGAACCAGGAGCAATCATTGTTTAAAGATTAAATACTTCATGATAAATACAGACCCTTGATCTCACGGTCAAAGGTTGCCTTTGCCTCAAGAAGATGCCTTATATGGTAGTATGTTATAAGAATCGGCTGTACACTATTTATTGTCTGCCCGAAGACAGAGGTCTGTATAACGATATACTCGTACCGTGGCGATATCCGTTAGGCTATGTTTCACCGCTATGTTTAATTACGGTGTAGATAAACGAAGTATTCGAGATGATACCAATTGACAAACCATGGGTGTTTCACAATATTGCATAATCTCAGTGGGGATCTCATACAAGGGTTATTCGGGTGAATTTCATTAAAACGTAGATTTACAATGTTTTAAAAAATGAGGAACAAACACAAAAATCTTCACCGGCTTCCGGCTAGAAGGCGCCTTTATTTTTTTTAAAAAGCCACAATGCCAAAAGGCTGTTATTCTTCAGATAAATCTCACCGATTAAATCAAGACACCTATATATATTATATATACCATTTTGTACTTATGCACAGTGTATATTAATATATTTCTGTGATTTCTTTTATTTTGTCTCGGAATATTTTCACCATATGCTATATAATAGGCGCCTTTATTTTTTTTTAATAAAAGCCACAATGCCGAAAGGCTGTTATTCTTTAGATAAATCTCACCGATTAAATCAAGACACCTATATATAGATTAGATACCATTTTGTACTTATGTACAGTGTATATTAATATATTTCTGTGATTTCTTTTTTTTTGTCTCGGAATATTTTCACCATATGCTAGGCGCAATATGGCCTAGTTGGAGCTGATTTGCAATAAAACCACATTTCATTTCAGATACCATTTTGACCTCGATGATCAATGACGATCTGTTGTCTGCGATAAAAGGACGATTAGTCTTAAGCAACGAACGAACTGACGATGTGTGGAAAAAAAGAATAATTAAATGTAGTTAACAATATTGTATCCGATATTTTTATTTTACATATGAAAAGGAGAGAAAGCTGCGATATCACTGTTTACTTTCAAAATAAGATAGTCTTACTTGGCCTAAGAAATTGGGATGCGAAGTTCGTAATATTATATTAAAACGACACGCCTACTGGCTGCGCCACCAAGTTCAAGGTTAAATGTGCAACGTGTATCGTCAATGAGAAAATTCCTTGTATATCACGTAGGAAAGAAACATATTACAAAAACAACGATGACATTTAGATAGTAAGAGGGATAACCAGTAAAAGAACTTCATCGTATTATGTGTTATAAAAATGTCAATGGCCTCAATTGTCTTCTTCAGATTTTTAGGAAATTAAGACCGAACACACAGGTTGAGTCTTGTGTCTTGTGCTGGATAAACCATAATATAAGGGAGGGGCTGTGTTGGTGTGTGTGTAGCCTACGTGTGTATTGGGGGCGGGGTGCGATGAGATGTTTTGAGCCATGATATATGTTGCACTGTATATCCTCCAACTTGATAATTCAATAACACTATTTGGATAATCTAAATCTAAAGATGTTTCTGACATTTTTCTGTAACTGTAGTCTAATCACGCCTCGATATCACACCCAACCTTTAGCCCTGACCCCACCCCTTTTCAAGACAGGTTGCTAGACTGCTCGGTCTTCATATCAGTCAACTAGTGTGGTCGATGGTGCATGTAATACATTACGGCTGGTTATGGTTTGAACAAGGGAAGGGGCAGAAGCGAGGGCACAATATTGTCATTAGGGCATTTCGAATATGATGACATTTCCTTGAGTATTTAAGGTAACTCTTTTGAAATTCGAGGGCACTTTTTCAGCAAGGAAGGTGGTTGCCCATCCTGTCTACCCTCCCCATCCCCCAGCACTTTACTACAGGACTATTCATCAGAAATATTTGGAAATCAAGGGTCACAACTCGGGCAATATTTATTAGAAACCATTGGAAATAAAGAATTTACAATCAGGTGATGCATTTGGTCTCAAGAGCGTACATAAGGTCCGAAAATCGAGCAGTAATTACCGGAAATCTTTAAAAACTGTAGGTTTCGTCGTCTCATGAAAGTAAAACCTATGAATAAATTGACATCAATCATATAACCAGGCCTCTAGTGTGCACACAAACTTTTAAAAGTCACCAAGAACAATAACTCGGAAAATCAACAGCTCTTTTCGTCTCATGGCCTTAAATGAAATGAAATGGGGTTTAACGTCCTACTGTTCTTCTCCGAACTTGGAAACCACGCCGGAAAATCGGGATGAACTTTCTCGGTCAATGCAGTTATCGAACACCGGACATCCAGGCTAACAAGCCAGCGTCGTACCCACTTCATTTCATTACTTGAACCAATGTGTATAAATCAGTAGGCGTTTTCGTCTCAAGACATTAAGAGATATGCATAAATTTCAATTGAATGATAACTTCTGCCTTAGCAGTGTCCAGAAGATTTTATAATGTGTTTTAGCAATTATCGCAAATCACTGAAAATTAATGCGCCTCGTCGTCTTATAACCTTAACCAAAGTGTACGACTTTGACGTCAGTCGGGTATTAGCTTCAGCCTCCAGAGCCCCCATCAGATCTATCAACTCTCACAGTAATTATCTGAAATCACTAAAAATCACCAGGCTTCTTCGTATCGTGACCATGGCTACGGGCTGGATGACAGTTAGGTTTGGGGGGGGGGGGGGGGTCAAAACCCGAATTGCCCCCCCCCCCTCCATTCGGGTTTACAAACGCCCCACCCCTTCCTTTTCAAGAAAATTTTGGAATATTTGACGCCTACAACACGTTTTCCTGCTATTTCAACCCGCAAACAAAGTGGTCTAAGGTGGCTGACCCGAATTTCAATTTTACAGTCCACGGAGAAAATTTTGAAAATTTAAACACCGTAAATGCGTTTTCTCCTATTGTAGCCCGTGTAAGTAACTCCAAAAGTATCTAATGGTTTTGTAACCGAAATCCCACTCCGAATTCCAACCATCCAATCAGACTGTTGCATCTGCATTCACAAATACCAATAGATGCCCGAAAAATGTCGCGAAATAAGAGTGGCTGGGGTCGTATGATCGTATAATCACTTTAGCATCTCAGCGTCAAGTTCAATCTGTTTCACAGAGAATTACTTACGAATTCACTCTGTAACAGATGAGTGTCCACAGCACGTGCTTTGACTGCTCACTGTGCCAGTCATTGACTCAACTGCCCGTGCAATGTTTACTTAACACCTAACTGCTTCGGGCAAAATGATGCATTTTACTCATTTTAATACCCATTTACACTAAATAGGAAATATTTTTTAACTTCAAATACTACAAACGTCTTTATTTATTTTTCTTTTACCTCAAAAAAATGTTTGAGAATTTAATTTGTCGGAGTAAAAAAGTTAATATGCCGTACTTATTAAGCCTCTCGATGTCATGCTTATCAGTGATTGTAGCGGGCAAGCGAATATTCACTGCGGGATCAGTTTGCGTCAAGTTGTGGACGCCGGACAGACAGTCGATGCGACGACAATATACGATTGCATTTAAATGTGGGCGTATAGAAAGACGTACGTAGATAACGCCTTTGTTTATTTTCTAAATTATAAAATGTATTTTACATTGTATAAATTTCTAACCCGTAATTCTAGGCCACGGCTAATTTACTGGGATAAAATTAGCCAGATGGAATGGTGGGGAGGGGGAGTCAACGTTTCTATATTTATCTGATATTAACTTTTAAGTTATAGAAATAGACATGATGTATGGGTAGGCGTTCAGGGTGATATAGATAGAAGGTAAAGATACCGAGGTGTATTTTAACACTCTCTATAAATACACAAGAAATACGTTCCCGAATCAAATAACAAATGTCAAGTAATCTTTAACGTGCACTGCCAATGTGCTCCCGTTATACGTAATAATAAAGGTGCCAGATAATGTTTCGGGTGTGCTAAATGACTTTTAACGTTCATGGGATTTTTATTTTTTATTTTTTTAATAGTGCCTAAGTAGTTGTTAAGATGTTGATAATAGATGTAGATGTTAGGGTTGATTTTTTTCATCCAATCTATAAATAAACATTCTACTCTTCTTGTCTTCTGCTATTTATATTTAGAATGACTAATAACAAAGAATGCTGATCTAGTTCTATATTCTGTATTTGTTTATTTTCAATTCCAATAGTCTAACCTCGTCGTGGGTTTCCTCCGACACTCCGGTTTCCTTCCACTGTTAAAGACCCCTACGCGCATGCGAATTATTGAAATAGAATTAAAAACCATATATTAGTCCCGAAATGACCTAGTTTGTGTCGAGTGGACGTTAACCCCCCCCCCTCTCTCTCTCTCTCCAATAGTATATATATATATGATATGATGTATGGACGATAAACTGTCGCTCGGGTTCGATTCCACAGAGCCTCTAGAGTGGGGGGTTGGGATGGCCTAGTGGTATAGAGTGCCGCTCTTCGACCTCTAGCTGACCGGTCATCTCTGGCTTGCGGCTGTGGTTTCGAGCCCTGTTGTGAGCGTATGTGGCATGGAGATAGGGGCGCCTTCTCAACCTCGTGAGTTTCCTCCGGGCACTCCGGTTTCCTCCCACTGCTAAAGTAAACTACGCGCAAGCGAATTATTGAAATAAAAAATTGAACCATATGTTGGTCCCGATATGACCTAGTTGTGTTGAGTGGACGTTAAACCCCATTCCCTCTCTATCTCTCTCTCTCTCAAGAGTGGAATTATTATATTATTTTAATATACAACAATATAAGTGATGATATTCTAATTTGAATGTGGTGTAGGCAAAGGGGACTACAGTTATTGTGAGATATATGGGCTGTATTTCGGAAGGAAGGACGGGGGGGGGGGCAAAGTCAGTGACGAAGTGAAATGCCGTTTTGTGATATTCCATGTTAACATATTAAGCATTGTTAGGTCTTATAGTTACCTCTTGCACTTTAATACTGGCATGGTTTGTACCGATTCGCAGTCATAAAATAATGACCTTTCTGCACTTAATAATCACTGTCCGTTTGAAATAAGACTGACGCATTAGTCGCAAATAAAAATCAATTGTCGCAGATATCAATATTTACGGGAATCAAAGGAAGTGGATAAGAGCGAAGGAAAACGCTTACACTTCATAGAACACCTGACACCACTTCTCATTTGTACATTTGTATAAACAATATCCAAAGATTATACATTATTTATTTATCAACAAATTAAGAGTAGCTTTATTAATTGAAGTAAGTCTGGGGGATACAATACAAACGAAATTATCAATTCAAAAAAGAATGAGAAACAATGATAAACAAAGTGCCATTGCAGACCAATAATTAAAGCTTTTGGAAAAATATCAAATCATGTATTATTATGACGTTCAGATATTACACTTGAATACGTTCAAGATATAAACTGATATCATACATTTCTAAATTGACACGTTTTGCTAAATCTTTTTGTATTTTCTATTATTACAATAATATTATATTCAATTACACATAATTGTTTCTTAAATAAAATATAACACACCCTATCTTTTAAAAATTATTTGAAGGGGTACTTTTTGAATATTAATAACGTTTGTTTTAAATATTCAAAAGGGTGACTAATTCATTTGAAAACGTGAAATCCAATACAAGCAAATATACAAGAATTCTAAACATGTTTCAGTTTAAGATGCCTTCGATTCCATCATCTCCGCCATTTTTGCTTTTCATTTTGACCGCCATCTAAATGAGAAATTGTAAAACCAACCTTCTAGTAAAATAAGTCATCGAAATATAAATCTCGAGAACGTAATAAATTAAAGTTATAAAATGTATCCAAAGTTTCTTACACGAAATAAGACAACCGTTGGTTAATGGTGTTATCGCCAGGACATCATGATACATCTCCACCGACCCTGTTACATAATATTGTTCAATAGCACATACGCGGGGATTCGCCTATAACCATCTTTGCCCGACAGTCACACTACCGCTTACTATACAAACCGTTCCCTTAACACTAGCCCTCGTTTTACCATATAAGCTCCCCCGCCAATTCCATATATGGAGTTGGTTCCTGTCTGCTTCTACAGCTTTCTAGGAATCAGTGAAGGAGGGCAGATAAAAGCCGTTAGCACCGTTCATCGTTCACCAGTCGTTAAAAGACAGCACAGTAGTTAGAACTTACAGTAACTGGGAACAAATTTAAACACTAACCATGTGCGACGACGAAGTAGCAGCTCTCGTTGTAGACAATGGATCCGGTATGTGCAAAGCCGGATTCGCTGGAGATGATGCCCCCAGGGCCGTCTTCCCATCCATTGTTGGACGCCCCAGACATCAGGTCAGTTTTTGTTTTAAAATTTTATTTTATGACTTTTATCAGATTTTATTTATCAGAAAGTTTTTTAAACAATTTTGATTGAAAGAAATTTGATTGAATGCAAAGGAATTCCAAAAGTTTCCAATAAATTTCTAATTTTTTTCTTTAACGTTTATAAATTGTATGTAAAGAATTCAATCGTGGATACTAGAAACTTTATTAGTACAAAAAAATGATTAGAAAATATTATGATTCAAATCTGATAAAATTATAAAAGAAACGAATGAAAGGGAAATTTAAAGTAACCTTCAAGCTTGATATCCTGGAAAATGAAAAGTGAACAGATCTGAAGTGAAAAGTGTCTATTAAAAAACTTTAGATTTTAGAGAAAAGAATAATATATGAAATTTGCTAAATGCGTGTGTGAAATTTGCTTTTGATATACCGGTGCAAGATTGTAACACTATTATTGGCAAGAAAACTTGCTTAGTAGGCACCATTCTCTCATTACAAAAATACCACAAAGGCGTGTTTCTTGGCACAAAATGCTAGATTATTATTGAGAGCAGTGCCAAATTTCGGATACCTATTTAAAAACTGTAATAAATGGCGAACTCTTCTTGTATTTAGTTGGCTTTAAATGTGATTTTTTTTAAAAAAAAATAGGCTATTTAAACGGTTTTATATAAAGAATTTAAGGGATCAAAATTGGCGAATAAATTGTTTTTTGGTAGTAGGTCTAATCAATGTATGTCACCCTGGCGGGCAAACTCTTTTATTTTGAATATATGCCGGATTTAAACAAAATGTTTCACTGTTTTTGTCTTCTGGATTCAAAGTTTCTGAGCGCTTAACCAAACATGGCGGTTTGGCTAGCAACCGAACCGGCACAAAATACCGGCATAAAGCAACACGTGTTTAGCCCACGCGCTCCCATCGACAAATATGGACATGCCATGAAGTGCATGACATCATTCTATCACGTGATAAGATGTTCGGTTGCCATAGTATCATGACGTTTAGCTCGAGTTTCAAGATGTAATACAACCACACTTGATGACTTTCTTATCAACATCTGTCTTTTCCTTTTACAGACAGAACTTGATCACTTAAACAAATTTCACGCTTACTCTTTAACATGAAACCAACTGTCGTCTGCTTCAATATCTTGGCATTATTTACTTAATGATATTAAATTTTCGAAACCTTAACACAGGCTTGAAGACAGAAAGCCCGCCAACATATTTATTTCCCATGATGTAAATAATTTCAAAATAAAGTATAAACTAGGGAAATTGATTTTACTTTTCTGAAAATCTTTGTGTATTTATTTATTGCTTTTTATACAATGGAAAGCTTTAAATAAAAATAGAAACAACAAAAAGTTTATACAGATTTTAAACATCAAAAGATCTCATGTCTTCAGGAACAAGAATAGCCAACGTTTTCATCATGTCGTGTTATAGTTTCTCGGCCACGTGTGGCTATTGTCATTTTATACAATTATAAATTTAATCCGGTTTCTATATTTAAAACGTAATATACGTACCTTAAAAGGCGTAGTCTAAAATTCATCGTGCCAGTTATAAGAGTTAATTTCGCAATGCCCAAAAGTTCCATACAATAACTGTTTTTTTCGACACGCCCTTACGATTAAGTGAAGATGTAACCCCGTAGCTTACGTTTTTTCTTACATTCTCTATTAACAACAGAAAAGTATCAATTCTAGTCTTTAAATAACGCCATATTTACAAGTTCTTTCTTTTTCTCTATTACAGGGTGTCATGGTTGGTATGGGTCAAAAAGACAGCTATGTAGGAGATGAAGCCCAGTCCAAGAGAGGTATCCTCACCTTGAAATACCCCATTGAACACGGTATCGTCACCAACTGGGATGATATGGAAAAAATCTGGCATCACACCTTCTACAATGAACTCCGAGTTGCTCCAGAAGAGCATCCCGTCCTTCTCACTGAGGCTCCATTGAACCCCAAAGCCAACAGAGAAAAGATGACCCAAATCATGTTCGAGACATTCAACGCACCTGCTATGTACGTCGCCATCCAGGCTGTGCTGTCTCTGTATGCTTCTGGTCGTACCACTGGTATCGTTCTCGACTCCGGCGATGGTGTCACCCACACCGTCCCAATCTACGAAGGTTACGCTTTGCCCCACGCCATCCTTCGTCTTGATTTGGCTGGTCGAGATTTGACTGATTACTTGATGAAGATCCTCACTGAACGTGGTTACTCATTCACAACCACCGCCGAAAGAGAAATCGTCCGAGATATCAAGGAGAAACTCTGCTATGTTGCCCTCGACTTCGAGCAGGAAATGGCCACCGCTGCTTCCTCCTCATCCCTCGAGAAGAGCTACGAATTGCCCGATGGTCAAGTAATCACCATTGGTAACGAGAGATTCCGATGCCCCGAATCACTCTTCCAACCTTCCTTCTTGGGTATGGAATCTGCTGGTATCCATGAAACCACATACAACTCCATCATGAAGTGCGATGTTGATATCCGTAAGGACTTGTACGCCAACACTGTCTTGTCTGGTGGTACCACCATGTTCCCTGGTATTGCCGACAGAATGCAGAAAGAGATCACATCTCTTGCTCCATCCACCATGAAGATCAAAATCATTGCTCCACCAGAGAGGAAATACTCCGTATGGATCGGTGGCTCCATCTTGGCCTCTCTCTCAACCTTCCAACAGATGTGGATCTCCAAACAAGAATATGACGAATCCGGCCCATCCATCGTCCACAGAAAATGCTTCTAAATTATTAACACCTTCGTTAGGATATCAAATATTCTCTGGTGTACTTGTCATATCTTGTATTGTCTCGCATTTAGCGATGATATTACTCTATGTGCCTTGTAAATATCAGGAATTTTTTTTCCAAAAAAACATTTTTTAAAAACGAACACTTTTATTAAAAGCAATCTGAATCGCTAGTGTGAAACCAGAACTTATTTTCCGATAATTTTTTTATATTATGTAAAATACAAGTTCTTTTTAATTTAATTTTCTGTTGGTTATTATTTTTTGTCATAAACTATTGAAGATGGATATTCACTGACTGTCTTTCATGATGAGGGCGAAAAGTCAAAAGCTTATTTTGTACACAAACACTGTCTCAGGTTTTTTCGATGTTTGTAGAAGAAAAATTGACTACATGAACGTGTTTAATGGGGTTGTACATGTCACGTGATTTGCTTGGACGAATCAAAAAACTCAATTATTGTTAATAAACTACGTCACTCCTCCCTTGAAGTTGTATAAAATGTAGACCTTCAACTGGGGCAAATAAAAAATTTGAAAATAATGGATTTTTTATTCTGTTTCTTCAATGACCTACTGTTGATGTCGTGGTTTAAGGAAATGTGCTAACTGTATCAATGTTCCTTTGAGAAATTCCAACTTTTCGAAATAAAAGTTTCCGCTTTGATTGTCTCTCCCAACTAAGGTTTGACAGGACCCTTTCTCATTCACATGTACTCATATAATTTGTTTCCGACTTTTGTAAGAATGTGCAAGTCCCTCCCCAACTTCTTCCGGTATTCCTGATATTGTTGAAATTATAGCCGTCCCACCCAACCCTGTATAGATATTTGTTTGTGCACTGATAAACACTGATTTAGGTCGGCATTAATCCCCGCGTCTCTTTAGGTCGGATTTAACCCTTGTGTCCAATAGTGTTGATAGGAGAAAGGCAATGTGCTTGGCTGGGGCGACAAACTTATGAAGAGTACATGGTTAGATGGTTAGTCCTTTGATATAACTTTACATATAGGCTATTGTTGGGGTTAATTTCGATGCACAACTGTCGGAAGAGTCAGGAAATTGACAATGACTCGGAATATAAGATTCCATCATCTTTCCGAGTGCTCAGTGGGCACACGGTGGCTTAATTGCTTAAGACGCTGTCTCGCTAGCCTGGAGGTCAAGTCTTCGATCCCTGCATTGGCTGCGAAATTCGTCGCAATGTTCCTGCGTGGTTTCACATTGCACACTTTACGTAGTACATATAGATTACAACCAATTGCCCCGATAATAAGGGAAAGCATCTGGAAATGACATGACATATCAATATGCTAGATCGCTGTACATCATGCAAGTACGAAATGATATAATGTTGCTTCCGTGCCTACTTCCCTGGAAGACAAAATTTATTAGTTTAAAATCATAACTATGCAATGTTCTAGTCTATAGTTTGACTAGAGGTTGCCCAATTCAAGCATCTATATGGCTCACAGGTTTTCATATGGAACCTATTTCACTTCACCGCTATTGTCTTTATAAAAAGGGGAGGGGGGCGAATGGATAGCACGTGCGCGCTGTATCATAAAGCCTGTCATTGAGTCAACTGGCGTTGTTTCGAATCCCCGGCTGTACGTGACAAGGAGTAGGGTCGCCTGTCCAACCTCAAGGGTTTCCTCTGGGTTCCCCGGTTTCCTCCCATTGCAAACCCCATCTCTCTCTCTCTCTCTCTCTCTCTCTCTCTTGGGCAGTTACAAAAAAAGGTCGGGTCAGAACAGTAGGACGTTAAAAAAACCCATTTCATTTCATTTCTTTCCTCAAAGGAAAAGTTGTCAAAAGATAATGTTAATATAAGACTTCCATCTTTATATTTAGGTATTATTATCAATTGACTCTACCTTACTTTGTGTGGCGATATTTCATCAGTCCAATGAATGATCGCCATGAATGAAATGGACTCAAAGGATACAAGTCTAGATCTAACTTAATATTTTCAACAATATTCGAAATTAAAAACACGAATTAAAATTCAGTATGGATTAAAAATTATTTAAAAGTAAAAGAATTAGAATGCAATACTGATCATTTTCAATCTGATCCTAATATCCAATAAAGGATAAAAAAAATGACAACAAATTCCTTTTTCTTTTTTTTTTTTCTTTTTTCAGATACCCTCTCACAATCTCATACGACAACTTTTTTTTATCTTCAACAGAATTAATAGTGAAATGAAATTTGGCCGTGCGTTCGTTATCGCTCGTTACTTCAGTCAGTTATATAGAAGGATAACAAGTGTAAGTCATTTTTGCGCCACTTCCCGTTTCTTCAAATGTTCGTTACACATCTACCGTAGCCATAGGTTTAGTCTTTATTTTGAATGTGTTTAACCAGATCTATCACATGTATTAATGGTTGACACCAATTTTATCCTTTAAATAATGGATATATATACACCTTCATGTGTCACCTCTATCAGTGACTGCAGCGGACTATAATTAAATAAATATTAACTGCTGGTAATAGTGTAAACTTATGTTCGCTCAGATGGGAAAAAAAACGAGGACCCGTGTACACATTGGCATGCACGTAAAATAACCCTTCGCTATCCGGGCAAAATGACAAAATGTACTTCGTAGCCGTATGCCCAATCAGTAGGAGGTTAAACCACATTTCATTTGGTTTCATTTTTAACAGACGGACACGAAGAATGGGGAGTAACTCTATATTTTATTCCTTGAAAATGGTCGAGGACTACCATTAATTTACCCATTGATTTTAATTCTACTTCGTCATGACGTCACTACAAAATCATGTGAGATATGCACATGCGTATCAGAATCAGTTATTGCTCGCGTTTCAGAGCAGGAAGACGACTTTTTTGTTTCCCGCAAATTAGGCCTAAACAGAGTTTGGTGGGCAAGACTCTACCTACCTTTCTTATTTTCGTTGCAATCGTGTGCTGACTCAGTCACGGCAACTTTTACAAATCTTTTATTAAATTTTGGGGGCTTTTAAGGTCAAACTTGGCCTTTTTCTTTTTTCCCACCACGTGGATTGAAGTTTCAAGATGGCGTCCGAC
Source organism: Patella caerulea (assembly GCA_036850965.1). Taxonomy (NCBI): domain Eukaryota; kingdom Metazoa; phylum Mollusca; class Gastropoda; family Patellidae; genus Patella; species Patella caerulea. The sequence goes on along the minus strand of JAZGQO010000001.1, from coordinate 39,585,764 downwards.
TCGGTGAGCCTAAACCAAAATGATGTAGCAGTAGCAGCGTATGAAGAGATCTATCACGAAAATAGACCTAGTGCGTGTAACACTACTGACAACGGGAAAAAAGATGGTGAAATTTTACCCCTTATCAAAACATTGAATGATAATATGACGATGATGGCTCAAAGTCTTCAACAACTGACAAAAAGACCATCATGTCCTACTTCAGGCAGTTCTACTTCTAGTAGGCCTAGTACTAAACCATGTACTACTACAAAGCGTAAGCTTGAGAATATGGACATGGAATTTGACAGTCCTTTGTCTGATGCAAAACTGAACAGGGTCAGGCATACTATTTCGGACTCCGAATCAGAGGATGTTGTCAGTGATGTAGATGATAAGTCCATCCTTATGCCAAAAGCAAATGAAAGTGAAAAACAGGTGGACAACAGTGAGGCTTTGGATACATTGGTCGAGTTAGAGGCTGAATATGACTCTGATGAGAGGCTAGACCCCTCGGTACCTGAAAACATAGCCACTTTAGTAAACTCACTGATGAAAAGCTCAAAAGCAGGATGGAACCACTTCTAAGGCCCACAAATTGTCAGAAACTTTTAGTTCCAACCATAAACCCTGAAATATAGCGAAAACTGTCAAATTATACAAAAAGACAGGATATAAGGATGGCCAACACACAAAAGGCACTAGTTAAGGCATGTATCACAAACATAGAAGTATTAGACACTATGTTAAAAAGCAAAAATATTGATGAAGAAAATATCAGAAAATTGTCTGATGCTATAGCTTTTTTAGGCCATGCATCTTTTGACCTGTCTATCAAAAGACGTGAAATGTTAAAGGGGTCTCTAAGCAAAGAGTTTCAAGTCATTTGCACTGCTCAAATCCCAGTTACAAGTTTCTTGTTTGGGGACGATCTTAATAAAACTCTTAAAGAAATAAGAGAAGTGAATAAGATTAAGGCCACTTCAACCTTTAGTCAAGAACAGAACTATGGGCATGGTTACAATTCTAATAAGAGGCATTTTTTAGACAAACGCCAGAACTCGTCCTACGAGAAATATCGGAACTACAGGTCCAACAGAGGGAAAGGTTATTAGCCCAAGAAAGACAGGGGGAAGAACAAGCCCTCAAGCTCAACATCCAACTAGATCACCAGACAGGTACATATGAGGCATTCTGTGCCTATTTAAATGAAAATTTAAGATTTCAAGTACATAGCTTCATGGCAGGTGGGCTAAAGCAGCATTTAGATCAATGGAGGCTTATAACTTCTGACTCAGAAATATTAAACTTGATAGTTGGGTCTCCACTCAATTTCGAAGACGAACCTCACAGAAATTGGTGTTCTGTATTTAACTTTGATGAAAATGAAAATCTAATGATTAATACTGAAATAGAGAAACTCTTGAATAAAAAAGTTATTTCACAAAATACAATTGGGGACATCAAATTCATTTCTCCAATTTTCATTCGGCTGAAAAAAGATCAAACGTGTAGACTCATACTTAACCTTAAATTCTTGAATAAACATTACATTGAGTATAAACATTTCAAAATGGACACCATTTCTACGATCTTGAAATTAGTAAGACCTAATTGTTACATGGCCTCAATTGACCTAAAATATGCTTATTACTCTGTACCAATTCTTAAAGAATCACGATCATATTTATGTTTTAAATGGGGTGATAATTACTATAGGTATACATGTTTCCCTAATGGCTTAGCTTGATGTCCAAGACAATTTATAAAAATTGTTAAACCTGTCTTATCCCACCTTCGTACCAGAGGTCATATATGTTCTGGTTATCTTGATGATGTTTACCTTCAAGGACAAACATTGGAAGAATGTAGGCAAAATGCAAGGGACACAACTCAATTATTCTATAATTTAGGATTTGTTGTCCACCCAGAAAAATCTGTGTTTAATCCAAGTCAATGTACTGAAATATTAGGATTTATTATTAATTCCATTAGTATGAAAATTACACTTACAGGGGTAAAAAAGGGAAAAGTTAAGAGTGCTTGCACTGATTTGCTGGATCATTCCAATAATGTTGTCATTAGACAAGTGGCAGGGGTTCTTGGTTTATTGACCTCAAGCATGATAGCTGTTATGTATGGACCACTATTTTTTTAGAAAAATAGAAAAGGAAAAAACACTAGCTGTTAAGCAGAATCATGGCAATTAGCCAAGAGGCTCTCTCTGAGGTCAATTGGTGGGTATCATCAATTGACAAATCTTTTAATGTCATCAGCAGAAAGTCTCCAGAACTAATTATGTACACAGATGCCTCAAAAATTGGGTGGGGCGTAAAATTGGGTGATGTATCTTCGGATGGTTCATGGTCATCTGCAGAATCTGAGCATCACATTAATTATCTGGAGACATTTGCAGTGCTTTTGGCATTAAAATCTTGCTCTAAAGAGGTCACTGGAAAATATGTAAAACTGTATATTGATAATGTCACTGCCTTAACTTGTATTAATCACATGGGACAAGTCATTCAAATGATTGTAATGATATGGCAAAAGAGATCTGGCTTTGGTGTCAAAAATTTGATGTTTGGCTCACTGCTGCACATATTCCAGGCATATCCAATATAATTGCTGATTTTGAGTCGAGGCAAACAAGGCTTGATTCAGAATGGAAATTAAATCCAATTTTATTCAATGCTGTAAAGGGAAAATTGAATTGTGAACCTAATATTGACCTTTTTGCAAGTAGATTAAACTATCAAATAGGACAGTATATTTCTTACCATCCAGATCCAAATGCCATATTTATTGACAGCTTTACTGTAAATTGGGCTGATTATAAAATATATGCTTTTCCTCCTTTCAGTCTTATACCAAATGTGCTGAAGAAGGTGGAGGAGGAGGGGGCGACAGGAATATTAATAACCACATTATGGACAACACAGGCTTGGTTCAGTCTTTCATTAAGGATGTTAATTCAGCATCCAGTTCTTCTAAATACCAGACAGCAAAAATTACTGATTCTTCCACAAAATCCAGCCTCAAAACACCCTCTTTCACCCAAGCTCAAACTAATAGCTTGCCTCGTGTCAGGGAACACCTTGAAGCAAGAGGAATTTCAAGAAAGGCTGCAAACATCATTGATTTATCATGGAGAACAACTACTAAGCAGCAATATAGATCACATCTTGAGAAGTGGAAAGCATTTTGTACATCCAAAGGGATTAATTTATCTAAAACAACTTTAGAGGATGGGATCAATTTTTTGGCTGAAATGGCTGATGATGGATACAGCTACAGTTCTGTCAATAGTGCAAGATTTGCACTATCCAATGTATTTTTTATAGACTTAAATTCTAATTTTGGTAGCCATCCACTTGTTAATCGGTTTATGAAAGGGTGTTTTAACTTAAACCCTCCTTTACCAAAATACAACAGAACATGGAATGTTTCTCAAGTTTTAACATTTATTAAAGAGTTACCTCCCTTGAATCAAATTTCTCTTAAAGACTTATCAGTAAAGTTATCAACATTATTGGCCATAGTGACTGCTCAACGATGCCAAACAATTTATCTTATTAATATAAATAATATGACTTTTAATGGAAACAAGTGTGTAATTACCATAACTGAATTATTAAAACAGAGCAGAATAGGCCAGCATCTGGACTCAATAGAATTACATGAATTTAATGCAGACAAAAGTATTTGTCCTGTCAATACTCTAAAAGATTATTTGGAAAAAACAGAAAACATTATAAATGGTGAAACACAACTGTTTATTAGTTCAGTGAGTCCACATAAGAAAGTGAGTAAAGATACCATTAGTAGATGGGTGAAAGAAAGCTTATCAAGAGCAAATATTGATACCACAGTTTTTCAAGCACATAGCACTAGATCGGCTTCAACATCTGCAGCTCATAGTAGACATATTCCTTTAAACATTATAATGAAATCTGCAGGCTGGTCAGGGCATAGAACTTTTGAGAGGTTTTACCTCAGAAATACGTTACTTGATGAAAGTTTTTCTCATTCTTTGTTGGACTGTCAACCAAGTTCCTATGCAGAATAGGATTTTAAATATGTTTGCACTTGTATAATAAGTTACATATTGAAATTTATTGTTTGGTTTAGTTTACTATTACTAAGAAATACATTTGATGTTTGTAACAAACATTTTCACCATTAATTTTGTTTGAATACATTTATTAATTTTAAAATTTTGATTATTACAATAAAAATTTTCAATTGTTTATTTGCTGTTCTATTTTGGCCTGTGTATATTTGAGCTTTAAATTCTCACATGATTTTGTAGTGACGTCATGACGAAGTAGAATTGGAAAATTAAACGAACTTACCTTTAGGGAAGTGAAGTTTGATTGAAATTCTACGAGTCATGTAAGGAACGGAGGAATTATGTGCCCTCCTCTAATTAATCCACCTCATTGAATTTACCTCCGTTCCCTCTTTCCTCAAATATCCACAGTCGTTTTAAATCCTGATTCTGATACGCATGTGCATATCTCACATAATTCCTCCGTTCCTTACATGACTCGTAGAATTTCAATCAAACTTCACTTCCCTAAAGGTAAGTTCGTTTAATTTTCCAATTCCAAATGTTCTTTGGAGAGATAAATGAAATGAAATGAAATGGGGTTGAACGTCTTACTGTTCTGTTCCGAAATGGGCTAATGAAGACGGGCATACACCCGTCACAGCAGAACTACGGCTTATATCGAATTTAAACTGTCAAAGGATCTTTACGTGCACGCAAACGACTTGTCAGGCCTTCCGTCGGACAATCCGGATGAACTTTCTCGGTCAATGCAGGGATCAAACACCCGACCTCCAGGCCAGCGAGACAGCGTCTATAGCCACCGTGACCCCTCGTTGGCGAGAGAGACAGAGAGAAGATCAGTAGAAAAAGAACAGTAGGACGTTAAACAGCATTAAATTGATTTTAGTTACGCAAATGACATCTGCCCCTCTAACGCGACTAAAGTATGGCAACTATACTTAACTTAGAACCCGAAATGCCGCAAAACCGGCTTGACGTTGTATCGCATATTAGGCTGTGATTTAGCCACGAAAATCGTTTCATTTTGTCCCAGCAATTTCCAGGCGAAAATCTGACGCTTTGCTGCACAAGTAAACAAGTAAGTCGTCACTGTAGTACACATTTCTATTGCGATGTTTTGTACAATCAGACCAACACTCGAATTACGCCTCGGACTATATTTGTCAAGTGTAGCCATAATGTGGTGAAGAAATCATATTCTAAGCCAATCAGAAACCATAAAAGCAATCAACGTCATTAGGTCAGGGGTCAATAGCCATAAATAGACCAGGGAATACCTTTTACGAGACGGAACATGTTGGCTTGTTTACATTTGTATGAGAGAATTTTTCTGCAAATATGCCCGAATTACGGGACAATAACATCAGGTAAATGTTGTGCTGACACCGTGAACACGGCTAGGCCCTGATTTGCGGAAAAAATATGGTCAAAAGCGAAATTGTATCAATGAATGTGATATTTCCTGGAAAAGGTATTTTTTCCATTTTATTTCAATACAACAATATGCAAAAGAAATATGGTATACAGATGAAAACGTTTTTGGCATGATTGAAATACTGGTTCGGTATAATAATTATATATAATGTTGAGAAAAAAACAAAAAAAAATAATATTATCTACATGAGCCCACTGATACAACAGAATATTAATAATGATTCACCTAACAACCCTGAACATGCAATTATACTTGTTTTTTAAAAAAAACAACAATAAAGACATATTATAAGAGATGTCAAATAAGTATACATTTACTTTATAGAAAGAAATACAGTACTAAAAAATAAGAAATGAATGCAATTTTATATACTTCCTCATACAGTATTCAACAACAACACTCGATGGCATGAGATTTCTCCGATATTAAATAGATTAAAATGATTCAGCGATACTTTGATTTAATCAAATATGGAGGACCGAGACTTAGCTTTGATCAAACAGTACAGTGGTTGAAATTGTCTGCCAAACCTTTAAAGGCTAATATCTTTGCTTGCAATAGAGTAATTTGAATGAAATTTTCAAATTATTCATTTTACATTATCTACTTTTGAACTATTATAGCAAGAATGGCTAGTTCTTTATCTAAATCTTATATAATGTATCTTTAATGAAAAATGTATATAATAATAATAACATCATTTATTAATAGTGTATTAATACTGGAGAATGGTTTCTAATCTGCTTTTCAGATTTTTATATCCACAGAATCGGGCCCGTCGCCAGCTCATAAAATTGGGGGGAGGGGGGGGGGGGTCAGAATTTTTTGGAGGGGCTGAGGATGTCCGTATACACTGTACAAAATTAAAAGATATATGCCAGTAAAGAAAAGTACATATAAGAGAAAAACAAACAGTTAACTAAATAAAATGGTTCTAGTAATATGAATAAGAAATGTTCTGCTCTTATACATGTACTGGACTAATGAAGACGGGCATACGCTATACAGTGTACTACGAGGAAAATTTTGCCTGGGCACGGCACTATGGCCTACTCTTATATCGAATTCCAACTGCCTAGGGACCTTTTTACGTGCACACCAATGTTACACAGGAATTCGGTTTTTCGTCACATTTGAACGACTAGACAGCAGTCCTTGTACCTTGTCAGCCCCTCTGCCTGCACCGCCTGAAAATCGTCGGGATGGAGCAACAGAAGCAAGCTTGCTAGAAATTTCACATCACGGCCTATATACCCGAAATGTCGTTTTTGCGGCTTGGGGCATGTTCAAGCTCCAATTACGTTGACGTCATAATTAATATGATGTCCTGAGTGTAAATCCAGGGAGGGGCGTGCAACACCCCATGTATTGTAAAGTCAGTGTTCAAAGGGTTCAGCAACAGATATACGTGCATGTGTAAAATCCTAATTTCGGAAAGAAAGCTTCAAATGAGACTGTGGGGACTGGACTTCACAGACCACTGAAACATACATGTAACAGCCTAACTGGCAGTATTAGGGGCGATCCGATGGGAATTAAAGATACTTTCTAACAAAAGTATCGTATCTATCAGTGGTTTATTCCCAACAAAATTATGTCAATTATGTGTTTAATTCCAAATATAACAATGCTATTTTAAAACTCAGAGGTCTGCCCAAACGATAAAAATATCCCACTAAAATATTGATATATTCTCTGTCACTGTTAATGTTCATCTTAAAACTAAGTTTACATTGGTCGTAGCTACTGGCGAGAGTCAGATGCGACCATGTTACGCACAGCTGAAATGTCCAGCTAGAAGTTAACTGAAGAGGAAGGAAACGTTTCTGGAACATTCCACCCAAACAACCTCTACATACCGTATACATTTGTATTTTAAATATTTGGTCAATAACAACCCCTGGAGTTTCAATAAATAATGAATAGACTCCCTAACGATTTACTATTCACATATTTGTATCATTTGTTTAGTACAAACACAGTAATTGTGTATACACATAGAATTGTACCTTATCTTAATATGTTCAATTACTTAATGCCTGTCAAAGAGATTTACTAGTTACACCACAACAGCCAGACTTCAATATTATTATTTTTAATTTTCTACGTAACATGTTGTCCGCAATTACACCGAATCTAAACACCTGTTGTAAATAATGAAATAATGGATGGGGATAACACCGGTTTAACAGCCCTTGGCGAGTATGGAAGGGGATCGACGCCACATTAAAAGACATGTAAACACGAGTAGAAGTTACTATGTCAGCATATGAAAGTGTTGTTTTGATGAATATTCCATGTTTGATTTTACAAAATAGAAAAGTATTGTCCACTAACGAAAAAACACATGTACAAATGCGCCTTGTAACGTTTGTATTTTCTACATCTGATCTTTCAACTGTTGTAATTTCTACTAGTGCATAATCAACATATGTAACTTCGACATCGGTATTTTCTTCCAATGTAATTTCTCCACATGTCACATCCATCAAGGCGTGATTCCGATTTTAGCCGAAGCTTGCTTCATAAAAACAAAACCTCCATTCAAGTAGTCTCGGTCATCCAGACATATGGCTCCTCCGCGATAGCTCCCTCGACTAAATGGCTTGGATGACCGAGGCTACTTGAAGTGAGGTTTTGTTTTTATGACGCAAGCTTCGGCTAAAATCAGAACCACGCCTTGATGGATGTGACATGTGGAGAAATTACATTGGAAGAAAATACCGATGTCGAAGTTACATATGTTGATTTATACACTAGTAGAAATTACAACAGTTGAAAGATCAGATGTAGAAAATACAAATGTTACAAGGCGCATTTGTACATGTGTTTTTTCGTTAGTGGCTAATACTTTTCTATTTTGTAAAATCGAACATGGAAAAATCATCAAAACAACACTTTCATATGCTGACATAGTAACTTCTACTCGCGTTTACATGTTTTTTTAATGTGGCGTCGATCCTCTTCCATAGGCGAGTGGCATTGCGCTCAGGAGCTTACTTGTATGAACATTCACGGTATTAATAACAAAAACAGGCGCTGGGTTGATTGTCGGATCAGGTATGGAACTAATTCTCTGAACAAGATCGTATTAAGATCGTATTCTGGAACATTATTTGACGTAGAGAGGCCGTTGTTCAGAATCTGGTAAAAATCCACAGTCGAGACTAAGATCACATATTTAGGTATCTCTCCCAATAACATCACCAAACTATACATTAGTAAACAAAAGCGCACCATCCCATAGAGTGGCATCAGCTGACTGTTCGTCTCTTACATCATTTGACTGGAAAGGTTTTGTTCCCGATATGTTGTTAGTGTTGTCCCGTTTCAAAATAAGTATGTTTACCGTTGGTGTTTCTATTCCAGCACGTGAACCCTTTCACCACTTTGCTGCTGCTACGGCTATAATATTGACTGTTGAGCAATACAGGAAAAGATACATTTAGCTACAAAGGTTAAACATAGTTACCAACTATGCTAGGACTGTTTGGCATATAATAAGAACGCTAATAGTTCGACGCTTTTTGTTCATATTCATCAAATGTAAATATATATATTGCACTTCAGAACAAGTCATGACGTTATTAACTAATGTACAGTTTTAAAGGCTGAATATTAAAATAAATACAATTATATAGGATATTTGAATTCAACAATAACATGGATACGATTTTATGTACATACACTTTCTAGTGGTTAGCCTATTCCCTAAAAGATCGTCGCGACAATTGTAAAGTCGATTTGGTTTTGTGTGGTTTTTTTTTGTGTTTTTTTTTTTTTTGGGGGGGGGGGGGTGATTCAGTGAAAGAATTCTCTAGAATAACCGACTAAATTATTATGTGGTCACTTGATAGAACTCTGTGAATCTCAACCAGATTTCCCTTTATGAATAAACCCGTAAATACAAATGCAAAGGCACGTGATCAAAGGGATTAAAAGCAAAGATGTTCATACGTTTCCTCTTAAATATTAACCTTTGAAATGGCATCTCTTTATGAGATTGATGAATTTGTTCTCTCCCCCATTTATAATATTATGCAGCAAAATTCTCCAATATAGAACATATTTTCATGAATAAAGTTAACAGAAGTTTGGTTCAAATTTCCACGATTATGACATCTCGACATAGGCGTACGTGCCAAGGGGTGGCGCAGACTTTCGGGCAGACGGTTAAAGTGAAAAAAAAAAATTATTTCATCTACTTGGCAAATAAAAGTGCCGAAATCTATAAAACACTAAGTTTACGGGTTGGAATAGCAGGAAAAAGCGTTTGCGGTCGTCAAATATTCCAAAATGTTCTGCTTCTTCGCCTCTCGAAGAAAACAGGCGGCGCTGTCTGTAAACCCGAATTTCTTCGGGCACTTATAGTTTTGCTTCCCTAACTATCATCAAGTCCTAATATAACACTAATTATCTGTTTCCTTAAATGGAATAACACGAATTTGTACTGAGTTGATTATGGAATTATAAAAACTGTCTGGGGCGACTCTTCTTTGTGCGAGATTTTTCGGGCATCGATTACTATTTGTGAATGCAGCTGCAACAGTCTGATTGGATGGTTGGAATTCAGAGTGGGATTTCGGTTACAAATTCATTGGATACCTTTGGAGTCGCTTACACGGGCTACACTTTGACTAGTTACTATAATGTAACGATAACTATAGCTGGTTATCGTTACAAGTGGTACAGTCTAAGACCGTTGACGCAAGTTCAAATAGGTTAAAACGCACAATTGTCATTACAGTTTGTATTAAAATAAGTAATCATATCATACATAATGAAGTCTTAACAACTAAAAGAGTTACCGAACAGTTTTTCTTTGTGGTTATGCGTTTTACATTTTCTTAGCGGTGTTCTTGTAATGTGCAGGCAGCCATGACACAGGCCAGTTGAAATCTCGCCAAATACCGCGACGCCTTAACTCCGCCCATCTTTTTCCATATAAGGCAATGCCTACGATACGCTGACCCAGCACAGATACTATAAGAGAATCTCGGCTGAAATGTCAAAGACGCCAATTACATCCTTTTTTTGAACAATAAAATCTATTATCAGTTTTTGTCCAGGTTTGAGCGTCAAATTTATGCCCAACCTCCCCAACACGAAGTCTATTATTGTTTCTGACATATTTTCCCACGCTAAGGTCATTAGCATATAATTACGGTCATATGCCATATATGGAAGGGGTGTATGATCACGTGAGTTGGATTGCGCATGCTCTATTTGACTGGGCGGCCATTATAATTTCAGAACTTGAGAATTTTCATGAAGGGATTTGATTTTATCAAATCATTTAATTATGCGGTAAGGCTTCACCTTTATTTCAATGGGGAATTGATTTATTATATGTTAAGCTATGTGCAGTACAGTTTTGGGTTAGTGTCTGTGTAAATTAATGGAGCTATAGGCCAGTAAACTTTTTGTAGTCATTTGACTACAAAACTTGCGCAAAGGAACTCTGTAGGAAAAGCCACTACTGTGCCTGAAGTATGACGGAAGGCATCAGTAGTGGAACCATTTCTACACTTTGACTAGAATAGCAGAAAACGCATTTGCAGTGGTTAAATTTTCAAACTTTTCTCCGGGAGGATAAGACCCCAAACCCAGCGACAATTGATTGGTTGTTTGGAATTCTCGTCAGCCAGGTAGGCTATATAGGACGAAATTGAAGATGCTGTATTCACAGGCTGGAACAGCATGCAGGAAAGCGCGTTTGCTGCAGTTAAATTTTCTCCCAAACATCCCGTCATCGTTGATTGTAATTCGTGTCAGCCATCTTTATAGGGCTGTATTAGACATTGCTTTGTTCACGGGCTGAAATAGCAGGAAAACATGTTTGCAACCGTCACATATTCCAAAATTTCCTTTTGAGGGGGGGGGGCATACTAAGCTCCGCATTTTCGCCTCTCGAGGCAGACTTGCACCGCTCTCTGTACACCCGAAAAAAGAGAATCGGTAAATGTATTTTAAAGATGAAGAGGATTTAATGAACTCCAAAGCCTGACAGATGGCCTGAGGAAGCAGCAGGAGGAAAACGAACAGAAATGGTCTCAGATGACGTGGCAGTAGCCGAAGCTACACAATCGCCATCTTTGGAACCATCTGTATAAATTGGAGCATAATCACCATGGACCTTAACTCTCTGAAGAGAGACTGTAATACTGTGGAACGAGCCACTTTCTTCCTGTTTTGTAAGATCTAGATCAATCTTGTTAGGGGATATAGACCACGATGGGGGCATTCGCAATACTGCCATGACTGATAACAGCCCGAAACAAAAGGGGTTGAATGCGAATACCGAATGATGGAATAATGATAGTCTAAATATGGTGTTAAATGAAATATGATGAGACAGATATGATACTGTAGTGCAAGTTTATCGTGGTATATGTGCAAAAGACCCTTGTGTATAATGATATTATGAGTTATGGTATAAGTTTATTTGAAACGGGGGGTTGGGATGGCCTAGTGGTCTAGAATGCCGCGCTTCGACCTCTAGTCTGGCTTGCAGCTGTGATTTCGAGCCCTGGTGTGAGCGTATGTGGCATGGAGATAGGGGCGCCTTCTCAACCTCGTGGGTTTCCTCCGGGCACTCCGGTTTCCTCCCACTGCTAAAAGACCCCTACGCGCAAGCGAATTATTGAAATAAAATCAAACCATATGTTAGTCCCGAAATGACCTAGTTTGTGTTGAGTGGACGTTAAACCCTCTCTCTCTCTCTCCGGAAAAGGGGGCCAAGACCAAGACTAAATTCTACGTAAAATAACACGTGATAGGAAAGTTACCATTCCAAATTTGGCATAAGTGACCAAGCCCATGATTAACAAGCCAAAAGTGGGGCTGATTTCCCCCGCCGAAATTCCGAAATAAATAGATGACACATATTAATTAAGTATCGAGGAATCAAACTGATTATCAACTAGACACTAAATTTCACCACCCTCTATCAGATAGAATCAACCTAATGAACACCATGATCAACTTTAAACATTCTTCTCCCTCAATTAAAAGCAGAGTTGTTATGTTCCAAAGTCTTGACAATCAAATTGTTTATCGCTCTACTTACCCTCTGGCGATAACGTTTATTATCGAACTTAGTCGAGGTATTGATGTGATCAAACTATACACCAAGTTTCACTATTCTCGATTAATTAGAACTGAAGTTATCGTCTCCGCAAAGCATCAACCAACCAAATTGCTTATCTCTGCTTACCCTAAGCAGAAAGTTTGGAATTTCTAGCTCAATTAGAAGAAGAGTTTTTGTGCCCAAAGTCTCGGCCAATCAAATTGCTTATTGCTCTGCTTGCCCTGGGCAGAAATGTTCATCATCGAACGTAGTCGAGGTATACACCAAGTTTGATCACTCTCACTTAATTAGAACTCAAGTTATCGTGTCCCAAAGCATCAACCTATCGAATTAATTATCCCTGCTTACCCTAAGCAGAAAAAAATGCCCATCTTCGAACTCTCATCAAAGTATCGACCTAATAAACACCTTCGAAAGGCGGGGGACAATTGCATCATAATTCTAATTCGTCTGTAACTCTCGAACGTAAAACAATTTCAATCAAATACTTGAAAGTGTAACCTAAAACCCAAAACTCTTGCAAAAGAGAATATTATGGATTAACTACACAAAGGGTGACGTCAAAGCAATAATTTAAGTTTATATGAAATACAGGAAACTACAATGTCCGTGGGTATGATGTGGTTCCGAAGAATTCCGAATGATGTCTCTCCAAGAATTCCGAATGATGTCTCTCCAATGATCTATAAAAGGCGTCTTCATCTAGTTTCGAAGCCGGGAAGGCTTAGGATATGATCGTTAATGGATGTAGTTTTAAATACCATTACTGTAAGTAGTCTATCATTTAATATTATTTAACAAGAGATTGCGCTAAATTACCACAAAATCAATGCACAAATATTGCCCAGTCATGGGGTATCGTTATGGCAACATAATAAACAAATTGTATTAACCACAAAACTTCTTCAATGTAATATACATTTTCGTAATCTATGTGGTCACACTGTGGTGTCATTTATTTAGTTACATGGTGAAAATACAGAAAATAACACAGAGTTTCTATTTTACGGAAAGAAGTCTGTAGTTCAACTGTTGTGAAAGGTAGTAGGCTCAGCAGTTACTAACACGGACGTTTAAGCAACGGTATATACGTAGACCGACGACGCCTGAATGCTATAAGCTACAACAAAACAAGAAGATACCTCTGGAAACAAAGGAGGTCCTAGATTTGGCACTTCGAGCCATCAAATTTGATTATTTTTGTTGCCGCTTTTTCATTGGTTGTTCATTATTGATGCCTGCTATATGCCTTCTGCTGATGATTATATAAACAAACAGACAATGGGATACGATAATTTCTGTGTAATTAACTCGATTTTTGGGGTTATTTCAACTGCTTGTGTTTACTTTACCTAGTAACTCGGGATTTTCGAGCAAACTTCGCCTGCACGACAGAGGAGCTGTCAGTCAAAACAAGTAGTTGTTCCGATGGGATGAAGGCTGACATGAGAAACTTCTAGTTGTTCGAATTGGTGGTAAAACGACGAATCGATTAAATCTTTAAACAAGGTTGTTATAATGTAAACATTGCAGGCGCGGATCCAGAAGGGGGGGGGGGTCCAGGGGGTCCCCCCCCCCCCCTGCTCAGACTTGAAAATTTTTTATGCGATTTTATTGGCGATTTAGACCTGTAATTTTGGAATTTACCTTCCGGAAATACGTCAGAATGAACCAAATTGAATCTAATTTACCAAATTTATCGGTTGGGCGCAATTAGTTAAGCAATTATCAAACCTAGCGCCCCCCCCCCCCCCCTTGCAAAAAATCCGGGATCCGCGCCTGCATTGATTGAGCCTCCTCTACTATTATGAACTTGTATTGGATAACAGTATCTTGACAAAATGTTTTCAGGTAGAATAATTTGCTTATATTGGTAATATACACGTACATTTAATTTAGGTAGAACACTGAGACTTTATTTGGGCAAGCAGTAGTCAAAATGTAAATATGCATAGCACGTAGAACCATCCATTGCGGATTAATGCCCTTTTCCCGAAAACCTTGTGAACACGATTAAACAGACATTATACAAGAGCTAAACATGCATATTGCAGGTCTTTTCTTTATGTCAGAAATGTTATATAAATTATTAATTAGATATTGATTAACATGCAAAGACCATAATCGATCCACAATGTCATCGGATATGGAAGCCGTTCTATATGACCATTAAGTTGCTTGTTACGGTATTCAATTTATTCATATGGTTGTATCTAAGAATTCTAAATAAATACTTTTTTTAAATCATATCATCGGATACTCTAGATTTTCAATAGATTTAAATACGATTTGTGGTTAATGATTTAACTTTGTTTAATATCGTAGCAATGTTAATCGGCCATGAGAGGACAAATCCTTTCGATAATCAGCGTTTGTAAACCAGCCATTTTTATTTACTTACGTTTTGTCTTGTGGGATGCTGTTTTCTATATTGTCATTACAACTGGCGGGTGGAGTCGGCATAAACGTCAACGAAGGAAAATAATGTAAATATTGGAAACATATGGCTATGATATCGTTTTGTGTGGAGTATTTATGCAAATCAAAACGGCTAGATGGAAGAAAAAACACATCTGAGTGAATTGGCAGAGGTTAGATTGCCTGACATTACGAATTGTTGAAAAAAAACGAGCCGAAGCGAGAGCAGGTAAAATCGAGGCTTCAACCATGCAACAGGTATTGCATTCCTGTTATTTTTTTTATTATATACACCTCAATGAAGTAGGCCTACCCTTGTGAGCGCCAAAGTAGCCAGTCCTTGTGGGGGTATTCGGGGCAGTATTCAGGCACCGATTGTAGAGATAAATAGAGCTTATCGAGTGCCATCTGTCGCCCTATCATCAGTCTATCCGACCCGAGAGGAAAGCGTCAAATGAACGGACTTGCGAATCTCAACGAAGCCCCCGATAATATGAAAAGTAGACTGCCCGAAATGCAGTCTGACAGTATTTCAGACATTGATCGTCGCGATGAATAGAGCTTACCAGATACCGCCTGTCACCAAATCACTAATTAACCGACCAAAGAGGAAAGTGTCAAACGACGGAGTGAGCGACTCCAAGTGAATGAATATTTTCGCCGCGATATTTTGTGAAATAGACTGCCGGAAATACAACCAGGCAGCATTTCAGACACTGGTCGTCGAGATAAATAGAGCTGACCAGATACTGCTTGTCGCCAAATCACCAGCTTATCCGAACAGAGAGGGAGGTGTCTATGACTAGGCCCTAAGTGGAGATGTGGGATTTAATTACCGTAGAAGGTATTATCTACCGAAGCGTAACACAAAAACTTTGTTTTCTAAAATTATTGACTGTGACCAGATCTCGGCGGAAAATCATAATAAGTGAGAAATTGGAGTGGAAACGAAAATAAAACGAATCGAATTATTAATAATATAAGTCAGAGTTAGAGGGGACTGCCGAGGAATTTCGTTATCATGATTCACCGTTATCAACTCGTCGATGCTATAGTTATCCCACAGTTTCTCCCGCGGTCAAAATCAAAAAAACAATAGTTGAATATTCTACTATAATTCTAGTGCGGAGAGCCCAAACATTACCCATGTGTCCTACCACTTCACCCCTATCCTGCAAACGTCCCGGTGCTCCTGTGTTTGTCCCATGTGCTGGAAACACAAATAACTGTCGCCGGGAGTTAAATTTATCGGAATAGCAATTTAGTGAGCAAATAAAGGGAGGCAAATGTGATATACGACTATGGATGCAGACCACCATTAATTCTGGCCTCTTTGCCCAGCTCTAACTTTTCACCAAATTTTTGTTGGGCTGAATACCTTTCACTACAGATAGAAAAACAAATGGTGATGTCTTTGCACTAAAATTTGTATAAGGTTGGCCTCCAAAATTTCAAAATTTTGAGATAGTAAAAGATGTAACGAGTTGCGGTACTGTAACCAACCCGATATCCTTCTGCCTCTAGATCATGAATATTTACCAAAATCTGACAGAAAATATTAATTCAAACCCTCTCCATCCATTGTAGACCAAAAAATCAAACAAAATGGGCAGAAAAGGGGGAGAAAAGAGACAGAGAGAGAATTGCTATAAATAGTCGAACTACTATTTAATGATGGGCTGCCTCCAAATTTTAATGCACAGTAACGGAACTAGAAGCTGTGAATAGGAGGTGGGGGGGGCGAATCTAGGGCTCCATCAACAATCCCTCAATACATGTCAACAAAATACTGACAATAACACTGAGTCCCCCGGTAGAAAACAGATCGCATTGCCTATATTATACTTTTCTCCGATCGTTATCTCGCCGACAAGTAATTTTATGCAAGTTGACAAAAATTTCATAACATATAATTATGAATATTATTGATTTTGTTATTATATTTTTGTGAAAATAAGGGGAGGGGCGTAGTCAGGGTGTTTGTGATTGAAGGTGGGCGGGCTTTGATAAAGAAGATCTGCCTGTGTTCGTTCGTTACTGTAGTTTAACGTCTACTTCCACCTAGGGTGATATCGTAGACAAGCTGTTTGGGGTGAGTTGACAGAACATTTGTACAGTCGGTCGCCCTACAGCCCGCACAGCCCTCTGGGTGGTCACTACAACTTTAAATATAAAAGTGACGAGATCATATAAGTCCATAGTGTGATGGAATAATGAGAATGGTGATAAAATAGAATCGAGCGCCACAGGGAAATGAAATGAAATGGGATTTAACGTCCTACTGGTCTACTCCGAACTGGGCTATCTGAAGACAGGCATATGCCATACAGTGTGCCATAGATGAAATTTTGCAGGGAAGCAGCACTACGGCCTACTCTAATATCGAATTCCAACTGTCTTTTACGTGCACACCAATGTGTACATGGGACCTCGGTTTTTCGTCCCATCCGAACGACTAGACAGCTGTCCTTGTCAGCCCCTCCATCCTGCATCACTGACAAGGGAGAACAACGCCGGAAAATCTCGGCCATAGGCGCGAAAAACAAATTCAGATTGTCAGATTGCGACGTCTGAGCTTTTAATTTTCGGGGACTGGGTCTGAAAATTTTAGTCAGCCTCCTCGCGAAAAAAAAATCCATTAAGTTGAGAAAATAAAACGCTAAAAATGCTAAAACAGATGAGAAAAATGAAAATATACCCCTGCCTAAAGCCAAACAAAGGGCCCCCACGTCTGACAAATGGGCCCCTCTGGCCATGGGAAAGGACCCCCGGATCCGAGTCAATCGTTTTCTATTACACTGTTATTGTCGAATCCACTACTGAATGAGATTGCAGTGTTCCCCGCGAATGAGCGCCCTCAAAATAGTATAGCCTCCGCCATGATAACAAATTCTTGTGAACGAGAGGATCAGAAATTGGGGCAATCTCGTGACTGTCTTGCTACCAGGCGCGGATACAGAGGGGGCGCACCCGGCGCACGCCCCCTCTTTTTTTTTTTTTTTTGCACTGGCGAACAATTTTTAGCTCCATACAATCTCGCGAGAAAGGAGAACAAAAACAATTTAGGTTGGAAATCATAATTTGCAGAACTAGTATAAAATTAGTCCTTGTGGACATTTTAGTCCACTCAAAAATCGCGGGTCGGGCTTCGCACTCCAAAGTGGGGACAGCGCGCCCCCCCCCCCCCTTTCTGAAAATCCTGGATCCGCCCCTGGCTACAGAACATGTATACAGTCTATCGCTCCACGACCCTCGTCCTAGTGGTACTACAAACTGGGCGGTTCACTATAACCTTGAATACGATAAAGATGAGTGGAAGATTGACGATATAATGAAACCAAGCGCCGTAGGAGTGAAAAACGTTTAGATAGCGACACACAATACTATATAATATACTGAGCTTTTAATTTTGAGGGGGCTGGGTCTGAGGTGGTTGGGTGACGCTGCTGTCGTAGACCCCTCATCTCTACACCACTGCTTAGGGGCGCTTACTTTGTCTCGCGGGGTCACATGGTAGAAGGGGTAAGGGAGTCGACCGCCCGTACTGCCCCCTATTTATTATGCGCTTGCCAATGTGTCACGTTCATGACTACTGTGATTACCGTTACATTCTTATCAATGGCTCATCTTAAACAACGGATTGCTATGACGAACTTAGCAAGTTAGCTCATGTTTGCATTTAAACTGTGTTATTAAAAAGTTGATCTAGCGTTATGACATGGTATACGCTTGTTAGTTTTACATTTCAGTGTCATTCTTTAAATGTATTGTCGCTCATTTCGGGGGTTGGGAGGTTTGACAAGGAAATGCGTCTAGTCTTACACGGATGGAACGAAAAACCGACTTCCTGTGTACAGGAACCCTTGAAAGTTGGAATTTGAAATAAAGAGTAGGAAGAAGCGGCGCTGTTCGGGCAAAATTTCTTTTATATGGCACACGTTTGGCGATTGTAGTCAATTTTGTTGTTGGAAATTATCATTGCTAAACAAAAAGTATCTGTTCGTTCGCTAAATGGAAGATAGTGCTAATGTTATCACCAAAAAAACAAAATAACTATATAATATCTCGCTCAAATAAATACGTAGCTGTAGGTTTAGCCATTAAAGGGTATAACTGCGTAATTTTGTGTTAAAATCCCTTACCAAAGGGCCGATCCGAGCAACTAAGTCAGTATTTGTGATACGTTTTCAAATAACTTAAACACGTCAGTCTTCTGGAAATTGAGACTGGTGTCCCAATCTGTATTGTGCTATGTCCACGTAAAACCAGACTTTCTCTTAAATAAAAATAATGTGTTGTTGAAATTTGCCTTTCACTATCAAGTACAGCACATGGGCAATCACTATATATATATAGGCCTCTCAAGGAACGAGAATCGATTATCAGGTCAACAACGAAAAAAATGACTAAAAATCATAAAAGCGTTACGTGTCCGGATAAGCAGTTTTGACATTCACGTCCAAACGACTCAATTTTTTGAGCTCCGAGACAAGGTCAATAAACCATTCTCTTATATTTTGGCGTTTAAATTTCGTATGTACTCGGACTTTCATTTTTGAGACTCTGTTCAAATCGGGACACTCCCTTTAAGTATGTGTTATAGTTTATTACTATATCCAGTTACTAATATCGATCAGTCTGAATCCTTACTACCGAGTAGAAAACGAGCGTGGCCAACAACCTCGCCCAGTTTTACAAACCTTACAGTCACATGAACTGTTTAGAGGTCTTGGCAGATTGTTAAATTGAAAACTCGACTTCACGTGATTTGAAGTATATCTCGATTGTTACTTTAAGTGTATTTTATTCTAAAGCGAATATGTCTTGTTTTTCTTTAATTCTCACATTAAATTTATTATTGCTTATATCAATATCCACATTAAAACAGAGGCGACTTTGGTACTAGTATATCGTTTCTTAGTTCATGGAGTTTAGTTTTCTGATGATAAATGTTGGAAAATCATTTATGAGTGTTTTGTCATCAATATATCGGCCATAAGGTTATTAGGAATAATTATCGTATTATTCAACATTAATGGCAGAATGCCTGAATCTCGATTCTTAGATGCTGCTGATGTTTGTGAGATTATTGGCGACTTGTAACAACTCCATATACCTGTACGAGATATTTCCAGATTAAAACCTCCACTGTTCGTTCTATGTGGAAGCTACTTTAATTATCCTCCACATATTTGCTTATATTTAATAGAAGCACCAGGTTCGTTTAATTAAAGATTCAATGAACGTTATACATCGGTAGCATTTCTACCATACAATGTAATATTTATGTCTTTGGTCCTCTAGTAAACCGAATGGTAATCAATCGGAGTAGCTCGGTGGTGTAGAATAAAATCGATTAGCAGGAACAACATTAACACCATTATAACGTAGTTTTAGAATAAGAGAGTTGCAAGGGAATTGTTCAACAGACCAACTGAATTATATGTTTTTACACTTCTTACTTTACAGCGCCTACATCCGATCAATCTCCGCTATAAACCAACTCATCTTTACAAATGTTTGATACTATAGGAATATAACGTTTCTTTAATTGAGCAGAAAGTTTACGCTAGGCAATGTACAAGCAATATTGGATTAGTTTGATATGGACATCATAGTCTTGTGGTGGAGGGTTAGATAGACTCGACGTCTCGAGTGATGGATTCGAGAAAGAATGGTATTTTGGAATATCTGTTTTATTAATCGGATCTCCATTGCACGTTTGGGTTGATATTTATTTCCTCGTGACGAACGCAGTTATAAACGTAAATAGTTGTTTTGCGGGAGAACACTTTGTATGTTCAAAGTTTGGAAACAAGGATGAAATATTTTCTGATTTAATCTTTTGAGAACAGATTTTAGGGGAATTAAAGGACTGTGCTTGCGTTGTTCTCTTAAATTTTCTTTCGAATTTTTAAATTTGAAGCTGGGATAGCAACGGAAAAAGTCATGTTGCAATATAACAGTAACTCCTGTCACCTTGACGACGGTATGGATGAGCAGACAAACCTGAACAGGCCATTTGGGGATAAAGATGATCTAACCGAAGGTAGGTCACAAAATCATTTAGTCAAACGATGCATTCTTCATTCTTCAACTTTTACTTTGAAGGGAATAGTCTCAAGTTTAAGTATAGTTTTTAATATTGAATATTTTGAAAACGGATCATTTGACAGTAATTGACATGGTGCTTCTCATTAATAATAATAAAAATAATAATATAATGTTTTAGTTTGAAGGTTTACTTTAAGAAAAGGTTAAGATTGATTGAATTATTGGTTGAAATATGAAAGCGACGATTTAATTAAAATAACTAGACATCGTTAATATGGTTCAAAATGAAAATTGTAGATTGTATCTGATGTGATGGCTATGTGTCTTTCTGGATAATTTGACAGCTATAGATTACAAGTGTTGATATATTATTTATAAAATATTGTGTTTCACTGTCGACACAGAAAGTCAAATCTTAAACTTAATTAAGTAAATAAGCAGATTTCCACCTAATCTATCTGAGCAAAAATTTAATATGTAGCCCCCATTATTACCCAAATTCAATGCTTTATTTTGACCTAAATCAATGAAAGTTATCTCGTTAAAATAAGACTGGGTCTCATAGTTGCTTTGGGAATCAACAGTCGTTAGTCCCAACGCCGGATTAACCATGGGGCACAGGCCCCAGGGCCCCCAACATTAGGGGCCCCCCACAAAAATCTCAGTCGCGCGCCTCGAGCATGGTCGGACCGAGGACTCCAACGGCCGGTGACCTAGTGACTGGGCCCTTCCGATGCTCCGAGGGCCCTTCATCGGAAGTCCCTGGGGCCCCTCCAATCCATGGTGTGTTGCGATCTACAAACTATTGTTGAGAATGGACATTCAAGATACATTCCCCAACGTTGAAGCCATACTGAGAGCATATCTGTGTACGATGATATCTAATTGTTTTGGGGAGAGATCTTTCTCCGAATTGAAACTCATAAAAAAGTGTCTCCGGTCTACGATGGGTCAGGATATGCTGGTGTATTTGGTTCGACTGGCCTCTGAAAGCGCACCATCAATGTCGAAGAAACATTGCAAAATTCGCCAGGGGCAAAGAAAGAAGAGCGCTCATCCATTGATCATTATCATTCAGCTCTATACCCGCCTAACTTGACTCCGTATATCGCGAATTATCCCCTAACTCGAACAAAATTCGTTGAACGAATATTTTCTCTCGTTTTCCTTTTATAAAACATCGCATAACTCGGAAACTGTAACTCGAATTATCGCATATAGATCGAACCAAATTTCCGGTACAACCCTTATCGAAGTCTTATTATTTACATCGCTTAACTCGAACCTATAAATAATGAATTTTGCAGGCGAGTGTGCCTTGGCAACTTTCCCAGAAACTTGAAGATTTGAAAAATAAACGCTTTTTGTGGCTTTTTTCTAAGGGTGTAACACGTGGTCTTTTATTGTCGTGAGATCTTCTATCGGACCGAACATCGCCTAACTCGAATTATCGTAGCACTCACATGGATTGGTCCACAGAAATAACGCCAGAATACGCTAATTTTGTGGAAGAATTTTATTATTTTCTGGGGGAGGTAAATGTAAATGGCTCCGACACAAGTACCTGAAATGCCAGGAAATCACGTTTGCGGCCTCCAATTTCTGAAAATTTCCTGGGATGAGAATTCCTCCGGGCCCCCCTTGCGGGGCTTGGGGCCTTCGGCGCTCGCGGTGACGGCATTGCCGGCCAAAGCCCCGCAGTCAGTGATCAGGAGCCCTCCACATGTTCCAGGCCCCAGGGCCCCCACCATGGTTAATCCGGCGATGGTCAGTCCAAACCAGACATTAAACTAAAACAAGCTTGGTTTACTTGCATGTCAAGAACACGAGATTTCACTTATCATTTAAGGAGTTGGCGTGGTCTACAAATATTGGGAGAAGGACTACTCTGTTCCTAAAATTATCCACTTTGATAGTCGTTTCAGACCGTGTTAGCTTACTCTTCTAGAACATTTGATACCACCTGTTAATGGAGGAAAGTTCACGTTGCTATTAATCTTTTGTGATTCTTCTGTGTTCTAAACGATAATTCAATCCGATTTGATTTACAGAGGCCAAACCGATATATACCAAAATAAGGAATTGAATTGGGTTTAATTGGTGGTGGAACAAGTTCTGTTCAAATACATTTCCTTACTAAATTTACTTGACAAGGTAACACATAACAGATTATATTATTGGTGTAATAATTCCAAACAAGGCAGCTTGTAAACCAACAAACCATGAAATCGACAATGGTTTTCTGGGACCGAAATCGACGATGCTAATTTTAATAGATTTGGTAACGTTATAATTCACATACAAAAAAAGGATTTCTTTTCTTATTTTTCTTTTTGTGCAAAGAAAGCCACCCGGTGATAATACTATTTAGTCCATTGTGTCATGTCCACTTAAATGTCATATAAAATAAAAGACGTCAGTTTTGAACTTTTAATGCAGTTAGATTGACAGAATACCTCCCTGCGGGCTTCTGTTTACAATTTAATCTGAAGGGTTGTCATGTTTTTTCCTGGGTTTTCACGATTCCACAGTTAATGTGACAATTGGTTATTGCGGAATAGATTGCCAGATTGATAAGTGGAAAATAGAAGCCGATAAGCACTCCTTTGCACTTTCTTGCATTCACCAGTGAGAACGCTGAATCCATAGAAGGCGGGACGAATGGTTTCAAGAGTAGTTTATTCGAAAGAGGATACGTAGGCATACATATACAATTTATTATTAGGAAAACTATAAGTGATTTAAGTGAATATGATACAAAACAAGCAAAAATGGTTATATGAAACTGTTCCCGCGACATATGAATCAAATTACGCTCCGTCGCAAGAAATACTCATGTTCAAAGCGAAGCGAATCAGCGACCAAGTGAGACTAGGACCACTATTTTGTCATGGCTTCTTGGCCGTGCCTTAGCACATGGTTAACGGTTTCTAATGGGAAGATGAAAGTTCTAGTGTACTCGTTAAGGTCATTTTGAGACCAAAATACAGTTAGATTTTAAGAATAAGCAACACCTTCCTGTCAAGTGGTAACTGGTCTTGGAAAATTCAAAACCGGGACATTCTACCTGAGACTAAAGTTTCCCGCCAAATTGATCTAAAGTTTGAAATGAATTTCCGAGAGTCACGAAATGTTAGATTTGTCAGTACATTTGCATTTGTGACTTACGGGTGTTGGGGTGGGGTGGATTACATGCAAAGTATACTGTCGGTCACATTGATTTCATTCAAAGCTCGTCCAATTTGTAATTGAATAGTCTAATTTAAACATAGCCGATATATCCAAATCAAATCAAAAACTAGTTTTTAATCAAACAACATTTTCAAAGTGCTGATAGCTTTATAATATCGATCCGTATCTGGAAACAAAGATACAGTCCTGAATTAATAAACGATATTTGCTAGACACATTGGCATCATATTTGTAAATATTGCATTACTTTATCGAACATTTGGTTAAATAACAGCTATTATTACGGTTACAAAAGTTCATAATGCTCTTTCTCATTGAAATAAATGGTGTTTTTTCTCCCCAGCGGATACTCTACTTCAATTAAATCAGTAATAAAACAGATTATAAAAGAAGAATAAATCTATATTAATGCAACACGCTTTAAATCGTTGGCTTTCGAATTGTGTTAAATTTGTGAAATCTATATTTGAAGCTGACAATATCATTTGAATAACTAAATATAGGGGTGTGTCTACGTGATAGACATGGTCTCGGTCGTCAATAGAATGAAGTGAAATGGATTTGATTCTTAAACGTCCTATTTTGTGCACTGACTAGGCTATGAGGGAGACCTTTTCCGGACAGCGAATTCCTACTGGCAAAGGTTCTTTTCAGGTACGCCATCAACTAGACACTGTCCTTTCCTTTCCAGGTCCTCCGTTCTTCACCACTGACAAGGAAGAAAAGCTGGAAAGTTCCGCCAACCCCGGAACCCGTGGTTGGCGAACCAGCGCTACATTCATTGACACACCGCGACTATCTTTGTCAAGGTAAACGTCTTGAAATGAAATATAGGACTGTGTTACCTTGACCCCGAGAAAGCCACATTAATGTGAAACATATTATAATATAAGACTGGGTCCCTACCTTTGGTTGGTTGCGATCCCATTCCACAAACTAAAACCTGTCCTCGACCCCTCGAAGAAAAAAGTCACCTACTTGAATGGTTGCTGTTGATGACAGGTCATGATCAAGGCACTCCCTGTCGTGCTCAAATTCCACAGCTCACATCTTTACTGTGGAAAAGGAAGGGGCATCATTCCCTAAACTGGAGACCATGTCGGCATGTTTTTGTATAGAGGTTGGTCCTTTCAGTTGCAGATACTTGATGGCTGTTCTATAGCTAATTTCAGGTGATTTCAATAGGTAGGCCCACAAGGTAGTCTTGTACGAAGACAATAATAACATTATATTTGTGGTTCTTATGTCTATGATTCATTCAATGATTATACATGTTGGTGGCAAAAGTTTTCATGAAAACACAACATTTATTCAAACGTTTTAGAGTATTCCACCGCGACCCTATAGAAAGCGCTCGGCGAATTTGGCTATATATAAACAACATAATCTTATTAAATGGCACCGAATGAAATTGATGAAATGATTGAGCTCCCGTGCGCAATAAAGGCTTTCATATCTGCGCTGAGTTGACGTTTGGGGTCGCAGAAAGACACACGTGCAATTATTCGTTTTACAAACATGTTAACACGACCAGGGGCGTGATGACCCATTCTTTCCATGAGGAAGAAGATCCCGCCCGGGTCCAAAAAAAAACAATAATATGTATATGTGTGTGCGGGTTAGGGGTGGGCTGGCAGTCCCTCCCAGTGCCACTGGGTAATATTGGGCATATCTGACACACGGTATATGTTTGACACTGGTTATATATAAAGCATTATGATTATGATACCACATTGTAACCGCTTGAGTTTTTGCCATTTGCGAGGGGCGAAATATTCAACGGGGTGCAACAATCCAAAACCATGACGCAAAGCTCGTCATTGCGTCCCTATCACTTAGCCCCTGAAGACGCCCAAAGGTGTTGTGATCGTCTGGTTAGCTAAAAATAGGAAAGAGTGTCATGCTTTGGGCAATCAGTATAAGCTTAAGTTTGCTAGAAAACCGGATATTAATTTTCATCTGATAAGTTTTAGTTTTACTGTTGTAATTTGCGTTACTACCACGGAGAAAGTTACAATGTTCAGTGAAGACTGAGAATGAACCATGATGGTGTTATTGCGATACTCTGTTTCAATGGGATTGGGTAACTGGACCAGATACTTAATCTGAACTGCTTGGAAAGAGAGAGGGGGTGGGGAAATGGGGTTTATTAATGACTGCTCTCTGTTAGTGACATTTTTATAGTTGTGCCACTTACCTGATTAAAGACTAGAAAGTCCAAGTAAAAACGTCGTTCAAAATTGGATTCCATAAAATTGTCACAATTGTGTGTTGTGTTTGTTCTGATGATTTCATTACGTAACGACGTGTTCACTGATTGAATACAGTCATCTCAAGGATATTTGGCCCAGTTTATTTTGACACTGTCAGTTGATTCATCATCTAATTGATCAACCTTGATTCAGTTTTAAACAGAATAAGATTTTTACTCAAAATCTACATTTACGCTTTAAAGAGGCATAGCGTATTGAAGGTTTATGTTGGTTGGTAAAAGAAAACTATTCAGTTTCGCGGGATATACTTAGTGCATATTCTAATGAGGTAGGGCGTAAAATGTCATATTCATGATGTGCGGATAGTTATCATATTCATAATATATTAGACTTTTATATGACACCAATCCCCAATTATATTACATTTCCAACTGATATCCTCTTATAACAACTATTTATCTTCACTAGGGCTTATCAGTAAGCTGAAAATCGTCTGTGTAGGTATCTGTTATAGCACTCTACTTCAGTCAATAATAACAAAGGTGATTTAAAATTATATCTGGAATATGTTGAATGCGTAGACATTGTCCCTTATTTACGTAAGCCCAGTCCAGGCCCGTAGCTAGCCGGGGGGGGGGGGCTATACCCCTTGGGGAAAATCGGCTCCCTCAATGTGCGCCAAATGATGCAATACGAGACCAACGACCAAGGTCTCCATAATAGTATGGGCGTCACATAAAGTTGAGTGACATTGGTTGGGCTCCCATAACGATATTGGCGCCCAACCAATGCCAATATCGAGTAAGACCACACGATTAACACCACAACAGAAGGGGCGCCTAAACGGCTTGATTTGTGGGGTGCCTTATCCCGGAGAGGCGCCTATATTGATATGATTGGTGGGGCACCTTATAATGCTGGGCCGCACATAGTGCATAATACCGAATCAGATTGGTTGGGCGCCCACAACTAGATGAATGAGGCGCCCAAAACGGCATGATTTGCGGGGTGTCTTAGTCAAAAGGGGCGCCCATAATGGCGAGATCATTTGCGCCCATAATGCCGAGATCATGACCGCCTATATATAATGCTAGTGAGATTGGTTAGGCGCCCAAAACGGCGTGATAATTTTCTAAATTCAAACGGCATGTCTTGTGGGGTGCCTCATCCCAGAGGGGCGCCATAATGCCGAGATAATGGGAACCCATAATATAATGTTTGTGAGTTTGGTTAGGCGCCCATGAATGAATTGGGCGCCCAAAACAGCTTGATAATCTTCAAAATTCAAACGATATGATTTGTGGGGTGCCCCATCCAGGAGGTGTGCCCATGCATAATGCCAGTGAGATTAGTTAGACGTCCACGAATGCATTGGGTGGCCCAAACAACTTGATCTGTGGGGTGCCTTATCCCGGAGAGGCGCCCATTATGACATGAATTGCGGGGCGCCTTAAAAAGTTGGGCCGCGAATAGTACATAATGCTAAATCAGATTTGTTGGGCGCCCCCAACTTGTTCAATGAAGCTTCGAAAACGGCATGATTTGTGGGATGCCTCATTCCAGGGACGTGAAATATAAACGATTGATTGGAATTCGACTCGGCCTTATAAGTGAGACTATATCAGACCACCTACTGTCTCGGGGACTGGAATAGCAAGAAAACGCCTGCAGTCTATGTGAACGATCTGAGCAGCTGTGAATTTAATTAAAGAAAAAAGGGAACGAATAACTATTAATGATGTTTATATTGCATGTAATTAGAGCATGGCTAAACACAATGTTATATCCCCTCTTTAACACTTTTCTTACGGCATGTTGAGATTAAAACTATTCTCTTCGGGCTATCAAGTAGAGAACGTCTGTAGTTTAGATGTCATATTATTGATATAAAGATATGAAATACTGATGTCTGAAAGAATACACGGTTGACTGCCTGACATTATCTAGTAATAGACGTGATAATAATGATCACAAAAACTCTCTGAGACTGGTATAGACCATACATTTATAAAAGAATTATGAGTAAATATAGACGACCAGTGGACATGAGATATCACATTAAGCTGCGGTGGCTCAGTAAGTGAGACATTGGCCATAAAAGTTCATCGGTAGTTCCCTCTTGTCAGTGGTGCTGGGCAGGGGGCAACGTATAGTCGTTCGGATGAGACGAAAAACAGAGATCACCTGTAGACATTGATGTGAACGTAAAAGAACCCCTGGCAGCTATATAAGAGTAAACCATTTCGCCGCTTTCCGGGCAAAATTTGTCTCATAGCACACTTTATGCCGCATGACGCATTGCTGTCTTCATTAACCCAATCGGAGCAGAACAGTGGGAAGCCAAAACCCATTTCATATCGTATTAAAATTTCTTACCAGTTAATATAAGACGTTTTACATAAAATTCTTTCAAATGTCTGTATGAGAAATTGGGGCTATAGGTAATGATGGTATCTTAACTTCCTGGTAATCTTTTTAAAATATACCTTTCGATGGCATCCACTCATTACATATCTGAATGGCATAAACCATTTAGATTTTGTGTTGTTCTCTTTTGCTAAAAAAAACACCATAGGAGTAGGGTTGAACATGACAAAGAGTAGGGTTACCTGCCTAACCTCGTTGGCTTACGCCTTATTTGCGTAGTTGTACCATATGTGGAATATACAATGGAGATCAAACCTGTGTTAAAATAATATTTCGGACATTATATTACTAACACGTAATTTATATTCTGTAATTACGTATACCACTGGGGTGACCGAGTTGTCTGTTAATAAAGTGGTTCCGAAATAATATGTAATGTATTAGTTGCAAAATAACCCAGTTAGTGTTCAATGAACATTAAGAAAAATCTCTACATATACATGGCGATTTACTAAATCGGTCGGATAGTTTCAAAATCCAAGGTGTAAAGTTTGATAGTTCAAATGAACGATTCTTTGACTTTTGGAATGGTGTAGAATTGGGTTTAACGTCTCATCAACACACATAGAAGAAATAAGTCACTAAATGAAAACAGTTTTAAGAGAGGTTCAATATGTTCAGAAAAACAGTATTACATAATGTAAATGGTATTTTATTAGTCGTGTTTGCTTGGGGTTTCGTCTATACTTCTATATTTTGGAGCGGGCGGGCGGCTGGGTTGGAGAGGGCGGGGTGCATCCTCCATGACCTTTTGATTTCATAGCTGGAATTAGTAACCGGTGTTTTAAGCGTAGCAGGGACTTCTAAAACTATCTGTCTTGTAGGAGGTCCTCTTGTTCAACTGTTTTGCCTTTTTCTTGAAATTCAGGTTGAATTAACCTCATTCTGTGCTGTATTTCTTATGTCGCTGTAAGACAGTTGCCCGTTCATGTGATTTTGTGTGATGTATTAATTTTCTGTTGTTTTATGTTTCGTTGGTCTTTGTTATCCATTTGGATTATCCGATACTGAAGTTTCTATAACACGAAGACGTTTAGATGTTAGATATTAATGGGATTCCTGTGTATAATAATTGGTACGGTATCGACAGAATACTGATATTTGATAGGAAGCCGGGGGCTAAAAGTTTAATGGGCAATATAATGTTATCACAAACATCTTCCTCTGACACCTCCAGTGAACATAGCCGGTATTGGTTCCTTTTAGCGATCCAAAGAATAGAATAACTGGTATAGGATCCAGTACACTACCTCGAGAGAATATAAATAACGTGAGAGACAGATATTCACCACTGAGTATTACAATAGACTATACTCATCAATATGCTTAACACTTTCTCCAATCATTGCAATCTCCTTATAGACTCACAGTCAGGGAATTGATAGCCCGATAGTTGTCAAAGCACCCTATAAAAGACAGCGGCCATGCTATGTGTTGTTTTGAAGGGTTAGCGTCAAATAACCACATGAATACACTTTGACATTCCTATTAAAAGTTGTGAAAGTTTTTTCTATTATATTCTGGCTTTCGTCGGATAACTGTTGGGTTTTCCATTAACACACAATTGAGTTGGCCTACCCCTATAACACGCAGTTCATTTCCTGTTCACAAACAATATTATTCAGTAATATTTATCCCAAATAAAACCACCCATCCCATACATATTTGGGTTTCGATGTCTGCGATATCACTTCGATGGAAGCGGGCTTTAAATAAAGCTATTTCAAGCAATAAAAAATTCTATCTGAGTTTAAGGGTCTTCGATTTTAGTTGTATGCACACATTTTGTGACACATTCACAACATATAGTTAAACAACTGATAAAGATGGAAAGCAGACGCTTTTATTAAAATGTCGCCGATGGCTATACGACAAGAATTCAATGAGAGAACATTTGGAGACCGATCACCAGAGGAAAGAATTACATGTAATTACGGTATTGTATCGACTTAGCTGGTTATACGGAAATTATTGCAGGATTTTCACTCGACAGACAACACACAAAGGGCCCGCTAATGACTTACTGAGAAGAACCAGTCTTCGCTCCATTTTGTTCCACTCTAGTGTTTCTGTGTGAGTAGTCGACCTTGTTGAACATCTATACGATACTGATTGGATGAAATGAAGCGTGTCGCGTTAATACAGAATGTCTTTAGTTGTTAAATATTAATGTAATTAAATTTTTTATTTATGGTTCCTCGGTAATTAAATTCTGCTTGTTCAGACGTGCATCACAAGATTTATCTTAGGTTATACTATTGTTTTTGCACTAAATTTGTGTGTTTGCTTGTGTATGTGTGATAGAGAAGGTGTGTTATCGTGGGTCTGATTCACGATTGTTCTTGAATTTTGTCCCGACAGTGGATTTACGACATTACGCCTACTTATTTCCGTATTCCATATACCCATAGTTATTTTACGGGCGGTTTGTGCGTGACAAGGAGTAAGCGATATTGCCTTCCATTAGACGGTTCTTGTCTGGATACACCTATAGATAACTTATTGCAATAAAACGATAATATAATACAAATCCCCAAATGACCCGGAATGGGCTTGATGCTGGATCACCGTTATAGAATGTTCGTCAGGATCTTCCAGCTGAGGTTCCAGTGGTAGTGCACGGTGGGAAGGTAAGAAATGGTACCAAAAAACGTAGTCCACTCGTGGTATGCGTCTTCATGCAACCTTTGGTAGTTGGAATTATATGAACAATAGCAGGAACGCAGATATTCTGACGAAATTGATATCATAGTACACGTTAAAAGTCATTTTAATTTATGTCTTAAAGATAAACCTGACCCTGATGTCAGTGGGAGGCCATGGCATGTCCTCTGCTTGGCCCCGTCTGCAATAATTTTTAAAAAGATTTAAAAATATTTATGATATGTTTCGGTAATGACTACCTTCTACCGTGACTAAATCCCTACATTGCCACTCGGTCATAAACTTGCATGCTGTAAAGTCCGAGTTATTTCTTACAAAACACATCCTGCTGTAAACCTACTTTATCAGGAGATATCGCTTTACATGAATTTGATTGGTCAATCGAAAAGGAACTACTTTCTTTTTTTTTTAAAGAAACCACTTATTTTAAATAAAAGGTGACTTCTTTTTTGTTAAAAAGACACTATTTTTATTTAATTGACCTTGAAGGAAATACTGGGTCAATATATATGACTTTGCAATAGCAATAGCTAAACTGCTGTCAAAAAACTGAAGTATTACTACGCTGTCATGTATTTAGACTCAGTAAAAGTGAAATCTATATCAAAGAATTATATTTATTTATTTGTGCATGTAAGAACGGATTGGGTGATAAATAAAATCTCCAACTCGTGTTTTTTTATATCAAAAAATATCAACACTCGTTTTGGCGATGACCAGGATCTATTTATCTCGGCGACCAATGCACGAAACGCTGCCAGGCTGCATCCTATTTCTCAAAATATCGTGGCGAAAATATTCATTCACTTTAATTTACTCACTCTGTTTGACACTTTCCTCTCTGGTCGTGGAGAGAGATAAAGGGGGTTTAACGTCCGAAGTCGTTCGTATGACTTTTGACGCGATCTCCCGGTATCTGGTCAGATCTATTTATCTCGTCATACTGCCAGACTGCAATTCCGGCAGTCTGTTTTTCAATAATTTCTGGTGGAGACCCTCCATATCCAAGTTGAAGCTTGCGCCTTTGCCCCTTAATCTTGACTTTGTCCCGCCAACCTAGCCCTGGTGTCAGCGAGCCGTCATGACACGAACTATTACCGTTCGTTAAGGTTAGACCTAACCATTGTGTTAGTGGGAGGTTATAGCATGAACTATCATCAGACCTAACCTTGGCGTCTATCAGTAAAAAAAAGATAAAATAAACTTAATCATGTGTTCAAACTTCACCATAATACTATATTCTTCTGCATAAATTAAGCAAGTTAGGTAATTTGCAATATTTTGTAAAGATATGTATTTTTGATCAAACAAAGTATTTTTGTGAAGTTTGAACATGACTGGGTTATTTTTAGCTATTTCAGACGCCGGTATTAGGTCTAATCTTAACAAACGATGTCTATACTCTCAGCGATGTGTTAATGCTGGATGAATGTTGTATCAATATGGTATGATTTTGACACTAATTGTACGAACATAAAGCTGTTTAGAGTAGAAATGTCATCATGTATTGATTTGGTATTAAGAGATGTATTATAATGTCAGGGTAAATATGTTGTATTATAAGACTCATGCATGTTTTCTATTAGCTTTTATAGAATGCCATTCTTCTAGTTTATACTCTTATATCAACTAAAATGGAATGGGATGGGTTTTAATGTCTCCTTTTGAGATAAAAAAAAAGATATTTTTTTTTTATTGGAATGCAATTCGATTTCTTACTGTTCTTTTACGTCCTTCTTGGTCAACACCGAATACAAACACTGGATGCTGTAGTCGAGACTCATATTATATGAATACGAGGAGTGGGTGGGGTCTAATATGCTTGTCTTTTTTCGAATAGTAGGTGAATATGTGGTAATTTTGGAAAGGCCTTTTATAAAATAGTAATTCAACTGGACTAAAAGGTAGTCATAATATTATAGTCATAGATAAAGCCACTGTTGAGATCTAGTTGATATCGTGTTCCCCAGTCGACATTGTCAGCTGAAATTAAAACTGAAATTAGTAAAACAGCCCGATTTCCACCGAATCTTTCCAACACAAATCTTTTATATAAAATGTACGAGGCTCCCTTGTGTCATTTTCGGGGTACCCCTACCGTAAAAACCTATGACTGAGAACCCAAATATACGAATTGGCATTACTCTATACTGTTTCGTCATAAGTAGCAGATTTGGTCATTCTCTCATATATAGAAATACCTAGTGATGTTAACTGGTCCCTTACATTAATTTAACCAATCTGTTTCACAGAGAATAATATTCACTGCGGGATCAGTTTGCAATTTAACATCTACCCCTATGCCACAATCGAAAACCCAAATTTACGAATAGGCGTAACCATTTTACTGTTTCGTGATAAAATAGAGTATATTCGGTGTCTGAACTTATGTTTTTAGATCAATATTTCATAGAATGAGGAGTGCTGTCATCTAAATGTTTTCGAAGACACATGTGGTTGCTTTTTATTAAATGAGCAACGTTTGCTAAATACGCGTCAATATCCGTTTGCTTGGTTATAGTTTGCATCAGATGTTCAGTTATACATCCGTAGAAAAGACAAAATTTCAATACATGTGACTGCTAATTTTAGTGATGAATTGGGGTTAAAAGTGAGTGAGACTTGACATATTGTGCAAGCATCTGCAGATGTTTATGTCGACGTGGTCTATATCTTTTGATACTACAGCTGCAAATACAAACATCTGTCCACAAAGACTTTATTTTCATACGATTTAGTTTGTGTATGATATAGTTTGTCCCAAGAAACTCCTGGTGTCTAGATATGTTTCCTGGTATTGTTTCTTCGCGCGTCCAATGGGTGTGATAGAGCATCGAGGATCCATGTCATTGGCAAAAGAAATGTTGTTCCAAACACTTGTTAAAGGAGGCATTGTAATAATAATTCTAGATTGGCAATAACAGGTTTATGTTCTTATATAATATAATGTTTGCACCGTATATAATTCCTAAAATTCTGCATTGGTCTGTCTTAGAGGCGGGCGCGCTTGATAAATAAAGGTAATCTACAGGCATGCAGCAATAAGTCTCTGAAACAGTAATTGTGGCTTTTCTCATTGTATTGACAATAAATGATGGAGAGGCCTTCAATTGTGTGTATCAACTATAGACGATCAGTAGTTAAGACAAACAAACCGACATTAAATCGAATAGCTTTACCTTTAATACAGCATGAGCTGAATAAACGTCCATTAAGCTGCTTAAACATAATAATGGAAATGGTTTTCCATTGAGCTGGAATGCGGTTTATTCTCCTACTTCGATACAGTAATCAAATACTTTACAATTTAAGATATTAAACTGTGCGTATTGGTTTTAACAGTAGAAGCAAACCGGGGGACCTGGAAGGAAAACCACGAGGTCTGGCATTCAAGCCTACTCCTTGTCACGCAAAAGCATGGGGTCGAAACATTGTCACCTGACTCGATGAAAAATGAAAGACTTTTTGATCTAAATCGCATACGTTATGGCCACATACATAATATTTAGAAACTTTAACTGAGCAACACACACCTGCAAGGTAAAATTAATATACTACTTTCTGTAATAGAGTATTTAATAGAGTTTAATAGAGAATGGGTTGGTTGGTACGAAAATTGAATTATTATTCTAAGATACACAGGAGTCTTTGTTAAACTCAGTGTAGACCAATGTAATCTTTGTTCCGATTTGAATAATTTTTCAATAATTTTTAAAACTATAAAAAATATTTCAATGTTTGTGTTTGGTGTAAATATCAATATTCAACCTACATACTGGTATGGTACTATATAGGAGATTATAACTCAGTTTAATATACTTTATATTGTATGAACGATAGAGTTATCAATTCTAAATAATCGGAACGATTCACTAACTACTTAAATAATTGTGTTTAATATGTCTTTCTGTTTTTGAAACAAACCAGATGCAGTAAAGAAATCGTCTTTAAGGTGAAATCACCGATTTCCAGAATCAATAACGTACATTTTAGAATAAATCTTTTTCCCACAATGTCGTGCGGAGTAAGTGATTTGGCGGCCAACAATGGCGTTAACTTCTCGCTCTCTGTCATATTACATCCAATCTGCTCTTCATTTTCAGCGAAACTTGTAATTCTTTGAGGTTTTTGTCTCTTGTTGTCCCGGCAACCACGCGTCTGCAAAATATTACATTTAATGACATTTCAATGAGTCTTTCAAAAGAAAATGTCATTCCTAAATTTAAATGAACGCCTTGGATGATCTTTATGTAATTGCAGGCGATTCGTATCAAGTGGAAATTAAACATTGGATTCTTTTCAGTCCCATTCCTTGTCAGTGTAAATCGTATTATAGACTTACAAATGCTTCAGCGTAATGGCTTTTTTCTTATAGCCAAGGTCTGTATGACCTCGTGATGGTCTCTGGGATTGATTTTACACAATTTAAGAATCATTATAGAACCATTGTCGATTTTTTGCTCACTCTCTCTGAAATGATGGGTCGCCATTATCTTCATGGATGGGAAGATTGCAATGTTTGTTCCACAACTTGCAATAATAATACATAAGGGTTGAAATAGTTCATGGTGAAAATTTCTTGGGAAGTATTATTTGTTGCCCGGAAATTGACTTTTTTGATTTCCCGTCATTGGTTTTCATCACCACCTTTTTTCGTGCACGGAAAAATGTCCGCAATATCATACATGAGATGACGTAAAAATGGTTTCTCGTCGTTTTACTGTAAATTCAACCGTAGAGATTACGTAAATTTTGCGTTAGATCAACATTTTTCACGTAAATTTTAAGATAGATTAACGTATAATCTCCGACGTGAAAGTAAAATCTCAAGCAACAAAATCGCAGGTGAAATTGTCAAAGAAAGCAAGAGAGATAGATGGATTCAAGCATAAAACGTCAGAAACACAAAGGGCATACAAAAGCTGGAACGTCCAGTGACCACCTAGAGAATATTTCCAATGATTTGTGAAATACTAATTGGTATGTACAGGCTTGGTAACTGTGTGTGTTTCAGTTTAAATTAAAGTTATTGTTTTTACCAGGGAGAATTATTTTAGACATCTCAACCACGTGGGTTTCCCCCGAGCACTCCGGTTTCCTCCCACTGCTAAAGACCCCTACACGCGCAAGCGAATTATTGAAATAAAATGAAACCATATGTTAGTCTCAAAATGACATAGTTTGTGTCGAGTGGACGTTAACACCCTCTCTCTATATATATATTTCAGAAATATGATATTTTGCTTCATGTTGTAAAAAAAAATATAGAGAAGTTGATTTAATTACGATAGTCGGAATTCCTGTTATGAGATTCTTAATTATTTATACTTCCTTTATTCTAGAAATAACGTGTATCATACCCTGCAGATGCATCACACAACTTTTGTACTCCGTGTAAAAATATATTTATAGACAGGAAGATTGATGATCAACACCTAGTATGTTTTAATGAAAACAGACTAATTTGAAATGATATAATATTTGTTAAAAGAATGTGCACGAAATTACAGAATCGGTAAAAATAATTGGTAGGCTTACTGCCTTTCTTTATTATTATCGCAGGCATGCAATGCACCACTTCTGGTCATTCAACGCGCACATGGGTCGGTTGGTCGGCAAGTCTGAATATTAAGGCCATCTGCAGATTTAGTCAAGGTTCTCGATATGTAAATAGGGTTAGGGTACGTGATTCAATCTGTTTCACAGCGTTAATGCGAATGGCGTCTTTTATCTCTGTCCAAGATGACTGAACTTTAAAAGGTCAGACTGTTAGGCCTATGGTTCTATAAGTGACGTCACATCATAATGTTTACCAACAAAGCAAGTTTAAAAACACAATATATATGAAGAATCTTTAATCAATCATAAACGGCGTTCAGTTCAACAAGAAAATAATCCAAATACTCCAAATCAAACAAACTGAAAAAACATCAAATTGATGGTCGAACGTATTAATATGAATTGGTACGGGCAGAATTATATTTTATTTACCCATTTTACACCTCCGCGTACTATTTTCTGTACTTTTTTTATCCTAAATATGGACTATTTTTTATCCAGATATACTTCAGACACCTTTATTTTTTTTTTAATACTTTCAAAAAATGTTTTAGAATTTAATTTGTCGGAAGAAAAAAGTTAATATTCTGACTCATTAAGTCGCAACGATGTCATCTTTATCATTGACTGTAGCGGACAAGCGGATATTGACTGTGGATCATTGTGCACGTGATTGTTGACGAAATTGTGGGTTAGGGTTTCTAATATTTCCAAAAAATGTTTTAGAATTTAATTTGTCGGGGGAAAAAAGTTAATATCGCAACGACGTCATCTTTATCAGTGACTGTAGCGGCCAAGCGGATATTCACTGCGGATCAGTGTGCACATGGTTGTTGACGAGATTGTGGGTTAGGGTTTCTAATACTTCCAAAAATGTCTTAGAATTTAATTTGTCGGGGGGAAAAAAGTCGCAACGATGTCATTTTTATCAGTGACTGTAGCGGCCAAGCGGATAATTACTGCGGATCACTGTGCACGTGATTGTTGCACTCGGCTTGCCTCGACAGATTCCGAAATCTAGACTCGGCTGTATGACGAATTCCGCCATATTGGAACTACTTTAAAGGTCCCGGATGAAACATGGTTGCGCCACGCGCCTCTGATCGTGGGTTGTGCCCATACCGAACACAAATTAGCGACCCATTCGGCTAGCGACCTATACGACCGATCCAGCTGGCAACTTGTTCGTTGGCAACCTATTCAGAATAAAGACAGCAGTCACCCAAACTCATCTATTTTTATATTTTTATCAACAAATAAAATCCAACGTTACGTCTATCAAATGAAGGTAGAATATATTATTTTCTATCCATTCCTTTAGCTCAGAATAGAAGTGTAATTTCGACATATATATTCTGAAAGGTAATTGAATAATATTAGCAACACTTGGCACAATCATATCAAAGGGGCGCTCTCTCATCCTAAACGTCGCCATTTTTTTTCAATATTTTAATGTGAAAGAACGGTAATATTCCGAGTCAAAATTCGGACCATCGTATTGAATTCTGAGCATCCAGCTATAATCGGAAAGGTAACTTTGGGCGACTGTTGTCTTTATTCTGAATAGGTTTCCAACGAACAGGTTACCAGTTGAATAAACTAAAAACATACTTATGGAAAAACAGCTACTGATTTATTTAGGCGACGTTTCGAAGAGTATTCTCTCAATGTTTCAGAAACGTCGACTAAATAAATCAGTAGCTGTTTTTCCATAAGTATGTTTTTAGTTTATTTATCTGCCCAGTTACTAAATGCCTCTTAAAGAAGGTTACCAGTTGGATCGGTCGAATAGGTCGCTAGCCGAATAGGTCGCCAATTTGTGTTTGGTTGCGCCCACGGCGTCAAGTTTTCCTGTTAAAGTAAACCGGTAGCCGCATCGCAAATGTCACTCGGCAAATTTCGACAGATTCCGTAAACTACATCTAGTCTCGGTTGTATGAGAGTAAGTGGTATGTACCTATGTCCATACATTTGCGATGCGGCTATCGGTTTACTTTAACAGGAAAACTTGACGTCATTGCACAAATTGGGAACCTATTCGGCTAGCGACCTATTCGACCGATCGAGCTGCAACCTGTTCGTTGGAAACCTATTTAGAATAAAGACAACGGTCGTCTTAACTCATCTATTTATCAACCAATAAAATTCAACGTTATGTCTATCAAATGAAAGTAGAATGTATTATTTTTTATCCATTCCTTTAGCTCAGAATAGAAGTGTAATTTCGTTATTATCTTACAGCTGGGTCGGTCGAATAGGTCGCTAGCCAAATCGGTCGCCGTGTTTCACCCGGCACCTTTAAAGTAGTTCCAATATGGCGGAATTTGTCATACAGCCGAGGTTAGATGTAGGTTCCGGAGGTTAAGGAATCTGCCGAGGTTTGCCGATTGTCGCAAATGTATGGGCGTAGGTACATATCACTTAGTGTCATACAGCCGAGATTAGATGTAGGTTCCGAAACCGGAATCTGTTGAGGATTGCCGAGTGGTGATTGTTGGAGAGATTGTGGCTTAGGGTTAGCAGATCCCGAGTTCGGTCGTGATGATGGCCGTTAAGTTAAAGGCTATTTCATGGATTTTCCTGTCGGGTTCTCCTTGTCAGTGTTACAGGACGGAGGGCCTGGAAAGAAATGGAACCTTAAACCTTGTCGCGTGTATACCACGGGTATCCCGATTTGAACAGAGTCTCGAAAATAAAAGTTTGTGTACGTATGGTATTTTAGCTCCAAAATATAGAGGATACCTTGTGTCAAAGTTTCAGCTCAACATATTGAGTCGTTTGGGCTTGAACGTCGAAACTGTTTATCCGGACACGTAACCTTTTACGATTTTGGATCAGTTTTTTCGTTGGGTGACTTGATAATCGATTTCCGTTCCGAGGTCCATACAATGAATGTCTTGTATTTGATAACGTAAGGTAGATTTCACCTACACATTATTTTATAAAATTAAAGCAAGTTTTTTTCCCAGAAACCACATAATACAGCTTGGGACACCAATCTCTATTTCCAGATGAAGACTGGAAGGTTAAACTTGTTTGAAAACGTATCACATATATTGAGTTTCTTGCTCGGCACTGAGGTAGAGGATTTTAGGGGATTTTAACACAAAATTAAGCAGTTTTATTCTCCAACATATTATCTGGATTGGCCCTTTAAAGATGACTGGTAGTTCCGCAATAAATAAAGATAAGCCACCGACACTGCTGCTACCAGGCCAAGACATTCTCCAGTGTACACAACATGGCATATTCACACCATCATTCAACCTTGTTGGTGAAGAAAAATAAGTTGTTAAACCCCATTTTCAATTCCCTGGAATTTTACAGAAGTTATTAACCCAACGAACTCGGTTTCTTCTTATCACCCTCCTTTCGGCTATCATTTCCACACAGAGTTTTTTTTTATACATTTGAATACCACTGTATAAAGCGTATTGAACACTGTCAATATTATTGTTGGATCACAAGTCGATATTACCTGCCTTGGGCTAAATCATATCGTATCTGCACATTCTCCCTTCTATATTTACTCGTTATTGCCAATTGTTCTGTTTGATTGGCAGATATTTGACACC
Organism: Patella caerulea; assembly: GCA_036850965.1. Taxonomy (NCBI): domain Eukaryota; kingdom Metazoa; phylum Mollusca; class Gastropoda; family Patellidae; genus Patella; species Patella caerulea. The sequence goes on along the minus strand of JAZGQO010000001.1, from coordinate 39,545,083 downwards.
ATTCTCTGGCTAGGAATAATGATAAATCAAGATATAAACTTAAGTACCAAATAGAAAAAGTCTAGTGTTTCGGTGGGATGAAAAACCGATGTGTCATGTGCCATTATCAGCACCCATATCCTGTTAATCTGGACATCGCCGCAAGGATGTGGGCGGTCAATTCATGACCTAATTGGAATTAAGTTGACATTAACCCGGATGATGCCTACAATGCCTACAATATGTTCTTAAAATGAAACTATTAAAGTATTTGTAGGTCAAGTCTTTAACTTACAGATACATTCCCGTTTACAAACGTTGTGATTTGAGGATATATTTGGACTGAAAACATTTCAACACTTTGTATTCGCTGGGGATACCTATAGCTATAAGTATGCTGTTGTTAGACGCAATGTCTGTCAACTTAGCTTCATTGTGGGAGGGACCAATTTTTTTAGAATGTAATTTATCATTATTTACTGTACATTTACCATACATACGTTGACACCCCTCAATGTTCCCAAAACCGCCTAACCATTTGATCAAGAAATAACAACCACTTCATTACACAAAAACCTGGCAACAAACAGTAGGGTTGCCAGTTAGTGAGCGTTTTTAGGGTAATCAAGTATCAAGTATTTTTCTAGTCAGATTGGGTGTCTATACTTTCCATATGTACCAGATTGGATAAATGATTTTCTGGAAAAGTATCTTTAATATCATCCACAGTCTTCGACATTGAAAACACGAATTATTTGTCAATTTAAATCAACATTGATGTTGTTATCTTACCAGGAAAAGATGGGCTTCTAATATCCAATATTTAAGACAAAATAAACATTTACCATTACGTATCGCAGCCATTTGTAACAACGGACATATTTCACAAGTCATGTGAAACCTTGGCGCCATATTCTTATCTACTACTACTACCTGGTGTTTTAACGTCCACTTCCGCACAAGAGCATGCTCAATAAATACTACCGGTGTAGACTGGAATAACCAGACGTTAAAGACGTTCGATTGAAGCTTCTGGCGTATTTCGCCGACCATAACTTATTTTAATTATATGCGTTTCGACCACTTTCCTTTTGTGTAACTTGCTAGGTCCCAAATATAAGCGATTTAGCTCCTTTAAGCATTCCTTTCCAATTCGAACAAACGATCCTTCTAATATATTAATTTATACCGCTGAGCGGAAAGCTTACCAGAAAAAGCAATGGTTACCAGACAAGAAACATACACCCACCAGCAAAATTTTCATCCGAGCCTATATAGTTTAGTTTTTAGTACATTCCAAACGATCAATAGGAATCTTCTTCTTTTTTTCTTGCAGAGTCAAGCAACCTATAAAGATTTCATAAAGATGAGATGAAAATTGCACTTCTAATGTCTTATCAGAGTTTCGTTTTGAGGGTAACACTCTGAACGTCAATAGGATTTTTCCTATCACATACATGTACGTTTCAAAAAGGTTGGAGTTGATATTTTGGCCTCAACATTTCGTTGCGGAGGGGATATTACTCAGATAGTGGTTAGGGGTGGGGGGCATACATCTAAAATCAATCGGATTCCTCCACCTTTTACACAGAATTGTTTTTAACAATATCAGATGACAATTGTAGTAATTAGAGTGTGGTTGTATAACATATTATCATGTGTTTGTGATTAAGTGGGTTCTCAATAGTGTCTCTCGGCTTCATTAGGGTGTATGGGTGGATATAAGAGTGGCACAAGAGATACTTATATCTGAGTATAATTTAATTAACGGATGGCCTATTTCTAGAAGAATGCGGGCTAAAAGAAAAACAATGTAGAGATGATATCAGCGAAGTTAGTGTTATCTATTGGGCAAACCAATTAATTGATTAATATCTTAAAGATATCCTCGACTGTCGTCATCCTAAATACACAATCATCGATTGACAACATCCTCAAACTTCCGAGTAAATTTATATTTGCTACAAAATACATTATGCATGTACCCCACACCCTCCCCCTTTTCACTGTCAAATATTCCACGCGCCTTTCAGAAATCTTGCATACGACACTGTGTAGGTAGTCCTACTTTAGCGTTCACTGTAATATTTATTTTTCTTAGTAAGTAGAAAGAAAAGATAATATTTTTATAGAAGAGAGTTATTGTGATGGCAAGAGTAGATTAACTTGCGGATTCATATAATGGAAGTTTTATTGCTGCCTCACGTTTTTCTATTGATTGCAGATTCGGTCTCGAGAGAATTGTCTGGCTTCGAGAACGAGCTGTTTGTATTCTAATGATCTCTATAAAACAATTTATTCATAGAAGTTAGCTGACCTGGACTACTCCAGCCACGTGAATGTGTACATCATTGCTATTATTTAGATCTCGATGTGTCAATTTTCGATAAGATTTTTATTGCACTTTTTCATCGCCAGCTTTGTTAAAATTATGACATAGTTTATGAATTGTCACCACATTCATTTCAATCTCTTTATCGCCGTAGTAAAGATTATATTTGGTCGTTATATATTTTTTCGTCTATGTGATTTCTCGGTATCTGCAGCTCATTATTATTTTTTCTATACGGGTTTAAATTTTGGGTTTGAACGATATAGATTGAAATGTATGTATATATTGAGGGGATCATTAATCACTGCTTTATGTCATTGATGATATTTTGGGACATATTATAATGTTGACTGTTAATAGTGATGATTAACAGGGTTTCATTTTTTTTATTCAAACCAACATGACAATGACTTTGTTTACTGCATAAAGTTCAAGGTTGGTTTTATCGTCTGACTTTAGTTTTGATGATGGGGGCTATGCAGAAATTTCAATCGCTTAAATTTCGGTTCATAGTGGATCAATGTGACTGAAGTTTTCAGCAAATTACCTTTAGATTATCTAGTTTTTAACTATAGTGAGAACTACCAACTTTGTATCTAAACTTTTATAATGTATCTTTAACTTGTGAAAACAGTCTCACCAATCTGTAAATTACAGTACATAATTCTAATTTTTTCTCGCACCAATCATGCGCGTTAGTCATCGTTGCTTAAAGTGGTGAGTAATCGATATCTTCCTAGTTTAGGAAAGCAGGGAATTTAATTGATGTTAATATTTTGTTGTGATTTTACCTATAGGTCATTTTCCGACAAACATATAAGTGGGTGGGGCGATTGTTGCATTTCGGCCACCACTTTTCCAAACGGCGTCGATGGCAGTGCCGGACTGGGCCCACCTGTACACCTGTCCGTGACAGGTGGGCCTAAGCTCATTAAAAAAAGTGGGTCTAAGCCTATAAAGAAAACGGGTTTGCGGGTGTCAATTTCCATAATTTTCCCGAGGCGAGGGGGCCCCATACCCCCACAGATGCTCATGCGGCTTCGGCGTGCTAGTGACGCGCCTTCATCGCGTACATGTGTGGGTCCAAACTGATCCCGCAGTGAATATTCGCTTGGCCGCTACAATCACTGATAAGCATGACATCGACGATTAACTTTTTTACTCCGACAAATTAAATTCTCAAACATTTTTTTGAGGTAAAAGAAAAATAAATAAAGACGTTTGAAGTATTTGTAGTTAAAAAATATTTCCTATTTAGTGTAAATGGGTGTTAAAATGAGTAAAATGCATCATTTTGCCCGAAGCAGTTAGGTGTTAAATAAACATTGCACGAGCCGTTGGGCCAATGACTGACGCTGTCTGCAGTCAACGCACGTGTTGTGGACATTCATCTGTTACAGAGTTAATTCGTAAGTAATTCTCTGTGAAACAGATTGGTGTGGGTCGTGGGCACTGGTCGAGGGAGTCGGGATGGTTGGGTAGCAGCGTGTGTGTCACCTCTTCTCCGAAATAGAAATATCAATATTTTTGTGCCCATTTTTGTTTACACAAGAGTACAGACAATAACTCTGATAGCAGGTTTGTCGTGATTCGAGTCCATGCAGTGCCCATTTCAAAAGTTGTCGACCGAAGAATAAATTAGTGTAAACTCTATATTAAATCTGCCTGTCATGCTTCAAAAATAAATATCAATAAGGTCATATTAACTCCTTTTGACAAAATAGGTTTATAAAGCACGAAATCGTTGGTATACTGTATTTACTTCGATTATCCTTGATATGCTCAACTCAACTTAGATGAAGGAATGAAAAGTGGTTTGAAAAGCACATCAGCGCCAACATAAGGCGCAAATCCTCAATTTGGAAAAAATTCAGTTCGATCGGAATAAAGATATAAAACATTTGCGACGTGTCAGTTTTATTTCCGCCAAATTACATGCATTATAGTAGTGGTACACCATAGGTTCTCAGCGACCAGAAATTTCTTCATTCTACATGATAAATAAAAAAGAAAGCAATAAAATTAAATATATTATGTATATTTAAATAATTGTAAACAAATGCTATAACAATCATAATTTTACTGTTGACGCCTATATTTAAGCATCCCAAGTCACAATCGGTTCCACTCCACTATATCCTGGGTTCATTTATGGCAGAGACACGTATTCCAATTATCTACCCATGATGATTGTGCTGTTTTATCGACTAATACGCTTGATATCATAACAGCTTTCCACTGCCTGACATAAAGACACCTTTCCCACCAAAAAGCTGTTTTCAGACATATTTTTGTGTGCATGCCACCTCTGTTCTTGTAAACTTACTTATAATCGAGCGAACGCGCCAACATTATGTTGTAAGGGTAAACAATGAGGCGAGGACTGGTTTGTAAACTGTTTTATTTCTTCGTAGAATCAAGCTACGATCAAGGGCAGATAGTTTGAATACGTGCATACTATACCCAATGGATGAACACAGGGATGATAATATAAACCCTAAAATCATGAGATAATAATTATTAAATTGTTAATGTACTTTATAGACTATAGACTAGGGGACAACTCGAGTTGCTTGTCTGCAGCCCGCCCCCACCAGATCCCACCCCACCCCACACTTCACACACATTCTCCTCCATAGCCTAGTGGTCCACCAGGTAATACTACTGCATTATACCCAGCTCTAATATCTAACAGTATACCTTAAATTGTGTAGACTGTAGATATTATAATTCAACGTTCACGTTATCAATTACATGTATTTGAATCATTTCCCCGTGGTTGCCTTAGTAACATTGACAATGTTTCATTAATTTGAAGCTAAGTTCTAAGATAACTAGATGTAGGAGAAAACGAAACCGTTAAAAAATTATTAGTTGTAAATTCATTTATCATCCCTCTCTATATGATTATGTTTCTAACAAAACAGCTGCCAATATTACTGTTTTATGCTTGGGCAAAATAATAAGGGATGCACTGAGTGAAAATATGGTATTATCATTTTGTCACTGTTAGTGACATTATGGGATATAAATATATTTCTTGACCCCAGACTAAGATTAATAATATGTTCTTAATCTGGTGGAAATGAAGATAACGAGTCCCGGTGTCGATCAGTAAACGCCAATCCAATACCCAGATGAACGTGAAAATTAACTACATGTATTCAAAAAAGCGACGTAACTTATGTAAAAAATTATGTAAGAGAACTGTTCAAACCGTTTACTGCGACTGAAAATAGGTCCAACCAAAATGTCCAATGTATCTTTGGGGGTTAATACATAACAAGCACGCCTCCACTTCAATCAACCCCAAGTCCCTTTAGTTTTGTCACCATTTTCGGACGAAGAACGGAAACAAACATCTCGCTGCTACATTGTCTTTTATATAAATGTGATTGTATATTTTCAGTATTGCCTGACGCTAGATTTGTAACAGTACAAAGATGGTATCAGTATATATCAATATCACTCATATTCATTAGCTGTATATCTATTTTGGCGGGAATTATAACAGTAAATGTGGTGGCAGACGAACCTTTGCTAACGTTCTTCACAGGTTCACCGATATGGACGGGTGCAGTGGTCAGTATATATTTTAAACAATTATAGAGATGCAACAATCATAGAGATATTAATCTATGGGTTTGATTGGACGCTCTTATCAGACATTAGCTACGATGGTTGGGTTATGAACGGATGAAGGCAGTATGATTTCTTAATTTTCTATCAGGTGCAAAAGGTCTAGTTTATGATGACTGAGTCCTTGAATGACAGTTAAATTAGGCGCAATTGCACTAATATCTATCTTTCTCATTGGGTGGTCTCAAACGAGGTATTTACCCCTGAATTGAATTATTTAGCTGTTAGAAACATTTAACCTTGTTTATTGGGGAAATCAGTCTATTTAATTCTTTACAGTCACCTTTTCTAGGCTTCAATGTCGTTACTCAACGTCTGACAGGTCGAATTGTCTGTCTTGGTATACACGTTTCCTTTCGAAGTATGTCAGTTTCGTAATCCAAGCATACACGACTTATCATGTTGGTTTCAAATTAGATAAGGCCATATAACAAACCGCGGCCTTGATAATTTAGCTTGGAATAGAGTTTAAAAATCAGAATAAATATAAACGAAACGAAATTATAATCTGATTTTATAAATATTCTGGATTTGTTGATTTTCTCCGACTTGTTGAATGGATAAAATTTACCATATTATGTCAGGACCGAAATGACATAGTTTGAGTTTAAACATACAATTGTTCTGTATTTGCAGGGTCTGATAGCCGGTGCTTTAGTTTTTGTTGATTGGAGAAATATGAACCAGAATGGACCCCCTTTAACAACGTCTACACTTGTAAGTTATGATCTTTGCTTCACAACATATAAGCGAATTATTTTCAGATAAATGGTTCTTGCATTACCAGGATGTTTTCTAAAAGGGTTGAGCCCATATTTTATATTAATTGGACACTGCAGATAAACAAAATATTTCAATTACAGTACTTTAATATCTATACCTCACGGACGCTTCCCCTACTTCAACTATATAATTTCACATAAGGAGATTTAGAATACATTCAACATTTTTACGTCTTCTTTCTTTTTCAGGTTTTACTCCATTTTATGTTTGAGATGTTATGTGCAGCGTTCTGTCTATTTATGACAGTGTGGAATGCCACGGGGTGTATGTCAGAAATAGCCATTCAGAAATCATGCCATACTGATAGACCATCTAATATGTCGACGGCCATCGCTGATTACATCATCTGTATTTTTCTTCTTCTAAATAGCTTAATCATTCCAATATTTGTGATAATAAATCGGAATATTTTCGGTTCTAAAACAATTGATGAACGTTTAAAAGAAATTGAAGCCAGACTGCAGATTAGAATGAATGATATGCAGACGGAAGCGTCTTTAAGACGCCCGTGCACTTATGACACTGTTTATTGAAGATTTAATTCGTGTGATTTTCATATTCTTGACACTTTTAGCTAATAAATTTGATTTATCATCCACTTTGACCTGGGTCAAAAATAAAATTGTCGGTTTCATTGATTATGTTTTGATTTAGTTTGTGGGATAACACGCTGCTTGTATTCAAGGATTAAGTCGGTGTTGGGATTTTATCAATTGTGTGTTCTTGTATTGACACTGCAATGGGAAAGGAAACAAAAATTAGTCAACAAGCCGACTTCCGCTTTTGAAACAAAATTTAATCGTATAGAGCTTGCCCCATCACTAATCAAAATAACATATCAGATCAACGCAATTAAATACTTTATTTTGATCTCATTCAAATATAGGTTTACGTTGAGCCCCTTCCCAATGGGTTTGTTAATAAAACAACTCGTCTCCAATAATATGTGTTTTATGTATGCCCTACAAACCATACCTACATTTCTCTATTTCTTAAATTATTTTAAATATACATCTGTGTATTCCGGTACATATCTCATAAACCATTCAATGTGACGAAAAACCCGAGTTCCCGTGTACACTTTTGTGTGTACGTAAAAGATCCCTTGGCAGTTGGAGTTCGATATGAAAGTAGGCTGTAGCGCACCTGGCCGGGAAAAATTTCTCTTATAGCACACTGTATGGCGTATCCAGGTATTCATTAGTCCAATAGGACGTTAAACCCCATTTCGTTTTATTTACTATTAACAGTATTTGGTTATTGATTGCCAATAGAAAACTCCAAAAACATGTCCAGGTGCTCGGGGAGATGTTGACGGGGTCTTCCTATTCCTCAATCTGAACGACAGACTCACCCTACCTACAGAGAAGTGACTCTGACACAATGAATAGCCATGATATCATGAGGTCACATCAACAAACAAAATCTCAACACTTTCATTATGATCATTATCAACATTGCAAGACACAATGTTACATTGTAAACAATATAGCCTTTCCGTTTTCAGGACTGTATAATCTTATCGCTTCTTCCAATGATTTTTCACAGAATTAACATCAACAACTCTCGATTTGACGTCGGCATATTGGCACTAGTTTGTGCTTCGGTCCTGCCTATTTCAGTTATACACAATCAATTCTGTTAATGTTTTTAGCGTAGGGATTGACTAATAGTTAATTCATTTCAGTTCTAAACAAAAATTTTAAACTTTAACGCAATTTTACCAAAAATAGGCAAATAATGGCTTGGATCATTGGGCAAAATGGCCATTCATTGTACGCAACTCAAGGGAGATAATATATAGGTCTTAAATCGGCACTACAGGTCTTAAATCGACACTAAAATCTCCAAACAGACGGCAATAGCCTCATAGGTCTTAAATCGACACTAAAACCTCCAAACAGACGACAATAGCTTCATCTAGAATATTTTAAATGTCTGTATACATTTGTCAGTTTTCTTTATTTTGTGCTTAAGGTAAGACTTATTATCATTCTTGCATGAGTTCAGTCTGTCCAACATTTCCCCATGAGTGTTTCATTTTATCAGAATTTCGCATGCGCTTCGGCAATAACTGATCCCATCCTAATACCTATCCTTGTTAAAGTTGAACCATCTCTTTCTTCTAGTTCAACTTTCAGATTGTCGATTAGTCTGGAAACTATTTTCAGTTTCTTACATTGATGTTGTTGGGGTTTTTTGGGGGGTGGGGGGGGTTACAGATTCTGTATCTTTACGAGTATTTCTAGAAAGCTGATAAGCCTATTAAAGAATTATAATTCTCCATTTGTTTCTAGTAGTAATTGAAGATTTCCTTCGGGTAATTTAGCACCAACAGCATCAAAGAATAGTGCCGATATTTCATAGGGTACAAATATTTTTTTTTTTTTTTAAGAAAAGAATTAAGTACGAATTATGCTAATAATAAAGTCTAATTATTTTCAATCTTAAATACAATAGACAAATTAGTAGATTACTATTTTGGTAGAATATTGTTGTATTTAACAAGCAATTCAGAAAGATACTGACTGTATATCTAGTAAACATGAGGTCTCAGATTTCATTTCATGAGCTTAATACATTTAGAAAAATGAAATCATCATATAGTATTAATGATATTTACCTTTATGCTGATACATGTACATGTTTTAATTATTGTGTCTTAAAATCTACTCGAAATATTTAAAATAATAGTATACCCCCCCCCCCCTCCATAATTTGACCCCAAGTACTCTTTTCACCAAGTTACTGCACGCATCTATCTTCTATCTTCTTGGTGTTTAACGTCTGCTTCCACATAAGTGATAATGCAGACAAGACGTAGGAGAGCCGAAGCTGATTCCTGTTTTTTAGAATATGATTTTGCAATCTTTCCATTTTGGCTTTAGGCCATGGATTGGGTTTAGTGGGAAGTTCTTCCCTTTATTTAATATAAAACATATCGTTTGGTAGATGATCTCTTCTGCTTCTGGATTGGTAGATGTCACCGTTTGGGATAAGTGTTTAGGTGCCAGGTCCGGCTTATCGTGGCCTCCCTTTACTCCACTATCCCACTCTATGGGTTTGGTATCTGCTGCCTTTGCGGAATAGTGTTTAGGTGTCAGGTCCGTCTTATCGTGACCTCCCCTTCAGGGGCGTAGCCGTGAAATATATATTGGGGGGGGGGGGGTCCGCAACTTCGGCGCGGGGGGGGGGGGGATGTACCCATAAGTCTCAGTCTTCTGTAAACATTGTTTGGCATAATTTATGGGGTTAAACTAAAATATCACACCAATACAACGTTTATCATGTTTACAGACAGCGGCACCGGTCTTCCCCGAGAGGCGAAGAAGCTGGCTTACCCCCACCTAAGAAAAGTTTGGAATATTGAACGGCTGCAAACAATTTTTCCTGCTATTTTGGCCCATGAACAAAGCAATTTCAAAGTTGTCTAATATAGCCTAATTAAGGTGGCTTGCTGACTCGAATTCCAATCAATCGTTTACACCCACAGCAACTTCAATTTGGTCCAATATAGCCTACCTGGCTGCCCAGAATTCCAAACAACCAATCAATCGGAGCCTCACCCTCCCGGAGAAAATTTTGAAAATTTAACCACCGCAAATGCGTTTTCTGCTATTCTAGCCTGTGTGAGCAAGTCCAAAAGTATCCAATGGTTCTGTAACCGCAATCCCACTCTGAATTCCATCCAATCTCACTGTTGCAGTTGCATTCACAAAGTAGTGTGGCCCCAGGCACGTTACTCCACTGTCCCACTCTGTAGGTTTTGTTTTTTGACGAAATAGTCTTTAGATGCCGAGTCCGTCTGATCGTGACTCTCCCTTACTACACTATCCTACCAGTTTGGTATAAATCCCCTATGTAGTTTAGTGTTTAGATGCCGAGCCCGTCTAACCGTTGCCCCAGCTTACTTCACTATTCTACTTAGTCCAACCGTGTCCATTAGGGCGTGGATTTGTTCAGATCTGGTCTCGGGAAGAGTAAGTTCTTAGTGTTGAATGGTATATTGTTGGTCCCCATCATTCTCACTAATTCCCTTCTCTCCTCCTTGTATACCTCGCAGTCTACCAGGACATGGTAGGTGGTACATTCTTCTCCGCACTCACAGACGATGACTTGGTGTTTGTAGTCTCGCAGCCGCTCTTTCACCCTTAGTTTCGATATGAGTCTGCATATATCTCTTCTAGGGTGATTGATCGCTGTCTTCGTGTAGATCTTGTCATCCAGCCGAAATCTGTAAGTGTCAAGTTCAACGAGTTTTAATTCCCAGATTGAATTGACCTGTTATCACGAGCTCCCCCAGTCGCAGTTCCTTGATTGTTTCCCTGATACCCCGGCCGAAGCTTTTCTTTCAGGGATCTCTCACATATCTTGTCTTCTGTAGACTGACAAAAGTAGGGGATCTTTCGCCCAGTTGCGAGATCTTAGCCCAATACCTTGTCGCTAGTTCTTTTCTTCTTAGGGATAGGGGCAACTCCCCGGCTTCCTGTAGTAGTGCCTCTCTCCTAGTCCCAACCCCTACGCCAGTCGCAATACACAGAGCTTTGTATTGGATGGTGTCAAGCTTACTTGTCTTCTGTAGACTGACAAAAGTAGGGGATCTTTCGCCCAGTTGCGAGATCTTACCCCAATACCTTGTCGCTAGTTCTTTTCTTCTTAGGGATAGGGGCAACTCCCCGGCTTCCTGTAGTAGTGCCTCTCTCCTAGTCCCAACCCCTACGCCAGTCGCAATACACAGAGCTTTGTATTGGATGGTGTCAAGCTTACTTAAGAGTTTTTGCGCGCATTTCATAAAGGCCAAAGTGCCGTAGTCTAATACAGAGCGTATTAGAGCACGTTACACCATCATTACTGTAACTCTATTGGCACCCCACGTGCTACCCGTTATTTTTCTCATTAAGTTTAGGATTTTGGAACACCTATCTATAGTCAAGTCGATGTGCGGTTTCTAGGTCAGCCTTCGGTCAAAGATTACGCCAAGGAACTTGGTTTGGTCTTTAAACTCTATGGTTTTCCCGTTCATACACAGAGTCATTCTGCTTATCCCACTATCCCTGCTCACAAGCATGTCGACCGTTTTCTTCTCTGAGACTTTAAATCCCCATTCGTTTACCCATGTCATGAATTTGTCTAAGGCCTTTTGCATGTTCTTTTGTAGTTCACAGAAGTTCCTCCCTTTCCTCCATATTGTACTGTCATCAGCAAATTTAGCTAACTCAGTTTTGGCGTCGAGGTAGGACGATTTCTGTATGTCGTTGATCATGATGTTGAAAAGAGTGGGACTGATGACCGACCCCTGAAGCATGCCATTTTCTAATGTTTGCTCCTCACTCATGAATCCGCCAACATTCACCTGTACCCTTCTATCGCTCAGAAAGCTTTTGATCCACCGAAACAGTGTGTCCGTTATACCGATACGTCCCAACTTGAAGAGCAGCCCGTCCAGCCAAACTAAATCGAAAGCCTTAGTTAAATCTACGAACACGGCACATAACAGGTTCCCAGATAGGAGTACCTGCGACATGACTTGCTGTAGTCTCACCAAGTGGTCCATTGTTGAACGCCCTTTCCTGAACCCGCTTTGATTTTCGTCTATCGGTCGGTTGCTCTCCACATAGAACTGTAGTCGGATGTTAACCATTGTTTCCAAGGTTTTGCACAGTGTGGATGTCAAGCTTACTGGTCGATAATGTCTTCTTCTTTCCACCCAAGGCAGGCTACACGGAAGTTAGCCCAATCAGCTTCTTTTATTTTCCAATTGGGTTTCCCGTTATAGACTTCCCTAGTTGTTTCACATTGGATGTAGAGTTCTATCAGTAGATGGTCACTGCCAAGTGTTTCATCTTCGTGTACTTGTCAGTCGCAGCGGTTTGCCATACCAAGTGTACAGAGCGTGAGATCCAGGTGTGAAGGTGGGGCATTTCCTCCAACAAAAGTAGGGCTCTCGTCTTTCAGTTATTGCTCAATGTGATGGCTATGCCCATTGCTTCTAGAGAGACCACTACGTCCAGCGTAACAGAAATATAATTTAAGTTATCACTGACGTAGATGGCAAGGCCGCCACCACGTGTCGTGCTGCCTGGTTTGTCCCTTCTCTGACAACTGTATCCGGGTAGATGGGTGTCCTTCTTGGTTGGTAGTAGCTTGGTTTCTCGGAGGCATATTACATCTTTGGGGTTGCGGGTGATGTATTTCCTCGGTTCAACACATCTGGGGACCAGTCCATTAACGTTTAGTTGTAGAACTTTTACCTGGCCCGCCATGATGACTGTCCGGGTGGATGCCTCCCTGTCTTGTCTATTTATTGGTCAATTGGCGTTTCACATTCCATAGGAGGTAACTTATTAGTGTTTGTCTTTGGTGTTAAAACCGGCAAGCAACTGGGCATATCGCCAGTGCTGTAGTGACGAACATGAGATATCCTTCTACGGAGTGCGAGGTTTGCCGTTTGATTGTCTTTTGTCGTCTTCTTCTCTTGATCTTTTTCTTTTACCGTGTTGATTGAATTAATCATGAGACACAGGACATCGGCGTTGACCATGTGTGTCCTTATTTTGCTGAGTAAACTTGCCATCTTGGTAGTTTGGTCCTCATTGGATACGGCCACCCTGGGGAACTCGATCATGAAGTTCATGAAGACACTTTCCGTTTTAAATTTAGGAATGAAGGGTTCTTCATGAATCTTCGTTTTCGGTTCCTCTTCTTTCTTCTTGAATGATTTTGTCTTCTGTTTGACTTCTACAGGTTTGACTGATATTTTCTTCTCTTTCTTGTTCTTGTCTTTACCTTTAGGGGTAGGGGCCGTCGTGAGAGTCGGGACTGGAGCTGCACGCAAGTAACTACTGATATTAACATGGAAGTGATACTTCTAGAAAGTAGACTTTCAGAAAAAGAAGGCCTTGCTATACTCTATACTATACTGATCTCTGGGTTAAGAGACCTACGGTTGCGAGTATGGCTGGCGGATGTTGACAAAAAGCTGATTTAACATACATATTAATTCGACATTTATGTCTATATATTATTAATTAAATCGACTTTTTATATGTGTATGAGAGCAACGTTTTTAAAGTCTATATTAATTCCATTTAATACGTGTATTTGGTCAATCAATCACCAGCTGGGAAATAATATCTTCAAAAAAACCCGAGACGGTTGATTCGTTGGTGGGGATTCAGGTCGGCCACCAAAGTTAGGCTAATATTTGTATCACATTGAAGTTGTTGTATTCACAGACTGAAATAGCAGGAAAACGTGGTTACAGCAGATAAATTTTCTTCCGACGGTGGACTGTAAAACAAATAATTAGTTGATTGGAATTCGAGGTCAGTCATCTAATTAGGCTATTCTAAGTCATGGCCTTTGATGTTGCTGAGGATGGAATAGAAGGAAAACGCGTTTGCGGCCGTCAAACTTTCCAAAATTTTCTTGAGAGGGTCCCGTCGCGGGTGGCCTCCGCCGCCATCTGTAAATTGTGACATCTAGATGTTCCCCAACCTGATTACATGCATCATATACTATTTGAGTAAGAGGGGGCGGCTATTTGGTGAGAAATTTCGGTCCGATTCTGATGAAATAATTATGGTGTAACGGTGATATATTGAACAGTTTTGAAAATAAGATACAAATTGTGACCTCTGCAGTTCCCATAAGATATTTTGTACAATCGGGGGTTCATTCTTTTGTTGTCAAGTTCAGCATCACAGAACCAGCGGTTGTCAGGCAGGATACGCCCACATTTTCAAGAGATAGATAGAGAACAAGCTAAAAAGAAATCAGGGGACCATAATTCAAGAAGTTACGACTCGATATGCGCGCAAAAATCAAAAGGAACCGTGACCATTGTGTTATAAACTTGCATTTCAAGTTTTATCACAATCGGATTAAAATTATGACCTCTATACAGGGTCCACAACCTTGATATACCATATTTTTTAAACTATTCGCGTTCAAACGGCGGCTATTTTGTTGAGAGTTTTGGTTTGGTTTTCAGGAAATTCGAACGCAACCTTCATTACGGTGTAACGGTGATATAATCAAACTTTTTTTTTTTAAATCCGTTAATAATTGTGGAATCCAGGGGGACCACAAGCTAAAAAAAAAGGCGATTTTTCGTACAATCAGGGGTCATACTTCGGGAAGTTACGTCTCGATATGCGCAAATATCGAAAGGATTAGAAACACGCATTTCAAGTTTCATCAAAATCGGATTAAAACTGTGACCTCTAAAGGGTCGACAACCTTGATATACCATATCTTTACGCTATTCGCGTTATACTACAAGTTGCGACCATTTCATCAGTCGATTTTGGTCCGATTTTAACGAAATTCGAACCCACCCTTCATTACGGTGTAACGGGGATATAATCAAACAGTTTTTTAAATCTGATACTGAAAAAAGGGCGATTTTTCGGACAATCCGATGCAATAATTCAGTAAGTTCAATCCGATTGGCGCAAATATGGGAAGTAACCAAGATCTCTGGATTACAAACATGCATGTCAAGTTTCATCAAAATTGTGACCTCAATAGAGTCCACAAGCTTAAAACGTGATTTTTCGGGCAATCAGGGGCCGTTATTCGTGAAGTTTCGATCCGATACATGCCAATATCGAAAGCAGCCGGGATCTTTTGGAGATGAACCTATATTTCAAGTTTCGTAAAAATCGAATAAGAATTGTGACCTGGACCCTCACCTTGGGGTGGTAGCCCCCCACCCACCCAATCAAGGATTGCTTTCGTCGGCCCTGGTATAAAATATTAGGCCAAAGAAAGTAAACGATTCGCGTGATAATTTTAATACAAATACAATCAACGTAATGTTTGTAAAACGCTTTGCTTTGAATTTTTCTTTCACTAATCTTTTAGTGTTGTTATTAGTTTCCAAAGTCTACGATAAATTGGACTAAACTTATGAACCTATGGCGGTATATTAGTGCCAAAATTCTACAGGCTATCGTCTAATTTCTTACTTCTGTTCATATATTTTCTTACCTCCATTCATGTAACTTCTAACTTCCATTCATGTAATTTCTAATTTAAGACAATGTATAACCCAACTTCTTTATTTGTTAAGTGTAAATTTATATTCTGTTCCATTTTGTTTCTATTATTTAAACGAAAAATGTCTTCTTAACAGATGCTTTACATGTTTAGCATCAACATCAACGAATTTAGAATTTATACATTTCTGCCTAGCAACCATCTTTATGAAGACGTTTGGTGTCGCCACTGCGTGCTCAATCGGGTGATTGCGCACCTGATCGGGACCATTATTTGGTATAAACGACCCATTCTTCGTTTGATTGAAGGTTGGAGGGCATGCTGAGAGAGAGAGAGAGAGAGGGGGGTCGAGAGAGAGAGAGGTCACTTAGTATTAAACTCAGTATCTGTGTAGGCCTATCCATAACATTTATACCCTGTGTTAATATAGACCAACTGCATATAAATATTAATTATTGGCCCAACCGTAAAAAAAAATCAAATGAAATTCTCAAAATCCTTGTTTAGCTTATATTTGAAATAGAAAATGAAATGAAATGAAAGGGGGTTTACTGTTCTGCTCCGAACCGGGCTAATGGAGACGGACATACGCCATATAGTGTGCATCTATAGGAAAATATTGCCCGGAGAGCGGATCTACGACCTGGACTTATATCGAAGTCTAACGGTCACGGGATCTTTTACGTGCACGCCAATATGCACATGAAACCTCGGGTTTTCATCCCATCGGAACGACAAGACGGGAACCACGCCAGAAAATCTGGATGAACTTTTTTCGACTAGTGCAGGGATCGAACTCCCCACCCACAGCCTAGCGAGCCTGCGTCTTACCGACTTAGCCACGGTATTCGAAATAGTATTTGCAAACCATACATTTATATCACGTTCAATGTTCTTTAGAGGGTAGGATGGCCGAATGGTTAGCACGTTCACGCTGTAACAAAAGGTCTGTCATTGAATAAACTGGCGTGGTTTCAACTTCCCGTTTACGTGACATGGAGTAGGGCCGCCTTTCCAACCTCGTGGGTTTTCTCCGGGTCCTCCGGTTTCCTCCCACTGCTAAACACTCCTACGCGTAAGCGAATCATTGAAATACAATTGCACGGTGTTAATACCGAAATGCCCGGGTTGGTGTCGAGTGGATGTTAAACCCCATGTCCCCATCTCTCTCTCCCGATGTTGTTTTCAATTTTAACATTCAGGCAAGCCACTCAATCTGACGAAGAGCGAGTCGTTTGTATCAATAGAATGGTCCCGATCAGGTGCTCAATCGCCAAACTGAGCACATGGTGGCGACACCAAACGACATCATAATGATGGTTGCCAGGTAGAAGTATCATATTTCTAATATTGTTTGCCGTTCATGCTTAACATGTAATACCACAATGAAGTAGACATTTTTCGCCTCAATAATAGAAATAAGATGAAACAGAATTGATATTTACACTGAACAAATAAAGAAGTTGAATTATACATCGTCTTAAATTAGAAATTACATGAATGGAAGTTAGAAGTTACATGAATGGAGGTTAGAAATTACATGAATAGAAGTAAGAAATTAGACGATAGCATGTTAGAATTTTGGCACTGATATACCAACATAATGAACAACAGCTTGAAACATTTAACAACTCGCCTGATAGTTCAAAATCACGAAAATTATCAGTTTGAGCAAAATAAGTAGTGGACCAGAATATGGCTATAGCTACGACGTCATGTCCTTATGTCGTCACAATGGACGTATTTATTATCTAGTGAATGTTTTGTTTACTTTCGCAAGCGTATTGGTAAATCTAATGTTAGTTTTTAACGTTATGGTGCAGATAACAACAGTTTGGGAAATAGCGACATATTTTACCATATAAAATAAACTATTCGGTGATCATTTAATTAAATACAATAAGGCTGTGGGTTTTACGGTACTGGAAATTTTATTTTTGCAATCCTTCAGTGTATGACAAATTGGTCCAAAGTCTACGATAAACTGGAATTAAAATAGGATCAAAAGTTTGAAATATTGAACTTTTTATATTAACAACTCACCTGATAGTTGTAATGAGAATTTTTCTGTCAAAAAGCAGGGAAAATAACACTTTTAGCAAAATAACTAAAGCACACCAGCTTAATTCTATGACTATCCTTATGACGTCTTGTCATTATGTCGTCACAATGGGCGTATTCATCATTATCCAGTAAATAATATTTAGTTAGCATTATCAGCTAAGGTATGGTAAATCCGATGTTAACCGATGTTATTATGCGGATGCCACCAGTTTTAAATTAGGCAACCCTTCAAAAATACCTGATGTTTTGAAAATGGGTAACTCGAAGCAGTCGTCCATCATTTTCTTTCATTTGTTATGGTCTTCAATTATGTTCCTATATTTCACCACAAGGATGACCGATATGGTTAAAACCCATCGTATATTATTTCTAATAGATCGGAATGTCAGTCGCTTAAAGAATGATACATAAATCATTATTTAGGGATTTGATATTAACGTAACAAACCTAAGATCAGCTGTCTAGACCATCGGATGGCTCAGAGGTAAACAGATTAAAATACGATCGCTATTTAATGATTTAATTTAAAAATTGGAGTCTCGATTAACATTGCTTTAATAATAACAATCTCAAAACTTCAAACATTAAAAAGGCAGCCCAGAATTAAGTAATTTAAATGCAATTTTCAATATATTAATATTTTAGCAAGAACGGTCAGTTCATTATCTAAATCTTACATAATGCATGTTTAAACTTTGAAGATGTTTATAATAGACGAAAATGTCACAATGCTATACATCGAATTAAACAAACATCTGTAGCCTCTATATCGCGTTCGCAAAGTTTCCAGCTAAGGACATAACTCTGGAAAACCATGACTGTAAGAAGTTATGTCTTAGATCTCGCAAGATTGAACAGTATATCCTAAAATGGATTTCATCGCCCACTTGATTAGTGTTACACAGTTTACATATACGTTCTATCCGGGGGGGGGGGTGTCTCTTCGACCTTGTTCTACCTCGAGAAAAACAGTTGAACATTTAAAGTTTGCTAATGCAAATCTCAGCTTATAAGCGTATATGGAAGATTGCTGTTTAAGTATGATTCGCAATATATACTAGATTTAAGTAGACTGTAAAACATACATTTTGGGGAATTGGTAATAAAATCGTGCCATTCTTGAAGACTTACATCTCTAACGCTTTGTTTAAGGCACAACATAAATTGTGCAATATTAGCAACACCTTGATTAAACCAAACATGACCAAATCTGTATTTGAACAAAATCTTACGTACATTAGTGCACCAATTTATTCTATTATGTACATCCAGATCATAGAGCATTTTGTAACACAATTTCGGTAATCTGGAATTATCCATGCCCAATAATTTAAACCAATACTTAATGGGTTTACATATATAGTGTACAATTTATGTATCACATTCGGCTCTTGCTAAAGCATTTGTTGTTTTAACACTAGTACATAATAACCACTTACAAAATCTATTTTGGACTTCGATATCTGTTTTTACTTCAGCTCCCTACACTTCAGCCCCATAATACAATATAGGAGAAACCTTTGAATCAAATAGTTTGAATGCGATTTTAACATTTTTATGATCTAGTTTGGAAATGCGTAGTCTGATGACATTTAATGCTTTAGAAGTTATTGTGTTAATGCTGTACAACATAGATTCCATTTGAGTCGATTCGATTTACGACATCAATATATTTTCCTTGATAATAGCACTTCTCCCTCTTTGGCAGAAGGGTACCCCCATTCTTGAAAACTACTGTTTTGGATTTCTGTAGATTAACTTTCATGTTCCATCTGTCAAGAATATACAGTCTCTTTTGTAGATCTGCGCGCGTAACAGCTAAACAAAGGGGGGGGGGGGTCGTCAGCAAAAAGAAGTAAGAATACGTCATCGATACTAGGATCAATGAAGATTCCAGAACCACTTTGAGCTCTTGTTAACAAGCCTAGCGCGTTGTTGAACAGTCCAAATAACCAAGGGCTGAGAATACAACCCTGTTTAACTCCAGAAAAAACATTCAAAATACCCAGAGAGTTCACCATTAGCTCTTCCTGCTGATTTTACACAATCATGGGCCTACATATTATTATTTTTTTATTACTTTTTTTTAATAAAAATCCACTGTACAATTACAGTTATATCTACAACATAAAACAACCATACTATTGCACAACAAAAGACATTACCTCGGTATAAACATTAAAGGGACAATCCCGATAAGAACAGAGTCTCAAAAATTAAAGTCCGAGTATTTATGAAATTTATGGACCAAAATATAGTGGCATGGTGTATTTACCTTGTCTCAAAATTTCAGCTCAAAATATTGAGTTGTTTGGACGTGAACGTCAACACTGCTTATCCGGACACGTAACCCTTTTAAGATTTCGGGTCAATTTTTTCATTGGGTGACCTGATAATCGATTAATGATTGTTGAGAGGTCTATACAGTGAATGACCCATGCCCTGTACTTGATAACAAAAGGTAAATTTCACCTACATATTATTTTTATAGAAAAAAGTCTGGTTTTATCCAGATACTGTATAATAAAACGGATGAAGACTGTCAGCTTTAAGTAATTTACAAGCGTATCACAAATATCGGGTTGGTAGGTGGGCCTTAGGTTATGGATTTTAAAGGATTTTAACACAAAATTAAGCAGTTTTATTCCCCAAAAAGTTATCAGGATTGGCACTTTAATTATTATCCAGTAAAAAACAACACCATACACATTAATCACCACGCCACACTAACACCCCCTCCCACACACACACACACGCCCACACACACACTATCAACCACAAAGAATAGCACGAAAAAAAAAACTACAAAAACCCCAAAACAACAACAAAAAAAAACCAACTGCATCGTCATGCCCCACGGGGAGAATAACGCCATGATGTATTTTGTATTTTAGATTTCTTCGAGTTATCAACGTTGTTAACTACAGGTATTACGCTACGGTGCGTAAAACAGACCACTTCAGTGTGTGCACAGATAGTGTACGTATTATTATTCAAAGCTATTATTTATGTTCAATAGAATATGCTCAGTATCTTTATGCAATATGGGTTATATATATATATTTTATATAGGCCTATTCGACCATATTTAAGGAGAAAAATAGAATAATTTACTTCTTGGAACACAATCGATTCATGCAGTAGAAAAGTCGATATATCCACAATATACGACTGCACCTTTTGATTTTGAAAGATATTTTTGGATTATTAATACCGGTATTGCATTTAAAACAAATATATTGTCCACTGCAGAGTATCCACGGCGAAACCCTGTCGGTTCTTCAACAAACACATTTTTTTCGTCAGACCACTTTACAAGCCTTTCGTTCAAAATGGCGTATTTTACAAGCGATATCTATCAATGAAATTCCCCGATAATTTCCAGGGTGAAATTTGCTATGGGATCAATTTTTAGGGAGTACACCACTACTTGATATACAATTATATAGTTTATATGGAGTAGGCCTAATATGGTAACATTTGATTGGGTGCATGCTTTTAAAAAGTCATGAGGAATGAGATCCTCACCAAGAGCTTTGCCGGATTTTGAATTTGCAATAGCAGAGAGAATTTGACGATTTGAGATATCAAGATTTAGTTCATAATATTCTGGATCCGATTGACATATCCGTTATGTTTACATTTATTGTCACAATAAATTTCATAGCAATCAGTTTCCTTAAAACAGGGAATTAATTGAGATATCACATATGTCTATATTTATCTCGAGCTTTAAATGCCCATCCCACCCACCATATGATATTGCACACGACTGTGACACTTTTCTCATAAAAAATATTTGTGTAGTTGAGGAGGGACCCTCACCCCCCTCTGGAACAACCTTAAGATATAGTTTAGAAATAACCTGATCTGTGATTGATGCAAGAGGCATAACTTATCGACATCCGAGTGTCACGAGTGCAAATATTTAATTGAAGTAATGATAATAATATACATAGACTATTATATAGAGTCATCGAGTCAGACGAGAGACTATATTATATAGAGTCCAGAGGCTTTTGAATCGAATATTTCGGCCTTTTAAAGTCTGGGGTTTTTATTTGTAACATTTTAATTAAAACGCTTGGTTATTTTATTGGGTAATGAAACAAATTCGTATCTATGTAGGTCAGGAACACCCAGTTTTAAAAAAAATAAACTCGGATTAGTCTTATCAAATGAGGCGGGAGAACAACCGGAAGTGGTGGTAAAACCTAACAACATATCATATTTTCTAAGGAAATTTATGCGCATTTAACATAAGTCTAATTATGAACATAATATTGTCATACCAGGTTACTATGGAAATGTAGTAAGACATGTAATTTCGAACAACTAATGTGATATGTATACGATAACTCACAGAGATGCAAAGTTTAAAGACGTTGTTCGTAGTTTTATCAAATTAATATTTAAAGTAGAAATTACTACGCCCAGAAAAAGTATGGCGGGAGAAAGTCCGTTTTAAGATGAAATGATGATTTGTTGTTGAATATTATGAAAAACTGATGTGATCTAGACCGAAGCATTTTTTGGTGAGTTTCAGGTTCATAAAATGTTTGACTACTATAGGTTGAATCCCAATTAAATACTTTTTTCGATTGATACAGGGATGATATCTTGACTATGACTAAACATCGTCAAAAGTCTTGACCAAGAAAGAATGAAGCAGATCAAAAAATTTCAATAATCGTCTATTCTGATCGGAAATCTTAGCAGTGGTTCAAGTGGCCTATCAAATCAAGCTATTTTTAACTAATTAACCCGAAGTCTGTTTTGAAAGATTATTCTAATGACACATATTTGTGGTGGTTACTTTTCCTGCAGTACTCAACATTTTCAGAAATATGCCGACTGGCAGTATTCAGCTATTTTGTAGTTATCTCCCTTGGAATACCAAATCACAAGCAAGTGGCTAATATACCAATGCCAATACCATGATCAATTATTATTGTGGATTTGAATTTGTCTGCAATATTAATATATGCTACCTGATGTTACACACATAGATATCTATGTTGATTTAGAGGCGATGTTCATGATTTGTCAGATAACACAATATGTATATCTAAGGACTAAACTAAAAGTAAACATTTTATTATTAAAATTAAAGGCGTAAAGCTGTTTACCAAAGATTAGAGAATAATTCATGTAAATCAAAGATGAGGTATGATGTTATTTTCTCGATATCTTATCATTGTTATCATGACACTGCAAGACAATACAAAATGTGAAAATAGCTAAGTGCACCTCATCCTCATGGACATCAAGAAACATCTGCATCTTTTATTCATTCTCTGGTATTAAAATGGTTTCCACAATGTAAGCTTACAACCCAAAGCACAAATTATTTTGTTTTTAATAAACATGCTGACTGTTACATAATCAGGGGAACTGTCTGATATCAACAAACATGGTGTGTGTGCTGTAAAACCTCTTTGTACATTCTTGTTAATGTGTTTACATAAACAAGTCATTAATTTGGAGAAGATGATTATAGTACATGTAGCTCATGCTTTAACTGACAGACTGTTTATATACAGTAGTCTTGATGCCAGTCGCCCACTTAAAGTCAGAGTTTTAGAGTTGAAACTATTTTAATATCCATACCACCAGATAATTAATGAATTTAGAAAAAAAAATGAATTGACTAATCATTTTTCGAGAAAAGTTAACCAAATAACTAATGACACTGTTAAATCGATGATAAATGCCAATAGTAGTTTTACACTGTACACCTACAATTACACGTATAGTATTTGATTTGGGGTGGGGGGGGGTATACATGTATATAGCATTTGTTTTTTGATGTCATTCCAAAATTGTGAAATTTAATCTTAAGGGTTTTTTTTTGGGGGGGGGGGGTGAAATATTAATTCAGTGAAATATCTAATACTCAAAAAAATCAGATTATGAAAAATTGATTAAACTGAAACATTTACAATTATTGAGTGAATTCTATATCAAATAGTAAAATCAGCAGTCAAATACAAATATAATTCTATATCAAATAGTAAAATCAGCAGTCAATTGGACCACTACAAATATAATGTTTTTTTCATTTAGATAGAAAAGAGGTAAATATTTGTTATGAGTTGTAAAATACGTGGAAGAAGAGGGAGGCCGCTAGGATCTGTGAAGGAGGTTAATAACAACTCACTTCCTGTCTGTCGAGATCATCAACGACCAGGAAAAGAAACGATGAAGCCATCGAAACCAGTTACCTTCAAATTGGACCAAGAAGTACTGGCTAGATGGAATGATGGCTTGTTTTATTTAGGCTCCATTGTCAAGGTATCAGTATCTGAGTTTAATTTATTTTCGGTAAAAATGTCCGACAAGAAAAATTTTGAAATTCCATTACAGATATGAGCATGTGATATTGTCTTGTTCTACTTGTCTTTGTAAAGCACACATGAGCACATTTATGTCGCAGATGTGCGCTATAGGTTTAGTAATGTATGATAATAATTACTAAATAGAGTGGAGTTGGTTGACTTTATACCCACATCTCTCTGTTAACCATAAACAGGAGTTGTTTGTTCCATCTGAACTAAATTTGAAATATTGATAAAGAAAAGATGTATTTATACATCATTATACATGTATGATTAATAAAGTGATTTTGTACCTGTATGTGTTTTGAGACATTCTTGAGATTTAATCATACAATATATTTATTCTTTTGACAGATTGATGAAAAGAATGGTCGTTGTTCTGTGAGTTTTGAAGACAATTCAGAATATTGGATATTGTATAAAGATATACAGATTGGTGCTATACAAGGAGAAATTGTTTGTTGTATTTGTCAGGAAGAAGCCTCTGATAAACCAAATGAAATTGTTCTCTGTGATAATTGTGGTTTAGGTAAAATTCTTAAACTTAAAGATACAAAAAAAACAACCATTTTTTATAAAAAAAAATATTTCATCCATTGACAGTTTGTGAGCCAGTTTGATTTTTTAGTAATGGGTAACTAATTGCAAGAATAATGAGCTCGTAACAATATGGCCCTAACTCATGCATTCAATCAATTCAACACAGATGTGCCACTGGTGTCCAATTGGTGTAAATATTTTAAATAGACCTGTATACACAACCTCAACACATGTACATGACAAGGAGTAGGGTCGCCTGTCCAACCTCTTTGGTTTTCTCTGGGTTCTCAGGTTTTCTTCCACTGCTAAAAACCTAGTTTGTGTCGAGTGGACGTTAAAGTCCATTTCTGTTAACCTCAACACCTCAGCCATTAACTTGGAGGGTAGGGGGTCTGATGTGAAAATAGCACAGTGTTACACCAGTGTCAGTGCCACCATCCCAACCTGTGATGACACCTCATTACCGTAACCCTAAACTTAAATTGACCCAAATGATGTTCTTGTCCTTATCATAGGTTGAAACACTAACTATCATCTGTTTTACTGAAACACACTTGTATGCATAGGGAGTTTGGGGGCTAGCCAAGAATTCCCAAATTTGAATCTCGGCATAGGCTCCCTATTTTCAGAAGTAGATGTTGCACCTCATTGGCCAACAAGTAAAGTGTTTCCAAATCATTGGGATGGAATGACAAGCATATGCCAAGCACGTACTTGTAATGCACCTATATATGACAGTTGGGATTTGATCAACAATAGGTCACAAGTAATTCTACTCCCTAGCATAACACATATAACCATACAAAAGCTAACTTAAAATAATCAAGGTATTGACAAGACACTGAACTCTAATAGTCTTTAAATGCTGGAAACATGCAGAATGTGTATCTCAAAATCATGGACATTTTTCTTGTCAGTTATTTATTATAAGATAACTCTTTTTTGTGACATTTAACAGGTTACCATCAACAGTGTCATAATCCACCTATACAAGGAGATGTACTGAAACCTGATGTTGAGTTTTTATGTAGACTGTGTGTTTTTGCTACAAATGTGAAGGTATTAAATAATTCTCCATGCTGTCTTTCAACAGGGTTTATATTATCATTAACCCATTTTTTACGGTAGCGAAACAACTCGCGACACGTGGATGACATTAGCGAATCAACTCGCGGAACCTTCATACTTGGCAACGGCATTAGCGAACCCAAGCGAGAAATCAATCAACTTACTTCTATTGTTTCTATTTCATTAATTAATGGTGATTGGGTAATAAAAGTAAAACCCGCAATGAAAAGGAATGTTTAATTCGCTAATCGTCCAATAAAAAAATATATGTTTCAACACCGGATCTTTCAGTATTTACGTAACAGGTCAGAGGTGAAAATTCACACCATGTCATTCAATTTGGCACTATTCCAATATTTTCACGCTGTCACTTACGGCTAATAATTATACGATATTGAGAGTGAAATAGAATCAGATTTTATGATTTACTGCCAGGTATATTGTGGAATATGACAATGTCGACGAAATCAACTATTTATTATTTTTTTTGACATTATGATGCGAAGAATGCGTATACTCGAGCCGAGATCAAGCGAGTCGCCACCATCTTGGATTTGCTCGATCAAACAGATGACAACACGAAACTTACGGTTAATAATTCTAGACTTTGGAAAGCTAAATTGAATCAAAACTTAGAGTTTAACACAAGCTAAATAGGGGAATATTACACTGTCGAAGATTTCAAATATATATTTTTATTTTCGACGCAGTGAAGCAAAGAAAACGACAATTCCCGTCATATATCCAAAGAAAGGCAGAAATGTTAAATGCCGTAGGCGATGAAGTGACCGTTATTTGGGGTGATATTTCTTTTTAAAAGTTATATTTATATTTACTTAGAACACTGCTGCCAACACGAGGGATTATATTTTTGTTTTATTTTTTTTTTAAAAATCGTAAGGGATACTTTTTCACATTATTTTGCCAATATGATAGAGAAAAGTCATAATTTTAGTGGAACTGACTTTTCAATATTATTTATAGTAATATACATGCTACTTTGTAAAATTGAATTTTATATCATTGGAAAGAACACGGCAATG
The DNA here is from genome assembly GCA_036850965.1 of Patella caerulea. NCBI lineage: Eukaryota > Metazoa > Mollusca > Gastropoda > Patellidae > Patella > Patella caerulea. The sequence goes on along the minus strand of JAZGQO010000001.1, from coordinate 39,518,294 downwards.
TGAACAGTTTTGTAACAGAGTATTTTTATGTATAAAAAATATTTTTAAAATTATTTGCAATTTTGTAGAGGGTATGAGGATTAACAATAATCCTCTAATTGGCTTAGGGAGATGGGCCCTGCTGGTTCAATGAGCTTAGGGTTAGGGCAGCTAATCTTTTAATTGGCTCAGGGTTAAATGGGTTAAAGAACACAAGACTTTCAATACCCTATCCCTATAAGGCTTGAATTATCAACTTGAAATGGCTACTTTGCAGGGGTGTAAAAAAAATTTAAAACCACTAGCCCCGGGCTAGTAGTCTGCAGTCAGTCACTAGCCCGGCATTAATATCCACTAGTCCATAGTTAGACAAGGTGAAGGGCTACACAGTTAACCGGTCACGTTTGGTTGCACTGGTGAAAATATTTTTAAATCCACTAGCCCAAGTCTACAGTCAGGCACTAGCCCGGCATTAATATCCACTAGTCCATAGTTAGACAAGGTAAAGGGCTACACAGTTAACCGGTCACGGTTCGGTTGCACTGGTGAAACGGTTAAAAAAAAAACTACAAATAGATATTTATTTCATATCATGTCTGACCTTCAAATCCAGGAATGGTAGCCACAGCAATGTTTTCTGTCACTAAAGACCATATAAATACTTCATATAGCACATGTCATTTGTAATATATCTCGGTAAATTAACGTCCCTAAATTCCTGTGCGAAGATTTGTTTACACAAAACCCGAGAACGCCTTGACTAATTGACAAATTAATTGTTTTGCCGTATTTATTTATCTGGTCACTCTGTAAAGAATCTTAAAACGAAACAAATCAGTTTGATTTTCTGATTGAAATAGACAGGATATAGTATTGAAATAGACAGGATAGTAAAATTGTTTATATTATTACCGAGTAGTGAGTGCCATGCTGCATGTTGATAGGGTCAAAGTTGTTGACACACGGGTCACTGGAACCATTCGGCATGGCGTGTGTGTGTAATGAACACGTGTAGTAAATTCTTTGGAAATATTTAACATGTTAAATAATCAAAATTATCTAATTTTTAAAAATACAAAGGTATGCTTTCTAATATTTATGTCAGAACTAATCTAAAGTTTTTAAATCAACCTGATTTCAACTGGTTTATATGTGACCTGTCAAAGCGTGCAAGATGGAGAAATGAAAATGTCAAGAATGAATGAATAAGAGTAGTAAAATTTTAAGTTTTACTACAGAAAATCTATTGCTATGACTGACCTTTCCTTGGAATTTGAGAAATAAATGTGGGATGTTTTACCGTTTATTTATCTATATCGTCACAAATAAGTGATGGCACTAGTCCAGGACTAGTACGGCAAAATAGGTCACTAGCCCGTAAGTTATTTTTGGTAGCGTTGGGCTAGTGGATTTTTACGCACCTGCTACTATGATTTTGATCATCCAAGAGGGACTTAAAACAATAGGCAGTGGTTCTTGAACTGTTAGCATGGTTCAAGGCTTTAGAGAACTCAAACATACATGTGTTTGATCCCCAACACACATTTGATGGTTTATCGATCTATCCATTGATCTATTCCTGGACATTTGTTATGTAAATTGTGTATATTCGGATGTGACGAAAAACAGAGCTCCTGTGTACACATTGGTGTCCACTTAAAAAAACTTTGACAGTTATAATTTGAAATACGGGTAGACACTAGTGCTCCTGTCGGGGCAAAATTTCCCTCATACCACACTGTATGGCATATGCCCGCTTTCATTAGCCCAAGCGTAGTAGGATGCTAAACCCGATTTCATTTCATTTCATTCAAAATGTTTTTTTTTTTATATTACAGAAAGGAGGAGCATTAAAAATGGGTCCAAATGGTGGGTACAGGTTTTTTTGATGTTATCTTTACCTCTAGATTTAACATAGATTGTATCAATGCTCCTCAGCTCATGAGCTAATCTACAAATGGTCTTACTTAACAGTTTTGATATCAGGTTTTGCTTGTAGCTTTGCGATGCACTCGAAAACCAGCAGGTGTTAAAAGCTAAAATTATTATGTTTTTAATTAGATTTTAAGGGGAAAATTTACTCCTTTTTTTTTTTAGCCAAAACATTTCAAGATATGAAGCGGTCTCTTCCCTATAATGTAAGTATCAAATACTGTGCTTTGGTTCTAGTTAAAATCTTTTTGACCAAAATCATGATATGCGTACAACAGTTGGATTAATGCAACAAATGTGAGAAAAAGACTAAAGTTGTTTACACTTGAAAGTTACCTCTGAACAGACTAATTGGGGTTACGGTTTATTCCCACGAAGACGCAGTTATTGACCATAACGGATTAAAAGAGGTCGTTTTCGATGACTTCGCGGGAATCCAGCTCCTCGGGATTAAAATGGATTAAAAACATAACAATGGTGTTATAGATTGTTATGATACGAATTTACACTTTTATAATCCCCAATGTATCTAATTAACTAACATTTTAGCACCATTTTTGGCATACGAAATAAAAACCATAAATATACCAGAACAAAAATTAATTTAATTTGGCCATATGAGGAATTAAAAAATAACTATACTATAACAAAAATTAATAGAAATAAAAACGTATGGTGGAACATTCGTCTGTATGCGAATACATTGGCGTTTATCTGTCAGGAAGGAAAAAAATGCCATGGGGAAAAGTTAGCCATAAATGCTGCCGTGTATTGTGTAGAGTTGGTATAATATCCGGGGAGTTACATAGAAGGTACTGTCTCCAAAATTTATATTGGACTGGCAAAGATATCATCTGTCAATTCACCGCCACGAAGCTTACTCAGTTCTTCATCAAATAAAGAGGGAATTGGTTTTTAGACAACAGACAAACAGAAGCGACAGCATAATACATGTACGTCCACATGAAAATGTGGGCGTATAAAAATGACACTGATTGAGAGTGAGCGAATAGGTGAACACTCTTTGGATGATTTGATGATATTCATCACTTTAATCATAAGTTACAAATTGGTGAATAAAGTTCTGAGTGAACATAAATTGATAAAATATTTAACACCGTTAATTGGGTCCTAATAACAACATGTCTCTCTTCAAACAAAAGCTGACAAGTTGATATCTACAGTACATGTACGCCTTTGCGGGAAAGATTAAATTTGCTCACGCTCTGAAACTACGCCTTTGCAGGAATACACCAGTGTTACATATTATAAAGTCTGACAAAGGTTATGTACACATGTAACCTTTTACATGGTACACACAAACAGTTCATAATTTTGTGAATGATTGTAATTGTGATATGTTTGTTATAGCTACATAGATTAACGTGGGATGCTCAACATAAAACTAATGTAGAACAGTATTATTGTTATTGTGGAGGACCAGGAGAGTAAGTTCTTATTTCTTATTCACTCATTGATCAATTTATGTTAGCAAGAACAAGAAAGAATCTTATAAAATAAACCACACAATATTTAGTAAATTGTTAGAAAGGTGAATATCTTTAGAGATCTTCACCAATTGCTTTAGAGGTTGCTGTAGATTGTATGTTTATTTTAACATATGTATAATTCAATCCATTATTGAGATAAAGATATTTTAACAGTCAATATATTTTATTTGAAGTAGTTTAGTCCTTTTATTTTCTATAATTAGATGGGTATAAAACTGAGTAGTTATGATCCAATGTTAATTACATTTAAAATACAGATGTGACGTCACCCTTTGATGTTGGCTTACCATTATTTCAAATAATCGTACGGGCAACCTGTCAATAGTACTTCATTTATACCAGTGAAATGTTGGACTAGTGTGATGTATTTCACGGTAAAAGCTTGTATAGAGTGTCAGTATTTTAAGATGTATAATGGTCTTGAGCTTACGACATTGCATAATATATTGTAAAAACATTCAGGCCTATGGCCCTCATGTTGTTATATATATATATTACTTTTAAAGTATCGCTCTCGACCATTAAACAATACATATTTACTTGGTAATAGCGTTGATGACTCTTTTATGAACATAACATATAATTGTATTACTGAGTACATTCCCAGTAACATGCTTTTTTTTGTACAGCTAGGGTACTAGTACAGTAGAATCTGTATTAAGCAGAAACTCAGGGGAATTTATCATGACTGCTTACATGGGTATGTTGCTCAAGGAGTGGCAGCTCAAATAGATTCTACTGTATATAACTTTGTTTAGAACAAAAATCTTTTCTTCAAATTGACTATAATTTTAATCTGTTATTTCAGCTGGTATTCCAAAATGTTACAATGCTGTAGGTGTCGGCAATGGTTTCATGAAGGTACTTTTTACTCATTCTTAAAATGTCTACACACAATCATATAATTCACGCCTGGTAAATTACCCGTAACATTAGTTTTAGTGTCAAACATTTCTGATGTATCTATCGTAGATAAACAGAAATGACTTAGATTTGGTCTGTTTAAAGTAGTGTCTTGTATTGACCGTAGCCGTAAAATATACGGTACTTATTTATGTCATAAAGGTTGTTAAGGCAACACAAATGATTGCATGTGTCGTACAGTCTATTTATTGGTCTTGGTTGGAAAAAAGTACCATCAATACGCAGGTCATAAAAAAGATATGCTGTATGACTACCTCATGGTTTCTCCATTGTCAAGCATTTTAATCTCTTTAATGTCAGTGGACAGAATGTAGAAACCAGTCATCCTAGTATATAAAACCCCAAATGGACAGTAATTATAAGGTTCAAAATGCTTTGGTCCTTATCTACTGCCCATACCTCTACAAAGCGTGAACGTGACGATGTGGACACCCCTGTGACGGCTGGTTCTACTTTAGTTCTCAGCCGTCACACAATATTTTTATACGCCCACATTGAAATGTGTTTGTATATTGTCGTCGCCCCCGGCCATCGTTCCAGCGTCCACAAGCAATTGTGGACGCTCTAGAGGCTAAAGTTAATATCCGTTTGACTTTAAATTTATACACAGTGTTTAAAGTTATGAGACGAAGAAGCCTATTGTTTTTCAGTGATTTCCGATAATATCTACCAGAGTTATGGCCCTTGATCACTTCAAAAAAATCTTGTGGACGCTCTAGAGGCAAAAGTTAATATCCGATTGACTTTAAATTTATACACAGTGTTTAAGGTCATACGACAAAGAAGCCTATTGATTTTCAACGATTTCCGATAATTAGTGCCAACGTTATGGCCCTTAATCACTTCAAAAAATCTTGTGGACGCTCTAGAGGCCAAAGTTAATATCCGATTGACTTTAAATTATACACAGTGTTGAAGGTCATGAGACGAAGAATCCTGTTGATTTTCAGCGATTTCCGATAATTATTGCCAGAGTTATGCCCTTGATAATTTCAAAAAATCTTGTGGATGCTCTAGAGTCATGAGACTAAGACGTCTATCGATTTTCAGTGATTTTCAATAATTACTGCCAGAGTTATGGCCCTTGATCACTTCGAAAAAATCCTGTGGAAGCTCTAGAGGCCAAGGTTAATACCCGATCGACTTTGAATTTACACACAGTGTTTAAGGTCATGAGACGAAGAAACCTATTGATTTTCAGAGATTTCAAATACTTCCTACCAGAGTTATCTCCCTTGATAACTTGTGACGCTATAGAGGCCAAACTTATCATCCGATTGACTTCAGATTGATACACAGAGTTTAAGGTGTTGAAACAAACAAGTATCTTGTGACGCTATAGAGGCCAAACTTATCATCCGATTGTCTTCAGATTGATACACAGAGTTTAAGGTGTTGAAACAAACAAGTATCTTGTGACGCTATAGAGGCCAAACTTATCATCCGATTGACTTCAGATTGATACACAGAGTTTAAGGTGTTGAAACAAACAAGTATTTTGATTTTCAATGAATTTTGATAACTGAACAGCTAAATCCATCATATTAAATGTTTTATGTATATACTAATTGTTAGCATGGGGTAAAACTTTATAAAAAGCAATCAAATTCTAATGATTTTCTGATAATTACATAATGAGTTGTTACTCTTAATCAGTTTTTAGTGTATTACAAATGTTTCATTACTGAAAAAAGTAAAAATATGCAACAACCCTTGTTGACTGCCCGGACGATTTAGCTGCTGTGGGGGTATGTTTTGTTGCCTGGCAACCTATCTTTTATTATATATTTACATGGACAATAAAATTATTCAAACTAAAATGTGTATTATATTACTAAGCCTTTATTGAAACTGAAAGTATTGCAATACTGCAATACAGTATATTGCAATACTTTTCCCCTGTCTGTCTGTCCACAATTGTTTGTGAACAGTCTACAGGTTACAATTTTTATTCGATTTCAATGAAACTTGAAATAGAGGTTTATCACCCCAAGATCTCGGTTTCTTTCGAAATTGGAATGTATCGGACTGTAACTTCATGGATTATGCCTCCTGATTGTACGAAAAATCGCGTTTTTAGCTTTTGAACACTATAGAGGTCACAATATTGAATCGATTTTGATGAAACTTGAAATGCATGTTTATAACTCAAAGATCTTGGTTCCTTTCGATATTTGCGCATATCGGATGGTAAGTTCCTGAATTATTGTCCATGATTGTACGAAAAATCGCTTTTTTTGTACGCCCACATGGAAATAACTTCCTGAATTATGGCTAATGTTTGTCCGAAAAATCATCCTTTTTAGATTGTGGTCCTTCTGAAGGTCAAAATTATTATCCGATTTGAAAAAACGTTTGATTATATCACCGTTGCATCGTAATCAAGGTTGAGTTGAAATTTCATGAAAATGGCCGTCGTTTTTACGCGAATAGTTTAAAAATATGTTATATCAAAGTTGTGAACCCTCTAGAGGTTACAATTTTAATTCGATTTGATAAAACTTAAAATACATGTTTATAACCTGAAGATCTTGATTCCTTTCCTTATTTGCGCATATCGATTTGTAACTTCATGAATTATTGCCCCTGATTGTCCGAAAAATCGCCTTTTATGACTTGTGGTCCCCCTGGAGGTCACAATTATGATCCGATTTTAAAACCCATTTTACAGCGTAATAATTGTTGAGTTCGAATTTCGTGAAAATTGGACCGAAATTGCTGGATAAAAAATGGCCGCCGCTTGTACGCGAATAGTGTAACAATATTGTATACCAAGTTTGTGGATCTGTAGAGGTCACAATTTTAATTTGATTTTGATGAAACTTGAAACAGTTTAAGGTCTTGAGACAAACAAGTATCTTGATTTTCAATGAATTTTGATAATTGTACAGCTAAATCCATAATATTTAATGTTTCGTATACTAAACGTTAGCATGAGACAGAACTTTATAAAAAAAAAAATAAAAAAAATAAATTCTAATGATTTTTATACGCCCACATTGAAATGTGGTCTTATATTGTCATCGCCCCCGTCCGGCTAAAGTTAATATCCGATTGACTTTAAATTTATACACAGTGTTAAAGGTCATGAGACGAAGAAGCCTATTGTTTTTCATCGATTTCTGATAATAACTACCAGAGTTATGGCCCTTGATCACTTCAAAAAATCTTGTGGAGGCTCTAGAGGCCAAAGTTAATACCCGATTGGCTTTAAATTTATACACAGTGTTTAAGGTCATAAGACGAAGAAGCCTATTGATTTTCAGCGATTTCTGATAATTAGTGCCAGAGTTATGGCCCTTGATCACTTCAAAAAATCTTGTGGACGCTCTAAAAGCCAAAGTTAATATCCGATTGACTATAAATTTATACAGTGTTTAAGGTCATAAGAAGAAGCCTATTGATTTTCAGCAATTTCCGATAATTAGTGCCAGAGTTATGGTCCTTGATCACTTCAAAAAATCTTGTGGACGCTCTAGAAGCCAAAGTTAATATCCGATTGACTTTAAATTTATACACAGTGTTTAAGGTCATAAGAAGGAGAAGCCTTTTGATTTTCAGCGATTTCCGATAATTTGTACCAGAGTTATGGCCCTTGATCACTTAAAAAAATCTTGTGGACGCTTTAAAAGCCAAAGTTAATATCCGATTGACTTTAAATTCTTACACAGTGTTTAAGGTCATAAGATGAAGAAGCCTATTGATTTTCAGCGATTTCCGATAATTAGTGCCAGAGTTATGGCCCTTGATCACTTCAAAAAATATTGTAGATGCTCTAGAGGCCAAAGTTGATATCCGATTGACTTCAAATTTATACACAGTGTTTAAGGTCATGAGACGAAGAAGCCTACTGATTTTCAGCAATTTCAAATAATTACTTCCAGAGTTATCTCCCTCAATCACTTCAAAAAACCTTGTGTCGCTATAGGTGCCAAACTTATCATTCGATTGACTTCAGATTGATACACAGAGTTTAAGGTGTTGAAACGAACAAGTATTTTGATTTTCAATGAATTTTGATAACTGAACAGCTAAATCCATGATGTTAAATGTTTCCTATACCCGGTACTAATTGTTAGTGTGGGGCAAAACTTTATAAAAAGCAAACAAATTCTAATGATTTCCAGAAAATTACATAATGAGTTGTTACTCTTAACCAGATTTTAGTGTATTACAAATGTTTCATTACCAAAAAAAGTAAAAATATGCGACAACCCTTGTTGACTGCCCGGACGATTTAGCTGCTGTGGGCGTATGTTTCGTTGCCTGGCAACCTACCTTTGATAATTACTTAATATGCGACAACTCTTGTTGACTGCCCGGACAATTTAGCTGCTGATGGGCATATGTTTCGTTGCCTGGCAGCCTATTTGTTTTGTGTATTGCAATGCGATTTTTGGCCGCAATACACAGCCCTGCATTGTAGTGGTGTTGAATATTATAATGAGTAGTATAAATAGAGAGGATTTTGCCAGTTGTTTTGGTAAAGCATCTGTGCGGGACATCTTTTGGCATAATGTCTGCATTTTCTAGCGAAATTGATCAATTATGGCTTTGTTTCAAGAAAGATGACATACTTTGAGTAAACCACTGTTTACTAATTGGTCAATTTTTATCTTTTATCGACATTTTATTGCTAGTAAAGAGTCCCGGGCTGAATTTCAACATGATAAAGTATTTGAAAATGGTCAAAACCAAATTTTGAACAATTTTGCACAAGGACACAAATTAGCGTGTAATTAGAAAAGTAACAAAGATATGTTACATTATAAATATGCACCAGTAAAGTTAGATCAGTTTGTGTGTTATTTATCACTTTCACATTGTTATATTTCAGCATGTATCCAGTGTTTAGAACATCCTCTATTATATGGTGATAGATTTTATGTTTTTGTGTGTTGTCATTGTAATAATGGACCAGAATATATTAAGCGTATAGAGATGAAATGGTTAGTATCAAGTTGTAGACAACCATTCTGAATTTACAAGCAGGGTCTTGTAATGTATAGTGTGGAGTACATTATCTTTTCAGGGATATCTACTCGTTCATTTTAAAGAATGTGCCAATTTAATAGTTAGGTCTGCAGAGAGAGCCAATGTTCAGATATATCTCTTGACAACTTATCAGATCATAACATCACAGATTATGGCATCTGATTTTACGAAAATATCATGATTTTAGAGTATGGACCCTCCAGTGGTCAAAAATTTACTCTGTAATAGTAAGTAAGTGCAGGGGGACTGCACCACACACAATTCTACACAAAAACAGATATACAGACAAGACATCATACTAAGAGACCACAAACATAAACAATTCAGTCCCGGACCTGTGGTGACACAGACTTCACTCATATTTGAAAAACAAGTTGGGAACAAAACCCAAGGAAATAATTATATAATGTCAGCATGAGTCATGATCTGTCATATGTTGCAAGAATTACGAATGCAAGCATATTGTTGTACAAATTCCGTTATTCAAGTAACCACATTGTTAAATGTATCAAAGAAGTAGGCCTAATTCCAAAAAACTAAATGTACTAAATCAATAAAGAAGAGGATTGAAGTATATTGAATGCATTAGGACACACATTACAACCGACACAGAAACAAAACAAAACTGAATACATGGAAGCAAAGGAATGTAGACCGTCTAGGGAGACAGTCGTCTGCTGACTGAATGGCGTGACGTGAATCTGTCGTTATAGCTGTTATGACGTCGTCGCTTAGAAGGTGCAATTTCCCGATAAGAAAGGGCGATAATTCAGATGAAATAACGTTAAAAACTAAAGAACTGAAAGTTTTTGAGACCATGTAATTGTACAAACCATAGCATAAATATATAATATCCCACGTAAGAAACGCAAAACGGGATGGCTGAAGAAATCCTAGATTATCAGTGTATTCACCAAGGCATAATCCAAACAGGACTAAACATTTATAGAAGATAAAATTTATATTGAATCATTATCCAATATGTAGTCAGTAATATATTTATAAGAAATGTCAAACCTATTATGTTAAAGAAATGGAAGTTTTGAAATTTCTTTAAAAATGCGTAATTGTGACCCGCCTTTGGCCGTGCACTTAAAATTAAGAGTCTTTATTTGGGAAAGAAACAGTTCCTTCTTGTTGTATATTTTCAAAAATCGTAATGCCTGTGAATAGAAAACATTATATAGTGTAGTATTTGGTATGTTACTGTAAGCTGATGGGTATTTTACTACTTCAAAACCAAATTTGTCCGTTTTATTGAATATGGTCAAGTTTGAATTCCAGTGGATTGTTGACACATATGGATTCTTAATACTACTGCATAAAATCCGTCATCAATTCATGTCCCAATTTATATCCTTATTAATTCAACCCGAAAAGTTTTGAGTAATCTATTCTGAATATTACGAATTACAACATCAAGCGGTCCCACTACACAATTTACATTGAATTAACATTGTATAATCCGACCTTCAATCAGTGGGTGTTAACCTACAAAAAATTTACAAGCAGTCACTAATCAATTAATCAACCTGTATCTGTCGTTTCAACTTCAAAGCTATTAAGGTTACTTGTGAAGGTGCGGGTGTTGATCTCTGTACTGTTGAAGAATTCCATATGCGGATTTCTTTTTTTGTTGAAGGGAATTCTCCTGAAAACATTTTAATTGAAAGACTGCTTTATTTATTAGAGCATTACCCGACCGATCATGAGATTTAAAAAAAAAAGAGTGCTCAAAGTGAAAACATTTTAAAAGAACGATTAATGATCTTATTTTGTGCAAATGGTGAGAAACTGAAGCCTCATGTAATCGGTAAGGCAGATAGTCCACAATGTTTTAAATGCATGGACAAAAGCAACTTGTCAGTCAATTTTTCAGCCAATCGTAGGGTTTGGGGTGTTATTTATTCAGTTTGAATGTAATAGCTTCACCGTGAAATGATAATGCACCATCTGTAATACGTATAGCGGTCTAAATATTAAATTTTTGCCAGCAAATACAAGATCAATATTACAAACAGTGGATCAATTGATCATTAAAGTGAGATACCGACATCACATGATGACCCATTTTTTTTAGTTTGTGAAGCCTCTGGAAATCACAATTTTTATCAAATTTTATCACTGTTACAACATAATAACAGCTGAGTTTGAATCAAAACTATGTAATACCATAATGTCCTTGATTGTATACAAAAATGCTTCTTTTTTTTATTTGTTTTTGTTTTATTGTAGGGTAGATCTGTTACAACTAGTATTATTTAATCTAACTATACAAGGTGTGAAGAAATATTATGATATAGAGGAAGTTGTGGCACCGTTCATAATAAATAATTTACAAGATATGCAAGTTACAAATGTAAGTTATATAGTTCAGGATTTGGACAATGTTGTTTAGGGTTAAGGGAGTGTATAGAGCTACTCTAAAACTAGGTGGAAAAGGTGATTTTGAGATAATGATTATACATTTGATTTTATTAGTTTTTTAAGTAGATCTCATCATTCTTCTCACAAAACTTTTTACAGATTCAAAATCGGATGAAAATTTTTTATTTTATTGAGGTTCAAAGCTGCGATTTTTGACTTTCCGTGGAAGAAAGGTTTTTCAACACTTTGAACAGGTCATTTTTGGCGTTTTTTGTGATGCCATAGTTCATTTTATATCGAAACTATCAAAAATGTAGATGTATATTCATGAAATACAACTTTAAAGCTAATGATGTTTCAATTTTCACATTTGTGTAACAATAACTCCGGTTTCCCCAGCAACTCCAAAATACGGAGGTTTTCTCCAAAATCTCATGGTTTCAAAGTGATTTTGGTCAATTTTTTCATGAAAAATTGGTCTTATCCATGTTATATCTGAAATATTGAACCTGGTTGTAATGCATTTTAAAATCAGAAGCTATCAAATAAGATTAAAAGAAAAAAAAATCGTAAAAATATCTATATGCCTTTTCTCAAGAGCTGGATTTATGTTCATTTTTCACCAATTGTCCACGGCACACATTTGCCTATTTTTGGTGCGTTTTGGGGACAATAACAAAATAAGAAAGAATGGAGATACGGAAGTGAAATTATGGGAACATGTCAAAAAGTTTGTGAATTTTTAAAATTACATATTTCCAATCCGCCATATACTATCAATTTTGGTTGTCATAGCAACCAAAATGGAAAAAATGCAATTTTTGACCATTTTCAACGCTATTTCCCATAACCCAAAAGGTGATCACCACATTTAAAAATAAGCATTTTAAAATATTTAAAACCCAAGTAATGTCAAATGATATTGATTGTATAAGTTTGAGCAAAATATTAAGGAATTTGAGTGGTTACCATAGTAACCACTGTATATTTTTTAAAAAAGCATCATTTTCTGATAATTTATCTCATTAATATTAATTTTTATATTATTTTAAGTCAGTAGGTGTCAGGCAAGATTGAACAAATAAATAATAACAAAATATTTATGTGCCATCTTTATACACAGGAGAGGGTTTACCTTTGAAAAACATTCCGCAATTGGAAATTGCCCAATTTTAGGGTTAAAAAAATTATGAAGGAATTGAGATTTTCAAGTGGAATTTGTGTACCGCAGTGAATTTTTACAATTACTTATCTTTTCTCTTCTATAATACTTAATATTTGGTTGTTATAGCAATCAAAACAAAAACAAACCCTCAAAAAGGCAATGTTATTCAATTTTCAAACCAATTGATCACCATGACAAACCAATTGATTACGGTACCACATTTTAAGTACGATAGCAGAAATCATTTTAGCACATATTTACAGCTAATGTAATATAAAATATTGTGAATTGTATAATTTTAGTGAAATATCAAGGATTTTGGATGGTTGCCATAGCAACCACATAATTTTAAAGAAAGGACAACTGTTGTTTCATTATCACTGTTCTCTGCATTTGTTGCTTACATTATTATTGTTAGAATTCTGCTTTTTTTGTTTTTACTTCACTTTTGAATATTTCTATTATTCCTTCAAATCAGTATGTAGCCTATTGTCATTGAGCAACTTTCTTAGTTTTTGTAGATTTTAATCAATGTTCTGTAAATAAATATCAAATTAAGGCCTATAGGAGTAAAACTAAAAGGCCTTACGCTTGTATCGGTTCTTACAATTTGTTGACTGATCAAAAATGTGATACTTGAGATGTTAATTAGTTCCTCTAAAAAACAAGAATTAAAATTATAATAATTAGTGTGACAACTGTTATATAATGCTAAATAATAAAAAGTTTTGCAAAATTGGGTATCCGTATCGACACTGATTCTGATTATTTTTTGACATGACATTGACTGACCTAAATAGTAAATTCATCTGTCGGCTCCATCATAAGTCAAACGAAATGTTGTAAAAAATGCCCAACGACAAATCCAGAAATAGAGCCATTTTTTAAAATGTTTCAGCTGGCGTTAATTCTTTCGTTGATCCAACTTTATTAGGGTACAATTCCATTTTTAAGTGAAAAGAAATCGTATTAGACTACTACGTTATCGTCATCACTCCGACTCACGGCTGCGGTCAGTAAAGTAAAGACAACACACAGAGACCTGTGTGGATATTTTCCGGTTTCAAACCCATTCGTGTGCACAGAAATACTTTTAACACTGGGCTTGAATAATCCATGGAACAGCGAATTTATGATTTCAAAGCATTGAAACAGTCGTCTATTTTACGGAATTTTTCCATTCTTGACAAATGTTTGGTGTCAAACGTAGAGACGTGGGGTAGCTCGAAGGAAATTTCCGTTCGATCCTCCACATCGTCACATGGTTATAAAAACGCGCGAATATGAGTCACGTGATGTAAATATAATCAATCCCGTGAAAGTCGTAAAAAAAATGGATTTTAACTAGTTATTTATTTCCAGGCAAGTCTTTTATACATATAACATAACGCTTACTTCATAAATTAACATCGGATTTGCCTTTCGATATAATTTACCGCGAATATGAGTCTTAGGAACTTGGAATACATTTTAGTTTTGGTATTGAAATGACGTCATAACAAGGCAAAAACTACGTGATTTATTTTGGACAAAATTGCTCATTGTATACAATTTTCAAATGCTCGGCGGAGGTACTAAAAATGCTCCGATTTTGTTGATTTTAATAGCATTGAAACGACAATAAAACGAACTTTCGATCGGCGGGGGGTGATATCCTGGCAAATCGCCACAAAATAAAAATTACGTGAATTGAAGCCTTCAACTTAAAAAAAGGGCATGGTATTTCGAAATGCCAACAAAGCACCCCCCGCCGATCGAAAGATCGTTCAATTATCTTTCTAATGATATTAAAATGAACAAAAAATATTAAAAACAGAAACCTCCGCCGAGCACATGAAGTGGGGTACCCTCGTTTAAAAACGTGACAAAATTTTTTAGCGTAACGTCAAAACACGCGAAATTGACGTTTTTTAATTGATTGTTTTGAAATTAATATAAGGAACACATATATAAAATTTATATCAAACAAAAGAACAATTTTTCTGCTTCCAAAATATTTTTAAATTATTACAAATGATGAAATAGCGACTGTGTGACGTTAAGTTGAAGAAAGGTTACAAATCGGGAAAAAACGACTTTCTTCCAACGCGAGCAATGGAGCTGTGACACCTACTAAAACAGTCCCACTCACAAATCAACCATAACCATTGAAATTTAAAACATAGCCATAGGCCATTATAAAAATCAGACCTTCTTAAAGATAAATTAGTTAAGAGTTTTATAAAGAGTTAGCCATTCTTGTTACAAAATGAATAATTTGAAAATTTCATTCAAATTACTCTATTATGAGCAAGAATATTAGCCTTAGACGGTTTGACTAGACAGGTGCGATAATTGCAACTACCGTACTGGTTGTTCAAAACTAAGTCTCGCTTCTCCATTTTTAAATTGATCAAGATATTACTGAACCATTCTAATCTACTTAAAATCAGAGAAATCCAGTGCCATCAAGAGGTGATTATGGCCTGGATCAGCTAATCAATTTTTAATTTCTAGTTATTCAGGACTAAACAAAAGCCTACAATTGGCAGATTTAGCTCTTGCATAATGTATGTTTAAGTGATGTCATAAAGTAGAAATACTAGATAGTTCTGATAGACTGGGATTTGCCGAAACCTGGGTTGTGTGCACGAACTGACTTCCTGAAACAGAAATATAAATAACAAATTTGTAGTTCCATCAGATTTATTTGTAAAGCAAATTGTGAACTGGCCAAAATTATTGAAATCACATCTTTGTTAGGGTATCTATTCATAGTTGATAGCAGGGTTCTTAATCCATTTTGAAATGAACCGGCCAAGGATAAGCCTAACGGATAGTCGTATTTTCAACAACAGACATGTTGGTTTATGCATACTTTATTCATGTTAATAATTGCATAACGTATTCCGAATAATAATAGCTTAAACTTCGAATAAACAAAACCTTTGATGTAATTGCATACCTGTATTCATACATTGATAATAATATCGAAATTTATAATCAAATTTCAGCAACTTGCATAATGCATATTCCTACTTTCGCTTTCATCCAACCAAACGGAAGTTATAATTTAGTAAAAAGAAAAACTACCAGTAAATATAAATATGTTTTTTTTTACAATTGTATTATTGTGATCACTTGTCAATATATAAAAATAAAAAGAATGTAATATCAATAATAACAAATTAGCACAAATTAGTTCTGTTTATAGTCGTAACTCGGAAATATGCCGAGGTTTGCCGAGTGATGCCATACGTGCGAAAAGTCATGTGTCCAATTGTCATGATAGGCTATTATTTGACATAATAATTATATACGGGTCAGTAGGTTATTACCAGATTTACTCAACGCTAACATAATAATAATAATTATTAATATACGAGATCAGTAGGTTATTACGTGACTTAAAAAAGAAGACTAAATTAATAATAAACATTTTTTGTGAAATTTTGTCAAACGAAAGCCATTTGAAAGTAGTTAACCATTCGGAATTAAAATATCTCCCAGACTTCGACTTTGGTTGACCTATATTGGCCGTGGGAGTTTCTCCGACTTTTGGAACTTCCAATGACGACGTACATGCTTAAAGTTCAAGGTCAATGCCGCCATCACTATCGTCGGCTAAAACTCGTTTACGTTTTCTATTGTCATTCTGCGAGGTGTTCAAGTACTTCAACATTGTGTTAGATATAAATGAATGAACCGACATTGGAATATATATACATTCTTTTACTTGATTGACTCAACTAATTAAGTTGTTTATTTAGGGAATGAGCCGATACGGATTGAAGCCGATCGAAGGTATTCATATTGTATTGACTGGATGGGTGTCTTAATCGACGAGTAATAATCAACTCTTTGTTATCGGCTGAAAGTTGATTGATTAATGATACCATAGTGGCCGGTTCATTGTTTTACAAACTGGCTAGATTAAAGATCAATCGGCTAAAGCCGACAAAAACCAGCCGATTAAGATCCCTGGTTGATAGGGAAGGGAGTTATATTCTTGACTTTAAATTGTGCTTGATAAATAAGTTAATGTTATTCAGCTAGATGTTGGTTCTATGCAGCAAGTTCAACATAAAATAACAGAAATATGTCAACATCATAAAACAAGGTAGGCTTTAATTAGGGCTGTTCTATTTATAATGTGGATGGTGCGTGCCATGCAGTACTACAAGTATTTAGAATGATATTGTTGTGCAGGCAATCTGGTAAAATACAAGCTGATCTTGAAAAATGCTCTGTATGTTTGGTGTGAAATTTTTAGAAAAATAATTTAGTTTGCAGAGAAGTTTATATGAATTATTTTGTTAGTAAAGTATCTTCTTGAAATACTTGTGATCAGCTTAGCATGGTGCTGTTGGAATATTATAAATCGTGATTAAAAAGCAATTTATTTTCCAAGGTTTTGTTCTGGTAGAGAAATTAGAAAAAAATCGACACTATGGGGTTTACGAGTGAGGATACCTCCTCCTGCACCAACTATAATATTGCCAATAGATGGACCTATTACTGATGATGTCATGGCTAATTTACAGATGAAGGGGAAAAAAACTAAAACATTTGTTCCTATTCAATGGTAAAAAAAATGATAACATATTAATGTGTGTGAAATAGCTTTATTTAACCTCAGCTTTCCACCGAGGTTATATCGCAGACAAGTAACATATTAATGAAACATATTTAATGATACTGCCAGGGGCACAGTTTATGTTTGACCATAAGGCTTTCTCAGTGGTGCAAAAATGCCCCCTCCACAAAATTGAAAGTTAAACTAAAAGAAAATTTAGAGTTAATTAAAATCTAAATCACATGTAAGGTACTCACATTGCTTAGAATGCCTGTCGCCCCCATCTGTCAGACTGAAGTTAATATCCGATTGACTTTGAATTTATACACAATGAAACGAAGAAGCCTAGCTGATTTTAAACGATTTCTGATTATTACTGAGAGAGATGTAACCCTTGTATGCTTTGAAATATCTTGTGAAAACTCTAGAGACTAAAGTTAATATCCAATTGACTTTGAATTTATACTCACGGTTAAAGTCATGAGACAAAGAATTTATAAACAGTGTTAAAGGTCCCGAGACAAAGAATCTTATCTTCGAACATTTTGTGGACACTGGAGGCTAAAGTTAATATAAATTGTTTAAGGTCATGAGAAAAACCATCAAAACAAATTCTGATGTTTTCTGATAATTACTTCATGTATTGTAAATGTTCTCAAAACTGACAAAAGGAAAAAATATGCGACATACAGTAGAACTTGCTCGGGCGTGCACTCCTAATCAGCGAACACTTGCTTCAACGAGCACCAAAAAATCCCCCCGAGCGATTTTTAAGTAATTTAACCTCTACTAAACAAGCACCTGTTCAACGCGTGCAACGGGCACCACGATTAATTCCCTCCGTAAAAATTCTACTGTTTCAACGGTCACTCCTCTAACAAAACATCGCCCATTCAACGGCCATTGTATTGTTGAATGATACCATCTTGTCGTTCTTTCTTTGAAACACTCTCGCTAATCCCGTGAGTAGTAGTTAATTAACTGGACCCCCACTGATCAGGTAAAAAGAAATGTAAAAATAACAATCAACCTGGGATTATCTGTTAATTAATCTTTTGTTTTATTAACACTTAACGGAACATTATTTGATACTGATTGAATAAAATGAAAGTACCGAGTTTTTTTCCATTGCAACTTTGTTGTTAGACTTTTTAGCGCCCCCTATAATATTACATACAGAGTTACACCCCCTGTAAATCGGTGATAAAATCAGCGATGGATTTTTTGTTGATGTGCTTTTTTGATAAAATAAAATTAATTCATCGATTTGTTTTACAAAAATGGATAAATATTATCGAATGCATCACAATGGTAGAAAGTAGTATCGAAGGTTGGTACAAAATGACAAGTTTACAGAAGTTATGTTCGAGATTTGAGTAAAGAATTTTCGTTCGGCGCAAGATTCAACGGCGCTCAAATTTATCGATGCAAGTATTGATGTTC
Organism: Patella caerulea; assembly: GCA_036850965.1. NCBI lineage: Eukaryota > Metazoa > Mollusca > Gastropoda > Patellidae > Patella > Patella caerulea. The sequence continues at coordinate 39,499,423 of JAZGQO010000001.1, read as the reverse complement.
GCTCCCAATGCACCCAAGCGTAATTAATTTATGTCAGCACAAAAAGCGCCGAGATTTTATTAAGTGGTCGCGTAATCGCTAAAATAGTTGGGGTGGGAAATTCTCAAATTCACGGCATTTTGAAACGCTTTTAGACGCTATGAGTATGATGATGAAAGTAAAAGAAATATTGGAGGCCAGAGACCCAGTATTACTAAACAAACACGTATACGCGACTACTTTTAATTCACAACTAGATAAAAAGTACATGTATTGTTATTGTTATACTACATGAATAAAACAATATAGGCAATCTAAATCTTTATTTTTTGTGGGAGGGGTTAGGGCAATATTGGATACCTCTAGTCAAAGAGCACCTCCATTAAGCAAGCATTTTTGAATTTCCCTTGGGTGCTTGCTTAATACAAGTTCTACTGTAGCTGCTTTGGCCTGTGGGTGTATATACTTTTGTTGCCTAGCAACCTGTCTTCTGATTTTGATGAAACATAAGATATATGGTTATATCCAAGAAATTTCTTTTGATATTTGTTCATGTTGGATCCTAACTTTCTGGATTATGTCCCCAGATTGTACAAAAAAACGCTTTTTTTTTTTTAGCTTATTTTCTGTCCATCTCTTGCGAAATATGGGTGTATCTTGCATGGCAACCTCTTGTTTTATTCTCAAATTAGTAAACCATACTATAAGTTTAATTTGGACCAGATTTTAAATCAGTATTTCATAGTGACAAATATAGTCATTACAAATCTCCAGTAGCTAAACAAACTCTGTTTTATGTATGTCTTCAGTGAAAATTTTGATATGGATTTCTATTACAGTAATTCACCTATACCTCTACGATATCGTAAGAATGGACTAGATATTGATGATTCTATTGTGTTTAAAAGTGAGAAAGCCAAGAAACTCTTACAAGAAGCTACCACCAAGGTAATGTTTTCTTTCTTTTTTTTGAGGATTCAAATCTTGCCCTTTTGTCTAGGATAAGACCTGTTATTTTGGCAAGTTACAGGTTCAATCAGAGCTTTGCACTTGAAATGTATGGGTGTTTTCTTTAGATACCTTGGTTTTCTTTACCTTCTAAATATTAAATGATCTTACTAACGTGTTGATGAGAAGTTATACCTCCATTTTATCCTTAAGTTAAAAATTTTGTCTGTGTATCTTTTTTTTATATGGACGTATGTTGTCGTCACCCCTGTTCGTCCATCCGTCCACAAAGTTTGTGAACACTCTACAGGTCACAATTTTTATCTGATTTCAATGAAACTTGGGATATAGGTTTATTACCCTAAGATCTCGGTACTTTTCGATATTGGCATGTATCGGACTGTAAATTCATGTATTATGGTCCCTGACTGTACGAAAAATTAGTTTTTAACTTGTGAACAGTATAGAGGTCACAATTTTGAACCGATTTTGATGAAACTTGAAATGCATGGATATAACCCAAAGATCTTGGTTCCTGTGAATATTTTGCATATCGGATCGTAACTTCCTGAATTATGGCCCCTGATTGTACGAAAAATCGCATGTTTTAGCTAGTGGTCACTCTAAAGGTCACATTTTTTTTTTTTGAGTTATAAAACAGTCTGATTATATCACCGATCAGGACCTAGGGCTATGGAAAATGACCGTACCTAGATGTGACCCAACGATCATTTTGCACGCTGGAAAAATAGCCTTTTTTTAAAAACCCAATATAGATTATTTTCAAACATGGCTACGATCGACATCAACTATGTAACTATAACATTGTACGGCCAGTGCAGAATAATGCGTATGTAAAGATAAGAAGAAGCCACATTATCTCATGATTGGTGTTATAGAGTTGTATACATAGTCGTCAGTAGATTATACTGGGCATTATGTTGATAATTGATGATGATTGTCGTGTAGTAGAACAATAAAAGTTAATTGATATTCGGGAATCTTATCAAAGACGTGAAACAGTCCATTCTTAGTCAATCACGTATTGTCCACGTGTCGTAAGAATTTTCTAGAACAAAGCCGTTTTCCGCTATTACAGTTACGCACTATGTAAACGAGATTGTTACGATCATCGAAAAAAGGAAAATTAATATGAAGTACTGCTCTTCGAATCCAACCAACTGTCATATTAAATATAACAGCATAGAAATTACGTAAATCCTTAACAACGTACATGTTGGGAGAAAATTGCATTATAATTTTTATACGCCCACATTTTCATGTGGACGTATTATGTCGTCGCCCCTGTCCGTCCGGACGTCCGTCCGTCCGTCTGGACGTCCGTCCGTCCACAATTTGTTTGTGGACTCTCTACAGGTCACAATTCTTATCCAATTTTGACGAAACTTGAAATATAGGTTTATCCCCAAAAGATCTCGGTTCCTTTCGATATTGGCATGTATCGGATCAAAACTTCATGGATTATGGCCCCTGATTGTACGAAAAATCACGTTTTTAGCTTGTGGACCCTATAGAGGTCACAATTTTGAACCGATTTTGATGAAACTTGACATGCATGTTTGTAACCCAAAGATCTTGGTTCCTTTCGATATTTGCGGCTATCGGAATGTAATTTCCTGAATTATGGCCCCTGATTGTCCGAAAAATCACCCTTTTTAGCTTGTGGTCCCTCTGGAGGTCACAATTATTATTCGATTTAAAAAACCGTTTGTTTATATCACCGTTACACCCTAAGGAAGGTTGAGTTCGAATTTCGGGAAAATCGGACGAAAATTGCCATACAAAATGGCCGCCGTTAGTATGCGAATACTGTTAAAAAATGGTATATCAAGGTTGTGGACCCTGTGGAGGTCACAATTTTGATTCGATTTTGATGAAACTTGAAATTCATGGTTATAACCCAAAGATCTTGCTTCCTTTCGATATTTGCGCATATCGGATCGTAACTTCCTGAATTATGGCCCCTGATTATACGCAAAATCGCCTTTTTTTTAGCTTGGAGGTCACAATTATTATTCGATTTAAAAAAACGTTTGATTATATCACCGTTACACCCTAAGGAAGGTTGAGTTCGAATTTCGGGAAAATCGGACGAAAATTGCCATACAAAATGGCCGCCGTTTGTACGCGAATACTGTTAAAAAATGGTATATCAAGGTTGTGGACCCTGTGGAGGTCACATTTTGATTCGATTGTGATGAAACTTGAAATTCAAGGTTATGACCCAAAGATCTTGCTTCTTTTCGATATTTGCGCATATCGGATCGTAACTTCCTGAATTATGGCCCCTGATTATACGCAAAATCGCCTTTTTTTTTTAGCTTGGAGGTCACAATTATTATCCGATTTAAAAAAACGTTTGATTATATTACCGTTACACCGTAAGGAAGGTTGAGTTCGAATTTCGGGAAAATCAGACCAAAATTGCCATACAAAATGGCCACCGTTTGTACGTGAATACTGTTAAAAAATGGTATATCAAGGTTGTGGACCTTGTAAAGGTCACAATTTTAATTCGATTTTCATGAAATGCATGGTTATAACCCAAAGATCTTGGTTCCTTTCGGTATTTGCGCATATCGGATCGTAACTTCCTGAATTATTCGAATTTCGTGAAAATGGTACCAAAATTGCCGGACGAAATGGTCGCCGTTTGTACGCGAATAGTGTAAAGATATGGTATATCATGGTTGTTGACTCTGTACAGGTCACAATTCTTATCCGATTTTGACGAAAAGTCACATTTCTAGGTTGTGTACCGTCACACCATAATCATTGTCGACTTCGAATTTCATGAATATCAGACTGGAACTGACCAACAAAATGGCTGCTCCCAATACAGTATGAAATACAGGACTTAATGATGTAGGAAAAATCACTTTCCGTATTGTTTGTTCTCTATCCATCTCTCGAAAATGTGGGCGTATCCTGCCTGGCAATGCCAGCCTATCTTTTTATAGTGATATTACGGCCTTGTGGGAATTGTAGAAATAATATCTAGAGATTAACTTGCTTTCCGACAAATTAAGAATATTACGTATTCCAGTGCTATTGTGTAGCAATATTTATAATTCCACTTGTTAGAAAAATTGTCGTGCATAAATATATTGTAAATCTTACACACGACGATATTCTACTCTAGGCGGCGCTAGTGTCGCTTGAAGTTAGCAAACATGAATGCCAAGTTAGCTATCCGACAGTTATTCATAACTAAGATTTTCGTCAATATTCATAATGTGAAACGCCGTTAAGAGATGTTCTCAAACCAATGTGAAATATATGCCGTGGAAAATTATATATTTATCTTCATATCGAAGTTATTGTATTACAACTCATAATTATCCAGGTCAGTGTGTTTTCTATTGAGCACGTGGTAATTACGTGTCAGCCACTGACGTGGTGTTTCTTCAGCTATTTCGATTATTTAAGTAGCCAAAAGAGAATATTTAACTTATAAATAATTATCACAAGCCTTACAATAAATAGTTCATTTTTATACGTCCACATTCATAATGTGAACGTATTATGCCGTCGCCCCTGCCTGTGTGTGTCTGTGGTTCGCCTACAAGGAGCAATTCTTCGTGGATTTTCTTCAAACTTGGTATACTTATTCCTTATACCCCAAGGAAGATCCCTATTGTTTTTGGTGCATGTCCGACCCCCAGGGACAGAGCCACGCCCATTTCTCGTATTTGTTTGTTTGTCGTCTGCAGGCCACATTTCTTAACTTATAATCTTGAAACTTTGCATACACATTCTTTGTACCCTAAGGAACATCCCTATCGTTTGGGGTCATGCCCAACCCCCAGGGGCAGAGCCACGCCTATTTGCTTTTCGTGTGTCTGTGTGTCGCCTACAGGGTGCAATTCTTACTGATTTTTCTTCAAACTTGGTATACGTATTCCTTATACCCCAAGAAGGATCTCCATTTTTTTTTTTTTGGTGCATGCCCGACCCCCAGGGGCAGAGCCACGCCCATTTCTAGTATGTGTTTGTTTGTCGTCTACAGGCCACATTTCTTAACTTATAATTTTGAAACTTTGCATACACATTCTTTGTACCCTAAGGAACATCCCTATCGTTTGGGGTGCATGCCCAACCCCCAGGGTCAGAGCCACGCCCATTTTCTTTTTGTGTCTTTGTGTCGCCTACAGGGTGCAATTCTTACTGGATTTTCTTCAAACTTTGTATACTTACTCTTTATACTCTAAGGATGATCCCTATCGTTTGGGGTGCATGCCCAACCCCCAGGGGTAGAGCCACGTCAATTTTTTTTTTGTTTGTCGACTACAGGCCGTAATTCTAACTTGATTTTCTTAAAACTTTGTATACTTACTCTTTACACCCTAAGGATGATCCGTATTGTTTTTTGGTGCATGCCCGACCCCCAATGGCAGAGCCACGCCCATTCCTTGTATTTATTTGTCTGTCGTCTACAAGCCACATTTCTTAACGTATCATCTTGAAACTTTGAATGCTTATTCTTTGTACCCTAAGGAACATTCCTATCATTTGGGGTGCATGCCCAATCCCCAGGGGCAGAGTCACGCCCATTTTCTTTTTGTGTGTCGCCTACAGGACACAAGTCTTAATCTTAATCGGTCATCTTGAAACTTAAAATACTTATTCCTTATACCCTGAGGATGATCCCTTTTGTTTTGGGTGCATGCCCAACCCCCGTGGGACAGCAACACCCATTTCTTGTATTTGTTTGTCTGTCGTCTACAGGCTGCATTCTTAATGTATCATCTTGAAACTTTGAATACTTATTCTTGGTACCTTAAGGAAGATCCCTATTGTTTTTGGTGCATGCCCTACCCCAAGGGACAGTGACACGCCCATTTTCTTTTTGTCTGTCTGTGTGCCACCTACAGGCCACAATTCTTATTCCCTATACCCTAGGCTGACCACTATTATTTTTGGTGCATGCCGGACCCCCTGGGACAGAGCCACGCCCAGTGCTTTTGTGTCTTGTGTTCGCCTACAGGATGCAATTCTTAACAGATTTCCTAACCCCCAGGGGCAGAGCCATGCCCATTTTTACTTTGTGTCTTTGTGTGTTGTCTACAGGCCACGATTCTTAATGGATCGTCTTTAAACTTGGGATATGTATTCCTTGTAGCCTAAGGACGTCAACTGCATGTCCCTACTCACACAGGCAAGACACGCCCAATTTTTGTGTTTGTCGTTTACAGGCCGCAATTCTGAATGAATCAGCTTGGTACTTGGCTTATGTATTCCTTATAGTCTGAGGGCGTCCATTATTGATTTTGATGAATGTCCCGACCCCCAGGGGCAGAGCCACGCCCACTTTTTGCCTTTAGCGTTAGGAAGGCACAATTCTGAATGGATTATCTTGGTATACTTATTCCTTATACTCTAAGGACGGCAACTATTGATGTTGGTGCACAACCCTCAACGCTAAACAAACCAAACGCCTAGCCTTCTTGACAAAGTACCATATCAATCAAAGCAGGAATGTGGACGTATATTATACCGTTAGCGTTATGTTTAAGTCTATTATATAATTTTTATACGCCCACATTTTCATGTGGACGTATATTGTCGTCGCCCCTGTTCGTCCGTCCGTCCGTCCACAATTGTTTGTGAACAGTCTACAGGTCACAATTTTTATCCGATTTCAATGAAACTTAAAATATAGGTTTATCACCCTAAGATCTCGGTTCCTTTCGATATTGGCATGTATCGGACCGTAACTTCATGGGTTATGGCCCCTGATTGTACGAAAAATCACGTTTTTTAGCTTGTGAACAGTGTAGAGGTCACAATTTTGAACCGATTTGGATGAAACTTGAAATGCATGTTTATAAACCAAAGATCTTGGTTCCTTTCGATATTTGCGCCAATTGAATCGTAACTTCCTGAATTATGGCCCCTGATTGTCCGAAAAATCGCCCTTTTTAGCTTGTGGTCCCTCTGGAGGTCAAAATTGTAATCCGATTTAAAAAACCGTCTGATTATATCACCGTTACATGGCTATGAAGGTTGAGTTCAAATTTCGTGAAAATCGGACCAAAATTGACGGACAAAATGGCCGCCATTTGTACGCGAATAGTGTGAAAATATGTTATATCAAGGTTGTGAACAGTGTAGAGGTCACAATTGTGAACCAATTTGGATGAAACTTGAAATGCATGTTTATAACCCAAAGATCTTGGTTCCTTTCGATATTTGCGCCAATCGGATCGTAACTTCCTGAATTATGGCCCCTGATTGTCCGAAAAATCGCCCTTTTTAGCTTGTGGTCCCTCTGGAGGTCAAAATTGTTATCCGATTTAAAAAAACGTTTGATTATATCACCGTTCCATGGTTATGAAGGTTGGATTCGAATTTCGTGAAAATCGGACCAAAATTGACGGACAAAATGGCCGCCGTTTGTACACGAATAGTGTGAAAATATGTTATATCAAGGTTGTGGACCCTTATAGAGGTCAAAATTTTGAACCAATTTTGATGAAACTTGACATGTATGTTTATAACCCAAAGATCTTGGTTCCTTTCGATATATGCGCCCATCGAATCGTAACTTCCTGAATTATGGCCCCTGATTGTCAAAAAAATCGCCCTTTTTAGCTTGTGGTCCCTCTGGAGGTCAAAATTGTTATCCGATTTAAAAAAACGTTTGATTATATCACCGTTACATGGTTATGAAGGTTTAATTCGAATTTCGTGAAAATCGGACCAAAATTGACGGACAAAATGGCCGCCGTTTGTACGCGAATAGTGTGAAAATATGTTATGTCAAGGTTGTGGACCTTATAGAGGTCACAATTTTGAACCAATTTTGATGAAACTTGACATGCATGTTTATAACCCAAAGATCTTGGTTCCTTTCGATATTTGCGCCCATCGGATCGTAACTTCCTGAATTATGGCCCCTTGATTGTCCAAAAAAATCGCCCTTTTTAGTTAATGGTCCCTCTGGAGGTCAAAATTGTTATCCGATTTAAAAAAAAACGTTTGATTATATCACCATTTCATGGTTATGAAGGTTTTGTATGAATTTTGTGAAAATCGGACCAAAATTGACGGACAAAATGGCCGCCGTTTGTACGCGAATAGTGTGAAAATATGTTATATAAAGGTTTTGGACCTTATAGAGGTCACAATTTTGAATCGATTTTGATGAAACTTGACATGTATGTTTATAACCCAAAGATCTTGGTTCCTTTCGATATTTGCGCCCATCAGGTCATTACTTCCTGAATTATGTCCCCTGATTGTACGAAAAATCACCCTTTTTAGCTTGTTGTGCCTCTGGAGGTCACAATTATCTGATTTAAAAAAAAAAAACGTTTGATTATAAAAACCAAACAAATTCTAATGATTTTCTGATAATTCCTTAATATGCGACAACTCTTGTTGACTGCCCGGACGATTTGGCTGCTGTGTGGGCGTATGTTTCGTTGCCTGGCAACCTATTTTTTGTGTACCTCTTGCTGACAAAGTGGTATAGACACGTGAATTCACAATACCCGACCGTGAATAAAAAACATGAAATATGGATTTATTTTGCAAAGTTTTTGTGCGTTATCAAAAGTGACCGGTAGTGAAAATTTTGAAGTGGAAGCCCTGCTTCAAATGCATGTTTATAATTCGAAGATCCTGGTTCTTTTCAATATTTGCACATATCGGATTGTGACTTCCTGATTTTTGGCCCCTGATTGTACGAAAAATCATCTTTTTTAGCTTTTTATACGCCCACATGGACGTATATTGCTGTCATCGTGTCTATCGGTCCGTCCGTCCATTTGTGAATGCACTAGAGGCTAAAGTTGATATCTGATTGACTTTAAATTTATACACATGGTTTAAGTTCGTGAGACGAAGAAGCCTATTGATTTTCAGCGATTTCCGATAATTACTGCCAGATCACTTCAAAAAATCTTGTGGACGCTCCAGAGCCTTAAGTTAATATCCGATTGACTTTAAATTTATACACAGTGTTTAAGGGCTTGAGGCAGTGAAACCCATTGATTTTCAACGATTTCCCATAATTACTTCCAAAGTTATCTCTCTTGATCACTTTGAAAAACCTTGTGGGTGGTCTAAAGGCCAAAGTTAATAACCGATTGACTTTAAATTTATACACAGTGTTTAAGGGCATGGGGCAGAGAAGCCTATTGATTTTCAACGATTTCCCATAATTACTTCCAAAGTTATCTCCCTTGATCACTTTGAAAAACCTTGTGCGTGGTCTAAAAGCCAAAGTTAATAACCGATTGACTTTAAATTTATACACAGTGTTTAAGGTTATGAGACGTAAAATCCTATTGATTTTCAGAGATTTCCGATAATTACTGCCAAAGTTATGGCCCATGATCACTTCAAAAAATCTTGTGGACTCTCTAGAGGCCATAGTTGATATCCAATTGACTTAAAATTGATACACAGTGTTAAAGGTCATGAGGCAGAGAAGCCTATTGATTTTCAACGATTTCCCATAAGTTATCTCCCTTGATCACTTTAAAAAAGTCTTGTAATGCTTTAGGGGCCAAACTTATTATCCGATTGACTTCAAGGCCTTGAGAAGAACAAGTATATTAATTTTCAATGAATTTTGATAACTGAACAGCTAAATACATGATATTAAAATTCAAATGTTTTGTATACCATACTATATGTTAGCATGGGCCAGAACTTTATAAAAACCAAACAAATTCTAATTATTTTCTGAGTTGTTACTCTTAATCAGATTTAAGTGTAATATAAATGTTTCATTATTGAAATAAGTAAAAATATGCGAGAACACTTGTTGACTGCCCGGACGATTTAGCTGGTGTGGGTGTATGTTTCGTTGCCTGGCAACCTATCTTTCTCCCTCTAGAGGTCACAATTATTATCCGATTTAAAAAAATGTTTCAATATATAACCGTTGAGGTCGAATTTCGTAAAATATTTACCAAAACTACCAGACAAAATGGCTATCACTTGTACGTAAAAATATATATCAATGTTGTGGACCCTGTAGAGGTCACAATTTTAATCCGATTTTGATGAAACTTGAAATGCATATTTATAATCCAAAGGTCATGGTTCCTTTCAAGATTTGCAACGGTGATTGTAACTTCCTGAATTATAGCCCCTGATTGTACATAAAATCGACTTTTATTTACAGTAGCTTGTGTCCTCTAGAGATCACAATTATTATCGGATTTTTAAAAAAAAAAAAGTTTGATTATATTAATGTTACACTGTAATGAAGGTTGAAGTCGAATTTCGTAAAAAATTGTAACTTCCTGATTTATAGCCCCTGTTCATACATAAATTCGACTTTTATTTACAGTAGCTTGTGTCCTCTAGAGATCACAATTATTATCCGATTTAAAAAAAAAAAAAATGTTTGATTATATTAATGTTACACTGTAATGAAGGTTGAAGTCGAATTTCGTAAAAATTGTAACTTCCTGATTTATAGCCCCTGATTGTACGTAAAATCGACTTTTAATTAGCTTTTGTCCTCTAGAGGTCACATTTATTATCCTTTTTTAAAAAAAAAAACCTTTGATTATATCACAGTTGTAGACACTGTAATGAAGGTTGAGGTTGAATTTCGTAAAAATTGATTGTTCAAAAAATCACTTTCTGTTTAGCTTGTTGTCTATCTATCTTTTGAAAATGTGGGCGTATCCTGCCTGGTAGCCGCTTTTTATACGCCCACATTTTCATGTGGACGTATATTGTCGTCGCCCCTGTTCGTCCGTCCGTCCGGACGTCCGTCCGTCCTTCCGTCCACAATTGTTTGTGAACAGTCTACAGGTCACAATTTTTATCCGATTTCAATGAAACTTAAAATATAGGTTTATCACCCTAAGATCTCGGTTCCTTTCGATATTGGCATGTATCGGACCGTAACTTCATGGGTTATGGCCCCTGATTGTACGAAAAATCACGTTTTTTAGCTTGTGAACAGTGTAGAGGTCACAATTTTGAACCGATTTGAATGAAACTTGAAATGCATGTTTATAAACCAAAGATCTTGGTTCCTTTCTATATTTGCGCCAATTGGATCGTAACTTCCTGAATTATGGCCCCTGATTGTCCGAAAAATCGCCCTTTTTAGCTTGTGGTCCCTCTGGAGGTCAAAATTGTTATCCGATTTAAAAAACCGTCTGATTATATCACCGTTACATGGTTATGAAGTTTGAGTTCGAATTTCGTGAAAATTGGACCAAAATTGACGGACAAAATGGCCGCCATTTGTACGCGAATAGTGTGAAAATATGTTATATTAAGGTTGTGAACAGTGTAAAGGTCACAATTTTGAACCGATTTAGATGAAACTTGAAATGCATGTTTATAACTCAAAGATCTTGGTTCCTTTCGATATTTGCGCCAATCGGATCGTAACTTCCTGAATTATGGCCCCTGATTGTCAGAAAAATCGCCCTTTTTAGCTTGTGATCCCTCTGGAGATCAAAATTGTTATCCCATTTAAATAAACGTTTGATTATATCACCGTTCCATGGTTATGAAGGTTGAGTTGGAATTTCGTGAAAATCGGACCAAAATTGATGGACAAAATGGCCGCCATTTGTACGCGAATAGTGTGAAAATATGTTATAAAAAGGTTGTGGACCTTATAGAGGTCACAATTTTGAACCGATTTGGATGAAACGTGACATGCATGGTTATAACCGAAAGATCTTGGTTCCTTTTGATATTTGCGCCAATCGGATCGTAACTTCCTGAATTATGGCCCCTGATTGTCCGAAAAATTGCCCTTTTTAGCTTGTGGTTCCTCTGGAGGTCAAAATTGTTATCCGATTTAAAAAAACGTTTGATTTTATCACCGTTCCATGGTTATGAAGGCTGAATTCGAATTTCGTGAAAATCGGACCAAAATTGACGGACAAAATGGCCGCCATTTGTACGCGAATAGTGTGAAAATATGTTATATCAAGGTTGTGGACTTTATAGAGGTCACAATTTTGAACCAATTTTGATGAAACTTGACATGTATGTTTATTATAACCCAAAGATCTTGGTTCCTTTCGATATTTGCGCCCATCGGATCGTAACTTCCTGAATTATGGCCCCTGATTGTCCAAAAAATCGCCCTTTTTAGCTTGTGGTCTCTCTGGAGGTCAAAATTGTTATCCGATTTAAAAAAAAACGTTTGATTATATCCCCGTTACATGGTTATGAAGGTTGAATTCGAATTTCGTGAAAATCGGACCAAAATTGACGGACAAAATGGCTGCCGTTTGTACGCGAATAGTGTGAAAATATGTTATATCAAGGTTGTGGACCTTATAGAGGTCACAATTTTGAACCGATTTTGATGAAACTTGACATGTATGTTTATAACCCAAAGATCTTGGTTCCTTTCGATATTTGCGCCCATCGGATCGTAACTTCCTGAATTATGGCCCCTGATTGTCCGAAAAATCGCTTTTGTTCGCTTTTTGTCTCTCTGGAGGTCAAAATTATTATCCGATTTAAAAAAAACGTTTGACTATATCACCGTTACATGGTAATGAAGAGAGAGTTTCAATTACGTGAAAATCGGACTAGAATTGACAGACAAAATGGCCGCCATATGTACACGAGTAGTGTGAAAATATGTTATATCAAGGTTGTGGACCCTATAGAGGTCACAATTTTGAATCGATTTTGATGAAACTTGACATGTATGTTTATAACCCTAAGATCTTGGTTCCTTTCGATATTTGCGCCCATCGGGTCATTACTTCCTGAATTATGTCCCCTGATTGTACGAAAAATCACCCTTTTTAGCTTGTTGTGCCTCTGGAGGTCACAATTATTATCTGATTTAAAAAAAAAACGTTTGATTATAAAAACCAAACAAATTCTAATGATTTTCTGATAATTCCTTAATATGCGACAACTCTTGTTGACTGCCCGGACGATTTGGCTGCTGTGTGGGCGTATGTTTTGTTGCCTGGCAACCTATTTTTTATTATTATTTGTTGACACTTTGTGTTGTATAATGTCTAGATGTAACTTATGGAGTTACTATTTTTGCCAGAAAACTTTACGTTTATTATTAATATTTTATGTCTTTTTCAGAATGTATTGTCTGAATGTCATAGTTTTAACCAATCATATACTGGCTACGATGGAAGTCCCATACATACCACATTCTTCTCAGAGTTTGAAAAATTTGTTAGTGCTGAACCTAAATCACGATCCAAACCAACAAGATTAAAACAATTTTCATTGGATAACATAATACCTCATGTAGATAGTTTCGAAGGTGCCAATCACCCATTTAAAACAGAACTTGAACAAAATGCAGAATTGGAACAGAAAAAATACTTTCAACAGAAAATATTAGATATATGTGAATCAATATCTTTAAGCGAAAGTGCATCATTATGTGAGACTACGTCATTATCAGAAGTGGATAATATGTCATGTACATCATGTGATCAATTAGAGGATCAATTAGAGACACCCCTCATTTTAGGACAAAAACGGAGACGTTCTCAGCGTCAGTTATTTAATATAGACATTAACAGAAATGTTAGAAAACGAAAAAGAAAATCAAAATCGTCCCATGTAGAAAATGTTGTGAGTTCAGAAGTGATTGAAGCAGTGAAGAACACACAAGTTGATATAAATAAATTAAAATCGAAAGTAGGAAGCTATTTAGGTAAAGAAGATCGTCTGGCTCAAACTGATAAATTTAATGTGATTGCTCAGAGAGTGACAGTAGAGGGAAAGATTCAATATTTAGTTGAGTGGGACTAAACTAGTATTAAAATTACCAGACCTCTTTATTGACTCTATATAAGTCTTATGATTCAGGGGTGTAAAAATATTTTTAAATCCACTAGCCCAAGTCTACAGTCAGGCACTAGCCCGGCATTAATATCCACTAGTCCATAGTTAGACAAGGTAAAGGGCTACACAGTTAACCGGTCACGGTTCGGTTGCACTGGTGAAACGGTTAAAAAAAAAACTACAAATAGATATTTATTTCATATCATGTCTGACCTTCAAATCCAGGAATGGTAGCCACAGCAATGTTTTCTGTCACTAAAGACCATATAAATACTTCATATAGCACATGTCATTTGTAATATATCTCGGTAAATTAACGTACTTAAATTCCTGCGCGCGAAGATTTGTTTACGCAAAACCCGAGAACGCCTGGGCTAATTGACAAATTAATTGTTTTGCCGTATTTATTTACCTGTTCACTCTGTAAAGAATCTTAAAACGAAACAAATCAGTTTGATTTTCTGATTGAAATAGACGGGATATAGTATTGAAATAGACAGGATAGTAAAATTGTTTATATTATTACCGAGTAGTGAGTAAAATAAAATAAAACCAAGTACGAACAATCCTAACCATTAGGCAAAATTCGAAGTCCTAAAGAACGTAATAGGCAAAATAGTTAGGCCAAGTAGTGTAATCAGCAAATGGACTGTTCATCGTGTACGAAATACACAACAAACAGTGGTAACATGTGTCCGGAAGAGTAAGCTTACCCTGCCTGGCGCGCCACACCCGCCATCGCTGCATCCAAACTACTAGGCAAAATGTAGGTAAAATAACGTGATTGGCCAATGCTGCATGTCGATAGGGTCAAAGTTGGTGACACACGGGTCACTGGAACCATTCGGCATGGCGTGTGTGTGTAATGAAAACGTGTAGTAAATTCTTTGGAAATACTTGACATGTTAAATAATCAAAATTATCTCGTTTTTAAAAATACAAAGGTATGCATTCAAATATTTATGTCAGAACTAATCTAAAGTTTTTAAATCAACCTGATTTCAACTGGTTTATAGCTGACCTGTCAAAGCGTGCAAGATGGAGAAATGAAAATGTCAAGAATGAATGAATAAGAGTAGTACAAAAAGTGTTCATACAGTTTTAAGTTTTACTACAGAAATCTATTGCCATGAGGGGGTTGGGATGGCCTAGTGGACTAGAGTGCCGCGCTTCGACCTCTAGCTGGCCGGTCACCGCTGGCTTGCGGCTGTGGTTTCGAGCCCTGGTTTGAGTGTATGTGGCATGGAGATAGGGGCGCCTTCTCAACCTCGTGGGTTTTCTCCGGGCACTCCGGTTTCCTCCCACTGCTAAAGACCCCTACGCACAGGCGAATTGTCGTAATAAAATTAAACCATATGTTAGTCCCGAAATGACCTAGTTTGTGTTGAGTGGACGTTAAACCCCATTTCTCTCTCTCTCTCTCTATTGCTATGACTGACCTTTCTTTTGAATTTGAGAAATAAATGTGGGATGTTTTACAGTTTATTTATCTATATCATCACAAATAAGTGATGGCACTAGCCCAGGACTAGCAAGGCAAAATAGGTCACTAGCCCGTAAGTTATTTTGGTAGCGTCGGGCTATTGGATTTTTAAGCCCCTGATATGATCTGTCTTTATTTGAAATTTAGTTCTGCACTTAAATGCTTTAACGGAAAGAAACGTAACTAGAATTATTAGTGAATCGGCTGAATTAAAAGTTACATCAAATTGGGCTTGTTACGTAATTCAATACTTTATTTTGGTCAAAATCAGAGGTTTTACTCCTTTATTATATGTTTTAATATTATGTGTGATATTTTCTATTTTATTATTGAAAAGAATGGGGTTTCACATCTTACCAACATACAATGTAACCCATCAGGTTTTTGGTTTTGTTAAATTTTTTTTAAAGGGGAATGCAGATGTATAGTTATTCTTCTAATTTGTCCTAATGTCACCCCTAAAATCTAGTTTTTGATTTGGCTCTTTGATATTGTGATGGTAAAGATGAGTTGAAGATACATTTGGGTAAAACTATAGTAAAAGGTCCAGTTCTTTAATTATGGTTAGAGAATATTGCCCACTTGATAAAGTAAATGTTTGAACCTAGAAAAGTTGCTGTTATAATTACTATAAGGGAATGACATTGTATCCTGCATGACCTGAAATTTTATATTTATAGACAAATTTTTAAATGATGTAAAAAGGGGTTCCGTCTCAAGAAAGTATGAACACTAGAAATACATGTAAGCTACCTTATGAACTAAGGAACCAACGTTGAACATATTTCTTCACATTGAATATTAATTTTTATACGCCCACATTTTCATGTGGACATGTGGACCTATATTGTCGTCGCCCCTGTTCGTCCATCCGTCCACAATTGTTTGTGAACAGTCTACAGGTCACAATTTTTATCCGATTTCAATGAAACTTAAAATATAGGTTTATCACCCTAAGATCTCGGTTCCTTTCGATATTGGCATGTATCGGACTGTAACTTCATGGGTTATAGCCCCTGATTGTAAGAAAAATCACGTTTTTATACGCCCACATTTTCATGTGGACGTATTATGTCGTCGCCCCTGTCCGTCCGGACGTCCGTCCGTCCACAATTTGTTTGTGGACTCTCTACAGGTCACAATTCTTATCCGATTTTGACGAAACTTGAAATATAGGTTTATCCCCATAAGATCTCGGTTCCTTTCGATATTGGCATGTATCGGATCAAAACTTCATGGATTATGGCCCCTGATTGTACGAAAAATCACGTTTTTAGCTTGTGGACCCTATAGAGGTCACAATTTTGAACCGATTTTGATGAAACTTGACATGCATGTTTGTAACCCAAAGATCTTGGTTCCTTTCGATATTTGCGGCTATCGGAATGTAATTTCCTGAATTATGGCCCCTGATTGTCCGAAAAATCACCCTTTTTAGCTTGTGGTCCCTCTGGAGGTCACAATTATTATTCGATTTAAAAAACCGTTTGATTATATCACCGTTACACCCTAAGGAAGGTTGAGTTTGAATTTCGGGAAAATCGGACGAAAATTGACATACAAAATGGCCGCCGTTTGTACGCGAATACTGTTAAAAAATGGTATATCAAGGTTGTGGACCCTATGGAGGTCACAATTTTGATTTGATTTTGATGAAACTTGACATTCATGGTTATAACCCAAAGATCTTGCTTCCTTTCGATATTTGCGCATATCGGATCGTAACTTCCTGAATTATGGCCCCTGATTATACGCAAAATCGCCTTTTTTTTAGCTTGGAGGTCACAATTATTATTCGATTTAAAAAAACGTTTGATTATATCACCGTTACACCGTAAGGGAGTTCGAATTTCGGGAAAATCGGACGAAAATTGCCATACAAAATGGCCGCCGTTTGTATGCGAATACTGTTAAAAAATGGTATATCAAGGTTGTGGACCCTGTGGAGGTCACAATTTTGATTCGATTTTGATGAAACTTGAAATTCATGGTTATAACCCAAAGATCTTGCTTCCTTTTGATATTTGCGCATATCGGAACGTAACTTCCTGAATTATGGCCCCTGATTATACGCAAAATTGCCTTTTTTTTAGCTTGGAGGTCACAATTATTATCCGATTTAAAAAACCGTTTGATTATATTACTGCTACACCGTAAGGAAGGTTGAGTTCGAATTTCGGGAAAATCAGACCAAAATTGCCACACAAAATGGCCGCCGTTTGTACGCGAATACTGTTAAAAAATGGTATATCTAGGTTGTGGACGCTGTAAAGGTCACAATTTTAATTCGATTTTGATGAAACTTGAAATTCATGGTTATAACCCAAAGATCTTGGTTCTTTTCGATATTTGCGCATATCGGATCGTAACTTCCTGAATTATGGCCCCTGGTTATACGCAAAATCCCCCTTTCTTTAGCTTGTGGTCCCTCTGGAGGTCACAATTATTATCCAATTTAAAAAAACGTTTGATTATATCACCGTTGCACTGTAAGGAAGGTTGAGTTTGAATTTCGGGAAAATCGGACCAAAATTGACAGATAAAATGGCCGCCGTTTGTACGCGAATACTGTTAAAAAAATGATATATCATGATTGTGGAGCCTGTATAGGTCACAATTTTAATTCGATTTTGATGAGGATGGTTGAGTTCTAATTTCGTGAAAATCGTACCAAAATTGCCGGACGAAATGGTCGCCGTTTGTACGCGAATAGTGTAAAAATATGGTATATCATGGTTGTGGACTCTCTACAGGTCACAATTCTTATCCGATTTTGATGAAAAGTCACATTTCTAGGTTGTGTACCATCACACCATAATCATTGTCGGTTTTGAATTTCATTAATATCAGACTGGAACTGACCAACTAAATGGCTGCTCCCAATACAGTATGAAATACAGGACTTAAAGATGTAGGAAAAATCACTTTCGGTATTGCTTGTTCTCTGTCCATCTTTCGAAAATGTGGGCGTATCCTGCCTGGCAGTGCCAGCCTATCTTTTAGCTTGTGAGCAGTGTAGAGGTCACAATTTTGAACTGATTTGGATGAAACTTGAAATGCATGTTTATAACCCAAATATCTTGGTTCCTTTCGATATTTGCGCTAATCGGATCGTAACTTCCTGAATTATGGCCCCTGATTGTCCGAAAAATTGCCCTTTTTAGCTTGTGGTTCCTCTGGAGGTCAAAATTGTTTTCCGATTTTAAAAAAAGCGTTTGATTATATCACAGTTACACCGTAGTTATGGGTGAGTTTGAATTATGATTTTCTGATGATTACTTAAAATGCAACAACTCTTGTTGACTGCCTGGACGATTTGCCTCTGTGTGGGCCTATGTTTCGTTGCCTGGCAACCTATTTTTTTATTAAGACTTTATGATGCAGGTTTAAATTATTAGTATTACAGTTTTTAAGTTAACCTTAGTACAAATTCTATTCATTGATTCATTCATTTTTGACCTTTCATTTCTCCATATTGTGTTGTACTTTGATCTGATGTACTTTGTTGACAGATCATGTATAGACAACTTGAAATCCGATTGATTTAAGAAAAGTTATGCCATAAATATTTGAAAACATACCTTGTCAGATTATTCCAAACAATTTACTACAGCTGTTCATTTCCCTAGCCATGCTGTATAGTTCTATTGTGTGAGGCAATAAATAAATACTGTAAAACAATTGATTTGCCAATCAGTCCAGCCCAGGCTATCGTATGCTTGTCAGAGTACTTATAATGTATACAAAACTTTCAGCAGGAATTTAACTTCCTGTGATTTATTATAAATGACAAGTGCAATATAAAGTATGCATGTGGTCCTCAGTGAAAAGAAACAGTATTGTAGCTGTGATTCCTGGGTTTGAAGGTCAGATATTAAGCGAAAAGGAATATCAGTGTTATGAACTGTCATGGGTTAACCCATTGGTGTAGGTTTTGTTGTTGTTGTATAGTGTTATTAGCATCTTGTCATTATTGTACACTGTGAAGGTGTTAGCCAACTGTTCTGCTCTGTTAGGTAAAATGTAATAATCTGAATGGAGCTTCTTGATGACAATAACTTATTGTATATAGCATTGCAATTATTGCTATCGACCTACCAGTTGGTTCTGGGAGAATCTTTTTGATTGCGTATTTATTTTGATGTAATTTTACTAGAGATGTAGTTACATTGCAGATGTTCATATAAGATTGTATGCGAATTTGTAGACAAATCTGCCAATCTACTGCTGATACACGTACATAGATGTTTTAAGATGTTACAGTTCAAACGTTTTTAGTTTCAAAATGCCAATCACTTTGGTCTTTTATATTGAGTTATTAAAGGTCTGAATGTCATACATCTTGATGTTAAAGAAGTTTCACTTGTAATCATATTTTTAGTCAAATTTCTACTTTTGAAAATGTAATTTAAAAAGTGATATTCTTGTTAAGGTATAGGTATATTTACTGTTCTCTTTGAACACCTAATGTATTTGACTAATAATTTCCATTGTTCTTATGTGAGTGGTCTGAAAAATAGTTTTTTAATGCCAAGAAACTGTTCCAGATTACTTTTATAAATAACATAAACAAATGTCTATTGATCATATATTTGTTTTTGTACAGGAATCATTCCTGATCACAAAGCCTGTGGAGTATACGGGCAGTCTATTTAATGAAAATAAACGATGATCTGCAACAGCAAGAGTTTTCCATGTACAATTACCTATATGTATCATCTACATTTACCACCAGAATACACAATTTGGGGGTAAAATGCCATGCATACCATTCAACAAAGTAATCACATTGATTCTGTGACTGAATAGGTTTCCAAGAAAAGTAATTTGTAGAGTAATATTCAACATAGATGTAAATATGTATATTTGTATGATAGTCAATTTAATGTGTAAAAAGAAAACAATATATAAAAGAGAAATCTCTATGCAATTATTTTATTTGAAAGCAAATTAATGAATAAAACTCAATATGATTTTATCTGGGTTTTTTTTATTCCTACTATCAGCTTTTTAAATATGGTTGTATATTGTTGTTACCCCTGTCTGTCCATCTTTTGGTCTTCTATTATTGTTTGTGGACACTCTAGACACATGTATAATGGTCCACCAAGGCGGCTTACATGTGCCTGTTCATTCAATACCAGTAAATGTTATCATCTCAAGATCTTAAAATTGGGTTCCCAGATAAGTATTTATCGGGTGGTTATTGCCTATAAAAGTATGATAATTTTGGTATATATGGAAAGTAGAGATATGCAATTTTACTAGAAAAGTACTGGATTCCCTGAAAAACACTCATGTAGGGTATACAGGACAAAAATGTAAATGGTTCGCTTAATAGTCAGCCCGACAATTAAGAATATATGCACGCGTGGCGTCAAAGGCTGCACGCAAACTTGAGCACTTAGTGTACATATTGATAAACTTTATGAATAGTTAGACGTACAACACTTTCTGGGATAAAAATCACAGAAAAAGATGCAGGCAGTCGATAATCCAAGTATTTTAGTTAGGATTCGATATTTGTAGTAAATATTCAGCGATTACAGACAACATCGTCTTATGTATGTAATGAATTCTCTCCCGTCCCCTACCGCCGTTGATATAGGTATGGAGAGGTAGAGGTGTAATCCCAGTGATGCAAACATGGCCTCTTTTGATAGCAGGGTATATTTGGCAATTACAATGGTTTTAGAACGATTTGAAGAAAAATTATGATAAATTAACTAGTTTGAATATGTTTTTATCATCAAATCATCCAGTTTGTACCTGGAAATGTAACTTTAATGACACTGTAACAATTTTCTTAATCATGCAGCACAGGTTTACTTGACACAACTGATTGCACCAAACAGGTGATCCAATACGTTATATATGACCAAATACTGCCTTATAAAATCTGTCACTCTTTCCCACTTGATCAGAAGAAATAATCTTAACCAAATAAAAAAAAAATTGATGATTTTATTCTCTAAATTTGATATGTGTTGACATATTTGCATAATTTGAATTTTTTATCCAGTTTATGAAGTACGTGTGACGATTGTGGACCTTCCAAGATTTTTTTTATCCCATTCAGTTGAACCTTAAATATATATATTAAGGTTCAAAATATCTTAGAGGTGGACTTGCCGAAAACCCTTTTCAAATTTTGGCCTATCAATTATATAAACCTATCCATTTGTTCCTTCAAAGCTGGAAATGTGACCAGTTTTCGTGTGTTATTCTGTTGTATTTATTATTATTATTATTTTGGTGTATTTCTATAGCACAAGCACACCCTTCACAAAGTTCCCAGATGCACTTTACAATTCAATAAAATTATAAAATCATAAATTAATCCAACCTTTAAAAATAAATTATGTATTAAATCGACAGAGACTGCACTTATGGAGCCATAATTTCAATTTTACTTCATAGGACCAATTTTGCACTGATCAGCAGGTATCGTATGAGATGTTCTTTAATCAAAAGGTTATTATTATGTTGAAATAGAAGATAAGTATATGTTGTGGCCATCGTGCTTTTTGTACATTATACAAATTGCAAATCACGCGTTGCCTTGCACGTAAAATAACCCTTAACATTTTGAATTCGCCGAATGGTGTACGAAAATGCGACTATCTGGGCAAAATGTGTCTCACTGCACATTGTCCGGTTGCAAACTGATCCCGCAGTGAATATTCGCTTGGCCGCTACAATCACTGATAAGCATGACATCGACGAGGCTTAATGAGTACGGCATATTAACTTTTTTACTCCGACAAATTAAATTCTCCAACATATTTTGAGGTAAAAGAAAAATAAATAAAGACGTTTGAAGTATTTGTAATAAAAAAATATTTCCTATTTAGTGCAAATGGGTATTAAAATGAGTAAAATGCATCATTTTGCCCGAAGCAGTTAGGTGTTAAGTAAACATTGCACGAGCCGTTGAGCCAATGACTACGAGGCGTGCAGTCAACGCACGTGTTTTGGACAGCCATCCGTTACAGGGATAATTCGTAAGTAATTCTCTGTGAAACAGGTTGGTGCAGAACAACAGAAAGCGAACCACAATTTCATTTAAATTTGTTTAGTTAGTGTACAAGGGAATAACTAGTGTCAATCACATTTTAAATATTTTTTTTTAAATACCGGTACACTATAAATGGGGGTGAAAAATAAAAATTTGCGATATCAACCGATATCCCTTCAAAGGGACAATAACATTCTTGCTGGCTTGGTAGCTCCAGAAAGTAAATAATAGCCTTATTCTAAGTACTAGATGTTTAAGTGTCCTACTTGTTGTGTAAATTATCCATTACATCCAATTTTACTGGTCCAGAGAGTTAGAAAATATTTTAAAATCGAAGTCACATTTTCAAATCAATTGGTTGAATTTTTCCAAATTTTTAAAATAGGTTTGTTAAGATGAAATTTATATCATCATTTAATTGGAATATTCTAAAATAATACGATTTGTTGACCAGAATAAGATTGGGACATATTATTCAGTCACAAGAGTGTTATTGGGGCTTTAAATAAAAACGAATTATTGTCGTTCAAGGTCGGTCAAACAGTCAGGGTTTTTTTTCAAATTAAAATATGATGCTGGGTTTAAAAGACATAAAGGTTAAAGAATATCATATTATTATGGTAAAATAGAAGATAACATATAATATATAAAATATATGTTGTAGCCATCGTGCTTTTAATACTTCTATGCATTATGCAAATTACAAAAAAAAAAAAAACACGCGTAAAGCATTATACATAATTAAAGGGACAATAACACTCTTGCATGGCTTGGTAGCTCCAGAAAATAAATAATAGCCTTATTCTAAGTACTAAATGTTTTAGTGTCTTACCTATTGTGTAAATTATCCATTACATCCTATTTTACTTTTCCAGAGGGTTAAAAAATATCTTAAAATCCAAGTCACATTTGAAAAGGTTTACGTTAGACTTTTCAAATCAATAAGTTGAATTTTTCCAATTTTTCAAATTAGGTGTGTTACAATGAAATTTATATCATTAATTAATTGGAATATTGTAAAATAGTACAATTTGTTCACCAAAATGAAGATTGGGATATATTATTCAGTTACAACAAGAGTGTTATTGGGGCTTTAAATGATAGAGGTGCAACCATGCCTGAATGACGAGAGCGAAATATGGTAAACATAGGCGTACGGTTTGGGGTAAACGGGGGGGGGGGGCTGCCCCCTAACTTTCGGACAATCTAACTTTTTGGACATCCATGACCCGTTTCATCTAGTTGGCAAAATAAAGCGCCCGAAATCTACTTTTCTTTTATTTGAATACATGTATCACAAATTTGTACTGAATTACCTATGAATTAAAACATTTTGTCTGGAGTCACTCTACTTTTGGGCGACCTTTTTTCGGGCTGGACCAGTCTGATAGTGATAGGATGGGTGGAATTCGGGTCGGCATAGAGTAGGATACGGTTCATGATAAATCCATTGGACAACTTGGGGGTTGCTGTGTTCAGGGGCTAGAATAGCAGAAAAGCGAATTTGTGGCGGTTAAACTTTCCAAAATTTTCTCTGGGATGGCGAAGCCCCCAAACCTCGCTGTACTCACGGGCTGGAATAGCTAGAAAATGCGTTTAAACGATTGATTAGTTGATTGGAATTCGAGTCAACCATAAGCAGGCTATGTTTGACCACTTTGAAGTTGTATTCACACCCGAATGTCAGGTTTCGCCCCCCCCCCTCCACCAACTTTCATCAAGCCCGCACGCCTTTGCTAGTAACTTCAATTATATTTCAGGTAAGACATTATTCCCCCCACCCCTATAAAATAACGAAAAACAACTTCTTTATGGTGGCATAAAAGTCTCGGGTTTTAATCCGATTGAATCCGGGGCGAGGGGGGGGGGATGTACTAGCGTATATATTTTGATCTTGTTTTCTTGATTAAATACATATCTCCATGATAATTTGTGGGAGGCACGGCGTTTAATTAAGTAAGGTGTTAGCTCGTTAAACAGCGGGTCTTGGGTTCGATCCCAGTGTCAGTCGAGAAAGTTTCTCGGATTTTTTCGGCATGGATCCAATGTCAGTGATGCGGGTCCAGTGTCGGTCTACACGTTTGCATGCTCGTAACACAACCCATAACAGTTGAAATCTCCTGGGGATCATGTGAAAATGGATAAGACTTTGGCTCGCTAGCCTGGAGGTCTGGTGTTCGATCCCTGCATTGGCCGAAAAAGTTCATCCAGATTTTCCGGCGTCGTTTCCTCTTGTCAGTGATGCAGGACGAAGGACCTGACAAGGACAACTGTCTAGTCGTTGGGATGGGACAAAAAACCGCGATCCCGTGTACACATCGGTGTGCACGTAAAAGATCCCTTGGCAGTTGGAATTCGTTAAAAGAGTTGGCCGTAGCGCCGCTGCGTGGGAAAAATTTCGCTCATAGCACAATGCCCGTCTTCATTAGCCCATGTTAGAAACAGAACAGTTGGGCGTTAAACCCATTTCATTTCAGTTCATTTTTTAAATGTCCTAACCGTTTGAATTCGCCGAATACTAGGCTAAAACACCGCTGCTACCTGGGCAACATTTATCTTATAGCACACTAATAACTATCCAGTTGATGCAGATTAGCAGGAGGCGAAATGCAATTTCATTTGAATTTGTTTTGTTAATGTTTCTGAGGAAAAAGTAATTTCGGTACTTATTCTGTCAATCACAGTTTAAAATAAATGTTTTAAATACCGGTACACTATATAAACTATATATAGGGCTGATAAACATAGAAAGTTTGCGATATGAGCCCAGGTGGAAGCTCAAGCAAGCCCCTACTAGCAAGGCAATTGATATTAGCGGGAATTAATAAATCACAACGTCTGCTGTAACATAATGACCATATCCCTTTAAATCAATGGTTTCAAACTTTTGTTTGTTGCGACTTCATTCCATAAACCACCACCTGATTGCGACCTCTCGAAGAACGGAGTAACCTAATGAAACATCATCGTTATTTACAGTTCAAAATGTTGTAATAAGGGACGGAGGAAACAAATCGTGAACGTTAGAGGGGGAAGACGATTGGTACTTAGAGGTTAAAGAGGTTAAGCCAGGCTGACACTTTTTGCACGATTTTTGGCCACGATTTTGTCGTGCCCATCAGTGTCCACATTGACACGAACTGGCACGACGAATTCACGCATAGTTTGCGCATTGTTCACGCACTTCCCGCATTGGCACGACAAGTTTGCGCAAATCGGACGGTGTCGTGCCAATGCGTGCCACGAAATCGTGCAAGTGTCAGCCTGGCTTTAAGCGGAGATTTATCTTTTTCATGAAAACATAGCATTTTTTCAAACGTTTCTGAATAGTCCGTCATGGCCCCTAGAAAAGTACCCAAGACCCAAAGCTTGAGAAACCAGACTTTAAATAAAAACAAATTATCGACGTTCAAGGTCGGTCACACGCATCATCTTTTTTCAAATAAAAAGGAGAAACCGGTTTTAAAGGGTGTTCAGTTTAAAGAATATCGCACGTCAACATCGCAACAGATACATTAATTTTCATTAAATCAAAATGGTGAGTAGATTTAAATATTTATTATCAAGGAATACAACTTTTCAATACACCGGTACCCTTCACAGTCACTAAGAGAGCTAAGTTGAAAATCAAGTACAAAAAAAAAATCCTACCATGCTAGATAAGTGGACAGCGGTGCCGCGATAATCTGAACATTAATTCTTAAGTTGCGGGTCGGACAAAACGTCGAAATTTCCAGTTTAATTCGACTTTTGCGTACAACGATCAACTTTGTGCATAAGTCGACCATCTTCAGGTGTAGTTCAGCTCTGACCGTAGACCTCATTACACTCGCTATGAGACCTACGTTCAGAGCTGAACTACTGCTTAAGAAGATCCCCCTTCCTTCCTTCCATCTCAAAGTCAAATAATAAGGAAGACGATTTAGCTGGTGGCACAATCTGTAAAATTCATCATAGTCATAATGTTCAAAGCCCAGCTTAACCGGAGTGGAACCCTGACTAGAATCGCGGGACCCCTAACGCGACGAAAGATGGTCTTATCTGTAATACAATTAGGCCTACATAATATCTGATCACACGCGAAATCTATTCAGTTCTGATCAGCGTTGGGATAGCCCAGTCTCCGCGCCGCTAGATCGATTACCGTGAAACTTTCATCTGGAATTTGAATTCTTTCTCTTTTTTGTTTTGAACCGCCGGGTTCCTTAAAGACCCATGCCTAAAGTAGGCCTTTGAAACGCCACTGGGTATTATACGCTCTACTCTTTTGTCACTTGCGTTTACAGTAAAATTATGGAAACTGATAACATCGCAGCTAACATCACCCAATTTGATACAATGTTTGGTCGTTGAAAAGAAAAAATCGCTCGTCTGCGTCAACGGGCAACAATAGTTGCCTGCTGTTGCTCTGAGTTGCTTCTCGTTGCCAAATATCAAACATGTTTGATATTCAACAACAGAAAATCGCTCGTCGCCGAGAAATTGTTCATCTGTTGCTTCAAAATTGCTCGTCTGCGGCGGTAGGCGACAACAGGCAACAAGCAACAAACTGTCCAATCAGCGAGCGCTCTACTGTCATGTGATACTTCAAGATGGCGGCGTCGGAACAGCTAACAACATTAACATAACATGGTTGGTGGAAATGTGGGCTGAGCGGCCAGTATTGTATGGTGTAAGCCCAGCCGAGTATTCGGATCGTGCAAAAAAACATGGCTGTCGCAGTGAACTGGCCTTTCACTTCGAAACGACCGGTAAAATATATTTATTTTTCTCCGGTAGGCCTACTCGGTAGTGGTCATGAAACTAAAAGTCAAATTCAATTAATTGTTTTGTAAATTAATTATAATAATCTGATCAAGGTGATTTATTGTAATATTGTATGTACGGCGCCATTTTGAATGATCACGTGATATCGGCAATCCGGATACATTCGGGGGAAAAAATTGCTTCTCGTTGCCAGTCACGGGAGACTTCGAGTTGCCAATTGCTCGGAGTTGCCAGTAGTTGCCTATTGCAGCAACAAGCGACGAAAAGTTGACCGTCTGCGCCAGGCTTTAGGCCTTATACTGTCTTCTGCCTTGCCTCATCTTCATTCGCCCGGTTTAGGAGGAAAAACAGTAACAGGGGCGGAACAGGATTTTCAGAAAGAGGAGGCGTGCTGCACTAGCTTGGGCGTGCGAAGCCCGGGACCGTGATTTTTGAGTGTAAAAAATGCCCACAAGGACTAATTTCGTACTAGTACTGTAAATTACGATTTCCAACCTAAACTATTTTCGTTCTCCTTTCTCGCGAGAATATATGGAGCTAAAAATTGTTCGACATCTAAAAAAATAGAGGGGGCGTGCGCCGGGTGCGCCCCCTACTGGATCCGCGCCTGAGTAGGGCGTCAAAACCCATTTCACTTTAGTTTTGCTTTTTAATTTTTAAAGCATCATGTCTGTACACCTGAGAAGAAACTGAAAAATGACGGCAAATTTCCATTTAATTTTTAAAACATCGTGTCTGTAGGGGAAGCGCAGGTAATTTGAGCACATTAACAGTACCTGAATATTTATCATCCTACCACGTCAATAGTTTTTTAAATCACACAGAAAACGAAAACCAACATATACTGTCCATTCCAGAAATTTTATTCTCCAATATTAACATTGACATATCAAAATGTGGGAAAATATAAATTCATAAATATGCTCAAATTAGCATCACGTGTTGTTAAATTGAGCATACCGTGTATGGAATTTGAGCATGGGTGCTCATATTTACTGCAGCTGCATGCTCGAATTACAAACAGTTCGAATCAAAAGAAAAAAAAGTCGAATTAGTTTTAAAAGAAAGACCAAAGGTCATGTAGTAGCCTATAAACAGAGCTATGGAACATTAAATTAAACATAACATGACAATTCTTGTTTAGAAAGCATAAAACACATAATTTTGAGGGAATGAAAGTGTATAAAAAAGAAAAACAAATACGGTATCGTACCAAATTATCTGATTTTAGAAATTGTAAACCAGCATGTGATTAGACACATAAATCACAAATGTAGTGATTTAGATTTGCTTGATTTGTGCACATGACATGCGTCCACAGTTCACCTTCCACAACCAATAGACTGAGTCATGGACTCTTTAATATTTTCTCCACATATCATACATGACCTGTCTTCTGATGGTTTTGATGATTCGTTTTTAGGTTTTTGTTTTCTTTGTTTGGGCCTACATGTTTTGCTTAATTTTGTTTTCAGACATGTCGCTTTTTTCGTCATGGCTTTGCCCTCAATGTGTTTCTTATGCGGGCTTGCCGTTAAAACTGTGGCGACTTGACAACGCCGCTTTCTTGTTGCTACTTGGGCGATTTTCTTGGGATAGGCAATATTTCCTTTGCACTAACTAATGACTCGTTTTCGTCATTGAACATTCTGACACAGATGTTTTGAATATGGGGGGTTTAGTGTATTTGACGTTTCCACTGTAACAACAACTGGTTCAAAATGTCCAGTGGTATCAGAAAGATAGATTAATGAAGATCAAAATAATTAGATCTTGTCGTAGACGGTCAGGCACGTTGTTGTACACACGAATAACTTCATATTTTTTATTCACAACCATGATCGTTTTCTTCGTCATCTCAGCTGTTGCGATTATTTCCAACTCTCCCACACAGGAGTCAGCTTTCGCAGCTAGCACTATCCTATCCATGACAGTTTCACAGTGGAACTGAGGAGGAAGATCAGCGTTTAAGACATCAGTACTTAAATTAGAGTATGATTCAATTTTGTTTGACATAAACACAATCAACGACGACCTCAACTTCTCTGTTTCTCTGTAAGAGTGAAGAATTGGGGACACCTTGAGCATCACGCTCAGCTGTTTGCAGTTTGGCGGTGGTGGCACTGACTGATTGCGCAGTTCCAGATGTTTTCGGTAGGCCTAGTGGTGAAGATTCAACGATGTTTGATGGTCCCACAAATGATTCTGGCAAGCCTAGCGTTGAAGATACATTGATGTTTGATGGTTCGATAGATGTTTCTGGAAGAACTAGTCGTGAAGATTACATGATATTTGATGGTGAAGATACAATGATGTTTGATGGTTCGACAGATGTTTCCGGAAGAACAAGTGGTGAAAACTCCATGATATTTGATGGATCAGCAGATGTGTCTGATGGCAGATCTATTGCAATTGATTCACTGGTTTGTGGTGCAGTTGTAATGCTTTCAGCTGTTTGCGGTAAAAAAAAACCCATGTGTTACATCGGATTACACCGAATTTTCGGATGTCGATCGCAACACACCATGGAGAGAGGGGGTCCCAGGGACTTCCGTTGGAGGCCGTTGGAGTCCTCGGTCCTACCATGCTCGAGGCGCGCCACTGTGATTTGTGGGTCGCCCCCTAATCCGGCGATGTATCGCATGATACGTATGAGGGTGGGGGAGAGATAAGGAAGAGGGAGGAGGGGAGAAAATTAGAGAGGGATATGGCATATGGATACATGTAGGCCTACATTTCAAATGTTATATATGTTTGTTGAGTTATCAACACCGTTACCACCATCATCATCATCATTATCATGATCATCATCGTCACGTAAAAGTAAAAGGCATGGATCAATAGGCCTATGAATCATCACTATCACTGATGCTATTTTGAGCATGGCATGCAGGTAAAATGAGCACCGTGCTCAAATTAGCAAAAGCGTGGGTGCTCACATTACCAACACCGTGTCGGGTCAGTCCAAGGCTTGCCAGCGCAGGAAGTTGTGGCATTGCAGTTTACAACGAGGGATTCTACAACTCCTTAAAGGGAGGGGCTTCGTATGAAATCATAACAAACCTTGTATTATGTGTAGTAGTTGCGTTATAACTTGTTATTTTAGAGCTATATTTTACATAAGATGGAACGAATAATGAAGATCTTATTTTAAACACTCATGTGAAACACCTTGTTGGTGATATTTTGTCCGGCAATCAGAAATAGAAAGTAGGTCAGTGTCACGGACAAAATTTAATAAAATATTTCATTGGACGTTCTAAACAGGGGGATGCTCACTTTTCCAACATGCTCATTTTATCTGCGCTTCCCCTACACCCGAGAAGAAACTATGAAAAATGACGGCAAATTTCCATTTTGAGGCTGAATTTGTGATATTTGCGTATTATAAAAATATGAAGGAAGAATACGAATTTAGCGTATCAATAATCATTTATGAGAAAAACGAATCGGGTAAGAGTGCAACTTGTTTGAATTTCCGGGGTAAGGTTCCTGACAGATCACGCCGTTTTGACCCCATCAATCAAGTTGCGGTGTTAATCGTGTGATTCATTATGGGAAGCAGCAATATTTGGCGAGGCGCCCATAAAGCCAAGCGTCATTTGGGTCAAGTAGTGTAGTTTCATTTTTCCGTTTGTACGTGACATTACTGACAATGAGTAAGATCGCCTGTCCAACCTCTCGAATTGTCTCGCGGTCCTCCGGTTTCCTTCCCTACGCTCATGGGAATTATTGAAAAATAATTGAACAATATGTTACTCCAGAACAACGCGTGTGCTGAAAGCGCTAACAAAACTAAGTTTATCTGTATGAACTGTCAAACATGATTTAAATTTTGTTAATGACGGGGAAGATTTGAGAGATACGAGTAGTGAAGTCCACTTAATTACAGCTGCAACTTCCAAGGACTTCAAATGATTTCAATTTCCATGTAGGCACAATTAAGTTAAGTTGAGACTGAGATCTAAGATTTCTTGGTGGTTGGTAAAGTCTGAAAATATCATTCAAGTATGCGGGACCAGTTCCATTTAAACAACGGTACACAATAGATAGAATATTAAAGTCAATCCTTTCAGCGATACAGAGCCAATGAAGCGATTTTAAAGCAGGGATTATACTGGATTTAACGGGAATTTTTGTGACTAGTCGAGCCGCTGAATTTTTATTTTTTTGAAGCCTTTGTAATAATTCTTTTGAGACACAATAGATAGATAGAATATTAAAGTCAATTCTTTCAGCGATACAGAGCCAATGTTATGAAGCGATTTTAAAGCAGGGATTATACTGGATTTAACGGGAATTTTTGTAACTAATCGAGCCGCTGAATTTGTAATTTTTTTTGCAGCCTTTGTAATAAGTCTTTTGAGACGCCGAGGAGAAGACTATATTCTAGTCGTGACAAAATTAGCGAGCGAGCGAGTGTAGCTGTGGCTTCAGTTGTGAGAAGATGACGAATACTACTAATGTTCTTGATATGATAGTAGTATGTTTTAGTAAGATATTTCACAAGACTAATCATGCTGTTGTTACTATCTTAATAAACTCCAAAATTTTTATACGCTCACATTTTCATGTGGATGTATATTGTCGTCGCCCCTGTTCGTCCGTCCGTCCGTCCACAATTGTTTGTGAACAGTCTACAGGTCACAATTTTTATCCGATTTCGATGAAACTTAAAATATAGGTGTATCACCCTAAGATCTCGGTTCCTTTCGATATTGGCATGTATCGGACTGTAACTTCATGGGTTATGGCCCCTGATTGTACGAAAAATCACGTTTTTATACGCCCACATTTTTATGTGGACGTATATTGTCGTCGCCCCTGTCCGTCCGGACGTCCGTCCGTCCGTCCGTCCGTCCGCCCACAATTTGTTTGTGGACCCTCTACAGGTCACAATTCTTATCCGATTTTGACGAAACTTGAAATATAGGTTTATCCCCAAAAGATCTCGGCTGCTTTCGATATTGGTATGTATCGGATGAAAACTTCATGGATTATGGCCCCTGATTGTACGAAAAATCACGTTTTTAGCTTGTGGACCCTATAGAGGTCACAATTTTGAACCGATTTTGATGAAACTTGACATGCATGTTTATAACCCAAAGATCTTGGTTCCTTTCGATATTTGCGCCTATCGGAATGTAATTTCCTGAATTATGGCCCCTGATTGTCCGAAAAATCACCCTTTTTAGCTTGTGGTCCCTCTGGAGGTCACAATTATTATCCGATTTAAAAAACCGTTTGATTATATCACCGTTACACCCTAAGGGAGGTTGAGTTCGAATTTCGGGAAAATCGGACCAAAATTGCCATACAAAATGGCCGCCGTTTGTACGCGAATACTGTTAAAAAATGGTATATCAAGGTTGTGGACCCTGTAGAAGTCACATTTTTTATTCGATTTTGATGAAACTTGAAATTCATAGTTATAACCCAAAGATCTTGGTTCCTTTCGATATTTGCGCATATCGGAACGTAACTTCCTGAATTATGGCCCCTGATTATACGCAAAATCGCCTTATTTTAGCTTGTGGTACCTCTGGTGGTAACAATTATTATCCGATTTAATAAAACGGTTGATTATATTACCGTTACACCGTAAGGAAGGTTGAGTTCGAATTTCGGGAAAATCGGACCAAAATTGCCATACAAAATGGCCGCCGTTTGTACGCGAATACTGTTAAGAAATTGTATATCATGGTTGTGGACCCTGTAGAGGTCACAATTTTAATTCGATTTTGATGAAACTTGAAATGCATGGTTATAACCCAAAGATCTTGGTTCCTTTCAATATTTGCGCATATCAGATCGTAACTTCCTGAATTATGGCCCCTGATTGTCCGAAAAATCGCCTATAGTCCCTCTGGAGGTCATAATTATTATCCGATTTGAAAAAACGTTTGACTCTATCACCGTTACACCCTACGGAAGGTTGAGTTTGAATTTCGAGAAAATTGGACCATAATTGCCAGAAAAAATGGACGCCGTTTGTACGCGAACAGTGTAAAAATATGGTATGTCAAAGTTGTGGACCCTGTAGAGGTGACAATTTTAATTCGATTTTGATGAAACCTGAAATGCTTGTTTATAACCTAAAGATCTTTATTCTTTTCGATATTTGCGCATATCAAATTGTAACTTAATGAATTATGGCCTTTGATTGTAGGAAAAATCACTTTCGGTATTGCTTGTTCTCTGTCTATCTCTCAAACAATTATTATCTGATTTA
The DNA here is from genome assembly GCA_036850965.1 of Patella caerulea. Lineage (NCBI taxonomy): Eukaryota > Metazoa > Mollusca > Gastropoda > Patellidae > Patella > Patella caerulea. Next base: position 39,466,204 of record JAZGQO010000001.1, on the reverse strand, counting down.
AAAAAAAACTCTGATTATATTACTGTTGCACCGTAAGGAAGGTTGAGTTCGAATTTCGTGAAAATCGTACCAAAATTGCAGGACGAAATGGTCACCGTTTGTACGTGAATAGTGTAAAAATATGGTATATCATGGTTGTGGACTCCTACAGGTCACAATTCTTATCCGATTTTGACGAAAAGTAACATTTCTAGGTTGTGTACCATCAAACCATAATCATTGTCGGCTTCGAATTTCATGAATATCAGACTGGAACTGACCAACAAAATGGCTGCTCCCAATACAGTATGAAATACAGGACTTAATGATGTAGGAAAAATCACTTTCGGTATTGCTTGTTCTCTATCCATCTCTCAAAAATGTGGGCGTATCCTGCCTGGCAGTGCCAGCCTATCTTTTAGCTTGTGAACAGTGTAGAGGTCACAATTTTGAACCGATTTGGATGAAACCTGAAATGCATGTTTATAACCCAAAGATCTTGGTTCCTTTCGCCAATCGGATCGTAACTTCCTGAATTATGGCCCCTGATTGTCCGAAAAATCACTCTTTTTAGCTTGTGGTCCCTCTGGAGGTCAAAATTGTTATCCGATTTAAAAAACCGTTTGATTATATCACCGTTCCATGGTTATGAAGGCTGAGTTCGAATTTCGTGAAAATCGGACCAAAATTGACGGACAAAATGGCCGCCGTTTGTACGCGAATAGTGTGAAAATATGTTATATCAAGGCTGTGGACCTTATAGAGGTCACAATTTTGAACCAATTTTGATGAAACTTGACATGTATGTTTATAACCCAAAGATCTTGGTTCCTTTCGATGTATCTATAATGACAAATAATCCACAACTGTAGCTTGTGGTAGAGCTAGCAAATGGCTAAAAGATGAAAAGCAATGCACACGCCGTATCCCACCTGATGAAGATAGTCTGTAACAACACATAAAAAGAGTGAACTATCAAGCATATATCATGCTAAGTTACAATGTCAGTAACGTAGCTGGTCCACTCGAACATGGATGGGACTTGAAAGAGGGAATGTGTGTGTTCCTGTAGGGCATATAAACCTGGCCTTATCATTTACATGTAAATTCAGGTCATCGGTAGACATTGATGGTGGTAATGATGATGAGGATAATGATACCTCTGTTAGTGACACATCTGAGTCTGAGAGTACATTAGACACGGACTCTGGTTGAAGGCTGCCGTCTTGAAAGATTTGTGTGAAATGTATATGCCTATGAATAGAAATTATGATATTAGTAGGTGCTATATGAATGGCGTATTGCGTATATAATGATGTTTTCCGTATCTTTGTATCTTCTGTGCTCTGACATTTGTTTCATATTTAACATCTAATGTAGATTTCATTGACACGAGACCATCAAAAATGAACTAAGCATCCATGAAAACCCCGAAAACGATATATTACAAGCCCATATTTGCCCATATTTGCATTATATTTCGTTTTTTCCACCATCTCCGCCAGATTTCTGCCATATTGGGATATGGGTGCATCAAATTGACTTGTGGGTGATCTTAATGGATTCAGCGACCCTGAAAACTATAAAAATGACATATTACAAGGACGGTTTGATGACATTAGTACCCAACTATACGTCTCTGTGCTATTTCAGGCCGCCATCTTGGATTTTTGCTTCTCCTGAGAGTTGCCCACACTTTCCAGAGGTTGCAAACTGGACAAATCCTCAGAACAGTCCCCCCTACCAGAATCAATCGTCAAACCTTCCTCCCCGGAAATTGGTCACGGATCTGGGAGTTCGACCCCTACTAATGAAGCGATTTTAAAGCAGGGATTATACTGGATTTAACGGGAATTTTTGTGACTAATCGAGCCGCTGAATTTGTAATTTTTTTTGCAGCCTTTGTAATAAGTCTTTTGAGACGCCGAGGAGAAGACTGTTACTATATTCTAGTCGTGACAAAATTAGCGAGCGAGCGAGTGTAGCTGTGGCTTCAGTTGTGAGAAGATGACGAATACTACTAATGTTCTTGATATGATAGTATGTTTTAGTAAGATATTTCACAAGACTAATCATGCTGTTGTTACTATCTTAATAAACTCCAAAATTTTTATACGCCCACATTTTCATGTGGACGTATATTGTCGTCGCACCTGTTCGTCCGTCCGTCCGTCCGTCCACAATTGTTTGTGAACAGTCTACAGGTCACAATTTTTATCCGATTTCGATGAAACTTAAAATATAGGTTTATCACCCTAAGATCTCGGTTCCTTTCGATATTGGCATGTATCGGACTGTAACTTCATGGGTTATGACCCCTGATTGTACGAAAAATCACGTTTTTATACGCCCACATTTTCATGTGGACGTATTATGTCGTCGCCCCTGTCCGGACGTCCGTCCGTCCACAATTTGTTTGTGGACTCTCACAATTCTTATCCGATTTTGACGAAACTTGAAATATAGGTTTATCCCCAAAAGATCTCGGCTGCTTTCGATATTGGCATGTATCGGATCAAAACTTCATGGATTATGGCCCCTGATTGTACGAAAAATCACGTTTTTAGCTTGTGGACCCTATAGAGGTCACAATTTTGAACCGATTTTGATGAAACTTGACATGCATGTTTGTAACCCAAAGATCTTGGTTCCTTTCGATATTTGCGGCTATCGGAATGTAATTTCCTGAATTATGGCCCCTGATTGTCCGAAAAAACACCCTTTTTAGCTTGTGGTCCCTCTGGAGGTCACAATTATTATCTGATTTAAAAAACCGTTTGATTATATCACCGTTACACCCTAAGGGAGGTTGAGTTCGAATTTCGGGAAAATCGGACCAAAATTGACCGACAAAATGGCCGCCGTTTGTACGCGAATACTGTTAAAAAATGGTATATCAAGGTTGTGGACCCTGTGGAGGTCACAATTTTGAACCAATTTTGATGAAACTTGACATGTATGTTTATAACCCAAAGATCTTGGTTCCTTTCGATATTTGCGCCCATCGGATCGTAACTTCTTGAATTATGGCCCCTGATTTTCCCTTTTAGCTTGTGGTCCCTCTGGAGGTCAAAATTGTTATCGGATTTAACAAACCGTTTGATTGTATCACCGCTCCATGGTTATGAAGGTTGAGTTCAAATTTCGTGAAAATCGGCCCAAAATTGACGGACAAAATGGCCGCCGTTTGTACGCGAATAGTGTGAAAATATGTTATATCAAGGTTGTGGACCTTATAGAGGTCACAATTTTGAACCAATTTTGCTGAAACTTAACATATATGTTTATAACCCAAAGATCTTGGTTCCTTTCGATATTTGCGCCCATCGGATCGTAACTTCCTGAATTATGGCCCCTGATTGTCCAAAAAATCGCCCTTTTTAGCTTGTGGTCCCTCTGGAGATCAAAATTATTATCCGATTTAAAAAAACGTTTGACAATATCACCGTTACATGGTAATGAAGAGAGAGTATGAATTACGTGAAAATCGGACTAGAATTGACGGACAAAATGGCCGCCGTTTGTACACGAATAGTGTGAAAATATGTTATATCAAGGTTGTGGACCCTATAGAGGTCACAATTTTGAATCGATTTTTACGAAACTTGACATGTTTGTTTATAACCCAAAGATCTTGGTTCCTTTCGATATTTGCGCCCAGTGGCTCATTACTTCCTGAATTATGTCCCCTGATTGTTTGAAAAATCACCCTTTTTAGCTTGTGGTCCCTCTGGAGGTCACAATTATTATCTGATTTTAAAAAATCATTTGATTATAAAAACCAAACAAATTCTAATGATTTTCTGATAATTCCTTAATATGTGACAACTCTTGTTGACTGCCCGGACGATCTGGCTGCTGTGTGGGCGTATGTTTCGTTGCCTGGCAACCTATTTTTTCTTTACTGGAGAGTTTGATCAAAGAATTTCTTACTTGAATGGTATCTATTTTTATTTTTGATATTCTTGATGGTGGTCCAATTAGAATAACTTTTATCGTCATTTAGTTTTAACTTGTTAAAAGACATCCATGATTTTATACTTGGGATACATGTTTCAATGTTCTTAAGAAGATTATTGGATTGATTTGTTGTTGAAAAACTATCAAGTGGCTGGGTATCATCGGCAAACATACGATGGGAAATACTCAAGTTTGTTATGATCTGTCAAAGTTGTATACAGCGTGAATAAGATGGGGCCCATAACGGATCCTTGAGGGGCACTACATTGTAGGGTCACTGATGTTGAATAACTGTTATTCACAATGAGTGATTGACTTCTGTCAAGGAGATATGATGAAAACCACTTCAGAAACGTACCATCTAGTCCAAATTCGTCATGGAGACGGTTTATCAATACAGTTGGATCAAGCGTGTCAAAAGCAGCAGAAATTTTGGACAATAACGATAAGTGTGGAACAGGCCTATAGTTTTTCAGTTCATGTATATCCAGATTTGAAGTTTTCTGCAAGGGCTTTACGATTGTTGTTTTAGAAACAGCGGGGGCCACATCAGACACAAGACTGAGATTCACAATCTTCATAATGGTACCAACGTATCCAGGAACTCAGTTATGAGCTTTGTGGGGACAGCATCTAATTGGTACTAAGTTGGTGTGGAATTGTGAATCAATTTCAAGAGTCCAGTAGTCCAGCTTCATCAAAAGGGCGGTAAGTAAGCAAACACTCCCCATCGAAAGTTCGACCCTTATAATCGAAAGAGTTATTATCAATGCTCCTTCTACGGCTAATGATCATATTGGTGAAGTGTTCACCGAATTCATTAGCCAGTTCGTCATCGTCTGAATTTTGTAGAAGCACAACCTCTGTTTTGCGCCCCAATAGACAGAACATTGCCAAGAACAGTGCTGTAGGTTTGTATCATTTCGGACTTCATTGTAGATCTGTCGGTGAACTTCAAGTTTTGACTGTCGCCACTTCCGCTCTACTATACTTTACGACTTTTGATTTTGGCCAGGTGAATTTCACTTGAATACCAGGAGTTTGCTTGTTTGGGTTTAATTTGTTTCACTGAAACATGAGCATGTTTGTCTAATAATGTTTTGAGAGTTACATTAAAGAGATCTACCAAGTCATCCATATTTTCTGGAGGATCAGAATTTTCAAGATCAGATTGAAAATCGTCTCTACATAACTTTTTGATATTTCGAAATTGGATGGTTGTTGCATTGGAGGGTTTATGGAAAAGAAGTTCAAATAAGACGAGGAAATGGTCGGACATCTGTTTGTCTTCAACGAAAACATCCCTAATTATATTATCAGAATGTCTTGTAATAATCCAACTAATGTGTGACCAGATGTGTGTGTAGCGAATCATACAACTCCTATCGAAAGGACTTAAGTTTATACCATCCAGCAGCAAACCGCCAATTAAAACGTTCATCACGAACATAGAAAAGGGTCTTCAGCAACTAGCTCCGAATGGTATAATAGATTATATCAGACACTAAATCCTACAGATCTAACAGGAGAGATGAAGTTGTTTTGTGTCGCTCTCGTCTTGGTCATACCTTTTTGACTCACATTTTCATATTAAAGCGAGAGCCTCAACCAGAATGTCAACACTGTTATCTTCCTTTGACAGTTAAGCACATTTTGATTGAGTGCAAGCATCTCAAGCATATAAGATCACGGTATTACCGTTGTCAGTCAATTCATCATTTGTTTGCCCAGCCGGGTCTATATTGTAAAGCGCTAGACTTTTTAAAAGAGACAATTTTTTATCGAAAATTTTAATTGTGCATATCCTAATACTCTCTTTCATGTTTTAAATATATATACATAAAATTTGTGATATTTATTTTTAGCTGATGTTTACTGGGATATTTGTTTTTATTTATATATATATAGATAATGTGATTATTTGTTTCTAGTTTGTCTCGTAACATCATCATATGTTTGGCGCAATATAGCCCGGTTGGAGCCGACGTGCCATTAAACCATATTTCTGGAAGGTGGGAAGGTTCTCTATCATATCAATCCGAGGGAGAGTACGTTTATATCTGACATATATACTATGGAAGACCAAATGGGACAATATTTAATATGATGGTTCAATAAACAACATGTTTTAAAATTTTATTTTCTAATAGGTTGGTATTTTCGGTTCATATTAACCGCTGATGACGTCATCCCAGGTCGATATGGATATATACGGCTCATATCAACTGCTGATGACGTAGATGATCGAAATAATACCAAGAACACAGAAATGAAATTTTATTCTTTTGACAATAAAAAAAAAAAACATTGTTATAGTACAGTTTGTAGCATTCGGGACCGAAATAGAAGGGATACTTATCGGCATATATAAATCGGTTATCCATACCCTATGGCTAAGATAGCTTTTAGAATTTTCTTTCCGACCACATTATTTCTCCACACACTCCAAGACTTGGAAGTATTTATCGCCCAAGAGTTCATTTGTAAAGTATTTTTGGATACAGTCCACTTAAACAGTCGGTCTGATCATTCCCTGGATATACATAAAGCCTTTAATCACGGTTCATTGTCGGAATTATCGGAAAGGATTGCCTTTTGATCCAAATTTTCTTCAGGCTTTGGATAGATCCTCATATTTGCCTATAATGTTCAATTTTCGTTGGTCCACTCTGCACAAAATAGGTCATTACATGATTAACATACGGTTCAATTTTATTTCATTAATTCCTTTGCGCGTTGGTGCCTTTAGCAATGGCAGGAAATGTCACACATTTTGGCCAAATCAATTATCAGTTTGTGTAGAATATCGGTAGAGACAAGAATGAATGAATTCGTAATGGAGTGGGTGTATATGTATTATTAAATACTGAAAGTACTCGAATTTAGTGCCCGACGTTTGCAAAACAAATAATTTAATTTCAGGCTTCCAAATGGTGCCCATTTTGGTGAACAAATGTTGTATTCATCTTCAACTGAGCAACTCAGAATGGAATTGAATGGAATTTGGGCCAGTTTCCAATTTGATAATGAGAAAGAATTGACCGAAAAAAATTTAGAGAAAGAATTATGGCACAAGATCTCGACATTCAACGGTTAATGGTGGCGTTTGCCGATACGGGGGTTGGAATGACGTCACATTCGCCATTTAACGCATCAGTCAGCTTCTTCCCTCATGTCGATTGTTCTTAAAAATGTATTGGGCTGTTTATATATTTTTCTTTTTTTGTGGGTATTATCTATTTTAATTATTTTATTTTTTGTTGCGGTACCGCGATTTGTTCATATGCCCCCCCCCCCCAAATTCCATCCCAACATGGAGAATGCACTCCGGAAAATCCAAAGAAACTTTCATAATCATAGCAAACTAAGACCTACAGACCAGGGAGCAAAATAAATTTGTTTTTGTTGATTTTTATAAATGAGAGGGGTTTAGGATCCCCCCCACCAATCACCACTCAAGAATTTTGACGGCTGGGAAAATGAAGACCAACATACACAATGTTCTTTTCCGTGCTTGTCTCCAGGAGACCTTTTTTCGCCATCCAATCTGAACAACTATAGACAATGTTCCTTGCCAGTCCCTCTGCAAACCAACTGTTAAGCACTCCAGAATATCCCATGGAAACTCATTCGAACACGGGGACCTCAGAATTAGTGATCCACCACGGTTCATGGAATCCAAATTGTGTTGATTATGGGCTTGTTCAGCGAATAAATGTCTAAATGATAATTTAAGTCAGAAAATGCCGCGCAATAAGCAATCTATTGTAAGTTAACTGGATTCTGACCTTAAAAATTGATTTATGAGAATCAAGATGTTGAAACACACTGAAGCCAGCTATCCACATGCCAATATTATTATAACCACCCTACAAGAATATTGAGAAAAGGGGTATTATTCATACCAGTATACTCCTACACAGATCAAAACTACACTTCCTTAGACCAAATGAGATGTGAATAGCTCTTCCTTTTTAAGGGATGTTTACTACATGTAATTTGTTGGGGCACCACAGTCATTAAGGCTAAGAAGTCATAGTGCAATTTCTTACATTCCTTTGGCTACAAGGTTATTTGCCTATCTAAGATTAAAGAATTAATGACCTCACTTCACATGTAAATAGTGGCAAGAACCAATTTCTGTTTTATTCAAATTACTGAATCGGACAGCATGCGGCCTTTTACTCATTTTAATACCATTTACATTAAATAGGAAATATTTTTTTACCTACAAATACTTCAGATGTCTTTATTTTTCTAAAACATCAAAGAAATAATTTAAACTTAATTTGTCGGAGGAAAAAAGTTAATATTTTTTGGCGCATTAAGGTGGGATATCTACATGTTCCTAAAGCAACGACTGTGAGTTTTACACCTGGACGTTGCTAGAATACTTCACATTTCCCGAACTTATAGCTACCTACGTTATCTACGCGAAGAGTAGAGTCCAATCAGAGGTTGTGACGTCCCGACCTCCACCCACGGAAACCTTGACATAATCGAGGTCTTAAATTCTAAAAAATGGCAACCATCCTGAATTTTGATGTTAAAATTCTGAAATAAATCGCAGATTATCTTGGTGTCTTTTCTATGCATTGTGATAAATTTTTATCTTTCTCGGGGCCGTATCTACAGGGGGATGCCCCCCCCCCCGCTCAGAAATTGCTAGCAATCGTTAAAGTATACACAGTTCCTTATATTAAAGGCACAATAACACTCTTGCTGGCTTGGTAGCTCCAGAAAATAAATAATAGCCTTATTCTAGTACTAGATGTTTTTGTGTCTTCCCTGTTGTGTAAATTATCCATTATATCCTATTTTACTTTTCCAGAGGGTTCGAAAATATTTTAAAATCCAAGTCACATTTGAAATGGTTTGCGTTAGACTTTTTAAATCAATAAATTGAATTTTTCCATTTTTTTTAAATTAGGTGTGTTAAAATGAAATTTATATCATCAATTAATTGGAATATTGTAAAAGAATACAATTTGTTGACCAGAATGAAGATTGGGACATATTATTCAGTTACAACAAGAGTGGTATTGGGGCTTTAACCTAAAAAAGCTAATTTTTTTTTGTTCGAATACTTATGTTAAAATGCTTATTAGACGCCTAGGTAACTACATAGCATGATGCAAACTGATCCCGCAGTGAATATTCGCTTGGCCGCTACAATCACTAATAAGCATGACATCGACGAGGCTTAATTAGTACATATTAACTTTTTTACTCCGACAAATTAAATTCTCAAACATTTTTTGAGTTAAAAGAAAAACAAATAAAGACGTTTGAAGTATTTGTAGTTAAAAAATATTTCCTATTAAGTGTAAATGAGTATTAAAATGAGTAAAATGCATCATTTTGCCCGAAGCAGTTAGGTGTTAAAGCCCCAATAACACTCTTGTTGTAACTGAATAATATGTCCCGATCTTCATTCTGGTCAACAAATCGTATTATTTTAGAATATTGCAATTAAATGATGATATAAATTTCATCTTAACACACCTATTTTAAAAAATTGGAAAAATAGGTTGCCAGGCAACGAAACATACGCCCACACAGCAGCCAAATCGTCCGGGCAGTCAACAAGAGTTGTCGCATATTAAGGAATTATCAGAAAATCATTAGAATTTGTTTGGTTTTTATAATCAAACGTTTTTTTTTTTTTTAAATCAGATAATAATTGTGACCTCCAGAGGCACAACAAGCTAAAAAGGGTGATTTTTCGTACAATCAGGGGACATAATTCAGGAAGTAATGACCCGATGGGCGCAAATATCGAAAGGAACCAAGATCTTAGGGTTATAAACATACATGTCAAGTTTCATCAAAATCGATTCAAAATTGTGACCTCTATAGGGTCCACAACCTTGATGTAACATATTTTCACACTACTCGTGTACGCATGGCGGCCATTTTGTCTGTCAATTCTAGTCCGATTTTCACGTAATTCAAACTCTCTCTTCATTACCATGTAACGGTGATATAGTCAAACGTTTTTTTTTAAATCGGATAATAATTTTGACCTCCAGAGAGACAAAAAGCGAACAAAAGCGATTTTTCGGACAATCAGGGGCCATAATTCAGGAAGTTACGATCCGATGGGCGCAAATATCGAAAGGAACCAAGATCTTTGGGTTATAAACATACATGTCAAGTTTCATCAAAATCGGTTCAAAATTGTGACCTCTATAAGGTCCACAACCTTGATATAACATATTTTCACACTATTCGCGTACAAACGGCAGCCATTTTGTCCGTCAATTTTGGTCCGATTTTCACGAAATTCGAATTCAACCTTCATAACCATGTAACGGGGATATAATCAAACGTTTTTTTAAATCGGATAACAATTTTGACCTCCAGAGAGACCACAAGCTAAAAAGGGCGATTTTTTGGACAATCAGGGGCCATAATTCAGGAAGTTACGATCCGATGGGCGCAAATATCGAAAGGAACCAAGATCTTTGGGTTATAATAAACATACATGTCAAGTTTCATCAAAATTGGTTCAAAATTGTGACCTCTATAAAGTCCACAACCTTGATATAACATATTTTCACACTATTCGCGTACAAATGGCGGCCATTTTGTCCGTCAATTTTGGTCCGATTTTCACGAAATTCGAATTCAGCCTTCATAACCATGGAACGGTGATAAAATCAAACGTTTTTTTAAATCGGATAACAATTTTGACCTCCAGAGGAACCACAAGCTAAAAAGGGCAATTTTTCGGACAATCAGGGGCCATAATTCAGGAAGTTACGATCCGATTGGCGCAAATATCAAAAGGAACCAAGATCTTTCGGTTATAAACATGCATGTCACGTTTCATCCAAATCGGTTCAAAATTGTGACCTCTATAAGGTCCACAACCTTTTTATAACATATTTTCACACTATTCGCGTACAAATGGCGGCCATTTTGTCCATCAATTTTGGTCCGATTTTCACGAAATTCAAACTCAACCTTCATAACCATGGAACGGTGATATAATCAAACGTTTATTTAAATGGGATAACAATTTTGATCTCCAGAGGGATCACAAGCTAAAAAGGGCGATTTGTCTGACAATCAGGGGCCATAATTCAGGAAGTTACGATCCGATTGGCGCAAATATCGAAAGGAACCAAGATCTTTGGGTTATAAACATGCATTTCAAGTTTCATCCAAATCGGTTTAAAATTGTGACCTTTACACTGTTCACAACCTTAATATAACATATTTTCACACTATTCGCGTACAAATGGCGGCCATTTTGTCCGTCAATTTTGGTCCGATTTTCACGAAATTCGAACTCAAACTTCATAACCATGTAACGGTGATATAATCAGACGGTTTTTTAAATCGGATAACAATTTTAACCTCCAGAGGGACCACAAGCTAAAAAGGGCGATTTTTCGGACAATCAGGGGCCATAATTCAGGAAGTTACGATCCAATTGGCGCAAATATAGAAAGGAACCAAGATCTTTGGTTTATAAACATGCATTTCAAGTTTCATTCAAATCGGTTCAAAATTGTGACCTCTACACTGTTCACAAGCTAAAAAACGTGATTTTTCGTACAATCAGGGGCCATAACCCATGAAGTTACGGTCCGATACATGCCAATATCGAAAGGAACCGAGATCTTAGGGTGATAAAAGTATATTTTAAGTTTCATTGAAATCGGATAAAATTTGTGACCTGTAGACTGTTCACAAACAATTGTGGACGGACGGACGGACGTCCGGACGGACGGACGGACGGACGAACAGGGGCGACGACAATATACGTCCACATGAAAATGTGGGCGTATAAAAATTCAACCAATTGATTTGAAAAGTCTAACGTAAACCTTTTCAAATGTGACTTGGATTTTAAAATATTTACGAACCCTCTGGGCAAGTAAAATAGATTGTAATGGATAATTTACACAACAGGTAGGACACTTAAACATCTAGTACTTAGAATAAGGCTATTATTTATTTTCTGGAGCTACCAAGCCAGCAAGAATGTTATTGTCCCTTTAAGTAACCATTGGCACCCAATGAATAACGCCGCGCTGCAGGTTAAGCCAGGCTGACACTTGCACGATTCCGTGGCACGCATTGGCACGACTCTAGTCGGCACGACACCGTCCGATTTGCGCAAACTCGTCGTGCCAATGCGGGAGGTGCGTAAACAACGCGCAAACTATGCGCAAACAATGCGTGAACTCGTCGTGCCAGTTCGTGACAATGTGGACACTGATGGGCACGACAAAATCGTGGTCAAAAGTCGTGCAAGTGTCAGCCTGGCTTAACGCACGTGTTTTGGACAGGCATCCGTTACAGAGATAATTCGTAAGTAATTCTTTGTGAAACAGATTGAGCATGATGATTACAACAGTCTGTTAGAATGACCTTTCCCAAAATTTCCTCAAAATGCCCCCCCCCCCCCGGCTTAATGGTGTCTAGATACGGGCGCGATCTTTTTATACGCCCACATTTTTATGTGGACGTATATTGTCGTCGCCCCTGTCCGTCCGTCCACAATTTGTTTGTGGACTCTCTACAGGTCACAATTCTTATCCGATTTTGACGAAACTTGAAATATAGGTTTATCCCCAAAAGATCTCGGTTCCTTTCGATATTGGCATGTATCGGATGAAAACTTCATGGATTATGGCCCCTGATTGTACGAAAAATCACGTTTTTAGCTTGTGGACCCTATAGAGGTCACAATTTTGAACCGATTTTGATGAAACTTGACATGTATGTTTATAACCCAAAGATCTTGGTTCCTTTCGATATTTGCACCTATCGGAATGTAATTTCCTGAATTATGGCCCCTGATTGTCCGAAAAATCACCCTTTTTAGCTTGTGGTCCCTCTGGAGGTCACAATTATTATCCGATTTAAAAAACCGTTTAATTATATCACCGTTACATCCTAAGGAACGTTGAGTTCGAATTTCGGGGAAATCGGACGAAAATTGCCATACAAAATGGCCGCCGTTTGTACGCGAATACTGTTAAAAAATTGTATATCATGGTTTGTGGACCTTGTTAAAGTCACATTTTTAAATCGATTTTGATGAAACTTGAAATTCATGGTTATAACCCAAAGATCTTGGTTCCTTTCGATATTTGCGCATATCGGATTGCAACTTCCTGAATTATGGCCCCTGATTATACGCAAAATCGCCTTATTTTAGCTTGTGGTCCCTCTGGTGGTCACAATTATTATCCGATTTAATAAAACGGTTGATAATATTACCGTTACACCGTAAGGAAGGTTGAGTTCGAATTTCGGGAAAATCAGACCAAAATTGCCATACAAAATGGCCGCCGTTTGTACGCGAATACTGTTAAAAAATTGTATATCATGGTTGTGGACCCTGTAGAGGTCACAATGTTAATTTGATTTTGATGAAACTTGAAATGCATGGTTATAACCCAAAGATCTTGGTTCCTTTCGTTATTTGCCCATATCGGATCGTAACTTCCTGAATTATGGCCCCTGATTGTCCGAAAAATCACCTATGGTCCCTCTGGAGGTCACAATTATTATCCGATTTAAAAAAATAGGTTGCCAGGCAACGAAACATACGCCCACACAGCAGCCAAATCGTCCGGGCAGTCAACAAGAGTTGTCGCATATTAAGGAATTATCAGAAAATCATTAGAATTTGTTTGGATTTTATAATCAAACATTTTTTTTTTAAATCAGATAATAATTGTGACCTCCAGAGGCACAACAAGATAAAAAGGGTGATTTTTCGTAAAATCAGGGGACATAATTCAGGAAGTAATGACCCGATGGGTGCAAATATCGAAAGGAACAAAGATCTTTGGGTTATAAACATACATGTCAAGTTTCATCAAAATCGGTTCAAAATTGTGACCTCTTTATAGCTTAATATAACATTTTTTAACACTATTCGCGTACAAACGGCGGCCATTTTGTTCGTCAATTTTGGTCCGATTTTCACGAAATTCGAATTCAACCTTCATAACCATGGAACGGTGATATAATCAAACGTTTTTTTTAAAATAGGATAACAATTTTGACCTCCAGAGGGACCACAAGCTAAAAAGGGCAATTTTTCGGACAATCAGGGGCCATAATTCAGGAAGTTACGATCCGATGGGCGCAAATATCGAAAGGAACCAAGATCTTTTGGTTATAAACATACATGTCACGTTTCATCCAAATCGGTTCAAAATTGTGACCTCTATAAGGTCCACAACCTTGATATAACATATTTTCACATAATTCGCGTACAAATGGCGGCCATTTTGTCCGTCAATTTTGGTCCGATTTTCACGAAATTCGAACTCAACCTTCATAACCATGGAACGGTGATATAATCAAACGTTTTTTTAAATCAGATAACAATTTTGACCTCCAGAGGGACCACAAACTAAAAAGGGCGATTTTTCGGACAATCAGGGGCCATAATTCAGGAAGTTACGATCCGATTGGCGCAAATATCGAAAGGAGCCAAGATCTTTGGGTTATAAACATGCATTTCAAGTTTCATCCAAATCGGTTCAAAATTGTGACCTCTACACTGTTCACAACCTGTGATATAATTAAACGGTTTTTTAAATCGGATAATAATTGTGACCTCCAGAGGGACCACAAGCTAAAAAGGGTGATTTTTCGGACAATCAGGGGCCATAATTCAGGAAGTTACGATCCGATTGGCGCAAATATCGAAAGGAGCCAAGATCTTTGGGTTATAAACATGCATTTCAAGTTTCATCCAAATCGGTTCAAAATTGTGACCTCTACACTGTTCACAACCTTGATATAACATATTTTCACACTATTCGCGTACAAATGGCGGCCATTTTGTCCGTCAATTTTGGTCCGATTTTCACGAAATTCGAACTCAACCTTCATAACCATGAAACGGTGATATAATCAAACGGTTTTTAAAATCGGATAACAATTTTGACCTCCAGAGGGACCACAAGCTAAAAAGGTCGATTTTTCGGACAATCAGGGGCCATAATTCAGGAAGTTACGATCCAATTGGCGCAAATATCGAAAGGAACCAAGATCTTTGGTTTATAAACATGCATTTCAAGTTTCATCCAAATCGGTTCAAAATTGTGACCTCTACACTGTTCACAAGCTAAAAACGTGATTTTTCGTACAATCAGGGGCCATAACCCATGAAGTTACGGTCCGATACATGCCAATATCGAAAGGAACCGAGATCTTAGGGTGATAAACCTATATTTTAAGTTTCATTGAAATCGGATAAAAATTGTGACCTGTAGACTGTTCACAAACAATTGTGGACGGACGGACGTCCGGACGGACGGACGAACAGGGGCGACGACAATATACGTCCACATGAAAATGTGGGCGTATAAAAACGTTTGACTCTATCACCGTTACACCCTACGGAAGATTGAGTTTGAATTTCGAGAAAATCGGACCATAATTGCCAGAAAAAATGGCCGCCGTTTGTATGCGAACAGTGTGAAAATATGGTATATCAAAGTTGTGGACCCTGTAGAGGTCACAATTTTTAATTCGATTTTGATGAAACCTGAAATGCTTGTTTATAACCTAAAGATCTTTATTCTTTTCGATATTTGCACATATCAAATTATAACTTAATAAATTATGGCCTTTGATTGTAGGAAAAATCACTTTCGGTATTGCTTGTTCTCTGTCTATCTCTCGAACAATTATTATCTGATTTATAAAAAAAACTCTGGTCACCGTTTGTACGCGAATAGTGTAAAAATATGGTATATCATGGTTGTGCACTCTCTACAGGTCACAATTCTTATCCGATTTTGACGAAAAGTAACATTTCTAGGTTGTGTACCGTCACACCATAATCATTGTCGACTTCGAATTTCATGAATATCAGACTGGAACTGACCAACAAAATGGCTGCTCCCAATACAGTATGAAATACAGGACTTAATGATGTACATGTAGGAAAAATCACTTTCGGTATTGCTTGTTCTCTATCCATCTCTCAAAAATGTGGGTGTATCCTGCCTGGCAGTGCCAGCCTATCTTTACTTTAACAGGAAGTATTTTTCCGACTTCTTCAAAATTCAAAAATTTCACATCGAGTCATACTTGGCGAACAATTAAAGATAGGTTGGCAGGCAACGAAACATACGCCCACAGCAGCTAAATCGTCCGGGCAGTCAACAAGGGTTGTCGCATATTTTTACTTTTTTTGCTAATGAAACATTTGTAATACACTAAAAACTGATTAAGAGTAACGGCTCATTATGTAATTATCAGAAAATCATTAGAATTTGATTGCTTTTTATAAAGTGTTACCCCACACTAACAATTAGTATATACATGAAACATTTAATATCATGGATTTAGCTGTTCAGTCATCAAAATTCATTTAAAATCAAAATACTTGTTCGTTTCAACACCTTAAACTCTGTGTATCAATCTAAAGTCAATCGGATAATAAGTTTAGCCTTTATAGCGTAACAAGATTTTTTGAAGTTATCAAGGGAGATAACTCTGGCAATAATTATTTGAAATCTCTGAAAATCAATAGGCTTCTTCGTCTCATGACCCTAAACACTGTGTGTTAATTTAAAGTCGATCGGATATTAACTTTGGCCTCTAGAGCTTCCACAGGATTTTTTCGAAGTGATCAAGGGCCATAACTCTCGCAGCAATTATTGAAAATCACTGAAAATCGATAGACACCTTAGTCACGTGACTGTAAACACTATGTATAAATTTGAAGTCAATCGGATATTAACTTTGACCTCTAGAGCATCCACTGTGTATAAATTTAAAGTCAATCGGATATTAACTTTGGCCTCTAGAGCGTCCGCAAGATATTTTCAAGTGTTCAAGTTCCATAACTCTGGCACTAATTATCGGAAATCGCTGAAAATCAATAGGCTTCTTTGTCTCATGACCTTAAACACTGTGTATAAATTTAAAGTCAATTGGATATTAACTTTGGCCTCTAGATCGTCCACAATATATTTTGAAGTGATCAAGGGCCATAACTCTGGTAGTTATCGGAAAGCGCTGAAAAACAATAGGCTTCTTCGTCTCATGACCTGAAACACTGTGTATAAATTTAAAGTTAATCGGATATTAACTTTAGCCTGTAGAGCGTCCACAAGCAATTGTGGACGCCAGACCGACGGACGGGGGCGACGACAATATACGACCACATTTCAATGTGGGCGTATAAAAATGGTGGGTCCAGCCAATTTTGGTGGGGAAATTATAATACTTGCTGGTGATGAGTTTGGACCCAATTGGAAAAAAGCATGGCACATGGTATGAGTTAAATCGCGAAAAAAAAAGTTCAAATATGAAACGCCCTAATGTATAGGATATTAACCTACCCCAGGTTGATATAGAACACACAGGCGAAGCACAAGTGTTCTCTATCATATCAGAGGGAGAGTAGGTTTATATCCCACATAATATATACAGGGGTGGATCCAGGAATTTTTTGCAGGAGGGGTTTGTCAGGTTTGTGTCACAGAAATCTGCCATCATCGTCTCTAAATTACATAGGCATACATACAAATTGAGCTTTTTAAACAGTGAAATCATTTTTATACTGATGTAGGATCACTTTGTGATGTAATTTCATTGATGCAAGGCATTATTTTTTTTATGTAGCTGAACAGGGGGTGGAGGTGGGTACCCCCAAAAAAACCCTGCTGTGGAAGACCAAATGGGCCAATATTCAATATGATGGTTCAATAAACGATGGGTATGCCCACGCTACATTAATATGTTTTAAAATTTTATTTTCTAATAGATTTCTATATTCGGTTCATATCAACCGCTTATGACATCATCCCAGGTCGATATATTTGCCTCATATCAACTGCTATGATATTGAAGGAAAACAAAAATAATTTTGTCTGACAAATCTTTTATTAACCACTAGAAAGTCTGTAGACCAATTCAGTTTACTCTTTGCTAGCTTTCTCGTCGGCCACTTTCCTGACAAAACCAGCCTTCTTTTGCTTGATCATAGCAACACGTTGAGCTTTTGGTGTCTTTGCCTTGTTCCATCTGAAATATACACATAAATTAAGCTGATTAAATATCAATTCTATTTGCTTCTAAATCAGTTAAACCAACCAGAGTACCAAACCATTGGATAAGTAGTATCAGTTTTCTGTGCAGTTTTGGCACCTAGTGCACTAATAATGGAGATGGGGAACATGCTAGTGATGTGCGGTTTTTAAATTTTCTTTCGGTTTCGGTTTTTCTGAGGCAAAAAACCTCGGTTTCGGTTTTCGGTTTTTTTATTCATTTAAACACTGTGTCATGTATGTACTGATTTATGGTTATTTTATAGGAATACTTGAAAGCCAGAAAAAATATCAAAAATATTGATGTAAATAGTAAACAACAAGGTTTTTTTTTTACTGTTATATGACTTTAATTATGACTGATAGTAATAACAAAGTTACTGTAAAAAAAAGATCTGACACACACAACGCCATAGGCATAATAATAAATTAATATAACGACATAATATCAGTAACAATAAAGTTAGATTCTACTGTAAAAAAAAAAATATACCAAAATAAATTTGCATAACAAAATAATACCAATCCAACAAATCGAAACATGTGGTCTTTTATTTCTCGTTTATAAATTATAAACTTAAAAACAAAACTAACGCAATTGCCGTTTTCGGGTGTTGTTCAAATGTTGTTCTAAACCTGACTCAAAATTGTTAAATTATATTCTTATAATTTATGCAGCAGAAATAGATTTTTTACAAAGATTAAATCTACATTTTGTGTCATCTAATCTTTCATAGTTATTGAGCAAGCCATGGAGGCATTTTACTTTTTAGAGGAAGCCATCGTTCGATATTGACAAGCGGCTTCGGGTTGAATAAAATTTTGGATTGTAAACCGAACCGAATTGAGAAAATAGTCTAGGCCAACCAGACTGACTAAACACTCTATTATTCTATACATACAGGCTCTGGTTGATCGAAAATAAAAACGGAAGTGGTGGCTACATTAAAATTTTGGAATTATTAAGTAAACGAAATACGGCTACATAAAAATTAGGAATTTGGAAAAAAAACGAAACGCACGGTTATTTTTTTTTTAACGGTTCGGTTTTCGGTTTATTTGTAAAAACCGATACCGTACGGTTAATCCGAAAAACCGCACATCACTAGAACATGCCTACCATACAGTGCTATATGAGGGAAATTGTGCCCAGAGAGCGATACTATAGCCTACTCCGATTTCGAATTATATCAAGGGTGCTTATACGGGAACACCAACATGTACATAGGACCTTGGCTTTGCATCGTATTCGAACGACCAGACACCCTTCCTTGTCAGGGCTCCTTTCACAGCACCATTGACAAGAGGAAAACACCCTGGAAGATCCTGTGGGGGGTTTTTTTTGGCCAATACCAGAATGACGATTGTTTTACTGAGCCAAAGCGCTTCATTTTGTTCAGACAGGACTATTACTTGCGCACAAGGGGATCAACTATTTAATAATGAGAGACAAAACGTTCATTGATTCGATTGGTTAGCAATTTATTACAAGTGGTGCCATGCAAGAGACGCCCTCATTTTGCAAGAGATGGTCAAAAAGCAAGCTCCAGAAAAGAAAAAAGAAGCAACTTTTCGGACAATCAGTGGTCCAATATGCATAAATATCTACAGGAACCAAGATCTTTGAGACTTAAACATATATTTTAAGTTTTTCATCAAAATCTAATAACAAGCCAGCAGCAGGGCTAATGTTCTCTCCCGAAATCCCTACATCAATAGATGAGACATTAATTAATCGCACATTTATCTTTTTTATAAGTATCAATCAACCTATACACTAAGTTTCATTAATCTCCATCAGAAACAAGATTATCTTGGATCTACAGTGTTGATTTTATGTTTGTTGTTAAAACAAAGATCTAATTCAAAATATCTATGACATCTGAAGCCTAAATAAGGACTTGCAATAATCAGATTTAATAACTCTTGCATAATATATGTTTAATGAATATTCTACCTCAATTGAAAGCAGAGTTGTTATGTTCCAAAGTCTTCACCAATCAAATTGCTTATCGCTCCTTGGCCCAAGCAGAAAATTCTCATTATCAAACTTAGTCAAGGTAATTTAATAATTCAATGTAATGTTATAATGAATCAATATTCAAAATTTTATCACTCTCACTTATTTATAACCAAAGTTATATCGCCCCAAAGCAACAACCAATCAGACTGCTTATCATCAAACTCCATTAAAGCATTCAACTAATGAAATCCTACGCCAAGTATGAACAACCTAACTCAATTAGAATGCCATGAGCAGAAAATGCTCATTATCAAAGGTATTGATGTAATAAAACTGTACACTTAGTTTCATCACTCTCACTTAAAGATACATTCCCGGGTACAAACTCGATGATTTGATGATATATTGGGACTATAAAAATTTTTCAAACTAATTAATTTATCTAAGTTTACTTCAAATCAAAACTTTGTTATTGGCAAGGAATACCTGCTATAAAATTCTATCAAAAGAGGTCATGTTTGTGTCATGTGACTTATCTCTCTCCGTACCTATAGCAACGACAGCAAAGACAGTAGAATTCGTTGCATATACATGATGATGCTGACTTATTACAAATATCGAATCCTAATTAAATTCTTGGATTATCCATTGACTGCGTCTATTTTTATCTCGGAGATATCAACTTAAAAACAAAGCGCTCAATGTTCACACGCAGATGTTCCTAATTGTCGAGCTTTCAAATCGAAGAACTTACATTTTTGTCCTGTATGCGCTACATGTCCATGAGTTTTTTTCAGGGAATCCTGTATTTTTCTATAAATTGGATATCTCTACTTGCCATGCTTTTATAAGCAATAACCACCCGATAAATACTTTTCTGGGAGACTATCTTTTATTTGAACTAAAGTTATCTTGTCCTAAAGCATCAACCAATTAAATTGGTTATCTCTGCTTACTCTTAGCAGAAAATGCTCATCTTCAACTCCAATGCATTGACCTAATAAATGCCTACACCAAGTTTGAACATTCTAGCTCAATTAGAAAGAGTTATTACTTCCCCAAATGTATGACGGACAGACAGAAGGACAGGCCGACGAACCCATTTTAATAGTCCCAAAGCTGGTCAATTTTTTTTTCGAAATTTGAATTCGACCTTTATTTAAGTTAAACGGTGACCTCTAAAGGGACAATAACCTATGTACGCAAATTTTTGTACCAAGGCATATTCCAGAAAGTTACAGTCCAAAACATGCCAATTTTGAAAGGAACCAAGATCTTTGGGTGATATACCTTTCATAAAATTCTGATAAAAATTCTGACTTGCAGACAATCCACAAACAAATGTGAATAAACACACGAACGCACTGACTTGCGTTAAGGTGATCTATTAGGATTTTTTTGTTTTTTAAATCCACAAGCTAAAACACTATTTTTTGTACAATCATTGGCCATGATCCAGGAACGAAGATGTTCAATGGATACTTGTTATCAAACCAGATGGCCAATGTCAATACTAAACAGTTTAGTTTCATGAACTAGACAACCAATGACAAAACTAAACAGTGTTTGTCACTGACCATCAAATGTGGGTACGTTGGTACCAGCTAGAAGCTCAATTGACTCCCCCCAAAGCCCTTCCCAAACATTTTTGGGTAGGTACAGGTCCGTGAACATCTTGTGTTCATTTTCTAATTCGTTTGACCAATAAAAATGCTGTCTGGGTGGTCACTGACCTATTTTTTAGGCATGGGGTACAGGCGTTTCCACACATAAGGGTCAAAATTGATAATTGACAAAATTTCAAACTTTGATATGTTTTTAAACTCTTTTATCAAGTTAAATTTGCAGTTCTGGATTTGTGGTAATCAGTGATAAGGAAACACATTCGCCATTAGCAAAAAAACTTGACCTAAATGTGAATGTCTGGATGGACAGGGGTGACAAAATTATACGTCCATGTGAAAATGTGAGCGTATAAAAATTGAGAATAACCCAATTGTATTGAAATAAAGAAATTGATACTATTCTCTTTCAACCAGCCTGATAAAATAATGCTATATTACACATGTACTTTTGTACACCTTTTAGAAATTGAAGTTGTTGAGAATACAAACCTCTTTTTGGGGAATTCTTTTTTCACAGGTTGTTTTGATGGGCTTGGATCAGCTCTGATAGCTGCATGGCATTTCTGATACATGGCTTCCATCTAATAAATACAAAATAATACATTAACACAGCACAAAACATTAGTAATATCAACCAGCGACTGAAAGGCAGGATACCCCCACATTTTGCAGGAGATGGATAGAGAACAATCTAAAAATGAATGCAACTTTTTGTACAATCAGGGGTCAGTAATTTAGATATTTATGGCATGAAATGTGAAAATATCAAAAGGGACTGACTGAGATCTTTGGGAAATAAAGATATGTTTTAAGTTTCATCTAAATCAGATAAAAATTGAGACCTCTACAGGGTTCACAATCTTCGTATTACACACTTCTACACAATTTGCTTAAAAAGAGCGGCCATTTTGTCGGACAGTATCAATTTTCCCGAAGTTCGAATTCAACCGTAAATATGTTGAAATGGATATTAACTTTAGCGTCTAGAGCGTCCACAGCAATTGTGGACGTATAAAAATAATAGTTGTCAGTCTTAGGGTATAAGGAATAAGTATAAAAAAGTTTTCAAGACGATCGATTAAGAATTGAGGCCTGTAGTTGACACACAAAAAGAAGATGGGTGTGGCACTGTCCCTGGGGGTCGGGCATACACCCAAAACAATAGGTATCTTCCTTAAGGTACCAAGAATAAGTAGGCAAAGTTTCAAGCTGATACGTTAAGAAATGCAGCCTGTAGATGACAGACAAACAAATACAAGAAATGGGCGTTGCTGTCCCAGGGGGTCGGGCATGTTCCCAAAACAAAAGGATCATCATTATGGAATAAGGAATAAGTATTTTAAGTTTCAATATGATCAAGAATTGTGGCCTGTAGGCAACACACAAAAAGAAAATGGGCGTGGCTCTGCCCCTGGGGGTTGGGCATACTACCCAAATGATAGGGTTGTTCCTTATGGTACAAAGAATTAGTATTAAAAATTTCAAGATGATACGTTAAGAAATGTGGCTTGTAGACGACAAATTAATACAAGAAATGGGCGTGGCTCTGCCCCTGGGGTAGAGCATGCACCAAAAAACAATACGGATCAGCCTTAGGGTGTAAAGAGTAAGTATACAAAGTTTTAAGAAAATGCAGTAAGAATTGCCCCCTATAGGCAAGAATTGCGCCCTGTAGGCGACCCACAGACACACACACAAGGGCGACGACATAATATGTTCACATTATGAATGTGGATGTATAAAAATGCGAATTTTCGTACAATCAGGGGCCATTATCCATGAAGTTATGGTCCGATACAAGCCAATATTGAAAGGAACCGAAAATCTTAGGGTCATAAACCTATCCATGTCTGATACATGCCAATTAGAAGCAACCAAGATCTTAGGGTGATAAACCTATATTTTAAGTTTCATTGAAATTAGATAAAAATATACCCCAAAACCGCCTAACCATTTGATCAAGAAATAACTGTTCCCTCACTGGCACACAATAAGCTGGCTGATAACAGTTGAGTCGGCAGTGATACCCTGACAATTTTGCCCTGTGCTTGCCCTAAGGGTGTTTTTCTGGTAATCCAGTATTTTTCTAGTAAGATTGGCTGTCTATACTTTCCATATATACCAAATTTGACATAGTTTTATTGGAAATATCCATCCGATAAATACTTTTCTGGGAAAGTATTTATCTTGATGTGTTATAATACAAATTAATGGTATCCAGCATGGTGGTGCTTAAAATAGATATTCTATCCATACACAATGTCAACTGCTGTTAGTACAGGACAGCCAAAAAAAGCTTCACCTTCAAGCCCATAATAAAACAACTTAACTTACATTATCGGGTGTAATACCAAGTTTAATAAATCGACTGAAATGCTTTTTAAATAATTCTTCATCCTCTTCTTCTAAGTATGTCATGTAATCACCAACATGCTTGGCAAAAATATGATCTCGGTGAACACCAGCATCATACTTTTTAGCTTCTTTATCGTAACCAATGAATCTCTTGTTACTGTAAAAGGAATCACATTTTTACTGGTCTCTTCTTCAACCATTTGTTTATTTCATTTCTGTTCTTTACATTGCCTTAACGTACAGGAAGGTGTGGTTGAAATAGAACTTTCAATTATCTATTAGGTTTCGTAAATGCAGGACAGAGGGCCTAACAATGACAGCTGTATAGTCATTTGGATGGGACAAAAAATGGAGGTCCCGTGTACACATAGACATGCACCTAAAAGATCCCTTGGCAGTTGGAATTCTATACAAGTGTAGAACATAGTGCCGCCTAGTTTAGGAGCAGAACAGTTAGATGTTAAACCCATTTCATTTCATTTTCGGGTTCATAAACTGGATATTATACATGCAAGCTTTAGAAAATATTTGAACTGTATATGGGTTAACAAATACGCACACGGTAATGCCAACTTAAATTAATTTTTTTTTTAAAAAAAGACTGCAACACACCTGTGTGGTATATCCAGACCGCCATCAGCAGATCCTTTCATTACACCAAACACTTTAGCACCAGTAGAACTTCTTGATAAACCGATATCTAAAATTGCACGGAAAGCACCAGGCTTGTCTGGAACCTTTTCAACATGATAGGCTTCACCATCTGGTGCTTCTTGTCCTTTGTAAATACCATCAAGTTTAAATTTTTGTAATAACTGAAAAAGCAACAATTTGAATGCATTTAATACCAGAAACGAATTCAATAGTGCGGCTTCATATTTTGAGAGAGGTAGAGAGAAATTGGTTTTTATGTCTACTTGACACAAACTAGGTCATTTTGTGACTAACATATGGTTTAATTTTAGTTCAATAATTCGCTTGCGTGTGGGTGTCTTTTGCAGTGAGAGGAAACCTGAGGACCCGGAGAAAAAAAACATTTAGTTGCACAGGTGACCCTACTCCTTGTCACGTAGCCGGGGGATTCAAAACCACGCCAGCGGAGTCAATGACAGACTTTATGATACAGTGCCTGTGCTAACCATTCAGCCATCCACCCCCCCCCCTTATGTTTTGGAGATAAAAAATACATATTACTGGTTATACCAATGGCTATGGCAGATCAAAACCTTGGTAAATTGGTTAATTCTTCAAATTTCAAAACAGATGGAAATCATTGACACATTTCAACTTAATACTTAGTACAGATGAGCAACGAAACTTTCGCCCACATCAGCTAAATTCCAAGCTGTCGACAAGGGTTGCCCCATATTTATTAAGTAGGGAATTACGGGTATTTACAAGACAGTTTCATACAAATCAGTTGATAATTTTTGTTGTTTGAGGGTTTGAAATGTTTTATAAACTGAAACAAGGGCCTTTACAGAAATTCTGAAATTTGACAAGCTTTTTCATTTTACTAATTTTATTAATGCATATAAATTTCATATAGATTGGATAACTTTTTTCATTTGAACGATCACAAGGTTTAAAGTTAAACAAGGGACATAACGGAAATTGCTGAAATTCAGTAGACCTCCAATTCACAAAATTAAATGGTACATATACATTTCATAACTTTCATCAATCGAAGTTTTACAAGGGTCATAACGCGTGGAAGTAAATAATTGTAAATTGCTCAAATTCAATGTGCTTTGTAGTTTGACTAATCTAAATAATGTATATAAATTTCATACAGATCGGATGATAACTTCTGGCATTCACAAGGTGCAACAAAGTGAAACAAGGGCAATAACTCTTGACAGAAATTGATGAAATTCGAAAGGCTTCCTCATCTCACTAAAGTCAACAACACATCAATATTAAAATAATCGGAAGGGCAATGTCAATATTCGTTTACATGTGGGCGTATGATAGTTATATTTTAAACACTGATCTCTCCTTTTATAGTCTACTGTCTTTGTTCAAAGCGTGACCAATAGCAATGATTAATATTGTGCTCTTGTCAACTTACTCTTCTGGCCAATAAAAGTCCTGTACAGTATGCAGCAGCATAGTTGGTTAAACCAACTTTAACTCCATATCTGGGCAACTCATGAGCATATGCACTGCAGATAACCACATCTCCTACAATTTTAGCATAGGCAATCTGAAATTAAAATACTTATTTCAATGTTTTTACAAAGCCTTCAATATAACACATTTCATGAATTTTTTAAATTATTTGCTTCTCGTTAAAGGGGCATTATGTAAGATTTAAGTAAACTGGCCCTTGCTATACTGAGCGCCATGGAAAATGCATCACTTTTTTTCCCCCAATATTTTATTACTAGGTGGTTTTGTATGTATAATATTATGCAATAATATGAACTATTGTTTCACACAATGTTCCCAAATGCAAAAAATGGTTTTGTATGTATAATATTATGCAATAATATGAACTATTGTTTCACACAATGTTCCCAAATGCAAAAAAATATCGACCCGTGTGCACAAAAAAAATTGCACAAGATGCACATGAAAAACCCAATCTTCACGTGCAGCATTATGTGTGAGCCCTTTAAAAGTATGTTTTCAACTTAATGTGCAGTACATGAATTGTGAAACGTCAACCTGTCAAAATTTGTTGTTGAAAGTGTGAAGGAATCGAGCTAGAGATGCCGAGACTTACTGAAAATCAACGGAATGAAGTCATGTGAATGTCCAGGGCTGGCATGTCTACACATGCTATTGCCAGACACTTCAATTGTCATCAGTCCACTATTGTTAGGTTGGTGGAACGTGTTCGAGTTACTGGATCAACGCATGACCGTCAACGTCCTGGTTCACAACCCAGACTCAAGACCGCTACATCCAGGCCACTCATCTGCATGACAGATTCCGCCGAGCGACTTGAACAGATGCAGCTGTAAGTGCTAAGACCGTAAGACGTCATCTAAGAGAAGTAGGACTTCGTGCATGACGAACTTATGTTGGTGCTATCCTCAGTGATCATCGCCGTCAGCGGCGTTTGATATGGGCTCAAGGACATCAGACATGGAGAAGAGTCGACTGGTAAAGTGTGCTCTTCAGTGATGAGATTCGCTTTCATCTTTATCACGCTGATGGCCGTCAATGTGATAAAGATGAAAGCGAATCTCATCACTGAAGAGCACACTTTGCCAGTCGACTCTTCTCCATGTAGCCTACCGTGATGATGTCTTGCAACCAATTGTTGCTCCGATGTTTCGAGCGCACCCACAACTTCAGCAATTCCAACATGATAATGCACGTCCGCATACCGCCTGTGTCAGTATGGACTACCTGGTTGCTAACAACATCAATGTCTTGGACTGGCCAGCCATGTCTCAAAACATGGCACCGATAGAACATGTCTGGGATGAGATAGGACGCCGTCTGTATCCGAGACCACAGATGCACACCATTGCTGCTTTAGAAGCTGCTCTTGTCCAAGAATGGAACAATTTGCCTTAGGCCTTCTTTCAAACATTGGTTAATTCCATGCGACATCGCTGCACAGCATGCGTAGGAGCCGATGGAGGACACACGCGCTATTGACATCTGTGTCGTACTTTTGGTTTTGACCCCTCTGACTTTGTACCGTTGTTTACAGATTAAACATCCATAAGTGCACACATATGTTGTCATTGATGTGTTCCCATTTGAATATTGTTCAAAATAAGAAGCAAAATAAATATGATTACAGGATCGTTTTGTTATACGAAAAACTAAGTGATGCATTTACCATGGCGCTCAGTATATATACGCCCACTTTTTGCAAGAGATGGATAGAGAACAAAAAAGATACATTTCAAGTTTCATCAAAATCAGATCAATATTTTGACCTCTAGAGGGTCCACAACCTTGACATACCAGATGTTTACACTATTTGAATACCAGAGGCAACTATTTTATCCGGCAGTTTTGGTCAGATTTTCACGAAATCCAAACCCAACCAAAATTACGCTGTAACTGATATATTCGCACATTTTTTTAAAATGGCGAATTTTCATACCATCAGGAGTCCTGATTAAGGAAGTTATAATCTGATATATCATGAAGATCTTTAGGGATTAACCATGCATTTCAAGTTTCAAACATGTCGCCTCTATAGGGTCCACAACCTTGATATACCAGATGTTTACAACACTGGCGTACAAGGGGCAGTTATTTTTACAAAATTCATGCTCAACCAATATATTGGTTTAACGGTGATATATTCAAACGTTTTTTTTTTTAATCTGGTAATAATTGTGACCTCTGAAGGGAACATAATTCAGGAAGTTAACATCCAAAATGCACGAATATCAAAAGGAACCAAGATCGTTCGGTTTCTTAACAAGTATTTCAGGTTTCATGTGAAAATTGTGACCTGTAACATGTACTATAATGAAATTATGGTCAGATACATGCCAACATTGAAAGGAGCCCAAGTTTTGTCAAAGATCAGATAAAAATTGTAGGTGTCCACAAACAAATCGTGGATGGACGAACAGAGGCAATGGCATAATACATCCACATGAAAATGTGTGTATAGAAAAATAACGCAAAATGAAAAATTTCATTCAATTTTACTTAATGTAGGATGTTATCAATGTTTGTAATCTTGTCAATGTGTACATTGATTGTTTATTATTTTAAGAATACAGTCAATGTTTTGGTGCATATACATACTATTCAAAAAAAGTAGGGGATATTTGATTTTGGGGGCATAATACTAAAATATGCAAATGACTACGAAAAAAGTCACTATAGAGCCTAACAGAAGAAACATTTCCAGTTACATGTGACGCCCAAACGCACCGATAGCTACCGCATGGAATGCAGGTGATGCTTGGGATCATCATGGGGGTCCAACCCAAGATTTGCACGACTGAGTTTGAATGTTACAGTCATTGTGGCATTGAATTCCAGGGTGGAAACATCAGTTTAATTGTTTTAGTGACCAGAAAACAAATTTTGATATGCGTCGGCTTACCCAAAATGAAAGGTTACGTGCCCTTGGCATGCTACAGATCGGCACAATACAGGCGGTTGTGGCGCGGACGATGAATGTTTCTCAGTCTGTCATAAGCAGGCTATGGTCCAGATACACAATCTGTACAGGACAGACCACGCTCAGGTCGACCAAGGGCGACAACTCAAGCCCAGGATCGATTTATCCGTACCTTGGCCTTGAGAAATCGTGTCATCACAGAAAATCAGATTAGCGCTCGTCTTCAGACACTGGTGTTAGAGTGAGTGGCCAGACGATTCGGAATCGACTGCATAGGGGTCACCTTCGCGCCCGACGTCCTCGCGTGATCCCTTGTTTGAAAGATCATAACATTCAGGCAAGACGTCGTTGGTGTAGGGATCGTCAACACTGGGATAATCGACGCTGGAGCAATGTGATGTTTTCAGATGAGTCAAGGTTCACTGTTGATTTTTTGGACAGACGTAGGAGGGTGTGGCGTCGTCGAAACGAGCGCTTCCAAGACGTTAACGTCATCAGACATGATCGATTTGGGGGTGGTTCTGTTATGGTGTGGGGAGGCATCACTGTTGCTGGAAGAACGACTTTACATGTTGTTGCAGGGCGTGTTACAGGCCAGTAACACCGGTACAACATCTTGGCAGTCCATGTTGTGCCGTTCGCACGACGTCATGGCCGCCGTTTCATCTTCCAGGATGACAACGCAAGATGTCACTGGGCCAGGATCGTTACAGGTTACCTCCAACAACAGAACATCACCACATTACCTTGGCCAGCACTGAGTCCCGACCTCTCCCCCATCGAGCATGTCTGGGACATGCTTGGACAGAGGTTTCATCAACGTCAACAACGTTCTGCCAATGTCCAAGAACTTGCTGCTGCGTTGCAACAGGAATGAGACAATCTGGACCAAAATGACCTTACACGTCTCATGAGGAGTATGCCACGTCAGATCAATGCTTGTTTGGCAAACAGAGGAGGATTTACCCGTTACTGACTTTGTTGTGATGCTGTGGTAACTTTGCTGTTTGACCCCGGGTATCATTTTACCCTTATAATGGTCAGTCTGTGCCTTACTTAGTCTAACGATCAATTTGAATATATCGATGAATGTAAACTTCATTTCATTTTGTCATTTGTTTCTTCGTCAGTTTCATTAGGTGACTTTAATAACACTTAAAAATCAAATATCCCCTACTTTTTTTGAATAGTATAGTATAATACAATTACGATAAATCTATAGGTATACACCAGAGGCGTCGTGCCTCTTGGGGGAAATAAAAATATTTTTATTGATATTATTAAGACAGAAGACCTGTCTGTATTAGTCATCACACTGTCTCCAGGAATTGTATTATTTGTCATTATCTGTGTTTAGTTTATTGAACTTTAAATAGTTTAGATGTCATTTGTTGAGGCCTCGCTTTGTCCACTATCGTTTAGCCTCGATCTGTGAGTATGATGTCAACGTAACCCACAACACCATTTAACAATTAAATTTGTCAACGAAATTCAGTTTAAATCTAAGCCATCGGTGGGTCTACAGAGATGATTTTGTGCTTGTTGTGTAAATAAAGATCTAATTTATAATTTCTATGACATCTGAAGCCTAAATAAAGACTTGCAATAATCAGATTTAGCTCTTGCATAGTGTATGTTTAAAGTACAAACCTGGCATGTGATGTCTTTATTAGAGAATCTGACTATCATACGATATTTAGGTGTGTTATATTTACATTTTTCTTGAAAGATTAATCGCTTTCTGGCATAGTAGTCAGTCTTTCCCTCTGTAATAAAAGAATTTTTATAATCATTAATAAACTACATATACTTGTAATATTTATTCTTCTAGTAAGATAAATCGAAGCAGCCTTGGACTTTTATTAGTCATCTACACCTATGTACGATCCCAGGTAAAGAATAACATCGGATATAGGGGCCAACAAATAATGAATCAATCAATCAGTTTGAGAATTGCCAACAATCACTTCTACAAAAAATTGCCATTCATCTTCACTCACACGGTCTTCAATTTTTACGGTGGCAGCCACATCTTATGCTGAGGACAACAGCAGCTAAATCGTCCGAGCAGTCAACAAGGGTTGTCGCATATTTTTACTTTTTTCGGTAGTGAAACATTTGTAATACACTAAGAACTGATTAAGAGTAACAACTCATTATGTAATTATCAGAAAATCATTAGAATTTGATTGCTTTTTATAAAGTGTTACCCCACGCTAACAATTAGATATACATGTTAATATCATGGATTTAGCTGTTCAGTTATCAAAATTCATTGAAAATCAAAATACTTGTTCCTTTCAACACCTTAAACTGTGTATCAATCTAAAGTCAATCTGATATTAACTTTGGCCTCTAAAGCATCCACATGATTTTTTGAAGTGATCAAGGGTCATAACTCTGGCAGTAATTATCGGAAATCGCTGAAAATCAAAAGGCTTCTTCGTCTCATGACCTTAGACACTGTGTATAAATTTACAGTCAATCGGATATTAACTTTGGCCTCTATAGCGTCCGCAGGATTTTTTGAAGTGATCAAGGGCCATAACTCTGGCACTAATAATCGGATATTGCTGAAAATCAATATGATTCTTCGTCTGACCTTAAACACTGTATAAATTGAAAGTAAATCGGATATTAACTTTGGCCTCTAGAGCGTCCACAAGATTTTTTGAAGTGATCAAGGGCCATAACTTTGGCACTAATTATCGGAAATGAATGAAAATCAATAGGCTTCTTCGTCTCATGATCTTAAACACTGTGTATAAATCTAAAGTCAATTGGATATTAACTTTGGCCTTTAGAGCGTCCACAAGATTTGTTTAAGTGATCAAGGGCCATAACTCTGGCACTAATTATCGGTAATCGCTGAAAAGCAATAGACTTCTTCGTCTCATGACCTTAAACACTGTGTATAAATTTAAAGTCAATCGGATATTAACTTTGGCCTCTAGAGCGTCCACAAGAATTTTTGAAGTGATCAAGGGCCATAACTCTGGTAGTTAATATCGGAAATTGCTGAAAAACAATAGGCTTCTTCGTTTCATGACCTTAAACACTGTGCATAAATTTAAAGTCAACCGGATATTAACTTTAGCCTGTAGAGCGTCCACAAGCAATTGTGGACGCCGGACCGACGGACGGGGGCGACGACAATATACGACCACATTTCAATGTGGTCGTATAAATATGTTAAGGGGAAAACATTGTTCTTAAAAATACTGGTCGGATAGAATTTTCTACAATGGCGGGGACGATCACAAACAATTATGTACCTTTAGTGTCCTACTATAAATTTATTATGAATTAAAACATACCTCTCCTCCTCCTAAATTTGACTTGATATCTCTTGAAGTAAGCCTTGTTTTTTTGTACTTTAACAAAAGGCTGAAAGAAAAATAACAACTCAGGTAATGAATTTGAGGCTTTGCTTCAAATCATACACCGCCACAGGTAACAAATTTTGTATCAATACAGGTTCAGGTAAGTAAAAAAAAAAAAAAAAAGAAATAATGTGGGGTTCAATGTCATGTCCACCCAAAACTAGGTCATTTCTAGACTAAATTCAAAACTGAGGTAAGGCGACCTGAACCCTTATCACATACCACCCCAATGGTATGCAGATAACTTGACCAAAGACCATTCTTTGGCTGACAACTTCGACCAGGACAGAAGGCCACTCGGACCAATACTTTTGCTATACCAGATTACTAAATCCATGTATATTTTGATTTATTTAACAATCTGGATGAATTAATTTGAAAATTCAATACACAAAAGAAAATATTAACATGACACACACGGTTGGTTAAAGGCTCTTTGATAATCATAGTTTCCTGCAAAAGGTGGTCTTCGAAAGGCGGGGGACAATAATACAACAATGAACAAACATTGTATTGTTGAAAACTCTGCTACCGTACATCCAATGCGAGGTGCTTCACGGTTACCACCAACATGAAAACTGCAACTGAAGTTAACGTGTCCCAAAGCATCAACCAATCAAATTGCTTATCTCTGCTTACCCTAAGCGGAAAATGCTCATCTTCGAACTCCATCAAGGCATTGACCTAATAAACACATACACCAAGTTTGAACATTCTAGCTCAATTAGGAAGAGAGTTATTGTGTCCCAAAAAGTGTGACGGACAGACAGACAGACAGACGGACGAACCCATTTTAATAGTCCCCCAACTTTCTTCGAAAGGCGGGGGACAATAATACAACAATGAACAAACATTGTTGAAAACTCTGCTACCGTACTTCCAATGCGAGGTGCTTCACGGTTACCACCAACATGAAAACTGCAATTCACAAACATTCATTTTTTATTAGGACTGTAATAGACTGGAACAAACTATCAGATAATCAAGTATCATTCATCACCATCTGTGGAAACATTCAAAGCCCACCTCCACGGACCACCACACTCTACAGTGTTTAGTTTTATAAAGCGCTCCTCCTCATCCGTTGATTAAGTGCTAGTACTGCGTAGTGGGTAATTCAATGTACTCACACAGATTATGAGGATTTGGCTTCAGAGACATGTTTTGACATACATAATCGAAGTTGGAAATGAAGTCAAGTTATCAATCATATTATCATAATCATGATGATCATCACCGACATCAGCTATACAAAACAGTCACTCAGTGTCAGTACATAAAATAGTGGGGTTTATTGGTGTGGTTTTGGAGGCGAATTTGGGGTGGTGGGAAATGATAGGCCATAGGGATCTGTCAGAGTCCTGACCGATTTCATCAACTCCTCTGCTGTCCCATCTGGGTTGAACTGTGTCTAACAGAAAACAAATCCGTTCAGTATCGAATGATATCCACGCCATCGAAGATCTACCATATATAATTATGAAACAATGATTATTTATTGGTATATGTGTGTAATTGTATTAAATTTTGAAGCCTCACCATTTTGAGGAGGAGAAACGAAACACAAGAAATTAAATTTCTACGTGTTTACACGTTCTATTTTATTGAAAAGGAAGTGGCTATACAGAACATGCGCAAAGAGCGAAAATGTAACCGGAAGGTGGATTAGCCCTTGACCTTAACCAAATTAACCAATCAAAGTTTGAGGCGGTTTAATGGACGACAAATGTCAAGTTCAGGATACAAAGTTTTGTTTTTGTTTCATTAAAATAATTGGATGAATATCGAAACGTTTTTATTTCGACATTTCCAACAGTTTCAAAGATTACAGCATTGTTTTATTTTATAAGTTTTGATGAGTTTTAAGTACCAGGAAAGTTTGACACTGTGTCTGTTGACGTTGTGTTCACACAATTTCTCAAACTTCGTGCACGTTGCGGCTTGTTTCAATGATCTATAAATAGCTTTTGATTGTCAAAATAAAATTAAGTCAATTAACTGAAAAAAATATCTTGAAATGCAGGATCAAACAGGCCCACTCACATTGATGCGAAATGTGCAAGATCTGAGACAACGATTAGCTGAAACGGAAAGTAATCTGAAAAAAATAAATAGACTTGAAAAAGTGGAGTTGGATGAAGTAGAGTCAGTTGCATCTTCAAACAAGTTAGTTGAAATACTTTTCATATTACTTTTATAGAACGGTAAATTCCTACCTAGGCCATATACTTTGGTAGCTAAGAAAGAACTAGTTTTCTAAGCTATTAATTATTTAAAGTTTAAAGGAGCTAAATCGCTAACATGTGTGGGGATGTAGGATTGTAGGCTAGTCATAACGCGAACGGCCCTATGTCATAACGGCCAAAAACAGGTTTGGTCAAAACAGTCCTACTTTAGTCATAAATGGCCAAACAGCTTAGTCAAAATGGCCAAACTGTTTGGTCATAACGGCCAAACATTTTAATTTAATGAAAAACAATATCTGTTGTTTATTAAAGATTCAACGTCTAATACATTATACATGATATTATGGACAGGTTGATTGGATTAAAATATTTAAAAGTGGTTAACAACACACAAAATACAAAGTCATAACGGCCAAACAGTTTGGTCATAACGGCCAAACACTTTGATTTAATAAAAAACAATAACTGTTGTTTATTAAAGATTTAACGTCCAATACATTATATGATATTATGGACTGGTTGATTAGATTAAAATATTTAAAAGTGGTTAACAACACACAAAATACAAAGTCCTTTCAAAGGAAAGAGGTGAGTACTAAAAAATCAACTGATTGGATAATCCCTAATTAGGCACTTCATACCGATTTATTTGATATGAGATAAACATTAATCATATTTTTTTTTTATCAAATAAAGGTAAAAGAAATAGCCATCTGTGACTGTGTTTTTAACAATTTTCAAGTGTAAATGCTTAATTAAATCAACCTGTCCATAATATCATATTCATAGTATAGGATGTTACTTCTGCAATTTTTTTCTGATGTTTGAGGGGAAATTTTGCAGGTATTTGATAAAAAAAATAGAGAACAGAAAGTCAAGATGAAATTTTCAATTCGTGGTACACCACACAAAGAAGGTAGTATCAGTGTGTCGATGCTGCTATGTACCAGAGTTCATATTCCAGTAGTGTAAAGGATATATATCTTGACAGAATATTATATTTTGTATGTTTTATACAATTGTAATATCTATGTATGTATTTATATTATCTATTAGGCAATATTTTTGTGAATAAATATCATTTCCTGCATGTAAAAAATGTTTTGTTTTTTGGGGCCGTTATCTTAAGTAGTACTCTGTCTATGGGTGTTAATTAATCAATTAAGACAAGACAATAGAAGGATTAACAAGGTATTTATTATATATTTTAAATAGTCGTAATACAAACAAGAGTGGAAATATTTAATATTCGAAGACAATATTTACATATAAATCATCGTATTCAGTTGATGCGATTAATAATAGCCATAGTTTCGTATTCAACTTTGAACTGAGTATTGTGTTTAACTTGACGTTACTATTAATATTATATATTTTAAATAGTCATAATACAAACAACAGTTGAAATATTTAATATTCGAAGACAAGTTTCATATTTTATTCGAAATATATACAAATTCCAAGCTTGCATCGGAATTGGTTTGATGTTTAAAATACAAAATAACAAAGCCGGGATATACAATCTCAAGCTAAAGATTAAATAATTTAAACAACAACTCAATAATAAAAAAAAACAATTTTAATACATCAAACACCAATCATTAATTAATAATTATCGTATAGGCTTCTATCCACACTGGTGAGTACTAATTAGCACCTTTATTCGCCGATCAACCAACCCTATAATATACTGGTCTTGAATACGCCAATTTTACCGGTAATGAATTAGCCTGGTATTGAATACGCCTGATACCCCAAATTCTTTGGCTGTTCGACTAAATATTTTGGCTGTTTCGACCAAAACGTTTGGCCGTCATGACCAAATTTTTTGGCTGTTATGGTTTAGGGCCGTTATGTTTATAACCCACATTTGGGACATAGAAATTGGTACAAGTGGGTCGCAATGCATATAATTCTGTAATATGAATGTATATAAACTGATTTACATTCAATGGTTTCCGTTTTTACTCTAATTACAAATCAATTATGTTCAGCAAATTAATCCAACAGTCCAAATCAAGCACAAATTTATAACGTCTGGTTATTCCAGTCTACATACGCCATTTGATTTGGTGCAATGTGTTTAGCCTCGAGTCTCTAGTTAAAACTGGGGCTGGAACACATTATGGTACACGATCCGTGTACCAATGGTAAAATGTTTTTATTTTGTCTTAAATATTGAATATCAGAAGCCCATCTTTTTCCGTAAGGTCACAGCATCACTGTTGATTTAAATTGATAAATTAATTTGTGTTTTCAATGTTGAAGATTTTTGATGATATTGAGTTAGAGACTTAGCTACTGTAACCATTTGCCTTGGAATCTATGACACAGTTTGTCAAAAGATTAGCCTACTGACTTAGTACTTGGTGGACCAAGACTAGTTACAGTGCTTTAGTAATGAAGTCTTAGAGCTCTGCACTCTTTGTTACTGGTGAGATCTAATGACAACTAATTATACTAAAATAAGGCTTTTCCCCGTCTCAGTTCTTATCATCTATTTTTCACCATGATTGTTCTTTGATCACCAAAAGGAATCATTTTCTGCCACATGACACTCATTTATAATAATCCAACATTATTTTCATGTAAAATTGTGCGCTACAAAAACATAAACAACATTCATTTGAATTGGGCAGCCATTGTGAACTTGACGCCATGCGCAGACCGTTTCATAGCTGCACTCAGCCAATATTCTAAATTGATAATATTAGATTGATTTTACTGCTTAGCCAATCAAAATTGAAGTATCTACTAAAATTGGAATTTATCTTAAGTTAAAATTTCGTGAAACAGGGCCCAGGAAGAAAGGTAAACGCGAAGATTTTCTGCACTAAAGAAGGTAATGCAGGTTAAATATTACAGTCAATATATATACCCAAACTTCATATGAAGCTGTTTTGCAATTTATATGACAATGAGTTAAAGCGACTTTCCCGATTGCCGACTCGGACATTCAGGCGTTGGCGCATGTTAAAAACTTATGCTCGATTCAGCCCTGACCATGGAAACACATGTCAATAACATTTGCAAAGTATGTTATTTCCATGTCAGTGCCATTGGAAATATCCGACATCTTCTGACAAACAAAACTGCCCATACCCTTGTTCGATCTCTAGTGTTCTCTAGATTAGACTATTGTAATGGTGTTTTATGTGGCCTGAACCAATCATTAATTTCAAAATTACAAGCTGTTCAAAACACCGCTGCTAGAATAATAAGTAAAACATCAAGACGCTCTCATATAACACCTGTTCTGAAGGAACTTCACTGGTTGCCTGTACATTCTAGAATAACGTTCAAAATCTTATGTCTTGTGTTTAAATGATTACATGGATCCAGCCCAGAATATCTGACTGAACTTTTGCAAGTTAATGAACCAGTAAGAAATCTTCGTTCCCAAGAACAGTGCCTTTTACACAAACCGAAATTCAAATTGCAATCCTTTGGTTATAAATCTTTTAGATGTTATGCACCAATCGTATGGAATTCCCTACCACACAGTTTTAAAACGTCAAGATCTCTCGAATTGTTTAAGACAAAATTGAAAACTCACTTATTTTATCTAAAATACGAGCTGATCAAGCTACTAGTGTAAATAATGTAAAGTGTACAGAGTGTCATGACTGCGCCTTGAGCATGTAATTTTGGATGGAATTGGCGCTATATATAAATATACATTATCATTTATTATTATTTGAACAGAGCCTCAAAAATAAAAGTCTGAATATCGTTCCAAAATATATCCAAAGCAACAATAAAACAACTGTTCTCTCCATCGAAGAAGTATGTCTTCACTTCATTTTTATACGCCCACATAGAAATGTGGTCGTATATTGTCGTCGCCCCCGTCCGTCCGTCGGTCCGTCCGGCGGTCCGGCGTCCACAATTGCTTGTGGACGCTCTACAGGCTAAAGTTAATATCCGATTGACTTTAAATTTATACACAGTGTTTAAGGTCATGAGACGAAGAAGCCTATTGTTTTTCAGCGTTTTCCGATAATAACTACCAGAGTTATGGCCCTTGATCACTTCAAAATATCTTGTGGACGCTCTAGAGGCCAAAGTTAATATCCGATTGACTTTAAATATATACACAGTGTTTAAGGTCATGAGACGAAGAAGCCTATTGATTTTCAGCGATTTCCGATAATTAGTGCCAGAGTTATGGCCCTTGATCACTTCAAAAAATCTTGTGGACGCTCTCGAGGCCAAAGTTAATATCCGATTTACTTTAAATTTATACACAGTGTTTAAGGTCATGAGACGAAGAATCCTATTGATTTTCAGCGATTTCCGATAATAACTACCAGAGTTATGGCCCTTGATCACTTCAAAATATCTTGTGGACGCTCTAGAGGCCAAAGTTAATATCCGATTGACTTTAAATTTATACACAGTGTTTAAGGTCATGAGATGAAGAAGCCTATTGTTTTTCAGCGATTTCCGATAATTAGTGCCAGAGTTATAGCCCTTGATCACTTCAAAAAATCTTGTGGACGCTCTAGAGGCCAAAGTTAATATCCGATTTACTTTAAATTTATACACAGTGTTTAAGGTCATGAGACAAAGAATCCTATTGATTTTCAGCGATTCCCGATAATTAGTGCCAGAGTTATGTCCCTTGATCACTTCAAAAAATCCTGCGGACGCTCTAGAGGCCAAAGTTAATATCCGATTGACTTTAAATTTATACACAGTGGATGCTCTAGAGGTCAAAGTTAATATCCGATTGACTTCAAATTTATACATAGTGTTTACAGTCATGAGACTAAGTCGTCTATCGATTTTCAGTGATTTTCAATAATTGCTGCAAGAGTTATGGCCCTTGATCACTTCGAAAAAATCTTGTGGAAGCTCTAGAGGCCAAAGTTAATATCCGATCGACTTTAAATTAACACACAGTGTTTAGGGTCATGAGACGAAGAAGCCTATTGATTTTCAGAGATTTAAAATAATTATTGCCAGAGTTATCTCCCTTGATAACTTCAAAAAATCTTGTTACGCTATAGAGGCTAAACTTATCATCCGATTGACTTTAGATTGATACACAGAGTTTAAGGTGTTGAAACGAACAAGTATTTTGATTTTCAATGAATTTTAATAACTGAACAGCTAAATCCATGATATTAAATGTTTCATGTATATACTAATTGTTAGTGTGGGGTAACACTTTATAAAAAGCAATCAAATTCTAATGATTTTCTGATAATTACATAATGAGCCGTTACTCTTAATCAGTTTTTAGTGTATTACAAATGTTTCATTAGCAAAAAAAGTAAAAATATGCGACAACCCTTGTTGACTGCCCGGACGATTTAGCTGCTGTGGGCGTATGTTTCGTTGGCTGGCAACCTATCTTTCATCTTGTTGTTATTTATGACGATCAAGGTTCATAGGTGGTTATGTCAACATGTTAGATGTTATGTCAACGGCATAGATTTGTTGTTGTTTGGAGTAGTTTATTTTCATTTTTAGAGCAAAGGTACACCGGACTTTACTTATTTCTTCTAATTAGTAAAATAATATGTACCTGATCAGACATAATAATTGTGTAGCAATAATATTTTCAGTCAATTTATAGAGAAAAACCGCCCAGTCAGTAGCTGGTAATTGGTAGTTGAAATATTGCTAGCCGGATGTGGACAGTGTGGTGGCCAAAGTGTATACTGGATGTGGGCGTGGCCTGCCTCTGTTTTCGTACACCGTACAGCGGCCATACTTCTTCTGCAAATTGAAAACAAGTATGGCGATTAAGTTTGGCAGTAATTTTTTTATTTGATCATTTCTGTAGTTTTGTAATCGGAGTTCAGCTTTAACTTGTTTGAAAATGTATCACATATATTGAGTTTGTTGCTCGGCACTGAGGTAGAGGATTTTAACAAAGAATTAAACATTTTTTTTTCCAAAATATTATTGGAATTGGCCCTTTAGATTTAGTTAATCTTCAAGGGTGTGTGTGTTTTGATAAAAAAAAAATTCTAGGTCTTTATTCTTTTAAGATACTTGATATAATCCCTATGACCTGTGACAATGAATATGAAAGCTTCCATATTGGCATGGGACAATAGCAGATGTAGTTAGTATTATAATTATAAGACACACAAAAATGCTACAAATCTAGTGATTCACATATTTTATTACAATTTCTAATGTACAGTTATAAAGATAAATTTGGTCCGCCTTAGCTCTAGAGGTACAGATATTACTAAATATTAGATAGATTGGTTAAAATTTAAAACTGATTAAAATTATAATAAAGGCAACATATTGAGAGTTTTATAGGCCTACCTGGAGGGACAAATCCATGTATTACCTTCTACATATCACTCAATACTACTAGTACAGATATGACATTTTTATACACCCACATGGAAATGTGGTCATATATTGTCGTCGCCCTTTCTGTCCGTCGTCCACAATTTCCTGTGAACGCTCTAGAGGCTGAAGTTAATATCCGATTGACTTTAAATTTATACACAGTGTTTAAAGTCATGATACGAAAAAGCCTATTGATTTTCAGCAATATCCGATTATTTCTGCCAGAGTTATGACCCTTGATTACTTTGAAAAATCTAAAGTTAATATCCGATTGACTTTAAATTTATACACACTGTTTACGGTCATGATACAAAAAAGCCTATTTGATTTTCAGTGATATCTGATAATTTCTGCCAGAGTTATGGCACTTGATCACTTTGAAATATCTTGTGGACGAAGGCTTTGAGACAAACAATCAAAACTATTCTAATCTGATAATTACTTAATGGGCTATTGCTCGTTAAGATTATCATGTGTTGTAAATGTTCTCCTTACTGACAAAGAAACAATATGCGACAATCCTTGTTAACTGCCCGGACGACTAACTGTTGTGGGCGTATGTTTCGTTGCCTGGTAACCTTTCTTTAGTCTGTGTGATTAAAAAGTGGTGGTCGAATTGATATATTAAGCTTATTGAATGAACAAGACTGCCTCACATTAGAAGCACAGCATGGTTGTATTTGGAATGGGTGGCATTTCTACAGCTGTAAAAACAAATTGTTTTGTGCTGTTCCTGTTGCCCTGATATTCAATTAAAAAAATTTCACTGAGCATGAGCAAGTAATGTTGTCATGAATTCTGAATAGTTTCTTTGTTCTTTCAGTGAGGACTGTATCAGAAGACGCGTTCAAAGATTAGAAAAGAGATTTGATGTAAATAACTACCCTGCAGCCATGAATAGAGATGGAGTACTTCATGCATCATTACTACAACGTGATAGTGGGACAATTGCTGATGATTTTTTAGATCGAGAGAGTGTTCGGTCAGGTCTGAGTACTGTACCTGATTCTTATACTGGATTCACTAACAGGCAGTTTCCTTCTAGTACACCAAATGCCCAACGTGCTACTGTAAGCTTTTTTTTATATGCGCCCGTCGCCTGCCGTCCACAATTTCCGTCTATAATTTCTCCAAAATTTATTTTTCGATCGTTTTAAATTGATATATGTGGTTTAGATTAATGAGATGAAGAAACCCTTGTTTCACTCTATTAAATGCCAAAAAATATATTCCAATGTTTCTAAAATTTATATGCGTGATTTAAATAAGTGAAAGGAAGAAGCCTATTGAAGTTCAGCGATTTCAGTTTATTATTCCTAGAGTTATGGCCCTTGTTTCATTTTATTGAACCTTGTCGATGCTCATAACGTCAAAAGTTATCACCCAATCCTTGTGAAATTATATGTATGATTTAAATGAGTGAATTGAACAAGGATTAATTTCAATAATTTCTGTTCATTACGTCTAGAGCAGGGTTCTTAATCTATTTTGAAATGAACTGGTCATGGGCACCCGTAACGAACGGATAGTCGTCTTTTGAACAACAGACATGTTGGTTTATGCATACTTTATTCACGTCAATAATTGCATAACGTTACAGTATTCTGTATAATATTATAATAATAACTTCTAATAAACAAAGCCTGTGTTGTTATTCCATACTAGTATTCATATATCCATACATTATCGAAATTTATAGTCAAATTTTGGCAACTTGCATAATGCATAATCTACTTTTGCTTTCATCCAAACAAACAGAAGTTAGAATTAATTTAGTAAAAAGAAAAACTACAAGCAAATACAAATAAGTTAATTTTTAACTATTTTATACGTAAACACTTGTCAATATATAAAAGTATATTTGTAAGCATGTGTCAATAATAAAACAATGTAGCACAAATTATTTTCCGTGAATAGTCGGGGCTCGGAAATATGCCGTACGGGCGAAAGGTCACGTGGCCAATTCTGATTCAGATTAGTTTATTTTTAGTGTTACCGGTACTCGCAAAAAGTAGACTTTAATAACTTATATGACACAAAACATTTTCTGTGAATTTTTATCAAACGAAAGACGTTTGAAAGGAGCTAACTATTCTGATCTAAAATATCTTCTAGTCTTCATCTTTGGGAACTTCCAAATACAATGCCTACGTTCATGCTTGAAGTTCAAGATCAACGCCGCCATTATTTTCGGCTATCTTTTACCGTACTTGGCATGAATTAACTCAACGAAGTTGTTTATTTACGAAATGAGCCGAGAAGGATTGAAACTGAGGGTATTCGTTGCATTGATTGACTCGACGAGTA
The DNA here is from genome assembly GCA_036850965.1 of Patella caerulea. Taxonomy (NCBI): domain Eukaryota; kingdom Metazoa; phylum Mollusca; class Gastropoda; family Patellidae; genus Patella; species Patella caerulea. The sequence goes on along the minus strand of JAZGQO010000001.1, from coordinate 39,423,027 downwards.
ATAACTACCTCTTTGTAATCGGCCGAAAATAGATGGATATATGACACCGTAGTGGCTTGTTGTTCATTGTTTTATCAGTCAGCAAGTAGATTGATATATGATACCATAGTGACCGATTCATTGTTTTACGGCTAGATTAAAGATCAATTGGCTAAAACCGACAAAAAACAGCCGATTAAGATCCCTGGTCTAGAGTTATAGCCCTTGTTTCACTTGTTGAACTTTTTGAATGCCATTACGGCTAAAGTTATCATCCAATCTTTGTGAAATTTATATGTATTATTAAAATTAGTGAAACAAAGAAGCCTATCGAATTTCAGCAATTTCCGTTTATTACATTTAGAGTTATAGCCCTTGTTTCACTTTATTGAACCTTTCACTTTATTGAATGACAAAAGTTATCATCCGATCTTTCTGAAATTGATATATACATTATTTAAATTAGTGACATGAAGAAGCCTATTGAATTTCAGCAATTTCTGTTTATTACGTGTAGAATTATGGCTCGTTTCACGTTAGTGAACCTTGTGAATGTGAACGCTCTACCACCAAAGGTTATCATCCGATCTTTGTAAAATTATGCATTATTTAAATTGGTGAAACCAGGAAGCTGATTGAATTTCAGCAATAATTACTTCTAGAGTTATGGCCCTTTATTTCACTTTGTTCGACCTTGTAATACTCGATTGATGAAAGTTATTATCATCTGTATGAAATTTGAATTTGTGAAACCGAGGTCTATTGAATTTCAGCAATTTCCGTCAATAATTTCTTGAGTTATAGCGATTGTGAATGTTTGAATGACAAAAGTGATTATCTGATCTGTATGAAATTTAAATGCATTATTTAAATTAGTAGAACGAAAAAGCCTGTCAAATTTCAACAATTTCTGTAAACTACTTCCAGAGTTGAGACCCTTGTTTCAGTTTGTAGAACCTTATGAACCCTCTAAAAGCAAAGATTATAATTCGATCTGTATGGAACTGTGTTGTAAAGACCCTCAATTACCTACAAAGGAATAAATATGTGACCGCTCGGACGATTTACCTGCTTTTGGGAGTATGTTTCATTGCCTGGTAACCTATCTTTGTATGTTCTGGAATTTAAAATTTCTATCCCTCAAAAAATGAAAACTGTTAATTAATTAAATGTACCAGGCTCCATGTTCACAAAGCAATAAAGCATTCTCAGATTTAACATGAGAATTTACTCAACTTTCAATCACTGTTTAAGAGAAATATCTTTAATCTAGAAACACAAAACTTTGCACATATTTTCTTATTGATGTATTTGATACATTAAAACAACAAAAGTTTTATAAAGGTCTATATTTTAGTTAAAATAAGGTGAACAAGTTTGAGTAAATTGGCAACTTAAGTCTGAGAATGCTTTGTGAACTCCGGCCCTGTACTACACATAATTGCATTACCTTGTTACAGTAAGTAGATCTAAAAATGTATTTGAATAAGCTCATCAAGTACACAACCCTGATAAATGATACTGGATAATAGCACATTCCTGTTAAACATCATGAAGATATTAACGTTAAATTTAATCTAACTAAGCTTTCTAAATTTCCAAATCATACATGTATATATAAGGTTGATATTTCCATAGAATTACCCAGTTGTACGATCAAGTAACTGTCACATCAAAAAGATATCTTTTACTAATTGGCAGAAATCTAGATAACTAATTTGACTATATTTGAATGAGCTAATTTGACTATATTTGAATGAGCTAATTTGACTGTATTTGAATGGTGCTCTGCCTCTGTCTTGATCGAATCTCAATTATTTAATTTATTATTATTTTTATTTTTGGGATTTCTTTTTTCAGGCTGCTAGAGGACAGATTGAGGGACACTATGATTCAGAAGATAGCAATTTTGACAGAGGTAGATTAGACACTAAAACCAAAGAAAACAAAGATAAAGTTGTGCGTCAAAATCAACGTTTACTAGCTGAGGTTGAAAAACTAGCTTATGAATTACAATCTGCTAATTGTAAGGTATATAATTTATGTTTGTAGATTAAGAAACAAGACACTATGAATTCTCTGCTGTTTACCTGCTTCCACAAGCTTTATTCATGCTACCAATAGCACAAACTGTTTCACAGCGGTAACGCAAAAGCCTTCTTTTACCACACATGATTGACCTTTAATCTCGTGCCACATCCTAATGTTTACCAACAACGCAATATGGCGTTGATAACACACGCCTTGTTTACATCGGACGTAGAATTAAAAACTTGTCTGAACACACTAAATATCATGCGCAATTGGCAGTTTTGAAGGGGTGGTGATGTCGTTGTGATTAAGAGATCCTGACCCTGCAAATATTTCCAAAAGAAATCCACTGGAGACAGATTTTTTTTTGTTCAGTACTTCTGCATACTTTCATAACCTTGTCTCATACAACTGCTTTTAATACTTTCATAGATTCGAGAGTTAACTAGAGAGTTAAAGTCTGGTCAACAATCAATACCTGAACTAGAAGATAAAATAATTGGACAACAGTCAGAAATAGATGCTTTAGAAAAGGCTTTAAGGTAAATTAACAAAAAGTTGTTATATCATTGAATGTGGACTCATTCTGAGAAAAGTTTTACGTTCACTTCCACCAAGGGTGATATCATAGACAACCCCATCTCCTGGCTGCCTTTCATTAAAATACAGTCACTTTCAGTGCTGTTGTATTATGCACAAGCGACCAAATCAGTAAAAGATACAATCTCCAGAATTTGAAAATTGTTTATTGATTTTTATCCGCCCACATGTTTGAAATTTATATGCATTATTTAAATTAGTGAAACAATGAAGCCTATTGAACTTCAGCAATTTCCGTTTGGTACATTTTTATAGCCCTTGTTGAACCTTTTGAATGTTCTCTAATGACAAAAGTTATCATCTAATCTGTATGAAATTGATATAATTAGTGAATTTCAGCAATTTCCCTTAATTATATCTAGAGCTATGGCTCTTGTTTCACTTTGTTTTGTGAATGCTCTAAAGACAAAAGTTAACATCGGATCTATACAAAAGTCATATGCAGTCAAACGAAGAAGCCTATTCAATTTCTGTTTATTACGATTAGAGTTAAGGCCCTTGTTTAACTTTGTTGCCCCAAAGTAACTACAAAAGATTACATGCAAAAACCCATATCGACCACTTGGCGATTTAGCTGTTGTTGGCATATGTTTTGTTGCCTGGCAACCTATCTTTACTTTACTTTAGAGCATGATATTAAAAGCCTCTTGGTTTCACATGAGTAAATTAAAGTCTCTCAATTAATCCCTTGCATTCATGGCTCAATATTTTTGTTAACCGCTTAATGGCTAGGAAACAAAGTTTGTGAATCAATGTAGACCAATAATACAATTAAGCACATAAATTGTCTGACATTAATCACATTTTTCATTGGGTAGATAAAAGTAGTGCAAAATGGGGAGCAAAATAAATCTGCATTTACATATAGCCAGGTTTACTTTATTTACATGTAGCTGAATGGACTTTATAATTACATATTTTGGTGTCCTTTACCCTTAACCGGTAAGGGTCGCATATTTGCACCACAACGTTATATCCAAAAGTGGTCACGGTCGCATTTTTGCGACCATAGCAAGACCCTTTTTTAAGCTGCATTACAGTATTTAGTTTCGTATTTAATTGATATCGCCACGCACGTGTCTCAGACAGGAACTTGTCTTGTCAATAACATTGAGAAAAACATGTCTTCGTTCAACATTTTTTGACAAAAAGCGTAATTTAACGATGTCAGGAATGTTAAAGACCCTCAAAGTCATTGAAATACCTATATATGATTCTGACTCGGATTATCAATTACGCCGATTCTGAAGACGATATTTCTGATGAAAATGATTTAAAATGATATGCAAATTATAGATCAACTTATCCTCTTCAAGTTTTTTATTGGTGTCAAGAGTCTATCACTTATAATTATTCGGCAGTAGTCGATTGTAATAGGCATACAAAATATTTCACGTTAGTTATTTTTTAGCCTGACCACTTGACGTCATAACGTTAAAATGACGTTGACCGGTTAAGGGTTAAGTTAGTATCCCTAACATTTGTACAAAAGGCTAAATGTCAATGTTACTTACAACTTCTTGCTTTTAACACACCACTGAACCATGATTATGAAATTATTAGTTGTTTGAATTAGAGATAGAATTAGAAAGGAATGTGGAACTATATATGACAACAAAATCATTTCCCTAATCACAAACATGAAAAAATAGAGAATTTAGCTTGTGTATCCTCTTGAGGTCACAAAATCCGATTTTAAAAATCGTTGATAACTTCTGTATCTGATTGAACTGTTCCAGAATATTTCTGCTGTACCTGTTCGATATTAGATAATCTTTCTGCTGTACCTGATCGATATAAGATAATCTTAAAGCCGCAGATCATCTTGAGGGATTTTGAATCCACTGCAAACTACATCCTTGATTCCTTGTCCAAATTGAATCTCTTTGCAAAATTGAGATTAAACCGGAAGGTTATCTAGTATTGACATCTCATCTGGTACGACAATTTTTTTTTAAATGTGATCGGGATCGCCAAGTTTACTTGTCAGTATACATATTGGATATAAAGTTGTAAATATTCATGAATTGGTTTTATTTGAAGGAAAGCTGAAGAAAATTTTGAGGAAAATCAAAGACAGGTGGCAAGTGTTGAAAAACATGTCAGTAATTATAGAGATGAGGTTGACGAATTACGATTACAGTTAAATAAAGAACGAAAATCACGAAAATAGTAAGATAGCCATACTTTGTTATATACTGTAACTGAAGCACAACGAAAATGCACCACTGATTTGACTAGAACTTTAAGTGTCGACCAGACATATTGCAACTGAAATGTGATTTTTGGCATAATTGTAGTCTGGGCAAAGAATTACACAAGAAAATCAACACTTTACAGGCCATAAACACTTTACTTTTCAGTGAAACATGGACACAAAATTACCACATCAAGGAGATAAGCCTCTGAATGGCAGCTTGTATGATTCTTCTTCACTCTCGTTTAATGTCACCCTGAGTGGGTCTGCCAACTAGAATTAACACAATGGCATGTCATGGTGTTCATGTGCCAAGCTTGACTTGTTGTTGTGTCTTCCCCAAAACTATAGTAGTTGTATTGAACCTGGCTTTTAATAAGCCACATTTTATACACCATAGATTTGTGGCTTTTAAAATTTCCTTTCTGTCAAATTTGATTGTTTTGTCTTTTATCTGTGGTGCTTTTATGTCTTGAAAGAATTGATCTGTGGTGCTTTTATGCAATCAAGAAAACATCATTTTCACATGTTTTTGTTGTGATCTGATGTGGTTACATTCAGAATTGCAAGGTTCAGTTGTATCTCTCAAACAAGATTTGCAAGGATCTACTTCAAAAATTAGTGCCTTTTCATAGCATTTGCTTTCTTGTTGTTGGACATAATTAAACTGATCTGAGATCTGGTATTGTTTTCTATTAATCTATTTATCTACTAAAAACAGGTTTTAATTCCAATTTTAAGCAGAAATAGCTCTATACTTTTAGGTTTATGTGAGATTATATTTTACAATCATATTTTTTTGTAAGAAACATTCATCTTTTATATTTTCCTCATAAGTATTGAGACCCAGAGAGATGAAGCTTTACAGAATTTTCTAGAAACTCAGGAATCATTGGAAGAATATCAGAAGAAAATGAGATCAAAGGTTAAAAAAGTAAGCATTATCTTTGGCTTTTTTTGGAACACAAAATTGAGAATGTTCACACTTCGTATAGACATTCATTACATTAATGTCTTGGCAGAGATCAATGTTGAGGATTTATTATTTAGATAAGCTGTTTGATTTGTTAAACCTTTTGGATGAATAAGTCTGAGCATTTTCTTTTTAAGCAGAGATAAGTAATTTGTTGTCAATGCTTTGGAACACAATAAATCTGATTCTGATTGCATGATGAGAGGGATAAAATTGATGTAAACTGTATATTCTGATTTCTCCATTTCCTTGATAATCAGTATTTTCTGCGTGGCTGTTATAAAAAGATAAATATGCAAGTAATTAATGAGTGGTCACGCGAGACTTTAGTTTCACTGTTGGCAAGTTTTATACAGAAACAGCCTTTGCAACAATTATTCTGAAATTCTGGAAGTATTTATTTTATTCATTTGTATATTATGTTTGTAATTATAGCAAGAAGAAGGTGAAGATTATATAAGAGATATGTTAGATAGAGCTAATAGTGAACGGGATGATTTATTAGAACAGTTAGCTACCATGACATCTACTCTACAAGATCATGAAGAAGAAATAAGGTACACATTATTTAAAGGAACTAAACCTCTTGGATGTAGTTCAAAATTAAGTTTTTAATTGGATTTGCCTGTCTGATACCTACCTGTTAGTGATTGCACAAATATGGTATGATATACTCTTTTTTCTTTTTGCGTACAGGCAGTTTTGGTTTGATTTTTAAGAGATTGGAACTCAACTGTTATTAGGGTGCAGCAGTGATGTATTTAAAGGTTGTTATATGCTCACAATTTCATGGACATGTATTGTCATCGCCCCTGTCCGTCCACAATTTGTTTGTGGACACTCTAAAGGTCACAATTCTTATAAGATTTTGACAAAACTTGAAATTTAGCTTTATCTCCAAAAGATCTGGGTTCCTTTCGAATTAGCATGTATCAGATCGAAACTTTAAGGATTATGGCCCCTGATTGTACTAAGAATTACAATTTAGTTTGATAAAATAGATATATGTTTATGTCCCAAAGATCTTGGTTTCTTTTGCTATTTGCGGATATCAGACCGAAACTTCCTAGATTATGGTCCCTGAATGTACGAAAAAAATCACATACTATAATTAAATGAAGGGTGAGTTCAAATTTCGTAACAATCGTCCCAAGAAAATTGCCGATCCGTGAAAACGAATTGTGGGGAAAAAGTATGTATTTGATGAAACTTAAAATGTATGATTGTATGAAAAATGTTGGGCTATTTTAACTTGTATATTCTCTAGAGGTCATAATTTTTTATCACCATTCCACCATAATGAAGGTTGAATTCGAAACAAATCTGCCCAACAAAATAGCCACTCTTTGTACACAAATTGTATAAAAGGATGTAATACAAAGGTTTTGGTCACAATTTTTATCCGATTTTGATGAAACTTGAAGTATATCTTTCATGTCCCAGACAGCTCAGGCCTTTTCCATATTTGCACACTTCAGACCATAAGATTGTATTGTTGTCAACAAAGCCTGTCATTTATCTTGTCAAGTTTTAAACTGTTGGTAATTCTTAAGCTGTTCAAAAAGTGGTACCCAGTTTCAATTTTGCGAAATAAGGAATGTTTGTTTGTTGCATTGATAATTATTGATACCTCTTTTTGTTTTTATGCAGACGACTTCAAACTCTAGAAGAGGTAGAAGCAGAAACAAAAACAGAAATGGAGGAAGAAAATACTGAACTCAGAAAACAGATTGCAAAATTATCTTCGAAAATCAGTAAATATTTTGTTTGTTTTTTTTTAGCAGTGGCCAAATTACATCATATCTGAGGGGGGGTGGTGGTGACCTATTGGTCTAGAGTGCCGCACTTCGACCTCTAGCTGGCCGGTCACCTCTGGCTTGTGGCTGTGGTTGCGATCCTTGGTGTGAGCGTATGTGGCATGGAGATAGTCGCCTTGTCGACATCATGGGTTTCTTCCGGGCACTCCGATTTCCCCCCACTGCTAAAGACCCCTACGTGCAATCAAATTGTTGGAATAAAATTGAAACCATATGTTAGTCCCAAAATGACCTAGTTTGTGTCGAGTGGACGTTAAAACCCCATTTCACGCTCTCAACATATCTGAACATGTTCACTGTGCACTAACAATGCCCAGAAATCTTGTAGTTTCATGTCGATACAATATCTAGAAAAATAACATGGTATATTTTAGTTATGAATTAATTCAATTGTAAGATGAAATGAATTTTGTACTTAGCGTTTGAAGCAAGCCTCATATATTTGAATTCAAATTGTTCTACTGCTCATATTTGGGGTATTTGCTTTTCGCAGTCAATTAAATCTAATTAGAACTGATGTAATTTGATAAGTGTTTTCTTGTCTCACCTAAATATAATCAATTAAATCAGTTAATCAATTTAAAATATTAAAAAATAAAAAAAAAAGTCAAAGGAAAGGTTTAAGTGAGTTATACTTTTAAATAGACCATTTGATTTGAATTTTTTGTATACTGTAGTAATAGTCATATAGTAAACTCAGTATTCAATCTTAACACCGCTTACCCATTTGACAACCAAAAATGTGCTGGATGTACATGTGTTTTCAGATAAGTTACAAGGTGAAGGCAATAATTATGACACTCTTCAGAGAGAAAACTCAAGATTAAAAGATCAGATGGAGCATCAGGAAAGACAGCTCTTACAATTACAGCAAGAAGTTGAAGAAAGTCGAACCATGTTAGTTCAATTAGAACAACTAGCTGATACTGTTCAACAAGGTGCTTCAGGAGTTAGTACTCATACCTATTATTCTTTAACTTTGAAAGGTATCTTAGTCTTGCATCAAAATCCCATTTCTTATGTTTGGGCTAAAGTAATGGGATTATGAACTTATAATATTTATAAGTCTGTTTTTGACTCTTCATATATTTTCCAAATTAGTTATGAGTAATTAAAACATTAAAATAGTTATATTGAATCATTCTCCACACAAGTCTTGCTCTAACCAGCATTTGACTCTGCCATCGGCTCGCATACTACATAGGTTTGACCAGGAGGTCATCGATTACATGATCAAAAATGGCGTCTCTCAGAGAAATGTACATGACGTTATAAATACTTTATCTTTAGGATTTTAGTCAATTTTAGGTGTTATAAACACTTTATAATTTTTTGATCATATTTTAAACATATATCAAGAATTCTTTGATTTGGATTAACTACAGACATTTCTAAATTATTTGTTGGGCCTATCGAATGCGTTGTACAGATAAAAAGACATATCTAAAATCAGCACAGCGACATGTGCAGTTGTTAACTCCGACCAATTACTCCTGTGATCTTACCATTTGTAAATATTATTGTTACTTAGCAGTTGTGACCACATTTCTATTTACATATCATAATAGTATTAAATATATTATCATTTATTCTATGACTACATGCAAATATAAGCAAATATCGTTGAATAACCTATAGTTGTATTCAATGGCTTGTCTAGAATGATTTCATAATTAAATCAAACTGTAATGTCGCTACCACTAGCAACGACAATTTTTGTAAAAAGGAAAGAAAAAAGGGTGCAACCTATGATTATTTTTAACGTTATTGCTATTGATTTATTTTGATAATCTGAGTAGTACAGAGTATTTTGAGTTTTGCATGTAGTTATAAAATAAAAACAGAACTCAATGACCATTGAATACCGATTGAATAACCCGAACAGTATTCAATGGTCATTGAGTTCTATCTATTTATTTGTTTTAAATCGTATTATTTAGCATTGTCCATCAACACCAAGAATCTTGGTGGTGTAGTCAAATGAGCCTTTAGCAGAGGTTAGTGTGGACCGCGAGGGAAGACAACTCTGTTTGGGAGATTGATATTGAATAAGGGTTATTTCAACTTAAATATGAGAAATTTCATGAAATTATTTATTCCAGTTTATAATATTTTAAAAAAGTGTATGTACTGTTGTTTATTACAGAGAGATTATTCAGGAACGAATGATAGCGGTTTATCTAGTATACATCAACATAGTAATTCACGTAGAAACAGTGGACCAACTGTTAGCTTCTCTAAAAGTCTTACTGAACAAAAACAAACATCATCTAGACCAGCTAAATCTATTGTATCTGAATTAAGGTATGGGTAAATATAATAATTTGTATTTTTATTGTGTATTTACTTTAGGTCTTGTCTGTGCAACCAAAAACATTTCTGTACCAAGAGTGATGTCATCGAGAGATGAACAATATGAAACCCCATTTCATTTCTACAGTGAAAGTATTTAAACTGCTATAATTTCTAAATTGATATGTTTATTCAACATTTAACATAATGAAACACTGATTGTTGAATTATTCTGACTTGACTCTTCATTACAAAGAATGATCATATATTTGCCTGTCAACTGTGAAATTTTCAAGTGATCCAAATTTTATCATTGATTATGTTTGATGAATATTTGCAGAGTAAAGTTGGCAATGAAAGACTCAGAAATACAGCGTCTTCAGGCATTATTATATGAACATGAATCTAATAACAATACCAGTATTATACACAGTCTTAAAACAGAAATAAATCATATGACAGAGAAACAAAAAGAAGGTATACTACATTTAATGTTTGTATTAAATGCTGGTTTTACTGATAGAATATTCCAAGTCATTATTTGTTTTGTTTTTCAAATATTGGATTCATTTGAAATCATTCATGTTTGGACCAGGTTTTCTGTTGAAAAAATTTCTCCGTCGATTATACATCCAAAATAAAATAGCTCATCTACATTTTGTAACCTTTGTTTTCCTTTAGGAGTTCAGAAAAGTCGGGAACTTGAGTCAATTATAACCCAGCTGGAGACAGATAATACTAGATTACGTGAACAAGTTACAGATCTACGTCGTGACATGTCAGATAGAGAAGGTTTTAACATGTCACTTGACACAAGGCTGGCCCAACGTAATTCACAAATTATAGAACTACAAGAAGATATCAATAAAAAATGTAATGATATCAGCCAGCTAGAGAGGGAGGTAGGTTTCAATGATCACTCCAATTATACCACACCCTTTCGAATGGGATAAATAGTCAAGTTCCTGTGTATATGTTGATGTGCATGTAAAAAGTATCCTTGACAGTTGGAATTAAACAAAGAGTAGACGAAAATGCTGCCCTCTTATCAAAGTGTCCCCCATCAAATTGCAATGTGTATGCCCTTCTTCATTTTATTGGTTCTTGCAGAAAAGTAGGTTGTTAAACTTGATATTTTATTTATATGCAATAATCAAAATGCAGAATTTTTTTTTCTCTTTAGCTTCGTAAAAAGAATTCTCAAGTAATAAGTGTACAGGAACAGCTGGATGAGAAGTTAAGAGAATATTCATCACATATTGCGAGATCCAAACAGTTAGAGGAAGAGATAATTAGTCGAGATGAGGAGATCACATCACTACAAGCTGAGCTACAAACAGTACAAACAGATGTGCAGAAACTTCGTAAAGCATCAGAAACTGCCAAACAAACTCATAAAAACCAATGTTTAGAATATGAGAAACAAATAGAAATGGTAGGCACCAGAAATGAGAAAAAGTGTGAGAGAGATTGAGAGAGAGAGGGGTTTTAACATCCACTTGACACAAACCAGGTCATTTTAGGACCAACATGGTTTGATTTTATTTCAATCGATTGTTTCTTCAACAGTTCAGATCATGCGTTGAAATCATCAGCTACCGCCATGAACTTATGAATAAAATAAGCGGAAATATAAAAATATATGGAGACTACATGCAGTAGAGGTGTGTAAATGAGGCTTGTAGCACATAAATTGTACAAACTATGACGTAGAATAATCTAATTATTCTCCCATCAGGATATTTTCTCCGTCAATATTTGCATTTATTTCGAAAAGATGCGTGAAATGTGCAGATTTTTGTGTGACTGCAACCTCTGTTCGCAAATATTGGATGGTAATTTCTTGGATTATATGAAAAATTGCGTTTTTAGCTTGTTGTTCATCGAGAGGTTACAATTATTATCCGATTTAAAAAAAAGTTAGAATTTATATATCAAGATTGTGGACTCCCAGAGGTCACAATTTTAATCTGATTTTGTTAAAAGTTGATATATATGTTTATAACTCAAAGATCTTGGTTCCTTTTGATATTCGCGCATATCGGATCGTAACTTCCTGAATTATGAGCCCTGATTGCACAAGAAATTGCATTTTTAACTTGTGGTTCCTGTTGAAGTCACAATTTTTATACAATTAAGAAAACGTTCAAATTTATAATATGTCAAGGTTGTAGATCCTCTTGAGGTCACAATTTTGGTCCGATTTTGATCAAAGTTGAAACATATGTTTACATCCCAAAGATCTTAGTCCCTTTTGATATTTGTACATTTCAGATCATAACTTTCTGGATTATTGCTCTGATTGTACAAAAAATCCTTTTTGTTTTTGGCTTGTTCTCGATCTATCTCTTGCAAAATGTAGGTGTATCCTGCCTGGCAGCTGCTGTTACAAGAGATTCCATTAGACAAATTTTAACATAGCTGACATGATATGGAACTCACGAATTGATCAGAGCACTAGCAACTTTTGAATAATGCATGTCTTTGAATGGAAAAACACTGGTTGGCACCATGTAGCCTATTCTATAACTATTCTAATTATTTGTGGACTTCTAGTTTTGTAAATCAAACAACTGATCTAAGGAGAAAATCATTTTATTAAAACTAATAGATATTGTGTATCATTAATACTTATAAATGTTTTAAACATACTAGTACATTATTAACATGAACAGAACTTTATCAACTCTTGATGCCATCTTATATGTCAGATTTTCACTGGATTTGAATCCATCTGCTGCTCAACCCTCATTGATGACTAAATGCAAATTTAAATGGATAACAGGGTTCCCGCGGTCCTTGAAAATCCTTGAATATCCTTAAATTTAAAATTTCATTTTCAAGGTCTTGAATATCCTTGAATTTCGCGGAAATAGGAAAATATCCTTGAATTTCAGTTGAGATCCTTAATTTTGATGGTAATACTGGTAAGTTGATCTTAAAAAAACGTTTAGATTATTATAAGAATGCTGGTTATACTAAACAATAACTCTGACGTATACCTGTCAATCAACTGATCTAAATAAACAGCTGTGTTTTGTCACGTAATAACGGGACAAGCCAATGACATGTACCGTTAGGCAACCAAATATTCTCACGTGACTCCATTGTCCAATTAACATACTAGAAGTCACTACACTGACTAATCAAAATCGGTATTAGTAATTACATTAAACAATGCATAAGGAAAAGGGAAATAACTCTGTTTTAAAAATGGCGTGAGTTTTCCCCGGTGTGCCGAAAGTCGACCTGTAATAATAAAAAAACAGTTTATGTCTTCAATTGTAACGATAGTTGGAAATGTTTTGGTTGTTTTTAAGATGAAAAATTGTAACTTTAGGCTTAAAAATATCCTTGAAAATCCTGGAATTTGACGTATAATTATCCTTGAATATCCTTGAAAAAATGTTTGACGAAGCCGTGGGAACCCTGGATAACCAAGACTGTTTTTTTTTCATACCAACTTTACTAATTATGATCAGGTCTAGGCCTACAATTCAATTTCTAGTATCTCAGTTCAGAGTGGAGCCATTTCAATGAAAATTTCAGCATTTATATTATCTAGTTTTTAACTATAGACAGCTCTTTATCTAATCTTCCATTATGCCTATTTTTGAATGGAAATGTTTTGTCTTGTATTCCAGTTACAAGATGACAATGAGAGAAAATCAACTCGTGTTAAAGCATCAGAAAAACAAGTGAAAAAACTACAGGATGAAGTCAACTTTAAAACACAGTCATATGATGAAATGGAGAGACAGCTAGAAGATCTAAAAGAAGTTGGTTTTTGTTTTATATGCCCACATTTTCATATGTTGTCGTTGCCCCTGCTTTTCCGGGTGTCTGTCGATCATTTGTTTGTGGATAACTCTACAGGTCACAATTTTTATCTGATTTTGACGAAACTTGAAAAATAGGTTTATCTCCAAAAGATATTGGTTATTTCAATATAGTATGTTTCAGATTTAAATGTCTAGGATTTTGGTCCCGTCATTTGAAGAAAGCAGTGGACTATTAAAATGGCTTCGTCTATCTGTCTGTCTGCCCCATTTTGGTGACACAATGACTCTCCTTCTAATTGAGCTAGAATGCTCCAACTTTGGGTGGTTGCTTATTAGGTCGATGTCTTGATGAAGTTCGGAGATAAGTAATTTGATTGGTTGATGTTTCGGGAGACGATAACTTTAGTTCTTATTAAGTCAGAGTGATGAAACTTTCTGTATAGTTTCATTACATCAATACCTTGATTAAGTTCGATAATGAGCATTTTCTGCTCAGGGTAAGCACTTTGATTGGCCGAGACTTTGGAACACAATAACTCTCCTACTAATGCCCCTGTCAGACCAGAGTGGTGTCCTTACTGCGCTGCTCAACAGTTCGGCGACCAGAAAATGCACAAGGTCGCCAACAAGTGTTAACACAACGCGGAAAAATGTCCCAAAATTACTTAAATGTCGCATTCTTACTGCGACTAGTGCGATTACACCGTGTTCTTTAAACGGGCTCGTCTCGATCTCTCTGCGCTGATGGCATTTCTTTTGAGATCTATTAGCTTGGCAACGGCGGTTATCTGTGAATCTGCGGCACTCTAACCATGCTCATAGAAGTTCTTACCACACGTCTTCTACATGTATCTGGACTGCATGTGCGTTTCCACCACATGTTCACGGCGACTGTATAAGTTGGGAAGTTTTTGTCTAAATTTGAAGATGACCTTTGAATCGCCCGTTTTTAAAGCAAGTCGCACATGAAAATCATGGTCGCCATAGGTCAGTAATGCAAGCTTGGTAACCGTGCCATGGTCGTATTAAGAACTCCATAAACGCAGTGGGGACCTCATAACATAGCCATAGGTACAGTGGTAGCCCCATGAGGTCGTGGTGCAATTGTGCAACTGTGGTGAAATCATCGTAACATCGCCATAAGGACTCGGATACCACAGCACGCTATATGGATGTTTCCACCACACTGTTGCCACACTCATGGTGATCTTGACAAGCTCAGAGGCCATTTCCGTCGCAGTAGTAGCTCATTAAGGACCTTCGAGACCCAACCAAGTTTTCACAGCTTTCCAGGTCATGGAAGGACCTTGGCGTTTGTGTTGAACATGCTCTAAACGTTGTGACTCCGCAATAATTTGCAACCATGGAATCCACAGCGCCATATCTGGCGTTGCAGCCACTATTATGGCCATCTTGACGCGCTCTAAGACCATTTTCTGTCGCCGTAGTAGTGTATTAAGGGCACCGCCCCGGTCTGATGAGGGTGTAATTGAACTAGAACGTTCCAACTTAAGTAGATGTTTATTAGGTCAATGCCTTGATGGAGTTTGAATATGAGCATTTTTGCATAGGGTAAGCAGAGATAAGTAATTTTATTGGTTGATTCTTTGTGACATGATAACTTTGGTTTTTTAATGAAGTGAGAATGATCAAACTCCTGAGTATAGATTCATTATATCATTACCTTGACTAAGTTTTATGATGAGAAGTTTCTGCTTAGGCTAAGGAGCGATAAGCAATTTGATTAGTCAAGACTTTGGAACATAACAACTCTTCTTATTGAGGTAGAATGTTTTAATTTGATGTAAATGTTTATTAGGTGAATGTCTTGACTGAGTTCAATGATTAACATAACCAGCTAAAGCTGAGCAATTTCATTGGTCGATGCTTTGGGTAAAGATAACTTTGATTCTATCTGATAGAGAGTGATGAAACATAGTGGATAGTTGATAAATAGTTTGATTTGCTTGATACTTTTGAACAATAATAAATGTGCTATTAATTATTATATATCATCTATTTATTTTAGGATTTCGACAGGCACATCAGCCCAACTGTTGGCTTGTTTAGCTTGTTTTCTGTCCATCTCTTGCAAAATGTGGGCGTATCTTGCATTGCAACCACAAGTTCCTTATGTGTTTTCTTAACAATGGTACCAATCTTTTCAAGCAAGTTTTTTTTTGAGTTAGATTTCTTAATAACATTTTGCTGGAGGTATTATTGTTGTAGAATATTACAGTCATCTGGATAGTATCGGTATTCATTGGATGCATTGGGACTGCAATTTCAATTTCAGGAATACCTGATTAGAAATGCTATTGCTATATCAAAATTCTTCAAATTAAATCATATTGATTTTACCACTTAGTGTACGTTTTATTTATTTTCTGTAGGAATTGTCTGGAAGAACAAGACAAAATCAGTCAGCTTTTAATAGACTCGAAAAACAAACAGAAGAGCGTGAAGCGAAGATAAGTCAGCTGGAATCCACCTTACTATTATGTAAAGATGAAATCAGCAGTTACATAACAACATTGGATGACTCTAAGCGTGCATTTGAAAGAGAACTATCCAAGAAAAAAGATGTGGTTAGATTATAACACTCCTATCGATTATGTTTCAGGAAATCATTAAAATTTCTTTGACTACCTCAAATGTAGTGTTAAGTCACATACAAAATCTAAACTGCCCTTAAAAGAAAACTGCTCTTACAAGAAAACATGCTGGTGCAGAAATATGTTAAATTATAAATCCTAATATTTTGACCATTTGAAGTTTGCATTAGTTTCTATTAATTGTACACTGCCATATTTATTCATCTACAGGGATTTGATTTGTATCTATTAACTGTAACATAGATAATCTTCTTAACGATACTAATACTATCTAAACGATACTTTTCGGACCTTATTTTTGCTAAATTTAAATAATCAATGTATTTGTTGGATATTTCTCATGTTGTCTTTAAGATATATCAATAGAGATGTGGGTAATAATGAATCTGGAATTTGCAGTCAGTTTTGATTTAGATGAATAATGCTTTTCTCACAATCTGCATTTATGTCTTATGTATGAATCATATTTTGTAGATATCAGCTCTAGAGATTCAGTTACAAGAGATGAAATGTGAAGTAGATGATAAAAGACGAGAGAACATAGAATATGAAAGGAGTATACTAGAAAGACAGACAATGTTACAACAACAATCTATTAGAATAGCCGAACTAGAAGATAATCAAACTGATTTACACAGACAGGTATTTATACTCAGTGACATATTGCAATTTGCCTTTTAACTGTTCAGAAAAATTCGACTTCAGCTCAAATAACATCACACCTAAGGATTTGGTTTTCAAAAGACAATATATGTTCCTGACAATAAGATGGAGTTTCCATGACTATGATGTAGCAGATGGTGTAGATTATATTATTAAGAGTTAATTTATTATCTTGATAGGTTGCCAGATTAGAGCAGGAATTATTGAAGACTCGGGGTACAAATAAAACAGAGATTGAAGAATTAGAAAGGAAATTACATCAAGCTTGTCTTGATCTAGAGCAAAAAACAAAAGATGTCAATGATCATTTACATGTCATCAGGTATTCTTATTATTCAATTAGATGTGGTCGGGGAATTAAAATATAAACTTGTACCTCAATGCTCCATGAAAGTACACCAAACAAGATATCCATGTTATAATTTGATTGTGTTCTTTGTTCATTCCATAGTTTTTAGTTGGGGATAGCTTGTAACATATACATGTCTACGTGAACCATGTTAAACCCCATTTCTATCTGTTTATTATATAGGGATTATCAGGAGGAGAAAAAAGAATTGACATCTGAACTGCAAATAGCAGAAGAGAAATTGGAAGAAGAGCAGAAAGCTAACAGAGCATCTGGTCCAAAGATAAGCAAATTAGAGAAAGAAGTGAGAGATTTACGAGTTCAACTTGAACAGAAAATAGAAATAAGTATGTCAGTTTTGCCATATTCCCAACCAGTTGCCACTGCTATCCATTGTCAATTTAAATGTTGTTTAGCTCTTTGAAATTTATCTCCGATGGTCATCTACAAACCTTCACATTTCTCAAGTCCATCATTTGAAAACCCCAGTTCTTAAATTGATAGGCTACCCAAATTAGGTTTGTTTACTGTGGTACCATGGAAGCCTGTTACAGTCATTTTAAAATCTCGACTTCTGACAGCGAGTGGGAAGTTAATAAATAACTTCTGTTTTGTCTTTGTCACTGTTCAAAGATCAACAAACAATATTCTTTAGGTGACATAGAAAGAAGTAGAATAAAAACATTGTGTTGTGTTTTGGGAAGTAAGGGGGGTTGGTGGCCGAATTGTAAGCATGTGTGCGCTATATCATAAAGTCTGTCAGTGTGTCAACTGGTGTGGTTTTCGTGTCCCTGGAGGGGATCAGGATGGCCAAATGGATAAGATGCTGGCTCGCTATCCTGGAGGTCACATGTTCGATCGCAGCATTGGCCGAGAAAGTTCATTCAGATTTTCTGACAAGAAGTAGGCTAGCCTGTCCAACCTCATGGATTTTCTGGTGCTCTGGTTTCCTCCCACTGCTAAAGACCCCTATGCACAAGCGAATTATTGAAACAAATTGAACCATGTGTTAGTCCCGAAATGACCTTGTTTCTACTGAGTGGACGCCAAACACTATTTGTCTCTCTCTTTTTGGAAGTAAAAACAGAAATTATGAATACAGTAGCATAATTGTTTTCAGTATTGATTTTTTATAGATACAAGAAATATATTCAATACATAAAGTTATATGCATATTCAATTCTTCAGTGTAACAGTTTGGTGTTTATTTCCCAGATAGTTTCAATGAAGTAAGTAGAACTTTAACTAAAACGTAATAACAAGGACTTCTTTAATGTTATTGTAGTTTCTGATTTCGAAGAACAACGGAAGATGAGAGAAGAAGATATGAGTCAACAACTTGGGCTTGTTTCTAATTTGGATTCTCATATTCTGAAACTAAAGGTAGGAGTTGACCTCTGTGTCAACTTGTATGTAGATCATTGTTACATTTTAACTGCTTTGTCAAAACTGCTGGTGCTTAGAATTCCTTATGTAAGTTTTGATAAATGTTGTTTGTGGTCGGTGTATTCAACGAAAAAATAAATAACATTAAAGAAGTATAACTCTTTATTGTATGTTATTTAATTAGGCTGATATACACAAAATAGAGGACAGTAAAGCAGAACTAGAAAGACAGTTACAGAAAATGAAATATGAAGCTCAGGCTAAATCACAATTACTGGATGATACACAAGATATGCTGAGGTGGGTCATTCATTACAATCCATTAAGAGGGTATACTAAGGGCATCCTGGCTTTTGATTGCTGGCAAGAATTTTAACACTTTCTCTTCACTATGACGTGCCTAGAGCATGCATTTGTGGATGAATTTTCGCTTTACAAATATATATTATTATTATTATTATGATATTGAGATCCATCAATAATGAAACCTTGAAGGATTATTCACAATACCATAAAGGGGCATTATGGGAGATAAGATAAAGAGCTGACAGTTTTCACTATAATAGTTAAAAACTAGATAATGTAAAGGGAATTCGCTGAAAATTTCTGTCAAATTGATCCCCTCTAAACCTAGATATTAGCTTTTCAGTTTTAGGATAAGCCTCAATTATCATTACTAAAGTGGGTAGAATAAAAAACAGAGTCTTGATTTTCCATTTTTGGATTAAATCATCAATGGGCGCAAGCAGCAAATTGAATTCAAATCCAGTAAATATCGCAGGCTAGCAATGGCATCGAGAGTTGATTATCATCTGGATTAGTCAATTAGTGCCTAATTAATAATTTAGACAGGCCTATAGAAAGACCTACAATAGGCAGATCTACCTCTTGGATAATGTATGTTAACTATAACACTGCTCCCACCTTAAAGAGCGCCTGTTGCTCAATGAGTGTAGCTTGTTATTTTGTGTAGCATCGCTGTTTTGGCCGAGAAAGTTCCACATATTTTCTCCTTGTCAGAGGTGCAGGGTAGAGAATCTAGCAAGGAAAAGGTGTCTGTTCTTTCTGATGGGGTGACAATAAGTATGTTTTTAATGTATTACTGAACAGTGTAACCATAGTGTACTTCTGTTATACAGTAAAACAGAGAATGAATTAAGGGAAAGGAATATAGAAGTGGATGAATTAAGACAATCTTTAGATGAAAGACAGAAAGAACTGGATGAACGAGTTCAACAGGTAAAACTAGTTTTTTATGGCTTTTTTTTTAGCTAAGCCTAAAGATGGACCAATATGTACACAAGCTGTGATCAGAATTTTTGGTAGCAAGTAGGATGTTAAACCCTATTTTAATTGCATTCATGTGACATGTTGTTTGTATTTTAGTTGAATACATTGAGTTGTACTATAAAAGATACACATGAGGAAATGGAGAAGAGAATGGGAAAATTAAACGATACTTTACATAAATATGAAATAGAAATAAAAGACAGGACGAAACAAGTAAGTCTGTAGTTCCAACTTTTTCATGTAATAAAAATCAGATTATAATATATGATCGCAGTCAAAGAACATTATGAACTAGACTATAATTCTTTGTCCAATAATTTAATTACAACAAAGATATTAATTTAAAATATTGGCATTGTTTATCATCTTAAAATACCTAGTGATCTACTCACATAGAATTTATGACTAAGTTTTGATGGGGTCATCAGTGATGTCAAATGAATCACACGTTCTAATGAACACAAATAAAGAATCTTTATGTGATGTATCAAGTTAATGTAGTTCAACATCAACGATACAAATGCACCTTTTGTGGAACATTGTTTATCCACATAGAAATTCTGTAGCCTACAATGGTAGTATTTGAAATATTTTCTTAATCTATTCAGAAGTGTTTCTGCTATCTGTAATAATATTTAATTAACAATATTTTTATTGTCCCCTGCCTTTTGGAGGAAACAGGTGGATATTAGATTGGTTTGTCCCTATGTCTGTCATCTGTCACATGTTTGGGAAAACAATAACTGTGAGAGAAGGTTCTATAAATTGTCCTAATCTCTTTGTAATTTGTTTGCAATAAAATATATTTAAAACTAATAACTTTGCTTGCTAATAGTTGACTTGTTTGTTTTGATTAGATCGCAGATTTAGATGATACATTACACCAGACACGTAGTCAATTACAGGAAACTACATTAAACAGGAAACAAGCAGATCAACTGGCACAACGTCAACAGATGGAATTACAAGCGACGTCAGCTAAACTATCAGAACTACAAAAGGTAAAAAGATTTGATTGGATATAATGAATAACTTCATAACTCGTTCCATAACCCTGTAGATTTGTTGAATGGTTTATTGCCTTTTTATACGCCCACATTTTCATGTGGACGTATTATGTCGTCGCCCCTGTCCGTCCGTCCGTCCGTCCGTCTGTCCGGACGTCCGTCCGTCCACAATTTGTTTGTGTACTCTCTACAGGTCACAATTCTTATCCGATTTTGACGAAACTTGAAATATAGGTTTATCCCCAAAAGATCTCGGCTGCTTTCAATATTGGCATGTATCGGATCAAAACTTCATGGATTATGGCCCCTGATTGTACGAAAAATCACGTTTTTAGCTTGTGGACCCTATAGAGGTCACAATTTTGAACCAATTTTGATGAAACTTGACATGCATGTTTGTAACCCAAAGATCTTGGTTCCTTTCGATATTTGCGGCTATCGGAATGTAATTTCCTGAATTATGGCCCCTGATTGTCCGAAAAATCACCCTTTTTAGCTTGTGGTCCCTCTGGAGGTCACAATTATTATTCGATTTGAAAAACCGTTTGATTATATTACCGTTACACCGTAAGGAAGGTTGAGTTCGAATTTTGGGAAAATCAGACCAAAATTGCCATACAAAATGGCCGCCGTTTGTACGCGAATACTGTTAAAAAATGGTATATCAAGGTTGTGGACCCTGTAAAGGTCACAATTTTAATTCGATTTTGATGAAACTTGAAATTCATGGTTATAACCAAAAGATCTTGGTTCATTTCAATATTTGCGCATATCGGATCGTAACTTCCTGAATTATGGCCCCTGGTTATACGCAAAATCCCCCTTTCTTTAGCTTGTGGTCCCTCTGGAGGTCACAATTATTATCCAATTTAAAAAAACGTTTGACTATATCACCGTTACACTGTAAGGAAGATTGAGTCTGAATTTCGGGAAAATCGGACCAAAATTGACAGACAAATGGCCGCCGTTTGTACGCGAATACTGTTAAAAAAAATGATATATCATGGTTGTGGACCCTGTATAGGTCACAATTTTAATTCGATTTTGATGAGGAAGGTTGAGTTCTAATTTCGTGAAAATCGTACCAAAATTGCCGGACGAAATGGTCGCCGTTTGTACGCGAATAGTGTAAAAATATGGTATATCATGGTTGTGGACTCTCTACAGGTCACAATTCTTATCTGATTTTGATGAAAAGTCACATTTCTAGGTTGTGTACCGTCACACCATAATCATTGTCGGTTTCGAATTTCATTAATATCAGACTGGAACTGACCAACTAAATGGCTGCTCCCAATACAGTATGAAATACAGGACTTAAAGATGTAGGAAAAATCACTTTTGGTATTGCTTGTTCTCTGTCCATCTCTCGAAAATGTGGGCGTATCCTGCCTGGCAGTGCCAGCCTATCTTTGTAACTTAAATTGCGTACGAATAAGATCCTGAGTGATCAAAGGGATGATAAAAAGATGCCAGGTGTGTGGCAATTAATAAATATTTACATTCTAGCTATTTTGGATAGCCTTGGTTATCACCCAATTAGTTTCTCTGCTATATTCCGTTATGTACTAGTTGATTGAGCATAATACATTTTGCGTGTTCTGCAGTAATGTAGCCATGTTTGTCAACAGAAACTTACAGGAACATATTTAGAGGTCTGTTTAATCCTGATTGATTTTGTTACATAGTTATGTACTGTTTGTTGATCAGACTGTTTACCCAGTCATAGTTATGACACTGTTTGAGTAGGATTAGGTCTAATCAAACGAAAAACTGCAATAAGTATGCATTTCAATGTGCTGTGTACCCAATAATAAATATTGTTAAGGTGTGGAAGTTTTGGGAGGATACCAATTATACCTTTTATATTTATAGATGACTGAAAGACAGAAACATAGATTGGAGGAACAAAAAGAAGAGAATGTTGACATAACACAGGAACTTAGATTAACCAGGTAACCTTAAAATATGTCAGAGGGCCTGACAGGGACAGCAGTCTAGTTGTTCGGATAGGATTAAAAACTGAGGTCTCTTGTACACATTGGTGTGCACGTAAAAGATCCCTTGTCAGTTGGAATTCGATATAAGAGTAGGCGGCTGCCCGGGAATAATTTTTCTCATAACACACTGGACGGCATATGCCTGTCTTCATTAGCCCAGTTCAGAGCAGAACAGTAAGACGTTAGACCCCATTTCATTTCATTTCTTAAAATATGTGTCTTTGATCTTTTCTGGTTCTTGATCAAGAATCTGCAGTACCTTTAACTTTGTATAGTACTAGATGAATGTAGAAATTATATTATTTTATTCTATTATAAATCAGTAGTACTTTACTACATTTTATTGTATACTAGGATTACTTTTCTGATCAAGTTTTTTTAAGACGGCCCCTGTGATATTTATCAAGAAATCATTTGAATAAACTGATTGATATTTTTCACAGGGAACAGTTACAACAGCAGCATGGTGAATTAATGTTGACCAGACGTGAATTAGCTCAAGCACATCGTGAACAAGAAAGATTAATGCGAGAACTGGAAGATACCAATGTGGCCTCACAGGTATGTAGAGTCGATATGTGAGCTATTGCTACGAAACCAGACCCATGGTCATTTTTATAAAAAAAAATAGTGCTGGCGCATATTTGAATAGTCCATATCCTAAGTAAGCTTTCCAAAAATGCAAGTCTTTTTAAATTTGTTGTTGAGTCAACTGGCATGTTTTCGAATCTCAGGTTGTATGTGGCGAGGAGTAGGGTTGCCTGTCCAACCTCATGGGTTTTCTCAGGATACTCCGGTTTCCTCCCACTGCTAAAGACCATTATTGAAATAAAATTAAATCATATGTTAGTCCCGAAATGGCCTAGTCATTAAACCCCATTTCTCTCTCTTAAATCTGTTGTATCTCTGGAGTTGAGTTTGGCTCATTAACAGCAACAAGAAGGCATACAGTTTATGCTTTTGTGCACAATAGTACAAATGAAGCTATGCAACAAGCACCAGGTTTTGTGGAAGAGGGTCACATGTATTCTATCTGTAAAAAGTAAAAAAGACCCCAAAATGCCATATTTGTCAGATGAATTCCAGTTGATGGGTTTGATAGAGTCAATAATTATTATGGATAATCTTATATATTATGTTTAGCACCAAGAGTCTGATACTGTGAGATTAGCTGAAGAACTGGGAACAGCCAGAGCTCGGGAAGCTTGGGCTGAGACTAAATTAACAGCAGAAGTACAACAACTGACTGGTGAATTAGATGATGCTCGATTTCAACTAGAGAAGGAGGTATGATAATATTTATATAGGACCATTATTTTTAATTACATCCTGTACATTTTCTGTTCGTTTCAGCAATAATCTGTAATTTTATTTAGTTGATTATTTAACAAATACTGTATATTTGTCCGTCATTTTCACCATATATAGATGGATTATCCACCCAACATATTGTCTGACTATGTGGTGACTTCTTGCTGGGATACTATATTAAGAAATCTATCCCGCTCCTGTTCTCAACTGTTTGGGGAAGGATTGGAGTTTATGATAATAATAATTATGTTGATGTTAATTAGGTATCTAAAGGGAAAGATTCTGAAAAAGAAATAAAGTCTCTAAAAAATCAGTTAAAAGAAGCTGTAGAAAGTAAAAGTAGAGAAGTGAGAGAACTAGATGAAGACTATAAAGATCAGTTAATTAAAGCCCATGATGAACTTGATTGTCTACAGAATGAATTATTGACACGTAAACAAGTTATAGATGTAGCTAATGAAACTATAGTTATAAAGGTAAAGAATAAAATTGGATATTATTGATTGATTTCAAAATGATGAAAAACAACAAGGGATGTTTATAGAGCAAACTAGGCTCTATAAATACTCATATTATCTATGCTGAAGACATGACTACTTTTAAACAGTGCCAAATAATAATAAAAAAAAAAGATCCCATCTTCATGTGTATAATCTCCTATGTTAACTGTTGCGTAATATATTAAAGCGAGTATTTCTTATTTTTAAGTTATATTTTTAATATGTATTAAAATAAAGCCTTAAAATAAATGGTATCTATAAACAGTCCTACCTTGTTAAAGAATAATCCTATAATTCACCATTGCCAGTTTGAAGATCGCTATTGCATGAGGTGGGAATAGAAAAACAAGGGAGGTAATTGTGTTATTTTTTCCCGATGTGAATGATTTTTAAGTGTGGGAAAAAATGCCTATGATCATATAATAGTGAGTTGACAACCTATTGAGCAAAAGACATAGAAACAGTTATGTTCTGACTTCCTTAGAAAATATGAAATTCTCGCTTTAAAGGCATTAATTGCTAAGACTTTAATCTTAAAACAGAATAAATGATAACAATAAACAATACAATATTTGATAATGATAAACATAATGTGTGTATATATATTATATATATATATATATATATATATATATATATATATATACACACACATTAATGAAGTTCCAAACCCAATACAGTTTAGTTTGTTGGAAGAGGTTCATAGGATTATTCAAGTGAGACATACCTGCGTCAATATAACGTAAGATACAATTGCTGGACCACATGGCTAAACATTTCATATCAGGAAGGGGAACCCCAGAATTAAGAGCTCAAGTG
Source organism: Patella caerulea (assembly GCA_036850965.1). Classification (NCBI taxonomy): domain Eukaryota; kingdom Metazoa; phylum Mollusca; class Gastropoda; family Patellidae; genus Patella; species Patella caerulea. The sequence goes on along the minus strand of JAZGQO010000001.1, from coordinate 39,397,416 downwards.
GCAGCGTCATGTCAAAAAGATTGTCCGCCATATAAATGCAGGAAGGTCCAAATGTGTGAGGCAGTCTCAAGGCCTTTAGGAAAATAAGATAGTGGGTTGGGGGTCCATCTTATTCTGTTTTAGTTCAAATATATTCAGAACTTCATTTTAATCTTCTTAATATTTAGGAAGCTGAAATAACTCGTCTACAGACTCGAATATCTGGGTATGAACGAGCTGCATTATCTCAAGTTTTAAAACCAAAAGAAACAGTGAAACCAGAAGCTAAGTATCCCACATTAGTCACTTCCAGTAACCAACAACAAGGGCAAGTTACTCTGACACAAACAGAACCAGAAAGGCTCACAAATCAAAATGGACAAATTGAAAGTGAAGCAAGACATAATGGACACGCTATGTTTCAAACTCAAAATTTTCATCAAAAACAGTTTTATATAGAAGGATTAAGTGAAATTTCTGGTGAAAATATTCTACCTCCCCATATTGCAATGAACAGAGAAAATCCCAGTTTTCAAACTTTGTCAAATGGTTTAGAGCAAAGGCCACCAGTCAGAGTATTAAATTTTGATAGTGAACAAAATACAAACCATTCACAGGCATTGTTACAAATGAGTAATGGATCAATGATACTACCTCATCCTAGCAACAGAATATCAGAGTCTGGTGAATATCCTTATATCCATAGTGGTAAGAATTTTTTACAAATATTTATTCAAAATTTATTGACCATACTTTACTTGCTGTTTCAGCTGCAAGGTTTTACAAATAAACATCTTGAATGCACTTAATCCATAGAATAATTAAACTAGTATTAGTAGTATCCACACAAAAAACATACAAATGGTACATGGTCATGAGATGTACACAAAAATGATAATCCATTTGTGTAGTACCTAGAGTAATTTCCAAACACCTGCTTATGAGTCACTGTGTAACATGGAGAGCATAAGATAAGGTTAATTTGGATTATAATGACTTTAATTCCATCTCTATCTTACAATTTCCAAAGTATGGTCATTCACATTGTGTTTGCCAGTTAATTTTTGACCTCCGTCCTTTTAGTCGTGTGCAGGAGTGGAATACCTTGTATGAAGCCCATTGTCCTTATATTAGGGGGTGTTAAAAGTCGATTCCTTTGGTACGGTGTTAAAAACATGTGGAGGGGGATAAAAATTAATAATATAAAAAGAATTTTGACCCTCGACAACCCTAACCCCCATGTACATACCCCCTGAATATGGGTGCCCCTTAATGAGCCAAATTATCAGTTTTTCTGTCATCTCACACTTAAAAATTTGTTTAGAATGCCTTTGACAGATTCATATGTAGGTTTTCATGGTCTGTGAGTCTCAATATGACATTGAAAATGACCCGCAACAATCCAATATGGCAGCAATCCAATATAGCAACCAAAATGGCGTCGCAAATGTATATTTTGTGCTTTTCGACAACATATAGTTTTGCAATATGTCGACTATTATGTTTTTGAGGTTGTAGAATCCGAATTTGGGGTTATTTCAAACACAGAAGGAACTCCTTACAACATATTTATTATGGTGAAATATTCATACGGTTACATAGTATCATCATTTTTGCAAAGTGAAGCTTCAAATTTCAAATCACTCATCATTACATCTACTTTACAGCTAAGATTGCTTAGGTAAACCTTCAAATTGGCCCTATAAACAGATGTTGGCAACTTTTTATGGTCCTTTAATAAACATAAATGTAAGTTTGTTCAGTTACTGATAAGGCTACACATCTCTTACTTTGATATAATCAAATTATTATTTCGCATTTTGTAAAGGAATACAATTCTTATTCCCTTGCGCAAAATCTTCTGTTTTTCATCCTAGGCTATCATTACAGCAGGAATTTCATACTTTGTGATAATATTAATACTGTATCCTCGGAATGTACCAGAAGATTGTTAATCGATCAAGTCCTGGGATCTGGCTATCACATGAACAGTGGATGCACATTTTAAATACTTTAGAGCCTAGTTGCAATATCTTACTCACTGCTACAAGACCCAAATTCAAATATATTTCGTCCTTCTTGCGTTGAAAACCGACAGTTAGTTTAGGTAGTAGCATAGCGATTAGTCCTATGACCTTGATCACCCCTTAGCGTATACCTTCAATTGCTTTGCCAATTGACTCACGTATATTATATCATGATAGTACTTGTTTGATCGAAACATTCTTGAGAAATGAAGCTAAATGCAGGCTCTTTGAATTCGATATTACTGTTAGGAATGGATTCGGAAATCCTAGAAATAAATGCTTCAATGCACCATCTAGATTCGGAATCGACAGCAGGTTTCATAAACTATGAGCTCATTCAAAGAGGCGCTAAAATTGTGAAATGAGCCTCAACTGTGCAAGTGAAAGCCAATTCCCAGGACTTCATCAAATCACAATCTTCTGGAACCTTCCGAGGATATAGTAATATCACTAATTCGCTACGTATGAAATTTCTGCTGTAATGAAAACGTAGAAGAGAAGCAGAAGCTTTTGCAGCAACAGGTGAAAACCAAATCATAGGACTTGATTGAATCACAATCTTCTGGTGCATATAGTATTATCGATAAGTATGAAATTCCTGCTGTAATGAAAGCCCGCAACGAGAAACAGAAGGTTTTGTAGCAAGGAAGTAACAATTTTATTCCTTGACAAAAAGGGGAAAAATTAATTGATTATATCGAAGTAAGATATGCTCGAGGCGCAGTCTTGTTAGTACCTAAACAAAGTGACATTTTCTGTTTATTAAAGGGTCATAAAAAGTTGCCAGTATCTGTTTATGGGGCCAATTTGAAGGTCTACCTAAGCAATCTTAGCTGTAAGGCAGATGTAATGAAGAGAGATTTGAATTCAGGCCGAGATAGCTTCACTTTGCCAAAATAATGATACTTTGTAACTATATTCAAATTGATGAATATTTCACCACATAATAAATATGTTGTAAGGAGTTCCTTCTGTGTTTAAAGTTCCAATTTCATATTTTCTAAGAAAGTCAAAACATAGTTATTTCTATGTCTTTTGCTCAAAAGGTTGCCAACTCACTATTATACGATCATGGGCAAAATTTTTTGGGCATTATTAGAAAGGCTGACACAGGCTGATTGAGGAAATAGTTACTCAATTACCTCCCTTGTTTTCCCATTCTTCTCCATGGACGGCCAATTTCTCAACTGGCAATAGTGAATTATAGGATTAATAGGATTATTCTTTAACAAGGTAGGACTGTTTATAGGTTCAATCTATTTTAGGGCTTTATTTTAATACATTTTAAAAATATAACTTAAAAAAATTCTATTGGAACTTTAAAATAACCGCAAATTCTGATTCTACAACCTCAAAAACATAGTAGTCGACATATTACAACACTATGTTTCGTAGAAAAGCACTAAATACACATTTGCGGCGCCATTTTGGTCGCCATAGTGGATTGCCGACCATATAGGATTGCCGGGGGTCATTTTCTATGTCATATTGAGACTCACAGACCATGAAAACCCACCTTGAAAATCTGTGAAAGGCACAAACTTTTTAGTGGTGAAATGACAGAAAAACTGATATTTTGGCTAATTTGAGGTACCCCATTTTCATGGGGTATGTACATGGGGGTCAGGGGGGTCAGGAGTCAAATTTTGTTCTATATTATGGATTTTGATACTCCTCCACATATTTTAAGCACCGTACGGCTTGCCTTCCACAATATTTGTTAATACTTAAATACAACCCCCCCCCCCCCCCCCCCCGTACTTATACATTGAACCGAGAGATTCCAATGAAATTAAACCTTAGTAATAATATCATACAGTCATAAAATGTAAGAAACTGAGACATTCCAATAAAACTAACCCTTACTAATTTCACACTATCATAATAAAAAGAATTTCTCCCAGCAAGCATAACAACGTTAAGCATTCACAGAACACTACAAATCTTTCATTTAGCATCAGACTTCAGCACATGCTTACACGGCTGAAGCTAGCACGATAATGACTTCTAGCTGTGACATGCATCTCATGATGGGGCCTCTTCAAAAACTAAATCATAATATATATATGAATGGGTTTGTTGTTTGTGACACTGAGTAATAAAATCCACTCAAGAATAGGTAAAAGTAGTGATTTATTCATCTACTAATTTGGTCACAAGTTATTGGTTCAGTGCTTTCTCGGTATGTAACTCCGATATAAATATAACGACCAAGGATCACCTGATTGGCAAGTGAGAATGTCCTGTCAACATTAGAAGCATGTCGTGTAAGAGTAGTTTATTGGAAGGTCTTATTATCATTGTAATGTTTTTGAGAGATGAGTGACTTTTGTATCTGTATTATTTATGAGGCTAAAATAATTTGGTATAATTTTTTTTATAGATCCAGTTACTGCAGTAGGTGTTTATCAAACCACAGAAGATGATCTAACAATGAGTCCAGAAAATTGGTAAGATAGTTCATGCTTTGAAAGTAAGATAACTGTACTTTAAACAGCTTTCATCTAGCTCTGAGTAAAGTCGACTATTATTTTATCATCCCCCAAAGACAACAAAATAAATTTAAACTAGTACAAAACCATTTTTTGCCAACGGCACACCTTGGAACACATGAAAAAATAGAGACACACCTGGCTTAAATATAGTCATCTAGAAGGCATACAACCGTAGACACAGACTTAGTCATAGACACACGAATGACTCAAAACTAAATACTAGTGAACTCTCAATTGGGAATACATGGCTTTTCGCATTTTCTTTGTGTGCTGTTCAAAATTTCGCGGCACACTTAGGAAGATCTAGCAGCATACCTGTGGTTGAGAATCATTGACTTAGATGAACATGAAAATTACCAGAAAATATATCTTACATCTATGTATAATTTAAGCTATCAAGATATTAGAGAAAGATTACGATGTAATGCTTTACGCCAGCAGATGATTGAACATGAATTAAAGATGATGGATAGTGAAGAAAATGTTAACATGGATTTAGATACGTCTACAACTGTTTAATATAACATCTTGTATAATACAGCAGCATTTTACTATAGCATGGACTGTGTCAGTAGTAGTCAAGTGTCAGAATTAAGCTTTACTCAATAACTCCATTGACTAAAACAAATGTTGTTTTGTACAAAAGTTTTAGGAACATTTAATTTATGTACATATTACTATTCGTTGAGAGGAAAAGTGAATTTCACCTCATGTTTGAAGTATGTAGAATGATGGAGTAAGACAATAATTCACATAAGTCATTGTGTGAACTATATATGTGAAAGAGAGATCAACAAAAAGTTTACCATCTAAATAAAGCAGAATACTATGATAAAACTACTGCATAAACAAAGCATCTTTTATTTGTATAATAATAATAGACAATAACCGATATATTTTATTTCATATTAAAGCAAATTTCAAACATCCAATTTGACAAAAGATATATTGAAATAAAGTCTTAAAATTTCCTTTTAAATTGAAACAAATTAAAGTGGATTATTATAAACATACATTATGCAAGAGCTAAATCTGCCTATTGCAGGTCTTTTTTAGGTTCTGAAATGTTATATAAGCAATTAATTTAACTTTAATTAACATGACAAGACCATAAATAATTCTCAATGTCATCGAACATCTCTGATATTAAGTAGATTAGAATGGTTCAGCCATATTTTGATTTTATCTAAAAATGATGAAGTGAGGCTAAGCATCGAACAACCAGTGCAGTAGTTGCAATTCATGCAACATCTTGTCAAACCTTCGAAGGTAATATTGTTGCTCGAAAGGGAGCAATTAAAATGAAATTTTCAATGAATTCATTTTGCATTATCTTTTTTTGAACTTTTAAAGTAAGAATGTCCTGCTCTTAATCTAAATCTTACATGATGTGTATATATATTTAATATTATTGATAATATCTGTAAGTTAATTATATAGCCTCATAGCACTGTAGAGTGAGTGATAAACTAGTCAGTCAAAAATTAATTTCATTGATCAGCAACCAAATAGAAATCCATTGGTAGGAATTCATGTGTTACTTTGCTAATTCCCCAGCTTTATATTCCACGTAGACAGTAACATACACCTGAAAGATATCAGGCATTAGTTTGGTGATACAGTCAATGTCAGGGCATGTGTAAGGCAGAGTTTTCGTCAATCTAATACAAATGTAATGGGGTTGTTTCCATGTTATCTGGGGGGAGACAAGGGTGTACAAGTTATAGGCTTCATTGTACAAATCATGTTTTATTGAGAACAGTTAAAGCCTGTAGTATTGTTGTATTAAATGATATGTTTTATTTTTCAAATTATTTTCCATGATAATGAAAGAATACTGTTGTTATATGTATAATATTTTCAATAAGTTTGTTTTTAGAATTGTAAATTATGAAAGGTCTGATTATAAATCATAATAACTGATCTCTCACCATAAGTATTTATGCAAACATTCCTTTATACCGTCCAGCATTTAATATTCCAGTCATATTTTGAAACAAAGAAAATTGACCAACTCTTTAATATTTAAGTGTTTATTGTGAATTTACTATTTAGATAAATATTATCTAAACAAAAATCAAATGTGCTGAAATACATGTATATTGTATATGTATATAATTGGTGTGTGTGTGTATATGATATATGTTATTTATTTCATGTGAATAAAATTTAATTCGGTTTTTAATTTTATTTCAAACTTGCATTATGATTTATTTGCAGCTTTGGATGTTATTTGGAATATTTAAATTGTAAAAAAAAATCCATGAAGATCACATGGAATATTGGGAAAGATTATATTAAACAAAAGTTCATACAAATCTTTCTTAGCTAAAGTTATATTAGCAAAAATAGAGTTTGTTTCTACCATACTTTTATATCACTTGGTTTGTCATTGGCTGGTTTTGATCACAAGCTCGAAGTAGAAAAACAGTACCAACGCCTGGCCAACCTAGTGTGTTTTCTCCCAATGTGCATGAATTATTGAAATAAAAAATTGCACCAAATGTTAGTCACGAAATGACTGTTTATTTCAAGGTGACATTAAAACCCCATTTCACTTTCTATTCTATTTCTTAGAGGAGACATGTCGTTAACTCACTAGATATCAGGGACAGTTTTTGACATTGCAAACATGACTTATTAGTAAATTTAAATCAATTTAAATGGGTTTTTTCTTACATTGTAATGAAGCGACTTGATGGACGAGGCTAAATATATCCCACAGAAATAACCAGGCGCCAAAGCTGCCATTCTATTTGGACCATTTGCATATTTCGTGGAACATAATTGATTAGAAATCATTATTGTATTTCGTCCACATCAACATGGCAACAGATTGGACAAAGAAGAGAATATTGAAGTTGTTTATTAGGAAATGACATGTGAAAGACTTTGGACGAGAGACGATAAATATACAAAATTATGAATTAAAACATACTGAAAGTATTTATATTTAACATGAAACAATACAAACTCAAACAATTAGTTTGTCTACAGAATTCTTGGAGACCATGATTTTCGGGTTTAAATTTTAAATCATTACTGTGGGGTTTTTTTTCACCCTTCTGATTATAGCAGATAAAAAATTGAGATTTTAGGGGTAAAAAATTAAAGTTTCGAAAGTAAATGCACATTTTGATGTAGATTTTGAAGCTGTCTCTGAACTATTTCCTGGGTTCGTTTTAATAAACGTCTGAATTTAAGAGTATCTTTAAGATACCATAAACTGTTCGTTAACGGCGGTGGTCCCACTTCATATTGGCTAAACTGTCTTTTTACTGACTGAAAAAACAAAGCAAAAAGAACATTTTGATGAAATTAACACATCAATGTATTTTTATATTAGTCCGACAGAACCAGGGCCGTAACACTTTTTTCACACCGGGAGGGGCTGGGGGAGGTACGGGCCTGGACAGAACTAAGGCTGAATCTGGAAATTGTATACAAAGTTTTTTTAAGAGCCTAGAGTGTCTTCTTTCGAAATCTGCCGGATGAACCTCGGTCACCCAATTGGGCGTTTTGAGAAATTCAAATAATCACTTCCATATTATTTATTCTAGTATGATAACTTTGGTGTCTAGCCGTATGTTGTTGGGAACAAGGAATACACTGAAATCGTTCATTCTGTTGTGGGGCGATTAGATGATTGACAGTAAAATCCGATATGCCAGACAATATGGCTTTTTAAATCGATAGCGGCGGTTGGGTCGATTATTTCATCAAACAAACTATACATTTCTGGACACAGATAGGGACATATGGATGATACGATAACACCACATACATGCCTCCCCCCGGGGGGGCGGCTACAGTTAATAAACAATTTTACTGGGAAATGTCAAGTTTAATCATTAAGTTGAGTTTCTGGTACAATACTGTGCATCCCTGGTGTAGCTAAAAGCACATGCACTTGAAGGGATTAAAATAAAACTTAATATATAGGCTAGTCAAGAAGTAGTAGAAGTTTTATTTTAATCCCTTCAAGTGCCTGTCCCTGTGGCCAAAGCAAGCGTACTACACGGGGGTCACTCTTGCATCCGCATCTGATGAGCTACATAACTCTCCGGAGCATGTTGACCAGTTGTAATGTTCTCATTTTAATGTCCTTATCCAAACAATACAGTTCCAGATCAAGTTCCGGTGAATAACGGCCCCCCAGTGAACACCGCACAATAGCTTGGTGATGATATCCTTATATGTTCCCTGCAAATGCGTCATTCCTTGGAGTAAGAATACATGTTTTAGGTAGGGATGGTGAGGATATATATATTTCACGTTTTGGATCCCTATACCGTCCATGAGCGTGTTTCAGACATCGATTTGCTACAGCTCTGTCCATAACAAGCTGACAAGAATTGCATTACAATGGAATCAACGAGCAACCGCTGACATACGATAAAACACGTCAATTTTCATTGAAATCTTAACACCTCATGATCTTACTGCGTCGTTGGGAAAGGAACAGCTTTGGAGGTGGTGAGAGTTCCGTCACTCGTCGGAGTAGTAGACGTTCGAATACATCTGAATTTGTTTTCCTGAGTGACGAATACTAACCTGAGAACATTACTACAGGCCAACTTGCTCCAGAGCCTGTCATGTGACCAGAGGCGTAGCCGTGAAATATATATTGGGGGGGGGGGGGGGGTCCGCAACGGGGTGGGGGGTACCCCCATAAATTTTGTTTAAAGTCTCAGTCTTCTGTTAACATCACACCAATACAATGTTTATCATGTTTACAGACATTGGCACCGGTCCTCCCCGAGAGGCGACGAAGCGTGGCTTTCTTAACCCCACCTAAGAACATTTTGGAATACATGTATTTGACGGCTGCAAACACTTTTTCCTGCTATTTCAGTCCATGAACAAAGCAATTTCAAAGTTGCCTGATATAGCCTAATTAAGGTGGCTTGCTGACTCGAATTCCAATCACTCGTTTACACCCACGAAGACGGGGCCGTTGGGAGAAAACTTTGAAAATTGACCTGCCACATACACGTTTTCCTGCTATTCCAGTCTGTGAATACAACAACTTCAATTTGTTCCAATATAGCCTACCTGGCTGCCCAGAACCAATCATTCGTGATGGGCTATGGGAGACTCACTCTCTCGGAGAAAATTTTGAAAATTTAACTACCGCAAATGCGTTTTCTGCTATTCTAGCCTGTGTGAGCAAGTCCAAAAGTATCCAATGGTTCTGTAACCGAAATCCCACTCTGAATTCCAACCATCCAATCACACTGTTGCAGTTGCATTCACAAAGTAGAGTGGCCCCAGACAAAATGTTTTAATCAATAGTCAACGCAGTACAAATTCGTGGTATTCAATTAAAAGAAAAGTGAAATAAGTGTTTTACTAGGACTCGATGACAGTTAGGGTAGAAAAACTAGAAATGCCCGAAGCAGGTTTACGGGCTGCGGCCAGTTTTTTTCGACCCCTCAAGAAAATTTTGGAATATTTGATGGCCACAAACGCGTTTTACTGCTATTCCAGTCCTAAAATTAGTGTTTTATTAGATTTCGGGCACTTTACTTTGCCAAATTTTGAAGGGGTCCAAGTATATTCAGACTCCCCCATGTGTGACGCCCATGCATGTGACTGATCAGATGTGGATGCAAGAGTTACATTCCGTGTAGTATTCTTGCTTAAGCTGCATTGGGGATGTCTTAGAACGCAGGCGCGGATCCAGGATTTTTTGCAGGAGGGGGTCTAGGTTTGATAATTGCTTAATTAATTGGTAAATTAGATTCAATTTGGTTCATTCTGGCGTATTTCCGGAAGGTAAATTCCAAAATTATAGGTCTAAATCGCCAATAAAATCGCATAAAAATTTTTCAAGTTTGAGCAGGGGGGGGGGGGTCCAGACCCCCCTCTGGATCCGCGCCTGGAACGTACAGTATTTTGCGCTGGTTACAGCCACAAAAACGACCAACGGATTAAAGTTTTATGGGGGTTATTGTCGTGTTTAACGGGTGGGATTTGATTTGTTTTTTTTTTAAATGTTCAAAAAACAGCTTGTGCACCCCTTTTTAGAATCAACCCATATGGCCATGAATGTTTGTTATCGGATCACTTATTTGCTTTTAAATCCAAAAATAGGCTATATAGTTTGTCTCGGGATATAGTTTGGTTTGGTGAAATAATCTCCTTCAACCGTCATATTGAACGATTTCAATGAACATGTATTCCTTGACCCCAGAAACATACGCTTATACACCAAAATTATCATCCTACACTAAATACATTAACCCCGTTTACATTACAAATTTTAAGCGTGCCAGGTACCGTTCCTGGTACGGCACGGCTAATTTTTTTGTAGTGTAAACGGGTAAAACACAGGCGTGCCGTACCGAGAACCGTGCCAATCTGGCCCACTGAAATGAGGTGGTCTCGGAACCGTACTAGGAACGGCTCACTTCAAATTTTCGTAGTGTAAACGCTAACCGGTCTGAGTACGGATTACTGCGCATGCGCCATATGAACCTTGACCTTTTTTCCCTTCAAACCTTGACAGTTCTGTCATCAGTTCTGTCAAAATGGCTGCTCAAACTAAATCAGTCATCATAATTGTTTTCATCTGGGTAATTTGTACAGAGGTTGAAATTAACTTTACTGTGAAGAGTTCCACATTTGGCACGCTTGGCACGGTTCTGAGACCGGTTATTTTAGACCGGTAATGTAAACGGGTCCATTTCTTGAAATTTATCGCGGCCTGGTACCGTACCTAGTACGGCACGCTTATCGCGGCCAAATGTAAACGGGGCTTATGGGTGATTATTTGATTTGGCGACCGTCTTGGACGCCATCTTGAATTTCTCGAAACGCTCAAGAGGGACCGAGGTTCACACGGCAGATTCTGAAAGAGGACACCCTAGGATACTAAAATCAATCATCAAAAAACTTTGTGTGCAATTTCCAGGTTCACCAGACTATGCAATTAATGCTGAGAGAGAGAGAGAGAGAGAGGGTTTAACGTCCACTCGACACAAACTAGGTCATTTCGGGACTAACATATGGTTTTAATTTTATTTCAATAATTCACTTGCGCGAGGGGTCTTTAGCAGTGAGAGGAAACCGGAGAAAACCCACGAGGTTGGACATGCGACCCTACTCCTTGCCATGTACAACCGAGGATTCGAAATCACGCCAAATTGGTTGGAATCGTTTATAACTACACGTATCCCAAAACATGTAGCGTCATGAACATGCAAAATCCAAAACACCTCCAGTGTGATATTCATTATCTGCAAACTGGTTTAATTAGTGGAAAGGTAAAATTGGCTCACCCATTCAGCGCTTTTGAGATAATCCAGGTGACTAAAGTTCTAGTATGTTGCTGAGCCATTTCCACCAATCCACTAACTGTGTTAAACCATTTTTTCTGAAACGGACGAATTGACAGTTGATTTATGACTTATGATGCCCCGTGTTTGTTCTGTGATGTTATCGTGTGATGCCCCCCCCCCCTCCTGCCTTTATTACTGTTATTTAACACTGTCCATTTCTTATTTGACCTTTACGCAAACAAATTGAATAATAATTACCTCCACTTCTCTGAGTTCTTTCTTGTGTGTTTTATGACCTCTATTGGACGATTTATTATGTCTTTTGTTGTTTATGTTAGATCTTGGTTTACCGTTTCCCGGGGAGGTACTCATCGGTGTCATTTCATGTCTAAATCTACAATAATTGACAATTTTATGTGTTCATAAAACCACCGAGCCGATACTACGCAAATGTTTTCTGCTCCCCATAACATTTTCACCCTAGACGATTTTCTTTAGCTATATCTTTTATCCCCACTGATACTCAATCTACTATATTTATATACTAAACAGCAAACAAAAAAACCCGTCAGGTTGGCATGTTACTCTGAATAGACGCATTGCATAAAACTTGCCAAATGTTTTTTCTTGTATATTTGTGACCACATGTCCAACTTTATTCTCATGTAATTCATGCTGCACGTGCTGTTCACCGGGACCAGCCCAATAAAATGCACCCCACCTGGTTGAACTATTCAGACCACAACGTCCGCAGCATGCCACGATTAACGGCAGCTCAGAGGAACCAGGCGTTTGGAAAACTCGATGCTGGCCACACTTCAAGGTCAATGTTCGGACCATCTACAGGCTTCAGCAACGCTTTCGGGCCACTAACACCACGGATGATCGCCCCGAAGTTGCGGACTAACTAAGAGTTACCACAAGGCCATGTTGAATCCCTTCAAATATGCATCTGAGGCGGAACGTCAGACAGTAGGAACACACGCAAGACCCATCAGTATCGATCCAGTGCGACGACGTCTCATCAGAGAGAACATCCATTGCCGATGACCATGCCTTCTGGGACTTAACCCGATTGAACGTCTTTGGGATGAAATTCAGAGGAGACTTAATAACGTCGTACCGAGACTAAATACAATCGATTGACTGAAGAGCTTTTCTAATAGTCTGGTTCTAGATGCCAATGGCGTTCATCAATCGTCTGGTACACACTATGTACAGACGCTGTGCTGCGGTTATTGACACTCGCGATGGACACACCCGACACTGATGTGTAGACTGTGTACAGACTCTTAAAACCTTCTCGTAATATCTTGGAATTGTAATGAACTAATCTCTAATGTGTCAACATACTGTTCACAACAAATTGTTTTGATCCATTTTAGTAGGTCGTTTTCAAGTATGATTTGACTAAAGTGCCTCTCTGATTTTGAAATCGTACTGACATTTTTTTTAATTTTTTTTTTTTTTTTTTTTGCTGTTTAGTATGTGGCATGCGGGTATAAATCAGTTTAAAACATAACATCGGTTAATTTAATCCTTAATGAATTTTTTTGAATATTCTATGCATACTCAGAACTTGTACCAGCGGTAGTAGGAACACAGCGTTCATCTGATACACCTACATCACCACTAGCATAACATGAAATCCTTTGCTCTTCATTGCGGGATCTCTGATATGCTCGTCTGTGACGTCGGCTGCTAGGCTCTATCTGAAGGTAGTATAATAATAATTATATGACCAAGAGTTCTCCATGTGAGTGTAAAATGTTAATTTTACAATACTTTAATTCCCTTGTTTGCAGATAAACCCTACAGATGACCAGAATTCCCTCCAGTTAACTAACTTCAATTAATCAACTGAATAATTGTCCTTGACAGCCACAAAATAAGTTTTACGTGATTGAACATAGTCCTATGACACGTTTGCGTAGGCCTACATGTAAAAGATGTTATGTGTCATATTTGGTTGATCTCCCTTATTAGTAATGTACGTCTTACAAGATTGGAAGGTCTGGCACTGAGTTCACAAACCATTTTCAATCACTAACACCTTTGATTCAGAAACACAAACCTTTGCACTTAGTTCCTCATTCATGCATTTCATACATTAAAACCAAAAAAGTTTTATAAAGAACGATATTTTGATAAAATTCTTAGCTTAATTCTGAGAATGCTCATGGCCAGTGAGTTTTATGATAAGGCAAGTGGGGGATAATCGTCTTTTACTTTTAGTTACTTATTTATCGGAATTAGACTTCCGATGATCAGTTGATGCAAATAATTTTCAAATATCAAATTGAATGAAGCAAAACTTGAAATCTAACCACTACTAATGTTGTACCGAAGAACATCATGAAAAGGAAGCACTTACGTCGAGAGCGGAGGTATCAGAGGGAACTAACTCTGTATCAGGACTAGGATACCATTCTGCAGGAATATCGTAAACGTCAGCATCAGGTAATGGTCGAATACGGTCCACGGCTGTAAATGCAATAATAAAAAGTTACTCCAGTTAGCTGGATTTTATTTTAGCTAAGCAGAGTGATCCCATCATGGCATCAATATACAAATAAATACGAAATTTTACAGGACAACATAGGTCACGTAGGATGCTGATTTGAATCAGATAATTTGAAATATATAGACCCTACGGGTGTTCCTTTTTGACCTTAAAAATATTCTGGCTGTTGCTAAGGGAGACATCTGCTGACAAAAGTTCTTTTAAGTGCCCGTCGCGGGGCCTTGTTTTCAGTCCCAGAATAACGACTCGAGATGCTGTGTCTTGCCAGGCCACCCTAATCCACCCCGTCCTGAATAGAAGCACTGAGTAATCTTACTAGAAAGGAAAATCCCGAAAAGACTTTCTCGGTCGACATCAGGATTGATCCCGTAACCTCCATATTAAGTTTCATCTCAGGGTTCAACGTTTTCTTTCTATTTTATTTTTAAATACCGGTAACCAAATAGAGTCTAGATAGTATATTCACGTAACTTATACTTATATTTTTCCTGTAAAAGGAAACGAGAAAACCCAACCCAAATAAGCCTACCGGTGCCGCAAAATATTATGAAAAACTTTAAAGAGGGAGAGAGAGAAATGGGGTTTAACGTCCACTCGACACAAACTAGGTTTCGTGACCAACATATTACCGGTATGGTTTAACTTTATTTCAATAATTCGCTTGCGCGTAAGGCCAAGGGTCTTTAGCAGTGGGAGGAAACCGGAGTGCCCGGAGGAAAATATTATGAATATGAGAAAAAAAATTCTAATGTCAACGAGGAGGCGCCCCTTTTTCCCCCCAGAAACTGAAAGGCCGAAATCAGGGTCGGATTTGGCGATAGCCGGAAGGGCCGGTCGGACAAAAAATGAAAAAACAAATAATAATTTTGTCCAATTCGTCTAGATCTAAACTATTTGACAGCGATTATAATCAGATATGCCACCAAATCGCATATTTGGGGTTCATTTTTCAATATTTTCCCGGGGGGAGGGAAGCAATCGGTCAGTAAAATTGGCCGCTCCGACACGGTAGCCCGGCCCCAATCCGCCCCTGGCCGAAATTAATTTACACATTTTAGGAATATTACCAAAAATATATTTCGTTAAATTTACTTTTATTAGTTTAAATATAGGCTAGCCTATAAATAAAACATACCGTTCGCTCGAACTGGTGGTAAAAATCTATCTGGTATGATATTCATAAAGTCATAATTTTCAGGTATTTCTTCGTGTACGTTTCCATCTCCATCCATTGGTGGAAGTCTGGGTCTTAAAGCCATATTCGTCGTTTATTTTATGTGTGTTAGATTAGCAACCAGAATTATTTTCCTGGAGATTTACGAGGAACTACTCCACTTCACCTTGTCCTCCGCATTGCTATGAAATTTAAACGCTGACGTCACTTAAACACAACGCAACAGATGACGTATGGTTCATAGACCTTCGTATAATATCTGACGATTAATTCGAAAGGGTAGTAATTCAAGACATAAAGGAATCGGTATAGCCAACTGATCTCAAGGCTGCATTTCCCAGCAGGGCCGGAGAGACCAACGGGCCCTTAGCACTTAAACGATTTTGTTGTCCACAATATAAAACCACCAGCAATCGTCAAGCACGTGATTAGACTTTTTCTTGGAAATGAAATGAAATGGGGTTTAACATCCTACACTTTTGCACCTAACCTGGGCTAATGGGATTTTATACACGTCTTATTAATTGCGCAAATATGAATAACAGTAAAGTGATCAACTAATTGAAAGTTCCTAGTTAATTTTTGTATTAAATATTTTAAATTTGACATCTAACAGACATTCTGTGTTCAATTTTCATGGAGTGGGGAAGTTTCGATTACTCTTTTTTATACACATGGTGAGATAATGGTATTTCATCTTTCAACACTCCGCGATTCAGACACCCTTAAGGGATGAAACTAACTATATAGTTCTATCTGGAACAACATTAGCGAATCACAACGACACTCTAACCAAAAACTACCTATCATAGTTATTTTATTCCCAACATTGGCTGGATTTAGCTGGTGGGGTGGGAGTCCTCACATTCCGCATTTACGGATGCAACCCGGCCCTTACTGATGAATGAGGCCAGTTTAAGAAATACTTATCCGGAAGGACAGTAGTCTTGACGCCTTAACCATCGGGCAATACACCTTCCATGGCATGAATAGTATAACATTAACATATTTTCAGATGTCACATGCATTAATATTATAAACAAAGAAATATTTTGAAAGTAAACTAAACCATAGACATTAATGTAGAGCAATTCAAGGCCGACATAACTACTTATAAGCAGTTGAATGAACTGATCAAAGAACATGTGGACTACCTGGCTTTTTTTTTTTTTATATACATTTCACCTATGTGGGTACTTGTATAGTTATCTTTTTTTTTTACTACAGTATGCCTACATCCATATTTCTTGTAACATATTGCAGACCTTTAGAGAGAGAAATGGGGTTTAACGTCCACTCGACACAAACTAGGTCTTTTGGGACTAACATATGGTTTCATTTTATTTCACTAATTCGCTTGCGCGTAGCGGTCTTTAGTCTTTAGCAGTGGGAGGAATCCGGAGGAAACCCACAAGGTTGAGTAGGCACCCATGTCTCGATGCCACATACACCAGGGCTCTAAACCACAGCCGCAAGCCAGAGGTGACCGGCCAGCTAGAGGTCCAAACGCGGCACTCTAGGCCATCCCAACCCCCCAGCAGATCGTGAACCATGCTGACATTACACAATGGATAGTCTGGGTTACATTCCTGATTGTTTTCAAATTTGGTTGATAGATCTTCCTACGTCCATAACAGACGATTAATTCTAAAGAGTAGAAATTCAAGACTTAAAGGAATCGGTATGGCCAACTGATCTAATGGCTGTAATCCGAAATCATTTCTGGTTCTGTCATCGAGCCAGCAATCCATGACCACTCGGACCAAAGAGGCGTCAGTCACTCAGTGTTTCCGCTACTAAAAAAGCCAAACCTTGATAAAGAATTACAGACTAGTTTCTTATCTTTCTTTACTTTCAAAAATCATTGAGAAAGCTGTTGCATCCGAATTTAAAAGACATTTTGATAATAATTACCTCAAGGAAGTATTCCTATCTGCATATTATAGAAAACAACACAGCACTGAAACAGCTTTATTACATGCTCAAAATGAATGTAGCACTATGTCCCTAGTGCCATGAGTCGCTGGCCAGGAGTGGAAGTATCAATATTTAGATTGAATTTATTCAAAACCAAACACTAGCTTTTTAAAAACACAAAGAAAACGTCTGCATATAAATATCACAGTTCATTTGATGTCATTTTTTTTATTCATAAATATAACATTTAAAACATATCACAATAAATATATCACAAGCGCCTTTACATATTCTATCATTCTCCAAATACATATTTAAACGGAACCCTCCCAACATTTAACCCTTGTTTTACAGGTTGTAATTTAAATTGACATAATGGTATATATTGTAGGTCCCAGGTCACCTAGACTTGAGGCACCTTACTTGAAAAGTTGTTCCATTGAAGTGACCAAATACTTTTTATATCTGAATTATCTCTACAAAGTTGCAATAATGCCCTTTTATGATTATTTTACATTTAGGGGGATGCAGACTTTATTAACTATCCAAACCAGCTACTTGTTGTGCTGGTGCTGGATTAAAAACAATATTATTATGTTCAAATGAAATATCACAGAGGCTTTTACTCATAATACAGTTTATGGAAAAATACACCCATTGCTTACAGATAAAACATTTGCTGAAATTAACAGTTTAGAAGTAAGAATAATATTACACTTATTTTAACAAAAAATTAAAAAATATAATGGCAAACATATTAAACAACAAAAGGATGTAAACGTCAAACATATACAATATTTTCTTCCACACTCTACTCACAAAAAAATTGAACAAATACAAATTATATAGAAAAAGGGGTAGGTAATGATAATTATTAACAAAAAGGTTTAGTAAACCATTGTGTTCCGTATTAATCATCATGCCTCCATTATAATATAACTACATCATTGCAATTGTGTAATCACATTATAGGAAACAGTCTATAATTCACAGTCAGAGTCTTCTATTTTTCTAGGAGATAGTTTTTTGTGTTTTATTTCCCAGTAAATCTAGGGCCTTTTCACATGGAGTCATTATGTCCTGAAATTAAAAAAAATAAAACATCATTCATATTATTAGTTTTTAATATATTATATCAGTGATATGTTCCAAATAGTAAAATACAGCAAATATATATTAATGCCTGTTTATATACTCTTTAGGGTCAATTGAAAGCTCTCTATATTTTTAAGGCAGTTCCAATATGTTTGTAATAAAACCCAATGACCTTCAAAGGAGACAGATGAATTAATATGAAACCTTTTATTAGCTTGTTTTTAAATCCTATTTACTTATTGACAATGTACCTGTGGTAACAAGAATCTAATCCCAACGAAATATTGCTTAATCAAAAGATTTCATAATACATTTTGGCAAAGAAAAATGTTCTGCATATAGCCTGCTGTAACCATTATAAAAGCAAGGTGTATTTGTTTATAATTTAGTCTTACCCTGGTAGGTTTAAATCGTTTATATATCTCTGATAAAACAACTGGTCCAACACTTAAATAACGTAATTCAGCATTCACATCATCTAAACAAACAAACAGGCAACATGCAATGTTATAAGAAAAGCAACACAAAAACAAGGAAAAAAACAAGAAAATTGATGTGACATGAATGTGGACACAGTATGCCATGTAAGAAATGTGGCATAAAAAGTGAGATGAAGTCATATAGGATAAAAAATGACATGCCATGTAGCATAAACGATTGACATGAAATAAAGCTTAAAGTTATTTGGTTTGAAATCATGTGGTTGATTTATTTGGTATAAATATGTGACATGAGTATGGATACGACATAAAATGTGATGTTGTTAAGTCATATGCATGTGAACTGATAATAACATGAGTAGGCCTACTATAAATAAAAGAAATAATTAATATGTAGCAGGTATTTTATTTGTACACAGACAATATGCACACAATAATTTCTTGTTATAAAAGAAGTAAAATAATAGTAATAGGTTATATTACAATTATAGCAAGATGTGTTTCAATACAAAAGTAAAGAAAGAAATTTAATGTCAAGTCAACACAATATTACAGTCATTTTGAAAGTAATATGGCTAATCTTAATTTTTCATGGAGAACAACATTTCCTTTATTGAAATTAAATAGAAATGCAATAATTTGATGAACACATTTATTACATTTTACTTGAATTTGAAACAAAATAATATTAAAAAGGAATAATTAATAAGCAGGGATTGGATTAAGAAAACCACCAAACATAAATTTTGAAATAAAACAAGGACAGATAAATGCACAGTATTCCAGATACATTAAAAATTAGTATTGTCAAAAAGTATTGGTACTAAAATCAAGATTTATCCTAGCCTAAGCACTGAATGTCGAAAAATTCCAAATCATTCCTACTGATTTCATGACTTACAACAGAACAACTCATTTTTATCCGTAACACTTCAACACAGCCTTTAATGTTGAATTTATTAAGCTTTGAGATCTTAATAATATGGTAAACTCATATCTAAAATTACCAATTGGAACAAAAGACCAAACTCTTCAAATTCAAAAGGCATGATTGCTAACAAGAGATCTGAATCCACAACACCCAATTCTTGATTAGGATTTGAAAAACAAAATCTTTAAATCCATGGATTAAAATCGATAGAAAGTATAGACCCCTCGAAAACCAACAGTGAGGCTGACGCCCCCCACCAAAATCCAAAAATAGATAGATAATATTCATTAATTAGACATTTATTTTTTATAAAGCATCAACAATCACTCTGCTTAACCAGAACCGAAAATGTCCATTATCAAACGTAGTAATGTATTGATTTAATGAAACTATAGACCAAGCTCCATCACTCTCGGCTAATCAATGAACCCTGGAATTTAATGAATATGCTAATCGATCAACATAGTCATTTACTATGTTTGAACATTCTACCTCAATTATAACCCTAAGTGATTGAGTTCTCATATCTTAATCAAATTAGTTATCTCTGTATCGCTCAATGAAAAATGCTCATCACCAAACTCAGTAATGACATTCACCCAATGAGTAAACAAACCCCCACCCATTATGATAGTAATTGATTCTTTTTCAACCTGGAAAATAACAATGTCCAACACAAAGATAACATTTTAGAATTATGTTAAACAGAATTAATACAATAAGCTGGGAGAAAAACACCAGACAATCAGGAAAAATATAAAAACTACAAAACAACAAGAACAAACATTTTCATCAGACTCTTCCCAAGTCTCCTACCTTAACCTGAGAAAATTTACGACCCATTTCTTTTACAGATTCGTCAATATGATAACTATTCATATCATTACAAGCTTCCTCTAAAAACAAATCATACATTATATAAGATAATTCCACACAATATAATGGTCACTTTTTTACTTTTTACTTAAAGGTACACATACCCAATTTTTCAGTATAAAGTGATGTAAGTTTCCATATTTAATTGTCCAAAGAGTAATATTATCCTAATATATAAAGCTTTGGTATTAGAAATAATCATCTTACTTAATCCACACCGTCATAAAATGACTTTCTAAATATAGCATGATCGAGAAAGTTAGTTTTTAAAATACGTACCATATTCAGCAAGTTCTACTATTAGGTTAACTATTGATTCAACAACCTCTGCATTATCTTTATGTAATTCATACGATTTGATTATAACAGGTATACCAGCAACACCATTGACATCTTCTGCCGTTAAAACACGATAGGCACATTCCTCTGTAAATATATATATACCAACATGAAAACAAAACTAGCCTGACTTGAACTGGAATAGAATTGATTGACTGACAATAATATATAGGGCTGGGTAAAATATCGATATAAATCGATAGCATCGATTGGACGGCCCAGAAAAGCACTTTCGATAGCGGTGGGTTACTATCGATTATCGCTCTTCGTCTATTTTAGTATTTTTCTTGCGTCTGAAATGTCAATGTTTTCTTTCAGTTAATCATAATACACTGCTTGTTTTAATTACTATTAAGTATCAATGTAACACATAACAAAATTGTGACTGCTTATTGAACAGCCGTTTTCATAAACTCACTCTCATTGAAACTTTCTTTAGTTTTGAAGAAATTATTGTTGAATATCGCTAAATCGGAGATACCCGGATGTGTAAATAAAGTTAGAGTTATTTCCCTTTGCAAGCTTCAGAATTCATCTGTACAGTTCACTATTTCTGTATGTGTGCCTCAGTAATAGAGTTCCCGGTTCAATAAATAGCACACATGGACAACAAAACGCTTGTTGATTTTCCCGGCAAAGCTAAAAGTGCTGTGTGGAAGCACTTTGGGTTTTAGACAGGAGCAAACGATCTTTCTCAACTTCGTATGGTTTTGAACTTTACATTGTATCCAGTCTTGATGACAACCGTGAAAATAAGTTTGTTTTCTATACTATCGATTATCGACCGACATTTCATTGCCGATTATTGATAGTAAAAATCACTATCGATACCCAGCCCTATTAATATATCATTCTATGGCCAAATTATAATTTAAAAAATAGGGTCGGTCAGAAAATCTTTTTATTTCTGTGACATTTGTTGAGTAAGAATGATGCAAGTTAAAAGATAAGTTGATGTTGATGGTTGTAAAAAGGTGCAACATGTATACATACCGTCAACTACCAGGCTAGTTAAAGCCATACAAGAATTCTTGACCACTTTGGACTGTTTCATATGACTTGATATACCATTAATTAAATGCCCCACACAATCTATCTCATTTACATATTCTAATATACTATCTGCAATATAAAACATAAACTCATATACTATCTACATAATAACTGACTTGATGAATTCTGAATTCTCATTGACATGATTAATAACAATATCATTTATTTCTCATTAAGGCTATAGTAGCCTTAAAACATACAATCCAGGGATCACACTGGCTTTCAATTATTTCCGCCAAAATGGTTAATTATTTTTATAAAGAAAAATGCTCATAATTTTTTCATGCCAACTGGAATATTTTATTTGCCAAAAATGTGAACAAAAAAGACGTGATCCTTTTATTTCTCAGGTAGGCCTAGTAGATAAAACAATTACTGGTACATAGTATAATATACAGTACATTAGCCCCGTTTTGAGATGATTTACTACGATCAAATTTCATTTTTCTTGACTGTATTAAACAATATATTTTCAGTATTTACACATCTTAAAGAAAAAATTCTGAAATGCTGACATAACAGATTCCAACTGATATCCTGACATAACAGATTCTCACCGATATAACTGATTCGCCCCGACATAACAGATTTTCAAAAACTAAATATTTTATAAAGTCTCACCATCTAGAGCAAGAGAAACAATGGCAGCTGCCGCAGATTCAACCACATCTGGTAATAAAATATGATTGTCTAAAATATTGCTAACATCTTTTAAAGCTTTACTGTTAGCGGCCAACAACAGATTACTCTCTGAAATAAATAAATTGACAAAATTACCATCACACATTTCCAGAACCTTCACTTTTGGGGGAGGGGACCAGGAAGTATACAGTGAAAATGTTAACTATCAAAACTCAATGGAAAAAGGACAATGTTTTGAAGACCAATAAATTTATAAAATCATTTGATGAATGGTCAATGATTTTACAGACACTATACATACCGTTGACTGCTAAACTCCACAAGGCACTACAACAAGTCGCACATAGTTCTGAGTTATCTGGATACATTCTTACAGCTGTTAGTATATTCTCTATACCTCCAACCTGACCTATTACTTCAGATGCTCCACCTGCAGTAGAAATTAATGCACTTAAAATTATCACTTTAAAGAATAATACTGAGATATAATCCTGGCAATGTGAACTTTCCAGGAATGATGCAACCTTAATCACAATTTAAGATCACATTAAAATTATATGTCTGGAATGGTCGTAACTTTCATCAAAAAAGATGTGGAAGAAATAATTTTCTTACCATCTGCAGATAGTGCCATCAACAGAGCTGCTGCTATTTGTTGTAATTCAGGGCATCCCACATGTTGCTTTTATAAAATAAAACATACAGACAATATATACATACACAGAGAAAGTACATAAAATCAAATAGGATTAAATGGATATTACCAATTGTTACAGGTACACTTTCAATCTGATTAAAATACACATCGATATTTCGTTTTGCTTCTTTATACTTTAATAGCCTACACTTGTACAAGCAGCTTTTGATGTCAGGCATTTCATTAACCAATCAGCATTGCTGTTTCTAGAGGGTTTCCCACAGTTCCGGGCGCCTTACGCCCAAAACTTGCCATAATAAATCGTTTCATTGGCTAATCCCTCACATCATCCTGAAAATGGGTTGTATAACAACTCTTCTAGATCCTAGCGTAGTAAAGACAAGTAAAACAAAATTTTGAACTACCGTATAAAAAATGAAATGGAATAGGATCTATGCTTTAATCAGATTGCTATGCATTTTGACACAACCTGCAATAAATTCAAAGCTGACAATATGAAATGTCAATGCAACAAATAGTATGCTGAAATATTTTATTTAATTGAGGTAACTTTAAACAGGTAAATAAATACAGCTCTGTTTATTCTGCCAATGCCAGTATTTATTTTCAAACATCGTTGGCAGAAATAGTCTCAAGTTAAATCTAAATAATAAAACAGTATATTCATATTATAATCACTTTACTGTAGAGTCTAAAATAGTGAAATATTTCATGTGGACCAAATTTGCAAGGCACTTTAACATATTCATATTTTAAGACTGAATAGGTCCACATTTCACAAAGAACAAGAACAATCATAACTTTAATACTAATTTTGAAAAATATAAAGTATATCAACTGTAATATGTCAAGCCCTTGATTGTTTTTAACAAAGTACCGGTAATAGATAAATTTGTTATGCTGATCTCAATTTAATAAGCTTAGAGAAATCAATCATCATTACTACTGGAATATGAATTGAGTTTGTATGGTGATATTTACCTTCATGGCCACAGGTACAACAGATATTATATCAGGTGTATATAAAATATCTCCTGCATCAGCTGTAATAAAAAGTGGCATACTTATATAAAAAGTGGCATACTTTTTATCGTGAAGGACCAAAGTATCTTTGATCTTTGATATAGATTTGTATTAAGGTTTGAGGGAATTGATCTGATGTGTTATATCAATCAGTTACAAGATTAAATCTTTTGTTTTAGAGATACTAACTTTGTCCTGATTTAGCTTAAACACAAAATCGTTATATATATGAACATTTGAATGTACACAAACACCAATTTCACAACATTAAACTTAGCCATTTTAAAGTATATTATCAGAATGGGTCCCTTAACCCTTTGGCACTTGCATCTAGTGGTTTTTATATACCATTCCAATAGAGCGTCCTACAAACTAACATGACTCAAAGTTTTTCCCAAATACATGAAGGGAGTCACAGTGGCTAAGTGAGTAAGACAGAAAGTTCATCAGGATTTTCCCAGTAGGGAATAGAACTGCTTTCCTGGTAAAATTTCCCTGAAAGAACAGTGTATTGTGTATGTCCCAGTCTGAGCAGTAGGACAATAAACCCCATTTCATTTCAGTTTCATTTTGTACCCAATATTAACTTTGTGTAAATAATCATTTCATGTCCTCCTGCTCACCTTTGACTATTAAATTATTCAAAACTGTGCATCCAGCAATCTGTACACCTTTATCATTAATATTATTACGCATTGCCATGGCAATCAGCTTTTTACTCCTATCATCCAATAAAATACAATCTTCTTTCTCGGTTAGACCAATAAGCTGCTCTAAACCTTCCCGCACATGTGTTTCATGATCTATAGATTTAGCGATATGCTCTAGTATAGCAAGTAAACCCTGAGCTTCTGGTGATAAAGAACCTATAAAATAATACAATTTAGCAATCTACAACATCTATGATTCAATTTTATTCAAATATTTTGCATGTATAAACCAATTCACCTTTGTCAGAAACAAGCCAACAGTGAGGCTGATGTCCCCCGCGGAAATCCCAAAATAAATAGAAGACACATATTAATTAATCGCACATTTATTTTTTTCAAACGTATCGAGCAATCAAACTGTGCACGAAGTGTCATCCAAAAGTGTTTTATAAAGAAAAATGCTAAAACCGACGAGAAAAATGAAAATGTACCCTAGTTAGGGCGACCCTAAAGGCAGACAAAAGGGCCCCTCTGGCCAAGGGAAAGGGCGCTCATGTCCAAGTCAATCGTTTCTATACACTGTTACTGTCGAATCCATTACTAAAAGAGAATGCAGTCATTGTATTGGCATAAAAATCATCAATCAAGATGAACCTAAGTTATCTTGTCCCAAAGTGTCAACAAATCAAATTTTTTATCTCTGCTTACCCTAAGCGGAAAATGCTCATTTTCGAACTCCATCAAGGCATTGGCCTAATAAGCATATAAACCAAGTTTGAACATTTTAACTCACTTAGAAGGAGAGTTATTGTGTTCCAAAGTCTCGGCTACTCTCGACCAATCAAATTGCGTATCGCTCTGCTTACCCTGAGCAGAAAATGCTCATTATCGAACTTAGTCAAGGTATTACTGTAATGAAACTATACACCAAGTTTCATGACTCTCACTTAATTAGAACTAAAGTTTTGGTGTCCCAAAGCATCAACCAATCAAATTTCTTATCTCTGCTTACCGTAAGCGGAAAATGCTCATCTTCCAACTCCATCAAGGCATTGACCTTATAAGCATATACACCAAGTTTGAACATTTTAACTCAATTAGAAGAAGAGTTATTGTGTTCCAAAGTCTCGACCAATCAAATTGCGTATCGCTCTGCTTACCCTGAGCAGAAAATGCTCATTATCGAACTTAGTCAAGGTATTACTGTAATGAAACTATACACCAAGTTTCATCACTCTCACTTAATTAGAACTAAAGTTATTGTTTCCCAAAGCATCAACCAATCAAATTGCTTATCTCTGCTTACCCTATGCTCATCTTCGAACTCCATCAAGGCATTGACCTAATAAGCATATACCCCAAGTTTGAACATTTTAACTCAATTAGAAGGAGAGTTATTGTGTTCCAAAGTCTCGACCAATCAAATTGCGTATCGCTCTGCTTACCCTGAGCAGAAAATGCTCATTATCGAACTCCATCGAGGCATTGACCTAATAAGCATATACACCAAGTTTGAACATTTTAACTCAATTAGAAGGAGAGTTATTGTGTTCCAAAGTCTCGACCAATCAAATTGCTCTGCTTACCCTGAGCAGATAATGCTCATTATCGAACTTAGTCAAGGTATTACTGTAATGAAATTATACACCAAGTTTCATCACTCTCACTTAATTAGAAATAAAGTTATCGTGTCCCAAAGCATCAACCAATCAAATTGCTTATCTCTGCTTACCCTAAGCAGAAAATGCTCATCTTCGAACTCCATCAAGGCATTGACCTAATAAGCATATGCCCCAGGTTTGAACATTTTAACTCACTTAGAAGGAGAGTTATTGTGTTCCAAAGTCTCGGCTACTCTCGACCAATCAAATTGCGTATCGCTCTGCTTACCCTGAGCAGAAAATGCTCATTATCGAACTTAGTCAAGGTATTACTGTAATGAAACTATACACCAAGTTTCATGACTCTCACTAAATTAGAACTAAAGTTATGGTGTCCCAAAGCATCAACCAATCAAATTTCTTATCTCTGCTTACCGTGAGCGGAAAATGCTCATCTTCGAACTCCATCAAGGCATTGACCTAATAAGCATATACCCCAAGTTTGAACATTTTAACTCAATTAGAAGGAGAGTTATTGTGTTCCAAAGTCTCGACCAATCAAATTGAGCTGCTTACCCTGAGCAGAAAATGCTCATTATCGAACTCCATCGAGGCATTGACCTAATAAGCATATACACCAAGTTTGAACATTTTAACTCAATTAGAAGGAGAGTTATTGTGTTCCAAAGTCTCGACCAATCAAATTGCTCTGCTTACCCTGAGCAGATAATGCTCATTATCGAACTTAGTCAAGGTATTACTGTAATGAAACTATACACCAAGTTTCATTACTCTCACTTAATTAGAACTAAAGTTATCGTGTCCCAAAGCATCAACCAATCAAATTGCTTATCTCTGCTTACCCTAAGCGGAAAATGCTCATCTTCGAACTCCATCAAGGCATTGACCAAATAAACACATACACCAAGTTTGAACATTCTAGCTCAATTAGGAAGAGAGTTATTGTGTCCCAAAAAGTGTGACGGACAGACAGACAGACAGACAGACGTACGGACGAACCCATTTTAATAGTCCCCCAACTTTCTTAGGTCAAGGCGGGGGACAATAAGAAATTTAAACAAGACACCTTTTAAAACAAATGTTTTAAACACACCAAGTACATCTTTCAATAACTTACCCTGTGGTTTCAGAAGAGGATGTGGAAATAATGTTTTAGCTGTGTGATGAGCAAAGATATTTTCGTATTCAGTCTGTGTACGCTTTTCACTGAACAGCCCCATGTTTACTTTATAGTCATTCTATGCTGGACTTTAGAGAATCAAGTATGACCAGTCAATTTTAACATTCACAACTCTTAAGCCTTAAGCAGCAGGATTTGATTTTGAAAACTGTTGTATTTGTCACACGCAATTTTTGACTTCAAAACCCCAATGTAACAGTCGCATCTAAAATATGACTTACTAATTGTGTTTCTACTTTCTGCTTGTCTTTTTCGTTTTTCTACCATTAAGACATCACTCATTTCTACACATTGTTTAATATAATTAATCTCTAACAACTCTCTACAATAGAGACAAAAAATTACTTTAAAATTAAATAACAACAGATATTGTATTAATTAGAAATTTAACTTGACTGCTTATAATTACCAGCATAATTTAAGCAGATATATGGAAACATAATCATTTGAAATTGCCTATTACGGGAGACTCCTGAAGGAAGGAATTTGGATAGTGGCTTGGGAATTCTCTATATGTTATTTTAAAACAAAATCCTGTTAGTAAGAGATATAGGACAAACAAGTTCATAAATAACATTTTCTAACTTTGGATCAACTTTTCTGCACCGCAGTGTAATAGAGGGGAAAATTATCGTGAACAGCACTGCCAATGGTACACAAGACATCGCGTTTTTCGTTCGACCTGAATGACACTGTACCAGGCCTTCCATTTAACACCACTGACAGGGGAAAACTATGTTGGTAAACCCTGAGGAATCATTGTGCCCAACACTGGAATCGAATCCCAGGCTCCTTGTCAGAAATCCTGTGCCTCAATTATACCCTGTCCAAATTGCTGGGGTTTTAAATCATGTTGCGTTCATACCTACTATAAGCCAAACCAGTTAACTATTCTAACCTCTTCTGTTTGAGGCTCAAAGTAACTACACATGGGCAGCTTAAGATTTTTTTATTCGGTTCTTGCACACATCTGCAAACTTTTTGTACCAATTTTACTGATAGACAGATAGAAAATACTAAAATTGAGAAAACAGGGATTTATGTAAAATGCTTTATGCTGGTTTATTTGCCCTACCTTTGCATTCAAACAACAAAGTAAACTAGTTGAACGATTGCCAGAGTTTTTAAACTAGTTCAACTTAAGCGTCTGTGGCTCTGCGAACATACTTTTTAAGTACCAATACTAGCATATGTGTAACAATGGTGTTTGAAGTTTAATAATGTACACATATAAGTTTTCAAAATATCAACTTACGCTGTTCCTTTCCTTTTATCATGTTGTTTTTTTAACATAGACCTAATTACACAAATCAATTCGCCAGAAAAATGCTGAAAAAAAGAAGATAAATAAGAAATTAGAACAACACCAACATTTACAGGCTGACTAAATGACACTTAAAGCTTGTGAACATGATGACACTAGGACACTAGAATTTTTAAAACTTAGCAGGATTTATTAACAATGATTTAGAGATAGCTCAGCTGATTCTAATGTTGGCAATTTATTATTGGGACGGAGCAGGGGGCAGGCATAGTTAAATATTAATTTTCTTAGATCCATTGACGGTTACATAGTTCCTGAAATGGCGTAGAAATAGCCACTAGCATGTCATAGTCCACTATTTGTTACTGTATACAAGAGCTTTACTGTCCCCTATACTCTGCATACAAGAGCTTTACTGTCCCCTATACACTGCATACAAGAGCTTCACTCCTTAATATCTTCAGGAAGTGCTGACCCCTGCCTTGTAAAGTTTGTTTTAAAGTGAACTCCAAGGTCTAACGGTACATTCAAAACAGCTAAATGTGTCTTACCTTGTAACATAATATCAAATATGTTGATTGTCAATTGCACATTTCAAACAAAATCTAATTTTTCATGATTTAATCCATATTACAATATGCTAAACTTGATTATTTTACAATCAGCATCCATAATCCAGAAAGTCTTAAGTGTGCAAATATCGAAAATGACTGACATTTTTGGGACATAACATAGATCAAGTTTCATCAAAATCAGATAAAATTTGTGACCTCTAAAGGGTCCACAACCTTTGTATTACATACGTTTTACTTACACAATTTGGATACAATTTGATTTTGATTTTCCGGAAATTCCAATATAACCTTCATTATGGTGGAATGGTGATATATTTAAACGTATTTTAAAATCGTAAAAAAATTGTGTCCTCCAGAGAATCCACAGGCTAAAAAAACTAAATTTTTTGTACAATCAGGGGCTATAATCCAGAAAGATACGATCGGATATGCGCAAATAATGAAAGGAACCAAGATCTTTCAGACATAAACATATATCTCAAGTTTCAAAATCTGATAACAATTGTGACTTCTAGAGGGACCACATTTTTACACTATTTGCATTATGAGGTGCAGCCATTTTGTTCATCAGTTTTGGTCTGATTTTCACGAAATTCAAACTCAATCATCATTAGGGAGTAACAGTGATGTATTCACATGTTTTTTAAATCGTAAAAAATATTGAATTTCACAGGGACCACAAGCTACAAACTTGGTTTTTAGTACAATCAAGGGCCATAACTCAGGAAGTTACAAGCGATCCTTTATTTCAAATTTCGCCAAAATCGTATAAAAATTGTGACCTGGAGATGTAGAAAGTCCACAAACAGATAGTGGACGGGCGGACGGACGTGGGCATACAAAAATAGCACAGAAATATCAATAAAGTAGATTATCTCGCAGTTTGGATTTAACTGGAATATAAAGAGGCTGATTAAAAGATTTTACCCAACACTTACAGGTGGAGATGGCTTGTTGCTATATTACTTACATCACTATTACCAATATCTTCAAATACATCCTCTAGAATTAAAGGATCATCTCTAATCTCTCTAATTTTATCTGTGACCTCTTGACCTGTGTACAGAAAGGTTGTACACAATTCAAATAAAATACAACCAAGAGACCAAATATCACTTTTCTCATCATAACCCTTCTGGCTGACCTCTGGTGCCATGTAATTCTTAGTTTCTGAAATAAAACAATTAGCACTTTTTAAGTATGTGAAATGGAACTTACTGGGATTTAACATGCCTTTTTTGCCGAAACAACCCGGCTTATAATAGCATGTGAATTATATCTCATAATGATTTCTTGTATTTCGAGTTTGAAAAGTACACTATCAGTATCAATTTTATTTCTTATCTATGTAGCAGTTATATGTGGTGATATTTAAATATAGTGGATTCTGCCAAATCTGATATCATACAGGATTGTTACAATATGTCGGATTTTGCAGAGTGTCAGAATACCCAGTTTCATCAAACCGGAAATATTGTAACTTCGAAAGCAGGAAGTATTATTATGATGTAGCTTCGAATCACCAGGACATTATAAATATGATAAACTTTTCTATACATTCAAAATTTTTTTACATTAATTTTTATTTCATTTAATATGCGTAGACATTTTGAATAGGTCAAGTCGGTCATTAATTTATTTTCGCCGTCATCTTTAGTTGATCGCACACTTGTGTTTGATATCACGTGTTCATTGATAATCTGTCGTTCTATGTCAAGATCGTCGGTACACGGTTCTGAGAGGGCGAACAAACTTACTTTATTCAGGTTCAAACAGCATGCGCAACAAATGTTTCTAATAGGTGCTAGGAATATTTTTATGACTTTTAATCTTGAGTATTTGTCACAATTACTGTCTTACAAGAGATTATAAAATTATCAAAGTAATCAACAAAGACCTATGGTAGTGAGTTTTAATCTCACCGATAATTGAATGATGTTTGCTTGTTTCTTTTGTGGCTTCACACCCGGCCCATAAGGTTTTAATCTAACTGATAATTGATTGGTAATTTGCCTCACACCCATCTATTGAAGACCGGATTATATGGTGTCGATTCAATGGAAATCATGTGACTATTGTGACAGGGCGGCTGAATGATGCCATAATCCGAAACATACAGAGTCCGGTTTAGCCAAAGATTTTTTGGCTAAAGTAATAAGGAAATAAATCGGGACATGAAAATAAATCGGATTTCACGGAGTGCCAGAGTGATCAGAGTTTGGGTGTGACAGAGTCCACTGTATATTAAATGGAGTCATCCTTGAATTTAATGTGTATCCATACACAGATAAAATAATATATCTGGAATTGATCCTCTAAATTTAAGCATCATATAATCAAATCCCTATAATACCCTGGGGACAAGTAACCAAGATAATGTTAAATTCATACCCATTGTGTTTCTGGTATTGTTACAAGCGTCAATCATGACACTTTCTACACCAAAATCACCCAGACATATTGTTTTATCATCTTGTATAAATATATTACTAGGCTTTAAATCTCTGAAAATATAAGGTGAAGGAAATAGCAGTCACAGTCAGTGCAGATTTCACTATTTGCAAAGTCATTATTCACTTAATTTTGAATATAAATCCAAATACAAATATTATGTTTAAATGATTTCATTGGCACAAGAAGGGGTGTGGAAGCATGGAGGGAACTTTCCATTTCAGTTTATCTTTTTATGGACAATACCAATTTGTATCTCATTTCATTGTCCAAAAAGAACAACTAATACATGTGTTTCTACTAGGTCACTGTACTGATGGACGATGGCGTTGACAACAGTTGTGATGTACACAAATTTTTAATGAAATAATTTTTTCCAACCTGTGAATAACACCTTTTTTATGTACAAATGACAGAGCTTCAAGAATTTCACCCAGGTATTTCTTAACCACTTCTTCTTCTATTGGTTGTTTCTGCTCTTGGTATGACTTGATTACGGAACTCAAGTCACCTTCTGGGTAATATTGGGTGGCAATACATAAATACATAGATGATGTCTGAAAAAATAATGTTTTCCTTAACCATTTTACATAAATCATTTCAAAAGAGAACAGCACAAATACAAATCCATAACCATAAGATAAATTCACAGCTTGGGGGGAAGCGACATAAAACACCCTATGTTACTCTAGGACATCTCTATGTTTACCACAAAATTTAAATATTAGTACACTGAAAATAATAGAATTTGTAGAAATGAGGTAATCCACAAATGCAAAACCCAAAACAAGGGTAGCAATTCTTTAGAAGGGGAGGTAAACAATGAACCCAGATAATCCACAGTACTAACAATGTTCCACTTCTCGGGTATCAATGGACACCCTGTTTTATTATTTTTTCTTAAATATGTTTAGGGAAAATGAAATACAACTCTTAATCATAAATTTACAAGGTAGAAAATCATTAATGTTTATTCAAATAACAGTACCTCTTTCTCCCACATGACGAAGAAATCTTTATAACTACTGATGTATGGATGTTGTAATGCTTGTAGACTGACAGCCTGTGAAACATAATATAAACCATGAACAGATTGCTATTATCGTGTCCAGGTCAAATTAAGTGAATCTATAAATAACATTATGCACTAGTGACATTTAGACCTTACCTATAGGCTATATTGAGAGCAGAAGTAATGAATGTTATATTATTTAGATCATTTCATTTTATTTTCAAATGCATTCATTTTAAACTTTTGAATAACTTACAATACAAAAAAAATACAAGTCAGGATGTTTGTTAATTGCTTTATTACTATAATATTACTAGGTGGAAATTGAATTTTTTGATTAAGAGTCAAAGAGAGTTTTTGTGCATTAGAATGTAATTTATAAAATAATACATTATAAAATTCAAATATCACTATTCACAACTCAAGATTCGATACAGTTATTGCCAAAAGGTGAATCACATAAGCTTACAGTGTCAAGGAATCAACTATCAAGAACTGGCTGTAAATTCAATACAATTTTTATTTTTCAAAACACTAACCTCTCTATAGGCTTCATTTGCTCCACTTTCATCATGACACTCGATCTAGTAAGAAATGAAAGGGACTTGTAACAGGTCAACCCATGTACGTGTGTACAATCTTGTTAAACAAAGAAATAAGTAACAAGTTATGCAAGAACAGCTTCGAAAATCATTTAGTGCCAATGTAGAGGTATTAAATTAAACTTTTATTTATGACTGCTTTGCCAGTGGAAAAATGCAGTTATCTCCTACTCCCCACACATTTGTATTACATATTTACAGAAAAGTCGCTAATCACTTGGGCCAGTAATACCCCATACTCCGCACAGTATTTCATTGGATTATAGGTAATCCCACTACACACTGCTATAATCAGTGGATATTGCTGTTTTAAATTTTGATTGGTCAGTAGTCCGTCTACCAACCAATCAAGAGCTATCATACAAAAGTTTTACATTTAAAACGGGTGCCAATATTGGACCAAATATGTTTACATAACATTACGTCATTTTATTATGCCCAATTAACCTGTGCATAGCAGAATACTGCAGTAAAACTAATTACATGACAAACGAGGCTATCAATCAAGTCGAATGAAATGTAAACAATACTGTTTGGAAACGAACATACTTCCACCGTTTTTAATACCTTAAATCACTGTCCAAAGTTTTAGGGAAGACCCAGATTAAACGAAGGACTGTCATGTTGCTGTACTTAAGTGATAGCTTTCATTGAACGGAAAGAATAGGCACACTCCCGCATAAGTTCAAGAAACAGAAGCTATTCCAGCAATGGCCAGAGAGGGATTTCTCGAGCCGTTGTTTCAGGAATATGGTAATACTCTTGACACCTATTTTTGAAAACTGTACAGCTTGCACTTGAGGAAAAAATAGTGGCAGCACACCTGGCTAAATATAATATACTATTCAAAAAAAGTAGGGGATATTTGATTTTTAAGTGTTATTAAAGTCACCTAATGAAACTGACGAAGAAACAAATGGCAAAATGAAATGAAGTTAACATTCATCGATTTATTCCAAATGATCGTTAGACAAAGTAAGGCACAGACTGACCATTATAAGGGTAAAATGATACCCGGGGTCAAACAGCAAAGTTACCACAGCTTCACAACAAAGTCAGTAACGGGTAAATCCTCCTCTGTTTGCCAAACAAGCATTGATCCGACGTGGCATACTCCTAATGAGACGTCTAAGGTCATTTTGGTCCAGATTGTCCCATTCCTGTTGCAACACAGCAGCAAATTCTTGGACATTGGCAGGGCGTTGTTGACGTTGACGTAACCTCTGTCCAAGCATGTCCCAGACATGCTCGATGGGGGAGAGGTCGGGACTCAGTGCTGGCCAAGGTAATGTGGTGATGTTCTGTTGTTGGAGGTAACCTGTAACGATCCTGGCCCTGTGACATCTTACGTTGTCATCCTGGAAGATGAAACGGCGGCCATGACGTCGTGCGAACGGCACAACATGGACTGCCAAGATATTGTCCCAGTAGTACTGGCCTGTAACACGCCCTGCAACAACATGTAACAGAACCACCCCCAAATCGATCATGTCTGATGACGTTAACGTCTTGGAAGCGCTCGTTTCGACGACGCCACACCCTCCTACGTCTGTCCAAAAAATCAACAGTGAACCTTGACTCATCTGAAAACTTCACATTGCTCCAGCGTCGGTTATCCCAGCGTTGACGATCCCTACATCAACGACGTCTTGCCTGAATGTGATGATCTCTCAAACAAGGGATCACACGAGGACGTCGGGCGCGAAGGTGACCCCTATGCAGTCAATTCCGAATCGTCTGGCCACTCACTCTTACACCAGTGTCTGTTTGAAGACGAGCGCTGATCTGATTTGCTGTGATGACACGATTTCTCAAGGCCAAGGTACGGATAAATCGATCCTGGGCTTGAGTTGTCGCCCTTGGTCGACCTGAGCGCGGTCTGTCCTGTACACATTGTGTATTACGGTATCTGGACCATAGCCTGCTTATGACAGACTGAGAAACATTCATCGTCCGCGCCACAACCGCCTGTGTTGTGCTGATCTGTAGCATGCCAAGGGCACGTAACCTTTCATTTTGGGTAAGCCGACACATATCAAAATTTGTTTTCTGGTCACTAAAACAATTAAACTGATGTTTCCACCCTGGATTTCAATGCCACAATGACTGTAACATTCAAAGTCAGAGTCGTGCAAATCTTGGGTTGGACCCCCATGACGATCCCAAGCATCACCTGCATTCCATGCGGTAGCTATTGGTGCGTTTGGGCGTCACATGTAACTGGAAATGTTTCTTCTGTTAGGTTCTATGGTGACTTTTTTCATAGTCATTTGCATATTTTAGAATTATGCCCCCAAAATCAAATATCCCCTACTTTTTTTGAATAGTATATGAAAAACTAAATATATGAAAAATATTTGAATTTTGCACAAAAAAAACATAGACGCAAACATACACACTAGTCCTAGATACATAAAATCAAATAAAATGACTAAATAAATCAAGAAAAACACAGCTATGAATTGACTTTATTGCAGAGTTTTGAATTTCATTAGATCTAGTCAAATAGCTGGGTTCTAATTTTAAAATAGCATCATGCATCATGTCTTTAGGCCTGAAATGTTATCTAAATAATCAATTGGACATTAATTAACATATCCAGACCATAATAAACTCTCTACGTGAAGGCTAGCCTTCGATGTTGGCGGATTAAATTCCTATATGCCGCTCAATGGCCGTTGATAATTAAATCAATCAAGTGGATAATCGAGACTATGCTGTTTATATTAATGACTTGAGTAATGATGACCGAGGCTATGTGAATATGTCAAACGTTTTTTTCTCGGCTAATAGTGCATCAATTGGACTGAAATTTTCAGCAAATTACCTTTACACTATCTAGTTTTTAACTATTATAGTGAGAACTGCCATCTCTTTATCTTATCTCCCATAATGTAACTTTAAGTGCGAAATTTTCTTATATTCTTAGTGTGCGGCGGCGCACACTTAGGAAGATCTTGTGAAACACAGATGTGTCATGTCACACTGGATGAGAATAATGGCTTAGGCCAACATGAAAACAGTACCATTACATTAGCATATTTATAATTACATACATGGAAAGTGGGCCTTCTTATACATAAACATCTGAAATTGCAATGGTAAAATTGATTTTTTATTCAAGTAAATAACCGCTACAGGTAAGTTTTTACCATGGCGGAACGCCATGTTGTCTTCCACTCATTTGAAATTACAAGTAAATAGTCAATAAAACCCTTTTATTTATCTGTGCGTGCAATGGATTTTATCAGGCAGTTGTTTTCAATTATCAAGGAACCTCATTTCTGAACACAGGAACCTGACCTTCTATCCGTATACACCATACCGAACTAGACAATATATAATAATAAAAGAACAGGAATGCAATGCCTGTTGAAGCCTTGATTCTACCTGCTCTCGCTTCGGCCCCTTTTTTATACGTCCACATTCATAATGTGAACGGATTATGCCGTCGCTCCTGTCTGTGTGTTTGTGTGTATGTGTGTGTGTGTGTCTGTGGTTCGCCTACAGGGCACAATTCTTCATGGATTTTCTTCAAACTTGGTATACTTATTCCTTATACCCCAAGGAAGATCCCTATTGTTTTTGGTGCATGCCCGACCCCCGGGGGCAGAGCCACGCCCATTTCTAGTATTTGTTTGTTTGTCGTCTACAGGCCACATTTCTTAACTTATAATCTTGAAACTTTGCATATACATTCTTTGTACCCTAAGGAACATCCCTATTGTTTGGGGTGCATGCCCAACCCCCAGGGGCAGAGCCACGCCTATTTTCTTTTCGTGTGTCTTTGTGTCACCTACAGGGCGCAATTCTTACTGGATTTTCTTCAAACTTGGTATACGTATTCCTTATACCCCAAGGAAGATCTCTATTGTTTTTGGTGCATGCCCGACACCCAGGGGCAGAGCCAGGCCCATTTCTAGTATGTGTTTGTTTGTCGTCTACAGGCCAAATTTCTTAACTTATAATCTTGAAACTTTGCATACACATTCTTTGTACCCTAAGGAACATCCCTATCGTTTGGGGTGCATGCCCAACCCCCAGGGTCAGAACCACGCCCATTTTCTTTTCGTGTGTCTTTGTGTCGCCTGCAGGGCGCAATTCTTACTGGATTTTCTTCAAACTTTGTATACTTACTCTTTATACTCTAAGGATGATCCCTATCGTTCGGGGAGCATGCCCAACACCCAGGGGCAGAGCCACGCCCATTTTCTTTTTGTGTGTCCGTGTGTCGCCTACAGGCCGCAATTCTAACTGGATTTTCTTAAAACTTTGTATACTTACTCTTTACACCCTAAGGATGATCCGTATTGTTTTTGGTGCATGCCCGACCCCCAATGGCAGAGCCACGCCCATTCCTTGTATTTATTTGTTTGTCGTCTACAAGGGACATTTCTTAACGTATCATCTTGAAACTTTGAGTGCTTATTCTTTGTACCCTAAGGAACATTCCTATCATTTGGGGTGCATGCCCAGCCCCCAGGGGCAGAGTCACGCCCATTTTCTTTTTGTGTGTCGCCTACAGGCCACAATTCTTAATCGGTCATGTTGAAACTGAAAATACCTATTCCTTATACCCTAAAGATGACCCCTATTGTTTTTGGTGATTTCCTAACCCCCAGGGACAGAGCCATGCCCATTTTTACTCCGTGTCTGTGTGTGTTATCTACAGGCCACGATTCTTAATGGATCGTCTTTAAACTTGGGATATGTATTCCTTATAGCCTAAGGACGTCAACTGCATGTTCCGACTCACACAGGCAAGACACGCCCAATTTTTGTGTTTGTCGTTTACAGGCCACAATTCTGAATGAATCAGCTTGGTACTTGGCTTATAGCCTGAGGGCGTCCACTATTGATTTTGATGAATGTCCCGACCCCCAGGGACAGAGCCACGCCCACTTTTTGCCTTTAGCATTAGGAAGGCACAATTCTGAATGGATTATCTTGGTATACTTATTCCTTGTACTCTAAGGACGGCAACTATTGATGTTGGTGCAAGACCCTCAACGCCTAGCCTTCTTGACAAAGTACCATATCAATTAAAGCAGGAATGTGGACGTATATTTTAGCGTTAGCGCTATGTTTTTATAACAATTCGTAATGTCAGGCAATCTAAACCCTGCCAATTCACACAGATATGTTTTTTCTTCAATCTAGCCCTTTTATGTGACGTCCGCTCATGGAGTCAAGGATCAACGTCAACGAAGGAAAATAATGTAAATATTGAAAACATATGGCTGTGAATACTATGATATTGTTTTGTGTGGAGTATTTATGCAAATCAAAATGGCTAGATGGAAGAAAAAACATATCTGAATGAATTGGCAGAGGTTAGGTTGCCTGACATTACGAATCGTTGAAAAAAACGAGGCTTCAACAGGCATTGCATTCCTGTTCTTTTTTTTATTATATATTGTCTAGTTCGGTAGGGCCTATCCTATAGGCCTAGTCTATACATTACATACGGGTAGAAGGTCAGATTCCTGTGCTCTGAACAACCATGATTTCTTGCTCAAGAGTCAAATGTATAATCCTACCTGTCACAACAGGAGTACAAATCTTGTCTTTTTAAATCCCTATGAGCAAATATATCTAGACAATAAAAAGATAGGCTGGCACTGCCAGGCAGGATACGCCCACATTTTCGAGAGATGGATAGAGAACAAACAATACGGAAAGTGATTTTTCCTACATCATTAAGTCCTGTATTTCATACTGTATTGGGAGCAGCCATTTTGTTGGTCAGTTCCAGTCTGATATTCATGAAATTCGAAGTCGACAATGATTATGGTGTGACAGTACACAACCTAGAAATGTGACATTTTTCGTCAAAATCGGATAAGAATTGTGACCTGTACAGAGTCAACAACCATGATATACCATATCTTTACACTATTCGCGTACAAACGGCGACCATTTCGTCCGGCAATTTTGGTACCATTTTCACGAAATTCGAATAATTCAGGAAGTTACGATCCGATATGCGCAAATACCGAAAGGAACCAAGATCTTTGGGTTATAACCATGCATTTCAAGTTTCATCAAAATCGAATTAAAATTGTGACCTTTACAGGGTCCACAACCTTGATATACCATTTTTTAACAGTATTCACGTACAAACGGTGGCCATTTTGTATGGCAATTTTGGTCTGATTTTCCCGAAATTCGAACTCAACCTTCCTTACGGTGTAACGGTAATATAATCAAACGTTTTTTTAAATCGGATAATAATTGTGACCTCCAAGCTAAAAAAAAAGGCGATTTTGCGTATAATCAGGGGCCATAATTCAGGAAGTTACGATCCGATATGCGCAAATATCGAAAAGAAGCAAGATCTTTGGGTTATAACCTTGAATTTCAAGTTTCATCACAATCGAATCAAAATTGTGACCTCCACAGGGTCCACAACCTTGATATACCATTTTTTAACAGTATTCGCGTACAAACGGCGGCCATTTTGTATGGCAATTTTCGTCCGATTTTCCCGAAATTCGAACTCAACCTTCCTTACGGTGTAACGGTAATATAATCAAACGTTTTTTTAAATCGGATAATAATTGTTACCTCCAAGCTAAAAAAAAAGGCGATTTTGCGTATAATCAGGGGCCATAATTCAGGAAGTTACGATCCGATATGCGCAAATATCGAAAGGAAGCAAGATCTTTGGGTTATAACCTTGAATTTCAAGTTTCATCACAATCGAATCAAAATTGTGACCTCCACAGGGTCCACAACCTTGATATACCATTTTTTAACAGTATTCACGAACAAACGGCGGCCATTTTGTATGGCAATTTTCGTCCGATTTTCCCGAAATTTGAACTCAACCTTCCTTAGGGTGTAACGGTGATATAATCAAACGTTTTTTTAAATCGAATAATAATTGTGACCTCCAGAGGGACCACAAGCTAAAAAGGGTGATTTTTCGGACAATCAGGGGCCATAATTCAGGAAATTACATTCCGATAGCCGCAAATATCGAAAGGAACCAAGATCTTTGGGTTACAAACATGCATGTCAAGTTTCATCAAAATCGGTTCAAAATTGTGACCTCTATAGGGTCCACAAGCTAAAAACGTGATTTTTCGTACAATCAGGGGCCATAATCCATGAAGTTTTGATCCGATACATGCCAATATCGAAAGGAACCGAGATCTTTTGGGGATAAACCTATATTTCAAGTTTCGTCAAAATCGGATAAGAATTGTGACCTGTAGAGAGTCCACAAACAAATTGTGGACGGACGGACGTCCGGACGGACGTCCGGACGGACGTCCGGACGGACAGGGGCGACGACATAATACGTCCACATGAAAATGTGGGCGTATAAAAAGAAGAATTGGGCCTATACATGTGGTTCATGACTTCACTGACTTCAGATCGTCGTTTTTACCTTTTTCAGAACACACTTGTTTTGATTTTCACGAGTTTCCGCAAGATAAACGGACCCCTGTGCTCCTTTTCCAATGCTTTCTAAAAGCTGAAACAAAAAGCATATTTAGAATGATCATTAATGGTCCAATTAACCTATAATTTTGGACAAAAATAATATTCATTTTTATTTAAAAAATTAAAATATCTATCTACAGAAACAACAACTTACTTTGTAGTTCTCCATACTTGACAACATACAGCTATCTGTTATGCGCCTGCGCATTTCCAAGGAAGTAGGTTAAAATTAATCGGAATTAAACGGCCATACGTAAATCGGCTCACCACACAGGCACTTGAAGGGATTAAATTAAAACTTCTTACTACTGCTTGACTATATAGTACCGGTATTAGTATAATATACTATATAGTCAAGCAGTAGTAAGAAGTTTTATTTTAATCCCTTCAAGTGCCTGTGGTTCACCAGGGTTATTCTTCAAACAAAGGGACGTAATATTAATCCTTTTGTCATTTCTCAGATTTGTAATTAGGCCTATTTGCCCATGGCATTGACTTAGGCTTTTTGCTCAACATTCCGTTGCTTCCAACCTTTTTAGGCACAATGGGAACCACATTTGGCAATCTCCTCATCATAAATTTGTAGGGGGTTCACTGTTTATATATAGTTTTTTACTACGTGGATTTGAAGTTGACTCTGGTGAAAATCTTACTTACCTTACATTGATTGCTCAGCAGAAAGACACTTTACACCACCAATCCCAATCTGTTTCACAGAGAATTACATATCTCTGTCACAGATGACTGTCTTCAACACGTGCAACGACATCATGCAGCGTCAGTCATTGGCTCAATGGCATGTGCATTGTTTACATAATACGTAACTGCTTCGTGCAAAATGATGCCTTTTACTCATTTTAATATCCATATTTACACTATTAAATAGGAAATATTTTTTAACTACAAATACTTCAAGCGTCTTTATTTATTTTTCTTACACATCAAAAAAATGTTTTAGAATTTATTTTGTCGGAGGAAAAAAGTTAATACTGGGGACTCATTAAGTCGCGTCGATGTCATCCTCACCAGTGTTTGTAGCAGCCAAGCTAATATTCACTGCTGATCAGTGTGCCTTAATCCCTCCGCTGTAATAACATCAGTATTGCAAATTTTATCCCTTTTCTCCCATTCTCGATCAAAAAGTCAACCAAAAAATGCAGGAAGAAGGGAGAAAAAAATTAGTAGCACGATATACCCAAACCCCACCCAATTCTACCCCAATTCCCCAGTATCTCAATTCATATCACAAAACCTATATCGATATTTGCTAATAGCCTATACTATTTTTTTCTGTCAAATTGTCATTTTTGATTTAAAATTGTAGCTTTTTTGTGTCAGAATGTGATTTTCATTTAACAAAGTGAAAAATTGTCTATTTATAACTCGCACTACATTTGTCCATCATGAAATCAGCAGAAATAA
The DNA here is from genome assembly GCA_036850965.1 of Patella caerulea. Classification (NCBI taxonomy): domain Eukaryota; kingdom Metazoa; phylum Mollusca; class Gastropoda; family Patellidae; genus Patella; species Patella caerulea. Next base: position 39,354,730 of record JAZGQO010000001.1, on the reverse strand, counting down.
TTAGTAGTCCTAGTCCATTTAGTAACACGATAGAGCAATAAACTATAAGGCACCATTTTCTGGTTTTGGGTGGACAAATGGTTAGCGCGTTTGCACTGTATCATAAGGTCTGTCATTGAGTCAACTGGCATGGTTTTGATTCACGGTTGACAAGGTGAAGGAATGGGCCAGTCTGAGTTTCCTCCTTGAAATAATATTGATCCATGTTAGTCCCGAGTCGAGTTAACTTAAAACCCCCCTCAACACAAACTAGATAATTTTGTAACTAACATTTCAATGATTCACTTGCACATGAGCAGTGCAAACAAAACTTGAGTAGTGCAGTAGGGCAGTCTGGAGAAAACCCATGAAGTTTGGCAGGACACCCTACTCATGTACAAGTTTGGGATCGAAACCATGCCACTTAACTCTATGCCAGAAAGTGTGATCTAAAGCGCACACATTAGACCGTTCGGCCACCTCATTTGATATTTGAGTTTTAATACTTTTGACTGTCTTTTGCTTGTCTGTCTATTCCAGGTTAGTGGCTACCCAGGGCTGTCCCCGATGCCGAAATTTGGTATATAGGGGCAGCACAGACTGGGGAGTAACATATCTGGTGGCGATGTACTACCACCCCTAGGCTGATTTCAGTCCAAGGGTCAGTCAGGCAACCTCTTAGTATTAGATAGATAGCCTACATGTATTAAAACCCTGATAGCGTTAATAATTGGTAACTTATGAGAACAATGTGTGCTGCAATATTTGTATGACCCAAACATTTTTGTTCCAGACTTTATTGGAGACCATCCTGGCAAAACCATATGTAACATATAAATGTGTACTTTATGGAGACTTTACAGGTTTTCCATGAAATGTGATGTGACCACCTTATGGTTGGTATATTGTATTTCCCAGCAAATTAGAATGGTTTCCCAATTATGGAACTACCCCTATAAGGTCAAGTGAGGTAAGCAAGCCCAAAAAGGAACAAAATTATTATTATAAGTAGACTGAGGAGAAAAGAATTTGATAACAACAATTTTTTTAAAAACTTTATTAGACAAAAGCACAACAATAAATAATTGAGTAAAATCATGCCTACATCTTAATGCCTGGAAGATAGCTGTGTGTAAAGGATAATCAATAGCTTGCTACTTGCTAGCTCATCCTGACTAAATAAACAGCTCCATTCAGTCAATGCTGAAGGTCTAATTGTATAAATACAAAAAATTGAACCTACTTCTCACAACTAAAGATACCTTTCTGCGTACAAACTGGGTGATCTGATGATATATTTGGACTAAAAACATCTTAAAAATAATTGATTTATCATAATTTCGCTTCAAATTCTTCTCAAAACATTATTTTTTCGAGGGAATACCAATGCTACAAAAAGTCTATTAAAAGAAGTCATGTTTGTGTCACTTGACTTTGCTAACACGCTACCTAGCAACAGGTGCAAAACCGAGGACAATTCATTACATGCTGTGCATTTATCATAAATGTTGAAGCCTAATAAAATTCACAACCCACGTCTTTTACCATGGTTTTTATCTGAGAAACTGTTGTACGCTTAAGCTCTCAATCAAGTTTATCAACATATACATCAAACGCTTACTAACGCAGGGAGATCAGACACTCTTCGATTTCAATCTTTGCGTAGCTCATGCTACCTTTGGCATAGTGCGACCAGATATTCCTAATCGTACCCCCTAGTCAGAACTGTAACATTACTGAAATACATGTAACTTGATTGCAATTCTGTCTATTTGGGACGTTCCTGACTTGCCAGATAACGGCATGTAATTTATTTTTGAAGGAAGAAATAAATCTTAAAATTTATATTAAATTCTAATTATCAATGTTAACTAGACTCTTCTCAGAAGCAACATTTTAAGCAATAAATTCTTTATTTAGAGTCCTGATAAACCATTATTTAATGTAGGAGTTATTAGAGTAAGCTGTATTTATGCAAGTAGAGCTAATATTATACTAAACACTGATGTTGTTAAATATTATTTTATATATATATACACTTATGCTAATGATTATTTTATATATACAATTATAAATACAAAGCATGTAACATTCTTCAATTTCAGTAATCTGCATTGATTAATTTAAGTAATTAAAACAGTTAGTCTTAATTAGGCACAAAAGTTTGCATATTATGCATACACTACTAAAGGTACAATTATCCTATAAAAGCTTGATATATATATACGCCAAACCCTATTGATACAGAGGTTACTTCATGTGGTTTGCGAATAGTTTAAAGCACAAATGGCCTCGGTAAACATAAAATATGTTATAAATTTCAGGAAAATATAAGTGCCAATTGTTTTAAAAATAAAATGTAAAGAAAGAAATGAGGCAAGAGTGCACTAGATTACCGGTCATTTTTATTTTTTGACAAATATTAAAATACATGTAGTACTTCAGTATGCAACAGTATATTTTGCTCTTGCATTTACCAAGCCACAATATGACAATTTTATTGCATAAACCGGCATTTGTTTTGTCAATTATCCAAAGTCACGAGCAGAAGAAAATTTACCAAGTATTTACTTCATAAAGAAAGCAATGCATTTACAACCCTAAATAAATCAGAGAGGAACAAGTCATAATAAAATGCACAATAAGAGAATATTAATTCCAGCATGCTTTGTCATATTTTGATTGGCTATAGCATTCAATACATCATACAATAATAACAATACAGCTATAAATTAAGATTAGGAATATATACAATACAATTTCATTCATACATACTGGTACACAATACACATTCTAAATATATTATATATCATGGCATAAACATAAATCACATGTATCATAGAAGAACATGTAATATATTATGAAGTTTATTGATATTCTACTGTGTGTATTATGTATACCAATGTAAATAACCATTGATTACTTATTATGTGGTTTCTAGTTTACTAATATCTAAAATTCATATTGAAGTAAAATATGTATATAACTTGTCAATGCCATGTACTATTCAATAGATATTTGATTAAACACATTCTTGATCCTACAAACAATGTGACTTGTCTAGTATCCTTATGTTCACTAAATGTTGATTACGCTGAACAATATAAAGAATAATTACATGTCTGAATTGTCTATCTAAGTACTTGCTTAATTATTTAAATATACATGTAATGCACATCTATGGATTGTAAATATTCACAGATGAGCACTTCTTATGAAATGTCTCAACTGCAAGAATCATAAGTAACCAAACCAGAGGGTCAATCAATGGCCTTAATTACATGAAGTAACTTTTGGATAAAGTTTAAACTGATGATCAAAAACACCAACATGTATATAGCATTGAAAACATTGCTTCAGGATATTTATTCTGATTTGTGTTATTATAAAAAAATGCAAGCATTTCAACTTAGCAATGCCTTAGAAAATAATATTACACCTTGACTAATATTTAAAATACTTTGGGATAGTTTCTTTTCATCCTCAGTATATAAACAGATTTCTAAGTTAAAAATTTCTTATTATACTTTATTTCTATACTTTTAACAATGCTCTTAGTAAATATTGGAACTTGATTGCACGTTTTAAAATGTGTGAAAATTGTGTTTAACTTAAATCTAATTCATCTACACAAAATTTAATAATCTAACCACATCATTGCACAGTAATTTTTTGATTTATACATATTTAAAAATGCACGACACTTTAATCATCATAAGCAGCCTCAGAATTATCAATCTTCAAATCAAAAGCTATGAGGGAATTATATACAATACTCAAACTAAAAACATACTTTCATATCCTATGTACAATTATTAAAAAATCATCATTCAACAATTATGTCAAAGTTTAAAATAAGCATGTTCATTCTGTTAAAGATCATAATTAAATGAGAACTTATGTCATGATTTAGTTGTATGTACAATAATAATATGTCTTAAAAATTAAAACAAAATTCACAAAAAATTATGACTATTTGATTAAGGGACAGAAACAAAAAGTTGCGTTTTCTTACTTTTTTGTCTGGGCATTTTAGATTAAAAACGATATTATGCAAATTCGTTATTAGTTTCAAGATAGGATTATGAGGTAAGGTGTAAATAGGAATCCTGAATCCTTAAAGCTATCATATATTTATTCGATATAAAAGCATTCATATTCTGTAGCATTCCATTAACAAACTGGTACATAGTATTACGTAAATTGATGCGATAAAGTGTGAGTTTCACTACAGCTTTAACAATTACTAAATTCAAATTTAAATTATGCCACAATTAATTACTTAAAAGATAAAATAATAAAATTAATTACCCATATGTAGGCCTGAAGGGCTGTATATTATACCCCTCAAATTTTTATCAGTAATAATAAACAATTAGAGACTTGTCATGATTGTCTCTTTAATTTTTAGACAATTCATAAAAATTTATTTTGTAAATAAATACAAGTAGTTTGTGTATGTAAAACTTTAATAACAATAACAGTGACATGTATATTAACAAATGAAGTTTTTGACATGAGGAATTTCAGCACTAAAAACGTGAATATCAATTCATTCTATCAGCATAATCAAATGACGGCATTAAATGTGAATCTGACAGAGAAGGTATGAAGACACCTTCACTAAGGTGTTTTGCATACAAATGGTGGTGATCCCTTCATATATCTTTTGTCAAGATATTGCTCATAGCAGATTTTCAATGTATAGTACGATATATAGTGGTATCTCCATTTGATAATATTGTACAAATTAAAATAAAATCTTTGGTATGTACCACCATGATTACTGCCATCTATTTTTGTGGTTATATAATTTTATGACATACAAAAAAAATATTCTGGTTCTTAGAATATCTTTCATGTTCCAAATGATCTACCTCATGTTAAATATCTAAAAAAGCTAAATTCAAATTAAATAGTTTTTGTCACAGTCTATAGATCAATGCACTGATTGTATAGTTCTACTGTTAACGCGGCATCTTCCATCTCCATGGAGTATCATTTAAGTAATCTCTAGTAGTTCGCAAGATAATTATCATCAGTGAAAGAATAGACTTAAGTACTAGTCAATTACCATTGTCCAGTATCACTTATGATTTTCATAGTAGTAGTATCTGGGAACCAGCATATTTTTTTTTTTTTACATTGTCTTAAAATCGAAACCTATTATTATGTGTATCAAAATTATTTTACAACCACAAAAAGTATCCTTATATATTACATACTTTTAAGACATCTATTAAGCTGGGTATTTGTTAGATATAGTATATTTATTATTCGTGATCAGGTTTTATAACATTAGCATCACCAAACAAATTGTAATTTCTAATACATAGATATTCAGTTGAATAAATAAATACATGTACACAATCACCACAAATAGATATATATGAAACTCAATTTTTTGTATTAAGCATAGCAGTCTTTTAATAAAATGATGAATTATACTTCAATATGACCACATAGATTTCTTCACTACTGAATATAGTTTAGTCAAGCAATTTGTTTCAGTTTATATTGTCATTCACAGCACAAAAAGACTTGTAAAATGTCTCTGAGTCAATATCTCCATGTAGCTATTCATATTAAACGATACAATATTATATAAATCAGTAACACACCATAATTGCACAAATACATGAAAGAAAAGTACTGAAAAATTTGTTCACATCTCACATGGAATCTTCTTTGATTACTAATTTCCATAACTTATCTTTAATAAAGTTATAACTGCAGACTTACGTTCAACTGGAAATTGAAGAAAGTCATCTTTGATAGTATCAAATTTTCTATTATTTATGGCATCTCATTTACTCCCCAAAACATTTTGTCACAGAGCTACATAAATGTGATGGAGTGGTCTCCGAATTCGAGACACCTATAAATCAACTTCCACACGTTTTCGTACACCACGAGGTTTGATTTTCTCAGATCTTTGCCACAATGTTTCCTCATTGTCATGATCTTTAAAATTACTTAAATAATTTAAAATAGCATCCTTTCTCTTGATGTCGTAGTTACTGAAAATAAGAAAGCATAATTCTTTAGAATATTCATTGTTAATTGAAGATGCACGATTGCAAGAGGTAACGTTGTACTGATACAGGTGTTACTAAGAAGGTTTTAGAATTGGACTGAAGCAATAACAACAGTATTCTGTAACTCAAGAACTGAGAGAAAAATATGGCTTAAAGTTCACTCAACACTGACATGGTCCTTTTTGGACTAACATGTGGAATAATTCACTTGTCTACAGGTGTCTTTAGAAGTGGGAGTAAACTGGCTTACCAAGTAATTAGAGAAAATTCATGAAGTTAAACAGGCGACTCTCAATCCTTGTATAGTACAAACCTTAGCTCAAACGCATCACATGAATTATCAACATGCCTTAATGAATCGAAAGTATTATAAAAGTATCTTCAACAGTTTCTGAGATATGCTCCAGAATAATAATCATATACCAAAAACTCAAATGTGTAGTAAAATTCAAAAATCTTTCAACAGAACTAATATCACTGGTTTATGCGTGTAAAAAGTTTTAGAAAGATATCTTGAATGGTTTATGAGATAGATATGCTCCGAAAACAAAATTGTACACCAAAAACTAAGTCAAAATTTGTTTTCAAGAAAACACAATAAATATAAATCCCAGAAATTCCTAAAGGCACAACTTCAGTAAGAGGTATATGTGTGTAGAAAGTTTTAAAAAGATATCTTGAATGGTTTATGAGATGGACTGGAAATCAAAGATATAATTTTTAACCTTGGCTGCAAAATAAACGAAAAGAATACAGAAGAAGGAAAATTACACTAATCAAACCTACCATTTCTTAAAGCGTCTCATACTATCTAATATATTAAATAACTGCCATCTCTTGGCAAAGTTGATGCTACCATCCGGTAACAGATTCTGATTGCCAATATTTATAAATGTCAAATCTTGTAGAATTAACCCCAGATAAGGTATACAGGGTGGTTCTGTTTCAGATAATGCCAGTCTGTATGCTCGAAATGATGAAGAACTATCAATCAATAAACAGAACTCTTTCAATGCCTGAAAAACAAATTACATTTCAATAAATACATTTGTTTATGTGCATTTAAACATACATTATGCAAGAGTTAAATCTGCAAGTCTTTATTTAGGCTTGAGATATTATATTAATTATCAATTAGACCTTTATTTACATGACAAGCTCATAATAAACTCTGTAAACCCTCAGATGACTTGGATTTATAAATCAATAAATGGCGGACCAAGCTAACGTTTACTGGTATTGACGTCATTGACCAGCTGGTGGTGAAAGGCCTGCCAAGTGAGGGTACCATAGTCATTGAGAATGTTACTTAATAATCAAGAATATGTGGTTGGAGTTATCGCCTGTCAATCAAATGATTGGCAATTCTCAAAGACAGTGCGGACACAGATGATGCTTATTTCTAGTCAAAATTTTTGATAGTGACAACTCTGTTCAGAATAAAGTAACATAGCTGTAATTTTCAACACTTTCTTCATTTATCATCTAATTTTGAATTAATATAACAAGAAAGGCTAACTCTTAAGTCAATGGTAAGACAAACATACATTAACTATCATATTGAACCATACTATCATTTTGAATCGTTTTTTTGTACAATGTGTAGGGAGTGAATTTTCCCTGGACAGTAGTAATCCTGCTAAGAAATCCAATTATCAAGAGATCTTTAATGTACACTATCACTTTGTACATTGGGCGTCTGCTTTCTGCCCTGAAAGATCAAGAAACAATTTCCTTGCTAAGCCACTAACATATTATATCCTTAGTTCATCATACAAACTAACAATTTTTTTGATGAACCTTTTATGAGTTAATTGATTATATCCGCTGCTTTGACATTCTTGCTTGATTGAAGCACGACAAAGAAAACCTGTCGAACACTGTCAAAGGTGACAATTGTTTTAACTCATATAAGTTACCTCTAAGTTTTGTTTCTGCCATTCTAATCGTCTAACAGGAGCTGAATCTAAAGCTGATAATACAGCTAGGTATGAATTAAAATTACTCAGTTTACGTAAATGCTGAAAATACAAAATATTATTTAATCACAGGTTTGACAACCCTAATTTGAATAAAATATAACAAAGACTGTGTTATTTTGATTGTCTATAAAAAGAATGCAGATATTACAGACTGATATGTCAAGTTACAACAACAAACATTTATCATTGGTTGTATTGAGAACAAAGGTACAAAATGAGGGTTCATAGTCAAAAAATGAAATCAGTAACTCCATGATCCTTACCCTCATAATTTTGATAAATTTCATTAAGTATTTTTCCCGTTCTTTAGGGTCATTTTGTTCTAATATTCGTGTTCTACACCAGTATGACATATTGTTAAAATGTTCTGTGAAAAAAGTTAAATTTGGACTCAATTCCTCTGACTGTTCTTTAGCCCATAATAATACTTCGGGTATCTGGAAATAAAATAAAAATAAACTTTAAATATATTGCCAATAGTGGATAAGTATTACTATTGCTTACTTATTCTCTTGTAGACTCTCGCTAAGTTTGTCGTTAATTCTCAACGCAAAACTTTGTGCATCAAAGTTGGTTTGCCTGTCAGGTAAGAAATCCAGAATGCATCAATTAGTTTCTTGGCACACAAATACCTAAATTAGTTTCTTGGCACAATACTTACCTCAATTTTCTGAAATAATTCAGCATCCATTAATGTCATCTGTTCAGCAATATCATGTGACTTAAAACTCAACAAATCAACAACTGGCCTTAACAAAAAAATACAGGAATCAACATAGAAAATAAATTTCATTCTAAAATTATATATAGATTTCAAATAAATTTTGAGAACTTTGAAGAAAAACTTTCTGATATCAAAATCATATAAATACAATAAAGGAAGGTTTAAACTTTTTTTCAGCATTTGATAACTTCACTGTACTGTTGCTCTTTGCTTCAATATGGTTCAATTAAAATAATTTGTGCACCTGTGTAAATGTATTGTGCAAGTGCAGCACATTTGGCCACTGATCACACAAGTGAGTCAGACATAGTACTCTTTCATCTGACACCAAAGCAAGAAGGGATCAAAGCAATAATCGTACTGGTGGCAAATTCTGAGAGAGGAATATGAATCCAAACTTTACCAAGCTACACTGATTGTTACAGAAATTTAGTATGATACATCACAACAAAATCTTACTCTGGTAAAAATACTTACGTGGAACTGAGTGTGACATTTTGTGATATAGGACCACCAAAATGTACAGCCTCCTGTATTGTATCACGATGTTCACATTTCTCTAATGCTTTCCGACGCAAAATCCTAGCTAGAACTAAGTCATTTTGACACAATAATTCATAAACTAGATCCATCAGTCTTTTTATAATCTCATCATCCAGTTCCATAACTCTGTAAAATAAAATAAACAAGTAATAAGACATATCGATTAAAATAGCATTTTGAAGCATCAAAATTACCAGTATATACACAAATATTTTAATTTTTACTTACCCCAATTCATCAATAACTCTAATGAGAAGAGAGAAGGCGTTTTTAGCCAATCGTACTTTATTATCGGCAGCATGTTGAAACTTATAAAATCTGTATAATAATTTTTCTATTAGTTCTTTTGGTGTTATAAATGTACGATATGTCGTCAAAAATGCTTCTTGATAGATGAATTCTGTAAAAGAGAAATAAATATCGGAATAAATATCAGGACAAATTAAAATCATTTTATGGAATAACTTATGGTTAAAAAAGCAAAGCTTTCCAAAATCTAAGAATACTTTTATACATGATGGTCAGTTACAGAGGTTATCAAGTACAAAATCCTGAGAATTATTTTGGGGGGTATTTCTAAAATAATGCAATGTAATTCAATTCCTATTATGTGCAATATGGAAGTCAATTTAACTAGGACAGTAAATGAATCACAATCACAGGCTAATTAATGTACACGTAGATTGCAAAGAAGAAATCTGTGAGACCTTACTGATTTTTTGGACTAAATGCATTTCTTGGCAAAGGCAACATTTTCAGTAAAAGAATAACCTTTATAAATATTTTGTATACATTGTTAAATACTATGTTTAGCTCGAAACTTTACACTTGTATAATACAAACATTAGATTTATTCAAGTCTCGGTTCAAAAATACAATCCTAACATTTAATAAACATCAATTCTGTAAGAACATAAGAGTGTTTTTCACCCCAGGTCTTCCAAATATGCTGAGGAGTATTCATAACAGAACAGATTTTCAGAATTAAATCCATACATGTTAAATATAGGGAATTGATTCCCAATAGGAGAAGCAAAGAAATCAAATGAAAGTTGTGCTGTGAAAAATAGCCTGTGAAGGTGCATGTGTTTTAAAATTAAATCGAATGTAGCGTGATCACATCTCCTTATTAAATTCCTCTTAAAATGAATAAACAAAATGCAGTAAAAAAAAAAAAAAGAGGAAAATAAATCAAAATAACTCATGCTTGTTATTCACAACGTCAATAGCTCATGCTTCTACATCTAATATTGTAAATTGATTTAACTAATTTGATAATCCACATCTTCTTTACATGTCCTTTACAAAATACAACAAATTTGCAATGATTATAGAGCAGAATTTATAATTCTAACTCGTAATCTAGTAATGCTGGTGCCAATATGCTTACTCCAATATTATGCTTAAAAAATAAACAGAGCGTATTTAAAGATTGCAAATAAATTTTATTTCTAAACATATCAGTCTGCAGACAGTATAACAATTGCTTCAATACCCTTCTTTGGTTTTTTCATCGTATATAAATCATATACTTAGTTGCCTGAAACACTTGTTTGTTTGCAAAATTGAAAAAAATATTCAATCCTGAACCATATGTTTCGCATTATTTTCCATTGGGTTACATAGTAAGAGTAGACTGGTTGTCATGGAGTATTGTTTAATCTCAAAGGTATGGTTCATCAACTATTTGATAATTACTCTGTCATGTTGCTTAAATTATGATTTAAATCAATTTTAAATTTCAACATTGACCACCCTAGAAATATTTTTACATGTGTAAATAACCAATTCAAAGTCAAAATAAATAAGTAAGAAGTTACATGTGCTGAAGTAAACATAAAATCAACACAAGCATTACTCGGTTAAGAATTAAATTGATGTTGGGAATTCTGCTCCATACACGGAAACACTACATACAGCTCTATTTTCTATGTAACCGTCCAAAAACAAAACATTATTTTTTCACGTCTGATACTAACAACATCAACACATAAAGACACATATAAAATGAACGACATATGAGATGGTACATGTATGAAGTGACTTTTCTTATTTTGGGTATCTGTAATCTAACAAACTAAAAATCCAATTATCACATAACAGATGCTTAAATAAATTTTCAGAGACATACTTCTTGTTTTTGGAAATAATTCCAATCATCTTGTTTTTCTCAGACTTTTAAAAACTTAATTCAAAAAAACCCCTAATCCCTCCATATTACATAAAATGTTAGTGTAATCTAAGAAGGTAATTCAACTCTAAATATATATGTTACAGTTAGCCTTCTGCACAGGATCAAAATAAAAACACTAAATATTCAAAAAGTATACAAATTTCATTTCTGTGTTAGTATAATAATAATAAAAAACTTAAAAAAGAAATAAAAAATAATATATGACAGTAAAACATCTGACTGAAATAAGAAAAGCCAGGCATAAATATGTACACATAAAATCATAGAAATACATTCGCAACATGTAATACTAATTGCTCACAATTTAAGAATGATCTGCCCATAACCTTCAAATGATCGCTTCCCTGGATTCAACTGAGCATATTTTCATTTCAGTATATTTTTGTCAACTTTTGATTGCATGACCACATGCATAAATAAATCTGTGTCCCACAAAAAAAACAGCTTGAGCTATATTCTAAGAAATATACTCTAGACTTAAGATGATGCCCAGTTGAATCATGGGCAATAATGAATTGTTGTCAGGTGTAAAAAAAGACTATGATGATGATAAAGCATTTGACAGAAAAACCTTAAAATATTTTGGGATCCTCTTTAAATGTATTTCTATGATATAACAACAGACAATGATGGAAGGGAGATTACTCTGTTCTTACCTTCTTCATTTACATGTAAATCTCCCACAGAGCCTTGAGATAATAAAATGGAAAGTGTTCACAGAAAGATAGATAAAAGAAAATCCAGTCTTTAGAAGCGATTTGACTAGTCATGAGTTGATATGGGTCACAGAGTAATTTTAGTTTACCCATAAGATAAACCCACAACGTAATTTTCGCTCTGACTACTGACAAACTGAAGTAGGTTAAAAAAAACTTTTCTTTGGATACATTATTCAAACAGATATGTTCAACGAATCAAGTCCACTGTATTTTAGAATTTCAGGTAAATTATTTCAAAATAAGTTTGCTAGATTAGTCTGTAAAATGGCACTTTTATTCTGCCATTTTCATTCGTTCAATAACATATACTACTACATTTGCTGACTGCTCATTTGAGCTTCTACATCTTTCAACGTTTGAATGTTCTTATATGGACACAAAATCTATGATAAAGATCTGCTTAAGACTTTGTGACTGTTTATTTGTAAATAGATTTGCATAGTTTGTTCAATACAATCTTTGTCTATGATCTATCCACATGCATGTTAGCTACTGTTTTCACAAGCAGGTCTACTTTGCAAGTGCTCTTAATACACAAAACCATATGGTTCATGTATTTACATGATGTATCCAAATCCCCAATAGAGCCTCCTGTAGTAACATTTTGTCAACAAAGTACTTCAATCATTATCAGACTAATATATGGTAATTTTTATTTTTAACTTACAAGAGGGAACAGAAATTGTAATATATCCTGGTCTGAGTGAGACATTCTAGCCAGATGATCAGTGTCCTACTCTCAACCATACAAATACTTTTTCTGCATCAACAGGGTTGATGTAAAATGCATATGCTATGCAGTATGCTATGAGGGAAATTTTGCATGAACAACAGTGCTACACCCTACTCTTCTTTTGATTTTCAACTATCATGGGATACAACTGGCACTGTCACTCTATACGTAAGTTTTAAATTTGTAAACATGCTGCAGCAGACGGTCAAATGTATTCTGGAGTCCTGATTATCATTAAGCTACATAAGTTTTATATCAACTCAGTATTAACATTTAATTAATCTCCAATCCAACTAAACAAATGAGTATAAGGTTACTTAAGTATAACAATGAATTTATGAAATTAAATGAGGTTATGTTCTTGATTATGCATGATCTACATGCAATTTTACTCAAAGTAAGGCTATAAAAAATTTTGATAGAAATTTCAAAAGATCGGTTGCCAGGCAACGAAACATATGCCCACAGCAGCTAAATCGTCCGGGCAGTCAACAAGGGTTGTCACATATTTTTACTTTTTTTGGTAATGAAACATTTCTAATACACTAAAATCTGATTAAGAGTAACAACTCATTATGTAATTAGCAGAAAATCATTAGAATTTGCTTTTTATAAAGTTTTGCCCCACATTAACAATTAGTATATTAAACATTTAGCTGTTCAGTTATCAAAATTCAGTGAAAATCAAAATACTTGTTTGTTTTAACACCTTAAACTCTGTTGTGTATCAATCTGAAGTCAATCGGATGATAAGTTTGGCATCTATAGCGTGACAAGGATTTTGAAGTGATCAAGGGAGATAACTCCGTAAGTAATTATTTGAAATCACTGAAAATCAGTAGGCTTCTTCGTCTCATGACCTTAAACAGTGTGTGTAAATTTAAAGTCAATCAGATATTAACTTTGGCCTCTAGAGCGTCCACAGGATTTTTTGATGTGATCAAGGGCCATAACTCTGGCAATAATTATCAAAGAACGCTGAAAATCAATAAGCTTCTTCGTCTTATGACCTTAAACACTGTGTATAAATCTAAAGTCAATCGGATATTAACTTTAGCTTTTAGAGCGTCCACAAGATTTTTTGAAGTGATCAAGGGCAATAACTCTGGCACTAATTATTGGAAATCGCTGAAAATCAATAGGCTTCTTCGTCTAATGACCTTTAACACTGTGTATAAATCTAAAGTCAATCGGTTATTAACTTTGGCTTTTAGAGTGTCTTCAAGATTTTTTGAAGTGATCAAGGGTCATAACTCTGGCACTAATTATCGGAAATCAGCTTCTTCGTCTTATGACCTTAAACACTGTGTATAAATTTAAAGTCAATCGGATATTAACTTTGGCTTTTAGAGCGTCCACAAGATTTTTTGAATTGATCAAGGGCAATAACTCTGGCACTAATTATTTAGAGCGTCCACAAGATTTTTTGAAGTGATCAAGGGTCATAACTCTGGCACTAATTATCGGAAATTGCTGAAAATCGATAGGATTCTTCGTCTTATGACCTTAAACACTGTGTATAAATTTAAAGCCAATCGAATATTAACTTTGGCCTCTAGAGCGTCCAGAAGATTTTTTGAAGTGATCAAGGGCCATAACTCTGGTAGTTATTATCAGAAATCGCTGAAAAACAATAGGCTTCTTCGTCTCATGCCCTTAAACACTGTGTATAAATTTAAAGTCAATCGGATATTAACTTTAGCCTCTAGAGCGTCCACAATTGCTTGTGGACGCCGGCCGGCCGGACGGGGGCGACGACAATATACGACCACATTTCAATGTGGGCGTATAAAAATGCACTTTAAATTCAAGAGTTTTATTGTTTTAAATTATTGTCTAAAACATTCTAAGGAACAGTGAAATGAACAGGAAGCTTGTTATAACTGAATGATTTGCTTCTATTTTCTAAAAAGATTCATGAACACTATAAAATGTCTGTAATGCAAATCGATTGGTAAATAGTGAATTGATGTGAACGAAACATTGTTGATGCACAATGGCTTATAGTTTTCACTGTTCCTTGACTAAAATTTTACTTACTTTTTAAATAAAGGGAACAACCATTTTTTTCTAATAATTTAAATTCAAAACCAGAAATTATCCAAGAAAAGATTTGAAGTTGTATGAAGTCACTGTTATCATAGTGAGATTTACTCGGTCAACAGTTATATATTTTAAATGATTTAATGATGGTTCCCCTCAGAAACATAATGCGATTAAATACTACTCTACATATTTTTTTTTAACTATATTATACTATATTGCTAATACTATCATATCGTGATAACTACTATAAGGAAACAGATATAACCACTATATGAAAAGCTCTTTTGCCCAAAAAACTATACTTCAATTGCTAAAAAAAAAACCCACGCAAATCAAAACTTGTCTATAATTATTTTTTAAAAGGAGTGTCGCTGTTCCCCCTCCCTACTTCTCATACCGATACAAGATTTAATCATTTGACCTTTGGTGTTTTAAAATATCACTGACAGTTCTTTCCCAAATTTGAAATGAAGTTAATAGTGGTTTGGGAAAGAGGAATTCATATACTTATACAATACTGGTTTATTTCATAATATTTTTCATCTGGATTAGCGACCATTTGATTACTTTTAGAACTTATAATAGTGAATTAACCAATATTGTCGTACAGTAGTTAAATATCAGTATATTTTAAACCTGACCGAGGGAAAGAGGATTATAAAGTAAAAGTAGACTGACCTGATTTACCAGCAGCTGTAGCATGAACAACCAGAGCATCAACCATTCCACCTCTAATTGCTGGACCATCTTCTCCCTATCAAAAAACATACACTTATCATTCTCAAAATCACAATATTTTTATATAATCCTTATCTAACACAAGACATAAATAACCATCCTAACCTAAACTCGCACAAGATATCACACTATATCTAGATGAAACATCTAATGTGTGGATTCAAATTTAATTTTTTTCTAAAGAATTTGAAAAGGATGTCATTAATTTTGAAAAGGTATTTCAAGCTTTGAGAAGAATATATAATCAATCTGCAGACCTCCTTTTTACGAATCAGTTGATCCGAAACATCAATGTCATCTAAAGGTTTTGGTTCACCAAATGCTGAATCTGTGTCTTTCTGTATATCAGAATCTGATTTGGATTCTTCTAATTGTTCCGGTAATATTGATTGAACATTCATATCAGCGGGTGCAGATGCCCTCTTTAAATCTCTGAAAAGATGAATAATATATTTCAAAAAAAGAATCTGTAAGGATTAAAAAATCATAGTGAAGCTTAGTGAGACATGGAACAAGGTCCAATTATTACTTGCTGTTTACTTTGCTACCAGACTGGTATGGTAATTCTTCTTTTTAACTACACCTAAGCAATGAATAGAGGTCTGTTCATATATTTTACTGAAACTGCTGTAGTCCCAAAACTAGAAATGAAGATATAAGTACACGAAATAAGTAGAACTGTTCAAAGAGTGAAATCTTTGTATGATACAAAACTGGGGTTTCACTTCTTTTTTAGTTTTCGACAAGGATTATAATTAAGCTTTTATAAAGTGGATGAGGTTATTAGACCCAATATCAGTGTTATAGTGAAGTCCTGGTATACCTCGAATATAGACAACTTACATATCAGTTACATGTACTGCTGGGTCAGTAGCAGACGCTTCAACTAAACTTGCTGTTTTATCTCTTAAATCGTTGGCTGATGTATCTGATAAACTTGATACAATGGAACCTTGACTCTGACGATTTAAATACTGAAAATGAAACATATTGTTGATGTTGAACATCAGATAAAACACATCATTGACCAGCAATGATTACATACAGATTTTCAAAAGGTGGTTTTCAAGTTTTCTTTGGCAACAAAAAGGTGAGTCAGAATTCAGATAGCGGGTATCATTGTGATTTGCAAAGTCTGAAAATAGAATCTCACAAACTATGGACCAATGTTTCCACAAAAAAGGCAGTAATTCTGCCAAATACATGTATTACACCTACTGTCAGGTTTGGAAACAAAATCTCAAACTTTGACCTGAAAAGCATTTTTACTATGTTTTGATGACAGGGCCAGTAACTCGGAAACAAGATTTATCAATGAAGGAAAATGAAGCCTATATTGAATCACATATGCACAGATGTTATGCTTGGTCAAATATTGTATAGAATGATTAATGTAGATGATATTGTTAAAAGTTTTAGAAATCCATTCTCATGATCAAAAAAACTCCCCAAATCCATACCATTACCTTTTTAGTTTTCATTGGTAAAGCCGGTAATCCTAGGAAACGATCAGGTGATCCACTGCTGAATGACGTATCAGAACTAAAGTTAGAAATATCTGATATCACACTGATCGTGTTGGATCGTGGGTACTGAAACAGCTCCAACTGGTGTTGATGCCACTGACTTTCGTAGAAATTGATGGAGTGGCGGGAAATGGTCTCCAAGGCAGACGGCTGAGTGTATGATCCCACCATTTGCATGTAGGCATGGACTGCAAAATTATTAACTGTGAAAATAGGGAATAACAAGAGGATGATGGACGAAGCGCATACAAACATATATAGAAGCATTAAGCATATATATAAAGACAGATAATGTTGCATGTATTCAAACCAATTTTTGTTACACTATCATCATGTAATCACCACTGTGTGAATTTTATAGTAACAATAGCACTCGGCACTAAAAAATCTTTTTCATCAAAATATTAATTGATTAATATCAAGGTTTTTTTTATTCTTTCTTGTTATTTATTTTGTGGACATCATTCTTGTTCACTATGAATCAGTTTTGAATACAGCCATATTATTATATAGACAAATCGCATATATTATTGGCTAAAAGATGTATTTCTTTCTGTTCCAAATGACACTTACAACTTTTATATTCAACTGAAAGTATGGTTATTCAATTAATAAATAGGGAAAATAATGTAAAATTTCAAAATGTATAAGAGACATTACAGCATAGAAAGAAGGACTCATGGTAGGCATGGCAAGATATATTTAAATTATGTATAATGGCTTTACTTCAAATTCAATTGCTTTAAAGTGTATAAAAATTATAAAAAAAAATAATAATAACATTTTTTATTTCATAAAATTTTATCTATTAGGTGCTATATATTTGTAATTAGAGTATTAGAGTCAAAGAAATACATCTTCAAGAACAAAGGCTATATTAACTTAGAATTTAAATCTATTTCAAATGTTTACACAGTAGTCTAAAACTAGTGTACAAATTCCAGAAAAAAATTGGGATACAATTTGCAATTTATATACTTTCAAATTTTAAAATATTTTGCCAAAGTAAAAAGACTTGATTTATTCTTTACTTCAGTAGACAATTAAGCTTAAACTTTACCATCATCAGACTCTGGATTGATTTTTGAAAATTACACACTACTATTAAGTACAAGTTTGATAGTATGAGTGTCTCATGTATGGATTTGGATGAAAATAATTTCAAACTCTAACATCAACAGCAATATTTTTTTCTGAAATATTGAACTACACTATATAGATACAATGTAAGTTCTCATGCACATAATAGCAGAAATATATATATATTAAAACTAGAAATATTCCATTCTTAAATAAAATAAAGCTTTGATTTAAATTAATATTGATAAACAATCTTATATGCTGATTAGATGTGGTAAGCTTACAATATTCTATGCTAATCATAGAAAAGAGTTATGAATTTTCTATTAAGTTAGAAGTAAAAATAGATGATAATATTGAAGAGAAATGCCATGTGCACCTGTTCGAAGACAGAGAAGAGCAGCCTCTAGCGTGAAAGCAGATTATACTTTTGTAATGGACTGTATGATGATATATAATATAATGAAGTGAATAATGAGCAATTCTGAAATCAATCTTTTAACATGTTAAATCTCAATGTGACAATTTGAAAATTATAAGCTATTTGAGAAAACTTGTTCAAATTGTTTACTTAATATTTTTCCATTTATAATTCAAATTTAAAGAGGTGTTATCATTTTGATAATGGAAACAACTAATTATTCATAACATTGTTTTCAAAATATCTTCTTTTTATTGAAAATCCCATGGAGTGAATGGACCTCCTACTTATAAAAGATTTGTATTTTTCAAAAGCATTAATGGAAATCTTTTACCACCATTCACGTCCAGATTTTCAAAGTGATAAAGCCTCTTTAAATTAAATATTTACAATCTTGAAACTTTACTTTTAACAATTAGGCTTAAACTAGAACTGTATGAAGCATGGCCATTTTATCTTTACTTACTGTGCTTTAACTTTGGAGGAAGTGGTGGGGGTTGTCCCCCTTTCTGTAAACTCTCTAAACTAGAATGACTAGTTGCCGAAGAGAATGTCTCGGAGCTGGAATATGTCTCTGTGGAGCTTGTTCGATCTGTTGAGAACGATGCAGAACTGCTTGATTTTTGCTGTGTCTGTACATGAGATTGTACAGACTGAGACGCTGACTGCGAAGAATGCGAGGATTGAGTACTTCCACACGAAGATGTGGATATTCGATTAACGATAGTTCTAGATGAGGACACAGAGCTAACACTAGTGCACACTTGAATAGCTGTTCCGTCAAATGGAACATTGTCGTATGTAGAAAGCAACCTATTTATTCGCGTTTTATTTGGTATAGGTGGTGGCACTGAATCAATGTTTGTGGTCAGTTTGTTTATTTTCAGAGTTAATTTATTAATGTCTGCCACCGTGCTAGAACTTTTCGATGATGACATCATTACGTTAGAAGAAATGTTTGATGTTTGAGAAACATGCATTGTGCTAGATTTAGAAAAACTTCGATTTCCAGTTATATGTAGCTCTTCTGTTGATTGGTTGAGCCCTGAGCTCACGCTACTAGCTGGAGAATACCCCATTGGTGAGGAACTACGTGGTGATGGACTTAATACCATTCCGCTATTGAAAGAATGTTCCGTGGAGGGACTACATAGTAAACTGCCCCTTGGAGAATGAGTAGGAGTACTAAGACTGGACATTGATTGACGTTTCTCTTTTTCTGGCAATGGCGGAGGTTCATCATCCATTCCATTTCTTGACAATCTAAAAATACATGTATAGACTGATTATTACCACAAAATTTCAATTCTAAAAAATATCTATCAAGTCTAAATCATCTGCTGTTTTATACATAAATACAATATGCAAGATATTCTATTGCTTGCAGATGAAACCATACAACAATGTTTATATCAGATTAATTCAGATATGGCAAACTTTATTTTTCTTATTATTCTTTAACCAATTACGCATTCCATAAATATTCATCTTAAAGTCTCATTGTGTCATATTGTGAAAGATGAATCTCAAATAGTAATATCAATTCAAAATGTTTAAAAAATTTGGTATTTACAAAGATATGTTGAACGGAAATTTAACTGACTGATCTATGCTGCTCGCTATGTAATAACCCGCTGCCATTTTGTTCTGAGAGAACAGAATCCATAGCCCAATTTCAAATCCGATTGAATCCAAATTGGGATGTTATCTAGCGTAGATATTTTAATTTTGTTTAATTTGATAAATGTTAAATTCAAATCATCAAATATCTGACTACATAATAGCATGGATGAAGCCATGAGAAATTTGTTATTTTAATTTAGCAAAAATTGCAAATGATGTATCATTTCCGGCCAATGATCCATCATTACCGGTACTTCGGTAATATAGAGTTTGAACATTTAAATTTCAATCCGATTAAAAAACATATCTATAAGTCATTTAATTTTTTATACTTTTGATGGCCCATACAACTGTACTGGAAGGTTGTATCAGGGGTTGTATGAGCAGCTTTTGACCCTATGACATCAGACATTGATTAATCAATCAGTGTTGATGTTTCTAGCTTGGTACGGCAAAAAGTTGCCGTAACAGACAGTTTAATTGGCTAATTCCTCACTTCAACCAAAATTTTGCTATAACAAATCTTCCAGATCCTAGTGTAGTGAAGACAAGCAAAACAAAATATTGAACAATAAATAACGAAACGAAATAGGAACTGTGTTTAAATTAGATTAATTTAAATTTATGTGTCTTATTATGCCAAACTGGTCACATTTACGTTTGTTGTGAGTACTGCCTTTTCTAAAAGAAAGGCTGGCACTGCCAGGCAGGATACGCCCACATTTTCGAGAGATGGATAGAGAACAAGCAATACCGAAAGTGATTTTTCCTACATCATTAAGTCCTGTATTTCATACTGTATTGGGAGCAGCCATTTTGTTGGTCAGTTCCAGTCTGATATTCATGAAATTCGAAGCCGACAATGATTATAGTGTGACGGTACACAACCTAGAAATGTGACTTTTCGGCAAAATCGGATAAGAATTGTGACCTGTAGAGAGTCCACAACCATGATATACCATATCTTTACACTATTCGCGTACAAACGGCGACCATTTCGTCCGGCAATTTTGGTACGATTTTCACGAAATTTGAATAATTCAGGAAATTGTGATCCGATATGCGCAAATAGCGAAAGAAACCAAGATCTTTGGGTTATAACCATGCATTTCAAGTTTCATCAAAATCAAATTAAAATTGTGACCTATACAGGGTCCACAACCATGATATACCATTTTTTAACAGTATTCGCGTACAAACGACAGCCATTTTGTCTGTCAATTTTGGTCCGTTTTGTCCGAAATTTGAACTCACACCTTCCTTAAGGTGAAACGGTCATACAATCAAACGTTTTTTTAAATCGGAAAATAATTGTGACTTCCAGAGGGACCACAAGCTAAAAAGGGTGATTTTTCGTACAATCAGGGGCCATAATTCAGGAAGTTACGAATCAATGAGCGCAAATATTGAAACGAACCAACATCTTCGGGTTATAAACATGCATGTCAAGTTTCATCAAAATCGGTTCAAAATTGTGACCAATATAGGGTCCACAACGTTGATATAACATATTTTCACACTATTCGCGTACAAACAGCGGCCATTTTGTCCGTCAAGTTTGGTTCGGTTTTCACGAAATTCAAAGTCAGCTTTCATAACCATGTAACGGTGATATAATCAAACGTTTTTTTAAATCGGATAATAATTTTGACCTCCAGAGGGACCACAAGCTAAAAAGGGCAATTTTTCGGACAATCAGGGGCCATAATTCAGGAAGTTACGATCCAATGGGTGCAAATATCGAAAGGAACCAAGATCTTTGGGTTATAAACATACATGTCAAGTTTCATCAAAATTGGTTCAAAATTGTGACCTCTATATAGGGTCCACAACCTTGATATAACATATTTTCACACTATTCGCGTACAAACGGCAGCCATTTTGTTTGTCAATTTTGGTCCGATTTTCACGAAATTTGAACTCATGTCAAGTTTCATCAAAATCGGTTCAAAATTGTGACCAATATAGGGTCCACAACGTTGATATAACATATTTTCACACTATTCGCGTACAAACGGCGGCCATTTTGTCCGTCAAGTTTGGTTTGGTTTTCACGAAATTCGAAGTCAGCCTTCCTTACCATGTAACGGTGATATAATCAAACGTTTTTTTAAATCGGATAATAATTTTGACCTCCAGAGGGACCACAAGCTAAAAAGGGCAATTTTTCGGACAATCAGGGGCCATAATTCAGGAAGTTACGATCCAATGGGTGCAAATATCGAAAGGAACCAAGATCTTTGGGTTATAAACATACATGTCAAGTTTCATCAAAATTGGTTCAAAATTGTGACCTCTATATAGGGTCCACAACCTTGATATAACATATTTTCACACTATTCGCGTACAAACGGCGGACATTTTGTTTGTCAATTTTGGTCCGATTTTCACGAAATTTGAACTCATCCTTCATTACCATGTAACGGTTATATAATCAAAGGTTTTTTAAATCGGATAATAATTTTGACCTCCAGAGGGACCACAAGCTAAAAAGGGCGATTTTCGGACAATCAGGGGCCATAATTCAGGAAGTTACGATCCGATGGGCGCAAATATCGAAAGGAACCAAGATTTTGGGGTTATAAACATGCATGTCAAGTTTCATCAGAATCGGTTCAAAATTGTGACCTCTATAGGGTCCACAAGCTAAAAACATGATATTTCGTACAATCAGGGGCCATAATCCATGAAGTTCTGATCCGATACATGCCAATATCGAAAGGAACCGAGATCTTATGGGGATAAACCTATATTTCAAGTTTCGTTAAAATCGGATAAGAATTGTGACCTGTAGAGAGTCCACAAACAAATTGTGAACGGACGGACGTCTGGACGGACAGGGGCGATGACATAATACGTCCACATGAAAAAGTGTGCGTATAAAAATCATAGTCTGCACACTTTGTAACTATTTATTATACAATCTTATTAACAATATCAAATCTTGTATTTATATTTACTTCCCATCCAACATATAAAATTCTTTTAAAATGATAAATCCAGCTCTTGCAATTTAGCATGTTAAATGTTGTTTATTCTGTGCCACTATGTTTTTATCTTTAACCAATGACATGCATATTACCTGGTTATTAAACCATCAACATTTTGTGGTAACGGAGGTTTAGGTGGCGGACTATCCTCTGTATCAAAGCTAAATATAGCTTGATTCTCCAGACTGTCATGAGAATGTGCTATACTTGTATTATCATAAAGTCCTATATCACTTGTTTTGGCAAGAATCTGACGCTCCCTGGGTGTCAGAGGAATTTCTGGTAAAGAAGCTCTTTGTAAGCTGAAAGGAAAAGGAAGCAAAGCATGATACTCAGATACCATGTAATCTGATCTCAACAAGGGTCCTGTTTCACAAAGAAAACTGAAAACTTGCATCCATTGAAAATTATCAGAATGGATTTTAACGTCTCAACATAATACTTCATTATTTTGAGACCATGACCATGTGCATAATGCAAGGCAAGATAATTTTGTCAGGAGAATGGCAAATCCTCCTTCTCTTGATTGAATTTCCAACTGTCAACAATTTTTTTTACATGCATCCCAATGTGTACATTCACTGATCTTAGATGTAAGTAACATTATGTTTACTTTGTGAAACTGACCCCAAGATGTCTGCAGAATTTATGGTAATATGAGGTTCTTTGTATGCTGAAAGAATATTTAAGGAAGCTAAGCATAATGCAATACTACTGGACTGGAGTAAGAGCTTTTATTTGGATGGTTCATTTTTTATAGGTAAATGGAGGGAAGAACAGGAATGGTTTTGTCATTTCAAGACCAGTATACAGTCAATTTCATTTACTATGGTCACATGTGCAATTTTACAACAATGCTTCAAGCCAAGTCTTCTTCAAATCAAGGAATGATTTAATTGCAAAAAGGATGTGTAATGTCAACATGGGTGGATCTCTTTTTGTTCCCTCCCACACAATCTGACAATTTCCTTTCTAGCCTCACAAGGCATTAGAATTATATAAAAAAGAAATTAAACAAAAATTCTGAAAAGGAATAGAGTCGGGTTTAAAATAGTGTTAACACAATATTAATATTATCTTGATACTAACATGGCCTTCAATTATCATTGTCTTTCTTTGTACTTGATTTGTAGATAAAGTTTACTTACTTTTCATTACCACCTGGTGAAAGAGATCCTGATGATTTAACCGGTAAACTATTCTTTCTACGTTCTAATTTCTCTATACATAGATGTGTTAAATCCTGTAAAATTGAAGTTTTTAATGAAAAATAAATCCCACAAAATATCAACATATACTTATCTACAATTTTAGTTTTTATGATCATAATAGGTTCAAATATGCCTGAATGTGAATTGAAATGAATGAGACCTGGCATTTCTACTTTAAACTATAAAGTAAATCACCATTTACCACATAATTTTTTCATAGTTACGTCAACAGCAACATTGATTAGTACTGGTATACCTTTCAAATTAATCACTTACATTAATAACAGAGAGAGAGAAATGGGGGTTTAAAATCCACTTGACACAAACTAGGTCATTTCGAGACTAACATGTGGTTCAATGTTATTTCAATAATTTGCTTGCTTCAGGGGGGGGGGGGGGGGCTTTGGCAATGGGAGGAAGTTTGAGATCCTGGAGAAAACCCAGAGGTTGGATAGGTGACCCTAATCCTTGTCACGTACAAACGTGGAATCCAAAACTTGCCAGTTGCCACAATAACAGACATGATACAGCGCGCACCTTCTAACCATTTGGCCATCCAATCCACTTACACTAACGACAACAATGATTTCTAAATAATCACTTTATATTACTCTTATAGAGTGAAATTAGGTAATGAAATTAATGCAACATGGATGTAATATTTATTGCTTGTATTTATCTCTTGTGTTGATCGTCATATGTATTGTCAACAATTAGTCAAGTCACTAGGTCTTCATAAGGACATCAGTAGTTGCAGCTGTACAGAAACCTGATCACAATCTATCTATAACCTTACTGATCAGGCAACAGGTTAATATAAATTATAACAACATAACCAGAAGTGAAAATAAAGGTGTTTATCTCCCCTACCTTGATGCCGTCTGATAAAGCTGTGATAACTTCTGAAGCATTCTGTTTATTTGATTCCTTGTCTGTTTTAACCAAAATATTATCTGACCATCGAACAAATCTTGCCAGACACTGACATACCTTACTTCTACCAGATACCAATGCAGTACTGAAAAATACAATATTTATATATAGATTTACTAAAAACATGTTTCATTTAAAACCATTCTTCTAAAATGATGCTCATATAAAACAAATCAAGCTTTACAGCAAAAACTGAAAATTAAAAGAGGACAATTGACATAATGAAGAAAAAAGAAAAAGAAAAATGGGTCCTCTGTAAGAAAAATCATCAATTTACAAACTTGATAAAAAGTTATATGACCAAAATTTATCTAAGGATTGATCTATTTAATAATTTTCAAACCAATTTGCTTTTTGGTAGACTACTTTATTATGCATGGTCTGAAAGTCTATATCTGCAGTTTATTCTGGGATTTTGAGCCTTTAACTGGTTCATCTTTCATATCTTTTCATTACCAATTGACAGATGTTACAAACGGATTTTCTGCCAACAGGCTCCAGTATGAGTCTCCAAATCATGCCCAGTACATCAGATATATTTGAACTTCAGTTGCAAGACAGGCAGAAATTACATAGAAATAAATGAACACATACTGACCTTTCTTCAGTAGCTAATATATTATTTAAAACAGTAAAAACATCAAGAACTGTTTCTAGAACGTGTGTTGCTGTTGGTGGCAACATCTTAGGTTTGTCTTGATTAGCGACAGCTTGAATAAATTTCAATGTTCGATTTATTTCATCAAGTTCACTTTGTAGTTTATCTATATCCTGAAAAACACAAAGAGATAGAAATATTAAAGATTCAGTTAGAAGCTTTAATTTCATTATCTGAAAACAAAATTTATGAATAAATTTAATCAAAAGAAGGAAAGTAATTTACAACACAATTAATTCACCTCAGGACTAATATAAAGGTCCTTTCTATTTCAATAACTTGAGACTTCTAACTTGAATTACTGGCAGTAATAAAGGGCAGTGTCAACTAGCAGTGCTCGTTCATGATCCATGGGCAGAAAGTTTTACCAAACTCCCCCCCACCCCTTTAGCATTGCATTTGTAAGTAAAGAGAAATTATAATGATAGTAATACCATATAATAGTCTCAATATAAGACAATTGCAGACTATCAGGTTAATTTCCATACATAACATAAACTATTATACATATAAAGTCTAATTAATTCTCTGAATAATTAATACACATAAAATTTGCATAAACATAGCGTGGGAAAGTATTTTGGCGACAGTGTGGTTTAGACAAGAAATAAATAATTCTATCAATCATTGCAAATTAAACTCCTTTCAAACGATATTAATATAACTAAATAGGCTTTATTACCTCAACGCAAGATAGTCCTTTGAATTTGATTACAGTACAAGAGGCACCCTAAGGCAATTCACCCTCAACAAGTGAAACCTAAAAAATGTGACCCCCAAAAATGTGACCTCCAAGACAATTCACCCTCAACAACTTAAACCTATCAAATGTAAACCCAAAACATGCGACAAGCAAGACATTTCGCCCTTAAAAAGGAAAACCCCAAATAAGTGAACCTCAAGATAATTCACTCTCAACAAATGAAATCTAAGAAACTTTTCCTGAAAAAAGTGGCAGCAATGAGGATAATTTGACCCATCCAAGACGATTTGCCCTCATACATGTACAGAACAAAGTTTAAATGAGACAGATT
This sequence comes from Patella caerulea, assembly GCA_036850965.1. Classification (NCBI taxonomy): domain Eukaryota; kingdom Metazoa; phylum Mollusca; class Gastropoda; family Patellidae; genus Patella; species Patella caerulea. The sequence continues at coordinate 39,327,558 of JAZGQO010000001.1, read as the reverse complement.
CACCCTAGTCCAACCAGGAAACAACTGGTGCTAAATATTAATATATGTAATTTAGATTCTTGGAAACTATGCATATATTCTGCTACAAACAATTAACATGTGTTAGATGCATCTTAAGATAAAGGTGTAGACATGTATGTGCATGTCGACTGATGTTAACAATATATCTAGTAGAGATATCATGCTGAGTCTAGTCTTATATCAATATACAACCTAACAGTACTAACAGGTGTTCACGCTCTCTTTTTATCAATTCATTTCCTTTTCTTTTATTTAAGAGAATTATAACATCTGAGCATAAAAAATGCCTAAGATAGGGCTGGCAGATAATTATCATTACTTTAATTACTGAAAACATACAATGATGACAGTGTGAAATTATAAGAAACCAATGTAATTTGAAATTTCAAAGTAAGAATGACCTTTTTGAATCATTTTTAAATAAAAGTATTTTTGGTTGTGTATGGTCTGAAACCATGTTGGGGCTTTAAAATTACCTTCTCAACGGACTATTGCGTGTGTGCTTGACTTAGGGAGCACTTGTTATTACTTGACTGAATGGTTAGGCAGATACAGGAACTTTGAAGGGTTTAAAAGTAGGAAAGACTCTGCAATCATACCGCAGAAAAATAGGTTGGCAGAAGATAATCCAAGAATTTAGTTAGGCTTCAATATGCATAGCAAATGGACAGTAGAGATAGAGAGGTATAACGTCCACTTGACACAAACTAGGCCATTTCAGGACTAACATATGGTTTAATTTCATTTCAATAACTCTCTTGCCCGTTGGGGTCTTTTATAGCAGTGGGAGGAAATCGGAGGACCCGGAGAAAACCTACAAGATTGGACAGAATACCCTACTCCTTGTCACGTACAACCAGAATTTCAAAACCACACACGTTCTAACCATTTGGCCACCTAACCCCCAAATAGACACTTAGTACCGTTAACAACAAATACATTCTGAAAATGGGAACCCCTCAATCAAATGTGGCTTCTAAAAAAAAAATTATCTTGGGGTATTTCATCTCGAATACAATGTTTTGAGAGTGATTTGAAGCAAATTTTTGATATATCAATTAGTCTGAATATGTTTTTGGTCAAATATATCATCAAACCACCCTGTCTGTATGTCGGAAAGGTTTTGTGCTTGTTTTGTTGTGTGTTATGCAATCATCCTGTACTTACTATCAGTACCATGTGCAATGACTGACATGTTGTTTACAATAGTTACCTGATCTAGGTAGAATATAAACTCTATACATGTAAAGACAATTAAAACAGCTTGCCACTAAATAAAACCATTAAACCATCACATATAGAAAAGGTCATAGGTCGACTGGGGTCAACTTAAGTTTAAAAATCAGAATAAAATCAATTTTCAAATCATGTCTTTTTACTTCTTGATAACTAAGTAATTGATCATAGGTCATAGGCGCAATCAAATTTTGGTACGTAATTAATGGCATGTAATACTATTAAAGTCTGTTTTTCTATTTAATCTTTGTTTTACACTCACAATTTTACATAATAGTTTAATCATACTGTGTCGTGTTTTAGTTGTATACTGTAAACAGCCAATGAAAAAGCATCTTTTCCAAACACTTAAAAGCATCAAGCCGGTGTTGTTCCTCAAAACGATTGTATCCTACAATAGTTGTAACAGCTACAATCAACTTTACAACTATCGAAAAGTAACAGTTTAATTACGTTCCTCAAAGCTATTGTAAGGGAATTGTAAGTCTAGCAATTGTAAATCGTGTGATTGTAAACTTACAATCGTGATCTTCTGTGCAAAAGTGAGAAAAAATCGATTTGACACTACATCCAGTATGTGAGAGTTACCTCCCCTCTCCGGCAGACGACAACAACAATGTCAGAAGTCGACACAAAAAAAGTGCGGAAGGCCAACTTTCAAGCGAGTGAGATCGCTATTCTCGTGAAGGAAGTTGGCACTCACCAAACTGCATTGTTTGGGCAATTCTCCGCCACTCTAACTGCCAAAGTGAAGGGCAAGTTGTGGCAAGGGATACAATCGTTTTGAGGAACGACACCCTGGACAAGTAAAATAGGTTGTAATGGATAATTTACACAGGACACTTAAACATCTATTACTTAGAATAAGGGTATTATTTATTTTCTGGAGCTACCAAGCCAGCAAGAATGTTATTGTCCCTTTAAGGAACGATTAAAGAAGAATTACTCCAAAATGCTGGTGTGTTTTCCCCTTGTCACAATGTTAATGTAAATATCGATAATACAAAAAGAAGGCTGATCTTAAAAGTTTCACACTCTTTAAAAATCGTTTCCAAGACAATGACAGAAAATATGTGTTACCCCTGGTTCACATGAGCAGCTAAGCATAAAAATGCAATTTTCTCAGTTACAAAACCAACCTGATTTACTTCCATTTGAATTTTAGAATTCATTAGGTATTGAGCTTAATAAATTTTTTGAGAATAAGCAAGTAAATGGATTGTATTGAATCCCTTTAATAGTTAACTGAAAAAAAGGACAAATTTTCAGAAATAATATCAACTAATTGATACGCTGCGAAAAAAAATCAATTTCTATATCTAGAAATTAAAAGCAAAGAGAAATTTCTTTGTTTTTCTGTTAAAATGAAAACTTATCAACATGTACCATCTATGTAGTAGTAGAAGAAGACAACACCCAATGGTAAACACCAAGATCTAACAACACCCTATTCCTATATAGTGTAGATCGTGTAAGGTGTTAAATATCTAGATAGAGAAAAAACATCTGTGGGGCGAGTTTATCATCTTCATCATATATACTTTCACTGTCTTCTACAACCATCATTAATCAACATATCAACATATTGCTCACTAGTGTACATATATTTCTTATATCATTTTAAACTTTATTATCATCCTACAGGTTACAATTTAATATTATATTATAAATCTAATATTATATTATAAACTCAAATGTATCATAATATTATACAAATACAATGTATTATGATTCTATATCAATTCAAATGTTTACATCACTTACACTAAAACTCCAGTTACACTAAAAAAAAACAAAATCAGGCAAAAGGGTTTATGTGGCCCTGAAATGTTCTTGGCTCAATAAAATTTATGCTATAATAAATTTAGTTACTTCATGTGCACATAAGTCTTACATGTTTCTTCATGAAACACATGTTTTTGAAGCAACAAATGCGAGTTTTACAACATCTGGACATTGCTAGATTACTTCACATGAACAGTAGCATCCAATCAGAGGTTGTGACATAGCAACCTGCACGGAAACCTTGACACAAACAACAAACCTTGAACTTTGCAACTCGATTATAACAGGTAGACAATTTAGCTTGAAAGTGAGAGACTTTATTTTCATGCGGCTCCAGGAATCCAATTGACTAACAAGCTGGGCATGTACCCAATTCAAAATTAGCACCAAAATATGCAGGATATCATGTGAAGGCCTTGATAAGATGTACGTAGTTAAAGCGAGATCAAGCCTTCTATTGAAGATGCATGAAACAGGTCCCCTTTCATAAATCAAAAACTTCATGAAAATCCACTTTATCAATGGAACTGATGAGAAAGTGGCTTGGAGTTGGACAACTTTTTTTAGAAATTTGTTTCGATAAAGCTAGAAATAGATTTTTATTAACTTACTAATTTAAAGGCGCTAGATATTTACAATTACTGGTAGGTCAAAATAAAGTATTGAATAAGTTTGATCTGCAAAGCCTATATACTCATCCGTGCAGTATTTCCTTTGATTAGAGGTAATCTCACTACTCACTGCTATAATGAGTGGATATAGTTGTTTTAAATTTTGATTGGTCAGTAGTACGACTACCAACCAATGACTAGCTGCTCTACAAAAGCTTTACATTTAAAACGAGTGCCAATATTAGACCAAATATGTTTACATAACGTTACGTCATGGCTCACGATTTTATTATGCCCAATTAACCCGTGCATAGCAGAATACTGCAGTAAAACTAATTGTGTGACAAACGAGGCCATCAAGTCGAATGAAATGTAAACAGCACTATTTGGAAACGAACATACTTTCACCGTTTTTAATACCTTAAATCACTGTCCAAAGTTTTAGGGAAGACCCAGATTAAACGAAGGACTGTCATGTTGCTGTACTTAAGTGATACTGATAGCTTTGATTGAACGGTAGGAATAGACATACTCCCGCAAAAGTTCAAGAATCAGAAGCAAATCCAGCAATGACCAGAGAGGGATTTCTCGGGCCATTGCTTCAGGAATATGATGATATGAAAGATTACATGTGAATACAAATTTCACTTTATTTGTTTTTACAACTTTGGTCTAGTCTTTGCAGACTTATTGTTAACAAATACACGTTTGACTGATTATGAAATCTATATAAACAGTTTAGCCAGCTAATATTTGAATACAAAACAAAAGTAGAAAAATATTGATACATCAAAAGTGTGTTAATACAGTGCATCTCGGACGGTCAAATTTCAATATTTATTTTGACAGCCCTATTAAATCTTCATTTCAAAACATTAAGCAGAAGTTTGTTTACTAATTATTTTCCTATCTTCATTATCCCAGTCAGTGCAGACAAATAAGATGTTAAACCCCATTTCATTTCACTAATAATTTTATTTTCAATTCAGAATTTTATTGTAGACTGTAGACCACAAAATCAGTTATATCTCATTGGCGCTTATCTGTGGACCTAAAATTTTAAATATATTGGTAGACAGATGCAAAATAGATCATAACATCAAATCTAATATAAAGAACACTTTTAATGTCATGTCATTTTACTTTTATGGAATTTGTTTTTACATCATTAAAATAAACTGACTTAATGTTGAGACTTTGTCCATGCCATATAAAACTAACCATTCATTCTTTCAATAGACAGACTTCTTGACGAGGAATCCATATTTGTACATGAATACAGACGACCTGCGGTCTGAAAGCTATCAAATATTTGTTCTAAGTTTCAAAAATAACTTCAACTGTCTATTTTAGTGCTAAATGTTTTGGGTGAATTAGTTCAGATTTTAAACATAACAAGTGGTCTGGTGTTGTTTGGTTGTGTCTGCTGGTAGCCAATATAAATACTACAACTAACATGTATTCATCCGCCTAAAAATAAAACGTGTTTACAGCATGCTTGACTAGATCATCATTCCTTAAATATTCACGACTGGTAATATACCAACAGTTTTTGAGCGATTACATCACGCCAGAAACATTCTTCATCTTACATAGTTAGATAATCAAGAATCACCACTTTGATCAACAGCTTTAGAGTTGTGGTTGTTTATGAGTTGAATAATTAGATCAAATGCTTTTAACATGAAATAAGCCAAATATATTACTTCACAGTTGTGATAAGATAATGGTGTACAGTAAAAACAAAAATACTAACTGGCCTTTTATGGGTAGACCAGTCCGCTTAAAGGCACAATTCACTATATCTACAATATATGTAACCTACTATTTTAGTTTTAAAGCCCCAATAACACTCTTGTTGTAACTGAATAATATGTCCCAATCTTCATTCTGGTCAACAAATCGTATTATTTTAGAATATTTCAATTAAATGATGATATAAATTTCATCTTAACACACCTATCTTAAAAAATTGGAAAAATTCAACCAATTGATTTGAAAAGTCTAACGTAAACCTTTTCAAATGTGACTTGGATTTTAAAATATTTTCGAACCCTCTGGACAAGTAAAATAGGTTGTAATGGATAATTTACACAACAGGTAGGACACTTAAACATCTAGTACTTAGAATAAGGGTATTATTTATTTTCTGGAGCTACCAAGCCAGCCAGAATGTTATTGTCCCTTTAATGAAGACTGTTGTGAAACCTAAGCACATAAGAGTATAAAAACATAAGTCTTATCATTAAAATTGTACATATTCTTGACTTTTGAAACATTTTTTAACAATCTTAAATACTAGTTGCGCCTTTAAGAGAATTAGATTTGAAGTTTTGTAAATAAGGGCTCAGAGTCTGATGATATATGAAAAGGTTTTTTCCAAAACAAAATAAACACAATCCAGGATTACGAGTAAAAGCCCATTAAGTAATTATCAGAAATGGTTACAATTGTTCCTATTTTTTGTCTCATGGCCTTCGCAACAAGATATTTCAAGGTGATCAAGGGCCATAACTCTGGCAGTAATTATTGGAAAGTTATCAAGGGCCATAACTCTGGCAGTAATTATTGAAAATGACTAGGATCCTTCTTCTTATGACTTTCAACACTGTGTATAAACTTAAAGTCTCTAGAGCATCCACAAAATATTTCAAAGTGATCAAGGGTCATAACTCTGGCAGTAATTATTGGCTTCTTCGTCTTATGATCTTAAACTCTATGTATAAATTTAAAGTCAATCGGATATCAACTTTAGCCTATAGAGCGTTCACAACAATTTTCAAAGTGATCAAGGGTCATAACTCTGGAAAGCAATAGGCTTCTTCATCTCATGACCTTAAACAATGTGTATGAATTTCAAGTCAATCAGATATTAACTTTAGCCTCTAGTGCGTTCACAGGGCGACGGCAATATACGTATAAAAATGGAGAAGCCAGGCTGATATCCGAATGATCAGTACTGTGGTAACGATCAATGCATACATCTTGTCAAAACTACAATCATTAATAACTTTGCTCAAAATAAAGTAATGATTTAAAATTTAAAGAAATTTTCAGTATATTCATTTTGCATTATTTATTTTTGAAATATTATAGCTAGAATGGTCAGCTCTTTATCTATATATTATATATATAATGCCCCTTTATTATGATTTGAAAAAACAATGTAGAAAATTAAATATAATTTCAACATTTATCACGTTTTGAAAAAGAATTGTTCATACATGTATGGGTCTTGTGCTTACTCTTTCTGGAACACTGGATACCATTTCTTATTTATCTGGGACGTAGCATGACACGTTTATGTCAATAATAGTTGTGGACTTAAATAGACTTCTATTAAGAGGAAATTGATTCCGGTATTATAATGTGAATCTATCAAATTTACAATGTTTTGCTCATCAGTTTAAAGAGAATATAATAGAGAAGATGGTATCTGTTTTTAACTTCTGCTCTAGCAGGATATTATTATATACACAATGATGAACAAATCTGACATCATTTCATCAAGAAATCTTTCATTATGAACCTTACAAACCACTCAACTCAGTCTTAACAATAATCTGCTTGCGCCTATATTCATTGTTTTTTGAAAGATTCAAATAAAGTTTTTCTACTGTCTTTCATTTCGACTGTTTCGCAACTTAAACACAGAAAATATAATTATAAACCCACATATTAATAAGTTGGATTTTTAAAAATTATTTTGAGTTACTTACTCCCAACAGTAAAAAAAATAATTCTGGAATACAATCATAAATATTCACACACAAATACTTTTTTGGGTACAAAAACAAAAAGCATAAAAACAAAAAATTATTTTTACCTTTTTAACCGGAGGTGAAGATGTCACAGATTCCTTCTTCATTTTCCCCATTTTGAAAATTTGACGAGAAATATTTCCACAAATATTCAAGTTATTATCCAAAGATATCAATATATTTCACAAATATCTTAACACATTACATAGAATGTCTAAAGGTACCTTTCTTGGAATTTGTCAGTTTAAGCACTGTAAACACATTCACTGTCGTGGTGTCAATATAATACTTTAACAAGTACTTAAATAAACACAACCAAATATTACAGTCAAATTTTCACAAAACAGAACCACTATCAGCTATGTGTTACACTGTTCAGCAGATACTAATCATGAGTCTGCATGAATACTTCAGATATATTGTAGAACACATTTGAACTGGAAGGAAGACAGCTTGGTAGTACTGTCTGAGTCAGACCATATGATAATTTGTTCAACTTAATATTGATTTGCAAATCCTGTTTAGGCAAAGATAAAAATTCATCAAAAACAAATCTGACAAAATAAATGCTGCAAGTTTTATTATATTCCTACAAACAAATGCCCAACTTCTTTTTTTGTCCTGAACTTGGTAAAAACTTCTATAACACTTAAAATCCTGTTTATTGTATCTCCTACACCAACTAATACTATCACATGTATGTCATGAGATTCTTAAACTACTCACTTTGTAATTATGAACTACTAGATGCGAATACACTTTACAATCGATCGATGGTACTATTCATTTTCATCTCCCATATTTGAATAATGAAGAACTTTAAATACAGTAAACAAAGGTAAACCACCATTCCAATCAAAAGTTAGATAAAGAGCAATGTTAGCTTTCTTCAAGTGTAGAATATCACATATTAAAAGCCAAAAATGGATATATTGTATTTTACATCTAATAAACCTCAGTATATACATGTACAGCTCTCACTTAACTTAATAAATCTCCCTGATACCAAGACCTTCTAATATTTAATTACGATACAGACATCTGTAGTTCATTATCCAATAACTTACTTGCTAATGACAACAACAACATCATAATTAACATTAGTAACCATGCTTATCCGTAACAGTTTGTCTAAACTGTCCAGTAAAATAAGAAATCAATAACAATAAAGTTCAACAAAAATATCCCATATTTACAAATTTCTAAATGTTACCAAATACTTAAAAAGAATTAAAGTATTCAGTTTTCCTGTTTATTTTCGTACACCCCACTGTTCTTTTGACCCCTTTCCATACACACCAGGAGAGAAGAAATGAAAATTCATGCTCATCTATCTGCACTTTTATTTCCAAACAAAGACTTTCATATTCAGGTAATATATTTCCTGTTGAGAATATATGCATAGTTTAACCTTTACATTTCTTCACACTGAAATCTTGTTAAAAAATAATATAATCTTGTGACAATGATATACCATGTAGTCTATGTAAATAGTTTTTATAGCAGGATATGACAAACAGATAATCACCTAATAATTGTGACTAGTTTGTGTTGATACAAATTAACACATCCGCATATAACACTCTTACAGCCCTTCAGACGCTTAAGTTGAACTGGTTTAAAAACCCTGGTTTAACTTTGTCGTTTGAACGCATGCGCTTTAAGAAGTAAGTTACATTCCTGGGAAAATATTGGGGTGTGTGCGAGAACCGAATAAAGAATATGAAGCTACTCATGCATGGTTAACTCTACCCCCCAACCTAAAAGATCAGAATAGTTAAACTGGTTCTGGCTTTAGTAGTGTGAATGCAACACGATCCTGTCTTAAAAACCCCGGCCATATTGAACTTGTTTAAAAATAAGCGCCTGAATGGTATATTAGTCATTTCATATCATTTCCAAGAGTTAAATGTCATCTTGTTTTAAACCTTGGTCCATAACTTATTCCTGATTACCCATGGTTAAAAAAAAAAAATTATTGTCTAGAGGTGTGTATATGTTAAAGACATGCAATTATTAACTTACAGTCTGGAAGTTTGTCTCTGTATTGCACATTTAATTTGAATATTTTTATAAATATTTGCATTAAGGAAGTGCAAAAAATGTAAATTTATTAGTTTGTGTTTACTATTCAACACAATTACCATCCAAATCTAATGAACTCCACTTGCCAGTTTTTCTTGAAAGCACCCATGTCACCATAATAAACTACTAGGGTTGCAAAATTCACGGGAATTTTCAATTTGGTGTCAATAAATAAAAGCTGTGTCGCTATTAATGTGTTGCAAGTGACAGTAATATTTTAATAACTATATCTGATATGTCTTATATACTAAAATCTAATAACTAATAATGAGATAGTTCTATTAAATTGTTCATACACAGGTTACACCTCTCCATAATTATAATTAAAATAGCATTATGCATGAGAAAAATCTGCTTATTACAGGTCTTTCTTTAGGCCTGAGATGTTATCTAAATAATCAATTAGACATTAATTAACATATCCAGACCCTAATAAACTCTTAAAGTCAACGCTAGCCTTCAATGTTGGCGGATTGAATTCCTATATGCCGCTTAATGGTCGTTGATAATTAAATCAATCAAGTGGATAATCGAGACTATGCTGTTTATATTAATGATTTGAATAATGATGACCGAGGCTATTTGAATATTTCAAACGCTTTTTTCTCGGCTAATTGTGGACCAATTTGACTGAAATTTTCAGCAAATTACCTTTACACTTTCTAGCTTTTAACCATTATAGTGAGAACTGCCATCTCTTTATCTTATCTCCCATAATGTAACTTTAATGCTCAAAGTTAGGTAACTCTGCCAATTCATCATTATCTTCAAAATCAATATCTACATCATCGGTGGATAAAAGGGAGATTTCAGGTTCAGATGAATGATCATGAATATCTGAAATTTCTGTGCTGGAAGGATAGTTGTCAGCTTCGAAGAGTTTCAAATTAGATCTTATATTTTTTTTGTATACCTTTGAGAGGAGAATTTACATAAATTTATCTCTTTAGTTTTGCCATTTGGAACACAACTAACATGGTTAAATAAGTTTTAATAGTTTATATAGATGAATGTAAAAAAAGAGGAAAATGAAATTCCAGTAAATAATTATAATTTTAGTATTTTTCAGTTCTAAAAATAGATTTGAAAATTCCCGAAAATTCCCAACACTGAAAATTTCCAGAAAGTTTCCCTGGAAACTTTTCAAAATTCAAAGAAAGTTTCCCACCCTTTGCAACCCTATAAACTACAAACCGCATGTTTACCTTATTTCCAGCTTGATATGTTCCTATAATTGGAATATAACTATAGCTGCTATAGCGCTCACAAAATTTTGATTAAGGGCCATAACTCTGAAGGTAATTATCAGAAAATCAACCACATACAAAAATAATAGAATCTAAACTCATATTTATGGTTGGTTGCATGCCTGAACTAAAGAAGTTTAAATGGAAAAAGCTTTGTATTGACTGTTTTCAAACTATAGTGCATTTTTACAAGGAGAATAATAACTTCTTGGAAATAATTAGAATCAATAACATCTATATTTAACCTCTATTTAAAAAAAAGGTAGAAAAAGCAGCAGTGTGTTGCTCGAGGTATAAGACTTTCTAAAATAAATATATCTTCATCATCGTAAGTGTTTGTCAAAGTTCCACTAAACAATACTTGAGATATTTTTCATCCACTTCAAGGTAACCAGTATCTTTAATCTGATGGTAATGTCATACTTTTGATGGCTGTTTTCATCTAAGATAAACACTATCAACACTGACTTAACATTTATTTAACCATAGAGTAAACTTTGGCATTACCTGACTCATTAGGTTCAAAAACTACTACGCAATATATGTACACAAAAAATATCAACAAGGCAACCATCCTTGAAGGATATTAATACCAAATTTCTTTTTAAAAACTACGGTTCATACATTTTCAGCTAAAAAAAAAAAAAAAATCAAATCTTACGTGATGCCAGTAAGATGGGAAGAGAAGAGGAGAAGTAAAGGGGGGGGAAGTGGGATTTGTTTCCAGCAAGCATTACCAATATTTTTGGAGGTGTAGGTTAGTGGCAAGATAACTGACTTCTGTCAAAAAATACTCCTTGTATATCCCTCTCATTATAATTTCTTTAGTCAGTGTTAGCTCCAGTACATATTACATGTATTGTATAAACTTCAATCTGAAGTAGATTATTAGGGTTTTTTATTATATTAAAATATATTATCTTCAAAACTTGAGCATCACAATGTCCTTACATAATATATGATAATTTTAATACAATGTCAAATGGTTAACTGTCAAATAAATGTAGACCCATATAGACATTTTTTTAAAATTCCAAACTTCATGACTTTTAGTAAAATATCAACATATCGAACATTCCAAATTATCATACTGTTTAAACAAAAGAATGAACATCAAATAATATGACAATGAATACCACTGTTCAGATGAGTCAACAGGAAAATCGGAAGCTCAATAATTCCTTCAATAACAATATTTCAATATCCTATGCACAATTACAGGAAATAAAAATACAGGAAATAAAAATAAAGAAAAATCCAAGTATCGAAGAATGAATAGTTTTTATGTTGCTTTCACATGTGAGTGTAGATATTTTTTACAATAACACTGCCAAATAATGTTCAGTATATATTGTAAAATAGTTGCATGCCACATCCACTGTCACTCTCTGTGAAAGTAACATTTGATCTAGATATATATACAAAAATTCCACAGAGAACTGATACACAATTATGAAGTTAAAGATAGGTTGCCAGGCAACGAAACATACGCCCACAGCAGCTAAATCGTCCGGGCAGTCAACAAGGGTTGTTGCATATTTTTACTTTTTTCGGTAATGAAACATTTGTAATACACTAAAAACTGATTAAGAGTAACAACTCATTATGTAATTATTAGAAAATCATTAGAATTTGATTGCTTTTTATAAAGTTTTACCCCACGCTAACAATTAGTATATACATGAAACATTTAATATCATGGATTTAGCTGTTCAGTTATCTAAATTCATTGAAAATCAAAATACTTGTTCGTTTCAACACCTTAAACTCTATGTATCAATCTGAAGTCAATCGGATGGTAACTTTGGCCTCTATAGCGTCACAAGAATTTTTGAAGTTATCAAGGGAGATAACTCTGGCAGTAATTATTTGAAATCGCAGAAAATCAATAGGATTCTTCTTTTCATGAACTTAAACACTGTGTGTAAATCTAAAGTCAATCGGATATTAACTTTGGCCTCCAGAGCGTCCACAAGATTTTTTGAGGTGATCAAGGGCAATAACTCTGGCACTAATTAATGGAAATCGCTGAAAATCAATAGGCGGCTTTGTTTTATGACTTTAAACACTGTGTATAAATTTGAAGTCAATCGGATATTAACTTTGGCCTCTAGAGCGTCCACAAGATTTTTTGAAGTGATCAAGGGCCATAACTCTGCCACTAATTATCGGAAATCGCTGAAAATCAATAGGCTTCTTTGTCTTATGACCTTAAACACTGTGTATAAATTTAAAGTCAATCGGATATTAACTTTGACCTTTAGAGCGTCCACATGATTTTTTAAAGAGATCAAGGGCAATAACTCTGGCATTAATTATCGGAAATCGCCGAAAATCGATAGGCTTCTTCGTCTCATGACCTTAAACACTGTGTATAAATCTAAAGTCAATCGGATATTAACTTTGGCCTCTAGAGCGTCCACAAGATTTTTTGAGGTGATCAAGGGCCATAACTCTGGCACTAATTATCGGAAATCGCTGAAAATCAATAGGCGTCTTCGTCTTATGACCTTAAACACTGCGTATAAATTTTAAGTCAATCGGATATTAACTTTGGCCTCTAGAGCGTCCACAAGATTTTTTGAAGTGATCAAGGGCCATAACTCTGGCACTAATTATCGGAAATCGCTGAAAATCAATAGGTTTCTTCGTCTTATGACCTTAAACACTGTGTATAAATTTAAATTCAATCGGATATTAACTTTGACCTTTAGAGCGTCCACAAGATTTTTTAAAGAGATCAAGGGCCATAACTCTGGCACTAATTATCGGAAATCGCCGAAAATCAATAGGCATCATTGTCTTATGACCTTAAACACTGTGTATAAATTTAAAGTCAATCGGATATTAAGTTTGGCCTCTAGAGCGTCCACAAGATTTTTTGAAGTGATCAAGGGCCATAACTCTGGTAGTTATTATCGGAAATCGCTGAAAAAACAATAGGCTTCTTCGTCTCATGACCTTAAACACTGTGTATAAATTTAAAGTCAATCGAATATTAACTTTAGCCTGTAGAGCGTCCACAAGCAATTGTGGACGCCGGACCGACGGACCGACGGACGGACGGACGGACGGACGGACGGACGGGGGCGACGACAATATACGACCACATTTCAATGTGGGCGTATAAAAAGGCTAGAATCAAACAATCACCTACAATTTTAAAGGTTACAGAGTCTAGCTGCCTAAATAGATGACTGTATCAATCCAGTTAATTACACAAAAATTCCAGTTTATGAGCCAACAGGAAATTTGGTAATTACATTATGATATATTTGATATTTATAATAAACAGTCCGACCCAGGTTATTATCATTAATTCATTCATATTATAAATATCAAATGTTATTCTCAATATATTAAGGGATACCAAATGCATGTTAATAATAAACAGAATTGAACCATTTTTGGACTGATATTCTAAGTAGAGATTCATCTTTCACAATATTGCAGTTTTCAAGTAATTCGTATTGCTTAAAATGGAACATCAGGACTTAAATAGCACATTGGAGAAAAACAAACAAAAAAACAAAATACATTTATATTTGTCTCATTTACAACATTTATCTCTAACATCAAGAGGTCAAAGGTCAGACTCACATCTACCATTAACAATAGGATAGATATATACCTATTACAAGATGGTGAAACAAACAGCTGGTCAATAATAACAACTGATACAAGAGCAGTAAAGATATCAAATCACCATGGTAACAATGACAGAAATGTTACATCTCAATTGACAAGGTGCAGCTAAAACAATAAATAATCTTTTTATCTTGTGACAAAAAAATTATTCTGAAGAACTGCTGCCATGCCTCTTCCGACAAATGATTCACAACAAATCATATTCCAAAAGGGCATTGACACAGAAGTCATCTCTAGTGGGTGGTATCAAGTCTGTGTCTAGATTCAGTGCAGTTTGCTGGTTAGCAATGTAAAAGGCATAAAACACCCTCAATTCCCTCTAAGCAGTCAAATAAATATCCCCTCTTTTCATTTGAGTAGTTCATCTTGGTTTGACAAATTTTGCTCAGTTTAAAATTGCCTGTTTCAGCTAACTTTGGACATCTGCATTCCATTACATTTCATGGAAAGTTAGAGTTTCAAGTAGAATATAGACATGCACAATTAACTACTCTGACAGTGGCTTGTAAACAGTCACCTGAATGGCTCATTACTAACAGAAATATCTTTACAATAATATATTCGATTTACTACCAATTCCAAACTAAAAATAAAATTAGCATACAAACTGAATTCAACTCAATATTTCAAAACAAAGCTTAATAAATTAAAGTTGATCCTTTGAAAAACACAAATAACACAAATCAAACAATCAAAGAGATTTATCTCCTTTAATTAAATGTCACTATTTAATTACCAATTTTGAACCATTTACATTACAGATTTAATACCATCATCTTCCTTTGACATGTATTTAGGAAAGACACATTTGACTTTCAGTTTGACCATTTTTAATAGAATAAACAAAGCAAAAAAAAAAAAAACCTTTCACATTTTTCAACAACATGCGACTTCCTTCTACTACTCACTTATACAAAACCAAATGTCAAAACCACATATAACTTTGTACATATACATTTTTTATCCACAGAATTATGCATTCACATTGTTTATACAAAATTTATCTGAGATAAGCAACCTGTTGACTCATTTAAATCAATACTTTTATGGGAATCCTTTCTCGTTGAATACATATAAGTCTTTTTCACAGAATTCTGAGTTCACATTATTTCTTAAAACTTGGTACGACATACATTTTCACAATTAAATGATGAGCAATAATCCATAAGAATTATGTAGGATGGAAACTTTCCACTCTGGTTTTACAGCTTCTAAACATGCATGTATATCATCAGCTACTAGGCTTGACTCATTATCATGTATAGGGTGGTTCCCTGTATTTTAGACCTTTACCAGCTGTCAGACAGCATGTTACTCAAATCAATCTTGTGTAGTCTTCTATCATTATAAAACCACTTTGATCTTAAAATGGACTCCTCACTTTTCCTTACTCTTTTTCCTCTTTTTTTTGTTACCAATTAGGAATTAGCTTTCAATGTCTACAGTTATAAAGAAGCAGTACCTGTTTAGTAATCTGCTACTTATCATTATTGATCGGATGAAAATATTGCTGAATGTCTAGGGGACCAGAGCCGGCACCATATGTTATCACTTAAGAATACAAGATAACAAATGTTATCCACTGCAAAATAAATTTATGACAAGAGCTCCTACAGAATAAAATGAAAATTTTATTTGACAACTGTACTGTCAACAGTAAGTACAGGGGTCAAAATTCACGACGGCACCCGCCGTAGTATTGAACGAAATTGCCGTAGAAAATGAATAATAACTAAGGCATCGTTTGCCGTGGTATTTTATTTAAGAATATGACTATTATGACGACGGCAATTTGCTGTAGTCGTCACTGAAATTGCTGTTGTACAACTGTGTAATCCACAGCATAACAGAAAATAAGAATTTGATGTTTTGTTTCTTTCCTGGGTTCTCGTGACTGAATTTTTCTATCGAATTAAATCTCGAACCACAGCTGTCACAGCTACTAAAAATAGATCGAACGGTGTGGAATTTTTATTGGCTATTTACCTGACGTCACATTAGCGGACGCACGTACGCAGATACCGATAACACAAGTCGTTCATTTAGTTGACCATGAAACGGATAGCCTATACGGTCGTGATCGTATGATTACTCAGCTAATTTTATAACAACGAATTTCACACCATCTACGCATGTTTCCGTCTGTTTGTCACTAGTTTATAGCATTATGAAGTACATGTATTTACATGAAAATAAATAAAACACATACCCCCCTCCCCCAAGTCCAAGTCATCTGACCTACTTGTACTGGAATGGAAATGCACACGGCTCTCTGTCTGGCGTATTTAATCATTTAAAAAGTTCAAAACAATTTCCAGAAATAAAGGCTCAGAAGAATTTACAGGAAAAATATGACCAAATCAAATATAATTTTTAGCGTCAAGCCGTAAATATAGACGGAATGTAAGAAAGGCATTCCAGGGGGCGTTACATGTCCACCGCATGATGATCGTGTAATGTCATGCACGGGTGTGAAGTTGTCTTTCGATAATCAAATTATGGTACTACTATACGGATACTTTATAATCGGAATTCCACACCTCGACGGCAAAGTATTCATTTAAAGCCCAAGTTATGTGCCATAATACTTTACTTATATTTGGTGAAATTCACGTAGATATGGATTATATAGAATTGCACGAATCTTCATTGTCGCGGAGTCAAAGCAGATTCGCAGGCTTGCAATAATTTTTATACCTCCTAATTTCGGAGAAATAAAACGGATTTATTACGATATTTATATGAACTGCGGTTGACGTAAAGTCCTAAGCATTTTTAGGGTGTTTGTGGTGACCTTATCCTGTTATACTAATGTACTAAACACACATTACAAATGAAAACATATATACTTATAGTTTATTTATTATTTATAATCTTTATTAATCAAATTTATCAGTTTAAAAAAATGTCGTAGTGAATGAAAGTCAAATGAAAGTTTTGCCTTAGTGTACATAAAAACTGACGTAATGAAGAAGGGATTACTGTGGCATTTTCTAGAAAAAACTGCCTCAGTTCCAATTTTATGAATTTTGACCCCTGTAAGTAGGCATAGATTCTTCCATACAAATAACACTTTGTGACATCACAGATCATGGCAATCAGGAATAGGGTCTGGAGCCACAGGGGGGCCCAGGGGAGGGAGTTTGGGGAGTCATACAAAAATTGAATTTGCCCCCCCCCCCACCAAAAAAAATCGAATTAGCCCTCCTTCAAATATTCTGACAAAAATAGTGATTTCTTAGGAGTGTTCTTAGTCGGACACATCCGTAGCCCCCCCCCCCACTTAATTATATGAGCTGGCTACAGGCTGTGTCAGACTGTGGGAAGGGTTTCCATCTGCTAATTAAAGCTTCAAACGTTCATAATTTTGCTCAGAATTTTTCAATGTATTTGTTTTTCATGGTAAGAAAGGCCAGCTTTCTCTAAATCTTGCTTTATGTAGTACGGGTAGCCAGAATTGAGTATGACCCATCTTATTCATAAATGGGTCAGATAAAATATATTTTCTATTGCTGCTTTTCCCAACATTCATTTTCAAAATTTAAAACCAAAAACTTTACATGGCCAAACTCAAGTATGACCAATGACCATTTAATTCATATAGGGGATATCAAGTTTATCAGCTAAAACTATTTTTTCTTTCAAGTTTATTTTTGCTTTTTCTCATGTGATTTTGCACTTTAGGACTTTTATCTGTGTAAGAAACATTCATAGCATTCCCACATTCAGTGATTTTAAAGCCTCATGTTATCAATAATGTAATATAGCATCCTGGTCCCCCTATAACTATCAACCATTGATCAACCCAAAAGATACCAGTGTTTGTATTTTGTTTCCCTGTTGGAAATAATACAAGACACGAGTATTATTTGGAGAGGAAATAAAATGAATCAGTGTCATTGATGTCTACTAGCAGCAATATATGACTAATAATATCTTCCATTAAAGGAGCTAATCATAAATCTCTTCAAAGTGGATCAATAGTAGGTCAAAAGCGGCACAAAGTGTTTCGAAAATGAGTAAGCCTATCATGTCTTATGCATGACACCTGTTTATTGTATTGTATTTAGATTTCAATTCAAAATGAGGGAGAGAGAGAAATGGGGTTTAACTGCCACTCAACACAAACTAGGCAACTTTAGGATTAATATAAGGCAGATTTTTTATTTCCCTAATTTGCTTTTGCATTGTGTACATGGGGGGGGGGGGAGAAACCCAAAAACAAGTGTGGGATTGAAATCTCATGACTTGAATCATTTATGATCTAAATCTAAGTGTCCATGTTAAAAGTATTCTGTCACCCAACCCAGCACAATTTAAACAAGTCATATAACAACCAAAAACATTAGTATAGGTGATTATGGCATCCACAAACATATCACACTTACAATATTATAGTGATGCCTGAATATTTTCAGGATGGTGGTAAAATGTAAAATATAGAAAAGAAACATACATCATGATGGACTCCATCAAACATATCTTTTGATCCATCTGGTATACTGCTGTTCCTATGCATATTTTTCTTATGTTTCGCTGTCTGCGCTTTCACAGATTCTGGAATCATTTTCTCTGCTCCTGTTGACGGACGTCTTTTTATCTTTGTCTTGATGTCATCCCGAAATGATCTGGCCTTCTTTAACATCTTGGACCCAGATGATTTCTCTGAAAATAGATTAAATAATAATTCTGAATATCTATTTGATTTGCTTAGCTTAATCTATCACAAAATTAGAAATTGCTGAATTCACCTGAAAATAAACATGCACAAATTTTGAACAATTTATTAAACATGCATTATGCAAGAGCTAAACCTTTTTATTGCAGGCTTTTCTTTAGGCCTTAAATGTTATCTGAATTATGAATTAGACATTAACTAATCAAAACCATCATCAACTCATGCCAACAAAGAGCCTACAATATTTAGTGGATTTGAATCCATTTTGCGATGGTGAAATAACTGTAAACATACGCCCACAGCAGCTAAATCGTCCGGGCAGTCAACAAGAGTTGTCGCATATTTTTACTTATTTTGATAATGAAACATTTATATTACACTTAATTCTGATTAAGAGTAACAACTCAGAAAATCATTAGAATTTGTTTGGTTTTTATAAAGTTCTGGCCCATGCTAACATATAGTATGGTATACAAAACACTTAATATCATGTATTTAGCTGTTCAGTTATCAAAATTCATTGAAAATTAATATAGTTGTTCTTCTCAGGGCCTTAAACACTGCGTATCACTTTGAAGTCAATCGGATAATAAGTTAGGCCCCTAAAGCATCACAAAGTGATCAAGGGAGATAACTTTGGAAGTAATTATGGGAAATCGTTGAAAATCAATAGGCTTCTCTGTCTCATGACCTTTAACACTGTGTATCAATTTTAAGTCAATTTGATATCAACTTTGGCCTCTAGAGCATCCACAAGATTTTTTGAAGTGATCAAGGGCCTTAACTCTGGCAGTAATTATCGGAAATCTCTGAAAATCAATAGGATTCTACGTCTCATGACCTTAAACACTGTGTATAAATTTAAAGTCAATCGGATATTAACTTCAGCCTCGAGAACATCCACAAGATTTTTTGAAGTGTTCAAGGGCCATAACTCTGGCAGTAATTACCGGAAATTGCTGAAAATCAATAGGCGTCAATAGATTTTTTGAAATCTCTGAAAATCAATCGGCTTCTTGGTCTCATGACTTTAAACACTGTGTATAAATTTAAAGTCAATCGAATATTAACTTTGGCCTTTACAGCGTTCACAAGATTTTTCAAAGTGATCAAGGGTCATAACTCTGGCAGTAATTATCGGAAATTGCTGAAAAACTACAGGCTTCTTTGATTCATGAACTTAAACAATGTGTATAAATTTAAAGTCAATCGGATATCAACTTTAGCCTCTAGTGCGTTCACAAGAAATTGTGGACGATGGACGAACAGACAGACAGACGGACGGACAGACAGACAGACGGACGGACGGACGGGGGCGACGGCAATATACGTCCACATTTCCATGTGGGCGTATAAAAATGGATAATTGAGACTTTGTTTATTATTGTACCAAAAGTAGTAATGACGATCAAGGCTAGCCTTAAATTTAATCGCTAATATATTGGTTCAGAGTAAAGCAATTTGATTAAAATTTTCAGCATATTCTCTATTCATTCTCTATACATTTTCTATTTTCAATTATTGTAGCAAGAACTGTCAGCTCTTTATCAAGAACTGTCAGCTCTTTAATACGTTGTGAATCATATACCTGTACAACTACTACAACTACAAAATTTATTTTCAAAAAAATATATATTTACACATGTATGCATTAGTCATAATGTAACTAAAGAATGGGTATAAAATCACATCTTTTCACAAACCTTTGAAAGAAATTCTTTGTAGCCATTGTAAACCCATGTTATTTGATACTGAGATCAGTGAATTTACTTGAAATCCTTCCTATTACATGTCTCATCAATTCTCGTATCTTAACATAGCAATATATTACCGAAATTCATATTTAAATCTTAAATTGTGTCAGCATTAAAACAAATTTAGATTTGTCAATCCAATATTAGCAAATATAGATTAGTATTACTGATGTTTCTAAAGTTCTTTTATAAATTTAGATCACAGAAATGATGTTTATCCATTATAAAGAAAGTATTGTTGTCCATCTTTTTTGCAGACTCCAAATTATACAAACTACATTGTATTGTATGGTAAGTGTGGTTGCTCTTTTCAATAAAAAAGTTTCTGTGTTGACCCCTTGGTATCTCGGGGACTAATGAAGAAAATCAACTCATTGATTTCTTCAACAAAAAGCATTATATACAAAACTCTTCATTAATACTTAATAGTATAATTAATCAGAGCCATTTACCAGAAATGTTCAATTAAAGTCAGAAATCACTTCAATTCAAACCAGATAATTGTTTAACAATTGTCAATTATAATGGATCTGAATCATGACCATTACTCACATCACACCTGGGGACTTGCACACCTTACAGACTGAGCTGAAATTAACATAATCTTTTAATCCATCTGGATTAAATGAACTTTGATCAAGAGATATAATCTAGAATACTTATACATGTATGGTCTAATTATTTCTAATTGATACAAACACATGTCTGTATAATAACAACTATTAAATATTTAGTTCATTTCTGACAGGTATTTTTCCCTTTACAATACTCTTTTATTTTATGATGTTAAAATGTGACACCATAAAAGGATTAATTATATAGAGTATAATAAGACACAAATACATTGTCAATGCCTTTAAGAGGTCCTTTGACAAAGGCCTGGAAATAACAATTTCAGTTGTGTCAGACAAAATGGAATGGAATATAGTTTACAATCCCATCAACACAACAATTCAGTTATTTTGAGACTAACATTGTCAGTCCTACCTTGCTTATTTCCAGGATAAAAGCTGAAGTTATTAAAATCATTGATATTTTCTCTTATAAATATGTAATAATTTAACATTCAGATAGTGTATAGACATACCTGACGACTGTACTACTAGTGGCTAATGTTTTATTCCACAGTAATAATAAATTACAAATGCATTATGCAAGAGATAAATCTGCCTATTACAAGTCTTTTTTAGGCCTTAAATGTTATCTAAATTATTAAAGTTACATTATGGGAGATAAGATAAAGAGATGTCAGTTCTAACTATACTAGTTAAAAACTAGATAGTGTAAAGATAATTTGCTGAAAATTTCAGTCAAATTGATTCACTATTAGCCGAGAAAAACAAGTTTGAAATATTCACATAGCCACGGTCATCATTACTCAAATCATTAATATAAACAGCATAGTCTCGATTATCCACTTGATTGATTTAATTATCAACTGCCATTAAGCGGCATATATAAGAATTCTATCCGCCAACATCGAAGGCTAGCCTTGAGATAACAAGTTTATTATGGTCTGGATATGTTAATTAATGTCTTTCTTACTTTAGTAATGATGATCAATTCTAGGCGGAAATTTCAACCACTTAGTTCTCGGTCTTTAATAATGCCTGAATCTTTTTTGTCCTAAGTCCTACTGATTATAAAATTTTTTTACAGTCACATACTGGGGTAAAATGTCAACATTTCTGAATAATTCATGTTTATTAAAAACCTTATTCATTATAGTTTATTTATTACTATTAATACTATACATTATTCATTTCTTTAAAACTTTGTATTTCCCTATGGATTTCATTTGTGACACAAAACTATAAATTTGAACTCCTAATACAACACTGTTACAATATTGTAGAATGATATTTTTGATTCTATATTAATTGAAAGGTGAAAAAAGAGTTAACACAAACTTTAACTGTTTGAAACAATGACAGTTTATCATTAATATTGATAAATCTTATAAAGTGTCTTTCTGCAAAGCAATCATTGAGTCTGAAGTCAACATCAAAACCCATAGCAAAAAATCTAAACAATCCCCACCCCCCTTACAAAATTAGGATGACGGGATTGCCAAATGCGGTCCCCTATGTGCCTAAAAAGATTGGAACCAACAGAATGTTGAGCAAAAAGCTACAGCCATTTAACATTGAAGTCAATGGGTGAATAATTGCTAGTGTGAGCCCATGAAGTTGTTGCAATACTACAAGAGTTTTCTCCCCTGTCTTAAGTTAATGCTGTTTATTCAGAAGCTTTTGTGCTTATCCAAGATTTCTTGTTTGAATTGTGTATGTCCAATTTAAAATTTCAAAACCCAATCCATTACTTATTAATGGATATAAATTAGTGTGCGTTTTTTTTTGTTTTTTTTTTTATTTAGGGGGGGGGGGGGGGCTTTGTGTTTTCATCATTGCTTTGAACCATTAATTTTCAATAAGTTTAAAACAATTATTCAATAAAAAAATATATTTTGAAGCCCAAACATCATCATTTCCACAATGGATTATTGAAGGTTGAAATTTGCAACATAGTTCCATATCATCCACAAAGAGAATACAACATCAGTTTTTATGAAAATGTTGGCATATAAAAAAAAAACAAACATAAAAAGACTATACTGCTTCGAATCGGGTCAAAACAAACCTACAAGGTGGCTCCACCTCGATCACAAAATAGATGACATTAATGAATTGTCTGGCCCTTGTATTCAAAATACCAATACGCACACTGCAAATAGATAAATCTGTGCCAGGACAAAATGGCACACACCATATAGATTTTGTCTGATACAGTCTGAATTTGTGCCTGACAACATCTATGACAGATGTCTTATTTCCAGGCTTGATTTACTACAGAATAGACATTCATCTGGAACCAACATGATGTAACATCTTCCATAATTAACCCAATTTTTTCCGCATCCCTACCCACCATAATAATAAGTCCTAACCACCGTGACTCCCTTCAGAAGAATTTTGATATACTTAGTATAACTTTAAACCTCTATTCTAACAAATAATGCTTTATATAATGCACAGAATAAGCTCCTTCAAGTCATCTGCTCTCTAGCTCTGACCAAAAGTATTAAGATAAACATGTGACCAGTGATAGCAAAATGAGTCTTAAAGGACAATATTGGTGCCAGTCAATATCACATATGTGATAGAATTGATTAAACACTTTCCAAATATAATATTAACACAGAGATCATCGGTACCATAGAGGAGTAATAAAGGATTCATGAATCGGAAGTGGCGAACGCCACAGGAAAACACAAGTTATCTCTCTATGTGAATGACTGAAGTGACGAGTGATAACAGATAAACGGCGAATTTCTGGTCACTAATAATTCCTTTGAAGACAAAAAGTAGTTATATGTGGCCGCAAGATGATATCTGACGATTCAATAAAGTAATTAAGTGTCATAAGATAAGAGAACACGGGAAAAAATAGAAATACTCCGTACAGCCCCTTGTTTTTATTCATTCTATAGGGGAGACCGGGTCACATTGAACCATTTTGTTCACATACATGTTTGTCCTCATTTCATATCAAATGTTTTTATTCGAAGATCTCTTTATTTTATTGTATTGTTTAAAAACATATCATTGTTGTTATCGTGTATCAGATTCAATTAAATTAATCTTTAACTTATTTTTTTTCACCCCCCTCCCCCCCAAAACAAACAAAAAACCCAAAAAGATAAAAAAACATATGTTAATCCTCTTGACCGTAATGGTTCAGTGTATCCCTCTTACAAAATAGTCGGGGTAGGTTCAACCAAATAATTGGGAAATTGAACACCGATAAAAATTCCATGTTAACATAGATCTGGATTTAGATCTTAAACCTTCTCACTTATTTCGTAGAGATCTAATGAATCTGCAAACAATCAGCAGTGTATAGCTAAAAACAAATATCCACAGATTTGACATCGATGCAACGATTGAAACAAGCAGGAGTCTGGATTCCCTAGGCTCCTACAAATCGCTGTAAAATGCACACAAGTTGGTAGTTTAGTGGGATCAATTCAACTTTTGTAGTGATTCATACAAAAGTTGGTTCAATATTCAGCCTGATTTGCACAGCCAAGTTTCGAACAAGTTTAATTCCTTTTATACGATAGGCCTACAGAGTTGAATAAACTGATATTCTAAATCTTTTGTTTTTATTTTCAAAGATATTTTCAAAAAATTCAAAATGGATCAAGCCCTTGTTTATATGGATTGTAGATTACACATACAAGAATTACTTAGGCTAAACAAATTATTAAATAATATAGTCTATAGGAATATTCCCGAAAGCATGATTTTATTGAAATTACGTGTGTTATGTCGATATTTGATGTTCTTACAGTTGTGCAAAGTTTAGTGGCAGTTTTTATGTTTAGCGGCAGTTTGGCATTTTTAATCATCTGGTTGCTAGGGACGTTTGTCGTGCATAGCAGAAATTTTGAACATAATCTTTAAACAAAATTTTTTTTGAAAAAGGTCTTTCTGGACTCTTGAATAACCTGACAATGGAGTACGGTAGAGCAACGATTTTGGTATCATTTTACGGCTTATGACATTCTCTTTAAGATGACATATATTACTCGTCTTTAATTTTTTGTAAATTAAGATTCATTTGATTCATAATTCCTATCTAATTAAAACAGACAAGAAGGGTGTCTCATCAACACAATACTAAAATCATTCTGAGATTAAAGTACAGTTGATCTTTTGCTATGGTCACTTGCTATGGTCTAATGAAGGAAATCTTGCTTGCACAGATGGTTTTCATCTAATCTAGTTCAAGGAATCTTAAATATTCAGGAATATGCAAAATGATAATTGTCACTGTCAGTCCTTGATGGTGCACAATGGAAGAATGTCAAGTTGTCTGGATTGGACCAAAGAAACAGAACCCTTTACAGTTGGAAAACGAAACAAGAGTAGGCTGTAGTGTGCTGTCCAGGCAAAATTTCTCTCTAGCACACTGTATAGTCAAAGCCCATCTTCATTAGCCCAGTCGATGCAGAAAAGTAGTCTGTTAGTGTTAAACCCTATTTCGTTTCATTTCATTTTTAGAAGGAAGCAGAGTGGCTCTAAATATCCAAAATATCTACCAGTATTTGGCTTACCCTGGAAATTTTAACCAAGGATATTTTAGTCAAGAGTCCAGTTCTGTAACAACTCGACTACTGTAATAACTCAACTACTTATTTATTAGACACAAAATCCAGGAGCAGGCGCGGATCCAGAGGGGGGCGCACCCGGTGAACGCCCCCTCTATTTTTTTGAGGTGGCGAACAATTTCTTAGCTCCATATATATATATTCTCGGAGAACAAAAATAGTTTAGGTTGGAAATCCTAATTTACAGGATTAGTATGAAATTAGTTCTTGTGGTCATTTTTTCCACTCAAAAATCACTGTTCCGGGCTTTGCACTCCCAAGTGGGTGCGGCACGCCCCCTCTTTCTGAAAATCCTGGATTCGACTCTGAGGAGTTAATTCTACTGTACATGTAGGAAATTGAAATGATCTAGTCTGTGTATAACATACATGTAGCAATTATATGTTAGTAATCATAGTCATAAATTTACCCAACTTACTAATTATACATCCACTAACTATTCAAACATCTCAATCAACTTTCACTCTGTACTCCAGTTAATATAATCCTTCACAATTTTTAAATAGAGAAACTGGTATATTATATTGAAAATATTTGTATATACCTGGTTGTAGTAATGTGAAGGTTAGATACCAGGTAAAATTTAGTACAAGGTTCCTATCGTAGTGCTATGTGTTACTATAAATAGCTGTCTACTATAGGTATGTTTACAGTACATATGTCTAGTAGAGTTTATATAAAGGTAGAAAGAGAGAGTTGAACAAACAGGTATATATACTAAGGGTATTGATGCAGCCAGTTTTTACCATATAATCCCCCAACTATTTCTTAGCTACTGGTACGCCATTTGGAAATAGATATTTCAGGCGTGCTTCTCAATCATAATAATTAATGGTACAAGTGTATGTATTTATTAAAACTATTTATGTTCAACTTTTAGTTATTCTGCCAAGACTCACTGTTTTAGTGATTTCAAAATACAAATACTTGATAATTGCCTCCTAATTAAGCCAAACCTAAGCTTTACATAATAATAGTATTATTCTTCATTCATTATGAAACTAGCATTAATTGTTTTCTATAATATATCTAACTATGCAATATATGCGAATAATGCAACATTGCAGTAGCCAAGAGATCTGTTACATTCACTAGTACCAATCTCTATACAGGACCTCGCTAGGTCAGTTTACACTTTCACCCAACTAATAAAATGATTTTAATGTTCAGCCTTGCTAGGGTTACCCCTGATGAGTAGGAACTGAGCTTGAAAAAAACTTTTGGAAACGAACTCGAAAATTCTGTTCTTTTTGGCCAGCTCTTAAATTGTTGGTTTGGGGAAGAAATACACATACATCTGCAGCTGATCAGTACAAACACAAATACATCTTCAGTACCGTACTATTATTTTCAGCAAACTCAGCATTTGCATATATACTGGTATATGTATGTAGAGTCCATGTGTGTAATAGACAGAATATGATTAGAGGTGAGATATTCTCTTGTTACAGTAAAATACGTAGGTAAGATATATATAGATCTATACACAGGTAAGACAGGTATAACAGCTGTTACATACAAACATATGTACCGGTACCATAGTATATGTGGCTTCTGTATCAACAAAATTATGTAAAAGGACGTCTTAGTGCTGAACTAAATATATATCATTTAAAACATTTGATTGAAAGCCAATGACTGGTACAAAAAAATGTAATAAGTTAGCTTGTATTTGTACCCATTTAACCTGCATGGCCTTAACCCCTGTGTCTGAAACATCTGTCCACAATTGTGCAAAATGTTTTTTTTTTTTTTTTTTTGAGTAAGCCAGTGCTGGATTTATGATGATTACTGTAAGGTGTGTCTCTTTAAATATAAACTAAGATTTATATGTGAAGAATACTTACCAGGTATCTCCATCAATGGATCCAAACCCGTCAGTGACAAGCTACGATTGTATGTCGCTCCAGTTCCCATTACTGGCTGAGAGTTACGTCTCTTTACATTTCGACTGTCAAACATTTTGTAAAATAATCCTTAATCCTTTTATAGCAAAATTCCACTTATTCTAATCCTGTTTGATCAACAAATCAGTTTTTTTTGTCATATTCAATAATCTACATCGATGCTGTTAATAGGTCAATTCCAATTTAAGGTCCGTTCGTAAATTATTCCAAACTAATTATTTATCAAAACTGCTCAAATGAAATAGGACATAGTTCTGTTATCTTTTTTCTTCAAACCAACTTTCTGAGATTAATCTCAAAATATCTCAGACCGCTTTCTGCCTGGATGATCATCCTACAAAAATATTTAAGACACTTATATCAAGTAACTAATTACTGTTATAAACAGAAATCTCCAGATCTTCAACCAAGATAAACATCAGAGTTTCACACCCTTTGAGTATCAGACTCGCAGGAACTACAATAATATGTCAGTAATACATATCACACACTAAGACTTAAGGAACTATTCCATAGCCTTACACAAAAGAATGTTCTTTTTTCATCACTACTCTAACAATTTAACTGTTGTAGAAACTATTTCTTTCCTGTCACTACTGGCACCATTCTCCACTTACAGATTCTCTTCTGTTTTAACAATATATACAAAGATCTCTTTCTTTTCCAAAACTCTCAAAGGATATCACTCAACTTCACATGCAAAATATTAACTTTAATTCGATAATATAACATATATGTAAAATCCTTTGATAAGTAGATGATAATGATATAAAATAGGGTATAACATCTTAATTTGCTGCACAAAACAAGCTACATATAATGAAGACAGGCATATACACCAGCCATGCAGTGTGGTTGGAGGAAATTTTGCCTCGACTGCTGCAGTATTGCCTATTCTTTTTTCAATTCTTAACTATCCAATTTATTCACAAAAAAGTAAATCGAATTGTCTATCAACCAGACTCACATTTTTTAACTAAATCAAAACAAACTATTAACAATAATTTTCCTTGTTCAACACTCTCCTATCTAGTAGCCATAAAACTACAGAATATTTTCGGCTCGAAAATGGAGGATAGTGAAGTGCAATCCGGAAGAATAAATTTTGTCATTTAAGCTGCTATAAACTCACTGAAAGTAGTTTTACAGTTTTCCTGGTTCTTTTCAATCTTAATTCTATGAAAATATTTTAATTCAATTAAGGATTTTTATGTTCTACTTTAAATTTTCCTCAAGTTTCTTGACTTAAAGAAGCAAATAATACATTTTAGATTTTACTTGATGGGATTATGTGAACAGATTCAAGACTCATCCATCCATTTAATAAACTAAGATATATTATGTCTATTA
The DNA here is from genome assembly GCA_036850965.1 of Patella caerulea. NCBI lineage: Eukaryota > Metazoa > Mollusca > Gastropoda > Patellidae > Patella > Patella caerulea. The sequence goes on along the minus strand of JAZGQO010000001.1, from coordinate 39,298,302 downwards.
GAAAAAGATGACTTGTATCTATTCAAGAAGACAATTGAAATATGCTTTAAAGCAGTACAATGTCAGAATAAAAGTTAAAGAGCACATATAATGAGAAAACTAAATTCATTGAGCTTATAAACATTATTTACTATATGCATTTTACGGCAGTTTAACGTCAATCTGATGAAAATTAATTCAGATATCGTCAAAGTCGCAAATATAGACCTACCGTAAAAACGACTTGGCCAATTATTGAAAACACTCTTAATCCCCTCAGACGCCAGTGACGTCACAGTGACCGAATGCATATTCCTTAATTACAACACCCGGCGTGTGTATTTGTTAACGCCTGACTGATTCCTTAATCCCCCTAATTAAATAACAATTGACTACGGAATAATTTGTTTTGTAATTTAGAATTTGTTTTATAAAGACAGTTGTTGTAGCCATATTCCCCGTGTGTTGTTTTTTTTATTAGAATAAGCCGACCGTAAGCCAACAATAATTGGCTTCTGAATGAAACAAGATTGGTGTGAAATTGTTATAGCCGGCGCTACCGGCATCTTTTAAGCCGATCGAAATAATCAATTGTCGGCTTTTAAGAAACGAAATGGTTTCAAATAATAATCATTAGGAGTTTGACTGTCGATAGTGTGTATCGATAGTAAAAAGAAACTATCGATAAAAATTGCGAGTCAAGCAAACTATCGATAGCTTCGATAGTTTGTAATAGCGAAAGTAACATGGCTCAAATTCACTCGTATTTGTCGAATAATTACTCTGTATTTATAACAAAAAGCTCCGTTCTCACTAAAATAGCGTTACACGATCTCAATGTCACATGGAAATCTTCGTCTACCATATTAGGCATGGCTTACTAAGAAATGTGTAAAATGGTTGATTTTGGCGCGAAAAAGCTGAAAATGGTCACGTACGCCAATAACAGACATGCTGAAAGCATGTCGCATATGACAGGAAAGTTGGCTATGCCTTTTTTACAAATTACTAAACTACCAATGTAATATTAACTAGACCTGCACGCAGGAATGACGGGTTTCACTGGTGCCACGTTACCCTTTAACATGTCACTTCCGGTGCCACGTTACCCATGAACATATGTCACTTCCGGCACCAATGAAACCATTACACAGGTTTCCCCATAAGCATTGCACACATCAAATAAATTGGACGCAGAATCAACCAAATCCAGCAAATATCAATTCATTTGTTACTTGTAAGTGATCCTCTCAAAATTACATTACTTCCGGTGATAATGAAAATATTCAATTAGTTTTATGAAATCGGAAATGACATATGACATCATATAGTGAAAATTTTATGTAAATAGAATAATAATTGCCACTTTTATAGACCAAAAACCTTGAAAAGTGACTTGTAGACAATCGACTATTTCTCTGCAACCGCACAAGTTAGAAACCATTTTGTGGTGTCTGTATGATCGTATGGGATCAATCTATTTGTTGAATGGAATCAAATATCATAATTTTGAAAACATTACAAATCAGACGCATTTGAATAAATTATCTGTTTAATAGGCTAAAAATTCAGTTTTTGACAAAATGACATCACTTCCGGTGATACTAAAACAGTTAAATTAGTTCTATAAAATTGTAAATGGCATAAGACATCATATGGTGAAAATTTTATGAAAATCGATTAATAACTGATTCTTTTAGAGCCAAAATAAAGTAAAAAGTGACTTGTGGAAAATCGTCCATTTCTCTGCAACCATACAAGTTAGAAACCATTTTGTGGTATCTATATGATCCTATGGGTTCATTCTATTTGTTGATGGGAACCAAAATTCATAATTCTAAAAATATTACAAATAATACTCATTTGAATAAAAAATGTATTTTTAACACTAAAAATTCAGTTATTGCGTAAATGACGTCACTTCCGGTAACAGTGAAAGTGTTAAAATGGTTTGGAATAGTCGACTGTGGAAATAGGCAACGGATAGTGAAAGAAAATTGAAAATCGAATAATAATTGATTCTTTTACAGCCAAAATAACGTGAAAAGTGACTCATGCAAAATTGTCCATTTCTCGGCAACTACTTATATTACAAACTAATTTTCACGCATATTCTCTTCGTATGGATGATAGCTACAAGTTTATAAAAGTTACAAAGAAATATTTTAAAATTTGAAAAGCCTGAATAGGTTGTAAATAGGTCAATTTTACACCATTTTAGCCTCTTAATCGAATTTGCTCGAAAATGAAATCGAAATTAAAAAAACTGCTTCCTACATTTTTTGCGCCTTGAAAGGGCACACTCTTTGAGTCAGATAATTTTTCCAAAAAATAATATTTGTTTTCGATATAAGAAAATAACTGTCAAAATTGTAGTTTTTGGTAAAATTATGCCACTTCCGGTGCCGACAGATAACACTTTCGGTAATAAAAAAAATGACAATTGAGACAACGAAGCATATGAACTTTGTTTTATACAAATCGAACAATAAAAAATTAATCTGGGACTGAAAAACTGAATTAGCCAATGGCGGCCAAGGAAAATTACTGAGACAATTTTTTTTACTATTTTTGCGCTAGTCAGATGACTCTTTAATTCTGTGCACAACACGACTAAAAAATATTCATAAATAAAAAAGTTTTTTGTAAAATTTTAAATTTTCGAAATTTAGCGCCTAATATCTTCGAAGATATGCCGAAAATCAAAAATCGAAAGTAGCGTAGCTATGTGCCCTGTCTCCGACTATGCCAAAATGTATCGAAAGTTAAAATCCAATGATTATTGTTAAAATTACTGCAATATTTTCAAAAACGATAACTTCGGTGATTTCGGACATTTCGCATTGTTGCAGAACGTTCAAAATAGCTTTATCCTCTAAGTCACACCCACTTTCCCTGTAAAACCGAAGAAATCGTAACGATGCGACAAGTAGTTGCTGAGATATAGTCAAAGTGGAATTGGAATAATAATAAGAATAATAATAAGAATAATAATTTTAACAAAAACAATAGTGTTTCACACAAGCTACGCAGTGTGAAACCCTAATAATATACAATTTTATATAATATAAAGAAAAAAAAAACAATTTACTTTATTATTTAATTCACAATCAGAATGCGACGTTACCGTGTACCCGAGATACCAGCTTAGGAGGCTCTTTTATTCGCCCCCCTCCCCTTTTGCCGCACCTTTAGAAGACACATGTTGTTTTTATCTGCACCGTCTTGTGTCGCTTCATTCTTTCGGTTTATTTGTCGATATGACTACCGATAATCGTGTTAAAATATTACGTACTGATTTACGGGCCGGAGATGTTGTTCAACTAGTGAATTGTAATCTATTCTAGTCACAAATATATAATCTATTACAACTTAAGACGAGAAAGGTTGGCTTTTGAAAATGCTTTGACTTATAGTAGCTTACGTGTAAAATTACGAGTTAATGATTACGCCAGTCAAATGTTAATTGGACCGACAAATACACACGTGTTAACTGGCGGTGTGTATACAGTGAGATATCGTACAGATAGTGATATATTGTATAGATAATGTGTATAGATTATGTGTAGTGCCTGTGACGTCACCAGCCAATCAACCGGATAAAGGTTGTAATTGAAAATTTGAAAACCGTTTTTGGCTGTCTGATGTATTAACGTTAATATCTCAATTAATTTTAATCAGATTGGAGTGAACTTGACGTAAAATGAATGTAGTAACCCTTAGCTATCAATATATGCAATTAAAAATTACTATTTTATGTGGTCTTTAAATATACAGTTTAAGACAATACAATCAAAAGTAATTTCACTAAAATCATACATATATTCATCTGTCTATTGTATTGAAAATGATCAGTCGATCCAAATTTAAGTTAACATTGGCTTCTACAAATGTATTTTTTTATTTCACACCACCATATCTGCTATTTTGGGGGTAGAAGTTAGCCTATTCTTCCTCTAAGTTCTTTTTATAAAACAGATTTTTGTCCTTTCAGACATACAAAATGATCTGGCTTATTGTGGCTTTAAATATAATATATAAATATGAGCTGGATTTAATAATAAAATGAATCCAAAGTTATTTTAGGTATGATGTAAACTTCAAGTGCATTTTGTAGGTATTGTTTTAGTGAGGGGGAGTGTTTTTACAATATATTACGCAATGTTCTATTAAGCTAGAGACCATTAAACAACTTAAAAAACAGACACTTACACATGATTTTACAGTGAACTACGACACACAAATCCAATATTTCACAATTATAAATGAAGTACGATTCGCAAAATGCCTGTACGATTTTTTGAAATAATGGTGTATGCCAACATCAAACGGTGACGTCACATCTGTATTTTGAAGAGTAATATTTCATCTTTAAACTATAAAACACCTTCATAATTATATCCTACAAACAGTCATTAAATCTTTCCAAAAATAGTGGCAGCAAAATTAATGCACAAACAATTTTAATAACTTGTTGGTAATTTAGTAATGTTGTGACTACTTTATTATTCTATATGGTCTGAAAGTCTATATTTTTATGGTTTCACACTGCGTAGCTTGTGTGAAACACTATTGTTTTTGTTAAAATTTACATAATAAGCTATTTACAACCCATCCAGCGTCATCATATTAAAAAATATATCTTCGTAACACTCATAAACTCGTAGTAATAACCCATACGAAGAGAATGTATGTGAAAATTAATTTGTAATATGCGCAGTTGCTGAGAAATAGGCAATTTTGCATGAGTCACTTTTCACGTAATTTTGGCAGTAAAAGAATCAATAATTATTCGATTTTCAATTTTCTTTCGCCATTGGATGCCTAATGCCATAGTGGACTATGCCAAACCATTTTACCCCTTGCGCTGTCACCGGAAATGACGTCATTTACTCAAGACTTAAATTTAAGCCCTCAAAAACAATATTTTATTCAAATGAGTCGTACTTGTTATTTGTTTCAAATTATGATATTTGATTCTATTGATCAAATAGAATGAACCCATACGATCACACAGATACCACAAAATGGTTTCCAACTTGTACGGTTGCAGAGAAATGGGCGATTTTCCTTAAGTCACTTTTCAAGATTTTTGGTCTATAAATGTGTCAGTTATTATTCGATTTTAATAAAATTCTCACCATATGATATCTTATATCATTTATGATTTCATAGAACTAATTTAACATTTTCAGTATTTCCGGAAGTAATGTCATTTTGGCAAAAACTGTATTTTTAGCCTCCAAAACAGAATTTTTTTCAAATGAGTCTGATTTGTAATATATTTAAAATTATGATATTTGATTCCAATCAACAAATAGATTGAGCCCATACGATCATATAGATACCAAAAAAATAGTTTTTATCATGTACGGTTGCCGAGAAATAGACGATTTTCTACAAGTCACTTTTCAAGGTTTTTGGTCTATAAAAGTGGCAATTCTTATTCGATTCACATACAATCTTCGCTATATGATGCCTTATGCCATTTCTGATTTCATAAAACTAATTGAACATTTTCATTATCATCGGAAGTAATGAAATTTTGCCAGGATCACTTACAAGTAACATATATATAAAATGAATTGATATTGCTGGATTTGGTTGATTCTTCGTCCATTTTATTTGATGTTTGCAATACTTATGTGGAAACCTGTTTAATGGTTTCATTGGTATCGGAAGTGACATATGTTCAAGGGCAACGTGGCACCGAAAGTAACGTGGCACCAGTGAAACCCGTCATTCCTGCATGCAGGTCTAGTTTTCTTATTATTATTAATTTTTTTTTTTTCCAATTTGCTTATATCTCAGCAACTTCTTGTCGGATCGATACAATGTCTTCAGTTTTACTGGGAAAGTGGGTGTGACTAAAAGATTAAAGCTATTCTCGGCATTCTGCGACAATGCGAAACGTTTGAAATCACCGAAAATGTTGGTTTTTGAAATATTGCCGTAATATTAACAATAATCGTTGTATCTTTATCTATTCATATTTTGATATGTCATTTTAACCAAGTTTAAAGAGTCATCTGATTTGAGCAAAAATGTCAACATTTTTTGTTTCCGTAATTTTCCTTGGCCGCTATTGGCTAATTCAGTTTTTCAGTCCTACATTAATTATTTATTGTTCGATTTGTATAAAACCATGTTCATATGTTGCGTGGTTCAAAATGTCATTTATTTTGTTACCGGTAAAGTTTCCTGAAGGCACCGGAAGTGGCGTAAATTCAGCAAAAACTGCAATATTGACAGTTCGGTACCACTTTTTGAAAGCAAATACTATTGTGTACAAATCTAAAGATGCGCCCTGTAAAGGTGCACAAAATCTCTGACTCAGTTTTTTTAATTTCGATTTTGTTTTCGGGCCATTTTGATTAAAAGGTAAAAAAAGGGATAAAAATAAGCTATTTACAACCCATCCAGTGTCTTCATATATTAAAATATTTCTTCGATACTTCATAAACTTGTAGCAATAATCCATACAAAGAGAATGTATGTGAAATTTAGTTTGTAATATGAGCAGTTGCCGAGAAATGGGCAATTTTGCATGAGTCACTTATGACGTTATTTTGGCTGTAAAAGAATCAATTATTACAAAAATAATCTTTATCTATTCATATTTTTATATATGACATTTTAACCAAGTTTAAAGAGTCATCTGATTTGAGCAAAAATGTCAACATTTTTTGTTTCCGTAATTTTCCTTGGCCGCTATTGGCTAATTCAGTTTTTCAGTCCTACATTAATTATTTATTGTTCGATTTGTATAAAACCATGTTCATATGTTGCGTGGTTCAAAATGTCATTTATTTTGTTACCGGTAAAGTTTCCTGAAGGCACCGGAAGTGGCGTAAATTCAGCAAAAACTGCAATATTGACAGTTCGGTACCACTTTTTGAAAGCAAATACTATTTTGTACAAATCTGATCTTACTCAAAAGATGCGCCCTGTAAAGGTGCACAAAATCTCGGACTCGGTTTTTTTAATTTCGATTTTGTTTTCGGGCCATTTCGATTAAAAGGTAAAAAAAGGGGTAAAAATAAGCTATTTACAACCCATCCAGTGTCTTCATATCGTCAGTGTCATTCCAAAACCTCGTAAGACGGCATTTTTTTGAAAATCACTTTTTTGCATAATTTAAATTAATAACATGGAATACATCATATATCAAAAAATCAGAGTTCTGCGATCAATAGTTTTCATTTTATTGGCGTTTTACCAAACCTCGTATCACGATAGGACCGATTTTGTTCTTTTCTAAATGCTCGTATCTCGGCAACGTCTTATCGATGATGATGTCAAATGGCTTTAAGCGGTGTATATGAACAAAATTCGCAGGATAATTATTGTAATAAAATGTTCCATTGTAAATATTATTTATAGGGAGCATATCATAACATTTCTTGTATTGTTTATAAGGAGTGGATTATCTATTTTTAGTAACAAAATAAGGCAGTGGCGATTACTGCCGGCCGTCAGATATATCTTATATAGTGCCTATGTTTCTCAGTGCTAGGCATTTATATAGAAATTATTAAAGCCACTGCAATAATAGCGACACACGATACATGTCTAGCTCAAATTTTACAATCATTTAAAGTCCACGTAGGCGGGGCCGTCGAGAGAAAATTAAACTGTGTTAGGAGAAAATTTTAGAAATTCGACTGCGCCTGGAGGGACTTATGAAAATTTAATTGCCGCAAACGCATTTCTTGCTTTTCCAACCCGTGATTACAGCAACTTCAATGTAGTTCAATATAGCGTACCTTCTCACCTGAATCCCAAACAACCAATCAATCGTTGTGGGGTATGGGGGCCTCGCCCTCTGGAGAAAATTTAACTGCTGCAAATTCGTTTTTCTGGTATTCTAGCCCGATCTTTAAGCAACTTTTAAGATTCAAATCGTCTTGGAACGGAAATCACACTATGTGCCGATCTAAATTCCAATCATTCAATCGGATGGTTTCAGCTGAATTCACAAATAATAATCGATTACCGAAAAATATCGCACAAAGTAGAGCGACTCGAGATATAATGTTTTAATCCATAGTCAATACAGTACAAATTCGCGGTAATCAATTAAAAGAAATGTAAAATTAGATTTTATTAGATTTCGGCCACTTTATTTCGGCCAAATAATATCAACTATATATATATATATAATAATAATAATTTTTATTTCCACTTTACTCATTTGCCCGAAAGTTGCGGGGGGGGGGGGGGGGGGGGGATCTGTGAGCCGTAAGTAAGTTATCCTAATGAACATCTAGACCTACCTGTTGGACATACCCTTCACGTAGGTTACCGTACTGATTATCTTGACCTACCCGCGGCCTATGCCCCTCCGGAAATTGCCCCAACTGAGCATCTATACCTACCTGTGGGCAATAACCCTCAGATAACTTACCCCACCAGGCATCTTGACCTACCTGTGGGCAACACCCATTAAGTAACCTACCCGACTGAGCAGAACCACTTGTGGGACATTAACCCCGGGCATCTTGACCTAACTGTGGACATCTAAACCTACCTGTAGTTGATATCTTTGCGAGTTGGAACATTTTGACCTATCGGTAAGAAATACCCTTCAGGTAAATTACCTCATTGAGCATCTAGGCCTACATGTTGGCATTACCCATCAATTAACTTACCCTACTAAGCATCTAAACCTACCTGTGGACAATACCTTTAAGTAATATGTCTGACTGGGCATCTAGACCTACCTTTCAGCAATACCTTTAATTAGCCTGTCCTACTGCTCATCTAGACTTACCGTGGGTAATACTATCTTTGAGATAACCTACTATATGTAACATCTAGACCTACATGTTGACAACATTCCTCATGTAACTTATCCCACTGAACATCTAGACTTAGGCCTACTTGTGGACAATACCCCCCCCGCGGGTAATTTACCCCACTGAAGGTCTGACCTACTTGCATGCAATAACACTCAAGTAAGGTAATCCATTAGGCGTCTAGGCCTACTAGTTAGCAGTGTTTTAGCGTAACTAGGCTTCAATATCCCTCAAGGTATTTAGCTCCTAGATCTACGTTACTTCAACGCCTACCTGTTGCCGAAATTCGCACGTAACTTACCGTTCCTACCTACCTACTATCGACATCCGACTAGAAAATGGTATAATACAATACTTATAATGATTTCCCTACATTTGTATGTCCCATTTATACTGTAACCACGAGAAAAACAAAAGCTGGTAAATTATATAGTTCTAATACAAAAACGTTCAGAAAGCTCGTATGTCGTCAGAAAAAAACAGATTAGGGGATGAAAACCTCGTAACTCCGAAATCGTAAAAATGAACAAACGTCAGCTTGTATTTGACAGAACATCTAATCGGGGTTATTTTCAAGTGTACAAAAATAAAATTTCAAGCAAATCCACCAAGTATCTGCAAAGTTATGAAGTTTTTTGTTCCTCATGTAAAATTTTGTTGATCGGACTTACGAGGTTTTAGAATGACACCGACGATATATTAAAATATTTCTTCGATACTTCATAAACTTGTAGCAATAATCCATACAAAGAGAATGTATGTGAAATTTAGTTTGTAATATGAGCAGTTGCCGAGAAATGGGCAATTTTGCATGAGTCACTTATGACGTTATTTTGGCTGTAAAAGAATCAATTATTATTCGAATTTCAATTTTTTTCACTGTCTGTTGCCTATTGCCACAGTTGACTATTCCAAACCATTTTAACACTTTCACTGTCACCGGAAGTGACGTCATTTAGGCAATAACTGAATTTGCAGTCTTAAAAATACATTTTTCATTCAAATGAGTCTGTTCTGAAATCTTTTTCAAATTATGGTATTTGATTCCCATCAACAAATAGAATGAACCCATACGATCATACAGATACCACAAAATGGTTTCTAACTTGTACGGTTGCAGAGAAATTGACGATTTTAGCCTTCAAAACAGATATTTTATTCAAATGAGTCTGATTTGTAATGTTTTCAAAATTATGATATTTGATTCCAATCAACAAATAGATTGAACCCATACGATCATACAGATACCACAAAATGGTTTCTAACTTGTGCGGTTGCAGAGAAATAGGCGACTGTCGACAAGTCACTTTTCAGGGTTTTGGGTCTATAAAAGTACCAATTATTATTCTTTTTACATAACATTTTCACTATTTGATATCAAATGCCATTTCGGATTTCATAAAACTAACTGAACATTTTCATTATCAACAGAAGTAATGTAATTTTGTCAGGTTCACTTACAAGTAACAAATGTATAAAATGAATTGATATTGCTGGATTTGGTTCATTCTGCGTCCAATTTATTTGAAGTGTGCAATACTTATGGGGAAACCTGTTTAATGGTTTCATTGGTACCGGAAGTGACATATGTTCAAAGGTAACATGGCACCGGAAGTGACATGTTAAAGGGTAACGTGGCACCAGTGAAACCTGTCATTCCTGCATGCAGGTCTAGTTCTCTTTGTTTTGGACCAAATTGTGACAGTAAATTCCACTACTTTGCAGAAGGTGCATTGCAATTCATACTGAAAATTAAGTTAAGACTTAAAAGCGAAACAGAAGTAAGATAAAAATAAGTATTAATCATACATATGAGGATTGTATACAGTCTAAAGGAGCATGTATCCTCTCAGTGCAAGATTGTATTTTGCCTACCCACGCTTATTTATTTATAACTAAATATAATAATTATGATAATTCAGTATCTGCACATCATCACTGATGCCAACAAATTCTGCAGACAGTGCAGATACAGTGCTAGACTCAATGTAAACAATACCACAAAATATACTAAAATAACCACACAGAATGTAACACATATTCCTACAAGTTTCTTTCAACATCTTTTAAAATAATCACAGGAACATAATCTTGGCAAGACAATGATCTGGCACAATAATTAAAGGCGGACGAATCTCTGCTCTATAATTTTGCTATTTTTACTTGTTCAAGATCAAAGAAGTCTAATGATATTTAAGAATTGTAAACAGAAAGTATGTTTTATTATCCAGTAACATTGACATTATTGATATTCTAGAAAAGTGATAAAACAGTGATTGTACCAGGTGAGACATGAAGTGCTAAACTAACTTATTTTTATGTTCATAATAATCTCCTAAAAAAATGTTTTTGATAAACATATTTTTTAGAAACATTTTATTATCGTCAAATCAAAGACATTAGCAAATTCAAATTTGATTAGAGATGACATTATCCCTAGCCACAAACAACTACTGCAATAAAAAACAATTTTAGTATGATGCCTTTAAATCCATGCAGTAATAATGAACCCAGCGAAGAAAAAAATAACCCTAAATTTTCAAAACCCATATCAGTAAATCATAAAGATTAAAGAAATACCCACCATGCATTTGTTGATTATTCAATGAAATCTTATTGACTTTTCTGCCGTAAATGTCAGAGGAGAGAACACTTATTATATCCTTAGGTCATAATATTTCAAAATTTATTACTTAATATTTCAAACTAAAACTGCTAAAAATGAATATAAAACTTTATGATAATTTGCATACTTTATGTTAAAAATAATGCACACTTGTAGCGACAAACCTATCCAAGAAATGTTGATTTTGTAACTTGTGAAAACTTCTGGTATGTGTCAAAACTTAATAAATACACAAAAATTGTAGCCAAGCAATGCAGAAAACTCAATGCACTTCAGAACAGACTTTGAACTTGAACTCACTATCTTATGCAGTTATGTTGAGAATGAATCACAATTCAGAGAATTATGTTAACTTTTTAATGCATACACTTTTCCCAAAACTCAGGTCCAGAACATAATTTCTCATCATTTCAATTCTTATCAAAGAACTGCAGCTATTTATATCTACATGTATACATACATGTATATATAGATAATCTAATCCTAAAAGGAAATGAATATACGAACAGAAAAACATATGAAAGCAAACTCTAAAAATATGATTTTGTGAATAGATCTTGTACTGCAGTTCAACTTTGCAACTCACATTTAAAGAAATATTGGATTTTCAATAAGAAACTAGATGTAATTAATTTTGATAACATCATACAGTTGTATTTAAAATATGCCTAGACTCATCTACTGGCCACAATCACCAAAAATTTAAATAGGCAGCAGTAGGCTTTATTACTTAGATCAATGGATTGTTCATGAGTATTGAGCAGCTGAACTATTAAAACCCAATACACTAGAACAATGTACCTGTATACAATGCATACAGAATCTTTAAATGGCTATATCTCAGCAATAGGTAAATTGCTGCCAAATCGAAAATCGTCTTGTTTACTGACTGGCCAAAATCTCAAAATGTTTAACACAAAACCCTTGACACATGTTCATGTAAGCTAACACAGCTGTTGTCTTTTTGCACATATTATGTAAATTTTACAATTTTTATCAACACTGAAAAAGCCTGTAACTAAAGTTTATGAGTATATAATAAGAATCAATGAAAAGAATCCACAATTCAAGAAAACTCAAATATGACTCCCATTTGATCAACTTATCACAAACCAGTAGTTGGATCACTTTGAAAACAAGACATTGAAAATTTGAAGAATAAATTTGCAAACTTATAAACAAATGAGAGCAAAGTTACTGTTCTGTTCATTGAATCTGTTATGTTATAACTTAAAACATTGCAAGTACCAAGTGAAAATAACAGAAAACTGAAACATATCTCCATTTTACTTACAACTGAGCACTAATTCAAATGACGATTTTTGACAGATACAACCAATCCACGAAAAGAATCTAAATAGAGAGTGCAGTAGAACTCGAAAAGACAAATTACAGAAATTTTAGTAATACATTCAAAAACAGGACTGCCAATACACAGAGTTCTTTTTTTATCGGAAATATGTCTAGAACTTTTTACACACAAATAGACAAGCTCCCTGACTAACTAACCTACTGTCACATAATGTAAGAATCTTAAACACAAGTCTTATGATTATTGTAAACAGACTTTGTACTAACACACGCCTCTCACAATTTCATATGAAACTATCTGTAAATATATAAATCCATATCTCCAGCTAATCAGTATGTATGTAATGATAGCAAGTTCTACTTAATATACAGATGGTACGCCATTCTCTTACAGTAAACCTTCTAAAATATGACTGGATAGTATGTCTAAATGTAGTCTGTTACATCTAGCACTTTATTAGTGCTTCAGATGTTATTACTGGGATACATTTAAATTTCCATATAAATGAGAAGTGGTACATGGTGATACAAAAATAATAATGTCAACATTCATAACTTCTTAAATAAATAATACATTAATATCTACGACAAACAAACAAATAATTGTTGCTGTTTTGAAACTGTTAGAGTTAGAGAGAGAGAGAGAGAGAAATGGGGTTTTGAAACTGTGAGAGAGAGAGAAATGTGGTTTAACATCCACTCGACACAAACTAGGTCATTTCGGGACTAACATATGGTGTAATTTTATTTCAATAATTCGCTTGCACGTAGGGGTCTTTAGCAGTGGGAGGAAACCGGAGTGCCCGGAGGAAACCCACAGAGTTGACAAAGGCGCCCTTATCTCCATGCCATATATTCTCACACCAGGGATCGAAACCACAGTCGCAAGCCAGAGGTGATCGGCCAACTAGAGGTCGAAGCACGGCACTCTAGACCACTAGGCCATCCCAACCCCCTGTTTTGAAACTGTATCTGTGAATGTTGGAAAATGTATTTACTGTCTCTTTAAATATTGTCATTCTTTATTTTATAATTTTACAGTTTGTAAATACAATTTATAATTTGATGACATTTCTCAGTGACAATATATTAAGTACATTACAGCAATCTGATTTGAACTGGTGGTTTTTGTTGTGTTTGTTCCTGACTTCCCTCCTATCTTCACTGCACTAAATTAGTGACACACGGAAGACATACATGTATTCTGTTTACATACCACTTGTATTATCATTATTATAGGATGCCTGGGTATCATATTATCTAAACAATAATATTTTACACACAAACCAATCTCAAATACATATTTCAGTCCTGACTATATTGGGGCCATGATTTTTGGTGCGTTACATCTTACAAGCAGTTGCCATGCAAGATACACCTACATTTTGCAAGAGATGGACAAAGAATGGGCTAAAAATATTTGTGATATTTTTTACAATCAAGGGCTATAATCCAGGAAGTTAAAGTTTGATATACATGAATATCAAAAGGAACCTAGATCTTTGGGTTATAAACATACATTTCAAGTTTCATTAAAATCAGATAAAAACCGTGACTTCTAGAGGGTCCACGTTGGTAGTACATAATTTTACATTCAAATTCGAACTCAACCATCATTAAAGTGTAACGGTGATATATTTAAATGGAGAGTCAACAACCTAATAGTGTGATTTTTTCCATACAATCAGGGGCCATAATCCAGGAAGTTACAGACTGATATGCGCAAATATCGAAAGGATCCAAGATCTTTGTGATATAAATATAAATTTCGCAAACATTTCAGCAAAATCGGATCACAATTGTGGCCTCTAGAGGGTTCACAACCTTGATATACCTTACTTTTACACTATTTGCGTTTGAGGATTAGCCATTTTGTCAGGCAGTTCCAGTCAAATTTTCACAAAATTCAAACTTAATCATCATTGCAGTATAGTGGTGATATATTTGAATGTTTTTTTTAAATCGGATGAAATTTGTAACCCTGAAGTCGTGGCTCGATATGCGTGAATATCCAAAGGAACCAAGATCTTGGGTTATAAACATACAATTCATGTTTTAACTAAATAGGATAAAAACTTGTGACATTTAGAATGTCCACAATGACTCCACAAGCTAAAAATGTGATTTTTCATACAATCAGTTGAAATAATCCATTAAGTTTCCATCCAACACATGCCAATAACGAAAGGAACCGAGATCTTTTGGAGAAAAACATATTTTTAAAGTTTGGTCAAAATTGGATAAGAATTGTGACCAGTATAGTGTCCTCAAACATACTGAGGACGGATATCTGGGTGGACAGGAGCGAGGACAATGTACGTCAACATGAAAATTTGGGCGTATAGAAAGGAGACAAAACTTAAAATCAAGGTAAACTGGTGCATGTAACTCAGATAACAGTGGAGCTGACATTCATGACAACATCAGCCAAATTACTTCATTTTCAGCAAAGTTATGAGTGTTTGAAGTTTTAATAAGATAATCTTGATAGCCATGTACATGTACCATTGCTGTGATATTAAACCAAATTTTGGTTATTTATTTTATTGTTAAAGAAAAAGGCCTCATTATGCAGATTTAGCTCTAGTATAATGTAATTTTAAGAAAGATGTTTTATGTTATCAATGAATCTGTTTATCACTTCTTATAACATTACTTGATTAAGAATTCATTATCAAGAAATATGTGTGTGTATTAAAATATACATGTGTGTCCCTTTAATTCCAAGGTGCTGTGAATTGCTCCCTTTAATCAATATGCTATGTGTCCTGATCAAATCTCTGCTTAGCAACGCATTTCATTTCCTGTTTCTACCAATTTATTTGAACATGTATACAACATAATTTCCTACTGGATGATCAAATATTCAAATTCCAATTAAATATAGTGTGACAAATATACTGGAGGGTGGTCAATCATGTGCTAATATTAGCCATAAATCTGTTCTGAACTTTAAAAAAAAACCTATAAAATAAATAAAAAATACTCATGATTTAAAAATTTATCTGATTCATTTTTAAACAAGCCATCAGTGAGGGTGATGTACTGATGTCCCCAAATAAATAGATGAAACATGTTAATTAATTACACAAATATCTTTTTCAGCAGTATTGAACAATCGAACTGATTATCTATACTTAGTCTAAGTTACTAGTATAAAAAGTTCATGATCAAACTGAAACTCTGTCAATGTTTTGAAGTACATGAGTTAGAATCAAAGTTGTCTTGTCCCAAAGAATCGATTAATGAAATTGTTAATTAGCTTTAGCAGGAAATGTTGATCACTGAACTCAGTCAAGACATTCACCTACATCAATTTTCAACATTCTACCTCAATTAAAGTAGCTAAGTCTCTAACTCAATATCATCGAAAGTCTTCGACGTTGAAAACCCAAATTATTTGTCAATTCAAATCAGCATTCATGGTGTGGTCTTACCAGGAAAAGATTGGCTTCTGATATTCGATATTTAAGACGAAATAATTTTTTTACCATTGGTACACAAATCGTGTACCATACGGCGTTTCATACTCATTTTCAGCTAGGGACCCAAAGAACAAGGCTATGTATATTCCACATTACATCTCAAACGGTGAGCATGCACAATAAATACTATGTAGACTGGAATATCCAGACGCTATATATATTATGATTCAATTGAGACTTCTGGTGTACTTGACATACATAAATGATTTTATATTAGAGTAAAAACGGAAACGTGTGAATGTAAATCAGTTTATATACATTCATATTACATCATTATATGGCTTGCGACCCATTTGTGTCAATTTCTAGGCCCAAAATATTAGCGATTTAGCTCCTTTAAGCAGAGTTGTTCTGATCCTAATTCTTGACCAATCAAATTGCTTATTGCTACTTAGCCTAAGCATAAAATTCTCATCATCATCAGGTACTGATGAATCTATACTCAGAGTTTCATCATGTTCACCCAGAAAGCACCAACGTTATCGTGTTCCATAGTCTAAACCATTCAAATTGCTTATCTCTGCTTATCCTTTGTGGAAAATGTGCGTGATCGAACTGTGTCAGGACATTCACCTAAAAGACATATACACATTCAACAAGTTTGAACATTCTCCCTCAAAATGTTTGTACATAAGGAGAAGGATCAGGTTTTATCATATTCCTTGTAGTTCTGAAACTAATTATTGAAAATTACTGACCAATACTTGTTGAGTGGAAGGAAGTCTCCTCAATATAACACACAAGATATCCCTTTAAAGATATTTCTGTTCACAGTTATTTTAATTAGTTCAGGTGTAAATATCATTAGTTCACCTGTACCTATATCAACACTATATATTATGTACATAAACTCAGAGGCAAATTAACCTATTTCTTTGATTCTCACTTGGGGATTAACAACATCTAAATAGACACATCTGCTCCTTTGAATTTTAAAATCTAAATTACCAGAAATAATGTTATATTTTATAGTGTAGGCTACCAGAAAGTAGTTAGTCACCACATCTCTAAGCTTTTCAAGTGTCTTTGTTGTTTCTCTAGTCATGGACAAGTGTAACTGGTGCTGGGTTTCGATAATCATTATCTCATGCAATATAACAATACCCACAGTCCACAGATCATACTCGTCCTATATAATACAAGATACTTTCTTTGTCTCACTTTACTTCAATAATTATTAATATTTCATCAAAAAACGTATTATATATCAAAAGATCTATAATATAAGATTTAGATGAAGAGCTACAACAGTTCAAATTTCATTCAAATTACTTTATTCTGAATGAAGCTATGAGTGTTGATTGTTTATTATTGTAGCAACGGTACTGGACAAAAGAAACTAAGTCTTGATTATTCATTTCATTGTTAAATTTTTAAATCCAATGCCAATAATGTAGATAACTGATTATGGGCGTGTCATGTTATAGTAAATATAATATTTGAAGCCAAAATAAAGACCTGCAATAGGAAGATTAAGCTCTTACTCTCTTACATGTACATATATACATCTTTTAAGTCCAATTTTTGAATACTAAACATATCTTTTTAGTCGCAGATATTAAACATTAACACAATGAAATGGTTTGCAATACATTCTAATCTCAGTCGACACATGAGTAGAAATGCTATGACAAAATTAATTGAGCTTTTCATGCCTGATCCTTAAATTAATGCCTCTAGGAAAGTCTTTTTAATTCACACTTCAAGAATTTTCACACCAGATGGCATTAACAATAAGATTTAGATCTGAAGAGTTCCCATTCTTTTTGACATACTTTTGTCAATTTCTATAGTATTGACAGTGTACATACTTATTTCCATTTTTAACACATTGTAAGAGTTGTGTCCTATGTCTATGTATAACAGAGTTATGAGAGAAGTGTCCTATATCCATTTTTAATAATGTAGACATGTTGAGAGAAACCCATTTATATAACTGGAAAATACCTGAAAATTTCTTTATTAGTACAGGTGATGGAATAGATCATGACTGTAGATTATATTGTTGCCTATGTTTTTGGATGATTTTTGGTAGACCTGGCACAGAACAGATTCATGGTTAACAAAGCCTTCAGCAAAATAGGTTCTGGGACAACATTGTACAGAAATTGAATTATACAAATTACAGCTCAGACCAAATCAATTAATTCAATTGTCTCATAGACGTTTATTATCCCCAAAAAATAGAAGTTATATCAATCAATATCAAGTTTCTAACCTGTCTTCATCTAAATAAAATTAGGGGGCTGTTGTCACACTATGTTTCTACAGTATGCACCACAGACATTTTTATTTCAATAACTAAATCTATAGGTAAAAGATTTGAACTCAGTCAACTTTGTGGCTTTCAAGTGTTCAACTTCAGGAACATAAAATTGATGATTAGCAAAACAAATCTACTACTTTGGGGGAAAAACACCCTCAAAGATTTTGACCTGTAGAGCTTTTAAGGGGTTTTGGTGACAGGGTAACTAACAGAAAAGATAGGTTGCCAGGCAACCAAACATACGCCCACAGCAGCTAAATCATCCGGGCAGTCAACTTTTTTCAGTAATGAAACATTTGTAAAAGATAGGTTGCCAGGCAACGAAACATACGCCCACAGCAGCTAAATCATCCGGGCAGTCAACAAGGGTTGTCGCATATTTTTAGTTTTTTTGGGAATGAAACATTTGTTATCCACTAAAATCTGATTAAGAGTAACAACTCATTTTGTAATTATCTGAAAATCATTAGAATTTGTTTGCTTTTTATAAAGTTTTGCCCCACGCTAACAATTAGTATAGGAAACATTTAACATCATGGATTTAGCTGTTCAGTTATCAAAATTCATTGAAAATCAAAATACTTATTCGTTTCAACACCTTAAACTCTGTGTATCAATCTGAAGTCAATCGGATGATAAGTTTGGCATCTGTAGCGTCACAAGGTTTTTTGAAGTGATCAAGGGAGATAACTCTGGAAGTAATTATTTGAAATCGCTGAAAATCAGTAGGCTTCTTTGTCTCATGACCTTAAACAGTGTGTGTAAATTTAAAGTCAATCAGATATTAACTTTGGCCTCTAGAGCATCCACAAGAATTTTTGAAGTGATCAAGGGACACAACTCTGGCACTAATTATCAGAAATCGCTGAAAATCAATAGGCTTCTTCGTCTCATGACCTTAAACACTGTGTATAAATTTGATGTCAATCGGACATCATCTTTGTCCTCTAGAGCATCCACAAGATTTTTTGAAGTGATCAAGGGCCATAACTCTGGCATTAATTATCGGAAATCCGTGAAAATCAATAGGCTTCTTCGTCTTATGACCTTAAACACTGTGTATAAATTTAAAGTCAATCGGATATTAACTTTAGCCTCTCGAGCATTCACAAGATTTTTCAAAGTGATCAAGAGTCATAACTCTGGCAGTAATTATCGGATATTGCTGAAAATCAATAGGCTTCTTCGTATTATAACCTTGAACACTGTGTTTAAATTTAAAGTCAATCCAATATTAACTTTAGCCTCTAGAGCGTTCACAAGATTTTTCAAAGTGATCAAGGGTCATAACTCTGGCAGTAATTATCGGATATCGCTGAAAATCAATAGGCTTCTTCGTCTCATGACCTTAAACACTGTGTATAAATTTAAGGTCGATCGGATATTATCTTTAGCCTCTAGAGCGTTCACAAGATATTTCAAAGTGATCAAGGGTCATAACTCTGGCAGTAATTATCGGATATTGCTGAAAATCAATAGGCTTCTTCGTCTCATGACCTTAAACACTGTGTATAAATTTAAGGTCAATCGGATATTAACTTTAGCCTCTAGAGCGTTCACAAGATTTTTCAAAGTGATCAAGGGTCATAACTCTGGCAGTAATTATCGGATATTGCTGAAAATCAATAGGCTTCTTCGTCTCATGACCTTAAACACTGTGTATAAATTTAAAGTCAATCGGATATTAACCCTGGCCTCTAGTGCGTTCACAAGAAATTGTGGACGATGGACGGACGGACGGACGGACGGACAGACGGACGGACCGACGGACAGACGGACGGACGGGGGCGACGGCAATATACGTCCACATTTCTATGTGGGCGTATAAAAACCAAAAACTGATTAAGAGTAACAAATCATTATGTAATTATTAGAAAATCATTAGAATTTGATTGCTTTTTATAAAGTTTTACCCCATACTAACAATTAGTATATACATGAAACAATTAATATCATGGATTAAGCTGTTCAGTTATCAAAATTCAGTGAAAATCAAATACATGTACTTGTTTGTTTCAACACCTTTAACTCTGTGTATCAATCTAAAGTCAATCGGATGATAAGTTTGGCCTCTATAGCGTCACAAGATTTTTTGAAATCTCTGAAAATCATTCGGCTTCTTGGTCTCATGACCTTAAACAGTGTGTGTAAATTTAAAGTCGATCGGATATTAACTTTGGCCTCTAGAGCTTCCACAGAATTTTTTCGAAGTGATCAAGGGTCATAACTCTGGCAGTAATTACTGAAAATCGATAGACGTCTTCGTCTCATGACTGTAAACACTATGTATAAATGTGAAGTCAATCGGATATTAACTTTGGCCTTTAGAGCATCCACAAGATTTTTTTTAAGTGATCAAGGGCCATAACTCTGGCACTAATTATCGGAAATCGCTGAAAATCAATAGGCTTCTTCATCTTATGACCTTAAACACTGTATATAAATTTTAAAAGTCAATCGGATATTAACTTTGGCTTTTAGAGCGTCCACAAGATTTTTTGAAGTGATCAATTATTAGAAATCGCTGAAAATCAAAAGGCTTCTTCGTCTCATGACCTTAAACACTGTGTATAAATTTAAAGTCAATCGGATATTAACTTTAGCCTCTAGAGCGTCCACAAGATTTTTTGAAGTGATCACTGGCCATAAGCAATTGTGGACGACAATATACAACCACATTTGAATGTGGGCGTATAAAAAGATCAGTCAATATTTCATTCTGCACACTGACACTGAGCACTATCTACTATGAGAATTGAGAATAGATCTCTGCGCTGAATGCCACCACATTGAAAAAAATTATTGTACAATTTTGTTATGCGGTTATCTATCAAAGTATATTTGCATTTTCGACTAAAATCATTAATGCGATAGGAATCAAAATATCGGTCAACTTAAGTTTCATTCATATGTGAATGGTTCAGAAGTCTAATAGGGTTCTCCCTTAGGACTTGCTACACAATCTCAAAATTTTATCAGCATTTACAAGGTTTGCTTGGTAAAGGGGAAATAACTCCATATAAATCAATAAACACCTTTTAATTTTGATGGTTACGGTTCCTCATAATGAGTAACATAACAAGAATAGTCTGTTTAAAAGAATAATTTCAAAAGCCTGAATCACTTGAATGATTACAGGATGAACACTAACAGAAGTGTAGGGGATATAAAAAGGTAGGAGATATAAAAATGAAAGGTAGGGGATATAAAAAGGCCTTCTTCGACAGTAAAGTGGCAATTACTTTCCACTCCAGGAATATATCTTATATGTTTTGTTTTTTTTCAAAACAAGCACAAATCAGGAAACATATATCAATTGTCAAATATAAAGATCATCTATTCGCAACTATTTACAAAAAAGATAGGTTGCCAGGCAACGAAACATACGCCCACAACAGGTAAGTCGTCCGGGCAGTCAACAAGGTTTGTCGCATATTGTTTCTTTTGTCAGTAAGGAGAACATTTACAACACATGATAATCTTATTACGAGTAATAGCCCATTAAATAATTATCAGAAATGATTAGAATAGTTTTGATGGTTTGTCTCAAGGCCTTTGTCCACAAGATATTTCAAAGTGATCAAGTGCCAGATATCACTGAAAATCAAATAGGATTCTTCGTCTCATGACCCTAAACACTGTGTACCAATTTAAAGTCAATCGGATATTAACTTTAGCCTTTAGAGCATTCACAGGGTTTTTCAAAGTGATCAAGGGTCATAACTCTGCCAGTAATTATCGGATATCGCTGAAAATAAATAGGCTATTTTGTATCATGACCGTAAATAGTGTGAATAAATTTAAAGTCAATCGGATATTAAATTTAGATTTTTCAAAGTGATCAAGGGTCATAACTCTGGCCGTAATTATTGGATATTGATGAAAATCAATAGGCTTCTTTGTATCATGACATTAAACACCGTGTATAAATTTAAATTAAATCTGATATTAACTTTAGCCTCTAGAGCGTTCACAAGATTTTTCAAAGTGATCAAGGGTCATAACTCGGGCAGTAATTATCGGATATCACCGAAAATCAACAGACCTCTTCGTCTGCCCTTAAACACTGTGTATAAATTTAAAGTCAATCGGATATTAACTTTAGCCTCTAAAGCGTTCACAAGATTTTTCAAAGTGATCAAGGGTCATAACTTTGGTAGTAATTATCGGATATCACCGAAAATCAATAGGCTTCTTCGTCTCGTGCCCTTAAACACTGTGTATAAATTTAAAGTCAATCGGATATTAACTTTAGCCTCTAAAGCGTTCACAAGATTTTTCAAAGTGATCAAGGGTCATAACTCTGGCAGTAATTATCAGATATCACCGAAAACCAATAGGCTTCTTCGTCTCATGACCTTAAACACTGTGTATAAATTTAAAGTCAATCGGATATTAACTATAGCCTCTAGAGCATTCACAAGATTTTTCAAAGTGATCAAGGGTCACAACTCTGGTAGTAATTATCGGATATCGCTGAAAATCAATAGGCTTCTTCGTCTCACAACCTTAAACACTGTGTATAAATTTAAAGTCAATCAGATATTAACTTTAGCCTCTAAAGCCTTCACAAGATTTTTCAAAGTGATCAAGGGTCATAACTCTGGCAGTAATAATTAGATATCACCGAAAATCAATAGGCTTCTTCGTCTTACGACCTTAAACACATTGTATAAATTTAAAGTCAATCGGATATTAACTATAGCCTCTAGAGCGTTCACAAGATTTTTCAAAGTGACCAAGGGTCATAACTCTGGTAGTAATTATCGGATATCGCTGAAAATCAATAGGCTTCTTCGTCTCACGACCTTAAACACCGTGTATAAATTTTAAGTCAATCGGATATTAACTTTAGCCTCTAGAGCGTTCACAAGAAATTGTGGACGATGGACGGACGGACGGACCGACAGACGGACGGACCGACAGACGTACGGACGGACGAGGGCGACGGCAATATACGACCACATTTCCATGTGGGCGTATAAAAAATGGACCTGGTGTGTGACCTACAGACCCGCTGATCAACAGACCATATTTACTAATTGCTTTACTAGTCTCTACAGAATATCAGTTAGTGTGCCATCTGTCACATGACCTCAATTGGCTCAATTCAAATATGGTCTCACACAGCATCAGATCACGGTTACAAAATAATTCCCATAAATGGTCAGTGGTAATTCTGCAGTTGTATTTTAGCCATCTACAATATTATTGAATCATGGAATGTCGTCCAAATGAAAATTCTTTGAATATTTTTTGATATTCGCAGTGCATTCTAAAAATTCTGAATGCATTCTGAGTGTGTTCCATTCTTGTTAGCAGGTCCGAATGATTTTATTCATTCGCAACTTTCGTGGTAAATTCGAAGTGGAGATATATATCAAATCACATTCGAATTGTATTCCAGGAGAACGCTGATTGCATTCAAGGTGAATCTGTACAGAATTCAAGGCACTTTCCTATCAGACATTAGGACAGCAATCAAACAGCACTCACATGATATTCAGTCAAGGTGCATTTTAAATATTCTGACTGCATTCTAAATATTCCTACTGTGTTCCAACTTCATTTGAGCTGCGTTCGGAATATGCAAGAACTGTTCCAGGTGGGTTTGAAGGCAATCTAAGTACCGTACATGTATTTGACAGAATTTTGGTCAATTTGAAATTCCCTCCCGAATGTGGAGTAACTTTGAGAATTCTCCATTTTGGCTAGTTCTGCTTGATTACTGCTGATTCTTAATGTGACAAAGCTCTTACATGTTTAAATTTTCCAAACTCTGATTCTAATTCGTTGGCAATGAAAACAGTGTTTATTCAAAATAGATGGTGACACCAACAATGTTTGTAATTCAAGTACCTAAGCCTAAACTGTTAAATATTCTGACGTAATATGCATATTCAACATAAATATAATTAAAAGGTGATTAATGACGACAAATTATTCTAACTTGCATAGACTCATTGCCTAGTTTAGAGATTTTCGCATGTATGTAAAATAATTTTGATTTGACATGATAATTAAACACTCAGTAATGCATACATGTACATCTGAGATGTTCAAATTAGATTGCATGCAATGCTGAATCAATGCCCACTTCAAGCAAAATGTAAACATCTTTGCATTGTAGCTACATGTAAATTTGAAAGAATGTTAAAGGCCTGCAATATATGTTCATTGTTCAGTTATATAGACACGAACTGAAATCACAAAGACAACTGAACATTAACTACGCATATTCTGAATGCAAGTTGCAAGTGGACTTTATATTAACTGAAACTCTACTTTTCTAAACCAACAAGCCAACAGTGAGACTGATGTACCCTGCCGAAATCCCAAAATAAAAAGATGACACATATTAAATTAAGCGCAAATTTATTTTTTCAAACGTATCGAGCAATCCAACTGTACACGAAGTGTCATCCAAAAGTGTTTTATAAAGAAAAATGCTAAAACCGACAAGAAAAATGAAAATGTACCCTTGTTAGGGGGACCCACCAGGCAGACAAAAGGGTCCCCACGCTTGACAAAAGGGCCGCTCTGGCCAAGGGCAAGGGCCCTTGTGTCCGAGTCAATCGTTTCTATACACTGTTACTGTCGAATCCATTACTGAATGAGAATGCAGTCATTGTATTGGCATACAAATCATCAATCAAGATGAACCTAAGTTATTTTGTCCCAAAGTATCAACCAATCAAATTGCTTATCTCTGCTTACCCTAAGAGGAAAATGCACATCTTCGAACTCCATCAAGGCATTGACCTAATAAACATATACACCAAGTTTGAACATTTTAACTCAATTCGAAGGAGAGTTATTGTGTTCCAAAGTCTCGACCAATCAAAATGCGTATCGCTCTACTTACCCTGAGCAGAAAATGCTCATTATCGATCTTAGTCAAGGTATTACTGTAATGAAAGTATACACCAAATTTCATTGCTCTCACCTAATTAGAACTAAAGTTATTGTGTCCCAAAGCATCAACCAATCAAATTGCGTATCGCTCTGCTTACCCTGAGCAGAAAATTCTCATTATCAATCTTAGTCAAGATATTACTGTAATGAAAGTATACACCAAATTTCATTGCTCTCACCTAATTAGAACTAAAGTTATTGTGTCCCAAAGCATCAACCAATCAAATTGCGTATCGCTCTGCTTACCCTGAAGTTTCATCGCTCTCACTTAATTAGAACTAAAGTTATTGTGTCCCAAAGCATCAACCAATCAAATTGCTTATCTCTGCTTACCCTAAGCGGAAAATGCTCATCTTCGAACTCCATCAAGGCATTGACCTAATAAGCATATATACTAAGTTTGAAAATTTTAACTCAATTAGAAGGAGAGTTATTGTGTTGCAAAGTCTCGACCAATCAAATTGCATATCGCTCTGCTTAACCTGAGCAGAAAATGCTCATTATCGAACTTAGTCAAGGTATTACTGTAATGAAACTATACACCAAGTTTCATCAATCTCACTTAATTAGAACTAAAGTTATCGTGTCCCAAAGCATCAACCAATCAAATTACTTATCTCTGCTTACCCTAAGCGGAAAATGCTCATCTTCGAACTCCATCAAGGCATTGACCTAATAAACACATACACCAAGTTTGAACATTCTAGCTCAATTAGGAAGAGAGTTATTGTGTCCCAAAAAGTGTGACGGACAGGCGGACAGACAGACAGACGGACGACAATAACATGAAATAACACATGACAGTAGACGCATTTATTCTCGTCACACAGTAGCCTACTATATAAATCATCCTACCTGTTGCTGTGTTTGTAACTTCTGTTATTGTGTCAGACGTCTGAGTGACAGTTGATTCAGGTTCCATTGTTTTTCATCAACTTACTTTACATACATATAAATAATCTTTATTTTTAAATTAGAGGTCAGTTATGATTGTTTATCTATTAGTTACACTTTGAACAATTAATCCTTAGTATTGCCACACTCCACAATAATATTCACAGTTAATCATTAATAGTGTCATAATTCACAACAATATTAACAGTTTGTTCTTACTGCCATACTCCAAAATAATCATTAATCATAAATCATGTTAATTATTCACAAAGTCATGTATTTTATACTTCTAACAGCACAGAGGCAACCCTCATGAATGTACATATTTATTTCTGTTTTTAAAGGAAAGCAAAACAAAACAGCTCCAGTGTTACCAAAACTTCTGTAATATTCGTCCATAGATGTGAAACATTTTGCAGCAATTATGACCACATTTTCCATTCACAAATATTTTTCAATTATTTTCATTCCTCAATTGTCTAACTTTGTAATCTATTCCCTTTTCTTTTAGTTTTTAAAGAAAGCAAGTAAATAACAGTTTTCAGTTCTTTTGACAATGTTCACATTTCATATTAATCCTCTAATTGTAGACATTATAGAAACAATTGACATCCACAAATTTTATTCATCTAATTTTTGCGTCGAGTATGGATACATTTTCCTCCAATAAATTTGTTTTCCAATATTTTCCAATTGCTTCGTCTTACACTTTTAGTTGATCGACAAACATATATTAGATGTTTGTAAATATAGACAAATAATCCAGATGCCAATAGAGTCGGAAGGCTTAATTAGCAACTATATTGTAATTTAAGATACTCTTAATAGTCTTAAATCATCCACAATTTAGTAAAATAAAGTGGATTGTCTAAGGAATACTTGACAAGAATAACTGAATTACTTTCCTTAAAATATTAAGCCATTTTCATCTAATGCATGTAAACTGGTTGTCTGCAGATTTAAATTCACAGATCAACTGAATATTCAAACAACAGCAAACAATTACAATAGTTGTATTACCCAACTTATAACACTCATTTCTTTTTCTTTAATGATCATAATTTAGCTCTCTTTTTATGGTCAAATAATATGTATTTCACAATAATCATTGAATTACCGGTACATGTAGTTCAACTAAGTATTATTATATTCTCGACTACAAACAGCCTATTCATAGGATCTTCATATAGATGAAATTACATAATAAATATTTAACATCCTCCAATACTCAGACTGATTATCAAAATACAAAACCACTGACTTGCAAAAATGAATTTTTCAATTCCATCAGATTATCCCTGAAGGCGCCAAAATTTAATCTTGGTAACATACATGTACGAGTAGTTATTAACAGATGTTTTGCAATATTTTGAACATCTTTATTTTCTCGTTACTTTTTTCACTTCCATAGACGTATTAATTTTAAAATGTTTGTTTATTTATTGTAGATAAAACTATTCTATTTCAGTTAAATCCAAAATTTCAAAATGTTCATCTAAATTCCTGTGTCAAAATTACACATTCCTATGACATATGAACTTAAAATATCAGAATTCACATCCTGCATTTCAAGAAATTTCCATGGGAAATGTATGGAATAAATTCCTTGTTCAACCAAGTTCAATTATCCATTACATTTTCATTCAAATATTTTTGTTCAATTGTTTAAATTTGGGTGCAGGCATAACTGTGGAAATCCTTGTATGATGTAATTAATTTACTAATAAATTTCCTGTGGCAAAAATAAGACTCTTGTTTCCTCAACCACCATTTTGAGGATTCTGATATTTTGCTTTATTTCATTTATTCAATTCAGAAAAAAGTCTAGGAATCAAGAACTCTTGATAAACATTCATGTAAGTCTACTGACTGAGCCAATTGCGTATCATAGGAATTTGTTTCTCCACAAAAGAGATTCTTATTCAACTTCATTCAGACATGTCAGTGACATGTTTCAATTTACACGAATTAAGGCTGATTCTCTTTGCAACGTTTTAGGTTTTTTTGTTGTTGCTTTGTGGGTATAGAATTTACAAAATATATCAATATACTGACATTTGACTGTCAAAGATATCCTTGAAATTAAAATTTTCAAAAATGTTTAGTCTTGTCCATTTATATTACTTTATACGTCAAATTTCACAGACTTCTGCAAATGAACAAAATTCTGATTTATCAAAATTATCTCTGGCATTTAGGTATCTAAATATTTCTCCCACCGGAAAAAGACAATTCCACACAAGGACATTTAATATAAATATCCATGTGGTTGTTTATATAAAAAAAAAATTTAGACTCTACATCAGAAACCCCCAAAATCTTAATTTCTTTCGAATTCTGTAGATCAAGAGTATTTTCTTTCTAATTTTGTACAATTAGAATTTCTCTGCTAAGTATTTCCAAATTTTATTTAACTTTTTCCAGATTTGTGAGGCAATTTCAAAACAAGCACTCCAACTAGAAAAGACAACTTTCACACTATTTATCACAGTCGGTATAAATGTGAACTTGCAGTAAGTTGAACGAGTGATCAGTATAAAACACCAGGACTAGAATATCTACAGTATAACAGTTCTATGATTATCATGGTAATCATTGGTAGTATTGATTTGAGATAAACTTGTCCGCATGTCTCGCAACCAGATCCCCATACAATCATCTCCATTATTACATCACGTTAATAAGCAATCTACTTTATTCTCACGTTAATAGCCCAAACACTCCAAACATTATTATACAGGCTTTAATAGACACTGTGACCTCACAGTCCACAGGGCAGTATCCTCAAGCTTCGGACATCAATCTGATGATTTCTTTCACACTTTGGTTGAGAGTTTTGATAAGATCTTTCTAAATATTAGAAATATTTGTTGATTGTAGATATATTGAAATGTTTCTTAAAGACAAGTATTAAAGTCTGAAACAATATTTTATGATTCACACAATCACATTTAAAGGAACATCTATTTCATAATCAAATAAAAAAATTAGGAGTCGTTGAAAAATTTGCACTATTCCTCTACAAGTCCAGAGCACAATAATAATCACAAATCGATGAAACAATACAGATGTTTATCGATAATACTTGTGATTAACACTGACAATTAGCTCATTATATGTATAAGCTTATTCAGCTGTCCATCACAGTCTAGAGTATTTCACACTACCGATACTTGCTTTTCGCACTAAAATCTTCTATACATATAAAAATGCTTCCCTCAATATTCTTCTTGACTTGATATATAATGACAAATATTATAAAAAGAAACCAAATTTAGAATCTGTAATTTATCCTCTGCCAATATATTCTTGTCTGTTCAATCCTTTTAAACCCTAGAAAAATCCAACTTCAATTCCATACAAAAGTCTGTAAGGCTGCCTCATGTCTGCTTAAACAAAATTGGATCTCTACTCCGAAACATTCCATATCAATGGCAATAAAACTTCAAAATTATATGAATTGTTAGCTTGTCGTCTATATATTGTATAAAGCCATTGTTATTTTTGATCAAAGAATGTATATGCTGGTATTAACAGTAGAAATATTGATGTTTCATAGTTGCTGGAACTTAAAGCGAAACACAGGGATGACTCACTGCTAGTAATACATAACCCCCTATTCCTCAATCAATACTTTCCAACACACACGCAACTTTATGGATGATTCTACGTGTAACTGCTGCTGAAGTATAATTTGGTTGAAACTCTGCAGAAAACAATTGAATTCACATCGACATGGACAAAAAAATCAAGATATTTAACAAAGCTTTCATTGGCATTAGATATACTGTCACTTGTATGACAAACTTTAATGACATTAGCTTTGCAATATGTCAAGACGCCCGGCATCTATTTTTGATAATTTTACGAATAATCTAATTGAAACAATTCCCTTAGCAATCCATATAAAAGCAAGTGGGTGTTCTATCAATATATCAATAATCTGTCCAACTTATTATTCAAATGAAAAAAAAATTATTGCATGTATCATATTGTTCTATAACAAACCTCATCTCTCAACCCTCTGTGTTTCGAGATACAGAGATGATCCTATATAGTTCTACGCAGCAAAGCTCAATGCTAATCGCACTGTGCATCAGCAAACAAAATTGACAATCAAACAACCATTGATTATTGTTCTATATAATATTTCTGCCACATCCAACTACAATTTAGCATATAATCCTACCTGAAACAGGTATAAATCCTCATATTTATAATTCCAGTTATAAGCCGCTACTAAGAACACCATTTTTAAATGGAAGATGTATGGAGGTGTATGTCGAATAAAAAAAAACTTCATTAATTTATACATGAATAGTTTGAGTTAGGTGATAGTTGTGCTACTACAACATTGGCCTCTGTAAGTTAAATTGGTCATAAAAATATAAAATTATCTTATTTTTAAGATGTTTCGTGCATTGATAAAGAAACTGAGTTTGCAACTTGGAACTAAAGGTATCAAATCGTAGCTAAAAAGAAACACATCAGTATATCTCAACATTTTTATACGCCCACATTTTCATGTGGTATATTGTCGTCGCCCCTGTTCGTCCGTCCGTCCGGACGTCCGTCCGTCCGTCCACAATTGTTTGTGAACAGTCTACAGGTCACAATTTTTATCCGATTTCAATGAAACTTAAAATATAGGTTTATCACCCTAAGATCTCGGTTCCTTTCGATATTGGCATGTATCGGACCGTAACTTCATGGGTTATGGCCCCTGATTGTACGAAAAATCACGTTTTTTAGCTTGTGAACAGTGTAGAGGTCACAATTTTGAACCGATTTGGATGAAACTTGAAATGCATGTTTATTAACCAAAGATCTTGGTTCCTTTCGATATTTGCGGCAATTGAATCGTAACTTCCTGAATTATGGCCCCTGATTGTCCGAAAAATCGCCCTTTTTAGCTTGTGGTCCCTCTGGAGGTCAAAATTGTTATCCGATTTAAAAAACCGTCTGATTATATCACCGTTACATGGTTACGAAGGTTGAGTTCAAATTTCGTGAAAATCGGACCAAAATTGACGGACAAAATGGCCGCCACTTGTACGCGAATAGTGTGAAAATATGTTATATCAAGGTTGTGAACAGTGTAGAGGTCACAATTGTGAACCGATTTGGATGAAACTTGAAATGCATGTTTATAACCCAAAGATCTTGGTTCCTTTCGATATTTGCGCCAATCGGATCGTAACTTCCTGAATTATGGCCCCTGATTGTCCGAAAAATCGCCCTTTTTAGCTTGTGGTCCCTCTGAAGGTCAAAATTGTTATCCGATTTAAAAAAACGTTTGATTGTATCACCGTTCCATGGTTATGAAGGTTGGATTCGAATTTCGTGAAAATCGGACCAAAATTGACGGACAAAATGGCCGCCGTTTGTACGCGAATAGTGTGAAAATATGTTATATCAAGGTTGTGGACTTTATAGAGGTCACAATTTTGAACCAATTTTGATGAAACTTGACATGCATGTTTATAACCCAAAGATCTTGGTTCCTTTCGATATTTGCGCCAATCGGATTGTAACTTCCTGAATTATGGCCCCTGATTGTCCAAAAAAATCGCCCTTTTTAGTTTGTGGTCCCTCTGGAGGTCAAAATTGTTATCCGATTTAAAAAAACGTTTGATTATATCACCATTTCATGGTTATGAAGGTTGAGTATGAATTTTGTGAAAATCGGAACCAAAATTGACGGACAAAATGGCCGCCGTTTATACGCGAATAGTGTGAAAATATGTTATATAAAGGTTGTGGACCTTATAGAGGTCACAATTTTGAACCGATTTTGATGAAACTTGACATGTATGTTTATAACCCAAAGATCTTGGTTCCTTTCGATATTTGCACCCATTGGATCATAACTTCCTGAATTATGTCCCTGGATTGTCCGAAAAATCGCTTTTGTTCGCTTTTGGTCCCTCTGGAGGTCAAAATTATTATCCGATTTAAAAAAACGTTTGACTATATCACCGTTACATGGTAATGAAGAGAGAGTTTGAATTACGTGAAAATCGGACTAGAATTGACGGACAAAATGGCCGCCGTTTGTACACGAGTAGTGTGAAAATATGTTATATCAAGTTTGTGGACCCTATAGAGGTCACAATTTTGAATCGATTTTGATGAAACTTGACATGTATGTTTATAACCCAAAGATCTTGGTTCCTTTCGATATTTGCGCCCATCGGGTCATTACTTCCTGAATTATGTCCCCTGATTGTACGAAAAATCACCCTTTTTAGCTTGTTGTGCCTCTGGAGGTCACAATTATTATCTGATTTAAAAAGAAAAAACGTTTGATTATAAAAACCAAACAAATTCTAATGATTTTCTGATAATTCCTTAATATGCAACAACTCTTGTTGACTGCCCGGACGATTTGGCTGCTGTGTGGGCGTATGTTTCGTTGCCTGGCAACCTATTTTTAGCTATTGTCTTATAGTTAATTGTATAAATGAAATACATTTACTCATCGGGCTGTCTAACTGGTACAAGCATTGCGGGAAATGTCCAAATTTGTTCCCTTAAAGTGCTCCTGCCCACCCGTATGGATCACCACCAAACCAAAATACCTGACAAGTTAAGTTGAAATTTATGACTCTATTTTAAAGGTGAAAATGTCTAAATTCATCCCTTCCAAAGCACCACTTTTGTCTAAACAGTACCTCAAAGATTATGAAACAAGAAAAACTCAATATATTGTGTCACTTTGATTGAAGACAATGATTAAGGATACATTCCCACAAAAGTATTTATACTATAGGATAGATTCCAATAAAAGTATGGCAAATTTGGTATAAATGGAAAGTAGACATTCCCTGAAAAACACCCATGGGGCAAGTACATTACTGGCAACCCTATGGCTTATTGTCTGCCAGCTTGACTTAGGGAGTGCTTGTTATTTCTTGATCTAATGGGTAGTCATTGTGGGAACAGTGAGGGGTCTCATGACCTCAAACACTGTGTATAAATCTATAGTCAATCTGATATTGACTTTGGCCTCTAGAGCATCCACAAGACTTTTTGAAGTGATCAAGGGAGATAACTCTGACAGTAATTATCGAAAATCGCTGAAAATCAATAGGCTTCTTCATCTCATGACCTCCAACACTGTGTATAATTTAAAGTCAATCGGATATTAACTTTGGCCTCTAGAGCATCCACAAGATTTTTTGAAGTGATCAAATTTAAAGTCGTTCAGATATTAACTTTGGCCTCTAAACCATCAAAAAGTTTTTTCAAAGTGATCAAAGGTCATAAATCTAGCAGTAATTATCAAAAATCGCTGAAAATCAAAATGCTTCTTCATCTCATGACCTCAAATACTGTGTATAAATTTAAAGTCAATCAGACATTAACAAGTTTTTTCAAAGTGATCAAAGGCCATAACTCTAGCAGTAATTATCAAAAATCGCTGAAGATCAAAAGGCTTCTTTGTCTAATGACCTTAAACACTGTGTATAAATTTAAAGTCAATCAGTTAATGTTGACGGCGGACCGATGCATACGACGACAATATACAACCACATTTCAATGTGGGCGTAAAAAAAATGCCAATGGCACAGTGGTTTTAATATTTCTTCAACTATATTCAATGATTGATATGGCATGTGACAAAGGAGAAATTGTAGCAGTTGGAGAGAACAGCATGAAAGGTCCTTAGAGATCAACAACAGGAATCATAGATCCTGCATTGGTAGTACTAATTTAGTAGTAATCACAAATTGATAACTTGAATTGCATCAAATATATTGACTCTTCAAAGTGTTGCGCATGCAGTGGTGGATACCCCCCCCCCCCCCAGCTCAGCTACATAAAAACAAATAATGCCTTGCATCAATGAAATTACATCACAAAGTGATGCTACATCTGTATAAAAATGATTTTTCTGTTTAAAAAGCTCAATTTGTATGTATGCCTATGTTTTTTAAAGACGATGATGGCAGATTTCCGTAACCGAAACCTGGCAAACCCCCTCCTGCAAAAATTCCTGGATCCGTCCCTGGCATGTTTGATTTTCCCTTCATTTATTGGCAAAAGCATTGTGTAAAATAAAAACACTGAAGTTGACAAGTTGACAAGTAGTTATTAATATTATGTAATAACAGCATAAATATTTTATCAACCAGCATTCAAATAGCTTTTTCTTACACCGAGAATAGCTCATTACTGGAGAAGTATTCTGGTGAAGGCGGTCACTGTTCAATGTGTTCATTAAAAGTCCAAGTCCAAATCCATTTTAATATTGCTTTATATACAGTTTAAAAATACATTATTTACAAATTCTATACAGGGCATCTGATCTCCCTGTCTCTCTCTAATCCCTCTGTCTGTCTCTCTCTGTGTGTAGAGATCTTTTAAAGCAACTAATTTGCATACAGACAAAATGACAATGATTTCAACAAATCGAATTAAAGATAAGAAATATTGTAACACATCACAAATGAAAAGAAGTTAAATATATAAATTTCATTGGTTGAAATTTTATAATAAAGTTAATATAATTGGGTAATAAGCTTTTAAGCCATAAAGAAAGTAAAGGCATTGACACTTAATCTGCCTGCATTGTTAACTGTATAAATCTTTGCTCAAGGTTTCTTTTAATAATTCTACTAGCATTCAAAGATGATAAAACAGTCAACACCAATCATGCTTTTAGGCAATTACTTTAAATCAAAATATTGACATGAAATGTATGGAAAGACCAACTGATAACCTTAATATTGGCTATATTGTCTAAATGCTTAATAGATAAATTCTGTATACCATTCAAAGAAAGTAGGGGATATTTGATTTTGGGGGCATAATACTAAAATATGCAAATGACTACGAAAAAAGTCACTATAGAACCTAACAGAAGAAACATTTCCAGTTACATGTGACGCCCAAATGCACCAATAGCTACCGCATGGAATGCAGGTGATGCTTGGGATCATCATGGGGGTCCAACCCAAGATTTGCACGACTCTGACTTTGAATGTTACAGTCATTGTGGCATTGAATTCCAGGGTGGAACATCAGTTTAATTGTTTTAGTGACCTGGAAACAAATTTTGATATGCGTCGGCTTACCCAAAATGAAAGGTTACGTGCCCTTGGCATGCTACAGATCGGCACCACACAGGCGTTTGTGGCGCGGACGGTGAATGTTTCTCAGTCTGTCATAAGCAGGCTATGGTCCAGATACCGTGATACACAATCTGTACAGGACAGACCACGCTCAAGTCGACCAAGGGCGACAACTCAAGCCCAGGATCGATTTATCCGTACCTTGGCCTTGAGAAATCGTGTCATCACCGCAATTCAGATCAGCGCTCGTCTTCGAACAGACACTGGTGTGAGAGTGAGTGGTCAGACGATTCGGAATCGACTGCATAGGGGTCACCTTCGCGCCCGACGTCCTCGCGTGATCTCTTGTTTGAGAGATCATCACATTCAGGCAAGACGTCGTTGGTGTAGGGATCGTCAACACTGGGATAATCGACACTGGAGCAACGTGATGTTTTCAGATGAGTCAAGGTTCACTGTTGATTTTTTGGACAGACGTAGGAGGGTGTGGCGTGGTCGAAACGAGCGCTTCCAAGACGTTAACGTCATCAGACATGATCGATTTGGGGGTGGTTCTGTTATGGTGTGGGGAGGCATCACTGTTTACATGTTGTTGCAGGGCGTGTTACAGGCCAGTACTACCTGGACAACATCTTGGCAGTCCATGTTGTGTCGTCATGGCGCGACGTCATGGCCACCGTTTCATCTTCCAGGATGACAACGCAAGATGTCACAGGGCCAGGATCGTTACAGGTTACCTCTAACAACAGAACATCACCACATTACCTTGGCCAGCACTGAGTCCCGACCTCTCCCCCATCGAGCAACGTCCTGCCAATGTCCAAGAACTTGCTGCTGCGTTGCAACAGGAATGGGACAATCTGGACCAAAATGACCTTAGACGTCTCATTAGGAGTATGCCACGTCGGATCAATGCTTGTTTGGCAAACAGAGGAGGATTTACCCGTTACTGACTTTGTTGTGATGCTGTGGTAACTTTGCTGTTTGACCCCGGGTATCATTTTACCCTTATAATGGCCAGTCGGTGCCTTACTTAGTCTAACGATCATTTGGAATAAATCGATGCATGTGAACTTCATTTCATTTTGTCATTTGTTTCTTCGTCAGTTTCATTAGGTGACTTTAATAACACTTAAAAATCAAATATACCCTACTTTTTTTGAATAGTTTATATTATTAAAAATAACATTTGAAAAAGAGGTAAAATTTAGTATCACTATTCGTTGATATATGACTACGATTTATACCTGTGGTGAATTATTAAAGGTTCTGTCCTAGTTTTTACTCAGTCTCCACAAAAAGGTCATTGGAAATAGTCTTTCCCATTGCCAAATCACTTTATAAGATTTACTCAACTCTTGTATATTGTTTCTCTCTAATTTTTTATGCTGTGACAAATGTGACTACTCGATAATGTTAATAAACTTTATTAAACATAAAGTAATATGCAGCAATAATATGCAAATTCTATCACTTGCTGAATAGAATAAGAAAACAAGAACAAAGTATAGTGGGAAGTTGTCACTGCATCACATATTTAAAGATAGGTTTATCCAGTCTAAAAACTTGTCTCCTACTCCACCAGACAACAAGGCATTAGTATTCCTTTGAAAACATGTGACAAAGATTCAGACAGTTGTGAGGATCTGAATAAAGGGTGGTAATTAAAGAGCCTTTTACACAGAATATGAGAAATTTTATTCACTGAAATATCTCTGGGATTTCTCCTTTAAGGAATCGGTGTCAAGTCTTATAATACAGTTTCATCACCACCGCTAACACAACTTACACCAGGCCAAAATATTGATCCCATTTCATTTGTGAATATTGGAAGTCAAGAATAGACTTTCACTCAGACGATTCAAAAATAAGCTTGATTTCATTTGATACGAAAAGGGCTTTAGCGTTATATAAGAGACTATTATCAACATAAGTAAAGCGGCACTGTTGTAGTCTGTAGACAAGATTAACCTGCCCATTTATTTAATAACATTTAAACATTTAATTATTTCTTTTTTCCAATAAATTACACAAATTAAAGTAAAACTTAAAGGCACAACAATAAAGATCGAAAACAGTGAAAAAAATGTACCATGAAAATTTATTATTATCTAATCAAGCACAACTGATTATAAAAAAATTATTATTAAGAAGTGGCCGAATAATTTTTCAACCTGAAATGTCCACTACATAAAAGTATTTTTTTTTTTTTTTTGTCATGTTGGGACTTAAAGCTAAGAGTGTGTTTGAGTTGGATCACATAAGAATCATTGATATATTTTGACTGAAATGTCAACTACATCAAATAATTTAAGTATTTTTCTATCATGTTAAGACTGGGTTTGAATTTGATCGTCTAAAAAACAAAAGGATATATTCTTATTTCATTTATTAGCTTGCATATGCAGGGTTCTTAAAAAGTGGGAGGAAATGAGAGAACCCTGCACAGGGTTAATTCTAGTGACAGCTATTACTACTGCAATCACGATATGTTAAGTATTCGAATACAGGTGCTACGATACGATGTGTATCATCACGATTCATAACCAGGTCAATATTTACCAAGAAAACAACAGGATAAAGGAAGAATTGATATAATTTAGTCCTTGCAATGTCGAAGAAAAAAACTGTAGTATATCATGAATATTGATGTGGATCACAATAAGGGCCAAAACAATTTAAAAATGTTTGTGTTCATATGGATACTGTGTGGCATGGATAATTAAGAGTGGCAGGTTACTGAAGCGACAAAAAAAAATTGTGAAAAGGTGAGTCGTGATACATTGATTTGATGATATATCGTGCAAGCACTATTTAATTTGTTAGGTAAAAACCTCAGATTGGAAACAAGACTTGCATTGATAACACTATAACAGTGATCTACAATGCACATGTTAGACGACTCTGCCAGCTACTTACTCCCTTCTAAACAGTTAAAACATTTTTGATTAACCTGCAGTAAAATTAGGATGAATAAGCACTTGAGTGCTGTAAACTTCAATTTGGTATGCATATTGATGATTAGTTGGACTTGGAAAGAAACCAAAAATATTTCCAACAAGACAATGTATTGAAAACTATTACAGAACATGTGTCGGCCATGTGGGAGCATTAGCTTACCATGTGGGATGGATGGAGATGGCTGGTCAACTCGACATAACAAGTCTGTTAACTCTTAGAGTTCTCGCATTTCTCATCTAAATCACCATTATCAATATTCAATGAAGGATGTCTGAGTATATTTCTAAAAGTTTTTGCTTTGTATTGAATGGAAGTTTATCAAAAACGATTAGATCTGGCTTTTAGAAACAAACTGCTAAAAACACTTGATTAAAACCAAAGAAGTGTCGGTTACAACCTCAGCAAGTGGGCGATAAACAAATGGAAAAGCTCATAAAAAAAATGGCATTTCACTATCACAATATCCTGCCACCATTGATATATTTCTCTTTTTTTCTTATTATTGGTAAAATGGTCAAGTTAACTTTTCTAAATATAGACTTATTGAATTGTGTTATACAATAGGATAAAATGTGGGATGATTAGGCAGTGATAAGATAATATAATTAAATTATGCGATGATGAGTAGGATACAGTTACACTGACATGACTAATATGTCTGCAATAGGTTTCATTATGAATTTTTCAATTATTTTCCAAAATATTTGAGGTTTAACAATGCACAAAAAACTGTTGTTTTTCATTTATTGAATTGATTTGAGTAAATATCAATCTGATTAAAATACATCAATATTTCGTTTAGTTTTTTTATACTTTCAATGGCCTCTGACATTTGATAAGCCAATCAGCATTGATGTTTCTAGTGGATTACCCACAGTTCTGTTTCATTGGCTAATCCCTCACATTATCCAGAACAAGTCAATAATGACAACTCTTCCAGATCCTAGTGTAGTAAAGACATGTAAAAAAAATTTTTGAGTAAAAATGAAATTGTCGCTTTTGTTAAATTTGATGTGGTGATTTGTTTCGCACGATAAAGCAAATGTCTAGATTTTAAAATAACAGAGAGAGAGAAATGGGGTTTAAAATAGGTCATTTCGGGACTAACATATGGCTTAATTTTATTTCAATAAATCGCTTGCATGTAGGGGTCTTTAGCAGTGGGAGGAAACCGGAAAGTTTAAATGTTATTCAGTAATTGAAATGTATACACAGGACATAATTCTACAGAATACAATTATGGAACATAATAATACATGTACACTGTATATAGGTAGGATGATTTACCCAACACTAACAAATACTAACTAAATACCACAACATACTACCTCAGTATTGTGAAAAGCTAATAGAACACTTCGATTACATAATAAAAAATTGAGTTAATTAATGGAAAACTAACAAAAATGTACAGCAAAAGTGTTGGCTAATGGAGGCAGACCACCATTAAATTTCACCATCTCATATCAGTACCCACGAATTGCAGTTCGTCTATTTATAGCAATTCTCTCTCTGTCTATTTTTCTCACCTTCAGCATGCCTATTTTTGTTGTTTTTGGTCTAGAATGGACGAAGAGGGTTTGAATGAACATTTTTCACCAGGTTTTGGTAAAAATTAATGATTTTGAAGAGGAAGGACAACAGGGTTATCAGGTAGGCTACAGTGATATGTACGGCAACTAGTTACATGTTTTTAGTATGCTATTTCAAGGTTGTGTATCTCAAAACTTTGGTGGTCAACTTCATACAAATTTTAGTGCAAAGACATGACCATGCTCATCGTCGAACACCACCAAGGCATTGACCTAATAATAAGCACCTACACCAAGTTTGAACATTTTAAATCAATTTGAAGAACAGTTACTGTAATCCTTATAAGACATATAGAAATAGATTTCACTAAAATAAAACACATTTATATGGATATACTACTTCTGAATTTATTATCATGCTAAAATGTTCTGGAAAACACCTTTTACAACACCTGTAACTAACATACTTCTAAAAGTCAACTGATACTTTGGACTTTTGACTATTGGGCTATGCTATGTGAATTTCTCAAAAAAGAAGAGGTATAAAATAGCCTATAAAGATAAGGATAGCCTACCTCATACATGACACACATCACTACTTCTGATTTTATAAGGCAAAAGTACTGGGGTTAAATGTAGTCTTGGGTCAAATGCAACCAACAGGTCATCAGTTCGGTAAACACAGGTTTTAATTTTCTATTAGAGACTTTGTGAAACATGCCCCAGACTAATTTATATAGTTGAGACATACATGTAATTACATTCTCTTGTTCTATTGATTCTGGTACTCATTGGGGAGCTATAAAATCCCTTACAATAGACACCTGTTATAGCAAAAACTCAATAGCATTGTCTGATTAATTCCCTTGATTAATTACATTGTATCAACTGTATCATTTTAATAATCATACTGTATAGCTAAGTGCTGCTGTAATGAAATAATCATTTAACTGCACACATCATAGAATTTAAAACACCATGTGTAATGGTAGCCAGTAGCTACTCTTTAAATGAATATCATCCACAGTCTTTGATATCGCAAACATGACTTACAATGTATTAGTATATCACATAGGAGAATACAATTGGTAAAGAGACTGGAATAACCAGATGCCATTCAGTTAGGGCTCTTCGTATATTTCGTGATTAAAGGTGATACATGTAATATTTCATGCATATGGACAAGCTCGGATTGGGGGTGTAGCATAGCTCATTTTTAGGAGAAGTATTCTAGTGAAGGTGGTCACTGTGCATCATAAATCCAAGTCGAAATCTGTAAATATACAATATTTACAATGTACAAGGTCATCAGATCTGCCCATCTGTGTGTTTCTGTAGGGGTCTTTTAAAGACACTAATTTGCATACACGCAAAGGAACGATTTCAAGGAATCAAAATAAAGATAAAATTAGGAATAAAACAAATCAAATGAAAGAAGTTAAATTAATATATAAGTTTCATTAGTTGAAGTTTCATAATAAAGTTGATAGAATTATTTAATAAGCTTTGAGCCATAAAGAAAGTAAAGGCATTGACACTTGAACTGACTGCATTTTTAACTGTATAAATCTTTGCTCAAGGTTTCTCTTAATAAGCCTACTGGCATCCAAAGATTATAAAACACAATCATGCTTTTAGGCAATTACTTTACAGACTTAAAATCAGACAGACTGATAACCTAATTGTTAGCTATATTGTCTACATATTTGAATACAGGGTGAAGACATAAATTATGTATATTCCGAAGATAAAATCTAAAAAAGAACTAAAAATTAATATCACTGTTTGGTGATACATTTGTAAATTGTATTTGTTGCGATCCATTTGGGTCCATTTCCAGGTGCCAAAGAATAATTTTCAATTCAAGGCAAAGCAAGCCAGATCTTTAACATATCTCAAAAGTAAACAAGCCAACAGTGAGGCTGATGTCCCCCGCCGAAATCCCAAAATAAATAGATGACACATATTAATTAATCACACATTTATTTTTTTCAAACGTATCGACCATTCAAATTGAACACGAAGTGTTATCCAAAAATTGCTTATCTCTGCCTACCGTAAGAAGAAAATGCTCATCTTCGAACTCCATCAAGGCATTGACCTAAGAAGCATACACACCAATTTTGAACATTTTAACTCAATTCGAAGGAGAGTTATTGTGTTCCAAAGTCTCGGCAAATTAAATTGCTTATCGCTCTGCTTACCCTGAGCAGAAAATGCTCATTATCGATCATAGTCAAGGTATTACTATAATGAAACTATACACCAAGTTTCATCACTCTCACTTAATTAGAACTAAAGTTATCGTGTCCAAAAGCATCAACCAATCAAATTGCTTATCTCTGCTTACCCTAAGCGGAAAATGCTCATCTTCGAACTCCATCAAGGCATTGACCTAATAAGCATATACACCAAGTTTGAACATTTTATCTAAATTAGAAGGAGAGTTATTGTGTTCCAAAGTCTCGACCAATCAAATTGCGTATCGCTCTGCTTACCCTGAGCAGAAAATGCTCATTATCGAACTTAGTCAAGGTATCACTATAATGAAACTATACACCAAGTTTCATCACTCTCACTTAATTAGAACTAAAGTTATCGTGTCCCAAAGCATCAACCAATCAAATTGCTTATCTCTGCTTACCCTAAGCGGAAAATGCTCATCTTCGAACTCCATCAAGGCATTGACCTAATAAGCATATACACCAAGATTGAACATTTTAACTCAATTAGAAGGAGAGTTATTGTGTTCCAAATTCTCGACCAATCAAATAACGTATAGCTCTGCTTACCCTGAGCAGAAAATGCTCATTATCGAACTTAGTCAAGGTATTACTATAATGAAACTATACACCAAGTTTCATCAATCTCACTTAATTAGAACTAAAGTTATCGTGTCCCAAAGCATCAACCAATCAAATTGCTTATCTCTGCTTACCCTAAGCGGAAAATGCTCATCTTCGAACTCCATCAAGGCATTGACCTAATAAGCATATACACCAAGTTTGAACATTTCAACTAAATTAGAAGGAGAGTTATCGTGTTCCAAGTCTCGACCAATCAAATTGCGCATCGCTCTGCTTACCCTGAGCAGAAAATGCTCATTATCGAACTTAGTCAAGGTATTACTATAATGAAACTATACACCAAGTTTCATCACTCTCACTTAATTAGAACTAAAGTTATCGTGTCCCAAAGCATCAACCAATCAAATT
The DNA here is from genome assembly GCA_036850965.1 of Patella caerulea. Lineage (NCBI taxonomy): Eukaryota > Metazoa > Mollusca > Gastropoda > Patellidae > Patella > Patella caerulea. Next base: position 39,255,243 of record JAZGQO010000001.1, on the reverse strand, counting down.
GCTTATCTCTGCTTACCCTAAGCGGAAAATGCTCATCTTCGAACTCCATCAAGGCATTGACCTAATAAGCATATACACCCAGTTTGAACATTTTAACTCAATTAGAAGGAGAGTTATTGTGTTCCAAATTCTCGACCAATCAAATTGCGTATAGCTCTGCTTACCCTGAGCAGAAAATGCTCATTATCGAACTTAGTCAAGGTATTACTATAATGAAACTATACACCAAGTTTCATCAATCTCACTTAATTAGAACTAAAGTTATCGTGTCCCAAAGCATCAACCAATCAAATTGCTTATCTCTGCTTACCCTAAGCGGAAAATGCTCATCTTCGAACTCCATCAAGGCATTGACCTAATAAACACATACACCAAGTTTGAACATTCTAGCTCAATTAGGAAGAGAGTTATTGTGTCCCAAAAAGTGTGACGGACAGACAGATGGACAGACAGACGGACAGACGGACAGACAGACGGACGAACCCATTTTAATAGTCCCCCAACTTTCTTTGAAAGGGCGGGGGACAAAAAACAATGTACATGTACTATCTTGATGTAAGACTCTTATTTTATTATGCACATCCAAGTACACAAAAATCCTTCACCCAGAATAGGTGTCATGTAAGATTTTAGAATTATCATAACGATATTTGTCTAGAAACATACAGATGGCAGTGTGAAATCAACAACTTATGGTAGGATTGATAAATTTGGATAATTTGGACCAATACGTTTTTTAAGAGTGTTCTTGTTTCATTTATATTGTTAATGCTTGTGTCTTAGTCTTTCAAGTATTAACACTTGCTAAATTGAAATATATGTAGATTGTCAAAAACCTCAAATACCTTAGTGCACTTGTGGCTATTTAATATGTGTATCATTTTTTATTACAAACATTACATCAAAGCTAAAGATAGGTTGCCAGGCAACGAAACATACGCCCACAACAGCTAAGTCGCCCGGGCAGTCAACAAGGATTGTCGCATATTGTTTCTTTTGTCAGTAAGGAGAACATTTACAACACATGATAATCTTATTACGAGTAATAGCCCATTAAGTAATTATCAGAAATGATTAGAATAGTTTTGATGGTTTGTCTCAAGGCTTTCGTCCACAAGATATTTCAAAGTAATCAAGTGCCATAACTCTTGCAGAAATTATCAGATATCACTGAAAATCAAATAGGATTCTTCGTCTCATGACCCTAAACACTGTGTACAAATTTAAAGTTAATCGGATATTAACTTTAACCTTTAGAGCGTTCACAGGGTTTTTCAAAGTGATCAAGGGTCATAACTCAAGTAGTAATTATCGGATATCACTGAAAATCAATAGGCAGTAATTATCGGATATCGCTGAAAATAAAGAGGCTTTTTTGTATCATGACCATAAACAGTGTGTATAAATTTAAAGTCAATCGGATGTTAACTTTAGATTTTTCAAAGTGATCAAGGGCCATAACTCTGGCAGGAATTATCGGATATTGCTGAAAATCAATAGGCATCTTCGTATTATGACCTTAAACACCGTGTATAAATTTAAAGTCAATCGCATATTAACTATAGCCTCTAGAGCGTTCACAAGATTTTTCAAAGTGATCAAGGGTCATAACTCTGGTAGTAATTACCGGATATCACTGAAAATCAATAGACTTTTTCGTCTCATGACCTTAAATACCGTGTATAAATTTAAAGTCAATCGGATATTAACTTTAGCCTCTAGAGCGTTCAAAAGATTTTACAAAGTGATCAAGGGTCATAACTCTGGTAGTAACTATCAGATATCACTGAAAATCAACAGTCTTCTTCGTATCATGAGCTTAAACACTGTGTATAAATTTAAAGTCAATCAAATATTAACTTTAGCCTCTAGAGAGTTCAAAAGATTTTTCAAAGTGATCAAGGGTTATAACTCTGGTAGTAATTATCGGATATCACCGAAAATCAATAGGCTTCTTCGTCTCATGCCCTTAAACACCGTGTATAAATCTAAAGTCAATCGGATGTTAACTTTAGCATCTAAAGCGTTCACAAGAATTTTCAAAGTGATCAAGGGTCATAACTCTGGCAGTAATTATCGGATATCACTGAAAGTCAATAGGCTTCTTCGTCTCATGACCTTAAACACATTGTATAAATTTAAAGTCAATCGGATATTAACTATAGCCTCTAGGGCGTTCACAAGATTTTTCAAAGAGATCAAGGGTCATAACTCTGGTAGTAATTATCGGATATCGCTGAAAATCAATAGGCTTCTTCGTCTCACGACCTTAAACACCATGTATAAATTTAAAGTCAATCGGATATTAACTTTAGCCTCTAAAGTGTTCACAAGAAATTGTGGACGATGGACGGACAGAAATATACGACCACATTTCCATGTGGGCGTATAAAAATAATAATATAAATCTTAAAATAAACATAAGTATCATTACAGACAGTAGACTATAAATTTTATTACAAATTAAAGGAGTTAACATTTTCAGTGATTTTATCTCTTAAAATTTAAATAAATATGTAATTTATGTAAGAGTTTGTAATGGGTTGACAGGTGTGAAATTTATGTAGGTCTATCAGGAGTTATGAATGATTAATTTATTGATTTACAGGTAAAGTGTAAATTATATATATTAATGACACATGCGTTGGTAAAGACTTCCACGTAGGTTTACATACAGACTTTGACATGTCATGACCATCTAAGTCTGATCTTCTTTTCGAGTCATAATCTTTGCCACAGGCTAATTAGTTCCATGATATACATGTATATAATTCTAATGTCTACAAAAAAGATTTATAATGTGTCAATCGTCACTATTGATACCCCCCCTCCCAAAACACTTTGTCAAATTTACAAATACTATACAGTTCAATCAGGCAGATTCAAATTTGATTGTGTACAACTTTACAGACAAATCTGACAAACAGTTTACCACATATTGATTTTAAAATCCATTTGCCTAGTCTACCATTATGAATTTTAAGGAATCCAGTTGATCCAAGTTCATTTCGTCCATAAAACTAAGATTTCAGTAGGGAAGTGCTTAGATTTTCGATATAGCTAATCTAGGCTAATTTTAAAAATGGTATTTCATTAAAATTATTAAATTTGAAAATGATTAAGTCAGTTTAGGCCAAATACATGTAGATAATACAATTAATTTATAAATTTTAATTAAATTTTAATTAATTTAGACCAATCTCTTGTGTGTAAAAAGAAAGATTATTCAAAGTTTTGTGAACATGAAAGCAAATTTATTTAAAGAAGAAAAACCACCTTTACTAAGAAAAATGTATCAATTTTTAAATACCGGTATAGCCTATGGTAAAATATCATTTTAAAAAAACTCATAAAATTCACATAATTATTAAACATACCAGTACAAACAATGGCCAACTTAAGGAAAAACATTTTGCTCAAGCGTCTGTTAACCTTGATAAAGATAGGTTGCCAGGCAACGAAACATACGGCCACAGCAGCTAAATAGTCCGGACAGTCAACAAGGGTTGTCGCATATTTTTACTTTTTTCGGTGTTAAAACTTTGTAATACACTAAAAACTGATTAAGAGTAACAACTCATTATGTAATTATCAGGAAATCATTAGAATTTGATTGCTTTTAATAAAGTTTTACCCCACGCTAACAATTAGTATATACATGAAACATTTAATATCATGGATTTAGTCGTTCAGTTATCAAAATTCATTGAAAATCAAAATACTTGTTCGTTTCAACACCTTAAAATCAATAGGCTTCTTCGTCTTATGACCTTAAACACTGTGTGTAAATTTAAAGTCGATCGGATATTAACTTTGGCCTCTAGAGCTTCCACAGGATTTTTCGAAGTGATCAAGGGCCATAACCGTGGCAGTAATTATTAAAGATTACTGAAAATCGATAGACGTCTTCGTCTCATGACTGTAAACACTATGTATAAATTTGAAGTCAATCGAATATTAACTTTGGCCTCTAGGGCATACGCGAGATTTTTTGAAGCGATCAAGGGCCATAACTCTGGTAGTTATTATCGGAAATAGCTGAAAAACAATAGGCTTCTTCATCTCATATCATCGGATATTAACTTTAGCCTCTAGAGTGTCCACAAGCAATTGCGGACGCCGGACCGACGGATGGACTGGGGCGACGACGACAATATACGACCACATTTCAATGTGGGCGTATAAAAACCACCATATTAGTATTATATTTATACTATACAGTATACATGTGCTAGTGTGCCATACCTTTCCTCTCCTGGGAGAGTTGAATGGTTAGCAAGTGCACGCGGTCATTGAGTCAACTAGAATGGTTTTGAATCCTGGTTGTACGTGACAAGGAGTAGGGTCGCCTGTCCAACCTGTCCATGGGTTTCCCCCGAGTCTTCCGGTTTCCTCCACAGCTAAAAGACACCTACCCGCTAGCGAATTATTGAAATAAACTTAAACCATATGTTGGTCCCGAAATGACCTTGTTTGTGTCGAGTGGACATTAAACCCCCATTTCTCTCTTTTTCCTCTGCTGGTAGCCCTAAATGTACATTCATGTATGTCATAATTTTATCAGTCAATCAAAAAGTAAAATGTACATTGTTGATCATGAATGTGAAATTGTGTTGTGTAGACTATAATGTCTTTTGTATTGATCTAGAGTTTGTCTATTATAAAGTGGTATTGACAGTTCTCATTTAAAGGTACAATCAATGTACTGAAAGCAATTTAGTTACATATTATGAACACTAAAATGATAAAAATTATAAATCAATGTACCTATACATGAAGTGGCTCTCTGCAGTCATCTATCTATATTCTATGCAATATGACATTATTTCTTCAACATTGCAAACACGACTTATTGGTCAATTTAAATGAACATTTATGTTGTTATCTTATCATGAATAGATGGACTTATGATAACTAATATTAAAGCCAAATAAAAATTCAAAAATTTGTTAAACATAGGCCGACTCTAAAGGAGAATACTAACCAGGCACTGAAGACTGTCATTCATTAAGATTCTTTGCATATTTCTCGAAACATAAATTTATAAATGATTAGAAATAACATAAATTTATAACTGATTAGAAATAACAGTAAAAACAGAAAAAATTGAATGTAAATCAGTTTATATACCGTACTTTCATTAACCCCTTTCTAGGTGCCAAAGAATAGCGCTTTAACTCCTTTAAAGAATTAGATGTTGTGCTGTTCTTTATTTCAATGTTTACTGAGACGCATTGAAATGAAATGGGAGGTTAACGTCCTGCTGTTCTGCTCCGACGGGGCTAATGGAGACGTAATGAAAATGGACCACTGATTTATATTGTCAGTGCCGGTTGTAGAAAATACCGGGCCCAATTTTGGAAGCCCGAAATTAGCCAATGGCCCGGACTGACAAAATCAGATTCTAATCCTACCCTGGCCATTGGGTACCCACATTCAGAAAAGTCACCGTTTTCTTCTACTTGATGACAGTATATAAATTAGGCTCCAGACACCTGGCCAAGTGTAATAATCGCAGACAAGTCTTATTTTTCGTTTTTATCATCTTAACGCACGACTAAGGGTCTCTCTTGTGAGAGCAAATCGGAGTACATGTACATGTACCTAGAGTTAACCCACGAGATTGAGAAAATGCCTCAATGTACATGTCACATACGCTCACATCAGGGATCGAAAGCACAACCACAAGCCAGATGACCAGCCACCTAGAGAGGTCAAAGCGCGACTCTCTAGACCACTAGGCCATGGATCCCAACTTCCAACCCTCCTTTGAAAGGACTAGGGTAGATCAAATTATTTTATATGGTAATATTCCAATAATAAATAAAAGGATGCCCTATCCTATTAATTTATTAAACTAAACTAACAAGAAAGCTTACTGAAAATATAAGAAACCTGGAAAAAATCGGTAGAATAAAAAAATCTAATTATGTCATTATTCAGTGACAATGTAAATACAGACGTATTCTTTGAAGATAAAAGATGGGTCGATTTGTTTTATTATTTAATGTTGTAAAGGCTCTGTTATGTACTATTATTATTATTAAGAAACCAGAGATTTTAAAAATCTACTCACCCTTTTCTGCTTTGCCTGACATAATTATTTATAATTCTATTATTTCATAATATTTCTAAGAACCCATTCTGTCATACTTTTACAGGGATTTGTTTCTCTGATAGCCACTTGTGCAGTAAATAGATGAAAATTCAGTATTCTCTGTCCAAATCGGAAACACAGACCACCATATTTGCTATAGCTACGATTAATAGGAGATGGCCTATATTTCTTGTATCGTAAATCGCGTTGGATTTTAGCAGGTGTCTGAAGACTAGGTAATCAAGCATACACCCGATGTCCATTCTCGCCAACGTTTTCAATTATTTAAAGGGAAGCAACCTCATTTAGAGCCCTCAAAATCAGGGATCAGACTATCAATTTTATTTGCCAATAGACTTCAATGCTGTTACAGGCTGAAGCTTTTTGCTCAACATGCCGTTGGTTCCAATCTTTATAGGCACAATGGGGACCACATTTGGCAATCTCATCATCACAATTTTGTAGGGAGTTGATTGTTTACATTTTTTGCTAAGCGGATTTGAGGTTGATTGGGGTGAAAATCTCACTTTCGACACAATGATTGCTCTGTAGTAACATGTTACACCCCCTCTCCCTCCACTGTAATATCATCAGAATTGCCCCAAACTGCTATGAAATTATAGATCAAATAGTCAACCAAAAAATGCAGGAGGGGGGGGGGGGTAAGGGAAAAAATGTCTATTTATAACTCGCACTACATTAGTTTGAGTCCATTAGGTGGAGTAGTTTTATGAGTCAAAATATAATTATTTGTGGTCGCAGTCTCACAAAAATACGGAAGCTGACTAGAGCCATGTTATTTTTTATTTTTTTATTTTTAACCTAAAATTTCAATTTTAAACACGCATAATGCAAGAGCTGAATCTACCAACTAGGCCTGAAGTCTTTCTTTAGGCCTGAAATGCTATCTAAATTATCAATTAGACATTAATTAACTTATCCAGACCATAATAAACTCTCGATGCCTAGGCCATAATAGCCTTCGATGTTGGCGGGGTTAGATTCCTATAAACTGCTTCACAGCCATTGATAATTAAATTTAAAACGTGGATAATCGAGACTATGCTGTTGACTTTAGTAATGATGACCGAGGCTAGGCAAAAAATTTCACCTCTGGTGAGAATGGTGCCACAATTGACCTATAAATAAATGTACGGACAGGAGCCCCTAAATGGTAGAGTAGCTCACTTTTCAGTGGAGCATAAGGTAGTCCGCCATACTTGAAACAAATCAGTCTTCTACCGGGATACCGTATGTGATCAGTTTGGAACCCGTTCTGGAGTAGGAACCCCAATCTCGTTCCCAGAAGCAGCCGCGGAGCCGAAGGCCTCTGGCACATTAGACCGTCCATTTTTTCCAAATTTTTTCAAACCTAAGCCCCGCCCATTCTGACCTCTGATTGGTCAATCTTTTTGGGTCAATTTCTCGAAAACTAGAGGTCGGATCGTCGTTTCGTTTGTTGTAAAATGATCCTTGAGTCAAAGTCAACTCGCTGACATAAAAAATCGATCCTAAACGAACAAATTCAAGTTTTTGTAAAGATCTATTTTTCTACGCGTGGGTATATTTATAAGTGATTCGGTCATCCCGGCACGTAAAATCAGGGGCGTATGACGCAAATAAACGAGAATTTTCGTGCGTAGGAATTACATGTCATTTTCCGGGAATATGGCTACCCTGATTCACCAGAGAAATTTCTTCAAAAATTTTTCTGGTTTCGAGATTGTAGGAACCCATGCGATTAACTGTTTGTTCTGAAGTGGCATTTTATTTACTTTGGGACCATACCCCATCATTTGAAACAGGAATCAAAGTTGTCCGCCATAATATTTGAAATAAACATGTCTATCGGAGTTAGTGGCGGCGGGGGGGGGGGGGGTCTGAAGTACAGAAACCAGGTGATATTCTCTTCTGAAGGGCACTTATTATTTACAGGTCCATTGTGGCCGGCACCATTCTCACGAAAGAAGAATTTTGTCCACCATACTTGAAACAAATTAGTCTTCGTCGAAAAAACATCTGGGGAATGGCCTGCCACTCTGCCTAAAAGAATTATCAGGTTGCCTATGATTGTCACTCACACGTCTGCCCAACTCATCTCATGCATGCTTAATTGGTGCCAAGTCAGGAGAATATGCAGACCAATCCATTCGTTCAATACCATTTTGTGTGAGAAAATCATTAACAACACATGCTCTATGCGCTCTAGCATTGCCATCTTGAAGAACAGAACCTGCATCAATTTGACGAAGACTTGGGATGACAAAAGGCTGTAAAATTTCGTCTCTCCTGATACCTGTCAAATTTCCTTCGACGATGAGAAAGACTAGTCCTGTGATGTACCAAAATTCTAGCTTACACCATCACCGCACCACCTCCAAAGTGATGGCGTTGCCTGGCGTTAACATCAGCATATCTTTCTCTTTGCCGCCTATAGACGCAAAGTCTGCTATCATTGAACTGTAATGCAAATTGGAACTCATCAGTGAAGAGTACCCGCCCCCATTGTTGCCATCTCCAGGTCTCTATGTGTGCACCAGTCATGACGTGCTGCCCTATGACGTTGAAGAAGAGGTGGTCGAACCGCTTGTTGTCGAGATCGAATTTTCTTGGGCTCGCAGACGATTTCTTATTATGGGTTTTGATACTCCTCCACATATTTTAAGCACCATACGGTTTGGCTTCCAAAATATTTGTTAAATAACACACCTCCTGTTGGAAATCGATAAAAATGAAATGAGGTTTAACATGCGCCTACCCACCAAACCTGGGCTATATGGAAGACGGGCATATCCATAGTGTGCTATGAGGGAAATTTTTGTCCGGGCAGGGCACTACGGCCTACTCTTATATCGAATTTCAACTGCCACAGGATGTTTTACGTGCAAGCCAGTGTAGGCTACACAGGACCTTTGACTTAGTTTTTTGTCCCATCCAAACAACTGACAGCTGTCCTTGTCAGGCCCTGCGTTCAAAAATCGATGAAGATAAGGGGGATATGCAATTGTTCGGGCAAAATGTAAATCATAGCATACATCATTTCAGTCACACCCTCGAATATAGAGTAGGCCTAGCTCAATCCAAAGTCTGCGTGATTCAACACGTCACTTGCACTAATACTAATATATTAAATATAATACTAGTAATAATAGTAATAGTATACGGGTCTCCATAATGATATGAATAAGGGGTGTTCACAGTAGGCATATACCATGGGTAGGCCTACTATTGGCGTACTGTTTGATGACACGAAATATTCCATGACAATATTCTTGGATTTATCAGCCTTTTTTATATATAAAAAAAAAAGATAGGTTGCCAGGCAACGAAACATACGCCCACAACAGCTAAGTCGTCCGGGCAGTCAACAAGGGTTGTCGCATATTGTTTCTTTCATCAGTAAGGAGAACATTTACAACACATGATAATCTTATTACGAGTAATAGCCCATTAAATAATTATCAGAATTGATTAGAATAGTTTTGATGGTTTGTCTCAAGGCCTTTGTCCACAAGATATTTCAAAGTGATCAAGTGCCAGAAATTATCAGATATCACTGAAAATCAAATAGGATTCTTCGTCTCATGACCCTAACCACTGTGTACAAATTTAAAGTCAATCGGATATTAACTTTAGCCTTTAGAGCATTCACAGGTTTTTTTAAAGTGATCAAGGGTCATAACTCTGGCAGTAATTATCGGATATCACTGAAAATAAATAGGCTATTTTGTATCATGACCGTAAATAGTGTGTATAAATTTAAAGTCAATCGGATATTAACTTTAGATTTTTCAAAGTGATCAAGGGTCATAACTCTGGCAGTAATTATCGGATATTGCTGAAAATTAATAGGATTCTTTGCATCATGACTTTAAACAACGTGTATAAATTTAAATTTAATCGGATATTAACTTTAGCCTCTAGAGCGTTCACAAGATTTTTCAAAGTGATCAAGGGTCATACATGTAACTCGGGCAGGAATTATCGGATATTGCTGAAAATCAACAGGCTTCTTCGTATCATGACCTTACACACTGTGTATAAATCTAAAGTCAATTGGATATTAACTTTAGCCTCTAGAGCGATCACAAGATTTTTCAAAGTGATCAAGGGTCATAACTCTGGTAGTAATTATCGGATATCACCGAAAATCGATAGGATTCTTCGTCTCATGCCCTTAAACACTGTGTATAAATTTAAAGTCAATCGCATATTAACTTTAGCCTCTAAAGCGTTCACAAGATTTTTCAAAGGGATCAAGGGTCATAACTCTGGCAGTAATTATCAGATATCACCGAAAATCAATAGACTTCTTCGTCTCATGACCTTAAACACTGTTTATAAATTTAAAGTCAATCAGATATTAACTATAGCCTCTAGAGTGTTCACAAGATTTTTCAAAGTGATCAAGGGTCATAACTCTGGTAGTAATTATCGGATATCGCTGAAAATCAATAGGCTTCTTCGTCTCACGACCTTAAACACCGTGTATAAATTTAAAGTCAATCGGATATTAACTTTAGCCTCTAAAGCTTTCACAAGATTTTTCAAAGTGATCAAGGGTCATAACTCTGGCAGTAATTATCAGATATCACCGAAAATCAATAGGATTCTTCGTCTCATGACCTTAAACACTGTGTATAAATTTGAAGTCAATCGGATATTAACTATAGCCTCTAGAGTGTTCACAAGATTTTTCAAAGTGATCAAGGGTCATAACTCTGGTAGTAATTATCGGATATCGCTGAAAATCAATAGGCTTCTTCGTCTCACGACCTTAAACACCGTGTATAAATTTAAAGTCAATCGGATATTAACTTTAGCCTCTAAAGCTTTCACAAGATTTTTCAAAGTGATCAAGGGTCATAACTCTCGCAGTAATTATCAGATATCACCGAAAAGCAATAGAATTCTTCGTCTCATGACCTTAAACACTGTGTATAAATTTGAAGTCAATCGGATATTAAAGCCCCAATAACACTCTTGTTGTAACTGAAAAATATGTCCCAATCTTCATTCTGGTCAACAAATCGTATTATTTTACAATATTCCAATTAAATGATGATATAAATTTCATCTTAACACACCTAATTTAAAAAATTGGAAAAATTCAACCAATTGATTTGAAAAGTCTAACGTAAACCTTTTCAAATGTGACTTGGATTTTAAAATATTTTCGAACCCTCTGGACAAATAAAATAGGTTGTAATGGAAAATTTACACAACAGGTAGGACATTTAAACATCTAATCTAGTACTAAGAATAAGGGTATTATTTATTTTCTGGAACTACCAAGCCAGCAAGAATGTTATTGTCCCTTTAACTATAGCCTCTAGAGTGGGCGTATAAAAAGCGAATGCTTTCTTCACTTTTTAAAAAAAAAATTCGTTTTGATACTAATGTCAATTCCAAATTTCATACGAAACCACTTAAAATAATCTATCCCATAATTCAGTTTGTATTGGTTAGTCATTCAAGATGGCGCTCCAGAAAGCAGTTCACGATAGTAAGATATAAACAAACACTTTATTATAAATTTAATTGAATATGTTTACGGCCTTTCACCTAAAAAAGTATAAGTCAGACGTTTTGATATTGTTAAATTGTAGAAGAATACACCGACTTTTTTACGAATCATTTGTAATCTCCAACACACCCCCTTCTTCAAGCTTCTTGGCCTTTCTGGTCTACTGGCACCGCAGACAATTTCCATATGAATAATAATTAGGCCTATTACTATTATGTCCACAAACTAAACAAGGCGTAATGAAATTATCTTATCCATAAAGTATGACCATTTAGATTGGCGCATTGATACATGAATTGAATTAGAGTATAACATTCTGAGTCCTACTAGTACATAATCGAAATCAAATGTCATCAGATTCACTATGTTACTGCCAGCTTCTAGTCTGTAGACAACTAATATGAAAATAAGGCTCCCCCCCCCATCTCCGTTCTAAGACTATTTTGGAAGCCTTACTGTACCGTCTATTATTCACCGTGATTCTGCTATAGCCTAGTCACATCCCACCCAATTTATAAAAAATCCAACACTATTTTCATGTAGAATTGTGCAATACAAATAGTATTCAAATACATAAAAACTTTCTTTTGAATGGAGCCACCATTTTCAAACTAACTCTCAGCCACTTTTCCAAATTTAGTAAAGGAATTTTAAGAAAAAAATTGTCAATTTTGCTTATTTGAAGCCTGATGTGATTAGCGTTGGAGGTTTGCCACTTGAAACTATATAGCATACAATCTCTTATCTCGAAACACTAAGCCCTACTCCTAGTTCGTTGTTAAATGTTGAACATGGTGAATAGGCAACACTGAAATAACTTAGTTAGTTAACAGATTTTTTTAGATAACTAAATGTCATCTGAATCTCTGCAAAATTTTAGTAAAATGGCAGGTTTTTGAACACATGGGATTTAAAAAGGAAAGCTGTACATTTCAGTATCTTAGTTGCGCCATGTTTTCTAACAATCAGGTAAGCGTAATGTCAGTGGTAGACAAATTTAATAATGTTGTATAAATTAATTTATATTGTACCGTGTAGGCCTATTATTGAAGCTTAATCTATTATTTTATATAGCATTTGTATGTATTTTATAGAGATAATGAATGATGTGATATTGATGGCTAGGAAGACTAGTGAATGGAAAGTTCTAGTTGTGGATCAACTTAGTATGAGAATGATCTCAGCTTGTTGTAAGATGCATGAAATCATGTCTCAAGGAATTACATGTAAGTTTAATTTTTATTCTCCCCAATGTAGGTGGGGCTATTGTGATACTTTTGTTATTCTTTAGCTGTGTGCTGATGAGTAAAATATATAACTACATGTAATACAAATATGTTTTTTTTTTCTAACCATAAGTTCATTCACTTACCCCTTTTTATACGCCCACATTTTTATGTGAATGTATATTGTTGTCTCTCCTGTCCGTCCGGACATCTGTCTGTCCATCCACAATTTGCTTGTGGACTATCTACAGGTCCAAATTCTTATCCGATTTTGACAAAACTTGAAATATACTTGAAGTCTCTCACATCTTAATTACCAATCTGTTTCACAGAGAATTACTTATGAATTAACTCTGTAGTAACAGATAAGTGTCCACAGCACGTGCGTTGACTGCTCATCGCGCCAGTCATTGGCTCAACTGCTCGTGCAATGTTTACTTAACACCTAACTTCTTCAGGCAAAATGATGCATTTATGCATTTTACTCATTTTAAGACCCATTTACACTAAATAGGAAATATTTTTTAACTTCAAATACTTCAAACGTCTTTATTTATTTTTCTTTTACCTCAAAAAAATGTTTGAGAATTTAATTTGTCGGAGTAAAAAAGTTAATATGCCGTACTTATTAAGTCTCGTCGATGTCATGTTTATCAGTGATTGTAGCGGCCAAGCGAATATTCACTGCGGGATCAGTTTGCTTAATTACATCAGTTTTTAGTGTCTTGTAAATGCTTCCATTACCTACTCAATACCACCTTTCTGGACTGCATGGCTGCTGTGGGGGTATGTTTCGGTTTTGCTGGCATCCTGTCGTTATCAGATAAAGCTGCACTGACAGATTTAGAGGGAAGCATATGATATTTAAGAATTTAATTAAGATATACAATATATGTTTGCAGTGGTAGAAGATATTAATAAAAGAAGAGAACCATTACAATTACTAGAAGCCATTTATTTAATAACTCCATCCGAAAAGGTGAGACGTAATGAAAACATCTACCATGATTGGGGTGGGTGGGGGAATTATCCTGAGTATAATTGGAGTTGGACAAGGTTCAGAATTGAAGAAATTTGACAAGGTTCAGAATAAAGATGTTGCTGTTAAGATTTAAATGCTTTTTCAGAGAATGAACATAATATTAATTCAAATATAGCAAAGTCAAAATATTACTATTAAACATTACAATATAGTATCTAGATTATGAATAATGCTAATCCACTTTGAAATTGCTTATTTCAGTCAATTCGTGGATTAATATCCGATTTCCAGAATCCAAATAATACACAGTATAAAAATGCCCATGTGTTTTTCACTGAAGGTAAGAGCAACCGATATAGGCTAACCAGTTTTGAACTTTCGCTCTAGATATTGAATACAAGCGCTGAAATAAGCGACCGGACCAGACAATGTCAGGTTGAATTGACCCGGACATAATTGTCCGGCCAAGTTTGAGTAAAACAGTAAGCCAAAAATAGTATTTTCATTCGCGAACTCGAGTCGATCGCTAATTATTACTAGACGCGAAAATCCAGGCACAAAAATATCAACTACCCGAGTCATAGTGAAAATGTTACTATTTATATAATAATAATGAGTATATTTATAATGCGCTATATCCATAAACCAAGTTCATGCTCAAAGCGCTACACAATTATTATCCCGGTCTCTAGGATACAGGTAAAGCCTGATTACCTCCCTTTACCCCTGAACTCTCAGAAAGAGCCCCAACATATGCTGCCCCAAGGAGCGCAACAGTTTTTTGTGTAATACATACACCATCCTACCGGTACCCATTTACAGCTGGGTAGACTGGAATACAGGGATAAAGTGTCTTATTCAAGGACACAAGAACTCGACGCACAATTCGGGTCTCGAACCTGCAACCATTCGGTCACAAATCCTACTCTCTAACCATTGCGCCAAATCCCTCCCTATATCTAGGCCGCGTGCAGATAAAACAGTCAATAATTTTTAGAATCAGCTTTTTTACGCTGGTTATATTAACAACCCGGGTCCTAGTAAAAATTTAATTATTTTTTATATAATCAGCTGAAAATCCAGAACCAAAAATATCAACGAATCGGCTTTTTTACGCTGGTTATATCAACGAGCCAAGTCACAGTAAAAATATTACTATTTTTTTTAATTGGCT
This sequence comes from Patella caerulea, assembly GCA_036850965.1. Taxonomy (NCBI): domain Eukaryota; kingdom Metazoa; phylum Mollusca; class Gastropoda; family Patellidae; genus Patella; species Patella caerulea. Next base: position 39,240,237 of record JAZGQO010000001.1, on the reverse strand, counting down.
CTTTTACGTTGGTTATATCAGCGACCTGAGTCAAAGTAAAAATATCATGATTTACATGTATTTCGGCTGCGTGAAGATAAAATAATGAATAATATTGAGAATCGGCTCTTTTACTCTGGTTATTTGAGTCTACGTGTAGCAGCTAGCTTTGCGTTACTTTCGTTTATGATTAGCTCTAAATCACACCTAACATGAAATGTAATTATACAAATTTTTAGTAATAAAAGTAAAGATATGTCTAATGTCTCTCAAAATGACACTTCTAAACGGGGACCATCGCCGTCACTAGTTCGAAAATTACATACAATAAGAATCATAGAAAAGTGGATCAAAAATGACATAGCAAAATCCAATGCTGACGTGTGGTTAACATACAAAAAAGACGATGGTTTTGTGAACTCTGTATAAAGTATTTTAGAAATATCAAATATATGAGGGAATTTCCCACTGCATGGAATAATGGTATTTGTTATCAGGCTGAACCTTAGCAGTTATTTCAAGGCTTGATTGGCTTGTGTCCTAAAGTGAATTAAATGTAATTTGAATTTAAATTAGATATGTTATATTTATCTCTAACATGTCTTGGTATATACCGTACCTTTAAATAGTTTTTCTTAATTATGTTTTTCAGCTTGTCCAGATGAATTGTTTAATGAATTGTGTAAGTCTAGTTCTGCCAAGTTTATTAAAACATTGAAGGAAATAAACATTGCATTTTTACCCTACGAATCACAGGTTTGTAAATTGTTCATCATTTAATATTTCTTTAACATTTGATATTTCTTTTGTGTGACTTGTTTTGTGAGCTGAGAATTTTTCATTTTATTCTGAAAATCAAACAGATGATTATGTAAGAGCGATAAAGCAAAGATCAATATAAATATTTTAACTAAATAAGTAAAGAGTTTGCCCCCAAACTAATTAGAATTACTGAACATGTTAATCTGATTCAACACTTTATGACCCACTTCCATGAAGTCCTTCTCCTAATTTTATTTTAATATTTGTTATAATGGACTTTTTTTCTCTATTTAGGTTTATTCACTGGATTCTGTGGTGACATTTCAGTATTATTATAACTCACAACGTGCATCTGGTCGTACCATGAACCTAGAACGTTGTGCTGAACAAATAGCAACATTATGTGCTACATTAGGAGAATACCCAAACGTTCGATACAGAAGGTACATTACTTAATTATAAGTGTTTAAAGATTATAATCAAATTTTTTGTAGGGATTGATGGGAATGACAAAAACAGAATCTTGTTATTTGATACATTTGAGATTCCTAGTTCTACTTTCAAATTGGAATTAAAGAATTCTCTTAATTCATATGTCTTTTTTTCTGCTTTTTCAGTGATTTTGACCGTAATGCTGAATTTTCTCAGATGATACAACAGAAATTAGATGCGTATAGAGCTGATGATCATACAATGGGAGAGGTAATATTCTTGCTTCTTTTTTGAATATTAAACTTAATATTCTAAAAGAAAAGGCTATTTAATTTAAAATTAATTGATTTTAGGGACCAATGAAAGTTAAATATGCATTTTCCTTTTTATACGCCCACATTTTCATGTGGAGGTATATTGTCGTCGTCCCTGTCCGTCCGTTTGTGAACAGTGTACAGGTCACAATTTTTATCACCCCAAGATCTCGGTTGCTTTCGATATTGGCATGTATCGGACTGTAACTTCATGGATTATGCCCCCGATTGTAAGAAAAGTCATGTTATTAACCGATTTAAAAAAAAACGTCAGATTATATCACCGTTACTCTGTAAAGAAGGTTGTGTTCGAATTTCGTGAAAATCGGACCAACATTGACGGACCAAATGGCCTACGATTGACAATATGGTATGTCAGGGTTGTGAACACTGTAGAGGATACAACTTTGAACCGAATTTGATGAAACTTGATCTTGGTTTCTTTCGATATTTGGGCATGTCGGATTGTAACATCCGAAATTATGTCCCTGATTGTACTAAAAAACACGCTTCTATCTTGTGCACCCTGCAATTTTGAACCGATTTTAATGAAACTTGACATGTATGTTTTTATAACCCAAAGATCTTAGTTCCTTACGATATTTGTGCCCATCGGATCATAACTTCCTGAATTATGGCACCTAGTTGTCCGAAAAATCACCCTTTTTAGATTGTGGTTCTTCTGAAGGTCAAAATTATTATCCAATTTAAAAAAACGTTTGATTATATCACCGTTGCTTGGTAATGAAGGTTGAGTTCAAATACGCGAATAGTGTACGCGAATAGTGTAAAAATATGTGATATCAAAGTTGTGGACCCTATAGAGGTCACAATTATATTTAGATTTTGATAAAACTTAAAATACATGTTTATAACCTAGTTTTTTTTTTTTCCTTCCCATATTTGCGCATATCTGATTGTAACTTTCTGAATTATGGCTCCTGATTGTCCGAAAAATCACCTTTTATGGCTTGTGGTCCCCCTGGAGGTCGCAATTATTATCTGATTTAAAAAACCATTTGATTATATCACCGCTACACCGTAATGATGGTTGAGTCCGAATTTCGTGAAAATCGGACCAATATTGGTGGACAAAATGGCCGCTGCTTGTACGCAAATAGTTTAACAATATTGTATACCAAGGTTGTGGACCTATAGAGGACACAATTTTAATTTGATTTTGATGAAACTTGAAACAGAGTTTTAGGGCCCACTGAAAGACAGATCTGTATTGTAGTATTGTAATTTGTATTCCAGGGACCAAAGTGAGATAAATCTGTATTGTTGTATTGTATTCCAAGAACCACAGAAAAATATATGTGTTATGTTGTACTTATCTATTCTAGGTACCACAGAAAGATAGATCTATATTGTTGTTTTGTATTGTAGGGACCACAGAAAGATAGATCTGTATTGTTAATATTAGATAGAGGATTTGACCCAATCTCACCTCTTCTACATGAGCTGACATTCCAGGCTATGGCCTACGATCTGTTACCAATAGACAATGATGTTTACAAGTAAGCTATATACAATAGGCGTTTTTATCGACCACTGATTAGCCAAAGTGATTTGCATTCAATCACATTTTCATCTTAAACGTCCATCTAATTCAAATTGGTTACCCTAATCAACGAATTTATCGACATCGATTTCCGAAACGATTACATTAAACCGCCAAATCAGTTCAGGGTGCGATTTGACGATTTATCGGGTGGTCACATGTTTTTTTGTCCAGCCACAATAATTGTTTACAGCTAATCGGAGCATTTAACGAACTCGCCAAAGTAATTTGAAATCGACTAAATTGTCACATGACATCTCTAATAAATTCAAATCAATTTGGCAAGTCAATAAAAAAAACCCTATATTTTGTCCGGGCCTTTCGAAGAAAGTGGGGCACTATTAAAATGGGTTTGTCTGTCTGTCCGTCACACTTTTTGGGACACAATAACTCTCTTTCTAATTGAGCTAGAATGTTCAAACTTGGTGTAGGTGTTTATTAGGTCAATGCCTTGAGTGAGTTCGAATATAAGTATTTTCTGCTTAGGGTAAGCAGAGATAAGCAATTTGATTGGTTGATGCTTTGGAACACTATAAATTTAGTTCTAATTAAGTGATGCTGATGAAACTTGGTGTATAGTTTCATTACATCATTACCATGACTAAGTTCGATAATGAGCATTTTCTGCTCAGTGTAAGCAGAGCGATAAGCAATTTGATTGTCCGAGACTTATGAACACAATAACTCTCCATCTTATTAAGCTAGAATGTTCAAAATTGGTGTAGGTCTTTATTAGATCAATTCATTGATGGAATTTGAAGATGAGCATTTTCTGCTGTGGGTAAGCAGAGATAAGCAATTTGATGTTGATGATTTGGAACACTAAAACTTTAAATGTCCCCAGCCTTTCGAAGAAAGCAGGTGACTATGAAAATGTGTTCGTCTGTCTGTCCGTCCGTCACACTTTTTTAACTGAGCTAGAATGTTCAAACTTGGTGTATATGTCCGTCCCACTTTTTGGGACACAATAACTCTCTTTCTAACTGAGCTAGAATGTTCAAACTTGGTGTAGATGTTTATTAGGTTGATGCTTTGATGGAGTTCGAAGATGAGCATTTTCTGCTTAGAGTAAGCAGAGATAAGCAATTTGATTGGCCGATGCTTTGGGACACGATGATGAAACTTGGTGTATAGTTCCATTACATCAATACCTTGACTATGTTAGAAATTGGGCATTTTCTGGTTAGGGTAAGGCGAGTGATAAGCATTTTGATTGACTGAGACTTTGGAACACAATAGCTCTTCTCCTAATTGAGCTAGAATGTTTAAACTTGGTGTAGGCGGTCAATAAATGCCTTGATGGAGTTCGAAGATGAGCATTTTCCTATTACTGTAAGCAGAGATAAGCAATTTGATTGTTGGATACTTTGGGACATGATAACATAGTTCTAATTAAGTGAGAGTGGTGAAACTTGGTGTATAGTTTCATTAGATCAATGCCTTGGCTAAGTTTGATAATGAGCATTTTCTGCTAAGGGTAAGCAGAACGATAAGAAATTCGATTGGCAGAGTAGAATGTTCAAACTTGGTGTAGGCGTTCATTAGGTTAATGCCTTGATAGATGGAGTTCGAAGATGAACATTTTCTGCTTAGGGTAAGCAGTGATAAGCAATCGCATTGGTTTATTCTTTAGGGCACAATACTTTGGTTATAATTAAGTGATAGTATTGGAACTCTGAGTATAGGTTCATTACATCATTACCTTGACTAAGTTTGATGATACGAATTTTCTGCTTAGGCTAAACAGAGCGAAGCAATTTTATTGGTTGATGCTTTGGGACAATTAAATAACCTTGATTCTATCTGTTATAGAATGATGAAACTCAGTGTATAGTTTGATTTAGTGAGAGTGGTGAAACTTGGTGTATAGTTTCATTAGATCAATGCCTTGGCTAAGTTTGATAATGAGCATTTTCTGCTAAGGGTAAGCAGAACGATAAGAAATTTGATTGGCAGAGGTAGAATGTTCAAACTTGGTGTAGGCGTTCATTAGGTTAATGCCTTGATAGATGGAGTTCGAAGATGAACATTTTCTGCTTAGGGTAGGCAGTGATAAGCAATCGCATTGGTTTATTCTTTAGGGCACAATACTTTGGTTATAATTAAGTGATAGTATTGGAACTCTGAGTAGAGGTTCATTACATCATTACCTTGACTAAGTTTGATGATACGAATTTTCTGCTTAGGCTAAACAGAGCGAAGCAATTTTATTGGTTGATGCTTTGATTGCTCGATACTTTTGAAAAAAATAAATGTTTGATTAATTAATATTTGTCATCCATTTATTTGGGAATTTCGGCGAGGGAAATAGGCTAATTGTTGGCTTGTATACTCTAATATTTCTTTTTGTATATTTGAGTTTGTACATAGGTCAAGTGATAATTTCAAAACCTTCAATTTCTGCTATAACATTTGTGCGTTGGCAACCCAAATTGACATATCAGCATTTACTTTTGTAAATGAACGCTTACAAGGATGTATCATATTTTTGCTTGCTTCGTGGGTTTAATTCCTATTGAAAGCAGAAAAGAACCTATGTGTTATTTAAAGCTGCTTTTCTATGCAGGACAAACAAGAAAAGTGTGTACATTTGTAAAAAAAAAAAACACCCTTTGCAGATGGAATTTGGAAGAATACGGTAGTAGGCAGAAACTCCACTTTCTGGGTAAAATTCATCCCTCTCACATTGCATATGTAACCACTAATCGATAATTACCACATGTTTGTGTTTACATTTGATTCAGTCTTTGCAGACAACCTGATACCACTACTCATTTGTTTTTAAAGTTAACATAGCTGTGGAATTTTGTTGTAATTTTGTAATATTGTGGATTATTTCTATATATAACTTGTGTCCTGTAACAATTAGGTATGAAAGTGCTAGTGGACAAGAAGTAACAGAGAAAGAGGTTTTATTAGATGATAATGATGAACTGTGGCGTGAATTACGTCATCAACATATTGCTGTTGTATCTCAGTAAGTTATTTTATTACTAATTATACGCCCACATTGAAATGTGGGTCCGGCGCCCACAATTGCTTGTGGGCGCTCTAGAGGCTAAAGTTAAAGTTTTCAGCGATTTCCGATAATAACTACCCTTGATCACTTTAAAAAAATCTTATGGACGCTCTAGAGGCCAAAGTTAATATCCGATTGACTTTAAATTTACACACAGTGTTTAAGGTCATAAGCCTATTGATTTTAAGCGATTTCCGATAATTAGTGCCAGAATTATGGCCCTTGATCACTTAAAAAAAATTCTTGTGGACGCTCTAGAGGCCAAAGTTAATATCCGACTTTTAATTGTCCCCCGCCTTTCGAGGAAAGTTGGGGGACTATTAAAATGGGTTCGTCCGTCTGTCTGTCTGTCTGTCTGTCTGTCCGTCTGTCTGTCCTTCTGTCTGTCCGTCTGTCTGTCCGTCACACTTTTTGGGACACAATAACTCTCTTCCTAATTGAGCTAGAATGTTCAAACTTGGTGTATGTGTTTATTAGGTCAATGCCTTGATGGAGTTCGAAGATGAGCATTTTCCGCTTAGGGTAAGCAGAGATAAGCAATTTGATTGGTTGATGCTTTGGGACACGATAACTTTAGTTCTAATTAAGTGAGAGTGATGAAACTTGGTGTATAGTTTCATTACAGTAATACCTTGACTAAGTTCGATAATGAGCATTTTCTGCTCAGGGTAAGCAGAGCGGTACGCAAATTTGATTGATCGAGACTTTGGAACACAATAACTCTCCTTCTAATTGAGTTAAAATGTTCAAACTTGGTGTATATGCTTATTAGGTCAATGCCTTGATGGAGTTCGAAGATGAGCATTTTCCGCTTAGGGTAAGCAGAGATAAGCAATTTGATTGGTTGATGCTTTGGGACACGATAACTTTAGTTCTAATTAAGTGAGAGTGATGAAACTTGGTGTATAGTTTCATTACAGTAATACCTTGACTAAGTTCGATAATGAACATTTTCTGCTCAGGGTAAGCAGAGCGATACGCAAATTTGATTTGTCGAGACTTTGGATCATAATAACTCTCCTTCTAATTGAGTTAAAATGTTCAAACTTGGTGTATATGCTTATTAGGTCAATGCCTTGATGGAGTTCGAAGATGCGCATTTTCCGCTTAGGGTAAGCAGAGATAAGCAATTTGATTGGTTGATGCTTTGGGACACGATAACTTTAGTTCTAATTAAGTGAGAGTGATGAAACTTGGTGTATAGATTCATTGCAGTAATACCTTACTAAGTTCGATAATGAGCATTTTCTGCTCAGGGTAAGCAGAGCGATACACAAATTTGATTGGTCGAGACTTTGGAACACAATAACTCTCCTTCTAATTGAGTTAAAATGTTCAAACTTGGTGTATATGCTTATTAGGTCAATTCCTTGATGGAGTTCGAAGATGAGCATTTTCCGCTTAGGGTAAGCAGAGATAAGCAATTTGATTGGTTGATACTTTGGGGCATGATAACTTTAGTTCTAATAAAGTGAGAGTGATGAAACTTGGTGTATAGTTTCATTACAGTAATGCCTTGACTAAGATCGATAATAAGCATTTTCTGCTCAAGGTAAGGAGAGCGATAAGCAATTTGATTTACCGAGACTTTGGAACACAATAACTCTCCTTCTAATTGAGTTAAAATGTTCAAAATTGGTGTGTATTCTTATTAGGTCAATGCCTTGATGGAGTTCGAAGATGAGCATTTTCTGCTTAGGGTAGCAGAGATAAGCAATTTGATTGGTTGATACTTTGGGACAAGATAACTTAGGTTCATCTTGATTGATGATTTTTATGCCAATACAATGACTGCATTTTCATTCAGTAATGGATTCGACAGTAACAGTGTATAGAAACGATTGACTCAGACACGAGGGCCCTTTCCCTTGGCCAGAGGGGCCCTTTTGACGTGCGTCGGGGCCCTTTTGTCTGCCTTTAGGGTCCCCCTAACTAGGGTACATTTTCATTTTTCTCATCGGTTTTAGCATTTTTCTTTATAAAACACTTTTGGATGACACTTCGTGTACAGTTTGATTGCTTGATGCGTTTGAAAAAAATAAATGTGCGATTAATTAATATGTGTAATCTATTTATTTTGGGATTTCGGCGGGGGACATCAGTCTCACTGTTGGCTTGTTTATACACAGTGTTTAAGGTCATGAGACGAAGAATCCTATTGATTTTCAGCGATTTCTGATAATTAGTGCCAGAGTTATGGCCCTTGATCACTTCGAAAAAATCCTGTGGAAGCTCTAGAGGCCAAAGTTAATTTCCGATCAACTTTAAATTTACACACAGTGTTTAAGGTCATGAGACAAAGAAGCCTGTTGATTTTCAGCGATTTCAAATAATTACTGCCAGAGTTATCTTCCTTGATAACTTCAAAAAATCTTTTGACACTATAGGCCAAACGTATCATCCGATTGACTTCAGATTGATAAACAGAGTTTAAGGTGTTGAAACGAACAAGTATTTTGATTTTCAATGAATTTTGATAACTGAACAGCTAAATCCATGATATTAAATGTTTCATGTATATACTAATTGTTAGGGTGGGGTAAAACTTTATAAAGCAATCAAATTCTAATGATTTTCTGATAATTACATACGGTAATGAGTTGTTACTCTTAATCAGTTTTTAGTGTATTACAAATGTTTCATTACCGAAAAAAGTAAAAATATGCGACAACCCTTGTTGACTGCCTGGGCGTATGTTTTGTTGCCTGGCAACCTATCTTTTTATATTATTAATCCTTAAACCAGCAATCTGTATTAAAGGAGAAATATATAGAAACAGTTTAAGTTTATCATTAACTAAGTGCATTGTATGATGCATTTCAAGATAACCGGTAGATATTAAAATAATATTTTGCTGACCACTTGAATATAATACTTGAATCGAACAGTCATTATTAATCTGTTTTTCCGACAGAATCTCAAATTCCAAATACCCCTAATATCACGTAACTTTTCCCCCAGTGTCTATAGTTGATGAAGTCAACATTTTTCCGTGTATTAAAGATGGCAGGCAGCCATTTCAGCTTCCGCTATTCCGTAAATCTTTAGCTATATATGACATTGGTAATGTGTTGCTGATGTTTAAAATATTTGAAAAATTATTGTTAATATTTCTGTTATTCCTATGTAATTAATATAATTCTGTATTTGGTATAATGTGTACCGCTACTATTACCGATTACCAGCTATCCAAACAGTGTCCCATCAACGGTGTCAATTTGACGAAAAGGCAGGGTTAAAGACAGACAAACATTTTCACTGGATTTTACAAAGACAACGTCTTTTGAGCACACAGTATACCATAGGCCATTGGTATTTTATTGAGTTTTAGCACAATATTTTAACTTGCACGGTTGGCTTTGCCCTTCGCCAACAATAGTGCCTACTGCCTACAGTCTAACTTTTGTCATTGAAAAGGGCAAACATGCTTACCGTCTGTCATTTACATCAACCAATTTTTTCTCAAATTGTGTAACTATTCACTTCTTTACTTGGTTTCATGTCAATAAGTTTCTCTTTCATATCCCTCCAATGTCTCTCCTTTGACTCAAGCAAACTAAATTCGCGACCTGAGACACCATTACCATTCGATTCAGCGTAGCTAATTACTCTCAACTTCTTAGTGATATAAGCGGTTCGTCTCGTAGCCATTTTATATAAATAATATTTATGAATGATGGAATGTTCACTGGTATTTTATATATGTTGGTTTTTTTTCGGTGAACAAGACAGTCTTATGATTTTGACATATAATCAGAACGTTTTCATACATCATGGATTCAGTGCTATGATTTACCAGTATAGTTAATTATCTACCAGTGAGTTGCAACCGTTATTTATATGAAGTTGTTTGTAGTTTACAAAATTATTTTTTCTTTGATTGGTATTAAAAATACTATTGTATTAATTAAATTATGTTACTGATAGATCCAAATGGATAAAATCTAGGTATTGTCATGACGCGTGTAGTGGTCGGGGCAATGGACGCTATTCTTATAGTTAGCCATAAATGACGTGATGTAGTGCCTAGTTTTAATAGTGATATTCACAACCTATATTGCCTTTGACATGACTCATGTCATGGCAAAATTCATAGCGACGCTGCCGATATACTATAAATGTCAATTAGGGGTTTTGGGTTTGTTTTCCTTTGTAAAAATATTCTGAATGACTTGTGAAATTTCTCATGGCCGAAATTTTACTAATATTGAACTTATTTTTCACATTAAAACAACTTTTAGTGGTAGCAATCTGGTGACACTGTGGTGAATGTTTTAAGGTGACATAAATTAGATATATTTGTGAGACTGAATTTTGTCTGGACAAGTGTTAGTAAGATATGCTTAAATACACCCATGAAAGAAAAAGGCTGTGAAAGTTCAAGTTTATTAGTATTATTACACAAAATTAGAAAGCACATTTGTAATTATTACACTATGATTAAAAGGGGAAGACTAGAGAGTGGATACTGTTGAATATTCACAATAAAGTGTAACACAATTTTAACACTGAAACAAACACACATCAGTCAAAAATTAATATTCTCTAAGTACATTGTAAACCAATTTTAACTCATTCAGGCTGGAACAAAAACGGATTAGTCGATAACAATATTCTTTACTTTAAGTAAGTTTTAAACCAATTTTAACACATTCAAACTGGAACAAACACAGATGTACTTAAAATAAAAAAACCCAATAATATTCTAGGCATAAGGCTTTGTGCATGCCATTCTAATTTAACCATTTTAATTTGTTGGTTTTTTTTAGACAAGTAACTAAAAAGTTGAAACAGTTTGCTGTAGAGAAAAAGATGAGCAACACAGATAAATCCAATATGAGGGACTTGTCTCAGATGTTGAAAAAAATGCCTCAGTATCGAAAAGAACTGAATAAATATTCCACACATCTGCATTTAGCAGAAGATTGTATGAGACAGTATCAGAAACAGACAGATAAACTTTGTAAAGTTGAACAGGTTGGTCAAAATATTGTATTTCTTTGACAATTGGTCTTGTTAGAAGGCCAATCATTTCTTTGGAATGTTAATTTCTTAGATGATTCTACAAACTCTATAAACTATTTAAAGATTGGTATGATTTACTCCTGTTAATAGTTAATGGCCCCTGACTCCTATGATTATGTGTACTAACACAAATACAGTTTTAGGGTTAGTACTGGTAGTGCTAAGAAGTGGATTATTTTTAACTACTGTAGAATCTGCATTAAGCAGCCACCCATGGGAATTTTTACGATTGACCGCTTAACGGGAGTGGCCTCTTAATAAAATCTCGTGTTTTTTTGTGCTGACATCAATTAATATTACGCTTGGGTGCACTTGCATCGGTAAATTTGGCCTTCGCTGAATCTTGAACATAACTTCCGTAAACTTTCAATACTATTACTACTGTCTATCATTGTAATGCATTCGATAAAATTTATCCATTTTTGTAAAATTTCATGTTTTTTTTTGTGCTGACATTACGCTTGAATGCATTGGAAGCAAACACCAATACTTCACTTGCATCGGTATATTTTACCGTCGCTGAATCTCAGACATAACTTCTGTAAGTTTATCATTTTGTACCAACCCTCAATGCTACTGTCTATCATTGTGATGCATTCGATAATATTTATCCATTTTTGTGAAGAAAATCGATGAATTCATTTTATTTTATCAAATAAGCACATGAACCAAAAAACATTGCTGATTTTGCTACCGATTCACAGGGGGTGCAACTCTGTATGTAATATTATAGGTGGCGCTAAAACGTCTATTTAACAACATAGCGGCTTTTAGTCTGTACTTTCAGTTTATTCATTCAGTATCAAATAATGTTCCGTTACGTGTGAAAACAATGATCAGGTTAGTCGTTTGATAAAACAAAAGATTAATTAACAGATAATTCCGGGTTAATTATTATTCTTTTTACCTGATCAGTAGGAGTCCAGTTAATTAATTACTACTCACGGGATTAGCGAGGATGTTATGAAGAACGATAAGTTGGTTTCATTCAACAATGGCCGTTGAATGGGCGATGTTTTGTTAAATTTATTAGCAAAAAAGTGAACACTGGCCGCGTTAGAGGAGTGACCGTTGAATAAAGAGATAAAACAATAGAATTTTTACGGGGGAAATTTATTGTGACCGCTTACAAGGAGATGTCGCTGAATAGGAGTGGCTGCTCATACGGATTCTACTGTATTTGTTGGGCTGTCAAAAATAATTGCAATATCGATATATTGCAATACCACCTTCTGCGATACACTGTATCGATAGGTTTTTTCGGTATCAATATTATTCTACTTTCGTTTTATATTTGCTGGTTGCCGTAAATCTTATTTAGAATGTTTTTAACGAGACGTTCGTACTTGGAATTCATTTATTTTCCTATTTTAGACCATAGTCACTTCACTTGTTATAGCATTATTTGTTGTAGTTTGTAAATAAAACTAATCTCGGTCAAATTTATGACAACCATGAATAACTAATTAACTATGATGAAAGCTGGCAATGTAGTAAATCTTTTCATAAATAATAAAATGTCAGAGGAAGCCAATAAACACAACAAATCATAAAAGTTTTGTTTTTCAAGCAAACTGGTGGAGTACCTGCACACAAAGAAATTGGCACCATGATGGCAGGGGCTAAGTCTCGTAAATTCCAGCGACTCATTTTATCGGTCCAATTGTCATGAAATGTGCCATAGGCTAATAAAATAATAATTAATATCCTGTTCATCAGAATATATATTTTCAAATGAATAGACATTCTGTTTTTTTATATGCCCACATTGATTTTCAGCGATAGCTGATAATTATGGCCATAGTTATGACCCTTGATCAGTTTGAAAAATCTTGTGGATGAAGGCCACAAGACAAACAAATGAAACCATTCTAACCATTTCTGACAATAACTTTATGGGCTATTACTGGTAATAAGATTTTCATGTGTTGTAAATGTTCTCCATACTGACAAAAGAAAAAATATGCGACAACCCTTGTTGACTGTGCAGATGACTTAGCTGTTGTGGGAATGTGGGCGTATGTTTGGTTGCTGGGCAACCTATCTTTTTTTTGGTCATGCATTCAATTGATCTTGTCTTGCATCTATCTAAGCTATTCTAGATTACCATTTCAAATTCGTTTTTCTTTTTATTCATATGCAACATTCATTTAATTAGACCTATTGTTACAGAGACAGTATTACTATTAGTTAGAATTCAAAATCCCTCCTTATGCTTTGCATTTATATAACACAGTAATGACTGATTTTCAAAATGACAAAAATTGTACATGTATTTTGAGATATTATGCCTTGTACCTTTATTTTCCTATAATCCACAACTTATTAGGGATGATATAAATTTATATCTCTTTTATATTTTGTAGGATTTAGCTATGGGGACTGATGCTGAAGGTGAAAAGATTAAAGATCACATGAGAAATATTGTTCCTATTTTACTGGACCAAAACGTCACAGCTTATGATAAAATTAGAATTATTCTACTCTATATCATCCATAAAGGTGGTAAGTACCATAATTATAAAGGTTTTTGCCTGTTTTGCTTAGGATTGTATGATAAAATTCTGTTTGTAAACGTCACAGTAGATTAGAAAGATTTATATCCAGTTGGATCTAAAGCTGTATGGTAGACAGAACTTGTATATATTCTGACACCATCCTTGTTTCTAAACATTTGAAATACAACATATTCAACAGGGCACAAATCTGATATTCCTGACTATGGTTGATTTATATAGTTTTGGGAACAGTGTTGCCTTCATAATCTCTGGCCAGTTCTGACCTCATGGATATTGTGACAGATTTAATGCAAGGGTAGGCAAGAAAACTATCGATTTTCAATCTTTTGCAATTATTACTAAAAGAATAAACCAACAGTGACGAGGAGCCAAGTTGTCTTCCTAACCATGTGACTTTGCTCTGGGTTCTCTGGTATTTCCTGACTGCTTCTAGTTCTAGTGCTAAGCACAGTGAAATAAAGATATACTGTATTTAGTTGATCGAGTGGTGGTCATTTAAACCCCATCCTGAGACAGTTTTTTATACGCCCACATTGAAATGTGGTTGTATATTGTCGTCGCCCCCCTCCGTCCGTCCGTCCGGCGTCCACAATTGCTTGTGGACGCTCTACAGGCTAAAGTAAATATCCGATTGACTTTAAATTTATACACAGTGTTTAAGGTCATTAGACGAAGAAGCCTATTGTTTTTCAGCGATTTCCGATAATAACTACCAGAGTTATGGCCCTTGATCACTTCAAAAAAATCTTGTGGACGCTCTAGAGGCCAAAGTTAATATCAGATTGACTTTAAATTTATACACAGTGTTAAAGGTCATGAGACGAAGAAGCCTATTGATTTTCAGCTATTTCCGATAATTAGTGCCAGAGTTATGGCCCTTGATCACTTAAACAAATCTTGTGGACGCTCTAGAGGCCAAAGTTAATATCCAATTGACTTTAAATTTATACACAGTGTTTAAGGTCATGAGACGAAGAAGCCTATTGATTTTCAGCGATTTCTGATAATTAGTGCCAGAGTTATGGCCCTTGATCACTTCAAAAAATCTTGTGGACGCTCTAGAGGCCAAAGTTAATATCCGATTTACTTTAAATTTATACACAGTGTTTAAGGTCATGAGACGAAGAAGCCTATTGATTTTCAGCGATTTCTGATAATTAGTGCCAGAGTTATGGCCCTTGATCACTTCAAAAAATCCTGCGGACGCTCTAGAGGCCAAAGTTAATATCCGATTGTAGTCCTCCTACTATCTTGCAGAGTACAGCTAGTTACGGAACTTTTCAGTCCAATTTCTCGACGCAGGTGAGAGATATCAATATGTTTTAACGCTACGCAAAAACACCATCCAATTTCTGTTCGCTTTACATTTTGTTGGCTCTAAAGCTCGAAATCTTTTGTTTATTTTTTTATATTCCTGTTGGGTGCGGTGGAAATGGAAGATATGTGTATCATATATTTCAAATGTTATCTATAGGTTATTTTAAAGTTGATTGATGACATTTTGACTGAACTATTTTCAAAAAACTATTAAATTGTTATTCTGGAGCCAAATATTCTAGTGGGTTTAATGGACTTAAGCATGGTAGTATTTGACAAAGAACCAATAATTTTTATTGACTATTCAGCATACATTTGTTTGTATAAATTTTCCTGATCAGGTGCAATTTGTATTTTCTCCTGAGAATTTTTTTATCAGTTTCTAATTACACTTGTGACAAAGGGAATGTAAAGAGGGAAGAGATTTATGCATGCAAGAGAACACAAACTCTTTTGAAACAGTTTTCAAATGCATTTGACCATCTTTCATAATAAATTGTTTATATCAAAAGTCATCCAATTGACTTTAAATTTATACACAATGTTTAAGGTCATGAGACGAAGAAGCCTATTGATTTTCAGCAATTTCTGATAATTAGTGCCAGAGTTATGGTCCTTGATCACTTCAAAAAATCTTGTGGACGCTCTAGAGGCCAAAGTTAATATCCGATTTACTTTAAATTTATACACACTGTTTAAGGTCATGAGACGAAGAATCCTATTGATTTTCAGCGATTTCTGATAATTAGTGCCAGAGTTATGGCCCTTGATCACTTCAAAAAATCCTGCGGACGCTCTAGAGGCCAAAGTTAATATCCGATTTACTTTAAATTTATACACAGTGTTTAAGGTCATGAGACGAAGAAGCCTATTGATTTTCAGCGATTTCTGATAATTAGTGCCAGAGTTATGGCCCTTGATCACTTCAAAAAATCCTGCGGACGCTCTAGAGGCCAAAGTTAATATCCGATTGTAGTCCTCCTACTATCTTGCAGAGTACAGCTAGTTACGGAACTTTTCAGTCCAATTTCTCGACGCAGGTGAGAGATATCAATATGTTTTAACGCTACGCAAAAACACCATCCAATTTCTGTTCGCTTTACATTTTGTTGGCTCTAAAGCTCGAAATCTTTTGTTTATTTTTTTATATTCCTGTTGGGTGCGGTGGAAATGGAAGATATGTGTATCATATATTTCAAATGTTATCTATAGGTTATTTTAAAGTTGATTGATGACATTTTGACTGAACTATTTTCAAAAAACTATTAAATTGTTATTCTGGAGCCAAATATTCTAGTGGGTTTAATGGACTTAAGCATGGTAGTATTTGACAAAGAACCAATAATTTTTATTGACTATTCAGCATACATTTGTTTGTATAAATTTTCCTGATCAGGTGCAATTTGTATTTTCTCCTGAGAATTTTTTTATCAGTTTCTAATTACACTTGTGACAAAGGGAATGTAAAGAGGGAAGAGATTTATGCATGCAAGAGAACACAAACTCTTTTGAAACAGTTTTCAAATGCATTTGACCATCTTTCATAATAAATTGTTTATATCAAAAGTCATCCAATTGACTTTAAATTTATACACAATGTTTAAGGTCATGAGACGAAGAAGCCTATTGATTTTCAGCAATTTCTGATAATTAGTGCCAGAGTTATGGCCCTTGATCACTTCAAAAAATCTTGTGGACGCTCTAGAGGCCAAAGTTAATATCCGATTTACTTTAAATTTATACACACTGTTTAAGGTCATGAGACGAAGAATCCTATTGATTTTCAGCGATTTCTGATAATTAGTGCCAGAGTTATGGCCCTTGATCACTTCAAAAAATCCTGCGGACGCTCTAGAGGCCAAAGTTAATATCCGATTTACTTTAAATTTATACACAGTGTTTAAGGTCATGAGACGAAGAAGCCTATTGATTTTCAGCGATTTCTGATAATTAGTGCCAGAGTTATGGCCCTTGATCACTTCAAAAAATCCTGCGGACGCTCTAGAGGCCAAAGTTAATATCCGATTGTAGTCCTCCTACTATCTTGCAGAGTACAGCTAGTTACGGAACTTTTCAGTCCAATTTCTCGACGCAGGTGAGAGATATCAATATGTTTTAACGCTACGCAAAAACACCATCCAATTTCTGTTCGCTTTACATTTTGTTGGCTCTAAAGCTCGAAATCTTTTGTTTATTTTTTTATATTCCTGTTGGGTGCGGTGGAAATGGAAGATATGTGTATCATATATTTCAAATGTTATCTATAGGTTATTTTAAAGTTGATTGATGACATTTTGACTGAACTATTTTCAAAAAACTATTAAATTGTTATTCTGGAGCCAAATATTCTAGTGGGTTTAATGGACTTAAGCATGGTAGTATTTGACAAAGAACCAATAATTTTTATTGACTATTCAGCATACATTTGTTTGTATAAATTTTCCTGATCAGGTGCAATTTGTATTTTCTCCTGAGAATTTTTTTATCAGTTTCTAATTACACTTGTGACAAAGGGAATGTAAAGAGGGAAGAGATTTATGCATGCAAGAGAACACAAACTCTTTTGAAACAGTTTTCAAATGCATTTGACCATCTTTCATAATAAATTGTTTATATCAAAAGTCATCCAATTGACTTTAAATTAATACACAATGTTTAAGGTCATGAGACGAAGAAGCCTATTGATTTTCAGCAATTTCTGATAATTAGTGCCAGAGTTATGGCCCTTGATCACTTCAAAAAATCTTGTGGACGCTCTAGAGGCCAAAGTTAATATCCGATTTACTTTAAATTTATACACAGTGTTTAAGGTCATGAGACGAAGAATCCTATTGATTTTCAGCGATTTCTGATAATTAGTGCCAGAGTTATGGCCCTTGATCACTTCAAAAAATCCTGCGGACGCTCTAGAGGCCAAAGTTAATATCCGATTGACTTTAAATTTATACACAGTGTTTAAGGTCATGAGGCGAAGAAGCCTATTGATTTTTAGAGATTTCAAATAATTACTGCCTGAGTTATCTCCCTTGATAACTTCAAAAAATCTTGTGACGCTATAGAGGCCAAACTTATCATCCGATTGACTTTAGATTGATACACAGAGTTTAAGGTGTTTGATTGAACAAGTGTTTTGATTTTCAATGAATTTTGATAACTGAACAGCTAAATCCATGATATTAAATGTTTCATGTATATACTAATTGTTAGCGTGGGGTAACACTTTATAAAAAGCAATCAAATTCTAATGATTTTCTGATAATTACATAATGAGTTGTTACTCTTAATCAGTTTGTAGTGTATTACAAATGTTTCATTAGCGAAAAAAGTAAAAATATGCAACAACCCTTGTTGACTGCCCGGACGATTTAGCTGATGTGGGCGTATGTTTCGTTGCCTGGCAACCTATCTTTCTTATAGTGTCTATTTTATACTTACAGGTATTACTGAGGAGAATTTAGCTAAATTAGTTCAACATGCTCAGATACCTGGTGATGAGAAGTGTATTCTATCTAACATGCAGAATCTAGGTGTACCCATCATACAAGATGTGAGTTTGAATAGAAAATCATTTGAAATGTTTTGATGGTGATGACGGGAGAAACCTGTGGCCACAATTTTTTTTAAGAATTTAAAATAATTATTTTATTGTTTTTAGACTAACACACAATAATTTTTGGTTGTCTGGTATTAAAAGCACTTAGCATTAAGATTTTAAGAACTGAAGATAAATATCTGTCAAGATAGCTAAATCAGATTAATTCTACTTGAAGTTCTTGTGACATATATTTATATATAATAGTTAGTCAAATTTTCAATTCGGTTTGAAAGTTGAAAGACTGTACAATGTATATTGTTAGCATGGGTAAAACTGCAGAGGCCACAACAGTGTTTGTATTGATTCCAAGAAAAAGTTTGTATTGATTCAAAGAAAAAGGGCAGACTGATATTTATTTTCAGTTCAGTGAATTATTATTTTTGGTTGTGAATATGCATCTTTTGAATCATTTAAATAAAACTGCATCGTCTTTTTGGAAGGAATGAATAGAGGATGATAACCAAACGAGAAACTAATGTATAATTTCAGCACAAATTGGACCTTTCTGGCTTGATTTTTAAAACTAGAAATATTTTTATAATTATTAAATTAGATTATATAATGAAGAAGACAATCCACATATTTCTAGGTTTTAGCACTTGGTAGATAACGATAAAGGCTACTAGAAATGAAACTACTTTCAAGAAATTTCTAGACACCTCCGTTCAAACACCACACTTAATTAGATTGCATTTGTTCAAAGACTGACACAACTGGTAAAAGTCTTTACACACAAGATAAACAAATCTGACTCATTTACAAAATAATACCACCATTTTTCTGCTTGAAGCCATATTGAAAATATGGTAATATGACATCACTAACACATTCTTCAATTTTTCTAAAAGTTGATCTGAGTTGCTGTAATCATTATTTGTTTTTTGTTTGAATATAGAAACAAATGGTTGATTCAAGTTGTGTTGACATAAATAATTGAATGAATGCACATTTTTTAATTTTACTTATATGCAAGTCTGTTTGCATCGGAACGTTGTGAACAAATTTTATTAACTTTAGTATGAAACAATTATGTATCTTTTTTTCTTAATGCTTGCTAAATTCTTCCAACTTTTGTACGTCTATCTTCTACTCTGTCTTCTGCGAGTTTAGACTCACGGCACAAATTGTAGTCCTCCTACTATCTTGCAGAGTACAGCTAGTTACGGAACTTTTCAGTCCAATTTCTCGACGCAGGTGAGAGATATCAATATGTTTTAACGCTACGCAAAAACACCATCCAATTTCTGTTCGCTTTACATTTTGTTGGCTCTAAAGCTCGAAATCTTTTGTTTATTTTTTTATATTCCTGTTGGGTGCGGTGGAAATGGAAGATATGTGTATCATATATTTCAAATGTTATCTATAGGTTATTTTAAAGTTGATTGATGACATTTTGACTGAACTATTTTCAAAAAACTATTAAATTGTTATTCTGGAGCCAAATATTCTAGTGGGTTTAATGGACTTAAGCATGGTAGTATTTGACAAAGAACCAATAATTTTTATTGACTATTCAGCATACATTTGTTTGTATAAATTTTCCTGATCAGGTGCAATTTGTATTTTCTCCTGAGAATTTTTTTTATCAGTTTCTAATTACACTTGTGACAAAAGGAATGTAAAGAGGGAAGAGATTTATGCATGCAAGAGAACACAAACTCTTTTGAAACAGTTTTCAAATGCATTTGACCATCTTTCATAATAAATTGTTTATATCAAAAGTCAAATTAGGCAAATAAAAACTTTAATCTGTAAGTTTATATAATTAGCAGCTCAATTTTGCTAGCATTGGTAAGAATAAGACATATTCTGAATTAAGCTAGTGATTCACATGGAGTTAAAGAAAATCTGACGTTTCTCACTTAGCCTCTTGATATTTACTGAATTAACGTGCATTGTTCTTTGGACTTCCCAGTATTATGATAGAAAGTACTCTGATGCATATGATTATGATATAGGGAAACCAATGAGCCTGATGAAACTGAAAGTAGTGATGGTTAATACTATCTTACCCTTTTCTTAATTCTTTCTCAAAATTGTTACATTATGAATTCTAATTCTATTTACTGTCACTCTTTTTTGGGATTGTACAGGGCCTTCTTAGGTTTTAAAGGTTCTTAGTAGGATTATTTTATCAAAAACACTAAAGCAAGACCACTTTGAACTGTTTTAGTTTTCTTTATATTTATTGCATGAATAGGAATATTTATATCATCTTTGGTTAAAGAATTTTAAATTTATTGAAAATAGATTTGTCATGAGATGAAAGTCAATTTTCATATTATCAATATCAATTATTTTAAAAATGATGATTTTTTGTAGAAAGTTTTCATTATCATTAGCTGAAAGCTCATGATTTTCAGATACTTAAATAGATTTTGTCTTTTTATTTTCTTTGAGCCACAGTTTATCTGTAGATAAATACATTCACATATTGCATCATAGATAAATGTTTTTAGTTTTCTAATTTTATTAGAGATTTTATTTTTTTTGTAATTACATAACAATTAATTTTGGAATGTTTCAATTATTTCAGTGAATTAAGAGTATTGTTTATGCAAGTCTTACCTTATATTATGAGAAATTGGACTGCAAGAAAAGTTTTTAAGAATGTTTTTAATCATTTAGACCTTTGAAATCATAATTAGCTATCTCCAGCTCATTCTAAACCAGACGCATGGAAATAGCATGTGCCTGACAGTTTCTGTTGCTGTATATTCAGCAATCCATAATTGGTTGCATGGAACCTTAGTGGGAATTAAAAGTGTAGAGCGAAATGAATTATTCTAATTCAAATCTGTTATTTGATTGTTCTTTGAAGATGAACAGAATCGAGTTATCATTGATAGAGGATGGATTGTTGAGTAATCATTTAACTGGTTGCATTGCCTCACATACAAATTTGAATCGTTGCAGAACTCTAGTACATGTGGATGTAACCTGGGACAAAGCTTATTAACACAAACTGATTCGATAAATATATTTGCATAGATATGTCAATCTGTAATTAAGATTTACTGCAATTTAGAAAAAGAGCAGACAAATTGCTGATAATCATCTCCTTGACATTAAATATGTTGTCATGACAATAGAGCTCAGTAAATGATCTTATTCATGGAAAATTGTATGACTTGCATTCAAGTTGAAATCATGTTTTTAAAGAGGCATTATAGCCTAGAGTGGTTTTCAAGGTGTTCAGTGGACACTTCTGCCTGGAGTGCCTTGTTTGCTGATACACGAATCTAAAAGTTGTTTTTATATGTTTCAGTTTAGATTAAGTACATTTATTTATTCTTGTTAAAGGGGATGATGCTTTTCTTTAAGAATATATTCCTAAAGCAGTGTAGATGACCAGTATCACTCAGAAAATTAAAAGCCCCTTCTTCACGTTTTTTATTATTATTTTATCATTTGTGAATCAGCCATTACTATATTTTACTGTATTTTAAAATAGGATATTATGTTTGTCTTTGTTCATTAGTTTTGTGCCCCAAACATCCGTGTACCATCTTTTGAACCATTCATTGTGTCTTAAATATTGGATATTAGGATCCCAACTTTTCACAGCAACATAACAACATCAATATGGATTGAAATGGATCAATATTGAATTCTAATTTGTGTTTTTAGTTTTGAATCTTATGGAAAATATTGAGTTAGAGACTTTTCTCCTTTAAACATTGCTACATCAGATATGTGATTATTTATACTAATAGGCCATACATTCTCCGGTGTTTACTATGTTTCAACTCTGTTATACATCATTCACTAGGACATCATTAAAAGATCATCATGCCAAGGCGAGAAAGTTGTTACCTCAAGGGTCAAAGTAGGAACTGTATCCAGGGGAAGATATATAACTACTCAGAAAAATTACTTTACTGTATTATGTGTAACCATTGCTTCAGAAATGATAACTAATGCTGCTTTTGAATCGTGCTATGTTTTCAGTAATTACAAGTTTCCAAGCTGAAAATGGATCTCAATTTATGATAAAGATAAATAAAAATTAAATATATTGTAGAATGCTCGGATCACTGTTTTTCAGTATGAAAATTGTAATTAGCCAACATGATATGCCTTTTGGACTCACCATTAGTAGAATTTATTTTAACCTACATTTGTTTTTATGAATAAAGCTGTAGAATTTGGTTTATCACATGTACTAGATTTTGTTGATGTATTAAATATTTATGGCTTGTATTCTATGTTTTTTGAATGATTTTTCAGGGAGGAAGACGTAAAGCTCAACAGCCGTATCAGCCGTTTAATAGAAAGGCTCGTGCCCAGGAACATCAGTATCAAATGTCAAGATGGACGCCATATCTTAAAGATTTATTAGAGGTACAAACATGTATCCTGATATCTTTGCTTTCTGTAGAATTATTTTTTGTACTTTTTTTTTGATGGTATTAAATTCTATTTTGCAACTTGATAAGGATGCAAATAAGCAGAGTTATGGGGTGACCCAGGGTGACATGAGTTGTTGAGATCCCCCAGGCAGCTTTGCATCAAAAATGACCTTCCCATAATTTTACTGACCTATTATATTCCCATCATATACCCAGTGTTTTGATAAGGACCGACGCTTTGGATTTATGAAAGTTTTTACTTTTACAGTGTGATTTTTAAACACTGGCTGTGATTGAATTTATGTATCAGGATTTTTTGTTATAATGAAATGGCTGTATTAACCCATAACCGGTCAACGTCCTGACGTCATGACCTGAACTGATCATGCTAAATAAAGTGAAATATTTATATGCCTATTTCAAACATCTACTGCCAGATAATTATAAGTGATAGATTCTTGATATCAACAAAAAAAGTTGAAGAGAATAAGTTGATCTATCATTTGCATTATTTGTTTCACCTCATTTCAAAATGCAAATTAAATACGAAATTGAATACTCATATGCGGATTATAAAGCATGACCACCAAGTAGTATAACGTGGTGCAAATATGCGACTATGACCGGTTAAGTGTTAGAATGTGAAAAGCAAAAGTAATTATTTCTGGCTCTGGCTTCAATAAAATGCTTATAACTTTGAAATCCGTTATTGTTATTTATAAAATTTTATTGTCTATGTAGGATATCGTTGAGGAAAGGCTTGATCCAAAACATTTCCCGTATCTACCAGGTGGAGCTGCCAGACAGACTATGTCAGGTGGTGGACCAAGAAGGTAAAAAGACATTACATCTTGATAGGTGTATTTATGCTATGCTAAGTTTCTGTAGTATGCTTGTACTTGTTAAAATTGCCTGTCTGGTTGGTGCAGAGATAAGTACAATGTTAAACACCATTTCATTTATTTTGTATGTAAAATTCCTTTATATAGATATTTAATAAAGTTACCCTTATGACAAAGTTACCGTAAGTGTTTATTAAAAGAGCATTGTATTGATTAAATATTAAATCTCTAACATAATATTTGTTTGTTTTCAGTGTAAGATTTGGTCATTGGCATAAAGAGAAAGGTCAGTCGAGTGCACGTAATGTTCCTAGATTGATTGTGTTTACAATAGGCGGTATCACCTATTCTGAGATGCGAGTAGCGTATGAAGTAACTCATGCTGTCAAGAACTGGGAGGTTCTTATTGGTAAGGTTAATTATGAAATTCTAATGCATGAAATAATGAGTTTATTTTAAAAGATAAGGCCCTTGCAAACCAACAAATTATGGAACCTAATAAATTAGATATACAAAGTTTATGAAATTCCCATCGTATTTGCCTATCATTTAGGAAATCAGGAACTAACTGTGTAAATTTAACAGCAAATAAATTGGTATTTTGTTTGTTTTCTTTCAGGAGCCACACACATTCTCACTCCAGAAGGATTTCTAGGAGATTTACGAGATCTCGGAAACTGAATCACAAGATTTTATCTTGCTAAAAATGTAGAATTACAGTCTTTTTCTAGAAATTCCTTATCTCTATACTTCTTTTTTACAAGTTTCATATTAATGCTTTCATATTAATGCAAGTGGATCTACATCAAGCTTGTAAAACCCCCTTTAACTAATAAACTCTTCTGGCATGTGGATTAGTTCATCATTTATATGACGATTTCTGTAAAATTGAAATATGTCTGTGATACTGTTAGTTTAGGAAGTCAAAAAAAGGCTTTCTTAAGGCGGTATGGGTGACTGCTCTGGTGAAGAATTCCTTTGGTTGATAAGTAGATAATGTTTTTTTCATCTGATTCATTCCAACAAAATAGGTGATGTGCAAAGGACTATTTACCACAGTGAATTTTGTGAAATTTGGTTTTATGGGTTACCATATCTGCCCAAACTTTTAGTTAAAGCATACAGTGTTGTGATATTTTGTTGGTAATGTTATGCCAGAGGTAAATGTAAACACAAATTATAATAAAGACCCCGAATGTATGCAAGTTAAAGATCCACTGCATAGTTTATAAAAGAAAATTTTTTTAAACATTATTTAATCAATCTAGTGCCAAGTTCTTATATTGTATTCTACTTTTATTACCATATATTATAAATAGCAACATCATCTAAGTTATATAGAAGAATAAAGCTTCATTTTCCGTGAAAAATAGAACTGTAAACAGATAAATTTCGAATTAATGTAAATGGGTGAAACCGCACTTTATCAGGACCAGAACTGGCCAAGTGTACATGTAAATGGGATTATAATCCTTGTAATTCTTATATCTTTTTTCTATACAGATAGAAAAGAGCTTTCAGGATTTATCCTGCTGTTTGGTAGTGTTATTCTAATGTAAACTCTAATTTAGCTCTTCAGTCCATATAATGCCTATAACAAAATTAGATTTATATCCAGCTATGCACCACCATCACTATATTTATCCACATCTATCTTAAGTTATTACAAGTTCATGAATAAGCTGATGCAATGGCTTTTATTTAAATATATAATCATAGAGTTTAGATGGATTCTTTATAAATGACATTCGATAACTTCTTCAATGTTTTAATCTTCTATACCGTGATTGTGAATGTAGATAGAATACTTATAGGCTATACAGTACTCACATATATACTATTTAAAGGACATATTTTCAAGAATATCTTAATAATTATTAGTTTTGAGAAATTGGTCTCCTGTTTTTATTGAAGATTGCTCATAGTTATATTAGACTTGTGGCTTAGTTTTAATTTTTCAAACTTTATGATAAAATAGCAATCACTAATTGTTTCAGTTAGGAAAGATTTGAAATGGTTTTATAATATTTGTTATTATTTAACATTCCTTATGACCAGTTCTTTGTTACAATTTTTGTGAAGAGAGAATTGTTTTTAGCAATTTATAATATGAAAAAATTGCAAATTAGCTGTGGTTTTTCTTGGGCTCGAAGAGGACTTGAACCTGGTACCCAACTGGTTTTAGTGTTGTAACTACTGGGGTTTCAGAAGTTTGGAAATATAAAGAAAAGGGAGATATTCTAGCCATGTTATGTTAAGTATGTGCAATATTAATAGTTTTATTATAGTTTGTTGATTATAATGTTTGTGTATAAATCGTTTACAGTTACTCTAGCTTTACCATTTCAAATCAACAAACTTTGCTACTTACTTACAACACTTTTTCTATAAATTGAGTTAAGGGTGCAGTCCCAAATTTCACAGGGTTTTATAGATGTAGCTTTAACACAAATCCAAAGCTAAAATGTAAAGAAATAGGTACTTGTGTAATCTGGACATATTGCCAGATTGATTCAATAAAATATATTTGAGATTGCTCCTTTAAGCCAAATACTGGCAAAGAAAGTTTTTGATATCTATGAAACTTGCTTCAAGTTAATAAATATGCTCATCTTGGGTTGTGTTCAGCAGGTGAATGTTTATTATTGAAAGACGGGATTAAATTGTTTATGTGAATATATTGCCATAGAAGCAATACAAGCCAGCTAAAAGTAAAATAACTTTTAATCAACACAGCCATTGGTATGTCTCATTAAGGTCACCAAAGTCTATGTATTTTTTTAAAGGGACCTTTTACTGAAATTTCTTGTCAACATGTAAGAAAAAGTAACAGATATAAACAAAGTAAAAATTAAAGATCCCCAAATATGTGCAAATAAATTATAAAATAAAATAGCACTGATTTTTGAAAGATATTGCTTACCACACAAGAGAATGGTGCAAATGTTTAGCCAGATCTGTTACACATAATTGCCCAAAATGACAATTGTTTAGTTACACAAGATTTGTAATTCTTAGAATGCTTACTGTAATTATAAATTAGATCTTGTGAAATTACTTTCCATGTGGGCGTATATTGCCGTCGCCCCCGTCCGTCGGTCCGTCCGTCCATCGTCCACAATTTCTTGTGAACGCTCTAGAGGCTAAAGTTAATATCTGATTGACTTGAAATTTATACACAGTGTTTAAGGGCATGAGGCGAAGAAGCCTATCGATTTTCGGTGATATCCGATAATTACTACCAAAGTTGTGACTCTTGATCACTTTAAAAATCTTGTGAACGCTCTAGAGGCTAAATTTAATATCCGATTGACTTTAGATTTATACACAGTGTTTAAGGTCATGATACGAAGAAGCCTGTTGATTTTCAGCAATATCCGATAATTCCTGCCCGAGTTATGACCCTTGATCACTTTGAAAAATCTTGTGAACGCTCTAGAGGCTAAAGTTAATATCCGATTGAATTTAGATTTATACACGGTGTTTAAAGTCATGATACAAAGAAACCTATTGATTTTCAGCAATATCCGATAATTACTGCCAGAGTTATGACCCTTGATCACTTTGAAAAATCTAAAGATAATATCCGATTGACTTTAAATTTATACACACTATTTACGGTCATATTACAAAATAGCCTATTGATTTTCAGCGATATCCGATAATTACTACCAGAGTTATGACCCTTGATCACTTTGAAAAATCTTGTGAACGCTCTAGAGGCTATAGTTAATATCCGATTTACTTTAAATTTATACACAGTGTTTAAGGTCATGAGACGAAGATGCCTATTGATTTTCGTTGATATCTGATAATTACTGCCAGAGTTATGACCCTTGATCACTTTGAAAAATCTTGTGAATGCTTTAGAGGCTAAAGTTAATATCTGATTGACTTTAAATTTATACACAGTGTTTAAGGGCATGAGACGAAGAAGCCTATTGATTTTTGGTGATATGAGATAATTACTACCAGAGTTATGACCCTTGATCACTTTGAAAAACCCTGTGAATGCTCTAAAGACTAAAGTTAATATCCGATTGACTTTAAATTTGTACACAGTAATTAGGGTCATGAGACGAAGAATCCTATTTGATTTTCAGTGATATCTGGCACTTGATCACTTTGAAATATCTTGTGGACAAAGGCCTTGAGACAAACCATCAAAACTATTCTAATCATTTCTGATAATTATTTAATGGGCTATTACTCGTAATAAGATTATCATGTGTTGTAAATGTTCTCCTTACTGATAAAAGAAACAATATGCGACAACCCCTGTTGACTGCTCGGATGACTTAGCTGTTGTGGGCGTATGTTTTGTTGCCTGGCAACCTATCTTTGTGAAATGTCTCTTTAATTGAAAAAGTTGCAAAATATTATTTATCATTCCTGTTAAATCATATGTATATAATTTTATTGATGTTAATGTATGATTATGTTATATACCACATGTATATTATGTTATTGTAATATTATTTCCTGTATCACTGTACAATTTGTTTCTGTGTATTTCCACTATATATATACCTTGTTTCCAAATGTAGAATAAGAAGGAAACAATAAATGTGTTGCATTTAATATAAGATTTGACTTAAGTATAAACTATACACAAACCATTAAGTACCATATTGCGAATTTTTATGAATTCAAATTCATTGTTTGTTTCCTAAAGATTTTCAAATCTGCATATGTTATAGTTTATTATACAAATGTGGAAAGAAGTTATATTTGGATTCTTGACAATCATATATGCATACTCAATTAGTCCGGTGGCTGAAGGGGGCGGGGGGGAAAGCCACCTGAGCTGTGAATTTACGAGACCAGGTTTTTCTAGACAAGTTTTTTATACGGCCACATTGAAATGTGGACGCTCTAGAGGCTAAAGTTAATATCCGATTGACTTTAAATTTATACACAGTGTTTAAGGTCATGAGACGAAGAAGTCTATTGTTTTTCAGCAATTTCCGATAATAACTACCAGAGTTATGGCCCTTGATCACCTCAAAAAATCTTGTGGACGCTCTAGGGGCCAAAGCTAATATCCGATTGGCTTTAGATTTATACACAGTGTTTAAGGTCATGAGACGAAGAAGCCTTTTGATTTTCAGCAATTTCTGATAATAACTACCAGAGTTATGGCTCTTGATCACTTCAAAAAATCTTGTGGACACTCTAGGGGCCAAAGTTAATATCCGATTGGCTTTAAATTTATACACAGTGTTTAAGGTCATGAGACAAAGAAGCCTTTTGATTTTCAGCAATTTCTGATAATAACTACCAAAGTTATGGCTCTTGATCACTTCAAAAAATCTTGTGGACGCTCTAGGGGCCAAAATTAATATCCGATTGGCTTTAAATTTATACACAGTGTTTATGGTCATGAGACGAAGAAGCCTTAGATTTTCAGCAATATCTGATAATTACTGCCAGAGTTGTGGCCCTTGATTACTTCAAAAAATCTTGTGGATGCTCTAGAGGCCAAAGTTAATATCTGATTGACTTTAAACATATACACATTGTTTAAGGTCATGAGACGAAGAAGTCTTCAAACAACCTTGTGATGCTATAGAGGCCAAACTTATCATCCGATTGACTTCAGATTGATACACTGAGTTTAAGGTGTTGAAACGCACAAGTATTTTGATTTTCAATGAATTTTGATAACTGAACAGCTAAATTCATGATATTAAATGTTTCCTATACTAATTGTTAGTGTGGGACAAAACTTTTATAAAAACCAAACAAATTCTAATGATTTTCAGATAATTACACAATGAGTTGTTACTCTTAATCAGATATTACAAATGTTTCATTACCAATAAAAGTAAAATTATGCGACAACCCTTGTTGACTGCCTGGACGATTAAGCTGCTGTGGGCGTATATTTCGTTGCCTGGCAACCTATCTTTTGTGTAGATTCTGAATCTGGGTGGTGATCAGGCATTTGAGGGTGCTTTTCCGAGATATAGGGGGTCAAATGTCAACAATGAACATGGGTGTGTGGTGGGGGGGGGAGCGGAATGACATGTTGATATGATATATTAATAAAACATAAATTTCGAGGACTTTCCATCTTTAAATAAGTGTCTATGATGCCCTTGACAACTTTTTGATTTGAGGGGATGTGGGGGTGGGGCTAGCAGGTGTGGGTGTGCGTATGTGGAGGGGGGTGGAAGTTGACATTATGTTGACATAAATGATGATCATGTTATATATTAATAAAACATAAATTTCTAGGAATGCCCCTGGACAACAGTTTGATTTATGGGGTGGAGGTAGCAGGGGACTGACAACATGTATTTTTGTGGACAGAAGTCATTTCGTTCATAATTGAGCTTAAAATTGTATTTCATTAACGTTTTCGTTCAAAATATTAAATTATAATCTGGGAATGTAAATCAAAAACACAGTAACTCAGAGATGTGCTTAGTTATTAGTTTATGCATAGTCTTCATCAGAAGATTTAAAATCAAATCTCCACATGAATGATGTAAATATTTTCTTGGTTGCTGGCCAACAGCTCACATATCCGTTGGATATGCTTCAGAAACCATTTCACATTGTAAATCTTCATTCTAGTCCTGCAGTGTATACGGCAAGGTGGTAATAAAGAAAGGTCTGTTATTTTTTCATGCAAAAATTCTTTTTTCTGGCATTATCTACTGACGCAAGTCGCCTTTTTGCGATATTGGTTACCTTTGCCCATCTCTAAACTATAACACATGCTTATGGAAGAACAATTACTGTATTTTGTCCAACTCGTTATTGATAGAAATTTGGATCATCGTTTGAGAAGAGAATGATTGGGATGTCTATCCCGAGCAAGAATGCAAAATACAATATTTTTCAGCACCTCCATTAATTTGAAATGCAAAGAGGAGTAGGTAAGATATTTTGGTGTCCTGCTGGTTGGTGGTCAGTTCTAGGATATTCTCAACACTTTCAATACTAATCAGTGGTAATGACTATCTGTCTTTCTTTTTCAAGATAATCCCATCTTTCTAACAATTTATGAGAAGCTTTGACGACATAATTGTTGGTTTAAAAAAAAAATGTTTGTACCTTGTACTAGAAGAAAGATCTTCTGGAGAAATATTAATTGTGATGAAAAATAACAAAACATTCTACATTATTACCATCTTGTCTGAGTAGTCTCTTGCTGCACATTAAACGCAATAATTATGTTGCAACAAAATGAGGACAGGCTGCAAAGCCAATAATCGAAAAATGATGACCCTGCGATACAATACTGGAATGAAGAGTAACAATGTGAATGGGTATCTGAGGCATATGCAAAGTATATGAAAGTACCATTATAATTTCATATTTTGAATGACAATATTGGTACTGAACGAAAAATTTGGAACCAAGGTGTTTCTGTTCCCCAAAATATATTTATCCCACCCCCTCCACCAAACCATGGTAATCTTATACCCATATTTAGAGATGTGCAGTGGCATCAATTTTACCGCCATCCCACCCCACTCCACACACGCACACCTGCTACCTCCACCCCATAAATCAAACAGTTCTCCAGAGGCATCATAAACACTTATTTAGAGATGGACAGTCCTAGAAATTTATGTTTATGTCAACATAATGACACCCCCCCCTCTACATACGCACACCTTCCCCCACCGCACCTCCCCACAAACCAAAACAGTTGTCAAGGGCATCATAGACACTTATTTAAAGATGGACAGTCCTAGAAATTTATGTTTAATTAATATATTATGTCAACATGTCATTCCGCCCCACCCCCATCACACACACACTCATTGTAGACATTTAAACCCCCTTTATCTCGGAAAAGCCCCATCAAACGCCTGATCACCACCCAGATTCGGAATCTACACAAAAATCTGGTCTAGCAAAACTTGGTCTCATAAATTCACAGCTCGGGTGGTGATTTCCCTCCTTCAGCCACTGGACTAAATGTTTCACTACCCCAATCAAATACACTGCCTGTGTTTCTATACCATACCAACTGCTATTGTGGTGGTGTTACATTCAGAGAGAGATTATGTCTATATTTCGAACTAGAGTTGCCTGCAAGGTTAATTTAATAATTAGGAATGCTCGTGCATGTGGTTTGTCAAAGCTACCCTGTTTGGCATTACAATTTTTGTTCCCTGCCTTTTGAAGAAAGTTGGGGGACTATTAAAATGGGTTCGTCCGTCTGTCTGTCTGTCCGTCCGTCACACTTTTTGGGACACAATAACTCTCTTCCTAATTGAGCTAGAATATTCAAACTTGGTGTATGTGTTTATTAGGTCAATGCCTTGACGGAGTTCGAAGATGAGCATTTTCCGCTTAGGGTAAGCAGAGATAAGCAATTTGATTGGTTGATGCTTTGGGACACGATAACTTTAGTTCTAATAAAGTGAGAGTGATGAAACTTAGTGTATAGTTTTATTACAGCGATACCTTGACTAAGTTCGATAATGAGCATTTTCTGCTCAGGGTAAGCAGAGCGATAAGCAATTTGATTGGTTGATGCTTTGGGACATGATAACTTTAGTTCTAATTAAGTGAGAGTGATGAAACTTGGCGTATAGTTTCATTACAGTAATACCATGACTAAGTTCTTATTGAGTTAAATTGTTCAAACTTGGTGTATATGCTTATTAGATCAATGCCTTGATGTAGTTTGAAGATGAGCATTTTCTGCTTAGGGTAAGCAGTATAAGCAATTTGATTTGCCGAGACCTTGGAACACAATAATTCTCCATCTTATTGAGTTAAAATGTTCAAACTTGGTTTATGTGCTTATTAGGTCAATGCCTTGATGGAGTTCGAAGATGAGCATTTTCTGCTTGGGATACGCAATTTGATTGGTTGATACTTTGGGACAAGATAACTGAAATTCTAATTAAGCAAAGGTGATGAAACTTGATGTATAGTTTCATTACATCAATACCTCGACTAAGTTCGATAATGAACATTGTTTGCCTAGGGTAAGCAGAGGGATAAGCAATTTGATTGGCCGAGACTTTAGAACACAATGACTCTCTTTTCTTACTGAGCTAGAATGTCCAAACTTGGTGTAGGGTAGGCGTTCATTAGGTGAATGCCTTGATGGAGTTCTATGATGAACATTTTCTGCTTACAGTGTGCAGAGATAAGCAATCTGATTGGCTGATGCTTTGGGGCACAATAACTTTGGTTATAATGAAGTGAGAGCGATGAAACTCAGAATATGGGTTCATTATATCATTACCCTAAGAATTTTCTGCTTAGGCTAAGAATAGATTAACAATTTGATTGGTCAACAACTCTGCTTCTATTTGAGGTAGAATGTTTAAACTTGATGTAGATGTTCATTAGGTGAGTGTCTTGAGTTGACTGAGTTCAATGATTAACATTTCGAGCTTAAGCTAAGTTTAAACTTGATGTAGATGTTTATTAGGTGAGTGTCTTGAGTTGACCGAGTTCAATGATTAACATTTGGAGCTGAAGCTAAATAGGGCTAATCACTTCCATTGGTCGATGCTTTGGGACAAGATAATCTTCATTTTATCCGATAGTACCGGTAAGTGATGGCACTTCGTGTACAGTTTGATTGCTCGATGCTTTTGAAAAAAATAAATGTGCGATTAATTAATATGTGTCATTTATTTATTTTGAGATTTCGGCGGGGGACATACTGTTGGCTTGTTCAATTGTTGAACTATTTTAAGCTATGATACATATTTTAAAGACATACAAACTTTGAAGTACCATGCTTTGTTTACCAGAAGTCATCAAATTCTACACTAAGTATGTACCTGGATAAACTTGTCTATATATTTGCAAAACTTAAGAATGAAATGCCTGAAATAAATTAAACCAAGTTAAGCCAACATTTGTGAAAGTCTTAAGTTTTCAGTCTTAAAGTCTTAAGTTTTCAGTCTTAAAGTCTTAATTTATTTAGGCTAGATTTTGATGTTCGGATTGTAGTTTTATTAACAAACCCTTAAATCTGGGACTACATGTCCTTTATATAAGATTATCGAACAAAATACAAGTAGTCATTTATATATAGAAATATTTTAATAGCACTTTCTTTATAAATATATTCTCACCGGCAAGAATTCTATACTGGCAGGATTTAAATGAGCACTGATACATATACATTTACTGGTTTCTTAAGCTTATAAATATATCCATAACATGTTACTCATGTACTGTTGCATGTTTTACAAGATAGGCCCGAAAGTGAGTTTTTAACAAGCAAGTGTTTGAAAATTAACAATGTGTGTCTAAACTCCTCAAGACCATGAACAAATAATAACTTTTATTAATATATTCCTTTGATAAACAATTAGATGCTTATCTTTCATAGTTTTATTGATATATTTAAAAAGAAACTTGTATTCTTCCCATTAATTTTCATTACAATAGCAAACAAAATATCAGATTACACTACTATTGTATTTAACATATATGTGCATCCATATTTTTGAAAACAATTTTCGTATAACCTATGTTTTAATATAATAGTTAATCACGTCTTCAGAACAACTGGTTCAACAGATAATAAACTACCAAATAAAAAATGTTGAATAACTGGATGCTTACATAAAACCTGGAAAAATTAAAAATAAAAATACATTGTTAATATTTAGCAATGTTACCTATTCAGTTGTGAAGTTCATACAGATAAGAAATGTTCCATGCATTTGAAATGAAATACATGCAGGTTTTAAATTCTTTTCAGCACCAACAGGGAAATTTGATCCGGACAGCACTGTTTCTAGTTTCTACATCAATGTGTACACACTGGACCTCGTTTTTTTCCCCCAACTGAATGACAAGACACTATTTTTTGCCAGATCCTCCTTCCTGCACCACTTACAAAGGGAAATCAGGCTTTAAAATCATAAGGAGCGTCCCAGGATTTCATGTCAGTGAATCAGTGCCTTTTGGCATTTCAGCTATAAGTCGAGACTTGTTTTGTACATGAAACAAAGGTATGCTTACAATTCTTACAACACCTTATACCATTTAATATGTGATGTTCAAAGAACCATTTAAAATTTGAAACACAATGATCTAAACTATTTTAGCAATATGAGTCTTTACGTACGGAACTAACATACGAAAATTAAATGGTAGCTGGCTTTTTTTTTTTTCACACGTATACAATGAATGGCCATTTTGCTCAGTAATCCCAGCCAGAATTTGGCTATTTTTTAAAAATTGTGTTAAAGGTTAAATTTTTTGTTTAGAACTGAAATAGATTCACTATTAGTCAATCCTCATGCTAAAAAACATTAACAGAATTGATTGTGTATATCTGAAATAGACACGACCAAAGCACAAAATAGTGCTAATATGCCAATGTCAAATCTAGAATTGTAGATGTTATTTCTGTGAAAAATCATTGGAAGAAGCAATAAGACGTTATGGCTGGACGGATTAAACAGTCCTAAAGGCTACAGGAAGGCTTGTTTACAATGTAACATTGTGTCTTGTAATGTTGACATTTTGTTTGTTGATATGACCTGTGACATTTAGATAATGTCATATGGGTAACATGGCTATTCACTGTGCCAGAGTTACTTCTCTGCAGGTAGGGTGAGTCTGTCATTCAGATTGGAGGCTTTAATGTCACTTCTGATTGTAATTTTACAATTCAAATATTATGGAATTCGATTGAAAACTATCCCTATCGCAATGCACATAAAAACAACTGTATGTTAGTTTCAAAATGAACTACTTAAAATGTTGAAGGAATAACTAATGTAAAGCTGCATTCACTATATTTCACAGAAATGATTGGATAGACGACCCCACTTCTTGTCACGTACAACCAGGGAATCAAAACCATGCCAGTTCACTCAATGACAGACCTTATAATACAAATTACGCATGATAACCATTTGGCCAGCCAACCCTTGCAGTTGGATATAACAGGGAGACCAATCATCTGGAGGCAGTGTGAAAGAGAGAGAGAAATAGGGTTCACTTGAGGAGGCAGTTTGAAGTTGGATGTTTTTCGTTATTCACCAATAAGAAGTAACTTTTATTCAGGATTCAAATATGCAGCTAGCCATGACTAGAATGATGGATGCCAAGTATCCCCAAGTAGCATAAAACATAGCAAAACGACCTCTAGACAAAAAACAATCCACATTGTAATTCAATTTAACAATATTCATTTTTCACCTAGTTATTCAGGAGGATTCACATATGAAGGTGTTTATGCATCTTTAATGAGGATATTTCAAGATTTAATTCAAACTGACCACTAGAATAATGGATTGCAAAGTATTCCCTAGCAGTAGAAAACTTATTAAATGACAGAGTGTAAATAAACCAAATTGTTTTTCAAGTGGTGAATAATAAAATAACGAGCTGGTCAGTCTCATTGGCAAAGAACAAGGTACATGATTCAAATATGCCCCATTGGAATGCAATCCTTCAGCTCTGCATTCTCACTGGACCTTGCATTATATATATCACAAGACAAATTTATTAGATTTTATGAACATAATAATAGCTTATTTACCTCTGCTTTATACATTTTAATTAAGCCAGAGTTGACTTTTGACCAGTTGGGCACCCCACTAACATTCCACAGTTGATTAGAATGTTCAGCAAAAGGGCCAGTTTTCACCTGAAACAACAAAGTTTTCCATAATTTTTTTTAATTAGTTGGTATGAATCATGCCTCCTCAAAATCTACTCCAGAGAAAACAGAATGCCAGATTACATGTAAACAGGAAACATAGACTTGTGATAAACAATTTTAAGATCTGACCAGTTGTAGTGGGAGGTCGCGCCAGTGCTCACACAAGCGACTTTGACTCTATGACATCATACATTCGATTAACCATTCAGTGTTGATGTTTCTTCCAGATCCTAGCCCAGTAAAGACAAGTTAAACTAAATTTTGAACAATAAAAAACGAAATGAAATAGAGAGACAAAAAAAAGGGGTTTAACGTCCACTCGACACAAACTAGGTCATTTTGGGACTAACATTTGGTTTCATATTATTTCAATAATTCGCTTGCACGTAGGGGTCTTTACCAGTGGGAGGAAACCCATGAGGTTGAGAAAATTCCTCTATCTCCATGCCACATATGCTCACACCAGGGCTCGAAACCACAGCCAGAGGTGACCGGCCAGCTAGAGGTCAAAGCGCGGCACTCTAGACCACAAGGCCATCCCCCCCACCCCCCGAAATGACATAGATCCTATCTGTGTTTTAAAAACACAGATGGGATCTATTTACATCAGATTGGTAAACATACATATGGAAAGTTCGTAAAAATGGCAAACAATTAAGCATGGTATACACTTATTAAGTCTAAATTCACTGTGTTTCAAAGAATAAATCCGGACATTTAACTGTGTCGATGGCCTTGATGTTGAAAATTAGAGCAGCTGTGATATATTATTGCCTAGAAAATTCCATGGAGATTTGAAACAATAATCTATATAAGTAAGAAATGTGGGCGTATAAAAATATAAAGGAATAAATTAGAGACTTTACCTCATTAATATATTTTATGCAACCTAAAAACATATAATCTTTCCAAAAATGTTCGTAAATTTCTGGATTCACAAAAGATTTTGGTTTAATTCTTGGATGGTCTGTAATATAAAAAGTTAAGACATGGATTATACTTTTGTATGCATATTCATATTTGAATACATTTTTATACATAACAAAAAGAATACAGATCATTATTTTGTGTATTTGAGAGGTTAAACACAGAAGATCTACTGATCTGTATTGAAATAACATCAACCCTGCAATGAATTGTTTATAAATGAACTAACCTATAAGTTGTGAACTACCCCATATAAAAGGTATAAATTGAAAATCATCTAAACTCCAGACTCCATGACTACCAGCAGGTTCCATTCTATACAATGTTTGGCATTTTCGCATTAATTGAAGATATCTGTGGATTACAATAAAAGGTATTAAAATCCACCAAATGTGTAGTCTTCTTTTAGGTGACAGAACATGAGGAGACTTGCTCTTTTGTATTTTGGATATGTTTTCCTATCACTGGTTATTTAAGAAACTTGCTAACCTTTCAAATATTTTAAGTACAGTTGCTATAAAATCATCAGGTTTTAAAACACCAACTTTAAACAGACAACATAAAAATGCAGCAAATGCCATTTCATGTCCTGAACCATAATCTATTCTGGTAGAATTACCAACACTTTCTACTAAATAAACAGATAATTCTACGATAGCTGGATGATATTTCTCTTCTAAAGCTTTCTTTAATAAATCGTCTACATTCTAAAAATAAACAGAAATACTATTTTCATATCAATTAAAGAAAAATATCACTATGGCCAAGAAAATAGATTAATTCAAAATAACAATAATTAGACTCAGTAACTTGATAATTGAAAATCAGCGTAGTATTTTTACTAGTGTTTGATAGTGTTTGGTTCATCGTAAATTTAAAGTTAAATATAGGTTGCCACACAATAAAATATGTGCCAACAACAGCTAAGTTTAGTAGTCCAAGGAGCCAATAAAAGTTGTTGTATTTTCTTTTGTAGCTAATGGAGGCAAATGATCAAAATTGGTTTTGAGTAGCAACACTTGACCTAATTAAATTATCAGAAATAACTTGTATTTGATTGGTTTCTGATTCTTCTTAGTAACATTTATTATAGACCTCTTCATTGAACAAACATAAACACTGAGTATAAATTACATATGTACAGACCAGGCAGATGAAACTATACAATGTCAATGTAGGCATGAAAAAAAGTTTGTATCTCAGTGTGTAATTAAACTGGTATTTACATTCACTGTTGATTAGAACAAAATATTACATAATTACTACAGTCCATCGAATTAGTTATCAACATACATAGTATGACGACATTCTGTAGATAAACATTAAATTATTACCTCTTGTAGTTTAAGAAACCAGTCTCTAAAAGCTTTATTACCAAATCTCTGAGGTTGATCTATTGGAGGTATTTCATCTAACCATTTATCTAATTGTTCTAATAACTCTAATAATTTAATTATATTCTGAAAATAAAAACATTCATTACAAATTAGACAAGAAACTGTTAGCTAAAAAAAGAACACAGAATAAAGAATAAAATAAAAATTTCATGATCTACAAGAAAGTCAAGAGTCTCACACAGTTTTTGTCAGATTCGGGGAGAACAGTAAATACAAAGCATGTTGTTGTTACAGACGTCTCACATTTTACTCAGTAGACTGTTATCATATTGTTAATGACTTTTCAGTTTGATAATCTGGTATCGAAAGTTTTCACTCCGTAACAAAAAAAGAGCAGCTGTTTTTGTTTGTTCCCCAATCTCAATAAGTGTAATAGTCAAAGTCACTAAGAGTTCACAACAGGTACTGAAACTACAGTGTATTGAACATTATTTACCAGTTGTAAAGATAAATACTGAGGCCTAACCATTTACCATGTTTTATCATGCTCAGCATAAAAGTCAGTTTTCAGCTTATTTATTCTTACCTCTGATACTGGATATGTGTCACTTATTTTTTTACCCTGTATGGCTTTATTTAATGTCATCAATAAGCCCATTAAATCAGCATATGCCTATAAATAAACATCAAATATCATTTACTATCAAACTATTTTCCTCACTGATAATCAGTGGATTTATAAACTTCTGAATGACTGGATACACTTTCTTTTTAAGTTCTACACAAAACACAATTCTATGAATACAATTACAATTTAGTACTGAGTGATGCTTCAAATACAATTCCTAAAGTCTCAAAATACAACTTAATTTTCCCAATTCTCTAATGTTTGTGCACCAAAAATTGAAATACACTGCCCGAAAAACACACAGTTCATGGGTTCCTACACCTATGGATGGGACATGTGACAACAATAATATACATGTAAGCAACAATAATAACAACTTCATTGATGATAACCAATTGAAGATATATGGCACTAAATAACTTGAAGAGAAACTGATTCTGTTCTGTGTTTTTCCAGTTCAATTACTATATGGCATTGAAATAATTCTTCAGATTACAGTAGTAAAACTAAATTTTACAATGCCAGATGACATGATGCATAGAAAGAAACAACTATAACCATTTACAACATGGAATTACCCACTTTCGATTTTTCCCATTTTGGTATGTGTTCTGGTAAAATGATTTCTTTCTGTGGTGGTATAAATTTATGTGTAGAAATATCTATTGGTTCATATTGTCCTTCTGTAAATATTAAGAAAATATACAGGTTGACTAGAAAATAATTAGATCCCAGGTCTATTATAATTGCAAATCAATAGGCTTCTTTGTCTCATGACCTTAACACTGTGAGTAAATTTAAAGTCAATCGGATATTAACTTTAGCAACAGGATCCACAAGATTTTTAAAAGTGATTACCATAAATCGCTGAAAAACCTATAGGATTCTTCGTCTCATGACCTCGCTGTGTATAAATTAACTTTAGCGAGAGTCGGACTGGGGCAAATATACAACCACATTTCAATGTAGGTGTATAAAAAGTGTGTATCATGATCAATTTAAAGTAGCTAAATCTCTAACTCAATGGCATCCAAAGTCTTACACGTTAAAAACACAAATAATTTGTCAATTCAAATCAACATTGATGATGTTATCTACCGGGAGAAGGTAGGCTTCTCATATCCAATATTTAAGACAATAGACTGGAATAATCAGACACTAGAAATTGTCATTCGGTAACGTTGAGACTCATGTCGTATTTCGCCGGACATAACTGATTTGAAATTAGAAGCAAAATGGAAACAATTAAATGTAAATCAGTTTATATACAATAATATTACATTATTTATTATATGTGTTGCAAACCATGTCAATTTCTAGGTCCAAAATATTAGCGACTTAGCTTGCCAATCCCGATAACTTTTGGGGGAATAAAACTGCTTAATTTTGTGTTAAAATCCTTTAAAATCCATAACCTAAGGCCCACCTACTAACCCGATATTTGTGATACGCTTGTAAATAACTTAAACCTGACAGTCTTCACCTGGAAATGGAGAAGGTTTTATTATACAGTATCTGGATAAAACCAGACTTTTATCTATAAAAATAATATGTAGGTGAAATTTACCTTTTGTTATCAAGTACAGGGCATGGGTCATTCACTGTATAGACCTCTCAAAAAACATTAATCGATTATCAGGTCACCCAATGAAAAAATTGACCCGAAATCTTAAAAGGGTTACGTGTCCGGATAAGCAGTGTTGACGTTCACGTCCAAACGATTCAATATTTTGAGCTGAAATTTTGAGACAAGGTAAAAACACCATGCCACTATATTTTGGTCCATAAATTTCATAAATACTCGGACTTTAATTTTTGAGACTCTGTTCTTATCGGGATTGTCCTTTTAAGGTCAATTGAATGATAACTTTTGTTTCTAGAGTAATCATGGGCATTAATTTCTAGCAGTAAATATTGGAAATCGTGGATAATCAATAGGATACTGCATTGATGTATTAATTTTAAGTCAGTGGGATGATCACTACCAAGAGATAGAGCATTACCAAGATTTTTTAAGTGATCATGGGTCATAACTGGCAGTAATTATCGGATATCACTGAAAATCAATAGGCTTCTTGGTCTCATGACTTGAAACAATGTGTATAAATATAAAGTTAATCGGAATCTGATATTAACTTTAGCCTCTAGAGCGTTCACAAGAATTTTTGAAGTGATCAAGGGCCATAACTCTGGTAATGACTATCGGATATCGTTGAAAATCAATAGGCTTCTTTGTCTCATGACCTTAAACACTGTGTACAAATTTAAAGTCAATTAACTTTACCCGCTAGGGCGTTCACAAGATTTTTCAAAGTGATCACGGGTGATCATAACTCTGGCAGTAATTATTGGATATCACATATCACTGAAAATCACTAGGCTTCTTCATCTCATAACCTTAATCACTGTGTATAAATTTATAAAGTCAATCAGATATCAAATTTAGCCTCTAGAGTGTATAAAAATCTAAATAAAGTATAAAGAATATGCAAATCAAAACGACGAGATTAAAGAAAATCTATGTATCAGCGTATATATCTGCGTGAATCGGCATTGGTTTTGCCTGACACTACAAATTGTTGAGAAAAAAAAAGACTCGAAGCCAAAGCTGGTAAAATCGAGGCTTTGGCAGGCATTGCACTCCTGTTCTTTTGGTAATGGTGTATGCATATATAATACAGACAGACGTCCAACTCCTGTCTCATGTTATGCAGGTAAAGTTATGGTTTGGTGCACTGACCACATCTTCTGGCAGAGTATTCTAGTTGAATAAAATTAATTCGCTAATGGGCCTACGGTATTATCTATGGGTAGATCGACTTTTACTTTTAGAACGATGGTATTATAAGGGCAAAATTAATAAAAAGTCAAAAGATTTCTCACCGACATCTGCCATTTTGTATTAATATATGTAACCATTCGGTGATGTTCTTAAAAGTAGTCAAAGGGAAACAACTTTGTATTTTTCGAAAAATTAGAGTTGCCTCCCTCTACTTGTAAACTTTAGATATTGGTCACGTTTCTATAGAATTTCATTTGTATAAAAAGAGAAACGCGACCGAGGGTTGGGGTGACAGCGAGTTCTGACGCTCCAAATAAGTTTTGTACTTTGTACCTTCATTGCCTTTGTTGAAATAGATATCGGTCTGTAGCAACTAACATTATGCTTCGTCACTTGCTTAGGAAACCAGTGGTAATTTTTCTCAATCTACATTAGTTTATGAAATAATTATAATAATAAATAATACAAAAATGGTAGGCTATCTATAACTCAAAAACAAGGCAGGTCTAGTAGTATGATGTAAAACTATATTTTTAGCCTATAATAATAGCCTTATATTAATTATTAATATTAATATATGTAGAAGGATCTAGGCCCACACTAGATACTTGTTAAAGTAATATGTATGCTGTCTGATAGACAACAGTTTTCATCATCAGTTGCTTTTAATAATTAATTGTAAACTATGCTCATGTGAAATTCACAAGGTTTTCACTTCAGAAAAAAAATGTTAACATAAAGTCGAGGAATGCTGAAAATTGATTTAGTTCGTCCTCTCATGACCTAGTTCAGCTCTGAACCTCGGTCTCATTACACTCACCCTGAATGTTCAGAGACTGTCCGAATGAATCAATGTCAAAAATAATTTGAGCCCCAGTCAATCTTACTGGGCAACTTTTCACTGCTAAAAAT
Organism: Patella caerulea; assembly: GCA_036850965.1. NCBI lineage: Eukaryota > Metazoa > Mollusca > Gastropoda > Patellidae > Patella > Patella caerulea. Next base: position 39,197,312 of record JAZGQO010000001.1, on the reverse strand, counting down.
TGGGGTGTCAATCCGTGTGGACGCCTGTACAATGTAAACGAACATCTTTGTGAGAGAATAAGACCTTGCTTACCACGCTGTGTCATGGCGGCGAAAAGGTAATTTGATAAGAGGGGACATATTTTTAACAGCGTGTTGTGTCGCTCATACTGACGACTCTAGTGAGGTAAGCAAGGTCTCTCTCACTAAAGATGTTCGTTTACATTATACAGGGGTCCACACGGATTGTCACCCCAAGGTTAAGAAAAGTTGCCCAGTAAGTTTGACTGGGGCTCAAATTATTTTCGACATTGATCCAATCGGGCAGTCTCTGAACATTCAGGGTGAGTGTAATGAGACCGACGTTCAGAGCTGAACTGCTCATGACCCTGATACTTCACATCATATTTGAAAAAAAATCTGTTCAATATGTTGTCAAATGGTGATGACATAATATACCCCCATTGAAATGTGTCATGTCATAATAGACATTAGACTGAAACTGTATGTTAAAAGTTAGCCTACTAGTACTAGTACTAAAGAGTGGAATTGCATTATGGATGGACTGTTGAACTTGAACCTCTATTGAAAGTTATTGCACTTAATTTCTGTTGTTTTGCAATACTGGTATAAAATTTGTTGACTTCTGTTTAGCTAAAACATGATTTCATCATTTAAATGTTTGTGTTTTGCAGATAGACCATGCAGCCTTAACAATGACCAGTAGGCAAGCTCTGGTGATGGTAGGTCCCAGGAAGGGACGAATGTTTTCTGTTCAGGCCTCATTACCAAGACTACCTATTCCTCCATTAAATCAGACACTTGACAAATACCTAAAAACCATCCAACCTCTTGTCACTCCAGAAGAATTAGAATATACAAAAAAGGTAGATCTGTAACATGTCATTAATAATCCATTCGAAGCCCATTCCTCAAGTGCAATTTGTTGATGTACATCAGATTCAGACTCATTGTCTGGTTAATCGAGCCCAAGTATTATAGAGTAACTCTATAATATTACATAAAAAATAATATTATCCAGACATTATTCAATGGACTAGCTCTTAAAGAAATGAAAATGAAATGTTTTTAGCATTCTACTTTTTTGCAATGACTGAGCTAATGTTTTCTGCACGGACTGGACTAATGCAAACAGAACTTAAAGAAACAAATGCCATATTCACTTACAAGTGTAATAAATTCGATAACTACTTTTGTAGAACAAACTATTTTTTTTTTTCAAATTCTTTTATAATGTTGCAGATCAGTGAGTGAAAGCAATTGAAACCTGAACTATAAAACCATAATGTTTGCATAAAAAATCAGATAATATATAATGTATATAAAGCTGCAATGTTTTGAAAAGGTCATTTAAAGGATTGTCAGACCTGTATTTGTGGACACCAATTACCTTCTTTTTTTTTAATGTAAATTCTGGAGAGGGTTCAACATAGGTCTAACATGTTCCACAATCAAATTTCAAATGATGTAAAGTACTCTTTCTAAAAAATATGTGGCAAGGAGTAGGGTTGCCTGTCTAGCTTGCGGGTTTCCTCTGGGTACTCCGGTTTCCTCCCGCTGCTAAAGACCCCTACGTGCAAGCGAATTATTGAAATAAAATTAAACCATATGTTAGTCCCAAAATGACCTAGTTTGTGTCAAATGGATGTTAAACCCCATCTCTCTCTCTCTCTAAAAAAATAATACAGTGGAGTCTGAAAACAAATGTAAGACAATATTAAGAGATGTTTGATAAAGTCAACCAAAACATTCCATTTTTTTTACACAGGTAACAGAAGAATTTCGAAAGCATCCTGGACCTGCTCTGCAACAATTTTTAGAAGCCAGAGCTGCGAAAACAAACAACTGGGTAAACATTCATTCATTCATCCTTTTCGTAATCCATTCAAATTTTTATTTGAGGGACTGGGGAAATAATACTTTCTAAATTTTTGTTCTTTTGCAACAATATATATTCTCATGTGATTGAAATGTAAATTAATCAGATTTCAATAATCTTTCTAGTTGTCCGAATGGTGGAAGCATGTTGCATATCTGGATTTCAGAGCTCCTGTTGTCGTGAATTCAAACCCTGCAGTCATTTTTCCTAAACAGAATTACAGTGGTATACAGGAACAGTTACGGTGAGATGATTAAAAAGAAAAAAAAAAACACTTATAGATTGTATTGGATTTACAAGCAACTGTGTGAATTGAGTCTTATTATTTATTGAAAAGATTTTATCTGTTAAAATAAATATCTGCAATGTTGATTATGAAATAACAGAAATTTGGCCATTCTCTGTAAAAAGAGGAATATGCTAAGCCAGTCAATCACAAGATAGATTTACCCTTTCTCATTCATGTAATGTTCTTTAAAATGTATTAAATTATTTTATAGGTTTGCAGCCAAGTTAGTATCAGGAGCACTCAATTATAAAAAAGGAATAGACAAGTAAGATTTGAAAAAAGATACCTCTTTCAATTTGGTGACAAAAGTGTTGGTATAATTAAATTTGGCGAAGTAGATAACTGTTGACTTTTGATATTTTATGACTACGGGTAAAGCCAGTGTTGAAATATACCGGTAAATGATTTTGTGCTCAAGAATTAAACCCTATAAATTATTCTCGCAATTAATGAATATACTTCTCACACAAGTCAGCTTTTTATTTTTACATAAATTAAAGTGGTTTTACAATCCAGTATGGTGGTTATGTTTATCTGTAAATACACAAGTCACTATTTTAGGAAAAACATGGTCAACCAGTTATTACTAAGTTACACCAGTGTGTATCATGTACCGGGTATCTATATCCAAGATGGGAGGAAGCAACTGTGTTTCTGTGAATAAGGCTCACTAACCAAGTGATCACGGGTTGGATTCCAGTGTTGGTCAAAAAAGTGCCTCCCAGACTGGTCCTGGATTGAGGGAGGGGGGGGCTTGCAAGAAAAATCAAAGTCTTGTGTATATCAATGGCAACACATAGGAGATCCTGTGACAGTTCTTATTCAAGGACAGAGTAAGCTGTAGTGTTACTGTCATTGCCAAATTTCTCTTATGAGAGAAGAGAGATATTGAGAGAGAAATGGGTTTAACAGCCACTCGACACAAACTAGGTCATTTTGGGACTAAGATATGGTTTAATTTTATTTCAATAATTCGCTTGCGTGTAGGGGTCTTTAGCAGTGGGAGGAAACCGTGGTGCCCGGAGGAAACCCACAAGGTTTCTCCATGCCACATATGCTCACACCAGGGATGGAAACCACAGCCGCAAGCCTGAGGTGACCGGCCAGCTAGAGGCCGAAGCGCAGCACTCTTAGACTACTAGGCCATCCCAACCCCCATGAAATACATGATACATAAAGTTAACATACAAGATATAAATGGCCAATTACATTAGTTGCCTTTATCCAAAGTAACCATCAAATTTGGTATTTATATGTCTATTTGAGATATCAGTCAGAAGTTATTCTTCAAAGAACCTATGTTATACACATTTACATAGCTTGGAATAGATAAAACGGATGAACTATTAACAAATTGTGTATGATTGTCATATTGTAGTATATGTGTCATCAGGATTATTTGTGAAATGTGTCGTATTGCCAGAGTGGTGTGTCATAAAACCCATAGTTTGAGATATTTTGACCAAGATCCTCTCGTCTTATGAAGCAGATAGTACGATTTTAATAAATGATGAGACAAACACATATGATCAAAAATAACAACATCACTTAGTAATAAACAATTATTGTTTGTATTCCATGGATTTGTGTTCTGTGAACATCCAGTTCAATTACTAAATGCCATTTAAACAGTTTATTTATTTTTGCAGTCAAACTATACCAATTGAAACATTAGGGGGTAAACCATTATGTATGTCCCAGTATTATAAAATCATGTCAGCCTGTCGAATACCAGGAGCGAAGATAGACACTCATTACTGTTATATGCCTGGCTCCTCTAAACCGCCTCGACATATAAATGTCATTCACAATAATCAGGTATGTCTAATATACACAGACATTAATTATGTAATATTTATGTTGATCATGAAATGCAACTAGTCAGCATTTAGTCTGGCTCCAGCTGAGACAATGTAGAATGACAAAGACTGACTATTTCTGAAATAGTAGTTATTAGCACACTTTCCGAGGTGTATCGGTGAAAATCAGGACAGTTTTGGTTGAGAGGCCAGCATCTTGCTGCGTTACCGTGAATGTAAAACAGCCACGTGTTCATTAAGACTGCACTCCACAGATAAATGACAAGAACAGAGCCAGCCACATCATCAAAACAACTTGTAATGTCTCTGGCGTAGAGGACTGTGATTTTAAACAAAATGTAAAGGAAAGTGCAAAAATGTGGGTGAATCCTGTTGAAGTGTGCATTGGCAGACGGTTTGTCCATTGAAATTTATTTGTAATAAAATTTATGACTTAATAGGCGTTTGTTTTCATCCTACTTATCTGCAATGCTTGTATAAAAGTGTTCCTTTGTCGGAAGTGAACTGTACTCTTTCTGGATATACAGATATTTTTATGACTGTATTGGAAATAAACAGGAAAGTTTTATCAAAGGTTGCCACTGGCAACATGGTAGAAGTGAGATGTAACAGCAAAAACTACTGGTATCTTAAAGGCTAGAGCATTGTGGTGCAAATGCATACAGCTTGAATAAGGACAATAAATGTCTGTCTAGAAATGTCTGAAATGTCAAATGCAGTATCATTCTATTTCCAGATCTTTTCATTGGATGTATATGGTGAAGATGGAGGTATATTAACTGTGGACCAGTTGTTCGATCAGTTGATGAATATAGTTAATGAATCCCAAACTGTAGCACCACCAGTAGGCATGCTGTGTGTTTTGGACAGAAAGTCATGGCATCAAGCTTATAAAAAAATTGTCAAAGGTAGTATATATACATATATTAACTTTAGTGTTCAACTGTTCACCATCACCTTCTGATTATTCTACCGATTTCATCTTCTGTTCTCATTTTTCATCCTGGTTAATAACAACTCATTATTCCAATCATCAAGTCTATTCTAGCTAATATTTACTTATACCACTTATCTTCCTTTTTATACGCCCACATTGACATGTGGTAGTATATTGTCGTCACCCCTTTGTCCGGTCGCGCAGTCTGGCGTCCACAATTGCTTGTGGACGCTCTAGAGGCTGAAGTTAATATCCGATTGACTTGAAATTTATACACAGTGTTTAAGGTCATAAGACGAAGAATGTTTTTCCCATTCGTTAGATGTATTGGTTTACGTAAATCATCAGTGTTTATCATATATTTATTATTATGTTTATAGATCTATTTGTCTTTTATGTGTTTTACATTTAAGTGTCTGTTTGATAAAGTCTACATAACAACTAATGTGTATATCACGTGAGACGCGTTACCATTGAAACGTGAGTGTTTTTCACACACATGAGCGTTAACACAGAAGCGATCGGGGCCAAGTTTTTAACTTGGACACTTCATTATAGTCAAGTTTTTAACTTGACGGGTTTTTAACGATCAATAGTATAGTCATTCTGTTTCTAACTTTCCTGGGAGTCTTAATTTTAATGGTGCCAAAGCTTGTAAGTAGTCAATCTATTTGAATTATATTTTTCATATTAATTAGTCTAAACGAATGTAACAACAATCTATATATCTATATATATATATACCTGTTATAATATAATATACCGGTACTATAAAAACTGCTATTATTATAAATATGTTAACCGTCTTTGTTCCTGTTTCAGTGAACGAGAGAGAAAGAGAGAGAGAGAGAGAGAGATTATAGTATTTGTAAATAAACTGTATCAAGCTACACACCATCGTTTTTATTTTCAACCCCCCTCCCGGGAAAGACAGTTCAAAGCTATAACCACTACTGAGGTCTGTCATAATATGCTGTTTACCACGTTCCTGTTAGTCCAACATTTGATGACCAAGCCTGCTCCTGTTTTATAATCTTTCACCATCCATCTACAGAACCATCTTTACAAGACACAACATGGAAGAATCAAGACGATCGCGAACGTATAAGAAGATACCATTCACACGCGAATTACATAAATTACAATCACATTTGTCCGAACGTAGTCCAGAAGACACAAAAGTAAGTTTTGATAAGCTAAAACATTTGTATAGAGAGCTAATGGTAGCTTGTGAACATTATGAAGATTCTCTACTAGAAATCGACGATCCTGATAAATTTAATGAATTGTGTAGTGAATCTGATACATATATATCAGAAATCCATAATAAGTATTGTTCTGTTATAGATCAGGCAAACACATTTTTAGAATCATTTTCGTTGCTTAAAGAGTCAGAACCGCGTTCAATTAAGCATGATGAGTCTACGAAGCCGAAGGCTATGATTGCTGAACAGTCAGCTAGTGATAGCACACATGTTTTAAGTCAGTCTGTTAATAAATCCGCTAGTTTAGATAGTAATTTAACTGAATTAATAAAATTGTTACAATTGCCAAAGGTAGAACTCCAAATATTTGATGGCTCACCTAGTAAATATTATAAGTTTATCAATCAATTCAAACAATCTGTTGAAAATTTTACTGATGACCCTTTAACCAGACTTAACTTGCTTCAGCAATACTGTACAGGTAAAGCTGCTAAATTGATTTCTGCTTGCTCTAAGTCTTCTTCAGCCGAAGGATATTCGGAAGCTCTTGATATTCTAGAACAACGTTGCGGCAATCCTCATGTTATTTCGGAAGAGATTATTTCATCTTTAAGAATGGGTAAAGCTGTAAGAACAGCACGTGATTTGATGGAATTATCTGATTCTCTTCAGGAAGCTTATAGCACCCTTCTTCAGTTACATAAACTTAATGAGGTGAGTTCCCAATCATTTTTTAAAGATATATTGAACAGAATTTACATACGATCTGTTAAAGGTAAATGGAGAAATCTTGCTGCTGATGTATTAGACAAAACAAATGAATATCCCTATTTCCCTGACTTCGTCGACTTCATTTTTAAGGAAGCAAAACATTTAAATGACCCTGTCTACGGATTAGATGTGTTTAAGTCGGATCCTGTTGGTACCAGCTATAAAAAGTCTTATTGTTCAGCCACTTCCGTGTCGTGTCCATCTTGCAAGGAAGAACACGTTTTGTTGAAATGTCCTACTTTTAAACGGTTGTCAGTTGATTCTAGACGAGCGTTCGTTGAAGCGCACAACCTTTGTAATCTTTGTCTTGGAGGTCATGGTGATACCTGTAAAAGTAATTATAAGTGTTCAAAATGTAAACAAAGGCATTCGTATTTACTTCATCAAGAATCCACACGAGACTTGCCGGTTTCTGTTAATTTGTTGAACCACAACTCGTCTATCTTGCCACTCGTCCCTGTCATTGTAAACGGCAGCTACAAGACTCATGCATTAGTTGATTCTGGCGCAACGGACAGTTTCTGTACGCAACGTTTGTTAAATTATTTTGCTGGCAAACTTGATGTTATAAAGGCCAGGTTTCCTTTAGACACTGTTACTGGTGTATGCACGAAAAATAAGAATGTTGTCAAGCGGCTATCACTTTCTTCTCCATCTAATGGAGATACGTTGCAGATGTTTAATCTGGCTGTCATTGACCACATTCCCGTGAATAATGCTAAGATTGATGTTTCTCTTTACCCACATTTACAAGATATTCCAGGTTTATGTCTTGGGGGTAATGTCAATGTAGATGTTATAATTGGTCAAGATCACAGCGAAGCATTGTTACCTTTGGATGTTGTATCAGATAAAAAAGGAAAACCCTTTGCCTGTAAATACTTACTTGGTTGGGCTGTGTCTGGGTCAGTAAACCTTCCCAGTGTAACACCTCATAAGGCCATCTGTAATTTCATTTCTTCTTCTCACGTCCCATATCGAACGAGTACGTCTTCAAAATCTCCGCAGAATCTTGATCTGTTGTGGAATGAAGAACTTCAGGACTTGAACGATTCATGCTTGTCAGTTGACGACAAATTTGTTTTAAATCTAGGGGCTAAAGAGGCCTTCCTCAATGAATTCAGTCATTATGTGATTCCTCTACCTATCAGGTCTAATCCTGTCATACTGGATAATGTATATATTGCTGAACACCGTTTGAATAACTTATTCAAAAGTCTTTCAAGGAAAAACGCGTATCAAAGGTACATGTATGATCTAGAAATCAATAAATGGAAAACTACTACGCGCGATTTAAGGATTGGTGATTTAGTATTGCTGCTGGATGAGTCTTTACCCCGATCACTTTGGCCCATGGCATTAGTAAAAGAGGTCAAGGTAGGAAGGGACGGAAGGGTAAGGTCATCAAGGGTTAAAACCAGGTCTTCTGAATTTATTCGACCTATTAACAAACTTGTTCTTTTAGAAGGAGTTGATTGATGGACAAGATTATTTACTAGCATTTTTTGTATTATGTTTTTCTTATGTTTGGTTGCTAATTCGTCATTTAGTCTTTTTCAGACGTTTGAATTTGGAGTTCTAGCTTAATTATATATTTCAAAATAGTGTATTTTATATAGATTAATATCGGTATGTACATTTGTTTATTTCGTATGTCGTTACATTCTGAGCTAGTCGGCTCAGGGTGGGGGAGTGTTTTTCCCATTCGTTAGATGTATTGGTTTACGTAAATCATCAGTGTTTATCATATATTTATTATTATGTTTATAGATCTATTTGTCTTTTATGTGTTTTACATTTAAGTGTCTGTTTGATAAAGTCTACATAACAACTAATGTGTATATCACGTGAGACGCGTTACCATTGAAACGTGAGTGTTTTTCACACACATGAGCGTTAACACAGAAGCGATCGGGGCCAAGTTTTTAACTTGGACACTTCATTATAGTCAAGTTTTTAACTTGACGGGTTTTTAACGATCAATAGTATAGTCATTCTGTTTCTAACTTTCCTGGGAGTCTTAATTTTAATGGTGCCAAAGCTTGTAAGTAGTCAATCTATTTGAATTATATTTTTCATATTAATTAGTCTAAACGAATGTAACAACAATCTATATATCTATATATATATATACCTGTTATAATATAATATACCGGTACTATAAAAACTGCTATTATTATAAATATGTTAACCATCTTTGTTCCTGTTTCAGTGAACGAGAGAGAAAGAGAGAGAGACAGAGAGAGATTATAGTATTTGTAAATAAACTGTATCAAGCTACACACCATCGTTTTTATTTTCAACCCCCCTCCCGGGAAAGACAAAGAAGCCTATTGATTTTCAGCGATTTCCGATAATTAGTGCCAGATTTATGGCCCTTGATCACTTCAAAAAATCTTGAGTTAAAGTTAATATCCGATTGACTTTAAATTTATACACAGTGTTTTAGGTTTTTAAGACGAAGAAGCCTATTGATTTTCAGTGATTTCTCATAATAACTGCCAGAGTTATGGCCCTTGATCACTTCAAAAAATCTTGTGGACGCTCTAGAGGCCAAAGTTAATATCCGATTTACTTTAATTTTACACACAGTGTTTAAGGTCATGAGACGAAGAAGTCTAATGATTTTGAGCGATTTCAAATAATTACTGTGAGAGTCATGAAACGATTTTCAGTGATTACCAATAATTACTGCCAGAGTTATGGCCCTTGATCACTTCAAAGAATCATGTGGACACTCTAGAGGCCAAAGTTGATATCCGATTTACTTTAATTTTACACACAGTGTTTAAGGTCATGAGACGAAGAAGTTTAATGATTTTGAGCGATTTCAAATAATTACCGTGAGATGTATCTCCCTTGATAACTTAAAAAAATCTTGTGACGCTAAGAGGCCAAACTTATCATCCAATTGATTTCAGATTGATACACAGAGTTTAAGGTGTTGAAACGAACAAGTATTTTGATTTTCAATGAATTTTGATATCTGAACAGCTAAATCCATGATATTAAATGTTTCATGTGTATACTAATTGTTAGCGTGGGGTAAAACTTTATAAAAAGCAATCAAATTCTAATGATTTTCTGATAATTACATAATGAGTTGTTACTCTTAATCAGATTTTAGTGTATTACAGATGTTTCATTATCAAAAAAAGTAAAAATATGTGGCAACCCTTGTTGACTGCCCGGACAATTTAGCTGCTGTGGACGTATGTTTCATTGCCTGGCAACCTATTTTTTCCACTACATATATCATTCCATCCACATTCCCCATGCCAGATACTAACCATTCACTGATCTTTACTAATCAACATTCTTTCTCCAAATCATTTCACCACCATCAGATGTCCAGCTAATAGTACTTGACATTTTACTATTGTTTATTTCACCAACATTCTCGCTTTCTAGCTACAGTATTCTGTTTTTATATGATGTTCTTTATGTTATTTACTAGTAAGAAGAGCAATATTATTATGACAAGGATTGATGCACCGTGCCATATTTGTGTTATGTTTTGTTAATATTTTTAGAATTATGGAGTGTGTACAGCATGCTATATTTATTTTCTGTTTGTTTATATTTTATTAGATGGAAAAATGAAAGTATTATTGACGTATATACTGCGCTATATTTGATTTTTGTTTGTTTATATATTTTAGATAAGAATAATGAGAGTATTATTGAGAATATACAGCGTGCCATATTTGTGTTATGTTTGGATGGTAAAATAAGTAGTACAACCGATGAGACTGAAGAACGCAATAACAGTACTAGACAGATGTTATATGGAGGAGGAAGTCAGAAATATTCTGGTAATAGATGGTTTGATAAAACTTTACAGGTTTGTACTGATGACCAAATTGACTGTCTTTATCGACATATACTGTAGTTTGTAATGTATTTACTGTAATTGTAGATGATAGTGTTTATGATTTGTTTACTGTATTTCATAGGATTTGTTTACTGTTAATTGTAGTTTATAGTATGATAGATGATGATGGCTCTGATTTGTTTATTGTAGATCATAGTTTATAGTATGTATTTTTATACGCCAACATTTTCATGTTGACATATATTGTCGGCCCCTGTTCGTTCGTCTGGACGTCCGTCCACAATTGTTTGTGAACAGTCTACAGGTCACAATTTTTATCCGATTTCAATGAAAATTAAAATATAGATTTATCACCCTAAGATCTCGGTTCCTTTCGATATTGGCATGTATCGGACCGTAACTTCATGGGTTATGGCCCCTGATTGTACGAAAAATCACGTTTCTTAGCTTGTGAACAGTGTAGAGGTCACAATTTTGAACCGATTTTGATGAAACTTGACATGTATGTTTATAACCCAACGATCTTGTTTTTTTTCGATATTTGTCCCCATTGGATCGTAACTTCCTGAATTATGTCCCCTGATTGTCCGAAAAATCGCTTTTGTTAGCTTGTGGTCCCTCTGGAGGTCAAAATTATTATCTGATTTAAAAAAAGTTTGATTATATCACCGTTACATGGTAATGAAGAGAGAATTTGAATTTCGTGAAAATCGGACCATAATTGACGGATAAAATGGCCACCGTTTGTACGCGAATAGTGTGAAAATATGTTATGTCAAGGTTGTGGACCCTATAGAGGTCACAATTTTGAACTGATTTTGATGAAACTTGAAATACATGTTTATAACCTAAAGATCTTGGTTCCATTGCATATCGGCGCATATTAGATTGTAACTTCCTGAATTATGGCCCCTGATTGTACGAAAAATATCACCTTTTTATACGCCCACATTGAAATGTGGTCGTATATTGTCGTCGTCCCCGTCCGACGGTCCGTCCGTCCGTCCGTCGGTCCGGCATCCACAATTGCTTGTGGACGCTCTACAGGCTAAAGTTAATATCTGATTGACTTTAAATTTATACACAGTGTTTAAGGTCATGAGACGAAGAAGCCTATTGTTTTTCAGCGATTTCCGATAATAACTACCACAGTTATGGCCCTTGATCACTTCAAAAAATCTTGTGGACGCTCTAGAGGCCAAAGTTAATACCCGATTGACTTTAAATTTATACACAGCGTTTAAGATCATAAGACAATGACGCCTATTGATTTTCGGCGATTTCCGATAATTAGTGCCAGAGTTATGGCCCTTGATCACTTCAAAAAATCTTGTGGACGCTCTAGAGGTCAAAGTTAATATCCGATTGACTTTAAATTTATACACAGTGTTTAAGGTCATAAGACGAAGACGCCTATTGATTTTCAGCGATTTCCGATAGTTAGTGCCAGAGTTATGGCTCTTGATCACTTCAAAAAATCTTGTGGACGCTCTAGAGGCCAAAGTTAATATCCGATTGACTTCAAATTTATACACAGTGTTTAAGGTCATGAGACGAAGAAGCCTATTGATTTTCAGCGATTTCAAATAATTACTGCCAGAGTTATGGCCCTTGATAACTTCAAAAATTCTTGTGACGCTATAACTATAGAGGCCAAAGTTACCATCCGATTGACTTCAGATTGATACATAGAGTTTAAGGTGTTGAAACGAACAAGTATTTTGATTTTCAATGAATTTAGATAACTGAACAGCTAAATCCATGATATTAAATGTTTCATGTATATACTAATTGTTAGCGTGGGGTAAAACTTTATAAAAAGCAATCAAATTCTAATGATTTTCTGATAATTACATAATGAGTTGATACTCTTAATCAGTTTTTAGTGTATTACAAATGTTTCATTACCGAAAAAAGTAAAAATATGCGACAACCCTTGTTGACTGCCTGGACGATTTAGCTGCTGTGGGCGTATGTTTCGTTGCCTGGCAACCTATCTTTTCATTAAAAATGGTCTTATCCATGTTTTAAAAAAAATCTTGTGACGTTATAGTAGAGGTCAAACCTCAGATTGATACACAGAGTTAAAGGTGTTGAAACGAACAAGTATTTTGATTTTCAATGAATATTGATAACTGAACAGCTAAATCCATGATATTAAATGTTTCATGTATATACTAATTGTTAGCGTTAGGTAAACATTTATTCTCATAATTACATGAGTTGTTACTCTAAATCAGATTTTAGTGTATTACAAATGTTTCATTACCAAAAAAAGTAAAAATATGCGACAACCCTTTTTGACTGCCCGGATGATTTAGCTGCTGTGGGCGTATGTTTCGTTGCCTGGCAACCTATCTTTCAGCTTGTGGTCCCCCTGGAGGTCACAATTATTATCTGATTTAAAAAAACGTTTGATTATATCACTGTTACACCATAGTAATGGGTGAGTTTGAATTATGTTTTTCTGAATGCAACAACTCTTGTTGACTCCCCGGACGATTTAGCTGCTGTGTGGGCGTATGTTTTGTTGCCTGGCAACCTATTTTTATGACATGTTTATTGTAAATTGTAGTTTATAGTAGGAGATGATGGTGCATGTGGTTTAAATTATGAGCATACAACAGCTGAAGGTCCACCAATAGCAGCTATCATGGATCATGTTCTAACATACATGTAAGTTATTCATTCTCTAATCTCATCTTTTAATATTCCGTTGAAGGTTGAAGCCTTGGTAGAAGTCTGTGTACACAATGGGGACAATTCAAGTCATCAGTATTTCTTCTTCTTTGGTTATGATGGTGCAAATAAATGTTGTCTTTTCAGCATAAATTATTTACACCCTAAATATTAACATACATGTATTTCATTTTCAAGAAATGATTTAAGGGTGTCACAGTGTGTTATTGGGTAAGAAGCTGGCTCGCTAGACTGGGGGTCAGGTGCTCGATCCCTGCATTGGCTGAGAAAGTGCATCCAGATTTTCTGACGTGGTCCCCCTTGTCAATGGTGCAGGACCGAGGGCTTGACAAGGACAGCTGTCTAGTTCACGGATCTTAATCGGCTGTTTTTTGTCGGCTTTAGCCGATTGATCTTTAATCTAGCCGGTTTGTAAAACAATGAACCGGCCACTATGGTATCATTAATCAATCAACTTTCGGCCGATAACAAAGAGTTAATTATTACTCGTCAATTAAGAAACCCATCAAAGAATCAGTCAATACAATATGAATACCTTCAGCTTCAATCCGTATCGGCTCATTTCCTAAATAAACAACTTAATTAGTTGAGTCAATCAAGTAAAAGAATGTATATAATCCAATGTCGGTTCACTCATTTCTATCTAACACAATGTTGAAGTAGGCTACTTGAACACCTCACAGAATGACAATAGAAAACGTAAGCAAGTTTTAGCCGACGAAAGTGATGGCTGCATTGACCTTGATCTTCAAGCATGCACGTCGTCATTGGAAGTTCCAAAAGTCGGACAAACTCCCACGTCCAATATAGGTCAACCAAAATCGAAGTCCGGGAGATATTTTAATACCGAATGGTTAACTTCTTTCAAATGGCTTTCGTTTGACAAAATTTCACAGAAAATGTTTTGTCTCGTAGTCGTAAGTTCTTAATTTAGTCTCCTTTTTTAAGTCACGTAATAACCTACTGATCTCGTATAGTAATGATTATTATTATTATGTTAGCGTTGAGTAAATCTGGTAATAACCTACTGACCCGTATATAATTATTATGTCAAGTAATAGCCTATCATGGTAATAGGCCACGTGACTTTTCGCACGTCGGCATATTTCTGAGTTCCGACTATACACAGAAACTAATTTGTGCTAATTTATTATTATTGATATGTGCTTACATTCTTTTTATTTTTATATATTGACAAGTGATCACAATAATACAATTGTAAAAAAAACATATTTATATTTACTGGTAGTTTTTCTTTTTACTAAATTATAACTTACGTTTGGTTGGATGAAAGCGAAAAAGTAGGAATATGCATTGTGCAAGAAATTTGACTATAAATTTCGATATTATTATCGATGTATGAATACAAGTATGCAATTACAACAAAGGTTTTGTTTATTCGAAGTTTAAGCTATTATTATTCGGAATACGTTATACAATTATTAACGTGAATAAAGTATGCATAAACCAACATGTCTGTTGTTGAAAATACGACTATCCGTTAGGCTTACCCTTGGCCGGTTCATTTCAAAATGGATTAAGAACCCTGGTCTAGTTGTTTGGATAGTATGGAAAGCTGAGGTCTCATGTACACATTGTCGTGCACAGAAAAGATCCCTTGACGGTTGGAATTTGATATCAGAGTAGGCCATAGTGCAGCTGTGCCCCAGCAAAATTACTGTATTGCGTAATCCTGTCTTCATCAGCCCAGTTTGGAGCAAAACAGTAGGGCGTTAAAACTCATTGCATTACATTTTTAATCATGAACATAAACTGTTGAGATCGTAATGGAAAACATTCTTTTTGAAAAATATTTTGACAGAATCACATTTTAGAATATTTCTTATATATTTTTAACAGAGAGCAATACAAAGGAGGTGAAAAAGCAGCTCAAGGGTTATCGGTACCTGTTAAGTTAGAATTTAATCTGACCAATGATGTACTTGAAGCCATTGAAGAAGCGAAAGATGCAGCAGATTCGTAAGTAGACAAAATAGAAATGAAAATGCTTGTGATTTGACATTTATCAGTGACTTCTAATATAACAAGACAATGCTTTTTAATTTTATAGTGTTGTTTGAATATAGAGATATCTTTATTGTCAGTTTTTTATTTGTTGTTGATAGTGGTATAAACAAGCCAACAGTGAGGTTGATGTCCCCCGCCGAAATCGCAAAATAAATAGATGACACATATCAATCTCTATCGCACATTTACTTTTTATACGTCCATATTCATAATGTGAACGTATTATGCCGTCGCCCCTGTCTGTGTGTTTGTGTGTCTGTGGTTCGCCTACAGGGCGCAATTCTTCATGGATTGTCTTCAAACTTTGTATACTTATTCCTTATACCCCAAGGAAGATCCCTATCGTTTTTGGGACATGCCCGACCCCCAGGGGCCGAGCCACGCTCGTTTCTAGTATTTGTTTGTTTGTCGTCTACAGGCCACATTTCTTAACTTATAATCTTGAAACTTTGCATACACATTCTTTGTAACATAAGGAGCATCCCTATCATTTGGGGTGCATGCCCAACCCCCAGGGGCATAGCCACGCCCATTTTCTTTTCGTGTGTCTTTGTGTCGCCTACAGGGCGCAATTCTTACTGGATTTTCTTCAAACTTGGTATACTTATTCCTTATACCCCAAGGAAGATCCCTATTGTTTTTGGTGCATGCCCGACCCCCAGTGGCAGAGCCACGCCCATTTCTAGTATTTGTTTGTTTTTCGTCTACAGGCCACATTTCTTAACTTATAATCTTGAAACTTTACATACACATTCTTTGTACCCTAAGGAACATCCCTATCGTTTGGGGTGCATGCCCAACCCCCAGGGGCAGAGCCACACCCATTTTCTTTTCATGTGTCTTTGTGTCGCCTACAGGGCGCAATTATCACTGGATTTTCTTCAAACTCTGTATACTTATTCTTTATACTCTAAGGATGGTCCCTATCGTTTGGGGTGCATGCCCAACCCCCAGGGGCATAGCCATTTCCTTTTCTTGTGTCTTTGTGTCGCCTACAGGGCACAATTCTAACTGGATTTTCTTCAAACTTTGTATACTTACTCTTTACACCCTAAGGATGATCCGTATTGTTTTTTGGTGCATGCCCGACCCCTAATACTTATTCTTTGTACCCCATTTTCTTTTTGTGTGTCGCCTACAGGCCACAATTCTTAATCGCTCATCTTGATACTTAAAATACTTATTCCTAATACCCTAAGGATGATCCCTTATGTTTTGGGTGCATGCCCGACCCCTGTGGGACAGCAACACCCATTTCTTGTATTTGTTTGTCTGTCGTCTACAGGCTGCATTTCTTAATGTATCATCTTGAAACTATAAATACTAATTCTTGGTACCTTAAGGAAGATCCATATTGTTTTTGGTGCATGCCCGACCCCCAGGGACAGTGCCACGCCCATTTTCTTTTTGTCTGTCTGTGTGTCACCTACAGGCCACAATTCTTAATCGATCGTCTTGAAAACTTTTTTATACTTATTCCTTATACCCTAAGGCTGACCACTATTATTTTTGGTGCATGCCGGACCACCTGGGACAGAGCCACGGCCCATTGCTTTTGTGTCTTGTGTTCGCCTACAGGATACAATTCTTAACAGATCCTTTTAAAACTTTACATACCTATTCCTTATACCCTAAAGATGACCCGTATTGTTTTTGGTGATTTCCTAACCCCCAGGGGTAGAGCCATACCCACTTTTACCTCGTGTCTGTGTGTATTGTCTACAGGCCACGATTCTTAATGGATCGTCTTTAAACTTGGGATATATATTCCTGATAGCCTAAGGATGTCAACTGCATGTCCCGACTCCCACAGACAAGACACGCCCAATTTTTGTGTTTGTTGTTTACAGGCCGCAATTCTGAATGAAGCAGCTTGCTACTTGGCTTATGTATTCCTTATAGCCTGAGGGCGTCCACTATTGATTTTGATGAATGTACCAACCCCCAGGGGCAGGGCCACGCCCACTTTTTACCTTTAGCGTTAGGTAGGCACAATTCTAAATGGAATATCTTGGTGTACTTATTCTTTATACTCTAAGGACGGCAACTATTGATGTTGTGGCATGACCCTCAACGCTAAACAAACCAAACGCCTAGCCTTCTTGACAAAGTACCATATCAATCAAAGCAGGAATGTGGACGTATATTGTAGCGTTAGCGTTATGTTTCAAAAGTATGGAGCAATCAAACTATACACTCTACCGGATAGAATCAAGATTATCTTGTCTCAAAGCATCAACCAATGAAATTGATTAGCTCTGCTAAGCTTCAGCTCAAAATGTTAATCTTGAACTCAGTCAAGACATTTACCTGGTGGATATCTATATCAAGTTTAAACCAAGTCTTGACCAATCACGCCTTAGCCTAAGCAGAATATTCTCACTATCAAACTTAGTCAAGGTAATGATGTAATGAATCTATATTCTGAGTTTCATTGCTCTCACTTCATTAGAACTAAAGTTAACGTGTCTCAAAGCATCAACCAATCAAAATGCTTATCTTTACTCACCCTGAGTAGAAAATGCTCATCTTCGAACTCCATCGAGGCATTGACCTAATAAACACACACACTAAGTTTGAACATTTTAACACAATTAGGAGAGTTATTGTGTTACAAAGTTTCAGCCAATCAAATTGCTTATCGTTCTGCTTACCCTGAGCAGAAAATGTTCATTATCGAACTTAGTCAAGGTATTGATGTAATGAAACTATACACCAAGTTTCATCACTCTCAGTTAATTAGAACTAAAGTTATCGTGTCCCAAAGCATCAACCAATCAAACTGCTTTCCTTAAGCAGAAAATGTTCATTTTCAAACTCCATCAAGGTATCGACCTAATAAATACCTACACCAAGTTTGAACATTCTAGCTCAATTAGGAGGAGAGTTATTGTATCCCAAAGAGTGTGACAGACAGACAGACAGGGAATGAACCCATTTAAATAGTCACCCAACTTTCTTCGAAAGGCGGGGGACAAAAAAGATATATATACTATTCAAAAAAAGTAGGGCATATTTGATTTTTAAGTTTTAGTAAAGTCACCTAATGAAACTGACGAAGAAACAAATGACAAAATGAAATGAAGTTCACATTCACCGATTTATTCCAAATGATCGTTAGACCAAGTAAGACACAGACTGACCATTATAAGGGTAAAATGATACCCGGGGTCAAACAGCAAAGTTACCACAGCATCACAACAAAGTCAGTAACGGGTAAATCCTCCTCTGTTTGCCAAACAAACATTGATCCTAATGAGACGTCTAAGGTCCTTTTGGTCCAGATTGTCCCATTCCTGTTGCAACGCAGCAGCAAGTTCTTGGACACTGGCAGGACGTTGTTGA
The DNA here is from genome assembly GCA_036850965.1 of Patella caerulea. Taxonomy (NCBI): domain Eukaryota; kingdom Metazoa; phylum Mollusca; class Gastropoda; family Patellidae; genus Patella; species Patella caerulea. The sequence continues at coordinate 39,178,503 of JAZGQO010000001.1, read as the reverse complement.
CGTTGACGTAACCTCTGTCCAAGCATGTCCCAGACATGCTCGATGGGGGAGAGGTCAGGACTCAGCGCTGGCCAAGGTAATTTGGTGATGTTCTGTTGTTGGAGGTGACCTGTAACGATCCTGGCCCTGTGACGTCTTGCGTTGTCATCCTGGAAGATGAAACGGCGGCCATGACGTTGTGCGAACGGCACAACATGGACCGCCAAGATGTTGTCCCGGTAGTACTGACCTGTAACACGCCCTGCAACAACATGTAAAATGTCGTTCTTCTAGCAACAGTGATGCCTCCCTACACCATAACAGAACCACCCCCAAATCGATCATGTCTGATGACGTTAATGTCTTGGAAGCGCTCGTTTCGACGACGACACACCCTCCTACATCTGTCCAAAAAATCAACAGTGAACCTTGACTCATCTGAAAACATCACATTGCTCCAGCGTCGATTATCCCAGTGTTGACGATCCCTACACCAACGACATCTTGCCTGAATGTGATGATCACTCAAACAAGGGATCACGCGAGGACGTCGGGCGCGAAGGTGACCCCTATGCAGTCGATTCCGAATCGTCTGGCCACTCACTCTCACACCAGTGTCTGTTTGAAGACGAAAGCTGATCTGATATGCTGTGATGACACGATTTCTCAAGGCCAAGGTACGGATAAATCGATCCTGGGCTTGAGTTGTCGCCCTTGGTCGACCTGAGCGTGGTCTGTCCTGTACAGATTGTGTATCACGGTATCTGGACCATAGCCTGCTTATGAGACATTCATCGTCCGCGCCACAACCGCCTGTTTTGTGCTGATCTGTAGCATGCCAAGGGCACGTAACCTTTCATTTTGGGTAAGCCGACGCATATCAAAATTTGTTTTCTGGTCACTAGAACAATTAAACTGATGTTTCCACCCTGAAATTCAATGCCACAATGACTGTAACATTCAAAGTCAGAGTCGTGCAAATCTTGGGTTGGACCCCCATGATGATCCCAAGCATCACCTGCATTCCATGCGGTAGCTATTGGTGCATTTGGGCGTCACATGTAACTGGAAATGTTTCTTCTGTTAGGTTCTATAGTGACTTTTTTCGTAGTCATTTGCATATTTTAGTATTATGCCCCCAAAATCAAATATCCCTTACTTTTTTTGAATAGTATAATAAATGAAATGCTGTTAAAATTTGATATATGTATAATTTTCCTATTTAGTATTTGAATGAAATCCTTATTGAAAATTATATTGCATTCTTCATCTCTCTATTTTAAGGTTTGACAAAGATATAGATCTTAATGTTTTTACCTTTAAAGATTATGGTAAAAACTTTCCTAAATCTGTTAGAATATCTCCTGATGCATTTATACAGATGGCATTTCAGCTAGCTTACTACAGGTTGGTTCTTTTAGATATACTTGCAAATTCTAAGATAAATTAAGATCAGATTTTATCCTGTAAATATTCTATACAGATCAGCATGGAAGTGAATATGAAATATGATTAAAAAAAATGAACAAATCTTAAAATGATGAATCAATCTGATTGAATATGATTAGTAAGAAAATGAACAATTTTACTAAAGATAAAATGATGAATCAATCTGATTAAACACATCTTAGTTAAAATTTTCGTGAATAAGGCCCCAGATTCTATTTCGTTATTTTATGACACCTGACACGACTTTCCACTTAAACTGGTCAGATTTTAATGTAGTGTAGGCTATCGGAAGTATAAAGATAGGCTGGCACTGGCAGGCAGGATACGCCCACATTTTCGAGAGATGGATAGAGAACCAGCAATACCGAAAGTGATTTTTCCTACATCATTAAGTTAGAATTTGATATGTGCAAATATCAAAATGAATTAATATCTTTGGGTCATAAAGGTTCATTTCAAAAGGCTTCAAATTCGACTGTGGATCAAGTGGGTAAGATGCTGGCTCGGTAGCCTTGAGGTTGGGTGTTTGATCCCTGCATTGGGTGACAAAGTTCATCTAGACTTTCTGGCGTGGTTTCCCCTTGTTAGTGATGAAGGAAGGATGGCCTGACAAGAACAGCTGTCAATTTTGGTCCGATTTTCACGAAATTCGACCTCAACCTTCATTACAATGTAACGGTGATATAATCAAACGTTTTTATACGCCCACATTGAAATGTGGTCGTATATTGTCGTCGCCCTGTCCGTCGGTCCATCCGTCGGTCCGGCTTCCACAATTGCTTGTGGACGCTCTACAAGCTAAAGTTAATATCCGATTGACTTTAAATTTATACACAGTGTTAAAGGTCATGAGACGAAGAAGCCTATTGTTTTTCAGCGATTTCCGATAACAACTACCTCAAAAAATCTTGTGGGCGCTCTAGAGGCCAAAGTTAATATCCGATTGACTGTAAATTTATACACAGCGTTTAAGGTCATAAGACAAAGACGCCTATTGATTTTCGGCGATTTCCGATAATTAGTGCCAGAGTTATGGCCCTTGATCTCTTTAAAAAATCTTGTGGACGCTCTAGAGGCCAAAGTTAATATCGGATTGACTTTAAATTTATACACAGCCGATTGACTTCAAATTTATACACAGTGTTTAAGGTCATAAGACGAAGAAGCCTATTGATTTTCAGCGATTTCCGATAATTTGTGCCAGAGTTATGGCCCTTGATCACTTCAAAAAATCTTGTGGACGCTCTAGAGGCCAATGTTAATATCCGATTGACTTTAGATTTATACACAGTGTTTAAGTTCATGAGACGAAGAAGCTTATTGATTTTCAGCGATTTCAAATAATTACTGCCAGAGTTATCTCCCTTGATAACTTCAAAAATTCTTGTGATGCTATAGAGGCCAAAGTTACCATCTGATTGACTTCAGATTGATACATAGAGTTTAAGGTTTTGAAACGAACAAGTATTTTGATTTTCAATGAATTTAGATAACTGAACAGCTAAATCCATGATATTAAATGTTTCATGTATATACTAATTGTTAGCGTGGGGTTAAACTTTATAAAAAGCAATCAAATTCTAATGATTTTCTGATAATTACATAATGAGTTGTTACTCTTAATCAGTTTTTATACGCCCACATTGAAATGTGGTCGTATATTGTCATCGCCCCCGTCCGTCCGTCCGTCCGTCCGTCCGTCCGTCCGGCGGTCCGGTGTCCACAATTGCTTGTGGACGCTCTACAGGCTAAAGTTAATATCCGATTGACTTTAAATTTATACACAGTGTTTAAGGTCATGAGACGAAGAAGCCTATTGTTTTTCAGCGATTTCCGATAATTAGTGCCAGAGTTATGGCCCTTGATCACTTCAAAAAATCTTGTGGACGCTCTAGAGGCCAAAGTTAATATCCGATTGACTTCAAATTTATACACAGTGTTTAAGGTCATAAGACGAAGAAGCCTATTGATTTTAAGCGATTTCCGATAATTAGTGCCAAAGTTATGGCCCTTGATCACCTCAAAAAATCTTGTGGACGCTCTAAAGGTCAAAGTTAATATCCGATTGACTTTAAATTTATACACAGTGTTTAAGGTCATAAGACGAAGAAGCCTATTGATTTTCAGCGATTTCCGATAATTAGTGCCAGAGTTATGGCCCTTGATCACTTCAAAAAATCTTGTGGACGCTCTAGAGGCCAAAGTTAATATCGGATTGACTTCAAATTTATACACAGTGTTTAAGGTCATAAGACGAAGAAGCCTATTGATTTTCAGCGATTTCCGATAATTAGTTATGGCCCTTGATCACTTCAAAAAATCTTGTGGACGCTCTAGAGGCCAAAGTTAATATCCGATTGACTTTAAATTTATACACAGTGTTTAAGGTCATAAGACGAAGACGCCTATTAATTTTCAGCGATTTCCGATAGTTAGTGCCAGAGTTATGGCCCTTGATCACCTCAAAAAATCTTGTGGACGCTCTGGAGGCCAAAGTTAATATCCGATTGACTTTAGATTTATACACAGTGTTTAAGGTCATGAGACGAAGAAGCCTATTGATTTTCAGCAATTTCAAATAATTACTGCCAGAGTTATCTCCCTTAATAACTTCAAAAATTCTTGTGACGCTATAGAGGCCAAAGTTACTATCCGATTGACTTCAGATTGATACATAGAGTTTAAGGTGTTGAAACAAACAAGTATTTTGATTTTCAATGAATTTAGATAACTGAACAGCTAAATCCATGATATTAAATGTTTCATGTATATACTAATTGTTAGCGTGGGGTAAAACTTTATAAAAAGCAATCAAATTCTAATGATTTTCTGATAATTACATAATGAGTTGTTACTCTTAATCAGTTTTTAGTGTATTACAAATGTTTCATTACCGAAATTAGTAAAAATATGCGACAACCCTTGTTGATTGCCCGGACGATTTAGCTGCTGTGGGCGTATGTTTCGTTGCCTGGCAACCTATCTTTAGTGTATTACAAATGTTTCATTGCCGAAAAAAGTAAAAATATGTGACAACCCTTGTTGATTGCCCGGACGATTTAGCTGCTGTGGGCGTATGTTTCGTTGCCTGGCAACCTATCTTTTTAAGTGGGATAATAATTCTGACCTCCAGAGGGACCCAAAGCTAAAAAAGGTCATTTTTATACGCCCACATTTTCATGTGGACGTATTATGTCGTCGCCCCTGTCCGTCCGGACGTCCGTCCGTCCACAATTTGTTTGTGGACTCTCTACAGGTCACAATTCTTATCCGATTTTGACGAAACTTGAAATATAGGTTTATCCCCAAAAGATCTCGGTTCCTTTCGATATTGGCATGTATCGGATCAAAACTTCATGGATTATGGCCCCTGATTGTACGTAAAATCACGTTTTTAGCTTGTGGACCCTATAGAGGTCACAATTTTGAACCGATTTTGATGAAACTTGACATGCATGTTTGTAACCCAAAGATCTTGGTTCCTTTCGATATTTGCGGCTATCGGAATGTAATTTCCTGAATTATGGCCCCTGATTGTCCGAAAAATCACCCTTTTTAGCTTGTGGACCCTCTGGAGGTCACAATTATTATTCGATTTAAAAAACCGTTTGATTATATCACCGTTACACCCTAAGGAAGGTTGAGTTCGAATTTCGGGAAAATCGGACGAAAATTGCCATACAAAATGGCCGCCGTTAGTACGCGAATACTGTTAAAAAATGGTATATCAAGGTTGTGGACCCTGTGGAGGTCACAATTTTGATTCGATTTTGATGAAACTTGAAATTCATGGTTATAACCCAAAGATCTCGCTTCCTTTCGATATTTGCGCATATCGGATCGTAACTTCCTGAATTATGGCCCCTGATTATACGCAAAATCGCCTTTTTTTTAGCTTGGAGGTCACAATTATTATTTGATTTAAAAAAACGTTTGATTATATCACCGTTACACCCTAAGGAAGGTTGAGTTCGAATTTCGGGAAAATCGGACGAAAATTGCCATACAAAATGGCCGCCGTTTATACGCGAATACTGTTAAAAAATGGTATATCAAGGTTGTGGACCCTGTGGAGGTCACAATTTTGATTCGATTGTGATGAAACTTGAAATTCAAGGTTATAACCCAAAGATCTTGCTTCTTTTCGATATTTGCGCATATCGGATTGTAACTTCCTGAATTATGGCCCCTGATTATACGCAAAATCGCCTTTTTTTTTAGGCTTGGAGGTCACAATTATTATCCGATTTAAAAAAACGTTTGATTATATTACCGTTACACCGTAAGGAAGGTTGAGTTCGAATTTCGGGAAAATCAGACCAAAATTGCCATACAAAATGGCCACCGTTTGTACGTGAATACTGTTAAAAAATGGTATATCAAGGTTGTGGACCCTGTAAAGGTCACAATTTTAATTCGATTTTGATGAAACTTGAAATGCATGGTTATAACCCAAAGATCTTGGTTCCTTTCGGTATTTGCGCATATCGGATCGTAACTTCCTGAATTATTCGAATTTCGTGAAAATGGTACCAAAATTGCCGGACGAAATGATCGCCGTTTGTACGCGAATAGTGTAAAGATATGGTATATCATGGTTGTTGACTCTGTACAGGTCACAATTCTTATCCGATTTTGACGAAAAGTCACATTTCTAGGTTGTGTACCGTCACACCATAATCATTGTCGACTACGAATTTCATGAATATCAGACTGGAACTGACCAACAAAATGGCTGCTCCCAATACAGTATGAAATACAGGACTTAATGATGTAGGAAAAATCACTTTCCGTATTGTTTGTTCTCTATCCATCTCTCGAAAATGTGGGCGTATCCTGCCTGGCAGTGCCAGCCTATCTTTTGTATAATCAGGGGCCATAATTCAGGAAGTTACGATCCAATGGGCGCAAATATCGAAAAGAACCAAGATGCATGTCATGTTTCATCAAAATCGGTTCAAAATTGTGACCTCTCTCTATATATAGGGTCCACAACCTTGATATAACATATTTTCACACTAATCGCGTACAAATGGCGGCCATTTTGTCTGTCAATTTTGGTCCAATTTTCACTAAATTTTACCTCAATCTTCACTACCATGTAACGGTGATATAATCTAACTGTTTTTTAAATCGGATAATAATTTTGACCTCCAGTGGGACCACAAGCTAAGAAGGGTGATTTTTCGTACAATCAGGGGCCATAATTCAGGAAGTTACGAATCAATGAGCGCAAATATCAAAAGGAACCAAGATCTTCAGGTTATAAACATGCATGTAAAGTTTCATCAAAATCGGTTCAAAATTGTGACATCTATAGGGTCCACAACCTTGATATAACATATTTTCACACTATTCGCGTACAAACGGCGGCCATTTTGTCCGTCAATTTTGGTTTGATTTTCTCGAAATTCGAACTCATCCTTCATTACCATGTAACGGTGATATTATCAAACTTTTTTTTTAAATCAGATTGTAATTTTGACCTCCAGAGGGACCACAAGCTAAAAAGGGCATTTTTTTGGACAATCAGAGGCCATAATTCAGGAAGTTACGATCCGATGGGTGCAAATATCGAAAAGAACCAAGATCTTTGGGTTATAAACATACACGTCAAGTTTCATCAAAATCGGGTCAAAATTGTGACCTCTTTAGGGTCAACAACCTTGATATAACATATTTTCACACTAATCGTGTACCAACGGCGGCCATTTTGTTCGTCAATTTTGGTCCGATTTTCACGAAATTTGAACTTAACCTTCATTACCATGTAACGGTGATATAATCAAACGTTTTTTTAAATCGGATAATAATTTTGACCTCCAGAGGGACCACAAGCGTAAAAGGGCGATTTTTCGGACAATCAGGGGCCATAATTCAGGAAGTTACGATCCGATGGGCGCAAATATCGAATGGAACCAAGATTTGGGGGTTATAAACATGCATGTCAAGTTTCATCACAATCGGTTCAAAATTGTGACCTCTATAGGGTCCACAAGGTAAAAACATGATATTTCGTACAATCAGGGGCCATAATCCATGAAGTTCTGATCCGATACATGCCAATATCGAAAGGAACCAAGATCTTATGGGGATAAACCTATATTTCAAGTTACGTCAAAATCGGATAAGAATTATGACCTGTAGAGAGTCCAAAAACAAATTGTGGACGGACGGACAGGGGCGACGACATAATACGTCCACATGAAAATATGGGCGTATAAAAATGAAACGAAATATAGATGTGTATTTTAATCAGACTGATGATGAATTACTCTATCAGTGATTGTGAAAAAAACACCTTTCATTTGTTTTTTCTCAAATATAGAAGCTTATCGTTAAACTAGGTCTTACGTGAACTGAAAATGATTTGGATGGCATTTGTCAGGTGTTGGAAAAGGGCAACCTATATGTTTGTTGTCCCCTGCCATTCGAAGAAAGTTGGGGGACTATTAAAATGGGTCCGTCCGTCCGTCCGTCCGTCTGTCTGTCTGTCTGTCTGTCTGTCTGTCCGTCCGTCTGTCCGTCACACTTTTTGGGAGTTCGAAGATGAGCATTTTCCGCTTAGGGTAAGCAGAGATAAGCAATTTGATTGGTTGATGCTTTGGGACACGATAACTTTAGTTCTAATTAAGTGAGATTGATGAAACTTGGTATATAGTTTCATTACAGTAATACCTTGACTTAGTTCGATAATGAGCATTTTCTGCTCAGGGTAAGCAGAGCGATACGCAATTTGATTGGTTGAGACTTTGGAACACAATAACTTTCCTTCTAATTGAGTTAAAATGTTCAAACTTGGTGTATATGCTTATTAGGTCAATGCCTTGATAGAGTTCGAAGATGAGCATTTTTCGCTTAGGGTAAGCAGAGATAAGCAATTTGATTGGTTGATGCTTTGGGACACGATAACTTTAGTTCTAATTAAGTGAGAGTGATGAAACCTGTTTTATAGTTTCATTACAGTAATACCTTGACTAAGTTCGATAATGAGCATTTTCTGCTCAGGGTAAGCAGAGCGACATGCAATTTGATTGGTCGAGACTTTGGAACACAATAACTCTCCTTCTAATTGAGTTTAAATGTTCAAACTTGGTGTATATGCTTATTAGGTCAATGCCTTGATGGAGTTCGAGGATGAGCATTTTCCACTTAGGGTAAGCAGAGATAAGCAATTTGATTGGTTGATGCTTTGGGACATGATAACTTTAGCTCTAATTAAGTGAGAGTGATGAAACTTGGTGTATAGTTTCATTACAGTAATACCTTGACTAAGATCGATAATGAGCATTTTCTGCTTAGGGTAAGCAGAGCGATAAGCAATTTGATTGGTCGAGACTTTGGAACACAATAACTCTCCTTCTAATTGAGTTAAAATGTCCAAACTTGGTGTATATGCTTATTATGTCAATGCCTTGATGGAGTTCGAAGATGAGCATTTTCCTCTTAGGGTAAGCAGAGATAAGCAATTTGATTGGTTGATGCTTTGGGACACGATAACTTTAGTTCTAATTAAGTGAGAGTGATGAAACTTGGTGTATAGTTTCATTACAGTAATACCTTGACTAAGATCGATAATGAGCATTTTCTGCTAGGGGTAAGCAGAGCAATAAGCAATTTGATTTGCCGAGACTTTGGAACACATTAACTCTCCTTCGAATTGAGTTAAAATGTTCAATATTGGTGTGTATGCTTATTAGGTCAAAATGCCTTGATGGAGTTCGAAGATGAGCATTTTCTTCTTAGGGTAGGCAGAGATAAGCAATTTGATTGGTTGATACTTTGGGACAAGATAACTTAGGTTCATCTTGATTGATGATTTTTATGCCAATACAATGACTGCATTCTCATTCAGTAATGGATTCGACAGTAACAGTGTATAGAAACGATTGACTCTGACACAAGGGCCCTTTCCCTTGGCCAGAGGGGCCCTTTTGTCAAGTCTGGGGCCCTTTTGTCTGCCTTTAGGGTCCCCCTAACTAGGGTACATTTTCATTTTTCTCGTCGGCTTTAGCAATTTTCTTTATAAAACACTTTTAGATGACACTTCGTGTACAGTTTGATTGCTCGATACGTTTGAAAAAAATAAATGTGCGATTAATTAATATGTGTCATCTATTTATTTTGGGATTTCGGCGGGGGACATCAGCCTCACTGTTGGCTTGTTTATTCTCATATATATCTACCTATAGAAAAATCAGACATTGCTTCTGTCATCCCTATTTGTGTATATACCTGATAATGATAACAACTTGTGAAATCTTTTTGAAACCTTGCTGCGTAATAAACCATAGTAATTGTTATTCCATAAAAAGTGTGTTATTTGATTATGTCCCTATTACTAAATCCAAGTCGAAGAATCGTTATTGACAGCATCCATTTTTATACGCCCACATTGAAATGTGGTCGTATATTGTCGTCGCCCCCGTCCGTCCGTCCGTCCGTCGGTCCGGCGTCCACAATTGCTTGTGGACGCTCTACAGGCTAAAGTTAATATCCGATTGACTTTAAATTTATACACAGTGTTTAAGGCCATGAGACGAAGAAGCCTATTGTTTTTCAGCGATTTCCGATAATTAGTGCCAGAGTTATGGCCCTTGATCACCTCAAAAAATCTTGTGGACGCTCTGGAGGCCAAAGTTAATATCCGATTGACTTTAGATTTATACACAGTGTTTAAGGTCATGAGACGAAGAAGCCTATTGATTTTCAGCGATTTCAAATAATTACTGCCAGAGTTATCTCCCTTGATAACTTCAAAAATTCTTGTGACGCTATAGAGGCCAAAGTTACTATCCGATTGACTTCAGATTGATACATAGAGTTTAAAGTGTTGAAACAAACAAGTATTTTGATTTTCAATGAATTTAGATAACTGAACAGCTAAATCCATGATATTAAATGTTTCATGTATATATACTAATTGTTAGCGTGGGGTAAAACTTTATAAAAAGCAATCAAATTCTAATGATTTTCTGATAATTACATAATGAGTTGTTACTCTTAATCAGTTTTTAGTGTATTACAAATGTTTCATTACCGAAATTAGTAAAAATATGCCACAACCCTTGTTGACTGCCCGGACGATTTAGCTGCTGTGGGCGTATGTTTCGTTGCCTGGCAACCTATCTTTCTTTCCACACAGCATAAGGGATGGGTGGTTGATTGGTAATAATTGTGTTACAGTTTCTGTCACGCTGTAGAATGTGTTACAGTTTCGGTCACGCTGTAGAATGTGACATGAAACGGGGTTGACTGCCTACCTGACAAGTTTTCTCCAGTTTCTCAACCCACTGCTAGAGATGCCTGCACACAAATAAAATTATTGAAATATAGATATGTTGTAGATCAGTACCAAAATGAGTGAATAGTAAACTGTTGGAAGCTAAATTCCCTTTAAATGAGCTACTTAAACCTTTAAGCAAATCTAGTTGTCATTTCCTAGTGGCTCAATGTTTTGTTTGAAACTTTCACTTAATTGAGCAGTTTGTTAACATTTAGATTGTCAATTTGTATAATTAAAGTCACTTTTATTAATGGATACCCTTTAAAATCTGTGACAACTCCTTTTATATAACACATACAACCATTTCATATCAGTAATATACAGATGTAAATTTAATTAATTTCCAGAATCTATAAAGAACCGTGTGCTACATATGAAACCGCATCTTTAAGACGATTTCAAGAAGGGCGCAGTGATACAATAAGATCATGTTCGATTGATTCATATAATTTTACAAAGGGAATGGATAATCCATCTCTCAGTTCAGCTGAAAAATTTGAGTTGTTAAAGAAAGCTGCTCAGTCTCACAGAGAATACACTGATCTAGTAAGTGGAAATATGGAGTCAAATGTTGATGATCAATTCTAATTGCTGGTTGGGTATCCACTTTCCAACTATGCACTATATGCTAACATATTGACACACATTTTTGTTTGAAAATATATTTCATATTCTGTTTAATCCAAAATTAAAGTAGCTGTGCATGAATTGTATCTTTTAGGCGATATCAAATTGCTCACTTCTAGATCTGTGCTAATACATACTCAGGTTGAATACTTTGAATAAGGAAATCAAAATATCAACTCTACATAACCTTTGGCTTGGATTCAATCTGATTAAAAACAGGTCCATCAATTTTATTAAAATTCTATGATGTTATCTGCAGAATATGACAATAATTTGTAAAAAAAAAACCCTTGTACTTGCCGATTACTAAGATTAGAAAATTGTTGAAAGGTCAACAATCAAAGGATTGTTAGATTGGTGAAAAGAGAGAAATATAGAAAAAGTAAATTGTAACTTTTACATAGTGAGCGTCATACATCAATGGAATTTCAGTTCCTCATATCTTTCTAAATACTGACGGAAAGAGATTCAACTTTCACAATATTGTATTCAGAAAAAATTCCTCTATCACTGAAATCCCAACTCAGAGACTTTAATCAGATATACTCAACTTCAAAATGGTATTTTTATTATTAAATTTTGCAGGCAATAAATGGAAATGGTATTGATCGTCATATATTGGGTTTAAAACTAGCAGCTATTGAAATGGGAATGGATATACCTAAATTACATATGGACAGTTCATTAGCTACCAGTACTTACTTTAAAATGTCTACAAGTCAGGTATGATATATATTACATTACCACAGCAAAGGAGGGGCAACAGTGGCTAAGTGGGTAAGCCGCTGGCCTGCTAACCTGGAGGTCCCTGTATTGGTAAGAAATTTCATCGGGACTCCTTGTCAGTGGATGGGACAAAAAAAACGAGGTCCTGTTTATACAATGGTGTGCACGTAAAAGTCCCTCCTTGGCAGTTGGAATTTGATTTAATAGTAGGCCATAACTTGGCTGTCTGAGTAAAATTTCCTCATAGTACATTGTACGACATACGCCTGTCTTCATTTGCCCAATGGGAGCAGAACAGTAGGTTGTTAATTCCCATTTCATTTCATTTATTGGGTGTCATAGTAGATACAAGCTTTCCCTTCCACTCTTGAAATCTGGAACAAGAAACTACTATAGAAAATGACATCTACCATTGAAACCTGGAGCAAGAAATTGCCAGAGTACTAAGCTAAATTCTGAAGAAAAAAAAACATTTGGAAGTTGAAGTGTCTGTCTTAAAATTCAAATGGCTGGCATTTTTTTCACGAATTGTATTTCCATTACCTGAGTGGTGATTCTGCTGTTGGCCTTGATCTAGAAATGGTTCCACTTCTGTCTTCCTTCTTTCTCCAGCTACAGTTGGATCATTCTAAGGACTTCTTCTAAGCATTTGATGATAAAAAAGTTGATGGCCTAGAACTCCTTTACTTTTCTATTAAACCAACGTAGTGTTGAGTGGACGTTAAACCCCATTTCTCTCTCTGTTAAACCAACCCAAAACTGTACTGCATTTCAAATATCTTAACATATATATAATAAATCAATTCCTATTGAATTAAAGGTAAAACTTACCACATAAATTCATAAATTTAATAATATCCAGAGGTTACATGCAATTTCTGTCCCTTTTAATATGGCAGTCATACTAGAATAAGAACATGTACATGATTTCGCCTCGAAAATAAACAAAAACTGTTCGGTAAAATAAGATTAAGATTTCATTGTTCCACTCTTCACTATTTGTAAATAATTACTTATTTTCATTCAAACTGTGATCATGTGTTGAGAAATTTGCAATTTAAGAAATTTGCAATCAAAGGCTTGTAGTGTATACCAATTGTAGCTGTGAATAAGACAATTGTCACGGCCACAAATATTGCAGCTAGCCTTGAACCACCTTGGAACATCTGGGTAGTAAATTCAGCTCCTGAAATCTCAGTATCAAATACCAGTCCATTTGACAATAATATTTATAAATGACAGGTGTTGTGCATGATGTAGGGTATGCTTACAATTTCTAGAACACTTGATACCACTCAATACTCCTTTTGTTCGGACAGGTTGGTGCCAAGTACGAGGCTGTAATGTGTTTTGGTCCTGTTGTACCAGACGGTTATGGTTTGTGTTATAACCCACAAGAAAAGAAACTCAACTTTACTGTGTCTGCTTACAATAACTCACCAGAAACAAATTCCAAACATTATGTAGATACCTTAAATCAATGTTTAAAAGATATGCAAAGACTTGCTCCAACTATCTCCAAACTTTAAAATCATGATGGCAACAAGAAGGGTGCAGTAAATCACCTTGCAGGAAATGAGCCAGTATTGGAAGTTTAGGAATGATTGTGATAAGTGTACACAAAGAAGAAAATTTTGTTCCAACTCAATGTACGCATTGCAAAATATACAGAGTTAGCTTAAAAAAAATTCTTTGTGTATATATTAATAAAGCATAACAGAACAGAAAGTGCTACTTGAGATAGTTCAAACATAGTGTAACTGTTCATTGGTGGAGTGTCTTTATTTGGTTTCATGGTAACCATTTTCTGCTTAGTCTAAGCAGAGATAAGAAATTTGATTTGTCAATGCTTTGATGCAATGACTTTTATTCTAATTGAGTGATGAAAGTTAAATACATCAATACCATGACTAAGTTCGATAATGCACATTTTCTGGTTTGGCTAAGCATATATTGATTGCACAATGCTTAATAAAATTGTGCAAGTAATTACCGGTAATGAATGTCATCTACATCTGTTTATTTAGGATTGAGACACGAGACATCAGACTTCTTGTTGGCTTGTTTATAATGCAATATATCTTTAAATCAATATTAAAACAAGCATTAACTTAAAAACATAGTCTTGACGCACAAATAGTAATCATACTTGAAGAATCTTAATTATTTACATGTATTTTTATCATCCAGATAAACTGTAGTGGATTGTTTGCAATAATTTCATTCTTTAATTTCTGCACTGAAAGAGGGATATTTGTTGTGTAGAAATTTTCAATTGAACATTTAAAGTGTATCAGGGAGCAAATGATGTAATTTCTATTGTTTTCAGTGTGAAAGTATTTTTATTTAATCAAAAAAAATTGTGTTCAATTAGCTAATGAATTGGTCTGTTTAGTAAAAATGTACATAGAATTTTGGGAGACATGTATAAATTTAAAGCAGCAGAAAACAAAACAATGGTTTATTATAAATAGGTTTCTTACACAATTCATCCAAATTTCACTCAGTCGAATTTTGATGACACCTTCCACACAAATTGGTTACGGTAGTAAGATGTGTATGGATAGGAAGTATTGTGAAAATATGAACTGCATTTTAATCAGGTTGACAAGTGGTGGTAGTGTAATGCAGCACAAACGCCAAAAATCATAACTATATTGTAATCTAATTTTGACTAAATTATTTATAAAATGATCATTCCATTGTTAATTAGTAAATATATTTGATGTGGATGTGGGATAATATTGTTAATTATATCACAAGATTATATTGTTTATAGTCGTAAATGCTGTTTGTGTATCAAGATCATCAGAAGCTATCAGACTTAACTTGCCTACTATGAAGTCCAACAAAACATACGGACATAGAACATTTATGTACCAAGCATCGAAGGCTTGACATGAATTACCTGTTACAATTAGAAAAATTTAAACATATGAGTCCTTTAAAGGTACATTATGGGAGATAAGATAAAGAGTTCTCACTATAATAGTTAAAATCCACATAGTGGAAAGGTAATTTGCTGAAAATTTTAGTCAAATTGATCCACTATGAGCCGAGAACGAACATGTGAAATTTTCTCCTCTTCTCGTTCATCATTACTAAAATCATTAATATAAACAGCATTGATAATTTAGATATTATTTCAGGCCTAAAGGAAGACATGTAATAGGCAGATTTAGCTCTTGCATAATGCATGTTTAACATCTTTGAAAACATTTTTATTTAAAACCTATTACCAGCTATTTTGTAAAGTGCTTTGAGATATTATTTGAATATTGCAATATTATTATTATTTGTGTATATTTGATTATTTTGTGACAAGAGTTTAATAATAAATTGTATTTAAAATCTGGTATTCTGAGTTATGGCACATTCATGTTAATACCATACGGCTTCATATTATTCACAACCACATTGGTACCTTTTCATCTGCCCATCAATTAGGGGGGTTGGGATGGCCTATTGGTCTAGAGTGCCGTACTTCGACCTCTAGCTGGCCGGTCACCTCTGGCTTGCACCTGTGGTTTCGATCCCTGGTGTGAGGGTATGTGGCATGGAGGTAGGGGTGCCTTCTCAACCAAGTGGGTTTCCTTCTCAACCGAGTGGGTTTCCTCCCACTGCTAAAGACTCCAACACGCAGGCGAATTATTGAAATAAAATTAAAACCATGTTAGTCCCGAAATGACCTAGTTTGTGTGGAGTGGACATATAACCCCATCTCTCTCTCTCTGCCCATCAATTACAATGTCTTTTATTGAATTGCAGAAGGTTTAAAGTTAAAATATGACATGAACTGACATAATAGAGTGATAGGATTTTTCCTTATACTACAATAAACAAATATGAGTTTCAAGAAATTCTGTCTGTATGAACTTATTCAACTAAATTATTGTGGTTATGGGGGAATATGATGTAGAAATTAACAGGGTTATCTATACATATAACCAGCGGCTGCCAGGCAGATATACCAGGGTAGAAAATAAGGTCAACAAAAAGCAATTTTTCGTTCAATCAAGGGTCATAATTCAGGAAGTTACGATACGATATGCGGGAATATTCTCAAGAACCAAGATCTTTGGGTGAAAAAGATATATTTCAAGTTACATCAAATAGGGTCCACAACCACCATATACCGTATTTACACTATTTGCATGCCAGGGCTGTACCTAGCTCAGGGCAACAAGGGCAACGGGAATTGTTCACAGGGGTGATATAAAATTGACGGACAATGTATGGTAACCTGATATCTCTGAAACCGGAAGTGACCGACACTTTGATGTCACTCTAAGATATTATTAATGTAATTACAATCTGCAAGTTTCATTGAAGTTGGTTGATGATTGCGATCTGCGGTCGTGCTACATGCCCAGAAAAGTGTGGTGGTAACCGGTATATCTGGGAAACTGCTAACGGGAAGTGGTCGAAATTTTGGCTACTCTGGGATATTATTAATTTTAGGCAGAGGATATTCGCCATTCGAATGGCAAAGAGTTATTCGCCATTCGTTTATCTTATTTGCCATTCGTTTTCATTATTTGCTATTCGTTTTTTTTAAATCGATATTTTCTGTACTATCAGGATGTCTGGTCGAGGGGTAATGGTACTTAACACTTAAACTAGTTTTACTTCATCGTACAAAATGAACATCGTACAATATAATTTTCATTGCAGTAAAAATGCGAAAATTACTACTACAAGAAACGTTGTTTGGCAGAGTGCCATGTGAGGTCTATTTATAGCCTAGCGGTGACTACCCGAAAAAGTACCATACTATATGACCTGTCTCTGAAAGGTTTAAATAAGACAAAATAGTTTTATTCAAGTATATGGAATGATGATTAAAATTCACTGTATACACTGATGAGAGGAGAGAGAGGGAGGGGGCAGAGAGAGAAGAGAAAAGGGGAGAGAAAGAGGAGAGGAGAAAGAGGGAGAGAGGAGATGAGAAAGAAGGAGAGGGAGGGAGAAGGGGAGATAGAGAGACGGTTCGCCATAGGTCCATTCGAAACAAACTAGGTAATTTTTGGACAAACATATGGTTCAATTTCATTTTAATAATTCACTTTCGCATAGAGGTCTTTCCACGCTCGCTACTTGAATATATAACACCCTCGGATCCCAAGCGCACGCGTTAACCATCCTCTAACCAACCTTAATGCATTTTAGCCTACCAAATATGGCCGGGGTGGGCACGGTGGCTCAGTCAGTAAGACGCTGGCTCGCTAATCTGGTTATTTAAATAAAAAAAACTCAGAACCATAGTATGTTAGTCCCTCTCGACTATAGCTGCCCTCCGTCCCTCACCATAATGAGTTTAATGACAAGGGGAGATAAGCGAAACAAATTACGATCTAAAAAATATATGGAGTACACAGAGACACGGCATGCGAAGCCGGTCGCTTAAACTAAGTTTCATGATACCCCCAAAAATATCACTGCGTATTAAACTGACATTAAATGTTCTAAATTTTATGCTGAATTTTAATCCCTTAATCAATTTTAAGAAATCACTGGCTGGTATGCCTATGTGTGTAGTCGTAAATGAATCATATGTTTGTCAATAAAATAACCGGTTGGAAGAGAGAATAGTGTTACCTGTCCAGCAACTGCCAAAGACCCCTATGCGCAAGCAAATTATGAAAATGAAATTAGACCATTTGATAATCCCGAAATGACCTACATTGTGTCGAGTGGACGTTAAACTCCCTCTCTCTCTCTCCCTCTCCCCCGCAGTTTGAAATGGAATGTATAAATAGAAATATGCGGATGGCAAATATAACAAGCAGTTGGAAACGAAATGTGTTATTAGGAAATGAAATATAGGAATGGTTAATAAAATAATATAAACTATGGGTCGCAGATAAAATATTTCTGGATAAGTATAGATACAAAAATACGGAACTTTTTACACGTGTGTTACGTCCATGTACACACAATGTCGGTTTCTCTGTCTCCGCTTCGTTGTGAACGAAGGTTTCATTTGACACGGTGAAGCTTCAAATAACAAATGAAATGGCAATTAAAAAGGGGTTCTGGATCTGTAATTTGAATAAAAGCACACACAATCTGCAAGAATTTTAAGCTTATTGTATAAAACGAATGGCGAATAACCATCCTTATGGGCCTGGGATATTCGCCATTCGAATGGCAAATATCCACTCCGTTAATTTTATCATAGTCTGTAAGTTTCATGGATATCGGTTGATAATTGCGGCCTGCAGTCGTGCCACATGAGACAAACAGTCTCCGAATTGTCTTTTCCACATATGTGGCAAATAACCCCAGCCTTTTATTAGGCTTATTTCAAAATTGTCAAGATTTAATAAATATTGAATATTGAATAATATAATATTAATATTAATTGGAACGTTCTGTCTCTTGTATTCCAAGGGTAGTTTCTAAGAATTGTCATCAGTTTGTTCACATATGTTCCACGAGTCACATTTAAACCCCCTGCAGGAAAATTCTGGCCCGCCGTCCGCATGTTTGACACCCTGATCCTGCCTCCTGATCTTATGTATTTTCTTCAGAGAAACAGAAACAGACGTGCGTTATCGCTCTACTTTCGACTGCTCAATTCATCAACTCGCTTTTCATATCTCCGCTACAGGAGAGCGTGAAGTCTTGTTTCACCAGTCTCGATTTATGACCTTGACCCTCATCGTCGATAGCTGTGTTTAATCATCGAACTAAATATTTAGTTCTATGGTTAATAAACACACTGTTTAGCCGTTTATGTGAGCGGATAAATGAATAACAAATGCCCCGTAGTATTTTAACCATTTAAGACACACAATAATTTTATCAGTCTTTATCCCCCATTTTTGTGGCACCAAACATAATTCCCGAATGTAACCGGAATATTCCGTAAAACAGGTTGAAGTACCGGTAATTACTGTTATACACCACAAAACATCGGCATATACTGATCTCCCATCGATACTGATCTCCCATTGATTATTCCTGACAGCCCTCGACCTGACAGCCCTCGACTTAGTCTGAAATCCGTCCCCGAAAATCACTACCCCACCCCCACCTATTTTTTTTATATTTCATTTAATTTTCTAACGTCCGCTGCCATTTTATTTATTTGAGCCACCCTACACATGGTATGAAATGAAAGAGGGTTTATCCTTCTTTGATGTGGTACCATTTATTATTCCTCACAGCCCTCGACTTAGTCTGAAATCCTTCCCCGAAAATCACTACTACCCCCCACCTATTTTTTTTTTTTTTTTTTTAATATTTCATTTAATTTTCTAACGTTCGCTGCCATTTTATTTATTTGTGCCACCCTACACATGGTATGAAATGAAAGAGTGTTTATCCCACTTTCATGTGGTACCATTGATTATTCCTCACAGCCCTCGACTTTAAAACGAAAGAGTGTTTATCCCACTCTCATCTGGTACCATTTATTATTCCACACAGCCCTCGACTTAGTCTTAAATCCGTCCCCGAAAATCACTACCCCTCCCTACCTATTTTTTTTTTTTTTTTTAAATATTTCATTTAATTTTCTAACGTCCGCTGCCATTTTATTTATTTGAGCCACCCTACACATGGTATAAAATGAAAGAGTGATTATCCCACTTTCATGTGGTACCATTGATTATTCCTAACAGCCCTCGACTTAGTCTTAAATCCGTCCCCGAAAATCACTACCCCAACCTGTTTTTTTTAAATATTTTATTTAATTTTCTAACGTCCGCTGCCATTTTATTGATTTGAGCCACCCTACACATGGTATAAAATGGAAGAGGGTTTGTTCCTCTTTCAAATGGTACCATTTATTATTCCTCACAGCCCTCGACTTAGTCTGAAATCCGTCTATTTTTTAAAAAATATTTCATTTAATTTTCTAACGTTCGCTGCCATTTTATTGATTTGAGCCACGCTACACATGGTATGAAATGAAAGAGGGTTTATCCTTCTTTGATGTGGTACCATTTATTATTCCTCACAGCCCTCGACATAGTCTGAAATCCGTCCCCGAAAACCACTACCCCCCCACCTATTTTTTTAAAATATTTCATTTAATTTTCTAACGTCCGCTGTCATTTTATTTATTTGAGCCACACTACACATGGTATGAAATGAAAGAGTGTTTATCCCACTTTGACCTGCTACCATTGATTATTCCTCACAGCCCTCGACTTAGTCTGAAATCCGTCCCCGAAAATCACTACCCCCCCCCCCCACACACACCTATTTTTTTTTTTAAATATTTCATTTAATTATCTAACGTCCGCTGTCATTTCATTTATTTGAGCCACCCTACACATGATATAAAACGAAACAGTGTTTATCCCACTTTCATGTAGTACCATTGATTATTCCTCACAGCCCTCGACTTAGTCTGAAATCCGTCCCCGAAAATCACTACCCCCCACCTATTTTTTTTTTAAATATTTCATTTAATTTTCTAACGTCCGCTGCCATTTTATTGATTTGAGCCACCCTACAAATGGTATAAAATGAAAGAGTGTTTATCCCACTTTCATGTGGTACCATTGATTATTCCTCACAGCCCTCGACTTAGTCTGAAATCCGTCCCCGAAAATCACTACCCCCCCCCACCTATTTTTTTTTAAATATTTCATTTAATTTTCTAACGTCCGCTGCCATTTTATTGATTTGCGCCACCCTACAAATGGTATGAAATGAAAGAGGGTTTATCCCACTTTCATGTGGTACCATTGATTATTCCTCACAGCCCTCGACTTAGTCTGAAATCCGTCCCCGAAAATCACTACCCCCCCAACTATTTTTTTTTAAATATTTCATTTAATTTTCTAACGTCCGCTGCCATTTTATTTATTTGAGCCACCTTACACATGATGTGAAATGAAAGAGTGTTTATCCCACTTTCACGTGGTACCATTGATTATTCCTCACAGCCCTCGACTTAGTCTGAAATCCGTCCCCGAAAATCACTACCCCCCCCGCAACCTATTTTTTTTTATATATTTCATTTCATTTTCTAACGTCCGCTGCCATTTTATTTATTTTAGCCACCCTACACATGGTATGAAATGAAAGAGTGTTTATCCCACATTCATGTGGTACCATTGATTATTCCTTACAGCCCGCGACTTACTCTAAAATCCGCCCCCGAAAATCACTACCCCCCACCTATTTTTTTTTTTGTATTTCATTTAATTTTCTAACGTCCGCTGCCATTTTATTTATTTGAGCCACCCTACACATGGTATGAAATGAAAGGGTGTTTATCCCACTATCATGTGGTACCATCTATTATTCCATATATCCCTCGGGTTAGCATGAAATCCGTCCACGAAAATCACTACCCTCCCTCCCCCTGTCTATTTTTTTGTTATATTTCTTTTCCTTTTTTAAGGTCCGCTGTCATTTTTTTTTGTTTTTTTGAGCCACCCCATACATGGTATGGAATAAAAGAGGGTTTATTCTTCTTTCGTGTGGCACCATTGACTATTCCTTAAAGCCCTCGGCTTAGTCTGAAATCCGTCTCCGAAAATCACTACCCCCCCCCACCTATTTTTTTATATTTCAGTTAATTTTCTAACGTCCGCTGCCATTTTATTTATTTGAGCCACCCCATACATGGTATAAAATGAAAGAGTGTTTATCCCACTTTGATGTGGTACCCTCGATTATTCCTGATATCCCTCGGCTTAGTATAAAATCTGTCCACGAATATTACTACCTCCCCTCCCCCCAGTCTATTTTTTTCTTAAATGCAATTCATTTTATAACGTCCGCTAACATTTTATTTATTTGAGCCACCCAATACATGTTATGGAATGAAAGAGGGTTTATTCCTCTTTCATATGGTACCATTGATTATTCCTGATATCCCTCGGCTTAGTATGAAATCTGTCCACTAGAATGACTATCCCCCCCCCAGTCTTTTTTTTTTTGTAATATTTCATTTCATTTTCTAACGTCCGCTGCTATTTTACTTATTTGAGCCACCCTACACATGGTATAAAATGAAAGAGTGTTTATCCCACTTTCATGTGGTACCATTGATTATTCCTCACAGCCCTCGACTTAGTCTTAAATCCGTCCCCGAAAATCACTACCCCAACCTGTTTTTTTTAAATATTTTATTTAATTTTCTAACGTCCGCTGCCATTTTATTGATTTGAGCCACCCTACACATGGTATAAAATGGAAGAGGGTTTGTTCCTCTTTCAAATGAAAGAGTGTTTATCCCACTTTCATGTGGTACCATTGATTATTCCTAACATCCCTCGACTTAGTCTGAAATCCGTCCCCGAAAATCACTACCCCCACCTGTTTTCTTTAAATATTTCACTTAATTTTCTAACGTCCGCTGCCATTTTATTTATTTGAGCCACCCTACACATGGTATAAAACGAAAGAGTGTTTATCACACTTTCATGTGGTAACATCTATTATTCTTCACAACCCTCGACTTAGTCTGAAATCCGTCCCCAAAAATCACTACCCCCACCCACCTATTTTTTTTTAAATATTTAATTTAATTTTCTAACGTCCGCTGCCATTTTATTTATTTGAGCCACCCTACACATGGTATGAAATGAAAGAGTGTTTATCCCACTTTCATGTGGTACCATTGATTTTTCCTCACAGCCCTCGACTTAGTCTGAAATCCGTCCCCGAAAATCACTACCCCCCCACCTTTTTTTAAAAAATATTTCATTTAATTTTCTAACGTCCGCTGCCATTTTATTTATTTGAGCCACCCTACACATGGTATAAAACGAAAGAGTGTTTATCCCACTCTCATCTGGTACCATTTATTATTCCACACAGCCCTCGACTTAGTCTTAAATCCGTCCCCGAAAATCATTACCCCTCCCTACCTATTTTTTTTTTTTTTTTTAAATATTTCATTTAATTTTCTAACGTCCGCTGCCATTTTATTTATTTGAGCCACCCTACACATGGTATAAAATGAAAGAGTGATTATCCCACTTTCATGTGGTACCATTGATTATTCCTAACAGCCCTCGACTTAGTCTTAAATCCGTCCCCGAAAATCACTACCCCAACCTGTTTTTTTTAAATATTTTATTTAATTTTCTAACGTCCGCTGCCATTTTATTGATTTGAGCCACCCTACACATGGTATAAAATGGAAGAGGGTTTGTTCCTCTTTCAAATGGTACCATTTATTATTCCTCACAGCCCTCGACTTAGTCTGAAATCCGTCTATTTTTTAAAAAATATTTCATTTAATTTTCTAACGTTCGCTGCCATTTTATTGATTTGAGCCACGCTACACATGGTATGAAATGAAAGAGGGTTTATCCTTCTTTGATGTGGTACCATTTATTATTCCTCACAGCCCTCGACATAGTCTGAAATCCGTCCCCGAAAACCACTACCCCCCCCACCTATTTTTTTAAAATATTTCATTTAATTTTCTAACGTCCGCTGTCATTTTATTTATTTGAGCCACACTACACATGGTATGAAATGAAAGAGTGTTTATCCCACTTTCACCTGCTACCATTGATTATTCCTCACAGCCCTCGACTTAGTCTGAAATCCGTCCCCGAAAATCACTACCCCCCCCCCCCACACACACCTATTTTTTTTTTTAAATATTTCATTTAATTATCTAACGTCCGCTGTCATTTCATTTATTTGAGCCACCCTACACATGATATAAAACGAAACAGTGTTTATCCCACTTTCATGTAGTACCATTGATTATTCCTCACAGCCCTCGACTTAGTCTGAAATCCGTCCCCGAAAATCACTACCCCCCACCTATTTTTTTTTTAAATATTTCATTTAATTTTCTAACGTCCGCTGCCATTTTATTGATTTGAGCCACCCTACAAATGGTATAAAATGAAAGAGTGTTTATCCCACTTTCATGTGGTACCATTGATTATTCCTCACAGCCCTCGACTTAGTCTGAAATCCGTCCCCGAAAATCACTACCCCCCCCCCACCTATTTTTTTTTAAATATTTCATTTAATTTTCTAACGTCCGCTGCCATTTTATTGATTTGCGCCACCCTACAAATGGTATGAAATGAAAGAGGGTTTATCCCACTTTCATGTGGTACCATTGATTATTCCTCACAGCCCTCGACTTAGTCTGAAATCCGTCCCCGAAAATCACTACCCCCCCAACTATTTTTTTTTAAATATTTCATTTAATTTTCTAACGTCCGCTGCCATTTTATTTATTTGAGCCACCTTACACATGATGTGAAATGAAAGAGTGTTTATCCCACTTTCACGTGGTACCATTGATTATTCCTCACAGCCCTCGACTTAGTCTGAAATCCGTCCCCGAAAATCACTACCCCCCCCGCAACCTATTTTTTTTTATATATTTCATTTCATTTTCTAACGTCCGCTGCCATTTTATTTATTTTAGCCACCCTACACATGGTATGAAATGAAAGAGTGTTTATCCCACATTCATGTGGTACCATTGATTATTCCTTACAGCCCGCGACTTACTCTAAAATCCGCCCCCGAAAATCACTACCCCCCACCTATTTTTTTTTTTGTATTTCATTTAATTTTCTAACGTCCGCTGCCATTTTATTTATTTGAGCCACCCTACACATGGTATGAAATGAAAGGGTGTTTATCCCACTATCATGTGGTACCATCTATTATTCCATATATCCCTCGGGTTAGCATGAAATCCGTCCACGAAAATCACTACCCTCCCTCCCCCTGTCTATTTTTTTGTTATATTTCTTTTCCTTTTTTAAGGTCCGCTGTCATTTTTTTTTGTTTTTTTGAGCCACCCCATACATGGTATGGAATAAAAGAGGGTTTATTCTTCTTTCGTGTGGCACCATTGACTATTCCTTAAAGCCCTCGGCTTAGTCTGAAATCCGTCTCCGAAAATCACTACCCCCCCCCCACCTATTTTTTTATATTTCAGTTAATTTTCTAACGTCCGCTGCCATTTTATTTATTTGAGCCACCCCATACATGGTATAAAATGAAAGAGTGTTTATCCCACTTTGATGTGGTACCCTCGATTATTCCTGATATCCCTCGGCTTAGTATAAAATCTGTCCACGAATATTACTACCTCCCCTCCCCCCAGTCTATTTTTTTCTTAAATGCAATTCATTTTATAACGTCCGCTAACATTTTATTTATTTGAGCCACCCAATACATGTTATGGAATGAAAGAGGGTTTATTCCTCTTTCATATGGTACCATTGATTATTCCTGATATCCCTCGGCTTAGTAGATAAGATAAGATTTTATTGTATCATTTCATCCACTTAAGGACAGCATACACAGTTTAAACAAAAGTTGATCATACAATTATAACGTAACATCTGGGGTTATCCTATATGGATGTACAATGTGATATGATAAGTTTATAACGTAAGTATTAGTATAATAAACATACTATATTGAACAGGGGTGTTGGTTAACAGGTAACTCTGATGTTCTTTCTTGGAGACACATATATATATATGAAGCAACCTGACAAGCAATTTCGTTTGGGGGATTTAAAGCATTAATCATATTGCACGAGATGTGTGGATTGCTTTTGAAAATTGGTGTAAATTTTGAATTTCTAAGATTATCGTATTTATTGCAGTCAAATATGAAATGGTATTCGTCTTCTATTTGATTATTATTACATTGTCTACATAAACGAGCATGTGGCGGGATATTTTTATAGCGACCACGCTCTATCTCGAGATGGTGTGTGCTTAGCCTAATCGAAGTCAACGCAATTTTATGGGCTTTCGATTTGACGGAGTGCAGATAGAACGGTATCGCGTAAAAGTTTGGCTTAATTTTTCCATACGTTCGAAGTTTATGGTTCGATTGCGAATTGTCTTGTTGATCAGTAACTATTAGGAAAAGATCGACAAATTTATTTTCGGTGGCAGATTTTATGTCACAATATTTTAGGTCGTTTTGTTCAAGTTCAAAATATTTGGTTAAAACCCCAATGCTATGACAAAATGATTTTCTTAAACCAGCAGTTTTACAAGAAAGTTCATAATCCGCTACAAATGACATATCAAGGAGTTTATTTTTATTATCCGATAAAAATCGTTTGAAGTAAAGAAGCATACGCTGATATATGTCCAGAGATAGTGGATGGATACCACATTCAGCTAGACATCCCATGTTACTGGCACGCTTAGGCATATTTAAGATAGATTTACAAATGTTGATTGTACTTCTATTTTCTTCAAATTTATCCCACCTGTCAATCTTAATTTTGGTTTTGTTTTTGATAACGTATGAACCCCAAATCTCTGCCCCGTAAAGGGCTATCTGCTTAACAATAGAATGATAAAGTTTTATCATTACTGTAGAGGGCAGGGATTCAGCACAGCATAGTTTCTGTCTTATCGCATACCACGCTCGTCGGGCTTTTTTCATTTGGTCAGAAAATGCTGTTTTAAAGCTAGAATTATTTGTAATCGTTAATCCAAGATAATTGTACGTTTCGGTATTTTGGAGTTCAAATCCGTCAAAATAAAATTTATATACACACCTTTGCTTTTTACTTGTTTTAGAGTTAAGAAACGTCATTATTTTTGTTTTATTGGGATTTAGTTTCAGTTGCCAATCGGAACAGAACTCGGATAAATTATTTAATTGATTCTGTAGATCAGCATCATTAGAAGACAATAAAACTAAGTCATCCGCAAACATAAGATGGGATAACGGTTTACCATTAAGCAGCGGGGTGCTATCTGATTTTTGGAGGTAGTTTTGTAAATCGTTAACATATATATTAAACAGGGTTGGACTCATGTTACAGCCCTGCTTGACACCAACCGTCGAAGAAATTACGTCGGATAATTTATTATTAGATTTTATCTTATAAGTTGTTTTATGATACATCGATTGTATAATATTATAAACATTACCGTTTATATTATGTTTAACTAATTTGTATAGAAGTCCAGCTCGCCATACTGAATCAAATGCTTTTTTGAAATCGACAAAACATAGATACAGATTTTTCTTTTCATATAATTTTCGGTTAATAATAGTCTTTAATATAAATACATTATCTATTGTTCTTTTTCCTGGTCTAAATCCTCCTTGTGATTTATCAAGAATGTTATTGTTTTCTAGGTACTCGGAGAGTCGTTGATTAATAATTGCCAAAAACGTTTTGCCTAAACAGCTAGCTAACGCAATTCCTCTGTAATTATTAACATTATTAATGTCCCCCTTCTTATAGACAGGTATTAAATATGACTCTGTCCATTTGTCCGGAAAATGTCCAGACGAGAGAATGAGATTAAAGAACCTGAGGTAGTGGTCAATAAGGATACTAGAGGAATGTTTAATCATTTCATTAATTATCAAGTCTGGTCCGCTGGATTTGTTGTTCTTTAGATTTCTTACGGTTGTTTTAAATTCAAACGCGGAAATGGGTTTATTTATGTCATGGTTTATATTTTTAGTTTCTAAAAGATTTTTAGTTCTTATTCTGATCTCCCTTTGGAATGGTAAACTAGGGTCTTCATCCGTCGCTAATATTTGAGAAAAATGCTGTTCCCATTCACAACAGGAAATATTTGGATCTTCGTTCGACTTTTTATTTTCAAGTATTTTATTCACTAGCTTCCAATATTCCCTTGGGTTGTTGGTTTCTAATGCATTAATTTTATCTAAAATTTTATTTTTAACTTCTCGAGATTTAAATTTGGTTATCTTTTTATAGGTCCTACGTCTGTCCGAATATATTTTCAATAAACTTTTATCATTTGGATATTTTAGAAGTTGCCATTTGGCTTTAATCATATCGGTCTGATGCCGTTTACAGTCCTTATCAAACCATTCGTTCTTCTTTTGATTTCTTTTCTTTTTGTGTTTTATCAGTTTAAGACTGGTCTTGGCCGCACTTATCAGGATGTCACTAAACATTTCCGTAGCATTATTTATCCCCTTTAATGAGCTGTCGAAGTTTGAAATGATGAAAGCGTTTGATCGTTTTACCGAGTCTAATTGTTTTAGACAGAATTTAAACGCCTCGTCAGAGCCCGGTGTCCAAACAAAGTTAGCAGCATGCAAATTGTTGTCTTTATTAATTGACGTTACAGATATATTATCGCATGTCGATCTTCTTGGTTTATCTCTTTGAGTGTAGTGTCTTGTTTGACCTGGACTAAACTCGCAATAGATAAGACAATGATCAGAAAATTCGTTAATGGGAAGTATATTAAATGAAGTAATTTCTTTAAACATGGAATGTTGAACTAAAATATAATCGACGGTACTACAACCGTTATAGTGATAGCATGTCGGGGAACCCAAAACATCACCTAGCGTCCGGCCATTTAAAATACACATGTCGGTATTAGTACACATATTAATTAGATCTTTTCCAAAAGTATTAACAATGGTATCATTGTTGTTTCGTTTGATCGGTATATTATCAATAAATGAATTATGTGAAGTAAAATAAGGGAATTGTTTGTCTTGATCTAATGGTTCTTCGGTATGAAATATATCATCCAGTGATCCAGTTCGAGCATTGAAGTCACCGCCTAAAATTACTTTACCTATTTTTTGATGATTCATTATATCGGTTTCAAGGGCTGCGTATGGATCGTAATTCTTTCTGTGCCAAATTTTTGAGTTTTTAGGTGGTACATAAACAATTCCAAGATATACGTCATTCTTAATACTGAGGATGGATTTGTTTATTTTACACCAAACTATATCACCGTCAAGGTTGCTTTTAAAAGTTATGGAATTTGAAAGCGCTACTAGATGTGTTTTGATGTATATTGCAACTCCGCCTCTTGCATATGTATCATTAGAGGTGCAGCTATTTCTTGCATATAGAAAACCTGTATAATTTGACAAAGAATATTTATAACAATCTAAATCTACTTGCTCTTGGCTAACCCAAGTCTCCTCAAAACAAACAACATCTAAATTATTTACAATTTGTTCTATTCTACTTCTACTGGCTACATCGTTAAACTTCGTTGGGAGTCCATTGATGTTCCAAAAACCTATTTTCAGGGTATGCATTATATTTGATATGACTGACGAAGTAAAAAAGTAGCATACAATACCTATGGATAAAGAGCTAAAGAACAATTATTGACTATGTTTCAGCAGGCGACGTAAATAGCCTATTTAGTGTAATATTTTTAATAATAAAGTTGAAACAATTCACGTAATACTTAGATGAATACATAGGGAACGACATGACTAGATTAAGTATTAAAAGATATTGACTGTTTATGGTCAACGTCTTGCACAAAACAAACATATGAAACAATTCACGTAATACTTAGATGAATACATAGGAAACGACATGACTAGATTAAGTATTAAAAGACATTGACTGTTTATGGTCAACGTCTTGCACAAAACAAACATTACTTTTATATGAAATCTGTCCCCTAGAATGACTATCCCCCCCCCCAGTCTTTTTTTTTTTGTAATATTTCATTTCATTTTCTAACGTCCGCTGCTATTTTACTTATTTGAGCCACCCTACACATGGTATGGAATGAAGGAGTGTTTATCCCACTTTCATGTGGTACCATTGATTATTCCTAACAGCCCTCGACTTTGTCTGAAATCCGTCCCCGAAAATCACTACCCCTCAACCTATTTCTTTTATATTTCATTTAATTTTCTAACGTCCGCTGGCATTTTATTTATTTGAGCCACCCTATACATGGTATGAAATGAAAGAGTGTTTATCCCACTTTCATGTGGTACCATCTATTATTCCATATATCCACTGGCTTAGTATGAAATCCGTCCACGAAAATCCCCCCCCCTTTTCTATTTTTTGTGATTTTAGGGGACAGATTTCATACTAAGCCGAGGGATTTCAGGAATAATCAATGGTGCCACATGAAAGACGAATAAGCCCTCTTTTATTCCATACCATGTATTGGGTGGCTCAAAGAAAAAAATGACAGCGGATGTTAAAAAAGGAAATGAAATATTTAAAGAAAATAGGTGGGGGGGGGGTAGTGATTTTCGGGGACGGATTTCAGACTAAGTCGAGGGATGTTAGGAATAATCAGTGGTACCACATGAAAGTGGGATAAACACTCCTTCGTTTTATACCATGTGCAGGGTGGCTCAAATAAATAAAATGGCAGCGGACGTTAGAAAATTAAATGAAATATTTAAAAAAAATAGGTGGGGGTAGTGATTTTCGGGGACGGATTTCAGACTAAGTCGAGGGCTGTTAGGAATAATCAATCGTACCACATGAAAGTGGGATAAACACTCTTTCATTTTATACCACGTGTAGGGTGGCTCAAATAAATAAAATGGCAGCGGACGTTAGAAAATTAAATAAGAATTTATAAAAAAAATAGGTGGGTGGGGTAGTGATTTTCGGAGACGGATTTCAGACTAAGTCGAGGGCTGTGAAGAAAAATAAATGGTACCACATGAAAGTGGGATAAACACTCTTTTGTTTTATACCATGTGTAGGGTGGCTCAAATGAATAAAATGGCAGCGGACGTTAGAAAATTAAATGAATTATTTAAAAAAAATAGGTGGGGGGGTAGTGATTTTCGAGGACGGATTTCAGACTAAGTCGAGGGCTGTGAGGAATAAAAAAATGGTACCACATGAAAGTGGGATAAACACTCTTTCGTTTTATACCATATGTAGGGTGGCTCAAATAAATAAAATGGCAGCGGACGTTAGAAAATTAAATGAAATATTAAAAAAAAAAAATAGGTGGGGGGGGGGTGATTTTCGGGGACGGATTTCAGACTAAGTCGAGGGCTGTGGGGAATAATAAATGGTACCACATAAAAGTGGGATAAACACTCTTTCGTTTTATACCATGTGTAGGGTGGCTCAAATAAATAAAATGACAGCAGACGTTAGAAAATTAAATGAAAATTTTTTTTTTTTTAAAAAAAAGGTGGGGGGGGGGTGTAGTGATTTTCGGGGACGGATTTCAGACTAAGTCGAGGGCTGTGAGGAATAATCAATGGTACTACATGAAAGTGGGATAAACACTCTTTCATCTCATACCATGTGTAGGGTGGCTCAAATAAATAAAATGACAGCGGACGTTAGAAAATTAAATGAAATATTTAAAAAAAAAAAAAAATAGGTGGGGGGGGGTAGTGATTTTCGGGGACGGATTTCCGACTAAGTCGAGGGCTGTGAGGAATAATCAATGGTACCACATGAAAGTGGGATAAACACTCTTTCATTTCATACCATGTGTAGGGTGGCTCAAATCAATAAAATGACAGCGGAGGTTAGAAAATTAAATGAAATATTTAAAAAAAAAAAATAGGTGGGGGGGTAGTGATTTTCGGGGACGGATTTCAGACTAAGTCGAGGGCTGTGGGGAAAAATCAATGGTACCACATGAAAGTGGGATAAACACTCTTTCATTTCATACCATGTGTAGGGTGGCTCAAATAAATAAAATGGCAGCGGACGTTAGAAAATTAAATTAAATATTTAGAAAAAAAATAGGTAGGGAGGGGTATTGATTTTCGGGGACGGATTTCAGATTAAGTCGAGGGCTGTGAAGAATAATCAATGGTACCACATGAAAGTGGGATAAACACTCTTTCATTTCATACCATGTGTAGGGTGGCTCAAATAAATAAAATGGCAGCGGACGTTAGAAAATTAAATTAAATATTTAAAAATAAATAGGTGGGTGGGGGTAGTGATTTTCGGTTACGGATTTCAAACTAAGTCGAGAGCTGTGAGGAAAAATCAATGGTACCACATGAAAGTGGGATAAACACTCTTTCATTGTATACCATGTGTAGGTTGGCTCAAATAAATAAAATGGCAGCGGACGTTAGAAAATTAAATTAAATATTTAGAAAAAAAATAGATGGGTGGGTGTAGTGATTTTCGGGGACGGATTTCAGACTAAGTCGAGAGCTGTGAGGAATAATAAATGGTACCACATGAAATTGGGATAAACACTCTTTCGTTTTATACCATGTGTAGGGTGGCTCAAATAAATAATATGGCAGCGGACGTTAGAAAATTAAATGAAATATTTAAAAAAAATAGGTGTGTGGAGGGGAGGGGGTAGTGATTTTCGGGGATGGATTTCAGACTAAGTCGAGGGCTGTGAAGAATAATCAATGGTACCACATGAAAGTGGGATAAACACTCTTTCATTTCATACCATGTGTAGGGTGGCTCAAATAAATAAAATGGCAGCGGACGTTAGAAAATTAAATTAAATATTTAAAAAAAAATAGGTGGGTGGGGGTAGTGATTTTCGGGGACGGATTTCAGACTAAGTCGAGGGCTGTGAGGAATAATAAATGGTACCACATGAAAGTGGGATAAACACTCTTTCGTTTTATACCATGTGTAGGGTGGCTCAAATAAATAAAATGGCAGCGGACGTTAGAAAATTAAATGAAATATTAACAAAATAGGTGGGGGGGTAGTGATTTTCGGGGACGGATTTCAGACTAAGTCGAGGGTTGTTAGGAATAATCAATCGTACCACATGAAAGTGGGATAAACACTCTTTCATTTTATGCCATGTGCAGGGTGGCTCAAAGAAAAAAAATGGCAGCGGACGTAAGAAAATTAAATGAAATATTTAAAGAAAATAGGTGGGGGGGGGTAGTGATTTTCGGGGACGGATTTCATACTAAGCCGAGGGATTTCAGGAATAATCAATGGTGCCACATGAAAGACGAATAAGCCCTCTTTTATTCCATACCATGTATTGGGTGGCTCAAAGAAAAAAATGACAGCGGATGTTAAAAAAGGAAATGAAATATTTAAAGAAAATAGGTGGGGGGGTTAGTGATTTTCGGGGACGGATTTCAGACTAAGTCGAGGGCTGTGAGGAATAATCAATGGTACCACATGAAAGTGGGATAAACACTCTTTCCTTTCATACCATGTGTAGGGTGGCTCAAATAAATAAAATGGCAGCGGACGTTAGAAAATTAAATGAAATATTTAAAAAAAAAATAGGTGTGTGTGTGTGGGGGGGGGGGTAGTGATTTTCGGGGACGGATTTCAGACTAAGTCGAGGGCTGTGAGGAATAATAAATGGTACCACATGAAAGTGGGATAAACACTCTTTCGTTTTATACCATACCAAAATTAAATGAAATATTTAAAAAAAAATAGGTTGGGGGGGGGGGGAGGGTAGTGATTTTCGGGGACGGATTTCAGACTAAGTCGAGGGCTGTGAGGAATAATCAATGGTACCACATGAAAGTGGTATAAACACTCTTTGATTTCATACCATGTGTAGGGTGGCTCAAATAAATAAAATGGCAGCGGACGTTAGAAAATTAAATGAAATATTTAAAAAAAAATAGGTGTGTGGAGGGGGGGGAGGTAGTGATTTTCGGGGACAGATTTCAGACTAAGTCGAGGTCTGTGAGGAATAATAAATGGTACCACATGAAAGTGCGATAAACACTCTTTCGTTTTATACCATGTGTAGGGTGGCTGAAATAAATAAAATGGCAGCGGACGTTAGAAATTAAATGAAATGTTAACAAAATAGGTAGGGAGGGGTAGTGATTTTCGGGGACGGATTTCAGACTAAGTCGAGAGCTGTTAGGAATAATCAATCGTACCACATGAAAGTGGGATAAACACTCTTTCATTTTATACCAAGTCGAGGGCTGTTAGGAATAATCAATCGTACCACATAAAAGTGGGATAAACACTCTTTCATTTTATACCATGTGTAGGGTGGCTCAAATAAATAAAATGGCAGCGGACGTTAAAAAATATTTAAAGAAAATAGGTGGGGGGTAGTGATTTTCGGGGACGGATTTCAGACTAAGTCGAGGGCTGTGAAGAATAATCAATGGTACCACATGAAAGTGGGATAAACACTCTTTCATTTCGTATCATGTGTAGGGTGGCTCAAATAAATAAAATGGCAGCGGACGTTAGAAAATTAAATTAAATATTTAAAAAAAAATAGGTGGGTGGGGGTAGTGATTTTCGGGGACGGATTTCAGACTAAGTCGAGGGCTGTGAGGAATAATAAATGGTACCACATGAAAGTGGGATAAACACTCTTTCGTTTTATACCATGTGTAGGGTGGCTCAAATAAATAAAATGGCAGCGGACGTTAGAAAATTAAATGAAATATTTAAAAAAAAAAAAATAGGTGGGGGGGTAGTGATTTTCGGGGACGGATTTCAGACTAAGTCGAGGGCTGTGAGGAATAATCAATGGTACCACATGAAAGTGGGATAAACACTCTTTCATTTCATACCATGTGTAGGGTGGCTCAAATCAATAAAATGACAGCGGACGTTAGAAAATTAAATGAAATATTTAAAAAAAAAATAGGTGGGGGGTAGTGATTTTCGGGGACGGATTTCAGACTAAGTCGACGGCTGTGAGGAAAAATCAATGGTACCACATGAAAGTGGGATAAACACTCTTTCGTTTTATACCATGTGTAGGGTGGCTCAAATAAATAAAATGGCAGCGGACGTTAGAAAATTAAATGAAATATTTAAAAAAAAAAAAATAGGTGGGGGGGGGTAGTGATTTTCGGGGACGGATTTCAGACTAAGTCGAGGGCTGTGAGGAATAATCAATGGTACCACATGAAAGTGGGATAAACACTCTTTCATTTTATACCATGTGTAGGGTGGCTCAAATAAATAAAATGGCAGCGGACGTTAGAAAATTAAATGAAATATTTGAAGAAAATAGGTGGGGGGTAGTGATTTTCGGGGACGGATTTCAGACTAAGTCGAGGGATGTTAGGAATAATCAGTGGTACCACATGAAAGTGGGATAAACACTCTTTCGTTTTATACCATGTGTAGGGTGGCTCAAATAAATAAAATGGCAGCGGACGTTAGAAAATTAAATGAAATATTAACAAAAAAGGTGGGGGGAAGTGATTTTCGGGGACAGATTTCAGACTAAGTCGAGGGCTGTTAGGAATAATCAATCGTACCGCATGAAAGTGGGATAAACACTCTTTCATTTTATACCATGTGTAGGGTGGCTCAAATAAATAAAATGGCAGCGGACGTTAGAAAATATTTAAAGAAAATAGGTGGGGGGTAGTGATTTTCGGGGACGGATTTCAGACTAAGTCGAGGGCTGTGAAGAATAATCAATGGTACCACATGAAAGTGGGATAAACACTCTTTCATTTCATACCATGTGTAGGGTGGCTCAAATAAATAAAATGGCAGCGGACGTTAGAAAATTAAATTAAATATTTAAAAAAAAATAGGTGGGTGGGGGTAGTGATTTTAGGGGACGGATTTTAGACTAAGTCGAGGGCTGTGAGGAATAATAAATGGTACCACATGAAAGTGGGATAAACACTCTTTCGTTTTATACCATGTGTAGGGTGGCTCAAATAAATAAAATGGCAGCGGACGTTAGAAAATTAAATGAAATATTTAAAAAAAAAAAAAATAGGTGGGGGGGGGGTAGTGATTTTCGGGGACGGATTTCAGACTAAGTCGAGGGCTGTGAGGAATAATCAATGGTACCACATGAAAGTGGGATAAACACTCTTTCATTTCATACCATGTGTAGGGTGGCACAAATAAATAAAATGGCAGCGGACGTTAGAAAATTAAATGAAATATTTAAAAAAAAATAGGTGGGGGGGGAGTGATTTTCGGGGACGGATTTCAGACTAAGTCGAGGGCTGTGAGGAATAATCAATGGTGCCACATGAAAGTGGGATAAACACTCTTTCGTTTTATACCATGTGTAGGGTGGCTCAAATAAATAAAATGGCAGCGGACGTTAGAAAATTAAATTAATATTTTTTTTAAAAAAATAGGTGTGTGGAGGGGGGGGGGGTAGTGATTTTCGGGGACAGATTTCAGACTAAGTCGAGGTCTGTGAAGAATAATAAATGGTACCACATGAAAGTGGGATAAACACTCTTTCATTTTATACCATGTGTAGGGTGGCTCAAATAAATAAAATGGCAGCGGACGTTAGAAAATGAAATGAAATGAAAAAAAAAAACCCAAAAAACCTGGTGGGGGTAATGATTTTAGGGACCGATTTCTGATGTAGAGGTATTTCAGGAATAATCTATGTTGCCATATGAAAGAGGATTAAACGCTTAAATTATTCCATACCAATTACTAGGTGGCTGAGGACTTTTGGTAAATAACAATACTGACAAAAAAAAAAATCGTGCGGGTATTTGCGGAAGGGATTTAAGACTATTTTGAGGACTTATAGTAATATTCTAGGTTGCTATAAGATGGATAAATACCCTATCACCCCATGTCGTGTATTGTGTGGCTCAAGGCGAAAGAAACATTCGGGTTTGGTAAATGAAAATCGACCTGAAAAGGAGATCAGTATATTCCGATGTTTTTGGTTTATACCGGTAATTACTTCAACATGTTTTACGGGATTTTATAGTGATTTTCAGGAATTATGTATGATGCTACAGAAATGGGGGACAAAGACTTATACAATTATTGTGTGCATTTAATGGTTTAAATAGTACTGGGTATTTGTAATTCACTTCGTATATTCACATAAACGGATGAGCACAGTGTTTAGTTAACCGCAGTTTTCGACGATGAGGTTCAAGGTCATGAACTGGTTGCTGAGAACTATCGTCCGCTCAGATCAGCTCAACAAAATTCAGTGTGGATCTACCGTCTTGGCGAAAGAAGACAAACCGTTATCTAACCCACAATTCATAGTTCATATGATTCGTTGGACTTCAGTCAAGACGGAGGTTGTCTTTACTTTGTGTTAATGCATTGATTCTTATTGACATTTGAAATAATTTGCAAATATGGGCCGCAAAGTATTTGTTGTTGGGGTTGGAATGACCAAATTTGAGAAACCAGGCCGACGAGAGAACTTTGATTACCCAGAGATGGCCAAGGAAGCTGGTACCAAAGCTCTTAATGATGCTGGAATTTCTTACGAAAAAATCCAACAAGCTTGTGTTGGATACGTGTTTGGCGATTCAACTTGTGGTCAAAGGGCGTTATATCAACTTGGTTTGACTGGAATTCCAATTTACAATGTTAACAACAATTGCTCTACTGGTTCAACCGCTCTGTTGATGGGGAAACAATTAATTGAGGGTGGTATTGCTGATTGCGTTCTCTGTCTTGGCTTCGAAAAAATGAGCAGAGGTTCCCTTAAGGGTGTCTTCAATGACAGAGTATCACCAATGGATAAGCACGTTGAACATATGGCAAATTTATATCCAATCGAATCAGGACCAATAACAGTTCAGATGTTCGGAAATGCTGGTCGTGAACACATGGAAAAATATGGAACAAAGACAGAACATTTTGCAAAGATAGCCTGGAAAAATCACAAGCATTCCACCAATAATCCATATTCCCAGTTTCAAGAAGAATATACTATGGAACAAATAAATTCGGCACCCTCTATACATGACCCACTGACAAAGTTACAGTGCTGTCCCACCTCAGATGGCTCAGCAGCAGCTATATTGGCAAGTGAAGAATTTGTAGAAAAACACAATTTGCAGAGCCAAGCTGTTGAAATAATGGCCATGGAAATGTCAACTGATTTACCTAGTGTTTTTGGGGACAAAAGCTGCATGCAAATTGTTGGCTACGACATGAGTAAAAGTGCTGCAGAAAAAGTGTTTGCAAAAGCTGGAATGGATAGAAGTGCGGTCGATGTAGTGGAACTTCATGATTGTTTTTCTGCCAATGAACTAATAACATACGAAGCACTGGGGTTGTGCCAACCAGGAAAGGCTGGAGAAATGATTGACAGAGGAGACAACACATATGGGGGAAAATATGTTATCAATCCAAGTGGCGGTCTGATATCTAAAGGTCATCCATTAGGTGCTACAGGGTTGGCTCAGTGTGCAGAATTGTCATGGCAACTTAGAGGAATGGCCAATAAAAGACAGGTTAAAGGAGCTAAGGTTGGTCTCCAGCATAATATTGGTCTTGGGGGTGCTGCAGTGGTAGCATTATACAAACTAGGTTACCCTGGAGAACAAAGATTACAAGCTGTTCAGGCTAGTGCATCAAAGGAATCAGATTTCAAAAGTGCTGCAGCTTTTAAAGAAATACAAGGTGTCTTGGAAAAAGATGGTGGTAACATTGTTAAGAAGATTAAAGGGGTCTTCTGCTTCAAAGTTAAAAATAAGGCTGGTGAAAATGGTGTCTGGTATGTTGATGCCAAGAATGGAAAAGGTTCTGTCAACTTTGGGGGAAGTGCAAAACCTGACGTTACAATAATTATGAATGATGAGGATCTTGTTGGATTAATGAATGGCAAACTGAATCCACAGACAGCATTCTTCCAGGGTAAACTGAAGATTACCGGGAATATGGGGCTAGCCATGAAATTGAAAGATATTCAGCCACCAAAGACTGGAAAGTCCAAATTATAATAAAGCCCAATAAAGACATTGTCATAGTATCCAAAAATTGAAGACAATTTTATTAATATTTACCAGATATAAATTTTCATGTGAAAAATAAATCGAAATATTGTATATGATTAATGAATTGGTCAATGATAATATTATATTGGTTTTTACAAATGCTTGCCCAGAACTAAATTCTTAAAATAACTAGGGGTAGACCTTTTTACTTTGCACCCAATTCAAACTTGCTTCATTGACTATATGTTGATTTGTTTTATTGGGATTACAATCTATCTTTGTTGAAAAGTTTATGTTATTTGATAAAACTAAAATTAAACAGCTTTAGATGCGAAAATGTATCGGAGACTACTCTTTAAATCTAATTATGATTTAAATTGTTATTCAATTTATTATATGGAATGTATGTATGTCTGTAAGTTTTAGAGGTTTATTCCCATAACGCCGACTCACTGAGTTTTAGGGGGAAAATTTTGGTCGGTGTTAAGGTGTCGACTGGCCAAGAACAATAGACCCAAGCTGGGGGATAAAACTAATTAAGCCGATACTTTTGGGAGCATTTATTTTTATTTATAACAACCTTTAACAATAGAATATAGCATGGCTATTTACAAAATATCTATATTTACAATATATCTATATTAACTATTTACTAAATATAATGAATACTTAACTCAGTCCCGGGCAGTAATGGTATCCCAGTAAAAACTGTTCTCTGCTATCAGTCTGTTGAAAAAAGGTCGGACACAACAATGTCACGTCGATGTTTAGGTAATTTGGGAAATTTCGTATTCCTGGCTCTATATAGGGTGCTCACGTCGATGTTTAGGTAATTTGGGAAATTTTGTATTCCTG
Organism: Patella caerulea; assembly: GCA_036850965.1. Lineage (NCBI taxonomy): Eukaryota > Metazoa > Mollusca > Gastropoda > Patellidae > Patella > Patella caerulea. Next base: position 39,139,259 of record JAZGQO010000001.1, on the reverse strand, counting down.
GCTCTATATAGGGTGCTCTTCTTGGAGTAAAAAGTTGGCATGTTGGCGATGGTTATTTTTTCTCTTATTCAGTCTATACTTAAAACCAGCAACACATAGGTAACTGCCACCTCTTGCTGTAGGAAGAAACTTAGATAGTAACTGTGCATTAGCCACTGTAGAAAGAAATGTATATGAAATGTCTTGGGATTATTTACGTATTTATACTTATTTTGAGAAATAATCACAATGAACTGAATTTCGATCACTTGTCAGCTTCTTGTTGAACTGTCGTATATTATTTTATTAATTAATGAGTGAGTTGAATTTAAGTGAACTATATTAATAATCTGAACAATTAAAGTAAAGTAAACTATATTAATAATGACTGGTCCCTACCTCATTAACGCCTTTAATTCGTTCTTAACCCATCAAAGAGTGTGTTATGGGAAGACACCGTTTCAGAGTTTGCGAAAAGATGTATATCTAATGAAGTGGTGTCTGAATTTAAATGTTTATAAGTAAATGCTTGATATTTGTTGTTTTAATGATTGCATTTATTTATTTTATTTTTATACGCCCACATTTTTATGTGGACGTATATTGTCGTCGCCCCTGTCCGTCCGTCCACAATTGTTTGTGAACAGTCTATAGGTCACAATTTTTATCCGATTTCAATGAAACTTAAAATATAGGTTTATCACCCTAAGATCTCGGTTCCTTTCGATATTGGCATGTATCGGACTGAAACTTCATGGGTTATGGCCCCTGATTGTACGAAAAATCACGTTTTTAGCTTGTGAACAGTGTAGAGGTCACAATTTTTTTTTTTGTCTAAAGTAAGAAATGAACAATAAATATATTTCATACAATTTTAAACTGGTTTTTATACGCCCACATTGAAATGTGGTCGTATATTGTCGTCGCCCCCGTCCGTCGTCCACAATTGCTTGTGGACGCTCTACAGGCCAAAGTTAATATCCGATTGACTTTAAATTTATACACAGCGTTTAAGGTCATGAGACGAAGAAGCCTATTGTTTTTCAGCGATTTCCGATAATAACTACCAGAGTTATGACCCTTGATCACTTTGAAAAATCTTGTTAACGCTCTAGAGGCTATAGTTAATATCCGATTGACTTTAAATTTATACACAGTGTTTAAGGTCATGAGACGAAGAAGCCGTTTGATTTTCAGCGATTTCCCATAATTACTGCCAGAGTTATGGCCCTTGATCACTTCAAAAAATCTTGTAGATGCTCTAGAGGCCAAAGTTAATATCAGATTGACTTCAAATTTATACATAGTGTTTACAGTCATGAGACTAAGTTGTCTATCAATTTTCAGTGATTTTCAATAATTGCTGCCAGAGTTATGGCCCTTGATCACTTCGAAAAAATCTTGTGGAAGCTCTAGAGGCCAAAGTTAATATCCGATCGACTTTAAATTAACACACAGTGTTTAGGGTCATGAGACGAAGAAGCGTATTGATTTTCAGAGATTTCAAATAATTATTGCCAGAGTTATCTCCTTTGATAACTTCAAACAATCTTGTTACGCTATAGAGGCCAAACTTATCATCCGATTGACTTTGATTGATACACAGAGTTTTAAGGTGTTGAAACGAACAAGTATTTTGATTTTCAATGAATTTTGATAAATCCATGATATTAAATGTTTCATGTATATACTAATTGTTAGCGTGGGGTAACACTTCATAAAAAGCAATCAAATTCTAATGATTTTCTGATAATTACATAATGAGCCGTTACTCTAATCAGTTTTTAGTGTATTACAAATGTTTCATTAGCAAAAGAAGTAAAAATATGCGACAACCCTTTTTGACTGCCCGGACGATTTAGCTGCTGTGGGCGTATGTTTCGTTGCCTGGCAACCTATCTTAGCGCCTGGTGGGGGGGGGGATGGCCGAATGGTTAGCATGTGCGCTGTATCATACGTCCTGTCATTGAGTTAACTGGCGTAATTTCAACTCCCCAGTTGTACGTGGCAAGGAATAGGGTCGCCTGTCCAACCTCGTGGGTTTTCTCCAGGTACTCCTGTTTCCTCCCACTGATAAAGACCCCTATGCTCAAGAGAATTATTGAAATAAAGTTAAACCCTTATGTTATTCCCAAAATGACCTTAGTTTGTGTCGAGTGGACGTTAAACATGCATGGCGGGCCTCCGCTGGAAAAGTTTGAAAATTAGACCGCCGCAAAGGCATTTTCCTGCTATTCCAGCCGGGGGGTACAGAAACATAGTCCAGTATAGCTTGGTCCTGCAACCAAAAGCTTGGTCTCAGTCTCGCTTAGAAACCACAACTTGATCATCAGTAAATATTCGCTTGGCCGCTAACATTAAAAGAAGGTATTCATATTATAGCTATATCTGAAACACTTTACATTCTGCAATGCTGGTCGTCGTGAGTACCAAATCAATTAATGAAATTGCCCAAATAAATGTTCAACATCTGACTACTCAAGAGTGGCACTAGACTAGACAGATACTTAAAAGTCATCAGATTTCAAGCAATTTACTTTGCTGAGTAGAAAGCAAAATATTTGTTTTTAAAAACATATTTTCTCTCACTTTCAAAATGAAAAGTTAACTAGACCTGCATGCAGGAATGACGGGTTTCACTGGTGCCCCGTTACCCTTAAACATGTCACTTCCGGTGCCAAGTTACCCTTGAACATATGTCGCTTCTAGTACCAACAAAACCACTAAACAGGTTTCCAAATTAACATTGCACACAAATAAAATGGACGCAGAATCAACCAAATCCAGCAATATCAAGTCATTTTGTACATTTGTTACTTGTAAATGATCTTGACAAAATTAAATTACTTCCTGTGTTAATGAAAATGTTCAATTAGTCTTATGAAATCAGAAATGGCATACGATATCATATTGTGAAAATTTTATGTAAATCGAATAATAATTGCCACTTTTAAATACCAAAAAACTTGAAAAGTGACTTGTAGAAAATCTGCTATTTCTCTGCAACCGTACAAGTTAGAAACCATTTTGTGGTATCTGTATGATCGTATGGGTTCATTCTATTTGTTGATTGGCATCAAATATCATAATTTGAAAAAGATTTCAAAACAGACTCATTTGAATAAAATATCTGTTTTGAAGGCTAAAATTACAGTTTTTGCCAAAATGACGTTACTTCCGGTGATAATGAAAATCTTAAATTACTTGTATGAAATCCCACATGACATTAGGTATAACATGGTGTGACGTTTATGAAAATCGAATAATAATTGACCCTTTTATGGCCCCGAAACCTTCAAACGTGACCTGTAGAAAACCGTCTATTTCTCGGCAACCGAACAAGTTAGAAACCATTTTATGATATCTATATGACCATATGAGTTTTGTTTATATGTGAATTTAAACCAAAAGTTAAAATTATTAATACATATTAAGTTATTCTTGGTTGAATAAAACATTGATTTAAAAAGTTTAAAATGCATTTTTTGACCAAATGATGTCACTTCCGGTGTCAATTTTAAATTGTAATCAACTTGATATGACGCTACATGCTTTTTGAATCAAATGATGTCACTTTTATAAAAATCCAATCATAATTGACTATTTTACAGGCAAAATAACGAAAACAGTGACTTGTACAGAACTGCCCATTTCTTGGTAACTGCTGATATTACAAACTCATTTTAACACACATTTTCTTCGTATGGATTATAGCTACAAGTTTATAAAAGTTGCGAAGAAATATTTTAAAATCTGAAAAGCCTGAATAAGTTGTAAATAGGTCAATTTTACACCATTTTTAGCCTCTTAATCGAATTTGCTCGAAAATGAAATCGAAATTAAAAAAACTGCTTCCGACATTTTTTGCGCCTTGAAAGGGCACACTCTTTGAGTCAAATAATTTTTCCAAAAAATAATATTTGTTTTCGAAAAATTGTACCTAACTGTCAAAATTGTAGTTTTTGGTAAAATTATGCCACTTCCGGTGCCGACAGATAACACTTCCGGTAATAAAAAAAATGACAATTGAGACAACGAAGCATATGAACTTTGTTTTATACAAATCAAACAATAAAAAATTAATCTAGGACTGAAAAAATGAATTAGCCAATGGCGGCCAAGGAAAATTACTGAGGCAAAAATTTTTAACATTTTTGCGCTAGTCAAATGACTCTTTAATTCTGTGCACAATACGACTAAAAAATATTCATAAATAAAAAAGTTTTTTGTAAAATTTTAAATTTTCGAAATTTGGCGCCTAATATCTTCGAAGATCTGCCGAAAATCAAAAATCGAAAGTAGCGTAGCTATGTGCCCTGTCTAAGGCTATGCCAAAATGTATCGAAAGTTAAAATCCAATGATTATTGTTAAAATTACTGCAATATTTTCAAAAACGATAACTTCGGTGATTTCGGACATTTCGCATTGTCGCAGAACGTTCAAAATAGCTTTATCCTCTAAGTCACACCCACTTTCCCAGTAAAACCGAAGAAATCGTAAGGATGCGACACGTAGTTGCTGAGATCTATTCAAATTGGAATCTGAATAATAATAATAATAAGAATAATAATTTTAACAAAAACAATAGTGTTTCACACAAGCTACGCAGTGTAAAACCCTAATAAATATTATAACACTACACAAGTTTTATGGATAACAATCACTATATTATATACATATAGGAGTTAAACAAGATTTCTCTGGTTGTTATTAAGCATACAAAATAATAAATATCACCTAAGATTTACATTTACACTTTTTAGCGCCTCAATAGCCCATTCCGGGTAATTTTTATTGGGAAACATGGTAGTAAAAAAAGTCTGTATAAATTTAGGAAATTTGTCTTCTAAGATACTTTCTCTTATTCTTTTCATTAGCCGTAGCTGAAATAAATAAAATAGACAATGGTTCATGACTGAATTGGCACAAGAAACAATAGTTTATGACAAATTTTGCACAAGGAACAATTTTGAAAGCAAATTCAGCATAAGAAACAAATGTTCATAAATTACAATAAATATAGGTAGCCAGGCAACAAAACATACGCCCACAGAAGCTAAATCATCCGGGCAGTCAACAAGGGTTGTCGCATGTTTTTACTTTTTTCGGTAATGAAACATTTGTAATACACTAAAATCTGATTAAGAGTAACAACTCATTATGTAATTATCAGAAAATCATTAGAATTTGTTTGCTTTTTATACGCCCACATTGAAATGTGGTCGTATATTGTCCTCGCCCCCGTCCGCCCGGTGTTTAAGGTCATAATACGAAGAAGCCCATTGATTTTCAGCGATTTCCGATGATTAGTGCCAGAGTTATGGCCCTTGATCACTTCAAAAAATCTTGTGGACGCTCTAAATGCCAAAGTTAATATCCAATTGACTTTAAATATATACACAGTGTTTAAGGTCATAAGACGAATAAGCCTATTGATTTTCAACGATTCCGATAATTAGTGCCTCAGTTATGGCCCTTGATCACATCAAAAAATCCTGTGGACGCTCTAGAGGCCAAAGTTAATATCTGATTGACTTTAAATTTACACACACTGTTCAAGGTCATCAGACAAAGAAGCCTATTGATTTTCAGTGATTTCAAATAATTACTTCCAGAGTTATCTCCCTTGATCACTTCAAAAATCCTTGTGACACTATATAGGTCAAACTTATCATTCGATCGACTTTTTTTGACGTGGTCAAGGGTCATAACTCTGGCAGTAATTATTGGAAATCGCTGAAAATCAATAGTCTTATGAATTTTAACACTGTGTATAAATTTATAGTCAATTGGATATTAATTTTGGCCTGGTAGAGCATCCACAAGATTTTTTGAAGTGATCAAGGGCCATAACTCTGGCACTAATTATCGGAAATCGTTGAAAATCTATAGGCTTCTTCGTTATGACCTTAAACACTGTGTATAAATCTAAAGTCAATTGGATATTAACTTTGGCCTCTAGAGCGTCCACAAGAGTTTTTGAAGTGATCAAGGGCCATAACTCTGGCACTAATTATCGGATATTAACTTTAGACGGGGGCAACGACAATATATGATCACATTTCAATGGGGGCATATAAAAAACAACAATGCAGGCAATTTATGGATAGTTTTATATAATCATGTTCCAACTGTACCATTGTGTACACTACTCTTTTCCCACCATCAAAGCATATCTACAGAAAAAATAGTCAACAAAAAAATCATTGCTCAGAGTTTGTTTTATTAAAAACTAATAAAAGAGAATAATATTTTACCTGATAAGCTACATTATGTACTGTAACTAGAGAACAAGCAACTGTTTCGTTAGTAACCATAGTATGTAGATATGCTCGAGTGTATGATTTACATGTAGAACACTGACAGTTCTTGTCTATTGGTTGAAAATCTTCACTAAAATTTTTATTCTTTAGATTCAATAAACCTGTATCAACTAAAGCACTGCCAAACCTCTGAAAGACATTTTCACACCTTTTATAGTTAACATACACCCAAAAATTTATTAGAGTTTTTTTTTTTATTATTATTTCAAATTTTCAAACAAATGCCTGCAAATAACTAGCATAATAGCATTCAGATTAAATTTTTATACATTTGTCACTGTTATCCATGATGAATATGTCCAAGCATGATATATAAAGAATAAATAAATACTTACTGCTGTGCGTGTTGGATACACACAATCAAACATATCGCATCCAAGGGCCACACAAACAACCAAATCAACTGCAAATCTTAAAATATAGAACAGAATAGTGTAGGGTTTAATATCTCCTCAACACTAAACACTTTACTAAAGCCAAAATAGATATTGTCTAACTTTGGATATATTTAGCCTTTTGCCCCTCTCACGGGTGTTACATCAACACCCTTGTCTATATACTATCCCTTCTTTGTTATGACAAGTAACAATGTTACAAACCAACCCAAGGCATCCTAGTTAGCAAAATTATGGACACTAGCACTTCAATCTATACGATCAGTACAACCCCGGTAAGCGAGCTAGCGACCCCGGTAACAAATTTGGCACCCCGCCATTTTGTCAAACCTCTGTACAAACCCCGGTAAGCGAGCTGCCGACCCCGGTAAAATATTCGCAAACCCCGCCAAGGGGTTAACCCCGGTAACCCTGCCAATTAGTAACCATAGAAACCCCACCGGGGTTTCGGAATAGTATAAATAAAAACGCCCAACACGTGAGTCCTATCAGTCCAGTCTGATGAGTTCAATACGAACGAAACTAGTCACTGACATTAGGGATAACCAGGTCTTCATAGCCACCATTATCTCTAATTTTATTTGGTTGATGGTTGGGTGTCTAATACAAGGGAATTATATGATGACACAGTGAGTAAGGCACTGGCTCACTAAGTATAAGGACGTTGGTGTCGGCCAATTATATTGCGCTGTGTTTTTCCAGAGGTGCAGGACAGTGAGTCTGGCTACAAAAGAGTGTCTAGTTCATTATGTCCTACTCCCAGTGTGATATGAAGGAAATTTTTGGACAGCGGCCAATTCTGTCTACTCTTATATCAAATTCCTACTGCTAAGGGATCTTTTAAGTGCATGCCAAGCTAAACAGGACATCAGTTTTTTGCCCCATCTGAATGACTATCCATTGTCCCTTGCCAGGCCCTCCGTCCTGAACCACTGACAAGGGGGAACCACACCATAACACACCGGAAATCACGGCAAACACAGGAACTGAACACGGATCCTCAGGGTTAATCAGCCGGTGTCTTATTCACTGAGCCTCTGTGGCTCCCATTAGACAAATTACTGCCACTCTATTTAACAGATTGATCAATAACAAAAAACAAACAGACCCTACCCCTTGGGTAAGAACTGTACTTTGACTAACACCCACCATTAAAAGTATTTCATTTTAGGGACAAATTGTCCTAAACTAAGGCTAATGTTTGACCAAGCTTACCCTACACCCATCAAATATCGTGGTTTCTCATAAGGTAAATGATCTGTCGATAAGGTCACCATTTTCCAAAATAGACTTTTCTCCTCACCACCACTTAAACCTCCAACCGCAAACCCTGCCACATCACGTTTTGTTAATTCTAAAAAAAACAAGCCAACAGGGACACTGATATCCCTCGGCAAAATCCCAAAATAAATTTATCTTTTTTCTCGAGTACATGTAATGAGCATCCAAACTGATTATCTGACTTAGTCTTAGCAGAAAATGTTCATAATTGAACTCAGAAAGAGGTTTGAAGTACCTGGTAGTGAAAGTATACAAGGAGTTTCATCACTCTACATCAATTAGAATCAAAGTTATCTTGTCCCAAAGCATCAACCAATGAAATTGCTGAGCTTTAGCGGAAAATTTTAATGCACCTAATGAACATCTAAACCAAGTTTAAACATTCTAACACAATTAAAAGCAGAATTATGTTCCAAAGTCTTGACTAAAAAGCGGGGGCAACAAAATATCAAGAAATTATTGCTGAAGTAATTATGTGATCAGACATATGGTCACATAAGGTCATACTCCGTGCAGTGTTTTGTTCATTAGAGCTAATCCCACTACTCACTGCTGTACAGAGCGAAATTCTTGTGCTAAATTATGATTGGTCAGTAGTCCCATTACCAACCAGTAGCTGACAGCGTTACCTTTAAAACAAAGCACCAAATTGGACCAAACATGTTTACATAACGTTACGTCATGGCTCACGATTTTATTATGCCCAATTAACAAGTGCATAGCAGATTATTGCAGTAAAACTAATTGCATGACAAACGAGGCTATCAAATCGATTAAAATGTAAACAATATTGTTTGGAAACGAACATACTTTCACCGTTTTTAATACCTTAAATCACTATCCAAAGTTTTAGGAAAGACCCAGATTAAACGAAGGACTGTCATGTTGCTGTACTCAAGAGATAGCTTTGATTGAATGGGAAGAATAGACACACTCCCACTAAAGTTCAAGAATCAGAAGCTAATCCAGCAATGGCCAGAGAGGGATTTCTGCTTCAGGAATACGACATAAAGTTTGTAATTGAAATGACTTCGTTCCTTGCATAAATGGGACACAAGTTTACTGGCTATAGAATGTATTTTTATAACAGCTGAGTACCATATTCATTTACTCTCTTGGTACTCCTATCGACAAAGAACGTATTTTAGAACAGCTGAGTAAGTACCAAGTTAAACCACAAGAACAGCCAGTTCTAAATGGAATTTCTCAAAATTTAATTTTAATACTTAGTTTTACAACTAAAGATACTTGATTTATAAAGGCATTATTTATATTATATATATTTTGACCTGACAATTAAAACATAACCATACTTACCAATTGCACATTGTTTCCGTAGTTGAGAATCTAAACCCCCTTGAACAATAGGAAATATACATTGTTCTTTGGGTCTCTTATTAGCTTTCAGACATCTATCTAACCATCTTATAGTTCTAGAATATAAATTATATTGAATTAGTACGATTTTAAACCATTATTAGTGCAAAAGTGAATGCACATATTAAGATTGTCCAACCATTGTTCATTATTTGTAATGTTCTGACAACTTGACTGACCAAATTACTACTGTCAATTTGAATATAACATATCACTGGCATGGTAGTTTTAGCACATAATACGAAATTCATAACTGATCTGCTTGTTGCACCACATATGGTCTTCAACAAATGACTTCACTGACATTTTGGTTGCACCATATCATTCACAAGGTCACTGGTGGTTGCATAATATTGCTAACATGGTGGTATCAGCCCACCTATCCACATGGTCACTGGTTATTGTACAATATCACTGACAAGATGGTTATGGCAGATAACTGATGGTTATAATCAGTTGCACCACATCAATCTCATGTTGCTCATGATTGCAGCAAACATGTACATGAATCACTGACACGGTGGTTCCAGCAGTTAAGTCCCATAGTCACCACAAGAGATGGTGTATGCACTACATACATGTACTAGCATATGTATACTATGAGATGCTCGATTGTCAGTCTGGAACATCTGAAAATTGTCAGAATTGCAATAGAGTGATGTGGAATACAGTCAGGTCACAGATCTGTCAGTCCAAACAACAGAACTGGTGTGAGTAGAATCCTGACATTCAATCGAGCATCCCGCCTAGATTTATTACACTGATAAAGCTGCACCACTCAACTGAAATGCATCTTTACTAGGGCTGGGTATCGATAGTGATTTTTACCATCGATAATCGGCAGTGAAATGTCGGTCGATAATCGATAATATCGAAAACAAACATATTTTCACGGTCGTCATATCAAGACCGGAAACAGTGTAAGTTCAAAGTTCAAAACCATACGAAGTTGCGAAAGATCGTTTGCTCCTGTCTAAAACCCAAAGTGTTTCCACACATCACTTTTAGCTTTACCGGGAAAATCAACAAGCGTTTTGTCGTCCATGTGTGCTATTTATTGTACCGGGTACTCTATTACTGAGGCACACGTACAGAAATAGTGAACTGTACAGACGAATTCTGAAGCCTGCAAAGGGATATAACTCTAACTTTATTTACACATCCGGGTATCTCCGATTTAGAGATAGTCAACAATAATTTCTTCAACACTAAAGTAACGTTTCAATGAGAGTGAATTTATGAAAATGGCTGTTCAATAAGCAGTCACAATTTTGTTATGTGTTACATTGATACTTGATAGTAATTAAAGTGAGCGGTGTATTATGATTAACTGAAAGAAAACATTGACACTTCAGACGCAAGATAAATATACGAAGAGCGATAATCCATAGTAACCCACCGCTATCGATAGTGCTTATCTGGGTCGTCCAATTGATACTATCGATTTATATCGATATTTTACCCAGCCCTAATCTTTACCTGTGGTACACACTCCCGATCTTTATCCTTTCGACACAAATAATATAAGTCTCTCAATCAACTGCAATAATTAAAACTCAAGCAGTCGCCATGCAAGATACACCCATATTTTGCAAAAGATGGACAGAGAGCAGGGAAAATCAATAGGGCTTGTCCTCTCATTGTCTCAATGCTTCACATCGAATTTGAAAAAAATAAATCAGTTCAAAAGCGATTCAAGATTTACCATTATAATTTAGTCCTACATACATCTGCTGACAAAGCCTCAGTTTTTAAAGTAGTATTATTTATCAAGGCTATTGAATAGTGGTAGGGAACCAGCGCAAATTGTGGACAATGAACAATGATCAAAATATATATTGTTTAATATGTTTGTTTTCGTACAATCGGGGACCATAATCCATGAAGTTATGGTCCAATACAGTAAAAGACAGAGTTTTTTGGGATGTAAACATGTATGTAAACAATATGTGGGCATATAGAAATGAAAGATAGGTTGCCAGGCAACGAAACATACGCCCACAGCAGCTAAATCGTCCGGGCAGTCAACAAGGGTTGTCGCATATTTTTACTTTTTTTGCTAATGAAACATTTGTAATACACTAAAAACTGATTAAGAGTAACAACTCATTATGTAATTATCAGAAAATCATTAGAATTTGATTGCTTTTTATAAAGTGTTACCCCACACTAACAATTAGTATATACATGAAACATTTAATATCATGGATTTAGCTGTTCAGTTATTAAAATTCGTTGAAAATCAAAATACTTGTTCGTTTCAACACCTTAAACTCTGTGTATCAATCTAAAGTCAATCGGATGATAAGTTTAGCCTCTATAGCGTAACAAGATTTTTTGAAGTCATCAAGGGAGATAACTCTGGCAATAATTATTTTCAATCTCTGAAAATCAATAGGCTTCTTCGTCTCATGACCCTAAACACTGTGTGTTAATTTAAAGTCGATCGGATATTAACTTTGGCCTCTAGAGCTTCCACAGGATTTTTTTCGAAGTGATCAAGGGCCATAACTCTTGCAGCAATTATTGAAAATCACCGAAAATCGATAGACGACTTAGTCTCATGACTGTAAACACTATGTATAAATTTGAAGTCAATCGGATATTAACTTTGACCTCTAGAGCATCCACTGTGTATAAATTTAAAGTCAATCGGATATTAACTTTGGCCTCTACAGCGTCCGCAGGATTTTTTGAAGTGATCAAGGGACATAACTCTGGCACTAATTATCGGGAATTGCTGAAAATCAATAGGATTCTTTGTCTCATGACCTTAAACACTGTGTATAAATTTAAAGTAAATCGGATATTAACTTTGGCTTCTAGAGCGTCCACAAGATTTTCTGAAGTGATCAAGGGCTATAACTCTGGCACTAATTATCGGAAATCGCTGAAAATCAATAGACTTCTTTGTCTCATGACCTTAAACACTGTGTATAAATTTAAAGTCAATTGGATATTAACTTTGGCCTCTAGAGCGTCCACAAGATATTTTCAAGTGTTCAGGGGCCATAACTCTGGCACTAATTATCGGAAATCGCTGAAAATCAATAGGCTTCTTCGTCTCATGACCTTAAACACTGTGTATAAATTTAAAGTCAATCGGATATTAACTTTGGCCTCTAGAGCGTCCAAAAGATATTTTGAAGTGATCAAGGGCCATAACTCTGGTAGTTATTATCGAAAATCGCTGAAAAACAATAGGCTTCTTCGTCTCATGACCTTAAACACTGTGTATAAATTTAAAGTCAATCGGATATTAAATTTAGTCTGTAGAGCGCCCACAAGCAATTGTGGACGCCGGACCGACGGACGGACCGACGGACAAACAGACAGACGGGGGCGACGACAATATACGACCACATTTCAATGTGGGCGTATAAAAAGCGAGCTAACCTGTGCATTGCTTCTTCAACACGGGGACCTGTAGTAGTACTGTGAACTACATCATCTAACTGCATCATTATATCAGCACCTGAAATAGATTTTGGAATATTTTAATAATCAAAGGTATATATTATATATTCTACTCAATCAGGGAGTTGAGTAGACCAAACATTCTTTGGTATTATACCACACATTTTGTTTCCAAGTTTGCAATTAGATTTTTAATTCTCTCACATTATTATGGTCTGACCCCCACCCCCTGTCAAATTCCTTGTTGACCAAAATTCATTGCATCTTTTCCTTGGTCTTTATCCACCACAATTAATAAGACACTTCGAACAACACCAAATAGAAAGGTAGGATCAAATATACGGTGTTTAATTTTCTCACCTATAGCATTTTGTATTTCTATAGATTTTTCTGGTGTTAGCATCATAATAGATCCATCATGTGGTGATTCAAATTGTACACCGTCTTCGGTTATTTCAGCTAATTTTAATAATGATACCATCTGAAACCCTCCACTATCCTACAAAACATAGCAACAACAATATATTAGTTGCTTATTCAACAGGTGAAAACTTTGAAAATGAAAAATATATCTATTCTTTGAGACTAAAACAAGATTGTTTATTTTTCTGTATAACTGTCTTGAACTCAACTCTTGTTAATACCATCACGCATTAAAATGCTGACAGTACTGCATGGTTTATATGTCAGCTGTATCCGATTTTAAAGAATGTACTATACATGTACATTAATTTGACAGGCTGTGCAGCTAATTTTTTATATTCTATATATAATAATTAATACATGTATAAAATGATGCAGATTAAAAATATGGTCAATCCTATGCCATCAAATTGTGGCTAGAGATTGACCTTACACCTAGTATTGGTTCCCGGTGAGAACCGGACTCTAAAATTGCTTGTTGTTTCTTTAATTTTTTCATTAAAGTTGTTAAAACTTCTTATTTTCTTACTAAAACGCTCCTTTACATTTTACACACATGCACATGGAGTGACACGCAACCATTTAGCAGTAAAAAGTTGTCCATGTACATGTAAAACTTACTTGAAGGACCTGTTACAGAACGTACAAGGATGAGTAGTAAGACTCATGTTACAGCTGAACTACTGTGTCTTTGATATAGAAACCTACCGGGGGATGGGGGAGGGGTGGCACCAAAAACTCAAATTGATTAAAATACATGTAGGCCCTGCAGATCCTATTTCATTTAGTTTTTAAAGTTTAAAATTTCGTTTTACTTGTCTCTACTACATTAGGATCTGAAATGAGGGGTCAGCCAATCAAATTGTCTGTCAAATCGAGGGTTTGACCTTTTTTGTGCAGAATTGTGGGTAGGCATTATCAACGATAGAAATCAAAACAAAGCAATAACGATTCTAATTGGTTAATCAAATGACTGAGGTTATTGGGTCGAATCTCTAATGTTTGACATCTGAACTTGCTGAACGTGACCTCCCACTATAACTTGTTAGATCTACATGTAGTGTAGGCCATCGAAATTATAAAAACCGAAACAAATTATAGATCTGAATTTCAGTTAGATTGCCAAAAACTACACAGGTGAATTACACAAATGCTAGAAATTCCATTTACTGTTAAAAGTGATCTCTTCCATCCCATAAACTTGTGTAGACCTCCTGCTTCCTCTAATAATTCAGGACCCTGGAACAAATTAAAATTAAGTCTATTTTAATTTTGTCAGAGTTCAGAGAAAAAAGTATCACGGCATAAAAAACACAAACACTGTCGATTTATTTCTATATTGTTTACTATTCATTACTACATAGGACCTTGTTAACCGTATTCCACTTTTCTTTCATGTAGCAAATTGTGCACAATACGTGAATGACATGTGTCAAAAATGCACGATACTAGATCTTTCCGATCTGTGAAATTCTAACCTAAACCCTTCAAAATAGTTTTAGATCAACCTAACCCGAACCCTAACCCTTCAGAATAGTTTTAGATAAACCTAACCCGAACCCTAACCCTGCGTCAAAAATAGTAAATAATCGAACTGTTAGTCGATATGCTACTTTTAGTTTTTATGGAAATCCCTATGACGTCATTTCAGTTCTTACTGGACGATGACCAAGATGATAAGTATTCCCCAGCATAATTCTGCAATCCAGTTCATCTAATTGATCTAATAGGAGACCTTTCAGCGTTCCCTGTGTTCCCACTGGCATGAATACTGGTGTCTCTACGACAGAATGTGGCAATGTAAAAAGGCATGTTCGAGCTTTAGTCGTTGAACATTCAGCTAATATTTTGAGCGAAAACACATGTTTTGCTTTGGCGGCCATGTTCGGGGTACTTCCCTTTCTACCCAATCAAAATTGATTCTTTTAACAGGAAGTAAACGAAAGAATAGCTGTGCGCAGGTGCTTATGTCAAGTCTAAAAATGGCAGGTGCTCCGTCGACGCACCCAAATGGTCCAATTCCCTCGGGAAAAGATGGTACCGACAACGATATTGAATGGTCTGCTATATCATTGACGCATGTAGAATACCCTAAAGGTACAATACATATTGCACACTATATGTAAACAAAGCCCGAGGTGATATGTAAACATGACACGTGCAAACCTTTTTTTTTTGTATTATTATTATGATGAATGGAATGAAGTGCCAACTTCACATAAATTTGATGAATGGTATATCAAGCTCCTTGCCACTAGATTTTAGACAGAAATTTGAAGTAGTGTATACATTCATATTTTTTACAGTAATTTCAAAAACAGAATTATGGTCTAAAATCTCTATTGATTGGCATTAACAGCATTAGGTTACAATAAGTCAAGTTTATGGCATAATGTATGAATTTAATATTGAATGTTTGTCTTCAGAATAAGGGGGGGGGGGGCGAATTTTTAAAAATTGACTCAAGTTATGTTAATAGCTCAAAAAAAAAAGATTCCTTTAGGATAAATCTTTAGAATCAAAATTTTCAACATTTATATCCTGGTTTAGACAGTAGTTAACATTAATAAATAATAGACTCATCAATAATTTCCTTGTCTGAAATAGATATATGTGCATGCCCAAATTTATAAGTGACAAGTGTTAGATTTACTTTTAAGTGTCTGATTCTTTCTTAGTTCAGCTCTGAAAGTAAGTCTCATTACACTCGCCCTGTATACATTCAGAAACCACCCTATCGATGTTAATTTTAGTGGGTAACTTTTTACTGCTAAATGGTTGCATGTCAGTTCCTGTGAACTATAGGGTAATGCACAAATTTACGTAACTCGGCCTTATAATATAAGACAAAATGAAATTTAGGTAAGCAAGTGAAAAAAAATTAGAAATTTTGAAAAGAATTGATGTTGCAATGCAATAAATAATTGACGATTCTCAACTTTTCAAAGATACCAATTTTTTCCCTCTTGAGTTATGTAAATTGGTGTGTTACCTTATAGTTAGATATGTCTTCTGCCAAGCTGTTTCGCCAAAGGGGACATATTTTTAACAGCATGTTGTTTTGCGCATACTGACTCTTAGCAAGGTCTTATTATCTCAATAAAATGTTCCTTTACATTGTACAAGCGTTCATAGTAACTGACACACAAACTTACTGGGCAAGTCTAATGAGACTTACATCTGAACTAATTCTTTCCCTGGCCTCTTTACTATTGTAATTTTTGATGACTAGAGGATAGTCAAAATTTCTGAATTTTCAAACGTTCAGAACTATTTGAGGCGACTTTTTACTAATATTCCCTACATTCTACGCTGTTGAGAAACTTATCATTTGTCTTTTGCAATTCCCAACCTGTCTACTACCAAAGTTGTTTACAAAACCACAGAACCTTCAGGGGTTTGGAAAATACAGAGCAAAATTGTTCTGAGTCCTGCTTTGCGGGTTGCCCATAAAATAACCATTAAAAAAAGCTGGGTGGAAGAGTCAGACTTATAAGACTATGTATTGTTGATTAACTGCATCTATGCACAGTGGTATAGCCAGGATTTTTTTTCTAATGGCTTTGCGCAAAGTGTGACACAATTACAAATATGGTCAAATCCTTAAGCTCTTAGATTCTTAGATAAAGCCCTAACCTAGGTGATTATACCACCCTACTGATACGCATTTATAGCCTGGACAACAGGAATTAAGTGTCTTATTTTTTAAAAATGGTAATTGAATTTGACTAACTGAATTTTGTCATTGAAATAAGAAAACTTGAAGGGCTCATATCATTGCATGTGAGTTCAACTTGTACCTGGCATGTATCTTTATTGATAAAGAAATTGTTTATTTAGTTTCACTATAATATTTTGAACGTCATCTACTTGCAGGTGACTTAATTGGTAAATTGTTAGCTTGGTTCAGTCTTCTACCTGTGTTTATTTTCGTTGGTTTTGTAACATTGATATTATTTAGACGAGAACTTCATACTGTAAGTATTTTGTTACATAGACCGGTTTAAATTGAAAACATCACCATACCAACCACACCAATTAGTGCCCAACTGATGCTAAACATTTGGCTTACTTATGTACATGCACGACAATCGGAAACATTAGTGGTTTTGAATCACCCATTGACAAAAAAGCCACCCAAACAATGCATTGGAAATATTGCTCCCTTTCCATTTCTCCCTTATCAGGTCACTGATACAACTGAACAGAGAATTTAATAAATGAGTAAATAAATGTGTTTTGTCTTACGACAACCTGGCTATCATTTCAGAGGAGCTCCATATTTAGTACCAGTTGGATTATTTCTTTATATTTTGGGATTTGATTACATACTTGAACCCAGTTGAAGGATACTGTGAAATCTTGGGACTATTCCACTCATTTTATATTACAGTTCAAGAAGTCATTGAATTCACACAGTGTTCGGATGTTATTATAATGAATGTGAAGGCAGTAAATTTGGGCTGAAAGAATTTCTACTTGCAGAATTTCTTCTTTCAGCAATGAGAAACTAGCCAGGGGTATATGTAATCTCCTACGTATATATCATTTCAATGTTTATTTTTATATTTTTTTTTCAGATGTGTTATTTATTAGGAATGATAGTAAATGAATTTATAAACTGGGTTTTAAAACATTTAATAAGGGAACCAAGACCTTCTGTACGAGGTAAGCACACAATTCTAAACATTTTAACATATTTGGCTACTAAAATGCAGCTAAATTATATAGCGAAAAAAAGAGAAGATATGGATAAATATACTGAAAAGAGCTTGACTTTTTGAATTTACAACAAAATGAATTATTGGGTTGGTCTGATGTGTTATTTCGATTAGGGATGGAACAAGTTTTAAACACATATGTGTATTGTGTGGACAGTGTAACTTAAAATTGGTTATATCTCCATAATCACTTAAAATTTTTCAATGAAGGTAGGCTGTCATCCCTCAAAAGAAATCAACGTATAAAACGCCATGAAATCAATGGTTTTATATTTTGAACCCAAATCTTATTGTTTTGAATAACATTTTGTGCATATATTTTAATGTTATTTTCCTCATCAGTCAATATTGTTGAATTCCCAAACGCTCTTGACAAAACAGACATGATGAAGACATTTTAAAGATGCTGTGGATTTTAAATGAGTGAAATTGAATGTTTAAAGACATTAACATACATACTATTTTCTCTGTTTCAGATAAAGAGGGGTTATACTGTGAATATGGCATGCCATCAAGTCATGCACAATTTATGTGGTTTTTTAGTATGTATATAACATTCTTCCTGTATATTAGGTAAGTTGTTTCAATAAATCAATGGAAAAATGACATTATTGTGATAAAGAAGTAAGGTTGCAACGATACTGAAAAAAATTATTGCGATATATCACGATATTGTTAAAAAAAATTATCGCGATATCATCGATTATCATCTGGAGTAAATTATCGCGATAATTAGAATTATCGTGGTTCAAAAATTCATTATCATGATGATTACTGATGTGAAATTTACATAAGTATGGTGTAACAGGTATATAAATGGATTATGTATCAAGTATATATCTGTTGGCTATTTAGCATTGTATGTGAGTTGCATTGATAGAAGTATAACCTTGAGTAAGTAATAGTTATTAGCACACTTTCCAAGGTGTATCGGTGAATATCAGGACAGTTTTGGTCGTGGGCCGCCTCGGCTGAGCCCCCGACCAAAACTGTCCTGATATTCACCGATACACCTTGGAAAGGTGCTAATAAGTTACTTACATCACATTTCTATCGAGTATTGTGAAGCAAAATGTGAAAAATAGTATTTATTATCGAGTCGTTTCAACCGAAAAGTGACAAATAATTTCAGCTCTTTTATTTATCCCTTTCTGTGCCTCAGGTTACATTTCATGGTAGTATTTACACGTGCGTCTTGTTGTGAAACCCGAGTGTGAAACAGCCACGTGTTTGTTTAGACCACATCGTCAAAACAATTTGTCTATGGCGTAGAGGACTGCGATGATATTAAATGTAGTGTAAAGGAAATTCGAAACGTGGGTCGTTCCTGGTGACAGTATGCATCGGCGCATAGTTCGTCCGTTGAAATTTAATTGTAATGAAATTTATAACTTTCTAGGCGTTTTTTTTATATCCTGCTTATTTTCAAGGCTTGTGAAGTGTCTAGCAAGAGAATCACAATTAGTTAAAATAATTATTCAATATTCTCATTTATATGTTTTGCATAATAAATCAAACCAAATTATGGAGTAGATGCCAATTGATATGTGTAATAATTGTTTTTTGTAATATGTTGTTATGTTGATTTTATGTCATTGCGTATATTTTTGCACTGCCATGGAGTTCCTACCGGTTTGTTTTGTTACTATGATTTTGATTAGTCTCATGTACCTTAGCCGAGTGCAGTATGAAACAAGTAGTTATCATTGCGATCTGGGTCGGACTAAACGTCCGCTTCTTATTGCTTGATAAGTTTCTTAAACGGTATGAAAGTATCCGTGTATCAGAAATGAACAGTACTCTTTTTAAAAAGTGTACTGTTCATTTCTGATACACGGATACTTTTACGCATGTATTGGAAATGAACAGGACAGTTTCATCAAAGGTTGCCATTGGCAACGAGTAGAAGTGGGATGTAAGAATATTCATGCAGGTATCGTGAACACAATTCTATTCTAATCAGCTGGCTTAGTTCGCAACTGATGCCAAAGGTTTGACGTATTTCCACCGGACGTTTAAATTTCCTTCTAACACACTTTACACATTGCCACGTCCTTGGAATTTGTGTTTTTCAAACTAAAATATTCCCACGCCACAGAAGATGTGTTCTTTTTCATCTTTTGGCACTTGCGGTATTGAACTATCACCGGGAACATTGGCATTTTTGATCTGGGATGCCTCAGAAGAAGCCATATATGTTATTAAAAGAATAAGGAAATATTATCCCGGCGGCTTTTCTATGTACGTTATCAATGTAATTGTCAACAGACTGGGTAATCAAAGATAAACCACCACTTCCGTTACTATGGCGACGTATATTGTCGCGTGCATCATTCCTAGTCTGTCATAATTATTAATATTGTGGATGCTGTTGCCTACACGTGGAAAATTATGATTACTAATAAACTATTATTCAGTGAAATGTAGCCTACTTAAAAAATACATGAGGTGAACTAGTAGTGACAGTCGACCCCTGGCGTTAAAAACTGATGTCTGTTGTGCACAATGGAAAAGATCTCGTTCGTCGGCACTAGTTGAAGTTTGATTTCTTCTCCATTTTTCGAGTATTTTGAACGGATTTTAAGTGAATTATGACTTATAATTTCAATATCGCGATTTTTTATAAAATTATCGCGTATATCGCGATAAGGCGATATTTGAGATTTCAGACGATAATTTTATTCCCATTACTTTAAAATTATTGACGAATTATCAATTGGCATAAGTCAGATGGAAAATAACAAAGTACTGTTATATCTCTACAACATTTATTTTCTCGATTTAATTACTTACAATTATTTTTATACGCCCACATTTTCATGTGGACGTATTATGTCGTCGCCCCTGCCCGTCAAGACGTCCGTCCGTCCGTCCGTCCGTCCGTCCGTCCACAATTTGTTTGTGGACTCTCTACAGGTCACAATTCTTATCCGATTTTGACGAAACTTGAAATATAGGTTTATCCCCAAAAGATCTCGGCTGCTTTCGATATTGGCATGTATCGGATCAAAACTTCATGGATTATGGCCCCTGATTGTACGAAAAATCACGTTTTTAGCTTGTGGACCCTATAGAGGTCACAATTTTGAACCGATTTTGATGAAACTTGACATGCATGTTTGTAACCCAAAGATCTTGGTTCCTTTCGATATTTGCGGCTATCGGAATGTAATTTCCTGAATTATGGCCCTGATTGTCCGAAAAATCACCCTTTTTAGCTTGTGGTCCCTCTGGAGGTCACAATTATTATTCGATTTAAAAAACCATTTGATTATATCACCGTTACACCCTAAGGAAGGTTGAGTTCGAATTTCGGGAAAATCGGACGAAAATTGCCATACAAAATGGCCGCCGTTTGTACGCGAATACTGTTAAAAAATGGTATATCAAGGTTGTGGACCCTGTGGAGGTCACAATTTTGATTCGATTTTGATGAAACTTGAAATTCATGGTTATAACCCAAAGATCTTGCTTCCTTTCGATATTTACGCATATCGGATCGTAACTTCCCGAATTATGGCCCCTGATTATACGCAAAATCGCCTTTTTTTTAGCTTGGAGGTCACAATTATTATTCGATTTAAAAAAACGTTTGATTATATTACCGTCACACCCTAAGGAAGGATGAGTTTGAATTTCGGGAAAATCGGACGAAAATTGCCATACAAAATGGCCGCCGTTTGTACGCGAATACTGTTAAAAAATGGTATATCAAGGTTGTGGTTGTGGACCCTGTGGAGGTCACAATTTTGATTCGATTTTGATGAAATTTAAAATTCATGGTTATAACCCAAAGATCTTGCTTCCTTTCGATATTTGCGCATATCGGATCGTAACTTCCTGAATTATGGCCCCTGATTATACGGAAAATCGCCTTTTTTTTAGCTTGGAGGTCACAATTATTATCCGATTTAAAAAAACGTTTGATTATATTACCGTTACACCGTAAGGAAGGTTGAGTTCGAATTTCGGAAAAATCAGACCAAAATTGCCATACAAAATGGCCGCCGTTTGTATGCGAATACTGTTAAAAAATGGTATATCAAGGTTGTTGACCCTGTAAAGGTCACAATTTTAATTCGATTTTGATGAAACTTGAAATTCATCGTTATAACCCAAAGATCTTGGTTCTTTTCAATATTTGCGCATATCGGATCGTAACTTCCTGAATTATGGCCCCTGGTTATACGCAAAATCCCCCTTTCTTTAGCTTGTGGTCCCTCTGGAGGTCACAATTATTATCCAATTTAAAAAAACGTTTGATTATATCACCGTTACACTGTAAGGAAGGTTGAGTTTGAATTTCGGGAAAATCGGACCAAAATTGACAGACAAAATGGCCGCCGTTTGTACGCGAATACTGTTAAAAAAATGATATATCAAGGTTGTGGACCCTGTATAGGTCACAATTTTAATTCAATTTTGATGAGGAAGGTTGAGTTCTTATTTCGTGAAAATCGTACCAAAATTGCTGGACGAAATGGTCCCCGTTTGTACGCGAATAGTGTAAAAATATGGTATATCATGGTTGTGGACTCGCTACAGGTCACAATTCTTATCCGATTTTGATGAAAAGTCACATTTCTAGGTTGTGTACCGTCACACCATAATCATTGTCGGTTTCGAGTTTCATTAATATCAGACTGGAACTGACCAACTAAATGGCTGGTCCCAATACAGTATGAAATACAGGACTTAAAGATGTAGGAAAAATCACTTTCGGTATTGCTTGTTCTCTGTCCATCTCTCGAAAATGTGGGCGTATCCTGCCTGGCAGTGCCAGCCTATCTTTATTCAATTTGTGAAATCTGTAACAAACAAACAAAAAACAAAATAATCTGTTGCCAAGCTTTCATCAAAATAAATGCTTGTTTTTGTTCGTTATATTGGATGGAAATATAGTAACGTTATCAATAACTGGATGGAAAATAACGTTATCAAGAATGTAATGGATGGAAAATAACGTTATCAAAAATGTAATGGATGGAAAATAACGTTATCAAAAATGTAATGGATGGAAAATAACGTGATCAAAATGTGACGGATGGAAAATAGCGTTATCAAAAATTCTAATGATTGAAATCACATCTGGAAGAACTCGAAACCCGGATGTTTGTATACATTCTGACTAGATGCACCAGCTTCGGACATCGATCGTTACTATTTTTAGAACCTGACGGAATTTGAAAACATGAGGAATTGATAGATTTATCAATGTCTGTTTTTGTTCTCTGTATTTTCTTCAATGACAAGTCTTATTCGCTTCCGTTTTTTCGAAAAACTGTTCCCCATGAGGAGATACCAAAAGTTTTGGAATGTATTTTATCCGAAGTCAACGTTATGTGTTTACAGATGGAATAAATTTTACGTGACGTTCAACATTTTGTTACAGCAAAAATAACATGGAAAGGAGGATTAAATACAGAATTGATTGGTGTAAGAAATACTTTATGCCAAATTCTGCCAAATTTTACCAATTTGAGTGGTCTTATTGTAAACCATCGACACTTAGACACTATACAAAATGTTGAGCGTTAGAAAACTGAAGGAAAGATGTTGTTTATTTCTACAGTCCCTAGCGATTGTGGCGTTGTCCTAATTCAGCATTAATCATTATAGAACAATTTTATCCAAATAATTCAAACATACACCAAAGTTTTGTTGAAAATTCGAAGTCTTATCCAATAACTATTATTTTTCGGGAGTTAGACTCCATCCAAATTATGAGGGTTTCAATCTTTATTTTGAGAAAAAATAATATATAATTTCCATGCAGTTATTTAATATTGTCTTTTCTGTCTCCCCAACCATGTATCAATTAGAAACCATAACAAAAACATAACAAATATACATATAATTATTTTTATTTACAGCATGTCCAAGTTGATTATGTTTTGTCACTTTACTGTGTAAAGAGCCATATGTATTTATAGATTAGACCATGTCACACCGTAGTGGCATTCAGATGTCAGAGCTAAATATGACTATTGCAGATATTTCTTTAGGCCTGAAATGTTATTATATAAACTATTAATTAGACATTTAACAGAACAAGACAGTAATCAACTCTTAAAGGCATTGGAGTCAGGAATATACCAGTACCCTATTTATCACTATACACAAATCTAGTGATAACTGTGATAATTTGGCTAAAAATGAAGTAATTGAATGAAATTTTCAATATTTTCCTTTTTTATCATCTATTTTTGACCTTTTATAGCAAGAATGACCAACTCATTATTTGGGATGGAGGCAGGGGACATCAGTCTCACAGTTGGCTTATTACTCTTTATCATTAACAATGACAAACACCCTTTGTGTGTCACATCATCAAGGATATGTATGTTGTATTTTACAGAGTATATAAAAATTATAATTGGTCTGATGATCTATGGAAGTATATTGTTAGTTGTAGTTGTTTTATAATAGCTGGGATAGTTTCATATAGCAGGTATGGTAAATTAACGTTATTTATTTATAGAATTGACAAAATTTATATTCATCCAGATCGCATGACTCCACAAATGTGGTTCACTACAGGATCACTGTAATTATTTCGTAGACTGATGAAAAAATATAAGGGTAATATTTCCCTACGACACATGACTAAACAAATGTGGTTTACCTCCAGGATCACTTTAATTATTTCGTAGACCATTGAAAGAACAAAAGCGTAATGCACAAATATTGGGAGCGACATGTCGAAAAATCTTGTGAATCACAGACCTTTATTGCAAATGTGTCAATTCCACAGATGTTGTTGCAGTTACTTTAATATGACAGGACGATTTATCCAATACTACCTAATACCACTAAATACCACCTGACTACCATTCCAATATCACCACATTACCCAATACTACAACATAATGGCCCAAATGAGCATATTTTTCAAAAATCGTGAGATATAAGGCGGGAAATGTGATTACCGATGTCTGACTGTTCCATTTGCCTCCCTGTATAACTCGAGTCAAGCAAATAATAACCCAATACTACCAAATACTTGTCAAATACTACCAAATATTATAAAATACAAACCTAATATCGTCAATTAGCAGCACATCAGCAGTATAATAATTGCAATGAATATTCAATAATTTGCAGAAAATTGAAATATTTACGCAGCTTTCTCCCTTTAAAACAGATAAATAGTTAATCATCTTGTTGGGCTTTGCAGTTTGTTTTCGAGACGACGAAGTGAAAATAAGGAAAACAAAATGTAACAAAATATAACATAACATAAAATAAAAAGATTTTTAACAGAATTAATAAAAATTTATTTAAACATAAACAGCCAAACATCCAAATAGAAGATTGTTTAAAGGGTTGATTTGTTAATTTAAATGTCTTGTGGCCTACTGAAAAGTCTTCTTATGCCATATTTCTTCACATGGTCCTGTAAAAAATCATTTACGCATAATATGCCAGGAAAGCACACACATTTATCTTTATATTTGTCTTTTAATGACTTAATAATGCACTTCCTTTGTCTTTTAAATGATTCTGGTTCCAAAGTAAGCACCATTTAAAGATTTCCTCTTGACAAAATGTCACCAATGCTTCGAATATTGTCAAGATTGAACAAATTCTAGTTAGTCTAGGGTATTTATAAAGGGGGGACGATGTAGCGGTGACTTCATTACCACCTAAATGAATAGAAACAGTTTCCAGTTTTCTCCCACTGTTAAAGACCTCTATATGCGCAGGCGATTTATTGAAATATAGACTCGAAATGACCTAGTTTATGTCAAGTGGACGTTAAACCCAAATGAACATATGTAATGCACTACTCGTATATACATTCCACCTGACTTAACAATTAATCAACGGGATTAAGATCGTTGACAGGGTAATCAAAGAGACCGATAGAGCTGTAACAGGCCACAAGTGATAGTTTTGATGAAAAGAGAAGTGTCGCATCAAGCATTACATACTTGAAAGAACCATTGTAATATAAAGCCAGTCCTCGAAATTAAGAATTTTGTACCACGGCACAAAAAAATGAAAAATGCCGTGGCAGAATGGTACTGCTACGGCACCACGGCATTTTTTTATTTATTTCAAGATCAGTGCTTTTTTTCAACTATTCAAGATGGATAAAATTTATTTATTCACGTCACAAAATTTGACGCGAATCGGTTAGGTGTGGTCGTGCGAGCTCAAAAACGTGCGAACGATCTCCTGGTTACGCAAATTGAAATATCAGTTACGTTAACAAATTTATTCGCATTTGATATTTATACAAGATGACTTTGTGACACTGGTCTAAATAATTAATATTATACCATAAACTCAATTCATTCATTCTTCATTCTTGCCATTTCATTTCTCCATCTGTCTTACTGGTACTTTCACTTTGACAGATGAGGTATTTTTGACATCAGGTATTGACCAGTTGTAAGCAGGTTGATTTAAAAATGCCCCAAGTCTTAATTCTTTAAATGATAGTAGTGCCATAAATATTGAAACGTGTCATCTATATTTCCAAATAATTTACTACACCTGTTCCTTACACTTATATAGCCATGCTGTGCGGTGCCGGTGGTACAATGGCCCGTATGTATAGGTCGTCTTCTTTGACCCCCACATGGCATCGCTTGCCTGCCAATGTAAACGATTTTACTGTCCTGTCTATTTTAATATTATTTCATCACATCAAATTATTCTGTTTCCTTTTGAAACTTGGTTTGGTTTGTAGAGTGTCGAGGTTAGTAAATACTATTTATTTTGTCAATCAGTCGGTACATTGAGGCTATTATACCCTCCGTTACATAAGGCGTAGTAATTATAAACAAAGGATGTAAATCGGTTCAGGTCCATCGAATGT
Organism: Patella caerulea; assembly: GCA_036850965.1. Lineage (NCBI taxonomy): Eukaryota > Metazoa > Mollusca > Gastropoda > Patellidae > Patella > Patella caerulea. Next base: position 39,112,515 of record JAZGQO010000001.1, on the reverse strand, counting down.
GACAAATGATACAGTTGTCTGTTAAAAATACAAATGACGAGAATGGTAACATTGTTCATGCATTAGCCAGACTATTGGCAACAGTCCGTGTACATCTATGTCTATTTTAGTTTATTATAATCGTTGAAAAAAAAACCCACTGTAAACGGTACAGCATGAATATGCCTTCAGCACATGGGTTAAAAGTGTACCGGTATTCGGTAATTGCAATATATTTGTCAGACTTTCGTATACAAAATAATAAATTTACATGACGTTATTACACGGTCAATCGACATCCTCCTGGTATTATTCTATAACCGGTACATTTTGTCACTATAATTTTAAGGATCGTAAGATCTACCACGGCAAAAAAAAATGAATTATGCCGTGGCAGATGGGAGTTGCGTCGGCTTTTACCACGGCTTTGCCGTTTGCTGTGGTTAATTTCGAGCGCTGTAAAGCATCGTGCAGTAAGTAAATTATGAAATAACTTAATGGCGTTGTCATGTCTAAGATTCACACTAACTTTTCAAACTATTTCTCAGTGATACTTTAGTTCCTGTCTCCTTTTCCCCTAAAAATGAAAATCCTCAACCGGAAGAAACGTTCCATTCGCCAGATAGGTCAGGATATTCGATCAAAAGGAAGAAATGCCTGACCTTGGTTGATCTAAAATTAGTATCTGAGTTTGTTTTGAACGTCAGGGTAAATAATAGTAGCTTGGCTTTCATTGTTTGGGCATAGAAATATGCTTCTGTAGCCTTGTTTTGTTCATTTCTGGTACACAGCAACTGAACTGGGGTGAATTCCTTAAATCTTGAGTAACCCGTCTTTTTGATAGCTGCTAATAATGAAGAAATGGCTATTTGTTGTCCCCCGCCTTTCGAAGAAAGCAGGGGACTATTAAAATGGGTTCGTCCGTCTGTCTGTCTGTCTGTCTGTCCTTCTGTCTGTCCGTCTGTCTGTCCGTCACACTTTTTGGGACACAATAACTCTCTTCCTAATTGAGCTAGAATGTTCAAACTTGGTGTATGTGTTTATTAGGTCAATGCCTTGATGGAGTTCGAAGATGAGCATTTTCCGCTTAGGGTAAGCAGAGATAAGCAATTTGATTGGTTGATGCTTTGGGACACGATAACTCTCTTCCTAATTGGGCTAGAATGTTCAAACTTGGTGTATGTGTTTATTAGGTCAATGCCTTGATGGAGTTCGAAGATGAGCATTTTCTGCTTAGGGTAAGCAGAGATAAGCAATTTGATTGGTTGATGCTTTGGGACACGATAACTTTTAATTGAGCTAGAATGTTCAAACTTGGTGTATTTGTTTATTAGGTCAATGCCTTGATGGAGTTCGAAGATGAGCATTTTCCGCTTAGGGTAAGCAGAGATAAGCAATTTGATTGGTTGATACTTTGGGACACGATAACTCTCTTCCTAACTGAGCTAGAATGTTCAAACTTGGTGTATGTGTTGATTAGGTCAATGCCTTGATGGAGTTCGAAGATGAGCATTTTCCGCTTAGGGTAAGCAGAGATAAGCAATTTGATTGGTTGATGCTTTGGGATACGATAACTTTAGTTGTCCCCCGCCTTTCGAAGAAAGTTGGGGGACTATTAAAATGGGTTCGTCCGTCTGTCTGTCTGTCTGTCCGTCTGTCCGTCCGTCACACTTTTTGGGACACAATAACTCTCTTCCTAATTGAGCTAGAATGTTCAAACTTGGTGTATGTGTTTATTAGGTCAATGCCTTGATGGAGTTCGAAGATGAGCATTTTCCGCTTAGGGTAAGCAGAGATAAGCAATTTGATTGGTTGATGCTTTGGGACACGATAACTTTAGTTCTAATTAAGTGAGATTGATGAAACTTGGTGTATAGTTTCATTATAGTAATACATTGACTAAGTTCGATGATGAGCATTTTCGGCTCAGGGTAAGCAGAGCTATACGCAATTTGATTGGTCGAGAATTCGGAACACAATAACTCTCCTTCTAATTGAGTTAAAATGTTCAAACTTGGTGTATATGCTTATTAGGTCAATGCCTTGATGGAGTTCGAAGATGAGCATTTTCCGCTTAGGGTAAGCAGAGATGAGCAATTTGATTCGTTGATGCTTTGGGACACGATAACTTTAGTTCTAATTAAGTGAGAGTGATGAAACTTGGTGTATAGTTTCATTACAGTAATACCTTGACTAAGTTCGATAATGAGCATTTTCTGCTCAGGGTAAGCAGAGCGATAAGCAATTTGATTTGCCGAGACTTTGGAACACAATAACTCTCTTTTGAATTGAGTTAAAATGTTCAAAATTGGTGTGTATGCTTATTAGGTCAATGCCTTGATGGAGTTCGAAGATGAGCATTTTCCGCTTAGGGTAGGCAGAGATAAGCAATTTGATTGGTTGATGCTTTGAGACACGATAACTTTAGTTCTAATTAAGTGAGAGTGATGAAACTTGGTGTATAGTTTCATTACAGTAATACCTTGACTATGATCGATAATGAGCATTTTCTGCTCAGGGTAAGCAGAGTGATAAGCAATTTGATTTGCCGAGACTTTGGAACACAATAACTCTCTTTCGAATTGAGTTAAAATGTTCAAAATTGGTGTGTATGCTTATTAGGTCAATGCCTTGATGGAGTTCGAAGATGAGCATTTTCTTCTTACGGTAGGCAGAGATAAGCAATTTTTGGATGACACTTCGTGTTCAGTTTGATTGGTCGATACGTTTGAAAAAAATAAATGTGCGATTAATTAATATGTGTCATCTATTTATTTTGGGATTTCGGCGGGGGACATCAGCCTCACTGTTGGCTTGTTTTCTTTGCTTTGCGGGATGAAGATCTCATATCATTTTTCATAGAATACAATAACAAGAACGACAAAGTCTGCTCATTGCTAATTCATGATATTTTGTCCAATTTTTTTTAAAAATCACATAACTTATTACATGAAAAAGTCACAATTCGAAAGGACCTTTGTTGTAAACCAAAGAAAACCATGAATAAAATCCAAGTTCTACTCAACCGATTTGAACAAACCTAGTGTCAAATTGAAGCTGACATTCGGAGGAAGATTTCTATGGGACAAATTGTGATTATATGAAATGGATTTTATTTCAGACCTGTTTACCTGAAATTTTGGCATTACTATTGGCACAATGAAAAAACACTCCCACAATTTTATTAAGCACTATCTTACATATTTGCTTTATGATGAAAATTAAACATTTTTAAGCTAGTTCTTCAAAATTAAATATCTCTAAAACCACAAGAGATATGTGCCCAAACTATGACTTGAATCACAGCTTCAGATGTCCAGTTAGTGGAGCATAGTTCGAAAAATACAATTAGTTGTGCAATTACCATATTATGTTAGACATGGAAACGCTTTTAATAGTCAACATGAAAAAAATGAATATAAACATTATGCAATTTGTTTTGTTAAAGGATTAATTTTATATAAATACAAACAATCAACACTAACTAGGTAATTTTGGGTGCAATATATAGTTCAATATTATTTCGTTAACTTGCTTACGTGAAGGTGTGTTTAACAGTGAGCACTAAACCGGGGGACCGGAGAAAACCCACTTTGCATGACAGACAGTCCCACTCATTGTCAATATCAAGGGTAAGAGAGAGAGATCATTTTGGGAATAAATATGGTATACGATTACTTCTTTTTCTTATTTTAAGATTGTCGTCTTGAAAACCAACTGCATGCCAAAGAAGATAATTAGTGGGAGTTGACTTTTCAAGAAGCATTTTTCCTCAGGAATCCGAAAATGAGGAGTTATCGAGGTCAGAAGGTCAACAGAGGTTGAAGGCGGCTGGCTTATGGCTGTTGCAGATTTCTTCTTGGAAAGCAGCTGAATCATTGAATAAGTGACGAATGATAATTTGTGAAACCAATTAATTAAATTATAACCTAATTGAAAAGATCAAAAGGTTACCGATGTCAAATTAGCAAGAAATAAGGATGCACTGAGATTAGGGGCAAAACTAATGGTATTTTCCATTTGCAGTACAATTCTGCATGTTCTGGCGAAGTAATTTCATCCAAAATTAACGATTATGTTAAACGAGTGATATGTCACATCATAAGTATATAATCTATAAGCATATAATTGCGACCATTTTCACAAACTGGAAGTATTATTCGTTACCACTTCCGGGTAACCGATTGTGGATTGTGATAGTCATTACTCGATATTCACGTCCATGTGTGCACATGACTCCTCATCCGATTCATTATCGTCATCAACGTCATTAGTATCGACATTAATTTTGTCGAAAACGTCGGAGATTTCTCCTTCGTCATGTATTAACATTTCGGGGAAAAACTCTCGTTCCAACCATGTAGTGACTCCAGTGCAAGCCTTGGCGAAGACGCACATCGCCACATCCTCACCACATTGTTGGCTCGACAACAATGGAGCTTAAGGGACTTTGCACGGGGTGGAAGCAAGGTCAGGTCTACTATGCGTCCTTTCTTATAATTTGCCCAGAAAATAGTGTATCGAGTCTGATCTGCATTCGTAAGGCGAACATAGCCAGAGCCTCTTCGTCCGTTTTCACTTCGTTCCACAATGGTATTTTTCCTTTGTGGAAGAAGGACAGTATACTGGACTGTCATACCTAAGGTTCCTTTGAGTCCTTCGGTTTTGGACATACTTTTCATATAATGCACCAAGCTGTTCACTAGTGAGTTCCATGTCCCCTTCAATTCCCCACTAGTCAGTGAGTTCGTCCGATAGGTAGGACAGGAGGAACAAGCCATGCAGAGCCTCGGCTACACGCTCGTGAACCGTCCAAGAGTAGTTGTTATGCTTCCCGGTAAGAATCCCACCAAGTGAACATAACCCCAGGGTATAGCGAATTCCGGTACAATCCGGGGGATTCTTACTGGGAAGAATTACAACTACGCTTGGACGGTTCACGAGCGTGTAGTTGAGGCTATGCATGGCTTTTTCCTCCTGTCCTACCTGACGAACTCACTGACTTGTGGGGAATTGAAGCCGACATGGAACTCACTTGTGAACAGCTAGTTGCGTTGTACGAAAAGTATGTCCAAAACCTTAGGACTCAAGGGACCTTAGGTATGACAGTCCAGTACTGTCCTTCTTCCACAAAGGAAAAATACCATTGTGGAACAAAGTGAAAATAGATGAAGAGGCTCTGGCTACGTTCGCAACTTTAGGAGTTGAACGTTTTTGGGGGGGAACACACGTTCAATGCCTTGAGTAAATTTGTTTGCATTTTCTACGGCCAGCCTCGCCTTACGAATGTAGATCAGACTCGATACAATATTTTCTGGGCAAATTATAAGAAAAGACGCACAGTAGACCTGACCTTGCTTCCACTCCGTGCAAAGTGCCTCAAGGAGGATGTGGCGACGTGTGTCTTTGCCAAGGCTTGCACTGGAGTCACCAACACTACATGGTTGGAACGAGAGTTTCTCCCCGAAATGTTGATTCATGACGATGGAGAAATCTCCCACGTTTTCGTCGATACTAATGACGTTGATGACGATAATGAATCGAATGAGGAGTCATGTGCACGCATGGACGTGAATATCGAGTAATGTCCATCACAATCCACAATTGGTTACCCGGAAGTGGTAACGAATAATACTTCCAGTTTGCGAAAATGTTTGCGATTATATACTTATAGATTATATACTTACTGTGTGACATGTCACTCGTTTAACATAATCGTTAATTTTGGATGAAATTACTTTGCCAGACCATTCAGAATTGTACTGCATACGGAAAATAACATTAGTTTTGCCCCTAATCTCAGTGCATCCTTATTTCTTGCTAATTTGACTTCGGTAACCTTTTGACCTTTTCAATTACATCATAATTTGATTAATGGGTTTCACAAATTATCCTTCGTCACTTATTCAATCATTCAGCTGCATTCCAACAAAAAATCTGCAACAGACACCATCAAAAGTGGCTAAATTGATAAACCAGCCTCCTGGTGACCTTTTGACCTCGATATCTCCTTAACGCTCCCTCACCTAACTGATCACCCATCATTTTCGGATTCCTGAGGAAAAATGCTTCTAGAAAAGTCAACTCCCGCTTTTTGCCCACCTTTCGGATGATACTCCCCCTTCTCCCTCTGGTCTATAGGTAGTATGTGGTGATATTGAGGTAGTATTGGGAAAATCGCCCCACCCACTTTAATACAGAATGTCTGATTATATTCTGCTTTCCAGGGTTTATTTAGCTTATCATACAGTGAGTCAAGTTTTGTGGGGAGCAGTTACAGGCCTTATTTTAGGTGCTCTGTGGTTTGCTGTTGTTCAGTTTTTATTAACGCCTTTATTTCCATATATGGCATCATGGTGAGCAATTTTTTTGTTTATAAATGCTGGTATTCATCAAAAAAGCTTATGCTGATCTTGTTTGTCTTGTATTCTCATTTCTTGTTCGTAATCTTGATATTTTTAAACAAGCAGTTGCCATGTAGTCAGGTCAATATACAGTTTAACCCCCCCAAAAATTGCAACAAAAGGTTTCTCAACTGATTCTGACAGGGTTTACCAAAGTAGGACCCGTAAAAGTGTTTTTTCAAGATGCCGTCAAAAATGACCACCGAAACGTCTTAAAACAATCATAACTGTCCTACTATTAACTCAAATTTGATGATCTTGGTGTCTTTTCCTTTTTCCTAGGTTTTTTGTAGCAGGGAACACATTAAGATCATTAAAAATGTCAAAAATTGCCGCCAAAACCTCCAAATGACTGAAAGTCCATGACTATTGACTCAAATTTGATTATTTTGATGTCTATCTCCATAATCAACTCTCAATGCCATCAGCTGACTCCTAGTTAGATCCATTTCATTTGCCATCCACGTCCATACCATAATTTCAAAGTACACACGTTGGCTATGAAATCTTGTTGCAGGTGATGTTGGGGGAAACCGTTAAGGAATGACAGATGTTTCAGCAGTTGCAACTTTCTTGGTGAAAATGATATGGCACAGTGATGATAGCCTATCATTCGATTTGCCATTAAATAGATCAACCATCAGGTCTTTGCCAAGATCTGATGTGACCTCTTGAGATTTGTTTTGAAGGGTGAATGCACTAGCACAGAACTTCATGACAGGATCAGATTTTGCTAATTTCCAGTAGGGGGGCTTTTTTTCTGATGCCTACAATCCTTGAAATTGAATCACAGACTGGGTAAACATGTACAAAGAGCAACTCGTTGCACACATTTTCTCCAAAGTTTCTTTCGACAGGTCTATGTTATACACTTTGTGTTCTTTTGACTGCTTTCTTGAACGGAAGTAGATGATCTCATTGTCTGTTCGGGAGTAATGAAGGAGCAAGTCTGTGACAATTCAAACAACACTCAAGAGGTCGATGTTTAGGAGGAGGACGACACTCAAAACTGAACACTTCGAAACTTATTTTATGACAGTGGACAGCTGAAGGTCAGAAATTCAATTTCATAATGATTAAACAGCTCAGTGATATCCAAAGTTCTCTTGATGTGTTCCTTGTTCCCCAAAAGCTGGGGATAGACACCAAGATCATCAAATTTGAGTCGATAGTTATGGACTTTCTGTCACCTGGAGGAGTTGGCAGCCATTTTTGACATGATATGCCCACATCATTTTTAATGATCTTAATGTGTTCTTTGCCCCCCAAAACCGAGGAAAAGACACCAAAATCATCAAATTTGAGTTGATATTTACATAGTTATGATCATTTTAAGACGATTCGGTGGCCATTGTTGATGCCATCTTGAAAAAACACTTTTCCGGGGGTCCAACTTTGGTAAACTTTTTGTATGTTATAAAGTACACTAAACCCTGCAAGAATCAGTTGAGAAACCTTTTGTTGCAATTTTTGAGGGGGTATTTTCCATATATTGACCTGACTAATGCAAGATACGCTCACACTTTGTAAATGATCCACAGAAAACAAACTACAAAAAGCGATTTTTCATACAATCAGAGGACATAATCTAGGACGTTACGGTCCGAAATGCACGAATGTCAAAAGGAATTGTTATCTCAGGGATATAAACATGTTAGCTTCACCAAAAACAGATAAAAATTCTGACCTCTAGAGGGTCCACTGCACAACCTTGGTGTTACATACTTTTACACTATTTGGGTACAAAGAAGAGTCCAGTTTTCAGGTAGTTTCGGTCTGATTTTTATGAAATTCTAAATCATTCGTCATTAGGTTGTGACACTGATATATTTAAACGTTTTAAAATCAGATAAAAATTGTGACCTCTAGAGGGTCCACAAGCCAAAAACTGGATTTTTTGGTACAATCAGGGGTCATAATACAATTCAATATGATAATATCAAAAGGATATAAACATATATTTTTGTCCCCTCCCTGTCTTTCGAAGAAAGTTAGGGACTATTAAATTGGGTTCGTCCGTCCGTCTGTCTGTCCGTCACACTTTTTGGGAAAGAATAACTCTCTTTCTAATTGAGCTAGATGTTCAATCTTGGTGTAGGTATTTTAAGATGAGCAATTTCTGTTTAGTGTTAGCAGAGATAAGCAATTTGATGATAGGGTAGGCAAAAATAAGCTATTTGATTGGTTGATGCTTTGGGACACGATATCTTTAGTTCAAATTAAGTGAGAGTGATGAAATTGGTTGATGCTTTGGGACACGATATCTTTAGTTCAAATTAAGTGAGAGTGATGAAATTGTGGTGTATAGTTTCATTACATCAATACCTTGACTAAGTCCAATAATGAGCGTGTTCTGCTCAGAGTAAGCAGAGCAATAAGTAATTTGATTGGTCGAGACTTTGGAGCACAATATAACTCTCATTCTAATTGAGTTAGAATGTTCACACTTGGTGTAGGTGTCTGTTAGGTGAATGCCTTGATGGAGTTGGAAGATGAGAATTTTCTGCTTAGAGTAAGCAGAGAAATTGCAATTTGATAGTTGATGCTTTGGGACACGATAACTTTAGTTCAAATGAGTGAGAGTGATGAAATGTGGTGTATATTTTGGGACACAATAACTTTGGTAATGAAGTCGGAGTGAAGACATGTGGTGTATAGTTTTATTACATCAATACCTTGACTAAGTTCATTAATGAACATTTTTCGTTTAGGTTCAGCAGAGCGATAAGAATTTGATTGGTCGAGACTTTGGAACACAATAACTCTCATTTTAATTGAGGTAGAATGTTCAAACTTGGTGTAGGCTTTCATTAGGTGAATGCCTTGATGGAGTGTGATGATGAGCATTGTTCACTTACGGTAAACAGAGATAAGCAATCTGATTGGTTGATGCTTTGGGGCACGATAACTTTGGTTATGATAAAGTGAGAGCACCAAAATTTTGAATATAGATTCACTATGTCATAACCTTGACATAAGTTTGCTGATGAGAATTTTCTACTTAAGCTAAGGAGCAATAAGCAGTTTGACTGGTCAGGACTTTCGAACATCTATGTATAACAACTATGCTTCAAATTGAGGTAGAATGTTTAAACTTGATGTAGAATATTGATTCATTATATAATTACCTTGACTAATAGACCGGGAGCCCAGGGGGGTCAACCTAGCTGAAAAGTGTACCAATTTTCTTCTATATGCTATCGATGCATGTAGGGGTAACACACTGCACAAACTGTCTGGCAGTGGTCATTAGGGACTCCTGTGGTGGTACTGAACAACTACAAAGTTTTTTTTCGGTGGAACAGCTTTCAGCTAATACCAGGAACCCAGCAGACTTACATTTTGATGGTAACGCTATACATGCATTGATACCATAAAGGAAAAAATTGGTACACTTTTCAGCTAGGCTAACCCACTGAGCTCCTGCTGTTTAAGTTTGATAGTGAGAATTTTCTGCTTAGGCTGAGGAGCAATAAGCTGTTTGATTGGTCAAGACTTTGCTTTTGATAGAGGTAGAATGTTTAAACTTGATATAGATGTTCATTAGGTGAATGTCTTGTCCGAGTTCAATGATTAACATTTTGAGCTAATGCTAAGCAATTTCATAGGTCAATGGTTTGGGACAAGGTAACTTTGATTTTGTCTGATAAAGTGTGATGAAACGTAGTGTATAGTTGATAATCAGTTTGATTGCTCAAGACGTTTGAAAAAAGTAAATGTGTGGTTAATTAATTTGTGTCATCTATTCATTTTGGGATTTCGGTGGGGAACATCATCCTCACTGTTGACTTGTTAAAATTTATAATACATTAGCGAGGCGAATTGTTGAATTTCAACAATTTCCATTAATTCTAGGGTTATAGGTCTCGTTTCACTTTGTAGAGTCTTGTAAACGCTCTAAGGTCAAATTTTTCTTTAGCTCATGCCTGTTCTTACAACTTAGGTGCTTGTGCCATGTGAGTATATGTTAGTGTAGATGTTAGTTTGTTCTGGTCTTAATCGCAATAAATATTATATTTGACTTGTCTATGTAGTGTTTTCGAATCGCCGGTTGTACATGACAAGAAGGAGTAGGGTAGCCTGGGTCCTCCAGTTTCCTCCCACTGTTAAAGATCTCTTTGTCATATGTAAACAAACTAAAGTGATATATACCTCACATTTTGTTGTCTTAATTGTGTTATGATATATTTAAAGAATACAAATTATTTACGGATATTACCCATACAGATTTACATGTATTTTAATTTTAGATTTTCTTTATGTTACAGTCCTATAGGCGAATTTTTAATGATTCGTGATTCGACATTGATACCCCATGTTTTATGGTTTGAATATACCTCATCCCGTACAGAAGCAAGGTATATCATTTTGTTTTTCATTTTGTGCATATGGTTTAGCAATTAACTGGGTTGAAGGCTCACCCTGAAACTAGAATCTAGAGTTATTCTTTCATGATACAGTTAGGTGAGCAGTATTTTAAATTCACAGATGCCCCCCAAAATTATGATGTTATGAAATTAAACTTTATGAAATCTCTCAAGTAGAATATAGAATCTGTCAATCTGATTGCTGCATGAACTGTAGTTTAATTTTCTTGGTTTTTTTGGTTGTATAAACAAATATACTTTGGGGCCTCGCTGTTGAGTCAGTATAAGACACAAGCAGTTTGGCTCCCAACAGTATTATAGCGAAGTTATTGTAAATACATAATCATCATACTTGCTACTAGTACTAGTCTTTGGCTTACAACATCAGTTACGCCAATATACAGTAATTTATTTATGTTGATTATTTTTGTCTTACAGAAGCAGGCAGCGTAAAGTTACAGCAAGGAAATCCCAATGACGGTGGTACAGATAAATGCAGATTATTTTATTATTTTTTATATTTTTTATTTAAATTTGAATATTATTTTCTGTCTATCTTGTAAATATTTATTTGTGTGAAGATATTTTTTACATGAGGATATTTTGTTGTTTTTCTGTGTTTTGTGGGCCAGATGTATTAATATTATTGGCCTTAATTGTTAGGATTTGAATTCATTCAGTTCCAGATTTCTTTCTTTTGATTAGCAATAGCCAATAGTATCCTTACAATATTTTGAGTTTTTTATGCATAAAACTCCTCCATATTCAAAAAATGAGTGATGAAATCAGTTTATTTAATATTGAAAATGTTTTAAGTTGTCTGTATTATTTGTAATAATATTTTTTAACCCTTTAGTGAGAGGTCCACTTTTGATTAATTTGCGTAAATCATTTTTTTACTTTCCCATGTATTTTTGGATTTTAGGAAATAAGCTATTTTACCAAAATGTCATATTGTACTTAAAGTTATTATATACCAGAATATCACCATGTATTTGAAGTAATAGGAATTGATAAATGTTAAAAAATTGATTAGCTTTGTCTCTTTACCTGTTAAAGAGAATTAATAAATTAGATATATATATATGGACCTGGAAATAGATTTTTATTGTGAATTTAATAATGTAGTTCTAAAATTAATCATAGTAAATACGTACAGGTCGCACACCTCAAAACTGAATTCCCTCAATCTCTTGAAGGCCTCAGTGCTTTTAAATGACAATTTGGTGGACAAATTATGCAGCAACCCGGTCACTCATCATAGTCGTCACTTGCCCCACTTTCCTGGCAGTAGTGCAGGACCCAATTCCATGTCACTTGATTTGAATACCCTCAATTCAAGATTGATAATAATACTATATAGGTTTTAACATATACTCTCTCTCTGAGGGGGTTTTAAAACACAAGTCAAAGCTACAACACAAACTTTAATTAAATCAACTATTTGGGTTTGCATTGCATTTGGTTTTTGGTTGGGTTTTATTTTTCAGAACTAATAGTATTACTACTATAGTGAGATTCTGTTTTGGTAGTTTCCCTGTAAGGATCAGTGGACTGTTGAATATTTTTGTTGTGGGTTCGTACTTTTTTAGGTTGAAGTATTTTTATAGAGTATTGTTTATAGCAAAAATTAGAACTTAGTATATACAGGGTTTTCAGGTTTGATTTGAGGTTAATATGCGATTTTAAATGTGTTCATTTATCATGTTATTTTAATTTGGTTCAAAGAAATATTTATATATATATATAGTGTAAGAAGTAAATTCACTGATTTAGGGCTAATACATTAAAAGAAATAGTTTTTGGGGTGATTTGATGTTATTTTTTGATAGAAAAAAAATCTATATTTATCAGTCCCACTATCAATGATGTTCTTTCCGCATAATAACATGCAAAATGTGAATAGGACCCTGCCTCTCAGAAACCAATTTTAAAAAAGTGGTAATCCCATGCTTCAGATATTCTTTAATGGAACAGCCCATAGCAGATCATAGCACAAAATATTTAGGAGATAAACACTTCCTGTTTCGCATTTAGAGGGATGTTATTGTCCAATAGACATGTCTATTGGACAATAACACCTCTCTAAATGCGAGACAGGAAGTGTTTATCGACATTGTAACATGCTTTTTTTATGATTTTAAAAGACATTACTAAAACAAAAGGGTGTTGTTGTCCAATAGACAGTGTCTAATTGACCAGTCAAAATGCAGGGTTTACGCTGAAGCATTTACAATGTTGAATGAATGAGTCTGTATAATGTGTTCGTTATTTTTGACAGCTAGAAAGGAAAGTCTTTTATTTTAATTATATCATTTATTTGTAGTTGATCTGCTGATTGATAGCAACTTATGTACTTTAACTTTATAAATATTCAATATCTGATTGTATTACCTATGATTATTTTTTGTATAATCAGTGGTGATTTTCAGAGCTCAGAGTGATAGGGCCTCTTTAATAACAATAAATATGTTAATCTTTACGATTTTTAAAAATTGTAAATATATGTTATCAAATATTTAGTGAGTCTGTTTAAAGGGACTGTGATGTGGATGACGATTGTATTCTAGTTTTCATTCAGTATAAGATATATTTCCTTACAAGTTACAATACAGAAAAATCAATTGGAAAACATCCAGTTTCACCTATTGAGTGTGAGCTAAGATAGCAATGTTATTGATAATTAGCTTGTTCAGTTTATTTTGGGCTTATCCTACTCCTTACAATTTTCACAGGCGTTGATTTAATTAATTGTTAGGTCCACAATTTGCCAATGTTGAGACAGCTGATTTTCTGAAATTTGTATAAAAAAATACGACAACCTCTTTATATTTCGAAATGTAAGTTTAATACTTATGGGTTTGATGCATCACTTATCCAAATAATTCAGCAGATCAACCAAATTCCAAACTTTTTTTTTACCTCCATCAAATAAATTAGAAGTTTTAAGGTTACAGGTTGGACTGATGGCCCAATTATTTAGGAGGGAATGTATCTTTAATGCCCCAAACCAGAGTTGGTAATTAGCAGCTATAGTTACGAAATTAGTGCAAGGCAAAAGCCCAAACGAAATGCCAATATTGTAAAAAAAAAAATCGAAACCAATAAAATGAAAACATTAATTTAATTAGTCTGAGATATCTAAAAATGATCTGATTATGAAATTTTCATTAGCCTCTGTCGCCCAGACCATCAATGTGTATCTCAACTAGCAGTTGTAAATTATGTATATTGTTAGTGGGTAATGTAGGCTAAATGTTCATTCTGGAATAATTACCATGAATTTGGTATAAGTAACTTCGAGAAAAAGGAAATGAAAGAAAGAAAGTACTAGAAAGTTGGATTCAAACTTTCTGCACGTTCTCCCCAATCATGTAAATATTTATACTGTCGACTTTTTTTTTCTAATAAAAACTTTGAAACCTGATTCAAATCAGCGATTTGAACTACACAGAATATTGTTGTGTGCAGGAAATAATGATAGCATTTGTTGATGAGTAACTGCTGACATTAAAAATAATTGTCATTGTCTCTAATGTCCCTGTCAGACCGAGATGGTGCCCTTGCTGCGTTGCTGCGACCGTACAGCGACCAGAAAATGCACAAGGTCGCCGACAAACGTGAACGCAACGCGCGAAAAGGTCCCAAATAATTGCAAACTTGAAAAGGGTCGAGTTCTCACAGCTTTCCAGGTCAGATTGGAGAACCTCTCGCGTTTGTTTTGAACATGCTAAAACCAAACGCCGTGACTCAGCGGGAATTAGAGACCACCAAAAGTACGACACGGATGGTTAATTCCATGCTACTTCCCTGCACAACGTGCGTAAGAGCCAGCGGAGGACACCTGCTACTGACATCTGTGTCATACTTTTGGTTTTGAGCCCTCTGACTTTGTACCGTTGATTACAGATTAAACATATACCGGCAAAAATTTCGAGAGTGTAAACGTAACATTCTATAGAAGCCTCTTAAAAATTACATGTTAACTAGTATTAGTAGTTCTCTGTTAAATTTTTTATACGAAATATAGAGTCTATAACAATGTGAAATTGGAACTCGGTGTTGTTAATATTTTTTAACCCACAAGGAACGCGACTATGATTTTGAACGACAACACCGGTTAAACAACATAGGCATAACATAGGGGTGTCCAAAAAGTCATTCTGTACACATAGACCCATCTACTTCATCAGGGGCGTAAAAATGTGTGGGGGGGGGGAGTACACTCCCCCAGGAAAAAAAATAGTCGGTCGCAAAATCAGTGCAATCGTCGCAAAATTTAAAAGCTCTGTTACATATCTGGAATTTTTTTGCGTATGCGGCGCCCAATTCCATTATAACACCATTCACATACTCGGTTACATATCTGAATTATTTTCGGTTCCTGATTGCGTCACTCCTACTGGGGAGGGATGTATGTGCATCAGTCGGTCGCATTTTGGCTAAATACCGCCCCCCCCCCCCCACAAAATCGTTATGTTGCCTACGCCCCTGTACTTCATACTTCGAGAATAAATCTCTGTCATGAATGGCCTCCATATCCAAATGTTTTGTAATGCGGCCGGTTCTACTCTTTTCACATTTCTCATAGACACAAAGACTACATAAACTTTAGTATGCCAAAAGGTTTCCGGCCTCCTCATGAAAGCATCACTGAACCAATATGTTCATGTTGCTATAAAAGAATCTCAGCTGTGCAGGTATGGCTTCAAGATTCTTCCTTAATCTGACGCGGGTGATTATTGGTAAGGTATGTGTTAAAATGATTAGTCACTTTGCAAACACTATGTTTTGCCTAATATGGAAACGGTGTGCCAGTTATTTCCCCCGCCTTTCGAAGAAACAAGAGGACTATTAAAGTGGGTTCGTCTGTCTATCCGTCACACTTTTTGGGACACAATAAATCCCTCTCTAATTGAGCTGGAATGTTCACACTTTGTGTATGTGTTTATTGGGACAATGCCTTGATGGAGTTCAAAGATGAGCATTTTCTGTTCAGGGTGAGCTGAGATAAACAATTTGATTGGTTGATATTCTGGGACACGATAACTTTAGTTCTGATTGAGTGATGCCAATTGGTGTATAGTTTTATCACACGACCATGAGAATTTTCTGCTCAGGGTAAGCAGAGCGAATTAGACAATTTGATTGGTCGAATATTACTTCACACTAAATAAATAATCCTTAGATCAGACCTTAGACTTGTCAGTCTCTCCTGGCAGAACTCTTTACCTTATATACAATATTGATTCGTATAATAACATGCTATATTCTCCCCACTTTGAAGGGGGTAAATATAACGGGAAATATTTAGTGGAGCATGGGATGGTGTGTTGGCCTGTGTGGGTGTGTTTTGTTTAGTTTTTTTTTTGGGGGGGGGGGGGGGCGCTCCGTCACGGCAGCTTTGGATAGGCTGTAAAGATGAACAATATGAATATCTTTATTTTGCAAGTATATCATTAAATAATGCACAGAATGAAACAGCTTAAAACATCGGTTGAAATGTGCTCGATTTTATTATCCCGAGCGCACGACTTAGTATCTTGAGCGCAAAGACTTAACTTTCTCTAGCGCTTGACTTAAAGTTCCAATTTCACTTTTTCTAAGAAAGTCAAAATATAATTATTTCTATGTTTTTTGCTCAAAAGGTTGTCAACTCACTATTATACGATCATGGACAAAATTTTGGGGGGGTTAGAAAGGGTGACACTGGTTGATTGAGGAAATAGTTACTCAATTACCTCCCTTGTTTTCCCATTCTTCTCAATGGACGACCATCTTCAAACGTTTGAATTTGAAGTTGAAAATGATATTTTTGCCAATTTCTCAACTGGCAATAGTGAATTATAGGATTAATAGGATTATTCTTTAACAAGGTAGGGCTGTTTATAGGTTCAATCTATTTGGGGGCTTTATTTTAATAAATTTTAAAAATATAACTTAAAAAAATGCTATTGGAACTTTAATTATCTCGAGCACTCGACTTAATTATCTCGGGAGCTCGACTTAGTATCTCGAGCCACCGTATAAAGGAGATCGTGTAGAACTAACAGTATGCAATAACTCTTCGTCGCCGCGGCCCGTCCCCGTACACGTGACTCAGTGGATGTTCTAACCAGCATGACTCCGTGGTTGTTTTAGGCTATCGAATTTGGGCCCCGGGCGAATTTTTTACTGTATTTGTTGACGTGACGATACGTGACATGAGGTGACATTATGGATAACGTATAAATACAAGGGCTAAGTGAGAGGGACGCACTGACGAGTTTTGTATCATGGTTTCGAGTTTTTGCACCCCATCGAGTTTGTTCACCCCTGGCAAAAAATCACGCGGTTTCAATGCGGTTTTCAACATTATAATCATAATCATAATGCTTAACCAGTGTCAAACATATACAGATATGCTTCAAATCAACTTGAGTATGTTCCACACAGTCCAATATTACCCAGTGTAAATTGGAATATAAAATGAGTAAAGGGCATTCTGCTCAGACCAATTTACTTTAATGTAAAAAAAAAATAATCTACGTGCCATGTAGAAGGCATTGAACTAAAAAACGCCAGTCATCTTATGCAGAGGTAGAATGGGGATCTGGCAATACCTCTGTGGAACAGATGGCATTGGAGAGACCAGGGATAGGATTAAAATACAGATCTATATTTCGTTTCGTTTTTTTATATATATAATTTCGATGGTCTGCACTATTCGAAGTTATAGTGGAAGTTCAGGTCAGGGGTCGACGTGAGGTCTTTGACCCTATGGCATCAGACATTGATTAATCAATCAGCGTTAAGTTTCCGGGGGTTTAGCCACAGTTCCGTACAGATAACGCCAGGAAGTCGCCGTAACAAACCGTTACACTGGCTTATTCCTCAAACCAATTAGAACGCCTATTATATAACAACTCCTCGTGTTGTAAAGACAAGTAAAACGAAATTTTGAACTATAAAAAAACGAAAGGAGGTAGGATCTGTGTTTCAATCGCATGTAGTAAAGACAAGTAAAACGAAAGTTTGAACTATCAAAACGAAACTAAATAGGATCGGTGTTTTAATTAGATTAGACCATCTACAATCAGGGGCCATAATCCAGGAAGTTACCATCCAATAGGCACGAATACCGAAACGAACCAATTTTCAACTGTCATCAAAATCAGTTGATACAAATTGTGGACGGACGGACATTTTCATAATATGGACATATAAAAAATAGATATATGTAATTGAAAATGAATATATTCAAAATTTCATTTTAATGACCTTAATTTTAAAAGATAAGTCTCGATTGTCCATTTTATCGTTTTCAATCTCGCGGGTATTATAGTCCATGTAAATCACGTCAATTTGATTATAGGCTAGGCATTCGGAGCCATTTAAAACGCAATGCCAAATTTAAACTATATTTACTGCAACAACTTTTATCAATATATTACAATTGACAAATTCGATATAACAAGCATCTATGGATAATGTCATGAAAGAATTCACTACAAATGCACAAAACCGAAACGCCAGAGAACGACATATTCCGCGCAGCGTTTCGTTGGATTAGAGGTAATCCCACTACACACTGCTATTATGAGTGTATATTGTTGTTTTAAATTTTGATTGGTCAGTAGTCCGTCTCTTAACCAATCACTAGCTGCCCTACAAAAGCTTTACATTTAAAACGAGTGCCAATATTGGACCAAATATGTTTACATAACGTTACGTCATAGCTCACGATTTTATTGTGCCTAATTAACCCGTGCATAGCAGAATACTGCAGTAAAACTATTTGCGTGACAAACAACGAGCCTATCTAGTCGAATGAAATATAAACAATACTGTTTTGAAACGAACATACTTTCAACGTTTTTAATAACTTAAATCACTGTCCAAAGTTTTAGGGAAGACCCAGATTAAAAGAAGGACAGTCATGTTGCTGTACTTAAGTGATAGCTTTCAATGAACGGAAAGAATAGACACACTCCCGCCCGCATAAGTTCAAGAAACAGACGCTATTCCAGCAATGGCCAGCGAGGGATTTCTCGGGCCATTGCTTCAGGAATATGGAGAACGATGAAACAAAGCAAGACAATCTCAAAGCTCAACATGGTGTTTACCCCATCCTTCTTCCGGTGTTGCTTCCATTGCTGGCTCAACAAGACGTCCGTCGACAGATGGTTTCCCAGTATGACAACGCCAAACCCCACACTGCGAGGTTGTCAAGAACAATCATCATGTCCGTGTTATGGATTGGCCCGCTATGTCTCCTGACATGAACCCGGGTTCGAACTCAAGTCGTGCCACATCTTATTCGGGTGGAATCCAGGTGCCACAAAGTGTGATTCCAGTGTGGTCCATATCCAATATTATTCACTTTACTGTAATCTATTATTGTGTAACGTGTGATGCTTTTATCACAGAACTTTAAAACTGAGCGAAAATAATTCCAAAAGAAATCTATATTAGGCTTACGCAATAAATAGAAAATATGGATATATTACAAAAGAATTCATTGCATTACCCTATTATAATTATACCTATATTTTGACAAAAACTCAATAATTTATTAGGTAACTTTTTGTTATTCACTTTTATAACTTAAGAATGTCACAAAACCCTACCATAAAATTGTTATGTAAGTTTTTTTTTGGTTAAAAAAACCCCAACAAAATCAAATTGAAACTCGTTGTCATTTTTTTGTTGGGCAATTTGGCGACTATGATGAAAATCCTGTGGGAAAACTAAACTTTTACATTGCTATTTTTTTGAATGATGAATTCGGTTGCATAAACAATTTATTGATCAACATTTGTCAACATACATTTATTTTTCGCAAGTAGAAGAAATGAAACCCAATTGTTTGACGTATATCCGAACTATAATATACACCCTGCTATAGTATAATTTTGTGGGTAAACCCGGGTTAGGTCGAATGGTGTCCTTTTCGTCAGTGTTGTTAGACTGAATCGTAACAATGCGCTATAAACCTGTAAGAAAGAATCAGGGAATTAGTCCAGTGGTGGATTTAAGTGTTTGCGATTACATAATATACACCATTTCCAAATTCTTAAAACACCGGAGCCATAACCCAACTAAGACCATAGGCTACGGGCTCGATGATATTAAGGGGGGTGGCTGAAATGCTCGAAAATTACCGTTTAGAGGCTGGTGGCTGACCTGAATTCTATTCTACCATTCAATCGTAGCCCACCCCACATACAGCCTTCGACCAGAGAAAAAAATAGTGCATGGCTTCTGCAAATCACTTGTGCTGAACAAATCTTGAAAACACACAAAAAACTGGGCTTGCATGTATTTTTTTTTAAAAGAAAAGAATATATTTGTCTTGTAGGAACTAAGTCGCTTTGGGGGTTGATTGGATGTGTTATAGTGGATTGGATGGCCGAATGGTTTGCACGTGCGCGCTGTATCATAGGCCCGTCATTGAGTCAACTGGTGTGGTTTCGGTTGAAGTTAGTAAGGAGTAGGATCACCTGTCCAATCTCGTGGGTTTTCTCTGGGTCCTCTGGTTTCCTATCACTGCTAAATAATGAAATAAAATTCAAACATATTATGTTATTACCGGAATGACCTGTAGACCAGAGGAAGAAGGGGGAGTATTATCCGAAAGGTGGGCAAAAAGCGGGAGTGGACTTTTCTAGAAGCATGGGTGATTAGTTAGGTGAGGGAGCGTTAAGGAGTTATCGAGGTCAAAAGGTCACCAGAGGTCAAAGGAGGCTGGCTTATGAATTTAGCCACTTCTGTTGCTGTCTGTTGCAGATTTTTTGTTGGAACGCAGCTGAATAATTGAATAAGTGACGAAGGATAATTTGTGAAACCCATTAATCGAATTATGATGTAATTGAAAAGGTCAAAAGGCTACCGAGGTCAAATTAGCAAGAAATAAGGATGCATTGAGATTAGGGGCAAAACTAATGTTATTTTCAATATTCAGTACAATTCTGCATTTCATCCAAAATTAACGATTATGTTAAACGAGTGATATGTTACACAATAAGTATATAATCTATAAGTATATAATCGCGAACATTTTCGCAAACTGGAAGTATTATTCGTTACCACTTCCAGGTAACCGATTATGGATTGTGATGGACATTACTCGATATTCACGTCCATGCGTGCAAATGACTCCTCATCCGATTCATTATCGTCATCAACGTCATTAGTATCGACATTAGTTTCGTCGAAAACGTGGGGGATTTCTCCATCGTCATGAATCAACATTTCGGGGAGAAACTCTCGTTCCAGCCATGTAGGTGACTCCAGTGCAAGCATGGACAATCGGTTACCCGGAAGTGGTATCGAATAATACTTCCAGTTTGTGAAAACGGTCGCAATTATATACTTATAGATTATATACTTATGATGTGATATATCACTCGTTTAACATAATCGTTAATTTTGGATGAAATTACTTCGCCAGGTACCTTAGGTTCATCTTGATTGATGATTTTTATGCCAAAATGACTGCATTCTCATTCAGTAATGGATTCGATAGTAACAGTTTATAGAAACGATTGACTCGGACACGAGGGCGCTTTCCCTTGGCCAGAGGGGCCCTTTTGTCAAGCGGGGGGGGGGGGGCTTTTATCTGCCTTTAGGGTCCCCCTAACTAGGATACTTTTTAATTTTTCTCATCGGTTTTAGCATTTTTCTTTAAAAAAACACTTTTGGATGACACTTCGTGTACAGTTTGATTGCTCGATACGTTTGAAAAAAATAAATGTGCGATTAATTAATATGTGTCATCTATTTATTTTGGGATTTCGGCGGGGGACATCAACCTCACTGTTGGCTTTTTTCAATGGATTGAAAGATAAAATTCTATATAATTACAATATTTTTTTTAAGGAGTAAACAGAAGCCAGCTTTGGTTACTACTTTTAGCGTGCAACAGAACAACTTTTATATCCCAATCCTTCATCTGAACACCTCAAATTTCCAATGAAGACAGGTTGTCATTCCACATACATCGGATAATCGGCAATTTTATCTTGACACAATTTAACGAGGCCTAGCCTTTTAAATAGCAAAGAAGGTATATAGCGCAAGTTTTTGCGAAGGCGATCTCGTGTAAAAAATGTGCGGTGTGACCTGAATAGTTATTAGGCTCCAGGCATCAATGTAGTAAATTTGCCAATGATACCCCCACACCCCGTTGTAAATGGTAATTGTGATATATTTTCATCTTAATCTGCTCGTAATATTGGCGCAATCGTTTATATTTTTATGTTTATGGGAGCTCGAGTAATTAATATTTCAAAATTGGGCTATATAGGTAAAATACGTAAATTATAGTTAATTCTCTGGTCCCCTCTCGGTTAGATAACATTGATTCACTTTTAGTTGGTTTACCTTTAAATCTTATAGATAAATTACAAAACGTACAGAATGCTGCAGCTAGACTTGTTACTTTAACTTAGAAATGTGACCACATAACTCCTGTTTTATATAATTTACACTGGTTACCCATTAAATATCGAATTGGTTTTTAAGATTTTATTACTTACTTTTAAATGTTTAAATAATTTAGCCCCTGTTTACATCTCAGATCTTTTATAACTACACCTGGCCGAACATTATGTGCATCAGATAAACTTCTTCTAAAGCCGAAAACTGTTCAACTAGTCTCTTATGGTGAGCGCTCTTTTAGTTATCAAGCACCTGTTTTAAAGAATAATCTACCATTTAGTTTAATATTATGGGAGATAAGATAAAGAGATGGCAGTTCTCACTATAATAGTTAAAAACTACATAGTGTAAAGATAATTTGCTGAAAATTTCAGTCAAAGTGATCCACTATTAGCCGAGAAAAAAGCGTTTGAAATATTCACATATCCTCGGTCATCATTACTCAAATCATTAATATAAACAGCATAGTCTCGATTATCCACTTGATTGATTTAATTATCAACGGCCATTAAGCGGCATATAAGAATTTAATCCGCCAACATCGAAGGCTAGCCTTGACATCAAGAGTTTATTATGGTCTGGATATGTTAATTAAGGTCTAATTGATTATTTAGATAACATCTCAGGCCTAAAGAAATACCTGTAATAAGCAGATTTTGCTCTTGCATAATGCTATTTTAATAATAAAATACATCTTTTAATTATTTGCAATTATTTTACTTGGTGTTTGTCACCATGTTAACCGTGTGTTATAATCTAAAGCTGAATGACCCGCAATAATAATAAAATAAAACCAAACAGTCTAAATGTTGTTGATTGTTAACGGGTAGACTATGCATTACTGCCCTGTGGATATTGTGTATAAATTATTTTCCAATATATTGATTTACAAGATAAGACAATATCAATATATATGTAATAAACCTATTCAGATTTTTTATTCATATTTTGATATTTCGTCAGGAGGTAGGTTTCAATCCTTATTCATTATTATATTTTCGTTCTACACAGTTTATTTCTGTTTTAAAATCTTATTTATCCTTAAAAACCGTATATAACTTTTAAAATCATGATGAATTTATTTTATGATTGATTTAATTTTACTTGGTATCATTCCTTAGTTTAAATTCTCAGTTATATACTTATAGAACGAATATTCAGATTTTCACAACATTTTTAATTTATTTTGAAATTAGATTTAAACAGGCATTATGAAAGGGTTAAATCTGCCTATTGCAGGTCTTTCTTTAGGCCTTTAAATGTTATCTAACTTATTAATTAGACATTAATTAACTTGTCAAGACCAAAATCAACTTTCGTTAGCCTGTGATATTTAGTGGATTTGAATACGTTTTCTTGTGGATGATTTAACGTAAAAATGTGTATTATCGTACCATTTTTAATTTATTTTGAAATTAGATTTAAACAGGCATTATAAAAGGGTTAAATCTGCCCATTGCAGGTCTTTCTTTGGGCCTTTAAATGTTATCTAAATTATTAATTAGACATTAATTAACTTGTCAAGACCAAAATCAACTTTCGTTAGCCTGTGATATTTAGTGTATTTGAATACGTTTTCTTGTGGATGATTTAACGTAAAAATGTGTATTATCGTACCAGCCTCAAATTGAATCGCTAATATCTCAATTCAGAGTGAAGCAATTTGACTGAAATTTTAGCATATTCTGTTTGCATTATCTATGTTTTAACCACTATAGCGAGAATTGTGAGCTCTTCATCTAATGTTACTTAAGCCCCCTGTTTGGAGGCGGGCGGGGCGGTGTTGGTCTCGGTAACTAAGTGGGTAAAACGATGGTTCGCTAGCCTGGAAGTCCCCCTGCATTGGCCGAGAAAGTTCATTCAGATTTTCTGGCGTTACCTCTTGTCAGTGATGCAGGACTGGTCCCGTGCACGTACATGTATAATCTCCCTTGATAGTTGGAATATAAGAATCCGTAGTGCCGCTATCCTGGCAAAATTTCCCTTATCTATATGGCGTTTGCTCGTCTTCATTAGCCAACTTCGGAGCTGAACAGTACGACGTTAAAGTTATAGCGCATTTCATTTCCTTTAATTTTTGTCCATATCACAAATGAATATATACTCTGTAAAATTAATTTCACCAGCATATATAAATATCGATCTTATTAAAATCAACGATGCCTATATTTGGCAGACAAACCAAAAAGATTTATGGTTGAACTATTTTTATGCAGCTCTACATTTACCAGAACGTGAATTTCAGGATTTTTAACTTTTTCGAAACCTTATTGATAAAATACAAAATATCTGCGAGGAATTGACGCTACCTTGCTTCATTCTCCAGGCTTTAAATTAAAATGTTATTTTCCATCTTAGAGATGTTGGGATTGTTGGAGAAAGCAGACCGTGTCCTGGGTCTGTTGACCATATTCCCTATTCTTCTGTTAATAACAAATTTGACAACAACCCATGCACAGAGTAAGTATCATACGTTTATTTCCGTATTTTCTGATTATTAACGGCAACAAAAATTGTCCTCGTTTAATTTTTGGCAATAAAGGAATTGCTACAGAAAAAAGTGATGGATGCGATAAAATATTCACGGCTTTTGGGGCGAAAACCCCGCAACCCGCCCTATTACTCAAATTTTGTTGCCAGAGATGAATGTGAAATACACAATTTAAATCGGTAGGCCTAGCATTTCCTCCCCTCGACATTTTTGTATACCTTCTTTTAAATTATTAGAGGAAATAGTCTTGGAATAATTCTATTGGCCTGATATGATCTATAATTATTTGAAAATTATAAACTCCAATCTTATCATCCAAAATCTAGTTAAAGCCCCATTCACACATAACGAAGACCTCATTACTAACCAAAGGTCTTATTTGACTGTTAATTAATTGTTATTTCTTCTTTATATTTTCAGCTATTTTTTCATACTGTATAACGGATTGTACCGGTAGATTAAACGGGTTTTATGGTCACTGCTCAGATTGTACGCTATACATAGAATGCAATAATGACGTCATAGTCTCCCAAAGCTGCGATGGGGGAACAAATTACAATTATAGTACTGGACTCTGTGACGCAGCCTTTTCGTGCAGGTAAAATTAAGCGTATATTATCTTATTGCACTAAAATGACATGAATTTTTTGAGCTGTACTCGAGAAAATAATGATGGATTTACTAAAGCACAATGAGCCACGTTGACCAAGTGAGTAAGACACTGGCTCGCTGGTGTGGAGGTCGTTGGTTTGCTCTCGGTGTTGACCAAGAAAGTTCATTGGCCAGACAAGGTCATATTAGGCTCCAGAGGATGGCATACCCGGCGCACGCCCCCTCTTTTTTTGAGGTGGCGAACAATTTTTAGCTCCATATATTCTCGCGGGAAAGGAGAACAAAAATAGTTTCGGTTGGAAATGGTAATTTACAATACTAGTATGAAATTAGTCCTTGTGGGCATTTTTTCCACACAAAAATCACGGGCCGGGCTTCGCACTCCTGCATATATTTATTCAATCGGATAGGACGAAAGACCAAGGGCCCGTGTATATACATTGACGTACACGATATATATAAGAGTGGTTCTCCGGACAAAATTTTCCTCCTAGAACACTGCATCAAATATGCCAGTCTGCATTAGCCAAGTTGGAGTAGAACAGTAGGGCGTTAAACCCACTTTTATTTCATTTCACTACAGTACAAAATTCCTTTTTAGTAAATTTATATAAAATCACCGGTCCTACACATCATTTCCAAAATTTAAATTCTGTGTAAATAATAAAAAAATATAGTAAAAATAATAAAAATTCAGTTACAAAAGGGTACATAGGCCTGGGGTTTATTATTATTATCATGGAGTAGGCTAATTAAAAACGATAAAGAATCGTGGGAAGTAATTACCGCCATTTTTAAACTCTTAATGGTCAGGCGGTTAATCTAAAGGTGTCAGGTGACCAGTGATGTACGTCAAATAGATCCTTCCCTACAAAAACGTGGGTTCAGAATATAAACTTTTTGCCGACCAGAACATAGACTTTCCAGCACCAGAACATAGACTTTCCATTTCGTTTAATCCACATCATTACCGTCTACGAAATTACGAAGTCATCCGCCGCCTCGCCCGAGTGAGGTATTGCAAAATTATGTGATTGTGAGGCTGTTTGAAAATACAGCGAATGCTTTAGAAAGGTTTTTGTTAACTTCTGGGCAAACTAATTTCTTCTCAAGCATCAAAGAGAAAATCTGGCACAAAGGATAAAGACACCTAAATATGTTTTTTAATTTACTTGATATTAAGATCTCAGAACAATAACATTCAATACACTTATTCATTTCCCTCGGAACGAGGTGAAACACCTTTACGTCACAATTCATGGTGTATTTTAATGTTTTTATCTTTCCAAGAAAAATAATAAAATATCAGTTACATTTATTGATTCTGAGAAATTTGAGTGAAATGGGATATAGGTGTGGTTAAAATAGATATTAATGACTTCAGGCAGTGTTGTTATCATTTCTCTATACACTAGATGACATTATTAGATAACATATCACAAACATTGTCACACCGATCCCTACATAAGGTTAATATTTATAACAAGAATACTTTTGACAATTATTATTCTTTTTTAAAGACTAGACGTTTTTGATTCGATATTAAAATTTATACGATAGTAGGCCAAAGATGAAACTGAAATTTGAGCCCCATGACAAATAAACATGTAACATTTCTGAGAAAATACGCAGCTGCCCCCCTGCCCCCCCCTGGCTCGTACGCCTATGATGAGTCTTCGCCCCAGTTTTGCCCCTCCCTCCACCGACAACTGGCGCCACTTTGACCCCCCCCCCCCCAAACGGAACATGGATACAAATTAAAACAAGAGAATCAAAACTATTAAGTTTATTGATTTTGACAATAATGACTAAATTATACGAAAAATGTTGGAAACGCAATCGCATTACCCAGTTTGAAGCAAAGTGGTTTGTCAACAAATGCTGCATACCCGTGACCTGGTTTGAGCAAGTGCGAGTTCGAATATGACAGACCAATTCAAACGAATTTGGTTTTTAATCGCATAATTCTACTTGAAAATAATGCTGAATTATTATAAATTTGTGTCAGATGTGTCGAGAAATCGCTGAAAAATAGACGGTAAATATTTCAAAATAGCCTTGAAACCGAGGTGTGGTATAGCGTTATTGTATTATTCCATGTTAATACGGACCAACAGGAAGGGTGAGAGAACAATACGATCAGGCACCGCTCTATGGGGTGCAATTGAATGAATAATGATGTGAGTGTACCCCGTCTGGCATCTTTAACTAGCCACTATGCACTATTAACAGAAGTCTATTATGAAAAGTGGGGGTGGGGTGTGACCGAATGGCTAGCACGTGCGTGCTGTGTCATAAAACCTGTCATTAAGTCAACTTGCGTGCTTTCGAATCCCCGGTTGTACGTGGGTTTTCTCGGGGTCCTCCGGTTTTCGCGCCGGCGAATTATTAAAATAAAATTGAACAATATATTAGTCCCGAAATGACCTAGTTTGTGTCGAGTGGACGTTATACTCTCTCTCTCTCTCTCTCTCTCTTATGAAAAAAATTGACTGATAATTTCTATTTTCCAGTGTTTCAAGTCAAACATTTTTACCTGGTGAGTTTTATTATTGTAAAATATTATTTGGTTTTTACTAAACGTTGTAGATCTCTTCTAGGAATATTTATCTATTTATGCTTTCATCCTTTTTTTTGTCTAATTTTTGGGTTACAGTTCTGTATTGCCTCTGTTTAATCATTTTTAAAGGAGCTAAATCGCTAATATTGGGGACCTAGAAATTGACACACGATTCGTGTACCAATGATGACATGTTTATTTTGTCTTAAATATTGGATACCAGAAGCCCATCTTTTCCCAGTACGCTGAGTCAGATCACAGCATCAATATTGATCTAAATTTACAAATAATTCGAGTTTTCAATGTTGAAGATTTTGGATGATATTGAGTTAGAGACTTAGCTACTTTAAGTTTCATATGAAAAATATATTTGAAAATATTGTTAAATTTGGCCAAATTCTTCTTGGCGATGACTTCAATGCGTGGACCAACTACTTAATGGATATACCAACTGCTGACCTTAAGAGTGATATAAATAACCACTACCCCAAATAATTTATAATGATGATCTACCCAAAACCTGCAATTAATCTAACAAACAGCAAATGGTAAGATTGACAAGGTAATAAATGTAATAAAAGATTCCATGTCCATAGTTTGGACTATTAAGATTTACTGGTCTTTGGGAGTTCTCTCCCTCTTCTTTTATGAACAAAACATGGCTGAATAAAACATGTGCTTACAATAAGCCACATATAACATGGTGTCAGAATAGTGTCCTACCCAGCCAGTCAGTCTAAAAGCAAGTTTGAGAAGATTTACTTCATATAAAAAAAACAATTTATCTACTTAATTTTCCAAAATGGAAATCCTTCACAAAGCTGGATAAAATGGAAACAAAAGTTTGAGATTTTTCTGCAAGCTGTAGGGGCCTCTACAAGAGCAGATACAATAAAAATCGGACTTTCATATTTTAAGTTCTATTTTTAAAATGTATTAAAATAAAACACTATCTATAAAAAGTTCTACTTTGTTAAAGAATAATCATATTAATCCTAAAAATTGAATATTGCCAGTTGAGAAATTGGCAAAAATATCATTTTCAATTTCAAATTCAAACTTTTGAAGATAGCCATTCCATGGGGGTGAATGGAAAAATAAGGGAGGTAATTGTGTTATTTCCTGTGTCACTGATTTTTACGCCTGTGAAATATTTCCCCTGATCGTATAATAGTGAGTTGACAATCTTTTGAGCAAAAGACAGAGAAATAATTAAGTTTTAATTTTCTTAGAAAGTATGAAATTCCCGCATTAATCATATTGGTGATCAAGCTGTAGAAATTTATTTTAACTTTAAATTACTGCCCGAAAGATCTGAATCAGACCGTTTAGATAGAAATCTTCCAGCAGAAGACAAGGCAAAATATTCTGTCATTATAAGAAAAATTAAATGAATATTTTTCAAAACGAGATCCGCAGTTGATGCTACGAGAAAACTTTTGGTTACATCTCAAGAGAGATGAAATAAAACCTAGTACGAACAATCCAAACCATTAGTCAAAATTCGAAGTCCCAAAAAACGGTCGAGACAAAATAGTGTAATCAGCAAATGGACTGTTCATCGTGTACAAAATACACGACAAACAATGGTAACATGTGTCTAGGAGAGTAAGCTTACCCTGCCTGGCGCCACACCCGCCATAGCTGCATCCAAACTATTAGTCGACTATCAGTATGCAAAATGCACGTGATGAACAGTGTTAACGATGTAGTAGACATAATCAGAGAGATAGTAAATAGGATACGCGTTATGATAGGGGAGCCAGCCTAACTTTGGACCAAACAATTGAAATCCTTCAATTAAATAAAGCTACGCAACGTGAGCTACGTGAGTCTAAAACTTTTACAATTGAAGCTATCAAGTATCAGTCTCATAACACAAACAGCAAGACACAACATTATAGCAAGGCAACACACGCTAATAAGCCTAAACGACATTTCTAGGGGAAGTTTCATGACCACTCAAGTAAACCTGTTACTCAACAAGGAAATCTTCCTAAAACCACATCAACGGGAAACTATTTACTTTACTGCAACACTCGTCATGCCATCGGTAAACCTTATTGTCCAGCTGCACTACATCGCTGTGAAAAATGTAGTATAATTGGTCATTATTCAAGTATCTGTAAAAGATCTCATGCAACAGTAAATCAAATATCTGATGATCCCGTTGATCCAATGGATGACCTAACCCCTACATTTATTGGTAGAGTCTCAACCACCAACCGAACCTGGCTTTCATATTCAATTGAATACAGGTAACGATGAACATTTATGGCAGATCGATACTGGAGTCCAAGTCACGGTTATGCCAGTAGAGATTTATCAACCATCATATGGCGAATTACAGCCAACCGATCACAAACACGTGGGTGCTAATAACTCTCAATTAGATGTTAAAGGCTGTGTGACTTTGAAACTGTCAAATAATCAAACTACCATTACTGAACTTCCAGCTATTCACAGTCTGGGACTTATTTATCAAATACCTAGAACATTCAGTATACGTTCAATTGACACTCACCACGATAGTACTTTACGACTCCTAAGGGAAGATATTGTAAGAGAATACACACAATTATTCCTGGAGAATAGAAAATTACCCTAGAAGATAACGCCCAAACATTTTGCCTTCATAGTCCACGAAGAGTAGCTATCCCTTTAATGGATAAAATGAAAAATGAACTTCAACGAATGCAAGATCAAGACGTTATTGAGTCGGCTGATGATGACCCATCAGATTGGTGTTCCGGTATGGTCCCTGATGTCAAGCCCGATAATACCGTACGACTATGCGTCTAAATAAAACAGTTAAAAGAGAAATTTATCCTATGCAAAAAGTTGAAGATACCGTTGGGAAAATAGCTTAGAGTGGAGGTCCCGCAAGCGGCTACAATATTTAGGAAAACACATCGCTGAATTTGGATTTCAAAAGATCCTTCCAAGGTCTAGGGAATCATTGATATGCCTTCACCTACCAACATTTCAGAATTGCGACGATTCTTGGGTATGGTGAACCAGCAAACTAAGTTCTACCCTCATCTCGCTGAGATACTAGCAGTTATGGCCTAGGGGGCTGTCTTACTCCAGCGTCAGTCCTCAGCAATCCTTAAACTGGTTGCTTATGCAAGTCGAGCTATGACCACAACTGAAAAGAGGTAAGCGCAAATAGAGAAGGAAGCTCTCACCAAGACGTGGGCCCTTGAACACTGGCCAGATCTCCTAATTGGATTGCACTTTCAAGTCGAAACAGACCATAAACCTCTGGTTCCTTTTTTTTCAAAACAAAGCTCATTGATGAATTGCCTATTCGCCTTCAACGTTTCGGAATGAGACTTCTGCGTTTCGGTTTTTCCATCAAGCATGTTCCTGGTAAAAATCTGTGTAGAGTGGATACCTTATCAAGAAGAGCGCCTAATTATTTGGAAATCAACACAGACTGTTACGTTAATTTGCCGACAACAGATCGTACATTGGTCAATATAAGACCTTAATCCAGGAAAGACAAAACTCTAAATTTAGTCTTTCAATTTACTCAAATAGGCTGGCCGGAACTCAACAAACTTCCGACCTTTCTTAAGAAATTCTGGAATGAACGTGGCAATCTGTCTGTTCATGAGGGACTGTTCATTAGAGGTCAACGTTTGGTCATACCAGCCACTCTACAGCATGTTATTTTGTCATATCTTCATGATGATCACCAGGTAGTACGGTGGCCTGGCATCACAAAAGACATTGACCAACTAATTAAAAATTGCTCTCAGTGCGCAAGATACAGCAGAGATCATGATGAACCTATGAAAGGAACATAATTTCCCAGCCGACTATGGTCACGTGTAGGCGCGGATTTTTTTCAAAATAAAGATCATCAATATGTTTTAGCTGTAGATTATTACTCAAAGGATGTTGACATAACTCCTAAACATGCTACATCGATTTCAACAATCAAATTGTTCAAGAAAATGGTGTTCCAGATATACTTTTTACGGACAATGGTCCACAGTTCTCTGTTGAGTAATTCAAATGATTTGCTGACCAATGGTGTTTTGAACATGTAACACCATCACCAAGATATCCACAATCAAATGGTGTAGCTGAGCTTGCTGTGCAGACCATGAAAAGTATCTTAAAAAAGTGTAACGGCGAATACTTAGCACTACTACATGTACAGTATCGAAACACACCATTACAAAATGGGTTTTCGCCAGCTCAACTAAGCATGGGTCGAAGTTTACGATCACGTCTTCCTTTCCCTACAACTATGTTACTTCCGGTTTTAATAAAAATTAATTTCTCGCTTACAAATCAGGTGCGGATCCAGGAATTTTTGCAGGAGGGGGTTTGCCAGGTTTCTGTTACGGAAATCTGACATCATCGTCTCTAAATTACATAGGCATACATACAAATTGAGCTTTTTAAACAGAGAAATCATTTTATACTGATGTAGGATCACTTTGTGATGTAATTTCATTGATGCAAGGCATTATTTTTTTTTTATGTAGCTGAGCAGGGGGGGGTTTGGACCCCCCAAACCCCCCCTCTGGATCCGCGCCTGCAAATCCAACGTTATGGCTATCAAATGAAAGTAGAATATAGAAGTGTAATTTCGTCATTATCTTACAGCTGGATCGGTCGAGTAGGTCGCTAGTTCGGTATGGGCCCAGCCATGTTTCATCCGGGACCTTTAAAGTAGTTCAAATATGGTCAAATATGGCGGAATTCGTCATACAGCCGAGGTTAGATGTAGGTTACGGAATCTACCGAGGTTTGCCGAGTGAATAAAACGTGCTTACAAGAAGCCACACGTAACAATTAACTGAATAAAGTTAAGTCATACAATGTTTATTGATGCTTGTGAATAGAGACTTTTGGCAAGTGGCATTTTCCCTATCCGTATCACGTATCCGTATCGTATACGTGACACGTTGCGTCAGAGTAGTTTCCAAATATTTCGTTAAGGATCACAGTGATTCCAAAAACAAATTCACCGCCATCAAGATAATTCAGATGTTGGATTTTTTTAATTGATAACATCTTTGTTGAATTTGGAGGGATAATATGTCAGCAAGTGGTAGGTATCCCCATAGGCACCAACTGTGCACCTTTGCTTGCTGAATCGTTTCCCTATTCGTACGAAGCCGATTACATCCAAGCGCTCATAAAAGCAAATAAACGATTAGTCAGACATTTTAATTTCACTTATCGATATATCGATGACGTTTTATCACTTAATAATCCTAAATTTTGTGATTATGTCGAATTCATATTGTTCGCGACGACAAACAATGTCGCTACATATTGTGTTATTTTTACAAACCGATAGTGGTCTGTATCCTGACAACCTGTTTGGAATTATTCCCCTTATGTGTATTTTTTCTAATAGAGATAAGTTGGGAGGGAGACAAATTGTAAACAAGAAGGCATGGCGTGATTTGACCAACACAAAACTCAAGCGCAATACACACTCCTTGTCAGTCACGAGAAAAAACAGAGATGAAAGAAATGTTGTATTTTTCTGCATGACTGTATTGTTATTCAACCCTCGAACTCTTCATTATTTGTAAACAACTTATTACGTTCTACAATCATAATAAAATCTAGTACTACTGGTATAATAAACAATCCGCTATAATGTTTTTCTTGGGAACATTAATGGTTTTTTCTCTAATGATAATGTTTTTTCACAAATAATTCTCAGTGGAATTCATATTTATATCAATAAGATGTCGTTACACAGAGGAAAATTTCAACCTAAAACACACAAACTCAGAGACAATATATCCGAACCAATAGATTTATCCATTGTACGACAGACCTACAAAATTCCACCATTTTTAACTCCTGTAACACTAAATCAAGATGTGAATAGATCAAATTCTCAGTCTGATAAAGGGACACCAATTGTAATACCTGCAAAGCCAGATTCTCACACTGGGAGATCAAGCCGGTATTCTGAAAAAATGGAATCTTCGCATGAATTATTATTACAAGTCGAACAAGCCAAGTTAAAGGCCCTTCATGCCCAAGAAGCTAAAGAACTTGCACAGATGGAAGCAGAGCGTAAAATTCAACAAGCCGAACAGATTGCTAAACTTGAAGCTGAAAAAACTGTTCAACTGGCAAGACAAAAGGCAGAGATGGCTCTACTCGAAGCTAAATTCTTGGAAGATATGGTCCAGGAGAGGCGACATTCAGTTGGTACACCAAGTATTAAATCACAGCCTGGAAGTAATTTAGAACATGTTTCAGAATGGTTGTCAAAATCCCCTGAAGTAGAAGCACAGGTTAACCATGAGGATGTCAATCAAAACATACAAGTCACATCTACTATAGTAAATTCACAGCCAAATATTAATTATAGTGATCATGCAACGACAACAACAGCTCTTAACCCTAGGGCAGCGGAATTTGTTAGCTCAAATAGAAATGATGAGGTTATTGACCCACCTACCACAACCAGTAATTCTGAATATAATTCACATTCAAGATCAATTCATCAACCTGCAATTAATAAATTTTCTACACATCCTGAGATCAGTTTCAATCATACTTACCCTGTGATGTCATCCAGACCAATAAACACAGTAAAATCTTTGGATGCCTGGATTGATGAGTTGGTTCCAGGTGTTGAAACCAAAGTGCAAAATACTACTAGCGCAAGCAACACTGTAAATGCTCAACTATCCCAATCGCTTATTAAGCTAGAAAGTGAAAGAGACTTACCTAAAATAGAAATACCTATTTTTGATGGTGGCGCAATATTATGGCCGAAGTTTATTGAGCAGTTTTATGAACATGTACACACAAAACCAGGGGTATCTGACAACAGAAGAATGGATCTTCTTCAGTCACATCTAAAAGGAGAGGCAAGAATACTTGTCGAAGGCTTGGGATATTCCGGACGAAATTATGCATTAGCACTTAAAGAACTAAAGAATGCCTTTGGACATAGAGTTAAGGTAGCAAGAGCTTTTCTTGACAAAATTACCACAGGGCCAATCATAGCATCAAGAGATATAGTAGGATTACGAAAATTTTACATATCAATCAGAGATTGTGTAACTACATTACAACAACTTAATTACATGTCTGATTTGGGCAGTTGTGACATTTTGATGAAAACAGCAAAAAGACTCCCGGCAGACAAGATACCAAAATGGAATGAATATACAGTAAATATCCTCAAATCCAGAGAACCCACTCTTATAGACCTGCAGTTGTGGCTGAAAGGCAGAGTTGATGCAGATTTCAATCCTTATGCGGTTTCACTTGATTTCAGTAAGAAGACTGTATTCGGTAAACATGAAGTTTATTCTCCATCTCGTCAATTTAAACCTCTGGATAGAAAGACTACACTGAACACAAGCATTCCCAAATCACCATCAACTAAAATAAATGTCAGAGATTCATCCACTCAAAACACATCAACTGTAAATTCCTTCAATGGAATTCCTCACAAAATTCCCTGTTGTTTATGTTCAGAAGCACATTATTTATACAGATGTCAGTTATTTAAAGATAAATCAGTATCAGAAAGAATGCAGTTGATTAAAGACAAGGGTTACTGTTGTAACTGTTTGAAACCGGGACATAAACTTGATGACTGTTTTTCGGATATGCGATGTCAACATTCTACTTGTGGATTGAAACATCATACAATGCTTCATCAAGAATCAACAGTAAAAACTAACACCTCAGTTATGGCAAAAAACAACAAACTCTTATCAGATAAATTCCAGTCCAACAAAAAGGTATATTTTCAGCTAGTAGAAATAATTATCAGTGGTTCAAATTCAAGACATATTAAGACTTATGGCTTATTAGATTCAGCCAGTGAAGTAACGTTAATCCATGATTGTTTGGCAATGGAATTAGGATTAAAGGGTCCTATAAGCAATCTCAATATTCAAACGCTAAATAAAGAATCAACAAGGATTTCAAAAAAGGTTTCCTTTAGCATAAGATCAGCAAATGATATGGATTCAAAGAATTTGTATATCTCTGAAGCATGGACTGTAGATTCAGAAGCTTTTCACTGTCCAACTCAAACTCTGGATTCTGAATGGAGACATTTAGATGGACTAAATATTCTGAATATACATCCTTCTCAAGTTCAACTGTTGATTGGTATCAATGTGCCCAAAGCTCATCTTCAACTTGAAATAGTTGAAGGCAACACATATGAGCCTATTGCTGTTCGCACTGCTCTTGGGTGGTCACTCATGGGGGTGGCAGACGAAAAGGAACTTGACACACATGATAATATCCAAGCTAAGATAAATCTCATTGTCAAACAAGATGAAGACATCAATCAATTGATGGAGAATTTTTGGAAAACCGAATCCTTTGGCACTACCTTTAAGTATGATTCCCCAACCTCGTTTGAAGACAGAAAGTCTTTGAAAATGCTTGAAGAAAACACAAACCTTGTTAACGGCCATTATGAAGTTGGTATGTTGTGGAAGGAAGATAATCTTGTCTTACCAAATAATCGAAAAGTTGCCGATAGACGTTTCCAATTACTAGAGAAACGCCTACTGCATCCCGGAAATGAACAATTTCAAAAACTTTACAGTCAGACTTTGAATGGGTACATAAACAAAGGCTATGCTCATAAGTTACTAGAATTATGTGAATCATCTTCCAGAACATGGTACCTTCCTCACCACGGCGTTGTCAATCCAAATAAACCTGGAAAGCTGAGAACCGTCTTTGACGCTTCCGCTGTTCATTCTGGTACTTCTCTCAATGATAATTTAATGACAGGACCAGATCTACTTAACAGTCTGTTTGGAATGCTGCTTCGTTTCAGACTCTATTCTGTTGCTCTCGCTGCGGATGTGGAGGCGATGTTCCATCAGGTTTGTGTACCAGATAGAGATACAGATTCTCTACGCTTCCTTTGGAAATCTGATATTACTATTCCCGGACCACCAGATATATACAGAATGAATGTACACATCTTTGGGGCCACAGACTCGCCATGCTGTGCTAGTTATGCTATCAAGCGCACAGCGACAGACAACAAAGCTAAATTTAGTACCTTGGCTATAAATACCACACTACAAGACTTTTATGTAGATGACCTACTTAAATCCGTGGAAAATTCAAACATCGCAATCAGCATAGCTCAGGAACTCACAGACCTTCTTCAGTTAGGAGGTTTCCACCTGCATAAATGGTTATCGAATTCTTCAGAGGTACTGAACTCCATCCCAGTTAACGAACGTGCACTCAATACCACTGATATGGACTTAGATGAAATCCCAACACAACGGACGTTGGGACTCAAATGGAAGATGTTTGAAGATATCTTTACATTTCAACCTAACCCAAAGAATCCCTCGCTTACTAAACGAGGAATAGTCAGTACAGTTTGTTCCATATTTGATCCTTGTGGGTTTCTATCTCCATTTACAATTCGAGCAAAAATTCTTATTCAAGAAATCTGGATTCGTCAATTAGATTGGGACGAAGAACTACCTCCAGACATATTATCAAAATGGGAATTATGGATAACAGAGTTTAAAGATCTTCATAAATTTAACTTACCAAGATATCATTTACATTTCGCAACAACGCTTCATTGGATAGATTTACACATATTCAGTGATGCATCTGAACGAGCCTTTGGATCAGTTGGTTATTTAAGATATTCAACTGATGGAAACCAGATAACATGTTCCTTTATATGTTCAAAAACTCGAGTTGCACCAATACGACCAGCGCTATCCATACCAAGACTTGAACTTCAAGGCGCGGTATTATCTATTAGACTTTGGAACTTGCTCCAGAAAGAACTTCATCTTAACTTTCGCAAAATTCACTTCTGGACAGATTCAAATACTGTGCTGCAGTACATCAATAATAGGACTAAACGATTCAAACCCTTTGTAATCAACAGAATTGCTGAGATACAAGAGAGCTCATCATCTAATCAGTGGTTGTATTGTCCATCTTCAAATAATCCAACAGATTGCGCAACAAGAGGAGTATCAGTTAAAACCTTAACTACAGATCATCTATGGCTACATGGTCCAGAATTTCTTTGGAAGTCTGAAGAATATTGGCCAAAACTCAACTCACAAATCTCTGAAATTGACGATGATGATCCCGAAGTCAAGAGTTCAATCATGTCTGTAACACTAATCAACAAACAAACTAATCAGGAAGACATTTTACCTCATTTCGCCATCAAGTCTGTGCTAGATGCTGCAGAATTTTCTTCTTGGTCTAAAATCTGTAAGAGAACAGCCTGGATACTTCGAGCTATACGCAATTTCATTTGTACTATTAAAAGATTTAAATTACAGTATATCAAAGAAAAACATCTACTTTCTAAAGAGTATGATGATGCTTTGATGTGTTGGGTGTCACAAGCTCAACATGATGGATTTCCAGAAGACATAGAAAGTTTAAAAACACACAATTCACTACCACTTAGAAGCAGACTTCTACCTCTATCGCCTACATTTGACGGAAGATACCTACGAGTTGGTGGTAGACTTCGAAAGGCACCTCTTCAACAGGAAACAAAACATCAACTTATTCTCCCGTATAATCATACAGTCACCAAACACCTCATCTATGATGCTCATCTGAAATCGGCTCATGGAGGAATTGAACATACGATTTCCATATTGCGGCAAAGATATTGGCCTATCAGTATTCGTCAATGTGTTAAGCAAGTCATCAGAAGATGCCTGTATTGTCATCGACAAAGAGTAAAGCCAGTTATACCTCGGATGGCTGATTTACCAACATGTAGACTAGACGCTGCTCTTGGTCCATTTCATTATACAGGAGTGGATTATTTTGGACCCATGCTGGTGAAGATTCGACGAGGAACAGTTAAACGTTGGGGATGCTTATTCACATGTCTCTCAACACGGGCCATACACTTAGAGTTAGCTGATTCATTGGAAACCGACGATTTCATTCTAGTCTTAAGAAACTTCATAGGAAGAAGGGGTCAGCCAACTCATCTTTACAGTGATAATGGTACCAATTTTCATGGGGCGAATAATGAGCTACAACAATGTCTGAACAATTTGAAACAACAAAAGGTCATTAACTTTCTCCTGCCTCATCACATCCAGTGGCACTTCATTCCACCTGCTAGCCCACACTTTGGTGGGGCTTGGGAGCGGTTGGTACGATCAACTAAAACAGCTCTGAAAGCAGTTTTGGGAAACCATATTGTGCCAGAGTCTGTCCTTCGAACAGCTTTAATTGAAGTGGAAGCTATCATCAATAGCCGGCCACTAACGCATAACAGCACAGATTCCAACGATTTTACACCACTTACCCCCAATCATTTCGTCCTTGGAAGAGCAAACAACACAGCTTCGCCAGATGCATGTGGTGAAAAGGAAATCAATAGTCGTAAACGTTGGCGACAAACTCAAGTATTGACTGATCATGTTTATAAGAGGTGGTTAAAGGAATTTTTACCTGATCTAACCATACGACATCGATGGAAAATCAACAAATCTCAACCATCTATCAACGATTTAGTTCTTGTTGTCGATGATAACCAACCACGTGGAAAATGGGAAATGGGTCGCATACTACAACTTTTTCCAGGTGATGACGGACTCGTACGATCGATTAAAGTACAAACTACCAATGGTATATATGTGAGACCATCGGCCAAGATATGTATATTGGAAGAAAATGTGGACTAAATCGCGAACTTTACGAACTTTAATGCATGTTTAATTTATTGACTTTATTTGTTCGCAAAGACAATCATCAGTGAAGACAGTGAACTTTTTTTCTTTTGTTATGTTTATTTGACTCTGTCAGGGGGGTGGCGATGTTCGCGACGACAAACAATGTCGCTACATATTGTGTTATTTTTACAAACCGATAGTGGTCTGTATCCTGACAACCTGTTTGGAATTATTCCCCTTATGTGTATTTTTTCTAATAGAGATAAGTTGGGAGGGAGACAAATTGTAAACAAGAAGGCATGGCGTGATTTGACCAACACAAAACTCAAGCGCAATACACACTCCTTGTCAGTCACGAGAAAAAACAGAGATGAAAGAAATGTTGTATTTTTCTGCATGACTGTATTGTTATTCAACCCTCGAACTCTTCATTATTTGTAAACAACTTATTACGTTCTACAATCATAATAAAATCTAGTACTACTGGTATAATAAACAATCCGCTATAATGTTTTTCTTGGGAACACATATATCCTGATGAGCTCGAAATTAAAAACACCACTGACAGTGACGATTACGCTTCCTACTTGGATCTGCGTCTCGATTTTGATGATTGCCATAAACTGTGTGATAAATTTTACGATAAACGTGATGACTTTGACTTTCCGATTGTTAACTTTCCATTTATTAGTAGTAACATTTCAATATCACCAGCTTATGGTGTGTGTGTGTCTCAGCTAATCCGTTACGCGAGAGCCTGTTCCTTTTATTCTGATTTTTTTTAAGTAGATCGAGGCATTTGTCATCTAAGCTTCAACTACAAGGATACGTGCGCACTAAACTTATAAAAACCTTTAAAAAGTTTAATGACTTGATTGGTAAATATAACGTGTCTTTCTCGGCTATTATTCTAGATATATTTAATTGACACGTATACTATTACTATCTCTCTGATTATGCCTACTACATCGTTAACACAGTTCATCACGTGCATTTTACATACCGATAGTTTATTGGCCAATCACGCTATTTTGCTATGGCGGGTGTGGCGCGCCAGGCAGGGTAAGCTTACTCTTCCGGACACCTGTTACCCCTGTTTGTCTGTGTATTTTGTACACAGGGAGCAGTCCATTTGCTGATTATACTATTTTGCCTATAACGTTTTTTTTTTTTAGGACTTCGAATTCTATCTAATGGTTTGGATTGTCCGTACTTGGTTTTATTTTATTTAGAGTTTTGGCGGATTCTTGCGTCGCGTACGTATGCGTCACTGAGCTGAGCTTAGTTCTGCACAGCATGATGGCAGTTATCTACCAAGATCGCCATCAGTACTAGTCAAGTGCCTTGCCTACAATTTCTCGGAGTGCTTGAAGTCATTTGACAGTCGCTGATCTATTAAAAAAATTAATGTCATATCTTATTTGAAAAAAAAAATCTTTGACTTTGACTCGACAGTAATTTTTGGTTTCACTAATTTATCATTGACACCCCTTTACTATAGAATCACCTCATTAACAGATTTGCAAGGTCCCATACCTACCTAAAGCTAGCGCGCAGATCAACCAGCGTGCAGCCAGACAGGAAAAGTATGAAAATTCCGAGAAAAAATCATCAAAAATAAATTCCAGTCTTTATTATGATTAAATTCAAATCAAACTTAATATACACCTCTGTGTTCTAAGATACACATAGATTCATAAAAAACGCTATGATAAAACATTTCAGCGTCTAAAAAGACATACGGACCATCTCCTTATGAAAGCTGTTTGATATGATACGGGCTGCCGTGTCCGTGTGCCGTATCACGCATGAGAAATACACACACATTGATGACGTCGCACACAAAATTCATACGGATACGAGCTACGCACTAGCAATTTACGCTTGCCAAAAGTCTCTAACATCTTATCTTACCGTACGTATCGATTCTGTATTTAGTTTAGCTGTATAGATACATGATATCCCCCAAAAATATTATTCATATGACACTTGGGAAGCTGCGGTGGCTTAGTGTATCGGGCTCACTCTCGCTGTTGGCTGACGTGGTTTCCCTTGTCGGTAGTGCAGGGCCCTGTTTCACGAAATTTTTAACTTAAAATAAAATCCAAATTTTAGCGGATACTTCAATTTTGATTGGCTAAGAACTGAAATCAATCTAATATTGTCCAATAAAATAACTAAAATTCATATCTTATCTTAGTTAAAATTTTGTGAAATAGGCCCCAGGACTGTGTATCTGTGTCTTTGTGTGTGGGTGTGTGTGTGTGCATGTGCACATTAACTTGCACGTAAAAGAACCCCTGGAATTCAGAATAAGATTAGGCCATAGTGGGGTTATCAGGGCACAATTTTACCCACAGCACATTGTAAGGCGTATGCTCGTCTTGATTAGACCATTTATAGTAATGTGCTTCAAGATGGGTTCCCAGCAAAGTATTTATCGGGTGGTTATTGCCAATAAAAGTGTGACAATTTTGGTATAAATGGTAAGTAGAGATATTGGATTCCCTGAAAAACACTCATTTAGCGTATACAGGACAAAAATGTAAGGGTGCCCCTAATCGACAGCCCGACGATTAGGGCTATGCCCACGCGTGACGTCGAAGGCTACACGAGCGCATTTGTGTACATGTTGATAAACTCAATAAAGGCTTAGACCCACAACGCTTTCTAAGATAAAAATCACGGGAAAAGACGCAGTCAGTGGATAATCCGAGAATTTAATTAGGATTCGATATATGTGTAATAAACAGTCAGCGATTACAGACAACAACGTCTTGTGTATGCAATGAATTCTCACCGTCTCCGCCCGAGGTTGCCATAGAGACGGAGAAAGGTAATCACCCGACGCAAACATTGCCTCTTTTGGTCGATTTTCATGGCGGGATGTACTTAGCAATTACAGTGTTTCGAGAAGGATTTGAAACAAAATTATGATGAATTAATTAGTTTGAATATGTTTTAGTCATAATATATCATGAAATCACCCAGTTTGTACCCGGGAAAACAGCTTTAATACTTTAAAAATGCGCATCAGAAATTCCCAAAACTGAACTGTCAAATTTCAAAGTAAATCGACGGTGGTGTGCAGTTCTGACATCATGGAAGTATGCAAAGGAATTATCCCTTTATCCGCATTGCACAAGATCTGTTAGGAAAAAAAATAGTTTTAGAATGAGATTCAGCGTATTTAGAAGACTTAAAAACCTTTACATTTATATCATTTATTTTAGTCCAACAGACGTGTATAAGTAGCTGTTTGGGTATGGAAGATGGTAGATATCCAGACTGTAGTGACTGTAGTAAATATACCACCTGCAGTAATTCAATAGAACAACAGTTGACTTGTCCCACTGGAACACTATTTAGTATTTCTACTTATAGCTGTGATTCATCCCGAGTCGTTTGTGGGTAAGACATTTTGTCCGTATTAAAATTAGGCGAAGCACCACTTCTTCCGGGTTACAACTTTATAGGGTATCAGGAAGGTGACGTGGTTAATGTGGCCTTAGTTTCGGGAGAAGTGGAAATGGAGATTCAATGTCTACACAACGCAATCCTTTAGGGCCTATCATAATAAGAAACATTTTATTTCAAAAGCAGTCGGAACCCACGGATAAACTCACAAGGGTAGACAGGCGTACAAACCATGCTTCCTTATTCAACAAAAGATGCAATAGATATTATGATCTGAAGGAAATGATATGGGGTTTAACGTCCTACTGTGCTGCTCCTAAACTGAGCTAATGAAGAGGGCATACGCCATGCAGTGTCTTATGAGGGAAGTTTTGCCCGGGCAGTGGTACACGGGACCTCGGTTTTTCATCCCATCCGAACGACTAGACAGCCTAAGACCGTCCTGCATCACTGACAAGGGGAAACCACGCCGGAAAATATTGATGAACTTTTCGGCCATTGCAGGGATCGAACAC
This sequence comes from Patella caerulea, assembly GCA_036850965.1. Classification (NCBI taxonomy): domain Eukaryota; kingdom Metazoa; phylum Mollusca; class Gastropoda; family Patellidae; genus Patella; species Patella caerulea. Next base: position 39,069,074 of record JAZGQO010000001.1, on the reverse strand, counting down.
CCGACCTCCAGGCTAGCGAGCCAGCGTCTTATCCACTTAGTCACCATGATGCCCGCACGCATTAGACATATTTCACATATCCCGGTCTTCAATTTCCTCAGTGTTTCGTTTCGTTTGATTGGAGTTAAGACATTACTCGGACCACTGCACCAGGAATATTCCCGGTCTTAGGCCTATGCTAAACTGTTGTAAACAAAAATAATGTTTGCCCAGTCCCATTTTAAGAAAGGGGAATTACGGTGAGAAATCGAAGGTAGGGACTCCAAAATAGCCTTTGATCACCGGCGGTGCTGCGCGTGTGAGAGACAGTTCCGAAAGGAACTAATAGTACCTTAATTACATCAAAACGGTTGTCTGCCTTGTTACAAATCTGGGGCTTGGTGAGTAAGGCGCCGGGTCACTAATCAAGAGATCCCATGACCGATCCCGGTGTTGGCAAAGATGGTTACTTGGGATTTTCAAGCCAATTGATGCATAGCAGTGAGACGTTTAACCCGTTTTTTTTTCATTTGTTACAGATCTAGCCCTCTTCCAAAAATTGCAGGACCGAGGGCCTGACAAAGGTATACTCGTTCGGGTGGGACTGTGGAACGCAAAGGCGAGGTCTCGTGTACACATTGGCGTGCACACAAAATATGTCTTGGCAGTTGGAATTCGATACAAGAGCAGGCCGTAGCGCCACTGTCCGAGCAAAATTTCCCTCATATCACCATGTATGGCGCATGACCGTTTTCATAAGCCCACACTCGGCAAACCTCGTAAGATTTCGGACAATCTAAACTCGGCTGTATGATGAATTCCGCCATATTGGAACTACTTTAAAGGTCCCGGATGAAACATGGCTGCCCCCATTCCAAACACAAGTTGGCGACCTATTTCGCTAGCGACCTATTCGACCGATCCAGCTGTAAGATAATGACGAAATTACACTTCTATTCTGAGCTGAAGGAATGGATAAAAAAAATAATATATTCTACTTTCATTTGATAGACATAACGTTGGATTTTATTGGTTGATAAATAGAGACTGTTGTCTTTACTCTAAATAGGTTTCCAACGAACAGGTTGCAGCTCGATCGGTCGGAATAGGTCGCTAGCCGAATAGGTTCCCAATTTGTGTAATATAGTCAAGTTTTCCTGTTAAAGTAAACCGGTAGCCGCATCGCAAATGTATGGGCGTAGGTACATATCACTTACTGTCATACATCCGAGACTAGATGTAGTTTACGGAATCTGTCGAGATTAGCCGAGTGATAAGCCCAGTCAGAGCAGAACAGTAGCACGTTAAACTTCATATCATTTCTCTTCTCAAAATGTCAAATAAAAAAATAAAAGAGGCATTAAAAAAAACAATTATTTACACAATTTTATTTTAGAAGGACACAGAACATGGTGAACTGCTTAGGTAGTACAACAGATTGTGATGGGAGATTAGGTGATATTCCACACTGTGATGACTGCAAAAAATATGTAAGGTGCTTCAATAGTGGTGGCACTGAATTAACATGTCCCGGAAGTCTTCGGTTTAACTCGGTAACGACCACATGCAGCCTTCCACAAACAGCAGTCTGTAGGCACGTAAAATTGTATTGTCTTTCATGTAAAAAAGAAAAAAAAATGTTATATATTTCTAATCTTATTATTATGCAAACGATTAGATCACCGAACTTGTTTAGATAATTAGAAAATAGCAAAATATATTTTCTTTTCGCAGCGTAATAATTCCAATGTCATCACCAACAAGCATGATATCCCCTATCACATCACCCACAAGAGTGGCGTCACTTACCAGTGTAACATCACCTACTACTGTAACGTCGTATACCAGTGTAACGTCACCTACTAGTGCCACATCACCTACAAGTGTGACTTCGCCAAGGATGGAAACGCCATGTATTGATGTTACAGAATGCCCGAATGATTTAGGCGATTTTCCACATTGTACAAATTGTCGAAGATATATTCGTTGTTTAAATACCGGGTTGGGAGAAGACCAAATTTGTCCAAGTAATTTATATTTTGATGCTGTTACGTTAACATGCACCCAGTCATCTCAAGCCAGATGTAGGTAGGTATTTTGTTTTAATTGCTGGCAGTATTTTGATGTTAGAATAATATCATTGCAAATATTTAGTTAGTCTTACATGTATATGGTATTCGGAAGCGATATTATTTAACGGGTTAACAGGTTTCCTATGGGCATATATTTTGATTGGTGTCACTTGAAATTATTTACACTTTATAGTTATGATTTTATTCAAAAAAATAATCATATTCTGTCCAAATCTTATTTTAGGAGATCATTTCTGAAAGACTAAGATTTTTTTTTTGTGTCAGTTTTCGTGCATACTCTGTAGAATCTAGCACGCGTTGCAACATGAACTTTGTTTCTGTCCATTAAACTTTTAGTGCTTCTACATCACCTACCAATGTTACATCGCCTACCAGTGTCACATCCCCTAATAGTGTCACATCACCTATTAGTATCACGTCGCCTACAAGTGTTATGTCACCAACCAGTGTAACGTCAGCTACTAGTACCACTTCACCTACAAGTGTAACATCGCCTACCAGTGTTACCTCACACACCAGTGAAACATCTGCTACTAGTGTTACGTCACCAACCAGTGCAACGTCGGGTACCAGTGTAACGTCACCAACCAGTGTAACGTCAGCTCCAAGTGCGACATCACCAACAAGTGTAACATCGCTTACCAGTGTAACCTCACGAACCACTGCAACATCCGCTACCAGTGTTACGTCACTTACTAGTGCATCATCACCTACCAGTGTAACGTCACCAATCAGTGCAACGCCAGGTACCAGTGTGACAACGCCAAGAATGGAAACGTCATGTATTGACGTGACAGAATGTCCGAATGATTTAGGCGATTATCCACATTGTACAAATTGTCGAAGATATATTCGTTGTTTAAATGCCGGGTTGGGAGAGGACAAAATTTGTCCAAGTAATTTATATTTTGATGCTGTTACGTTAACATGCACCCAGTCATCTCAAGCCAGATGTAGGTAAGTATTTTGCTTTAATTGCTGGCAGCATTTTGATGTTAGAATAATATCATTGCAAATATTTAGTTAGTCTTATATCTGGTTTCTTATGGGCACATATTTTGAATGACTTGCTATTTTCACACTTTATACTTTTGCAAAATAATCTAATTCTGTCCATAGTGATGCTTGAAGGGGCAAAGGTGGGGCAAAGTCCAAGGTTAAGGGGACAAGGGCACGAACGTCAACTAGTGGTACGGAGGTGGAGGGGGGCAGAAATTTTAGAAAAAGAGACTGCCGGAAATGCAGTGTGACAGTATTTCAGGCACTGAAATTTTTGACACGATTATTTTAGAACTACTCCTGTCACCACCCTCACCTTGGTGCGGCCATTGCCTGGCCAGATTTTATTTTAGGCGATCATTTCTTAAAGACTAATATTTGAGGGGGGGGGGTATAAGTTTACATGGATACTATGTAGAATCTGGCACGCGTTGCTCCGTTAACTTTGTTTCTTTTCATTAAACATTTAGTGCTTCTACATCACCTACCAGTGTTACATCGCCTACCAGTGTCACATCGCCTAATAGTGTCACATCAACTATTAGTATGACGTCGCCTACAAGTGTTACGTCACCAACCAGTGCAACATCAGCTACTAGTGTGGCTTCATCAACAAGTGTACCAACGCCTACCAGTGTTACATCACCTACTAGTGTAACATCACCTACCAGTGTAACGTCACCAACCAGTGCAACGTCAGTTACAAGTGTAACGTCACCGACTAGTGGAACGTCAGCTACTAGTGCGACGTCACCAACAAGTGGAACATCACCTACCAGTGTTACCCCATTAACCAGTGCAACATCTGCTACCAGTGTTACGTCAGGTACCGGTGTAACGTCACCAACCAGTGCAACGTCAGGTACCAGTGTAACGTCAGCTACTAGTGCGACTTCACCAACAAGTGTAACATCGCCTATCAGTGTTACCTCACTAACCAGTACAACATCCGCCACCAGTGTAACGTCAGCAACAAGTGCAACGTCAGGTAACAGTGTAACGTCACCAACCAGTGCAACATCAGGTACCAGTGCGACTTCACCAACAAGTGTAACATCGCTTAGAAGTGTTACCTCACAAACCAGTGCAACGTCACCAACCAGTGCAACATCCGCTTCCAGTGCAACGTCAGGTACCAGTGTAACGTCAGCTACTAGTGCGACTTCACCAACAAGTGTAACATCGCCTACCAGTGTTACCTCGCTAACCAGTGCAACATCCGCTACCAGTGCAACGTCAGGTACCAGTGTAACGTCACCAACCAGTGCAACGTCAAGTACCAGTGTAACGTCAGCTACTAGTGCGACTTCACCAACAAGTGCAACATCGCCTACCAGTGTTACCTCACTAACCAGTGTAACGTCACCAACCAGTGTGACAACGCCAAGAATGGAAACGCCATGTATTGACGTGACAGAATGCCCGAATGATTTAGGCGATTTTCCACATTGTACAAATTGTCGAAGATATATTCGTTGTTTAAATGCCGGGTTGGGAGAAGATAAAATTTGTCCAAGTAATTTATATTTTGATGTTGTTACGTTAACATGCGCCCAGTCATCTCAAGCCAGATGTAGGTAAGTATTTTGTTTTAATTGCTGGCAGCATTTTGATGTTAGAATAATATCATTGCAAATATTTAGTTAGTCTTATATATGATAATCGCAAGCGATATTATGTAAGGAGTTATCTGGTTTCTTATGGGCACATATTTTGATTGACTTGGTATTTTCCCATTTTATACTTTTGCAAAATAATCTAATTCTGTCCACTGTGATGCTCGAAGGGGCAAATGTGAAACAAAGTCCAAGGTTAAGAGATCAAGGGCACAATCGTCAACTAGTGGTACGGAGGTGGAGGGGGCAGAAATTTTAGAAAAAGAGACTGTCGGAAATGCAGTGTGACCGTATTTCAGGCACTGATCGTTGAGATAAAGTGTCAAACATACGGACTTGCGAACCTCGACGAAGCCATCCACAAGCGCCAAAGTAGGGGGGGGGGGCCTTTCCCATCGGGCCTTCCCCAGAAAATTTTGAACACGATTTTTTAAGAAATACTTTTGTCGCCACCCTCACCTTGGTGCCGCCATTGCCTGTCCATATCTTATTTTAGGCGATCATTTCTGAAGGACTAATATTTTTTTTTCTGGGTGGGGGGAGGGGGTATAAGTTTACGTGGATACTATGTAGTATCTGGCACGCGTTGCTCCGTTAACTTTGTTTCTGTCCATTAAACTTTTAGTGCTTCTACATCACCTACCAGTGTTACATCGCCTACCAGTGTTACATCGCCTCCCAGTGTCACATCGCCTAATAGTGTCACATCACCTATTAGTATGACGTCGCCTACAAGTGTTACGTCACCAACCAGTGCAACGTCAGTTACAAGTGTAACGTCACCGACTAGTGGAACGTCAGCTACTAGTGCGACTTCACCAACAAGTGTAACATCGCCTACCAGTGTTACCTCATTAACCAGTGCAACATCTGCTACCAGTGTTACGTCAGGTACCAGTGTAACGTCACCAACCAGTGCAACGTCAGGTACCAGTGTAACGTCAGCTACTAGTGTGCCTTCACCAACAAGTGTAACATCGCCTACCAGTGTTACCTCACTAACCAGTGCAACATCCGCCACCAGTGTAACGTCACCAACAAGTGCAACGTCAGGTACCAGTGTAACGTCACCAACAAGTGCAACGTCAGGTACCAGTGTAACGTCACCAACCAGTGCAACGTCAGGTACCAGTGCGACTTCAGCAACAAGTGTAACATCGCCTATCAGTGTTACCTCACCAACCAGTGCAACGTCACCAACCAGTGCAACATCCACCACCAGTGCAACGTCACCAACCAGTGCAACGTCAGCTACTACTGCGACTTCAGCAACAAGGGTAACATCGCCTACCAGTGTTACCTCGCTAACCAGTGCAACATCCGCTACCAGTGCAACGTCAGGTACCAGTGTAACGTCAGCTACTAGTGCGACTTCACCAAGAAGCGTAACTTCGCCTGCCAGTGTTACCTCACTAACCAGTGCAACATCCGCCACCAGTCTAACGTCACCAACCAGTGCAACGTCAGGTACCAGTGTAACGTCACAAACCAGTGCAACGTCAAGTACCAGTGCAACTTCACCAACAAGTGTAACATCGCCTACCAGTGTTACCTCTCCAACCAGTGTTACCTCACCAACCAGTGTGACAACGCCAAGAATGGAAACGCCATGTATTGACGTTACAGAATGCCCGAATGATTTAGGCGATTTTCCACATTGTACAAATTGTCGAAGATATATTCGTTGTTTAAATGCCGGGTTGGGAGAAGACAAAATTTGTCCAAGTAATTTATATTTTGATGCTGTTACGTTAACATGCACCCAGTCATCTCAAGCCAGATGTAGGTAAGTACTTTGTTTTAATTGCTGGCAGCATTTTGAGGTTAGAATAATATCATTGCAAATATTTAATTAGTCTTATATGATAATCGGAAGCGATATCATGTAAGGAGTTATCTGGTTTCTTATGGGTACATATTTTGATTGACTTGCTATTTTCACACTTTATACTTTTGCAAGATAATCTAATTCTGTCCACTATGATACTCGAAGGGGCAAATGTGAAGCAAAGTCCAAGGTTAAGAGGCCAGGGGCCCGAACGTCAACTAGTGGTACGGAGGGGGGGGGGGTCCAGAAATTTTAGAAAAAGATACTGTCGGAAATGCAGTGCGACAGTATTTCAGACACTAATCGTTGAGATAAAGTGTCAAACATACGGACTTGCGAATCTCGACGAAGCTCATCCACAAGCGCCAAAATAATCTAATTCTGTCCACTACGATGCTCGAAGGGGCAAATGTGAAGCAAAGTCGAAGGTTAAGAGGTCAAGGGCACGATCGTAAACTAGTGGTACGGAGGTGGAGGGGGGCAGAAATTTTGGAAAAAGAGACTGTCGGAAATGCAGTGTGACCGAATTTCAGGCACTGATCGTTGAGATAAAGTGTCAAACATACGGACTTGCGAACCTCGACGAAGCCATCCACAAGCGCCAAAGTAGGGGGGGCCTTTCCCATCGGGCCTTCCCCAGAAAATTTTGAACACGATTTTTTAAGAAATACTCTTGTCGCCACCCTCACCTTGGTGCCGCCAATGCCTATCCAGATCTTATTTCTGAACGACTAATATTTTTTTTTCTGGGCGGGGGGGTGGGGGTGGGGGGAGGGGGTTAAGTTTATGTGGATACTATGTAGAATCTGACACGCGTTGCTCCGTTAACTTTGTTTCCGTCCATTAAACTTTTAGTGCTTCTACATCACCTACCAGTGTTACATCGGCAACCAGTGTCACATCGCCTAATAGTATGACGTCGCCTACAAGTGTTACGTCACCAACCAGTGCAACATCAGCTACTAGTGTGACTTCACCAACAAGTGTACCAACGCCTACCAGTGTTACCTCACGACCCAGTGCAACATCCACTTCCAGTGTTACGTCACCTACTAGTGTAACATCACCTACTAGTGTAACGTCACCAACCAGTGCAACGTCAGTTACAAGTGTAACGTCACCGACCAGTGGAACGTCACCGACCAGTGGAACGTCAGCTACCAGTGCGACTTCACCATCAAGTGTAACATCACCTACCAGTATTACCTCATTAAACAGTGCAACATCCGCTACCAGTGTTACGTCAGGTACCAGTGTAACGTCACCAACCAGTGCAACGTCACCGACCAGTGGAATGTCACCGACCAGTGGAACGTCAGCTACCAGTGCGACTTCACCAACAAGAGTAACATCGCCTACCAGTATTACCTCATTAACCAGTGCAACATCCGCTACCAGTGTAACGTCAGCAACAAGTGTAAAATCGCCTACCAGTGTTACCTCGCTAACCAGTGCAACATCCGCTACCAGTGTAACGTCACCAACCAGTGTAACGTCAGCTACTAGTGCGACTTCACCAACAAGTGTTACGTCAGGTACCAGTGTAACGTCACCAACCAGTGCAACGTCACCGACCAGTGGAATGTCACCGACCAGTGGAACGTCAGCTACCAGTGCGACTTCACCAACAAGAGTAACATCGCCTACCAGTATTACCTCATTAACCAGTGCAACATCCGCTACCAGTGTAACGTCAGCAACAAGTGTAAAATCGCCTACCAGTGTTACCTCGCTAACCAGTGCAACATCCGCTACCAGTGTAACGTCACCAACCAGTGTAACGTCAGCTACTAGTGCGACTTCACCAACAAGTGTTACGTCACTAACCAGTGTAACATCAACTACTAGTTCGACTTCACCAACAAGTGTTACGTCACTAACCAGTGTAACATCAGCTACTAGTGCGACTTCACCAACAAGTGTAACATCGCCTACCAGTGTAACGTCAGCTACTAGTGTGACTTCACGAACAAGTGTAACATCGCCTACCAGTCTTACCTCACGAACTAGTGCAACATCTGCTACCATTGTTACGTCACCAAGCAGTGCAACGTCAGCTACTAGTGCGACTTCACCAACAAGTGTAACATCGCCTACCAGTGTAACATCAGCTACTAGTGCGACTTCACCAACAAGTGTCACATCGCCTACAAGTGTTACATCACGAACCAGTGCAACATCTGCTACCAGTGCGACTTCACCAACCAGTGCAACGTCTGGTACAAGTATGACGTCACCAACCAGTGTTACGTCAGCTACTAGTGCGACTTCACCAACAAGTGTAACATCGCTTACCAGTGTAACGTCAGCTACTAGTGCGACTTCACGAACAAGTGTAACATCGCCTACCAGTGTAATGTCAGCTACTAGTGTGTCTTCACCAACAAGTGTTACGTCACCAACAAGTGTAACATCGCCTACCAGTGTAACGTCAGCTACTAGTGTGAATTCACCAACAAGTGTAACATCGCCTACCAGTGTTACCTCACGAACCAGTGCAACATCTGCTACCAGTGTTACGTCACCAACCAGTGTAACGTCAGCTACTAGTGCGACTTCACCAACAAGTGTAACATCGCCTACCAGTGTAACGTCAGCTACTAGTGCGACTTCTCCAACAAGTGTAACATCGCCTACCAGTGTTACATCACGAACCAGTGCAGCATCTGCTATCAGTGCGACTTCACCAACCAGTGCAACGTCTGGTACAAGTGTAACGTCACCAACCAGTGCAACATCAGCTACTAGTGCGACTTCACCTACAAGTGTAACATCGCCTACCAGTGTTACATCACCAACCAGTGCAACATCTGCTACCAGTGTTACGTCACCAACCAGTGCAACGTCAGCAACTAGTGCAACTTCACGAACAAGTGTAACATCGCCTACCAGTGTAACGTCAGCTACTAGTGCGACTTCACCAACAAGTGTAACATCGCCTACCAGTGTTACATCACGAACCAGTGCAACATCTGCTACCAGTGCGACTTCACCAACCAGTGCAACGTCTGGTACAAGTGTGACGTCACCAACCAGTGCAACATCAGCTACTAGTGCGACTTCACCAACAAGTGTAACATCGCTTACCAGTGTAACGTCAGCTCCTAGTGCGACTTCACGAACAAGTGTAACATCGCCTACCAGTGTAACGTCAGCTACTAGTGCGACTTCACGAACAAGTGTAACATCGCCTACCAGTGTAACGTCAGCTACTAGTGTGTCTTCACCAACAAGTGTTACGCCACTAACAAGTGTAACGTCAGCTACTAGTGCGACTTCACTAACAAGTGTAACTTCGCCTACCAGTGTAACGTCAGCTACTAGTGCGACTTCACCAACAAGTGTAACATCGCCTACTAGTGTTACCTCACGAACCAGTGCAACATCTGCTACCAGTGTTACGTCACCAACCAGTGCAACGTCAGCTACTAGTGCGACTTCCCCAACAAGTGTAACATCGCCTACCAGTGTTACCTCACTAACCAGTGCAACGTCAGGTACCAGTATGACAACGCCAAGAATGGAAACGCCATGTATTGATGTGACAGAATGTCCAAATGATTTAGGCGATTTTCCACATTGTTCGAATTGTCGAAGATATATTCGTTGTTTAAATGCTGGGTTGGGAGAAGACAGAATGTGTCCAGGTCTCTTATATTTTGATGCTGTTACGTTAACATGTAGCCTGCCATTTCAAGCCAGATGTAGGTAAGTATTTCTTTAAAATATTTATTTTTTCGAAAAGTACCATTTTTTACTGTAGGCATCAGACGGTGCACTTTTGGTTTTTTGAATTGAAATTGCTTCGAATTTTGTATTGACTAAATATGTTGCTAAATATCTTGTGCTTTTTTTATTATTCGAATTTCGAAAAAAGTTTCAGTAGACAGATATATGTAAGCTAAAAAAAATGTAACAGACGGAAAGCTTAATTTCAGAAAACGCATAACATCTTTGAGAGAAATGAAATTTAGCGATAATACATTTTATCATTGATAATACTATACATTGATGATACCTTTTATCATTGATAATGCATTTGATATACATTTTGTTACTGATATTACATTTTCTTTGATCATAGATATTACATTATATCAATGATGATACATTATGCCAATGATAATACTGTACATCCCATCAATGATAATACATTTTATCAATGGTAATACATCTATCATTGATAATAATTTTCTATCAATGGTAAAACATGCTATCATTAATAATACATTATAAATTGGGATTTTTATTGGACATCCTATTGGGTACGTTTCCATCACATATTATATTCAGCGTTGCATGAGCTCACCCTTTTTTCCCCAAAACCTTGCGAAATAGATAGAGGCTACAGTTTTAATATTTTTCTTCAATTCGGTATGGAACATTGGGATCAATTCAAGGATGAACTCTATCGATATTCAGCTTTCCACGCCATTCCGTTATGATGTTACCCTTCCTTTTCTGAAAACTTTGTGATTGTGATAGCTGCTACAATTTTTAACAGCCTTTAGAATCATTGAGGTCTTTAGAGAACAAAACGTATCGATATTCAGAATTCCATAATCACTAGTCCCAGATAAAGGCTACAGTCTTGAATGGGTTTGTTTGAAATCCAGTGTTAGGCGTTAGGGTAAAGATTGCTATAATATGGCCTATTGCCGCCATTTTGGGGTAACGATCGAATCATTAAAGCTGAACTCCGGTTAAAAAAATACCGAAATAATTTAATTTAAAAAAGTTAACACCCCGAAGACGCCATAGTTGTTTCGAGTTTGTGGAATAAATATGGCGGACAGTGAGGCTTATGACCTGGAAAGGTTAGCCGATCTCACTTCCATGCATAAAATAATCGGTGGGTAAGGCAGCTTTAAAGTGGTTCTTTGATTGTTCGTGAGTCACTGCCCTTCGAAATACCCATCAAAATAGTTCACTACTTGGTAAGTGTGTTAAACAATTAAATTTGAATATGATTTTTACATACAAATACAGCTGCCTTACCCACCGATTATTTTAAGCATGCATGTTGTATAGTTTTTATTTATAAAGAAAAACACAATAGCTCATAGTTTTGTTTCCTCTTTCTCTTCTAGTTACATTTATTAAAACAATCTAATTAAAATATAGATCTATATTTCGTTTCGTTTTTATACTTTCGATGGCTTACACTCATGTAGATCTAATAAGTTATAGTGGGAGCTCACGTTCTCACGTCAAGTATCAAGCACGGGACATTTTGACCCGATAACGTCAATCATTCGATTAACCAATTAGCGACCGCCATGCTTTTTAAAATCTACTTTTGTTTTGTTTGGATTTCTATCCGCTGGTAATATCTACCCACAGTTCCACGCATGAAAAGGTCAAACGGTCGATTCGACAGACCATTTCATTGACTGACCCCTCATTTCAGGCAGAACACGAATTAAATAACAAGTCCTCCAGATCCAAGAGTAGTAAAGACAAGTAAAAACGAAATTTTGAACTATAAAAAAAGAAACGAAATTGTATCTATGTTTTAATCAGATTGTATTTAAAATGATGTATTTAAAATAATACCATATTCCTGAAGCAATGGCCCGAGAAATCACTCTCTGACCATTGCTGGATTAGCTTCTTATTCTTGAACTTTTGTGGGGGGGTGTCTATTCTTCCCGTTTAATCAAAGCTATCACTTAAGTACAGCAACATGACAGTCCTTCGTTTAATCTGGGTCTTCCCTAAAACTTTGGACAGTGATTTAAGGTATTAAAAACGGTGAAAATATGTTCATTTCCAAACAGTATCGTTTACATTTCACTCGACTTGATAGCCTCGTTTGTCACACAATTAGTTTTACTGCAGTATTCTGCTATGCACGGGTTAATTTGGCATAATAAAATCGTCAGCCATGACGTAAAGTTATGTAAACATATTTGGTCCAATATTGGCACTCGTTTTAAATGTAAAGCTTTTGTACAGCAGCTAGTCATTGGTTGGTAGTCGGACTACTGACCAATCAAAATTTAAAACAACAATATCCACTCATTACAACAGTGAGTAGTAGGATTACCTCTAATCAAACGAAACACTGCGCGGAGTATGAATTATACGGCTGGAGGATTTTCCCACAATTTTTAAAAACAAAAAACATGTTATTTATAATAATGTACATGTATATGCATTATTCGGTTTAGTGGCTGTTTCGACGCTAAACTTATATAGTGAACTGGGTCTCTGGATAGAGCGGAATACTGTAGTAGAGTGGGTCTAGTTCCTTTAGAAACTGTCCTTGTGCGGACCATGTCCACTGACAGTTCCTATCCGGCCTTATATAGCTGCAATATGAAAATACCGCACTTCCCCATCACTGTTCTGAGGTTATTTTCGAATCCTTACCTCCTACTACTTTTCACCTTGATTTTACTTGAATCGCCAAGGGAATCATTGGTTGCCACAGCCGACACACATATTTATAAGTAGAATTCTGCACTTGACAAAATACATTTGAACTGAGAAGCCATGGCGATACTCGGACATACGTAAACCGCGTGTTTATTTCATCGTTTATTCATCGCTACTTGAAAATTGTGTTGAATTATTATAAATTTATGTCCTCTGGCTTCAGCTCCCCAAAACAGATCTACAATTGAAAACCACTTGACACCTCGAAGACAATCCAGTGTTTGGTCAATCCGTGGCAAGTGGTATGCGTCTTTCGCGGTAACAAAAATTAGTTGTCTGTAATCCACACAGAACCTAAGGGATCATTCCCCTTTCTCACCAATACAATAGGGCTCGCCCTAAGGACTTACTGAAGCCTCTATCACATCACTCTTGAGTATGCCTTGCAGTAGAGTTTCAATATACTTTCGTCGATGGATAATTACTCGTCGTATCTTTTGTTTAATTGGTTTTGCAGATCCTGTCTTTATCTCATGTTTCACTTTATTGGCTCGTCCCAAGTCATCAGATGAAGCAGCAAATAAAGTCTAGTGGCGCGCCAAAAGTTTTCCAATATCCTGCGCTTGCTCTGTCGTTAATCCTTCCACTGAACGGCTTTATAACTCTAATAGATTCCTTAGGAGATCATTACGTTTCTGCTCGGCTCAACCATTAATGACATCTCCAGGTATCTCCACAATATGAACGGGAGCAAAATTTCCAACAGTCACATCTTTATGCAACGGCCTTGCGCTATCTCTGTCTTCCTTCGCCTCAACTAAAGTGCGGACAGGTATTACATTATTTCTTTTTATGAATCTTCTACGGGCTTAATTATTCCAGGGGTAGACATAAAGAGCTTTGGCTGGTTTCCCTTCAAATACGCTTTAACCAATTGTTTATGTTTCGAGGGTACTGTAACTGTTTCGGCTAATTGGATTCTGCAAATACCGATGGATCATTGTATCTGAAACTTGGCGCAGACGGTCAACTCTTCGTCGCTTGTTGCTGCAATAGGCAACTACTGGCAACTCCGAGCAATTGGCAACTCGAGGTCTCCCATGTGCGCTGACTGGAAACGAGAAGTAAATTTTCCCCGGATGTATCCGGAATGCCGATATTACGTGATCATTCAAAATGGCGCCGTACATACAACAACAAAAGCAATACGCGATAGGGAATTTGACTTTTAGTTTCATGACCACTACCGAGTACCGGAGAAAAACAAATATATTTTACCGGTCGTTTCGAAGTGTAAGGCCAGTTCACTGAGACAGCCATGTTTTTTTGCACGATCCGAATACTCGGCTGAGCTTACATCATACAATACTGGCCGCTCAGCCCACATTTCCACCAACATGTCTTCCATCTCCACGGACCATGTTAATGTTGTTAGCTGTTCCGACGCCGCCATCTTGAAGTATCACATGCCAGTAGAGCGCTCGCTGATTGGACTGTTAACCAGTTGCGTGTTGCCTGTTGCCGCCTACCGCCGCAGACGAGCAGTTTTGAAGCAACAGATGAACAATTTCTCGGCGACGAGCGATTTTCTGTTGTCGAATATCAAACATGTTTGATATTTGGCAACGAGAAGCAACTCGGGGCAACTATTGTTGCCCGTTGGCGCAGACGATCAATTTTTTAAACGCCCACATTCATAATGATAACGTATTATGCCGTCGCCCCTGTCTGTGTGTATATGTATATATGTCTGTAGGTGTGTGCGTGTGTTTGTGTGTGTGTCTGTGGGTCGCCTGCAGGGCGCAATTCTTCATGGATTTTCTTCAAACTTTGTATACTTATTCATTATACCCTAAGGAAGATCCCTATTGTTTTTGGTGCATGCCCGATCCGCAGGGGCAGAGCCACGCCTATTTCTAGTATTGTTTGTTTGTCGTCTGCAGGCCACATTTCTTAACTTATAACCTTGAAACTTTGCATACATATTCTTTGTACCCAAAGGAATATCCCTATCGTTTGGGGTGCATGCCCAACCGCCAGGGGCAGAGCCACGCCCATTTTCTTTTCGCGTGTCTTTGTGTCGCGTAAAGGGTACAATTCTTACTGAATTTTCTTCAAACTTTGTATATTTACCCTTTACACCATAAGGATGATCCCTATGGTTTAGGGTGCATGCCCGACTCCCAGGGGCAGAGCCACGCCCATTTTCTTTTTGTTTACCCGTGTGTTGCCTACAGGGGGCAATTCTTACTGGATTTTCTGAAAAACTTTGTATACTTACTCTTTACACCATAAGGATGATCCGTGTTTTTTTTGGTGTATGCCCTACCCACGGGCAGAGCCACGCCCATTCCTTGTATTAATTTGTTTGTCGTCTACAAGCCACATTTCTTAACGTATCATCTTGAAACTTTGAATACTTATTCTTTGTATCATAAGGAACAACCCTATCATTTTGGTTGCATGACCAACCCCAGGGGCAGAGCCACGCCCATTTTCTTTTTGTGTGTTGCCTACAGGCCACAATTCTTAATCGATCATGTTGAAACTTAAAATACTTATTCCTTATACCCTAATGATGATCCCTTTCATTTTGGATGCATGCCCGACACCCTGGGACAGCAACGCCCATTTCTTGTATTTGTTTGTCTGTCATCTACAGGCTGCATTTCTTAACGTATCATCTTGAAACTTTGCGTACTTATTGTTGGTGCCTTAAGGAAGATCCCTATTGTTTTTCGTGCATGCCCGACCCCCAGGGAGAGTGCTATGCCTTTTTTTGTGTGTGTCTGTTTGTCACCTACAGGCCACAAATCTTAATCAATCGTCTTAAAAACTTTTTTATACTTATTCCTTATACCCTAATGCTGACCAGTATTATTTTTGGTGCATGCCGGACCCCCTGGGGCAGAGCCACGCCCAATGTTTTTGTAACTTGTGTTCGCCTACAGGATGCAATCTTAATAGATCCTTTTAAAACTTTGCATACCTATTTATTATAACCCAAGGATGACCCTTATTGATTTTGGTGATTTCATATCCCCCAGGAGCAAAGCCATGGATCGTTTTTAAACTTGAGATATGTATTCCTTATAGCCTAAGGACGACAACTGCATGCCCCGACTCCCAGAGGCAAGCCACGCCCAATTTTTGTGTTTGTGGTTTACAGGCCGCAATTCTGAACAAGCCAACAAAAGTGTTTTATAAAGGAAAATGCTAAAACCGACCCTAATGGCAGACAAAAGGTCCCACACGCTTGACAAAAGGGCCCTCGTGTTCCAAGTCAATCG
The DNA here is from genome assembly GCA_036850965.1 of Patella caerulea. Lineage (NCBI taxonomy): Eukaryota > Metazoa > Mollusca > Gastropoda > Patellidae > Patella > Patella caerulea. Next base: position 39,052,888 of record JAZGQO010000001.1, on the reverse strand, counting down.
TTTCTATACACTGTTACTGTCGAATCCATTACTGAATGAGAATGCAGTCATTGTATTGGCATAAAAATCACCAATCAAGATGAACCTAAGTTATCTTGTCCCAAAGTATCAACCAATCAAATTGCTTATCTCTGCCTACCCTAAGAAGAAAATGCTCATCTTCGAACTCCATCAAGGCATTGACCTAATAAGCATACACACCAATTTTGAACATTTTAACTCAATTCGAAGGAGAGTTATTGTGTTCCAAAGTCTCGGCAAATCAAATTGCTTATCGCTCTGCTTACCCTGAGCAGAAAATGCTCATTATCGAACTTAGTCAAGGTATTACTGTAATGCAACTATACACCAAGTTTCATCACAATCACTTCATTAGAACTAAAGTTTTCGTGCCCCAAAGCATCAACCAATCAAATTGCTTATCTCTGCTTACCCTAAGTGGAAAATGCTCATCTTCGAACTCCATCAAAGCATTGACCTAATAGGCATATACACCAAGTTTAAACATTTTAACTCAATTAGAAGGAGAGTTATTGTGTTCCAGAGTCTCGACCAATCAAATTGCGTATCGAACTTAGTCATGGTATTACTGTAATGAAACTATACACCAAGTTTCGTCAATCTCACTTAATTAGAACTAAAGTTATCGTGTCCCAGAGCATCAACCAATCAAATTGCTTATCTCTGCTTACCCGAAGCGGAAAATGCTCACTTACCCCGAGCAGAAAATGCTCATTATCGAACTTAGTAAAGGTATTACTGTAATGAAACTATACACCAAGTTTCATCACTCTCACTCAATTAGAACTAAAGTAATCGTGTCCCAAAACATCAACCAATCAAATTGATTATCTCTGCTTACCCTAAGCGGAAAATGCTCATCTTCGAACTCCATCAAGGCATTGACCTAATAACAAGTTTGAACATTTTACCTCAATTAGAAGGAGAGTTATTGTGTTCCAAAGTCTCGACCAATCAAATTGCGTATCGCTCTGCTTACCCTGAGCAGAAAATGCTGATTATCGAACTTAGTCAAGGTATTACTGTAAGGAAACTATACACCAAGTTTCATCAATCTCACCTAATTAGAACTAAAGTTATCGAGTCCCAAAGTAGACAGACCCATTTTAATAGTCCCCCAACTTTCTTTGAAAGGCGGGGGACAATGAATCAGCTTGGTACTTGGCATATGCATTCCTTATAGCCTGAGGGCGTCCACTATTAATTTTGGTGAATGTTCTGATCCCCATAGGCAGAGCCACACACCCCTTTTGCCTTTAGCGTCTGAAAGCCACAATTCTTAATGGATTATCTTGATGTTGAGGCACGACGCTCAACGCTAAACAAACCAAACGCCTAGCTTTCTTGACAAAGTACCATATCAATCAAAGCAGGAATGTGGACGTATATTGTAGCGTTATATTGCCTAAAAGTTCCCCCTCTACGCCTGGCTTTAGTGGGATGTTCAACATCTCCGACTGTCAATGATTTCCCAGTGATATCCAAAGTACATCTGTGAGTTTGCATGACATCAAGGCCAATGATACATCGGGGTCCAATCATGGAAACTACAGCTTCCTGTCTACATGTATATCCAGCTCCAGATTAAAACTGGTGATATCTCTGGTCGATTCGAGATGCTCTCAGTGAAACGATTGTCAATGTTGCAACGGTAACCAGGAGACAAAAAGCGAGATTACCATAAACCTTGGAAGCTATATGAAGACCAGACTCGCTTGGTTCACGAAACACAGCTGACGATATTCAGCTTTTATCCTACACCTCCTTGAAATTCCCTAAATTCAGCTCTCGGAGTACCGCACTGACGAGCAATGTGTTCTTTTCCTCCACATCGAAAGTATGCTCGCTGATTACAAAAACTTCCTCCGTCCCTCCCTGTTGTTGCGTTAAATTGGTATCTGTTGTCTTCTGTGTGACGTTCTTTGGGTTCTGGCTTACCATTCAAGGTGTTCATTTGCTCTATAATGCACGTCAGTTCGCAAATCTCCATTCGAAGTCTGTCGGTCTCTGATTCAGTCTCAACAGCTCTTGCTTGTTCAACTAGATAGCAGCTTCAAATTCAACTGCAACCTGGATAGCTCGCTCTAAGTTCGATGGTCCTGATTGCTGAATTCTCCAGACCAATTCTTTGTTCACCTGTAGCGCATCAAAGAATACACCTCGTGCAAGGAAATCTTGTAGCTCTGAAGTAGCAGTGGGGTACGCTAGACTCACTTTTCTCCAAACCGCATGCCCCAGTTCTGGGAGGTCTCTCCAATTTTCCTGCGCGTGTCTCTAAGCTCTGCTCTGTATGTCCGGGTTTGGTTTCGAGGTAGAAATCTATTTCTGAGAGCTTCCATTATTTTTTTTTTTTAAATTTCCTTCTCTCTTTCATCGCCATCGATAGCAACGCAGATAGCGCACTGTCCTTTAAGACTTAGACCAAGTACAAAACCTTTTCGGTTTCATCCCATCCATTCAATTCAACACAGCACAGGTGCGCGTGTCTCTAAGCTCTGCTCTGTATGTCCGGGTTTGGTTTCGAGGTAGAAATCTATTTCTGAGAGCTTCCATTATTTTTTTTTTTTTAAATTTCCTTCTCTCTTTCATCGCCATCGATAGCAACGCAGATAGCGCACTGTCCTTTAAGACTTAGACCAAGTACAAAACCTTTTCGGTTTCATCCCATCCATTCAATTCAGCACAGCACAGGTCTCGAAATGAATCCGATAATCCATCATGGAGCTAGTTCCATCAAATGACTGAGGGGTAATCATGTTCCTTCTGGACATACTGGGCGTCTTCTGGGTATGTTCATTCCATTTGGTGTTATTTAATTCTCATATACCGTGGCTCGGTCCAGAAATGCAATCTTATTCGTTTTTACTGAGCTTCGGCATTTCCTGATGATATTGGTTCTTAAATCCGGACTTACCATGATACCAGGAGTCGCAGCTCTGATGGGGGCTCTATAATTACTTGCTGATCGCCAGTTATCACATACTGACGCTTCAGTCAACGTATCCGGCAGTTGATATACTAGTTCTTTCTTCTGTTCGGTAAAACCAACACCAAATGATTGTTCAGTACTGGCTCTGGCTCCCGGGGATTACTATTTCAGGCTCTGTGCATTAAAACCAATCAGTTGCACCCTTGGCCTTGAGTGAGATCGTATCGCTACGCCTTTCTAATGCACTCTTCATCCTTTGCTCTTCTTTTGTTTATATATTTGAGCTAACACCATAATGAGCAGCACCTCGCTCAGGAAAGACAAGTTGATCTTCAACCCTGAAATTGCCCTGGCTCCATCCGATCTGACTATCTGTATCTGGCTCGGGTTCTCTATCTGGGTCTGTCTCAGGGCTTGCCAATCTGTATTCCACCACTTCCACCAGAAAACTTCTGTAGTGAACTGGATCTCCGGATAGAGCTGACTATTGTGGTAGAGTGGGTCTGGTCCTATCCGTTAGTTCCGTTGGGGGTTCACTACTATAGAGGCCTGGGTCTGTCTCAGGGCTTGCCAATCTGTATTCCACCACTTCCACCAGAAAACTTCTGTAGTGAACTGGATCTCCGGATAGAGCTGACTATTGTGGTAGAGTGGGTCCGGTCCTATCCGTTAGTTCCGTTGGGGGGTTCACTACTGTAGGAGTAGCCAACCAAGCAGCTAGCTCAAAAGACTAACACCAGATTAATCAGCAACTCTCTTTATTATTCTTCCAATACAAACATTAATGATTTGGGTCCAACACTCGTCAGCTCTCGCTCCTTACAGAGTTCTCTATAATGTTCCCAATCGGGCTCTCTAAAACTCTCCCCGTCGGGAGACGGGAGAAATGGTCTCTGTCTCTAATCGCGACTCGACTACTCTGTTTATGGGCAAGACGAGGTAGTATATGCCCCAAATCAGGTGACGTAACCACGGGTTAAGAATATGCGTATCAGATCACCACAATAATTACTATTTATTGCTTTAATTATTTTAAAGGGACAATAACATTCTTGCTGGCATGGTAGCTCCAGAAAATAAATAATACCCTTATTCTAAGTACTAGATGTTTAAGTGTCCTACCTGTTGTGTAAATTATCCATTACAACCTATTTTACTTGTCCAGAGGGTTCGAAAATATTTTAAAATCCAAGTCACATTTGAAAAGGTTTACGTTAGACTTTTCAAATCAATTGGTTGAATTTTTCCAATTTTTCAAAATAGGTGTGTTAAGATGAAATTTATATCATCATTTAATTGGAATATTCTAAAATAATAGGATTTGTTGACCAGAATGAAGATTGGGACATATTATTCAGTAACAACAAGAGTGTTATTGGGGCTTTTAGCTTATTGAAATTCGAGAAATGTGTAGAAAAAGGAACAATTACTATCTTAATTGAAGATGTGTTTACACATTTTTTTAAAGATATCTTGAACAATTTACGTAATATTATCCGGAAACGAAATTGGGACGGTAGGACGCACAAAAAAGCCGAGCCTATTCGTTCGGTGCGGTATAATAAGCGCAATAAGACGAGGGAAAAAATCACGATTAGTAAATCTCACCTAGCTCAAAATAATTTGTGATTATTTATATGATGTTTTTTCAGTTATTGCCAGGTTTTGGGTATTGTAAAGTATTAAATATTGCTTAAACCCGCTTTTTCGGCGGCCCTCCTATACAATGCAACACGTTCAGTTGCAACTGGGGTTACAGGGACCAGTTACTGCAGTCACGTACAACTGACACCGAAACAAAAAAACTAAGGTCAAAGGAACCACACGGCGCTCATATGATCCATACAAGATAGGCTGGCACACATTTTCGAGAAATGGATAGAGAACAAACAATACCGAAAGTGATTTTTCCTACATCATTAAGTCCTGTATTTCATACTGTATTGGGAGCAGCAATTTTGTTGGTCAGTTCCAGTCTGATATTCATGAAATTCGAAGCCGACAATGATTATGGTGTGACGGTACACAACCTAGAAATGTGACTTTTCGTCAAAATCGGATAAGAATTGTGACCTGTAGAAAGTCCACAACCATGATATACCTTATTTTTACACTATTCGTATACAAACGTCGTCCATTTCGTCCGGCAATTTTGGTACGATTTTCACGAAATTTGAACTCAACCTTCCTCATCAAAATCGAATTAAAATTGTGACCTTTACAGGGTCCACAACCATGATATACCATTTTTTAACAGTATTCGCGTACAAACGGAGGCCATTTTGTCTGTCAATTTTGGTCCGATTTTCCCGAAATTCGAACTTAACTTTCCTTACGGTAATATAATCAAACGTTTTTTTTTTAAATCAGATAATAATTGTGACCCCCTAAGGAACCACAAGTTAAAAAAAATGGTGATTTTACGTATAATCAGGGGCCATAATTCAGGAAGTTACGATCCGATATGCGCAAATATCGAAAGGAACCAAGATCTTCAAGTTTCATCAAAATCGAATTAAAATTGTGACCTCTATAGGGTCCACAACCTTGATATACCATTTTTTAACAGTATTCGCGTACAAACGGCGGCCATTTTGTACGGCAATTTTGGTCCGATTTTCCCGAAATTCGAACTCAACCTTTCTTACGGTGTAACGGTAATATAATCAAACGTTTTTTTAAATCGGATAATAATTGTGACCTACAGAGGAACCACAAGCTAAAAAGGGTGATTTTTCGTACAATCAGGGGCCATAATTCAGGAAATTACATTCCGAAAGGCGCAAATATCGAAAAGAACCAAGATCTTTGGGTTATAAACATGCATGTCAAGTTTCATCAAAATCGTTTCAAAATTGTGACATCTATAGGGTCCACAAGCTAAAAACGTGATTTTTCGTACAACCAGGGGCCATAATCCATGAAGTTTTGATCCGATACATGCCAATATCGAAAGCAGCCGAGATCTTTTGGGGATAAACCTATATTTCAAGTTTCGTCAAAATCAGATAAGAATTGTGACCTGTAGAGAGTCCACAAACAAATTGTGGACGGACGTCCGGACGGACAAGAGCGACGACATCCACATGAAAATGTGGGCGTATAAAAATTGTAACGCTGTAGACTCATTATACACACAGAAAACTATCTACTTTGAGAATGGGGCAATGTTGGAGAATTAATACACCGCTCTAAAGACTAAACAAAAAATTTAAATTACAGTATTGAAAATAGATAAACGTCTCAAAATTCTTGAACTATAATCAGTGGTTTCGACTAAGAATACTAAGATCGTCGATGTAGGAATTAAAAGGTCACTCTACTTGCGGGGTTTCGTATGCTTATCGCCCATATGGGAGGGTATCGCTGCCAATATTAAATGCTCTGCTAAAATTTTCCATTGATTACGTGTAAAAATTACAATGTACAAATACAAAGTCAACATACCCCAAAGGCCAAAGTTAAATGTAAAACGTTAAATGCAATGTGTCAAATGACAAATGTTTTATTGGAAAATGCTGTTTTTGACGTGTGTACATCAGACATTTCCCTCATTACTTTTATATTTGAGCTCTGCCACTTCTCAGCTAGAATTTGATGTAAGAGTAGGTCGTAGTGCCGCTCAGGAGTGTACATAAAGAATTTTTTTTTTTCGGGGGGGGGGGGAAGCAAAAATGTCCCTAATACGAGTGGGATGTTGGATGGCCGAACGCACGTACGCACTATATCATAAAGCCTGTCATTGAGTTAACTGGCGTGGTTTCGAATCCCCGGTTGTACTTCACAAGGATTAGGGTCGCCTTCCGACCTCGTGGGTTTTCTGTGGGTCCTCCCACTGTTAAAGACCCCAAGCTAGATCCGCCCCTGTATAATATGATTATTGTAATTGCTTTTGTCATTAAATTTATGTGAACCTTAGGCGCAGTGGCTATAACACTGAACAGCATAAAACAATTTTGAAAAATTGAATCAATATCCTTGCATTTGAGGTCATTGCTGTAAGCAAATTCTAGTGAACAGGAGACCAAGAAACATGATTCAGTGGGCTGAGCCTCGACGTCTGCCCCTGTCAATCCCGCCTGCGTTGCAAGAGTTGTTAGAACATGTGCACAGTCTGACGCCCCACGCCCCACGACCCACACACCAGTGGAAACTCTAACTAGGCAGTTCACAATAATGGGGAATATGACAAGAGCATAGACGAGTAGAAGAATGATGTCATAATGAAAAGTAGCAGCTCAGACACGAAAAAATATCAGACATGTAACTGGTCATTTACTTTTTGGGAATTGGGTCTGAAAAATTTTAGTCAATGTCATGACAAATGGGATCAAATGTTTCTTAACAATAGGATACAAAATGGGACAGAATCTTGGGGACCATCCGTCAATTTCGCGCGAGAGTAAAAATAACAATTCTATAGTCTGTCTTCCAACTCACTAGTGGTAGGCCCTACTACTAATTGGCCGATTCACCGTAACTGTGAATATGGTAGTGATAAGATTGTATAAGACACAGGATTGAAGAATAAAGACATAATTAGGCCCCTAGCTAGCCCAAAATTGTTAAAGGGGGGGGGGGTAAAAGCGTCCGGGGGTGCCGATTGGGCTTCTGGTGGTCCACGGCGAACGGTACCGTATAGGGGTCTACAGGGTGCTCTCCATAGGCATACGGGTTCGATGAATGTTAGGGGGCTGAATCTGAAATGCCCGAACGAATTTCGGATTAGGCTTACAGACGTCTAGGGACGCCCCCCCCCCCCCCATGACAATTTCGAAAATTTGACGACCTCAAACGCGTTTTCTTGCTATTCCAGTCCCTGAATGAATACAGTAGGTGGTCTTATGTAGCTTAACTTATGTGGCTTAGTCGAATTCCAATCAGTCGTTTATATTCCAATAACTGAAAGGATCGGGGAACAGGACAAGGCCTTTATCACCCCTCTCCAAAAGAAAAGAATTTGCCTGCCGCAAACGTTTTTTCCTTCTATTCCAGCCCGTGAATACAGCATCTTAAATGTGGTCCAATATAGTCTACCTTAGGTGGCGTATTATACACCTCGAAGTGTTTCGTTTGATTACAACTAATTCTACTTAACAGCGCTGTAATGGAAGCAAATGTCTGTTCCAAATTATGACTAGTCAATAGTCTGATTAACAACCAATACCAAACTGCGTAACAATATCATTACGCTTAATAAACAGGGCTCCAAGTTGGACCAAATATGTTTATATAAAGTTACGGCATGACTCAAGATTTATTTTACCCAATTAACCAGTGCACAGCAGAATGTTGCAGAAAAGGTAATTGCGTGACAAATGGGGCTATCTAAACGTATACAATAACTTAAATCGCTGTCATGTTGCTGACCAGCAATAGCCAGAAAGGGATTTCTTGGGTCATTGCTTCGGGAATATGGTGGCCTACCTGAATCCCAAACAACCATCGCATATGCATTTAGTTTTTTTTTACTGCTATTCTAACCAAGAGTAAAGCAACTTCCAATTTTCCATTCGTTTTGTAACCGAAATTGCGCTTTATGCCGACCCAAATTCCAGCTGCATTCATAAATGTAATAATAATCGATGCCCGAAAAATGTGACACAAAGTTGAGTGGCTCCGGAGAAAGTGTTTTATTCCATTGTCAATCTAGTAAAAAAATCGCTGTATTAAATTAAAAGAAAAGTAAAGTTAGTGTTTTATTAGATTTCGGGTACTTTGTTTTGGCAACCAGATGAAGTAATATTTTTTTGTTTTCACTTTACCCGTCTGCCCGAAAAGTCAGATTGCCTATGGTGTTCTACCCCAGAAAATTTTAGAAAATAGGGGTTGCAACTGAAAATGACAACCCGACATAACGACACCACAACAACACGACAACATGACCTCACAATATGACAACATTTTAACCCAACAATACGATATTTCTAATGTCGCGGTGTTGGGTTTAAATGTCGTTTTGTCGTCATGTCAAGTTGTCGTAGTGTCGGGTAAAAATGTCGCCATGTCGGTTTGTCGCCTTATGAACCAAACGCACCAAAGCCAATCGAACACAGGCGCATCGGATCGGCAGGGCGACGTACAACTTTAAAGCACCAGTGGCAAGCGTTCATAGTATGTTATGTCCCACTTTTCTAATTAAGAGTGATGTTGATAGAACTAGGGTGAAAATGTCAATTTAAAAGACTTTATTACCGTGCCTGATCATGTTTTAGTTTCCTTTGTATTTTTATTTTCCATTCATTATTGTTTTTGCAGTGTGACATCACCAACAAGTGTGACTTCACCAACTAGTGTTACATCTCCCACCAGTATGACATCAACTACTATTACATCACCAACTAGTGTAACATCACCAACAAGTGTTACATCACATACCAGCGTAACCTCACTTACCAGTGTGACATCACCAACCTCTGTTACAAGCGAAACATCTACTAGTGTTACTTCATCCACCAGTGTAACATCACAAACAAGTGTTACTTCACCAACAAGTGTTACTTCACCAACAAGTGTTACATCACCCACCAGTGGGACATCACCTACTAGTGTTACATCACCTACCAGTGTTACATCTCCCACCAGTGTAACATCGCCAACAAGTTTTACATCCCCGACCAGTGTAACTTCACCTACCAGTGTGACATCACAAACCTCTGTTACAAGTGAAACATCACCTACTAGTGTTACTTCACCAACAAGTATTACATCACCCACAAGCGTGACATCACCTACTAGTGTTACATCTCCTACGTCTGTTACAAGTCAAACATCGCCTACTAGTGTTACTTCACCCACCAGTGTAACATCACCTACCAGTATGACGTCACCTACCAGCGTGACATCACCAACAAGTGTTACTTCACGTACCAGTGTGACATCACCAACTAGTGTTACATCACCTACCAGTGTTACATCTCCTACCAGTATAACATCACCTACGAGTGTTACATCCCCTACCAGTGTAACTTCACCAACCAGTGTGACATCACCAACCTCTGTTACAAGCGGAACATCGCCTACTAGTGTTACCTCCCCCACCAGTGTTACATCACCTACCAGTGTAACATCACCAACAAGTGTTACATCGCCTACCAGCATAACTTCACCTACCAGTTTGACATCACCAACCTCTGTTACGTCACCTACTAGTGTTACCTCGCCAACCAGCGTGACATCACCTACCAGCGTCACGTCACTTACCAGTGTTACTTCACCTACCAGTGTAACATCACCTACGAGCCTTACGTCACCTACCAGTGTGACATCACCGACAAGTTTTACTTCACCGACCAGTGTGTCATCACCTACTAGTGTTACATCACCTACCAGTTTTACATCTCCCACCAGTGTAACATCGCCGACAAGTGTTACATCCCCTACCAGTGTAACTTCACCTACCAGTGTAACTTCGCCAACAAGTGTTACATCCCCGACCAGTGTAACTTCACCTAGCAGTGTGACATCACCAACCTCTGTTACAAGCGCAACATCTCCTAATAGTGTTACAAGCGCAACATCTCCTAATAGTGTTACTTCACCCACCAGTGTAACATCGCAAACTAGTGTTACATCACCTACCAGTATGACATCACCTACTAGTGTTACGTCACCTATGAGTGTTACATCTCCCACCAGTGTAACATCGCCAACAAGTGTTACATCCCCTACGTCTTTTACAAGCGAAACTTCATCTACTAGTGTTACTTCACCTACCAGTGTAACATCACCAACAAGTGTGACTTCACCAACCAGTGTGACATCACCAACCTCTGTTACAAGCGGATCGTCGCCTACTAGTGTTACTTCGCCCACCAGTGTTACATCACCTACCAGTGTAACATCACCAACAAGTGTTACATCGCCTACCAGTATAACTTCACCTACCAGTTTGACATCACCAACATATGTTACGTCACCTACGAGTGTTACTTCACCCACCAGCGTGACATCACCTACCAGCGTCACGTCACCTACCAGTGTTACTTCACCTACCAGTGTAACATCACCTACGAGCCTTACGTCACCTACCAGCGTGACATCACCGACAAGTTTTACTTCACCCACTAGTGTGACATCACCTACTAGTGTTACATCACCTACCAGTGTTACATCTCCCACCAGTGTAACTTCACCTACCAGTGTGACATCACCAACCTCTGTTACAAGTGAAACATCGCCTTCTAGTGTTACTTCACCCACGAGTGTAACATCACCTACCAGTATGACGTCACCTACCAGTGTAACATCACCAACAAGTGTTACATCACCTACGAGTGTGACCTCACCAACCTCTTTTACAAGTGAAATATCACCTACTAGTGTTACTTCACAAACAAGTATTACATCACCCACCAGTGTTTCATCTCCTACGTCTCTTACAAGTCAAACATCGCCTACTAGTGTTACTTCACCCACGAGTGTAACAGCACCTACCAGTGTGACGTCACCTACCAGCGTGACATCACCAACAAGTGTTACTTCACGTGCCAGTGTGACATCACCTACTAGTGTTACATCACCTACCAGCGTTACATCTCCTATCAGTATAACATCACCAACAAGTGTTACATCTCCTACCAGTGTAACTTCACCAACCAGTGTGACATCACCAACCTCTGTTACAAGCGTAACATCGCCTACTAGTGTTACTTCCCCTACCAGTGTAACATCACAAACAAGTGTTACATCGCCTACGAGTATAACTTCACCTACCAGTTTGACATCACCAACCTCTGTTACGTCACCTACTAGTGTTACCTCACCCACCAGCGTGACATCACCTACCAGCGTCACGTCACTTACCAGTGTTACTTCACCTACCAGTGTAACATCACCTACGAGCCTTACGTCACCTAACAGTGTGACATCACCGACAAGTTTTACTTCACCCACCAGTGTGACATCACCTACTAGTGTTACATCACCTACCAGTGTTACATCTCCCACCAGTGTAACATCGCCAACAAGTGTTACATCCCCTACCAGTGCAACTTCGCCTACCAGTGTAACATCGCCAACAAGTGTTACATCCCCTACCAGTGTAACTTCACCTACTAGTGTTACTTCACCCACGAGCGTAACATCACCTACCAGTATGACGTCACCTACCAGCGTGACGTCACCAACAAGTGTTACTTCACGTACCAGTGTGACATCACCTACTAGTGTTACATCACCTACCAGTTTTATATCTCCCACCAGTTTAACATCAGCTACCAGTCTGACGTCACCTACCAGCGTGACTTCACCTACAAGTGTTACATCACCTACCAGTGTAACTTCACCAACCAGTGTGGCATCACCAACCTCTGTTACAAGCGGAAGATCGCCTACTAGTGTTACTTCCCCCACCAGTGTTACATCACCTACCAGTGTAACATCACCAACAAGTGTTACATCGCCTACCAGTATAACTTCACCTACCAGTTTGACATCACCAACCTCTGTTACGTCACCTACTAGTGTTACCTCACCCACCAGCGTGACATCACCTACCAGCGTCACGTCACTTACCAGTGTTACTTCACCTACCAGTGTAACATCACTTACGAGCCTTACGTCACCTACCAGCGTGACATCACCGACAAGTTTTACTTCACCCACCAGTGTTACATCACCTACCAGTGTTACACCACCTACCAGTGTTACATCTCCCACCAGTCTAACATCGCCAACAAGTGTTACATCCCCTACCAGTGCAACTTCATCTACCAGTGTAACATCGCCAACAAGTGTTACATCCCCTACCAGTGTAACTTCACCTACTAGTGTTACTTCACCCACAAGTGTAACATCACCTACCAGTATGACGTCACCTACCAGCGTGACGTCACCAACAAGTGTTACTTCACGTACCAGTGTGACATCACCTACTAGTGTTACATCACCTACCAGTGTTACATCTCCCACCAGTGTAACATCGCCAACAAGTGTTACATCCCCTACCAGTGTAACTTCACCTACCAGTGTGACATCACCAACCTCTGTTACAAGCGCAACATCTCCTACTAGTGTTTCTTCACCATCAAGTATTACATCACCCACCAGCGTGACATCACCTACTAGTGTTACATCTCCTACGTCTGTTACAAGTCAAACATCGCCTACTAGTGTTACTTCACCCACGAGTGTCACATCACCTATCAGTATGACGTCACCTACCAGCGTGACATCACCAACAAGTGTTACTTCACGTACCAGTGCGACATCACCAACTAGTGTTGCATCACCTACCAGTGTTACATCTCCTACCAGTATAACATCACCAACGAGTGTTACATCCCTTACCAGTGTAACTTCACCAACCAGTGTGACGTCACCAACCTCTGTTACAAGCGAAACATCGCCTACTAGTGTTACTTCCCCCACCAGTGTTACATCACCTACCAGTGTAACATCACCAACAAGTGTTACATCGCCTACCAGCATAACTTCACCTACCAGTTTGACATCACCAACCTCTGTTACGTCACTTACTAGTGTTACCTCGCCCACCAGCGTCACGTCACTTACCAGTGTTACTTCACCTACCAGTGTAACATCACCTACGAGCCTTACGTCACCTACCAGTGTGACATCACCGACAAGTGTTACTTCACCCACCAGTGTGACATCACCTACTAGTGTTACATCACGTACCAGTGTTACATCTCCCACCAGTGTAACATCGCCTACAAGTGTTACATCCCCTACCAGTGTAACTTCACCTACCAGTGTAACTTCGCCAACAAGTGTTACATCCCCTACCAGTGTAACTTCACCTACCAGTGTGACATCACCAACCTCTGTTACAAGCGCAACATCTCCTACTAGTTTTACTTCACCCACCAGTGTAACATCACAAACGAGTTTTACATCACCCACCAGTATGACATCACCTACTAGTATTACGTCACCTACCAGTGTGACATCACCTACTAGTGTTACATCAGCTACCAGTGTTACAGCTCCCACCAGTATAACATCACCTACTAGTGTTACTTCACCTACCAGTCTGACGTCACCTACCAGCGTGACATCACCAACAAGTGTTACTTCACCTACCAGTGTGACTTCACCTACAAGTGTTACATCACCAACATCACCAACAAGTATTACATCACCTACCAGTGTGACGTCACCAACCTCTGTTACAAGTGAAACATCACCTACTAGTGTTACTTCACCAACAAGTATTACATCACCAACGAGTGTGACATCACCTACTAGTGTTACATCTCCTACGTCTGTTACAAGTGAAACATCGCCTACTAGTGTTACTTCACCCACGAGTGTGACATCACCTACCAGTATGACGTCACCTACCAGCGTGACATCACCAACAAGTGTTACTTCACCCACCAGTTTAACATCAGCTACCAGTCTGACGTCAGCTACCAGTCTGACGTCACCTACCAGCGTTACATCACGAACAAGTGTTACTTCACCTACCAGTGTGACTTCACCTACAAGTGTTACATCACCTACCAGTGTTACATCTCCCATCAGTGTAACATCGCCAACAAGTGTAACCTCGCCTATGAGTCTTACGTCACCTACCAGCGGGACGTCACCGACAAGTATTACGTCACCTACCAGTGTGACATCACCTACTAGTGTTACATCAGCTACCAGTGTTACATCTCCCACCAGTATAACATCACCTACTAGTGTTACTTCACCTACCAGTCTGACGTCACCTACCAGCGTGACATCACCAACAAGTGTTACTTCACCTACCAGTCTGACTTCACCTACAAGTGTTACATCACCAACATCACCAACAAGTATGAAATCACCTACCAGTGTGACGTCACCAACCTCTGTTACAAGTGAAACATCACCTACTAGTGTTACTTCACCAACAAGTATTACATCACCCACGAGTGTGACATCACCTACTAGTGTTACATCTCCTACGTCTGTTACAAGTGAAACATCGGCTACTAGTGTTACTTCACCCACGAGTGTGACATCACCTACCAGTATGACGTCACCTACCAGCGTGACATCACCAACAAGTGTTACTTCACCTACCAGTGTGACATCCCCTACTAGTGTTACATCAGCTACCAGTGTTACATCTCCCACCAGTATAACATCACCTACTAGTGTTACTTCACCCACCAGTTTAACATCAGCTACCAGTCTGACGTCAGCTACCAGTCTGACGTCACCTACCAGCGTGACATCACCAACAAGTGTTACTTCACCTACAAGTGTTACATCACCTACCAGTGTTACATCTCCCACCAGTGTAACATCGCCAACAAGTGTAACCTCGCCTATGAGTCTTACGTCGCCTACCAGCGGGACGTCACCGACAAGTGTTACTTCACCTACCAGTGTGACATCACCTACTAGTGTTACATCTCCTACGTCTGTTACAAGTCAAACATCGCCTACTAGTGTTACTTCACCCACGAGTGTAACATCACCTATCAGTATGACGTCACCTACCAGCGTGACATCACCAACAAGTGTTACTTCACGTACCAGTGCGACATCACCTACCAGTGTTACGTCTCCTACCAGTATAACATCACCAACGAGTGTTACATCCCTTACCAGTGTAACTTCACCAACCAGTGTGACATCACCAACCTCTGTTACAAGCGGAACATCGCCTACTAGTGTTACTTCCCCCACCAGTGTTACATCACCTACCAGTGTAACATCACCAACAAGTGTTACATCGCCTACCAGCATAACTTCACCTACCAGTTTGACATCACCAACCTCTGTTACGTCACCTACTAGTGTTACCTCGCCCACCAGCGTGACATCACCTACCAGCGTCACGTCACTTACCAGTGTTACTTCACCTACCAGTGTAACACCACCTACGAGCCTTACGTCACCTACCAGTGTGACATCACCGACAAGTTTTACTTCACCCACCAGTGTGACATCACCTACTAGTGTTACATCACCTACCAGTGTTACATCTCCCACCAGTGTAACATCGCCTACAAGTGTTACATCCCCTACCAGTGTAACTTCACCTACCAGTGTAACTTCGCCAATAAGTGTTACATCCCCTACCAGTGTAACTTCACCTACCAGTGTGACATCACCAACCTCTGTTACAAGCGCAACATCTCCTACTAGTGTTACTTCACCCACCAGTGTAACATCGCAAACGAGTGTTACATCACCCACCAGTATGACATCACCTACTAGTATTACGTCACCTACCAGTGTGACATCACCTACTAGTGTTACATCAGCTACCAGTGTTACATCTCCCACCAGTATAACATCACCTACTAGTGTTACTTCACCTACCAGTCTGACGTCACCTACCAGCGTGACATCACCAACAAGTGTTACTTCACCTACCAGTGTGACTTCACCTACAAGTGTTACATCACCAACATCACCAACAAGTATTACATCACCTACCAGTGTGACGTCACCAACCTCTGTTACAAGTGAAACATCACCTACTAGTGTTACTTCACCAACAAGTATTACATCACCCACGAGTGTGACATCACCTACTAGTGTTACATCTCCTACGTCTGTTACAAGTGAAACATCGGCTACTAGTGTTACTTCACCCACGAGTGTGACATCACCTACCAGTATGACGTCACCTACCAGTGTGACATCACCAACAAGTGTTACTTCACCTACCAGTGTGACATCCCCTACTAGTGTTACATCAGCTACCAGTGTTACATCTCCCACCAGTATAACATCACCTACTAGTGTTACTTCACCCACCAGTTTAACATCAGCTACCAGTCTGACGTCAGCTACCAGTCTGACGTCACCTACCAGCGTGACATCACCAACAAGTGTTACTTCACCTACAAGTGTTACATCACCTACCAGTGTTACATCTCCCACCAGTGTAACATCGCCAACAAGTGTAACCTCGCCTATGAGTCTTACGTCGCCTACCAGCGGGACGTCACCGACAAGTGTTACTTCACCTACCAGTGTGACATCACCTACTAGTGTTACATCTCCCACGTCTGTTACAAGTCAAACATCGCCTACTAGTGTTACTTCACCCACGAGTGTAACATCACCTATCAGTATGACGTCACCTACCAGCGTGATATCACCAACAAGTGTTACTTCACGTACCAGTGCGACATCACCTACCAGTGTTACATCTCCTACCAGTATAACATCACCAACGAGTGTTACATCCCTTACCAGTGTAACTTCACCAACCAGTGTGACATCACCAACCTCTGTTACAAGCGGAACATCGCCTACTAGTGTTACTTCCCCCACCAGTGTTACATCACCTACCAGTGTTACATCACCAACAAGTGTTACATCGCCTACCAGCATAACTTCACCTACCAGTTTGACATCACCAACCTCTGTTACGTCACCTACTAGTGTTACCTCGCCCACCAGCGTGACATCACCTACCAGCGTCACGTCACTTACCAGTGTTACTTCACCTACCACTGTAACATCACCTACGAGCCTTACGTCACCTACCAGTGTGACATCACCGACAAGTTTTACTTCACCCACCAGTGTGACATCACCTACTAGTGTTACATCACCTACCAGTGTTACATCTCCCACCAGTGTAACATCGCCTACAAGTCTTACATCCCCTACCAGTGTAACTTCACCTACCAGTGTAACTTCGCCAACAAGTGTTACATCCCCTACCAGTGTAACTTCATCTACCAGTGTGACATCACCAACCTCTGTTACAAGCGCAACATCTCCTACTAGTGTTACTTCACCCACCAGTGTAACATCGCAAACGAGTGTTACATCACCCACCAGTTTGACATCACCTACTAGTATTACGTCACCTACCAGTGTTACATCCCCCACCAGTGTAACATCGCCAACAAGTGTTACAAGCGAAACTTCACCTAATAGTGTTACTTCACCTACCAGTGTAATATCACCAACAAGTATTACATCACCTACCAGTGTGACCTCACCAACCTCTGTTACAAGTGAAACGTCACCTACTAGTGTTACTTCACCAACAAGTATTACATCACCCACGAGTGTGACATCACCTACTAGTGTTACATCTCCTACGTCTGTTACAAGTGAAACATCGCCTACTAGTGTTACTTCACCCACGAGTGTGACATCACCTACCAGTATGACGTCACCTACCAGCGTGACATCACCAACAAGTGTTACTTCACCTACCAGTGTGACATCACCTACTAGTGTTACATCAGCTACCAGTGTTACATCTCCCACCAGTATAACATCACCTACTAGTGTTACTTCACCCACCAGTTTAACATCAGCTACCAGTCTGACGTCACCTACCAGCGTGACTTCACCTACAAGTGTTACATCACATACCAGTGTTACATCACCAACCTCTGTTACAAGCGCAACATCCCCTACTAGTGTTACTTCACCCACCAGTGTAACATCACCAACAAGTGTTACATCACCTACCAGTGTGACCTCACCAACCTCTGTTACAAGTGAAACATCACCTACTAGTGTTACTTCACTTACTAGTGTTACATCTCCTACGTCTGTTACAAGTGAAACATCGCCTACTAGCGTTACTTCATCCACGAGTGTGACATCACCTACCAGTATGACGTCGCCTACCAGCGTGACATCACCGACAAGTTTTACTTCACCCACCAGTGTGACATCACCTACTAGTGTTACATCACCTACCAGTGTTACATCTCCCATCAGTGTAACATCGCCAACAAGTGTTACATCCCCTACCAGTGTAACTTCACCTACCAGTGTAACTTCGCCAACAAGTGTTACATCCCCTACCAGTGTAACTTCACCTACCAGTGTGACATCACCAACCTCTGTTACAAGCGCAACATCTCCTACTAGTGTTACTTCACCCACCAGTGTAACATCGCAAACGAGTGTTACATCACCCACCAGTATGACATCACCTACTAGTATTACGTCATCTACCAGTGTGACATCACCTACTAGTGTTACATCAGCTACCAGTGTTACATCTCCCACCAGTATAACATCACCTACTAGTGTTACTTCACCTACCAGTCTGACGTCACCTACCAGCGTGACATCACCAACAAGTGTTACTTCACCTACCAGTGTGACTTCACCTACAAGTGTTACATCACCAACAAGTATTACATCACCTACCAGTGTGACGTCACCAACCTCTGTTACAAGTGAAACATCACCTACTAGTGTTACTTCACCAACAAGTATTACATCACCCACGAGTGTGACATCACCTACTAGTGTTACATCTCCTACGTCTGTTATAAGTGAAACATCGCCTACTAGTGTTACTTCACCCACGAGTTTGACATCACCTACCAGTATGACGTCACCTACCAGCGTGACATCACCAACAAGTGTTACTTCACCTACCAGTGTGACATCACCTACTAGTGTTACATCACCTACCAGTGTTACATCGCCCACCAGTGTAACGTCACCAACAAGTGTTACATCACGTACCAGTGTAACTTCACCTAGCAGTGTGACATCTCCAACCTCTGTTACAAGCGCAACATCTCCTAGTGTTACATCACCCACCAGTGTGACATCACCAACAAGTATGACATCACTAACTGCTATGACAAGCCCAATCTCTGTAACATCCCCAACAAGTGTAACCTCTCTTACATCTCCCACTAGTGTCACCTCACCGACTAGTGTCACGTCACCTACCAGCGTCACATCACCAACAAGTATGTCATCACCAACAAGTATGACATCACCAACCAGTATGACAAGCCCAACTTCGCCGGTAGGAAAATGTGGTACTGCGTGTTCTGACGACTGTACTTCAGCAGGATTCGGTATAGTTACAAGGTGTTCCGATTGTTGTTTATTGATGTGTAGTAGTAATTCTATAAGCTCAGTATTGTGCTTTACTAGTATGACGTCGCCTACTAGTATAACATCTGTAACATCGCCAACAAGTATAACATCTGTTACATCTCCCACCAGTGTAACATCACCTACTAGTGTAACATCACCTACCAGTGTGACATCGCCTACAAGTGTGACATCACCTACAAGTGTGACATCACCTACAAGTGTGACATCACCTACAAGTGTGACAAGCCCAACTTCGCCGGTAGGAAAATGTGGTACTGCATGTTCTGACGACTGTACTTCAGCAGGATTCGGTATAGTTACAAGGTGTTCCGATTGTTGTTTATTGATGTGTAGTAGTAATTCTATAAGCTCAGTATTATGCTTTACTAGTATGACGTCGCCTACTAGTATAACATCTGTAACATCGCCAACAAGTATAACATCTGTTACATCTCCCACCAGTGTAACATCACCTACTAGTGTAACATCACCTACCAGTGTTACATCGCCTACCAGTGTGACATCACTAACAAGTATTACATCGCCAACAAGTATTACATCGCCAACAAGTATGACATCACCAACCAGTATGACAAGCCCAACTTCGCCGGTAGGAAAATGTGGTACTGCGTGTTCTGAAGACTGTACTTCAGCTGGATCCGGTATAGTTACCAGGTGTTCCGATTGTTGTTTATTGACGTGTAGTGGTAATTCTATAAGCTTAGTATTGTGCTTTACTAGTATGACGTCGCCTACTAGTATAACATCTGTAACATCCCCAACAAGTGTAACATCTGTTACATCTCCTACTAGTGTGACATCACCAACAAGTATGACCTCACTAACTAGTATGACAAGCCCAACATCGCCAGTGGGAAAATGTGGTACTGCGTGTTCTGACGACTGTACTTCAGCAGGATCCGGTATAGTTACCAGGTGTTCCGATTGTTGTCTATTGGGGTGTAATGATAATTCTATAAGCTCAGTATTGTGCTTTTAGTCCGATGGCATACCCCCATTTTAAACCTTGACGTGGAAATATAGTCCACTTATTGTATTTGGTGGATTATATATTTTCAGTAAATGTAGATTAAGAATTCAGTTTAGATGCCACCCTGGCACCCTTGGGGAAATTAAAATATTCAATATAGCCGCCTTTTTTGGTTATTTGTAGGGTAAAACATGTGACACGTTCTCTCGGGACTCGGACCTCGGTTTGAAGATAGTTTGTAAAAGAATTCGACCCACTGAATCCAATGAGCTTGGGTATTCTTCTTCGGCGTTACGGTTAACTTCGCAAGGATGCCAAATTCAAAATGCTCCGTAAGGATACTCATTTTGGCGGGAAACTTATAAAGTTCGCTAAAAAGGTGTGTAACATATTAAAATATAGGTTTCTGTGTATTATATTTCTTCAATAGGTGTAGATTCAGAATTCGGTTGATGTACTCGTCATGCGGCATTTTCTAATTACTTACTTTAATTTAGTGGGGTAAAATTCGTGACAGATTCTCTCGGACCTCGGAATTATATAAGTATTTGACCCGCTGAATTAAATGTGCTTGGGCATTCCTCCTAAAAGTGATGACTAATTCCGCTAGAGGAATTGGAAATGTGGATTCATCCTGGAGGCAAACTCGTAATGTTCTCCAAAATGGTGTGTCATAGATAGAAATATAGGTTTTCGTTATCAATTACTTCAGATATAAACATAAAAACATGTTCCCAGCAAAGTATTCCAGGTTGAACTCAAATAAGTAAATTTACAAACTAACGTTTCTAGACGTAAATCTGAAAACAACATGCTGGTTATGTTATATTCCGTTCAATTTTGAAATATTGCATAACACTGTGCCTTGTGAATATTGGTGAATATTCCTAATTCGTTTTAAGGAAAAAGCAAATACTTTAACTGCTGCAATTTTACCTATATTTCCTGCCGAGTATGTTTATCGATAGCGGATTTTAGCGGATTTTTAATGTCTTTGATTTCATTGCTGCTTATTGACAAAAATACATGAAACTCGATAAACATACTCGAAAGTGTAGTTGACTGTAACCGATAATAATTTGTCATATCCTTATAAGAATACAAGGGGAAAGATATCCTCGGGTTGGAATACATTTTGGTCGGAACATGTTTTTATGTTTATATCTGAAGTAATTGACAATGGAAACTTATATTTCAATATTGCACAATTTTTTTAGGGAACATTATGAGTTTCCCCCAGAATGAGCCCCATTGTGAATTTGGCAACCTAGCGGAATTAGCCGTCACTTTTAGGAGGAATACCCAAGCTCGTTTGATTGAGAGGGTCGAATAACTTCTCGTGATAGAAATCACCTCTATACTGCCAAATTAAGCCTCCATTTTGAAATTGGCATCCTAACGGAATTGGCCGTCACTTTGAGGGACACAAGCTCATTGGATTCATCGGGTCGAATTCTTGTAGAAACCATTTTCAAACCTAAGTCCGAGAGAATGTATCACATATTTTACCCCACTAAATAACCAAAAATAAATGCCTCATGGCGGCCATCGAAAAACCTTATGAGTATTATGATTCTTTGCTTCAAAACATTGTAATTTCTAACTGGTCATTTTTTTTTTAATGAAACAGTCATTCTAATCATATCTTTTGTTTTCATTAGGCCTTTTAGGTAACCCCAGTAATAAACTACGCGTGACTTATTTGTTGACTCTTGAGTAGTCATTTATATGTACAAAAGACTCTTAAACTTGAAACTTGTTGTAAGCCACATTCTATGTGTGACTACACGTACATTGCCACGTCTGGCCCAGGGCTGGGTCCAGAGAGGGGGGAGTACCTCCCTGCTCAGCAACATAAATTTTTATACGCCCACATTTTCATGTAGACGTATTTTTGTCGCCCCGTCTATCCGTCTGCCTGTCCGTCAACAACTTATTTGTGGACACTCTACAGGACACTATTTTCATCCAATTTTGACGACACTTGAAATATGGATTTATATGCCAAAGATCTCGGTTCCTTTCTCTCTAGGCATGCATAGGATCATAAGATCATGGGTTGTGGCCTCTAATTCTACGAAAAATCCAATGATAAGTTTTGGACACCCTAGAGGTCGCAACAATTTTCATCGAATTTTGTCATTTTATATTCGTGCATACCGGATCGGAACTCCTGGACCATACGAAAAATCGTTTTTTCTGGTGGTGGTCTTTATACATGTAGAGGTCATTATAGGATTTAATAAAGATAGGTTGCCAGGCAACAAAACATACGCCCACAGCAGCTAAATCGTCCGGGCAGTCAACAAGGGTTGTCGCATATTTTTACATTTTTTGGTAATGAAACATTTGTAATACACTAAAATCTGATTAAAAGTAACAACTCATTATGTAATTAGCAGAATTAAATGATTAGAATTTGTTTGCTTTTTATAAAGTTTTGCCCCACGTTAACAATTAGTATATTAAACATTTAGCTGTTCAATTATCAAAATTCATTGAAAATCAAAATACTTGTTCGTTTCAACACCTTAAACTCTGTGTGTCAATCTGAAGTCAATCAGATATTAACTTTGGCTCTAGAGCGTCCACAAGATTTTTTGAAGTGAAGTTATTATCGGAAATCACTGAAAAACAATAGGCTTCTTCACCTCATGACCTTAAACACTGTGTATAAATTTAAAGTCAATCGGATATTAACTTTAGTCTCTAGAGCGTCCACAAGCAATTGTGGACGTCGAACCGACGGACGGACGGGGGCGACGACAATATACGACCACATTTCAATGTGGGCGTATAAAAACCGGTCAAATATATCACCGTTTTACACATTTGAATAATAAATTACAGGCGTTAGCTACATATATTAGAGTTGGCTAAAACTTTAATCTTAAAACGGAATAAATGATAACAACATACAAGACAAAGTAACACAATGTTTACAAATGATAAACATAACAACAACATATTACACATGAATGAAGTCCCACCAAAACAGGGTGATGTATTATAAGAAAACTGGATATAAGGTATAAATTTATCCCAATTATCATGCAAATCATCCAAAAACTTAGACAAAGATGCTGCTATCACTGAAATCATGCGTTCGCTTTGTCCATTGCAACACGCATGATAACTAGTCGTAAAAGTTTTGTGAATGTTGAGAAGTTTACATGTTTCCTTAACAATGACACTTAAGTAGTCGAACCACGATCAGAATGTAAATATTGTGGAATTCTGTGACGACATATACATTGTACATAGAAATATATTGCCTACTAACTAAAACAAAGATATATTGCCTATTAACTAAAACAAAGATACATGTATATTGCCTATTACAGGTAATAATAAAAGAATCAGAACTTTATATACGTAATACATATAATAATGAAATATAGAAAAACGTACCCTGAGAAAGGTGCTCTTAATATATAAGGAAAAGAACTAAAGAGCATGAAAACCATATACAAATTACGAAAAATAGCGAAACACTAAAAAAATAAAACAGACACCAAATTAAACATACAGTTTGGAATATAACCTAGATTATTACTTTTATTGTATTAACTTATTTATAATTCATACCAGAATAAAACTCTTTGATCTGGAAGACTTGTTATTTAAGTCGGTATCTGCCTGAAATGAGGGTTCAGCCAATCAAATGGTCTGTCGAATCGACCGTTTGACCTTTTCATGCGTGAAACTGTGGGTAAATATTACCAGCGGATAGAAATCAAAAAGATAGGTTGCCAGGCAACGAAACATACGCCCACAGCAGCTAAATTGTCTGGGCAGTCAACAAGGGTTGTCGCATATTTTTACTAATTTCGGTAATGAAACATTTGTAATACACTAAAAACTGATTAAGAGTAACAACTCATTATGTAATTATCAGAAAATCATTAGAATTTGATTGCTTTTTATAAAGTTTTACCTCACGCTAACAATTAGTATATACATGAAACATTTAATATCATGGATTTAGCTGTTCAGTTATCTAAATTCATTGAAAATCTAAATACTTGTTCGTTTCAACACCTTAAACTCTATGTATCAATCTGAAGTCAATCGGATAGTAACTTTGGCCTCTATAGCGTCACAAGAATTTTTGAAGTTATCAAGGGAGATAACTCTGGCAGTAATTATTTGAAATCGCTGAAAATCAATAGGCTTCTTCGTCTTATGACCTTAAACACTGTGTATAAATTTAAAGTCAATCGGATATTAACTTTGGCCTCTAGAGCGTCCACAAGATTTTTTGAAGTGATCAAGGGCCATAACTCTGGCACTAATTATCGGAAATAGCTGAAAATCAATAGGCTTCTTCGTCTTATGACCTTAAACACTGTGTATAAATTTGAAGTCAATCGGATATTAACTTTGGCCTCTAGAGCGTCCACAAGATTTTTTGAAGTGATCAAGGGCCATAACTCTGGCACTAATTATCGGAAATCGCTGAAAATCAATAGGCTTCTTCGTCTTATGACCTTAAACACTGTGTATAAATTTAAAGTCAATCGGATATTAACTTTGACCTTTAGAGCGTCCACAAGATTTTTTGAGGTGATCAAGGGCCATAACTCTGGCACTAATTATCGGAAATCGCTGAAAATCAATAGGCTTCTTCGTCTTATGACCTTAAACACTGTGTATAAATTTGAAGTCAATCGGATATTAACTTTGGCCTCTAGAGCGTCCACAAGATTTTTTGAAGTGATCAAGGGCCATAACTCTGGCACTAATTATCGGAAATCGCTGAAAAACAATAGGCTTCTTCGTCTCATGACCATAAACACTTTGTATAAATTTAAAGTCAATCGGATATTAACTTTGACCTTTAGAGCGTCCACAAGATTTTTTGAGGTGATCAAGGGCCATAACTCTGGCACTAATTAACGGAAATCGCTGAAAATCAATAGGCGTATTCGTCTTATGACCTTAAACACTGTGTATAAATTTAAAGTCAATTGGATATTAACTTTGGCCTCTAGAGCGTCCACAAGATTTTTTGAAGTGATCAAGGGCCATAACTCTGGCACTAATTATCGGCAATCGCTGAAAATCAATAGAATTCTTCGTCTTATGACCTTAAACACTGTGTATAAATTTAAAGTCAATCGGATATTAACTTTGGCCTCTAGAGCGTCCACAAGATTTTTTGAAGTGATCAAGGGCCATAACTCTGGCACTAATTATCGGAAATAGCTGAAAATCAATAGGCTTCTTCGTCTTATGACCTTAAACACTGTGTATAAATTTGAAGTCAATCGGATATTAACTTTGGCCTCTAGAGCGTCCACAAGATTTTTTGAAGTGATCAAGGGCCATAACTCTGGCACTAATTATCGGAAATCGCTGAAAATCAATAGGCTTCTTCGTCTTATGACCTTAAACACTGTGTATAAATTTAAAGTCAATCGGATATTAACTTTGACCTTTAGAGCGTCCACAAGATTTTTTGAGGTGATCAAGGGCCATAACTCTGGCACTAATTATCGGAAATCGCTGAAAATCAATAGGCTTCTTCGTCTTATGACCTTAAACACTGTGTATAAATTTGAAGTCAATCGGATATTAACTTTGGCCTCTAGAGCGTCCACAAGATTTTTTGAAGTGATCAAGGGCCATAACTCTGGCACTAATTATCGGAAATCGCTGAAAAACAATAGGCTTCTTCGTCTCATGACCATAAACACTTTGTATAAATTTAAAGTCAATCGGATATTAACTTTAGCCTGTAGAGCGTCCACAAGCAATTGTGGACGCCGGACCGACGGACGGACGGACGGACCGACGGACGGACGGGGGCGACGACAATATACGACCACATTTCAATGTGGGCGTATAACAAAACAAAAGTAGATTTAAAAAGCATGGCGGTCGCTAATTGGTTATTCGAATAACTGACGTTATCGGGTCAAATGTCCCGTGCTTGATACCTGACGTCATAGAACGTGAGCTCACACTATAACTTGTTAGATCTACATGAGTGTAGGCCATCGAAAGTATAAAAAAACGAAACGAAATATAGATCTATATTTTAATTAGATTGGAATAAAACAGCATTTAAATTAAATAGGAATTGTTATATATAATAATGTCAAGTCAAGTTAAAAACAAATATAAACCTACCTGAGTTAGTGAAATCGGGGCATCTAACATGGGGATAGAAGAAAAAAGTGACTAAAGGTTAAACAGGATGTTAGTACAGTAGCTAAAAACGGAACAATACTCACCATCTTTAAAAAGCAACTTTAAACTAAAAACCTAAGCAATTATAACAACTGGAAATGAAAGACTACATGCACCTGGATATACGGGACAATAGAAACTGGCTAAAAGATTTAAAGGGATTATAACACCTAATAAAATAATTAAAGAAACTATAACACCCTACGACACGAACATATTTTTATGTCTATATCTGAAGAAAATTGTCAACGAAAACCAATATTTCTATATATTACCCAGAGGCGGATTCAATGGGGGGGGGGGTGCGCAAGGGGTGCGCGTCCCCCCTAATTTTCGACAGTGCCCTTTTTTTACTACTGAAAGTGCCTTTCCACTAGCTTTTTTGCTCGATTTTGAGGCTCTTTTTCTACGATTTCCAACGTTTAGACGAAAATATCAGCCAAATAGCTCTTGAATTGGCTACAGATGCAAGGAAATGACGGATAATTTTCTTGGCGCCCCCACCCCCTCTCAGCGGCGTGCCCTGTCTCCGTGGTCAGTGCCCTCATTTTGCGGTGCCCCTCCCCCCTTTTCAAAATTCCTAGATCTGCCCCTGTTACCGTTACAGGGAGCATTATGAGTCCCCCCGCCCTCCAAAAGGCCGCTATTGTGAATTTGGACCCCTAGTGGAATTAGCCGCCACTTTTAGGAGGAATACCCAGGCCCACTAAATACAGAGGGTCAAATTCTTAGAGAAACCACCTTCATTCCAAGGTCCGAGAGAATTTGTTCCAAATTGTACCCAATTAAATTGATGTAAATAACCAGAAAATGCCTTGTGACTGCCATCTTGAATATTTTAATTCCCACAAGGATTCCAAGGTAGAATTATCTGGATTCTGAAACTACATAAATTGAAGATACATAATACACCGAAAACGTATAGTTTAATATATTACACACCTTCCCCATAAACATTGCAACATGGGGACCATATGGGGGAAAAGGGGTCTGTGGGCCCAGATCATACCACAAGGTTCCCATACTGGACACATACAAATGTAGGCAAATACACTTTATTTTCATATATATTAATATCACAGAGACAAACCAAATGATATAATGCTTACTTCTTTCTTAGAATGATAATCTGAGCTCATAGTGTGTGTATCTGGGGCCAATATGGGATCTATATGGGATTTTCCCGCATTAACAACTCTGTTTTTGTATACATGGGGCCAATATGGTGTCCATATAGGATTACCCATTTGTGTATCTGGGGCCAATATGGGATGTATATGGGATTACCCACATTAACAACTCTGTTTTTGTAAACAAGTGGCCAATATGGTGTCCACATGGGATTACCCATGTTTGTATCTGGGAAAATATGGTATCTGTATGGGATTACATATTAACTTTTGTATATCTGGGACCAACATGGTATCCATATGGGATTACTTATTTTTTATGTTAGCTCATTATTGAACCCACACTTTTATTTGTTTGTACCTTGAACCAACATGTGCACCCAGACAGAGTCTGTGTGGTATGGATATGATATAACCACATTCCTGTATATTATGTACATGTGCCCAATATGGTATCCATATGGGAATACCCACATGTGTATCTGGGGTCAATATATCTATATGGCATTTCACATATAATATATCTAATTCTAATATGGTATCCATATGGGGTTACCTACATGTGTTTCTGGGTCCAAAATAATATATAATAATAATGAGTACATTTATAATGCGCTATATCCATAAACCAAGTTCATGCTCAAAGCGCTACACAATTATTATCCCGGTCTCTAGGATACAGGTAAAGCCTGATTACCTCCCTTTGCCCCTCCCTTTATTTATCACATATAAAATAATTATATAGGTCTGGGTCCAATATGGTATCAATATGGGGACCATTATGGGGAGAAAATGGGCTGTGGGCCCAGATCATACCACGTGGTTCCCATACTGAACCCATATTATCTTCCCACATACAAATGTAGGCAAATACGCTTTATTTTCATATATAATAATATCACAGAAATACGCCAAATGATATAATGGTTACATGAACTTCTTTCTTACATTGATAATCTGACCTTATAGTGTGCATATCATATCTGGGGCCAATATGGGATTTATATGGTATTACCCACATTAAAAATCTGTTATGTAAACATGGGGCCAATATTGTGTCCATATGGGATTACCCATTTGTGTATCTGGGGATAATATGGTATCTGTATGGGATTACATAATAAATTTTGTATATCTGGGGCCAACATGGTATCCATATGGGATTACTTATTTGCATGTTAGCTCATTATTGAACCCACACTTTTAGTTGTGTGTACCTTGAACCGATATGCGAAGATGTGATTACCAACATGTGCACCTGGAGTGGTTTGTATATGATATGACCACATTCATGTGTATTATGTATGTGGGTTCAATATGGTATCCATATGGGATTACCCACGCGTGTATCAGGGGCCAATATATCTATATGGCATTTACCACATATACTATTCAAAAAAAGTAGGGGATATTTGATTTTGGGGGCATAATACTAAAATATGCAAATGACTACGAAAAAAGTCACTATAGAACCTAACAGAAGAAACATTTCCAGTTCCATGTGACGCCCAAACGCACCAATAGCTACCGCATGGAAAGCAGGTGATGCTTGGGATCATCATGGGGTCCAACCCAAGATTTGCATGACTCTGACTTTGACTGTTACAGTCATTGTGGCATTGAATTCCTGGGTGGAAACATCAGTTTAATTGTTTTAGTGACCAGAAAACAAATTTTGATATGCGTCGGCTTACCCAAAATGAAAGGTTACTTGCCCTTGGCATGCTACAGATCGGCACAACACATGCGGTTGTGGTGCGGACGATGAATGTTTCTCAGTCTGTCATATGCAGGCTATGATCCAGATACCGTGATACACAATCC
This sequence comes from Patella caerulea, assembly GCA_036850965.1. Taxonomy (NCBI): domain Eukaryota; kingdom Metazoa; phylum Mollusca; class Gastropoda; family Patellidae; genus Patella; species Patella caerulea. The sequence goes on along the minus strand of JAZGQO010000001.1, from coordinate 39,023,022 downwards.
GTACAGGACAGACCACGCTCAGGTCGACCAAGGGCGACAACTCAAGCCCAGGATCGATTTATCCGTACCTTGGCCTTGAGAAATCGTGTCATCACAGCATATCAGATCAGCGCTCGTCTTCAAACAGACACTGGTGTGAGAGTGAGTGGCCAGACGATTCGGAATCGACTGCATAGGAGCCACCTTCGCGCCCGACGTCCTCGCGTGATCCCTTGTTTGAGAGATCATCACATTCAGGCAAGACGTCGTTGGTGTGGAGATCGTCAACACTGGGATAATCGACGCTGGAGCAATTTGATGTTTTCAGATGAGTCAAGGTTCAATGTTGATTTTTTGGACAGACGTAGGAGGGTGTGGCGTCGTCGAAACGAAGGCTTCCAAGACGTTAACGTCATCAGACATGATCGATTGGGGGTGGTTCTGTTATGGTGTGGGGAGGCATCACTGTTGCTGGAAGAACGGCTTTACATGTTGTTGCAGGGCGTGTTACAGGCCAGTACTACCGGGACAACATCTTGGCAGTCCATGTTGTGCCGTTCGCACGACGTCATGGCCGCCGTTTCATCTTACAGGATGACAACGCAAGATGTCACAGGGCCAGGATCGTTACAGGTTACCTCCAACAACAGAACATCGCCACATTACCTTGGCCAGCACTGAGTCCCGACCTCTCCCCCATCGAGCATGTCTGGGACATGCTCGGACAGAGGTTACGTCAACAACGTCCAGCCAATGTCCAAGAACTTGCTGCTGCGTTGCAACAGGAATGGGACAATCTGGACCAAAATGACCTTAGACGTCTCATTAGGAGTATGCCACGTCGGATCAATGCTTGTTTGGCAAACAGAAGAGGATTTACCCGTTACTGACTTTGTTGTGATGCTGTGGTAACATTGCTGTTTGACCCCGGGTATCATTTTACCCTTATAATGGTCAGTCTGTGCCTTACTTAGTCTAACGATCATTTGGAATAAATCGATGAATGTGAACTTCATTTCATTTTGTCATTTGTTTCTTCGTCAGTTTCATTAGGTGACTTTAATAACACTTAAAAATCAAATATCCCCTACTTTTTTTGAATAGTAATATAATATATATATGTAATTCCAATATGGTATACATATGGGGTTACTCACACCTGTATCTGTTACAACATGAAATTAATATCATTTAAACTTTTGTGCAAATCTGTCATATGTTCAGGTTGAGAGCGCACCCCTTTAATATGATTGTGCCAACTTTTACTAATAATATTTGGAAAGCTTATTCAATTACCTTTTAGAATATATTTAGTTGGATCATCAGAATTTTGTTTCGGCTTAGTGAATTTTCATAGGACTTTGAGGTAGTTTTTGCATGCGATTTTTGATTTTTGATTATTTGTGTTTTTCTTTCACAGCTCTGTTGTATAGTAATCATTTCTATTTTCCTGATGCGTGCATAATTAGTTAGAATATCTATATTCTATATATATTCTTAAAGGGGGAAGTAGTGTAGCAATATAGACAAGGAATGAGGAGATAAGATATAGTTTGATGTTTCTAAACATATTCACATATATGCAGGTGTGTACTGATTTCAACAAACATTTGATTGACATATTGGAAGATAAAAAAGGGTATAGATCCGTAACGTACTGGTTATATCTTTCAACAAAATACACGTGGGTCAGAATATTCCTGTTGCATCATTTGGCTTAATTTAACCAATCATTACGTCGATTGCACAGGTTCATGGTCATGAAGACGCATGGGTCTGCGTGATACCCTTGCAGCTATAAAGGAAGCTATAGTATGTCTTTAAATCAGACTTCGATTAGATTCCAGAGGGTTACCATCTAAGAGTCCTAGACACCTCGCGGTGTCTAGGTTGAGAAGAGTTTAGTTAGCATTGACTGTAATTGTAATATGCTTGTATGTACACCTATGCTACATAAAAGGTAAAAACGAACTGTTGCATTGTTGTAACTGAAGAAGACAAACGTCTTAAGAAACCAGTAAGAAGAAATACGCAACGTGAAGGAGAAGCAAAGACGATCAGAGATAAATCCTAGACGATCACAAGGCTAACGGTAATATGTAGTAAGAAAAGATCATGGGTCGTACGTAGGATGTGGCGACCGGTTTTGGTACATGTCCGCTCTCCACGTCTGACAAAAAGACCCATGGTGCTACAGAGAGGAAAAATGTAAATATTTGGTAACAGGCGCAGGTTCTCATAGTAATATTTTCCATTGTTAGTTACTTTTGCAAAACTATATTATTTTTATATTTTAATATATAAATATCATCCAAATCCTTCATTGTGATTCAGAATAATCAAATAAACACAAAGTAAGAAATACAAAAAATTTATAAATTCGACATTAAGAATGTGAACATTGACCAATTTTTAAACTAATTAAATTTGTCACCTAATTGTATGATTTGACGTGGAATTGCTCTGAAGAATTTCGTGTAATATAAATAGTTACTCCATAGGTAGACGAGTATGGTGGCCTACAGTCTGAATAGCATTTTTTTCTAAATAGGTTAAAAAAAATTAAAAAAATTAAAAAAAATTTTAAATGGGAAAAAAAAAAAAAAAAAAAAAATTAAACTACATTTGCCAAGCGTCTTAATAGTGTCTTGATTAACCAGACGCTCAGTGTGAGTTATCTCCTTTCCGAAAGTAATATTCGTCGTAAAGTGTAAACCACTGATAGATCAGTGCAATCTGTTTCACAGAGAATTACTTAGGAATTAACTCTGTAACAGATAGTGTCCAAAGCACGTGCGTTGACTGCAGTCATTGGCTCAACGGCTCGTGCAATGTTTACTTAACACCTAACTGCTTCGGGCAAAATGACGCATTTTACTCATTTTAAAACCCATTTACACTTAATAGGAAATATTTTTTAACTTCAATTACTTCAAACGTCTTTATTTATTTTTCTGTTACCTCACAAAATGTTTGAGAATTTAATTTGTCGGAGTAAAAAAGTTAATATGCCGTACTTATTAAGCCTCGTCGATGTCATGCTTATCAGTGATTGTAGCGGCCAAGCGAATATTCACTGCGGGATCAGTTTGAGATCAGTGGTGTAAACAAGCCTAAATTAGAAAAACTGCTGCGCTACAGCACTTTCGCACTTGACTTGTTCCCGTTGCTTTTGTTGACTATTTAGACTCGAATAACAAGACACCCAGGCGGACTTCGACACTCTGCGCTACACGCTCGCAGTTCATAATAATAATAATAATTTTCGTCGTAAAGTGCACTTTCGCACCTTTACCTAAAGTAATATTCGTCGTAAAGTGTAAACAAGTCTAAATCAGAAAAACTGCTGCGCTACAGCACTTTCGCACTTGACTTGTTCCCGTTGCATTTGTTGACTATTTAGACTCGAATAACAAGACACCCAGGCGGACTTCGACACTCTGCGCTACACGCTCGCAGTTCATAATAATAATAATAATTTTCGTATATTTTAATTTTTGCGCTAAGCCACCATTCTGTAAAAGACTATTTGGCGTTGACCATTTGGATTGGCGTTTACGTGTGAATAACGTTGTGACCTTGATGCTGACCCTGACTTGAAATTTTCCATCAATTTCGGGGTCTTTGCGTTTATGCTTGCCGTCGGCCTATTTCTTGCTGTATTATCAAATTCAATGTTCGAGCAGTTCGAGGTGAAAGCAGAGACAATGCCCGGAAAAGGTAACCGGGTAGGTCATGTTACAAAAAACTGAACTCAAACTTTTCAAAGTTTGTTTTTGGACACGTGGCCTTGGGAACACGGGCCCTCTACGTTTGGCCGTTTTCTGAATCACCAGTGTGTGACAGGACCAAGGTCAAGGTCGATAGTCCAAGACCAGATTGTAGCCTTTAAAATACTATATTATAGTATTCCAAGGTCAAAAGTCCCAAAACTGACTTTGAAAAGTTTGAGTGCAGTTTTCTGTAACATGACCTACGACTTTGATCCGGTTATCTTTTATGAAGGGCATCGTCTCTGCTTTCACTTCGATCATTGAATTTATAATACAGCAAGAAATAGGGCGACGGCAAGCGTAAACGCAAAGACTCCGAGATTGGTGGAGAATTTCAAGTCAGGCTCGGCATCGAGGTCACAACGTTATTCACACGTGAACGCCAATCAAATTGGTCATCGCCAAATAGTCGTTTACGGAAAATGGTGGCTTAGCGCAAAAATTAAAATATACGAAAATTATTATTATTATTATGAACTGCTAGCGTTAGGCCAAACTTTTTTTTGAAGTATAAGAAAAATAAATAAAGACGTTTGAAGTATTTGTAGTTAAAAAAAATTTCCTATTTAGAGTAAATGGGTATTAAAATGAGTAAAATGCATCATTTTGCCCGAAACAGTTAGGTGTGATGTAAACAAAGCACGAGCCGTTGAGCCAATGACTACCGCCACACGAAGTCAACGCGCGTGTTGTAGACAGTCATCTGTGACAGAGGTATTTCGTAAGTAATTCTCTGTGAAACAAATTGGCGTTAGGCGCGTAGCGGTGTCTTGTTATTCGAGTCTAAATAGTCAACAAATGCAAATGGCGTCGAACGGATAAATATATATCTCCTTGGAGAAGATAAAGGTCGATAAAATGAAAAGTTATTGATCTACGACTACGGGAACTGGTACACTTTACGACGATTATTACTTTGGCAATGAGATATCTCACACTGAGCGTCTGGTTAATCAAGACACTATTAAGACGCTAGGCAAATGAAGTTTAATTTTTTTTTTTTTTTTCATTCAATTTAAACAAAAAAAATTTTTTTTTTTTTTTTTTTTTAGCCTATTTAGAAAAAAATGCTATTCAGACTGTAGGCCACCATAGACGAGTTACATGTAGTCTACTGTCGTACAGAAATTGTTTTTATATCTTAAATGAAATAACAGCCAAAACACTAAAAAATTAGTGATGCACTGATATGGATTTAGCAGAGATTTGAGAGATTATACAGATTACAGTCAAATTCTCCTAACTGGCTGGTATACCAAATGACAGACTATAATAATGTTTACCATGAATAAAAAAATAGAGTTAATTTATTAATGAAATTGTGATACATGGTTTCACTTTAGGAAATACTCCACCCCGCCTTTCGAATCAAATGCCCGTCTTTGTGGAGCTTTAAAGCAAAAAGAGTCGCTAATACTTATTTTTTTTTTTTTTAAAAGTCAAATAGGACCCGTTATTACTCAAATTTATTATGAATACAGCATGGCTGGTAGTGTCTTGCTAGTACGATTTTAATGACTATAGCAGATTCTGTACACAAATTATATAATATCTAACTTTACTGTGTAGGTCACCAAGTCACCCATGAAAACCAGTCATCATTAACAACCAATTTAGTCTCTTGAAGTCTGTTTGGTTACTGCCTAAAATTTAGATTCTACAATGTAGAAATATGTATGTTGATGTACAGCCTGACAAAGTAAGACAACTCTACCCATATTTTGCGCCGATATCGAATTCAATCAACATCTTTGAAATACAAACAAATATTTTAATTTTCATCAAAATCGGATATAAATTCTGAGCTGTAGTCTCCACAAACAATAATTAATACAAACAGAAACTCAACATTTTCTTTTGGTCAGGAACATGTGAAATAGTTGACCAGTACGTGCTTATGTTGTCATTTTAATCCTTTAATCTGTTGTTCCAATTTGGAGAGTATTTGAATTACCCTCGTTTCAAATGGATTAAGCTGTAAAAAACACAGATTTAGCATTTATTATATCTTTTGTTTTAAAGGGCGTTTATTTCATCTTTACCAAATTCAGTTATATAATGTCATTTGTATTTCGTTGCATAGCCGATAAAACTTTCAAACGTTTAGTCCAGCGACAGTAAGAAACATATTTTGCCATGACACACAATAATATGTTATAAGATGAAAATGGAAATAGTCACCTTTCTGGAAATGACAACTTTCTTGTTTTAGAGTTTACCAATATTCTGTCAAATCAAAATAACTAAGAAAAAAAGAAACATCTATTCAAATCCATTCTTATATTATTACAAAACTTTTGTATAGGCCTAAGTACTTTGATGCACTTGTATATTTCCACAGAAAATGACCAACTCATTTGTATCAGTTATTTTCTAAAAGACATTTTTTCGAAATATAGAAACTTTAAAAAACATTTCATTTAATTTGTTTTACCCAAAAGCCGTTAAGCATATTATAGTAGGAAAGGATGGGAAAAATTTACCTTTAAGTTTTGTGAACTGATTTCAGAGATGTACCACCTTCAGCAGTTTCTTCTTGTTAGTACTAATTATATATATATATATACTGGTAGTAGTTTTTTTCTTTGATGCCCATAGCAGTTATATCTCATAACAACCTCTCATGACGTCATCAGAGGTTGATATATTCGGTTCATATCAACCGCTGATGACGTCCTGACAGGTTGATATTTCATATCAACCGCTGATGACGTCATCCAAGGTCGATATATTCGGCTCATATCAACCGCTGATAAGGTAGATGATCGAAATAATACAAAGAACAAAGAAATAAAATTTTATTCTTTTGACAATGAAAAAAAGTTATGGTACAGTTTGTAGCATTCAGTAACGAAATAGATGGTGTACTTATCGGCATATTTAAATCGGTTATCCATACTCCATGTCTAAGATATCTTTCAGAATTTTATTTCCGCCCACATTATTTCTCCACAAGATTTGAAAGTATTTATCGCTCAAAAGTTCCTTTGTAAAGTATTTTTGGATACAGTCCACTTAAACCAGTCGGTCAAATCCTTCTCTGAACATATCTAAATTTCAATCACGGTTCATTGTCAAAAATATCGGAAAAGATTGCCTTTTGATGCAAATTTCCTTCAGGTTTTGGATAGACCCTCATCATGTTTGCATCCACATCTATTCCATCGTCAATATGATGACTAAAAAGGATTGATTATTCGTCTGACGTCCTTAAATTATCCATTTTGTTCTTGCATGCTTTCAATTCAATTTGCCAAAATGGCGACGTGTAAACAAACACACGCGCAATATTACATCGGTAATTCTCGCTATTTGGCGGAAACCACCGAGCAATTATCATATCACTGTTGCCTTTTTTAGAAGAGTCCATTAAATTTAAGGGTGAACGTTGTATATGTCAGATATAAACCTACTCTCCCTCGGACTGATATGATATCAACCTTGGGTAGGTTAATATCCTATACATACATACTTCTACATTGTAGAATCTAAATTTCAGCCAGTAACCAAACACCCCGCGGGTTCTCTATCATATCAACCTTGGGTAGGTTAATATCCCATACAGATCTAATGTGCTTTTCTTTTGAATTGCAGAGTCGGTCAATAGAAATCCAATGTTTGTGAACACTACAAACGAAGAAATCAAAACAGCTGTTAGTTGCTTCCTGATTAATTCAACGGGCACGGATGGTGGGAGATCCCAACGAATTTCAACTGTCTTACCGAAAAAGCATTATAATAAAACATGAAACCAAATAAATAGTTTTGTTATTTTATTAGACTGATTTGGTACTTGTTGTTTACCATGGTTAGAACTAGAGAATTCATCAAAGTTAAACAGAGCTGTGTAGCACACTTGATATTATCATTGAAATAGTGTTTATAGCATGTAATATCAAATGATCATACATTAGAAGATAATTTCATACTTGTATTAAATTAGTCTTAGTTCGGCTATAATGTCTGGTATAAATAGTTTACTCTCCAAATATGTGTTGTCACCACAAATAAGCTCATTACAGTATTTCTTAGAATCCCACAGGAAATCCATTTAGTACCCTAATTAATATTCTGGCATATCCACACAGATCCCATATGATGCCCATATTACATTGATTTGTACTTGTCTTATCAAGACAATATAGGTCCCATATTACACACATATTATTTTAGATGATTTACCCATACAGAACCCACACAAACCCCATTTAGTACCCATGTGGATCCCATATTATGCCCATATATCATTTATATGTACCCCATATGAGTCCCACATAGTACCCATATTATATTTCTTAACATGGCCATATAGGTCCCACACAGGCCCCATATAGCACCCATATTATTTTAAATGAGTTACCCATATAGGCCCAACACAAACCCCTTTTAGTACCCATATGGTTGAGCCCATATGGATGTTGGGTGCAAAAATGTTGGGGTCCTATATGGGCTCCCCATCATGGCCCCATATTACATGACACAGGGTACCCATCAAAGAATGTTATCAGGGTTTATAGGTAACTTTATAAGTTTTTGTGCCAAAATAAGCCACTGTTTTAAATTTGTCCCCCTAGCAGAATTAGTCATCTTTTTAATGAGGAATACCCAAGTTCATTGGATTCAGTGGGTCGGTTTCTTATAAAAAACATCTTCAAATCGGGGTCGGAGAGAATCTGTCACATATTTGACCCCACTAAATAACAAGAAAATTCCCCATTGTGGCCATCTTGAATATCTAAATTTCCTCAAGAGTGCCAGGGTGCCATCCCCGGATTCTGAATCTACATATACTGAAGATATATAATCCATCAAAACAACATTAGGTGGATTATATTTCCAGGTTTGTCAATCTGTCGGAAAATTTGATGGCACGGAAGACACATCCAGGACAGTGAAGTGAGTAAATTTATGCCTGCCACAAAACAGAGAATTCAATTTATTATAGATCCCACAAATGTTTTCATTCAATGTATTTGACATGAACAATTTTTACAACATTCATAATTTAAATTGTCATTACACCATATTCACCAGCACCCAATGATGAACAAATTTTGCTATCTATACCTCAAGAAACCACCCAAATTATTTTGTCATCATTTATATTATACTGAAAATCATTTTGGTTCACACAATATTTCTGATGTATTCTATCAGTTCATAATTTCTGCATCATTTATATAATGAAGAATAATATTCCTCTTCAAGCTCGTATAAATCAGATGACATTTCATCACGTAATAACATCAGGTTATTATCAACTTCTGTCTGCATTCGCTTGTAAAGTTGGCAACTCTGTGATATGGATTCGTTAACTGATGGAAAGTCATTTAAAATTAAAAATTGTTTAATGTCTGATGTTAACTTCATTAAAGATTCACCTGCTCTTACCTGTAAGATAAAGATATTTAATGTGTAAGTGATCAGCATGGCTCTGTATCATCAGACTTTTTTGAGTTTAAAAACTGTTGTGCCTCTAGGCGCTGAGGCAGTAAACAATAAAGTTCTACTATGTTAAAACTCTGTTTGAGGATGGCCCAAAAATACACCACTGTCAATGGTGACATGTAAGATAGACAAGAATAATGTCCAAAGGAAGTGTGATTGAAATCTTTTTATTGTTATTGATTTATAATACGTGACTGAGATGAGAGAAAAGGGTTTCTTGAATCCTTGTGTTGAAAAATCCTCTAAAATTACAAAAAATTCATTAAAAATTTGACCGTTATAAGAGAATGAAAAGGAGTATTAGGTGCTCTATAGACAGATCAAACACAGCCTTTCTATGTAAAGTTCTTTGAATAAATTTACTGCATGAATGATTTCCTTTTGTAAACTCGGATGGGATGGGCATTCAAGGCATGAGACAATGATGAAGATACACTGTCTCAGGAACCGTGCAAAAATTCCTGGATCAGCCCATAAAACTAACTGAAGGCTATTGATGACTTACAAATTGATTTTTCTCTCTTACAGTCAAGATCTGTTGATCTCATCTATACAAATCGAATCATCGGCATTGAATGGATTTCTTTTTTTACAAAAATAAAATGCTAATTCAAATAGATCAATGTTTTATGTGTATCGTTCACATAAGTAATGTAGATATAAGAGTAGACTGGGTCATCTACATGTAACTCACAATTCAAATAGAATATTGGGTCTGAAGTATGACAGATTATACCATGAAAGGGTAAATTCTTGGATACAGAGAAAGATACACTTAAAGGAGCTAAATCGCTATCATTTGGGACCTAGAAATTGACACTAATGGGTCGCAACGCATATAATAATGTTATATGAATGTATATAAACTAATCAGTTATGTTTGGTTAAATATGCCAGAAATCTCAATCAAATGGCAGTCTCTAGCGCTTGGTTATTCCATTCTACACCGATAGTATTTATTGCGCATGATCTCTAGATTAGAATATGAGGCCATGACTTGTGGGATATGTCAAGCCTTGTTCTTCGAGTAACTTGTTACAAATACTTTGGATGATATTGAGTTAGAGACTTAGCTACTTTAAACATACATTATGCAAGAGCTAAATCTGAATATTGAATGTCTTTATTTAGACCTGAAGTTATCTTAATTATCATTAGACATTAATCAACTCTCAATGGCATCGCTAGCCTGCGATCTTTTGTGGATTATGACCAGATTTACTGCATAACTTCCCTTTACGATTAAATGGAGTTGGAGACTTAGCTACTATATAAACATACATTATGCAAGAGCTAAATCTGAATATTGCAGGTCTTTCTTTAGACCTGAAATGTTATCTTAATTATCAATTAGACATTAATCAACATCATCGTTAGCCTGCGATCTTTTGTGGATTATGACCCGATTTGCTGCCTGACTTCCCTTTACAATTAAATCATTAAATGGTTAATCAAGACTATGTTTTTTATCGTACTGACTTTAGTAATGATGATCAAGGGTAAGCAAAAATTTCACCCGCTTAAAATAGCATTATGCAAGAGCAAAATCTGCTTATTACAGGTCTTTCTTTTGGCCTGAAATGTTATCTAAATAATCAATTAGACATTAATTAACATATCCAGACCATAATAAACTATTGATGTCAAGGCTAGCCTTTGATGTTGGCGGATTAAAATCCTATATGCCGCTTAATGTTACTGGCCTTTGATAATTAAATCAATCACTATGCTGTTTTCACTGTAATATAAACTGTAATGCTATTTACATTAATGATTTGAGTAATGATGACCGAGGCTAATAGTGGATCAATTTGACTGAAATTTTCAGCAAATTACCTTTACACTATCTAGTTTTTAACTATTATAGTGAGAACTGCCATCTCTCTATCTTATCTCCCATAATGTAACTTTAATTCTTAGTTCAAAGTGGATCAATTTGACTGAAATTTTCAGTAAATTGGCTTTACATTATCTAATTTTTAACTATTATATTGAAAACAGCCTACTCGTTATCTAATCTCCCATAATGTATCTTTAACTTACAATATTAGCTGCACGTACTTGCATCTCATACTGATTTTGTTCACACTGTGTTGGTCGACTAATTTGAGTCTCTTCTTCAACCTGTTGGAAATTGATTATAGATAATACAAGACACCAGAACTACACTGCAGTATATACACAAAAAATGACTAAGAAATACACATTTTGATCCAGGCTTTCAGCTCCTGTAGGTTAATGTTAACAGTAAACATCTTCTGTCCCTAAATGTGTGCTATATTTTGGGTCACTTTGGTGATGTACTATTTTTACCAGCAGATGGGAAAGATAAATTGCTAGGAAACAAAAAACATACACTTACAGCAGCTAAGTTGTCCAAACAGGACACAAAAGTTGTTGCACTGTGAATATTTAGGTAAACAGTCAGGCTGATGTCACCTGCCGCAAACACATGTAGATGACACATTAATTAATTGCACATTTATTTATCTTTTTAAAAAGTATTGAGTAATCAAACTCACTGATTATCTATACTTAGTCTAAGCAGAAAATGTTCACAGTCAAGGTGGTGTTGAAACTATACACTAAGTATCATCACTCTACGTCAGCTAGAATCAAATTTATCTTGTATAAAGTCTCAACGAATGAAATTAGTTAGCTCTGCTTGGCTTTAGCGGAAACTGCTAATCTATTCACATAATGAACTGTGTTGCATCTACACCAAGTAAGGGCAGAGTTGTTATGTTGCTTAGCCTAGGTATTGATATAATGAATCTTTACTATAAGTTTTATCAGTCTCACCCAATAAGAACCAAGTAATTGTGTTTCAAAGTCTCAACCAATCAAATTGCTTATCTTTGCTTAGCCTTAGTTGAAAATGTGCATGACTAAACACTGTCAAGACATTCACCTAATAAACACATACACCAAGTTTGAACATTCTACCTCAATTAGATTTAAGTCTCTACTTAGGCTAAGCAGAAAATGTTCATCATCCAACTAAGTCAAAGTATTGATGTAATGAAACTATACACAAAGTTTCACCACTCTCACTCAATTAGTTTCAAGTTATTAAAGGGGAAGACTAACGATTTCCATAAATCTTATATTTAGAAATAATCACCTCTGTAACACATGTAAAAAAGTTTTTGTAAACGAGAAATTAATTTTTTATTAAAACGGGAAGTGACATTGTTGGTTCAAACCATGTGATGTAATAAAAATAAAAAAAAACCAAGTACGAACAATCCAAACCATTAGGCAAAATTCGAAGTCCTAAAAAACGTTATAGACAAAATAGTTAGGCAAAGTAGTGTAATCAGCAAATGGACTGTTCATCGTGTACGAAATACACAACAAACAGTGGTAACAGGTGTCTGGAAGAGTAAGCTTACCCTGCCTGGCGCGCCACACCCGCCATCGCTGCATCCAAACTACTAGGCAAAATGTAGGTAAAATAACGTTTATTTGTTTTAACTAGTGCCTGTATGTACTCGGCTTCATAGGAATACAGAAATAAATCAGCAAGCAAAGGTGCACAGTTGGTGCCCATGGGGATACCAACCACTTGCTGATATATTTCCCCTCCAAATTCAATAAAGATGTTATCAATTAAAAAATCCAACATCTGAATTATCTTGATGGCGGTGAATTTATTTTTTGAATCACTATGGTACTTAACGAAATATGAAGAATTGAAATTAACAACTAAATATTGATATCTAGCAGTTCCCGATTTAGATGAAAAGACACTGTGAATAATATCTTTCAACCGAGCTTTTAATTTAGTATGAGGAATTTTAGTGTACAAAGTGGAAAAGTCAAAAGTTTGAATAGATGAGATCGAAGCAAGGGATCTAGATTGTAAACCATCAAGTAATTCTTTGGAATTTTTTAATATCCACATTTGATTAATACCACTACGAGAGTATATATTTTGTCACAGTATTTTTGAATACACTCTTTAACTGCAGTAAGTATAGATCTCAATACTTTTGAAAGTGGTTTTGTGGAACATCTGGAAGAACCTGCTATAAAACATTATTTGTAGGGATTTTTATGTAGTTTAGGTATCCAATATAACAGCTAGGGGCAAATCTGTATAGGTATCTCCGCATGGAGTACCAAATGAAGTGAGTACAGATTTGTGATTGAAATGGGCCACAGCGTACTGTTCAGTATAAGTGAATTTACGCTATGGCTTTGTATACTAAACATTAAAAAAACATAAATTAGTTTTTATAATAACCCTATTTCATAAGATTGTTTGCCCAAGGACGAGGTATGAACACAATACAGCAGTAAACTTATGCCAAATCTGTATGCTTTCTATTGAGCCCAAATTAATTTCTCGTTTACAAAAACTTTTTTGCTTGTGTTACAGAGGGGATTATTTCTGAATATATATTTAAGATTTATGAAAACCTTGCTGAAAATTGTTGGTCTTCCCCTTTAAACTCCAAATGCTCATTATACACCAAGTTTCATCACTCTCACATAATAAGAACCAAAGTTATCATGTCCCAAAGCATCAACCAATGCTCAATTCTGCTTAGCCTGAGCTGAAAATGTTCACCTTTGAAATCCATTAAGGCATAGATCTAATAAACACCTACACCAAGTTTGAACATTCTAGCTCAATTAGACAGACAGACGAACAGACTCATTTTAATAGTCCCCTGCTTCGAAAGGTATGGGACAATAAACAGTAAAATCTTTACACTGTATAATATTATAACCGTGCTGGTTATAGTAGTTTTATGTTAGAATTTAAATCTAGAATATTTCAGATAATACTTTATTTTTAAAAAGGAAAGTCATCAAATTGAATTCTGTATACTTGTAATCTTTAAGAACAATAATTATTGGGTGTGTGTGCTATTGAAAGTTGACTGTAGCCAAGGGTAAAATGTTACATAATTCTAATGACATGTTAATTTATTATAATCCCTTATTGTTTATAAAACTGTTAAAGATAGAAAGTAACTGACAATTTGTAACTGGTAAACTTGCCAATCGTTTGATTAATCTATTAATTGTTTTATTCACCATTGTTTTATTTCTTATATTGTACATTATTACATCAATGCTTATTTATGTCAACACTTGATCTAGCCAAAAGATTAGAAGTAATTCCATATAAATATATGTGATTGTACTTGATATGGCAGTCATTTAGGTCTATCCGACTTAGTAGCATAAGGTACTAGTCGGTTATCCGCGGTCCTGTAAGTGTATGTAGTTAATTGTTATTATAAGTTTCCAGTATTAAATATTTGAAGAACCATTCCAGCCTCTTGCAATATCTGACGGACCTCACGGTCACAATATCATTGGTGCTTTGACAAGATTCTATGAAATAATCAAGAGCAATAATTGTAACATTTTATTGACTAATGTACATGATAATTCTCAATGGAGAGAGAGACAAATGGGGTTCAACCTCAACTCGACACAAACTAGATCATTTCGGGACTAACATGTGGTTTAATTTTATTTTAATAATTCGCTTGCACGTAAGGGTCTTTAGCAGTGGGAGGAAACCAGAGGTGGCCGGAGAAAACCCACAAGGTTGGACAGGCCACCCTACACCTTGCCACGTACAACCAGGCATTCGAAACAACGCCAGTTGACTCAATGACAGGCTTTATGATACAGCAAGCACATGCTAACCATTTGGCCATCCAAACCCCTAATTTTCAATGGATTTTACAACATGAAAAGAGGCAATAGCTTTTAACATAATTAAGAGAAATTTTTGCAATTTGAATAATGCAAATAACTCTCAAAACAGATTGGATGATAACTTTTATTGATAAAGCGTTCCTAAGAACCTACAAAATGAGATAAGGGCCATAACTAAATAATGTATATATATTTTATAAGCAGCGGCTGCCAGGCAGGATATGCCCACATTTTCGAGAGTTGGATAGAGAACAAGCTAAAAAGAAAGTGATTTTTCCTACAATCAAAGGCATTTTATAGCTGAGGTGCCAGCCTCTCGCAAACAAAATCAAAGTTGAAAAATAAAACAGAAGAAAAATGCTAAAATCGATAAGCAAATAAAAATACCCTAGTTAGGGAAGGCCCTAAAGGCAGACAAAGGGGCCCTTCGTCTGACAAAAGGACCCCTCTGGCCAAGGGAAAGGCCCCTGGGTCCGAGTCAATCGTTTCTATATACACCGTTACTGTCAAATCCACGATGATTCTAGAAAAATGTTAAATTCAGAGAAATGTCAATATCGACATTTCCCAACATATATACGACATTGCGCATTTATTTGTCGATCAGTGATCACATGCCTAAGTGGGTATGGTAAGTCGCTGGCTCGCTAGCCTGGAAGTCCGACCTTTGATCCCTACATTGGCCGAGAAAGTTTATCTAGGTTTTCCGACAGCTGTCTAGTTGTTCAGATTGTACGAAAAACCGAAGTCCTGTGTACACAATGGCTTGCACGTAAAAGATCCCTTGGCAGTTGGAATTCGATATAAGAGTAGACCGTAGCGCCGCTGCCCGGGAAAACTATATGGCATATGTCCGTCTTCATTAACCCAGGTTAGGAGCAGAACAGTTGGATGTTAAACCCCATTTCATTTCATTTCATTTATTTGCGGTCGATCATGGTTACCAATTGCTCGTTTGACGCAGCTAAAAAATCACTTGGGTTTAACTATGGGGCAGATCGCGTGGGTGCACTACCCTTTTTGTGCATTGAAGCTAATCTTCTGGACTCGATTAATTTGGATGACATCATCAAAACTTTCGCGAGCCGCTAAGTAAGAAAGGAGCATATCGTGGAAAATGTAACGTCTTTGAACTTTGTTTCGCATAAGATTAAACCGGCCTGGAGGATATGTAAGAATGTACCAAAATGTTTTCTATTTTGCAAAATTTATCGACCTCCACGAAAGAGGGCTCTCAAAATAGTATAGCCTCTGCCAAGTTAAACCTTAAAACGCCCCTGCCTACAATCAAGGGCCATAATTGGTTTGATTTTCAGGAAATTCGAACCCAACCTTCAATACTGTGTAACAGTGATATAATCAAACGTTTTTTAAAATCAGATAATAATTGTGACCTCCAGAGGGATCACAAGCTAATGATCTTTCGTACAATCAGGGTCCACAATTCAGAAAGTTATGATTCAGTATGTGCAAATATCGAAAGGAACCAAGATCTTTGGGTTTTAAACATACATGTCAAGTTTCATCCAAATCAGATTAAAATTGTGACATATACAGGGTCCACAACCTTGATATAGGTACCATATTTTTATACTATTTGCGTACAAGCGACGGCCATGTTGTCCACCAATTGTGATGCAATTTTTACAAAATTCGAACTCAACCTTCATTACGGATAATTGGATAATAATGGTGAACTCCAGAAGGACCACAAGCTAAATAATAGGTTGCCAGGCAACGAAACATATGCCCACGGCAGCAGCTAAATTGTCCAGACAGTCAACAAGAGTTGTCGCATATTAAGTGATTACCAGAAAATCATTACAATTTGTTTGGTTTTTATAAAGTTCTGCTCCATGCTAACGTTTAGTATACTAAACATGTAATATTATGGATTTAGCTGTTCAATTATAGATTTTCAAGAAATTCAAACTCAACCATAATGTGTAACGGCGATATAGTCAAACCCTTTTTTAATTCGGAATAAAATTGTGACCTCCATAGGGTCCATACGGTAAAAAACAGGATTTTGCGTACAATCAGGAGCCATAATTCAGGAAGTTAAGGTCCAATGTGCCCGCATATCGAAAGGAACCGCAGTCTTTGGGTTATAAACTTACATTTCAAATTTCATCAAAATCGGATTCAAATTATGACCTCTACAGGGTCCACAACCTTGATATACCATATTTTTACACCATTCGTGTAAAAGTGGCGTCCATTTTGTTCAGCAATTTTGGTCCGATGTTCATGAAATTCGAACCGAACATTCATTACAGTGTAATAAAGGCGATTTTTCGCAAAATCAGAAGCCATAATTCAGGAAGTTACAATCCGATGTGCGCAAATATTGAAAGGAACCAAGATCTTTCGGTTATAAACATGTATTTAGAGTTTTATCAAAATCGAATTAAAATTGTGACATCTATAGGGTCCACAACCTTGATATACCGTATTTTACACTATTCGCGAAAATGGTGTCCATTTTGTTTGTCGATTTTGGTACGATTTTCAGGAAATTCTAACTCAACCATCTTAACTATGTAACAGTGATATAATCAACAGTATTTTAAATCGGATAATAATTTTGACCTCCAGAAGGACCACAAGCTAAAATAAGGTTATTTTTCGTACAATCAGGGACCATCATTTAGGAAGTTACAATCCGATATGCACAAATATGGAATGGAACCAAGATCTTTAGGTTATAAGCATGTATTTCAAGTTTCATCAAAATCAAATTAAAACTGTGACCTCTATAGGGTCCACAACTTTGATATCACATATTTTCACGAAATTTCGAACTCAACCTTCATTACCATGTAACGGTGATATAATCAAACGTTCTTTTAAATCGGATAATAATTTTGACCTCCATAGGGACCACAAGCTAAAAAGGACAATTTTTTGAACAATCAGGGACCATCATTCAGGAAGTTAAGATCGAAAGGGCGCAAATATCGAAAGGAACCAAGATCTGTGGGTTATAAACATACATGTCAAGTTTCATCAAAATTGGTTCAAAATTGTGACCTCTATAGGGTCCAAAAGCTAAAACCATGATTTTTTGTACAGTCAGGGGCCATAATCCATGACGTTTCGACTCAATACATGGGTTTCATTTTTCTTCCGCCAATTTTTCATATTAATTTATTAGCCATATATTTTTACCGCCAAAAACAAAGAATAAATATCTTTTAGATTGTATCAGTAATTTTTATTTACATAAGTACACGCAATATATATATTACGTGTACATCACAATTTACAAAATTTGTCACTGCTTTGCAGAAGCCCATTTTTTGAAAGCTTTTTCAACATCTGTGGTAACCACTTTTTGTAACATTAAATTACACAGTGTATTTGTTTTTAATGAATATTTGTTTGGTTTTTTTTATAATTAATATTTTGTCAACTAAACACTCTTTCACAGTCTGTAGTTGTCACGGGAATTGTGAACCCTAAAATTCAAAAGATAATATCTCGGTTCAGAGTTGAGCAATTTGACTGAAATTACGTTATATTTTTTTTTTTAACTATAATAGTCAGTTCTTTATCAAGCCTTCCATAGGCCTAACGCCCCTTTAAGATTTTATGTTTTTTCGAAATTTTCCTCCGTTGCAGCTTTTGAGGTAGCCGATCATGTAAGTATCACCTGTAGACGTGGAACATATTGGACGTTGACAAAGGCTCTTCACTCTTTCGCTTACGACCCCTGGCATGCAATTTGATGATAACTGACTTTCGTTCATTTGTTCGTTTCTGGAGTTTAACGCCAACTTCCACATAAACTGTAACAACAAACTCAAACCTGGCTCCATTTATAACGATACGGGCAACAGAAGTAAGAAAAAGATAAACCAGACGTCACAATCCAATAATCCCAAACAAATCGTATGAGTATTATTCTAGTGGCCGCCATTTTGAATACCGTATTTAGACACCGTCAAAAAAGCCACAAATTATATATGGAGACAAATAATTAAAATCTTTTTTCTCTTAATTAGTTTATTACTACTCTTACTGTAAATACTAATCGATCAACACTAATCCGAGATTGATCAAGAGACAAGGGATTGGTGCCTAATTGATTGATGACTGATTCAGCCAAGCGCGATAGACTGTAACGTATGAGTAACAAATCGTATGAGTATTATTCTAGTGGCCGCCATTTTGAATACCGTATACCAAATGATAGACATGTTCCTTAGGGTACAAAGAATAATCATTCAAAGTTTCAAGATGATACGTTAAGAAATGTGGCTTGTAGACGACAAACAAATAAATACAAGGAATGGGCGTGGCTCTGCCATTGGGGGTCGGGCATGCACCAAAAAACAATACGGATCATCCTTAGGGTAAGTATACAAAGTTTTAAGAAAATACAGTTAGAATTGCGGCTTCTAGGCGACACAGAGACACACAAAAAGAAAAATGGGCGTGGCTCTGCCCCTGGGGGGTTGGGCATGCACCCCAAACGATAGGGATCATCCTTAGAGTATAAAGAGTAAGTATACAAAGTTTTAAAGAAAATCCAATAAGAATTGTGGCCTGTAGGCGACACAAAGACACACGATAAGAAAATGGGTGTGGCTCTGCCCCAGGGGGGTTGGGCATGCACCCCAAATGATAGGGATGTTCCTTAGGGTACAAAGAATGTGTATGCTAAGTTTCAAAATTATAAGTTCAGAAATGTGGCCTGTAGACGACAAACAAATACATAGTAGAAATGGGCGTGGCTCTGTCCCTGGGGGTCGGGCATGCACCAAAAACAATGGAGATCTTCCTTAGGGTATAAGGAATACGTATACCAAGTTTGAAGAAAATCCAGTAAGAATTGCGCCCTGTAGGCCACACAAAGACACACGAAAAGAAAATGGGCGTGGCTCTGCCCCTGGGGGTGGGGCATACACCCCAAACGATAGGGATGTTCCTTAGGGTACAAAGAATGTGTATGCAAAGTTTCAAGATTATAAGTTAAGAAATGTGGCCTGTAGACGACAAACAAAGAAATACTAGAAATGGGCGTGGCTCGGCCCCTGGGGGTCGGGCATGCTCCAAAAACAATAGGGATCTTCCTTGGGGTATAAGGAATAAGTATACCAAGTTTGAAGAAAATCCATGAAGAATTGCGCCCTGTAGGCGAACCACAGACACACACACACACACACACACACACACACACACACAGACAGGGGCGACGGCATAATACGTTCACATTATGAATGTGGACGTATAAAAATGATGGCTTTCTGATCTATAAATAATCGAACCAGAGAGACTGAAATGTTGAAAACACTAACCATGTTTCTAACTCAAATTTTTAAGGTAACATTATTGCTGCTCAAGCCCTGAGCAGATATAAAATATGAAAAAGTATACCTATGCCATTTAGAAGCTTTCCATTTGAAAAATAATATGACCCTAGCTAAACTATTAACAAAGGTCAAGTTTATGCAAATGTACGGTCTCAGTCCAGTTAAAATTACATGAGGGAGATGCTATTTATTAACTGTAACATCATACAGTCTTTAAATGTTTCAAAATTTCAAAAATTGCAAACAAACTCCTCAATTATGTTAGTATACAAATTTGGCTGTGTGAATCCTACTTTATAAGTACAAAGCCTTTCTTTCATGAAATGCTTACACAAATATTTGGATTTTAATGACTTATTTTTAAAAATGTTAATTTTATTTCAAAAAGACACATAATAAAATTTATCTATAAAATCCATTTTCCAATTATTAGGATTCAGTCCACCCATTATTAATTGATTAGTTTTTTTTTTTGTTGTAAATTTCTATGTTCAGCACATACATGACACACAATGACATGGTTTACAATGACTTATATAAATAAATGAATCATAAGTACATTGCATAGATTAATCCCTTCCAACATGCAACACAATAGTAGATTATTAAAGGAGTAATCCCACATATAAGTGAATTCTATGAGAAATGTTTCTTTATTCGCGACTACCAATTACCACGTGCCTGAATATTTCTGTCTATAACTCATGTGTGCATAGTGACAATTTTCTGTTAAACTTTCTGGCAAACGCTACAATTTTGTAGGTTTTCTCTGTGTTTAAATTACCTCTCTAAAGTTTTTGAAGAAATAGTGAAAACCCGGACTTCTCCTTTAAAACATAAGAACTCTTTCAATCATTATGTTCATGAGCAAAGGAGTGAGAGAGAGGAGCAACAAAATAAAATTGATGAAGATGACAACAACATAAGAGTATAATATGGTTGCGACAAAGGTAGGAAACTGAAAAATAAATGATAATGATGATGCTGATTTATTAGTTACATATAAGTGATTAGGGAGATTCAAAAAGAAATTTAGACCAAGAAAATATCAAATTAATGTACGTTTGATGTGAATTTCAAATTGTTCATTTCTTTGAGAATAAGCACTGAATATTGAGCTTCAATGAAACTATAAGACAGTAGATTCATAAAATGTGAAAAATGTGAAAAAGCATCATTTAATATTTTCTTCTATAAAATTTCCTTTTCAATAAAATTTAGCCTTTCACCAAATGATTTTTAACTTCCATCAACATTAACTCCCTCCTTTACAGTGAATTATATGATCAAGATTTCAGGTTATCAAGATATAATCTTATATAAATATAAGATCTCCCTTTTCAATATGATGGAATCTTAGATCTAGTTGATCAGAGGTTATGGTTGTTGATAATCTTTAAATCCTTTAAACTTTAAAGGATTTAAAGTCACCTTTTTTTAAAAAAACATTTCTAAATCCATCTGATGTGAAAGAGGGGTCTGATATTTTTCAAATAATGAAGTTATACGTTATAACCTTTGACCTTTGAGCTAAACTTACCACAGAAAAAGTTGAAGATGGTGTACCTTCCTTAAATCAAAATCATATAAAAGGGCTATATTTGTAAAGTATTTAGGGTAACATTTAGTCACATAGGCTTGATAGGTGAAATAAATTTAGTATTCACAAGCCAATAATAAGGCTGCATAAATTAGAAAGATAGGTTGCCAGGCAATGAAACATATGCCCACAGCAGCTAAATCGTCCGGGCAGTCAACAAGGGTTGTCGCATATTTTTACTTTTTTTGTTAATGAAACATTTGTAATACACTAAAATCTGATTTAGAGTAACAACTCATGTAATTATGAGAATAAAGTTTTACCCCACGCTAACAATTAGTATATACATGAAACATTTAATATCATGGATTTAGCTGTTCAGTTATCAAAATTCATTGAAAATTAAAATACTTGTTCGTTTCAACACCTTAAACTCTGTGTATCAATCTGAGGTTTGGCCTCTATAACGTCACAAGATTTTTTTAAGTTATCAAGGGAGATAACTCTGGCAGTAATTATTTGAAATCACTGAAAATCGATAGACATCTTAGTCTCATGACTGTAAACACTATGTATAAATTTGAAGTCAATCGGATATTAACTTTGGCCTCTAATGCATCCACAATATTTTTTGAAGTGATCAAGGGCCATAACTGTGGCAGTAATTATCGGAAATTGCTGAAAACCAAAAGGCTTCTTCGTCTCATGACCTAATTATCGGAAATCGCTGAAAATCAATAGAATTCTTCATCTCATGACCTTAAACACTGTGTATAAATTTAAAGTAAATCGGATATTAACTTTGGCCTTTAGAGCCTCCACTAGATTTTTTGAAGTGATCAAGGGAGATAACTCTGGCACTAATTATCGGAAATCGCTGAAAATCAATCGGCTTCTTCGTCTCATGACCTTAAACACTGTGTATAAATTTGAAGTCAATTGGATATTAACTTTGGCCTCTAGAGCATTCACAAGATTTTTTTTAAGTGATCAAGGGCCATAACTCTGGCACTAATTATCGGAAATCGCTGAAAATCAATAGGCGTCTTCGTATTATGACCTTAAACACTGTGTATAAATCTAAAGTCAATCGGATATTAACTTTGGCCTCTAGAGCGTCCACAAGATTTTTTGATGTGATCAAGGGCCATAACTCTGGCACTAATTATCGGAAATCGCTGAAAATCAATAGGCTTCTTCATCTTATGACCTTAAACACTGTGTATAAATTTAAAGTCAATCGGATATTAACTTTGACCTTTAGAGCATCCACAAGATTTTTTAAAGAGATCAAGGGTCATAACTCTGGCACTAATTTTCGGAAATCGCCGAAAATCAATAGGCGTCATTGTCTTATGACCTTAAACGCTGTGTATAAATTTAAAGTCAATCGGATATTAACTTTGGCCTCTAGAGCGTCCACAAGATTTTTTGAAGTGATCAAGGGCCATAACTCTGGTAGTTATTATCGGAAATCGCTGAAAAACAATAGGCTTCTTCGTCTCATGACCTTAAACACTGTGTATAAATTTAAAGTCAATTTACAACAAGCAATTGTGGACGCCGGACCGACAGACGGACGGACGGACCGACGGACGGGGGCGACGACAATATACCACCACATTTCAATGTGGGCGTATAATGATGTTTTCACAATTGGGTATATAATTATAAGACACAAATCCATTTTAAAATCACATAGAATTCTGTGCCATGCAACAATATGCCAAGGCTGACACCTGAACACAAAGAACATGCTACTGAATTGAGTCAATGCAAGCGAGCATGAGTACCAGATCTGTAACCGATTCTTGGGTGACAAAGCATGACAACACCTCGACGAGACCTGCACATTATCCAGTATCACAACCTACCAGCCTGCCCACATGGTAAGTTACTGGTAACACTGTTTGTCCTCGACTATGCTGTGCAAGACTGGGTACCATACGCTGGAGCAGTTCTGCCATTAACATCACTGCTTAGTTAGACTTGGCATCACATCATCAACAGTGGTGATTACAACAATGGCATAAATCCAGATTCCAGATGAGAAAGACTAACAAGAAAGTGTTACTGTGGCATGGACATGGTGAACATCACAACAATGACTTTACAAATGAGTGTTGGGTGTGAAGGAAGAGCTACAATTACAGAATAAGAGGCAGAAGGAATACCCAGTGCTACACGCACAATGTCCGGACTTGACATTGTGCCACTTTTTAGACATCATCAATTTCTGCACAGGTTTCAACATACTAATGCTTGAGATTGCACAACACATATACGATTTACCCAATATAACCAAATGCATCCCAGTAACACTCCAATATCACCACATACTACTCAATACTGCAACATAATGATGTCAAATGAGCATATTACTTGATTTTTTTTTTTTTCAAAAATAGTGATATATATCGTCTGGCTGTTCCATTTGCCAACCAAATCAAGCAAATGATAACCCAATACTACAAAATATTATAAAAAAACAATTAGCAGCACATCAGTAATTGCAACGAATATTTAATAATTTGCTGAAAATTGAAATATTTACGCAGTTATCTCCCGTTGCTACTCAGAATAATAATCTTGTTGGGCTTTGTAGTTTTCTTTCGAGATGACAAAATTAAAATAAGGAAAACAAGTAATCATAGATGGCCCCTGCCATAGTGTATTCATGCACTATTACAGGTTAAAAGGTTATCAATACATAACATAACATAATATAAAACAAGCAAACAGTGTCGAGGCTGATGTCCCCCGCCGAAATCCCAAAATAAATAGATGACACATATTATTTAATCGCACATTTATTTTTTTCAAAAGTATGGAGCAATCAAAATACACACTAAGTTTCATCACTCTCTATCAGATACAATCAAGATTATCTTGTTCCAAAGCATCGACCAATGAAATTGATTGATTTAAACAATATTTTATTAATTGTAAAGTACAATAGATAAGTATTCAAAGAATACAAGGATAAGGTAACAAGCTAAGCTTATAAACACTGCTTCCTTAAGGGATAGTGTAAGAGTATGTAAAGTATGTGGTTGGTATATATAAGGTGAGTCATCAATACTGAAAACATAACATAACTCAAACATAGAGTTACTAGTTAGAATAAACATTTGATTTCGATTAGCAAAGGCAATATAGCGTTTGAAAAAGTTTAATAGGCTAACATTTAGGATTCAAGTTTGTTTTATACTGGATCACTGCAAGATATTGAGAGGTATTGGCTTATTCTGTGAGTTCCAAAGACTAAATTGATTTTAGATCTATGATAAGCATAGATAAATATTTAATTACCAAGATTAACACAAGGTACAATTTTACGGATACAAAATTACTGAGTTTGATTCTAAGCGGCGTTTCAACGAGGATGCTCTTGTCTTTATCAAGCAATAATAAAGACGAGAGCATCCTCGTCGAAACGTCGCTTAGTATCAAACTCAGTAATTGTGTATCTGTAAAATTGTACCTTGTGTTAATATGTTCAATTACTAAATGCCAATCAAAGAAGAATTACCAAGATAGTAAGAATAAAACTGATGATCATCATCAGAGTACTGATGAATTATTTGCTACTATCATTTTAGTATTTTAAAAGTGTACGTTGGATTATTATACATGAGATTTAAAACGTTTATTAGCTATTATATATGATTGCACTGTTTGGTAGATATTAGTAGAATTTGGAATATCATCATTTATTCCGAAAAGTAATGTGTAAGATGTTTTGTATCTTGTATCTAATAGGTCAGTTGTACTTGATCTTTGAGATTTATAGTGGGGGCAATAAAAGAAGAAGTGATCAACATTTTCAAAAAGGTTGCCACAGCTGCAAGTTGGGTCATCACTAATGTGCATTAATAATTTGTGATAGTTAAGGTCACTTTTTCCATTGCAGAGTTTGCAACAAATTATTTGGAGATTTCTATTACCAAGATAATATAATTCATTACATTTTGTACTGAATTTTGTTTTTAGTTCTGACCTAAAGATAGAAAGCGATTTTTTTTATTTCAGTTCTAGTTTATTCCAAAGTTGGATGGTTGAAGGTAGAAAAGATCTTTGATATAGGTTTGTTCTACATCTAATACCAATAAAGGAGATTGAGTTGCGAAGATGGTAGGGTTGGTCAGTTGAAACTTGCAGTGGTTTTAAATCAGTAAGAGATTTAGAGGCTTCATTTCTAATAATTTTGTAAAAGTTATTCAGCTTATGCTGAGTAATTGTAATGAACAAATTCCTGTTTCGCTATGCAGAATCGCATGTACCGTGCCTCTTGGAAGATCACAAGGAGTCAAGGTGCAAATATTCAAGTCTATAGCTTGTTCTGATGTGCAACTATCCCAAATAATGTCGGCGTAATCAAATATTGAAAGGATAAAAGATTTATAAATAATTTCTAGGGTTTTGGAGATGATATAATCTATATGTGCATCCCAAGTTCCTCTTGGATTAAAAATGACACCAAGGTGCTTATGTGTTTCAGAATCTAAAATCGTTGTGCTATTAAAATCAAGGTTAAAACATGTCAGATTTTTTTTCCTGGAAAATGTTAAAGTTGCTTTCCCAGGTACAAACTGGGTGATATGATGATATATAAGGACTAAAAACATATTCAAACTAATTAATTTATCATAATTTTGCTTCAAATCCTTCTCAAAACACTGTAATTGCCAAGTATACCCAGCTATGAAAATCGATCAAAAGAGGTCATGTTTGCGTCTGTGGATTTACCCCTCTCCGTCCCTATGGCAACCGTGGGCGGAGACGGGTGAGAATTTATTGCATACACATGACGATGTTGTCTGTAATCCCTGACTATTCATTACAAATATCGAATCCTAATTAAATTCTCGGATTACCTACTGCCTGCGTCTTTGTCCGTGATTTTTATCCCAGAAAGTGCTGTAGGTCTAACTTTGTATAGAGTTTATCAACATGTGCACAAAGCGCTTAATGTACTTGTGAAAACCTTCGACGTCACGCGTGGGGATAGCCCTAATCATCGGACTGTCGATTAGGAGGACCCTTACATTTTTGTTCTGTATACGCTCAATGAGTGTTTTTCAGGGAATCCAATATTTTTTTAGTAAGATTGGATATCTCTACTTTCCATATATACCAAAATTGCCATACTTTTATTGCCAATAACCACCCTACAGATACTTTGCTGGGAACCCATCTTTAAACTGATTTTCTTTGCCGGATTAAAAAGTACCTTCCGTTTTAATGACCAATTAAAAATCCTAGCTATATCATTATTTAAAATATTTTGGGTAACACAATAACACTATTTTATGGATTAACAATTACTGGTTTATTAACATGCAACGTTTCGACAATGATACTCTCGTCTTTATCAAGCAAGTGAGAACACATGTGTAAAACATCTAGTATTTATATACAGTAAAAAGAAGCCATAATTATAGAAAGTATATATGACAAGCACTGATCAAAGCAATGATGACGAAGCCCTAAGTAGTTATAGTGAACAAAGCCATAATTGATTACATATCTAAAGAACTGGGAGAAAGTGTTAATTGGTGATCAGTATTGGTTAATGATGCAAAATCATGTTGTACAATCATATTTTGGGTAGTTGTAGGACTGTCAATAATCATAACGAGAGAGGTATCATCCGCAAATAATCGAACATTACTTTCTAGGTCAGTGGTAATATCGTTAATAAAAATTAAAAACAAAGGAGTCCTAAAATTGAACCCTGTGGAACGCCAGAAATAATATTTTTTTCAGTGGAAGAGCACCACCAACAATGACTTTCTGTTGTCGATCAGACAGATAGTTCTTTAAAAGTTCAAGAATGTTTCCATGAATTCCAGCCGCGTTTTATTTGATAATTAGATCGTCGTGCCAGACCTTGTCAAACGCTTTGCTTATATCAAAAAATATAACCTTTATCTCGTTTCCACTATCAAGACTCTTGCAAATATAGTCGTACATTTCAATAAGTTGGTAAGTAGCACCGTTACCTCTCTGGAAATCGGCCTGATACAGAGTTATTGCTTTTCAAGTTAATAATAAAAAATTGTATATGTGATGGTATACAAGCCGTTCAAAAACTTTGCCTTATGAGGATAGGAGTGATATAGGCCGGTAGTTTGAACATAAGTGAGGGTCACCCTTTTTATAAACTGGGACAACATTAGCAGTTTTTCAGTAATTTGGAAAAACGTTTTGAGCTATGAAACCAGTGTTGTTAGGTTCAAAAGTCTTAACCAATCAAATTGCTTGTTGCTCCTTAGCCTAAGCAGAAAATTCTCACTATTATTAAACTTCGTCATGGTAATGATATAATGAATCTATATTCTGAGTTTCATAGCTCTCACTTCATTATAACCAAAGTTACCGAGCACAAAAGCATCAACCAATCGGACACATTTTAATAGTCCCCCACTTTTTTCGAAAGACAGGAGACAATAAAAAGAGTTTAAAAAGAAGTTAACAAAGATTTAAAATTACATTATATTTCTTCATCCTGGTGATTTTAATATGATAAACATTCTGTCTAAATGTGCACACGGTCCTGTAATAAAACAATTTGGGTGTAACATGCCAGGAAAGCACACAAATTCATATTTACATCTGTCTTTTAATGACTTATTAATACGTTTTATTTGTCTTTTAAATAATTCGGGTTCCAAACCAGGCGCCATTGAAAAATGCTCTCTTGTCAAAATTTCACTGATTCTTTGAAAATTGTCACTATTAAACAAATTCTAACTATTCTTCGGTATATATATCCACAGGTGAAGATGTCACATCGATATCTTTACCACCTGAATGAATAGACACAGTCTCCAGTTTCCTCCCACTTTATATTTATTTTTTCATATCAATGATTAAGTTATTGCATATAAAATAATGGACAATGTTTTATTCTAAAATTAACGCAATTCCACATGTTTATTACAAATAATGCACACATTTATTACAATGTGTAATGCTCTACTCGTATATACATTCCACCTGACTTAACAATAAATCAACTGGGTTAAACTTACATTATGTAAGAGCAAAATCTGCCTATTGTAAGTCTTTCTTTAGGCCTGAAATGTTATAAAAACTATTAATTAGACATTATCCAGACCATAATCAACTCTCGATGTCGAGGCTAGCATGAGATTTTCGTTGGATTGAAGTTTGATTTGCTATAAAATTTTGCTTCGTGATTTACCAAATAAGTGGATAACTGAAACTACTAGTTTTGTCTTACCGACTTCAGTAATGATGAGTGAGGCTGCTCAGTGGAACTTTCATTAGTTCTAAGTTCATAGTGGATGAATTTGACTGAGATTTTCAGTAAATTGCCTTTACTTCAGCTAGTTTTTAACTATTGCAGCGAGAACTGTCAACTCGTTATCTAATATGCCATAATGTATCTTTAAGGTTGTTGATTGGGTAATCAAGTTCTGGTTTATTTCTAAGACCAAAACAACCGACAGAGCTGTAACAGGCCGCAAATGATAGTTTTGATGAACTGAAAAGTGTCATTTTGAGAATTACACACTTGAAATGAAACATGTGCCATTTCATTAATTTTAAAATAAAACATCGTGCATTAAGTAAAAATGCAATAACGTAATCGATGATAAGCAGTAAGAGAGATAAATCATTTTCATTTTGAGAATAAAATATGGTATATGGTCATATTTGTTTTTCTTATTTTAAGTTTGTTGTCTTGGAAACCAACTGTAAAGCCAAAGAAGATGATTAAACTGATTAGCAAACTAAAATCTATTTAACGTTTGTAAAGGAGATAACTGTGTAAACATTTCAATTGTCTGCAAAATATTGAATATTCGTTGCAGCAATTATACTGATGTGCTGTTATTCAACAATATTAGGTAATATTTGATGAGTATTTGGTGGTATTGGGTTATTATTGCCTTTTTTGGGTGGTATAGGGAGGCAGCCATTGGTATGTGGTGATATTGAGGTGGTATTGGTAAATTGCTGTTGATTTTCTTGTATCAAGGATTGTTCAGCCTACAATGCTGCCCAAAAATCACATTTCAGTTATAATTTTTATCTCGCAAGCACTTCCAGTCAATTCAGAGGTGAGTTTTCATTACATCTCGGTATGTTTGTCCATCTTTTGACTGATATTCTTGGACATGGTTCTGAGATGTACTTAATTTTGAAAAGTATTTCATATTTAATATAAGAATACATATAAGAATGTTACCCTTGCTAATTTCATGATCTCTGTAAAGTTGCTTAACATGGACTGAATGTCATCTGTCAGGTGTTTTTTGTAAGATTTAAGAAGAGCATCTTTATTTTGAGGTAGAGTTCTTGGCGTTGGTTGAGCCATATTAGATTAAATCACTTGAAAAACCAGTACTCCTAAAAAAAAAATAATCGTTGGAGTTAAAGTTACATTCTAATAATAAAGGTAACTGGTATACGGAAATAGAGACAATCAATATTTCTACAAAAGTATAAGATTTTTGCTTAATCCTTAAAATTACACAGTAGAAAATGTCTATTCCCATTTCAGGGACTTGATGGAAAAAACTAATGGCAAAAAGAAAGACAATAGTGTAAATAGATTCAGGGAGGCCATTCTTCATTACATTGACCATTTCTGTTTTCGTTGGCCCAATTATGTGACTATTCAGTCTATTGACAAAAGTATAGTTGTTAAGCGCAGATTGACCCTCACGGACAATGCATTTGCATTGACGAATCTGTGCTCGCAGAGTTAACTCTGTTCAAGGTATTTAATGGATTAACGTGGTGATAATCCTCCTAATTCTACTCAGTATTCACAATGAATCACTGTGCTGGTACAGGTACGAGCAGTACATCATCTACAAATAATTGAAAACTGTAAATCACCATTGATTTAATGAAAATCTTTAAAACGTATATTCATGTCTGAGGAATTATGTCCACTTAACCAGAATTCAGAAACACGTACGCTACATTGCACTATGATAAAAAAATTCAGTAACTTGATCAATTGACATATATTATAGCGAAGATTATGAGATGCTGCGGACACAGGTATAAATCTTTTTTATGCACACACGCTAATAATGCAGTGATATTGAAATTTATTTGAAAAATTATTATTATACATAATACAGTACAATGTCGATGACAAATAATTCTACATGGGACATCCGACACACTTACACACTACTTTCACGTTTAAAAACATTGTGGAGTAATCAGCGCAAAGTTGACAATCTGCGCATCAGTTTGTTACTTGCAGATTGTGCAATGGGGCGGACAGAGAGCAACAAGGTAGTGCAAACATTGTGATTACATGTCATTTCATTTGTCATTTCGGACTAACGACAATTCGGACTCCTCAGCGTTTCGGACTCAGGTAGGTGACATTTTGGACTTTGATAGGTGACTCTTTGGACTCGGGAATAAGATGAATGTTAAGGTTGAACACAACTGTCAAATCAATTTTTACTAAGCCAAAAACGATTTTTTTTTACAAAAATACCGGTAACATGCAGGTCAAATTTACTGCTCGCCATCAAGTACAGCACATGGAGTCGTGAATCATGCACCAGCTCCAAATTTCCAATAATTGAATGTTTACAAAAAGAATGTTTTATTTCTTGATATCTGTAATATGAATATAAACCTTTTTGCTGATGAATTTATTAGAAATAGGCCACTTCAAAACACGAAAGAAGATATCTATTAACATGAAACACGTGGTTAGTAAAAGGCTTCACCAAACGATAAAACATTAGCTGTATAGGTCTTTGATAATCATCGTTTCTCGTCAAAGTAAAATATTTGTTTAAAAAGACTAATATGCTGATGAATTTATTTGAAAAAGACGTACACAAAAACAAAAGTAAATATTTATAAGCCATGCATTCTTTTAGAAATTCCCTTGGAATTGTTAACAATAATCTGTAAGCTGCACGTTGACATGCATTCCTTGACAAGCTTGTCGTAGATGACACTACCAATTGATAAATTAGTGCATACAAAGCAAAGGTTTTGCGGAAAATATTAGAAATAGTAATGATCAAAGTGGGATAATTAAAGCTGATTAACCAATAATCTCAATGTCATTGTAGTATGTGCAAAGAAACCTTGCAGTTCTTTGGTGGATGAAGAAAAATGTGAGTTGTCAATTGTCGATAATGGTGGCTGTGTGTTGATTGCAATTGTTCCATTTCACGAAAAAAACATTTGCAGTGATCGATAAATCAAGCTCGTTTACTATTTGATAAAAGAAAAACAACGAAGTATTACTAAATACACACAAATTTTCGATAATGTTTTATTGTCAAGTTCAATACTTGCGGATGGAACAAAAACAGAACTAGTAATCTCCCAACAATCTCCGATCAACTGAATAAAAAGATAGGTTGCCAGGCAACGAAACATATGCCCACAGCAGCTAAATCGTCCCGGCATTCAACAAGAGCATATTTGGGTCATTCTGTGTCAAATCACCCAACGAGTTAAACCATACCCCCTTTGATTTAGCTGAAATTCGGTGTTTATGCTTAATTGGGCAGGAAAAGCTGATATATCAAATTTTAGCTTGATACGACCAACGGTTGCCTAGATATGGCTGTCTGAATTTTGGATATTTTAGGCCAAAAAGGGCGGGGCCGCCAATATTCACTTTGACCATTATCCAGCAACCAATAAGTCAAAATTGCTAAAATAAGTATTTCTGGAATGGGAATTCCACAAGGATTCCAAATATGACCTTATTTTTGACATGGGTGAATTTTGAAGTGTTAAAAACTATTTACTTAGACTTTGACCATGACCATGTGAAAGTTGTGACCTTGAGATTGATGTTCGTGCAAAAATTAGATGTATAATTTTTTTAAAAAGCCTGTAAAATCATGTCAAATGTCTACACATGAGGCTGAAAATCAGTGTTTTTGCACTTAAAGAAGGGTTTTGTTCTTTGAGACATAGTTACCTGCTGCAGAATTCCTAAAGATAGCTAATCATGATAAAAACAGCAAACGATATTATTTTTAATTAAGAGGTCCAAATGAAGGTTTTCAAACTACTTTCATCATCAATGACCCAGTCTGAAAATCAATAAGCTTCTTCGTCTCATGACTTTAAACTCTTTGTGTAAATTTAAAGTCAATCAGATATTAACTTTAGTTGATAGAGTGATTTTTCAAAGTGATCAAGGGTCATAACTCTGGCAGTAATTATCAGATATCGCTGAAAATCAATAGGACTCTACGTCTCATGACCTTAAACACTGTGTATAAATTTAAAGTCAATCGGATATTAACTTTAGCCACTAGAGCGTTCACAAGATTTTTCAAAGTGATCAAGAGTCATAACTCTGACAGTAATTATCGAATATCCCTGAAAATGAATAGACGTCTTCGTCTCATGATCTTAAACACTGTGTATAAATTTAAAGTCAATCGGATATTAACTTTGGCTTCTAGAGCATTCACAAGAAATTGAGGACGACGGACGGATGATGGACAGGGGCGATGGCAATATACGACCATATTTCCATGTGGATGTATAACAATTGACAACTATCAGTCTCGCATAAAATGAAATTTAAAGTCAATCGGATATTAAGTTTAGCCGCTAGAGCTAACTATCAGTCTCACATAAAATGAAAAAACAAACAGCTATTACTATATATCACATATATTTTCAACCATCTTTAAATTATTCACCAGAGTCCGAAAAGTCACCAGTAGATTCGAACTGTCGTCCTTCTTTTGGGAGATGATGACCAACCTTCTCTTCTCACAACAGCGATTTTATAAGTGTGCTTTAAATTGACATTTTAATTTACATGGACTTGAACCACTTTTAAGAAGACTTTTGATATACATGGACGTTTGTTTCTATTGTATCATAATCATGTATGTTTTTACCAATTTTCAACCCATTAAGTGTAAATAATTGAATTAAATTGACCTGACCAATTATATCTAATGGCAATGCATATTGTGTTTCATTAAATTAAAATGTTTGACCGTTATGACCAAACTGTTTGACCGTTATGTCTACATCCCTGTCGTGCTACAAACATTGTGACCAATGTCACTATAGTATTAGTATTACTGTCTAAAGCATCGTAAATTTTAAACAGATTTCTTCGATTATGAACAAACTAGTTAACTTTGGTTATTATAAACTTACCTATTTGTTTGAAATCAACTCCCGTTAAATAAAATCCATTGTACAACTAAATATCCCAACGAATAAAAACAGTTCTCTCTTGAAAAATTTGACTATTTACTTGTAATTTCGACAGAGTGGAAAACAACAATGATTTCGTCACGTATTGGACAAATCCAACACAGCTGTAGTGAGGTTGGTTTAATTTTGACCCATAGTTTGGCAACAACCACTGTTGTAATCAAAACAAAGCCTGACCATTACGATCGTTTGAGTTTGGGCGACAAAAAAATCAATTGAAAGCAATTACATGGGAGATTTATATTAATGCCAGTCTATCAAATTCTATTCACAATGAAAATATCACTGATTGCACGGATACTCGTAAAATATATAAACTACAAATATGCTATCTCCTTTATGTTATAAATAATTTAACAAGGAACATAAAGCACACCTCCGAAGTCTCTTGAGTGTATTGCAATTTGATCGCATTCTTTCGATCAAATAATAACTGTTTCAGTAACATTTTTAAGCGTGTTGCGGTAGCCCTCAAAGTGCCTATTGGGTGGGTATACAATGCCAATAAGCCTGTAAGACCCTGTAAGAAGCGGAACATATGTTAAATAATAATATATACATATTATGTCATATTAAAGATGGGTAATATTTTTGTGCCTCATGCGTATTAAAAAGAAAATTATCCGATCTGATTCGCTAAACGTGAGGTTGGGATGGCCTAGTGGTCTAGAATACCATGCGTTGACCTCTAGCTGGCCGGTCACCACTGGCTTACGGCTGTGGTTTAGATCCCTGATGGGAGCGTATGTGGCATGGAGATAGGGGCACCTTATCAACCTCGTAGGTTTCCTTCGAGCACTCCGGTTTCTTTCCACTCCTAAAGAACCCAGCGCGCAAGCGAATTATTGAAATAAAATTAAACCATGTTAGTCCCGAAATGACCTAGTTTGTGTCGAGTGGACGTTAAACCCCATTTTTCTCTCTCTCTCTAATCAAATAATGATGACGTTATTAAGAAAATAAAAAAAATATAGGCTACAAGTTGTTGTGTGTGCGAACGCTCAAACTCAATGCTGAGTTGAGACGTGCTTAAACAAAAATTTGAATTGTCATAAAAGTGCCAAAAAGCGTTCAAATTTGGTATGCTGTCACCTCTAATAGGAAATGATATCTCCCGAAGCGTGACGTAACCAGCTTCCATATATTGATATTTTTCTTAGCCGAAAGTTTGTGGGAATTCAATATTTCAAGAGGGAACTGTTTTTATTTGTTGGGATATTTAGTTGTGCAATGGATTTTATTCAAAGGAAGTTGACTTCAAACACAAAGTTAACTAGTTTGTTCATAATCAAGAAAATCGGTTTGAAATTTACAATTGGTCAGACAGTAGTACCTTTTGGAATTGTCATTGAGCGAACGATATCTGCTGACAGTTCCTATCCGGCCTTATATAGTTGCAGTATGAAAATATGTTAAAATACCGCTATTCCCGACCTCTGTTCTCAGGCTGTTTTAGAACCCTTACCGTCAATTTTTCACCACAATTCTTTATTTTCTGCCAAAAGGAATCATTTCTCACTATATTTGACACAAATTTATAATAATTCAACTTCATTTTCAAGCAGAATTTAGCGATGAAATAAACATGCGGTTTGCGCATGTCCGGGTCTCGTAATGGCTATTCAGTTGAAATAAGCTAAATCGCTAACATATGGGACCTAGAAATTGACACAAATGGGTCGCATCCCATATAATACTGTAATATGAATGTATATAAACTGATTTACATTCAATGATTTCTGTTTTTACTCTAATTTCAAATCAGTAATTTTCGGCAAAATAAGCCAGCAGCTAAATCGAACGCAAATTTCTAGCATCTGGTTATTCCAGTCTACATACACTGTTTGATTTGGTGCAATGTGTTTAGCCTCGTCCCTCCAGTCTTTTGTTAAAAGTGGGGCTGAAACGCATAATGGTACATGATTCGAGTACCAATAGTAAAAATGCTTATTTTGCCTTAAATATTGGATATCAGAAGCCCATCTTTTTCCGATTAGATCATAGTATCAATGTTGATTTAAATTGACAAATAATTTGTGCTTTCAATGTTGAAGATTTGGGATGATATTGAGTTAGAGACTTAGCTACTTGGTGTATGTTTTTAATCACAGAATTCTACTTGAAAATAGTGTTGAATCTTTGTAAATGTGACAGCTATGGCAAGAAATGATTCCTTTGGCGAAGAAAGTAGAATCAAGGTAAAAAATAGTAGGTATGGATTTCAAAATAGCCTTAGAACAGAGGTGGGAAAGAACGGTATTTCCATACAGCAGCTAGGAACTGTCAGTGGACATTGTCTGCTCAAGTCAAAGACAGTTCCTAAAGTAGACTAAAGGCTAAATGAAGAATCCATCATGACCAGTCGGACCAACTGATAGACCACACAGCACGGCCCAAACTAAAAGACTACTCAGACTCAGACCATACAAAAAGCCCTCTCGGACCAAACAAAAAGACCACTCCGACCAAAAATAAAGTGTTGTTTTGATGAATTGATATGACTATACTCAAACCAATAATACAGTGTTGTTTTAATGATAATTGCGTTTGTTTTAATATGACTACTCGAACCAATAATAAAGTGTTGTTTTAATAAATTGATCAAACTGTTATCAAACAGTGATCTTAATGGACATGCATTTATAAGACACATAACTGACTCTCAAACCTGCCGATGTGGACATAACTTTGAAGATCCTTATCACTTTTTGCTGATATGTCCCTTATATTCAGATGCACCAAATAAAACTATTAAGACATTACCAACTGAATTAATCAAAACAAAATTTCTATTGGCTCTACGGATATTTCACTTGAATAAAATAAATTAATGTTTTCTGAGGTGCAAAACTTTTTAGAATTAAAGTTACATTATGGGAGATAAGATAAAGAGATTGCAGTTCTCACTATAATAGTTAAAGATAGGTTGACAGGCAACGAAACATACGCCCACAGCAGCTAAATCGTCCGGGCAGTCAACAAGGGTTGTCGCATATTTTTACTTTTTTTGCTAATGAAACATTTGTAATACACTAAAAACTTATTAAGAGTAACGGCTCATTATGTAATTATCAGAAAATCATGAGAATTTGATTGCTTTTTATAAAGTCTTACCCCACACTAACAATTAGTATACATGAAACATTTAATATCATGGATTTAGCTGTTCAGTTATCAAAATTCACTGAAAATCAAAATACTTGTTCGTTTCAACACCTTAAACTCTGTGTATCAATCTAAAGTCAATCGGATGATAAGTTTAGCCTCTATAGCGTAACAAGATTTTTTGAAGTTATCAAGGGAGATAACTCTGGCAATAATTATTTGAAATCTCTGAAAATCAATAGGCTTCTTTGTCTCATGACCCTAAACACTGTGTGTTAATTTAAAGTCAATCGGATATTAACTTTGGCCTCCAGAGCTTCCACAGGATTTTTTCGAAGTGATCAAGGGCCATAACTCTTGCAGCAATTATTGAAAATCACTGAAAATCAATAGACGACTTTAGTCTCATGACTGTAAACACTATGTATAAATTTGAAGTCAATCGGATTTTAACTTTGACCTCTAGAGCATCCACTGTGTATAAATTTAAAGTCAATCGGATATTAACTTTGGCCTCTAGAGCGTCCGCAGGATTTTTTGAAGTGATCAAGGGCCATAACTCTGGTAGTTATTACCGGAAATTGCTGAAAATCAATAGGATTCTTCGTCTCATGACCTTAAACACTGTGTATAAATTTAAAGACAATCGGTTATTAACTTTGGCCTCTAGAGCGTCCACATGATTTTTTTAAGTGATCAAGGGCCATAACTCTGGCACTAATTATCGGGAATCGCTGAAAATCAATAGGCTTCTTCGTCTCATATGCTTAAACACTGTGTATAAATTTAAAGTCAATCGGATATTAACTTTGGCCTCTAGATCATCCACAAGATATTTTGAAGTGATCAAGAGCCATAACTCTGGTAGTTATTATCGAAAATCGCTGAAAAACAATAGGCTTCTTCGTCTCATGACCTTAAACACTGTGTATAAATTTAAAGACAATCGGATATTAACTTTGGCCTCTATTGCGTCCACAAGATATTTTGAAGTGGTCAAGGGCCATAACTCTGGTAGTTATTATTGGAAAACGCTGAAAAACAATAGGCTTCTTCGTCTCATGACCTTAAACACTGTGTATAAATTTAAAGTCAATCGGATATTAACTTTAGCCTGTAGAGCGTCCACAAGCAATTGTGGATGCCGGACCGGCGGACGGACGGACGGACGGGGGCGACGACAATATACGACCACATTTCAATGTGGGCGTATAAAAACTAGATAGTGTAAAGGTAATTTGCTGAAAAATTCAGTCAAATTGGTCCACTATTAGCCAAGAAAAAAACGTTTGAAATATTCACATAGCCTCGATCATCATTACTCAAATCATTAATATAAACAGCATAGTCTCAATTATCCACTTGATTGATTTATTTATCAACGGCCATTAAGCGGCATATAGGAATTCAATCTGCCAACATCGAAGGCTAGCCTTGAATCTAAGAGTTTATTATGGTCTGGATATGTTAATTAATGTCTAATTGATCATTTAGATAACATCTCAGGCCTAAAGAAAGACCTGTAATAAGCAGATTTTGCTCTTGCATAATGCTATTTTAAGTAATAGATTTTAAATACTAAATCATCATTTACCATTACCATCACTAAATCCTATATATATATTTATACATTCACCGGCCTAAAACCAAAATTAGTTATTATGTATAACAAATAACCTTTTGGAAAATATTAATGTATACTTAATACTTTCAGAAGTTTATTACTAATAACAAAATAGGTTGCCAGGCAACGAAACATACGCCCACACAGCAGCCAAATCGTCCGGGCAGTCAACAAGAGTTGTTGCATTTTAAGTAATCATCAGAAAATCATCAGAAAATCATAATTCAAACTCACCCATAACTACGGTGTAACTGTGATATAATCAAAAGTTTTTTTAAATCAGATAATAATTGTGACCTCCAGAGGGACCACAAGCTAAAAAGGGCGATTTTTCGTACAATCAGGGGCCATAATTCAGGAAGTTATGATACGATATGAGCAAATATGCAATGGAACCAAGATCATTAGGTTTTAAACATGTATTTCAAGTTTCATCAAAATCAGTTCAAATTGTGACCTCTATAGGGTCCACAACCTTGATATAACATATTTTCACACAATTCGCTTACAGATGGCGGCCATTTTATCCATCAACTCTGGTCCGATTTTCACAGAATTCAAATTCTCTCTTCATTACCATGAAACCGTGATATAATCAAACGGTTTTTTAAATAGTATAATAATTTTGACCTCCAGAG
This sequence comes from Patella caerulea, assembly GCA_036850965.1. Taxonomy (NCBI): domain Eukaryota; kingdom Metazoa; phylum Mollusca; class Gastropoda; family Patellidae; genus Patella; species Patella caerulea. The sequence continues at coordinate 38,983,687 of JAZGQO010000001.1, read as the reverse complement.
GGACCACAAGCTAAAAAGGGCGATTTTTCAGACAATCAGGGGCCATAATTCAGGAAGTTACGATCTGATGGGTGCAAATATCGAAAGGAACCAAGATCTGTGAGTTATAAACATACATGTCAAGTTTCATCAAAATCGGTTCAAAATTGTGACCTCTATAAGGTCCACAACCTTGATATAACATATTTTCACACTATTCATGTACAAACTGTGGCCATTTTGTCCGTCAGTTTTGGTTTGATTTTCTCGAAATTAGAACTCCACCGTCATAACCATGGAACGGTGAAATAATCAAACGTTTTTTTAAATCGGATAACAATTTTGACCTCCAGAAAGACCACAAGCTAAAGATAGGTTGCCAGGCAACGAAACATACGCCCACAACAGCTAAGTCGTCCGGGCGGTCAACAAGGGTTGTCTCATATTGTTTCTTTTATCAGTAAGGAGAACATTTACAACACATGATAATCTTATTACGAGTAATAGCCCATTAAATAATTATCAGAAATGATTAGAATAGTTTTGATGGTTTGTCTCAAGGCCTTTGTCCACAAGATATTTCAAAGTGATCAAGTGCCAGATATCACTGAAAATCAAATAGGATTCTTCGTCTCATGACCCTAAACACTGTGTACAAATTTAAAGTCAATTGGATATTAACTTGAGCCTTTAGAGCATTCACAGGGTTTTTCAAAGTGATCAAGGGTCATAACACTGGTAGTAATTATCTCATATCACCGAAAATCTATAGGCTTCTTCGCCTCATGCTCTTAAACACTGTGTATAAATTTAAAGTCAATCAGATATTAACTTTAGCCTTTAAAGCGTTCACAAGATTTTTCAAAGTGATCAAGGGTCATAACTCTGGCAGTAATTATCAGATATCAACGAAAATCAATAGGCATCTTCGTCTCATGACCTTAAACACTGTGTATAAATTTAAAGTAAATCGGATATTAACTATAGCCTCTAGAGCGTTCACAAGATTTTTCAAAGTGATCAAGGGTCATAACTCTGGTAGTAATTATCGGATATGGCTGAAAATCAATAGGCTTCTTCGTCTCCAACCTTAAACACCATGTATAAATTTAAAGTCAATCAGATATTAACTTTAGCCTCTAAAGCGTTCACAAGATTTTTCAAAGTGATCCCTTATTACCACTTCCGTCATTTCTACTCAAATGTCGATAAATTGTAAAAAATCTCGAGTGATTTATGGCAAATAAATTGACATTACATTTTTAAAAAAATCTGAAACATGTGTTTTTATCGAAAGAAATATATATGGAAAGGAACTGGGTGGTTGATTTGTATTGTAAACCAATTTTATTCACTATTTTGAAGTAAATAGCGACAGAGGTACCTCACAGAAAAGAAACGCCAACAGAAAAGTGTCTTACCTTTCTCTTTTATAAATACATCAGAAGGTATTTTTTTAAAATATGAATTACATGTTTGATAGTAAATATTATATCGTTTAGCATCAAATATGGATAAAATAAGATTAAAAATTTAAAAAATGTTCAGAAAAAAAACAGAAACTCAAAAAATTTGAAAAATCACACGTTGTCAGGTGTGCCATAGTCTAATAAGGGCGTTTCTGTCCCCATATACCTGTGTTTCTTGATTGAAAATAATAACTTTCAACGGCTGTAAACTTGTCTGTTTCATTTTCTATGGAGGCCGCCATGTTGGTTTACAGTGTTTTATGTGCCACGACCTCTGGCTGGACAATGCTAATTAGTCACGTGCAAACACAACAGGTGATAAAGTTCGGGAATTGCTGAGTACTGAAGCAACAGTTAGATGTTCTAAAACTCGTGGACGTTGCTTAAGGAACATGGGTCTTACCAGGAAAAGATGGGCTTCTGATATCCAAAATTTAAGACAAAATAATTTTTTTACCATTGGTACACGAATCGTGTACCATACAGCGTTTCAGACTAATTTTCAGCTAGGGACCCAAAGAACAAGTCTAGGTATAGGGCCTACTCCACATTATAACTCAAACGGTGAGCATGCGTAATAAACAGGGCTCGAAACGAAAGGCGCGCGAAAGCGCTCGCGCACCTACCACGCACCTAAAGTGAAACCCAGGTACATATTTTTAAACGCACCCGGATTTTATAAACAACGCTCCTCGAACCGAAGGCTAACTCACGGTTCTCTTTTTAAAATATCACCCGACCTTTTAAATGAATTAACGTGAACGCTTTTGCTTTTAATAAAATTCTCGTAAAAATAATCTATTTTTATTTAACTGTCTCAAGCAAGGCTCGACATGCAGTCGGCCTCGGCGGCAATGGCCTCCGAATTTTAGAATTTTTGTCCGCAGATTCGTGGAAGATTTTCAACTATCAACGGTGATGTATGGTCACCGAATTGTGTTGGATATCAATAGTTATTTTTACTATCGATAATCGGCATTGAAATGTCGATTGATAGTATCGAAACAATCTTATTTTCACGGTCGTAACCAAGAATGGGTTACGTATTTAAAAGTCAAAACCATACTATGTTGCGATAGGTGTTTTTTGTTTGTCTAATTAATAATAAAACGTTTCATATTACGTATAAATTAAACATAATTTTTAAAAAATGTAGCCTTGGTTGTGAATGACGAAATACCGTTGATAGGCCGATGTATGTGGAGGAACCAAAATAAAATGAGCACGAGTCGATTCAAAACATTGCGTACGTGAGAGCGACCAATACCAACATGGCGGACAATTCGTTGTCAATTCGCGTGCAAAAATTAAAGAAAATTTATTAGCCTAAATAACTTGTTATCACGAATTCGTAAATTGTTTATTATTATTAAAATAATGTAGCCTTGATTCCGAATAAAAGATACAAACGTTTTTGTCTTCTATCAGTCATTTATAATGAGCAGACGAATTCTGAAAGTTTAGGGGGAAAACTCCGGGTTATTTACACATCTGGGTATATCCAATTTAGCGAATTCCATGATATGGCAATTATTGCTTCTAATGAAAGTATTGTTTAAATGAGGGCGAATTTATTTCAACATCGTTTGGGGGAAAAATGGCTACATTGAGATTGAGACTTTGAAGTAAATATAAAGTGACCAATGTAGGCTATTGTATTATTATACGAAGGATTAAGTCACAGAAAACACCGAGTCGAATCCTCTACGCACGCACGAAGAACGCATTTATATATGTTTGTAAAGGTAATAAATATATTGAACGGGTTGTGATCGTCAGGCCTATAACAACCGTTTGACTGAGAAAAAAAGATGTAAAATAAACAGATTTATCACATAATATTACATATTTGGGCACTTAATATAAGCAAAATCTGCTTTTGAAAAACACTTTCCTAGAATATCTGAGGTGCAGGTTTTTAGGAGAGCGATTTTCTAAATTTGTAATTTTAGGTGCAGCTTTTAGAGCTCTCCATGATTTTATTCCTTTCAAGCCCTGAATAAATACTATATATACTGGAATAACCAGATGCTATACATATTGTGATTCATTGAGAATCTGGTGTACTTCGCCAAACATAACTGATTCGATATTAGACTAAAAACAGAAACGACTGAATGTAAATCAGTTTATATACATTCATATTATTACATCATTATATTGCTTCCGACCCATTTGTGTCAATTTCTAGGCCCCAAATATTAGTGATTTAGCTCCTTTAAGTGAATAAGTCAACCCTTATTATAATATAATTTAATTGATCCTTTGGTTTGGGTTGGTCCGAGTAGCAAAGATAAATTTTGGTCCAAATGATCTTACACTATGAATTACTTGGTTCGAGTGGTCTTTATTTTGGTCCGAGTGGTCTTAGGCCGAGTGGTCTTTGATCCGAGTGGTCTGGATACCTAACCTAAACTAGTTTAGGCCTATCTAGGCCTAAAGCCAAAGGCTAAAAAAAGGAACTAGTCAGACAGTAGGCCTAGTTCATTTAACCATTCTTTTTTTGTTTCAACAGTTTTGATTACCACAATAAATGCTCGGTCATAAGACAACATTGAGGCTTTATCGATAGCTATACCTCCAGTATAAAGGGATAACTATAAATAATCAAGCAAATCTCGTAAGTGCCAGTGAGAAGTACATATACCATAGATCGTATATATAATAGTTCTATGCAGAAACTTAACACAAAAACAAACGATTCCAAATTCACCCGGAAGTTCTTTATATAATTATCACGTGACAATTGTAGCAGTTCCGGTTGGCCTTTTCCGGCAATAGCCAACATGGTGGGTTGAACATTTTTAATCATTGAAAGTTAATCCATCCTGATCGTCGCACACTATCTTGCCAATAGGAATTCAGAGACATAGGATATGCCTAAAGTAATCAATCTTTCTTCTTATGTTGGTTTTTGTCGAATGATTCACGGGGAATATGCCAATTTAGTCATCCACAGTACATGTTGTTTTCAATCCAGCCCCGTGAACATGGTTACAATTATAGTTATAGTCTGCATTTTACGAGTGGTGAACGATACTTTCATTAATACTAGTTTTAGTGGGTTTTTTTCACTAGTTATTTCAATAAGACGAACGTTTCCTGAAGTTGGAGGTGAGAAATAGGCAGATTGTTGATATTAAACCTCATAGTCATCTCGCACGTTACGTCGCTAAAAATTAGTAAAAATGTTGATTTTGATTATATACTAGCTATGTGACAAAAAAAATTAAAGTCAATGGATTGCAATGCAAATACCACTATTCGAAAGCCCTTTGGTCGGCCATTCCAATGATACCAAAATAATCTTTCTGCAATAAATAGCAAGAAAGTTAGAGCGATTTAAATGTTGCATAATTAATCATTAACGCGTCAATTAATTTTGTAAGAAACAGTAGCGCTCGCGAAATAACTTTTTGACCCAATTTAACACCTCACTAAATGTTTTGTAACTTTCTCAATTATTGTTCAATTTCAATAAACTTGGTATCATTGGAAAGCACAACAAAAGCCCCACAAGTCTAAAACATGATTAATTGCACAGGTCAATATCAGTTGTATTTATTATCAAATATAATACGCATAGTATTTCTTATGCCAAACAATTCAGCCAATGGGTGTGCGGGAAAATGGGTCACGTGACCAACAAACCTCAATGAAATACCGGAGGCGAAAACTGCGCGGACAAATTCATTCCATGGGAGTCGATAGATTTGCCTGAAATTTGGCAAGTAGATCGTCAGATAACCACAGTAAAATATTATCATAGTTTTAAAATATATTTTACTTATTTTCTAGTAAAGCGAAGTGATTTTGATGACTTGAAAAATCGCAGAAAATGCCGATCTTCGTGTTAAACTTCTACAAATCCAATCGGAAAAAAATCAAGACGAGCGTAATAACGGGCTTGTTATCTTCGTCAGCAAAATGTGTGTAGACCCCCCACTAATGTAAATAAACACCAAAACACCGATTTTATGAGTGGGGGGGTACCAACGCTCAACTTCCGGCAGTCCAAACGAAAACGAGGCTGTTGACAAAGTTTGCACTGTCGAGAAGCCAGTATTGTCACATAGCTATATATACTAAATAAATTATAGTACTGATGTGCTTGTTTTTAGCCAAGATTGGATGATCATAATTTCACTTGGCAAACTTAATTTCTTCATCTCGATTTTCTGGTGTGGTTTTCCCTTGTCAGTTATGCAGAAGGAGGGCCTGACAAGGACAGCTACCTAGTCGTTTGGATGGGATGAAAACCAAGGGTCTTGTGTTCACGTTGGCATGCACGTAAAAGATCCCTTGGCAGTTGGCATTCGATAAGAGTAGACTGTAGAGCCATTGCACGGGCAAAATTTCCCTCATAGAAGGGGTTTCAGGTCAAAGTTTCAAATGACAAAAACATTTTTTAAAAATATTTTGTGAAAATATACATAACATGCAACTTAAATTTTTTTATTTCATCAAAATATTCCAATTAGATCCGAAGTTTATGATGGAATTTTAAAATCCGAGATCGACGTCAAAAATGTAATCAGAACGCTCTATCTATACCAGTCAATGCGTGGAATGGACCTAAATAAGTGCTTTTCGGTCATGTCTGAGTGACGTCATTGAATGGGAATTTTCCCTTCGGAATCGCTAGTACCAATTTTAAAACTGAAAGCCACACGTTATTGTCAGCTAAGATTTATTAATATCGTAATAATTTGAATATGTCAAATATTTATAATCTTGATGATACCACAAAAAATATAGGGTATATTTAGTCGTAATTTAGCAAATTTCAGTCTTCACAACAGATAAATCTTGTTTTCTCCCGTTTTCAGGTCACGTGGTATCAGACGATTACATGTCATTTCGGTCCCGCGTCATTTCGGACTTACGACATTTCGGACTCCAAAAAATATGGACTCGACATTTCGGACTTGGGTATATGACATTTCGGACTTGGGTATATGACATTTCGGACTTGGGTATATGACATTTCGGACTTGGGTATATGACATTTCGGACTTGGGTATATGACATTTCGGACTTGGGTATATGACATTTCGGACTTGGGTATATGACATTTCGGACTTGGGTATATGACATTTCGGACTTGGGTATATGACATTTCGGACTTGGGGATATGACATTTCGGACTCAGGTATATGACATTTCGGACTCGGGTAGGTGACGCTTCGGACTCGGGTAGGTGACGCTTCGGACTCAGGAATAAGTTGAAAGGAAAGGTTGAACACACTGTCAAAACCTACACGACAAAAGTTCCAATGTTGAATGTTTACGAAAAAAACGTTTTACTTCTTTATACATGTACATGTATCGCTGTACTATGTATATAAAAAAAAGTTGCTGATGAATTTATTAGAAATAGGCCAATTTAAAACACGAAAGAAAATATTTATTAACATGAAACACGTGGTTAGTAAAAGGCTCCACCAAATGATAAAAATTACTTGCACTTACGGTTCTTTGATAATCATCGTTTCCCGTAAAAGTAATGTATTTGTTTAAAACCAATAATATGCTGATGAATTTATTTGAAAATGACATACAACATAAATAATTATTTACACGAAATGCACTCTTTTTACAAGTCCCTAGAAATTGTTAACGATAATCCGCGTGACATGCATTCCTCCCGCTTGGCAATACCAATCGATAAATTAGTGCATACGAAGCTAAGTGTTTCTGTGGAAAATATTAGGAATAGCAACGACCAAAGCAGGATAATTAAAGCTGATTAACCGATAATCCCGATCTTATTGTAGTGTGTGCAAAGAAATCTTGCGGTTCTTTGGTGGATGATGAAAAACGTGAGTTGTCAATCATTGATAATGGCGGCCGTGTGTTGATTTCAATTATTCCGTTTCACAAAAAAAACAACATTAGCACTAGCAGTGGTCGGTCAATCAAGCTGGTTTGCTATTTGACAAAAGAAAAACAATGAAGTATTACTAAGTATACACAAATTTTTCAATAATATTTTAATTGCCAAGTTCAATACTCGCCGAAAAGTCCGAAAACTCGCTTGACTGAGTCCGAAAAGACGCCAAGTAAGTCCGAAAAGTCGCCAGACTGAGTCAGAAACGACGTTTGTATTGAGTCCGAAATGACGCGGGACCGAAATGACGTGCTACCTATCAGACATAGGTGTAATCCCTAAAATGTTATCTATCGTTTGATTGGTTCTATATGAAAATCGGTCAGAAACTAACATGCGGAAATATACTATTCAACAAAAGTTGGGGATATATGATTTTGGGGGCATAATACTAAAATATGGAAATGGCTACGAAAAAAGTCACCATAGAACCTAACAGAAGAAACATTTCCAGTTACATGTGACGCCCAAACGCACCAATAGCTACCGCATGGAATGCAGGTGATGCTTGGGATCATCATGGAGGTCCAACCCAAGATTTGCACGACTCTGACTTTGAACGTTACAGTCATTGTGGCATTGAATTCCAGGGTGGAAACATCAGTTTAATTGTTTTAGTGATCAGAAAACAAATTTTGATATGCGTCGGCTTACCCAAAATGAAAGGTTACGTGCCCTTGGCATGCTACAGATCGGCACAACACAGACGGTTGTTGCGCGGACGATGAATGTTTCTCAGTCTGTCATAAGCAGGCTATGGTCCAGATTTAGGTGATACACAATCTGTACAGGACAGACCACGCTCAGGCGACAACTCAAGCCCAGGATCGATTTATCCGTACCTTGGCCTTGAGAAATCGTGTCATCACAGCAAATCAGATCAGCGCTCGTCTTCAGACACTGGTGTGAAAGTGAGTGGCCAGACGATTCGGAATCGTCTGCATAGGGGTCACCTTCGCGCCCGACGTCCTTGCGTGATCCCTTGTTTGAGAGATCATCACATTCAGGCAAGATGTCATTGGTGTAGGGATCGTCAACACTGGGATAATCGACGCTGGAGCAATGTGATGTTTTCAGATGAGTCAAGGTTCACTGTTGATTTTTTGGACAGACGTAAGAGGGTGTAGCGTCGTCGAAACGAGCGCTTCCAAGACGTTAACGTCAGCAGACATGATCGATTTGGGGGTGGTTCTGTTATGGTGTGGAGAGGCATCACTTTTGCTGGAAGAACGGCTTTACATGTTGTTGCAGGGCGTGTTACAGGCCAGTACTACCGGGACAACATCTTGGCAGTCCATGTTGTGCCGTTCGCACGACGTCATGGCCGCCGTTTCATCTTCTAGGATGACAACGCAAGATGTCACAGGGCCAGGATCGTTACAGGTTACCTCCAACAACAGAACATCACCACATTACCATGGCAAGCACTGAGTCCCGACCTCTCCACCATCGAGCATGTCTGGGACATGCTTGGGCAGAGGTTACGTCAACAGCGTCCTGCCAATGTCCAAGAACTTGCTGCTGCGTTGCAACAGGAATGGGACAATCTGGACCAAAATGACCTTAGACGTCTCATCAGGAGTATGCCACGTCGGATCAATGCTTGTTTGGCAAACAGAGGAGGATTTACCCGTTACTGACTTTGTTGTGATGCTGTGGTAACTTTGCTGTTTGACCCCGGGTATCATTTTACCCTTATAAATAATGGTCAGCCTGTGCTTTACTTAGTCTATCGATCATTTGGAATAAATCGATGAATGCGAACTTCATTTCATTTTGTCATTTGTTTCTTCGTCAGTTTCATTAGGTGACTTTAATAACACCTAAAAATCAAATATCCCCTACTTTTTTTGAATAGTATACAATAAAGTGGGTCGTAGCAATGGAAAATTCTAGGTCGCGTGACATCGGAGCGGGATTTTCCTGCTGGCGCCTCATGTAAACAAACGGTTTTTGCTTACATTCAGGCCTTGAGATCAGAAAATCACGCTGGTGTGATTAAATGTGTTCGCCATATATATCTTGAGACAATGCTTATTATAACTAGTTTACAATAAACACAGAGTGTATAAATAAACACTTTTTAATAGGTTACGTGTACTAGCTATATAGCAATACTGTTGTAACTGTTCATAATAAAAAAAAAGCATTTGAAAGAATTCCATTTCTTAATTGATATCATACACATTTTGACAGCTCCATGAATTCATTGTTTCTCTTAGAATGGGTGGGACAAGCTCAAATTATATTTACAACTGTTATTACGACTTGTTGACATCTGTATGATGCGAGGGCTATGACATATATGCTGTAGTACATGTAGGTAGTCGACTAAACTTTGACACAGATATTACTGGGCTTCCAAAATATGCATTTCAATCACAAATTATGCTACTGTATGTCAGCTTGTATGCTGTCATCTATTTACTATCAAATTACATGAATGAACAAAAACAAGCCTCTCTTTAATTTTACAAATAACTGTCAATGTTTTTAAATAGTTTTGGAAAAATTCTGAAATATGCAGAAATGCGCAGAGTATTTTTTTACAACTGATCTAAATTTCATGTTTCCTTTCCAGCCTCGTTGGTGTTTCTTCACCTCGGCACTGCTCATTAATTCATTAAAATGATAATTCCATATCTCGTAAGATAACTTTGCTCTTACATGTAAATGAAAAAAACAGCGATGTCATGGTGACATCGTATAATCGACCAGGGCTTTTTTGGGGAGAATTCATCCATAATTGATGTTAATAAAGTTCAATAATTTGCTGGCGCGATAATTCATGTTAGCCAGTTTGAATTTGCGAGCGCCCGTCAAATCTCAAGGCCTGTACATTTCGATAATTTTTTAGCTTAAATCTTTGCAGATACATGTAGAGAGATTGACATTAAACTATTTCAATGCAATTGCTAGTAATACATTTACATAAAATAGTAATTCAGAATCGTAGATTGAACTTGGCTATATTTCAGCCACTTGCTGTTCGATTTCACACTCGAGACACGTGACCTGAAACCCCTAATTGTCTTGTAATAGTTTGTATTGTAATTCGGCAAAGTAGGCCTATCTACTTTCGCTGTTTTACCATAATTCTACCATAGAAATTCAAGTACATGTAGCAGTGTTTAAAATTTACGTCGGTCCGTAGGCCCGGCGCCAATAAATAGCTGGATGGGCCGACATCTTTTTATATTGAAGATGGTGGGTCGGCCCTGTGAGCCGACTGTTTTTGTCAGGGGTATTTTGTTCATGGCGAATCATGGTTCTACATGCATAATCCGGCATATTATATTCCTTCAATCAATGGAGTGAATCAAACGCGTATGTTACTAAACTAGGTCAGTCCATCTATTGTAGGCCTATTGTCATCAATCCAAGAATACACATTCACGTGATATAAATCCCTTGGCTGCCAGTTTCATTTCATTTATATACACAATATTTGCTGTTAATTTTCTGAGAATATGAACGGCCATTTTAATATTGATAATTCCACGTGCTACAAAGATGTCGTGTATAATAGTTTCATCTTATACACGACGATAATCTAGGGGGCGCTAGTGTCGATAACATTGAAGTGGAGTTGGATATTCAGTTCTTCATTATTAGAATTTACGTCACAGTTCTGCGGCCCGTAATGCCGTGCGAGATGGTCTAAAACCAATAAATATGCAGTGGATAATTATATATTTTTCTTCATATCGAAGTTATTGTATTACATGTATATTTACAACTCATAATTGTATTCTCTATAGAGCACGTGGTAATTACGTGTCAGTCACTGGAATGATTTTTTTTTATGACTAATTCAGCTATGTCGATTATTTAACTAGCCAGGAATAATATTTAATTAATAAATGCCTTACTGATAATATTTCATTTTTAAGTCCTAAGGTTGCAGCGATACCCCGGGGATGCCGCATTATCGCGATTATTTTTTTTCAAGTGATATCGTATCGGCCAAAGTTGAATAATCGCAATCCCCGGTATTTTAGGATTTTTTTGGGCGGAGGTCGGTGCAATAAATCCAAAGTTCATTTTCACCGGTGCGGGGGCCGGATCGAATTCGAAATAATAGTTTAATTACTACTTGTAAAATTATACAATAAAAATCGGTGAGAGAAAGTTCCTGAAACACATTTTGTAAACAAAGCCGCACGCGACATCGGTGTACTGTAGCAACGGTGCGGCGAATCCCCGGTTAACAAGACTGAAAATATTATGTTTATTTCAATGTTAAGTTAGTACTGTACGATAAAGAGAATTATCGTGATAAAATTGATAATCGTAGACTTTTATTTATCGCGATAATTCCAAAAGCAGTTATCATGATTAATGGCGATATCAGAAATTGATATCGTTGCAACCTTATTAAGTCCAATATATAATTTTTTGTGTACCTCATTCTGACAAAATGGTTCAGACACATGAATTCGCGATACCCTACCGTGAATAAAAAAAACCCCATGAAATATGAATTTACTTTGCAAAGTTTTCGTGCCTTATAAAAATGACCCATTGTGAAAATTTTGAAGTGGAAGCCCTGGTCAGTACTATATAGTAGACCTACATATAATCACTAAGATTATTACAAGTCAATATTTATTATTACAGAAAAAATAAATATCAAGCCTGGAGTGGAATGATTTTTTTTTTCAATACACGAAGTATAAACATTAAATCCTCCAAAAGTTAAAATTATTGTAATGTGAACAGTCAATCAATAATTTTTAAACTTCCTAAATGGCTGTAGAACTAACACCCACGGAAGTTAAAAATTAAAGGTATTTGGGGTGGTGTAGTGTACATGTGTTTTATTAATATTTATTGGGCCCACAAGTTAATGTTCGAACCCACAACTTTCATGAATGGCATCAACCAGCGGGTCCTGTTGGCCTACAACTCCTCTTACTGAATTTTAAACACTGTCAAGTAGGCTAGTTCGTCCCTTTGTAAGAAACGGAGAAAGAAGCAGTGTTAGACAAAGGACGAATAGAACTGTTGGGTTTGGTTTAGGTTTAGATTTAGAGTTTGTGTTATGGATTAATGTCAGATGGCAAAATAGCCGTCATCATTGCCTTGGCGAAAACAGCTAAGTCCAGGAATCGGAGGACTGCGCAACGGAAGGTGCGGCAAAATAGTAAATTAGAGTAAAGTGCCGAATTCAGTTAAATATCCACTGCCAATAGTTTAAGGTCAATCTCGATATTTGCAAAAATTTAGGCTAAAAGCGAAATTACCGTTTACATGGGGCGTCAAATGGAAAATCCCGCTCTGACGTCACGCGACCCAGAATATTCCATTGCTACTACCCATGTCATTGGCCTTCCGCACGTTGGTTTCCGGCCGATTTTCATATAGAACCAATCAAACGATAGATAACATTTTAGGGATTATACCGATGTCTCATACCACGTGATCCTAAAATTAGCACCGAAGAAAACAAGATTTATCTGTTTTGATGACTGGAATTTGCTAAATTTCGACTAAATATAGCCTACGTTTTTATACGCCCACATTTTCACGTGGACGTATATTGTCGTCGCCCCTGTTCATCCGTCCGTCCACAATTGTTTGTGTCTACAGGTCACAATTTTTTTTATTCGATTTCAATGAAACTTAAAATATAGGTTTATCACTCGGTTCCTTTCGATATTGGCATGTATCGGACTGTAACTTCATGGGTTATGGCCCCTGATTGTACGAAATATCACATTTTTATACGCCCACATTGAAATGTGGTCGTATATTGTCGTCGCCCCCGTCTGTCGGTCCGGCGTCCACAATTGCTTGTGGACGCTCTACAGGCTAAAGTTAATATCCGATTGACTTTAAATTTATACAGTGTTTAAAGTCATGAGACGAAGAAGCCTATTGTTTTTCAGCGATTTCCGATAATAACTACCAGAGTTATAGCCCTTGATCACTTCAAAAAATCTTGTTGACGCTCTAGAGGCCAAAGTTAATATCCGATTGACTTTAAATTTATACACAGCGCTTAAGGTCATAAGACAATGACGCCTATTGATTTTCGGCGATTTCCGATAATTAGTGCCAGAGTTATGGCCCTTGATCACTTCAAAAAATCTTGTGGACGCTCTACAGGCTAAAGTTAATATCCGATTGACTTTAAATTTATACACAGTGTTTAAGGTCATGAGACGAAGAAGCCTATTTAGTCAGGTAAAGATAAGCCATATGCAGGGGGTACCTAGAACAAATTGCAACAGAATGTTTCTCGATGGAATCTGATAGAGGGATCCCTTAAGGACTCACAAACGAAAATCGCCCAAAATTAAAAGATAGGTTTTCGAGTAATTAGCATAAATCCAATATGGCCGCCATTAAACAATTAAAACGCCAATATCTCGACAATAGTCGGGTTTAGAGGATGTAAATGTAATGTGGATAGATAGGAAAGTGGTGCCAATGAATCAGAAAAGCCATAACCAAATGACGGCAAGACGTCCCCGTGACGTCATACTGACGACGTGACGTCATGCTGACGATCTGACGTCACACAGCTCAGTTTGTCGTCTGTACCTCATACACCGTGATTTCGTTTGTTATCATAAGGTAGTTTTGAATAGATTTTAGAATGTCTAATTGACATCAGTCATGATAGACATGGATCCAACCAATCTCAGTTGTGTTTATTCGACCCTGTCCTTTATTGCTGACGAATGTAATCGTCACGGGTGCACGCCAGTGATCACTTTCGACCAACCATTATGGTGGAAGGCCAGAACAATTATTAATAATGAATCATCCGATAGTAAACTGAAACGTATAGTATTACACCTTGGAGGTTTCCATACGGCTATGAGCTTTCTGGGTTCAATTGGTCACGTTATGGACAGTTCCGGTCTGAGACAAATATTGGAGAAAATTTACGGAGAAAACACTGTCGGGCACATGTTGAGTGGGAAGGCGTACGCCAAGGCAGCTCGTGCACATTTCCTCGTGGACTCTGTTTTAAGTGCGTTAATACTCAGCAAAGTATACAATTTACCATTATCGCCAATAGATAATGATGAAGTGAATGTAGATACTGATATTCGGGAAATGCATGAGCTATTTGATAAGCTAATACAAAGTGAAATTTCCGTCGACGACGCTTTATCGAGAGCCGTAATTGATAGAGTACATGGCAAATTTGAGAATGAAAGAGCAAATTTGGGAAATCACCCTACCGGACAGCTCGGGCGTCAGTATATGGATATGGTAAACGTATTCAGAAATTTGATAAGATCTGAACGGACAGGCGATTGGTCTCTTCACCTGTCTGTATTAGCGGAGATGATATCGTACTTTGCCGCGACGGGTCACCGTAATTATGCCAAGTCGGTACAGATATTCATACAAGATATGGTTGAACTGAAAGAAAAGGATCCTCTAATATGTTCGTTATTCGAGAAAGGTTTGTTTGTTGTTAGACGCTCTGACAGGTTCTGGGCTGGACTACCGAAGGATTTGGTAATTGAGCAATCACTGATGAGAACAATTAAAAGTATCGGAGGTCTGGACGTGGTGTGATGGATGAGATTCAACGCAACAAATGGATCTTATCAATGCCAGCATGTTCGGCGATAAATGATGCGATGACAGAGCTCTCGCTTAAATACAAAGATAATGTGCCACACAAGGACTGTTCAACTACGCGGGTTAAACGTGACAACAAAGATGGTACAGTCTTGTTACAGTACTTAATAGAAAACAATCCATTCGACTTTTCGGAGGAGTTACGCGACATTTCGTCTGGTCAGACGGCGTCATCTGCTGTAAATTGTCACCATGCGTATGACATAGGATTGGCAATACTGAACAAGATGTATGGCTGTGATGCATGTGAATTTTCTTTCAGAAAGAAAGATGAAGTTGTTACAATGGGACAATCGAACAAGATCAATGTAGACGGAGATCCTGTAACTATTGACACACAGTTATTATTCCAACGCTTCATTGCTATTGGCAGTGTCAGTTCGGATATTGATAACACCGAAGATTTGTTAAAGTATGAGCTCGCCAACCACCCCACCGCGCTTTTTGACGATAGTGGGTTCATTAGAGAAGCAACTAAATCACAACTTCTTGATGCTCTGTCCCTCATGCATAGTGATGCTCCAAGCCAGGCCAACCCTGTTGTGACAACAGTTCTTGACGGCGGTGCATTATTAAATGGTCAAGTTGTATGGAAAAGGGACATAGACACTTACGAAACTATCTGTCAAAGGTACATCAAGATCATCAAACGCTACCCGAACCCTATCACAGTATTTGATGGCTACAACCAGGAAACCACCACAAAGGACACTACCCACCAAAGAAGATCCAAAACAAAAGCCAACACCGTTCTGAGTTTATCCGGTGATAAGATATTCAAGTCAAAAAAGGAGGATTTTTTGTCGAATGTCGTGAATAAAGTAAGCTTTATTAATTTGTTAAAAGATAGATTGTCTGCATTAGGCATTGCCTTTAGACAAGCACCGGGGGATGCGGATGTTCTAATTGCTAAGACGGCGATAGAAGCATCAAAATCAGGTACAACAGAGGTAATAGCTGACGACACCGACATTCTTGTACTTCTTTGTCATCATGCCGATGACGTGGCAGGTGGTGTGATAATGAGGTCACCGCGTCTTTCATCTAAAAGACCCGATTGGAATATAAAACATTTGAGGGGAAAACTGACTACAGACATTTGCAAAATACTACCAGTTATCCATGCGATTGGCGGGTGTGATACAACTTCTCGTGTGTTTGGTCTTGGAAAAGGTGCCATTTTAAGAAAGGCGATGACATCGAAGCAGTTCCGAGAATTTGCATCTGTATTTACATCGCCTACAGCTAATAAGAAAGAAATAGAGAAAGCTGGTGAAAATGCATTAATAATCATGTATGGTGGCAACTGCAACCACTCCAACCAGACGTTGGATTATTTACGATGCGTTAAATGGTCACAAAAAGTCAGTACCAGTACAACTCAAGTCGGTGTTCAGTCACTCCCACCAACGAGCGATGGTGCGAGGTATCATAGTTTTCGGGTTTATTTACAAGTACAGACCTGGATGGGGAACTTTACTCTAAAGCCCGATGAGTGGGGGTGGGAAATTTCAGATAACAAACTTGCCGCCATAAAAATGAGTAAACCACCTGCACCAGATGCCTTACTCAAAGTTATTCGTTGTAATTGTAAAATGGACTGTGGCTCGAAAAGGTGCACATGTAGGAGGCATGGACTAGAGTGCACAAGTGCCTGTGCAGAATGCAGAGGTGTGGCTTGTGTAAATTCTTCTGTCGTAACTGAAGACTCAGCGGATGATTTGTAAATGTTAGATCGCTGTAATAGTTATTTATTTGTCACACTTGGATCTATACATGTAATTGTAATGTTCTTACTGCATGAATTTCTAAATACATTAGACTCCGTATTAAAGGTTTATAGCGGCATTTAGCTGTACCACTTTTACTGTCTACGTGTTATACATTTGCATGTCCGGAATCAAACCATTCCCGAGATATTTGAATTTTAAGGTTTCAATGGAAGCCATATTGTACTTCTGACGTCAAATGGACGCCATATTGAACTTATGACGACGTCACAGAGACACCATTTAGCTATGATTTCTGCTTCATTGGTACCACTTCCCTATCTACCCGTTATACATTTACATGCCCCGAATCCAACCATTTCTTATCAATTAGAATTTTAAGGGTTCAGTGGCAGCCATATTGGACTTATGACGTCACAAGGACGCCATTTTGGACTTATGACGTGATGACGTCACAGGGAAACAATTTAGCTATGTTTTCTAATTCATTGGCACCACTTTTTTTATCTACCCACAGTATATTTACATCCTCTAAACCCAACTATTGTCGAGATATAGGAGTTTTAACGGTTTAATGGCGGCCATATTTGATTTATGCTAATTACTCGAAAACCTATTTTTTTATTTTGGGCGATTTTCGTTTGGAGGTCCTTAAGGGACCCCTCTACCAGATTCCACCGAGAAAAATTCTGTTGCAATTTGTTCTAGGTTATTTGGGATCTTTACCTGACTAATTGTTTTTCAGCGATTTCCGATAATAACTACCAGAGTTATAGCCCTTGATCACTTCAAAAAATCTTGTTGACGCTTTAGAGGCCAAAGTTAATATCCGATTGACTTTAAATTTATACACAGCGCTTAAGGTCATAAGACAATGACGCCTGTTGATTTTCGGCGATTTCCGATAATTAGTGCCAGAGTTATGGCCCTTGATCACTTCAAAAAATCTTGTGGACGCTCTAGAGGCCAAAGTTAATATCCGATTGACTTTAGATTTATACACAGTGTTTAAGGTCATAAGACAAAGACGCCTATTGATTTTCAGCGATTTCCGATAATTAGTGCCAGAGTTATGGCCCTTGATCTCCTCAAAAAATCTTGTGGACGCTCTGGAGGCCAAAGTTAATATCCGATTGACTTTAGATTTATACAGTGTTTAAGGTCATGAGACGAAGAAGCCTATTGTTTTTCAGCGATTTCCGATAACTACCAGAGTTATAGCCCTTGATCACTTCAAAAAATCTTGTTGACGCTCTAGAGGCCAAAGTTAATATCCGATTGACTTTAAATTTATACACAGCGCTTAAGGTCATAAGACAATGACGCCTATTGATTTTCGGCGATTTCCGATAATTAGTGCCAGAGTTATGGCCCTTGATCACCTCAAAAAATCTTGTGGACGCTCTGGAGGCCAAAGTTAATATCCGATTGACTTTAGATTTATACAGTGTTTAAGGTCATGAGACGAAGAAGCCTATTGATTTTCAGCGATTTCAAATAATTACTGCCAGAGTTATCTCCCTTGATAACTTAAAAAATTCTTGTGATGCTATAGAGGCCAAAGTTACCATCCGATTGACTTCAGATTGATACATATATTTAAGGTGTTGAAACGAACAAGTATTTTGATTTTCAATGAATTTAGATAACTGAACAGCTAAATCCACGATATTAAATGTTTCATGTATATACTAATTGTTAGCGTGGGGTAAAACTTTATAAAAAGCAATCAAATTCTAATGATTTTCTGATAATTACATAATGAGTTGTTACTCTTAATCAGTTTTTAGTGTATTACAAATGTTTCATTACCGAAAAAAGTAAAAATATGCGACAACCCTTGTTGACTGCCCGGACGATTTAGCTGCTGTGGGCGTATGTTCCGTTGCATGGCAACCTATCTTTTAGCTTGTGAACAGTGCAGAGGTCACAATTTTGAACCGAATTGGATGAAACATGAAATGCATGTTTATAACCCAAAGATCTTGGTTCCTTTCGATATTTACGCCAATCGGATCGTAACTTCCTGAATTATGGCCCCTTATTGTCCTAAAAATCGCCCTTTTTAGCTTGTGGTCCCTCTGGAGGTCAAAATTGTTATTCGATTTAAAAAAAAACCTTTGATTATATCACTGTTCCATGGTTATGAAGGTTGAGTTCAAATTTCGTGAAAATCGGACCAAAATTGATGGACAAAATGGATTTCCGTTTGTACGCGAATAGTGTGAAAATATGTTATATCAAGGTTGTGGACCATATAGAGGTCACAATTTTGAATCGATTTGGATGAAACTTGACATGTATGTTTATAACCCAAAGATCTTGGTTCCTTTCGATATTTGCGCCCATCGGATCATAACTTCCTGAATTATGTCACCGGATTGTCCCAAAAATCGCTTTAGTTAGCTTTTGGTCCCTCTGGAGCTCAAAATTATTATCTGATTTAAAAAAACGTTTGATTATCTCACCGTTGCATGGTAATGAAGAGAGTTTGAATTTCGTGAAAATCGGACTAGAATTGACGGCCAAAATGGCCGCCGTTTGTACACGAATAGTGTGGACCCTATATGACACAAGCCACGAAAAGGTGTAGAACTTCAGATGAAAAAGCACTTAAATTTAAATAAATTTTTACGAATTCTTTGGGGGTTAAAAACTTGTATTAATAATTCATCTTTCAAATTTTGTAAAGGAAAAGACAACTTGTTGTTCTGTTTTTGTGCAAATACATATTTTGCGGACCATATAAGCTTGTAACAGACGTTACATGTCCAATTAATATTTGCCCCAAATTTGCTAATAACTACCAGCCCAGTTGATTTGAGTGTGATAATATCAAAATCTATATTCTAGAATGTAAAAAAATGTCTTTGTGCGCTGTTTACCCCCCAAAATTGGCAAAGATCTTTCATGGACATCTGGTTTCAAAACAGTGTGAAATGTCTGAACTGATAACTCTTTTACACTCTTTCTTGGGCATGATTTCATTGTCATTCTTAGCCATTATGTTACAATATTTGATCAATTATTATTTTGTTATTAAATTTTACTTCTGTGTACTGTTTTGTCAATATTGCACAAAATATTTGTAACGGACGTGACTCCCTACTATGTAACGGACGTGACTTTTGTAACGGACGTCACTATTGACCCAATTAACAGTGCGAGGTGTATCTGAGGTGTTTAACGATCTTTTCCATGCATAGTTTGAGGACATTTAAAAAAGAAGGCAATCTATGTAATTTTATTAAATTTAATAAAGAGTCGTAATTTTCTTTAGGTCATCTTAGCTCCTTGTGTAACGGTAGTGATGTTTGACATTATCAATTTCGTCCACCATCACGTCCGTTACACGTAAAACCGAAAGTCAAACTGTTATCAATCAAATTTGCATGATTCTTTCATTTTTTTTTCGATCACCCGATTGTGTGGAATGGCTCTTGATTTTGAGCGCAAAGCAGGCGGCTTTGACATCTTTAATATCCTCAGTTTTTGCCAAATTCTTGTAATAATATAACGGACGTGATTTTGATATAACGGACGTGACGACAACAAAAGTTTGTGGACGGAATTTCCTTGTGGGGTCCCGGCGTCGACCATTTTTAATTACCCGCAAAATCGTGAGGTATACGAACTGTGTGTAGAACAAGGGAGCTAATAACCGCGGAAGAGCCATGGATTTGAAACGGGAGGGGAAATATCGATCATCGTAAACGCAAATAACGGACGTGATTCTTTGACGGAATCTCGAGTGGACGATCGAAAATGCGAATAGTTTCTTCTCAAACGTCTCTAAATCAACAGAAATAATTACATCATATCACTCAATTATGCCTCTTGATTTGTAACATAAACATACATATAGATGCAGGTGGTGAGCAACTCTTTCAATGCATTAAAAAATCGTTTTTTTTGGACGGAATTTGTCACGTCCGTTACACACTTTTTAAACAATTTTTTTTATTGAAAAATATTAAGATTTTTGGAATTTGACACTTCTGATGGATAGAAACATCCTTTATCTTCAATTTAAGAAACAACTTGTAGATTTCAATCTATGTCTTCAGTATCAAAATACTTACCCTTTTTTAACACCACCAAGAGGGACAAATTTAGACATCAAAAAAGGGGGTATTTTTATTTTTGTTTCGCAATAAATACTTTATTTGTACTAGTTTGATCATGAAGTTGTGTTTATTATCTCTTTATTATATTTTGTGTACAACCATACCAAAAATTACATTGGATTTGTCCTAGCTTTGGGAAAAATCAATTTTTGCAAAACCATATGTTCTACACCTTATCGTGGCCTGTGTCATATAGGTCACAATTTTGAACCAATTTTGATGAAACTTGACATGTATGTTTATAACCCAAAGATCTTGGTTCCTTTCGATATTTGCGCCCATCGGATTATATCTTCCTGAATTATGTCCCCTGATTTTCCGAAAAATCGCTTTTGTTAGCTTGTGGTCCCTCTGGAGGTCAAAATCAATATCCGATTTAAAAAACCGTTTGATTATATCACGGTTTCATGGTAATGATGAGAGAAATTGAATTTCGTGAAAATCGGACCAGAGTTGACTGATAAAATGGCCGCCGTCAGTACGCGAATTGTGTGAAAATGTTATATCAAGGTTGTGGACCCCATAGAGGTCACAATTTTGAACTGATTTTGATGAAACTTGAAATACATGTTTATAACCTAATGATCTTGGTTCCGTTGCATATTTGCCCATATCAGATCGTAACTTCCTGAATTAAGGCCCCTGATTGTCCGAAAAATCACCCTTTTTAGCTTGTGGTCACAATTATATCCCAGTTGATTATATCAGTTACACCGTAGTTATGAGTGAGTTTGAATTATGATTTTCTGATGATTACTTAAAATGCAACAACAATTGTTGACTGCACGGACGATTTGGCTGCTGTGTGGGCGTATGTTTCGTTGTCTGGCAACCTATTTTTTGTGGATTTTTTGGATAATGAACAGCGATACGGACATTGATTGTATCGTGCATCATGGATTTTTACAAATTCGCGATGAATCGTTGCAGCCCTACACCATCACATTGCTGTTCTTTTTATTCGGGAGCAAAGTTATCTTCAGAGATATGGAATTATCATTTTAATGAATTAATGAGCGGTGCCGAGGTGAAGAAACACCAGCGAGGCTGGAAGGGAAACATGAAATTTAGATCAGTTGTAAAAAAATACATAGATGTGCATTTCTGCATATTTATTACTTACAAGACTATGAAAACCAACAAATATTCAAAATAAAGTGAAAAAATGTAATCCTTTTGTCTCCATTACAACCTCTATGTAACTCCAAAAATCGTAACCAATCATAATTAGCGATTTACCAGTACATTCAACATGGCAGTAGAGACGATAAAGTATCGCGAATAGTGTATAAGTATGGTATATCATGGTTGTTGACTCTCTACAGGTCACAATTCTTATTCAATTTTGACAAAGTCACATTTCTAAGTTGTGTACAGTCACACCATAATCATTGTCGGCTTCGAATTTCATGAATATCAGACTGGAACTGGCCAACAAAATGGCTGCTCCCAATACAGTTTGAAATGCAGGACTCAATGATATAGGAAAAATCACTTTTGGTATTGCTTGTTCTCGATCCATCTCTCAAAAATGTGGGCGTTTCCTGCCTGACAGTGCCAGTCTATCTTTGTTATTATTTTCAAACGAAAAACACCTGGTTAAACGCTTGGGGATGGCATGGCTAAGCGGCTATATTATCAATTACTCCGCTGTATCAAAAAGCTGTAAACAAAACCATGCATCGTGGTGATAAAATCAGCAATTAATATCTGAGCTTAGCTTAAATCAGTGAACTTATCGGAGAATGACATAAGAAGCATTGATTAAACTGCTACTTGTAGGTCTGTCGTGCCGAATTTGTTGGAATAAAATATCGTAAATAACATAAAACAACATTTTGTTTAAAAATTTATGTTAAATAGCGACCAGAAAAATCGAAACCTCGATATATCGAGGTATGTTCGGTTTTTCGATATTTTTCTGAAGGCGGTATTTTTCAGTTTTCATTTCTGTGACGGTTTTATATCGAAATATCGCCCAACTCTAAATGTTGCTATGGACCGTAACACTTAATTTTATACAGCCGAGGGTAGATGTAGGGTACCAAAGTCTTAAGTTTAATTAGTTATAGTAGTATAAAATTATTTTATTCGTAAGATGTTACATGTATTAAATAAAATGAGTTTGCCAGGTGAAACTGAAGGCACCCAGTCAATGTTTTTAGGTACGCTCTCGTAGTTAAGAAATAGGTAAATCATTTTAAGTGAAGAGAATCATTGAGTGTGTTACCCACCTAACCTAGGCTTTTGGATATCTCAAATCTACTTGTAAATTGTTTTGTTCCAGCATATCAGATTATAGTTTAGGACCAGCAGTATTGTCCAGGGGTGTCCCCACAATGTTAGTGGTGCACATTGGAGGCCCTGATGAGAATGGTGTCTAGTTGTTCAGATGGCACAAAAACAATGGATTGCGTATGTCGGTTTTCATTAGCTCTGTTAGTGCAGAAAGGTAGGATGTTAAACCGCAGTTCAGGAACCCTTGTGCACAAGCAAGATCCTTTCTGAAGTTGTAACACCCACTTCCACTGGTAGGTAGTGCTGATATCAAGTATCGATGCATCGGCGATGCATCGATTCGGCCGATGCCATTCTCGGCCTTCTTTCGTAGTATCGATGCATCGGCAAAAATACCAATAATTACCTTTAAGCGTCCACTAGAATAAATAACACATTTTCCATACGTTTTTCTTTGATTGAAAATAAAACAATATACATTGTAACGGAATTTTTCAATGAATCCCGCACGTAGACTATTAGGCTAGCCCAGCTTCACCTGTTTACGTTATGCTTCCGTTATGTTAGTCTCGATTTCCCAGTGACTACTAGAACTGTCTTTGTTTGTTACTTCTGCTTTCATGCCCTTCGACCCCGAGGTCAAATTCACCACTTCTGTCCATAGCCCAGCGAACTTATCAGAACTATGTCAGGAGGATAATATTTCCGGCCCGTTTTTAATGCTAGTGTTAAAACGATTTAGTCTTACTTTTTATAACGGGCTATAAAGAATGTATTTCATAAATCCCTATAGAGTATAGACAGGTACGACCTGCAAACCGCCTCTTGCTCTTGTTATCGCCTTACAGTTACGCACGCCCTCATGTCGACAGTGGCTAACGAGTGTCAATTGAATCGAACGATATTTGAAGAATATTGTCGAAATAAATTATTCAAATAATCAGCATTTCTATAATAATGATAATGTTGAGGAAATCTATGTTTCTATCATAAATAATAATGTTATTTCAGAAATTTTTGAAAAACAAAATGGCGGCATAAAATTCCCGATGCATCGATGCGAGTATCGATGTTTGCGTCCGATGCATCGATGCATAAAATTTTACTTGATATCAGCACTACTGGTAGGTGATATCTTAAATAAAATTATACTTCATAATTATGTAGAAATGGTGTAATTTCATATATTTATCAGCCTCCCAAGCAGAAAACTAAATCTGGGAAAACAGTGAAAAAGGGAGGCAAGAAGAAGATAGCTGATGCCCCCTTATCGAAGAAAAAGATAGACTCAAAGAAGGTCAGAAATAACCCATTGTTCATCAAGAGACGAAAGGATTTCCGTATTGGTATGTATATGAGATTTTATTAATGTATGTGACGCTCATCAGGATTTAAGTGAAATTGTCGTCGCCGCCGTCAATTGCTTGTGGACGCTGTAGAGGCTAAAGTTAATATCCAGTGTTTAAGGTCATGAGACAAGCCTTTTTTTTTCAGTGTTTTCAGATAATTATGGCAAGAGTTGTAACCCTGTATCACTTCAAAAAATCTTGTGCATGCTCTTAGGGGCCAAAGTTAATATCTGATTGAGTTTAAATTTATACACTCTTTAAGGTCATGGGACTATAAAGCCAAAACTGATTTTCAGTGATATCCGATAATTAATTCCAAAGTTATCTCCCTTGATCACTTTGGAAAATCTTTTGATGCTCTAGAGGCCAAACTTACCATCTGATTGACTTCAAATTGACACAAGTTTAAGGTCTTGATATGAACAAGTATATTGATTTTCAATGAATTTTGATAACTGAACAGCTACATGTAATTATTAAATGTTCTGAATGCTAAACGTTATTATGGGACAGAAATTTATAAAAACAACAAATTCTGATTATTTGATAATTACTTAATGAGTTGTTACCCTTAATCTGATTTGTATATTATAAAATGTTTCATTAACGAAAAAAAAGAAAACATGGTTTAGCTGCTGTGGTGTATGTTTTGTTGCCTGGCAACCAATTTTTATTGTCCGCAAAATGTTTTTGCCACATGGATAACAAATTAATGGATTATGAATTAAAATTGTGATGCATACTTCTCATCCAGCTGTTAAAAGTTATTTGTATGATCTATATCACCTGATCACCTGAAAATTTGTGTACTTTTGATTTCTGACATAATCTTGATTATTTACTCTGCAGGATTTGTATAATTAATAACCTGTAATAAATCTGGTTTTATCTTATACAGGCCAGGATATACAACCAAAAAGAGATCTAACCAGGTTTGTAAGATGGCCAAAATATGTTCAACTGCAGCGACAGAGAGTTGTCCTTTACAAACGTATAAGAGTTCCTCCACCGGTTAATCAGTTCTCACAAACTTTGGACAGGCAAACTGGTTAGTAATCTTATGCTAAAAAGATCATTCCACTGTACCTAGTCATTCATACTAGTCTCAGTATGGCTTGTAGACTAGAGCAGCACTGATGCAATTTCTAAATGTTGAAATAAGTATCTAACGTTTTGTAAGTAAAAACCTACTTCAGAGAATAAGCTAGAAAAATGATGCAGTTCAAATACAAGGTTTGTCATGGTAACAAGTAATGTCATAATGTAAATATGACATAATAATTATAAAGGATGTAAAGTTAAAAAATGTTAGAATTAATTTACAGGCAATTCATTTAAACCACGGGCCATACAGTATTTAATTTGTGGATCCAAAGTGATTCAGCAATATTAAGTTTAGCTCTATCATTCTGAGGGATTTTATCTAGTACAGTGCAAACATAAGATTCATGACCAAGTGTATTAAAATGTGGGGGTATTTTCCAATTTTTTATATGCCCTCATAATAGAACATCTATTATGGTGTGATTTAGTTAGATCCACAGGACTCAAAATAGAATTACTACCGGTATTAGAAATAAAATAAAATTGGCTCTCTATATATATATTTTTTTTTCAATAACTTTTACAGGCAGCCATGCATATTATCTATTAAAAAATTTGTCTCTTATTTGTCTTTACTTATTTATATTAGCAGTGTTGATATTGTGATGCTATAGTAATACTATTATTAGTAATGTGTTGATAGTAGCCTACTAATGTTTTTTTTTTTTGCTTCACTACTAAAATCATTCGAAAATAGGATTGAGTTTTATTTAAAATCTTTATTTTTTCTTAGATATGTTCCTGGCAGCGATAATGTCCATAAATATGTAATGGAAAACCCCGTAAAAAATGCATAATCTTTTACTTGGGTATAAAAATAAGTAAAAGACGTCCCGGTAGTCGTGATTGTCATTTATAAGTAATAGTAACTAAATGGTGAGTCGTGTATGATCGCGCATCTCCGTAACTAGGCTACGTAACCATTATAATGTACTGCGCATGCGCCAGAAGAGTTCACAACCGATTGACCCTTATTATGTATTCAAAAATCCATAAAACTTCTTTTCCGTGATATTTTTTAAAGGAAAGAACCGGCAATTGCCAAATATGTAACTGTTATAAATAGAATATTTTACGACTATCAAACGAAGCGGAACTTCCTCTTTCCATCGATATATCAAACATGGCGACCATAACAATGGTGTCGACGGCACGAAAGCCGAAGACAGTGGCATATTTTGCGATTCTCTTTACAAAAAAATTGATTTTAATTGACCTAGGCATTTTTAAAACATGAAATTAGGTACTTTTTTTTTATTTTGTCAATTTAATTTTTTCGTAATATAATAATAAACATATTGCAGTCTGCACCATTAACTTTTAAACTCACTTGCCCTGCGGGCAAGTACATTGACAACTTTTACTTGCCCCAAATTTTTTTTACTGTACCGACAGCAGTCAGATGGAAATGCAGGCCACAAAATTTCACGCAAACGATACCAACTGGTTACATGCGGTCGCACCAGCTCAAAAAAACTTGACTGATTTCCTGGTTACGCAAATTGAAATATCGGTTTATGTTAAAGGGACAATAACACTCTTGCTGGCTTGGTAGCTCCAGAAAATAAATAATAGCCTTATTCTAAGTACTAGATGTTTTAGTGTCTTACCTGTTGTGTAAATTATCCATTACATACTATTTTACTTTTCCAGAGGGTTCGAAAATATTTTAAAATCCAAGTCACATTTGAAAAGGTTTACGTTAGACTTTTCAAATCAATAAGTTGAATTTTTCCAATTTTTTAAATTTGGTGTTTTAAAATGAAATTTATATCATCATTTAATTGGAATATTGTAAAATAATACAATTTGTTGACCAGAATGAAGATTGGGACATATTATTCAGTTACAACAAGAGTGTTATTGGGGCTTTAACAAATTACAGTAACAAATTTATTCACATTTGATCAATATTTTGTGACACAGGTCTGAATTATTAGTATTATATAGCACAACTCAATTCATTCATTCTTGGTATTTTATTTCTCCATTTCTTCGCTGGGCATCAGTCTTACCGGTAGGCCTACTTTCAGTTTGACAGATCACGTATTTTTAACATCACCAGTTGCAAGCAGGTTAAATGATTTCAAAATGCCCCCATCCTAATTCTTTAAATGATTAGTTACAATCTGTTTCACAGAGAATTACTTACGAAATATCTCTGTCACAGATGACTGTCGAAAACATGTGCATTGACTTCACGTGGTGTCAGTCATTGGCTCAACGGCTTGTGTATTGTTTACGTAACACCTAACTATTTCGGGCAAAATGATGCATTTTACTCATTTTAATACATTTACACTAGATAAGAAATATTAAAAAGACAAGTGTAGGAGTAGAAGTATGAAAGATGTTAGTTCAGAGCTAAACTAGAAGGATGTATGACGTCTTCAATGACCAAAAACAATGTGGTAGCTACCATGTCAGATATGATATAAAAACGAAAATCCATTAGTTATTTTTGGAACTGATTGATAAAATAATTAAAGTATAGGGATTTAGTGAAGTGGAACAAATATTTCTAATTTTTACATGGGAACACAGTGGGATTAAAGTCATAATATAAACACTTTACCTCAAAATTAGTATTAAATATAAAAGAATATAAATTAGTCAAGTTTTTTTTTTTATTTTTTAAAATACATCCACATACATTGCAAGTGGAGATGGATAGCAGCAGCATTTAAATCTACTTGGATAACACATGATTTGTTACGCAAGGATCATCTGACGTACCGGTAACCAAAGAAAATGGTTACGCAGAGCATAAACACCCTAAAATTTGAAATTTCGTGTCCTGGAAATGGTCTTTTGAAATAAAAAAAAAGAACAAAACACATTTTTTTTATTAGATCCTATATTATTCAATGTCTTGCCGGGCTGTGCCCCTTCCACCCGTCTCCTGACGAGTGAAAGACAAACAACAGTGCAGAAAAACGAAAGTCAAGGAAAGCCGTCAGCACAGTTTCAAGGTCATTAATGTCAAAGCGGAAGTAGACAAGCATTAAATGGAATTGTCTCCCTTGGAGTAAAAACTGTGCTCCACGGCTTTTCTTCGATCTTTACTTTTGCCGAACCCCAAACTTTATCAGTGTGAGCAACAAGAAAATGGCTATTTTTATTTTTTTTAGCGAAATTTTCGCGTGTCATCTTCGTCAATGTACATTTGTTTCTAATTCTATTGAAAAACAGTACTGTACCGGCGGGCAAGTCCCAATGAAAGTTTTACTTGTCCGCCGTAAATTTTACTTGTCCCGGGCAATCGGACAAGCGCTAATGTCGCAGACTGATATTGAACCTGCCGAAAATCATAAAATGTCAAAACTCAGAATTTTGAATATTTTTAGACTTTTTCGTGCCGCGTCTTACCTTAATATCCGATTGACTTTAAATTTATACAGCCTTTAAGGTCATAAGACCAAGAAACCTATTGATTTTCAGCAATTTCTGATAATTAGTTCCAGAGTTGTGGCCCTTGATCACTTCAAAAAATCTTGTGGCTAAAGTTAATCCAATTGACTTTAAATTTATACACAGTGTTTAAGGTCATGAGACAAAGACGCCTATTGATTTTCAGCGATTTCCGATAATTAGTGCCAGAGTTATGGCCCTTGATCACCTCAAAAAATCTTGTGGACGCTCTAGAAGCCAATGTTAATATCCGATTGACTTTAGATTTATACACAGTGTTTAAGGTCATGAGACGAAGAAGCCTATTGATTTTCAGCGATTTCAAATAATAAGCTGCCAGAGTTATCTCCCTTGATAACTTCAAAAATTCTTGTGACGATATAGAGGGCAAAGTTACCATCCGATTGACTTCAGATTGATACATAGAGTTTAAGGTTTTGAAACGAACAAGTATTTTGATTTTCAATGAATTTAGATAACTGAACAGCGAAATCCATGATATTAAATGTTTCATGAATATACTAATTGTTAGCGTGGGGTAAAACTTTATAAAAAGCAATCAAATTCTAATGATTTTCTGATAATTACATAATGAGTTGTTACTCTTAACCCATTTAACCCTGAGCCAATTAAAAGATTAGCTGCCCTAACCCTAAGCTCATTGAACCAGCAGGGCCCCATCTCCTAAGCCAATTAGAGGATTATTGTTAATCCTAATACCCTCTACAAAATTGCAAATAATTTAAAAAATATTTTTTATACATAAAAATACTCTGTTACAAAAATGTTCACATTGCCGTGTTCTTTCCAATGATATAAAATTCAATTTTACAAAGTAGCATGTATATTACTATAAATAATATTGAAAAGCCAGTTCCACTAAAATTATGACTTTTCTCTATCATATTGGCAAAATAATGTGAAAAAGTATCCCTTAAGATTTAAAAAAAAAAAAAATAAAACAAAAATATAATCCCTCGTGTTGGCAGCAGTGTTCTAAGTAAATATAAATATAACTTTTAAAAAGAAATATCACCCCAAATAACGGTCACTTCATCGCCTACGGCATTTACATGTAACATTTCTGCCTTTCTTTGGATATATGACGGGAATTGTCGTTTTCTTTGCTTCACTGCGTCGAAAATAAAAATATATATTTGAAATCTTCGACAGTGTAATATTCCCCTATTTAGCTTGTGTTAAACCCTAAAAGTTTTGATTCAATTTAGCTTTCCAAAGTCTAGAATTATTAACCGTAAGTTTCGTGTTGTCATCTGTTTGAGCGAGCGAATCCAAGATGGCGGCGACTCGCTAGATCTCGGCTCGAGTATACGCATTCTTCGCATCATAACGTCAAAAAAAATAATAAATAGTTGATTTCTTCGACATTATCATATTCCACAATATACCTGGCAGTAAATCATAAAATCTGATTCTATTTCACTCTCAATATCATATAATTATTAGCCGTAAGTGACAGCGTGAAAATATTGGAATAGTGCCAAATTGAATGAGACGGTGTGAATTTTCACCTCTGACCTGTTACGTAAATACTGAAAGATCCGGTGTTGAAACATATCTTTTTTATTGGATGATTAGCGAATTAAACATTCCTTTTCATCGCGGGTTTTACTTTTATTACCCAATCATCATTAATTAATGAAATAGAAACAATAGAAGTAAGTTGATTGATTTCTCGCTTGGGTTCGCTAAAGCCGTTGCCAAGTATGAAGGGTCCGCGAGTTGATTCGCTACCGTCAGGCGCGTGATGCGAGTTGTTTCGCTACCGTAAAAAATGGGTTAATCAGTTTTTAGTGTATTAAAAATGTTTCATTACAGAAAAAAGTAAAACTATGTGACAACCCTTGTTGACTGCCCGGACGATTTAGCTGCTGTGGGCGTATGTTTCGTTGCCTGGCAACCTATCTTTGATTTTTATTGATAATGCACTCAAAACACAAGTTAAAAATATAGGTCACTCACAGTTAACCATTGTTTTTCCATTAGCGAATTAATTATTGTTCACGGACTGTAACGGAATCTGGCATGTCGGCCATCTTGGATTCCAAAGTGGCTGCCATTTTCCGTTGAGGTCAATGAGCAGATCGAACTTACTTTATAGAGTGCAGAATTAAGTACTTTTGACAGCCGTGTAGTGTCATTTGATGCTAACCTCAAAGTTGTAGTACATTTTAATGACAGTTTTAACAACAATCCAAGATGGCCGCTGTTTCTCAGAACGCGCGTGTTACAGAGCCAATTTGACAACAGAATTGAACTCGTCATCCATTTTTTCATGTGGACGTATTATGTCGTCGCCTCGTCTGTCCGTCCACAATTTGTTTGTGGACTCTCTACAGGTCACAATTCTTATCCCATTGTGACGAAGTCATTTCTAGGTTGTGTAATGCCACACCATAATCATTGTCGGCTTCGAATTTCATGAATATCAGATTGGAACTGACCAACAAAATGGCTGCTGCCAATACTATATGAAATACAGGACTTAATGATTTAGGCAAAATCACTTTCGTTATTGCTTGTTCTCTATCCATCTCTCGAAAATGTGGGCGTATCCTGCCTGACATTGCCAGCCTATCTTTCATCTGGGTGTCAAAATTTCAAGTAATTGCTTTCATTATTACCAGAGTTATTGTAGGATCTTTGAAATACTAATTTGGCCCCAAAATGCCATAATTCAAGGGCGTGTTTTGCCTATAGAGAAGTCCATTACTTTTTGTCACAAAAATACTGCCAATTTTGACGAGAAAAATGTTATAGAACACTTATTTATTAACCGATTTTGAAAATTTAAAAGGTTCTTCATGTTTAAAGCAGCCTGCATACAGTAAAACAGAAAAACGCATTATCTTTTATTTGAAATTTTGATGTGTTAATGCTACAATGACATTTACCGTTAGGCAATCAAATACTCTTACGTGACATCCATTGTCCTGTTAACATACTAGAAGCAACTACACTGACTAATCAAAATCGATATTAGTAATTACATTAAACAATGCATAATGATGTAAAGGGAAATAACTCTGTTTTAAAAATGGCGGGAGTTTTCCCTGCTGTGCCGAAAGTCGATCTGTAATATAAAAAAAACAGTTTGTCTTCAATTCCTTTTAAATATGAGATTATAGCGATAGTTGGTAATGTTTTGGTTGTTTTTAAGATGAAAAATTGTAACTTTAAGCTAAAATGTCCTTGAAAATCCTGGAATTATAGTACTTCTACATGGTATTTAATAAGTGTCCTTTCGGATCTACATTAAGGCTACTTTCTTATGAACCTCAACTTCACAAATCAGTGGATTATTGAAATCTTTATTCCATTTTCTTATTTGTAAAAACTTGGTAAAACCTATAAATATAACATTGGGATTTTACAAACCGAATAATAATACATTAATACAAGGATAAGTACATGTATAAAAGTAACAGTTCTAAAGCTAATTAATGAAGATACATGTAAGCACTATCAAACTGTATAAATTGATAAAACGAATGTCGCGTGACAATTCTTACTGATGAAAATAATTTCACATTTTACGTTATTGTCCCCCGCCTTTCTGTCTGTCCGTCCGTCCGTCTGTCTGTCACACTTTTTGGGACACAATAACTCTCTTCCTTATTGAGCTAGAATGTTCAAACTTGGTGTATGTGTTTATTAGGTCAATGCCATGATGGAGTTTGAAGATGAGCATTTTCCGCTTAGGGTAAGCAGAGATAAGCAATTTGATTGGTTGATGCTTTGGGTCGCGATAACTTTAGTTTTAATTAAGTGAAAGTAATGAAACTTGGTGTATAGTTTCATTACAGTAATACCTTGACTAAGTTCGATAATGAGCATTTTCTGCTCAGTGTAAGCAGAGCGATACACAATTTGATTGGTCGAGCCTTTGGAACACAATAACTCTCCTTCTAATTGAGTTAAAATGTTCAAATTTGTATATGCTTATTAGGTCAATGCCTTGATTGAATTCAAAGATGAGCATTTTCCGCTTAGGGTAAGCAGAGGTAAGCAATTTGATTGGTTGATGCATTGGGACACGATAACTTTAGTTCTAATTAAGTGAGATTGATGAAACTTTGTGTATAGTTTAGGTAAATGCCATGATGGAGTTCGAAGATGAGCATTTTCCGCTTAGGGTAAGCAGAGATAAGCAATTTGATTGGTTGATGCTTTGGGACGCGATAACTTTAGTTTTAATTAAGTGAAAGTGATGAAACTTGGTGTATAGTTTCATTACAGTAATACCTTGACTAAGGTCGATAATGAGCATTTTCTGCTCAGGGTAAGCAAAGCGATAGGCAATTTGATTTGCCGAGTCTTTGGAACACAATAACTCTCCTTCGAATTGAGTTAAAATGTTCAAAATTGGTTTGTATGCTTATGGTCAATGCCTTGATGGAGTTTGAAGATGAGCATTTTCTTCCTAGGGTAGGCAGATATAAGATATTTGATTGGTTGATACTTTGGGACAAGATAACTTAGGTTCATCTTGATTGATGATTTTTATGCCACTACAATGACTGCATTCTCATTTAGTAATGGATTCGACAGTAACAGTGTATGGAAATGATTGACTTGGACACAAGGGCCCTTTCCCTTGGCCAAAGGAGCCCTTTTGTCAAGCGTGTGGGCCCTTTTGTCTGCCATTAGGGTCCCCCTAACTAGGGTACATTTTCATTTTTCTCGTCGGTTTTAGCATTTTTCTTTATAAAACAGTTTTTGATGACACTTCGTGTACAGTTTGATTGCTCGATACGTTTGAAAAAAAATAAATGTGCGATTAATTAATGTGTCATCTATTTATTTTGGGATTTCGTCGGGGGACATCAGCCTCACTGTTGGTTTCTTAGTTTCAATATAAATGATAATATGATATTGTGCATATTGACTAAAATATTTTAATTACTCACTTTTCCTTGTAAATACCATTTAAGAGGTAGATATATAAGATTTAAGGGGTAGATATATATATATATAAGATAAGCAGATTATCGAAATAAGCACATGTAAGTTAAAGCAGGAAACGGAAACCGCCTGGAACCGCACTGTATAAAAAAAGCTAATTTTTGATTGGTTAAATAGCAGACCATGTCATGGTCATTGTAAGGTCAGGACTATTAAAAGACCACAATACTTATAACGTACACATAACATGATGAGAGCAGTGAAATAAAATCCTACTACAATAAATGAGCCTGTAAATAACTTGAAAAAATATCCTTGAAAAAATGTTTGACAAAGCCGCAAGAAACCTGATCACAATTTTGAACCGATTTTGATGAAGCTTGACATGTATGCTTATAACCCAAAGATCTTGGTCCCTTTTGATATTTGCTCCCATCGGATCGTAACTTCCTGAATCGCCCTTTTTAGCTTGTGGTCCCTCTGGAGGTCACAAGTATTATCCGATTTTAAAAGACGAAGGTTGAGGTCGAATTTCGTAAATATCGGATCAAAACTGCCCGACATTATAATGGCTGCCGCTAATACACGAATAGTGTAAAAATATGATATATCAAGCTTGTGGACCCTGTAGATGTCACGATTTTAATCCGATTTTGATAAAATTTGAAATGTAAGTTTATAACCCAAAGATCTCGTTTCCTCTCGATATTCAGGCACATTAGACCATAACTTTCTGAATTATGGCCCCTGATTGTATCCTTTAGAGGTCCGATTTAAAAAAAAAGTTTGATAATATCACCGTTGCTTGGTAATGAAGGTTGAGTTTGAATTTCAAACCAAAATTGGCGTACTAAATGGCTGTCTGTACACGATTAGTGTAAAAATATGGTATATCAAAGTTGTGGACCCTATAGAGCGAGGTCACAATTTTAATATGATTTTGATAAAACTTAAAATACATGTTTTTAACCTATTATCCGATTTAAAAAAAAGCATTTGATGATATCACCGTTACACAGAAATTGTCGGACAAAATGGCCGCCACTTGTACGCGAATTGTTAAACAATATTGTATACCAAGGTTGTGGACCTGTAGAGGTCACGATTTTAATTTGATTTTGATGAAACTTGAAAAAGAGTTTAAGGTCTTGAGACGAACAAGTATATTGATTTTCAATGAATTTGATAATTGTACAGCTAAATCCATATTGTTTCAATCATTCTAATGATTTTAAGGCCTTGCAGGGCTGGCCACGAATAAACTGATGTCGAGCAGATGACTGCTCTCGCAAATTTAGGTTTGGGCGAGCAATAAAAATTGCTCACGTAAAATGTTGCTTGCGTGAGCACACATTTTGTAAAATTGTTTCAATTTAAAATCAATTTGTTGCCTGGATACTTTTGTTAAATAAATAATGACAAAGCTGTTTAAAGTTTGTAATTTATTTTTTTTTTCAATTCTTTATTTACATGACAGTACTATTACTGTGAGTTGGCACAAGTATAACAAAACCACAAAATAAACAATTGAGCAACAAAATTGCTATTCCTGGCATAGAGTTTGCAGTAAACATGTGTGACCATCGCTTTTCTGTTTTTGACTGTCACTCTTTTTTATAATCTATTTCCGTACGGATTTCTTCACCCCACAACATGAATGTGGATAGGTAGGGCAATCAGGTTTCCTTTAGCCAATTATTACGCTTAGATTTAAAATTATACGACTGCACAATGGAATAAAAACCGATGTTCTGATAAAATAAGAAATACCGATAATTTTAAGTTTGAAACGTGTTCATTTAGCGTGAAATGCCAAATCATCCGGATGTAAACATTCTTTACTTTAGACTCGATTATCACGCTATTGTTACTGGTGTTCGTAGGAAAACCAGTCATGACGTTCAGGTATAAAGTGTATTTTTAATAACACGACTCATTGGCCAATCAAATTTAAGGACGAAATGCGGCGTGCAGCTTGATGAATCTCAGTTTGACAGACGAATTTGTGACGTTACTGACATTGTTGAATTAGTTTGGCCAATAAACTCGTCAGTATTTTGATTATTTTTACAGGTTTTTCCTAAAATTTTGCGCGAGCAACGAACAGCTCGCCTAAATCTACCTTTACGCGAGCAACAGCTCGCGTCTCGTGGCAAGCCCTGCCTTGATTAGAACAAGAAAATAAATTTTCAATGAATTTTGATAACTGAACAGTTAATACATGATATTAAATGTTTTGTATACCATACTATATGTTAGCATGGGCCAGAACTTTATAAAAACCAAACAAATTCTAATGATTTTCTGAGTTGTTACTCTTAATCAGTTTTTAAGTGTAATGTTTTATTATCGAAATAAGTAAAAATATGCGGCAACTCTTGTTGACTGAACGGACGATTTAGCTGCTGTGGGCGTATGTTTCATTGCCTGGCAACCTATCTTTGTTTTATTTTGTGTTATCTGCAATAGGTGAGATTAGTGGGTAAACTTTTAATTATCACTAGTGATTAACTGTCAAAAAAATATTTTCAAATAAATTGTCATGAAATGTTTATGATGAGTCTTTATGGTCAGATTCTCATGAAGAAATTAAATCTATCACCAAGATCTCTGAAACATTTTAGATAAATGAAATGGGGTTTAACGTCCTACTCTTCTGCACCTAACCTGGGCTAATGGAAGACGGGCATATGACAAGTACACGCTCGCTCAAACAGATAACATGAAACTTACGGCTAATAATTCTAGACTTTGGAAAGCTAAATTGAATCAAAACTTATAGGATTCAATACAAGCTAAATAGAGAAATATTACACTGTCGAAGATTTCAACTATATATTTTTTATTTTCGACGCAATGAAGCAAAGAAAACAACAATATCCAAAGAAAGGCAGAAATGTTAAATGCCGTAGGCGATGAAGTGACCGTTAATTGGTGTGATTCTTTTTAGGGTTTCACACTGCGAAGCTTGTGTGAAACACTATTGTTTTTGTTAAAATTATTATTCTTATTATTATTATTTTCTTCTTTTGTTTTGAGTAGATCTCAGCAACTGCTTGTCGCATCGTTACGATTTCTTCGGTTTTACTGGGAAAGTGGGTGTGACTTAGAGGATAAAGCTATTTTGAACGTTCTGCGACAATGCGAAATGTCCGAAATCACCGAAGTTATCGTTTTTGAAAATATTGCAGTAATTTTAACAATAATCATTGGATTTAAACTTTCGATACATTTTGGCATAGCCTGAGACAGGGCACATAGCTACGCTTCTTTCGATTTTTGATTTTCGGCAAATCTTCGAAGATATTAGGCGCCAAATTTCGTAAATTTAAAATTTTACAAAAAACATTTTTATTTATGAATATTTTTTAGTCGTATTGTGCACAGAATTAAAGAGTCATCTGCCTTGTGCAAAAATGTTAAAAAATTTTTGTCTCAGTAATTTTCCTTTGCCACCATTGGCTAAATCAGTTTTTCAGTCCTAGATTTATTTTTTATTTTTCGATTTGTATAAAACAAAGTTCATATGCTTCGTTGTCTCAAAATTGTCATTTTTTTTATTACCGGAAGTGATATCTGTCGGCACCAGAAGTGGCATAATTTTACCAAAAACTACAATTTTGACAGTTAGGTACCATTTTTCGAAAACAAATATTATTTTTTGGAAAAATTATTTGACTCAAAGAGTGTGCCCTTTCAAGGCGCAAAAAATGTCGGAAGCAGTTTTTTTAATTTCGATTTCATTTTCGAGCAAATTCGATTAAATGGCTAAAAATGGTGTAAAATTGACCTATTTACAACCTATTCAGGCTTTTCAGATTTTAAAATGTTTCTTCGTAACTTTTATAAACTTGTAGCTATAATCCATACGAAGAAAATGTATGTTAAAATTCGTTTGTAATATAAGCAGTTCCCAAGAAATGGGCAGTTCTGTACAAGTCACTGTTTTCGTTATTTTGCCTGTAAAATAGTCAATTATTATTGGATTTTTATAAAAGTGACATCATTTGATTCAAAAAGCTTGTAGCGTCATATCAAGTTGATAACAATTTAAAATTGACAACGGAAGTGACGTCATTTGGTCAAAAACTGCATTTTAAACTTTTTAAATCAATGTTTTATTCAACTATGAATAAC
The DNA here is from genome assembly GCA_036850965.1 of Patella caerulea. Lineage (NCBI taxonomy): Eukaryota > Metazoa > Mollusca > Gastropoda > Patellidae > Patella > Patella caerulea. The sequence continues at coordinate 38,945,719 of JAZGQO010000001.1, read as the reverse complement.
TTAATATGTATTAATAATTTTAACTTTTGGTTTAAATTCACATATAAATACAACTCATATGGTCATATCACGGATCTTAATCGGCTGTTTTTTGTCGGCTTTAGCCGATTGATCTTTAATCTAGCCGGTTTGTAAAACAATGAACCGGCCACTATGGTATCATTAATCAATCAACTTTCGGCCGATAACAAAGAGTTAATTATTACTCGTCAATTAAGAAACCCATCAAAGAATCAGTCAATACAATATGAATACCTTCAGCTTCAATCCGTATCGGCTCATTTCCTAAATAAACAACTTAATTAGTTGAGTCAATCAAGTAAAAGAATGTATATAATCCAATGTCGGTTCACTCATTTCTATCTAATAACGATAAGAGGATACTTGTCGAAACGTCGTGATATTAGAATAAACCAGTGATTGTTTCCCATAAAAATTGTGTTCTGTTAATGTTGAAGTAGGCTACTTGAACACCTCACAGAATGACAATAGAAAACGTAAGCGAGTTTTAGCCGACGATAGTGATGGCTGCATTGACCTTGAACTTCAAGCATGCACGTCGTCATTGGAAGTTCCAAAAGTTGACAAACTCCCACGTCCAATATAGGTCAACCAAAATCGAAGACCGGGAGATTATTTAATACCGAATGGTTAACTACTTTCAAATGGCTTTCGTTTGGCAAAATTTCACAGAAAATGTTTTGTCTCGTAGTCGTAAGTTCTTAATTTAGTCTCCTTTTTTAAGTCACGTAATAACCTACTGATCCTATAGTAATTATTATTATTATGTTAGCGTTGAGTAAATCTGGTAATAACCTACTGACCCGTATATAATTATTATGTCAAGTAATAGCCTATCATGGTAATAGGCCACGTGACTTTTCGCACGTCGGCATATTTCCGAGTTCCGACTATACAGAGAAACTAATTTGTGCTAATTTATTATTATTGATATGTGCTTACATTCTTTTTATTTTTATATATTGACAAGTGATCACAATAATACAATTGTAAAAAAAAACGTATTTATATTTACTAGTAATTTTTTCTTTTTACTAAATTATAACTTCCGTTTGGTTGGATGAAAGCGAAAGTAGGAATATGCATTATGCAAGTTGCTGAAATTTGACTATAAATTTCGATATCATTATCGATGTATGAATACAAATATGCAATTACAACAAAGGTGTTGTTTATTCGAAGTTTAAGCTATTATTATTCGGAATACGTTATGCAATTATTAACGTGAATAAAGTATGCATAAACCAACATGTCTGTTGTTGAAAATACGACTATCCGTTAGGCTAGACCGTTATTCTTACCCTTGGCCGGTTCATTTCAAAATGGATTAAGAACCCTGGGTCATATAGATATCATAAAATTGTTTCTAACTTGTTCGGTTGCCGAGAAATAGACGGTTTTCTACAGGTCACTTTTGAAGGTTTCGGGGCCATAAAAGTGTCAATTATTATTCGATTTTCATAAACGTTACACCATGTTATACCTAATGCCATTTGTGATTTCATTCAAGTAATTTAAGATTTTCATTATCCCTGGAAGTAACGTCATTTTGGCAAAAACTGAATTTTTAGCCTTCAAAACAGATATTTTATTCAAATGAGTCTGTTTTGAAATCTTTTTCAAATTATGGTATTTGATGCCAATCAACAAATAGAATGAACCCATACGATCATACAGATACCACAAAATGGTTTCTAACTTGTACGGTTGCAGAGAAATAGCAGATTTTCTACAAGTCACTTTTCAAGTTTTTTTGTCTTGAAAAGTGGCAATTATTATTCGATTTACATAAAATTGTCACTATATGATATCGTATGCCATTTCTGATTTCATAAGACTAATTGAACATTTTCATTAACACCGGAAGTAATTTAATTTTGTCAAGATCATTAAGAGTAACTTGGCACCAGTGAAACCCGTCATTCCTACATGCAGGTCTAGTTAAAAGTTATATTTACTTTCAACACTGCTGCCAACACGAGGGACAATATTTTTGTTTTATTTTTAAAAAGAAAATCGTAAGGGATACCTTTTCACGTTATTTTACCAATATGATAGAGAAGTCACAATTTTAGTGGAACTGGCTTTTTATACGCCCGCATGTGGTTAAAAACAAAGTCAAAGGTATCACAAAACCATCTTTTAAAGTACGTAACGTTTCGTAAATAAAACCTATTTCTTCAGAGAATATAAGCTACAAAAATGATGCAGTTGAAATACAAGGTTAGACATGGTAACAAGTGATGTCATAATGTAAATATGACATCATAACATTGATGACATAATAATTATTAAGGATGTAAAGTTAAAAAATGTTAGAATTAATTTACAGGCAATTCATTTAAACCATTAGGCCATACAGTATTTAATCTGTGGATCCAAAGGGATTCAGCAATATTTAGCTCTATCATTCTGAGGGATTTTATCTAGTACACTGCAAACATAAGATTCATAACCAAGTGTATTAAAATGTTGGGGCATTTTCCAATTTTTTTTTAGTTTAATGTTACTTCTATGGCTGTTAAGTCTCGTGCTAAAAGGGGTGATCGTTTGGCCTACATACAGTTTTTTTTTTTTTTTTTTTTTTTTTGCAAAATTGACAAGTTGTACAGTATATTACATTAGAACTGTGGCAATTTAAATATAAAAATTTTTTTGATCTATACTAGTAATATGATTGGTGGTTTCAATAGTAGCACACGCGTTGCATTTCGGTCTGTTACAAGGTTTGCATCCTCTGTAAAGAATATTATTAATTAATAATCTGTTTACTTCTATCAACTGCATTTTTTCTGTGATATTTCAATTTTAGAATTGTCCAGTAGTTTAGACATACGGGCGCTAGTCGCTAAAATTGAAGTGTCTCAACCTAATTTACGTACCTTAGCTCAAGACACTTCAATGTTAGAGACTAGCGCCCGTATGTCTAAACTACTGAATAATGGAGACATCATTATGACTTTATGGAGGAGGTGAACAACGACAATAAATTGACAATACTGATATGTAGTACGTACATGTTCAACAATGAAATAGAATATGAAGCAAGGTGACGGGTCACTGTTTTGACTCCTTGCTTGCGTACCTGACCATATTTCACTATTTGTTGACACGATTAACTAGTAAACTACATTTCACGAGGATGGAATAATTGATTCATATTCTGTTTGTGTTACAGTGTCTCAGTTTATATTATATAATCAATATAATATAAATTTAAACAAATCAAAGAAATAAAAACTTGAATTCTCTGTTATATTAAATTCTGATTTTTTACTCCCCAATCCCTATAGGGTACTATATAGATGTTCTCACAGCACTGCTCTGAAAACTTAATGGGTTACCATAAATCATTTTCAGGCAACCTGTGTGGTAACCTGTTTACCATCAGGTATTTTGTGGTAACTTTTAACCAGGTTCCCACGCCCGGTCCTTAATTCCAGGCCTGTTGAGTTCGAATTTCGGGAAAATCGGACCAAAATTGCCATACAAAATGGCTGCCGTTTGTATGCGAATACTGTGTAATAATGGTATATCAAGTTTGTGGACCCTTGAGAGGTCACAATTTTAATTCGATTTTGATGAAACTTGAAATTCATGGTTATAACCCAAAGATCTTGGTTCCTTTCGATAGTTGCGCATATCGGATCATAACTTCCTGATTTATGGCCCCCGGTTGTACGAAAAATCGCCTGTGGAGGTCACAATTATTATCCAATTTATCCAATTTAAAAAAAATTTGATTCTATCACCGTTACACCCTACGGAAGGTTGAGTTCGAATTTCGAGAAAATAGGACCAGAATTGACGGACGCAATGGTCGCCGTTTGTACGCGAATTGTGTAAAAATATGGTATATCAAAGTTGTGGACCCTGTGTAGAGGTCACAATTTTAATTCGATTTTGATGATACCTGAAATGCATGTATATTAACTAAAGATCTTTATTCTTTTCGATATTTGCGCATATCCAATTGTAACTTGATGAATTATGGCCTTTGATTGTAGGAAAAATCACTTTTGGTATTGCTTGTTCTCTATCTCTCGAACAATTATTATCCGATTTAAAAAAAAAACAACTCTGATTATATTACTGTTGCACCGTAAGGAAGGTTGAGTTCGAGATTCCGTGAAAATCGTACCAGAATTGACGGACGAAATGGTCGCCGTTTGTACGCGAATTGTGTAAAAATATGGTATGTCATAGTTGTGGACTCTCTACAGGTCACAATTCTTATCTGATTTTGACGAAAAGTCACATTTCTAGGTTGTGCACCATCACACCATAATCATAGTCGGCTTCGAATTTCATGAATATCAGACTGGAACTGACCAACAAAATGGCTGCTCCCAATACAGTATGAAATACAGGACTCAATGATGTAGGAAAAATCACTTTCGGTATTGCTTGTTCTCTATCCATCTCTCGAAAATGTGGGCGTATCCTGCCTGGCACTGGCTATCTTTTATAGAGGATGCAAACCTTGTAACAGACCGAAATGTAAAGGCGTGTGCTACTATTGAAACCACCAATCATATTACTTGTATAGACCAAAAAAAAATTTATATTAAAGCTAATTGTTTAAATTGCCACAGTTCTTCATACTCCGCCCAGTGTTGCGTTTGATTAGAGGTAATCCTACTACACACTGCTATTATGAGTGGATATTGTTTTAAATTTTGATTGGTCAATAGTCCGCCTACCAACCAATCACTAACTGCCCTACAAAAGCTCTACATTTAAAACGAGTGCCAATATTGGACCAAATGTTTACATAACGTTACGTCATGACTCACGATTTTATTATGCCTATTTAACCCGTGCATAGCAGAATACTGCAGTAAAACAAATTGCGCGACAAACACTAAGTCGAATGAAATGTAAACAATACTGTTTGGAAACGAACATACTTTCACCGTTTTAATACCTTAAATCACTGTCCAAAGTTTTAGGGAAGACCCGGATTAAACGAAGGACTGTCATGTTGCTGTACTTAAGTGATAGCTTTCATTGAACGGAATGAATAAACACTCCCGCATAAGTTCAAGAAACAGACACTATTCCAGCGATGGCCAGAGAGGGATTTCTCGGGCCATTGCTTCAGGAATATGCAGTTCTTATGTAATGTACTGTATAACTTGTCAATTTTGTTAAAAAAAAACAGTATGTAGGCCAAACGATCACCCCTTTTTATACGTCCACATTGAAATGTGGTCGTATATTGTCGTCGGTCCGGCTAAAGGCTAAAGTTAATATCCAATATCCGAATGACTTTAAATTTATACAGTTTTTAAGGTCATGAGACGAAGAAGCCTATCGTTTTTCAGCGATTTCCGAAAATAACTACCAGAGTTATGGCCCTTGATCACTTCAAAAAATCTTGTGGACGCTCTAGAGGACAAAGTTATCATCCGATTGACTTTAAATTTATAAACAGTGTTTAAGGTCAGGAGACGAAGAAGCCTATTGATTTTCAGAGATTTCTAGTAATTAGTGCTAGAGTTGTGGCCCTTGATTACTTCAAAAAATCTTGTGGATGCTCTAGAGGCCAAAGTTAATATCCGATTCACTTTAAATTTATACGCATTGTTTAAGGTCATGAGACGAAAGAGCCTATTGATTTTCAGTGATTTATGATTACTGCCAGAGTTATGGCCCTTGATCACATCAAAAAATCCTGTGGACGCTGTAGAGGCCAAAGTTAATACCCGATTGACTTTAAATTTATACACACTGTTTAAGGTCATGAGACGAAGAAGCCTACTGATTTTGAGCGATTTCAAATAACTACTTCCAGAGTTGTCTCCCTTGATCACTTCAAAAAACCTTGTTATGCTATAGAGTCCAAACTTATCATCTGATTGACTTCAGATTGATACAGAGTTTAAGGTGTTGAAACGAACAAGTATTTTGATTTTCAATGAACTGCTAAATCCATGATATTAATTGTTTCCTATACTAATTGTTAGCGTGGGGCAAAACTTTTATAAAAAGCAAACAAATTCTAATGATATTCAGATGATTACATAATGAGTTGTTACTCTTAATCAGATTTTAGTGTATTACAAATGTTTCTTTACCTAAAAAAAGGAAAAATGTGCGACAACCATTGTTGACTGCCCGGACGATTTAGCTGCTGTGGGCGTATGTTTTGTTGCCTGGCAACTTATCTTTACTTACGAAACATTAGATACTTTTGTGATACCTTTGACTTTGTTTTTAACCACTCCTAACTGGTGTCACTGTATCAAGTTTATTATGACTTTGATCCCGTCTGTTTATGTTATTTAAATGGTTTTGGATTCGTCTCACTTTATCATTCGGATTCACATTTTCATGTGGACGTATTATGCAGTCGTCCATGTTCGTCCGTCCGTCCACAATTTGATCGTGGACACTCTACAGGTCACAACTTTTATCCAATTTCAACGAAACTTGAAATATAGGTTTATCTCCCTAATATTTCAGTTCATTTCGATATTGGCGCATGTATCGGACCGTAACTTCATCGATTACGGCCCTTGATTGTACGAAAAATCAGGTTTTTAGCTTGTGGACTCTATGGAGGTCACAATTTTGAACCGATTTTGATGAAACTTGACATGTATGTTTATAACCCAAAGATCATGGTTTCTTTTGGTATTTGCGTCCATCGGATCATAACTTCCTGAATTATGGCCCCTGATTGTCCGAAAAATCGCCCTTTTTAGCTTGTGGTCCCTCTGGAGGTCAAAATTATTATCAGATTTAAACAATTTGATTATATCACCGTTACATGTTATTGAAGAATGAGTATGAATTTCGTACCGAATTGACAAAATGGCTGCCGTTTGTCCGCGAATGGTCTGAAAGTATATATCAAGGTTGTGGACCCTATAGAGGTCACAATTTTAATTCGATTTTGATAAAACTTGAAATACATGTTTATAACCTAAAGATCTTGGTTCCATTGCTTTTTCGCGCACATCGGATTGTAACTTCCTGAATTAAGGCCCTTGATTGTACGAAAAATCACCTTTATTAGCTTGTGGTCCCTTTGGAGTTCGGAATTATTACCTGATTTAAAAAAATGTTTGATTATAAAAATCAAACAAATTCTAATGATTTTCTGCTAATTACTTAATATGCGACAATTGTTGACTGCCACTACGATTTAGTTGCTGTGTAGGCGTATGTTTCGTTGCCTGGCAACCTGTTTTCTATATTATTTATAGTAATATAAATGCTACTTTGTACAATTGAAATTTATATCATTGGAAAGAACACAGCAATGTGTACATTTTTGTAAGAGTATTTTTATGTGTAGAAAATATTTTTTTAATTATTTGCAATTATGTAGAGGGTGTTAGGATTAGCAATAATCCTCTAATTGGCTTAGGGAGATGTGTCCCTGCTAATTTAATGAGCTTTGGGGTAGGGTAGCTAATCTTTTAATTGCCTGAGGGTTAAATGGGTTAATGATTTATAGATAATCTTGTACAGTAAGTATAGGGCTAAAAACATGCCAAATTTCATTGTTCTAGTTATAATTTTCATTTTATGGCTTTCCTAAGGTGCAAAATATGCGTTCTGAGAAAAAGCTGAATTTGTCATGATCTTCAATTAAAAAAAACACAAACACATGCGATCTGTAGACGACCGGCCTAGATACTGCTGAACACTTACAGGATCATATAAAAACTTATTAGTAATAATTGTAGGCTTTATTCTGATATTTTATAGGGTTGATGTTGTCTGTCTGTATCATAATATAGTCACCCACCCGCTCGTGCAACCACGACACATCCTAATCAGCAATCTTGGAAATTGACAGAAACTGTCTCCCATTTTAAAAATCAAATAACACCAAGCCAAGATACAGAACATCCATTATGGTGTGATTTAGTTAGATCCACGTAACTAAAAACAGAATTAATACCGGTATAAGAAATTAAATAAAATTGGGTCTATATTTTTTGTAGAACTTTTGCAGGCAGCCATGCATAATATCTATAAAAATTGTCTTATTTATATTAGCAGTGTTGATAGTAATCTAATGGAGTTTATTTTTTTATATTTTTTTTTGCCTCGCTACTAAAATGATATAAATTGCTTTGTTTTTTTTTATGTTTTTTTTTTAAAATCTTTATTTTTTCTTAGAAATGTTCCTGGCAACGATAAGGTCCATAAATATGTAATAGAAAGCCCTGTAAAATATCCGTAAACTTTTACTACGATATAAAAATGAGTAAAAGCAGATCGCGATTGTCATTTATAAGTTATAGCAACTAAATGGCGAGTTGTATGATCGTGCATCTCCGTAACTAATAATCATACTACTCGCGTCTTACTTTAAATCGGTCATGTTTGAAAAATGTAGATGATGAATCTAAAGATCTGAATTAATGAAGAAGTTTAATTCTATCACCAAGATCTCTGAGACATTTTTCATACCATAAGATTTTAATGAAATATTGGGTTATTTGCATAGATTTTCAAGATCATACATGAATTTAAGTCATCATTTATTGCAAGCTTAAAAGGAAGGGTGCCCAACGTGCCTTCTGAACAGTTGTACAAGACACGTTGAATGAGCACGCTTCATTTGGTAACTTGAACTAATTTCTGACAGTCACGTAAGCTCGTTGAGTCTATAAATAGCCATAGCGTGAAATTCACAACACACTGGCAACTATTACAGCCCTAAAAAATCTATTGAAGATTCTGAAAAGCAGTAATACTTAGATTTTTGGTTATTATGGCAGCTTTAGAATTTACCCTTGTTTTATTTTTGAAAGTGCTCTATCATTAATAAGACCGTTAGGAGCGGCATCTTTTGGTTTAGTATAAATAATCTCTCTGAATAACGCAGGTTGGACAAGAACATGCGTCATTTCTAAATTAAATTACTTGTTCCAGCTTTCTGTCATGTTTCGTGAAAAATAAGTCTTGATTATCCTGGCCTGTCAGACGGAAAATGGATGGTAGACTGGTTAAGTGAGACTGATTTCAAAACAAGGGCATGTGGCCTATTTTTGTCCCCCGCCTTTCGAAGAAAGTTGGGGGACTATTAAAATGGGTTCGTCTGTCATACTTTTTGGGACACAATAACTCTCTTCCTAATTGAGCTAGAATGTTCAAACTTGGTGTATGTGTTTATTAGTTCAATGCCTTGATGGAGTTCGTAGATGAGCATTTTCCGCTTAGGGTAAGCAGAGATAAGCAATTTGATTGGTTGATGCTTTGGGACACAATAACTTTAGTTCTAATTAAGTGAGAGTGATGAAACATGGTGTATAGTTTCATTACAGTAATACCTTGACTAAGTTCGATAATGAGCATTTTCTGCCCAGGGTGAGCAGAGCGATACGCAATTTGATTGGTCGAGACATTGGAACACAATAACTCACCTTCTAATTGAGTTAAAATGTTCAAACATGGTGTATATGCTTATTAGGTCAATGCCTTGATGGAGTTCGAAAATGAGCATTTTCCGCTAAGGGTAAGCAGAGATAAGCATTTTTGATTGGCTGATGCTTTGGGACACGATAACTTCAGTTCTAGTTAAGTGAGAGTGATGAAACTTGGTGTATAGTTTCATTACAGTAATACCTTGACAAAGTGGATAATAAGCATTTTCTGCTCAGGGTAAACAGAGCGATACATAATTTGATTGGTCAAGACTTTGGAACACAATAACTCTCCTAATTGAGTTAAAATGTTCAAACTTGGTTTATATGCTTATTAGGTCAATGCCTTGATAGAGTTCGAAGATGAGCATTTTCTGCTTAGGGTATGCAGAGATAAGCAATTTGATTGGTTGATGCATTGGGACAAGATAACTTAGGTTCATCTTGATTGATGATTTTTATGCCACTACAATGACTGCATTCTCATTCAGTAATGGATTCGACAGTAACAGTGTATAGAAACGATTGACTCGGACACGAGGGCCCTTTCCCTTGGCCAAAGGAGCCCTTCTGTCAAGCGTGTGGGCCCTTTTGTCTGCCATTAGGGTTCCCCTAACTAAGGTACATTTTCATTTTTATACGCCCACATTTTCATGTGGACGTATATTGTCGTCGCCCCTGTTCGTCCGTCCGGACGTCCGTCCGTCCGTTCACAATTGTTTGTGAACAGTCTACAGGTCACAATTTTTATCCGATTTCAATGAAACTTAAAACATAGGTTTATCACCCTAAGATCTCGGTTCCTTTCGATATTGGCATGTATCGGACTGTAACTTCATGGGTTATGGCCCCTGATTGTACGAAAAATCACGTTTTTTAGCTTGTGAACAGTTTAGAGGTCACAATTTTGAACCGATTTGGACGGAACTTGAAATGCATGTTTATAACCCAAAGACCTTGGTTCCTTTCGATATTTGCGCCAATCGGATCGTAACTTCCTGAATTATGGCCCCTGATTGTCCGAAAAATCGCCCTTTTTAGCTTGTGGTCCCTCTGGAGGTCAAAATTGTTATCCGATTTAAAAAAACGTTTGATTATATCACCGTTCCATGGTTATGAAGGTTGAGTTCGAATTTCGTGAAAATCGGACCAAAATTGACGGACAAAATGGCCGCCATTTGTACGCGAATAGTGTGAAAATATGTTAAATCAAGGTTGTGAACAGTGTAGAGGACACAATTTTGAACCGATTTGGATGAAACTTGAAATGCATGTTTATAACCCAAAGATCTTGGTTCCTTTCGATATTTGCGCCAATGGGATCGTAACTTCCTGAATTATGGCCCCTGATTGTCCGAAAAATTGCCCTTTTTAGCTTGTGGTCCCTCTGGAGGTCAAAATTGTTATCCGATTTAAAAAAACGTTTGATTATATCATTGTTCCATGGTTATGAAGGTCGAGTTCGAATTTCGTGAAAATCGGACCAAAATTGACGGACAAAATGGCTGCCATTTGTACGCGAATAGTGTGCAAATATGTTATATCAAGGTTGTGAACAGTGTAGAGGATACAATTTTGAACCGATTTGGATGAAACTTGAAATGTATGTTTATAAACCAAAGATCTTGATTCCTTTCGATATTTGTGCCAATTGGATCGTAACTTCCTGAATTATGGCCCCTGATTGTCCGAAAAAATGCCCTTTTTAGCTTGTGGTCCCTCTGGAGGTCAAAATTGTTATCCGATTTAAAAAAACGTTTGATTATATCACCGTTTCATGGTTATGAAGGTTGAGTATGAATTGTGTGAAAATCGGACCAAAATTGACGGACAAAATGGCCGCCGTTTGTACGCGAATATTGTGAAAATATGTTATATAAAGGTTGTGGACCTTATAGAGGTCACAATTTTGAACCGATTTTGATGAAACTTGACATGTATGTTTATAACCCAAAGATCGTGGTTCCTTTAGATATTTGCGCCCATTGGATCATAACTTCCTGAATTATGTCCCCGGATTGTCAGAAAAATCGCTTTTGTTCGCTTTTGGTCCCTCTGGAGGTCAAAATTATTATCCGATTTAAAAAAACGTTTGACTATATCACCGTTACATGGTAATGAAGAGAGAGTTTGAATTACGTGAAAACCGGACTAGAATTGACGGACAAAATGGCCGCCGTTTGTACACGAATAGTGTGAAAATATGTTATATCAAGGTTGTGGACCCTATAGAGGTCACAATTTTGAATCGATTTTGATGAAACTTGACAGGTATGTTTTAAACCCAAAGATCTTGGTTCCTTTCGATATTTGCGCCCATCGGGTCATTACTTCCTGAATTATGTCCCCTGATTGTACGAAAAATCACCCTTTTTAGCTTGTGGTGCCTCTGGAGGTCACAATTATTATATGATTTAAAAAAAAACGTTTGATTATAAAAACCAAACAAATTCTAATGATTTTCTGATAATTCCTTAATATGCGACAATTCTTGTTGACTGCCCGGACGATTTGGCTGCTGTGTGGGCGTATGTTTCGTTGCCTGGCAACCTATTTTTCTCATCGGTTTTAGCATTTTTCTTTATAAAACAGTTTTGGATGACACTTCGTGTACAGTTTGATTGCTCGATACGTTTGAAAAAAATAAAAGTGCGATTAATTAATTTGTCATCTATTTATTTTGTGATTTCGGCGGGGGACATCAGCCTCACTGTTGGCTTGTTGGACTAAAATCTCTGCGGCCCTGCAAAAAAAAAAAAAAAACGCTCTAAAATCTCTTAGATTTAGCTTCATTTCGCGATGATTTTTCTCTCTAAGATTCCTTGGAATCCACCGAGTTTCTCTAGGAATTCACTGTGTTTCGATAAGAATACATCTTGTTTTAACATGCTTCCGGCAAGGAATTCGCGAGTCTACCTTAAGCTAGGGTCGAACTAATATTGTATGTAATAAATTGGAGTTGTAATATAGTAATGCTGCTGTGAAAACCTGTACGTGTATAACGTCGTCCGGTTTGAAGAACATGTTACAAAATGAGTTCGGTAATCTCGGTTAAAACATTTACCGGTATTCTGTATCAGTTAGGATTTTCTTTCTAAGGCGCGGACATGCATAACGTCGCCAAAATGTATGCAACAATGAACAACTTACAATGTTTTAAATGTACAATTAAATCTTCGTTTGTAACTTAGATGTATTCCATAAGTTATTAGCTGCTATCGAATCCAAACTTTAAATTATATAGATGAGCTTTTACACATTATTGTACTTTATTACTCGCAGCTTCAGTGAATCTAAAACAATTATTCATACAGCATAGTGCCATAAATCACTCCGAACGGTACTATATTTTTTTTACACTATGTTACTATGCGGAAAATCTCCACTGTGACAATATACATCTACTTTATGTCGCCCAATTCATTTCTGTGGAAGCGGATATTGAATAAAGCCATTTCATACACACATACGTGTACATTACATCCGCATGCCATATATTTATGCAATGTCCACGAGTTTGTTAATTCTCATCTTCACACCGTTATAATTTACTTATTTTTAGTACACTTTCTGAATGATTCCATTCTTTTGTACGTCTAACTTCCCAATTTCCTACTGCATATTGCAGTCTATAAGATTATACATACATGTATATGTTTACGTATAAAATCTTGATATGAGAAGCTTGAAAGTTACACTAGATGGTGAGCACGCCGATCTTGTGATTGAACCTGCATAGATATTGCATAATATTGGACCCATATTTATCTTTTTTACTCAGACCAACCAAAAGGACTGTTTGGACCAATTAAATTACATTATAATGCTCGACTAATTCATTTTAAAAATATAATACAGATAATATGTTATGATTAAATCACAATACAAAGAGGCGAATAATTTATAGGTGAGTATATACATAACTTAAGAATGTCCGCTGCCGGTAAGTACATATTACCAAATATCTATCTTTATTACATCAACAATTTAATTGTTTTTCTTATATATTCTTTGTGATGAAACAATACCACGGGTAAATGCATAAGGCTTTATTTTTTCAAAGAAAACAGATGCATATTAAAACAATTATCAATTAATAAAACAACACTTATTATTGGTTCGAATAGTCCAGTACCGATAAATACGAATTAATCACTACTCAGTTATCGTTGTTTTAACTGATTTTCTTTGATGTGCTTCATAATGAAAAAATGCCACGGGTAAGTACATAACACTTCATTATTATTTCAACGAAAACAGATGCATATTAAAATAAACACAATTATCGAACAATTAAAACACTGTATATTTGAGTAGTTATATTAATACAAACCCAATTTTTAAAACAACACTTTATTTTTGGTCCGACTGTTTCTTTTTGTATAGTCCAAGTAGTCTTTTTGTTTCGTCCAATTGGTCATGCATGCGTACAAAAGAATCATAACTGAGTGAAGGCGAGAGTTAACATCCTCGTTGACATTGTATAACACGTGTGTGTGAAATGGTTTTATTCAATATCTGCTTCCACCGAAATAGATTGGGCGACATGAAGTGGATGTACACTGTCACAGCGGAGATTATTCTACGGCTGCGCAATATCCTGTAAGAGCATTCCTTGGTTGTGTGCATGAAAATGTACAGTGTTTGTAAAATAACAAAAACATTGTGCTGTGACTTAAGTGACCCTCACAGTGTATCCCCTCCCATTGATATCGTTTAAATGCGTCATAATGCATTATTATCATATACATGTACGGTAACAGTCAAGATCTGCTAAAAGAAATTTCACCGAATAACACAGCGTAATGATAATATAGTCCCAATATTTCGGCGCATTTCTGACCACGTGACTTAGCGTGGAGTGATTTACTGCACTGTGCAGTATGGTAAATTGATTTAGATTATCTGAAGCTGCGAGTAATTAAGTAATGTGTAAAAGCTCATCGTATATAATTTAAAGTTTGGATTTGATAGCAGCCAATAATTGATGGATTACATCTAAGTTATAGACGAAGATGTAATGGTACGTTTAAAAAATTGTAAGTTGTTCATTGTCGCATACACTACTGGTCAGGTGGAGGTATTAAAATAGTCCTTGGTCCGAGTTTTTTCCGCTCAAGAATCGCGGTGTTTTCTCATTTGCAGTCCGCGAAAATATCGGCATTCTGAGCGGAAAAAACGCGGCGGAAATATATAAACCGCAGCGGATTATAGTCTGCGAAAATATATAAACCGCGGCAGATTATAGTCCGCGAAAGTATAAAAACCGCGGCGGATTATAGTCCCAAATAAATATAGTCGGCACGCAAAAAGTTCATGTAGCGGAATTGGAATATGATTAGCCTCCTTTTCCCAATAAATTTATAAAAATGGCTAACAAACGAGAACTAGCTATGATGATTTAATAACAAATTACATGAATAAGTCTGTTAAAATATTAAAAAGAAGATGAAAAACACATCCCATCCAAATCCATAAGATAGAAATTTCCATATTGATAATACAACAGTCTGTCCAATAATATTTTACATACAAAGGTTATATTTAAACTATAATTGCTTCAGCATTTCACTATTCGGTTACAAATGAAAACCATCTCCAAGCAGTTGGGTTTCAATAACAGAATTATCCCGTGATATAACCGTATATAACAGATCAAAGAAACGCATACACCCATATTCACACGTAGGCATAATCCAACCATCTCAGAAAGCATGCAGTTTTAACCGTGTTCAATTGATTTAAGGTTATTCCGTAATGTTTAGTACATTACGTATCGAAATCTACAATTTATGTACCTATTTTTGATGTCAACTCTTAATTTTACACAAGGCAACGAAACCATGTTTCGTGAATTCGGTAAGCACTGCCGACAACTTGTCTACAAATATATTTAGAAGGGACCATACTCTGCCCAATAAACATCGGTATTACAGTTGTGAATAATATCACAAAGAACATACGTGTATGTGTACAGTAGCTCATGTTGATGGCAACGCTTAATCCAACAATGAAACCATGTTTAGTGAATTCTGGTTCATGTTAGAGGGGTCTGAAAAATTATTCAGGAAGTAGGAATTCGCACCCTTAGCTTTAAGTACGGAGAGTAATTTAAGTGTTTTGTATATATTTATTTTTATCCTTTAACTTATAAATGCAACACACAAACTGCTTACCGTATTTATATAATTGTCTGGCGATAAATTCCTAAAAAATAATCCAATAATTATCACAGAAACAAATATTAAATTTCATTTTTCCAGTGAACATATCGATGAAGCTTTCAATAAAACACTTCAGAACCAGATCTTATGAATCGAGTCTTGTCCGGTCGGAACTAAGATTAATAGTAATTAATTCTCGCATCAGAGAGTATAGATCAAAGAGTACAAAGGAAAATGCCTCACAACAAAAGCATGTATTAGTTAAAGGGGCTTGGTGAGATATGAGCGATGATTTTGGTGCCAAATTAAAAATACACTGAGAGCGTCTCACTTATCCGCGGGTGCACTAGTCTGCCGCTTTAAGAAATACTATAAATGTGGGTATCAATAAACTTGAATAAACCCTTACCCAACCCTAACCCTAATAATAGATATCGGTGAACCCTAACCCTAAGATTGTTTACAAGACCATGACATGGTAAAAATTTGTTAAAGGGGGAATCTATTATAGTCAGTTATCAATTCCTTTTGATGGCACATGTGAATTCACCTAATTTGGAAACTTGATTGACAGTATGCATTGACTCAGACTCCTTGGTGTCTACATGAAAAGGTCATCACAGGATTATCCGACTGATAGTTTTAATGTACATGTGTTCAGCAAGGTTGACTGTGACTTTTGGCGATATGTGCTTAAAAACAGGAGATTAAGGCATTTCATTCATTTGGGAATTAAATCCGAAGGTATAACTTGAGGTGTAATTTACTGATCTAAAATGGATTTTGTAACTTATTTGTTAGAATGGAAATGGCTTTTTTAATACACTTTCATCCAAGGTAAGGCCAGCATTTATGTGTGTAAATAGTTGAACGATGCAAGTTTTAAAAATTTTGAACGTATTAATGAAGTAATGTATCTATAGAGGCATACTTGGCTAAAAGTGTTGTATCAGGGAGAAGGTCGTTTCATTGCACGACCGTTTAAATATACAGAAATAAATATGACACTACCGTTCAAGAAATATGTATAATTAGGATTCTAAAATATCGGTATAAAATTGAATATCAAACATGGCGTCTCACGTGAACTTGACACTATTCTAATCACTGCAGATTTCGGCTGATCACGCCCCAAGGAATTCCCTTTTCACATTCCGACTAATTTACAATTGGGTAATTACAACTCTACCCCCGCCTCATGTTTTTATTACTAATCCATAATAATTACTTAGGGATTAGTAATAAAAACATGCGGCGGATCTGAGTTGTCTTTACACATTTGTAAGAAGATAGATACATTAACAATAAATAATAAAGTAATGTTTATTTAACAATAAGTGTTTAACAGTTTATTTAACAATAAGTATAACTCAGTTATCTGCTATTCTAATAACAAGACAAGGGGGTGAAACAGACCTGGATGAAACATCCCGATAATAAATTAGGTTGGGATGAAAAAGTCCGTTCCTGGGATGAACTGACCCACATCCTTGTATCGCATATTCGCCTGTTTTTAATAATCCATTTTTGTGATTTATTGTATTGTCTAATAAAACAATATTTTAATAGAATAAACACTTATGTACCATACCAACACGTTTCGGATTGAAACCGCGGCTTTAAAACTGAGAGTGTGCTCACTTTTTTTTAATTATTTGAATGAAAGCTCTAGAATCACTTGTAATAACAATGTCAACACGTTTCGGATTGAAACCACGGCTTTGTAACAATGAGTGTACTCACTTTGCTTTATTCTTTGCCGACATTCATAAAAGGTAAACGGCTTCGTTGCACATTGTTTTAAAACAAAATCAGAAACAAAAACATAGTAACAGAATACTTAGATGTGTGTAAATGTATAAGGCATAAATGGACAGCCAAACGGACGTTAAATAAAGTCGAATAATACCTATTTACGAATGTTCGTCCAGATGATTAATATTATTTGAAAGGTTTGTTATATGCCGTAGATGTAAAACAAAAACAAAACAAACTCACACGAGTCGGCGATGTTGTTTATTATACATCGATGCTGACACCGATAATATATCAATATTTTTTAATTCAGACTTTTACAAGCATGCCGATAATGTTGTTTTCGGAATTGGACTTCTAAATTAATGGATACGAATACAATGTAAGCATACGTGTAACAATAATTTCATAATATTAAAACTCGCGCTTGGTTCGGTTGTTTAACAAACCCGCGGGCGTTGGTGGTTTAACAAAACCGCTGTGGTCGGCGGTTTACTCAAATTTGCGTCGGAAATTTAGAGCGGAATTATAAGCTGTACTCGCGATTTTTCATTTCCGCCCAGGTCGGACCACGGGGGAATTTCGTACCTCCGCCTGACCAGTACTGTACATTTTGATCGATGTTATGCATGTATACAGTGCGTTTGAAGAAAATATCTGACCCTAACTTCCTCGCCAACGGTTAACATAGCTGAAATAAATTACCCTTTTCTTCAACATGCTTTAATCGTGATGAAATCGCGATGATATCGGCACTGAAGCATTTCACCGTGTTCCACCGCAAAACACCTTATTTCGCGGTGATTTCGCTAGCTGGCATTTCGCTAGCGATTCTCCAAGATTCCTCGTCGGAATAGGGTGTTTTTCCACCGTGTTCGTAGATTCCAGGGCTGGCTACGAATAAATTGAGGGCGAGCAGATGACTGCTCTCGCAAATTTAGGTTTGGGCGAGCAATAAAAATTGCTCACATAAAATGAGCACACATTTTGTAAAATTGTTTCAATTGAAAATCAATTTGTTGCCTGGTTACTTTTGTTAAATAAATAATGACATAAAGCTGTTTAAAGTTTGTAATTTATTTTTTTTTTTTTTTCAATTCTTAATTTACATGATCATACTATTACTATGAGATGGCACTAGTATAACAAAACAACAAAATTGAGCAACAAAATTGCTATTCCTGGCACAGAGTTTGCAGTAAACATGTGTGACAATCACTTTTCTGTTTTTGACAGTCATACATGTACTCTTTTTTATAATCTTCACCCCACGACATAAAAATGTGGATAGGTAGGGCAATCAGGTTTCCTTTAGCCAATTATTACGCTTAAATTTAAAATTATACGAATGCACAATGGAATAAAAACCAAAGTTCTGATAAAATAAGAAATACCGATAATTATATGTTTGAAACGTGTTCATTTAGCGTGAAATGCCAAATCATCCGGATGTAAACATTCTTTACTTTAGACTCGATTGTCACGCGTTTGTAACTGGTGTTCGTAGGAAAACCAGTCATGACGTTCAGGTATAAAGTGTATTTTTAGTAACACGACTCATTAGCCAATCAAATTTAAGGACGAAATGCCGCGTGCAGCTTGATGAATCTCAGTTTGACAGTCGAATTTATGATATTATTGACACTTTTGGATTAGTTTTTCCTAAAATTTTGCGCGAGCAACAAACAGCTCGCGTAAATCTACCTTTGCGCGAGCGCAAACAACTGCTCGCGTCTCCTGGCAAGCCCTGGATTCTAGTCCAAAACTCAAGCAGCATATTGTAAGTGAAACTCATAAAATTTTTAATTTCATTTTGATTTTAGTTAAAATCTATTTTTGTGAGTTTAGCTTAAGTTTTTGTGAGACGGAAGCCCAAGACTGTAAATGTATGCTTCACTTACCATTTTGAATTTATCTTGCAGCACAACAGTTATTTCGTTTAATGGACAAATACCGACCTGAGACTGCTCTGGCAAAGAAGCGACGATTGAAGCAAAGAGCTGAACAGAAAGTGGCTAAGGGAGCTGATGCCCCAACTAAACGCCCAGTAGTTGTACGTTCTGGTGTGAACACAGTAACAAGAATGATTGAATCAAAAAAAGCTCAATTGGTTGTTATTGCCCATGATGTTGACCCTATTGAAGTAAGTTAAAGACTGAGTGGAGTGAGTAAAATGATAAAATTGATGAGGTTAATGTCTGAAATAGACAAATGTTCTGTCTATAGGTAGCTGTTAAATAGATTAACTGATCAAAGAGGTGACAATGATTACAATGATGTTGATTTTAATTTCTTCAACTGAACTTAAACCTTGAGGAAAACCCTGTGACTTTTCTGAGTAATCTAGTTCACCTAAATATTTTAATAGTAATTCCAAAATAGTTTTTGATGGATTTGCATATTCTATTCAAGTTTAACAAAAGTTTTTCATGTGGACATATATTTTCATCGCCCTGTCCGACTGGTCGTCCCTCCGTTCACAATTGTTTGCAAATCTTCACTCAAAGTAGTAAAAATAGATCTCCTGTAAAAACAGCTTTGCCAATTATCAAAATCACTCTTAACCCATTTAACCCTGAGCCAATTAAAAGATTAGCTACCTTACCCCCAAAGCTCATTAAATCAGCAGTGCCCATCTCCCTAAGCCAATTAGAGGATTATTGTTAATCCTAATACCCTCTACAAAATTGCAAATAATTAAAAAAATATTTTCTATACATAATAATGAGGGCAGGGGAACTGCACCACACACAATTCTACACAAAAACAAATATACAGATAAGACATCATACTAAGAGACCACAAACAAAAACAAATCAAAAAGAGTGAATGGATCCGGGGGCTAGCCGTAAACGTCCACTGCGCTGTACAGTCCCGTGCCTGTTATGGTACAGGCTTCACTAAAAATGATTTGAAAAAAAGAGGTAAAAGAAATAATGCGACCGATCTTGATAATGGTCGTCTCTTCAATGGCGATAGTCTGCCAGTTGACGTCAGATGTCAAAACGTCAAACAATTTCAAAAATAAGGGCGATAATCTGGATAGAATCTCAGAAAACCTCAAAATAATAAGTGTAGCGAGCAAACAGGAGCAAAGCCCGACAAAGAATACTGTTACAAAAATGTACACATTGCGGTGTTCTTTCCAATAATATAAAATTCAATTGTACAAAGTAGCATTTATATTACTATAAATAATATTGAAAAGCCAGTTCCACTAAAATTATGACTTTTCTCTATCATATTGGTAAAATAACGTGAAAAGTTATCCCTTACGATTTTTTTTTTTAAAAATAAAACAAAAATATAGTCCCTCGTGTTGAAAGTAAATATAAATATAACTTTTAAAAAGAATTACCCCAAATAACGGTCACTTCATCGCCTACGGCATTTAACATTTCTGCCTTTCGATATATGAGGGGAATTGTCGTTTTCTTTGCTTCATTACGTCGAAAATAAAAATATATAGTTGAAATCTTCGACAGTGTAATATTTCTCTATTTAGCTTGTATTAAATCCTAAAAGTTTTGATTCAATTTAGCTTTCCAAAGTCTAGAATTATTAGCCGTAAGTTTTGTGTTGTCATCTGTTTGAGCGAGCGTATCCAAGGTGGCGGCGACAAGCTTGATCTCGGCTTGAGTATACGCACTCATTGCATCATAACGTCAAAAAAAGTAATAAATAGTTGATTTCTTAAACATTATCATATTCCCCAATATGCCTGGCAGTATATCATGAAATCTGATTCTATTTCACTCTCAATATCATATATTTACCACAATACTCTTCTGACAAAAATGTATCTCGAATCGTTTGGACTGCACACGATGGTAGAGTGTATAAAAATCGTTGCTGTGGGAAAACAGAACGACCGTACATTATGAAACAAATTTTAAATTGGAGCTTGAATGAAAATAAATTTCAAAACAAATTATTCTGTAGTCAATTTTATTTAATTAGGGGGATTAAGGAATCAGTCAGGCGTTAATGAATACACACGCCGGGTGTATATAGGTAATTAAGGAATAGACATTCAGAATATGCATTAGGTCACTGACGTCGCTGGTGTCTGAGGGGATTTAAGTGTTAACTGGCAAAGTCGTTTTCACGGGATACGACTTTAAATGAAGATAGCTAAATTAATTTTAGTCCGATTGATGTGAATTTGCTGTAAAGTGGATAAAATAACCATGGACTATACATATAGGAAAAAAATTGAGGCCATTTGATCTCTTAAAGATACATTATGGAAGATTTTGACAAGGAGTTAGCCATTCTTGCTATAAAAATTCAAAAATAGATGTTGAAACAAGAATATATTGAAAATTTCAGTCAAATAACTTTATCCTGAATGAAGTTATTACCACTATAATTTTTTACTAGGAATGGTAGTTAAAATTCATCGACACCCTTTTCCCACTATCGCCGATTGTTGATTGACGGGTGTTAACTCCACCTACATAGTCTCGATCATCAAGTAATGTTTAAATGGTATCTAGTGAAGCTTGTGTATAGCCTTGGTCATCACTGTCTTTTATGAATAATTTCCAGAAGTATGATGACGTCAACGTCACGGAGAAACCCCACCCACAACGCCATAGTGATTAAATCAGTCGACGAAACCTGTTTTAATCCGAGCCCAATCCAAGCCATCCGTGGGTCTACAGAGTTTATTTTGGGCTTGTTGTTTAAATAAAGATCTAATTTATAATTTCTATGACATTGTCTTCTAGTTATCGAAATATTGAAATAAAAACTGTTTCAAAATAATCACGACCACAACTTGGAATATTAAACAAGAGAAGTTAGTCCTGCATTTATAATTATACTCAACATTCATCCAAAATATAATGAATCGCACTTCACAAGTTTGAAAAAAAATTTTGGCTAATGAATAAAATAAATCTATCGCTTTTACCGCGATATGAGTCGCTTTTTGCGATGCGATACCGCTTAAATTGAACCCTGGTATCACCTACAAATGACTTGAACATATTTTGCACTGATGTTTGGTTATATTACTATCATTATCCAGTTGTAAAATTGTGAATTCGTCTTTGAAAGGCCACTTATTGAAAGTTTTCTGATGCACAGTTTCACGCTTTTCATAGTCATATTTGGCGGACTTTGCAAAGTGTAAAAAACGTGATATTTCATTGGCCATGTGTATTCCAGCTGTCCAATCAAACGCTTTATAACTTACGGGTCACTCTGACTTCGGTATTGTAAATTCTGCGAAGCTCGTAGTCACGAAAAATGTTCTTGCGGAAAAAATTGAGACCGAACCCCATGAATTTATGTGTTACTAATGCTATCTATGTCACGAACATGATTCTGCAAATTACTTTCAATCTTACGTACACGAAAATTGAATGCTGAATTTTGTTTTGAATAACACAGGAATTGATGTATAATAAGTGAACTATTCATCACTACCAGTTAAGTATTTTTCGGTTTCCCTGCTGTTCATTTCGTGATCGAAATTTGGATCCCCCTTACTTAGGTTTTGGTGATCGACAGGCGATCAACTGGTTCAATCTCCTCTTGAGAAATCTTGTGTATGCGTTAAAGGCTTAGACAGTGTTTAGTCTGACAAACCATCGAAACAAATAACTGCAAAAATGTGGCCCTTGATACAGTGTTTAGTCAGGAGACAATCCATCAAAATAAATTATGATTTCTGATTTACTTAATAGGTTGTTACTCATAATCAGGTTTTAGTGTGTTCTTTACTGACAAAAGAAAAAAATTTCCTGCAACCCTTGTTGTCTGTCAGTCTTTTATTTTGTAAATAACATGCGCCATACATTAATAAACTGCAATAAATATATCTACTTTGATTGGCAATGATGTTAAACAATTCCTTCACCTGAATAAAAGTGAAGATAAATTAACCATTCTCGAGCCTGAGCTATCAAAGTAGTTAACTGACAAAAGTGAAGAGGCATATGATCAATTTCTATTATAAATACTAAGTTTTTGAACAGAAAGACACAACCGGAATCCTTTTTAAGGCCATACTTTCTGCACCGACTCGGTTAATGAATATGGGATACAGATAGGCTATGGTAGTTGGAACTTTTATGTACACCAAATTCTTCGACTATTAATACATTAGCACTCAACATTCTGTGTTTATCGTAAATACCAGGTATGCTTCTTACCTGTAGGTAGTTAAAAATTTAAGTTATTTTTCACGTAGCAATAGTAATTTATGATGACCAACGAAGTCAGTCATAGCATTAAATTAAAACCTCGTTTTTTGTTAAAAAAAAAAAAAATCCACGAAACGGTACGATATTGCCACGATAAATAACTTGGTGTAGCAGTCGCTATCGTGTGCCACGACAGTCGCGTGACACGCTAGGCCTCGGTGTAATTTGATATGTAAAATTAACGATGTTCATCTGTCATAAATAATTGATGTCAAAAAGATATACTGCCACGATGTTATCAAACTGCCACGATATTTGAAATGTTGAATAGTTTTTTTTCAATAATCCTGACGCGAAAAGCCACGCTGCATAAAAAGAATGTACTTTTATGAGGTTATATTTTAACTGAGTTTCCAAAAATTATCACGTCATATTCATTTTGATTGTTTTACCCCTCAAAACGATCGCACGACCATTTCATATGAATTGAAGCCTCTTTGATAGTGAAATTAATAATAGTAGTATTCAAGTTATCGAGGCGTCAGTTTGTCAAGATTGCAACACATCAAAGCGCAAAGTGGCGATTGCCTAACACAAAAAACGTGCTTATTAAGTTGTTAAAGGTGCCTGGTGCTATTTAAGGACTGACATTTGTTCACAATGTAATGAAATAATAACCATCTGATAAATTATTAATGAGCAACAGTGTGATTTTATTGACAGAATATTATGTCAATTGCAAATATGACTAAACATTATTTTGCCCATTACATGATCTGCAGGAGTCAACCTTCGAGTCTGTACCGATTTAAATAATTGAACAATCACACATTACTAAAACCATAAAACAGTAATCACAATTCCTCGTTACATAATGGTATTACATGTAGGGAAGGGATGGGGTGTCCAGCCAAATACAAACCCTGTAGTTAGTCATATTGTAAGTGTTGCGTGGTTTTCTTTAATTTGAGATTCTGCTAATTGAGAAAATATTTCAGTAATAAATATGTGTTATTTTACAAGATATCTCTTTTCAAAATTTCCCTTACGTTTAATTTTAACAGAAACGCCCAAACTAATTAAGATACAAAGAACAAACCATTGTGACCCCTCTTGAATGCCAACCATTTGCATATATATCGGAATTATTTTAAAAATTGTGATTGTTTTTTTAAAATAAGATTCAAACCTTTTTGGGTAGTTTTTACTACTGACAATTTACAATACAAGTCGTACTGTCAAGATGACTACAACAGGATAATAATTTGTTGTAAAATGGGCGTGCAATTTTCTGTCAGTTGGTTTCTTTTGATGTCACGTGCCAATTTACATTATCAAACCTTGATTGAGGGTGTGCATTCCCTAGACTCTTTGGTGTGGAAATGAAAAAGTCAGCATTATATTATCGCCTATATCGGACTGATACGTGTCCACGTCCATTCAGCAAAATGTGCTTCGTATCAGGTGACGAAGGCTTCTAATTCATTTGTGATTTAAACCAAAAAAGATATATTAGTTGAGGTGTGATTTACCAATACTGTATGCACCGCGTGGCTTATTTGTCAGTATGTGAATTACTATTTGGATAAAACTACACCCCGGTAAGACCAGAATTGATTTGTGCACATTTTATTTTTTCCCATTGTATGATTTTGTCTTTTAAACACATAATATTGTGTATCTAGATTTTGACCACTGCTATATTGGTGATGAAAATATGCTATATAAGTAAAAAAAAAATTAATTAGAGATTACATATACCGACGTGTAAAAAGGGGCGTGGCTAGAATCCGAAATATTGATTTCGGTGATTGCTTAATTAAAATCAATAACAAACATTTAATAAACAAAGCAAGGTACAAATGTTTTATTTTTCAATACAATTGATATTGAAAGCATAACTAAAGTTCCTGAAATAAAATCAATTAAAAAATTCATATTCATGATTTCTGATAAATCAATTTGCAAAAAGAGGCGTGGCACATAGCGGCCATCTTTGTTTTTAAGATAATTCAACCTGGATGATTGGCAGTCATGAAAAATACATATTTATTTAACAAAACATCATCTGAAAGAGATGAGTAAAGGTTTACATGTCAAAAATGACTGAAATTGAAAAGTTTTATATCTTTATATATGCTGATTTCAAAAATGATGTGTCACACAGTGACTGGGGGGGGAAAAAGGGCAGGCCACAACGACATATTTTGAAAGTTTGAAGGGAACTATTTCATGTTGCATATCAAATTAAAGGTCTACAGAAGCACAATTCAACCAGGTATGTTATATTTAAATTATATAAAATCTGAAACTGACCAGTCTTATAATAACCAAATAAGTTTCTAAATAATTCATCAGGCAGGAGCTATATACATTTCAGGAGTAAAATAACACATGATAAGGAGTTGACAGTTAGACCTTACAACTTCACCAGTGCCTGAAAATGAAAAACCAGAAAATAAATTATATGGAAAATTTTTTGAAATTTATTAATACTATGCACTTTTAACTTTATTTCAATTTCAAGACAATAATTTATATGTAACTATATAAGTCTTGCATTTATAATTTATTCATACTCCTCCCAGTGTATGATTCCTTGGACCATTGCTTCAGGAAATGGCATTTACTATGTACCTTCCTTTACCTTCAATTCATCACCTAAAGATCCTCTTTTGATACATAGTTTTTAATACATACAGATATTTAAAATTTACGTTTTTGTTTTTAGAAATAAATTACTTACATTTGCCTTGAACTTTGTGTACGGTAATTTAACAGCTTCAGTTTGAGGAAGTGAAAACAGTCGGCCACCACTTGTTAGTCCAGCAAAAACATAAATTTTTATTTCATCTTCATCTTTGGGTGGTGGTCTTTTAAGATTATAAATTTTTCGAACATAATTGAATTCAGATATGTTCCAACAGCATCAGCAAAATTTCCTGTGTAATTTTGGTGGGTTTCTTTTTCCTTTTTAATTTCACAATCTGTGTAAAGAAAAGTAAAATAATGATTAACTTAATTATATTTTTTAGTAGAATTTTAATATCTAAGTAAGATAATTTTCTGTTTAAGTTTGTGAAGAAAATTTTTAAAATTTATTTTAAAATAAAACCTGAATACTTTAACTTCGACTTAGGTCGCGTACATTTGCCACTTTTTTTAAATTTCTACTTCCATGCTCATCAATGTTCTACTGAAGTTACAATATTGGTTGCATTTACAATATTGGTTGCAATTACAAATATTTGCAGAAAATGAAAGCGAATAACCCGTAAACAAACTTACAAAGAATTTGAAAGAATAATAATACGGAACAACGCATTTCGCCATTTGATGATTTGACGTTATCGGTACGTGTTAATTCCTTTGCCGTAAACACATCTTCAACTCGTTGATTCTACTACTATCATCAGTTTTAAAAAACCTTTTGTATCTAAATCTCGGAAGAATAGCGGGTCACTCGATAAAACAATTGACAGCGCGTCACGTGACAAAACACGCTAAACATGGCCGCTTTGAACTGGTACCGTTTTCACACTCACGGGTCTATTTCGATCGCGTTTTATACCGACTTCAATGTGTTTTATTATACGCCCACATTGAAATGTGGTCGTATATTGTCGTCGCGTCCGTCCGTCCGTCGGTCCGGCGTCCACAATTGCTTGTGGACGCTCTAGAGGCTGAAGTTAATATCCGATTGACTTAAAATTTATACACAGTGTTTAAGGTCATGAGACGAAGAAGCCTATTGTTTTTCAGCGATTTCCGATAATAACTACCAGAGTTATGGCCCTTGACTTCAAAAAATCTTGTGGACGCTCTAGAGGCCAAAGTTAATATCCGATTGGCTTTAAATTTATACAGTGTTTAAGGTCATAAGACGAAGAAGCCTTTTGATTTTCAGCGATTTCCGATAATTAGTGCCAGAGTTATGGCCCTTGATCACTTCAAAAAATCTTGTGGTCGCTCTAAAAGCCAAAGTTAATATCCGATTGACTTTAAATTTATACACAGTGTTTAAGGTCATGAGACGAAGAAGCCTATTGATTTTCAGCGATTTCCAATAATTAGTGCCAGAGTTATGGCCCTTGATCACTTCAAAAAATCTTGTGAACGCCCTACAAGCCAAAGTTAATATCCGATTGACTTTAAATTTATACACAGTGTTTAAGGTCATAAGATGAAGAAGAAGCCTATTGATTTGCATCAATTTCCGATAATTAATGCCAGAGTTATGGCCCTTGATCACATCAAACAATCCTGTGGACACTCTAGAGGCCAAAGTTAATATCCGACTTTAAATTTACACACACTGTTTAAGGTCCTGAGAGGAAGAAGCCTACTGATTTTCATCAATTTCAAATAATTACTTCCAGAGTTATCTCCCTTGATCACTTCATAAAACCTTGTTGCGCTGTAGATGCCAAACTTATCATCCGATTGACTTCAGATTGATACACAGAGTTTAAGGTGATGAAACGAACAAGTATTTTGATTTTCAATGAATTTTGATAACTGAACAGCTAAATCCATGATATTAAATGTTTCCTATACTAATTGTTAGCGTGGGGCAAAACTTTATAAAAAGCAAACAAATTATCATGATTTTCTGATAATTACATAATGAGTTGTTACTCAGATTTTAGTGCATTACAAATGTTTCATTACCAAAAAAAAGTAAAAATATGCGACAACCCTTGTTGACTGCCCGGACGATTTAGCTGCTGTGGGCGTATGTTTCGTTGCCTGGCAACCTATCTTTATTTAATTCAGTGTATATAAATTAAATAGACATTATAAAATACATATCTCTTCAAAAAAAATTCCACCCGCGGCACCAAATCTGTAAAATTTCACTTTGCAATCTTTAACTCGTCAATTTGTCGTCTGCTATAGAATCAATTACAGCAAGGGAAGTTGTGGTGTCTTGCGGGAATCCTCGTCTGATTGGCTGCCAAATATGATCTCATTCTGACGTAAAATGAGAAAACCCAAGCTATTTTTAGGTGACCACTCAACGAAAAGTCGTTATGTAATTTAACGTTGTGGTATTTACACTGAACGAATCGGCCCGAGTTTCCAAGCGTATTCCGTGTCACCAATAAATACCAAACAGACATGTTTGGTATCATTAAAACGTATATTCTATTAATACAGTATGCAAAATTTAGATGATTCTATTTGTATTTGAGGTAGCTTTAGGCAATTGTATTCAGACAACTTTTTGTCAAAATACCGTCACGTCATTTGGTAATGCTAGTATTAGGAATCAACTGATCAAAATATGCGGAAGCTGGAGGCAACTTTGAACCATCTCCGGCCCCATCTATCATAGATTCTATGTCAATCTGACCTACATTTGGAAAATTTGTCGGTTCTTGTTTTGCCGAAAAACGTTTGATAATTACCTTGCGAGTTATCTGACTCCATTCAAGATCGTCCCTATTTAATACGTCCTCAAAGTCATCATTTTCGCTGCTAGAACCCCCAGACGAATCGTATTTCAGTCCTTGTTCAATTTCAATGTCACTTTCATCATCAAAATTATCATCCAATTCAGTCATTTATTACCTCTTTTTGCTTCAATTCGGCACATTCAACGTCATAAGCATCGAATCCATCAAAATCGACGTCTGAATTCGATGACGCCATTTTGAATACTGCTATGTTTACTGTACACTCCAGTTGTTGTTAGTTACGTGAGAGTTTTGTTACGAGTGGAAAATGACCAAGTTTTACCGACCGTCATTTCGGGCGACATCGGGCGCTTCCGTAATGAGAGGGTTAAGGTATTAAAAACGTTGAAAGTCTTGTTAGCTATTGGTTGTTAATCACACTATTCACTAGTCATAATTTTGAACAGAAATTCGCTTCCATTTAAGCAGTGTTTAGTGGGATTAGCTCTGATCAAACAAAACACTGCAGGGTATATTATGACCATCTACAAACTTATTGAATGTTGCAAACCTACAATTTATGATTTTTGTTCAATCAACTTTTCATTTTGATCAGCAATGATGTTGAACAATTCCTTCACCTGACTAGAAAGTGAAGATAAAAATATTTACTATTCTCGAGTCTGAGCTGTCAAAGTGAAAATATATATATCAATAGATGTAGGAAGTTGAAACCTTAAAAATAAAGGTTAAAAATGCCTTTAAAAAGTACCATTGTTTAATTGTCTACATGTTTCGTCTGAGCTTGTCAAGACATACAATAACCGTGACGTCATGGAAGAATAAACATACAATAATATAATCATAAAGAAGTAGATTACCATAATATTGTAATTATTTTAATATCTTTAATTTGGGTTTAAATTTGTCAATGAAATATTGTTCTTTCAATCTCATTTTCGTGGGGTCTGAATACAGCATCTTTAAATATATTTTGAATTCAACTTTACCACAGATATCAAAGTGCTCACTTTAAGTGATTTTCCTTAAATTTGGTTCCCTGATACATGTATATTGTCTATGAACCGTTAGTCTGTTTTGTAACTTGTTAGTGCAACAAATCTACAGTTTGGCACAGCCACTTTATTTTATGACATACAATACATGGCAGAGTTCAATTTAAGCGGTATCGCATCGCAAAAAGTGACACAAATCGCAGTAAAAGCGATAGAATTATTTTATTCATTAGCCAAAAATTGCTTTCAAACTTGTGAAGTGCGATTCATTACATTTTGGATGAATGTGGAGAAAAATTAGGCCTACGAAAAAATCAATTTATAAATGCAGGACTAACTTGTTAAATATTCCAAGTTGTGGTCATGATTAATTTGAACCAGTTTTTATTTCAATATATCAGATAACGATATGTGCAGACTCCGTTTTTAATCACACGTGTTTATAAAATGTTACTAAAAATAGAATAGTATGATTGGTTAACTTAACTGGAAACTAAAAGTAGACATCTCGCGAGACGCGTGAAAAGCACTCGGCAAACCTCGAAAAATTTCGGACAATCTAAACTCAGCTGTATGATTTCCGACATATTGGAACTACTTTAACCCTTTAGAGCCTAAACCATGAAGGAGGTCTTCAAAAATTCACAAATTGTTTTTTTCATGATGCCTGGGGTGTGAATAAACCTAATCCACAAAAGAAAAATTCATCAGAAATCATTTCCCAAATTTTGGACAGGTATCGATTTTGATACCATAGGCTTTAGAGAAAGATGACTAGTGGATAAGGCGCTGGTTCGCTAACCTGGAGGTCGGGTGTTCGATCCCTGCATTGGCCGAGAAAGTTCATCTCGATTGTCCGACGTGATTTCCCCCTTGTCAGTGATGCAGAAGGACAGCCTGACAAGGACAGCTGCCTAGTCCTTCGGGTGGTACGGAAAACCGAGGTCCTGTGTACACATTGGCGTGCACGTAAAAGATCCCTTGGCAGTTGGAATTCGATATGAGTAGGCCGTAGCGGCGCTGCCCGGGCAAAATTTTCTCATAGCACGCTGTATGGCGTATGCCCGTCTTCCATTAGCCCAGGTTAGGTGCAAAAGAGTAGGACGTTAAACCCCATTTCATTTCATTTCATTTCTCAACTGAGAAATATATCGGAAAACTCAGGTTTGATATCATATTTATTTGTGATAAGCTAAAAAAACAAATTTCTATCTTTGTTCAGACATAAATTTACATTACATTGACAGTTGGGATGGAAATGTTGGAATTTATTTTTGAAGAAGATCAGGTATATTTGACAGATAATATGCCTGCGGTAGCAAATTTAATACCACATTTTTTCACCACACACTGAACGATTAAGTTTGCAATTGAATATACTGTGAACTGTTATTAAGTTTCTCTGTATTCTTATATACATGAATAATATATTAATTTGGGGTAAACTTCCCTATTTTGTTGAATAATACTCAAATTTCCCTGGTCAAAAAATTTAAATTTCTCAATCGTGGGAGCTACCATCTTTGAAAGTACAAGTGAACCCCATGTACTCAATATAGCAGTACTGTATGGTACTATATTAGATACCATAGGCGTTCTCGTCATGAAAAACCGGGTGATAGATTATTTGTTCAAAATTTAGTTTATTAATTAGTTAAGTTAATTAGTGGTATCAAATCTGATACCGCCGGCGCTAAAGGGTTAAAGGTCCGGATGAAACATGGCTGCGCCCATTCCGTATACAAATTGGCGACCTATTTGGCTAGCGACCTATTCGACCGATCCACCTGACGAAATTACACTTCTATTCTGGGCTAAAGGAATGGATAAAAAATAATATATTCTACCTTCATTTGATAGACATGACGTTGGATTTTATTGGTTGATAAATAGATGAGTTAAATAGGTTTCCAACGAACAGGTTGCAGCTCGATCGGTCGAATAGGTCGCTAGTCGAATAGGTTCCCAATTTGTGTAATAGCGTCAAGTTTTCTATGTTAAATTAAACCTGTAGCCGCATCGCAAATGTATATCACTTACTGTCATACAGCCGAGGCTAGATGTAGTTACGGAATCTGCCGAGATTTGCCGAGTGGCGTGAAACGATGGCATATTCACAGGTTGATAATATTTTGAAGGCGGTTAGGGGGATGGTTTTAAATTTAGAAATAAACAAGCAAAGCCACGTCTACAAATATTTCGACTGGAATGCTGTAACTAAAAGTACATGTAGTTTTGTTTTAGACGATTAGTGCGTCCGGCATCGTGGAGAGAGAGTTACTGATTATTTTTTTTTTTTTTTTGGAGATGTCAGGGTTTTTTTTACCTTCATCCGCACATAAGCTGAAGCAGGGTATACAACGGTCAACGAAGGCGGAAAAAGAATCTACTTATACCCCGAAAAATAAGAATTGCAAATTTTTGTGATTAGGCTACGTTTTACTGCTCCCCAAATCTGAGCAAATGCTATTCAAATTTTGAATTGATTAGCCAAAATGTGAATCTGTCACAAAAATTTGCTACTCCTTGGTTTTAGACTAAATTGAACCCTGATACATGGGTTACTTTACAGTTCATACTTTCATTGACAAAAATAAATGATTTACCTTCAATTAAATATCTACACGTGCTGCAATTATCCGGTCCACATTTTACATCTTCCTTAATTGGAAGTTAATTGTGATTTAGGGTTTTTTGGTTGTCTTTTTGAGGGGATAAACGCTAGTGTATTAAGTTTTTTCATTTTTAAAAGCCCGCATTTTCATGTGGACGTATATTGTTATCGCCCCTGTTCGTCCGTCCACAATTGTTTGTAAACAGTCACATATAAATAAATTTAAATTCAATCGTATATATTAACTTTGGCCTCTAGAGCGTCCACAGGATTTTTTGATGTGATCAAGGGCCATAACTCTGGCACTAATTATCGGAAATTGATACAAATCAATAGGCTTCTTATGACCTTAAACACTGTGTATAAATTTAAAGTCAATTGGATATTGACTTTGGCTTTTAGAGCGTCCACAAGATTTTTTGAAGTGATCAAGGGAGATAACTCTGGCACTAATTATCGAAAATCGCTGAAAATCAATAGGCTTCTTCGTCTCATGACCTTAAACACTGTGTATAAATTTAAAGTAAATCGGATATTAACTTTGGCCTCTAGAGCGTCCACAAGACTTTTTGAAGTCGTCAAGGGCCATAACTCTGGTAGTTATTATCGGAAATCGCTGAAAAACAATAGACTTCTTCGTCTCATGACCTTAAACACTGTGTATAAATTTAAAGTCAATGGGATATTAACTTTGGCCTCTAGAGCGTCCACAGGATTTTTTGATGTGATCAAGGGCCATAATTCTGACACTAATTATCGGAAATTGATGCAAATCAATAGGCTTCTTATGACCTTAAACACTGTGTATAAATTTGAAGTCAATTGGATATTAACTTTGGCTTTTAGAGCGTCCACAAGATTTTTTGAAGTGATCAAGGGAGATAACTCTGGCACTAATTATGGAAAATCGCTGAAAAACAATAGGCTTCTTCGTCTCATGACCTTAAACACTGTGTATAAATTTAAAGTCAATCGGATATTAACTTTGGCCTCTAGAGCGTCCACAGGATTTTTTGATGTGATCAAGGGCCATAACTCTGGCACTAATTATCGGAAATTGATGCAAATCAATAGGCTTCTTATGACCTTAAACACTGTGTATAAATTTAAAGTCAATCGGATATTAACTTTGGCTTTTAGAGCGTCCACAAGATTTTTTGAAGTGATCAAGGGAGATAACTCTGGCACTAATTATTGAAAATCGCTGAAAATCAATAGGCTTCTTCGTCTCATGACCTTAAACACTGTGTATAAATTTAAAGTCAATCGGATATTAACTTTGGCTTTTAGAGCGTCCACAAGATTTTTTGAAGTGATCAAGGAAGATAACTCTGGTAGTTATTATCGGAAATCGCTGAAAAACAATAGGCTTCTTCGTCTTATGACCTTAAACACTGTGTATAAATTTAAAGTCAATCGGATATTAACTTAAGCCTCTAGAGCGTCCACAAGCAATTGTGGACGCCCGACCGACGGACGGGGGCGATGACAATATACGACCACATTTCAATGTGGGTGTATAAAAATGATATATCATGGTTGTGGACCCTGTATAGGTCACAATTTTAATTCAATTTTGATGAGGAAGGTTGAGTTATAATTTCGTGAAAATCGTACCAAAATTGCCGGACGAAATGGTCGCCATTTGTACGCGAATAGTGTAAAAATATGGTATATCATGGTTGTGGACTCTCTACAGGTCACAATTCTTATCCGATTTTGGCGAAAAGTCACATTTCTAGGTTGTCTACCGTCAAACCATAATCATTGTCGGCTTCGAATTTCATGAATATAAGACTGGAAGTGACCAACTAAATGGCTGCTCCCAATACAGTATGAAATACAGGACTTAATGATGTAGGAAAAATCACTTTCGGTATTGCTTGTTCTCTGTCCATCTCTCG
Source organism: Patella caerulea (assembly GCA_036850965.1). Lineage (NCBI taxonomy): Eukaryota > Metazoa > Mollusca > Gastropoda > Patellidae > Patella > Patella caerulea. The sequence continues at coordinate 38,911,302 of JAZGQO010000001.1, read as the reverse complement.
AAAATGTGGGCATATCCTGCCTGGCAGTGCCAGCCTATCTTTTAGCTTGTGAACAGTGTAGAGGTCACAATTTTGAACCGATTTGGATGAAACTTGAAATGCATGTTTATAACCCAAAGATCTTGGTTCCTTTAGATATTTGCGTCAATCGAATCGTAACTTCCTGAATTATGGCCCCTGATTGTCCGAAAAATCGCCCTTTTTAGCTTGTGGTCAAAATTGTTATCCGATTTAATAAACCGTTTGATTATATCACCGTTCCATGGTTATGAAGGTTGAGTTTGAATTTCGTGAAAATCGGACCAAAATTGACAGACAAATTGGCCGCCGTTTGTACGCGAATAGTGTGAAAGTATGTTATATCAAGGTTGTGGACCTTATAGAGGTCACAATTTTGAACATATGTTGATGAAACTTGACATGTATGTTTATAACCCAAAGATTTTAGTTCCTTTCGATATTTGCACCCATCAGATCGTAACTTCCTGAATTATGGCCAATGATTGTCCGAAAAATTGCCCTTTTTAGCTTGTGGTCCCTCTGGAGGTCAAAATTGTTATCCGATTTAAAAAAATGTTTGATTATATCACCATTCAATGGTTATGAAGGTTGAGTTTGAATTTTGTGAAAAACGGACTAAAATTGACGGACAAAATGGCTGCCGTTTGTACGCTAATAGTGTGAAAAGATGTTATATAAAGGTTGTGGGCCTTATAGAGGTCACAATTTTGAACCGATTTTGATGATACTTGACATGTATGTTTATAACCCAAAGATCTTGGTTCCTTTCGATATTTGCTACCATTGGATCATAACTTCCTGAATTATGTCCCCGGATTGTCCGAAAAATCGCTTTTGTTAGCTTTTGGTCCCTCTGGAGGTCAAAATTATTATCCAATTTAAGGGCAAGGTAAAGTGACACCATTTTGTCACAACACCTGAAATGGGGGGTTCTCAAAAAGGGACTTAACACAAGCTTTAATGCTGATATGTTGGTTAGTGATGTGCGGTTTTTCGGTTTAACCGTACGGTATCGGTTTTTACAAATAAACCGAAAACCGAACCGTTAAAAAATAAAATAACCGTGCGTTTCGGTTTTTTCCCAAATTCCTAATTTTTATGTAGCCGTATTTCGTTTACTTAATAATTCCAAAATTTTAATGTAGCCACCACTTCCGTTTTTATTTTCGATCATCCAGAGCCCGTATGTATAGAATAATAGAGTGTTTAATCAGTCTGGTTGGCTTAGACTATTTATTTTCTCAATTCGGTACGGTTTACAATCCAAAATTTTATGCAACCCGAAGCCGGTTGTCAATATCGAACGATGGCTTCCTCTAAAAAGTAAAATGCCTCCATGGCTTGCTCAATATGTATGAAAGATTAGATGACACAAAATGTAGATTTAATCTTTGTAAAAAATCTATTTCTGCTGCATAAATTATAAGAATATAATTTAACAATTTTGAGTCAGGTTTAGAACAACATTTGAACAATACCCGAAAACGGCAATTGCGTAAGTTTTGTTTTTAAGTTTATAATTTATAAACAAGAAATAAAAGACCACATGTTTCGATTTGTTGGATTGGTATTATTTTGTTATGCAAATTTATTTTGGTATTTTTTTTACAGTAGAATCTAACTTTATTGTTACTGATATTATGTCGTTATATTAATTTATTATTATGCCTATGGCGTTGTGTGTGTCAGATCTTTTTTTTCTTTTACAGTAACTTTGTTATTACTATCAGTCATAATGAAAGTCATATAACAGTAAAAAAAAAAAACTTGTTGTTTACTATTTACATCAATATTTTTGATATTTTTTCTGGCTTTCAAGTATTCCTGTAAAATAACCATAAATCAATACATACATGACACAGTGTTTAAATGAATAAAAAAAACGAAAACCGAAACCAAGGTTTTTTGCCTCAGAAAAACCGAAACAGAAAGAAAATTTAAAAACCGCACATCACTAATGTTGGTATCTACATGTGCCTGAGATGATACAGAACAATAAAAAATGGATGGAAATCCAAAAGGATAACTTTGAAATAAAATATTTACCAAATAATAAGGGAAATTCCTAAGTCAGGGCTGCACAGCTACAAGCTTTATAAAAAAGTACACAGGAAAACTAAACCGGCCAAAAGTTGCTCAGATAATCAAACTTCAACCATCAAGACTTGAAATCTGAAAAAAAATTATCAAAACTTAGTTATAGGACCTCAAAGTTTTCAAATATTTTAACAAAAGGCCATTTTGTTTCATGCACTACTTTCTCTGCAGATGTATGGTGTACCACTAGTGGCACAGTGAATAGCAATATAGGCCCTATGATATGAGTTTCACAAAGATGAATGTGAGGCATTTATCAGTGTCCTACATTGTACAAATAGCCTTCATATTCCTGATATAACATCTAATTGCAATAGAAGCAGCCTTTTTTGGGGGTGTGTGTGTGGGGGGGGATTTTCATGAATTTGATAAATGTATTTTTGTGAGGGACAGAGAGACAGAGAGGTTTAATGGCTTTTGGATACAAACTAGGGGCTAACTCATGGTTTAAATTTATTTCAATAATTTGATAACACCTAGGGGGTTTTAGCAGTAGGAAGACTGGGAAAAAACCCATTAGGTTGTACAGGTGACCTTATTACCTGTCACATGCAAGCAGAGAACTTAAACTATGCGACTTGACTCAATGACAGACCTTGTGATCAAATGTGCACATGTTAATCTTTCGGATACCCAATTTACTTAAAAAGAAAAAAAAAAATGGGGTTTAACATCCACTCGACACAAACTAGGTCATTTTGGGACTAACATATGGTTTAATTTTATTTCAATAATTCACTTGCCCATAGGGGTCTTTAGCAGTGGGAAGAAACTGGAGGACCCGGAGAAAACCCACGAGGTTGGACAGGTGACCCTACTCGTCACGTACAACTGGGGGTTCAAAACCAAGCTACATGTAGTTGACTCAATGACAGGCTTTATGACACAGCACGCACATGCTATCCATTCGGCCATCCCCTTACTCAAAAAGCATTCATCTAGTAATGTACAGGTATGTACATCAAATGGAATAATCCACATTATTTACAATTTGTTATACGCACCTATTATCAAGGTCAACAAATCCTAAATTATATCTCAGTTCCTGGCATTCATTAGACAAGTATTCCTATATTTCTGAAAAATAATGTAAAGGTGTATTTTTCAATTCATTTTCTAAATCCAACACATACAAAAATTCTATAATCAAACATCAATATACATGTACATGTGTAAAGCATTCAGCATTATTTGCAAACTTCCAATTGGAGGTGATATCAGATGTTCTAGTTAATTGGATGCTGACAGAAATGAATCACATCCATTCAAAGATGTACAATGTACATGTCTTCTAGAAGGGTTAGTATGTTGCACCCTGCCCATGCACAACACTCATCATGTTGCAAAAGTGTAACTTTACTGTCAAGAGAGAGAGAAATGGGGTTTAACGTCCACTCGACACAAACTAGGTCATTTTGGGACCAACATATGGTTTCAACTTTTATTTCAATAATTCGATGAGCGTAGGGGTCTTTAGCAGTGGAAGGAAACCGCAGTGCCCGGAGGAAACCCACGACGTTGAGAAGGCGCCTCTATCTCCATGCCACATATGCTCTCACCAGGGATCGAAACCACAGCCGCAAGCCAGAGGTGACCGGCCAGCTAGAGGTCGAAGCGCGGCACTCTAGACCACTAGGCCATCCCTTTACTGTCAAGATAGGAAATTGTTTTTATTGGCATGATGGTTGCTTTAGGCATGCTAGATTTAAAAAAAGACAGCCACCATGGTAGATACATTTGCCATCAGTTTGGAGGATTTTAAATCCACACATTTTCACATATTTTATTTGAATAGGAATGTTTGGTTTGGAGGGGGGGGTTGTTCATATTCTTATCTGGAGACCAAATGTACAATAAATACTATCATTGTAGCCTGGAATAACCAGACGCTAGAGATTGCCATTCAATTGAGACATCTGGCATATTTCGCAAAACAGAATTGATTTGAAATTTTAGTAAATCAGTTTATATACATTCATATTGCATTATTATATACGGTGTTACCCATTTGTGTCAATTTCTAAGTCTCAAATATTTATCTCCTGTAATTAAGGCAACACGCCTGCCATAATCTGCGTAGATTATCGTGTAGAATTCTGTATAAAAAAAGAATAAAAATGTACCAGTGGTTATATCAATGAAGAGTTTATATGAAACAAATCTTAAATAAACGACACATATTTATATAAGAATTTTAAACATGAAAACCCCTACAAACCATGTCTTAAAAGTATACCTAAGCCACAGAAAATAATTTAGACCTAATTAATTAGTAATAATATAGGCTAAAACATGATAATTTTAACATACACAAAACCCACAAAATGTAGCACTAGAAGAAATTGAAATTATCAAACAATTAATTTTCAAGTTGACAATATGAATAAACCTAATGCAAAGGTTTAATTTCAAAAAGCTCAGTTAAATGATTAGTCAAATAAACTGAAGACTGTCGTCTTTGGCACGTGCTACCTATGGCGTTCCGTAGTCCCAAACTAAATACAGGACAAGCCATTAAAAACTATTATATTCTCAAATGGATATCACCACAATATAAGTTGCAATGCAAGAATGCAGTGTGTACTTACCAATATGAAAATAAAATTTATTCAACGAATTTGAAGTCACTTGACGACGAAACCACATGTACAAACTTTTTTGACAGTTCATTCCACCCTTCGAAAAAAAAAACAGTTCTCCAGAGATCGGCTATATGATTACAAGTGACATCCATGCAACATGATGCTACAGTACCTTTCAATTTTTCTCCTTACAAATCATTTCTCTCAAAATATTCACAAAATAAAGTTTTTAATGACATCTTCTGGAAGTGCTGCAGCGAATGGCAATAGTCCGATGCAGCCAATGTGAATTCCCAAAGTTACACTTCATCATCAAATTGTAATAGAGGCAACATACTCTTACTGATATGTCAAACATTATAACACATAATATGAATTCGGCACTCGGCGGAATTTGAAATCTCGCGCGGAAAAATACGGAAAAGCCGATTTTTTTCTGATATTAAATAAAATCTCAACAAAACTTTGTATTTATCAATTTATCCAAGTATTTCAACTTTCTATTCATGAAAAAATCGAAAATATTAAGGATATCGCGTGGTTTTATTACTTTTACTATTCAGTAGAGGCTTCTTTTATTTCATTTTGTAATATGAATTTACTCGAGATGAAAACCTGTCTTCCGAATCCATTTATCCCTCATAATACAATAATTGTTTAGTTGAATTCAATAATGATATATATTCTTTATTTCTTTATATAGTAATTTTATAAAAGTAAAAATCGTTTCATTTATCTATGCTTCTTTTTATACGCCCACATTTTCATGTGGACGTATTATGTCGTCGCCCCTGTCCGTCCGTCCGTCCACAATTTGTTTGTGGACTCTCTACAGGTCACAATTCTTATCCGATTTTGACGAAACTTGAAATATAGGTTTATCCCCAAAAGATCTCGGTTCCTTTCGATATTGGCATGTATCGGATCAAAACTTCATGGATTATGGCCCCTGATTGTACGAAAAATCACGTTTTTAGCTTGTGGACCTTATAGAGGTCACAATTTTGAACCGATTTTGATGAAACTTGACATGCATGTTTGTAACCCAAAGATCTTGGTTCCTTTCGATATTTGCAGCTATCGGAATGTAATTTCCTGAATTATGGCCCCTGATTGTCCGAAAAATCACCCTTTTTAGCTTGTGGTCCCTCTGGAGGTCACAATTATTATTCGATTTAAAAAACCGTTTGATTATATCACCGTTACACCCTAAGGAAGGTTGAGTTCGAATTTCGGGAAAATCGGACGAAAATTGCCATACAAAATGGCCGCCGTTAGTACGCGAATAGTGTTAAAAAATGGTATATCAAGGTTGTGGACCCTGTGGAGGTCACAATTTTGATTCGATTTTGATGAAACTTGAAATTCATGGTTATAACCCAAAGATCTCGCTTCCTTTCGATATTTGCACATATCGGATCGTAACTTCCTGAATTATGGCCCCTGATTATACGCAAAATCGCCTTTTTTTTAGCTTGGAGGTCACAATTATTATTCGATTTAAAAAAACGTTTGATTATATCACCGTTACACCCTAAGAAAGGTTGAGTTCGAATTTCGGGAAAATCGGACGAAAATTGCCATACAAAATGGCCGCCGTTTGTACGCGAATACTGTTAAAAAATGGTATATCAAGGTTGTGGACCCTGTGGCGGTCACAAATTTGTGATGAAACTTGAAATTCAAGGTTATAACCCAAAGATCTTGCTTCTTTTCGATATTTGCGCATATCGGATCGTAACTTCCTGAATTATGGCCCCTGATTATACGCAAAATCGCCTTTTTTTTTTAGCTTGGAGGTCACAATTATTATTCGATTTAAAAAAACGTTTGATTATATTACCGTTACACCGTAAGGAAGGTTGAGTTCGAATTTCGGGAAAATCAGACCAAAATTGTCATACAAAATGGCCACCGTTTGTACGTGAATACTGTTAAAAAATGGTATATCAAGGTTGTGGACCCTGTAAAGGTCACAATTTTAATTCGATTTTGATGAAACTTGAAATGCATGGTTATAACCCAAAGATCTTGGTTCCTTTCGGTATTTGCGCATATCGGATCGTAACTTCCTGAATTATTCGAATTTCGTGAAAATGGTACCAAAATTGCCGGACGAAATGGTCGCCGTTTGTACGCGAATAGTGTAAAGATATGGTATATCATGGTTGTTGACTCTGTACAGGTCACAATTCTTATCCGATTTTGACGAAAAGTCACATTTCTAGGTTGTGTACCGTCACACCATAATCATTGTCGACTTCGAATTTCATGAATATCAGACTGGAACTGACCAACAAAATGGCTGCTCCCAATACAGTATGAAATACAGGACTTAATGATGTAGGAAAAATCACTTTCCATATTGTTTGTTCTCTATCTCTCGAAAATGTGGGCGTATCCTGCCTGGCAGTGCCAGCCTATCTTTTATTGCTGGGTTCGTGGCTCGTGTTTATCCGCTTTAACCACGTGATATCACAAGTCTAGTGCATCCAGCCTTTATTCCCGTAACGAAGCTTGTCTGGATACATTGCGACTACAACAAGCAGACGAGCGAAATCATAAGGGCGTCGTCTGCTTAAAAAATGAAACGTGCCCGCAGGGTTATAAGCCTTTCTGCCGTCAATACATGAAGGACATGACAATTCCCTGCAGCGTAGATTTCTGACGCGTTGATAAAATTAAAGACCACATTAATGCCAAAAAGCATCAAGCTACACAAAAAAAGTCAGCGAGTGGCCGGCACAGAAAAGACGGCTTCGCTAGGCAGGCATTACTTCTTCAAACTTCAATGGTGATGTGGAAGGAAGATGTGAATTTCCAGTAAATATAATGTGTTAAAATGGAAGAAAAGTTAGTCATGGACAATTATTTGAATTGAAAATAAGTCAATTCATAAAATTTGTTATCATTAGTTTAAAATGACCAGTTTTATATTTTGAGATAGTTTATTTTATCCAGAAAAAAACGGAATATGGTCAGCTTTGAAATCGAAAATAACGGAATTTACAATTTTCTGAAACGGAAAATCATCACGCCTACATTCAGTAATGGATTCGACAGTGACAGTGTATAGAAACGATTGACTCGGACAGGAGGGGGGTTTCCCTTGGCCAGAGGGGGGCCTTTTGTCAAGCGTGGGGGCCCTTTTGTCTGCTTTTAGGGTCCCCCTAACTTTTAGCATTTTTCTTTATAAAACACTTTTGGACGACACTTCGTGAATAATTTGATTGCTTGATACGTTTGAAAAAAATGAATGTGTGATTAATTAATGTGTCATCTATTTATTTTGGGATTTCGGCGGGGGACATCAGCCTCACTGTTGGCTTGTTAATATTAAATTTGTTTGTATTTCAGTTGGTGTTATTTATGCCTGCTTTGTGCCGTAAAATGAATGTTCCGTACTGTATTGTAAAGGGCAAATCCCGACTGGGACGAGTTGTACACAAAAAAACAGCTACATGCTTGGCTATTCCTTCAGTGAATTCGTAAGTATTTCAGTAAAATTAAAGTATAATTGAAAGTAGGTTTGTCAAGTCATCAATCTGATAGTAACAGGTTTTTTTTTCTTTAATTTTTCAAAGTTCAGTATTTTGTTTTACTTGTCGTACCACACCAGGATATATGAGAGATTAGCCCATCAAATGGTCTGTTTTGTCAAATTTGTGTTGTCATGCGCACAACTGTGTAGCAAAAGTTGCATTTTAAGATGCTTGTATGACCCACTGACCCGCTTTAGAAAATGACATATTGGGCTGTGATGAAACTCTTAATCCTTATAGTTCAATTTGTTTAGTTACATAAATCCCCATACTTCAGCTTTTCAGGTAGAAATCGTGGAATAAGCTTTATTTTGTAGGTCTTGATGCTTGATGTTTCATTACAAAAAAAAACACTGTTATTTTTTCTTAGGTCTTCATAGTGTTGGAGGCCATTAATTTAGGGCAGCCATTTTGCGATGATATTCCAACTTATGTTTTATATTTTCACCTTATGTCATCGACATATCAACTGTGAATTGGCATTGGCAATGTATTAATAGTGGCAAGGTTCATGACTATATTTCAGATTGTTTTCCATCATTTCATGATTTCTACCCGAAAAGTTGCCTGATTTACATTAAACATCTGACAAATAGCTCAATTTTGTATGCCTTGTATTTAAGATAGATTAATGGATTTACAGTAGAATCTGCATTAAGCAGCCACTCATGGGAAATTTTAGGATTGACCGCTTAACGGGAGTGGCCTCTTAATAAAATCTTGAGTTTTTATTGCTGACATCAATTAATATTACGCTTGAATGCATTGGAAGCAAACACCAATGCAATACTTCACTTGCATCGGTAAATTTGGCCGTCGCTGAATCTCGAACCTAACTTCTGTAAACTTGTCATTTCGTACCAACCTTCAACACAACTGTCTATCATTGTGATGTATTCGATAATGTTTATCCATTTCTTTGAAGAAAATCGATGAATTAATTTTATTTTAACAAAGAAGCACACGAACCAAAAAACATCGCTGATTTAGCTACCGAATCACAGGGGGTGTAACTCTGTATGTAATATTACAGGTTGCGCTAAAACGTCTATTTAACAACATAGCGGCTTTTAGTCGGTACTTTCAGTTTATTCAATCAGTATCAAATAATGTCCCGTTACGTGTGAAAACAATGATCAGGTTAGTCGTTTAATAAAACAAAAGATTAATTAACAGATAAATCCCAGGTTAATTGGTATTTTCACATTTCTTTTTATCTGATTTGTGGGAGTCCAGTTAATTGATTACTACTCGCGGGATTAGCGGGGGTGTTACGAAGAACAAGATGGTATCATTCAACAATGGCCGTTGAATGGGCGATTTTTTGTAAAATTCATTTGCAAAATTGTGACCGCTGGCCGCATTAGAGGAGTGACCGTTGAATAAAGAGATAAAACAATAGAATTTTCACGGGGGGGGGGTATTTATTGTGACCGCTTACAAGGAGATGTCGCTGAATAGGAGTGGCTGCTCATACGGATTCTACTGTATTTACTTTTGATAATTGAGGGACAAGTTGTCTTGCTGGTAATTATAAGGCGTGTAAATTACTTGTAGGATAAAGTTACAACAGATCTTTATGTAAAATTAGATTAGTCTTGTGTGCTTTGTTCATCCTGAAATACACTCCAATATATGCCCACATCGTCATGTGGACATATATTGTCGCACTTGGCAAATCTCGACAGATTGCCGAACCTACAGTACAAGGATCGTGCAGGTTTGGCCAAACACGATATTACCGTGTTTTCTATCGTGGAATTACATGATTTACCGAATGAATATAGAGGGACACGATAGCACTGCCTCGGTGTTGAAAACACGGTGTGACCAAGCGTTGAAATAAGCGGCCGGACACGAACAATGTCCATTCGAATTGACCCCCTTTGACGGTTCAAATTGCCTTCCGTATTTATTTTGGCCGTATTTATTTATTCGTACAGTCGTTTCTAAATGCAAGAATTGTGCACGGAAATGCCGCGAAAAGCCGCCATTTGCATTGTTTACATTTCGCTACTCAGTTTGGAAGTAGACAATTTTATAACAATGAATTTCACACTATCTACGCTTGTTTTCATCTACTTGGCACTAGTTTATAGCATTATGGAGAATTATATCTAAGTAAAACGTCGCCTGAAATAATTCTACCGTAATGACACCACATTAGAAAGTGGCTGGAGTGGAAGGGAAATATACACGGCCTGATAGATCGATGCTTAGTAAGTTCGTGTATCTAATCATTTAAAGTTACATTATGGGAGATAAGATAAAGAGATGGCAGTTCTCACTATAATAGATAAAAATAGGTTGCCAGGCAACGAAACATACGCCCACACAGCAGCCAAATCGTCCGGGCAGTCAACAAGAGTTGTCGCATATTAAGGAATTATCAGAAAATCATTAGAATTTGTTTGGTTTTTATAATCAAACGTTTTTTTTTAAATCAGATAATAATTGTGACCTTCACAACCTTTATATAACATATTTTCACACTATTTGCGTACAAACGGCGGCCATTTTGTCTGTCAATTTTGGTCCGATTTTCACGAAATTCGAATTCAACCTTCATAACCATGGAACGGTGATATAATCAAACGTTTTTTTAAATCCGATAACAATTTTGACCTCCAGAGGAACCACAAGCTAAAAAGGGCAATTTTTCGGAAAATCAGGGGCCATAATTCAGGAAGTTACGATCCGATGGGCGCAAATATCGAAAGGAACCAACATCTTTCGGTTATAAACATACATGTCACGTTTCATCCAAATCGGTTCAAAATTGTGACCTCTAAAAGGTCCACAACCTTGATATAACATATTTTCACACTATTCGCGTACAAATGGCGGCCATTTTGTCCGTCAATTTTGGTCCGATTTTCACGAAATTCGAACTCAACCTTCATAATCATGGAACGGTGATATAATCAAACGTTTTTTTAAATCGGATAACAATTTTGACCTCCAGAGGGACCACAAGCTAAAAAGGGCGATTTTTCGGACAATCAGGGGCCATAATTCAGGAAGTTACGATCTGATTGGCGCAACTATCGAAAGGAACCAAGATCTTTGGGTTATAAACATGCATTTCAAGTTTCATCCAAATCGGTTCAAAATTGTGACCTCTACACTGTTCACAACCTTGATATAACATATTTTCACACTATTCGCGTACAAATGGCGGCCATTTTGTCCGTCAATTTTGGTCCGATTTTCACGAAATTCGAACTCAACCTTCATAACCATGGAACGGTGATATAATCAAACGTTTTTTTAAATCCGATAACAATTTTTAACTCCAGAGGGACCACAAGCTAAAAAGGGCAATTTTTCAGACAATCAGGGGCCATAATTCAGGAAGTTACGATCCGATGGGCGCAAATATCGAAAGGAACCAAGATCTTTGGGTTATAAACATACATGTCAAGTTTCATCAAAATCGGTTCAAAATTGTGACCTCTATAAGGTCCACAACCTTGATATAACATATTTTCACACTATTCGCGTACAAACGGCGGCCATTTTGTCCGTCAATTTTGGTCCGATTTTCACGAAATTCGAACTCAACCTTCATAACCATGCAACGGTGATATAATCAAACGGTTTTTTAAATCGGATAACAATTGTGACCTCCAGAGGGACCACAAGTTAAAAAGGGCGATTTTTCGGACAATCAGGTGACATAATTCAGGAAATTACGATCCGATGGGCGCAAATATAGAAAGGAACCAAGATCTTTGGGTTATAAACATACATGTGAAGTTTCATCCAAATCGGTTCAAAATTGTGACCTCTGCGCTGTTCACAAGCTAAAAAACGTGATTTTTCGTACAATCAGGGGCCATAACCCATGAAGTTACAGTCCGATACATGCCAATATCGAAAGGAACCGAGATCTTATGGGGCGACGACAATATACGTCCACATAAAAATGTGGGCGTATAAAAACTAGATAGTGTAAAGGTAATTTGCTGAAAATTTCAGTCAAATTGATCAACTATTAGCCGAGATAAAAGCGTTTGAAATATTCACATAACCTCGGTCATCATTACTCAAATCATTAATATAAACAGCATAGTCTCGATTATCCACTTGATTGATTTAATTATCAACGGCCATTGAGCGGCATACAGGAATTTAAGCCGCCAACATCGAAGGCTAGCCTTCAGAGTTTATTATGGTCTGGATATGCTAATTAATGTCCAATTGATTTAGATAACATTTCAGGCCTAAAGAAAGACCTGTAATAAGCAGATTTTGCTCTTGCATAATGCTATTTTAAATAATTTACAAGACAATTCGACAAAATTAAATAATCAGGTCAGAAAAATATCTCGGATATTACTATAAGTAGGGCTGGGTATCGATAGTGATTTTTACTATCGATAATCGGCAATGAAATGTCGGTCGATAATCGATAGTATCGAAAACTAACTTATTTTCAGGGTCGTCATCAAGACTGGATAGGCCTACAGTGTAAGTTCAAAGTTCAAAACCATACGATAACGAAGTGGCGAAAGATCGTTTGCTCCTGTCTAAGGAGATTTACTTGAAAAACATTAATAAAACTTGTTATATCACGTATATATACGTCAACCCATGTTGTTTATTATTAAAATAATGCATCCGTGGTTCCGAATGAAGAAATATCGTAAATAATTATGTTAAGGGACATAAATGAACTTGTTCCACTTCAAAATATTGCGTAGCCTACGTGCGCGCGAAAATATCAATATGGCGGACAGTTCTGTGTCATTTCGTGTGCCAATAGAGAACCATTATTCGTATAATATGTAAGTAAATCAACAAAAGTTTTGTCGTCCATGTGTGCTATTTATTGTACCCAGTACTCATTACTGAGGCACACGTAGAGAATAGTGAACTGTACAGACGAATTCTGAAGCTTGCAAAGGGAAATAACTCTAATTTTATTTACACATCCGGATATCTCCGATTTAGCGATATTCAACAATAATTTCTTCAAACTAAAGTAACGTTTCAATGCGAGTGAATTGATGAAAACGGCTGTTCAATAGGCACACAATTTTGTTATGTGTTACATTGATACTAGATAGTAATTAAAGTGAGCGGTGTATTATAATTAACTGAAAGAAAACATTGACATTTCAGACGCAAGAAAAATAGACGAAGAGCGATAATCGATAGTAACCCACCGCTATCGATAGTGCTTTTCTGGGCCGCCCAATCGATACTATCGATTTATATCGATATTTTACCCAGCCCTAACTATAATTTGTAGTGTAAATCAGGGTTCAATTTAGTCTAAAACCAATGAGTAGCAAATTTTTGTAACAGATTCACATTTTGGCTAATCAATTCAAAATTTGAATAGCATTTGCTCATATTTGAGGAGCAGTAAAACGTAGCCTACAAATATTTGCAATTCAGATTTCTCGGGGTATAAGTGGATACTTTTTACTGCAATGTCCGGCCTTCATTGTGCACTCCGCTTCGACTTATGTCTGGATGAAGTTAAAAAAAATTGACATCTCTAAGAAAAATTTCAGTTACCGTCTATCCCCGATCGTCTCAATCAAAACTACATGTACTGTACAGTACTTTAAATTGTATTAAAATAAAGCCCAAAAATAGATTGAACCTATAAACAGTCCTACCTTGTTAAAGAATAATCCTATTAATCCTATAATTCACTATTGCCAGTTGAGAAATTGGCAAAAATATCATTTTCAACTTCAAATTCAAACGTTTGAAGATGGCCGTCCATGGAGATGAATGGAAAAACAAGGGAGGTAATCAAGTAACCATTTCTTTAATCACCGTGTGTCACCCTTTCTAATGCCCAAAAAATTTTGCCCATGACCGTATAATAGTGAGTTGACAACCTTTTGAGCAAAAGACATAGAAATAATTATGTTTTGACTTTCTTAGAAAATGTGAAATTGGAACTTTAAGTTAACCAATCGTACAATACTGCGTCATTTTATTCTATTTTTAGTAACATATTTTATAAACATGTGATTAAAATCAGAGTCTGCATTGTCTTCTAGTTATCGAAATATTGAAATAAAAACTGTTTCAAATTAATCACGACCACAACTTGGAATATTAAACAAGTGAAATTAGTCCTGCATTTATAATTATACTCCACATTCATCCAAAATATAATGAATCGCACTTCACAAGTTTGAAAACCATTTTTGGCTAATGAATAAAATAATTCTATCGCTTTTACCGCGATATGAGTCGCTTTTTGCGATGCGATACCGCTTAAATTGAACCCTGTCCCTGGTGTAAATATAGTCCCGATACATTGTATGTGAGACGGGAATTCCAGGTGGCGCTACCTGTCTTTCGCACGCGGCACATTTCTAACTGTGTGATGCACAGGTGTGATATGTGTTTTGAAATTCAATTCAATACGGATATTTTAACATTTGAATTCTACACCTCAATGTTGAACAATTCGATTTAGCACGGAGGTGTGATACCATGATAATTTGCAGAATCCACGTGGCTACGGATGATAGAATTGTAGTTGTACAAAGCTTCGAGTCTCTGAACCAAAGCAGATTCGCCGAATTTCAAGAACTTTTAGGCATTCCGATGTTGACGAAATAAAAAGGTTTATATGAAGCAATGTACATCAATACCTAAACAAACGTGTGTAGTACTACATGTATGGATATGTGTCATACTTACACTATTACTTAGTCTTTGTGTTTGACAATTGAGTGACAGGTTATTTACTGAAGCGACAGGTATGATGAAAAGCTACCTGTTGCAAGCGACAGGTAGCTTTTTTCAAACATTTCGAGGCCTGTAATTGTCCGTCCGAGTTTGGGTAAAACAATTAGCCAAAAATAGTAATTTCATTCGCGAACTCAAGTCAATCGCTGATTATTACTAGACTCGAAAATCCAGGCACAAAAATATCAACTACGGTACCCAAGTCATAGCGAAAATTACTATTTATATCTAGGCCGCGTGCAGATAAAACAATCAATTTTCAGAATCGGCTTTTTTACGCTGGTTATATCAACGACCCGGGTCCTAGTGAAAATATTATTTTTATACGCCCACATTTTCATGTGGACCTATTATGTCGTCGCCCCTGTCCGCCCGGACATCCGTCCGTCCACAATTCACAATTCTCATCTGATTTTGACGAAACTTAAAATATAGGTTTATCCCTATAAGATCTCGGTTCCTTTGTATATTGGCATATTTCGTGTCGGAACTTCATGGATTATTGCCCCTGATTGTACGAAATATCATGTGTTTAGCTTGTGGACCCTATAGAGGTCACAATTTTGATCGATTGCGATGAACAGGAGATGCATGTTTATAACCCCAAAATCTTGGTTCATTTCAAAATTAGCCCTTTTTAGCTTGTGGTCCCTCTGGAGGTCACAATTATTATCCAATTTACAAAACCGTTTGATTATATCACCGTTACATGGTAATGAAGATTTGAGGTAAAATTTCGTGAAAATCGGACCAAAATTGACTGAAAAAATAGACGCCGCTTGTACGCAAAGAGTGTAAAAATATGGTATATCATTCAATTTTGATGAAACTTGAAACACATGTTTACAACTTAACAATCTTATATTAGTTCCTTTCGATATTTGTGCATATCAGATTGTAACGTCCTGAATTATGGCCCACCTTTTTATACGCCCACATGGAAATGTGGTCGTATATTGCCGTCGCCCCCGTCCGTCCGTCTGTCGGTCCGTCCGTCCATCGTCCACAATTTCTTGTGAACGCTCTAGAGGCTAAAGTTAATATCCGATTGACTTGAAATTTATACACGGTGTTTAAGGTCGTGAGACGTAGAAGCCTATTGATTTTCAGCGATATCCGATAATTACTACCAGAGTTATGACCCTTGATCACTTTGAAAAATCTTGTGAACGCTCTAGAGGCTATAGTTAATATCTGATTGACTTTAAACTTATACACAGTGTTTAAGGTCATGAGACGAAGAAGCCTATTGATTTTCGGTGATATCTAATTATTACTGCCAGAGTTATGACCCTTGATCACTTTGAAAAATCTTAACGCTTTAGAGGCTAAAGTTAATATCTGATTGACTTTAAATTTATACACGGTGTTTAAGGTTGTGAGACGAAGAAGCCTATTGATTTTCAGCGATATCCGATAATTACTACCAGAGTTATGACCTTTGATCACTTTGAAAAATCTTGTGAATGCTCTAGAGGCTATAGTTAATATCCGATTGACTTTAAATTTATACACAGTGTTTAAGGTCATGAGACGAAGAAGCCTATTGATTTTGGGTGATATCTGATAATTACTGCCAGAGTTATGACCCTTGATCACTTTGAAAAATCTTGTGAACGCTTTAGAGGCTAAAGTTAATATCCGATTGACTTTAAATTTATACACAGTGTTTAAGGGCATGAGACGAAGAAGTCTATTGATTTTCGGTGATATCCGATAATTACTACCAAAGTTATGACCCTTGATCACTTTGAAAATTCTTGTGAACGCTTTAGAGGCGAAAGTTAATATCCGATTGACTTTAAATTTATACACAGTGTTTAAGGGCATGAGACGAAGAAGCCTGTTGATTTTCGGTGATATCCGTTAATTACTGCCCGAGTTATGACCCTGGATCACTTTGAAAAATCTTGTGAACGCTCTAGAGGCTAAAGTTAATATCGGATTGAATTTAAATTTATACAAGGTGTTTAATGTCATGATACAAAGAAGCCTATTGATTTTCATCAATATCCAATAATTACTGCCAGAGTTATGACCCTTGATCACTTTGAAAAATCTAAAGTTAATATCCGATTGACTTAAAATTTATTCACACAATTTACGGTCATGATACAAAATAGCCTATTTATTTTCAGCGATATCCGATAATTACTGGCAGAGTTATGACCCTTGATCACTTTGAAAAATCTTGTGAACGCTTTAAAGGCTAAAGTTAATATCTGATTGACTTTAAATTTATACACAGTGTTTAAGAGCATGAGGCGAAGAAGCCTATTGATTTTCGGTGATATGAGATAATTACTACCAGTGTTATGACCCTTGATCACTTTGAAAAACCCTGTGAATGCTCTAAAGGCTCAAGTTAATATCCAATTGACTTTAAATTTGTACACAGTGTTTAGGGTCATGAGACGAAGAATCCTATTTGATTTTCAGTGATATCTGGCACTTGATCACTTTGAAATATCTTGTGGACAAAGGCCTTGAGACAAACCATCAAAACTATTCTAATCATTTCTGATAATTATTTAATGGGCTGTTATACTCGTAATAAGATTATCATGTGTTGTAAATGTTCTCCTTACTGATAAAAGAAACAAGATGCGACAACCCTTGTTGACTGCCCAGACGACTTAGCTGTTGTGGGCGTATGTTTCGTTGCCTGGCAACCTATCTTTTTTTTTTTTTAGCTTGTGGTCCCTCTGGGGTCAGAATTATTATCCCATTTAAAAAAAAAACTGTTTGATTATATCACTGTTACATGGTAATGAAGGTTGAGGTCGAATTTCGTGAAAATCAGACCAAAATTGACAGCTGTTCTTGTCAGGCCATCTATCCTTCATCACTAACAAGGGGAAACCACGCCAGAAGAACTTTGTCACCCAATGGAGGGATCAAACACCCAACCTCAAGGCTACCGAGCAAGCATTTTACCCACTTAGCAACATGATCCCCAGTCGAATTTGAAGCCTACTGAAATGCACCTTTATAACCCAAAGATCTTAATTCATTTCGATATTTGCACATAGGAAAAATCACTTTCGGTATTGCTTGTTCTCTATCCATCTCTCGAAAATGTGGGTGTATCCTGCCTGGTAGTGCCAGCCTATCTTTTATAGAATCAGGTCAAAATCCAGACTCAAAAATATCAACGACCTGAGTCATAGTGAAAATGATTGTTCACATCAAAAATTTTTGTGGTTGCTCTAGTGCCAAAGTTAATACCCATTTGACTTTTAAATTTATACCTGGGGTTTATACCTGGGTCATGAGATAAGTCGTATTGGTTTTCAGCAATATCCGATAATTACTCAAGAGTTATGGCCCTTGATCACTTCAAAACTTTTATTGATGTTCTATAGGCCAAAGTTAATGAGATTGACTTTATATTTATACAGTGTTAAAGGTCGTCACATGAAGACACCTGTGTTTTCTGATAATTACTGCCAGAGTTATGGCCCTTGTGGACAGTTTGATGTCTTGAGACAAACAAGTATATTGATTTTCAATGAATTTTGATAATTGAACAGCTAAATGGGTCATTCCATAAATGAGGGGGCCAAAGTGGGACATGGGTACTAAAATTTTAAGTAATCTCAATCACTGATAAACTTATACCAATAATAGGAGTAATGTATGCCATTTGCGGGACAGTTAATGATTTCTCATTGTTGAGTTCCAAAAAAAAGTAATGAACGATTTTACATGATAGGTTACGTACAGATTTCTCGTGTAAAGGGACACCAAATTAGACTTTTAATGCTAAATTTCTGTGGATGTATAAGATATATTAATGTGTTTATGATGTATTATTATTCAAATGAGGCACCTTCATAAGAAATCTAAGCAGAAATAGTGAATATTTGTGCCAACACCTCTTGTCAGCCAATGTCGATTACATGGATATTCCCAACTTCTCCATACAAACTTAAAAGTGTCTTTAGATGTTTAAAAAAAAAAGATTTTACAAAATTGTTGAAGTTTGTTTGACCCTAACCCTCGACATGAACTACTGTACTTGAAAATCAGTATTGTATCATGAAAAATCACCAAGGAAAGGTTTAATGTGATCCGGAGTATTGCAGTTTCACGTGTAAAGGGACACCAAATGTTGACGACTTGAATACTAATAATTTAATCAAGCCATATTAAGTAGTATTTCAACTTTAAAACTTGAACAATGAATGAACTTTCAAATATTAAAAAAAAATAAAACTTTCAACAATCAAAATGAGTAGCAGTCTTTGAGAATTGCTTGTGTCCCTTTCAATAGCTTACGTTGTGAACCCGTTTAGCCAAAAAAATAATTAAAAAAGACTTGAAAGAGCAAGGTAACATTTCAAAATTGTCAGCTTGTCACAGGGAAACAAAGAAAATAATGGAGCATTAGTTACATACGTGTATACTAATACAATATCTCGTTAATGATAGGGACACGACATTTTTGGTTTCCCATTTTTATAATAATATTCCGACACTTCAACCATTCTGTCACGTGATCCCCGAATACCAAGGAAGCGATAATTTTCAGGTATCGAAGAATACTATTATTTTAGACTCGGCAATTATAACGTTCAGCATTTATGCACCGTATGCAAGAGGAAAATTCGCGTCACAACGTAATTTCGATCACAACGTAAATACTGGGACACTAAACTTTGATTCGAACTTATTCAGAAAATATCCATTCGCCGGGCCACCGACTGCTTTGGATGTGTGTATCATGTGACCGTAAACCAAACATCTCTCTCTGACGTAATTCACAGGTAATAGACGGCGTTAGCGGTGGCATAAACAAGCACTTCGTAAATTGAACGAGGGACGCAATTTTGAATATCGATAAAGCTAATAAAATTTTTACGGACAATTTTACACTATACATCTGATTACGTATTCGGAATTTGTTATTTATTACAACACCAACGAGATGGAATAGAGATGAAACATTTTGGTTTTATTTTTCAAGTTAATATCGTGGCTAAACTGACAAAAATACAACGTAAATATTGGGGACACAAAAATTTACGTTGTGAGGCGTGAATAAAAATCCTCCGACTGAGATTATTTAACATTTGTTTAGAAATGAAAAATTACCAAACGAAATTTTACATCTTCTGCTGCATGCCTTATGAAAATATTTGGAAATATTAGTATTTTGCTCAACATGGGCTAGTTGTTAAAATGTTAAGTAAAAAATGTCCCCAAAACGTACACAAAATTTCAGGGACACCATGAATTGCAACATAAAAATATTTAACCACAAACCGATTTTCTATGTTTTTATAGAACATAAGTATAAAATAATAAACATATTACATGATGAATTACTTTTTTAAATAATTGGTGATCAGAAAATAGGTATTTTTGCTGCTTTGAGCAATGATATGTATGAATTTTCAATTGGACCCCTCATTTATGGAATGACCCAAATCCATAATACTAGACCTGCATGCAGGAATGACGGGTTTCACTGGTGCCACGTTAACTTTAAACTTATGTCACTTCCGCTCCCATGTTGCCCTTGCCTTGAACCAATGGCACCGATAAACAGATTTCCACATAAACATTGCACACATCAAATAAAAGGGAAACAGAATCAACAAAAATCCAGCACTATCAATTCATTTTATACATTTGTAACATGTAACTGATCCTGATAAAATTACAGTACTTCCGGTGATAATGAAAATGTTCAATTAGTTTCATGAAATCAGAAATGACATAAGATATCATATAGTGAAAATTTTATGTAAATCGAAAAATAATTGCCACTTTTATTGACCAAAAAACTTGGAAAGTGACTTGTAGAAAATCGGCTATTTCTCTGCAACCGTACAAGTTTTTGTGGTATCTGAATGATAGCATGGGTTCATTCTATTAGTTGATGTGAACTAAATATCATAATTTTAAATATATTACAAATCAGACTCATTTGAAAAAAAATATCTCTTTTGAAGGCTAAAAATACAGTTTTTGCCAAAATATAATTACTTCCGGTGATACTGAAAATGTTAAATTAGGTCTATGAAATCATAAATGACGTAAGATATCATATGGTGAAAATTTTATGAAAATCGAATAATAACTGACACTTTTATAGACCAAAATCCTCGAAAAATGACTTGTGGAAAATCGCCATTTCTCTGCAACCGTACAAGTTAGAAACCTTTTTGTGATATCTGTATGATCGCATGGGTTCATTCTATTTGATGAATAGAATCAAATATCATAATTTGAAAAAAAAATAACAAGTACGACCCATTTGAATAAAATATTGTTTTTTAATGCTAAAAATTAAGTTTTGAGCAAATGACGTCATTTCCGGTGGCAGCGTATGAGGTAGAATGGTTTGACCTTGTCCACTATGGCATTAGGCATCCAATGGTGAAAGAAAATTGAAAATCACATAATAATTGATTCTTATACAGCCAAAATAACGTGAAAAGTGACTCATGCAAAATTGACTTTTTCTCGGCAACTGCGCATATTACAAATTAATTTTCACATACATTCTCTTCGTATGGGTTATTGCTACGAGATTGTGAATGTTACGAAGATATGTTTTTTAATATGAAGACGCTGAATGGGTTGTAAATAGCTTATTTTGACACCTTTTTTCACCCTTTAATCCAAATTGCCCGAAAACGAAATCGAAATTAAAAAAACTGAGCGCGATGTTTTGTGCGCCTTTATATGGCACATCTTTTCAGTCATATTAGATTTGAAAAAAATATTTTTTGCTTTCAAAAAGTGGTACCGAACTGTTAAAATTGTAGTTTTTGCTAAATTTAACTCACTTACGGTGCCGACAGGAAACTTTGCCGGTAACAAAAAAAATGACATTTTGGACCATGGAGCATATAAACTGTGTTTTATACAAATCGGACAATAAATAATTTATATAGAACCGATAAACTGAATTAGCCAATAGCGACCAAGGAAAATTATCCAGAAAAAAATGTTCACATTTTTGCCCAAATCAGACGACCCTTCAACCCTTGGTAAAAGGTCATGAAAAAATATTCATTAATAAAAAAGTTTTTTGTCAAAATTTAAATTTTCAAAATTTGGCGCCTTATTTTTCCGAAGATTCGGCGAAATTTAAAACTTTAAAGACCCGTAGCTATGTGCCATGTCTCTGGCTATGTCAAAAACTATCAAACGACAAAATCCAACAATTGTTGTTAATATTACGGCAATATTTCAAAAAACGACAACTTCGGTGATTTCGGACATTTCGCATTGTCGCAGAATGCCGGAAACAGCTTTAATCTCTAAGTCACACCCTCTTTCGCAGTAAACATCAAGACATTGCATCGATCCGACAAGTAGTTCCTGAGATATAAGCAAATTGGAAAAAAAAAAATAATAATAATAAGAATAATAAGAATTTTAACAAAAACAATAGTGTTTCACACAAGCTACGCAGTGTGAAACCCTAATTAAATGTTTCGTATACTAAACGTTAGCATTAAAATCAAACAATTCTAATGATTTTCTGATAATTACTTAATACGCGACAACTCTTGTTGACTGCGCGGACGATTTAGCTGCTAGTGGGTGTATGTTTTGTTGCCTGGCAACCTATTTTGTTCTTTCCTGTGGAAAGCCAACAACTTACATTTTAATCTTTTTTTTCAGTGAAGATAAATCATCATTAAGTAAATTGGTAGAAGCTGTTCGATCCAACTATAATGAGAGATATGATGAGGTATTTGTGTTTTCTTCACGCATCTGTGATACAAATTTCTTCCAAGATAGTTGTTGCTATTATTACAATTTAGTTCTTTCTGGATAAAATGGCAGTGATGAATTCTTTGTAAACCTGAATCTGATGAAGGTTTTTTGAGCTTTTTAACCCTGAGCCATTTTATCCAAATTGTTTGTTTTTTGGGTTGTTTTTTTTTTTTTTGCAGAAATGCTATCTAAAGCTGGGTTAATTTGGGTTTTATGAAAACAAATTTATTTAAAGAAGTTTAGAGGTCAAAGTTAATATCCAATGGACTTTAAATTTATACACAGTGTTTAAGGTCATGAGACGAAGAAGCCTTTTGATTTTCAGCTATTTCCGATTATTAGTGCTCGAGTTATGGCCCTTGATCACCTCAAAAAATCTTGTGGATGGTCTAGAGGACAAAGTTAATATCCGATTGACTTCAAATTTATACACAATGTTTACAGTCATGAGACGAAGACGTCTATGGATTTTCATCGATTTCAAATAATTACTGCCAGAGTTATCTCCATTGATAACTTCAAAAAATCTTGTGACGCTATAGAGGCCAGTTGGGGGGTAAGCAGAGCGATAAGCAATTTGATTAGCAGAGACTTTGGGAAACATAACTCTCCTGCTAATTGAGTTCAAATGTTCAATCCTAGTGTTTACGTGTTTATTAGGTCAATGCCTTTATGGTGTTTGCAGATGAGCATTTTCTTAGGTTAAGCAGAGATAAGCAATTTCATTGGTTGATGCTTTAGGACATTTGTTCTAAATAAGTGAGGGTGATGAAACTTGGTGTATAGTTTCATTACACCAGTACCTTGACTAAGTTCGATAATGAGCATTTTCTGCACAGGCTAAACAGAGCGATAAGCAATTTTATTGGCCTAGACTTTGGAACACATTAACTCTACTTCTAAGTGAGCAAGTATGTTAAAAACTTACGTGAATATCTTGATGGAGTTCGATGAACATTTTCTGCTTACAGTAAGCAGAGATAAGCACAAGGGCAAATTTTATTACCTGTTGTACATAGTCTCAATATAATTAAATTTATTAATGTTGTTGAAACACGAATTACTGTAGTGTAGATACAATGACAATGATGACAAATGTTTTAGAACCCTGAATCTGATGAGGGTTTTTTTAGAGCTTTTTAACACTGAGCCATTTTATCTACTAAAATGTTATGAATTTGATAAGCTATGTGGGGTGATATATGTTGGTAAAAAAAAAAAAAACAGATACAATTCTGTATTGATATTTCAATCTATTTTCATTTCAGATCCGTCGACAATGGGGTGGTGGTGTACTCAGTAAAAGATCTCAAGCCAAACAAGCTAGAATTGAAAGAATTAAAGCTAAAGAATTGGCCCAGAGAATGGGATAAACTATGTTCACTAACACAAATTAAAAAAGAAAAAAAAAGAAAAGAATGTTTCTTGTATTGTTCAAACAGTTATTTACCTCATTGTATTGAAATTGATTTCCCTTCAACATTTAAATATTTAAAGAATTGTTTGGATCATATGGGAAGGAGCATGGGCCACTGTGTATAGCCTACATAGTATAAATTCTATCACGTGTATAAATGATGGCCAAAATTTGATAGGCTATGTTTTCATGATATTCACAAACTTTTCTGGAATTGTAATATCAAAAGGGTTATCGTAAACATTAGAAACAGCAATGACTATTTGCTGCTTTCGGAAGGGGGCAAGGGCAACTGCCAAAAGAGTCGAGGAACAAGGAATGGTGAATATCGATATGGTTCAACCACTCGTCCAATGCTACATGCTATATTTGAAAAACATAGCCTATTTTTCATTTACAAGGTTTACAGAAATGCTTTTAGGTTACTCTATAATGGATGGTTGCACAGAACTGTTATTGTCGTCGTTAAACCAATGCTAAACACCATTTAAAAAAATAATGGGTTGTGTTGAAAAGTGGAGGAGTGGTAACTCAAGAACTGAGTGTTGCGAAATGCTGAAAAGTATATATATGAACGTCATCCCGAGACCTGGAAACTTAACGTTGAATTTGAGAATCGTCTGTTAAAAACTAGCCTGCTTTGGGCAAAAGGGATGGAAGGTCTAATTAACTGTAGAAATGAAATGAAATGGGGATTAACGTCCTACTCTTTTGCACCTAACCTGGGCTAATGGAACTAACTGTAGAACACAGAATAATGTAACTAACTGTAGAACACAGAATAATGTAACAATAGGGTTCAATGCTCCACACAGGAAGTAACTGTGGAGCAGGTCTTAGAACGATTTCGATGGGGTTCGTCTTTTCAGGATCCTAATTATAACCTTCAAATTAGACATAATTTGTATACACCCAGGAACTAGTATATTGATTTTCAATGAATTTATTATTATCCGATTTTAAAAAACGTTTGATTAGATCACTGTTACCCCCGTAATGAACATTGAGTTTGAATTTCGTTAAATGTGGTATATCAAAGCTGTGGATCCTGTATAGATCACAATTTTAATCCGAGATTATAAAACTTGACATGTTATATCAAGGTTCTTTGGGCCCTGTTGAGGTCACAATTTTAATCCGATTTTGATGAAATTCATGTTTATAACCCAAAGATCTTGATTTCTTTGATATTTGTTCATATCGAATTTTAACTCTGTGAATTATGGCCTTTGATTGTAGGAAAACTCACTTTCTTTTTAGCTTGTTCTCTATCCATCTCGTGAAAATGTAGGTGTATCAGGACTAGTGCTGGCACGATAAATCGGTGAATCGATGTATCGCGATTCACCGTCTCACGATACCTGTATTGAATCGCGGGATGCCGAATCGATTTTTCACGATTCTTTTTTGCTTTTTATCAACTATATTATGAACTTTAAAAACTTTAAATTATATCCTCAACCCTAAATTTTAATTGAAACAATGACACTTCGCAAACGATGTCCAGTAGTCTTGACATGTGGGTTACTATAAATAGCGCACAACCGTAATTACCGTTAGTTTCGTAGGTTAAGATTTTCGTTTTGTTTCCGAATTTTAAAGTTTGTAATAAGGCTTAGTTAATAAAACATACATATATTTGAATACATAAAACAACATTTTACTCTCGAATTTTATAAATTTAGAACGTAAATATAATAGATAGTAGCTCTTGTAAAAATCAAAATGGCGGTAAACACAGTCGCAATAACAAATGGGAACATTTTGGGTTTTTAAAGGGTGACACAACGAAAATTGTTTGTAGAATATGCAAAACTATTCTAAAATATTGTGGTAATACAACCAACCTCATCACTCACTTGACAAGACACCATGGTGTCCATAGTGGCGACTGTCTTCTTGTCTAAGTTCGTCTGCTAGGATTAGAGTTTACTACTAGGCCTAGTACTAAATAGTAAATAGGAGGCCGAATCAAGTTTATTTATTTCCTGGTTTTAGTGACTTCATTAAAAGCACAATCACATATTTAATTTGTTGTTTTATTGATAAATCTATGACCTAGTTATGAATCGCGATACATATCGTATCGTGGTACATGAATCGCAATACGTATCGTATCGTGACTGCAGTCGCAATACCCAGCACTAATCAGGACTCAGACTAGTAATTATTTGCCCATTGACTTCAATGTTAAATGCCTGTAACATCACAGGCTGTAGTTTTTTTCTCAACATTCCGTTGCTTCCAATCTTTTTAGGCACAATGGGGACCACATTTGGCAATCTCCTCATCATAAGTTTGTAGGGGGTTGACCGTTTAGATTTTTTTTGCTACAGGGATTTTAAGTTGATTGGGGTGAAAATCTCACTTCTGACACAATGATTGCTCCGCAGAAAGACATTTTACACCCCCTATCCCTCCGCTGTAATATCCTCAGTATTACCCAAAACTGTTATGAAATTGAAAATTTGATGCCTTTTCTCGAATTCTAGACCAAAAAGTCAACCCAAAAATGCAGGAAGAGGGGAGAACAAAAATAAGGGAAAAATTGTCTATTTATAAATCGCACTACATTCGTCCATCATGAAATGAGGGGAAATAATTACTAGTCTTAGTCCTATATACCTCACATGTTGCTGCTATTTGAACAAAGCTTTTGTAATCTAATAAACAAACATATATGCAATTCCCTGGCCAAAGATTATGAAAATCCATGCATTTTCAGATGAGCAGTGCTGCATTCTGCAAACAATATAATACATCAGAAAACTGTGGAATTTCAGAGAGAAATTTCAAAGGACATGAATTTTGAATTCCACACAACATTATTGTTGAACATAAATGCATTCTGTAATAAGATGAGATAAATTCAATGTAAATCAAACATGAAAATACTTTAAAACAGCAATCATGATGCAATATTAGACTTTTTAACACTTTCATCAAAAACCACACAGTTTTTCGCAGTTAACGTAGTTTCAAGTGCCAAATTATGGTTAAATCTAAGATGTTGAAACCTGCAGTGCCTATCAATTTTAAACTGTCTCCTATATAGCTGTATTTCCATAGGATAAGTAAGTTGAAATAATCTGATTGTGTAACACAACAGCTTTTTCAACCCACCCACCCACCCCCAGCTTGAAATCGTATAATTTGAAAGCACATGAATTTTGAATTCCACAGAACATTTTTATTATTGAACATAAATGCATTCTGCAAAAAGATGAGATAAATTCAATATAAATGAAACATGAAAATATTTTAAAACAGTAAACATGATGCAATATTAGACTTTTTGACACTTTCATCAAAAATCAGTTTTCTCTGTTAACACAGCTTCAAGTGCCAAATTGTGGCCAAATCTAAGATGTTGAAACATGAAGTGCCTATGAATATCAAAATATCACCTATATAGCTGTATTTTCACAGGATAAGTTAGTGGAAAAAATTTGATTATGTAACATTACAACAGTTTTTTTCATCCCCACCCCCCAGTATTGAATCAGGTACACTGCTGACCAATCATAGGTCACTCTGGTCTGTCAAATGATTTACAATGGTGATGGTGCCTACAACTTTCCTGGCAAAGAGATATGAACAACCGTCAACACACAGGCCATTTATTGGCATTTATGTTATCTTCCAATATGAGAGGCCATGATAAACACAAGGGTGTCCTGTTCAAGCTCGGAAATGAAATCTTCATCAAAAAGAAAAGTTTACAGGGGTCCTCGGCTGGAACCCAAACTGATCACGATTTGCCTTCCACTTTCACCACCGGTGTCATAGGGATCAGGGATGAAATTGATATGCATCATCATCCAGAAAATGGTCAAAATGTGCAATTCTGTCATTCAGTTACGTGCCAAGGGGAGAAGAAAACCCCATGCAGTACCAAATTTCCAGCCCTTTAGTCAGCAGAAGTGGGGATCGGGTTGGATGTACTTCGTAAAGTGTATGAAATGCACATTTATCTCACCTGTTTTGCTTCTTTTTAAAGCTTGTGTTGAGGTCAATCAATCCACTCTATGAATGAAACATTAGCCTTGGCACCTGAAATGATAGAAAGTTGGGGATAAATATGCAATAAAAAACTGTGGGATAATGAGAAAGGAAAAAAAAAAGGTCTCAATTGGAAATAGAAATAAACCTCTTTGTTTCTAGCAAACATCCCGTCACTGGACCTACAACTAGTAACCAGTTCACAGTCAGTAGTCAGTAAAAAAAAAGTAAACTCTGAGTGTCACATAAGTCTAAGGCAATCTCAAAGGTAGATACCAGCTTTTGAAGTTTGGTCTAAATGTCAAGGTCAACTGCAGATTTTGTCAAGTCAGGTTTAAATGTCAAGGTCAACTGCAGATTTGGTCAAGTCACACAGGTGTGAATTTTGGAGTGTACCTGTTAACGTGTCATTGTGTGTAAGCAAAACACTTTAGGTCTAAATATTAAGGCCAAATGCAGACTTGGTTCAAGGTCACCTGTAAATTGGGTTGTGGGCGCATGATTTTTGGACAAAATTGTGGGCTAGGGTCAGGACTGGGTTTTGGCTTGGGCCTAGGGCACATGCTTGTTGACGAGATTGTAGGTTAGGGTAAGGGCTGGGTCTTGGGTTAGGTTTAGGGTCAGCTCTGTTTACATCTCGGCACCTTTAGGCCAAATCTGCAGTTGAATAGGCCTTAATGTTGAGACTTAAAACCACGTTTTGACACCATAGCGAACGAAATTTTAACATCTACACCTCAAATTCACCCTCGGCCAACAGATACCCCCCAAAACTTCAGGAAATAAGTGGCTGAGAAAATATCCGTCTTCATTGCATGTTGTGATATCAGGACTCAGACTAGTAATTATTTGCCCATTGACTTCAATGTTAAATGCCTGTAACATCACAGGCTGTATTTTTTTTCTCAACATTCCGTTGCTTCCAATCTTTTTAGGCACAATGGGGACCACATTTGGCAATCTCCTCATCATAAGTTTGTAGGGGGTTGACCGTTTAGATTTTTTGCTACGGGGATTTTAAGTTGATTGGGGTGAAAATCTCACTTCTGACACAATGATTGCTCCGCAGAAAGACATTTTACACCCCCTATCCCTCCGCTGTAATATCCTCAGTATTGCCCAAAACTGCTATGAAATTGAAAATTTGATGCCTTTTCTCCAATTCTAGACCAAAAAGTCAACCCAAAAATGCAGGAAGAGGGGAGAAAAAAAATATGGGAAAAATTGTATGAAATGAGGGGAAATAATTACTAGTCTTAGTACATGCGCTGCAGCCATTGGTGTGTTAAGGAGCTAAATTGACCCAAATGAGTGGCATAAATATAGATTGTTGTCCCCCGCCTTTCGAAGAAAGGGGACTATTAAAATGGGTTCGTCCGTCTGTCTGTCTGTCTTTCTGTCCGTCTGTCCGTCACACTTTTTGGGACACAATAACTCTCTTCCTAATTGAGCTAGAATTTTCAAACTTGGTGTATATGTTTATTAGGTCGATGCCTTGATGGAGTTCGAAGATGAGCATTTTCCGCTTAGGGTAAGCAGAGATAAGCAATTTGATTGGTTGATGCTTTGGGACACGATAACTTTAGTTCTAATTAAGTGAGAGTGATGAAACTTGGTGTATAGTTTCATTACAGTAATACCTTGACTAAGTTCGATAATGAGCATTTTCTGCTCAGGGTAAGCAGAGCGATACGCAATTTGATTGGTTGAGACTTTGGAACACAATAACTTTCCTTCTAATTGAGTTAAAATGTTCAAACTTGGTGTATATGCTTATTAGGTCAATGCCTTGATAGAGTTCGAAGATGAGCATTTTTCGCTTAGGGTAAGCAGAGATAAGCAATTTGATTGGTTGATGCTTTGGGACACGATAACTTTAGTTTCTAATTAAGTGAGAGTGATGAAACCTGTTGTATAGTTTCATTACAGTAATACCTTGACTAAGTTCGATAATGAGCATTTTCTGCTCAGGGTAACTCTCTTCCTAATTGAGCTAGAATTTTCAAACTTGGTGTATGTGTTTATTAGGTCGATGCCTTGATGGAGTTCGAAGATGAGCATTTTCCGCTTAGGGTAAGCAGAGATAAGCAATTTGATTGGTTGATGCTTTGGGACACGATAACTTTAGTTCTAATTAAGTGAGAGTGATGAAACCTGTTGTATAGTTTCATTACAGTAATACCTTGACTAAGTTCGATAATGAGCATTTTCTGCTCAGGGTAAGCAGAGCGACATGCAATTTGATTGGTCGAGACTTTGGAACACAATAACTCTCCTAATTGAGTTTAAATGTTCAAACTTGGTGTATATGCTTATTAGGTCAATGCCTTGATGGAGTTCGAGGATGAGCATTTTCCGCTTAGGGTAAGCAGAGATAAGCAATTTGATTGATTGATGCTTTGGGACATGATAACTTTAGTTCTAATTAAATGAGAGTGATGAAACTTGGTGTATAGTTTCATTACAGTAATACCTTGACTAAGATCGATAATGAGCATTTTCTGCTCAGGGTAAGCAGAGCGATAATCAATTTGATTTGCAGAGACTTTGGAACACAATAAATCTCCTTCTATTTGAGTTAAAATTGGTGTGTATGCTATTAGGTCAATGCCTTGATGGAGTTCGAAGATGAGCATTTTCTGCTTAGGGTATGCAGAGATAAGCAATTTGATTGGTTGATACTTTGGGACAAGATAATTTAGGTTCACGTTGATTGATGATTTTTATGCCAATACAATGACTGCATTCTCATTCAGTAATGGATTCGACAATAACAGTGTATAGAAACGATTGACTCGGACACGAGGGCCCTTTTGTCAAGCGTGGGGGCCCTTTTGTGTGCCTTTAGGGTCCCCCTAACTAGGGTACATTTTTATACGCCCACATTTTCATGTGGACGTGTATTGTCGTCGCCCCTGTCGACGTATATTGTCCGTCCGTCCACAGGTCACAATTTTTATCCGATTTCAATGAAACTTAAAATATAGGTTTATCACCCTATATATATAAGATCTCGGTTCCTTTCGATATTAGGGAGGTTAAGATTTGACCCGAGAACGAGAACGAGGTGACGTCTTTCTGTGCATTACGTCATCATTTTTAGTGGGGTTTCTCCACGTCTGTTGTCAGTCTCGGACGTGAAAACGACTTGAGGCTTGAGGACGCCGAAGTCGTAAGTATTTTCCGAGTTTATATTACTAGTATTCTACGTCAATAAACATAAATTTTGTTACTGTTACATGTTTACCAAACATGTACCGAACACACGTACAAAGTTTGAAGGACATGAGGCGTTGTTAAACGAAAATATCGTATGTTTTTGTTGGCATAGCAAAAATGACCAAAATGTTTCAAAATGGCCGTTTGTGGTTCTTCTTCTTGTCGTTTTTGTTTGTCTGTGTTTTTTTTACAGATTTTAAATTTCTATAAATTTCACACACCATTTTAAACAACTTAGCCTTTTATCATGCCCTTTTTGTACATTTTTGGTGCATATTGGTGCTAATGCTATGTTTACAAATCGGCGCGCCACCTACAAACAAAGGAACCCAGGCGTAATTTTTCTTAACCGCACTTTAGCGTCGAGGTCCACGAGAACGAGAACGCCGTCACCTTGTTCTCGTTCTCGTTCTCGGGTCAAATCTTAACCTCTCTATTGGCATGTATCGGACCGTAACTTCATGGGTTATGGCCCCTGATTGTACGAAAATTCACGTTTTTTAGCTTGTGAACAGTGTAGAGGTCACAATTTTGAACCGATTTGGATGAAACTTGAAATGCATGTTTATAAACCAAAGATCTTGGTTCCTTTCGATATTTGCGCCAATTGGATCGTAACTTCCTGAATTATGGCCCCTGATTGTCCGAAAAATCGCCCTTTTTAGCTTGTGGTCCCTCTGGAGGTCAAAATTGTTATCCAATTTAAAAAAAACGTTTGATTATATCACCGTTCCATAGTTATGAAGGTTGAGTTCGAATTTCGTGAAAATCGGACCAAAATTGACGGACAAAATGGCCGCCATTTGTACGCGAATAGTGTGAAAATATGTTATATCAAGGTTGTGAACAGTGTAGAGGACACAATTTTGAACCGATTTGGATGAAACTTGAAATGCATGTTTATAACCCAAAGATCTTGGTTCCTTTCGATATTTGCGCCAATCGGATCGTAACTTCCTGAATTATGGCCCCTGATTGTCCGAAAAATCGCCCTTTTTAGCTTGTGGTCCCTCTGGAGGTCAAAATTGTTATCTGATTTAAAAAAACGTTTGATTATATCACCGTTCCATGGTTATGAAGGTTGAGTTCGAATTTCGTGAAAATCGGACCAAAATTGACGGACAAAATGACCGCCATTTGTACGCGAATAGTGTGAAAATATGTTATATCAAAGTTGTGGACCTTATAGAGGTCACAATTTTGAACCGATTTGGATGAAACGTGATATGTATGTTTATAACCCAAAGATCTTGGTTCCTTTCGATATTTGCGACAATCGGATCGTAACTTCCTGAATTATGGCCCCTGATTGTCCGAAAAATCGCCCTTTTTAGCTTGTGACCGCCATTTGTACGCGAATAGTGTGAAAATATGTTATATCAAAGTTGTGGACCTTATAGAGGTCACAATTTTGAACCGATTTGGATGAAACGTGATATGTATGTTTATAACCAAAAGATCTTGGTTCCTTTCGAAATTTGCGCCCATCGGATCGTAACTTCCTGAATTACGGCCCCTGATTGTCCGAAAAATTGCCCTTTTTAGCTTGTGGTCCCTCTGGAGGTCAAAATTGTTATCCGATTTAAAAAAACGTTTGATTATATCGCCGTTCCATGGTTATGAAGGTTGAATTCGAATTTCGTGAAAATCGGACCAAAATTGACGGACAAAATGGCCGCCGTTTGTACGCGAATAGTGTGAAAATATGTTATCAAGGTTGTGGACCTTATAGAGGTCACAATTTTGAACCAATTTTGATGAAACTTGACATGTATGTTTATAACCCAAAGATATTGGTTCCTTTCGATATTTGCGCCCATCGTATCGTAACTTCCTGACTTATGGCCCCTGATTGTCCAAAAAATCGCCCTTTTTAGCTTGTGGTCCCTCTGGAGGTCAAAATTGTTATCGGATTTAAAAAAAAAACGTTTGCTTATATCACCGTTACATGGTTATGAAGGTTGATTACGAATTTCGTGAAAATCGGACGAAAATTGACGGACAAAATGGCCGCCGTTTGTACGCGAATAGTGTTAAAAAATGTTATATCAAGCTATAGAGGTCACAATTTTGAACCGATTTTGATGAAACTTGACATGTATGTTTATAACTCAAAGATCTTGGTTCCTTTCGATATTTGCGCCCATCGGGTCATTACTTTCTGAATTATGTCCCCTGATTGTACGAAAAATCACCCTTTTTAGCTTGTTGTGCCTCTGGAGGTCACAATTATTATCTGATTTAAAAAAAAAACGTTTGATTATAAAAACCAAACAAATTCTAGTGATTTTCTGATAATTCCTTAATATGCAACAACTCTTGTTGACTGCCCGGACGATTTGGCTGCTGTGTGGGCGTATGTTTCGTTGCCTGGCAACCTATTTTCATTTTTCTCGTCGGTTTTAGCATTTTTCTTTATATAAAACACTTTTGGATGACACTTCGTGTACAGTTTGATTGCTCGATACGTTTGAAAAAAATAAATGTGCGATTAATTAATCTTTGTCATCTATTTATTGTCCCCCGCTTTTCGAAGAAAGTTGGGGGACTATTAAATGGGTTCGCCCGTCTGTCTGTCAGTCCGTCACACTTTTTGGGACACAATAACTCTCTTCCTAATTGAGCTAGAATGTTCAAACTTGGTGTATATGTTTATTAGGTCAATGTCTTGATGGAGTTCGAAAATGGACATTTTCCGCTTAGGGTAAGCAGAGATAAGCAATTTGAATAGTTGATGCTTTGGGACACGATAACTTTAGTTCTAATTAAGTGAGATTGATGAAACTTGGTGTATATGCTTATTAGGTCAATGGCTTGATGGAGTTCGAAAATGAGCATTTTCCGCTAAGGGTAAGCAGAGATAAGCCATTTGATTGGTTGATGCTTTGGGACACGATAACTTTAGTTCTAATTAAAGGACAATATTGGTGCCTGTCATTATCACATATGTGATATAACTGATTAAACACTTTCCAAATATAATATTAACACAGAGATCATCACTACCACAGAGAGGTAATAAAGGATTCATGAATCGGAAGTGACGAATGTGAATGACTGGAGTGACGAGTGATGACAGATAAACAACCGAATTTCTGCTCACTAATAATTCCTTCGAAGACAAAAAGTTGTTATATGGGACCGCAAGAGGTTATCTGACGATTCAATAAAGTAATTAAGTGTCATAAGAGAACACGGGGAAAAATAGAAATACTCCGTACAGCCCCTTGTTTTTATTCATTCTATAGGGGAGACCGGGGCACATTGAACCACTGTGTTCACATACATGTTTGTACTCATTTCATATCAAATGTTTTTATTAGAAGATCTCTATCCAAATTTTTAAAAAAAAAAATCAATATGCCCTCTTATATGGATCAAACCCCGGTTTACCTGGATTGTATAGATTAGACATAATATATGAACTTATTTTAAGTACAAGAATTTCCTAGGCTAAGAAGTTAACATGTACGGAAATTTTTCTCCTTTAAGCGCTTTTTTGAAAAATTCACTGCCTAAAAAATAATTGACAACATGTGGCTTATTGATGGAGAAATGGGTGTAAGAAGTTATCTCACTTCTGTATAGTGTTGGGATGTATAGTATTATTTATAAAGGTTATATCCATGGTGGTTCAATATGTCCCGGTCTCCCCTACCTTATGAAAACATGGTAATGCACGGACTTTTAATCTGTTTTTCTTTCATGTTCTCTTATCTAGTGGCAGTCAATTCTTTTTATGAATTGTAAGATATTCTCTCACAGTGTCACACAGCAACTTTTTGTCTTCGAAGGAATTATTAGTGAGCAGAAATTCGGCCGTTTATCTGTCATCACTCGTCACTTCAGTCATTCACATAGAGAGATAACTCGTGTTTTCCTTTGGAGTTCGTCACTTCCGATTCATGAATCCTTTATTACTCCTCTATGGTAGCGATGATCTCTGTGTTAATATTATATTTGGAAAGTGTTTAATCAGTTCTATCACATATGTGATAATAGACTGACCCAGTCTCTTCTATTTATTTTACATTTCGATTTATATAAAAGTATTAATTTTTAGTAAACCAACACTTTCGTTTCCATTTGTATAAAAAAAGAATTTGAGTAAACCTGTAACCAGCACCAGAGACTGGACAATTTGCGAGCTTCACAATAAAATGGGCGTTCCTGTCCTGTTATACGTTGTTCCTTATTTAGAATGATTGACAGTTGTCAAGCAAGCCCCGAGTCACGTGACACGAAATTGTTTCCATTCGGCTTCGTCCCGAAACGCATGAACTGGCTTCGTTAAGTTGTTATAATGATGTCGTGTGTAATTATTTATGTTCATTCACCTCATCCCATACGTTGTATCCGTTCATTCGACAGATATTGTCCGTCAACAAAATTCTTAGATCGTTAAAGGATCACTAATAACAATAACTGTTATCCACAACAAACATCTCGCACCTACACCAGTTTGCCAGTTAGTCGACAGCCATGTTTATCATCACCTGATGTTAGATATGTCGTGATCACGTGCACGACGTCACACGACCTACATAATGCAGATTGACCTACTAGATGAGAATGAAGCTCTATTTGCCCAGTCTCTAGAGATTACGGTTTTTTTTTCGTTTTTTTTTTTTTTTTTTTTTGAGAGGACTGGCCAATTTTTGGTGTGTTGAGAAGACTGGCCACCAGTCTAATGTGATAACGACTGGCACCAATATTGTCCTTTAAGTGAGAGTGATGAAACTTGGTGTATAGTTTCATTACAGTAATACCTTGACTAAGGTCGATAATGAGCATTTTCTGCTCCGGGTAAGCAGAGCGATACACAATTTGATTGGTCGAGACTTTGGAACACAATAACTCTCCTTCTAATTGAGTTAAAATGTTCAAATTTGGTGTATATGCTTATTAGGTCAATGCCTTGATGGAGTTCGAAGATGAGCATTTTCCGCTTAGGGTAAGCAGAGATAAGCAATTTGATTGGTTGATTCATTGGACACGATAACTTTAGTAATAATTAAGTGAGTGATGAAACTTGGTGTATAGTTTCATTACAGTAATACCTTGACTAAGGTCGATAATGAGCACTTTCTGCTCAGGGTAAGCAATTTGATTTGCCGAGACTTTGGAACACAATAACTCTCCTTGGAATTGAGTTCAAATTTTCAAAATTGGTGTGTTACTTATTAGGTCAATGCCTTGATGGAGTTCGAAGGTGTCTGCCTTTAGGGTCCTCCTAACCTGTGTACATTTTCAATTTTCTCGTCGGTTTTAGCATTTTTCTTAAAAAAAAAACAGTTTTGGATGACACTGTTTGATTGCTCGATACGTTTGAAAAAAATAAATGTGCGATTAATTTAATGTGTCATCTATTTATTTTGGGATTTCGGCGGGGGACATCAGCTTCACTGTTGGCTTGTTTATACTTTCGATGGCCTACACTCGTGTAGATCTAACAAGTTATAGCAGGAGCTCACGTTCTATGGCGTCAGGTACACCCCCTCCCCCCAGCCCAAAAAATAGTCGGTCGCAAAATCAGTGCAGTCGGTCGCAAAGTAGAGGTAGTCGGTATCAAAATATGTATACGTCACGCTACTCACGCAAAACTTAGTATAAAAACAGTCGGTCGCAAAATCAGTGCAGTCGGTCGCAAATTAGGAGCAGTCGGTTGCAAAGTAAGGGTAGTCCGTATCAAAATAAGTACTCACTGTATACGTCACGCAAAAAAATAGTCGATCGCAAAATCAGTGCAGTCGGTCGCAAAGTAGAGGTAGTTGGTATCAAAATAAGCACTCACTGTATACGTCACGCTACTCACGCAAAACTTGTTAGTATAAAAATAGTCGGCTGCAAAATCAGTGCAGTCCGTCGCAAAATAGGAGCAGTCTTAGTATAAAATAACCTTGTTAACTTATCATTTTTGAAAAGATGTTGTGTTTCACTCTCATTCTGTTGTGAGTATAATGTTAGTCTTACAACAAAATGTATCCCAGGGAGAAAAATAGTCGGTCTCAAAATAAGTGCAGTCACTGCAGTCGGTCTCAAACACAATGCAAGAATAGATCCCAAATACTATATATTTGCGTGAATCCGTGAGCCTAAATTGCATACGTCACTCTTATTCTGTTGTAAGTATGTTGGTCTAACAACAAAATTTCACCAAGGGAGAAAAATGGTTTCAAAAACAATGCCAGAATAGATCCCAAAATGCTATGTATTTGCGTGAATCCGTGTGCCTAAATTGAATACGTCATTCAAAACTATAGTATAGAATAACCATGTCTGATTGTCACTCTTATTCTGTTGTGAGTATGTTGTTCTATGAAATGTTTTCTACCACGTCAAAAAATAGTCGGTCACAAAAAAAGAACTCACCGCAGTCGGTCTCCGACTAAATGAATTAATGAGATAAACATACAATCATAAAACAAGCGAAATTGACAGATAAGCCGCAAGATTCTGTCCCTTTTCTTATCAACCCCAGTCCCCAAAATTTAAAAGCTCGGTTACATATCCCAAGGTCAAATTTCAGGTCCAAGGTCAAGGTCTCATTCCAAAGGTCAATGAGATGTTCATCAAACGGGATCCCATCAGATGCCGCGGAGCACCTGAGTCGGTAGATTTTTCAGTGACCTTTTCAGATGAACTTGACCCACCAAGGTCACGTGGGTCACGATGCAATGTCGGAAGGTCAAGGTCCGTTAAACCTGACTTTATTAGATTGGCCCTCAGGGGGCAAAAACCGAAATACTTCCGGGGACAATAACGGGTCATCGTCACGACTTTTGGTTGGCGATTTTTTAAAAAATGAAGAAGAAATATAGGGTCGTACGATCGGGACAACAAATCCCGGGCCGATCAGAAGAAATTTTTGGGCAAAAATCCCCGAGAAAGTCAAATAGCCGGTTTTTTAGTGATGTGGTCCAAGGGCAGATAACTGGCCAATCCCGAAAAGCATCCGACGACCTTAAGGTCGCGTTCTCTTAAACCACCCCCCCCCCCCTGTGAATCGCGCGGTGGCCTTGTTTTGACCTTTAAAGGTCATGGTCATGACCAAGTGACCATTGTGCGCCATTTTGTCCTTCTTCCGGTCGTCGCATAAAAATTGCAAGGACACCATGTGACGCGCAAAGGTCGAAAAATTAATTATTGAAATAGGACGATTTGGGGCACCGGAGTCCCAAGGGACCTCGATTGGGGGTTTGAGAATATGGGACTGTGTGGTGGAACCTTTCTGGGCCACAGCCCCAAATTTCAGACCTCTTTGACTTCCAGTTCCGGAATTGGCTCCAAAGAGGTCAAGGTCAATTGACAATTTTGGCTCGGTTTCACAAACTTTCGGTCCCTGACACATGCAGGGCACGTGCCTCGAAAGGATCGATTGGGAGGGTGGGGTGTAGTCGCAAGGCTTTGTTCGTCAGACCACCTCCGAAGAGACCCTTCGTTTATGGAAAAACATTCGTGTCATTTTTGAATGCAAAAGTCCGATGTTTTCCGTAAATAAAATCTGTGTTTTTCGAACTCTTCTAGCACGATCGGACAGTCTTAGCGCAATTCGGCACCTAAAATTTCGGCTTTCGGGTTGTTTTTGGCAGATTTATAACAAAAAAAAAGTTTTTGGTCGTTATTGGGCCTTAAGGCCTAATGCCGCAATGGAGGTTTTGGGCTTTACTTTGGAGGTAGCCTATAATAGAATGGACACCTCACTAACAAATGCACATCAGATATTTCATAGGGAACTTGATATTTGTTGACATGTTAGATACCATAGAACTAATATTAATAAGCCCAAGGTGTGTCTGTTAATTTCGAGCCTGTGGCGTGATTGCGAAAAGTGACTGAAATGGGATTAAAAGTAATTAATTTTGAGACCATACTCGATCCCCTGGGATTATTTCGAGAAAATCGAGCAGCGGGAGGGGAGGGGGCGTTAAAACATGCATAGTCCTTAGTTGGAGATCTCGTTAGGAAATCTACTATCGGTATTGACTTTTAGCCTTAATCCGCCAAATAATGGTCCGGGAAAGATAACCCAGAATACAAGGTGAGAAAGACGAGATAGTCCAGTCCTTTGTTAAGTGATCGGCCGTTGTTATCTACTAGTATAAGATTTTATGGTACCGTACGGCACGGACGGCCTGCCGTTGTTACCAGTAGTATAACTTATAAGGATTTATTTACTAACAGATTCCTTATAGTAGTGGGTAATATTGCTGGATCGGGTGCAAATGGTCGCCGTTTGTACTCGAATACTGTTAAAAAATGGTATATCATGGTTGTGGACCCTGTAGAGGTCACAATTTTAATTCGATTTTGATGAAACTTGGAATACATGGTTATAATAACCCAAAGGTCTTGGTTCATTTCGATATTTGCGCATATCGGAACGTAATTTCCTGAATTATGGCCCCTGATTGTCCGAAAAATCACCTTTTTTTAGCTTGTGGTCCATCTGGAGGTCACAATTATTATCCGATTTAAAAAAAAAACGTTTGATTATATCACTGTTACGCCCTAAGAAAGGTTAAGGAAAAATCACTTTCGGTATTGCTTGTTCTCTATCTATCTCTCGAACAATTATTATCCGATTTGAAAAAAAAACAAAAAATCTGATTATATTACTGTTGCACCGTAAGGAAGGTTGGGTTCGAACTTTGGGAAATTCGGACCAAAATTGACATACAAAATGGCCGCCGTTTGTACGCGAATACTGTTTAAAAAAATGGTATATCAAGGTTGTGGACCCTGTAGATGTCACAATTTTAATTCGATTTTGATGAAACTTGAAATTCATGGTTATAACCCAAAGGTCTTGGTTCCTTTCGATATTTGCGCATATCGGATAGTAAACTTCCTGAATTATGGTCACTGATTAAACGCAAAATCGCCTTTTTTAGCTTGTGGTCCCTCTGGAGGCCACAATTATTATCCGATTTTTAAAAAAAAAAACGTTTGATTATATTACCGTTACACCGTAAGGAA
The DNA here is from genome assembly GCA_036850965.1 of Patella caerulea. Lineage (NCBI taxonomy): Eukaryota > Metazoa > Mollusca > Gastropoda > Patellidae > Patella > Patella caerulea. The sequence goes on along the minus strand of JAZGQO010000001.1, from coordinate 38,870,977 downwards.
GGTTGTTTTCGAATTTCGGGAAAATCAGACCAAAATTGCCATACAAAATGGCCGCCGTTTGTACGCGAATAGTGTAAAAATATGGTATATCATGGTTGTGGACTCTCTACAGGTCACAATTCTTATCCGATTTTGACGAAAAGTCACATTTCTAGGCATACGACACACCTGTGCTTGCCTACTCCATGATCAAACACGATAGCAGATGGCTTCCATCTTGTTTACTGACGGTACTACTTATTTTAAGACAGACTCGGCTTTCCAATTTATAATATCTACGTCATTGGGGATTTCCAATTTATACTCACTGGTTGCTATGACCCGCTATGGCGTTGTCTAGAAACGCGCGTGCTCGCGTTAGTTTAAAATTTTTGCTATACGTTTAACATGGACTATTTGATGTAATTTGCCTGATTTGATTTGGCCCCATTTCCATAAATTTAGGTTGTTTTTTAGAAATTTTTAGCAAATGTTAATCTTAGGTGTTTTTTAATTCTAGCCGAAGTAAATTTTTTTACAATTTATAGCGAGTTAAGTTATCGTCTCTAAGAGGCGGGCGTAGTATTTTAAATGGCGGCCATTTGCCATCATGTGTATTCTTGAAGTAGGTACACATGATGTAATCGTATGATTTCTAGGTTGTGTACCGTCACACCATAATCATTGTCGGCTTCGAATTTCATGAATATTAGACTGGAACTGACCAACAAAATGACTGCTCCCAATACAATATGAAATACAGGACCTATCTATCTATCTCTCGAACAATTATTATCCGATTTAAAAAAAAACAACCTCTGATTATATTACTGTTGCACCGTAAGGAAGGTTGGAATTTCGTGAAAATCGTACCAAAATTGCCGGATGAAATGGTCGCCATTTGTACGCGAATAGTGTAAAAAAATATGGTATATCATGGTTGTGGACTCTCTACAGGTCACAATTCTTATCCGATTTTGACGAAAAGTCACATTTCTAGGTTGTGTACCGTCACACCATAATCATTGTCGGCTTCGAATTTCATGAATTTCAGACTGGAACTGACCAACAAAATGGCTGCTCCCAATACAGTATGAAATACAGGACTTAATGATGTAGGAAAAATCACTTTCGGTATTGCTTGTTTACTATCCATCTCTCGAAAATGTGGGCGTATCCGCATTTGACTGTAATAATTGAGGGGGCGATTGATCCTAAACAGACATTTTGCTTCTGTGAGTCCAGATATGATTCAATCAAAATTTGTGAATTTTTATCAAATCGATAAAGATGTAGTTTTTCGATAATAAGCTTGTGGTCAATGAGAACAAATTCTTTGCTAAAATCAAGATACACTCTACCACTCATCTCACCATTATCGATAGCATCGGGCCAATTAGCTGTCATTCGGATCAGTGCAGTAGCACATGAATAATTTGATCTAAATCCAGATTGGTACGCAGAAAGAACACTGAATGTACCAAATAGGATTGTATTTTAGAGCTCAAGTGCCTTTCGAACATTTCTGAAATTGTGGGGAGATCTTGGTTCCTTTCGGTATTTGCGCATATCGGATCGTAACTTCCTGAATTATGGTCCCTGATTGTCCGAAAAAACGCCTATGGTCCCTCTGGAGGTCACAATTATTATCCGATTTAAAAAAACGTTTGACTCTATCACCGTTACACCCTATACGGAAGGTTGAGTTCGAATTTCTTACCCACTTAGCAACATGATCCCCAGTCGAATTTGAAGCCTACTGAAATGCAACTTTATAACTCAAAGATATTAATTCGTTTCGATATTTGCACAGATCAAATTCTAATTTAATGATGTAGGAAAAATCACTTTCGGTATTGCTTGTTCTCTATCCATCTCTCGAAAATGTGGGCGTATCCTGCCTGGCAGTGCCAGCCTATCTTTTTTAGCTTGTGGTCCCTCTGGAGGTCACAATTATTTTCCGATTTAAATAAAAAGTTTGATTATATCACCGTTACACCTTAAGGAAGGTGTGAGTTGGAATTTCGGGAAAATCGGACCAAAATTGACAGACAAAATGGCCGCCCTTTGTACGCGAATACGGTTAAAAAATGGTTGTCGTGGTTTTTAATTCGATTTTGATGAAACTTGAAATGCATGGTTATAACCCAAAGATCTTGGTTCCTTTCGTTATTTGCGCATATCGGATCGTAACTTCCTGAATTATGGCCCCTGATTGTCCGAAAAATCGCCTATGGTCCCTCTGGAGGTCACAATTATTATCCGATTTAAAAAAAAAAACGTTTGACTCTATCACCGTTACACACTACGGAAGGTTGAGTTCGAATTTCGAGAAAATCGGACCATAATTGCCAGACAAAATGGCCGCGGTTTGTACGCGAATAGTGTAAAAATATGGTATATCAAAGTTGTGGGCCCTGTAGAGTTCACAATTTTAATTCGATTTTGATGAAACCTGAAATGTATGTTTATAACCTAAAGATCTTTATTCTTTTCAATATTTGCGCATGTCAAATTGTAACTTAATGAATTATGGCCTTTGATTGTAGGAAAAATCACTTTCGGTATTGCTTGTTCTCTATCTATCTCTCGAACAATTATTATCCGATTTAAAAAAAAAAAAAACCTCTGATTATATTACTGTTGCACCGTAAGGAAGGTTGAGTTCGAATTTCGTGAAAATCGTACCAAAATTGCCGGATGAAATGGTCGCCGTTTGTACGCGAATAGTGTAAAAAAAATATGGTATATCATGGTTGTGGACATATACAGGTCACAATTCTTATCCGATTTTGACGAAAAGTCACATTTCTAGGTTGTGTACGTCACACCATAATCTTTGTCGGCTTCGAATTTCATGAATATTAGACTGGACTTCTGTAAGTCCAGATATGATTCAATCAACATTTGTGAATTTTTATACGCCCACATTTTCATTTAAAAAAACGTTTGATTATATCACCATTTCATGGTTATGAAGGTTGAGTATGAATTTTGTGAAAATCGGACCAAAATTGACGGACAAAATGGCCGCCGTTTATACGCGAATAGTGTGAAAATATGTTATATAAAGGTTGTATCGGATCAACACTTCATGGATTATGGCCCCTGATTGTACGAAAAATCACGTTTTTAGCTTGTGGACCCTATAGAGGTCACAATTTTGAATCGATTTTGATGAAACTTGACATGTATGTTTATAACCCAAAGATCTTGGTTCCTTTCGATATTTACGCCCATCGGGTCATTACTTCCTGAATTATGTCCCCTGATTGTACGAAAAATCACCCTTTTTAGCTTGTTGTGTCTCTGGAGGTCACAATTATTATCTGATTTAAAAAAAAACCGTTTGATTATAAAAACCAAACAAATTCTAGTGATTTTCTGATAATTCCTTAATATGTGACAACTCTTGTTGACTGCCCGGACGATTTGGCTGCTGTGTGGGCGTATGATTCGTTGCCTGGCAACCTATTTTTATCAAATCGATAAATATGTAGTTTTTCGATAATAAGCTTGTGGTCAATGAGAACAAATTCTTTGCTAAAATCAAGATACACTCTACCACCCATCTCACCATTATCGATAGCATCTGGCCAATTAGCTGTCATTCGGATCCGCGCAGTAGCACATGAATAATTTGATCTAAATCCAGATTGGTACGCAGAAAGAACACTGAATGTTCCAAATAGGATTGTATTTTAGAGCTCAGGTGCCTTTCGAATATTTTTGAAATTGTGGGGAGAATTGAGACTGACCTATAATTGTTCGGATCTTCTTTAGCCCCCTTCTTGTGGGGAGAATTGAAACTGACCTATAATTGTTCGGATCTTCTTTAGCCCCCTTCTTGTGTATAATTTTAGCAAGTTTAAGCGCACTGGAGAACATGTTTTGAGAAATACAAAGATTAATTATATATGTCAAACTGCTACAAATTGTATACCCAGACAATTTTAAAATTTCGGGTCCAATACCATCACACCCAACGGCTTTGTTACTATTTAAACTCAATAAATGTTTTAATACCTCGGTTGTAGTAATACATTTAATAGAAAAGTTGTTATTTGGGGGAATCTTATCATTTACGTAATCGGATATATTTTGTTTGCACCACAAGCCAGCTGCAGATTCTAGCAGAACTGCGAATTTCACTTGAAATTAAATCTTCCAGTCCAGAGGCAAAAGAACAGGGTGAAGAGGCCATGGACATGACCACGACCCCTCGAATTCTGGCAACTGGGGAAAATTTGCGTCTTGGATCTCCCGGAATTAATCTATAGTATATAACTTCATGTAGAACTCGAGGTGTGCCTCATGTGTCACTAACTTACATTATTCATTGAATTATTTTTTTTGCCTTCGAATTTTACGCCAAACAGGATGGTATAGATGCTTTAATTCTGCCAATATTATCAAGTGTTGGTGAAATTATAAATCTTTTCATTTTACTTTTTTTTCAGGATCAAAGGCATGATACCAACGAAGAGGCGGCTGCAGTTATGGGAAACTGTGATAAACGCAGAGCAAGCGGCTCTATGACTATGACAGCGACAATGGCTTGATGACAATGATTTCATGGGTTATTCGGTTATTGAGGATGATCTATATTGTTTAGCATGCTCTATGGTGCCCGTGCCAGCTCATCAAGGCACGCCATCAAATTATGTTCATAACGATATCATACAGAAATTGGAATTTGAGCTAAAAAAAACCACTATGCGCTGAAGTACCACCGAGATTCTTATGATAAAATGCAAGATTTCCTTTGATCCCGACCCCGAGAAGATAACATAGAACACAACAAAAAATTTCTGGGGTCTATAATAAGATGTTTGGACCACTGTGGTCGCCAAACCATCGGTCTTTGAGGACATCGAGACGATGGTAATCCTTTAGACTTAGAAGTAGACGATGATCATCGAGGAAACGTTGGAAATTTCAAAGCGGTGGTGACGATGGTCAGCAGAACTGACACTGAACTCTGAGAACATCTCGAAAAGGGTCGAAAGAACGCCTTGTACATATCGAAAAACACTCAGAACGATGTGTTACAGTTTGTTCTGGAATACGTACAGCAGCAGATAATTGACGAAGTGAAAAGGCAGACTTCTGTTTGTGTAATAGCAGACGAAGTTACTGATTGCAGTAACTGGAACAACTTGGGATTGTGCTTTGTAACTGTAAGTGCATCACTCCGGTAGAAAAGCTCCTAGCGAATACCTGAAATGCAAGGAAATTACAGCGATTGCAGATGAAATTATTGCTGCCATTTCGAGGGTTGAACTACACATAAAAAAGAGCAGGTGACAAATTTACGATGGTGCCGGAAATATAGCCGGGAAACCGGAGGAGCTGCAAACGTGAAAACTGAGAATGCGGAAGGGCTCCTAATTCCCATGCGCTCCTAATCAGTTGAACCTCGCTTTGTGGAAGTCATCTAAATAAAATAAAACCAAGTACGAACAATCCAAACCATTAGGCAAAATTCGAAGTCTTAAAAAACGTAATAGGCAAAATAGTTAGGCAAAGTAGTGTAATCAATATGCAAACAATCGGATTGTTCTTCAAATTCTCCCCGAAGCGACAGCGGACTTTGGAGTCGTCGATTGTAGATTTCTGCAGAAGGATCGGCCAGAATCCAAACACGGCTCTTGTGCGATACCCGATGGGTCGAGAGGCATACGGCATTCGACAACCTAGCGGAGTGTATGTGCCATTGCTGGGATGTTTAGATGTCATCTAAACGAATGAGAAAAATAGGTGGGATCCGAATACAATGAGGCGACAGGGGTAAATCTAACTCCAAGGGTCTTGCTCGCCAGTTTCAAGATACAGCGATAGACATAGACATTAGCACTGCCTTCGATAAAGTGAATTTTGTCATCAGCGAATTGCAAAATATTCGCAAACTGCGGAGTAATGTGCCATCTGATCCAGTACAAGAAATAAAAAGATCTGTTTTCATCCCTTTTGTGGATAATGTTGTGTTCCAACTAGATCTTTTCAAAATCCGTCTACCTTTCCCCTTCCAACCTCTACAGTTCAAACCGGGACGAACTTCCAAAGACCCTCAAAGACGTTAGGCCTGTCATTGGATGAAGAGTGTGCAATGTTGTACGAAAATATCGCGACAATACTCAGAATTGTCCACACTTATTCAGCCACAAGTGCGAGTATTGAGCGCACCAACTCGGCTTTGCTGTTTAAGTCGTGATATATACTATTCAAAAAAAGTAGGGGATATTTGATTTTTAAGTGTTATTAAAGTCACCTAATGAAACTGACGAAGAACAAAATGACAAAATGAAATGAAGTTCACATTCATCGATTTATTCCAAATGATCGTTAGACTAAGTAAGGCACAGACTGACCATTATAATGTTAAAATGATACCCGGGGTCAAACAGCAAAGTTACCACAGCATCACAACAAAGTCAGTAACGGGTAAATCCTCCTCTGTTTGCCAAACAAGCATTGATCCAACGTGGCATACTCATAATGGGGCGTCTAAGGTCATTTTGGTCCAGATTGTCCCATTCCTGCTGCAACGCAGCAGCAAGTTCTTGGACATTGGCAGGACGTTGTTGACGTTGACGTAACCTCTGTCCAAGCATGTCCCAGACATGCTCGATGGGGGAGAGGTCGGGACTCAGTACTGGCCAAGGTAATGTGGTGATGTTCTGTTGTTGGAGGTAACCTGTAACGATCCTGGCCCTGTGACATCTTGCGTTGTCATCCTGGAAGATGAAACGGCGGCCATGACGTCGTGCGAACGGCACAACATGGACTGCCAAGATGTTGTCCCTGTAGTACTGGCCTGTAACACGCTCTGCAACAACATATAAAGCCAGTCTTCCAGCAACAGTGATGCCTCCCCACACCATAACAGAACCACCCCCAAATCGATCATGTCTGATGACGTTAACGTCTTGGAAGCGCTCGTTTCGACGACGCCACACCCTCCTACGTCTGTCCAAAAAAATCAACAGTGAACCTTGACACATCTGAAAACTTCACATTGCTCCAGCGTCGATTATCCCAGTGTTGACGATCCCTACACCAAAGACGTCTTGCCTTAAATGTGATGATCTCTCAAACAAGGGATCACGCGAGGACATCGGGCGCGAAGGTGACCCATATAACAGTCGATTCCGAATCGTCTGGCCACTCACTCTCACACCAGTGTCTGTTTGAAGACGAGCGCTGATCTGATTTGCTGTGATGACACGATTCCTCTAGGCCAAGGTACGGATAAATCGATCCTGGGCTTGAGTTGTCGCCCTTGGTCGACCTGAGCGTGGTCTGTCCTGTACAGATTGTGTATCACGGTATCTGGACCATAGCCTGCTTATGACAGACTGAGAAGCATTCATCGTCCGCGCCTCAACCGCCTGTGTTGTGCCGATATGTAGCATGCCAAGGGCACGTAACCGTTCATTTTGGGTAAGCCGACGCATATCAAAATTTGTTTTCTGGTCACTAAAACAATTAAACTGATGTTTCCACCCTGGAATTCAATGCCACAATGACTGTAACATTCAAAGTCAGAGTCGTGCAAATCTTGGGTTGGACCCCCATGATGATCCCAAGCATCATCTGCATTCCATGCGGTAGCTATTGGTGCGTTTGGGCGTCACATGTAACTGGAAATGTTTCTTCTGTTAGGTTCTATAGTGACTTTTTTCGTAGTCATTTGCATATTTTAGTATTATGCCCCCAAAATCAAATATCCCCTACTTTTTTGAATAGTATAGTTCCACCACAATATATTACTTAAAGTAGCTAAGTCTCTAACTCAATATCATCCAAAATCTTCAACATTAAAAACACGAATTATTTGTCAATTCAAATCAACATTGATGCTGTGATCTTACCGGAAAAAGATGGGCTTCTGATATCTAACATTTAAGACAAAATAAACATTTTACCATTGAAACACGAATCGTGCACCATTATGCGTTTCATTCCCAGTTCTAGCAAGCGACTCGAGGAACAAGGCCAGAAATATTGCACCAAATCCAACGGTCTGGAATAACCAGACGCTAGAAATTTGCATTCTATTGAGAGTGCTGGCTTATTTCGCCGAACATAACTAATTTGAAATTAGAGTAAAAACGAAGATCATTGAATGTAAATCAGTTTATATACATTCATATTACATGCGTTGCGACCCACTTGTATCCATAGGCGTACGAGGCGGGGGGCCGGGGGGGGGGGGCACCGGCCCCCCCAAATATTTTCATGCAAAAAAAAATAGAAATCTGAAAAGAGCTCAGAATTGTGAGATCGGTCATTAGCCGATGAGTTTTTGAAAATTAGGTGGGGGTAGGGGTATGGCCTTGTCGGGGAAGGCTATGGTCTTGTCGGGAATGAATGCTCAGTTTGTCGGGAAGCGTCGCGCTGTCTGTCGGGTTTTGAGTATTTAAATTTTTTTAATAATAATATGGAAGCGGAAAGAAACCAGTCCAGTCAGTGATGAACACGTACGCCATCCGAATGGAACTAGCACGTACACATGGCCTAACCCTTTCTCATTTCTTGAGTACTGTGTTTCTGTATACTGGCATCCAACTCCATGCCGTAAATAATTCGATATTGAGCCCTTTTCTTTGGAAATAAATATTAGGTGAATGTAAAGTGCAACTGGCAAGAGTTTTTTTACAAAGATAATGTGCTCAACAACACTTATTTTACTTATAAATCTCTCTAGAAAAAAGTTCCAAAACCACTATGATGTAGATGTTAAATATATATACAAGTCTTCTATACATCTGAGATCTGGATAAAAAAATGTGAAGTCTCATAAAATGAAAGATAGACTGGCACTGCCAGGCACGATACGCCCACATTTTTGAGAGATGGATAGAGAACAAGCAATACCGAAAGTGATTTTTCCTACATCATTAAGTCCTATATTTCATACTGTATTAGTAGCAGTCATTTTGTTGGTCAGTTCCAGTATGATATTCATGAAATTCGAAGCCGACAATGATTATAATGGGTTGACGGTACACAACCTAGAAATGAGACTTTTCATCAAAATCGGATAAGAATTGTGACCATGATATACCATTTTTTAACAGTATTTGCGTACAAATGGCGGCCATTTTTTCTGTCAATTTTGTTCCCATTTTCTCGAAATTCGAACTCAAACCTTTCTTAAGGTGTAACGGTGTTATAATCAAACGTTTTTTTTAAATCGGAAAATAATTGTGACCTCCAGAGGGACCACAAGCTAAAACAAGCAATACCGAAAGTAATTTTTCCTACAATCAAAGGTCATAATTCATTAAGTTAGAATTTGATATGCGCAAATATCGAAAAGAATAAAGACCTTTAGGTTATAAACAAGCATTTCAGGTTTCATCAAAATCGAATTAAAATTGTCACCTCTACAGGGTCCACAACTTTGACATACCATATTTTTACACTGTTCGCGTACAAACGGCGGACATTTTTTCTGGCAATTATGGTCCGATTTTCTCGAAATTCAAACCCAACCTTCCGTAGGGTGTAACGGTGATAGAGTCAAACGTTTTTTCAAATCGGATAATAATTGTGACCTCCAGTGGGACCATAGGCGATTTTTCGGACATCAGGGGCAATAATTCAGGAAGTTACGATCCGATGGGCGCAAATATCGAAAGGAACCAAGATCTTTGGGTTATAACCATGCATTTCAAGTTTCATCAAAATCGAATTAAAATTGTGACCTCTACAGGATCCACAACCATGATATACAATTTTTTAACAGTATTCGCGTACAAACGGCGGCCATTTTGTATGGCAATTTTGGTCCGTTTTCCTGGAATTCGAACTCAACCTTCCTTACGGTGTAACGGTAATATAATCAACCGTTTTATTAAATCGGATAATAATTGTGACCACCAGAGGGACCACAAGCTAAAATAAGGCGATTTTGCGTATAATCAGGGGCCATAATTCAGGAAGTTACGTTCCGATATGCGCAAATATCGAAAGGAGCCAAGATCTTTGGGTTATAACCATGAATTTCAAGTTTCATCAAAATCGAATAAAAAATGTTACTTCTACGGGTCCACAACCTTGATATACCATTTTTTTAACAGTATTCGCGTACAAACGGCGGCCATTTTGTATGGCAATTTTGGTCCGATTTTCCCGAAATTCGAACTCAACCTTCCTTAGGGTGTAACGGTGATATAATCAAACGGTTTTTTAAATCGGATAATAATTGTGACCTCCAGAGGGACCACAAGCATGTCAAGTTTCATCAAAATCGGTTCAAAATTGTGTCCACAAGCTAAAAACGTGATTTTTCGTACAATCAGGGGCCATAATCCATGAAGTTTTCATCCGATACATGCCAATATCGAAAGCAGCCGAGATCTTTTGGGGATAAACCTATATTTCAAGTTTCGTCAAAATCGGATAAGAATTGTGACCTGTAGAGGGTCCACAAACAAATTGTGGACGGACGGACGGACGGACGGGGGCGACGACAATATACGTCCACATGAAAATGTGGGCGTATAAAAATGTGGCAAAAATGAATCGTTCTTGTTTTCGTAGTAATAGAGCTTGTATTTTAAAGATGACTTTTTACCAGTTTTTATGCTGGAACTGACATAATTTACAACCCACTCCAAATTATTAGAAAGTATTCGAAATGCCTGGAAATCGCGTCTACGGTTTTCAAAATTTTCTGGGGGAGGCTTCGCCGCCCGCCGCTCCGCGTACTCTAAAAAAATATATTTGTCGGGGAAAATATGCTGGCCCCCCACAAACAAGTTCGGCCTCGTACGCCTATGCTTGTATCAATTTCTAGGTCCCAAAATGTTAGCGATTTAGCTCCTTTAATGTCTCGCTCTCGATCATTAAACCACACATAATCTTTATTACTATATTTTGATTGTTATCGTATGGCATTTTCATTTATTTTATCATCCATTTAATTTAATTCTATTTTATTTTTTATGTGTGACGTCCGGCCACAAAATGTTAAGTGCGCCATTGATCAGTAGGCCTATTTTGTATTGTAATAGGCACACTAAAAATAAGTTATTATAATTATTATTATTATTAAACGAATTAATAATCTATTTAGGTGGGGGAAAACGTAATATACTCCGAAACGAGCTGGTTGGTGACTTAGTTGATTGTCCGTCAGTCTGCCCGCCCCACCCCTTCTGAAAATCCTGGATCCGTCCCTGGTTCGGTATGGTGTATGCATATACGGATAGAAGGTCAGATTCCAGTGCCATGTTCAACAATCGGCCTTGCTGCTACATATAATTATTTTTAATAAAGTAGACGACGTACATATAATATTCTATTTTGGAGTTTATATCGAATTTCCCTTTCTCTGCCTAAAACATATTTTTTTCTGAATCTGCTGGTTCCAAATGTAGCCTCAAATGTTATTTATAACCTTTATTTTATTCCCACGGTTTACGGCAAATTAGAATACATCCTCATTTAAGAATTGCTCGGCACTGAGCCAAAATGCAGAACCACTTGTTAAAAAGCTATTCAACTGCAAGCTTACAGGTCTGGAATATTTTTAGAAAATCTTGTCTGAGCGAATTGACCTCTGTAACCTTTTGCTGATCTAAGCAGCTGACGGAGAGAAGCGTAGCGTTTATTAGCCAATCAGAAGCTAGGGAAGTATTCGTTCCGAACTGTTCGTTCCTGAAACAATGGAGGCTCACTTGTCAAACTCAAAGTGGTTGTGAGTAAATATTACGACCACTGCGTCGCATATTCGGTTAGCTTTTGCCCAACGGACATGATTTCATAACAGTAAAATGATTTGGCGACAAGAACAGGTATAGGGTTACATACCAGGCGATGAAATAATGCACGATTCTCTGTTTAGAAGTGTGTTCGGTATCGTTTTTATTGTTGACTGTTCTACAAAAATATTATTTATTCCACATACTTTACAAAACATGACGTTTTAATTCCGTCTGCAACTCACATGGTTTCAATCGACAAGTTATTATTAAGTCAAAATGAGACAGTTGACTCTCAAGGTAACACTTGCTGTTGTTACAGCCATTGTTTTAGCCTGCCGACTAACAGAGGGGTGCAGTGGAAGAAAGGTACTGAATGGTCAAAAAGGAATAATCTCAGACGGACCCACAGAGTACCCACATTTTGCTCAGTGTGAATGGTTGATAGAAGGTAGGTATAATAAACAGTTATCAGATAATTCAACAGAAAATGTATTGATTTTCTTTGCAGAGACAGTTATAACTTATAATTTCTGCACCACAATTGTACAGAATATATAGGCTAATCAGATGTACCGACAAGAATATTGTCATCATTGAATTGATGTCCAGGACTGATTCGCACATTTTTCAAATCCAATTTTGATAGGTGCTATTTATCGATTAATTGGTTTCGTTTGATTAAAAAAATAGACATGATCAAGGAATTAAAATTTGAGATTGTTGGTTTTGTAGCAGAAAAATAATTGACCATGTGATGCAGATTATTACTAATTAATTAAAGGAGGCAAAAAAGCAGGATTTCCGTTCCTTTCACCTTTCGAAGAATTTTGCAAATTAATAACTCTCAACTCATTGAATTCCATCACATCATTTTGTGTGTGTGGGGGGGTGGTGTCTGAATCAATGTTGAGCCCTCGCGAAGTGAACTTACCCCAACCACATCTCTTGGCCTGGTTGGTTCGTTTCTGGAGTTTTAACATCCACTTATATAACTTTATTTATGTCTTACCATACAGCAAATATTTTTGACAATTAGTCACATGGTTGGCACCGATATTGATTTTCAACATTTTTCTGATATTTACTGCCAGAGTTATGGCTCTTGATCTCTTTGAAAAATCTTTGTGGGCATTCTAAGGGGTAAATTCAATATCTAATAGACTGCAGTGTTTAAGGTCGTGAGATATAAAAGCCCAGTGATTCTCAATGATTTACGCTAATTGCTACCAGATGGCACTTGATCACTTTGAAAAATCTTGTGAATGCTCTAGATACATGTACCTGTATCATCCGATGACTTTAGATTGATAAACAGAGTTTAAGATCTTGAGACGAACGAGTATATTGATTTCAATGAATTTTGATAACTTGAACAGCTAAATCGATGATAGTAAATGTTTTGTATATTTAATGTTTGCATGGGGCAAAACTGAAAGCCAAATAAATTCTAATGATTTTCTGATAATTACTTAAATTTGTTGTTACTCTTAATCAGATTTTAGTGTATTATAAATGTTTCATTACCGACAATAGAAAAAAATATCTGACAACTCTTGTTGACTGCTTTGATGACTTATCTGCTGTGGGCATATGTTTTGTTGCCAGGCAACCTATCTTTGTAAAAACTTTTGTAACATTTTTATAGGTGTATTACAGTTCCTCCCAAATTTTTGGGACCGGAATCGCGCCGACACCGCGAAAAAAACCACTCCGAATGCTCTTAGATTTCACGGTGAAATTTCGCTTAATTCCGCGGAGATTTTTCTCTAAGATTCGCCGTGTTTCTCTAGGAATTCACTGTGTTTCTCTAGGAATTCACCGTGTTTCTCTAGGAATTCACCGTGTTTCGATAAGAGTACATCGTGTTTCCCGTAAGGAATTCGCGAGTCTACCTTAAGCTAGGGTCGAACTAATATTGTCTATAATACATTTGTAAATTGAAGGAGTTGAAATATAGTAATGCTCCCGGGAAAACGTGTACATATGTATAAAGTACAGGCCGGTTTGAATAACAAATGAGTTAGGTAATCTCGGGAAGACATTTACCGGCATTCTGTATCGGTTACGATTTTTTTCCCCAACGCACTGTATACATGTACATACATAACGCCGGCAAATGTATGCCAAAATAAACAACTTACAATTTTTTAAACACATCTTCGTCTATAACTTAGATGTAACCCACCAATTATTGGCTGCTATCAAATCCAAACTTTAAATTATATACGATGAGATTTTACACACTACTTCATTACTCCATAAAGCACAGCGCCATAAATCATTTCCGCAATGCGTTAGTCACATGGTCAGAAACGCGCGAAAACATGAGCTGTTGGGTTCGACACGGGGATTATATTCTTAGCAAATCTTGACTGTCACCGGTATATGATAACAATGTATTATGACGTACATGTATTAAAACAATATAGGTGGGAGGGAGATTTTGAGCAGCCGTAGAAAAAATCGCCGCTTTGACAATATACATCTCCTTTATGTCGCGCAATTCATTTCGGTGGAAGTGGATATTGAGTAAAGCCATTTCACACACACACAGACTAGTATGCGCATGCCATATATTTATACAATGGCCACATGTGTTAATTCTCGCCTTCACCCCGTTATAATTTACTTATTTTGAATAGACTTTCTGAATGATTCAATTATTTTGTACGAATCCATGACCATAATACAGTGTTATTTTATTTACTTAATAATTGCGTTTGTTTTAATATTTAAGACATTGTAGTACTGGACTACTCGATAGTCGAATCAATAATAGAGTGATGTTTTAATTGTTGTTTTAATAAATTGATAATTGTGTTTGTTTTGATAGACACCTGTTTTCTTTGCGATAGTAAAATGTTATGTACTTGTATATAGAAGAGCTTGAACCTGATGATTGCATTGTATTAACCACCTGAATGGGTCAAATTTAAACAATGACATGGCTTCCTGTAGATTTGTCGAAAGCCTTTGTCTCTTAGCTTGGTGGTTGAGAAGTATTATCGTCTAGTATAGCTTTTGAGCTGCATATGTACATGTATGTAATAGTTATTAGCACACTTTCCGAGGTGTATCGGTGAATATCAGGACAGTTTTGGTCGGGGGCTCAGCCGAGGCGGCCCACGACCAAAACTGTCCTGATATTCACCGATACACCCTGAGCGTAAACTAGCCATGTGTTCGTTTAGACCACATTGTTAAAACAACTTGTCTATGGCGTAGAGGACTGCGATGATATTAGATGTAGTGTAAAGGAAATTCGAAACATGGGTCATTCATGGTCAAAGTATACATCGGCGCATGGTTCGTCCGTTGAAATTTAATTGTTATGAAATTTATAACTTTCTAGGCGTTTTTTTTATATCCTGCTTATTTTCAAGGCCTGTGAAGTGTCTAGCAAGAGAATCACAATTAGTTAAAATAATTATTCAATATTCTCATTTATATGTTTTGCATAATAAATCAAACCAAATTATGGAATAGATGCCAATAGATATGTGTAATAATTGTTTTTCGCAATATGTTGTTATGTTGATTTAATGCCATTGTATATTTTTTTAACGTCCGCTTCTTATTGCTTGATAAGTTTCTTACACAGTATAAAAGTATCCGAGTATCAGGAATGAACAGTACTCTTTCTCAAAAGTGTACTGTTCATTTCTGATACACGGATACTTTTGTGCATGTATTGGAAATGAACAAGACAGTTTCATCAAAGGTTGCCATTGGCAACGAGTAGAAGTGGGATGTAAATAGTAGAAAATCGGGAAGTTGAACGTACGAAGGAATGGAATCATTCAGAAGTGTACTCAAAATAAGTAAATTATAACGGGGTGACGACGAGAATTAACATACGTGTGGCCATTGTATAAATATATGCCATGTACGTGTCTGTGTGAAATGGCCTTATTTAATATCCGCTTTTACCGAAATGAAAGAGAGCGGCACCCAGTAGATGTATATTGTCACAGTGGACATTGTCGTAAGAATATCCCTTCGTTGAATGCATGTAGATGTAGATCGAGTATTCTATGCATAAGAATCTGTAAAATAACAAATGCATGGCGCTGTCAACTTTTGTGACTTTCGCAGTTTACCCCTTCCCACCCATATTGTTTTAATGTGTCATAATACAGTATTATCATGTACCGGTGACAGTCAAGATTTGCTAAGAATATAGTCCCTGTGTCGAACCCAACATCTCATGTTTTCGCGCGTTTCTGACCACGTGACTAACGCATTGCGAAGGTGATTTATGGCGCTGTGCTTTATGGAGCGTTCATTTAGATTAACTGAGGCTGCGAGTAATGAAGTAGTGTGTAAAATCTCATCGGGTATAATTCAAAGTTTGGATTTGATAGCAGCCAATAAGATAAAATGATACGTTGTACGTTATTCATTGTTTGCATACGCGTACATTGTGTTATCACGTTATACATGTACAGTGTGTTAGAAATTAACAAATACGACCGTAGCTGCCTCGCCAACGGTTAACATATCTTGTATTCAACTTAAATAAATTACGTTTTCCGTCAACATGCTTACATCGGAATGATATCGGCACTCAAGCGATTCACCGTGTTCCACCGCGAAACATTATAATTTGCTGTGAAACACCCTATTTCTCGGTGATTTAGCTAGCTGCCGTTTCGCTAGCGATTCTCCGAGATTCAACCTTGAAATAGAGTGTTTTTCCACGGTGTTCGGTGTTTCTAGTCCCAAACTCCAGACACGTAGTGTATGTTGTTACCTGGTCTGTTACCTGATAAATTTATTTCAAATAGGGGGTTATTCAATTTTATTGAAAGGATGAACCCTATTGGCATTATGCATTCTGTGCTCTTCCATTCCGGAGTTGACTAACAGTTACCCCTTTTTTATACGCCCACATTGAAATGTGGTCGTATATTGTCGTCGCCCCCGTACGTCCGTCGGTCCGACTTCCACAATTGCTTGTGGACGCTCTAGGGACTAAAGTTAATATCCGATTGACTTTAAATTTATACACAGTGTTTAAGGTCATGAGACGAAGAAGCCTATTGTTTTTCAGCGATTTCCGATAACTACCAGAGTTATGGCCCTTGATAACTTAAAAAAATCTTGTGGACGCTCTAGAAGCCAAAGTTAATGACCGATTGGCTTTAAATTTATACACAGTGTTTAAGGTCATAAGACGAAGAAGCCTATTGATTTTCAGTGATTTCCGATAATTAGTGCCAGAGTTATGGCCCTTGATCACTTCAAAAAATCTTGTGGACGCTCTAAAAGCCAAAGTTAATATCCGATTGACTTTAAATTTATACACAGTGTTTAAGGTCATAAGACGAAGAAGCCTTTTGCTTTTCAGCGATTTCCGATAATTAGTGCCAGATTTATGGCCCTTGAGCACATCAAAAAATCTTGTGGACGCTTTAAAAGCCAAAGTTAATATCCGATTGACTTTAAATTCTTACACAGTGTTTAAGGTCATAAGATGAAGAATGCTATTGATATTCAGCGATTTCCGATAATAAGTGCCAGAGTTATGGCCATTGATCACTTCAAAAAATCTTGTGGATGCTCTAGAGGCCAAAGTTGATATCCGATTGACTTCAAATTTATACACAGTGTTTAAGGTCATGAGACGAAGAAGCCAACTGATTTTAAGCGATTTCAAATAATTACTTCCAGGGTTATCTCCCTTGATCACTTCAAAAAACCTTGTGATGCTATAGATGCCAAACTTATCATTCGATTGACTTCAGATTGATACACAGAGTTTAAGGTGTTGAAACGAACAAGTATGTTGATTTTCAATGAATTTTGATAACTGAACAGCTAAATCCATGATGTTAAATGTTTCCTATACTAATTGTTAGCGTGGGGCAAAACTTTATAAAAGACAAACAAATTCTACTGATTTTCAGATAATTACATAATGAGTTGTTACTCTCAATCAGATTTTAGTGTATTACAAATGTTTCATTACCAAAAAAAGTAAAAATATGCGACAACCCTTGTTGACTGCCCGGACAATTTAGCTGCTGTGGGCGTATGTTTCGTTGCCTGGCAACCTATCTTATACTTCCACATTCATAATGTGAACATATGCCATCGCCCCTGTTTGTGTGTGTGTGTGTATGTATGTGGATCGCCTACAAGGCGCAATTCTTAATGGATTTTCTTCAAACTTTGTATACTTATTCCTTGGTGCATGCCCAACCTCTAGGGGCATACGCCTACTTCTTGTATTTGTTTGTTGTTCGTCTATAAGCCACATTTCTTAACGTATCATTATACGCCCACATTTTCATGTGGACGTATTATGTCCGTCCACAATTTGTTTGTGGACTCTCTACAGGTCACAATTCTTATCCGATTTTGAAGAAACTTGAAATATAGGTTTATCCCCAAAAGATCTCGGCTGCTTTCGATATTGGCATGTATCAGATCAAAACTTCATTGATTATGGCCCCTGATTGTACGAAAAATCACGTTTTTAGCTTGTGGACCCTATAGAGGTCACAATTTTGAACCGATTTTGATGAAATTTGACATGCATGTTTGTAACCCAAAGATCTTGGTTCCTTTCGATATTTGCGGCTATCGGAATGTAATTTCCTGAATTATGGCCTCTGATTGTCCGAAAAATCACCCTTTTTAGCTTGTGGTCCCTCTGGAGGTCACAATTATTATCCGATTTAAAAAAACGTTTGATTATATCACCGTTACACCCTAAGGAAGGTTGAGTTCGAATTTCGGGAAAATCGGACCAAAATTGCCATACAAAATGGCCGCCGTTTTTACGCGAATACTGTTAAAAAATGGTATATCAAGGTTGTGGACCCTGTGGAGGTCACAATTTTAATTCGATTGGGTTATAACCCAAAGATCTTGGTTCCTTTCGATATTTGCGCATATCGAATCGTAACTTCCTGAATTATAGCCCTTGATTATACGCAAAATCGACTTTTTTTTTTATACGCCCACATTTTCATGTGGACGTATATTGTCGTCGCCCCTGTTCGTCCGTCCGTCCGTCCACAATTGTTTGTGAACAGTCTACAGGTCACAATTTTTATCCGATTTCAATGAAACTTAAAATATAGGTTTATCACCCTAAGATCTCGGTTCCTTTCGATATTGGCATGTATCGGACCGTAACTTCATGGGTTATGGCCCCTGATTGTACGAAAAATCACGTTTTTTAGCTTGTGAACAGTGTAGAGGTCACAATTTTGAACCGATTTGGATGAAACTTGAAATGCATGTTTATAAACCAAAGATCTTGGTTCCTTTCGATATTTGCGCCAATCGAATCGTAACTTCCTGAATTATGGCCCCTGATTGTCCGAAAAATCACCCTTTTTAGCTTGTGGTCCCTCTGGAGGTCAAAATTGTTATCCGATTTAAAAAACCGTCTGATTATATCACCGTTTCATGGTTATGAAGGTTGAGTTCGAATTTCGTGAAAATCGGAGCAAAATTGGCGGACAAAATTGCCGCCATTTGTACGCGAATAGTGTGAAAATATGTTATATCAAGGTTGTGAACAGTGTAGAGGTCACAATTTTGAACCGATTTGGATGAAACTTGAAATGCATGTTTATAACCCAAAGATCTTGGTTCCTTTCGATATTTGCGCCAATCGAATCGTAACTTCCTGAATTATGGCCCCTGATTGTCCGAAAAATCGCCCTTTTTAGCTTGTGGTCCCTCTGGAGGTCAAAATTGTTATCCGATTTAAAAAAACGTTTGATTATATCACCGTTCCATGGTTATGAAGGTTGAGTTCGAATTTCGTGAAAATCGGACCAAAATTGACAGACAAAATGGCCGCCATTTGTACGCGAATAGTGTGAAAATATGTTATATCAAGGTTGTGGACCTTATAGAGGTCACAATTTCGAACCGATTTGGATGAAACGTGTCATGTATGTTTATAACCGAAAGATGTTGGTTCCTTTCGATATTTGCGCCCATCGGATCGTAACTTCCTGAATTATGGCCCCTGATTTTCCGAAAAATTGCCCTTTTTAGCTTGTGGTTCCTCTGGAGGTCAAAATTGTTATCGGATTTAAAAATACGTTTGATTATATCACCGTTCCATGATTATGAAGGTTGTATTCGAATTTCGTGAAAATCGGACCAAAATTGACGGACAAAATGGCCGCCGTTTGTATGTGAATAGTGTGAAAATATGTTATATCAAGGTTGTGGACCTTATAGAGGTCACAATTTTGAACCGATTTGGATGAAACGTGTCATGTATGTTTATAACCGAAAGATGTTGGTTCCTTTCGATATTTGCGCCCATCGGATCGTAACTTCCTGAATTATGGCCCCTGATTTTCCGAAAAATTGCCCATTTTAGCTTGTGGTTCCTCTGGAGGTCAAAATTGTTATCGGATTTAAAAATACGTTTGCTTATATCACCGTTCCATGATTATGAAAGTTGAATTCGAATTTCGTGAAATTCGGACCAAAATTGACGGACAAAATGGCCGCCGTTTGTATGCGAATAGTGTGAAAATATGTTATATCAAGGTTGTGGACCTTATAGAGGTCACAATTTTGAACCAATTTTGATGAAACTTGACATGTATGTTTATAACCCAAAGATCTTGGTTCCTTTCGATATTTGCGCCCATTGGATCATAACTTCCTGAATTATGTCCCCGGATTGTCCGGAAAATCGCTTTTGTTCGCTTTTGGTCCCTCTGGAGGTCAAAATTATTATCTGATTCAAAAAAACGTTTGAGTATATAACCATTACATGGTATTGAAGAGAGAGTTTGAATTACGTGAAAATCGGACTAGAATTGACAGACAAAATGGCCGCCGTTTGTACACGAGTAGTGTGAAAATATGTTATATCAAGGTTGTGGACCCTATAGAGGTCACAATTTTGAATCGATTTTGATGAAACTTGACATGTATGTTTATAACCCAAAGATCTTGGTTTCTTTCGATATTTGCGCCCATCGGGTCATTACTTCCTGAAATATGTCCCCTGATTGTACGAAAAATCACCCTTTTTAGCTTGTTGTGCCTCTGGAGGTCACAATTATTATCTGATTTAAAAAAAAAAACCAAAACAAATTCTAATGATTTTCTGATAATTCCTTAATATGCGACAACTCTTGTTGACTGCCCGGACGATATGGCTGCTGTGTGGGCGTATGTTTCGTTGCCTGGCAACCTATTTTTTTAGCTTGTGGTCCCTGTGGAGGTCACAATTATTATCCGATTTAAAAAAACGTTTGATTATATCACCGTTACACCTTAAGAATAGTGTGAGTTGGAATTTCGGGAAAATCAGACCAAAATTTACAGACAAAATGACCGCCGTTTGTACGTGAATACTGTTAAAAAATGGTTGTCATGGTTGTGGACCCTGTAAAGGTCACAATTTTTATTCGATTTTGATGAAACTTGAAATTCATGGTTATAACCCAAAGATCTTGGTTATTTTCGATATTTGCGCATATCGGATAGAAACTTCCTGAATTATGGCCCCTGGTTATACGCAAAATCCCCCTTTCTTTAGCTTGTGGTAACTCTGGAGGTCACAATTATTATCCGATTTAAAAAAACGTTTGATTATATCACCGTTACACCGTAAGGAGGCAGAGTGTGAAATTCGGGAAAATCGGACCAAAATTGACAGACAAAATGGCCGCCGTTTGTACGCGAATACTGTTAAAAAAATGGTATATCATGGTTGTGGACCCAGTATAGGTCACCATTTTAATTCGATTTTGATGAGGAAGGTCGAGCTCTAATTTCGTGAAAATCGTACCAAAATTGCCAGACGAAATGGTTGCCGTTTGTACGCGAATAGTGTAAAAATATGGTATATCATGGTTGTGGACTCTCGACAGGTCACAATTCTTATCCGATTTTGATGGAAAGTCACAATCCTAGGTTGTGTACTGTCACACCATAATCATTGTCTGCTTCGAATTTCATGAATATCAGACTGGAACTGACCAACTAAATGGCTGCTCCCAATACAGTATGAAATACAGGACTTAATGATGTAGGAAAAATCACTTTCGGTATTGCTTGTTCTCTATCCATCTCTCGAAAATGTGGGCGTATCCTGCCTGGCAGTGCCAGCCTATCTTTTTGAAACTTTGCAACTTATTTTCTTTGTACCCTAAGGAACATCTTAATATTGTTTTGGGTGCATGCTCAACCCACAGGGGCAGAGCACGCCTATTTCTTTTTGTGTGTCTGTGTGTTGCCTACAGGCCACAATTCTTAATCGATCATCTTGGAACTTTAAATACTTAATCTTTATACATGTAACCTAAAGTTGATCCCTATTGTTTTGAATGCATGCCCTACTCCCTGGGACAAAACCACGCCTATAACTTGTATTTGTTTCTTCGTTGTCTACAGCCTGCATTTGAAACTTTGCATACTCATTCTTTGTACCCCAAGGAACATCTCTATCGTTGGGTGTGCATGCCCAACCCCCAGGGACACATCTTCAGTAGAAGGCTTGATCTTGCCTTAACAACATACATCTTATCAAGCCGTTCATGTAATACCCCGCATATTTCGGCACCAAGTTTGATTGGATAACAAGCCCAGCTTGGGAGCCTATTGGATTCCTTCGTTAAAAATATCGGAGAATTATCGGAACACATTCATAGCAAAGAGACTTGTCACTGCCGATTTTTGTGCAAAAAACACATCTGTAGTTCCTAAAACCGCTTCAATTGCTTTTTTGGGGGGGTTTTCCGTGAGTTTTTCAATTGAAAAAAGAATCTTCAACGGCTGTAATTTGGTCTGTTTCTTTTTCTGAGGAGGCCGCCACGACCTCTGATTGAACAATGCTAATTAGTCACGTCTAAACACAACGGGCGTAAATGTTTGGGAATTGCTGAGTATTGAAGCAACGGTTAGATGTTTGTAAAACTCCATACGTTGCTTAAGGAACATGCCAGGGACAGTGCTAGCCCATTTTCTTTTTGTGTGTCACCTTCGTAATCGATTATTCTTGAAAACTTATACCCTAAGGCTGACCTGAGTAACCTCTATATTTTTTTGGTGCTTGCCCGGTCCCTTTGGACAGAGCCACGCCTAATGTTTGCATGCCATGCGTTTTGTCTACAGGCCGCAATTCTTAACAGAATCTTTTGAAACGTTGCATACCCTTTTTATACGCCCACATTGAAATGTGGTCGTATATTGTTATACACAGTGTTTAAGGTCATGAGGCGAAGAAGCCTATTGTTTTTCAGCAATTTTCAATAATTACTGCCAGAGTTATGGCCCTTGATCACTTCAAAAAATCCTGTGGAAGCTCTAGAGGCCAAAGTTAATATCCGATTGACTTTAAATTTACACACAATGTTTAAGGTCATGAGACAAAGAAGCCTATTGATTTTCAGGGATTTCAAATAATTACTGCCAGAGTTATCTCCTTTGATAACTTCAAAAAATCTTGTGAGGCTATAGAGGCCAAACTTATCATCCGATTGACTTCAGATTGATACACAGAGTTTAAGGTGTTGAAACGAACAAGTATTTTGATTTTCAATGAATTTTGATAACTGAACAGCTAAATCCATGATATTAAATGTTTCATGTATATACTAATTGTTAGCGTGGGGTAAAACTGTATAAAAAGCAATCAAATTCTAATGATTTTTTGATAATTACATAATGAGTTGTTACTCTTAATCAGTTTTTAGTGTATTACAAATGTTTCATTACCGAAAAAAGTAAAAATATGTGACAACCCTTGTTGACTGCCCGGATGATTTAGCTGCTGTGGGCGTATGTTTCGTTGCCTGGCAACCTATCTTTTATTTTGAAAACGTATCACAGAATTTCAGATAGGCCCACATGTACGTGTACATGAATTTAATTAGGACTGTTGGAATTAAGCATTTTAAGAGCCTTGAGCAAAGACACCATTAAAACCACTTGTTTTTGATAGAAGTAGAAGTGTATATATCTTTATCTATTTTTCAGCAGGTGGTCCAAATAAATTTATTCATCTGGATTTTAAGAGTATGTCAACAGAATGTTCCTTTGATTTTCTATTTGTATATGATGGAAATTCCTATAGCAGTCATTTATTAGCCAGTTTGAGTGGTGATAGTCCACCTAATACACTCATAGCAAAGTCTGGATATGTAAGTATATATATATATATATATATACATGTAATCATGTATGTACTGTAGAAGTGTGTGTCTGTCACACCTTTTGAAACACAAAAAGTCTGCTGTTGATGGAGGTACAGTTTACATCAGGGATCACACTGGCATTCAATTGTATATAGGCCTAAACCAGCGGCTGCCAGGCAGGAAATGCCCACATTTTCAAGAGATGGATAGAGAACATGCTAAAATGAAAGTGATTTTTCCTACAATCAAGGGCCATAATTCATGAAGTTAAAATTTGATATGTGCAAATATCGAAAGGAACAAAGTTCATTGGGTTTATAAACATGCATTTCAAGTTTCATCAAAATCGGATTAAAATTTAAAATTGTGACCTTAGGTGGATGAATTATGCCGTCGTCCCTGTCCGTCCGGACTTCTGTCCATCCATTCGTCTGTCCATCCACCAATCTGATTAAAATACAGATCCTATTTCGTTTCGTTTTTATTGTTCAAAATTTCGTTTTATTCGTCTTTACTACATTAGAATCTGAAAGACTTATTATTTAACTCATGTTCTGCTTGAAATGAGGGGTCAGCCAATCAAATTGTCGGTCGAATCGAGGGTTTGACCTTTTTTGCGTAGAATTGTGGGTAGGCATTATCAGCGATAGAAATCAAAGCAAATCGAATGACTAGGGTTATAGGGTCAAATGTCGCGTGCTTGACATATAAACTCACTGAACGTGACCTCCCGCTATAATTTGTTAGATCTACATGTAGTGTAGGCCATTGAAATTATAAAATCCGAAACGAAATATAGATCTGAATTTTAATTAGATTGTCCATCCACAATTCTTTGTGGACTCTCTACAGATCAAAATACTTATCTGATTTTGACGAAACTTTAAATATAGGTTTATCCCCATAATATCTTGGCTGCTTTAGATATTGGCATGTATCAGATCGAAGCTTTATGGATTATGGCCCCTGATTGTATGAAAAATTACATTTTTGGCTTGTGGACCCTATAGAGGTCACAATTTTGAACCTATTTTGATGAAACTTGACATGCATGTTTATAGCCCTTTCGATATTATGCCGTCGCCCCAAGTCCATCCACAATTTGTTTGTGGATTCTCTACAGGTCACAATTCTTATCAGATTTTGACGAAACTTAAAATATAGGTTTATCCCCATAAGATCTCGCCTGCTTTCTATATTGGCATGTGGAGACAGACCACCATTAAATTTCACCACGCCGGTACCCACAAATTGTAGTTTGTCTATTTATAGCAAATCTCTCTCTGTCTCTTTTCTCCCTTTTTGCATGCCCATTTTTATACGTCCAAAGATCTCGGTTTCTTTGATATTGGCATGTATCGGACTGTAACTTCATGGGTTATGGCCCCTTGACTGGACGAAAAATTACCTTTTTAGCTTGTGAACCCTAAAGAGGTCACAATTTTGAATCGATTTATGATGAAACTTGAAATGCACATTTATAACCCAAAGATCTTAGTTCCTTTCGATATTTGCACAGTATATCTTGAATTATGGCCCCTGATTGTACGAAAAATAGCCCCTTTTAGCCCCTGGTACCTCTGAAGGTCAAAATTTGTTTGTGGACTCTCTACAGGTCACAATTCTTATCCGATTTTGACGAAACTTGAAATATAGGTTTATCCCCATAAGATCTCAGTTCCTTTCGATATTGGGATGTATCGGATCAGAACTTTATGGATTATGGCCCCTGATTGTACGAAATATCATGTTTTTAGCTTGTGGAGGTCACAATTTTGAACCGATTGTGATGAAACTTAACATGCATGTTTATAACCCCAAAATCTTGGTTCCTTTCGATATTTGCGCCCATCGGATCGTAACTTCCTGAATTATGGCCCCTGATTGTCCGAAAATCGCCGTTTTTAGCTTGTGGTCCCTCTGGACGTCAAAATTATTATCCGATTTAAAAAAACATTTGATCATATCACCGTTACATGGTAATGAAGGTTGAGAGCAAATTTCGTGAAAATCGGACCAAAATGGCCAAACAAAATGGCCACCGTTTGTACGCGAATAGTGTGAAAATATGTTATATCAAGGTTGTGGCCCTATAGAGGTCACAATGTTGAACCGATCTTGATGAAACTTGACATGTATGTTTATAACCCAAAGATCTTGGTTCCTTTCAATATTTGCACCCATCGGATCATAACTTCCTGAATTATGGCCCCTGATTTTCCGAAAAATTGCCCTTTTTAGCTTGTGGTCCCTCTGGAGGGCAAAATTATTATCTGATTTAAAAAAACGTTTGATTATATCACCGTTACATGGTAATGAAGTACGTGAAAATCAAACCAAAATTGACGGACAAAATGGCCGCCGTTTGTACGTGAATAGTGTGAAAATATGTTATATTAAGGTTGTGGACCCTATAGAGGTCACAATTTTGAACTGATTTTGATGAAACTTGACATGCATGTTTATAACCCGAAGATCTTGGTTCCTTTCGATATTTGCGCTCATTGATTCGTAACTACCTGAATTATGGCCCCTGATTGTACGAAAAATAACCCTTTTTAGCTTGTGGTCCCACTGGAGATCAAAATTATTATCCGATTTAAAAAAACGTTTGATTATATCACCGTTACATGGTAATGAAGATTGAGGTAAAATTTCTTGAAAATTGACAGACAAAATGGTCGCCGTTTGTATGCGATTAGTGTGAAAATATGTTATATCAAGGTTGTGGACCCTATAGAGGTCACAATTTTGAACCGATTTTGATGAAACTTGACATGCATGTTTATAACCTAAAGATCTTGGTTCTTTTCCATATTTGCGCCCATTGGATCGTAACTTCCTGAATTATGGCCCCTGATTGTACAAAAAAGGGACCTTTTTATATGCCCACATTTTCATGTGGACGTATTATGTCGTCGCCCCTGTCCGTCCGGACGTCCGTCCGTCCACAATTTGTTTGTGGACTCTCTACAGGTCATAATTCCTATCCGATTTTGACGAAACTTGAAGTATAGGTTTATCCCCATACGATCTTGGTTCCTTTCGATATTGGCATGTATCGGATCGGAACTTCATGGATTATGGCCCCTGATTGTACGAAATATCATGTTTTTAGCTTGTGGACCCTGTTTTAGAGGTCACAGTTTTGAACCGATTGTGATGAAACTTGACATGCATGTCTATAACACTAAAATCTTGGTTCCTTTCGATATTTGCACCCATCGGATCGTAACTTCCTGAATTATGGCCCCTGATTGTCCGAAAAATCGCCCTTTTTAGCTTGTGATCCCGTTTGAGGTCAAAATTATTATCTGAATTAAAAAAAAACGTTTGATTATATCACCGTTACATGGTGATGAAGGTTGAGTTTAAATTTCGTGAAAATCGGACTAAAATTGACAAACAAAATGGCCGCCGTTTGTACGCGAATAGTGTGAAAATATGTTATATCATGGTTGTGTGGACCCTGTAGAGGTCACAATTTAATTCGATTTTGATGAAACTTGAAATGCATGGTTATAACCCAAAGATCTTGGTTCCTTTCTTTATTTGTACATATCTGATCGTAACTTCCTGAATTATGGCCCCTGATTGTCCGAAAAATCGCCTTTTATAAAATATCGCAATGTAGTGATTATATTGCGATATTTTTATACGCCCACATTTTCATGTGGACGTATTATGTCGTCGCCCCTGTCCGTCCGGACGTCCGTCCGTCCACAATTTGTTTGTGGACTCTCTACAGGTCACAATTCTTATCCGATTTTGACGAAACTTGAAATATAGGTTTATCCCCAAAAGATCTCGGCTGCTTTCGATATTGGCATGTATCGGATCAAAACTTCATGGATTATGGCCCCTGATTGTACGAAAAATCACGTTTTTAGCTTGTGGACCCTATAGAGGTCACAATTTTGAACCGATTTTGATGAAACTTGGCATGCATGTTTGTAACCCAAAGATCTTGGTTCCTTTCGATATTTGCGGCTATCGGAATGTAATTTCCTGAATTATGGCCCCTGATTGTCCGAAAAATCACCCTTTTTAGCTTGTGGTCCATCTGGAAGTCACAATTATTATTCGATTTAAAAAAACGTTTGATTATATCACCGTTACACCCTAAGGAAGGTTGAGTTCGAATTTCGGGAAAATCGGACGAAAATTGCCATACAAAATGGCCGCCGTTTGTACGCGAATACTGTTAAAAAATGGTATATCAAGGTTGTGGACCCTGTGGAGGTCACAATTTTGATTCGATTTTGATGAAACTTGAAATTCATGGTTATAACCCAAAGATCTTGCTTCCTTTTGATATTTGCGCATATAGGATCGTAACTTCCTGAATTATGGCCCCTGATTATACGCAAAATCACCTTTTTTTTAGCTTGGAGGTCACAATTATTATTCGATTTAAAAAACCGTTTGATTATATTACCGTCACACCCTAAGGAAGGTTGAGTTCGAATTTCGGGAAAATCGGACGAAAATTGCCATACAAAATGGCCGCCGTTTGTACGCGAATACTGTTAAAAAATGGTATATCAAGGTTGTGGACCCTGTGGAGGTCACAATTTTGATTCGATTTTAATGAAATTTGAAATTCATGGTTATAACCCAAAGATCTTGCTTCCTTTCGATATTTGCGCATATCGGATCGTAACTTCCTGAAATAGGGCCCCTGATTATACTCAAAATCGCCTTTTTATACGCCCACATTTTCATGTGGACGTATTACATGTATGTCGTCGCCCCTGTCCGTCCGGACGTCCGTCCGTCCACAATTTGTTTGTGGACTCTCTACAGGTCACAATTCTTATCCGATTTTGACGAAACTTGAAATATAGGTTTATCCCCAAAAGTTCTTGGCTGCTTTCGATATTGGCATGTATCGGATCAAAACTTCATGGATTATGGCCCCTGATTGTACGAAAAATCACGTTTTTAGCTTGTGGACCCTATAGAGGTCACAATTTTGAACCGATTTTGATGAAACTTGACATGCATGTTTGTAACCCAAAGATCTTGGTTCCTTTCGATATTTGCGGCTTACGGAATGTAATTTCCTGAATTATGGCCCCTGATTGTCCGAAAAATCACCCTTTTTAGCTTGTGGTCCCTCTGGAGGTCACAATTATTATTCGATTTAAAAAACCGTTTGATTATATCACCGTTACACCCTAAGGAAGGTTGAGTTCGAATTTCGGGAAAATCAGACGAAAATTGCCATACAAAATGGCCGCCGTTTGTACGCGAATACTGTTAAAAAATGGTATATCAAGGTTGTGGACCCTGTGGAGGTCACAATTTTGATTCGATTTTGATGAAACTTGAAATTCATGGTGATAACCCAAAGATCTTGCTTCCTTTCGATATTTGCGCATATCGGATCGTAACTTCCTGAATTATGGCCCCTGATTATACGCAAAATCGCCATTTTTTTAGCTTGGAGGTCACAATTATTATTCGATTTAAAAAACCGTTTGATTATATTACCGTCACACCTTAAAGAAGGTTGAGTTCGAATTTCGGGAAAATCGGACGAAAATTGCCATACAAAATGGCCGCCGTTTGTACGCGAATACTGTTAAAAAATGGTATATCAAGGTTGTGGACCCTGTGGAGGTCACAATTTTGATTCGATTTTGATGAAATTTGAAATTCATGGTTATAACCCAAAGATCTTGCTTCCTTTCGATATTTGCGCATATCGGATCGTAACTTCCTGAATTATGGCCCCTGATTATACGCAAAATCGCCTTTTTTTTAGCTTGGAGGTCACAATTATTATCCGATTTAAAAAAACGTTTGATTATATTACCGTTACACCATAAGGAAGGTTGAGTTCGAATTTCGGGAAAATCAGACCAAAATTGTCATACAAAATGGCTGCCGTTTGTACGCGAATACTGTTAAAAAATGGTATATCAAGGTTGTGGACCCTGTAAAGGTCACAATTTTAATTCGATTTTGATGAAACTTGAAATTCATGGTTATAACCCAAAGATCTTGGTTCTTTTCAATATTTGCGCATATCGGATCGTAACTTCCTGAATTATGGCCCCTGGTTATACGCAAAATCACCCTTTCTTTAGCTTGTGGTCCCTCTGGAGGTCACAATTATTATCCAATTCAAAAAAACGTTTGATTATATCACCGTTACACTGTAAGGAAGGTTGAGTTTGAATTTCGGGAAAATCGGACCAAAATTGACAGACAAAATGGCCGCCGTTTGTACGCGAATACTGTTATAAAAATGATATATCATGGTTGTGGACCCTGTATAGGTCACAATTTTAATTCGATTTTGATGAGGAAGGTTGAGTTCTAATTTCGTGAAAATCGTACCAAAATTGCCGGACGAAATGGTCGCCGTTTGTACGCGAATAGTGTAAAAATATGGTATATCATGGTTGTGGACTCGCTACAGGTCACAATTCTTATCCGATTTTGATGAAAAGTCACATTTCTAGGTTGTGTACCGTCACACCATAATCATTGTCGGTTTCGAGTTTCATTAATATCAGACTGGAACTGACCAACTAAATGGCTGCTCCCAATACAGTATGAAATACAGGACTTAAAGATGTAGGAAAAATCACTTTCGGTATTGCTTGTTCTCTGTCCATCTCTCGAAAATGTGGGCGTATCCTGCCTGGCAGTGCCAGCCTATCTTTTGAAAATATCGTACCAAAATTGCTGGACGAAATGGCCGCTGTTTGTACTCGAATACTGTTAAAAAATGGTATATCATGGTTGTGGACCCTGTATAGCTCACAATTTTAATTCGATTTTGATGAAACTTGAAATGCATGGTTATAACCCAAAGATCTTGGTTTCTTTCGGTATTTGCGCATATCGGATCGTAACTTCCTGAATTATGGCCCCTGATTATCCGAAAAATCGCCTATGGTCCCTCTGGAGGTCACAATTATTATCCGATTTAAAAAAAAAACGTTTGACACTATTGTAACCAGCTTGGTCCTTAGTACAGTTGGGAGTTCATCCTAATGGTTTCTTCTTGTCATAAATTATAACAAACACTTGATTCAACTAAACGTGGAGTTTTATGTAGACACAGCAATAACAAAATAACAGACAATATATACAGAGTGGTATAATAACTACACAATTATGTTCAACTAAGAAGTATAATATCAAGAGTTGGCATAACTATAAGTTTAGTCTGTAGCTGTGTCTCCGACCTAACCTGTCTTTCATGGGTCCATCTTCATATTTATATTCTTGAAGATGTAACCCCTAGATACCTATATTAATATATACACAACAATTTGGACATAGATTAAAATATTAAAAGAATACGATACAAAGCAGATTATAGACATAGAAAATAGGCTTATAATATTAATTATATACATGCATTAAAATATTACCATTAGTACACATTACTCTATTGGGTCTCAAATCTCATTAGACTCATATTAAGAGGATATGCTCTAAGATGTCATATCAATGTTAAGGTAACCATAGGTTAATTATAGGGTCTAGACTGACCGTGGTGACATGGCTCCCCCTGGAAAGATGGCGACCCCGACATCAATATTTGGGATATGGTCATATATATGATTAAGGCCATATAGCCAACACAACATGATCTATATCAATATATATATACATTTAAAACAATGTATTTTTATAATAAGTCATAATATATTCGACTAAAATAATATAATAAAATAATCAATTAAACCCTTGAACATCACCTGCCAAATACATAATAGAAATACGCTATTATATGACTAAAACCATATAATGCCAATTAACATCATCACTGATAAGTTATAGGTAATATACGTCCAATAACATAGTAATACAATCAAATTAGTATAGTAGCCAAATAATGAACTAATTCTATCAAAATTTGAACTGAATTGTGTATATAATTAAAGCCTTACTGCTAATCACACATACTTACATGAATATTAATAAAACAAAATACCCATGATAAGTTATGTACTTAGTAAAATAAAATTACTAACCATAATAATGTAGTAAGCAAAATAAAAACATTCAATGATACAAGGATTTACTCACGGCCATATGACTGAATAATAGTCTGAATATTAAAACACTTATGAAAAGTGGAAGTGTGATCAGTCTTAGATACCCATATAGCTAATTATAACAGTTTATATCAAAAGAAAAAAAAAACTCTACTTGTTTTAAGCACGTCTCTTTTTTGCAAAGCCTTTTTGTGTTTTTGTGGCATGGAATTGTCTTACCAGATCTTGGGGCAATAAGTCACGAATAATCCATTGTGGTCCTTTAATGTTCTTTAATCTAGTTTTATACCAAAACTGACCACGATATTTTGAGGATTGTAAAATTTTTACAATATGATCTTCCTCAAATTTGGTCTGTGTTTGGGTCATAGTCATGTCTTTATCAGGTGTATCAGGACTATTGTTAGTATCATCTTGTGTATTAGATTTTTTTTAGTTATTTGGGTTCTGACTACCCGCTGTGTTAGGAAGATTCTGATTGTTAGTAGATGGATGTGCATCAGTAGTTTGAGAAATATCTGAATTGATTTCCTCAGGGTTGAAAATTTCATCACTTTCAATTGGGTTTGTTGGCCTTTTAGAAGGATCAATGTAAGGACGTAAACGGTCGGCATGGATTGGTGACTTTACTAGTTGGTGATCGGCATTCCGACGAAGTTTATAAGTGTTATTGCCTAGGTCAATGCATATGTAATAAGGTCCAACCCATTTCCTTTGGAGTTTCTTACTGAATCCAGTTTCCGTCTTAGAACAGTATAACCACACCATTTGTTCTTCCTTAAACTTGGGCTTTTCAGCTTTCTTGTTATGCTGATAGGTGTACTTGTTCTGAGCAGCAGTTATGTTTTTAGCTGCAATATCTTTCACGATCTCTAAGTTTTGTGTAATTCTTTCATAATGTTGTTTGGCATCCTTGCTGCCTAATGTTTCGACTGGTAGCAGTTCGATGTCTATTGGGAGAGTATGCTCCTTGCCAAACAACATTTGAAATGGACTTAGGTTGGTAGATTCTGTTGCTGGAGTTGCTCTGTAAGCCATGAGGACTGCTGGAAGAACATCTGGCCAATCAGACTGGTCTGGTTTGATATAGGCTTGCAGTGTGTTGTATATCGTTTGGTTCATACGTTCACATGCTGCATTGGTTTGAGGCCTATAGCTTGCCGTAGTAAGCTTGTTAATGTGAAGTAGTTTGCATAATTCTACCAAAAGTTTACTCATGAAGTTTTGTCCTCTATCTGTCAAGATTTCTTTTGGTGTCCCATAGCGGCAAATGATTTCAGTAAAAAGGATCTTGGCAATTACAGATGCGCCTGTTGATTTTAGTGGGAATGCCTCAATCCATTTTGAGAAAGGGCAGACGACCAGCAGAATTGATGTATATCCTTCAGTTTACTTTTTTAATGGTCCAATGATATCCATGTGAATTCTGCTGAAGGTAGATTCTACAGGGAGGGGTATTAACGTTGCTGGTTTCTTGTGGTAATATGGTTTTGCTTGTTGACACACTTCACATGACTTGACATAATATTCGATCTCAGAGTACATCCGTGGCCAAAAGTATTTTAACTGGATTGCCCTCTGTGTTCTGTCTTGTCCTTGATGTCCAAGGGAATCATGGTAGGCTTTTAAGATGTCATCTTTTAGGTGTTGTGGAATACATAATTGTTTTACCTCTCTCTCAATTCTTGTTCCTTTACCTCGGGGTGAGAATAAATGATACAGGATGCCATCAGTGATTTGGTAAAAGCTCTGCTCACTAAGGATCCTATTCGCTATTTTCTGGTCATCCGGTAAGATGTCATCCTGCAGAAACTTGATGTATTGTAGCAATTGAGGATCTGCAGCCTGTGCTTCTTGTAATTGGGGCAAGGAAATAGCCAAAACTTCTTGAAAAGTGCTCACTGGATCCTGTTGCAGATATTGATTTTCAGCAGCAACAAAAACTTCTGCAGTTGATTTCAGTTTATCCCCCGTTTTTGTCTGACTTTTAGGTGACTGCTGGGGTTGATTTGTTTTCTGACCATGTCTTAAATTCTTTTGGCCAATTAAACTTGCAACATTGTCACACATTGTCTCATAACTTTCCTTGTCAGAATAAGGTCTTCTTGATAAGGCATCAGCATTGTTATGGGTCTTTCCTGGTTTGTGCTTAATGTCAAACTGGTAGCTTTGGAGGAACAATGACCATCGAAGTAATCTACCTGTTTTACATTCCATGGTTTTAATGAAGGAGAGTGCAATATGATCAGTAAATATTTGGAATTTTGTGTTGGCAAGGTAAACATGGTACTGTTTGACTCCTTCTATTAAAGCCAGACACTCTTGTTCTGTAATATGCCATTTCTTTTCTCTTTCATTCATTGCCCTTCCTCCATAACATATTACCACTTCCTGTCCTGCTTCATTCTTCTGCCCCAAAATATATCCAATTGCATGTGAACTGGCATCTGTGTATAGAATGAATTCTTTATTGAAGTCTGGGAAGTTTAGAATTGGAGGTGCTAATAAGGCATCCTTTAAATTTTGAAAAGCTTCTTCCATGTCTGTAGTCCATTTAAAAGGTTCATCTTTGCGAAGAAGTTTGTTTAATGGCGCAGCTTTTTGTGCAAAGTTCTTCACAAATTTTCTGTAGTAGCTACATAACCCGATGAATCCTCGTACATCACTAACATTTTTCGGTTGTGGAAAGGTTTGTACAGCCTCTGTTTTAGTTCTGTCAACCATAATTCCATCTTTCGATAAAATGTGCCCAAGGTATAAGACTTTTTTTGTAGCAAAGTGACATTTGGAAGCTTTGAGTTTTAGATTTGCTTCTCTCAATCGTTGAAAAATTATTGTAAGATGCTGTAGATGCTCATCGAAAGATTTAGACCAAACTAACACATCTAGCTCCAAGAACATAGCATTGGCTGATCAGAGTTCTGTTTGATTCTATAAATCCTACAGCTTCTTTTACTAATAGCTCTTTTACCGCGACAGGCGCAATCATCTCTGATCTTCGTGGAATTGTTATCTCATTCACCAATTGAACAGCATATGTTTCATCCAGTTGATTATCTCCTAACGGCACAACTGTTGTCCCACTTTGAAGTGACAGGGTTTTCAATTCGAAATTTGCAATTGCTTTTTGTGTTTGTAGAAAGTCAGTACCTAATAATAGTGAGTGAGTTGTTCTTTCTAAAACAAGGAAATCTTGGTGCAATGTTAGACCTCCAATTAGTATAGGTAGATTAATTTTTCCCATTACCTTAATAAAGTCACCACCAACACCTGATACGTGTTTTGTATCTGTCTCTTGTATTGAGCCTAATTTGGACAGATCATATTGTTTGTACAACGAATGAGATATCACCGAAATATTTGCCCCACTATCTACTAAGCCTTTTATGATCTTTCTGTTTATTATTACATTAATTAAGGAACTTTTAAATGGTTTGTCTTCTTCTGGGAATAATTTTGCAATTCCTTGCCCTGTATAATTATTGTTTACTAAAGCTTTTTTATAATAAGGATTTTTTCTTTTTGACTTAAAATAATTCAATTTTTTTGTAGCACATATTTGATACTGACTGTCATATTGGGTATCTAAGGTATTATATAACTGATCACACTTACCTTGGTGCGTGCTTCTTGCATAATGATGAGAATTTGTGCAGTCTTGAAAATTTCCATCCATATAAAGTTCAGCATTATGATCGAATAATTTAGCACTTTCATAAGTTTTATCATAATTGCAATTATAATTTTGATTTTCACAGTCTTCCACACTGTTTGAATTGTTACCCAGTTGGATAATAAGAGAATTTAGAGCACTTGTTACGTCATCTAATTTTTTACTTGAAGAGGATTCCTCTTTATTTATGTCTTTCTTTAGCACATATTCCATATAAAGTGAAGATTTTTCCAGTTCTTTGAGATTTGTTGGTTTTCCAAATAAACGAACATGTCTCTTTATTTCTGGGAGTAACCCGTTTAACATGGCCGACATGGTTGTATGTTCATTTAATTGGTGTACTTCACCTGCCCAGTATTTTTTGTTTGAGATATATTCCTCAACAGTTTCTGTCTCTTTTTGTTTGGTTAGGATTGCATCTCCTTCAAGTTGACAATAATTTTCCATAAATTCCTTTTTTATTTCTTCATATGTCTCCACACCTGTTCTTTGTATTCCATAATACCAATCCTTTGCACATCCTTCAGTGGACAATGCAAACAATGGTACCATTCTGTCACTGCTTATATTGTGGAATCTACAATATGCTTCAAAATCTTTAATCCAATAGTGAGGTCTTTCATGTTTTCCTCCATTAAATGGTTTTATCGTTGCCATTTTTTTCTTCTTCTTCACCGAAATAACTTCTCAAAATCTTTCAGGTCTTAACCTTTGTTTGATGGGGGTGTAGCAAAGGTTGAGCACTGCTTATGGCTTTGAGAAGGTTTTTCCAGGAATCGGATGGCAATCTCCCCATGTAACCAGCTTGGTCCTTAGTACAGTTGGGAGTTCATCCTAATGGTTTCTTCTTGTCATAAATTATAACAAACACTTGATTCAACTAAACGTGGAGTTTTATGTAGACACAGCAATAACAAAATAACAGACAATATATACAGAGTGGTATAATAACTACACAATTATGTTCAACTAAGAAGTATAATATCAAGAGTTGGCATAACTATAAGTTTAGTCTGTAGCTGTGTCTCCGACCTAACCTGTCTTTCATGGGTCCATCTTCATATTTATATTCTTGAAGATGTAACCCCTAGATACCTATATTAATATATACACAACAATTTGGACATAGATTAAAATATTAAAAGAATACGATACAAAGCAGATTATAGACATAGAAAATAGGCTTATAATATTAATTATATACATGCATTAAAATATTACCATTAGTACACATTACTCTATTGGGTCTCAAATCTCATTAGACTCATATTAAGAGGATATGCTCTAAGATGTCATATCAATGTTAAGGTAACCATAGGTTAATTATAGGGTCTAGACTGACCGTGGTGACACTATCACCGTTACACCCTACGGAAGGTTCAGTTCGAATTTTGAGAAAATCGAACCATAATTGCCTGACAAAATGGCCGCCATTTGTACGCGAATAGTGTTAAAATATGGTATATCAAAGTTGTTGGCCCTGTAGAGGTCACAATTTTAATTTGATTTTGATGAAACCTGAAATGCATGTTTTTAACCTAAAGATCTTGATGCTTTTTGATATTTGCGCATATCAAATTGTAGCTTAATGGATTATGGCCTTTGATTGTAGGAAAAATCACTTTCGGTATTGTTTGTTCTCTATTTATCTCTCAAACAATTATTATCCGATTTAAAATAAACCTCTGATTATATTACTGTTGTACCGTAGGGAAGGTTGAGTTCGAATTTCGTGAAAATCAATCCGAAATTGACGGATGAAATGGTCGCCGTTTGTATGCGAATAGTGTAAAAATATGGTATATCATGGTTGTGGACTCTCTGCAGGTCACAATTCTTATCCGATTTTGACGAAAAGTCACATTTCTAGGTTGTGTACCGTCACACCATAATCATTGTCGGCTTTGAATTTCATGAATATCAGCCTGGAACTGACCAACAAAATGGCTGCTCCCAATACAGTACATACTCCTGCGCAGTGTTTCGTTTGATTAGAACTAATCCACTTCACACTGCTATCTTGAGTGAACATTGTTGTGCTAAATTATTATTTGTCAGTAGTGCCATTACCAACCAATGACCTACATTGTAACAAACAATATCGGGGTTAACCAGACCTCAAAATATGTTACCGCAATGTATCTAGTGACAATCGCGACTTGTTTACGTCATAACCTGCGAAATTTATTATGCTCGATTATCCAGTGCTAACATGTTTTCTTCGTCGGCCATTTTGAAAATTATGCCGAATGCGAGAAGAGAGGAGGGATTTGATTGGACGTTAACAAGCGACACGCCCCGCCCAATTTCAAGAATATGACTTCTATCCAGCAATGGTAAGAGAGGGATTTCTCGTGCCATTGCTTCAGGAATATGAATACAATATGGAATACACGACTTAATGATGTAGGAAAAATCACTTTCGGTATTGCTTGTTCTCTATCCATCTCTCAAAATGTGGGCGTATTCTGCCTGGCAGTGCCAGCCTATCTTTTTAGCTTGTAGTCTCTCTTGAGGTCAAAATTGTAATCCAATTTTAAAAACTGTTTGATTATATCATCGTTACATGGTTATGGAGGTTGAGTTCGAATTTCGTGAAAATCGGACCAAAATTGACAGACAAAATGGCCGCCGTTTGTACGCGAATAGTGTGAAAATATGTTATATCAAGTTTGTGGACCCTATAGAGGTCACAATTTTGAACCGATTTCGATGAAACTTGATATGTATGTTGATAACCCAAAGATCTTGGGTCCTCTCTATATTTGCGCCCATCTGATCGTAACTTCCTGAATTATGTCCCATGATTGGTCGAAAAATTGCTCTTTTTATACGCCCACATTTTCATGTGGACGTATTATGTCGTCGCCCCTGTCCGTCCGTCCACAATTTGTTTGTGGACTCTCTACAGGTCACAATTCTTATCCGATTTTGACGAAACTTGAAATATAGGTTTATCCCCAAAAGATCTCGGCTGCTTTCGATATTGGCATGTATCGGATCAAAACTTCATGGATTATGGCCCCTGATTGTACGAAAAATCCTGTTTTTAGCTTGTGGACTCGATAGAGGTCACAATTTTGAACCGATTTTGATGAAACTTGACATGGATGTTTATAACCCAAAGATCTTGGTTATTTGCGGCTATCGGAATGTAATTTACTGAATTATGGCCCCTGATTGTCCGAAAAATCACCCTTTTTAGCTTGTGGTCCCTCTAGAGGTCACAATTATTATCCGATTTAAAAAACCGTTTGATTATATCGGTTACATACACTTTGTAAGATCTCTGTCAGAAAATTAAAAGTTTTAAGTGGCTGAATCAATAAAAAAATGTTTTTTTCAATGGGCTGCGCCTGTGGTCAAAGGGGGCCTGTTCTCGGATATAGTGTTGAACCAACTGAATTTATATTATTGGCATACACCTGTAACGTCCTCGGATGTGAGTGTGTATGTACTCGGTTGCTGGTGTTCACCATACACGAAGTCCCCATTTGACGGTATTAAAACATAATGTGCGTCCTCGGTTGATCACATTGATAAAT
This sequence comes from Patella caerulea, assembly GCA_036850965.1. Taxonomy (NCBI): domain Eukaryota; kingdom Metazoa; phylum Mollusca; class Gastropoda; family Patellidae; genus Patella; species Patella caerulea. The sequence goes on along the minus strand of JAZGQO010000001.1, from coordinate 38,831,908 downwards.
ACTTGACTGTTCTACCGCGATATTGTGCCATACTTCGATTTTAAACAGTTATATTGAAATTTTCACATGTGTGGTCAAAGGGGAGACAAAAATGTAGTTATTTACAGGTTAAAGACCACAATAAATGTCAAGTCCACAATATGGTAGTATAGAGCAAAATGACCTCGTTTGGCGGCGTTCCCAACACACACCATGTGTGTCCTCGATTAGGTGTATCTAGCATAGGGACTCGTTCGGCCGTATTTCCCCAAATAATCGCAAACAACTGTGTGTCCGCATTTCTTCCGTAAAAAGTCAAATGCATAAAATATATGAATTCGGGTATAATTTATACATTTTCATAATCCTTTGATGTAATAGAGTTCAGAAATAATGATGTTTTTCAGCTACATGCAGTATTTATCAAGACCTCGATTGAGAGGATTCAGTCAAAGTCCTCGATTTACACCATATACATGTATGTACATTTGTATGTATGTGTGTGTGTGTCTGTAGTTCGCCTACAGGGCGCAATTCTTCATGGATTTTCTTCAAACTTGGTATACTTATTCCTTATACCCCAAGGAAGATCCCTATTGTTTTTGGGGCATGCCCGACCCCCATGGGCCGAGCCATGCCCATTTCTAGTATTTGTTTGTTTGTCGTCTACAGGCCACATTTCTTAACTTATAATCTTGAAACTTTGCATACACATTCTTTGTATCCTAAGGAACAGCCCTATCGTTTGGGGTGTATGCCCCACCCCCAGGGGCAGAGCCACGCCCATCTTTTCGTGTGTCTTTGTGTCGCCTACACGGCGCAATTCTTACTGGATTTTCTTCAAACTTGGTATACGTATTCCTTATACCCTAAGGAAGATCTCTATTGTTTTTGGTGCATGCCCGACCCCCAGGGACAGCCACGCCCATTTCTAGTATGTATTTGTTTGTCGTCTACAGGCCACATTTCTTAACTTATAATTTTGAAACTTACACATACACATTCTTTGTACCCTAAGGAATATCCCTATCATTTGGGGTGCATGCCCAACCCCCAGGAATGTGGACGTATATTGTAGCGTTAGCGTTACGTTTTAGATAACCAGACTGGCAAGTAATATATTTTTGGAAACCCTGGACAATATGCAAACAGAAAAATGAAAAAAACTGTTGCATTGATTGAAATTATAAAGGTCTGTACTGAAACGTGTAACCCCACCCCCTAAAAATGTCTATGACTGAATCAATCTTATCTTTGGTTGCAAAGCTAACATCACCAAAAGAATCTAACAGATATGATTTACCATCCCTGGCTAATATATGAACATAAAAACTAAAATAGGTGCAATAAATGTGAATTATGGTTAAAATAGGCCTTGCTGAAAGAAAAAAATGCCATAATTGGCCTATTTCTATCCCACTCTAACAAAAGGGTCACAGAATACACAATTTTTACAAATTTGGAAATAGTTCAATGTTATCAATATCTCAAAGCTCAGAGGCACCATACAAATCTTTATTGCAATTCTGGTTCTGAATCAAGATGTCTGGACCTTTACATCAATTGCCTGAAAAAATGAAGTCAAAATGGTAGTTATAACAGAGTTGACATCATAAAAGAGGCCTGAAAAGGATCAGAATTAACATTTTACTGTTCTATAAGTAACATAAATGCAACAAACACCACAAATCCTAGATTTCGATAAGAAAATATTGACCATTAAGCTGACATTTACACATCTACACCAGTTTTGTATCAGGGTATGGTCTTATTGTCCTGACATGTCTTAGGGTTCTAAGTTTGCCTTTAAACAAAAAAGATTAGAAATCCTTGAAATGTACAAAATAACCATTTATTGGTGTAAAATAACTTTCCTACCTGTAATTCAACAACAAATTCCAATTATTATCATTTAATTGTCAACACAGGTGCAATTAAAACTCTCAAAACACATTAATAAAAAGGGTGGGGTGGGGCATTTATAGCCTCTGTAAACAGAATTGTGGGGTGAAAAATGTCTATAAAGACTGGGATATTGCTTCCTTCCCGAAGGAAATGCAAGAATTTAATATTTCAAAGAAGAAAAAAATGCTTTTTTTGGCTAAATTGGTGGCCAAATTGAGCCAACCCCTGTTTTGAACATCTTTTATAAACCCATCTGCTGTATATTATTAACTCAGTATTGCCAATTTTCAATTTTCTGTAGGAAAACTGCAGCTATTTCTAAACCTGACAAACTTATAGATCCCATCTAACTTACAATAGTAATTTCTACATCGAAATGGGTGAATTTACAGATTTTTTTGTGAATATTCCTGATTTTTAGACAAAATTATGTGAAATTACAATGTTGTTCACTTTATCTATGCTTTCTGAGGCTGAATACACCAAAATTGGACATAGAAATATTTTTCTTACTGTTAGAAATGAAATAAAAACTGAAAATTGAGAAATTTGCAGTGAAATCACAATTTTTCTCCAAACTTTGATTATTTTTATTTTTTAAATTTAACCTTTTTTTAGTTTTTCTGTAGTCTAAATACTTTATACATATTTTCTGACAATTTAGTCATCATATTTTCAAAACTAAGGCCTATCAGTCACAGCCTTGTCATACACAGACAGGCCACAAATCACTAATTATTTCCCCATTGACTTCAATGTTAATTCTTGTCTCTTAGATCGGAGCCTGTAACTTTTTCCCAAATATTCGTTGGGTAGAACGCTTTCTGCCACAGATGGAGCAACATGTGGCAAATTCTGGCCCAAAAGCATGTATGAGGTTCACCATGAAAATCTTGAGATACACAAGCTGGAAGTAGAGACAGCTAACCAGGCAATTTTCGGCCCCCCCTTTCAACGTAAGCAACCTCACAACTCTTGTATCCTTCCGCCTCAAAATCATGAATATTCACCAAAACCTGGCAGAAAATGTATTTTCAAACCCTTTTCTTCAATTCTACACCAAAAAGTAAACAAAAATCACCATGCAAAAGGGGGAAAAGGGAAAGGGAGAGAAAGACTAAAAATAACTTGGCCCTACAATTTGTGGGTACCGGCATAGAAATCTTTAGTGATCTGTGTCCAATCATACAAAACTGCGTCATTTTATTCTATTTTTAGTAACATATTTTATAAACATGTGTGATTAAAAACAGAGTCTTCATTGTCTTCTAGTTATCGAATATATTGAAATAAAAACTGTTTCAAATTAATCACGACCACAACTTGGAATATTAAACAAGTGAAGTTAGTCCTGCATTTATAATTATACTCCACATTCATCCAAAATATAATGAATTGCACTTCACAAGTTTGAAAACAATTTTTGGCTAATGAATAAAATAATTCTATCGCTTTTACCGCGATATGAGTCGCTTTTTGCGATGCGATACCGCTTAAATTGAACCCTGGTTGAGTTTGAATTTCGTCAAAATCGTACTAAAACTTTCCGCCGCCTGGCGTGCACAAATTGTGCAAACATCAGGTATATCAAGTCGCAATTAAGATCTGATTTTGATGATACTTGAAATATATTTTGTCTTAACAAGAATCAGCTACAAAATTGTCCGAATAATATAATATATATGTACACAAACTTTGCAAGCGAAATCATCTTTACCCTCTTTATTTTCGGTTAGCAGACAGCATATATTTCAGCACTGACATTGCTGGCCAAAACACCACAATGAGACTTATTTCCTATTCTTTTAGAAATAATCAAATTCATCAAATGTTAAAGGGACAATGACATTCTTGCTGGCTTGGTAGCTCCAGAAAATAAATAATACCCTTATTCTAAGTACCAGATGTTTAAGTGTCCTACCTGTTGTGTAAATTATCCATTACAACCTATTGTACTTGTCCAGAGGGTTCGAAAATATTTTAAAATCTAAGTCACATTTGAAAAGGTTTACGTTAGACTTTTCAAATCAATTGGTTGAATTTTTCCAAATTTTTTTAAAATAGGTGTGTTAAGATGAAATTTATATCATCATTTAATTGGAATATTCTAAAATAATACTATTTGTTGACCAGAATGAAGATTGGGACATACTATTCAGTTACAACAAGAGTGTTATTGGGGATTTAAAAATATTTTATTGGCAATATTTTCTTTTCTTTCATAATTCATCTGCGTCTTATGTTCTAATTATTCAAACATGGTTAAATGGACAATAACCCCCCCCCCCTAAATTTATCTCCTAATTCATCACCAATCCAAATAAAATTAAATGTAGCAAAATGTTATTTATTTCACTCATCTATTGATTTGAGACACAATCGCAAGCAGATTTAGCAGTCAAGTAATATAGTGGATGATGTCATAGGGTGTTCATGATTTTATGATGCATGCGTTGAAATGACTTATGGAAGGTATCTCTCTCTTGTACAATTTATTTATTTCTTTTTCAGATGTTGTTGTATCTATTCAGTGATAGAAATTACATGAAAGATGGGTTTGAAGCAAGATATACTGTTCTAGATTGTCCCAAAAACTGTAGTAACAATGGAAAATGTATAAACCATACTTGTCATTGTGTTGATTACTATGGTGAGGCTTGTGATAAATTACGTTGTCCGGACAACTGTAGTAACCACGGCAACTGTACAGCAACGTCCCCAAAAGGGAAAACTTGTGTGTGCGAGGAAGGGTTTATTGGGCCAGATTGTGGTGTTTCCACAGATACTGAAAATGGTTCTCAACTTTGGAATAGAGTCACAGCGGATGATGAAGCCCCACCCCGCACAGCTCATACCGGTGTTTACCAGCCATCAACAAACTGTCTCTGGATATTTGGAGGATTTAATCTCAACAATGTATTAAATGACTTGATAAAGTTTTGTTTTAAGGATAACAAGTGGTCTAGTATTGCACAAGTTGACCCATGGCCATCCCCGCGTAAAGGTCATGCAGCTGCAGGGGTCATGGATGGGTTCTTCGTCTTTGGGGGATCGTCATTAAATGATACACTAAATGATGAACTGTGGTTTTACAACACAACACATGGTTTGTGGGAATTGATGGCTATAAATAGTACTGTGAGACCACGAGCGCTAACAGGACATACACTGTCAAACGTCGATGATGAATGGCTATATCTGTTTGGGGGGAAAACTGCAGAAGTTACTGCATCAGATGTTATGTATAGATTGAAAATACCTGCTGCCACACAGTGGGAAATAGTAAAAATAAGGGGAGGTAACTTTCCACTACGTAGACTAATAGGTCATTCAACCGTATATCATAGAGAATCTCGGTCATTAATAGTGTTTGGGGGCTATTCACAAATAAGCCGTTTAGTGAGTACAAGGACAAATGAGTTAAATATGTTTAATATAGATGATGGTTTCTGGTCGAAAATCCATAATAAAAATTTGGACGATTCAGGGTTGCCTTTTCCTCGCGCTTTTCATACAGCTGTGATAATGGGTAATTATATGGTAGTCTATGGAGGTAATACACACAAACATCACCATCTGGAAATTTGTTATAATAGTGATCTGTATCTATATCATCTGGGATGTCATGTGTGGCAAAATGACACAATGGGTGAGTAAAAGATACGTGTACAAGGCTATTCTCATTTTGAAATGCTTGGGTTGTTTTAAATGTCAATGCAGCAATTGCATTTTTGCCTACTTGCTACCAGTCTTCAAGAAGCTTTTTACACCCATATGGTCAATCAAAAGTTCTAATCTAATTATTATAAAATCAATGTATATTGTTTCCATCAGTGAGATGAAGAAATCGAACGTATTTCATTAATTTCCATTAATTACTTCCAGAATTATGTCCCTTGATTGACTTTGTTGCATTTTGTGAACGCTCTTACATCAAAAGTTTTTTTCTGATCAGTATGAAATTAATGTGTGTTATTTGAATTAGTAAAAAGAAGAACCCTATTTAATTTCAGCAATTTCTGTCAACGACATCAAGAGTTATGGCTCTTGTTTTTTTTTTTGAACTGATGAATGCCACTAGTTATCCAAAATATGTGAAATTTATATGTAATATTTAAGTTATTGAACAAAGAAGCCCTTGTCTCACTTTTTTGCACCTTGTGAACACTCTAATATCAAAAGTTATCTGCCTATCTGAATGAAATTCATATACATCAGTTAAATTAGTCCTTTTTGGGCTGCTGGCCGGTCACCTCTGGCTTGCGGCTTTGGTTTCGAGCCCTGGTGTGAGCGTATGTGGCATGGAGATAGGGGCGCCTTCTCAACCTGTGGGTTTCCTCCAGGCACTCCGGTTTCCTCCCACTGCTAAAGACCCCTACGCGCAAGCGAATCATAGAAATAAAATTAAACCATATGTTAGTCCCGAAATGACCTACAGTAGTTTGTGTTGAGTGGACTTTAAACCCCATTTCTCTCTCTCTCTCTCCTTTTCGGGCTTCTTGAGAAACCATGCAGGAAAATCATGGTGAACTTTCTCAGCCAACACTGGGAGCGAAACTGCGACCTTCAGTTTTATATTCACGAGGCTCTTGAAATACAGTGTAAACCAGAAATAGTATTATTCGGTCTGATGGATCAGAAGTCAGACAATAAATATTAGTATTACATTGTGACTGGATTAACATTGTCTTTGAACACACTAGATTTGGCATATAAATGTACTCTTTACAGTTTTTATATGCCCACATGGAAATGTGGTCGTATATTGTCATCGCCCTTTCCGTCCGTCTGTCGGTCCGTTGTCCACAATTTCTTGTGAACGCTCTAGAGGCTAAAGTTAATATCCGATTGACTTTAAATTTATACACAGTGTTTAAGGTCATGATATGAAGAAGCCTATTGATTTTCAGCAATAGCCGATAATTACTGCCCTAAGTTATGACCCTTGATCACTTTGATAAATCTTGTGAACGCTCTAGAGGCTCAAGTTAATATATATCCGATTGACTTTAAATTTATACACAACTTTAAATTTATACTGTACACGGTGTTAAAGGTCATGAGACGAAGAAGCGTATTGATTTTCAATGATATCTGATAATTACTACCAGAGTTATGACCCTTGATCACATTGAAAAATCTTGTGAACGCTCTAGAGGCTAGAGTTAATATCCGATTGACTTTAAATTTATACACAGTGCTTAAGGTCGTGATACGAAGAAGCCTATTGATTTTCAGCAATATCCGATAATTACTGCCAGAGTTATGACCCTTAATTACTTTGAAAAATCTTGTGAACGCTCTAGAGGCCAAAGTTAATATCCAATTGACTTTAAATTTATACACAGTGTTTAAGGTCATGATGCGAAGAATCCTATTGATTTTCAGTCATATCAGATCCCTTGATCACTTTGAAAAATCTTGTGAACGCTCCAGAGGCTAAAGTTAATATCTGATTGAATTTAAATTTATACACAGTGTTTAAGGTCATGAGACGAAGAAGCCTATCGACTTTCAGCGATATCCGATAATTGCTGCCAGAGATGACCCTTGATCACTTTGAAAATTCTTGTGAACGCCCTAGAGGCCAAAGTTACTATCCAATTGACTTTAAATTTATACACAGTGTTTAAGGTCATGATACGAAGAAGCCTTTTGACTTTCAGCAATATCCGATACTGCCAGAGTTATGACCCTTGATCACTTTGAAAAACCTTGTGAATGCTCTAAAGTTAATATCCGATTGACTTTAAATTTGTACACAGTGTTTACGGTCATGAAACGAAGAATCCTATTTGATCTTCAGTGATATCTGATAATTTCTGGCAGAGTTATGGCACTTGATCACTTTGAAATATCTTGTGGACGAAGGCCTTGAGACAAACAATCAAAACAATTCTAACCATTTCTGATAATTACTTAATGGGCTATAACTCGTAATAAGATTATCATGTGTTGTAAATGTTCTCCTTACTGACAAAAGAAACAATATGCAACAATCCTTGTTGACTGCCCGGACGACTTAGCTGTTGTGGGCGTTTGTTTCGTTGCCTGGCAACCTATCTTTGAATTGAGTCAGATGTGCTGTTTACTTTTGAGTGAAAACAAATTTTATGCTGACATCATAATAATATTATAGTTCTACAATTTTGTATATTTTAAAGCATGTATTCGTATTTTGATTTCAGGTTATTTGAAACCAACAAAAGGTCGTTTTGGTCATATATCGGCAGTCGCTAATGGTAATCAATTGATTGTAATGGGTGGTTACTCTGGTCAAGTTCGATCTGATTTACTAATCTATAAAGTTTCACCAGCTATTGCTAGACATGAGGTAGGCCTAGAGCACCATTTGTATGCTTACATTCAAGTGTAACCAATTGTTCTTTGTGCTGTTAGCCTCTTTTTTGGACATATTCTTAAATGTGTTGTCATTAATTTTTTTACATCAAAGAAGACTGAACTGCTTCAACGAGTATCACAGGAATTTGTTTAGGTCCAATCCTCTTGGTTCAGTTGTCATCTATATGCAAATAACGCCCAATTGTACTGTTCTTTTAAACCAATAGATAAGAACTCGTTGTTCAGAAGGCAAGACTGAAAACTGCGCATTACAAAATTGTTTAAATTCTGAGAGAACAGAATAAAGTGATCCACAGTGAATATTTGCTTGGTCACTACAGTCACTGATAAGGATAACATCGACACAACTTAATGAGTTAGAATTATTAACTTTTTTCCTCTGACAAATTGAATTCTAAAACATTTTAGAAGTATTAGAAAAATAAATAAAGGTGTCTGAAGTATTCCATATTTAGCGTAAAAAGGTTTACACACTGGACCCTTTGTTCCCACTCGGGTGTTCAAGTTACTGACCAACCTGTATTGTGTTGTTTTAGCACGTACACAGGTGATCATTTGAGGAAAAGTGGGTGTTCATATAAATGAACACCCCAACATACTAACCCGGTGATTGTCAAAACAGACAACCACGCGTTTTCGTGCGTGCACTGTGTATTAGCAATAACAAGAAACACCGTGTTAATTTTAAAAAGATAAATACATGTGGGTCATTCCATATCAAGTGGACCAATTTTGGGGAAATTGGTAAATCCACCCTCTCAAAAAAATCTGGAAAAAATATATGTTAAAGTACATGGCCTAAAACTACCAAATACCAATTTTCAGCTTCCTGGGTCAAATATTGGCAGAGATATCACCATTTGAAAAAAAGGTTGCCAATTGGTAATAAAAATTCTCTTATTTCTGTTAGGTTTTCAGCTCCGTTGTTAATATACTTCTAAAGTGTCTAGAACCCTCTAACTTGGCAATATAATAGAACTGCAAACGTAGATTATGATTCTTTGAAAAAATTTGGGGTAGGGCGTATCCCTACAGTAAGGGTTGCCATCAAAGTTGGAAAAAAATAAGCAAGTATTTTATTTTTCATGACTTCGGAGTGCTCTAGAAAAGTCATTGTTGTGTCGAGAGGTCTTAATATTGCTATATACACTCCCAGACAGTGGAATTTCGATATGGAATTGAATATAGGACCATATGATGTTATATCCCATAGATATCAGGCCCCAAAGTTGGTTTCCCGCCAAAATCTTGTGAAAATGCCTAATTTTGGTTGCCATTTTGGTTATGTGGGACAAGTGGCAAAATTTTAAAATACACAGGAAACGAATCTTCTGTTACCCTTTTACAACATATCAAAAATCCAAAGTTGGCCCGTGCTCTTTGATATTTTTAATTTTCATCCGAAGTTTGTAAATATACATGTGTTTTTGCCGATTTTAGCATTTTCATGAAAAATTGCCTTTTTATGATCTCTGAAAAAAAGCTTCTAAATAGGTTAGACCTACCAAATCCACCATTCTAGATGAATTTTGTGCATAGATCACGAATATAACATCAGTTCGGACGTAGGATGTAGCAGTGAGCTTTAATTTTACCTTCAAACTTTTTGTTATTACAGGTACAATGAAGGAAAATTAATGAAAGGTTGGTTTTCAAGATCAGTTTTTAATTACTACTGGATGATGTACTGTAGTCAAATTTACCAATCTAGGAGAAATTTTTACGTAGATTACGAATATGACATCAGTTCAGTCATAGGCTATGCTGTTTTAATTTTATTCTCTCTTCAAAATCGGAAAAAAGTAAGGAAAATTCTTTTTTTCCAACTATTCATGAGAAATGTTAGTTTGAAGACCAGGGGCCTGTTTCACGAAATTTTAACTAAGTTAAAATCCAAATTTTAGTAATTTGATTGGATAATATTAGATTGATTTTAGTGCTTAGCGAATCAAAATTGAAGTATCTACTAAAATTTGGATTTTATCTTAAGTTAAGATTTCGTGAAACTGGGCCCCCGCTTTTAATTTCTTCGAAATGTTGGTAAATTATTAGACCGATCTTTCCAAGAGAACTTTTTTCGTAGATTATGAATATAACAACAAACAAACCATATAGGATATTATATACAATTCTATTATTCTTTTTGAATTCACTTCGAAATACATGCATACGTAGATGAACTACACATTTCGGTGTCTAGCAAATTGGACGTTGAAACCACACATTTTCAAATGTGCTTACAAAGTATGTAAGTTCAAGGGCGAACAGTTTTAGGGAGAAGTTTTATTATCTTTTTACGATCGTTTTCACTCAAGATGCACTTTCTACCACTACGACCAGATGCATCTGGTGTGGAAAATTATACAGATAACATTTGTAAATGGTACCCAAGTTATAATGGGGTTTGTGACACTCATCACCATAAGCGCGTCCTATGGAACAGAGATCTATGTGTAGGGGTTGTGGTTAGAATGTAGTAGGATTGACTTAAGAGCCAAGCAACGAAATTGCAAAGAAGATGGGATTTATGTAGAAAGGCGAGTGTAAGCATAGGGGTAATAGGTTTGGAGGGGGTCTAAAACGAGAAATCGTACAGGCCTGTACTAGGCGGGGTCATTCTAAAGAGAGTGGTTAGGCTGTACTTAAGCACTCTAGGACTAGAAACAAAAGGGAAACTGAAAAAGAAGTTAGGTGAGTTGTTGGAGCGCCAAATACAAACAGTGCAAAGAAACATATTCTTCATCTATTTCGAGGCTAAAATAAAATAGTACGTTATTCCAAACGGTTAGTTTTTTGCTATATTCGTAATCTATGTAAATAGTTCTCTTGGAATGGTCGGTTTGATACGTTATTAACATTTCGAAGTAATTAAAAAGCCGGTCTTCAAACTATAACATTTCTCATCAATAGTAGAAGAATAAGTAATTTTCATTATTTTTTCCTATTTTGAAGAGAGGATAAAAGCACTCTAGGACTAGAAACAAAAGGGAAACTGAAAAAGAAGTTAGGTGAGTTGTGGGAGCGCCAAATACAAACAGTGCAAAGAAACATATTCTTCATCTATTTCGAGGCTAAAATAAAATAGTACGTTATTCCAAACGGTTAGTTTTTTGCTATATTCGTAATCTACGTAAATAGTTCTCTTGGAATGGTCGGTTTGATACGTTATTAACATTTCGAAGTAATTAAAAAGCCGGTCTTCAAACTATAACATTTCTCATCAATAATAGAAGAATAAGTAATTTTCATTATTTTTTCCTATTTTGAAGAGAGGATAAAATTAAAACAACATATCCTATGCCTGAACTGATGTCATATTTGTAATCTATGTAAAAAGTTCTCCTAGATTGGTAAATTTGACTACAGTACATCATCCAGTAGTAATTAAAAACTGGCCTTGAAAACCAACCTTTCATTAATTTTCCTTCATTGTACCTGTAATAACAAAAAGTTGCATTTTGGAGGTAAAATTAAAGCTCACTGTATTTAGAAGCTTTTTTCAGAGATCATAAAAAGGCAATTTTTCATGAAAATTAAAAATGTCAAAGAGCACGGGCCAACTTTGGATTTTTGATATGTTGTAAAAGGGTAACAGAAGATTCATTTCCTGTCTATTTTAAAATTTTGCCACTTGTCCCACATAACCAACATGGCAACCAAAATTAGGCATTTTCACAAGATTTTGGCGGGAAACCAACTTTGGGGCCTGATATCTATGGGATATAACATCATATGGTCCTATATTCAATTCCATATCAAAATTCCACTGTCTGGGAGTGTATATAGCAATTTTTAGACCTTTAGACACAACAATGACTTTTCTAGAGCACTCCAAAGTCATGAAAAATAAAATACTTGCTTATTTTTTTCCAAGTTTGAAGCCAACCTTTACAGTAGGGATACCCCCTACCCCAAATTTTTTCAAAGAATCATAATCTACGTTTATATTGCCAAGTTAGGGGGTTCTAGACACTAAAGAAGTATATAAACAACGGAGCTGAAAACCTAACAAAAATAAGAGAATTTTTATTACCAATTGGCAACCTTTTTTTCAAATGGTGATATCTTCGCCAATATTTGACCTAGGAAGCTGAAAATTGGTATTTGGTAGTTTTAGACCATGTACTTTAACATATATTTTTTCCAGATTTTTTTGAGGGGGTCAGTTTCCCACCACTGGTCCACTTGACATGGCATGACCCATGTACATGTAGTTAAAACAATAAATAAATATTTTTCACAGTAGATTGTGAAATATTATCATTAGCTACCAACAAATACACAAAACCTAGCGAATTGGGATAAATTTCTCTTTGAACATTTTTTGTTTAGATAATTGTCATCTTGTAAAATACCAATCCTATATCATCACACGTGATATTTTTTTTTCGCTCACAGATAGTTTGTTCTGTGGCTGACAATTTGCTAATGTAAAACGTATTCCAGCCAATGCAGCATACCCCATTACATTATTCATTGGCCCGTTGTGGATTTTAAAGATAGAATGTCAGGCAACGAAACATACGCCTACAGCAGCTAAGTAGTCTGGGCAGTCAATAAGGGGTGTCATATATTTTTTCTTTTGTCTGTAAGGAGAGAGAGAGAAATGGGATTTAACGTTCACTTGGCGTAGAGGTCTTTAGCAGCCGGAGGAAACGGGAGGCCCTACACGTACAACCGAGGAATCGAAACCACACCAGTTGACTGAATGGCAGACCTTATGACACAACGCTCACGCACTAACCATTCGGACATTTATCCATATACCAATCCAACTTTCTTAAAATTGTTTTTCAAAAACCTGACATTTGAACAATCTGATTTGTATGCATCGTAAATAAACCGTTATACACATTTTCATTTATTTACCCACTCCCCAATTTGCTGAGTAAACAACAATATATGACGTGCAAAATAATGCATATTGGTCGTACCTGTTATAGACGAATTGGTAAAACAATTTTGTGTGATAAAGGGTCTGTGATAAACATGCGTCTCTCTTGTATTCGTCCATTTTCATTCACTCGTTCAACTTCTTACACAAAGACCTCGGGGTCAAGTTAGATAAACACCCGCGCCCGTACATTGAACACTTCGAACGCTACGCTTTCTCAGTGTACAACTTTGCACGAGCTCGGGTGTTCATCTAACTTGAACCCCTCTGTCTCAGTCGATAACCCTTACATATTGTCTGCTAGTGGTGTGTGTGAGAGTGACTTCATGCTGGTGTTTGCTGTGAATACACAGGTCAGGTGATGAGTGAAGCATGAGAAACAGTGTGTGTAAAGGAGAAAAGGTGATATGAAGGTGGACTGAAGTTGGTGTTGATGACTGAAAAAAAATCTATTTAACATGGTTGCAGAGCGTTGATCCAAATCTCTAGCTGAAGTTGAATCTACAGTGGAAGTTACAATGGCTGCATCTTTCAAAACACCACCAGCTTTTAATAGATAGGGGCAGTTTCTTTGATTTTGAAACATTTGTATTATTTTCCTGTTGAACTGAACACCGTTCATGATTGATTAACGATTCTTCATACTGTTTGCTTTTGAAACATTCGTATTATTTTCCTGTTGAACTGAGCACCATCCATGATTGCTTAAGGATTCTTCATATTGTGTTTTTATACGCCCACATTGAAATGTGGTTAACAACAAAGTCAAAGGCATCACATAATCATCTTTTAAAGTATCTAACGTTTCGTAAGTAAAAACCTACTTCTTCAGAGAATATAAGCTACAAAAATATGCAGTTGAAATACTAATACTAACCTTGTATTTCAACTGCATCATTTTTATACGCCTACATGTTTATGTTGACGTATATTGTCGTCGCCCCTGTCCGTCCGTCCACAATTTGTTTGTGGACTCTCTACAGGTCACAATTCTTATCCGATTTTGACGAAACTTGAAATATAGGTTTATCCCCAAAAGATCTCGGCTGCTTTCGATATTGGCATGTATCGGATGAAAACTTCATGGATTATGGCCCCTGATTGTACGAAAAATCACGTTGATAGCTTGTTGACCCTATAGAGGTCACAATTTTGAACCGATTATGATGAAACTTGACATGCATGTTTATAACCCAAAGATCCAATTCTTTTCGATATTTGCGCCTATCGGAATGTAATTTCCTGAATTATGGCCCCTGATTGTCCGAAAAATCACCCTTTTTAGTTTGTGGTCCCTCAGGAGGTCACAATTATTATCCGATTTAAAAAAAACGTTTGATTATATCACCGTTACACCCTATGGAAGGTTGAGTTTGAATTTCGGGAAAATCGGACGAAAATTACCATACAAAATGGCCGCTGTTTGTACGCGAATACTGTTAAAAAATTGTATATCATGGTTGTGGACCCTGTAGAGGTCACAATTTTAATTCGATTTTGATGAAACTTGAAATGCAGGGTTTATAACCCAAAGATCTTGGTTGCTTTCGTTATTTGCGCATATCGGATCGTAACGTCCTGAATTACGGCCCCTGATTGTCCGAAAAGTCGCCTATGGTAACTCTGGAGGTCACAATTATTATCCGATTTAAAAAAACGTTTGACTCTATCACCGTTGCACCCTACGGAAGGTTGATTTCGACTTTTGAGAAAATCGGAGCATAATTGCCAGAAAAAATGGCCGCTGTTTTTACGCAAACAGTGTAAAAATATGGTATATCAAAGTTGTGGACCCTGTAGAGTTCACAATTTTAATTCGATTTTGATGAAACCTGAATTGCTTGTTTATAACCTAAAGATCTTTATTCTTTTCGATATTTGCGCATATCAAATCGTAACTTAATGAATTATGGCCTTTGATTGTTGGAAAAATCCCTTTCGGTATTGCTTGTTCTCTGTCTATCTCTCGAACAATTATTATCTGATTTAAAAAACTCTGATTAAATTACTGTTGCACCGTAAGGAAGGTTGAGTTCGAATTTCGTGAAAATCGTACCAAAATTGCCGGACGAAATGGTCACTGTTTGTACGCGAATAGTGTAAAAATATAGTATATCATGGTTGTGGACTGTCTACAGGTCACAATTCTTATCCGATTTTGACGAAAAGTCACATTTCTAGGTTGTGTACCGTCACACCATAATCATTGTCGGCTTCGAATGTCATGAATATCAGACTGGAACTGACCAACAAAATGGCTGCTCCCAATACAGTATGAAATACAGGACTTAATAATGTAGGAAAAATCACTTTCGGTATTGCTTGTTCTCTATCCATCTCTCGAAAATGTGGGCGTATCCTGCCTGGCAGTGCCAGCCTATCTTTGTAGCTTATATTCTCTGAAGAAGTAGGTTTTTACTTACGAAACATTAGATACTTTAAAAGATGGTTTTGTGATACCTTTGACTTTGTTTTTATGCGCCCACATTTTCATGTGGGCGTATTTATGTCGTCGCCCCTGTCCGTCCGTCCACAATTTCTTTGTGGACTCTCTACAGGTCACAATTCTTATCCGATTTTGACAAGACTTGAAATATAGGTTTATCCCCATAAGATCTTGGTTCCTTTCGATATTGGCATGTATCGGATCAGAACTTCATGGATTGTGGCCCCTGATTGTACGAAAAATCATGTTTTTAGCTTGTGGACCCTATAGAGGTCACAATTTTGAACCGATTGTGATGAACTTGACATGCATGTTTATAACCCCCAAATCTTGTTTCCTTTCGATATTTGCGCCCATCGGATCGTAACTTCATGAATTATGGCTCCTGATTGTCCGAAAAATCGCCCTTTTTAGCTTGTGGTCCCTCTGGAGGTCAGAATTATTATCCGATTTAAAAAAACGTTTGATTATATCACCGCTACATTGTAATGAAGGTTGAGTTCAAAAAGGCCACTGTTTGTACGCGAATAGTGTGAAAATATGTTATATCAAGGTTGTGGACCCTATAAAGATCAAAATTTTGAACCGATTTTGACGAAACTTGACATGTATGTTTATAACCCAAAGATCTTGGTTTCTTTCGATATTTACACCCATCCGATCGTAACTTTCTGAATTATGGCCCCTGATTGTCTGAAAAATTGCCCTTTTAGCTTGTGGTCCCTCTGGAGGACAAAATTATTATCCGATTTAAAAAAACCTTGGATTATGTCCCCGTTACATGGTAATGAAGGCTGAGTTCGAATTTCATGAAAATCGAACCAAAATTGACAGACAAAATGGCCGCCGTTTGTACGCGAATACTGTGAAAATATGTTATATCAAGGTTGTGGACCCTATAGAGGTCACAATTTTGAACCGATTTTGATGTAACTTGACATGCATGTTTATAACCTGAAGATCTTGGTTCCTTTCGATATTTGCGCTCATTGATTCGTAACTTCCTGAATTATGGCCCCTGATTGTACGAAAAATCACCCTTTTTAGCTTGTGGTCCCACTGGAGGTCAAAATTATTATCCGATTTAATAAAATGTTTGATTATATCACCGTTACATGGTAATGAAGATTGAGCTAAAATTTCGTGAAAATCGGACCAAAATTGACAGGCAAAATGGCCACCGTTTGTACGAGATTAGTGTGAAAATATGTTATATCAAGGTTGTGGACCCTATAGAGGTCACAATTTTGAACCGATTTTGATGAAACTTGACATGCATGTTTATAACCCAAAGATTTGGGTTCTTTTTGATATTTGCGCCCATCGAATCGTAACTTCCTGAATTATGGCCCCTGATTGTCCGTAAAATGACCTTTTTATACGCCCACATTTTTATGTGGACGTATATTGTCGTCGCCCCTGTCCGTCCGGAGGTCCGTCCGTCCGTCCACAATTTGTTTGTGGACTCTCTACAGGTCACAATTCTTATCCAATTTTGACGAAACTTGAAATATAGGTTTATCCCCAAAAGATCTTGGCTGCTTTCGATATTGGCATGTATCGGATGAAAACTTCATGGATTAAGGCCCCTGATTGTACGAAAAATCACATTTTTAGCTTGTGGACCCTATAGACGTTACAATTTTGAACTGATTTTGATGAAACTTGACATGCATGTTTATAACCCAAAGATCTTGGTTCCTTTTGATATTTGCGCCTATCGGAATGTAATTTCCTGAATTATGGCCCCTAATTGTCCGAAAAATCACCCTTTTTAGCTTGTGGTCCCTCTGGAGGTAACAATTATTATCCGATTTAAAAAAACGTTTGATTATATCACCGTTACACCCTAAGGAAGGTTGAGTTTGAATTTCGGGAAAATCGGACGGAAATTATGTCCTCTGATTATACGCAAAATATCCATATTTTAGCTTGTGGTCACAATTATTATCCGATTTAATAAAACGGTTGATAATATTACCGCTACACTGTAAAGAAGGTTGAGTTCGAATTTCGGGAAAATCGGACGAAAATTGCCATACAAAGTGGCCGCCGTTTGTACGCGAATACTGTTAAAAAATGGTATATGAAGGTTGTGGACCCTGTAGAAGTCACATTTTTAATTCGATTTTGATGAAACTTGAAATTCATGGTAATAACCCAAAGATCTTGGTTCCTTCAGATATTTGCGCATATCGGAACGTAACTTCCTGAATTATGTCCCCTGATTATACGCAAAATCGCCATATTTTAGCTTGTGGGTCCCTCTGGTTGTCACAATTATTATCCGATTTTAAAAAAAAGGTTGATAATATTACCGTTACACCGTAAGGAAGGTTGAGTTCGAATTTCGGGAAATTGACAGACAAAATGGACGCCGTTTGTACGCGAATACTGTTAAAAAATTGTATATCATGGTTGTGGAACCTGTAGAGGTTACAATTTTAATTCGATTTTGATGAAACTTGAAATGCATGGTTATAACCCAAAGATCTTGGTTCCTTTTGTTATTTGCACATATCTGATCGTAACTTCCTGAATTATGGCCCCTGATTATCCGAAAAATCGCCTATGATCCCTCTGGAGGTCACAATTATTATCTGATTTAAAAAAACGTTTGACTCTATCACCGTTACACCCTACGGAAGGTTGAGTTCGAATTTCGAGAAAACCGAACCATAATTGCCAGAAAAAATGGCCGCCGTTTGTACGCGAACAGTGTAAAAGTATGGTATATTTAAGTTGTGGACCATTTAGAGGTCACAATTTTAATTCGATTTTGATGAAACCTGAAATGCTTGTTTATAACCTAAAGATCTTTATTCTTTTCGATATTTGTGCATATCAAATTGTAACTTAATGAATTATGGCCTTTGATTGTAGGAAAAATCACTTTCGGTTTTGCTTGTTCTCTGTCTATCTCTCGAACAATTATTATCTGATTTAAAAAAAAAACAATGATTATATTACTGTTGCACCGTAAGGACGAAATGGTCGCCGTTTGTACGCGAATAGTGTAAAAATATGGTATATCATGGTTGTGGACTCTCTACAGGTCACAATTCTTATCCGATTTTGACGAAAAGTAACATTTCTATGTTGTGTACCGTCACACCATAATCATTGTCGGCTTTGAATTTCATTAATATCAGACTGGAACTGACCAACAAAATGGCTGCTCCCAATACAGTATAAAATACATGACTTAATGAGGAAAAATCACTTTCGGTATTGCTTGTTCTCTATCCATCTCTCAAAAATGTAGGCGTATCCTGCCTGGCAGTGCCAGCCTATCTTTTAGCTTGTGGTCCCTCAGGAGGTCAGAATTATTATCCCATTTAAAAGACCGTTTGATTATATCACCGTTACATCGTAATGAAGGTTGAGATCGAATTTCATGAAAATCTGACCAAAATTGACTGAAAAAATGGCTGATGCTTGTACGCGAAGAGTGTAAAAATATGGTATATTATATCAAGGTTGTGAACCCTGTAGAGGTCATAATCTTCATTGAATTTTGATGAAACTTGAAACATGTTTACAACTTAACAATCTTAACTCCTTTCGATATTTGTGCATATCGGATTGTAACTTCCTGAATTATGGCCCCTGATTGTACGAAAAATTATCCCATTTAAAAAACCGTTTGATTACCGGTATATCACCGTTACGTCGTAATGAAGGTTGAGGTCGAATTTCATGAAAATTGGACCAAAATTGACAGCTGCTCTTGTCAGGCCATCCATCCTTCATCACGAACAAGGGGAAAGCACGCTAGAAAATCTAGATGAACTTTGTCACCCAATGCAGGGATCAAACACCCAACCTCAAGGCTACCAAGCCAGCATCTTACCCACTTAGCAACATGATCCCCAGTCGAATTTGAAGCCTACTGAAATGAACCTTTATAACCCAAAGATCTTAATTCATTTCAATATTTGCACATATCAAATTCTAACTTAATGATGTAGGAAAAATCACTTTCTGTATTGCTTGTTCTCTATCCTTCTCTCGAAAATGTGGGCGTATCCTGCCTGGCAGTGCCAGCCTATCTTTAACCACTCCTACTACTGGTGTCACTGTATCAAGTTTTTTATGACTTTGATCCTGTCTATGTTTATGTTATTTAAACGGTTTTGGATTCCTCTCACTTTATCATTAGGTTTCAAACATTGAAATGTGGTCATATATTGTCATCACCCCTGTCCGTCCGTCGGTCCGATGTCCACAATTGCGTGTGGACACTGTAGATTCAAAAGTTAATATCCGATTGACTTTAAATTTATACACAGTGTTTAAGGTCATGAGACGAAGAAGCCTATTGTTTTTCAGCAATTTCCGATAATAACTACCAGAGTTATGGCCCTTGATCACTTCAAAAAATCTTGTGGACGCTCTAGAGGCCAAAGTTAATATCCAATTGACTTTAGATTTATACACAGTGTTTAAGGTCATAAGACGAAGAAGGCCTATTGATTTTCAGTGATTTCCGATAATTAGTGCCAGAGTTATGGCCGTTGATCACTTCTTAAAATCCTGTGGACGCTCTAGAGGCCAAAGTTAATATCCGATTGACTTTAAATTTATACACAGTGTTTAAGGTCATAAGACGAAGAAGCCTATTGATTTGCAGCGATTTCCGATAATTAGTGCCAGAGTTATGGCTCTTGATCACTTCGAAAAATCTTGTGGATGCTTTAGAGGCCAAATATCTGATTGACTTCAAATTCATACACAGTGTTTAAGGTCATAAGACGAAGAAGTCTATTTTTGAGCGATTTCTGATAATTAGTGCCAGAGTTATGGCCCTTGATCACTTCAAAAAATCTTGTGGGTGCTCTAGAGGCCAAAGTTAATATCCGATTGACTTTAACTTTATACACAGTGTTTAAGGTCATAAGACGAAGAAGTCTATTGATTTTCAGTGATTTCTGATAATTAGTGCCAGAGTTGTAGTCCTTGATCACTTCAAAAAATCTTGTGTATGCTCTAGAGGCCAAACTTAATATGCGATTGACTTCAGATTGATACACAACTGAGACTTAGACAAACATGTAGAACTACATGTACATGTAGATCTATGAATTTTGTTAGCCAGGGTTGGTTGAAGTTGTTTTACTTTTGCTTAATTCTTGTCAAAACATTAGTGACAAGTAGGCCCTATTTCATATTGTTGGTAAACATTATGATGGGACATCACACGGAATCAAACTGTCTGTCTGTCTGTCTGGCGTCCACAATTTCTTGCGAATTTTCGTTAATTACTTCACCTTGTAAATGCTCTAATATCAAAAGTCATCTGCCTATCTGTATGAAATATATATGTATCATTTAAATTACCGGTAGTAAAAAAGAATCCTAATGAATTTCAGCAGGGGATCACATGGCTAAGTGGGTAAGACGCTGGCTCGCAAGCGTGCGTGGTGGTCAGGTGTTCGATCCCTGCATTGGGCGAGAAAGTTCATCCAGATTTTCTGGAGTGGTTTTCCCTTGTCAATGATGCCTGACAAAGACAGCGTGGATGTCCTGTGTACACATTGATGTGCACATAAAAGATTCCTTGGCAGTTGGAATTCGATATAGAAGTAGGCTGTTAGCGCCGCTGTCGTGGCAAAATTTTTCTCATAGCACACTGTATGGCTTATGCCCATCTTCATTAGCCAAGTTTAGGAGCAGAACAGTAGAAAGTTAAACCCCATTTCATATCAAATTTCAGCAATTGCATCTATAGAGTTATGATGGCCTTTGTTTCACTTTGTTGCATCTTGTGAATGCTTTAACTACATCTTAAGTTATCTGCGGATCTGTATTAAATTTATATGTATCATTTAAATATTTGGTGTATCAATGTTTTGGAACCTCTAGAACACAATTTTGGTCTGATTTTGATGAAACATTAAATAATCTTTATATTCCAAATATCTCAGTCTATTTCGATATCCACGCTTTTCAGACCATAACTTCTTGGATTATGGCCCCAGATTATACAAATTTACGAAAGATTGGCTCTTGCAAAATGTGGGCATATCTTGCCTGGCAACTGCTGGTTCACAGTATTGTAGTTTGCAAAGTTTCTTATTGCGTTAAAATGTTGCAGCGAGAATTTAAAATTCTATGTATGTAATCTGTCTTTAAATTTCAGTCAGTAGTCTTAGAAGACATGGATCATTGTTTAGATTATTCTAAAGATGAAACGTGTTTGAAAGATCCAGACTGTGTATATTGTAAAACAGCTCGCTTAGATTCAGGCAAACCTGGTTGTGTTCATCGTACTAGAACAGATGTAAGTATCAACAATATCAACAAAGATAAATAAATTAATTTTGCGATGAAAACATTATTGCATGGAGTCTATGTGCCCATTGTAAAAATGTGAAAAGTTAGTAATCACTTTCTGCTGATGATGCCTTGATTTATTTATGGAATGAAAATAAGCAATCTAATTAAAATATAGATCTATATTTTGTTTCGTTTTTTTTTATACTTTCGATGGCCTACACTCATGTAGATCTAACAAGTTATAGTGGGAGCTCATGTTCTTTGACGTCAGGTATCAAGCACGGTACATTTGACCCGATAACGTCAGTCATTCGATTAACCATTTAGCAACCGCCATGCTTTTTAAAATCTACTTTTGTTTTGTTTTGATTTCTATCCGCTGGTAATATTTACCCACAGTTCCACGCATGAAAAAGTCAAACGGTCTATTCGACAGACCATTTGATTGGCTGACCCCTCATTTCAGGCAGAACACGACTTAAATAACAAGTTTTCCAGATCCAAATGTAGTAAAGACAAGTAAAAGCGAAATTTTGAACTATAAAAAACGGAACGAAATTCGATCTGTGTTTTAATCAGATTGGAAAATAAGTTTTATTCATTTTATTACCACACAGTTCATTCTGTTTGTCAGACTGTTAGTAATCTGATCCTTATCTGAGGAATTAAATTTACTTTTAAAAGAAGACAATGCAGGAAAACTGCAGAACAAAACAAAGGACATGATGCCCTTTGATAATTTATTATCACTATGTATATTTGTTATTTAGATGTGTTCTGATGGTAATATACAAGATCTAAAGAGTCAGAGATGTCCTGGAATATGTGCTGTATTATCTACATGTTCAGCATGTGTTAGCCAGGGAAAAGGGGTAAATCTAACAGCCTCTCAGCCACGCCGTCGTGTCTATAACAATCCTTGTAGCTGGTGTGTCAAACAAGCAGTCTGTCAGACAAGAGCAGGTACATGTAATTTCATTTTAGCATGATTGAATTTTCACAGGCCTTGAAACCTGACTGGTTCCTACTTGTCAGTGGTAACTTCTCTGTGGGTTACTTATATGGTAGTTATTGACACCAGTTTATTATTAAACAGGAAATAAGTATAGATGAAAAATTGGCTTGCAAAGAAACATTGTTAGTTTTTCTCCTACACTAAAATAGTAACAAAACTTACTTTCTTAAAATTGCTTATGTGACAGTAAGTGATATGTAAGCTGAATAGGTCGCTAATTTGTGTTCGGTATGGGTGCAACCGTGTTTCATCGGGGACCTTTAAAGTAGTTCCAATATGGCGAAATTCGTCATACAGCCTAGTCTAGATGAAGGTTTCGGAATCTGTCGAGGCATGCCGAGAGATATCCAGTTAAGACACAATGAAAGAACCAGATAAAGGCTTATAAGTGATATTTCCTGATATGTCAAAAAATTGTATTTGAAAGGTAGAATGATCTGGCTAGCACCTCTCAGAATGTAAAATTAAATTGGCCATAAATTTTTTTGTTTTTTGATACGAGTACTTTTAATTGTTTATGATCTTAAACTCTATATTTAACATTAAATCTGGCATGTTGGGAGTGGAACAGTGTATTTATAGCTTATGTATTGGAGCTGAATTTAAAGGTACATGTGTTATTTTATCATATTCTTTTATTTTAGTGCCACAAGGTACATGTTTAGCAGCAGAGAATACATCATCTGGTATACAGGGATGGTGGGAAGGTTTAAGTGCTAGCTTAACAACTCATCAACAGTGTCAACTAGAGGATTACCCAGCAGGTTTACATTGGATTGAATATAGATTCCCAATGAACAAAACTTATCCAGATCACGTAAGTTCATTTGAATAGTTGTGTCAATTAAAATGGATGGAAGTTGATCAGCCCTTTGTCTTTTGTGAAATTTTCACTGTTATTCAATCAGTTGAATAATCTAATGTTCCAGTACAAATAAAAGGGGAATATTTAAAGCTTCGAGGAGCAATATTTAACTTGCTGAGACTAACAGATAACTGGAGTACTTCTGAACAGAGTAAGGATCTACTTGCACATGTTTTTCTTGGCTGTGCAGAGGGCTTATTATTATAAGTATATTAGTATCAGATACTTTCTGGGCTTGTAGGGTGTAATTATAATTATACGTCCACATTCATAATGTGAACGTATTATGCCGTCGCCCCTGTCTGTGTGTGTGTGTGTGTATGTATGTGTGTGTGTGTGTGTGTGTCTGTCTGTGGTCCGCCTACAGGGCGCAATTCTTCATGGATTTTCTTCAAACTTGGTATACTTATTCCTTATACCCCAAGGAAGATCCCTATTGTTTTTGGGGCATGCCCGACCCCCAGGGGCCGAGCCACGCCCATTTCTAGTATTAGTTTTTTGTCGTCCACAGGCCACATTTCTTAACTTATAATCTTGAAACTTTGCATACACATTCTTTGTACCCTAAGGAACATCCCTATCGTTTGGGGTGTATGCCCAACCCCCAGGGGCAGAGCCACGCCCATTATCTTTTCGGGAGTGTTTGTGTCGCCTACACGGCGCAATTCTTACTCGATTTTCTTCAAACTTGGTATACGTATTCCTTATACCCTAAGGAAGATCTCTATTGTTTTTGGTGCATGCCCGACCCCCAGGGACAGAGCCGCGCCCATTTCTAGTATGTATTTGTTTGTCGTCTACAGGCCACATTTCTTAACTTATAATTTTGAAACTTAGCATACACATTCTTTGTACCCTAAGGAACATCCCTATCATTTGGGGTGCATGCTCAACCCCCTGGGGCAGAGCCACACCCATTTTCTTATCGTGTGTCTTTGTGTCGCCTACAGGCCGCAATTTTTATTGGATTTTCTTTAAAACTTTGTATACTTACTCTTTATACTCTAAGGATGATCCCTATCGTTTGGGGTGCATACCCAACCCCCAGGGGCAGAGCCACGCCCATTTTCTTTTTGTGTGTCTCTGTGTCGCCTAGAAGCCACAATTCTAACTGGATTTTCATAAAACTTTGTATACTTACCCTAAGGATGATCCGTATTGTTTTTTGGTGCATGCCCGACCCCCAATGGCAGAGCCACACCCATGCCTTGTAATTATTTGTTTGTCGTCTACAAGCCACATTTCTTAACGTATCATCTTGAAACTTTGAATGATTATTCTTTATACCCTAAGGAACATTTCTATCATTTGGGGTGCATGTCCAACCCCCAGGGGCAGAGTCACGCCCATTTTCTTTTTGTGTGTCGCCTACAGGCCACAATTCTTAATCGGTCATCTTGAAACTTAAAATACTTATTCCTTATACCCTAAGGATGACCCCTTTTGTTTTGGGTGCATGCCCGACCCCCGTGGGACAGCAACACCCATTTCTTGTATTTGTATGTCTGTCGTCTACAGGCTGCATTTCTTAATGTATCATCTTGAAACTTTGAATACTTATTCTTGGTACCTTAAAGGGACAATAACATTCTTGCTGGCTTGGTAGCTCCAGAAAATAAATAATACCATTATTCTAAGTACTAGATGTTTAAGTGTCCTACCTGTTGTGTAAATTATCCATTACAACCTATTTTACTTGTCCAGAGGGTTCGAAAATACTTTAAAATCCAAGTCACATTTGAAAAGGTTTACGTTAGACTTTTCAAATCAATTGGTTGAATTTTTCCAATTTTTTTAAAATAGGTGTGTTAAAATGAAATTTATATCATCATTTAATTGGAATATTCTAAAATTACATGATTTGTTGACCAGAATGAAGATTGGGACATATTATTC
The DNA here is from genome assembly GCA_036850965.1 of Patella caerulea. Lineage (NCBI taxonomy): Eukaryota > Metazoa > Mollusca > Gastropoda > Patellidae > Patella > Patella caerulea. The sequence continues at coordinate 38,806,266 of JAZGQO010000001.1, read as the reverse complement.
AGTTACAACAAGAGTGTTATTGGGGCTTTAAGGAAGATCCCTATTGTTTTTGGTGCATGCCCAACCCCAAGGGACAGTGCCACGCTCATTTTTTTTTGTCTGTCTGTGTGTCACCTACAGCCCACAATTCTTAATTGATCGTCTTGAAAACTTTTTTTATACTTATTCCTTATACCCTAAGGCTGACCACTATTATTTTTGGTGCCTGTGTTCACCTACAGGATGCAATTCTTAACAGATCCTTTTGAAACTTTACAAACCTATTCCTTATACCCTAAAGATGACCCCTATTGTTTTTGGTGATTTCCTAACCCCCAGGGGCAGAGTCATGCCCATTTTTACTTCGTGTCTATGTGTGTTGTCTACAGGCCACGATTCTTAATGGATCGTCTTTAAACTTGGGATATGTATTCCATATATACTAAGGACGCCAACTGCATGTCCCGACTCACACAGGCAAGACACGAGTAATTTTTGTGTTTGTCGTTTACAGGCCGCAATTCAGAATGAATCAGCTTAGTACTTGGTTTATGTATTCCTTATAGCCTGAGGGCGTCCACTATTGATTTTGATGAATGTCTAGACCCCCAGGGGCAAAGCCACGCCCACTTTTTGCCTTTAGTGTTAGGAAGGCACAATTCTGAATGGATTATCTTGGTATAGTTATTCCTTATACTCTAAGGACGGCAACTATTAATGTTGGTGCACAACCCTCAACGCTAAACAAACCAAACGCCTAGCCTTCTTGACAAAGTACCATATCAATCAAAGCAGGAATGTGGACGTATATTGTAGCGTTAGCGTTATGTTTGAGTATTTGGTGTCAGTGAGCATCAGGGCTCGAAACGAAAGGCGCGCGAAAGTGCTCGCGCACAGCGCTCGTGCACCTACCACACACCTAAAGTGAAACACAGGTACATATTTTTAAATGCACCCGAATATTATAAACAACGCTCCTTGCACCGAAGGTTAACTCACGGTTCTCTTTTTAAAATATCACCCAACCTTTTAAATTAATTAACGCGAACGCTTTTGCTTTTAATAAAATTCTCGTAAAAATAATCTATTTTTATTTAACGGTCTCAAGCAAAGCTCGACACGCCGGCGGCAATGGCCTCAGAATTTCAGAATTTGGCCGTAGATTCGTGGCCGATTTTTAATTATCCACGACCATGTATTGTCACCGATTTATGTTGGGTATCAATAGTTTTTTTACTATCGATAATCGGCATTGAAATGTCGATTGATAGTATCGAAACAATCTTATTTTCATGGTCGTAACCAAGAATGGGTTACGTATTTAAAAGTCAAAACCACACGATGTTGCGATAGATTTTTTTTGTTTGTCTAATTAATAATAAAACGTTTCATATTACGTATAAATTGTACTTAATTTTTAAAAAATGTAGCCTTAGGTTCTGAATGACGAAATACTGTGGATAGGCCGATGTATGTGGAGGAACCAAAATAAAATGAGCACGAGTCGATTCAAAACATTGCGTACGTGAGAGCGACCAATACCAACATGGCGGACAATTCGTTGTCAATTCGCGTGCAAAAATTAAAGAAAATTTAATAGCCTAAGTAACTTGTTATCACGAATTCGTAAATTGTTTATAATTATTAAAATAATGTAGCCGTGATTCCGAATAAAAAATACAAACGTTTTTGTCATCTATCAGTCATTCATAATGAGCAGACAAATTCTGAAAATTTAGGGTGAAAACTCAGGGTTATTTACACATCCGGGTATATCCAATTTAGTGAATTCTATGATATGGCGATTATTGCTTCTAATTTCAACATTGTTTGGGGGGAAAAAGGCTACATTGAGATTGAGACTTTGAAGTAAATATAAAGTGACCGATGTAGGCTATTGTATTATTATACGAAGGATTAAGTCACAGAAAACACTGAGTCAAATCCTCTACGCACGCACGAAGAATGCATTATTTTTGTAAAGGTAATAAATATATTGAACGGGTTGTGATAGTCAGGCCTATAACAACGGTTTGACTGAGAAAAAAGATGTAAAATAAACAGATTTATCACATAATATTACATATTTGGGCACTTAATATAAGCAAAATCTGCTTTTGAAAAACACTCTCCTAGAATATCTGAGGTGCAGATTTTTAGGAGAGCGATTTTCTGAATTTGTAATTTTAGGTGCAGCTTTTAAAGTTCTCCATGATTTTATTCCTTTCAAACCCTGGAGCATCAGATAGTATAAATTATCTTGCTTAAGACACATTCATACATGCATTGGAATTGTTATTTCATGAATTTCATTGCCACAAACTTTGATTTATTTTATTAAAATTTGTATTGATTGTTTTTTCAGTTGAGTATTGTCCGTCAGACAGAACAAACATTAAAGTTTCGCTATAATTTTATGAGTGAGATAGAGAATGATTTTACTTATACTGGTAGAATGATTGGTTTTATACATCCATTAAATGCCCCTCCACCACCAGGAAAATCTCACTTACGTCTACACATGAAGATGCGAGGAGGACAGACATCCTTATATCTTAGTCGAACCAATGTCACAGTTAAACCAGTAAGATATTATTTTATTTATTTCTTAAAATTAGAGGGTTTGGAATGTTTCCCCAATAATTGATTCTAGGTATGATCACTCCCATAATCGAACGATCTTTCCAGGTCAAAATACATTAATGTTCTAATTTATCTTATACAAACCAATAAATTTATACCCAGTGGATATAGAAATATGTTTAAGTTGTTTGAAAATTGATATAACTTTTGGCACAAAAGATGGTTTGGGTGGGTTTCACAGGGATTGAATTTTTGGAGGGCTCTTTCTTTGATACTTACAAGGAATTATTGGTTTTGACGTTCGTGGGATTCTTCAGTGATATTCACTGCAGATGACAGCTAACTAGATTGAATAAGTCTGATAGTACAGAATAGAAGATGCGTATAAAAATGATGTGCCGTAATTGTATTTTACAATTTTATTTTATGGAAAATTTCTTTATTATAAAATTTTTGTTTGTATTTCAAAGCAGTTGAATAATGATTTGTTTGCTAATAAACTGCTATATCCTTTTTTTCCAGGAATTAGTGTTATCTTTATCGTCACAAATGAAATATAATGAAAGTGAGGCCAGAAGACTTGATGGAAGTGCATTATTTCCGAACATTGCACGAGGCAATAAATATTTTGTTGAAGTCGTCTTGAAACATCATGTTAAAAAGGAACAGGGAAAGAACGACAATTACCCACAGAGCAACATCAAACTAGAATGGAATGGTGCGTTAAAATCACTTACTCAGCAATCTCTGACGTCTGAGTTTCTACAGCCATATAGCGGAGAAAGTTGTTCAATACATTATAACTGTGTGGCATGTTTAACTGATACATCATGTGGATGGTGTAATGCCTTACGTACATGTATAAATAGAGATGATTTAACTGTTACAGCTGTCTGTGCTAATCTGAGTTCCATACAATTTCTAATAACAACACCCAGTCAGTGTCCCAAATGTGATGATTATGTGGAATGTAAGGCATGTGCCAGGGTAAGCATATTTTCTACAAATGTGATGATTAATTGAAATGTAATCATCTACAAGCATTATTATTTAAACAGATTTCTATAGTTTGATAAACCGGCAGTCAGCAATTAAAAGGACACAAGATCAAACATCATAAGAGACTATGATATCAAGAACATGAAAGTCATTTAGTTTGTTTTTCATGTCAGTCGATCGACATTTGTTTCATTCTGTTTCGAATAAAGTCACTCATTTGTTATGCACCCACATTTTCATGTGGACTTACGCTGTTGCCCATGTTTGTCTGTGTACACTTTACAGGTCATAATTTTTATCCGATTTTGATGAAATTTGACATATAGTTTTATCTCCCAAAGATCTTGGTTCTTTTCGATATTGGCATGTATCGGAGCATGACATCATGGATTATGGCCCCTGATAGTTCGAAAAATCATGTTTTTAGCTTGTGGACACTCTAGAGATTACAATTTTCATCTAAATTAGATGAAACTTAAAATGCATGTTGATAACCCAGAGAACTTGGTTCCTTTAGATATTCAAGCATATATCAGATTCCAACTTCCTGAATTATGGCCCTTGATTGTATGAAAAATCACGTTTTAAGGTAAGACGCGGCACGAAAAAGTCTAAAAATATTCAAAATTCTGAGTTTTGACATTTTATGATTTTCGGCAGGTTCAATATGTTTATTATTATATTACGAAAAAAATAAATTGACAAAATAAAAAAAAAGTACCTAATTTCATGTTTTAAAAATGCCTAGGTCAATTAAAATCAATTTTTTTGTATAGAGAATCGCAAAATATGCCACTGTCTTCGGCTTTCGTGCCGTCGACAGCATTGTTATGGTCGCCATGTTTGATATATCGATGGAAAGAGGAAGTTCCGCTTCGTTTGATAGTCGTAAAATATTCTATTTATAACAGTTACATATTTGGCAATTGCCGGTTCTTTCCGTTTAAAAATATCACGGAAAAGACCTTTTATGGATTTTTGAATACATAATAAGGGTCAATCGGTTGTGAACTCTTCCGGCGCATGCGCAGTACATTATAATGGTTACGTAACCTAGTTACGGAGATGCGCGATCATACACGACTCACCATTTAGTTACTATTACTTATAAATGATAATCACGACTACCGGGACGTCTTTTACTTATTTTTATACCCCAGTAAAAGATTATGCATTTTTTACGGGGTTTTCCATTACATATTTATGGACATTATCGCTGCCAGGAACATATCTAAGAAAAAATAAAGATTTTAAATAAAACTCAAACCTATTTTCGAATGATTTTAGTAGTGAAGCAAAAAAAAAAAAAAACATTAGTAGGCTACTATCAACACATTACTAATAGTATTACTATAGCATCACAATATCAACACTGCTAATATAAATAAGTAAAGACAAATAAGAGACAAATTTGTTATAGATATTATGCATGGCTGCCTGTAAAAGTTATAGAAAAAAAAAAATATATATAGAGAGAGCCAATTTTATTTTATTTCTAATACCGGTAGTAATTCTATTTTGAGTCCTGTGGATCTAACTAAATCACACCATAATAGATGTTCTAGTGTAGCTTGGCTTGGTGTTATAATAACACCAAGTCAAAAAACAAGTTGCCTACTATTTTATTGATTTTAACTTAACAAAAGCAGAAATATATTAAAACAAGTTTTAAAAGAATTTGACACAAAATGTTTGTTTGAAATATATCAGTAAAGATGTGTTTGTTTCCAAAGACTGGTGTTATAGTAAGGCCCGTATGAAAATAGAATCCAAGAAGTGTGTGAAATGTTATTCAAATAATCAATTATATCAAAACTGTTGAAGAAATTCAGACAAATTGGGCTGCAAAAAAACAAAACAAAAAAAATCTAGACACAGCATCAACAATTTTAACTAAAATGGGAGAGAAGTCGGTCAATTTCCAAGATTGCCGAATGCGTCGTGGTTGCACGAGCGGGTGGGTGACTATATGATACAGACACAGACCACATCAACCCTATAAAATATCAGAATAAAGCTTACAATTATTATTAATAATCTTATATATGATCCTGTAAGTGTTTAGCACTATCTGGGCTGGTCTCTTACAGATCGCATGTGTTTGTGTTGTTTTTATTTGAAGATCGCGACAAATTTGGCTTTTTCTCAGAACGCATATTTTGCACCTTAGGGAAGCCATAAAATGAAAACTATTATACCTAGAACAATGAAATTTGGCATGTTTTTAGCCCTATACTTACTGTACAAGATTATCTATAAATCATTAATGTATGTGATATTCTTATTTCACAATTGGTCATTGAAAAATGAGAAAAAGTGAAAATTTTCAAGTGATGAAGTTGACTAACACCCATTTGCTAAAATGAAGGTTGTCATTAACTTTATATAGATAATCCTGTACAACGGTTCTTTTGGGATTCAAAAATAGGTTGTTTTATGATATACATTATATTTCTCGTGAAAACCACTTTCCCTAAAAATTGTATAATTTTTCAGCGTTTGCCTCCAATAAAATGTTCATAACTTAGTACCTAATATACCTAGGCATTTGATTTTTTGCACATAAACTCATAATAACCATATCCAAACACCTCCCAAATTTCAATAAAATCCATACAGTAGTTTAGAAAATAGATTCTTCCTGTCACGTCTTACCTTAAGCTTGTGGTTCCTCTTTAGGTCACAATTTTTGTCTAATTTTAAAAAACGTTTGATTATATCACCGTTACACCATAATGATGATTGAGTTTTGTGAAAAATCGGACCAAAGCTATGGCACTATGGCCGCCCCTCGTACGCTAATAGTGTAAAAATATTGTATATTATGGCCCGTGATTGTATGAAAAATCATGTTTTAAGTTTATAATCTTTGAATGGCATTTAGCAATTGATCATAATATAACACAAAACACAGTTTTAAGCTTGTGGTCCCTCTTGAGGTCACAATTTTAAAAAACGTTTGATTATATCACCATTACACCTTAATGATGATTGAGTTAGAATTTCGTGAAAATCAGACCAAAGCTGCCAGACACAATGGCCGCCCCTAATAGTGTTAAAATATTGTACATCAAGGTTATGGCCCTTGATTGTATGAAAAGTCATGTTACAGAGTGTAGTGTTAACATCTGGTATAAGCTTATCAGGAGATCATAATTTTGATCCAATTTTTATGAAACTTGAAATGCATATTTATAACCAAAAGATCTTGGTTGCTTTCGATATTCACGCATATGGGATCATAACTTTCTAAATTATGGCCCCTGATTGTATGTAAAATCGGGTTTTTAGCTTGTGGTCCCTCAATAGGTCACAATTATCATCTGATTTAGTCAAACGTTCGAATAGATCACTGTTACATGGTAATGTTGATTAAGTTGGAATGTCGTGACAATCGGACCAAAACTGTCAGACAAAATGGCAGATCCTCGTACATAAATAGTATAAACTTCTGATATATCAAGGTCCCAATTTTGATCCGATTTTGATGAAACTTGAAATACATGTTCATAACCTTGTCGCCGACAGGTGATTTTTTTCAGCTGACAGGTAGTAAATAAAACTAATGAGACAGGTGGACTAAATTTTACTTGATGTTCAGTAAACTGACCACAATACTCACATCCATGTCACGTACATGTACATTTAATTATTCGTTTCTAAATGGACCATAACTTCCTGGACTATGGCACCTGATTATACAAAAAATCACATTACTTTTTTAGTTTTTAGCTCTTTCTCTGTCTATCTCTTGCAAAATGTGGGCGTTTCTTGCATGGCAACCGTTTTTTTTTTCATGTATTTCACTCGTTAAATAAGTTTAAAGACCTGGTTCCTGTTTCACGAAATTTTAACCAAGATGAAATCCAACTTTTAGTAGTTTGACTGGATAATATTAGATTGATTTTAGGGCTTAACCATTCAAAATTGAAGTATCTACTAAAAAATAGATTTTGTCTTTAGTTATGATTTTGATAAACGGGGCCTTGATTGTTATATACGATTATGGCAAATTTAAGTGAACTCGTATTTAAATGATGTGAGAAAACAATTTAAAAACACTTTTTCCTGAATCTGAAACATGGTTTGTGGTCTCTGGAAATTGACTTGTTAAAAACAATGATGATTGATTGTTTATTTTCTATGAATTATAATAGGATAATTTGTGTGAATGGATATCACCAAATGGCCATTGTACCAGAAGACATCGTATACCAGGTGCTGTTTTAGATCCTGATCATTGCCGAGCACCATGTGAAAGGTAATTATACGCCCACATTGAAATGTGGTCGTATATTGTCGTCGCCCCTGTCAGTCCGTCGGTCCGGCGTCCACAATTGCTTGTGGACGCTCTAGAGGCTAAAGTTAATATCCGATTGACTTTAAATTTATACACAGTGTTTAAGGTCATGAGACGAAGAAGCCTATTGTTTTTCAGCGATTTCCGATAATAACTACCAGAGTTATGGCCCTTGACGACTTCAAAAAATCTTGTGGACGTTCTAGAGGCCAAAGTTAATATCCGATTGGCTTTAAATTTATACACAGTGTTTAAGGTCATAAGACGAAGAAGCCTATTGATTTTCAGCGATTTCTGATAATTAGTGCCAGAGTTATGGCCCTTGATCACTTCAAAAAATCTTGTGGACGCTCTAAAAGCCAAAGTTAATATCCGATTGACTTTAAATTTATACACAGTGTTTAAGGTCATAAGACGAAGAAGCCTATTGATTTTCAGCGATTTCTAATAATTAGTGCCAGAGTTATGGCCCTTGATCACTTCAAAAAATCTTGTGAACGCCCTAAAAGCCAAAGTTAATATCCGATTGACTTTAAATTTATACACAGTGTTTAAGGTCATTAGATGAAGAAGCTTATTGATTTTCAGCAATTTCCGATAATTAGTGCCAGAGTTATGGCCCTTGATCACTTCAAAAAATCTTGTGGACGCTCTAAAAGCCAAAGTTAATATCCGATTGACTTTAAATTTATACACAGTGTTTAAGGTCATAAGAGGAAGAATCCTATTGATTTTCAGCGATTTTCGATAATTAGTGCCAGAGTTATCTCCCTTGATCACTTCAAAAAATCTTGTGGACGCTCTGAAAGCCAAAGTTAATATCCGATTGACTTTAAATTTATACACAGTGTTTAAGGTCATAAGATGAAGAAGAAGCCCATTGATTTGCATCAATTTCCGATAATTAGTGCCAGAGTTATGGCCCTTGATCACATCAAAAAATCCTGTGGACACTCTAGAGGCCAAAGTTAATATCCAATTGACTTTAAATTTACACACACTGTTTAAGGTCCTGAGAGGAAGAAGCCTACTGATTTTCATCAATTTCAAATAATTACTTCCAGAGTTATCTCCCTTGCTCACTTCATAAAACCTTGTTGCGCTGTAGATGCCAAAGTTATCATCCGATTGACTTCAGATTGATACACAGAGTTTAAGGTGTTGAAACGAACAAGTATTTTGATTTTCAATGAATTTTGATAACTGAACAGCTAAATCCATGATATTAAATGTTTCCTATACTAATTGTTAGCGTGGGGCAAAACTTTATAAAAAGCAAACAAATTCTCATGATTTTCTGATAATTACATAATGAGTTGTTACTCAGATTTTAGTGTATTACAAATGTTTCATTACCAAAAAAAAGTAAAAATATGCGACAACCCTTGTTGACTGCCCGGACGATTTAGCTGCTGTGGGCGTATGTTTCGTTGCCTGGCAACCTATCTTTTTTATATTGCCACGATTACTGCATGAGCGGCACATACATTACTTACTTTTTGTAGGCCCACATAGAAATATGGTTGTATATTACCGTTGTGGACCCTGTGGAGGTCACAATTTTGATTCGATTTTGATGAAACTTGAAATTCATGGTTATAACCCAAAGATCTTGCTTTCTTTCGATATTTGCGCATATCGGATTGTAACTTCCTGAATTATGGCCCCTGATTATACGCAATATGGCCTTTTTTTATACGCCCACATTTTCATGTGGACGTATTATGTCGTCGCCCCTGTCCGTCCGGACGTCCGTCCGTCCACAATTTGTTTGTGGACTCTCTACAGGTCACAATTCTTATCCGATTTTGACGAAACTTGAAATATAGGTTTATCCCCAAAAGATCTCGGTTCCTTTCGATATTGGCATGTATCGGATCAAAACTTCATGGATTATGGCCCCTGATTGTACGAAAAATCACGTTTTTAGCTTGTGGACCCTATAGAGGTCACAATTTTGAACCGATTTTGATGAAACTTGACATGCATGTTTGTAACCCAAAGATCTTGGTTCCTTTCGATATTTGCAGCTATCGGAATGTAATTTCTTGAATTATGGCCCCTGATTGTCCGAAAAATCACCCTTTTTAGCTTGTGGTCCCTCTGGAGGTCACAATTATTATTCGATTTAAAAAACCGTTTGATTATATCACCGTTACACCCTAAGGAAGGTTGAGTTCGAATTTCGGGAAAATCGGACGAAAATTGCCATACAAAATGGCCGCCGTTAGTACGCGAATACTGTTAAAAAATGGTATATCAAGGTTGTGGACCCTGTGGAGGTCACAATTTTGATTCGATTTTGATGAAACTTGAAATTCATGGTTATAACCCAAAGATCTTGCTTCCTTTCGATATTTGCGCATATCGGATCGTAACTTCCTGAATTATGGCCCCTGATTATACGCAAAATCGCCTTTTTTTTAGCTTGGAGGTCACAATTATTATTCGATTTAAAAAAACGTTTGATTATATCACCGTTACACCCTAAGGAAGGTTGAGTTCGAATTTCGGGAAAATCTGACGAAAATTGCCATACAAAATGGCCGCCGTTTGTACGCGAATACTGTTAAAAAATGGTATATCAAGGTTGTGGACCCTGTAAAGGTCACAATTTTAATTCGATTTTCATGAAACTTGAAATGCATGGTTATAACCCAAAGATCTTGGTTCCTTTCGGTATTTGCGCATATCGGATCGTAACTTCCTGAATTATTCGAATTTCGTGAAAATGGTACCAAAATTGCCGGACGAAATGGTCGCCGTTTGTACGCGAATAGTGTAAAGATATGGTATATCATGTTTGTTGACTCTGTACAGGTCACAATTCTTATCCGATTTTGACGAAAAGTCACATTTCTAGGTTGTGTACCGTCACACCATAATCATTGTCGACTTCGAATTTCATGAATATCAGACTGGAACTGACCAACAAAATGGCTGCTCCCAATACAGTATGAAATACAGGACTTAATGATGTAGGAAAAATCACTTTCCGTATTGTTTGTTCTCTATCCATCTCTCGAAAATGTGGGCGTATCCTGCCTGGCAGTGCCAGCCTATCTTTTAGCTTGGAGGTCACAATTATTATTCGATTTAAAAAAACGTTTGATTATATCACCGTTACACCCTAAGGAAGGTTGAGTTTGAATTTCGGGAAAATCGGACGAAAATTGCCATACAAAATGGCCGCCAATTGTACGCGAATACTGTTAAAAAATGGTATATCAAGGTTGTGGACCCTGTGGAGGTCACAATTTTGATTCGATTTTGATGAAACTTGAAATTCATGGTTATAACCCAAAGATCTTGCTTCCTTAGGATATTTGCGCATATCGGATCGTAACTTCCTGAATTATGGCCCCTGATTATACGCAAAATCGCCTTTTTTTTAGCTTGGAGGTCACAATTATTATCCGATTTAAAAAAACGTTTGATTATATACCGTTACATCGTAAGGAAGGTTGAGTTCGAATTTCGGGAAAATCAGACCAAAATTGCCATACAAAATGGCCGCCGTTTGTACGCGAATACTGTTAAAAAAGTGGTATATCAAGGTTGTGGACCCTGTAAAGGTCACAATTTTAATTCGATTTTGATGAAACTTGAAATTCATGGTTATAACCCAAAGATCTTGGTTCTTTTCGATATTTGCGCATATCGGATTGTAACTTCCTGAATTATGGCCCCCTTTCTTTAGCTTGTGGTCCCTCTGGAGGTCACAATTATTATCTAATTTAAAAAAACATTTAATTATATCATCGTTACACTGTAAGGAAGGTTGAGTTTGAATTTCGGGAAAATCGGACCAAAATTGACAGACAAAATGGCCGCCGTTTGTACGCGAATACTGTTAAAAAAATGATATATCATGGTTGTGGACCCTGTATAGGTCACAATTTTAATTCGATTTTGATGAGGAAGGTTGAGTTCTAATTTCGTGAAAATCGTACCAAAATTGCCGAACGAAATGGTCGCCGTTTGTACGCGAATAGTGTAAAAATATGGTATATCATGGTTGTGGACTCTCTACAGGTCACAATTCTTATCCGATTTTGATGAAAAGTCACATTTCTAGGTTGTGTACCGTCACACCATAATCATTGTCGGTTTCGAATTTCATTAATAATCAGACTGGAACTGACCAACTAATACTTTTGGTATTGCTTGTTCTCTGTCCATCTCTCGAAAATGTGGGCGTATACTGCCTGGCAGTGCCAGCCTATCTTTCTATATACATGTATATCTCATAATTCAAATTCATTTTGTATTTGTACTTTTCGAGTTTAAGGTAGTATCTTATTTCTCTTATGATACCATCTAGGGATACTGTTTGGTTTAATTGTTTATTTCTATAAATGTAATTTTTATACGCCCACATTTTTATGTGGACGTATATTGTCGTCGCCCCTGTCCGTCCGTCCAGACGTCCGTTTGTGGACCCTCTACAGGTCACAATTCTTATCCGATTTTGACGAAACTTGAAATATAGGTTTATCCCCAAAAGATCTCGGCTGCTTTCGATATTGGCATGTATCGGATCAAAACTTCATGGATTATGGCCCCTGATAGTTCGAAAAATCACGTTTTTAGCTTGTGGACCCTATAGAGGTCACAATTTTGAACCGATTTTGATGAAACTTGACATGCATGTTTATAACCCAAAGATCTTGGTTCCTGTCGATATTTGCACCTATCGGAATGTAATTTCCTGAATTATGGCCCCTGATTGTCCGAAAAATCACCCTTTTTAGCTTGTGGTCCCTCTGGAGGTCACAATTATTATCCGTTTGATTATATCACCGTTACACCATAAGGAAGGTTGAGTTCGAATTTCGGGAAAATCGGACGAAAATTGCCATACAAAATGGCCGCCGTTCGTACGCGAATACTGTTAAAAAATGGTATATCAAGGTTGTGGACCCTGTAGAAGTCACATTTTTTATTCGATTTTGATGAAACTTGAAATTCATGGTTATAACCCAAAGATCTCGGTTCCTTTCGATATTTGCGCATATCGGAACGTAACTTCCTGAATTATGGCCCCTGATTATACGCAAAATCGCCTTATTTTAGCTTGTGGTCCCTCTGGTGGTTACAATTATTATCCTATTTGATAAAACGGTTGATTATATTACCGTTCCTGAATTATGGGCCCTGATTATACGCAAAATCGCCTTATTTTAGCTTGTGGTCCCTCTGGTGGTTACAATTATTATCCTATTTAATAAAACGGTTGATTATATTACCGTTGCACCATAAGGAAGGTTGAGTTCGAATTTCGGGAAAATCGCACCAAAATTGCCATACAAAATGGCCGCCGTTTGTACGCGAATACTGTTAAAAAATTGTATATCATGCTTGTGGACCCTGTAGAGGTCACAATTTTAATTTGATTTTGATAAAACTTGAAATGCATGGTTATAACCCAAAGATCTTGGTTCCTTTCGTTATTTGTGCATATCCGATCGTAACTTCCTGAATTATGGCCCCTGATTGTCCGAAAAATCGCCTATGGTCCCTCTGGTGGTCACAATTATTATCCGATTTGAAAAAACGTTTGACTCTATCACCGTTACACCCTATGGAAGGTTGAGTTCGAATTTAGAGAAAATTGGACCATAATTGCCAGAAAAAATGGCCGCCGTTTGTACGCGAACAGTGTAAGAATATGGTATGACAAAGTTGTGGACCCTGTAGAGGTGACAATTTTAATTCGATTTTGATGAAACCTGAAATGCTTGTTTATAACCTAAAGATCTTTATTCTTTTTGATATTTGCACATATCAAATTGTAACTTAATGAATTATGGCCTTTGATTGTAGGAAAAATCACTTTCGGTATTGCTTGTTCTCTGTCTATCTCTCGAACAATTATTATCTGATATAAAAAAAAACTCTGATTATATTACTGTTGCACCGTAAGGAAGGTTGAGTTCGAATTTCGTGAAAATCGTACCAAAATTGCCGGACGAAATGGTCACCGTTTGTACGCGAATAGTGTAAAAATATGGTATATCATGTTTGTGGACTCTCTACAGGTCACAATTCTTATCCGATTTTGACGAAAAGTAACATTTCTAGGTTGTGTACCGTCACACCATAATCATTGTCGGCTTCAAATTTCATGAATATCAGACTGGAACTGACCAACAAAATGGCTGCTCCCAATACAGTATGAAATACAGGACTTAATGATGTAGGAAAAATCACTTTCGGTATTGCTTGTGGGCGTATCCTGCCTGGCAGTGCCAGCCTATCTTTTATGATTAACAAAAGTATGTTAATCTGTATATTATATGGTTTTAATTTCCCAAATATTATATTCACTGGAGATAAGGTTAGGTCAAACTTTATGATCGAATTAAACCAGTTAAGAAAATTTTTCCATAAATTTTGAATTTTTTCACACTCGATGAAAATGTGAGTGATGGTTTCTACAAAGTTTCTACAGAATGTACAATTGTCATTTTCTTGTATACCTATTTTTTTTAGATATTGATTAGTACTCAGTATCCTATGGATAATCCTATATTGTAACCAGATAAGTTTAGTGTCTTTGGTTATTTTAGAAGCTAAAGAATTGATATCATGCCACAAATCATCTATATTTTCATCAAATAGGATTGATTCCGATTTGATTTCGCTTTTTGGTTTTTTATGAAGTTGGCAACAAACAGTTGGTAAAAATCCTTCGAAGTGACGTTTTTACCCATAATAGTTTGGATGTGTTTTGGGCAGCCATGGTACAGTAGTAGCCGCGGTAACCAATATTTTGATGGTTTTCGAGACATGTTTTAAACATACATTATGGAAGAGCAAAAACTGACTTTTGTCGGTCTTCATTTGAGCCTCAGATGTCATAGAAATTATAAATTAGATCTTTATTTAAACAACAAGCCCAAAATGAACTCTATAGACCCACGGATGGCTTGGATTGGGCTCGGATTAAAACAGGATTTCGTCGACTGATTTAATCACTATGGCGTCGTGGGTGGGGTTTCTCCGTGACGTTGACGTCATCATACTTCCGGAAATTATTCATAAAAGACAGTGATGACCGAGGCTATACACAAGCTTCACTAGATACCGTTTAAACAATACTTGATGATCGAGACTATGTAGGTGGAGTTAACGCCTGTCCATCAACAATCGGCCATAGTGGGAAAAGGGTGTCGATGAAATTAACTACCATTTCTAGTAAAAAATTATAGTGGTAACAACTTTGTTCAGGATAAAGTAATTTGACTGAAATTTTCAATATATTCTTGTTTCAACATCTATTTTTGAACTTTTATAGCAAGAATGGCTAAATCCTTGTCAAAATCTCCCATAATGTATCTTTAATAGACTTTATAATTCCTAAATACTTTGTAAAAGGAGGATTAATATTAAATTTTTTATTGAATTGGGCTAAATTAATTATATTCCCTTCCTCGTCTAAGAAATCATAGATAAATCTTATTCCTTTTTCATATCACTCTTTGTAGAAGACAGGATTTCTGGAAATTGTAATTTTGTTATTATGCCACACGGGGACATTAATTATTTCTTTAGAGTTTGTTGTTTTCTGGCTAGCATGGATAAAATCATAAAGAGCTTTGAAAGCGTCTTTCCAGAATTGATTGCTAGTTTCATTTACAAGTTCACTTCCGCACGATGTGATTTTCTTTCGACTAAAAGGCATGATATCTTTAATAAGTTTTGTCCAGTTTGAGTTTTCTGTAAGGAGTTTTTTTTATACATGACAATTTAAGACTTTTTATGAACCAGTTTATATTGAGCATTCTTAAGCCGCCGTTTTCATACCCCTGTACTATTAATTTTCTTGAGATTCTATCTGTCTTGTCATTCCAGATATAGTTAAAAATCATAGTTTCAATTTCTTTAGTAACTTCCTGGCTTGGAGTTGGTAAGCTAATAAAGAGATGTACCAGTTTTGGTATTAGGATATTTTTTACTACTGTTATTTTTCCCATTACTGTCAGGAATCTCTTTGACCACATTACAATTAGTCTTTTTATTTCCTCAATTTTAGAAGTATAATTTATGTTAACTATATCATCGAGATTTCTTGAGAAGGTGATTCCCAAAACCGTAAAATTTTCAAGAGATAGTTTTACTCCTGTTTCAGAGATATGATTTAGGTAATCTTCTGTGAAAATCCCAATTGGGATACATAAAGTTTTATCTAGATTTGGAGTTAAACCAGAGATTTTGGAATACTGATCAAGGAGAGTCAATGCATTTTCTAGAGAACTGATTGATCCATCCAAAAAGATGGTTGTGTCATCTGCATATTGTGAGAATTTATATTCGGTATCTTTTATTATAATCCCTTTTATGAGGGTATTATTACTAAACATTATACTCATTATTTCGGCACACAGAATAAACAGATAGGAGATATTGGGTCACGTTGCCTACAACCTAGACTGGTGGCCAGTCTTCTCCACACACTAAAAATTGGCCAGTCCTCTCAAAAAAAAAAAAACGAAAAAAAAACCAACGTAATCTCTAGAGACTGGGCAAATAGAGCTTCATTCTCATCTAGTAGGTCAATCTGCATTATGTAGGTCGTGTGACGTCGTGCACGGGATTACTGCATTTGCACTGGCAAACTGGTGTAGGTGCGAGATGTTTGTTGTGGATAACAGTTATTGTTATTTAGTGATACTTATAACGATCTAAGAATTTTGTTGACGGACAATATCTGTCGAATGAACGGATACAACGTATGGGATGAGGTGAATGAACATAAATAATTACACACGACATCATTATAACAACTTAACGAAGCCAGTTCATGCGTATCGGGACGAAGTCGAATGGCGAATGGAAACAAAAACGTGACATCAGCCCGCAGACGGTTTCAGCATGACTGCTTTGCACTCCATTCGAGACGCATGATTCATGAAGGTAAATATCAAACTTAATTTATCTTAGACATCACATTTACAAATTCGTGTCACGTGACTCGGGGCTTGCTTGGCAACTGTCAATCATTCCAAATAAGGAACAACGTAAAACAGGACAATAAACGCCCATTTTATTGTGAAGCTCGCAAATTGTCCAGTCTCTGGTGCTGGTTACAGGTTTACTCAAATTTTTTTTTTATACAAATGGAAACGAAAGTGTTGGTTTACTAAAAATTACTACTTTTATATAAATCGAAATGTAAAATAAATAGAAGAGACTGGGCCAGTCTACCTACAACCTCTTGATATACTAAAGAATGACGAATAAAATTTGTTTTGGCACACACAAAGCTGGGCGTTGTTTAGTATGATATCGATCCATTTTATGAAGTTTTTTCCAAAATTGAAGTAAATCAATACCTTTTTCATAAATTTCCATGATATACTATCAAAAGCTTTCATAAAATCGACTAAAAGAATCATGCCATTCTTTTTGTTTACAGTTACATCATGCATAATATCGTATAAAAATCTTGTGTTTTCTCAAATGTAACGACCTGCAATAAAACCAGTTTGCATTTTGTTTATCAATTTTGGTATAAACATTTTAATATGGTTGGACAATATCTCCATTAAGATTTTGTAGCTTATATTTAACAGAGAAATTGGGCGCCAGTTTCTTAGGGATTCTCTTGGTTTGCTACCTTTCGGTATTATGGATATGATTCCCTGTCTTTGAGTAATTGGTAGTTTTTCTCTTATAAAAGCTATGGTTGTAAGACATAACTAAAAAATCTCCTAAATCGGACCCAAAAAAATTTGAAGAATTCGGCAAAGAATCCATCTGTTCCAGGACTTCTGTTATTTTTCATGTTTTTCAGGGCGGTTAATGTCTCTGATTTCGTTATGATTCCATCGATTCTATATGATTCAAGATCAGAAAGTTTATTGACCTCGTAGTTATTTAGTAATTGATCTAGTTTAACATCCTCTAATCATTTTGATCAGTAATTTTTTTTCCAGATTCATTTATCAGTTTTGTAACAGTTTTATTCACATAATTCCTTTTTTTCTAAATTGCAGAAATATTTGCTTGGTTTTTCACCTTCCTTTATCCATTTAACCCTCGATCGAATGGTTTGTCCCTCAACTTCATGTTGTCTCATTTCTTCCAATTTTTTTTTATTTTCATTTAGCGTCTCTAGTATTAATTTTGAATCTGAGAATTGATAATAATCTTCTAGTATATTTATTTTATTTGTTATACTTTGTTCATTAGTATCAGTTCCAGAAATAGGTCATCTTCAATTTTCAACTTTAAATCACTTGAATCAATCAAGTTTAAGTGGGTTCGGTTGTACAGAGAGCAAGCATATTCTGATTTTGTTTCAGTTATTACTTTTACTTTGAGAACATATTCATGATCTTTCAGTAAGGAACGATTAAAGCGCCAAAACCCTTTACCTTTCTCAAATTTGGAAATCTTTAACTGTAATGGAATGGTCAGTTCGGTAACCAGGATTAATAAATATCTTATCTAATGTTGAGAGTAATTCTTCCGAGATCAAAAAGAAATCGAGTCGAGATTTTTTTGTCGGGTTTGTTCTAAACCATGTATAACGTCGTTGATCCGGGTTTTGAATACGCCATGGATCAACAAGGTTAAAACCCTCTTTTAGTTTGTGAACAACAGCATTACTTTTTTCATTATTTAAATGTTTATAATTGAAGCAATCTCTTTTAAAGTCTTACGCAAGGTTCCAATCGCCACATATGACAGTGAACTCAGCGTCAAATTTCTGCATAATATTACTTAGATTTTCAAAAAAATTAGGCTCATCTTTGTTTGGACCGTAAATATTGATTAATAGGAATATAAAATCGTGAGTTTGTACTTCTAGTGCTATCAAATTGCCTTCGTTATCTTTAAACGAATTTCTAAGGCAAAATTCAAGGTTATTATTCATTAGTATCGCACTCTTAGAATTGCTATTCCCTGGGCTTATATAACATTCAAATCCCCACATTGACCTTACTCTGTTAATATCTTTTGCTGCAAAATGTGTGTCCTGTAAGCAATATATTGAACAGTTTTTTTCTCTAAGATAGCCAAAGACATCTTTACATTTTTTGTGATCCTGAAGCCCTCTACAGTTGAGAGATAAGATACTTAGCCTTGAGTCAGACATTGATACAAAACTTACATTTTAAAGCAACCCATCCCAGTCTCTTGGAGTGCTCAAAGGTGAAAAGATCATTTAAAAAGTTAAAACAAATTAAAATATAGATATGAAATATAATTCCGGACATGTCTTATTACTATTTGCATAGATGTTACGGTACCCATCATACGATTACATCATGTGTACCTACTTCAAGAATACACATGATGGCAAATGGCCGCCATTTAAAATACTACGCCCGCCTCTTAGAGACGATAACTTAACTCGCTATAAATTGTAAAAAAATTTACTTCGGCTAGAATTAAAAAACACCTAAGATTAACATTTGCTAAAAATTTCTAAAAAACAACCTAAATTTATGGAAATGGGGCCAAATCAAATCAGGCAAATTACATCAAATAGTCCATGTTAAACGTATAGCAAAAATTTTAAACTAACGCGAGCACGCGCGTTTCTAGACAACGCCATAGCGGGTCATAGCAACCAGTGAGTATAAATTGGAAATCCCCAATGACGTAGATATTATAAATTGGAAAGCCGAGTCTGTCTTAAAATAAGTAGTACCGTCAGTAAACAAGATGGAAGCCATCTGCTATCGTGTTTGATCATGGAGTAGGCAAGCACAGGTGTGTCGTATGGGTACCCATGTGTTTCAGCCATTCTGTGATTAGAAAGAAAAATAAAAGAAAATGAAGAGGGGTTTGATGTCTAACTTTTTTCTCCTGCAGGGGCAAGGAAGACAATGTGTTCATGAGACCAAGGTTTTTTCGCCCCCCGCCAGTCCTTCTGTCCAAAATCACTGGAGGTGGAATCAAAAACGGGCAATTGATAAGACGAGGTCTCCAAGCGTGTGGAATGGGAACGAACCTACCACCTGAGACACTGTGACCCCTGGGTTCAAAAATAATGGGATCGTATAAAATTCAAATTAATGGGCTGTTTTTCATAAGTGGAGAGCATATTGGTTCACATGGCAGTGTAGACTGTATAATTTGAAAGTATGTTATACCAATGACATAATATTGTAAATAGTATCAGTATTAAAATTAGGTTACTGAAAAGGAAACAGACTGCACACCTTTCACAAGTTGACTGAGTAGACAAACCATTGGAAGCTTTTCTGCCTTGTGGAGAGATTTAGATGTAGCACTGAACAGGAAAACACAAAACCATCTTCAAAGGCATATTGTTTGTCGTCTGTGCTGTTTTCCAGTTTAAGAGAATCTACAAATAAACAAGCTGCACACAGGTCACAAGTTGAACTCATTTATAATTGTAAAAAACGTTTGTGACGAACTTGATGTGTAAAGGAAACAATCCCTGGGTGTAAATCTGGACTTAGAAAAATATGAAAAAAATAAACATAACCACCAGAACCACATGTACATCGCATGCAAGGCAATCTGTCACTCATATTTTTCCCACGGTTCTACTGTACTTTTTTTAGATTTTCTGTCTTTTCTCTCATTCCCCTTTTCGATCGACTCACTTTCCTTACTTTTATTATTCATATTACCGGCTTCCATTTTTTGGCTTCGTAAGAAATAGCTTGTTAGGTCTTTAGGCATAATTTGAGAGAGTTTTTAAAGTTAAACATTGTCGATGAAACACATGGGTACTCTAGGACCAAAATTAACGAACAAAATGGCTGCCGTTTATACGCAAATGGTGTGAAAATATGTTATATCAAGGTTGTGAACCTTATAGAGGTCACAATTTTGAACCAATTTAGATGAAACTTGACATGTATGTTTATAACCCAAAGATCTTGGTTCCTTTTGATGTTTGCACCCATCGGATCGTAACTTCTTATAGCCCCTGATTCAGTGATTGTCTGAAAAATCGCCCTTTTTAGCTTGTGGTCCCACTGGAGGTCAAAATTATTATCCGATTTAAAAAAAACCTGTTTGATTATATCACCGTTACATAGTAATGAAGATTGAGTTCAAATTTCGTGAAAATCGGACCAAAATTGAATGGCAAAATGGACACCGTTTGTACGTGATTAGTGTGAAAATATGTTATATCAAGGTTGTGGACCCTATAGAGGTCACAATTTTGAACCGATTTTGATGAAACTTAACATGCATGTTTATAACCCAAAGATCTTGGTTCCTTTCGATATTTGCGCCCATCAGGAGGGTTGGGAAGGCCTAATGGTCTAGAGTGCCGCGCTTCGACCTCTAGCTGCCCGTTCACCTCTGGTTTGCGGCTGTGGTTTCGAGCCCTGGTGTGAGCGTATGTGGCATGGAGATAGAGGCGCCTTCTCAACCTCGTGGGTTTCCTCCGGGCAGTCCGGTTTCCTCCCACTGCTAAAGACCCCTACGCGCAAGCGAATTATTGAAATAAAATTAAATCATATGTTAGTCCCGAAATGACCTAGTTTGTGTTGAGCGGACGTTAAACCCCATTTCTCTCTCTCTCTCTCTCTATTTGCGCCCATCAATTTGTAACTTTTTGAATTATGGCCCCTGATTGTACGAAAAATCACCCTTTTTAGCTTGTGGTCCCACTGGAGGTCAAAATCATTATCTGATTTAAAAAACCTGTTTGATTATATCACCGTTACTTGGTAATGAAGATTGAGTTCAAATTTCGTGTGGACCCTATAGAGGTCACAATTTTGAACCGATTGTGATGAAACTGGACATGCATGTTTATAACCCCAAAATCTTGGTTCCTTTCGATATTTGCACCCATCGGATCGTAACTTCCTGAATTATGGCCCCTGATTGTCCGAAAAATTGCCCTTTTTTGCTTGTGGTCCCTCTGGAGGTCAAAATTATTATCTGATTTAAAAAAAAACGTTTGATTATATCACCGTTACATGGTAATGAAGGTTGAATTCAAATTTCGTGAATCTCGGACCAAAATTGACAAACAAAACGGCCGCCGTTTGTACGCGAATAGTGTGAAAATATGTTATATCAAGGTTGTGGACCCTATAGTGGTCACAATTTTGAACCGAGATGAAACTTGACATGCATATTTATAAACCGAAGATCTTGGTGCCTTTCGATATTTGCGCTCATTGATTCGTAACTTCCTGAATTATGGCCCCTGATTGTCCGATAAATCACGCTTTTTATCTTGTGGTCCCACTGGAGGTCAAAATTATTATCCGATTTAAAAAAATGTTTGATTATATCACAGTTACATGGTAATGAAGATGGAGGTAAAATTTTGTGAAAAATCAGACCAAAATTGACAGACAAAATGGCCGCCGTTTGTATGCGATTACTGTGAAAATATGTTATATCAAGGTGGACCCTATAAAGGTCACAATTTTGAACTGATTTTGATGAAACTTGACATGCATGTTTATAACCCAAAGATCTTAGTTCTTTTTTCGATATTTGCACCCATTGGATCGTAACTTCCTGAATTATGGCCCCTGATTGTACAAAAAATGACCTTTTTTTAGCTTGTGGTTCCTCTGGAGGTCAGAATTATTATCCCATTTAAAAAACCTTTTGATTATATTTATATCACCGTTATATCGTAATGAAGGTTGAGGTCGAATTTCGTGAAAATCGGACCAAAATTGACAGCTGTTCTTGTCAAGCCATCCATCCTTTATCACTAACAAGGGGAAACCACGCCAGAAAATCTAAATGAACTTTGTCACCCAATGCAGGGATCAAACACCCAACCTTACCCACTTAGCAACATGATCCCCAGTCGAATTTGAAGCCTACTGAAATGAACCTTTATAACCCAAAGATCTTAATTCATTTCGATATTTGCACATATCAAATTCTAACTTAATGATGTAGGAAAAATCACTTTCGGTATTGCTTGTTCTCTATCCATCTCTCGAAAATGTGGGCGTATCCTGCCTGGCAGTGCCAGCCTATCTTTTAGCTTGTGGTCCATCTAGAGGTCTCAATAATTATCCAATTTTAGAAATAATATTAAATGTTTCGTATACTAAATGTTTGCATGGGGCAGAATTTTATAAAAACCAAACAAATTCTAATGATTTTCTGATAATATGCGACAACTCTTGTTGACCGCCCGGACGATTTAGCTGCTGTTTGGGCGTATGCTTCGTTGCCTGGCAACCTATTTTTTTTATTACAATCCACCAGTCAATTGATCGACCAGTTGTAAGGCTTGGATGATAAGCAGTATTTATTCTGATTGGCTTGAACAACTCAAGCGTCAAATGAGCTGTCAACCACGCATCTCGCGAGAACAATATACCACTCGTAAGACTCATGGAGCCCTTGGTGCTGGAATCGAAGATTTTCAAAGTTAAAATAACACTTCCGGTTGTGAGGAAACTGTGTATTCCGGCGCTGTGTGTAATCCAACATATTGTAATGAAACTTAGTGTATAGTTTGATTGCTCGATGCTTATGTGTCATCGATTTATTTTGGGATGTTGGCTTGGGGCTTTTGTGGACATTATCATAGACATTCAAAGTACATAATGATACACAATTAAGAAAGCCTTTCTTTGGAAAAATCTGGTGACCCAGTTGTGATCAGTTCATTTGAAATTGGATCGTTATTTTAATATGTTGCACTTTTGTTAAGGCATACATTTTTCGAACGACATTGATCTCCTCAAAAGTTTCTTTCTTTTTTTTCAGGAGACCGACATGCTATGAATGTTTACAACAGAAGGATGAATGTGCTTGGTGTGAAAATACAAAAACATGTCTACCGTTCACAGATTATGTTCCACGTTATTTATATGGACAATGTACTGGTTGGATAGATAATATTGATAAAAATGTCTGCCATGATTGTAATATGTTTACCAATTGTAAGGAATGCCAGGCTGAATTCAGTTGTGGTTGGTGTTATAATGATGAGAATCCTACTATCGGTAGATGTGTTGATGGCGATTTTGTTGGTAAGAAATTTTCTCTATTCTTAAACAGGAATCTTTTTAAGGCATTATGTCAATTTATAAATCAAATTTTAAGACTTTTGCACTTAGAAAGTATAAATTAAGCTAACTTTTAAATCCTTTGAAATATCTAGATTAATGTCTAGTTTTATGGCTCACTTGTGATCTTTTATTAAGAAATATTATGTTCACCTAAGGGTTATTCCATGTCAATTCACCCCAAAGATCTGGGTGAATTAGCATTGAATAACCCCTGGGTGAAGTGTTGTTAACAATTGAATATCATTATTTGTTACATTGGAATTTTTGATTAGTTGATGCTTTGGGACACAATAACTTTAGTTTTAATGAAGTGAGAGTGATGAAACTTTGTGTATAGTTTCATTACATCTATACCTTGACTAAGTTTGATAATGATCATTTTCTGCTCAGGATAAGCAATTTGATTGGCCAAGACTTTGGAGCACAACATCCTCATTCTAATTGAGTTTAAAATGTTCAAACTTGGTGTAGGTGTTTATCAGGTCAATGCTTTGATGAAGTTCGAAGATGAGCATTTTCTGCTGACGGTAAGCAGAGATAAGCAATTTGATTGGTTGATGCTTTGGGACACGATAACCTTAGTTTTAAGTAAGTGAGGATGATGAAACTTGGTGTATAGTTTAATTAACATCAATACCTTTTCTAAGTTCGATAATGAACATTTTCTGCTCAGGGTAAGCAGAGTGATAAGCAATTTGATTTGCCAAGACTTTGGAACACAATGACTCTCCTTTTAACTGAGCTAGAATGTTCAAACTTGGTGTAGGCGTTCATTTAGGTGAAGCTAAAGCTAAGCAGAGCTAATCAATTTCATTGATTTATGCTTTGGGACAAGATAAACTTGCTTCTATCTGATAGAGAGTAATGAAACTTAGTGTATAGTTTGATTGCTCCATACTTTTGAAAAAAATAAATGTGTGATTAATTAATATGTGTCATCTATTTATTTTGGGAATTCGATGGGGGACATCAGCCTCTCTGTTGGCTTGTTAAAATTCAGATTTCAGAAATTATTTATGCTCCAGAATACTTTCTGGTTGAAAGTAATCATTTCGAAACAATTGCAAATGTTCTGTTGTCAATGATGGTATATATTAACATTAATTTTTTTTATAAAGGTCCGACAAGTGATGCCACATGTTCTGCTATGATATCACAGGTACACAATGTCTCTGATTCTCTCACCAGAAACTCAAGCTGGGCATATGACACATGTCCTGATATCGATGAATGTAGTCTAGGTTTACATGACTGCCATCCTAATGCTACGTGTGAGAATAGTTTTGATTCCTTCCATTGTGAATGTAATCGAGGTTTTAAAGGCAATGGTAGAAGTATATGTGATAAGGCGTAAGTATTAAGTTGAGCTTTTCAAAAAATGCAATATTGCTGTCACCTACTGCTCATCATCAGTACAATGTATTAGATAACAAATCCAAATTATCCTGGTGTGGTTTCAATAACAAATTCAAATTATCCTGGTTTGGATTTATTCAGATTAAAAGTACGCATGGACCCATTGAGATATTTTGATGTAGAATATAATTGACTATTTCATTGTTATGTTGTCAACAGAAGATACTGAATGTTGACACATTTCCAGTTCATCATATCTTTGTAAATACTGACCATAATTAAATCATTCTTGGACTGATATTCCTTTTTATACGTCCACATTCATAATGTGAACGTATTATGCCGTCGCCCCTGTCTGTGTGTTTGTGTGTGTGTGTGATGGTGTGTGTGTGTATGTATGTATGTATGTGTGTGTGTGTGTGTGTGTGTCTGTGGTTCGCCTACAGGGCGCAATTCTTCATGGATTTTCTTCAAACTTGGTATACTTATTCCTTATACCCCAAGGAAGATCCCTATTGTTTTTGGGGCATGCCCGACCCCCAGGGGCCGAGCCACGCCCATTTCTAGTATTTGTTTGTTTGTCGTCTACAGGCCACATTTCTTAACTTATAATTTTGAAACTTAGCATACACATTCTTTGTACCCTAAGGAACATCCCTATCGTTTGGGGTGTATGCCCCACCCCCAGGGGCAGAGCCACGCCCATTTTCTTTTCGTGTGTCTTTGTGTCGCCTACAGGGCGCAATTCTTACTGGATTTTCTTCAAACTTGGTATACGTATTCCTTATACCCTAAGGAAGATCTCTATTGTTTTTGATGCATGCCCGACCCCCAGGGACAGAGCCACGCCCATTTCTAGTATGTATTTGTTTGTCGTCTACAGGCCACATTTCTTAACTTATAATTTTGAAACTTAGCATACACATTCTTTGTACCCTAAGGGACATCCCTATCATTTGGGGTGCATGCCCAACCCCCTGGGGCAGAGCCACACCCATTTTCTTATTGTGTGTCTTTGTGTCGCCTACAGGCCGCAATTCTTATTGGATTTTCTTTAAAACTTTGTATACTTACTCTTTATACCCTAAGGATGATCTCTATCGTTTGGGGTGCATGCCCAACCCCCCAGGGGCAGAGCCACGCTTATTTTCTTTTTGTGTGTCTCTGTGTCGCCTAGAAGCCGCAATTCTAACTGTATTTTCTTAAAACTTTGTATACTTACCCTAAGGATGATCCGTATTGTTTTTTGGTGCATGCCCGACCCCTAATGGCAGAGCCACGCCCATTCCTTGTATTTATTTGTTTGTCGTCTACAAGCCACATTTCTTAACGTATCATCTTGAAACTTTGAATGATTATTCTTTGTACCCTAAGGAACATTTCTATCATTTGGGGTGCATGCCCAACCCCCAGGGGCAGAGTCACGCCAATTTTCTTTTCGTGTGTCGCCTACAGGCCACAATTCTTAATCGGTCATCTTGAAACTTAAAATACTTATTCCTTATACCCTAAGGATGACCCCTTTTGTTTTGGGTGCATGCCCGACCCCCATGGGACAGCAACACCCATTTCGTGTATTTGTTTGTCTGTCGTCTACAGGCTGCATTTCTTAATGTATCGTCTTGAAACTTTGAATACTTATTCTTTTTACCTTAAGGATGATCCCTATTGTTTTTGGTGCATGCCCAACCCCAAGGGACAGTGCCACGCCCGTTTTTTTTTTGTCTGTCTGTGTGTCACCTACAGCCCACAATTCTTAATCGATCGTCTTGAAAACTTTTTTTATACTTATTCCTTATACCCTAAGGCTGACCACTATTATTTTTGGTGCATGACGGACCCCCTGGGACAGAGCCACGCCCAATGCTTTTGTGTCTTGTGTTCGCCTACAGGATGCAATTCTTAACAGATACTTTTAAAACCACTCAAACCTATTCCTTATACCCTAAAGATGACCCCTATTGTTTTGGTGATTTCCTAACCCCCAGGGGCAGAGCCATGCCCATTTTTACTTCGTGTCTATGTGTGTTGTCTACAGGCCAGGATTCTTAATGGATCGTCTTGACGTCTTAAAACTTGGGATATGTATTTCATATAGCCTAAGGACGTCAACTGCATGTCCCGACTCACACAGGCAAGATACGACCAATTTTGTGTTTGTCGTTTACAGGCCGCAATTCTGAATGAATCAGCTTGGTACTTGGTTTATGTATTCCTTATAGCCTGAAGGCGTCCACTATTCATTTTGATGAATGTCCCGACCCCCAGGGTCAGAGCCACGCCCACTTTTTGCCTTTAGTGTTAGGAAGGCACAATTCTGAATGGATTATCTTGGTATAGTTATTCCTTATACTCTAAGGACGGCAACTATTAATGTTGGTGCACGACCCTCAACGCTAAACAAACCAAATGCCTAGCCTTCTTGACAAAGTACCATATCAATCAAAGTAGGAATGTGGACGTATATTGTAGCGTTAGCGTTATGTTTAAGATTCCATTTTCACAGATTCCAAATCCATCAAATGCCAATAAAATGTGTCAGCTGAAGTTGATAAATAAACAGAAAGTAAAAAAAGATTGATTTTGCAGATAGAAATTTTAAGAAAAAACACAAAAAAGATCTGAAGGCACTTTGTTCCGGTATTGAAGAGATATCTAACTTTATGAATTAAAACTATGTTCTATTTTACCTTCTGTTGTAGATGTTTACATGAGTGTATCCATGGTAACTGTTCAGGCCCACCAGATCATGTGTGTTTATGTATATTAGGATGGACAGGACCAGATTGTAATACCGACTGTGAGTGTAATAATCACAGTACGTGTCATACAGAAGTTGGCGTATGTGATGACTGTAAACATGGTACTACAGGTCTACATTGTGAATCATGTGAAATGGGATATTATGGTAATCCTCTTGAATCAAAAGGTACAGTTCCACTTTCTTTTATGATTTCAGCGCTACATCTAAAAAAAAATTTGACATGACATTTGGTTTTATTCCTGCTGTGCCACACATTGAATGGTTTCAACTTTTCATTCCGACACAATTGTGCATTTTTTCTATAGCTCACTAAAATGAGAGCCCAGGAGTCAAAGTTGTGTGCATACATTGTTGGTCTTCCAGTTATACAGATTTCAGAGTATTATAAATGTTACATTACTGAAAAAAGTAAGAATAAGCGACAACTCTTGTGGGCGTATCTTTAAGAGAATACAAAACCTGGTCAACAACCCAAGTCACAACTTACTGTGGCTGTGGAGGTCTAGAATTAAAAGATGTTGTCAGTAAATACTAAATGCCCAACTCATTTAATTGTTGTTGCGCATCAATGTGGCGACAGGCAAAGAGATCCAAGCTTATCTGATAGAATACACTTGTTTTTATACGCCCACATTTTCATGTGGATGTATTATACTGTCTGTCCGGAAGTCCGCCTGACCTTCCACAATTTGTTGGTGGACACTATAGGTCACAATTTTTATCCAATTTGGACGAAACTTAAAATATACGTCTATTTCCCAAAGATCTTGGTTCCTTTTGATATATGTATTAATAATTGTATTTGTTTATTGTTTTTAGTTTAGTGCACTTACTCTTATTTTGTACGTTTCCAATCCATATTTTATATACATGCCTAGTTGAGCATGCGCACTTTGAGTTTGTATCATGTCGCTAATAAATAAAAACATATTATTGTACGATTAGACAGAATTCGTATTTGACATGAACTTAACAATTTGCATGTATCCAACCATTGATTGTACGAAAATCACGTTTTTATCTTGTGGCCCTTTAGACTTAGAGGTCACAATTTTTATCCGATTTAAAAAAAACAAACTATGTGAAAATATCACCTTTACGCACAGGATTATGGCCCCTAATTGTTTGAAAAATCTTATGTTTAGCTTGCCGATTCTCTAGAGGTCACAATTTTTTTCCAATTTTAAAAGCCATTTAAATATATCACCATTCCGCTATAGTATAATGAAGATTGAATTCAAAATTGATATTGAAATGGAATATCTTTGTTCACAAATTGTGTAAAAGTAAGTAATACGAAGGTTGTCAATATTGAAGAGGGGCAGGGGCTATTATTGCCTGTAGTGAAGATGTCAATTTCTGCTAACTTCCTTACAGAAGTTGAATTCTTCCCTATCATCTTTATACACCTGACCCTACGAACGTGGGTCACTTGATTTGCTCCCATGTCATGGTTGCCATGGATGTCACCAACCAAAAGCACGAAGACGAAGTTGTTGATTTTTTAGATGACTGAAGCCTTTCTTCTAGGGGGTAAAAGTTGGCCATATCCTGACTTATTGTCAGAAGGCTTTAGCTTTACTTCATCTATTTGTGCATACACCATGCTGTGATAATAAAAAAAATTTGATAGAACTTAATACACCTGTATAGCTTGCATGAAGCCAAAGTGAATAGTGAAGGTCGTCTAGAGGTAGTGTGGGTTGGCGCGAGTACTCGGGCCTTTGTTTGTATGAAGGTCGTGTATGTACACAATTATATCATGTGGAGGTTTGTAAAATTAAATTTAAAGATGGAGTGGGAGGATAGGATATTCTGTCATGCTTTTTAAACCAACCTATAATGGACAGATGATTATAGAAAGAAATATATTTGTATGAATTCTATTTCTGCAGGATGTAGTGTATGTGGATGTAATGGACATGGTGATATAAATCGTGGTATATGTAATAATATAACCAGAGAATGTTATTGTACACATAATACTAAAGGTGAATTCTGTGATCAATGTGAAGAGGGATATTATGGTGATCCAAGGTGAGATATATGGTTGGGTCTACCTGGTTGCCTGATGGTATTTATTGAACATTATTTTTATCCAATGTTCGAGGATGATTAGTTCAAAGACATTACTGAAAAATCATGAACAAATTGGTTTCCATTTACATATACACTAAATATATCCTGTTTTTATCCCTTGTTAATGTCATTAAATGTAAACAAATATAACCCATGCGGGCATAATGAGTCGCAATGAAGAATTTTTGAAAATGAGTTATTGTTGGTTTGTGCAAAATTGACTGAGCTGTCTCCATTGAAGCTTTCGCAAGGTTAAAGATGTTGGTATCTTCCAAAACAAAATCATATAGCAGCCATCCCATTTATTTGCTATTAGTCGTTTAATAAAAATATTGCCTATGTTTATTGAGCAATCAAGTTAAGTTTATTGGGTAATAGATTAATTTCTTGACCATCAAAGAAGCTGCCACATCTATATGTATGTTCAGTTAGCTTCATCGCACGAATTGTTTCCATGTACTGTAAGGTTATCAGAATCTGAATCACTGATTGATAGAATGATAGAAATTGCAATTCCATTTGTTAGAGATGCTATCGTTCACTTTAGGGCCTTTCGATATGGTGAAACAATCAACAGAAAATTTTCTCACTCGACATTTGTCGCTTTTCAACTTGTTAGTTGTTCTAATGTTTCTGAATCTTGCTGATAATAAATTTTAGACAATAATATCCAATAATATATCAAGGCCACAGTATATTAAGGATTTTTTTAAAAACAAAATGAAATGTCAAATAATCACTGTTTGGATTAATTATTCGGGGTAAATAACGACTTGTGAAAGGATCCATATATATTTAATTGACAATTATCAATCAGTGACTCATTAATTCCTGTTTCAAGTTTAACTTAGTTGATTAATTAACGATATGCCACGTGGAATGTCGGGTCCAATCGGCTGCGCTGACTTGAAACGGGCTAAAGTTGTTAATGTTTTTAAATGCTTGATATCATCGGTAATACTTCTTCAGTCATATTTATAAACTAAAGATGTAATGCTTCACAACGATGCCAAGTAATACGCAATGGGATTGCCTTATCGTCCCACAGCACACAAAGAAAAATAACTAATTCGCTGAGAATTTTAAGAAAAAAGTAAAAAATATAGGAATATGGTTCTACCGAAAACTTCCAAATGTTTTATTACAATATTGATTTTTATACGCCCACATTTTCATGTGGACATATTATGTCATCGCCCCTGTCCGTCCGGACGTCCGTCCACAATTTGTTTGTGGACTCTCTACAGGTCACAATTCCTCTCCTATTTTGACGAAACTTGAAATATAGGTTTATCCCCATAAGATCTCGGTTCCTTTCAATATTGGCATGTATCGGACCGGAACTTCATGGATTATGGCCCCTGATTGTACGAAATATCATGTTTTTAATCTTGTGGACTCTATAGAGGTCACAATTTTGAACCGATTGTGATGAAACTTGACATGCATGTCTATAACCCCAAAATCTTGGTTCCTTTCGATATTTGGACCCATCGGATCGTAACTTCCTGAATTATGGCCCCTGATTGTCTGAAAAATTGCCCTTTTTAGCTTGTGGTCCCGCTGTAGGTCAAAATTATTGTCCGATTTAAAAAAACGTTTGATTATATCACCAATACAAGGTAATGAAGGCGGACTTCGAATTTCTTGAAAATAGAACCAAAATTGACAGACAAAATGGCCGCCATTTGTACGCGAATAGTGTTAAACTATGTTATATCAAGGTTGTGGATCCTATATAGGTCACAATTTTGAACCGATTTTGATGAAACTTGACATGCATGTTTATAACTTGAAGATCTTGGTTCCTTTCAATATTTGCGCTCATTGATTCGTAACTTCCTGAATTATGGCCCCTGATTGTACGAAAAATTACCCTTTTTAGCTTGTGGTCCCTCTGGAAGTCACAATTATTTTCCAATTTAAAAAAACGTTTGATTATATCACCGTTTCACCTTAAGTAAGGTTTGAGTTCAACTTTTGGGAAAATCAGACCAAAATTGACAGACAAAATGGCTGCCGTTTGTATGCGAATACTGTTAAAAAATGGTATATCATTGTTGTGGACCCTGTATAGGTCACAATTTTAATTTGATTTTGATGAAACTTGAAATGCATGGTTATAACCCAAAGATCTTGGTTCCTTTCAGTATTTGCGCATATCGGATCGTAACTTCCTGAATTATTCGAGTTTCGTGAAAATCGTACCAAAATTGCCGGACGAAATGGTCACCGTTTGTACACGAATAGTGTAAAAATATGGTATATCATGGTTGTGGATTTTCTACAGGTCACAATTCTTATCCGATTTTGCTGAAAAGTCACATTTCTAGGTTGTGTACCGTCACACCATAATCATTGTCGGCTTCGAATTTCATGAATATCAGACTGGAACTGACCAACAAAATGGCTGCTCCCAATACAGTATAAATACAGGACTTAATGATGTAGGAAAAATCACTTTCGGTATTGCTTGTTCTCTATCCATCTCTCGAAAATGTGGGCGTATCCTGCCTGGCAGTGCCAGCCTATCTCTTAGGTTGTTAGATAGTATATTTATAGACTCATTTTGTGAAAATCTCAATTCTGACTAAAATCAATATTAGTTCAATATTAGAATTTGCACATTCCGACTGATTTAGCCCCCACAAGTCACAAATGTTGTTCTGGCTGTCAACTAATTCAATAAGTGGGTCCTCAAAAATTCAACATGATTTGAGTTATACAGATTGATAACTTCTTTAAAACTCAGGATCACCAAAGAAAAATGGCACATGTCTTCTATATCTCGAATTGAATATCACTACAACTTAGGTTTCACTTAATTGTGTTGTTTCATCAGGAGTTTTTATACACCCACATTTTCATGTGGACATATATTGTCGTCGCCCCTGTTCGTCCGTCCGTCCACAATTGTTTGTGAACAGTCTACAGGTCACAATTTTTATCCGATTTCAATGAAACTTAAAATATAGGTTTATCACCCTAAGATCTCGGTTCCTTTCGATATTGGCATTTATCGGACTGTAACTTCATGGGTTATGGCCCCTGATTGTACGAAAAATCACGTTTTTATACGCCCACATTTTTATGTGGACGTATATTGTCGTCGCCCCTGTCCGTCCGGACGTCCGTCCGTCCACAATTTGTTTGTGGACCCTCTACAGGTCACAATTCTTATCCGATTTTGACGAAACTTGAAATATAGGTTTATCCCCAAAAGATCTCGGCTGCTTTCGATATTGGCATGTATCGGATGAAAACTTCATGGATTATGGCCCCTGATTGTACGAAAAATCACGTTTTTAGCTTGTGGACCCTATAGAGGTCACAATTTTGAACCGATTTTGATGAAACTTGACATGCATGTTTATAACCCAAAGATCTTGGTTCCTTTCGATATTTGCGCCTATCGGAATGTAATTTCCTGAATTATGGCCCCTGATTGTCCGAAAAATCACCCTTTTTAGCTTGTGGTCCCTCTGGAGGTCACAATTATTATCCGATTTAAAAAAACGTTTGATTGTATCACCGTTACACCCTAAGGAAGGTTGAGTTCGAATTTCGGGAAAATCGGACCAAAATTGCCATACAAAATGGCCGCCGTTTGTACGCGAATACTGTTAAAAAATGGTATATCAAGGTTGTGGACCCTGTAGAAGTCACATTTTTTATTCGATTTTGATGAAACTTGAAATTCATAGTTATAACCCAAAGATCTTGGTTCCTTTCGATATTTGCACATATCGGAACGTAACTTCCTGAATTATGGCCCCTGATTATACGCAAAATCGCCTTATTTTAGCTTGTGGTACCTCTGGTGGTAACAATTATTATCCGATTTAATAAAACGGTTGATTATATTACCGTTACACCGTAAGGAAGGTTGAGTTCGAATTTCGGGAAAATCGGACCAAAATTGCCATACAAAATGGCCGCCGTTTGTACGCGAATACTGTTAAGAAATTGTATATCATGGTTGTGGACCCTGTAGAGGTCACAATTTTAATTCGATTTTGAAGAAACTTGAAATGCATGGTTATAACCCAAAGATCTTGGTTCCTTTCGATATTTGCGCATATCAGATCGTAACTTCCTGAATTATGGCCCCTGATTGTCCGAAAAATCGCCTATGGTCCCTCTGGAGGTCACAATTATTATCCGATTTGAAAAAACGTTTGACTCTATCACCGTTACACCCTACGGAAGGTTGAGTTTGAATTTCGAGAAAATTGGGCCATAATTGCCAGAAAAAATGGACGCCGTTTGTATGCGAACAGTGTAAAAATATGGTATGTCAAAGTTGTGGACCCTGTAGAGGTGACAATTTTAATTTGATTTTGATGAAACCTGAAATGCTTGTTTATAACCTAAAGATCTTTATTCTTTTCGATATTTCCGCATATCAAATTGTAACTTAATGAATTATGGCCTTTGATTGTAGGAAAAATCACTTTCGGTATTGCTTGTTCTCTGTCTATCTCTCGAACAATTATTATCTGATTTTAAAAAAAACTCTGATTATATTACTGTTGCACCGTAAGGAAGGTTGAGTTCGAATTTCGTGAAAATCGTACCAAAATTGCAGGACGAAATGGTCACCGTTTGTACGCGAATAGTGTAAAAATATGGTATATCATGGTTGTGGACTCCTACAGGTCACAATTCTTATCCGATTTTGACGAAAAGTAACATTTCTAGGTTGTGTACCATCAAACCATAATCATTGTCGGCTTCGAATTTCATGAATATCAGACTGGAACTGACCAACAAAATGGCTGCTCCCAATACAGTATGAAATACAGGACTTAATGATGTAGGAAAAATCACTTTCGGTATTGCTTGTTCTCTATCCATCTCTCAAAAATGTGGGCGTATCCTGCCTGGCAGTGCCAGCCTATCTTTTAGCTTGTAAACAGTGTAGAGGTCACAATTTTGAACCGATTTGGATGAAACTTGAAATGCACGTTTATAACCCAAAGATCTTGGTTCCTTTCGATATTTGCGCCAATCGGATCGTAACTTCATGAATTATGGCCCCTGATTGTCAGAAAAATCGCCCTTTTTAGCTTGTGGTCCCTCTGGAGGTCAAAATTGTTATCCGATTTAAAAAAACGTTTGATTATATCACCGTTCCATGGTTATGAAGGTTGAGTTCGAATTTCGTGAAAATCGGACCAAAATTGACGGACAAAATGGCTGCCGTTTGTACGCGAATAGTGTGAAAATATGTTATATCAAGGTTGTGGACCTTATAGAGGTCACAATTTTGAACCAATTTTGATGAAACTTGACATGTATGTTTATAACCCATAGATCCCTTTCAATATTTGCGCCAATTGGATCATAACGTCCTGAATTATGTCCCCGGATTGTCTGAAAAATCGCTTTTGTTAGCTTTTGGTTCCTCTGGAGGTCAAAATTATTATCCGATTTAAAAAAACGTTTGACTATATCACCGTTACATGGTAATGAAGAGAGAGGTTGAATTACGTGAAATTCGGACTAGAATTGACGGACAAAATGGCCGCCTTTTGTACACGAATAGTGTGAAAATATGTTATATCAAGGTTGTGGACCCCATAGAGGTCACAATTTTGAATCGATTTGATGAAACTTGGCATGTATGTTTATAACCCAAAGATCTTGGTTCCATCGGGTCATTACTTCCTGAATTATGTCCCCTGATTGTTCGAAAAATCACCCTTTTTAACTTGTGGTCCCTCTGGAGGTCACAATTATTATCCGATTTAAAAAAAAACGTTTGATTATAAAAACCAAACAAATTCTAATGATTTTCTGATAACTCTTGTTGACTGCCCGGACGATTTTGCTGCTGTGTGGGCGTATGTTTCGTTGCCTGGCAACCTTTTTGTATATAATTAATGGTTAGTTTCAAACCATTGTTGTAGTCTGTTGAAAATCATAAAAAAACATGGAGTTTCTACTGTTCTGTAGTTCAATGGGTCTGTCTAGATTAGATAATGAGTGTTGGGTTTTATAAGTGTGTTGTTTCTAGGGCATTGTTGAATAATTAATTAGTCTGTTCTTTACACCTTTTCAGAATCTAAACATGTTTTATGTTTGCTCTTTGATTTTTTTAAGGAATCGAGAGAAATGTTATTTACGATGTGATGATCGAACTATCTTAACCAATATAACTAAAGGTGCACTTGGTACACATGAAGGTAGTGGTGTCG
This sequence comes from Patella caerulea, assembly GCA_036850965.1. NCBI lineage: Eukaryota > Metazoa > Mollusca > Gastropoda > Patellidae > Patella > Patella caerulea. The sequence continues at coordinate 38,770,002 of JAZGQO010000001.1, read as the reverse complement.
TTCATAGGTCACATGCCTATTGTCTGTGGTTGATGACAGTTTATTCAGAGATTTCTTCTACACCTTACTCTACATCATCATTCACTCAAAAAACTCCCCCACCACAGATTAAATTAGCTGTGGAAGGAGATATGGAAGTTGAATGTGGAAGGGTTGGTATTTCTTTATTTTACTATAATAAAGTTAAACAATAGGTTAAAGTTAAACAATAAGAGTGTTTTGGTTTAAGAGTGGAAAAACAGTGCAAACAATGTGTGCTGTTAATGTTCTAATTGCACATTATATAATCGTTAGGTCATATACACGCAGATCATTGAGTCGGTCTCATCCTCATACTTGTGTCAGACTAGCAAACTATGTTGATTCAGACATCAAGATAACAAATATATAGAGTATTCGGTGGCATGAAATACAGATTGTTATGTATAAGAAAAATTGTGCGATTTATTTGATGAATTGTTGTGTTCAGGATTTACTGTATATCTACGATGGTATACCAACTTTTATAAGTGGTACCAATGATTCAGCCATGTTGTTAGGAGCATTCTGTGGTATGAAACCTGGTAGAGATTTTGTTGTGGTAGCAAGTTCAGGTGTTATTACAGTTTATTTTGAAGCAGACATGAGAGGTAAATATACATTGTAAAAACTTTCAAAAGTTATTTTATCATCAAATTTAATATTCTTAGTTTGTTTGATCCTGTGTAAAGACGTTCATATTGGTTTTTCTTGAGGAAATATTTTTAGCATTATAATGTTTTATAATTACAGCCTCGTCATCTCGAGGGTTCAATGCAAGTTTCCAAATTAACCAGTGTCCGGAGGAATGTCATGGACATCGTGAATGTAAGGATAATGAATGTGTCTGTCAGCAGGGGTTTGGTGGTGTCAACTGCGAGATTGAACTTTGTCCTAGAAACTGTTCTTATAATTTAACACAAGGAGAATGTAATTTGGTAAGTCAGATAACCTGATCAGAATTTGAATAAGCAACATGATACAAAATATGGTTATTGACATCTTTTTATACACCCACATTTTCATGTTGACGTATATTGTCGTCGCCCCTGTCCGTCAGGACGTCCGTCTGTCCACAATTTGTTTGTGGGCTCTCTACAGGTCACAATTCTTATCCAATTTTGATGAAAGTTCAAATATAGATTTATCCCCATAAGATCTCGGCTGCTTTCGATATTGGCATGTATCGGATCAAAACTTCATGGATTATGGCTCCTGATTGTACGAAAAATCATGTTTTTAGCTTGTGGATCCTATAGAGATCACAATTTTGAACCGATTTTGATGAAACTTGACATGTATATTTATAACCCACAGATCTTGGTTCCTTTCGATATTTGCATCCATCGGATCGTAACTTCATGAATTATGGCCCCTGATTGTCCGATAAATCACCCGTTTTATCTTGTGGTCCCTCTGAAGGTCAAAATTATTATCTTATTTTAAAAACCGTTTGATTATATCACCGTTTCATGGTGATGAAGGTTGAGTTCAAATTTCATGAAAATCGGACCAAAATTGACGGACAAAATGGCCCCCGTTTGCACGCGAATAGTGTGAAAATATGTTATATGAAGGTTGTGGACCCTAGGATCTTGGTTCCTTTTGATAGTTGCACCCATCGGATCGTAACTTCCTGAATTATGGCCCCTGATTGTCCGAAACATCGCCCTTTTTAGCTTGTGATCCCTCTGGAGGTCAAAATTATTATCCGATTTCAAAAACTGTTTGATTATATCACCGTTACATAGTAATGAAGGTTGAGTGCAAATTTTGTGAAAATCAGACAAAATTGACGGACAAAATGGCCGCCACTTGTACCCGACAAGTGTAAAAATATGCGACAACTCTTGTTGACTGCCCAGACGATTTAGCTGCTGTGTGGGCATATGTTTCGTTGCCTGGCAACCTATTTTTTTTTTATCCAACCAAACTTAAATATCCAGATATTCCCTTTAGCCATTTTATAAGCCTACATATTTTCAGAATTTAAAATTTAATGTGGTCATCAGGAAGAACCCTCTTACTTTTCACACATAACCATTGAATAGAAAAGTACTAAATGTTAGTCTCAAATAGTATTATGTTAACTGACTGTTTAACCCCATTCTATTCCTTCTTGTAAGAAAAGTCATTAACACTCAATGACTTTTAACAGTCAATAACAGTCATTTTTTTCTCACACAATTTATTTAGGAATATGGAATGTGTGAGTGTACATATGGTTTCGTAGGAGCTGCATGTAATATACCAGTAGACAATCACCTACCTCGTCTAGAATTGCTCATCGATCCAAACAGAATGAAAGACAGAGACAACCTACCCCCAGCTATGATGGGACATACATTAACCAGTTGTGGAGAAGACAAGTTGTATTTATTTGGGGGCATGTCACCGAGTTCAGGGTTACAGTCAGATATTTGGTGGTATGATATTTCTATCAGGAAGTGGAAGAGGATTGTCCCAGCTACAGATATTAAACCCAGTGGAAGGTAGAAACTATAAGTGAAGCATTTGTCATTTGAACTGAAATTAGATACGGCAAAATGTAGTCATTCTGTTTACTGGCTGAACTTCATGTAGTCTTGAGGCTCAGTGCAGGGGATGTCCAACTGTCCATCAAATGGACACAAATCCAGACCCAACTTTTCTAGAATAAAATAAGATGAAAATGATTGAAAGTAATCATTCTTTCAATAAAAATTTAAACTTGCTAAATTCACCATGGTACTTTGTGACCCAGAGGTCAAAAATTCAAATTTTCTGTTTTAGAGCAAGGAAGATATAAACCAATAAATGTCGGTAAATTATAAAAACTAAAGCGAAAACTTCTTTTTATTAATAATAGGTGATCTCTGCACAAAACTTTTACTTTGGAATGTCGAAAAATGATCTTGCATAACAGAACCAAAACACTTTGAAACCTGTTTCAAAAATATGTAAAAACTGTCAAATCAAAATCTCTCTGAATTAGTTTTACAACAAATTCTATGCATTATCATACTACTTGTCTAAAAAAAAAACAATTGGATATTTTTATGACTGGATTGTGTCATGAAGCCTACCAAATATTTTTCTGGTAACACTTAACAATACGACATTTATATCCTATGAGCTATTATGTACAAAGCATCTGTCTAATATAGTCGTAAGATTTAATTCTGTGAGCTGTTATGTACAATGCATCTGTCGGTTTTATTGTTGTCCATGTTCCGGCTAAATTCAAAACAACACATAAAAAGATTTGCAAACTTTTAATCTAGTCGTAAGATTTAATTCTGTGAGCTATTATGTACAATGCATCCGTCAGTTTTATCTGTGTCAATGTTCCGGCAAAATTCAAAACAACTTTTAATCTCGTCGTCAGATACGTGTTTTCCAGTCACTGATTAACATCTGTTTTCCCAGATTTAGATTCATGGAAATCCACGCAGCCTGCAGGCTTGAGTACAACCATGAAACTGTTCAATTGTTTTTCTGACTACTAGTATCATTATGTATAACAATCGTTGTTAAACTAAATCGGGGAGATTTTGATTTGACAGAATTTACGTATTTTTGAAACAGGTTTCAAAATGTGTTCGTTCTGTTATACAACATCTTTTTCGACGTTCTAAGGTAAATGTATGGTGCTAAGACCAACTAAAGCTAAGTTTTAGATGTTCCTACCATTAAATTTAATTAGAATAGGTTTTTATATGCCCACATTGAAATGTGGTCGTATATTGTCATTGCGTCAGTCTGGCATTTGGTCTGGCTTCACCAATTGCTTGTAGATGCTTTAAAGGCTACGGCGGACCGATTAATAACAGTCATCGTATATTACGCAAAATTTGACTCTTGTAATTATTTGTTGTAAATTTTAGATAAATTCGAATAGTCTTGTTTATGTTTTGTTAATCGGTATAATGTTAGAATGTAATTGTTAATCATTTGTTTAATAATTGTTTATCTTTGTAGGTATTACCACGCTGCAGCATGTGTACCCATTTTAAAAGTTCTTTTTATATTTGGTGGATTTGTGGAGTCATCAACAAGGAAATCTTATATAACAACAAATCAACTGTGGAAATTTAATATTGAATCTCAAGTTTGGTCAAATATGACTGTAAGTTTGTTTTTGTCCCCGACGTTCTGAAGAAACAGCAGGACTATTTAAATGAGTTCATCTTTTTGTTTGTCCATCTGTCTGCACATAACATATTTTGGGACACAAAAACACAGCCTATAAATTCCTTAAATCAGGCTTTAAGTTAGAAAAATAAATCAAGATGGTCAATTTAAAGTCTAGTGAACATTTTAGCAATGAATGTCATTGTCCAATCTGCTTTGTTGAAATATGTCTGCTTTGTTGAAATAAGTGAAAAACAAAAAGTCCTGTTGAATTTAAATTATTAACGGTAACCCCTTCTTTCCCATCCTTTAAAGCGAGAATTTCATTTTTTCTAAGAAAGCCGAAACATAATTATTTCTATGTCTTTTGCTCAATAGTCAACTCACTCTTATACGATCATAGGCATTATTTCATCCAAATGCTGAATAATAACACAATTACCTCCCTTGTTTTTCTATTCCCCACGGAATAGCTATCTTCAAACGTTTGAATTTGAAGTTGAAAAATGATTGAATGTATATCAGTTTATATTATATGCGTTCCAAACCTTGTTGGGTCAATGTCTGGGTCACAAATATTAGCGAATTAGCTCCTTTAAAATTGCTGGCCTAATATAAATTCTACACAAATAAAAATCATTTTGTTTATATCAAGCTACAGTCGGTATCTAAGAATGTTCATGAAAGATCAGTTACCTTTGTTCTAATTACTCTTAACATAAATCTTGTTATGTTTTTACATTAAAGCAAGCTCCACAATGGATACCACCACTAGCTGGACATACCTTTACCCATATGGAAAATACACAGATTGTTCTGATTGGAGGATTTTCATCCAATGATTATTTCTCTAACAAAGTATTTGTGTATGATGCAGCTCAGTATTTTGCGTGGACAGAATACGAACAAAATAAATTCAAAGGAACATTTCCTATTGGTATGTTGTTTATATTTGTTTCATATTTATCAGTGTAGAAATAACGGTTTTGATTCTCGAATGGACTCTATTAACTCATTCAGTACAGGTTACTTGTGGAGGCGACATAATTAGTCACTGAGTCTCACCGACTTACCCTGCCAGACGTTGACCTAGTGTCTAGTCAGACTCCCGTACAACGCTTGGTGTCGACATCTTTGGTGTACAGTTTTATTGATCAATAAAGTTATTAAAAAATTGCCGTTTGGCTTCCCAAAAGTAGTTACCTGGTAAACTGATAGTTTGAACTATTTATCGGAATCATAAAATGTATACGTCACAACAACGGTTTGGGTGTTATAAGGTCGCGAGCTCACGAGAAAATTCTGTTCATATCGGTCGCCATTTTGGGCAGTCGACCACTTTGGTGTACTATTTAATTGACCAATAAAGTTATAAAAAAAGACGCTTGACATTCCAAAAGTTGTAATTCCTTAAAACAATAGCTTCAACTAATGATTGGTATCATAAAATGTCTAGGTCACAACAAGGTGTTAGGTGTTATAAGGTCGTAAACTCGCTAAAAAAACTTTCCCAGCAACGACTGCTGTCGACTTCTTTCATGTACGTTTTATTGATCAATAAAGTTTTAAAAACCTTCGATTCGCTTTCCAGACGTAATTAGCCAATTAATATATAGTTTTAACTAATGATTGAACTTGATTGAAGTCGTAAACTATACGTCACAACACAGGTTTTAGAGGTCATAAGGTCGCGAACTCTAAAGAAAAAATATTTTCAGGGGTCGCCATTTTGTTGACCAAATGTCAGTTTTGTACGCCTAGATTGTTAATAATTTTGTCGGTATGGAGAGTGATTCCGACTCATACTGCGAAGGATTTTTACTGGAAGATATATTAGATGTAGAAATTAGCAATAATAATATCCTGGACAGCGAATTGACTGACAATTCGAGTGAGGAACACGAAGGCTCCGAAATAGCTAGTGACGAAGCGAACCAAAATGGCGGGCAATCTTCGAGATTCAACTTTCAACAAGGATATTATTTGGAATGATCCACTGAATTCCGTTAGATGCCCATCATTTTTAGGAGATGGGTAGGCCCATAATACATATTAGAACGTGAGAAAAACAAATTTAATTTTTTTAGTTTATTTTTTTGATTAAACTTGCTCGCATTGGTTGATCGACGAAACCAATAGATATCACGTTGAGAAATTCAATGCGGTTCGAAAAAAAAAAAATTGGAGGAACATAACGGTTGAAGAAATTCGTGATTGCAAACATTATATTTACAGTGCCAATCCTAAAAACTGGTTATAGACTAAATTGATCAATTGTGCTTACTGTGTGATGCATGGATCAGTAAAACGTAATTTCATAATTCATAATCGTAATCTTATTTTACATAGTTCTTTTTATGATAAAGAATAACTTTGTTGTTTTTTGGTATTTTTGTTTAAAAAAAGCATGCTTGTAAAGCCTGTTTTTAATTCTACATTTGGTAATATAATCATTTTTTGATTAGAGTAATAGTTTTTGTTTTATTTTTGGATATCTGCAGTAGGTGAGATTAGTGGAAAATCTTTTAAGTAACACTAGGGATAGAAGCTATAGTCTGGTTAATTGGCTTAGGAGATTAAGCAGTAATTAACATAATTAGCTCTAGGGGTCAATGAGTTAAACTTTAATTAAAGCTTTTCAATTTCACATTTTGTTCAATACTGCAGACTGACAAGTATCAAATGAAATTAAATATCACAAGAAAAAACACTGATCAGTTTTATCGACATGATCACTGAAATAATTGGTTATTTGGGCAAGTAATACCTTATGGTTTATCTGATCGACTTAGATATGGGAATAGAATTACGTCTGAGGATCGAGTCCATCTGGATATGAACTAGAATAGCACCAGGGTAGGTATTCAGCTTATAGGAAATGCAGACTTATGTTTCTGGCCATAACTTGCCAACCACTGTCAAACATATCTTATCAGAGGAAAGGAAACTGTCCGAAGGGTCAGTCTGATGTGTGGGCAGCTTGTTATTACAGGAACTATAATCATGCATTTTGATTGTTTAATGGAGAGTGAACATGGGAAGCTTTTGACTGCAAATTTTCTATATTTCAGGGATATATGGTCACACAGCAGTATATGATCCTAAAACATCTACTATTTACACTTTTGGTGGTTATCTATATCGCTTCAATAAGTGGATTATCTCCCATGTAATTTACGCTGTGGATGTTCGTATGAAAGAATGGAATTTACTAACTCTCAAGAATGGAACAGAGGTAGGTAAAACTTTTACTTAAGTCTTTAATTACATGCTGGTCTTTGCTGGTGGAATCAAGTTTGATCAATTTCATCTCTGTTGGGAAGATTTCACATTAATTTGGGTTCCAATAAAAATTACATAGACTAACAAGATTTGAGCCTTTGGCCCTAAAGGGGTTGCTCAATCTGGAAAGTTCAGAATTGCAATGGAGTGATGCAGAATTTAGTCATGTTATTGATTTGTTAGAGTAGAATTGTGACATATTCAATATCCATAGCTGTTATAGGTGGTTGATATTTTGAAAGATAATCAGATCCAAAATACTCTTGTCCACTAGTTTATCACTAATTGTGGATTATGTGAATTTAATCCTGAATCTTATTAGTGTTAATGAAAACATCAGAAAATATGTGTATGAAACTTGATAATTCTATGATATTGTTTCAGTGGAAGAGTCGTGTATTTCATACATCTGTATTATACAATGATACTATGATAACTGTTGGTGGACAAACTGAAGATGGAAGTTACGCTTCAGATATTTTAGTGTACAATACTTATTGTAATTCTATTATAACCATACCATTAGCTGGTAAGTATTGCCTAATTTGTTAGCATGTAGTGTGGTCCTTATGCAGTACTATTAATGAAAACTGAGTAGCATAAGTCTATTTTCCTTCAAAAAAGTATCAGAGAGCTATGCGCAGGATTAGGAAAATTTAAGAGTGTTTTGCCCCCAGATTAACTTGTTTATTCACTAAATCTGTCTGGGGCTTCTCTTTTAATTGTAAAAACCTCATTTTTCCAGATCTGGAAACTGTTTATGGATTAACTACAGTAGCAGGCTTACAAGCAGTAAGAGCAGAGGGATCAAATTTCATTATGGGAGGTTTCTCTGGTATGGCCCATGGCTCACTCACAAGACTAATAATGCCAAACGACATGTGTAGGTTTATCAAGAATCTAACCCTATGTCAGAATCTGTCCAGTTGTTCAATTTGTACATCAAACATAACTGGTACCCAGATATGTTATGAAAATGCAGTTAATACACAGTTACGCCCTCCTGGGTAAGTCTTTTCTTACATATTTACACATTGACACACACACACATACTACAGTTACTCTTCATAATGTTTATCAACATGTACATAGAGCGCTTAAAGATACATTTTGGGAGATTAGATAACGAGTTGGCAGTTCTCACTATAATAGTTAAAACTAAATAATGTAAAGGCTACTTGTTGAAAATGTCAGTCAAATTGATCCATTATGAACCGAGAATTAACCCTTTAGAGCCTAAACCATGAAGGAGGTCTTCAAAAATTCACAAATTGTGTTTTTCATGATGCCTGGGTTGTGAATAAAGCTAATCCACAAAAAAAAAAAAAATTCATCAGAAATCATTTCCAAAATTTTGGACAGGTATCGATTTTGATACCATAGGCTTTAGACAAAAATGACTAGTGGATAAGGCGCTGGTTCGCTAGCATGGAGGTCGGGTGTTCGATCGCTGCATTGGCAGAGAAAGTTCATCTCGATTTTCCAACGTGATTTCCCTCTTGTCAGTGATGCAGAAGGAGAGCCTGACAAGGACAGCTGCCTAGTCGTTTGGATGGGACAAAAAAACTGAGGTCCAGTGTACACATTGGCGTGCATGTAAAAGATCCCTTGGCAGTTTGAATTTGATATAAGAGTAGGCCGTAGAGCCGCTGCCCGGGCAAAATTTCCTCATAGCACACTGTATGGCGTATGTCCGAGTGCCCGGGTTAGGTGCGAAAGAGTAGGACGTTAAACCCCATTTCATTTCATTTCATTTCTCAACTAAGAAATATATCAGAAAACTCAGGTTTGATATCATATTTATTTGTGATAAGCTAAAGAAACAATTTCTGTCTTTGTCCAGACATAAATTTACATTACATTGACAGTTGGGATGGAAATTTTGGAATTTATTTTTGGAGAAGATCAGGTATATTTGACAGATAATGCCTGTGGTAGCAAATTTAATACCACATGTTTTCACCACACACCGAGCGATTAAGTTTGCAATTGAATATACTGTGAACTGTTATTAAGTTTCTCTGTATTCTTATTGTTCCCGCCCTTCAAAGAAAGTTGGGGGACTATTAAAATGGGTTCGTCTGTCTGTCTGTCTGTCTGTCTGTCTGTCTTTCTGTCCGTCTGTCTGACTGTCTGTCTGTCCGTCTGTCCGTCACACTTTTTGGGACACAATAACTCTCTTCCTAATTGAGCTAGAATGTTCAAACTTGGTGTATGTGTTTATTAGGTTAATACCTTGATGGAGTTCGAAGATGAGCATTTTTCGCTTAGGGTAAGCAGAGATAAGCAATTTGATTGGTTGATGCTTTGGGACACGATAACTTTAGTTCTAATTAAGTGAGATTGATGAAACTTGGTGTATAGTTTCATTACAGTAATACCTGGACTAAGATCCATAGTGAGCTTTTTCTGCTCAGGGTAAGCATAGCGATACGCAATTTGATTGGTCAAGACTTTGGAACACAATAACTCTCTTCCTAATTGAGCTAGAATGTTCAAACTTGGTGTATGTGTATATTAGGTCAATGCCTTGATGGAGTTCGAAGATGAGCATTTTCCGCTTAGGGTAAGCAGAGATAAGCAATTTGATGCTTTGGGACACGATAACTTTAGTTCTAATTAAGTGAGATTGATGATACTTGGTGTATAGTTTCATTACAGTAATACCTTGACTAGGTTTGATAATGAGCATTTTCTGCTCAGGGTAAGCAGAGCGATAAGCAATTTGATTTGCCAAGACTCTGGAACACAATAACTCTCCTTCGAATTGAGTTAAAATGTTTAAAATTGGTGTGTATGTTTATTAGGTCAATGCCTTGATGGAGTTCGAAGATGTCAAGCATGGGGGCCCTTTTGTCTGCCTTTTGGGTCCTCCTAACTAGTGTACATTTTCATTTTTATACGCCCACATTGAAATGTGGTCGTATATTGTCGCCGCCCCTGTCCGTCCGTCGGTCTGTCGGTCCGGCGTCCACAATTGCTTGTGGACGCTCTAGAGGCTAAAGTTAATATCCGATTGACTTTAAATTTATACACAGTGTTTAAGGTCATGAGAAGAAGAAGCCTATTGATTTTCAGCGATTTCCGATAATTAGTGCCAGAGTTATGGCCCTTGATGACTTCAAAAAATCTTGTGGACAATCTAGAGGCCAAAGTTAATAACTGATTGACTTTAAATTTATACACAGTGTTCAAGTTCATGAGACGAAGAAGCCTATTGATTTTTAGTGATTTCCGATAATTAGTGCCAGAGTTATGGCCCTTGATCACTTCAAAAAATCTTGTGGACGCTCTAGAGGCCAAAGTTAATAACTGATTGACTTTAAATTTATACACAGTGTTTAAGGTCATGAGACGAAGAAGCCTATTGATTTTTAGCGATTTCAGATAATTAGTGCCAGAGTTATGGCCCTTGATCACTTCAAAAAACCTTGTGGGTGCTCTACAGGCCAAAGTTGATATCCGATTGACTTCAAATTTATACACAGTGTTCAAGGTCATAAGGCGAAGAATCCTATTGATTTTCAGCGATTTCTGATAATTAGTGCCAGAGTTATGGCCCTTGATCATTTCTAAAAATCTTGTGGATGCTCTAGAGGCCAAAGTTAATATCTGATTAACTTCAAATTTATACACAGTGTTCAAGGTCATAAGACGAAGAATCCTATTGATTTTCAGCGATTTTCGATAATTAGTGCCAGAGTTATGGCCCTTGATCACTTCAAAAAATCTTGTGGACGCTCTAGAGGCCAAAGTTAATATCCGATTGACTTTGAATTTACAAACACTGTTTAAGGTCATAAGTCGAAGAAACCTACTGATTTTCAGCGATTTCAAATAATTACTTCCAGAGTTATCTCTCTTGATCACTTCAAAAAACCTTGTGACGCTATAGATGCCAAACTTATCATCCGATTGACCTCAGATTGATACACAGTGTTTAAGGTGTTGAAACGAACAAGTATTTTGATTTTCAATGAATTTTGATAACTGAAAAGCTAAATCCATGATGTTAAATGTTTCCTATACTAATTGTTAGGGTGGGGCAAAACTTTATAAAAAGCAAACAAATTCTAATGATTTTAAGATAATTACATAATGAGTTGTTACTCTCATTAACTTGAAAACGTGACCTGTATGTGTTACGAAACGTCGTTATCAAAGTATAGAGAAGTAGTTATATCCATATATACCTTGTGTTGTGTTTTATTATGAATTGTTACTCTTAATCAGATTTTAGTGTATTACAAATGTTTCATTACCAAAAAAAGTAAAATTACGCGACAACCCTTGTTGACTGCCCGGACGATTTAGCTGCTGTGGGCATATGTTTCGTTGCCTGGCAACCTATCTTTCTCGTCGGTTTTAGCATTTTTTTTATAAAACACTTTTGGATGACACTTCGTGTACAGTTTGATTGCTCGATACGTTTGAAAAAAATAAATGTGCGATTAATTTAATATAGAGCAAAGCTCTAAAGCATCGCGCGAAGCGCTTTGCTTGAGCAAAGCTCTTTTCCGGTAACACAGGAGCGTAAGCAAAATGTCACCCACAGACTGTTAATTAAAAAAAAATTCAGACCGGAACCGGATACACTGGGCAAAATTGGCAATGTGCATGTCTGACAATGCGCATGTCTGACAATGCGCATGTCAACTTATCAAATCTCGCCCAAGCGAGATTTCGCGTCTCTAAGAAATATTTCTATGACACGTCGAATGAATGACGTCACATATTTTTGACGTCAATGAAAATTCTCACACTTTTTTGTTCTTTTAACTGGGGAAACTTTATTATGAAGGTTTTATATTTGACAACAATCACACCAGCTTCGCTCTACTCAGGCAAGGCCTGATACATATTATGTGTCATCTATTTATTTTGGGATTTCGGCAGGGGACATCAGCCTCACTGTTGGCTTGTATACATTAATAATATATTAATTTTGGGTAAACTTCCCTATTTTGTTGAATAATACTCCAATTTCCCTGGTCAAAAAACTTAAATTTCTCAATCATGGGAGCTGCCATCTTTGAAAGCACAAGTGAACCTCATGTACTCAATATAGCAGCACTGTATGGTACTATATTAGATACCATAGGCGTTCTCGTCATGAAAAACCGGGAGGTAGATTATTTGTTCAAAATTTAGTTTATTAATTAGTTAAGCTAATTAGTGGTATCAAATTTGATACTGACGGCGCTAAAGGGTTAAGCGAATGAAAGTTCTGCCTAGCTTCGACCATCATTACTAATGTTGGTACAACAGTGATCATAGACTCCATTATCCATTTAATCATTAAATCGTGAAGGAAAGTTATGCAGCAAATCGAATCATAATACAACTGATATCACAGGCTAGCATTGACATCAAGAGTTGATTATGGTCTTGATAAGTTAAATAATGTCTAACTAATAGTTTAAATAAAATTTCAGGCTTAAAGAAAGACCAACAATAGGTAGATTTAGCTCTTGCATAATGTAATTTTTGTCTCTGAGTGTAACGTTTGACAACACACCATTACAATTTTGTCCTGTATGCGCTCCATGAGTGTTTTTCAGGGAATCCAGTATTTTTAGATATTTCTACTTTCCATAATATGCCAAAATTGCCATACTTTTATTGGAAATAACCAACCGATAAATTATTTTCTGGGAACGTACCTTTAAAGTTAGCTTTCATTAAAGCTTTATTCAGATGATGTATGTAATGCCTGAAAAGAGTGTAAGTCAGACCAATAAAAACCTAAACACCCATGAAGTTAATTTAGGTCTTCTTTCAATGATAAATGTGTTCACGAAACCTTTTAGATATTGTTTTGGTTTATTTGATGTTGTTTTTTTTTCGAGAGTCATATATCTGAAGAAGATGTTCCTGGTGTGTGCTTCTCAAAATATCAAGGAGAATATTCGGTATTATTAGAAAAAATTAAAACAATGGTTTAAAATGTCGCGCTGTAAAGCAAAGAGAAAAGACGTCAGATTTGATAGATAGGGTGGGGGATTCAGTTGCATTCAAGGAAAGAATATATCCGAAAATAGATAGTGGTAAATGGCATGAGTTTGAAATGTGTAGATTCTCTAATTTAAAAATGGCAAGTATATGCCATACGAAAGCAATAACCCTGACTGCTACTTCAAAATCAAATTTATTTGCTGTAGTATATAGTTAGATGTACCCAGTGTTCATGTAATAAAACATATCATTATAGGTGTCAACAACTCATCCTTCATGAATCTCGTAGACGTGGTTGTCGTGATGAAGAATACTTAACTAAACATTGTTATCGTTATCCTACTTGTAGTCAATGTTTGGCTCGTTACCCTGGTGATCCCAGTTTAAACTTGGTACGTATTTTATTATTTTTATACACCCACATTGGAATGTGGTCCTATATTGTGCATGCTCTCCAGATAAATTATGGCGTTTGACATGAGTTGTGGAATATGTCTAGCCTCGTTCTTTTTGGTCACTTGTAACAAATGACGCTGAAACGCACAATGGTACACGATTTGTGTACCAATGGAAAAATGTTTATTTTGTCTTGAATATTGGATATCAGAAGCCTACCTTTCCAAGGTAAGATAACATCATCAATGTTGATTTGAATTTGTTTAACCGAGTTTTCAACATGTAAGACTTTGGATGATATTGAGTAAGTTAGTGACTTAGCGACAAGTAAAAATGTGCGACAACTCCTGTAGACTGCCCAGATGTCAGCTTCACAAGTAAATGGTGCAAGGTCTTTTGAATAATGTTTGTAGCGTTGACAACCCCAATCACCACTTGTCGGTTTAAATATATTTCTGGGTTATTCAGCCCAGCCAGGTAATTTTAAATGGAATAGACCTAAGCTACATCATTTAATATTTTATATTTACATGGGGTCTTTGATAGTCGAGCTTTGTGTGCGAAATGTCATGGTGGTCGATGCAGGGCTAATAATGAAGATATGCACAATTGTTTCAATGGTACAAAAAACTGAAGTATAAATGTTTGCATGTATGTGAAAGAACATTTCCGAGTTTAAAATCAATACAAAGTAGATCCATGCAGTAATGTGTTCTTTGAAATTACACGCGCAATCAAATTAACCATATTCGTCTTAAATTGTTGAAGGTATTGTGTTGACGAGATGTTAAACATTGTTCAATAACATTCTATTATCGTTAGTCCTGAAATAACCTTATTGGACTTTAAACCCCTGTTTCTCTCTCTCCATTCCAATCTATATGTACAGATCTGTAAGTGGTGCACTAACTGTAAGAAAGGCATGTGTATACCACACGATGCTGACTGTAGTAAGGAGAATAAATGTCAGATAGCACAGACAAGTATTGTTAAAGCTAGAAGTTGTATGGAATATGTCTGTCCAGCTGCTGATTGTGAAACATGTAAAGCTCTAGGAAATGATATCTGTATGTGGTCACGGAACTTTAAAATATCAAGTAAGTTAAATTTTAGTCTACTTTGATTCTTGTATGTCTTATGAGGCAAAAGGAACAATATAAATTCAGAAGCACAAGAAAGATATTACCAAATGTATGCTAAGAATGCTAATTACATTTTACCATATATTTCTATTTATCAGGTGAAATTGTATTTCGGTATACTCAACCAGCTATTCACAACTGGACATGTGTGTCTTCATCTCTCAGTCCATTAATGCGCGATAGCGATAGTCCGTTGACAGATCAATGTCCTGTACGATGTTTCCGATATAAAAATTGTACCAGTTGTCTTGGTTCAAATGGATCAGAAGGTGGATCTCAAAAGTGCATTTGGAGCCAGACTTTACAAGAGGTGGGTTTCTTCATTAAATTAATACATAATATTTTTTAATATGCTATTTCATGTCTCTGAACTGAGGAATTATCACTTTCTATCATATTTAATATAATTTTAGACTTACCTAGTGGAAATACCAAACAATGCCATAGAGTCAGATATATTGTTTGGGTGTTTGTTAAACTCCTTAAAGAGCCCTAAACAAAATGTGTATGACTAGTAAATTGGCATTTTATCTAATTGAAGCACCACCAATGTAAGATCATAGTCAAATTGAAAATTTACCGACTGCCGAAGATCTCCACCTGTTAAAGCCTCTTTAAACTGTAATGTGATGTTATATTATGCATTTGTACAGGGTGCCTGACATCAGAAACAACATTTTAATACACCCACATTTTTATGTGGACGTATATTGTCGTCGCCCCTGTCCGTCCGGACGTCCGTCCACAATTTGTTTGTGGACTCTCTACAGGTCACAATTCTTATCCGATTTTGACGAAACTTGAAATATAGGTTTATCCCCAAAAGTTCTCGGCTGCTTTCGATATTGGCATGTATCAGATGAAAACTTCATGGATTATGGCCCCTGATTGTACGAAAAATCACGTTTTTAGCTTGTGGACCCTATAGAGGTCACAATTTTGAACCGATTTTGATGAAACTTGACATGCATGTTTATAACCCAAAGATCTTTCGATATTTGCGCCTATCGGAATGTAATTTCCTGAATTATGGCCCCTGATTGTCCGAAAAATCACCCTTTTTAGCTTGTGGTCCCTGTGGAGGTCACAATTATTATCCGATTTAAAAAAACGTGTGATTATATCACCGTTACACCCTAAGGAAGGTTGAGTTTGAATTTCGGGAAAATGGGACCAAAATTGCCATACAAAATGGTCGCGGTTTGTACGTGAATACTGTTAAAAAATGGTATATCAAGGTTGTGGACCCTGTAGAAGTCACATTTTTAATTCGATTTTGATGAAACTTGAAATTCATGGTTATAACCCAAAGATCTTGGTTCCTTTCGATATTTCCGCATATCGGAACATAACTTCCTGAATTATGGCCCCTGAGTATACGCAAAATGCCTTATTTTAGCTTGTGGTCCCTCTGGTGGTCACAATTATTATCCGATTTAATAAAACGATTGATAATATTACAGTTACAGCGTATGGAAGGTTGAGTTCGAATTTCGGGAAAATTGGACCAAAATTGTCATACAAAATGGCCGCCGTTTGTACGCGAATACTGTTAAAAAATTGTATATCATGGTTGTGGACCCTGTAGAAGTCACAATTTTAATTTGATTTTGATGAAACTTGAAATGCATGGTTATAAACCCAAAGATCTTGGTTCCTTTCGTAATTTGCACATATCGTATCGTAACTTCCTGAATTATGGCCACTGATTGTCAAAAAAATCGCCTATGGTCCCTCTGGAGGTCACAATTATTATCCAGTTTAAAAAAACGTTTGACTCTATCACCGTTACACCCTACGGAAGGTTGAGTTCGAATTTCGGACCATAATTGCCAGATAAAATGGCCGCCGTTTGTACGCGAACAGTGTGAAAATATGGTATATCAAAGTTGTGGACCCTGCAAAGGTCACAATTTTAATTCGATTTTGTTGAAACCTGAAATGCTTGTTTGTAACCTAAAGATCTTTATTCTTTTCGATATTTGCGCATATCAAATTGTAACTTTATGGCCTTTGATTGTAGGAAAAATCACTTTCGGTATTGCTTGTTCTCTGTCTGTCTCTCGAACAATTATTATCTGATTTAAAAAAAAACTCTGATTATATTACTGTTGCAACGTAAGGAAGGTTGAGTTCGAATTTCGTGAAAATCGTACCAAAATTACCAGACGAAATGGTCACCGTTTGTACTCGAATAGTGTAAAAATATGGTACATTATGGTTGTGGACTCTCTACAGGTCAAAATTCTTATCCGATTTTGACGAAAAGTAACATTTCTAGGTTGTGTACCGTCACACCATAATCATTGTCGGCTTCCAATTTCATGAATATCAGACTGGAACTGACCAACAAAATGGCTGCTCCCAATACAGTATGAAATACAGGACTTAATGATGTAGGAAAAATCACTTTCGGTATTGCTTGTTCTCTATCCATCTCTCAAAAATGTGGGCGTATCCTGCCTGGCAGTGCCAGCCTATCTTTATATTCTGTATAACAATCATACATTATCAAACCCACTACAAACATTTGTTTCAAATTCTACACAAAAAAATCAGTATCTTGAAGGGTGTTTGTTCTGATTCAATAGGTGGTGGGTTTTTTCTTCTTCTGTTTTAACTCCTTGAATACTTTGCTGATTGATGCTCTATTCTTCTAAGACTTTATAACAAAACCAGTTTGCTACTACAATGTTTGCTAATATCATGTTTTTAGCAATGAATACATTTATTGGGTAGTTTGCAGTGTAGGATAAAGCACGAGACTGAGGTTATGCTGGGGAAAGAAAGACTGAAGAAAACAACCCGAGAAAAAGAAAAACCGAGGCCGATAGGCCGAGGTTTTTCTTTTGAGGGTTTTTTTCTGAAGTCTTTCTGCCCCAGCATAACCGAAGTCGAGGGCTTTATCTTGCTTATAAACCGTTTATGTTTACATGTAAAATGAAAATATAAGTAAAATACGAGTATAATGTGGAAAATTAAAATACATATGTTCGGTTATACTTCAACACCAATATTTTATTGGTATAAATATGTTGGCGGTATAAATATATTTTTTGTTTTGTTTATAAAATGTAATAAACATTTTATTAAGCGTAGAAAGGCAATAATAACACCGATAATAAATCTAAATAGAATATTCCCTGTGTCATATCGTCTGCAGTGACTGATGTTGAATATAGATCAAGAAACAAGTTTTTGATTGGTTCAAAGTTGCACGTGCAAATCACGGTCGACCTTTTCATTAGTTTGGCTGGCATTGACACTGTTCACGAGACTTTACCAAGTTGACAAGTAGGAGTAGACAAACAGCAGATATGTGAACAAACAGGTAAATTATTTTTAATTTATCTATATACATGTATATAAAATATTGACTAGTAATACAAACATTAAAGGGACAATAACACTCTTGCTGGCTTGTCAGCTCCAGAAAATAATTAATAGCCCTATTCTTAGTACTATATGTTTAAGTGTCCTACCTGTTGTTTAAATTATCCATTACATCATGTTTTACTTGTCCAGAGGGTTCGAAACTATTTTAAAATCCAAGACCCATTTAAAAGGTTTACGTTAACCGTTTCAAATCATAGTTTTGTTTCCATTTTTTTTTAAAATTAAAGCCCCAATAACACTCTTGTTGTAACTGAATAATATGTCCCAATCTTCATTCTGGTCAACAAATCGTATTATTTTAGAATATTCCAATCAAACGACGATATAAATTTCATCTTAACACACCTATTTTTATACGCCCACATTGAAATGTGGTCGTATATTGTCGTCGCCCCCGTCCGTCCGTCGGTCCGTCCGTCCGTCGGTCCGGCGTCCACAATTGCTTGTGGACGCTCTACAGGCTAAAGTTAATATCCGATTGACTTTAAATTTATACACAGTGTTTAAGGTCATGAGACGAAGAAGCCTATTGTTTTTCAGCGATTTCCGATAATTAGTGCCAGAGTTATGGCCCTTGATCACTTCAAAAAATCTTGTGGACGCTCTAGAGGCCAAAGTTAATATCCGATTGACTTCAAATTTATACACAGTGTTTAAGGTCATAAGACGAAGAAGCCTATTGATTTTCAGCGATTTCCGATAATTAGTGCCAGAGTTATGGCCCTTGATCACCTCAAAAAATCTTGTGGACGCTCTTAAGGTCAAAGTTAATATCCGATTGACTTTAAATTTATACACAGTGTTTAAGGTCATAAGACGAAGAAGCCTATTGATTTTCAGCGATTTCCGATAATTAGTGCCAGAGTTATGGCCCTTGATCACTTCAAAAAATCTTGTGGACGCTCTAGAGGCCAAAGTTAATATCCGATTGACTTCAAATTTATACACAGTGTTTAAGGTCATAAGACGAAGACGCGTATTGATTTTCAGCGATTTCCGATAATTAGTGCCAGAGTTATGGCCCTTGATCACTTCAAAAAATCTTGTGGACGCTCTAGAGGCCAAAGTTAATATCCGATTGACTTCAAATTTATACACAGTGTTTAAGGTCATAAGACGAAGAAGCCTATTGTTTTTCAGCGATTTCTGATAATTAGTGCCAGAGTTATGGCCCTTGATCACTTCAAAAAATCTTGTGGACGCTCTAGAGGCCAAAGTTAATATCCGATTGACTTTAAATTTATACACAGTGTTTAAGGTCATAAGACGAAGAAGCCTATTGATTTTCAGCGATTGCCGATAATTAGTGCCAGAGTTATGGCCCTTGATCACTTCAAAAAATCTTGTGGACGCTCTAGAGGCCAAAGTTAATATCCGATTGACTTTAAATTTATACACAGTGTTTAAGGTCATAAGACGAAGACGCTTATTGATTTACAGCGATTTCCGAAAATTAGTGCCAGAGTTATGGCCCTTGATCACCTCAAAAAATCTTGTGGACGCTCTAAAGGTCAAAGTTAATATCCGATTGACTTTAAATTTATACACAGTGTTTAAGTTCATAAGACGAAGAAGCCTATTGATTTTCAGCGATTTTCCGATAATTAGTGCCAGAGTTACGGCCCTTGATCACTTCAAAAAATCTTGTGGACGCTCTAGAGGCCAAAGTTAATATCCGATTGACTTCAAATTTTTACACAGTGTTTAAGGTCATAAGACGAAGAAGCCTATTGATTTTCAGCGATTTCCGATAATTAGTGCCAGAGTTATGGCCCTTGATCACTTCAAAAAATCTTGTGGACGCTCTAGAGGCCAAAGTTAATATCCGATTGACTTTAAATTTATACACAGTGTTTAAGGTCATAAGACAAAGACGCCTATTAATATTCAGCGATTTCCGATAGTTAGTGCCAGAGTTATGGCCCTTGATCACCTCAAAAAATCTTGTGGACGCTCTGGAGGCCAAAGTTAATATCCGATTGACTTTAGATTTATACACAGTGTTTAAGGTCATGAGACGAAGAAGCCTATTGATTTTCAGCGACTTCAAATAATTACTGCCAGAGTTATCTCCCTTGATAACTTCAAAAATTCTTGTGACGCTATAGAGGCCAAAGTTACTATCCGATTGACTTCAGATTGATACATAGAGTTTAAGGTGTTGAAACGAACAAGTATTTTGATTTTCAATGAATTTAGATAACTGAACAGCTAAATCCATGATATTAAATGTTTCATGTATATACTAATTGTTAGCGTGGGGTAAAACTTTATAAAAAGCAATCAAATTCTAATGATTTTCTGATAATTACATAATGAGTTGTTACTCTTAATCAGTTTTTAGTGTATTACAAATGTTTCTTTTCCGAAATTAGTAAAAATATGCGACAACCCTTGTTGACTGCCCGGACGATTTAGCTGCTGTGGGCGTATGTTTCGTTGCCTGGCAACCTATCTTTAAAAATTGGAAAAATTCAACCAATTGATTTGAAAAGTCTAACGTAAACCTTTTCAAATGTGACTTGGATTTTAAAATATTTTCGAACCCTCTGGACAAGTAAAATATGTTGTAATGGATAATTTAAACAACAGGTAGGACACTTCAATATCTAGTACTTAGAATAAGGGTATTATTTATTTTCTGGAGCTACCAAGCCAGCAAGAATGTTATTGTCCCTTTAATTTATGTGAGCACAACCTGTATCATATCATATGAAAGATAATCCAGTCGGGTTTACTCAGGGGCTGTGGTGACTTCAATCATAAGTTAGATTGTTGCCTATCTTGCTGGGGGTTGGGATGGCCTAGTGGTCTAGAGCGCCGCGCTTCGAAGTCTAGCTGGCCGGTCACCCCTGGCTTGCGGCTGTGATTTCGAGCCCTGCTGTGAGTGTATGTGGCATGGAGATAGGGGCGCCTTCTCACTGCCTATCGTGCTGGAGGACCCGGGCTCGAATTCAGGAGATCGTAGTATCGAAATCGTACTCTTCACAGCGCCCCCCCCCCCCTGTTAATAGCTTTATTCTTATTTTGAAAGTATATGTAATAGGATATTCAAATACTCGTATAATATACATGTAAATTTTTTTGTCTATTTTTAATAGGTCATAAAAGTGAAGCTATTCGTATTTACAAATGAACGTCAAATATACAGATCCGATGTTTCTAATTATTTGTATGGGGAAGTAAAGAAACTAGCCGACCAACCGTTATCAGCCAAAATAGTCGACTTGTCGGCCTAAATAAACGACCAACCACAAAGATGCATATTCAACGACTCGTCGCAGAACGCCTCACTCGACGACCGACTTCAGGTGAAACTTGAACAACCCATGGAAGTCAAAAATGCAAGAAATACTATAACCTTCAATATAAATATGAAATAAAGCATATAATTTGTGTTGTTTATTTCCCTTGTTGCAACTGAATTGTTTCGATTCCCCAGATGTACGTGACAGGACTTGGGATCGTCTGTCAAACCTCGTGGGTTTTCTCCGGATTCCTCCAACGTCCTAAGACCCTACGCGCAAGGAAATTATTGAAATAAAATTGAACGACGTGTTAGTCCCGAAATTACCTGGTTTGTGTCGATTGGGCGTTAAACCCCATCTACCCCACACAGTAGGATAGAACAGTGGCGCTAGTAAGACATTAAACCCCCATTTAATTTCTAATTGAAAGTAGGGTACCTTTAATGTCATACACGGAAGTGTTATTTTGGCAAGCACGTCGTCAACAGATTGTTAAAAACTCAAATTTTACCCGCTATATTGATCATGAGTATATCCCAGAATTCCCACAAGAAAAACCCTATTCCATGTTTTCTTATGGGGAAATAAAATCCTACAGTGAAAGAATAACCCGGTATGGGTTAAAAGAAAAACCTCAGAAGAATAACCCCAAATTCCCCATTCAAAGCCGCCCCCGACTTTAAGATCGCAAGTTATTCCGAGCATAGAATTTACCCCAAAGATCAAAGAGATTTACCGTTATAGGTTTATAATTATGAATATTTTGTCAAATGGTTATGTATTTAGGATTTCATTATTCAGTTGTCAAGGAATTTATCTTTGAATGTAAATATTTCAGTGTATGGCACCAGCGTATCTCCCACTACATTGTTCATTTGGAGAATGTGGATTTGTGATACAAGAAAAAGGGCAGAATCATTGTCCCCGATCATGTTCAGAAGGAAAGAAATGTGCTGATTGTGTTACAATGCCAGGATGTGGTTGGTGTGCTGTAGATGGTCAGAATGGGTTAGGAGCTTGTCTAGCTGGTGGCCTACATAGACCAACATCAGGGCAGTGTAGTGTTGAAAATATCACCATAGATACCACAACCATACCCGGAATAGGTAAGAACACAAGTAAATCAATATGAATAACCTTCAGTTTCAGGTGCAGATCCAGGAATTTTTGCAGGAGGGGGTTTGCCATGTTCCTGTTAAGGAAATTTGACAGTTGACAATACATGATCCCACCATCTCCAAACTACGTAGGCATACAACCCAATGATAAATCCAACACACCGTTTGATTTCAGTTTTATAATTTTTAATAGGACCACATTGATGCAAAGCATTAATTGTGATATTATCACACATGCCTATATCATTATCTAGCACTTTGAATGCCCATCTCATCATCCCACTATCTAATGGTAACAAATAAAGCACACGATCGTTACACTTTTCACATAAAAAGTGTTGTTTTGCCATATTTTTTTTCATGTAACTGAGCCATGGGGGAACCGCCCCTGCCCATTGATAGAACTACAATAAGTGGTTTCTAAGGATCGATATTGTTATACGCCCACATTTTCATGTGGACGTATATTATCTTCGCCCCTGTCCGTCCAGACATCCGTTCGTCCGTCCACAATTTGTTTGTGGACTCTCTACAGGTCACAATTCTTATCCGATTTTGACGAAACTTCAAATATAGGTTAATCCCCATAAGATCTCGGCTGCTTTCGATATTGGCATGTTCAGAAGCCTAGATTTAATATCCCATTTGCTTCGATATTGGCATGTTCAGAAGCCTGGATTTAATATCCCATTTGATTTTAAGGTCGATCTGAGGTGTTCCACGTTAGGCGGTATTCTACAGTTAGTGTGTATCTGTCGTGTGTGTGATCTCAAAAGGCAAAAATATGATTGTGTGTATCAAGTCCGCAGTTAGTGTTTATTGTACAGCGAGTGTATCAAGTCCTCGGTTAACCGATTTCGGCCATACACATCATATATATGGTCACGTGCGAGAAATAGTTTAAATTTCTGCTATATCTTAAATTTATAACCATTTTCAACCCGTGCGATATTTAAAAAATCTAGCCATATAGTCATTACATTATTTCTGTCTGAAATTTCGAAATTTTTATCTGGCTAAACATAGAATAAGATTATTGCCAAAATAATAAGCGTAAATTTAAAAAAACCAAACAAACAACAGCAATTGAAATATTAGTAAGTCGCGGAATTTGAAGTAGTGACACCTGTTGGGACGTATTAAGACAGTCACAATTGTCTTATATAATGTGTAGATACCACTGGACAATTTTTGCCTAACGGATGTACTATAGGAAAAAAATTGTGAACCCCGGGAGGCGTCGGGAACAGGTTTAGCACTTACTCAACGGGAGAACTGACAGGAAAACAAGCCGGGAAGGCATCAACGAAGCTTTCCAGATCCACAAGGAAACTCCGGGGATGATTGCCTTGTTTCAGGAACAGGGTTAGGCGTAGGGGACAGGTTTGTCGGTGTCCAAGGGGAGCTCCTGGGGCATAGCTAGCCTTGTTGAGAACTGCGAAAAGTTTCAATGCTTGCATATTGTCAGACCGGGGGCATTCCCGGATCTTTCCAGACCCACAAGGAAACTCTGGGGCATCAGCGAAGCATGTGAGATGTCTTGCCTAAATGTCAGGGGACTTTTGAGGATATTTAAATCGGGTGCCTCTGGAATAGTATTTTGCAGAAGCTTCGGGGAAGTATCGGACAAAATATCGGCCAAATTTTCAATACAAACTTTGAAATTTTTTGCAGTAATCCCAAGGCCACCCGATGGTTCCTTATGACTTGCGACGACCCCCTATCTCCCCCAAGGCATTGCCGAAGCATCTGTGATGTATGCTGACTTATAAGGGGCCCTTTGAGGATATTTCATTCGGGGATGCTACGGAAAAAAATACTTCGCAATACTGGGCGCAATTCTTACTGGATTTTCTTCAAACTTGGTATACGTATTCCTTATACCCTAAGGAAGATCTCTATTGTTTTTGGTGCATGCCCAACCCCCAGGGACAGAGCCACGCCCATTTCTAGTATGTATTTGTTTGTCGTCTACAGGCCACATTTCTTAACTTATAATTTTGAAACTTAGCATACACATTCTTTGTACCCTAAGGAACATAACTATCATTTGGGGTGCATGCCCAACCCCCTGGGTCAGAGCCACACCCATTTTCTTTTCGTGTGTCTTTGTGTCGCCTACAGGCCGCAATTCTTATTGGATTTTCTTTAAAACTTTGTATACTTACCCTAAGGATGATCCGTATTGTTTTTTGGTGCATGCCCAACCCCCAATGGCAGAGCCACGCCCATTCCTTGTATTTATTTGTTTGTCGTCTACAAGCCACATTTCTTAACGTATCATCTTGAAACTTTGAATGATTATTCTTTGTATCCTAAGGAACATTTCTATCATTTGGGGTGCATGCCCAACCCCCAGGGGCAGAGTCACGCCCATTTTCTTTTTGTGTGTTGCCTACAGGCCACAATTCTTAATCGGTCATCTTGAAACTTAAAATACTTATTCCTTATACCGTAAGGATGACCCCTTTTGTTTTGGGTGCATGCCCGACCCCCGTGGGACAGCAACACCCATTTCTTGTATTTGTTTGTCTGTTGTCTACAGGCTGCATTTCTTAATGTATCATCTTGAAACTTTGAATATTTATTCTTGGTACCTTAAGGAAGATCCCTATTGTTTTTGGTACATGCCCAACCCCAAGGGACAGTGCCACGCCCATTTTTTTTTTGTCTGTCTGTGTGTCACCTACAGCCCACAATTCTTAATCGATCGTCTTGAAAAATTTTTATACTTATTCCTTATACCCTAAGGCTGACCACTATTATTTTTGGTGCCTGACGGACACCCTGGGACAGGGCCACGCCCAATGCTTTTGTGTCTTGTGTTCACCTACAGGATGCAATTCTTAACAGATCCTTTTAAAACTTTACAAACTTATTCCTTATACCCTAAAGATGACCCCCATTGTTTTTGGTGATTTCCTAACCCCCAGGGGCAGAGCCATGCCCATTTTTGCTTCGTGTCTATGTGTATTGTCTACAGGCCACGATTCTTAATGGATCGTCTTTAAACTTGGGGTATGTATTCCATATAGCCTAAGGACGTCAACTGCATGTCCCGACTCACACAGGCAAGACACGACCAATTTTTGTGTTTGTCGTTTACAGGCCGCAATTCTGAATGAATCAGCTTGGTACTTGGCTTATGTATTCCTTATAGCCTGCGGGCGTCCACTATTGATTTTGATGACTGTCCCGACCCCCAGGGGCAGAGCCACGCCCAATTTTTGCCTTTAGTGTTAGGAAGGCACAATTCTGAATGGATTATCTTGGTATAGTTATTCCTTATACTCTAAGGACGGCAACTATTAATGTTGGTGCACGACCCTCAACGCTAAACAAACCAAACGCCTAGCCTTCTTGACAAAGTACCATATCAGTCAAAGCAGGAATGTGGACATATATTGTAGCGTTATGTTTGAGAGATGGATAGAGAACAAGCAATACCGAAAGTGATTTTTCCTCATTAAGTCCTGTATTTCATACTGTATTGGGAGCAGCCTTTTTGTTGGTCAGTTCCAGTCTGATATTAATGAAATTCGAAGCCGACAATGATTATGGTGTAACGGTACAGAACCTAGAAATGTTACTTTTCGTCAAAATCGGATAAGAATTGTGACCTGTAGAGAGTCCACAACCATGATATACCATATTTTTTACGCTATTCGCGTACAAACGGTGACCATTTCGTCCGGCAATTTTCCTTACGGTGCAACAGTAATATAATCAGGTTTTTTTTAAATCAGATAATAATTGTTCGAGAGATAGACAGAGAACAAGCAATATAGAAAGTGATTTTTCCTACAATCAAAGGCCATAATTCATTAAGTTACAATTTGATATGTGCAAATATCGAAAAGAATAAAGATCTTTAGGTTATAAACAAGCATTTCAGGTTTCATCAAAATCGAAATTAAAATTGTAACCTCTACATGGTCCACAACTTTGATATACCATACTTTTACACTGTTCGCGTACAAACGGCGGCCATTTTTTCTGGCAATTATGGTCCGATTTTCTCGAAATTCGAACTCAACCTTCGGTAGGGTGTAACGGTGATATAGTCAAACGTTTTTTTAAATCGGATAATAATTCTGACCTCCAGAGGGACCATAGGCGATTTTTCGGACAATCAGGGGCCATAATTCAGGAAGTTACAATCGAATATGTGCAAATAACGAAAGGAACCAAGATCTTTGGGTTATAACCATGCATTTCAAGTTTCATCAAAATCGAATTAAAATTGTAACCTCTACAGGGTCCACAACCATGATATACAATTTTTTAACAGTATTCGCGTACAAACGGCGGCCATTGTATGGCAATTTTGGTCCGATTTTCCCGAAATTCGAACTCAACCTTCCTTACGGTGTAACGGTAATACTATCAACCGTTTTATTAAATTGGATAATAATTGTGACCGCCAGAGGGACCACAAGCTAAAATAAGGCGATTTTGCGTATAATCAGGGGCCATAATTCAGGAAGTTACGTTCCGATATGCGCAAATATCTAAAGGAACTAAGATCTTTGGGTTATTACCATGAATTTCAAGTTTCATCAAAATCGAATTAAAAATGTGACTTCTACAGGGTCCACAACCTTGATATACCATTTTTTAACAGTATTCACGTACAAACGGCGGCCATTTTGTATGGCAATTTCCTTCTGATTTTCCTGAAATTCGAACTCAACCTCCCTTAGGGTGTAACGGTGATATAATCAAACGTTTTTTTTTAAATCGGATATTGTGACCTCCAGAGGGACCACAAGCTAAAAAGGGTGATTTTTCGGACAATCAGTGGCCATAATTCAGGAAATTACATTCCGATAGGCGCAAATATCGAAGGGAACCAAGATCTTTGGCTTATAAACATGCATGTCAAGTTTCATCAAAATCGGTTCAAAATTGTAACCTGTATAGGGTCCACAAGCTAAAAACGTGATTTTTCGTACAATCAGGGGCCATAATCCATGAAGTTTTCATCCGATACATGTCAATATTGAAAGGAGCCAAGATCTTTTGGGCGACGACAATATACGTCCACATAAAAATGTGGGCGTATAAAAACTAGATAGTGTAAAGGTAATTTGTTGAAAATTTCAGTCAAATTGGTCCACTATTAGCCGAGAAAAAAGCGTTTGAAATATTCACATAGCCTTGGTCATCATAACTCAAATCATTAATATAAACAGCATAGTCTCGATTATCCACTTGATTGATTTAATTATCAACGGCCATTAAGCGGCATATAGGAATTCAATCCGCCAACATCGAAGGCTAGCCTTGACTTTAAGAGTTTATTGTGGTCTGGATATGTTAATTAATGTCTAATTGATTATTTAGATAACATCTCAGGCCTAAAGAAAGACCTGTAATAAGCAGATTTTGCCCTTGCATAATGCTATTTTAATAAAAACCAAACAAATTCTAATGATTTTCTGATAATAACTTAATATGCGACAACTCTTGTTGACTGCCCGAACGATTTAGCTGCTGTGTGGGCGTAAGTTTCGTTGCCTGGCAACCTATTTTTTTTTTTGATTTATTGGTGTTGGGAGGCTCGGTTTATATACACCTTAAGCTTTAACATTAAACACTAAAGTCTTCTCATAATTTGTTACCATAATTTTGCTGTTGGGAGTATGGTTGTTGCTCAACAATGCTATGTTTTATATTTATGTTTTAATTTAACAGAAGCAAACTCGGTTTCCTGGTCCTTTGGTCAGTGTCCACCAGAGAATGAATGTATTAATAATCATCATACGTGCGATTCAGAAACTCAAACATGTATAGACACACCCACATATTTTAGATGTGAATGTAAGAAGGGTTATATACAGAATGGGTAAGTAATGGATTGGTTCGTCTGTCTAGCTTTCTGACACCCTTGATGGAGTTCGAAGTTAAGTATTGTCTGCTTAGGGTAAGAGCAGAAATAAGCAATTTGATTGGTTGCTGCTTTGCGACACGATAACTTTTGTTCAAATTAAATGACAGTGATGAAACTTTGTATGGTTTCATTACATTAATCTCTCGACTAAGTTCAATAATGAGCAATTTCTGCTCAAGGGAAGCAGAGTGGTAAGCAATTTGATTTTCCTAGACTTTGGAGCACAATAACAAGCGACAAGCAATTTGATTGGTCAAGAGTTTGGAACATAACAACTCTGCTTTTAATTGAGGTAGAATGTTTGAACTTGATGTAAATGTTTATTAGTTGAATGTCTTGACTGAGTTCGATGATTAACATATCGAGCTAAAGCTAAGCAATTTCATTGGTCGTGGCTTTGGCACAAAATAACCTTGATTCTAGGGCTGTACGATATTGCAAAATGGGACGATATCGATATTGGCATTTTTTTTCAACGATATAGTTAAATATTGCAATATTTAATAATAATGTCACTTTGCTATTAAATAAATTAAATATAAATGCATTAAAGCTGACTACAGTTTGAGTAAGAATTGTGGGTAAGAATTTCTTTATTTATACACTTTGAACTTTGCTTTTTTAAAATATAGATTTATTAGAATTGAACAAAACACATCCTTTTTGGATAAAAACATTTCACCAAATATGACTTGTGCATTTTCGTTTTGGTACTAATTTCTCTGTTTTAACAAGGCCCTCTACTAGTACTGCTAGTACTAGCTAAGTTTTCCATAATTAGATTAAATACAACCGCTGAGGTTTAAAAAGTGTCTGCATGTGACCCTGTGTAAGAAAATTCTCAAATATCACATGCAGCAGAAGTAAGTGGATGTGGTCTTCAAGTCTTATATTGTAAGTTCCAACAGTTTAACAAATATTAAATGACCTGAACTATCTTCCATTCAAGCATTCGATTGGCCCAACAGTGACAGCAGTAATCTATTTATAGATCGTTTTATTCTTGTTTTCAAAAATTAATTTTCGTAGAGTTTTCTAAAAACATTCGTTTTCTTTTTAAATATGACAACCTATTTATAGCCTGGTAATTAGCCGCGGTAGTTGGAAATTTCAGGCGTTTTGTAGGCCTAAGCTTTACATGTAGTAACAACTGACAATTTATTGTTGACTAAAAATAAAGTGAAAGTAATGCATACATGATGCAGTGAAAATCGGCTGCGGACATTGCGCAAGTGTTTTCAACATTTAACGATTTTCAAAGCATTAGTTTTATTATAGTTTATTGCCGTCGGCTAATTTCCACTGCTGTATAGTTTATTTATTATCTTTTTTTATGATAATTTTTTCGATATTTGAAGTTTTCGACGATATTCGATAAACCACTGTATCAACGATTTTTGGCCAGACTATATCTTAGTTGGGTCTGAAAATACCATATCGCAATAAATGACTATATCAAGATAAATGACTATATGGAGAATATCGTACAGCCCTACTTGATTCTATCTGATAGAGAGTGATGAAACTTAGTATATAGTTTGATTGCTCGATACTTTTGAAAAAAAAAAAAAAAAATGTGCGATTGATTAATATGTGTCATCTGTTTATTTTGGGATTCCGGCGCTTGGCATCAGCCTCCCTGTTGGCTTTTTCTTTATTATTTTTGATTCCAAGACTGACATTTGACAATTTAACCCTGGCATTAACCGCTTAGGTTGTGTGTCTCGATGTATGCAACGTTAACTACGATATCATGCATACTTTCTTCAAGTAAGTAGGGTTGGTTGGGTGGCTGAATGGTTAGTGTGCGCGGGCTGTATCATACGGCCTGCCATTGAGTCACCTGTCGTGGTTTCGAAATATACGTGGCAAGGAGAAGGGTCGCCTGACCAACCTCTTGGGTTTTCTCCGGGTACTCTGGTTTCCTCGCACTGCTAAACGTGCAAGCGCATTATTGAAATAAAATTAAATGATCTAAAATTAAATAGTCCCGAAATGATCTAGTTTGTGTCAAGTGGACGTTAAAACCCCATTTTTTTCTCTCAAGTAAGTAGTTAATCTGGCGGAGACTACTAAGTGTGAACATCTTACTTCAACCCGTATTACTCACACTGAGTGCAGATTTTCATAATATATTACATATTGGAAAAGGAGAATCACTACACTTGATTCGTAATTTATTGTATCACTTCTGATGAAACTAACCCATTTTCATCTGCTATCACAAATTACAATCCTGTCTGTGTTAATGCAAATTGATTCAAACTTACTAGGTTCAGGTAATATCAATGTTAAAACAGTCTAAGATTAAGAATATTAATTAAGACAGAATACTTTTGTAATGAGCGTGGGTATTTAATTTGTTAATCTTTGTCAATGTTCAGGCAACAGGAAACTAGTGTAGTTTAAAATTTATGTGGAATTGTAAATATATTATATTTTATAGTAAAAGTTGTGAGCCAGTCTGCCATCAAGGATGTGTTCAGGGTGTATGTATACGACCTGATTGTTGTATGTGCCATTTTGGTTGGGTTGGAGATAATTGTAGTACTGAATGTTTATGTAATAAACACAGTAACTGTCGAAGTAGAGAGGAACCTAGGATATGTCTTTCCTGTCAGAACAACACACAGGTAAATCATGACTTTCTTACATGCAGTTCACAATGAAATAATAACACAGACAATACCACAATATCTTTTTTTTTTTTTCTTTTTTTTTTTGAAATTTCTGATCAGGAAAGCAATGGAATAAAAGAGCTATTTAATTATTATGATCTTTACATGATTCACATGCAATAATATTCCGCAAGTATCTTAACACCTTTTACTCTGATATTTTAGGGCCCACAATGTCAGGAATGTCGAGAGAACTTTGTTGGGGACCCTAAAGATGGCGGTCGTTGTATACCCTGTCTCTCATTTTGCTATAACCATTCATCGAAGTGCTTAACTCGTGAAGAATATCTTGGATCACAGATTGATCCAAGTAATAGTCATGACCTATCAATCCTAGGAAAAGATCTGTATGGAAAGGTATTGATATATTTTGTTTTATATATGTAAAAATCAGGAATTGTGTTTTAAAAAGAATTCATATTTATATTATTTCTCATGAAGGTCTCAACATTTCTCACAGATTGAGAATTTCCATCTTCCATGAGTTAAGGTACAACACTTCATACTGATTTGACAAAACAATGTCTATGTTTATCACAGACAACTGCAGTTTAGATAGGCCCCTATATATGATGCCACCAAATTAAAAGATAGGCTGGCACTGCCAGGCAGGATACGCCCACATTTTCGAGAGATGGATAGAGAACAAGCAATACCGAAAGTGATTTTTCCTACTTCATTAAGTCCTGGATTTCATACTGTATTGGGAGCAGCCATTTTGTTGGTCAGTTCCAGTCTGATATTCATGAAATTCGAAGCCGACAATCATTATGGTGTGACAGTACACAACCTAGAAATGTGACTTTTGGTCAAAATCGGATAAGAATTGTGACCTGTAGAGAACCCACAACCATGATATACCATATTTTTACACTATTCGCGTACAAACGGTGACCATTTCGTCCGGCAATTTTGGTACGATTTTCACGAAATTCGAACTCAACCTTCCTTACGGTGCAACAGTAATATAATCAGAGTTTTTTTTTAAATCAGATAATAATTGTTCGAGAGATAGACAGAGAACAAGCAATACCGAAAGTGATTTTTCCTGCAATCAAAGGCCATAATTCATTAAGTTACAATTTGATATGCGCAAATATCGAAATGAATAAAGATCTTTAGGTTATAAACAAGCATTTCAGGTTTCATCAAAATCGAATTAAAATTGTCACCTCTACAGGGTCCACAACTTTGACATACCATATTTTTACACTGTTCGCGTACAAACGGCGGCCATTTTTTCTGGCAATTATGGTCCAATTTTCTCGGAATTCGAACTCAACCTTCCGTAGGGTGTAACGGTGATAGAGTCAAAACATTTTTTCAAATCGGATAATAATTGTGACCTCCAGAGGGACCATAGGCGATGTTTCAGACAATCAGGGACCATAATTCAGGAAGTTACGATCCGATATGCGCAAATAACGAAAGGAACCAAGATCTTTGGGTTATAACCATGCATTTCAAGTTTCATCAAAATCGAATTAAAATTGTCACCTCTACAGGGTCCACAACCATGATATACAATTTTTTAACAGTATTCGCGTACAAACGTTGGCCATTTTGTATGGCAATTTTCGTCCGATTTTCCCGAAATTCGAACTCAACCTTCCTTAGGGTGTAACGGTGATATAATCAAACGGTTTTTTAAATCGGATAATAATTGTGACCTCCAGAGGGACCACAAGCTAAAAAAAAAGGCGATTTTGCGTATAATCAGGGGCCATAATTCAGGAAGTTACGATATCGAAAGGAACCAAGATCTTTGGGTTATAACCATGAATTTCAAGTTTCATCAAAATCGAATTAAAATTGTGACCTCTACACTGTTCACAAGCTAAAAACGTGATTTTTCGTACAATCAGGGGCCATAACCCATGAAGTTACAGTCCGATAAGTTTCGTTGAAATCGGATAAGAATTGTGACCTGTAGAGAGTCCACAAACAAATTGTGGACGGACGTCCGGACGGACAGGGGCGACGACAATATACGTCCACATAAATATGGGCGTATAAAAATATATATTTTAATGTTAAGACTGTTATTAATGTTACTTATATGTAATACTTAAAAGTACATTCAAATATATAAAAAAAAATCTCCGTATAGAAGCAATATTATTTTGATACGCCCACATTTTTATGTGGACCTATATTGTCGTCGCCCCCGTCCGTCCGTCCACAATTGTTTGTGAACAGTCTACAGGTCACAATTTTTATCCGATTTCAACGAAACTTATCGGACTGTAACTTCATGGGTTATGGCCCCTGATTGTACGAAAAATCACGTTTTTAGCTTGTGAACAGTGTAGAGGTCACAATTTTGATCCGATTTCGATGAAACTTGAAATGCATGTTTATAACCGACAGATCTTGGTTCCTTTCGATATTTGCGCATATCGGATCGTAACTTCCTGAATTATGGCCCCTGATTGTCCGAAAAATCACCCTTTTTAGCTTGTGTTCCCTGTGGAGGTCAAAATTGTAATCCGATTCAAAAAACTGTTTGATTATATCACCGTTACATAGTTATGGGGGTTGAGTTCGAATTTCGTGAAAATCGGACCAAAATTGACAGACAAAATGGCAAATAGTGTGAAAATATGTTATATCAAGGTTGTGGACCCTATAGAGGTCACAATTTTGAACCGATTTTCATGAAACTTGAAATGCATGTTTATAACCGAAAGATCTTGGTTCCTTTCGATATTTGCGCATATTGGATCGTAACTTCCTGAATTATGGCCCCTGATTGTCCGAAAAATCATCCTTTTTAGCTTGTGTTCCCTGTGGAGGTCAAAATTGTTATTCGATTCAAAAAAACGTTTGATTATATCACCGTTACATAGTTTTGGGTGTTGAGTTTGAATTTCGTGAAAATCGGACCAAAATTGACAGAAAAAATGGCCGCCGTTTGTACGCGAATAGTGTGAAAAAATGTTATATCAAGGTTGTGGACCCTATAGAGGTCACAATTTTGAACCGATTTTTATACGCCCACATTTTCATGTGGACGTATTATGTCGTCGCCCCTGTCCGTCCGGACGTCCGTCCACAAACAAATTGTGGACTCTCTACAGGTCACAATTCTTATCCGATTTTGACGAAACTTGAAATATAGGTTTATCCCCAAAAGAATCTCGTCTGCTTCCGATATTGGCATGTATCGGATCAAAACTTCATGGATTATGACCCCTGATTGTACGAAAAATCACGTTTTTAGCTTGTGGACCCTATGGAGGTCACAATTTTGAACCGATTTTGATGAAACTTGACATGCCTGTTTGTAACCCAAAGATATTGGTTCCTTTCGATATTTGTGGCTATCGGAATGTAATTTCCTGAATTATGGCCAATGATTGTCCGAAAAATCACCCTTTTTAGATTGTGGTCCCTCTGGAGGTCACAATTATTATTCGATTTAAAAAACCGTTTGATGATATCACCGTTACACCCTAAGGGAGGTTGAGTTCGAATTTCGGGAAAATCGTACCAAAATTGCCATACAAAATGGCCGCCGTTTGTACGCGAAAACTGTTAAAAAATGGTATATCAAGGTTGTGGACCCTGTGGAGGTCACAATTTTAATTCGATTTTGATGAAACTTGAAATTCATGGTTATAACCCAAAGATCTTGGTTCCTTTCGATATTT
The DNA here is from genome assembly GCA_036850965.1 of Patella caerulea. NCBI lineage: Eukaryota > Metazoa > Mollusca > Gastropoda > Patellidae > Patella > Patella caerulea. The sequence continues at coordinate 38,735,110 of JAZGQO010000001.1, read as the reverse complement.
GCGCATATCGGATCGTAACTTCCTGAATTATGGCCCCTGATTATACGCAAAATCGCCTTTTTGTCCCCCGCCTTTCGAAGAAAGTTGGGGGACTATTAAAATGGGTTCGTCCGTCTGTCTGTCTGTCCGTCTGTCTGTCCTTCTGTCTGTCCTTCTGTCTGTCCGTCTGTCTGTCAGTCACACTTTTTGGGACACAATAACTCTCTTCCTAATTGAGCTAGAATGTTCAAACTTGGTGTATGTGTTTATTAGGTCAATGCCTTGATGGAGTTCGAAGATGAGCATTTTCCGCTTAGGGTAAGCAGAGATAAGCAATTTGATTGGTTGATGCTTTGGGACACGATAACTTTAGTTCTAATTAAGTGAGATTGATGAAACTTGGTGTATAGTTTCATTATAGTAATACCTTGACTAAGTTCGATAATGAGCATTTTCTGCTCAGGGTAAGCAGAGCTATACACAATTTGATTGGTCGAGAATTTGGAACACAATAACTCTCCTTCTAATTGAGTTAAAATGTTCAAACTTGGTGTATATGCTTATTAGGTCAATGCCTTGATGGAGTTCGAAGATGAGCATTTTCCGCTTAGGGTAAGCAGAGATAAGCAATTTGATTGGTTGATGCTTTGGGACACGATAACTTTAGTTCTAATTAAGTGAGAGTGATGAAACTTGGTGTATAGTTTCATTATAGTAATACCTTGACTAAGTTCGATAATAAGCATTTTCTGCTCAGGGTAAGCAGAGCGATACACAATTTGATTGGTCGAGACTTTGGAACACAATAACTCTCCTTCTAATTTAGTTAAAATGTTCAAACTTGGTGTATATGCTTATTAGGTCAATGCCTTGATGGAGTTTGAAGATGAGCATTTTCCGCTTAGGGTAAGCAGAGATAAGCAATTTGATTGGTTGATGCTTTGGGACACGATAACTTTAGTTCTAATTAAGTGAGAGTGATGAAACTTGGTGTATAGTTTCATTACAGTAATACCTTGACTAGGTTCGATAATGAGCATTTTCTGCTCAGGGTAAGCAGAGCGATACGCAATTTGATTGGTCGAGACTTTGGAACACAATAACTCTCCTTCTAATTGAGTTAAAATGTTCAAACTTGGTGTATATGCTTATTAGGTCAATGCCTTGATGGAGTTTGAAGATGAGCATTTTCCGCTTAGGGTAAGCAGAGATAAGCAATTTGATTGGTTGATGCTTTGGGACACGATAACTTTAGTTCTAATTAAGTGAGAGTGATGAAACTTGGTGTATAGTTTCATTACAGTAATACCTTGACTAGGTTCGATAATGAGCATTTTCTGCTCAGGGTAAGCAGAGCGATACGCAATTTGATTGGTCGAGACTTTGGAACACAATAACTCTCCTTCTAATTGAGTTAAAATGTTCAAACTTGGTGTATATGCTTATTAGGTCAATGCCTTGATGGAGTTTGAAGATGAGCATTTTCCGCTTAGGGTAAGCAGAGATAAGCAATTTGATTGGTTGATGCTTTGGGACACGATAACTTTAGTTCTAATTAAGTGAGAGTGATGAAACTTGGTGTATAGTTTCATTACAGTAATACCTTGACTATGATCGATAATGAGCATTTTCTGCTCAGGGTAAGCAGAGCGATAAGCAATTTGATTTGCCGAGACTTTGGAACACAATAACTCTCCTTCGAATTGAGTTAAAATGTTCAAAATTGGTGTGTATGCTTATTAGGTCAATGCCTTGATAGAGTTCAAAGATGAGCATTTTCTTCTTACGGTAGGCAGATATAAGCAATTTTTGGATGACACTTCGTGTTCAGTTTGATTGGTCGATACGTTTGAAAAAAATAAATGTGCGATTAATTAATATGTGTCATCTATTTATTTTGGGATTTCGGCGGGGGACATCAGCCTCACTGTTGGCTTGTTTTTTAGCTTGTGGTCCCTCTAGAGGTCACAATTATTATCAGATTTAAAAAAACGTTTGATTATATTACCGTTACACCGTAAGGAAGGTTGAGTTCGAATTTCGGGAAAATAGGACCAAAATTGCCATACAAAATGGCCGCCGTTTGTACGCGAATACTGTTAAAAAATGGTATATCAAGGTTGTGGACCCTGTAAAGGTTACAATTTTAATTCGATTTTGATGGAACTTGAAATTCATGGTAATAACCCAAAGATCTTGGTTCCTTTTCGATATTTGCGCATTTCGGATCGTAACTTCCTAAATTATGGCCCCTGGTTATACGCAAAATCCCCCTTTCTTTAGCTTGTGGTCCCTCTGGAGGTCACAATTATTATCCGATTTAAAAAAACGTTTGATTACATCACCGTTACACCGTAAGGAAGGTTGAGTGTGAATTTCGGGAAAATCGGACCAAAATTGACAGACAAAATGGCCGCCGTTTGTACGTGAAAACTGTTAAAAAGATGGTATATCATGGTTGTGGACCCTGTATAGGTCACAATTTTAATTCGATTTTGATGAGGAAGGTTGAGTTCTAATTTCGTGAAAATCGTACCAAAATTGCCGGACGAAATGGTCGCCGTTTGTACACGAATAGTGTTAAAATATGGTATATCATGGTTGTGGACTCTCTACAGGTCACAATTCTTATCCGATTTTGATGAAAAGTCACATTTCTAGGTTGTGTACCGTCACACCATAATCATTGTCGGCTTCGAATTTCATGAATATCAGACTGGAACTGACCAACAAAATGGCTGCTCCCAATACAGTATGAAATACAGGACTTAATGATGTAGGAAAAATCGCTTTCGGTATTGCTTGTTCTCTATCCATCTCTCGAAAATGTGGGCGTATCCTGTCTGGCAGTGCCAGCCTATCTTCATGAAACTTGAAATGCATGTTTATAACCGAAAGATTTTGGTTCCTTTAGATATTTGCGCACATCGGATCGTAACTTCCTGAATTATGGCCCCTGATTGTCTGAAAAATCACCCTTTTTAGCTTGTGTTCTCTGTGGAGGTCAAAATTGTTATCCGATTCAAAAAAACGTTTGATTATATCACCGTTACATAGTTATGGGGGTTTAGTTTGAATTTCGTGAAAATCGGAACCAAAATTGACAGACAAAATGGCCGCCGTTTGTACGCAAATAGTGTGAAAATATGTTATATCAAGGTTGTGGACCCTATAGAGGTCACAATTTTGAACCGATTTTCATGAAACTTGAAATGCATGTTTATAACCGAAAGATCTTGGTTCCTTTCGATATTTGCGCATATTGGATCGTAACTTCCTGAATTATGGCCCCTGATTGTCCGAAAAATCATCCTTTTTATCTTGTGTTCCCTGTGGAGGTCAAAATTGTTATTCGATTCAAAAAAACGTTTGATTGTATCACCTTTACATAGTATTGGGGGTTGAGTTTGAATTTCGTGAAAATCGGACCAAAATTGTTAGAAAAAATGGCCGCCGTTTGTACGCGAATAGTGTGAAAAAATGTTATATCAAGGTTGTGGACCCTATAGGTCTTGGTTCCTTTCAATATTTGCGCCCATCGGATCGTAACTTCCTGAATTATGGCCCCTGATTGTCCAAAAAATCCCCCTTTTTAGCTTGTGATCCCTCATCAGGTCAAAATTGTTATCCGATTTAAAAAAACGTTTGATTATACCACCGTTACATAGTAATGGAGGTTGAGATCAAATTTGGTGAAAGTTGGACCAAAATTGACAGACAAAATGGCCGCCGTTTGTACGCGAATAGTGTGAAAAAATGTTATATAAAGCTATAGAGGTCACAACACAATTTTGAACCGATTTTGATGAAACTTGACATGTATGTTTATAACTCAAAGATCTTGGGTCCTTTCTATATTTGCGCCCATCTGATCGTAACTTCCTGAATTATGTCCCGTGATTGACCGAAAAATTGCCTTTTTTAGCTTGTGGCTCCTCTGTAGGTCAAAATTATTATCCGATTTAAAAAAACGTTTGATTATATCACCGTTACATTGTTTTAAAGATGACATGGAATGTCGTGAAAATTGGACCAAAATTGACGGACAAAATGGCCGCTGTTTGTACGCGAATAGTGTGAAAATATTGAATATCAAGGTTGTGGACCCTATAGAGGTCACAATTTTGAACTGATTTTGATGAAACTTGAAATACATGTTTATAACATAAAGATCTTGGTTCCTTTCGATATATGCGCATATTGGATCATAACTTCCTGAATTATGGCCCCTGATTGTACTAAAAATCGCCTTTATCACCTTGTGGTCCCTCTGGAGGTAGCAATTATTACCTGATTTAAAAAAACGTTTGATTATATCACCGTCACAGGGTAATCTAGGTTGACTTTGAATTTCATGAAAATCGGACCAAAATTGACAAACAAAATGACCGCCATTTGTACGCGAATGGTGTAAAAATATGGTATATCAAGGTTGTGAACCCTATAGGGGTCACAATTTTAATACGTTTTTGATGAAACTTGAAATACATTTTTATAACCTAAAGATCTTGGTTCCTTGCGATATTTGCGCACATCGGATTGTAATTTCCTGAATTATGGCCTCTGATTATACGGAAAATTGCCTTTATGGAGTTCAAAAACATTTGATTATATCACCATTACACTGTAATGAATTTTCAGTTTGAATTTTGTGAACATTGGACCAAAATTGATGAACAAAATGGCTGCCATTTTTACACGAATAGTGTAAAAATATGGTATATCAAGGTTGTGTATACCCTGTAGAGGTCACAATTTTAATTTGATTTTGGTCAAACTGAAAGATCTTGGTTCCTGTCGATATTTGGACATATCTGATCGTAACTTCCCGAATTATGGCCCCTGATTGTACGAAAAGTCGCCATAATATTAAATGTTTCGTATCCAGTGGAGGTGACAGCTTATTCCATAATATTAAATGATTCGTATACTTTACATTAGCATGGAGCAGAACTTTATAAAAACCAAACAAATTCTAATGATTTTCTGATAATTACTTAATATGCGACAACTCTTGTTGACTGCCCGGACGATTTAGCTGCTGTGTGGGCGTATGTTTCGTTGCCTGGCAACCTATTTTTTAATGACACTATTGACACTTATTTGTTTGATGACACTGCTGATTTACCTATATTTGATTTTGTTGAAAAATAGAAATATTATTGAAATTAATGTCACTGAAGGTAGGTTCAATTTATATTATACCTAAATTTCTTGATCACATTAATTTCTTGATTTATATTTTATCAGTCCACTCATGGGCCTAAAGAAGGAAATGCTAGATGTGTAGATTGTAGACATAACACAACAGGAGAGAAATGTGAGCTGTGTGTTGATGGATATTTTAGACTTCAAGATAAACCTAAAACAGAAGGATGCATAAAGTAAGTCTTCTTACTCTTAACTTAAAGATAGATCTCCAGTATTTATAGAATGTTTTTGTTTATTAAAGTGGATTTGTCTGCCTGTCCATCAATCTGTCTCTCCGTTAAACAGGGCTCTATAAAAGTTGAGTGTGCCTGCGCACACACTTGAAAATGTGCCTGCAGGGTCATACTCAAAAAGAGAGTATTCAATTGCCAGGTATATAGTATGATTGGGGGGGGGGGGCTTACGAAAGCTTCTTGGGTTGGACTCGGTAGAAGAAGAAATTATAAATAATTTTTAGTACCTTTTTATACGCCCACATTTTCATGTGGATGTATTATGTCGTCGCCCCTGTCCGTCCGTCCACAATTTGTTTGTGGACTCTCTACAGGTCACAATTCTTATCCGATTTTGACGAAACTTGAAATATAGGTTTATCCTCAAAAGATCTCGGCTGCTTTCGATATTGGCTTGTATCGGATCAAAACTTCATGCATTATGGCCCCTGATTGTACGAAAACTCACGTTTTTAGCTAGTGGACCTTATAGAGGTCACAATTTTGAACCGATTTGGATGAAATTTGACATGCATGTTTATAACCCAAAGATCTTGGTTCCTTTCGATATTCGCGGCTATCGGAATGTAATTTCCTGAATTATGGCCCCTGATTGTCCGAAAAATCACCCTTTTTAGCTTGTGGTCCCTTTGGAGGTCAAAATTATTATCTGATTTAAAAAAACCTTTGATTATATCACCGTTACACCCTAAGGAAGGTTGAGTTCGAAATTTCGGGAAAATCGGACCAAAAAATCGGACAAAATGGCCACCGTTTGTACGCGAATACTGTTAAAAAATGGTATATCAAAGTTGTGGACCCTGTGGAGGTCACAATTATTATCCGATTTAAAAAAACGTTTGATTATATTACTGTTACACAGTAAGGAAGGTTGAGTTTGAATTTCGGGAAAATCAGACCAAAATTGCCGTACAAAAATGGCCGCCGTTTGTACGCGAATACTGTTAAAAAATGGTATATCTAGGTTGTGGACCCTGTAAAGGTCACAATTTTAATTCGATTTTGATGAAACTTGAAATTCATGGTTATAACCCAAAGATCTTGGTTCTTTTCGATATTTGCGCATATCGGATCGTAACTTCCTGAATTATGCCCCCTGGTTATACGCAAAATCCCCCTTTCTTTAGCTTGTGGTCCCTCTGGAGGTCACAATTATTATCCGATTTAAAAAACGTTTGATTATATCACTGTTACACCGTAAGGAAGGTTGAGTTTGAATTTCGGGAAAATCGGACCAAAATTGACAGACAAAATGGCCGCCGTTTGTACGCGAATACTGTTAAAAAAATGGTATATGATGGTTGTGTACTCTCTACAGGTCACAATTCTTATCCGATTTTGATGAAAAGTCACATTTCTAGGTTGTGTACCGTCACACCACAATCATTGTCGGTTTCGAGTTTCATTAATATCAGACTGGAACTGACCAACTAAATGGCTGCTCCCAATACAGTATGAAATACAGGACTTAATGATGTAAGAAAAATCACTTTCGGTATTGCTTGTTCTCTATCCATCTCTCGAAAATGTGGGCGTATCCTGCCTGGCAGTGCCAGCCTATCTTTTATTATGGTTTCTAAATTATATTAATCTATTATAGATTACTTTAAAAATAAAGAATATGTTTGATGTGCATATTGTTGTTGTTTGGGGATTATATAAACACAGAATAGATGCCTACCAGCTTCAAACAAGTTCATAATGATTAAATCCCTTTGTGCAGCCAGATTGTCATTCGTTAAAATTAACTTCCGGTATAATTCCGCTACTAACAAGACTTGTCTGTTTTTGACCGTAGGTCATTGCAGTCTTCGGCGGGGTGTATGCACTTTATAATTTTGAAATAAAATAACATCACCACAAACTCAACAAGAGACTTTGTTCTTTTTTCCACTTGATACTCTATAGGAAGCCATCGTTATAGAATTATCAGGTACCGTGTTAGTGTGCACTTACTCCACGGTACTGGTGTTTAGGGGTCGCCGAGGTCACAGGTGATAGTTCATACGTCGCATGCTATTCTTTTAATCATCGACGCTGGCATTCTACTAGAATTGTTACTAAATTAAGCAGAGGTCACAGGTGATAGGTCACAAGTCACAGGTGGAATTGCTAACGTCGCGTGCTGATGATTTTATCATCGACTTGCTTATTCTAGTAAATTATTATACGGTAATCAAAGTAAACAAAAAAACAACAACAATAAAAATAAATAGTATTCATTATTTTACATGATTTACGTGACAGTAATAATTTTTAAAAATGTGCCTGCAAAAAAGTTTTTTAACGCAAATGTGCCTGCGCACGCCGTGCGCATGTTCGCGGAAATATCGATGCCTGCCGTTAAACTTTTTGGACACAATAATTCGGTTTTAATTAAGTGAGAGTGATGAAACTTCGAGGATAGATTCGTTAGATCATTACCTTGACTAAGTTCGATAATAAGAATTTTTTGCTTGGGCTAAGGAGAAATAAGCAATTTGATTGGTCAAGACTTTGGAACATAACAACTTTTAATTGAGGTAGAATGTTTTAACTTAATGTAGATGTTCATAAGATGAATGTCATTTGTCAATACTTTGGGACACGATAACTTTGATTCTATCTGATAAAGAGTGATGAAACGTAGTGTATAGTTGATAATCAGTTTGATACTTGTGAAAAAAAATAAATGTGCTATTAATTAATATGTCTCGTCTATTTATTTTGGGATTTCAACTGGGGACATCAGCCTCACTATTGGCTTGTTTGTCTTAAATATATATGTAATAAACAGAATATTTTAAGAAGACGAGAGTGAAACCATTTTTTGGTATAAGTTTTTTCCTTGCCAACAGCATTTTGTGAGTAGACGCTTATTTTTGAGCCCATAATGCGGCCTACAGTACCCTTAACAGCTTCTGAGATTTTAAGTTTTTTCACAAGTTATGGTTCTATTAAAAACCCCGTCTTCCATTAGCCCAGGTTAGGTGCAAAAGAGTAGGACGTTAAACCCCATTTCATTTTCATTTTTTCTATTAAAAACTTGAATCATGATCTTGTCAGTGGTTATAGTATATTATGTATGTTATATTTATTGTTATTATAGATGTCAGTGTAATGGACATAGTGATGTATGTAATAAACATACTGGAGAGAGTTGTAAATGTAATAATAACACAGAGAGTAAATGTGAATCCAAAGATGATACAATACCTTGCTGGAAATTACAGGTAAATCTTGTGTTTTTTTGGTAGTTGACCAAATTGTTGGTTATTTTCAATATACATGTATATAACATTTAATCAAATTGATTATAACATGTCTCGTTTCATTACTTGTTACATGCAAAAGGTTAAAGATGTGACAACCTTTGTGAAGTGGTTGGAAGAATTATCTACAGTGGTTGTATGTTTTGTTGCCTGGCAACCTGTCAAATGATCTGTTTAGTCAAGGTGTATGCAAGATATTTAAAGTTTAATATAAATAATTGTCATCCAGTCGATCTGGAGACCATCCAAAGCATACTTTTTTCTTTCTTATTTTTTTTTTTTTTTAGATATCTGTAAATTTAATTACATTTTTATTTTGGTTGAATCAATCTGAATTTGCCCCAAGAGTTATTTGAAATATTCCTGAAACTTGAGACCAGTCAGTAATCAAAGATTGTGTTGTTTGATTTTGATTTTTATGATGGACAATATGATATGGTTCCTCTTTTGTATAGTAATATTATACAAATAAATCTACTTGTCCTGTTAATGTTAATTACCCTAGACACTTTACTTTACTCCAAAATTTCAATTCAGAATATTGAGCTATTCTGAAATGATGGCTAGATTACATATCTGATACTTTTCCTTTACTGGTACAGTTGATAGTCTGTTGTGTTGTTAGCAGGGATCTTAGTCAGCTGTTTTTTGTCGGATTTAGCCGATTGATCTTTAATCTAGCCGGTTTGTAAAACAATGAACCGGCCACTATGGTATCATTAATCAATCAACTTTCGGCCGATAACAAAGAGTTAATTATTACTCGTCGATTAAGAAACCCATCAGAGTCAGTCAATACAATATGAATACCTTCGACTTCAATCCGTATCGGCTCATTTCCTAAATAAACAACTTAATTAGTTGAGTCAATCAAGTAAAAGAACGTATATATAATCCAATGTCGGTTCATTCATTTCTATCTAACACAATGTTGAAGTACTTGAACACCTCGCAGAATGACAATAGAAAAAAGTAAACGAGTTTTAGCCGACGATAGTGATGGCGGCATTGACCTTGAACTTCAAGCATGCACGTCGTCATTGGAAGTTCAAAAAGTCAAAGAAACTCCCACGTCCGATATAGGTCAACCAAAGTCGAAGTCCGGGAGATATTTTAAATCCGAATGGTTAACTACTTTCACAAGAAATGTTTTGTCTCATAAGTTATTAATTTAGTCTTCTTTTTTAAGTCACGTAATAACCTACTGATCTCGTATATTAATAATTATTATTATTATGTTAGCATTGAGTAAATCTGGTAATAACCTACTGACCCGTATATAATTATTATGTCAAGTAATAGTCTATCATGACAATTGGCCACATGACTTTTCGCACGTATGGCAAACCTCAGCATATTTCTGAGTTCCGACTATACACAGAACTAATTTGTGCTAATTTGTTATTATTGATATTACATTCTTTTTATTTTTATATATTGACACGTGATCACAATAATACAATTGTAAAAAAACATATTTATATTTACTGGTAGTTTTTCTTTTTTACTAAATTATAACTTCCGTTTGGTTGGATGAAAGCGAAAGTAGGAATATGCATTAGTGCAAGTTGCTGAAATTTGACTATAAATTTTCGATATTATTATCGATGTATGAATACAGGTATGCAATTACAACAAAGGTTTTGTTTATTCGAAGTTTATGCTATTATTATTCGGAATACGTTATGCAATTATTAACGTGAATAAAGTATGCATAAACCAACATGTCTGTTGTTGAAAAAAAGACTATCCGTTAGGCTTACCCTTGGCCTGTTCATTTCAAAATGGATTAAGAACCCTGGTTGTTAGTCATTATCCCTTTTCAAATATTCACAGATTATTTTGTATTTTATTTCAGTGTTCTCAGTGTAAAGAATATTTTTTTGGTAGCCCAACAGAAGGACATCAATGTTATCGTCAGATGACTATAGACAAGGAATATTGTTTTGATCCAGAAACACAAAAAAACTGTAACCAGTACCCACAGCCATTGCACCAAGGCCGAACTGTGTTTTTTTCTGTACCTCCTAAATATCTTAATGTTGATATCCGAATTACAATTGATGTCACAATGGGAGGTGAGTGTTAAAAATATATAATTATTGACAAAAATTCACCTACCTCAGAACAGTAGGACGTCGAACCCCTTTTCATTTATTGTTTTGGGTGCATGCCCAACCCCCAGTGGCAGAGCCACGTCCATTTCTTATATTGTATGTATGCTTGAAACTTTGCATACTTATTCCTTCTATCCTAAGGAATATCCCTATTGTTTGTGGTGAATGCCCAACCCTTAGGGGAACAGCCGTGCCCATTTTCTTTTTGTGTGTCACACACATGCCACAATTCTCAATCGATTGTCTTGAAAACTTTTCATTCTAATTCCTTATACTCTAAGGTTGACCTCTATTATTTTTGGTGCATGCCGCGCCCAATGTTTGTGTGTTTTTTGTGTTTCGCCTACAGGCCGCAATTCTTAAAACATCCTATACATTACTTTACTTGCAATTTCTATTTATTGAGCCTTGAGTCATCTTTACTGTCTTGTTTCAGGTGTGGATGTTTATTTCTCAAATCAGGATAAAACATTTGTGACAGAAGTTGATGGTACTTCTGGAATTCATCATATTTATATCGATGAAAAATTAGACATTGATTATCGTGATGCTGTTCAAGGATATAAAGAACTGGCAAGAAATAAACGTAGCCTTACCAACGTGACACGATTAGACAAACGTTCAGCTGTGGTCACTCCATCAAGTGGTCAATTATATCTGCGAGAAATTAAAGCCAATGATCTCAATACGTTTATTACAATTAAAAAACAGACATCTATATTAGTTGTACGAGACGTACAGTTTCGACTTGTGATAACTTTACCACGTGATATTCACGAACTGCGAACATCGCGATTTTTTCTAGTTTTACGGAGTAAAGGTGACGTGAAACATAATGTAACATTTGGTAGTTTGTATTTTCGGCAGGATCAGCCACACATTGACCTATTTGTTTTTTTCTCTGTGTTTTTCTCATGTTTTTTCCTGTTTTTAGCTATGTGTGTTATGCTATGGAAGATGAAGCAAGCTTTCGATTCGCGCAGAAACCGTCAGCTGCGTGCCCAAGAAATGGAATGCATGGCATCTCGACCATTTGCTAAAGTTCTTATACTAATCAAACATGACTATACAATACCCACACCAGTAGCTCTAGTTTTACGAAAATCGCGACCCCTGAAACTAGTCCCTAAAAATATGCATTGTCCCAACCCTAGCCCCGTTCACCTTCCCCCTATTAACGTGAAAGAACCCCAGCTATGTACGGCTCCGATAGCTATAGAACCCACTGATGATGGTATTGCAGCCGTTGGAACTATTTTACTTCAGTTACCAGGGGATATTCATGCACCTACTAAACTATGTTTGGGATCGGCATTGACAATGAGACTAAGTCCACCAGTCGTGGCAACTAAGGGATGTAATAGGCCACGACCAAGTGCGACATTATGCTGATTAGGAGTTCAGTGACATCAGTGCTATATATAGTGACAGTTATCTGTGTATCTATAACTCCTGGTTTATATATAAATATATATGTATGTATATACTGTTTGTTTTAAAGTGTACATTTTCCTACTTGAAGCAGTATTTCGTTGTCTTTAGAGCGTAGTTAAGTGTTTAGCATAAAATGGGTTATATTACTTTGTATGTAAGAAGATATTCCTACAGATACTCTTTTAGTCTCTTTTAAGAAGGCTCTTTATATTATCTAAGAATTCATTTGGAAAGAAGTGGTTGATATATGATAGAGACTTTTTTTTTTTTATTAAAGCACAAATTCTACAAGATAGATATTATTTTAGTCTCCCTCAATCAGATTCCTTATATGTACATATCTAAGAAAGAATAAGGATATGGTTGTTATTATTGAAGCACAAATTCTAAAACATGTATAATGGGTTAGAAGATCAACTAAACAATGCAACAATTGGAACAGATTGAAGCAGTCGATGTCACACAAGAGATTTTGATGAAATTATGAAAGGAATATCAGACCAAATATCAGTGTTTACAAAGATATTATGAATTTAACATGTCAACATTAGCATCCACTGTAGGATAGTCAACATAAGCCAGTGCCAACAATGACTTACTGAAATCTTTTCATTGTCCTCTTTTTGAATAATTAATTTGAATGGATTAAGTTGTTGAAAATTAGATACTGTCTAAAAAATATTGTCTGAAGAATGCAAATGATGAACAGTGTCTTAAGTTACTGGCTTTAGGAATTGACAGCGTAAACAAATTAAAATACATTTCTGTGATTTGAATTATTTAATGAAATAAAAGGTAGGAAAATGTACTGAAATCATGTGGCAGAATTGGATGCTTTTAATTTCAAATGAATATATATATATATATAGTAGAATAGTTAATTAAAGCTGCTCTTTGGTAATATATAATTGAAATTAAAGATGGCAAAATAAAACTACATATTAAACGCCTGATGAGCCGCTATCGCGTTGAAAACGTTAGCATAAAAGTGTAGTTTTATTTTGCCATCTTTAATTTCAATTATATACGTATTTTCTATATATATATATAGAGATATAGAAAAATACGTCCAGGTAAAAAATTCTCCACTTTACTTCATTCTGACATACATTAAATTATATAAGCTAGCTATCTATATATATATGCTATTATTAGTGTTAATTTAGACTACGTTAAACTATAACACATACTTATGGAAGAACAATTACTGATTTATTTAGGCGACGTTTCGAAGAGTATTCTCTCAACGTTTTCAAGCAAGTGCAATAACAAATGTGTATGGCAATTATATATAGACAAGCAATAACAACGATTCTGAAACCATGTATGACAACAACAATATCAAAGGCATATAACAACATGATCAAAGGCAAGGTGCATATAAAGGATTAGTGAGGCCACTGATAATTGGCATTAATTAACATGAAAGGGATATTAATAAGTAATAGTAGGGATAAATTGTTCAACTTGGACAACCAATCATGATAAATCCGAAACCATACATGAACTGGGTTACATCAAAGGGATAGTAGCCGATTGATAATGAGTAATAATAACAGCATAAACAACAAACAAAAAGGGAAACCATACATGAGAACATCGGAGAACTAGTAACTCCAGATAAATTAAATGGGGATAAATATTTGGACCATAATTAAGTTAATATAGTTAAGAAAATTGAATTTGTATTTGGACCATAATTAAGTTAATATAGTTAAGAAAATTGAATTTGTATTCAATTTTCTTAACTATATTAACTTAATTATGGTCCAAATATTTATCCCCATTTAATTTATCTGGAGTTACTAGTTCTCCGATGTTCTCATGTATGGTTTCCCTTTTTGTTTGTTGTTTATGCTGTTATTATTACTCATTATCAATCGGCTACTATCCCTTTGATGTAACCCAGTTCATGTATGGTTTCGGATTTATCATGATTGGTTGTCCAAGTTGAACAATTTATCCCTACTATTACTTATTAATATCCCTTTAATGTTAATTAATGCCAATTATCAGTGGCCTCACTAATCCTTTATATGCACCTTGCCTTTGATCATGTTGTTATATGCCTTTGATATTGTTGTTGTCATACATGGTTTCAGAATCGTTGTTATTGCTTGTCTATATATAATTGCCATACACATTTGTTATTGCACTTGCTTGAAAACGTTGAGAGAATACTCTTCGAAACGTCGCCTAAATAAATCAGTAATTGTTCTTCCATAAGTATGTGTTATAGTTTAATGCTCGTTCCAGTTACTAAATGCCTCTAAAAGATTATTAGACTACGTTCTATCTTTATAAACAATAATTAAATTGATAGGCTATTTATTTAAAAATTTGAAAGTAGATATTTCACAAGTTCTTCCCATTCAAGAAATTAATGCTTGCAGGTTACTATTAAAAGGCCCACAAAGAATATTCTGTAAAAAGCGTATGGTTGCATTAATTTCTTGCTGCAATGAAAGTGGCCTTTTTCAATAATTTAGGCATGACTATTTCTTGCATTTGTGTTATTATGCACAAATTTGTTTTTGTATGCAAACATTAAAGTCTTGGTTGTATATTGTCGTCACCCCCGTCTGTAGGTCCAGTTGCTTATGGACGCTCTAAAGGCTAAAGTTATCATCTATTTCACTTTAACTAATGATTTCCAATAATTGGAACAGCTAAATTTATTATCTGGTTACCAGTGTAGGCTAATGTATGATAAATGTCTGCAACTTGAAGAACTAAAAGCCAATGAAATTTTGGTAACTTAATGGGTTGTTACTCTTGATCATTTTCTAGTGTCTTGGAAATGCTTCCATTGGCTGGAAATAGAAAAAAAAATTGTTTGACAACCCTTGTAGACTGCTCAGTCTAATTAACTGCTGTAAGCATGTCTTTTATTGCCTTGCAGTGTATCTTTTTAAATCCTTTCATTTGATTTATATACTTATAATAAGTAGTCTATCATATCCATTTGAAAAATGTCATTCTATCTTTTTTGATACTTACATTTATAACTTTTTTTTAAAATCATTCTAGTCATTCAAATGGAGTTAGATTACTTTGCTTAAGATGATAGGGTTTACATGTAAATGAATTTCTATTGGATAGATGATTAAGAAATTTAGCTTATATTTATTTATATTGTTTTAAAACAATGTAATTTATCTCATAATAACTAACTCTTTAGAATTTATATATTTTATTATTGAACGGGATTATAATTTTTCTTAAATTGTATTAAATTGAATATAAACTTAGCTAAATTTTCTAGCCATACTTGTATCTCGGGTTTATAAATGTTTTTTTGACTTAAGATACCAGTGATAGCTTTTTATGAAGGATGCTATGAATATTAAGGACTAGATTATTTGCTATGAACAAAGAATAAGAAATATCAAATCATTCATGGGTCATCTGTTATTGAATGTATGTGAGAGAGGTGGGAGACTTTGACTTTGAAATTGGAAATAATAATGTCTAACAAATCAATTTTATTTAACAGACACATTTATTATCCATTGTAAATTAATTATATGAAATAGCTACATAGTGATTGTTTTGTGATTGTTACAAATCTAAGTTGTTACTGATTTATATATAATTTTATCGACAGTAGTTTTTAATGTGGTTATATATTGTTGTTGCCCCTGTCCAACCGGCGTCCATAAGTGCTTGTGGGCACTTTAAAGTCTAAAGTTAATATCCGACTTCAAATTTATACACAGTGTTTAAGGTCATGAGATGAACAAGTATATTGATTTTCAATGAATTTTGATAACTTGAACAGCTAAATCCATTATATTAATTGTTTCATATACTAAACCTTAGCATTGGGCAGAACTAAAAGCCAAATCATTTCTAATGTTTTTTGGATTATGACTTCAATCTGATTTTAGTGTACCGCTATTATAAATGTTTCATAACCAATAATAGAAAAAATATACAACAACTCTTTTTGACTGCTCGGACTACTTAGCTGCTGGCAACTTATCTTTGTTGACTTTACAGTTTATAGTTTAGTACTCATTTATTTTAGTTTAAGAAAATGGTAAATTGAATGTAGGTTAGGTTGTGTTTCGGGGAAGAGATTGAAAGGGTCATGCTTTTTCAAAGTTTTCAGGCTAAGAAAAAATATTCATATACCTCAACAGTCTTAATCATTCGCCTTGGCCTTGCCCATGGTCTGCTACAGTTAGCTACTCTTGGTAATAGGTCGGCTATAATTATCATATTACTGTATGATTGCTACTTAACACCATGTCAACAGTTTCTTAATATACTGAGCGCCATAGAAAATGCATCACTTAGTTTTTCGTATAACAAAATGATCCTGTAAACATATATCTTATTTATTTTGCTTCTTACTGTGAACAATATTCAAATGGGAACACATCAATAACAACACATTTGTACACTTATGGATGATTAATTTGTAATCAACAGTACAAAGTCAGAGGGGTCAAAACCAAAAGTATGACACAGATGTCAGTAGCATGTGTGTCCTCCACGGGCTCTTACGCACGCTGTGCAGCGACCTCGAATGCTATTAACCATCTGTGTCATACTTTTGGTTTTGACCCCTCTGACTTTGTACCGTTGATTACAGATAAAACATTCATAAGTGTACAAATGTGTTGTTATTGATGTGTTCCCATTTGAATATTGTTCACAATAAGAAGCAAAATAAATAAGATATGTTTACAGGATCATTTTGTTATACGAAAAACTAAGTGAGCATTTTCTATGGCGCTCCGTATAGTAGTCTCCAGTGGTATTTTCTGATCTGTGGAATTTGGCCCCTGAGTTCTGCAGCCATACAATAAAAATAGATGGCCTATTAACGAAGGTGGCTAACTGAAACTGGCTGCGAGAAAGGTATAGATGTACTCAGCTGGTTATCTCAAATAATATATTACATTACCAGGGATAATCTAATAACATAGCTTTGATAAATTAACCATTTGAATTAAAATCAATTAATATGGTAATTGAAATTCCTGAACAATTTTAAAACCAAACTGTCATCTGTTTTATTTCAAGACACGATCAAACCAAAAAAAGAATATATAACAGATTGTGTGTATATAAATATATATTAATTTCCATTTGTGTTTTACTGAAATTAATGATATTATTATTATCTCAATGCAATATTATATTACATCGCTTTTGAATGTAAATCAAAATTTTAATTTCTATACAAGTAAATATCTATGTATGTGTTTTGTTTAAATGTTTGCATTATTTTGTGCATGTTGATCATGAATGAGTAATTTTGTATATTATTATACTGTGTATATAAGGTGTCTTTTATTAGTCATAAATGATTTATTATCAGTTATTTTAATGGATATTATGAATTTAAGCGATCTGAACAACCCATCAGATTGCAATGTTAGTGTTTTGGGACATTTTTTCTGCGTATTCATTTTGGTGGAAATTGAATTTGAAACAAGATTATGACAAAAACACCTTGGGCATTCTTGGAAACCATCAGGTTGTATCCTCTAGAAATCAATGGACTTTGGTGTATGCCCAGAACTCATATAAACACTCCAAGATTAGTAAAAAAAAGTAAAACATGGCACCACTAGTCTAAATTTTTAATCATGTATAAATTTGGTACCCACAAAATCCAGGCTAAACATCATCCAGGAGAAATCTATCTATCTGAACGACTGACTCACCCTACCTTCAGGGAAGTGACTCTGACACAGTGAATAGCCATGATATCCATATGAGGTTATCTAAATGTCACAGGTCATGAAGTCATATCAACAAACAAAATGTCAACATTACAAGACACAGGGTTACATTGTAAACAAGCCTTCCTGCCGCCTTTAGGACTGTATATTCGTACAGCCACATATCGTCTTATCGCTTCTTCCAATGATTTTTCACAAAAATAACATCTACATCTCTAGATTTGACATGGGCATATTGGCCACTATTTTGTGTTTCGGTCGTGTCTATTTCAGATATACACAATCAATTCTGTTCATGTTTTTAGCATGGGAATTGACTAATAGTTAATTTATTTTAGTTCAAAACAAAAATTTAAAACTTAACAAAAATTTTTAAAAAATAGCCAAATTCTGGCTGAGATTACTGAGCAAAATGGCCATTCATTGTATATGTGAGAAAAAAAGTCAGCTACCTTTTAATTTTTATATGTTAGTTACATACATATCATGCTGGGGTCGTTTACTAGGCAAGTATGCTTACTGTTTCTAGAATATTTGGTACTACCTTGCACATTATCAGTGAGAGTTCTGTATTCATATTTTTTATAGTTATAAAGGGTTTGCAATTTACTGTGACATTTTAAAATGTCTGTGGTATGCTTACTGTTTCCAGAATATTTGGTACTACCTTGCACATTATCAGTGAGAGTTCTGTATTCATATTTTCTATAGTTATAAAAGGGTTTGCAATTTACTGTGACATTTTAAAATGTCTGTGATGTTACCTGTGTTTGTTAGGCAGTTAGTTCTACACTAAAGTTGTACAAATTAAATGTTATGTCACATATATATTAAATGAACCACTAACTATTTATTTGGTGACAAGCCCTTGTTTCTAAGAATGCCTTATGGGTGCTTATTTATAGATTTAACCTGATCAGTGTTTAAGTATGACAGTATATATTGTCTCTCTTTATAATATACATAATATGTGTGTATATACCAATACCTACTACTTGTTAGGTGTGCTTTTATTAGTTTTTTTTTTTATTGCATAATAAAGCTAGATTTGCATGAAGATTAGCTAGGATTTGTACAACATATATGAATTGTTATAATTGGCCATGGGGTTTGTATTTCAACAATAATTACATTTCAAAGTCAAGTTTTTTCTCTTGATTTTGTTAAACATGAACTTCTTGAGAAGTGTTTAATACCTTTTAAACTATGTGAACTGAAGATCTGATATATGTATGCGAAAGTGTAGGTTTATATAATGCACTCCCATATCATTTCATAAATAATATACTCATTGGCCATTGCTCAGTACTATGTGATTTATGAATTAAAAAAAACAATGTGTAAAATATTTAAATTCTGACTTGTGTCGTATTCTTTTATCTTAATAAAAGTAGTATTGTGTGCTACCAGACATGTCTAGGGTAAAAGTAGCAAAAAAATCTTGTCCTTAATTTAGCTTTTTGATTTTCTTAGCTTTGTGCTTTTCTTAGCTGGTTGAGGTATTATTTTTATAACTGACATATTAAGGAAATGGACCCATAGCTGGAGCAATACTTGTTTTTGTGACTAGGTCACTGGATGCTCAAAACAAATATTTATTTCTGCAGTGTTGAGGTTGTGTTAAACATGGGTATTTTTACACAACATGAATACCAGTGGGTCAATTCAAGTCCGAGGTTACACTTGTGTTAAGGTTGTGTTTTAGTGTTATATAACTTACTTGTGTTCTTTTAGTGCTGCGGGACGATTTACCCAATACCACCTGAATACCACTCCAATATCGCCACATACTACCCAATACTACAACATAATGGTTCCAAATGAGCATATTACAGTTATTACTTGATTGTTTTCCAAAAATATTGATATTTATTGTGGGAAATGTACTTCAAATGTGATTACTGATGTCTGGCTGTTCCATTTACCTTCCTATATCAAATAATAACCCAATATTATCAAATACCGGTACTTATCAAATACTACCCAATATTATAAAATACAAACCTAATATCGTCAATCAGTATATAATGGCAATATTTGATATTTTGCAGGAAATTGAAATATTTAGGCATTTATCTCCCTTTACAGCCGATAAATAGAGTTTAGATTGCTGCTCAGATTAATCATATTGTTGGGCTTTACACTTACAGTCTGTTCACAGTTTGTTTCAAAGACGATGAAGTTAAAATACGGAAAACAGGTTATTATAGATACTCCCGCTATAGTTTATTCATACAATATTACACGTTAAATGCATATCAATATATTATATAACATAAAATAAAAGAGAGTTTTACAAGAAGTTAACAAAGATTTTAAAAAAATAAAACCGGTTTATAAAAAAAACACCCAAATAAAAGAGTAATTTAGAGGTTGAAATACAAAAATGTTCATTAAACGTCAAATGGCAATGGTAGCTGATTTAGGACTCGCAAAAAAAAAAAAAAAATATCTCGAGTGCTCGAGATAATTCATCTGATCACTTCTCAACCGATTATTTAAGCTGCTTAATTTTGTGCATTATGTGTAGGATATTAACCTACCCAAGCCAAGGTTGATATGATATAGAGAACACGCGGGCGAAGCCCAATGGTTCTCTATCATATCAATCCGAGGGAGAGTAGGTTTATATCTGACATATACAACGTTCACCCTTAAATTTAATGGACTATTCTAAAAAACGGGAACAGTGATTGGATAATTGCTCGGTAGTTCCCGCCAAATAGCGAGAATTACCGATGGAATAATGCGCGTGTTTTTGTTTACACGTCGCCATTTTGAATTGAAAGCAAGAACAAAACGGATAATTAAACGAAGTCAGACGAATAATCAATCCTTTTTAGTCATGATCTATCCAAAGCCTGAAGAAAATTTGGATCAAAAGGCAATCTTTTCCGATATTTCTGACAATGAACCGTGATTGAAATTTAGGTATTTTCAGAGAAGGATTTGACCGACTGGTGTAAGTGGACTGTATCCAAAAATACTTTACAAAAGAACTTTTGAGCGATAAATACTTTCAAGTCTTGTAGTGTGTGGAGAAATAATTTGGGCGGAAAGAAAATTCTGAAAGATATCTTAGACATGGAGTATGGATAACCGATTTAAATATGCTGATAAGCACACCGTCTATTTCGTTACTACATGCTACAAACTGTACCATAACTTTTATACGCCCACATTTTTATGTGGATGTATATTGTCGTCGCCCCTGTCCGTTCGTCCACAATTTGTTTGTGGACTCTGTACAGGTCACAATTCTTATCCGATTTTGACGAAACTTGAAATATAGGTTTATCCCCAAAAGATCTCGGCTGCTTTCGATATTGGCATGTATCGGATGAAAACTTCATGGATTATGGCCCCTGATTGTACGAACAATCAGTTTTTAGCTTGTTGACCCTATAGAGGTTACAATTTTGAACCGATTTTGATGAAACTTGACATGCATGTTTATAACCCAAAGATCTCGGTTCCTTTCGATATTTGCGCCCATCGGAATGTTATTTCCTGAATTATGGCCCCTGAATGTCCGAAAAATCGCCCTTTTTAGCTTGTGGTCCCTCTGGAGGTCACAATATCCGATTTAAAAAAAAACGTTTGATTATATCACCGTTACACCCTAAGGGAGGTTGAGTTCGAATTTCGGGAAAATCGGACCAAAATTGACATACAAAATGGCCGCCGTTTGTACGCGCATACTGTTAACAAATGGTATATCAAGGTTGTGGACCCTGTAGAAGTCACATTTTTAATTCGATTTTGATGAAACTTCAAATGCATGGTTATAACCCAAAGATCTTGGTTCCTTTCGATATTTGCGCATATCGGAACGTAACTTCCTGAATTATGGCCCCTGATTATACGCCAAATCGCCTTATTTTAGCTTGTGGTCACAATTATTATCCGATTTAATAAAACGGTTGATAGTATTACCGTTACACCGTAAGGAAGGTTGAGTTCGAATTTCGGGAAAATCAGACCAAAATTGCCATACAAAATGGCCGCCGTTTGTACGCGAATACTGTTAAAAAATTGTATATCATGGTTGTGGACCCTGTAGAGGTTACAATTTTAATTCGATTTCGATGAAACTTGAAATGCATGGTTATAACCCAAAGATCTTGGTTTCTTTCGTTATTTGCACATATCCGATCGTAACCTCCTGAATTATTGCCCCTGATTGTCCGAAAAATCGCCTATGGCCCCTCTGGAGGTCACAATTATTATCCGATTTAAACAAACGTTTGACTCTATCACCGTTACACCCTACGGAAGGTTGAGTTCGAATTTCAAGAAAATCGGACCATAATTGGCAGAAAAAATGGCCGCCGTTTGTACGCGAACAGTGTAAAAGTTGTGGACCATGTAGAGGTCACAATTTTAATTCGATTTTGATGAAACCTGAAATGCCTGTTTATAACCTAAAGATCTTTATTCTTTT
This sequence comes from Patella caerulea, assembly GCA_036850965.1. NCBI lineage: Eukaryota > Metazoa > Mollusca > Gastropoda > Patellidae > Patella > Patella caerulea. Next base: position 38,712,742 of record JAZGQO010000001.1, on the reverse strand, counting down.
GATATTTGCACATATCAAATTGTAACTTAATGAATTATGACCTTTGATTGTAGGAAAAATCACTTTCGTTATTGCTTGTTCTCTGTCTATCTCTCGAACAATTATTATCTGATTTAAAAAAAAAAAAAAAACTCTGATTAGGTTGAGTTCGAATTTCGTGAAAATCGTACCAAAATTGCCGGACGAAATGGTCGCCGTTTGTACGCGAATAGTGTAAAAATATGGTATATCATGGTTGTGGACTCTCTACAGGTCACAATGCTTATCCGATTTTGACGAAAAGTAACATTTCTAGGTTGTGTACCGTCACACCATAATCATTGTCGGCTTCGAATTTCATTAATTTCAGACTGGAACTGACCAACAAAATGGCTGCTCCCAATACAGTATGAAATCAGGACTTAATGAGGAAAAATCACTTTCGTTTTTTCTTGTTCTTTATCCATCTCTCAAAAATGTGGGCGTATCCTGCCAGGCAGTGCCAGCCTATCTTTTTTATACGCCCACATTTTCATGTGGACGTATATTGTCGTTGCCCCTGTTCGTCCGTCCGTCCACAATTGTTTGCGAACAGTCTACAGGTCACAATTTTTATCCGATTTCAATGAAACTTTAAATATAGGTTTATCACCCTAAGATCTCGGTCCCTTTCGATATTGGCATGTATCGGACTGTAACTTCATGTGTTATGGCCCCTGATTGTACGAAAAATCACGTTTTTTAGCTTGTGAACAATGTAGAGGTCACAATTTTGAACCGATTTGGATGAAACTTGAAATGCATGTTTATAACCCAAAGATCTTGGTTCCTTTCGATATTTGCGCCCATCGGATCGTAACTTCCTGAATTATGGCCCCTGATTGTCCAAAAAATCGCCCTTTTTAGCTTGTGGTCCCTCTGGAGGTCAAAATTGTTATCCGATTTAAAAAAAAAATGTTTGATTATATCACCATTCCATGGTTATGAAGGTTGAGTTTGAATTTTGTGAAAATCGGACCAAAATTGACGGACAAAATGGCCGCCGTTTGTACGCGAATAGTGTGAAAATATGTTATATCAAGATTGTGGACCTTATAGAGGTCACAATTTTGAACCAATTTTGATGAAACTTGACATGTATGTTTATAACCCAAAGATCTTGGTTCGTTTCGATATTTGCGCCCATTGGATCATAACTTCCTGAATTATGTCCCCGGATTGTCCGAAAAATCGCTTTTGTTAGCTTTTGGTCCCTCTGGAGGTCAAAAATTATTATCGGATTTGAAAAAACGTTTGACTATATCACCGTTACATGGTAATGAAGAGAGAGTTTGAATTACGTGAAAATCGGACTAGAATTGACGGACAAAATAGCCGCCGTTTGTACACGAATAGTGTGAAAATATGTTATGTATAGGATATTAACCTACCCAAGGTTGATATGATAGAGAACACGCGGGCGCAGCCCAAGTGTTCTCTATCATATCAATCCGAGGGAGAGTAGGTTTATATCTGACATATACAACGTTCACCCTTAGATTTAATGGGCTCTTCTAAAAAAGGCAACAGTGATTGGATAATTGCTCGGTAGTTTCCGCCAAATAGCGAGAATTACCGATGTACAATGCGCGTGTTTTTGTTTACACGCCGCCATTTTGGGAAAATTGAATTGAAAGCAAGCAAGAACAAAATGGATAATTAAACGAAGTCAGACGAATAATCAATCCTTTTTGGTCATCATATTGAAGTGATTTGCCAAATGAAGGAAGGTTAGATAAAGGCTAGTGAGATCTACCAATCGACAACTCCATCAGAACACTATAAAATACAATATAAAATAACCAGGTCTGCTAAATAATAATATTAGAATCATCGTTAAATTGACTTCCAGCCACCCTGTATTTAATTGAAGAGTAGCTTATGTTAAATAATGAAAGGGTACAATAAGGTCCCGACACCTCAAATATCCACATTACCAGTTCACGGATACAGGCTTTATGTGTCACATAATTGTAAGCCAAAAAATAGAATCTCAATACATAAAAAACCTTTCCTTCCCCCGCTTTTAAAATGTTTAGCTCGCAGCGCCAATGAAGTGATTTGCCAAATGAAAGAAGGTTAGATAAAGGCTAGTGAGATCTACCAATCGACAACTCCATCAGAACACTATAAAATACAATATAAAATAACCAGGTCTGCTAAAGAAGCCACCCAAGATAACCATATAATCAACTGCTAAAGAAGCGACCCAAGATAACCATATAATCAACTGGTCTGCTCGACAGCGACCATTTCTACACTGCAATAAAAACACACCCCACTTCAGCTTAGCAACCCTCTTATATAGGCCAACAGCACGTGCACTCCAAGTTTATACAAGAGTTTGGGCAAACCATATAGGTAGTTGAGTCAAGGAAGCCCATCAAATGAGGTTGAGTTTGGGAGAGCCAAACCTACTCTGAACATTAGAAACTCGTCAAGTTACAAAATCACTACACACCTCCCAGTTTTATTAAGGCCCCCCTTTGTACCACAGGGCTGGGCTATTGCTTCCAATTATAAAGTGATTCAAAAGACGTAACTAAACGACAACTAACACAATCCCCCTTAGAGAAACAAAGTCACAACCTATTGGATTAATCTAACGCAATCAGTTGCTTAATAAGAATATTCCGGGCAAAACTCAGACACCGATTTCTGCCCATTTGGATTGAGTTTCAAGATGAAATTACAGTTAATAATTAACAAAGTCTCATCGCACAGAGCCATAATTTCAATGTCATCAAACTAAAGAACAGGGTGTCCACCGAACAAACGACTAGAAATAAAACCAAAACATCCTTTTGAAGAAAACCGTTTTGATTACTCAATCGTACATAAACCCCAGGACAGAATTCTCGAATAAACAAAAAACACTGGAAACCACGTAAACAAGAGGGGTGGCTAACTTGGTGGCACCTTCTAGACTACGATCATCCTTCGAGTGGGGGTTAGATTCTTAAATAAAAACAAATGGAGAGCGATGGCAATAAAAAGCTAAAAATATAGTTTGACTTTGTCATACGACCGACACCTACAAAACTTCGTCCTCTCACAGTAGTTGGACAACAATGTGCAAAACAGTTTCTTTCTATACTCGACGTGAAACTGTCGCTTTAAAACTTAAAAATATATAAATTTTCCGATAATAATATTATAATCATCGTTAAATTGACTTCCAGCTACCCTGTATTTTATTGAAGAGTAGCTTATGTTAAATAATGAAAGGGTACAATAAGGTCCCGACACCTCAAATATCCACATTACCAGTTCACGGATACAGGCTTTATGTGTCACATAATTGTAAGCCAAAAAATAGAATCTCAATACATAAAAAACTTTTCCTTCCCCCGCTTTTAAAATGTTTAGCTCGCAGCGCCAATGAAGTGATTTGCCAAATGAAGGAAGGTTAGATAAAGGCTAGTGAGATCTACCAATCGACAACTCCATCAGAACACTATAAAATACAATATAAAATAACCAGGTCTGCTAAAGAAGCCACCCAAGATAACCATATAATCAACTGGTCTGCTCGACAGCGACCATTTCTACACTGCAATAAAAACACACCCCACTTCAGCTTAGCAACCCTCTTATATAGGCCAACAGCACGTGCACTCCAAGTTTATACAAGAGTTTGGGCAAACCATATAGGTAGTTGAGTCAAGGAAGCCCATCAAATGAGGTTGAGTTTGGGAGAGCCAAACCTACTCTGAACGTTAGAAACTCGTCAAGTTACAAAATCACTACAATATTGACGATGAAATAGATGTGGATGCAAATATGATGAGGATCTATCCAAAGCCTGAAGAAAATTTGGATCAAAAGGCAATCTTTTTCGACATTTCTGACAATGAACCGTGATTGAAATTTAGGTATGTTCAGATAGGGATTTGGCCGACTGGTTTAAGTGGACTGTACCCAAAAATACTTTACAAAGGAACTTTTGGACGATAAATACTTTCAAGTCTTGTAGTGTGGGGAGAAATAATGTGGGCGGAAAGAAAATTCTGAAAGATATCTTAGACATGAAGTATGGATAACGGATTTAAATATGCCGATAAGTACATCGTCTATTTCGTTACTGAATGCTACAAAATGTACCATAACTTTTTTTTTATTGTCAAAAGAATAAAATTTTATTTCTGTGTTCTGTGTATTATTTCGATCATCTACATTATCAGCGGTTGATATGAGCAGAATATATCGACCTTGGATGACGTCATCAGCGGTTGATATGAACCGAATATATCAACCTCTTATGACGTCATGAGAGGTTGTTATGAGATATAACTGCTATGGACATCAAAGAAAAAAACTACTACCAGTTGTATATTTAATGATAAACTTGCAGAATAGAGATATTCATTTGGTCGTTTTTACATCCGATCCAAAGCTGCATTGACGGAGCGGATACCCCCCCCTCCCCACACACACACACATATACTCACACAACGCTATCCCCTGGATATAATTAATCGGTCTGTTGGATAGTAAAATATCATGTAAGAAAATATTTGGTCAATTTAGAACCGGTTTTTAAAACGGTATTTCAGTGTTGCCAATGGACACAATAGTCCGACAATATTCCACTTTTTATACTTTCATCTTTTAATCAACTGTTTTAAGCGATTTTACCCAGAACAAACGGTTGCCAAGCACGACCACATTTTGCAAGAGTTTGACAGAGAACAAGCTAAAAAAAAGGGGGGGGGGCGCATACATTCAGGATGTTACGGTCCGATACGGGTCAGTATCATAAATAACCTATAGAAATGATATCTTTGGGATATTATAAACATACTTTTTAAATTTCACCATAATCAGATAAAAATTGTGACCTCTAATGGCACAATTTTTCATGCAATCAGGGGCCATAATTCATGCCAATAACGAAAGGAAACGAGATCTTTGGGACATAAACCTATTTTATTTCAAGTTTCACCAAAATCAGATAAAAATTGTGACCCCTAGTAGAGTGTCCACAAGCTAATGACACAATTCTTCATAAAATCAGGGTCCATTATCCACGTTAGACTTAGATACATGCCAATATCGGAAGGAGCCGAGATCTTTGGGATATAAACCAATATATTTCGAGTTTCATCAAAATCGGATATATTGAGACCTGTACCTAAGTGTCTACAAATTGTGGATGGACAGGGGCGACGACAATATACCTCCACATGCAGGCCCGTAGCTAGCCCAAAATTGTTAGGGGGGCAAAGGCTTCTGGGGGCGCCGATGGGGCTTCTGAGGGCGTTAATGTACCTACCGTGGAAGGATCTACATGTATTGGAGGGTGGGGGCTGAACCTGGAATGCCCAAACTAATTATTTCGGGTTAGGCCTACAGACGTTTAGGGAGCCCCCACACACTCTCACACACACGCGCGAAAATTGGAAAATTCTGACGACCTGAAACGCGTTTTCTTGATATTCCAGTCCCTGAATTTAGTAGGTGGTCTGATATAGCCTTAGAAAGATGGCCGAGTCGAATTCCAATCAATCGTTTATCTTCCACGGAGATGGGGCAGCCGGCAGCAAATTTTGACTGCCGCAAACGTGTTTCCTGCTATTTCAGCCCGTGAATACAGCAACTGAAATGTGGTCAAATATAGTCTTGGGTGGCTACTATACTTCTCTCAGTGTTTCGTTTGATTAGACCGTATCCCACTTAATACTGCTGTATTGCAAGCAAATTTATGTTCCAAATAATGACTGGTCAACAGTCCGATTAACAACCAATGGTTAATTGCGTTACAATGTCATTGCGCTTAAAACAGAGCTCCAAATTGGACCAAATATTTTTATATAAAGTTACGTCATGGCTCACGACGTAACCAGTGCATAGCAGAATATTGCCGAAAATGTAATTGTGCGACAAACAAGGCTATCTAAACGGGTACAATACCTTAAATCACTGTCCAAAGTTTTAGACCAGATTAAACGAAGGACTGTCAATTTGCTGGCCAGCAGAGGCAAGGGGTGGATTTTTTGGGCCATTGCTTGGGGAACGGGGGCTTACCTGAATCCCAAACAAACGCCACATATGTGTTTTTTTTCTGGCTTTTCTAACTCTAGAGTAAAGCAACTTCCAATTTTTCAATCGTTTCGTAACCGAAATCCCACTCTATCTCGACCCGAATTCCAACCATCCGATCGGATTGTTGCAGCCATATTCAAAAATAATAATCGCTGCCCGAAATACATGTATGTGGAACAAAGTAGAGTGGCTTCAGACAAAATGTTGTAACCCATAGTCAATTTAGTACTAATTCGCGATATTCATCTAAAAGTAAAGTAAAAGTAATGTTTACTAGATTTCGGGCACTTTATTTTGCCAACCAGAAAAATTAAATTTTCTTAATTGCATTATTCAAGGTAATCTTTGGAACATCAAGTACATTTTTTTTTTTTTTTTTTTTCCCTTTACCTTTCTACCCGAGACGTCAGATTACCTATGGTGCTCTCCCCTACGACAATTTTGGAAAATAGGGTTTGCACCTGAAAATGACGGAAAATTTCAATTTTGAAGCTGAATTTGCGATATTGGCATATTATGAAATTTGGATATGAACATTATAAACATTTGAAGGAAGGAATACGAATTTAATGTAACTATAATATTGTTGAGAAAAATGAAAAGTTCGGAATCGCGTTAGAGAGAAATTTGTTCGAATTTTGAAGATTATCACGCCATTTTGGGCGCTAAATTCATTCATGGGCGCCTAACTAATCTCACTAGCATTATATTATGGGTGCTCATGATGTCGTTATTTTGGGCGCCCCTCCGAAATGTGGCAACCCACAAATCATGCCACTGGAATTTTGAAAATTATCACGCTGTTTTGGGCGCCCAATAACGTGGGCGCCTAACAAATCTCTCTAGCATTATATTATGGGCGCCCTGGGATGAGGCACCTCATAAATCATGCCGTTTGAATTTTGAAGATTATCATGCCGTTTGAATTTTCAAGATTATCACGCCGTTTTGGGCGCCATCCATTCGTGGGCGCCTAACCAATCTAACTAGCATCATATCATAGGCACCCATAATCTCGGCATTATGGACGCCCCTCCGTTATGAGGCAGCCGCAGCCCACAGATCATGCTCTTTGAATTTAGAAAATTATCACGCCGTTTTGTGCGCCAAATTAATTCACTAGCATTATATTATGGGCGCCTCTCTGGAATGAGGCACCTCCCAAATCATGCTGTTTTGCCCCTTTAAATTTAAAATTGTATAATAGTCCCTATCCATAACTTGGTGTCGATCAAGTGGACAACCAGATTTTAAAAAATAGAAATACACGCGCCTGGACTAAAGAATGTTAGTATATTATCTCTAAACAAACGTTTTGATAATCTTTTCATTGTCGATTTTCTTTTATAAAAAGCAACATTAAAAAGAGCAGTTTATATTGAAAAAAATGACCAATAAAAATATCTGGGCGTATTTCCAAAAAACAGATATCAAAACAACATCATAGGGACGAATTGTAAAAAAGCCCTGACAAAAAAGTTCCGAGAATGTCCTTATAATTAGCCTACAAAGATGGATCTTGGTCATTAAAAATTATTTTGCATTTTTACTAATTTTCATATAGACCATAAAAAATATAAACAGAAACTTCCTAGATTTAAAACGCAGTATACTTATATTCGTGACATTTGTTATGTCAATGCATTTATAGCAAATTCGTAACCATATTACCAGCTCCAAATAGACAATTAAGAATACCCGTAATAAACTATATTATGGAAAACATCTACCAGTTAATTGGGCAACATTTCGAAGTGTTCCCTCGCGACGTTATTTCATTAGCTTTATACCCTTGGGTCAATTACTCTTCACAATGTTTCATTTGGTTAGAGCTATTAATCCCACCTATCTGGATCCCAAACAACCGCGGCATATGCGTTTTTCTGCTATTCTAACCATGGGTAAAGCAACTTCCAAGTTTCCAATCTTTTTTTTAAACGAAAACCCACTCTATGCGCGACCTGAATTCCAACCATCCAATCGGATTGTTGCAGCTGCATTCACAAATTATAATCGATGCCCAAAAAATGTGTCACAAATAGAGTGGCTCCAAACAAATTGTTTTAATTCATAGTCAATCCAGAACAAATTCGTGGTATTCAATTAAAATAAAATCTCGTCGTTAGCGGCCGCCCAATGTCACTCCGTATTATGTGGCGCCCATACTGATAAGGAGACGTCGGTCGTTGGCCTCGTCTTGCGTCCAATGGGAAGAGCGCCTTTGGCGCCCATTGACAAAGCGGATTTTTCCCACAATGGCAAAGGGCGCCTTTGGCGCCGATCGGGGTGCCAAAATTTTCCAAAGGAGAGGGGACAAGGGGTAGGCATACAGCGCACATAATAATTTCTAACCTAGCTTTGGTGCCTTGAAATATCGAGCGAACAAACTGATTACAAATATATGCTCAGTTTCATTACTCTATCAGACAGAACAAAAGTCTAAGAAATTGCTTAGCTCTGTTTAGCTTTCGTAGCTGGAAATGTTAATAATTAAACTCAGTCAAGATATCCACCTTATGAACATCAAAATTAAGTTTAAACATTCTAGCTTGATTAAAAGCAGATTTGTTATGTTCCAGCGTCTTGACCAAGCAAATTGCTTATCGTTCCTTAGCCTAAGTCACTCACAACACTAAAACACATTCACCAAATAAGTGGATGGGAAAAACAGCTTGCAACAAATTGTCGTACAGGTTGTACGATACGTACTATAGAACTGTACATGTTGGTACGATAATATGTATGGAAGAGTGGGGGAGAGACAAGAGAGGGAGAGAGAAAGAGAGAGAGAGATGGGGTTTAACGTCCACTTGACACAACTAGGTCATTTTGGGACAAAGGGGAGACAAGCGTTTCCGACAGTAATTTGCGCTTTGTTGTAAAATGATAATGGTACACGGGGTGATTCATATTTAAATTCAGGGCACTCACACAGGGTGTAGCATTCTGAACATCTGAGACCCCCTTACCTGGAGAGTAGCTGAGTTACAGTCAATGGCCATGATATCCATATCACGTGATCTACACATCACAGGTCATGACATCGAGGTACATGGGTCATGAGGTCAACAATACGTAAACAGTAGGTTTATCTTCAGCATTGTTTCCTTTGGACCAATAGGACTATATAACCAGGTGCGGATCCAGGATTTTTTGCAGGGGGGGGGGGGGGGTCCAGGTTTTATAATTGCCACCGCCACCATTACCGGGCGGTTTAGGGGCCCTCCCGCAGAAAAATTTGGTAAATCAGATTCAATTTGGTGCATTCTGACGTATTTCCGGAAGGTAAATTCCAAAATTACAGGTCTAAAAATCGCCAATAAAATCATATAAAAAATTTTCAAGCCTGAGCAAGGGGGGAGGGGGGGGGGGTCGCATACATACAAATTGAGCTTTTTCAAGAGAAATCATTTTTATACTGATATAGGATCACTTTGTGGTGTAATTTTATTGATGCAAGGCATTATTTTTTTTTTATGTAGCTGAGCAGGGGGGGGGGGGGAGGGTTGCCCCCCCCCCCCCCAAAAAAAAAAAAAAAAAAAAAAAAAATCTCTGGATCCGCTCCTGCAGTCCCAACATGTTCTCACTTCTTCCAATGATTTTTTTCACAAAAATAACACCTACAACTCCTAGAATTGACGTCGTCATCAATGACAGCATCTGCGAATGGTTGTTCCTAGAGGCTGCCATCTTGGCACTATTTTGCGCGTCGGTCGTGTCTATTCAAGATATACACAATCAATTCTATTGATGGTTTTAGCGTGGGGATTGACTAATAGTTAATTTATTTCAGATCTAAAACAAATATTTTAAATTTGAATGCAAATTTTAAAAATAGTTAAATTCTGGATGGGATTACTGAGCAAAATGGCCATTCACTGTTTATATGCAGAAAAAAGTTAGGGACCAATTAATTTTCGTAGGAAACACAAAACATAACGCTAACGCTACAATATACGTCCACATTCCTGCTTTGATTGATATGGTACTTTGTCAAGAAGGCTAGGCGTTTGGTTTGTTTAGCGTTGAGGGTCGTGCACCGACATTAATAGTTGCCGTCCTTAGAGTATAAGGAATAACTATACCAAGATAATCCATTCAGAATTGTGCCTTCCTAACACTAAAGGCAAAAATTGGGCGTGGCTCTTCCCCTGGGGGTCGGGACATTCATCAAAATCAACAGTGGACGCCCTCGGGCTATAAGGAATACATAAACCAAGTACCAAGCTGATTCATTCAGAATTGCGGCCTGTAAAAGTTTAAAGACGATCCATTAAGAATCGTGGCCTCTAGACAACACACATAGACACAAAGTAAAAATGGGCATGGCTCTGTCCCTGGGGGTTAGGAAATCACCAAAAACAATAGGGGTCATCTTTAGGGTATAAGGAATAGGTTTGTAAAGTTTTAAAAGGATCTGTTAAGAATTGCATCTTGTAGGCGAACACAAGACACAAAAGCATTGGGCGTGGCTCATGCACCAAAAATAATAGTGGTCAGCCTTAGGGTATAAGGAATAAGTATAAAAAAAAAGTTTTCAAGACGATCGATTAAGAATTGTGGGCTGTAGGTGACACAGACAAAAAAAAAAATGGGCGTGGCACTGTCCCTTGGGGTTGGGCATGCACCAAAAACAGTAGGGATCTTCCTTAAGGTACTAAGAATAAGTATTCAAAGTTTCAAGATGATACATTAAGAAATGCAGCCTGTAGACGACAGACAAACAAATACAAGAAATGGGTGTTGCTGTCCCACGGGGGTCGGGCATGCACCCAAAACAAAAGGGGGTCATCCTTAGGGTATAAGGAATAAGTATTTTAATTTTCAAGATGACCGATTAAGAATTGTGGCCTGTAGGCGACACACAAAAAGAAAATGGGCGTGACTCTGCCCCTGGGGGTTGGGCATGCACCCCAAATGATAGAAATGTTCCTTAGGGTACAAAGAATAATCATTCAAAGTTTCAAGATGATACGTTAAAAAATGTGGCTTGTAGACGACAAACAAATGAATACAAGGAATGGGCGTGGCCCTGCCATTGGGGGTCGGGCATGCACCAAAAAACAATACGGATCATCCTTAGGGTAAGTATACAAAGTTTTAAGAAAATCCAGTTAGAATTGCGGCTTCTAGGCGACACAGAGACACACAAAAAGAAAATGGGCGTGGCTCTGCCCCTGGGGGTTGGGCATGCACCCCAAACGATAGGGATCATCCTTAGAGTATAAAGAGTAAGTATACAAAGTTTTAAAGAAAATCCAATAAGAATTGCGGCCTGTAGGCGACACAAAGACACACGATAAGAAAATGGGTGTGGCTCTGCCCCAGGGGGTTGGGCATGCACCCCAAATGATAGGGATGTTCCTTAGGGTACAAAGAATGTGTATGCTAATTTTCAAAATTATAAGTTAAGAAATGTGGCCTGTAGACGACAAACAAATACATACTAGAAATGGGCGTGGCTCTGTCCCTGGGGGGCGGGCATGTACCAAAAACAATAGAGATCTTTCTTAGGGTATAAGGAATACGTATACCAATTTGAAGAAAATCCAGTAAGAATTGCGCCCTGTAGGCGACACAAAGACACGCGAAAAGAAAATGGGCGTGGCTCTGCCCCTGGGGGTGGGGCATACACCCCAAACGAAAGGGATGTTCCTTAGGTTACAAAGAATGTGTATGCAAAGTTTCAAGATTATAAGTTAAGAAATGTGGCCTGTAAACGACAAACAAACAAATACTAGAAATGGGCGTGGCTCGGCCCCTGGGGGTCGGGCATGCCCCAAAAACAATAGGGATCTTCCTTGGGGTATAAAGAATAAGTATACCAAGTTTGAAGAAAATCCATGAAGAATTGCGCCCTGTAGGCGAACCACAGACACACACACACACACACATACACACACACATACACACACACACACACACACAGACAGGGGCGACGGCATAATACGTTCACATTATGAATGTGGACGTATAAAAATATGAATCCTAGAAATTCCTAAATAGCAAAAGGCACAACTACTGTACATCTAATAGGTTTCAAAAAGATATCTTTATGAGGTCCGGAAACAAAATTATACACCAAAAACTAAGTCCAACTTGTTTCCATGGAAACACAAAAAATGTAAATCCCAGAAATTCCTATAAAATAGCAAAAGGCACAACTACTTATCTTGGACGGGTACCAGTCAAGTCTTCCACAAGTAAAGTCGTCCACAGTGGAGTCGTCCACAAGTAAGAATTAGAGTCGTACACAACTCGTTGATTATTTTGTTATTTGATATCAGAACGAATCACCGATGATTTGTAATAAAGTTAATCGTTTTAATTGTTTGTATGATCGTATGATCATTGTTTTGTTGTTCACCGATGGTTTTTTTTTTAATGAATTTTGACTGTCTGATTAGTAATGACGATGTTTTTGTAAAAAAGTTAATCAATATGTTTGTATGATCGTATGATCATTGTTTTGTTGGTTACCGATGTTTTGTTAAGGGGAAAGTGGGGTAAAAGGGGCCCTTTAACTTCAAATGTTCGCTGCTTTGGTCGAATGAAATAGGATATATGAATATATGTAATTCTGTGTCCTGTTGTAATATCAGGAGCACTTTTCGAGCTACGATGGTTTTATTGCAAAATAATGATTAATTTTGAAGTTTTGCATAAATAAAGAATAATGTGTCAGGGGTCCGTTTTACCCATTACATGGGGTAAAACGATCCCCTCTACAGGGAAAGAAGCCCCACCCCACCCCCGGTACCCTTCTTACCCCATGTTCTAGGCTATCTATACTAATGTTATTAATACATAAAAGAAATGGAAATTGACGAAGAGTACTGACGCGGGCCCGTAGCCAACTTGTATAAAAAAAAAAAAAAAAAAAATTGGCGGGGGGGTGGGGGCTACAGAATGTTTTGGAGGGGCTGAGCATGTGGCCGACTAAGAACTCACCTAAGAAATCGTCATTTTTGGCCAAATATTTGGGGGGGGGGGGCTAATTCGATTTTGATTTTTTTTTTTGCGGGGCCCGCTCCCCATCCCCTCCCCCTCGTGGCTACGGGCCCGTTGACGAGGTTTACCATGTGAAAAGTTAGCTAAATTTTGCTAAAAAGTAAAATGCAAATCCTTTTCGATACGTGTAAACTGCATGGACTTCCAGTCACTATCTCTTCAAAAACTTTGTTGAAGAAACTGAATGAACGGCATCTAGTATCTGAAATTGGCTATTTGAGGATAACTACATGACCTAAATCCGTCAAAGACGATGTGTCAAATCTGACAATGGGCGATTCCGATTTCAAAATTTCATTGTCTACGAACTCAGAAACTCAATAAAATCTACTGTTTATAAGAATATAAGCTATAGTCTAGTCTGTGACAATGAAACCTTGTTAAAATTAGCACTTGCTAAGCGTTGTTAAAATAATGACTTATATCGATAGAACAGCAGCTAAAACGTATAAAATTATATATTATTACATATGTTTATCGTTACACTGTAAATATCCGGTAATCCCTGCAATATGTGGCCGCCATCTTGGATTATAAAGGGTAAAGTCTACTGGAAAGTAAATAATATTGACTTATATCGGAAGAGGATCAGCAAAAACCTATACAGTGATACGCTATATTTATCGTTATTCTATAAATATCCGATAATCCCTGCAAGGTATGGTCGTCTTCTTGGATTTTGGCCGCCATATTGGATTCCAGATGATTTTGTGTGACGTCTTATCATTTATATCGTTGAAAATCCCATTACTGTTCTATACACAAGAAAATAAATCGCACTGATTCTAAGTAATAGCTTCAAAGAATGATTTTTTGCTTATTTTGCTCTCATTTTGGTGGCCATTTTGAAAATGTGCCGAATATCTATCGAAAAAATGGTTGGATAACAAAAAATCTTCTATTTTGGTGTTTTTCAATTAATTTGGCCTAAAAATAGTAGCATACGAAAAAGTGCATTATTGTTCCAACCCTAATTCTAGGCATCTGAACACCAGGGGAAAAACCAGTAAAAACTGTGATGTACTTACGAATAGACTCGAAAGGAAAAAAAATATAAATTCAGTATTAGAGACACTGTGCACTGCCTAATTTAAAAAAAAAATAGTCTAAGCTATTTAAATACAGGTCAACGTATAACAGAAGTAAAGGGGTGGGGTATAAATCCCAGAAATTCCTAAATGGCAAAATACACAACAACTGTAATAGGTTGATGTGTGTACAAATTTTCAGAAATATATCTCGAACGTTTGGTGAGATATGCCCCAAATTTATACACCAAAAACTAAGTCAAATTTGTTTCCATGGAAACACAAAAAATATAAATCCTAGAATTCCCAAATAACTAAATGCACAACTACTGTAATAGGTCAATGCAGTGTCGGACAGGGCCCACCTCTCCACCTAAGCCTATAAAGAAAAAAGCAGTAAGAAAAAAGAAAAAAAGAGAAAGAAAGGAGAGGGAGGAAAGGGGGAAGGAGGGGACAGGACAGGAGAAAGAAAAGATAGGAAGCTTTGGTCTGAAATGCTTGGAAAATGTGTTTGCGGTTGGCAATTTTCTAATTTTTCCAGGGTGAGAACCCTCACAGACCCGCTCGAGCGCTTGTGTGAGCCTTCGTGACTGAGTTAATGTGTGTACAAAGTTTCAGACAGATACATGTATCTCGAACGGTTTTTGAGATATGATCCGGAAACAGGCGGACGGGACAGGTCAGGGCGGATCCAGGATTTTCAGAAAGGGGAGGGGGGTGCGAAGCCTGGCCCGTGATTTTTGAGTGGAAAAAATGCACACAAGGACTAATTTTATACTAGTACTGTAAATTACGATTTCCAACCTTAACTTTTTTTGTTCTCCTTTCCTGCGAAAATATATGGAGCTAAAAACTGTTCGCCACCTCAAAAAATAGAGGGGGCCTGCGCCGGGTGCGCCTCCTCTGGGTCCGCACCTGATGGTGTATATTCAGATTGAGAAACAAATTTGATGTACAATTTTGTTTCCGGGGCATATTTCATAAACCATGCAGGATATCTTCGTGAAATTTTGTACATACATAGACCTATTAGGCTAGGCTACTGTAGTTGCGCCTCTTAAAAAGCTCATGCAATTATTCGACATTAATATTAAAAAACATTTTTTTTTTCCAAATTTGACAAAACGGTAATATCTCGGTACCGGTACCTACATGGCATTTATAAATTTAAAATCGTAACGTGTTTCTATCAAAAATGTAATTCAAAATGCAATTTCCAAGCGATTTTGCGAGTTATGTCCCTTAGATAAATACCTTCCAAACTTGACACAGAAACGTTATGATTTTAAATTTAAAATGCCAATATAGCACAGGCGCGGCTCCAGGATTTTTTTGCAGGGGGGGGGGGGTCTAGGGTTGATAATTGCGCTCAACCGATTAACGGGGGGTTTGGGGCCCTCCCCCTGAAAAATTTGGTAAATTAGTTTCAATTTGGTTCATTCTGGCGTATTTCCGGAAGGTAAATTCCAAAATTACAGATCTAAATCGCCAATAAAATCGCATAAAAAATTTTCAAGTCTGAGCAGGGGGTGGACCCCCCCCCCCCCCCTGGATCCGCGTCTGTAGCATAATCAACAATTAGCCTATATCGGTATAAATTATTAATAGGAGTGTGGTGAGTTTGGAGGCCTACAGCGTCCAAACTTTCTTGAAAGAGACAATATTTGGAAAAAGAATGGTAGACCTGTATTTTATCAAAGATATAGGCCTTGTATATAAATATATATAAAATTAAAATGCCATTTCTATATCAATTATGGTATTGGTATTAGGGATTAAGACTAGAGGTGTCAGGCGCGGATCCAGAGGGGGGGGCAGGGGGTCCGGACCCCCCCCCCCCCCCTGCTCAGACTTGAAAAATTTTTATGCGATTTTATTGGCGACTTTTAAACCTGTAATTTTGGAATTTACCTTCCGGAAATACGTCAGAATGCACCAAATTGAATCTAATTTACCAAATTTTTCTGGGGGAGGGGCCCCAAACCCCAACCCCTCCGTTAATTGGTTGAGTGCCTTTTATCCAACCTCGACCCCCCCCCTGCAAAAAATCCTGGATCCGCGCCTGGGTGTACATGTATATATTATGGGCCGAGTCTATATTAAATAGTAAGTGCAGGAGGACCGCACTACACGAAAAACAAAAGCCTATAATAGTGCCTATAGAGATTAACCTGCGGAAAATATCAAATCAGTGATGGATCCGGGGGCCAGCTGTAATTTTAAGCGTCCACTGCGTAAGATATTGATAAGCTGTTAATCAGCAGTTTCCACAATAGAACCAACGGAAAAATGGCTTTGATTTATTATTTACGATGACATATATTGAGATGAGTGTCCCATACATGTAGATAGGGGCTTCACGAAAAGGGACAGAATTGATCGTATCTGACTCACACTAGTTTACGACTTGGGCCGAATACTACCACACGTTCGCGCATGCGTGCGGTTGTAATAGAAAGCGAGCAGACTGAAATGATTCTGGCAGCTTTGTCATGTGTTGTCAACAGTAAACAGCACAATTAATGCTAAAACTTACCGTTACTTAATTGTGTGAATAACATTCGTGGATTATATGAAAGTTATTGGAGTAACAAACTCAAGTTTATTAAGTTGTGTTCGTTTACAAATGAGTTGCTCCACTGCGAACTCGTAAGAAAACAATTCCCAGTTTGAACTCATTTGTTGTTGTTTTCCAGAGTTACATTTCCATTTCACAAGTGGCATAAAATGATGACAACTTCTGTTCTATTGTTTATTGCCGTTTAAATTACGTCTGATTGCTTATTGGTTAGTAAGGGTCTGTCTGTATGTATTCCTATTGTGTAATGTGTTTTAGATCACTTAGAGTGATGCCAATACGAAATGCAACAACAATTTTAGTGACAATTTGTTTAGTAGCAGTTCTCGGATGCATGCATTTAATAACTGAGGTAACACGACTGGATGATGCCAGGGTTAAATTGGGTGAGTATCTATATTTCAGGTCATTTAAAGTATAAACAATTTATAGCTTAAGACTAAGACTGTGTGAATAAACTATTTTACTGAGAAATGGGTTCTTAGTTAGACTTAGTCGTAATAATTTACATACATGTACATGTACGTACAGGAGTACAGGTATAATAAATAATACTTTAGCCTATCATACCAGTAATCTTTTAATCTCTTTTTTTTTATAATACTTTTGAAATAAAGGTTTACTCTGTGTCTTCAATATAAATCAAAACACAAATCACACAAAAATTGGGGATAGCCTATTAACACTAACATGATCCTGAAAAGGCAGTTTGAACAAATAAACTTGTGTGTTGCATGTATCATTAGTAGCTAAGTCTCTAACTCAATATCATCAAAAATCTTCAACATTGAAAACAGGAATTATTTGTCAATTTAAATCAACATTGGTGGTGTGATCTTACCGGAAAAAGATGGGCTTCTGATATCCAATATTTAAGACAAAATATGCATTTTACCATTGGTACACGAATGATGTACCATAATGCGTTTCAGCCCGTTTTAACAAGAGACTCGAGGGACAAGGCTAAACACATTGCACCAAATCAAATGGTGTATGTTAGAGACTGGAATAACCAAACGCTATAAATTTGTGCTTGATTTAGACGGCTGGCTTATTTCGCTGAACATAACTGATTTGAAATTAAAGTAAAAACAGAAACCATTGAATGTAAATCAGTTTATATACATTCATATGATTCATTCATATTACAGTATTATATGCGTTGCAACCCACTTGTGTCAATTTCTAGGTCCCAAAAGTTAGCGATTTAGCTCCTTTAAATTTATCTTTTATCCTCGTTGAGCAAAGATCTGACTTGCTCTGAAAATTTTAAAAGAAAAACGTGCCGGATCAAAGTTTCCAAACGATTTTCTCTGACTTATGCAAGGTTTACTGTATTTGTAATTACCAGCAAAGTTCTAATTCTAAAATTTTAAAGATCCGTGATATAAGATTTACATAAAGAGCTTGTCATTCCTGCTATACTATACTATTCAAAAAAAGTAGGGGATATTTGATTTATGGGACATAATACTAAAATATGCAAATGACTACGAAAAAAGTCACTATAGAACCTAACAGAAGAAACATTTCCAGTTACATCTGACGCCCAAACGCACCAATAGCTACCACATGGAATGCAGGTGATGCTTGGGATCATCATGGGGGTCCAACCCAAGATTTGCATGACTCTGACTTTGAATGTTACAGTCATTGTGGCATTGAATTCCAGGGTGGAAACATCAGTTTAATTGTTTTAGTGACCAGAAAACAAATTTTGATATGCGTCAGCTTACCCAAAATGAAAGGTTACGTGCCCTTGAAATGCTACAGATCGGCACAACACAGGCGGTTGTGGCGCGGACGATGAATGTTTATCAGTCTGTCATAAGCAGGCTATGGTCCAGATACCGTGATACACAATCTGTACAGGACAGACCACGCTCAGGTCGACCAAGGGCGACAACTCAAGCCCAGGATCGATTTATCCGTACCTTGGCCTTGAGAAATCGTGTCATCACCGTAAATCAGATCAGCGCTCGTCTTCAAACAGACACTGGTGTGAGAGTGAGTGGCCAGACGATTCGGAATCGACTGCATAGGGGTCACCTTCGCGCCCGACGCCCTCACGTGATCCCTTGTTTGAGAGATTATCACATTTCAGGCAAGACGTCATTGGTGTAGGGATCGTCAACACTGGGATAATCGACGCTGGAGCAATGTGATGTTTTCAGATGAGTCAAGGTTCACTGTTGATTTTTTGGACAGACGTAGGAGGGTGTGGCATCGTCGAAACGAGCGCTTCCAAGACGTTAACGTCATCAGACATGATCGATTTGGGGTGGTTCTGTTATGGTGTGGGGAGGCATCACTGTTGCTGGAAGAACGGCTTTACATGTTGTTGCAGGTCGTGTAACAGGCCAGTACTAGGTGGACAACATCTTGGCAGTCCATGTTGTGCTGTTCGCACGACGTCATGGCCGCCGTTTCATCTTCCAGGATGACAACGCAAGATGTCACAGGGCCAGGATCGTTACAGGTTACCTCCAACAACAGAACATCGCAACATTACCTTGGCCAGCACTGAGTCCCGACCTCTCCCCCATCGAGCATGTCTGGGACATGCTTGGACAGAGGTTACGTCAACGTCAACAACGTCCTGCCAATGTCCAAGAACTTGCTGCTGCGTTGCAACAGGAATGGGACAATCTGGACCAAAATGACCTTAGACGTCTCATTAGGAGTATGCCACGTCGGATCAATGCTTGTTTGGCAAACAGAGGAGGATTTACCCAAAACTGACTTTGTTGTGATGCTGTGATAACTTTGCTGTTTGACCCCGGGTATCATTTTAGCCTTATAATGGTCAGTCTGTGCCTTACTTAGTCTAACGATCATTTGGAATAAATCGATGAATGTGAACTTCATTTCATTTTGTCATTTGTTTGTTCGTCAGTTTCATTAGGTGACTTTAATAACACTTAAAAATCAAATATCCCCTACTTTTTTTGAATAGTATAGTTCAAAAAAAGATAATGAAACAAAAATATATATTGAACATTTCATTTCAAATTACTTGATTCTGGATGAAGTTGACTGTTTCAAGATGTAGAAAAGATATTTAATTATTGTAGCAACAGTACATGACAACCAAGACTAAGTCTCGAATTTCTATTTTATCATTAAATTTTTAAATTTTGCAAGTGTCCAAATCCATTTAAATTCTGGCTATTCGATGATCTAGAGAATTGATTACAAACTTGTCATGTGAAGAATGTCTAGATAATAATTTTATTATATAAGATATGTAAACCAGTTAGTGCAATTAGCATAATTAGCTCCGACATTTATAATGCATTTTTAAATTTCTATTTTCAAAAGAAATTACGAATTACACAAACTCAACATGTACATGATGTACAGTACTATGTGATAGTCTCTAGTTTCAGTTTTTTAACTGGTGGGTTTTGTAGTGATATGTTTGCATGATAGAGTCAACAACCCTGCATTACATGTAACTTGCTTGTTTAAAGTGAGACAGTAAACACATTATGTTGCACGCAAACCTTTTCCTATCACTATCAATAACGATACTTTTTATAGACCATAACAACACCCATACATTGCCAGTTTGTCCTAACTTTGAAAAGTACTTGGTAAATGTATATATATATTTTTATTATAAAGGAAATAAAATTGTTGTCAATTGTGCTTCAAAAAACATGAGGTATTTCATACCTGCAAGATTACTAGTAATAGGATCAACTCTACATCAGGGTATGCAATACAGTACAATATGCCTGTATGTAATATTTAAATCAGTTGTCGCCAGGTTACAAGATGCTATATATAATGCGATCTGAGATGAATGCAGGTTATACTATAGACCTTGACCTTGTGAAGACTGAAGATTGGCCACAATGTAAGAAGTCTGATTCGAAGTTGGTGTAGTCATTGAAATCAAACATCAGCATTAATTATTGTACAGTCCTAATGTAATATGTTCGTACATGTACATGTAGTTCACTGTACATTAACATCTGAAATGGTCCTATTGCTACATGTACATGTATATGAAACAACATTCAGCCTTGCAGCTAGTAGTAGTTTCAGTTGACAGTAACTATATCATAACATTGTCTTCATCAGCATGTAACTGCTCTTTTTAATTTAAAACCATCAGATGACTGATATGAGAGGAGTACAGACTCTGTAAATTGTTTTTATTAGTTGAAGCTGGCAGACAGTATGACTCAACTGGACTGTAGCTTGTTGATTATAATGGTAGCACAAGACATCCACAGTATCTCTCTCCTCGCCTCTATCTTTGTGGGTAATTGATACTGGGACTAGTGGTACATTTAATATCAAGATGTAGATGCTTATTAAGAAATTTTCAGGTCAGTATAGACCCCAGTTCCACTGATTTCTGTCTGCTCATTCTGAAATTAAAGAAAAATAAGAGGTGGTTTCTTTCTTTCATTGTATAAATGTAGGTCCAGTCATTAAGTCAATAAAATTAATAAAGTTTGATCAAATTATCATTGATCTATCTCTTTATTGATCACAGTGTCTTATTGATACTAATTGTAATGATATATTGATATTGATGGTACCGATCAGTGTGCTACATGTAAATTGACTTGACTATACCCAGCACAAATAAGTACTAATAATTGATTTCGAGACAAATTTATGGGAAACTCGCTGCTGACTTACCTTAAGAAATTAAATCAGAACTGCCTTCAGTAGAACACCAAGTTTAACAGCTGATGGGACTTGACGTGGAACACATGATGAATTTTTAACCTGATGCATTTTATATTCTTTCTATTTAAATTTACAGTAATTTATTTTGAACACTGTTGGATAGAAACAATGCATGTATCTTATTAATCTTAAGATTAAAAGTGTCAAAATCCAATAACATTTTGAGAGTTCTTTTTTTTGTACTGCATACCATAAAGGCCAAGAACTCGCTGTAACCGACTGTTTGATTGCCTAACCCCTCACGTCAACCAAGCTGTCATATAAACAAGTAAAACGAAATTGTGAACTATAATAAATGAAACGAAATATGATCAGAGATTAGTTTGGATATAAATATACATGTGTAGGAGCAATTAGAAGGTGTTTTATTTCTCAATAAAAGTGATTGATATTCTTTCTAACACCTTTGAAATGTTACATGTTAAACAGTAAGTGTACATGTACATGTAATGGTGTGTCATCTTAATGTTTGTCTCTTTTTTGGTCTATAAGACTATAAGCTTATAATATACTGTATCTACCATTTCATGGGATTGTTGACCTAACTCTTGTCCTGGTTATTATATGCTACATGTATTTGGTAAATCACTTAATCTTCATACCATACAGGGTATACTGTTAGGATGGTAAAGTCTATTCAGTGTTTCGCTGCAATCCCAAAACATTGAAGTGACATTCTGTCCTACGACCTAAATGTACAGCAAAGCCTGGGTTCTTTATCTATTTATAAGACCAAGTTTTCTGTGGTCTTAAATATATTATATTCTTGTAATAAATACATTTATAACAAACAACTCTTAAAACTTTAATCTTTAGAAGATTGTGGCATTTTAGTCAACCCGCTCCCAATAATTTTGTTCTACTTTATTGTTTATGCAAGCGGCTGTGGTTTCGAGCCCTGGTGTGAGCGTATATGGCATGGAGATAGGGGCGCCTTCTCAACCTCATGGGTTTCCTCGGGGCACTCCGGTTTCCTCCCACTGAAATAAAATTAAACCATACATTTGTACGTTAAACCCCATTTCTCTCTCTCTCTTGTTTATGCAATATAATTAATTAAAGTAATAATCTTTATTTCATTGTCTCAAATGATTCTATCTACATGTACCCTACATACATGTAAGATCTAACACTATGGTATTACGGTGTGGTCCCTACGGCTGAAGATGGCTGAATGTTGCACATGATTTTAGTGGGTTTATACATAGATCCATAATAACAGCAGCATTTTAGTAGATAACTAATAATAACACAACATGATGATAAGGGTTGTATTAGATGTAAAATTCAATTTGGTTAAAATAGAACAATTAAAGGGCATATAGTATAGCGCTATTCTTCTGAAATAAAATAAGAGGAAAATGGGTCTAAAAGCATACATGTGTTAATGTAAGTATAAGCTTACAATGTACATGTACATTTGTATAAAGTGATTTGAAACAAATAACATATATCATATAATTTCTAATACAATTATGTTTAATACAATGAAATATGTGCACTGTCCAAATGTAACAACAGTCGTTTACGCCTGCTTAGTCCATTCTGCATGCTTTTTTAATTATTATTTTATTGTTTGTGAAATAGCCATTACTAATTACTTGTGCTGTGTCTTCTAGGATAGTTTTGTTTTTTCATTACAAATGGCTTCAGTACATGACTCAGGTACTGATTTTAGCATTATTGTGTCATTAATATTGGATATCAGGAGCGTATATTTTCAGGGCAAGATACATGTAATATTGATTGAATAAACGTATATTGAATTTCAATTTGTGTTTTTAATTTAAAATGTTATGGAAAATATTTAGTTGGGGGTTTAGCTCCTTTAACATACAGAACATAAAGCTACATGTACATGTATTGAAAAACATTTGATTTTAATTGAATTTACGAATTATTTTGATTTGATGCATCATTTGCCTGGCATTGTGTCAAACTGCCAAAAAGCGGTCTTCATAGTATATGTTTTCAATACTGTACAGTGTACACTATCACTGATACATGTAGATAGAAAGATGTACGTACATGTACATCATGTTTGTAGCTACTGACATCCCAGTATTGGATTTAACCATAGTGTATCAGTCTGTATAGGAACCATACCTTTGCTCTGTACATTAAATACACTGTAATACATTGATAGATGAAGTACTAGATAAAACTATTTTGTTAATGGCTTGACTTTGGCAGTAGGCCATGCGGTTTATAGTAAGAATAAAGTAGCCAAGATAATGTAATGTTTCATGTTGATTAGCTACTGCTAAGGGTATTGCAATACGAAGTAAATACCAGTACTATCCTGTAAGTGACATTGTCATGTATAAATTCTTGTGTGGTAGTAATTTTTAAATAGCCACAGCAGTGTCATTTTCTAAAATCAGACATTAAGATAGTGTACATGTACCTACCATTAGATTTAAGCATATTAAAAAATTATTTACCAGAATGTTGTGAAAATGGTAATCAGAACAAAGATAATTTATCTTAAATTTGTTTAAGCTAGAAAAGATATTTCAAATGATACACAATACAACCAGGGCTTGTAGTTGAAAATACGGGGCCCAAATTGGGAGGCCAGAAGTTTCAGGATATGAAAAGAAAGTCACACATGGCAGTCCTGCTGCCAGATTGCCACGACCCTGATACTATACAAACAAAAACTGGTTCCTTCCAGTATAAAATCTAATTAAGATGGATACATATATTTTATTTCATTAGGCATTGTGTTTTTGTAAGTAATAAATTTGTTAGTGTTAATATTGGTGTACATACCAACTTACAATGTTATTTAACTATGGAGTGTAGAGAAAAATTATGGCTATTAATGTCAGGATGTAAAAAGAGTTATTAATAGCAATATAAAGCCACATGTAATACTAAATCATAGAATATTTATATTAAACTTGTATGGTGTGCACAAATTTTCCATTTATAAATGAATAGTAACTGTATTGTTTTTTTTATATAATTAGATTCATTGTTCATTTACATTGTATTAGTAATTTAGTAACTGTATAAATATTATTCATGAATTAGAGGATTAATTGTTCATTTAAATCATGGTTTTAATTTTATTTTATCTGTAGGCCCGCTCCCAGTTTATTTGATGCATTAGAAACACTTGAGTAGTTATTATCATTTTAAACTTCAGTAGAAGTTTATATATGTACTACATTACATAATCCTTGCCACTGTTTGACATTGTAAGCCATAATTTAGTAATACAAATAAGTAATATACACTGTATCCTGTGTTGTCATTGAATCACTGGTTACTAATGTTGTCTCTGGATAATCAAAGATTTCATAATAAAGTAACTATTGGGAAACAAAAATAAAAATAATAGGAGTGCCCAATTCTAGATTTGTCGTTGATTCCATAAAGTAGTTAGGTTTTAAAATGTGGTAACTAACACTTCAATCTAAACGATCAGTTCAAATCTCTGCACAACCCTGGTAAGCGAGCTACCGACCCCGGTAAGAAATTCGCAAACCCAACCAAGAAGGCAACCCTGGTAACTCCGCCAAGTTGTCAAGTTTTTGTACAACCCCGGTAAGCGAGTTGCCAACCTCAGTAACAATTTGCAAGCCCCGCCAAGAGGGCCAACCCAAGTAACCCCGCCAGTTAGTAACCATGGAAACCCCAATGGGGTTTTGAAATAGTATGAATATAAATCAATCTGAAGAGTTCTGTACGAACAAAACTAGTTACCGACACTCGGGATAACAACATGTAGGTCTACATGTATATTATTAACTTCATAACAGAACAAAATATAGTGCTTTATAAAAAAAAACTTCCCCCCACCCAGTAGAATTCATGGGTAAAATTGTATTCAGTTCTTATCACTGACAAAGATGGAAATTGCAATTTTATTCTATGATTATCATTAATTGATTTGCCAAAGAAGAAAGATTGAGAGTTTTATTCAATAGCTTCAATTAACAAGGATATTAACCCGGCATTGTACATGAACATTGTTGAGAGGGCCTTAAGCGGGGCTTATGTCGACTTTGCAACCCAAAGCAACTAGTTGCAGTCAGTTGCAAGAGTGCTTATGTCGATCATATCAGCAACTGAGGACAACTGGGAGCAACTGAATTCGGAGCGCTTATGTCGACTCAGGACTGATAGTGATCCCACTTAACATATGACTGTTTATTTATTCATCACGTGATCATTAAAATGGCAAATAACTTAAAAGAAGCAACACAAAGGCATGGTCGGCCTTACTACAATTCTAATAGTAAATTATTGTCGACATCAACATTTGAAAAGTGGGTGACACATGTCTTATATCACGTGATGTTATTTCCATGGAAACGAGTTGACTCCAGTTGCAAGAATGCTCATGTCGACTGCAAATAGTTGCCGCTAGTTGCAGAAAGTTGAACATATGCAACTGCCTGCAACTGACTACAACTAGTTGTAAGAGGCGCTCAGGTCGACTTTTTTCAGTTGCTCTCAGTTGCCGAAACGCCAATTGCTTTCAGTTGCAAGGTTGACATAAGCCCCCCATAAGCGATAGTAATTTTCACAGGTTGAAATATTCCATATTGGTTAAACAAACTGAATCATTCATACATGTAGAAACAAAATAATTACATACTGTACATTAACTGTGTAATTGAGGATTAATAGGTCTCTCATAACTTTTATATTATTCACTTAGGTATTCTCCAAGAGAAAAAGAGAGTGAGGAATGGAATTTAACCTATAGTATTTTTATTTCAATATTTAACTTTGAGGGAAGGCACGCCTGGAAATAAGGCACCTGTCACAGACATTGTCAGGCACAGATTCAGGTTCTGTCCGGCACAAAACCTCTGGTGCTTGTCATTTTGTCCGGCACCCGTTTGTCTTTTTTTATTGATAACATTTATACATCATTGTCTGGCACTTAATTGAAAATGTCAGGTACTATTTCATTAGTGTGTGACATTTTATTAGGTACCCTACTAACTGTTATTTCCAGGGCTGAGGGCAGGAAACTTTAGCATGAGAGCCTTAAATATTGGATATCAGAAGTCCATCTTTTCGCGGTGAGATCACAACATCGGTGTTGGTTTAAATTTACAAATAATTTGTGTTTTCAATGTCCAAAACTTTAGATGATATTGAGTTAGAGACTTAGCTTCTTTAAGTATACGTAGTCAGGATAGTAGGATAGTAGTCCAATTAACTTGTTATAGCAGATCAGATGTACATGGCATTAACATGTATTTAAACTGTTGGTAAAACGTATCTCAGATTACGTAATGTATTATGTAACATGTAATACATACAAGTAATAAAGATCAAGCACTGTTTGTACCTGTTGATAGAGTTAGATATAGCCTGGGGCTGTTCTGTCTTTATTTCATTAACTCCAGACTTTATTAAATAGGTTGACCCACAAGACTCAATTAACATATTGCTGTGTACCTTAATACTAATGGTGATCACATCCAGTACCGTACTGAATTTATTGTCCCCCCGCCTTTCGAAGAAAGTTGGGGGACTATTAAAATGGGTTCGTCCGTCTGTCCGTCTGTCTGTCCGTCACACTTTTTGGGACACAATAACTCTCTTCCTAATTGAGCTAGAATGTTCAAACTTGGTGTATGTGTTTATTAGGTCAATGCCTTTATGGAGTTCGAAGATGAGCATTTTCCACTTAGGGTAAGCAGAGATAAGCAATTTGATTGGTTGATCCTTGGGGACACGATAACTTTAGTTCTAATTAAGTGAGATTGATGAAACTTGGTGTATAGTTTCATTACAGTAATACCTTGACTAAGTTCGATAATGAGCATTTTCTGCTCAGGGTAAGCAGAGCAATACGCAATTTGATTGGCCAAGACTTTGGAACACAATAACTCTCCTTCTAATTGAGTTAAAATGTTCAAACTTGGTGTATATGCTTATTAGGTCAATGCCTTGATGGAGTTCGAAGATGAGCATTTTCCGCTTAGGGTAAGCAGGGATAAGCAATTTGATTGGTTGATGCTTTGGGACACAATAACTTTAGTTCTAATTAAGTGAGAGTGATGAAACTTGGTGTATAGTTTCATTACAGTAATACCTTGACTAAGATCGATAATGAGCATTTTCTGCTCAGGGTAAGCAGAGCGATAAGCAATTTGATTTGCCGAGACTTTGGAACACAATAACTCTCCTTCGAATTGAGTTAAAATGTTCAAAATTGGTGTGTATGCTTATTAGGTCAATGCCTTGATGGAGTTCGAAGATGAGCATTTTCTTCTTAGGGTAGGCAGAGATAAGCAATTTCATCTTAGGTTCATCTTGATTGATGATTTTTATGCCAATACAATGACTGCATTCTCATTCAGTAATGGATTTGACAGTAACAGTGTATCGAAACGATTGACTCGGACACGAGGTCCCTTTCCCTTGGCCAGAGGAGCCCTTTTGTCAAGCGTGGGGGCCCTAACTAGGGTACATTTTCATTTTTCTCGGCGGTTTTAGCATTTTTCTTTATAAAACACTTTTGGATGACACTTCGTGTACAGTTTGATTGCTCGATACTTGAAAAAAATAAATGTGCGATTAATTAATATGCGTCATCTATTTATTTTGGGATTTAGGCAGGGGACATCAGCCTCACTGTTGGCTTGTTGTAATAGTAAGTGCCAAAACAGAAAAGACAAACCAGCACAAGATACAAACTACGCAGACGTCACAGATATTACGAGCAATAAACATTAGATATCAAATCAAGTGAATGGATCCAGTCACAAGCATCCACTGCATCGTACAATCCTGGGCCTGTAATGATATCGGAGTACCACACAATGAAAAACAAGGCCATGATTTACAAGAACAACTAAGTAATGCCACTGTCCTTGGATAAGGGGATGTCTGTTGAATGGCAGTTCTAGATAGTGATGGTCTGCCAGATGTCATCATGAGTTAGAAGTAAAAAAAAATCATCAAAAATAAGGGCGATAATCCAGATAGAATTTCTGAAAACACTAAACATACATTATGCAAGAGCATTTAATCTATTCTGCCTATTACAAGTCTTTCTTTAGGCCTGAAATGTTATCTAAATTATCAATTGGACATTAATTAACTTACATTGTATCCAGACCATAATAAACTCTGTATGTCAAGGCTAGCCTTCGATATTAATGATTTTAGTAATGATGACCGAGGCCAGGCAGAATTTCACACACTTCGTTCTCGGCTCATAGTGGATCAATTTGACTGAAATTTTCAGCAAATTACCTTTAACTATCTAGTTTTTAACTATTATAGTGAGGGCTGCCAACTCTTTATCTTATCTCCCATATTGTATCTTTAATAAAAAAAGAAGAGGGGTGAGCAAACATTGTTATTGTTCAATTGGGGGGTGGGGATGTTAGGGGAATTTCATGGAATAATAATAATGATATTATTATCGCACAACTATTCAATCCACTAGGGAATGCACTAGGCGCTAGAAAATGTTCTCACTTTGGAGTGTTACTGATAGTGACTAAATAACCAAGTTTTCACTTTGGATTAAAAAACCGACAGAGATTCACATTGTCAGATATTTTCTGGAAGTGTATTCCAAACAATTGATGCACTGTATCGAAAAGTTCTAGATCCAAAAGATTTAAATTTATAGGCAGGTACATCTAATAATAGTTTCCCTTCTGATCTTAATGATCATTTAGGTTGATACTAGATTTTGAAGGTAACCTGGCGCGGATTTATTTATCGATTGATATGTTAACGATAAGACTTTAAAGTTGATCCTTTCTCGAACACGGAGCCAATGTAATTTGTTCAAGACCGGGGTGATGTGTGATCTTGATTTAGTTTTTGTGACAATGTAAGCAGCACGGTTTTGTAATCTTTGGGGTTTTGAAATCTGTTCGTTCGTAATACCAGTTAGTACTGAATTACAATAGTCTATTCTGGACAGGACGAAGGATCGAGCTAAGGTTGCAGCAGCATCTTCAGTTATTAGATGACAAATGGACCCTATCCTTCGGAGATGGAAACGACATATTTTACAAATGTTGTTCACATGGTTTTCAAAGCTGAGACGAGAATCAACAAGATTTCTCACAGATTTAGACATAGGAATTTCGGTGTTTCCAATGCTGATCTTTCGAATGTCACATTTCTTAAGTCTGCTGGCAGGACCCACCAGAAGAAACTCAGTCTTTTAATAGTGGTCAGAATAGTAGTTGAATTCAATCGATTAGTTGGAATAGTCTTGGACAACGTCTCATTTTATATCATTTGACAGCAAGTACATGTACTGTACATGTACATGTAGTTTTTGTGTCATGGAGTGAGGATTCAGTAAGAAGTGTTGATTGATAAAGATACTTTATTTCAAAAGGAACTTAAAGATACATTATGGGAGATTTTTATAAGGAGTTAGCTATTCTTACAATAATAGTTCAAAAACAGATGATGAAAGAAGAATATATAAAAAATTTCAGTCAAATTACTTTATAGTTATCACCACTGTTATTTTTGACAAGAAATAGTATAACTCCATGTTCACCGATGGCCGATCGTTTAATTGACAGTCGTGTATTCTTGTACATGTACTTGGGTAGGCAAGCGAATAGAAAACAGTGTTCCGATGGGGTTGCAATTCAGCTGGGTAATGTGTGGAGCTGCGATGTTTATAAATTCCCAGTGTGTATTAGTGACGACAGTGGGTTGACCTAATTACCTTGCTCAACAGCGGCTTAGTATGACGTCAGCGTAACAGTTAATCTCCATTTATAATTATATTAGTCAACAGAATCCTGTTTAAATCCAAGCTGAATCCAAGCCATCTGTGGGTCTACAGAGTTGATTTTATGGTTGTTGTTTAAATAAAGATCTAATTTATAATTGCTATGACATCTGAAGCCTAAATAAAGACTTGCAATAATCAGATTTAGCTCTTGCATAATGCATGTTTAAAAGACTTGTTATTGAACTACATGTACATTGTACTGTGTCTGAAAAACTAATAAATACATGTAATGGGCAGGAGATAGGCTCTGAATCTGAAAGGATGCACAAACAGTTTGTTTGTTAAATACATCTCCACAAACTTTCAATTTATGTGAAACAGTGCCATAAATCTTGTATTACTTAGTGTGTAGTACTACATGTACATGTATGACCAGTGACATCTTACGGATGACATAAAGACCCAATTGTGTAGGCTATTATGATTATATTTTTACCTGTACGTCTTCCTGCTTAATACAGATATTATACGGGTAATAAGATTAGATGGTTATCGTATCATACACTTCCTCCCACTGCTAAAGACCCCTACGCGCAAGCAAATTACTGAAATAAAATTAAACCATATGTTAGTCCCGAAATGACCTAGTTTGTGTTGAGTGGACGTGAAACCCCATTTCTCTCTCTCTCTCTCTCTCTCGTATCATACACCTGATTAATTCTACAGATTTACAATGTACGATAAGAAAGACATAATCGCTTGTATACATGTAGATCTCTGCATTACCTGTAATTAGTACTGCTTCTTTACATGTAACCAGTTTAATGAAATTTAGAGTTTGTTTTTTTTGAACAGTCCATCAGTTGGTCTTTATAATACGTGTATGTGTCTAAATTGTATGTACATGTATATTGTAAATGTGTGGGTGCCATCAAACAACTTTTAGTGGAGCTGGAATTTTAAAAGGAGCAATATCAAATGAATTTCAAATTAATATTATGATTTTCTTTTGTTATACAGAAAACTTGCTATGGACATTTTTTTTTTTTTTGATATGCCATTATTTGGTGAAGTTGCCCAGTATATTGCCGTCGACCCTGCCCGTCCGTTCTCCATCCACTATTTCTTTTGAGCGCTCTAATGCCTAAACTTATCATCCAATTATGTTGTGGACATTAGTCAGATGAAGAAGTCTCTACAATATTAATTTACGTTTATTACTTCTAGAGTTATGTCCCTTGTTTTACTTTGTTGCACCTTGTGAATACTCTAACATCAAATGTTATCTGCCAATGTGTATGAAATTTATATGCGTCATTTAGATTAGTAAGAGAATCCTATTGAATTTCAGCAATTTCCGTTTATTATGTCTAGAGTTATGGTCCTTGTTTCACTTTGTTGAACCTGCTAACACCAAAAGTTATCATCCCAATATTTCTGACATTTATATGCATTATTTAGTGAAATGAAGAAGCCTAGATAAGTTAATTAATGTCTAGTTAATAAATAAGATAACATTTCAGACTAAAGAAGGCCTTGCAATAGCCAGATTTTGCTATTGCATTAAGTGTATGATTGTATATATTTTTGGAGAGATACACTTTTAATCTTTCAATTCTGAATGTAACAAAATGAAAACACAATTCTATAACATGTCAGAATGATGTTTTCGTGAGCACATAAACAAACCTCAGATATTAAGGCCTGCTGTCAAAAACATAATAATGAATTCGATAGAAAGTGAATGTTCAAAATCGCAGAATTGATGGTGCAGACCTGGGCTATAAGATGTGGTATAAATATAAACTTGTACTACAGTTTTGTGGCAGATGCTTTGCCTTGGTTGATACCAGAGCATTTACCATTGATAATGGCATTGTTTTCATTCAAGAGAGCATGAGTACCAGAGCAGGCACCAGTTGGTTTGGATGCCATTACACTACAGTGTAACATTATCAGACCAGACTAGCAGATCACCTCCAGCAAACTGGGTCCACTAGAGATTGATCAAGGCATGGAAGGCAATGTGTGTCAACTATTGATGCCTCAGGAGATCCTCCCAATTTTTTAGCAATATGTATAATACATGTCCAGGACAAGAGCACGCTGTCAAATTCCTGTTCTGCTACTACATGTATTGTGGGGGCAGGGGGTTATCTGCTGAAATGCAAGCCAGGCGTCATTACTGACTCAACATTTTTACTGCCTGTTCATTTTGACCCCTTATTCCTACATTGCTACATGTATGTTTTACTGTAAAGTAAAATTTATTATGGCCTCCATGGGTTGTCAGCAATTCCAGTTAAACTTGTGGTGTATTTTCATTGCATCTCAGTATATATGTCCATAGTTTTTACCTCCAATTAATTACAAGATTTACCTGTCAAAGAACACAGAAAAAACTTTAAAAGAACCCAACATTGATACAACAAACAGCAAAAACTTGACAAATTGGTTGATGCGTGTTGGAAGAAATAAATCTAGTAAAAATACCCAGAACAGCTGTTTAACACCTCACAGTACAATATAAATGTATCTGGCTGTTACTGGACCATGTTAGTCTGCGAACATTTTAATCTTAGTGTTTTTAAAGGAACAATGCTTTCGGTCTTAAGCTTCATTTTACGAAGTTTGAATAGTTTTAACTTAAGAGCCCAAAGTGATGCATACATACATACACAGTGTTGAAAAAATTTATTGAAACAATATTTTTTTATGTGTGATACATGTAGAGGATAGAAGGTCATTTAGAAAGTTGTCAAACATGATGGGAACCATTCCTTTGTTCAATTGAAAATCAAATCTTCTTTAATGGATTTATGAATGGTAAATTGAATTGGTGCTTTGTATAAATCTAAATATTTTAAATCTTTTGTGTATTTGTAATTTGGGTGGCTAAACTACTTCATCTCTTCATCTTCTTATCTGGAAGAGTTGCAAAGAAAGTGTAACATATGGTTGAATACTTTGGGTGGCTAAGCAAATTCTCTCTTGATGCATGATGTTGCATTTTTTTTTAAGAATCCCCAAAACATGCACAAAATAGAAGTTAAATAAATCAACTTGAGACAATTATATTTGCAGCTGTTTTGTATTGAGAACAGTTGGGTGGTATCCCTTACATTTTATAATGATCACTACAATTACTGTCAGTCAATCTTACACAATGTTCATAATACTATCTCTGAAATAATTTGAAATTATAGCAGACAATCAGATGACTGCAATGTCTATTTGTGAATGACAGGGTTGAATATTATCAGATTCGTGGTTTGTTCATTAAACAATGATGCTAGATACAAGATCTGTGGGTATCACCTAACAAATCATTACCTTTGGTTTCACAGCAAAACTTCTGATATTTAGAAAGATGTCTTCTTTTGACATTCTCTAAGCCCTATGCAAATAATAGACTCATATACAATGTTTGACCACAGAAAGCGGTTTTCTTCCTTGTATTAAGAAATACATCTACATGTAGCTCTGGTGTAGTATTTAGCAAGGGACTGTATTATAACCCATTTCATTTATTTTAATAGAGGATGAAACTGATGCCAAAACTAAGGGTAGCTCAGAAATTACTGGTTTACCAGATGGTCCCCTGAACCAGTTTTTTACTATTTTTAATTTCAAGGAAGCCTTTAATAAGAGGTGTGATGGAAAAGTTTGACATAAAACTTTAAATAAAAAAGTGGAGGGAAAAATACATCAATATGAGTGTGATGACAAGGGTAATGAAAACAATGGTCATGACCAACATACATGTATCATAACTTTATTTGTTTCTTGCAGTCTTCACCTGTCTATAATAGGCCTGCATTATCTGATAAAGGAAGATAATGTCTAACCCCTGGAGGCAATCTTCTTATTATAAGTGCTTTATGGAGCCATTGGCAGTATTATTTGGGATTATTCATCTGATTGAACAAGTTTTACAGATGTACATGTGTAGGGAAAAAAAATATAACTTTTGGTTTTACATTATCACAAGTATAGGACTTAAACATTTATAATATTAATGAAGGGACGAACTTTGTTATGTCCATGAAATTGAAAAAATGATAGAAAGATTAATCATAAAATAATATTTACAGATGTCACAATGCAAGAAATTGGCACTGCACACCATAAATTGGAGAATTCAATATTGCACAGAAAAAAACGGGTAGATTTGCCTCTACTTTTTTTGACAAAACATAGAAGCTATGAATATTCAAAAAAGTAAAGATGTTTATATAAATATTTAAAAAAAATTCATGAAACAATTACATGTACATAAATTTTTGTTATTTTACCACCTACATGTACAGATTAAGAATTATACATGAAGAGGCATGGATCATGTTACCAGAGACTGATGATGAAAAATGACATAAATATTGAAAAAAAAACCAACCAAAATCATGCAGATTAGGAATGTAAGCTAATACATTAATAATTACCATGACTGCTGTTAGGAGTTTATTTTAGAAATTTTCATGTTTTGTGATTTAGGAACACAAATTAAATTATTAATCCATCAAAATTATGGCTATGAGAATGTCAGTATTATTCCAAATGTCATTTTTTTTTACATGCATGGAAATAAACAGATGTGAGAAAGTAATGACTGTAATGATATTAAATAAAAATAATAGTCTTTTAATATTTCAAGAGTCATATCACTTTGTGTATGCCCAGTCTTCATTAACCCTGTTGGAGCACAAAAGTGGCTTTTAAATCTCTTTTCATTTCTTTGTTTTTCATTTCTTATTTGATATTCATTGAAGCTTGTCTTTTTCATACATCTTTTGCAAGACTCTCCTACACTCACTTTTAAATGTTCGAAAGCATTGTTGTGAAATCTGCCATAATCATATGGTAGGTTTGTAATTATGTAATGAAGAGGGAGTTCCTTCAGTTAAGTCTGCTGGTTTTGCTTAAAATGAAGCTATGCAGTGTATTTTATGTTGACAACTGTTTTGCAATATTTCGGTATTTTTTGTCCCCCGCCTTTCGAAGAAAGTTGGGGGAATATTAAAATGGGTTCGTCCGTCTGTCTGTCTGTCTGTCCGTCAGTCCGTCCGTCTGTCCGTCACACTTTTTGGGACACAATAACTCTCTTCCTAATTGAGCTAGAATGTTAAAACTTGGTGTATGTGTTTATTAGGTCAATGCCTTGACGGAGTTCGAAGATGAGCATTTTCCGCTTAGGGTAAGCAGAGATAAGCAATTTTATTGGTTGATGCTTTGGGACACGATAACTTTAGTTCTAATTAAGTGAGATTGATGAAACTTGGTGTATAGTTTCATTACAGTAATACCTTGACTAAGTTCGATAATGAGCATTTTCTGCTCAGGGTAAGCGGAGCGATACGCAATTTGATTGGTCAAGACTTTGGAACACAATAACTCTCCTTCTAATTGAGTTAAAATGTTCAAACTTGGTGTATATGCTTATTAGGTCAGTGCCTTGATGGAGTTCGAAGATGAGCATTTTCCGCTTAGGGTAAGCAGAGATAAGCAAATTGATTGGTTGATGCTTTGGGACACGATAACTTTAGTTCTAATTAAGTGAGATTGATGAAACTTGGTGTATAGTTTCATTACAGTAATACCTTGACTAAGTTCGATAATGAGCATTTTCTGCTCAGGGTAAGCGGAGCGATACGCAATTTGATTGGTCGAGACTTTGGAACACAATAACTCTCCTTCTAATTGAGTTAAAATGTTCAAACTTGATGTATATGCTTATTAGGTCAATGCCTTGATGGAGTTCGCAGATGAGCATTTTCCGCTTAGGGTAAGCAGAGATAAGCAAATTGATTGGTTGATGCTTTGGGACACGATAACTTTAGTTCTAATTAAGTGAGAGTGATGAAACTTGGTGTATAGTTTCATTACAGTAATACCTTGACTAAGTTCGATAATGAGCATTTTCTGCTCAGGGTAAGCAGAGCGATACGCAATTTGATTGGTCGAGACTTTGGAACACAATAACTCTCCTTCTAATTGAGTTAAAATGTTCAAACTTGGTGTATATGCTTATTAGGTCAATGCCTTGATGGAGTTCGACGATGAGCATTTTCCGCTTAGGGTATGCAGAGATAAGCAATTTGATTGGTTGATGCTTTGGAACGTAATAACGCTCCTTCGAATTGAGTTAAAATGTTCAAAATTGGTGTGTATGCTTATTAGGTCAATGCCTTGATGGAGTTCGAAGATGAGCATTTTCTTCTTAGGGTAGGCAGAGATAAGCAATTTGATTGGTTGATACTTTGGGACAAGATAACTTAGGTTCATCTGGATTGATGATTTTTATGCCAATACAATGACTGCATTCTCATTCAGTAATGGATTCGACAGTAACAGTGTATAGAAACGATTGACTCAGACACAAGGGCCCTTTCCCTTGGCCAGAGGGGCCCTTTTGTCAAGCGTGGGGGCCCTTTTGTCTGCCTGTAGGGTCCCCCTAACTAGGGTACATTTTCATTTTTCTCGTCGGTTTTAGCATGTTTCTTTATAAAACACCTTTGGATGACACTTCGTGAACAGTTTGATTGCTCGATACGTTTGAAAAAAATAAATGTGCGATTAATTAATATGTGTCATCTATTTATTTTGGGAATTCGGCGGGGGACATCAGCCTCACTGTTGGCTTGTTTCTAATGCTACATGTACATGTATTAGTGTCTATTTTGTATTTCAATCTATTATTTCAAGGAAATACCTAAATAATGGTACTTCCGTAACACTGCTCACATACCGTGTACATGTATGGGCCAACAAATCTGAAATATTAGTACATGAAAGTACTGCTTTGTAAACTTCTAGATTCATAGGAAGGAAGGGTTAAGTTGTGTGTACTTTATGAACAGTTTCTCTTAAAAATGAAATAAATAATAATTGTGAACCATGTTGAAATAATATCAGTTATAAATGTTTATTCATTATTTGTGTGGAAAATTAGTCAGTTTTTCTTTGAAATTAAAATATTTCAGAGAATTTATGTATGAAATGCACATAGAGTTGATGAAACGCAACATTATCTTAAATTGCATTTTACACTCATTTTCTGAAATGTGTATTAATTTTATATGATAACTTTATACTATCACCTGCTGCTCACAGGTTTTGGGTGCTTTCAAGAAAGTGTACACATGTAAGCAGAAATGTTGCAATATGGACAAAATTCATCCTTTCACATTGTACATGTAAGCATAGAAATGAAAAGGTCCATAAGATACATGTGGTCTCAAAATGACCGGAGTACTGTGTTTGTCTGACATTGAATTCCATTCTTTATTCAGACTCTGTTTGATACCAGAATTGCTGCTTAAACTAAAACATAATTGAAAATTGTGAAATGCTAACTAGACTTAAATTGAAGTTTAATTTTTGACTTGCTGAGCTAGTGTAGTACATGTAATAGGGATACCAGATGCAACGTCAAAATATAACCGAGATTAAAAGCTTAACATATGATTTAATCTTTTTTTGGATTTTAATCCCCAGATGCATGTACAATCATTTTAACATATATGAAATAGAAAAATGATATCAGGTTATGATAAAAAAAAGAAGGTATAATTGAATGTTAAAAAGAATGATGAGGAAGATGTAAAAATTTGAGTTTATATTAAAGATAGACAGCTGTCTTTTTTGAAGACATAACTTTAATAAACTGTTTGTTTTTACTAGCAGCTGGAGAAATCTCACAACGGGGAGTCACTGTTGTTGTAAATGATACCACATGACCCTAGTGTCATCGATAACGCTAACTGTACTAATGTATCCTACTTAATATTGTCTTAGTTTGCATTTGAATTATGGCTTTTTGAAGAAAATGCTGCAGGGAGTGTATACAAAGTAGTTGTGTGTAATTTTGCTTGTAGACTCTATGGAACCAGTTTCTATTAAACACTAAACATGTTCTTTTCAATCTTGGGTGCTGCTGCTAATATTCCTTACTTCATCTCCATTCAGTCTTTAGTTCGCCAATATCATTCAATTCTTCCCTCTCTTTTGTTAAGCTTTTTCAGTTACTTTTCAGTAGTGAGTATTTCACTTTCAAAAAATCATTCTTCTAGTACGGGTACCCAAACTTAAGAATATATAAACAGTTCAGGGGATAAAAGAGAGAAAACACTTTTATTTTGTAGTATTTATTATCCAGGTTTCTCAATGACGTTTTTGAAGGGAAAGGTTATAGATATACATAAAAGAATCTTTGAAGTTAAACTCTGAAGAAATAAAGAAATTTGATTAGCCTAGTCATTACAAAAGAAGTGACACTCGTTCAATGATTTACTACCATAGTGTCCAATTGGTAATTTGTTTAAGAGATCCCAGCAGAATATGAAAAATATTGAACAGACATTAACATAGGGTAAAGTATTAAATGCCAGTGCAGTTCTACAACTCCCTAATGGCACAGTCTGGCACACCTTCAGCTATTATACCATATGTTGTCATATTGAACAAACCTTTTTCTTTAATAAAAGTGAAAATTGATTTTTTTGTGATATTATGGAAAATAAGTTATTTATTCAACAAGATGTACAACAACACATCTATTATTACAAGAACAATTAAGGAAATTATTTTCCAACATGTTTTTAGGTTTGAGTCATGGTTACACAAATTGTTTTTGGAAGGTTTCTAAAGGCTCATCCAGGGGTCTTTTAACTTGTTTTATTAGCAAACAAAGTTGGTAATAAAAAGTTCTAATAGGCCAACAAAGACTGTGTCATTATTACAGTTTATGGTGCATGGCGTAACAGTCAATTCGATCAAACAAGGGCTATGTTTAGTATTTATCAATGGTCCTTATAATTATCTACTTCCTCTAAAGAAAGAGGCACAAATGAAGCGTATAATGGTCCCTTTATTTTCTCTGTCAGGGGTCAGCACTGATATTAGTTCTTTTATAAGTGTTGACACACAACAATTTAATTGGCTTTTACTGTGATTTTAGCTGGAAGATGTGAGTGTAAATTGTGGAAGGGGATGATAGAATGCAGCTATTAAATAGCAGAAACATATTATAGTGTTATAGTCTGTGTCATAAACACAAAGTATACTAAATTCTCAACGATATTTTAATAATAACGATGAATTTGTATTCAGTTTTGTAGTCGTTTTTTTCAAAGAACTCATGGTGTGTGCAGGTATAAATAGTGATATAATGATAATCCGACTGTTGTGACATTAGAAATCATAACTGATACATAAACTGCGTGATTAATAATAATTAGCTTCTATTTTGTTACTATGGTAACTACATTATGATTACCTCAGATGTAATTAAGATCTTAGCAATATTTAATATAAGATGCTAATAAAGCAAAACATTGTAAGATAAGCTTTTGGTTTCTGTAGTTTGCACTCGAGACCCTCCAGTATTTTCCCCAGAATGGTGGCAACTTAGTCAAAGTCAAACCCCTACCCTTGTAATTGATGAAAGTGGTAATATTGTTATATTGATATTGTCTTGATAGTTTTTATACGCCCACATTTTTATGTGGACGTATATTGTCGTCACCCCTGTCCGGACGTCCGTCCGTCCGTCCACAATTTGTTTGTGGACTCTCTACAGGTCACAATTCTTATCCGATTTTGACGAAACTTGAAATATAGGTTTATCCCCAAAAGATCTCGGCTGCTTTCGATATTGGCATGTATCAGATCAAAACTTCATGGATTATGGCCCCTGATTGTACGAAAAATCACGTTTTTAGCTTGTGGACCCTATAGAGGTCACAATTTTAAACCGATTTTGATGAAATTTGACATGCATGTTTGTAACCCAAAGATCTTGGTTCCTTTCGATATTTGCGCCTATCAGAATGTAATTTCCTGAATTATGGCCCCTGATTGTCCGAAAAATCACCCTTTTTAGCTTATGGTCCCTCTGGAGGTCACAATTATTATCCGATTTAAAAAAACGTTTGATTATATCACCATTACACCCTAAGGAAGGTTGAGTTCGAATTTCGGGAAAATCAGACGAAAATTGCCATACAAAATGGCCGCCGTTTGTACGCGAATACTGTTAAAAAATGGTATATCAAGGTTGTGGACCCTGTGGAGGTCACATTTTTAATTCGATTTTGATGAAACTTGAAATTCATGGTAATAAACCAAAGATCTTGGTTCCTTTCGACGAAATGGTCGAAGTTTGTACGCGAATAGTGTAAAAATATGGTATATCATGGTTGTGGACTCTCTACAGGTCACAATTCTTATCCGATTTTGATGAAAAGTCACATCTCTAGGTTGTGTACTGTCACACCATAATCATTGTCGGCTTCGAATTTCATGAAAATCAGACTGGAACTGACCAACTAAATGGCTGCTCCCAATACAGTATGAAAAACAGGACTTAATGATGTAGTAAAAATCACTTTCGGTATTGCTTGTTATCTATCCATCTCTCGAAAATGTGGGCGTATCCTGCCTGGCAGTGCCAGCCTATCATTTATATTGTCGTCGCCCCCGTCCGTCCGTCTGTCGGTCCGGCATCCATAATTGCTTGTGGACGCTCTAGAGGCTAAAGTTAATATCTGATTAACTTTAGATTTATACACAGTGTTTAAGGTCATGAGACGAAGAAGCCTATTGTTTTTCAGCGATTTCCGATTATAACTACCAGAGTTATGGCCCTTGATCACTTCAAAAAAATCTTGTGGATGCTCTGGAGGCCAAAGTTAATATCCAATTGGCTTTAAATTTATACACAGTGTTTCAGGTCATAAAACGAAGAAGCCTATCAAATTTCAGCGATTTCCGATAATTAGTGTCAGAGTTATGGTCCTTGATCACTTCAAAATATCTTGTGGACACTCTAAAAGCCAAAATTAATATCCGATTGACTTTAAATTTATACATAGTGTTTAAGGTCATAAGACGAAGAAGCCTATCGATTTCCGATAATTAGTGCCAGAGTTATGGCCCATAAAAAAATCTTGTGGATGCTCTAAAAGCCAAAGTTAATATCCGATTGACTTTAAATTTATACACAGTGTTTAAGGTCATAAGACAAAGATGCCTATTGATTTTCAGTGATTTCCGATAATTAGTGCCAGAGTTATGGCCCTTGATCACTTCACAAAAATCTTGTGGACGCTCTAGAAGCCAAAGTTATTATCTGATTGGCTTTAAGTTCATACACAGTGTTTAAGGTCATAAGACGAAGAAGCCTATTGATTTTCAGCGATTTCCGATAATTAGTGCCAGAGTTATGGCCCTTGATCACATCAAAATATCTTGTGGATGCTCTATAGGCCAAAGTTAATATCCGATTTACTTTAAATTTATACACAGTGTTTAAGGTCATGAGACGAAGAAGCCTGTTGATTTTGAGCGATCTCGGATAATTTTGCCAGAGTTATGGCCCTTGATCACATCAAAAAATCCTGTGGACGCTATATTTACACACACTGTTTAAGGTCATGAGACGAAGAAGCCTACTGATTTTCAGTGATTTCAAATAATTACTTCCAGAGTTATCTCCCTTGATCACTTCAAAAACTTTGTGACGCTATAGATGCCAAACTTATCATCCGATTGACTTCAGATTGATACACAGAGTTTAAGGCGTTGAAACGAACAAGTATTTTGATTTTCAATGAATTTTGATAACTGAACAGCTAAATCCATGATGTTAAATGTTTCTTATACTAATTGTTAGTGTGGGGCAAAACTTTATAAAAAGCAAACAAATTCTAATGATTTTCAGATAATTACATAATGAGTTGTTACTCTTAATCAGATTTTAGTGTATTACAAATAAAATAAAACCAAGTACGAACAATCCAAACCATTAGACAGAATTGGAAGTCCTAAAAATGTTAGTAGGCAAAATAGTGTAATCAGCAAATGGACTGCTCCCTGTGTAGAAAATACACGACAAACAGTGGTAACAGGTGTCCGGAAGAGTAAGCTTACCCTGCCTGGCGCCATGTTTCATTACCCAAAAAAGAAAAATATGCGACAACCCTCGTTGACTGCTCGGACGATTTAGCTGCTGTGGGCGTATGTTTCGTTGCCTGGCAACCTATCTTACATGAAGTAAAAACATATATTATGTTATGACCATTCACAGCTAACCATATCATACAAACACTTATAGAATTTGAATATTCTAGTTCTTAAATACAGTGGAAATGAAAATGAATTTTGTTAATTTAAGAAAGTTTTCAAATGAAATGGGTTATTGTCCTACTTTTCTGCAGGATAGATATTAAGAGAACAAGGGAAATTAATTGAGAGGGTAGAAAATCCTTTGTTTCTATAGTTAGAATTTCTTCATTTGTTATATTTAACAAATTGTGATATCTAAGAGTGAGAATTCACATCATCACTTCGAAAGTTCATAAAATATCTAATACCAAATGTCTGCTAGCTACATGTAGTTAATGTTTTTTTTTCTTTCTTCATACATGATTAATTCTGTTAATTTACAAAACAGCTTCTTCAGGTACAAAAAAGTATGGAAATTATACAAAACTAATCTTCCTAATTCATTCAAAATGCATTCAAAAATCTAAAAGCAATTAAATATTTCCTGAGAAAAACCCTAATTTGTAATATTTTTTTCTGGTAGTTCTGTTCTCACATGTTAAAAACTAAATTCTCATTATTGTTGCGGCAAATTAAAGATTGTATGCACTGGAAGATTAACGATTGCATAAAATCATTCGTCTTATGGGTTTTTTTTGTTTTAGGGATTTTGTTGTTTCGCACATGCACATGTAATTTTATTGCGGCAAATTTCATGGATAATTGTAACAAGGTAATTTCTGATTAGGAATTTGTTTAATTAAACTTAAAATGTAATTAGAAAAGTTTTCAGTATCCCTTACATTACCAACAGCAATCTGCAATAGTAGTAGTCTATCAGTAATAACGCCACATGTTGAAGGCAATGGCTGCCATATTGAGTTTAACTTTAAGTCATTTCGAACTTGGAAGTCTAGAAAATTTTGAGACTTAACCTATGGTTATCTTGACCCATTGACTTCTACACTTACAAGTCGTCAATAAGTTTACATGTACATGTATTAATCCCCCCCCCCCCTTCCCATTATTTATGATATGACCCCTTCAAAAATACATCCTTCAAATTGTAATCTACATGACTGTACATGTATCTGCATGTATGTACAGATAAACGACAGAAAAATATTTTTATTGACATTTTGAATTAGAAATTAGACAGAAAAATAATTCTTTGAAAGATAATCAATGATTTTATTAAAGAAATACAACAGACAGGAAAGTTCAGCCAACTATATGCAGTTCTTCATTTCTTTGAACCCTTCAATCTGTTTTATTGTTCCACATCAATCACAACATTCGATCGGAAAAATTAACAATAAAAATGATCTTTGTAGTGTTGTCTTTTTTTTCATGTC
Source organism: Patella caerulea (assembly GCA_036850965.1). NCBI lineage: Eukaryota > Metazoa > Mollusca > Gastropoda > Patellidae > Patella > Patella caerulea. The sequence continues at coordinate 38,669,260 of JAZGQO010000001.1, read as the reverse complement.
AATCAAGTTTTTTTTTTTACACATAATTGCACAAGTCCGTTAAATTACCTTGCTTAGATCAAACGTATTGATTGACATGAAATTTGGTTTACGTTTCATTCAGCCCTTTGATCCTATGAAAATTAAAGCTACACATATCTCAGGGGTACCATCGTCAACGATTATTAATATGCTTGAGTTTGGAACATAAAAAAAAAATGATTATTCGATTTTGTTTGGTTTGAAGAGGTAATGACATAGCTTCAGGGCAGAGATCATAAATTCAGCAATAAAAACATAATAAAAGGCTATGGCAATTATTGTTAATATCTGTATAGTGAACTTCCTGTCAGGACCGGCAGTTGAATAACACAATATATGAAATCCATTACCCTCTGAAAAAAATGCTTTGTATTATGAAAGATAAGCAAAAAAAAAAAAAATTAATAGTTGGTTAGAGGAACAATGATTCGAGTCAAACATTGAAATGTGTATAATCAAACAGATTATTATTATACTTATTCTAAGCAGAAAATGTTCATCTGGTTGTGAGCATCCTCCAATGACATTGCTTAGCTCTGCTTAACTTTAGTGGAAAATGTTAATCATCGAACTTATTCTAGACAGTTACCTAATGAATATCTACAGAGTTTTTATGTTCCAAAGTCTTGACCAATCAAATTGCTTATCGCTACTAAGCCTAAACAGAAAATTCTCATCATCGAACTTAGTGAAGATATTGATATAATAAAGTTATTGTGTTCCAAAGTCTCAACCAATCAAATTGCTTACATGTATCTCTGCTTAGCCTAAGTGGAAACTGCGCATGATGGAACACTGTCAAGGCATATACAGAACACGCATCGCGGAGGTTTGATCAAACACGATATTACCGTGTTTTCTATCGTGGAATTTCATGATTTACCGAGTGAATATCGAGGAAATATAGAGGGACACGATAGCAGTGCCTCGGTGTTAAAAACACCGTGTGACTCGGTGTTTTAATTAAAACATGCCTCTCGTGGTTTATTTCAGGTGAAATACAGTAGCACATTAATTATTATAGATCAGTTACTACGTTGGCATTTTCCCATTAATCACGAATATTTGATGGCTTGTTCGAAATCGGAAAAGGAATAAACACAATTTTCGGTAAACCCCGGATACTATTCATTCTTTTTCTAAACAGAATATGCTTAAGAAACCAATACGTTATTACTTCATAATATGTTCCATATTTTTAATACTTTCGTCATTCGACCATTACAAATCCATTCATATTACGGAAAAAAATAAATGCGCACAAATCAATTCTGGTCTTACCGGGGTGTGGTTTAAATTGTTTTATCCATTCAAATAGTAATTCACATACTGACAAATACAGTATTGGTAAATCACACCTCAACTAATATATCTTTTCTGGTTTAAATCACAAATGAATTAAAAGCCTTCGTCACCTGAGACGAAGCACATTTTGCTGAATGGACGTGGACACGTATCAGTCCGATAAAGGCGATAATATAATGCTGACTTTTTCATTTCCACACCAGAGAGTCTAGGGAATGCATACTGTCAATCAAGGTTTGATAAAGTAAATTGGCACGTGACATCAAAAGAAACCAACTGACAGAAAATTGCACGCCCATTTTACAACAAATTATTATCCTGTTGTAGTCATCTTGACAGTACGACTTGTATTGTAATTTGTCAGTAGTAAAAACTACCCAAAAAGGTTTGAATCTTTATTTTAAAAAAAACAATCACAATTGTTAAATTGATTCTGATATATATGCAAATGGTTGGCATGGATTGTTCTTTGCATCTCAATTAGTTTGGGCGTTTTGGTTAAAATTAAACGTAAGGGAAATTTTGAAAAGAGATATCATGTAAAATAACCCGTATTTATTACTGAAATATTTTCTCAATTAGCAGAATGTCAAATTAAAGAAAACCACGCAACACTTACAATATGACTAACTACGGGGTTTGTATTTGGCTGGACACTCCACCCCTTCCCTACATGTAAAACCAATATGTAACGAGGAATTGTGATTACTGTTTTACGGTAAAAGTCATGTTTTTAGAGATTGTTCAATTATTTAAATCGGTACAGACTCGGAGGTTGACTACTGCAGATCATGTAATGGGCAAAATAATGTTTAGTCATCATATTTGCAATTGATAATATTCTGTCAATAAAATCACACCGGTGCTCATTAATAATTTATCAGAGTGGTTATTATTTTATTACATTGTGCACAAATGTCAGTCCTTAAATAGCACCAGTCACCTTTAACAACTTACTAAGCACGTTTTTTGTGTTAGGCAATCGCCTCTCTTCGCTTTGATGTGTTGCTTTGATGTGTTGCTTCTTGGCTAACTGACACCTCGATAACTCTAATACTACTATTATTAATCTCGCTATCAAAGAGGCTTCAATTCATAAGAAATGGTCGTGAGATCGTGTTGAGGGGTAAAACAATCAAAATGAATATGACGTGATAATTTTTGGAAACTAAAACGGTTTTATTAATAAGGGTATTTATGGTCTATGGCATGAATACGGTCAAATGTTTGGATGTTTCATTCATATATTGAACGGGTGTCAGTAAACTCGTCCACAGGCAAACAGGTACGCAAATACGTCCACGGGGCGTATTGTTTTTTTTTTATAAGCAATATTTTTATTCAGATTTGTATCTTAATAGGTATTGGGGAACGGGAATAGCCTATATTAAACCCCTCCGCCGTTGTTGTTGTTGTTTGATAATTTAATTGTATTACTCACTGGTTGTTTATATTGTTTTATTTACCCAATAATACATTATCTCGGCAAGCCGATCAAACCGAGATTAGTTCACCGATGTTTTTGTAATAAAGAGCAATAGTATTATTTGTTGATTAGCTTTATGATTTTAAACATAATAAATTCATCAATGTTTTTGTTATAAAGTAAACTCGTATTGTTTGGTTTGTTGATTGACGTTATCTCATTATTTAAAATATTTGGCACTGGTTAATGTCGGGTCAAAAATAATTCCTTAAATTGCGCCGCAGCCCCTTTTAGATAAACTGAATTCCTTTTTTATAAGATGGCGATCATTCGTAGATGAATGACTGACATACGCGACGTGGGTACATGTATATACTTTATTAATCTTAACACAAAAAGAGAAAATTTACTAACAATGCATGCACAAGTAAAAGGGGCAGTAGTTTAAGGAATGATTTTATTGGCAGAATATGCCCACTGCGAATATGCTGATTATACATAGTTTTCGTCATAAGACGCACTGTTATGTAACAATCTTCAAGTCTGTACCAATTTAAACATTGACTAAACACTTACATCCACAATTTTTTTGAAAGCGTGTATTCTGGGGGGGGGGTGGCTTTCCATCGTGGTCCGTTCTTATTTAACCATGACAACGACAGCTTTTTTGTGTGTGAATCCAGAATGGTCATGTACCAGTTGCAATTGTTTTTTTTTAAAATGAGGGCAACAATGTTAGGTAATGCCCACTTACTGACAATTTGCAATAAAAGTCATATTGTCTACAAGACTATTTTTTGTTAAAAGGACTTCTATTTTAGTCAATTATCGTTTCCTTTTGATGTTTGATGACTCTTTTATATTCACGTTATTTTGGAAACTTGATTGACAGTATGAAAAGTTCACCAAGGTGTTATCCGACGGAGACACGTTTTAATGAACATGTATTCCACAACACAAGATACAATTTTATGGATACATTTTATGGCGACGTGGGCTTATAAGCAGGAGAGGCATATTTTTTAATTCATTTGTGATTTAAAACCGAAGATATTACTTGAGGTGTGATTTACCGATTTATTTGTCAGAATGGGACTCCGTTAAAATATAACCTCATAAAAGTACATTCTTTTTATGCAGCGTGGCTATTCGCGTCAGGATTATTGAAAAAACTATTCAACATTTCAGATATCGTGGCAGTTTGATAACATCGTGGCAGTATATCTTTTTGACATCAATTATTTATGACAGATAAACATTGTTAATTTTACATATCAAATTACACCGAGGCCTATCGTGTCACGCGACTATCGTGGCACACGACTATCGTGGCACACGATAGCGATTGCTACACCGAGTTATTTATCGTGGCAATATCGTGTCGTTATCGTGGAAATTTTTAACAAAAAACGACACGATAATCGTGATTGATCAAACCTCCGCGATGCGTGTACTGTACCTAATAGACACCTATACCTAGTTCGAACATTCTACATCAGAGAGAGAGAGAGAGAGACTTATTGAGTTCCAAAGGCTTGAGCAATCAAATTGAAGTCTCAACTTAGCCTAAACAGAAAATGCTCATATTAGAATTCCATCAAGACATTCACCTAATATTATTCTTTAAGACATATAGAAATAGATTTCACTAAAAATAAACATACCTGTATGTGTGTTGAAACTTAGCATGTTAATAAAATTCAGAAGTAGTAGTGTGTTTATTTTTATTCACTAAATAAAGAACTACACCAACTTTGAACATTCTATCTGAATTAGAATGAGAGTTACTGTGTTCCAAAAGTCTCTGCCAATCAAATTGCTTATCGCTCTTCTTACCCTGAGCAGAAAATGTTCACTATCGAACTTAGCCAAGGTATTGATAATTTCATCACTCTCACTTAATAAGAAGCAAAGTTATAGTGTCCCAAAAATTGAACCAATCCAAATGCTTATTCTCCTGAGCCTAAGCATAAAATGCTCATCTTTAAACTCCGTCAAGGCACTCACCTGATAAACACCTGCAGTACTTGTACACTAATTTGGAACATTCTAGCTCACTTAGAGAAGGAGAGTTATTGTGTCCCAAAAAGTTGGACAGATAGACCTATTTTAATAATAGTCCCCTGCTTTCTGGGGGGGTGGGATGGCCTAGTGGTCTAGAGTGCTGCGCTTCGAACTCTAGCTGGCCGGTCACCTCTGGCTAGCGGCTGTGGTTCCCAATCCTTGGTGTGAACGTATGTGGCATGGAGATAGGGGCGCCTATCAACGTTGTAGGTTTCCTCCGGGCACTCTGGTTTCCTCCCACTGCTCAAGACCCCTACGCAATAAAATTAAACTATATGTTAGTCCCGAAATGACCTAGTTTGTGTCGAGTGGACGTTAAACCCCATTTCTCTCTCCCCCCCTGCTTTCTTCGAATTTGTATATGCGTGTGTGTGTGTGTGGGGGGGGGGGTGCAATAAAGTGGACCAAAATAACCAAGTATTCATAATCATTGGTGATGCATGTAGTTGGTCAAGCTTGAAATTGTGGTCCCAATTAAGCCTTATTGTTCATCAATCCCACATTGAAATGCAGTTGGAAGTTGTTGTCTCCCCCCCCCCATCCAGTCTGACACTATGGGAACCAACAAAGGTATATTATTATTATGAGTGTTTTTCTAATGCTTCCATTACCTACAAAAGAATGAAAATATGAATGTGGGTATGGTTTGTTGTCTGCCAACCTTACTTTTCTCTGCTTATAACTTTTGTCATCCTTGACTTTGTATTTTATTCCTCATGGAGTTTACATATTTTGTCTTACAAAGCAGGAAACATGTTTCACGGTCTTTATGGCTTAAGAACAAACAAAATGAAATATGAAAAAAGAATCAATGATTCTCCAAGGATACTCAGTATGACCTTTTATAGGCATGTCACAAAAAGCTTGTTTTATCACATTTTTAATTAAGATAAAAAAAAAAAACCCAAGTAACCTTTATTACTTAAATTTTATGTCATAAACACACTTGAGTTGAACCTGTAAATAGATTTTACTTAAAGAATACATATTATTATTATATGCCAGGGTCCATATTCAAGGGTTTGCTAAAAGTTAAGTAAAAATACTTAATTTTTCCACTAACTGACTGTATTACCTTAAATGGGTATTCAAAGGCTGTATTTGACAAATACTTGGCTATGTGAAAATCTTAACTGCACACTTAAATTATGGAATACTCACATTTGCCAAAAATCTTGAATTTTCTGGAATACCTTCCACTGCCAAAAATCACGAATTTCTAACATTGTAAGCAAGTTATGCCCCCTTAAGAACACCACTATACTCTATTACATTCTTAGTTCACATTACTAGGAAAATGTTTGTCGAAATATTATATTGTAACACATGAAAATAGTATGAATATAATTTAGGATAAATTATGATAGTGTGCATCTTTTGTCGGAAGGGCTATTTTCATAGACTTTTTTAAAAAAAAAAACCCAATTCAATAGATTACAATAAATGGTGGTAGTATAATGATGGATATCGTTAACTTTAATTTTTATACGCCCACATTGAAATGTGGTCGATTGTTGTTGTCGGTCCGGCGTCCACAATTGCTTGTGGATGCTCTAAAGGCTAAAGTTAATATCCGATTGACTTTAAATTTATACACAGTGTTCAAGGGCATGAGACGAAGAATCCTATTGTTTTTCAGCGATTTCCAATTATAACTACCAGAGTTATGTCCCTTGATCACTTCAAATAATCTTGTGGACGCTCTAGAGGCCAAAGTTAATATCCGATTGACTTTAAATTTATACACAGTGTTTACAGTCATGAGATGAAGACGACTATTGATTTTCAGCGATTTCCAATAATTACTGCCAGAGTTATGGCCCTGTAGAAGCTCTTTTAACACTGTATCAAGAATAGAAAACAACATACTGTATTAGCAATACACAATGACCTTTCCGTATAAGTTAGACTGGATAAATCATTCAGTGTTGTTTATAAATCTAACATTTTAGAAATTCATAGACATTGTGTAAGTACCTACATTTTAGATTTTCAAAGGGAATGCATTGACGGTACATTGTGTGCACGAAAGATACATGTTGCATTATATTGTAGCAAAATAAATACTACCCATTACGTATATATGGGACTGAATTGTAAAAATAAGTCATATCTTGCTTCTAGCGGTGGTATAAATAATTTTGGAACTCTATAAAGTCATTGCCATCAAAAATGGATTCAACTTTAATATATGACAGTCGTGAAAACATGATTAAGCAATATGAACATGATAAATGATCGGGAAAAGATATCCTTAACTATCTTGGGGGTAATAACCTTATACTCTATTATGGCACTAAAATATCCCAAGTTGACGACAAAAAAAATAATATTGAGGTCAGCTACATTCGGCGACATTGTCTTTGTTTCATTCTGAATCCCCTAACTTTTAAAATCGGCATTACGGTACTGCCACGATAGTGTTAAAAGAAGTCCTTATCTCACTTAACTTTAAGGTACCTCCCATAGGTCACTTAAAGTTAAGCGGATATTTCTCACTTAAACTGGCCTTTGAGTACAACTTAAAGACTAACACTTAAAAGTTAAGCAGCTTAACTTTAAGGGAAAATTTGATACCTAACAACGCCTTTGAATACCACTTGCCCCTTACAGGAAGTTACGTATATTTAAGTGAAAGCTAGTATTTAAGTGACTATCTTAGACTTAAGATATCCTTTGAATACCGACCCAGATGCTAAGTTTAAGGTTGGTTTCAAATTACTGCTGTTAGCTAACATTGCATAATTGCATATAATATTTTTGTGAAACTACCATTTTTGGATATTCACATACATGCATGTACTTAATTAATAAGCTTATATATACAAAATGTAACCATTGACTGTTGCAGTTAAAGTAGTCAAACTGATTTCACTGATAGTCTGTCAATGCTACACTATCTTTGGACGTGAAAAAAGCCAGCATTTAGAACTAACTTATAACATAGCTGTCTGAACAGTATATTGAACAATATAGTTAATATTTTTGCATCATATTTTTGCTTTAGATTGCCATGTGGTCTAAGTGTTGTATGTAAAATCTGTGAGATGTCATAATAATTCTATTCAACAAATACATATCAAACAACTTGACTGAAATATGTCTACAGCAGTAAAACTGACCTGTTTAATACTAATAAATTCAAAATTGTATGTTGAAATCATTTTGTATAGTTTAAGATGATATTTATATGATGTAAGGTACGGTATATTTAATATATGTCAATATGCACTCATCATATTGTGATTTGTCTGTTATTAAATATGAGCTATATTGTTGCATTTTATTACAATAATGCTGTTGATAAATAACCGAATGACTTGCATTCCAGCTGAAATATAGATTGTTCCCAAACTAAGTATAGTGTTTATAAGCAAGATGTCTAATAAACCATTAATAGATAAAAGCTAGGTTGGAGCTTTTACAGGCTCTGAGTGTAGGGATTCATGTATCACCAAATTTGATATTGGAGACAGATTACTCTAGGCCAGGTGTTCTCAACCTTTTTTTGCCAAGGGCACACCTTGGAACACATGAGAAAATGACAGCACACCTGGCTAAATATATACGAAAAATATTTGAAGTTTGCAAAAAAAAACCATGGCATAGACACTGACTAGTCAGACACATAGAATGAATCAAATTAAATAAAGAAAAGCACAATCAAATAGCTGGTCTGGTTAGCGAGAAATTGATTTAGTGTGCCGTTCAAAATTTCGGAACGGTGTGCCGTGTCACAATGGTTGAGAATCACTGCTCTAGGCTATGGCCCATGGCCAGTACAATTTAGATATCATTGGAAGAAGATTCACACAAAATTTTTAGAAATTGCGCTTAAAGGGACAATCCCGATAAGAACAGAGTCTCAAAAATTAAAGTCCGAGTATTTATGAAATTTATGGACCAAAATATAGTGGCATGGTGTATCTACCTTGTCTCAAAATTTCAGCTCAAAATATTGAGTCGTTTGGACGTGAACGTCAACACTGCTTATCCGGACACGTAACCCTTTTAAGATTTCGGGTCAATTTTTTCATTGGGTGACCTGATAATCGATTAATGTTTCTTGGGAGGTCTATACAGTGAATGACCCATGCCCTGTACTTGATAACAAAAGGTAAATTTCACCTACATATTATTTTTATAGAAAAAAGGTCTGGTTTTATCCAGATACTGTATAATAAAACGTTCTCCATTTCCAGATGAAGACTGTCAGGTTTAAGTTATTTACAAGCGTATCACAAATATCGGGTTAGTAGGTGGACCTTAGGTTATGGATTTTAAAGGATTTTAACACAAAATTAAGCAGTTTTATTCCCCAAAAAGTTATCGGATTGGCACTTTAACAAATTATGCACTTTAAACTTTGTACAGCACATTTTATGCTTTCTGCATTCGAGATTGATTTGTGTGGATGGAATTTATTGATAATTGTGATTTTAAAAGTTCAGACAATTAAAAAATTTTTAGTCTTTTTATATGCACACATTGAAATGTGGTCATATTTATTTTGTATTGTTTACATTCGATAACATTTTATTTATAAATCAGATTATCATAAACTGGATGCTGTTTCTGAATAAATATCTGTCTGTATTTATTCACTGTTTGAATAGAATTCAAGCTAAAATCGTGCAATTACACCTAACCAGACCAGTTACTACTATATTACATTCGTTTTTATACATGATTGACACATTGTAACAAAGGACAATAATAAGAATTTGTTAAAGAAAATTGTACACAGTGTAACATTTCACAGATTTAGAATATATCAGATAATCACCATTTTGTCTATTTTGAGCAAATTGAACAAAGAATTAAGGACAATATTATCAGTGCCTTGTTTCACAAGAAATTTAAATTTATGATGGTGTGTTCTTGTCACGGAAGATGGTAGTTTTTGTGATGCTATCATGAATGAGATTGTAAACAGTCTGGGTCTGATATCTAAATTTGATCTTAAATCAATGTATTCGACATCTGTTACATAATATTATTTTTTTTTTGATTAAGAGCAAAAGGATTGTAATCAAATGACCATTTAATAATATTTGATCAAGCATTTATTAGTAAATCTGAAATTTATGGTACATTTTGAACTTTTTCCCCGAACTCCACACATCTACATGTAGGTATCAGTTTTATGATAATTTCCACCTGTACCAAAATGCCGTTTCAGAAGCAGAAGTCATAATGTGGAACTTGGCACCCATTTCTTTAAAATTTGAAATATTAGCCTTACATCTCAGAAACCTATAATTACACCTGCAACGTCTACATAAACATTTGAATGAATGGGACTAAGAATTACAGCCAAGGTGAGACCACCTAGTGAGATTTTATTCCTCTTGAAATGTTTGAAGTAGATTTGCAAATCATCCACTGTCTATTATTATTAGTACCAATGACTGATATTTTGTACTTTGAAATACAACAATTTTAGAGAAAATCAACATAAAACTAGATGTTATGTATCGCAGGTGATAGGTAAATCAAAAGCTAAAGCAAAACATTATTAAAGCATCAGGCACTCGAGATCATCCCATGTTTGTTTGTTGTTGTGTACCATACTACCATATATGTATTTTAATTTGAACCTGGTTGTGGTAGTGTAGAACATGTATGTTATTAATAAAAGATAGATGGGATATCAAAGATTATTTTTAATCTGATATAGACAGTAGATAAAAAAAAACCCTGAAATATAATATTTGATAAGATATCTTCTTCTCTCAATAATCCTTCATAAAAATTCAATGAATGAAAGAGCATGAATAAACCCACCAATTTGACCTCCATTGAAGAGAAAAACACTCCTATTTTTTAAGTCTATGCGAAGTGCTATTCTTTGCATTATTGCTAGGTATTATACTACAAGTACTGCATTTCAAGTTGATAATATTGGATGTCCATACTTTGTATTACTTTGCAAGACAACATATGAATTATTCTTTAATTTTTTATACACCAACATTTTAATGTGGACATACATTGTCGTCACCCTGTCCATCCGTCCACAATTGTTGGTTACAATTTGTATCTGATTTCAACTGAAATTGAAATATAGGTTTATCTTGGTTCCTTTCAAAGTTTGAGTTTGAATTTTGTGAAAATCTGTCCAAAACTGCCGGACAAAATGGTCGCCTCCTGTACACAAATAGTGTAAAGATATGGTATATCAAGGTTGTAGACCCTCTAAAGCTCACAATTTTGATCCGATGATTATGAAACTCGAAATACATGTTAACTTACGATATTTGCGCATATCGGATCCTAACTTCCTGAATTATGTCCCTTGGCTGTGTGAAAAATCTCGATTTTAGTTGTGGTCCCTTTAGAGGTCACAGTTATTATCTGATTTAAAAAAACGTGTGGATATATCACTGTTACATGTACACCAGAATCTGCCTGCGTATATACGTCGAAACAGATAATATGACAAATGCCGAACTTCTGCTGAAAAATGCATTGACTTAAATGACCCGAAAATACAGTACTTTTCGAGAAATTTGAAACAGTACGGATCAGCAATAGTCGGCAGACTTTCATTCTATTGTATTACAACATAACTTAATTTTTATACGCCCACATTGAAATGTGGTCGTATATTGTCGTCGCCCCCGTCCGTCCGTCCGTCGGTCCGTCGGTCCGTCGGTCCGGCGTCCACAATTGCTTGTGGACGCTCTACAGGCTAAAGTTAATATCCGATTTACTTTAAATTTATACACAGTGTTTAAGGTCATGAGACGAAGAAGCCTATTGTTTTTCAGCGATTTCCGATAATAACTACCAGAGTTATGGCCCTTGATCACTTCAAAAAATCTTGTGGACGCTCTAGAGGCCAAAGTTAATATCCGATTGACTTTAAATTTATACACAGCGTTTAAGGTCATAAGACAATGACGCCTATTGATTTTCGTCGATTTCCGATAATTAGTGCCAGAGTTATGACCCTTGATCTCTTTAAAAAATCTTGTGGACGCTCTAAAGGTCAAAGTTAATATCCGATTGACTTTAAATTTATACACAGTGTTTAAGGTCATAAGACGAAGAAGCCTATTGATTTTCAGCGATTTCCCATAATTAGTGCCAGAGTTATGGCCCTTGATCACTTCAAAAAATCTTGTGGACGCTCTAGAGGCCAAAGTTAATATCCGATTGACTTTAAATTTATACACAGTGTTTACGGTCATAAGACGAAGACGCCTATTGATTTTCAGCGATTTCCGATAATTAGTGCCAGAGTTATGGCCCTTGATCACCTCAAAAAATCTTGTGGACGCTCTAGAGGCCAAAGTTAATATCCGATTGACTTTAGATTTATACACAGTGTTTAAGGTCATGAGACGAAGAAACCTATTGATTTTCGGCGATTTCCGATAATTAGTGCCAGAGTTATGGCCCTTGATCTCTTTAAAAAATCATGTGGACGCTCTAAAGGTCAAAGTTAATATCCGATTGACTTTAAATTTATACACAGTGTTTAAGGTCATAAGACGAAGAAGCCTATTGATTTTCAGCGATTTCCCATAATTAGTGCCAGAGTTATGGCCCTTGATCACTTCAAAAAATCTTGTGGACGCTCTAGAGGCCAAAGTTAATATCCGATTGACTTTAAATTTATACACAGTGTTTACGGTCATAAGACGAAGACGCCTATTGATTTTCAGCGATTTCCGATAATTAGTGCCAGAGTTATGGCCCTTGATCACCTCAAAAAATCTTGTGGACGCTCTAGAGGCCAAAGTTAATATCCGATTGACTTTAGATTTATACACAGTGTTTAAGGTCATGAGACGAAGAAACCTATTGATTTTCGGCGATTTCCGATAATTAGTGCCAGAGTTATGGCCCTTGATCTCTTTAAAAAATCATGTGGACGCTCTAAAGGTCAAAGTTAATATCCGATTGACTTTAAATTTATACACAGTGTTTAAGGTCATAAGACGAAGAAGCCTATTGATTTTCAGCGATTTCCGATAATTAGTGCCAGAGTTATGGCCCTTGATCACTTCAAAAAATCTTGTGGACGCTCTAGAGGCCAAAGTTAATATCCGATTGACTTCAAATTTATACACAGTGTTTAAGGTCATAAGACAAAGACGCCTATTGATTTTCAGCGATTTCCGATAATTAATGCCAGAGTTATGGCCCTTGATCACATCAAAAAATCTTGTGGACGCTCTGGAGGCCAAAGTTAATATCCGATTGACTTTAGATTTATACACAGTGTTTAAGGTCATGAGACGAAGAAGCCTATTGATTTTCAGCGATTTCAAATAATTACTGCCAGAGTTATCTCCCTTGATAACTTCAAAAATTCTTGTGACACTATAGAGGCCAAAGTTACCATCCGATTGACTTCAGATTGATACATAGAGTTTAAGGTGTTGAAACGAACAAGTATTTTGATTTTCAATGAATTTAGATAACTGAACAGCTAAATCCATGATATTAAATGTTTCATGTATATACTAATTGTTAGCGTGGGGTAAAACTTTATAAAAAGCAATCAAATTCTAATGATTTTCTGTTACTCTTAATCAGTTTTTAGTGTATTACAAATGTTTCATTACCGAAAAAAGTAAAAATATGCGACAACCCTTGTTGACTGTCCGGACGATTTAGCTGCTGTGGGCGTATGTTTCGTTGCCTGGCAACCTATCTTTTAGAAATATTATTACTGGCATAAATTTGAATACCATACGGGAATTAAATATGAAAAATAACGAAGTGCACCTATTGTTTTTATTACTTACGAATTTGAATATTTTGTTGACACATGATTTTTGTGTGTGGTCTAAAAACAGCTTTCTTTAAAAGCGCTAAGATTTATGTCTCTTTATTTTCGGTAAAAATGTCCAACAAGAAAAATTTTGAAATTCCATCACTGATGTAAAATGTATACCGGCAATATAAAATAAAAATGACAAGAAAGCCTTGTCCGTGTGACAATGAGAAATAGAGCATCAACAAGAGTCATGTTTTTTTGGTAGAGATTGTCAATTCATTTGTTTAAATCGAATATGTCTAGACTAGAAACGGATATAAAGAACAGATTCACAGGAATTTCAGAGACTGATGACATATTGAGGAAGTTGTTATCAGGAAGTTTCGAAAAAGACATTTGTTTTTAACTTCTTCCATGTATTCATGTCTGGATACAAATGAATCAACTAAATGGTCAGTTTTATTACCCAAAATAGATAAATTGAAGATAAGTTTGACACATGATTTCCCAGTATGCATCACTGTCTGGAAGGGAATCTATTTCTGTTCTCTCACATAATACATTCAATGTAATGTAGAGACTTCGAACATTTGTTGATCTAAAATGAACTAATTAGACATTATTTGACAAGGAGTTATGTCTGTACTTACATGTACATGTATTATGAATTTTAATTGAAAGATAATATGAGACATCTTCAGGATTTTTCAAATCAAGTTCTCACTTATTACTTTTAGGACTGGCACCTAGCAGGGAAACACTCCTATCCCTCATATACTCTTTGTGACAGTGTCAAATTGACATTGTTAGACCCTATTGAGTTCAGTAAATATGAAATTTTATTAGCATAATGTGACACAGTTATTTTTTATGCCCCCACATTTTCATGTGGGCGCGTGTTACATTTTTATCAGATTTTGATGAAACTTGAAATATAGGTTCATATCCCAAAGATCTCTATTCCTTTTCATATTAGTGTTGTAGGGGGGCAAAAATACGAGGAAAATAACCACACCAAGGGTTCAGTAAAACAGCAATTTAATACTTTACAGTAAAACCCCTGAAAGTATGCAATTGCAATATAAATGATACAATCACACAGAACATATAAAACCAATTCATTCATATTCATTAAAATAATATATTACATATCAACTCTAAAATCTCTATTTTAAATACTACTTATTTAAGCTATATAAATACAAATGTACCTTAAAGGGAAACTACCCCCTGTTAACCAGTATGAAATATACAGGCATAATCTAAATAATCTTACTAATAATAACTAATAGATTCTTACCCTTTTCGTAATGCCGATGAATTCCCAAAAATCGTATATAAAGGTGTGTCGAATGATTCGTTCGGGTTACTTTAATTGACAGAGTTGTCTCCCTTATTATCACTTCCGTCATTTCTGTGTTTTTCAGTGATTTTCAATACTTACTGCCAGAGTTATGGCCCTTGATCACTTCAAAAAATCCAGTGGAGGCTCTAGAGTCCAAAGTTAATATCTGATCGACTTTAAATTTACACACAGTGTTCAAGATCATGAGACGAAGAAGCCTATCATTTTCAGCGATTTCAAATAATTACTGCCAGAGTTATCTCCCTTGATAACTTCAAAAAATCTTGTGACGCTATAGAGGCCAAACTTATCATCTGATTGACTTCAGATTGAAAGGTGTTGAAACGAACAAGTATTTTGATTTTCAATGAATTTTGATAACTGAACAGCTAAAATCCATGATATTAAATGTTTCGTGTATATACTAATTGTTAGCGTGGGGTAAAACTTTATAAAAAGCAATCAAATTCTTTTGATTTTCTGATAATTACATAATGAATTGTTACTCTTAATCAGTTTTTAGTGTATTACAAATGTTTCATTACCGAAAAAAGTAAAAATATGCGACAACCCTTGTTGACTGCCCGGACGATTTAGCTGCTGTGGGCGTATGTTTCGTTGCCTGGCAACCTATCCTTTTAGTTAGTTCTCTGTCCATCTCTTGCAAAATCTGGGCTTGTTTTAAATAAATTAATATTTTATCTTCCAAATCATATAAAAAATTTAAGGACAAGAACTGATTTAATTACAATGAGAATATTTCTAGCGCCTAGTGCATTCCCTAGTGGACTGAATAATTGTGCGATACAAATATCATTATTATTATTATTATTTAAGGTTAAGGTCACAGAAAACAAAAAGACATTAGACTGAGTAGATATCCTGCTATAATTGACATCTTAATTTACTGGTTAATCTGTAAATAGGCTAGGCTGTCAGGTAATCAAAGATGAGTGATCAGGAGGATGTCTATTAAGCAAAGATATAAGTTTAGTTCATTGAGTGGGACTCTTTCCAGTACTGTTGAGAGTAAAGTATTATATGTTTAGCTTTGGGGAGTATGTCAGAAAGGTCCAAGAGTCCTTGATGAAAAAAATAGTTGAACATTGTTGTATTATTACACATTGAAATTTGTTGAAATCTGAGAAAGGTTGATGACAATCAAAGCAAATTCATCTAAATAACTCGTCAGTAGTGTGAAAACAAATTATCATCTACACTATAAGGGTGTGAATAAGACAAAATAACTTTGAGTAAATTGCATATCATGGCGGACCAGGATGTCAGAAGCCAAACTATCAAGTAAAAGTTAACCTCATTGTAAATTGCAATCAGCAGGGAACAAAGGCCTACAAGTTAAAATGTCAAAATACCAGAAAGATTCATTTAGCAGTTTCTGTACACCCACATGGAAATTGATAAGTTCTAGGTTTATGGTCCTTGTTTTACTTCGTGGGTCCTTATGAAAGATTGATGTATGTTATCATCCCATTTGTATTAAGTTTTTATGCATTATTCAGTTTAGTAAACCAAGTGAGACAAAGAAGTCTATTGTTGCCCTTGTTTCACTTTGTAGAACCTTCTGAACGGTCTAACAACAGAAGTTAGTTAACACCTGATCTGCATTAAATTTGTGTGCATCATTTGAATTAGTGAAATGAAGAATCCTATTGTATGTCAACTTCTGTTCATAACTTTTAGAGATGTGGTCCTTGCATCTTCAATAGAATTCTTGACCCCACCTTAACTACGTACGTCTTATCTTAGATGTTGTAAAACTCGCGAACGTTGCTTGTTTCACTTTGTTGGATCTTGTGATCGCTCTATTGACAAAAGTTATCATCCAATCAACATGGAATCTATAACATTTGTATGTGTTATTTAGATTGGATAATATTAGATTGATTTTAGTGCTTAGCCAATCAAAACTGAAGTATTTACTAAAATTTGGATTTTATCTTTAGTTAAGATTTTGTGAATCAGGACCCTTGTTTCATTTTGTTGAACCATTTTGGGACACAATAACACTCTTTCTAATTGAGCTAAAATGTTCAAACTTGATCTGGGTGTTTATTAGGTTAATGTCTTGATGGAGTTCAAAGATTTAAGGACAAGTTCAAAGATGTTCATTTTCTGCTGAGAAAAAGCAGAGATAAAGGATTTGATTGGTTGATGCTTTGGGACACAATAACTTTAGTTCTAATTAAGTGAGAGTGATGAAACTTGCTGTATAGATTCATTACACAAATACCTTGACTAAGTTCGATAATAAGCATTTTATGCTCAGGGTAAGCCGAGCGATAAGCAAATTGATTGTGGGAGATTTTGGAACACAATAATTCTCCACTGAGCTAGAATGTTCGAACAAGAATTAATATGATATAACCCTAGTTGACTGCTCAGAAAATTTTACTGCAGTGGTTGTGTGTTTCGTTGCCTGGCAACCTGTCGTTATTATTAGGAATCAATCTCTAGGATAAAATGAAAAAGGACCTTTGATTACCATTTGTCTTGTGCATGTAGCTCTGTCAATAGACTTTCTAGATAGAGAACATAATAGAAATCAGGAAATATCCCGACAGAAACCACATGTAGACTGACAGTACTCGGCAAACTGTCAATATAATAATGTATTAAGTACAATTCACCTTAAATAGTTTCTCTTGATAAAAGAAATCCTGTCATATCGGAGAATTCATTGAGTGCAAAAAGCAAATCAATATTTATCAATTTCAGGATATGATTTTGAAATAATAGTATGAATTTTAATTTACCAACAGATTATTAGATATTTGAATGAGTTTGGTAATAGGATTTTTACATGACTCGGTTGCTAACAATGGAACATTTATTATAATTTCAGTATGACACCTGGATATTATCAGTTCTGCTTCAATGCTAGTAACAAAATACCGTAAACTATGTAATATGCGCATTGACATGGAAATTGTCTTGCTGCAAAAAGTGTTCTTTTTTCAGTATTTTTATATGCCCACATTTTCATGTGGACATATATTATTGTCACCCATGCTCTTCTGAACGTATGCCCAGACTTAAAATATAGGTTTATCTCCCAAAGGTCTTGGTTCTTTTTGATAATGATATTGGCATGGGATATGTAATAATGGCCCTTGATTGTTAGAAAAATCATGTTTTCAGCTTGTGGACACTCACAGTTTATTTGATTTTGATGAAACTTGAATGTTTACAAACAGAGATCTCAGTTTCTTTCGATATTTGATATTTCTGCATTACACCCAAATTGCAGTTGAGTTTGAATTTTTTGAAAATAGGACCAAAACTGCCCAACAAAATGGCTGTTAATCAAATAATCAAATGCAAATAGTGTAAAAGTATGTAACTTAAAATATATGTTTATTTCCCAAAGATCTTGGTTCCTTTTGATATTCGCTGAAATTGGACCATAATTTCTTGGATTAAGGTCACTGATTGGTTCAAAATATCGCATAGATCATCCGACCGTCCGACCCTCCGGCATCCACAAGCAATTGTGGACGCTCTAGAGGCCAAAGTTAATATCCGATTGACTTTAAATTTAAACGCAATGTTTACAGTCATGAGACAAAGAAGCCTATTGTTTTTCAGGGATTTCCAATAATTAGTGCAAGAGTTATGGCCCTTGATCACTTCAAAAAATCTTGTGGACGCTCTAAAGGCCAAAGTTAATATCCGATTGACTTTATACACAGTGTTTAAGGACATAAGACAAAGAAGCCTATTGAATTTATACACAGTGTTTAAGGTCATAAGACTATTGATTTTCAGCAATTTCTGATAATTAGTGCCAGAGTTATGGCCCTTGATCACTTCAAAAAAAGTCTTGTGGATGCTCTAAAGGCCAAAGTTAATATCCGATTGACTTTGAATTTATACACAGTTTTTAAGGTCACAAGACGAAGAAGCCTATTGATTTTCAGCGATTTCCGATAATTAGTGCCAGAGTTATGGCCCTTGATCACTTCAAAAAAAAATCTTGTGGACGATCTAATGACCAAAGTTAATATTCGATTGACTTTAAATTTATACACAGTGTTTACAGTCATGAGACAAAGAAGCCTATTGATTATCAGCGATTTCTAATAATTAGTGCCAGAGTTGTGGCCCTTGATTACTTCAAAAAATCTTGTGGCTGCTCTAGAGGCCAAAGTTAATATCCAATTCACTTTAAATTTATACACATTGTTTAAGGTCATGAGACGAAAAAGCCTATTGATTTTGAGAGATTTCAAATAATTACTTCCAGAGTTGTCTCCTTTGATTACTTCAAAAAACCTTGCGACGCTATAGAGGCCAAACTTATCATCTGATTGACTTCAGATTGATACACAGAGTTTAAGGTGTTGAAACAAACAAGTATTTTGATTTTCAATGAATTGCTAAATCCATGATATTAAATGTTTCCTATACTAATTGTTAGCGTGGGGCAAAACTTTTATAAAAAGCAAACAAATTTTAATGATTTTCAGATAATTACATAATGAGTTAAGAGGCCAAACTTATCATCTGATTGACTTCAGATTGATACACAGAGTTTAAGGTGTTGAAACAAACAAGTATTTTGATTTTCAATGAATTGCTAAATCCATGATATTAAATGTTTCCTATACTAATTGTTAGCGTGGGGCAAAACTTTTATAAAAAGCAAACAAATTTTAATGATTTTCAGATAATTACATAATGAGTTAAGTTACTCTTAATCAGATTTTAGTGTATTACAAATGTTTCATTACCAAATAAAGTAAAAATATGCGACAACCCTTGTTGACTGCCCAGATGATTTAGCTGCTGTGGGCGTATGTTTAGTTGCCTGGTAACCTATCTTTAATTGTGGTAGAATGTTTAAACCTAATCTTTTTAATTGTGGTAGAATGTTTAAACTTAGTGTAGATGTTCATTAGGTGAATGTCTTGACTGAGTTCAATGGGACAAGATAACTTTGATTCTATCTGATAGAGAGTGATGAAACTTAGTGTATAATTAGTTTGATTGCCTAATACTTTTAATTAATATATACATATAACATCTTTTTAATTTGATATCAGCCTCACTGTAGGCTTGTTAAGCTTGTTGTGCAGGTGCATATTGCATGGCAACCGCTTGTAAATTATGCTTGTCAAAATTTATTGTCACTTGAAAACTTTGTTATACAAATTCTGACTACATTCAGAATGGACTTAAGAGTAACAAAAGATAAAATTTCTGTGATCATCGAAATGATAGATTTTGTATTTGGATTAATATGCACATTAACATCAATGTTGAGATATAACCGAATGTTATAACTGTAAGTCAAAATGATTTAATTTGAGTTAAATCTTTTGAAAATAGAATTTAATTGTATAAAGATTTTCACATACATGTAAAGAATTTAATTGTATAAAGATTTTCACATTACTAAACGAAGTAATGGATCAGATCGACACCATTTCAATACTTTATTGTGACCTATATCAAAGTGGTTTAACTCCTTTACTAAACAGAATTGTTTATTAATTGTGATGAAAAATCTTGCGTTGGTGGTGGCCTTTAACATTGTTTATTCAGGGGATAAGGGTATATTGTAGATGATTAGTGAAGTAAAACACCTTAATTTGTAACTTCCATCCAGTAGACAATTGATCTTATAATTATTAACCAGTCGAGCCGTTAGTAATGACAAATAGAGGAATATCCATGATTCCCAAAACCGATTAATCTCTATAAAACTTGACGAGACAACCGACATGCTCAGTTGATCGCCGTCTAATATTATTGACTAGTGTAAGATCATGTATTACTAATTGTTGACTGGAAATAAAGGGCTTTTGTCTTGATTAATCTAGCATGAAGTAGTGCCATTGACTGGTACAATAGTGCAGCGTGTTGAGAGGATGTCCCCAGAGGGAGTGAAGCGCTGGGTCTGATTTCTTTCTAGCGATTACCATGTTATCACTATGCCAGGTTATTTATACTGAAAATATCTGACAGCTATCCTTGGTAGAATAAAATTATACTTGTGAGAAATATGACACCTCTCTGAACTGGAGGAAAATTGATATTAGATTTCGGAGATAGTTAAAATATTTTGTTTGTTAGGAATAGAAAATATCTAGACTGAACAATAATACATTTCTTTATTCATCTTTGTTTATATTGGACAATATGCAATAAGCAGTTTGATTGGTTAATGCTTTGGGACATGATAACTTTATTTCTAATTAAGTGTGAGTGATGAAACTTGGTGTATATCAATACCTAGACTAAGTTTGATAATGAGCATCTTCTGCTCAGGGCAAGCAGAGCGATAAGCAATTTGATTGGCCAAGACTTTGGAACACAATACATGTAACTCTCTATCTGGTTGAGCTGGGGGATCCAGTGGCTAAGTGGGTAAGACGCTTGCTTGCTAGCCTGGAGGTCGGGTGTTCGATCCCTGCATTGGCCGAGAAAGTTCCTCCAGATTTTTTCAGTGATTTCCCTTTTTATACGCCCATATTGAAATGTGGTCGTATATTGTCGTCGCCCCCGTCCGTCCGTCCGTCCGTCGGTCCGTCCGTCGGTCCGGCGTCCACAATTGCTTGTGGACGCTCTACAGGCTAAAATTAATATCCGATTGACTTTAAATTTATACACAGTGTTTAAGGTCATGAGACGAAGAAGCCTATTGTTTTTCAGCGATTTCCGATAATTAGTGCCAGAGTTATGGGCCTTGATCACTTCAAAAAATCTTGTGGATGCTCTAGAGGCCAAAGTTAATATCCGATTGACTTTAAATTTATACACAGTGTTTAAGGTCATAAGACGAAGAAGCCTATTGATTTTCAGCGATTTCCGATAATTAGTACCAGAGTTATGACCCTTGATCACTTCAAAAAATCTTGTGGACGCTCTAGGGGCCAAAGTTAATATCCGATTGACTTCAAATTGATACACAGTGTTTAAGGTCATAAGACGAAGAAGCCTATTGATTTTCAGCGATTTCTGATAATTAGTGCCAGAGTTATGGCCCTTGATCACTTCAAAAAATCTTGTGGACGCTCTAGAGGCCAAAATTAATATCCAATTGACTTTAAATTTATACACAGTGTTTAAGGTCATAAGACAAAGACGCCTATTAATTTTCAGCGATTTCAGATAGTTAGTGCCAGAGTTATGGCCCTTGATCACCTCAAAAAATCTTGTGGACGCTCTGGAGGCCAAAGTTAATATCCGATTGACTTTAAATTTATACACAGTGTTTAAGGTCATAAGTCGAAGACGCCTATTGATTTTCAGTGATTTCCGATAATTAGTGCCAGAGTTATGGCCCTTGATAACCTCAAAAAATCTTGTGGACGCTCTAAAGGTCAAAGTTAATATCCGATTGACTTTAAATTTACACACAGTGTTTAAGGTCATAAGACGAAGACGCCTATTGATTTTCAGCGATTTCTGATAATTAGTGCCAGAGTTATGGCCCTTGATCACTTCAAAAAATCTTGTGGACGCTCTAGAGGCCAAAGTTAATATCCGATTGACTTCAAATTGATACACAGTGTTTAAGGTTATAAGACCTAGAAGCCTATTGATTTTCAGCGATTTCCGATAACTAGTGCCAGAGTTATGGCCCTTGATCACTTCAAAAAATCTTGTGGACGCTCTAGAGGCCAAAGTTAATATCCGATTGACTTTAAATTTATACACAGTGTTTAAGGTCATAAGACAAAGACACCTATTAATTTTCAGCGATTTCCGAAGAAGCCTATTGATTTTCAATGATTTCAAATAATTACTACCAGAGTTATCTCCCTTGATAACTTCAAAAATTATTGTGACGCTATAGAGACCAAAGTTACTATCCGATTGACTTCAGATTGATACATAGAGTTTAAGGTGTTGAAACGAACCAGTATTTTGATTTTCAATGAATTTAGATAACTGAACAGCTAAATCCATGATATTAAATGTTTCATGTATATACTAATTGTTAGCGTGGGGTAAAACTTTATAAAAAGCAATCAAATTCTAATGATTTTCTGATAATTACATAATGAGTTGTTACTCTTAATCAGTTTTTAGTGTATTACAAATGCTTCATTACCGAAATTAGTAAAAATATGCGACAACCCTTGTTGACTGCCCGGACGATTTAGCTGCTGTGGGCGTATGTTTCGTTGCCTGGCAACCTATCTTTTAGTGATGCAGGACAGAGGGCCTGACAATGACAGCTGTCTAGTCATTTGAATGGGACAAAAAAAAAAACAACCAAGGTCCCGTGTTCCCGTGTACACATCGGCGTGCATGTAAAAGATCCTTTGGCAGTTGGGATTCAATATAAAAGTAGACCGTAGTGCCGCTGCTCCGACGAAATTTCCCATATAGCACACTGTATGGCATATATGCCCATCTTCAATAGCCCTGGTTAGGAGTAGAACAGTAAGATGTCAGGGCTAGAAATTCACACGAATCTCTGAATCTGATTTGCACAAGGATTCTCGCAAGAGTTTCTGCTGCGAATCTATAAGTTGTAAGGATTCATGTAAAATTTTTCTAAAAAAAAATAAAATATCGGAGAATTTTATTACTAAGTCAGACTATTGATATCAGTGAGGGTAAGTGTTCTTAAAAGCCTGTATTTTATTGGCTTTATGTGGTAAAACAATGAACAACAATCATACCAAAGTCATATGAAAATCAACCATATGTGGTTCATTATCTGAGTACGAGTTATTAGCACATTTAACCCTGATTTTGATAATCCGGTAAAACCCAAAGCAATCATGCTGATTATTCATAATATGTTCAGTAATATAATAATTAAACCATGTGGCGAATAAGAACGATCTCGACATGGTTTGGGAATCTTGCGTCTTCCACGGTCCGCCCGTGTGAAATCCAGGTACCGGTAGATATTAAAATATAAAATATAAGTGGATCATACATTGATTGATTCCCTGACCATTGAATATAATCCCCTGATAGAACACCGAATACACAGAAAGATAAACATGTGACATGTTGGTTGGAATTAGGTCAATAAACCAGTTTTAAAATAGCATTTACCGTTATGATTATTTTATTTTATACACATGCTGACAGAGGCTTAATTTTTAAAATAATATTGAAGCCTATACTGAATTTTATTTTATAGCAATTTCAGTTATGGTTGTTACATGATCATTGTACCGTTTGTCTATCATTGTATCGACGAATGAATAAAAACTTTTGCAAGTTACGTGGCTTACATGATGAGCAAAAGACTACAAATTGTGTTAAGAAGAAATGACATGGTGCCGTATCAGTTTATTCTGGCTACGGCATTTTCTGGCTATTACTTTACCCAAAATTCCAACTGATTGTTTTATTTTTATCATTGTTGTATTTTGGTGTTTTAAAGTAATACAATAAATACAATTTTATTTTTTTAAGACAGTATTATTAATAAAGATTTGGAAGATTCGTGCAGATTGCATATATGAGAATCCATTTAGATTCTTGCAAGAAATGACGAATTTCTAGCCCTGGACGTTACACCCCATTTCATTTAATTTCTCATTGAGCTAGAATGTTTAAATTTGGTGTAGGTGTTTGTTAGGTCATTGCCTTGTTTGAGTTCGAAGATGAGCATTTTCTGCTTAAGGTAAGCAAAGATAAGCAATTTGATTGGTTGATGTTTTTGGACACTATAATTATAATAACCTATCTTACAGTACAGATTCATCATATCATTACCATGACAAAGTTCAATGATGAGAATTTTCAACTTAGGCTAAGGAGCGATAAGCTATTTGATTGGTCAAGACTTTGGAACATAAAAACTCTACTATTAATTGAGGTAGAATGTTTAAAGATACATTATGGGTGATTAGATAACAAGTTGGCAGTTCTCACTATTATTATAGTTATAAACTAGATAATGTAAAGGCAATTTGCTGAAAACAAAGAATTAAGCTTTTGAAATTTCCACCTAGCTTCGATCATCCTTACTAATGTTGGTACAAAAAAATCACAGTCTCAATTATCCACTTAATCATTAAATTGTGAAGGAAAGTTATGCAGTAAATCGGATCATAATCCACTAAAGATTGCGATGCCATTGATAGTTGGTTATGGTCTGGATAAGTTAATTAATGTCTAATTAATAATTTAGATAACATTTCAGGCCTAAAGAAAGACCTGCACCTTGCGCGTTGTAGATGTTAATAAGGTGAATGTCTTGACTACTGAGTTCAATGATTAATATTTAAAGCCAAAGCTTAGACTGGTGGCCAGTCTTCTCCACACACCAAAAATTGGCCAGTCCTCTCAAAAAAAAAAACGAAAAAAAAACGTAATCTCTAGAGACTGGGCAAATAGAGCTTCATTCTCATCTAGTTGGTCAATCTGCATTATGTAGGTCGTGTGACGTCGTGCACGGGATCACGACATATCTAACATCACGTGATAATAAACATGGCTGTCGATTAACTGGCAAATTGGTGTAGGTGCGAGATATTTGTTGTGGATAACAGTTATTGTTATTTAGTGATACTTTAACGATCGAAGAATTTTGTTGACGACAATATCTGTCGAATGAACGGATACAACGTATGGGATGAGGTGAATGAACATAAATAATTACACACGACATCATTATAACAACTTAACGAAGCCAGTTCATGCGTATCGGGACGAAGGCGAATGGAAACAAAAACGTGTCACGTGATTCGGGGCTTGCTTGACAACTGTCAATCATTCCAAATAAGGAACAACGTAAAACAGGACAGGAACGCCCATTTTATTGTGAAGCTCGCAAATTGTCCAGTCTCTGGTGCTGGTTACAGGTTTACTCAAATTTTTTTTTTTATACATTACAAATGGAAACGAAAGTGTTGGTTTACTAAAAATTAATACTTTTATATAAATCGAAATGTAAAATAAATAGAAGAGACTGGGCCAGTCTAGCCAAAGATAAGCAGAGCTAAGCCATTTCATTGGTCGATGTGTTGGGACAAGATACATACAGAGTGGTGAAACTTAGTGTATAGTTGATAATCCATTTGATTGCTTGATACCTTAGAAAAAAATAAATGTGCGATTAATTTATACATGTCATCTATTATTTTTGGATTTCAGTGGGGTCATCAGCGTAACTGTTGGCTTGTTTTGAATGCTATTGCTAGTGAATATTAGACAATGAAATAGACTAGAAATATTCTTTTGAATCAGTTAAAGATTTGAGGGTACGACCCATGTTAAATGTATGTGAACTTATTTTGGTCATTGATTTTATATGTACATGCTTACATACACCTGCTTTCATATACAGGTATGGTGTCCTGTCAAGCCTGTGATTTTCCCTTTAAGATGAGTCTGAATTCAACATTGGTTTTAAGTTTAAATAAGAAAATAACTGCAATAAACAACTGGTTTTGATTTTTTAAAGAAAAATATATATATTGACAGTATTTGTTGTAGTTTTAAATATTTGAATTGTTTGATTTTGACTTGTGAAGAGAAATACTATAGAGATGAAGTTTAATAAATCACAGATTAAAGTGTTCAACAGGGATTTCAAGTGGTTATATGGGTGCAGAGTGTGACTTGAATTGATAATTTGAGATCAAATCAAGACAGCTAACAAACCTGTATTTTTATTTCTAAAACAAATTAAGGACATTTTAATTGAAGTGAATTTAATCTGATTGTTGAATTAAAGATAGGTTTTGTGTTGAAATTACTGTTAAAATATGTCACATATGACCTCACATGTCGCTGGTGTTTATCTAACACCCAGGCTTTACAATTTATTGCAAACGAAATAGAAAATGTTTTGCATCTTTTATAGTAAAAATATCAGAACATTTGTTGGTCAAAATATTGAAGATAGTATCTTTAAACCTAAATGTGTAGTCAGCATGTTGAGGTGTAATGTTACAAACAAAAATAATGGTTTTAAAATTCAGGTTGTTTGTTGGGGTGTCCCATCATGTTTGTTTTAAATGATCAAATAGCAGGCTTTTACCAATGGAGCTGGGTAATTAAATCTACAATAGGCTGAGTTCACTCTTGTATAACTAAAGAAAATTGATGCCTTTAACTCTTTTTGACATTTATAAAGTCACAATCAGATCAGAACAGTATATTAAATTGCTTTTTTGTGTGTGAAATTTAAAAGTCAGGAATTTAGATTAACACAATTTGACAGATTTTATTTGAACCTATGTCAACCACCTGAGTTTTTACCACCTATGATTATTATTTTCACACACAAATTTATTCCTTTGAACTTTTAATTCATTTTTTGTTCCTTTTTCTGTTTCTTTTGTGAAGTTAAACATTAAAGGTCAACAAAAGTTGCTTCTTAATCTTGGTGTAAGAAGACCGGTTAAGGTTTATATAGTAGCATGTTGTCTTTTTATACTCAAAATATTACATATTTTTGACCTTTACGTATATATGTGAATAATCTGGCTTGCTGTGCTGTTAAATGAACAGTGCCGTGAATTGTGCAGATGTCACAATGTAAACATTACTAGCACATAGAATCTCTAAACAATGATATTATGATGAGGTTGAAAACACTCTGTAAAACCAAACACAATTTGCTTAAGAATGAATAATTTTAGGTTTTTTCATTTCTGCATGCTTGTAGCACAAACATGTAATTATTCATGAAAATTATTAATTATGCAAATAGATGGTGTTTATGGTGTAATTTATGCATAGTACATATGTGTACTGTATGCATAGTACATATGTGTAATTTATGCATAGTACATGTACATGTACATGTTGGTGTGAAAATTTTGTCAGATCTGTTGTCAGTGACTGCATATGAAAAATATTAAAAACACTTAAGAATCTATTAATCAAGTAATATTCTTTACCATGTAGCACATGTACACTCATACTATAAGCCATAAACTTGCCATCGTCTTTATCTACATGTATGCATTTCAGTCTGATACATAGAGATACCATTACTAGACTGATTTGTATTTTTTGTACATATTGAATTTATGGTGGGCTTCGAGTGCAAAACAATTAAAAAGTGAAAAATAATATATGATATGTTGTCATCTCTAAATGTGATAAGCTCTCAAACACAACCTCGCCTTTTTGGAAAAAAAACATTTGAACATTCCCAATACTTTCATTCATATATTCTAAAATATGGTTGAAATATTTACGACCAAGAAATCTGAAGTGGATGTATTCATTTCTTCAACAAAGGCTGAAGGGAGTGTACATTACTTTGCAAATGAACTCTGTTACAAGGAAAAACATGAAATTCAAATCAAATATAGTTTTCAGAAGAAAAAAACAGCATTGATATATACAATTAACATTGTTCTTTTTCATTGTCAGATCATTAAGCTTTCAAAATTAGGAAATAGATATTATCTTCGGAATAGTCTGACACTTCTTATCGTATTACAAGCCTGCCATTAGGGACTGCTGTGTATGATTATTAATTTTGATTAAAAAGACGATCAAATTTCTTTATTAAAGGCAGATGATTCACACGGATTGGGTATAAACGATTGTAAGCTGTTCAATATTTTAATATCTTGTCAAAATTCAAGATTCAACTGAAAATTCTGAAATTGATGAATTATTTTTGCTGTGACATCTGCCAGAGTTGTAGAGGGGACCCTAATGTAAATATTTTAATAGGGTTCTTAAGCTAGCTGTACGCTGTAGAATACAAACTCAGTAATATGCTGCATTGATACCAATTTAGAAGCACAGTAGGACACAAGGGGGTTTTTGAATAGATTATACTCTTTATATCCCCTTGTCTATTTAACTCACACTAACTTAGGGATATTGTTGATTCATCCAGCTTTTATAATTTTTATGATAGCTTCATCATCTTTGGCTAATCTAATTATTCAAATCAAATTCTTTATAAAACAAATGATGAAAAATTCTAGGGAAAAAGTGCTCCGTTTGGTTAATTGGTCTCAGATTTTTCAATTATTAGATAATTAAAAAGGTGAAGCTTCTTAAGGGGTGGAAAATTTAATTATGGGCCTAATTGATTGAATTACACAGGTTGGTTTTATACATTTTTTGTATTTACATTAAACGAACAATGTAACATATATTTTAGTAAATAAGGCCAGCTAATTTTATGTGAAAGACTTTTTAGATTTATTTGTTGTGCCAGTATCTGAGGCTCTGTGAAATTTTCTTTAAGTTCAAAATTATCAGTTCATAAAAATTGAGCAATGAAATTATGTAACTCAGTGAAACATACTGAGCAATCATTTTTTGATTTGAAACTTTCAGACAGGATAATTGGATTGTAATTAAAGGATTTTCTGTGAAATTTAGAACTGCCCTTTTAATGATGATTTCGACATTTCGTCAAGTAAATTGATAATTGCTGGAACAGAACACAGTGCTATAAACAAAACCTAATAATTAAAGAAATGAACATGGGAGACAACAAGTTAACATAATAGAAAATAATAAGTGATCATAAAAGTATCAAAGTGACTGAATCTGGGTTTCAGATACAAGAAGAAATGTTAATTACATTTCCTCGCATGAAATAAACTGAATCTTTGAACTAATTGCATCGTGAATCCTACTTTGCACATGAACTGTTTGTGTTTGTTCTTCCTCCATTTGTTATTAACTTATAGAATGGTTTGTATGTCTTAGTCTCGGTCACCCAGAACCCCCAGTCTCGGTCACCCAGAACCCCCTAGTCTTCAATGTACGGAGGGTCTGGGTCTGTTGTCAATTTTTGATGAAAATTACTAGATAACCTACCACTTAGAAAACCAAACCCCCGGTTACGCATGGGCAATGGAACCTTTTGGCTAAAGTCTTGGTAAGTGTTAGATATTATAAAGCCAGGCCGATTTTGCTAGATTCTATAAAACGAGTATGAAATATATCCCACAATTCACTTGGCACATCTATTATTAGAAACAAAATAGAGACGAGGAATAAGCATGAATCGCCATGAAGAATTAAGAAGATTGTGAGAAGCCATACGTCTGATTCACGATGAGAGAAAATTAAAACCTTTACAAACAAAATTTGTGTCATTGTTGACAAGCGAGATGTTTTGATAGATTCAGTACGTGATAACTTAAAAGACTGGATAATCCAGACAATGACCTACTTTCCGTCAAATTTTGAGGACCCATCCACACTAATACTCGTAGAATATTTGTTTGGATGATAGAGACTATGTATTTCTATATTTCGTGTGCTAATTTTGATTAAGAAGCAGCCTTCTGTCTGCATCTTTACACATTATGACATATTTGAAGGAAATCTTTCACCAACTTAGAGCATTTAAAATACAAGGTTTTTGTACACCTGCATTAAAATATGTAGTTGTATATTGTAGACACTCCTGAGGCTTAAGTTATCGTCCGATTGACTTGAAATGTAGTGTTTATGTTCATGAGATGAAGTAGCCTATTGTCGTTTATTTTTATAGCTGCTGTGGGTGTATGTTTTGTTGCCTGGCAACCTATCTTTATCAATTTCTGATTATGACTTTAAGGGTTTTTGCCCTTGTTATCTTTAAAATCTTGTGTGTGCTGTGACTGTTAAAATTATAATGTGATTAACACGAGGAAAAAGCTTTCATGATTTCCAATAGTGACTCATGCTCAAGTAACCTGAAGAACAACAATAAGGGAACAACATTCATTTATGGGCTGTTCAGACAATTTGCTGCTGTGGGCATATGTTTCATTACATGACAAACCTGTCTTTTCTCTTCATACAACAAAATTTGTGTGCTGTGACTGTTAAAATTATAATGTGATTAACACTAGGAAAAAAGTTTCATGATTTCCAATAGTGACTCATGGTCAAGTAACCTAAAGAACAACAATAAGGGAACAACATTCATTTATGGGCTGTTCAGACAATTTGCTGCTCTGGGCATATGTTTCATTACATGACAAACCTGTCTTTTCTATTCATAGAACAAAATTTATGTTTTTGGACATTTCAAAGCATTATCAATATCATGTTTCTTTATAAGTGTATACATTATGTGCAATATATACAGTTTTATTTTCGGTCAGACAGCCAATTCATAAGATCTGCCGATTTAACAAAATGGCAATTATCGCAAGACCTGCATTTATCGTCACAATGATTTCATTATCCAACGCAAAAAACTAAAATTACGCTGCATAAAACTTCAAGTAAGAATATAAAATCAATACAGAGCATTAGCTACCGCAGTTTTTGAAATTTCAAATTAGTTTAGGAAGTGAATGTTTTGCTGAGGGTAATCTATCATTATCACAATTTAGCTTCCTGTTTGTATGAACTCTTTGTGTTTGTTCTCCCTCCATTTTTTATTAACTTACAGAATGGTTTGTATGTCTTAGTCTCGGTCACCCAGGTTTTAATTTTCTCTCTGAGTCTCCTGTCTCCATTAAATAATACCAAAAGGTAATGCTCAAAAATCCCAAAAATCGAAAAAAAACTATGTAAAGGCATTCTCACCTTTCCCTATACAGAAGGTAGCAGAATGGGGTTTAATGTTTTTTCAACCCAGTACTTTGGTTATTTTGAGACTAATTTGTTTTATTCTTTGGTTACATGTGAGGTGCAAGGTAAGAGAATTTTGCTCAGACAGCAATGTTTTCTACCATTCAAAATTCATCTTCAATTTTTGACTGACGCTGACACAAATGTGTACACAGGTGGAGCTTGCAATATTTGTATCATGTTGTTCCAGTGGGCTGCACCAAAAAGGACAAAGATCGGTTGCCAGGCAACGAAACATACGCCCACAGCAGCTAAATCGTCCGGGCAGTCAACAAGGATTGTCCCATATTTTTACTTTTTTCGCTAATGAAACATTTGTAATACACTAAAAACTGATTAACAGTAAGAACTCATTATGTAATTATCAAGAAATCATTAGAATTTGATTGCTTTTTATAAAGTGTTATCCCACGCTAACAATTAGTATATACATGAAACATTTAATATCATGGATTTAGCTGTTCAGTTATTAAAATTCATTGAAAATCAAAATACTTGTTCGTTTCAACACCTTAAACTCTGTGTATCAATCTAAAGTCAATCGGATGATAAGTTTGGCCTCTATAGCGTCCCAAGATTTTTTGAAGTTATCAAGGGAGATAACTCTGGTAGTAATTATTTGAAATCTCTGAAAATCAATAGGATTCTTCATCTCATGACCTTAAACACTGTGTGTTAATTTAAAGTCGATCGGATATTAACTTTGGCCTCTAGAGCTTCCACAGGATTTTTCGAAGTGATCAAGGGCAATAATTCTGGCAGCAATTATTGAAAATCACTGAAAATCGTAGACGTCTTAGTCTCATGACTGTAAATAATATGTATAAATTTGAAGTCAATTGGATATTAACTTTGGCCTCTAGAGCATCCACAAGATTTTTTGAAGTGATCAAGAGCCATAACTCTGGCAGTAATTACCAGAAATCGCTGAAAATCAAAAGGCTTCTTCGTCTCATGACCTTAGACACTGTGTATAAATTTAAAGTCAATCGGATATTAACTTTGGCCTCTAGAGCGTCCGCAGGATTATTTGAAGTGATCAAGGGCCATAACTCTGGCACTAATTATCGGAAATCACTCAAAATCAATAGGATTCTTCGTCTCATGACCTTAAACACTGTGTATAAATTTAAAGTAAATCAGATATTAACTTTGGCCTCTAGAGCGTCCACAAGATTTTTTGAAGTGGTCAAGGGCCATAACTCTGGTAGTTTTTATTGGAAATCGCTGAATAACTATAGGCTTCTTCGTCTCATGACCTTAAACACTGTGTATAAATTTAAAGTCAATCGGATATTAACTTTAGCCTGTAGAGCGTCCACAAGCAATTGTGGACGCCGGACGGACAGGGGCGACGACAATATACGACCACATTTCAATGTGGGCGTATAAAAAGCAAACGCAAACACACAGGGCAACATGACAAAGCAAGGACATGACAGAAAACTATTAAAAGATGGATGAAACCAAAATCATAAGATCTCCTTCAAGTAGAACAGAGCTCAGATTGGTTTTGAGTTAAACAGATCTCAACATGAAATTAGATTTTGGTGATCATGGCAAGTGTGAGTTTGTCTTTAATTTAAGTAGAATTAATCAGCAAGTGTGTGTGTCATGATGTTGAGACAGGAGGCAGGAGACTCAGAGGAGTTTCAAGTTTCATACAAACAGGAAGCTAAATTGTGATAATGATAGATTACCCTCAGCAAAACATTCACTTCCTAAACTAATTTGAAATTTCAAAAACTGCAGGTAGCTAATGCTCTGTATTGATTTTATATTCTAACTTGAAGTTTTATGCAGCGTAATTTTAGTTTTTTGCGTTGGATAATGAAATCATTGTGACGATAAACGCAGGTCTTGCGATAATTGCCATTTTGTTACTCTCCAGCCAACCCATAATAGTTGCTTAGAAAAATTGGATGATGTTAACTAATATAATTGGGTTTAATCACATTTTTGAAGCCAACAAAAAATGGTTTGATTCAATTCCAGAATATCTCCTGGAAGCTGTGACATTTTATTCAAGTATTTAAAAATTGGAAAAAAATATTTTGACTGAAAAGACGTTTCTCCTCGAAGCTAAATATATAACTCAATATTTTCCATAATATTCGAAATTAAAAACATGAATTAGAATTCAATATTAGTCAATTTCAATCTATATTGATGTTGTTGATGTTGTGAAAATATAGGATCCTAATATTCAATATTTAGGACACACTTAACATTTTATAATCAGTACACTAGTTGTGTATTCTATTGTTTCGGTTGCTATTTTGTAACAAACAAATAAAAAGGTATCCAACTGGGCAATGTGGAAGTACATGTAATAAATAAAGGCTGATTATGATTAACAAAATAGTAAAAGAAACAAAAAACGTGTAGAATGGACTAGAATTGAACATTTTTTTTTCAATAATTGAATGTAATTTACTTTACACACATTCATATTGCGGGCTAATATGTGCTTTTAGAACTATTCTCATCTATCGTCTATTTAATGTTAAGGAAAATAGAGCCATACGCCCTTTAAATGATTTAAAAGTGAAGAACTGAGCTGGAAATTCCATTTTTCTGCAATCTTACTATCAAATGCAATCAAAACCTATTTTAACTTGTACATAGCAATATGTTAAAATATGACAGGTTAGTTTTAATTATTTTAATATCTAAGAATTAAAAGATATCCATACTGTTTGTAAAAACATGGACCCATGTCCTACTTGTAAATTATTATTCTTACACAAAGGGTTCTGTACAAAATCTGGCTTGCACTGTAAGAGGGGTGATATCACTGCTGTTCCTTGAAATGGTGTTAACCTCTTCATTCTGTCATTTCAATACTTCAACAAAAGATTTGATGTTTATTTTTAGAGAGAATCTAACAATTCTGTTGGGTGCTTTATTTTTGCTACGATTGTTCAGTCTTAAGTGAGAGTTGAAAAGGGTCTTTTAACACACTCTGGTCTGTTGTGCCACGCCCTGAAAATTAATCATACCTTATTCCCTGTCAACACTAAGTATTGAACATCTGACACAAACGGGCCACCAAATGTCGAAACAAGATGGGGAAACAGGTTGTTGATTGTCTGATCGAGAACAGAAATGAGAAAAATCAACAAGAAATTTCCACAAGAGATTAGGGCTGACTTTAATCAAACAAAAAACTGAGGATTTCTAGAATTGTGACACATGTTGTATTAAGGGTACAATTTAAGAAGAAGAGGAAAGTTGTTTCATCTGTTTGACTATAACATTTGTGGGTGGCCTGGTCTGTAGAAAAAGAACAATTAGTAAGAAATAGGCTTATTATTGTTATTGCCATGTCAAACTGGTCAAATAAATGCTTGTTGATGTTATCAGCAGGGGGAGTATCATAAAAAACCTAATCTAATTTAATCCATGCCTGGACAAACCAATAATACAGGGGGTTTATAGCTGCAAGTAGGGAACAATACTTTGTATCTGAGGCTTATAGCCGAAATTCTGAGCATGATACCAATACTCATTGTACATTCTTTTGCTTCATAACAAATGTTTGAAGAGCATTTATATCTCTTTATGATGAATAGCTTTATCTCTGGTTTCGTTTTCTGGGGTATATGATCACTGCACATCAGCATGTAGACCTAATAATAAGGATGTAGATAGTATCCGATATATTGTAAAAAATGATTGGCTAAAATCACTTAAATTCGTGGCTATGTTTAGAATTTTTTATAGCATTAAATTGCCTCGATCTTAAATTATTAAAGCCCCCTGCTAATCAAAATCTTATTGAAATCCCTAAAAGCTATTATGATTTCAATTAATATTGAAATTTAAGGAAGGTGATGTACATCTTTATCTTTTACACAATTAAATTAAATGTTTGAGTTGTGCAGCATGAGTGCATTATGATGGATGTGTAAAGCCTTATCTGCGTCTATGTGATCTCTGCATATGAACATATAGAACTTTCGCAACATTACCCATGTACATTTAAAAAATTTTAATGGTGAAAAACCTGATTTTGGGTTCCCTGGAAGGTACCTTTACAGGATTGTTGAACATCAAGAGGAAGGTTTACTTGCCTAATCCTTACTAGAATTGATGTTGCAGATGTGTAGACAAATGTTTGCACAAGACGCTATATCTTGGGAATTAAACACAGAAAAAGTGATGCATACGACTGTACCTCTGGAGTCAAATGCATGTAGTGTACAGTATGTTGTTGGTTGTCTAAAATGTAAATAAATATATCTCATTTTCAAGGAGCTAAATCGTTTATATTTTGGACCTAGAGTCGTGTAGCAATGGTAAAATGATTGTTTTATCTTAAAGGGACAATAACATTCTTGCGGGCTTGGTAGCTACAGAAAATAAATAATACCCTTATTCTAAGTACTAGATGTTTAAGTGTCCTACCTGTTGTGTAAATTATCCATTACAACCTATTTTACTTGTCCAGAGGGTTCGAAAATATTTTAAAATCCAAGTCACACTTGAAAAGGTTTACGTTAGACTTTTCAAATCAATGGGTTGAATTTTTCCAATTTTTCAAAATAGGTGTGTTAAGATGAAATTTATATCATCATTTAATTGGAATATTGTAAAATAATACGATTTGTTGACCAGAATGAAGATTGGGACATATTTTTCAGTAACAACAAGAGTGTTATTGGGGCTTTAACTATTGGATATCAAAAGCCCATCTTTTCCAAGAAAGATCACATCAAAGTTGATTTAAATTGACAAATAATTTGTGTTTTCAATATCGAGTCTGTGGATAATATAGAGTGAAAGAATTAGCTACTTTAAAGAATTGCACATGTCTATAAATTTAAATGTTGGCCTATTTCTCAGAGGTGATTTTGCTGGACGATGAGTTTATTCATCCTTTTGAATGAATTTTTAGACCAAAATGTTTTTTGACAAAATTACCTGAACTAAAAGTTTGTATGGTCTTAAAGCTCTTGTAAGATTAATTACCAGCCACCAGTCTTCTGATGTGTTGGACGTTGGAGATTTAATTTTGTTTTAAAAATACACCATCAAAACATATATTGGTTGATAGACTCCTGATATTGAATACCTGATTTCTGACAGACATTTCTGACATAGATTGAATATCTTAGAAATCTACAATCA
The DNA here is from genome assembly GCA_036850965.1 of Patella caerulea. Taxonomy (NCBI): domain Eukaryota; kingdom Metazoa; phylum Mollusca; class Gastropoda; family Patellidae; genus Patella; species Patella caerulea. The sequence goes on along the minus strand of JAZGQO010000001.1, from coordinate 38,632,732 downwards.
AATTTTAGCTTGTGATCCCTGTAGAGGTCACAATTCTTTTTTATCAGATTTAAAAAAAACACATTTAAATAAATCACTGTTAAATCCTAGTGCTGACTGAGTTCAAATTTCGTGAAAATCGGACCAAAACTGTCTGACAAAAAGTCTGCTCCTTATATGCAAATAGTGTAAAAGTATGTAATACCAAGGTTGTTTACCATCTAGAGAAGTCACAATGTTTATTGGATTTTGATGAAACTAGAAGTATATGTTTATAATTTATATGCAAACGATCTCTGTTCCTTTAGATTTTCCTGCACATCAGGCTGTCTTCTTCTTAGATTATGGCCCCTTATTGTGCAAAAAATCACATTTTTCTTTTCACTCGTTCTCTGTCCATCTCTTGCAAAATGGGGGCATATCTTGCATGGCAACCACTTTTTTATCATGCTAAACATGATGCATATAACGTTTGTATTTAATCAATTTGGACTGAGTTGGAATGGTTAGAATTTTTAGAAACTGAACACCTACACAAAAACATTGTCTCAATAATAATATAACAATGTTTGATGAAACTGTTTTTTTTAAAAATCTGCCCAAAGATGAACTCATCCTTGCGAGATGATAAAAGAGACAGGAAAATAGTGGGTGTCAAAATTAAGACAATCGATCTCTGGATCTTGAAATGAAACATTGATTTTTAGATTATAGTTGAATGTGCAATAAGGTTATTACTAAGATTTAAAATAGAAAAATTTGATGTTGAACAGAAATTTAATGTTACAAGTTACATCTGACATTTATTTTATAAAATATAGATGAGTATCGATTCTTAACCTGTCAATAAGAATTTCCAATCTGCCTATTTTTCGTATAATGTTACGGGAATACTCTATCCAAAGGATTCATCTTGAGTTTTTTGATCAAGACATTTGGTTCCATTTCCTTCGTTTGTGTTCAGCTATGTCAGTCTCATCAAGGAATGGACTTGGTTGTGCATGTAGGATTACTTGGTCAACCAAAAATAGATCATTTTACCCAAAACGGTTGGTCAGATGGGTATCTTTTGCATGTGGTCAAGTCAAACTTCACTTAACTCAGGATTTTTTTATGGAACAGATTTGATATTATTCAGACAAATTTATGGATGTACGATGAAATTATGGCATCTAGAATTTGGTTGAAATTAAAATGAAACTCCATTTAGGTTGATTTTGCATGGAATTAACCTTAAAGTAATTGAACAATCTGGATTTTATTTCATGTTATTTGAAGACGATAACCAATTTATATATATGAAATATTTTTAAAGCGAGTCTGTAGTTTAAAGGAAAATCTATGCCCAAATACTGGTCCAAGAAAAAGTGTGTTTTGTTCGGTTTCCACTTCTGTTGATATCAGGATATTTTTCTTCCAAGTACAGGAAATTTAAAGCTAATCAGGAGTTATTAATTCCTAAGCACTAGTATAACTTATAAGATATATATGTATATAATCATAACAGATTGAAACTGCATTCATTATATTACCAGTCACCTTGTGATGAAATTAAATATAAAATTATGTGAGTCGGATTAGAGTAGAAATTGAAAAATTTCAGTAGAAGTTTAATTAGCGTGTATGTCTAATGTTTCCAGTAGTATGGATGCGATGAAATTCAAAATCACATCAATAAGAGTAATTGAATCAGTCCAACATATTGCTCGGTCAAAACACTCTCTCCTCCGGGCCATTGGACATTAACTATAAAATACGGATGACTATTTTAAATCTGATTGCCGGGTTTGGTTCCATCTCTGATTCAAATTACATTGCAAGCCATATTCCCCCAGAGAAATCTTTATTATCGTGCAAGTTCAATAACAATGATGGCAATGAGATTAAATGCTCGATGGCCACAGATTAGACGGCAAAAAGAATTCCGTCGAGCTCGTCGAGAAGAACACCCCTGCATCTCTTGTAAGTTCCCTAAACGATCTTAGGCGCTCCAGTGAATATAAAAAGTGCAAATTTAATAAATTAATAGAGGAACATGGTACTGATTATTTGGTGAACTACTCTCAATGTATAGATGCATTTTCACAGCAAATCCTGTAAAATTAGAAAATGTGAATAAAAGAATTGATTGTTAGTGTTCAGTCTGTTAAACTGCATATTTCTATTCTATTCTATTACATTACGTTTCTGTTCTGTTACATTATTCTAATCTCCAAATTTAACATAGTTGATAAATAAAAGTGTTTTTAGTACTTGAGTTTCAAGACATCCCCATATTGTAATCTACAGGTTATACAGTGCATTATTTATTGCATCAAAGAATCCAAGTTTAATTGGTTGCTTAGGGTTATTGCACTAGATACAGTATAAGGGATGTTACTTACAGAGAAGATGCCTTATTGGTGCAGAAAATTTGTGAAGTAGTCAAGTAATGTAGCAAATGGTTAAACCTAGCCGTGGTACTAATTAATATTGTACTTCTATTAATTTCTACCACTGAAAACCTAAACAGTCCCGCCACCACAACTTATTAAAGAAAGTTTAGCAAAATTTAGATAATAAACTAAAATACTCTATACTGTTATCTAATCGTGATCAAACATGGTTGCAAACATGGCACAAAGAAAGTATGATGATGAATTTAATGCCATTTTATTAATTTCAATCATTGCTTTAAAGATGGGTTCCCAAGAAAGTATTTATCCGGTGGTTATTGCCAATAATAAAAGTATGACAATTTTGGTAAATAGGGAAAGTAGAGATATCCAATCTTACAAGGAAAATACTGGATTCCCTGAAAACACTCATGGAGCGTATACAGGACAAAAATACAAGGGTTCCCTTAAGCCAATCAACAGCCAGACGATTAGGACTTTCTCCATGTGTGATATCGAAGGCAGTACAAGTACATTGAACGCTTTGTGTACATGTTGAAAAACTTGATGAAAAGCTAAACGTACAACAATGTCTGAGATAAAAATGATGGAAAAAGAAGCGGGCAGTGGATAATCCGAGAATTTAATTAGGATTTGATATTTGTAATAAATAGCCTGTGATTACAGACAACATCGTCTCGTGAATGCAATGAATTCTCCCCAGTCTCCGACCGCCGTTGCTAAAGGTATGGAGAGGGGTAATGGCTCAAACATTGCCTCTTTTAATCGATTTTATATCAGTGTATACGTGTACTTGGCAATTACAATATTTTTAGAAGGATTTGAAGCAAAATTATGATAAATTATTTAGTTTGGATATGTTTTTAGTCCTAATATGTCATCAAATCTCCCAGTTTGTACCTGGGAATGTAACTTTAATACATCCTGCAAAAATATGCTTCTTGTTAACAGTACTTTTCCTATTATATGATTAGGGGTGACTATTGTTGGTAATTTTTATACGCCCACATAGAAATGTGGACGTATATTGCCGTCGCCCCCGTCCGTCCGTCTGTCGGTCCGTCCGTCCGTCCGTCCGTCGGTCCGTCCGTCCGTCCATCGTCCACAATTTTTTGTGAACGCACTAGAGGCCAGGGTTAATATCCGATTGACTTTAAATTTATACACAGTGTTTAAGGTCATGAGACGAAGAAGCCTATTGATTTTCAGCAATATTCGATAATTACTGCCTGAGTTATGACCCTTGATCACTTTGAAAAATCTTGTGAACGCTCTAGAGGCTAAAGTGAATATCCGATTGACTTTAAATTTACACACAGTGTTTAAGGTCATGAGACGATGAAGCCTATTGATTTTCAGCGATATCCGATAATTACTGACAGAGTTATGACCCTTGATCACTTTGAAATATCTTGTGAACGCTCTAGAGGCTAAAGTTAATATTGGATTGACTTTAAATTTATACACAGTGTTCAAGGTCATGATATGAAGAAGCCTATTGATTTTCAGCAATATCCGATAATTACTGCCAGAGTTATGACCCTTGATCACTTTAAAAAATCTTGTGAATGATCGAGAGGCTAAAGTTAATATCCGATTGACTTTAAATTTATACACAGGGTTTAAGGTCATAAGACGAAGAAGCCTATTGATTTTCACGGATTTCCGATAATTAGTGCCAGAGTTATGGCCCTTGATCACTTCAAAAAATCTTGTGGATGCTCTAGAGGACAAAGATGATGTCCGATTGACTTCAAATTTATACACAGTGTTTAAGGTCATGAGACGAAGAAGCCTATTGATTTTCAGCGATTTCTGATAATTAGTGCCAGAGTTGTGTCCCTTGATCACTTAAAAAAATCTTGTGGATGCTCTAGAGGCCAAAGTTAATATCTGATTGACTTTAAATTTATACACAGTGTTTAAGGTCATGAGACGAAGAAGCCTATTGATTTTCAGCAATATCCGATAATTATTGCCAGAGTTATGGCCCTTGATCATATCAAAAAATCCTGTGGACGTTCTAGAGGCCAAAGTTAATATCCGATTGACTTTAAATTTACACACACTGTTTAAGATCATGAGACGAAGAAACCTACTGATTTTCAGCGATTTCAAATAATTACTTCCAGTGTTATCTCCCTTGAACACTTCAAAAAACCTTGTGACACTATAGATGCCAAACTTATCATCCGATTGATTTCAGACTGATACACAGAGTTTAAGGTGTTGAAACGAACAAGTATTTTGATTTTCAATGAATTTTGATAACTGAACAGATAAATCCATGATGTTAAATGTTTCCTATACTAATTGTTAGCGTGGGGCAAAACTTTATAAAAAGCTAACAAATTCTAATGATTTTCAGATAATTACATAATGAGTTGTTACTCTTAATCAGATTTTAGTGTATTACAAATGTTTCATTCCCCAAAAAAGTAAAAATATGCGACAACCCTTGTTGACTGCCCGGACGATTTAGCTGCTGTGGGCGTATGTTTCGTTGCCTGGCAACCTATCTTCACTATTGCGATAGTATTGCTATTGGGTAAACAGTTTAGGTTTAAAACACACTGTCATGTATACATTTATTATAACATTTAATCAAGCTAAAAATTTTGAAACACTAGAAAGTTTCAGGTAATGTTAGATAATATAATACAAGTAGACTCCCAATAATACAACGAACAATCGCTTATGCGGACACAAAATTTTGGTCCCAATTTTTGTAATAAAAATTTTTTGTTTTCAAAGTCTTTTTATAACGGACAATTGGTGTAAGAGTCCATTTTTATTACGGACATGTAAGAGTCCATTATTATTATGGACTCTCGAATAAGCAGAACAAAATAATGATGTTACTGATTATATTATCGGTGACCGGAATACTTTTCCCAGAAAATAACCATACTGATTTTTAGTGTTGTCACAATTACAAAATTCTTGAATCGGGTAATCGCCTTGCCAAAAATCGTATCGGTTGGGCTGTGTAAGACATTCCCGCATTCTGACTTACCCCTACTGCTGTAAATGCTTATTAAAAATCCAGTATTTGCAATAGATTACAATTCACTAGTTGATCAACATCTCCCGCCCGTAAATCGGTACGTAATATCTTAACACGGATATCGGTAGTCATATCGACAAAAAAAAAAAAACCCCGACAGAATTAAGCGACACAAGAGGGTGCAGATAAAAACAACATGTGTCTTCTAAAGGTGCGGCAGGGGATGGGGGCGAATAGAAGAGCCTCCTAGCTGGTATCTCCGGTACACAGTAACGTCGCATTCTGATTGTGAATTGAATAATAAAGTAAATTGGTTTTTTTTCTTTATCTTATATAAAATTGTATGTTATTAATATTACATTGGTAGTTTAGTAACTTGTAAAAAAGGCATAGCCAACTTTCCTGTCATATTATATGCGGCATGCTTTCAGCATGTCTGTTATTGGCGTATGTGACCATTTTTAGCTTTTTCGCTTCAAAATCAACCATTTTACACATTTCTTAGTAAGCCATGCCTAATATGGTAGAGGAAGATTTCCATGTGACATTGAGATCGTGTAACGCTATTTTAGTGATGACGGAGCTTTTTGTTATAAATACAGAGTAATTATTCGACAAATACAAGTGAATTTGAGCCATGTTACTTTCGCTGTTACAAACTATGGATAGTTTGCTTGACTATCGCAATTTTTATCTATAGTTTCTATTTACTATCGATACATACTATCGACAGTCAAACTATCGCGATGCATCGATTGTTCGATGTATCGTTACACCCTTACTTATGATATCTCAGAAGGCTGCTTTGGTGACTATTGGAATGGGTTTGACCAGGCAAAGCCAGAAGTTGGTCACTTTTTGGGCATGGAAAGTAATGATTATTCCTTGAAAAATATGTAACTCTTCCTTTTAACATTGTAGGTTTTTCTTTAAATCTGAAATGTAATCTAAAGTATTCATTAGACATTAATTAACTTACACAGACCACTCTCCTTGCGTCAACACTAGCCTGCAATATTTACAGGATTAGAGTCCCATTTGCTGCTCAACATTTATTCATGATTTAATCATAAAATACATAATCGAGACTTATGTTTTTTTTTTTTATCATACCGACTTTAGTAATGATGATCGAGGCTAGGCCGACAATTCAATTGCTAAAGTTTTGGTTCAGAGTTGATCAATTTGTCTGAAATTTTCAGCAAATTCCCTTTACATTACCTAGTTTATTGCTACAATAGTGAAAACTGCCAGCTTTTTTTTTTTTTTTATCAAACTTCCAATAATGTATCTTTAAGTAAATGTCTTGTTGAAATACTGAAAGTGAAAAAGGCCTATACAATGTACATGTAAGTAAATGTCATCTTGCTGAAGGAAATAAGAAGAAAAAAAGAAAAGTGAATTAAGTTGTTAGACTAATGCCAACTTGTCAATAATCTTTAGTTTTAAAATATAACCTGTTTATGGGGATATTGATAGAACTTGAATGAACTTATTAATACAGTAATTGATCTGATACTGCCACAATTGTTATGTTTTCATACATTATGTTAATTCTGTAATTTCTATACATCCACATGGAAATGTGATCGTATATTGCCATCCCCCTGTCCGTCATCTGTAGTCCCTTGTGAACAGTGAAATGAAGAAGCCTAATTAATTTAAGCAATTTCTGTTAATATACTTCTAGAGTTATGGCTCTTGTTTCACTTTATAGAACCTCTTGAACGCTCCAACGACAAAAGTTGTTATTCGATCTGTATGAAATTATATTATTTAAATTAGTGAAACAAAGAAGCCTGTTGAATTTTGAGCTCTAACAATAAAATTTATCATTCTATTTGTATGAAATTTATATAAATCACATAAATTGGTGAAATGAAAAATGTCTACTGAAGTTCAGCAATTTCCATTTACATTAGGGATGGGCATTTTCTGTTTGTTTTGATTCTAATTATATGACAGTGATTGAACTTTGTTTCTAACTGTCAAAGGTTCTTTAGCATAATACACTGATGTGGACCTCATTTTTCCTCCTATCTAAATGACTAGGCACAATTCCCATGTCGGCCCAATTGGTGCCAATCCTGACTAGTGAAGACAGGGCTTCAAAGCAGAACATGCATATTTCATACAGGTTGATGCATACGATTACATCATGTGTACCTACTTCAAGAATACACATGATGGCAAATGGCCGCCATTTAAAATACTACGCCCGCCTCTTAGAGACGATAACTTAACTCGCTATAAATTGTAAAAAAATTTACTTCGGCTAGAATTAAAAAACACCTAAGATTAACATTTGCTAAAAATTTCTAAAAAACAACCTAAATTTATGGAAATGGGGCCAAATCAAATCAGGCAAATTACATCAAATAGTCCATGTTAAACGTATAGCAAAAATTTTAAACTAACGCGAGCACGCGCGTTTCTAGACAACGCCATAGCGGGTCATAGCAACCAGTGAGTATAAATTGGAAATCCCCAATGACGTAGATATTATAAATTGGAAAGCCGAGTCTGTCTTAAAATAAGTAGTACCGTCAGTAAACAAGATGGAAGCCATCTGCTATCGTGTTTGATCATGGAGTAGGCAAGCACAGGTGTGTCGTATGAGGTTGATGTAGAATGTCACCTTTTAGATCTAAATATTATAATTTGTATTATATATTACTTAAATGTTTTATTAATTGATTGTACTTGGATTTGTTTTTTTCGTTGTTATAAGAGTACATAATATATGTACTACATTTTATACCATTGAATGGAATCCTAGTGTTGTCAGTTTTGTTACAATAAACTTGACTCTCTGTCTATAAATAAATTGACTTTCAATAATGTCCATCTGATCAGCTTAAAGGCCACTGGCCAGATCATTTTTTACATAGATTTGAGCTGTACACGTGACACTTTTGACCAGATGAAGTGTGTAACCACTCAACCAGTCTTTACAAGTGTTGCATGTAGATAAAACTTAGAAGATAATTCCATTGATCTCTGACAAGCCACTGATATTTTATCTTAAATAGAGGTGTCCATATCACACTTAAGACTGGTTAATCTGGTCACATGACAGTGGAAGTATGTAATTACATCTAGACACATCGAAAGGAATCTACCAGTGATATCTGAAATAAAAATAAAATCTGTTTTGAACTCTAGGTCAATTTTTTCCCTCTTGCCTTGACTTCACAAGGGTTGTTTTAAAGAGACATTAATGCTTTAAAGGGACTATAACACTCTTCCTGGCTTGCTGACAGCTCCAGAAAATAAATAATAGCCTTATTCTAAGAACTAGATGTTTAAGTGTCCTACCTGTTGTGTAAATTATCCATTACATCTTATTTTACTTGTCCAGAGGATTCGAAAATATTTTAAAATCCAAGTCACATTTGAAAAGGTTTACGTTAGGCTTTTCAAATCATTTAGTTGAACTTTCTAATTTTTTTAATTAGATGTGTTAAGATGAAATTTGTATCATCAGTTAATTGAAATATTGTAAAACAATACCATTTGTTGACCAGAATAAAGATTGGAACATATTATTCATTTACAACAAGTGTGGTATTGAGCCTTTAAAAGCAGGGATCTTAATCAGCTGTTTTTTGTCGGCTTTAGCCACCTGAAGTTCAACGAAGCTGATTGGTAAAACAATAAACCATTCACAAATAAATCAAATTACAACCGGTTGTAATGATTACTTGTTGATTGTTGGCTACAATAATAGTCATACCTGAGAGTTGTCCACTGCTGTGGTGCCGTATCAAGTTATGTCCATCAAAAAAAAAAAAACAAAGACACTAATTTATTCAAGAATAATACGGACAGGAATTTTAAACTATTACCGGTACGTGAATTAAATATGGAAAATTTTCTGAACCAATTTATGTTATTATTGTGGTAATTACATACATTAGTATTAGATAATAGAATACGATATTTCTCGTAACAAACTATGAAGAATTGTTTATGTTGAAGTCTGATTATATTAAACTTTAAAGGGAATGGAATATTATAATTTCCAAAACTATTTCCTACCTGGATCTTATCATTTGCCCAACTCTGGCCATTTCGTTTGAAAATTGATTAAGAACCCTGCTTTGAAGTCAGTACAAATAAAAGATTTTTGATTTGAAAAATACATGTAGTATTCGACAACTGAAGAAGAGCTTTAGCGGGGTTTCTGGATGTAGATGGACAATAAGGACATATTCGACAAGCTACAATGTAGGTGTGACCAACTTTAGATTTTTAAACCTGAACAAATATCACATTTGCAGTTAAAAATAAATTTTGAGGGTTCACATATATGGTGACCAAATGCATCTGTAGTATTTGTAAGTTATTTTTTGTAAACTATATTTTATACTGGGTGTTTCAAAACTAAATTGCTGAAGTTAAACAGTATATATTAATTGTCCCCCGTCTTTCGAAGAAAGCTGGGAGACTATTTAAATGGGTTCGTCCGTCTGTCTGTGTCTGTCCGTTTGTCTGTTCGTCTGTCCATCACACTTTTTGGGACACAATAACTCTCTTCCTCATTGAGCTAGAATGTTCAAACTTGGTGTACATGTATGTGTTTATTACGGTAAGCAGAGATAAGCAATTTGATTGGTTGATGCTTTGGGAGTTCGAAGATGAGCATTTTCTGCTTAGGGTAGGCAGAGATAAGCAATTTGATTGGTTGATACTTTGGGACAAGATAACTTAAGTTCATCTTGATTGATGATTTTTATGCCAATACAATGACTGCATTCTCATTGAGTAATGGATTCGACAGTAACAGTGTATAGAAACGATTGACTCGGACACGAGGGCTCTTTCCCTTGGCCAGAGGGACCCTTTTGTCTGCCTTTAGCAGAGTTCGTACGCTACCTGGAAAACCTGGAAAGTCATGGAATTCCACGTATGAAAATTCCAGGCCTGGAAAACCTGGAATATGAGTATTTTATCATGGGAAGTCATGGAATATTCACCTCCGTCCAGTAAATCACCCTTTCTCCGAAATTTGATCCCATTTATTCAATCTGTAAAACTTGTATGAAAGAAAACCATGTTTTTGCATACCTAATGAGGTTATTTTAAGAATAAGTTATTTGATTGGTCGGTCGCTAAGGCCAATGGTTGAAGTGTCCAATCAGAAACAAGCAATTCTCCGGGTTAGATTATTAGGCATGCGCACTGAGCTGATGTCCCAGATATTCTTTCTTGCCGGTTTATCACTGATATTCTTGATAAATATGTTATTGTCCATATTCTGGCTTTATTTTTTTTTAGATCACTCAACAAGTTTGACAGACACTCATAATTCAATAAATAATAGTAATACCATTACTAATTTCTGTTGTTTTGAATAACATTTATGTCAGTCAAAGTTACATTTACATATGTATGTGTCAAAGTTACATGCATGTAATAAATATACACACAGCAGGAAATAAAATAAGTCAATATTGAAATATTGTATAATTTATGAGAAATCCATTTATGAAAAATCATTCCACTTCCTATACAGACTTTTTGCAATCAGATTTTTTTTTTTTTGAAGTCTGCAAAATAGTTGCTGATGTATTGCAAGAAGTAAAACAATGTTTGCCAATTGTTTGTTGAATCAAAAAGTTAATTTAGTAGGGAAAGTTTCAAAATTGGGAAAATTTTGATTTCTTTGTATATGTGAGTGTAGATTAGCTTATTCGTGCAGATTTAATTCATAGACAAACTTCAGTGCAATGCTCTAATATTGGTCCTGGAAAATGCCTTTTGGTCCTGGAAAGTCATGGAAAAGTCATGGAATTTCATTCTCATTTTAGTGTACGAACCCTGCTTTAGGGTCCCCCTAACTAGGGTACATTTTCATTTTTCTCGTCGATTTTAGCATTTTTCTTTATAAAACACTTTTGGATGACACTTCGTGTACAGTTTGATTGCTTGATACGTTTGAAAAAAATAAATGTGCGATTAATTAATATATGGGGGACATCGGCCTCACTGTTGGCTTGTTAAAATGTGAAATTGATTACATGATATCATCTTGGTTTGTAACATTTTATTATTGATAAACAAAACCCCTTCAGATTCAATGTATATTTACACAGAGATTTATATCAAAAACAAATTATATACAATAAGCCTACACAGAAATTTATATCTAAAACAAATTATATACGATAAGCTTATCCAGTGAAAATCTGATCACATAATTCAAATACACTGTAAATAAATTACAGTGTAAATAAATTATAGTTTTGAGTTATTTAAATCACCATTTTAAGCCCCTTTTATGGGACATCATTAGTTAAATTATTATGTTCCCTGAAAATTTGCAGTTCTTGTAATAAGTTTGTCCTTCTGTAATGATTTGTTTGTTGTTGAACTAATATGTAAATAAGTACTATGTAAGAGAACAGGGGAAGTAATAAACTTATCCATGGTAGATTAAAGATAATAAACTTAGACTTTAATGTAGCAGTTTTATTTAGTAGAGATACAGGCAGGACTAGATGTACTGTGATAACAGAACATGGAGTAGTTTAATTATAATTACATACCAAGATATAGTTCTATTTATGTTTCGTTTATTTATTAAGACATTTCCTTATAGGGGTATTGTAATAGATCTTATCTGATCAAGGTAGAAATTTTTGTCAAGAGTTATTCCTGTTAGTCCTTTAGATAGTAATTTTGTGGTGGATTTATCTATTGTATTTACTATCAATATGAGCTGGTGGATCATCAGTTTTATTCAATACACCTTATTTCATTTTGGCAATCACATAAGTTCATAAACTTTTAATCATACACTTTAAAGCTAACATGCATGACTACAATACCTAGCTAGCTATGTGGATTAGTTAAAAATTTTAATATTTCTGTATAATTCAACATCGTTTCCTGTCGATAAAATTAACATGTAAAATTTTTCCAAATAACCAGGACCTGGTTTCAGAAAACATTCTCAGAAGTTTTAAAATTAAAATATTTTGTAAACCAAGTTTAGATAAATTAGTGGATTCAAAGTGAAAGCTATCTTTCTTTTATCAGATTCATGTTCTTATCTAGAAAATTATTTGTAGTAGAGTTGTAGTCATAGTCTTCCAAGAATGATTTTTCAAAGACTGCATTGAATTATCTTGTTTTTGAGAGAGAAAAAACCCAGTTAAGTTGGTTACCAGGATTTCTTTTGAGAAATGTTATCTTAAACAAAAAATGCTTAGTTTGAAATAAAACTTATCTGATTGGAGGATGTAGTCATCTCTAGGTGGTAGTATTTCAAAAGAATTGTCATGGTTATCAGATAAAAACACATTGATGAAAGAACAACTGATAGGGAATTTAATAAATGGGATCTTTTGATTTTTTTGGTGAAATATCTTGTCTGGTTGGTAATTAATTTTTATAATATGAATAAAAAAAAAGTCTACAATAGTCAGAATTTTGGTTTGGTACATGTAAACTCACGTAGAACCACCACATTAAGGTAATTAATTAGAGAACTACATACATGTACCTAAGGGATAGATTTATTCTATGAAATCAGAAACAGTGTTGTAAATTAATAGTAATTGCTGTTTCAGACAGACTGTTCACTTGGGAGAAGAGCTGTAAACCTTTCTAAAAAATTTATGGTCTTGAAATCGATGGATTTTATCTGTCAGTCAATATATCAAAATGAATTCTTAATTGAACTCCTGTGCATATCATATATGGTAGTCAAATTTCAACTTCTATCAGTTGTACAAAGCAAAAGGTGCAGTTGGTCAATCAAGGGACCTACCTCGATTTTAAAGACACCCCGTAGAAAAGTATACCTTGGGATAAATAGTATACAGGCATTTGAAGTTACAATTCAATAACTCTTGGCAATGTTTTTAGTAAAGAGGGAAGTGGTTATGTTGTTTTATTCCTGATGTACAAGGAAAATGAGTAGTTTTGTGTGTGTTTAGGTAATGATTGGTTGTTATGTTAAAAACATATTTGATGTTTCAGAAGCAATGATACAGTAATTTTGATGGAGATTTAGTATATCTGGAAGGTATTTAAAATAAAGAGGGGTAAAGGTGTAGGTGTAACTTCAAGCGCCTGTTCTAGAATGCTGTTATTTTGTGACCAAGGCATTCTTTTAACTTTTAGCATGTCTATAACACAATACGTAATATGCCATGTTTACATATAAATATTGTACAGATATTTGAAGACATGGCGGCAAAGTAGAACCAACTTTTCACAAGCCTGCAACAAAGATAACCTTTAACCAGCAGAAGTGGGAATCAAGTTTTTTATATAACAATCAGATTCCGAAACCTGATCGCGTGTTCTACTTCTTCCCAAAACATGTTGTAACTGCAATTTCTCTCAACTTTTGCCTTTTGGCAATCTTTGAACATCGTCTGCTACTAGCTATGTGTTCAGCCATATTGGATAATCTAGAGAAATAAACACTAGCGAGGAAATAGATGAAGATAAAATAAAGTTTAAAGGTTGATAGACTACTGAGATTGATCAAAGTTCATTAAAGATGGTGTAATCATAGCGTGAGATAGTGCCATTATAGAATAACATTACAGGAACCGTGATAACATTTGACTCCAAAACTTTTATTCTTCATATAGTTCTGATATATACACTAAACCAGCATCTGGTGCATGACCATCAAGTACTCCAGCTTTCAATTTAAAAGTCTGATAGATAATGGCAAGTTTTGCACATATAGAATTAGTGCTGACAGATGTTATTTGCAAGGCTATGAATAGTTTTAAAAGAATGACTGATAACACTTTTCATTGAAATGCAGCATTACAGTTTGATTTGACTGGGAAAATGGCAACTGTTAAGGAAATACATGTACATGTTCTTACACAAAATTATATTAAATTCTGTGGATCACATCCATGGAACCCACTACCAGGTACTCTCAAATACCTGAAAGCCGACAACACCTAATTATGGGTCCTGCTTATTAAATATTTAAATAAGAATTAATTCTATCTTTCACCTTATTCGATTAGCATGTCCTTTATACAGTCTATATATTATTTATCATGCGTTTTTTTGTTTGTTTATTGATTATATTGACTTTGATCACTGTAAATCCTTTTTAAGAGGCATATTGCCATAAATTTACATTTGTATATTATATTTTGAACTTGATTTTTATATTATTAATGTAAAAATTTCTATCTCTTTGTCTATCTTACTAATGTATAATATGGTCGTAGTGTTTAAAGTTGGGTTCCCGGGAAAGTATTTATCGGGTGGTTATTGCCAATAAAAGTATGATATATGGAAAGTAGAGATATCCAATCTTATTTGAAAAATACTGGATTCCCTGAAAACACTCATGGAGCATATACAGGACAAAAATGGAAGGGTTCCCCTAATCAACAGCCCGACGATAAGGACTTCCTGCACGCTTGACGTTGAAGGTTGCATGAGTACATTGAGCACTTTTTGTACATGTTGATAAACTTCATGAAGAGTAAGATGTACTACACTTTCTGAGATATAGTCACAGAATAAGACGCAGGCAGTGGAAAATCAGAGAATTTAATTAGGATTCGATATTTGTAATAAATAGTCAGCGATTACAGACAATGTCGTCTTGTGTATGCAATGAATTCTCCCCCGTCTCCCACCATTGCTATAGGTACGGAGAGGGATAATCCCCCGACGCAAACATGGCCTCTTTTGATCGATTTTTATAGCAGTGTATACATGTACTTGGTAATTACAATGTTTTTAGAAGGATTTGAAGCAAAATTATTATAAATTAATTAGTTTGAATATATTTTTAGTCCTAATATATCATCAAATCACCCAGTTTGTACCTCAGAGCTAATTTTATAGGGCAAAATGTAAGAAAAACCTAATTTTCAACACTTTTGAAATAAAGTATTTATTATTAATAATAATTTTTTGTGTGTACTTCAGGACTATTTATGTCAGTGTAATGACATCATTTCATCATCCATTGACTAATTATATCTTCTATGTAACATGTAGGGGACTTATAGCACCTGTGTGTGGCAATAAAATTGTTGTCATAAAAATCCAGCATGAAAATTATGTATATAAATCTTTTTGGCGCGGTCACAGACATATAATAATAATACTTTACGTTCTTTCTCATACATTTAGGATACTGAAGTAATTGTGTAAGTGCATTAAAAGTTTTTTATGAAAGAAAATAAATCAGAATAGTTTCCAGATTTTATTAAAATGTTTTAAATGCTGTTTCCACCAGTGGCATGTATATAGTGTAATATATCTAAACCAAGAACGTAAATAAACATAATACTGGCATTGCTTAAGGCTTCACTGAAATAATGATTTGTTGTATTGAAGTTTGAGAAAGATAAGGTTGGTCACTAGAATACTCACTAGAATTTTAACTTTGTAGGACATTTTTTGATAATTGCAAAAAAAATGTTGAAAACATTATTACATTTTTCTTAGTTTGTAACTTAGACTGGCCCAGTCTCTTCTATTTATTTTACATTTCGATTTATATAAAAGTATTAATTTTTAGTAAACCAACACTTTCGTTTCCATTTGTATAAAAAAAAAATTTGAGTAAACCTGTAACCAGCACCAGAGACTGGACAATTTGCGAGCTTCACAATAAAATGGGCGTTCCTGTCCTGTTTTACGTTGTTCCTTATTTGGAATGATTGACAGTTGTCAAGCAAGCCCCGAGTCACGTGACGGGCTGATGTCACGGTTTTGTTTCCATTCGGCTTCGTCCCGATACGCAGGAACTGGCTTCGTTAAGTTGTTATAATGATGTCGTGTGTAATTATTTATGTTCATTCACCTCATCCCATACGTTGTATCCGTTCATTCGACAGATATTGTCCGTCAACAAAATTCTTAGATCGTTAAAGTATCACTAAATAACAATATCTGTTATCCACAACAAACATCTCGCACCTACACCAGTTTGCCAGTTAGTCGACAGCCATGTTTATTATCACGTGATGTTAGATATGTCGTGATCACGTGCATGACGTCACACGACCTACATAATGCAGATTGACCTACTAGATGAGAATGAAGCTCTATTTGCCCAGTCTATAGAGATTACGTGTTTTTTTTCGTTTTTTTTTTTGAGAGGACTGGCCAATTTTTGGTGTGTGGAGAAGACTGGCCACCAGTCTATTTGTATCTTTAAAGAAGCATTTTTGTGTGTGGCCTTCTAGATCTCTAGGTATTGGTTATATTATTAAAAGGTGGAGCCAAATTAAACTTATAATAATAAAAGATAATTGACAAATATTTCAAGTCATTGTCTAGGGTAATAAAAACCTTAATGCATGTTGACTTCCAGATATTTTAATCTATTGACCTAAATGTTCTCTATGGAGTTAATAGACAACTTAATGTTCTTAAATGAAATAAAATGCTAGAAAAATGGCACCACTAATCTAAAATGGAATCATATCTTTTACCAAATGTCTCTTCTGTTGGCACCAAAAGGAATCCAAGAAAATAAACCTTGCTTTTATTTTGATGGTGGGTTGAAATAAAACATTGCATTTATTTGTTTTAAGGATTTTAAGGATTGAATGTCTGCGATTGTACAGTTATGTAGGCTACAGTATTTGCTATATATGCTAATGACATGTTTCCGATGTCATTAAAATTCATGAATTTACTTTTTATTTGCCCACTACAGCAGGATCACCAAGGATTGATGATGTATGATTTTATAAGGTTGAAGGGATATTTATGAAATGTTTGTCTTTTATGGTTGCAATCTGGAAGTTTTTGTGTTCCATTGTCAATAACATAAAAGCCAAAAACGGAACTAGAATTATTAAACAAGCTACTGCTGCTTAATAGTTTTGAAATGGAAGTAAATTGTATGAAATAGACAGGGCTGAAAATAACGGGGTTAGATGTACCTGACAAATATCAGGCCCTAAGGAAATAGTACCTAACATTTTCAACCAAGTGCCAGACATGTATTAATAATATCAATAAAAAAGACAGGTCAGTGCCAGAAAAAATGACAGGCACCAGAGAGGTTTTGTACCTGACAAAGCCTGAATCTGTGCCTGACATTGTCAGTGACAGAACCTTATTTCCAGGCTTGAGTAGATTTTCTTTGAATTAGACACTTACTTTTGACCTGAATGAAAGAGTTAGATTTTAGATATGTGATGGTGCTATATAATGGCATAATGGTATTTTTCATCAAGTGTAATGGGTTTCCCTTAGTTGAATATCAAAGTTAATAATTCCTTCACTTAATAAATGTTTTTTGTTTTTTTTCAAGTTTTCCACATTTTGTAAGGCAATTCTTACAAGTCTGTCTGTTTTTCTTAAGCCATTTAAGGAATAATAATGTGCCATTAGTAGAATACAGTAAGATGATTTCAGGATGTTATAGTTCTGTAGCTTCACCTGATCTAATGACAGGAAGAAAATAAAGAAATCCCAAGGGGCTGATTTGTTGTAATGGTCAATTAGTCATAATCAGAGAGTCGGCTTAAAATGGCCTTGGTGCGCAACAACATCAAAGTTTTATGTATTCTTATTGGAGCTAGTCTTCTTTTTCTGTTAATAAGTTTGCATTTTTTTTTCTGATAAACATCAGGTACTGTGTGACTTTGTATGTAATCTTTATTATTTAAGGACATTAATCTAATCGCCAGAACATTTCCCAAGACACACAAGGGGTCCAGTTGAAAGATGTATTTTTCTAACCAATGTTGTCAATTACCTGAAAAGTATTGAGATTGAAAACACAAATGACCAAATCCAGACAGTAAAAAAAGAGAATATTCAGTTCAATATTATTTCACATAGACACTTTGATTAGACATTTTGATTGTATTTGATTCCATTTGTTCATATAATGTGTGGTTATAGTCCACGGAATACAGACATTTCTAGTAGACAAAGCTGATAAACTCTGGTACAGGCTGCTCTGAAGATTAAAAAATTTCTACTCAAGAAATGTGACAGAGGTCATTTGATATGAAAGAAAAGGTTTTTAATTTCTTGTTGAAAATAATATTGTCTCTTTAACCTGTTTAAATCCCTTTTCACACCTGTAGTTTCATGCTGTATCTATAACCAAGAATCTATTATAAAAGTGATATTCATTTCTAGTATAAATCTACATCTCCATGTCTGTACAACAATATTATAGATCAGGGTTATATCATTACTATTTTTTCAGACACATGGATTATAACTCCTACCCGTACTACATGTATATATCTCATCATTTGGGGAAAAAAAACTATTGTAAACATACAGTTTTTACATTATGACACTTTTTTGGCTTCAAATGTCATATGAATTATTAATTAGACATTAATGATTTAAGTTAAATATGGATAATCAAGACTGATGGAGTTCGACAATGAGCATCAATGCCTTGATGGAGTTTGAAGATGAGCATTTTCCGCTTAGGTTAAGCAGAGATAAGCAATTTGATTGGTTGATGCTTTGGAACACGATAACTTTAGTTCTAATTAAGTGAGAATGATGAAACTTGGTGTATAGTTTCATTACAGTAATACCTTGACTAAGTTTGATAATGAGCATTTTCTGCTCGGGCTAAGCAGAGCGATACATAATTTGATTGGTCGAGACTTTGAAACACAATAACTCTCCTTCTAATTGAGTTAAAATGTTCAAACTTGGTGTATATGCTTATTAGGTCAATGCCTTGATGGAGTTCGAAAATGAGCATTTTCCGCCAAGAGTAAGCAGAGATAAGCAATTTGATTGGTTGATACTTTGGGACAAGATAACTTAGGTTCATCTTGATTGATGATTTTTTATGCCAATACAATGACTGCATTCTCATTCAGTAATTGATTCGACAGTAACAATGTATAGAAACAATTGACTTGGACACGTGGGCCCTTTCCCTTGGCCAGAGGGGCCCTTTTGTCAAGCGTAGGGGCCCTTTTGTCTGCCTTTTCGGTCCCCCTAACTAGGGTACATTTTCATT
Organism: Patella caerulea; assembly: GCA_036850965.1. Lineage (NCBI taxonomy): Eukaryota > Metazoa > Mollusca > Gastropoda > Patellidae > Patella > Patella caerulea. Next base: position 38,613,381 of record JAZGQO010000001.1, on the reverse strand, counting down.
TTTCTCGTCGGTTTTAGCATTTTTATACGCCCACATTTTTATGTGGACGTATATTGTCGTCGCCCCTGTCCGTCCGTCCGTCCGTCCGTCCACATTTTTTTGTGAACAGTCTACAGGTCACAATTTTTATCCGATTTCAATGAAACTTAAAATATAGGTTTATCACCATAAGATCTCGGTTCCTTTCGATATTGGCATGTATCGGACTGTAACTTCATGGGTTATGGCCCCTGATTGTACGAAAAATCACGTTTTTTAGCTTGTGAACAGTGTAGAGGTCACAATTTTGAACCGATTTGGATGAAACTTGACATGTATGTTTATAACCCAAAGATCTTGGTTCCTTTCGATATTTGCGCCCATCGGATCGTAACTTCCTGAATTATGGCCCCTGATTGTCCGAAAAATCGCCCTTTTTAGCTTGTGGTCCCTCTGGAGGTCACAATTGTTATCTGATTTAAAAAATCGTTTGATTATATCACCGTTGCATGGTTATGAAGGTTGAGTTCGAATTTCGTGAAAATCGGACCAAAATTTACGGACAAAATGGCCGCCTTTTGTACGTGAATAGTGTGAAAATATGTTATATCAAGGTTGTGGACCTTATAGAGGTCACAATTTTGAACCAATTTGGATGAAACTTGACATATATGTTTATAACCCAAAGATATTGGTTCCTTTCGATATTTGCGCCCATCGGATTGTAACTTCCTGAATTATGGCCCCTGATTGTCCGAAAAATTGCCCTTTTTAGCTTGTGGTCCCTCTGGAGGTCAAAATTGTTATTGGATTTAAAAAACCGTTTGATTATATCACCGTTCCATGGTTATGAAGGTTGAGTTCAAATTTCATGAAAATCGGACGAAAATTGACGGACAAAATGGCCGCCGTTTGTACGCAAATAGTGTGAAAATATGTTATATAAAGGTTGTGGACCTTATAGAGGTCACAATTTTGAACCGATTTTGATGAAACTTGACATGTATGTTTATAACCCAAAGATCTTGGTTCCTTTCGATATTTGCACCCATTGGATCATAACTTCTTGAATTATGTCCCCGGATTGTCTGAAAAATCGCTTTTGTTAGCTTTTGGTCCCTCTGGAGGTCAAAATTATTATCCGATTTAAAAAAACGTTTGACTATATCACCGTTATATGGTAATGAAGAGAGAGTTTGAATTACGTGAAAATCGGACTAGAATTGACGGACAAAATGGCCGTCGTTTGCACATGAATAGTGTGAAAATATGTTATATCAAGGTTGTGGACCCTATAGAGGTCACAATTTTGAACCGATTTTGATGAAACTTGACATGTATGTTTATATCCCAAAGATCTTGGTTCCTTTCGATATTTGCGCATATCGATTCGTAACTTTCTGAATTATGGCCCCTGATTGTCCGAAAAATCGCCTTTTTAACTAATTGGAGGTCACAATTATTCTCCAATTTAAAAAAAAAAACAAACAAACTATGATTATATCACCGTTACACCTTAATGAAGGTCGAGTTTGAATTTCATGAAAATTGGGCCAAAAATTGCGGGACAAAATGGCTGCCGTTTGTAAGCGAATAGTTTAAAAATATGGTATATCAAGGTTGTTGGCAAGTAGAGAACACAATTTTAATCCGATTTTGATGAAACTTGAAATTCAGGTTTAAAACCCAAAGATCTTGGTTCCTGTCAATATTTGCGCATATCGAATTGTAACTTCATGAATTATGGCCCTTTATTGTAGGAAAAATCACTTTCTTTTTAGCTTGTTCTCTATCCATCTCTCGAAAATGTGGGCGTATCCTGCCTGGCAGCCGCTGGTTCTTTTTAAAACTCTTTTGGATTTCACTTCGTGTACAGTTTGATTGCTCGATACATTTGAAAAAAATAAATGTGCGATTAATTAATATTAATATGTGTCATCTATTTATTTCACTGTTGGCTTGTTCATATACATTTCCTCAATTTTAGATTCATTTTGACCAAATGAAATAAAAATGAGCAAATATATGCAATTAATTTAATTTGTGTGCAGAATATTCTTTTTTATTAGGGATGAAATGTATGAAAGTTGAAAATAATTGGAAATTGGTGGGGATTTCGTTTTGTAAATCGATGCAGAAATCTTGCAACAGTCATTGACAATTCTATGGCTTTGTAGGACTAGAAATACAGATTTCTTTGAGACTGTTTGACAGATTCATATATAATTATGGAAGAACTTGTTAAAATTTGTGTAATAATACCGTTAGGGAAACTTGTCAAATTGTAATTTTCGGGTCTTCTACCAGACCCAGACTGGTAAATGGTAGAAAGATGGAATTCAAACCTCGGTGTTGACAGATGGTGATTAATACTGAATCAAGTAGGAGAAAGAGAGTTTTGTTCAAGAGAGGATTCTACCACAAAACAATTTGTACATTGATGAATTTGTTATTATTTTCCAATCTTGTTATTTACCAGATTTTTAAAAAAGTTGGATATCAGGGATCACTTGTACACACTTGCATGTCATTTGTCTGTAACTCATCATATTCCAAATGGAAGGATGTCAATCTTCCATGATTGCTAATATCTAAATGTGACAATACCTAACATTTGCTGATAATGTTGAACCATTGCAGTTGTAGGCTTAATGCATTCAAATTTAAACATTTGTCATGAAAATTAAGGCGATAGTTGTGCCACTATATTGGGCTCTATAAGTTTAATTTGTCATAATAGTACACGCATTGATAAAGAAATTGAGTTTGCCACGTCAAACTGAAGGCCCCCCATCGCAGATAAAAACAGACACATCAGTATATCTCAACCTTTTTAGCTACGTTCTCGTAGCTATAATAAGTAACTATGTGCTAGCTAACACATGATTTCATCATTAATTTTAAAAATGAATCTGTCTTAACTTGAACTAGGCCTACACAGTTTTTAACTTGAGATAAGGTTTGAAAAATCAGTTTGGAATAAAAAATGTTTAGAAACATGTCATGGATCATGTAGACTCTTGTTTTTTCTAACCATAAACAAATTAACACCTAATGAGGTTGAAAGACCAAGCAAGAGAGCTGGTATCAAGTTAACCAGATTTTTTCCACTTGGGACAAATCTCAGTTTGTAATTAGTGTTAAGTAGCCAGGAATAGAAGTGCCAGGCTTGAACTGATCATATTTTAAAGTGAAGAATTGCCACCATTTAGAAATGGCATGTTGAATATATACTGTATTAAGAGTTAAGTAATTAATATATGAGTCAAAACAGGTGCCCTCTTTAACCATGTTTATTGATTCACCCTACTTCAGTACTTCATGTTTCTACAATTACATTTTAAATTGAACAAGTGATCAGCATACTCAAACATATGTCAGTACTCATTTATAAGATAAAATATACTTGTAATTGTAAATTTTTACATTTCTTAAATAAATCAAAAACATGATAATAGAAGTATTTATCATTGTATTCATACATGTATGTAGTATTACTAGTATCAATATTAGTATTCTTTGTAGAAAAATAAAAAGCTTCAGTTCTATATTGTGTAATATTTTTGAATAAGATACAGTATATTACATGTATGTATACATGTAGTCTAGTCTTCAGTATTTCTTTTGTGGTTTCCCTTTATAAAATACTGCATGGAATTTCCATTTACTTTATTACTGTTGACAAATATCCCCCCATTAGAACTGGCAATATGTTTCGAAAATGAAGAATCAAAAAAACTTTTAAGTTGTGATTTCATAAGATGTGATATGAAATTGTAAATATGTACCTATCCCTTTATTGTTTATTTTATTGTTATACTATTCAGTCTGATTTTATCATTATTTGGTTATATGTAGTCTTTCTATATTCTCTATTGTAGAGGATTAGGAGAGACGTAATATAGGCCTAACATGTTCTAGAATTCCTTTCTGAGAATAAATTATTGAAAAAAATCAAAAACACCACAAAAAAATAGAATTTATTTGTTTTGTTGACTTCAGGCTAGCACAATCTTGGAACTCAATTTCAAATTCATTTTATATATTTTCAGTGCATCTATGCTTTAATGTTCTGGTTTAAGTCGTCTTGTTTAAAGAAATCTTTTTTTTTAGAGCTGTCGTATAATCAGCCAATCGGTTTTTATCACCAAATTATTGATTAATATTTCAATATGTCTGCCCAATTCATTAAATCACACATCAATTTCTTCTACATGTAGGGCAATCAAATTGATTATTTTATTTTTTTGGAATAATTTTATGTCCTATTAGATCTTTTTTCGTTGTTAAATGCTGCCTTAGGAGAATAGAAGTCTGGTACATAGAAATTGATGTTCATCTGGTCTGACAATAATTAGACTGACAGAGAAAAGGAGGTTCTTTGAATTCAAAGAATATTGATATGCTTGGAATAAGTACGAGAGATTGTTGAATTCAGTCAGTTGATTTACCTTTTTGTTGGGTTCAGCCCAAAAAATGAAGGAAGATCTGTGACAGATTCTTATATATTAATTCCATCCCCTGGTGATCAGAATATAGATAATTTGTGAATAAAAGTCTGTAAATTGGCAGGATATTAGAAAATGCAATTGATTGAACTATAATTAATTTGTAGGAACGCCTTGACAGCAGCTGCCTCTCTGTATCAGAGATAGTTTGAGCCAGACATATTTGTTTTGTAAGCGTATTGGGAATTGTGTACATACTACATGCACGAATGTAAAATGACCCTTAGGCAATTGTAATTTGAAAAAGTACAGTAAACTCTGCTATCCTGGCAGAATTTGGTTTCCATCTTGTACATATGTACTTTGTTCAGTAGCACTGTAATTGTAATTGAAATATTCCACAATAATCTTAAACATGACATAATTGCTGTTGGGTTTATTTTATTATTTAAAAATTGTGGGGTGCCTCTGCCCAACACAATTTCAACACTCGTCTTTACAAATTGCAAGTCCATTTATCATAAAGGGGGGATGATGATTTAGCTTTGGAAAAAAGAATTTTAAATTTATATTTTTTTATTTTTCAGAGCGAGCAGTCACAAAACTTCAGTTGGATAATATGGATATTACCAGGCGCCATCTTTCTTTTACTAATGAACAGGTAAGACAAAATAATAATAATGAACAGTTTAGAACCGCACTACATGCAAAACAAAACCAATAAGACAAAACAAAGTACACAAACATTGCAAGAAATAAACAACAAATATGAAAAAATAATAATTTACAATGAAGACGTAATGCAACCAGTATTGACAGATGTCTTCTTCTCATAGTTGGATTACCCTCTGGGCAGATAATGCAGAAAAGTAGGATGTTAAACCCCATTTTATGTGATTGTTCAAGTGAACAACAGGGGGTGACGAAGGACAGGAAAGCAGTGTACCCTGAATGAAAAAAATTTTATTCCTGAAAAGCCCATCTATAAAAAGAAAGAAATGATGAATATTATAACTTTAGAGGTTCTACTTCCATTTACCTGGATGTACTTACACTTTTATCATATTCAGTGATACCAGAACTTTAATGACTACATTAGCAAAAAGTATCAAATATTAGGAATTTCTAGCTAGCTCTAAAATTGTTCAGAAATCCAAAATTTGTGACATGTCTGGATTGGTGGGTGGGGGGGGATCCTCATAATTCCCACTAGTACTCTGCCCTGGACCTGTTGTGAGGAACTCAATAGACCAACCTCCAGGCTAATACATGTATGCCCTTAAAGCCCCAATAACACTCTCGTTGTAACTGAATAATATGTCCCAATCTTCATTCTGGTCAACAAATCGTATTATTTTAGAATATTCCAATTAAATGATGGTATAAATTTCATTTTAACACACCTATTTTAAAAAATTGGAAAAATTCAACCAATTGATTTGAAAAGTCTAACGTAAACCTTTTCAAATGTGACTTGGATTTTAAGATATTTTCGAACCCTCTGGACAAGTAAAATAGGTTGTAATGGATAATTTACACAACAGGTAGGACACTTAAACATCTAGTACTTAGAATAAGGGTATTATTTTTTTTCTGGAGCTACCAAGCCAGCAAGAATGTTATTGTCCCTTTAAGAAAAGCCCTTTCGGAAAGCTGTCCATTGCACCTTGTGTCCTAAATTGCTTCAGGTACCCCTACTGAACATAGTAAACAAGGCTGTTAATTTATGTGGTTTGATTACAATGACCACCTGACTTAGAGCAGTATATACTGAGGTTCATGGCACACCTATCAAAGCCTTATTCTACAGGACGTGTACCTGGGTACATGTACTGATGTGGTTGGTTCTATACATACATGTATAAATGAAGAGTGGGAAGGTGTTATCTAAGCAGGAGGACTAATACTACAAGATCTGAATTATTTAAATATTCATGATATTCCCTTAGATTTATCATCTGAAAATCATCTGGATGCATTGTAATGTACATAGTTGCAAGGTATAGTTAGTAATTGTAAGTAATGGAATGTTTGGAAGGTGTAAGGTGTTCTACCACATCTAAATGATTTTAACATGCATACACTGACTGTATGATAAAAACAGACTTAAAAGATGAGTAGTAAGGGAGAGAGAATGGCATATACCATGAAATATAAACAACTTGTTAAATCTACCAGAACTATAAACAATCCACCATGTTGTTTACACTATGTAGACATGCTAGACATATACCTGTCAATATCATCCATCTTCACTCGTCAACTTTCTCTTTTTCTGATTATCACCACTCACTCTCTTTACCCAATGTCTACTTCTAAAGCTGCATGGTCAAATTTGAAAACATTAGCTTTCTGTCGGGAATTTTAAAGGGAGAATACATCGTTTTCACAGGGTCATTTATGTATGCAGATTAAACCCCAAAGTGTAAAGAACCGCTTTATATCAGCTCAAAATACATTAAGCTGTTTGGAGTTACATGTCATTCATAGCTCACCTCCAAATTTTCATCAAGTGTCTATTGGATACCCTTTCTTACAAACTTTGCCAAGTTGAAATTAAAACATTTCAATAATTTGCAATATCTGTTTCTCGCTAGCAAACAACAACAACAAAAAAAAGTAGAAATTATAATAATAGAAAATTGTCACTGCATAAAAAATGAGTTAAAAGCTCCATGTGGTACTGATGACCAGATGTATTTGCTCATTACTTTATATTAAAGAGTTTTATTCACTGAAGTACAATATATTCAGGGATTTCCCTAAGAAGAGTATAAGCTTTAATACACATAGTTTTCTTGGAAGTTTATTTGTGTATTAATCATTATTCTCAATGAAAATGGCAACAGAAAGTGAGATATTTAAAATTAATAAATTAATAGAAAATTTTGTCTGGCTGCTTAAAACAAAACCCCAAATTCCCCAAGAGTTCTTATGTGTACTGATTGATTTAGGTTCAACTGTTTTGTTTTCTTGCAAATTGAAGTGCAGATCCGAGTTTGTTATATGACATGAGTTGGATTTAGAACAAAATATGCTGAGAAACTATGATCTGGGTGCATTACTATTTTTTATATGTTCTGTTCAGATTTGAGTGTTTACATGACATGAGTTGGATTTAGAACAAAATATACAGAGAAACAATGATCTGGGAGCATTATTATTTTTTATATTTATGTTTTGTTCAGATTAAAAATGTTTACATATCGTGTTGTACCCTACTTTGAAGACAAAACGGTTATAATTAAAACTATTGAATTTTGGATTTTAATTTCAAGTCATTATCGTTTTCAGCATAAGATAGCATTTTCTCCTGAAATGATGATATTCGGTCACTGAATCCTTTAAAATAGAATGATCTCAAAGGTATCTCACAATCTAATATCAACAACTCCAATGCAACGGTATTTAACTTGTTGAATTCTCTCGCATGAAGTACTCTTATAATTGTTGGATCTGGTTAATTAATATCTCTTGATTTGGGCACCCATGAAGAAGCAAAAATCAGTCTTAATTAAAAATTGCTGTCATTTTCTTTCAACTTCAAACAGATTTCTCGTCAAGCTTGATTATAGAAAAAAAACGATTAAAAATAGTTTTCACTTTATCAGATGACATTTGTCTAGTTTTTTCCAAAAATCATTTCAAGAAATTTGATGAATCGAAAAATCTTTCTTGATTGCTTTAATTTTATTTGCTTGGAAATATAAAATTGACTGAAAAAGAACATGCTTAATTTTATAGAAAGGTTATCTAATGACTCATGGTAAGAAATTTCAACATAAAATAAAACACTAGTCCATACTAATCCAATCGATTTCATTTTATTTCCTTTTTAAATTTGGGAATCCCAGTGTCACAGATGCGTGGTCATGGGTTATTTAAGGATGTTTCAACATATTTGTGCTACAAATGAGCATGAATGAATTTAAATCTGTATTTGATTGATGCATGGAGACAGGCAAAATGTATAGTAAACATACCATATGTTGGGGATGCCTCAATATGTAAATAAGTTTAGGGTGGTCTCATGACCATAGAGTCGAGAAAATTCTCATTTTACCAGATGTAACAAACATGATTGCCATTTAAAAGTGCATTTGCTCAAACAAATTGTTACTTTTTTATGTCTCACGCATTGTCTTCAACCTCCAAGCATGAATATTAGTAATTGTATGTGTTTGAAATTATTTAAAGCTCCCCCACATTGTAAAATCCATCAGTGAAAGCCATCTTGAATTATTGCCTTCAAGTCAATCATCAAATCTTTTAAATGGTAAAATTTGTAATTTGTGGCCATTATTTAGATCAGATAGAATGGATGAAGTCTGTTCTTGCAAGCCAGACATATTTTTCCTGTATCAATAGGATCATTTTGAAATATTTGAATCTCTCTATAGTTTACACTCCCTGCTCATAAAATACTTGAACTGATCTGAAACTAAGATAGCCATAAATTTGAAAACATATGACTATGTGTAGGATATTACTTGATAGCATTTTTGCGTGCCATTCAAAAGTTCCTATTAAAAATATATATATATCAAAACTTATATATAAGGGCTTTAGAAATCTTCCAAGTTTGGAAAAAATGTATTGATTTTTGATTTGCTGTGATTTGACTCGACAATTTTATACAAATCGGCTAATCCATCGCAGTAAATTCATCTCCCTTTACAATGAGTTTGTATCAAATGTTGACAGAAAACTAATTCAAACCCCATTCCATTCAACCTTCAGTCTTGTATGCAAGCCATTGGTTGATTATCCCACAATTATAATGCATGTATACCATGGACAAAAGGTTGTCTGATTTTGATTTATGTCTTATTAGTCCTACCACTGCTAGAGTCCTACTTGCAAATTAAAGATAAAGATATAGCTAGCCTTAAAAAGGATATGGTCAGAACGAGTAAAATATACAATTGTTAATTTCTTACAGTTTGTTATGTTGATAATGATTGTTTTGTGGGATGACAATCTTTTCATTGAATATATGCGAACCAATGTTGAGATACAAGTTATTTGTGTTATACGGATGTCACAGTAAACTAAGTAGTTTGGTGGATGTGCATGCAAAATGCTTTAGTCCCAGTGGGCTAGTGTTTAGATTTTCGATAATTGGGAGTTAGCATATGGTTATTTTGAGTATGATTCATTTTAAACAAAAGTAAGAATATTTTTTTTCTTGTTAAAAACGAAATACCTCTTTAAAATAATGCAATGTAACTTTGAATTGCCCAACAAAACATGGACATGACAAATGATATGTACAGGTAAACAACATAGACAAGACTTATATATGTTCCCAGAGATGATTAGTGAAAAAACTGAAAAGGAAATTTTTTAAAAACAAAAACATATGTGGTTTTTAGTAGATATACATCACAAAAGTTAAAACCTACATGTAGTTAATAAACAGTCAGGGTCCAACCCGGTTAGTTTTTGGTAGACTGGAGGATTCTCTCTCACTTGGAAACAGTTCATTATCATAACTAAATCCGATCAGAAAATTTATTCATTCTCTTTTGATATAATGTGTGATAAAAAATGTCATATTTTAGGTGGTTTTATCTTCAATGGTGGTACAAACTTCCACATATTCTAAACATATATACTGGCACAACATCTGTTAATAATATGTTACGATTTAAATGCTCTCGGATAACCTCATGACTTTTTAAATCTTCTAAACATGGCTATGAGGTTAATTTTCTAACTGTCTGATCTAATCATTCTGTTACATGATATCTACTCTTTTATTCCAGTGTCCTCTGGAATTTTAAAAAGAAAATGGTAGATAAAAAATACTTTTTAGTTTCCCTAATTATTTACACATGCTGCCAGTACAAAAGATTTTATCTAAAATTTAAAGGGAAACTTTAGTATGAAGATTAATTTGTCCGTGAATAAGGCTGGGCTTGGACCAGAATTTTGTAAGCATCACTTATCAATACTTCAATACTCGAGAGAGTGTTGGGATCTCACTCATCTAGCTGGTGGATCCTACCCAGGCAGAAATCAAATACACAATTCAGCAGTCAAATTCGTCAAAATCAAGAAAGGACAGCTAATGAAGTAGAGATTGATACTAATTGTTCATTATAGGATAAGAAATAAGATAATAACAAATCTTGCAGTTGTTATAAAGCATATTCAAAAATGAACATCGACCAGGCATCCAGAGAAAATAATGCATGTTCGCTGAGAGAACAGACTTGGTTAAAAACCCTGTTTCGATCTTATCTTTGATACAACCTTTCCCAGCAAAAGGTGTTGTCTAACTTGTTCCTGAACTAGATATAGTTTTCATTATTAATTAGAACATTAAATTAACCATTAGAGTAACTGATCAGAAAGAGACAAAATGCCAAATATGAAGGTGGTTTGGAAGGTGTCCTTGAAATATCTTCATTTTTGCTTCAAGCAAATAAATTGCTCAACCATTGATTTCAGAACCTTTCATTGGCTGACTAGTTCTTGGAAATTTGATTTAAAAAAATTTCTACAGTGAACCCACAATATTATTATCCAACAACGATGGTAGAGTTTTTAGAATGGGTTGCATGTAAACCCTTTTATTTATACGGAGAAGATAATTTTATTTGAAATCTGTTTTAACAATTTTATGCTTAAATGATTGTCAAGATTTATTGCTTCTAATTCTCAATTTCTTCTTGGTTGTTTTTACCCCTCTTTGAAAAAAGGCTTGTCATAATTAATTTTAACTAACATCTTATTTGCATTAAATTTAATGTTATTTTAAACAATATTACTACTTTGCATTTGTAATTCTAACAGAAATGGTTGGCCGCTTTATAATTGTACCGGAATTCACGATAATCAGATTTTCTTGGTTCTATTTTGTCTTAGTACATTTTCTGTTAAAGCAATCACAAGTTTCATGTTAACCATTTTGATGTCTTTATTTTGAAATGAATTGGTTTAGTGTCGACATCATATGATCTTCAAATTAAAACTGATATTTTACTAAAATTTTTGTTGACACAGTTAAAGCTGTGAGTACATAAAGTTGATGATAATTTTAGATGGTTATGGAGTATTTTATTGTGATGTAGAATGAGTTCCTAAGTCTGTTATGTAAGACGGTATGATGTTTATAACTGGCTTAAGAAGTATCTATTAAGGTTGACACTGTATCAGTTTATTGTATTTCCTGGGTAACCTACAATGTAGAAAAAAACCAAGATTTTTTCCCACTCCACCTGCTTTGTTTTCACATTGAAAGTTTACTTCCACACTTGGAGAGATTGCCCATAATGTTCTGAAAAGTATTGCTGATTGATAATAATAAAAAAAAAAAATTTGATTTATTTAAAATGTAAATGAAGTCGATGAAAAGTACTGACATACAAAAGGAAAATCATTGCATGTACTATACTGTAAGCAAGTTTTCATGTGGAAGCATATGATTGACGTCGCCCTGTCCATCGGTCTCCACAATTTGTTTGTGGACACACTACAGGTTCTTATTTTTATCCGATTTTGAAATATAGGTTATCTCTCAAAGATCTTGATTCCTTTCAAATTTGGCATGTACTGGACCATAGCTTCCTGGATTATGACCTGATTATATACGAAAAATTGCGTTTTTAGCTTGAGGACCCTCTCAAGGTCACACTTTTTATACGCCCACATGGAAATGTGGTCGTATATTGCCGTCGCCCCCGTCCGTCCGTCTGTCCCTCCGTCTGTCGGTCCGTCCGTCCGTCCGTCCATCGTCCACAATTTCTTGTGAACGCTCTAGAGGCTAAAGTTAATATCTGATTGACTTTAAATTTATACACAGTGTTTAAGGTCATGAGACGAAGAAGCCTATTGCCCTATTGATTTTCGGTGATATCCGATAATTCCTGCCCGAGTTATGACCCTTGATCACTTTGAAAAATCTTGTGAACGCTCTAGAGGCTAAAGTTAATATCAGATTGAATTTAAATTTATACACGGTGTTTAAAGTCATGATACAAAGAAGCCTATTGATTTTCAGCAATATCAGATAATTACTGCCAGAGTTATGACCCTTGATCACTTTGAAAAATCTAAAGTTAATATCCGATTGACTTTAAATTTATACACACTATTTACGGTCATGATAAAAATAGTCTATTTATTTTCAGCGATATCCGATAATTACTGCCAGAGTTATGACCCTTGATCACTTTGAAAAACCCTATGAATGCTCTAAAGGCTAAAGTTAATATCCGATTGACTTTAAATTTGTACACAGTGGTTAGGGTCATGAGACGAAGAATCCTATTTGATTTTCAGTGATATCTGATAATTTCTGGCACTTGATCACTTTGAAATATCTTGTGGACAAAGGCCTTCAGACAAACCATCAAAACTATTCCAATCAATTCTGATAATTATTTAATTGGCTATTACTCGTAATAAGATTAACATGTGTTGTAAATGTTCTCCTTACTGATAAAAGAAACAATATGCAACAACCCTTGTTGACTGCCCGGACGACTTAGCTGTTGTGGGCGTATGTTTCGTTGCCTGGCAACCTATCTTTATCCAATTTTGATGAAACTTAAAATAAATGTTTACGTCCCAAAGATCTTGGTTCCTTTTGATATTCTCGCATATTGATCCATAACTTCCTAGATTATGGTCCCTGATTGTATGAAAAAACATGTTTATAGCCTGTATACATTTCCTCTAGAGGTCACAATTTTTCTCCAATTTGAAAAAAAAACCCTATTCAAATACATCACGGTTACACAATAATGTTGTTTGAGTTTAAATTTCATGCAAAAATGGATCGAAACTACCCCACAAAATCGCTGCTCCACACGCAAATATATCGTACCAAGGTCACAGTTTTTATCTGATTTTGATGAAACTTCAATTATATATTTATATCCCAAAGATCTGGGTTCCAGTAACTCCATATGTACTTGTACAGGCCCAATAATGATCATCTCGTGTAGGTCACTCATACAATTGAAGAATAATATTAGTTAAAATTTACATAGACCAATTAAGCTAACTGATCATGTAATCAATCTGGCGATCATTTCTAAGCAGCTCAATATTTTGATTTGAAAATTTCAGTCAAAGCAATTTTGAATTTATTTGTTTATTTTTATACGGCCACATTGAAATGTGGTCGTATATTGTTGTCGCCCCCGTCTGTCGGTCCATCGGTCCGTTGATCCGGCGTCCACAATTGCTTGTAGACGCTCTAGAGGCTAAAGTTAATATCCGATTAGACGAAGAAGCCTATTGTTTTTCAGCGATTTCCGATAATAACTACCAGAGTTATGGCCCTTGATCACTTCAAAAAATCTTGTGGACGCTCTAGAGGCCAAAGTTAATATCCGATTGACTTTAATTTTATACACAGTGTTTAAGGTCATGAGACGAAGAAGCCTATTAATTTTCAGCGATTTCCGATAATTATTACCAGAGTTATGGCCCTTGATCACTTAAACAAATCTTGTGGACGCTCTAGAGGCCTATTGATTTTCAGAGATTTCAAATAATTACTGCCAGAGTTATCTCCCTTGATAACTTCAAAAAATCTTGTGACGTTATAGAGACCAAAACTTGATACACAGAGTTTAAGGTGTTGAAACGAACAAGTATTTTGATTTTCAATGAATTTTGATAACTGAACAGCAAAATCCATGATATTAAATGTTTCATGTATATACTAATTGTTAGCGTGGGGTAAAACTTTATTCTCATAATTACACGAGTTGTTACTCTAAATCAGATTTTAGTGTATTACAAATGTTTCATTACCAAAAAAAGTAAAAATATGCGACAACCCTTGTTGACTGCCCGGGCGATTTAGCTGCTGTGGGTGTATGTTTTGTTGCCTGGCAACCTATCTTTTTTAAAAATTATAATGAAATTGGATTCTACACAAAGTATGTAGATCTTTATCTCATCCACCCCCTCAACCCGCCTCCCAAAAAAAGATTTGCTGGTAGACAAAAATTTAAAATAGAAAACTTTTCAATTTGTGGATTACAATACATCCACAAAATTTATTTTTTCCCTACTTGCCAGTTTTCAGTGAAGTCTATTCAAAACCTTGTAAAGATAGACAAATGCTGACAATAATTTGATGAAAAACAATTTCGAGATTGCATAATGGATTGGACAGATTGCCTTGCACGTTGAGGAATTTCTGAAATGCAACAAAAGATTCATTTGTATTTTTTAAACTGCAATTTTACCCTCTGAATTGTAGTTGAACCAAGACTAATATCACAAAGAGTAGATATCTGACATGAACAGGATCTGATTTATTCTGGTATCTGTTGACAGTCTTAAAAAAAAGTCTTTCTTTTTACTAAAATGATATTTTTTTTTTGCTACAATATCTTTGCTCATTTGAAATGGAATATTTTTTTTCCGACAGACATTTAATCATCAGTTCACACAAAGCATTTTGTGTTCTACGAATTTCAATTTTGTGTTTCTGTCAGTAAATGAACTAAATCAAAGGCGTTTTATATCTGAGGCGCTGCAGGCGCCAGTCTCCTCGCAAAAAAATCAAAGAACGGGAGAAAAATGTTAAAACTGATAAGAAAAAATGAAAATGTACTCTAGTTAGGGGGGCCCTAAAGGCAGACAAAAGGGCCCCAAGTCTCACAAAAGGGTCCCTCTCGCCATGCAAATTTGACTTTAAATTTATACACAGTGTTTAAGGTCATGATTTTCAGCTACATCAGAGTCATGGCCGTTGATCACTTTAATAAAAAATCCTTTAGACGCTCTACAGGCTAAAGTTAATATCAGATTGACTTTAAATTTAAATACAGTGTTTAAGGTCATGAATTCCGATAATTACTGCCAGAGTTATGGTCCTTGATCTCTTTAAAAAATCTTGTGGATTCTTTAGAAGGCAAAGTTAATATCCAATTGACTTCAAATTTATACACAGTGTTTAAGGTCTGATAATTACTGCCAGAGTTATGGCCCTTGATTAATATCCGATTGACTTCGATTTTATACACAGTAAGACGAAGAAGCCTATTTATTTTCAGCGATTTCTGATAATTACTTCCAAAGTTATGGCCCTTGCTGATCACTTCAAAAAATCTTGTGGACGCTCTTGAGGCCATAGTTAATTAATATCCAATTTACTTTGAATTTATACACAGTGTTTAAGGTAGTGAGAAGAAGAAGCGATTTCCAATAATTACTGCCCAAGTTATCTCCCTTGATCACTTTGAAAAATTTTGTGACGGTCTGGAGGCCAACTTATGATCCGATTGACTTAATATTGATACACAGGATATAAGGACTGGTGACAAACAAGTTCATGTATAGTGATTTTCGGTGAATTTTGATAACTGAACTCCAAAATCCATGATATTAAATGTTTCATATACTAAACGTGGGCATTGGGACAGAACTTTTCTGATTATTAGTATTATTACTTGATGAGTTGTTACTCTTAATCAGATTTTAGTGTATTATAAATGTTTCATTTCTGAAAAAAGTAAAAATATGAGACAACTCTTTTTGACTGCCCGGACGATTTAGCGGCTGGCAACCTATCTTTGTATAATTCTGCAGCAGTATCTTTGCTGCTGAAGAAAAAGTAAATTGGTTATTTGAAATGTTCAGTTTAAGTTGAAAAGCAAAAGCCCTTAAAGTGATGGTAGAAAAAGATTCAGTTTGTATTTGAGGATTACTGTTGAGAAGAAATTATCAACAGTTTTGTCCATTCAGCCATCAGATGAGGTGCATTGAGGTATCTGATTTGAAAAAAACCCAACCCAACCTAAAATGGGACATGCAATTAGACAGGCTATGCCGAACAGTCTGATTTGTCTGTTATGTTGACTAGATGATCACCAAATCTCATTGTCAGTGATCCTTGACAAAGGGCTTTGGATGGGACAAAAAACCATGGTCCTGTATACATATTGCTGTGTTGGTTTTTGGAGTTCAATAAAGAGTGAGCGGAAACACTGTCCAAGCAAAATTGCCCTCATGGCGCACTGCATGGCATATATGTCATCTTCATTAACCCGGTTGGTTCAGGACATTATCATCTTTTAACCCCATTTCATTTTAATTGCAAAGGCCCTGAACAAAAACTGTTAAATAGCAGGTTATATGAAAAAAATGTCCACAAATTGTAGCTCATTAGGTTTAAAACTCCTTGAAAAGGTAAATATAGATTAGTGTCAGAAAGTACAAGAAATGTTGATTTTAACTTTTGTGGGTATCAAAAGTTTTATATGTTGACACCATTTTGTTTTCCTTAGACATGTTAGGAATTGTTTTTTAAATGGTCCATTTAACACTAAATTTTTGGTTGTAGAGATCTTTAACCCTTTGAACACTGACTATACATGGGTTGTTGCACGTCCCTCCTTGTATTTACAGGACGTCATATTAATTATGATGTCAACGTAATTGGAGCTTGACACGCCCCAAGACACAAAACCGACATTTTGTGTATATGCGATACAATGTCAAGCCGGTTTTGCGGCATTTCAGGTTCTAGGGGTTAAAGTTAGACTGTAATATATTTTGTTACAGAGCAAATGTATATTTTTTTCATTGCAAGATGATGATGTTGAGGTACACAACTATTTTTCACTGAATGAGAAAACATCATATTCTTCACAAATCTACATTCACAATGCTGTATTAATGCATAAGTTTTTATACGCCCCAGGGCATCATTTTTGACGGGTGTTTGCGCGCTCGCGCCCGTCTGCGCCTGTAATCTTGAAAACACAAGCGCAGGTTATAGCTCCTGCTAAAAATTCAGACAGTTTTATCAAGAAAGTCGAGCTTGAAAAGTTAAATAAAATATTATTGTATCCGAAAATCGTGAAGAGTAGTTTTGTTATGGTATTTGGGTTGAAGATTATTAGCTCAGTTGTCAAGTCTCTCCATGACATTTGCTTTCACGATAGATTAATATGTATTGGTGATAGCATTACATTAGTAATAAACGTTTGATCGTTTTTAAATTAAATGTTCGGCGTTAGTTTTGTAAGGGTTTTAGATGGTGAAATTTGAATAAATATAACGGTATGAATTTCTGTCGTGGTCATATAGAAAGCGTCTGGATAATCGAGGTATATATATACATTTCTTTCCTGCCTTTGGCATTGAGCCAGAGATTTACTTGAACGTCCAAGGTAGTGTTTTCTGCAATCTGAACATCTGAGACATGCTACCTACCATTTAATTTTCGTACGGTACTTGTTTTCAAACTGATCAGCAGTGAATATTCGATTGGCCACTACAATCACTGATAAGCATGACATCGACGAGACTTAATGAGTTCGGCATATCAACTTTTTTACTTTGACAAATTAAATTCTCAAACATTTTTTTTGAAGTATAAGAAAAATAAATAAAGACGTTTGAAGTATTTGTAGTTAAAAAATATTTCTTATTTAGTGTAAATGGGTATATTGAGTAAAATGCATCATTTTGCCCGAAGCAGTATAGGTGTTATGTAAACAATGCACGAGCAATTGACCCAATGACTGATGCCGCGTGAAGTCAATGCACGCGTTGAAAACAAGTCATCTTTGACAAAGATAATTCATAAGTAATTCTCTGTGAAACAGATTGCGTATTCGTCTGCAAGAATTTGTTCCTTCCAATACTCAAGGCCAGAGTATTTAACTTTTAGTTGTCAGTTAATAACTAATAAGTACTACTAAATAAATAAATAAATTGAATTTTTACGAACAAGTATAATGATTTTCAATGAATTTTGATAACTGAGCTAAATCCATCATTTAAATGTTTCGTATACTAAGTGTTAGCATGGGACAGAACTTTATAAAAACCAAACAAATTCTAATGAATTTCAGAGTATTATAAATATTTCATTACAGAAAAAAGTAAGAATATGCTACAACTCTTGTTGACTGCCCAGACGATTTAGCTGCTGTGGGTGTATGTTTCGTTGCGGGGCAACCTATCTTTGTTAAACTTGTACAGGTCTACTGGCAAGTTCAATAGCTCACATCAGGTGGATTTCCTACTTACTTTCCATTTAAATAAATACTGTGACTTATTTATGTCCCTATATAGTTTGTTACATGGTAATTGATTGGATATCATCCAAAGTCTTTGACAGAGAAAACACAAATTATTTGTCAATTTAAATAAACATTGATGTTGGGATCTACTGGGAAAAGGTACGCTTCTGACATCCAATATTAAGACAAAATAAACATTTTACCATTGGTACACGAATCGTGTACCATAATGCGTTGCGATGCTATTTGTATACATATTTCACAAGTCATGTCAAACGGCGACGTCATATTCTTATTTGGAGAGCACGCACAATAAATACTATCAGTGTAGACTGGAATAACTAGAAGCTAGGGATTGAATTCGAATAAAACTTCTGGCGTATTTCGTTGAAACAGAACTGATTAGAAATTATTGTAAAAACAGAAACGATTGAATGTAAATCAGTTTATATACTTTCATATTACATTATTATATATATGACTTGTGACTCAAATATTAGCAATTTATCTACATTAACCAATTGATATTTGGCACAAAAAAAAAAAGCATTGATTTCAGCCAGACTTGTTTTGGCGTTACAAAGAGAATAGAATACGAGACTTGCCAGTGATGTTAAACATTAATTAAGAATTTAACGCAAGTTAATAAAAGTATGTATTTGATCATGATCTGCTTAATATGCAGACTACATTCTCGAAATATAGTAGGTAGGACGTTAAACCGTATTTCATTTCATTTTACGTTCTGGAATATGTTGACAAACGGGCTTAAACTGTATGGTAACTGATGTGTACGTAGTACATGTAGCAACTATTTACGATCTGCTTAAAAACTCCATGGACCCACTTGGATGGGAAGAGTACTCTAGAACTTTGTGTCTGTTGAAAATTTTCCCTGTTCTGCAATTAGATGGAGTGACATCGTATTCAAAATGAAATGGGTAATTTATGAATGGAATTGCCATATTTCAATTCTGCCCTTGAAGCATTAAACAGGGATGAGGAATGGCAAGAATTTTCTGGGTTTTTAAAGCCTTCGGGGGGGAGGTTAGGAGATTAGGAAGAGTTGAACTATCTCTTAAGGCAGTAGTCGGGTTACAAACTAGTTACAACCAGTTTCAGACATATTTGGGGACAAGGTAGAATTACTGAATTAGTTATGAACGGAACAGGCTTTTGATTGCTTGGAAATGGCAATTTAACCTGATCTGAAATTGATATGAAATTACTGCAAGCAAGGTACAAACAAGATGGACGTATTGAGAACTGATTTTATGAATGAACACATTCTACCCTGACCGTGTTTTAAGATTTTCTATGATAGGCTAGGGTGTGTTTTTCTATTTTCTTCTATATCGTATCCCACTTTTACAGTGCCAATATTTTGTAAGTGAATTTTTTCATCGCATATTTTTTGAAATTATTTTGTTCAAAGTTCAAACAAAGTGCATCTTTCTCTTGTCACATATCAGAAAGAACTTGCAGTGAACCATTTGGCTTGTGGGGAGATAATTGAGCTTAATAAACTGCTGATTAAACAAATAAATGGTTTTAGACAAGTTAAAGTAGTGTCTTATCTTGAATTATTCTTGGTTGAGTACATCTTAATTGTGTACAGAGTGTCAGTTTTGTGGACTTTTGTTGGCATTTATTGAGGTTTAATATTACATCAAGAACAAATTGCTAACTGATAAATTCACCACAGTACTAGATTCTGTTCAGAACTGATTATCTCAAAGGAGTAATTAGAATAAATGCAGTATAATTATATGCAAGTCGATGATCGAAACATATCTTGACAAACAATTGCCTATTAATCTAAGTACTGCTGAGCTACAAGCAAAGGAGGAAGGAATAATTGAGAGAATTCACAAACCTTTTTATATCCACTTGTATCTTAACCCCTAAAATAACAAAATATGTCAATTGATGCACACAGCTGATGACCCTTTTCCCAGGTTTAGATGAACCAGCAAGGGCTTGGTCAAAGCTATTGTGTTCTTTGTTTATTGGTTCTGCCCTATACAGAATACCTGAAGCTGTGCTTCATTGTACAGTTTGTAATAATGTGTATGAGAAAAAAATGATGAACCCCACAATATATTGTAGGAGTTTAATTGATATCTTATTACGGTTAATAGTAATTCACATGTCAGCATACAACACCATTTTCATAGTACAGAACAAGTTAATAGAATCAGTGATTGGGAAACACATACAGATGTACTGCTAGATAATTATGTTAACTCTCTCTTAACTACTTCATAGTTGACCTTGAGTAGATTTTAGATTTCAAAAAGATGTAATTTGTAAAAAATGTGAGTGGACTATGTGAGTGATGCCATCATATGTTTGTGGGTGGCGTGTTATTAACTTTAGGTAATATCACATTAATTACAGGGGAGGATGTTTGTCAGATTGATCAGCTACCTTGTCAATTAGAGTCAATCAGTGCAAGTTCTATTTTCATAGAAAATACAGTTTTAAAGGGAATTGTCTATTTTTACTATCTTACAAAAGAATTTGTTTTATATTCTCAGATTTATTATTCTTTTAAAGAGGTTATTTAGTTCATTCTTGGAAACATCTGCATTTTTACAAAATGATGATTGAACTGTGTAGGAAGGCCTACAATTTTGATATCAATTGGACATATTGGTAGATTGTAAGTTAACTATTGTACTGTACTATGGTGCCAAACTCATAGTGCTGCATCTTCCATTCCCAGAACTGATGATGCTGCATCTTTCATTCCCAGGAATCTAAATTAATATAGATACTCTGTGAGGGGGCATCCTCCATTCCAAGGAAGCTAAACTGATGATATCAGATCCACAATTCCAAGGCAAGTTCTCTGATGATGCATCCCATATTATCAGATAGTTAAAAGTAAAAGCATGATCCAATACTGGTATGCTGGTAATGATGAAAGTTACTACAGTAGGTCAACATTTATAGAAAACTTCAAATAAACCATCCTAAGTACTATCCTTGTTTACAGAATGCCATTGCCATTAGTAACATCATTATGCTGATCAGATCTTTCAATATGGTGCCACCAAACTTAAATTGGTGAGGTTTTGTTTAGTAAATTGTCAACTTTTTGTTAATTTTGTGTAAAAGGAAAAGTATTGAAAGTGTTGGTCACTGTTAGCTATTGTAGAATGTAGAAATTTTATAGGAAGATCATCTCAATTAACATACATTTTAAAAGAGCTAAATGCCTATCGCAGGTCTTTCGTTAGGTATGAAATGTTATCTAAATCATTATTTAGACATTAAATAACTTATGCAGACCATAATCAACTCTTGATGTTATTGCTACTCTGCAATATTTACTGGATTAGGGTCTGATTTACTGCTCAGCTTTCATTTCCTCATAGTGCAATGTATCTTTAAAAAAATGAATTGAAATTGGGTCGAATATCCTACTTTTCTGCACCAACTGGACTAACGAAGACCGTCGCCATCCATAGTTGTGACGGGTGTTTGTAAAAAATTACGTAAAATATAAAGAGAAATCCTGTCTGATCGATCATTTTGAACATAAAATCCTACTGATCTCATATGTTCCTGTTAAAATGTGTTTAGAAATGTGAAGAACTATGTGACTTCTCTTATCTGGCCTCTTTATGTTTGAAATAATATGATTAATTTGTCTGATCAATTCAACCACTATGTTGATAGTTTCTGTCATTTGATATAAGCTTATTTTGTTTTTAGTGTCAATTCCTTGGTTTTTATACGCCCACATTGACATGTGGTCCTACATTGTCGTGGCCTCCGGCCAGCAGTCTGGGGTCCACCATTGCTTGTGGATGCTCAAGAGGCTAAAGTTGATATCTGATTGATTTTAAATTTATACACAGTGTTGAAGGTCATGAGACGAAGAAGCCTCTTGATTTTTAATGAATTTTGATAACTGAACAGCTAAATCCATGATATTAAATGTTTTGTATACTAAACGCTAGCATTCTAATGATTTTCTAATAATTACTGAATGAGTTGTTACTCTTAACCAGACTTTAGTGTATTATAATAAATATTTCATTACCGAAAAAAGGAAAAATATGCGACAACTCTGGTTGACTGCCCGGATGATTTAGTTGCTGTGGGCGTATGTTTTGTTGCCTGGCAACCTATCTCGTGTCAATTATTTGGATAGCTAGTAGATATGTGTTTTATTGTGAAGGTTATTTGAAATATATGATCATAATGTCTGTATAATATCTATATTATACAGTCCTTCACGTTTACGAAATGGTGCGGGAGCCGTAAAACAGTCCCGCAAATTTAGTTATTGAGGAAAAAGCTCTCGTAAAGACAACTCTTCTTACTTATATTGCAAGAGTAATTCTACTGTATTTATGCTTTTATTAGTTCTTTTTATGTCATTTATATTTTCCTCGAATTGTCAGTTTAAACACTTTGTCAGCGTGATTATCAATTAAATTGCAAATCATATTTTTGTCCTCCAACCGAACAGCACGCATTTGTCCTCCAGTTATTCCAATTTAAAAATGTCGCACACTTAACAGTTCTGACCATCTCCAGATATATAACGAGGTGCGTTGGGAAGCACAAGAGCGAAAGCACGCCTTAAACATGAAGGACTGTATTATATATTATATATATTTAGCGCATAAAAAGTGCAGATAGATAGATACACTATAATTAGTGAACAATATCATTTCAAGGTAGATGATGTGCTCAAGTTAGAGTTGAATTAAGTTTTTTTTTTTTTAAAGGGAAAGTCTGCTTTTTTGATCTATTTGAAAATGATTATTACATAAATGATAAAAACAAAGGTGTTTGAATCATAGGGTCTCAAATTTCAATCAGTAAATGTATTAATTAGAACTTCACAACTTATGAGACGAAGAAGCCTATTGTTTTTCCTCGATTTCTGATAATAACTACCAGAGTTATGGCCCTTGATGACTTCAAAAAATCTTGTGGACGCTCTAGAGGCCAAAGTTAATATCCGATTGGCTTTAAATTAATACACAGTGTTTAAGGTCTTGAGACAAAGAAGCCTATTGATTTTCAGCAATTTCTGATAATTAGGGCCAGAGTTATGACACTTGATCACTTCAAAAAATCTTGTGGACGCTCTGCAGGCCAAAGTTAATATCCGATTGACCTTAAATTTATTCACACTTTTTAAGGTCATAAGATGAAGAAGCCTATTGCTAGAGTTATGGCCCTTGATACTTCAAAAAATCTTGTGGACGCTCTAAAGGCCAAAGTTAATATCCGATTGGCTTTTAATTTATACACAGTGTTTAAGGTCATAAGACGAAGAAGCCTATTGATTTTCAGCGATTTCCGATAATTAGTGCCAGAGTTATGGATCTTGATCACATCAAAAAATCCTGTGGACGCTCTAGAGGCCAAAGTTAATACGAAGAAGGCTATTGATTTTGAGCGATTTCAAATAATTACTTCCAGAGTTGTCTCCCTTGATCACTTCAAAAAACCTTGTGATACTATAGAGGCCAAACTTATCATCCGATTGACTTCAGATTGATACACAGAGTTTAAGGTGTTGAAACGAACAAGTATTTTGATTTTCAATGAATTTTGATAACTGAACTGCTAAATCCATGATATTAAATGTTTCCTATACTAATTGTTAGCGTGGGGCAAAACTTCTATAAAAAGCAAACAAATTCTAATGATTTTCAGATAATTACATAATGAGTTGTTACTTTTAAGCAGATTTTAGTGTATTACAAATGTTTCATTACCAAAAAAAGTAAAAATATGCGACAACCTTTGTTGACTGCCCGGACAATTTAGCTGCTGTGGGCGTATGTTTTGTTGCCTGGCAACCTATCTTTAATCTGAACAAACTTAAATATACCCGTAAACTATATTTTGATATTTAAAAGGGAATGTAAGGCTAACTGGTATGAATCTTTAGTCCATGTTACCTACAGCATTTTAGATGAATTATTTCAATAACCGATTCTCCTCTTAAAAAGTTATCCCAATACCATAGTCAGGTTGTGACAAGGATCATTTTGCAGAAATTCAGACAATATACATTTGAAAAAAATGAATTTTATTTTTCTGTTTCATAAACAAAATTCTTGTACCAGTACTGTGGCCTTACCCATATCAACACATGGCCACATGATATTGTAGTAGGGTCTGAAAATACCATATCGCGATAAATGACTATATCGAGAATATCGTACAGCCCTAATTTGCGTATGTTGGTTTGACAGACAAAGCAATTACGTATCCGGTACGTGTATGTTAAATTTGGGGGAATAAATAAAGGGGAACAAGTTATGTATTTATTTACTCTTTGTAGAAAATTAGAAACAAAGAAATAATAAAAATGTAGGAAAGTATCTTCTCATTGTACTGCTATTTGGGGCATGTAGGTCAAAACCAAACGTACAAAATATGATTTTTCTTGTGTGTTTTACATATAATACATTACCATTTTAAAACAAAAATAGACAAATAATTGAGCAATAACTTCATTGATAAATGAAATAAAACTTATTATTTCCATTCAAATTCTACAGGGAACACACGAAATGCAAAGCAGCTAATGTCGGCAAAAAAACCCAAAACATCGGTCAAACATTGCGTACAAATTTTAGAAATCGGTCAGATTCTCTGTACGGATTTCTAGTATCGGTCAGGAAAAATTTGGGTGACTACTCTAAACTTCTTTCGCTAATCTTCACAAATTTTAACGTAATTTGAATGGAAATTATGTACTTCTTTATTTAAAACCAAAACAATGCATTCCCAAATCTTCTGTTCTGCACATTCCGCAAATATTTTGGTGTTTGTGCAACCGTACGTTTGACTTTTTGACTGACACTATTGAAATCGAGTTGGATCTGTCATTAATGTGTTTGTGTACAAAAACCATTGACGAACTCATTTTCTGTGTAGTAAATATATTAACACTTGGGTGTGGGTGTCAACCGAAAATTTCTATCGTATGTTTGATTTGTGACTGACTTTCTTATGAATAATTTTAAAAAATCTAATTCTTTTGCAAAAAATAGCATGAATTTGCCTCTAGATTTAGTTTGGTTCGGTGAAATAATCACCCCAACCACCGCTAACGAGTTAAAGAACCATACTGTCTGGCATGTTTGATTTTACTATCATCTAATCACCCCACATTTCAGTGTATTCCTTGACCCCAGAAAAAAAGGATTAGACACCAAAATTATCGTCCTAGTCCTAGAATAAATACTATGGGAGACATAGAGGATTATTTGATGTGGTGGCCATCTTGGATACCATCTTGAATTTCTCAAAACTCTAAAGGGTGACCGAAGTTCACCCGGCAGATTCTGAATGAGTACACACAAGGCTACTGAAATCAATCATAAAAAAAACTTTTGAATATTTGTATATAAATTCCAGGTTCAGTCATAGTTCTGCCGGACTAATAATATAATATGTTTCGTTAACATGGGGTACAATTTTATTTAAAAAAACCCAAATTCTAATGATTTTCTTTATAATTACTTAATATGCGACAACTCTTGTTGACTGCCCGGACGACTTAGCTGCTGCTGGCGTATGTTTCGTTGCCTGGCAACCTATTATTATACGCCCACATTGAAATGTGGTCGTATATTGTCATCGTCCCCGTCTGGCGGTCCGTCCATCGGTCCGGCGTCAACAATTGCTTGTGGAAGCTCTATAGGCTAAAGTTAATTGACTTTAAATTTATACACAGTGTTTGAGATCATGAGACGAAGAAGCCTATTGTTTTTCAGCGATTTCCGATAATAACTACCACAGATATGGCCCTTGATCACTTCAAAAAATCCTGTGGACGCTCTAGAGCCGATTGGCTTTAAATTTATACACAGTGTTTAAAGTCATAAGACGAAGAAGCCTATTGATTTTCAGCAATTTCCCGTAATTAGTTCCGGAGTTATGGCCCTTGATCACTTCAAAAAAGTCTTGTGGACGCTCTAGAGGCCAAAGTTAATATCCGATTGGCTTTAAATTTATACACAGTGTTGAAGGTCATAAGACGAAGAGGTCTATTGATTTTCAGCGATTAGTGCCAGAGTTATGGCCCTTGAACACATCAAAAAATCCTGTGGACGCTCTAGAGGCCAAAGTTAATACCCGATTGACTTTAAATACACAAAAACTCTTTAAGGTCATGAGATGAAGAAGCCTAATGATTTTGAGCGATTTCAAATAATTACTTCCAGAGTTGTCTCCCTGGATCACTTCAAAAAACCTAGTGACGCTATAGAGGCCAAACTTATCACTATGATTGACTTCAGACAGATTAATACACAGAGTTTAAGATGTTGAAACGAACAAGTATTTTGATTTTCAATGAATTTTGATAACTGAACATCCAAATCCATGATATTACATGTTTCCTATACATGTACTAATTGTGAGCGTAGGGCAAAAATTTTATAAAAAGCAAACAAATTCTAATGATTTTCAGATAATTACATAATGAGTTGTTACTCTTAATCAGATTTTAGTGTATATTACAAATGTTTCATTACCAAAAAAAGTAAAAATATGCGACAACCCTTGTTGACTGCCCGAACGATTTAGCTGCTGTGGGCGTATGTTTCGTTGCCTGGCAACCTTTCTTTTTTTTGCCAGTTATTGGAAATAATCCAAGCAACTACACATATATAATATAGTTAAACAGGCATTGAAAGTCCTACATTTTCATTTTTGATTGAATTAACAATAAATATGCTCAAAGAATATTGAGCAACTACATATTTAAATAGTTAAACAGGCATTGAAAGTCCTACATTTTCATTTTTGATTGAATTAACAATAAATATGCTCAAAGAATATTGAGGTCAGAAAGTTATCTTTGAAACTGTAAAATTTCCATATTTCAATGTTTTTGATTGTAATAAAGAAATTGCCGACCACCCACTTGAACAATTTTTCTATCAGCAAATCATTAAAGTTAGATTCATATATAAAGACACATGTATAGAAATGATAATCTGAAGTAATTTATGATGAGAATATGTTGAATAGATTTACCATCAGATGGGATGTGTTATATTATCATACTTATTACCATCTGACCTTCTGATGAGAAAAACAGCCAATCAGCTAGTATATTATATATATCACAGAGTAAAAATTATATCTAGCAGGTCTTTATGCTACTTTACACATGACTAACATAAACGTGCCAGTAGGATCAGAACTAATTATAATGTAATTTTCAATTGATTTACAATATCTTATTATGGTTGTTACATGATATTTATAGTGGGTATAACATGCAATATTGTAATAATCACATAGCATATCTTTATTACTTATTATAATCACCAGATAATATTTGTACACATAAAAATATGTAGCCAAATCCAATATTTCTGATATTCGAGAAAATGAACAATTAGAAATGAAGTAAACTAAAATTATCTTTACATTTGGATTTTGAATAAAATACTGCATTCCAAAGATAATAACAGCATTATTCACTGTGACATTTGGAATTATTTGTACTATATTGTGTAAGCTACCTCATTCTAATTGTTAACATTTTGGGTGAAAGCTGAGTGGTTTAATACATAGTCTTTAGATTGTAACATGGTTTTGATTCCATGCTTGTATAATTATTTACATGTAGGTTACTAGGATAATTGTTGCTTGCCTAACCTTTTGGGTTTTTTTTTCCAGTATTCTTGTTTTAAACATATTTTATTGACAAATATCAAAAGGATTGAGCACAAGTTTCAAAAACTTAGAAAAGCCCTTTCCATACATTATATACAAATAATAGTCAAAATTTGATACAAACAAGATTGCGAAATAGTATATACAATAATAAATAATTTATAAGTAATATCAGATGAATTATATCATAAAGCTCTATATAAAAATAAGAGAAAAGGTGATAAAGAAAATAAATAATTATATTTAAAATTGTATCTCAATATCACTGTTATACATTTTGTTCATTATATTTAAAACAATGAAAAAAAAATTTTAATAAATGGGATATAATTGAAGTGATTCATGTATAAGATGATTTGCTAAATAATTCTAAACAGTCGGTTAAATTATAGGGGTGTGACGATTAGTTGATTTAGTCGGAGTCGGTTCGGTTTTACCTACAAACTGGTTCAAGTTTTGGGAAATCGATAGTCGTCTAGAAAATACAGAATGATATAAACCCGTCGCCCGAATATTATAGCATGTTTTAAAAACGATATATGTATTAACGATCGACAATTATGGGGGCGAATAAGCAATAAGCTACATCATTGATAAATGGTCGACGATAATAATAATGAGACAGTATATTCCGTAATCGGTCGTAGATATTCGCGCGACAACAAGTGAGTATGTTTTTGCATACCTAATGAAGTTATTTTAAGAATACATTATTTGATTGGTCGGTCACTAAGGTCAATGGTTGAAGTGCCCAATCAGAAACAAGCAATCCTCCAGGTTAGGTCAATAGGCATGCGCACTGAGCTGATGCCCAGGATACACTTTCTCGTCGGTTTATCACTAATATTATTGATCAATACGTCATTGTTTGTCAATTTTTTGAAGTCAATTATTTATGTTGTATTTATTACTTTTATTAAAAAGGTTAAACAGGAGATTTGAACAAACAACATAGTACAAACAAAACCAATTTTTATACGCCCACATTGAAATGTGGTCGTATATTGTCGTCGCCCCCGTCCGTCCGTCCGTCCGTCCGCTTGTGGACGCTCTAGAGGCTAAAGTTAATATCCGATTGACTTTAAATTTATACACAGTGTTTAAGGTCATGAGACGAAGAAGCCTATTGTTTTTCAGCGATTTCCGATAATAACTACCAGAGTTATGGCCCTTGACGACTTCAAAAAATCTTGTGGACGCTCTAGTGGCCAAAGTTAATATCCGATTGGCTTTAAATTTATACACAGTGTTTAAGGTCATAAGACGAAGAATCCTATTGATTTTCAGCAATTTCCGATAATTAGTGCCAGAGTTATGGCCCTTGATCACTTCAAAAAATCTTGTGGACGCTCTAAAAGCCAAAATTAATATCCGATTGACTTTAAATTTATACACAGTGTTTAAGGTCAGAAGACGAAGAAGCCTATTGATTTTCAGCGATTTCCAATAATTAGTGCCAGAGTTATGGCCCTTGATCACTTCAAAAAATCTTGTGAACACCCTAAGAGCCAAAGTTAATATCCGATTGACTTTAAATTTATACACAGTGTTTAAGATCATTAGACGAAGAAGCTTATTGATTTTCAGCAATTTCCGATAATTAGTGCGAGAGTTATGGCCCTTGATCACTTCAAAAAATCTTGTGGACGCTCTAAAAGCCAAAGTTAATATCCGATTGACTCAAAATTTATACACAGTGTTTAAGGTCATAAGACAAAGAAGCCTATTGATTTTCAGCGATTTTCGATAATTAGTGCCAGAGTTATCTCCCTTGATCACTTCAAAAAATCTTGTGGACGCTCTAAAAGCCAAAGTTAATATCCGATTGACTTTAAATTTATACACAGTGTTTAAGGTCATAAGATGAAGAAGCCTATTGATTTGCATCAATTTCCGATAATTAGTGCCAGAGTGATGGCCCTTGATCACATCAAAAAATCCTGTGGACACTCTAGAGGCCAAAGTTAATATCCGATTGACTTTAAATTTACACACACTGTTTAAGGTCCTGAGAGGAAGAAGCCTACTGATTTTCATCAATTTCAAATAATTACTTCCAGAGTTATCTCCCTTGATCACTTCATAAAACCTTGTTGCTCTGTAGATGCCAAACATATCATCCGATTGACTTCAGATTGATACACAGAGTTTAAGGTGTTGAAACGAACAAGTATTTTGATTTTCAATGAATTTTGATAACTGAACAGCTAAATCCATGATATTAAATGTTTCCTATACTAATTGTTAGCGTGGGGCAAAACTTTATAAAAAGCAAACAAATTCTCATGATTTTCTGATAATTACATAATGAGTTGTTACTCAGATTTTAGTGTATTACAAATGTTTCATTACCAAAAAAAAGTAAAAATATGCGACAACCCTTGTTGACTGCCCGGACGATTTAGCTGCTGTGGGCGTATGTTTCGTTGCCTGGCAACCTATCTTTTTAATGTACAGGACACATAAAACATAGAACTGTATGCCGCCATTAGTTTTAAGCTCCGTATATAAAGGCCAGTATATTAGTGTGTATTGTAGACCATGGAAGACTAATATTTTTTAGTTAGTTTTTATTACCGACTAAACCGAATCGGTTCGGTTTTTTAGCCGCCGACTAACCGGTTCAAGTTTTGCTTAGTCATCACACCCTTATTAAATTATGCTCTCTTATTATCCTTACGAATGAAAATTTTGTGAAAGTGCAAGGGAACAGTTATCCACCAAAAAAAAAAAAAACTATTGCTAACAAATTGCTAACAATATATACTAAAAAGTAATTAATATCATTAAGTTTTATTTAAATCGAATTGAAAGTTTGATATATTTGTGAACTTCAAGGAAAAGGTTTGTATTCATCTCAATTGACAATTCAGGCGCGGATCCAGGATTTTTTGCAGGGGTTGTGTCTAGGTTTGATAAAAGGCACTCAATCAATTAACGGGGGTTTTGGGGCTCTCCCCCAGGAAAATTTGGTAAATTAGATTCAATTTGGTGCATTCTGACGTATTTCGGGAAGGTAAATTCCAAAATTACAGATCTAAAAGTCGTCAATAAAAGTATAAAAAATTTTCAAGTCTGAGCAGGGGGGAGGTCCGGACCCCCTGGACCCCCCCTCTGGATCCGCGCCTGCAATTCTGAATTGCCGCACAATAGGATATCTATATTTATCACAGAATAATTTGACAATGTATTGAATAGCTCAGCACGAATTACATCATATAAGTGACATTTCAGAAAATAGTGTTCAGCATTTTCTATAGATTTGCCACAAGAACATGTGGGATCATTCACAACGTTTATTTCATTCAAATCATTTTGCAATGAACTACACCCATGTCGTATTCGAGTGTGAATAATATTTTCATGTTTATTCCCTTTACAGTAGTAGATTGGCGCTTTATGTATTAAGGGACTTAATTTTTGTTTGTATAGATATTTGAAGGATTTAATGTTGGTTGATTGCTTTAAGGGGTCCTCTGATAATTAATTCCCAATCACGAATTGTTGTAGGGTAGTACGAAGTTTGGTGTAATGTGTTCTACAATAAGGATTTCTACATTCGCTGATTTTTCTTAAATTGTATTGTTGAGGTGTTTGTTGGTAATATTCTAAAATGTCATATAAATATGATGGGTTTTTCTGATTTCTAATTTGAAAAAATGTAGTTAGTCGCTTTTGTGTACGTCTGTCTGGTAATTTATTCCATCCGGTTTCAAAATGAAGCGCTTCACGAGAACAAGGTTTAGTTAGTGACAATCCTGGCAGCTTCTAGCTGTACCTTTTCGAGTTTTTCGGTATTGGAAGCGTTACACCCATCCCACACTTCACATGCGTATTCCAGTTTTGGCCTTATGAATATCAAATAAACGTTATTTAAAGTTTGTCCATTAAAGGAGAATTTTAGTTTACGCAAAATATTGAGGTGGACGAGATAATAGTTTCTATATGGATGGTCCATTTGGCATCATTTGAAAGGGTAAGGCCCAAGTGTTTGTGACATTTAACCACTTCAAGTGCTTGATTATCGAATACCAGATTCAGATAATTTTCTATTTTTTTTTTAGAACTAAATAAAATAGCTTTTGTTTTGTTTGGTTTAAAGTTTAAAAGCCAATCATTTGCCCAAATGTTGAGATTTGTCAGATTGTAGTTTTCCGACAAAAGACTGTCGGATGGAAGCAAATTATTGAACAAACAAAATGTTAATTCAGAAATGACCTGGTTTCTGTTAAAGATATATTGAAACTTTCAAAAATGTCATGCAGTTTGACTGTTTTGGTAAAAGATTAGTCCCAATTCCATAATTCTCTAACACAACTTTGAATACAGAATAATTGCTGTGGTAAGAGTTGATTCTAGTCAAAGTACATTAAAACTTGTTATGAAAAAGTCTGTTATTGGCAATTCATGGAAATAGATTGTAAATTAAAAATAAGAGAGATCTGTAGTTCCAATAAAAACATGTAACATTACCGACAATCTGTGTGTTTACTCATTGGAGTCGATTGTGTAGTCTATTTTTAGTTTTGTAATTTAGAAGCAATTTACAGCTTAAAACAAATCCAGGATTTTGTGCTGGTGAAGGGAAGTAAATCAACATGCAGTTGAAGTTGACCTAAACTACTTTATAATCTGTTCACAATCATTTCACCAACAATCAACAGCGGGGGGGAAACCAACCAGGAATCTTAATAGAAAGAAAGTATCAGATGAGTCAAGTAGCGAATGATGATTGTTTAAAACTAAATTGGTCCACAAACATCATTAAGAAGAGTAAAAACTTATCAACATCAAAAAAAACAAAACATGTCTTTGTGTTTCCACTGGAAGTTAGGGAAATTGGCTTCATATAAAAGGATGAAGACCTATTTAAAGTTTGATTTTATCCAGATATATAATATAATGTCATGAATAGGAGGGAGATTTCTGTGCATTCAAAATATGAAGTCTGTTGACAGTAAATTCAGACCTGTTTGAATATTGTTTCATTTACCCTGAGATGAAAGGGAACCAAGCTTGAACTGTTTTGAAGATAATGGTCAATGAATCTAGTTGGCCACTCGATTTGTTCTCTTTCCCATTACATTGAAGGTTAGGAATTGAACAAGGGGTAAGGAAGGTAACACCATTCCTTGGCAGTGCAAACCCAGGATTGAACACATGACTTGTGTAGATAACAACCTTATGGTCTACAGTTCATGCCTTAGATCATTTTTAGACACCCATCTTTTCCAGGTAATAATGAAACTACAAATGTGGGTGAAAAAAAAAAATTCCTTTCCACGTACATTGACCACCATATAGGTAGATATATTGTTAAAGAACCACTTTCACACTAAACTGGCAGAGAAACCATTAAATTAGTTGAAAGGTTTGTCTTTCCAGGCAATATAAACACTTTGAAACTGCTGCTTAAAGGTGAAGCTTTTGTGGATTTGTTAATGAGTTGGAAATAGAGTAAATAATTGTTAAAATAAGCTTTTACTACCTGTGAAAGGTGAATAAATAATTCATTTAGTTTTCTTAACCAGATGATAATTTCCAATGCAGAGTGTTTTCACCACGTTAGCGTCTTTTATCGTTCTCCTCGTGCCTTAAATTTTTGCTTCCTAAATTATCGATATTGATTCCTTAAAATTCTAGGAATTGTTTTTAAGTCTTTTAACGATCTTATGATTGTGTCTTCCCATTTTTATGCTCCATCATTCGAAGGTAATCAATGATTTTATGCCACGTTACCATGCACAGTAAAAGTGTTTTTCAAATCTCTTTCGTTCTTAATGTACCTTTTAAGTTATTAAAAAACAATTTACATGATAAAGTAGCCTATTGTTTAGGTAATAACAGTTCAGTGTTTATATCTTGATCAGTGTGTTAACCATTTCAACATAAATATAGAGGAAATCTCTCTTCAGTTGTGAAATCTGCTAAAAATGTTTTGAGGTCAATATGATAGTTTCAATCAACCAGGACATGAACTATTGATCTTGAAATTAAAGTGGGATACCTTTTAACAGTTTCACTCACAGTAAGATGACTAATCATAGTTATTTACCACTTTCAGGCCACTAGACGGACTCATCTAACCAAATATTTCTATGTGGTCACCCACGAAACAAGGGCCTTGGTTATTTTTAGTCTTTCTCTCCCTTTTCTTTATTCCCCCATTTACATGGCGATTTTTGTTGACTTTTTGGTGTAGGATCGAGGAAAAGGGTTTCTGCCAGGTTTTGGTGAATATTCATAATTTTGGGGTCGAAGGAAACAAAGATGATTTTTTTTTTTACAAACCATATTTTTATTTTTATTTAGGTTGTCTGAAATGGATTGGGGAACAATCAGGTTGGTTAGGCTAAAATGTAGGGCTGAAAATTGCATATTTACTTGTCTCTACTTCCAGCTTGTGTCTCTCAATTTTTTCATGAAGAACCTCATTCGTGCATTTGGGCAAGAGGTTGCGGCACATGTTGCTCCATCTGTGGTAGAAAGTGTTCTACCCAACGAAAATTTGAGAAAAAGTTACAGCCGATCTAAGAGATGAGAATTAACTTCAAAGTCAATGGGGTAATCTTTAGTGATCTGGGGCCATACATCATAAAATAAACAACAAATGCAATTACTGTACATAGACCTTATTACCTGTGTTGAAGTAGTTGAATACTTCAGTAAAATTTTACCTTGACTGTTAACAGTTCTCATAGGGGCATAACTCTGGGTTGTTTACCATTCAGACCACAGTTGTGGGTGTTTTCTTGATCTTTTCTTGTTGGTAAATGGGCCAAAAAATTTTGTGGAATCTGTCATTTTGGGAAACCCTCTCTCTCCACAGTGTTCAAGAAGGGCTGATTGGCTGCATATTTGTCAAACATTGGTTCTTGTAACTCATAATTTCAACCCGGCTATTGCAAGTCCACATTTTCTGCATATTTTATACTGCATTCCTTTTGCTGATAATACCCCAAACACTGTTGACAAATCTGATAAACAATGGAAAGTTTGTAAAGTCCTGAATTATGTTGTCAGAATTTTTCAAGATGTGTATCACACTGACTATGAAATTGCTGTTGATGAGACCATGCATGCTGAAATTTATATGTGTCATTTGGGAAGACACCAATATGTCAAGATATACCTCTTCAGGTTTATGTTCTGAATATTTTTCATTATGCTGCTAAAAGGGATGTAACTTCAGATTGCTCTCATTGTGTGTCAACATTTTCTTTTTCATGGGTAATTATTTAACAGGTTAAAAGAGGTTTAGCTGAAGTTAAATTGAGAATGAGAACCTGTAAAAGTAAATACATAAATATAAAATACAGTATTTGAAAAGTAATATAATATTTCATGTAATTATTATTTTTTAATCTTATGTGTTTAAGGAATCAACAACAGAACCAGCCGAAGATGATACAGTGATAATTTATAATCGTGTGCCAAAAACTGGGAGTACTTCTTTCGCAGGCATGGCCTATGATCTCTGCACACAAAATAAATTCCATGTTCTTCATTTAAATACAAGTAAAAATTCTCGGACACTGTCTCTGTCTGATCAGGTTAGTACATTACCATTATCTTTTACCATTCTCAAAAGAATAGAACATAACCTGGTTTTTATAGACTAGGGATCTTAATCATGTCGAATGCAGTCTGATTCAGTTCACAATCCATGTGACTGCCTAAGGCGAAAGAGTGTTTTGTGTATGGGTTCTACTTTATCTAACACTTTTTGTTATGAAATTTGTTTTGAAAATTCTTCAGTTTCATACAGTGGATTCCGTCGCTTTCCCATTAATTACAGTGATTTGAACAATTTTCGAACACCTCTGTAAAAACAAGTTTGAGGAGACAATTCAATAAATGTTGAAATGTTGAGGGTACATGTAGATTATTTTATGGGGTGGCAAATGTATGATGTAATTTTATGGGGTTATCTTGTGTTTGCAATTACAGTAAGGTCATAGGGTGACAAGCTGGCAGTAAAGAGGCAAGGTATTTATAAATGTTTAAACCTTCAAGTAAATTAACTGGTATACAAGAGAGAAAAGATATGTGGCTAATGTCTAAACAATTCACTAAAATGTCAGTAGTTCATCTCAGGTCATTTCTCTTCAGACTGCCCAATTATATTATCTGTAGCCAACTTTTACCAGGTGTGTGCACATGTTGTCTATACTAGCCAGGCCATTGGCTGTTAACCATTCTGGCTCCATCATTGGGACTTACATTTTATTTACACAGGACATAAAACAAACTCGATATAAACATGATGCCTATACAATCCTCCTTTCAAAATATTCTAAGAAATGATATGCTTCAGATGGCTGTGAATTTATAAGCATATAATTGGCTGCTCTCCTTTATTATGTTATGGTCAACTCTTACTGAACACAAACTTTATTTTACAATTTGCTTTGGACAGTATTATTAATGTGATAAATAATCTAGAAATTAAATAAAATTATGGAAGATGAAAAACATAAAATGATATACTTGAAACCAGTATTTATTATAAACACTTTAGCCAATATCACACCAATCTGATTTAAATTAGGCTGTAGCTCCGCTGCGTGAGCAAAATCTCCCTCATAGCACACTATATGGCATATGCCTGTTTTCTATTAGCCCTAAATATTAGTCTAAATATGTTTTCGATTTTGAGTTAAGATGGCTCAATTGATTTTAATCAGATTGGTGTCAACTTGCCGTAAAGTGTATAGTAGCAACATCCTCAGTATCTCCAGTGGTATCATTCCGTTCTACTCCACTAACCTTTGGGTCCATTCACCACAGGGTTTCACAAATTCAAATTTTCTGCCCTTGATCATAGGTTGATTCTACGAACCAATCAAAAAACAGTTTACATCAGGGATGGGATTTTGCCCATATATTCCAGACTTGTCCGACGCCAATTTCCAAATGCACAAAATTTTCCGACCAGAAATATGCCCAATCGGACATCAAGATATGGTGAATAATATTCAAAATTCCAAAATTAATATAGGTTACTGAGTGTATTGCTACCACTCAATCCGATTATCGTTGATAATAAGCTGGATTAATTAGGTAATTAAGTGATCAACATATTTATCGTGTTCTACCACCTAACACCTTCCTTGATTAACAAGTTAATCTGCCTTAATCCTTTTTCGGACAATTCATTAATCCAATCCTGAACAGAAGTCATTGCTTCTCCTTTGGCGGGATATGTATCAGTACAACAACAGTGATTATAAACTTAATCTATGTGATTGACCCATGATTTCCCCATTGTCGGATGTATTACTATTATAATCTCCTTGATGTCAGCCGACAGCAGGTAGAAATTAGTCGTATATTTCACATATCCTAATCTGCGATATCACTGGTGGAAGCGAGTATTAAATAAACCTTTTCACACACACACCCACACATATATTATAATATATATCTGAAAAAAAACTAGACCTTGCTAGCCACTTAAAGATTATCTTGCTAGCCCTGTTTCTGATCGCACGGTTATAGTTTTTGATCGCACGTGGTTATAGCACTCGGCAAACCTCGGTGAATTCCGTTACTCTACATCTAGCCGATGCTGTATGACGGTAAATGTAATGTACCAACGCCTATAAAATTGCGACAAGAAAAATTTTGAATAGTCATCACTAGTTTACATATCAGTCTTAGTGTCATTGTTTATGTTATAGATGTTTGTAACAATAAAGCAGTTTGTACCTTTGGTTATGAGAAGGATAAGAAGAAATTTAATGTCAAAGAAGTGACATGCACACAAAACTATGTCAGAAAAACCTTTTTTTACAAATTTGCAAAATTTTGGAATTTGTCAATGGAAGTAGGCTAATTATAAAAGGCGGATTATAATTTGAATGTGTCTCCCCCATGTATGGACTTAAGGTAAGTGGAGTATAATGGAACGATATCACTGGGGATACCAAGGACGATATATTAACAACTGGCTATAAGTAGTATAAAGTTCTTTTTGGCAATGTTTTGCGTTCTTTAAATGATACAAACATATAGTTGAATACTCAAGGTTTATTTGAAATAATAATTTGGTATTTGTTATTTTTTGTCATTAAAGCAATGGAAGATAATTAATTTGATCAGTTTTTATGTCTCCTATAGGAAATATACAGTTCATATCAATTCAGTGAGGTGACTAATAATGATTATGATATACAAAAATTAATCGACTATAGTATTATATTAATCTGTAAAGTTTGTAATTTCTAGAATCTTGTAATGGCCCAATGGGGTCCAAAATTTAATCATTTGAATTGAAACAAATTTGTATAACATTCAAATTATATTCAAAAAGTAAATCAGCATTTGATGTGACAGAAACAAAACCTTAAAACTAAAACACAACCCATCAAGACAAGGTAATCCAGAATGACATATGCACATGTTAACAGTACATGATAATATTACAAAGTTATAATGTCAACAAGTTTTTGAGAAACATATCTCCTGACATTCCAGTGAAATTGATTTAGAGAACATTTAGTTATCAGTATTATTAAATAACATGCATTAACCATATCTTTAAAGAACATACTTCCCTGCTATAGAATTTCATACCTTGATCAGTTAATCTTGAAGACCTCTATTGCCGCCTACCATCGAGAATAGGGTATAGTATTACAGAGAACATTTATAGAAGTCCAAACACAAAATTCTCTATCACCAACATGCTGAGATGTTCTTTAAAGAATTTTTTTTTTTTCAATTCTGGCTGAAGTTTACATAAAACGGTTAAAAAAGGTTGTTATCTTGTATTAGTATGTAATTTAGCTTCATGTTTAGATAAAGTGTAAAAAGTTAGATTGTTATGTCTTGTGGAAATGGATTGAGTTTACGGATCATCATCTACACCCTTCTGACATGCATATAACATATGATATCGCCATATTTCCTGTAACATTTAAGCTGGATATAGGAGGCTAAGATCTACTGTATTTCATAATGTTTACGACTTGCATGTGTTTGATACACAACATATGTCTATTGGTGTTATGACTAAACCAAAATAAAAGTGGAAATAAAAACCTGGCATTACAATTTGTTCCATCATGTTGCCATTTTATTATGTACATCTTCTGTAGTTTAAGGTTTTAAGTTGAAACAGTCCGATACACTGCTGAAACATGGATTTCTATTTCTGACACACAAATGGTTTTTGTAATGCATGATGTCTTTTTTGTGGTAAAATGAATAAGTCGTGTCTGGAGTGTTTTTGTTGTATATAATACAAACCTCGAGAATGTGTTTATGGTTTGTAGGAAAAATTACCAAAATTAAAGGGGGAATAAGCTTACAGTAGAACCTCCTAGTTTAGATTAATCTCAAGTTCAAGGATAGTAAAAATAATCTGATGGTAAGCTGTGGGAAAAAAAACATAAAAATAAGCAGAAATGCAAAATCCTCCTCCCTTGGATTGTACACTTGACCATAAAATGAAATAAAACTGTGTTAGTATCAAAAATAATATAGGTTAAAACACCATTCTCTTTAATATTGTGTCATCTACATGTATACAAAGCATTAAGTGATCCCATCCTTATAGTTCTATCAGAAATTGTTGAAAATCAATAGGCTTATTTGTCTCATATCATAAACATAAATACTGAGGCTTTTGTATAATTTTTGTGAGCATTAGTAAACATGAGATAACTTCCACTTAATCTTTAAAACGGTCTTCATTAACTAAGCTGGGGTAAAATAGTAGGACGCTAAACCCCATTTCATTTCATTTAACTTTAAAAACATATACTGGGCCTGCTCAGTCACTAAACGAAAATTCAAAGAGATTTTGCTTTGCCGAGTGGATGTTGACCCATTCGTTTCCCCCCTTCTGATTAATTGTCCTCAGCCTTTCGAAGAAAGCAGGGGACTATTAAAATGTGTTTGTCTGTCTGTTGGTGTGTTTTTCTGTCACACTTTTAGGACACAATAACTTTCTTTCTAACTGAGATGTTCAAACTTGGTGTACTTGAAATATGCGTCATGAAATACGTGAAAATAAGAGAAATATTTACGACCTTATAGAGGCCACAATTTTGAACCGATTTTGATGAAACTTGACATGTATGTTAATAACCCAAAGATCTTGGTTCCTTTTGATATTTGCGCCCATCGGATCATAACTTCCTGAATTATGTCCCCTGATTGTCCGAAAAATCGCTTTGTTAGCTTTTGGTCCCTCTGGAGGTCAAAATTATTATCCGATTTAAAAAAAACGTTTGATTATATCACGGTTTCATGGTAATGAAGGTTGAGCTCGAATTTCGTGAAAATCGGACCAAAATTGACAGACAAAATGGCCGCCGTTTGTACGTGAATAGTGTGAAAATATGTTATATCAAGGTTGTGGACCTTATAGAGGTCACAATTTTGAACCGATTTTGATGAAACTTGACATGTATGTTTATAACCAAAAGATCTTGGTTCCTTTTGATATTTGCGGCCATTGGATCATAACTTCCTGAATTATGTCCCCTGATTGTCCGAAAAATCGCATTGTTAGCTTTTGGTCCCTCTGGAGGTCAAAATTGTTATCCGATTTAAAAAAAACGTTTGATTATATCACGGTTTCATGGTAATGAAGAGAGAATTTGAATTTCGTGAAAATCGGACCAGAGTTGACGGATAAAATGGCCGCCATCTGTACGCGAATTGTGTGAAAATATGTTATATCAAGGTTGTGGACCCTATAGAGGTCAGAATTTTGAACCAATTTTGATGAAACTTGAAATACATGTTTATAACCTAATGATCTTGGTTCCATTGCATATTTGCCCATATCAGATCATAACTGCCTGAATTATGGCCCCTGATTGTACGAAAATTCACCCTTTTTAGCTTGTGGTCCCTCTGGAGGTCACAATTATTATCTGGTTTAAAAAAATGTTTGATTATATTACAGTTACACCGTAGTTATGGGTGAGTTTGAATTATGATTTTCTGATGATTACTTAAAATGCAGCAACTCTTGTTGATTGCCCGGATGATTTGGCTGCTGTGTGGGCGTATGTTTCGTTGCCTGGCAACCTATTTTTTAGTGTTATGGGTATAGATTCATTATATCAGTATGTTGACTAATTTTGATAATGAGCCTAAGTAGAGATAAGCCTTCGATATTTACTGGATAAGTATCCCATTTGCTGCTCAACTTTTATTCATGATTTAATCTTGAATGAGACTATGGGTTTTTTTTATCGTACCGACTTGAGCATAATGATTATTGAGGCTAGGACGAAACTTATATATCAGAGTGGATCAATTTGATTGAAATTTTCAGCAAATTCCCTTTACATTATCTAGTTTTTAACTATTTTTGTGAGAATTGCCCGCTCTTTATCTAATCTCCGATAAGGTATCTTTGATATTTCTTATTAACGCTAAGCAGAGCTGAGCAACTGTTTGGGTCGATGGTTTTGGGACAAGATAACTTTGATTCTAATTGATGGAGAATGATGAAACTTAGTGTATACCTTCAAAACCTGAGTTTGATTATGAATATTTCATGCTTAGACTAAGCATTGATAATCAGTTAGATTACTTGATACTTTTGAAAAAGATAAATGTGCAATTAATTAATAAGTATGTGTCGTCTATTTTTTGGGGAGGGATTTCGATGGGAGACATCAGCCTCACTGTTTGCTTGTTTGAAATGATTCTTTTATATATTTCAGATGAGATTTGCTGTAAATATTACCACATGGTCCGAGAAGAAGCCAGCTTTATATCACGGACATTTAGCATTTTTAGATTTTACGAGGTAAGTTAGAATTCAAACTCAAAAATATAGGCTAAATAGTACATATTGTATTCAAATAATCTGAGCCTTTCAGTAAAATAGATTGTAGACAACAGTACAACAAAGATTATAACAGTACAGTTAAAAAAATTAATCAGAAGCACCGCATATCCATCCATTGTTTTCTGCTTTGATGACTTAGCTTCTATGGGTGTATGTTTCATTGTCTGGCAACCAACCTGACTTTGTTTTTGGAATTAGAAGATTCAAATTCAGCCCAAATCTAAATTAACAGAAAATAGCCTCATGTTTGTTTTGAAATCCACTTTCACTGAAGTCAAATAGTAGACAAGGGAAGTTCTAGAAACAAGTGTGACCCAGAGACGGAGCCATCAGGGGGAAGGGGGCACACATCCCCTCTCTGCATGCTCGCACATTGGGTGCTTTGCATGCGGCACCGTAGTTCTACCGTCGTTACAATCCACAAATCAGTTCCTCCCCCACTCCCCCACTATTTAAACCCTGGCTCCCTCACTGGTGTGATAAATCTATCTATATTATTTGGTTTAATAAAATAATATCCCTGAAAACCAGGGCATGAAAATTTTAAAGAGTCTTCTTACCACAATGTGCAAATGTTCCTGAGAAAATAAATACAGGGATGATGAAAGATAAACATTAAATTCTGTGCAAGTTTTCCTCAAACTTAGTAACAAAGACTTCCATCTTACATTCTTTGATACTGTTATGACTACCGGATGATATTCTACAAAAAGAGAAGCTGTGAAATGGCACTTAAAGATGACAGCCCCAGACACTTTTTGATACTTGGCAACAAAATTTTATGTTTTTTCATGCAGGGAACCAGACAATTGTCCAACTGATATAAATATTTATCTATTTATTTAGTACTAGCGAATTGTACCAAAGTTAACTTAACAATTGTTACCTTTGTATTTCTGTTTGTTTGCTTATGTGTGTTATGTAGCTGCTACTTCTGGTATACCTTATTTCCCAGTAGACAGTATTCTAATATCGTACGGCCATTCATGATGATAGCTTTCCAGTATTTTTACTCTTTTTTTTTTTTGAAGTTTTTGCAGGTGTCGGCAAGCCCCACCATTCTTTATTACAGTTTTTGTATAATAAAAAGATGATCTACAGCCATATTGTGTAAATAATATTCAACAAAGAACCAATCGTCTGCTGTATTGTATTTCAAAAAGATTTTTTAAGGGAAATACCTTCACTTTGTGATTTGGCAAGATGTATGAACTTGGTAGCAGATGTATTTTGATCTTTTAGCTAAAATCTCCTTATATTTGATACACTTGTACAAACATATTTCAGACAAGCCTTCAAGGCTCTTTTGTCTCATTCAGAAAAATACAACAATTGCATTTAAAATTTGAGATAAAAAAAAGATTTAAAGAAAATGAAATTAAGAATAAAGAAATTGAGTTTATACTTGTAGTTGTATAAGAATCTAGAAGAAAGGGAGAGAGAAATGGGGTTTAACGTCTACTCAACACAAACTAGGTCATTTTGGGTCTAACTTATGGTTTAATTTTGATTTCACTAAATCGCTTGTGCGTAGAAGTGTTTAGCCATGGGAGGAAACCTTAGGACCTGTAGAAAACCCACGATGTTGGACATTCGACTCTACTCCTTGACACGTACAACCGGGGATTCGAAACCACACCAGTTGACTCAATGAATCAAG
Organism: Patella caerulea; assembly: GCA_036850965.1. Lineage (NCBI taxonomy): Eukaryota > Metazoa > Mollusca > Gastropoda > Patellidae > Patella > Patella caerulea. The sequence continues at coordinate 38,569,791 of JAZGQO010000001.1, read as the reverse complement.
AAGACTAATATACAAATAATGATTAGAAAAATATGTGGAGAATTTGGTAAAATTTTCTTAAAAAGTTAGAGAGGAAGCATTGACTTCTAGGACTTTCCCTAATAATTTTATAAGAAATTGAAAAATCTAATATGTTCTTCTTAAAAAGTTAGAGAGGACGCATTGACTTCTAGGGCTTTCCCTTATAATTTTATAAGAAATTGAAAAATCTTATTGACACTGGTATCCTCTGATGATGATATAATTTGTAAAGTTTGTCAAGTTAATGAAGCAAACAGATTGATCAAAGAAGATGTTGTTTGAGATAGTCTTCATCTGTTATTTTAGTTTATTCCAGCCACACACAGAATGGCCCCCTTTCCTCAACCTCATCTAGTTTATGTGTTTAGGCAATATGGCTATAAAAAGCATGTTGATTTTAACACCTGTTGGGTCTCTATTTGTGCTGTTCTCTGTTCCAATACATACTTCCATTGCTGAACTACTTAAGATTGTGTCCATGAGAGCACCAGGCAGAAAATGCTAAGACTTTAATCAAAGATTTTGACCCAATATTTATACGCCCACATTGAAATGTGGTCGTATATTGTTGTCGCCTCAGTCCGTCCGCCCGTACATCGGTCTGGCGTCCACAAGCAATTGTGGACGCTCTACAGGCTAAAGTTAATGTTTAAGTTCATGAGACGAAGAAGCCTATTGATTTTCAACGTTTTCTGATAATTACTGCCAGAGTTATGGCCCTTGAACACTTCAAAAATTGTTGTGGACGCTCTAGAGGCCAAAGTTAATATCCGATTGACTTTAAATTTATACACAGTGTTTGAGGTCATGAGACAAAGAAGCCTATTGATTTTCAGTGATTTCTGATAATTAGTTCCAGAGTTGTGGCCCTTGATCTCTTCAAAAAATCTTGTGGATGCTCTAGAGGGCAAAGTTAATATCTGATTGACTTTAAATTTATACACAGTGTTTAAGGTCATAAGACGAAAAAGCCTATTGATTTTCAGCGATTTCTGATAGTTAGTGCCAGAGTTATGGCCCTTGATCACTTCAAAAAATCTTCTGGATGCTCTAAAGGCCAAAGTTAATATCCAATTGACTTTAAATTTATACACAGTGTTTTAGATCATAAGATGAAGAAGTCTATTGATTTTCAGTGATTTCTGATAATTACTGCCATTGTTATGGCCCTTGATCACTTCAAAAAATCCTGTGGATGCTCTAGAGGCCAAAGTTAATATCCGATTGACTTTAAATTTATACACAGTGTTTAAGGTCATGAGACAAAGAAGCCTATTGATTTTCAGGGATTTCAAATAATTACTGCCTGAGTTATCTCCCTTGATAACTTCAAAAAATCTTGGGACGCTATAGAGGCCAAACTTATCATCTGATTGACTTCAAATTGACACACAAAGTTTAAGGTGTTGAAACGAACAAGTATTTTGATTTTCAATGAATTTTGATAACTGAACAGCTAAATCTATGATATTAAATGTTTCGTATACTAATTGTTAGCGTGGGGCAAAACTTTATAAATAGCAAACCAATTCTAATGATTTTCTGATGATTCCAATAATTACATAATGAGTTGTTACTCTTAATCAAATTTTAGTGTATTACAAATGTTTCATTACCGAAAAAAGTAAAAATATGCGACAACCCTTGTTGACTACCCGGATGATTTAGCTGCTGTGGGCGTATGTTTCGTTGCCTGGCAACCTATCTTTAAATTGATGTATGTTGTTGGTGTATGTTGATTTCAATAATTTCCGTTTATTACGTCTAGAGTTATGGCTCTTGTTTCACTTTGTTGTACAATGTGTACGCTCTAACGCCAAAAATTATCATCAGATCTTTGTATAATTTATATGCATTATTTGAATTAGTGAAATGAAGAATCCTATTAAATTTCAGCAATTTCCCTTTATTATGTCGAGAGTTGTGGCCCTTGTTTCACGTTATTGAACCTTGTGAATACTCAAACACCAAAAGTTATTATCCGATCTTTGTGAAATTTAAATGCATTATTTGAATTAGTGAAGCGAAGAAGCCCCTTTTGTCACTCTATGGAACCTTGTGAACGCCCTAGTTATCATTGAATTGTAAACTTCTAGAGTAATGGCCCTTGTTTCACTTTGTTGCACCTTGTGAACACTTAACATCAAAAGTTATCTGCTGATATGTATGAAATTTATATGCATCATTTAAATTAGTAAAGAGAAGAATCCTATCGAATTTCAGCAATTTACAATAATTACTTATACTTATAGAGTTATGGCCCTTGATTCACTTTGTTCAACCTTGTTAATGCTTGATTGATGAAAGGTATCATCTGATATGTATGAAATTTATATGCTTCATTTTAATTTTTTAAATAGAGGTCTTTCTTAATTTCTGCAATTTCCGTCAATTATTTCTACTAGAGCTATGGCCCTTGTTTTACTTTGTGAAGTTTGAATGACAAATGTGATCATCTGATCTGTATGAAATTTATATGCATTATTTGAATTAGTAAAACGAAAAAAAATATCAAATTTCAACAATTTCTGTAAACTACTTCCAGAGTTGAGGCCCTTGTTTCAGTTTATTGAACGTTATGAACCCTCAAATGACAAAAATTATAATGTGATCTGTTTGGAACCGCTCCCAATTACCTACAAAGGAATAAATATGCAACAACCCTTGTTGACTGCCCGGACGATTTAGCTGTTCTGGGCATATGTTTCTATTCATGGCAACCAATATTTGTTCAATTTAGTATTGAACCTATTGGCAATTCAGATATGGGTAGTTTTGAGCATCTAATAAAAATAACTAGTAAATATATATGAATTCCTCTTAAATTTGAAATAATTACCACCTAGCTTTTATTGATACTTGATCAATTTGCATTAGCAGCCATTACTTTTCTTTTACAATTACTTGTATTCAAAAAAAAATATTTTAACATTAAGTATTCTGAAGTAGAGAAAAATATGGACGTCTACGGTTCACAATGACTAATTAAATTTCTTATGAAATTGTCCTGAAATCTTTGTTTCAATTTTAATTTGATGATATTTTAAGCTTTTGTAATGAAATACTGGACAATGGATTTCTTCAAAAACATTTAATGTTACTTTAATTGGAAGTTAATTTCCGTTTAATTGCTTGAAACAGAAAAATTAGTTTTGAATGAAAATAGAACTTGATTAAAATAACATCAATCTTTCATTTGCATGTTTGTTTTCGAAGAAAGATTATTTGACATTGACAAAACTGTATCTGAAAATCATGGTGGATGCAAATTCTAAAATCAACTAACATAGGCTTCAGTTCTAAAGATTGAAGGAATAATTTAATTTTTGCTAACTTTAAGATCACATTATTTTAAATTTAATATTCTAGTCAATTAATGCTTTCTTTTTGATTATATATGATCTGTGTGAAGACAAATATTAGAGATAAGCAATGTAATAGTACAATTTCCATGTCACATACGATTGAAACTTACATAGTCTTATGCAAATGTAATAGTACAATTTCCATGACACATACGATTGAAACTTGGTGTAGTTTCATTACATCAATACCTTGAATAAGTTCAATGATTAATGAAATCTGAGTAGAAATCAATTTTATTAATCTTGTGGCTTTGGAAAACAATAAAACTAATTCAGAATGTTTAGACATTTTATATGTCTTGATTGAGTTTGACAATTAACATATTCTGTTAGGCAAAGCTGACTAGCATTTTGATCATGAACATTTTCTGATCAGGTTAAGTGAAGATATGCAGTTTAATTGCCTGATGCTTACAAAAAGATAATGTATGTGCACATAATCAACATGTCATCTATTTGTTTGGGATTGAGGCTGGAGACATCAGTCTCAATTAAAATCTTGGATCCTATTTTATTGTTGCCAGGGTTTACCGAACAGAATTATCTTGACAGTCTGGATTTAGCAAGGCAGCAATCTTTATGTCCTGATTTTCCTATAACATATGACTTGCACAAAGCCTTTCTTTAAAAACACATCTTTAAATTTTGAAGAAATTTGGAGAAGGGTAATTGAGCCTAATAAGTAATCTGCCTTATTATTATATGAATTGTGCTATGTTCCAAGGCCACGCCCTGAAAAGCATTGAAATTTAGATTTCTGGGCAGATAATATGAACAAAATTTAGAGTGTATGAGTTTGGGGTCACAAACTCTGAAATAATCGAATGCACAATAATTGAAATAAAGACTTAATTCACTAGTTATTTTACATAAGCATGAATTGGGCATCTGTAATTTGTAATATTTCTTTTAACAAATAAACAGTATGTCTGGCACTAAGCCGTTCAAAACTCTTCTTTTTTTTTACCGGTAAATTTTCCAGTTTCTGAATAAATATTTATTTGAATAATTGAATATTTATTCATTTATAAAGGATCTAAAGAGTTCTTTTTACGAAAATTGAAGCAATATGTGTGTATGGAAGGGTATGACTCTGTGGTAATAGAAAACATGCTTCAAATCATGGTTTCTATTAAATTAAAGATCAACACAGAAAATGGAAATAATGTTTTATTTTCCTTCCTTCATTCAAAATTCTAAGACTGCTGTGAATTAATAAAAATGTTAAATCTATTTTTTTGATAGTGATATTAAATAGAGATATTTTGTTTCATTAATTCAAAAGTTAACGCCACAATATTCCAGACTAAAAGTTGGCAAAATTCTAAATCTGCCTCAATGCATACTTTCTTTGGACCTTAAATTATAAATTATTAATTAGACATTAATAAACATGAGACTATAACAAAGTCTTGATGCCATTAGATGGCTCTGATTTTAAGTAGATTAGAACAGGTCATCCATTTAATGATTTGATTTAAAAAGGGATAAGCGAGGCTAAGACTAAATTGACCAATACAGTGGTTACGATCAATGCAAAAATCAAAATTACAACCTTTGAAAACTTCGCTCAAAATAAAATAATTTGAGTGAAAATTTCAATATTATCTATTTTTATACGCCCACATTTTCATGTGGACATATATATTGTTGTTGAATCTGGACATCCATCCAGGGGCGTAGCTGTGAATTATATATTGGGGGAGGGGGGAGGTCTGCAACGGGGAACGGTCGGGGAGATACCCCCGTAAATTTTGTTTAAAGTCTCAGTCTTCTGTTAACATTGTTTAGCATATTTTACGGGGTTAAACTAAAACATCACACCAATACAACGTTTATCATGTTTACAGACAGCAGTACCGGTCTTCCCTGAGAGGCGAAGAACCGTGGCTTACTAGCCCCCACCTAAGAAAAGTGTGGAATATTTGACGGCTGCAAACACTTTTTCCTGCTATTCCAGCCCATGAACAAAGCAATTTCAAGTGGCCTAATATAGCGTAATTAAGGTGGCTTGCTGACTCCAATTCCAATCACTCGTTTACACCCACGAAGACGGGACCGTTAGGAGAAAATTTTGAAAATTGACCTGCCACATACACGTTTTCCTGCTATTCCAGCCTGTAGTCTGTGAATACAACAACTTCAATTTGGTCCAATATAGCCTACCTGGCTGCCCAGAATTCCAAACAACCAATCAATTGTCGCGGGTTATGGGAGACTCATCCTCTCGGAGAAAATTTTGAAAATTTAACCACAGCAAATGCGTTTTCTGCTATTCTAGCCTGTGTGAGCAAGTCCAAAAGTATCCAATGGTTCTGTAACCGAAATCCCACTCTGAATTCCAACCATCCAATCACACTGTTGTATTCACAAAGTAGAGTGGCCCCAGACAAAATGTTTTGATCAATAGTCAACTCAGTACAAATTCCTGGTATTCAATTAAAAGAAAAGTGAAATAAGTGTTTAATTAGGACTCGATGACAGTTAGGGAAGAAAAACTATAAATGCCCGAAGCAGGTTTACGAGCTGCGGCCAGTTTTCTCACAATCCATCCACCATTTTATCTGATTTTGAAAAAAATTGAAATTTAGGTTTATCGCCAAAATATCTTGGTTCCTTTGATGTCACAATTTTTATCTGACTTTGATGAAACTTGAAATGTATGTTTATAACCCAAAGATGGTTCAAGCTTATCTGATTGTTACTCCCTGGATTATGATCGCTGATTGTCCCACTAGAGGTCACAATTTTTATCTGATTTTAAGAATTATTGTAATATATTATCATTACACCCAGATGATGGTTGAGTTCAAATTCATAAAAATCACAACTGCCTGACAAAATTGCCACTCCTTGAACGGAAATAGTAATACTGAGGTTGTGAGATGATCTAAAGAGTTGATAATGGGCTTGCCATGGAATAAATGTCTAAATAATGATTAAAATGACATGTGAAGCCAGAGAGAAGGCCTTCGAAAGGCAGATTTGATTCTCACATAATGCATCTTTAATAATTAAATAACATGCGAAGCCAGGCACAAGGCCTTCAAAAGGCAGGTTTGCTCATCTTGATCCGTCTAAATAGGTCAGCTTAGAAATGCCAGCTCTTGGTGGCTTTGGACATGAATAGAATTGATGACATGTGCCTGTCCCTCTGATCTTTAACCTATGACATCAAAATAGTTAATGGTCAATAGTAGGAATAATGACTACACTCCCCTGGCTTAAATACACCAGCATTTTATTTAACTAGTTTAAATATGTTTATCATAAAGTGACAAAAAACAATTCCCAGTCAATAAAAATATTGGAAATCGACTAAGTTTTTTTCCCAGAACTTTTTTATTCTTTAATTTTAAACATGAATGGACAAAAAATGGACATTTGTCATATGTTATCATCTTTCAACCTTTTTTTTTTCTCTTGATTGGAATTTTCTTTCAAATCAATCCACTCGATCAATTCCTACTTCGTAAAATGTCACGATGGGCCGTTAACAAATTATTTACTCGGGTCCAAGTATTGGAATCTACTCGAGCCCGTTCTAGCGATGTTGTCCAAAGTTTTGAGTAACCCTGATGGAAATATAAATCCATTTATCGTGTTTTTAATGTCGATGAGGGGATATAATCAGAGTAAACACGAGTTAGTGAGAGTTTTGCATCTTCATCATTACGATCCGAAGGTCGGACGATATTAATAACTTATTGATTCCAATTGTCAATTCTACTCCGTCAAATAGCAAAGAATTATCCTCATTCCTGCAAAAATTCAGTCTACAATTTCATCATGTGAAAGGACTTCATTAATTTTCTTTGTTTACTTGGACTGTTTACCCACACTAATAATATTATTAAAAACACACTTTATTCCTATTCCCCCCTTTGTTTGTTTAATATCAATTTCTAAATAATGATTGATGATTATCTTGCGGCAACTCCTCCACCCTCTTATCTCATTTCACTTCAACTCATGTTTTTGCTCTTCTTAATTTATTTTGAGATGTTTTGATAAAATATCTGTGGAGATCAGACAGGTTGAAATATAATTTCTGTTTAATGCATCTTGAGTAGGATGATATGTTTGAGTTTATGATTTTCATTAAAAACGAATAGATGATATTGCATGACAAAAACTTCCAAATCAATGTGTAATTGAATAATTTGAAACTTAGGAAATTAAAGAGACACTTTCATTTTAACATGATCGAAATTTATTTCTTCTGTATACAGAGAGATGGGGGAGGGAAGCTGATTTCTACTCCCTTATACTCTCCTGGCAGTTTTGGCCTAGCGCATGGTCTGTAGATCATAAGTGTTGTGTCTATGCAAGTCAATGCTTTGATCCCAGGTTACAAAGGTTATTTTGGAACTAATGTGAGATATTTTTATTTTAACAATCCATAGATAACCTGTAGTCTATGACAGGAAACATCACTCCTTCTCATAAACTGGCCTGATATTAGACATTAGACCACTTGGCCACCTTACTCATCTGTTTAAAACTCCAGCTTCTACTTTTTCAAACACCAGTTTTATTTGATGTTTCAAAATAACTGTTTTTTGCTTTAAATCATAACCATCACAGAATCTTGTCTCACTATCTTCTTTGAGCAACACCCTAGAAATTATCTCTTGTCAGTAATTGTTACAAGTGTTATATTTGAGAATTTACAATAATTTAAGTCTTGTTGAATAGTGTTTGAAGATGGGGGGAGTGATTTAATTTACGTAAATCAGGCATCATGTAGAGCTAGTAGTATTGAATTATGCCACTTGATGATGCTGGTATATTATCACCACAAATAGACAAGTAGCTCGCCTTCATAAATAACACAATTATCAAACATTCTGGTACAGCCTATCTCATTCAAATATCATCTATGGAATTTGCACACTTTTATTACACAGCATAGGTATTTTGCTTCCCTTCATGGAAATACACTTCTTGGTGGAAAACAAGTTATTATCATATGCCTACTCTGATGATTGTCATAATACAAATGATTTGAAAGGTTTTCTTGTAATTTATAAAAGAATGTTGTTATATCAAAACAAATAAACTTAAAAGAAGAAATTGGCTTTTGTGGTGGGGTGGTGCAGGCGGTGTATTTAAAATTGTAAAAGACCTTAAAAAGTTTATTTAAAGATATTTTATTCAAACACCTTATTAAATATTATTGTTTAAAAATTGGTAACATCGGCCAAATTAAGAAATATGCAAGCTATGCAAGTGTCACCCAATTTCATACTTTTGATTTGTTTATTTAAATATTCTCTATAATAAATTTTAATTCATTGTAGAGGATATTCAAATAAACTTTTCTGCCTGCAAGATTGAACATTTTCTTTCATATTTGACTCTTCTGAATATATAAACTTACAATATTACATATTTTTTCTTCTTTGCATCTAAACCACTGACATAAAATTTGAATTTATTCATATTTTAAGAGAATGGACAACTTGTGTTCATGTTTATGCGCCAACATGGAAATGTGATAATATATTACATATAAGCTCATTTATTCAATTTGATTTTCCTGCCAAATGAAAAAAAAATAACAGTATAATAAATGTTTCACTCAATTCATTTATATATATAAATCATTTTAATCCACATAAAAAATTCTTGCTTTAAACCTATTCCTCAAAAAACATGTCTATGTAAAAGCGATAATATTCAATAAATCCCCATTTACTCATCAAAAAAAATCACAAAATTATTCATATTGAAGTGATTTTTTGGTCATTATCTACGAGTTAGGATTTTACAGAATCTGGAGATAATGAGAAAGAAGATTTATCGAGGGAAAATGTTGATATTGTGGAGAAAATTGAGTTTGTTTGGTTAATAGAAGACATGTATAGCAATGATAAGAACTTTGAATTATCCTATAGAAAAAATAGACAAAAAAAAACAAACCTTCTATCAACACCTCTATTATTTTTAATGTGTGTGAAGCGCAACATTGTTTGCTGTATCCAAGCCCAGCATAAAGGCCAGAAGTTAAACATAGTTTATATCATAGTCCCAACCAATTCAGATAAAGAAACTGATTAAAAGGTTCTGATTATTTTGGGTTAGTATCCAACTTAACTTGTTAAATTCTCTCTTATTGAATTACTAGAAGGAATAGAAAAACTTATTAAAGGGTTTTGGTCACTACATGTGATTGGCCTCAAGTAAAATGTCAGGAGATTTTTGTAAAAATGTCAGGAGATTTTTGTAAAAATGTCAGGAGATTTTTGTAAAAATGTCAGGAGATTTATCATGCGTTAAAATGACCCACCCACCATGAATAAAAGAAAGATAGGTTGCCAGGCAATGAAACATACGCCCACAGCAGCTAAATCGTCCGGGCAGTCAACAAGGGTTGTCAAATATTTTTACTTTTTTCGGTAATGAAACATTTGTAATACACTAAAAACTGATTAAGAGTAACAACTCACTATGTACCAATCAGAAATCATTAGAATTTGATTGCTTTTTATAAAGTTTTACCCCACGCTAACAATTAGTATATACATGAAACATTTGATATCATGGATTTTAGCTGTTCAGTTATCAAAATTCATTGAAAATCAAAATACTCGTTCGTTTTTTTTAACACCTTAAACTCTGTGTATCAATCTGAAGTCAATCGGATGATAAGTTTGACCTCTATAGCGTCACAAGATTTTTTGAAGTTATCAAGGGAGATAACTCTGGCAGTAATTATTTGAAATCGCTGAAAATGATAGGCTTCTTCGTCTCATGATCTTGAACACTGTGTTCAAATTTAAAGTCGATCAGATATTAACTTTGGCCTCTAGAGCTTCCACTGGATTTTTTGAAGTGATCAAGGGCCATAACTCTGGCAGTAAGTATTGAAAATCACTGAAAATCAAGAGACGTCTTCGTCTCATGACTGTAAACACTATGTATAAATTTGAAGTCAATCGGATATTAACTTGGGCCTCTAGAGCATTCACAAGGTTTTTTGAAGTGATCAAGGGCCATAACTCTGGCAATAATTATCAGAAATCGCTTAATATAAATAGGCTTCTTCGTCTCATGACCTTAAACACTGTGTATAAATTTCAAGTCAATCGGTTTTTAACTTTGGCCTCTAGAGTGCCCACAGGATTTTTTGAAGTGATCAAGGGCAATAACTCTGGCACTAATTATCGTAAATCGCTGAAAATCAATAGGACTCTTCATCTCATGACCTTAAAAACTGTGTATAAATTTCAAGTCAATCGGATATTAATATTAACATTTCAATGTGGGCGTATAAAAATTAATTTACATATTTTATATATTTTAATATCATTTGGTTGTTATAATTACACAAACTTAGCAAAACACATGAAAACACACAATAAAGCACTTGTCATGCTCATGTCTCTATGTTCATTTTCAAATATTTACTGAAAGCACACTTCTTACATATACAAACACACTTCTTACATAAACAAACACACTATTTGTCCTTCATCAATCTGTCTGTATAACTTTGGCAACATCTTGACACTTGTTTTAATAACTTTTCTGGGACAAAAGAAAAACACTGTAGTCTGTGTCCATGTTGAGTTTTATGCTTAACCGCCATCTTTAATTCTTTAAATGACCTCTGACTAGTCTGACCCACGTTATTCAAGACCTCTCATTCTTATAAATAATTCAAAATGAACAATAAAAACTTAATTAAAATCAACTGATTGCTAAACTTTATTAATTTCGTATAAAAGCAATAATTATCATGTTATTTAAATGGTATTGTTCCATATACGAAAACATCGGAAATGTATTCAGGTCGTGTTACTAATTATAGTAACAACATTCAACATGAGATTGTTGGTTGTCGTTAACAAAAAAAGACTGTCTCGTTTTATTTAAATGCTATTGGATTACAGTTTTGACTTCCAAAAAATAGAATTACAAGAATTGAAAAAGCGGGGGTATTTGTCTTGCGATCGGGAGATCAGGGGTGAAATCGGGAGACTCCAGCGGATTGCGGGAGGTATCACATGTATGTCACGATGGGATTGGTTTTTAATATACTGATTATGTTGATCCCAGGAAAAATATATGGTTAAACTATTAGTATTAGAGAGATATTAGCCTTCCTGATTCTTAGAATGGATCTTCAACACTTTATTTCAGGAGCAAATAAATACAGAAACAATTTCATACAACTAGTATATATAGGTTCCGGAAGCTGGTCTCTCCAACTAGTGATTCATCTTATTGTCTTTTTGTGTAAATTAGTCCCTATAAGATTGTTGACATAAACATAAAATAATTGAAGGAATAAGTCTTAAGGCAATTGAAGCAACAGTTAAAGCAACTTAACAGATCAACCACTTTAGTTTCCTGCATGTCATAATTCAAACTGACTGACATTTTAATTGCTGTCTGCATCTAATGACTGTCCAAGTGTTAATGAATATTGAAATATAGATTTGAAATTAAAAATAGAATTAAAAAATAATAAAATAACATGATCTATATAGCCATTGGTCATAAAAGCAAGCTGTAGATGTTAAATTTGATTTTCAAGGTCATTCGTTAACTGATAATTTTTCATAGATATATTTGTGTCTGAATGATAGAAATTATCTTATAGGGAATAAGCTTACAGAATTTGTGGAAAATCATCATTCAGTCCAAATATCTGTGCATGCAATCTCAGCGCAGTAACACAGTTGGTATCATTCAGTCCAAATATCCATGCATGCAATCTCGGCGCAGTAACACAGTTTATATGTGAAGGCCTTGAAGCAGAGAAGAAGCAAAAAAAATATTACTGTATCACAAAGTAGGGAAAAACTGTTATTTATGAAACATGCTGCAACCTACGTTAATAGATTATGGCATGAAGACAAATTGTGCAAAATTAATGTTACGTGGTCATGCCAACACAATAATTGAATATATATTTTATCAAGTTGATTAGTCTTATGTCGACTGATCAGCATATCATAGAAGTTATCACATAATAATAATCTCACTCTGTATCAATTTAATTATATTTTCTTCTTCTATCCTTTCGATCATGTTGGTTTTAGCTAATGGAAGACGAGACGTCTAGATGGTTATAATGATCGCGGTGGATTAAATTGTCTAGTAAATATGATTGCAGTGTTGTCAGAGATGTATTAAAGACGATTTATTACCATTGCTTAATATCATAGAAGAGTTGTTTGCTCACAGAATTTCTAGGATTCTTTGAATATGTATTGTAGGAATAAGAACATAGACCATTTTATATTCTGTTTTAATTTTTGTTTCCATTTTCAAATGGAATCCAGGATTATTTGTTATGTCAAACATGGATGTTAGTTGTCTAGGTTATCCAGTTTGGTAACTATTTATGTTTTTAGAACTGAACTGAGATTTGTTATACAATTTATGTTCAGGATTTTTAGACCACAACAAACAGTGTCCTGTTTATTCGTCAACAATTTCTGGCCCATTAACCCTATTATACAGTATTTAGTATAAATAACAGATCATCATGGTTGACTGTCTGATTAAATGGGTTGCCCAGGGCTCTACAATGTCTCGATAAAACAATCACTAGACGGATCACGTCACATAATCAGCTTTTGTTCTGATCATGAATGACTAATCACAACACTATTACTACTTGATGCATTCTTTATTGTTTTTACAGATCTTGTCTTTAAGGTGCAGATCCTCTTTACATAGAAATAAAAGAAATGAAAAAAAAAACCTGAGCATCTTTTGCAACAGTTCAATCCCTCAAGAAAGAGAGAGAGAGAGAGAGAAATGGGGTTTAACATCTACTTGACACAAACTAGGTCATTTTGGGACTAAAATATGGTTGAATTTTATTTCAATAATTTGCCTGCGTGAAGGGGTCTTCAGCTGTGGGAGGAAACTGGAGAACCTGGAGAAAACCCACGAAGTTGGGCAGAGAACCCTATCCTTGTCATGTACAACCAGGGATGAGAAACCACACCATTTGACTCAATGACAGACTTTATTATACAGCGTGGTATGTTAACCATTCAGCTATCCAACCTCCCATCCCTCTATGAAATACACAGATTATCAACTGGGTGTGTTGATTGGTGGGTAGCTGTAAAGACCATTTTTTTTGCAGACACCCAAACACTATGATGCAATAGTACAACAGATTAATTTACCTAAGTCAGTGCCCTTGTAAGGCCATATAATTTTTGACTTAAGGATTATGTAATTGTGACTTCAATTAGAAAATAAAGGAAAGAAATATATGAGAGGAATATAAAACCTACAGTTTAAAGACCAGTTCGAGAGTAATGTATTACAGACTAGCTAATATTTGTTTTATGATGGAATTAAATTGTTCTATTCAAAACAGGATTTAGTTCTAGTCACAGATTACACATTTTTATTGCCTGTGTTAAAGAGAATGACAAGTTTACGATTTTATTTCAGCTCAACGACTATGACGTGATTAGTTTTTCTTACCAGTTTGAATTGATTTCATTTAAAATTGGAATCAAAATGAGGCAGACAAATTAACTTTTATTTCCTGAGATTGAAAAATTTGCTGTTCTGTTGGTTTTGTTGATCATTCTTATCAGTAACACTTATGTGATGTTTTGTTGGGGTAAATAAAAGATTTTGATTAGGAAAATGTATCAATTTCTTCAAAACTAAACACAGTCTGGTTGATCATTGCCTTTTTATACGCCCACATAGAAATGTGGTTGTATATTGTTGTCGCCCTTTCTGTCCGTCCGTCCGCCCGTCGTCCACAATTTCTTGTGAACGCTCTAGAGGCTAAAGTTAATATCCGATTGACTTTAAATTTATACACAGTGTTTAAGGTCATGAGACGAAGAAGCCTATTTGATTTTTAGCGATATCCGATAATTACTACCAGAGTTATGACCCTTGATCACTTTGAAAAATCTTGTGAACGCACTAGAGGCTAAAGTTAATATCCGATTGACTTTAAATTTATACACAGTGTTTAAGGTCATGAGACGAAGAAGCCTATTTGATTTTTAGCGATATTCGATAATTACAACCAGAGTTATGACCCTTGATCACTTTGAAAAATCTTGTGAATGCACTAGAGGCTAAAGTTAATATCCGAATGACTTTAAATTTATACACAGTGTTTTTTTATACACGGTGTTTAAGGTCATGAGACGAAGAAGCCTATTGATTTTCAGCTATATCCGATAATTACTACCAGAGTTATGACCCTTGATCACTTTGAAAAATCTTGTGAACGCTTTAGAGGCTATAGTTAATATCCGATTGATTGTAAATTTACACATGGTGTTTAAGGTCATGAGACGAAGAGGCCTATTGATTTTCAGTGATATCCGATAATTACAGCCAGAGTTATGACCCTTGATCACTTTGAAAAATCTTGTGAACGCTTTAGAGGCTAAAGTTAATATCCGATTGACTTTAAATTTATACATGGTGTTTAAGGGCATGATACGAAGAAGCCTGTTGATTTTCAGCAATATCCGATAATTACTACCAGAGTTATAACCCTTGATCACTATGAAAAATCTTGTGAACGCTCTAGCGGCTAAAGTTAATATTCGATTGACTTTAGATTTAAACACGGTGATTAAGGTCATGAGATGAAGAAGCCTATTGATTTTCAGTGATATCCGATAATTACTACCAGAGTTATGATCCTTGATCACTTTGAAAAAGCTTGTGAACGCTCTAGAGGCTAAAGTTTATATCCGATTGACTTTAGATTTATACACAGTGTTGAAGGTCATGATACGAAGAAGCCTGTTGATATTCAGCAATATCCGATAATTCCTGCCCGACGAAAATATCAGCCAAATAGCTCTTGGAATGTCTACAGATGCAAGGGAATGACGGATAATTGTCTTGGGGGCCCCCTCCCCCTGCAGTAACTGCCCTCATATTGCGCACCCCCCCCCCCTTTTCAAAATTCCTAGATCCGCCCCTGACTTTTACATTCATCTCTCTTTCATATCGCTCTTTCAAATAGGAACATCACCTTTAATGTCTGACAAGATTTATGGGTAATTTACTATAATTACAAAATGATGAGTGGACATTCCACTACTTTGTTATAAATATTAGTAGTTTCATTTACATGTAGTTGGGAAATTATTAGACTCAACATGAACTGTGAAGAATTTGCGTTTAGGCGTCTAATTAGCCAATAATTAAGGTGGACATCAGACTGTTTCTCACTAATTATTAGGTGTCTAGTTTGAAGATTATAAAGACTCCCATTGTTATGGTGGTTACTCTGCCCTATTAGTATTATTGTTTCCAGAAGTTATTTGGGATATGTTATAACAAGTGGTAAATTGGTTTACCAATCTTACTCATACTAACAGATATTTCCTGGTATCAAATCCATCTTACATTTTTTTCCTGGTACAACTGCTTGTAGTTAGTTGTGTATATATGATTAATGATACGGATAAATTGTTATTCCCAGTTTAAAGAATCAATTCACAGATTTATGAGATTATATAATGTATTATTATCAACCTTATTGTTATACTCATATTTTTGATTGACATATAATTTCACAATTTCTAATACTATATCCATTGTTGTGCACACATCACGATTAGTATTGAAGGTTAACTTTCTTGCAAGATACATACATTTTTTTTTAGCTAAGAAAAGGACTAATCTGCTTCCAATAAAGTCTATTTGACTACACCCAACTACCAGTACAAATTTGTAATCGACCAATTTGAAAGGTACCCCTTTCCCCAACACCCTTCTTCTGGTTTCTTCCATATCTGGCTGCGTGCCAAAGTTCCATTGGGAAGGAAGTTACTTTATGGCTACATTTTGTTGAATTTGTGATGGTAAAGCTATATTGATTATTATGTGGCTTTCAGTAACAATGGCATTCATTTTATCGAAAAAAGTTAATTAAATGAAAATGGAAATTTAAGTATTGGAGGTTAACTTTCTTGCAAGATAGATACAGTATTTTTTAGCTAAGAAAAGGACTAATCTGCTTCCAATAAAGTCTATTTGACTACACCCAACTACCAGTACAAATTTGTAATCGACCAATTTGAAAAGTACCCCTTTCCCTAACACCCTTCTTCTGGTTTCTTCCATATCTGGCTGTGTGCAAAAGTTCATTGGGAAGGAAGTTACTTTATGGCAACATTTTGTTGAATTTGTGATGGTAAAGCTATATTGATTATTATGTGGCTTTCAGTAACAATGGCATACATTTTATCTTAAAAAGTTAATTAAATGAAAATGGAAATTTAAGGAGTAGTTATCTGAAACCAACTGTTATAATGGTATGAGATTGGTAATAATCTTAAAGCTAATTTCAGAAAACCTTTTTCTGGAGAATAATTTAAATGGTTTGCACACTTTCATTTCAGTACAGTCTAGATAATTGTATGGTTTGTTCATGTAAATAATTATAGTTTGGGATAATGGTTTCATTGTGGTTAAAAATTGAATACAAGAATGATGTCATGGCATCATCTGCTTTTGATAAGATTTTTTTAATGAATGATTTATTATTGTGTATCGTGATATGGTCTTCTATACAAAACCTCTCATAAATAAATTATGTTTATATTTCATTACTTTTGAATTTGTTTCACTAAAAGATGATGTTCTCATGTAGTCGTCATGTCCATCCGTCATCTACAATTGCTTGTGGACTTGTGGATGCTTTAAGAGACGAAAGTTAATATCTGATCGATTTTGAATTTATACACAATGATAATCGTCCTGAAAACTGGGAAGAAGAAGCATATTGATTCCTGACAATTACTGCCAAAGTTATGGCTTTTAACCTCTTTTGGGGGGTTGGGATGGCCTAGTGGTCTAGAATGCCACGCTTCTACCTCTAGCTGGCCGGTCACCTCTGGCTTGCGGCTGTGGTTTTGATCCCTGGTGTGAGCGTATGTGGCACAGGCACGGGCACTCTGGTTTCCTCCCACTGCTAAAGACCCTCACATGCAAGCGAATTATTGAAATAAATTAAACCATATATGTTAGTCCCGAAATGACCTAGTTTGTGTCGTGGGCGTTAAACCCCATTTCTCTCTCTAAAAACCTCTTTGAAAAATCTTGTGGGCACTCTAAAGACTTAAGTTGTCATCTGGTTCACTTTGAATTAATACAAATGAGACAACAAACCTTTCTGATAATAACTGCCAGAATTATTGCCCTTGATGACTTCTAAAAATGTTGTGAATTCTATTGAGACCACATTTTTCATCTGATTGACTTCGAGTTATATAGTGTTTAAGGTCATGCGATGAAGATTTCAGATAACTTGAACAACTAAATTCATGATATTAAATGTTTTGTATACTAAGGTTAGAATGGGGCAGAACTAGAAGCCAAACAAATTCTAGTGATTTCTTATAATTACCAGGGGCGGATCAAGGGATTGGCCAAGCGGAGGCAACTTGTTCCGAAGGTTCTTGGAAAATATTGAAAAATACATCGCTGTAGATGAGATATAGAGCACTTTCCTGTGGTTATAGATACAAACTGGAAGTGATGATTTCATTGTCCATATCTGTTGATAAACAAAGAAGACTGGGTTTAACATCTTCATTCTGTACCAACTGGATTAATGATGCTGGGCATACAGCATGCATTGTGCTATGATAAAATTTTCCCAATGGAGGTCTCTAATTGGAGAGTGGTGTAAAATACTGCACCATTAATTATGAGGCAATGGATCTCCAATATATTTTTTGAATTCCGGTAGTAGGTGTCTTTCAACAAACTGATCCCGCAGTGAATATTCGCTTGGCTGCTACAATCACTGATAAGGATGACATCGACGAGGCTTAATAAGTACGGCATATTAACTTTTTTATTCCGACAAATTAAATTCTCAAACATTTTTTTGAGGTAAAAGAAAAATAAATAAAGACGTTTGAAGTATTTGAAGTTAAAAAATATTTCCTATTTAGTGTAAATGGGTATTTAAATGAGTAAAATGCATCATTTTGCCCGAAGCAGTTAGGTGTTAAGTAAACATTGCACAAGCATTTGAGCCAATGACTGGCGCGGTGAGCAGTCAACGCACGTGCTGTGGACACTTATATGTTACAGAGTTAATTCGT
Source organism: Patella caerulea (assembly GCA_036850965.1). Lineage (NCBI taxonomy): Eukaryota > Metazoa > Mollusca > Gastropoda > Patellidae > Patella > Patella caerulea. The sequence goes on along the minus strand of JAZGQO010000001.1, from coordinate 38,551,319 downwards.
AAGTAATTCTCTGTGAAACAGATTGGTCTTTCAAGCTTTCTGATTTGCGAAAATGTTGATGACTGCCTCAAGATGATTATCCTCCACAGGCTTTAGGGACTGCATCAGGGGCCTTTATCAGCTTGAGAGCCTCCAGATATTAAGTTATTTCAAATGTTGGATAAATGTGTAATAAATTAAGAAAAACAAATGTTTGAATTTTAATTGTTCTTTCATCTTAGCCTTGTAAAATTTCTAAAAAATTAGTGGGGTGGGGGTGGCCCTCACAGTACCTGTAGTCCAGATGTGTAAAGACAATCTTAATACGACTCTTAGTGGAGCACAGGTGATTTGCTATTCACACTAGAGTGGGGGAAAAAATGCTCTCTGCCACAGTTTGGTCACCTCGATACCTAATAATATAGCATGACAATGGTACCATACATAAACACCTACAAGACCAAGCTGCGAACAGGATAAACAATAAATACCCAGACATTGTAAGTAATAATAAACAATATCTATCTATATACTATCAACTAAATTGATCCTGGGATCTGATAGCACAGTATATATATTGAGAATTTACACTATAACGAATGCCAATGATTATGAAGACGCTGAATTTCGTGCACAGCACATAGTCCCAATGCATTGTGATGCATAAGGACAAGAAAAAAAAAAGAAAACTTGTCCTGTGCATAACAGCACTGATGTGGCGCATTTGTCTTAATCAAGGGCATGTTGCCGCTTCTGGTGTCATTGCTATAATCCGCTTTTGATTATTACTTATGAGTTGTTACTCTTATCAGATTTTACCGACAAAATAGTAAATATTTGACAACCCTTCCCTAAAATTTTCCCCACTGTCAAAAATGTCCTCAATCATGCACTTGGAATTAAAACTAAACCTTGTTGATATCCTTCCTGCCTTTTTGTGGACAATGTTTGCAGATCCAATTTAAATTTAGTCTGACCCAGATTGTAGGAAATTTAATTAGTGTGTATGAGTAGAGTTTGTTTATTTTTGTTTGATCTCAGATGTATCAATGGACATATCAACACTAGTTGGTAATTAATATTAGCATTAAAGTTTAAACATTTTATATTGTTATTTGATTTAAGGATCAGGGAATCTGTCCGCACAGCTCACTAATTAATACTAAATAACATATAGGCAGTGTTTACCGTCTTACTTACATCTAATGGTCCCTTTATTTGTTTATTTGATCAGTGACCCTTGAACTCTGAACCATTGAACCTTTCTTTGGCCTGTGGTCTTTAGATAATGAACATGGATGGCCTTTGAATTGATATATTTATAAGCTTTTGACCAAATATCTATTATTTTTGATCATGGTGTTGCAGTTGATAAAGCAAGTCTTCATCCACTTTGATACCATAGAAAATTATCCCCCCCAAAATTGGTGCAGATTAAAATTTGTATTTGCAACAGACAAGATTAAAGTTCTTGTCATATACAAAATGAATAACCTGTCCATGCTGCTCTTAAAGGGACAATAACATTCTTGCTGGCTTGGTAGCTCCAGAAAATAAATAATACCCTTATTCTAAGTACTAGATGTTTAAGTGTCCTACCTGTTGTGTAAATTATCCATTACAACCTATTTTACTTGTCCAGAGGGTTCGAAAATATTTTAAAATCCAAGTCACATTTGAAAAGGTTTACGTTAGACTTTTCAAATCAATGGGTGGAATTTTTCCAATTTTTTAAAATAGCTGTGTTAAGATGAAATTTATTGCAATATTCTAAAATAATACGATTTGTTGACCAGAATGAAGATTGGAACATATTATTCAGTTACAACAAGAGTGTTATTGGGGCTTTAAAGAACATTTGAAACTCTTGTCTAAGTCTAAGTATCTGTTCACATTTCCAATCTGATGGATAGATATCAAATGATTTTATATTAATTATGTTTTGAAACTGGTTCTATCAATGCTGCCTTTTCAAATGTTTGAAATTTCTCTACAGATATGAAGGTTTCCATCTTCTTACACGATCGATACAACTGGTTCATTACTTTGATATAAACTCAATATTATATACCGTTCACACGCTTATTTTTAAACCAGTTCAAAATTGCTGGGGTTTGTGAAGATACATGTAAGATTGTGTTTCGTTCACACGTACTATAAGCTAAACCAGTTTAACTATTCTGGGTAGATTTATATTCTTTATTCAGTTCTCGCACACTTTCGATAATGTTGGCATTGCCTGACCCCGATATTTTCCTAGGAATGTAACTATGGGTACTGCACATACTCAAAGCGAACTGGAGCTGGGCTTTTTAAGCCAACCCATTCAGGTAGCCAAGAAGAACCAGTTTAAAATATAAATCCTTCTTGAAGACAGGTTGCGAGCTGGGTTTTTAAAATTAGTATATTTAACCCACGTTTACATTCAGAAGATTTTCAGTGTTCAATGATTTTCAATCATAACTTCGTTAGTATGGCCCTTGATGAGGAGGTTGTGTCAGTTGTTTCCATTTCTTGTTGTTATGCTATTTTGATTTTGTGTTCATAAACAGCTAATCTTTTCCAGTTTGTAATGTTACCATAAAAGGTATCCAGTTTTATCTCTAATATAACCTTTTACAGAATATAGCATAGACTTGTTAAACTCAGCTTTGGTTTAATAATTAATCTTCTCTACATACAATGCATTGTATTTTATTGTACTCGATGGAAAGATATGATTCCCAGTTTGAAGACATCAAATGCATTCCTACTTTAGTGTATTTTCCATAATCCTAAATTTTTCTCAACAATTAAAGAACATCTTGTTATATGTGTTGTTGAGTACAGTGAGTTGTTTTACTTACCGGTACTGTTCATTTTCATATTCCTACATTTTCATGTGGACATATTTTCACATTGGCGTCAATTTGCTTGAGGTCGCAATTTTTATCTGTTCTTGATGAAACTTAAAAAAAGGTTTATTTATTTCCCAAAGATCTGGGTTCCTTTTGATACTTGTGTAAATCGAAAGCCATAACTGCCTGGATTATCACTTCTCTTTTTTAGCAAGTTCTCTGTCAACTTTTTTCAAAATGTTATTCTTATAAACACTCTACAGGTCTTAAGTTTTAGAGATTCTTATGCCAATCTTTTTGAGATTATTCAGCTAGTCAACTGCCATGTTCACCAAAACCTTGTAAACTCTCTACAGGCCGGACGGTTTGTTTGGCTAATCATAAGCATGAACCTATCAACAGTTGGCCATGGTTGGCTGATGCTTTGGCACACAACAAATTTGACTCTACTTGACTGAGAGTGATGAAACTTCGTGTACATGTTTATAACCCCAAGATCTTGGTTGCTTTCGATATTCGTGTATATCAGATGGTAACTTCCTTTATTATGGTCTCTGATTGTCTGATTGTACAATAAAATCACGTTTTTAGCTTATGGTTCATCTACAGGTCACTATTATTATCAGAAAAAAAAACAAAAAAACCTTAGAATATATGAAGGTAACACACTAGGATCTTGGTTCCTTTTGATTGTCGCACATATCCAAACATAACATTCTAGATTATGACCCCTGATTGTTCGAAAAAATTCATATTTCTCGCTTGCACATTCTCGTTTAAATATATTACCATTCCACCATAATGAGGGTTGAATTCAAATTTCTGGAAAATTGAAATGAAACTGACCAACAAAATGGCCACTCTCTGTATGCAAATTGTCTAAAAAAAAAATGTAATACAAAGGTTGTTGACCCTCTAGAGGTCACAATTTTTATACGATTTTGATGAAACTTAAATCATATCTTTATATCCCAGAGATCACAGTCACTGTTGTATTTACGCATTTCAAACCATAACTTTCTGGATTACTGCCCCTGATTGTACAAAAAATTGTTTTATTTTTAAGATTGTTCTCTGTGTTTTGGATTGTTCTCTCGCAAAATATGGGCGTATCATGCCTGGCCTCCGCTAGTTTTTAATTGAAATATAACAATTATAATTCAAGAGCTGAATTAAAGCCCCAATAACACTCTTGTTGTAGCTAAATAATATGTCCCAATCTTCATTCTGGTCAACAAATTGTATTATTTTACAATATTCCAATTAATTGATGATATAAATTTCATCTTAACAGACCTAATTTAAAAAATTGGAAAAATTCAACTAATTGATTTGAAAAGTCTAACGTAAACCTTTTCAAATGTGACTTTGATTTAAAATATTTTCGAACCCTCTGGACAAGTAAAATAGGTCGTAATGGATAATTTATACTACAGGTAAGACACTTAAACATCTAGTACTTAGAATAAGGCTATTATTTATTTTCTGGGGCTGCCAAGCCAGCAAGAGTGTTATTGTCCCTTTAAAGTATAACTAGGGACCAGCTATCATTCAGATTTGATGAAAGAAGGAAAGAAACTGAGCTTACCATCTAGAAAGTGTTAAATGCTGTCAAGATTCATCAAAAAATGTCCGTTTATTGCCGTTGTGTAGGACATTTAGTTTTTTTTAAACTACATGGTCATAAACTAAACGACTAATATCAATACTAAACTAAATGGTCATAAACTAGACGACCAATGTCAGTGATTCCATAAATGGTGATTAGACCAAATGGTGTAGGTTAGAAATTTGATTGTTTATTTTGTATTTGGAACTTTTTTTTTCAAATAGTTTCTTCTTATGTTATTGGATAATTCCTGAAAGTTCTAAAGATTTGATTTACAGTGCTTGAAACCTTGATGATGTCTTGGGGATGATGGAACTATTTTCTAAATCAAATTTGAGAAGTTTAAATTCCCTGTAAATTCTTTTAGAGGATGTTAATGCTATCGTAAATGGAGACTTGACTATTTTTTGCATATTTTTGATGCAATTACAATATATTCCGCATATGCAGCAAATCACTCCATCTTAAAATAGGCTTTGACCATATATGGATTACATGCTGCCATCTTTATTTTATAGTAATTTGATATTTTACATTGTTTAGTTCATTGAACTACACTTCCGTCGAACCTCACTCGGTTGTGTTGGCCATTCACTATGAGGCCCACACAGTCAGTGACTCCACAGCGCTCGGGATGAGCTTCAGAGTGATGGACCACTCCAGCTGGGAGACTGGTCACTCGCTTGCCTGGTACCTGGTCTTGCATTCATTTTAAAAATGAATATTCTCCTGTAATTACGCGAAGGCCGTGTCATTTCAACATAGGCCAGTTCGTCGTTGATATGACCCAAATTCAAATGTGTGGATGGGAGAAGAGAGAAAAGAAAAAAACCCATTAAGCTGAAATGTTGAAAATAGCGGCTAAAACTAGGCCACAGTATCACTTCTCAGTCGATGTAAACACAAATGATATCATCGAAAATAACGAGTTGCCGACCTAACAGGAGGGAGCGATTTCTAAAACCAGTTCCGCAAGGGGCCCAGTTGGTCAAGCTGCCTAGGGCCCGCCAGAGTCTTGATCCGCCTCTGTCTATCAGTAACTCATATCTATTCGTAAACATCAAGATACAAATTGTATTTAGATCTATGTATTTTACACTCCCAGTCCCACTTTGAAATGTGGTCATTTTAATTATCTAAAATAACAAAATAAATAAGGTATGAAATTAGAACTTCTTTCTTTTTGTTTTATAATTAACATTAAATTTATCTTGCATTGACCACAAAAAAGCTGACAAAACAAATATTCTTTTAGTTACTTGACTGGACTATTTATCAATATAATGACTATCTTTTCCTGTGTTTTGGAGGGATTAATTGGGGAGTTTCTAATCAAAATGATGTATTTGTGGTATGGATCAGATGAAGTGCTGCACTCTACACTCATCAACAGCCATATTTATACCACCGCAAATATCTCTAGATCTGCAACAAGCCAGCCATGGTCAATAAACTATCGATGTTCTATTCATCTTCTTTGAAAATTAGCTTTTCTCTTGTCCACTACAAGAGAATAATTGCTTGTTTGGACGATAGATTGCCTTAGCAGATAAATTGTCGAACCAAACCATTGGTCAGATACAGCAACTTAATCAACTGATTACCCTGTCTCTAAATCACAACCTCACAGACAAACAGGATATTTCGGGATATTTCGAGTTGATTTGGTTTCATGAATCAAATAAAAAATACATTGGAATATTCTTATTGTCAGACATTGACCAGAATTATTTGTCAATTACCCAAATTTGTTCTTCCAATCAGTTTAAAAGACCACCTGCTTATTGTACAATGGATGACATTAATTCAAGAAGGCATGTTTTTATATTTGGAATTGTAGCATTCTAAGTACTAACCACCAATATAAACAAATTGATCCTGACATATTTCATTGATACATTGTATCTTGTTTGTAAGAATTTTGAAAGCTCATCTTACATTAACAAAATTTTGAAAGCTCATCTTAAATATCTTAAATTTACAGAATTTTGAAAGCTCATCTTAAATTTACAGACATGCAATCAATAGCTTGATGAAAATTTGATATATCAAGAATTATTGTCCCTAAATCTTTGTTTCAGAGTCACATTAATAATGTACAGTGTAATTAAGAAAGGTCTTAACAACTAACAAATAGACAGGACTAAGGACTCGATAGTCAAAGTGAGGGACATAACTTTGTCATAAACTGGCGACTTGAACAGGAGTTATTGTGAAAACTTTGAGATTCAACTTGGTACTATAAGTGTCATTGACTTAGAACTAGACTCGGACTAAAGGTGAAGTAACTTGCAAATCAGATTCGTGTTCCCACCTAGCCACCTCTGCAGAAAACTACCACAATCTTGTATGGGCAACTTTCTTACGTCTCTAACACTCCATTAATTTGCATTTTGTTCTTGAAATAGGATGTTTTGTGTGATTGCCTTGTATGGGCAACTTTCTTAGGCTTCTTTTTGAACTCCATTTATTTTGAGTTTTGTTCACTAAATATGATTGTATTAAAAACTCTTTTTATTTATATTGACCACTTATCTAAATTTTGATTACTAAGGAGTATTTTCTGCTCTGAAAATAACCATGAAACAGAATAAGTAAATTGTGTTTATTTGAAGTATACCTATGTAATAAATAATCAATTAGATTTTTTTGATGTAAAATTTGTTTTAATGGTTTTTGTCATACAATAAGCACATAAACCCATGTCATGTTATTCAAGAAAACAATACACTGTAACACCAACACAGAAAAAACAGCACAGCGGTTATGCCGGTTAACAAAGTATTCTTAGACTAACTGGGTTTTGAATATTTGAATAAGTTGCTATATACCAGTATATCAGTCTGTAATTGGGTTCCAGGAGGTGCAAGTTGAATGTAGTATGTTATAGAGATATGACCTATTTCTGGGCAGAACAAAAATCGTTCTCTATAGAATATTATTGCCATCCTTGGTCATTTGTCATTTAATTAGATGAACCTGTGGGCTTTGAATTCATTAAGGTGAAGCTACTTAAAATGTCATGTTTCATGAATTAAACATAGGTTGCCAGGCAACAAAACATATACGCCCACAGCAGCTAAATTGTCTGGGCAGTCAACAAGAGTTGTCGCATATTCTTACTTTTTTCGGTAATGAAACATTTATAATACTCTGAAATCTAATTAACAACTCATAAAGTAATTAACAGAAAATCTTTAGAATTTGTTTGGTTTTTATAAAGTTCTGCCCGATGCTAACACATAGTATACGAAACATTTAAAATCATGGATTTAGCTGTTCAATTATCAAAATTCATTGAAAATCAATATACTTGTCGTCTGGGCAGTCAACAAGAGTTGTCACATATTCTTACTTTTTTCGGTAATGAAACATTTATAATACTCTGAAATCTGATTAACAACTCATAAAGTAATTATCAGAAAATCTTTAGAATTTGTTTGGTTTTTATACGCCCACATTGAAATGTGGTGGTATATTGCCGTCGCCCCCATCCGTCCGGCGGTCCGGCGTCCACAATTGCTTGTGGACGCTCTACAGGCTAAAGTTAATATCGGATTGACTTTAAATTTATACACAGTGTTTAAGGTCATAAGACGAAAAAGCCTATTGTTTTTCAGTGATTTCCGATAATAGCTACCAGAGTTATGGCCCTTGATCACTTCAAAAAATCTTGTGGACGCTCTAGAGGCCAAAGAGCGTCCACAAGATTTGTTTAAGTGATCAAGGGCCATAACTCTGGCACAAACTATCGGAAATCGCTGAAAATCAATAGGCTTCTTCGTCTCATGACCTTATACACTGTGTATAAATTTAAAGTCAATCGGATATGATCTTTAGCCCGTTGACGGGGGCAATGACAATATACGACCACATTGAAAACGACCACATTTCAATGTGTGCGTATAAAAATACAGCTGTTTGAAATCCACTATATATAATGGGGTTATAAAAATCATTTAATTATGGAAAAGTGACGTTTCAAGCCTTTTATCATTGTTCACAGTTGACTTGTAATCTAGGGAATGATTACAGATACTGGAAATGGATCTTGGAATATTATTTAATTTCTGAAATACTACATATAACACTATAAAGCTGACGTCAACCTACTAAAGATAACGATTTCCATCTAGATTTACTCCAAACCAAGTTACTGATTCCAAACCAAGTTACTAATTTGGTGCCTATCCATAAACTTTAATAGCATTATTGTTTGCAATTTTTAATAATGATTGGAATAACTATTAGTTTTGCATTCTTTAGGTCAGACAGATCAGATAACTCCATTTATTTTATTTAAGACAAACTAAAATACATGTTTGTTTGTTCAATTCAAGTATACAAATTATTTCTGTCTGAAAAATTCAAATAAATCATTATTAAAAATTGTGAGGATTCTTAAGTGTACTGGTAAATATTAAAGAATAATCATTAATGTAATAAAATGGATAGAGATTTGAATGTGAATTTTTTTTATTTATGTGTAACATGTAAGACAGATTTGTGAATTAAAGGGTTGAAGGTTGATTGGAAATCTAGATTGCCTGTAAAAGTAAATCTTCTATTAAATAATTTGAATACATAAACGTATTGAAATAAATAAATGATAAGCACAAATATTTCACTAACAAACATATCTTTTTCAAAGTCGTCTAGTTGTGCACGTACGTGCTGTATCATAATATTCATAAGGTCTGTCATTAAGGTGTGGTTTCCATTCTCTCGTTGTACCTGGCTAGGAGTAGAGTCGCCTGTTTAATATTAATCGTGTGGGTTTTCTACGGGTCCTCCTGTTTCCTCCCACAATGCTAAAGACCTCTACAGGGTAGCAAATTATTGAAATAAAAATTGAACCATGTGTTAGTCCAGAAATGACCTAGTTTAGTTTGTGTCAAGTGGAAGTTAAACCCCATTTCTCTCTCTCTCGTCTGGTAACACATGCAGAGCTGGGAATCGGCATAATTAGAACTGGTCATCACTAAAAAATGACATGTTTGTCTCAATCAGTCATATGTTAACCATTGTAAAGCCTAGCTTATGTCACTCTATGACACGTTAAAACTGATGGCGACTAACGGCAACTGACAGCTTATGTCGCTATGACGGAATTTATCCACGACTGGACACAATCGCAATGCATCTAGTTGATCATAGTGGTAAGCGCGCTTATATTGCCCGCATCAGTTGAAGAATCGGGGTCACATCTGATCACATGACTGACACATGATAACCTTCAAAATGACTTCATTCCACTTGTTACCGTCCCCTAGTACCATGTGACTAAATATGTGCTCATGTTGCTTGCGACTAGATACAACTAGTTGTCTCCAGTTGTTGGAGTAGAACATGTGCGACTCAGAGGAACTGGAGACAACTGGACGGCACACAGGTCGCCCAGTAGTCTCGACTGATCAGTTCCACTTGATCGCAAATCAGTCGCCAATTTCTAGTCGACGTCAGGTTTATGGCGTCGTATGGCGACATAAGCCCCTGATCTATATCCTAAATAAATCTTTACCCATAAAAGCACAAGTTATTCATAATGAGTGGCATTTAGCACAATAAAAAACATAATGTGAAAAAGAATTACTAGTTTGTACACACAGCACAATGTTTCGACAAGTGTTTTAAGATAAATGATATAATGTTTCTATTTTCAGATTTGGAATAATAAAAAAGCCGATATACATAAACATAGTTCGAGATCCTTTAGATAGACTAGTTTCTTATTACTATTTTGTAAGATATGGAGACGATTTTAGACCATTTTTAAAACGTCGTAAAGCTGGAAACAGAGAGGTAAGTTAAATTTATTTATCATATTTATACGCCCACATTGTCATCCAAATCTGTATGAAATTTATGTACATTATTGAAACAAAACGAAGAATCCTATTAAGTTTCAGTAGTGATATTATACCATCTACCGGTAATCTAAAGATTTTGCCTTGATGATTACTTTGACAACTAAGCTGTTTCTGGTGTACACGCTTCATTACTCTACTGCCTATATTTGTAAATGTGCCATGCAACAATTATGGCCCCTGATTGTACGAAATATCATGTTTTTAGCTTGTGGACTCTATAAAGGTCACAATTTTGAACTGATTTTGATGAAACTTGACATGTATCTTTATAACCCAAAGATCTCGGTTCTTTTCGAAATTTGCGCCCATCGGATCGTAACCTCCTGAATTATGTCCCCTGATTGTCGCTTTTATTAGTTTGTGGTCCCTCTGGAGGTCAATATTATTATCCGATTTAAAAAAAAACACTTCACCGTTATGGTAATGAAGGTTGAGTTAAAATTTCGTGAAAATCGGACCAAAATTGACAGACAAAATGGTCACTGTTTGTACGCGAATAGTGTGAAAATATGTCATATCAAGGTTGTGGACCCTATGATTTTAATGAAACTTGACATGTATGTTTATAATCCAAAGATCTTGGTTCCTTTCAATATTTGCACCCATCGAATCGTGACTTCCTGAATTATGGCCCCTGATTGTCCGAAAAATCTCCCTTTTTAGCTTGTGGTCCCTCTGGAGGTCAAAATTATAATCCGATTTACAAAAACGTTTGATTATATCACCGTTACATAGTATTATCTGATTTTGAAAATCGTTTGATTATATCACCGTTACATAGTAATGAAGAATGAGTTTGAATTCCGTGAAAATCAGACCAAAATTGACAGACAAAATGGCCGCCGTTTGTACGCAAATAGTGTGAAAGTATGTAATATCAAGGTTGTGGACACTATAGAGGTCACAATTTTAATTCGATTTTGATGAAACTTAAATTTATTTTATGATCAGTAGTGGAATACCGCGTTTTGTCAGTGAAATAAAAGTGTTATTCCACTGGCTAGCTGTGAAATAAAACTTGTTTTACATAAAATGATTGTAAAATCATAAAATAAATAGAACATTTGTCGTGAATAACATATTTTATTTCATCTCAACAAATATCCTCTATATAAACTAAAGATCTTGGTTCCATTGCATATTTGGGCATATGGGATCGTAACTTCCTGAATTATGGCCCCTGATTGTACGAAAATCGCGTTATTAGCTTGTGGTCCCTCTGGAGGTTACAATTATTACCTGTTTGATTATAAAAACCCAACAAATTCTAATGATTTTCTGATAATTCCTTAATATGCGACAAATCTTCTTGACTGCCTATATGATTTAGCTGCTGTGTGGGCATATGTTTCGTTGCCTGGCAACCTATTTTTACCTTTTTTGATCAAATGATCAATTTAGTGGAAGTACTGTCTGCCATTTAAACTAGAACTGATCAAGCATGTTGTAGGAAATCTGTATAATCTTGTTAAATGGAAATGTGTTTCCGCAAAACAGATATAAAATGTCATGCGAATCCAATTCACTGTACCATATTAATCTTAATCTAAGCCATAACTTCATCTGTGTGATTTGATTTAAAAGAAAATTCTAAAAATATTCCCCAAATGCACATTAATACCAATTTAGTTTGGTGCTTGATGGTCGGGTGACTGGGTAAGAAGTAGTCCCGGAGTGAATGTAAAAAGAGTGTTGATGGGTTATTGAAGAGGGGGACTTGTAGTAATGATGATGTTCTGAAGTATTTTTATAGTTTTATACAGAGATTAATGATGGATATTAAACTGCTTGTTGTTTAATTATTTATACCTACAGATAGATAATATACATTACCGGTACTGATAAATGACTCTTTATGATGACAAAATAAAACTAAGAAATAAAGACAGTAGAAGTGCCCTCATAATTTCAATGATATAAACCCTAGTTCCCCTCCCCCCAATAGAAATTGTATGTGAAAACTCCCAACCTCTTTTAAAAGATCAAAACACATTTAGGAGATATTTAGGAAAGGAAACATAGGGTGACTCAATAATTGTTTATAAACAAAGCCATTTGTGTTTGCTATATTATATATAACATTAACAGCTTTGAACTCTGTAAATATGTTGCTTTACTCATGAATGGAATACACTAAGAAAGTCCTTGGAACGAAGACTAGATAGTACCATGTTCCTTAAGCAACGTCCGTGAGTTTTACAAACATCTAACCGTTGCTTCAATACTCAACAATTCTCGAACATTTACGCTCGTTGTGTTTGCACATGACTAATTAGCATTGTCCAATCAGAGGTCGAGGCACATAACACACTGTAAACAAACATGGCGGCCTCCTTAGAAACAGACAATTTTACAGCAGTTGAAAGTTGTTTTTTTTCAATTGAGAATCTCACGCCCTCCTCCCTTACATAACACCACAGCCGATGTGTGTTCATTTTTAAAACTAAATAATTTGTACTCCACTGACTGGAACTGTTTTAAAACTAGGTAATGAATAAATATATAGAGGTTATTTGTCGTTTTAGAGTGAATAACATATTTTATTTCATCGAGGAGCAAGAAAACTTATATTTTCACGAATGCATAGCATGATTAAAATATAAACGTTTTCCTGCTTAGAGATGAAATAAGATATGTTATTCACGACAAAACAACAAATGTTCTATTTATTTTATGATTTTACAATCATTTTTAGGTAAAACAACATGGACTATTTTAAATTGCTAGCCAGTGGAATAACACTTTTATTTCACTGATAAAACCTGGTATTCCACTACTGATCATAAAGAGAAACGATTAGACTTCACCTAATTTAATAATTATTTTGAATCAAACAGATTTGACATAATAAAAAACTGATATTGATTCTACATTGAAATGAAATGCATGATAGAACCTTTTTCATATTGTCCATATTAGCAATTATATAGTATTAAAATATTAAACAGCTATTTTTTTTAAATGAATGACTAAATTATAAATAATGTTTCAAGTTGAAATAGTGTAAAATGATTGTTGACATGTCATCAAATCTGACAGTGCTCAGTGATAAACCTTTTTGGAACATAATTTATTTCATTTTTTTCAAAAAACATTTATGCTAAAGTAGCTTTGCATTTATTAGCACTTATGTTTTGATTTTCAGTCTTATTTTGTCAATTTAGAAAGAGAGAAATTGTTTGTCTAATAATATTCAGTGACATTTTCAGAAAGTTCTTTGATGTTGGGCCGTGGAGATTTCTTGAGCTTTTATCCTGTAACATCGTGGACAAGATTAGATTTAAATCTGTTCAGATGAAACGAGTTTAAAACGACATTGTCACCATCAGGGACTTGAAAAGGGCGAAAAACTCATGAATATCATTCTGAGCAAATTGACTTTTGCCAGATTTCATTTGAGTAATTTACGTTAAGTTAAAACTACTTTGGTTAAGGTGATTCTCTCTGTTAGATGAATTGTCAAGAGGAATAAAAAAAGAGTAATACAAAGGGAATTCTGTTGTTTAGTATTGAGAAGTATTTAAAGTGTTGTAAATTATTTGGTACTGTTCTGCTTATTATATTGAGGGTGTCAAACCTCCAATTATTTTTAACAGGGGTAGGTTAGCCCTTTTCATTTTAATTAGTAGACTGAAGTTTAGCGTAGATATAATCTAGAATAGGTTTTTTTTTATGTTGCATTCTGACAGATGAAATCTGCTTTCAATAGATTTGTATTTTTGAGTTGCATAACTGTCATGGGAACGCAAAGGGATATACAGTTCTAGTTATTCTTTGACAACTCCAGTTCTGGTTTTATCAATTTAAATCTAGTTGCCTAATCTGGATGTTGTTTTTTTTTAAAAAGAAAAAGCTATTGGGAACATTTTTGATTGATAAAACGATTTGGTGACATTAAGTTTTAATGAGCTTTTTGAGTTAATCTTCTTACTTTTGAGAAGATGCCAATAAGTGTGAATTTCTCAGATGACAAAAATATCAATTTTAGCTCCCCACAAATTGACATATTTTTAGTAGAAGTGTTTATCAGATGGTTTGTATTTGACTTGCGAGATAAAATATAGATGATTTAACTTGTGGCTTGGTGATTTTACTTTGTAGTTTGTCTGATTGTATACTTTTTGGCTTGATAAGGGATAAAATTTAATATTATATTATGCACATTGTGGCTTTATGTGTGTCAGATGAGTTTTCCTTGTACAAGTTGTAGTTGGTCAGATGGTATGTTTTAAAAGTCCTGATGAATTTAAAGTCCTGTTGTGCCATTTGCATTTTCGCTAAATTATCAAATTTGTCACAACTTTAATACACACGATATGTATACTATCCAAAAAAAGAAACGCACATCCCATTTTTCTCCATTTTTATATGCCCACATTGAAATGAGGTCGTATATTGTCGTCGCCCCTGTGTGTCTGTCCGTCCGGTGTACACAATTGCTTGTGGACGTTCTAGGGGCAAAAGTTAATAACCGATTTAAATTTATACACAGTGTTTAAGTCATGAGGCAAAGAAGCTTTTTGATTTTTAGTGATTTCCGATAATTACTTCCAGAGTTATGGCCCTTGATCACTTTGAAAAATCTTGTGGACAGAGTTGAAGGTCTTGAGACAAACAAGTATATTGATTTTCAATGAATTTTGATAATTGAACAGCTAAATCCATAATAATAAATGTTTCGTATACTAAACGTTAGCATGGGGCAGAACTTTATAAAAACCAAACAAATTCTAATGATTTTCTGATAATAACCTAATATATGCGACAACTCTTGCTGACTGCCCGGATAATTTAGCTGCTGTGCGCGTATGTTTCGTTTCCTGGCATCTTTTATTTGATTTCGATAAATCTTACCGGTACTTGTTTTTAAGGCCATTATGCAAGGATAAAAGAAATTAATATGGTAGGATCACTAATTGTGACTGGTTATACTTTCTTCCGATGGTAGAGTGAGGGTATACCAACGATGAAATGTCACATTGCTGCATTTCTTTTTTGGACGAGTGCTTTGATTGATTTTTTAACATTTACTGCTAATTAAGACGGATAAAAGATGCTCAAGCAATATTGGTTGATGGAATGTTAATTTAATATAACTTTGTAAATGCAGAATGGAATTGACCCATTTTTATACGCCCACATTTTCATGTGGACGTATATTGTCGTCGCCCCTGTTCGTCTGTCCGTCCGTCCACAATTGTTTGTGAACAGTCTACAGGTCACAATTTTTATCCGATTTCAATGAAACTTAAAATATAGGTTTATCACCCTAAGATCTCGGTTCCTTTCGATATTGGCATGTATCGGACTGTAACTTCATGGGTTATAGCCCCTGATTGTACAGAAAATCACGTTTTTATACGCCCACATTTTTATGTGGACGTATATTGTCGTCGCCCCTGTCCGTCCGTCCACAATTTGTTTGTGGACTCTCTACAGGTCACAATTCTTATCCGATTTTGACGAAACTTGAAATATAGGTTTATCCTCAAAAGATCTCGGCTGCTTTCGATATTGGCATGTATCGGATGAAAACTTCATGGATTATGGCCCCTGATTGTACGAAAAATCACGTTTTTAGCTTGTGGACCCTATAGAGGTCACAATTTTGAACCGATTTTGATGAAACTTGACATGCATGTTTATAACCCAAAGATCTTGGTTCCTTTCGATATTTGCGCCTATCGGAATGTAATTTCCTGAATTATGGCCCCTGGTTGTCCGAAAAATCACCCTTTTTAGCTTGTCGTCCCTCTGGAAGTCACAATTATTATCCTATTTAAAAAACCGTTTGATTATATCACAGTTACACCCTAAGGAAGGTTGAGTTCGAATTTCGGGAAAATTGGACGAAAATTGCCATACAAAATGGCCGCCGTTTGTACGCGAATACTGTTAAAAAATGGTATATCAAGGTTGTGGACCCTGTAGAAGTCACATTTTTTATTTCGATTTTGATGAAACTTGTAATTCATGGTTATAACCCAAAGATCTTGGTTCCTTTCGATATTTGCGCATATCGGAACGTAACTTCCTGAATTATGGCCCCTGATTATACGCAAAATCGCCTTATTTTAGCTTGTGGTCTCTCTGGTGGTCACAATTATTATCCGATTTAATAGAACGGTTGATTATATTACCGTTACACCGTAAGGAAGGTTGAGTTGGAATTTCGGGAAAATCGGAATAAAATTGCCATACAAAATGGCCGCCGTTTGTACGCGACTACTGTTAAAAAATTGTATATCATGGTTGTGGACCCTGTAGAGGTGACAATTTTAATTCGATTTTGATGAAACTTGAAATGCATGGTTATAACCCAAAGATCTTGGTTCCTTTCGTTATTTGCGCATATCGGATCGTAACTTCCTGAATTATGGACCCTGATTGTCCGAAAAATCTCCTATGGTCCCTCTGGAGGTCGCAATTATTATCCGATTTGAAAAAACGTTTGACTCTACACCGTTACACCCTACGGAAGGTTGAGTTTGAATTTCGTGAAAATTGGACCATAATTGCCAGAAAAAATGGCCGCCGTTTGTACGCGAACAGTGTAAAAATATGGTATGTCAAAGTTGTGGACCCTGTAGAGGTGACAATTTTAAATCGATTTTGATGAAACCTGAAATGCTTGTTTATAACCTAAAGATCTTTATTCTTTTCGATATTTGCGCATATCAAATTGTAACTTAATGAATTATGGCCTTTGATTGCAGGAAAAATCACTTTCGGTATTGCTTGTTCTCTGTCTATCTCTCGAACAATTATTATCTGATTTATTTCGTGAAAATCGTAACAAAATTGCCGGACGAAATGGTCACCGTTTGTACGCAAATAGTGTAAAAATATTGTATATCATGGTTGTGGATTCTCTACAGGTCACAATTCTTATCTGATTTTGACGAAAAGTCAAAGTTTCTAGGTTGTGTACCGTCACACCATAATCATTGTCGGCTTCGAATTTCATGAGTATCAGACTGGAACTGACAAACAAAATGGCTGCTCCCAATACAGTATGAAATACAGGACTTAATGATGTAGGAAAAATCACTTTCGATATTGCTTGTTCTCTATCCATCTCTCAAAAATGTGGGCGTATCCTGCCTGGCAGTGCCAGCCTATCTTTTATCTTGTGAACAGTGTAGAGGTCACAATTTTGAACCGATTTGGATGAAACTTGAAATGCGTATTTATAACCCAAAGATCTTGGTTCCTTTCGATATTTGCGCCAATCGGATCGTAACTTCCTGAATTATGGCCCCCGATTGTCCGAAAAATCGCCCTTTTTAGCTTGTGGTCCCTCTGGAGGTCAAAATTGTTATCGGATTTAAAAAAACGTTTGATTGTATCACCGTTCCATGGTTATGAAGGTTGAGTTTGAATTTCGTGAAAATCGGACCAAAATTGACGGACAAAATGGCCGCCGTTTGTACGCGAATAGTGTGAAAATATGTTATATCAAGGTTGTGGACCTTATAGAGGTCACAATTTTGAACCGATTTTGATGAAACTTGACATGTATGTTTATAACCCAAAGATCTTGGTTCCTTTCGATATTTGCGCCCATCGGGTCATTACTTCCTGAATTATGTCCCCTGATTGTACGAAAAATCACCCTTTTTAGCTTGTGGTCCCTCTGGAGGTCACAATTATTATCTGATTTAAAAAAAAATGTTTGATTATAAAAACCAAACAATTCTAATGATTTTCTGATAATTCCTTCTGACAACTCTTGTTGACTGCCCGGACGATTTGGCTGCTGTGTGGGCGTATGTTTTGTTGGACTATTTTTGGACTAATATTGTAATTTGCAAGGGATTCTTATAGCAATAAATGGTGCATCAGACCTTTTATATAGATAAGAGATGTTTGTCATATTAGTATTACTCGTAGTTTGCCAAATGGTGTGCCTATTGACTTATGTAATCAGGGCTCGAAATTTGTTTTTTCGATCGAAGTGCAACCTTGATCGTAGGCCAAAAAATTTGTACTAAATTTTTAGATAATGTAGCCGTGGTTCTGAATGAAGAAAAACCGTTGATAGGCCGATGTGTGTGGAGGAACCAAAATAAAATGAGCACAAGTCGACTCAAAGCATTGCGTACGTGAGCGCGACAAATACCAACATGGCGGATAATTCGTTGTCGATTCGCGTGCAAAAACTATGGAAAAATGAATTGTCTCAAGTAAGGCTAAAGAGCTTGTTATCATAAATTGTTCATTGAGATTGGATTGAGACTTTGAAATATAAATATAAAGTGACCGATGTAGGCTATTGTAACGAAGGATTAAGTCATGGAAAACATCTGAGTCGACTCCTCATGATCAGTCCCCTACGCACGCACGAAAAATAGACGAAGAGAACGATACTTGATAGTGCTTTTTGGCATATCTTATCAATACTATCGATTTGTATTGATATTTTACGAAGCTCTACTGATGATATAGTAATACTTTCAACTCCTAATAAAAATGCTGATTTTTTAAAAATATTTTTTAGAATAAAAAATCGTACTAAAAACGGTACGATAAGAGTTTTATCCCCATCCCCCTAAACTGTAAGGATGGATTATTTTTGTAAAAGTAATAAATAACAACCTGTATTAACCATTTGACTGAGAAAAAAGATCTACAATAAACAGATTTATAACGTAATATTACATATTAAGCTGATAATAGAATAATTTATGACTTGACCTTGGATTTTTAATATACGTAATATGAGACGGTTTATATTATTAACTAGACGAACAAAAAACAACTATCGCAAAACATCGTATGGTTTTGACTTTTAAACACGTAATCCAGTCTTGATTACGATCGTGAAAATAAGATTGTTTCGATATTATCAATCGACACTTCAATGCCGATTATCGATAGTAAGAATAACTATCGATACCCAGCTCTAATCGGCGGGCCATACATGGCCGTGGATAATTGAAAATTGTCCACGAATATGCGGCCAAATTCTAAAATTCGGAGGCTGTGGCCGCCTGCAGTGTAGAGCCCTGTATGTAATTATATATGGATGAAGTGATCATTGGCCTGCAGTTTTGTTACATAAGAATTGCTTTTTTAAGGTTGCCAAATGGTATGCTTTTGATTGGTTCTGTAATAAATAGACATTCAATTTGTCGAGGCTTAATGTTTGTCTGATGGGTGTTCCCTACACAAGTCTATGGGATATCACAATATAGTGTTGACCTGATCACACCTTGTCAGACATTTTATATTGAGGTTTGTCTGTGTTATTAGCAACAAATTATCAGAGAAATGATGGGGAAAGAACTGTATGTGATAGGTCCGGATAACTATAGAGTGTGAGACAACAAAATATCCTTAAAAGCTATCTATGTGTCATACTGACATTAAGACATTTCAAGTTTTAAAGGGGGCTTATAATGAATGATTTTTTGTACATATATCTCTAAATTAATTTGACAAGAGAGAATTATCCTTGTTTAAGATTTGTCAACTATGTGAATTCTGCAAATGATATAAAAAAGTATTGGGTGTTTTGGATAGAGGAAGAATTCCTCTTGCATCTAGGGCTTATCACTACTAATAGCTAGGGTGTTGAACATGAATCAAAGAACAAAATTATTTCAGCAATGAGCAAGTAAATAAATAATACATGCCAAACATTTATGGAATGATTCTAGGTTTATTCATATTATGTTACAAATAATATTTTAGGTAAATGGTCATGCTTACAAAACGGCTGCTAAAAGATTACAGCATCTTTTTACAATTTCCCAAT
The DNA here is from genome assembly GCA_036850965.1 of Patella caerulea. Taxonomy (NCBI): domain Eukaryota; kingdom Metazoa; phylum Mollusca; class Gastropoda; family Patellidae; genus Patella; species Patella caerulea. The sequence continues at coordinate 38,531,264 of JAZGQO010000001.1, read as the reverse complement.
CTGATGGCAAACAGGTGGACAATTTTGCATGGAACAAACATAATTATTGGAAGAAAGTTATGAGCTGATTCAATATTGAATCTGGATTGTTTTGACAAGATTTTGTGCTTTATTTACGTTTAGTCATCCGGCGCTGTGTAATGACTGGTTGTGTAATTTCTATAACTGGAAGGATCATCTCTTGATTGGCTATTCAGTCATATTCAAATAAAATATTACATGCTAACAGTATATGTAAACAACATGAGGCACGTCAATTGCTTTTACTACTCTCTTGTGAATCTAGTCTGAACAACTCTTCTAGAACTCTTAAAAAAGGAGAAATGTTAATTTATCATGAAGATTTACATTACTGGTATATAATAAACTGAATTGTTTTGTACATATAGGACAGCTTTACATTGGAGACCGGAAAGAGATCATCATTACTAAATTTTTGTTAATGTGCTATAGATAATTACTGTAGGAATAATTCAGGTTGATAAAGGGGGGGGGATATAATGTAATTCTGATTAAAATCAGATATATTTGCAAATTTTTGATATTTTATATTTATAATATTTCGTTAGATGTGGTTACTGAACATTTGTGAAACTTTACCATTTAACCCTGTTATTACTTGTGTAAACTGTCAATCAGGGTTCTTACTTCATTTTGAAATGAACCGGCCACAGGTCGCCCTAACAGATAGTCGTCTTTATGCATATTCTATTCACGACCATAATTGCATATCGTATTAAGAATAATATTACCTTAAACCCTGAATATAAACCATTAATAAACAAAACCTTTGTTTTAATAGCATACTTGTATTCATAAGTCGATATATTCACACTTTTACAGTCAAATTTCAGTACTTTGCAAAATGCATATTCCTAGTCCTACTTTTGCTTTCATTGTTTCGTCCAACCAAACGGAAGTTATAATTTAATAATAAAAAAAAATACGAGTAAATACAAATATGTTTTTTAAAACTATTTTTATTCTTAATCACTGGTAATATATAAAAACAACAAAATATATAAGCACATATCAATAGTATAACAAGTTAACAACGTAGCACAAATTTATTTCCGTGTATAGTCGGAAAGATGCCGATCACGTGACCAATTGTCCGATTCAGATTAATTTATTTTTAGTGTCACCTGCATACAGTCGCCGGGATCTGTAAACAATTATGTGGATCGAAGGGAGATAGAGGGGGGGGCCTTCTAAACTTATCCGCATCAAGTTATCTAAAGTTTCTACGTTTAGACGGCACCTAAGCTTAGTTTTGATAACGTTCTGCTTAGAAAAACCCCTCTCACACTCGACACTACTAACTGGTAGCGTCCTCCCTATTTCCATCAGTTTTATTACATTTGGAAATTGTTCTTTCATGGAATTGTTATGACAGCTCACCAGTAATTCGGAATTAATAACTTAGTTAGACAAAACATTTTCTGTGAATTTTTGTCAAACGAAAGCCATTTGAAAGTAGTTAACCATTCGGATTTAAAATATCTTCCTGACTTCGACTTTGGTTGACCTATATTGGGCGTGGGGGGGATCTGCAGCTTTTGGAATTTCCAATGACGACGTGCATGCTTGAAGTTCAAGGTCAGCGCCGCCATCACTATCTTCGGCTATATCTCGTTTATGTTTTCTATTGTCATTCTGCGAGGTGTTCAAGTACTTCAACATTGTGTTAGATATAAATGATTGAACCGACATTGGATTATATACATTCTTTTACTTGGCATGATTAACTCAACTAAATTGTTTATTTAGGAAACAAGCCGATAAGGATTGAAGCTGAAGGTAATCAGATTGTATTGACGGACTCTGTGATGGGTTTCTTAATCGACGAGTAATAATTAACTCTTTGTAATCGGCCGTGATGGGTTTCTTAATCGACGAGTAATAATTAACTCTTTGTAATCGTCCGAAAGTTGATTGATTAATGATACCATAGTGGCCGATTCATGATAACTAAGTCTTTGTGAATCGGCCGACGTAGATTGATATATGATACCATAGTGGCCGATTCATTGTTTTATCAATCGGCTAGATTAAAGATCAATCGGCTAAAGCCGACAAAAAACAGCCAAATAAGATCCCTGCTGTCAATCCAAACTTTTCGGATCACATCAAGACTTTCTCCACTGGTTTACAGTAATTTTATATACTCTCTTCAGAGTTGTGCTGTAAACAAACTGTTAGATAATACATCTTGTATGTGCTGTAGATAATCAGAACCATATGAAATTTATATGTGTCATTTATATTATTAAACAGAAGAATACTATTGAATTTCAGCAGTTTCTGTTTATTACGGCTAGAGTTACGACCCTTGTTTCACTTTGTTGTACCTTTTGAACGAGCTATTATCTTAAGTTATCTGCCGATCTTTATGAAATTTATATGCATCATTTAAATTAGTAAAAGGAAGAATCCTGTTGAATTTTAGCAATTTCCGTTTATTATTTCTAGAGTTGTGGCCAGGGTTCTTAATCCATTTTAAAATGAACATGACAGAATTGGGTCAAATGAGTCCCGGTAGAAAATGGGGTTTAAAATTATGATATTCCATTCCGTTTAATATTACCAGAGTCTTTGATATTATTTGTTATGAGGAATATCGTATTCTAATGTATGTAATTACCACAAAAATACTGAATCACGTACCAGCTTGAAATTCATGTCAATAATATTCTTGAATCAATTAGTGTCTTTGTTTTTATACGCCCACATGGAAATGTGGTCGTATATTGCCATCGCCCCCGTCCGTCCGTCTGTCGGTCCGTCCGTCCATCGTCCACAAATTCTTGTGAACGCTCTAGAGGCTAAAGTTAATATACGATTGACTTGAAATTTATACACGGTGTTTAAGGTCGTGAGACGAAGAAGCCTATTGACTTTCAGCGATATCCGACAATTACTACCAGAGTTATGACCCTTGATCACTTGGAAAAATCTTGTGAACGCTCTAGAGGCTATAGTTAATATCCGATTGACTTTAAATTTATACACAGTGTTTAAGGTCAGGAGATGAAGAAGCCTATTGATTTTCGGTGATATCTGATAATTACAGCCAGAGTTATGACCCTTGATCACTTTGAAAAATCTTGTGAACGCTTGAGAGGCTAAAGTTAATATCCGATTGACTTTAAATTTATACACAGTGTTTAAGGTCATGAGACGAAGAAGCCTATTGATTTTCGGTGATATCCGATAATTACTACCAGAGTTATGACCCTTTGAAAAGGTGTTTAAGGTCGTGAGACGAAGAAGCCTATTGACTTTCAGCGATATCCGATAATTACTACCAGAGTTATGACCCTTGATCACTTTGAAAAATCTTGTGAACACTCTAGAGGCTATAGTTAATATCCGATTGACTTTAAATTTATACACAGTGTTTAAGGTCATGAGACGAAGAAGCCTTTTGCTTTTCGGTGATATCTGATAATTACTGCCAGAGTTATGACCCTTGATCACTTTGAAAAATCTTGTGAACGCTTTAGAGGCTAAAGTTAATATCCGATTGACTTTAAATTTATACACAGTGTTTAAGGTCATGAAACGAAGAAGCCTATTGATTTTCGGTGATATCCGATAATTACTACCAGAGTTATGACCCTTGATCACTTTGAAAAATCTTGTGAACGCTCTAGAGGCAAAAGTTAATATCCGATTGACTTTAGTTTAAATTTATACACAGTGTGTAAGGCCATGATAAGAAGAAGCCGGTTGATTTTCAGCAATATCCGATAATTCCTGCCCGAGTTATGACCCTTGATCACTTTGAAAAATCTTGTGAATGCTCTAGAGGCTAAAGTTAATATCCGATTGAATTTAAATTTATACACGGTGTTTAAAGTCATGATACAAAGAAGCCTATTGATTTTCAGCAATATCCAATAATTACTGCCAGAGTTATGACCCTTGATCACTTTGAAAAATCTAAAGTTAATATCCGATTGACTTTAAATTTATACACACTATTTACGGTCATGATACGAATAATCCTATTTGATTTTCACTGATAATTTCTGATAATTTCTGGCAGTTGATCACTTTGACAAAGGCCTTGAGACAAACCATCAAAACTATTCTAATCCTTTCTGATAATTATTTAATGGGCTATTACTCGTAATAAGATTATCATGTGTTGTAAATGTTCTCCTTACTGATAAAAGAAACAATATGCGACAACCCTTGTTGACTGCCCGGACGACTTAGCTGTTGTGGGCGTATGTTTCGTTGTCTGGCAACCTATCTTTTCGATGGATATAAGCTGATACAGCACCATGGTATTTCTCCATAACACAATTTGTAGTTTTTGTCTATCACGTAAATTGCAAATGTTTTTATTCATTCGTCAATGATTGATCGTGTGACAACCATTATTGTCGTGAGTGCCCAACCAATGTCACACAGCATTATGTGGCGCCCATACTGATATGGAGACATTGGTCCAATGGGAAGGGTGCATTTGGCGCCCGTTGAGGGAGACGATTTTGCCTTACTGTGCGAAGGGTGCCTTTGGCGCTCATTGGGGGCACTAACATTTTCCAGCGGGGGCAGCTGCCCCCTTGATCTCCTGTTAGCTACGGGCCAGTCTAATGCCAAAAGATATCATCTGATCTGTATGAAATTGGTATGCCTCATTTAGATTAGTGAAACAACAAAGAGTTCTGACCCGTGTTTTACTTAATGAACCTTGTAAACGTTCAAATGACAAAAGTTATCATCCGATTTGTATGAAATTTATATGCATTATTTAATTTAGTCAAACCAAAAGCCTGTCATATTTCAAAATTTTTGATAGATTACTACGAAAATTAAGGTCCTTGTTTCAGTTAATGTAGAACTTTGTGAACCCTCAAACGACAAAAATTATAATCTGGGCCCGGTTGCTGAAAGCTCCATTATCTTTTAACGATCAGTTAACTCCATGTTGACGGATCGTTAACTTGAACAGAGAGAAAGACTGTTGCTGGAAGTCCTGTTAACTTTAATGTGTCATTTACTTCTATGAAGTTATTATACATGTATACTATTCAAAAAGATAGGTTGCCAGGCAACGAAACATACGGCCACAGCAGCTAAATCGTCCGGGCAGTAAACAAGGGTTGTCGCATATTTTTACTTTTTTTGGTAATGAAACATTTGTAATACACTAAAATCTGATTAAGAGTAACAACTCATTATGTAATTATCTGAAAATCATTAGAATTTGTTTGCTTTTTATACGCCCACATAGAAATGTGGACATATATTGCCGTTGCCCCCGTCCGTCCGTCCGTCGGTCGGTCCGTCCGTCCGTCCGTCGGTCCGTCCGTCCGTCCGTCCATCGTCCACAATTTCTTGTGAACGCACTAGAGGCCAGGGTTAATATCAGATTAACTTTAAATTTATACACAGTGTTTAAGGTCATGAGACGAAGAAGCCTATTGATTTTCAGCAATATCCGATAATTACTGCCAGAGTTATGACCCTTGATCACTTTGAAAAATCTTGTGAACGCTCTAGAGGCTAAAGTTAATATCCGATTGACCTTAAATTTATACACAGTGTTTAAGGTCATGAGACGAAGAAGCCTATTGATTTTCAGCAATATCCGATAATTACTGCCAGAGTTATGACCCTTGATCACTTTGAAATATCTTGTGAACGCTCTAGAGGCTAAAGACAATATCCGATCGACCTTAAATTTATACACAGTGTTTAAGGTCATGAGACGAAGAAGCCTATTGATTTTCAGCGATATCCGATAATTACTGCCAGAGTTATGACCCTTGATCACTTTGAAAAATCTTGTGAACGCTCTAGAGGCTAAAGTTAATATTGGATTGACTTTAAATTTAAACACAGTGTTCAAGGTCATAATACGAAGAAGCCTATTGATTTTCAGCAATATCCGATAATTACTGCCAGAGTTATGACCCTTGATCACTTTGAAATATCTTGTGAATGCTCTAGAGGACTAAAGATTATATCTGATCGACCTTAAATTTATACACAGTGTTTAAGGTCATGAGACGAAGAAGCCTATTGATTTTCAGCGATATCCGATAATTACTGAAAGAGTTATGACCCTTGATCACTTTGAAAAATCTTGTGAACGCTCTAGAGGCTAAAGTTAATATTGGATTGACTTTAAATTTAAACACAGTGTTCATGGTCATAATACGAAGAAGCCTATTGATTTTCAGCAATATCCGATAATTACTGCCAGAGTTATGACTCTTGATCACTTTGAAAAATCTTGTGAATGCTCGAGAGGCTAAAGTTAATATCCGATTGACTTTAAATTTATACACAGTGTTTAAGGTCATAAGACGAAGAAGCCTATTGATTTTCACGGATTTCCGATAATTAATGCCAGAGTTATGGCCCTTGATCACTTCAAAAAATCTTGTGGATGCTCTAGAGGACAAAGATGATGTCCGATTGACATCAAATTTATACACAGTGTTTAAGGTCATGAGACGAAGAACCCTATTGATTTTCAGCGATTTCTGATAATTAGTGCCAGAGTTGTGTCCCTTGATCACTTCAAAAATTCTTGTGGATGCTCTAGAGGCCAAAGTTAATATCTGATTGACTTTAAATTTACACACACTGTTTAAGGTCATGAGACAAAGAAGCCTACTGATTTTCAGCGATTTCAAATAATTACTTTCAGAGTTATCTCCCTTGATCACTTCAAAAAACCTTGTGACGCTATAGATGCCAAACTTATCATCCGATTGACTTCAGATTGATACACAGAGTTTAAGGTGTTGAAACGAATAAGTATTTTGATTTTCAATGAATTTTGATAACTGAACAGCTAAATCTATGATGTTAAATATTTCCTATACTAATTGTTAGCGTGGGGCAAAACTTTATAAAAAGCAAACAAATTCTAATGATTTTCAGATAATTACAAAATGAGTTGTTACTCTTAATCAGATTTTAGTGTATAACAAATGTTTCATTCCCAAAAAAACTAAAAATATGCGACAACCCTTGTTGACTGCTCGGACGATTTAGCTGCTGTGGGCGTATGTTTCGTTGCCTGGCAACCTATCTTTATAAAAGTTTTGCCCCACGCTAACAATTAGTATAGGAAACATTTAATATCATGGATTTAGCAGTTCAGTTATCAAAATTCATTGAAAATCAAAATACTTGTTCGTTTCAACACCTTGAACTCTGTGTATCAATCTGAAGTCAATCGGATGATAAGTTTGGCCTCTATAGCATCACAAGCTTTTTTGAAATGATGAAGGGAGACAACTCTGGAAGTAATTATTTGAAATCGCTTAAAATCAAAAGGCTTCTTCGCCTCATGACCTTAAACAGTGTGTGTGTATTTAAAGTCAATCGGGTGTTAACTTTGGCCTCTAGAGCGTCCACAGAATTTTTTGATGTGATCAAGGGCCATAACTCTGGCAGTAATTAATCAAGGGCCACAACTCTGGCACTTATTATTAGAAATCGCCGAAAATCAATAGGATTCTTCATCTCATGACCTTAAACACTGTGTATAAATTTAAAGTCAATCGGATATTAACTTTGGCCTCTAGAGCATCCACAAGATTTTTTTAAAGTGATCAAGGGCCATAACTCTGGCACTAATTATCTGAAATTTCTGAAAATCAATAGGCTTCTTTGTCTTATGACCTTAAACACTGTGTATAAATTTAAAGTCAATCGGATATTAACTTTGGCCTTTAGAGCATCCACAAGATTTTTTTAAGTGATCAAGGGCCATAACTCTGGCACTAATTATTGGAAATTGCTGAAAATCAATAGGCTTCTTTGCCTTATGACCTTTAACATTGTGTATAAATTTAAAGCCAATCGGATATTAACTTTGGCCTGAAGAGCGTCCACAAGATATTTTTTAAGTGTTCAAGGACCATAACTCTGGCAGTAATTATCGGAAATCGCTGAAAATCAATAGGCTTCTTCCTCTTATGACCTTAAACACTGTGTATAAATTTGAAGTCAATCGGGTATTAACTTTGGCCTTTAGAGCGTCCACAAGATTTTTTGAAGTGATCAAGGGCCATAACTCTGGCACTAATTATCGGAAATCTCTGAAAACCAACAGGCTTCTTCGTTTCATGACCTTAAACACTGTGTATAAATTTAAAGCCAATCGGATATTAACTTTAGCCTCTAGAGTGTCCACAAGATTTTTTGAAGTGATCAAGGGCCATAACTCTGGTAGTTATTATCGGAAATCGCTGAAAAACAATAGGCTTCTTCGTCTCATGACCTTAAACACTGTGTATAAATTTAAAGTCAATCGGATATTAACTTAAGCCTCTAGAGTGTCCACAAGCAATTGTGGACGCCGGACGGACGGACGCCGGCCGGCCGGACGGACGGACGGGGGCGACGACAATATACGACCACATTTCAATGTGGGCGTATAAAAAGTAGGGGATATTTGATTTTGGGGGCATAATACTAAAATATGCAAATGACTTCGAAAAAAGTCACTATAGAACCTAACAGAAGAAACATTTCCAGTTACATGTGATGCCCAAACGCACCAATAGCTACCGCATGGAATGCAGGTGATGCTTGGGATCATCATGGGGGTCCAACCCAAGATTTGCACGACTCTGACTTTGAATGTTACAGTCATTGTGGCATTGAATTCCAGTGTGGAAACATCAGTTTAATTGTTTTAGTGACCAGAAAACCAATTTTGATATGCGTCGGCTTACCCAAAATGAAAGGTTACGTGCCCGTGGCATGCTACAGATCGGCACAACACAGGCGGTTGTGGCGCGGACGATGAATGTTTCTCAGTCTGTCATAAGCAGGCTATGGTCCAGATACCGTGATACACAATCTGTACAGGACAGACCACGCCCAGGTCGACCAAGGGCGACAACTCAAGCCAAGGATCGATTTATCCGTACCTTGGCCTTGAGAAATCGTGTCATCACAGCATATCAGATCAGCGCTCGTCTTCAAACAGACACTGGTGTGAGAGTGAGTGGCCAGACGATTCGGAATCGACTGCATAGGGGTCACCTTCGCGCCCGACGTCCTCGCGTGATACCTTGTTTGAGAGATCATCAGATTCAGGCAAGACGTCGTTGGTGTAGGGATCTTCAACAGTGGGATAATCGACGCTGGAGCAATGTGATGTTTTCAGATGAGTCAAGGTTGACTGTTGATTTTTTGGACAGACGTAGGAGGATGTGGCGTTGTCGAAACGAGCGCTTCCAAGACGTTAACGTCATCAGACATGATCGATTTGGGGGTGGTTCTGTTATGGTGTGGGGAGGCATCACTGTTGCTGGAAGAACGGTTTTACATGTTGTTCCAGGGCGTGTTACAGGCCAGTACTACCGGGACAACATCTTGGCAGTTCATGTTGTGCTGTTCGCACGACGTCATGGCCGCCGTTTCATCTTCCAGGATGACAACGCAAGATGTCACAGGGCCAGGATCGTTACAGGTTACCTCCAACAAGGTTACCTTGGCCAGCACTGAGTCCCGACCTCTCCCCATCGAGCATGTCTGGGGACGTTACGTTAACGTCAACAACGTCCTGCCAATGTCCAAGAACTTGCTGCTGCGTTGCAACAGGAATGGGACAATCTGGACCAAAATGACCTTAGACGTCTCATTAGGAGTATGCCACGTCGGATCAATGCTTGTTTGGCAAACAGAGGAGGATTTACCCGTTACTGACTTTGTTGTGATGCTGTGGTAACTTTGCTGTTTGACCCCGGGTATCATTTTACCCTTATAATGGTCAGTCTGTGCCTTACTTAGTCTAACGATCATTTGGAATAAATCGATGAATGTGAACTTCATTTCATTTTGTCATTTGTTTCTTCGTCAGTTTCATTAGGTGACTTTAATAACACTTAAAAATCAAATATCCCCTACTTTTTATACGCCCACATTGAAATGTGGTCGTATATTGTCGTCGCCCCCGTCCGTTCGTCGGTCCGGCGTCCACAATTGCTTGTGGACGCTCTAGAGGCTAAAGTTAATATCCGATTGACTTTAAATTTATACACAGTGTTTAAGGTCATGAGACGAAGAAGCCTATTGTTTTTCAGCGATTTCCGATAATAACTACCAGAGTTATGGCCCTTGACGACTTCAAAAAATCTTGTGGACGCTCTAGAGGCCAAAGTTAATATCCGATTGGCTTTAAATTTATACACAGTGTTTAAGGTCATAAGACGAAGAAGCCTATTGATTTTCAGCGATTTCCAATAATTAGTGCCAGAGTTATGGCCCTTGATCACTTCAAAAAATCTTGTGGACGCTCTAAAAACCAAAGTTAATATCCGATTGACTTTAAATTTATACACAGTGTTTAAGGTCATAAGACGAAGAAGCCTATTGATTTTCAGCGATTTCCAATTATTAGTGCCAGAGTTATTGCCCTTGATCACTTCAAAAAATCTTGTGAACGCCCTAGAAGCCACAGTTAATATCTGATTGACTTTAAATTTATACACAGTGTTTAAGGTCATTAGACGAAGAAGCTTATTGATTTTCAGCAATTTCCGATAGTTAGTGCCAGAGTTATGGCCCTTGATCACTTCAGAAAATCTTGTGGACGCTCTGAAAGCCAAAGTTAATATCCGATTGACTTTAAATTTATACACAATGTTTAAGGTCATAAGATGAAGAAGCCTATTGATTTTTAGCGATTTTGAATAATTAGTGCCAGAGTTATCTCCCTTGATCACTTCAAAAAATCTTGTGGACGCTCTAAAAGCCAAAGTTAATATCCGATTGACTTGAAATTTATACACAGTGTTTAAGGTCATAAGATGAAGAATCCTATTGATTTGCATCAATTTCTGATAATTAGTGCCAGAGTTATGGCCCTTGATCACATCAAAAAATCCTGTGGACACTCTAGAGGCCAAAGTTAATATCCGATTGACTTTAAATTTACACACACTGTTTAAGGTCCTGAGAGGAAGAAGCCTACTGATTTTCATCAATTTCAAATAATTACTTCCAGAGTTATCTCCCTTGATCACTTCATAAAACCTTGTTTCGCTGTAGATGCCAAACTTATCATCCGATTGACTTCAGATTGATACAGAGAGTTTAAGGTGTTGAAACGAACAAGTATTTTGATTTTCAATGAATTTTGATAACTGAACAGCTAAATCCATGATATTAAATGTTTCCTATACTAATTGTTAGCGTGGGGCAAAACTTTATAAAAAGCAAACAAATTCTCATGATTTTCTGATAATTACATAATGAGTTGTTACTCAGATTTTAGTGTATTACAAATGTTTCATTACCAAAAAAAAGGAAAAATATGCGACAACCCTTGTTGACTGCCCGGACGATTTAGCTGCTGTGGGCGTATGTTTCGTTGCCTGGCAACCTATCTTTTTGAATAGTATACATTGAATTTAAAAATTTAAAATTCAGCCAATGAACAAACAGTCTTCTCTTGGATTAACTTTAATGAATCCGTTAGCTAACGGATAATGAAATTGACTTTCCAGCACGGATCTTAATCGGCTGTTTTTTGGCGGCTTTAGCCGATTGATCTTTAATCTAGCCGGTTTGTAAAACAATGAACCGGCCACTATGGTATCATTAATCAATCAACTTTCGGCCGATAACAAAGAGTTAATTATTACTCGTCAATTAAGAAACCCATCAAAGAATCAGTCAATACAATATGAATACCTTCAGCTTCAATCCGTATCGCCTCATTTCCTAAATAAACAACTTAATTAGTTGAGTCAATCAAGTAAAAGAATGTATATATAATCCAATGTCGGTTCATTCATTTCTATCTAACACAATGTTGAAGTCAGCTACTTGAACACCTCACAGAATGACAATAGAAAACGTAAGCGAGTTTTAGCCGACGATAGTGATGGCTGCATTGACCTTGAAATTCAAGCATGCACGTCGTCATTGGAAGTTCCAAAAGTCGGACAAACTCCCACGTCCAATATAGGTCAACCAAAATCGAAGTCTGTGAGATATTTTAATACCGAATGGTTAACTACTTTCAAATGGCTTTCGTTTGACAAAATTTCACAGAAAATGTTTTGTCTCGTAGTCGTAAGTTCTTAATTTAGTCTCCTTTTTTAAGTCACGTAATAACCTTCTGATCTCATACAGTAATAATTATTATTATTATGTTAGCGTTGAGTAAATCTGGTAATAACCTACTGACCCGTATATAATTATTATGTCAAGTAATAGCCTATCATGGTAATAGGCCACGTGACTTTTCGCACGTCGGCTTATTTCCGAGTTCCGACTATACACAGAAACTAATTTGTGCTAATTTATTATTATTGATATGTGCTTACATTCTTTTTATTTTTATATATTGACAAGTGATCACTTTAATACAATTGTAAAAAAAAAACATATTTATATTTACTGGTAGTTTTTCTTTTTACTAAATTATAACTTCCGTTTGGTTGGATGAAAGCGAAAGTAGGAATATGCATTATGCAAGTTGCTGAAATTTGACTATCAATTTCGATATTATTATCGATGTATGAATACAAGTATGCAATTACAACAAAGGTTTTGTTTATTCGAAGTTTAAGCTATTATTATTCGGAATACGTTATGCAATTATTAACGTGAATAAAGTATGCATAAACCAACATGTCTGTTGTTGAAAATACGACTATCCGTTAGGCTTACCCTTGGCCGGTTCATTTCAAAATGGATTAAGAAGTAAGAACCCTGCTTTCCAGCAACAGAAATTTAACGGACCGTTAACAAATGACACATTACAAAGATGTGGATCCGTTAGAGTTTAACAGATCGTTAAAATTACTTAGTTTTGAACAACCGGCCCAAGATCTGTATGAAATTGTCTTGAAAATGCACCCAGTTACATACAAAAGAATAAATATTTAAAATATGTGACAACCCTTGTTGACTGTGCAGACAATTAAGCTGCTGTTGACGTATGTTTCGTTGCTTGGCAACCTATCTTTCTCAGACCTGGTCATGCTTTTGAACTACAGTAATTTTCATGGAAAAAGAGAAAATTTTGGTCAGAATGGACTTGGTCTGAACTAAACAAAATAGTTGCTCCAAGTCAGAGATAAATTGTGAAATGTTGGTTCTGTATTTTTCGGAATTGGACTGAACTCGTAAATTTAGTATAACTTAGTTCTGTAGCTTGTAAAAGTGATGGTGCTTGTATTATCAGTCTAATGACTGTGTGGAAAGGGAGGGAAAGGTTTATGAGATTGTTTTTTTCTCAAGACCAGGGTTGTAGAAGTTATTATAACCAGATCATTAACTTTGTGTCTTCATTTTCTTTATGGTTATGATATTTTATACTTCTAACATTTATAGGCTAAAGATATTATACCTTACACCATAAATTGTCTTAATAATGTTTTCGTTTTTTATACTCAAAATAAGGTTCTAGCCCAGGACTTACACTTCAAAATTTTCACTACCAGTCATTTTGATAACGCACGAAAACTTTTCAAAGTAAATTCATCAAAATGTGGTCGTATATTGTCGTCTCCCATGTCCGTCAGTCTGTCTGGCGTCCACAATTGCTTATGGACACTCTAGAGGCTAAAGTTGATATCTGATTGACTTTAAATTAATAAACAGTGGACGCTCTGAAGGCCAAAGTTGATATCCGATTGACTATAAATTTATACACAGTGTTTAATGTCATGAAACCAAGAAGCCTATTGATTTTCAGCGTGTCCGGATTATTCCTGCCAGAGTTATTACTGCCGGAGTTATGGCCCTTGATCACTTCAAAAAATCTTGTGGACGCTCTAAAGACCAATGTTAAAATCTGATTGACTTTAAATTTATACACAGTGTCTAAACAATGAAGCCTTTCAGCATTTTCTGTTAATTACTGCCAAAGTTATGGCCCTTGATCACTTCAAAAAATGCTCTAGAGACAAAAGTTAATATCTGATTGACATTAAATTTATACACTGTGTTTAAGGTCATGAGACGAATTTCTGATAATTTCAGCCAAAGTTATCTCCCTTGATCACGTTGAAAAATCTTATGACGCTCTAGACGCCAAACTTATCATCTGTTTGACTTCAAATTGATGCACAGAGTGTAAGGTCTTGAGACAAACAAGTATATTGAATTTTAATTACTGAACATTCATATACTAAACGTTAGCATGGGCCAGAACTTTATACAAACCAAATAATTCTAATGATTTTCTATATCACTTTGTCAGCATGGGGTACACAAAAAATTATATATTGGACTTGAGAATGAAATATTTATAGTAAGGCTTGTGATAATTATTTAAATATTCTCTTTTGGCTACTTAAATAATCGAATAGCTGAATTGGCCGTAACTGTAAGAAAAACCATTCCAGTGGCTGACACGTAATTACCACATGATCTATATAGAAAACACACTGACTTGGATAATTATGAGTTGTAATACAATAACTTCGATACGAAGATAAATATATAATATCCACGACATATATCTCCCATTTATTGGTTTTAGAACATCTCTTACAGTGTTGCGGGCTGCAGAATAGTGACGTAAATCTTAATATGAATAATTGACTGATAGCTATACATCTAGCGATACTAGCGCCCCCTAGAATATTGTTGTGTGTAAGATTTACAATGACAACAATTAGCACTGGAATACGAAATGTTCTTAATTTTTCGGTAAGCAAGTTAACTAATCTCTAGATATTATTTCCACAATTCCCACAAGGCTGTAATATCACTATGAAAAATTATAATGCAATTTTCTCCCAACACGTAATTGAGGATTTACTTATTTCTATGCTGTTTTATTTAATATGACAGTAAGTTGGATTCGACGAGCAGTACTTCATATTAATTGCCCTTTTTATACGCCCACATTGAAATGTGGTCGTATATTGTCGTCGCCCCCGTCCGTCCGTCCGTCCGTCCGTCGGTCCGGCGTCCACAATTGCTTGTGGACGCTCTAGAGGCTAAAGTTAATATCCGATTGACTTTAAATTTATACACAGTGTTTTAGGTCATGAGACGAAGAAGCCTATTTATTTTCAGCGATTTTCGATAATTAGTGCCAGAGTTATGGCCCTTGATCACTTCAAAAAATCTTTTTGACGCTCTAGAGGCCAAAGTTAATATCCGATTGCTTGTGGACGCTCTACAGGCTAAAGTTAATATCCGATTGACTTTAAATTTATACACAGTGTTTAAGGTCATGAGACGAAGAAGCCTATTTTTTTTCAGCGATTTCCGATAATAACTACCAGAGTTATGGCCCTTGATCACTTCAAAAAATCTTGTGGACGCTCTAGAGGTCTAAGTTAATATCCGATTGACTTTAAATTTATACACAGTGTTTAAGGTCATGAGACGAAGAAGCCTATTGATTTTCAGCGATTTCCGATAATTAGTGCCAGAGTTATGGCCCTTGATCACTTAAACAAATCTTGTGGACGCTCTAGAGGCCAAAGTTAATATCCAATTGACTTTAAATTTATACACAGTGTTTAAGGTCATGAGACGAAGAAGCCTATTGATTTTCAGCGAATTCCGATAATTAGTGCCAGAGTTATGGCCCTTGATCACTTCAAAAAATCTTTTGGACGCTCTAGAGGCCAAAGTTAATATCCGATTTACTTTAAATTTATACACAGTGTTTAAGGTCATGAGACGAAGAAGTGTTTTGAGTTTCAGCGATTTCCGATAATTACTGCCAGAGTTATGGCCCTTGATCACTTCAAAAAATCTTGTGGATGCTCTAGAGGCCAAAGTTAATATCCGATTGACTTCAAATTTATACATAGTGTTTACAGTCATGAGACTAAGACGTCTATCGATTTTCAATAATTGCTGCCAGAGTTATGGCCCTTGATCACTTCGAAAAAATCCTGTTGACGCTCTAGAGGCCTATTGATTTTCAGAGATTTCAAATAATTACTGCCAGAGTTATCTCCCTTGATAACTTCAAAAAATCTTCTGACGCTATAGAGGCCAAACTTATCATCCGATTGACTTTAGATTGATACACAGAGTTTAAGGTGTTGAAACGAACAAGAATTTTGATTTGCAATGAATTTTGATAACTGAACCGCTAAATCCATGATATTAAATGTTTCATGTATATACTAATTGTTAGCGTGGGGTAACACTTTGTAAAAAGCAATCAAATTCTAATGATTTTCTGATAATTACATAATGAGTTGTTACTCTCAATCAGTTTTTATACGCCCACATGGAAATGTGGTCGTATATTGCCGTCGCCCCCGTCCGTCCGTCTGTCGGTCCGTCCGTCCGTCCGTCCGTCCGTCCGTCCGTCCGTCCATCGTCCACAATTTCTTGTGAACGCTCTAGAGGCTAAAGTTAATATCCGATTGACTTGAAATTTATACACGGTGTTTAAGGTCGTGAGACGAAGAAGCCTATTGATTTTCAGCGATATCCGATAATTACTACCAGAGTTATGACCCTTGATCACTTTGAAAAATCTTGTGAACGCTCTAGAGGCTATAGTTAATATCCGATTGACTTTAAACTTATACACAGTGTTTAAGGTCATGAGACGAAGAAGCCTATTGATTTTCGGTGATATCTGATAATTACTGCCAGAGTTATGACCCTTGATCACTTTGAAAAATCTTGTGAACGCTTTAGAGGCTAAAGTTAATATCTGATTGACTCGAAATTTATACATGGTGTTTAAGGTCGTGAGGTGAAGAAGCCTATTGATTTTCAGCGATATCCGATAATTACTACCAGAGTTATGACCCTTGATCACTTTGAAAAATCTTGTGAACGCTCTAGAGGCTATAGTTAATACCCGATTGACTTTAAACTTATACACAGTGTTTAAGGTCATGAGACGAAGAAGCCTATTGATTTTCGGTGATATCTGATAATTACTGCCAGAGTTATGACCCTTGATCACTTTGAAAAATCTTGTGAACTCTTTATAGGCTAAAGTTAATATCTGATTGACTTTAAATTTATACACGGTGTTTAAGGTCGTGAGACGAAGAAGCCTATTGATTTTCAGCGATATCCGATAATTACTACCAGAGTTATGACCCTTGATCACTTTGAAAAATCTTGTGAACGCTCTAGAGGCTATAGTTAATATCCGATTGACTTTAAATTTATACAAAGTGTTTAAGGGCATGAGACGAAGAAGCCTATTGATTTTCGGTGATATCTGATAATTACTGCCAGAGTTATGACCCTTGATCACTCTGAAAAATCTTGTGAACGCTTTAGAGGCTAAAGTTAATATCTGATTGACTCGAAATTTATACATGGTGTTTAAGGTCGTGAGACGAAGAAGCCTATTGATTTTCAGCGATATCCGATAATTACTACCAAAGTTATGACCCTTGATCACTTTGAAAAATCTTGTGAACGCTTTAGAGGCTAAAGTCAATATCCGATTGACTTCAAATGTATACACGGTGTTTAAGGGCATGAGACGAAGAAGCCTGTTGCTTTTTAAGTGATATCCGATAATTACTGCCCAAGTTATGACCCTTGATCACTTTGAAAAATCTTGTGAACGCTCTAGAGGCTAAAGTTAATATCCGATTGAATTTAAATTTATACACGGTGTTTAATGTCATGATACAAAGAAGCCTATTGATTTTCAGCAATATCCGATAATTACTGCCAGAGTTATGACCCTTGATCACTTTGAAAAATCTAAAGTTTATATCCGATTGACTTTAAATTTATACACACTATTTACGGTCATGATACAAAATAGCCTATTTATTTTCAGCGATATCCGATAATTACTGGCAGAGTTATGACCCTTGATCACTTTGAAAAACCCTGTGAATGCTCTAAAGGCTAAAGTTAATATCCGATTGACTTTAAATTTGTACACAGTGTTTAGGGTCATGAGACGAAGAATCCTATTTGATTTTCAGTGATATCTGGCACTTGATCACTTTGAAATATCTTGTGGACAAAGGCCTTGAGACAAACCATCAAAACTATTCTAATCATTTCTGATAATTATTTAATGGGCTATTACTCGTAATAAGATTATCATGTGTTGTAAATGTTCTCCTTACTGATAAAAGAAACAATATGCGACAACCCTTGTTGACTGCCCGGACGACTTAGCTGTTGTGGGCGTATGTTTCGTTGCCTGGCAACCTATCTTTAGTGTATTACAAATGTTTGATGAGCGAAAAAAGTAAAAATATGCGACAACCCTTGTTGACTGCCCGGACGATTTAGCTGCTGTGGGCGTATGTTTCGTTGCCTGGCAACCTATCTTTTCGAAGATCATAACAATCTTATTTACATTGTGTGTAACTGTAATAGCGATAAATAACAACTTGTGACACGTGGACAGTACGTGATTGACTAAGGATGGACTATTTCACGCCTTTGATAAGATTCCCAAATATCAATTAACTTTTATTGTTCTACTACAAGACAATCTTCATTAATTATCAACACAATGCCCAGTATAATCTATTGACGACTATGTATACAACTCTATAAACACCAATCATGAGATTATGTGGGTTGTTTTACCTTTACATATGCATTATTCTGCACTGGCCGTTCAATGTTATAGTTACATAGTGGATGTCGACCGTAGCCATGTTGGAAAATTGGGTTTGGAAAAAAACGGCTATTTTTCTGCCTTGCAATATGACCGCTGGGTCACATCTAGTTACGGTCATTTTCCATACGGCCGACATGGAACCCATGTTCTAGCCTATTTCATACATTTTCATTGTCAGCCCTGCAGTGAAAACTAGATGTGAAAAATATGATAGGGATTTCTTGACCAGTGCTAGGGTCTGAACTCTGGTTATTCTAGTCAAGGGGCCATGCCTTAACACTTATCTTTTTTGGGGCAGATAGGTAAATTGACAAAAAAAATTATTTCATTTACTTGGCAAAATAAAGTGCCCAAAATCTAATAAAACAAAACACTAATTTTACGGGCTGGAATAACAGTAAAACTCGTTTGCAGTCGTCAATTATTCCAAAATTTTCTTGGGGGGTCTATACAAGGTCAGCTCCGCTTCTTCGTCTCTCGAAGAAAACCGGCGCCACTGTATGTAAACATGAACTTTTCTTGGGCATTTTTAGTTTTGCTTCCCAAACTTCCCGAATAAAACACTTATTTTACTCTTCCTTTAATTGAATACCACGAATTTGTACTGAGTTGACTAAGGATTAAAACATTTTGTTTGGAGTCACTCTGCTTTGTGCGACATTTTTCGGGCATCGCTTAGTATTTGTGCAGCTGCAACAGTCTGATTGTATGGTTGGAATTCGGAGTGAGATTTCGGTTACAAAATTGTTGGTTACTTTTGGAGTTACTTACACGGGCTAGAGTAGGCTAGCAGAAAATGCATTTGCGGTGGTTAAATTTTTGAAAATTTTCTCGGGGAGGGTGAGGCTTCCATACCCAGCGACAATTCATTGGTTGTTTCGAATTTGGGTAAGCAGGTAGGCTTTTTTTCACCAAATTGAAGCTGCTTTATTCACAGACTGGAATAGCAGGAAGGCACGTTTGCAGCAGTTAAATTTTCAAAAATTTTCCCCGTCTTCGTGGACTATAAACGATTCATTGATATTTGAGTCAGCCACCTTAGTTCAGCTATATTAGACCACTTTGAAGTTGCTTTGTTCACGGGTTGAAATAGCAAACGTGTTTGCAACTGTCACACATTCCAATATTTTCTTGTGGGGGGGGGGGGTGGTCTGTAAAGCCGAAAATTTTCGGGCAATTCAGGTTCAGCTCCATCTCCATAACTGTCATCGAGCCTGTACGCCTATGGTCTTTGTCTCACGAACATCCTGAGAACTCCTTTAAGACCACTATTATATTTTATGTTCAGCAATGGGTTGGCATAATTCACAACCTGGGTGGAACTGTGTAATGTAAAGTAACATAACTTTTAAAAAGTTCTCCAAAACATTAATGCTACTTTAAAGTTGGAGAAAGTATCAAGAGATAGAAAAAAAGGTTTAGGAAAAAATGAAGGAAATGATAATGTGAATACTCATACCATATACCCGGTACTCGGAATGCTCTCTTAGAATTAGATTACCTTTCTGACAATTATTCAAACCTTTGTTGCATCAAATCTAATTATGACGTGTAACATACCACTGTTTGATATAAAGTTTTTCCATTCATTCACTTTACATGATTAATAACAGAGAATGGAACCTAATTATAATTTACATAATGATTATTCATTGAATAGGTGAAGGGCTGATTGATTGTGGGAATTCTTAAGATGAGGTTAAGGAAGGCAATAGGAAGACATTTTCTCATATTACCAAAATTAATTATATTTGCTTTAGT
The DNA here is from genome assembly GCA_036850965.1 of Patella caerulea. NCBI lineage: Eukaryota > Metazoa > Mollusca > Gastropoda > Patellidae > Patella > Patella caerulea. Next base: position 38,510,962 of record JAZGQO010000001.1, on the reverse strand, counting down.
ACTTTAAAAGAGTGATATGTGTCAGTCCACAACTTGTGAAATATAATAGGTCTAAGAATAAAAGCGATGAATTACATTTAATCTAGATTTCAGGAAGTCTTTGAACTCTATTAACTTCTGCTAGTCTCTGGAATAATACCCCGGCTAGTGACTAACAGTAACTGTTTAATAGTTGTTAATGCAAAAAAAAGATTACTAAATTAAAAGTCCTCATTGTAACACAGACATCTAAATTTAGAACTGATAGGACTTTTGGGTTTTACTTGATGGAACCTGTCAAAGGGTCACTTTGTTAATGGTTTTAGGGGTAGTATATCATTTCCAGAAATTCTTAAGTACTAACGATTTTATCATTTTTTTTTTGTTAGATTACATGAGTTGAGATTTAAAGGACATTGTGTGTGTGGAAATAACCTAGAAATGACCTCAAATAATACATGCATGTTACTGATTGATATCAAGATCATAATAATGAACTGCGTTGTAATTGCTGTTTGACCTCTTCATAATATAAATTCTAGAGATGCAATTGCCTTGTTCAGCACACTCAATTCTGAGAGATAATATTTTTAAAAATGATCACTAGTGAAGTTGTGTGTACTAGTACTAGAAATTAATTTCACATATATTTAAGATGTTTTTATAATGTGTATTGAAAGTTCTTCAACATACCATTTGTATTTCCTGTTGACCCTCAGTTACTGATCACAATCCATACTGGTGACAGAAAGTTAATGAATTTAAAGATACTATCAGTATTTGTATCAGTGTTTCAACTTGCTTCTAGCTTACGGAACCATTAGCATTGAAAACCATAAATTCAATGATATTGATAGAAAATACATTTAATAAGTAACCTGACAATGATTTGTGTTGTAATATAGCCGAAAAAAATATGGGGATTACGAATGTATGCAGTATGAATGTATGCAGAAAGGTAATAAATTATTTCACAATAATGATGTTTTTATAGTTCTCAATTTATTATCAGTAAATTGGACTAATAAAAACATTCTATCTAACGCATTGTGCTTGCAATGGAAGTTATATTTGAGACTAGTGAATGATGATACCTTATAAGTGTCAAATGCATTTTTTTAAACACAAATTTCTCACTGCTTAATCCACAATAAAATGCACTCAGATTGCATTTGGTTAAATTGGTTAAACATTTAATTTTAAGCGAATAAGCTTTTAACCACATCTAGTTTATATCATTCAGAGGATGCCGAATGTTGACAAATTTTCAGTTGATCATGATAGATCAAGATAGTAAATACCAAACAAACTTGAACCAATTTTAAATTAGAGATTCAAATTTAACAACATTGTTATGTGGGATTGCTCAATCCCTCAAATGACCTTCATAACTTTTAGATTTCAAGTTCATTTTCAGTTTTTTTATTTCATGAGCATATGGCGTGCAAGTGACAATAGTCAGACTCAAAATCCTCTATGGAGTTGATTTTTTCGTGACTTTTAAACTGTCTAATAATATGGACTAACAGGCACCATATATTGAAGAGAGTTAAATGATGTTAAGGGACATTGTCAATAAGTGATGAAGTCGGTACTTTACTGCAGACAAGGTTTCTGACTCATTAATCTTCAGATTGGTTACTGTTAAAGTGAGCATTTTTACTTGTAATATGACTTTTCTCTCTAAAAAAGAGGAAAATTAGTTATGATGCAAATATATAGATTAATTATTAATCTGTATTCAAAAATTTGAAGAAGAAATTCATAAACCAAAGAAAAAACATCAATGTGCTTTATGAATTTTTATCATACATTCATGTAGAATATTAAATGAAATTAAAGATAACCAAAATTGTCATGAAATAAAGGCATTTCACCTTTAAGGTTATTCTATTAGTATATATAGGATGAAATAGTACAGTGCTCTGAAATGAAATTGTATCTTTAACAGGGCATGTAAAAACTTTGATAAATGGGAGAATAGCGTTAAAGATATTGTGTGATTAGTTGTCCAGACAAAAGAAATGTTTTTAACTTCGTCCCGTAGATCAATGGAACGGAAACAATGCACAAGGCAGGTCTTATTAGAATCTACGGCAGGGAAACAATGTGTTAGGCAAGTCTTGCAAGGATATCAGTTCCTAGGGGACATTAGAAATATCATAAAAAATATTGAGTTGTAATTTGTCGTAGTTTGAAGACAAGTCAAATTAAAGATAACTGCAACTTGTCATGTGTTCTAATATTGTCTTACAAAATGGTTAAAGTAGCATAAGCTTGTTTCATAGAAAATATTCCAATAACACTAGTGTACACATGGATATAGAAAACAGGGCTTTAATTTTATGAGATATTCATACCGGAACTGTCTGATATTCAAATTTCATCATCATTAGCTGATTTTAAAAAAACAGACTAAAACTTTCTTATTCTTAAAGGCTTATTATGACAAATTTTAACACCTATTATTTTGTCTATTGTAGTTCTTGTACCGGTATGTATTTTTAGACATTATTGCTTAATTAATGTATTTTTAACATTTTTCATGTTATCTATTTTTATGAAAGTATGTATTTGTTACACTGTAAAGTACCCTTGAACACATCTGTGAAAGGGGTGCTATATGAATTTTTAAGTAATAATAATAATATTAATATCATGATTTTCAATCATTTTGCATTCAGGAAATAATGTAAGTTCCAAAATTTCTAGTATGAAGTACATGGTCCGTCAGACTTAAATCTACTGTTTCTGCAGATATAAAACATTTAATAAGAGAGCTAATACTATATCAAAATAACACATCAGACCCTTGTTTTTGCACGGACTAGAGCAGTTCGGTGCCTTTAATAATTGAATAGTTTTATACTATATAGTTTCAGCAGTAAATTAGAAGGTAGGACAGAGGTAATTAATGTTAGTATGCTTGGTTTAAAATACAATATTTGTTGTTGTAGTAGAGTGTTCTATTCTATTTTAACATGACTCATGTGAAACTGATGACTGATAGTGACACTCCAGGGGAAACTATTCTCAGAAATAGAATCATTTTTCTCTCTTTTATGTTGCTCTGGTATTTATCATTTGTTCTGTGTTTGAAAGCAGGATTATTTGGAACTTGTATTGTTGAATAACATGTCCGTTGCTTTTATTGCGTAAATTTATTGTATGAAATGTGTATGACGATTCATTCCTTACAAAAACTGCAGAAGAGTTCTCACCGTGGGTACAGTTATTTTCATGATATTTTATACAAAGTTATTTCAAAAGTAATTGACAGAACTTGAGTTGATTTTGTATAAAAGGTCATTTTTAGACAAATGCATTGTAATTATTTCAATAAGTTGCTTGCGTTTAAGGGTATTTAGCAGTGGGAGGAAACTGGAGAACCCAGAAAAAAATCCCAAGAGGTTGAAGAGACAACTTTACTCCTTGTCATGTACAAGCAAGGAATCGAAACACACCACTTGACACTATGACAGCTGACTCAATAACAGACTGTATGATACAACGTTTATGGATTAACCATTCGGCCACCCAACACATATGAGATGAAGCTTATAGCAGAAAATTTTATCATAAATGCAACAAATGTACTGGTTTTGATTGCCAAAGTCTTCTTGTCAGTGATTTTTAATCACGCTTTTCTCAAAGTTAGTGTTATTTACTTCAAAGATGAATATCTCTGAAGAACTGCATCACATATTGTACCAAGAAGAAGACAATGCATGCAAGACAAAATGAAATTGAATAAAACAGCTGTCAAATTGAGTGAATGGATCTCAGCCTGGCCATCAATGTTCAAGCCTATTGAAAATTCCTTTCCTCATTTCTCTCCTAAATGTTCACACACACACTTAGAAATCATAAACACTTTCTTATAACTAACATACATGTATGACTATCATATTATCACACACTGTCTTTATATAGATTTTCATTTCCCTAAAGATTCAACTTTTTATAGAGTTTTGAAAATAAATCACACATATATGACAAGTTAATATTCTCCCATTTATTAGAACATGCTACTTGATGGATGAGCTGGTCACACTTCACATAATAAACCTGTCAGAACAGTTTTAAACTTTCCAGTATCTTTTTTAATAGTTTTGCACACTTCTAACCATAATACAGTTGTTACAAAAACCTTAGATTTAAAGATATTTGATCTTAAAGTCAGATTGGTTTGATTGTACAATAAATTTTAAAAATGCTTTAGTCATAGTTCCAATTGTGGAAGATTTTTGAAACATAGGGAATTTTAGTTTGTTATGAGCACATTAGTAGATAATTCTGACAAGCAATAATCCCCATGTACACTACCAAAATGAAACGGAATTCAGACTGGCCTTAAAAATATCTCAGTTTCACCATACCCGACCATCCAGCACTTTTCCGTGATCTTTTTATTTTAATTTGTTTGTCAATCTCTTCTTCTTAAAATGTTTTGTGGATATTTGTACGATGCCTCTTACTCTTATGGGGTGTTACAATAAAATCTGATCTTATCTTATTTGAAATATATCACAAGAATTATTTCCCTTTACTATGGCTTTGGTTTGATTCATTATTGAAAGCGGTTAACCAAGACGAATGGTTGCAGATGAAAGTATGCCAAGAAATAATTCTGCATGCTGACAGAGGCTTAATTCTAAAAATATTGTCATTATTATTGAAAGCTATATGGCATAGTCGTGCGCAGAATTTTTGTTTTGGTTGTCAAGTGATCAATCGTGGACAAATGAATGCAAGTTACGTGATAGACAAAAACTTTGTATGAGTACAAATTGTGTTATGAAGAAATACCATGGTGCTGTATCCATTTAAACATTGAAGACAGTAATTTATGGACATGAATTTCAAGCCTGTAGATGAATTGAAAATGGAAAATTTTCAAACAGTGTACCTTATTGTTGTTATTTTTGTGGTAATTACATGCAGTAGAATAAAAATATCCTCATAAAAAATTACCAAATTATTTTTGTTGAAGTCTGATTATATTAAAGGGGATGGAGTATTATAAGTTTAACCCTTAGAACCCGAAATGCCGCAAAACAGACTTGACGTTGTATCGCATATACCCGAAATGTCGGTTTTGCGGCTTGGGGCATGTTCAAGCTCCAATTACGTTGACGTCATAATTAATATGATGTCCTGTAAATCCAGGGAGGGACGTGCAACACCCCATGTAAAGTCAGTGTTCAAAGGGTTAAGACCCATTTCCTGCCAAAACCTCATTTGAGCTACTTCTAGCCAGTTCGTTTCAAAATGAATCAAGAACCCTGGTAAGCGCACCCTGATTTTTCCATAACACTTAAAATCTATGAAGTCTAATCTATCCATATTTTAAGGAGGCAAGAAAGCTATTAGTGAAATAAATTGAGTTTAAAAAAAAGAATATATCATGAAAAGATACCAAAAAACCACTCTATTTGAGATCAGGTGTTTTTTGCAACACTAAAGTAAAAATCGCTAAGACCTGACACAATTCAATACAACAATTCTTTTTTTTTTACCATGTGTCAAATTGATTTGGCCTTTTATGTTCTTATAACAAGAAAAAGGTGTTGGTGAAAATTAAAACTATTGATATCCTTCTTGACTGGTGAGACGCAAGCTCTTTTCCGATAATTAAAACTGACGCCATTGTAGTCAATTCTAAATAAAACGTACATTTTACAATTGGCTGCCTTTAAAAGAATATAAGTGACTTTATGACTTCATGAAAGAAGTTTGCAAATTGTTCAGTTGAAATTCTGTCTTCATTAGCCCTGTTGGTGCAAAAGTACTTGTAAAATGCCAAATCCCCTTTTATTCATTCTTTCCTTGGTGGAAACATTGTTAAAATCCAGTCTATCAGATATTTGGTATGAAATTAATTTTATGCAATTGGACTTTACAAAGTTAGGTTTGATGATTTCCCGCGGAAAAAACATGGAAATCGCGGAATTCGGCACTCGAAACGGAATTTGAAACCTCACACTGAAAAATACAGGAAAGCCGATATTAAATAAAATCTCAACAAAACTTTGTATTTATCGGAGTATTTCATCTTTCTATTCATGAAAAAATCGAAAATATTGAATGACATCGCGTGGTTTTATTACTTTTAGTATTTAGTATAGGCTACTTTCATTTCATCATGAATTTACTCAAGAGTCGAAATGAAAACCTGTCTTTCGAATCCAGTTATCCCCCATAATAGAATTACTCTTTAGTTGAATTTAATAATGATGTCTATTTCTTTCTTGTAGTCATGTTATAAAAGAAAAAATCGTTTCATGTATGCGTCTGGATACATCACAACTAATGTTGTTGTCTGCTTAAAAAATGAAATGCGCCAACAGGGTTATAAAGTCTTTCTGCAGTCAATAGGGTGCGGCAATTCTCTGCAGACTTTTATGAAGATTGTGGAATCGTGTTTTGCCGTTTTTGTTGTCACAGCGTTGATTTCCGATGTGTTGATACAATTAAAAAACACATTAATTAATTCCAAAAGGCATCAAGCTACACAAAAAAGTCAGCAAGTGGCTGTCAAAAAGATGACGTCGTCTCACTTACACTAGGAAATAAACAAACCACCATTACTTTTACAATATTGCAATGGTGATGTGGAAGGAAGATTTGAATTTCAAAATTAACTTTTAGTTCTGTTTGTGACTAATTAGACTAGTAAATATAATGTGTTAAAGTGGAAGAACAATTTATTGACAATTATTTGAATTAAAAGTCGTTCACAATTTAAAATTGCCAGTTTTCTATTTTTTATACGCCCCCATCCGTCCGTCGGTCCGGCCGTCGGTCCGGCGTCCAAAAGGCTCTACAGGCTAAAGTTAATATCCGATTGACTTTGAATTTATACACAGTGTTTAAGGTCATGAGACGAAGAAGCCTATTGTTTTTCAGCGATTTCCGATAATAACTACCAGAGTTATGGCCCTTGATCACTTCAAAAAATCTTGTGGACGCTCTAGAGGCCAAAGTTAATATCTGATTGACTTTAAATTTATACACAGCGTTTAAGGTCATAAGACAATGATGCCTATTGATTTTCGGCGATTTCCGATAATTAGTGCCAGAGTTATGGCCCTTGATCTCTTTAAAAAATCTTGTGGATGCTCTAAAGGTCAAAGTTAATATCCGATTGACTTTGAATTTATACACAGTGTTTAAGGTCATAAGACGAAGAAGCCTATTGATTTTCAGCGATTTCAAATAATTACTGCCAGAGTTATCTCCCTTGATAACTTCAAAAATTCTTGTGACGCTATAGAGGCCAAAGTTACCATCCGATTGACTTCAGATTGATACATAGAGTTTAAGGTGTTGAAACAAACAAGTATTTTGATTTTCAATGAATTTAGATAACTGAACAGCTAAATCCATGATATTAAATGTTTCATGTATATACTAATTGTTAGCGTGGGGTAAAACTTTATAAAAAGCAATCAAATCCTAATGATTTTCTGATAATTACATAATGAGTTGTTACTCTTAATCAGTTTTTAGTGTATTACAAATGTTTCATTACCGAAAAAAGTAAAAATATGCGACAACCCTTGTTGACTGCCCGGACGATTTAGCTGCTGTGGGCGTATGTTTTGTTGCCTGGCAACCTATCTTTGAGATGTTTTATTCATTTATTTATGAAATAGCATTTTATCCAGAAAAAAAAAACGGAATATGGTCAGCTCTGAAACGGAAAAAAACTGAATTCAAAATATTAAAAACGGAATTTGGAATTTTCTGAAACGGAAAAGTGTATGTCTGTCAGTAGTAAATTTCTTGAGTGTAAGGACTTTGCTATAAAAAATGACTAGCACTATATATCAGCGCTTTAGTGAAGGCCTAATCTAGAAATTATTTTGTAATCTATCTGTGCTGATGAACAGAGACAAAGTTTTCAAAAACTTTGAGGTCTTTGTGTACGACATTTGACGTAAAGGCATTATTCCATTTACAAATTGTTCGTTTAAGCAGGTTTTCCTTTTTCCGAATTCTTTCATCTTTAAAGATGAAACTCGTAATTTTGTTAGCCAGAGTGATGTATTGAGATTGATGAAATTAACAAATACAGATTGATGATGGAGTAAGATTAAATTAAATCCTGTGTTCGTTTTTGGAGATATTGAAATCAACAATTCTTCTTATATCAAAAGGGGGGAGTTAACTCTCATCGCTTGTTTGATGTTCAGATATGAAATTGTTTGTGAATCACTTTTAACTGCTATCATCAAACGATTGATTTTATTCTGAGTTTGAATATTTTGTCAACCATAAGAGTTACTTTCTCAGTTTGTAGGAGAAGCAAAATAATATCTGAAATTTGTATTCATTGTGATCCCTGTTTCTTCCAGTAGGTTTATTTTAAATTTACAGAAGAGTGTTTAACTTGAAAAACTATGATCTGTTACCAAAAACAAACGTGATGAGTAGAACAACAGTGTTATTTGACTGGAGTTGGTGACATATAAAAAGCTGTATGCACAAGTAATTTAGTATTAATCATGATCATGTTAACTGAAATAGAACCAAAAATAAACAAAACGATCTGATAAATCTGCCAATCAGAAAACTTACTAGTTATAATTTATGCAATACTTTCAAAATAATCTAACAATATATAGTACTCAATTCTAGTTTGCCAGCTGTGGACCTCCGCCAATGATTTGTGCTGTATTCATTTTCAACATTCTATGAAGTTCGGAAAATCAATTAGAGCCCTAAAATAATCTGTTGGTTGGCTAGTCTCAAAATGATTTACAATTCTTACAACTACGATTTCAGTTAGCTTCAACTTGGCATTCCTGCTACATACCAATAATACCATATTGAATCTTTCTGTAGCCCCGTGGACATTTTTAAGTTCAAATGTTAGACATCATATATTTGGTGAAGATGATAAGACTTACATTTGGCTGTCTGAAGATGATAAAACTTGAAGCAATTCATTGTCCCCTTTCTTTCGAAGAAAGTTGGGAGACTATTGAAATGGGTTCGTCCGTCTGTCAGTCCGTCCATCCGTCCGTCTGTCCGTCACACTTTTTGGGACATAATACCTCTCTTACTAATTTAGCTAGAATGTTTAAACTTGGTGTATGTGTCTATTAGGTCAATGCCTTGATCGAGTTCGAAGATGAGCATTTTCCGCTTAGGGTAAGCAGAGATAAGCAATTTGATTGGTTGATGCTTTGGGATAAGATAACTTTAGTTCTAATTAAGTGAGATTGATGAAACTTTGTGTATAGTTTCATTACAGTAATACCTTGACTAAGTTCGATAATGAGCATTTTCTGCTCAAGGTAAACAGAGCGATACGCAATTTGATTGGTCGAGACTTTGGAACACAATAACTCTCCTTCTAATTGAGTTAAAATGTTCAAAATTGGTGTATGCTTATTAGGTCAATGCCTTGATGGAGTTCGAAGATGAGCATTTTCCTCTTAGGGTAAGCAGAGATAAGCAATTTGATTGGTTGATGCTTTGGGACACGATAACTTTAGTTTTAATTAAGTGAGAGTGATGAAACTTGATGTATAGTTTCATTACAGTAATACCTTAACTAAGTTCGATAATGAGCATTTTCTGCTCAGGGTAAGCAGAGCGATACGCAATTTGATTGGTCGAGACTTTGGAACACAATAACTCTCCTTCTAATTGAGTTAAAATGTTCAAAATTGGTGTATATGCTTATAATTAGGTCAATGCCTTGATGGAGTTCGAAGATGAGCATTTTCCGCTTAGGGTAAGCAGAGATAAGCAATTTGATTGGTTGATGCTTTGGGACACGATAACTTTAGTTTTAATTAAGTGAGAGTGATGAAACTTGGTGTATAGTTTCATTACAGTAATACCTTAACTAAGTTCGATAATGAGCATTTTCTGCTCAGGGTAAGCAGAGCGATACACAATTTGATTGGTCGAGACTTTGGAACACAATAACTCTCCTTGTAATTGAGTTAAAATGTTTAAACTTGGTGTATGTGTCTATTAGGTCAATGCCTTGATGGAGTTCGAAGATGAGCATTTTCCGCTTAGGGTAAGCAGAGATAAGCAATTTGATTGGTTGATTCTTTGGGACATGATAACTTTAGTTCTAATTAAGTGAGAGTGATGAAACTTGGTGTATAGTTTCATTACAGTAATACCTTGACTAAGTTCGATAACTCTCCTTCGAATTGAGTTAAAATGTTCAAAATTGGTGTTTATGCTTATTGGAGATAAGCAATTTGATTGGTTGATACTTTGGGACAAGATAACTTAGGTTCATCTCGCTTGATGATTTTTATACGCCCACATTGAAATGTGGTCGTATATTGTTGTCGCCCCCGTCCGTCCGTCCGTCGGCCCGGCGTCCACAATTGCTTGTGGACGCTCTAGAGGCTAAAGTTAATACCCGATTGACTTTAAATTTATACACAGTGTTTAAGGTCATGAGACGAAGAAGCCTATTGTTTTTCAGCGATTTCCGATAATAACTACCAGAGTTATGGCCCTTGACGACTTCAAAAAATCTTGTGGACGCTCTAGAGGCCAAAGTTAATATCCGATTGGCTTTAAATTTATACACAGTGTTTAAGGTCATAAGACGAAGCAGCCTATTGATTTTCAGCGATTTCCGATTATTAGTGCCAGAGTTATGGCCCTTGATCACTTCAAAAAATCTTGTGGACGCTCTAAAAGCCAAAGTTAATATCCGATTGACTTTAAATTTATACACAGTGTTTAAGGTCATCAGACGAAGAAGCCTATTGATTTTCAGCGATTTCCAATAATTAGTGCCAGAGTTATGGCCCTTGATCACTTCAAAAAATCTTGTGAACGCCCTAAAAGCCAAAGTTAATATCCGATTGACTTTAAATTTATACACAGTGTTTAAGGTCAATAGACGAAGAAGCTTATTGATTTTCAGCAATTTCCGATAATTAGTGCCAGAGTTATGGCCCTTGATCGCTTCATAAAATCTTGTGGACGCTCTAAAAGCCAAAGTTAATATCCGATTGACTTTAAATTTATACACAGTGTTTAAGGTCATAAGATGAAGAAGCCTATTGATTTTCAGCGATGTTCGATAATTAGTGCCAGAGTTATCTCCCTTGATCACTTCAAAAAATCTTGTGGACGCTCTAAAAGCCAAAGTTGATATCCGATTGACTTTAAATTTATACACAGTGTTTAAGGTCATAAGATGAAGAAGAAGCCTATTGATTTGCATCAATTTCCGATAATTAGTGCCAGAGTTATGGCCCTTGATCACATCAAAAAAAATCCTGTGGACACTCTAGAGGCCAAAGTTAATATCCGATTGACTTTAAATTTACATACACTGTTTAAGGTCCTGAAAGGAAGAAGCCTACTGATTTACATCAATTTCAAATAATTACTTCCAGAGTTATCTCCCTTGATCACTTCATAAAACCTTGTTGCGCTGTAGATGCCAAACTTATCATCCGATTGACTTCAGATTGATACACAGAGTTTAAGGTGATGAAACGAACAAGTATTTTGATTTTCAATGAATTTTGATAACTGAACAGCTAAATCCATGATATTAAATGTTTCCTATACTAATTGTTAGCGTGGGGCAAAACTTTATAAAAAGCAAACAAATTATCATGATTTTCTGATAATTACATAATGAGTTGTTACTCAGATTTTAGTGTATTACAAATGTTTCATTACCAAAAAAAAGTAAAAATATGTGACAACCCTTGTTGACTGCCCGGACGATTTAGCTGCTGTGGGCGTATGTTTCGTTGCCTGGCAACCTATCTTTATGTCAATACAATGACTGCATTCTCATTCAGTAATGGATTCGACAATAACAATGTATAGAAACGATTGACTCGGACAAGAGGGCCCTTTCCCTTGGCCAGAGGGGCCCTTTTGTCAAGCGTGGGGGCCCTTTTGTCTGCCTTTAGGGTCCCCCTAACTAGGGTACATTTTCATTTTTCTCGTCGGTTTTAATCTACTAACGCAGGAGTTAACAATTTTTTTACATACACAATGTGTCAATCTGCCGAACAATAATAATTGCACTTGTTGTAAAAAATATGTTTATAGACGGAGGATTGCAGTCGAAAAATAGTTTGATTCTCAAAGACTATTTTGAACAGATTAATGTGAAAGGAGATAACATTTAATAAACACAAAAAACATATTATGGAACACAATTATTATTTTAATTAAAGCGACGTTTCGTTGAGGATGTAATTGTGTTCCATAATATGTTTTTTGTGTTTATTAGGTATGTCAATTGCTTAATGCCACTCAAAGGAGATAACATTTGCTTAAAATTGTGTGCATGAATAATAAAATCTATAGAAATAGTGAGTAGGCTTAACGTCTAACTTTATTTATTATTATCACAGGAATGCAATGTGCCACTTCTAATCATCCAATGCATGAGAACTGCAACTTACACGAAAAAAATAAATTTATCTATGCTTTGAGTCATTAATCCACAACTACACTGGGCACCATAAAGCTCCCCTAACAAAATTCAGGAAATCCACCCATTTACATTACATGTATCTGTGCTTGATCCATTTTCAACATTGTTTTGTGTCCTTATCTGTCAGTAAGTAACGCCATTTGGCAAAAGCAGTAAATAATTTTTATATGCCCATGTAGACGTATATATTCTCCTCGCCTCTGTCCGTCCGTCCGTCTACAATTGTTTGTGAGCACTCTACAGGTCACAATTTTTATCCGATTTCAATGAAACTTGAAACATAAGTTTATCACCCTAAGATCTCGGTCCTTTCGATATTGGCATGTATCGGTATGTAACTTCATGAATTATGGCCACTGATTGTACGAAAAATCACCTTTTTATATGCCCACATTTTCACCCCTGTTCGTCCGTCCACAATTGTTTGTGGACTTGCTACAGGTCACAATTCTTATCCAATTTTGACGAAACTTGAAGTATAGGTTTATCCCCATAAGATCTTGGCTGCTTTCGATATTTGCATGTATCAGATCGAATCTTCGTGGATTATGGCCCCTGATTGTACAAAAAATCACATTTTTTGCTTCTGGACCCTATAGAGGTCACAATTTTGAAACTTGAAATGCCATGCATGTTTATAACCAGGGGCGTTTTAAGGTTTATCATGGTGGAGGTTATTCTATTTTGAAGGCCCTCTTTCACGAGGGGAGGGGGGGGGAGATTGTCTTGATTGATGATTTATGCCAATGCAATGACTGCATTCTCATTCAGTAATGGATTTGACAGTAATAGTGTTTCGAAAACGATTGACCCAGACTCGGGGGCCCTTTTGTCACACATGGGGCCCTTTTGTCTGCCTTTAGGGCCCCCTAACTAGGGTACATTTTCATTTTTATACGCCCACATTGAAATGTGGTCGTATATTGTCGTCGCCCCCGTTCTCTAGAGGCCAAAGTTGATATCCGATTGACTTCAAATTTATACACAGTGTTTAAGGTCATGAGATGAAGAAGCCTACTGATTTTCAGCGATTTCAAATAATTACTTCCAGAGTTCTCTCACTTGATTACTTAAAAAAACCTTGTGACGCTGTAGATGCCAAACTTATCATCCGATTGACTTCAGATTGATACACAGAGTTTAAGGTGTTGAAACGAAAAAGTATTTTGATTTTCAATGAATTTTGATAACTGAACAGCTAAATCCATGATGTTAAATGTTTCGTATACTAGTTGTTAGCGTGGGGCAAAACTTTATAAAAAGCAAACAAATTCTAATGATTTTCAGATAATTACATAATGAGTTGTTACTCTTAATCAGATTTTAGTGTATTACAAATGTTTCATACCAAAAAAAGGTAAAAAATATGTGACAACCCTTGTTGACTGCCCGGACAATTTAGCTGCTGTGGGCGTATGTTTCGTTGCCTGGCAACCTATCTTTCATTGTCTCATGACAAGTTAATTATTGCTGTCGTTAACTAAGACCTGTGGAGTGTGGTGATATATAACACTGTAACTGGCTTTGATTAATAGTGACAACTGACCAAGATTAGTAAGGTGGACTGTTTTTAATGTAGGTAGAATAAAAGCTTAGTATTAAAATACTGACATTCTCATGTAATTAATATTCTACTCTCAGACATCGTTCTGGTCAAGGACACCCTGGATTCTATCTGTATAAAAGCTTGATATTCTGATTTAAAGACCTGCACATTTACATCTTGATTTACACCTTTACATAAGAGGCTTTCATATCAAACTTATTGTCCCCGCCTTATGAAGAAAGCAGGGAACTGAGTCTGTCTGTCCATAACACTTTTTGGGACATAATAACTTTTCTTCCAATTGTTGGTGTAAGTGTTTATTAAGTGAATACCTTAGTTGATGCTTTAGGATACTATAACTTTAGTTCGAATGGTGAGAGTGATGAATCTGATGTATGGTTTCATTGGATCAATACCTTGACTAAGTTCGATAATGAGCATTTTCTGCTTAAGCTAAGTAGCGATAAACAATTTGATTGTTCAAGACTTTGGAACACAATAACTCTCATTCTAATTTAGTGAGAAAGTTCACGCTTGGCGTAGGTGTTTGATGGAATTCGCAGATGAACATTTTTATACGCCCACATTTTCATGTGGACGTATTATGTCGTCGCCCCTGTCCGTCCGGACGTCCGTCCGTCCGTCCGTCCGTCCGTCCACAATTTGTTTGTGGACTCTCTACAGGTCACAATTCTTATCCGATTTTGACGAAATTTGAAATATAGGTTTATCCCCAAAAGATCTCGGTTCCTTTCGATATTGGCATGTATCGGATCAAAACTTCATGGATTATGGCCCCTGATTGTACGAAAAATCACGTTTTTAGCTTGTGGACCCTATAGAGGTCACAATTTTGAACCGATTTTGATGAAACTTGACATGCATGTTTGTAACCCAAAGATCTTGGTTCCTTTCGATATTTGCGGCTATCGGAATGTAATTTCCTGAATTATGGCCCCTGATTGTCCGAAAAATCACCCTTTTTAGCTTGTGGTCCCTCTGGAGGTCACAATTATTATTCGATTTAAAAAACCGTTCGATTATATCACCGTTACACCCTAAGGAAGGTTGAGTTCGAATTTCGGGAAAATCGGACGAAAATTGCCATACAAAATGGCCGCCGTTTGTACGCGAATACTGTTAAAAAATGGTATATCAAGGTTGTGGACCCTGTGGAGGTCACAATTTTGATTCGATTTTGATGAAACTTGAAATTCATGGTTATAACCCAAAGATCTTGCTTCCTTTCGATATTTGCGCATATCGGATCGTAACTTCCTGAATTATGGCCCCTGATTATACGCAAAATCGCCTTTTTTTTAGCTTGGAGGTCACAATTATTATTCGATTTAAAAAAACGTTTGATTATATCATCGTTACACCCTAAGGAAGGTTGAGTTCGAATTTCGGAAAAATCGGACGAAAATTGCCATACAAAATGGCCGCCGTTTGTACGCGAATACTGTTAAAAAATGGTATAATAAGGTTGTGGACCCTGTGGAGGTCACAATTTTGATTCGATTTTGATGAAACTTGAAATTCAAGGTTATAACCCAAAGATCTTGCTTCCTTTCGATATTTGCGCATATCGGATCGTAACTTCCTGAATTATGGCCCCTGATTATACGCAAAATCGCCTTTTTTTTAGCTTGGAGGTCACAATTATTATCCGATTTAAAAAAAACGTTTGATTATATTACCATTACACCGTAAGGAAGGTTGAGTTCGAATTTCGGGAAAATCAGACCAAAATTGCCATACAAAATGGCCACCGTTTGTACGCGAATACTGTTAAAAAATGGTATATCAAGGTTGTGGACCCTGTAAAGGTCACAATTTTAATTCGATTTTGATGAAACTTGAAATTCATGGTTATAACCCAAAGATCTTGGTTCTTTTCGATATTTGCGCATATCGGATCGTAACTTCCTGAATTATGGCCCCTGGTTATACGCAAAATCCCCCTTTCTTTAGCTTGTGGTCCCTCTGGAGGTCACAATTATTATCCAATTTAAAAACATGTTTGATTATATCACCGTTACACTGTAAGGAAGGTTGAGTTTGAATTTCGGGAAAATCGGACCAAAATTGACAGACAAAATGGCCGCCATTTGTACGCAAATACTGTTAAAAAAATGATATATCATGGTTGTGGACCCTGTATAGGTCACAATTTTAATTCGATTTTGATGAGGAAGGTTGAGTTCTAACTTCGTGAAAATCGTACCAAAATTGCCGGACGAAATGGTCGCTGTTTGTACGTGAATAGTGTAAAAATATGGTATATCATGGTTGTGGACTCGCTACAGGTCACAATTCTTATCCGATTTTGATGAAAAGTCACATTTCTAGGTTGTGTACCGTCACACCATAATCATTGTCGGTTTCGAGTTTCATTAATATCAGACTGGAACTGACCAACTAAATGGCTGCTCCCAATACAGTATGAAATACAGGACTTAAAGATGTAGGAAAAATCACTTTCGGTATTGCTTGTTCTCTGTCCATCTCTCGAAAATGTGGGCGTATCCTGCCTGGCAGTGCCAGCCTATCTTTGTGCAATTTCATTGGTTGATAACTATTGTCCTACTGGTAAGAGTGATGAAACATCAACTTTAAACCTTTACTATAGTTGTAATAATCTTGAATTTCACAGATTCTTTGGAAATTCATTGAAATATGTTCTGTACTTCCAAAAATTCTTAAAATACACATATCTAGTGTGTTTTGAAAAATATTCTGGGACTTAGCTCTTTTAGAAGGCATGTTTTCTTTGGCTTGTTGAACATTACAGAACATTAATCGTGTCGTGCCTGGTTCCTGGCACGCTTAAAATTTGTAATGTAAACAGGGTTCTAGAGTCTACTAAATTTTAGAAGATAGAACTATAATTCTGAAAGATTTTTACTAAAGCAATATGAAAATTACAAAAGTTCTCTTAAATTGTAAAAAGCTCTTTGAAATTGTATAAAAGAATTCAACAATTTTTATATCTGTGAAATATTTGTTGTATGAAGGTTTGTTTATATGGAAATATTATAGAATGCTTATGTGGAAATAGAGGATGACTCCATTAGTTTTAGCTAAATCATTAATTACATCTATTTATTCATTTTGATAGGTCATTACTGACGATGAGGTCATGACCCTAGAGTGTGGATCTGTGTTTGAAGGTAGTAGAGGTCTTATTTAGACTGGATCACCCAGACACTAAATGATCTGTAGATCAGATTACCAAGTTCCATTAAGACTGTTGATTGATAATGGCAAAGTTTGACAGATCAGATTAACAGGTTCATTAAGACTGAGCAGGAATAAGTTGCTAGAAGTTGATAATGTACCAGTCTACAAGTATCATGTCATATTCTCTGCTCATGTGTGAGAATCAATTACCTACAACTTTGAACCTTTACCATAGTTGTAATAATCTTGAATATTGCATATTCTTTTGAAATTCATTGATTTTGTTCTGTACTTCTAAAAATTCTAAAAATACACATATCTAGTGTGTTTTGAAAAATGTTCCGGGGAAGCTGGTTTATTGTTGGAATCTGAATCGTCATTGGGTAAAAACACTGGGAAATATTTGGCTTAGCTTTTGCTATGCAATTATTCTGTTGGAGCTCATTTCAGAAACCTTTTATGGTATCTTTATGAAACTTTGAGATTTTGTTTTCAAACATATCATTAAAAACATCTAGAAGAAACCTTTTCAGTATTAAAAGAAAAAGGACAGGTATACTATCGCCACAGCCACCTTGGAATTGTGATGCACAATGGATATCAAGTTTTTTTTGTCCATCATACTTCGATTGGTGAAGCAAGACTACTTCGAAGATAGTCACCCCCAACAAGAACAACAAGATGTATACATCCATTTGATCAGTTCCAGGTCCCAAAAATGTTGGTGGTACTAGTAGTAGTAGTTTGTAATTGAACTTAAGTTATGTCGAGTTAATGCCTGATACAAAAACTATTTTATACATGAAAGGTATTTGGTTATTGATTACAATAGAGGCTCAAGTTATTATCTGATTGACTTAGATTTTATACACATTGTTTAAGGTCATTGGATTAAGAAGTTATGGTCCTGGATCACTTTGAAAAATCTTGTGGATGCTCTTAGAGACGAAAGTTAATATATGATTGACTTTAGATTTATACAGAGTGGTTAAGGTTATGAGACAAAGAATCCTATTGAGTGACCCTAGATACATGTATTAAGTGTTTTGTATACCAAACGTTAGTGTAGGGTAGAAGCCAAACAAATTCTAATGATTTCTTATTGTTACTTTATGAGTTTTTACTTGTAATCAGATTTTAGTGTATTAAAAACCTTTTCAACAATACCGGTAACAAAAGAAAAAATATGTGACAAGACAACCCTTGTTGACAGCCCGGACGACTATAGTTGTCCTGTTTTACTTTTCGTTGCTTGGCAACCTATCTTTTCTATTCATGTGGTGCATTTGTGTGCTTCTCTCATTTGATCACAAAGTTATTTTATTAAATGCACCCTATCATTTCAAAAGTGCCTATTGATGCATTATTATTTGTATATTTTATATAATTTCAGACCTTTGATGATTGTGTCAAGAGATCTGGAGATGATTGTAGTGCAGATAATCTCTGGTTACAGATTCCATTCTTCTGTGGTCATGTGGCAGAGTGCTGGTATGTATGGGCTAATTTTTGTGATTTTCTAGTATAATGAATTTCTATACAAAACACGGCTGAGCTCCTTTCTCATTGACCTAATATCTGTATTGTTATATCTATAAATTCCTGTTCATTACATGTTCCATATATAAGTTCCATATAAGTTATATACAGCGAAATATGAAAGAGTCAATATTAGGTTTTAAGTTGAAGGAAACATAAATTTTTGTATCGCATTCTTTTCAGCGTGTGACAAGCCAATAAGTAATCTTTACTTTTGATCATATGACAAGCTAATAACCAATACTTACTCTTCTTATGGTTACTGCGAGTATAAGATACATTGTGATAATAATATGGGCTATTAATATAGGGACAGTCTCAGAACTGCTGACATCTTTTTGCATACTGTCCAGACACCTGAACAGCATTTTTAAATGATAATACTTTTCTTCTTTTTGATTTCAGGATTCCTGGCAGTCAGTGGGCACTGGAACAAGCCAAACAAAATCTTATTCATCATTATCTGGTTGTGGGTGTAACTGAAGAACTGGGTGATTTTATAGCCATATTAGAAGCCACTTTACCTCGCTTCTTTAAAGGAGCTGTTCAGCTCTATAATTCTGGTAAAATTTACTGTATTTTTTAACCACTCCTATTCTCTAGATCGGCTCATAGTTATGTGCATGGATTGAAACATGGAGTCAAGAGGTCATCAAATAAAATAAATAATGATCCATTGCTTAACATGAATTACACTGGGCCTTGTTTCTCGGCCCCTGAATAATCTTATCAAACAAGATGTTATATGTGACCTATACATCTTTTGTAAGTAGTAGTTATTAGCACACTTTCCATGTTGTATCGGTGAAGATCAGTTCACTGACCAAAACTTTCCTGATCTTCACCAATACACTGAGGAAAGGTGCTAATAAGTCACTTACATCACATTTCTATTGAATGTTATGAAGCAAATGTGAAAAATGATATTTATTTTTTATTATCGAGTCGTGTCAAGAGAAATGTGACAAATACTTTCTGCTCTTTCATTTATCCCTTTCTGTGCCTCATTGTTACATTTCATGGTAGAATGATTTCGCAGTGGAGAAACGACCTGGGTAGTATTGCATTTATACGTGCGTCTTGTTGCGTTACCCTAAGCGTAAAACAGTCACATGTTTGTTCAGACTGTACTCCACACAAAAACAACTTGTCTCTGGTGTAGAGTACTGATATGATATTTAACGTAATGTAAAGGAAATTGCAAAACATGGTTCAATCCTGGTGAAGTGTGCATCGACGGATGGTTCGTCCATTGAAATTTATTTGTAATAAAATTTATGACTTTCTAGGTGTTTGTTTTCATCTTGCTTATTTTCAATGCTTGTATAAAAATGCATGAAATGTTTCTTATCTTCTAGCCATAGAAAGTCAACCAAACAATTGTTTGTTTTTTTTTCTAATTTCTTTTAAGCACAATTTTGTCTTGTGTATTACAGGAAGGAAGTCTCACCTAAGAAAAACTACCAAAAAAATCACACCATTGCCTGAAACTGTGGACAAAATCAGAGAATCAAAAATCTGGGCCATGGAAAATGAGTTTTATGAATTTGCAGTAGAACAATTCCACTTCCTTAAACATCAGACATTTGATTTAGTGAACGGGGAATTTGTAGAAAAAGGAAACAGATTTATGTTTGAAAAGATACGCCCAAGATAGAAAATGTGAAAATGAAAAGAAAAATTTATCCACTCAATGTTTAAACTCAAGGAATAATTATTTTAGTCAAAGCCAAAATGGCTACCAATGCAGTATGTATCAATGGTATTTATTGGTTGATTTGGTACCTCATATATAGTGTATAAAAACCTTTTTGATTAGTCAGGAGAATTTAGTAGTTAATAAATATGTGATTGTAATATTGATGAAGATTGGTCATCTAGAAAAGTTCACATAAATTTTATTGGTCAGTTTTATTGACTATATTTAAAACCATGTGTGATTGGTTTAGAAATGATTAATGTTACTATAATTATGTCAAATATTGTTATACACATGCCAAAGACCTGTAACCTGTGAAGGAATTTCCTGAAAATATATCCAGATTATATTATCCTTAATACCAAAATCTGCTGCAAATACTAATTTTGATTATTAACTAATTTTACAGATGATTTTAAATATAACTTGATGAATTATACTTTATTTTTATAGAAATCTTAGATCATGTAAACCATATATTTTCCACTTCTACTGCAAGGGATATTGGCTGGACAAAAAATAATGTGAATTGTCTATGTCAATAACTGATCGATTGAGACAAGAGTTCCCATAAGTAATCACAATTTTGTTAGGACCAACATTTGTTTAAATAATTTAAAAGAGACAAATTGGGCTGGAGTGATCAAGGCTACATGACTGGTTGTACACATAATTAAAATACAGATGTGATGTCATCAATATATTACTTATTGACCATTAAACCACGCTTAATTACTCAAAATCGGTTTTGGGTTTTGCAAAGATTTAAGTGAGTTATTCAAAAATGAAAGAGAATTCATTGTACAATAAAATGCATGTTACTTCTGTATCATTTGTACTACAAAAACCATTGGATAATGGATAATGATGGTCCAGGTTCATCTTCATTGTGATTGGTAATTCGATTGATGCAGGCAGTGCTGTATGGTTATCATTATTCAAGTCATCAGGTGGTACATTGTTTCCACATTTGACAATGTGAATATGGTCCTTGTGAAATAAACCTTCTGGAACATTCTCTTTCATATCGATTAATATTTATATACTTAGATAAAAGTATTAAGAAATTATTCTTCCAAGAATTATATAAATACATATATTTTGAGAATGGTTCCGAGAAAATTTTGTTTTGCAAAAATATCAGACTTTGTTTTGGTGTATTATACAAAATATGCAGATTATGTCCTTTTAAAAATACAGATACTGACACCAAGATAACTTGTGAAAGAATTAAATTTGGTATGAAAAAAAAAAGAAATATATAAACGTTATTATTTTCGAGAACTACAAGTTTGTGATGTATATAAAATAATGTAAATAGACAATGTATGAAAGTGATGTGAATATTTTATTGGATTATATTTAGTGTTAATATCGTATTTAACTTGAATCATTGTACATGTAACTTTAAATATATGATTAATTGAGAAACCATGTGCTTCTGATTGACATAGAA
Organism: Patella caerulea; assembly: GCA_036850965.1. Classification (NCBI taxonomy): domain Eukaryota; kingdom Metazoa; phylum Mollusca; class Gastropoda; family Patellidae; genus Patella; species Patella caerulea. The sequence goes on along the minus strand of JAZGQO010000001.1, from coordinate 38,489,103 downwards.
AATCAACATTTGAATAAGCACATAGTCAGTAAAAAAACGGCTCCCAGTCGTCCATTTTTTTGGTCATTTCCACTTGAAGTAGATGATGTTGGAAAATAGATTTATTTCTAGTAATAAAACAAATGTTTTTTTTTAGAAATGTTTAGGTTGTCTTTTATTATGAAACTTCTAATACTTTTTAAAACTTGATCTTTGCTTTACATAAATGAAAATTTTAAGGTATAATTGCCATAGTAGCGATATTTTTAATTTTGAATTTGTTGAACTTTTATGAATTTTATGTGCTTTGACTTGATGTGATTTTTTTTTTTCGCACATAGAAATGGATGTTTTGAACTTTTGATGATGAAGTGAATTATGATTTGAATTGTTATAATTGACATAAAGATGTATATATTTAGTCAAGAGTAAATGAACAGATGGATGAATGAATGGAAATGTTTCAAAATGACTGAAAGTGAAAGAAATGAGTAATTTGAATGAATGATGTGATACTCTTAAACCAAAGTTAATGATATTTTCATCCTTTTTTTAATTATTATTATTTAAGTTGTCATGTAATGTATATATACATATAATTATAGATATATCTATAAAGTATGCTGGAGTAGTACAAAGATATGTCATTTTATGTATATAAATAGTTCTAATCTTTCACCTTTTGACCTAAATTATTTTTAGGATAGCTTGAGCACGTAATCGCAACTGCAAGCTCATTTTTGATCCAGAACATACATAGTGTGATTGTAGAAATCATACTACTTCAAATTCATTATTCCAAAGTAAATTACCCAAACTTATGGTCTCCAGACACAATTCAAATTTGTATGCTGCAATAGACATTATAGTAAATTATACACAGGAAATGCCAGTAAGGTGCACAAAAACATTTTTCAATAAAAGTTCCCATTTTTTACCTGAATCCTACTACTTGATGCCCCTGCTTTGTGAATGCAATCTTGAACAAATATTGTTGAGTCAGACACATGAGTTAGTGAATCAAATAATATGAAATATGATAAAAATGGCTCATCTGCCAAAGGCTTTAAATTGATCAATGTACATATATTTTACACATCTTTTTACTGCTGAAATCTCAGTAATTGTATGTTTTATGATATAGATGATATAAACTAAGTTAACCAAATTATATGCTGATTTATGTTAAAGAATCATCGCAAGCTTTCAAATGACTTATTAAAACTGCATTAAAATAAAGTATAAAAGTAACCAGGTCACATTTAACATCCAAAATAATAATGTGCCTATATTTAGAATATGTTCCTCATTTGGTAGATTAATCAATCAAAATGTTAGATATGTTACTGACGCAAGTCAATCCATTATTCAAAAAGCGTGTTCTTCTAGATTATCAACCATATTTTGTTAGGCAGGTTTGATTGTTAATATGTAAACAATATCAAGAATTCTTTTAGGGTAAAAGATAATTGGCTTTTAATTGTCTAGAAATCATTTGTAAAGCCCAAAAAAACAACTGTTTCTTGGGTCTTATTTTTAAACAAATGTTATAAAGGATGTGTTGTAGAAGTTTTACCTTTATATTTGTGATAGTTTAATTGCTTAGTATTATTACTTTGTAGTTTTCTTCCATATTAATATATATGTACCAGGAAATAGGAAGGGCCACAAAAACAATTTATTTTAGATTATTTCATGCTCAGGGATTGCCTGTTTTCTTAAACGGCTGTCAACTTATTATTTTCTTTTAAAATAAAGGTAGATAGAAAATGACTGATAGAAAATATTATACTTTGTAGATAATTCATATGGTTATACTCTATAGGGGTCATGGTAAATGCTCAGATTTTGCAGCAAGATGATATTTTAGTTTGACTATTTTTGTTAAAATAATTTATTTTTCTTTGAAAGTTTTTGTTTGCAAGTAATCACATAAAGTATAGATATCAAAAAGATTATTTTATGCTGTATTCAACAAATAGATATTAATCTATTCTATTCTATTATTTTCATTTGTTTATCATATTGTTATGTTCATTATGCTATTTGGTTTATCTTTCCAAAGATGTTCTGTTTTATATACTGGGCTATTCTTGATCATAATAAACCTAATTAATGTTAGTGCTAATTTGATCCAAAATAATCCTTACCTAAGATATATATATAATCTAGTCTGAAGTGAAAGTTATTTGTAAAGCACATGACTTTTTTACATTTAAACTGTTTCCTGTTTGTTAGATCTCAACAGGTTAAATTTTCTAATGCATATATTATGTATTGAATGTGCTTAAAAGATCACAAAGATTGATTTGTTGTAAATGTCTAATTGATACTCCTAGTATGTTATATCATTTGATTCATTTATGGAGCATAAAACACCGAGTTGCGGAAAAAAGTAGATATGTTGTGGTGTATTATTTGTGATGTACATTTGTAATATTTCTATGGTGATAGGTTCATTTGTCCACAATAAAGACAAAAATTAAAAAATGCAAATAAAATTAATTATATATCTAACTTAGTTTCTTGAGTTGTGTTATGCTGTAGAAACAATTTTAAACTAGAGCATCGCTAACGCTGCAATATAGGTCCACATTCCTGGTTTCATTGATATGGTACTTTTCAAAATAAATGAAGTGAGTGAAATATGAAGTAGCTGCAATGACTGATATGACATGAGGCAAAGAAGGCTGAGCTTGGGTGTGTTTTGCCAAATTTAGAGAATACAAAATTTCAGAAGCCTCATATGTTTGCATTTCGAGATATATTATCGTAAACATACTAAATGTGTGGGGGAATCGGGTTATGGTAGGTTCACTGTGCACGCAAATAACTTCTAAACTAGTTGGTTTGGGTGCTTTTTGATGCAGCGTGGCCGTACCCCTTGTTAATTGAACACACAAACTCTGCCTTGAATCCGGGTGCTAGGAACTTTGCAGTGGTATAACTTGATACGCCAACATAGAAATGAAAGTTAATGAAATTTGGCATGTTCATACCTTATGCAGCTGTCAAGTTGGTGAAATAAAGATATTGAAGCCACCAAAGCTAATTTTAAAGTTATTGTGTGCATTGTGAGCCTACCCTAACGTAATTCACCCATATTTTTAGTATGTTTATGGTAATATATCTTGAAACGCCAACATAGGAGGCTTCTGAAATATTGTATTCTAGTAGTTTATTCATCTCTTGATTCCATGAAACAGAAAAAACATTTTGCCACAAAAGCTGGTTTGGGTGCTTTTTATACACCCACATGGAAGTGTGGTTGTATATTGTCATAGCTCTTTCCGTCAGTCTGTCTGTCCATCGTCCACAATGTCTTGTGAACGCTATGGAGGCTAAAGTTAATATCCGATTGACTTTAAGTTTATACACTGTGTTTAAGGTCATGAAATGAAGAAGGTTATTGATTTTCAGCGAATTCCGTTAATTACTGCCAGAGTTATGGGCCTTGATCACTTTGAAAATCTTGTGAACGCTCTAAATGCTAAAGTTAATATATGATTGACTTTAAATTTATACACAGTGTTTAAGGCGAAGAAGGCTACTGATTTTCAGCGATATCCATTAATTACTGCCAGAGTTATGACCCTTGATCACTTTGAAAATCTTATGAACGCTGTAGAGGCTAAAGTTAATATCTGATTTGTACACAGTATTTAAGGTCAAGAGAAAAAAGCCTATGGATTTTCAGGGATACCCGACTATTACTTCCAGAGTTACAGCCCTTGATCTCTTTGAAAAATCTTGTGGATGCTCTAAAGGCCAAAGTTAATATCCGACTGACAGTGTTTGAAAATCTTGTGATTGCTCTTTATCACTTTGAAATATCTTCTCTGGACGAAGGCAATGAGACATACAATCAAAACAATTCTGTTAATTACTTAATGTAATAAGATTTTCATGTGTTGTAACCGTTCTCCTTACTGACAAAAGAAAAAATATGCGACAACCCTTGTTGACTGCCCGGACAACTTAGCTGTTGTGGGTGTATGTTTCGTTGCCTGGCAACTTATCTTTAAAGCAATGTGAGCTTACTCCTTGTTTCTTGAACTCACCAATGCTGCCTCGAATCCAGGTGCTAAGAACCTTGCGGTGGTATAACTGAACACACCAACATAGAAAGTTCATGAAATTTGGCATTTTCATACCTTTTGCATCTGTTGAGTTGGTGAAATAATTGGAGCCAACCCTTACCAGATACCAGATACCCCCATTTATTTTGTACATCTCGAAAAGCCAGCAAAGGAGACTTCTGGATATGTATTTGGCCTAGTAGTGTATTTATCCCTTGACTCTGTGGAATACAAAACATTTTGCCACAAAGGCTGGTTTGGGTGCTTCTGCATGCTCAGTTAGCTGACATAAGATACACCACCATATATTACATAAACTTTATTTACATATAAACAAAAAAAAAACATTTATAAATTAAGGCCCGGTCCCAGTGGCCGATGACACAAAATGTATGCAAAGAGGACAAAGCGGACAAGCAAACATTCGGGGTGGCTCCATCAGTTTTCATCCGCTCCAGAAATTGATGAAAATTTGCGAATACAGAAAGGAAAAAAACGAACGTGGGAAGTATATGTAGCAGGGATGTTAAATGGGTGTTTATCGAAAGCCTAGCAGATGAAAGTGGATGGAAGTGGATGACAGCTCCGACATCCTTCAATATACCAGATACATCGCAGATACAAATGCTTTGTCCGTTTTGAAAACTTTATATGCGAGATGCATATGCTTACATCCTTTCTATTTCCGTGCTACTAACGATGTATAGACGTTCCATGTACATTATCTTTCCTCCCTCTTTCCGTTTTCAGCTGGAGCAGATGTGAGTTCGAGGATGCCCAGAGGATGCAGAGAGGATATTCGTCGCCTCCAAAAGCTTCAGAATACAGCTGCAAGAATCGTCACTATCTCCAAACATGATTGTCATGTTGCTTCGCTTTTAAAATCTCTTCACTGGCTCCCTGTTCGACAAAGAATAAACTTTAAAGTTCTAACCCTAACTTATCAGTGTATACACGGCACAGCACCAGGCTACTTGTGTAATTTAGTTCATAAATACTCTCTATCTAGATCATTCCGTTCTAGCTCTCAATGTTTATTAACTGTTCCAAAGTATAACCTGAAAACTTTTGGTAGTAGATCATTTGCCTATAATGCAGCACATAGGCCTACATGGAACTCTGTGCCACTACATCTACGGACTGCTCCATCTTTAAGCATCTTCAAACAAAATCTCAAAACTTACTTGTTTCAGTGTTCATATTTATAATTGTTTCCTGTAAACTTTGTTAGCGCTTTGAGCAAACAATCTGTTTGGAGTCCTGCGCTTTATAAGAACCCTTATTATTATTAGTGGACGTTTAACGGATGTTAACGGACATGAAACGTTTATTGCTCAAATATGTCGCAGAAAGTTCATCCGTTATAAAAGTTTTGTGCAGCTCAAAACTTTTTGCGTGGATGAAATCAAAGTGAACGGATGCTTGATGGATAGAGCGTATGAAACATGTAATATGTATGCAATGAGTACACAACGGGCGCATGGCGTTTTCAAACAGAGGGCACGTTTTTTTCCCCGTTTTACATCCTCTTTGCATCCGTAAGTGCAGTGGGACCGGACCTTTAATTACATCCTACAACATGCGTGTACGATATTTTAGTAAGTTTACGGTACCGGTAATAGTATATTTAGGGTGAGTGGTGGGGGCGTCTATAACATATATGTTTTAAAATTTTATTTTCTAATATAAAGGAAACAATTATTTTCGGGATAATTAAATCTTGGTTTTTGTTGGCGCTGGGAATCAAACTGATCCCGCAAAGTAATTCTCTGTGAAACAGATTGGCTAGGAATATGTAGGCCTATCTAACTTTATTTCGAATCCGGGTGCTGGAATACGGGTGAGAGATTCCGCTCGGTAAAAGATCTCGTTAGTGGCAATATTGTTAAACGTATGAACAACTATTTCGAGTTATTATGGTTGGTTATCTGTGAAAAGGAAAAATCAAATATTTTAATAGCCGCAACCAATAAAACTCATGGCTAATAATGTGACCGAACACAAGCTGGCGACCTATTCGGCTAGCGAGCTATTTAATGTGGATGGCCCTAATTATCTGAAGGGGGATAACTACACTATCCAGCTGAGAGTCTATTCAGCGGATTTTTACTGTAGCAATGTACTATTTCCTTGAGCATGGCGGGCATGTGTGATAGGTAATTTATAAACAAATCATTTAAAATCATTTCTGTGGTCTATATTACTAGCTAGGGATTGTTAGTTATTCAGTTACTTGTTATATATAGCTGTTAGAAGAATGACATTAAATCATTAATATCACGGCCTGCCCCTAGGCAATCTGAGTCGAAATGATGAATTAAGATGGGCCTAATAATTTTCAAAACTGAACAGTACGTCAGTAGGCTACAGTGTCACTATCGGGTTTCTTTGCATATCCGTTGACACATGTGGGTTTAAAGGGACTATCCCATTTTAACCAGAGTCTCAAAAATAAAAGTCTGACTACGTATTTACCTTGTCTCAAAATTTCAGCTCAAAACATTGAGTTGTTTCGGCTTGAACATCAAAACACGTAACCCTTTTAAGAATTCCGGTCTATTTTTTCGTTGATGACCTGATAATCGACTTTCGTTTATTGAGATGTCTGTATTGTGAATGACCCATGTACTGTACTTGATTAGAGTGGTTCAGAGACACAATATTTGTCCATATAAAAACTGACCCGCTTATCTGTGTGATTGCTCCGTGGAGAAATCTTCTGAAGTGAGCAGAAGTTAGCGCCGCGCAAGTGATTTCGGATGTCGCAGTAAATATACGTCACACGCGGTATTTTTACAAACATGTATTGGTATATAAAGCCGAGTAAAAAATACAATCATTACGGGCTTCGACTTTCGTGTTTATATAATAGCGAACATGCGCAAAAATTGCAATTTCACGCCTTGATTTGATTTTTGATTTTTGATTTTGGTGATTTAAATACAGAGCTAGCTGTAATAACTTAGTTTCATTTCTAACTTTCAACCACATGAGATCGTCTGGATAAATTCATTACAACCTTTCGAGATTTACTTTTAGGCCTATGTGGTTGCAACCTTGGTTTACGCAACGATCTATTCTGGTTAGGAAATAAGTATTTACTAGCTCTAAATAGCAGAACTATTTGAGACCGGAAAATAACCGAAACAAACTTTTTATTGGGAGCCTTTATTTTCCAGACACTTTTTGGTAACTTAGCGTAAATTATTTTCATAATCGTAGTATATTATTTAATTATCCTGTAGCCATAGGCTTTGATCGACGGACTTTTTTTCTAGATTTGAGACTGAGCCCTGCAAGATGGCATCCACCAATGATTTGCTATCCAGCATTGGATTGGACAAGTACCCCTATGATTTGAGCACTCTAACCAAACTACCTATGGCAAAAATAACAAATAGGCTTATACTTGGCATTGCTAATAAATTCCCACCAATTACGGAGCATCGGTCTATCATAACTGCTTTACATGACGACTGTGTGACGTTTGGTGACAAATACATTCAAACTAGACTGGTCAGACTGAAGACAACGACTAGGAAGCTGGGTAAAAGTAAGGCTAAGTACAAGTACAATAAATTTATGAAATTATACAACGATTTTCTTGACACCCCATTTTTTCCAGGGATAGCTGACAAGACTTCATCGGTAGACACTATTGAAATTAATTTAATAAATAGAGAAACTCGGACATCTGCCGATGCGACCTTGACTAATTTGAATAGGAAAAATAGGTATTTGCGGCAATTGTCAAAGTGTCATATAAGCAAGATCGCCCAGTTAAAAAATTAACTTCGGAAGACTAAAAAAGAAATGATTCGCATGAAGGCTAATATTGAAAATGAAAAACAATTGGCAGGTAAAAAAATGGTTGCAAGTTCAAACCTTTTAAGATGAACAGAGTTATTTTGTATGATGTCAAAAATCAAAGATACACAGCAGAATGCCATAATTTGGTCATGGAACTTAAAAATCTAAACGTTTTGAATGGTAACGTAGCAGCAGTTCTAACCGTATGTTTGGCTGTTGCAGGACTTAAATCTAATTACACTCCATCAAAATTTACAGTTCAAAGAATATCATGTGAGCGTGTCGGTGTATCTTTAAAACATGTTTTGGAAACCTTGAAGTCAGTGAAAAACACCACCCTTTATACAGACGAAATAACAATATTTGGCTCTAAATTCAGCACATACGCAATAACCGCTGACTCAACACATACGCCACTTGTTATTTGTCTTCATGAAATGGCTGATAAATCTGCGCAAACTACATTAACCGAAATTTTGGCAGATCTGTTACTTCGCAGCATGGAAATAAACGATATTTTCCGACTGCGATACAGATAATTTGTTTCAGGGGCGTGTGAAGCTTTGAGTATTTATTTTACCTCACAACCAAGGGAGATAGCTCTTATTCTTACTAAGAGATAACTAACTCCCTTGATAATGGAAGCCGGGAAGATTTTGAGCCATTTATAATATGTGTCCAAATGGGTATATATCCTCAAAAATCAAATGTGGCCAGACTACCATTGTTGATGAATGAAGTTTTTGTAGTAAGTCTTATCATTTAATGGGGGGTTTAGAGTGCCGCGCTTCGACCTCTAGCTGGCCGGTCACCTCTGGCTTGCGGCTGTGGTTTCGAGCCCTGGTATGAGCGTATGTGGCATGGAGATAGGGGCGCCTTCTCAAACTCGTGGGTTTCCTCCGGGCACTTGGGTTTCCTCCCACTGCTAAAGACCCCTACGCGCAAGCAAATTCTTGAAATAAAATTAAACCGTGTGTTAGTCCCGAAATGACCTAGTTTGGGTTGAGTGGACGTTAAACCCCATTTCTCTCTCTCTCTTATCATTTAATGTTAAAATAATCCCGAAATATTGTCTGTTTGTTATAAAACATTTTGAGCCTGAACCACTCTAACTTCATATCGAACGGCAAATTTCACATACACATTATTTTTTTATAAAAGAAGCCTGGTTTTATGTATTGGGAGACACTGCAGAATACATCTTGGGACACTGTTTTCCTGATTGACAGGTTTAAGTTGTTTGAAAACGTATCACAAATACTGTATTAATAATAGTTTCTCTGCAGTTAGGTAGAGGATTTTATTTTTAAGCGATTTTAACTAAAAATTAAGCAGTTTTATTCTCAAAAAAATTATCAGGATTAGCCCTTTAAGTTTCAATTAACATGCCAAAATGTACAGAAGTAGCCTATTTATCTGAAGGTTTCGGCTGAAAACATTTGAGTCATCAATCATGATCAAAACCATTGGAAGGCTGGCCCGGCGCGGCACGGCACATGTAGGATTCCCAATCCAGGCTTGAAAATCTATAAAAGATATCTCTACAAATTTGGATAAATTTGTGCCATAATGGACATATATAATTTTTATAATTATATTTATAATTATACAAAACAGAGATCATCATACATGATAACCGAACTCCACATACCCATGCAAGAAAATAAGGCAGTTGTCAGGCACAAATTCAGAATTTGTTCAACCTACCCTCTGGTGACTATGGTGTTTTTATACGCCCACATGGAAATCTGGACGTATATTGCCGTCGCCTCCGTCCGTCTGTCAGTCGGTCCATCGTCCACAATTTCTTGTGAACGCACTAGAGGCTAAAGTTGACTTTAGATTTATACACATTGTTTAAGTTCATGAGACGAAGAAGCCTATTGATTTTCAGCGATTTCCGATAATTACTCTGAGTTATGAGCCTTGATCACTTTGAAAAATCTTGTGAACGCTGTAAAGGCCAAAGTAAATATTCGAGTGACTTTAAATTTCTACACAGTGTTTAAGGTCATGAGATGAAGAGGCCTATGGATTTTCAGCAATTTCCAACAATTACTGCCAGAGTCATGGCCCTTGATCACTTCAAAAAATCTTGTGGACGCTGTAGAGGCCAAAGTTATTATCCAATTGACTTTAAATTTATACTCAGTGTTTTAGGTCATAAGATGAAGAAGCCCTGTCATTTCCTATAATTACTGCCAGAGTTATGGATCTTGATCGCTTTGAAAAACCTTGTGGGTGGTCTAGAGGCCAAAGTTAATAAGCGATTGACTTTGAATTTATGCACAGTGTTTAAGGTCATGAGACGTAGAATCCTATCCTGTTGCTTTTCAGAAATTTCCGATAATTACTGCCAGAGTTATGGCCCTTGATAACTTCTAAAAATCTTGTGGACGCAAATTGATACACAGTGTTAAAGGTCATGAGGCAGAGAATCCTATTGATTTTCACTGATTTCCCATAAGTACTGCCAAAGTTATCTCCCTTGATCACTTTGAAAAATCTTCTGATGCTTTAGGGGCCATACTTATTATCCGATTGACTTCAAAGGGATACACAGAGTTAAAAGAACAAGTATATTCATTTTCAATGAATTTTGATAACTGAACAGCTAAATCCATATATTAAATGTTTTGTATACCATACTATATGTTAGCATGGGCTAGAACTTTATAAAAACCAGTTGTTACTCTTAATCAGATTTAAGTGTAATATAAATATTTCATTATCGAAAAAAGTAAAAATATGCAGACGATATGTTGACTTCCCGGACGATTTAGCTGCTGTGGGCGTATGTTTTGTTGCCTGGCAACCTATCTTTCATGATGTCTTTAATTCAGTGTTTTTAAAGATAAGTTCCTGCATATACACTGGGTGATTTGATATGTATTTGGACTAAAAACTTATTTAAACTAATAAATGTATCAAATGATTCTCAAAACACTGTTTTGGCAAGGGAATAGACCCCTACTATAAAAATATCTATTGAAGAAGTCATGTGACTTAGCTGACACTACGGGTGTAACGATACATTGAACAATCAATGCATCTTGATAGTTCAACTGTCGATAGTATGTATCGATAGTAAAAAGAAACTATCGATAAAAATTGCGATAGTCAAGCAAACTATCGATCGATGGTTTCGATAGTTTGTAATAGCGAAAGTTAAATGGCTCAAATTCACTCATATTTGTCCAATATTTCCTCTGGATTTTTAACTCCTCGTCTACCATATTAGGCATGACTTACTAAGAAATGTTTAAAATGGTTTATTTTGGCGCGAAAAGCTGAAAATGGTCTACGCCCACAACAGACATGAAAGCATGCCGCATGTGACGGGAAAGTAGACAATACTTTTTTCCAAGTTAGTAAAATACCAATGTATTATTAATAATATACCATTTTATATAATATGAATATAAAGAAAGAAAAAATGTACTACTGTGTACATTACTATGTACCTGAGATACCAGCTAGGAGGATCGTCTATTCGCCCTCGACCATAGGCATATTTTGCTGCACTTTTAGAAGACACAGGTTTTTTTTATACGCCCACATGGAAATGTGGTCGTATATTGTCGTCGCCCTTTCCGTCCGTCTGTCTGTCCGTCGTCCACAATTTCTTGTGAACGCTCTAGAGGCTAAAGTTAATATCCGATTGACTTTAAATTTATACACGGTGTTTAAGGTTATGAGATGAAGGAGCCTATTGATTTTCAGTGATATCCGATTAATTACTAGCTGATTCAAGAATTTTGATATTGTGACAACACTAAAAATCAGGTTATTTTCTGGGAAAAGTATTCCGGTCACCGATAATATCATCATTTTGTTCTGCTTATTTGACAGTCCATTGTAAAAATGGACTTTTAACTTTTACATTGATTTGTTGATTAAGGACCAATGAAAATCATCTTATTATAAACGATTGTCCATTATATAGAGTGTCCGTTATAAAAGACTTTGAAAATAAGAAATTTCTATTATGAAAATCGGGACCAAACTGTTGTGCCCTATATAAGCGATTGTCCTTTGTATGCGCATCCATTATCTAACATTTTAGTTTGATTAAATGTTATATTAAATGTATACCTGACAGTGTGTTTTAAACCTAAACTAATAAACAGATCAAACTATCGCAATAGTCCTATAGTATCGCAATATTTAATCCCCAATAGTAATATTATTGCAATTGCTATTTACCCAATAGCAATACTATCGCAATAGTGAAAATTACCAACAATAGTCACTCCTAGCTGACACACCGATAGAGCAGAATTCATTGCATACAGAAGATGATGTTGGTTTTAATCGCTATCTATAAATCATAAATATTGAACACTAATTAAATTCTCGGATTTCCAGTATCCCTTTGATGTGATACGAGCAGACATTCATAATCCAGTAGTTTTCTAGTAAGATTGGATATTTCAATGCATCAAAAAATCCTGTGGACGCTTTAGAGGCCAAAGTTTACTTGATTGAATTTAAATACACACACTCTGTTTAAGGTCTTGAGATGAAGAAGCCCATTGATCTTGAGCGATTTAAAATAATTACTTCAGAGTTTTCTCCCTTGATCACTTCAAAAAACCCTATACTAATTGTTAGCGTGGGGCATAATTTTTATAAAAAGCAAACAAATTCTAATGATTTTCAGATAATTACATAATGAGTTGTTACTCTTAATCAGATTTTAGTGTATTACAAATGTTTCATTTCCAAAAAAAGTAAAAATATTTGACAACCCTTGTTGACTGCCCGGACTATTTAGCTGCTGTGGGCGTATGTTTCGTTGCCTGGCAACCTATCTTTGAAATGATTAAAATCTTGGGTTGTTACCATTCAGTATTGTCTGGGTAAAATTATCCTGCCCTAGAGAAGTAGAGTTCTTCGAAAGCCTCTTTGCGTTATTTGCATTTTTCAGAAAATCCAACATTTTCGATAGCGTGTACTCATATTGATTATTTACTTGCTTTTTATAAAGGGTTGTGTTATAGAAAAAACAGCCTTAAACCACAACAGCCCTCAAATTTAATTTTTTGCTTATAATTTATTACAACAACATTGCCACACAACATTTAATTTTCTACTTATAATTCATAATCATGGGTTAGCCAAAACAGCCTTAAAAAAAAAGACTGATTGATTAAATATTTTAATTAATAAGAATCTTGTGATACATGTATGTTCAGATGAATTTTGACCACTTTTTTTAATTTTTACGAATGTTTGAATTTTGACTGTTTTAATTTGATCATCCGGTTTTCGTCATATTCAAACTCAGATTTAACTGTCACAATAATGTAGGGATTAACAAACCCTAAAAAAAGGTGCACAGACTCCAGAGACTTTCATAACACTTCATTGTGGAACCTAAAGTTAAATAAAGATGTTTCACACTCATAAATTTCTAAATAGCAGATCAAATTTCATGAAATTCATACTTTCATTTCGAGTGTTTTCCCTTTTAGTTTGAGTTTTTATTGATTTGAGATACATTACATTATTTGATCGTAACACTTAACAATAATCTTATTTACCTTGAGAAATGAAATGAAATGAAATGTGGTTTAACGTCCTACTCTTTTGCACCTAACCTGGGCTAAAGACGTTTTTCAACAATATTTACCTTGAGAATATTGTAAATTATTTATATAACTTTTATAGTTTCAGTAATAGAGCTCTGTGGCAGTTTATTACTGGATCAGGAATAGTCAGACCGAAGGTATAACAATATTTTATTAGCCATTAATTCATGTAGCATTAGCTACTTTTGGACATTTTATTGTCCCCCGCCTTTCGAAGAAAGTTGAGGGACTATAAAAATGGGTTCGTCCGTCTGTCCTGTCTGTCTGTCCGTCTGTTGGTCACACTTTTTGGGACACAATAACTCTCTTCCTAATTGAGCTAGAATGTTCAAACTTGGTGTATATGGTTATTAGGTCAATGCCTTGATGGAGTTCGAAGATGAGCATTTTCCGCTTAGGGTAAGCAGAGATAAGCAATTTGATTGGTTGATGCTTTGGGACACGATGACTTAGTTCTAATTAAGTGAGAGTGATGAAACTTGGTGTATAGTTTCATTACAGTAATACCTTGACTAAGTTCGATAATGAGCATTTTCTGCTCAGGGTAAGCAGAGTGATATGCAATTTGATTGGTCAAGACTTTGAAACACAATAACTCTCCTTCTAATGCTTATGCTTATTAGGTGATGGAGTTTGAAGATGAGCATTTTCTGCTTAGGGTAGGCAGAGATAAGCAATTTGATTGGTTGATACTTTGGGACAAGATAACTTAGGTTCATCTTGATTGATGATTTTATGCCAATGCAATGACTGCATTCTCATTCAGTAATGGATTCGACAGTAACAGTGTATAGAAACGATTGACTCAGACAGACGGGCCCTTTTGTCAAGTGTGGGGGCCCTTTTGTCTGCCTTTAGGGTCCCCCTAACTAGGGTACATTTTCATTTTTCTCATCGGTTTTAGCATTTTTCTGGATGACACTTCGTGTACAGTTTGATTGCTTGATACGTTTGAAAACGTGGGATTTCGGCGGGGGACATCAGCTTCACTGTTGGCTTGTTTACCATATTTTTCAGTGAATTAGGTGCACTTTTTTTACCAAATATTTTATTTTCTAGAAGGTGTGCGCATAGCCTAATACATAACGTTGAGCAAATCCAGGCTTTTCCTGTGTCGACACCTAAGTCGGAAGTTAAGAAATAACTGCCCTATAATCACCACATGTCGGCCTAGTGATGCTACCTTAAAAGTTTATGATATATTATCACTCAAATTAAATACAATACTTTTCCCTTATATTTGTCATTAATGTGTTACATAGTTTAAAATGTGTCCATAGTTTTCAATAACCTTTTAGATACAGTTAAAATATGTCAATAATTTCTGTTTTTTCATGCATCATGCATGTGTTAAAAGTGCTCATTGACATGGATGGGACATGTTTATTGTATTTTACAGGAATTAATTGGCATAGAATTGAAAAAAGGCAAGGCAAAAATACTTGATGGATTACTGGCCTATGAAAAACAACGGTAAGACTTGTTATATTTGATGAGGATTGTGTAATTAGTTGCAACTAGAAATTATCTAGCAAGTATTTGCAGTGGGGAGCAAGAAGAAGCCTTGGAACTTTTAAACCCAGTTCACATATTTGTTTGGTGGACTATGGCTGCCACAGCAAATACATATTATTTTCATGAAATTTTAATATTTTTATCTGTTTTAAAAACAATTTAGATTTATATTTATTTTAATTTTCTTTTTATAAATTATTTTTAAAAAAAAAAATTTTATAAATTATTTTTAAAAAAAAATTTTTTATAAATTATTTTTAAAAAAAAATTTTTTATAAATTATTTTTAAAAAAATTTTTTTTATAAATTATTTTTTAATTTTTTTTTTTATATAAATTATTATTTTTTCAATTATTTTTATTTTTAATTCTGTTTTATAAATTTTTTTTTTTAATTCTTTTTTTTATTAATTTATAATTACCTTTATTTTCATTCATTTTATTTTTTATTTATATCTTATACTTTTTAAAAAAAAAATTTGTCTTTAATATCTTTTATATGCATTTTAGCACATATGATGTTTTGTATAGATCGTGTGAGTTACGGTTAGGGCTAGCACCCGTAGATTTCGTCTCAAGATGTAAACCTAGCCCTGGGCAAAGACTAACCCTATGGCAAAGTACGGAACATGAAAAAAACAAAAATTATATAAGCTTATATAACTGAAAAAAAAAAATGTTCATAAATCTTTTTTTTTTAAAAAATCATTTTCAGAAAAAATGTTCATGATATAAAAAAAAGATAATGAAGATAAAAAAATAAAATAATTAAAGAAAATATAATTAAAATGAATTTAAGAAAATATAATATATAAAGAAAAATTTAAAAAATTATTTACAAAAAAAATTTTAAAAAAAATTATTTTATAGAAAAAATTAAAAAAAAATATTTTATAAAAAATTTATTTCAAAAAAAATAATTTATTTCAAAAAAAATAATTTATTTCAAAAAAAATAATTTATCAAAAGAAAATTATAGTAAATTTAAATTGTCTTTAAATGAAAAAAAAAGAATTAAATAAAAAATAGATAAAAATATTAAAATTTCATGAAAATAATATGTATTTACTATGGCAGTCATAGTCCACCAAGAGTGGCACATTGTACTATTATGTTCATAATCTAAATTTCCAACAAAATTTTAACAATCGAAATTTCTAATCTGTTCCATGGTTTTGTTTTCAGTTTTCAGTTTTATTTTCCAAGCCCACTACAGAGTAATTGTTAGATTTTTTTGAAACGTGCTCTGAGATATTTTTTGACAATGATGTTAGATTTTTTAGCATGGACTACATTGCTGCTGGTTGACACAAAGGCGATCTAAGAATCCCTCATCTGGTGGGAGTATAGGGAACAGTCAGCCGCATCTATGTTTTATTTTTGAAAACTATTTTCAGTGCGACATCTGGGGAACGACTTAAAGACAACAAATCTATTAGTGGATTACAATTGGACTTCACTCTAAAACTTAGCCAATTTCTGGTATGTTTTTGTTTTATACAATATGAAATTATAGATATAGATATAAATGTATCTGTTTTAATACAGCTACATTGAAATGTGGTCGTATATTGTTGTCGCCCCCGTCCGTCCGTTGGTGCGGCCATGGGGTCGGAGTCCACAATTGCTCTTCAGGATAAAATTAATATCCGACTGACCTTAAATTTAAACACAGTGTTTAAGGTTATGAGATGAAGAAGCCTAATGATTTTCAGCAATTCCGATAATTATTGCCAGAGTTATGGCCCTTGATCATTTCAAAAAATCTTGTGGACGCTCTATAGACCAAAGTTAATATCTGATTGACCTTCAATTTATACACAGTGTTTAAGGTCATGAGACAAAGAAGGTTATTGATTTTCAGCGATTTCTGGTAATAACTGCAGAGTTATGGCCCTTGATCACTTCATAAAATCATATGGACACTAAAGGCCAAACTTAATATCCGATTGAGGCCAAACTTATCATCCAATTGACTTTAGATTGATACACAGACAAACAAGTATATTGATTTTCAATGAATTTCAATAACTGAACAGCTAAATCCATGATTTTAAATGTTTCGTATACTAAATGTTAGCATGGGGCAGAACTTTATCAAAACCAAACAAATTCTGATAATTTTCTGATAATTATTTTCAGATTTCAGAGTATTATAAATGTTTCATTACCGAAAAAAGTAAGAATATGTGATAACTCTGGTTTACTGCCCGGACGATTTAGCTGCTGTTGGCGCATGTTTCGTTGCCTGGCAAACTATCTTAATGAATTTCATTACTACATCCATTAGATAAATTTCAGTGACCCTGTTTGGTTTTGATTGCAAAAGTCAAGTCAAAAAAAATCACTGATTTTAAAAAGTTAGATAAAGTTTATATTAGTTTCAGCCATTTCAGTATTCATATATGGTTTTATACGCCCACATTTTCATGTGGACGTATTATGTCGTCGCCCCAGTCCGTCCGGACGTCCGTCTGTCCACAATTTGTTTGTGGACTCTCTACAGGTCACAATTCTTATCCGATTTTGACGAAACTTGAAATATAGGTTTATCCCCAAAAGATCTCGGCTGCTTTCGATATTGGCATGTATCGGATCAAAACTTCATGGATTATGGCCCCTGATTGTACGAAAAATCACGTTTTTAGCTTGTGGACCCTATAGAGGTCACAATTTTGAACCGATTTTGATGAAACTTGACATGCATGTTTGTAACCCAAAGATCTTGGTTCCTTTCGATATTTGCGGCTATCGGAATGTAATTTCCTGAATTATGGCCCCTGATTGTCCGAAAAATCACCCTTTTTAGCTTGTGGTCCCTCTGGAGGTCACAATTATTATTCGATTTAAAAAACCGTTTGATTATATCACCGTTACACCCTAAGGAAGGTTGAGTTCGAATTTCGGGAAAATCGGACGAAAATTGCCATACAAAATGGCCGCCGTTTGTACGCGAATACTGTTAAAAAATGGTATATCAAGGTTGTGGACCCTGTGGAGGTCACAATTTTGATTCGATTTTGATGAAACTTGAAATTCATGGTTATAACCCAAAGATCTTGCTTCCTTTCGATATTTGCGCATATAGGATTGTAACTTCCTGAATTATGGCCCCTGATTATACTCAAAATCGCTTTTTTATACGCCCACATTTTCATGTGGACGTATTATGTGGTCGCCCCTGTCCGTCCGGACGTCCGTCCACAATTTGTTTGTGGACTCTCTACAGGTCACAATTCTTATCCGATTTTGACGAAACTTGAAATATAGGTTTATCCCCAAAAGATCTCGGCTGCTTTCGATATTGGCATGTATCGGATCAAAACTTCATGGATTATGGCCCCTGATTGTACGAAAAATCACGTTTTTAGCTTGTGGACCCTATAGAGGTCACAATTTTGAACCGATTTTGATGAAACTTGACATGCATGTTTGTAACCCAAAGATCTTGGTTCCTTTCGATATTTGCGGCTATCGGAATGTAATTTCCTGAATTATGGCCCCTGATTGTCCGAAAAATCACCCTTTTTAGCTTGTGGTCCCTCTGGAGGTCACAATTATTATTCGATTTAAAAAACCGTTTGACTATATCACCGTTACACCCTAAGGAAGGTTGAGTTCGAATTTCGGGAAAATCGGACGAAAATTGCCATACAAAATGGCCGCCGTTTGTACGCGAATACTGTTAAAAAATGGTATATCAAGGTTGTGGACCCTGTGGAGGTCACAATTTTGATTCAATTTTGATGAAACTTGAAATTCATGGTTATAACCCAAAGATCTTGCTTCCTTTCGATATTTGCGCATATCGGATCGTAACTTCCTGAATTATGGCCCCTGAATTATGGCCCCTGATTATACGCAAAATCGCCTTTTTTTTAGCTTGGAGGTCACAATTATTATTCGATCTAAAAAACCGTTTGATTATATTACCGTCACACCCTAAGGAAGGTTGAGTTCGAATTTTGGGAAAATCGGACGAAAATTGCCATACAAAATGGCCGCCGTTTGTACGCGAATACTGTTAAAAAATGGTATATCAAGGTTGTGGACCCTGTGGAGGTCACAATTTTGATTCGATTTTGATGAAATTTGAAATTCATGGTTATAACCCAAAGATCTTGCTTCCTTTCGATATTTGCGCATATCGGATCGTAACTTCCTGAATTATGGCCCCTGATTATACGGAAAATCGCCTTTTTATTAGCTTGGAGGTCACAATTATTATCCGATTTAAAAAAACGTTTGATTATATTACCGTTACACCGTAAGGAAGGTTGAGTTCGAATTTCGGAAAAATCAGACCAAAATTGCCATACAAAATGGCCGCCGTTTGTACGCGAATACTGTTAAAAAATGGTATATCAAAGTTGTGGACCCTGTAAAGGTCACAATTTTAATTCGATTTTGATGAAACTTGAAATTCATCGTTATAACCCAAAGATCTTGGTTCTTTTCAATATTTGCGCATATCGGATCGTAACTTCCTGAATTATGGCCCCTGGTTATACGCAAAATCCCCCTTTCTTTAGCTTGTGGTCCCTCTGGTGGTCACAATTATTATCCAATTTAAAAAAACGTTTGATTATATCACCGTTACGCTGTAAGGAAGGTTGAGTTTGAATTTCGGGAAAATCGGACCAAAATTGACAGACAAAATGGCCGCCGTTTGTACGCGAATACTGTTAAAAAAATGATATATCATGGTTGTGGACCCTGTATAGGTCACAATTTTAATTCAATTTTGATGAGGAAGGTTGAGTTCTTATTTCGTGAAAATCGTACCAAAATTGCCGGACGAAATGGTCGCCGTTTGTACGTGAATAGTGTAAAAATATGGTATATCATGGTTGTGGACTCGCTACAGGTCACAATTCTTATCCGATTTTGATGAAAAGTCACATTTCTAGGTTGTGTACCGTCACACCATAATCATTGTCGGTTTCGAGTTTCATTAATATCAGACTGGAACTGACCAACTAAATGGCTGCTCCCAATACAGTATGAAATACAGGACTTAAAGATGTAGGAAAAATCACTTTCGGTATTGCTTGTTCTCTATCCATTTCTCGAAAATGTGGGCGTATCCTATGGCCAGCCTATCTTTAATTGTCACACAATTTATTTGTTCACTTTCTTTCAGAATTTAGATGAAACTCAAAGTTATTCTTTATTTTGTTCTTTTCTTGTTAACGAATTCCGTGGCTCTAAGAAAAATCTGCAGGTAATAAAATGTAAAGATATTGATGTTGAGGAAATGTCTTGATATTACAGTATGTTCAAATCAAATCACAAACCACCAACATATTTCATATGTAAATACTGTAAGATAAACTTTGGTGGGACATTTCAAAATGTTTCTGTATGTATGTATTTTCAGAATTTACAAGAATAAATGGGATGGGTTTTTTTTTTGGTCAAGTCTTGTGATACCTCTTTTTGTTTTGACATTTTCTTTTAGGTATTTTGTACCTAATGTCTATTGGTTTGTGGGTTGAAAGATATTATACAATTGTCACATGGGTTTATATTTTTCATTTTCAGCAAGTTCTAAGTCATGAACGTCATGCTCAGGCTCTGATATTAAAGATCAGAGATTATTATTTCACAGAGAGATTATATAGTTTACGATGTCTTCGGCATATTTTAAATTATTGGCCAGATGCTGAACATCCATACAGGGTAACATGATGTACTTTTTATTTGAATTTTTATATGCCCACATTTAAATGTGGTCATATTTTGTCTTCGCCCAGGTCCATCTGGTGTCCACGAATGCTTTTGGACACTCTAGAGGTTACAGTTAATATGCGATTGACTTTGAATTTATACACAGTGTTCAAGGTCATGACACGAAGAATCCTATTGACTTTCAGCAATTTCCGATAATTACTGCCATATTTAATTTATGGCCCTTGATCACTTTAAAATATCTTGTGGATGCTACATTGGCTAAAGTTATCATCCGAATAATTTCAGATTGATGCACAGTGTTGCAGGTTTTGGGACGAACAAGTGTATATTGATTTTCAATGGATTTTGATAACTTGAATAGTCAAATCCATATTAAATGTTTCATATACTAAACCTTAGCACTGGGCAGACCTTTATAAAAACCAAAGAAATCCTAATGATTTTCTGATAATTACTTAATCAGATTTTAGTGTATTATAAATGTTTGATTACCTGAAAAACGTAAAAATATGCGACAACTCTTTTTGACTGCCCAGACGATTTAAGCACATGTTCGTTTGTACGTTGCCTGGCAACCTATCTTTGTATCTTGCATGGAAACTTAAACTAACATAGGAAAATGGAATCAGAAGATTTATATATACCATATAATAGTTGGAATTTAAGCTGAGGAAATTTTTTAGATTTTCTCTTTTATGTAACAATTTTTTTGCTAGAAATCTAATGTCATATTCAATCAAATATATTGTTCAGGAGTCTTATGCAGAATTTTTAGATGATCTTTTAGATGGTGGAAAACTAGTCATTAAGGTAATTTATAAAATATCTGTATTGACAGATTTCGAAATATACTTTACAACATAATTTTTATATACTCTCTCAAATAATGAAACCGATTCAATCATTACATTTTAGTTAGATAAAACTTGTAAGATTATTGATAGAAGTTTTCATATTTCATGCAATTTTTGTTTCAGTTATTGGAGCAGTTTGATTTCATATGTAATGAGAATTTACCAACAATAGATACACATGGTATCTTGATGGTATGTATATTGTTTACATAATTCTAAGGGTTTTTATACGCCCACATTTTCATGTGGACGTATATTGTCGTCGCCCCTGTGACTTCCGGACTTCCGTCCGTCCACAATTGTTTGTGAACAGTCTGCAGTTACGATTTTTACCCGATTTCAATGGCATGTATCGGACTGGGTTATGGCCCCTGATTGTACGAAAAATCACATTTTTAGCTTGTGAACAGTGTAGAGGCCACAAATTTGAACCGATTTGGATGAAACTTGAAATGTATATTTATAACCCAAAGATCTAGGTTCTTTTCGATATTTGCGCCCATCGGATTGTAACTTCCTGAATTATGGCCCCTGATTGTCCGAAAAATCGCCCTGTTTAGCTTGTCCCTATTGAGGTCAAATTATTATCCGATTTAAAAAAACGTTTGATTATATCACCGTTACATGGTTATGGAGGTTGATTTCGAATTTCGTGAAAATAGGACCAAAGTTGACAGACAAAATGGCCTCCGTTTGTATGCGAATAGTGTGAAAATATGTTATATCAAGGTTTTGGACCCTATAAAGGTCACAATTTTGTACTGATTTTGATGAAACTTGACACGTATGTTTATTACCCAAATATCTTGGTTCTTTTCGATATTTGCGCCTATCGAATCGTAACTCCCTGAAGTATGTTACCTGATTGTCAGAAAAATCGCTTTTTTTTTTCACTTGTGGTCCCTCTGGAGGTCAAAATTGTTATCTGATTTAAAAAAAAACTTTGATTATATCACCGTTACATGGTAATTATGAATGAGTCGGAATTTCGTGAAAATCGGACCAAAATTTACACACAAAATGACTGCGGTTTGTATGCTAATAGTGTGAAAATATGTTATATCAAGATTGTGGACCCTATAGAGGTCACAATTGTAATTTTGAAGAGATTTTGATGAAACTTGAAATACATGTTTATAACCTGAAGATCTTGGTTCCTTTGCATATTTGCGCTTATCAGATTCTAACTCCCTGAATTATGGCCTCTGATTTTACGAAAAATCGCCTTTATTAGCTTGTGGTCCCTCTGGAGGTCACAATTATTACCTAAGGTTAAGTTTGGATTTCGTGAAAATCGGACCAACATTGACAAACAAAATGGCCACCGTGTAGAAATATGGTATATCAAGGTTGTGGACCCTATAGAGGTCACAATTTCAATTCAATTTTGATGGAACATGAAATACATGATTATAACCTAAAGATCTTGGTCCCTTTCGATATTTGCACATATCGGATTGTAACTTCCTGAATTAAGGCCACTGATTGTCCCAAAAATCGCCCTTTTTAGCTTGTGGTCCCTATGGAGGTCAAAATTATTATCTGATTTAAAAAAAACGTTTGATTATATCACCGTTACATGGTTATGGAGGTTGATTTCAAATTTCGTGAAAATAGGACCAAAATTGACAAAATGGCCTCCGTTTGCATGCGAATAGTGTGAAAATATTTTATATCAAGGTTGTGGACCCTTATATATGTATGTTTATTACCCAAATCGCCTTTATTATCTTGTGGTCCGTCTGAAGGTCACAATTATTACCTGATTTGATTATATCACCGTTACACTGTAATGAATTTTCGGTTTGAATTTCATGAACATTGGACCAAAATTGCTGAACAAAATGGCCGCCATTTTTATGCAAATAGCATAAAAATATGGTATATCAAGGTTGTGGACCCGGTTGAGGTCACATTTTTAATCCGATTTTGATGAAATTTGAAATGTAAGTTTATAACCCAAAGATTGCAGGGTTTGACTATATCCCCATTACACATTTATGATGGATGAGTGTGAATTTCTTGAAAATCGATAATTGAACAGCTAAATCCATAATATGTTTCGTATACTTAAAGGACAATATTGGTGCCAGTCATTATCACATATGTGATAGAACTGATTAAACACTTTCCAAATATAATATTATCACAGAGATCATCGCTACCATAGAGGAGTAATAAAGGATTCACGAATCGGAAGTGACGAACGCCAAAGGAAAACACGAGTTATTCCTCTATATAACAAACTGAAGTGACTAATGATAACAGATACATGGGCGAATATCTGCTCACTAATAATTCCCTCGAAGACCTAAAGTTGCTGTGTGACGCTGTGAGAGAATATCTTACAATTCATGAAAAGAATTGACTGCCACTAGATAAGAGAACAGGAAAGAAAAACAGATTAAAAGTCTGTGCATTACCATGTTTTTATAAGGTAGGGGAGACCGGGACACATTGAACCACCATGGATATATCCTTTATAAATAATACTATACAACCCAACACTATACAGATGTGAGATAACTTCTTAGACCCATTTCTCCATCAATAAGCCACATGCTGTCAATTATTTTCTTAGGCAGTGGATTTTTCAAAAAAGCGCTTAAAAGAGAAACATTTTCCATACATGTTAACTTCTTAGCCTACGAAATTCTTGTACTTAAGTTCATAGATGTCTAATCTATACAATCCAGATAAACCGGGGTTTGATCCACATAAGAGGGCATATTGCTTTTTTTTTTTAATTTTGATCAAGAAATAAAGAGATCTTCTAATAAAAACATTTGATATGAAATGAGTACAAACATGTATGTGAACAAAGCGGTTCAATGTGCCCCGGTCTCCCCTATAGAATGAATAAAAACAAGGGGCTGTACGGAGTATTTCTATTTTTCCCGTGTTCGCTTATCTTATGACACTTAATTACTTTATTGTATCGTCTGATAATCTCTTGCGGTCCCATATAACAACTTTTTGTCTTCGAAGGAATTATTAGTGAGCAGAAATTCGGCCGTTTATCTGTCATCACTCTTCACTTCAGTCATTCACATAGAGAGATAACTCGTGTTTTCCTTTTGCGTTCGTCACTTCCGATTCACGAATCTTTTATTACTCCTGTATGGTAGCGATGATCTCTGTGTTAATATTATATTTGGAAAGTGTTTAATCAGTTCTACCACATATCTGATAATGACTGGCACCAATATTGTCCTTTAACGTTAGTATGGGGCAGAACATTATGAAAACCAAACAAATTCTAATGATTTTCTGATAATTACATAATAAACTGTTGTTAACTGCCCTGACGATTTAGCTGCTGTGTGGGCGTATGTTTCGTTGCCTGGCAACCTATTTTTCCATTTAAGATTACCTTTGGTGGCAATTGGGGTGTTCTTTGTGGGAAGTTTTAAACTATCTTGTGAGGTGAGAAGTGTTAAGAAAAGTTGGATTTTGTCAGTATGTAGAAAAAGAATTCTGTTAGGATAGGGATTAACAAATATACTATTAAAGAAACGAAACTAGGACAAAAGTTAAGGATAATATATCGTATCCAATTAGGGACAACTTTAAGACATTAATGATTTTCCATTGATTGATCAGGCACTGCGTTTTGAGAATCACAATTGCTCCAGAGTGCCTGCAAAATTATTTTTAGGAGGGTTGTAATTGCGTTCAACACTTCTGAAAAATCTAGATTTAAGTATTTTAATAAATGTGAGTTTTCATCTTTTTCGCGCTCTTATTTTGAGTAGTGTTTATAACTTTATTGATAGACTCGATGGCACTAAAAGCCCATCTTTGACTGCACCCATTTTACTTTACTTGATATGCAACTGTATGCAAGACTTATGAAATATTGCAAGAGGGAAATATAGTGTACGGTAATAATAATAATTATAAAGTCTTTTATATAGCACCTATTCCATGCCGAGGCGTGCTCTAAGCGCTTCTAATGTAACTTTGGATATGCTTGTCGAAAAAGGTGGGTTTTTAACTTTTGATACGCCCACATTGAAATGTGGTCGCCCCCCGCCGGCTTTCGTCCACAATTGCTTGTGGACGCTCTATTGTTTACGCTTTAGAGGCTAGCGTTAATATCAGATTGATTTTAAATTTATACACAGTGTTTAAGGTCATGAGACGAAGAAGCCTATTGTTTTTCAGCGATTTCCGATAATAATTACCAGATTTATGGCCATTGATCACTTCAAAAAATCTTGTGAACGCTCTAGAGGCCAAAGCTAATATCCGATTGGCTTTGAATTTATATACAGTGTTTAAGATCATAAAACGAAGAAGCCTATTCATTTTCAGCGATTTCCGATATTTAGTGCCAGAGTTATGACCCTTGATCACTTTAAAAAATCTTGTGGACGCTCTAGAGACCAAAGTTAATATCCGATTGACTTTAAATTTATACACAGTGTTTAAGGTCATAAGACGAAGAAGCCTATTGATTTTCAGCGATTTTCGATAATTAGTGCCAGAGTTATGGCCCTTGATCACTTCAAAAAATCTTGTGGACACTGTAAAAGCCAAAGTTAATATCCGATTGACGTTAAATTTATACACAGTGTTTAAAGTTATAAGACGAAGAAGCCTATTGATTTTCAGCGATTTCCGATAATTAGTGCCAGAGTTATGGCCCTTGATCACTTCACAAAATCTTGTGGATGCTCTAGAGGCCAAAGTTGATATCCGATTGACTTCAAATTTATACACAGTGTTTAAGGTCATGAGACGAAGAAGCCTATTGATTTTCAGCGATTTCTGATAATAAGTGCCAGCGTTTTAGTCCTTGATCACTTCCAAAAATCTTGTGGATGCTCTAGAGGGGAAACTTAATATGCGATTGACTTCAGATTGATGCACAGAATTAAAGGTGTTGAAACGAACAAGTATTTTGATTTTCAATGAATAACTGAACAATTTAATCCATGATGTTAAATGTTTCCTATACTAATTGTCAGCGTGGGGCAAAACTTTATGAAAAGCAAACAAATTCTAATGATTTTCAGATAATTACATAATGAGTTGTTACTCTTAATCAGATTTTAGTGTATTACAAATGTTTCATTACCATAAAAAGTACAAATATGCGACAACCCTTGTTGACTGCCCGGACGATTTAGCCGCTGTTGGCGTATGTTTCGTTGCTTGGCAACCTATCTTTGGATGTTTTGTTATCCATCTGTTGAAGTTATTGCAGTTACTAAGGTTTCAATCTGATTAAAACACAAATCCTATTTCATTTTGTTTTTTTATTGTTCAAAATTTCATTTTACTTGTCTTTAATACATTAGGATCTTGAAGAGTTGTTATCATAAACGGGTTTTTGATGGTGTTATGGATTAGCCAATGAAAGGGTCTGTTACGGTGAACTTTTGGTTAATCAAATGTCTGACCTCATAGGGTCAAAAGCCTCTTATATGACCTCTGACATGACCTATCACTACAAACGTTCAGATCCTCATGTAGTGTAGGCCATCAAAAGAATAAAAAAAACAAAACGAAATATAGATATGTATTTTAATCAGATTGCTAAAGTTTATTTAAAATTTAAAGATAATTATGTAAGATTTAGATAAAGAACTAGTCATTCTTGCTATAATAGTTCGAAAGTAGATAATGTAAAATGAATAATTTGAAAATTTCATTCAAATTACTCTATTGCAAGCGAAGATAGTAGTCTTCGAAGTTTTGACAGACGTGTGCAATAATTTCAACCAACATACTGGTTGATTGAAGCTATGTCTCGCTACTTCATATTTGATTAAATCAAAGTATCGCTGAACCGTTTTAATCTATTTAATATTGGAGAAATCTGATGCCATAGAGACTTGATTAAGACCTGGATCAGTTAATTAATGTCTAATTAATACTTTAGAAAACATTTCAGGCCTAAAGAAAGACCTGCAATAGGTACCTGCAATAGGCAGATTTAGCTCTTGCATAATGCATGTTTAATAAAATATATTAGTTTTAATTGTCTTACCAGACACTAAAATAAAAATTTACAAAAGATCTCAGAATGTGGAATGTTTATTCAATTAGATAAGTGAAACATCAGTAGCTACCTACATAATACTTTTAAGAGTCACATCACTTTCATAGTGAGGAGTGTAGATCACTCTCCTGTACTTTTTTTAGGGGTGTATTTTATACTCTCCTGATATTTTTAAATGATGAGGTCAGGTTGTTGCTGTATGGTTCTTCACTGAGATTATTTGATAGCTGATTACTGTAGTCTCATAAGCAAAACACTGATTGTAATATAAATTATTATTGTCTAACTTTTTTTATCTTAGACTGACAGTCAGAAGTTAGTATGGGCTAATCAGAACTTAAAAGAACAGGTAAGCTATTTCATTATCACTTCAACAATATCTGTTATTAACAATTACAACTGATTCTCATAATGACATATATTTTGCTTTATATTGTCTAAAAAATTCATTATGCTTCTATGGCTATATGTTTCTTTGCCTAACAACCTAGCTTTAAATGATATCATATTCAAGATAACCCTAGAACATTTTCTGTAGTTTATGTAATGCAAATCCTATAATTTTTCCTGCAGATTCATCCAAAAATTTCTATAGGAAAATACAATAGTATTCTATAGATTTTTATACGCCCACATTTTCATGTGGACTTACATTGTTGTCGCCCCCGTCCGTCCGGACATCTGTCCGTCCACAATTTGTTTGTGGACTCTCCACAGGTCACAATTCTTATCCGATTTTGACGAAACTTGAAATATAGGTTTATCCCCATAAGATCTCGGCTGCATTCGATATTGGTATGTATCGGATCTAAACTTCGTGGATTATGGCCCCTGATTGTACGAAAAATCGAGCTTTTTAGCTTGTGCTCCCTCTGGAGGTCACAATTATGACCTGGCCCCGAGTTCAAAAAGCATTCTCAGACTTAAGTTAAGAATTTGCTCAACTTTAAATCACAGTTTATGAGAAATATATTTGTTCAAGAAATACAAAACTTTGCACATTGGTGTATTTAATATATTTAAAACACCAAAAGTATTATAAAGAGCTATGTTTTAGTTAAAATAAGGCGAACAAATTTGAGTAAATTCTCAACTTAAGTCCGAGAATGCTTTGTGAACTCCAGGCCTGATTTAAAAAAACATTTGATTATATCACCGTTACAGGGTATTATAGGTTGAGTTCGAATTTCGTGAAAATCAGACCAAAATTGACAAACAAAATGGGCGCCGTTTGGACACGAATAGTTAAAAATATGGTATGATATCAAGGTTGTGAATCCAAAAGAGGTCACAATTTTAATTTGATTTTGATGAAACTTGAAATACATGTTTATAACCTAAAGATCTTGGTTCCTTTCAATATTTGCGCAAACAGATTGTAGATTCCTGAATTATGGCCTCTGATTGTACGAAAAACCGCCTTTATTATCTTGTGGTCCGTCTTGAGATCACAATTATTACCATATTTAAAAAACCATTTGATAATATCACAGTTACACTGCTTTATCACGTGATAGAACTTACGAAGCGAGGCCACTGTTGAACGAGACTTGATCACCCAGTTCCTATGCACATATCGAGTAATGATAGGTTTATAAAGGGACTGGGTGATACAGACTTCTTTTGACCTTTTTTCGGGTTACTTCCGGTCTCGGGAATTTGATCGTCGATAAATGATAGCGGTTCAAGTTTGATTTGTTATCAATAACAGTGTTAAATGACCAATTTAATTACATTGGAAGGTGAATAATAATCAAATAAAGTCTCGTTAGCAATAAAAATGACATGAAGTGTTAGAACTAGTGAGTATTGTGAGATGATATCAGACGATACATGGTAAATCAGTCAAAACAAAGATGGCGTCTGACTTACCTTATATTCTTGTATTAAAGGGACAATCCCGATAAGAACAGGGTCTCAAAAATTAAAGTCCGAGTATTTATGAAATTTATGGACCAAAATATAGTGGCATGGTGTATTTACCTTGTCTCAAAATTTCAGCTCAAAATATTGAGTCGTTTGGACGTGAACGTCAACACTGCTTATCCGGACACGTAACCCTTTTAAGATTTCGGGTCAATTTTTTAATTGGGTGACCTGATAATCGATTAATGTTTCTTGAGAGGTCTATACAGTGAATTACCCATGCACTGTACTTGATAACAAAAGGTAAATTTCACCTACATATTATTTTTATAGAAAAAAGTCTGGTTTTATCCAGATACTGTATAATAAAACGTTCTCCATTTCCAGATGAAGACTGTCAGGTTTAAGTTATTTATAAGCGTATCACAAATATTGGGTTAGTAGGTGGGCCTTAGGTTATGGATTTTAACACAAAATTAAGCAGGTTTATTCCGCAAAAGGTTATCGGGATTGGCACTTTAAGCAGTGGTAAGAAGTTTTATTTTAATTTATTTTAATCCCTTCAAGTGCCTGTGTCGGACACATTGGACCATAACTTCCTGAATTATGGCCCCTGACTGTACAAATAATCATGTTTTTTTTCCTTGTGGACCCTATGGAGGTCACAATTTTATTCTGAATTAAAAAACAATGTTTGACTATATCCCAATTACACATTATTGATGGTTGACTAGTTTGAATTTCTTGAAAATCAATAATAGACAGCTGAATACATATACTAAACATTAGCATGGGGCAGAACTATATAAAAACCAAACAAATTCTAATGATTTTCTGATAATTACTTAATGTGCGACAACTCTTGTTTACTGCCCGGACGATTTTAGCTACCATGGACGTATGTTTTGTTGCCTGGCAACCTATTTTTTTATAGTGTTTTCTGTGGGAAATTCTACAGTTACCTTTTTGTCTTTAATCAAGACAACACATGATAATTATTTTTGATTTTACAGTGCGAGTTACTAGAACTGTTGTTGATGTATTACAAAGATTTTGAAACAGATACAAATGGTTTTATAGATTTAGTAGAAAAGTTCAAGGTATGGTTTTTATGACTCATCTTGTCACCATTATAACATTTTGGAAAGAATTTCATGACTTATGGTGACCACTAGAAGCAAATTATTAGAAAAATGTTGTTTTGTCAAATGTGCTTGTATAAAGCTACATGTAGATTCAGTGATTCATATCTGTAGAAACAGGTTTAAATGTCTGCCCCCCCCCCCCCCACACACACACACACAACAATCCATTTTGTTTATCCCTTCATGATGCCACGGGGTATTTGTAATTGTCTTATAGAATGCTGACTTTCATGCTGTCGTTTACAAGAAAATGTTCCTATGTTTCTGTCAGAAGTGTTAGCATAAGAAGTTTATGTATAAATTCATTATAATTCTATTCTTTTTACCTGTTCAGAAACATGGATTTGGTTGGAGACAAAACTACAGGCATATACTGGATGAAGGAGCAGACACATATGTGAAAAGAATTGGGTGAAATGCATATTTATTTTAAACATACATTATGCAAGAGCTAAATCTGCCTATTGCAGGGCTCTCTTTAGATCTGAAATGTTATCTAAATTATTGATTAGAAATTAGACATTAATTAACTTATCCAGACATCAATCAACTCTCGATGACATCACTTGCCTGTGATCTTTAGTGGATTATGATCCGATATACTGCACAACTTTCCTTCTAAATTTAATTATTAAATGGACAATCGAGGCTATACTTTTTAGCGTACTGAATTTAGTTATGATGATCGAGGCTAGGCGGAAGTTTCACTTCCTTAATTTTTGGTTCATAGTGGATCAATGTAACTGAAATTTTCAGCAATTTGCCTTTACATTATCTAGTTTTTTATAGTGGGACCTGCCAACTCGTTAACTAATCTCCCATAATGTATCTTTAATCTTCAGATATTTAGAAGTTTTGGTATTGATAGAGGCATTGGACATGGAGAATGCTGTGCGATGTAAAGAAGATGAAAGGTTTGTCACGCATATCATTTATCTTTTAAAACATTTCACATCTGAAAGGAGATGTCCATCACTAAATATGTGATAATGACAGTTAATAGAATAGAAATTGTATGGAGATACCGGTAAAATGATATCTGGAGAAAAATGTCATGTCTAAAAATTACTTCTCTTGTCAAACTGATAATATTTTTTAAAAATATAATAATTGAAGAGCTATTGAATTATCCTAACATGGTATGTGTAATCAATCTTATTAGAACACTTGATATAACTTCCCATTTCAGTCTCAGTGTTTTGTACTTTATTTAATTTGATAATGAAATTTTTGTTGTAGCTTTGCAGAACATACAACTCTAAAAGACCAGGCTTCTTATCAGGTTGTTTGAATTTATTTAGTTTTTATTACAGCCTGATTTGAGTAATCTTGCCCACATTGTTGCACCTTCAGTAGAATCCGTATGAGCAGCCACTCCTATTCAGCGACATCTTCTTATATGTGCACACTATTGTGTACATGGGACCTTGGTTTTTCATTCCATCCAAACGACTATACATTATCCCTTGCCAGGCCCTCTGTCCTACACCACTGACGAAGGAGAACCACAGCGCAAAACCTGATAAACTTTCTTGCCCATTATTGAGATGTAACAGAAACATTGATCATTTGAATTGAATATTCAATAGCATTTGAATAATGACCTCAAAATATTGGAATAGTAAAATCAGAATAATGAAATTGACCTAAGGTCCAAATAAGTTATGAACTGAAATTTAAGAGTTGTATTTTTCCATACAAGATTTATAAATATGTGTGTATTCATTTATTTTAACAGAAATTAAGGAAAGTGTTTAAAGAATTAGGCAACCAGCAAATTCATAGTCCATTACTGTTGTCATGGGCAATGATGTGCCATCTATTTACTGATGAAGAATCCGCTTCTCATGAATTAAAAACATTTGGTAATCAGGCTTTACAGTTGCATGTGTTTGAATTTATTGATGAATTACTCAGCTGTGAACCATTCAATGGAAAAAATGTAAGTCTTCTAGCTTTGTACTACCTGTATCTGCTGACTAGTTTTGAAACTTGGGCTAATTTTAGCAAATATCTGGTTCTGAACTAATTGTGTATGTTTTACTGTCTGT
Organism: Patella caerulea; assembly: GCA_036850965.1. Lineage (NCBI taxonomy): Eukaryota > Metazoa > Mollusca > Gastropoda > Patellidae > Patella > Patella caerulea. The sequence goes on along the minus strand of JAZGQO010000001.1, from coordinate 38,456,507 downwards.
TCCAGGTGATACTCCAACTCAAAAAATGCTTACCATGCCTTCATTTTTTAATTAAAATGGCTAAAACTTTATGACATACCTGGAATTGATGTCCCTTTGATTTCTTCCCTTAGCCCAAATGACTAGAAGTCCGATAAAATCCAGTATTCTCTTGTAAATTTCACATATTTAGACATTGTCACTTTCTCATAACATCAACATTACGAATGCGCGTGCGTTAAATGGAGCACATGCATTTTGCATTAGGGTAGACAGGTACTTTACAAATTTCGTGCATTCAGTTAGAAATGTGACACATGTCTAGTGAAGGAGAATTCGGCCGTCTTTTTCGCGACAATAATACTTGTTAGGGTTTCACACTTTGAAGCTTTTGTGAAACAATATTGTTTTTGTAAAATGATTCCGAAATTTGTTTTCCGCGACTTTATAGCTCTGTTTAACTGGATATAATAGTGTAAAATTATCTTATTTTTAAGATGTTACGTGCATTATTAAAGAAACTGAGTTTGCCACTTGGAACTAAAGGCAGGCATCCATACGTAGCTAAAAACAAACACATCAGGATATCTCAATGTCTTGCAGCCTCCTTCCACAATTTCGTTGATAGCGGGTTAAAATTTACATGTAGCTTATATCGATATCAAAAAATTACAACCTTCGGACGGTTGGCGTCTAAATATTCAAGTTAGTGGGACAAACAGCCGTGGTCGTGGTCTGGGATTCAGTAAATAGCTCTTTCAAAAGAGTTATATTCTACTGGAACGAAACAACCAACTGCTAATCAAAGTAGGGTGAAACGACTTAAAGCACCCCTTGTCCAGTTAGGCTCGTCCAGATAACTAAGCCAAACATAGCAGGTGCAATTAGTAAGATGTAAACAAATAACGTTTTTTTATAGGAGAAAGGACATAAAGCATGACCTGAACTTAGTTCTCACAAGACAGAAAGCAATGGGATGACCATTCCAGGTATTACACTAAGTTTTAGCCATTTTAATTAAAATTTGAATAAATGACAAGCGATTTTCGAGTTATAGTATTACCTGGAACAGACAGTAAGCTTATTTTCATCTAATAAAATATGATATTTTTGAATAGATGTATTGAATTATGCTAAGGTTTTTTTTTTTTTTATGTGTCATTGTCACGTATATGCTTAATGCGGTATGTATCAAATGATTGCATTATCACCTTGAACAAAAATAATTCTCGTTATGATCGAAGTAGAATGTTCAGACTTGGTGTAGCTGCCTATTAGGTGAATGCCTTGACAGTGTTCGATCATGCACATTTTCCACTAAGACCAAAGAGAGAAGAGAAATTGGATTGGTGGAGACTTTGAAACACGATTAATGTAACTTTGGTCCTAATTGAGTAAGAGAGAGAGAGTCATTTTGTGACTAACATGGTTTAATTTTATTTCAATAATTCACATGCACGTAGGGGTCTTTAGCAGTGGAAGGAAACCCGAGGACCTGAAGAAAACCCACGAGGCTGGATAGGCAACCCTACTCCTTGTCACGTACAACCAGGAATCAAAGGCGTTTTATAGCTGAGAAAAGAAATTGGAAAAATAAAACAGGAGAAAAATGCTAAAACCAATGAGAAAAATTAAATGCACCCTAGTTAGGGGAGCCTTAAGACAGACAAAAGGGCCCCACGTCTGACAAAAGGGCCCCTCTGGCCAAGGGAAAGGGCCCCCCGAGTCTGAGTGAATCGTTTCTATTCACTGTTACTGTCGAATCCATTACTGAATTAGAATGCAGTCATTGAATTTGCATAAAAAAACATCAATGCCTTGGAAATCGGAGGTGTGAGGCGACTAGTATGTATCCCTTGATGTGGAGGGAGGTGAGATTGTCTGGTTTTAACTGGACAAGTAGTTCTGCCATCCTTTGGTTATGTGTCCGAATTTCATGAAATTGGAACAAAACTACCCGATAAAACAACCGCTCCCTGTAAGAAAATAGTGTAAAAGTAATATGTAATGACAAGGTTGCTGAGACGAGAGGTCACAATTTTTATCCAGTTTTGAAAAAACTTAAAATAAATGTTTTTATCCTAAATATCTAGTTGATGGACTTTAAAATTATACACATGAGATAAAGAATCCTATTGATTCTCAATGATTTCCGATAATTAATGCCAGAATAATGGCCCTTGATCACTTTGAAAAATGATGTGGACTCTAGAGGCCAAAGTTAATATTTGATTGACTGTAAATTTTGGATCATTTTTGCCAGAGTAATGGCCCTTAACCAATTCAGAGATCTTGTGTACACGCTAATGATTTCTGATAATTACTTGATGGGCTGTTATCATAATAAAATTTAAGTGTCTTGTAAATGTTTCCATTTCCAATACTCACAAAAGAAACAATATGTGACAACCATTGTTGACTATCTGGATGACTTAATTGCTGTGGATGTTTCATTGCCTGGCAACCTATCTGTTAACAATAGATAGATAATGATGACAGCCAATAGAATCAGTTTTTATAAATTCTCTAATCACCTCCATTCAAACGTCATATTAAATCAAGTATTCAGTCGCTAGGATTTGTCAGTTGAAAGAGACGGAAACACAACAAACAGTTGTTTTAACACACAAAATAAACAAGTTGAATATAACCTCATTCTTATCCTTGGGGATGCCATATTCAAAATTTCTAGTAACTATCATCATTTGCTATCTTTTGTTAAAATAGAAACAGATTTACTTTAATGTTGATTGATAAGAATTTTAATATATTTTTTTTTTTAAAAACAGATCATAGCTAGTATCAGCCATTATATTATATATACGTTATTCTATGCAGTTTTATCAGCATTCCACGAAAACACACTTGGTGTTACAGAGGTATGCAAAGTTTAAATTATAAGCACACTTTAATTTACTGGAAAACTAGGAACCAATGCATAATGAAGTAGATGTGACTTGAGGGGTCTCAACATAACTGGGTATTGGAATAGATTGATACGGTGCCTATCTCTTCTAAAAACATAATCAAGTGGCTTCTATTTTGATGACATCACTGTTTTAAATTCAGGTCATTGTTTGTCTATTTATAATCATCATTGATTAGATTATTGTTCTGAGGGATGTTCAGTTTGAAGATGCTAATGATTTGTTGGCAAACTACTTTGTAAATTGTTTGATTATGTCACAGAAGAAAAATGCATATTGAAATTATGGCAACTGGTGATAGGTGGCATTTATTTCTTGTTGGAATTACTGCTTAAAATGACAATTGTAAACCTTTGATTTGGAGAAAAAATAAAACAGTTGATTTCATTGGATTTTCTAATATTGTTTCAATGTTCTGATGAAATGATTTTGAATAATGTCATAGATGTCATCTATACATAAAAATCTAATTGTTATTTCTATGAATTTATAATGATATATGATTTTAAAAACTATTCATGTTAACTAAATACTGAAGAAAATAGTAACAAACCTATTATTTTTTTCTTTATTTCAGATATTGTACTCAATTATATCCAAATTGATAAAACAAGATTTTATAGCGGAAGAAATATTACAGAAAGTAAGTTAAATGACAAAAAATAAGCTATCACTAACTTTTCATTTTGTGTGGTTGGTTGCGTGCTATTATTTGGACATAAAGGACTGGTTTCATTTTTATAGGCCAACATCTTTGTGATGACATATTTTGTTGTCTCCCCTCTCTTTCCATCCACAATTTGTTTATGGACACTCTACAAGTCACAATTTTTATTCAATTTTGATGAAACTTACAATATAGGTTTTATCTCCCAAAGATATTGGTTCCTTTCGATATTGGCATATATCGGACCATATCTTCATGGATGTTTGTATCCAACAGGGGGGTTGGATGAGCGAATGGTTAGCGTGCATGCTGTATCATACGGCCTACCATTGTGTCAACTGGCGTGATTTCAAATCCCTGGTTGTAAGTGGCAAGGAGTAGGTTTGCCTGTCCCACTGCTAAAGACCTTTGAGCGCAAGCGAATTATTGAAATAAAGTTAAACCATATGTTGGTCCCTAAATGATCTAGTTTGTGTCGAGTGGATATTAAACCCCATTTCTCTCTTTATATCGAACAAATCTCGGTTCCTGTCAATGCTTGCACGTATTGAACTTAACTTCCTAGATTATGACCCCTAATTGTACGAAATATCACATTATTTAGCTTGTGGACACTCTAGAGGTCACAATTTTCATCTGATTTTGATGAAGCTTGAAATGCATGTTTATAACCCAAAAATCATTTTAATTTTAGCTCTTTTCTCTGCCAATCTTTTTCACAATGTGGGCATATCTTGCATGACAACTGCTTGTTAAGATGCCTGGATGACTTGGGAAAAATTTAATCTTGAGACAGAAATATAAAATTTTAATTCTGTTCTTACACATTAAATAGAAGTAAGGGGAATTTACCTGGACAGCAGCATTTTAGCCTACTTTTCTTTGATTTCTGTCCTGTACACAGGTGTACTTGCTTTTTATTGATGTGGATGTATATTGTTGTCGCCCCTGTCCTTCGTTGGCCAGTTCACAATCTTTTTCTGGACACTCTATAGGTCAAATTTTTCTTTCCGATTTTGTCAAAACTTTCTATTTTTATAGTTTGTTCTCTGTCCATTTGTTGCAAAATGTGGGCGTATCTTGAATGGCAACTACTTGTTGGAAGGTTTTTTCTTTAAATACAAAAGCTTTTATTGAGATAACTTCACTATTTACAGGATCTTAATGTTGGTGTGGGTAGTCTGTACCAATCATCGATGACATTGTTTCCTCTTGAGTTTAACAGATTTCTACAGCTTAATATCTGTCTGGCTTCTGCTTCAACCATCAGTGCTAAAAAGGTGAATATTATGTACCCACATTTAATTATATCATTCGATAATCCAGATTATGGGTAGTACTGTAGGTCTGAGGCTGCTTACTAAAGAAGGACCTAATTTTGCAAACAAAATGACAAAAAGTAAGACAAATATGATACTGCAAATTTATTTAGATAAACTGAAACAGTATATATTACTGTATGATGCTCACAATTGCTTTTTCCTAGCCTTACTGCTTGCAAAATTGTGATTAATATCATGACAATATCACTTTCTATGCGCGAAAGGGATAGTGTGGAGAGATTTGTCTGCGAAATGGTTGAGCGTACAGGTAGATTAAGTAGTTAATCAAGGCAGGTGTATAGACAGTATAATACGATAAATACGTTGATCACTTAATTACCTAATCAATCCAGCCTATTTTCAACGTTAATTGGCCGGTTGAGGTAGTACACTCAGTACACTATATTAATATGGCATATTTGTAGTTGAACAATTTAGGATGCTTTGAAAATAGCGCCTGACATATTCGGAATATACAGGCAAAAAAAATCCCACCACTGCTTTCATGGGAAGGTTTCCTTGATCTCGATCAGTTAATGAATATCGTTCACATGATCCATAGAAAACAATCATGGGTACCTCCAGCATCTATCAGTGTCTATCACTACTAGAATATCGCAAAATTTCTTTTTCTGATGGGTAAAAATGAACAAAGATTTTAAAATACTTTGAGTAGATATTTTTTTGATGTCTTTGGTGTAGAAATGTCGCCTATGACCTCAATTATAGATATTCCTTTTTAGCATGAACTTAGAGGATTTCCAAGAAAACTTATCAATTTTTGGTGTTTCCATGAATACCAGACACACCACAGTCTACAGCCAAAAAGTAACTTGTTTGTTTATTGGACTTGCATATAGCATTGTTCATGTCAAATTTAACAAAAATCCATGCAAGCATGACTGAAAAAAATTGACTTTTGTTGCCATCAGCACTCGAAGAAAGCAGGGGACTATTGAAATGGGTTCGTCCGTCTGTTCATCTGTCACACTTTTTTTGACACAATAACTCTTTCTACTAATTGAGCTAGAATGTTCAAACTTGGTGTAGGTGTTTATTAGGTCGGTGCCTTGATGAAGTTCAAAAATGAGCATTTTCTGCTCAGGGTAAGCAGTGATAAGCAATTTGATTGGTTGATGCTTCGGGACATGATAATTTTAGTTCTAATTAAATGAAAGTGATGAAATTTGGTGTATAGTTTCATTACATTGATACCTTGACGAAGTGTGATAATGAGCATTTTCTGCTCAGGACATCTGAGCTATAAGCAATTTTTTGGTTGAGACATTGAAACAATAACTCTCCTTTGTATTGAGATAAAATGTTCAAACTTGGTGTATGCATTCATTAGGTCAATGCCTTGATGGAGTTTGAAGATGAGTATTTTCTGCTTACGGTAAGCAAAGATAAGTAATCTGATAAGTTGATTCTTTGGGGCATGATAACTTTGGTTATAATGAATTGAGAGCCACAGAAGTCTTAATATAGATTCCTGATATCATTACTGTGACTAATGCACCGGTCAATAGGAATCTGGAACTACCCCCCCCCCCCCCCCCCCCCTCAACAAGCATCCACGGCTATTCAACGCCATGTCGGCATCAATTCTTGACGTCAAAATAGCCAGCTAAATGTGAAAGAGTTGTGAATCTTTGGTGAGAAAAAAAATTGCCAAAGGTGAATCTTGAACAAAATAAAATATTGCTGAAAACAAATAGACGTCGAGTCTTCAACCAACACATTTTTCAGTAAATATTGTATTTTTAAAAATGTGTTTTTTTTTCTGAAAACGGACGAACCTTCGTCTGTTATCGTTGGCTGTCATACGGAAATTCCACCTGTATAATTGTAGACGCGATTGTCTTTACGATGTTTTTGTGGTGATCTGGATAATCGTAACTACAAAATGGTGTATGATTTGGCGGTAAGCTATTTTATTTGTACATAAATTTGCTGGATGTGTTTAATTGTGTTTCTGGTCGATAAAGACTCCAGTGTCCAGGTCTGAGCTTGCACGTATGTCTAGTATAATAAATGACAAGATAATCTGGTCTCAACTTACGCTTTATCATTAAAAGCAGAATTGGATCAGGTTTCTGGTGGTATAACTTATTGTATTAGGAGATTGTCCTAAATTGATAATACATGTATTTCGAGTTGAACACAAATTTCCGGCTCTCCGTGATGTCATGTTCGCTTCGAAGAAAATGACCCGTTTTTTGGGGGGCGTGGCTTTTTTTATGTGTTTTTAAAAGTGCCCTATTCAAATGATCTTTTACAGATATCAACACAATTTTTTTAAAATCTATCAGATAAATAATTGAACTAAAAAATGTCTTTGCCCGAATGACGAAAAAGATCAGTTCGTAAAAAATATTTTTAAAATGCTGGTTAAAAAGGACGATAAATTGAAGGAAAAAAATACCATCAAGGAATGGATGCTTGGGGTAGGTAGTTCAAGATGACTTTTGCGTGAATCATGAACTAATTTTTATTATTGGACCTGCGTTAGAAAGTGAATCTTCAGTGAACGTGTCTTGGCTTCAAGTGCATTGCGGGGTGAATCTTGACCCTAAAATATTGAGCTAAATGACAATCCGGGGTGAACGCTTGAGGGGGGTAGTTCAAGTTTTCTATTGACCGGTGCATAAGTTCGATGGTGAGAATTGTCTGCTTAGGCTAAAGAGGGACAGGTAATTTGATCGGTCAAGACTTTGGAACTTAACAACCAGGCTTTTAATTGAGGTAGAATTTTTAATCTTGATGTAGATGTTCATTAGGTGAATGTCTTGACTGAGTTCAATGATTAACATTTTGAGCTAAAGCTAAGCCGAGATAATCAATTTCATTGGTTGATGTTTTGGGACAAGATAACTACAGTAGAATCTGTATGAGCAGCCTCTCCTATTCAGCAACATCTCCTTGTAAGTGGTCACAATAAAACCCCTCCGTAAAAATTCTATTGTTTCATCTCTTTATTCAATGGTCACTCCTCTTACGCGGCCAGCGGTCACTATTTTGCTAATAAATTTAACAAAACATTGCCCATTCAACGGCCATTGTTGAATGATACATCTTGTTGTTCTTCGTAAAAACCCCGCTAATCCTGTGAGTAGCAATTAATTAACTGGACCCCCACTGATCAGGTAAACAGAAATGCAAAAATAACAATTAACCCGGGATTATGTGTTAATTAACGTTTTGTTTTACTAAACGACTAACCTGATCATTGTTTTCACACATAACAGAACATTATTTGATACTGATTGAGTAAACTGAAAGTACCAATGAAAAGTCGAGTTTTGTCACGATCATCTAGCATTTCTTTTCTATAGCCACTATGTCACACTGATCAGCAGTGAATATTCGCTAGGTCACTATAATCACAGATAAGGATGACATCGACGAGATTTAATGAGTCCACTATATTGACTTTTTTCTTTCGACAAATTAAATTATAAAACTTTTTTTGTATGTATTAGAAAAATAAGTAATTGTAGTTAAAAAGTATTTCCTATTTTATGTAAATGGGTATTAAAATGAGTAAAAGGCATCATTTTGCCCGGAGCAGTTACGTCTTATGTAAACAATGCACGAGCCATTGAGCCAATGATTAAATAGACGTTTGTAGCGCCTCCTATAAGTTACATTCAGAGTTACATCTCCTGTGATTTGGTGACAATATCAGAGATGTTTCTATATCCATGTGCTTTTTATACGCCCACATGGAAATGTGGTCGTATATTGCCGTCGCCCCCGTCCGTCCGTCTGTCGGTCCGTCCGTCCGTCGGTCCGTCCGTCCATCGTCCACAATTTCTTGTGAACGCTCTAGAGGCTAAAGTTAATATCCGATTGACTTGAAATTTATACACGGTGTTTAAGGTCGTGAGACGAAGAAGCCTATTGATTTTCAGCGATATGCGATAATTACTACCAGAGTTATGACCCTTGATCACTTTGAAAAATCTTGTGAACGCTCTAGTTAATATCCGAGTGACTTTAAACTTATACACAGTGTTTAAGGTCATGAGACGAAGAAGCCTATTGATTTTCAGTGATATCTGATAATTACTGCCAGAGTTATGACCCTTGATCACTTTGAAAAATCTTGTGAACGCTTTAGAGGCTAAAGTTAATATCTGATTGACTTGAAATTTATACATGGTGTTTAAGGTCGTGAGACGAAGAAGCCTATTGATTTTCAGCGATATCTGATAATTACTACCAGAGTTATGACCCTTGATCACTTTGAAAAATCTTGTGAACGCTCTAGAGGCTATAGTTAATATCCGATTGACTTTAAACTTATACACAGTGTTTAAGGTCATGAGACGAAGAAGCCTATTGATTTTCGGTGATATCTGATAATTACTGCCAGAGTTATGACCCTTGATCACTTTGAAAAATCTTGTGAACTCTTTAGAGGCTAAAGTTAATATCTGATTGACTTTAAATTTATACACGGTGTTTAAGGTCGTGAGACGAAGAAGCCTATTGATTTTCAGCGATATCCGATAATTACTACCAGAGTTATGACCCTTGATCACTTTGAAAAATCTTGTGAACGCTCTAGAGGCTATAGTTAATATCCGATTGACTTTAAATTTATACACAGTGTTTAAGGTCATGAGACGAAGAAGCCTATTGATTTTCGGTGATATCTGATAATTACTGCCAGAGTTATGACCCTTGATCACTCTAAAAAATCTTGTGAACTCTTTAGAGGCTAAAGTTAATATCTGATTGACTTTAAATTTATACACGGTGTTTAAGGTCGTGAGACGAAGAAGCCTATTGATTTTCAGTGATATCCGATAATTACTGCCCAAGTTATGACCCTTGATCACTTTGAAAAATCTTGTGAACGCTCTAGAGGCTAAAGTTAATATCCGATTGAATTTAAATTTATACACGGTGTTTAATGTCATGATACAAAGAAGCCTTTTGATTTTCAGCAATATCCGATAATTACTGCCAGAGTTATGACTAAGGATGTGCAAAAATATCGATATAATCGATAATCGGTAGAAGTTATTTAGCGATACGATAATCGATATTGAAATTCAAATATCGATTATCGGTATATTTACCTTCTGACGGCAAGTTACGGTCACTTTCAATGACTGAACTTGCCGTAGTCTGGCATGCAGCAAATGAACGAATACAACGTCAACACAACAACTATTTCCCCCCTCTGCCTACAAATTGGCACATTTTAAATATATATTATTGTAAAACAAAAACTAAACTTTAAGATTAAATACGTTATTTTAATATTTTCGTTGTTTTTATTGTTATTACTAGTTGAAACTAAAATAGCTCACGCACTTTGTGAACAATGACGATCGCACGTGATATAGTAAAATTAGAATTATCTCCCTTCTTTGCTCTTGATTGATTTGCTTTCACGATAAAAACTAATTGTATTATTAATGATCAACTCAGCTTTTATTTCTAAATCATGTCAGATACAGCCCATACAAAACAAGTTTTTGACTTCCCAGGAAAATATCTATATATACCTCTCGTAATTTCTTGGAAGAATTCTACTTTGGTTTTCGTCAAAATTAACCAATCATAAAAATTCTACTTTGAAAGCCGGTAATTATTTTTTATTGTCCAATCAATAGACGCCTTCTATTATATTTTATTCTATTATTAGTAACACTGTGTGGTCGCCAGTAACTTGCAAAGAGAAACCATGTATTGTCTTTGTATTTATCGGAGATATTGGAATAAAAAAAAAATGTTCAAATCAAGAACAAAACTTAGAATAATACTCAAGTTAATCCTACATTTAGCAACTAATTATTTTACATTAATTGATTTTTATACGCACATCAGACTACTGTAACTCGATCAACACAAATAACAGGTCGGTATAGTTGGGTTTTTCCGGAAGAAAGATAATCGATTATTATCGATAATCGCTGACAAATTCTTGCCGATAATCGATATTGAAATTTCATATCGATTCCCAGCCTTAGTTATGACCCTTGATCACTTTGAAAAATCTAAAGTTTATATCCGATTGACTTTAAATTTATACACACTATTTACGGTCATGATACAAAATAGCCTATTTATTTTCAGTGATATCCGATAATTACTGGCAGAGTTATGACCCTTGATCACTTTGAAAAACCCTGTGAATGCTCTAAAGGCTAAAGTTAATATCCGATTGACTTTAAATTTGTACACAGTGTTTAGGGTCATGAGACGAAGAATCCTATTTGATTTTCAGTGATATCTGGCACTTGATCACTTTGAAATATCTTGTGGACAAAGGCCTTGAGACAAACCATCAAAACTATTCTAATCATTTCTGATAATTATTTAATGGGCTATTACTCGTAATAAGATTATCATGTGTTGTAAATGTTCTCCTTACTGATAAAAGAAACAATATGCGACAACCCTTGTTGACTGCCCGGACGACTTAGCTGTTGTGGGCGTATGTTTCGTTGCCTGGCAACCTATCTTTTGATAAAATAGAATTAATTCATCGATTTTCTTCACAAAAACGGATAAATATTATCGAATGCATCACAATGATGGACAGAAGTATTGAAGGTTGGTACAAAATGGCAAGTTTATTGAAAGTGTGTCGGTGATTATCGATGCAAGTAATGGTGTTTGGTTCCAATGCATTCAGTCATAATATTAATTGATGTCAGCACAAAAAACACGAAATTTTATTAAGAGGCCACTCCTGTTAAGCGGTCAATCATAAAAATTCCCTTGGGTGGCTGCTTAATGCAGATTTTACTGTATGATTCTATCTGATAGAGAGTGATGAAACTTAGTGTATAGTTTGATTACATGATACTTTTAAAGCCCCAATAACACTCTTGTTGTAACTGAATAATATGTCACAATCTTCATTCTGGTCAACAAATCGTATTATTTTACAATATTCCAATTAATTGATGATATAAATTTCATCTTAACACACCTATTTTAAAAAATTGGAAAAATTCAACCAATTGATTTGAAAAGTCTAACTTAAACCTTTTCAAATGTGACTTGGATTTTAAAATATTTTCGAACCCTCTGGACAAGTAAAATAGGTTGTAATGGATAATTTACACAACAGGTAGGACACTTAAACATCTAGTACTTAGAATAAGGGTATTATTTATGTTATTGTCCCTTTAAATTGAAAAAAATTGATAATGGAGTGTTATGCTTTTAGTCCAACTTTGGAACATTGTTGGTAAAGAAAAATTGGTATTTTTTTCGTGATTCACCCCAAATAACAAAAAATATCATATCTTATATGAACAAAACTTGCAGTGCTAGCTTGTGAAATTTGTTTGTGTTTTTACGCTTTCTTGCCTTTCTTGAATAATTTCTTTCATAATCATGCATACAAGCAAACAGTACTGGTAAGACATTTTTGACTGCATCGGATGAAACCTTATGTAAGTTTATGTAAGAGGTGTGAAAGTTTATGTAAGAGGTGTTTTTTACAAAATTGGATGAAACCTATGAAGTTCCCTGGTCCACTATCCAGTTGATCTATGTTGTGTAAGTGTCCAAAACTTGCTGGGATTACTCGGCATATCATATAGAGTACCCCATTGGTTTTGTTCAGAAATTTGCTTCAACAAACTTTGTAAAAATCTGTAGGAAGATCCCTATCAAAATTAAGAGTTGTACATCGATCTGATGCAGAATTATTACCTATAACACAGAAGAAGTCAGAGTTTTTGGATTTTTTTTTAAAAATTTACTAGTATAATGTAGTGTTTGTTTATAGGTAGCTTAGGCAGTGATTATTCTAGTCTGCACATTAATTGATAAACATCAGCCAAAATCTGAAAAATTCTAACCTGTAGTTTAAAAGCAGTGTTTCCACTTCAAAATTTTAATTGTCTGTCATTTTTATACTCCCACGTGTGGATCACAATTTTTATCTGATTTTGACGAAACTTGAAATATAGGTTTATATCCAAAAGATCTCAGTTCCTTTCGATACAGGCATGCATCAGATTATAGGTCCCGACTGGGCACAAGTACAAATTAGATCATTTTTGTTGATTTTGAATGATTTTTACAAATTTTCAAACCAAGGTTTGCTTTGATATTGAATGATTTTTAACGAAATTAATGCTAAATACACTAAATTAAATGATACCCAGGTTACAGTGTTATTGAATCACCTATTTGTATGTTTGAGTTTACAGGTGAAGCTGTATTTACAGAGATTAAATTATTACACAGAATATTTGGATAATAATCATCCACAAGATTTACAACCTACAGAACAAGATTCTGTGTTTAGACTTGTTAATAATAAAATGCCATATGATACTGGTAAGCTGAATTTTAAAGATACTGATAATTTGATTTCATGGGTTTTAATTACAGTAAAGATTGAAAGAAACTGTAACTAATCATGTTAATGTATAAAGTCATAGTTGAAACTGAGTTGTCTGTGTGATGTATATATACAGTATATATGAAAATTAAAATGTTGAGGAAGGAAACACAGTATTATGCGTCCTGAAGATGTTCCGATTGAACAGAAAGAGCTAGCCGCATAATATTGTGTTTCTATCCTCAACATTTGTATTTTCATATATAAAAGCTAGTGGAATTGAAAGAATTTTTGATAGCCTGCAATTATCCCTGCACATTAATAAATGACAGAATTCAAGGGGCTAATAAAATACTGATAATGGAATTAAGGCAGGTAAAGATAAAAGATACAAATCACAATATATGATTGCTTTGGTCACCACCTATAACCCTCACAATTCTAATTTTTTCAGTGTAATTAAAACGCATTTTCCACTACTTCCAGCAAGATGAAACATTGAAAGAACTTATTGACAAACAAATGTTTATCCCATCAAAAAGACAATCTAAAAACCTTTTATCACTCTTAATTAGGGCTAAACTGGAATCCCTCAGTCCAATTCAGGAATATGGAAGTGATAATTGCGGTACATGTAGATATTTATAAAGGGGAGTTCAAAATAAAATAAAACCAAGTACGAACAATCCAAACGGCTAGGCAAAATTTGAAGTCCTAAAAAACGTAAGCTTACCCTGCCTGGCGCGCCACACCCGCCATCGCTGCATCCAAACTACTAGGCAAAATGTAGGTAAAATAACGTGATTGGACAATGGACTATCGGTATGTAAAATGCACGTGATGAACATTGTTAACGGTGTAGTAGACATAATCAGAGAGATAGTAAATAGGATACGCGTCAATTAAATATATCAAGAATAATAGCTGAGAGCGACATGTTATAATCAAGTCTGTATGACGGCCATAAAACATTTATAAAGGATTTTATAAGTTTAGTGCGTAAGTATCCTTGTAGTTGAAGCTTAGTTGACAAATGTCTCGATCTACTTAAAAAATCAGAATAAAAAGAACAAGCTCTCACGTAACGAATTAGCTGAGACACAAACACTCCATAAGCTGGTGATACAGGAATGTTACTACTAATAAATGGAAAGTTAACAATCCGAAAGTCAAAGTAATCACGTTTATCATACAATTTAACACTGAGTCTATGGCAATTGTCAAAATCGAGACACAGATCCAAGTAGGAAGCGTAATTGTCACTGTTAGTAGTATTTTTAATTTCAAGCTCATCAGGATATATGATTATTCAAAATGCTGTATTCTGATTGCATGAAAATGAGATTGCTGGAACAATATTTTATTGACAAAATTAACCCCAAATTAAAGATTTCAAAATGGTTATTATAAAATGCTATGTACATTAGGCTACTCTTTTTTATTGTATTATTATTTTTCCATGACATCTTGTCATTGTTATTGTACTAATTGTATGTCTTGACAAGCTCAGACAATTAAACAATAGCACTTTCTTGAAGCATTTTGACCCTTTATTTATTATATATATAGATATATATGTATGTATGTATGTATGTATGAAAAGTTAAAGATAACTACTCTTAGGTATTGAAAAATATAAAAGTTTTTGAAAAAAGAACGTTATTTTTCGATTAGTAGCAGTTTCGCTTATTTTATCAAACTCTTCAGATAAGCAACATTTAGTTAATACAGCAATCACTTTGACATCATATATATATATATATATATATATATCTTTTTTTGTGTTAAAATTTAAATAAAGATATTTAACAAACAGAATTTGGATTAGTATAAGTGGAATATTGTGTATCCAATTTACTATTCACAATTTTTATAGTGATCAGAAATCATCATATAGATAATCTTTTCAAAATAACCCTGTTAAAATGAGGACCTTCATCTTTTACATTTATTGTACATTTAGATACAAGTTATATTTTTGATATGGAAATATTAATAACAATTAATATTGAGATAGGCATGTCTAGTGCATGAAGTCCATATGCATAGTAGAAGGAAAGGTCTAGCATAGAACACAGGAATTTAGTGGGTTCACAAACTATTACCGGTGTACATTTACATATATTTCTTTCAGCTGATATGATTATAAATAGAAGCAGTGTTGGGCAGATTCTTCCATTAGGAGGTAAACATAATGTTATTATAGAATTCTAACAAAATTTGTAAACATTAATTATCTTGTGCCTAATATTGTCATTTGGCAATTTTTTTTTACATGAGTCTTTATCGTATATTTTCATAATTGATTATATTTAAATTTTTTTCCCGTCTGATTTTTTCACACTATTTCATAAAACTACACTTAAATATTTTTAATATTTTGTGGACATTGATTATCTCTGGAAGATCAATCTTAACTTAGAGCCCAAAGTTTTATGTCATATTTTGTCCTGTGTATCTTCAATAATTTCTGAAATTCTATATTTTTCTTGTTAGGTGGTAAGGGGGAAATGGGTGGCCCTATAATACAGTGGCAGACATCTTACAATGGTTGGCAACTTTTAATGTGTGAAATTAAATATTTACTAACTCAAGTTTCCCATGGGGCAGGTATAAGTGTAACAACCTATTTGTATTCATTATATTCAGTATTTCTTTCACCAAAGGTAACATTTGGTTATATTGCTGTCACCCCTGTTCATCTGTTGTATAACATTATTGTGTACACTCTACAGACTTCATTTGTGATCCAATCTTTCAAAAATTTATATACTTTTTTGTGAGATGAAGTGACATAAATAATAACTTACATAGTAATTGTCATCATCTTATCGGATTAATGCATTTTTCAGATTAGTGACATGCAGAAGCCTACATGGAGAGAGTTAAAGGACCCTTCTTCTTAACTTTCGATTACAAACAAGTTTTCATCCTATCTGTTTCACATTTATTTATATGGATTGTTAATGTTAAGATTGGTATAACAAAGAAGCCTATAGGAGAGCCCTTGTTAACTCATAAAAGTCATTCCAAAGCTTAAAAGTTAAATACATTTTCAAATTAATGAAACAGAGAAGCTTCTTAAAGCCAAATATAAGTTCTGCCAATATTTATTTTTAAAAAAATTCACGAATTCACTGCAGTTTAATTAAAATTATAGCAACATGTCATTATCAACAAAAGTTAACTTTGATCTACTTTAAATTTGTTTTCTTTGTTTCGATTTTTACCATAACTGTTTCTGATAATTACTTATAGAGTCTTGTATATTTGCAAATGATATGATTCAGATTTTGCTTTTTATTATACGCCCACATTTTTATGTGGACGTATATTGTCGTCGCCCCTGTCCGTCCGTCCACAATTTGTTTGTGGACTCTCTACAGGTCACAATTCTTATCCGATTTTGACGAAACTTGAAATATAGGTTTATCCCCAAAAGATCTCGGTTCCTTTCGATATTGGCATGTATCGGATGAAAACTTCATGGATTATGGCCCCTGATTGTACGAAAAATCACGTTTTTAGCTTGTGGACCCTATAGAGGTCACAATTTTTAACCGATTTTGATGAAACTTGACATGTATGTTTATAACCCAAAGATCTTGGTTCCTTTCGATATTTGCACCTATCGGAATGTAATTTCCTGAATTATGGCCCCTGATTGTCCGAAAAATCACCCTGTTTAGCTTGTGGTCCCTCTGGAGGTCACAATTATTATCCGATTTAAAAAAACGTTTGATTATATCACCGTTACACCCTAAGGAAGGTTGAGTTCGAATTTCGGGAAAATCGGATGAAAATTGCCATACAAAATGGCCGCCGTTTGTACGCGAATACTGTTAAAAAATTGTATATCATGGTTTGTGGACCTTGTAAAAGTCACATTTTTAAATCGATTTTGATGAAACTTGAAATTCATGGTTATAACCCAAAGATCTTGGTTCCTTTCGATATTTGCGCATATCGGATTGTAACTTCCTGAATTATGGCCCCTGATTATACGCAAAATCGCCTTATTTTAGCTTGTGGTCCCTCTGGTGGTCACAATTATTATCCGATTTAATAAAACGGTTGATAATATTACCGTTACACCGTAAGGAAGGTTGAGTTCGAATTTCGGGAAAATCAGACCAAAATTGCCATACAAAATGGCCGCCGTTTGTACGCGAATACTGTTAAAAAATTGTATATCATGGTTGTGGACCCTGCAGAGGTCACAATGTTAATTTGATTTTGATGAAACTTGAAATGCATGGTTATAACCCAAAGATCTTGGTTCCTTTCGTTATTTGCCCATATCGGATCGTAACTTCCTGAATTATGGCCCCTGATTGTCCGAAAAATCACCTATGGTCCCTCTGGAGGTCACAATTATTATCCGATTTAAAAAAACGTTTGACTCTATCACCGTTACACCCTACGGAAGATTGAGTTTGAATTTCGAGAAAATCGGACCATAATTGCCAGAAAAAATGGCCGCCGTTTGTACGCGAACAGTGTGAAAATATGGTATATCAAAGTTGTGGACCCTGTAGAGGTCACAATTTTTAATTCGATTTTGATGAAACCTGAAATGCTTGTTTATAACCTAAAGATCTTTATTCTTTTCGATATTTGCACATATCAAATTATAACTTAATAAATTATGGCCTTTGATTGTAGGAAAAATCACTTTCGGTATTGCTTGTTCTCTGTCTATCTCTCGAACAATTATTATCTGATTTATAAAAAAAACTCTGATTATATTATTGTTGCACTGTACATACGTAAGGAAGGTTGAGTTCGAATTTCGTGAAAATCGTACCAAAATTGCCACACGAAATGGTCACCGTTTGTACGCGAATAGTGTAAAAATATGGTATATCATGGTTGTGCACTCTCTACAGGTCACAATTTTTATCCGATTTTGACGAAAAGTAACATTTCTAGGTTGTGTACCGTCACACCATAATCATTGTCGGCTTCGAATTTCATGAATATCAGACTGGAACTGACCAACAAAATGGCTGCTCCCAATACAGTATGAAATACAGGACTTAATGATGTACATGTAGGAAAAATCACTTTCGGTATTGCTTGTTCTCTATCCATCTCTCAAAAATGTGGGCGTATCCTGCCTGGCAGTGCCAGCCTATCTTTTACTTGAAGATTTGTACAACTAAATTATAATATCAAACTGGTTTATCCATTTGCTCTACATTGTACAACTAAATTATAATTTCAAACTAGTAGTTTATACTTTTGCCTTACATTTATTATACGCCCACATTTTCATGTGGACGTATATTGTCGTCGCCCCTGTTCGTCCGTCCGTCCACAATTGTTTGTGAACAGTCTACAGGTCACAATTTTTATCTGATTTCAATGAAACTTATAACATAGGTTTATCACCCTAAGTTCCTTTCGATATTGTCATGTATCGGACTGTAACTTCATGGGTTATGGCCCCTGGTTGTACGAAAAATCACGTTTTTAGCTTGTGAACAGTGTAGAGGTCACAATTTTGAACCTATTTGGATGAAACTTGAAATGCATGGTAATAACTCAAAGATCTTGGTTCCTTTCGATATTTGTGTCCGTCGGATCGTAACTTTCTGAATTGTGGCCCCTGATTGTCTGAAAAATCGCCCTTTTTAGCTTGTGGTCCCTCTGGAGGTCAAAATTGTTAACCGATTTTAAAAACCGTTTGATTATATCACCGTTACATGGTTATGGAGGTTGAGTATTGAAATTCGTGAAAATCGGACCAAAATTGACAGACAAAATGGCCGCCGTTTGTACGCGAATAGTGTGAAAATATGTTGTATATCAAGCTTGTGGAGCCTCTAGAGGTCACAATTTTCAGCTGATTTAGATGAAACTTGACATGTATGTTTATAACCCAAAGATCTTGGTTCCTGTAAATATTTGTGCCTATCAGATCGTAACTTCCTGAATTATGTCCCCTGATTGTGCGAAAAATCGCTTTTTTTAGCTTGTGGTCCCTCTGGAGGTCAAAATTTTTTTTCTGATTTAAAAAAAATGTTTGATTATATCACCGTTACATGGTAATGAAGAATGAGTTTGAATTTCCTGAAAATCGGACCAAAATTCACAGACAAAATCGCCGCCGTTCCATTGCATATTTGCGCATCGTAACTTTCAGAATTATGGCCCCTGATTGTACGAAAAATTGCCTTTTTAGCTTGTGGTCCCTCTGGAGGTCACAACTATTATCCGATTTTAAAAAACGTTTGGTTATATCACTGTTTCACTGTAATGAAGGTTAAGGTCGAATTTTGAAAATATGGTACCAAAACTGTCTGACATAATGGCTTCCGTTAATACACGAATAGTGTAAAAATATGATATATCAAGGTTGTGGACCCTGTAAAGGTCACAATTTTAATCCGATTTTGATGAAATTTGAAATTAAGTTTATAACCCAAAGATGCGGTTCCTCTCGATATTCAGGCACATTGAACCATAACTTCCTGAATTATGGCCCCTGATTGTATGAAAATCATGTTTTTTTACCTTGTCGATCCTATGGAGGTCACAATTTTATTCCAAATTAAAAAAACGTTTGACTATATCCCCGTTGGACATTAATGATGGCTGCGTGTGAATTTCTTGAAAATCGATAATTGAACAGCTAAATCCATAATATACTATTCAAAAAAAGTAGGGGATATTTGATTTTTAAGTGTTATTAAAGTCACCTGATGAAACAGACGAAAAAACAAATTACAAAATGAAGTGAAGTTCACATTCATCGATTTATTCCAAATGATCGTTAGACTAAGTAAGGCACAGACTGACCATTATAAGGGTAAAATGATACCCGGGGTCAAACAGCAATGTTACCACAGCATCACAACAAAGTCAGTAACGGGTAAATCCTCCTCTGTTTGCCAAACAAGCATTGATCCGACGTGGCATACTCCTAATGAGACGTCTAAGGTCATTATGGTCCAGATTGTCCCATTCCTGTTGCAACGCAGCAGCAAGTTCTTGGACATTGGCAGGACGTTGTTGATGTTGACGTAACCTCTGTCGAAGCATGTCCCAGACATGCTGGATGGGGGAGAGGTCGGGACTCAGTGCTGGCCAAGGTAATGTGGTGATGTTCTGTTGATGGGGTAACCTGTAACGATCTTGGCCCTATGACATCTTGCGTTGTCATCCTGGAAGATGAAACGGCGGCCATGACGTCGTGCGAACAGCACAACATGGACTGCCAAGATGTTGTCCCGGTAGTACTGGCCTGTAACACGCCCTGCAACAACATGTAAAGCCGTTCTTCCAGCAACAGTGATGCCTCCCCACACCATAACAGAACCACCCCCAAATCGATCATGTCTGATGACGTTAACGTCTTGGAAGCGCTCGTTTCGACGACGCCACACCCTCCTACGTCTGTCCAAAAAATCAACAGTGAACCTTGACTCATCTGAAGACATCACATTGCTCCAGCGTCGATTATCCCAGTGTTGACGATCCCTACACCAACGACGTCTTGCCTGAATGTGATGATCTCTCAAACAAGGAATCATGTGAGGACGTCGGGCGCGAAGGTGACCCCTATGCAGTCGATTCCGAATCGTCTGGCCACTCACTCTCACACCAGTGTCTGTTTGAAGACGAACGCTGATCTGATTTGCTGTGATGACACGATTTCTCAAGGCCAAGGTACGGATAAATCTATCCTGGGCTTGAGTTGTCGCCCTTGGTCGACCTGAGCGTGGTCTGTCCTGTACAGATTGTGTATCACGGTATCTGGACCATAGCCTGCTTATGACAGACTGAGAAACATTCATCGTCCGCGCCACAACCGCCTGTGTTGTGCTGATCTGTAGCATGCCAAGGGCACGTAACCTTTCATTTTAGGTAAGCCGACGGATATCAAAATTTGTTTTCTGGTCACTAAAACAATTAAACTGATGTTTCCACCCTGGAATTCAATGCCACAATGACTGTAACATTCAAAGTCAGAGTCGTGCAAATCTTGGGTTGGACCCCCATGATGATCCCAAGCATCACCTGCATTCCATGCGGTAGCTATTGGTGCGTTTGGGCGTCACATGTAACTGGAAATGTTTCTTCTGTTAGGTTCTATAGTGACTTTTTTCGTAGTCATTTGCATATTTTAGTATTATGCCCCCAAAATCAAATATCCCCTACTTTTTTTGAATAGTATATTAAATGTTTCGTATGCTTAACGTTAGCATGGGGCAGAACTTTATAAAAACCAAACAAATTCTAATGATTTTCTGATAATTGCTTAAGATGCGACAACTCTTGTTGACTGCCCGGACGATTTAGCTACTGTGTGGGCGTAGGTTTCGTTGCCAGGCAACCTATTTTTTTTTTATGTGCATTTACATCATTCCTGAGTTGGCGCTCATTATTGTTTTGTTATGTCATTTTCTAGGAATGGTTTCTCCAACTCAGATTGACCGAGTTACTATGGCAATGAATCTTGTTAAAGAGGTTATGACCTCTGACCCGGAGTGTATTGAAGAGTTTTCGGATATTATCAATCTTTGTTTTACTTTGATACAAAGGTAAGTGCTTAAAAGGCATAAACTTATACTTTTTCATTTAGAAAAAGAGGTGCTATATTTAGAGTTTTGGAGATATTATTTGCCAGTTGGTAAACAAACAAATTGATTTATACGAACTTAATAAGACAGTGTAATACACTAAAGGTGGGTGGGTCTTATGCTGCGATGTGACTGTATGTTGTAATTTAGTTGGTGTTAATGCATGAAACTTAAAGCAACTTTGAGTTGCATGAAAAGGTTACATAATCGGTCTTGTGATCTGATGTTGCAGTTACAGTTTCATGTCCCGATTTATTTCCTTATTACTTCAGCCAAAAAAAATCTGATAATTCCGGATTCTGTCAGTTCCGGATTTCGACAACAATCAGCCGTCCCGTCATTAAAATTTCCATTGAATCGTCACCGTATAATCCGGCCTTCAATCGGTAGGTGTCAAACAATTGCTTGTTAGATTAAAACATTAACAAGCAATCACCAATCAATTATCGGTAAGATTAAAACTCGCTATCGTGTAGGTGTTTGTTAATTACCTTGATAATTTTATAATCTCTTGTAAGACAGTAATTGTTACAAATACTCATGGATATCTACGAATTTTCCCCGCAAATTTGGTCGTAAAAATATTCCTAGCACCTGCTAGAAACATTCGTTGCGCATGCCGATTTAACCCGAATAACGTTAGCTGAAATGAGCTTTCGCCGATGAGTGTCAGGTCATAAAATGGCCGCTGAAAACGTAACTTCAGCCCATTGTTTGTTCACCCTACGACAAATCTCACCGAAACGTATGACGACAACCTTGACATAGAACGGAAGATTATCAATGAACATGTGATAGCAAACACAAGCGTGCAACCAACTGAAGACGACGAAGAAACTCGACCTATTCAAAATGCCTACCCATGTTGAATGAAATATATATTAATGTTAGTAAATTTTGAATGTACAGAAAAGTTTATCATTTTTAAATGGAATAACGTTCTGGTGATTCGAAGCAAAATTATAATTATACTTCCGGTTTTTGAAGTTACAATATTTCCGGTTTTGACTAAACTGGGTATTCCGGATCTCTGTGACATCCGAGTCATCCGACATGTTGAAACGATCCCGTGTGATGTCGGATTTGACAGAGTCCACTGTAGTTGCACATGTTCATAGTTTTCCCCAGGTCTCCGTGAAAATTGGACCAAAATTGACAAACAAAATGGCCGCTGTGTGTACGCGAATAGTGTGAAAATATGTTATATCAAGGTTGTGGACCCTATAGAGGTCACAATTTTGAACCGATTTTGATGGAATTTGACATACATGTTTATAACCCCAAAATCTTGGTTCCTCTCGATATTTGCGCCCATCGGATCGTAACTTCCTGAATTATGGCCCCCGATTGTCCGAAAAATCGCCCTTTTTAGCTTGTGGTCCTTCTGGAGGTCAAAATTATTATCCGATTTAAAAAAACGTTTGATTATATCACTTTTACATGGTAATGAAGGTCGAGTTCAAATTTCGTGAAAATCAGACCAAAATTGACAAATAAAATGGCCGGCGTTTGTACGCGAATAGTGTGAAAATATGTTATATCAAGGTTGTGGACCCTATAGAGGTCACAATTTTGAACCAATTTTGATGAAACTTGACATGCATGACAGCTGTTCTTGTGAGGCCATCCATCCTTCATCACTAACAAGGGAAAACCACGCCAGAAAATCTAGATGAATTTGTCACCCAATGCATTGATCAAACACCCAACCTTAAGGCTTCCGAGTCAGCATCTTACCCACTTAGCAACGTGATCCCCAATCAAATTTGAAGCCTATTGAAATGCACCTTTATAACCCAAAGATCTTAATGCATTTCGATATTTGCACATATCAAATTCTAACTTAATGATGTAGGAAAAATCACTTTCGGTATTTCTTGTTCTCTATCCATCTCTCGAAAATGTGGGCGTATCCTGCCTGGCAATGCCAGCCTATCTTTGTTTATTTTTAAAACTGCATGTGTTTGAGTATAGTGACATCCTCCAAGCAATGAGCGTTCCCATGGTGTAACTAGGGTGCCATAATTATTCATCAAACATATTGAATGCTAATGTAAGGCTTGTTTTAATTGGATAGAAGTTTAAAATCAGCCAATATAATAGGATGTAACTTGACAGCCTAATATGTTGATGGAGAATATCTGTGGGAATGGTAGAATGACACGTCTATAATAACATTACATTGTTTATTGCTATCAATACATTTGAAGATGGTTATAACTGTCAAGTATGCGACATTTTTAAATTGGTATAACTGGAAGGCAAATAGAGCCACGGTGAGGGGACAAAAAAAATTTGCAATTTGAGCGATATTAGAGGGACAATAACATTCTTGCTGGCTTGGTAACTCCAGAAAATAAATAATACCCTTATTCTAAGTACTAGATGTTTAAATGTCCTACCTGATGTGTAAATTATCCATTACAACCTATTCTATTGGTCCAGAGGGTTCGAAAATATTTTAAAATTCAAGTCACATTTGAAAAGGTTTACGTTAGACTTTTCATATCAACTGGTTTAATTTTTCCAATTTTTTAAATTAGGTGTGTTAAGATGAATTTTATATCATCATTTAATTAGAATATTCTAAAATAATACGATTTGTTGACCAGAACGAAGATTGGGATATAGTGTTATTGGGGCTTTAACAATTTTTTGATGTAGGAACCTAATAAAAATTTAGATTTGTCCAGTTTTATAAACCTGAAAAGAAACATTTAATTACTTATGTCAATTATTTAAAAGATGGTGCATTGAAGACACAATTTTTAAGACTAGTGCATGTCCATGACGCATCTGCCACATCACTAACTAACACTATTATCGCATTATTTAAAACAATGACTTTAGATTTGAATAAATTATATGGTATGGGGTCGGATGGGGCAGCCGTCATGTTGGGGAAGAGAGGCGGGGTGGCAGCTTTGCTGAAGAGTCATTGTCCATTGTGTGGCTCATCGCCTGGCCCTAGCCATTGTAGACGTAGCTAAGAAATCGCCCGATGTGTCGTCATATGAGAGCATGCTCAACACCCTTACGACATTCTTCCGTCGTTCCCCGAAACAGCTGTCACAACTGCGGGTGTGGCAGGATATCCTCGATCAACCCAAGGTCAAGCCCTCAGAAGTTCATCGGGTACGATGGCTGTCCATGACCCAGGCCATAGATAATATCATCAAGACCCTACCCGCCCTCCTAAAGATGTTAGAGGACCAGGCCGAAAACGATATAACCGCCAGTGCCCTATATGAATATCTCAAGACTTACAGGTTCATGTTCATGACAGCATTTTTGCAAGATTTATTTACTGGCATTGGTATTCTGAGCCGTGGTCTCCAGTCACGAGACTTAAACTATGAAAAGATGACAATGTTAGTGAATTCGTTTATATTGTCCCTTAAATCGACATATCTTGTAGATTCCCCCGAGTATGGGCCCAAATTAGGACTTTTTCTACGTGAAACCAGAAACCCAGATGTGCCGTATTTGGGACAAATATTAACAAGAAAGTCTCGTGACCAGACATTAATCGAAAAGGTTCCGGGGATAATATCAGATGTGGTAGATAATATGGAGGCAAGATTTCCCCAGAATAAACTACTTTCGGCATTTTCCATATTTTCACCCTCCAATTTTCCCGGTGCCGACCAATTATCCATACATGGAAGCAACCACATTTCAACCATCCAGGAACATTTCCACCATTCTATAGCTGAAGACATCAACCACGAATGGCCCATCTTCAGAACGCTGATAAACGAAAACTATCGGGGATACACTTACGCTGATCTCCTCGAGAAATGCGTCCGTTCTGGATTGTCGGATCAATTTCCGAATTGTGTTTCGGCAATGCAGATCGGACGCGTTTTGCCGGTCTCCAGTGTAGAGTGTGAGAGGGGGTTTTCTAGGCAAAATTTAATTAAAACCAGACTAAGAAGCCGCCTCACCACTACTACACTGGATGAACTTATAAGAATATCGCTACAAGGACCGGCTCTCGAGGACTTCGACCCTAATGTTATTTTGAAAAGATGGAAATTGTCGAAAAATCGACGATTATTTGAGGGACCCATTAGTGAAAAAATCACTAAATAATATATATGCGTGTATTCTTTGTAGTTGTCGTTGTTATTGCTGTCTTTGTAGTTGTTGTTATTGCTGTTATTGTTATTAAAATAATGAAATGGAACGTACCTGAAATAAAAGAAAAGAAAATAATACGTTAGATTGTAGTTTTTTTATTACGTACGGGAATTGAATATTTTGTTGACACATCATTTTTAATTGTGGTCTGAACCAAGATGCTTAAATAACGTTAAGAGTTATGCCCCTTTATTTTCGGCAAATGTTAAGAGTTATGCCCCTTTATTTTCGGCAAAATGTCCGACTGGGAAAATTTTGAAATCCCAACCCTGCTTGGTAGCCACATTCTAAAATTCAACTGGTGGGCATATATTGTTACCTGGCAAAGCAATGTTAAAACATGGTTGAAGTGTTTGATTTTAATTATATACAAAATGTGAAAAATTCATGACAAATACAATGACAGAGAACAAAGAAATTGTATTGTGCTCTCGATGTCAGCTCAGTTCATTATTATCGTTCATTAAAATGAATATTCTTTGCCAGAAAAGACATAAGCATTATTTTGTTTTCTTAACAGGTTCAGTGTTATCAATCCACCACCATTAGAGTTACTCAGTAATACCATGGAATGTTTAAATTGTACTGTTATCAAACATCCTAAACCAGTAAGTCATCTACTGTATAACTATACGCCACAACATTTGGTCCTTGAAATCTTACTCATTTTCAGCTAAAATCTTTACAATGATATTCATATCGGAAAAGAACTAATATAAATGTGCTTTCAAATCATGTATTGACAGAGAAAGTAATAGTTTTTGGAAATTTGTGTGCTACATGTTATATTTTTAATTTTTTGGAATAAAATATTTAATGTAGGTATGGCACAGTATTAAGCAGACTGGATTTTTACCCTATATGACAGAAAACTTGGATAATCTTGGAGAAATATTAAGGTGAGGTTTCTACTTTGTTAGGCTTAACTTTTATAAAACCAAGAGAAAACAATTAACAATGTTAATAAAATCTACAAAATTTCTGATCCACTTTCATCAAAGAATTATTAATCAATACTATAACAGTAGCTAGAAAACAATTACTTCTGTGAATTTATCCCCCAAAACCATTCAGTTGATGGTGTCATATGAAATTCAGAAAATGACGAAACTGTCTTCTTGCGGATTAACTTTAATCAGTAACAGAAACTTTGAGGACAGTTAACAAATGAAACACGATTTGTTAGAGGTCTGTAAAAAATTAAAACGATTTGTTAGAGTTTAACGGAATGTTGAAATAACTATGTTTTGAACATTTCTAACAAGAACGACACAATGACACCTTGTGCAAGTGTTTTTGCAGAACAAAACAGATTTGAAATTGGAGTAAATACAGACACCATTGAATGTAAATCAGTTTATATACATTCATATTACAGTATTAGATGCGTTGTGACCCACTTTTGTCAATTTCCAGCGATTTAGCTCCTTTAAGCTTGCTTAGAAAGGTTTAAATATTCCATAATGAAAAACTTAAAAAAAACCCATTGTTTTAATTTCCCTTGCTCATAGCGATCTAACCTACTTTATATAATCAGACTTTATTCTGCCATACACTACTTTTTAAAATTCCCATAAGTAAAATATCATGAATATGATTGATATTTGATTTTAATCAGGTTGGTCGTAAACTGTTTTGTTAAAATACACATAGATTAGATAGGTAGTGAGCTAGTTTTGTTTTGTAAATTTGTAGTGGTCGTGGTTTACATGCTGGTTTATATGGTACTATATTAGCTAGAACAGAATGTATTGAAGCCAGATATCCTCTTACTGAAGCAGTACTTAAATTTATAACTAATTTGATAGAGGTAGGTACTCACATAGACTGAGATCAATTCGTACTCAAACCATAGAAACTTAACACTGATTAGTCCTAGTATAGCTAGTACAGGAATGAAGACTGAACATACAAAATCCCAGCATTGGCCGAGATAGTTCATCCAGATTTTCCTGCATGTTTCCCCCTTGTCAGTGATGTGGGATGGAAGGTCTGACATGGACAACTGTCTAGTTGTTCGGATGGCATGGAAAACTGAGGTCCTGTGGACACATTTGCATGCATGTAAAAGATCCCTTGATAGTTTGAATTTGAATAGGGCGTAGTGCTGCTGTCTGGGCAAAATTTCGCTCATAGCACACAGTATGGCGTATGCCCGTCTTCATTAGCCCAGTTTGGAGCAGAACAGTAGGACGTTAAACTCCATTTCATTTCATTTCATTTTATTTCTTGAGCCTCTTGAGGTCAGTCGGGTGTTCGATCCCTGCATTTACTGATAAAATTCATCCAGATTTTCCGGAATGGTTCCCCCAATGATGCAAGATGAGGGCCTGACAAGGACATCTGTCTGGTGTGCACTTAAAAGATCCCTTATGTACAGTTGTCATTCGATAGAAGATTAGGTTGTATGGTGTACTCACATCTTCATTAGCCCAGTTCGGAGCAGAACAGTAGCATGTTGAACCCCATTTCACTTTATTTCACTTGAGCCACTTGTTGGACTCAAAGCTGTCCAAATGATATTTAGAATCATGGTAAAACCACTTGACACAGTTTTCCATTATTTTCTCAATTAATGTGATGTAAGAGACATTGATTTGTTTGATTTGTCATTGTGCTCCACTTGTTTCTTTCTTCCAGCCATTAACCAGAAGTGATCAAGAAGAAGAATTAGTACCAACTATATTATATATTCTTCGGGAAATATTTCCTGTGTTTAGAAAATGGAGATTTAGTCAGAGTAACAGCAGAGAATCCCTGGGTAGGTTGAAAACAGTGATTGGATTGTGCCTGTATATTCAGGACATGCCTGACTCTATTTTCCACATCTCCTAAATTGTCCGGCCAAGAATGTGCCCAATCAGACATCAAGACACGGTGAATAATATTAAAAATTCCACAATTTATATAGTGTACTTATGAACTTGAATATTTTGTTGACACATGATTCTTAATTGTGGTTTGAAAACGCCTGCTTAAATAACGATAAGAGTCATGCCCCTTTTTATTGTGGGAAAAAATGTCTGACAAGAAAAATTTTGAAATCCCATCACTGGTTGAAAGTCAGTTATGTTATTAAAAGACTCACTTTTACAAGAAAATTGCTAGCTATCAGATATACTAAAAAGAGTAAACTTGACTCTAGCGTGCCACTCTACATAGCTATAATATGGATGTGTATCTGAAAGCCAAAAGCCAATGATTTTGTAGAAACTTAAAAAAATTACCTTGTCATTCTCAAAATGACATAACCGTGTTTGAGTGATGTTGAACATTGGTTTTTATTGCATTTCTTTATCATGAAATCAATCTTTATTCCACAATCAACCAAGCTTGATGATCAACTCAAACTGACTTATTGTTTATTGCAGGTCAGAAATGTTTGGATCTTTTCCACAAAATTCTCAACTTTCTACATCTACAGAAAAAAGCTGAGAAAAAAGGGTAAGTAATATATGACACATATAGTTATTTTATGCAACAAACACAAACTCGGTTTGACATTGAACAATAAAACTTTATTTGGCACATGGGGACTACAGCATGTATAACTTGGTATTACATATAATGAAATATTAAAATGTTGAATACTACCGTCAATGACTGGTTTTCACATCCCTCCACTCCAAATATGTTTGACATGGCTGAATGTCCAATACATAGGAATTGATGTATTGTGAAAACCTCATCCTGTATAAATGGCTGAATTGGCAGAAAGCGTAAGGCTGCAGCTTTCAGTGTGAGTGAAAGAAATGAGCAAAGCTCTAGTGTTAGTACTAGAGTGAAACTCCTAATCAGAGTGAAGTGAGCGAAGCTTGAGTGTTAGTGCTGATGGACGAGCGAAGATTGGGGAGCGAAGCTGTCAGACCATTCTTAAACTGTACCTGAAATAGATTCCATTTAATACATAAACATATATACATGTATTTAAATTTAACAATAATATTCAGTACTGACTTCAAACCAAATAGGTAACGTAAACCCATACTTTGGGGGTAGAATAGCTTGTTTATGGTTAAACTAGCTGTGAAAATGCCAAGGTGAGCAGATGCAAAGCATCTGTGTAGCCCCCTTCAAATATTTCTTGCCGAATACATGCATGGCTTCAATTACAAGATGTATTCTAGAAAGAGGCCGATTAGAAAAGAGGCTGATAAGGTCACATGGCATAGGTCATGACATGGACGAGCCCCCAACTACTGAAACATGAGAAATGTATGCTTGCATTTTAATGAACCACAGGATCATTTAATTTCAAGCATTTATATGTACTGTATTTAGATTTATGGATTACAAATGTCTGACTCTACACAATTTTATCAAAATTACCTTTCAGATTACAACTTCAAGAAGTGTGTGTTTATAGTCTGTTATTTACCGAGGCAGGGAGAGCACTATTAGAGATAATAGCGATTGGTGTTGATAATATAGAACTGGCTCTATCACAGCAAGGGAGGTAGTTTCTCTTTCTGTTTTCTGTGCATGCGTTAGTTGAGAATAATGGTTCTTAAGAATGAGAGCCATATTCAGTGAAGATTCTCCCCCAGAAATGAAACTAAAATCTCTTACAGAAAAGATGGCACTTCCAAACATATCATGACACAATTGAAAGTAGCATGCTTTAAAGTTGTGATATTCAAATTAAAGTTCTCTAAACTTTT
Source organism: Patella caerulea (assembly GCA_036850965.1). Lineage (NCBI taxonomy): Eukaryota > Metazoa > Mollusca > Gastropoda > Patellidae > Patella > Patella caerulea. The sequence goes on along the minus strand of JAZGQO010000001.1, from coordinate 38,425,897 downwards.
GTTGTAAAATGTCTACATTTGAGTATTTGTCACATCTGTCTTACAAGATATTATTAAATTATCAAAGTAAGATCGGATTATACAATGTTAATGTAATGGAAATCGTTTGTTGTATAATGTCTACAATGAGTATTTGTCGCAACTGTCTTACAAGAGATCATAAATTTGTGACCATGTATATCAAATTGAGTCGCAAAATCTAAATAAGTGAAAATATTGATGAGCTTTTCACATACTGAGTCTATAAATATTATATCTATTGACACAAAAGATCAAAATGGCAATAAAAGATATTAAAACACCTTTATTTGAACATTTTGTAGGAGTACCGTATTCTTAAATCCGTCCCATTACTTAAAAATTCTCGATGAAGTTAGTTATTTTTATTTGTTCACAGCGGGATGAAGGATCATTTCTCTTGCATGATAATTGGCATTCTTGTAAAGTGGAGAATCTATTTTACAAATATGGTCAAAGTATTGTCGATGAAATGATTTTGAGCGGATACAATCGAGTTTTAAAACTCCTAAAAAATATAAACAAACTCCTCTTGTTGCTATGCTGTCTACACAACTCGTTTGCTGATTGGCCCAGACACCCCGTGCAAAGCATTGTGGTTATGTGGCTGACTCGAGTGGGCGATAGATATTTGGTTTTGGCGATAATGTTTTTTGTGATTCACTCTGATAAGTGGCCGAATAAAATGAATTCTGATCGTATATAGATTGCCAGTGAGTGTTAATCAAAAGCACCTGGCCGATTATGTAAATTAATCGACAAACGGATGTGTGTAATTGAGTAATACTAGTCAGCTGTCACGATCCTATTATCACTCATTATTCTTAGGATAACTAATCCAAGCGGTGATTGTTTGATATCTCATATCATCTTTAAAAAAATAATTTATAGGCCTTAAATGGAAATAAACAAAATGGTCAATTATTTTCTTTTAGAAGAGAATTTTATTGATAGCTGAATTCTATTTGCGGTCGCTTGTTCATATGTCAAGCAAAGTAAAGAAAGAAAGAAAGAAATGGGGTTTAACGTCCACTCGACACAAACTAGGTCATTTCGGGACTAACATATGGTTTAATTTTATTTCAATAATTCGCTTGAGCGTAGGGGTCTTTAGCAGTGGGAGGAAACCGGAGTGCACGGAGGAAACCCACAAGGTTGAGAAGGCACCCCTATCTCCATGCCACATACGCTCGAAAACCAAAAAATGAGAAGGACCAAAGAGGCGAAATGCGACGATTCTCAAGTCTGCCATTGTTTAATAACATCAAAGCCAAAATGCATAAAAGTGAACATAAGTATTTCTTTAATGTGAAATTGACATTTTTATAGGGACTCATGTTTTGATAACGTTACGGTACCTGAAAACAATAATAGACTTATCCTACACGAAAAAATCTTATTTTAATTCACATGTTAAATGAACACCCGTACAGCTATGGCGGCTTCTTTGATGATATCCAATCAACAATCTTAATCTCCTGATCACTAGTACGCACTAGTGCTAATTAATTGATGAGATTAAGTTAATCTCACAAAGTTATAATATACAAAACAGACTACTAATGTATAGATTGTTCTTCAGTATAACACTATCATGTGAATATGCCGCATGTGTTGTGAATGTTTCGTTACGATTTCACAGAATATCGTAGTATTCAAATGTTGAATGTGACAGAGTCAACTGTAGTTTCTTATTGATGTATTTGGTACATTAAAACAACAAAAGTTATGTAAAGAGCTATATTTTAGTTCAAATAAGGCAAACAATTTTGATTAAATTCTTAACTTAAGTCTGAGAATGCTTTGTGAACTAGGGGGCCTGGTCTTAAGTGTTCCCAAGTTTCACTAGTGCTATGTATAAAGGGACTACTATTCAAGAAACCCTGTCCTTTTCATAACATTTCTATTATTATCAACTTCTGTATTATAGTGCAACAGAAGGGGCAGGTATAGAACAGATAGAATTGATCCAGATTGCTTTCTCGGTTCTGAATCGTCTTTTATTACTCAAACCTCCAGACCTACCGGTCTCTCCTGTGGAACATGCTCTGTCCTCACAACCAGCTGGTAGACAACATCAACATGTTGTAGCTACAATAGCGCAGTATATTTATCATAGACACAATCCAAAGCTGCCAACATTAGCCTTGGTCTTATTAAAGAGATTAGCTATGGTAAGTTATTTTTTCTTTATTTTTGGAATCAGAGGAACTCTGGAGTTCAGCTTCTGGCAAAGAACAGAATCTAATTGTTTGGATGGTACTAAAAACCCAAGTCCCTTACATGTATACATTGACATGCGTGTAAAAGAATCCTTTACTATTGGAATTTGATGAAGAGTAGTCAGAAATTACCCTCATAGCACACTATGCCCATCTTCATTTGCCCAGTTTTGTGTATAATGCGTGGAAGAGTTTTATATAAAGCAACATAGTTTTGAAGTAATTAATGGAAATCCATACTAAGTTTTGTCGTTTATTTTTATATCTTTAGGTATCACCAATGTCTATATTAGCATGTTTAGGATCAGAAGCAGAACCAGTTAGAGATATGTTTCTCAGCAGGTTACAGGCTCTTTCTGAAGTAAGTAATGTATGAAATCGAGAAAATACTCGCCTCGTAATGCTATATGATATTAAGTCTAATTGAAACTAGATTTTTATTTCAATGAGTCATAAATTTTGGACTGTCTAAATATCATGATCAAATCACTTCCATATCTATTGAAGTAAGTTGGATTACACCTATTGTGATTTGTTAAAACTGTTATTGCTTGAGACAATGCGTCTTTTCATTGACTTTCTGTAGCATGATTGTTAACAACATAAAAAATGAAACAGACATAAAAATAAAAGTTTGACTAGACTGTATGACATGTAATACTTACTTTGATATAAATATGTGATACTTTATATGTTATTTTTGAAGGATTTAAGATTGAAAGTAGTGATATTAGAATTTTTGTCGGTGTGTATTGAATATCAACCTGGTTTGATTGAAATATTCCTCAATGTGCAGTCGTCCAACTCTAATGATGGCAAAAAAGTAAGATTTATTTTGTATTAATGTCCTTAGTCTCTATCATATAGAGTGTCATGAACTGCCACTACAATTTGCAGATTCCAGTCTGTACAAATTGTCTCTCTGTGAAAGTATAATTAACAAATGTTTTAAGACCTTCATATGGATCTGTGTTGCCGATACCAGTGACAGTGAATCCTGTTTTTCTCCAGCTTATCCTATATATCTCCATTTCTAAAGACCCCTGATTACCAGATTTATTTCTGTTAAGTTGCTGGTAAACCTAATCTTTTTTTCATGTTTTGATTGTTTATTTGATATTTTACAGCAGGATTTAACACTAGGTAAAACTAGCTGTCTACAGACAGTGTTAAATTTAATGGAGAATAAAAAGCAGGTATCTGTTTATATATTTATATATATATTTTGTATATATTGTACATACTTAGAATATCAAATAAGATATAATAGTTGCTTGTAAAAATTATTGTATGAAGGCACAGAACCCAAGCTGAACCATTGATTATGGTTGTGTCAATATGGCAGATAAGGATTGAAGCATTTTGAACGTTATACTTACTGTGTCTATTAGGATATGACTTCAAGGAGATTAAAGTGTCCAAAAACATAGATTAAGTAGGCACAAATGGCACCTTTTTTTATGACTATGTATCAATGGTTGGGCAGGCGTTAGGGAGGGATGTTGAAATGGGGTCCGTCCGTCCCTATTTTTTTTCCGAAGCATATCATAAACCATTCAAGATATAATCTTAGTGAAACTTTGTACACACATCAACCTAATATCGTAGTTGTGCCTTTTACTAATTACAAGATTTTTGGATTTAATCATTTTTGGGTTTTCATGGAAACAAATTTCTCTGTTTAATGATTTTTGAATTTTTACTACACATTTGACTTTATGGAATTTAATTATTATTCTGGAGCATATCTCAGAAACTGTTCAAGATATACCTGTATAACACTTTTACATTCACTAACCTATCATTTTATTTTCTGATGGCCCTCCTTATGTCCCAATTTCTTTTCCGGAGCATATTTCATTATACTGTACAAACATCAACCTATTATAGTATTTTATTTTTTGATGTATTTGCTTTTTGGTTCATAATGATGTTTTTATTCAGAGTACCTATCAGTGTCCATCTGATCTTCTGTGTGCTTGTACAGACTTTATGCAGTCATTATGGTCTGGATTGAGAGAACGTGCAATGGAAGTTTTAAGAGCAAAGTAAGTCATCTGAAAATCTGATACACTCTTGTAATAGTAACTTCATATTTCCAATAGTAAGTGCAGTTGAACTGCACCACTTCTAATAACCAACAAGAAACATGTAAGACACACTTAGACATGACAAAAAAACAGACAATATCAGCCATAAAAGGTCTATCAAATCAAGTGAATGGATCTGGGGGCTAGCCATAAGTACCCATTGTTCTCTACCTTGATCCAAAAGATCTGATGAATCTTGGCAGCGTTTTTTTACTGCATGAGACTTAACCTGTGCTTAAAATTGGGTTATCATATTACAGTAGAATCCGTATGAGCAGCCACTCCTATTCAGCGACATCTCCTTGTAAGCATTCACAATAAATTCCTCCCGTAAAAATTCTATTGTTTCATCTCTTTATTCAACGGTCACTCCTCTAACGCGGCCAGCAGTCACTATTTTGCTAATGAATTTAACAAAACATCGCCCATTCAACGGCCATTGTTGAATGATACCATTTTGTTGTTCTTCCTAAAACCCCCGCTAATCTCATGAGTAGTAATCAATTAACTGGACTCTCACTGATCACGTTAAAAGAAATGTGAAAATAACAATTAACCCGGGATTATCTGTTAATCAATCTATTGTTTTATTAAACGACAAAACCTGATCATTGTTTTCACAAGTAACGGAACATTATTTGATACTGATTGAATGAACTGAAAGTACCGACTAAAAGCCGCAATGTTGTTAAATAGACGTTTTTAGCGCCACCTGTAATATTACATATAGAGTTACGCCCCCCTGTGAATAGGTAGCAAATGTTTTGGGTTCATGTGCTTATGTGATAAAATAAAATTAATTCATCGATTTTCTTCACAAAAATGGATAAATGTTATCGAATACATCACAATGATAGACAGTAGTATTGAAGGTTAGTACAAAATGACAAGTTTACAGAAGTTATGTCCGAAATTCAGCGACGGCCAAATTTACCGATGCAAGTGATGTCAATACTAATTGATGTCAGCACAAAAAAACACAAGATTTTATTAGGAGGCCACTCCCCTTAAGCGGTCAATCGTAAAAATTCCCATGGGTGGCTGCTTGATGCAGATTCTACTGTACTTCCAGAATAGGGATGAAATCATTGATGTTGTTTTGGATGGATCATCTTTAGAGAACTGGTAGTCTGTATTCTGCCAATTGTCCCCTGACAGTATATGATTACGGTTTTGCAACATTAAGATGCACACTAAATGTAGTACCATGCCAAATTACTATTTCTGCAAGTGTTATTAGGATGATGGCACATTTATCTCATGCAGAAAATTTGAAAATAGAACTCAAAAATTTAATTTTAAAAGCTCCACCTTTAAACTTCGCAATAGAATATTAGTCTTAGCTAGAGTAACGTCTGCTCATCGTGATGCTCACTGTTTGGTCCAAGTAACTCAAGTATCACAATTAAATCCCCATAGTAGATCTTCCTTCAAAGTATAAATGGAATATTAAGATATAAATACTCTGTTATGATTTGTTTAATAGGGAGACATTCTGGTTGAGTATCTTTTTTCCATTAGAGAGAAATTTGTTGAAATCTGCTGAGACTGGCCAGGTAAAATTAGTTTTAAGATACTGATATTGAAAAATTGAAAAAAATTTAGCATTCCAAACCATTGATGTTTTTTGAGGTTTTAATTTATTAAAGTAAACAAATTTCAAATATAGCTTAAATTTTGATTTTATAAATCAATGACATCTATATACATGTTCTTATATTATGCGATTTTCTTGCATTCTTTTTTATTTAATTTGTTTGGTTTATAAATGACAGTTTGATGCTGATGAGATGAAAACGGTGGCACATTGTCTCAAAGTTCTGGCTCAAGAATTCTTTGTTATGTCAAGGTATAATACAAATCACATAAATTCTTTTTTTATGCTTTAGTTGCAAGATAAGGACTGAGTTTTAGCAAAGTATTTTGTATTGCATTTTGCTGACTAGTTCAAAATTAACTCTATGAAATTAAGCTTAATAAGATTTGACTCAGTTTATTCATTTTGTTACATTTTAAAGATACATTATAGTTAATAACGAGTTGGCCATTCTTGCTATAATAATTAAAAGATAGATGATAAAAAATAAAATATTGAAAATTTCAGTCAAATTACTTTATTTTGAACAGAGTTGTTACTTGTTGGGAATTTGGACGAGAAATAGGCATCAACTGTGTCTGCCCCGTTTACGAGAATTGCCATTGTTTGATTGACAGATGATCACTCTACCCACATATTCACAATTAACAATTAACAATGGCTATGGTACCCTCATTTTGCAGCCCTTTCATCACTTGTCTCCAGTAACAGCAGTGACTTAACAGTAGCATGTTAGCTTGGTCCGCCAATTATTGATTTAATATTAAATGTTCAAATCAAACTGTTCAAATCAAACCTGTATCCAAGCCATCGGAGCTGTCTACGTACAGAGTTGATTTTGAGCTTGTCATGTAAATAAAGATCTAATTAATAATTTCTATAACATCTGAAGCCTAAATAAAGAATAAGAATAAATTTTATAAGTTATTTGTATTAAAATTGAAATTGGTTTATAAGATATTCCTAAGGAAATGTTGATAATCTGTTGCAGTGATAAATTAGACAGTAGATTAAAAAAATCTTGTCAACAATTGGCTAAAGACAAAAGATTAGAGCATATTTCAGAGGTGAGGTTTTAATACTACTTCATAAAACAATGAATTAAATAGCTTCAGGTAAAACTTTGATATCGTATGAAGTTATAAATCTGTTAAACACTGAGAGATCCTTTAATTTTTACTTTAAAAACTGCACGCTGGGACTTCAATATGTAATGTAAATATTGTGTCATTGGATTGGACATGGTTAAAAGAAAGCAGTTTACTTTTTACTTTTAAATACCATCATTACAAATACTAATAGAGGTTTTATCAAGAAGTAGAGACAGTTATAACAACTTGGTTTTATTTTTTTAGTGTGTACGTGACAGTTTAATATCAGAAGGAAAGAAAAACAAAACAGCACCAGATGAAATAACAGATGACCCAACTTTACTTCTATTGCTCTCATGGAAAAACTTCCTTATTACCAATTCCAAGTTTAAAGTAAGTTTATATTAAAGATACATATCATGTACGATTTAGATTAAGAGGTGGCCATTCCTGCTGTAACAATATTAGTTCAAAAATAGCAAATGTAAAATGAATATGTTGAAAATTTCATTCAGATTGCATTATTCTGAGCCAAGTTATCACTGTTTGTAGTTTTGACAAGATTATCGTAACGACGGTACTGGTATATCTGAGGCTAAGCTCGCTTCTCCATTTTTATACGTCCACATTCATAATGTGAACGTATTATGCCGTCGCCCCTGTCTGTGTGTGTGTGTGTGTGTGTGTGTGCGTGCGTGCGTGCGTGCGTGTGTGTGTGTGTGTGTGTGTGTGTGTGTGTGTGTGTGTGTGTGTGTGTGTGTGTCTGTGGTTCGCCTACAGGGCGCAATTCTTCATGGATTTTCTTCAAACTTGGTATACTTATTCCTTATACCCCAAGGAAGATCCCTATTGTTTTTGGGGCATGCCCGACCCCCAGGGGCCGAGCCACGCCCATTTCTAGTATTTGTTTGTTTGTCGTCTACAGGCCACATTTCTTAACTTATAATCTTGAAAGTTTGCATACATATTCTTTGTACCCTAAGGAACATCCTTATCGTTTGGGGTGTATGCCCCACCCCCAGGGGCAGAGCCACGCCCATTTTTTTTTGTGTGTCTTTGTGTCGCCTACAGGGCGCAATTCTTGCTGGATTTTCTTCAAACTTGGTACACGTATTTCTTATACCCTATGGAAGATCTCTATTGTTTTTGGTGCATGCCCGACCCCCAGGGACAGAGCCACGCCCATTTCTAGTATGTATTTGTTTGTCGTCTACAGGCCACATTTCTTAACTTATAATTTTGAAACTTAGCATACACATTCTTTGTACCCTAAGGAACATCCCTATCATTTGGGGTGCATGCCCAACCCCCTGGGGCAGAGCCACACCCATTTTCTTATCGTGTGTCTTTGTGTCGCCTACAGGCCGCAATTCTTATTGGATTTTCTTTAAAACTTTGTATACTTACTCTTTATACTCTAAGGATGATCCCTATCGTTTGGGGTGTATGCCCCACCCCCAGGGGCAGAGCCACGCCCATTTTCTTTTCATGAGTCTTTATGTCGCCTACAGGGCGCAATTCTTACTGCATTTTCTTCAAACTTGGTATACGTATTCCTTATACCCTAAGGAAGATCTCTATTGTTTTTGGTGCATGCCCGACCCCCAGGGACAGAGCCACGCCCATTTCTAGTATGTATTTGTTTGTCGTCTACAGGCCACATTTCTTAACTTATAATTTTGAAACTTAGCATACACATTCTTTGTACCCTAAGGAACATCCCTATCATTTGGGATGCATGCCCAACCCCCTGGGACAGAGCCACACCCATGTTCTTATCGTGTGTCTTTGTGTCGCCTACAGGCCGCAATTCTTATTGTATTTTCTTTAAAACTTTGTATACTTACTCTTTATACTCTAAGGATGATCCCTATTGTTTGGGGTGCATGCCCAACCCCCAGGGGCAGAGCCACGCCCATTTTCTTTTTGTGTGTCTCTGTGTCGTCTAGGAGCCGCAATTCTAACTGGATTTTCTTAAAATCAGCGTGGTACTTGGTTTATGTATTCCTTATAGCCTGAGGGCGTCCACTATTGATTTTGATGAATGTCCCGACCCCCAGGGGCAGAGCCACGCCCACTTTTTGCCTTTAGTGTTAGGAAGGCACAATTCTGAATGGATTATCTTGGTATAGTTATTCCTTATACTCTAAGGACGACAACTATTAATGATGGTGCACGACCCTCAACGCTAAACAAACCAAACGCCTAGCCTTCTTGACAAAGTACCATATCAATCAAAGCAGGAATGTGGACGTATATTGTAGCGTTAGCGTTATGTTTAAATTAAATCATTAAATGGCCCAGCCGTACTAATCTAGTTAAAATCTGAAACATCTGATGGCATCGAGAGTTGATTATGATCTTGCCATGTTAACAAATGTCTAATTGTCCCCCGCCTTTCAAAGAAAGTTGGGGGACTATTAAAATGGGTTCGTCCGTCTGTCCGTCACACTTTTTGGGACACAATAACTCTCTTCCTAATTGAGCTAGAATGTTCAAACTTGGTGCATGTGTTTATTAGGTCAGTGCCTTGATGGTGTTCAAAGATGAGCATTTTCAGCTTAGGGTAAGCAGAGATAAGCAATTTGATTGGTTGATGCTTTGGGACATGATAACTTTAGTTCTAATTAAGTGAGATTGATGAAACTTGGTGTATAGTTTCATTACAGTAATACCTTGACTAAGTTCGATTATGAGCATTTTTTGCTCAGGGTAAGCAGAGCGATACGCAATTTGATTGGTCGAGACATTGGAACACAATAACTCTCCTTCTAATTGAGTTAAAATGTTAAAACTTGGTGTATATGCTTATTAGGTCAATGTCTTGATGGAGATCGAAGATGAGCATTTTCCGTTTAGGGTAAGCAGAGATAAGTAATTTGATTGGTTGATGCTTTGGGACGCGATAACTTTAGTTCTAATTAAGTGAGAGTGATGAAACTTAGTGTATAGTTTCATTACAGTAATGCCTTGACTAAGATCGATAATGAGCATTTTCTGCTCAGGGTAAGCAGAGCGATAAGCAATTTGATTTGCCGAGACTTTGGAACACAATAACTCTCCTTCTAATTGAGTTAAAATGTTCAAAATTGGTGTGCATGCTTATTAGGTCAATGCCTTGATGGAGTTGATGGGACGCGATAACTTGAGTTCTAATTAAGTGAGAGTGATGAAACTTAGTGTATAGTTTCATTACAGTAATGCCTTGACTAAGATCGATAATGAGCATTTTCTGCTTAGGGTAGGCAGAGATAAGCAATTTGATTGGTTGATACTTTGGGACAAGATAACTTAGGTTCATCTTGATTGATGATTTTTATGCAAATACAATGACTGCATTCTCCTTCAGTAATGGATTCGACAGTAACAGTGTATAGAAACGATTGACTCGGACACAAGAGCCCTTTCCCTTGGCCAGAGGGGCCGTTTTGTCTGCCTTTAGGGTCCCCCTAACTAGGGTACATTTTCATTTTTCTCGTCAGTTTTAGCATTTTTCTTTATAAAACATTTTTGGATGACACTTTGTGTACAGTTTGATTGCACGATACGTTAGAAAAAAATAAATGTGCGATTAATTAATATGTGTCATCTATTTATTTTGGGCTTTCGGCGGGGGACATCAGCCTCACTGTTGGCTTGTTAATAATTTATATAACTTTTAAGGCCTAAAGAAAGGCCCCGCAATAGGTAAAGTTAGCTCTTACTATAATGCCTTGATATAAATGTCATAGACTGGCCAGTTTGTGAGTCTAGTGTTTGTAACACAATAACTTTCCTTTCAATTGAGGTAGAAGGTTCAAACATGGTAGAGGTGTTTATCAGAAGAATGCCTTGATTGAGTTTAAAGATGAGCATTTTCTGCTTAGAGTAAGCGGAGATAAACAATTTGATTAGTTGATGCTTTGGGACACAATGACTTGATAGGGATGAAACTAAGTGCATAGTTTCATTACATCATACCTTGACCACGTTCAGTAATGAGTATTTTCAGCTCAGGGTTAGCAGAGAAATAAGCAATTAGATTTGTTGAGACTTTGGAACACAATAACGCTTTCTTCTAATTGAGGTAAAATATTCAAACTAGGTGTAGATGTATAATACATGAATGCCTTGATGAATTTCTAAGAGGAGCATTTTCTGCTTAGGGTAAGCAGAGATAAGGAGCAATTTGTTCAGTCAAGACTTTTGGACATAACAACTCTGCTTTTCATTCAGGTAGAATGTTTAAACTTGATGTAGATGTTCATTGGGTGAATGATTAACATTTCCTGCTTAAACTAATAAGCAGACCTAAACAATTTCATTGTTCAATGCTTTGGAACAAGATAACTGTGATTCTAACTGATGGAGAGAGATGAAACTTAGTGTATAGTTTTACTACCATGCACTTCAAAACCTTGACTGATTGTGAACATTTTATGTTTACATTACAACAATTTTAGATTATAAGTTTTACAGTTATGGCCCTTATTTCACTTTGTTGAACCGAATAAACATTCTAATAACAAGTTATCATCCGATCTGTATGAAATGTATATGCATCGTTTAAATTAGTGAAACCAAGAAGCTGATTGAATTTCATCAATTTCTGTTAATTGCTTCTGGAGTTATGGCCCTTGTTTAACTTTATTGGACCTTGTGAACTCTCAAACAACTAAAATTATCATTCTATCTGCATGAAATTTACATGCATCATTTATATTTGAAACAAAAAAGCTGATTGAATTTCAGCAATTTCTAGAGTTATGATCCTTCTTTCACTTTGAATATTGTGAATGCTTGAACAAAAGTTATCATTCTGTCTGCATAAAATTTATATGCATCATTTAAATAAGTGAAATATAGAAGCCAATTTCCATTAATTACTCCTTGTGAACACTCGAGCGACAAAAGTTATCATCCAAACTGTATGAAATTTAGATTAATGAAACAAGAAGCCATTTTCCGTTAATTACTCCTAAAGTTATGGCACTTGTTTCGCTTTATTGGACATTGTGAACCAGGGCTTCCACTTCTATACCACTTTGTCAGCATGGTGTACACAATGATTTATATATTTGACTAAGTAATGAATTATATGTAGGGCTTATAATGAAAATTGTCCCCCGCCTTTCGAAGAAAGTTGGGTGACTATTAACATGGGTTCGTCCGTCTGTCTGTCTGTCCGTCTCTCCGTCTGTCCGTCACACTTTTTGGGACACAATAACTCTCTTCCTAATTGAGCTAGAAGAATGTTCAAACTTGGTGTATGTGTTTATTAGGTCAATTCCTTGATGGAGTTCGAAGATGAGCATTTTCCGATTAGTTTCATTACAGTAACACCTTGACTAAGTTCGATAATGAGCATTTTCTGCTCGGGGAAGCAGAGCGATACGCAATTTGATTGGTCGAGACTTTGGAACACAATAACTCTCCTTCTAATTGAGTTAAAATGTTAAAACTTGGTGTATATGCTTATTAGGTCAATGCCTTGATGGAGTTCGAAGATGAGCATTTTCCGCTTAGGGTAAGCAGAGATAAGCAATTTGATTGGTTGATGCTTTGGGACACGATAACTTTAGTTCTAATTAAGTGAGTTTGATGAAACTTGGTGTATAGTTTCATTACAGTAACACCTTGACTAAGTTCGATAATGAGCATTTTCTGCTCGGGGGAAGCAGAGCGATACGCAATTTGATTGGTCGAGACTTTGGAACACAATAACTCTCCTTCTAATTGAGTTAAAATGTTAAAACTTTGTGTATATGCTTATTAGGTCAATGCCTTGATGGAGTTCGAAGATGAGCATTTTCCGCTGAGGGTAAGCAGAGATAAGCAATTTGATTGGTTGATGCTTTGCCAATTGGGACACAATAACTTCAGTTCTAATTAAGTGAGAGTGATGAAACTTGGTGTATAGTTTCATTACAGTAATACCTTGACTAAGTTCGATAATGAGCATTTTCTGCTCAAGGTAAGCAGAGTGATACGCAATTTGATTGGTCGAGACTTTGGAACACAATAACTCTCCTTCTAATTGAGTTAAAATGTTCAAACTTGGTGTATATGCTTATTAGGTCAATGCCTTGATGGAGTTCGAAGATGAGCATTTTCCGCTTAGGGTAAGCAGAGATAAGCAATTTGATTGGTTGATGCTTTGGGACACGATAACTTTAGTTCTAATTAAGTGAGAGTGATGAAACTTGGTGTATAGTTTCATTACTTTAATACCCTGACTAAGTTCGATGAGCATTTTCTGCTCAGGGTAAGCAGAGCAATACGCAATTTGATTGGTCGAGACTTTGGAACACAATAACTCTCCTTCTAATTGAGTTAAAATGTTAAAACTTGGTGTATATGCTTATTAGGTCAATGTCTTGATGGAGTTCGAAGATGAGCATTTTCCGTTTAGGGTAAGCAGAGATAAGTAATTTGATTGGTTGATGCTTTGGGACGCGATAACTTTAGTTCTAATTAAGTGAGAGTGATGAAACTTAGTGTATAGTTTCATTACAGTAATGCCTTGACTAAGATCGATAATGAGCATTTTCTGCTCAGGGTAAGCAGAGCGATAAGCAATTTGATTTGCCGAGACTTTGGAACACAATAACTCTCCTTCTAATTGAGTTAAAATGTTCAAAATTGGTGTGTGTGTATGCTTATTAGGTGATGGAGTTCGAAGTTGAGCATTTTCTGTTTAGGGTAGGCAGAGATAAGCAATTTGATTGGTTGATACTTTGGGACAAGATAACTTAGGTTCATCTTGATTGATGATTTTTATGGCAATACAATGACTGCATTCTCATTCAGTAATGGATCCGACTGTAACAGTGTATAGAAACGATTGACTCAGACACAAGGGCCCTTTCCCTTGGCCAGAGGGGCCATTTTGTCAAGCGTTGGGGCCCTTTTGTCTGCCTTTAGGGTCCCCCTACCTAGGGTACATTTTCATTTTTCTCATCGGTTTTAGCATTTTTCTTTATAAAACACTTTTGGATGACACTTCGTGTACAGTTTGATTGCTTGATATGTTTGAAAAAATAAATGTCCGATTAATTAATATGTGTCATTTATTTATTTTGGGCTTTCAGCGGGGGACATCAGCCTCAATGTTGGCTTGTTCATTAAGATAAATATATAATTATCAACTGCATATTTCTCACATTTATCTGTTTTAGACCATCTCTTACGCATGTTATGACATTACAGGCCTCACTATTGTGATGTAAATCCTAATAACTTAAACTTTACATCAGATTAATTTCACAGCTTGTGACGCTATTGCCCCCTAGAAGTAAAATATAGTGGTGCATGATATGCACAACAAGAATATGCACAATATTTTAGTGATACATGAATTATCAATATTACCACTTGAATTATCAATAGCACTGGAATAGGTAATTTTCTTAATTTTTTGTTAAACAAGTTTACCAATCTCCAGCTTTTATTTCTACGATCGACACTATAAAAAACATTGAATGCATTTTTTTCCCAACATGTTGAGGATTTACATAATTTCCATACTGCTTTTATTTAATACGACAGTTTGTTTGATTCAAAGAGCAGAACTTCATATCTATTTGCCTTTGATTTTTTGAAGATCATAATTATCTCATTTACACCATGTGTGACCGTAATAGAGGTAAAACGGCTTTGTTCTAATCAATTCTTATCACACATTCAAACACCGCTTCATGTCATTGATAAGATTCCCACACATCAATTAACTTTTAATACAAGGCTTCAATACAGGTGCATTATTCTGTAAAGGCAGAAGAATTTTATAGTTACACAGTTACATGGCATGCAAAATAACGGCCAGGTCAGATCTACTTTTGGTCATTTCAAGTCTCGACTGGCAGATAGGTCGACATGGAACCTATGTTGTGAAAGCTCGAATGACCATAATTATCATCCGATTTGCATGAAATTGATATGCATCATTTAAATTTAATACAAAGCAGCCGATTGAATTTCAGTTATTTCTGTCAAATACTACTAGAGTTTTGCCCTTGTTGAATATTGTTAACGATCGAACCACAAAAGTTATAGCCTGATCTGAATGAAATATATACACTTTATTTAAATGAGTAAAACAAAAAAATCTGAATATCAACAAATATGTGACAACATTTGCGACGGCTTGGATGATTAGCTGCTATGTGTGTATGTTTTGTTGCTTGGCAACCTGTCTTTATGTAAGTGGTAGATACATTTATTGGATTATTCCTTAAACGTTGACAGTCAAAACTTCTTTATCGGAGCTAATGTATGTAACCAGTTATTAAAGAAAAATGACGATCCTATGCGAAATGTTCAATATTTTGAACTGAGAATTTCAGACAAGTTATTTTACATTTAACCCCAGTGTTGTCAGTCTATACCCTATATAAATGCAGTCGATAATATTTAAAAAAGGTACTTGTATTTATATTTACAGGTAGATGAATTACAATTAACAGATCGGGTGAAAGAGAAGATTTTAGAAGATTTGTTAATAGGAATTCAAGAACAGGTAAAATTTTACATAAAACACTCCAGATCTAAAAAGGACACAGTAAAAAAACATCTCTGACTTGGACTTAACATTCTTTGTTAAATCAGTATTTAAAACCCAGATTCAAATAAATGGCAATTCTATGTGTATTATTACAGTTTAGTGGTGATCTATCAGTATTAAATATGAAGTTAGCATCTGTTTCCAGTGCTTTATATTTCACCATTATTAGAAATAACTCTAGGTATGTATCCAATCCTACCAATTCAATCTGTTTTATGATAACTTTATTGACATTAAATATGAAGTTAGCATGTTTCCTGCTTTGTATTTCACCATTATTAGAAATAATACTATGTATGTATGTATTCAACCCTACTAATTCAATCTGTTAAGATGACTTTGTTTCAATATCAATATCATGTTTAACATATCATGATCAACTGTGGGTCTGTATTAAATTCAATGAATTATAATTCATATCCATATAAATGTACCCAGAAATACTCAAGATATATCTCTGTATTCAACCGACTAGCTATGATATCAAAAGCACTCCCATAAACTTATTTCTGATAACAATTCCCTGAAGCTGACAATGACTTTCGATGACCTAATTCTGGCCTCTGCCTGACATTCAAAATGTGAAACAGAAACCCTGTGCTATACATCTAAATACTCATTCATTAAATGTGATCCAATTATTTCTTTTCAGCTCTATATTAAAACCAAGGGCTACTCTACAGAAATTACAGAATATAATTCTACAGACGTGTGCCAATAGTCAGATGTTGATACCCTCTGTACAGATTGGTCTACTAGCTTCCATAACATCCATTTTACAATCAACTTATAAACAAGACTGTCACAGTATGAATAACTTTCTTTCTAATTTGACATTGGGTATTTGTAGGTGTCCAATTGTAAACTCTAAATTAAGCGAATTGCAATAGAGTATGTTTCATCTTGGTGGATTGGTGGTGATATTTTCTTATTCATTTCAACACGTTTTGAAAAACACAAGATTTCCCCTTGTAAGTGATGCAGAAGGAGGGCCTAACAAGGCAGTTGCCTAGTTGTTTGGATGGGACAAAAACCGAGGTCCCATGTACACATTGGAGTGCATGTAAAAGATCACTGGGCAGTTGGAATTCGATATAAGAGTAGGCCATTGTGCTGCTGCCCAGGCAAAATTTCCCTCATATCACACTGTATGGCCTGTGCCCGTCTTCCATTAGCCCAGGTTAGGTGCAAAAGAGTCAGATGTTAAACCCCATTTCATTTCTATTCAACCTAAAGAAACACAGTTTTAGTTGAATATAATGGAGAAGGATAATTGTTATCCGTTTGTTAAAAAATTGTTTTACAGATCAATAAAGTATATGAATTATTTTGGGCTTATTTAGTGATACACTTTGGGGGGGGGGGCATCCGTCACTTCTATATAAAGCATTCAAAATCTGTATGTTTACATATTGTATATTTTTTAAAATTCTCAACCATTAATAGATATACCTCTTGACAACCTATCAGCTCTACTACCAACAGTCTGTTCAGTCCTACTACAGAGTACTCGCCAGCTTCCTGGTTTGAAGGAACTGATTCAAAAGTCTCAACAAACCTTATCACAAGACAAGATTTCTGACATAGCTATTGTGGAAGCAGATATTGATTCCAAATTAAAAGTAAGTATAAAAATCAATGCATCTTTTATGTGAGATTATTAAAAATAGGATCTCATTTTTAATGAAACTTAAAACGTATGTTTAAAACCCAAAGATCTTGGTTCCTTTCGAAATTGATGCATATCGGACAGCAACTTCCAGGATTATGGCCCCTGATTATATGAAAAATGATATTTTTAGCTTGTGGCTAGGTAACAATTTTTATCTTTTTATCTGATTAGAAAAACCCATTTAAATATATCACCGTTCTATAATGAGAGTTAAGTTCAAATTTTGTGAAAAACAGACCGAAACTGCTGTCTGACAATGGCTGCTCCCTGTATGCAAATAGTGTAAAAGTATGTAATATCAAGGTTTCAGACCCTCTAGCGGTCACAATTTTTATGCGATTTTGATGAAACTAAATATGTGTGCAGGGATAGAATTTCATTTGAAAACAGACAAATTCTGAATGCCTGACAAGCTGGATATACACATCATTGTATTTACAATTTGGCAGGAAGGAAAAAATATCAATAAACTTTCCGTTTTTGGTCACAATTACTGTCCTAATGTCACCTTAAAGGAAAAACCATGTTATTTAGTAACAACAATAAGCAAAAATATGTGTTAACACTCCTTTTTCTTTGTGTGACATTTTTTGTAACACGCAGTCTATAAAATCTGTGTGTTTGCATCCATCAAATGTGATCCCATCTATCCCAAAGATAAAAGTTCCTTTCTGGATTTTGGCTCCCAATTATAAAAAAAATTTTTTTTTTTTTTTTTAGCTACTTCTCAGTCCATCTCTTAGAAATGATGGCATATTTTGCATTGAAACGGATTGTCTATATTCTGTTTAGATTTATATTGAAAATAAAAGATTTTATTTATAGTTTCCAATCCCCCATAATAAATACCATGATGCATGCAATATTGATAATCTTAAAACAGTTACCCCAATACTCATATCCTGTTCAAGATCATATTTGGCCTTTTCCTACTACTGAATAGACTGTTGCAATTCAGTACTAACTGGTATTACGAACGAACAGATTTCAAAACTCCAAAGAGTACAAAACTGTGCTGCTTACATTGTCACAAAAACTAAATCAAGATCACACATCACCCCAGTCTTGAACAAATTACAATGGCTCCGTGTTCGAGAAAGGATCAACATTAAAGTCTTATTGTTAACATATCAATCGATAAATAAATCCGCGCCAGGTTACCTTCAAAATCTAGTATCACTGTATCAACCTAAACGATCATTAAGATCAGAAGGGAAACTATTATTGGATGTACCTGCCTATAAATTTAAATCTTTTGGATCTAGAACTTTTCGATACAGTGCATCAATTGTTTGGAATACACTTCCAGAAAATATCCGACAATGTGAATCTCTGTCGGTTTTTAAATCCAAAGTGAAAACTTGGTTATTTAGTCACTATCATTAACACTCCAAAGTGAGAACATTTTCTAGCGCCTAGTGCATTCCCTAGTGGATTGAATAGTTGCGCGATAAAAATATCATTATTATTATTATGTAATACCAAGTTTGCGGATCCTCTAGAGGTCACAATTTCTATCCAATCTTGATGAGATTTAAAATAAATGTCTATCTAAGATCTTGGTTCCTTTTGATTTTGATGCATTTCGGGCCGTAACATCCAGAGCCCTGTTTCACGAAATTTTAACTTAAGATAAAATCCAATTTTAGTAGATACTTCAATTTTGATTGGCTAAGCACTAAAATCAATCTAATATTATCCAATCAAATTACTAAAATTGGGATCTTATCTTAGTTAAAATTTCGTGAAATAGGCCCCTGGATTATTATGGCCCCTTATTGCATTTTGTTTGCTTGTTCTCTCAAATCTCTGTCTATTTCTTGCAAAATGTGAGCATATCTGGCTTGGCAACAGTTTTTTAAACATATAATTTTTATTTAGTTACAGATAACATGTTGCTGTTTATTAGAAGAGTTAATTCGATGCATCGGAGATTCAACAATATGGCTAACCGTTTTACAACAGAACTCTATTCTACCTACTTTACTTATCTCTATGGAAACTTATATTAAGGTAAGAAATATCCAATTCTAAAAGGTACATATTTCTGTGAAAACAAATTAGATTATATGTATATTTATTTTGGAGTCATGTGGTTTGAGATCTGATCACAATAATGAATTTTTTGGATTCTGCTGTCGACGTGGTGTACAACAAGATCTGAGCTCACACAAATGCAGTCCAATTTCTTTGGTTTCTACATAATATTTGCATTAAAATGCCAACATTTTTATATTGTCATTGCCTCACTCCACCTGTCCACCTGTGTTTGTGGACACTCTTCAAGTCACAATTTTTATTCGATTTTAACAAAACTTGAAATATATGGCTATCTCCCAAAGATCTTGGTTTCGATATTATATCTGACCATAACTTAATTGATTATGGCCCTTGATTGTATGAAAAATCACGCTTTTAGCTTGTTTACACTCTACAAGTCACAATTTTCATCAGATTTTGATGAAACTTGAAATGCGTCTTTAAAACCCAAAGATCTTGGTTCCTGTCGATATTCATGTGTATTGTATCTTAACTGCCTGAAATATGGCTCTAGATTTTACAGAAAATTGCTTTTGTTTGGTGTGTTGTCTATCCATCTCTTGCGAAATGTGGGTCTAAGTAACATGTTCCTGTGACATAGCGACCTCCACGTAAACTTCGACTTTGCAGAGTGAATACCCAATTGAAATTGGTACCGAAATATGCAGGGTATTATGTGAAGGCAATCTCGTTCCCAGAGGCAGCCGCAGAGCCGAAGGCCTCTGGCGCATTAGACCGTCCATTTTTTCCAAAATAAGCCCCGCCCATTGTGACCTCTTATTGGTCAATCTTTTTGGGTTGATTTCTCGAAAACTAGATTTCGGGTCGTCGTTTCGTTTGTTGTAAAATGATCCTTGAGTCAAAGTCAACTCGCTGACATAAAAAATTGGATCCTAAACGAACAAATTCAAGTTTTTGTAAAGATCTATTTTTCTACGCTTGGGTATTTTTAGGTGATTCGGTCATCCAGGGGCGTACGACGCAAATAAATGAGAAATATACATGTACGGTAGCAAACTTATTTCTCCAAAATTTATGGCCACTGTGACAATGTGAATGTTTTTGCTATTGAGACATTGTTTTGAAATTATCAAATTTTAATCTATTCGGTATCCTAAATTGGTACTTTTCTAATTTGTGCATTAATGTTTTGTACTTGTAATGAAATACAGTAGAATCTGCATTAAGCAGCCGCCCATGGGAATTTTTTTGATTGGCCGCTTAACGGGAGTGGCCTCTTAATAAGATCTTGTGGTTTTTTCCTGCTGACATGAATTAGTATATTACGCTTGGGTACACTTGCATCGGTAAATTTGGCCGTCGCTGAATCTCGGACATAACTTCAATAAGCTTGTCATTTTGTCCCAACCTTCAATACTACTGCCTATCATTGTGATGCATTCGATAATATTTATCCATTTTTGTAAAATCTCATACTTTTTTTGTGCTGACATCAATTAATATACGCTTGAATGCATTTGAAGCAAACACCGATACTTCACTTGCATCGGTAAATTTGGCCGTTGCTGGATCTCGGACGTAACTTCTGTAAACTTATCATTTTATTCCAACTTTTAATACTACTGTCTATTATTGCGATGCATTCGATAATATTTATCTATTTTTGTGAAGAAAGTCGATGAATTAATTTTATGTTATCAAAAATACCGATTCACAGGAGGTGTAACTCTTTATGTAATATTATAGGTGGCGCTAAAAACGTCTATTTAACAACATATAGCGGCTTTTAGTCTGTACTTTCAGTTTATTCAATCAGTATCAAATAATGTTCCGTTATGTGTGAAAACAATGATCAGGTTAGTCGTTTAATAAAACAAAAGATTAATTAACAGATAATCCCGGGTTAATTGTTATTTTCACATTTCTTTTTACGTGATCAGTGGGAGTCCAGTTAATTGATTACTACTCACGAGATTAGTGGGGCTGTTACGAAGAACGACAAGATGGTATCATTCAACAATGGCCGTTGAATGGGCGATTTTTTGTTAAATTTATTAGCAAAATAGGGACCGCTGGCCGTGTTAGAGGAGTGGCCGTTGAATAAAGAGATGAAACAATAGAATTTTTATGGGGGGAATTTATTGTGACCGCTTACAAGGAGATGTCGCTGAATAGGAGTGGCTGCTCATACGGATTCTACTGTAATTGCATGTGTGTATAGTATTTATACGATAAAGTAATAAGTACATGTATATTAAGGTACTATCTGATTAAAATTGCATGTGTGTGTAGTATTTATACGATAAAGGAATACGTACAACATGTATATTAAGGTACTATCTGATTAAAATACAGATCTATATTTCGTTTCATTTTTTGTTATACTTTCTATGGCCTACATGAAGATCTTACAAGTTATAGTGGGAGTTCTTGGCAGAAGTCAAACGAGTGTCTATTTAACCTATGACATTGCGTTAACATTTCTAGTGGTTTACCCACAGTTCCTTGCATCAAAAGGCAGAGGCCCTGCCGTAAGTCAGTAACATACGTAACATACTTTTTCGTTGGCTAATCCCGCACTTCATCCAGATCACGTCAATGATAACAACTCTTCCAGATCTTAATGTAGTGTAGACAAGTTAAACAAAATTTTGAACTTTAAGAATGAAATGAAATAGGGTCTGTGTTTTAGTCAAATTGATTATGTGAAAAAAATTATGGAGTTTAATTATGACTGACATTTGTTTGTATTTCATTTCAGGCCCAACAAGGTTTAACATATGTTCATTCAGTGTTTCTTTTAATGTTAACTATAGCTGAAACTGAAAAGGTAGGATTCAAATCATTTTATTTCTTGCATTTTATTTCTTTTCAATTAAAGTCGGGGGGTTGGGATGACCTAGTGGTCTAGAGTGCCGCGCTTCGACTCCAGCTGGCCGGTCACCTCTGCCTTGGGGCTGTGATTTCGATCCCTGGTGTGAGTGTATGTGGCATGGAGATAGGGGTGCCTTCTCAACCTCGTGGGTTTCCTCCGTGCACTCCGGTTTCCTCCCACTGCTAAAGACCCCTACGCACAAGCGAATTATTGAAATTAAATTAAACCATATGTTAGTTCCAAAATGACCTAGTTTGTGTCGAGTGGACGTTAAACCCCATTTCTCTCCCTCTCTTTCAATTAAAGTCATACTTCCAGCCAATTGCATATTCCTTGATAAATTTTGATAATATCCTCTATGCTTGATTTTATTCTCAGGTATTCGTGTGGAATGTTTGATACCCATTAATTTAAAGATATGTTATGGGAGATTAGATATAAAGAGCTAGCGGTTCTCACTATAATAGTTAAAAACTATGTAATGTAACTTTAGGGAATTTGCTGAAAATTGAATTTTTGGCCTAACCTTGATCATCATTATCATAAAAAACTATAGTCTCGATTATCCATTTCAAGATTAAATCATGAATGGAAGTCAAAAAGCAAATTGGAACCTAATCCAATTAACATCGCTGGCTTGCGGTGACATTGAGATTTGATAATGGTCTGATAATTAATGCCAAATTAATAATTTAGACAATATTTCAGGCCTAAAGAAATACTTGCAATAGGTAGATTTAGCTCTTCAACAATGTACGTTTAAGACATAGGACTGCTGAACAATCCTTGACTGATAAGGCCTGCTTGCAATCAAATCACAACACATTATGGCCCCTGATTGTACGAAAAATCATGTTTTTTACCGTTTGGAACCTATGAAGGTTACAACTTTATTCCGAATTAAAAAAACGTTTGACTATATCGCCGTTACACATTACTGATGGTTGAAAAATCATGTTTTTTACCTTTTGGAACCTATGGAGGTTACAACTTTATTCCGAATTAAAAAACCGTTTGACTATATCGCCGTTACACATTACTGATGGTTGAGTGTGAATTTCTTGAAAATCAATAATTGAATAGCTAAATCCATATTAAATGTTTCGTATACTTAACGTTAGCATGGGGCAGAACTTTATAGAAACCAAACAAATTCTAATGATTTTCTTAGTATGCGACAACTCTTGTTGACTGCCCGGACGATTTAGCTACTATGTGGGCGTATGTTTCGTTGCCTGGCAACCTATTTTTTATGCAATTTAAAGGTTTACTTGAAATAAAGTTATTGGTCACATAGTCACATTGCTTATGTCATTTATGACATTTTATCTTTAAGTGATTTAAAATTCAAACAAATGGTTTTATTTACAGGGAGCCAGTGCTTTAGCATTAAGTAATTTAGCAGGCCATACATGTTTAGTGATATCTAAATGCTATAGCGAAGGTGATAAAGTCATAAAACAAATTGCTCAAAAGGTAATTCTGTTTAATTGTTTTGTCAAAACATACATTGGTTGAAAGAGGAAGAAACCTTCTTTGTTTGCAGCTTGGCTATGTCCAACAAGAACCTTTAGGATTTTTCACTTGAGGGGTGAACAAAGAATTTGCAGCTAGAAAGGAAAATCAAGATGCCTTTTACAAATTGCATGTAAAAGAAAGCTTTGCAGTTGGAATTTGAAGAACAGTAGGCATAAACATTACTATCCATTCAAAATTCTCCCACTCACAACAAGCCATTATGACATTAGTAAACAGTAATAATAGTATTGTATGTTTATTTTATGTATTAGTATATATTCTTTGTATATTTTATAGTTGTAAGCTGTATAATGCATTGCAGGTTTTGTAAAGTGTATAATGTTATAAACTTTTTAGTTTCATTGTATTATCTGTATATTGTAGGGTTGTAAAGGATATGAAAGTAACAGTATAACATGGAATGGTATATATTGTTTATGTACACAACTGTATGCTACCATGCTATCAACTTTACGTTACTCATTTCTAGAAGACTGTTTTAACTTTGTTGGAGCTCATCAGGACAGATTACACCAGGTAAAATGTTGACTGCCTTTGGAAAAGACTATTTCTTATTCAGTCATAAATTTAGCAGATTTATAAGTATTAAAAAGCATGCATTCCAAATCTAAACTGTATGGGCCAATTAAATGAAACAGTTAGAATGTCTATTACCAAAGTCACCGTTCGTAACTGTATAAGAACTTGACTTGTTTGTAATTCACCTAAATAGTGTACTAAATAGAATTTGCATATTACTGGCAAATACGCATAGGATTTGGCGGACCAATAGATTGTCCTTGACATTTCATCGGGCTTTTGTTTGCTAGTGGCAAGCAAATGAAATGGAATTTAACCGGTCACGGTCGCATATTTGCACCACAACGTTATATCCAAAAGTGGTCATGGTTGCATATATGCGACCATAGCAAGAACCTTTTTTATTCGCCGCATTTAAGTATTTAGTTTCGTATTTAATTGATATCACCACACATGCGTCTCAGATAGGAACTTGTCTTGTCAATAACATTGAGAAAAACATGTCTTTGTTCAACATTTTTTGACAAAAAATGTAATTTAACGATGTCAGGAATGTTGAAGACTGTCAAAGTCATTGAAATGCCTATATATGATTCCGATTCGGATTATATCGATGACACAGATTCTGAAGACGATATTTCAAATGATTTAAAATGATTTGCAAATTATAGATCAACTTATCTCCTGTAAATTTTTTATTGGTGTCAAGAGTCTATTACTTATGATTATCCAGCAGTTGTCGGGGTTTTTTTTAGCCTGACCACTTGACGTCATAACGTTGAAATGACATTGACCGGTTAAGGGTTAACGTTCTAGTGGCAAACAATCCATCACTCACAAACAACTGTGAATGATACGTCTATATCCAAATGTAGTTTAAATGTATTATTTGACAGATAATTACAATCCCAATTCTTTAATATATATCTTTTATTAAATCCATTCGATTTGTTCCAGTCCTTAGAGATAGGTTGTACCACTTTATCTAATCAAGCTATGAAGGAAGCAGAAGTTACATGTAATTTCCTCCATCAGTTGTCTTTCTTTAGTCGAGAATGGAGATTTCATCTACCTGATGTTCTTAATAGATTATTGGTGAGTAATATTTTTAAGTCATTGGTAGATTTGTTTTACATTGGATTTCAGGAGATACACTGTAAGCTGTAAATAATGATATTTATATTTCCTTACTATCTAAATTTTGTTTAAAATTATTACTTCTATTGATAAATGTTTGCAAGAGTTGTTTTATTTTAACCCTTAATTGGTCAGGGTCGCATATTTGCACCACAACGTTATATCCAAAAGTGTTCACGGTCGCATATTTGCGACCATAGCAAGAACCTCTTTTATAAGCCGCATTTGAGTATTTAGTTTTGTATTTAATTGAATATCGCCACGCATGCATCTCGGACAGGAACTTGTCTTGTCAATAACATTGAGAAAAATATGTCTTCGTTATACAATTTTTGACAAAAAAACGTTATGTAACGATGACGGGAATGTTAAAGACCCTCAAAGTCATTGAAATACCTATATATGATTCTGATTATATCGATTACGCCGATTCTGAAGACGATATTTCTGATGAAAAGGATTTCAAATGATATGCAAATTATAGATCAACTTATCCTCTTCAACTTTTTCTTTGGTGTCAAGAGTCTATCACTTATAATTATTCGGCAGTAGTCGATTGTAATAGGCATACAAAACATTTCACGTTAGTTACTTTTTAGCCTGACCACTTGATGTCATAACGTCAAAATGATGTTGACCGGTTAAGGGTTAAATATTAGATAAATATTTTGGGGAACTGTCAGCTTTTTTCTTAGTTTGCATTCAAGTAGTATTAGTGCTTGAATCTTTTCTATGTGTTTATAAATGTGTAAGCTGTCTTGTGTACAAATGACATGTTTGATTTTAAATTTTAGACATGTATGGTGTATATGACACAGACTTTCGTTTCTCTGTTAATTCGACCCAGATATTTGTCGCATATACTAGAGGTAAAATATTTATATACAAGCACATTTTTATAAATGTTGGTCAGTCTGTCAACAATTGCAAGTAAATCGTCTACAGTTCAGAGCTTCTTTATAGATCTTTTGCAAAGCCTGTTGGTTTTGTTCAATAGACCTTGCAACTCACATTCTTAAAGTGTTTAAATCCAACATTGATAGACATGAAAATTTTGACCAGTTTTTGTCCAGAGACCAAAGCTGTTGGTGGATGTATGTTTTGTTAGTCTGCCAATAACTGATATTATGGGAATTAAGTTGGATATGTTGGCCAAGAAATACCTCTGGGCTTGTCAAATACCCGAAGCAGATCGATGGTTTATGTATATTTTGAATTTGAACCAAACAGCATCTAACTTTCCACATGCATCATTTTATCCAAAATAATCTGGAAAGTATAGAATATGGGGGATAATGAGCTTAAATTAAGTGTCCAGATCACTAATAATCAGTCAAGTTAATGCTATGTTGTGTGGTATGTGAACAAAATAGTGTATTGTGGAAAGGGGTGTTGGTGGGTGGGTGATGATCTAACCGTCATGTACACTTTTGATCAGAGGGTTGTCATTATTGAGTCAACAATTGTTGTATTGTTCCAAGGCTCTTCTGTTCTTCAGTTTCGCCCAATGCGATAGATCCCTACAGGCAAGATGATTACTGAAATTAAGACATAGCACCTTTTAGTCCCAAAACGATCTAGTTTGTGTTGAGTGGACATTAAACTCATATCCCCCTCATCCCCATGTAAGATGATAAATCGAAACTTCATAGCTTCGAAAGTATAGCCTGTGGTTACTTTTTCCATTTTATGGAAAATTCACACAAATTTGATTATAATTAATAATATCCAACACGCCGAAACACTTTTCAATAATTCAATTACTACCTTAATCTGGTTGATTGGCTGGTGACGTCACAGGCACTACAGATAATATTATATACTTTATCTATACAATATATCACTGCTTGTACATATAGCACTATCAATACACACTACCAGTTGACAAGCCTCTATTAACGGTTCAATTACCATTTAAAATACAGTAGATCCATTTAAGCATCCTCTGTTTAGATAGGCTGCGAAAGAAATGAAGAAGACCCACGCAATTAGCATATTTGCCAGTAATTTTGATAACCCAGTAATACTTGATATCCCAAATTATTTCATAGTCAATTGTTTTATTTAATTAGGGGATTAAGGAATCAGTCAGGCGTTAATGAGTACACACGCAGGCTGTATATAGGTAGTTAAGAAATAGGCATTTGGTCACTGTGACGTCACTGAGTGTTTTTGATAATTGACAAAGTTGTTTTTACGGGAAATCTATTTTTGCGAATTTGAGTGACGATAGCCGAATTAATTTCAAAGTGATTGGTGTGAACTTTCCGTAAAGTAGATATAGTAACCATTGGCTACATGTAGCTATAAGAAATGTGTCCATATTATGTGCTCTTTAAAGGCTCAATACGACTCTTGTTGTAACTGAATAATATGTCCCAATCTTTATCTTGGTCGACAAATGGTATTATTTTACAATTCTAATTAATTGATGATAAAATAAGATGTAATGGATAATTTACACAACAGGTTGGATACTTAAACATCTAGTACTTAGAATAAGGCTATTATTTATTATCTGGAGCTGCCAAGCCAGCAAGAGTGTTATTGTCCCTTTAAAGAACTTAAACTTTTAATTAATGTATACATGCAACTGTTAAAGGCACAAAGAGGAACGAGTGAAAGAAAGAATAAAATACAAACATCTCTACAGTCATCTCCCTTGCTCCAGCAACAAACATCAACGGAAGATGTGGATCATCCTAGTACACAATTAGTGCAGGTTCAACAAAGGTAAGATCAAGTTCAATATTATGTTATAATAGCACTTATAATGGCAAAAAGTTTCATGCAGCAGGTCTTTACAATTTACTACCGGTATTACAAAGTTCTAAATTTACAGCATAGCTACATTCTGTCTACATGTTCTGTACATAACCATTTTTTCGTTCAACTTTGCCCATTCAGTAAAAAATAAGTCCACAATTTGTTCATGTTCAGAGTTACTACTGTCAATCAAATTATTAATACCTCACTGCTTTGGGTGTATGTTTCATTGCCTAGCAGCCTATCTTTATTAAAAAGGCCTTTTAGATAATCTGTAGTATTTAAATCTTAAGTTGACAAAGTGAATCGTTAAAAATGAGAAATGAAATATTCACATGGGCTTAGCTTATGGTAAACTAAATGTAGTGCATATGACCTTTAGATAAATTTGAAATACAATATAATACTTTTACAGGATGTTGAATATAATTGGTAGAAGTTTAGCAGCATTAAAGCAATTTACTCCGGATTTATGTGAAGTTTTATTAGATCAGGTAATTAGAAATTAGATAAGAGATTTTATTGACCAACGCCTTTTGAAGATTAAAATGGTTCTGTCTGCATCTAATTGAGCTGAGATGTTTAAACTTGGTGTAGATGTTCATTAGGTGAATGCCTTGATGGAGTTTGAAGATGAGCATTTTCTGCTTAGGTAGATGAAAGCAAATTGATTTGGCAATGCTTTTGGACATGGTAACTCTGGTTCTAATTGAATAAGAGTGATGAAACTTGGTGTACAGTTTGATTACGTCCATTCCTTGACTAAGTTTGATAATGAGCATTTTCATCGCTGGTTAATTCAATTTGCTAGAAAAAGGTAATGTGCAAGTGTTTAATGATGTTATCTTTTTTAAAATTTACCGTAGGTTTTTTTTAAAAAAAATCAGAGTAAATCACTGTTCGTTAATTGTTTATTTGAAGAGTATGGATATAAGTGAATATGAGCCATTATTAGGAATGGGTTTCTGTACACCATCTATAGATCAAGAAACAGCTCCAACATTTGGCATGTTAATATCCTGTATAACTTCCTGTTTTAGACTTCTTACTAAGGTAAGGATATCTTTCTCCAACTTCATTTTGATTATGATCAAAGGCAAAAATATATAGCATTATGGTATAATATTTTACTTATTCTTTCTTTATTTTCATTTAAACTGGTATAATTTATTTCTTTATTTTTCTAAAATCAGATTGCTCTAAATCTATATATAAAAGAGAAGATTTGTTAACAATTGCAAACCAAACAGTTGAACTGATATTTTCATGTGAACATATTTGTTGTCACCCCTGTTTGCCTGTTTGCGGACACTCAACTACAGGTCACAATTTTTATCCGATTTGGGCGTATTTAATGAGGAAATTGACATTAAATGATTATATGAAAGATGTAAGAAACATTCTGGAACATACAATAATTTTCTAGACTGGCCCATTAGACTTCAGGGAAGCTATATTTTTGTGGTAAATTCTTTAAGTATGTTATTAGGAGTTTGGTAACAGAATCAGTACTGACATATCTTGACAAGGCAAACCACTCTTAATTGAATCTTTAGAATGATAACCATATTTTATGAACCACCATGAACATTGAAATGACATAATCTGTTTGACCCTGCCATAGTTTCCATAAGTTAAGATGAAATGATTTAATTTCAGATTGATCCGAAAGGTGGATCACCACATAAGTCACCCGACTCAGACACTCTTCAGTTTATATCTAAGTAAGTAATCTGCTGAATATCATTTAAAAATACCTCGTTCTAGCAAACGTTTATTGGAAAGTTTTGATTGATTTTGTTGGAAAGTTTTTTGTAAGAGGTAACAAGCATGTTTCTATCGAAAGTAAACATTTTCAGCAAATTTGCATGAAAACACAAGTTAACACCTACACAATTAATTATATTTTGTCAAGACCAATATACATTAATGATTTAAACTACTACACTTTTAAATCACAGCTAAAGACATCAATCTACAAGCAAATATATGACTAG
This sequence comes from Patella caerulea, assembly GCA_036850965.1. Lineage (NCBI taxonomy): Eukaryota > Metazoa > Mollusca > Gastropoda > Patellidae > Patella > Patella caerulea. The sequence continues at coordinate 38,395,831 of JAZGQO010000001.1, read as the reverse complement.
CACTCTTGAGCAGTTTACTGGAAAGAATTGTGCTCTAAAAATTCATAATTTATGATTATTATTTTATTATTATTACAGAAAAATCTTGTTTTTAGCTTATGAATCCTTTAAACATATCATTTATACGCAGCAATTACATTTGAGTTCAAATGTTGTGAAAATTGGACAAAAACTTTCCGTCAAAATGGCCACTCCCTGTTCTAAAATAGTGTTAGAGCATGTAATATGAAGGTTGTGGAAACTGGAGAGGTCACAATTTTGATGAAACTTAAATTTTAGGCTATTTTTATTATATCCCAAAGATCTTGGTTCCTTTCAATATTAGGGGGGTTGAATGGCCGAATAGTTAGCACTTGCGTGTGCTGTATCAAAAGGCCTGTCACTGAGTCAACTCATGGTTTCGATTTCCCGGTTAGGGTTTCTTGTCCAACCTCTGTTTTCCTCCAACTCTGTTTTCCTCCCACTGCTAAAGACCGTTACGATGCAGGCAAATTATTGAAATAAAAAACCATGGAGTCCAAATATGACCTGGTTGGTGTCAAGTGGCTGTCAAACCCAATTTATCTCTCTTTCAATATTCACTCATATCGGATCTTAACTTCCTGAATAATGACCCCATTCTAGTATTTTTAGCTGGTTCTCTGTCCATCTCTTTGAAAATGTTTGTTTATTGCCCAACCCTTTCCTTTCCATCCATTTTAACTGACCAATAAAATTCATCTAGAATATGAAAACTAGAGATTTATATACATGTACTTCTAGTAAGTATGTGAAAAATAAGATTGTATTTTTTATTTGACTATTGTTTGATTTTACAGAAATAATGTGATATTTGTGATGGAGAATTCCCTATATATATTGATGTCCCAATCCTGTCGATATTTAAAAGATCCAAATTTATCATCACGAGAAAAACAGCTGCTAAAACGGGAACTTGGAACAGAATTAGTAAGTGTTTTATTATTCACCCAAGCTTCACTATCTCACTGCTGCTGTTGTTCATTGACATGACCAGACCCTTCTCGATTGCTTGCAAGAATCCAAGCTATACCGATGTCCAGAAGTATTATCTATGCTCCCCACATACATAAGATTTCTGGCAGAGTAACATTTCTTAGAATTGTCAAAAGCATATTTTCAAACCTTGAAAATCTATCTCAAATGCATATTTTCAAACCTTGAAAATATGTTTCAAAATACGGCTAAATTCTCCTATTAATATTGATCGCGATGTGCTTTGCTCATTGTGACTACTAGACTCTAGTACTTCCTTTTTATAAAGTTTCTCTCAGTCTACATATACAGCAAGGTGACTAAAACACAGATCCTATTTCGTTTCATTTTTACTACAATAGGATCTGGAAGAGTTGTTATTTAAGCTGCGTTTTGGTAGCCAATGAAACATTTTGTATCCCACTAGAAACATCAACGCTGATTGGTAAATCAAATGTTTGAGGTGAGAGGGTCAAAAGTCACTTGTATGACCCCTGATGCTACCTCCCACTAGAACCAATCAGATCTTTATGTTGTATAAAAAAATTGAAACAAAATATAGATCTGTATTTTAATCAGATTGTACATACCATTTTATACTTAACGGGTTAATATAAGAATGCGAAAGGTGAACGGTAATTGGCTAAGATGAAATCTTACGTTGAAGCATATATAAAATCCCATAAGCAAAGTTGTCTATGCTTATAGGCTTATCAAAAAGTGACAGTAATATTTTTCGAGATATATGTTAACATTAATGGGATTTCAATTACAACCTTGAAAAAATTAATTCTGATATGCCACAAGAAGAAATGAAATGAAATTAGAAAAAAATATGACAATTAATTATTTTATCCTTAATCTATTACAGAACTCCTTCTTATCAAGCATGGTACGATACATGAGAAGAGGCGGACCTGTGTCCCCAGGGTCCAGTAATCAATCGAGTCCAAAATCTACTACACTCAATCGTTCAATTTCACAAACAGCTTTTACTAACAATCAGGAACAGAGTTATCTTAAACTTGTACAGGAGTTTGTGCGTAAAATTTTACGATGAGAAAGTGTTATTAAAAATTGAAATTTTATGGCTTTAATCAAATCAAACCAGTCATGTAATTATATACAGGCTTCTAGAGTGATGTGCGTTGTTAGTATAAAGGATTGTATATAAAGCCTACGAAAGTACTAATCAGATAAAACAATGTCATAAAAATGGGGAGAATATGTCAATATGTATGTCTCACATTACATGCTTCAATCTGTGGATAAATTTACAGTTTTATGCTATATAAGGCTGATCACTGATATGTTACAAATATAATGCTTGAGCATTATATGTTGAATGACAATAAGTGCTTCTTGTATGATGGTAATAAAGTGATGAAACAAAACTGATTCATTACATGATTAGTTAAATGGAGCGAATGATTAAAGACAGTCCCATGATAGATCTGGTTTCTAATGTTTATTTTATTCAGGAGACTAATTCATTCTGGTGTCTTCTATCCGACTAATTCATTCTGGTGTCTTCTATCCGACTAATTCATTCTGGTGTCTTCTATCCCTAGCATTGGACTCATAATAATAGACATGAAATCCTGTTCAAGTTTCAACTAATCAGCAATTAGTACCTTAATCATGTTACAAGTCATATTTTGACATTGGAGTTTGTAACAAGAAAATATGACCTGCAACATTATCTCGTCTAAATATTGCAGTCAAAATTTCATAACTTCAGCTAACATGCCATGAACTGAACAAGACTTTAATCCGAAATTCTAAAAGTGGGTTTGATACTGTGATTGTATAGAAGATCTTGCACTTAATTTCATGGGTTTACCAGGTTCTCCATTTTTTTCCCACAAGCTGCCAGACAGCCCTGGAACAAATATATACCATATGTTAGCCCTTAATTGACCTGGTTGATCCTCTCATGACAAATTACTATTAATAATTGCTGTGATATTGTAATACTACCATGCCAAATGGAGATATTTTCGACCAATCACAGTTTAGTTTTTGACTCTGGTTGATTGTCTCTGTCATTTAGAAGAAAGCAAGGGACTATAAAAATGAGTTCATCTGTCTATCTGTCATACTTTTTGTCCCCTGCCTTTTGAAGAAAGCCTCAGAGTTGGATTGTTCATTGGGTAAATGTCTTGACTGTTCAAGCATTTTCTGCTTAGGCTAAGCAGAGATAAGAAATTTCATGGGTTGAGAATGTTCAAACTTTGTGTAGATATTGTTTATGTGAATGTCTTGTTCAAGTTTGATGATGAGTGATGAGCATTTTCTGCTGAAAGCATAATTTAAGCCAGCGGTTCCCAACCTTTTTGTGATAGAGTAACACTTGGAGGTTCCAGAAAAAAAGATTAATCAAACCAGAAATAAATAAATGGTATAGAAATAAAATATAAATAAGTATACAAAATATTAGTAACATATACACTGATAAAATAATGGGTATTATCTTGTGTTAGACAGTAAACATTTTTGTAAAGTAAAAAATAACTAAAAATCCTTCATGACCCCGAAAGTGCTCTTGTACCACCTTGCGTGCCCTCACGTACCACTAGTGGTACTCATGCCACAGGTTGGGAACCACTGGTTTAATCAATATGATCGAATGAAAGTTAAGAAAACAATAACTCTGATTATAAAAAAACATGACAGGTTTCAGATCCAGAAGTAGTTGCACTGACCAAATTGCTACACTCAGAATAATAGTGGAACAATCAGTCGATAGGCAATCATCACTATACGTGGTATAAATTTTATAGACTTTGAAAAAGCCTTTGACAGTATCAATAGAGATGGAATGTGATAACTAATGAGGCATTATGGAATACCATCTAAAATTGTAAACATCATAAAAAATCTGTATGAAGATTTCCCAGTACAAGTGATACATGAAACAACTCTCACTGAACCATTCCAAGTAAAAACCGGGGTGAAACAAGGATGCTTACTCTCACCCACATTATTCCTAATAGTGATTGACTGGGTTACCAAACAAGCATTTGATAAACCAATGGAATATGGTAAAGAGACTGGAAGACCTAGATTTTACGGATGACATTGCAATATTGTCTCACCAGAGAGAAAACCAACAGATTAGAGGAAATAGGAAAAATCAACAACAAAAAAACAAAAATCATGAAAATAAAAGCCAGAAAAAAGTGGATGATATCAATTAGAAGGGAAGAAGTGGAACAATTTACATACTTAGTAAGCATAATTGTCCCCCGCCTTTCGAAGAAAGTTGGGGGACTATTAAAATGGGTTTGTCTGTCTGTCACACTTTTTGGGACACGATAACTCTCTTCCTAATTGAGCTAGAATGTTCAAACTTGGTGTATGTGTTTATTAGGTCAATGCCTTGATGGAGTTCGAAGATGAGCATTTTCCGTTTAGGGTAAGCAGAGATAAGCAATTTGATTGGTTGATGCTTTGGGCCACGATAACTTTAGTTCTAATTAGGCGAGATTGATGAAACTTGGTGTATAGTTTCATTACAGTAATACCTTGACTAAGTTCGATAAGCAATTTGATTTGCTGAGACTTGGGAACGCCATAACTCTTCTTCAAATTGAGTTAAAATGTTCAAAATTGGTGTGTATGCTTATTAGGTCAATGCCTTGATGGAGTTCGAAGATGAGCATTTTCTTTGATTGGTTGATACTTTGGGACAAGATAACTTAGGTTCATCTTGATTGATGATTTTTATGCCAATACAATGACTTGCATTCTCATTCAGTAATGGATTCGACATTAACAGTGTATAGTAACGATTGACTCGGACACAAGGGCCCTTTCCCTTGGCCAGAGGGGCCCTTTTGTCAAGTGTGGGGGCCCTTTTGTCTGCCTTTAGGGTCCCCCTAACTAGGATACATTTTAATTTTTCTGCTCGGTTTTAGAATTTGTCTTTATAAAACACGTTTGGATGACACTTCGTGTACAGTTTGATTGCTCGATACGTTTGAAAAAAATAAATGTGAGATTAATTAATATGTGTCATCTATTTATATTGGGATTTCGGCTGGGGACATCAGCCTCACTGTTGGCTTGTTAGTAAGACTGGCAGTTCAGACGAAGACATCAAAGCCAGAATAATCAAGCCTTCGTAATGCTAAAGCCAGTAGGGAAATCAAATGCACAAAGCGAAAACACCAAGATTAGATTATTTACACCAATGTGAAATCAGTACTCTTCTACGGATGTGAAACTTGGAGACTAACGACAGGACTACAACAAAAAATTCAGGTATTCACCAACAAATGCTTGAGACAGATCTGCAAAGTTTGGTGGCCAAAGAAATTAACAAACAACAAACTTATGGAATGCACAAGTCAGGAAACATCAACCCAACAGCTTAAGAGACAGCATGGCAATGGATTGGTCATACTTGGAGGAAACCACCAAACCAGGACACAGAAAACAAGGGCACCCAGTATATAGCTGGAAAAGATAAAGAATCAAAGAACTGGAAAGTATTGGCAAACCCTGTAATGAGGTAAAAAGAACAGCCCAAAATAGAGTTTGATGGAGAAAGACTGTAGCAGCCCTATGTTCCACAGGGAATGAAGAGGACTAACTAACTTGTATGGAAAACACTCACTAGTTTGTACACATACAGAGCAAGTTTGGTTTTATCATGAGAAAAGACCGATGCTGAGCATTTTCTGCTTAGCTTATGCAGAGTGATAAACAATTTGATTGATAGATGCTTCCTAAAAAAACATAACTGTTGGATTGTGAAAATGGGTGTTTGGCCATTTCGAACAGAAATTTCTTTTTAAATTTGAAAGCCTGATGGGGTGCTCTTACATTGGATAAGCGTGCCATAAAAGATTGAAAGGGTTCTCATCAATGTAATTGTAGCTGTCTTGAACTATACCATTTGTAACTTGGAGTAATTGTATGGAAAAGTTCATAATCCCTGGCAATCTCAAATGTCAAAGCACATATGTTTCTGTTCTCAAAAAAAGATAATTTAAGTAGAAATGGTTCATTCCGAGATCACTTGTTTAAATGGATGATTGTAAATTTCGTTTAAGAGATAAGATTTATAATCTGAATGTAACAACATCAGATCCCTACGATAACATGTGTTCATGATCGAGTGAATGCACCGCAGATCAATTCTCTCAAACATAAAATACATAATTTGAAAGAATGGAAATGTTACAAATCACTATTTCATGGTACACACATGATCACATGATGAAGAGTAAAAGACGTAAAAAATAACAGGTTGACATCATATTCCTGAAGCAATAGCCTAAGAATTCCATCTTTAACCATTGCTGTGCTGTGACTAAAAAATTGAGCTTTTGACAGTGTGTCTATCTTCGTCGTCAACTCAAATCACTCTTAAAGGGACAATCCCGATAAGAACAGAGTCTCAAAAATTAAAGTCCGAGAGTTTATAAAATTTATGGACCAAAATATAGAGGCATGGTGTATTTACCTTGTCTCAAAATTTCAGCTCAAAATATTGAGTCGTTTGGACGTGAACGTCAACACTGCTTATCCTGACACATAACCCTTTTAAGATTTCGGGTCAATTTTTTATTGGGTGACCAGATAATCAATTCCAGTTCCTTGAGAGGTCTATACAGTGAATGACCCATGTACTGTACTTGATAACAAAAGGTAAATTTCACCTACACATTATTTTTATAGAAAAGAGTCTGGTTTTATTCAGATACTGTATAATACAACGGTCTCCGTTTCCAGATGAAGACTGTCAGGTTTAAGTTATTTACAAGCGTATCACAAATATCGGGTTAGTTGGTCTGCCTTAGGTAATAGGTTTTAAAGGATTTTAAGACAAAATTAAGCTGTTTTATTCCTCAGAAAGTTATCGGGATTGGCCCTTTAAGACATTTAAAAAAGGAAAATTTCATAACTGGTGGCTTAATGGGGTGACCTTTTGAGAAAAATAAATTCCCACTGTTATTGCTGATTTGAAGAAATTTTTTACCATTGGATGCATCGGGAGCAAAAATAGATAATGGCATCAGTATATTTAGCAATTGCCTAAACTCGCTATTGGAACAAAAATTCTTAGACTCAAATCTCCAATATAAATTCTATATAAATGTGTGTATTTGTATTTTATCGAAAAAGCAGATGCTGTATTTCAATCCAATTTGTTGAAACACAATATGTAACATGACAGCTAGCCCTTCTCGGACAGTTGATTAAATGCATTAAAAGATGGTAAAAATATTATTTGTCTGCTGTGTGGTCCAAAGGATGATAAAAATATCCTATGTGCAGGACGACTACCGTATCCAATGTTTATATATTGTAGCTATTTTAGATAGCTTCGTTTATCACCCAATTATTAGTTTCTCTGATATATTGTTCAGCACTAGTTAATTGAGCGTAATACATTTTTTGCGTTATGATGTAATGTAGCCGCAATTGTCACCAGAAACTTTACCACAACATACTTAGAGTTCTGATTAATCCTGATAGATTTTATTACGTAGTAATACATGTACATTGGTTATTGATCAGACTGTTAACCAGTCATAATTTGGAAGAGAGATTTGTGGCAAGTATGAGTGGTATAAGGTCTAATCAAATGAAACACTGCAGGAGTATGGGTTGACACCTGGACCATACCATTACCTTAATTCAAGAGGGCATACCAGAGCATCACCCAATACTAACAACATCTACAATATTGAACACTGCCAGCATCCTGTACTGATGCTAGAAGTAAAATATTACAAGACATTATCAACATTACCCAATACTGAAATAATACATTTGTGATGCTGGTGTATGCAGTATGTGTGATTTAAGACAACCCTAATCCTATCTTAATTTTTAAGGTTTAGTTGGTCTAAATTAAGTATTATTTTTAAAAACTGCATTTGATATAGAGTAAATAAAAAAAAGTATAATGAAATGTGTACAGAATAAGACTTTTCCAGTGCTTGTATAAATGTGTGAATAAACATGGAAACGTATTTAATTGTGGCACATTTCTTAGATGTCTGCTTTATACAATTTATATTTTCAAATCACACTATTATTAACAGAGGAACGAACAAGCATTATGATCGAACATATCCAGAATAATTAATTTGTTTGGATGTGAATGTCAAAACTGCTTATCTAGACATGTTAACCTTTTAAGATTGCAGGTAAATTTTTACGTTGGGTGACCTGATAATCGATCCCGTTCTTTTAGAGGTCTATACAATGAATGACCCATGTGCTGTACTTGACAACAAAAGATAAATTTCACCTACAGATTATTTTCATAAAATAAGTCTGGTTGCACCGCATAATACAGTTTGGTACACCTGTCTCCATTTCCAGATCAAGACCGGCCGATATAAATTGTTTGAAAACATTTGCATATTATGTATAGTTAGTTGCTTGGCCCTAAGGTATAGGTTTTTATACGCCCACATTTTCATGTGGATGTATTATGTCGTCGCCCCTGTCCGTCCGTCCACAATTTGTTTGTGGACTCACTACAGGTCACAATTCTTATCCGATTTTGACGAAACTTGAAATATAGGTTTATCCCCAAAAGATCTCGGCTGCTTTCGATATTGGCATGTATCGGATCAAAACTTCATGGATTATGGCCCCTGATTGTCCGAAAAATCACCCTTTTTAGCTTGTGGTCCCTCTGGAGGTCACAATTATTATTTGATTTAAAAAAAACATTTGATTATATCACCGTTACACCCTAAGGAAGGTTGAGTTCGAATTTCGGGAAAATCGGACCAAAATTGCCATACAAAATGGCCGCCGTTTGTACGCGAATACTGTTAAAAGATAGGCTGGCACTGCCAGGCAGGATACGCCCACATTTTCGAGAGATGGATAGAGAACAAGCAATCCCGAAAGTGATTTTTCCTACATCATTAAGTTAGAATTTGATATGTGCAAATATCGAAATGAATTAAGATCTTTGGGTTATAAAGGTGCATTTCAGTAGGCTTCAAATTCGACTGGGGATCATGTTGCTAAGTGGGTAAGATGCTGGCCTCTATAGGGTCCACAACCTTGATATCATATTTTCACACTAATTGCGTACAAACGGCGGCCATTTTGTCTGTCAATTTTGGTCCGATTTTCACAAAATTTGAACTCAATCTTCATTACCATGTAACGGTGATATAATCAAACGTTGTTTTAAATCGGAAAATAATTTTGACCTCCCGTGGGACCACAAGCTAAAAAGGGTGATTTTTCGTACAATCAGGGGCCATAATTCAGGAAGTTACGAATCAATGGGTGCAAATATCGAAAGGAACCAAGATCTTCAGGTTATAAACATTCATGTCAAGTTTCATCAAAATCGGTTCAAAATTGTGACCTCTATAGGGTCCACAACCTTGAAATAACATATTTTCACACTATTCGCGTATAAACGGCGGCCATTTTGTATGTCAATTTTGGTCCGATTTTCAGGAAATTCGATATCAACCTTCATTACCATGTAACGGTGATATAATCAAACGTTTTTTTAAATCGGATAATAATTTTGACCTCCAGAGGGATCACAAGCTAAAAAGGGCGATTTTTCGGACAATCAGGGGCCATAATTCAGAAAGTTACGATCCGATGGGCGCAAATATCGCAAGGAACCAAGATCTTGGGGTTATAAACATGCATGTCAAGTTTCATCACAATCGGTTCAAAATTGTTCATTTTTGAACCGATTGTGATGAAACTTGACATGCATGTTTATAACCCCAAGATCTTGGTTCCTTGCGATATTTGCGCCCATCGGATCGTAACTTTCTGATATACCATGAATTTCGGGAAAATCGGACCAAAATTGACAGACAAAATGGCCGCTGTTTCTACGCGAATACTGTTTAAAAAAATGATATATCATGGTTGTGGACCCTGTATAGGTCACAATTTTAATTCAATTTTGATGAGGAAGGTTGAGTTCTAATTTTGTGAAAATTGTACCAAAATTGCCGGACGGAATGGTCGCCGTTTGTACGTGAATAGTGTAAAAATATGGTATATCATGGTTGTGGACTCTCTACAGGTCACAATTCTTATCCGATTTTGATGAAAAGTCACATTTCTAGGTTGTGTACCGTCACACCATAATCATTGTCGGCTTCGAATTTCATGAATATCAGACTAGAACTGACCAACTAAATGGCTGCTCCCAATACAGTATGAAATACAGGACTTAATGATGTAGGAAAAATCACTTTCGGTATTGGTTGTTCTCTGTCCATCTCTCGAAAATGTGGGCGTATCCTGTCTGGCAGTGCCAGCCTATCTTTAAGGGATTTAAGCAGTTTTATTCTCCAAAATATTAAAATATTATCAGGATTGGCCCATAATCAGGGTGTAGCCCCCCCCCCAACAATGATAATTTTAATGTCATTTATTAATTTGAAAAAACTGCTTTCCAGCAAGATACTGATTGGCAAACAACTAGACCTACAACGTATCTTAAAATGTTATTTTAGACATACGGTATTGCCATGTTTTTGCCTGACATACATTGGACTGGGGTGGCATTGTGGATGGCAAGATGGACACAATGTGGTTGTTTTCATATTGCGTCCAATGGAAAAGGTGTCAAAGGCATCCATTGGGGTAACCGATTATGTCCCCGTTGGGTAGGGGCACTCATTGAGTGCCCGATTTGCTCCTGGGAAGGCAGCTTCTCATCTCCCCCCCCCCTCCAACTAGCTATGGGCATGATTTTAGACATTATATTGAACCGTTTTTTTGTGACATTCATTGGATTGGGGTGGCATTGTGGATGGCGCCATAATCCCCTCCACCCACCATATTCATAGTAATCATAGCTTCTAGATCGGCTACTGAGCTCTACTTTATTATTTTTTTATGAGGTTAAATTGAGACCTAGGGGCTAGTGCCAAAATTTATGTTACTCATTTGACATTTTATCCTGGGCGGTTGGGGTGGCCTAGTGGTCTAGAGTGCTGCGCTTCGACCTCTAGCTGGCCGGTCACCTCTGGCTTGCGGCTGTGGTTTCGAGCCCTGGTGTGAGCGTATGTGGCATGGAGATAGGGGCGCCTTCTCAACCTCATGGGTTTCCTCCGGGCACTCCGGTTTCCTCCCACTGCTAAAGACCCCTATGCGCAAGCGAATTATTGAAATAAAATGAAACCATATGTTAGTCCAAAAATGACCTAGTTTGTGTCGAGTGGACGTTAAACCCCATTTCTCTCTCTCTCTCTCACATTTTATCCTGTTTTGTATCATTATCGTATCACTGTATCGGGTCACAAACACAATCGTGTGTTAGTAGGATTTCATTCAATCATTTGTATAATTAATAATTTGTAGTAGCTGGTCATAGTCAGACTCGGGTAAAGAATTGAATAGTGCGTTAAAAATAGAAAATAGAGTGGGCAATTTACCCATAATTTACCGACTGCGTTGCCATACTTTTTGCCAATATAAAAGTATACGAAAAAATACATATATGCTACCTTTTCCCCATCACGGTTTACCTTACTACGGTTATTTATTTATTTATATACCATGATCATTTACCATGGTTTTTGTTTTGTCAAGTCTAAGCGAAGTTGAAACGTTTTTGGGTATCTCTGGTCACTGGATAATTCTGACTACGCAGTAAACAGCTTTAAATCTATCCAGAACCTGCATTCTATTTGTGAAATAAAACACTTCGTTTCACTTATTTTACTATTTTTCACATCCTTTTCGATACGACATAGATATGTGATCGCTAAAAGATCTGTGTTATATGGGGACAACATTGCTCAGGTGCGAAGATTGAAAATGACGTCATCATTCTGCGCGCACTGTGGGAAGTCCATTGAATAACTCGTTAAATCTCAGACAGGTTTGGGGTGTTTGGGTGTGACTGAAATTGACGTGTGTCCCCTTTCAATATCTGAAAAACAGAAGCCGAAATGGACATTTGAATCTTGGATAACTGTATTAGACAGGTAATTATAAATATTTGTCTTAGTACGCGCCAGTTACAGTAATTTAGCTTGTCAAGTGTGACCAGATACTGTCGATGTTTTTTCTTCTTTTTTTTTTTTTTACATGTGAAACCCCTGACTCCTCCGCCATCATTGACTGGTCGACGTGCTCTTAAATATAGTTTGTGTTACTTCTAATTAAAGGCTACTTATTAGCAATCGGAAGCTATTTGTCAAGTAGCAATTAGAGCTGGATATTCTGTCTATTGCATCCATCTTGTTGACTATTATCCAATTAGCACAATGGGGTTATTCGCCAGGTGTGTACGTATTTCTTTGATCTTGCCGAAATGGCTTCAACCGGGTCACGTGGCTCTCTCTGGTTGTCAATTTTTCCCCTTTTTTTGGTTATCGATCAAAATCCGATCGAGTTGTTTTATTGCTATTTATTCAGGCCTAAAAGAATAAAATTAAAAGACCTGACACCTTAAACTGAAGAAGCATTAATTAAAAGAAAACAAATTAATTTTGAAAAATATAATTTTCAGAACTACCTAATATTCACCGAGAATTATTGCAAATCCAAGTACCCACCTATGTATTATTGAGGTGCTTTTCATGAGCATTAAAACTTCTGTATGACTTTTAAATTGAAAGTAGGCCTACATAATTAGGTCTCTTACTCAATATCATCCAAATTCTTTGACATTGAAAACACAAATTATTTGTCAATTAAATCAACATTTATGTTGAGATCCTTCTGTGAAGATGGGCTTCTGCTATCCAATATTTAAGACAAAATAAACATTTTACCATTGGTACACGAATCGTGTACCATAATGCATTTCGGCACCAATGGTAAACAGTGGATTCGAATAATGAGGCTATACATATTCAGCAAGTCATGTCAAACGGTAGTTCAGCTCTGAACGTCGGTCTCATTACACTCACCCTGAACGTTCAGGGACTGGCCCATTCAATCAATGTCGAAAATAATTTGACCCCCAATTTTACTGGGCAACTTTTCACTGCTAAACGATGGGTGTCACTCCGTGTGGATGCATGTACAGTGTAAAGGAACATCTCAGTGAGAAAATAAGACCTTGCTCATTTCGCTAGAGTCAGTATGAGCATCACAACACGCTGTGTCATGGTGGAGAAAGGGTAGTTTGATAGGAGGGGACGTATTTTAAACAGCGTGTTGTTTCGCTCATACTGAGTCTAGCGAGGTAAGCAAGGTCTTATTTTGTCACTAAGATGTTCCTTTACATTGTACAGTCGTCCACACGGATCGACACTCCGATGTTTCGACATTGATTGAATAGGCCAGTCCCTGAACGGTCAGGGTGAGTGTAATGAGACCGACGTTCAGAGCTGAACTAGTCAAACGGTGACCTCTTATCTGGAGAGTATGCGCGCAATTTATATTGCATGTAGAATGGAATAGCCAGGCACTATAGAGATTGTCATGCCATCATGACTACTCACTACTGGCATATTTTGCCGAACATAACTGATTAAAATTACCATTAGGGAACACTTAAATTGCCTAACCCCTTATGTTATTTACGCTATCATTTGCTCCTTTTGCGGCAAACAATACATTGGTCAAACCAGTGATAATTATAAAAAAAGATTTCCCAACCTCTTCAGCAACATTAGAAGTAACAAAGAAACATTGGTCAGCAACTATTTCCATTCTAACCCAGGCCCGTATCTAGACACCATTAAGCAGGGGGACATTACCTTTCGGTAGGGGGGCGAACATTTTGAGGAAATTTTCGGAAAGGTCATTCTAACAGACTGTTGTAATCATCATGCTATGTAGCTACCTAGGCGTCTAAAAAGCATTTTAAAATAAGTATTCAAACAAAAAAAATAGCCTTTTTAGGTGAATATAAGGAACTGTGTATACTTTAATGATTGTTAGCAATTTCTGAGCGGGGGGGACCATTTCACGCAGGGGGGCCATGCCCCACCCCCATGCCCCCCTGTAGATACGGGCCCGTTCTAACCACGACATCACAGAATTTAAACAAACGACTTAGACACGAAGAAAGCCTCATTCAATTTTTAGGCAAAAGCCAACCAGGAGGGATAAACGACCACTCTTGATAAACACATATTCTTGGATAACACTATCAAGATCCATCATTGCCACAAATGCAACAGCCGATATAAGTGGCGCTCTAACTTATATCGGCATCTCATAAAAGACCACGACTAAACTGCCACGAAAATTAAAGAAGTCAAGTGTAAATCTACGACGGACGGCTCACTTAGTAAATTTCCAACCGACACACCATCATCTTGTGTCCCGGAAAAAACGAGCGAGTGGGTTCCACCGAAGCCACAGCGATCACCATCAGTCGGATGTTTCTTAGTCCAGAAATCGCTGTGGACTTTGAAGAATACCTTTCCAGTATAGCACCCAACAATATTATCTCACCCATCACCGATACCAACGATTCAGAGAGAAGAGATGCTAGCATCAGCCCTTCTTTGAATATATCCGACCACGATGTGATAGCACCGGCATATCACAATCTCACTCTCAGCTTCAACGTCATACTCGATAAATACAACACCAGCTTTTAAGAATAGGAATGAACTGTACACAATGAACTAATATACTCAGAACTGTTTTGTTTATGTCTTTATTTTTTCTCTTAACATATGTGTACCATTCCACTGTGTCACTGCGATACGTGCGGTGTTGCTTTTGATCAAACCTAAAATTACATTCACTCGGCCAACAACTACTCTTCTTAAAATCATCTAAGAATCTTGAATAATCCTGATCATTCCTAACTGATTAGGATTAATCACTGCTACTAATCGTAAATGTTCTTATGTCACAATCACTCATCCTATAAATACCGCACGTCTTGCACATTTTTTCACTACGGAAGAAGGACACCATAGTCTTAAACATTTAACAATAAATTTGTCTATCACCACAAAAGAGTTTGTCTGTCTTCTCTGGTTGTAGGGATTGCTACTCTAAATAATCTATCTACATGTACCATCTGAAACCCTAGTGCATCACTGAGATCCCAGTTCAGATGTTCTCCGACTACTAGTCTCTACCTACTTTAGACCTAATGTACCTCATAAGAGTTGGCGTCGTCCTCTACAGTTAAAAACAGAAACAATTGAATGTAATTTTATACATCCCTAATACTTGGGAATTACATATAGATATTGACACAAGGTCGCAACGCATTTAAGAAAGGTAATATGAATGTATATAAACTGATTTACATTCAGTCGTTTCCGTTTCTATTCTCATTTCAAATCACTTTATATTGGTCGAAATAAGCCAGCAAGTATCTACCTTAATGTAAGACCCACCAAACAATGTCTGGGAACAATTTTGCCCCCTACTTTTGTATTGAAAAAATTTTGTATATTAATGTCAAGACAAAGCTGGCCTAGATTATGATAGTTGATGCCCATTAATAAATTAACAAGACCATATTACTAATTGCTCTAGGTTAAGACTAGGGTAGCCAGTCTGGCAAGAAAATCATAGATGTTCCTTTTATCTGACGAGGTTATATATCTCTCATCAGACTATCAAGTTTATTTATAAGAGCTTTTTGTCAAGCCCTGGGCTATATGTTAAGATTCATTTATCCCAACATGATCAGAGATTATGGTTTAGAACCATACCAATGAAATGAATCTTTGTCAGATGTTAAAATTGAGATCTAAAAGTATTGATAAAAGGTGTGTACCCATCCCAACATGATCAGAGATTATGGTTTAGAACCATACCAATGAAATGAATCTTTGTCAGATGTTAAAATTGAGATCTAAAAGTATTGATAAAAGGTGTGTACCCATCCCATTAAATTTTTAACTCCCCTTACTGAGGAAAATCCTACTGTATGCATGATTATAAACATGTTACATGGCTATGCAAAGGAATAGTTTTGTCATTTTTCATATAAATTTGTGATTCATCACTTGGGCTTAAAGTTGCGTACCGACTGTATAAATTAATAAACTACAATCTTTTAATTGGATGACAGCAAAATCAATAGTCAACTGATTTTATAGCCCTGCAGTAGCCATATCTTGATTCTACAGAACTCGTGCAACATCTACTTATACTTTGCTGTTTAGATTGAATGAGCTATAAATTCATCTAAGATTTTGAAGTACATGTATGGTACCAGTCAGTATGATCTACATACGTGTATTTACTTTGTCTTGGTTGATTACAGTTAACAAAACTTTTTGATCTATACCTTTTAAGATAAATTGTGTTTACGTTGTCAGAAAAGGTTGGAGGAAAGATTCAATCCACAAGTTTGAGTGACATTATACTTACTATACAGGCTAAAGTCTTGTGCTCTGCAGGTACATGTAGTCCGATTCGGTTTGTTATATAATTTCAATCCGTCAGGTCTAGCTTAGTATCCAAATAGGAAACATCAAGAAAACTTAAAGTTGTTGATTGCTTGACTTTTGGTTGTTCTCTACTTTGAAAGTAAGTACGCCATGGGAGTGTGGCGATAACGTATCAAGGTCTGACTGCTAACCTCGAGATCGAGAGGGAACACTATGCATAGCTAGAGCTTGGCCATGAGGATAGTAAGATCTTGACTAGAGCGCGTGAAGGAAAGAAAGCATTGTGGTAGTGACGGGAGCATGATGGGCGTATGTCAATTTACACAGTTGTATGTGGCAGTAAATCAAATTTTCCCCCGCCCCGCAATATATATATTGACATCAACAAAACTAATCAAAATAAGCACATCGTTAGATTTTCTGGCATATAATGGCCTCTATCTTGGAAATACATGTAGCTTCATGAAGTGATGGAAAAAATCTGAAATATAGTTAAGTCATTCTAATAAAGTGAAAAATCACAGTTGATATTTCGATAAGATTATAAAAAGTTGAAAACAAAACATAACATCAAAACCTACAAAATAATGCTTATTCCACGATTTCTACCCGAAAAGCCTGACGGAATTTACATTAAGGATCGGAGTAAGGTCCACATATTTCTACAAGCATCTGTTGACATGTAAATGTATGTCATGTTTTTTTTGTTAATTATTGAATTAAAATAATACCTTTTGATAAAACTTGCCAATATGTACCTCCTGTATTTATATATATGATAGCATAAGCACATGACTTGTGCATGAGATTTTAGATCTTCAATCATATTGATGTACATGTACATGTGAAATTATTCATTCTTTCTGTTCACGTTGTGATTCGGTCTGTGAGATTAATGGAATAGATTCCGTCATTTGCTGAAAAGTTTCTTGAGATATTCCAGCGTGGTTCCCAATGCCAGTGGTATTGGAGAGGAGAACCTGGCAAGGAAAAAGTTGAATTGTTATGTTTCAGAATATACATGTATTTCGTAAATATGTTGCATGCTCGTGCTTTGGTCTGTGAGATTTAGGGATGAATTCCGTCGTTTGCTGGGGTTTTTTAATGGCCTAGTGGTGTAGACTTCTAGCTGGCCGGTCACCTCTGGGTTGCGGCTGTGGTTATTGAAATAAAATTAAACGTGATCTAGTTTGTGTTGAGTGGACGCTAAACCCCATTTATCTCTTCCCCCGTCGTTTGCTGAAATGTTCCTTGAGATATTTCAGCCTGGTTTCTCAATGTCAGTGGTATTGGATGGGAGAGCCTGGCAAGGAAAAAGTTCAGTTGTTCGTTTAGTTTCAGACTATATTTTGTAAAATAATACGTTGCATGTCATATGGATAAAATGAATTTTGTATTTTGCATGTACTGCTCATTTTCTAACACCTACTTGTAAAGGTAACATTAGAGAGGTTTCGCAACTTAACATTTCGCAACTTAACATTTACACTTACATTTACATTTAGATAACCGAAAGTGTAACTGTACTGTATGACGTTTCGCTAAATTCACAGTTACATTTACACTTAGTAGGTGGCGACACAAACTTGGTCCAGGATCTTGAAAGACCTTCATCACGGATAGGTTGTTGAAGATGAGACTGGTATAGCAAGCACATGTTTTGCCCGGCCTCTTTTTTATTTTGTCTATATGTAGGAGAGGGTTTTTTCTGTGGATTTAGTTTGTAAAAATCACAATTTAGAGAAAACTTATGGGCTGAATCATAGACATTAAACAAGGTTCAGCTAAGTGTTGTGAACGTACAGTTATGGAGGCTGCTATCCGTCAGCCACACTTTTATGGCGTGCACTCCATGTCATACGTCACAAAAACTGATGACATTTGACCCTCTAAACGTAAATGTAAGTGTAAATGTAAAGTTGCGAAAACTCTCTATTATCAGATAAATACATTCAGTAACTCTGTGGGAGTCTTCAGTGTGCAAATAGCCTACCTTAATGAACAGTGTCATGGTGTCATGCCTGAAAATTGATTGAAAATTGATTTATATAATTATAGATTTGTAAGAATAGATTTGTCAACGTCTGTATCCTAATTCAACACATATATAATTACTAGGCAGCTCACCTTTCAGCAGTTTCTTGGAACATTTCTTTCATAACACATTCATAAACAGTTGATGTGGCTTCTAATGGATGTGGTAATTTATCTAACAATCTTCCTAACAATAAAAATGGGACAAAATGATGAAAAAAGTTATTCATTTATTCATATATCATGTGATCAATGACATGAGCTATGGATGGAAATAAGTTATTCACCTGTAATAATTCGTACAATCTAGGGCCATAATCCAGGAAGTTATGGTCAGATGTGCACCTGAAAGGAACCGAGGTCTTTGGGATGAAAACAAATAAAAATTGTGACCTGTAGAGTGCGACATAAAATCATTATAGAAAAAAATGAAAACTTATAATGTTTTAATAGTTATTGGACTAATACCAATTGGTACAAATAGCTTATTCAAATTGTAATATTCATGAGAGCATTAAATGTAAGATGGTCGTGATGCACTGTATGACTTTTGATGTTCATGTACATGTACATATAGGTTCATCTTTGAGAGGACTGTTATTTAAAGTGATGTATAGAACAGGAAGTTGTCTACTATTATGCATGTAAACATAGATGACTGCATGTTTATTGTACAAGTTCTATTTAGTTTTTATACGCCCACATTTTCATGTGGACGTATTATGTCGTCGCCCCTGTCCGTCCGGACGTCCGTCCGTCCGTCCACAATTTGTTTGTGGACTCTCTACAGGTCACAATTCTTATCCGATTTTGACGAAACTTGAAATATAGGTTTATCCCCAAAAGATCTCGGCTGCTTTCGATATTGGCATGTATCGGATGAAAACTTCATGGATTATGGCCCCTGATTGTACGAAAAATCACGTTTTTAGCTTGTGGACCCTATAGAGGTCACAATTTTGAACCGATTTTGATGAAACTTGACATGCATGTTTGTAACCCAAAGATCTTGGTTCCTTTCGATATTTGCTGCTATGGGAATGTAATTTCCTGAATTATGGCCCCTGATTGTCCGAAAAATCACCCTTTTTAGCTTGTGGTCCCTCTGGAGGTCACAATTATTATTCGATTTAAAAAACCGTTTGTCTATATCACCGTTACACCCTAAGGAAGGTTGAGTTCAAATTTCGGGAAAATCGGACGAAAATTGCCATACAAAATGGCCGCCGTTTGTACGCGAATACTGTTAAAAAATGGTATATCAAGGTTGTGGACCCTGTGGAGGTCACAATTTTGATTCGATTTTGATGAAACTTGAAATTCATGGTTATAACCCAAAGATCTTGCTTCCTTTCGTTATTTGCGCATATCGGATCGTAACTTCCTGAATTATGGCCCCTGATTATACGCAAAATCGCCTTTTTTTTAGCTTAGAGGTCACAATTATTATTCGATTTAAAAAAACGTTTGATTATATCACCGTTACACCCTAAGAAAGGTGGAGTTCGAATTTCGGGAAAATCGGACGAAAATTGCCATACAAAATGGCCGCCGTTTGTACGCGAATACTGTTAAAAAATGGTATATCAAGGTTGTGGACCCTGTGGAGGTCACAATTTTGATTCGATTTTGATGAAACTTGAAATTCATGGTTATAACCCAAAGATCTTGCTTCCTTTCGATATTTGCGCATATCGGATCGTAACTTCCTGAATTATGGCACATGATTATACGCAAAATTGCCTTTTTTTTTAGCTTGGAGGTCACAATTATTATCCGATTTAAAAAAACGTTTGATTATATTACCGTTACACCGTAAGGAAGGTTGAGTTCGAATTTCGGGAAAATCAGAGCAAAATTGCCATACAAAATGGCCGCCGTTTGTACGCGAATACTGTTAAAAAATGGTATATCAAGGTTGTGGACCCTGTAAAGGTCACAATTTTAATTCGATTTTGATGAAACATGAAATTCATGGTTATAACCCAAAGATCTTGGTTCTTTTCGATATTTGCGCATATCGGATCGTAACTTCCTGAATTATGGCCCCTGGTTATACACAAAATCCCCCTTTCTTTAGCTTGTGGTCCCTCTGGAGGTCACAATTATTATCCAGTTTAAAAAAACGTTTGATTATATCACCGTTACACTGTAAGGAAGGTTGAGTTTGAATTTCGTGAAAATCGGACCAAAATTGACAGACAAAATGGCCGCCGTTTGTACGCGAATACTGTTAAAAAAATGATATATCATGGTTGTGGACCCTGTATAGGTCACAATTTTAATTCAATTTTGATGAGGAAGGTTGAGTTTTAATTTTGTGAAAATCGTACCAAAATTGCCGGACGAAATGGTCGCCGTTTGTACGCGAATAGTGTAAAAATATGGTATATCATGGTTGTGGACTCTACAGGTCACAATTCTTATCCGATTTTGATGAAAAGTCACATTTCTAGGTTGTGTACCGTCACACAATAATCATTGTCGGTTTCGAATTTTATTAATATCAGACTGGAACTGACCAACTAAATGGCTGCTCCCAATACAGTATGAAATACAGGACTTAAAGATGTAGGAAAAATCACTTTCGGTATTGCTTGTTCTCTGTCCATCTCTCGAAAATGTGGGCGTATCCTGCCTGGCAGTGCCAGCCTATCTTTTATTATACTTGTATCACAGAGTTTGTTCTATTTAGTTTTTATATATTGTCGTCGCCCCCATCCGACCGTCCGTCGGTCCGGCGTCCACAATTGCTTGTGGAAGCTCTCTAGAGGCTAAAGTTAATATCCGATTGAAATTTATACACAGTGTTTAAGGTCACGTGACAAATAAGTCTATTGTTTTTCAGCGATTTCTGATAATAACTACCAGAGTTATGGCCCTTGATCACTTCAAAAATGCTTGTGGACGCTCTAAGGGCAAAGTTAATATCCGATTGGCTGTAAATTTATACACAGTGTTTAAGGTCATAAGACGAACAAGCCTATTGATTTTTAGCGATTTCCGATAATTAGTGCCAGAGTTATTGCCCTTGATCACTTCAAAAAATCTTGTGGATGCTCTAGAGGCCAAAGTTAATATCCGATTGACTTTTAATTTATACACATTGTTTAAGGTCATGAGACAAAGAAGCCTATTAATTTTCAGCAATTTCTGATAATTACTGTCAGAGTTATGGCCCTTGATCACATCAAAAAATTCTGTGGACGCTCTAGAGGCCAAAGTTAATATCCGATTGACTTTAAATTTACACACACTGTTTAAGGTCATGAGATGAAGAATCCTATTGATTTTGAGCGATTTCTGATAATTACTGTCAGAGTTATGGCCCTTGATCACATCAAAAAATCCTGTGGACGCTCTAGAGGCCAAAGTTAATATCCGATTGACTTTAAATTTACACACACTGTTTAAGGTCATGAGATGAAGAAGCCTATTGATTTTGAGCGATTTCAAATAGTTACTTCCAGAGTTATCGCCCTTGTTCACTTCAAAAAACCCATAGAGGCCAAACTTAACATCCGATTGACTTCAGATTGATACACAGAGTTTAAGGTGTTGGAATGAGCAAGTATTTTGATAACTGAACAGCTAAATCCATGATATTAAATTTTTCCTATACTAATTGTTAGCGTGGGGCAAAACTTATATAAAAAGCAAACAAATTCTAATGATTTTCAGATAATTACATAATGAGTTTTTACTCTTAATCAGATTTTAGTGTATTACAAATGTTTCATTACCAAAAAAAAGTAAAAATATGCGACAACCCTTGTTGACTGCCCAGACCATTTAGCTGCTGTGGGCGTATGTTTCGTTGCCTGGAAACCTATCATTATACTTGTATCACAGAGTTTGTTCTATTTAGTTTTTATACAGTGGACTCTGTCACATACGATCTCTGATAAATCCAGATCTCTCTGACATCAGACATGATTTTAATGTCCCGATTTATTTCCTTAATAATTCAGCCAAAAAATCTCTGGTAAATCCGGACTCTGTATCTTCCGCTCACTTCAGCCCATTGTTTGTTCACCCTATGACAAATCTCACCGAAGCATATGATGACGACCTTGACATAGAACGGAAGATTATCAATGAACACGTGATAGCAAACACAAGCGTGCGGCCAAATGAAGACGACGATGACGATAAATTAACGCCAGACTCGACATATTCAAAATGCTTGTGGGTGAGTGGCCGAAATGATTAACGTGCGTGCGCTGTATCATACTGCCTGCAATTGAGTCAACTGGCGTTGTTTCGAATCCCCGGTTGTATGTGGCGAGGAGTAGGGTCAACTGTTCAACCTCGTGGGTTTTCTCCGCGTACTCAAATTATTGAAATAAAATTAAACCATATGTTAGTCCTGAAATGACCTACATGTAGTTGTGTCGAGTGGACGTTAAATCCCATTTTTCTGTCTCTTTTCATGAATTCTGTTAAATGTTTAGAAATTAATCATGGCCCTTTAAATTTAAATCAATGAAAATTCTTCTTTGAGTGGCATTCAGTAACTGATCAGAAACACACTAAAAAAATTTATAAAAAAATAATTACTGGTTTATAAGTATGCAACTTTCAATGTTTGTACTCTTGTCTCAAAATCCTGTTTTTCTGGAATTATTTGTTACCGCTGGTAGTGAATATGCATATTGCTTCAGCAGGCCTCCAAAAATGCTTGCTTATTTTTTGCAGCAAATAATTTGGCCAACTGTTGCGTATGTGCATGTTGCTTATTGATTTCAACACTCCTTTATGTATGTATACACCCTCTTTGATGGTTTCTTTTATAAAGAAATAAACTGTATGACGTAATGTCTTCTCCACGAAGAATAATATTCAGTCATACGATTAAAAAAAAGGCATGATATAAATGTGTTAGCATCATAATATGAATATCTCTTAAAGTCAATTGATTTATGGTTTAATTTTTAGTGGTACATGTAAGTATTTACGTAATTGAACATACACAATATGTAAGCTCTTAGACAATTTACCTAAATTAGAATAAAGGGTATAAAACCAGAAATGTCATATGCATGTACCTATTACTACACTGATGTAGCTACTATAGGGGAGTGATTATTTCGACACATTAGTTGTTTTCAAAATTTGAAGTTAAAATTTATTGAATTTTTTCAAAATTTCAATCGTCATTTAGAAAGTTATTATCGAAATAATGCCATAGTAATCAATATTGGATAAAACAAATAAAGAAAACTTTAGAACTTGATTGTCCACACAGTTTAGTTCTTTTATGTTTTGATGTTATAAAGTGAAGCTATGTATAAGAGGCGAGGCCTGTTGATTTAGTGCCGAGTTTGAACGAGGAGTGAACTTGTAAATACATCAACTAGTGTTCTTCTAGTCAACGCTACTCATTGTTCATATCATGTGTGTGGAGAGGATTTATTTGGAAGAGAAAACATTCCAATTGGATTGATTCGTATTTTGATGTATTCGTGAGTCACTCGACAGGCCAGATCTAACCGCTAACCTCTGTCAAATTAAAGACAGCTTTATGAGTTGAAAGTAACACAGTCTATGGAAAAGTAGCATTGTCGTCAGTTCAGTGCACTTTTTACATGAAATTAAACAGAGATTGAGAAAAATAATCAATAGAACAATACTCAGGAATGTTAGAAAGACGAAAGAAATGAAATTGAGAATTGAAGTTACATTGTACAGACAGGAATAAATGCATTATAAAAGAATTTGTGATTTAACGATTAAATAGCTAATCAAGACTAATAGTTTTGTCTTACCAACTTTAGTAATGATGATCGAGGCTAAGCAAAACTTTCCTTCTCTTAGTTCTCGGTTCATAGTGGATCAGTTTGACTGAAATTTTCAGCAAATTGCCTTTACATTAGCTAGTTTTTAACTATTATTTATAGTGAGAACTGCCAACTCGTTATCTAATCTCCGATAAATTATTTTTGATAGAACATAGCAAAAGTTTAGGTAATTATATGTAGCCTTATGAGCTACCCACAATGGCAAGCAGGCATCTCGATCAGCTATTTTTTGTCAAATCCATTGAACCAGCCACTGGTAATTAAGTATCATAAATCAATCTACTTTCGGCTAAATTACAACAGGTTAATTATACTTGTTGATTAAGTAGTCAATCAACTTGAATAACAGTCATGAGGGATTGGGATGGCCTAGTGGTCTGGAGAGCCGCGCAGTCTCTAACTGGCCGGTCACCTCTGGCTTGCGGCTGTGGTTTCGATCCCTGGTATGAGCGTGGGTTTCCTCCGGACACTCTGGTTTCCTCCCACTGCTAAAGATCCCTACACGCTAGCGAATTATTGAAATAAAATTAAACCATGTTAGTCCCGAAATGACCTAGCTTGTGTCAAGTGGACGTTAAACCCTATTTCTCTCTCCCTCTCTCTCTGACAGAATCTCTGATGCTGAATCCACCGATGACAAGTTACATGGCTTGCAAGTAGGTCAATAAACCGCAATTTTAGTTTTAGATATTGTTTACACATGCCTTACATGTATATGGCATAAGCATACTGAATTTTGATTTAAAAATAGGTTCCCAGCAAAGTATTTATCTGGTGGTTATTGCCAATAAAAGTATGGCAATTTTGGTATATATGGAAAGTAGAGATATCCAATCTTACTAGAAAAATATTGGATTCCCTGAAAAACACTCATTGAGCGTATACAGGACATAAATGTAAGGGTTCCTCTAATCGACAGCCCAACAATTAGGGCTATACCCACACGTGACGTCGAAGGCTGCACAAGCACATTGGGCGCTTTGTGTACATTTTGATAAACTCTATAAAGAGTTAGACCTACAACACTTTCTGAGATAAAAATCACGGAAAAAGATGCAGGCAGTGGATAATCCGAGAATTTAATTAGGATTCGATATTTGTAATAAAAAGTCAGCGATTACAGACAACGGCTTGTGTATGTAATGAATTCTCACCCGTCTCCGGTTGCCATTTGATCGATTTTCATAGCGGGATATACATGTACTTGGCAATTACAGTGTTTTGAGAAGGATTTGAAGCAAAATTATGATAAATTAATTAGTTTGAATCTGTTTTTAGTCCTATATTTGCAAGGTACGTGGTAGACAAAAACTACAAATTGTGTTTTATAAAAGGGAATGGAACATGATAATTTTAAAACCCCTTTTCTACCACTGGGACCTCACTTGACCCCAATCTGGCAAGTTCATTACAAAATGGATTAAGAACCCTGCTTACACGAGTGTTAAGATATATTAGGGTTTTTAGTGCCACATTTGGTTAAATATTTATCAGTAGATCAGTATTACAAAACGAAATTAAGATACATGTATGTCCATTAGAAATACATTAGAAATACAGAGGAAATAATTATGCTTGAGATTTAAGCATCCAAATAAATTAGTAACATAGAATTTATCAGTTGTGTTTTGCAGCTTTAAATCAATATTGACTCCAGTTTAAACTAAACAAAAAAAGTAAAATATTTGATTTGAGAAGAGTGATTTATTAAATTCTGTGAATGTGAAAAGAATTTGGTTCTTTCACGTCCTGAAAAGTAATATTGAGTCTTGATAAAATGCGAAAATCTGCAAAGGTACAACGTCGGGAAATGGAGGGATAATTTGTGAATATTTAAATACAACAATAGTCTATTACTTGTAGCTATGATATCAAGTATAACCGCATTAGGTTTTCTATATTAATATCCATCACTACTTGATCCTAAATTGACTTGGATTTCAGAAGCTAAAAAAGCAAATACATGTACATGTAATGGCTTGCAGGTAACATTGTACTTTTAACAGCAGGGATGTTGAAATATGTAATATAAATAATGCATTGTGTAATGTCTTGTGGATCTTCTGGGGCAGCCAAGACTGTCATGTCATGGGTTAAAGTTGGCACTTTAACAGATACCTTTTATTGGGCCTATTTTAATACATTAAAAGTAAACCATATCATTAATGTGCAGCATATTTACTATGGTCAGTTTTACTGTAAACTATCATTGGCTTACATGCTATGCTTGTCAAATAATCTTAGATTACATTATTGATTTCAATAATAAAAAAAAAGAATTTAATTATTATGTATATTGTCTTGTTATATTTTCATATTTTGTCATTGCTTGATGGATGACTAGAGAGGCCTAATCAAAACATCATGCAGTAATAAGCAGTACTGGTATTCTATTGTAACCTGTATATTCCAGTTCAGTTAATAAATGCCATTACAACAAAATAGACGTTTTGAGATCATGACCAGTTCTTGGAGTTTGGAAAATGAATGTTTTGAATATGGAATTTACTGCATTAATTTCTTGTTAAAAGTAGACACATTATTTTCAAATTGGTATCTTATCGTGGATGTATTGATTATGTTACTAGAAATTCAATTTGAAATTTAATCATATAGGGTTGTATGATAATGAGATAGTATCTGATAGCGTGACCCTCGATGTTAATGATATAATATGTTCTATAGCTCTGTCTCCCAGTACATGAATTCAATAGCAATAATCCTGAGACTGTGGTGAACTGTTATAACCCTGTTGTTAAAATTCCCACTTCATTGACATCTTGTCAGACTGTACACATAATAATAGAATCTATTGTTATAAGATATTGTGATATTTTCTATAGCGTTACTCAGTTTCAGATCTAATGTGGTATTCAGTTCATGAGCTTACATGTAGATGGGTAATATTAATTAATCATGAAACTTTTAGATGCAGTTTAACCAGTGGTTTCCGGGCAAAATATGCCCACATTTTGCAAGAGATGAATAGAGAACCAGCTAAAAAGTAAAAAGAAAGGATTTTTCATACAATCAGGGGCAATAATCCAGAAAGTTATAGACTGAAATGCGCCAATATCGAAATGGACTGAGATATTTGGGATATAAAGATATGTTTTAACTTTCATCAAAATCGGATAAAAATTGTGACTTCTAGTCGTTCCACAACTTTGGTACACTATTTACGTACAAGGAGCAGCCATTTCATGAAATTCTAACTCAACCATCATTAGAGTGTAACGGTGATGCATTTAAACGCTTTTAAAAAATGGGATAAAAATTGTGACCTCTAGAGGTACAAACTAAAACCATGATTTTTTATACACCCACATGTTAAAAGGCACATTTTCATGTGGACGTATGTTGTCGCCCCCCTGGGACGTATAATGTCACCCCTGTGTCCATCCGTCCATAATTGTTTCAGTCCTTCACGTTTACAAAATGGTACGGGAGCCGTAAAACACTCCCGCCAATTTAGAAATTGAGAAAAAAGCTCCCGTAAAAACAACTCTTCTTATTTATACTGCAAGAGTAATTCTACATTAGTTTTGTCTCGTAACCTTTTTATGTCATTTATATTTTCCTCGAATTGTTGCCGGTTTGATCACTTTGTCAGCGTGATTAGCGCACAAATTGCAAACCTATTTTGTCCCCGTACCGTGGCTATTTGCCCTCGAGTTATTCCAATTTATTATACATGACAGTTTTGACCATCTCCAGATTTATTTATAGCGACAATCCACGCAATGCCAACGGGACAAGTGGTACTGGGTACATGAAAACTTTTTAAACAACTAACGTTATTATAGACGTGTCATACCCGCGGACATTTCTATCAACATCCGGCGACATATTAAGCTGTCAAATAGCATCGTATTCTATTGGCTGATTTTAGACTTCTATCCAATTAAAATGAGCCTTACATTAGTATTCAAGATGTTTGGTGAAGAATTATGGCAGCCAAAGTTTTACGACGGGAATGCTCGTTGCTTGCAGACTTGCAGACGGTCACTATATACGCCAAACACGTGCAGTTTTAATAATAAAAAAACCCCTGAAAGTACTGGAATTTTTTAACCTAATCTCAATCAGGAGAGCGATTTAGCTAATTAGCGGGCGTATTTAATGATTCCCCCGAAGTTAAGTCGAGCTGCGTCTGGTGGCGCAAGAGCGAAAGCGCGCCTTAAACGTGAAGGACTGTTGTTTGTGAACACTCTACAGGTCACAATTTTTATTTGATTTGGTCTAAACTTAAAATGTATCCACAGATCTCGGTTCATTTAGATATTCATGCATATTAGACCGTAACTTCCTGAATTATGGATTCTGATTGTACGAAAAATCATGTTTTTTGCTTGTGGACCCTATAGAAGTCATATCTTTTATACGTCATCATTGAAATATGGGTCAAATATTGTCCTCGTCCGTCCGTCCGTTTGTCCGGCGTCCACAATTGCTTGTCAATGGTCTATACAGGCTAAAGTTAATATCCGATTGATTGTAAATTTATACACATTGTTTACGGTCATGAGACAAAGAAGCCTATTGATATTCAGCAATTTCCGATAATTACTACCAGAGTTATGGCCCTTGATCAATTCAAAAAATCTTGTGGACGCTCTAGAGGCCAAAGTTAATATCTGATTGACTTTAAATTTATACACAGTGTTTAAGGTCATGAGACAAAGAAGCCTATTGATTTTCAACGATTTCTGATAATTACTGCCAGATCAAAAAATCTTGTGGATGTTCTAGAGGCCAAAGTTAATATCCGATTGACTTTAGATTTATACACAGTGTTTAAAGTCATGAGACGATGAATCTTATTGACGTTCAGCAAATTCTGATAATTACTGCCAGTTATTTCACTTGATCACTTTGAAAAATCTTTTGTAACGCTGTAGAGACCGAACTTATCAATTGACTTCAGATTGATACACAGAGTTTAAGGTCTTGAGATGAACAAGTATATTGATTTTCAATGAATTTTAATAACTGAACAGCTGAATCCATGATTTTAAATGTTTCTTATTCTAATTGTTACCATGGGGTAGAACTTTATATAAACCAAACAAATTCTAATGATTTTCTGATAATTACTTTATGAGTTGTTAATCTTAATCAGATTTCAGAGTATTATAAATGTTTCATAACAGAAAAAAAGTAAGCATATGTGACAACCCTTGTTGACTTCCTGGAGGATTTAGCTGCTGTGGGCGTATGTTTCGTTGCTTGGCAACCTACCTTTATTTCGATTTATATAAAACCTTTGAATATATCACCGTTACACTGACCGACAAAATATCGTAAAAATATGGTATATCAAGGTTGTCGACTCTCTACAGGTCACAATTTCTATCCGATTTTGATCAAACTTGAAACGCAAGTTTGTAACCCAAACATCTTAGTTGCTTTCGATATTCGCACATATCGGATTGTAACTTCCTAAATTATGGCCCCAGATTTTACGTAAAAGTCACGTTTTTAGCTTGTGGTTCCTCCAGAGGTCACAATTATTATCCAATTTAAAAAAATGTTCGAATATATCACTGTTATACCGTGATGGTTGTTGAGTGTAAAATGGCCTCCCCTCGAACGCAAATGAGTATAGCATCCGATATATCGAGGTTGTGAACCCTCTAAAGGTCACAATTTTTATCAGATTTTGATGAAACTTAAAACATATCTTTATATATCCCAAAGATGTCACTTACTTTTGATATTTGCCCATTTCAAAACATAACTTTCTGGATTATTGCTCCAAATCTAATTAAAATATAGATCTATATTTCGTTTCGTTTTTTATACTTTCGATGGCCTACACTCATGTAGATCTAACAAGTTATAGTGGGAGCTCACGTTCTATGACGTCAGGTATCAAGCACTGTACATTTGACCCAATAACGTCAGTTATTCGATTAACCAATTAGCGACCGCCATGCTTTTTAAAATCTACTTTTGTTTTGTTTTGATTTCTATCCGCTGGTAATATCTACCCACAGTTCAATGCATGAAAAGGTCAAACGGTCGATTCGACAGACCATTTGATTGGCTGACCCCTCATTTCAGACGGAACACAAGACAAATAACAAGTCCTCCAGATCCAAGAGTAGTGAAGACAAGTAAAAAAGAAATTTTGAACTATAAAAAACGAAATGAAATTGGATCTGTGTTTTAATCAGATTGTATTGCTCCTGATTGTTAAAAAAATCCTGTTTGTTTATAGCTTGTTCTCTATCCATCTCTTGCAAAATGTGGGCGTTTCCTGCCTGGCAGCCGTTGGTTGTACAAGTAAGGGAGGGTTCCTCACTAGCCTGATTGTTGCCCCCACCAATGTGAAGAGTGTTTCAAAGCCCAATTGTAGCCACCACCTATTTTATACATGTTGGGGAAGGTGCTTCAGTATCCTGATTGTTTCCGCCATCTTTGTCATATTGGAAGAGGTTTCGGTTGCGGTATGTTTCCACTTCTCACTGGACTACAGTGTATGGTTGTGATTTGAGAAGACATGTGAAGGGATTAGTGGTAGTTTGATGCCAGGTCAAACTGTTTCACATCCTATTGTAAACTCTGGGTCACTTTAAACAAACTATCTTGTCATTGGTCAACTATGTTTGTTTATAAATGTATATAAACAAGAGGGGAAGAATATACTCTTTATATATGTCAACAAGTTTAGTAGACAGTCTTTGTAAATTACCTATGGTATACTCAGTGTTCGGATTACGGAGAATAAACTAATTTGATATAGCAAATTATGGAGAAAAAAAAAATGAATAGCACCCCCCTAAATAATTACTTAATTTAAACAGTACCGGGAATTCTCGTATTTAAGCCCTCTTGTTATTAAGACCAGGGGCTTAATGACTAGTTTATTTTAGGATGGTCTCCCTATTAAATTTTCAACCTGAGACGCTCAGAGGACAGTGTTAATGCAGTTCCCATTCTATTGGACCTTTTAACAGCTTTTGACACTGTCGATTACCAGATCCTTGCTGCTCATAAGTGATTGATGTCATACTTACAAGATCGTCAACAGACAGTATTGATAATATTGAATGCTTACTGCGACATTCCTCAAGGGGCAGATAGAGAGAAATGGATTTAACGTCCGATCGACACAAACTAGATCATTTTGGGACAAACATGGTTCAATTATATTTCAATAATTGATTTGCACGTAGGGGTCTTTAGCAGTTGAAGGGAAACTGAAGGACCTGGAGAAAACCCACGAGGTTGGACAGACGACCCTAATCCTTGTCATGTACAACCAGGGAATTGAAACCATGCTAGTTGACTCAGTGACAGACCTTATGATATAACGCACATGCACTAACCATTCAACCATCCAATCCCCCCGTCATCTATATTGTCATGAGTTTATGTGATGACATGATTGAGCCTGATGAGAAGTGGATTATTGACTGTTTACTTTTGTAGGTTTTTTTTTTTTACTCAATGCCAACAATCCAACATACTGTGAAATACTTATGAAATAATCTTATCGTTAAGAACATTACCATAATTAACAGAAATAGATGGAAAGCATTGGGCGTTCTGATGTCATTACTGGTTTCTTTTTAAAATATTGAAATAAACCAGCTATTTCTTTCACACATTCTCATCGTACATAAATAAGTAGAGGTGTGTTTGTTTGGGAGTAGATAAATGATATTTATTTAAAGATGTATATCTACATGTATGTTTGTTTTATACCAACGCTATGCTACGTCCTACTCGTTTAATGATGGTGTATTGTTACTTTTACATAGTAAACACCACTGTTGTCCTCTACCTTTTGCCTGTGCTTTAAAATCTTTGACAAATTGTGTTAGTCTAATCTGAATCAATTGAATGAATGGAATAAATAGTTTTAGTAGAAGAAATATAGCTCAATATCAAATATTTGAAATGAAACTGTGTGCAGTACATTTCCTTCTTCATTTATAACTTCTCACCAACATTTTTAGATAGTTGATGACAAATATATGGGAGAGAAATGGGAGGCCCAACTATACCTTTTCCTCCAGACCAAGTGACTTTGAAGTTTGAACCATAATGTTGAGTCTTGACACTGATGTGAGCATTTGACCCTGTATATTGTACAACCTACATGTAGGATAAGTAATAAGCAAGTAAAGAAGTTATAAGATGTAAGGAAGAATGCTTAATATTTAGAAGCAATTAAATTGGTTAAAATCTGGGATTGTACGTCGCAGGTAAGTACATAAGTAAATAAGTAATTACTGAATGGTTGGGTGTTAACAATACATGTTACAATTTCATTTAACTGCTAATTGCATCTCTTGCAGTTCCCATACCTTCTTTTAAATATGTACTTGAAGTGGTAGTCTGAAAGGCTATAGCAGTGGCATAATTTAGGTTGAACAAATTCATTTGCTTACAAGATAAAACTTTTGAAGATGTTTTTTCCATAGTTCTGTACTGGTTATATACATGTAGATTGTTTGTAAGAAATACAGAAACACCATTTATTCCAGACTAAAAGGCAAATACAGACACACTATTTATTCCAGACTAAAAGGCAAATACAGACTTTCAAACCATAAGAAATAGAAATGAGTCTCATTAAAAAGTATTTGGACCAAAAATATTCAAATTTCTAAAAGTGACTTATTTAAAGAATCCAATGTAGTATAATGGGTGTGAGGAGGACAAACATGTACACGTACCAAAGGGTAGAGTTTCTGATGTTGAATTTGTAATATACATGTAAACTAACCTTTGTTTAATAGTTCTCTTACTGCTTATGACCTATGTACCATATGCGACAACTGCACAAATCAATCATAATGCAATGACATCGTAGGGCAAAACAAAACCACTACGAAACCAAGAAAGGAAATGTTTGTCATTGACAATTTTGATAATAAGTTACTATCTACAAATAGTTGTTAACACAATTCTAGACAGTTTAGTTAACATTCCTCATTGGAAATTGTGCAGGACAGAATCATTTCTAATTGATATGCAATGAATCTCTGCAGTAATTATTACCAAGTAATTATAAGAATACCATAAATTCTAAGGAGGTGTTAGAGAAATTAATCTGTATAATATTCCGAAATGTCAACAATCACATCGCTTGTTTTACTGTTGACATTGAGATCTTGTCGTGTCTGGCGCAAGCGTCGGAGAATCCAACCAAAGGGACTCGTTACATGTGCAATTGTCCATCTATGTACAGTGCATGATGATACTGCCATAATGCTGCTAATCCCAAAACGGTTTCCGTTTCTATTTGTATCTTACTCATAAAGCTTATTGAGGCATTGTACCATTTAAGAAACTTTTATTTCCCACAGATAAAATCTAGTCACATCGATGAGTATAAATTGATCTTAAAGGGAGCATCCCGTTTTGAGTCTGGAAAACGAAATTCTGAGTACGTACGAAATTTAAGCACAAAAAATAGACGAATGGCGTATTTACTATGTCTCAAAATTTCAGCTCAAAATATTGAGTCGTTTGGATGTGATAGTCAAAACTACTTATCCAACCATGTAACCAATTATAGATTTCAGGTCAATTGTTTCGTCGGTTGACCTGATAATCAATTCCCATTCCTTTAGAGGTCTATACAATGAATGACCCATGTGCTTTATTTGGTAACAAAAAGTAAATGTCAGTTACACATTATTTTTATTAAATAAAAGTAAAAAAGTCTGTGGAATTATCCAAACACCGCATAGTACAACGTGTGACACCGGTCTCTATTTCCAGATGAAGATTGACAGGTTTAAGTTGTTTCAAAATGTATCACATATATTGAATTGGTTGCTTGGCCCTCAGGTAAAGGATTTCAACACAAAATTAAGCAGTTTTATTTTTCAAAATATGGTATTTGCCCTTTAAGATCTTTCTGTATGTCAAGATAAATAATTCTTATACAGATAAAATGTCAGATTTGGTTAAGCTGAATAAAGTTTCCTATGTTCTCATTGATGTTAAGAAACTATTTATCAGTTTAAAGTGGTTAATAAACCTCTATGATTCAATAAATGAATTGAATTGTGTTGATTTGACCTGATATCTTATAAATATTTGGTAATGCAACAAATTCTGTAAGATCAAACTTTTGTTTTTTGCATATTGATTGCAAGATTTAGTTTCAATTTTTGCTTACAGCTATGCGGATTGAGAAGAAACACACAATCGATGATATGTAAACATTGTCGATTTCAGAAATGGAAATAAAATTCAGTAAACAAGAAAATTTCTGCTTAAGCCTTTTGAAATGAATATTTAGTCATGTAAAGCTTGTCTCATCACTAATTTAGGGGTTGGAGGTGGTCCAGTGATGACTTTACATCATAAGGTCTCCTATTCACTACTTAAATTAACACATTAGATCAACTCAATTTGATATTTTATTTTGGCCTAAATCGAAGAAGCTTATCTCCTTTTAGACATTGAAGTAATGTGTTTGCTGCATTATTAATTTAAGTAAATTGTGCTATGGGATTATTTATAATGCATAAGGTGCTTGTAATAATCAATAAATGAATGCAACATCTTTAAATTATTCATAACAGACTTGTAAACCAATAGTAAATGACACAATTTATACTAACTGCTACGTTAGCACATTACCAAGTTTGTATTCAGGACTAGAAATTTTTTTTTTTTGAAAGATTAAGAGTTGCTGTACTAAAATTGATTACTAAATTATTGCATCTAGTACAGTTTGTTACATTTTTCTTTTATAAATGTGGCAGAAATGTAATCTATCACTAAGAATACTAAAATATGACAGGTTTGAATCAAAATCCCTGTGAGCCAAGGATTTCTTGAATCTCACCTGGGCCCGATTCCTAGAAAATTCTTAGAAGTAAGCACAAAGTTATGCTTCACCTTTGCTTACGTAAGAAACTTTGTGAAATACCGTCTCTAGAAAATTCTCAAGGCTGTTCGTACGTATACGAACAAGCCAAGTACGAGTCTATGCACATTGTGACTGGTAAATTGAGACTAAGATGCACTCGAATGTCATAAAAACAATTTTGGTATTCAAATTACACCCAAAATTCGTCTGCATATAGAGTTATAAATAGATCAATGACATTAACTTCAAATAGTCGATTTAGATGTATTTGACAAATGACATGAAATGAAATAGGGTTTAACGTCCTACTGTTTTGCTCCTAAATTGGGCTAATGAAGACGGGCATACGCCATAAAGTGTGCTATGAGGGAAATTTTTTGCCGGGGCAGCGGCGCTACGGCTACTCTTATATCGAATTACGGCCAAGGGATCTTTGATGTACACGCCAATTTTTACACGGGACCTTACTTTTTATAACTCTATGCAGACCATAGAGCTATATATAGAAACTCTGTGATGCAGACGAATTTACGGTGTAATTCGCATACCAAAAATGTTTTTATGACGTTAGAGAGCATCGTACTCTCAATTTAAGTCACAGTTTGCTTAGACTTGCACTTAACTTGTGCTTATGTAAGAACGGTCTTGAGAATTTTCTAGAGACGAAAATTTTATAAAGTTTTTTACGTAAGCAAAAGTGAAGCATAACTTTGTGCTTACTTTAAAGAATTTTCTAGGAATCGGCTCTGGCTACCGTCTTACCCACTTAAACACGTGATACCCTGATGCCTTTGACATGTCCCCCATAGGTCTATACGTCACCCCCCCAGCCCCCCCAAAAACGCAAGCACATGTAAACAGACGGAATAATTGAGAGAGCGTCTGATTTTAAAGTAGCTAAGTCTCTAACTCAATATCATCCAAAATCTTCGACATTAAAAACACGAATTATTTGTCAGTTTAAATCAACATTGATGATGTGGTCTTAACGGAAAAAGATAGGCTTCTGATATGCAATATTTAAGACAAGATAAATATTTTACCATTGGTAAACGAATTGTGTACCATAATGCATTTCAGCCCAGTTCTAGCAAGAAACTCTGGGAACGAGGCTAGAAATATTGCACCAAATCAAACGGCGCATGTAGACTGGAATAACTAGATGCTAAAAATTTGCATTCGATTGACACTGATGACTTATTTCGCCGCACATAACTGATTTGAAATTGGAGTAAAAACGGAAACGATTTAATGTATATCAGTTTATATACATTCATCTTAGAGTATTATATGCGTTGCGACCCACTTGTGTCAATTTCTAGGTCCGAAATGTTAGCGATTTAGCTCCTTTAAAGTGGCCCGCGTTTGTGTTGTTTACAAGTTGTAAATAAATCAAATGTTTTTAGTGTAGAAGCGAAATATTCTATAGCATTCTTGTTGAGAATATATTGCTTAAAGATTTTCTGTCTTCCAAATGTCTCTTAGGTATCAAAAGATGTTGTCAGCCATATTGTTTGAAGCAGAAACAGGCATAAGGTTGGTAAGCAAACCCAATACCTTGCTTGGGAATTGTGCTTAGATTGCCAATTGTAAGAACAAAGTTGTGCTTAAGTTTTTCTTGGAACACATAATAAATTAAGTGCTTGTGCTTACACTGAAGTCTACTTAAAATCTAAGCACAAGAACGTTCTTAAGAATTTTCTGGGAACACAAAATAAGATGTTTACTTAATTGCAAAGTCTACTTAAAATCTAAGCACAAGAACATGCTTAAATATTTTCAAGGAATCGGGCTCTGGTTTCCATTTAACAATTCCAGGACTGAAAAGTAAATTATTGCCTGGTTCTTTGAATGAGAAATAAAACCATTGTACACTTCCTCATGCACGTACTTGAAGTACAAGAAACCTTGACAGAGGAAAAGGTAATGCTCCTGTCCAGGCAAATTTCTTCTCGCTAGCATTACACATGTGACCATAGCAAAAACTAAGTATGTTAGTCTAAAAATACGAAAATCAAATGTACGAAATATATTCAATATTTTGTCAGATGTTAAGTAAAATTGGGTTCTGTAAAATAGAAAAATGAAATGTTTTAACAAAAAAAAAATCAAATGTATTTTGATTGATATTCTCATGTTGAGAGGCATATAGAGAAATAATCAGAAATTACAACAGAGCTCAGCCGAAGGCAGGTTAGTATTAATGTCATCTTAAAATGACAATTATCCTGTTCATAGTGGAAGCAGCTAATGAGATTTACTTTGATTGGGTGTTAAAGAAGCTAAGTCTCTAACTCAATATCATCGAAAGTCTTCCACGTTGAAAACACAAAATTAATTATTTGTCAGTTTAAATCAACATTGATGGTGTGGTCTTACCAGGAAAAGATGGGCTTCTGATATCCAATATTTAAGACAAAATGATGTTTTTTACCATTGGTACACGAATCGTGTACCATACGACGTTTCAGACTCATTTTCAGCTAGGGACCCAAAGAATACTCCACATTACATCTCAAACGGTGAGCATGCGCAATAAATACTATGTAGACTGGAATAACCAGATGCTATATATATTATGATTCAATTGAGACTTCTGGTGTACTTCGCCAAACATAACTGATTTGATATTAGAGTAAAATCGGAAACGATTAAATGTAAATCTGTTTATATACATTCATATTACATTATTATATGGTATTAGCGATTTAGCTCCTTTAATTTGTCAGTCTATATAGCCTTTACAAGTTCTGGGGTTGAAAAGAAATATTTTTCAATGATCTACAATTTGATGATAGGTTTTTTTATTGGATGTTCATCATCAAAACTTTTAGGAGTGGAAAGTAGGTAAGATAGCATTTTAGCTCTCACTCTCACAAGAAATTCTATTCAAAATAACCTAAATCTAAAATAATTATCAAATTGCTGCGGTAAAATTATTTTCATTAAATTTATTGTACGACTAATAAAATTGAATTGTGAAACAAAAAAAAAAAATGGTTGGAGTGCCCAAGTTTAGATTTGTCGTTGATTCCATGAAGTACCAGTAGTTAGGTTTTAGAACGTTATATACTGTGTGATTCAACATGGCGCCCGAGGGGTTTAATATGATAAGGTACGAAACAGTACCAAATGGTTTATTTGTGTGAGTGTCAAGGTTGACTAAAAATGCCTTGGAAATCGAAGTAGGAGGCGACTAGTATGGGTTTCTCTATTTTATGGACCGATGTGAGATTGGTAGGCCTATTCACCTTCGGTTATGTGTCAATGTCAAATAAGCGGCTTCTTATCGACACGATCAGCTCTGGATCAGTTTGATTCTACGTATCTCTCGTAGCTGGGAGAAAAAAGATTTAGCTGAGAGAATATATTCCGTCAAAATAGTGGTTGATTCCGAGGCAAGGGAAGGAATCACGACCGCTTATCCCACCGGGGTTTCAGAATAGTATAAAAAAACCGCCCAACACGTGAATCCTATCAGTCCAGTCTGAAGAGTTCAATACGAACGAAACTAGTCACTGACATTTGGGATAACCAGGTCTTCATAGCCACCATTATCTCTTCTTTTAATGAAATTGAATGTTAATACCAGGTATGCTATTTCAAACTTTTGCTTACTGGGACTTTTTTGGTTTGGGATAATCAAGGTCAGAATAAGGTCACCAGAAGTTGGGAAATAGGGTCAATATAATCTTCCATTCCCTTTAATAGACTATAACTACTAATATTTGTATGTTACACTGTATATCACTACGGATAACATCTAATCTTGCAGTGAAGTGGTCAGATAAATATGACTGAGTGAAGATTGGCGAATCATAAATTTCTGTAGTGCCAGATTAGAGCAGATAAGAACATTATAATTTATTTGTTAACTTAAGACCAGGAAGTAGATATATTTTGTACTGTATAGCTAAAAGATACTGTAAGATAAGAAATAAGTGATAGGAAAGTAATCATACAGCAAACACATGTACGTTTGTAAAAAAAGAAAACGAACCCATAAACAGTTGTCATTTGCATTTCTTGAAATGTTTCAAATTTGCTATGGCTTTAATTCATGCTAAACTGTAATCAAATTGATTTTTTAACATTTAATTAAGGAATCCAAATCAAAATATGAACCATAGATAATCTTCTGGTATTGAATCCAGTAGGATGAAAAAGAGGCAAATTATAAAATTCAGCAACAAAATTAGAGATGTTAATAGCTTGTTTAAAAGACAAAATGCCCTTACAAACAAAAATATTGCAAAATATGGCCAAAGTGGACAATTACTTTAAGTCAAAACAACCATAGTGATATTATCATCCATAAAAAATTGAAACGATAGATTACATGTTTATTAGTTTTAAGGCGATATATATTTAAATGCATTTTGACCTTTTTTAATTTACTTTCGTTTTGACCATATTGAATTGAACTATTTTTGAACAGATACTTCTTTTTGAGATTCAGCTTTGACAGTGATGTAGTTTGCAAGATATTAAAATCCATCAAATGAATTAAAATATTTTTTTGACATTCACAATAATCCTAAATACATAACCATTGAGTGGAAAATAGATACAAACTGCAGGAAAATGTATTTTTTCAAGATACTTCAAGGAAAACTTCTGCCTATACTGTATTAATAATTATACTTGCTTGTACAAATGTACTGTAATATGAGAATGATACACATGCTAATGTGCGTCCTCGCTAGATAAAAAGGGACATAATTTCATTGAGGAGCTCGTCCCACATTACCTCATTGTATACCATACAGCATTGTTTTACTGCACATATGCTAATGTGCATCCTCGCTAGAGAAAAAGGAACATAATTTCATTGAGGAGCAGGTCCCATGTTACCTCATTGTACATGAATATCATACAGCATTGTTTTACTGTACATTGAATACGAACTGATGTGTTGATAAACGTTAGTTTTTGTCATTAATATAGAATTTAATCCCAATACGTTGAAACACAGTCCTTTTACCATCGCTAAGGTCACATAGAACTGCATGTTTACTGGTGACGCCTGGTGGGAATTCTTTCAGCGACGACGCCCATTTGGCTCAGTGGGTGAAGTTCTGTTGTGATTGTGCTAACCGGTAATTTATTATGGGATTATAACTTAATATAAGGATATTTGAGTCTACATATATCTGATCATTCTTTCACTAAATTTCAAATAAGAATAAATTTACCATATCAAACAGATGAAATGTGGACACATTAGAGGAGTAGTGCCGGATTTCAGAGTGTGTTCATTGTTGAAAGAAATACAAATGTAGTACTGGGAATTACCTTAATGAAAATTTTAACTGAGAAGGTTTCTGCAATCCTTTGAGGTTACAATTAACCAATTTTATTTATGGGACGCCGATTACGACTTTATTGTCAATTCAAAATATATATGCTAAACTCTATAAATGTGACAAACTTCGTTTTATTTCTTTGGTAAACTTTATGACATGTATGCTTAGACTTGATGCTAAACTCAAAATATATATGTATGATCAACTCCAAATATATGACGTTCTTCTTTTATAGATGCAGAACTTTCTAAATACATGCTAAGTTAGACTCGGATTACCGGTCTTAGAAGTTCACTTTGTCTACCTCTTGTTATTGAAGTCTAGGAGTCGTTTGACCCCCCCTCAAAACTTCTAAGGCTATAACGTCAAATAGAGAGGATGCTGAGAGGTTATTAGATCCAAATTGCGTATAACATGACAGTAGTATATAACTATTATAATCCTAACCCAAATTTAAATATGCGTCGACAATACTGGACTCTGGGGCGCCATATTTCCGAGGCGGCAGATTTTGTCCCCACCCCCCCTCTTGGATCACCAGAATGGCGGAAAAAAGTGTTTACAGGCGAAGTGCCCCTCCTATCACTCTTTCTGGGTCCGTGCGTGTGCCATCACATGACATTAGAGGCTTCATTTAAGATCACCAGAGTGGCGGATAAACGTGTTTCCAGCAGCGTTAGTCCAGTATTGCCGACGCATATTTTTGAGTCGGATTTTAACTTTGGGTTCGGATGACAATAGTTATATACTACGGTCATGTTGGACGCAATTTGGGTCTAATTACCTCTCAGCGTCATCTCTATTTGACGTCCAGCGTGGTTTCCCCTTGTCAGTAATGCAGGACGGAGGGCCTGACAAGGACCGCTGTCTGGTCGTTCGGTAAGGATGAAAAACAGAGGTCCCATGTACACACGTAAAAGATCCCTTGGCAGTTGGAATTCGATATAAGAGTAGGCCGTAGCCCGCTGCCCGGGCAAAAATTCCCTCATTAGCCCAGGTTATGCAGAACAGTAGGACGTTAAACCTCATTTCATTTCATTCATATTTGATGTCAAAGCCTCACAAGTTTGGGGGCAAAACGACCCATAGACTCGAATAACATGACATAGACGAAGTAAACTTCTAAGACCGGTAATCCGAGTCTAACTTAGCATGTATTTAGAAAGTTCCGCATATATATATTTAGTTTCGTCATCGATAAAAGAAGAACGTCATATATTTGGAGTTGATCATACATATATATTTTTAGTTTAGCATCAAGTCTAAGCATACATGTCATATATATTTGGAGTATAGAATCAATTTAAAGTTTACCAAAGAAATAATTTATAGAGGTTAGCATATATATTTTGAGTTGACAATAAAGTCGCAATCGGCGCCCCATATTTATTCATCGAAATCTACATGACATATTCCGTTAAAGAAAAGGTAGGCGCCCTGCTGTTAACGCAGTTAAAGAATGAATTCATGGTGAGTTGGTTGTAGTTGTGGCAACAGATTGATCAAATCTCTGTACATTCAAAGAGTGTTTATGGTAACAGCTTATGTCATGATAAAATTATTATGTTTAAAGACATATTGACCTGACCTTTCATGACCTGACCTATTAGATATACCTGTGGTAAACCATGTACTATAATAATCATACAAAAAGTTATCTGGTGTAAATAGATAACATGCAATCAAACGGATTTAGTAAACTGATAGTAGTCAAAAACATATTTCTGCTTTGTTTTCTTGGTGATATGATTGAAAAATATATAACGTTATTGAATTGGTCTTTCTTTCAATATAAGATACTCTAAAATGGACTATTATCCTTGTACCATTATTTATCAAGAAACAAAATTGTAGTGGGCACATTTATGTAATAATGATAAGTGAACGTACAAAATTGAAGTGGTAGGAGACTGCTAGACCAGTTAGGACACTGGAAGTAAATACCGGGTATATTGCTTTGTGTGTTTTGGCTGATGTTACTGTGAAGTAGAAGGGAAATGTGTTGGTCAGTGAAATGCTAAACATCGGAAGAAAAATAAATTGTAATTGAAGTTATTTGTATTATTGATATTAAGGTAATATTAGTGAATGGATAATGCTCTGTTATATAGACTGATATAAGATAGATATGAATAATAGATAACTAGATACTCTAGAAAGATGTTTCTAAGAATTGAAGAGGTTTTATCATGATCAGTTTATACAGTACATATGGAATGTAAGTCTTACATTTATTTATTTATGTGGGTCCCAATTCATTTCGTCAAGAGATAGCGCCAAAACTCGGTGAGAATGGATTTTCACCGCTAATTTTTAGCCATGTCAATATTGTTAACATTACAAAGTCCCACAATGAGCATCTTG
Source organism: Patella caerulea (assembly GCA_036850965.1). NCBI lineage: Eukaryota > Metazoa > Mollusca > Gastropoda > Patellidae > Patella > Patella caerulea. Next base: position 38,353,194 of record JAZGQO010000001.1, on the reverse strand, counting down.
AAAATTGAAGAAATTAACATATGAAGTGGGGAACCTGTCTTCATTTGCTTAATCTATGTAGTGCAGCTTTATCTTTCAAAAGAGATTTTAGGGGAATATGACACCTTCTGTTTAAAGGGGGGAATGCAACGGTCCATGGACACTGAACCAATTGTAAATTTTTGCCTGAGATTTGCTTTTAATAATTCTTTAGTTGTGAATGGTAATATGTAGTTTTGATATGTGCTTAGCTCACAGCTTTAAATTTAACAGAAATTCTTGAATTTAATTAAGGCCACCTAAATATAGAAATACTGCAGTGCATGAAAATGGCCACATGAACTGTTTTTATTTCAAAAAATACATATCCTCACTGGTTACTTGTCAATATTTCTGTTTTGATGGAAAGTAACACATACCATATCCATATCTTTTAAGATTGCCTGAGAGTGACAACCAGAAGAATAATTGTTTTGTTATGGCCTAAAGAATGAAGTGTGTCATACAAAAAAAACAAAAAAAAAAACTTACATTTTCACCGCAAATAAAAAAAAATTATCAAGCCTGTTTTACCAATAAACAAATCTTATTGTGAACCACAAGTTAATATGTTCAAGCCCAATAATAATACAAATACTGTACATGTAATATATCAGAACAAATTGCTAATCGAGGACAAAGAAGTGAGCCTATGGGCCTAGGGAAAGATTAGGCATCAATCCAAATTCGGCAAGTGTTTCATGTCCGTTTCCGACTGAATAGGTAATGTTCTTCATCCTTTGTGAAAAAATTCTAATGGCAGAAAATAACATGTTTACAAAAATGGTTAAGGGCTCTTGATAGTTGGAATTTGAGAAACAGAAAGCGTGGCAAAGATGTACATAGATTGTGCAAAATTTACTTTTATTACCATATACATGTACATATATATGTGAGTCTCAAATTAACCTATACTTTGTTTTTAAGACTTTAAACCCCCTCCCTTCAATAATTGTCCATTTATCAGCCCAGTAGTTGATTTGCCTCAAATAGATACTTAGCTGAAGGTATTTGATGTGATTGACTGAATGATGTAAAAACCCCACCCCAAGATTGAACTGTTGATGTAAATTATTATTCTTTACATTGATAAATTATGCAGTATAAGAATACAGGGAGGGTTTCAATGTAAATATAGATAATGATTAATGCTATTGCTTCAGATTACTTTTCTAAAATTGACATTTCAGTTTCATTGTGCTAATATATTCCCCTATGTTCTGACTTATGATTATTAATGGGGTAAGTCAATGGTTTTCTGGTTTAAGTGATGAAATATAGTTTACATAAATGTGTAATACTTTTCATTCAACATTTTAAAGAGGAAATTAGGACTTTCATTTAAAAATTTAAAGTCATAGGTTTCTTTGATAGTCTATTCATATCAACTATAATCTGTTTTATTTTAGTAAACAGATCCAGCAGCTTAAATGTACAGTGGCCATGAAATATTTGTTGACCTTTTTTTTGTCCACAGACTTCAAGTTTGATAATATGTTACTAATCGACAGATATTTGTAGATATTAATATTTTACTTTGAGAAATTAGAACTGTATTGATTTTGAAGTTTTTAAGATATGACTAATGTTCGTGCTCTATTTATAGATGAGATGGTAGAAATATGTGATCTTTAAGATAAATACAATACATCTACTTTTTTTACTTATACACACTGTCTCATTCATTATAATATACCGGTATATAGCTAGGTCACTCCTCTATTTAAATTCCATTAGTCTTTATATACCCTTCTCTCTATACACTATCAGTCATGTATGTCGCTTTATACTATCACACCTAGATTATACTATAGTGTCTAGAAATTAAACCAACCCAGTTTTACATAGGATTATTATAGTCAGATTATGCAATGAAAGAGGGTAAGATGGGGAAGTGGAGGGAGGAGGTAAAAGCCCTCATCCTCTTTCTCCTGTTTAAATTCCATTTGATTTTATGTGTTAAAATGACATAAACAATCATTTGTGGTGTTTATACTAGTGTTGTGTATGTGTAGGTCACTAGCTCTACCTACACCTGGATATCAATAGGCTACTGAGGGGGTGTTGGTAGTGAACAGCCTTCAGATACATAAGAAAAAACGCAAATTTATTATATTTCATAGTATGTCACTGTTTAGTCATTTGTGTTACATTTTCAAGTAAAGTATTACACTGTATTTCCATGGGTCAATACAGGCCAGCATGAAACGCCAAACAGTTGGTTAAGTTGCCTTAATTAACCAGGCACTGCACCATAAACTGGTAAATCAAACACAAGAATGCATTCAGTATGTATATGAAAAGCATGCAACTGCCATGCTTAGATATATTATCGGGACATTAATAACTCACAAGTCCGCTTTTAAAAACTAAAGAGCCATCTTATTTTGTGTGTGTATACACCATTGTGTATCCATTGAAGTATTTATTACCATCTTTAATTCAAGCTGTCAAGTTGAATATAAAATTGTGTTTATGTCATAGACGTACGGGCACGATACGATGACAGTTAGGGGAGCAGAACTCGAAATGCCCCAAAAAATGAGCTTAACTTGTATGTTCAACATTGTAAATGCTTGTGTGATGAAAATTATCATCCGATATGTATGAAATTTATCCCCATCATTTCAATTTGTGAAACGGATGTCTTTTGAATTTTAGCTAATTCCACAAATTGTTTCTAGAGTTATGGCCCATGTTTTACTCTGTGAACCTTGTGAACATTCAATGACAAAAGTAGTCATCCTTTCTGTATGAAATTTATATGCATTATTTAATTAGTAAAACGAAAAAGCCTGTCAAATTACCAAAATTTTCTGTAAATTACTTTCAGAGTTAAGGTCTTTGTTTTGATTTGTAGAACCTTGTGAACCTTCAAACGACAAATATTATAATCTGATCTGTATGAAATTGTATTGTAAATGCCACCAATTACCTACAAATGAATAAATACATGTACGTGTCAACCCTTGTCGACCGATGAGATAATTTAGCTGCTGTGGGCGTACGTTTCATTGCCTGGCAACTTGTCATTAAATTTTATCATCAATGAGCGTTTAGCAGCAGATCAGACTCAAATCCAGTATCAGGCTAGCGATGACATAGAGAGATGATTATGGTCTGGATAAGTTAATTAATGTCTAATTAATAACATTTCAGGCCTAAAGTAAGACATTCAATGGGCAGACTCAGCTCTTACGTAACGCATCTTTAATGAATTTGATTAATGATCATATAAGATACTTCACGCTACTTAAATAAGTTGTTGATTTTTTGAGACTGCAATTATTTTGAATATGGTTTCATTCAAAATTAATTACAGATGTGGATCCAGTGGGAGACAGTGCCCTTTTTTACTGCTGAAAGTGCCTTTTTTTCAGACCCAAATATCTCTTCTTCAAACGTTTACTTAGACAAAAATATCAGCCAAATAGCTCTTGGAATGTCTACAGATGCAGGGAAATGACAGATAATTGTCTTGCCCCCCGCCCCCATTCCCTTGCAGCGGTGTGCCCTGTCTCCGCAGGAAGTGCCCTCATTTTGAGCCCCCCCCCCTGAATTACATATAATTATTTTATTTCTCCAAATCTATAATACCTATTCTAAATTTACAAAACACATTGAAGAGATTTTGTGGTTCTGAAAGTATTTCATATTTTAAGAATTTTGTATTGTTATATGTCTCTTTAATTGAACTTTTCCTGTGAGATGAGATATTTTTCCCCATTTTTTTCAGTTCATTACACACTTAAACCATTATAAATGAATATTAGAAAAATTATTAGAGCATTGAATGTAGTCTAGTACAATTATTTTATCTTTTAAATGTTCTTAAGTCATAAAATATTTGATTTGGAAAATGGTGATATTATAAAGAGTGAGGTTGACCTCAATAATGGGCAAATAAAACTTAGTGTGGGAACTTGTGTACCTTAATGAGTAGCCAAAAAGTATGTGAACAAGATGTATTCTGAAAATGAATGTGGCTTAATAATATACTCATCATATAATTTCATGGGAAGTTGGATAACTGTTATTACTTACTTAAGCATGTACTACTATCTGATGGCATCAGAACTGTCTTAGAATTGTGACCAAAAATGTTTTTTTTAAAGAGCACCGTGGCAAGAAAACGAGAAGTACCAGGTGCATGCAACCACTGAATAATCAGGTGCATATTACTCCCCAAATTAATGAAGGCCTTTTGCAGTAATTGAAGGATTAAATAAAATCTCACTGCAAGACCAGCTGAGGTGATATTTCATGTAGAGAAACTCTTACTTTTTCAATCAAAAAATTGCACAAAAAATCAAATAATTACTTAATAGGCGACTTCAAAAGAAAATTTGTAAAAATGTTTACTAAATTTCTTTTTCAATCATTTTTTTTTGAAACTGTCAATGGACATGATGATAACACACAAATCTGTTCGAAAAAAAAAAAGGAAAAAAACAGAGATTATACTTTATACTGAAAGGTGTGCATTATAACTCTTCCTTGAAAATTGAGGTCATAAACATGAATTAAACCTAATGATAGATAATTTCATATTAAGTCTAAAATATTAAAAATAATTTTATTCCAAATTCCATATGAAACTGATGGAACCATGTTTACAACTTAAACAGAAAATTGTTACACAGCAGGTGTAGAATTTTACACTAGAAATGCATATTGAATATGGATTATGGAAGCAAATTTATGTTTATTTTAAAAAGACTGTGCTAGTCTTTGGAATTTTTTTCACGTTAATTTAATAAGCATCTGTTTAACAAATTTTATTCTATATAATGTGCATGTTAATTGTCTGCACAGTCTTGGGTATGTAAGTTGGTGGATTGAATACCTTGTCAATTGTTATTACAGTTCACTGATAAGATAGTGTGAGGTCTAAATTCAAGGTGGGCCTATCAATCTAGACCCTATAAGGAACATGGTGCATTTCTTTCAGTCCCTAATCTTGTGACATTTTTTTTATAAATTAAGGCACATATGAGTTTGTGCTAATAACTTAGACAAATCAGTCCAGCTTTATACATTTGGTTAAATGTTGACCAAATGAACTTTTGGTTCTGAACTAATTGTATCTTATGACCACAGATCACTTTAATGTTAATTCTCATCTGTTAGATTGGCTCTAACTTTTTCCCAAATGTTCGTTGGGTAGGACGCTTTCTACCACAGATGGAGCAACTTGTGGCAACCTCTTGCCCAAAAGCACATGAGGTTCTTCATGAAAAACTTGAGATGCTAAAGCTGGAAGTAGAGACAAGTAAAAATGAAATTTTAACCTAACCAACCTCTCAACTCGCAACTCTTGTATCCTTCGGCCTCAAAATAATATTTTGTATTTTCAAACCCTTTTCTTCGATTCTACACCAAAAAGTCAACAAAAATCGCATGAAAAAGGGAGAGAAGGATTTAAATTAATGTTGGCCCTAGTGTTTCATGGGTTACGGCGTAGATTTAGTTGGTGAGCTGTGTCCATATACCTACAGATGAGTTTTAAACTTACTTTTAAAAAAAAATAAATGGAGTGGTCTCCCTTTAGTTGTTAAAACTACCCAGTGTTAAGATCAGACATGTGACACAGATCAATAGTGGTTACATGAACACTGTATTGATCTGTTTGTAAGTGAGAGTTAAAATTGGCAACAAAAACAACAAAGATAAATATTTGATTACACTGCCTTTTTCGAACTCTACATATTTCCTTTTTCTAAGTTAAAAACTTTTTATAACATTTTGATGAGGTGTGTTGGATCTTCAGGAGATGGCCCATGAATTTAAAAAAAAACAAAAAATGTAGAAATTGTCTGATTTCTTCCAATAAAAGATATTTGTTTTAAATTCTTCCCAACAGAATGTTATTATTATTATGTATGTGAAGGCCTTGATTTTGACCTTTTTTTTAAAAAATAAATGGACAATTGCTTGCAACCTTGCATGATTAAATAATGCACTCATATAACTTATTTTTTTTAAATGTCTGCTTTGTTCAGGTTACCGGGTAGTCAACTGACCTAATTCTATAAAACAGCCATATTAATTAAATGGATTGAAATGTCTAAACTTTTAAAAATGATTGCAATAAAAAGATAGACTAAGCATAAATTGAAATCTAGAGCATGTTCTGGCCTTTTTCAATTGAAATGACCTAATAAACATAAAAACCTGCCTTAGAGACAAGAGAAAACATTATGAACTTGAGGGCTATGGTGTAGAGCAAGAGATAGGTAAAGGTTTTCATACCTTAAAGGGACTAAAATAATATTCAAAATGAAAAGCATGAATTAATATTCAATGTTGGTCCATTTCAATCAATATATATTGCTATCTTACTGTGAAAATATGTGAACCTAATATCCAACATTTAAAACATAATGGACATTTTATAATCAGAACATGACTTGTGTACTTTATGGTTTTTAGTGCCAATACCATTTGTAATTTACAAAGAAACATATTCCACAAGCCAACTTGCAAAAAATTAAGAATTTTTGATTCACAAATGACAAAATAATTTTTCATAAATGTGTAGAATGGACTAAACAGGCTTGTGTACTCAATGGTTTCGAGCCCATTTGTAATTTACAAAGAAAAACATATCCCACAAGCCAATGCTAGTCGCTGGAGTAATTAAAAATGGCTGGTTCAAAAACGACAAAATAACTTATAAAAACGTGTGGAATGGAGTAAGCAGGTTTAAACAACTGCTGTGCAGGTCAATTTGACTGTTAGTATACTTACACAAATGCAATTGATTACAATCGGGATGATGTCACCCTGACACCATTGGGGAAGCTTAAATATTCAAGATGACAGTCATGAGGCATTTTCTGGTTATTTAGTGGGGTAAAATATGTGGCAGATTCTCTTGGTCTTCTGTTTGAAGATGGTTTCTGTAAGAATCTTACCCTCTGAAAACACTTTATGAAGACCATCTTGAATTTTTTGAATTTACTCAATGATGTTACCCAAGCATCATTCAGATGCTGTAACTACAAATATTGAAGATATATAATCCATCAAAAAACATTAAGTGGAATATATTTCCAGTGTTGTCGGACTATAATTTGTAATATATTACACCCTTATTTAGGGAAAAGTAAGCCAACATTTTGAATTTAGCCCCCAAGCAGAATCAATCTGATTAAATTGCAAATCTATGTTATTGGTTTGGTTTTTTTTTTTATGCTTTCGATGGCCTACACTACCTGGAAATCTGACTTGTTGTACTGGAAAGACATGTCGGGTCATACAAGCGACTTTTAACACTATGACGTCAGAATTGATTAATCAATCAGTGTTGATATTTCTAGTGGTTCCGTACATGGCATGCCAAGAAGTCGCCCATACAGACAGTTTCATTGGCTAATCCTTCACTTCAACCAGAACGTTAATATAATTTCTCTTCCAGATTCTAGTGGAGTAAAGACTAGTAAAACAAAATAGAATCAATGTTTTAATCAGGCTGCAGCAGATGTAGCCATCACATTTAGGAGAAATAACCAAGTTCATTGGATTCAGTGGGTCAAACTCTTATAAAACCCATCTTCAAAGCGAGGTCCGAGAGAATTTGTCAGATATTTTATCCCACTAAATAACCAGAAAATGCCACATAACGCCATCTTACATATTTAGATTCCTCCAAGGGTGCTTGGGTGGCATCAGCCGAATTCTGAATCTTGAATATGTTAATTTCCCAAAAGGGTGCCAGGGTGGCATCTAAATTACAAATATTGAAGATATATAATCCACCAGAAAACAATAGGTGGACTATATTTCCACGTTGAGGGTTAAAATACGATTTGGCAATAGGACTAAAATACAGTCGTATTACATGAATATGTGATTCTAGAGCCGGTGTGGTTTATTTCAAAGTTCCAAAAAACATAGCTATTGCTGCTTTTATACATGTAGATGTAACACCCAGGTTAACTTTTATAGCATTGTTTTCTATCTTTATGTTGTAAAATATTTGTATTTTATGTATTTCAGAAATAAAGTATATACTGTTTAAAGGGGAACAATTAAAATAAATCAACATGGTCTTACTATCAAAGGTAATTGTACAATTTCTTTTAAATTAGTCGAGATTTTATTGATTAAAAATGTTTGCTTCTTGTTTGAAAGACAAAAATCATACTGTGTGCATGAAAATAGCATAAAAGGTATTTTTTAGACAAAAATAATATTTTCAGTCAGTAGGCCTATGTCAATGTTCATTGAAAATTATGGTAATATATTACTGTCCTGTCACAGGACTCCTGTGTATGCCATCAAAATAGAATATTTCTTACCTTTTTGGTTTTCTCATACTTTCATCAGTACATGATAATACACCTTTCTTTCAAAGTCACAAACTTGATGGAATATGTTACTTCACATGGGTTATAAATGTTAGTCTTTTTGCGCAGTGGTTTCCACATCAGTCTTGAATGTATATTTATTGTGTATTATGATTTCATGCCAGCTATTAATATTTCTGAAAATGAACAAACAAATACAGACCCATGCTTTGAAGATGTTATAATGTCAAACAAATATTTTTTCTTTGTTTGCTTTTTTTGTACTTTATCATGGTATCAGAGATGAAATGTCTATGTGCAATCAACTTTCTAGACCATCGGACAGCTGAGATTTTGAATGGATTGGATCAACTGCATCCTGTCTGTGCATCGAGTCTCGCTCAACAGCGGCCTCGCTTCGTAGGCTTTATCACGTGATAGAACTTGAGAAGCGAGGCCGCTGATGAGCGAGACTCGATCACCCAGTTCCTATGCACATATAGAGTAATGATAGGTTTATAAAGGAACTGGGTGATACAGACTTCTTTTGACCTATTTTCGGATTACGTCCGGTCTCGGGAAGTTGATTGTCGATAAATGATAATAATAATCAAATAAAGTCACGTAAGCAATAAAAATCACATTAAGTGTTAAATCATGTTAGTATTCTAACATGATATCAGACGATTCATGGTAAATCAGTCAAAACAAAGATGGCGTCTGAAATACCTTCTTGTATTAAGCAGTGGTAAGAAGTTTTATTTTAATTTATTTTAATCCCTTCAAGTGCCTGTGGGGAGTAGTACGGAATGAGTACACTGGGTAACCGAGGATGGATCAACTGTGACATTATTATTTATTATTAAAATGGAGATCGCTCAATTACAAGATCACGACTGAGACTTTGATTATTATCAACACTCAGAATAAAGTAAATTGACTGGAATTTTCAATATATTAATTTATCATTATTTATTTTTGAACTACAGTATTATAGCAAGAAGGACCAGCTCTTTATCTTAGATAAAAAAATCTTTAAAAATGGGGGATGTTTTCTGAACCTTAGACAGTGTGATGTACAACATGGATGACCTATAACCTGTAATACATGTACAACATCCATTCTTATTAATTAACAGTCAAGTTTTGTGTTTACTCAACATATTCTATTATAATGTAAACAATGAATGTGTTAATTAGTAATGATACATGTAGGCTACTGTTATCTGCAAAAGTGTCTTCCCCTATACAGTAGAACTTGCTCTGGCGTGCACTCCTAATCAGCGGACACTTGCTTCAACGAGCACCAAAAAATCCCCCCAAGCGATTTTAAGTAATTTAACCTCTACTTTACACGCACCTGTTCAACGCTATAGTAGACTCCAGTGATGCACTTTTTTATCCATTAAGCGAGCACATTACAGTGAATCTTGGAGAATCATGTTCTCGCTTGAGTGAATGAGACTGAACTGTCAATAACCTTGACACGATTTACTCGCTTGGCTTGAACTGTCTTTCTAATTAAGAAGTTTACTCACACCCCAAGCTGATAACTTCAACCATTAATCAATATTGTATTGTTTATCAATATGTCTAATATAACTACGCCTCGTATAGTGCTTACACTCGAAAAATTTTGACACTTGAAGAACGTGTCAAAGTGATACAGTTATCAAATGAAGGTAAAAGTGGCCGAGTAATCGCTAATATAGTTGTGGTGGGAAATACTCAAATTCACGGCATTTTGAAAAGAAAGGCAGAAATTGTAGACAATTTTGAAAATAATTCATCACCTCGCAAGAAGCGCACGAAAAGGTCGACTGGCAATGAAGACATTAACGATTTGGTCTGAAAATTTATGCAATCTATATATATATTTATTTTTTTGTGGTTGGGGCAATATTGGATACCTCCAGTCAAAGAGCACCTCCATTAAGCAAGCATTTTTAAATTTCCCTTGGGTGATTGCTTAATGCAAGTTCTACTGTATTAGGTTACAATATTTGTTTATTAGGCTAAAGAGGTAGGCTGGGTTGCCAATTTAGTCAAGTGGCAGAGTTTCGATTCCCAGCTTGTATGTGATGAGGCGTAGAGTCACCTGTCCAACCTCATGTCCCCCATTTTCCTCCCACTGCCACTCACACCTACTCACAAGCAGTTTATATCATCTGTTAGTCCCAAAAATGATCTATAGTTTGTGTGTCTTTCTCTTATCACATTAAAGAACATGATCAACTTATCTCAAAGTTGTAACAAGTCATCCAGCCTGCAAACCTTTAGTAATTCTGTACTTGGCCTGAGAAATGGTACTGTTTTGTTTGAGTTAGTCAAAGGTTGCAAGTCGTTTCAAATTTAACACTGTCCTACAAGTTAACAACAAGAGACCCTGATTGGTGTCTAGGAAAGTTCAAATGGTACTATTATGCTTAGAATGCAGTTTCTATAAACATATCTTTAGATATTAGTCTCAGGTCACTAGTGTATTAAGTTCTAATTTGATCCCAAAGAAAAGTCAATAGAACTTTTCCTATTTACACAATAATATTGAAACACACTCAATCCAGAACGTCTCAATTCAGCATTGAATACTATTCAGTTAGAATATTGTTTGCTACTGTGCTGATAAAAAAAAGAATTGTTTCATCTATATACATCAATCGTTAAGTACCATGTATTCATATTTTCTGCGTTACAGTGGCTTTAGACACCCTAAACTAACTGTTATGTGTGCACACATAATCTTACCAAGATCGGGTCTGGCATCGATGATGTTAATCTGTACAGTTTTAACACAACCAGGGTATTGCATGCTTTATTGTAAACCAGTGTTAAATGGATTTATTAGCTTGACCTGTCCAGCATTGGTTGATTGAGAATAACTTGCAGGTTTTATATAGTCTTTGGTTCTGTCCTCTCCATGCAGGCACTGAGTTTTGTAGAGATAGTTTAGAAATCTGAGGACCTTTGTATATATAAGGGAAAAAATGTGCATAAAATCATACCATTCAAGAAGGAATTCAAAGAATGTTGGGAAAGTGCTAATTGCAGGAAAATAAGAATTTCTATATGCACAACTTTATAATAGCAAATGTATTTTCACCTAAATATTATTCTGCACTGTCCAAATATGTTATTCTGCACTGTCAAAATGTATTTTCTTTAATTAAAAAGGTTAGATTGGATATAATATTTACCTGTTATTCAGTTAGTTGTGGACAAACAGGAGACAGAGCTAGCAACATTCTCAGGTTGTATTTAACAGTATATGGTATAGTGGATTATCTAGAAGTTTTTATCTCTGGTATTTATGATAGGGTACTAATGTTTAATATATGTAAAGTCTACCGTAAATATACAAATGTTATAGTCAACAGTTGACGTGAGAATGTTCTGGGTTTTCTGGAAATAAGCCATTTGTAACTGGCAATATCGGGCACAGTTTCATGCTTTTTGTTGAGCACATATTTTGTCCGCTTAGGTGGTCTATTTCGGTTTGATTCCAAGGGTATGTTCGTCTAAAAAAAACGGGAAACCCTTCAGTCTGTTGCAGTCTGTCTCTCTTCTCCCCCTCTCTTAACTAAACCAGGACTAAAATGTAAGACACCGGACATCTCAAATTTGCAAATTGTCATTCAGATGGGATCAAATTACATGTACATGTAGATTTAGTATATGTACAGTGCAATTCATGCAGTTTATGACACACTAAGCCAGACTTGAAATTCTAAATGTGATCTAGGACATAAAACCTTGGGTAAACTTTAGTAAAAAGTAATGCTGCCACTGTTTGGAGCATAACATGCCCTTTTGACATTTCAATTTCATTCTAAAAAGATGTATTTAAATGGATCTTTCTTTTAGAAAAAAAAAAGATTCTTAGTCTTGTCTTAAGTAAAACTTTGTTTCTTTCTTTTAGAAAAAGAAAAGATTCTTAGTCTTGTCTTCAGTAAAACTTTGTTTAGTGAAATCAATGGAAGAATTGTCGTACAAGGTTGAAATCAAATTTGTATAAAAGGCAAAACTAGTTGACTTAAAACATTGCAGGAAGAAAAGTAAAGACCACCGTAATCATTCATCAGTTCAAAACCCGTAACTTGCATCTTACAATACTAGATTGAATATTGATTGATGTCTAGATTATACCAGTCTTGTAAATAGAATAGTCATTCTATCATATTTGTATTTAAGTCTGGATAATTTTGACCACAAATAGAAAATTTGAAGTTGGGGTAGCCTACTGGGATATGTTTTTGAAGTATTTTCTGTTGTGTTAAAACTTTGAAAAACACATCAGAATGTTTGCTGAACAATTATTATCTTGTTTGTGGGAAGTACTTTTTAATATGGACTATCTGACCAAACTGTCGCTCTGAATGACCTAATATGGTATGGTATTTTTTTTGCTCTGTGCATCAAATAGTAATTTCATTCTCTGTGTGTTTCCTATCATATTGTGTTATTGTTCCAAACAAGTTTTAGAAATCTGGAGTTTTTAATGAACAAGTTGGAAGAGTGTTAAAAATGTTAACTAGACCACACTGGCATTCATAAGATTTGAGTAATTTGTATTAAAGTTTTAGTTTTAGGAAAGGTGGGTAGACTTTCTAAAGAGATGAGTGATTAACCTAAAATGGTGTTGTGAGGTCACTTTGTAAAATATTTGTTGATTAGAAGTAAACCTGTGATATTCGACCTGGTAATACATGTATTACAAATTAACTGGATATCAAAAGGCCTGTTATCTGAGCAAGTCATGGTTTGCTCCGTAACAAGGACTAGGGTCACTTTTCTAACATCAGTGTGTTTCGGAATACTCTGGCACATTTCTAAAGGCATCTGCAGGCATCTTGCACATTTCTAAAGGCATCTGTGGGCAAGCCAATTATTGAAATAAAATATAAATTGAGCTAGTCTCAAAAGAATATAGGTTGTATTCTGTCCCTCCTAAAATGATTTTAGTCAAAATAAAATACTAAATACCAGTTGTGATGAACTTTTGTTAGTTTGTTTACTAATTTTGACTTAACTTGTTAACAGTGGAACATGGAAATAGTTATATCTCAACATTGGCTGCATCTGTGAACACCTAAAAGTTTATATGTAGACAAATACCCTTTTACAAAACAAATCTATGCATTAAACACGATTTAATTGACCAATTTTTTAAAGCTAAATCAAGATGTCATTTTAAATTGATTTTTTTTCCTAAATGTTTGGTTCAATTTTCCCAACCGTTGGATAAGAAAGATGTAGAATGTTTACAGTACAGTATGTATGATATGATGTACATAAGCTTATTTACAATGATATATCAGTTTACTACCTATACTCTCTACCAGGTCAACTCCTATCCAGCATATCTGTCATATCTATATACCTGGACAGCCATTTTCTCTAAAACTAATGTGGAAATATGTTCAAAAATATTCTACCTCGTAAGTCCAGGTACAAAGGTATCTTAAGAAAAGTGAGTATTTTTTTAATCTGCCAGTCGACATGTTAACTTATGAATATTTAAAATTTGAATTTTAAGGCGTGTCTGCTAATACCAGGTCCAGACATTTTAAAAAAAGTGCTAAGGGTTATTCTCCATGATTTTTTGTTTTCATTCAGACAACTCATACATGTGCAGTTAAAATTGTTTGATTTTATATTTATTTCTGTCATTCTTAAATGTTTATAAGTATAATATTTCATGTTTTATTATTTATTATACTATACCAGGGTTTCCACTTCAAAATTTTCACTACCGGTCATTATTGATAACGCACAAAAACTTTGCAAAGTAAATTCATATTTCATATTTTTTATTCATGGCAGGGTATTTTGAATTCACTTGTCTATACCACTTTGTCAGCATGGGGTACAGTATACATCAGTTCATCAATTGAATAAGTAGAAACTTTAAAATCATTAAGTTGTATAATGTGACCTGACCTCTATTGTCAGTAATCATTTGATCTAATTCTGCTGAGACGTTTTCAGGATTTGAACCAAAATTTGAAAGATATTGATCTTGGGTTGTGTTTATTCAGATTTGTTAAAATAGTTTGGTGTCCCGAGTCATGGGATAGGAAATGGTTTTACATACCGGTATTCAATTTGCCTAAAAGTAGTAAAACCTTAAGCACATAATTTTCAACACATATTTCTGGAAGTGGAATATTATTCTTCATCCTTAAAGTGAAAGAAACCTTTTTTTTAGAAGACTTACGGCGTAAGTCAGTGGCAATAATCTTTTTTTTTGAAGATGTGAATACACAGAGTATTATTTTTTATTTCTTATCTTTTCAGGGTGACCATGTTTGGTTGGAACCAGAAACCCGGGGCGAATTTAGTGTCGCCCTTGGTGCGAAAGTTCAGTTCTCCGAATCTGGCCGAATTAAGGTCATCGACGATGATGGACACGAACATTGGATCGAAGGCAAAATACAAATTAAACACATGCACCCAACCTCTGTAGATGGCATGGAAGATATGATTGGTTTAGGAGATTTAAATGAAGCTGGAATTTTACGAAATCTTTTTATACGTTATATGGACAACCTTATATATGTAAGTACATAACAGGCACATATATATAAAGTAGATAAAGTACAAGTTCTTCTTTGTTTACAGTAGATAAATGCATAAATATTGAAAATACCATACATTCTTAGAATAATACATTTCCATGACAGTGTATGTAATTCTATAAAACCTTGAACAATTCATACTAGATATGTTACATTCCGTAAAGTTCTCTAATCGAAAGAATAGTCAAACATTCTGACATCTCCAGATCTTGGATAACCTTTTGTGAGGATGACAAACAGTAGACTTTGAAACTCTTTCTTAGAATTTCTTTGAAACTTAACATCTATTCATAAATCATTGATTAATCTGTTTATTTGAAAGTAAAACTAAATTTATGG
The DNA here is from genome assembly GCA_036850965.1 of Patella caerulea. Taxonomy (NCBI): domain Eukaryota; kingdom Metazoa; phylum Mollusca; class Gastropoda; family Patellidae; genus Patella; species Patella caerulea. Next base: position 38,337,971 of record JAZGQO010000001.1, on the reverse strand, counting down.
TGAAAATTATTGTAATTGATTTTGAAAAAGATCATATCCCAAATCAATCGGATTAAAATATGGGTCTATATTTCGTTTTTTTTATACTTTCGATGGCCTACACTACATGAAGATCTGGCTGGAAAGACGTGCCAGGGGTCGTATGAGTGACTTCAGGCATTGATTAATCAATCAGCATTGATTTTTCTAGTGGTTTACTCACAGACTGTTTCATCCCTCACTTCAACCAGAATGCAGATTATTATGCATACAGTCCTATGTCAACACACCTAGTTTAACTGACTAAAATGTGTCAGATCAAGTCAAATGGAAAAGATCACCTGAATGATATTACTTGATCTGTAAAGCAGAGGACATCTGTTTGTTTAAAGGTAATATGACGTTCAACAGGTTTTTTTATTTATTTAATCTTTCATTTTTGTAGACATACACAGGATCTATTTTAGTAGCTGTTAATCCTTATGAAGTGCTGCCAATCTACAATGCTGAACAAATAACTCTATATCGTGATCGGAAGATAGGGGAGTTACCTCCCCATATATTTGCCATAGCAGACAACTCATACCACAACATGAAGAGATATCAACATGACCAATGTGTTATTATAAGGTTAGTCATGTCTTTTTACAATCTAATTTTTTCAGTTTAGTTTAGTTCAGTTTATTCTGTTATGGTTAAGAAAAGCATGTTATGGGTTTATGATTACAGAATACATGTAATACCTTTGATAATGATTGTACAGCCAATGAAGTATCTCGACAATCAAAGCCTTTGAAATATTTGGCACTGGCTTTGATTGGTAGGTTGATCACTGTTAAAATGTCATGAGTTTTCATCTGGATTTTTCAGTTTTCTTTAACTTTCTAATCCCTTACAAGTGAATTATTGAAATGCTATATCACTTGTTATTTATGAAATGACCTGGTTTGTGTTGAGTTGATGAAAAATCATTTGAGTTTGAAAATTTGTGTGAGCTCTACTTTACTGTAGTAAGTGTAGCACTGTAAATGAACTGATAATGCACAGAATCCTTGCTTCAGAATACGGATATTTATTTCCCTTCAAGAAATCTTTACTAAATAAAGAATATATGATTATATTTGTTTCTTTCAGTGGTGAATCGGGCGCAGGAAAAACAGAATCCACAAAACTTATTCTACAGTTTCTGGCAGCTATTAGTGGTCAACATTCATGGATTGAACAACAGATTCTAGAGGCTAATCCTATCATGGAGGGTAAGTTGATAGACAAGATTAAAGAACAATTTTGATATCTGGGTTCAAGTATGCAAATCTATTGTCCAAATGTGGTGAAACAACCTCACACAATGACTAGGGCAATGATATGTAAGGATTTAAACATTAGCCTGTCTCCAGTGGCAAGTTTTCATTACAAAATTTCGTTTACATCATATCTTCTTTTTTTTAAATATGGTATAGTGGCTATATATGAATAATTTTATATCTTTTTTTTTCAGCTTTTGGAAACGCCAAGACGATACGAAACGATAATTCCAGTAGATTTGGAAAGTATATTGACATCCATTTTACGGATAAAGGTGTTATAGAGGGTGCTAAGATAGAACAGTATTTATTAGAGAAATCACGTATAGTTAGTCAGGCTAAGGACGAGAGAAACTATCATATTTTTTATTGTATGTTGATGGGAATGACTAGAGAAGATAAAAATAAACTGGAGTTAACAGAAGCTAAGGATTATTTTTACCTCATACAGGTCAGTATGGTGTGGATTATTATTAACTTGTTACCGTTTTTGATTCAGATTATTTGTGATCAATTTAAACTTTAATGTTGACATTTTGATGGTACTATGGGCAGGGTGTTGGATGGCTGAATGGTTAGCACATGGGCACTGTATCATAAAGTATGTCATTGAGTCAGCTTGCGTAGTTTCGAATCCCCAGTTGTAGCTTCGCCTGTCCATCAAACCTCGTGTGGGGTTTCTCCGAGTCCTCTGGTTTCCTCCTGCTGCTAAAGACCCCTATGCACAAGTGATTTATTGAAATAAAATTAAACCATATGTTAGTCCCGAAATGACCTAGTTTGTGTCAAGTGGACAGTAAACCTCATTTCACTCTCTCGATACGGACTGTAGCATCATCTGGGGTATTTATACTCCTATTGCCTTTTAACTACAGCAGAATAACAACTATTTTCTCATCCAAACAACACTAAAATAAGAAATTTTCATTAAATGATCGAAGTGTATGCATAACCTCATTTCTAAACCAGAAATGTGAAATGTTTGCTCTCAAATTATATTGTTTAATTGTGATGGCTAGGGTTTGGTGATATTATGGTATTTCACTATATCGTGATAAAATAATATCAGACTTATTTCCAAATATTTAAAAACTGGTATATTGTGATAACCAAAATTATCGCGACATGATTATTATCATACGATGTCGGAAAGGCAATGCGAGAGGTAAAGATGGATGCAAGGATGTAAAAGGGGAAGACTTATTTAGCAAGAGCAAGGTCAAGGCTGAATAGTATTTACCTCTGTTGCAACTGTCACTGTCTTTAGAACCTTTCCAGTTATGTTTTTAAACTTAAAAGTTATTAATTTTTTGCTTAGACTAACTTGTATGACATTCTGTTGATAGAATTGAATTCATCGGTAAACATAGCATTAAGTAGGCTACCAGCTGGTCTAAGGTAAATCTCCATCATGGCATCTACTAACATTAGCAACAATAATTTAACATCAAAGCGATGCTTTTCGGCCCAAGTATTCAAAAGACTCACATATTGTGACATATGAATTATCTCAAGGGTTATATAATAACTCTTCAAGATCCTTGTGTAGTAAAGACAAGTAAAATGAAATTTTGAACTATAAAAAATGTTTTAATCAGATTGATAAGATGCAAAGGATTCCTAGTCCTAGATAGTTGGAAGCTACAGCTATAATGTTCTTGTTCAATTCATTTTGTTTGGTTTGCAAGTTTATAGGTGCGTGAACAAAATGCTTCATTTGGTTTCCATACATTGTTTCCAGTCAAATTAATATCCTTTAAAGGGTCAGTATGAAATTCTGTAATAGACATATTTCGACAATTGATTAAGACTTTTTTTTTTTATTAATTTCGGACAACAGATTCACAAGATTTATCAGTCATTTGCTTCTAAACATGGATTATTAATAGATTCAGATTAACACTGCCCGCCACTAGGCTGTCCACTTGCCAATTAGAGAGATAACTCTGATTTACTATGGTGTATAGAATGTCATATAGCATACACAAAAAACAATAGAAAATAAATATTTTGTGTGCTTATTGAAAATAGTAACAAAAACAATTGGATTAGGATAAATGAATGATTAGGGATATCCATTATTTGATTACAGGTGAGGTAATAAACAAAATGTTATTTTCATTTTTGTTGTTGGCCATAAGAATACATTTTCTGTCATTTGAACAAATCTATAAAGTGTTTACCCCAACTCTCACTCCATTGACAAACTACAGATTTGTGATCTTAAAATTGATTTACCAAGTTTGATCAAAATTACAAATCTGCTATTTCATAACCATAATATTATATGTTTCGGTTTTAAATACAGCCAAAACAACTTTTCTTTCAGGGTAAAAGTATAACATGTGAAGGGAGAGATGATACAAAAGAATTTGCTGACATCCGATCAGCCATGAAAGTTTTAATGTTTAAAGATGATGAAATCTGGGAAATCCTTAAAATTCTTGCCACCCTTCTCCATATTGGAAATATACAGTATAATGGTAAGTATTCCAGCTGTCTTTCTACTTGAAAATATTTACTAGGTGAGGAAATCATACAAAAATTCATATTTAATCCTAGGACTAGCCAACAAGGGGATTTTCCTAGTGTACTCCTATTGTTTTAGTAATGCGATTTGACTGACATAATGTATTTATTGCAGCTATTGAATTAGATCATCTAGAAGCTACAGAGATTCAAGACATCAGTCATATAAACAGTGCTGCTAGATTATTACAGGTCAGTTATTAATTACTTGAAAAGTCCAATGATCTTGTGTTGATTTTGTATGATTATTTGTGACATTATGACACTAGATAAATGCCTTCATGTTTCGGTTTTATAACAATGCAGATATTTCAAATCGATTATAAAAAAACAACCTACATCAGAATCTTTCGGGGGGATTCTTATTTCAGAATGACTCTTGTATTGGGCATTGTTTCATTTCTTTGCAGGTTGATGCTCAATCATTGGTTGATTCATTGACAACCAAAACTATCTTCACAAGTGGAGAAACGGTAACATCCACAATGGGTCTAGCTGCATCATTAGATGTCCGTGATGCCTTTGTTAAGGGTATCTATGGTAGAATGTTCATCTGGATTGTAGAGAAGATAAATGCTGCCATCTTTAAACCAATGAGTGCATCTACACACTATAGAAAGTCCATTGGTGTTCTTGATATTTTTGGATTCGAAAATTTTGACAAAAACAGGTATGTAAGAAATTTTATGTTTTTGATTCGGTACGGTACTAACCAGAAAGAAGCTTGCAATCTTAATTCTTAAGGTGTATAGAAAATCATACAGTTAAGTAATGTGAAGAGCTACTTTAGATGATTCCAATACATCTGTAATGATTATTGCAATCTATATTTCTCAAGACATCAGCCATTATTTTTCAAATAATGCATCCAATTGCGTACTGTTAATGCATCAATTGACCTTTTTAGGTTACTGAATATAAGCATATCCATTGAAGTGAGGCATATTGATACATTGAAATAACATTTACATCATGTGATGTCACAGGGCAAGTTGTCCAACCATTGTGATTTTATGCTGAAGTTCAGTTTATCATTGTGTCCATCAAACCATGCAGAGATGGTAGAAATTTTATGATAGATGGGTTTAAACATTTTATCAATATAATGGTAAATTTCTTCCTTTCATCTTCAAACTCAAACTCCCAAAGATTCTTCTTCGTGCAGGCCTCGATTTTTCATGCGATCAGAATGACTAAGCACATTTGGCTTGTCTGTCCATTAACCAACACCTCTGACAAGTGAAAACTGGACTTGAAATTCAAATTAATATATATTTTATTTCTACTTTTTCAGTTTTGAACAATTATGTATTAATTATGCTAATGAGAATCTACAACAGTTCTTTGTGAGGCACATATTTAAGTTAGAACAGGTATGTCAACTTAACCAAATTTTAGTTTCGTTGTCGACTTAAAACAAAATTTTTACAGATGGTCATACTGTAAAAAAAGTTATGAAAACCATAAAATCCAATGAAATTGAAAATTTTATTTTGACAATGATGATAGAAATGAAGTGAAATGAAATGGGGTTTGTACTGTTCTGCTCTGCATGGGCTGATGAAGACAGGTATATGGCATACAGTGTGCTATGAGGGGAAATTTTGTATGGAGAGTGGTGTTACGACCTACCATACTCTTATATCGAATTCCAGCTGCCAAGGGATCTTTTTTTTTCGTGTACAGGGGACCGATCTTGTCAGTGGCTCCCCATGATGATAGACATCTAGTATATAAAAATGATAATGAGTACTAAATGTACACGGTCATACCAGGTGTGACAGTTTTTTAATTATTTATATTTTACAGCAAGAATATAATTTAGAAGGTATCAATTGGCAACATATTGAATTCGTAGATAATCAGGATGCTTTAGATATGATTGCTGTCAAACCAATGAATATTATGGCATTAGTTGACGAAGAAAGTAAATTCCCTAAGGTAAGTTTGCATAATTTTTGATCTGAAGAAACATATATAGCATTTTTCCAAAATATTCAATCATGGCTGTTCTCTTCCACTGCTGGGACTTATTTGCAAAAATCAAAGATTTTAACAAACTAGAGAATATTGGCAGAAATATAAAACATTAAAATATGTCTTTAACTTATTATAGCAAGAATGGTCAGCTCTTTATCAGAATCTTATATAATGCATCTTTAACAGATTAAGTTAATATTGGACACTGAAAACTTTTGTTTTTATCTTGTTTTTCTCCATATAGCTAAACTGTTAAAATTAGTGGGTGATATTGTACTGAAAATAAATGGTTATATTTTAGTCTTAGAATGATCATTTTAGTTGCAAAGTTAACTTCAATAATGAGTATTTGCATTTCATATATTATTTTTTTTTACAGGGAACAGATACGACCATGTTGAATAAATTACATCAACACCATTCAGACAATCAGAATTATTTGAAACCAAAATCATCTCATGTCACATCTTTTGGTCTTAATCATTTTGCTGGTGTGGTTTTCTACGATGCTAAAAGTTTGTACTTGTTTTATTTTGACAATGTTTTGATATTTGCTCATGTCTGTCCATCTAGAAAATTACTTCTAGTGATAGATTAGTGTTGATTAAAGCGTATTGCTGTGTTGTTCACACTCTGGATACCAGCCATTATTACAGTACATGACGGTTATCTAAAAAACTTGTTTACATTAGAAGAAAAAAAAGAGAAAAGAATCAGGAGATGCTGTCTTATTAAAGACTGGAGGACAAAGTTGTTGGTGTGTGTATTGTACCTTGCCTGGCAAGCTATGTTTTATAAGTGTACTTTGGCCATCTATTTTCCAGGGTTGACTCACACATTTAACTCTAGGTAACTTTTTGTTATGTGATTTCAGGATTTTTGGAGAAGAATCGTGATACATTTAGTCCAGATTTGGTTAATCTTATTAATAATTCCAAAAGTAAATTTATTAATAGATTATTTAATGAAGATATGTCCATGGTAAGTTTCAGAACAATGACCTAATGAGAATAATTCTTGTTCGAGTCCATGAAGGAAATTTAATGATATTGTCACATTTTGTTTTTGTAAGTTGATGAAATGGGTTGTTAGCCTGACTATGTTAAATGAGGAAAAGATCATAATTAAACTCTTTGAAATGAATCCAGCATTCCATTTGCTCCATCACATGGCTTCTGTATATGATGGCATTATGATATGTTTTTTTTATATAAAAAGTAATAATACGAATACATTGCAAATAAATATAAAAACTTAATTAACCAATTGAATCTTGTGCAAAGTGCAGACATCATTTATTAAAGACATAGACGGTGGAAAACCTTGCCAATGTGGAACAATCCATAAATTGCTGTATTCACATGATATAATTCTGTCTTATTTCAAGAGGGAAATCTTATCTCTACAATATTCTTGTGTCCTGTATTTTATATATGAAGATGAATTTGATAGGAAGGAGAAATGTGATAAATTGCTAATGATGTATTTTTTAATAACTAATATCTATTTTTCAGGGTACAGACACTAGGAAAAAATCTCCCACGTTAGCAGCTCAGTTCAAGAGATCTCTTGATGCATTGATGAAAACGCTCAGCAGCTGTCAACCATTTTTCGTTAGATGCATTAAACCTAATGAGTTTAAAAAACCTAAGGTAAAAAGATCTTATACTTTAATACCAGGAAGAGATCGGATGGTTTAACCTCTGGATGCCTGAATAGTTAGTGCATGTACGCTGTTTCATAAGGTCTTGTCATTTAGTCAACTGGCATGGTTTCAATTTCCTGATGTATTTGACAAGGAATTGTTGTGCCTAAATGACCTGGTTTGTGTCCAGTGGAGGTGAAACCCCATTTCTTTCCTTCTCTCTCTTACAGTGTCATTCCTTTTATGTCTAAATTAAAAACATTTTCTTATTTTTCAGATATTTGATAGAGAATTGTGCTGTAAACAACTGAGATATTCTGGTATGATGGAGACCATTAGAATTCGACGGGCTGGATATCCAATCAGACACACATTTAATGAATTTGTGGACCGTTATAGATTGTTGTGCATTGGAATTGGCCCTGCCCATAAAGAAGATTGTCGAGCAGCTTCGTTGAAGATTTGTCAAGCTGTTCTAAAGAATACAGATTACCAACTGGGAAAGACTAAAGTCTTCTTAAAGGTTTGTAATTGTTTTTTTTATGCATTTATATTTATGGTAATACAAGGCAAGTAATTGTATCCAGTAGAAGCCTGAATGGTTTGATTCTTTATTTGTCTTTGATTATCTAGTGCTAATATGGTTTCCATGATGTAAGACCCAAAGTACAAATCATTTAATTTAATAAAGATGCTATATGTGATATCGTTATGGTAACTGTTTACAAATAAAACCTCGTCCTAATGCTATTTTATCTCTAAATAAATCTTTTGAAACAAAAAGCTTGATATTATTAAGATCAAACCTTTCAGAAAAATATCATATTCTGTTTAAAAACTTATTTTTCTACAGGATGCTCAAGATGCTTATTTGGAACAGCAGAGAGAGGTGATGTTGGCCAACAAGATCCTTATAATACAAAAGACTGTACGTAGTTGGCACTGTCGTCGTCGCTTCCTCAAGATGCGTAAAAACATCATTACTATCCAATCAGCATGGAGGTGTTTTGCTGAACGAAGAAGATTTATTAGGGTTAGTACACTTAAACTGATTGGACAGTATTATTCAGATGACTTAATTATTTGTTAAAATGACTAGGCTTCTTTGATTAGGGTAAAAATAAAAGGGTGAATTTAATTAAAATTTGATTTAATATGCATTTTGAAGTGGGTATTAGAATTTTAGGTCGACAGATAGAGCCAATGTTGAGGTATAGATGAATTTTTGTTCTACATTTTGAACCATAAAACTGAAACTATTTTCCAAAAAGCTTTTTGGCAGTAAATTGTCTTTTGTTAGACAAACTATTGATTATCACAACACATTCATGCAGCAACCTCAACAGAATCGACTTAACTGTGTATTGAAATTAATATGACTAGCGGCATGTCAATCTTCTAAGATAAGATAACAGAAAATGGCATCATTATTTTATTTTTGTCCATGACAGATTTCTTTTGTGTTATTGAAATTAATGTATTTAGCTATAATATGTTGCATATTAAATTCTTGTTTTAAACTAGATGGTTGTTGAGTTATGTTGTGGTATATGAATACTAATATATTATATAACATTACAGATGCGGCAAGGTTACATGCGTCTACAGGCATTATGTAGATCTAGAATCTTAACAATGAGATACAATGTTCTACGTAACATCATTATGAACTTCCAGGTGAGAACGGTTGACATTTATCAGTATGAAGCACTATTTATGTGAAAAGAAGGATTGGTTCTTTTCCTGTGGTCCAAATAATAAAAATGAAATAAAATAAAATGAGGTTTAACATCCTACTGTTCTGCTCTTAAACTGGGCTAATGAAGACGGGCATATGCCATACGGTGTGCTGTCAAATTAGTATTGGAAGCATTTAGTTTGTCTGTTTGCATTTGACAAAAATGCATATTCATAATGTATATCCAAGAAAAGGGAATAGAAAGGCTGTGGTCTAAGCAAATTTCTAGTCCTTTGCATTACGTTGTATTCAATCCTTACAACATTCTTACCTGTATTCCAGTCAAAATTGCTATAATAACCTCTAAGTAGAGATTATGTCTTGAAATTTAGTTTTATGTTGGGAAACTAGTAATGAAATATGTCATATCATATAGTGGTCTCAGAGTCAGGCAAGCCTGACGAAAGATAGTAAAATTATATTGCATATAATATATGTAACCATAGAATAAAAAAAAAATAATAGCATCTTTTAGATTTCAAGTCAAAGGCTGATTCCCAATTAACATGTCATCATCAGCATTTATCCTCCTTTTTTTGTGTTATCAGAGATATGCTCGAGGCCATCTGGTACGACAATGGGTACAGAAACGTGTAGTTGCTGTGGTTAAGATTCAGTCATCAGTTAGAACATTGATTGCTGTAAAGAAATACAACAGAATGAAGATTGAGGTATACATTTTTTTTTTTAATTTTGACAGGAATTCTTGCAAACATATTACTTTTATACATAATTTCTTCTATCTGGATATCTATCTGTATAAAATGAAATCCTATCGATTTTCAAGATCTCAATATTTTATTTTACTTTAAAAAAATATTCCATTCTTCACCGTACTAATAACTGGCTTTGACCTTTCACCAGCACAAACTAGTCACTTGTGGTCTGTAATTTTTTTTATTATATCATATTTTTATTTACAATAAATGCTCAAGTTGTACTGAATGATCTAATTGGAAGGAAATTGCGCAGCTGTTAGTGGGTTAGATCTGTAACAACAGTTTCATGTTCAATCCTTACATGAAATCCGTAAGCCATGATTAGATCTGCTTTAAATACTGAGTTTAGTTTTATCTGAAAGTATATTTCTAAAGACAACGAATCTAATATTCCACAGTTTTCAATACCCATAAATGGAATTCTCAGTCTATGTTGAACTACTGGCATTACATTTTATTCTAGTCATGTAAAGATAAAATTTATATATTCTGAACAGTTGAAGAAGCGACTTGAGGCTGAACATCTGCGACAAGAAGAAGAAAAGCTTCTTAGGAAGAAGATGAACACTAAGACCGCAAAAGAAGAAGCTGAAAGACATCACCTGGAACGTCTAGCTGAGATTGAAAAAGAGGTTATCCAAGAAGAACAGCTGGAAAGAAAAAAAGCTCAATATAAAAATAAACAAATTGAAGATGCTGAGAGAAATCGAAATGAAGATGTGGAAGATGTGGTAAGATAATTTTAGAATTTGCAATTATGCCACTTAAAAACCCATTAGAAACAATAATGCTAATGTGATCAAGACTTATTCCTTTTGATACTTCCAATACTCTGATTTATCACCGTGCTGTATTTGGTTTTAAATTAAGATTCAAGTGTGATATATTACATTTTATAACCTTTGTTTTCAAATTTAAGGATCTAAACCTCTGTGATTTACGACAATATTGAATAAAGGGGATCTGATATGTTATTTCAATTAGTTATATGAATAATGCGGAGTGGAACACAGAATTAGTGATAGCTCAGCAATGATTTAATCTGTAGATGTAAAATTGATAAAACTTTTATTTTAGTAAAACTGCACAATTGATATGAATATATTTTTTGTAGATTACAGATCTGTTTGGATTTGTGGGAAGTGCAGGAGATGTGGGGACAGTCGATTTCTCAACCAATCAGGCCTATGCTGTAAGTAAATAATTATAGTTCCACATTTTAAGGTAATAAATTATAATTCGGCATTTTATCTTTGATTTTATATTTAAAAGAATTGGTGAGTGCCAATTTCTGAAAGACTTATTAAGAATTCTATTTTTCCGTTGACTTAAAGCAAACTGTTGTCATCTAATTAAAATTCTATGTTTTAGTCTTATTTTTCAAGAGATGAACATCCAAACTATTTGTAGAATTAAAATAATGCTAAAATTCATATAAATAACCTTTTTTTGTTATCTTTTGTCTATGTATTGTATAAACAAATAGTTATTAAACTTTTGCCATATTGACTGGCAACTCTCGTTTTTCAGGATATTGGCGATAGGAAAGGACCTGAGATTGCAGAAGATGGGGATAGACTAATGGGGTTTGATGAAGATGATGATTTGGAGGAAATTAAAGAACACAAGTTTGGAAAATTTGCGGCCACATATTTCCAGGCAAATTCATCTCATTATTTCAGCCGTAAAGCTCTACGACAACCTCTGTTACCACTTCGTAATGAAGGTGATCAGTTGGTAAGTATTAACCCTTTGAAACCGTTATCCCTATCAATCGTGAATTTCTATAAACAAGTATATACCGTAACCCCGATAAGCGGGATTCAAGGTATGTTGTCATATCTATTTTAAAAACGCTAAATATAACGACCAATCAGGGATAAGATTTGGCTAGGTATGCTGGGATAGCCTAACAAAGATGTCAGCCCCCATGAATTCACGCGGAATTCATTTTGAGGTTCTTTGTTTCTGATAAAAAGAAGTGAATTTCTACCTGTGAAAATTGAACCTAGCGGTAGCAGCAGTAACAGAAAGTGGTCGTTCTATTCAGTTACAGAAGTGGCTAATTTATTACACGATAGTGACTCAGACGAACAAAATATTGACGAAGATTATCCTTCAGATGATATTTCATCCGAAGAAGAATTTAACAATGAAGATTTAGATCAACATTCAAATAGGTCTGAAGATATTGACCTAGGTATTGATGAAACGTGTGATGCAAATGTCACGCCCACTACAAAACGCAAGAAAGGCATGCCTAGGGCAAAGTCTACATTTGATGAATTAGAAAATGGGTGGGGTGATGTTTACACTCCAGTAGACACTACATTCAACTACAATAATATGATGAACCTTGGACCAAAACTCCCACCAGATTTTGACAATAACAAAAGTCCAAACGACTATTTTTCACTATTTGTTACTGATGATTTTGGGGATTTACTTTGTACTGAAACAAACCGAAGGGCACAACAAGAAAAGATAAAAGAAACCTAATGGTTATTACTGTAAAAATTTTAAACCTGTGACAGTGGCGGAGATGAAGGCTTTTATTGGACTTCAAATAGAAAATACAGTCTCTAAGGCACGTTATACCGACTACTGGGCTGGTCGAGGCAAAAACTTTTTATCCCATACTCCGGGATTTCGTGATGTTATGGATAGGGATCGGTTTCTTTCAATTTGGACTTACTTACATATAGTCAATGAGGAAGATCCAGGCCTTGATAAAACGGACAAGATATACAAAACTCGCCCATTCCTCGACATGCTTCTCCCTCGATTCCGATCTTTTTACAAATCTTCTCAACATCTCAGCCTCGATGAAGGAATGATACCGACAAAGAACCGTTTATTCATCAAGCAATATATAAAGGACAAACCTGTAAAATGGGGGATAAAATCTTTGTAAATCTGAAACAGGATATATTATGCATGCAGAAATTTACGCTGGCAAATGTAATGATGTAATGGTCCCAGAACTCGGAGCTGTAGGCAACATTGTCGTGCGCCTCCTTCGCTATAGTGAATGTGCTGATAAAAAACACATTGTATTCATGGATCGCTTCTATAATTCCATAACTTTATTCCACTACCTTCATACAAAAATGAACACATTAGCAGTAGGTACGCTATTATCAAGTAGAAAATTCTTCCCACCAGATTTGAAAAAAGTAACAAAATTAAAGAACAGAGGTGACCACGTTTACCAGAGTCAAGGCAATTTGTCTTGTGTCCTATGGCAAGACCGTAAGGCAATTCTTTTTGTATCAAGTTGTCATGACCCCACTGTCACAGGCACAGTAAACCGAAGAAACAAAGATGGAACTGTATCAACAATTGCATTTCCACAACTTGTGTCCGATTATAACTCGTATATGGGAGGTTGTGATCTCAATGATCAACTCACTCGACTTCAAAAATCAAGACTACACTACCGCTGGCCTCGTAGGCTTATGATAAAGTTTATGATGTGGGCTATATTCAATTCCTATATTCTCATGAAAGCCAGCAGTACTCAAAAGTTCAGAGTATTCCGAGAATTTATAGACAATATATGCCTGTCATTAGTTGGAGACTATAGGTCCAGTGTTCAGCGACATGAATCCCAAGAACAAATCTTCCCAGAAAGGATGATGGTTAAGTGGTTGGGTAGTAGCTCTTCTAAATAGATTTTTTTTTTTGTGACACTCTACAGGTCACAATTTTATAAAACATTGGCAACTGTAGTATATTGGTTTATAAATTCCAATTTTTGTGTCACAGTTTATGTAAGAAAGTGTAAATATTAAACAACACAGTAATTTTAAAATATTAAAGGGGAAGGCCCGGTTTTTACAGGGTCTCCAAAAAATATTTAGTATGCAAGTTAATACTGAAATGTGAAGAAAGGGTCTATATTTGTTTTGGTGAAGCATCTAATTTGCTTTCTGTTTACAGGCTGCCTTGGCCGTTTGGATTGTGATATTGAGATTTATGGGTGATTTGCCTGAACCTAAATACCACACTACGATGGCAGAAAACATTCGGGTAAATTTTAATATTAATATAAGATGTGAAGAGTCTGACAAAATATATCCTGCTATAGCCTTGTGATGTGGCTTGGAATTAATTTTACAGAAAAGGATTTAAACCCCATTTTATTTTGGAATTAATTTTTCATTATACATTGCATTATATTTGTTAATTTGTTTGTGTGTTAAAGATTTCTAAATAAATACTAGGCCACTAGAATATTATGTGAGGGCTATGTAATGACCTTCACTAAAGTATTTCAAATAACTTTCTTATCGAACTGTGTATGAATTAAAAGAAAACACATCAAATACTTACAAAATATTTACAAAAAATTTGTCCAAAAAAAAACCCATAGCAAATATATGATTTTATTAATCTGGTTGAAAAATACTTGGATCTACTTGCCTATATCATGTTCTACTTTTTTTCTGTAGAATTTCATTGTGAAAATGATTGTTTTTTTGTGATTATTTTCTGCAGGATAACACCCCAGTGATGTCTAAAATCTACTCAACTTTGGGAAGAAAATTCAATAAAAAAGATCTGGAGGAAGCCATGAGAATGGGAGAGGAAATGGTAAATTGAATTTCTGAATCTGCGATAAGTAAAACATTCTCAAATATATCTAAGTGTTCTGAAATTGAAAACTTGATAAAAGCAGGAATATTGCATGACAAATTATGAGAGAACTGAATATCAAGATCGATTCACTGTAGCTGAAACATGTTTTAAGTTATGATTTCACTCCTACCACACTTGTTATCAAAACAGAATTGTATGTCGGGACACCATGGTTATAAAAAAAAGACTATAAGTCAACTGCTAATAAGTGGCTTACAATCTGGTTTATTTAAAAAAGTGTAGGTAAGGCAGCACAAAAAATATTCTGGTTCTCCGACAATCCTTAACAAAAATCTGATGCGAGATATAGTTTTTTTTATATTTTTGAGTTTTTAATTTGAAAAGGATCACTATTTGGCTAAATGACTTTAAAAGGCTGTTTATAGGAATGTATAATTATCCAGATACTGTATCGTTTATGATTGCCATTAGAGATGTTGCATATCATATGTTCGGGTTAAAGATTAAAAAAATAATTGACATGAAAAAGTGACATCGTTTGCGAAATAGTGACACTTGTACAGCAAAGTCAAAGCGCACTTTGTTCCAACATTTGGTATTGTTATTCTAATCCAAAAACTTGACGCCATGTCTAAATATATTCCAGTTTGTTTATTTCTTTTAAAAAGTATAACCACCATTCAGAATATAGCGCTTAAAGGCTAAAAAATGCCATTAAAATAGATTCTTTCTGCTGACATGCTACATGTTTTCTTCTCTTGTAATTCCTCACGAGAATTCTTTACTGCAATTATTTCTTTATTGTCCAATCAATAAACGCCTTTTATTTTACTTTATTATTAGTAACATCGTGTAATTGTAATATTATTGCTGTGTGCACATGCAAAGAGAAGCAATGTATTGTCTTGTATTTATGGTAGATATTGAATTTATTGAAAAGGTTGATATTTAATCAAAAACAGAACTTGGAATAATACTGAATTTAGTCCTACATTTAGCAACTAATTATTTTACATTTCTTTATATTACACGTGCAGTATTAGATTAGGGTATTACTACCGTAACTCGAAAGGTTAATGCCAAATTGAAAAACTTTCTCGTATACAAGAAAATACACAACTTTAACTTTTTCTATGGTTTGAGGTCGGTAGAATATAAAAATAGATAGTTAATGCATGCACGTTATATCAGACGGTTTGTTATCTTGTCAAGTGGTGTGGTTTTGATTCAGCGTATCTGCTATGTGATAGCGAGTAGGCTCGCCTGTCTCACCTAGTGTCTTTTCTCCTGGTCCTCTCCCACTTCTTAAATACCCCTACGCCCAAGAGAAATGTTGTAATAATATTTTAGTCCCCAAAAGACTAGGTTTGTATCAAGTGGACATTTCTCTCTCTTGCTTTTGAGCTCCATTTGTAATGAAACAACTCAATGAACAGGGCTAAACATACCCTACAGGATAATACTATACATGTAGACTGATTAGCAATCACAGTAAAAACAGAAGCGATTGAATGTAAATCAGTTTATATACATTCATAATACATTATTTTATGTGTTGCAACCTATTTGTGCCCATTTAAAGGTGCCAAAGAATAAAGTTTAACTCCTCAATTCCATAGAGTTGTGTTTAAACCTAATAGATTTAAGTCAAAATAAAGTATTAAAATGAATTGTTCTAATATTGTTTTTATTTTTCCTCAGTATTTATCTAATAAACACATTATCACTTACATCCCAATACTGAATTTATCTATGGATGTAAAATGTTCCAAAGTGACATATTGCCATCTCACAACATAAATCTAAATCGAAGAGTGTTAGTATGCTTTTGTCTCATCACAAAAAGTAAATAAAAAGACATTCTATAATTATTAAAATTTTTCTCTTCAAATAAAGGAGAAAGATTCAACAGTTCCATACCCAAGAAATACTGTTAAAAAGTCTACAACTAGAAAAAAGATTGTCTCTTTAACTCTGAAGAAAAAATCAAAATTAACAGAAGAAGTTACAAAGAAATTGCAAGATTATGACAACTTGGGTAGTGGTAATGCTCTCCTTGAAGATCGTCCAATGTCTAATCTGGAAAAACTTCATTTTATCATTGGTCATGGTATTTTACGACCTGATCTTAGGTATGTTTAATTTCCCCCATTGAATTATCTCATTGTTGATCACTGGCTCCAGACTTAGTGTTTTGTCTTTTGATGTATATAAATCCTTCTATCCACACATGTTTGTTGTAGTTTAAAATTTGTTGCATCATTCTAACCATTTTGGCTACATAGGTGTGATTGGTGTCTTGCATCAAGCAGGATATGCATACCGTGTCTAGAATTCTAATACCACTTGCCTGTAGGCTCATCCTTCAAAAGAAATGATTTCCTGTGAAATGCACACCTAGTTGAAGTGTTTTTTCTTCCCTGAATTTCGAAGAAAGCATGGGACTAGTAAAATGGATTTGTCCGTCTGTCACACTTTTTGGGACGCAATAACCCTCCTAATTGAGGTAGAATGTTCAAACTTACTAGGCTAAGGAGTGATAAGCAACTCTTTCTTTAATTGTAGAATGTTACTTGATATTCAGTAGGTGAATGTCTTGACCGAGTTCTATGATTAACATTTCGAGCTAAGGATGAGCAGAACGATTAATTAATATGTGTCATCTATTTATTTTGGGATCCTGGCTGACGACATCAGCCTCACTGTTGGTTTTTTTTTTTTTTTAAATTTAACTCCTGGCAAATTAATTGCTTTATGTCAACTGTCTTTGCCATATTAACTTTTCTGTTTTGAAACCATCGAATCTTTCTTTGGTTTTGATGGTCATTTAATGCTGCTCTGTCTAGTACAGAATTCGGCATACAACACTTTCCTCATCGCTGACCATTTTTATGATTATTTTATTTGTAGAGATGAGATTTATTGCCAGATCTGTAAACAGTTAACACAGAATACTAATAAAACATCACATGCTAGAGGCTGGATTTTACTCTGTTTATGTGTTGGATGTTTTCCTCCATCGGAAAAGGTATTTATTTTTAGTCTGTTTCGATATTTAAATCTCCCTGCGAACAGCAAGAATTATTTTTATTTGACAATCCAATTGCTGGTCAGTGACAGTCTTTTTGGCAAAATATCGAGCATGGAAGCAATTTCTTATTACCCAACTTTTCGTGATACGTTGTGCATTGTTTTATGTGAGTATTCCCTGCTCAAAAACCTTTTTTTTAGTGTTTTAATTGTTGAATCATTCGTTTATACGATACTTAACATTCATCAAAGGCTAAAGCCAATACTCTGTCATGAAAAGTTTAAATTTAAGAATAGGCACAGTCCGAGGGATTTGCTCAAGATTAAAGAAATAGCAAATGATAATTATTATGTGCCCACATACATGTCAGTAATATATTCTATTATTTTTTTTATTTTTTTCCATTTTTGTAGTTGGTGAAATATTTACGTAATTTTATACTGGAGGGACCACCAGGTTATGCACCATATTGTGAAGAGAGATTAAAAAGAACCTTTAAGAATGGTCCCAGAAATCAACCACCCAGTTGGTTAGAGTTACAGGTACCAATTAGATACAAGCAGTGAATAAAATATTTGGACTAAAATTTTTAAAAATAATCAACTTATCTTGATGAGATATATAATTTTCAGTATGGATAAACTGAACTACAGATGAAAGTAATATTACCTTGCATGCTTTAGATATTTAATTTTTGATCTTGGGCAGTCCTAATACTTTTTTTGAGATAGATGAAAGATTTGGTTTGTTGTGCTTTTAACACCTTATTCCCACATTTTGGAGATCACATGACGAAGTGGGTAAAATGCTGGCTTGCACCATGGAGGTCATGTGTTCGATCCCTGCACTGGCCATGAATGTTGAGCCAGATTTTACGACGTGGTTTCTCCTTGTCAGTGATGTGGGACAGCTGTGTAGTTGTTTGGATGGGATGGAAAACTGAGGTTCCGTTTACACATTGGCTTGCACATAAAAGATCCCTTGGCAGTTGGAGTTCAATATACGAATAGGTCAGATCGCCAATGACCGGGGAAAATTTCCCTCGTAGCACACTGATGGCGTATGCCCACCTTCATTAACCCAGTTTAGGAGCAGAACAGTAGGACTTTAAACCCCATTTCCTTTCATTTTATTTATTCCCATGTTTTTCTTTCAGGCAACTAAATCCAAGAAACCATTGATGTTGCCTATAACTTTTATGGATGGTAATACAAAGACCCTCCTGTCAGATAGTGCTACCACTGCTAGAGAACTTTGTTTACAATTATCAGAAAAAATCGAACTTAAAGATCAGTTTGGGTTTTCTCTGTACATTGCCCTCTTTGATAAGGTTTGTTATTTTCTAAACTAATTCATTTTAATTTTAAAGAAATCTGTAGCACCGATGGTCATTAGGACCCATAATGACTTGGAGGGTTACTGTCTGAAACTGGATTATTTTGTCCAGCAAAGTTTTTCTGTCTTACATAACGATTTTCGTAAAAAGTTTGATCATTGTACAAGGTAATTGTTTTGATTTTATTCTTTAATTAAATGTTTAATTATCAATCTGAGTATATTGTAGTGTGGAATAAGGTGTAAAAAATAGACACTCAATTATGTTAATTTTGTTCAGAGGGACCATCGAATTTGTTATCCAATTCATTCTTGAAGAAAAACGTCTATCCGAAAAAAAATTATTTTTGCTCATGTTACTTATTGATAATTTTAAGACTTACCAATATAGACTACAGATAAACCAACTTAGAAAAAAATGGTTTCTTGAAGACTGCAGGTAGGGAGATGGGTGTTTAAATTGGATTATTTGATCTACCTTTACGGTTCATATGACAATAACATATTCTATTTGTGCAGGTGTCGTCATTGGGAAGTGGAGGTGATCATGTGATGGATGCCATTTCTCAATGTGAACAATATGCCAAGGAACAAGGTGCACAAGAACGTAATGCCCCCTGGAGACTGTTTTTCAGGAAAGAGATATTTGCCCCATGGCATGATCCGAGTGAGGACAGTGTTGCTACTAATTTAATATATCAACAAGTTGTTCGAGGCATTAAATTTGGAGAATACAGGTGTGATAAGGTAATTGATAAACATATATAATTTCTATTTTTGAACTCCCACATATATTTTACTGTAATGACTCATGGAAACCTTTATTCAGTATTGATGTCTGTATCTTTGTGTTATCTTTTTAAATAAAACTTAAAATATAGGTTTATCTCCCAAAGATCTCGATTTCTTTCAATATTTGTTCATTGTAGACCGTAATGTCCTGGATATTGACTCCAGATTATACAAAAAATCACGTTTTTATCTAGTAGCCACTCTAGATGTCTCAATTTATATCCAGTATTTGTGACACTTGAAATGTTCGTTCATAACCCAAAGATCTCCATTCTTTTTGATATTCGTGCAATTGGACCATAACTTCTTGGATTATGGCCCCAGAATACACAAAAAATTTGTATTTTGTTTGAGGTCCCTCTGGAGAGGTCACAATTTTTAACCATTTTCATAAAAATGTAAAAGTATGTAATATCAAGGTTGTGGACCCCGGGCATATCGGACGCTAACTTCCTGGATGATGGGCCTTGATTGTATGAAAAAATCACAATTTTTGTCTATATTAGA
This sequence comes from Patella caerulea, assembly GCA_036850965.1. Lineage (NCBI taxonomy): Eukaryota > Metazoa > Mollusca > Gastropoda > Patellidae > Patella > Patella caerulea. The sequence continues at coordinate 38,317,810 of JAZGQO010000001.1, read as the reverse complement.
AAATAGTTTAAATATATCATCTTACACCACGATGATGATTAGAGTTTAAATTTCGTAAAAACTGGACCGTAACTGCCAAACAAAATGGCATCGAAATTCTTGTACACAAATAGTGTAAAAGTATGTAATACCAAGGATGTGGATCCTCTAGAGGTCCTAATCTTGATCCAATATTCATACATATCGATTCCTTTCACAATTTTTATCCAGTTTTAAAACACGTTTATATATATCACTGTTACACCATAATGAAGGTTGAGTTCAGGAAAATAGAAAGGAAACTGCCTGACAAAATGGTCAATCCTTTTGTGCAAATTGTGTAAAATTATGTAATAAGAAGGTTGTGGACCCTCTAGAGGTCACAATTTTTGTCCAATTGTGATGAAAGTTAAAATATTTCTTTATAACCCCATTTTGTTAGGGTAAGTGATGTGTTGGTCTATATTTACTTTATTATCAACCAGGCATGGTTTGTACCAAAAAACTAACATTTCTAAATCTTTTTTTGAATTTAGGATGAAGATTTGGCTATGATCGCAGCTCAGCAATATTTTGTGGAATATGGCAGCAATTTCTCTCCAGAACGTCTTCAATCTTTACTCAACTCTTACATTCCTGATTCCTATTTCAATAAACCCAATGCCTCTCAGATGTGGATGCAAGCCATATTGAATAAATTAAGAAGTCCTTATTTTTCAAATGAAAAAATCAAACAGAACAAGGTCAAAGAAGATATCGTTAGCTATGCAAAATATAAGTGGCCATTGTTGTTTTCACGATTTTACGAAGCCTATAAATTTGCGGGACCAAGTTTACCAAAGAATGATGTGATAATCGCTGTTAATTGGACAGGCGTTTATGTGGTGGATGATCAAGAACAAGTTCTTTTAGAGTTATCTTTCCCTGAAATCACTGCAGTTTCCAGTAGCAGGTTTGTATTGTACTATGTTAAGCTTGATTAATTTGTCGATTGATTAGTTTCATTTGTTAATGTTTTGCTTTCTTATGACTATTAGAAGGAAGAACTTGTGGAAATGAAAACCGATTTGCTAGGAAAACAGCAAATTAATAATGAATGACTGAAATTTTGTACTAGCCTTTGTAGAGAAAAAAAATATTTTTTTTTTTGTTCTAGAACTGGTAAAATGCATGGACAGAGCTTTACGTTAGCCACAGTGAAAGGAGATGAGTACACATTTACCTCACCAAATGCAGAAGATATTCGAGATTTAGTTGTGACATTTCTAGAAGGTTTGAAGAAGAGATCCAAGTTTGTTATAGCTATTCAAGATTATAGTCAAGGAGGTAGGTCTTGTCTAGATTTATAAATACCTTTCTCTTTTTCGGATAGTAAGTGCAAAAAACTGCCAAGACAAAAATGGTATTATTCTAGTGTGATCATAATTGGCAGTATATGTAAAAATGTGCCTGCTATTATGGTTACAATTAAAGTCTCATAACATCATTTAGGGGATTGTGAAAGTTTACACCCAATAGGAAATATCAGTCCAAGAATAAAAACTGGATATGGTCAAAGTGGACGTAAACCAAAATGTCAAAAATTTAATGTTTGTTACAATCTAATTAAAACACATAATATCTTATTTCGTTTCGTTTTTTGTAGTGCAAAATTTTGTTTAACTTACCTTCAAAATGTGGGCATATCCTGCCTTGCAGCCGTTAGTTTTTTATACTGTTTTCTGTGGTAAATTCTACAGTTATCTTTATGTCTTTGTCCCACTGTCTTCAATTTCTTGTTAATTCTAACTTCTATGAATTTGTTATACATGTACATTGAATTTAAAAATTTAAAATGCAGCCAATGAACAAACAGTCTTCTCTTGGATAAATTTAATCAGTCTGTTAGCTAATGGATAATGAAATTGACTTCCAGCGACAAAGATTTAACGGATTGTCAGAGTTTAAGGGATCGTTAAATTGAGTGACCTGCCCCTTTACTCAAAAATGAATACTATCCAGACCAGTATGCCTTGAAAGACAACAGACTGAAAGCATGTTTTATATGTATTTACTACTTGATATATGTTGTTGTTTTAAAGGTGAATTCCTGTCCATAAATAAAGGTGATTTAATCGTATTAAATCAACAAAATGGTGAATCGGTCATGATGAATCCAGGATGGTGCTATGGTGAAAATGCGAGAAGTGGAAAGAGTGGTGATTTCCCTGCCGAATGTGTTTATGTTTTACCAACCATAACTAAACCACCTAATGAAATATTGGTAAGTAAACACAGTATTAAGATTGTTTTAGCAAAAGACCAGTGGAAATGTTTAATATCTGCTCCTCATCCTTTTGAAGTTGTTCAAGAAAAATTGAAATGAGAACTTCATATGTAATGGGAATATATTCTTTTATTTCAGAACTTGTTTATTCAAGCTCCTGATAATGCTAATCGTATTTTATCTTCGCCGTCTGTTGAATCTATACAACAACTGAACGGAGAAAAACCACACACACTTGAACAGTACTCCTACGATCATTTCAGGTGAGGAAACTATAGCTCATATATTTTCAGCACCAAATTCACTAATATTTGCAAGGATAGTAATGGCACACTAATAAATTGTAGGAAAAAAGGATATTCAAGAAGCAATGGACCGAGAAATCCCTGTCGCCCATTGCTGTATTCAGCAGCTGCTCATGGGAATTTTTATGACTGACCACTTAACAGGAGTGACCACCTGATGATACAATCTCAGTGTTTGTTAGTACCGATATCAAGTAAAATATTACGCTTGGATGGATCTTGAGGAAACATTGATACTTGCATGGGTAAATTTGACTGTTGCTGGACCTCGCTATTGGAATGAAATTTCTTTGACTTAAATCTTTGATTTAAATTCAGTATAATGTCTGTATGTGCCAACATTAATTACTACCTGCCTTTGTTATGTATTTGATAATATTTTATTTATTTTTGTGAAGAAAATCCATGAATTATTTTTATTTTATCAAAGAAGCACATGTCTTAAAATCCTCAGTCGTATTTCTATCCAGTTTGTTGAAACACAATATGTTATATGACGGTCGTCTCTTCATCTGTCGTCTTCAGACAATTGATTAAATGCATTAAAAGATGGTGAAAATATTTGCAACGTGTCTGGCAGTGTTTGAGTGGGGTTAAATCTTATCAAACAAAGCACTGTGAGGTGTATGGAAGAAAGCAACTTGCTCTTTTTTTGTGCTTGAATTATATATTTTTTGTAATTTAGGGCACCACCCAAGAGAACACTGAGTAAAACTCTTACAGCTCCAAAGAGGAAAGGATTGGGAGAACTATGGAGATATTCAAAAGATCCTCTAAAACAACCATTATTAAAGAAGTTAATAGGGAAAGATGAACCAAGTTCCGAAGCCTGCATGTGTTTCTTAGATATCCTTTTTTCTAGATAATCACACTTTTTTGGACACAATAAGTGAGCTTGTGTTTTGTTTATTAAGTGAACTTGGCTGAGTTTGGTGATGAGCATTTTTGCTTTGGCTAAGCAGTGATGAGAAATATGATTTATCAATTCTTTGGAAGATAGCACTGCTTCTAATCAAGTTAGAATGATGTAACTTGGTAAATAGTTTTATTAATCAATACCCTGAAGGTCGTGATCCCCATTTTCTGCTCAGCCAAGTCAGGGGGATGAACAATTGATTGCTTGATGCTTTATAAAAAGATAAATGTACACAGAGTTAATGATTTTCATCTATTAATTTTGGTAGTAATATTGTTTGAGATTTAAATTTGTTGGTTATTTACCTTAATGCCTTGTACCTATACTAAAATATATGGGAGATCATCCATCAAGAAGAACTGGTCGAATAGCCAATGAACTCACAGATCAAATATTTGAACCACCTCTAAGAATTGTAAGTACTAAAACAAATATCCAAACCATTATAAAATGATGCAAACCCTAAGTCATCCTAATCTTAGTGTAAGTGTCTCACAATTTAAATGCCTAATTTGTTGTTAAAGGCACAAAAAACAAATGCTCAAATGTCACATTTTAATGTAAAGTACAAGAGTAAGGCTGACCTTAAAAATATCTTTGTTTCGCCTAACCCGACCGACTAACTAAAACCACCCCCGACCCAAATTATTTTATTGCACTTTTCCGCGATCTTTTTATTTTATTTTGTGTGTCAACCTGAAATATATCACGGGAGTTATTTCCCTTTACTATGGCTATGGTTTGATGCGTTTGATTCATTATTGAAACTGGTTGATCAAGACGAAAGCGTCATAGGTTTCGCTTCTCAACAAAATGGTTGCAGACGAAAGCATGTCCATCCCTACGAAATGATTCTGCCTTTGTCAGTGGAGCGTCGTTTTAAACTTGACGACGATATTTTCAATATCCGTTAGAGAAAAATGAAGGCACAACCCGAACGATCGTTAAAAACGTGTTGAAGAAAATTCACACTTCAAGTTCGGAGCAAATCGTGTGCGAGTCGTGCATCACTAAAATTTAAAATCCCGATGCGATGTCATTCAATATTGATTTGTTTACAGCTTATAAGTAAGTTATCCATTTTCTGTATGGGCTTCTCTGACTTAAAAAAAAAATCTGAAAAAAAACCTCGACCTACCGACCCTTCTCCTCAATTGTGAGTCGGGTTTGGTGAAACAAAGATATTTTTAAGGTCAGCCAAATGCAATGTGGCTTGTGAGTGTAGTTGTTTATTAGGTTTCCTGCTGGACAGAGATAATCAGTTTGATTGGTTGATGCTTTGAGACACAATAACTTTGGTTTTAATTAAGAGAGTTTGATAAAACCTGCTGTGTAGTTTCATTATATCAATACCTTGACTAAGTTCAATAATGATCATTTTGATTGATCAAGACTTTGGAGCTCGATAACTTTGATTCTAATTGCATCAATACCTTGACTGAATTCTATGAAGATTTTCTGCTTAGGCTGAGTAGACTTGAATCTGATCGGTTGAAACTTTTGAACACAAAAACTCTCCTTCTAATTGAGGTAGAATGTTTAAACTTTGTGTTTAGTAGGTGAAGGCCATTACTGCGTGTTCGATCATGCTCATTTTCCACTAAAACGCCACTAACATTTTCCGCAAAAGCTAAGCAGATGCATTGAGCGATGCTTTGCGACAAGATAACTTTGGTTCTAATTCTAACTGATGGAGAGTGATGAAGCACAGTTTATAGTTTTAATACCAGGTACTTCGAAACCTTGACTGACTTCAATCATGAACATTTTCTGCTTAGACTAATTATAGACAATCAGTTTGATTGCTGTATACTTTTCAAAAAGATAAATGTGCATTTAATTTAATATGTGTCTTCTATTTATTTTGGTGGGGAACATCAACCGAACTGTTGACTTGTTCTGGCATTTTGGGGCTATGACAACACATTTATTTCACTTTTTCAGGAAATTTTAAGAGATGAAGTTTTTTGTCAGATTATGAAACAGTTAACGGACAACAAAAACAGGTAATTTCCATTTTATTAACTTTTTTTTAAACAGTAGAGTAAATACTTCCATAACAAAACCAGGGTCTCATTTATTGAAAAAGTGTACTTGAATTTGCCGGATGTCAAATATTAGCAACAACTGAAACGAGGTCAGAGGTTTCCAATCAGTAGTATAGAATAACAAACAGTTGTTACAAACACATAAGTTGTATGATAAAGTCTTTCATTCAAATATATGCATTTTATAAAGCATAGATAAGATTTATTAAACCTGCATCAAACAATTTGCTATACAAGTCTATTGAACAGAAATGTTCAACCCATTTTAGACATAAAGTTTTCGCTACTGTTTAACTTTTTAGACATGAGTATGATATTTGGAAAATAAGAATGATTGGTTTATATTTCAGAGTAAGTGAAGACAGAGGTTGGGAGTTAATGTGGTTAGCAACTGGTTGTTTTAATCCTAGTGCCAATTTATTAAAAGAACTATCCAAGTTTTTGAGTACGAGGCAGAACTCGATAGTAAATGATTGTATGATGAGGTTACAGAAATCTCTCAGGTTTGTAGTTTTATTATATTGTTAACCACACAGGTCGTAGGTCGAGGTGATAAACCTATTAAGAATTGAATGACTTGTAACATTGACACATGCTCATTGTTATTACACAGCCCCCCCCACTTCTCTGTAGGATTTCTACTAAAACTGGTGTAAACCATCAAACATTATTATGCCTTAACTCAATTTGTTGAATGACAAAATTTTCATGTGGACGTATATTGTCGTTGGCCCCTGTCCGTTAGGATGTTGCCCGTTTGTCCACAATTTTTTTTGTGGACACTCCACAAGCCACAAGCTCATCTGATTTTGACGAAACTTGAGGTATAGGTTTATCGCCAAAGGATCTCAAATTCATGGATAATGGTCCCAGGTTTTACGACAAATTATGTTTTACGATTGTGGACAATCTAGAGGTCACAATTTTCATCTGATTTTGCTGAAACTTGAAAAGCATGTTTAAAACCCCAAAGATCTCGGCTCCTTTCAATATTTGCGCATATTGGGATGAAATGTTTATCTTCCTGAACTATGGCCCCCTGATTGTACAAACAATTGCGTTTTTAGCTTGTGTTCATTCTTGTGGTCACAATTATTATCGAATTTAAAAAAAAACAACTGTTAAGACGTAATGACGGTTGAGTTTGAATTTTGTGAAAATCAAACCAAAACTGAGAGACAAAATGGCTGCCCCTAGTACGCAAGTAGTGTAAAGATATGGTATATCAAGGTTGTGGATTCTCTAGAGGTCAAAATATGATCCGATTTTGATGAAACTTGTAATATATCCCAAAGATTTTGGTTCCTATCCATATTTGTGCATATCGAATCGTCACTTCCTGAATTATGGCCCTTGATTGTATGATAAATCCCAGTTTTAGCTTATGGTCCCTCTGCCGTACAAAATGGCCTCCCCTCATACACAAATAGTGTGGACCCTCTAGAAGTCACAATTTTGATCCAATTTTGATGATACATCTTTATAACCCAAGGATCTAGTTCGATATGTGTGCATATAGTACTATAACTTCCTGAATTATGCCCCTTGATTGAACGAAAAATTGTTTCTTGTTTAGCTTGTTTTCTATCCATCTCTTGTAAAATGTGTAGGCATATCTGCCTGGCAGCCGCTGTTATTTTTTAGCTTGTTCTCTATCCATCTCTTGCAAAATGTATGCGTATCTTGCCTTGCAACTGCTAGTTGCAAAAGATATGGTTTAATTTCTATGTATATTTTTATACGCCCACATTTTTATGTGGACGTATATTGTCGTCGCCCCTGTCCGTCCGTCCGTCCGTCCGTCCACAATTGTTTGTGAAAAGTCTACAGGTCACAATTTTTATCCGATTTCAATGAAACTTAAAATATAGGTTTATCACCCTAAGATCTCGGTTCCTTTCGATATTGGCATGTATCGGACTGTAACTTCATGGGTTATGGCCCCTGATTGTACGAAAAATCACGTTTTTAGCTTGTGAACAGTGTAGAGGTCACAATTTTGAACCGATTTTCATGAAACTTGAAATGCATGTTTATAACCGAAAGATCTTGGTTCCTTTCGATATTTGCGCATATCGGATCGTAACTTCCTGAATTATGGCCCCTGATTGTCCGAAAAATCACCCTTTTTAGCTTGTGTTCCCTGTGGAGGTCAAAATTGTTATCCGATTCAAAAAAACGTTTGTTTATATCACCGTTACATAGTTATGGGGGTTGAGTTCGAATTTCGTGACAATCGGACCAAAATTGACAGACAAAATGGCCGCCGTTTGTACGCGAATAGTGTGAAAATATGTTATATCAAGCTATAGATGTCACAATTTTGAAACGATTTTCATGAAACTTGAAATGCATGTTTATAACAGAAAGATCTTGGTTCCTTTCGATATCTGCGCATTGTGTTCCCTGTGGAGGTCAAAATTGTTATCCGATTCAAAAAAACGTTTGATTGTATCACCATTACATGAAACTTGACATGTATGTTTATAACCCAAAGGTCTTGGTTCCTTTCAATATTTGTGCCCATCGGATCGTAACTTCCTGAATTATGGCCCCTGATTGTCCAAAAAATCATCCTTTTTAGCTTGTGGTCCCTCTGGAGGTCAAAATTGTTATCCGATTTAAAAAAACGTTTGATTATACCACCGTTACATGGTAATGGAGGGTGAGATCGAATTTCGTGAAAATCGGACCAAAATTGACAGTCAAAATGGCCGCCGTTTGTACGCGAATAGTGTGAAAAAATGTTATATCAAGCTATAGAGGTCACAATTTTGAACCGATTTTGATAAAACTTGACATGTATGTTTATAACCCAAAGATCTTGGGTCCTTTCTATATTTGCGCCCATCTGATCGTAACTTTCTGAATTATGTCCCGTGATTGATCGAAAAATTGCCTTTTTTAGCTTGTGGCCCCTCTGTTGGTCAAAATTATTATCCGATTTAAAAAAACGTTTGATTATATCACCATTACATTGTTATAAAAGATGATGTGGAATTTTGTGAAAATTGGACCAAAATTGACGGACAGTGTGAAAATATGTTATATCAAGGTTGTGGACCCTATAGAGGTCACAATTTTGAACTGATTTTGAAGAAACTTGAAATACATGTTTATAACATAAAGATCTTGGTTCCTTTCGATATTTGCGCATATTAGATCGTAACTTCCTGAATTATGGCCCCTGATTGTACTAAAAATCACCTTTATCACCTTGTGGTCCCTCTGGAGGTAACAATTATTACCTGATTTAAAAAAACGTTTGATTATATCACCGTACAGGGTAATCTAGGTTGAGTTTGAATTTCATGAAAATCGGACCAAAATTGACAAACAAAATGACCGCCGTTTGTACGCGAATGGTGTAAAAATATGGTATATCAAGGTTGTGAACCCTATAGGGGTCACAATTTTAATACGTTTTTGATGAAACTTGAAATACATTTTTATAACCTAAAGATCTTGGTTTCTTGTGATATTTGCGCATATCGGATTGTAATTTCCTGAATTATGGCCTCTGATTATACGGAAAATTGCCTTTATGGAGTTCAAAAACATTTGATTATATCACCATTACACTGTAACGAATTTTCAGTTTGAATTTTGTGAACATCGGACCAAAATTGATGAACAGAATGGCTGCCATTTTTACACGAATAGTGTAAAAATATGGTATATCAAGGTTGTGTACCCTGTAGAGGTCACAATTTTAATTTGATTTTGGTCAAACTGAAAGATCTTGGATCCTGTCCATATTTGGACATATCTGATCGTAACTTCCTGAATTATGGCCCCTGATTGTCCGAAAAGTCGCCATAATATTAAATGTTTCGTATCCAGTGGAGGTGACAGCTTATTCCATAATATTAAATGATTCGTATACTTTACATTAGCATGGAGCAGAACTTTATAAAAATCAAACAAATTTTAATGATTTTCTGATAATTACATAATATGCGACAACTCTTGTTGACTGCCCGGACGATTTAGCTGCTGTGTGGGCGTATGTTTCGTTGCCTGGCAACCTATTTTTGACAATTGTTTTTATATTTGTTTATATAATTTTTGTAAGGAATGGACCAAGAAAATATCCACCCCATCAAGTAGAAGTAGAGGCTATTCAACATAAAACAACACAAATATTACATAAAGTTTATTTTCCGGACGATAGTGATGAGGTGATGCATAATTTTATATTTGGGTCATTTTCGGGTTGGGATTCCTGTTAGATTTTTCAAGCCTGGTTCCCACTTACTAAGTGAGCAGGGGTACCTGCTGGGTGGAACAAAGTTGCAAAACATGGCTAATTAGTTGTTTGGTTGGCGTGAAAAACTGAGATTTATATGCATAATTTAAAATTCGTAAAATGAAGAAAGCTATTGAATTTCAGAAAGTTCTGTTAATAAATTTTATAGTTATGGCTCCTGTTTCAATTCGTTGAACTTTGTGTATGCTATAATGACTAATGTTATCATCCAATCTATATGAAATTTTTATATGCATTATTTAACCCGTTAAGTGTGACATTTTTAAAATGTTAATTACCACCTATTGTGTAATTAATTTGACGAAAAATGTCATTTTTGGACCTTTTTATTTCTGGTTGGGGGAAAATACCTCCAAGGGGTTATATTACGCCCTACACACAGTGAGTGGCAGTTGTCCAGGATGTTATGTAACGCCCTATCCACTTAACGCCGATCGTGGGGGAATTATCCAAGTGTCGAACTACTGTATGTTCTAAAAGTAGATTGGGGAAAATACCTCCAAGGCGTTGTATTACACGCAACACACAGTGAGTGGCAGTTGTCCAGGACGTTATATAATGACCTACACACTTAATGGCGTTGAGTAGTCTAAAATGCAAATTTTAAAGCTAGCACTGTAATTTTTGTTGATAAGATATGACATTTTTTGTTATTTGGGGTGATAAACTACATATTAATCACCAAATAAATACCAATTTTATTTACCAGCTATGTTCCAAACTTGGCCCAAAAGCATGATAAAAAGGGGTATTGATGACAACAAAAGTAGAATTTTCTCAGTTATGCCTGCAGATATTTTCATCAAATTTCGCATGAACAATGCTAATAGCAAGTCCCAAAAATACACTGGTCAATTTTTGGCTATTGGTTATGGTTTGTCTTGTATCCATGGAAACGCAAAAAAACGATGCGTTTTCTTGGAAATTCTATTAGTACAAGCTCAAAAGATTTATTGATGATCCCACCAGTAGATCGAAAGTGGAGGTTATAAGCTACATTTCGACACCAAAAACGTTAAAAAAATACCAACTCAAAGTATTTTAAAATTGTTGTTCATTTTTTACCTTCAAACGAGATTTTGCGATTTTGGATTAATTCTTTGAATACGTCGACAACAAGTATTAAAATACAACAATTCGGATGTAAAAGTAAATAATTACTTCACTGCACTACTCCACCGCACTCTAAATCATGTTATGCATTCAAAAAATAGTAATCTTTGACCATAAAAAAAAAATCCGTCATGTTCCTTTCGTGATAGATAAGTAGACCTGGATAATCATGTCATATAGTAAATAGACCTGGATAATCGCGTCATACAGGGAATTCCTTCTGGTCACGTGACATCTTCCACTCCTGTTGAAGCCACGTTTGTGTTGATCACGTGACTGGCGTGCACGACGTCATAATTTATTCAACACCTGATCTAGGTCGGGGAATCAGTCTCGTTTGCTATAAATAGTTTTATTCCTCCGCCTCGTATCTCCATTGTTACACATAAAACGACGCGACTTTCGAGAGTTTTCTGAGTTATTTTATAAGTGGAACAAGTTTGCAAAGACTTAATAAGATTGGCGTTGAAAAGTTAGTGCGAATCTTAGACTGCTCAATGCCCTTAATGGGTTAAATAAGTAAAATGAAGAATCCTATTGAATTTGCCAACAAAAGTGTAAATCCACCGTCTTTATATTGTGAAGTAGTCTGTTTTAGTTCTTGATCAGACACAATTTGACAGTTCTATCATTTAATTTCAGGCTTTTGAGGTAGAGTCAAGTACGAGAGCAAAAGATTTCTGTCAGAATATTTCCACAAAACTTGGTTTAAGATCACCGGAAGGTTTTAGTTTATTTGTGAAAATCGCTGATAAAGGTGGGTTACATTTTGGTAGAAATCAGTTGAATTATGTGTTATTCAAGATTTATTGCATTTTTTTCCAGGGTACATTTTTGATAATCCATTTTTTGGGGAGGTTCAGTCATCAATGTTTCTACATAGTCTGATAATGAGCATTTACTTGCCTAAAACTACCTGCAATGTAGGAAATAATTTTATTTTCAGTTATCAGTGTCCCAGAAGGCGATTTCTTCTTTGACTTTGTGCGACATTTAACCGACTGGATTCGTAAAGCACGTCCAGCCCGTGAAGGTAAATTATCTTTCGATGAATTTGTTTTTCTAGCATTCTTGAAATTGTCAAGACTTCCTTTATGTATGAATCCATTATGTATTAATGTTTTTCTGGCATTCTTGAAATCTTTTATGCATAAAATCATCCTTTACTGACTTTACACGTTTGGCACCAAAAAAAAAAGGCTATAGTAGTAAAAAGATGCTGTAGGAATTGTCTATAGAGATTAAAGTGTTAAATTAACATGCTAGTAAGTGAGATAGAAAATGTAATTCGAGCTTGAAGAATCAATTGTAATAGCTGTCACATAATCAGTATAATTTCGCCATTGTATTTTGTTATGTAAAGTTCCAAAATTGAAACAGTAGTTTAAAGAAACATGTACAATGTTAAAGCACTTTCAATATTTAACAAAAATCCTAAGAACATGTAATTTTCAAAATATAATAATTTCGAACTTAGGTGCCCTTTAAAATATGTCACAAAATTGTAATAAAGTAGCTTTGGCAATTAGATGAAGTGAGTTCAGTATGCTAATTTGCTGCAAGTTTTGCTTAGACAGCAGCATTCCTACCAACTCTTCTTTGAATTCCAATTGTCAAGGGTTCTTTTATATGTTTGCTAGCTAGTCCACGGTCGGGTTGGTGGGGGGGAGCTTTGGATGAGTTAGTGTGCCAGTTCCAATTCTATTTCACCAAGTGCACATAACCATTGCATACACGTAATTCTATCAATTTACTAACAACTCTTATTAAATTTGGTGAAATAGCTTCACTTTTGATTAAACAGATTATAAATATGTAATTGCATTTAAATTTTTCAGGTGCCACCCCCCAATTTACATATCAAGTATTCTTCATGAAGAAATTATGGACGAACACTGTCCCAGGAAAAGATGTCAATGCAGATGTTATTTTCCATTTTCATCAGGTACGATTTGTCTGATTTTAAAATGGATAAACTGTTTTGTTTAAAATAATGACTTATTCATCAACTACAAAACACAAATGTTGACTACATTATTTTTCAGAAGTGAATACATGAAGTATAATATTAATGTAACTTTGACCTGAACAGTATTTTTGAAATGCCCAAATGTTTGTTGTCTTATATTTCTTTTTGTTGTTTACATATCTTGTGTAAACACTACAGACTACATTTATCATTTGATTTTTTAAGACTTTAGTGTGATTCTTACTTAAGTTCTTTGATAACTTCCAGAGTTATTGCACTTGATCATTTTGAAAAATCTGTTGTATTCCATAACATTAATAGCTATCCTCTGATTTGCTTGAAAACATTAATAGCTATCCTCTGATTTGCTTGAAATTTATATGCATGGTTCAGCTAAGTAAAAGGAGAAATGATATTGCCCTTGCTCAATAAATAGAATCTAGCCACAAAATTTATCTGATCTGATTTAATTTATATACGCATTGTTCAAATTTTTATACGCCCACATTTTCATGCTGGACATATGCCATTCCCCGGCCACAAATTGTTTGTGGACACTCTACAGATCACAATTTTTATCTGATTTTGAAAAAAACTTGAAATATTGATCTATCTCCAAAAGATCTTGTTTTAATGACATGTATCGGACCATAATTTCAACAATCTTCACTAATTATATCCCTTGCCTAATTTAACAAAGTTTGTGAGTGCTTTAATAGCACATGTTATTGTCTAATCTATTTCAGATTCATATTTTTTGTTTTAATTACACTATAAACCTCAGAATGCCTCTTTCGGCATTTCTGTCCAAACGAGGAAAAAAAAAATGACTCGTTGTCTGGAGTTCCGAAACGAGGTTTTTTTTAAATTGTCCTGTTTTTGGAACGAGGTATTTTGTTCAAAATGAGGCTTGGTAAAATGCCTCGTTTACTAAACGTGTTTTTTTTTCAAGATAGTTATGAGCAGCATTTGCTATCAGCGAATTTGTAAAAAGTAGAATTTATGTTACGATAAATAAACCTAGTCCAAACTATGATATTATAATCATGATATGATAATATAATCATTATTAATATCCATATGTCTTCCTAATTAAACGTTTTAATTAAATTTTAATATATAAAACATAAACAGGCGTATTAGAAATATGAAATGAAATTTTATGCTTTTTTGATTAATAAGAATGGATTACTTATTTGTTGTACTTAGATTAGATAAACACTAATTTGTTGTCTGCGATATCAGTTAGGTGGGGGTGTAAAACAATTGCAGACACACAGCTGTACCTTGATTAATTTATTGCCCCCAATAAAATGTCACAACACCACAGTTGTTTCTTAACACCTATACCTGATTGGGTCAATAAATCAATCAAGGTAGCTATGTGTCTGCAATAGTTTTACACCTCCACCGATGGCGTGTATTCTTGTCTTGTCAATTTCTCTGATAATAATATAGTTTGAACTTGTTTTATTTTCGTATTAAATAACATAAATTTTAATTTTTACAAATTCGCCAATAGCAAATATCGCTAATAACTATCTTGAAAAAAAAAACACAATTGAGGCATTTTTACCAAGCCTCGTTCTGAACAAAATACCTCGTTCCAAAAACAGGGCAATTTAAAAAAACCTTGTTTCGGAACTCCAGACAAAGAGTCATTTTTTTTACCTCGTTTGGACAGAAATGCCGAACGAGGCATTCTGAGGTTTATAGTGTTATAGAGACAAGTAGAAAATCTGGTCTCCTAGAATTGAAGGGTGCCTATGGTTCATAATGTTAAGGTGTTGCAACCTTATGTTTGATACCTTGACTACGTTAGACAACTTTCTGAACATCAGTTGTAATAACAATATCTGTTGTGATTATCTTTGTGTTGGGTCTTTTTTTCAGGAAATGCCAAAATTATTACGAGGTTATCATAAATGCCCTCGTGAAGATGCTGCCCAGTTAGCGTCTTTGATTTATCGAGTTAAATATGGAGATAATAAACAACAACTAGCAAACATTCCGTAAGTTTTATTTGAAACATTATTAGTATAAACTGAGTTGTCAAGCATGAGTCATGGTGTACTTAATACTAATTTTTTGTTGTCAACATAAATTTTTGTGTTTAAAGCCCCAATAACACTCTTGTTGTAACTGAAAAATATGTCCCAATCTTCATATTCTCGTCAACAAATCGTATTATTTTAGAATATTCCAATTAAATGATGATATAAATTTCATCTTAACACACCTAATTTAAAAAATTGGAAAAATTCAACCAATTGATTTGAAAAGTCTAACGTAAACCTTTTCAAATGTGACTTGGGTTTTAAAATATTTTCGAACCCTCTGGACAAATAAAATAGGTTGTAATGGATAATTTACACAACAGGTAGGACATTTAAACATCTGGTACTTAGAATAAGGGTATTATTTATTTTCTGGAGCTACCAAGCCAGCAAGAATGTTATTGTCCCTTTAAACAAACTTACATGGTTATTTCTTCAAATTTCATATTTATTTCAGTCGTATTTTACGTGAATTATTACCAAGTGATTTAATTAAAACACAATCTCCAGATGACTGGAAAAGGGTGAGTTATGTTTTTATACGGCCACAATTTGTCGGATTGTGACAAAACTTGAAATATAGGTCTTATCTCCAAAAGATCTTGGTTCCTTTTGATATTTGCATATAGCACACCATAAGTTCATGGATTACGACCATTGATTTTTCGAAAAATCACGTTTTTAGCAGTATTCACAATTTTCATCTGATTGTGATGAAACTTGAAATGTATGTTTATAACCAAAAGGTCAGGTACATATACATGAATACAATCCTGGATATGTAAAAGTATGTCATACCAAGGTTGTGGACCCTCATCAGATTTTGATGAAACTTCGCTATTTGCGGATATCAGATCATACCTTCATGGATTCTGGCCCCTGATTGTGCAATAAATCATGTTTTATACTTTATGGATTCTCTACAAGTCACAAATTTTTATCCGATTTTAAAAACCATTGAAATATATCACCATTCTATTCCAACATAATGGTTTTTGTATGCAAATTGTGGAAAAGTATATATTACGAAGGTACTGTCAATTTTTATCCACATTGATAACTGTGATTTGTTGTCACACTGTATTGTAATATTTTTAAATAGATTAGGCGGTAGGATGTATAACAATTACCTATCAGACTTCATATCATTGCAAAAAATGACCTACTATCTGAAGCCATCAATTTTACACCAATTAAATCGCGTTTGACACTTGTTTCGTCTTCACATGCCTGTGGCCCTTACAGGCAGTGTTTTTTAAGTTTTGGCAGTATATTTCCTTTGACTATTATTATGGCCATGTCCAGTAGTAGTTGGTGTGAATTAGAGATCGAAAAACTATCTGCATCTTACCGATCAAAAGTGTGGAACCATTTCGTTTTTTCTGTTACCTATGTAAATGGCAATAGGAATGTCCATGAAGAAATTCCAGTCTGCAAAATATGTCATACCCAATAACGGTATGTTTCCAGGATTGTATTCATGTATATTTACCTGACTTTTGTTCGAATTGACTTGATTGACTGTGTGATGGCATACTTAATTTTGTGTCAAAGATTGTGTATTTTGATTCAATTTAAGTGCCAAAAGTATTGGTTAAATATTCATTTTATTTTATCTATATATAAACAATATAACTTGGAATCAATTTGGTCAGATTCACTGTAAAATCATTTATCATGATGCACCCTTATCATTGATGAGCTTAGACATGATACTGCACAGCATAATGTTTCAGCCCTAGTTTTTAGCTTGTTCTCTATCCATCTCTTGCAAAATGTGGGCGTAGCTTGTCAGGCAACTGCTGGTTATTGTATAAAATACCATTTCTAAACCTTACTATACAATCACACAGTTTCAATGAACTAGAAATTATGACAGTTGAACAGGTTTTACTACCATATGATTGGTCTGTATATCAGTTATCACACGCAATAACAATAAAATTAAACCGTTGTGTAATTTGACTAAAGATTACTGTAGAAAACTTGCCAGATTATATAATCAAATATTTCATCTTGCAGAACCCAATACAAACCATTGCCAAAACCTTTTGTGTAAATTTCTGATGGCTAAAGTTATCATCCGATTGACTTTAAATTTATACACAGGAAGAAATGGAAAAGAATAAATTTGCACAAAATTTGATATCACCAGGTACTTCAAGATCAATTTCATTTTTTCCTGGTGGCTTTTAAAGTTTCTTATTTCATATTTCAGGTTATCATCAGCCATTTTAACAAAGATGCTGGTAAAACAGTACAAGATGCTAAAGTTGATTTCTTAAAGATTCTTTATAAATGGCCAACTTTTGGTTCAGCTTTCTTTGAAGTGAAGGTGAGTTAAAATAATGTTCACAATTGTGGAAATAAACAATTTTATGCGCCCACATGTAAACCTCCCTCAATCATGTAACGTCAATTAAAGGAACTAAATATAGAATTCTTTCATCTTGTTCAAAATTAAGTATTGAAGGAGGTTAATCTGATGTGATGAGAAAAGCATAATCAGATTATATTTATGAAAGATGTAATATTTAAGACTTTGATAAAGAGCGCTTTGTTCTTGTTATAGTAGTTCAAAAATGATCATGAAAAATGAATGTATAAATTTCAGTCAAATTTATTCTGAGCAAAGTTATGAGTATTTAAGTTTTGACAGTCTTGATTGTCAGGTACTATTTCAAGGATAATAAACAATCTTGATTATCCATTTTAATGTTAAATCACAGTCATCCGTTAGTCAAAAGAATTGATTATGTGAATAAATGCCTAATTAATAATTTGAATAACATTTGAAGTCCCCCCAAAAAGACCTGAAATGGGCAGATTTAACTGTTACATGAAGCATATAACCTTGTAATTTTTTACTTTTAGCAAACTACTGAAATCAATTATCCTGAGATTTTATTAATAGCAATAAATAAACATGGTGTTAACTTGATCCACCCACAGACAAAGGTAAATAGTTTGTTGAATAATTTTGATGATAATGTAGAAACCTCTCCATTTAATCCATATAAATGGAAGTGTACTCAGTCTGGACCCAGTCCCAGAACCGTTAAAATTAAACAATTGACTTGACCTATTCAAAATGCCTACACATTGTTAAATAGAATAAAAATTAATGTAAAAAAATTTTTAAAAGGTTCAGAAAAGTTTATAATTTTTAAAGGGAAAAACGCTTTGGTGATTCGAAGCTTCATTATAATAATACTTCCAATTTTCGAAGTTACAATATTTCCGGTTTGACAAAAATGGATATACCGACACTCTGGTGATCCGACAGATTGTAACGATCCCGTACGATGTCAGATTTGACAGAGTCCACTGTATATATATTTTTTTCTATTTTATTATTAGGACATTTTAGCTACTCATCCATTCACAAAGATATCTAACTGGAGTAGTGGTAACACATATTTCCATATGACAATTGGAAACTTAGTCCGAGGCAGTAAACTTCTGTGTGAAACATCTCTGGTAAGTTTTTTATGTGCCAACATGTCAATTAACATTGTCCCATCTGTTGTTTGAATGTCCTTCCAAATTCTATTAAAGGATGTTAGAGGATGTGTTTATTGCACAAAAACTGGTTTTAGTTTCAAAGTAAAAAGGACTCTGATCGAGTTTCCTTGGATTACAAATCAGAATGGGAGTAACTTAAACATGTTTTGATCAGGTTCATAATCTGGTTTGGAACCATTCCCCAAAATTTAAGATAAGTTTCATATAGGTTTGATATCATTAATAGAATTTTGTCTAAACTTGTTTCTTTCAGATAAATTCAAACTTAATTTTGTTTGAAAAATAATAAATTTCAGTGATTCAACAAGCGTATGATTTAAAACGTATTTATTCAGAATTCTTATATACAATGAAGAAGGGAATAATATGAATAAATTGGATACAGTAACAAGCATCTTAATGCTTATATAAAACTGCTTCTAGAAAAATGTGATATGAATATAAATTTTAAAAGATCAGTGTATGACTATTATTATTTTGTATTTGTTTTATTTTAGGGCTATAAGATGGATGATTTATTAACGTCATATATCAGTTTGATGTTAGTTAACATGAACAGACAGAAAAGACAGTAAATAAACCTGTAAATATTTGGTAGGATGGTTTTGAAAGATAGCATGATCATCACCGCTATTGTAATATATTGTTAATAATCATTCACTGATACATATCATTATTAATTAATTAATTGTCTTCCTTAATGAGGGAAATTATTAAGTTGCCTCCCCTGTTTTATTTAGAACGCTGAGCCTCCATACAGACAGATCAAGGCGTCTGTTACACCTGTGTCTTTTTTAAACGCATTTATATAATCATTTCAGAGCATTAAGGCATATTTACACATATTGAATGGTGCTTAATACCACACAAGTCACAGGGTAGACAACTTGAGAATTTCCTTGATTAATATTATAAATGTTTACGTATAGCTATGCTCAAACCGTGTTTATTTATTATTCAATCCATGTTAATTGTCAATTGTTAATTCAAATGTTGATTGAAATAAAGAAGAAATGGTAAATCAATATAAACCCAAGAGAGGTTCATTTTGATTATTGTAAAAACAGGGTTATTTGTTGATGGTTTTTGAAGCAATCTTTATTATGCAGTTGTCTTTATTCGTTGTTGTGGATTGTTCATTGAATCTGTTGTATAAATTAATTGTGCTTTTGTATATTTGAAGACTAATTGAATTCTTAGTATTTATTTACTTTCTGGCAAGACCTGATTACAGCAACCGTAAGAATATAAATATTCGGCTTTAGTTTCAAACAACGCAGGCTTGCTATGTACTTACAAATTACCAATTTTTAGTAGAACTATTTGTTTAAATGTATTTAATTATTTATGTGAAAATGACCAACTAAGGTAGTGTTATGTAACTATAAAAATTTAGAAACTTTCTTTTCTTAAGTACCGGTAATGCTGGTTGTGCTTTCCAAGGTTTGTAAAATTAAAATTTCATAGGGCATATTCTCGAATTCCTTTAGATTTGTTTATTCATCGATTTAAGATTTGCTTATTCATAGATTTAAGATTTACTTATTCATAGATTTAAGATTGCATTTTCTTTAATAAAAGAAATTTTAGCCAAACAAAACCACTACCTGCATCTGCATTCCAAATCATTGTCTTCATATTTAGAATAGAGAACCACATCATTTAGAATCTTGTCGATGGCTTGATTGTAAAAAAGAGGTATAAATGTATTCAAGCTTTAAGACTCCATTATTTTGTTCTATGGATTCCAGCTATATATCTGTTGTAAAAGTTTTTTAAGTTTGCTGTATGAAGTTCAATAAACTAGATATGTGGTAAATATTACAGTAAGCTCAATAATAGAATATTTCTATGCAATTTTATTTGATAATTAAGGCATTGACTGTTATATGCACTGAGAGGATTCGGTTTTTACCTAGAATAATATATAAATCAATTAATTTACACAACAAATGAATTCATTCCAAAATTACACCAATTTACGCAATCACAAAAATCACCAAGTTTTTATTTTTCTATAAAATTTATTTACTTTTTGGTATATCTACCATTTATACTGTTTTGAAAATTGCACATATCTAATCTGTAGTCTTAAAAAAGGTAACAGTTACCATAGTTGGATCAACTTCTAGGTGCCCCTGTTTAGACACACTTAATGTAATATATTGACATCATCAATACCAAATATTTCATTATAACGTCCCAATGTTGAAAAATGGCCATCTTTAATGTTGTGTATTTTTCAAACAGATGAGTCAAGAAAGTTTTTACAAGTTGATTCTGGTAATGTGTCATCACTATTTATCTATTGCTAGAACATAGAAATAGGTGCACCATCTAGGTGAACCAAATACTAAAATGTCATTTCGAAAGTTCTGAAGGATATATTGTTTTATAACATAAACCTGGAATGTTTTGTAGGTTTCATAATTCAAGTATGATATAGATATTTAACAAATCAAGGTTAATCCCAAACACTTACCATGAACACATGGTCTAGTACAGTATCATTAGATTATATAAAGTACATTGTAGGTTGATTTTAGTAAATTAAAGTCTAATTTAATTCCTCTTTTGAAGTTTGCTCAAAGTTTAGTTATTGAAAGTCTCAAAATAGGTCTGAAAAGTAAATCTCATTTGTCTCAATAAAAGGAGGGCTGTCGAAATAAATAATGCAATTTCTCAAATTATATGGTTAAGTATGGTAAATTACAGATTAGTGGTAATAAGCTAAACCATCTATTCTTTTTGTGTATCAATTTTTTGTAGTATTTTCATTCATATGGATATTTTTGGAGTACTTTATTTTGTTTGTTTACCTGATTTCTATAAAATCACCATTGGTGAGACAATTTTATTACAAGGTTGTATTTAGTGTTTCAAAATAATAAATGACATTGATTTGTGGTGTTATTTTCTTTCTGTTTACAATTTAATTTTTATTTTGGAAAAACTGAGAGCAAGTTCACTTGATTTGTAATTCTATCTTTAATTTGGCCTGTTATGTCTTTATAGATATAAAAAAGAAATTATATGTCAACACACATAAAAACAAGTGAAAAGGAGAATTTGATTTTGGAGTCAAATCAAAGAGGTTTAGCCATTGTGATTTAGATTCATCATTTATCATTATTTGCATGTTAGAGGAGCTCCAGTCAATGACGTTTGTTACATGTATTTTATTCATTTGATATCAAATACTTTCGTAAATGGACAATACGAAATACAAATCATTTAGACTTTAGTTATGATAGCAAATTAAGTGGGTGGTCATGGTCTCATGAGTGGAACTGTCAGCCATGTTTGTAAAGAAAAAGCTGCTATTCAATTCATGCATTTATTCATTCAACCGTGTGTTTACAAATTGCATGTACAAAGAGTAGATAATGTGGCAGAGGTCCGTGGGTTTTTTTTTTTATGAACATGCGTTAATCTGCTAAATTATTTATATTATGGGTTGTACATTTTTTTTAAAACTATTTAAATATTAGATAATGAATAAAACATAACAAATGGCTAAAGCTGGACTTCTTTATTAAATTATATATTATTTGGAATTTTTGTAGTTAAATTGAATTTCAGATAATTTGATTATAAAATCATACTGCATAACTGAGTATCCATTAAAATTATTCAGATGAAGTACATTGTTTCAGAATATTTGCTGAGCGTAATGGTGTCACTAATCATTTACTATTATTAAAGATTTTTTCAATATACATATATATTTAAGATAGACTTTTATATATTGAAAAGTAAAGAGATATTAGTAGAAATCATTTATTATAAATATAACTAAAATTAATATTTTATGTGTGTCAATATTTTCAATATAAATATATATGTTTAAAATGTAGCTTAAAATGACTATTTCATCATTGTTATTACTTATTATTTAGAATTCTAGCTAAAGTAGAACTATATTAAAAATATCATATAGAATAACAAATGAATGTAAGTAGTATTTATTACTTTAATTGATAATATATATGTTAAGTTTGTTTCAAACCCTTTGTTTATGTAAAGTACAATGTATTTAAAGGATGTATGTATACTTTGTACCCTTTATTCTTTATGGATTACAAATTCCAATTCTTACCAAACCAGACAGCCTTTTATATTCATAATTTTATTTGTATTTACTTTCCATAGATCATACAGAAATGTCTGAAAAATATTAAAACCACAGAAAATATTAACTGATTGGACATAAAATGGACAAAAGTAATGGGAACTGAATTGAAGTTCAATTTTTGAAAATAAGAGATCAGAATTTAAAGTTTTTGTGTGGAAGTGGAATTAATAATTTTCTTTTCCACGTAGTTTTTATATACAGTACATATTTTATGTTAACATCCTTTATATTCTGTGTTTGCCATATGCAGGGGCGGATCAAGAGGGGGGGGGGGCACACACCCCTCCCCGATGCTCAGCTACATAAAAAAAAAAATAATGCCGTGCATCAATGAAATTACATCACATAGTGATCCTACATCAGTATAGAAATGATTTCTCTGTTTAAAAAGCTCAATTTGTATGTATGCCTATGTAATTTAGAGACGATGATGGCAGATTTGAAAATTAAAAATCGGCTGTTAGTTTTAGCACTTCTCTTTAAACTACATAATTAGTATTTAAAAAATAGTGTAAATATTTTGATACGCTAAACATAAATGAATGTATAACATTATTATCGTCATATTATACACAGTAGGTTTTTAGGCCGATTTCTCATATTGAAGATAACAAATTTATGTGCTATCCAGTTCAGATGTTCGCTTGGTATAAGGTGCAAACAATCCATATATGGTAGATTATACATAACATCCACAAGGGAAAAAGAATTTCACCAGTGCTTTAAAGATGTTAACGATTTAAAAAAAAAGTACAAATGCAACATTTTACATGTTAGTGATTTTCTAGAATTTCTTGTTTACTTTAATTATATATATTTATAAATAAAGAACAATTATTTAATTCACAATTTTTTTATTATTATTAATAACAATAATTTTGTCTATGATATATAAATATGTATATTTAACTGAAATATTGTTTTTGAGTAAAATGCGTTTTTGTCTTCAATTGCCTTCTAATTATATATTTTCATCAAAGGCAATAAACAATGTCCTTGACTAAAATTTGATCTTTGTGCTGTTTCTATAAAAAAAAAAGTTACTGTTTTTTATTTTAAACTATATTACTGGATAATATGCAAGATGCTTTTTGTTGCTCGTTGAAGTTGCTTGTCCGACTCGTTGGATAAAACATTGACGTTTATTGCCCGATGACAAAAAATAGGGTTATTTCCCTTTGGTCCATTCGAGCGTGACTCAAAAGCCGGGAATGTCCATAGAGTTATATGGTGTAGTCGAAAATTTATTTTATCGGTTGGTCATGCCTACTATGTCATACATTGATTTATTCTCATGTAAAACAGTGAGGTATAAAGTGGCGAAAATCTCCGCTATATATTATAAAGGATAACAGTGAACGACATCTCTTCACTATAGTTACTTTATGCACGACGCTTCACTTGACCTCATTATAATACCTTTATCTACCTGCCTGCCCGGCGCTAGCTGCTTGTGAAGAACGTTTTTATAGATATAATATATTTATTTTATTTGATGACACGGTATTAAATTTGACGTAACACGTACGTTCGGTCGATCGACTAGAAGAAATAAAACGACACTACAAAACCTGTATAATTCCTTAATGTTGAAGTTAATATTTGAATGCAAAACATATTTTTGAAATGTCACTTAATTGATTGTCCAATACTACTAATAATATTGAGATACCGCTTAAAGGGACAATAACATTCTTGCTGGCTTGGTAGCTCCAGAAAATAAATAGTACCAATATTCTAAGTAACCTTCTACTAGTACTATATGTTTAAGTGTCCTATCTGTTGTGTAAATTATCCATTACAACCTATTTTACTTGTCCAGAGGGTTCGAAAATATTTTAAAATCCAAGTCACATTTGAAAAGGTTTACGTTAGACTTTTCAAATCAATTGGTTGAATTTTTCCAATTTTTTAAAATAGGTGTGTTAAGATTAAATTTATATCATCATTTTATTGGAATATTCTAAAATAATACGATTTGTTGACCGGAATGAAGATTGGGACAATTATTCAATTACAACAAGAGTGTTATTGGGGCTTTAATGCAGGTATTTTTACCTTCGCTTATTGTATTTTAACCGATAAAAAAGGGAAAGAATTCCAATTTTGAGATTTAATTCTTTTAATTGCAAGTAAATAACACTATTCTCAGTGATATCTATTATTATTACATTTTTATAAATCCTCATTGAAATGTGGTCATTATAATTGTCTGTCAGTTGGTCTGTCTGGCGTTCCTAGGCTAAAGTTGATTGACTTTAAATTTATGCAGTGTTCAAGGTCTTGAGATGAAGACTGTTCAAAGAGGTATTTCATTTTCAACAATTTCCGATAATTACTGCCAGAGTTACAGCCCTCTAGAGAGGGGCTTGGGGGTAGCCGAATGGTTAGCACGTAGGCGTTGTATAATAAAGTCTGTCATTGAGTCAAATGATGCACGGTTTCTCAGGGACTTCAATTTCCTTCCACTGCTAAAGACGCAAGCCAATTATTGAAAAAAAAAATGAACCATATATTAGTCCCAAAGTGACCTAGTTTGTGTCAAGTGGAGGTTAAAACCCATTTCTCTCGCTCTAGAAAATTAACATCTGAGTGACTTTAAATTTATACACAGTGTTTAAAGGTTAAGGTCGTCAGAAGACAAATCCTATCCTATCAAATTTAAATACTACCAGAGTTATGGCTCTTGATCACTTTGAAAAGTCTTGTGTATGCTTTATCAAGACCATAGTTTTCATCTGATGATTTTATACTTATACATATAAGGTACCGGTATTGAGAGGAACACGTATATTGATTTTTGGTAACTAAATCTGTGATATTAAATCAGTGTTTTGTAAACAAACCTAAACATTGACCAAAAAAATTCTAATGATTTTCTTAATAATTAGATAAAGAGTTGGCAGTACACACTAAAATAGTTAAAAACTAGATAATGTAAATGTAATTTGCTGAAAATTTCTGTCAAATTGATCAGTAGGCTACAGGAACATTCTTTTAATCTTTTCTCTTTGGATCAACTTGCACTAATTGTAACCATATAATATTCTTAAAGATAATTAAATATGCACACCCTCAAGAAAGGGTATTATTTTAACCTTTAATTGACATTTTTACAGAAATTTTCCAAAATTTCACATTTGTACACACAGTGACATATTGTATGAATACTGTTCAGTTTGAAGGTGATCTTGTATAATATAGTAAGATATTAATCTGACACGTGAACAACGAGGTGCAGGGTTTATTACATACATATAGCCTGTAGGTAAATAGATAAATTACCCAGGACTGTCTCTCACATGTCATTTAAACGTAAGAGTGAATAGGGTACTTTCTCTGTATTATAGTCTAAAGACATTGAGGAACTTTACACATTACCTCTAATAAATATATATTTAAAGAAAAAACTCGGTTTTTTTTACTGACAGCTGTGATAGTATTTCGAAGACAAATGCACAAATATGATTACAAATTCACAGGCGTTCCCAAATCACCTGGAAGTATAGTCAAAAATGAAAAAAATAACAACCAATATAATGAAATAAGAGCATAATAATACATTTGAGATACTTTGTAACCACTTCTTGAATTAAAATAAAACTTTATCACCAATTTATATATCTGTTTCTCATAAAGTTTTATCAACATGTTTATGATTACTTACGTATACTGTTGTGAAAATTTGGACATTATGATAATGCAATAAATGTAACTCTGATGAACTTTAAAGCGATAGTAGCATTAGTCCAAAATATTTGACTGCTCATATACAAGCATAGGCGTAAGGGGCCAATCTCAGTGGGGGTTGGGGTCTTATTTGCCAGAAAATTTGCTTTGTCACCTGAATTTTCAGAATGAATCAATCATTAACTAAAACGAGTTTTCCATAAAGCATTATGCAAGAGCTAAATCTGCCTATTACAGGACTTTCTTTAGACCTGAAATATCAATTTTATATAAATTAAATCGGCAGGAAAGAAGGACTAAATCGGTATATTTTTCTTAGAATTCATATATCCTGATGAGCTCTGAAAAACCCCCCACTGACAGTGACAATCATGCTTCCTTCCTACATGGATCTGAGTCTCGATTTTCAGAATTGCCATAAACTTAGTGTTAAATTGTACGATAAACGTGATGACTTGGACTTTCCATTTGTTAGTAGTAACATTTCAGTATCACCAGCTTATGGAGTGTTTGTGTCTCAGCTAATTCGTTATGCGAGAGCTTGTTCCTTTTATTCAGATTTTCTAAGTAGATCGAGGCATTCATCATCTAGGCTTCAACTACAAGGATACCTGCGCACTAAACTCATTAAAACCTTTATGTCTCTCTCGGCTATTATTCAAGATATATTTATTTGATTCGTATATTATCTCCTTAATTATGTTTGTCTACTACTTCGTTAACACTGTTTATCATGTTCATTTTACATACTGATAGTCCATTGTCCAAACATGCTATCTTATTGAGATTCACCTATGGCGGGTGTAGCGCCAGGCAGGGTAAGCTTTCTCTTCCGGACACCTGTTACCACTGTTTGTCCCATATTTTGTACACAGTGAACAGTACATTTGCTGATTACACTATTTTGCCTCGACCGTTTTTTAGGACTTTGAGTTTTGACTAATGGTATGGATTGTTCGTACTTGGTTTTATTTTATTTCTTTTTACACCTTCCATATGTATCTTTAAAGCTATTAACATTTTTGTAAATTACAGGGCCCTTGTTATTTGAAGAGAGATAAATTTAGTGAATGGCAGGTCTAATACTGGACATAAATATGTTGACATATGGATGATTAAGTTTCTGAATTGGTAGGGGTCATGGTGGCTAAGTGGATAAGGGGCTGGTTTGCTAGCCTGGAGGTCAGGTGTTCGATGCCTGCATTGGCCGAGAAAGTTCATCTCGATTTTCCAGCGTTATTTCCCCATGTCAATGATGCAGAAGGAGGGCTTGACAAGGACAGCTGCTTAGTCATTTGGATGGGACAAAAAACCGAGGTCCCGTGTGCATGGTGTGCACATAAAAGATCTTTTGGCAGTTGGAATTCGATATAAGAGGAGGCCGTAGCGTCGGTGCCGTGCAAAATTTTCCTCTTATCACACTGTATGACATATGCCCGTCTTCCATTAGCCCAGGTGCAAAAAGAGGGCCGGGAGAAAACTCATGAGGTTGGACAGGCGACCCTACTCCTTGTCGCCTACATACTCCTTGTCGCCTACAACCAGGGATTCGAAATGGCTGATTAACAAACGACAAAATAATAATATAAAAAAAAACAAATGTATTTAGCAGACCAAATGACTGTCATCAATTTGGACTTTTCACCACATATTTGATTAAAAATTTTAATCATTTTTATACGCCCACATTTTCATGTGGACGTATTATGTCGTCGCCCCTGTCCGTCCGGACGTCCGTCCGTCCACAATTTGTTTGTGGACTCTCTACAGGTCACAATTCTTATCCGATTTTGACGAAACTTGAAATATAGGTTTATCCCCAAAAGATCTCGGCTGCTTTCGATATTGGCATGTATCGGATCAAAACTTCATGGATTATGGCCCCTGATTGTACGAAAAATCATGTTTTTAGCTTGTGGACCCTATAGAGGTCACAATTTTGAACCGATTTTGATGAAACTTGACATGCATGTTTGTAACCCAAAGATCTTGGTTCCTTTCAATATTTACGGCTATCGGAATGTAATTTCCTGAATTATGGCCCCTGATTGTCCGAAAAATCACCCTTTTTAGCTTGTGGTCCCTCTGGAGGTCACAATTATTATTCGATTTAAAAAACCGTTTGATCATATCACCGTTACACCCTAAGGAAGGTTGAGTTCGAATTTCGGGAAAATCGGACGAAAATTGCCATACAAAATGGCCGCCGTTTGTACGCGAATACTGTTAAAAAATGGTATATCAAGGTTGTGGACCCTGTGGAGCTCACAATTTTGATTCGATTTTGATGAAACTTGAAATTCATGGTAATAACCCAAAGATCTTGCTTCCTTTCGATATTTGCGCATATCGGATCGTAACTTCCTGAATTATGGCCCCTGATTATATGCAAAATCGCCTTTTTTTTAGCTTGGAGGTCACAATTATTATTCGATTTAAAAAACCGTTTGATTATATCACCGTTACACCCTAAGGAAGGTTGAGTTCGAATTTCGGGAAAATCGGACGAAAATTGCCATACAAAATGGCCGACGTTTGTACGCGTATACTGTTAAAAAATGGTATATCAAGGTTGTGGACCCTGTGGAGGTCACAATTTTGATTCGATTTTGATGAAACTTGAAATTCGTGGTTATAACCCAAAGATCTTGCTTCCTTTCGATATTTGCGCATATCGGATCGTAACTTCCTGAATTATGGCCCCTGATTATACGCAAAATCGCCTTTTTTTTAGGTTGGAGGTCACAATTATTATCCGATTTAAAAAAACGTTTGATTATATTACCGTTACATCGTAAGGAAGGCTGAGTTCAAATTTCAGGAAAATCAAACCAAAATTGCCATACAAAATGGCCGCCGTTTGTCCGCGAATACTGTTAAAAAATGGTATATCAAGGTTGTGGACCCGGTAAAGGTCACAATTTTAATTCGATTTTGATGAAACTTGAAATTCATGGTTATAACCCAAAGATCTTGGTTGTTTTTCGATATTTGCGCATATCGGATCGTAACTTCCTGAATTATGACTCCTGGTTATACGCAAAATCCCCCTTTCTTTAGCTTGTGGTCCCTCTGGAGGTCACAATTATTATCCAATTTAAAAAAACGTTTGATTATATCACCGTTACACTGTAAGGAAGGTTGAGTTTGAATTTCGGGAAAATCGGACCAAAATTGACAGACAAAATGGCCGCCGTTTGTACGCGAATACTGTTAAAAAAATGATATATCATGGTTGTGGACCATGTATAGGTCACAATTTTAATTTGATTTTGATGAGGAAGGTTGAGTTCTAATTTCGTGAAAATCGTACCAAAATTGCCGGACGAAATGGTCGCCGTTTGTACGCGAATATTGTAAAAATATGGTATATCATGGTTGTGGACTCTCTACAGGTCCCAATTCTTATCCGATTTTGATGAAAAGTCACATTTCTAGGTTGTGTACCGTCACACCATAATCATTGTCGGCTTCGAATTTCATTAATATCAGACTGGAACTGACCAACTAAATGGCTGCTCCCAATACAGTATGAAATACAGGACTTTCGGTATTGCTTGTTCTCTGTCCATCTCTCGAAAATGTGGGCGTATCCTGCCTGGTTATATGCCCACATGGAAATGTGGTCGGATATTGTTGTGAATGCTCTAAAGGCTAAAGTTAATATCCGATTGACTTTAAACTTATACGCAGTGTTTTAAAGGTCATGAGACAAAGAATCTTATGGATTTTCAGGGATATCCGATAATTTCTGCCAAAGTTATTACCCTTGATCAATTTGACAAATCTTGTGAACGCTATAAGAGGCTAAAGTTAATATCAGATTGACATTCAATTTATACACAGTGTTCAATGTCATGAGATGAAGAATCCATTGTTTTTCAGAGATATTTGATAATTTCTGCCAGAGTTATAGCCCTTGATCACTTTGTAAAATCTTGAGGACACTCTAGGGGCTAAAGTTAATATCTGCTTGACTTTAACTTTATACACGAGTGTTTAAGGTCATGAGACAAGAAACCTATTGATTTTCGACGATATCTGATAATTTCTGCCAGAGTTATGGCCTTTGATCACGTTGAGATATTTTGTGGATGCTCTACAGGCTAAAGGTCATTTCTGATCGACTTTTGAATTATAAACAGTGTTTAAGGTCATAAGACGAAGGATTCTAGACATTTTCAACAATTTCCAATAATTACTGCCAGAGTTATGGCCCTTGATCACTTTGAAATATCTTGTGGACGAAGGCAATGAGATAAACAATCAAAACAATTCTGATAATTACTTACGGGACTATTACTCATAATAAGATTTGCATGTGTTGTAATTGTTCTTCTTACTGACAAAAGAAAAAATATGAGACAACCCTTGTTGACTGCCCTTACGAGAGAGACAGAAATGGGGTTTAACGTCCACTCAACACAAACTAGGTCATTTCGGGACTAACATGGTTTTACTCTTATTTCAATAATTCGCTTGCGCGTAGGGGGAAACTGGAGTGCCCGGAGGAAACCCACGTGGTTGAGAAGGCGCCCCATCTCCATGCGACATACGCTCACACCAGGGCTCGAAACCACTGCCGCAAGCCAGAGGTGACCGGCCAGCTAGCCAACTCCCTGCCCGGACGACTTAGCTGTTGTGGGCGTATGTTTCGTTGCATGACAGCAACATTTTTATACGCCCACATTGAAATGTGGTCGTATATTGTCGTCGCCCCCGTCCGTCGGTCCGGCGTCCACAATTGCTTGTGGACGCTCTACAGGCTAAAGTTAATATCCGATTGACTTTAAATTTATACACAGTGTTTAAGGTCATGAGACGAAGAAGCCTATTGTTTTTCAGCGTTTTCCGATAATAACTACCAGAGTTATGGCCCTTGATCACTTCAAAATATCTTGTGGACGCTCTAGAGGCCAAAGTTAATATCCGATTGACTTTAAATTTATACACAGTGTTTAAGGTCATGAGACGAAGAAGCCTATTGATTTTCAGCGATTTCCGATAATTAGTGCCAGAGTTATGGCCCTTGATCACTTCAAAATATCTGGTGGACGCTCTAGAGGCCAAAGTTAATATCCGATTGACTTTAAATTTATACACAGTGTTTAAGGTCATGAGACGAAGAAGCCTATTGATTTTCAGCGATTTCCGATAATTAGTGCCAGAGTTATGGCCCTTGATCACTTCAAAATATCTGGTGGACGCTCTAGAGGCCAAAGTTAATATCCGATTTACTTTAAATTTATACACAGTGTTTAAGGTCATGAGACGAAGAATCCTATTGATTTTCAGCGATTTCCGATAATAACTACCAGAGTTATGGCCCTTGATCACTTCAAAATATCTTGTGGACGCTCTAGAGGCCAAAGTTAA
The DNA here is from genome assembly GCA_036850965.1 of Patella caerulea. Lineage (NCBI taxonomy): Eukaryota > Metazoa > Mollusca > Gastropoda > Patellidae > Patella > Patella caerulea. The sequence continues at coordinate 38,286,161 of JAZGQO010000001.1, read as the reverse complement.
TATCCGATTGACTTTAAATTTATACACAGTGTTTAAGGTCATGAGGCGAAGAAGCCTATTGTTTTTCAGCGATTTTCGATAATAACTACCAGAGTTATGGCCCTTGATCACTTCAAAATATCTTGTGGACGCTCTAGAGGCCAAAGTTAATATCCGATTGACTTTAAATTTATACACAGTGTTTAAGGTCATGAGACGAAGAAGCCTCTTGATTTTCAGCGATTTCCGATAATTAGTGGCAGAGTTATGGCCCTTGAACACTTGAAAATATCTTGTGGACACTCTAGAGGCCAAAGTTAATATCCAATTGACTTTAAATTTATACACAGTGTTTAAGGTCATGAGACGAAGAAGCCTATTGATTTTTAGCGATTTCTGATAATTAGTGCCAGAGTTATGGCCCTTGATCACTTCAAAAAATCCTGTGGACGCTCTAGAGGCCAAAGTTAATATCCGATTTACTTTAAATTTATACACAGTGTTTAAGGTCATGAGACGAAGAATCCTATTGATTTTCAGCGATTTCCGATAATTAGTGCCAGAGTTATGTCCCTTGATTACTTCAAAAAATCCTGCGGATTTTGATAACTGAACAGCTAAATCCATGATATTAAATGTTTCATGTATATACTAATTGTTAGTGTGGGGTAACACTTTATAAAAAGCAATCAAATTCTAATGATTTTCTGATAATTACATAATGAACCATTACTCTTAATCAGTTTTTAGTGTATTACAAATGTTTCATTAGCAAAAAAAGTAAAAATATGCGACAACCCTTGTTGACTGCCCGGACGATTTAGCTGCTGTGGGCGTATGTTTCGTTGCCTGGCAACCTATCTTTTTATAAATTAAATATACATCACTTAATATACATTCATAGTAAAACTAATATATATACTATTCAAAAAAAGTAGGGGTTATTTGATTTTTAAGTGTTATTAAAGTCACCTAATGAAACTGACGAAGAAACAAATGACAAAATGAAGTGAAGTTCACATTCATCGATTTATTCCAAATGATCGTTAGACTAAGTAAGGCACAGACTGACCAATATATGGGTAAAATGATACCTGGGGTCAAACAGCAAAGTTACCACAGCATCACAACAAAGTCAGTAACGGGTAAATCCTCCTCTGTTTGCCAAACAAGCATTGATCCGAAGTGGCATACTTCTAATGAGACGTCTAAGGTCATTTTGGTCCAGATTGTCCCATTCCTGTTGCAACGCTGCAGCAAGTTCTTGGACATTGTCAGGACGTTGTTGACGTTGACGTAACCTCTGTCAAAGCATGCCCCAGACATGCTTGATGGGGGAGAGGAAGGGACTCAGTGCTGGCCAAGGTAATGTGGTGATGTTCTGTTGTTGGAGGTAACCTGTAACGATCCTGGCCCTGTGACATCTTGCGTTGTCATCCTGGAAGATGAAACGGCGGCCATGACGTCGTGCGAACGGCACAACATGGACTGTCAAGATGTTGTCCCGGTAGTACTGGCCTGTAACACGCCCTGCAACAACATGTAAACAGTGATGCCTCCCCACACCATAACAGAAACACCCCCAAATCGATCATGTCTGATGATGTTAACGTCTTGGAAGCGCTCGTTTTGACGTCGCCACACCCTCCTACGTCTGTCCAAAAAATCAACAGTGAACCTTGACTCATCTGAAAACATCACATTGCTCCAGCGTCGATTATCCCAGTGTTGACGATCCCTACACCAACGACGTCTTGCCTGAATGTGATGATCTCTCAAAAAAGGGATCACGTGAGGATGTCGGGCGCGAAGGTGACCCATATGCAGTCGATTCCGAATCGTCTGGCCACTCACTCTCACACCAGTGTATGTTTGAAGACAAGCGCTGATCTGATTTGCTGTGATGACACGATTTCTCAAGACCAAGGTACAGATAAATCGATCCTGGGCTTGAGTTGTCGCCCTTTGTCGACTTGAGCGTGGTCGGTCCTGTACAGATTGTGTATCACGGTATCTGGACCATAGCCTGCTTATGACAGACTGAGAAACATTCATCGTCTGCGCCACAACCGACTGTGTTGTGCCGATCTGTAGCATGCCAAGGGCACGTAACGCATATCAAAATTTGTTTTCTGGTCACTAAAACAATTAAACTGATGTTTCCACCCTGGAATTCAATGCCACAATGACTGTAACATTCAAAGTCCGAGTCGTGCAAATCTTGGGTTGGACCCCCATGATGATCCCAAGCATCACCTGCATTCCATGCGGTAGCTATTGGTGCGTTTGGGTGTCACATGTAACTGGAAATGTTTCTTCTGTTAGGTTCTATAGTGACTTTTTTCGTAGTCATTTGCATATTTTAGTATTATGCCCCCAAAATCAAATATCCCCTACTTTTTTTGAATAGTATATGTTAAGCCCTTTTTTTTAGTCTATTTTAAGTTGTCAAAGAAAGAAAAAAGTCATGCGCCCTTCAGCTATTATATTACTTCATTTTAGACTGGATGGTTCAATTCTGAATATTGATTTGAAGTTTAGGCCTATCATTTATTGATTTTCAATAATTACTGATACAGAGTTAGCCCCTTTTTCGTAGTCATTTGCATATTTTAGTATTATGCCCCCAAAATCAAATATCCCCTACTTTTTTTGAATAGTATATGTTAAGCCCTTTTTTTTAGTCTATTTTAAGTTGTCAAAGAAAGAAAAAAGTCATGCGCCCTTCAGCTATTATATTACTTCATTTTAGACTGGATGGTTCAATTCTGAATATTGATTTGAAGTTTAGGCCTATCATTTATTGATTTTCAATAATTACTGATACAGAGTTAGCCCCTTGATCATTTAGATAATTGCCTTTTTAAAACTAAAATCGTGCCCATGCTCTAGCTGCTGAAGTAAACCAATTGTGACATCTGCATCCCCAAGGCCAGATCAGCATGTTTTGTTGCCCGGCAATCATTTTTCAAATCAATTTCACCAATTTGATCTGTCAGGTACAAAAATAAACACTGGTTTATTCAGTTATCTATTTTTAAGAACTCGATTTGTATGTAACAAGGTTGGCTAATAATATAATACCCCAAAAGTCAGTCCAAGCACGTGTATTTTGGTTATTTATACTAGGAGTCAGGAGAGTCGTTTTATTACCAAGTTCCCACTCTCAACATATATATATATATCAGTATTTTTTTTAGTATTTATTTTGATATATGTACATTGGGAAATAGCTTATATTTTTATGAAGCACTTCAATGATTTTCAGCAAATTATGTTATCTTCAGCAAATTATGTTATCTATATTATTAATTAGACATTAACTTATCCAGACCAAAATCAACATTTCAGTGGCATCCTAGTCTGCGATGTTTATTGGATTATGTACCGATTTGCTGTTCTACTTCAATTCATTATTGAATAAAAAGATAGGTTGCCAGGCAACAAATCATACGTCCACAGCAGCTAAATAAATTAAACATTTATAATACACTAAAATCTCATTAAGAGTAATAACTCATTAAGTAATTATTAGAAAATTATTAGAATGTTTGGTTTTTATAAAGTTTTGCCCCATGCTAAGATTTAGTATACGAAACATTTAATATCATGGATGTAGCTGTTCAGTTATCAAAATTCATTGAAAATCAAAATACTTGTTTGTCTCAAGACCTTAAATCTGAAGTCAATCGGATTATAAGTTTGGCCTCTAGAGCGTCGCAAAATGTTTTAAGGGAGAAAGTATCGGAAATAACTTAAAATCAATAGATTTTTGTCTCATGACCTTTAACTCTATCAATTTATAGTCAATCGGATGTTAACTTTGGTCTTTAGAGCACCAACATTCATTTGTGGACACCAGACAGGCGGCGACAATATACAACCACATTGCAATGTGGGCGTATAAAAATGGATAACCAAGACAATGTCTGTACCCTACCGACTTCAGTAATGATAACCGAGGCTAGCCCAAATATTCAATCGCTAAAATCTTGGTTCCTTGTGGATCAATTTGACTGAAATTTTCAGCAAATTCCCATTACATTATCTAGTTTTTAATTAATATAGTGGGAACTTCTAGCTCTTTATCTGAGCTAGCAAAATGTATCTTTAACTTATCGAGACCGTAATTAACACTGGATGGTGAATAATGATCCAATGTACTGTATATAATTTTCTTGCATCTTGAGCCTTTTCTTGCATCTTGAGTCTTCATAAGATTTTTCAAAGTGACCAAGGGTCATAACGATGGCAGTAATCATCGTAATTCGCTGAAAATCAAAAGACTTCTTCGTAGCGTGACCTTAAACACTTTGTATAAATTTAAAGTTAATTGGATATTAAAACTTAAGCCCCTGGAGCGTCCACAAGATTTTTCAAAGCGATCAAGGGTCATAACCCTGGCAGTAATTAGCGAATTCGCTGAAAATGAATTAGCTTCGTCGTCTTATGAACTTAAACACAGTGTATAAATTTAAAGTCGATCGAATTCTAACTTTAGTCTCTAGAGCGTTCTGAACGATAGACGGACGGAAAGAGCAACGACAATATACGATCACATTTCCATTTGGAAAGGGTGCCCAATAGTCCATATTCCTACAACAGAGACAAGTTTGGTTCGAAATTAAAAACATTTTATTATAGGATGTAGAATTCTGTATATAAACAATTAATTTAATATAATTTGTACGCTACAAAGTTAACTTTGACATAGAAATTTAACCATATTCACATCTAATTATCTGGCAATATAACATGTAATCTTCACAAAAATACATCGCAGTGAAATGACTTTACATCTGATAACTATATCTCATATCTCTAGCGTGCAAAATGCATAAAATTCACATCACATGTCCCAACACAGACACATTCAGTCGAATTCCTTACTTTTATATTACGTAAAACATACAAATGATTGTAAATGCAAATAATGCGAATTCTTTAACTTTCATCTCAAATGAATTAATGTTCATTCATTCAGATTGCTATTAAATGATTTGAGATTTCAAGTCTTAAAGACTAATATTCCTGGTGGGGTTCTGAATCAGATATGTGAATTTAGAAACCAGGTCAGTGCCTTAACAATACCATCAATATATAGTCGAGAAATGAGAAAAAATTATGTAAACACAATATTCCATAATAATTTCATTTAATCACATTTATTTGTTAAATAATAACTGATGTAGTTTGATAATTTTGCGTATATAATAAAAATAAAAAAAAGAAGGTTTTTTTTTAATGATTTAAACCAAATAAACAAATATGTCAGTGGGGAATGAAGAGTTTATATGATTACAAATAATTAAAAAAAAAAGAACAGTTAAAATCCCCACATAGCCTCTTTTGAAGTTCTCTCACTTACACTTTCATTATCATCTAAAAACCATTAAAAAAAACAAAAAAAAAATCACTCGCTCCCATTCACACTTTCACAATCTTTCTGAATATAATGTGACGCAATGGTGAAATTTCATAATAATCAGAACTTCATTTATGGGTGGTTATAAAATTGTTCTAAGTTAATGGATACAATAAAGAGGAAAAATTTTATAATAGATTCTTCTCCAAAAGATGTGCTTTTTAACATACAACTTACATACTTTAGATATAATTACAATTCAGTGGAACATTAAAATGTTGTGGCCTAAAGTTAACAGAACAAAAATATGTCAAGTAGATAGAACTTGATTTAAACTTACAGAGTATTTTAGTTTGTTCCAAAGTAAGAAAAATTTTTTTAAAAAATTATGTGTTAATCTACAAGAAGTTCAAAATGGACACTTCCTTCTTTCAAACTACGGTTATGTTTAATGTTTTTGGCCCAAGCTTTGCACTCAACCATCAAACCCATATGTTTTTTTACTCCAACAAATTTGACAAAGATAACGGGTGCAAGGTAACCTTTTTGATTCTGGAATGGGAAATACTGTAATCCCAATCCCTGAGTTGGATAATAGACTGGGGTTCCAAGATTTTCTGTGTCTCCGGGATTCTGAAAAATGAAAAACAAGTTATAAATAAACATATTAAACACTGTAGAGACATAATTAACTCAATTAAATTCTAAAAGGAGAAACCCTCCAAAACAAACTGGCTATGTCCACTTAGAGCAACAAAGAACTAACCTCGCCTTCACATGAGATCCAGATTTGTGATTTGGTGAAATAATCATTTTTAACATCTTCGGGCATATCCTCGGGTAAATCAGTATATTTCTCAGGTATCCAGTTGAATATCTGAAAAACAAAATACAATATCTTCAAATCTATGGTCAATAATTGACTTCTAAGTATTGTTTTATTGGAAAATGGAAAAATTCAAGCCATAAATCAATTTATGTGCAGATCTGTCTCTAATTTGAATGAAATCAAAAATTATTGATCACTGACATACATTTACAAATATATCCAAATTGCTAACACTGTAAACAGGCATCAATTAATCTTATGTATTTAGCACAATTTTTTCCATATTCATTCAACATCAAATCATGATTTCAATATTTGTAAAAATCGTTCAAAATCACCAAAAATCATCTAACTTGTACTTTGACCAGTTTCAAGCTGATCATTCAATTTTGACAATCAGTGTTCAATTTACAAGCATTTAATTTCAAGATCACTGTTGAAAAATAAACTCAATTGATTATTGATGTATAATGATTAAATTTTGAACAGTGGTCAGGAATTAAATACTTGTAAATTGGACACAGTATCAATAAATGTCAGCTATAAATTGGACACAAGTAAAAATTAGATTTTGGGAGATTTTAAATGATTTTTACAAATTTATTAATAATTTGAGACCGGAATTATCGTTTTCAGTCTGAAGTCGGAATCATTCATTTTGCGTTATAGGCAAAATACGGCAGTCAGTGGTGAAATTATTGATTTTCAGTTTTCATCACCAAACAATAGTTTGAAATGTTGTCTTTCGGAATTCTAAACCATTTTTAATTATTCGAAGTCTAAATGCCTCAAAAATTGATTTTAATAAAACATGTAGAATGTTACGTAATCAAAATTCTCCCTAAAACAATCGAAATTAGTCGTCACTTAACATGTCAAATAAATTTTCAACAGGTAAAAATTTGGAGGCAATATCCCCATCCTAAGATACTGGTTGCTATAATGGTTTGAAAATTTTTAGTACCCAGACTTTAATCTGCGTTTTCTCAGAATGTACTTATGTTGACCTTGAAGCTTCAAAATTTCACAACTCAGTCAATTTTTGAGATATCAACATAATTTTTGTTGCATTTGAAAGCCCACAGTTGTGGCTTTCAGAATATGTATAAAACTCAATTTTGGTGAAGTGATCCAAGTGACTGATTTTGCTGGCACCAGCCACATTTTATATTGAAGGAATGCAAAAGAATTAAGTGCTTTATACACAAGATTAAAGGATACTTGGGTTACAGTGTAATGTTCTTACAAAGCAAGTGCTTACTTTATTCAGTTTCAACAAAACACAAGGTTCACCATCTGGAAATCCATAGCCATTATTTGAGGAACAGTTCTGTGTTAGAGCTTCTACGTCAACTTTACATGGTTTTGTTTCATCCTTTCTCAATTCTGTTGTGTTACATTCAACTACATTACTGTTATTTGTACTCTGCTTACTATATGCTGAAATATTTGAAGTCAACATTTAATTAAAGATAACATGTTATGTAATTATTGGTAGTCATCTGTTCCAACCTCAAAACTTATTTTTAATTCATAGTGAAAAATTGAAACATACAGCCATAGATGATTAATTCCTTTGTCAGTTTATTAGTCAGAAATTAATTTCATATAAATCTGTGCCAAGCAAACACACATTGGTCCATACATCTGTTATTAATGTGGGGTCTGCAAGCGAAAAAAGGTTGAGAACTTTATAAAATGGACACTGCAGATGTGTTCAATCAGAATTGACACAGATGATATGTGACATGACATTAATGTTATTAAAAAAAACCTACTCTCAAGGAAGTCGTCTAATTCTGTTGTAAAAACTTTGTAGGAGTTGGCTTCTTTGTGTAAATATCGGATGAGGGTGGAATCGATATTTGGTTTTGGTTTATATCCCATTCCTGCAAGATAGATTACATATTTTTGAACAACTCAATTAAAGAAACATAATACAAAATACTGAATAAAGCAATTATTGGCCAAATTAAGTGTTCTTCATCGACATTCAACAAGTTACAACTGATTATTTCTTGTATTGGTATGTTTTCATATTTAATCACTGTCCATTTATCATAAATATCGAAGCTTAACGATACATATAAGGCAGATTAGATAAAAAGCTGGCAGTTCTCACAATAATAGTTAAAAAGTAGATAATGTAAAGGAATATATTGAAAATTCCAGTCAAATTACTTCACCCTGAACTGCTATAATAAGTGTCTGAATTCTCGGGTTATCGACTGCCGAAACCTTTCTGTGGTTTATATTTCGGAAACTGGTGTATGTTTAAGCTCAACATCTAGTTTATCAACATACATCAAGTGCTCACTAGCGTCAAGGGATCAGACAAACTTTGCATGCAAACTTTACTAATCACTGGGTTACCAGTTATGGTGTTTTCCAGGGAATCCTGTATCATTCTAGGAAGATTTGAGGCAATCTAATTAAAATATAGATCTATATTTCGTTTTGTTTTTTTATACTTTCGATGGCCTACACTCATGTAGATCTAACAAGTTATAGTGGGAGCTCAATGTTCTATGACGTCAGGTATCAAGCACGGGACATTTGACCCAATAACGTCAGTCATTCGATTATCCAATTAGCGACCGCCATGCTTTTTAAAATCTACTTTTGTTTTGTTTTGATTTCTATCTGCTGGCAATATTTACCCACAGTTCCACGCATGAAAAGGTCAAACGGTCGATTCGACAGACCATTTGATTGGCTGACCTCTCATTTCAGGCAAAACACGACTTAAATAACAAGTCTTCCAGATCCAAGAGTAGTGAAGACAAGTAAAAACGAAATTTTGAACTATAAAAAACGAAACGAAATTGGATCTGTGTTTTAATCAGATTGGATTTGAGGTTTCTACTTTCCATATATACCAAAATTGCCACACTTTTATTGCAAATAACCACCCAGTATCTTTGCGGCTAAGTAACTTTAAATCCCACCAAGGCTCATTCCCCCAAAACAATTTGTTGATGTGTGCCAGGATTAGTAGAAACTTAAAAACAACTGATTTGCATAAATAAAACCCAAATTATTATTATCCAGGCAAAATGTTTTCAAATTGGCACTATTTATATTGGCGATATAGATATCGCAATCCAATGTTGCTTATATAGTAACTATGATAGCACACATTATGTAGTACCAACCTGGATTGCCTTTAAGTAAACTGTCTGTTCCCATCAATTTTGGATAATTTTCATCAATGGTCTGATAAAATACCACCAGCATAGAGGAGAAGAAACCAGCTAAACAGGCATAGAAAATAAGATAGAAGAAACCAATCTCAGCTGAAAGATAAACAGAAAATACATTTATAGGTACATAATGGAAGATTAGAGTTGACAATTCGTGCCATAATAGTTTAAAAAAAAAAAAAAAAAAAAAAGCAATAATAGACATCTTCACTATCCATTTGTTGAATTTAATCATCAATGAGCGTTGAGCAACAGATCAGATTCAAATCCAGTATAAATCTGACTCAGGAGGTGACACAGAGTTGAGAATGGTTTTGATACATGTATGTTAAAGATACATTATGTAAGATCAAGATAAAAAGCTGAATATTTTTGATTTAAACAATATTTTATTCAAATAAGATAGGTGTTGTATTATACATACACAGTTCTGAAGGTAAGGATTTATAAATGTATAAATTTGTGGCTGTATTAAAAATGTGTGTATTTATTATTGCTATCACCGTTGGTTAACATTTGTAAATCAATAAAAAATATTTGGTAATGTATTTATGGTTTGGAATCTAACACTGGTAAATTTTGGACAATGTAACAAATAATGTTCTATATCCTCTATATAGTGGCCACAGGAACAAGCTGGGTTGTCCGTTAAGTGCGTGACGAATTTATGGTAGTTTAAGTTGCTGAATATTTTTGATGTAATAGTAATAGCTCAAAAAAAATGTAAAAAGAAAGACCTACAATAGGCAGATTTAGCTCTTGCATAATCTATGTTTAATTGGACATTCATTAATAAAACAAGACCATAATCAATTCTTGATTTCACTTGTAAGAGTATCACAGTTTAACAACATCAATGCCTTACATGGATGAATGATTTTTCATGGTCATAAGTACAGTCTAATTTTAGGTTTACTGAGGTGTGAAGGACAAGGTTCATTACATGCAATTATTATTACCACCAGTGGCATGTTCAAGAATAGAAGTAGAGGAGGAAGACTAATTGATCACAAATCTGGTAATGAAGCCATAAAAAGTACATTGATGTATAACCTTGTGATAAGTGCACCCCTACCCCAAATTTAAATCAATGTCCAACTGTTCTTGGCACAAACCCGTCATTTTAATGCCACACCTGTAGGCATGATGGTCTTCAATATGGGTGCCAACCACATTGTTATGTAAGCAATCAATGTATTGTTCTTTACATTAAAATTTATAGACATGTCTAGAGGAAACGTTCATTTTCTAGGTTAACTTCATCCTATCATTAATGACGTCACTAGTGACCTACAGCATTCATTCAAAAAGTTAACTAAAATTACGACACTTCATTTATCAAGAAAATAATATGGAAGCTTACTACAAATGCCTGTGATACGGCTAAGATACTAGTTTATTTGACCAGAATGTATCACGGAATTGTTTAGTCTGACCAGTCTAACCAGAAGGGTAATACATAATTGTTTTAATAGAAACCATATGTTTATAAAAGTACATTAACCTTCAATTAGAATGAACTAATCAGTGAATCTAGCAAATTAATTCACATCTTTAATTATCTTATTTAAATAAAACATTACGTTTATTTTCTTTCTTAAATGTGCTTTATTGGACTGACTACATTAAAATCTATGAATCTACGTTTTGTTTCAAAAAGACTAAATACTCATGTCATAATTTTGCTGTCACAAAAACAGAGTCTATCAAAACTAAGTCAACCAACCATATTAAATCCAGTGAACTTAACCTTTCATTTTCGAGTTTAACCTCTGTGGACAAAAGTATGAATTATTATTAAATGAAACGAAGTTGATATACAAAAAAGTTCAATCTTACTATTCTTAAAAATAATTTGGTTAGAAATCTTAATTATTTATTAAAATGTACCGTTCTGGTAAACCTATATATTTGGTTTCCATTCCAAAGCAAAATTGGTAAAAACAATTAGGGCTCTGGTGTGTGAAGCATAATTAATTATCACCAGTAAAAACATGGCTTATAACATTCCTTGTGGTGCCTTTTTAAGTAAAGTTAAAAGTCGAATTTCACCAGTCGGCAGTAAGTAAGGCCCTTTGCTATACAGGCATATGATATGTCCTCAATGTCCTCTAAATGAAGTAGGTGACTGACCTATAATATGACACGAGAAACGGTTTTATGACCTAGGAGCTATGCATGTCTCACCTTTACAATGGGAATATCATACAATGTTGAACCCGGCACATTTTTTGCCGTTATTAATAAAACTATTATTATTAATCAAGCTAGCCACTTGCGCATGTCGAAATGTCTGTTTTTCAGTGCAACTTGCAAGATTTGGTGAGTAGTAGTATTGAGTAGAAAATTGTGTGCAAAATTTCCGGATTCCCACACACACACAGTTTCGACGGTTTGACTGCCTTCAAATAAATCATGTTTTCGTTTAAACAAGATCTAAAAATTTACGAAACACACAAAATAAAAATTAACAAAGTAAAATTGAAAAGTTTGCTTTGGGACAATCAAAGTCCTGTGAAACATGCAAATACACGATGACGATACTCCAGCGGTAATTCCATCAAAACAACCTAGATGGCGTCTTTCAATGCCCTCTAAATTTCTCGCCGGCGACTGTATTGAAATCGGTTGTAGGCTATTCCGCAGTGAAATAATAAATCCATATGTGAAAATTACAATGAAATCTTACCCCAACTCCTTGCATTTCGACCTAGGAATTTCTTTTCATCTGAATTCCATAAGAAAGTCGTGAAACCGTCGACTTTCTGCTTGAAGGTTCGATCACGCCCGTCCATTTTGCTGGTCTTCTCGCGAGTAATGCGATTCAACCTTGAAGGGAGCCCGGATAACACTGACTTTCCAGTCGAAACCACCCGATAAAGATAGCAAATGTCACGTGACCGATCCGCTATTACCCAATGAGAACAATATTACAACATATTATATTGTGACAACTGAGATGGTGATAATGGTATAAGGAACAGGGATTTTTCCATGAAACTAACGACCGCCCATGAACATATTAAATAAAGACGAATTAATGGCGTATTGGAGAAACTGAATTTGTGTTTACGATTTCAAGTTATAACCCAGAAAAAGAAAAAAAATACTACTATAGTTGGATGAAAAGAAGAAACATATCTGATTTTTATATTTATTTCGATGTAAAATACTAAAATAGTCTATTTCAAATGATCTATTTCTTGAATCGCATTTTACAGAAATCTACGTTAGACTAACCGAACCGTAACTAATGAACTAAACAAAAATATAACAAAGGAAGAAGTCGTATTATCGAATCCACGTTGTTTAATATTTAATTAGACGTCAGACTAATGATCATTTCAATAGTGTTGGCTAGGCCTATTGTAGGCTGATATTAATCCGAGTATAAGCGTTTTTGTAACCGCATACAAATATCACTAATTATGATCCTCATTCCCCAATTTAATCTAGGATAGACCATGGACTATAAGGTCCATGGATAGACTGATGTATTATTTTAGAAAACACAATGTCTGCGATATCACCTTTGCCGAAAGCTGTCATTAACACCCAGCTGTTAGTAGACGGTATACACATGTAGTCAGAAAATATGCTATTTCTACTTCAATCTTTTAATTGAAAATGAGTCTACATCAACTCCAATTGGCCAGGAAAGTCTGACACCGTAAAGCCATTCGGATGGTACGAAAAACTGAGTAGTCGTGTACATTTGGCGAGTATATACATGAAAAGAATCATTGACAGCTAGATCTATATAAATATTATCAAAGGTATGTTTGTGGGTGTGTTAGTTCGCCCATCAAGCCCTGTGGTCCCCTTTTCACATTTCATTGCGATATAACGAAGATGGTGTCCTCCAATAATAAATGCAGCTCTCCTGGTCTTTTAATAGGTTATACCGAAGTAGATTCGGGAAGTCGAGTAGCGTAAACTTCAACACACTCTTTCCATTTGTAATATTTCAAAAATTATTATTATTTTTTTAATTTCAAATCCCATTACGTCCCTTTTGATAGCCTATTTCATTGCTATGTAAAGAAGTCAGTGCGTCCTAAAAGAAATGCAGGTTTCCTGTACTTAAATACCCAAGTTGATTTGGGAATTCAAGTTACTGAAGTTCCAAATTTTTCGAAAAAGAACCGCCATCCCCCCCCCCCAAAAAAAAGAAGAGAAAGGAAACAAAAAATAACAACCCCAAACCAAATAACATAGTTAAGTATACTGCGGGACATACCCATGTACATGTATACACCCGTACGAAAAACCGCACTTTACAAAATAACTAAAACTGACAGAAAAACGAACAGGGGCGCGTCTTTTTAACATTTTAATTACAAATTTGACGAGTGTTTGAAGCAAATAAATTTTCATTTATTTTACCACTGCTCTGAATAAATCCGTCTGCCATGACAGCACCCCACCCCATCCCCCGATAATCTGTCTAATGGTCACCTAGTTTTATTTTGAAGGTGACCATTTTTGTCTTGAAAGTGACACGGTCATAATTCTCGTGCAGTCAAGCCAGACAGGTCACATGCACAGCAATGCTTCACCTGTGTTATAATATAATAGTGATCTATAGATAGATAACTGTAATAAATGTCTTTCACTATTGAACAATAGACGAAAATAAAACGTGATCTCTTATCAATCATACGTCAGCCAATATACGCATTGTTTCATTTCTTATTACCTCATATATTACGTATTGCATGTAAGTTATCCTGGGGCATGTCAATTGTTTTTAAGTTCAATATCTGTCCGTATTACATTAGACCTTGTGGCTATGTTTATCAATGATGTATTAATATACTTATTATATGCACTACATGTCAGTTCAACCCAAAATGCCTCCCATGTCCCCATTTTCTATTGTCAATTTTTTTTCGCATGTGCCCATATTATACAATAGAAAATTACATTGGTACTAAAACTGTTTTTCATGTTATCTGGTTCATTAGCTGTCAATTTTCTCTAACCTTGCATTACCCTATTTATTTGTCCATCTTTAGGCTTCTCGATTCTCGTTACTACACTTGCCTAAGATCTCTTGATTATCTGCTGGACGGTGGGGGTTTGAGTTTTTGTTTTCGATTTTAAGGGATTTAAAGTTCATTTGAACACCATTTCATTTCATTTCTTATCTTATTATGAGAGTTATGTAGGGATTTTAATCTTATTATGAGAGGTATGTAGGGATTTTAAGCAGTCGGAGGAAACCGGAGTACCCGAAGAAAACCCACGAGGGACTTGAAACCATGTCACTTGAGTGAATGACAGACCTTGTTATGCAACGTCCACGCCTTAGCAAACCCACCTCGTAACGGGGAAAGGCTTTCACACTGGATCTTAAGCAATATATAACATAAATAAATAGATAAAAGAAGCCCTAAATTAAAAGTGGCAGGCCAGTCTTTATTCAAGTAGTCTATTTTTGGAAGAGTGTTCCGTTCCTGAATCCACTCTGATAAGACACATGATTACATGTTTAGTCTTGTTCTATGGTGTCCCGTTTAACACGGTTTAGATTCACACAAAAGCAAAGCAACATTTTACTGGGACTGACTAAACCGAGATCCCCCGTGCAAATTGGATATTCCCATGGTTCAGGCGCGGATCCAGAGGGGGGGGGGGCGCTCCGGCTTGAAAATTTTTTTTAAGCGATTTTATTGGCGATTTAGACCTGTAATTTTGGAATTTACCTTCCGGAAATACGTCAGAATGAACCAAATTGAATCTAATTTACAAAATTAATCGGTTGAGCGCAATTAGTTAAGCAATTATCAAACCTAGACCCCCCCCCTGCAAAAAATCACGGATCCGCACCTGTGGTTGGGATTCGACCAAGAGTAGGAGGAAACATTACTGACAGACAGAGCATAACATAAAATTGTCATGCCGTATATTAGTCCAATATGAAGAGTTGAGCAGATGTTCAACCCCATTTCATACTACATTAAGGTATACTCTTTCTGAAATCCACTCCAAGAATTGTTTTGAGCTGTATATTGGGCAAGCCTACTGCACGCTCTTTACGGGCAGATTTGCATCTTCTTGTTAATATGGTAAAGACAATCATCGAAAAAAAAAAAAAAATCAAAAAAAAATCTGCATTTATGTAAAAGAAAAAAAAATATTTTACGTATACTTTGCACAGTTCTTGTTCGGCATCGGTATCTTTTAGTGTAGTACCGGATATAAGAGGGGCAAAGTGGGACAAATAATTTCACGAAAATAAAGTAAATGAAAACATCATAATAAGACAACCCAACAACCCGACATCACGACAACAATACGACATTTCTCCCCGACATCACGACATTTTTACCCGACTTTACGACACTAAAAATGTCGTGATGTCGGGTAGAAATGTCGTGATGTCGGGTAAAAATGTCGTATTGTCGGAATGTCGTGATGTCGGGTTGTTGGGTTATTGCGTTATGAAACAAAAAACTGGCAATTAAGAAAATGGTTGATCAAGTGGAAGTAGATTCACACTCACATTGCAGTTTGAGTTGCATTCGTATCCATTTGTATACGTCCACATTCATAATGTGAACCGTCTTCATCAGCTCAGTCGGAGCAGAAACAGTAGGACGTTAAGCCCCATTTCATTTCATAATGTGAACATATTATTATGCCACCGCCCTTGTCTGTGTGTCTGTCATTGAATCAAGTGGTGTGGTTTCCAGCCCAAGCTGGTACATGACAAAGACAAAGGTCTGCCTAACCTCGTGGGTTTTCTCCGGGTGCATGCCCTACCCCGCGGGGTGGTGCCAATCCCACTTTTTTGTTATTATTTTGTCTGTAAATATTCAACCCGACAATACGACATTTTTACCCGACATCACGACATTTTTACCCGACATCACGACATTTTTAGTGTCTTTGTTATGGAAGCGTATAGTTATGTCGGGTAGAAATGTCATGATGTCGGGTTGTCGTGTTGTCGGGTAGAAATATCGCGATGTCGGGTTGTCGGGTTGTTGCGTTATGAAAGGCGACATCACGACATTACGACATGATACCAATCACCACCATAGGCATGTGTTCAATTATAAGAGCAAAACCATGGAATTCCTCGTCACTAAATATGCACAAAGTAACTAGGGCCTACATATTTGTGAGAAAATGTCTGTAAAGGAACGGATATTGTATTGTATAATTGTGTTCAATTATAAGAGCAAAATCATGGAATTCCTCGTCACTAAATATGCACATTGTAACTAGGGCCTACGTATTTGTGAGAAAATGTCTGTAAAGGAACGGATATTGTATTGCATAGTTGTCTACTGCTGTAATGTATTAGTCTATATAGGGTGGAATGTAGTATTTTGGTTTTATGTACGAATTGGAGGTATAGAGTTTTGTAGACTGATTGAAATTAGGAATGGGACCAAGTGTACTTTTCTACCATCTGAAAATTCTGCAGGGTTGTTTCCTAGGCGAAATTGATTGAAAAAAACGAAAAAACCAACCGATTTTGGCAAAATTTTTGAAATTGGTATTTTTTAAAATGGCAGCCTAAAATGTATTTTTCAAGAGTTTTGTCCTTGATTGGGCCAGATATGTGTTCCAATACATCTTTTATTAGTTTTTCGAGTAGGTCGACTTCAACAAATGATGCTCTAACGTGTTTCAAGAAATGACGGCCATCCAATATGGCCGCCATTTTGTCAAAAAATGGATTTTTGGAAATTAGGCATATGTTGTCGCATGCGGTCAGATGCGTGGTCCAATAGACTCATGATTATTGTACTGACTAGACGCACTCAAAAATGTATAATAATGCGAGATGTGGGTACGGTACATTGCCAAAACTCGTTCTTTAAACTGACTAGTTGTTTAGATAGACGATTCAAGTTTCCGTCAAAAAGAATGTTAGAAGCATTTTTTTAGTAAAAGTTGGAAAAATCACTTGTCATAAAAATTTTGATGTGCTGAATACGAATATCCATGTTCCAAAGCCGAAATTTGAGTTTTTGGCCTTCTAATTAGCATAAATACAAAATGGCCGCCAACTGATGCTTAAATTGTAAAATATCTCGTAAACTATGCACGATAGGCCTACTAGATCTTTCCGATCTGTGAAATTTTTTTCCGTATTATAGCCACAATTCTAACCCAAACCCTTCAAAATAGTTTTAGATAAACCTAACCCCAACCCTAACCCAAACCCTTCAGAATAGTTTTAGATAAAACTAACATGAACCCTAACCCTCACCCAAGGGAAAATACTTCACAGATCGGAAAGATCTAGTATTATGCGTAAACTATTGACTTTCAGCGACACGAATGTATTACAGACCTATAGGAAGTCGACTCCAATGAATCCAAAAATGTTGTCATTATCAAAGCCCTGTATAGGGAAAGTTACGACAACTCATTTACAGGCGCCATTTTGGGTCCCAACTATGACGCCATAAAAACTATGACGTCATGGCGTCATATAGCTTTACTCAACAAAATGTTTTTTTTTCTTGGTATATCGTTTTACGGAATATAATTTATCCTACACAAATTGCAAAAGAATAGTTCGGATAGTCTCCAAACCATGGTGTACCCCTCTTAGTTAGTATTATCCTGTAGTTCAGATAGCCTCCAATCCATAATCTACACTGTAGTCCCTAAAACATGATGTACCCTGTAGTTCAGATAGAGTCTAAACCATGTTTACACTGGGATAAACCATAGTTTTGTAAACCATAGATCGGTCGTCAAATGAATATGAATTTTACGATGTCCTGAAATGACATAGTTTCTCTTAAAGTTACATTATGGGAGATAAGATAAAGAGATGGTAGTTCTCACTATAATAGTTAAAAACTAGATAGTGTAAAGGTAATTTGCTGAAAATTTCAGTCAAATTGGTCCACTATTAGCCGAGAAAAAAGCGTTTGAAATATTCACATAGCCTCGGTCATCATTACTCAAATCATTAATATAAACAGCATAGTCTCGATTATCCACTTGATTGATTTAATTATCAACGGCCATTAAGCGGCATATAGGAATTCAATCCGCCAACATCGAAGGCTAGCCTTGACTTTAAGAGTTTATTATGGTCTGGATATGTTAATTAATGTCTAATTGATTATTTAGATAACATCTCAGGCCTAAAGAAAGACCTGTAATAAGCAGATTTTGCTCTTGCATAATTCTATTTTATTGAATATATTGTTAACTCGCTTAAAATATATGGATGCTATAGCAGGCCCGTAGCTAGCCCAAAATTGTTAGAGGGGCAAAGACTTCTGGGGGCGCCGATATGGAGCTTCTGTGGGCGCCGATGTACCTACCGTGGAAGGATCTATAGGGTGCTCTCCATAGGCGTATGTTAGGGGGCAGAATTTGGAATGCCCGCACCAATTTTGGGTTAGGCCTACAGACGTCTAGGGACCCTACGCTCACCTCCCCCAGGAAAATTGAGAAAATTTGACGACCTCAAACGCGTTTTCTTGCTATTCCAGTCCCTGAATTCAGTGGGTCGTCTGATATAACCTTACTATGGTGGCTGGGTCGAATTCCAATCAATTGTTTATATTCCACGGAGATGGGGAGGTCGTGAGCAAATTTTGAGCCTATGAATACAGCAACTGAAATGTGGTCCAATATAGTCTACCTTGGGTGGCGTACCATACTCCTTGCAGTGTTTCGTTTGATTAGAGTTAATCCCACTTAACACTGCTGTATTGGAAGAAAATTTCTGCTCCAAATAATAACTGGTCAATAGTCCGATTAACAACCAATAGCTAACTACGTAACAATGTCATTACGCGTTCAACAGAGCTCTAAATTGGACGATTTTATCATTAACCAGTGCATAGCAGAATGTTACAGAAAAAATAATTGCGTGACAAACAAGGCTATCTAAACGGGTACAATACCTTAAATCACTGTCCAAAGCTTTAGGGAAGACCCTAGATTAAACGAAAGGCTGTCATGTTGCTGGCCAGCAATGGCCGAGGATGGATTTCATGGGTTATTGTTCAGGAATATGGTGGCTTACCTTAACCCAATACAACCGCCGCATTATTATGCGTTTTTTGGGGTTTTTTTTTGGCTATTCTAAACAAAGAGTAAAGCAACTTCCAATTTTCCAATCTTTTTGTAACCGAAATCCCACTCTATTCCGACCTGAATTCCAACCATCCGATCGGAGTGTGGCAGCTGCATCCACAAATAATAACCGATGCCCGAAATATGTGGCACAAAGTAGTGTGGCTTCAGACAAAATGTTTTAATCCATTGTCAATTTAGTACTAATTCGCAATATTCTATTATAAGAAAAGTAAATTTAGAATTAGTGTTTTATTACATTTCAGGTACTTTTTTTTGCCACCCACATGAGAGCGACCTGTTTGAATTTTGAAGATTATCAAGCCATTTCGGGTGCCCAATTCATTCGTAGGCGCCTAACTTATCTCATTAGCATTATATTGTGGGCACCAGTGATCTCGTCATTATGGGCGCCCTTATATACGGGATGAGGCACCCCACAAATCATGCCGTTTGAATTTTTAAGATTATCATATTATTGGTGTCCACGATCTCGGTATTATGGACGCCCCTCTGGATGAGGCCCCGACAAATCATGCCGTTTTGGGCGTCCCGTTGATCAAGTTGTGGGCGCCCAACCAATCTGATTCGACATTATGCACTATGTGCGGCCCGACATTATACGGCGCCTCACCAACCATTATGGCCGCCTCTCCGGGATAAGGCAATCCACAGATCAAGCCGTTTTGGGCTCCCAATTCATTCGTGGGCACCTAACTAATCTCACTAGCATTATATTATGGGCGCCCATGATCAAGTCGTTGGCGCCCAACCAGATCAATTCGGCATTATACACTATGTGCAGCCCATTATTATAAGGTACCGCACCAATCATGATTGTTATTATGGGCGCCTCTCCGAGATAAGGCACCCCACAAATCAGGCCGTTTTGGACACCACATCAGTTGTCGTGTTAATCGTGTGGGTTCTTGTGAGACGGCTCATATATAGCGACATGATTGGCGAGGCGCCCATAAAACCAAGTAACATTGGTTGGGCGCCAATCTCGTCGTGGGCGCCCAACCAATGTCACTCGGCTTTATGTGTCGCCCATACAAATATGGAAACTTTGGTCGTTGACCTCGTGTTGCGCGCTTTGGCGCCCATTGATTTTTCCACAACGGCCAAAGGGCCCCCATAGGGGGCGCCGAAATTTTCCAGGGAGGGGGGCAGCTGCCCCCTTTGCCCCCCGATAGCTACGGGCCTGAATAGATTTGTTCTAGAAAGTTCTAGTTACACACTGTAAACCACACATAGACGTCTTATGTCAATAATTCATACTTTATTCAGCTCGACGAAAATCAAAAAAATTATACACAGTTGGTTAAACTTGAATGTAGATATAAATAATCTACGTTGCATATACATAATGTATGTACCTTTCGGTTGAATCATATAAAAATATCTTACTCATAAAGTCTTACGTATTTGTCGACATTAAGGTTTAGGCCTACCTGTTCTATTGTTCCATTTAGCCTTTGAATTTTCTTGTTTCACATTTAGTAGGGATGTATGATTTTATAGATGGAACAAAAAGCCGATAAATGTTGGGATATGTGGAACAAACTCGAGACAATTTGTAACAAATCTGATATGTCTTTGATAGGGCCTACTGGTTGAGAACCAGAACAACATCATTCTTTTCATTGGAAATGTGGGGGGGGGGGCAAATACCCAAAGGAGTCGGACAAACTCAAAACTAACTGCGTCCCCTTCATTGTCTAGGCCGGCCTGTGGAATAACATGTGTTTGTATCTGTTAAATTTGTGTCGTTTATATATTAGACAAACACATGTCGCGCATAGACATAAACAAATTTCGATTTTTGAAATATTGATGATACAATTAATGATCGATGACCGAAAACTGACACACAGGAATGGCTCCAGACCAAAAAATCGCGCAATTTCAGGCGCTTATTTTGCCGGCTAGAAGGAAAAATGGTTTATCTCCCAAATTATTATATATATTTTGGTTTTTCAATTTAACCGTCTGCACAAAAAAATCTGATTTGTAAAAGCATATGCAAGTTAAATATATTTGATAGCGCTTTTATCTGAGAAATCTTTTACTTCATTTTTTTTATGTATTCGGCTATATAACAATAATGTACTCTTTGTGTTGTATAATAATTAATAATGATAGTATGTTCATCTATACTTTTCGTTTTAAACATGTATGATTTGTCGCCTATAGACTCTTTTTCGCGGAATTATATAGCATATCTATCAACATTTCATATCCCTGTCGGCGCAGGCAACTTCGACACAGCAATATAATTGGGCATAAAATAGATAGTGAGTGGGCAATGACTTGGGACCCAACATGGCGTCTTTTTACACTTGACGTCATATTTTCATGACGTCATACGAAATTTCTGGCTTCACAGTTGTCGCAACTTTATCTATATACGGCTTTGGTCATTATGCCTCTATGACGTCACTATGACGTCAAATTCACAATGGCGCCATGAAAATCGAATTTGTTTAAAACATCGAGATTTACGTAGTATGACATTCACATTCCAAACGAATAATTCTAATAATATACGATAATCACTTTTTGTCATCAACTCTGGGATTAAGATACCCATAATTATATAGCCTACCGGTACATAAAACTACAGGTACCCTTACTGTAGCCTACTGTAGGCTAAGTAGGCTACGATTCATTTATAGCCTTCTGACAACTGTTTAAAAGTAGCCTATAGGGCCTACATTGTAGGCTAAAGATATTGTCTCTCAGAGTCATCATGAGACATGGGTGCCGTCCCCCACACAAAAATCGACCATATGAAATTATTTTTAACTTTGGGTTAGGATTATAATAATTTTATACTACGGCCATGTCAATCTGTTTCACAGAGAATTACTTACGAATTAACTCTGTAACAGATAGTGTCCAGAGCACGTGCGTTGACTGCAGTCATTGGCTCAACGGCTCGTGCAATGTTTACTTAACATCTAACTGCTTTGGGCAAAATGACGAGGCGCGGGCGATTGGGTATTCCGGAAGCGGAAGACGGCTCTTCTGACTGTTCGATTGGCGCTCTTCTCTTCTCGGAATATCTTCCAGCTCTTCCACTCAGCCAGTAGAAGAGTAGCGCGGTCTTCTCAAACAACATGGCGTCCCGGCAGAACATAATGACAATGAAGGAGTTGACAATGTGCAAGATGGACGTGACATACACGATATGGGTCACACATGATCGTTGCCATGAAGGTAAAAAACACCGAACATTGTTTTTCTTTGATGAAATGTATTAGAAAATGGTGTGGTTGGAATATTGCAGACATCTATTCGAATGAACTTTTGTTCAAGTCAACTGTTATATACAGTGGCGGATTAAGCTCCACCACGGCCTGAGGCGGGAGTTGCGGGGTCCTATTTAAAATGGCGTGGGCCTAATTAATTTCGGGTCAGGGCCTATGTTGATTCCCGTTGGGCCTAAAATCCACCCCTAACATTCATTGTCTATGCGTTTTTATTTTAATCGTATCAGACAAGTCTATAACTATAACAAATTTTCTTTTACAAAATTTTTGGGCCTGAGGCTACAGCCTCGTTGATAATCTGCTACTGGTTATATATAAAACTGCTTTTCACATGTTTCAGATGGAGATTTCACCGATATATTATTTGCCACTATCAACAGCCTTGGGAAGTTTCAGTTTTGTAGAGATCTTGCTATTTTGTCAAATAAGGAAGCTGAGCCCGGAAGCTGATAAAGGCATATGAATTTGCCAGAACTAACCTAAACATAAATATTCAATGTGTTAACTTACATGTTTAAGATGTATATAGTGGATTATTTAAATATGATGTGATCAAACACTGTTATTATCGCAGGTTATATTAATATTGTTTGCAGAATTAAAAAAATACATTTTACTTTCTGCGTTTCCTTTGGCTGAATATGGTCAGAATATTTTTCTTTAGCCCTCTTAACTTGGCCGCCCGAGAGATGAATAATAACTGTAAAAGGTTAACACCTATTTTAACATTATCCATTTCTTCTGGAGACATTTGACAGTTGTATCTGTATGGACTAAAGGACTAACAATTTACCTTTTTGCAGGTATTTGTGGTATGTATCAGCTAGCCATTTAGTCTTTAACTCTGGTGCTATTGCTTATGTGCTGTTGATATCGCTTACCTTCTTATTTTACACATATATATCATAACTACTCTTATTATTTCATATACTTATTCTTTTGGTGGTTAGTGTTTCCCTTGGTATTCTAGAAGGGTGCAGCCCTTTTTCTGTCCCTCACTGCACCCTTTTCCTGACAACCTGCCTTTTCACTACGTCTTCTTTTCATATCATCCTTTTCCATAATTTACAAGTACAATGCAAGTACAGAATCAAGTTTCAATTATACTTCTACTAAAAATGATTTGCATTGTAATCATTACCATGGCATAGGTAAAGTCATTGAAATATATATAAAAAAACTAACAAAAGAAGGGAAAGTATGACAAAGTAGTGATCCAACCTTTGTTTCAACAGGACACTGGACACGTCTGCTGACCAGAGATTACAAAAGGAGGCTTAATGACTTGATGTATGCAGGACGATGCATTTTACTCATTTTAATACCCATTTACACTTAATAAGAAATATTTTTTAACTTCAATTACTTCAAACGTCTTTATTTATTTTTCTGTTACCTCAAAAAAATGTTTGAGAATTTAATTTGTCGGAGTAAAAAAGTTAATATGCCGTACTTATTAAGCCTCGTCGTTTTTTACCGTCCACCGGAGCCTGGTCTTATGACGTCATATGTGGATTGTGGGTTAGGATAAGGGTTAGGCTTGGCTTAGGGTTAGGGCTAGCCCTGTCTTCATCTCGAGACTGTGACGAAATCTGCAGGCCACAGCCCTTATCCTAACCCTTATCCTAACCCACAATCCTCATATGACGTCATAAGACTAGGCTCCGGTGGACGGAAAAAAATGCTTACCTCGATGTCATGCTTATCAGTAGCGGCCAAGCGAATATTCACTGCGGGATCAGTTTGCGGTCATGTATTAAGACTCAATTTGGGTACAATAACCCAATGACGTATACGTCATTGCAATAACCCCTCACCGTCATCTCTATATGACGTCAAGGCCTTACACGTTTGGGGAGCGAAACCATATTTCTAAGAGCGAAACGACTCCTAGACTTGAATAACAAGACGTAGACAAAGTAAACTCCTAATACCGTTAATCCGAGTCAAACTAAGCATGTATTTACAAAGTTCCGCATGTGTATTTAGTTTTTCATCTATAAAAAAAGAAGAACGTCATGTAAATGAAATGAAATAAGTGGGATTTAACGTCCTACTGTTCTGCTACGACTATAGGCCTACTATGAAGACAAGACGGTAGAACGTCATGTATTTGGAGTTTACCTATATATAAATTTTGAGTTTAGCATCAAGTCTAAGTTTACATGTCATATATATTTGGAGTTTAACATCAATTTAAAGTTTACCAAAGAAATAAAACCAAGTTTGTCATATGTATAGATTTTAGCATATATATTTTGAGTTGACGTTAAGGTAGCAATCAGCCGCCCATGGGAATGTGCTGAAAATTTCAGTCAAACTGCTCCACTCTACACTGAGAAAAGGCGCCAGCTTCACATAGGGGTATGGGGGGGGGGGAATGCAGTCTGGTAGTATTTCAGACACTGATCGTCGAGATAAATAGATCTGACCAGATACCGCCTGTTGCCTGACCACTAGTTTAAGCCTACTCGGCCCCGGAGTTGAAGGTATCAAACGAATGGACTTGCCAACATCGACAAAGCCTCTTCATGAGCGCGAAAAGTAGCGAACACGGAAATGCAGCCTGACAGTATTAAGACAAAGATAGTCGAGATAAATAGAGCTGACCAGATACCACCTGTCGCCTGCTCACTAGTTTATCCGACAAGAGAGGAAAGTCAATAGGTCTTCTAATATCTCTGTAAAAGATGTAATGACTGCCTTCAACATTTGACGCCAAATTACGCGACGCCAATCAAGGTTCGATGGCGCGTGTATTTTACTCTGTGACATTACTGAATCGGACAGAACAGGGCTGTATGTAAGATTTTAAAAGTGGGGAGGGGGTGCAGCAGAGTGGTGGGGCGTCATAGCCTCCACAAGTGATATAAGAGAGTTTGGATCAGGGCGCCCTTAAAACCGACCGACTGATCAATACCTTAATAGCATCAACTGTGTGATCATTATCAAGTTTATTATTTTATAATTGAAAGATTGTTAAATTATTTTTTTTTGGAGGGGAGGGGTGCCATTTCTCGGGCGCCTTATTTTTATGGGGTGCACACCCGCTAGAGACGGCCATGGGACAGAATGCTGCCTTTTACTCATTTTAATACCCATTTACACTAAACAGGAAATAATTTTTATCTACAAATAGGCTACTTCAAACGTCTTATTTATTTTTCTAAAACATAAATTTAATTTGTCGAAAGAAAAAGGTTAATATTTTGAGCTCACTATGTCGCATCGATGTTATCCTTATCAGTGATTGTAGCGGCCGAATAGTCACTGCTGATCAGTGTGGAGGAAAGTACAAACAAACGGACTTGCGAACCTCAATAGACAGTCGGAAATGCAATCTGACAGTGTTCGGATATTATTATCGAGATAAATGGAGCTTACCAGATACCGCCTGACGACAAATCGCACGGGTAATTTCGGGACTAACATGTCATTTATTGTTTTTTTTATTTTTCAGTACTTCGTTTGTGCACGTGCGAACTCGATCACTCTTCCTGATAAATCCACACCAACTTTGAAGTACAATTCCAGTCAGTTGGCAAATCATACTAATACTTGGGAAGTAAGGGAGGCAGCTCCAATTAGACTTTTGGCTTGGACTACCAATTATTTTCCCAATTCACTTATAAGTTAAATGACTGTAACATCACAGACTGTAGCTTTTTGCTGAAGATTTCGTTGGCACAATGGGGACCACTTATGGTAATCTCCTCATCATAATTTTGTAGGGGAGGGACCGTTTAGATTTTTTTTTTGCTACGAGGATTTGAAGTTGTGTTGTTTTTTTAATTATTAATGACAAATCACTTATAGTTTATCCGGCAGAGAAAAGCGTCAAACGAACTGTGTGAGTGAATCAAGGTGAATGAATATTTTCGCAACTATATTTTGAGAAATAGATTGCCGGAAATGCTATTTGGCAGTACTACTCCCCTGATCGTCGAGATTAATAGAGCTGACCAGATAGTGTCTGTGGCCAATCCACTCTATAACATGCAAGTTTATGACTGAGTTTGAATGTGGGAATAAATCACCGTCGAAGGTAATGATAACCTAAACATATCACAAATATTTTGTTTTTATTTTTAAAAACTATAAGGGGGGGGGGGGCAACAGATGGCAGAGCCAATTTATGGCAAGCAAGTATTTTTCCAAAGCTAACCGGATTATTTTTTTATTTAAAATTACAATTACAATAGACATGTTATCACTTTTCAACATATCACGAGGAAATATAAGTAAACGTGTCTGTAAAATCTGGGTGATCGACATTTTTCTCACTTCTCTTTTGACAAGTCGTCTTGATGTACATGGTTAACAGCATGATGCTACCAACAAGACCAAGTATAGTAGTGCCAATATATACCAAATCATAGTTTCCTGTTGTGTCTTTTATAAAACCTGTAGAAAAGGGAAGTTACATTTAGGCTATATGAAATTATATGGTCTAGCAGTGGTGTGCAAATCGTGGAGACTGCAGAGAGGACGACGGTGCCGAACATCCAATATGGGGGCATCCAATTGGAAAGTGGAATTAAATTACGGTTTTAAAAACTTTACATCTTCGCTGTTAACTTTGCTGTTAAGTTGTCTTGAAGTATTTAAAATGTCTTCAATCTCACATTACTTGACCATTTATTTTAGCCCGGGGGGGGTGGGGGTGGGGGCATACAGATTATTGCTTTATAATTATATTCGGAATCTATTTAACCCATTTCTATGACACATGTAATATTGTTGGGCGGCAATCCCGTCTTTTAAACAACAGGGTCCGTTTGCTCAAAGCTCTGTTAACTTTTAACGATCCGTTAACATGGAGTAACTTTTAATAACGGAGAGAAAAGTTGTTGCTGGAAGCCCCGTTAACTCTTAACGGATAATGAAATTGACTTTCCAGCAACATAAATTTAATGGACTGTTAACAAACGACACGTGAAAGATAAAACAAACGGATCGTTAAAATAATTTAGTTTTGAACAACCGGCCCCTGGACCACAGATTATGCAAATGATTATTTGCTCAAGTTTACTGTTTACCCCCACGTCTTATAGGAGTTCATATAGCTTTACACTAACCTGCAACGGGGACTCCTATTAATCCACCAACAGCGCCAATAAAATTACAATACCCCATTGCTGTCGGGTAATTCTTAGGTCCCGACACCTCTAAGATCATGGCCGGAAAGGATATCATAGCCATACCCCAAAATGTTCCATAAACGACGGTAGTGGCTAGAAGATGTGGGTAACTCTCAACAAAAGCGTACAGGCAAACGGCTGCAGACAGTATGGCTAAATAGATTGACCATTGGGCTACACGAGAGCATTTTAACACGGGAGTTAATGCTATTATGATCAGTCTGCCACCGAGATTCGTAATACCATTAATAGATAATAGAAAAGATCCGGTTTCGACATCAAAGCCCTTTCCTCTTACCATATCCACAAAAAATACATTAACAGTCGGTAGAAGAGTATTCATCAGAAACACACAAAACACTAGCACAAGATACAGCGGCTTCCTGAACAGAGAGCAATTGAGCATTTCCTTCAAGTTTGTCCTCTGTCCAAGTTTTTTACTGAGGCGGCGTTTAACAACAGCATTGAGATATCCTACTGGAAAACAGTTCAGAAATAAAGCACCATAGATAAGAACCACACCCCTCCATCCATATATATCAATAAGTGCGCTTGTCATGTAAGGAAAGACAACTCCTCCAATACCAGGACAAAGACTTATTAGTGTCAACACAGTAAAACGATGTTTATCATACACATCGCTAACGATAATAAAAGGTAAAATAAATGGTACTGCCAGACCAACACCTGGAATATACATAAACATGTCAGAAAAGTTAAATCGTCACATTTATGGATTCTGACCACCACTGATTTGATATAACGTTAGCTCGTTCGGATGAATGCGTTTTTTGGGGTTTTTTTTGTCTACCAGATGTTAGGAATATTTATTAAAACCTGACGATAGAAATCTAACCTCTAATTCATTTCCTTTGTTATTCTTGGGTAACCCTGACCACCCAAGCAAGATGCAACAGTTAACAGTATGGATAAATAGATTTACCTTTCTATTTATGCGTAGTTGTTCGGGAGGAACTTAATACCGAGCCTCTAGCAGTTGAAATTTGATGGAAAATATGCAGAGACGCCGCTGTCATGGCAATACCACCCACTGACCCCTTACAGTTCGCACGTGACAATAAACACAAATTTAACCGCATATGGCGAAAGTTTTGTGTTCCCGAGGTAAACTCCATCCCCTTCCTCTCGATCCATTTCTATATCAACGGAATTTTCCATAACAACTGGGAGTCACCTTATCAAGCGATCTACTATCTTTTGGTCGAGAGACACTCCTTAGCCAGGACAATAGACACAAATTTAACCGCATATGACGAAAGTTTTGTGTCCCCGAGGTAATCCCCATTCTTTTACTTTCGATTCATTTCTATGTCGGCGGAATTTCCCAAAACAACTGGGAGTCACCTTATCATGCGATCTACCATTTTTTTGGTCGAGAGACACCCCTTAGCCAGGACTGTTACAACCAAGTCTCAAATATATCAAATTAATTATGTTGACCATTCAGAAAAAAAACCCAAGAAAAATACAAAAACCTGGCGTACCCGCCATAACACCCATACTTAATACCAAAACTGGTATTGATGGAGCAAACGAACTGATTATAAACCCAGCACTTCCACATATGGCTCCAATCATACATAAAGTTCCTCCATTAAATCTGTTCATTAATGGACCAACAATACCTCCTGAAATGAAGAACTATTTTTCAATGGTGATTAATCTACATTTAGTCAGGTCAATATATGTAAAATACCCCCTGAACCCCCCAAAATTGCAACAAAGGGTTTCTCAACTGATTCTGGCAGGGTTTAGTGTACTTTACAGCACACTAAAAGTTTACCAAAGTTGGACCCCCGGAAAAGTGCTTTTTCAAGATGGTGTCAACAATGGCCACCGAAACGTCTTAAAATGATCATAACTATGTAACTATCAACCCAAATTTGATGATCTTGGTGTCTTTTCCTAGGTTTTTGGGGCAAAGAATACATTAAGATCATTAAAAATGATGTGGGCAAATCTATAACTATTGACTCAGATTTGATGATCTTGATGTCTATTCCCAGGTTTTGGGGGACAAAGAACACATTACGATAACTTTGGATATCACTGAGCTGTTTAATCATTATAAATTTGAATTCATGTCCTTCAGCTGTCCACCATCATAGAATAAGTTTCGGAGCGTTCAGTTTTGAGTGTCATCCTCTTCATCAGTATCGACCTCTTGAGTGTTGTTTGAATTGTCACAGATTTGCTTCTTCATTAGTGCAGAAAAGACAATGAGATCATCTACTCACGCTCAAAGAAGCAGTCAAAAGAACACGAAGTGTAGAACATAGACCTGTCGAAAGAAACTTTTGAGAACGATGCGTGCAACGAGTTGCTCTTTGTACATGATTACCCAGGTTGTGACTTAATTTCAAGGATTGTAGGCATCGGAAAAAAATCCGCCTACCGGAAATTAATGAAATCTGATCCTGTCATGAAGTCCTGTGCTAGTGCATAAACCCTTCAAAATCAAATCTTTAGTTCATATCAGATCTTGGCAATGACCTGGCCCCGAGTTCACAAAGCATTCTCAGACTAAAGTTGAGAATTTATTCAAAATTGTTTGCTTTATTTTAATTGTTGTTTTAATGTATTAAATACATCAATATGAAACTATGTGCAAACTTTTGTGTTACTGGATCAAAGCTATTTCTTATAAACAGTGATTGAAAGTTGAGCAAATTCTTAAGTCTGAGAATGCTTTGTGAACTTGGGGCCTGATGGTTGATCTATTTAAAGCCAAATCGAATGATACGCTACCATCACTGTGACATATCATTTTCACCAAGAAAGTTGCAACAGCTGAAGCATCTGTCATTCCTTAGCGGTTTCCCCCAACATCACCTGCAATAAGATTTCATAGCCAACGTGTGTACTTTGAAATTATGGTATGGACGTGGATGGCAAATGAAATGGATCTAACTAGGAGTCAGCCGATGGAATTGAGAGTTGATTATGGTCTTGTCATGTTAATGAATGTCTGATAAATAAAATATATAACATTATGACCCAAACAATGCTGTGCCTGACAAACATTTGAAAATTATCTTTTGCAACTTTTCGGGAGGATGCAAGTCCTCTCGATGCAGCTGCAGACGCTATGGACTCCCCTACACTGCTGTATGGGGCCCTTGTCAAACTGGAAATTGTGATAATTCAAACAACACCCAATAGGTCGATACTGAGGTGGAGGATGACACTCAAAATTGAGCGCTCTGAAACTTTTTCTATGGACAGGAGTGTTTGTGCATTAGGTGATAGTGGGCAGCTGAATGTCGTGAATTCGATTGCGTAATGACTGAACAGCTCATTGGCACCCAATGTTCTCTTAATGTGCTCCTTGTCCACCAAAACCTGGGATAGACATAAAAATAATCAAATTTGAGTCAATGGAGGTGTTGATGGTCATTTTTGACATAATATGCCAACATCATTTTTAATGATCTTAATGTGTCCCCTGCTCCAAAAAACATAGGAAAAGACACCAAGATCTTCAAATTTGAGTTGATAGTTACGTAGTTATGATCGTTTTAAGACGTTTCGGTGGTCATTTTTGACGCTATCTTGAAAAAAACACTTTTCCGGGGGTGGCCATTGTTCCGTTTCGGTGGCCATTGTTGGCGCCATCTTGAAAAAGAACTTTTCCGGGGGTCCAACTTTGGTAAACTTTTAGTATGTTATAAAGTACACTAAACTCTGTCAGTTGAGAAACCCTTTGTTGCAATTTTTTTGGTGTTAAACTGTATATTGACCTGACTAATTAATGTATTCGCATACAAATAACTCGGGAGCGTCACCACGCGGGAGAAAAATTTATGAGACCAAGTTTTTATAGAGCAGTTTATTATTAGTTCATAATAGCAATCAGGCGCGGATCCAGAGAGGGCGCACCCGATGCACGCCCCCTCTTTTTTTAGGGGGGGGGGGGTGGCGAAAATGTTTTAGCTCAATATATATTCTCGCGGGAAAGGAGAACAAAAAATAATTCAGGTTGGAAGTCGTAATTTACAGTACTAGTATGAAATTTGGCATTTTTTCCACTCAAAAAACACGGGCCGGGCTTCGCACTCCAAAGTGGGTGCAGCACACTCCCCTTTCTGAAAATCCTGGATCCGCCCCTGGCAATGTCCATCTCAAAACAAGTTTACATAAATTCCTTGGGCAATTGGGTGCATTGTGAGAGGATGGTGGAGGCGGGGAAGGCGTGGGAGGCGTGGAGTTCATGCCTAGCGTTACATTGATAAATGGGTGTAAAGGATGTCACATGGAAAACTGTTTCGCTGCGCGGGGAATAGGACCGGGCAGGGTGGGGGATTGCAAAGGGGGGGGGTCAAAATGTACATTTGAGATCAAACACAACAAGGTTCGAAATTGGTTTTGGTAGCAAAATATTTCTACAATCTTATTGTGTGGCTGACAGTAAAGCACGTACCTCCTCCAAAGACAATAGTTGAAAACACCGAAACGATAGGTGATGCTTCCGTCCTGGTGGCACGAAATCCATCTATGATACTGACAATCAACACACCCTGAGCATACAGAACGCCAGTCACAAGTACAGTCATAAAAAAATTACAGACAGTTAAAATAATCTTCAATGCTGTTCCTATTTTAGGTCCAATGCTGAAATGAAATGAAATGAAATGGAGTTTAACGTCTTACTGTTCTATTCCTTACCTAGGATATAGATCATAGATGTGCTATAAAGCAGGGGCGTGGTGAGAATGAGTTCATGAGTAGCCATACTCATGCGCCAAAAAGTTTTTGCGCCAAAATCACAATCAAATTACTCAAAAAATGAAAAACATTTGTAAGTGGAAAAATTGTTTCATCTGACCCAATTAAAAAAATTTTGAAAGAGTCAAGTTGGAAAATTTAATCATATTTTATTACCGTATTTCTTGTCTCGGATTGCTGGAGATTGCGTTTCTGGGCTTCTAATTTTCGAAATTTTCCCGGGGGAGGGCCCCCAGGACCCCCCGCCGCGGGCTCGCGCCTTCGGCGCTCGCGGTGGCCGGCTACGCCGGCCACAGCTCCGCGGTCAGTAAAAGGGTTTTTGTGCCAAAATCTTTTTTGTTACTCATAATTTCTTCTCAATAATTGCCCTCACCACGCCCCTGCTATAAAGGACATTTTGCCCAGTCAGCGGCGCTACAGTCTACTCTTATATCGAATTCCAACTGCCAGGGGATCTTTTATGGGGTACACCGGACCTCGGTTTTTTGCCCCATCCGAACGACTAGACAGCTGTCCTTGTCAGGCATTCTGGCCTGAATCACTGACAAGGGAAACCACGGCGGAAAATTTGGATGAACTTTCTCGTCAAATGTAGGGATCGAAAACCCTACCTCCAGACAAGCGAGACAGCGTCTTACCCATTTAGCAACAAGATTATGGTTTTGTTCGGATGACATTTCACTAAGAATCGTATTCAATCATTAATTTGAGTGCGACGCCATGACTAACTATTATGTCGAATTCCAACTGTCAAGGAATCATATACGCGCACGCCAATGTATACACGGAACCTCGGCTTTTCGTCATGTAATTATAAGTTGTTGTAATGATTATTGACAAAGATACTCACTGTGCAATTTCAATTTCTACGTCAATTTCTGATTCTGTGATAGACGTGATTGTTCCTATAGTTGAACGCCTCTTTCTATATCTTTTATGTTTTTTGAAGATATCCTCGGGTGACGGCTCTGGTTCCCTTTTCCGCTCTGTTATTTGCTCTCGCACATATTTTCCATTAACTGCAGAATTGGAAAGATATCCCAGATTATCAAACCCTGCTTTGGTTATGCAGACTACCGCGCCATCTTTACAAGATGTTGAATGAACATTCATTCCTGTATTAGTTGAAGAGTCGCCTAACTGTATTACTTCGTCTTCATCTACATTTGGATCATTTGTTCCACCAGTATCTTGCATGTTCAATGGAAGCGGTTCTATGGTAATTTTATCAACAGTATTTGTGGCAGAGGTGGGACTAGGTCCTCTCTTTGCGTCGACTTGATTCACATCACTACTGAATTTAGCAATATTGGAAGAAACACCAGATCCACAGTTAGAATGTTGATCAGTTACTGAAAATTCGTTTCCAGTGTTTCCAATATCTTTAGTTGTGTTGATTACGGGAGCGACAGTGGAATTTTCTGTATGTTCTTTGTTGTTTAATTTCAACTGAAGATGACTATATTTTCTGGAATTTTCTGTACGTACACACTTATGGTTGAAGCTGCTTGCGCCGCCATCAATAACTTGAGTTCTGATATTTTCATCGGTATCTGTAGCTTGTATCGTCATTGTATTAATATTACTTTTTTATAATCCTATGCAAAGCATATCTTCCAAATTATTACCTTTTAATGACTTAATGACCCTACAACTATTCAAATCCGTTGCAGTGATCTTTCTACCAACTAAATTTATTAAAAGATTTCAGTGTAATATAAAGCCCACTGAAAATGACCATTTGTTACATCAGGCGGTGACAGAACCGCGACTCGTATGTAATCAGGTCGTTTCCCAATCTTAAAAATTGCATACGTCAACATTCGTGATATGCATATTTTATATTAATTTCGTCTTCACATCTAATCTATACCGACTAACAAGATATATAATTACCTATTTACCAACACACCCGAAATGACTTGGGTGTGTATGTGGTGTGTGGGGTGTGTGTGTGTGTGTGTGTATGTGTGTGTGTGTGTGTGTGTGAGAGAGAGAGAGAGAGAGAGAGAGAGAGATGCCCTGTTTAATTTGATTGTTTTGACATAATATTTGAAATGGCTTGTTTTTGCACGTTTCTGAGAACGGGGGTCACTGATAAGTCTCGGCGTGTAGACCCTATGAGTTGGTCCTAGGTATCACCGCACCCTTCAAGCATATTTTTCTAGTTGGCTCTAGGTATCACCGCACTCATCGAGTATATTTTTCTAAGAATCTAGATCTTCATAATATGAAAAACATGACATTTTTTAGGTAAAATCTTATTTCGATCACAGCCTGAATTCAAAAAATAAAAATAATTGCCAGAGGATCATTTTGAACACTATTTCTTAATAGTGCCACAAGCGTGACATACATGTATTTGTATAGTGTTTCTTTTCTTTAAAAAAGGTGGGTTAAAAAGTGAAGGCCTCGTCACTGTACCTTGTTCGTGGGTATACACATCTAAGATAAAATAAAATGGTATATCGATGTCGATGATGAATCGACTGAAAGAGCAATTATACCCTGGTCATTTGGGAACCAACATGTTACGTGTAACCTCTGTGTATAACAAGTTTATCTATCACAATCAAAAGAATGACGTTGGCTACTGATAAAGGTAGACGTGATGATTCTTTCTTGCAATTCACTGATCTACAACTTTACTTACCATTGCTGATACTCTTTGGAACCAGAGGGCATAAGATGACAAAGCCCTTAGAAGACATTATACCCCACCATAGGCGTACGGGCTCGGTGACTGTTAAGGAGGGGTGGGGGCAGAACCCGAATTAATTATCCTCCCCCCCGCCTCAACAGAATTTTGGGATATTTGACGGCTGCAAACACGTTTTCCTGCAATTTCAGCCCGTGAACAAAGCATCTTCAATGTGGTCTAATATAGCTTAATCAAGGTGGCTGACTCGAATTTCAATCAATCGTTTACAGTCCCCGAAGACGGGAACATTTTGAAAATTTAACTACCGCAAACGCTATTGCAGACTATGAATACAGCAACTTCAATTTGGTCCAATACACCCTACCTGCTGACCCGAATTCCAAACAACCAATCTACCGTCGCAGTGTATGAGGGCCTCACCCTCCCGGAGAAAATTTTGAAAACCGAAACCCCACTCCGAATTCCAAGCATCCAATCAGACTACATTCACAAATACAAACGATGCCCGAAAAATGTCGCACAAAGTAGAGTGGCTTCAGACAAAATGTTTTAATCCATTGCCAAATCAGTACAAATTCGTGGTATTCAATTAAAGAAAAGTAAAATTAGTGTTTTATTAGGGATCGATGACAGTTAGGGAAGCAAAACTAGAAATGCCCGAAAAATTTTTACCGACAGTGGCGCCGGTTTTCTTCGAGAGGCGAAGAAGCGGTGCTGACCTTGTATAAGGCACTTTATTTTTTTGCCCCAAGTAGATGAAATAATTTTTTTTTCTCATTTTACCCGTCTGCCCAAAAAGTCAACTTGCCCGAAAGTTAGTCAGCAGCCCCCCCCCCCCGCCCCTGACTCGTACGCCTATTTACACCACCCTTTCATTGCAAGTTTTATCCTCTCACATTTCGACTATATAGCCACGATAAGTTGATAGCACGTAGTACTGTCAGAATTGGCTGTAATTTTGTCATGGTGGCACCATTTGTTCAGTGATATGGAATCGGTAGGAGAACAAGCAGATTTCTGTACTAATATATAATTATCTTAGTCACTCTAACCTCTGCGATAAAATGATGTAATTTTTGCCTCTAATTGTTCTAAATCCGATAAGACATGGCTGAATCTATTTTTTCCCAACCAGTCGCATCCGGATTATGATGAATAATGCGGTTACAATTATTTTCTTATTCTATACAGTGAGGTAAGGGTTTTTCTATGAAAGTATAAAAGGACATTCACCAGTACCTGTTTTCATTTTCAATTTGCGGGACAAGTAAGCTACAGCTTATTTATGAACTGCTTTTAATTTCAGTTGGACAATAAACGGGGCACGCAATCTTCATATTAAAGTATTATAAAAGTTTTGTGACAAGCACACACGTTTTCAAAATTTTGTATCGTTGAGATGGCTTTGTATTAAATTGTTTAGTGGGGAACATTCAGATGGTTGGCTTAGAATTTTGTAAGTGGCCTCTGTAAATACTAACATTAGTTATCGGCTTCTGTTTTCACTGCACCGTAACGTAGTATTTCCAATGCAGTCAAAAATCAAAATGGCCCTTGGGAAGTAGCCCTAATAAATGATTTTGAAAGTGAGTAAAATGCTTTGCCTCGAGCACGGTAATATGATAACAGAATGACTCAGATATCGGGCGAGGGTGGCGAGCGGGGAGGGGGTGCTAATATTTGAATTGTGATGTTCTGCATAGTCACATTATTGCGCTATGTTGTTAACCCAATTCTGTTTATTTTGCATATTTTTCCCCAGATTCATCAATGTTTTGTGGAATCAGAATCAATTAAATCAAAAGCATGATGATACCATCTCGAGAATTTGGTTGAACCTGAACTACAAACCATTTCAAATCAACGATGTTGCCGAATCTTGTTACCAATGCCACAGCTGACGTTCATCATACAGAATCAGCGACTGTTATTCATGCAACTTCTAACGCTAATACAGACGAATCCTTAATAAATCGGTATACTATAGAAAGGCAAACTCTCAACAATAAAGAAGTGGTCGAGGACCTTGTTTTTGTCCCCAATGGGTATTCAGTGGACAGCACGGGTAGTATTAATGCTAGCTACGAAAAACCTTTATCCGAAGGACAAGATAACTTGGGTTTTATTGGTGATACATCAAATGATGACATTTCACAGAATACCGAAACGTATGGATGCAATTCCGTAATTTTGTCAGAGGAAGATGTTGTGAATATAGAAGTCGGAACGTAAGTATACATTTATAGTATTATATTATTTCTGTAAAGATAGATATGACGAAACAGTTACTAAAATGTCAAACGGAATGCGAATGGCGCATTCTGTGAAGGTTTTGGAGGCCTGTGGAGTTGGGGGCGGCTAATCCACACAACATGTTCGTCCACGCCATACGCCATATTTTATGTACCCCCTTTCACCCACCAACCACATCCCCAATTGACAATAATATATAGGATCCATACAGAAATAGGTAATGATTAGTGTGATATCCGAACTCGTGCTGCCTTTTCTGCGGAAAAACCTGACCACACTTGTGTAATTCTTTGGAAGGATCACACATTAGCAATTTAGGTTTTATTTGTGTTATTGATGCTCATGTTGAAGTACCACTAACGAGAATTTTTTTCATGTAATTCAGTAAAGTACCGGATATTGGAAGGGGCCTGACGATCATAGTAACACTCTGCAACTGTATACTGATTGCTATGGCTACTGGTTATGTATTTGCATTAGGCGTTCTGTTTGTTGGCATTATAGATGAATTCCAAGCCACCAGAACAGAAGCTTCGCCTATTTTATCGGTATTTGGCGCAATTATTTTCGGAGGAGGTAGGTATATAACACAACTTTCTATAACACACCTGCTCCACATCTACTGGTAGGAGTTAGTGAAGACGGGAAACAGATTAGGATTGCTTTTG
This sequence comes from Patella caerulea, assembly GCA_036850965.1. Classification (NCBI taxonomy): domain Eukaryota; kingdom Metazoa; phylum Mollusca; class Gastropoda; family Patellidae; genus Patella; species Patella caerulea. The sequence continues at coordinate 38,247,975 of JAZGQO010000001.1, read as the reverse complement.
TTATGTTTAACAGTAAAATATTAACTTTGTTCCAAACTTAATAATCCAGTGTCGATAGTTTAGAGGATTGTTTTTTTCTTTGCCTTACAGGGGGTGTTATTGGACCTTTGATGAACAGATTTAATGGAGGGGTGTTATGTATAATCGGTTCTGTGTTGGCATCTATTGGTTTAATCATCACCTTTTTCGCACCCTCGCTATATGTTATTGTATTAAGCATCGGTGTGATGGCAGGTAGCTATTCTATTAAGAGCCCATTCCATTAATTTCTATTGCACCTAGAAATTTCTTATTATTTGGAATGTAGCAAAATACAAATACACTACACAAAATGTAAGATTTTAAAGTGCACACCTTTTTATTTTGGATTTTTTCAAACGATATCAAGTGTAATTCCAAAATAATTAATCATATTCGTGGTTTTAGTGATACCTGTAATATACATTCCATCAGTAACAGAAACAAAATAACTTCCTTGACTGGTTTAGTTAGAATAATCATTGGAGACAGCCACGAACAGAACATGGCGAGCACTTTGTGCGGTGATCCATTTTCTTAATGAATAAACGAGCACAACACATAATGTATGGCATATAACTTCGATTTTGTGTATTTGTAGGCGCGGGGCTAGCTGTTCCATTGATTCTAGCATTCACAACAACAGGAGATCTGTATGATAAACAGAAGGACACTATGGTAACCGTCGTCAGCATCTGTCCTGCTGTAGGAGCTCTCATCTTCCCCTATATGACCTCGAAGCTTATAGATATATACGGCTGGAGGGGTGTGATGCTTATTTACGGAGCTTTGGTACTAAACCTTGTTCCTATCGGATATCTCAATGCTATTGTTAAACGCAGAATGAATGAGACACTTGGGCCGAGTGTAAAGACGAATTGGAAGGATATACTGGATTGCACTATTTTTAAAAATCCTCTGTATCTTGTTATTGTATATTGTGTGCTCTTCGTTAATACCCTCTTGCCGATTTTGAATCTCTTCTTTGTTGATATGATGAGAGGGAAGGGTTTTAATGTAGATACCGGGTCGTTTATGTTATCCGTAAACGGTTTTGCCAATATGGCAGGGAGAATACTAATAACGTTTCTAACACCCTTTTTAAAATGCGCACGAGTGGGTCAATGGTGCGTGTACTTGGCCCTTGTGGGATTGCTTTTATGCCTGTATGTCTTTGTTTCTACCCATACACAATTATTAGTCATTAGCATCATGTATGGTTTATTTTGGGGGATGGCCATAGTTTCATATCCTGCCATGTTATTAGAGCTGTCAGGACCAAAGAGATACACAACGGCCATGGGATACTGTAATCTTATTGGCGGGGCAGGTGGACTGATAGGTGGCCCAGTTGCAGGTTAGTGCAAATAAATTAATTTTAACCGTAATACATTCCTCTGATGCTATGCGTGAAGATGCTATTTTCACTCAGCGTAATTAAATGATCTGCTGTACCACCTAATTTGTATCTGAAAATAGATTTCTTATCAGAAAAATCAATATAATGATACAATATTTTGGTTACAAATATACTTTCGCCTTGTAGTGTGGAAATTTAATATTAATATACGTGCAGTATAATCTTCTTATGTTTAGAAGAAGTTTTTTTTATCAAGTCTCCAAATCTGTCTACCGCATTCTCTCAATTACCGGATATACTTTGGTTAGATCTTCAAGCAGAATCAGTACACTGATCTGTATAACGACGAACCTTGACATATTACACATACCGAGCAACCAAAGCCCGATTCGTCTTTTTTATTGTTAATATACCTCATTGGGTTTTTTTTTCTATTTCAGGTCTCATAAAAGATATAACTGGAAATTATGATTTGTTATTTTTTGGAGGGGCATGTCTTGCTGGAGCAGGTAGTTTCTTGCTGGGTTTTATGTATATAAAGATACATTGCTTGTCAAAAGATGAGAAAGCAGTCCATAATACGGCCTGTCCGGACGAATTCACCTGCACACAATCATAATGTGGCGGAATTTCTTTTGATTTTAAAACTTAAAAAGAGTTGATTTATTGATTTAAACGTGATGTATAACTTCTATGTAGTATTTTTATTCTTTGGAATAAACAAAAGTGGTCTGTTTATTTATTTTGTTTACCAAATTCCAGACTGTCGACGGTTTATAATAAGTGTGTATACACGCTAGTAAAATTGTTGCTGTCCATTATCACCTAATGCACAGAGCGTCACCCTCCTCCCAAATATCGACCTCAAGAGTGTTGTTTGAATTGTCACAGTTTTCAGTTTGAAAAGATACACATACATGTACATGTCAATTTCATGCACCAATCCCTATTCAGTTGGGCTCATTTCATTTGCTATCCCCGTCCGAAACATAATTTGAAAGTACACATACTGGCTTGTTGCAGGTGATGTTGGCGGAAGTCGTTTAAGGAATGACAAATGCTTCAGCACTTGCCACTTTTTGGTGAAAATGATATGACACGGTGATGATAGTGTATAATTCGACTTGCCATAAAAGAAATCAACCTCGGGTCTGTGTCAAGATCTGATATGTCCTATTAAGATTTGTTTGGAAGGGTAGATGCACTAGTACAGGACTTCATGGCAGGATCAGATTTCACTAATTTTCGGAAGGTGGACTTTCCAGAAGCCTTGAAGTTGAATCATAGCCGAGTAGACATATATAAAGAGCAACTTGTTGCACACACCGTCCCCCCCCCCCTCCGCTAGCCACGGCACTGGATAACAATCGGCCACAATAGTTAACCAGCTTCGTGAACTGTTTTTAAAGGACCTTCTAAGTTTCGAATGCACGGATTTAAAGGTTGGCGTTTTATCCCCTTGTCTTATCTGCAATTCATTTTATCCAAATAGTGGTGAATAACCAACGGTGTCAGTCGTTACAACATATTTGAGAGAACCGTTCCAAAAGTAATTTTAACACAGAGATCATTGCTACCATGGATGCGTTATGAAGTGTTCAAGAAAGGGAAATGACAAACGCAAAAAGGAAAACACGAGTTATCCTTTTATATAACTGACTGCAGTGACGAGTGACAAAATATGATTGTTTGGCCGCACATAATGCATAATGCGCAGTGAGATTGGTTGGGCGCCAACGACTTGATCATTGGGGCGCCCAAAACGGGATTATTGGTGGATACCTCATCTCGGAGGGGCGCCAATAATGCCGAAAATGGTGGAACGCCCATGACGAAATCTACCATAAGAAGATTGCAGGAAATTTTCCTGATCAAATCCACGATGGGGACGAGAAAGATTCAAGTCTGCGACAGTTGTGATAATCTTCAAAATTCAAATAACTCGCACTCTAACCCGATTCCGAGCTTATCGTTTAACTCATAAAGTATTAAAGTTGCGCTAAAGTCGCATTCCTTCCTTCTAATTTTTATAATGTTCATATCAAAATATCATAATACGCCAATATCCCAAATTAAGCCGCAAAAATGAAATTTTCCGTCATTTTCATAGTTCCTCTACTCTGGGGCAAACCCTATTTCAAACATTTTCTTGGTGGGGAGAGCACCCTATAGGGCTTTCTCCGACGGCACCCCCAGAGGCCCCACCAGCACCCCTAGCAGCCTTTGCCCAACCCACCAAAATCTCCAAATTCTAAATCGACAATTCGAAATATTGTAATCCCTCCATCGACGGTTTTAGTTTAAAACACTAAGTTTACTTTGAGAATTTTAACGCGTACTTATTCCGATTTCATTTTTCATATTTAATGGAATTGAAATATTTATTTTGTCCTTGTGGTGTGTATGAAAGACAAACAATGGATTAGAGATTTTCCTAAATTTGCCATCCAAAATTTCGAGGCACACTAAGAAAATGTGATAAAAATCCCACGCGATCCCAATTGAGTGATCGTTGGTGTCTACAGCTGTGTTTTCTTCATTTAGTTTCATGTGCATCTATGATTAGTGTCTGTTTACAGTTATATTCTGTCTGACTTATCATGTTTTTATTTTGCAAAATTCAGATATTTTTCGTATGTATTTAGCAGGTGTGCCGCAATTTTTTCATGTGTGCCGTTGACAAAAAAAAAAGGCTGACAATTTTCGCCATTCAGGGTAGGGAACTATTCTCCAAGTAAATAGTTCAGCGTGTGCAGAATGTTTGACTAAGTCTAACAAACGGGCGAATAGTAACAAATATAACCATTTTAGCAAACTGCGGCGATGTCATCAGCTAACGAGAACAGTACGATCTGGTGGCTACATGAAAAAACTAGACATTTTCATGTTAGCTCATGGGACCAGTCACAATTGTATCATTATATCAAATTTAAAAATCATAATTTCACAAAAACAAAACAAAAAAATATCCCCCCCCCCCCGCTAAAAAAAGTAAAATAAGATTTCATAATGAAAAGAAGCAAATGAAACTAAAACAAAACAAAAAAATATCCCCCCCCCCCCAAAAAAAAAAAGGTAAAATAAGATTTCATAATGAAAAGAAGCAAATGAAACTAAAATTTCATAACACACAGTCAAAAAAATGAAATAAATTTGTTCACATTTTTTATTACTGGATAGTAATGTTATTCGCGATAAAGCACGGTGTAATTTAGGGTAGAAATGTGTAGGAATAAATTTCAGAAATTATTCATTTCTTTTGCTGATGCAATATATAATCATATGTGACGATCACCCGTCCTTCAGAACCCAAGCTGTGAGATTTTCGTTAGATTGCGAAAATTAGGCTGTATATCCGCAAGTGTGTTTGAGACAACAAAAAGCCCAGAAATCCGTTGGTAAATTTTGAATAACGTAAGTCTTTCACAGCAATTTTCTTTATCTTTTCAAGGAAAATTTTCATTACATAAATTTGGCGCAAATTTTAATTTGCTCCTGTGTGCACTATAAGTTATAAAAAGACGCTCATTTTTTCACTTAAATTTTTTTGTTCTTTAAGTTTCTTCAAAGATTATAAACACGATTTTTCAAAGATCACAATCACTATGACTATACAATTACCAGATATAAGAATCAATGGAGAGACTAATCAAGGTATGGTTAGCAACTCAAACAAGGCTATTAACACTGGTGGAATTGTAAACGATTCTTTAGTAAATCTTAAAGTTATTCAGTCAGATGGGGACACGTATCAAACATCGGATACCAGTTCCTCTACCCAAATCCCGAATGGTGCACCGGCCTATCCGCGTGTGGAAATTAAGGATGCTGAACCAACTGAAATGGTCTCTTGGTTGTATAACAGGGGCGTTGCGAATAGTGGCGACACTAATAACCAGATTGACTCTGCATTTCCGGACAATGAAACCGGTAATACACTGGGAAACACCCTTGGTGCAAAAACAAGTTTACAAGAACAATCGAATTCCCTTTCATCAGATAAAGATTGTTTTTCCACCACCTCTGACGTCAATGTTAATTCCTCAGATCATCTAAGCAGACACAATGACCATTTACCAATTCTTTACGACAAAGACGCAACGAATAAGGAACCCGACACTCCACCAGACAAAGTAACAACATATTCAGTCCAAAACTACACTGCAAAAGAGCTTACCCCTTATCACATTCCAAAGGAAGGTCACGACAATTTAGGATATCTTCCAGATTCTGTCAACGGCAAACATGTTCCAGGCCGACATAAAAAAGAGAATGGCAGGGAGGAAAGGGAACCGACACCAGTTGAAGTCATAGAAGATAGCAACAGATATAAAAAGGGGAGTTTAACAACTGAAACAATCAAGTCCACGAAAGAAACAATAACTCACGTAGAGATAGACACCGAAGAGTAAGTAACCTTTATGAAAGGCTTTGACATTAACTGCTGTTCATCTGAACATTTAGTGAAATGAAATGGAAATGAAATGAAATGGGTTTTACCGTCCTACTCTTCAGCTCCGAACTGGGCTAATGAAGACGGGCATACGCATACAGAGTATCAAGAGGGAAATTCTGCCCGGACCGCGGCCTACTCGTATATCGAATTTAAAATTTGATTAAGAATACAAAATCATAATACCAACACTAGATAGTCTTCAGGCTTGGATTCAATCGGATTTGAACTAAGCCCATCAGGTTTATCCACTAAAAAATAAAGCGTTGGTCGAGAAAGGTCATTGGGACTTTCCGGTTTGCCCCCCCCCCCACCCGTGTCAGTGTTGCAGGACAGAGAACCAAGCAAGGGACAACGTATAGGTTTTTCAGATGGGACGAAAAGACTAGGTCACGTCACGTGTACAAATTGGTGTGCCGTAAACGATCCCTTAGCAATTGGAATTAGATATAAGAGTAGGTCGTAGTGCCTCTGCCCGGATAACTCCCCTCATAGCACACTCAATGGTGGATGCCCGTTTTCATCAGTTCAGTCGGATCAGAAAAGTAAATTATGAATCGAATTGAACCATTTTGAACTGATATTCCTTATTGCTTTTGCTTAAAATGCGCGTCTCGACTTTGGTCAATTTAACGTTATTATACTTTTCAGTAGTGGACCAAAGATAGGAATAACCCTAAAAATTGTATTAAGCATAAGCAACTGTTTAATGATCACGGTAACGATTGGTTTATTGTATGCATTATCTGTCCTGCTAATTGGTATCATAGATGAGTTCCAGGCCTCCAGATCACAGGCTTCGCCAATATTTTCTGTGTTTACAGCCATTCTATTTGGTGGAGGTAGGATTTGGGTAATAATTATATCTTTGGCATACAAACACATATTTTAAGCTTCATCAAAATCGGATCAAAATTCTTACCCCTAGAGGGTCCGCAACCCTGGTATTACATACGTTTACACTATGTGCGAATACGTGGAGCGGCCATATTGTGTGGCATTTTCGCTCCGGTGTTCACGAAATTAGAACTCGAATATCACGATGGTTTAACGATGACATACATATGTAAACGTTTTTTTTTTAAATGTAGAAAAATTGTGGCCTTAAGATGATCGGTCCTCTTGTGATTTTTCGTGCAAACAAGGGCTATAATCCAAGACGTTGTGGTCCGATTTGCGCAAATATTGAAAGGAAAAGAGATATTTAGGATAGGATAGGAATGTGATCTCTAGGTGCGCACAAGGAGCATCCATTTTGATTGACAGTCTCGGAGCTGAGGATGTGGCCGACTAACAACACTCCTAAGAAATCATTATTGTTGGCGAAATATTTGGGGGAGCCAATTCGATTTTTTTTTGGGGGGGGGGGGGCAGCCTCGTATGCCCCTCTTCATTAGCCCTGTGGGAGCGGGACAGTGTGACGTTAAACACCATATCTCGTGTACATGTACAACCTTAAATAATAATGAATACTTTTCAATTTCAGGAGGTGTTGTCGGTCCATTAATGAACAGATTTAATGGGGGAGTGTTATGTATGATCGGGGCCATTTTAGCCTCTGCTGGCTGTGTTATCAGTTTCTTCGCACAATCAGTACAGGTTTTAATATTAAGTGTTGGGGTCATGACAGGTAGGATATTTTTCAATTGCTTACAGTCATTTTGTTTCAATCTAATGGTGCCATTTTGATTTTCGATATCGGTCATAATTATAGTCTCGATGCATCATAACCCCCTCGTCGTCAACGTAATATTCCTATGAAGGATTATTTTAAATGAGATGGCCATCTATTCCTATTCCTTGATGGCCACGCCAAAAAGACACACTAAGTTAAAGATTACGTTCATTACGTCATTGGCGGGGTAAAAATTATTTACTCTGGCTGTATTGGGGACTTCACTATTGCTTTCTTGCAAGGGGGCATCTAGAATCTAGACGTTGCTAGATTGCTTTACAATTTCCTAACTAAAAGCTATGTTATCTGCAGCGTCCAATCAGAATTTGTGACCCCCACGGAAACCCTGAGACCAAAAGAACCTTAAACTTTGCAACCTGATAATCACAGGTAGACATTTTAGCTGGAAAATGCGAGACTTAATATTCGCGATGATCAAGGAATCTGATAGGCAAACAAGCTGGGAGCATACCCAATCGAAATTAATGCCGAAATACGCTGGGTTTAAGGGAAGGCCTTGATAAGATTTGCGTAGTTAAAGCGAGATCGAGCCTTCTATTAATGATGCTTTAAAGTTAGAACCTGTAACATTAGTATTTTTGGTACTGACTAATCTGTTTGGATGGTTTCATACAAAGCCATGTAATAGAGTAGGAAAACACGCCTTTAATTAATCAACAGAGTTTCGTTTTGGGTCTTTCAGGTATCGGACTTACTGTACCATTTCTTCTACCTTTTACATCTGCAGGAGGTAATATGTACGGTAAACATCGACTAACCATGATAACTGTAACGTCTATTTGTCCTGGTGTAGGAGGAGTTATTTTTCCCGTCATGACAAGTAAGCTAGTTGACATATACGACTGGCGGGGCGTGATTCTCATCTACGGTGGTTTGTTGCTGAACTGTTTTCCAGTAGGATATCTTAATTATATTGTTAAACGTCGATTTTGTAACACACTTGTACAAAAGGTCAATCTGAAGGACATTTTTAACTGTTCTCTGTTTCGGAAACCATTGTACCTTGTGCTAGTGTTCTGTGTGTTTCTGATGAATACTCTTCTACCGACTGTTAATGTATTTTTTGTGGATATGGTGAGAGGAAAGGGCTTTGATGTAGAAACGGGCTCTCTTCTGCTGTCCATTAATGGTTTCTCGAACATCGCCGGACGAATCCTCATTACATTCCTTACGCCATTTTTAAAATGTGCTCGAGTTGGACAGTGGTCTCTATATTTAAGCATAGTATCGGCAACGGTGTCTGTCTTCGTTGTCGCTTCGACGTATTCGGAACTAATGGTGACAACTATTGTGTATGGTTTATTCTGGGGTATGGCCATAGTTTCGTATCCTACCATGTTATTAGAACTCTCTGGACCAAAGAGATACACGAATGCGATTGGTTATTGTAATTTAATTGGCGGGATTGGTGGATTAATTGGTGGTCCTACAGCAGGCTAGTTTCTTTTTTATTTGAAACCCATTGACGGCTATGACGACCATGTTTATGTTTTATTCCGCGATGGGGGACAGAATGATAGTGTCGGTCACCCATAACCCCCTAGTCTCGGGCCCATGGAGGTGTATACACCTCTCTGCTCGGGCCGTTGTCAATATTTGACTAAAAGTTCCCTTGCCCATGCGTAAAAGGGAGTTTGTGTTTTTATGTGGTTGATTATCCAGTATCTTTAGTGAGAGTTTTTTTTTTTTTATAAACAATATTTTATTCAGAATGTCTGAACGGGATTGGGGAACAGGCTTGGCCTATGTAAAACCCCTCTCCCTAGATAATATACATACATAATATTAAAACAAAGGAACAAAATGGGTGTATATACAGAGTTAAAATGGCAAACACATACCTAAATACAATAATATATATATAATAGGAAAGATAGCAATGTATAACATATTATGTATTATGGGTTAAATCATCACGTTAATTAAAATTAATACTATAAAATGAAGCTGCTAATGAGCTAGTTTTACAATCTGTTAAAATCTGTTTGACATCTCGATAAACTTGTGGACTTGATTAAAAATATTGTTGTTTACATCAATACTGTAATTTGTGGATCCGAACAAGAGACAGTTTATGTTTTTATGGTTATATTGTAATTTGTCTATGGTTTCCTTTCGTGCATTTGAATGTAAAGAGCATTGCAAAAGGTAATGATCAGGATCTTCAAAGTAGTGACCACAGAGGCATGCGGGACTGTCAGCAACATGTCTAAGGTACTTGTGACCCTGTAGATCAGAACATCGGAGTCTGAATTTACTATGGATTATTTGGACTTTCCGCTGACCGTTATAGTAAAAAGGTGGAATTTTTATGTCTGCTTTGGAGAGATGATCTGAAAATATTTTAAGAGTTCTTGAATTTCTCACTGGGGGACTGAGTTTATTCCACTCCTTTATACTGGATGGGATAAATGATTTAGAAAATAATTCAGTACGACATCGAAATTCTTTGATTTTATCTTCGTTTCGAAATGAATATGTATTTGTTGGTTCCAGATTTATGAGATTCTTGAGATAGGGTGGGGTTAGGTTGTTTATAATTTTGTATAGTAATTTTAATTTGTGCCGATTTCGTCGTTCTTTGAGTGGAATAAACCCAGTTTCCGCGTACAGGGAAGCGTGACTAGTACCTTTAACTGCCCCACATATAGTGCGTAGTGCATCAAGCTGAAGAGATTCGAGATTATTAGATAAGTAGTCGGTGCACCCGTCCCAGATTACATCGGCATAGTCAAAGTGTGGCAGAATAAATGAAGAGTATAGGGTATTTAGCGATTTTCTGTTTAGGCGATATTTAAAGGAGCGAAGACAGTTTACTAATTTTGACACTTTACTAATTATACTATCAATGTGACTGTTCCATTTACAATTGGTTTGAAAAATAAGTCCAAGATGTTTGTGTTCAGTTACTTCCTTTATTCTTATTGATTTCATTAATAGAGGTGGTTTCACAATGTTGCGTTTAGTTGTGAGGGTTAGGGTTTCTGTCTTTAGGGGATTAAAAGTCACTAGCCACGCTTCCGCCCATGCATTGATTTTTTGTAGATCTGTGTTTAGGGTAACTGCGCATGCCTCTGGGTCGTCTATTTTTAAATAAAGAGAAGTGTCATCTGCAAATAGTCTAATGTTTGATTGTATATCATCAACAATATCGTTAATATATAATAAAAATAATAGTGGCCCCAGAACGCTACCCTGTGGGACACCAGCGGGGATGCCCCTGGAGTTCGAGGAGGTTCCATGTATTACGACGCATTGGTGTCGATTTTCTAAATAATTCTTGAACCATAATAATAACCCCCCTCGGACTCCAGCAGCATCCAGCTTGTGACAGAGTCCGGCATGCCAGACTCTGTCAAAGGCCTTGCTTATGTCACAGAAGATGATTCTGGTATATTTGTTACGATCGATGGCTTGACAAAAATAGTGATTTAGATCTATTAATTGAAAGATAGTAGAATCACCTGGTAGGAAACCACTTTGCAGGGTTGTTAGTATAGAGTTGTCCTTGAAGAAATTAAAGACGTGTTTATATATTATTTTCTCAAATATTTTTATAATAATACTAAGGAGAGAGATGGGTCTGTAATTGCTGCATTCATTTGGGTGTCCTTTTTTGAAGATAGCCATAACATTTGCAAATTTCCATAAGTTTGGGACAGTGTGTGTTTCAAGTGAAAAACGGAAGAGACGGCACAGGGGATCACTAATTTCATTTACAATAAATTTTAAAATTTTCGAACTTACTCCGTCCGGTCCGGAGGCTTTAGTTGTATCTAGACTGTTAATTACGTCTTTAATTTCTCTAGGTGTTGGTATAATCTTGTCTATACAATTAGTATTCATTTTAAGGGGTGGAAGAGATTTGTTAGTACTTGGTAGTTCAGTTTGCTGTATGAAATAATTATTAAGGGCATTGGCTTTGTCGGTGAGTGTAAACAATGTATCATTTTCAACTATAAGTGGAGGCGGCTCGTTTGAAGATGCATCATGTGTCTTGGTATACGCGTTTATTAGATTCCACCATTTTCTTGTTCCAAAATTTTCGGTATCATTAATTTTTGCATCGATTTTCTCAAAATATTCTGTTTTACATTTCCTTATCAAGTTTATATAGTCATTTCTTATTTTGCGAAAGGTTTGCCAATCAGTTTCTAAATTTCGTTTTACTGCTCTCTTGTGTAATCTGTTTTTCTTCTTTTTCATTCTCCTAATGCTATTATTCATCCACATTTTGTCGTTTTGCCTAATTGTTACAAGTTTGTTTGGTATATTGTTTTTTGCTATTGCAATTAATTTACTAGTAAATTGAACACATGATGCATCGATATCAGAACGATCGACAAGATTATACCAGTTAGTGTTTAACGTTTCTGTGCGTATACCATCAAGATTTGTATTTTCGTAATTCCATACCATTCTTTTGAAGCACTTTTGTTTTGAAACAATAAATGAAAGCCTACAGAAAACTGGGCAGTGGTCACTACAGAAATTATCTAGCACATCACATTCGACTGAGCGTAGGGTTGAGCTAATTAGGATCAGATCTAGTAGGGAATTTTGTTTGCCAATTTTACTGTAATGAGTTGATTTATTTACTAATTGAGTCAGGTCTAATAAGTTGCTAGCATCGCGAATGAAACTGGTTGTGTTTGTATTCAAATCAATATTTGTCAATAAAAGTGAGAGTTTTGCCCCTTCCCACAATAAATTCCATAATTATTGTATTATTATAAACAAACATAAATGATGACAACGTAGATATGATAGATATGACCCATGGCCAGAGAAATTTTACTATAAAAATATTAAGAATGTTCAAATGGCAATTCAATGAAATTGATTATGAGCGTCAACTACTTGTTTTAGGATTAGTTACCCCCCTTAGACTTTGTTTATGATAATTTAAAAGACTGGATAATTTAACCAATGATCTATAATTGTCAAATGTTGACAACGCATCCAGGCTAATTCTCTTAGAATATTTTTCTGGATGACAGAGACTACCAGATGGGTAACAAGCAGTTTTTCCCGTTTTTATAAGGTTGTGGGGATTTTTTTTTCTGAATTTTCTTAATATTGAATTTTCCGCACTGAATATGTCGAACTGCGTACCCAAAAGATCCCCGACATTTCTCAGTTATCGCATGGCGGCGAGAAAGTTGTAGGAGCCTGGAAGATAAACGATCAAGTTTAAGTAATTTGAATCACTGATGCATGCTCAGTGCCGGACTGGTGGACAGAAAGCCCACCTGTCAGGTCACGAGCGTCTAATGGGGGTTTGTGGGGGGTTCTCCCCCACGAAAATTTTGAAAATTGACAACCACAAACCCATTTCCCAAGCATTTCAGAACAAAGCAGAAGAAGGCAAATTTTTGATTTCCTGATACAATTAGATAACAGAATGAATTAAGAGCACTTTCATTAGTTGTTGAGAATTCTCTTCTTTTTTCTTTATAGGCTTAAGCCAACTTTTTAAAAATGAGCTTAGGCCAACTTTTTAAAAATGAGCTTAGGCCAACTTTTTAAAAATGAGCTTAGGCCCACCTGTCACGGAGCCTAATGGTAAAATGCTCATCATCGCACTACCTCAATTGCTACTCAATTGCATGCAGGCGTACTATGTTCCAAATGGTGGGAAGGACAGACAGACTAAAGGACAGACAGACTGGAGAATCCTTTTAAATAGTTACTTTATTTCTACAAAAGGGTGTGGGCGGGTGGTTGAAAACACCCATTATTTTAAAGTACACATGCTCAATCATTGAGACAATGTTTCATATACATGTATTTCAAATACATATACTTAAAATTGTTTTTAATTCTTGTATATTTACATGTTGAATCGTCGGACCTCATAGTTCATTGTGGTGTTTATTAATCATTTATTGCATTTTGCAGGTTTCATCAAAGATATCACAGGAACCTATGACGCGGTATTTTTTGGTACAACTGGACTTGGTATAACAGGAAGTGCTATGTTGGGTGCCATGTACGTTAGAAGAGTTTGTAAGAAAAGAAGAGAGAAAAACGGGGATAATCTTGAACAATCTGTGTTTTAACATAAAATCACCGTTCATAGATACATTAGTTAAGAGTTGAACAAAGAGTTGTCCATTCTTGCTACAATAATTCAAAACAAGAAGACGAAAATATTGAAAATTTCTGTCAAATTACTTTATTCTGATAGAAGTTCTCACTCTTGGAAGTTTGGAAATTTCAGTCAAATTACTTTATTCTGAAAGAAATAGGCAACAACTGTCCTTACCCATACTCGACAATCCTCGACAGATTCCGGAACCTACATCTAGTCTCGGCTGTATGACGAATTCTGCCATATTGGAAATACTTTAAAGGTCCCGGATGAAACATGGCTGCGCCCATGGTGTCTTGGAACTACGTTAAAGGTCCCGGATGAAACATGGCTGCGCCCATGGTGTCTCGTTTTTTTGTGATAGCGTCAAGTGTTCGTGTTAAAGTAAACCGGTAGCCGTATCCCAAATGTATGGGCGTAGGTACATATCACTTACTGTCATACAGCTAAGACTAGATGCAGGTTCCGGAATCTGTCGAGATTTGCAAAGTGTCTTTACCCACATATTCCCGATTATCAAGTAACATTATCAATGGCTACGGTACCCTCGATTGGCGCTCGATTGAAAGACCCTTTATCGACAGTATCCCGAAGAGCCGTCATGATTTATTAATGGTAAACGTAAACTTGGTCAGACATTTATTAATTTAATCATTAAATGGACGACTATTTAAATCCAAGCTGTACCCTAGCCAACCGAGGGTCTACAGGGTTGATTTTGAGCTTGTCTTGTAAATAAAGGTCTAATCAATAATTTCTACAACATCTGAAACCCAAAGAAATAATTGCAATGGGTAGACTTAGCCCTTAACTAATGTATCTTTAAATGTATAATTATTGATAAATAATATCCCAATTAGTCAAGTCAAATATAAAATCGTTAACAAATAAATTATTTATTAGACAAATTCTGTTAACAGCACATCCAGAACACAGTTTCCATTGCTATATTTCTTGTAGAGAGAGCTTATGGTCCACTCAACTCAAACTATGTCATTTCGGGACTAACATATGGTTCAATTTTATTTCAATATTTCGCTTGTGCGTAGGTGTCTTTAAAAGTGGGAGGAAACGGGATGACCCAGAGAAAACCCACGAGGTTGAACAAGCGACCCAACTCCTTGTCACGTACAAACGCCAGTTGATTTAATGGCAGACCTTACGATACAGCGCATACGCGCTAACCATTCGGCCATCCTCCCCCTCCCCAGCATTTGAAAGAAATGTACAATGGCATGATATTTAGGAGGACTATGGTTTGTAAGTGAAGGTAATGTTAATCTAATCAGTAAATCTTCATCGCAAGGTATCCCACTCACAGCTGTGTGTGGGAACAACCCTTTAAATCACCAACATTTATTCTGAAACGTCTACTACATGGGATATGTAAAAATATCGCAACGGCTAATTTATTTACTAATTTATTTAAAAATGACAACAATGTACATTTACATATACATCCATATTAAAGATAGGTTGCCAGGCAACGAAACATACGCACACAGCAGCTAAATCGTCCGGGCAGTCAACAAGGGTTGTCGCATATTTTTACTTTTTTTGCTAATGAAACATTTGTAATACACTAAAAATTGATTAAGAGTAATGGCTCATTATGTAATTATCAGAAAATCATTAGAATTTGATTGCTTTTTATAAAGTGTTACCCCACACTAACAATTAGTATATACATGAAACATTTAATATCACGGATTTAGCTGTTCAGTTATCAAAATTCATTGAAAATCAAAATACTTGTTCGTTTCAACACCTTAAACTCTGTGTATCAATCTAAAGTCAATCGGATGATAAGTTTAGCCTCTATAGCCTAACAAGATTTTTTGAAGTTATCAAGGGAGATAACTCTGGTAATAATTATTTGAAATCTCTGAAAATCAATAGGCTTCTTCGTCTCATGACCCTAAAAACTGTGTGTTAATTTAAAGTCGATCGGATATTAACTTTGGCCTCTAGAGCTTCCACAGGATTTTTTCGAAGTGATCAAGGGCCATAACTCTTGCAGCAATTATTGAAAATCACTGAAAATCGATAGACGACTTAGTCTCATGACTGTAAACAATATGTATAAATTTGAAGTCAATCGGATATTAACTTTGACCTCTAGAGCATCCACTGTGTATAAATTTAAAGTCAATCGGATATTAACTTTGGCCTCTAGAGCGTCCGCAGGATTTTTTGAAGTGATCAAGGGACATAACTCTGGCACTAATTATCGGAAATCGCTGAAAATCAATAGGATTCTTCGTCTCATGACCTTAAACACTGTGTATAAATTTAAAGTAAATCGGATATTAACTTTGGCCTCTAGAGCGTCCACAAGATATTTTCAAGTGTTCAAGGGCCATAACTCTGGCACTAATTATCGGAAATCGCTGAAAATCAATAGGCTTCTTCGTCTCATGACCTTAAACACTGTGTATCAATTTAAAGTCAATCGGATATTAACTTTGGCCTCTACAGCGTTCACAAGATATTTTGAAGTGATCAAGGGCCATAACTCTGTAGTTATTATCGGAAATCGCTGAAAATCAATAGGGTTCTTAGTCTCATGACCTTAAACACAGTGTATACATTTAAAGTAAATCGGATACTAACTTTGGTAGTTATTATCGAAAATCGCTGAAAAACAATAGGCTTCTTCGTCTCATGACCTTAAACACTGTGTATAAATTTAAAGTCAATCGGATATTAACTTTGGCCTCTAGAGCGTCCACAAGATATTTTGAAGTGATCAAGGGCCATAACTCTGTAGTTATTATCGGAAATCGCTGAAAATCAATAGGATTCTTAGTCTCATGACCTTAAACACAGTGTATAAATTTAAAGTAAATCGGATATTAACTTTGGCCCCTAGAGCGTCCACAAGATTTTTTGAAGTTATCAAGGGCCATAACTCTGGCACTAATTATCGGAAATCGCTGAAAAACAATAGGCTTCTTCGTCTCATGACCGTAAACACTGTGTATAAATTTAAAGTCAATCGGATATTAACTTTGGCCTCTAGAGCGCCCACAAGATATTTTGAAGTGACCAAGGGCCATAACTCTGGTAGTTATTATCGGAAAACGCTGAAAAACAATAGGCTTCTTCGTCTCATGACCTTAAACACTGTGTATAAATTTAAAGTCAATGGGATATTAACTTTAGCCTGTAGCTTGTGGACGACGGACCGACGGACGGACGGACGGGGGCGACGACAATATACGACCACATTTCAATGTGGGCGCATAATAATTAATGTGGGCATAAACAAATTTACCAGGAAAATAAACGAATTGGGCCAGTCAGACAAATATTCTTTATACTCTAATAAATAATCCCTCTTTAGTTCTACTTCACAGAGAACGCTGTGCTGTAAAGCGTTCACGATGTTGCATGAATTTGCAACAATCATCCGGATAAAAGACCGATTCTGAATTTACTTATGGTTCTCCCTAATATCATCAAATAAACGAACTCTGTCAATCTAAAAAAAATCAGTAAGAAAGCTGACCTGTAAAGTGTTCACAAAAATTCGTGAACGGATGGGGTGATGGGTATGTGCAACAAAATTAGAATGTAGCACGGTATCTCGGTCATAATCGGCAAATAGAAAAGACAGACAGGCCAACAGTGAGGGTGATATCCCCCACCAAAATCCCAAATTAAATAGACGACACATTAATCAATCGCACCAATTATAACTTTCAAAAGTATCGAGTAATCAAACTGATTAATCAACTATACAGTAAGTTTCATCACTTTCCTCCAACAGTTCGAATCAAAGTTATATTATCCCAAAGCATCGACCTAATGATTATCGACTAGACACTATCTTGTCCCAAAGCATCAACCTATTATCGTGTCCTAAACCAAACAAATTGCTTATCTCTGCTTACCGTTAGCAGAAAATGTCCATCTTCGAACTGCATCAAGGCATCGACCTAATAAACACCTACATCAAGAGTTATTGTGCCCTAAAGTACTGAACAAGCAATCAAATGAGGGGAAAATGTTCATTATCGAACTTAGTCAAGGCGTTCACCTAATAGAAATGAAATGGGGTTTAACGTCCTTCTGTTCTGCACCAACTTGGCTAATGAAGACCGTTCAGCCAATAGACACCTACACCAGGTTTGAACATTCTAACAAAGAGTTATTGTGTCCCAAAAAGTGTGACAGGCGGACTGACAGGCAGATCCATTTTAGTAGCCCCCCCCCCCTGTCTGCTTTCTTCGAAAAGTGAGTGACAAAACATATTTTCATAGACATGTTATATTGTGAATTACTATATAATTAGACTATACATAAAATTGGCATAGCGAGATATGAAATGTAATCGGTTTACTTTAAATCATCCTTAACTAGACCGGGTCAAAATCTACTTAAATCGATCGCTTTACCATCATACAAACAATATAGTGAGGGCCCTTTGGTATTTTTTTTTTTAATTTCAAATTGATACAAAAGTTTTGTTTTCATTACAAATTTGAAGATAAGTGTTTATGGAACAATTCTGGTTTGAGTGTAAAGCATTCAGATACAATTAAAAAAAAATGGGGGCCTTGGTAAAATTGTTAGCCATTTTCTTACTGAATGTTTTTTTCAAGGAGTTTTTTCTCAGGCAATAAAATTGTGTACGAGTTGATTTTATTTTATTGGATTACTCCTACATACAAACCTAGGTATAGAGACTAAATTCACCATTCTAGGTTCAATGGTACAAAAGTTGAGGCGTAAAGCGAAAAAAAGCTAGCAATTAGCAGCCATCTTGGATTTTGGTGGTCATTTTGACATTTTTAATTGGTTCTGAAAATAAAAGTTTTGCATCAATTTGAAATGATTGAGCACCCCACTAACAAGTTCATCCGACACATTATATATTATGTTTGTTGCACCCCTGTACCCAGTGGGGGGAAAAGCAAACCCCCACACCCCACTCTGAGAAAATGATATGTCCCCCGAAAACAAAAAACACACTAACAAGTTCATCCGACACATTATATATTATGTCTGTTGCACCCCTGTGCACAGTCGGGTGAAAAGTCCCCCCCCCACCCCCAAACTGAGAAAATGATATGTCCCACGAAAACAAAGTTGCTAACCAGAGTTCGCGAAGAGAATGATTTTCTGGATTGAATTTGTCCGAGAGAGAAATTTAATTTGGCACGTTATCCTGACATCTTTATGTTATGGGGATTCCGGTGCATATCATGTTTATTTTTGTTCTAATTGTTCAATTCGTTCCTTTAGCTTCCTGTTCTCTTCTTCCAATCTCTGGGCATCTGCCAGTTGTATCCGCAACTTCTCATTCTCTTCTCCGACGCGCCTAAGTTTTTCTATTTCCTTTTTCAATTCATGATTTTCTGTCTTGGTATGATTAAGATCGACCGTAAGTCGGATTTTTTCTGCTTCAAGTTTACCGATTTCCCGCTCCAGGTCATCCATGGTCTGTTTCTTTTGACTCGTCAATCCCATCTCCGTCAGTTCATCTGTTAAGTGAAGAAATTAAACACTCAAAAATCATTGCAAACAAAGAAAATATATAGTACATTCGTCGACTATACAAATAACAGGTTCTTCGTCTAGAAACCTTGTTAAAACATTTACAGAATAAAGATCAGTCCGGTAGATTGATCCTTTTTATCCTCGTCGACGCAGCTGAAGATTAAAGAACAAATTTTCCCGAATAAACAAACCAATGGGCACATGCACATAAATCGTTATTTCAATCTGAACAACATGGTGAAAGTTGAATCTGTTAAAGAAGCATCGATCCAAGAAAGGTTGAATTATGTTCAGTATTTACCAAAATATGATGAATTGAAATCTTCACAACATTCGGCGTCCTCCGCACACATATAAAGATAGGTTGTCATGCAACGAAACATGCGCCCACAGCAGCTAAATCGTCCGGGCAGTCAACAAGGGTTATCGCATATTTTTACTTTTTTCGGTACTGAAACATTTGTAATACACTAAAATCTGATTAAGAGTAACAACTCGTTATGTAATTATCAGAAAATCATTAGAATTTGTTTGCCTTTTATAAAGTTTTGCCCCACGCTAACAATTAGTATACGAAACATTCAATATCATGGATTTAGCTGTTCAGTTATCATAATTTATTGAAAATCAAAACACTTGTTCGTTTCAACACTTTAAACTCTGTGTATCAATCTGAGGTCAATCGGATGATAAGTTTGGCCTCTATAGCGTCACAAGAATTTTTGAAGTTATCAAGGGAGATAACTCTGGTGGTAATTATTTAAATCGCTTCTTCGTCTCAGGACCTTAATCAGTGTGTGTAAATTCAAAGTCAATCGGGTATTAACTTTGGCCTCTGGAGCGTCCACATGATTTTTTTATAGTGATCAAGGACCATTTCTCTGGTATTAATTATTGGAAATCGCTGAAAAATAGACGCCTTCGTATCGTGACTGTTAACACTATGTATAATTTTGAAGTCAATCGGATATTTACTATGGCCTCTAGAGCATCCACAAGATTGTTTGAAGTGATCAAGGGCCATAACTCTGGCACTTATTATCAGAAATCGCTGAAAATGAATAGGCATCTTCGTTGCATGACCTTAAACACTGTGTATAAATCTAAAGTCAATCGGATGTTAACCTTGGCCTCTAGAGCGTCCACAAGATTTTTCAAAGTGGTCAAGGGCCATAACTCTGGCACTAATTATTGGAACTCGCTGAAAATCAATAGGCTTTTTCGTATCACGACTTTAAACACTGTGTATAAATTTAAAGTCAATCGGACATTAACTTTGGCCTCTAGAGCGTCGACGAGACTTTTTTAAAAAGTGATCAAGGGCCATAAATCTGGTAGTTATTATCGGAAGTCGCTGAAAAACCATAAGCTTCTTCGTCTCATGCCCTTAAACATTGTGTATAAATCTAAATTCAATCGAATATCAACTTTAGCCTCTAGAGCGTCCACAACGGACGGACGGGGGCGACGACAATATACGACAAAATTTCAATGTGGGCGTATAAAAAGGTTAGTGCCAACTTTAAGTGCTGGGTAAATTATTTTCAGGACCTCTATTTTATCCAATATGTCTTGATAGGCGACTTTTAAGGTGAATAAACCAATATTCTAATTTTGTTAGGATTAATGCTTAAAAGAGTACCTGATGAAATCTTTTGGAACGAAAACCCCTCCGGTGAAACAGCATCATCACCGATTTTACCAGATTTTATAGCATCTTCCAAGACACGCCTCAGTTCCTCTTCATTTGATTTACCACCTAGTGATATCACATGAAATGATACCTCAACACACCCTTTACTGAAAACAAATTGAACTTACCTTTACTTTGGGAACAAAATGAAAGGAACATAAAAAAAAAAAAACTTTTACAATTTGTGGTCTGATTTAGAGACATACTCATTCTTTATTTAAAAAGCTGCCATAGACCACAAACCATATCCGACAAGATGTTTGTTTCTTCGAAAAACACGAATTGCATAATACTTTCATTTTACTACATTTGGAATACTTTTGTGGCTGGGGTATAATTATTGTTGCTCGACCCATACTTAAAATCTTGTAAATTGACTGTTCAAGCTTCTACCTCACACCCTCTTGAAATATTTGGATCTATGGGCAGGCAGTCAATTACAAATATTTTATCAACTGCCACTGCTTCCGGGGTCTTTAAGATCATTAAGCCACGATGTCAATGTCATTAACGATGGATAAATTGCTATACTGGCTCATGCAAATCAAACGACCAACAACCAACAATTGGTACCATAGCAAAATGAGTTACTTACGTCAAGGCCCTGACACCGACAACTTGTTCGCCTGGAACTGTTTTGTATAACTTCTCTATACTCTCTTCAAAGAGTTTAACACGCTCTTTATACTCCGGACTCTTCTGATTTTTAATAAAATGGTGTTTCTGATTAGAAAACTTAATCTTTCCTTCATAGAACTCTGGATATTAAAAGTACAGAAAATGTTTAAGTTCAGAGGTTTATCATTCTAATAAAAATTTGAATAACAATTTATATATCATATCTTTATGAATAAGCCAGAGAGGTTTTATTTTAGGAACCCGTTAGCCGAGTATAGCTGGGCTCAAATAACATCAGAATGTTTTTTCTTCTTCAATTAATAGATTTATAATAATAATAAATATCAAGTTCCACAGAGGATGCGAGGAATCTTTAGTTAATGGAATAAAAATCCATTAGACACTGTCGTCTTCACAACATGTCTTAATGGTAGCACTCAGCAATAAAAAAAGTCAATACAACAATACCATTATGATAATATATCTTTGAGAATACTGAAGAAACCTACCGATTCCGGGTTCTAATTTCTTCATGGCAGAAAAATAGCCATTTTCTTCTAAGCAAATCAAAAACTGCTTATAAACAGATAATGTACATCTTAAGATAACAAATATCAAAGCTTCAGCGCAGGCCCTTCTTCCACGGCTGTGTAGGGCAGATTTGAGTGTGCCTACGTCACCTTTGTTAATGACGTGTCTCAAAAGCAGAGATTTCAATAAGTGCTTGGGATCTAGATCTCCCATAAGGAAATCCAAATGACGTTGAATTCTATTGTAATACTCTTTAGGCATGATTCCAGTGTATGGTTGAGAGCCAAATTCGTTGACAATAGCTTCGATTTCATCTTCATCGTCAATGTCTAAAATGAAAAATATGAACACAGCAGGTACTATATTATAAAAGAATTATCTGAAATTGAACCCGAATTCTGAAATTTTATTTCCGATAGACACATTTTGGGGTGTAGCAAGCAAGGCAAAGTTTCCAATTAGCACGGCGTGTGTGATGACGTTATTTATGATCTATGTGATTTATTAAACATACATAATTCAACAAATATTTACTAGAAAGCGAGAGATCCGACCAGTTGTCAATCACTTCATTGTTGTAATTCAACGGATAGTCTAATTTATATCTGACGTAATAGCTATTGGCTGATACAATTTAAATCTTCATGAATATTTATGATGATACATTTATGATAATTCATTCAAACTCTCGGAGCCATCTGGGTCAATAACTATTCTATTCCTTCAAAATATTATCACTTTATTGTTATTAACATTTATAGATAGAAATCTCGATAAGTGATTAGAATTAATTCCATATAAATATGTGATTGTACAGTTCTACAGCATTAGTCTTTTAAGTTTATCCGACTTAGTAACATAAAGTACTAGTCGGTTATCCGACTGTAAGTGTATGTAGATAAGTATTATTATAATTACAGACTTGAAGAATCATTCTCTTTCGACCACGCATACAATGTTATTTTCTTTTCAAAAATAAAAATTCGATCCGTTTATTTTGATGTCCAATCCCAATCTGTTTCACAGAGAATTACTTACCAATTATCTCTGTAACTGTCCACAACACGTGTGTTGACTTCACGTGGCGGTAGTCATTGTTTACTTAACACCTAACGGATTTGGGAAAAATGATGCATTTTACTCATTTTAATACCCATTTACCGATCTGTTTCACAGAGAATTACTTACGAATTATCTCTGTAACAGATGACTGTCCACAACATGTGCGTTGACCGCACGCGGCGGTAGTCATTGGGTCAACGGCTCCTGCAATGTTTACTTAACACCTAACTGCTTCGGGCAAAATGATGCATTTTACTCATTTTAATACCCATTTACACTAAATAGAAAATATTTTTTAACTACAAATACTTCGAACGTCTTTATTTATTTTTCTTTTACCTCAAAAAAATGTTTGAGAATTTAATTTGTCGGAGTAAAATAGTTAATATGCCGTTCTCATTAAGCCTCGTTGATGTCATGCTTATCAGTGATTGTAGCGGCCAAGCGAATATTCACTGTGGGATCAGTTTGCCCATTTACATTAAATAGAAAATATTTTTTAACTACAAATACTTCAAACGTCTTTATTTATTTTTCTTATACTTCAAAAAAAATGTTTGAGAATTTAATTTGTCGGAGTAAAAAAGTTAATATGCCGAACTCATTAAGCCTCGTTGATGTCATGCTTATCAGTGATTGTAGCGGCCAAGCAAATATTCACTGTGGGATCAGTTTGCCCATTTACATTAAATAGAAAATATTTTTTAACTACAAATACTTCAAACGTCTTTATTTATTTTTCTTATACTTCAAAAAAATGTTTGAGAATTTAATTTGTCGGGGTAAAAAAGTTAATATGCCGAACTCATTAAGTCTCGTCGATGTCATGCTTATCAGTGATTGTAGCGGCCAAGAGAATATTGACTGCGGGATCAGATTGGTCCAATCCGTCGAGATGAAGCGGAAAAAACAACCCCCAAAAAAATGAACAGAATGTAGGTATAATTAAAGTATCAAGGTTAAGTACATGTATACATATTAAATGCCAAATTGTGAAGACAATGGCCCAATTATCTCGTCTGGAAATGTGAAATCTCAATATTGAGCGGCTCGAAAATGATCAGCAGATTTGCTTACTTAGCTAAAATGTTCAAGAGTTAGAATGAATCGACAATCATGACGACCGTGTGATAGTGTATATTTGTATTTATTTTATGATCAGTAGTGGAATACCGCGTTTTATCAGTGAAATAAAAGTGTTATTCCCGTGGCGGACAAAGTAGTCCATAGTCCATGTTGTTTTAACTAAAATGATTGTAAAATCATAAAATAAATAGAACATTTGTCGTTTTGTCGTGAATAACATATTATATTTCATCTCTAAGCATGAAAACGTTTATATTCACTTTCTTGCTTCTCGATGAAATAAAATATGTTATTCACTCTAAAACGACAAATATCCTCTATTTATTGTTTATATTTGTATTTATTGTATCTTGAGTATTTGTTCACTATTGTCCCTTTAATGCATTGGCCATTTATGGTATATTTTGTGATTGTGGTATTGTCCCTTTAATAGTACATTTTTTAAGCTGGTCAACAATGTCTTTATAATAGCAAGTCTAAATTCAACTCACTAAACTAATCACATCTCAGCTTCTCTTTCAAATCTCACTTGCACCTTAACCTTGTTACAAGGAGCACATTATATCACTGTCTCATAATGTATATGGTCAAACTCTTGGAAATATTCAGTATTATAATAAACTTCTATTTTATAGGGTATGTATTTGTATGCATATATTATTGAATTATCTGCAAACTAGCTCGCCACTTTCTTTATACGTTCCTTTGTTACAAATTAATGATTTCTCGGCACTATTTTAAATATATGTATAGAGTAAACAATTACTATTCTTGATATACTATAATTTATGCGAAGTATCATTAGGATTGTACTGCAGACATTTACACTGGCATGTTAGTGATTTAGTATAATCCTCACATTTATTCATGTTTCCTTCTCTCTGCAAAACTAATAAATGTATATGTATTTACATAATTTATTACACGCGATATTTTTAAAATTAATGATGAATAATTGAATGAGCTTTATGGTGAGGCACCACTACAGTAATAGGTCTATGTATGTACAAAGTATCGTGAAGATATCTTGCATGGTTTATGAAATATGCACGGAAACAAAATTGTACACCAAAAACTAAATCAAATTTGTTTCCATGGAAACACACAAAAAAATAAATCCCAGAAATTCCTAAACAGCAAATGACAAAACTACTGTAAAAATTTCAAATAGATACCTTAAACGGTTTATGAGATATGCTCCGGAAACAAAAGTATGCACCAAAAAATTATACACCAAAAGCTAAGTCAAATTTGTTTCCATGGAAACACAAAAAAATATAAATCCAAGAAATTCCTAAATGGCAAAATGCATAACTACTGTAATAGGTTGATGCGTGTACAAAGTTGCAGAGAGATATCTCGAAAGGTTTATGAGATATGCTCCGGTAACAAATTTATACATCAAAAACTAAGTCTAATTTGTTTCCATGGAAACACAAAAAATATAAATCCAAGGAATCCCTAATTAACAAAGGGCACAACTACTGTAATAGGTTAATGTGTGTACAAAGTTTCAGACAGATATTTCGAACGGTTTATGAGATATGCTCCGGAAACGAATTCGGGACGGACGGACGAACCCCGTTCCAATATCCCTTCCTAACTTCGTTCGGCGCGGAATAATAATTAACGATAGCGAAAACATTATCGCACATTACCTCGTTGGTGATCATATATACGTCTTTCCAATTTTCTGATCTCCTCTTGAAGATTAAATATTTTTTCTTTTAGTGTGAGATTTTCTGACTTCAACCTTTTATGTTCATCATTTTCTTTATTGGAATCAATCGAACGTTTCTTATTAGGTTCTGTCGGTTTAGGAACAGTTCTATGTTCTTGCTCCATAGACGTAGCATTCACTTCTTCAGTGATCGGCATATCGAAAATCTTTGATTTTATTTCCTTTCTGCCGTCTTTTGTGCCCAATTTTGGCGGATTGCTCTCAACTTTTGATTCGAGCTTTGATTCAAACGGCCCCTGACTTTTCTTGTCTTGCAATATCGTTATTGACGGGATTTCACTTCCTTGGTTTAGGTTGTAACCAGGTGTTAAAACAGACATGGTTACAACTTCTTCTTGTATTTCCCAAATGTTCTGTAACTTCACTCCTTTGAAATTTCTTATTCAGTGATCTAAACGTAAAGAAAATCAGTAATGCATGGCACATTGGCTTATCCTAAAGTAGTTGAGGGGTAGTTTTGCAATAGTAAAACTTATTATATTATATCTCTGGAAAACGAAGTCCAAGGATGATGTAAAAAAAAATAGGATTTGTCCTCTCACATCCAATAGAAATATTGCTGTCAAGATCCCAATGCTGCACCAAATATGAAAATATAATTTGTTTTAAAAACTGTAACCTCTAACAAGTTTAAAAAAAAACCGGGCTGAAAATAGGATCCATCCTCTTATGATCCACCCAAACTCCCCAAACCAAATATGTAAAAAAGAAATCTATTAACAAAGGGGAAGGATGTAGCGGAAAGTCTTGGAACGCTGGTAATCGATAGGGAAATGAAATGCAATGGGGTTTAACGTCCCAACCGAGTTTGAAGACGGACGCAGTCTACGCCATGTACAATGGCAGGACCTTCTATTCTTATATCGCATTCCAACTGTCAATGGACCGTGCATACCAGCGTGTAGCCTAAACAGGACCTCGGTTTTCCACCCCAAACGAACAACTAAACACTGTCCGTCCTCCGTTCTGCAACAGAGACAAGGGTGAAACCGCGTTATAGCAAATCTGGAGAAAATTTTTCGCCAAACACCGTGAGCAAACCCTATAGATAAGACATCCTGGTTAGCGATTCAGCGGCTTACTAATACTAACTGAGCGGCTCCGAATATCTTAAAGCCTCTACCACGTTAACGCCTAACCCACAACCCAGTCAGTGTACGGTACGTGTTTTTACACCCTCGGATCGTAGAGTTTGGTAGCGAGTGGCTCTTCCGCAGGAAACCGAGATTAAACATCAGTGGCTGAGAATGCGAGATGGGGGTGGGGTGTTTTCGTAAGTGCAATTGCCTAGGATCACTCTTTATTTCTATCCGATACTGACGAGGAAGTATTTTCGTAACACATTGTAATTCAAACAAAATACCCTAGCTTCTACTAATATTTAGGAGTTACGCTACGCCTACTTCCACATAGCATAGAGGGATGTCGCCATCAAGACGCCTTAGCAATAACTCAAACTATATCAAAGGGACAGACACCAAAGGCACAACAGTTTTCTCGTTAAATATTTCCCCATACAAGTTACAACCTCTATCACAGAAATTATCTACGCAATAAATATGGTGACGTTTGATAAAGCTTATGCAATCTATTATCTTAACCACAGCACAGACCTACGATTTGTCTATCTAGGTGGGTTTACTTTTCTTCATAGCCTATAAAATCTTAAAATCAAGCAAACACTATACTTGCCACATTCAGCGGTGATTCTAAAACCAAGACAAATCTATCAATCGCCAAACAACCGATGTAGCTATCAGGGAAAAGATGGCGTCTACTGCAAAGGGTATTTCCCTTCCTATTTTTAGCATGTCGAGACAGGCTTCAGATCACTAAACATGCAATTTCCCACCTTCCATTTCAAAGTAACCAACCTAACAACTCGTGTATCCTTCCGCCTCAAAATCATGAATATTCACCAAAACCTGGCAGAAATGATTTTTCAAAGCCTTTACTTCGATTCTACACCAAAAAGTTAACAAAAATCGCCTTGAAAAGAGGGAAAGGGAAAGAAAGAGAAAGACTAAAAATAACTTTCGCCCTACATTCGATCATCGAAGTATACAGAGCTAAATATAGAAACTAGAGTCAACACTGATCACGTGACAGCGTGCCTCCACGGGGACTTTTACGCCATGTTAGTTCCGGCGTGGAACTAAATACGTGGCCACAGATCACTAATTATTTCCCCGTTGACTTCAATGTTAATTCTCGTCTCTTTACCGGCTGTAACTTTTTCCCAAATATTTGTTGGGTAGAACGCTTTCTGCCACAGATGTAGCAGCATGTGGCAAACTCTTGCTCAAAAGCATGTATGAGATTCTTCATAAAAAAACTTGAGATACACAAGATGGAAGTAGAGACAGCTAACCAGGCAATTTTCGGCCCTCCCTTTCAATTAGCCAACCTCACTCTTGTATCCTTCCGCCTCAAAATCATGAATATTCACCAAAACATGACAGAGAATGTATTTTCAAACCCTTTTCTTCGATTCTACACCAAAAAGTAAACAAATATCGCCACGCAAAAGGGGGCGGGGGAGGGAGAGAAAGACAAAAAATAACTTGGCCTTACAATTTGGTACCGGCGTAGAAATATTTAGTGATCTCTGTCCACATGACGTATTTAGTTCTATGGTTCCGGGGAGTATGATGTAAATACCCGGATGTTCACTATGTTATCGCATCAATCAATCTATGTCAAATTGTTTTAAAACGCAAGGTGCAATTTTACGGATACACAATTACTGAGTTTGATACTAAGTGACGTTTCGACGAGGATGCTCTCGTCTTTATCAAGCAATGATACAAATTGTGAATGGTATAGGCAAATATATACAGAATATGCAACAAAGATAAAAATCAAATACAATTAAAGTTTAACACCTTCGATTAGGGGTCCATTAAGGACTAATCCTACACAACAGAAAACTCTTACGGGGATTAAAAGGAGGCGAATGCTATTATTTATAAAAAGATCAGTGTAATAACACTATTAATGTAAAACCAATTAACCTGAGCTATAGAGAAACAATAATATAAAGAGAGAAGTGTGTATATATAAGTAAACAAGAGTGGTCGTTGATGCATGTGCAAAGAAAAATAAAATAATAATTTGAAATTAAAAAATTAAAAAATAAAAAAATATAAAATATTTAATCATGAAAGATATCCTAATATATCGATATAAACTGAAAATCAAGGATTGTGAATTATATCTCCTGGCTGTAAAAAACTGGTAAAGTACTGAAAAGAAACATATATAAAAAAAATGCATGATTAGATTATGTAAAAAAAAATGCCCCCAAAAAACTGGATAAGCACTGAAAGAGGACAAAAGTATTGGAATCAATAAGCTGCAAGTCCTGAAGGGTAAAACCTATTATTACAGTATAAATCTGGAAGAAAGAAACCGTAAATATATTATTTCCACGTATTGAAGGTCAATACATATGAACTATATTTGACTGTAAAACTGGATAATTACTGCAAACCAAGATATGTAAAGTATATAACTAGACTGTGGAACTGGATAATCACTGAAATAAATTAATTCAGAAAGCTGAAAATGATGAAAGAAACCTTTTTTTAGACTTTAATATGGGTGGGGGGGGACATTAAATATATTCTTCCAATAAATTGAAACCAATAAATGTGAAAAATTATCCCCCGACTGTCAAAATTGGATAAGCGCTGCAAGTTAAGGTATGTGCGTTGTGTAATTAGACTGTGGAAACCGGATTAACACTGAAATAGAAATAAAGTATTAGAATTAATGTATAAGTTGGTCATAAGCCCTTGATATAAATAGTCCGACATCCCGGTTTATCTTGGGCTTGATCCGTTTTATATTGATGGCCTCAAGACGTTTCCTGGTTTTCTTCTGATGATGATACTGCACGGGTTCTGGTTTGGTCCCACAGGATTGTATGATCTGCATTGTTAATAATATGCTCTGCTACTGCTGAGGGATTGGTGGAAGCTAGTGACTTGTGCTCTTTTATTCGTACATCAAGTGGTTGCTTCGTTTCCCCCAAATATTGGTGGTGATGACGTCATTAACTAGTTGGGTGCAAAGCCGTATATAGATAAAGTTGCGACAACTGTGAAGCCAGAAATTTCATATGACGTCATGAAAATATGACGTTATGTGTAAAAAGACGCCATCTTGGGTCCCAAGTACCTACGCACTATCTATTTATAATATGTCCTATTTTATTGTTGTGTCGCAATTGGCTGCCCAGACATACTGGGTGTGAATAAATATGTCATAGATTTCTGCGAAAAAGATTCTATTGGAGATAAAAGATATATTTTTAAAACGAAAAGTATAGCCGAACATACTATCATTATTATTATACAACAGAAAGTGTGTGTTATATAACCTAATTCATAAGAAAATAAAATAGAAGATCGCCAGATAAGAGCGCAATGTATTAAATATATTTAAAAATCAAGCTCGCCTTGATGTTGACAAATACGTAAGACTACATGAAATAAGACATTTTTTATGATATGATTCAACACTATAAATCGTATGCAACAAGACGGTATTGTATGCCTTATGTTGAGCTGAATAAATTATGATTTTTATACGCCCACATTGAAATGTGGTCGTATATTGTCGTTGCGATTAAGACCATTAAAATAAAAAGACAGTTTTCATATTCATTCAAAAGCACATTCAATGTTCATTCAAATTTCATACAGTCATTTTTTAAATGTCCCAAAAAACACACATGGCCCTTGTAAGCACATGGTTGACTAAGCATGCACTTGGTTTTGAGCGTGTTATCTAGTCTCGTACACCAAATTGTTTCTATTTTTAGTCACGTTTAATTTTAAAGGCTATGGCGGTGCTCGATTCACAGTCCAGAACGTCCCGAATCGACAGAATTACAATCGAGTGACGCGGAATTCAGTCCTGTCACAGTTCTGCCAGTCCCGACAGCTGAGGTGGAGTTAGTAGAATCGTGACGTATTCCTACGTAAAAAATATGTTTCAGCAGTCATGATTGGTTGGGATACTTTTTATACAGTCGACGCATGCGCTGTAATCCGAAATTCTCCTTTTCACTCGATTGACACCAGTTTTGGAATTCAATTCCGGAACTGTGAATCGAGTATCCCCCCCTGTCTTGCAGTTAAGTTCGATACAAACTAATGTTTTTTCCCCAGTCGTCGCCCCCGTCCGTCCGTCCGTCGGTCCGTCGGTCCGGCGTCCACAATTGCTTGTGGACGCTCTACAGGCTAAAGTTAATATCCGATTGACTTTAAATTTATACACAGTGTTTAAGGTCATGAGACGAAGAAGTCTATGTTTTCCAGCAATTTTCGATAATAAGTACCAGAGTTATGGCCCATGATCAATTCAAAAAATCTTGTGGACGCTCTTGAGGCCAAAGTTAATATCCGATTGACTTGAAATTTATACACAGTGTTTAATGTCACGAGACGAAGAAGCCTATTGATTTTCAGCGATTTCCGATTAGTGCCAGAGTTATGTCCCTTGATCATTTAAACTAATCTTGTGGACTTTAAATTTATACACAGTGTCTAAGGTCATGAGACGAAGAAGACTGTTGATTTTCAGCGATTTCCGATAATTACTGCCTGAGTTATGGCCCTTGATCACTTCAAAAAATTTGTGACGGTATAGAGACCAAACTTATCATCCGATTGACTTTAGATTGAGTTTAAGGTGTTGAAACGAACAAGTATTTTGATTTTCAATGGATTTTGATAACTGAACAGCTAAATCCATGATATTAAATGTTTCATGTATATACTAATTGTTAGCGTGGGGTAACACTTTATAAAAAGCAATCAAGTTCTAATGATTTTCTGATAATTACATAATGAGTTGTTACTCTTAATCAGTTTTTAGTGTATTACAAATGTTTCATTAGCGAAAAAAGTAAAAATATGGGACAACCCTTGTTGACTGCCCGCACGATTTTGCTGCTGTGGGCGTATGTTTCGTTGCCTGGCAACCTATCTTTTCAATTATTTGATTTGTTTATTTTTTGCAATGTCTATTTTCTGTCTTGTCCGCAGATTTATCTTTGAGATTTTGGGACAATATGGGACAACCCTTGTTGACTGCCCGCACGATTTTGCTGCTGTGGGCGTATGTTTCGTTGCCTGGCAACCTATCTTTTCAATTATTTGATTTGTTTATTTTTTGCAATGTCTATTTTCTGTCTTGTCCGCAGATTTATCTTTGAGATTTGGGTTTTGCGTGTAGTACGATCCTGTTGTACCTACTATTGTTGTCATTAAAACATCTATGGGTGGTTAACAATGTGTACCGGTACCTAAAATTTTCTACACCAAGTCTACTGCAGCCAGATATTTAAAGCGTACAGGGTACATCATGTTTTGGAGACAGTCCGAACTACAGGATACATCATGGTTTAGAGTCTCAGTGTCATGGTTTAGAGACTCTACCCGAACTACAGTTTAGATGCCCACGACCCCCGATCCGCCCTGGTAGCTGTGTTTGAGGAATTTAAAAAGAAATTATTTATCCCCCCACCACTGAAAGACACTGATTACGAGATATCGCTCTCCGAAAATCTCCGGAGAACGTCACGCTGTATTAAATTATGTAAATTACGTCATTTTTTCCTTGGCCGAATTCGGCCGATTTTGAGTATGAATTTGTCTGACATTTTTATCAATGAACCAAACAGCATTGGTTTCTTTTCCAATAAATTGTAGCCCGTAAAACGTAACCGCAAGAAAAAGATAAAACGTTTTGTTTAGTAAAGCTATATGACGCCATGACGTCATAATTTTTATGGCGTCATAGATGGGACCCACAATGGCGCCTGTAAATGAGTTGTCGTAACTTTCCCTATACAGGGCTTTGGTTGGGTGGGGTAACTGTTGTTGTTTATGAAGACGTCCCTTAAATGCTCTAATTCTGCGGGTAAACTTCCTTCATCACATATGTTGGTGACGAGTCTGGTTAGAGTGGTGATGATGGATTTAAAACGTGCACAAATATTAAATTTTTAAATTTTCTCGCCCTAATATTTATTGTTTAATAAATTAATAGTAAAGATCCATGGACCGACTTATCTCCGGGCCCCTTTATTTATTTTGACATGTCAGCGAGCTCGACCGCATTATCTCTGCGTCTACTTTTATTACTTTAACCCTTTTTTCTAATACTCTATGACATATAGGCCTCAAAAGGTGAAGCTAACTTTAGGACAGTAAGGTAAGATTTCAATTTATAAATCTATTAGTCATATTTAGGCCTACTATAGAATACACATTCGGGACATAATTTAAAATATCAAATATTATACTGGAAATTAAATTGAAATTGAAAGTAGAGTACGGGATCGCTAACATAATTTTCTAAATAAAATAATAAATAAATAAATAAAAATACAACATTTTCTGCAGGCTGTTTTTAGTTTCTCTTCCCTTTTCAGTTCCATATATTTCTAAAAATAATTAACAAATAAAAAAATACCAGGCGGTAAATAGAAATACAACATTTACCCAATTCTACCCAATTCTACCCAATACTACCCAATACCACCCCAGTACCACCTCAATATCACCACATACTACCCAATACTACAACATAATACTGCAAAATGTGTATATCAATTGAATTTTTTCAAAAATAATTAGTTTTACCGTGGGAAATGTACATCAAATGCGATTACCGATGCCTGGCTGTTCCATTTGCCTCCCCATCTCATATAAAACAAGCAAAAACTGACCCAATACTATCAATTACTTATCACATACTACCCACGATCATCAAATAACAACCTTCTTTTGTCAAATAGCAAAACATTAGTTTAATTACTGCGACGAGTATTCGATAATTCGCAGAGAATTGAAATGAATATGCTGTTATCTCCCTTTACAACCGATAACCTCATTTTAGATTGCTCTGCAGATTATTCATCTTCTTTTGTGTAGCAGATATTTCCAAGTCGACGAAATTAAAATAAGAAAAACAATTATTTTGTTGTGCATATTTTAATCATTGTGTGTAATTAACTACTGAATTATATAAAATGGCCAGCAGTCTATAAATAACTATTTCAACCCCTGGGTAACGTCAGGCGGTAACGTCAGTTATTGGTTTCATTCCATTATCAAGGGGCCATATTATGCAATATTACATTATATAGGGCATAAATTTAATAAATACATAATACATACATTTAAACATGGAAAAAATATTAACATAAGGCATCATTTAATCAATACATATACATACATGTAAAAATGGAAAAAAATGTTAACATAAGTTTATAAAATTAACAAAGATTTATTACATAGTATATAATAAGAATTGAAATTACGAGTCGTTTGACTACCTTTTATAAACAGTATTTATTAAATATAAACAATTCGTAAAATAACAGATTCATTTAGTGAAAATTAACCGCCAAACATTGTATGCACGAATATTCAACCGGATGAGCGCTTAATTGGTTTTTTCCGCTTTTTGACGTTTTCTTTGATAGGGTTTTTTGCCACATGTTTGTTTAGGCTTTGGACAAGCAAACTTTACACCTGTAGCTTGAACAAACTTGTCATCCGACAATTTTAAGTTTTTTTTTTGTTTTTAAAAATTTTTGAAAATGTTTTTCTTTTTGGGCATTTGACTTTTCTTCCCAGCAACCAGGGTCCAAATAAAAAGATTTGCATGATTCGGTTAATTTAAAATTGCCTGTACCATGCATTGCACGACGTAAATCTAAATGTTGAATTTTGGATACTTTAGAAAGTCTGTCTACTAAGTCTGGAAGTTTGTGTTGTTTCCATTCGGCAATCTGTTTAAGTCTATTGTTCATTGACTCTGCATTATTATTTGTCCAGAGGCCAGAAATTGTATTATTGCGAAGAGGGTCATAAACAAAATTGCGTATTTTTTTACCCAAATACCTTTCCCAATATTGATTAAATTGTTTTGATTTTTCACGGTATGGTTTTAAATTATCCGCACGAAAATCATACTCATGGTCATTTTGACTGAAGACTATTCCGTCATCGCCAAAAATGATCTTAAGTATTTTGCTTCTTTCCTCCAATGAGGTCCCCGATTTTTCTAAAAAGCGAATGATATTATCTTTAATATGTTTTGTACACAATAAAAACGTTGCATCATGGAAGCAATCTTTTAATGAATTTGTCATGGCGCGTTCTTCGTCGCTGCCAATGACAAATACATTGTCCCCCAATTTGGCCCTGAGATGGGAAAGAAAAGAGTGGTAGGTTGACATTTCACCATCCCAGTGTAAAAATAAGGGCCCTAACATAATTGGGTTGTCATGTGTCCGTCTACTTAGTACACCGCGATTTTTGTAAGAAAAGCAAGTCACAAAGCATTTCCCTAGGTTAAAAGTCCTATCTATTCCTAATATACTCCCCCCTTCCCCTGAACAGTTGGCTATTAAATCCGTCAACTGGTCGTCGGAATATATAAAGATATTAGGCAATTTCCCCTTCCCTAACTCTACTTTTTGAATACATGGATCCTTGTGTAGAAGAGCGATGATGGATAAGACTTCATCTGCTACATTGTTAGTTGGTCCATTGTCGGTTTTTAGTTTATTTGTCCTGTATACTTTATCCCTAATTTGTCGGCTTGATTTTGGTCCGAATACACTGTCGTCCTTTGCAGTTATATAACAAACTTCTGATGCAGGTGAAGTTTTCGCCGCTTCAGCGCAGCTCGCCAAAATTTTAGGATCGGTTCTTATATAGGGCTCGGAATTTTTGGCATTGCCATGTGAATTTTTTTGTTTCGTTTTCCTGACACCTGAGTACTCTAATAAGGCCACAGTTAGCAGATGCTTTAATTCATCAGGCGCTTGCGAAATGGTGGTTATTTTTTTTTTGTACCCATCATCGCCCTTAAGTTTGGTATAGTACCTATGGAATGTTATATACCTAACTGGTTGCGGAGAACAGGACTCATACACTAATTTACCCTTACCATTTTTCTGGTGCAGAACACACCACCCCTCTTGAAAAGCGTGGTCATGGTATTATCCTCTGACAATGCGAATGACTGGTTGTTGGTTGTGCCTGCCCCAGAATTCCATACCCCACAATCATCCGGAAAATCCAATCTTGTTTTATCAGTCTTCAGATAGTTGACAACAAGGAATACATTATCTTTCGTTCCCAATGGAACCCTATCTAAAGTATCCACCGTATTCAAAAGCACATCCAGTGCGGCTTCGTTATTCATAAACTTACCCGCAGTTGGTGCGATTTTAAATACTGGTGCATCCCGAGATGTCGTTTCACTGGTATCAGAACTTTCAATAACAATACTTTCTCCCCTACATTCAAACTTCTCAAATGACTCAGAAAAGGAAGATTCGAACTTATCGGGCAATTCTATTTCCACTTCCGACAAGGAATTGGACAGACGCTTTCGTTTCAAAGGTCTCCCTCCTTTAACATTTGGAGATGATGTGTAAGGGGCGAAAAGAAATTCGGCTTCTGCTTCATCAAGACTATTGTTAGAAATGAAAGTGAAACTGCATTCTTTTTTGCGGGTCATGTGAGATGACGGGCTTCTATCATCTAAGATCATAGCACAAAGTATTAGTGGGACAAAATGGTTAGGTGTCCATGTTTTGCCTGACGTGGGGGGTTGCATATTTGACCACATGATTGGGAGCCGTCTGTGTCGGAATTGTACTTCTGGCACTATTAAGGTGTTAAATTTGACAAACGCTAAGTCTTTACATCCATTGACGGCTGGATATATCATCTGAATGGGCATTTGAATTATGTTAGCCAGTGCTATAATTGTCCAAACACTGGAAAAACGGCTAATTGTAGCACAGGACAATGATGTTTCTTTGTAGTCTGGGGACAACAGAGCAAAACTTGATCGATAGACATGATTTTTTACGTTAGTTTCGTTCAGAACCATCTCCAAACAAGTTCGATATCCCAACTCTACTGAAAGAGATTCACACCCTATCAGCAGCGTTGAGACTGCATTGAAGAGACAATCCCCATCGCCTGTAGATTTTACTGCATTCACATTTCTTTCATTGGTATACTGACGTAATAATTTGTTGGCTACTTCGTCAACAAGGAATGTTCGAGGTACTATTGAAGGGGATAAATCAACATGCCTCTCTTTGTGGATTAGCATCTCTTTTTCTGCGACACTTCTCAGTTTGTAAAAACTGTGATTTGCGGCCTGAAAATAAAAAAATACTTTCACTAGTCTGCTTACACACTCACATATTATTGAGTTAGAGACTTAGCTACTTTAACCAGCATTACTACATGTGCAGGCCTTCAAAAGTATAAGAATACGAAGCGAAATATAGATCTGTATTTTATAAGATTGTCCAAATAAAGGTTTTATGAAGAATAACGTTGCTTATACGACAAACAAGAGTTATTTCTATGCATATCTAAGACAAATAGACATATAGCAATTTAATATTGATAGAAATGAAATCATTTTGAATAATGTTTTATGCAGTTATTTAATAAATACATGAAAAAAAACAAACCTTTCCAAGTCGTGTTATTCCCAGGAGATAATCAAACTTGTTACCAGAATTTCTGCATATTTCACAAATATATGTTTCTGGGTTGGCAGAAAGAGCTTTTAATTCTACATCTGTAAATACCTTCACAATCTATGTGGTACCATTTCAAACACGTTTCGCAAAATATGATTCCATTTTTACTCTTCCGCTTCACAGCGCATTTACCGCAATGTCGTTGGACATTTTTTTGTTGTTGACCACGTGCCATACTGATATCGACTAATATTCGCTAAAATAATGATGTACGATTACATTGAGTCTGAGGTTAGACAAGAGTGAAGAAATGTGCTTTTGGGGCTTATATTGGATGCCAGAGATGTGTGAATATACACTGACTTTGAGTTAAATCGTATATCCGGAAACGTGCAGATTATACTGTTGACACTAGATGATTAGTACAAAGGTATCGCTAAAGGTGTATTTAGTAATCAAGCCAATTTTTTTAAAAAGACAATTAACTGGTGAACGTTATCTATATGTTTAACAATGATAACAATGTATATAGACGGATTGATAATCATAGCCGGTGTATTTTCATCAACAACAATTTTATAGACAGCGTCCATCATAATTGACGCGTTTTGCTCAATTACATTATGAAGAGTCTATATGCAACATAAAGAGGCTAAAACCAAAATTGACAACAGAAAATCGTCAAGTGTATTATTTGGTAGCAATTTAATCGAGCGATAAAATAAATAAAGCAGAACTTGATTACCCAATCAACAATCTTAACCCGTTCATTAATTGTTAAGTAAGGTGGAATGTATATACGAGTAGAGCATTATACACATGTAATTCACAAATTACGTTTATTTTCAAATGACAGTAAATATGCAATAACTTATTATTTGACATGAAAAAATAAATATAAACATGAGCAGTTGTTTTTTGTTTGTTATTTGTTAAAGGACATACCTCATGGCGATACCTGAGGGGTTGAAATAGTTATTCATAGACTGCTGGCCATTTTATATAATTCAGTAGTTAATTACACACAATGATTAAAATATACACAACAAAATAATTGTTTTTCTTATTTTAATTTCGTCGACTTGGAAAACATCTGCAGAGCAATCTAAAATGTACTTATCGGTTGTAAAGGGAGATAACTGCATATTCATTTCCATTCTCTGCGAATTATCGAATATTCGTCACAGTAATTAAACTAATGTTTTGCTATTTGACAATACAAGGTTGTTATTTGATGATCGTGGGTAGTATGTGATAAGTAATTGATAGTATTGGGTCAGTTTTTGCTTGTTTTATGTGATATAGGGAGGCAAATAGAACAGCCAAGCATCGGTAATCGCATTTGATGTACATTTCCCACGGTATAACAAATTATTTTTGAAAAAATTCAATTGATATACACATTTTGCAGTATTATGTTGTAGTATTGGGTAGTATGTGGTGATATTGAGGTGGTACTGGGGTGGTATTGGGTAGTATTGGGTAGAATTGGGTAGAATTGGGTAAATCGTCCCGCCGTTTTACGTAGGCTATTAATTTTTCTTCACTTTCCTTTCCCTAATTTCCTGAAATAAAATAATTATCAAATAAATAAAAATACCAGAACATATAATTCTGCGAGCTATTGTTTTCTGTTCACTTTTATTGTTTAAAAAACCCAATTCATTTCTCTACACTCTTTATTACTTAGTTCCATAAATTTCTAAAACAATTTAACAAATCTACTGTATAGGAATACATTATGTACGTATTGTGGACATTGCACTAATTTAAAAGATCAATATTTTAATAAAAATTAAAAGAGAGAGCGAGGGTAAAGTAGGTCATAGGCGTACGGGCTCGATGTCAGTTAGGGGGGCAGAACCCGAAATGCCCGAAAAAATGTCAGGTTTACGAAAGGCGAAGGAACGGAGCTTACCACCATGTATGGAACCCATTTCCCCCACCCCCACCCCCCGCTTCCCAAGAAAATTTTTGAATATTTGATGGCTACAAACACGTTTTCCTGCTATTTCAGCCCGTGAACAAAGCAACTTGAGGGTGGTCTAATATATCACAATTAAAGTGGCTGACTCGAATTCCAATAAATCGTTTACAGTCTACGTAGACATGACGGTTGGGAGAAAATTTTGAAAATCTAACTGCCGCAAGCGCGTTTTCCTGCTATGCCATGAATGGACACACGCATCCCCTTCCAAGAAAATTTTTAAATATTTGATGGCTGCAAACACATTTTCCTGCTATTCCTGCCCGTGAACAAAGCAACTTCAAAGTGGTCTAATATAGTCTAATTAAGGTGGCTGACTTGAACTCAAATCAATCGTTTACAGTCCACGAAGACGTTGGGGGAAAATTTTGAAAATTTAACTGCCGCAAACGCGTTTTCCGGGTATTCCAGGTTGTGAATACGGCAACTTCAATGTGGTCGAATATAGCCTACCTGGCTGACCGGAATTCCAAACAACCAATCAATCGTCGCGGGGTATAGGGGCCTCACCCTCCCGGAGAAAATTTTGAAAGTTTAACCACCGCAAATGCGTTCTCTGCTTTTCTAGCCAGTGTAAGCAACTCAAAAAGAATCCAATGATTTTGTAACCGAAATCCGGCTCTGAATTCCAACCATCCAGACTGTTGCAGCTGCATTCACAAATAATAATCGATGCCCGAAAAAATGTAGAGTGGATCTAGACAAAATGTTGTAATCCTTAGTCAACTCAGTACAAATTCGTGGTATTCAATTAAAAGAAGAGTAAAATTAGTGTTTTATTAGCGCTCGGTGACAGTTAAGGAAGCAAAACTATAAATGCCCGGAAAATTTTCATGTTTACAGACAGCGGCACCGATTTTCGTCGAGAGGCGAAGAAGCGGGGCTGACTTTGAATGGACCGAAAGAAAATTTTGGATCATTTGACGACCGCAAACGCGTTTTACTGCTATTCCAGCCCGTAAAATTTGTGTTTTATTAGATTTTGGGCACTTTAATTTGGCAAGTAGATGAAATAAATTTGTTTTCACTTATCCCGTCTGGCCGAAAAATTCAGCTTGCCCGAAAGTTAGGGGGCGGCTGCCCCCTACCCCCTGGCTCTTACGCATGATTTTGAGGCGGAAGGATAACGGCGTTATCGGGTTGGCTTCGGTGATATGTACGGCAACTAGTTACATGTTTTTAGTATGCTTCTTCAAGTTTGTGTATCTCAAAATTTTGGTGGTCAACCTCATACACATTTTAGTGCAAAGACATGGCTATGTATTCCTCTGTCTGTAGTGAAAAGCATTTAGCCCACCCTCATCGTCAATTTGACCTGATAAATTTCCTACAATCTCTGGTTGGCTTTCTAATGGTAAATATCTCCGGGTGTCAGTATGCGGTCGGTTTTTGATTGGACGAACATGGTCTCGCCATGGACGGGCCACCAATCTCGGCATTATGGGCGCCCATCTGGGATGAGGCACTTCACCAATCATGCTGGTTTGGGCGCCCAATTCACCAAGTCGTGGACGCCCGATCAATCTCACTCGGCGTTATGTGCGACCCGGCAATCATATCGTGTGATTCATTTTGAGGTGCCTCGCCATTGCTCAATAGGTTGTCAACTCACTACTATACGATCATAGGCATTATTCCCCACTCTTATAACTCATTAACATAGGAAATGACAACACAATTACCTCCTTTTTTTCTATTGCCCCCATGCAATAGCTATCTTTAAACGTTTGAATTTGAAGTTGAACATGGCATTTTGCCAATTTCTCAACTGGCAATAATGAATTATAAGATTAATAGAATTATTCTTTAACATGGTAGGACTGTTTAAAGATACCATCTATTTTAAGGCTTTATTTTAATAAATTTTAAAAATATAGCATAAAAAT
Organism: Patella caerulea; assembly: GCA_036850965.1. Taxonomy (NCBI): domain Eukaryota; kingdom Metazoa; phylum Mollusca; class Gastropoda; family Patellidae; genus Patella; species Patella caerulea. The sequence continues at coordinate 38,206,703 of JAZGQO010000001.1, read as the reverse complement.
ATGAAATTGCAGCTTTAAAAGGTCAATATTTTAATAAAAATTAAAGTGGTTGAGAAAATATCTAAATTCCATGCTTGTCGCCATATCAGGACTCAAACTAGTAATTATTTGCCAATTGACTTCAATGTTAAATGGCTGTAACATCACAGGTTGTAGCTTTTTGCTCAACATTCCTTTGGTTCCATCTTTATACGCACAATGGGGACCATATTTGGCAATCTCCTCGTCATAAATTTGTTGGGGGTTGACCGTTTAGATTTTTTGCTACGAGGATTTGATGTTGACTGGGGTGAAAATCTCACTTCCGACACTTTACACCCCTATCCCTCCGCTGTAATATAAACAGTATTACCCAAATGCACATTGGGAGGCAGACCACCATTAAGTTTCACAAATTGTAGTTCGTCTATTTATAGCATTTCTCTCTCTGTCTTTTTTTTTTCTCCTTTTGCATGCCCATTTTTGTTGACTTTTTGGTATAGAATGGACGAAGAGGGTTTGAATTAATATTTTATGCCAAATTTTGGTAAATATTCATGATTTTGAGGCGGAAGGATAACGGCGTTGTCAGGTTGGCTTCGGTGATATGTACGGAAACTAGCTAAATGCTTTTAGTATGCTTCTTCAAGTATGTGTATCTCAAAATTTTGGTGGTCAACCTCATACAAATTTTAGTGCAAAGACATGGCCATGTATTCCTCTATCTGTAGTGAAAGGCATTGAGCCCAATCACGGCCTGTGTGGGCTTGAATCAATCTCACCCTCATCGTCAATTTGACCTGATAGATTTCCTACAATCTCCGGTTGGCTTTCTAATGGTAAATATCTCCGGGCGTCAGTATGCGGCCGGTTTTTGATTGGACGCCCATGGTCTCGCCATGGACGGGTCACCAATCTTGGCATTAAGAGCGCCCCTCCGGGATGAGGCACTTCACTAATCATGCCGGTATGGGCGCCCAATTCACCAAGTCGTGGACGCCCAACCAATCTCGCCCGGCGTTATGTGCGACCCGACTATCATATCGTGTGATTCATTTCGAGGTGCCTCACCAGTTGTGTGTGTGTGAGTGAAGGGGGGGGGGTCATATCTAACGACAAAAGGCGCCCATAAAGCAAGTGACATTGGATGGGCGCCCCGCCTATCTCGTCGTGGTTTGGGCACGTTATATGGTTCATTTCGAAATTTTTAGTGGGTATTTATAGGTTTGGGCGCCCAATTCACCAAGTCGTGGACGCCCAACCAATCTCGCTCGGCGTTATGCGCAACCCGGCAATCATATCGTGTGATTTATTTTGAGGTGCCTCGCCATTGCTCAATAGGTTGTCAACTCACTACTATACGATCATAGGCATTATTCCCCACTCTTATAACTCATTAACATAGGAAATGACAACACAATTACCTCCTTTATTTCTATTGCCCCCATGCAATAGCTATCTTTAAACGTTTGAATTTGAAGTTGAACATGGCATTTTTGCCAATTTCTCGACTGGCAATAATGAATTATAAGATTAATAGAATTATTCTTTAACATGGTAGGACTGTTTATAGATACCATCTATTTTAAGGCTTTATTTTAATAAATTTTAAAAATATAGCATAAAAATATGAAATTGCAGCTTTAAAAGGTCAATATTTTAATAAAAATTAAAGTGGTTGAGAAAATATCTAAATTCCATACTTGTCGCCATATCAGGACTCAAACTAGTAATTATTTGCCAATTGACTTCAATGATAAATGACTGTAACATCACAGGTTTTAGCTTTTTGCTCAACATTCCTTTGGTTCCATCTTTATACGCACAATGGGGACCATATTTGGCAATCTCCTCGTCATAAATTTGTTGGGGGTTGACCGTTTAGATTTTTTGCTACGAGGATTTGAAGTTGACTGGGGTGAAAATCTTACTTCCGACACTTTACACCCCTATCCCTCCGCTGTAATATCAACAGTATTACCCAAATGCACATTGGGAGGCAGACCACCATTAAGTTTCACAAATTGTAGTTCGTCTATTAATAGCATTTCTCTCTCTGTCTTTTTTTTCTCCCGTTGCATGCCTATTTTTGTTGACTTTTTGGTATAGAATGGACGAAGAGGGTTTGAATTAATATTTTATGCCAAATTTTGGTAAATATTCATGATTTTGAGGCGGAAGGATAACGGCGTTGTCAGGTTGGCTTCGGTGATATGTACGGAAACTAGCTAAATGCTTCTAGTATGCTTCTTCAAGTTTGTGTATCTCAAAATTTTGGTGGTCAACCTCATACAAATTTTAGTGCAAAGACATGGCCATGTATTCCTCTGTCTGTAGTGAAAAGCATTTAGCCCAATCACGGCCTGTGTGGGCTTGAATCAATCTCACCCTCATCGTCAATTTGACTTGATAAATTTCCTACAATCTCCGGTTGGCTTTCTAATGGTAAATATCTTCCGGCGTCAGTATGCGGCCGGTTTTTGATTGGATGCCCATGGTCTCGCCATGGAAAGGGTCACCAATCTTGGCATTAAGAGCGCCCCTGCGGGATGAGGCACTCCACTAATCATGCCGGTTTGGGCGACCAATTCACCAAGTCGTGGACGCCCAACCAATCTCGCCCGGCGTTATGTGCGACCCGACTATCATATCGTGTGATTCATTTCGAGGTGCCTCGCCAGTTGTGTGTGTGTGCGTGAAGTGGGGGGGGGGTCATATCTAACGACAAAAGGCGCCCATAAAGCAAGTGACATTGGATGGGCGTCCCGCCTATCTGGTCGTGGTTTGGGCACGTTAGATGGTTCATTTCGAAAATTTTAGTCGGTGTTTATGGGTTTGGGCGCCCAATTCACCAAGTCGTGGACGCCCAACCAGTCTCACTCGGCGTTATGCGCAACCCGGCAATCATATCGTGTGATTTATTTTGAGTTGCCTCACCATTTGTGTGTGTGTGCGTGGAGCGGGAGGGTGGGGGTGGGGTGGGGTGGAGTGGTCATATCTAACGAAACGAGGCGCCCATAAAAGCAAGTGACATTGGATTGGCGCCCTGCCAATCTCGTCGTGGTTTGGGCACGTTAGATGGTTCTTTTCGACTCGCGGATTTTTTGGGGGGACAAAGTTTGTCGGTGTTTATGAGTTGAGTGGCCAAGAACAATTATAGACCCAAGCTGAAGAATAATAATAATATGATAATAATATAATAAAAATTAAAAGCAATAAAAAATATCACAGATGAACGTACATGTATAACACAGTAACTTATTGTATATCGGAATGGTCTTGTGGGTGGTTGTGGTCGACGCCTTTTCTTGCAATTATATTGTTAATGGTACGTAATGTAGCCCTACACCCCTTGCTTTTTTCACAGCACTGCCATGTCACTAAGGCCGCGTTTCTCAACCTGGGGTGAATTAACCCCCAAGGGGGGAATGGCTCGCGTCCAGGGGGTGAATGACCACACTCCCAGTAACTTCAACCAGCGGCTGCCAGGCAGGATACGCCCACATTTTGCAAGAGATGGATAGAAAACAAGCTAAAAACAAACTCGTTTTTTTTTATACAATCAGGGGCAATAATCCAGAAACTTATGGTCTGAAATATGCAAATACCAAAAGGGCTGAGAGCTTTGGGATATAAAGATATATTTTAGGTTTCATCAAAATCGGATAAATATGGTATTCCACACTTTACGTACAAAGAGCGACCATTTTATCAAGCAGTTCCATTTCGATTTTCACAAAATTCGAATTCCACTTCCATTATGGTGGAATGGTGATGTATTTAAACGGTTTTTAAAATTTGTAAAAATTGTGATCCTACAGTGTTCACAAGCCAAAAAAAGGGTGAATTTTCGTACAATCAGTGGCTATGATCTATGAAGTTACTGACCGATACATGCCAATATCGAAATGAACCGAGATCTTTGAGTGATAAACCTTTTTTTCAATCAAGTTTCATTAAAATCGGATACAAATTGTTCACAAACTATTGTGGACGGACGGATGGACGCCCAGGTAGGTGGACAGGGGCGGCGACTCGACATGAAAATGTGGGCGTATAAAACTAGATGCTACTTTTATTTCGCCTATGTCTTCTGTATTAACCAGGAAGTTACGATCCAATATGCGCAAATATTGAAAGGAACCAAGATCTTTATGTTATAAACATGCATTTCAAGTTTCATCTAAATCGGTTCAAAATTGTGACCTCTATAGGGTCCACAACCTTGATATAACATATTTCCACACTATTCGCGTACAAACAGCGGCCATTTTGTCCGTCAATTTTGGTCCAATTTTCACGAAATGCAACATCATATTTTATAACAATGTAACGGGGATATAATTAAACGTTTTTTTTTAAACCGGATAATAATTTTGACCTATAGAGGGGCCACAAGCTAAAAAAAGGCAATTTTTCGGCCAATCACGGGACATAATTCAGGAAGTTACGATCAGATGGGCGCAAATATAGAAAGGACCCAAGATCTGTGGGTTATAAACATACATGTCAAGTTTCATCAAAATCGGTTCAAAATTGTGACCTCTATAGCTTGATATAACATTTTTTCACACTATTCGCGTACAAACGGCGGCCATTTTGTCTGTCACTTTTTTCGGCCAATCACGGGACATAATTCAGGAAGTTACGATCAGATGGGCGCAAATATAGAAAGGACCCAAGATCTTTGGGTTATAAACATACATGTCAAGTTTCATCAAAATCGGTTCAAAATTGTGACCTCTATAGCTTGATATAACATTTTTTCACACTATTCGCGTACAAACGGCGGCCATTTTGTCTGTCAATTTTGGTCCGATTTTCACGAAATTCAAACTCAACCTCCATAACCATGTAACGGTGGTATATTCAAACGTTTTTTTTTAAATCGGATAACAATTTTGTCCTCCAGAAGGACCACAAGCTAAAAAGAGTGATTTTTTGGACAATCAGGGGCCATAATTCAGGAAGTTACGATCCGATGGGCGCAACTATTGAAAGGAACCAAGACCTTTGGGTTATAAACATACATGTCAAGTTTCATGAAAATCGGTTCAAAATTGTGACCTCTATATAGGGGCCACAACCTTGATATAACATATTTTCACACTATTCGCGTACAAACGGCGGCCATTTTGTCTGTCAATTTTGGTCCGATTTTCACGAAATTCGAACTCAACCCTCAAAACTATGTAACGGTGATATTATAATCAAACGGCTTTTTAAATCGGATAACAATTTTGACCTCCAGAGGGACCACAAGCTAAAAAGGGTGATTTTTCGGACAATCAGGGGCCATAATTCAGGAAGTTACGAAGTTGGGTTATAAACATGCGTTTCAAGTTTCGTCGAAATCGGATCAAAATTGTGACCTCTACACTGTTCACAAGCTAAAAACGTGATTTTTCGTACAATCAGGGGCCATAACCCAGTTACAGTCCGATACATGCCAATATCGAAAGGAATCGAGATCTTAGGGTGATAAACCTATATTTTAAGTTTCATTGAAATCGGATAAAAATTGTGACCTGTAGACTGTTCACAAACAATTGTGGACGGACGGACGACGACAATATTCGTCCACATAAAAATGTGGGCGTATAAAAATGATCATATAAACGTTGTGCAATTGAGAATAGAACTCTCAAACACTGTCCCGAGAATAAAAAAAAATCGTTTGTGACAATCACCAGGAGCAAATTTCGCATTGAACTGGAAACAACGTATTTTCGTTAAAATATAAATTTGGTGATTATTGAATATCACCTTCGATCCGTATTCATTCCATATTCAAAGTCAATGTGGTCATGGGGTGCAGGCCCGTCCAAGGATCCGCGGTTCATGTCGGATGGCTTCTATAGAAAAAGGCCATTTCCAAGTTCCTATGAAACGCCTGAAGAGTGCCTGAAATGGCTGGAAATCACATTTCCGGGCTCCAATTTCTTAAAAATTTCCTGGGGGGGGGGGAACCCCTTGATCCTCCTCGACGGGCTTCGCGTCCATGGCGCTCGCAGTGACCAGCTTCGCCGGCCGCGGCTCCGCGATCAGTAACCTCCTCAAAAATATCTAAAAAATATCACGTAAAAACTGTTCATCTACAGTTTGACGAGGTACTGAAATATAAACAATAATGCTTAAATTTAGAAAAAAAAATAGAGCTTAAATATAAAAAAAAGCTTAAATATAGTTTAGGACCGCGTTTCTCAACCTGGGGTGAATTAACCCCCAAGGGGGGAATGGGTCGCGTCCAGGGGGTGAATGACCACACTCCCAGTAACTTCAAAAATGATCATATAAACGTTGTGCAGTTGAGATTAGAACTCTCAAACACTGTCCCGAGAATAAAAGAAAATCGTTTGTGACAATCACCAGGAGCAAATTTCGCACTGAACTGGAAACAACGTATTTTCATTAAAATATAAATTTGGTGATTATTGAATATCACCTTCGATCCGTATTCATTCCATATTCAATGTCAATGTGGTCATGGGGTACAGGCCCGTCCAAGGATCCGCGGTTCATGTCGGATGGCTTCTATATAAGAAGGTCATTTCCAAGTTCCTATGAAACGCCTGGCGAGTGCCTGAAATGGCTGGAAATCACATTTCCGGGCTCCAATTTCTTAAAAATTTCCTAGGGGGGAGTCCCTTGATCCTTCTCGAAGGGCTTCGCGCCCATGGCGCTCGCAGTGACCAGCTTCGCCGGCCACGACTCCGCGATCAGTAACCTCCTCAAAACTCTGGGGGTAAATGGGTTGATTGAGAATTCTTTTAGGGGTGAGCGGTGAGAAAAGGTTGAGAAACGTGGCACTAAGGCGTTATTCTTTCTCTTATTCAGTCTATACTTAAAACCAGCAATACCTAGGTATATGTCACCTTTTCAGCAGGAATAAACTTAGATTGTAATTGCGCATTAGCCATCGTAGAAAGGAATGAATATGAAATGTCTTGAAATGATTTACGTTTTTATACTTATGAGAAATAATCACAATAAATTCGATTACCTGTCAGCTCAAGTTGAACTGTATTAGCTTATTATTTTCTTTAGTTAATGAGTGAGTTGAATTCTGACAAAATCAATCCAAGTCCATGTCATTTAAGTGATCCATATTCATTTTATTAATGAGTTAGTGGGTTGAATTCTGATAAAAATCAATTGAAGCATGCATTGTGGAAAGAGCTAAATCTCCCTATTGCAAGCCTTTCTTTAGGCATGAAATGTTTTTCTAAATAATTAATTAGAAATTAATTAACTTATCCAGGCCATAGTTAACTCTCGATGGCATCGGATTAATCCAATATTAAACAGATTAGAACAGTTCAGCCGTATTTTGATTTAAACTAAAAATTGACGCGCGAGACTAAGCTTCTAACAACCAGTACCGTGGTTGAAATTTTTGCACACGTCTTGTCAAACCTTCAAAGGCTAATAATAGAGTAATTGGAACTATTATTACAAGAATGGCAAGCTCAATATCTAAATCTTACATAACATATCTTTAAGTGAACTTTATTAATAATGACTGCTCCCTGCCTCATTAACGCTTTTAATCCGTTTTTAACCCACCAAAAAGTGCCGTGGTCGACTTTCCAAATTCTGGTGAGTCGGCGATATGGGAAGCCCCCGTTGGATGTTGGCTTCTTATTGCGCCGATTTTTTTCGGGCGAGGAGGGTCCGCCTGCTACGCATGGGACACATACGAACTGAAATCGACAAAATAGATAAATTTTATGCCAGAGGAAATAGTTCAAAAAGCTCATACTTGTTCAATCTGAGATCTTCCGTAAAGCATTGTACAGTGATCTGATGTATTAAAAACGGCGAAAGTATTGTTCGTCTCTAACAGTCTTGTTTACATCGTATCCGCGTTCGAATGTGACGAAAAACCGAGGTCCCATTTACACAATGGCGTGCACGTAAAAGATATAAAAGTAGGCCGTAGTGCCGTTGTCCGGTCAAAATTTCCCCCATAGCACACTGTCTGGCGTTCATTAGACCAGTTCGGGACAGAAAAGTAGGACGCTAAACCCCAATTTCATTTACATTGTATCCGTGTTGATATCGTCGCTTGTCACGCAATTTTTTCTGCAATGTTCTTTTTTTTCTGAACGGGATTGGGGAACAGGTTTAGCCTATGTAAACCCCCTCTCCCTAGATAATATACATACATAATATTAAGACAAAGGAACAAAATGGATGTATATACAGAGTTAAAATGGCAAACACACACCTAAATATATGTAACTGCATATACAATAAGAAAGAGGACAATGTACAATATATATTATGGGTTAAATCAATTAAAATTAAAACCAATACAGTAAAATAAAATAAAACGGTTTACTCCCACTGTGCATGTTTTATTGTTTAGGGATTAATCAAATAATTAACGATACAACAATGGGGATTAGTTAGGATTAAGGGTTTACCAGAGGATTAACAGTTTAATTTAATATTTTATTCCATTTTAAATCTACCTTTTTTTACAGATTTTTATACTAAAATACAATATTAAAAATTTTTAGCATATAATGTACAAGTTATCATTTAAACATTTTATTTAATCAAACATGTTCCTATTAATAATACATCTTCAACAAAATACATCTTACAATCCAACTAAATGGGAGACAGCATCCCCGTACTCGATGACGGTGTAATGCACTTCACGGAGGGCCCGCTTTTCTGTTCCCCAGTCTGCCTTCGAACTGCTGTAGCACCATGGGTCTTTTTGTCTGACATGGAAAGCGTGCGTTGTCGGTCCGGTCGCCACATCCTACGTATGACCCATGCATCTAGTTTGTTGCTACATATTACCGTTAGCCTTGTGGTCGTCTAGGATTTATCTCTGATCGTCTTTTCTTCTCCTTCACGTTGTGTGTTTCTTCTTACTGGTTTCTTAAGACGTTTGTCTTCTTCAGTTATAACAAAGCAACAATTCGTTTTTACCTTTTATGTAGCATAGGTATACATACAAGCATATTACAATTACAGTCAATGCTAAATAAACTCTTCTCAACCTAGACACCCCGCGGTGTCTAGGACTCTTAGATGGTAACCCTCTGGAATCTAAACGAAGTCTGATTTAAAGACATACTATAGCTTCCTTTATAGCCGCAAGGGTATCACGCAGACCCATGCGTGTTCATGACCGTGCAATCGACGCAATGATTGGTTAAATTAAACCAAATGATGCAATAACCCACTCTTATATGGTTATGGAAATTTACTCTAGAAATTGCGCATGAGATATCCGTTATCATGTTGTTGACATATAGAACCAGTATGTTTTGTTTCTATAACCCTTTTTCATATACCAATATGTCATTCAAATGTTAGTTGATTTCAGTACACACCTGCATATATGTGAATATGTTAGAAACATAAAACTATATCTTATCTCCTCATTCCTTGTCTATAATCTTTAAAAACAATGTCACCACGACTATATTGCTACATTACTTCCCCCTTTAAGAAAATATATAGAATATAGATATTCTAACTAATTATGCACGCATCAGGAAAATATAAATGATTACTATACAACAGAGCTGCGAAAGAAAAACACAAATAATCAAAAATCAAAAATCGCATGCAAAAACTATCTCAAAGTCCTATGAAAATTCACTAAGCCGAAACCTAAATTCAAAAAACACAAATTGTCTTTTTAAAATCTTCAAGTGTCCTAATTTCAAAACACTATAGCACATCACTTCTAATTTTTAAAGTTCAGTTTCACTTTAAATTCTGTCTCAGGAAATCTCAATTTGGTAAACTGGTAAACCATTTTTTTTTGCCTCTGTAGTTGTCCTTTTCAGCTACCATAGTGTCAAGTTGAAAACTTTCTTTTTTTTCTTCTAAGATTGGCTTGTACAATCTTATTCGTCAATCAAACATGTCATTGCCATCAGACCAAGAACTAACTATTCCTAATTCTTTTTAAAACTTAAGTTTAATTATTAACCTAACATTATTATTAATATATTATTTCGAACACTTATTAGCAAACCTTACTCTTAATTACAATTAAACTTTATTTAACTATTAATAAACTTTGAAGTGTCTCTTTAATTATAAATCTCCAAATTAACTTTGACCTCGTGACCTGAACTGAGTAAGTGAATAGTTTATAATTTTGTAATTGCGTTTTCATTTTGTAATTTCCGTTTGTGTTTTAGAATTCCCCCATAACCATTTTATAATTCACTCGTCAGTAATGTGACCTTTTTGATCTACTCATTGTACAATTTCAATTGCTATTTTGACTACCAGTGTTACATAATCAAGAATGTGAATCAAATATGGCCCGTATATGAATGACATTCCATATTATTTACTTTATCTAGAACTGAGTTCAAAGTAAGTGACGTGCACTTCACTCACTGAGAACACCAGTCTGTATTTTTAAACACGACAACCAAAATATACCTAGCTTTTTACTACACATATAATACTATATCCAATATATATTATATTCTATATACACAGGGGCGTAAATGTGGGGGGGTGTGGGGGGGTGGTACACCCCCCCCCCCAGCCAAAAAAAATAGTCGGTCGCAAAATCAGTGCAGTCGGTCGCAAAGTAGAGGTAGTAAGTATTAAAATATGTATATGTCACGCTACTCACGCAAAACTTTAGTATAAAAATAGTCTGTCGCAAAATCAGTGCAGTCGGTCGCAAATTAAGGGCAGTCGGTTGCAAAGTAAGGGTAGTCAGTATCAAAATAAGTAGCCTACTAACTGTATACGTCACGCTACTCACGCAAAAAAATAGTCGATCGCAAAATCAGTGCAGTCGGTCGCAAAGTAGAGGTAGTTGGTATCAAAATATGTACTGACTGTATACGTCACGCTACTCACGCAAAACTTGTTAGTATAAAAATAGTCGGCTGCAAAATCAGTGCAGTCGGTCGCAAAATAGGAGCAGTCTTAGTATAAAATAACCTTGTTAACTTATCATTTTTGAAAAGATGTTTGTTTCACTCTCATTCTGTTGTGAGTATAATGTTAGTCTTACAAAATGTAACCCAGGGAGAAAAATAGTCGGTCTCAAAATAAGTGCAGTCACTGCAGTCGGTCTCAAACACAATGCAAGAACAGATCCCAAATACTATATATTTGCGTGAATCCGTGAGCCTAAATTGCATACGTCACTTTTATTCTGTTGTAAGTATGTTGTAACAAAATTTCACCAAGGGAGAAAAATAGTCGGTCTCAAAAACAATGCCAGAATAGATCCCAAATGCTTTGTATTTGCGTGAATCCGTGTGCCTAAATTGAATACGTCATTCAAAACTATAGTAGAGAATAACCATGTCTGCTTGTCACTCTTATTCTGTTGTGAGTATGTTGTTCTATGAAATGTTTTCTACCACGTCAAAAAATAGTCGGTCACAAAAAAAGTACTCACCGCAGTCGGTCTCCGACTAAATGAATTAATGAGATAAACATACAATCATAAAACAAGCGAAATTGACAGATAAGCCTGTCCCTTTTCTTATCAACCCCAGTCCCCAAAATTTAAAAGCTCTGTTACATATCTGAAATTTTTGTCGCGATTCCATTATAACATCATTCTTCTACTCGGTTACATATCTGAAATTTTGTCGCGATTCCATTATAACATCATTCTTCTACTCGGTTACATATCTGAAATTTTTTCGCGATTCCATTATAACATCATTCTTCTAATCGGTTACATATCTGAAATTTTTTCGCGATTCCATTATAACATCATTCTTCTAATCGGTTACATATCTGAAATATTTTCGCGCCTGCGGCGCTCGATTCCATTTTAAAATCATTCTTCTACTCCTCAGTTGTCTTATACTGTCTCGACACTATCATATTCACAATTATAGTGAACTGCCCAGTTTGTAGTACCACTGGTGTGTGGGGCGGGGGTATGTGCATCAGTCGGTCGCATTTTGGCTAAACACCCCCCCAAACGAAATCGTTATGTACGCCCCTGTATATACATTAACACAGGTGCTAGAACCTAGTGTTTGTAGTAATTCGACCTAATGTCAAATTACACATTCTAATCATCGCGTATTATGTCGACAGTGACAGCGTATAACAGCAAAAATATATTAAACGTAGCCTATATATTACGTTTCTAAAGCAAAAATGTAATAACACATAGTTAATAGTTATATACGGACAAAATCTACCGCATCCTCACCTTAAACTCCTATAAAACTCGTATGCGATAATCTCACAATTTAACGAGCCTATAATTTTAGTTTTTTTTTCCAGGAAAACTATACCTACATCCCTAGATTTTTAATCACCTGGGATTTTAACATAACCCAACTTTTTCATTCAAATGTTAAATTATCGTAATCTTTGAAACCTTGGACTAGAGCTTCAAAATTACATTACTCTACGTATCGAACCACATAGATGGACGACACAAAAGACAAACAATAATAGCAACTCAACCTTTTAGTCAAAAGCTGAATTACCCACATTTAGCCTAACTCGACTAAAATCATAATTCTTGAGACTTTGGACAAGGATCTCAAAAATTATATTAAATACGAAACAACAAATAACACATATTAACGAATTACAGTAGAGAGCATGGCCATCTTGAAAACTAGAGTTAAACACTCACAAACGTCATGCTTAGATCTGCCATCTTACCACTGCAATCCGGAGACAACATTAGTTCCTATTTTATTCCTATTCCGTTTCTTTATCATTATTTATTATTCCTTGGTTCTATTCCCTACTCCGTTTCTTTATTTTTATTAATTCTTAGTTATATCAAAGAAAATTTTGTTTGTTTTAAAACCTACTCCGTAGAGACTCTCTTTAACTTTAATTACTCGAATTTACTACAGGTCATGTTAACCCGATAACCAGTGATATTATATTGTTTACCAAACCTGTCCATCAAAACTTATGAATGAACATCCTTTATTCTCTAACAGTTAAATTTTTACAATTTTGTTTCTAATTAGATTTTTAAACTTAAATTAATATTAATTGGTCTTTTAACAAATGTAACATATTTAATTTAACAAACAAAATTTATTTACCAAGATTTTTTTCGAATATCATCATCAGGTTTTCGTATTTCCACCAAAAATTTTCCCCGTCTCTGGATGGTACGGTTGATTTTTCTTCGCTGAACGTCTACAAATAGGTATTCTTCTTCTAAAACAACTTCATAACCCAAATGTCGAAACTGTGTTACAGCTCCAAATCAAATATGTTTTCTTCTTCTTCTTCTAAAGTTGATATTAACCCTAAAGGTCGAAACTATTACGGCACCAAATCGTATATGTAGCACCATGGGCCTTTTCGTCTGACGAGGAGAGCGTGCGTTGTCGGTCCGGTCGCCACATCCTACGTATGACCCATGCATCTAGTTTGTTGCTACATATTACCGTTAGCCTTGTAATCGTCTAGGATTTATCTCTGATCGTCTTTTCTTCGCCTTCACGTTGTGTGTTTCTTCTTACGGGTTTCTTAAGACGTTTGTCTTCTTCAGTTATAACAAAGCAACAATTCGTTTTTACCTTTTATGTAGCATAGGTATACATACAAGCATATTACAATTACAGTCAATGCTAAATAAACTCTTCTCAACCTAGACACCTCGCGGTGTCTAGGACACTTAGATGGTAAACCCCTGGAATCTAATCGAAGTCTGATTTAAAGACATACTATAGCTTCCTTTATAGCCGCAAGGGTATCACGCAGACCCATGCGTGTTCATGACCATGAACCTGTGCAATCGACGTAATGATTGGTTAAATTAAACCAAATGATGCAATAACCCACCCTTATATGGTTATGGAAATTTACTCTAGAAATTGCGCATGAGATATCCGTTAACATGTTATTGACATATAGAACCAGTATGTTTTGTTTCTATAACCCTTTTTCATATACCAATATGTCATTCAAATGTTAGTTGATTTCAGTACACACCTGCATATATGTGAATATGTTAGAAACATAAAACTTTATCTTATCTCCTCATTCCTTGTCTATAATCTTTAAAAACAATGTCACCACGACTATATTGCTACACTGCCGGTACTTCCCTTTTCTGGGTTTGCTACTTGAAAGTTTGTCATCTATTGATATCTGTCAGATTAATGTTGTTGACAAATAACAGTGGTTCCATATATATATAGTGTCCTCTGAACGGAGTTCACCACAAGTATACGTTTAAACAAAAAATTGCTTATCATCATGATTAAATAAGGTGTACACAGTTTATATGCCATATGCTGAACGAATAATCAGTTGAACACAGTTCTCCACACCATAAAATTGGCCCACTTGATTAAACCAATTAAGTCTGTTAATTAAAATCCGATAATCCAGGGATTAAAAACTGACACAGTGGAGGTACCCCAATAAACTGCTAATTCTGCAATGTTCTGCTATGCACTGGTTAATTAGGCAAAATAAAATCGTGAGTAATGACGTAGCATTATGTAAACATTATTTAGTCCAATTTGTAGCTCTGTTTAAAGCGTAATGATATTGTTACGCAGTTAGCTATTGGTTATTATTCGAACTAGTTGGATCTAGTGGACTAGAGTACCGCGTTTCGACCTCTAGCTGACCGGTCACCTCTGGCTTGCGACTGTGGTTTCGAGCCCTGGTGTGAGCGTATGTGGCATGGAGATAGGGGCGCCTTCTCATCCTCGTGGGTTTCCTACGGGCACTCCGGTTTCCTCGGTTTCTTCCCACTGCTAAAGACCCCTACGCGCCAGCGAATTATTGAAATAAAATTAAACCATATGTTAGTCCCGAAATGAACACACGTAAACAATTAATTTGTAGTAGATTTAGGGTAAAGAAAATGTTCAATTTCCTAAACGATTCAACATATTTAAAGGATTTTTTTTTAGAGGGTGCAATCGAATTCCAGAGTTTGGGCCTGTTGAAGCGTATATTTGAATGCTTGGCTTGAGAGAAGCAACTTAATGTTAAGATGATTATAGGGGTTCGGTAGTAAGGTAAGATGCCAAATAAATAACCACGGCATTGTTTAGCAGAATTTTATAGATTACGATGTGTTGATTTACGATTGTAAGAATTTGTCTAGTCCAGGGTAACGTACAGTTTTGTTTTACAACTATGCTGGACTAACGAAGACGGGCGTATGCCATACACGGGGACAATTTTGCCCGGACAGAGAGGCACTATGGCCCACTCATATCTTTTACGTGTAGCAGTGTATACACGGGACCTCGGATTTTCGTCACATTCAAACGACTATAGAAAGCAGCCGGCCTTCACAGGCCCTGCGTCCTGCGCAAGTTACACCACGTCGGAAAATTTCGAAGAAGGTTCTCGGCCAATGCATGGATCGAACACACGACCAGCATCTTGCCCAAATAACCACCGTGGCTCCACAAAGACTATCTGCTTATCGATGCAACAGTAATCATATGCATATATTCATGGGATACGTTGTGGATTGTTTGCCACAAAAAGACTAAGACGACATACCGATTCGACTTGTAAATTGTCATAATCAGTCTGTCATAATTATATCATTTCATAAAGCAATATCAAACGCAAACCTGGAGTCGATCGACAGAGAGATATATAGACACAAACTAGGTTTTTTCGAGACATATACTCATATAGTCAATTTTATTTCAATAATCCACTTGCGTGTAAGGAACATTAGTATTGGGAATCTGGAGAGGCCACCCTACTCCCCGTTAAGCTTGGAATGAAAACAACCAAGGCCCCACCCAAGCCTTCTCCACATCTGGAGTCGAAAATTAGATATCTTGGAAATCAGGTTTTGCGTCCAACTTTTGCGCACCAAAACGACTAATGAAGACAGCGATACGTCATTCAGAGTGAATTTTGCCCTGATAGCGGCTCTACGTTCTACTCGGCGGTGAGGGGGACTTCCACCTCTCGAATTGATAATCTGTTTGGCGAATCTCGTAAAAAAAGTCACATTAATCGCGGGCTAATATGAAATTTTAAAACTGACAAAATGGCGTTTTCTAGAGAAGACCCTATGTACCAAACCTCTAGAGAATGCATACTTCGCTCGACCAAATCGATGCTAGATTGAACAAGCGGTTTCCATGCAAGATACACAGTTTGGATGACATGGACAGAGAACAGGCTAAAAATATCAGTTCTTCATGCAATCATAGGCCATATTCCTGGAAACTACGATCCGTCATCTGACAATATCGAAAGGAACCGGAATCTTTGGGATATAAACATATATTTTAGTTTCGTCAATGCCATTCGGCGCCTGCGGCACACAAGATCAGGATGGTTCCAGCGGTCGCAGTTCATGAACCGACAATTTCTATCCATTTGCATCGACCCACATAATATTCCAAATAATTGCTAGTTACTTGACATGTTACGATTATACACCAACAGTGGCGGCGCCAGTCGGCGGTTGTTGGAGGGGCAAAGCTGGGGCAAAGTCAAAGTTTAAGGGGGCAAAGGGAGGGGTTTCAACTAGGGGTGGGGGATCCCCCAGAAAATTTTGAAAAACAGGTTGCCGAAAATGCAGCCTGGCATTATTTCATGCAATGATCGTTGAGGTAAAGTGTCAAACGAACGGACTTGCGAACCTCGACGAATCCAACTCACGAGAGCCAATGTAGGGTGTACTTATGGAGGGTATGGGAACCTCCCTCAGAAAATTTTGAAGCATAGACTGTCGGAAATGCTGTCTGTCGGTATTCAGTCAGACACAGATTGTCGAGATAAATAAATCTGAGCAAAATGGGAAACGAACGGACTTACAAACCTCAACGAAGTACCTTTGTGAGCGCCCAAGTAGCGAGTCCTTGTGGGGGTTTTGGCGACTCCGGAAGAAAATTTTGAAAAATAGACAGTTGGAAAGGCTGTCTGGCATAATTCAGGCAGCAATCGTAGAGATAAATAGAGATGATCGGATGTCGTCTGTGGCCTGATCACTAGTCTTTCCGACCCCAGAGAGGAAAGTGTCAAATGAAACTCAACGAAGTCCCCAATAATTTGAAAAGTAGACTGCCCGAAATGCAGTCTGGCAGTATTTCAGGCATTGATCGTCGAGATAAAAAGAACTTAACAGATACCGCCTGTCGCCAAATCACTAGTTTATCTGGCCAGAGAAGAAAGTGTCCACCGGGCGGAGTAAGAATGTCTCAAAGTGACTGAATATTTTCGCCACTATATATATTTATAAAATAGACTGCCGGAAATGCAACAAGGTAGCATTTCAGACAACGGTTGTTGAGATAAATAGAGCTGGCCAGATCCCCCCCCCCCTTCCCCCCCCCCTTTGGGGCCGCCACTGTCCCCCAAACGAAAATGGGAATAATTTTGGATGTATATTTTTAGACTTTTTAACCCACATTTATTTGATCTATTCTACTCAAACTAAAGCATTGACGCATTTATTCAAAATAGAGTTCTCTTGTGAAACATAAATGTTTATATTTTAACTAGTTTTTACATGTAGTAATTATAATTCCGTTACTTGCCGTTCAATCAAATCTGTTCTTAATGCAACAACATAACAGCCCTTCGTTGAATATGAGGTCTTTCTTAAATTTTGGGCAGTTATTCAAAGATACATTAGTTAAGAGTTTTTGGAGTTGACCATTCTTGTTATATTAATTCAAAAATAAATGATAAAAAAAGAAGTCAAATTACTTTATTCTGAACCAAGTTTGGACTAGCAATTGGCATTAACTGTGCCCGCACCGTCTACGAGAATTGCAGATCGTTTGATTGATAGACGATAACTCCACCCACATACTTTCAATTATCAAGTAACATTCTCAATGGCTATGGTACCCTTGCTTGGCAGGCCTTTCACCACTAGGCTCTGGTAAGGACGTCAGTGACTAACGGTAAACGTTAGCTTGGATGGGCAATTATTGATTCAATTTTAAATGGACGACTGTTTAAATCCAAGATGTATCCAAAGGTCTACAGAGTTGCTTTTGAGCTTGTGTAAATAAAGGTCTAATTACAATAACACATAAAGCCTAAATAAAGACATGCACGGCAGACTCAGTTCTTGCATAATAAGTATTATTTTTAAGGTATTAAAAACGACGAAAATATTGTTTGTTTCCAAGCAGTTTTGTTTACATTGTAGCCATTTTGGTAATCTCGTCTGTCACGCAATTACTTTTTCTACAATTTTCTGCTGATTAATTTTGTGTAATAAATTTCGTAAGTCATGGCGTATGTTATGTAAACATATCTGGAGTTCTGTTTAAACCCGAATGATATTGTTACGTAGGTATTGGTGGTTAATCGGACTATTAACCAGTTATAATTTAGAACTTACTTAGGCTTTCATAACAACTGTTTTTGAGTGAGATTAGTTCTAATCAAACGAAACACTGTGAATCGTTTGGCATTTTCCATGCAAAGTAAATATAAATTTTCAATCGCTGAGCGAATATGACAGTTACGTAGGCAAGCTTCTAACAAAAACAATATCACAGAAAAAAACAAAAAATAAACGACACCCATAATTGGTCTCTAAAAAGTATAAATACACAATCCAATCACGATTGCCATGGAAAATGTGCTAGCTATCTATTGTAAAAATACAAGCCTCTGATGAGGACTGGAACTGTCATTGTCTGGTTAGCTTTGCTAAGCTTTTTTTAATAGTTATTGCTGGTATTGGTATTGCGCTCACCACACACACACACTTAAAGCCATTTGTATATATTGTTCCTTTAATAAAGCACTGCACTATTTTGGCTACACTTAAGTATAATAGCTATAACACTGTCAAACACTGTCTGTATGTTGCTGGTATCTGTAGCCGTAGTAAAATGACTGTACATTTCTTTGTTATCAGTAATACTTTGCTTAAACTTCCATTGTACAAATATCGAGGCCTCTTTATACTCATCTGCGCCTAAAAAAATAAATATATGTAGTTTGTTTTCGTCAATGGTGGGACCTACACTATCACAAACTAAAACTAAATGGAAAGAAAGGGTGTCGGAGCGGCCCCTTTTACTCACTAAGGAGCCCGGGGGAGGGCGTCCGGGGGGGCTCTCCCCCTGGACATTTTTGAAAAATGAACCCCAAATATGCGATTTGGTGCAATATCTGATTATAATCTCTGTCAAATAATATATTTCATAAATCGATGACCTGCAAGAAATTTACAACCATCAACCTGTGAAATTATCATATCGTCATATTATTAATTAAATGACAATATTGGTGTCAGTCATTATCACATATGTGATAGAACTGATTAAACACTTTCCAAATACAATTTTACCACAGAGATCATTGGTACGATAGACGAGTAATGAATGTTTCATGAATCGGAAGTGACGAACGCCAAAGGAAAACACGAGTTATCTCTCTATGTGAATGACTGATGTGACGAGTGATGACAGATAAACAACCGAATTTCTGCTCACTAATAATTCCTTCGAAGACAAAAAGTTGTTATATGGGACCGCAAGAGGTTATCTGATTATTCAATAAAGTAATTAAGTGTCAAAAGATAAGAGAAAACAGGAAAAATAGAAATACTCCGTACAGCCCCTTGTTTTTATTCATTCTATAGGGGAGTCTGGGGCACATTGAACCACTTTGTTCACATACATGTTTGTACTCATTTCATATCAAAGGTTTTTATTAGACGATCTCTTTATTTCGTGATCAAAATTTTTAAAAAAATCAATATGCCCTCTTATATGGATCAAACCCCGGTTTATCTCGATTGTATAGATTAGACATATATGAACTTATTTTAAGTACAAGAATTTCCTAGGCTAAGAAGTTAACATGTACGGAAATTTTTCTCCTTTAAGCGCATTTTTGAAAAATTCACTGCCTAAGAAAATAATTGACACCATGTGGCTTATTGATGGAGAAAAGGGTCTAAGAAGTTATCTCACTTCTGTATAGTGTTGGGTTGTATAGTATTATTTATAAAGGATATATCCATGGTGGTTCAATGTGCCCCGGTCTCCCCTACCTTATAAAAACATGGTAATGCACGGACTTTTAATCTGTTTTTCTTTCGTGTTCTCTTATCTTGAGGCAGTCAATTCTTTTTATGAATTGTAAGATATTCTCTCACAGTGTCACACAGCAACTTTAGGTCTTCGAAGGAATTATTAGAGAGCAGAAATTCGGTTGTTTATCTGTCATCACTCGTCACTTCAGTCATTCACATAGAGAGTTAACTCGTGTTTTCCTTTGGCGTTCGTCACTTCCGATTCATGCATCCTTTATTACTCCCTTATGGTAGCGATGATCTCTGTGTTAATATTATATTTGGAAAGTGTTTAATCAGTTCTATCACATATGTGATAATGACTGGCACCAATATTGTCCTTTAACGTATTATCATTGTATCGTCAAGAGTGAAGAGAATTTAACTGGTTGGAAAATGGGACTATAGTTGAGAAAATTTTGACCATTTGATTAACCAGTTAGAAATATTGAATCAGTAGGAATATTTTCATTGAAAATGTCCCATTTTTGTTGCCGGGAGCGCTAGTTGATACCTCCTGTGATGGAAGGCCACGAAACACATTGGTACAGAGTGACGAAAATGAAAATCATAAAAGCTGCTTTTTAATTTTGGATTCTGGCGAATCCCCACAAACAGGGTGCAGGTGACTTAAAAAAATTAGTAAATTTGCGGGAGACAGTGTCGGGTGAATCGGATGAAACTTTCGGTTGAAATTCGTATCCCCATTGCAGGATTTCGAATTCTGACCCACACCCAGCACACCCGGTCCAGAAAGTCTATTATACCAGCCCATTCCAGACTCCAGTGATGGCATGCAGGCGGCCCGTTAAAGCCACCGGCCACATACAATACCCCCTCTCCCATATAATGTTCAGCAGAAAAAGGTTATTATTTTAGACGATTTGAACAAAATTTTTTTTTTTCATTTTTTGTCCGACCGGCCCTTCGAACCCAATCTGCCCCTGAAAGGGTGGTGATGGTGGTGGGGTAACAACACAAACGGGTCATATCATGAGTAACAATATGGTTCAATTTCCATTTTAATAATTCGCTTGGGCGCTGTGGGGACGGGTCAGGAAACCCACGAGGTTAGAAAGGCGACCTTACTCGTAAACGCGACGAAGGCTACAACTTTAAACACATTTTTCGCATTTGGTGTGAAGCATTATGTATATTCTGGGTTATTCACGTTTTCCGAAAACACTATCAAAGGATTTTCTTCAGATGTGTTGCAAAACATGAGGTTCATTGGAGGACAATCCTTCCGAGAGGGTGGGGGGAGGGGTCACGGTGGCTAAGTGGATAAGGCGCTGGTTCACTGCTAGCCTGGAGGCCGGGTGTTGGATCCCTGCATTAGCCGGCGTGATTTACCCTTGTCAGTGATGCAGAAGGAGGACCTGACAAGGACAGCTGCCCAGTCGTTCGGATGGGACGGAAAACCGAAGTCCCGTGTACACATTGGAGTGAACGTAAAAGATCCATTGGCAGATGGAATTCGATATAAGAGTAGGCCGTAGCGCCGCTGACCGGGCAAAATTTCCCTCATAGCACACTGTACGGCGTATGCCCGTCTTCCATTAGCCTAGGTTAGGTGCAAAAGAGTAGGACGTTAAACCCCATTTCATTTCCTTCCAATATTCAGAACTACCCAACTTTCTATTATAGAGTTATCTCCATTTTGCCATAAACCTTGTTAACGCGATGGACGTTACAGTTTTTGCATGAACCATTAAGGTAATGAGAGTACGAACTCTGTGGATATTGAGCCCCCCCCCCCCCTACACACACACCTGTGACATCCCATCCGCAAAAAAAACTCATGTTTTCCCAATGTATATTCAATAAACAGATCCAGGGCCAGGAAGATCAACAACATCTACGTTGACTGAATGTTTCACCGTGTTCTGTTTTAGCTGCAACCCCCCCACACACACACACACACACACACCCAAACAACAACAAAAAATAAACTGAGAGATCGGTATTTATAATTTATATTCCGTTTTATATTGTAAGAAGAGTGAAGCTGCATTCTAGTGCATGACTATCGTGTGGGATTATAATTTGCCATTTCATTCTG
The DNA here is from genome assembly GCA_036850965.1 of Patella caerulea. Lineage (NCBI taxonomy): Eukaryota > Metazoa > Mollusca > Gastropoda > Patellidae > Patella > Patella caerulea. Next base: position 38,184,669 of record JAZGQO010000001.1, on the reverse strand, counting down.
GCGTTAGAATTCGGAAAAGGCATGTGACTAACAATGGCTGCTTTCTTAGCTACGAAGCACGGGTAGTTAACGTTCCCGAATACCTGATATCCTTAGCAAATCGGTGAAAAAGATGATGACCCGTGAAAGGTTAACGATGCTGAGTTATTTCCCTTGCACCAAGAAGCTGCTGGGGAGAGAGCTAGGTCACATTTTGTTTATTTTCACAGGTTATATGAAAGTGTGTTATTGTGAAATTTGGCATGGGTTTACGTAAGATACCTGGGAAAACTATGGTTCGATGTATTACCAGAAATGTGCATTTGAAATATTGACAATTGTGATCATTGTTCATCCAGTTTAGTGAGTGAAACTTATGGTGACTTATACTAATGACTTAAACAACACAGACCTTAAAGCTGAACTCCGGTTACAAAAATACCGAAATAATGTATTAAAAAAAGGTAACGCCTTCAAGCCGCCATACCTGTTTCCAATTTGTGAAATAAGTATGGCGGACATGGAGGCTTATGACCCGGAAAGGTTAGCAGATTTCACTTCCAGTTTGTTTCTTGTCATCAAGCTATACACATCCGGCTTTATTCTCTTCACACGGTTCACTGATTGCTGTATACCAAATTATTGAAGATTGCAAAATGTCTGATCAGGTAAGACTGCAAATAATATATGAACTGCGTCTACTACAATATAGCATAAGCTTTACTCCAAAACAAAAGATGACTTACCCCAACCTGTTTTTCAACCAAAACAAATCACCTATACAAACTATTGTCTTCTTCATATCTTCCATGTTGAGTAGTGTTCATGAAAACGATCAAGGGACACAACTACATGTTTTGGGCCGGCTCTCATTGGGGGGTGTTTGACAGTGCTAAGTTTATTGATGTTATGTTTTTTTTTCTCCTTTTTACCAAAGTGGAAGAAATTGATATTGTAGTAGAAGCAGTTCATATTATTATATACAGTCTTACCTGATCAGATATTTTGCAATCTTCAATAATTTGGTATACTGTTGGGGAAAATACAGCAATCAGTGAACCGTGCGAAGAGAATAAAGTCGGATGTGTATAGTTTGCTGACGAGAAATAAACTGGAAGTGAGATCGGCTAACCTTCCCAGGTCATAAGCCTCCATGTCCGCCATACTTATTTCACAAATCGGAAACAAGTATGGCGGCTTGAGGGCGGTATTTTTTTTATTACATTATTTCGGTATTTTTGTAACCGGAGTTCAGCTTTAAACTTAAACCTGGTTTATTTAACATTACATCCCACTTCTACTCGTTGCCAATATCAACCTTTGATGTATCTGATATGAACAGTACACAGAAGAGTACTGTTCATTTCTGATACTTTTATACCGTTTAAGAAACTTATCAAACAATAAGAAGCGGACGATTAGTCCGACCCAGATCGCAATGATAACTTGTTGTTTCATACTGCACTATGATTGGGTACATGAGACAACTAATCAAAATCAAAACAAACCGGTGGGAACTACATGGCAGTGCATAAATATTTACAATGACATTAAATCAACATAACAACATATTGCGAAAAACAATTATTACACATAACTATTGGCATCTATTCCATAATTTGGTTTGATTTATTATGCAAAACATATAAATGAGAATATTGAATAATTATTTTAACTAATTGTGATTCTCTTGCTAGACACTTCACGAGCCTTGAAAATAGGCAGGATATAAAAAAACGCCTTGAAAGTTACAAATTCCATTACAATTAAATTTCAACGGACGAACCATGCGCCGATGTATACTTTGACCATGAATGACCCACGTTTCGAATTTCCTTTACACTACATTTAATATCATCGCAGTCCTCTACGCCATAGACAAGTTGTTTTGACGATGTGGTCTAAACGAACACGTGGCTAGTTTACGCTCGGGATGTCACGTGTAAATACTACCATGAAATGTAACGTGAGGCTCAGAAAGGGATAAATAAAAGAGCTGACATTATTTGTCACTTTTCGGATTTAACGACTCGATAATAAATACTATTTTTCACATCTTGCTTCACAATACTCGATAGAAATGTGATGTAAGTAACTTTTTAGCACCTTTCCTCGGTGTATCGATGAATATCAGGACAGTTTTGGTCGTGGGCCGCCTCGGCTGAGCCCCCGACCAAACTGTCTTGATATTTAGGAGATAAACACTTCCTGTTTCGCATTTAGAGGGGTGTTATTGTCCAATAGACATGTCCTAAGATCATTAGGACCCGAGACGCGTAGCGTCGAGGGTTCTAATGTAAAATCTCAGGACATGTCTATTGGACAATAACACCCCTCTAAATGCGAAACAGGAAGTGTTTATCGACATTGTAACATGCTTTTTTAGGATTTTAAAAGACATTACTAAAACAGAAGGGTGTTATTGTCCAATAGACAGTGTCTAATTGACCAACCAATACGCTGGGTTTACACTGAAGCGTGTTACAATCACCGATACACCTCGGAAAGTGTGCTAATAACTATTACTTATTAAGTTTCTGAACATTAACTCTGTTACACCAACCAAAAGAAGAAGGCGAGGCGGAAAAAAGTTCACAGCCGACCTGTCAAGAAACCGAGATCTTTGGGATATAATCTGTTACATCTGGAGTGTTCACATGCTAAAAGCGTCATTTTTCATACAACCAGGCAGGGGCGTAGCCGTGAAATATATATTGGGGGGGTCCGCAACGGGGTGGGGGGTACCCCCATAAATTTTGTTTTAAAGTCTCAGTCTTCTGTTAACATCACACCAATACAATGTTTATCATGTTTACAGACATTGGCACCGGTCTTCCCCGAGATGCGAAGAAGCGTAGCTTACGTACCCCCACCTAAGAAAATTTTGGAATATTTGACGGCTGCAAACACTTTTTCCTGCTGTTTCAGTCCATGAACAAAGCAATTTCAAAGTGGCCTGCTACAGCCTAATTAAGGTGGCTTGCTGACTCGAATTCCAATCACTCGTTTACACCCACGAAGACGGGACCGTTGGGAGAAAATTTTGAAAATTGACCTGCCACGTACACGTTTTCCTGCTATTCCAGCCTGTAGTCTGTGAATACAACAACATCAATTTGTTCCAATATAGCCTACCTGGCTGCCCAGAACCAATCAATCTTCGCGGGCTATGGGAGACTCACCCTCTCGGAGAAAATTTTGAAAATTTAACCACCGCAAATGCGTTTTCTGCTATTCTAGCCTGGGTGAGCAAGTCCAAAAGTATCCAATGGTTCTGTAACCGAAATCCCACTCTGAATTCCAACCATCCAATCACACTGTTGCAGTTGCATTCACAAAGTAGAGTGGCCCCAGACAAAATGTTTTAATCAATAGTCAACGCAGTACAAATTCGTGGTATTCAATTAAAAGAAAAGTGAAATAAGTGTTTTATTAGGATTCGATGACAGTTAGGGTAGAAAAACTAGAAATGCCCGAAGCAGGTTTACGGGCTGCGGCCAGTTTTCTTCGACCTCTCAAGAAAATTTTGGAATATTTGATGGCCACAAACGCGTTTTACTGCTATTCCAGTCCTAAAATTAGTGTTTTATAAGATTTCGGGCACTTTACTTTGCCAAATTTTTTTGGGGGGGTCCAAGTATATTCAGACCCCCCCCCCCCAGGAAAACAATTGGGGGGGGGGGGGTCCGACCCCCCGGACCCCCCCCCCCCCCATGTGTGACGCCCATGCAACCAGGGGCCATAATCCATGACGTTACTGTCTGATACATGCCAGTATCGAAAGGAACCGTGATCGTTTCGGGATAAAACAATATTTCGTGTTTCATCAAAATCAGATAAAAATTGTGGCCTATAGAGTGTCCAGAAAATGTGGGGTATAAAAATCTAAATACTAGAATACTGAAGAAAATAATTTAGATCTATTCATGTGGGGCAATCCATAATACAAAGTCCATAACGATGGGCTTAAATGATTCGTGGGTTAAACAGGCGAAAAAAAGCAAACGAAAAATTGCAGAATTTACCTTTGTATTCGGGAAAACAGCATTTTAGCGGCACGTGTTGTATCTTTTGCTTGAAAAGATCGGTTTTATTTAAGAAGAGGATTGATGTTGTATCACTGAACACTCGATGACTGACAACCTTCTTAAACAGGGCCAGGGATTCCAAGAGTTCATTCTGAAAACAGATTGATTAATTCGACGTCATTTCGTATTATTATTACAGCATAAATTATAATGTGCCCTTTTATATAACCTCTTGGGGTGGATGGCCGAATCGTTAGCACGAGCGCGCTATATCATAAAGCCTGTCATTGAGTCAATCTACGGTTGTACGTGACTAGGAGTAGGCTCGCCTGTCCATCCTCGTGGGTTTTCTCCGGGTACTCCTGTTTCCTCCCACTGCTGACCCCTACGCGCAAGCGAATTAGTGAATTAAAATTAAACTATATTATTTTTTATGTTAGTCCCGAAATGATCTAGTTTGTGCCGAATGAACGTCAACCCCCATTTCTCTCCCTACATATCTATATAATATAACCCCCATAGGCGTAAGGGCTCGATGACAGTTAGGGGTGGGGGGCAGAACCCGAATTGCCCGAAACATTTTCGGGTTTACAGACGCCCCACCTCCCCACCCCGTAAGAAAATTTTGCAATATTTGACGACTGCAAACACGCTTTACTGCTATTTCTTCCCGTGAGAGAGAGAAATGGGGTTTAACGTCAACTCAACACAAACTAGGTCATTTTGGGACTAACATATGATTTTAATTTTACTTTAATAATTCGCTTGCGCGTAGGGGTCTTTAGCAGTGGGAGGAAACCGGAGTGTCCGGAGGAAACCCACGAGGTTGAGAAGGCGCCCCTATCTCCATGCCACATACGCTCACACCAGGGATTGAAACCACAGCCGCAAGCCAGAGGTGACCGGTCGGCTAGAGGCCGAAGCGCGGCACTCTAGACCACCCCAACCCCCCCCCCCCCCCCCCGTGAACAAAGCAACTTCAAGGCGGTGTAATATAGCTTAATTAAGGTGGCGGACTCGAATTTCAATCAATCGTTTACAATCCACGAAGACGGGAAAATTTTGAAAATTTAAATGCCGCAAACGCGTCTTCCTGTTATTCCAGTCTGTGAATACAGCAACTTCGATTGGGTCCAATACAGCCTACATGCTGACCCGAATTCCAAACAACCAATCAATCGCCCCGGAGTATGGGGGCCTCACCCTCCCGGAGAAAATTATGAAAATTTGATCAACGCAAATGCGTTTTCTGCTATTCTAGCCCGTGTAAAATAAGTAACTCCAAAAGTATTCAATGGTTTTGTAACCGAAATCCCACTCCGAATTCCGTGCATCCAATCAGACTGTTGCAGACGCATTTATAAATACTAATCGATGCCCGAAAAATGTCGCACAAAGTAGAGTGGCTCAAGACAAAATGTTTTAATCCATAGTCAAGTTAGTACAAATTCGTGGTATTCAATTAAAAGAAAAGTAAAATTAGTGTTTTATTAGGGCTCGAAGACGCGGTGCTGATCTTGCATAGGCCTCCCAAGAAAATTTTTGAATATTTGATGTTTTACTGATATTGCAGCCCGTAAAATTGGTGTTTTATTAGATTTTGGGCACTTTATTTTGTCTAGTAGATGAAATATTTTTTTCTAACTTTACCCGTCTGCCTGAAAAGTCAGCTTGCCCGAAAGTTGAAAATGACCTCAATCTTTGATTATTGAATGGTATTGAATGGCCAATGGCCTTTTTTTATTAATAGACTAGTATCTAAGGAGTATTGTTGCAAATTTTGTTACTTGTGTTTACCTTTAAAAGATTTGCCAGATGCAGTTATCTGCTGCGTTAAATTTGGATCGTTATCTAATTAACCTTTTTGAAATAACATGTTATTTAGAACATGTCTCTAAAAGCGTATTTTTAAGTTCGCATTGTTTTCAGTATTTCTGAAACAGCAATTCTACTGATTATAGACGTTCAATTGGTCATCATTTAGATGACATCTTAGAAATTACGTGCTATAGAAATGTAGTGAAAAGGCTTTACCTGTTCGCCGATTATACCATCATCATCCCGCTGTTGATCATAACGACTTATATCTACTGTGTAGATCAGAGCTGATACGTTATCGAAATAGTGAATCCATTTTCTGGGATCTGATCTTTGACCACCCACATCTACCATTCTGTAAATTAGACAATGAATAAGGTCATGGTTAATTAGCTATCTTTTCTTAGTGGTACAATTTAGCGCCTCCTCTGGATTGCTAGGGGTCCGCCGGTCCTCCTCCTCGAAAATTTTGACCCTATCTGATCATTCTGAGCTATTTTGAGAGAGAAGATCTCACTAAACCGACCCTGAACTACCAATCATGCCCCCCCACACTTTGAAGGTTTTAAATTTACTAAGGCTGGGGGGGGGGGCAAACATTTAATGACGGGGGCATCTCCCCCCGTTCTTTGGCCTCAAAAATGGCCTGGTCAAATTTCAACAAGTAGTAGTATTTCAAGGAATTGGATGGATGAAGATCATTGAATGTTTTATAGTAAACTATGTCTGAACTACTAAACAATAAAAAGCCAATGACCAATAAACGATAATGACGATCATCATTTTCATACAAAAATAATAGAAACACAGATAAGCGAATATTTAATGAATTAAGTGAACCGAAGACGTTTCTTTAATTGGCATTAAAAACAGAACCTTCCGGTAGTTCTGATTTTTATAACAGAAAAAAAACACGCGGGGAAAAAACAAATATCGATCATCAAGTGTCATTGTACCCAGTTTTGGCGTTCGCAGAGCTATGGTCTTGGATAGGGTAAAGACAGGCAACCAAGGGTTAGACAGAATATCCTTCTTAAAAGCATTAAAGGATGCCACACTCCCTTCCACCCCCCACCCTCTCCCTATAGATCAGCACTTGAAATGTGTAAATAACTTAAATATGCATCACCTGAATTCCAAACCTTTAAATTTGAACGAAGTTTCGTGTAAGCCATTGTTATCGACCCTTGCTCTGAGTATGTCTTGAGTTGATGGTACATAACCCGGATCTAATAATCTATCTACCCCATCTAGCAAACTGAAAGTAGAGATAACATAGCCTGATTGGTATTATTCTATCTACTATTGTAACAAACTGATTTACCATGCATGAAATCGAACCTAATATTATTTAATGTCCGTAAACCATCTCACCAAATCGTATGCCAACAACATCATATGTAAGAATATGGTCTTTAAGACCATATTGTGTCTTTGGGAAATTGTTAAAAACAACTATTTTTATAAAGTCAAATTCACATGCACCTAGTGCACTGAATGAAAAACTATACATAAAAAACAAGTGATGTTTTGGTAAAATTCTAACCACTGTCAAAATATTCGTCAAGTTCTTCTTGTTATTTGACCTATGGTTGGAAGACCATATAAGGAGTATCATCTGATTGTAGTGGTGAGAATTGTAAGGCTTTATTCCATATTTGGAATGGAATTTAGGTTCAAAGTTTATCTTGAGCCTGCAGGAACTGGGGGATATAAAATAGGGGGTAGAGCAAGATTCGTTAGAAACTCACCCAGATATTCTAGCAGCCATTATCTGTTGAGAACAAGGGACCTGTAAACTTGTTAGCTTGACAATAAAGTTCTTATACCTTAAACACTGTGGTGTTATTTTACGATCACAAACACAACAAAACAAGAAGTCCTAGAAGTAGCAGTAGTACTACACATAAGCCCAGGTCAATCAAATTTAAATTAGATTGGGCTACGTACAATTTCGTTTCGTTTTATTGTCTTGTGTGAACTTTCAACTGTGCTCTGATATCAGGGAAATAAACAAATGTAATTCGCCCTGTTTACTCACTACTTAGCTGAACTCTGTAAATTATATTCCCATCGCCGTACCATACATTGATGGAAAGCCGCAGATGCAAGGAACTGTTTGATAGTATGTCGCCTTGCTACCAGGTATTCACCAGTACCTGACGGTATTTCTGACAACTCGTCGTAAAGATTCTGCAATAGATATATGAAATAATTTGTTTCATTCCCAGTTTATCAACAAAATAAATTCAACTAATTTACCTATTTGCAAGTTTTTTATTATCCATTTTACATCGATTTCGTAACTGGCTTAGCGGTCATAATATTAGTTTTTTGAACGCCACAACAAAAATAAACTCTAGCTGCTAAGGCTTCTTATACGTCAATTTGTACACAGAATCTCCTTTTTATTGCAGGATAATCCCAAGACAGGAATTGAACATTGTGCTCATCTACGACATGGCGTATAAATGCAGGCGTTTAAAAACTAAAGTTAGGTGGATTAAAAGTTAACAGAATGCTAGATACAGTAGAGACAACATATCTTTGAAACTTACATGATACTCAGTTCCAGTTTGTATATTTAGTTGGTCTATAGTCTGTAATAACGTCTTTAATATATCGATCAGGTTCTGTCTTAATACACTTCTATACGCCAGTCTTTCTGTCTCCATAAAATCCCGATCATGGATAATTCTGAAAAAAAAAATAAAAAGTAGCCTTACCTTTCTTTAATTGTGTGCTTACAACTCATAAAATTACCATGGGAGTTGATATCGTGGATTTTGACCCAAGGTATAAATCAAAATGTGGGTACAAAGTGAGTGGGCAGAAGAAAACACATGGGTTAAAGTACAACAGTCGAATACAGACGAAAATAAATAATTATGTGTTATACTCCTCCGCTGGGCCGGGTTTTAAATAGTACGCCGTCCTGACACAATATCCACAAATCTATAGCCCCACTTTAACCAATATCTTAGAAACTGAAACCAAGGGATAGATCTGCCATGACTAAATTGGAAATGCTCACTATCTGTTAGTGTTAGAATGGTCATCAATTTGTGGATTTGAGACCCAGCCCCCCCACCCCCAACACACACACACACACACATACACACAAACAGGTTTTGGGGAAATTAACTGTCTTTACTACTGACCTTATTTGTCTAGCTAATGTACTTTTACCAGATTCTGGTCGACCTGCAATGAAAAAATGTAGGCCATGCATATGGGTGTGGTGTTTGAAGATAGATAATAAATTACTTTAAATGAATTCGAGGTATCATGGTCGAACAACTGTTTGCTTGAGATTACAAAAAAGATCATAGATCAAAGGAAACGAGTAGCATTTAATATGAGCAAACAGTTTACTCTGGTATTTATAATCACGTGTGAAATGCTTTTGAGAAGTATAATTAGTCCAGATAACGGTTTTCTGCCCGTTCAAGATTCTTTTGTAGGTACAAAATGTTAAACTACAGGTCAAATGGACACAGGATTTAAACATCAAATGATATAAATTTCTCGATCCACGTCGAAGTTCGAGTCTGGGGTAGAAGTTTGAATCGGGATCTGCTTGTCTATATCCAAACCAGGAGAGGGTTCAAAATATTGTTTCGTGTTATTGCGATCTTTTGAAATTGTATATGTCCATTCAAAGCAGTAACGACCAATTAATTATAAAAGTAAGTGTGAAGCAAGCGCAGTTTGGTGGTTCTCTTCCCAAGTCGTTGCATTTACCAAGAGAAAGTGAGTTGCGAACCTTCAAATATGCAATATAAATATAACCTGAAAACTGTATTTGTAAACACTATGATCGCGTCGGTTTGTGGATTTACCGCTTAATTATTGTTATTATTATTAGGGTTTCACATAGTATAGCTTGTGTGAAACACTTTTATTTTTGTTCGGGTTCTTCTTCTTCTTATTGTTATTTTCTACTTCCTCTTATTTTTATAATTGTTGCTGCTATAACCTTGCCTTTCCTATTGGTTTTATTGATTATACAATAAGAAGTTGTCTTATATACTATAATTATTATGATTAATGATCAACGTTATTAGACTGTCATCATCATATGTAATATATAATTATCACTTTGTCAACTATTGATTTTCTAACATATATTACATTTATTATGAAATATGTTCATGGAAATACAACCAAAGCACCATATACATAACTTGAACTTCTTACACTACCATATAAGAATTTGACATGTAACCTCACTTGGATGACATAGGCGCGTGACGCCTATCATAAGCCGCATGCAATTAGAGAAATAGTTTAGCTATGAACGCAGGTCTCATTATACTCGACCTGGACCAATCTAATTAAAATATAGATCTATATTTCGTTTCGTTTTTTTATACTTTCGATGGCCTACACTCATCTAGATCTAACAAGTTATAGTGGGAGCTCACGTTCTATGACGTCAGGTATCAAGCACGGAACATTTGACCCGATAACGTCAGTCATTCGATTAACCAATTAGCGACCGCCATGCTTTTTAAAATCTACATTTGTTTTGTTTTGATTTCTATCCGCTGGTAATATTTACCCACAGTTCCACGCATGAAAAGGTCAAACGGTCGATTCGACAGACCATTTGATTGGCTGGCCCCTCATTTCAGGCAGAACACGACTTAAATAACAAGTCTTCCAGATCCAATTGTAGTAAAGACAAGTAAAAACGAAATTTTGAACTATAAAAAAACGAAACGAAATTGGATCTGTGTTTTACTCAGATTGGACCTGGACGTTCAGGAACCGCCATATAGGCTATATGAATCCTTGTCGAAAAGGCTTCGGCTTCCAGTCAATTTGACTGGGGCAACTTCGTGAACGCTTGTACAATGTATAATAGGGCGTCGCGGCCGCCAGGCCCCGTCTCCTCAAAGGCAGACCTGACCATTCGACGGAGCGGAGTGTATATAGTGCGGGAGGAGCACGGAGGGGAGGCTCTCGAGCGCTCTGTCCGCTGTCACTCCGGCGTTCCGTTCTCGCCTGAAAAAAGGGCAACACTTTTGAGGGAAAATAATACCTTGGTTTAGCGGGATTATCCAGTTTAATATAATATGATACATCTGGGGAAATTCCTTTAACTTACCAAGAAGTAATAACTTGACGCTTTTAGTTTCCTTGAGTTTTTCGTGAAGGAGAAATTGATCTATAGATTCGGATTTCTTCTTATTGATTACGGGAATGTTTACCACGGAATTAGCACTGGCACTCGCCCCCATTCTGACACCAAACAATTGTTGTTGTACTTTAACTTCCACTTCCGCCGAAGGTGATATCGATACTAAACTTGTACTTAATCTTGATTAATTAAATATTGTTACCTGAAATCATAATAATAATAAAGAACAAAGATTGAGACAAGGTCTTAGGGATAGTAATTGATAAACATTCTTTGCCTGAAAATCATAAATGAAGTCGGCAAGAGTCATGTCAAATTGACTGTTACTTAAAGAGCACACAGATCGACAATGTACTTGTGGGATTATACGCTTTGCACAAATTCGATTCATCATTCAAAGTATAGATGTGCCATAAAACGATTTCGCTAAGTATCTGGTTAGGTTGTATTTCTTCCATCGATTCAAGGCTTGAAATGGGGCAACTGCTTTCGACAACCCCTTCTTCGTTTCTTCCAATTACCGAACAATTTGAGTCACATTTATCAAGCGACGATTGTTACCCGCACCGAAGTCCATGATAATGTTTTGATCGTGGGACAGCTTCCAAATATTCACATATAAATGTCTTGGGAACCTTACCATAGATTTTACATGCACGTGGTAACAGTGATTCCAACCCATTTTTTTAAAATCGGGTTGTTTCAACCCGGACTGTTTCATCCCCCATGTTGTTGTTGTAATAGCCTTGTTGGTACTAAACTCGTTGCTTTTTTGGTCAATATTTATTTATCGTTTTTACAAATCACTCTACATTACAACGCGTTAATTTTTACTTGTTGATTAAGGGGTCTGTCAACATACTTATTTACTACAATAATAGTCATTCCACGTGGTTCATAACCTGAGTAATTAGCACATTTTTAACGGTAATTTGATAATACGGTAAATAAAGCCCAAAACAAACAATCATTCTGATTATTCATAAACGGCCTAGTAAGTTGCCTTTCTACTTGGTCTACTTAAAAAATTAAATGGACTATGTCATAGTGGTACGGAATACTATTCAAAAAATGTAGGGGATATTTGATTTTGGGGGCATAATACTAAAATATGCAAATGACTACGAAAAAAGTCACTATAGAACCTAACAGAAGCAACATTTCCAGTTACATGTGACGCCCAAACGCACCAATAGTTACCGCATGGAATGCAGGTGATGCTTGGGATCATCATGGGGTCCAACCCAAGATTTGCACCACTCTGACTTTGAATGTTACAGTCATTGTGGCATTGAATTCCAGGGTGGAAACATCAGTTTAATTGTTTTAGTGACCAGAAAACAAATTTTGATATGCGTCGGCTTACCCAAAATGAAAGGTTACGTGCCCTTGGCATGCTACAGATCGGCACAACACATGCGGTTGTGGCGCGGACGATGAATGTTTCTCAGTCTGTCATAAGCAGAATATGGTCCAGATACCGTGATACACAATCTGTACAGGACAGACCACGCTCAGGTCGACCAAGGGCGACAACTCAAGCCCAGGGTCGATTTATCCGTACCTTGGTCTTGAGAAATCGTGTCATCACAGCAAATCAGCGCTCAGATCAGCGCTCGTCTTCAAACAGACACTGGTGTGAGAGTGAGTGGCCAGACGATTCGGAATCGACTGCATAAGGGGTCACCTTCGCGCCCGACGTCCTCGCGTGATCCCTTGTTTGAGAGATCATCACATTCAGGCAAGACGTCGTTGGAGTAGGGATCGTCAAAACTGGGATAATCGACGCTGGAGCAATGTGATGTTTTCAGATGAGTCAAGGTTCACTCTTGATTTTTTGGACAGACGTAGGAGGGTGTGGCGTCATGATCGATCGATTTGAGGATGGTTCTGTTATGGTGTGGGGAGGCATCACTGTTGCTGGAAGAACGGCTTTACATGTTGTTGCAGGGCGTGTAACAGGCCAGTACTACCGGGACAACATCTTGGCAGTCCATGTTGAGCCGTTTACGCGACGTCATGGCCGCCGTTTCATCTTCCAGGATGACAACGCAAGATGTCACAGGGCCAGGATCGTTACAGGTTACCTCCAACAATAGAACATCACCACATTACCTTGGCCAGCACTGAGTCCCGACCTCTCCCCCATCGAGCATGTCTGGGACAGAGGTTACGTCAACGTCAACAACGTCCGGCCAATGTCCAAGAACTTGCTGCTGCAACAGGAATGGGACAATCTGGACCAAAATGACCTTAGACGTCTCATTAGGAGTATGCCACGTCGGATCAATGCTTGTTTGGCAAACAGAGGAGGATTTACCCGTTACTGACTTTGTTGTGATGCTGTGGTAACTTTGCTGTTTGACCCCGGGTATCATTTTACCCTTATAATGGTCAGTCTGTGCCGTACTTAGTCTAACGATCATTTGGAATAAATCGATGAATGTGAACTTCATTTCATTTTGTCATTTGTTTTTTCGTCAGTTTCATTAGGTGACTTTAATAACACTTAAAAATCAAATATCCCCTACTTTTTTTGAATAGAATAGTATAAAAACTTTGCAAATTAAAATACCATGGTGCCGAATTAGCTTATTTTGACAACAGTTTTTTTCTGATAAAAAAAAAACTTACCTTAATTTCGATCGACTATTATTATAACGAACATTTCGCTTTATCCACAGAATAAACGAAGACCGTAATTCATTCGTGAATTTTACTGACGTGACCTTTATAAGATAAACGACTCTATATAAGTGGGGTGAAAGAACACATCTAAATTTGGAATGAATCAGTCAAGATGAAACAGCCCCAGGTGAAACGGTCGTGGGATGAACTGATCTGCTCCAATCCACGTATCCGGCCCCGCGCCGGAATCAAACGGTCAGGACACTGATTGGCAGCAAATCCCGTTCCTTGGTATCCAGGTATCGCCCTACAAAATCACCACGTCAAACCTTTTCTTTTTCTTCGTGTAATTGACTGTCCCTGGCGCCCGGTCTAGGCCGGATAACATTCAGCATTTTAATTGAACCGTTTTGTCTCAGCGATAACGTGTACTAATATAGTGTTAATTGACGTCAGTCGCCTATCAAATCGATTATTATTAGAATCGAAAATTTTAAAAGTGTCTTATCAGGGGCGGATCGGGGGGGGGGGGGGGCAAGGGTTACTAGTCACCCTTCCACTGCCCGCGCCTACGGCATTCGGGTGCGCGCCTGCGGCACCCATCGCTCCGCGGTCGGTGAGACAAAGCACGAGGTTGTCACCCCCTTCAGAAAAATATTGGATCCGCCACTGCTTATATAACAATATATCGAATGCTTTCAATTAGATGTATATGAAATTGACAAAGATTAAACTCTGGCTTCATGTACATTCCTGTTCTCAGTTGTCATTTTATGTGTTCCTTAAACAATCAACGAGTAAGGCGCTAGCTCACAAACTTTGGGAACGGGTTTTCACGGATGAAGCCTTCTGGCAGTTTCTGTCCGATCCTATTTCTTATATATAAACAGCAATATCAAAATACTGCTCTACCCAACCTCTGTTTCAAAGCCGTTTGGCGTCCTCACTATTTTCAAGTAAAATTGTGAGAACTGAGGTTAACTAGAGTCGTATTTTCATATCGCAGCTTTATATGATATGAAAAAATGGGGTTGAACGTTATACAGTTCTGTTCTGACTGGGCTAATGAAGGCGGAGAGCTTAATTGGAACGGGCAGGGTTGCTCCGGGGATTGCATCCGTGCGAAGCCGTCCTAAGGATATTAATCTGGGCCCGGTTGCTCAAAACTAAGTTATTTTAGCGATCCGTTAGACTCTAACGGATCGTTATCTTTGTAACGTGTCGTTTGTTAACGGTCCGTTAAATTTCTGTTGCTGGAAAGTCAATTTCATTATCCGTTAGCTAACGGATTCATTAAAGTTAATCCAAGAGAAGACTGTTTGTTCATAGGCTGAATGTATAACACATTCATAGAAGTTACTATTAACAAGAAACTGAAGACAGCGAGACAACTGTGCAGTCTGTTCACAAAACTAGATTAAAGACAAAAAGATGACTGTAGAATTTACAACAGAAAACACTATAGAATACTTTATTTTTTCCTTTAGAAATTTTAGCGTAAATATGTATGAAAAATTATGGGATTTGCACTACAGAATTATGGGGCCATTATTTCCTATAGTCCACCAAAATTCTGTAGAATAGTATAGATATTTCATCGTATAGAAAATGATATAGGCCCGCATCGCCCAATTTGAATTTTATCTTTAGTTAAAGTAGCCAAGTCTCTAACTCAATATCATCCAATATCTTCAGCTTTGAAAACACGAATTATTTGTCAATTTAAATCAACAATGATGCTGTGATCTTGCCGGAAAAAGATGGGTTTCTGATATCTGATATTTAAGACAAAATAAACATTTTACCATTGGTATACGAATGGTGTACCATAATGCGTTTTAGATCCAGTTCTAGCAAGAGACTCGGGGAACGAAGCTAGATACATTGCACCAAATCAAACGACGTATGTGTTGACTGGAATAACCACAAGCTAGAAATTTGCATTCGATTGAGACTGCTGGCTTATTTCGCGGAACATAACTGATTTGAGTAAAACGGAATCCACTGAATGTAAATCAGTTTATATACCTTCACATTACAGTATTATATGCGTTGCGACCCACTTCTGTCAATTTCTAGGTCCCAAATGTTAGCGATTTAGCTCCTTTAAATATTACTGCATATAAGGATTTCAAAAAACAAGAGCCAGGGCTATTAGAAGCCAGGAATTTTAGGAAAATAACTGAAATACTTTTTAACATTTAACACCAAATATAAGACCTAACCCTCTGTAAATTGTTGTTGTTATTCTTTAAATCGGGGGTGGGTTGGGTGGCCGAATGGTTAGCGTGCTCGCGCAGCATCATACGGCCTGCCATTGAGTCAACTGGCGTGGTTTCGAATCTCAGGTTGTACGTGGCAAGGATTTGAGTCGCCTGTCAAGCCCCGTGGGTTTCCTCTGGGTACTCAGGTTTTCTCCCACTGATAAAGACCCCTGCGCACAGGCGAACAATTGAAATAAAAATAAACTATACGTTTGTCCCGAAATGACCTAGTCTGTGTCGAGTGGACGTTAAACCCCATTTCTCTCTCTCTATTCTTTAAATCGAAATGATTAAAGATACCCAATTATTTAATATAAAATACTACTACTAACCTTTATGACTAGATTTCGAACGAATATGTTCTAGGTACACTTTTCTGGTATCAATCAATATTTCTCTGTATCACCCTACAATTTTTGATAAAACATGCTGACAACAATTTAAATTTTATAAATCTGTCATTTTCTTTTACCTGTGATTTCAAAAATGCAACTAGTTAAAAGGCAACGTCATTACACCGAACACCAACTGGAAAACCTTGAATAGAGCAATAATCGGCTTGAGATCAACACTATCGTTTATCCAATGAATGATACGTGCATTAACGGGAAATGGTCTGTGTTGTTATATTTGAAGGTGTGCCTGCTCCGTGTTGCTCCAACATCCGTTGATCCTTTGGATATATTTCACAATAAGGATGGTCTTATTAGCAAAACACAGACAATTATGGTTGCACTCACTGTATTCTATATCTAGTTACCGATATCGCTACAGTAAACATTAGCTTTTCATGACTAAGAAATGATCTGAAAATTAAAAATTCTCAATCTGCTGATTTCTAAACAAAAATATATATGATTTTTTAGTTATTTAACCCAAAAACCCCTTCCAAAAGGATTTCTGAAGTGAAACGAAACAATAACAACATCCACTGGCATAATAGACTCGTGAAATTATTCTGTCATTTTTTACTTTATTTGCTCATTAGGTGTCTTGCTGTGTGGATGTAATCGATAATGTCGCGTTATCTATGGTCATGGAAATAAACGGAAAGCTTGGACTATAGAGTATTGACAGGATAGTAATAGAAAGTGAAGTCAAAACAATTATAATGATTTTCCCCTATATTTGTGCTAGTTGATTAATGCGTTATAATAAAAAAAATCAACCATTAACGTATTTTGTATATGTTATCTTTACACTGGTAAAGAACAAAACTAATTAGGTTGTTGTAAAGACTACCGCCCCATATTCGGACTATCGAAGTGTTATAGTTTATCTTGTAGAAGTTTTTAATTATTATTTTATTTTTGTTATATTTGGAATAGAAATTGGCCAATTTCTGAAGTGATCTTTCACTAATCGTTCAGTTCTTTTAACTGCCATGTGCTAAAACGTTAACAAAGGATATAGCAACTAGACAGGTAGTAAGAGCTGGGGTGGATATAGGTGCTCACAGAATGTATACTAAAGTTCCATAAGCTTGGTTCGCTCCCCAATATTGTCTGAACACAAAAAATATCCCCTTTATTTTATAAGTTACGGCTGTTCCGGCTACATGAGTCAACTTTCAAAACATTCGGGTTACTTACAGGAAAGAAATTACCAATACGGAAAATTTTGGGGAGGACCAGACCTGTTTTCGCGCATTTGAGCTTGCCTAATTATTAATGACGATGCTCAATAAAAAATAATGGGGATTGGGGGCAACAATATCCCGTCTCCTACTAACAACAATGCGCCAATGACCTGATCATATACATACCGTTAGTTAGGTTTTGACACTCGATTGTTTAAGTTCATTTTATCACTTTAGAAACCTCTGTAGTTTCACTTTGATTGCGGTACGCATATAATTATATATTGGTTTATTAGATTTACTGAGCCAGGATATAAAGCATAGTTGTTCACTATAAAATTCCGGGTAAATCTGGTAACAGGTGTAAAAACTCACGCCCCAAAAGTCTTCACAGACAGATATAATCGCACTGCAAAATTCTGTGTCTATTTATGCATATCATGTAATATAATGGAAATCTCTATATTCTTAAAGATCTGGCCCCGAGTTCACAAAGCATTCTCAGAGAATTTACTCAAAATTGTTCGCCTTATTTTAACTAATATATAGTCATTCAAAAAAAAATTGTTGTATTAAATACATCAATAAGAAATTCTATGCAAAGTTTTGTGTTTCTGGACCAAAGATATTTCTCATAGTGAGTTATTGAAAGTTGAGTAAATTCTCAACTTCAGTCTGAGAATGCTCTGTGAACTTGGGGCCAGGCTTATGTCGAGGTCAGCTGCTGTTGCAGGGGATTTCCATAAAGCAGGTAACTGTTCCTCTTATATCGAACATAGTTTTGTCGATAACCCCGGTCCTAAATTCGCCGACAGGATATTACAAAAGGTGACCGACAACGAAAGATATGTTATAAAGACATGATATGATAAATCGCAAATAAAATGTATAATGGATATCTATAACCCATTTTGCCTGTCGGTCACTTTTTATAATACTTTTGTAACGAAAGGCTTTTGTTGGTGATCAGTAGACCCGATAACCCCGAATCGAACTTATATTTGGTCATCAAAAAAGAGTAGTACGACTTGAAACTCACTGTGGTGGAAGAGGCTCGCTGTTTCTTCCTTTTCATTTGTTTTCAAGTAGATATTTCTGAAAATCTAGAGTTCCATTTTCACCGGCATCCTGGCTTTCTATGTAATTATATATTGACCATGAATGTTATTTTGTTATTGTTTCTCTTTTATCTAAATTATCACTGGAGGTAATGAGGATATTGATAATAGATTTATTATCATCTAATTAAATTACTGTACTTCATAAAAACACAATAGTTTATAAGCCTACTTATATAGCTTCAAGTTATTAACTTCCCGAACACTAACATTATACGTACGATTTCCTGCGACATAAGTGGGATATTGACTGGATAATCTACCCTCCAGCTAAAATAGAAAGATCAGAAAGTCATTAATGTCGGGATTTATTTACAAGGAATAATTATAGTGACGTCATTGGGGTTTATTTTGATTGTGCACTAATGTTACCTTTTTTTCCTGGCACCTGACCACAAATTAGTAATGACAAACAACAGACTTTTTTCTTAAACTGGAAACCATATAAAATACTGGTTAAGAAAATTAAAATGACTAAATAGGTTAGGTTGTGATCAATAAATGCTGTCTTAGCTTGTCTTCAATAGTTGGTCGACATCTAACTTATTTCAAACAAGATATAAAGAAAATTGACATTTCATTCATACCATCTTAGTTTAGTGTTTATATTACTGGTTTTTCAAGAATTGCGAGTTCTGTTCATTTCTGGTAGTATTATGCCACTACACCACAGTCAATATTACCTTCATCAAGAACTTCCATAAGACTTTCTTTTGAAAACGAACACAAATTACTGTTTCGCCTGTATAAAATAAAATAGTCCAATTTGTACAAGAAAAGCAGATCTATCTATTTTAAAAGGTTCCGTCAAAATTTGTTACTAAACTTACTTGCTAAAAGACGAGGCTAAAATCCCCAAACCATTAGCGTGTTTTCCACAACACTTGAAAAAGATCAGTCAAAAACTGTAACCTCTAACGCTTTCACAAACTAATTAATTGTTGACGGACGGGCGGATGGACGGATCGATGACTATATATGCCCAAACTATGCGTGTGCGTATAAAAATGGTACTCTATGATCTTTAGTAATACGAAATGCACTTAAAATCATAATTACTGTTCTTACGGCACCTATATATAGAAATCATTATCTGTTTGTAAAATTGCTTACCACATGCGCATAGAAACTAATTAGCTCTTTGATTGATATGTATAAACGTTGCCTTGGCGACGTGCAGGTTATTGTTGTTTTATCTTATAAGGCTATCCTTGTTTGTTTTAATCAGGCCCCTGCTAATTAAATCCCCGTAGAACACCTGATACCTCAGGTTGTTGAATTATCACCGCGGCGGTATTTTTCGGCTTTGTGCTGATTTTTTTCTCAGAAAAAGAGCAAAACGAGACGGCACATAAATTGCTGTTGTTGGGTTTTAATCCAAATTTTTGCTCCTTGGACTATCGATGACGCTTTTTCTAAATACAAAAACGATCAAATAATATTTGAAATATTTGGAGAACTACGTGATCTCTATCGTCATTTTGGCGTATATACATACACCCTGAGCTTTTCAAAGATGGAAATACAACACCCTGTTTGACGTCAATTTTTATTATGTAAATTAATACATGACATTGTGATCCAGTTCCATTTATGCATTAATTGTATCATATCATGTCTATAGCATTATCTCGCGCTTTGAATTCCCATCTCATCCAACCATTTGACGACACATTTTTCCCATAAAAAGTGTTGTTTTACAAACATTTTCATGTAGCAAAATGTCTGAGTATAAAAACTGTAGCTTCTATTGCTTTAACAAGGTTTTCGTCAAAAGGAAAGGTAATGCCACGCTGAAGATAGCCATCTAAGAAAAAGATGGCCGGGCGCCACGCGCACAGGGTCAGGGCAACTTTCATCAGTACAGATGCTGGTACAGGCTAGTTCCAAGGAACTGTTTTTGAGCGGACAATGTCCACTGACAGTTCCTATCCGGCCTTATATTATAGCTGCAGTATGGAAATACCGTTCTGCCCCACCTCTGTTCTAAGGCTATTTTGTAATCCTTACCCACTGTTACAATATCAATAGTAAGATATTGTTCATATTATTATTAATGTAGTCCCTCACATCAGGGGAGTTAACTCTGTATAATAAATATGCTGAACTGTCGTGGCTTCTTTCTTAAACATGGTGGCTGAATTTGGGATCAACATTGCCTCACAACCAACTTAATTTGAACTTTTTTGTGAAAAAATCCTGCCAGTAACCTACAATGAGTAATAATCCACCTGAAAATGAACCTGCCATTGATCCTGTTGTCTTACAGGCTGTTGTAGCTGCAGCAATGTCTCCCTGAATTTAACCGCCAATATTGGCAATAATACAGCTGAAAACAAAGACAAACCGCGTCTATGAAAGCCCCTGGTTATCTTGATGTATCCATGAATGCAACCTCTGATGATTTCAAACTGTGTGTACAACAATGGGAAAATTATGAAATCGCTACTGGTCTCGGTAATCGCCCTCATGATGTTAGAAAAGCCACATTTTTGCCCTACATAGGCTCGGATGCCTTGAAAGTTTATAACACTTTTACATTTGAAAATGAAGATTACACCATCGAAGATATTACAGAAAAATTTAGAACTTATATTCATGGACAAATTAACGAAACTTTTGAGAGATGTAAGTTCAATTCCACAACTCAGAAACCGGGTCAAACATTCAATACTTTCCTGACGACAATAACGACTCTGTCTAAGACCTGTTGTTTTTGTGAATGCTTATATGACTCCCTCCTTCGTGATCGCATTGTTCTAGGTATAACAAATAATGATGTTCGCAAGAAATTACTTAATGAGAAAAAACTTACCCTCGATGTAGCTATTATGTCGTGCATCTGAAGTAACTAATGCCCAAATGGAATCCATGAATGAATCTGAAATACACTCTGTCAATGACCAGAGAGGAAGACATCGGTTTAGGAATAACACAAGTGCCAGATCACGCGAACGCTCCTATAGTCAACAAGATTCACGTAAGCCATCTAAGCATAGATTTTTGAACAGATCACCAATGAAAAAAGAATGTAAATTTTTGTGGATATAGACATGTTCTGGTTAAATCAAGATGCCCTGCATGGGGTAAAACTTGTTGTGTCTGTAATGCAAAGAATCATTTTCGATCAAAATGTCCCAAAACCCCAGTAAATAAATGTGAAGAATCACCTGATGATGACAATCCCGATTACACTGGTATTCTATATATTAACTCTGTCGATGATAATGTGACGACAAACATATACGCCCACATGGAAGTTTGTAATAATCCTGTAAAATTCCAAATTGATTGTGGTGCGAGTGTGAATCTTCTACCATTAGAACACACGTCTAGAGCTCAACTGAAACTGACTAAGAAACGACTAATTATGTGGAATAAATCTGAAGTTATTCCAGAAGGAACCTGTACCCTACCTCTCTACAATCCCAAAACTAGCAAGACTGACATGATCGATTTTGTAGGGGTAGACAAACCATTTATACCTATAATAGGATCTAAAGCCTCTCAACAGTTGAAATTAGTGACTGTGTCAATTATGACAATTTCCAACATATCCATGCTGTCAACAGTAAGTCTGATTATTCTGATGTATTTAGTGACGAACCGGGACGATTTCCAGGTTTAGTCCATCTGGAGGTTGATAAATCTGTTAAACCCCATATTGGTGCCATTAGACGTCCTCCAGTTTCCCTGACAGAGAAATTAGATACTGAGCCAGAGAGACTTATAAAACTTCAATCATTACTCCTGTATCAGAACCAACGGACTGGTTAAATAATATTGTTACTGCTGTGAAGAATAATGGTGATATTAGATTATGTCTGGATCCCCGACCATTAAATAAAGCGTTAAAACGTGAAAGATGTCAATTGCCTTCCTTAGAAGACATTATACCTGAAGTCTCCAAAGCTCGGATATTTGCATCCGTTGATTTGAAAACAGCCTACTGACATTGTGTGTTAGATGAGGAAAGCAGTTATCTGACCACGTTTATGGCCAGAAACTCTCGTTACAGATTTCTACGCTTACCCTATGGGGCAAGTGTCTCTAGTGAAATATTCCATCGCAAACTTCGAGAAAATCTGGAAGGACTGAAACAAACTTATTCTATTGCTGATGATATCATGATGTTTGGCATTGGTGAAAATCTGGAATCGGCAAGACACAGTCTTTACGAAGTGAAGTCAAATCTGTTAGAAAGATGCAGAAATGTTGGAATAAGACTAAATTTGGACAAACTCAAGATGAATCTTGACTCAATTCCTTTTATGGGTCATTTAGTGACAACGGAAGGACTCAAGCCCGAACCTGCTAAAATTAATGCTGTCATGAAAATGCCTACCCCTACGTGTCGTGAAGCTGTTTTAAGACTACAAGGATTTGTTAATTATCTTGCAAAATTCTTACCTTCGATATCCGAAAGACTTAAACCTATTCGCCAGCTACTACATAAAGATGTTCCCTGGAACTGGTCGACTCCACTCATCTCATATGCGTATTGATTCCTGTCTACGTCTAGCCCGAGACTCTGTATACTGGCCGTGTATGAACAGTGACATAATAGATATGATATCTGCCTGTTGAATCTGTCAGCAATATGGTCGTTGTCAACAAAAGGAAACGTTAATGTCACACGATCTTCCGTCTCGACCTTGACAGAAGGTCGGAACAGATTTATTTTCTATTGGTGAAAATAATTACCTAGTATTTGTGGATTACTTCTCCAACTTCATTGAAGTAGATAAGCTGAATGACACAACGAGTGAAACTGTAATCAGAAAGTCGAAATCTCATTTTGCTCGGTATGGTATTCCTGAGACTGTGATAAGCGACAAGGGACCTCAGTATACATCTATGAATTTTAGACAGTTTGCAGAAACATGGGATTATGAGCATATTACCAGCAGTCCTGGTTATGCACAAAGTAACCGGAAAGCTGAGTCAGCTGTTAAAACAGTTAAATTGCTCCTTAAAGAAAGCTGTAGATGCCAAGTCTGATCCTTATTTGTCATTACTCGATTTTAGAAATACCCCAGATCAAGCTAAGCATCTCAGTCCTTCCAACTAAGACATCCCTCCTACAACCAAGATCAACTGATTCCTATTCTGTTCAAGAAAAACTGAGAGATAAACAAACCAGATCAGAATTCTACTATAACAAGGGAGCCAAAGATCTCTCTGTTCTACAAGAAGGAGACGTGGTAAGGATTAAGCCGTTTGTCAGCAAGAATAAGAAATACCAACAAGGAACTGTATTTCGTCGGTTGGATGAACGCTCATTCGAAGTTGAAACAAATGGAACTGTTCTTCGACGAAATAGGAGGTATCTGCGCAAAACTAACGAATCTCCACATAGAAAGGATACTAGCTCACCTATCGCAAGTGAGGAATCACTAGCTAGTGAACATACTTCTGTAAGACCGTTCATTTCATAAGAAGACCAACGCCATTCAAGTTCAATAAAACAACGTCTAAATCAGCTGAAAAGACACCTACCATCCTTAGCCCTATCAAGCATCAAAATCGATTTAAAATTGTGACCTCTACAGGATCCACAACCATTTTAACAGTATTCGCGTACAAACGGCGGCCATTTTGTATGGCAATTTTGGTCCGATTTTCCCGAAATTCGAACTCAACCTTCCTTACGGTGTACTGTAATATAATCAAACGTTTTTTTTTTTTTAAATCGGATAATAATTGTGACCTGCAGAGGGACCACAAGCTAAAAAAAGGGCGATTTTGCGTATAATCAGGGGTCATAATTCAGGAAGTTACGATCCAATATGCGCAAATATCGAAAGGAACCAAGATCTTTAGGTTATAACCATGAATTTCAATTTTCGTCAAAATCGAATAAAAAATTGTGACCTCTACCGTGTCCACAACCTTGATATACATTTTTTTTAACAGTATTCGCGTACAAACAGCCATTTTGTATAGCAATTTTGGTCCGATTATCCCGAAATTCGAACTCAACCTGCCTTAGGGTGTATCGGTGATATAATCAAACGGTTTTTTAAATCGGATAATAATTGTGACCTCCAGAGGGACCAGAAGCTAAAAAAGGTGATTTTTCGGACAATCAATGGCCATAATTCTGGAAATTACGTTCCGATAGGCGCAAATATCGAAAGGAACCAAGATCTTTGAGTTATAAACATGCATGTCAAGTTTCATCAAAATCGGTTCAAAATTGTGACCTCTATAGGATCCACAAGCTAAAAACGTGATTTTTCGTACAATCAAGGGCCATAATCCATGAAGTTTTGATCCGATACATGCCAATATCGAAAGCAGCCGAGATCGTATGGGGATAAACCTATATTTCAAGTTTCGTCAAAATCAGATAAGAATTGTGACCTGTAGAGAGTCCACAAACAAATTGTGGACGGACTGGGGCGACGACATAATACGTCCACATGAAAATGTGGGCGTATAAAAATGAACCCCAAATATGCGATTTGGTGGCATATCTGATTACAATTTCTGTCAAATAATTTACAACCATTAACCTGTGAAATTATCATAGTCATATTATTAATTAACGTATTATCATTGTATCGTCAAGAGTCAAAAGTCAGTCAAGAGAATTTAACTGGGGTAAAAAAAAGGGGACAGGTTGAGAAAATTTTGACCATATGATCGATGAATCCGATGAAATTTTCGGATGAAATTCGGAATCCCCAATGATTCCGAATTTCGGCCCACACCCACCACACCCGGTCCAGAAAGTGTATTATACCAGCCCATTCCAGACTCCAGTAATGGCGTGGGGGTCCGTTAAAGCCACCGATCACATATAACATGATCGTCATCGCTCCATGGCCGGTCCAATACTCCCCCCTCCCCCATATAATGTTCAACAGAAAAAGTTTTTTTTAGACGAATTGGACAAAATAATTTCATTTTTTGTTCGACCGGCCCTTTGGAAGATCGTCCGACCGGCCCTTCGCCCAATCCGCCCCTGCACCAAATACGTTTAAACTGAAGAGTCATTACGCTAAATTCTACTTGAAAATGGAGTTGAATTATTATAAATTTGTGTCAAATAATATAGTGAGAAATGATTCCTTTTGGCAGAAAATAAAGAAGAAGTGTGGTGACAAATAGACGGTAAGGGTTCTAAAACATCATGAGAACAGAGGTGGGGAATAGCGGTATTTTACCGCATTTTCATATTGCAGCTATATAAGGCCGGATAGGAACTATCCACGGATATCGTTCGCTCAAAGACAGTTCCAAAAGGAACTAATTACAGGCCTAGTAACTCCGGAATGGAAGGTTGTGGAACACTGTTTAACTATAGAGCTCTTCCTCTAATGAGCCGAAAGCTTAGTTATGTTCTGTAAGAAACTGGCAGTTCTCTCTCTAAGCTGAAAATTTCAGTCAAATTGCTCCCCTATGAACCTAGATATTAGCGTTCGATTTTTTTAAACCTAGCCCCGATTATCATTAATAAAGTCGGTACGATAAAAATATAGTCTCGATTATCCATTTTTGGATTAAATCAAGAATGAGCAGCAAATCGGTTCAAATACAATGACACATTAGATGGAGTCGAGATTGAATTAAGGTCTTTTCATGTTAATAAATGTCTAATTAATAGTTAATATAAAATTTTAGAATGAAAGGCCTGCACTTTGCAGATTTAGCTTTTGCATAATGTATTTTTAATTGGGAATACGTTACATATAATGCTAGCAATAATGCAATTCTCAAGCAATAATTCAATTATTTCTAGTATTAATTCAATTGTTGCTCTCTGATTCAATAATATATTTATACTTCTACCAATAACCCAAACCAGTTGTTGAATAATTAAAATGTAGATTAATCATAGACTGGCAGTCCTCGCTAAAATAGTTAAAAACTGGATAATGTAATGGGAATTTGCTGAAAATTCCAGTCAAACTAATTCATCTTGCGCCGAGATTTTAGTGATTGAATTTTCGATCTAGCCTCGATCATCATTACTAAAGTCGGTACGATAAACCATTTCATGATTAAATCATTAATGCAAGTTGAGCACCAAATGGGCTCCTAATCCAGTAAATATCGCAGGAAAGCGTTAACACCGAGAGTTGATTATGGCCTGGATAAATTAATTAATGTCAAATTAATAATGCCGATAACATTTTAAGCTTTGCACAATGTATGTTTAATGTGAAGACGTATCCCATTTAACAGAAGCTTCGCGTCTATAGAAAAATAGATTTATCCGGACACAAAGTAGTTGACAATACGCTCTTTTTGAAACTAGGCGTCGATATTTCTTCGGAAACGTATCTAAGGGCTTCGGGCAATTGCTTGGGACTAGGAAATAATTAACAGTTTTTTCCCTGAGATATATTTTGGATTCTGCTAAAAGATTTTATTATGATAAAGACATTTATCAAATCAAAATTATACAGAGCAATCCTCGTTTATTACGCTTTTACTTAGATAGAGTTTCCTGTAAAAGTTTAACAAAGGCGTTAATGCCTTTAACAATGTTTTCTTCTGGTTCGGCACTAATGGACAGACGTACATAATTACTGAACGACCTGGTAGGAGAAGTGCTGAAAAATAGAACAGAAATAGTTTAGCAGTGGGCAGAAACCGGGGGACCACGAAAAAACACGGGAGGAGAGAGACCCTACTCCTTGTCGCGTACAACCGGAGAATCGAAACAACACCAGTTGACCCATGACAGATCTTATGATACAGCGCGCACGTGATAACCATCGGCCATCCGCCCCCTCCTGTAAAAACAATCACTAGAACATGCATGGATATAAATAGTCCGGGAGCTAGGTGGGTTTTATTCAACATGAAAGGTGTGGAAGGTTTGGGATACTTGTGGTGTATGGCTGGGTTAGGAGACCCCAGAAACCCAATTCTTAAGTTGCACCAGTGGTGGGTGTGGTAGGAGGAGCCACCCATAGTACCCCCAAAATTTGCAATTTTTCGATTTTACCCCCATAATCGGTTTATTCAACATGGAAGGTACGGGTTCCACTTCAGTGGCATTTGATAGAGGATTGTGCCATGAACCAGGAAATACAACTTAAGAATTGAATTTGTGTGGAAAGGTCACTTAAGAATATGTCAAAGGTCACTTATTTGCAATTTTTCGATTTTACCCCCATACTCGGTTTATTCAACATGGAAGGTACGGGTTCCACTTCAGTGGCATTTGATAGAGGATTATGCACTGAACCAGGAAATACAACTTAAGAATGGAATTTTTGGTGGAAAGGTCATTTAAGAAGAGGTCCAAGGTGACAAATTTGCAATTTTTCGATTTTACTCTGGACTATTTTTTCATTATCTCGTGATCTATTTCAGGTATTTAACACGAAACTGCATGGGCATGCTTTATACTGCTAGGAGAAAAAATATGACATATGAAATTAATGAAGTTGTAGCCAAAAGTATCACATAATCTCAAAATAACGAAAAATATCACTTGGCACCCATCGGTAATTATAATTTTAATCATCATGAAAAGTGCGAGTGTGAACCAAAGCCTAAATTTTACGGAATAATATCAGAAATTATTATCATCAACTTAAGAAAGAAATTTCTGTTGGCAAATGTACTTAAGAAGAGGATATTACTGGTGTCCACTCAATGACCCTTAATTAAAAATTTAATTAACATGACAGGTGCGACATTGGCACAAGGTGTAAAATGTAGGGAGCGATCATAAAATTCACAAGTAACTTTAGAATGAATATTTTGGTGGTAAATGAACTTAAGAATATCACATGTGACCAATGCCCAAAACAATTCAGTAACACGCAGTAAAATATGGCCGGAATGCTAAGATTCCTCTTGATCTCTGATACCAATAGTGTTCTATGTCATGTTATTGCAGACATCAATCAAGATCCAATCAACCGAAAACTAACTTAGGAGAGGCATCTGTCTTCATCAGAGGAAGCAATGTCGAATGTATGCTCATAGGTATCCTGATCAGATTCCTCAAGTCCTCTTCAATCAATGACTCCGGAGTTCAGGACCGACCATTAAACCATATGATTTTATACTACCCTTCTCTCAACTCCCAATCATCTTCTGGCGATGGGTACTGGTCAATTCCTGTTTTGTTAGCCCCCCCCCCCATCTTTGCGTCCAAAAGATACCCCTTTGATTTGTAGTGACACTACTTATTCGCAGGAAGGAATCATGGTATTTTCGACGCCCTTTATTTTCTTTTGTCTTAGGCACTCCACGTCTTCCCAAACACGATGTACTGTTGAGTGAGGAGATTGCTTGTCCCTTAGCCCCATACATCTGTACAGTGGCTGATATAGGGCTTCTTGATCCCCATCTGCTCCTTTCCCTCTAGCCATCGCCGAAAATGCCCTCTGAACCGAAGTGTCTTCTAAAAGCTGTGCATATGACCGAACCTCTCCTTTTCTGTGAAAAGCTGATGGGTAGTTTGGCCCTATGAAGGCGTAGAACCTTGGCAAAGCATCTCAGATAGGTTGTATAGATTATTTTTTTGATGATATTCAAAAATTCCTCGAGATGTGTGAAATTTCCGCCACCAATGAATACAATTGGGTGGTCACATCTGGATGGATGTTGGAATGTCATCAATATTAGCTTTTCACAGAAAAAGTAAGGTTCGGCCATATGCACAGCTTGTAAACGACACTGCGACTAGAGGAAAGCTAGCAGATGTATGGGACTAAGGGACACGCATCCCCACTCAAAGGGTATAGCTAAGCCGTGTTTGGGAAGACGTAATGGGTCTAAGACAAGATGTAAACATCTTCTGGAGAAATTGAAGGGCATTGATGGTAGCATAATTCTTCCCTGCAAATTGGAAGTGCCACAACAGATCAAAAGGGCACTATTGGTCACTAAGGTGTGGGGAAGAGCTGACAAATCATGAATAAACCAGCACCCATCGCTAAAAAATCGATGGGAGTTGAGGTAAGGGTCGTATGAAATCATATTAATGGTCCTGAACTCCGGGAGTCATTGGTTGAAGAGGACATTAGGGAATCTGATCAGGATACCTCTAATGATGAACTTCGACATTGCTTTCCCTTCTTAAGTTAGTTTTTGGTTGATTGGATCCTGGTTGATGCCCTCAATAACATGACATAGATCTATGTTTTAAATGACTATTAGTATGAAGGCAGTGAGTGGAATTTAATAAATCACTATTAGTATCAGAGATAAAGAGGAATCTTAGCATTCCGGCCATATTTTACTGCGCGTCACTGAATTGTTTTGGGCATTGGTCACATGTGATATTCTTAAGTTCATTTACCACCAAAATATTCATTCGTAAGTTACTGGTTGTGAATTTTATGATCATTCCCTACATTTTACACCTTGTGCCAATGTCGCACCTTTCACGGTTATTAAATTTCTAATTAGGGGTCATTGAGTGCACACCAGCATTATCTCCTTTTTAAGTACATTGGCCACCAGAAATTTCTTTATTAAGTTGATGATAATGATTTCTGATATTATTCCGTTAAAATTAGGCTTTGTTTCACACTCGCACTTTTCGTGTAGATTAAAATTTTAATTATCGATGGGGACCAAGTGATATTTTTCGTTATTTTTGAGATTATGTGATACTTTTGGCTATAAATTCATTAATTTTATATGTCATATTTTTGCTCCTAGCAGTATAAAGCATGCCCATGCAGTTTCGTGTTAAATACCTGAAATAGATCACGAGATAATGAAAAAATAGTTCAGAGTAAAATCGAAAAATTGCAAATTTGTCACCTTGGACCTCTTCTTAAGTGACCTTTCCACCAAAAATTCCATTCTTAAGTTGTATTTCCTGGTTCAGGGCATAATCCTCTATCAAATGCCACTGAAGTGGAACCCGTACCTTCCATGTTGAATAAACCGAGTATGGGGGTAAAATCGAAAAATTGCAAATAAGTGACCTTTGACATATTCTTAAGTGACCTTTCCACCAAAAATTCCATTTTTAAGTTGTATTTCCTGGTTTAGGGCACAATCCTCTATCAAATACCACAGAAGTGGAAGCCGCACTTTCCATGTTGAATAAACCGATTTTTGGGGGTACTTTGGGTGGCACCTCCTACCACACCCACCACTGGTGCAACTTATGAATTGGGTTTCTGGAGTCTCCTAACCCAGCCATACACCACAAGTATCCCAAACCCTCCACACCTTTCATGTTGAATAAAACCCGTCTAGCTTTCGGACTAAAATGTAGATATGTCAACGCATAACCCAGTCCAGATATTATGGCGATGATAATAGACCACTAAATTTTTGAAATTTCATGACCAAAACATGCCCATAATACTTTCGTATTAGTGTTGGTTAAATAAACGATTCGGATTATACAAGACATTGACCCCTTCATCTCTACGAGTAGCCGTGTGTCCTATTAGGACACAATAAACTCTCACGTGCGCGTAGGCCTACTGACAAGTTTAAATATTACATGTTATTGTGTTTATCTATTCACCATGTATACGTGTATTTAACGGATAGATCAGTTTCCGGATTCACCCGAAAGCCCCCATCCCACCCTCCCATAGGTGCCATAAAAATCGATCAGCTGTAAAATTTCTAGCACCATCGGAAACGATTTGAAATTACAGAAACTCATTGTGATTTTCATCCCGTGTTTACATTTATTATTGGAAATTTTGGACTAGAAAGTCGACTTCATCCAAATGAACATTCGAACGCTGATTTACACAAATAAAGTTCAGTGAATCCGACGATTATTTCATCATGCCCAGTGAGATAAACGTTATTTAATAGTGATTGCTAACTACTGGTATTAGAGATAAAATGGGGGGGGGGGGGACTCTTAATGTTGGGCTGGCAACCCTAGTCAATGTCAATGTTTAAGTTTATAAAATTTAAGATCAATTCGACTTAAAATGTCACTTACCATGCACCTGGTATGAAATAGACACCGTAATTGTTAACTGCGTCTTCCATTAAATCAGAACTATCAATTTCACTTGGTAATTCAATCCAAACAAAGAATCCGCCCTGGAAATAAATTTCTAAAGTTAAAATGTCTGTGAGAGAAAACCGGACAATTAAATTTCGGTTTAATCTCACTGTGCCACCTAATCAACTGGTGTTATAGGGTAGTGGTGTGAAGGTTTAAGTAAACAAAGGATTATAGACTGTATCCTTATTGGTATACTATTCACCTAGTTAGGATTTAATTATTTTAATGATTAAAATATATAAGTTAAGTTCACGTTTCACCGGTTAACGAGTATGTTAAATATTATTCCGGCCTCCCATTTGTGAGATTATTTGATATAGAAAACGTTAGGTTGAATGCCTTAGAAGAAGCTGATTTGGAGATGACAATATTTTAAAGTTTGCAGATTATGTTACTGAACAAGTGGTAGAAAGCGACGGTGGAGGTATGTGGAATCACTTCAACACAGATCGTTCACGGACATCTAATCACGTTGGGGGATGGCACAGTAAAATGAAGAAGACCGGAACAAGCCATCCAAATATATTTAAACTTATTATCATTGTGTTGAAACAACAGACTTTAACTGAAAACACCATCGTTCAATTGGATAACGAGGGACGATTGCCCCCTAAAAGGCGAAAATATAAAAGAGTAGAAAAATCTATTAATGATCTAAAAATCGAACTGTTAAATGGAGTAAAAAATGCTATTGAATATACTAACGTCATATCACATTTAGTAGGGTTATGATTCATGTTTGATACATGTATTTGTTGTTACTTTTATGTAATTTATTGGAAATAAAGTTGTTAATTAGTTTAAACCTAGTACATTTAACACCATTGTATTCGATAATCCCCTTGCTTGATTAATCCCCCCATGAGAATAATAGCGGATGGCACAGTGAGATGTTCCCTAAATTTCATTTGAATAAATCAAATAAATTGTATGTTATTATAGTGGGAACAATTGTCCTGTATGAAAACATGTTTCGGTGGCTTATACAATATTTGGACATGTATCAAGCATTGCAACATTGGAAGATATATTAAAATAAACCATTGAACTATTTCATGGGATTCTACCGTAGCCTACTACATCTTAACTTGAAATAACCACGTCTGCTATCACTTACCACTTTCCGCCTGTGACATGGGATACGAAAATGTGGCCAAACAGTTAGGAAATTGTCGGAATATATCGGTGACTGTCCACTGAAGGTCTTCGGATCCTGGTCGAGTGAAGAAATTCAGTGTAAACTGACTTAACAAGACCAATAATTATAATCGCGACAAACCGGGTAAATCGTTCACTAAGTATTGGAATCAAAAGTAACACGTGAAATAAATAACTAACTGTGTTACCTGGCGTTGCACAGGAAGAGTTTATCTCCACTTTGAAACACCAATTATAACTCAAAAGTTATTAATTATCAATTTCGTCATTAAACACTGCACGAAATACAATTTTATTTCAAACTCGCTGTTCATAACTCCCACGACTCAACATTGTTAGTTTCATCATTAAATACTGTACACACAAACAGCCACACAGCTTCTCAAATAGAAGATGTCGTCACTTAGTATCGATATTCACTATCTAATCCTCAATCGAAAAAAGACTA
Source organism: Patella caerulea (assembly GCA_036850965.1). Classification (NCBI taxonomy): domain Eukaryota; kingdom Metazoa; phylum Mollusca; class Gastropoda; family Patellidae; genus Patella; species Patella caerulea. The sequence continues at coordinate 38,151,533 of JAZGQO010000001.1, read as the reverse complement.
GACTGCCTATTTCATTGGTTAGTCCAAAGATATTACATTGCAAATCGATTTGTAAGAATTTGAATTTGACATACAAAATACGTCATCTCTATGCCCCCTTATACTAACATGTAGGCCTAGGTTTTACCCATACTGGTTTTACCGGACTACTTTACTATAAGTTTGTAGAATAGCGTTTACAAATCCACCCATTATCCCAAATAAACAAAGTCTATTACTTCAGAAGGGGACAATTTAATGTTAGGGATTTTCTTCAACGTGTCACATACTATCTTCATTCTCCCCTGGAAAAGAAAGGTCAAAATATTAATAACCTGAGAAAATAGTTTTCTTCGCTGCGTGCCCGGTACAGAGTAGCCTATAAACAAAAGCTGGTTTGCTGTGTAATGCTATGCAGAAAGTTTATATAGATGGTTTTGTTAAAAGTGCAAGCTTCTATAGAGCAAAAACCATTGCAAGAGGGTTGACAATGATAGGTTTGCCTTGTTGATGCGGGGTACACCAGTACAAACGATACATGTGTAATGTATATTATCGTTGTTGTGCTTCTAAAACCTCGTATCTATGATTTTGGCCGATTCCGTTTTATATTTTTTTCTGATAAAAACCTAACACATCTGTAAAAATCTCGAGTCTTAAAATTATGAACATGCGACTAAAAGTCGGAACTTCATTGGCATAAAACGTTTTGGGAAAAAACTCGTATCGTGGACAGGTGACCTTTAGCAGTTACTTGTTTACACACCAAATGTAAGTACTTTAACAAATTATTCCTTTTATGCAGTTATATTTAATTAAGAAAAAAAAATACTTGATAGGCCTACTTTATCATGTACATTGTCATTTAAGGCCTGTTCACACTTTGCCTAAAAAAATCGCCCAAGCAAATATTATATCATACTTCTTTGGTAACATCACTTGAACCCAAGTACATGTAATTATATTTATTGATTTGCAGTGAAAGGTTTTAATTTTAATAAAAGACATGAATTCTCTGGTGATACGATATTTTGACGATACATTCAAAGCTTAATAGAAGGACAGATGCTACTAAAGATGGCTTTAGAGAAACGTCATAGTTAGCGAAACATTAACTACTGATACTAATTTGTGTATGAATAAACGTATTGATATGAACGTAAAATGAGTAAAGGCGTTTCGGAGCTATCCGAGTATTTTTAAATGATCTGCCAATTTACAAATTATAGGGAAAAATCTTATTAAAAGTTATAATAAACCGTTGGGGTCACCACCACCATTGGTTGAGCAAGATTCAACAGAAGAAATTGATGTAATCTAGCTACGAGAACGTAGCTAAAAACGTTGAGATATAGGCCCTACTGACGTTTTTGTTTTTGGCTACGATGGAGAGCCTTCAGTTTGACGTTCTTTATTAATTCTTTATTAATTAAGTTTATATTATTATGACTACGCCTAATTAAACCTACAGAGCCCAATGTTGTGACATCACTATCGCCTAACTCCTAGTATTCGCATTTAAATTTATCAGGCGTTGTTTTTGCCCGAAAACACACCGCCATTCATAGTCATAGTGCTTAAGGGATGCGCCAACACTTACAATTGCATTAATTTTGATTGGCTGTTATGAAGCCTTATATTTAGCACCGCTTTCACGATGACATTTTCCTGACTAAAAAGATGGCGGTCTTAGTAATGGCTTAACGCCTCGATTTTAAATACGATCATTTATATCCGATAAGAATAAATTATACCCTGTTATTTTCTTATACCTGACGATGATAGACCCAGTACATCAGAAACCGATCGCTATGACGAAGTTCGTGATCCTGGCTATGTTCCAGGTGAAGATGGGACTGATAAAGACTCTCAAAAGGAAATTGAATAAAAACGTAAATTGGAGTCGGGAATTAAACAAAGGTTGCGAAAGGGAGGGGGACATTTTACTTTTGGAGCTGAGAGATATGCCAGGAAAGTCCAAGGCAGAAAATGTACTGACCCATGCGTGAGAAAGAGAGAGAGAGAGAGAGAGAGAGAGAGAGAGAGGAGGTGTTAACGTCCACTCGACACAAACTGGATCATTTTGGGACTAACCTATGATTTAATTTTAGCAGTGTGAGGAAACCGGAACTGACGCACGTGTTAAAGAAAATGGCATTGTCGTCATTTTACAGATATGATTGACAGAAAATAATTACAAGTTTTCGGGAAACATGGATTGGAAAAAAAAGAAAGCCTTGAATGGTTTAATTCATATAGCGTGTGATACCGATTTTAACGAAAGATAATAAGAAATTCCAAATCTGCAAAATCATGTTATGTCCACATTTTGCCTCGGCCAGAAAACTGTTTAAACGCGGATGGGATATTACATGATATTGGTAAACCAATTTCAATTTAAAAATCGTCAAATTCACGTCCATCAACGAGAGATAAGATCATAGCTGACAGTGCCAAGTCAAGGTCTCAAATTACCGTCACACTACGGCAGATCAAGCAGCTCAAAGAATTATCTAGAACCAGTGATTTAAGTCCATATGTACCGAGTTATACCAGGTTTATACAAACGATTGCATTGAAAACAGCAAGCTTTGTTGTGGATGAAAGTTGTTTTTGAAGCTTTTTGTAAGATTTAGGTCGATCTTGGGAGGAGATATAGCTCAAAGAAAGGGGCATTCGCAATACTGTCATGACTGATAGAAGTTTGAGCCAAATATATGGTCTAAATATGGTGTTACATGAAATATGATGAGGCAGAGATGCAATTTATGTAGCATACTGCAGTGCCAGTTTATCACGTTTGTCGTGCAATGAGGGTTCATGAGCCTCAACGTTTAAACTGTGCATTGGAGATGTACGGAATGCTCCTAAACTGATTCTAAGTCATTGGTTGTTTATGTTGTCGAGCTCTTTGAGATAAAACTCGCGGGCAGACCCATACACAATACACTCATAATCGAGTTTAGATCAGTTCTCGATATAACCTTACGATCTGCTTCCCAGTAAGTGTTTTAATAAGACTCTTAAGATGTTGAAGGAATTCCGACATTTCTTCTTCAGGGTTTTAATATGAGGGATAAATGATAATTTCTTATCAGATATCAAACCCAAGAATTTCGATTGTCTGCATACTTGCCCATCCGTAATACACCTGGAGGTCGTCAACATAAAGAGAGCCGTCGACCACGCATTTAAGGCACGTGGGTGGGGTATTTATTTTGACAGAAAAAAGAGTGGGAGATAATATACTCCCTTGAGGAAATGGGTCAGAGGAAATTGATTCCAACTAAACGTTGTGTCTGGATGAAAGCATCCCTGGCAAACGTTTCAAATCCAACGAGATGATCAAGGGTGCTCTTTTGGGACCGAAATCCACATAGGAAGTCTGTAATGAGGTTGTTGGACTAGAGGTACTAAACAGACCTTCGATTGATCAATCTCTCCAAGGTTTTGCAAATGCAGCTAGTTAACTTACAATGGATCTCCAGGTCTTACTGCTTACACCAAAACTTAATGCGTTATTACAAAACAAAGTTTGGGTTCTACAATTTCACAATTAATTTACGATATTGTCAGCAAAGATGCTCAATGCTACTTTTTGTACGAAAGCCAGAACGGCCTAAATGCTAACTCTTTGCGCTATGTGTTGATCATTATCTACAAAATAGAATCAATAATACAGTTCAAGACTGCACTTATTTTTTTCTGACAGGTCTGGTTGAACAAATTATGCAATGTGAAATTGAAAATAGTCTGAAAATAGTACTGATGAAAAGTCGTATCACACTGAAATGAAGTGTCAAATAGTCTTAAATTGCGCAAATTGTCTTTTCTTGCGCAAATTGTCTTTTCTTGAGATATCTGCGGAGACAACATATTGTTTCTCGGTATACGCATATCTCTCATCCTATGACATAGTGTTTCCTCATATTTATACCTACAAGATGGATGTCCTAGAAAAAATAAACTAGTGTCCAAAAGAAACGATACCAACTTTCTTTCCAATTAATTTTTTTCTAAGTGAAATTTTAAGTATGAAAACATGCCAATTCGTATTGCACAGCATAGTCCATAAAAATACCGGGAACACTTGATCACTTCCGGGAAAAAACGTAAATTTCGTGAAAGTGAATTCCCTCTCTAGCATGTTCTGCACGTGCATGAAAACTATATAAAACGGCTGATCAGACACGTTGATATCACAGCAACAAAAAGAGCACAAGATATGCCACGTATGACAGCCATCGAGAGAGAGAGAGAGCCGTTGGAATGGTTCAACAAGGAACGTCACATGTCGACGTCACCAGAAGGTTGGGCTGCGCACGCATCACTATCACCAGGTTGATGTAGCGGTTCCGTCTGATAGGTCATACGGCAAAAAGGCCCAGGAGTGGAAGACCACGGGTAACCAGCTCCGTGAGGATCGTTACATCCGGGTATTACACCCGAGGAACCGCACCGTAACAGCGACATCCACGGCGGCGACAACACTGGGACACAGGATCAGTCGACAAACCGTCTACAGGAGACTATGGCAGTATGGTATCCGGCCACGTCATCCCTACTGCGGACCGCACCTGACGGGGGGGGGGGGGGGTGCCTTTTGGTAGGGGGGCGAACATTTTGAGGAAATTTTCGGAAAGGTCATTCGAACAGACTGTTGTAATCATCATGCTATGTAGTTACCTAGGCGTCTAATAAAATAAAACCAAGTACGAACAATCCAAACCATTAGACAGAATTCGAAGTCCTAAAAACGTTATTAGGCAAAATAGTGTAATCAGCAAATGGACTGCTCCCCGTGTTCAAAATACACGACAAACGGTGGTAACAGGTGTCCGGAAGAGTAAGCTTACCCTGCCTGGCGCCAACACCCGCCATAGCTGCATCCAAACTATCTCTGTAAAATAGCGTGATTGGCCAATGGACTATCAATGACAGCCTACACCGGTAGCATTCCTAAAAAATAGGTTGCCAGGCAACGAAACATACGCCCACACAGCAGCCAAATCGTCCGGGCAGTCAACAAGAGTTGTCGCATATTAAGGAATTATCAGAAAATCATTAGAATTTGTTTGGTTTTTATAATCAAACGTTTTTTTTTAAATCAGATAATAATTGTGACCTCCAGAGGCACAACAAGCTAAAAAGGGTGATTTTTCGTACAATCAGGGGACATAATTCAGGAAGTAATGACCCGATGGGCGCAAATATCGAAAGGAACCAAGATCTTTGGGTTATAAACATACATGTCAAGTTTCATCAAAATCGATTCAAAATTGTGACCTCTATAGGGTCCACAACCTTGATATAACATATTTTCACACTACTCGTGTACATACGGCGGCCATTTTGTCCGTCAATTCTAGTCCGATTTTCACGTAATTCAAACTCTCTCTTCATTACCATGTAACGGTGATATAGTCAAACGTTTTTTTTAAATCGGATAATAATTTTGACCTCCAGAGGAACAAAAAGCGAACAAAAGCGATTTTTCGGACAATCCGGGGACATAATTCAGGAAGTTATGATCCAATGGGCGCAAATATCGAAAGGAACCAAGATCTTTGGGTTATAAACATACATGTCAAGTTTCATCAAAATCGGTTCAAAATTGTGACCTCTATAAGGTCCACAACCTTTATATAACATATTTTCACACTATTCGCGTACAAACGGCGGCCATTTTGTCCGTCAATTTTTGGTCTGATATTCACAAAATTCATTCTCAACCATGAAATGGTGATATAATCAAACGTTTTTTTAAATCGGATAACAATTTTGACCTCAAGAGGGACCACAAGCTAAAAAGGGCGATTTTTTTGGACAATCAGGGGCCATAATTCAGGAAGTTACGATCCGATGGGCGCAAATATCGAAGAGAACCAAGATTTTTGGGTTATAAACATACATGTCAAGTTTCATCAAAATCGGTTCAAAATTGTGACCTCTATAAGGTCCACAACCTTGATATAACATATTTTCACACTATTCGCGTACAAACGGCAGCCATTTTGTCCGTCAATTTTGGGCCGATTTTCAGGAAATTCGAATTCAACCTTCATAACCATGTAACGGGGATATAATCAAACGTTTTTTTAAATCGGATAACAATTTTGACCTCCAGAGAGACCACAAGCTAAAAAGGGCGATTTTTTGGACAATCAGGGGCCATAATTCAGGAAGTTACGATCCGATGGGCGCAAATATCGAAAGGAACCAAGATCTTTGGGTTATAATAAACATACATGTCAAGTTTCATCAAAATTGGTTCAAAATTGTGACCTCTATAAGGTCCACAACCTTGATATAACATATTTTCACACTATTCGCGTACAAACGGCGGCCATTTTGTCCGTCAATTTTAGTCCGATTTTCACGAAATTCGAATTCAGCCTTCATAACCATGGAACGGTGATAAAATCAAACGTTTTTTTAAATCGGATAACAATTTTGACCTCCAGAGGAACCACAAGCTAAAAAGGGCAATTTTTCGGACAATCAGGGGCCATAATTCAGGAAGTTACGATCCGATTGGCGCAAATATCAAAACGAACCAAGATCTTTCGGTTATAAACATACATGTCACGTTTCATCCAAATCGGTTCAAAATTGTGACCTCTATAAGGTCCACAACCTTTATATAACATATTTTCACACTATTCGCGTACAAATGGCGGCCATTTTGTCCATCAATTTTGGTCCGATTTTCACGAAATTCAAACTCAACCTTCATAACCATGGAACGGTGATATAATCAAACGTTTATTTAAATCGGATAACAATTTTGATCTCCAGAGGGATCACAAGCTAAAAAGGGCGATTTTTCTGACAATCAGGGGCCATAATTCAGGAAGTTACGATCCGATTGGCGCAAATATCGTACAAATGGCGGCCATTTTGTCCGTCAATTTTGGTCCGATTTTCACGAAATTCGAACTCAAACTTCATAACCATGTAACGGTGATATAATCAAACGGTTTTTTAAATCGGATAACAATTTTGACCTCCAGAGGGACCACAAGCTAAAAAGGGCGATTTTTCGGACAATCAGGGGCCATAATTCAGGAAGTTACGATCCAATTGGCGCAAATATAGAAAGGAACCAAGATCTTTGGCTTATAAATATGCATTTCAAGTTTCATTCAAATCGGTTCAAAATTGTGACCTCTACACTGTTCACAAGCTAAAAAACGTGATTTTTCGTACAATCAGGGGCCATAACCCATGAAGTTACGATCCGATACATGCCAATATCGAAAGGAACCGAGATCTTAGGGTGATAAACCTATATTTTAAGTTTCATTGAAATCGGATAAAAATTGTGACCTGTAGACTGTTCACAAACAATTGTGGACGGACGGACGGACGTCCGGACGGACGGACGGACGAACAGGGGCGACGACAATATACGTCCACATGAAAATGTGGGCGTATAAAAAACGGTATAGGCAAAATAGTGTAACCAGGCAAAATAATGTAATCAGTATATGGACTGTTCACCGTGTACAACATTCACGGCAAACAGTGGTAACAGGTGTCCGGAAGAGTAAGCTTACCCTGCCTGGCGCCACATCCGCCATAGCTGCATCCAAACTATTGGACGAAATCTCAATAAAATAGCATGTTTGGCCAATGAACTATCGGTATGCAAAATGTACGTGATGAACTGGGTTAACGATGTAGTAGACATAATTAGGGAGATAGTAATAGTAAACGTGTCAATTAAATATATCTAGAATAATAGCTGAGAGAGACACATTATATTTACTAATCAAGTCAATGTGACGGCCATAAAACTTTTTAAAGGTTTTTATAAGTTTAGTGCGCACGTATCCTTGTAGTTGAAGTTTAGACGACAAATGCCTCGATCTAATTAGAAAATCAGAATAAAAGGAACAAGCTCTCGCGTAACGAATTAGCTGAGACACAAACACTCCATAGCTGGTGATATTGGAATGTTACTACTAATAAATGGAAAGTTGACAAAGTCATCACGTTTATATCATACAATTTAACACTCAGTTTATGGCAATTGTCAAATTCGAGACGCAGATCCAAGTAGGAAGCGTAATTGTCACTGTCAGTGGTGTTTTTAATTTCGAGCTCATCAGGATATATGAAATCGACATAATCACTAAATTTAGAATTATTCAGTGATAAAACGTCATCGATATATCGAAAAGTGAAATTAAAATGTCTGACCAATAGTTTATTTGTTTTTACGAGCGCTTGTAAGTAATCGGTTTCGTACGAATAGAGAAATAAATCAGCAAGCAAAGGTGCACAGTTGGTGCCCATGGGGATACCCACCACTTGCTGATATATTTCCCCTCCAAATTCAAGAAAGATGTTATCAATTAAAAAATCCAACATCTGAATTATTTTAATGGCGGTGAATTTGTTTTTGGAATCACTGTGATTCTTAACGAAATATGTGGATTTGTAATTAACAACTAAATATTGATATCTAGCTGTTCCCGATTTAGACGAAAAAACACTGTGAATAAAGTCTCTCAACCGGGATTTTAATTTACTATGGGGAATTTTAGTGTACAAAGTAGAGAAGTCGAACGTTTGAATAGATGAGACTGAAGCAAGGGATCTAGATTGCAAACCATCAAGTAATTCTTTGGAATTTTTTAATATCCACATTTGATTTATACCACTCCGAGAGTATATTTTGTCACAGTATTTTTGAATACCCTCTTTAACAGCCGTAAGTATAGATGTCAATACTTTAGAAAGTGGTTTTAAGTATTCAAAAAAAAAAAAATAGCTTTTTTAGGTTAATATAAGGAACCGTGTATACTTTAATGATTGTTAGCAATATCTGCGCGGGGGGGGGGGCGAGCATTTCACGCAGGGGGTGGGGTCATGCCCCCCCCCCCCCCTGTAGATACGGGCCCGATCGGCAGGCACGATAGACTGCTTTGGGCCAGGCGAGTTTGACGTTGGCAACGGCGGGACTGGGCACGTGTTATGTTCTCTGATGAGAGCAGATTCCTCATGTTCCGAAACGATGGACGGCAGCTTGTATACCGAAGAGTTGGAGAACGTTTGGCGCCTGTGTCCTACGGGTCCGGCCATTTGGAGGTTGAGGGTTAATGGTTTGGGGTGGCATATGTGGTGACGTCTTAACGAGGCTTGTCGTAAACCGTGGAAACCTGAATGCACAGCGTTATCGTGATAACATCTTAGGGCCTGTTGTCGTGCCCTTTCTGTAGCAACGGCCCCGTGGAATCATTTTCCAACATGACAATGCAAGGCCGCAAACAGCAAGATTGACACAGAACTTCCTTGCCAACGCCAACGCACACGTTTTTGCCATGGCCCGCATGTTCACCGGACTTGAATCCTATCGAGCACTTATGGGACCACCTCGATCGACAAATCCGACGTCGCCTTGTTCCTCCAGTCAACGTGCAGGACTTGGAACGATGTCTCCTCGAGGAATGGCAACAAATCACTCCCAACGTCATCAGACGTTTGACAACATCAGTCCGCAGGCGTGTTCTGGCATGTATTGATGCTCACGGTGGACATACCCGCTACTGACTTGACTTTTACACAATTATGTGGTGGGTCATTTCCCGTTGTTTCTGTGATCAGTGTTCTAACGAAATGTTTATTTTTCAACCCCACCGATCTTTAAGGGCTTGTCATATTGATTGTACAGATTTGATTGAAATGATTTTGTGTACAGATGTTGTGAAAGGATTTCTCAAAAGAATAACACTAATCCTAAACTTCTGCTTTGTTTAGTTTTTCTTTGCTGTCGTTGCAAACATGTGGTATCGTTTCTTTTGGACACTAGTTTATTGCTGAAGTTATTTAGTTTTTTGTGTCTACTGGAAACTACAGAAATCTGAGATACGAGATTTTAGAAGCACTATTCATAAAAATACACAGGTCACAATTCCATGGCATATAATTACGGTCTATTACGGAGCAACGTTTTGGCTTGGCTTCTGTAGTCTTTATCAAGCAATGATCAAATATATAAAATGTGAAACAATTGATCAAAACGGGTGGATGCTAATAAAGGGATCAATTTGACTAAAACGTAAACGGTTTAATAATAAAGGGAGATTACCCCGTATATCTTCTTGAGAGATTCTATGTGAGGTTGAAGTAGGTTAAGTTTCAATATTGAACTGGCTACTAATGAACCGAAATGATTAAAACTTCCACCGCTGTACGCTACAAAACTGAAAACAAAAGTAGAAAGTATGACACGCTAGTATTCATATTATTTTAAAAAACGCAGATGTTTTTCCATGGGGTGGAATTTATCAAACTTAATTGCGTTGTGTAAACTTCGATAGCCATGGATTAGTATTATAAGAATCCACTACCAAATCTTGTGCTACATTTAAACCTGTAAGAGTAGAGTCTAGTCCTTTACCCCCTTCTATAGGTCAAGCCAGAAATCAAACATCTAGAACAGTAAATGTCCAAGATTTAAATGGATTTGAACACACGCGAGATTTACAAATTTAACGATAAACTGGATAATCGAGGATTGGTTTAGCTTGTCATGTAAAGTTGCTACGTTAATAAATGCTACATCTTCAAACAGTAATTGCTTCGCCCAGAATAAAGTAATTTTAATATAATTTTCAATATATTCATTATCTATTTGAAATATTATCTAAATCTTACATTATGCATCCTTAAGAAAATATTTCGTCTGTTTTTCATGATAGAAAATTGATATTTGTAAGTTTTGTCATTAAAATGGTAATAATTCAACTTGACCTAAGTAGTAAAAATTGTACAATCTTTCTGAGGCTGGTCCTGTATACTGTCGTGGCCACATAATGTTATAAGCCGTACCTTTTAACCAGTCTTTGCACTACAGCATCAGGACCTTCTATCCATCCGAGTCTAAAACAGGGCGCTAATATTTTAGAAAATGTACCATTCGAGACTACACTACCATAATAATTAGGATCTGACCTAGAAAAGACATACATTTGTAAATTAACATGGAGTGTTAATAGTCGGAAAACACAGTTTAAGGTAGCGTCCTTCATATAGTTAATGGCGCGAAACAATAATGCTATGAAATAATCAATTTATTGATATTGGGTTTGTATAAAAATTAAGTAAAGTGTGGTATTGTGAAATAACCTACGAAAGGTGTCTTCACTGGGTCAAAACAATATGGCGCGTCATACACACTGTCAATATTGTAGTCTGCTAGACAAGATAAAAGAAATTGTAATCCCTTCAAGTGCCTGCTCTTTATATTTGTTTTCCATTGAAGAATCGCAAACAGGCCTAGATGTATAAAACTATTCTTTCCCCAATCTCCCAATTCCCCCAAATACCAATGTCAACAGTTATTGTTAAACTTACGGGTTATCATAAGCTATCAATCTTTTAGGTGGATGTGGTGTATTATAACATAGTAAATTATAAACATCTTCAGCAATGATCAACACTTTATGTTTTCTAGCACACTCTATTAAAGCACGGCATCTTTCTATATATACAAAAAATAAACACCTAACATTGTTCATGTGTAACTATTGAGGATAACTGGACCATAAAGCAGGTTCAACAAATGTACATGTATAAATATAACCATTATGGAAATTCGCGTTTACCAAAATATACACACAATCCGTTTGGTTGTCGGCACTATTAAGGGTGGTATATAACTTAGCAAAATGATATTTATGGTACATTATATATAATATATAAGTTTGATAAATTGCACTAAAAATATGATATATAATGGCACTAGCAGAATATGATATGTATAGGTATGAATCTATATGACAGATTTATGGTGGGTATCAATGTGAATATATTACCTACATTTACGCTGATAACGTTGACTTACGAATTGTAATTAAATCATACACGTGACCAAGTCTAAACCAATGTTCATTATGAATATAAAACGATTAGAAGTTAACCGTAAAAAGCGTCATTTCTAATACCTGTCACAAACCTAACCATTGGTGGAAGTGACATAAATGTAACTTCTCTTAACAACCATACTCCTCGCTGCTGTAAATAGAGAAAAGCCTTGTTCCGAATTATTATTGGTCAACAGTCCCATTAACACAGGGGCGTGGTGAGGGCAATTATTGAGAAGAAATTATGAGTAACAAAAAAGATTTTGGCACAAAAACCCTTTTACTGACCGCGGAGCTGTGGCCTGCGAAGGCGGCCACCGCGAGCGCCGTAGGCGTGAGCCCGCGGCGGGGGGTCCGGGGGGCCCTCCCCCGGGAAAATTTCGAAAATTAGAAGCCCAGAAACGCAATCTCCAGCAATCCGAGACAAGAAATACGGTAATTTTGGCACAAAAACCCTTTTACTGACCGCGGAGCTGTGGCCGGCGAAGCCGGCCACCGCGAGCGCCGAAGGCGTGAGCCCGCGGCGGGGGGTCCGGGGGGCCCTCCCCCGGGAAAATTTCGAAAATTAGAAGCCCAGAAACGCAATCTCCAGCAATCCGAGACAAGAAATACGGTAATAAAATATTGTTATTTTCTCTTGGAGATTCCATTCTTTCCAAGAGAAAATCACTTGACTCTTTCAAAATTTTTTTAATTGGGTCAGATGAAACAATTTTTCCACTTACAAATGTTTTTCATTTTTTGAGTAATTTGATTGTGATTTTGGCGCAAAAACTTTTTGGCGCATGAGTATGGCTACTCATGAACTCATTCTCACCACGCCCCTGCATTAACAACCAATGGCTTACTGCGTAACAAAATTGTTAAATTTGAAACAAAGTTCCAAATTGGACCACATGTTTACATAACGTTGCCTCATGACTCACGATTTTATTACGCCCAATCAACCAGTGCATAGCCGAATATTGTAGGAAAACTAATTGTGTGACAAACGAGGCTATAAACAATGTAAACCATACTGTATGAAGACGAACAATACTTTCGCCGTTTTTAATACCTTAAATCACTGTACAAAGTTTTAGGGAAGACCCATAGTAAAGGAAGGGCTGTCATTTTCCTGTACATGGGATAGATTTGCATAGGCGTACGGGCTCGATGACATTTAGGGGGGCGGGGGGCAGAACCTGAATTGCCCGAAAAATTTTCGGCTTTACAGACACACACACACACACTCCCCTCCTAAAGAAAATTTTGGAATTTTTGACGGATGCAAACACGCTTTCCTGCTATTTCAACCCGTGAACAAAGCAACTTCAAAGTGGTCTAATATAGCTGAATTAAGGTGGCTGACTCGAATTTCAATGAATCGTTTACAATCCACGAAGACGAGAACATTTTTGAAAATTTAAAAGCCGCAAACGCGCCTCCCTGCTATTCCAGTCTGTGGATAAAGCAGCTTCAATTTGGTCCAACACAGCCTACCTGCTGAGCCGAATTCCAAACAATCAATCAATCGTCGCGGGGTATGGGGGCCTCGCCCTCCCAGAGAAAATTTAGAAAATTAAACCACCGCAAATGCGTTTTCTGCTATTCTAGCCCGTGTAAGTAACTCCAAAAGTATCCAATGATTTTGTATAAAGCGAAATCCCACTCCGAATTCCAACCATCCAATCAGACTGTTGCAGATGCATTCACAAAAATACTAATCGATGCGCGAAAAATGTCGCACGAAGTAGAGTGACCCCAGACAAAATGTTTTAGTCAACTCAATACAAATTCGTGGTATTCAATTAAAGAAGAGTAATATTTGTGTTTTATTAGGGAAGTTAGGGAAGCAAAACTAGAAATGCCCGAAAAATTTCAGGTTTAAAGACAGCGGCGCCGGTTTTCTTCCAGAGGTGAAGAAGCGGAGCTGACCTTGTATAGACCCCCACTCCCACCCCAAGAAAATTTTGGAATATTTGACGACCGCAAACGCGTTTTACTGCTATTCCGGCCCGTAAAATTAGTGTTTTATTAGTTTTTGGGCACTCAATTGCCAAGTAGATGAAATATTTTTTTCCCTCACTTTACCTGTCTGCCCGAAAAGTCGGCTTGCCCGAAAGTTAGGGGGCAGCTGCCCCCCTGGCTCGTACGCCTATGTAGATTGTTTGAACGGGGAGAATACACACACTCCCTCAAAAGCACAAGTATTAGAAATCAGAGGCCAATCCAGCAATGGGCAGAGAGGTATTTCTCGGACCATTGCTTCAGGAATTTGCTTAACAACTTACTCCCTGATTTACTAATAATTTTAACTAACAAATAAACATTATATAGGTATCAAATGACGACTTTGATTTGTTCGTGGCAAATGTATAGTTTCATTTGTCAACGATATCAACATAGTATGCTATATCATAGTGAATTTGATATATTGACTGGTTAATATGTTATCAGAGTGCGAATTTTTACCTGGTGAATAGGGTATATAAGCATGGTATATTATCTGTGAATATTATACAAAATTAACTGGTAAACTATTAACTGGTATATTTCCACTGATCCGCAGTGAATATTCGCTTGGCAGCTACAATCACCGATGTGGATGACCAATCTGTTTTAATGAGAGAATTACTTACGAATTAGGCGTAAAATGGGTAAAAAAAATATATAATTATGTTTGTACCAGTTCATATTACTTAATGAGTCAGGCATATTAACTTTTTTACCCCGACAAATTAAATTCTAAAACATTTTTTTGAAGTATATGAAAAATAAATAACGGTATTTGAAATATATCTGGATTAAAAAGTATTCCAGATTTAGCATAAATAGGTACAGAAAATAGTACGCGGAGGGGTAAAATGGGTAAAAAAAATAATATAATTCTGCCCGTACAGTTCATATTACATGTACATGTACTACGGTTGGTGTAAACAACGCACGTGTAACCGTGATGTGACGTCAACCGTAGAACTATAGAGGTCTGGGGGCAGTTTCACAAAAGTTCGTAACTTTAAGAAAAAAACCTGCGTAAAGAAAAACTTACGAAAAAGATACGAATTATTTACGTCGGTTTCACAAAGACCGGCGTAAGTTTTTTCTTAACTTTTTCACGTATCCTTTCTCTTAAATATGTCGTGACCACATATTTCTATGGTCGTGACCATTCATGACGTCATGTTGCGTCACTTCATTCAAACTTCTGTAAACACTCCCACGGCCTACATGTTGACAATGTCGGCATTATAACCGCTATGTTTGATTTGATCATTACCTTTTGAAACATAAACGACGAAATGATATATTCTTTATATATACGCTAAGATGTAATTGTGTATTTATTAATAAAATGATATTTTCAAGCCTTTTGTTTACTTGTTTTTGTTTGCTACGTCATAGCGCGTGTCACAGTAGCATTGGACCCCTGCAGCTCTCCGCTTTTTGATTGGGGCAGTTGAGCAGAACTGTGGAATTCTAAAAGGAAATTTGAGCAGCAGTCTGACCAAGTCATCGAAAGTCAGAGTTCGGGAGAATATACTGAGCGCCATAGAAAACGCATCACTTAGTTTTTCGTGTAACAAAATGATCCTGTAAACGTATCTTTTTTATTTTGATTCTTATTGTGAACAATATTCAAATGGGTACATATCAATAACAACACATTTGTACACTTATAACCCCTCTGACTTTGTACCGTTGGTTACAGGTTAAACATCCATAAGTGTACAAATATGTTGTTATTGATGTGTTCCCATTTGAATATTGTTCACAATAAGAAGCAAAATAAAAAAGATATGTTTACAGGATCATTTTGTTATACGAAAAACTAAGTCGTTTTCTATGGCGCATAAGTTTTCTTAGTGTCAGTCTTTGCCGCGATAGGCTTACTCTTAAAGCCCTAGTTACTTGCCTACAACCGAAGGCCCACGATACCCTAGTTTTAAGCCCGAGTCTACCAAGCCTATAGGCTATACATGTATATATTGGCATACCTTTCCGGTACTATAGTAGATAAACCCGATCCTGACCACAAAACTTAAAAGGCGATTAATCTAGACACTGATGGTACGTTAACCCCATGTGCCATTAGCAATGAGTTTTTGGAAGCTATTTGTGGCATAGTAGCCTATCGTAATGCATGAAATGAAATTGGGATTAACGTCCTACTCTTCTACACCTAACCTGGGTTAATGGAAGACGGGCATACGCCATACAGAATGCTATGAGGGGAATTTTGCCCGGGCTGCGGCACTACAGACTACTCTTTTATATCGAATTCCAACTGCCAAGCGATCTTTTACGTGTACGCCAATGTGTAAACGGCACCTCGGTTTTACGTCCTATCCGAACGACTAGACAGCAGTCCTTGTCAGCCCCCCCCCCCCGTTCTATCACTGACAGGGGGAAACCACTTCGGAAAATCAAGATGAACTTTCTCGACCAATGCAGGGATCGAACCCGACCCTCAGGCTAGCGAGCCAGCGCCTTACCCACTTAGCCACGTGATCCTCCCTATCGTAATGCAATCTGGATTTGTACTGTAGTTTGTACACTACAGATGACAAGGATTTCGATCGTTGAGTTGCGGTTTCGATATCATAATTAATACAGTTAATAACATGTAATATATTTATTGGTCTGATCAAGTTTGTACCGTGAAACTAACTCGTCTGTATGGATGTCGGGAGGGTTTAATCTATCCCTGAATATTCTCTCCCAACGAAGTTCCTGAGGGCAGTTTAAAAAAGTTCGTAAAATTTTAGAATAAAAGTTACGTTAAAAAAACTTACGAAAAAGATACGAATTATTTACGCCGGTTTCACAATGGCCGGTGTAAGTTTTTTCTTAACTTTTTCTCGTATCTTTTTACGTAGATACGCCACGAATGGTAGTGACGTCTTGTTACGTCACTTCATTCAAACTTCTGTAAACATTCCCACAGTCATAATGTTGACAAATTCGGCATTATAACCGTTATGTTTGGTTTTATCCTAACCTTTTGAAACATAAACGACGAAATGATATATTCCTTATATATACGCTAAGATGTAGCTGTGTACTTGTGAATAAAAAGCTATTTTCATCCCTTTTGTTTACATGTTTTTCTTTGCTACGCCTAGCGCGTGACATAGTAGCATACGTCGTCTGACAGTCTGTCAAAAGCCGAAATTAATAGAAAGCATGAACATTAAAAATCGAAAACAAAATTGGGACAGCTTTCGGTGTTTCGATTGAGGGCGTAGAGCAGAATTATGGAATTCTGAAAGGAAAATTGAGCAGGAGTCTGACTAGGTAATCGAAAGACTGAGCTTGGGAGAATATTTGTGCGAAGTAGGCCCACCTGTCGGTCTTTGACGCGATAGGCGTAGGCCAACTCTTTAAGGGGAATTTATTGATAATTAATCGTCAACACGGGTTGTTATTGCTCGTGAAACACGATAAATTACTCTAGACACTGAGGGTACATTAACCCCATGATCATGTGCATCAGTGATGAGTTTTTGGAAGCTAGGTGTGTCATAGTACGTAATGCAATCAGGACTTGTAAGTTGTACTTTGTACAGTAGGATTTCGATCGGTAAGTTGCGGTTTTGATATCATCACTAAAGCGGCAATTTCATATTTTTAAATTATATTTTTAAAATATATTCAAAATAAAGCCTTAAAATAGATGTTATCTATAAACAGTCCAACCTTGTTAAAGGATAATCCTATAATTCACTATTGCCAGTTGAGAAATTGGCAAAAATATCAATTTCAACATTAAATTCAAACGTTTGAAGATAGCTATTGCACAGGGGGAATGGGAAAACAAGGGGGTAATTGTGTTATTGTTTTCCATGTGAAAGATGTTTCAGTGTGGAAAATAATGCCTATGATTGTATAATAGTGAGTTGACAATCTATTAAGCAAAAGACATAGAAATAAATATTGACTTTCTTGAAAAATATGAAATTCCCGCTTTAATACAGTAAACAACATGTAATATAGGGGGCCTACTGGTCCAATCAAGTTTGTTACGTGAAACTAACTCCTCGTCCGTATGGGTGTCCCTAAATATTCTCTCTCGCCGAAGTTGTCGATCCGGATAAACCAATGGTTGCCAACCTTTTTGTGATAGAGTACCACTTGTCCGGAGGTCCCATACAGTCACCACGTAGGCTACCACCTGATTCCAGAGAAACTGAATTCGATCAAATAAAATAAAACTAAGTACGAACAATCCAAACAATAAGACAGAATTCGCAGTCCTAAAAAAACGTAATATGCAAAATTGTGTAGTCAGAAAATGGACTGCTCCCCGTGTACAAATTACACGACAAACAGTGGTAACAGGTGCCCGGAAGAGTAAGCTTACCCTGTCTGGCGCCACACCTGCCATAGCTGCACTTTATTTGAATAATTTTACAAGTAGAACACACAAAAGAACTAAAAAAAAACTCAACTCAATGCGAGGGTTGTGGGCTATCAGCTTCTTTCCCCAAAAAAGATTAATCAATCAAGAAATAGATAAAGAAGTATAGAGATAAAATATAAGTAAGTAGGCCTATACAAAATAATAATAAGAATAGTAACATATACAAACAGAGGAAATAATGGGTATTATCTTGTGTTAGGCAGTAAACATTTTTGTGAAGTAAAAAATAACTAAAAACGTTCATTACCCCTAAAGTGCTCGCGTACCACCTGGAAGGCCCGCTCGTACCTCTCGTGGTACGCGTACCACAGGTTGGGAACCACTGGCATAAAGTAACAAGGCGGCCATTTTGTCTAAGATACGTAAAAAAATACAACTTACGACAGGGTGAGAGTTGCCGTAGACTTTACGATCAAATTTACGAATTTTTTAAGTTAAGAATTTTAGTGAAACGCAATTTTTTCGTAAGTTTACGTTACGATAAATTTTTCATCGTAAGTTGCTTTGTGAAACTACCCCCTGATACGCATAAAGTATAAAGGCGACCATTTCGTCAAAGATACGAAAAATTTCCAACTTACGACAAGGTTAGAGTTGCCGTAAACTGTACGACAAAAGTTACGAATTTCTTAAGTTAAGAAGTTTAGTGAAACGCGAATTTTACGTAAGTTTACTTTACGATAAACTTACGCAAATTTTTCATCGTAAGTTGCTTTGTGAAACTGGCCCCTGGCCTGCACTTATTTAAAGGTCATTCATCTTGGACAGAGATAAAAGACGCCCGTCGCATAAACCCTATGAAACAGATTGGTATATTTCATGTTGAATGTGGTATGATATGTTACTTTATAAGGGCATATTACCTAGTAAATGTGACATAAAAGTATTGAATATAGCCTGATATAAATATAGTACATTACCTGGTGAATATGATATACCAGTAGGGTTGTGATATACAGGTATGGAATATATAAATGACCAGTAGAGTTGATCTTCCGGTATAACATCGGGTTTATGTTGAGTTAATAATTTATCTAATTCTTCCACGTCCATACCCTCACTATCTAGTTTTACTATAATCAAAAATAGTTTGTCAGACAATATGCCCACAATAGCTAATAGTCCGGGCAGTCGTCAAGGACTGTCGGATATTTAGGTAATGGGTGTATTTACACAAGACACCGATTTCTACAAATCAGATGATAACTTTTGTCGTCGGGGCGTTCACAAGGTACAATAAAGTGAAATACGGACCATAACCCGGGTTTTTATTGTAAAAATTCTACAGGCTTCTTCGTTTTACTAAATCTAAATAATGCAGAGAATTTAGTGCAGATTGGGTCATAGCTTTTTTTTTTGATAAAGTATTCAAGGGGTTCAACAAAGTGAAACAAGGGTCACAACTCAAGAAGTCGTTAACATAAAATGCTGAAAAGCAGAAGCCTTCTTCGTTTTACTAATTCAAAAAAAGAACATGAATTTAATACAGGTCGTAAGATAACTTGTGTTGTAGTGTATTCCCAAGGCACGGGCACTTGAAGGGATTAAAATAAAACTTCTTACTACTGCTTGGCTATAGTACCGTATAATCAATGTAATTCAGACGACATCTTTGTTATAACTGGTTTACCATAAATATATCGTCTGTCATCATCTCAAAATACTCACTAGTTCTAAGGCTTTCCATCGTTTTAATTGCCAACGAGACTTTATTTGATCATTATACACCCTCCAATGTATTTAAATTGGTCATTTTACAGCGTTATTAATTCCAAATCAAACTTAAAGTATGTTGATTCAATGGGACAGTCCCTGAACGTTCAGGGTTAGTGGAATGAGACCGACGTTCAGAGATGACCTAATAAATATCATGCATATCCGACGATAACTTTTGTCGATAGAGCGTTCACAATGTTCTACAAAGTGAAACAAGAACCATTACTCTATAAGTAGTAAAATGAAATTAAATAGGCTTCTTCGTCCCATTAATAAAAACGACATACATAAATATAAATGATCAGATAATAATAATAAATAGTGTGATCACACGAAATTGTGGATGACGGACGGACCGACGGCAATATACGGCTATATTTCATTGTGGGTATATATATATATTATACTGCATATAAAAAAGAGAAATTCTTAATGTTAATTTGTTGCCGTTTTAATTCATGAGGTCAATTAATTGGCAGACTGTTCAGGAGACGACCACCGTCAAAACTTTACACATTATTTCTATTACGTATTCGTGATATAAGCTGAATTTGGTTCAGCTTTTACCTGTAACTTTCATTTAGGCAAGTTCTTTCACTAGATATAAAGTTATTGGTCTTCAAAGCGTGTGAAGGGGGAGGTGCATGGCAGAAGGACATAGGGGAACAATTTTAAATAGGCGCCCACTTTCACAAAATACAGGGGACAAAAATTCAAATACCCAATTATACATTTAAATATACCTGGTATTAAATTCATCTTCAGATCCTCTGATAACATTTTATGCATGATAAAATAGGTAGGATCTTCTATAAAACACGTGGTTCCATGACCAAATAGTAGTGTTGCGATAAGATGCGCTCCCTGTGTAGCCCCTGCTGTTAAGATTATTTTATCCCTAAAATAAATATATTCATTGATAAATGATTGTTTTATTTTATAGTAAAATAAAACATAAAATTGGTCCCCATAGCTCCCTACATAAAATTCTTCCCTTATAATCACTTATACGAGTAAAATAGTCTTTTTTTTCGGGGGGGGGGGGGCGAAAAACCGAGGTCTATTCGTGTAAATATTGCCGTGAACGTAAAAGAAACATAGAGTGTTAGAAAACGTCACTGTCCACTACAAATTCTCATACTCACAAGGCCACTGGTCACCACGGTGACGCGATTTAATTCAGTACCAGGGTTGGCTTAGTTCTATTGAGAAACGTGTTATATATTATATTTCATTTCTATCACTTAGATTTCAAATACTAAGGTCACTTCTGTGGTAACTGAAAAGATATAAGGCACCGAGCGGAAACCGGCCCCGAGAATAATCGAGACCCTATTTCGGTTCCTGTCAACTTTGTGGCATCTTGTGCTATATAGAATATGCTACGAGGGCTATCTGTGAAAGACCCGTAGAAAGTCAATATTTCTACATTTAACATAGTCCCCTCCGCGAATCATATCATTTACAAATATGCAAGGTTCCACCTCCCTAAACTTAGCACGTAGATCGATCAACAAGCATGTAGACAGTCGGGGTGATAATTCCAAGAAAAAAACATCAAAAATAATGATTAAATTTCAGTTTTTATCATGGATAAAATCACATAAAATATACACCTTCGTGTTCTAGGATATATGGATTCATACAAACGCTATGGCACAACATTGATTTCAGAGCCTAAAAGTAGCAACAAAGAAGACGATGGACGGACATTGTCCATATGAAAGCTGTTCGATACGTGCTGTCGTATCCGCGTGTCGTATCACCTAAGAAATATACACACACTGAAGACGTCTTCTGCAAAATCGATATGGATACGCGATACAAATCGTGACTTGAATGGTTGTCATGGGTGGCATTCCAGTTCCAGGACGCGGGTCATCATAGAGCTCTCTCTGTCGTGCTCAAATTCCACAGGCCACTTCTTTAATGCTTAAGGACGGGCACCATCTCCTAAAGTGGAGACAATGTCGGCATGTATCTGTGTTGGGGTCCGTTCTTTCAGTTGCAGATACTTGCCTGGCTGTTTAGCCCTCCTCTGGTGATTTCAATAGGAGGCTCACAAGGTAGTCTTGTACGAAGACAATAACAACACTTTAGTTGTAGGCCTTATGGCTATGATTCATTCAATAATTGGCGGAAAGAGATTTTAGTAAACCCAATCGATCTATCCTTTTCAGTCATAGAACTTCTCAGCCAGCCCTACAGTAGTCGAAAAGTTAAAGGGTAACCCAGACTGAATTTTCATCCCGAAACATGTAAACTTACGCATCGACGGGTTCCTCGTGGCCATATTGTTCCGTTAGGAAGCTGGCCAGTACACGTCTTACTTCTTCATCACCCTGTTCGGGTCCATAGGCAAATGTTCGCGATGTATTTAGTTCAGAATCCTATAAAAGATAATTACAGAATAAAACATGGCAAATACAGAGGATACGTACCAATTAAACAGATCGGGAACAGTGGCGGCGCACCCCAAAAAATCTGGTCTGCCCGCTGTTTGCCCCCCCCCCCAATAATTTTCGAAAATTAAAAAAGATGTGATCTGGCAAGCTCTATTTATCTCAACAACCGTTGTTTGAAATGCTACCTGACTGCATTCCTGGCAGTCTATGTTACAAAATATAGTGGCGAAAATATTCATTCACTTTGAGTCACACTTACTCCGCCCGGTTGACACTTTCTTCTCTGGTCAGATAAACTAATGATTTGGCGACAGGCGGTATCTGTTAAGGGCTATTTATCTCGACGATTAATGCCTGAAATACTGCATTTTGGGCCGTCTACTTTTCAAATTATTGGGGATTTCGTTGAGGCTCGCAAATCCGTTAATTTCACAAAATATAGTGGCGAAAATATTCAATACTTTGAGTCACTCACTCCGCCCGTTTGTCACTTTCTTCTCTGGTCGGATAAACCAGTGATTTGGCGACAGGTGGTATCTGTTAAGCTCTATTTATCTCGACGATGAATGCCTGAAATACTGCGAGACTGCATTTCGGGCAGTCTACTTTTCAAATTATTGGGGACTTCTCTGGGGTCAGAAAGACTAGTGATCAGGTCACAGACGACATCCGATCAGCTCTATTTATCTCTACGATCGGTGCCCGAATACTGCCAGGGGACAGCCTTTCCAACTGTCTATTTTTCAAAACTTTCTTGGGGAGTTGCCAAAACCCCCACAAGGACTCGCTTGAGGTTCGCAAGTCCGTTCGTTTGTCATTTTGGTCTCTGATCGTATAAACTAGTGATCAGGCGACGGATGGTATGTAGTCAGATGGTCAGATTTATTTATCTCGACGATCGGTGTCTGACTGAATACTGACAGACAGCATTTCCGACAGTTTATTTTTCAAAACTTCTTGGGGAGGTCTCCCATAACTTCCACTTAATAAAACAGGTAAATTATTTATTTCTGTACATATGCCTGCATAAAATTTCGTTTACAGCTGCCGACGTCTCCGACATGACTGACATATTTAAACGTGCAAATTAATTTTGTCCCGGCAATATTAATACTTTAGATTTGAAGTTAAGTATGAACTTTTACAGTGCATGATTTACTTTTGAATACTGGTATTTGAAAACATATAAATAGAAAATACGATTTATGTAGGCTTATACTGAAGGTATTTCGTTTTCAGATCTTTTAGTTCAATGTATTGATTCAGTGAAACTTTGTTTTCATTATTTAAAGTATTTACAGTAATATTTCGAATAACGTTTTTCAGGTGTACGGTGAATGGAGGATCTTTTCGGCATCAACTTTACCGAGAGCGAAACTCAAACGGTGCACTGAAAAAGGAATCCATTGTTGAAGTAACTGAGGTAAGTTTAGTTTAATTCTTAATGTACTGACAAAATTAATTTTCCGTGCACTATTTTCAAATGGCTGTTTGACCGTTTGACCATTAACCCGGAACGGATATTGTCATTGTTTTGCGGTACAAACTAATACAGGGAACTTCTGGCTTAGTCAACATTAAAATATTCGGACAAAAGAAGGAAAAAGAAAAATAGAACATTTAATAAAAAGAAACCCATTTGTTTAAGAATGTTTATCCAACAATTAAGGCCTTTTAAATAATAAAACTTACATTTATTTTATTTCTGTATAGCGGGGTCTCCTCTGGCAGCGCGGTGGGGATCGTGGTCAATGGCTCCCTTTGCCCCCCTCCAACCAACCCCTCAAAATAGAAGAAGTATGGGAACCACATTGATTTTCATCTAAGTTGCTTTTCATCGATAATTAATCTGATCTAAACCATTCGAAAATCATTGCTGCAACGCACCTCATACAAAATATCACCAATGGCCAGTGATCACTGTGTGCGACAACTACACGGAGCTGTGCACTCTACTGGTTATGTATGACATGTTGTTCTAACGTGCACCGCTTCATTTGGTTGTTGCTGATGCTTTTACTCTGAGTAGATACATCCCCACCCTTAACCGTCAGCCACAGAGAAGTGTATGTTTTGTTTTAATTGAGACTTTCGTTTTTCCCAATTTCAGGAATATGACAGTTCAGAAATTGAGATGTCACTCATAAAGGGGAACAGCTACATTTACAAGTACCAAGAAAGGAAAATGCCTTCCGTTGTATTTTTATTTGCGATTATGATAAGTAAAATAAACTGTTTTGGAACTGTTGGGTGTGGGGGGGGGGCAAAATATTGTTAAACAATAAAGCTTAAAATTCATATGTTTATTTTCCTTTTTGCCCAGATAATATTTTGTAAGGTGTGGAAGTGGACTATTTCCACACCTTTTTGCGTTTATTGTGGTCTTATATGATAGTTAATCCAGTGCAACGAAACTGAAAGCTTAATGTTAGTAAACCAGAAATGGACGCGTTCAGGTGTTCAAAATCTGTTTTATTTTTGTGTTCATTACGGAACGCGTCCAGTGTTCGGATTTGAACACTCAATTACGTGGTTTCAGAACATTATGTCATTGTGTTCTCTGCTGAGCGCCAGGCGTATAAATGTGTTCGGATCTGAACGCTTAGTATTGATTTGTTAAGAACATTATGTGTTCTGTGCTGAACGGCAGACGTATAAATCTGAATACTCATCCTGTTGGACGCGTTCAAAATCTGTTTCATTTTTAGCGTTCTGTAATACCCCCGTCAGACCAGGGCTGCGTCCTTTTTGCGACTGAAACGGTCTCAGAGCGAGTCAAGATCGCCATAAGCGTGGTAAAAGCGTGGTAAAAGCGTGGTGGACACGCTAGATATCGTCCTGTGGTCTCCATGGTCGCCAATGTTCGCCGAGTCACGACGTTTGTTTTGAACATGCTCATATGATCTGGAAAGCTGCGAGAATGTGATGGGGTAGCAAAGGTCCTTACTGCGCTGCTACGGCGACAAAAAAAAATGGTTTCAGAGCGTGCCAAGATCTTCATAAGCGTGGTGGAAACGCGAGATATCGTGCTGTGGTCTCCATGGTCGCCAGTGACCGCTGAGTCACGGCGTTTGCTTTGGATATGTTCAAAACAAACGCCAAGGTTCTGCCATATAACCTGGAAAGCTGAATGGTGGCGAAGGTCGCGAATTAAGCGTGGTAACATCTCTATGAACGTAGTACACGCGTGGCAAAGACGCTGCAAAAACTGTAACATTTGCAACGGTGCCTTGGGGCGTCTTCACCACAACGCTCACGTGTCGGCCGCGACCACACCAAGCGTTCTGGGTCCTTATGGCGTTGTCAGGGCGATGTTACGACTATTCCACCACTTTGGGCGATTGCATCACGACCTCATGGAGCTGCCAATAAGCATTATGGAGGTTCCCACTACGTGTATGGACTTCTTAATACGACCATGGCGCGGTTACCAAGCTTGCATTACTCGACTATGGCGACCATGCTTTTCGGGCACGACTTGCTTTGAAAACGGGCGATTCAAAGGTCATCATGAAATTTCGAAAAAAAATCTAACCAGCTTATATAGTCGCCGTGATCACGTGCTGGAAACGCACGTGTAGTCCAGATAAGACGTGTAGTTGAGCGACTTGAGTTCGCGATGACCTACGTTGCCAAGCTTATAGATCTCAATAGAAACGCCATAAGCGCGGAGAGATCGTGACGAGCCCGTCGGGAGAATGCTGTATAAACGCACTGGTCGCAGTAAGAACGCGACTTTTTTAAGTTTGTAATTTTGAGACATTTTTCTGCGTTGTGTTCACGCTTGCCGACGACCTTGTGTATTTCCAGGTCTCAGAGCGCAGTAGGGTCACCACTCCGGTCTGACGGGGGCATAAAGGCGTCCGTTCGTTTGACACTTTACCTCATCATTGCCTGAAATACTGCCACCCTTAGTTGAAACCTTGGACTTTGCCCCTCCAACCATCGACGGTTGGCGCCGCCACTGATCATGAAACGCACACCTAATTAAATACCACCAACAATTTTACATTTACCAATTCACCGGTAAGAATCTGTCATACGAATAAAAAAAATAACAAAACAGAATATAGAACTTACAACGCCGATGAGATGGGCTTTGATACGGGTTTTATCTAGCTGTTTACGAAACAGTGGTTATAACAACTTTGCATTATTGGCTCCCATCTGCCACCATAAAGTGAGAACTTACCAACAAGTGTGTTGTAGCTTTTTGTAGAATCTCCCTACAAGGTTTTAAAGTGTCCACACCAGGAATACCTTCCATTAAGGATATACAGCCACTAGCCCGCCCCTTATCACGATTTACCTTAAATCTCTCTACTACATCCATGGTTGTTCCTGTTGATTATATGAAAAATTATTTAATACAACCGCACCACCAGTTAATTTTTCCAAGCCTATGGCCAGTTAGAATCGGTAGCATTACTAATTAGTTTTAAAAATATTGTACAAAACAAACACGCCACAAATTTGGAAGTAGACATAAATTTGCATATATTCAGGTCATTTCTCAAGAAGTTTAACAATATTCTATTTATAGTTTTAGATAATACACTTGTAAAACTAACCTACCCATTTCTTGACACGTATTATTGTAATAAACTCTGTCCAAATCTACTTTTTATCACGATGACCTGCAAACTTTTGTTTAATTTATGAATTTATATCTTATCGTAACGATGGGTTGGCTCTTTTGTGAGTACTGAGTAAGATGGCTGCATCAAATGAGAATTTCAAGAACTTGGTACTGCCCCGATAATTCAATCAACATAATAATATTCCAACAATCCCATTTCGATTAATTTTCATTTCACGTTAGGTGGTTGAGTGGCCGAATGGTTAGCACGTGTGTGCGGTATCAGGTCTGTCATTGAGTCAACTGGCGTGGTTTCGATTCCCCAGTTGTAGCCTACCTGGCAATGAGTAGAGTCGCCTGTCTAATCTCGTAGGTTTTCTCCGGTTTCCCACAACTGCTAAAGACCCCTACGCGCACTATATTAGAAATAAAATTGAACCGAGATGACCTAATTTATGTCGATTGGACGTTAAACGTCATCGATCTCTATCTCTCTCTCCCTCTCTCTCTCTTTCTCAGATGCCTTATATCGTTAAGCACGGGGGTTTATTGGATCGCTGATGTGAAAACGGACATAGCTTTATCCAAAATGGCCGAAATCCAAGAAATCATCCAAAAATCCAAGATGGCGGACACATTTGTTTATATTATTTCCTATCGTAAAGTACGAATCTGCGTTCAGGATACATTTTCAAGACTGCTTCGCGACTAAATACTGGTATTAAAGATTTAGAATATTCACTATAGGAACTATTTAATTTATAATAGTAAGTGCAGGGGGACCGCACTACACGAAAAACAAAAAACCTATAAGATTAACCTGCGGAAAACATCAAATCAAGTGAATGGATCCGGGGGCCAGCCGTAAGCGTCCACTGCGCTGTACAGTCCCGGGCCTGTTTTGGTACAGGCTTCACTAAAAATGATTTGTGTAGTTGCTTGTGAACAATATAACTGTGTTAATTGGTATATACATGGACCTTATAATATTATAAGGTCCATGGTATATATGGTGTTTAAACATTGAAAGTGATCCCACGGATTGACATTGATGACCAAATTGGAAATACCAAATCATGGCATTGACATGTAACGATTTATCATTTCGACGATGTTACTTCGTTTTTGCAAAAAGTGTGAACATGTCACTAATCAGTTAGCATGGATTCGGAGATGTTTTCAAGACCTAGATTTCCTACAAGTTCTGTACCATGTGAAATTAACAGAGATTCGTCATGAATTTCAATGAGATCCTATGCATCACATAAAGTTATGTTGCTTGCTATCAGAAAACTAGATGAAGTCAGAAGAGCGCTTACTGTGATGAAATCGAACATCCGGAGTCACAATTTTTTGACAATAAAATGGTATTTTATGACTCAGAAAATTCTAGACTAGACGTATTACACGACCCATGTTCAGGTTGTGTATAAAATTTTATCTGCCCTGTTGTATCAAACTGATCCCGCAGTGAATATTCGCTTGGCCGCTACAATCACTGATAAGCATGACATCGACGAGGCTTAATGAGTACGGCATATTAACTTTTTTACTCCGACAAATTAAATTCTCAAACATTTTTTTGAGGTAAAAGAAAAATAAATAAAGACGTTTGAAGTATTTGTAGTTAAAAAATATTTCCTATTTAGTATAAATGGGTATTAAAATGAGTAAAATGCATCATTTTGCCCGAAGCAGTTCGGTGTTAAGTAAACATTGCACAAGCCGTTGAGCCAATGACTACGAGGCGTGCAGTCAACGCACGTGTTTTGGACAGGCATCCGTTACAGAGATAATTCGTAAGCAATTCCCTGTGAAACAGATTGCTGTTGTATTTTTGACCGCCATCTTGGATTTCCGCTATTTTGTATCTATCTGCGTAAATTTTCACACCAGACATGAACTAAGCGACTCAATGATTGAAGCCGCGTGGTGTCACTGCACGTGTTCAAGACAGTCATCTGTGACAGAGATAATTAGTTAGTAATTCTCTGTGAAACAGACTGGTGTCTTCTAGGGGCCTGTATGTTTTCAGATGTGTGGCGGGCGCAATTTCAAACCAACTCCATCCTCTAGTTCATCTGCAGGGGCGGATCCAGGGGGGGGGGGGTCCAAACCCCACCTTGCTCAGCTACATAAAAAAAATAATGCCTTGCATTAAAGAAATTACATCACAAAGTGATCCTACATCATTATAAAATGATAAATCTATTTAAAAAGCGCAATTTGTATGTATGCCTATGTATGTAGGCCTAGGTAGGACTATATTTCCTTGACTAGAACCTGCCCCCCTCCCTTGCAAAAATTCCTGGATCCGTCCCTGATCTGAATTGTTGAATGTGATAAATGCATATTTGGACAGGTTATATATAAACAAAATAAAAAACAAATTCGATGGCTAACACAAATTGTATTCTCAGAATCCTCGGTATATTTATACAATAACCGTCGATTCAATATATTGCGCGATTCTTAAACAGCGCAAAAGATATCAGTTTGCAATGATTCGAGCTATTTAAGTTTAAGGCTTTTCAGGTGTTCCTGTTTTGCTATAATATCTACCTCCATTTGAGTGAAGTAATTCTCATCAAGTAAGCTAATCAAATATCAGCAATGCTAAGCCGAAATAAAGTAAAATATTTACCGTTTAATTGGTACCGGGTACTTAAGGTTTCCAGCTCCCTCGTGAATATTCGCTCGGCTGTTGATAAAATTATGTGCAACAGATTGGTAATGTGGAGGCAGACCACCATTAAATTTCATCGTCTCACAAATTGTAGTTCGTCTATTTAATTATAGTACACGTAATTCTCTCTCTGTCTCATCTTCTTCAATTTGCATGTCTGTTTTTATAGAATTTTTTGTCTATAATGGATGACGAGGATTGGAATTAACATTTTATCCCAGGTTTTGGTAAATATTCATGATTTTGAGGCGGAAGGATAACGGGGTTATCAAGTAGGCGACGGTGATATGTACGGCAACTAGTTACATGTTTTTAATATGCTTCTTCAAGTTTGTGTCTCTCAAAAATTTTGGTGGCCAACCTCATACAAATTTTAGTGCAAAGACATGACCATTTATTCCTGTCTGTAGTGAAAAGCATTTAACACTACGGAAATTTGGGGAAAAGTTGGAGGTGTGCAAATAGGTCAGAATTTAACTAGTCAGCGTTGAAGTCAATGGGTAGATTAATGGTGGTCTGTCTCCATGTAGGTCAATAATAAGAGTTATCACCCGTTGACCAAAATGGCGATGTCCTTGGTAAACGTGTTGAGAAGAAATTTTCAAACATTTTGCACATTTGGTAATTCATTGTATCTTTATAGGCATAAATGTTCGTTAGAGATGAAAAGATGTGGTCGATTTTGTAGCAGCGCCCTAATTACGTATGATTGGGTGATTGTCTGCAAATTGATTTAAAAATAAAGGAGCCATCTCTTTTAATAATTATAAATATTAAAAAGTAGCTAATGCTAAGTCTTTTAACTCAATACAATATCATCCAAAATCTTAGACAATGAAAACACGAATTATTTGTCAATTTAAATCAATTGAATATTGATGTTGTGATCTTACCGGGAAAAGATGGGCTTCTGATATCCAATATTTAAGACAAAATAAAAAATTTACCATTGGTACACGATCGTGTACCATAATTGGTACACGAATCGTGTACCATTAGCATTGCAAACGGGTTTTCAAATACTACCAATGACTCAAAAATGACAGTGATACTGTAATTATGAACTATCTAGAATGAATAATCTGAAAAAATTTCCAAAAAATATTGAAAATTAAAAAAGTTATAGCGTTTTTAAGATGGCAAATTGGGGGCACAAAAAAACGGCTTTTTTCAAAAACGCAAAAAAACTGACCGAAGTCAATATCTCAGTAACTATACAAGATAGGCCTATGAAAATTGCACTAATTAAAGATCTCGATGTACTTAATAAAGCCTAATTGTCGCTATAATATTCTGGCATATACTTTTTGTGTTACAGAGGTTCAAAGTTGAGGTCCGTGCCAATTACGCACAAATCACAGCAAAAAAATTGACAAATTCCTGTATACTTAAATTGCAGCACTTTGACATTCATACAGTGGCTTATATTTAAATGAATATGCACAAACAAAGTGTTTTCAGTCGGTTCTGTTATTTATTTTTTGCATGACAACACCTTAAATCACAATTTTTGACCGATTGATGTCAAGGTCAAAGAGAAACAACTTTTTACATGTATGTAGGCCTATGCAATTGGGCATCTACTGGTCTAGAGATCATTGACAACTGGTCACTCACAGTCATAAAACAATTATAATTCATAAACAGGTTATACTGTAGATATTTTCAAAAATTATCATAAGTGTGTGGTAAAATGAGAAATATACATGTACATGTAAGCTTTTGGTGGATATGCCACTTTTTCCACACCAATTGTGTGTACATCAATTTGAGATTGTATGTTTCAGGAATGAAAATTAACAATTAAACTATGATTTATATAACAGCTATATTTTGGTGATCAACATCATTACAATTTCAAATAAAAACAGTTACATAGACATAATTAAAACATTTAAATATCTTAAAAGAGTCCAAATAACCCTAAACAATGAGTATCATGATCACTTCAATTGTCTGATAAATATGCAAAATGATAAAAACAAAATGTAGCCTACTCTGCTAAAAAATAAATTAAAAGGTAAACTTATAAAAGTAAGGTATGATCTACATGAAAGAGTATTTAAAATAAATCAAAATTGTAATACATATGTGTATTACAATATACTAGATTATAGTATTAGTGGTAGAAATATAGCTTTCTTGTTTAGATATTATCTCAAGGAAATAAAATATAAAAATTCTTCGTCAGTAAAAATGTCTGGGAATTTTCTTCTTCCAATTCAATAATCACAGTATGAGCTACACTGCTAAATTAAACAATTCTGAAATGAAAAAAAAATTGTTATAAATTATTTGAGGCCTAAGGCTAAGATACCTAGCATGCTAAGCTAACTGGCTTCAACAAAGGACAGTAATACTAATTTTTCAGCTGCATTTCATGAAAAAAATATCCAAGGTGGTCAACAACATTCACGATTTTTATCCTTTGTTAGTGAAATATCTGGCTAAAGTTTGGTAGGTACATGTAGCTTTAGTAACATTCAATATAAGAAAAACCCTGTCCAAATCTATCATTTGTTTTTTACACACTGAAGTCTGTGGCGTTTTCAATTGTGGTCTGAACCCTGATCAACCACGAATTACCTCCCTTTAACGCCACATGGTTCGATTTCTGACAATTTACGGATTCCTACGGGGGATACAGACTTAACAAATGGTCAAACTAAGTAGTTAATGAATTGGGCTTTCCAAATATACCCAAATCTTGAGCGTCGAGGCCTTTTTTCGAAAATTTCTATCAACTTCAAATTTTCAATTGATGAAAAATATGTGAAAATCTTACCTCAGTTTGTCCAAATCCTACTCGACAGCAAGTTCATTCATTTTTCTCGATAGTAAACATCGGGTGGTTAATGTTTGACACTGTGAAAATTCATGAGAAGGCGTAGCACGAAGTATACTTTTCTCGGTCAACTTTTTGTGGTGTCTGAAAACAGTACCGTCAGCGCCCCTAGCGGCGTTTGGCATCGCTAGTACCATATTGGCATAATGCGTTTCAGGCCCATTTTTAACGAGGTACCTGAAGAAAGAAACTACACAGTGATGCATATTCTTATCTGAAGAGCACAATAATGTAGACTGGAATAACCAGACGCTATGAATTGGCATGAGGTTGAGACTTCAGGCATATTTTGCCAAACATAACTGATTCCAATTTAGAGTAAAGACGGAAATAATTGAATATAAATCAGTTTATATACATTCATATTGCATTATTATATGCGTTGAGACCATATTTGGATCAATTTCTAGGTCCCAATTGTTAGCGACTTAGCTCTTTTAATTCTCTTTCACTGACTCATCAAGTATTAGTGAGTTGAGTCTTTGACATAACTCATTTACCATTATTTTTCATAATATTCGAAATTAATGACACGAATTAGAATTAGATATTGGTCCATTTCAATCAATATGATGTTATCTTGCCGTGAGCCAATATCCAATATTTCAATCTCCAGACATACATAATCATGATAATGAATTGACAGGAGGTATAGGCTACTTTTATTTCCGTATTGCCTTGCTCGTACTTGTACCAGTAAACTGAAGGTCACAAATTTCATTAAAATAACTAATAATACTGAGACAGTGTGAATACTGATTAAGATAAAGCGCATTATCATCTTGTACCAGTAAACTGACGGTTGCAAATTTCATTAAAATGACTAATAACACTAAGTGGATTATCATCGTAGTAATCCAATAAATTGCCCAGACAAAGTTCACTTCGCATATGCAGGTTACTCATCGAAAAATAGATGTAGATTCGCGCATGCACAGGGGTAATCTGTCCGACGAGAGCAATATGCACTCAACATATATATATATAATATAATCACAATAATGGTTGGAAGACTAGCCTACAAGAGTCGAGGATCGGAACGTGTAGCCTATGTGCTGTAGAATGGACTACTAAGAAAGCTCAAACTACTGATGTGGATATTCCAATAATTTTTTTTTTTTTATAAAAATTTGAATAAAAATCCAAAATTATGTTTTATGCATTTCAGAATTTAGAAGACAATCGTCACTTTATGTTAAGACAGCAGGCAATTTCCGTCTATATTCGTCTGCATCATCTCAACCCACACAAACAGGTAAATGAACAATGTGTTATTTCAAGCAGACTTCCTGCATGGCATGGAGCAATTACACAAAGTACATATACAATGTAATGGCGTTTATTAACTATAAGGTATCCCCCTCATCTCTTGACCTGCGTGTCTCAAGCTGTGTTTTATAGCGACAGGCATGCATAATACATCATAACTACATCATGTCAAAATCAGCGATAAACGCTTGATTAATTTACATGATAATATTTGTAGTTATGCTTAAGTTGTGTTGCTACATTGGGCTGATTTTTTTAAAAATTATTCATATAGTATAACATTTGTCATTATCTTAAAGTCGTTACAGATATTAATAGACAAAATGAGTTGGCAATGTGAAACTAGCAGATCAAATCATAGCTAAAATACAAGCCCATCAGATTTATCTCAACGTATTTAGCTATATTATGTTTACCATCTTACTTTTCTTCACTGACCAGACTGATGAAGACGTATATATGCCATGCAGTGTTACAAGGTGGAAATATTGCTGCCCAATCATCATCAGATTACAGCACTTTTTTACATTCATACCAATATCTTAAGATGGCTACATAGTAAATCTTGTTATTTTCATCCCATCTGATTGACTACTTTTCCTGGCCAGCACCATTGACAAAGGGAATTAAACCAGACTGGACCCCCCCCCCCCCCCCCGAAGCCAGAGGGATTAAACCATGGACCTCTCAAGCCAGATCAAGACACAATGAGGCACTTTGGTTTCCAGTCCACGTAAAATAACATTATGTCCAAGTGTTTAATGTGGCAAGGCTCATCGCTAGATTATTATTAATGACAGTATTGTGTCTTAGAGAAAAAGTGTAATTCTCTTTTCCCTAAAATTTTGACATAATGGCATCAATCCAACTTAACAAAATGATTTTCAGTAGAAATATAGTCTGGGTTAGTTATTTGGGTGACTGAATGGTTACCCGCGATCATAATTTCACAGTTCTGTCATTGAGTAAAGTGGTGTGGTTTCGATTCCCTGCTTGTTCGTGACAAGGAGTAGGGTCACCTGTCAAACCCGCTGAATTTTTCCTTTTTTTCCTCCCAAAAGATAAGCATTCCTATGTGCTAGAGAATTATTGAAATAAATTGAATCATATGTTAGTCCCGAAATGAACTGGACATTAAACCCCATTTGTCTTTCTCCAATAATATTGGTTTACAATTCCCAATTTTTGGACAAACCACTGTTCAATAATGTTTGTAGACTTTGCGAAGAGATAATTGCAATTACCTACAAATTCGACTGCTTGCTGGACGCTTTGTGTCCCCCACCTATCCTCCCCCCAAAACCGGAAAGTATATTTAACAGCACTGCATTGAGTTATAGACATATTTATTCAGGATTTTTTTCTTTATCTGAACTTGATTTGTTTTGTTTATTTTCAGTTGATGAAACCGAAACAGGCTGGGATGATTCTGTTCGGAATGCCAAGGCTTTACAACATGATGATTATTTTAATATAAAACATTTAGTGACAATTAAAGAGTTGTTTTCTGCTAATGTGCACCTGGGACATAAGTCTGGATGTCGCAATCCGTTTATGGCTCCATATATTTATGGTAATAGATTAGGACTGGATATCATCGACTTGGAACAAACAAAGACATTACTACAGGACGCTTTGAATTTTACAGCACACATAGCCTACCGTGGTGGCATAATTTTGTTTATAAGTCGAAATCGTCAAACACTTCCTCTGGTTGAAGAAACTGCAAGAGAATGTGGAGAATATGCCCACTGTCGGTATTGGAAGGGAGGAACTTTCACAAACGTCACCTCCCAATTTACACGATTACCTGAATTGTGTATTTTTATAAATTGTTTGAACAGTGTATTTGACACTCATATAGCTGTGGTTGATTCCGCCAAGTTAATGATACCTTCAGTCGGAGTTGTTGATACAAACTGTGACCCCAGGTTAATTAGTTATCCAGTACCTGGCAATGATGACACACCAGTTGCTGTCGAGTACTATTGTAGACTGTTCAAGGCAGCCATCATGGCTGGTAAACAAAAACACGTTGAAGATAGACATGCATAACGCTGTACAATATTTATACATGTTCTTTTGTGTATTATTTAAATAAAATGTAGAAGTAAAAGATTTGGAGTGGCAAAGGTATCTGAATTTGTTGAAGTCTGCAAATCCAATATCAAGATGTAAATAATTAGACCATTTTACATATCTAGAATAGAACTTTCTGTTTGGTTATGGTCGCCAAAAAAGTTTCTAGAGGTTATGTTTTGATGAATTCTTTATCAACTCTTTAGTAATTTAGCCCAAGTAGATTGAATTCAATGGTACCATTGTGGCTGCTTCATAGTCAAGCATTAAACCATATCACGTGTAATATTGAAATGATGCAATTACTTTAAGAAATGTTTATCACCTCCCTCTGCTGGGTGGGTCATTTTCAAATATAACTATAAAAGGAATCCACTATGGATTATCCATACCATGTTTTTAAGTAATTTAATTGTCTTTTATTTATATACTACCTTTCCTCAACCTGCTCATACACAGGAAATACATGTATGTACTTTGTACAAAAAAGTGCTAATAATAAGCATACCCTTTATTATGTAAAAACATGAAAATTTTGAGAAGTATATTTGTATTTATCAATAATCAAAGAGTGAGAATAAATTTATTGAACCCTTTGACTGTCTCGCATCTCACAGAAATAAGAATGTTTGTTGTCAGTATGGGGCACAACTATTATTTGATATATGAGAGAGAGATATGAGGTTTAACGCCCAATGGACACAACTAGGTCATTTCACTTGCAGATAGATGTCTTGAACAGTCCATTGAATGGAAACCACGCCATTTGACTAAACGACAGACCTTAGGCCAATAGACCACCCATGCATGCCCTGTCATTTGATATGCATATCCATAATAACATCTTTCTTTGTCAAGACACTTTTTGTAACACATCGGGCATCATTGAAAATTCTCTTGTGGTTTTGTCAGTGACTCTATTTGGACAACCAATATTGTATTGCAGTTTAATATGTTTGAAAGACAAAATATTTATCCACATGTACTTATTTATTTTGCCCAACAATTAATAGGTTACATTACATGTATTTACTTACTCATTAAAATCAGTTGTTACAAACTCATGTAGTACTACCTTATAATTCTACCAACAGTAGTGGGGGGTTGGGATGGCCTAGTGACCTAGAGTGCCGCAGTTCGACCTCTAGCTGGCCGATCACCTCCGGCTTATGGTTGTGGTTTCGAGCCCTGGTGTGGGCGTATGTGGCATGGAGATAGGGGCGCCTTCTCAACTTCGTGGGTTTCCTCCGGGCACTCCGGTTTCCTCCCACTGCTAAAGACCCCTTAGCGCAAGCGAATTATTGAAATAAAATTAAAAACCATATGTTAGTCCCGAAATGACCTACTTTGTGTTGAGTGGACGTTAAACCCCATTTCTCTCTCTCGCTCTACCAACAGTAAAATCAATTTCAAACAATTTTCTGACCTAACTGATCCTGCCTGTCTATACCATTTATTGTGAAGTTATTCCAGATAACAGTATGTTATATATGAAAAGTAGATACACTCAATCTTTCAAGAACCA
Source organism: Patella caerulea (assembly GCA_036850965.1). Classification (NCBI taxonomy): domain Eukaryota; kingdom Metazoa; phylum Mollusca; class Gastropoda; family Patellidae; genus Patella; species Patella caerulea. Next base: position 38,114,174 of record JAZGQO010000001.1, on the reverse strand, counting down.
GCGACTGCCAGGCAGGATACGCCCACATTTTGCAAGAGATGGATAGAGAACAAGCTAAAGGAAAAGAAATTTTTGGAACAATCAAGGGCCATAATTAAGAAAGCTACGATCTGATATGCGCTCATATCAACAGTACCAAAATCTTTGGGTTATAAAGATATATTTCAAGTTCCATCAAAATTGTGACTTCTCTAGAGTGTCCACAACCGGCAGTTTTAGTCCAATTTTCACGAAATTTGAACTCCAACAACCTTAAGGTGTAACAGTGATATATTCGAACGGTTTTAAAAATTGGATTATAATTGTGACCTCTAGAAGGACCACAAGCTAAAACATAATTTTTCGTACAATCAGGGGTCATAACTCAGGAAGTTGTAATCCGATATGCATGAATATCGACAGCAACCAAGATCTTTGGGGTATAAACATGCATTTAGAGTTTCATCTAAATCGGATTTAAATTGTGACCTCTACAGGGTCCACAACCTTGATATATCATATTTTTTACACCATTTGCGTAATAAAAGTGGTGGCCATTTTGTTCAGCAATTTTGGTCCGATGTTCATGAAATTTGAACCGAACATTCATTACAGTGTAAAGGTGATATAATCAAACTTTTTTTTAAATCGGGTAATAATTGTGGCCTCAAGACAGACCACAAGATAATAAAGGCGATTTTTCATACAAATCAGAGGCCATAATTCAGGAAGTTACAATCCGATATGCACAAATATCGACAGGAACCAAGGTTATAAACATGTATTTCAAGCTTCATAAAAATCGAATTAAAATTGTGATCTCTATAGGGTTCACAACCTTGATGTACCATATTTTTACACTATTCGCATACAAACAGTGGCCATTTTGTCCATCAATTTGGGTCTGATTTCAAGAATTTCGAAATCTCGACCTAGATTACCCTGTAACGGTGATATAATCAACCCTTTTTTAAATCAGGTAATAATTGTGACCTCCAGAGGCACCACAAGCTAATAAAGGCGATTTTTTATACAATCATAGGCCATAATTCAGGAAGTTACAATCCCATATGCGCAAATATGAATGGAACCAAGATCTTTAGGTTATAAACATGTATTTCAAGTTTCATCAAAATCGAATTAAAATTCTGACCTCTACAGGGTCCACAACCTTGATATACCATATTTTACCATATTGTGACCTCTCTAGGGTCCACAAGATAAAAACATCATTTTTCGTACAATTAGGAGCCAAAATCCATGAAGTTTTGATCCGATACATGCCAATATCAAAAGCAGCTAAGATCTTATGGGGATAAATCTATATCTCAAGTATCGTCAAAATCAGATAAGAATTGTGACCTGTAGAGAGTAAAAAAAAAAAAATTGTGGACGGATGGACAGGGGCAACGGCATAATACGTCAACATGAAAATGTGGCCGTATAAAAAGGCGATTTTTTTGTACAATCAGGGACCAAGAAGTTATGATCCGAAATGCACAAATATCAAAAGGAACCAAGATATTTGGTTTATAAACATGGATTTCATGTCTCATCAAAATCGGTTCAAAATTGTGACCTCTACAGTTTTCACAAGCTAAAAGCGTGATTTTTCGTACAGTCAGGGACCATAATCCATGAAGTTATAGTCTGATACTGAGCTCTTAGGGTGATAAAAATCTAAATTGAAATCAAATAAAAACAAACAAACAATTCTGGGCAGACCGGGGAGACGGCGATATAAGTCCACATGAAAATGTGGGCATATAAAAATATTGGATTTTCTGAGAAAAAAGTTAGGTTGCCAGGCAATACCCATATCAGCTAAATCGTATGAGTGATCGACAAAGGTTTTCACTTATTTATTCTTCAATCTGAACGGCAGACTCACCCTAGGTCATAAGGTCAAATCAACAAACAAAATGTCAACATTACAAGACATAATGTTACATTGTAAACAATAGCCTTCCTGCAGCCTTTAGGACTGTATATAATTCGTACAGCCATAACGTCTTATCGCTTCTTCCAATGATTTTTCACAATAATAACATCTACAACACTGTAAGATTTGACGTCGGTAGATTGGCACTTTTTTGTGCTTCGTCGTATCTATTTCAGATATACACAATCAATTCTGTTAATGTTTTTAGAGTGGGGATTGTTTAATACTTAATTTATTTCAGTTCTAAACAAAAATTTAAAAATTCAACGCAATTTTTAAAAAAAATAGCCAAATTCTGGCTAGGATTACTGAGGAAAATGGCCATTCATTGTATATGTGTGGAAAAAAAAGGCCAGCTACCATTTAATTTTCATACATTAGTTCTTTTGTAGGTGATTTGGGACGTTTACAAGACAATTTCATACAGATCAGATTATAAGGTTCTACAAACTAAAACGTAATAAACAGAAACTGATGAAATTCAATAGGATACTTCTTTTTACTAATGTAAATTTCATACAGATAGGATGTTAACAAAATGAAAAAAGGGTCATAACTCTAGTAGTAATAAACGGAAATTGCTGAAATTGAACTGGCTTTTGGCGGTAGAGTGTTCACAAGGTTCAATAAAGTGAAACAAGGATCATAACTCTTGATGTAATAAAAGGAAATTGATCAAATTCAATAGGTTTCTTCATTACTAAGTTTAAACACGCATATAAATTTCATACAGATCGGCAGATAACTTTTGATGTTTGAGCATTCACAAGGTGTAACAACGTGAAACCAGGGGTCTGTTTCACGAAATTTTAACTAAGATAATTCCAAATTTTAGTCATTTGATTAGTTATCTTTAGTTAAGATTTCGAGAAACAGGGCCCAGGACTATAACTCCAGAAGTAATACATGTAAATAGAAATTAAATACGCTTTTTCATCTCACTAATGTAAATAACATATATCAATTTTAAAAACAATTGAATGATTACTTTTGGCGTTAGAACGATCATAAGAAATTCTGGACTACGGATGGACAGACGAGCGGACGATTGCTATATACGTCCACATTTGTGTGGGCGTATAAAAATGGATGCCCACAGGACAAAAATGAAAGGGTGTCACTTTATGTAAACTTAAATGTAAACAGGAAGATATCTGAGCAAAAAATTATGATTTTCGATAGGGTTCTTCCTTGAGCAACCATAAAAGAAAATCTCACAAGAACTGTAGAAATTAATCCTGACCCAGCAGATGTAGGCAATGACAATCATATAAAAATGCTAATTGTAAATAATTTCATTAATTAATATTTAGATATGTATCTTCAAAGAAAAAAGAAAAATCGAACTAAAAAACACATAACCCACATTTTCGGATAACAAACATAACTTTATCAATAAATCATATCCATGACACTAAACCCTAGAGAATTAATATACAAAGACACAATAAAAACGCACCACTTTTGTAGATAGATATTCAAAAATCTCCAAACAACAGTACAAAACCTGACTAAAACTAAAGTTGAAACAAGAGGTGTTTTTTCCATCATCATAACATTTCGGTTTAAAATGATAGATGATTGTAATTCCTGTTTGAAAAGTACACTCTTATCTTACAATTCTGAATGTATTATCATCTGACCACAAAGACAACATGTGAGAATGAGGTTTAAAAAGTTAAAAGTTTGCATATAGACTCGAATATCGTCTGTGTTAATGTTACCACTCTCTAATTCAATCAGTTACAATAACCAATATTCTTTATTTGTGTCACATTCGGATTGTTCAAATCGTTGTTATAGATCAACCTTAAAATTAGTGGTGCATTTTCATTGCATTGCAGTTACCATGTCTCTGGATCAATCAATGTCTATATTAGTCGCAGAAGGAAGCACTTTTCAAATGAAGGCATGTATTGTCACAGTTTGGTTTGGTACTTTGTTTGGTTTGGTTCCATGAACATGTGTAACTCTCATCTGGAATCAATTTTATAACAGCCAAATTGTATTCTTTATATCATATACATGTATGTCTATGGACGGGTTTCGCTGCCAATATTAAATGCTCTGCAAAAATGTCTTTTCCATTGATTGCGTGTAAAAAGTACAATGTGCAAAGTCTTCATACCGGTAATGATAATGTCAAAATACCTCTTAGGCCAAGGTTAAATGTAAAATGTTAAATGCAAAGTGTCAAATGACAAATGTTTCATCGGAAAATGCTGTTTTTGACGTGTGTGCAATAGACATTTCCCTCATTACATTTGCACTCTGCCACTTCTCATTTACGCTTTGTATATATCATCTTACGCAGAGCATCATATATGTATGCAAATGTAGATATCACGTGACTTGTTAACATATATGGAAACAAAGCCGAGATCAATCTGGCATACAGTAATCCAGCACATGATAGCGTTCGGCATACTATAAAAAAAATAATTTACCTTGAAAAATATACACAATCAAATTTGGATGGTACTAAACTATATTAACATGATTACAGAGAGGGGGGTATGCAGTGTCAAAACCAGAGTCATAATACGATATCATGTTACATATACCAGTGAAAAGCACTATAGCCCACTCTTCCCTCTCTATAAGTAGTCTTCATGTATATTCATTATTTATTTGACACACTGATTAATTAGCCTGTACTAAAATCTAGAGAGAGGATGTGGGGCCCGTGGCAAGGGTTTAAAATGTCCAAATACGGGTCTCAATACATATTCCAGTTATGGAAAATATGTTTCTGTGGCTTTTGAATCCGCCAGTTATGTCCTTGCACATTCATAATTACTTACTTTAGAGAAAGAAAAATCCACTTTGTTTTGTTGAAAGAAATGTGTTGCTGTCCAACAGTAACCTAATTGCTAAATATAGACTGTACTTTCAATTTAACCAAGGTCCGTGTACATATTCCTTGTCAGTTGGAATTCAATGTAAGAGTAGGCCGTAGATTGATTGATAGATGCACATGCCCCTAATACGAGTAGGGGTGTGTGTGGATGGCCAATCGGTTAGCACGTACGCGCTGTATTATAAAGCCTGTCATTGAGTCAACTGGCGTGGTTTCGAATCCCTTGTATGTGACATGGAATAGGCTAGTCTGCCAGCCTCGTGGGTTCTCTCCGGGTCCCCCACTGCTAAAGACCCCAAGCGAATTATTTAAATAAAAAATTAAACGATATGTTAGTCCTGAAATGACTTAGTTTGTGTCGAGTGGACTTTAAACCCATTTCTCCCCCCCTCCTCTCTGTTAATACGATTGACGAGGTCAGGAGCAGGGCACTACAGATGATAGATAAGAAACCTCATCTCTCAACCCTCCATATATCTCAACATTTTTAGCTACGTTCTCAGCTACACAAATAATAGTTTTCTAGGGCCTGGTAGCTGATCTTGAAGCTGGGAATAGTGGGTGGAGCGGTTCAAGTCTAGAGCGCCGTCCACATTCACACCCCTCAATAAATGTCAGAATTACTGGCTATACACTGGGCGTCCCGGTCGAACATAGATCGTATTGCCTATATAGTTGTTCGCAAATCGTTATCTCGTCGGAAAGCAGTTTAATTCGAATTGACATAAAGTTTATGTAATATAATATGATGATTGTTATTGATTTTCTTATTAAATTTATGTGAACCTTGGGGGCAGTGGCTATATACGACACTGAACAACGTAAGAATTGAATCAATATTCATGCATTTGAGGTCATTCTAGTGAACAAGAGACCCAGTGACAGGAATCAGTGGGAAAGAATCTCAAAATCTGCCCCTGTAAATCCCACCTGCTTTGCAAGAGTTTTAAGAACATTTGTACCGTCTGACGCCCCAGGTTTTACAGCGCGTAAGTACTAATCCAACACCCCCACTCATATTAGGGAAAGGTGCATCAGTCGGTCACATTTTTGCTACCCCCCCCCCCCCCCGCCAAACAAAATCCTACTCTTACATTGAATTCCATCTGCCACGGAATCTTTTACCTGCACACCAATATGTACACGGGACCTCAGGTAAATTGAAAATACAGTCTATATTTAGCAATTAGGTTACTGTTGGGTTGCAACACATGTAGACTACTTAAAGAGAGGAAAAAGTAGGCTATATATTGTACATGAACGTGCTTTTCACTGGTATATATAACATGATATCGTATTATGACTTGGGTTTTGTCACGGTATACCCCTCTCTCCATAATCATGGTTATATAGTTAAGTACCATCCAAATTTGATTGTGTATTTTTCAAGGTAAATAATTTTTATAGAAAGCTATCGTTAGCTGGATTACTGTGTGTCAGATTGATCTCGGCCTCGTTTCCTTATAGGTTAATAGTCATGTGATATCTACATTTGCATACCATATGATGATGCTCTGCATAAGATGATATACAAAGCGTAAACGACAAATGAGAAGTGGCAGAGCTCAAATGTAATGGGGGAAATGTAATGAAACTTTTGCCATTTGACACATTGCATTTAACGTTTTACATTTAACTTTGGTCTTGACATTATCATTACCGGTATTAAGACTAAGTACATTGTACTTTTTACATGTAATCAATAAAAAGAAATTTTAGCAGAGCATTTAATATTGGCAGGGATACCCTTCCATATATGTCTACCATGAGGAAGCGCAAAACAAAAACAACGTATCAACACAGGTTATACCATCATACATGTATCTATACATAATACATTAAAATTTAAGTACAATAATCATGGTCTTCATATTACATGTATCAGATGTTGGCAAAACTAACACTTTGCATAAAAACTTAAAGGATTTGGTGCCAGGTATTATTACATACGTGATAGAACTGATTATATACATTCGAAATATAATTTTAACACAGAGATCATTCAAACACTGGCATGAACGGGAAGTGACGTCAAACATGACAAACACGAGTTATCCTTCTATATAACTGACTGAACTAACGAGCGATAATAAACACACAGGCGAATTTCATTTCAGTGATAATTCCGTTTAAGACAATGAGCAGATATCTCACTATTCAAAAATAAAATTTTCGGTAATGAAACATTTATAATACACTAAAATCTGATTAAGAGTAATAACCTATTAAGTAATTATCAGAAAATCATTAGGATTTGTTGGGTTTTTATAAAGTTCTTCTCCATGCTAACGTTGAGAATACAGAACATTTAATATCATGCATTTAGCTGTTCAGTTATCAAAATTCATTGAAAATCTGTGTATCAATCTGAAGTCAATCGGATGATAATTTTGGCCTCTAGAGCATTACAAGATGTTTCAAAGTGATTGACGACAATATACGACAATATTTCAATGTGGGCGTATAAAAACATGGCAATGCACAGACTTTTTCTAATTTGTTATCTTTTATCTACTGACAGCCAATTCGTTTTGTGAATTGTCAGATATCCTCTCTTATAATAACTTTTCATCATCAACGAAATTATCAGTGAAATAATATTCGATCGGGTGTCTGTAATTGCTCATTACTTCAGTCAGTTACATATAAGGATAACTTGTGTTTGTCATGTTTGTCCGAAGTTTGTCGTCACTTCTCGTTCATTCCACTGTTCATTACACATCTCCCGTAGCAATGATCTCTGTGTTAAAATTATATTTGGAATGTATTTAACCAGTTCTATCACATATGTAATAATACCTGGCACCAATATTGTCCTTTAAGAAATATATTTTAAATATTTCACTGCTTTTTTCTTTCTGCATTATACAATTGAAAAAGATTTTGGGAGACATAAAATCTATATTCTATGAGTATGATTTGGAATAACAGAGCAGTTTCAAATTCAATCTCAATCACTTAAATTTCTAAGAACAGCAGTTAAAAAAACACACGCCTGGTAGTGACTGGAACCAGTGTTCATTAAAACCAGATTTCCTTCCAGTTAAAGGGGACAATTTTGGAGAAGGGGCCAGAAAATTACATCACCTAAGTGTTATTTACTCCATTTGGCCTTAATGTAGTTGTGGTGTATGGGGATGAAGGTCATAGTGTCTTAGTCTTAAGTTTATTTAAAATGTTCAAGTCTTGGAGGAATAAGGACATATTTGGTGGTTTCTCCACCTTTACTTCTAACATATTGAAACAGTTCTTCAGCACTTCGTTGACGACTGATAACAAGATACCGTTCTTCACCAGTTCCATAACTTTTGCTTTTCAGCTGAAATTTCCGACAAGCATTGTGAATAACTTTTCGTTCATCGTTAGAAAAGTCAGACGCAAAAGCCATATCGGTGTCTACGTATGAAAAATAGTAATCCTTCACGATTTTATACATCACCGATTCAAATTTTTTCATAGAAGAATTTGAATTAAGCGCACCGAGTCCTGATCGATGAATAACTTGTTTCACTAATACTGGATCCTCACGACCTTGTTCATTTTTACCAATTCCTTTACCAGTCCATCCCATTTTACGCATTAGTTTGCTACCAATGTTTGAATCAGTGAGTTTTTTACCGTGTTCAGATTCCTCTATAGTGTTGTCTTTATTTTCACCCATGAGGGCATCTTTTGACATCCGATCATTATCACAATCAGTCTGACCTTTGAATCGTATTGTCCAAAAAATATCACGGAGTTTCTCAAGGGCTAGGCGAGAAGCTTCCTGCTCAGCTTGCTTTGATAAATTGGACACACCTTCGGCAACAGGAAAGTATTTAATTGACAATGTACACCTTATGTTCCCCTCTTCCGTGATTCTGTTCTCATAGACGAGGGGAAATTTTTGAAAATCACACGTTTGACGCAAACAAGAGGCAGGAAAGTCAAAGCTATCTGGTCCAAGTTCCCTTAAATAAAACGGCTTAAGGTTTCGAAAGAGTTTTTTCAAATGACCAAGATCCCTTAGCACTGGTACTAAATTTATAGGATTGATTTCTTTAGAGGCAGGTGCATGAAGAGAATTATTACTGGCAGGTTTTGTTCCAGTAACTTCAGGTTTGCCACTTCCTGATGCCATAGACTCATCAGAAGAAACAAAGGTTAATCGATCTGGATGAGTTCCAGATAGTTTTATATTAGGTTTTAAAAGTTTTTCATGTGCATCTGCATGTGCATTTGTTCGTGCCAATTTTTTGTTTTTACCGTGACCCTTTCCTACCAAAATATTGTCCAAATAAACACAGCTTTCGAATCCATCAGAACAAACCTCTGTTTCTGATTTTACAACAAACTTACATTTTTGGGCTGCCTCATAAATTTGACTGATAACATTCATATCTGGTTTATTCAATAGTTTTCTTAAATTATCTGGAATATTTGTAAACTTTTTTTCTAATTCATCTTTGGCTATACGACCCTGCATTTTATCATGAAGAGAATTATATTCATCCCCATCTTTTCCAAACTTTTCTGTCACTTCACTGTTACCTTCCTCACTTTTTTTGGAATAATCCAAACTCTGATAGTTCTCTCCAGCTTTTACAAAGTTGATCATACCTTTGTTAACATTTTTCTTTGACTTGTCAGCCATTGAACCAGTTTGTTTTATCTTAGATTCAGGTCCTCCTGTCTCCAAAGATTTAACAAATGGTATTTCGTACTTGGACTTCAATCGATCTTTTTGGTCTGTGATAACACCGGATAAGGGTAATCTTAAAGTTTTCAAGAGTACCATAACTTCATCAGGATAACGACATCCATAAATTTCATTGTTTATGAAACAGCGAGAAAGGCAAATTAAACGTTCTAATGTATAGGAATTAACATGTGCTGCCAGGAAACTTCGGCGGATACTCCACTCTGCCCCACTTTCATATTCATCACGTAGAGTATCAATGTCAACAGTTTCTGATTTTTTAATCTCCATGATGACGTCAATTTTTTTCTTCTTAACAGGTGGCAATTCATCAGTAGTGTCGGTCTCCGTGTTTTTCTTCTCTTTTGAAATTTGTCTTTCATTGTTCACTTTAGAAGATGGAGGTACTGGGTCCTCAACTTTGATTTCTTTTATTTCATCAGGATGCAGCCACACACCCTCTGGGAAAGATGCTATAACTTTATCTGTTGAATTAGGTCCAGCAGCCCAATAACCAAAATCATCATTTGATTCCACATTTGTATCTTTTGTCTTTCTCTTCGGCATATTTATATCTAACTTAAGGCTGTTGTCAGCTTGTTACATACGGTAGTACAAAAGGGCCTTGTTGATTATGTATTGCCAATAATGTTACTTTCATACAATACCAGTATTTAAAACTGTTTGGCCTTGTTCTTGCTTGAAAGTACAAATTGTGATGTGTGGGAAAAGTTTATTGATGGTGACACACAATCGTCCGAACACATGATGAAGTTGAAGTTTGTATAGACTGCTACACCAAAGACTTTGTACTTAAGGGCGGTTTTTTTTAGTGTGACTTAGGCTATTTTAGTATTTATATTAGGCCTATTATTATTATTAATATTATATAGGCAAAACAAGGCTATAATTATAGACTTCTCAAAATACAGCTCTTCGCGTCTTCGGTAGGATCTTTGCAATTCGATATTTTAACTCCAAGAGACTGCAATCGTCCTATTGTTCGAAAACACATCCATATTCCGACGGGAATTATATCATATGTAATCACTTCAAAACGTGTTCATAATTATTATATGAAAGCATTCAACAGCTGAAAAACAAGAATTCTGGAATAGACGTCCATGCTGGTTTTCAAAATTTTGCACCGTAAATAGGAGATAAAACGAAATAGTGTAATAAGGATCGCTTATTATAAATAAACGAAACGATACACACATTGGGAATCCGAATCACCAGAAACACAACTATCGTCTATCAGTATTCGTCAATCGTTTGAAAGAAGAATAGATTTTATCTTTTTAAAAAAAACGTTATAGGAAGAAATTGATATAAGGCTTGATAGTTAGAAATCAGTTGCTGTGTGGGTAAATTTCCCGAAGTACTGTCTCTCTGTCTGTAGGTCTACTACTGGTACTACATACTACTACTACTAGTACGTACTACGGTACTACTATTAATTATAATATAGACTCGAAGGGCCCCCACTTGCCTATGTCAATGTGTCATGGCACCTGACCTCAGGGCAAAATTTTGAACCGCACCAATGTCATCCCTCTCAGTGAATAGCGGCCTTACGACTGTTTACTGCTGATAATGTCCTGTACGTGGCATATTCCTGTCTGTACTAACACGCACATGGGCGTGGATTTCGTCTCGGGGGGGGGGGGGGGGGGTGCGACCCACCCCCTTTAGAATCGGAATGGGGGGGGGATAGGCCTCTGTCCCCAGGTAATTTTGATCTCCAGGACAGATTTCGAGGTGTATATTCACTTGAATGTCCCGTTCTAAAGGCTTAGATCTTGGCACAGTTACTGATCTTCACGATATCTTCCTCCATATAAATTGTAGGAATTAAGTAAGTCAGTTTTTTCAGCTCTCATTGAAATAACACTGGCACAGTAAGCTTTTCGTAATTATTTCTTTTGTTTAGTAATGAAAGATTCCAGGGTTCGTCGCCCCCTCCCCAATTTTTTTTTACAAATCCACACCCGCTTGAACCATGGCACGCTAACCATGGGAGGACTCACGTTCTTTCCTGGTGTTTGTTGAGAAAATTCCCCAGGAATTTCTGCCATGGTTTCCCCTTGTCAGTGCTAGGCTACGCAGGATGGATGGCCTGAGGAACAGTAGTCATTTGGATGTGACAAAAACAGGCCCTGAAAACATTGGCGTGCATGTAATTTGAAATAAAAGTAGGCCGTAGTGCATATCACTGTCCAGGCAAAATGTTTGTCATAGTCTTAATTATTATGCAGTTGGTGCAGAACAGTAGGATGCTAAACCTCCATTTGACAAATTTCTTGTAAGTGACATTGTATTCCCCCCCCCACCCCGCCCCAAAGAAAAATAAAATATAATCCTGTGTTTACCACTATTTGTTTGAACAACATCCAGTCTATTTCACTTTTGCAGTTTGTTTCAAAAGGCTCATATTATGCCCACATAGAAATATAGTTGTATATTGTCATTGCCTCCCATCTTGTGAACACTCTTCGGAGCAGAACAGTACCTAGGATGTTAAACTCCATTTCATTACATTAGTGAATAATTTACAGAATACATTTATGATCCGATTGTTTAGAAATTTGTTTACATTGGGGAGACAATAGGAGAATAAAACTGCTTAAATTTGTGTTCAAGGGACTATCCCGATTTGAATAGAGGCTCAAAAATAAAAGTGTGAGTGCATATGAAATTTAAGTGCTAAAATATAGAGGAATGGTGTATGTGCCCTGTCTCAAAATTTCAGCTCAAAATATTGAGTTGTACGGACGTGAACTTCAAAACTGCTTATCCGGATTGTATCCTACGGTGTTTGGATAAAACCAAGCTTTCATATATAAAAATAATGTGTAGATGAAATTTCCTTTTCGTTATCAAGTACAGCACATGGGTCATTCATTGTATAGGTCACTAAAGGATGGAAATTGATTATCAATTCATCTAACGAAAAAATTCACCCAAAATCTTAAAAGGATTACATATCCAGATAAGCAGTTTTGACCTTCATGTCCATACGACTCAATAATTATATTGAGCTGAAATTATGATACAAGATATTCAGACTGATTTTTATACGCCCACATTTTTATGTGGACGTATATTGTCGTCGCCCCTGTCCGTCCGGACGTCCGTCCGTCCGTCCGTCCGTCTGTCCGTCCGTCCGTCCGTCCACAATTTGTTTGTGGACCCTCTACAGGTCACAATTCTTATCCGATTTTGACGAAACTTGAAATATAGGTTTATCCCCAAAAGATCTCGGCTGCTTTCGATATTGGCATGTATCGGATGAAAACTTCATGGATTATGGCCCCTGATTGTACGAAAAATCACGTTTTTAGCTTGTGGACCCTATAGAGGTCACAATTTTGAACCGATTTTGATGAAACTTGACATGCATGTTTAAAACCCAAAGATCTTGGTTCCTTTCGATATTTGCGCCTATCGGAATGTAATTTCCTGAATTATGGCCCCTGATTGTCCGAAAAATCACCCTTTTTAGCTTGTGGTCCCTCTGGAGGTCACAATTATTATCCGATTTTAAAAACCGTTTGATTATATCACCGTTACACCCTAAGGAAGGTTGAGTTCCAATTTCGGGAAAATCGGAACAAAATTGCCATACAAAATGGCCGCCGTTTGTACGCGAATACTGTTAAAAAATGGTATATCAAGGTTGTGGACCCTGTAGAAGTCACATTTTTTATTCGATTTTGATAAAACTTAAAATTCATAGTTATAACCCAAAGATCTTGGTTCCTTTCGATATTTGCGCATATCGGAATGTAACTTCCTGAATTATGGCCCCTAATTATACGCAAAATCGCCTTATTTCAGTTTGTGGTACCTCTGGTGGTAACAATTATTATCCGATTTAATAAAACGGTTGATTATATTACCGTTACACCGTAAGGAAGGTTGAGTTCGAATTTCGGGAAAATCGGACCAAAATTGCCATACAAAATGGCCGCCGTTTGTACGCGAATACTGTTAAGAAATTGTATATCATGGTTGTGGACCCTATAGAGGTCACAATTTTAATTCGATTTTGATGAAACTTGAAATGCATGGTTATAACCCAAAGATCTTGGTTCCGTTCGATATTTGCGCATATCAGATCGTAACTTCCTCAATTATGGCCCCTGATTGTCCGAAAAATCGACTATGGTCCCTCTGGAGGTCACAATTATTATCCGATTTGAAAAAACGTTTGACTCTATCACCGTTACACCCTACGGAAGGTTGAGTTTGAATTTCGAGAAAATTGGACCATAATTGCCAGAAAAAATGGACGCCGTTTGTACGCGAACAGTGTAAAAATATGGTATGTCAAAGTTGTGGACCCTGTAGAGGTGACAATTTTAATTCGATTTTGATGAAACCTGAAATGCTTGTTTATAACCTAAAGATCTTTATTCTTTTCGATATTTGCGCATATCAAATTGTAACTTAATGAATTATGGCCTTTGATTGTAGGAAAAATCACTTTCGGTATTGCTTGTTCTCTGTCTATCTCTCGAACAATTATTATCTGATTTTAAAAAAAACTCTGATTATATTACTGTTGCACCGTAAGGAAGGTTGAGTTCGAATTTCGTGAAAATCGTACCAAAATTGCCGGACGAAATGGTCACCGTTTGTACGCGAATAGTGTAAAAATATGGTATATCATGGTTGTGGACTCCTACAGGTCACAATTCTTATCCGATTTTGACGAAAAGTAACATTTCTAGGTTGTGTACCATCAAACCATAATCATTGTCGGCTTCGAATTTCATGAATATCAGACTGGAACTGACCAACAAAATGGCTGCTCCCAATACAGTATGAAATACAGGACTTAATGATGTAGGAAAAATCACTTTCGGTATTGCTTGTTCTCTATCCATCTCTCAAAAATGTGGGCGTATCCTGCCTGGCAGTGCCAGCCTATCTTTGAGACTCAAATCGGGATAGTCCCTTTAACACAATTTTGGTTAACCCCTTCTAGAGTTATGGCTCTTGTTTCATCTTGTAGAACCTTTTGAATGTTCTAATGACAAAAGTTATCAGTAATAAATTTATATGCATTATTTGAATTAGTACAACAAGGAAGCCTATCAAATTTCAACAATTTCCGATAATTACTTCTGGAGCTGTGGTTTGTTTCGCCTTGATCGAAGAACCATGTGAATAACAAAATTCATATTCTGATATATACGAAAGTTATGAGCATTATTCAAATTTGTACAACATGAAGCCTACTAAATTTCAACACTTTCTGTTTATCACTTCTAGAGTTATCGCGCCCCTGTTCACTATGTAGAGTATTAAATTTATATGCAATAAATCTTTAATCTAGTGTAAATCATTGGTAACATATAATTTCGAGACCCTATCGATATCTAGCGTTTCACAGCCTTCATTTCTGGAGTTACTTCTCCCACCCTTTCAAGAAAACTTTTTGAACCGTGTTAACACATTTATTTTAATTTAGTATGAACGAACCGTATTAGTATTCAACATTTTCTAAAAAACCTTGTGAATGGGTTAGAATTTTGCATCACTGACATGGGGATACCAAGGTGGAAAACCCCAAGGAACTTGCTCGTACTGTGCCATCCATGTTTTGAAATTAGTATACTAAAATTTTTATTTGCTGTAATATGGCTAGTTCAACAAGACAGCTTAAGATTTTAGCTCTTTTCTAAAACACACTATCTACAAAGACAAATTTCAAGGTAGTTTCAGAAAGCGCTGCTAAATTAAACAAGGAAATGGATTGTTAACCTTGATGTGTCAACATTAAAAAATTGAGCTGAAATGAAATGAAATAGGGTTTAACGTCCTAACCGGCCGACTTGGAAATGAAGAAAGGCGTAGCCATACAGTGTGCTATGAGGGAAATTTTGCCCAGACACCAGCTTTACTGCCTAATCTTGCATTGAATTCCAACTGCCCAGGGATATTTTACATGCACATAAATGTGTACATGGAATTTCTTTTTTTGTCGCATCTAGCCAGGCAATTTGTCCTACACCACTGACAAGGCGGGGGGGGACCACAACAGAAAATCCTAATGAACTTCATCGGCCAGCGCACGAATAGAACACAGGACTCCAAGCTAGGTTAGTGAGCTAACATCATACTTACTGAGCCGCTGTGGTTCCTTCAAAACTTGAGCTACAAATGCAAACATCAGAGCACTTTCACAAAATTTGATGTTGAGGTCCGCCATCAGAGTTTATGCATATTAGGAGGATATTTGCTTTATGGTATAACATTTAATTAAAATTATATATAGGGAAGTTGGCTTTCATAAAGATAGGATGCTAGGCAACGAAACATATGCCCACAGCAGCTAAATCGTCAGGGCAGTCAACAAGAGTTGTCACATATTTTTACTTTTTTCGTTAATGAAACATTAAAATATGATTAAGAGTAACATCTCATTAAGTTATTATCTGAAAATCATTAAAATACGAACGTTTAGTATACAAAACATTTAATATCATGGATTTGGCTGTTCAGTTATCAAAATTTATTGAAAATCAATACACTTGTTCGTCTCAAGACCTTAAACTCTGTGTATCAATCTGAAGTTAATCGGATGATAAGTTTAGCCTCTAGAGCATCACCAGATTTTTCAAAGTGATCAAGGGAGATAACTTTGACAGTTATTATCGGAAATGGCTGAAAATCAATAGGCTACTTAGTCTCATGACCTTAAACACTGTGTATAAGCACTGCCTCTAAAGCGTCCTCAAGATTTTTCAAAATGATCAAGGGCAATAACTCTGGTAGTAATTACCAGAGTTTGCTGAAAATCAAACGGCTTCTTCGTCTAATGACCTCGGATATTAACTTTGGCCTCTAGAGCGAGCGTCCACAAGATGTTTTGAAGTGACCATGGGTCAGAAATCACTGAAAATCAATAGGCTGCTTCGTCTCATGACCTTAAACACTGTGTATAAATTTAAACTCAATTGTATATTAACTTTGGCCTATAGAGTGTCCACAAGATTTTTTGAAGTAATCAAGGGCCATAACTAAATCGCTGAAAAACAATAGGCTTCTTTTCAGACTTGCCCACCAGCAATAATGTTACCCCCCCCCCCCAAATATTTTGCCAACAATGATATTTAAGGAGTGTTCTTAGCCGGCCACATCCTCAGCCCCTACAAAAAATTCAGTAGCCCCCCCCCCCCCAATTTTATGAGCTGCTGGCTACAGGCTTAGTTCCATGTGTGCTATCTTTATTGCTTTTTGACAACAAAAAAAGGAACAAATACACATGCATTTTAAAATTATCCAAATTTATTTGAGTATTAAATAGTGAATTTATTTGAATTTTATTCTGAAATATGTACCAGTATTAAGCATCTATACATCTAGCAGGCTTTGTTAATAACACCTGTAAACATGGCTATACTTTCTTCATTTTCAAAGAAAAATTTTGAATTTTAACACATTTTAAATCATTTTGAGTATTTAAAAACTATATCACATTTCTTGTTTATCAAAATTCTTAACTCAATCATTAAATATATCATATATACATCAACAAAATCATCAACAATCAAAACAAGTTAATTTATTACACATAATAATAGATAATAATAGATTACATAATATTTAAATCACAAAATACAACAAAATAAATAATGTATATATTTAAAAACAAGCGGTTGTGATGCAAGATATGCCCATATTTTGCAAGAGATTGACATAGAACAAGTTTAAAAAAGAATCTGGGGTCATAATACAGGAAGTTTTACAAAATTCAAACTCAACCATCAGTATACATAGAGTGTAACAGTGACATTTTAGGACATAAACATTTATTTTCAAGGAGAAACGGTGATAAATTTAAAGGTTTTTATAAAAATTGTGAACTCTAGAGGGTCCACAAGCTAAAAACGTAGCATCCGACACAAGCGAATATCGAAAGAAAACAATATCTTTGGGATATAATTATAAACATATATTTCAAGTTTCAAGAGAATCAGATCAAAACTGTAACATCTTGAGGGTCCATAACCTTGGTATTACATACTTTTACACTATTTGCGTATGTGGAGTGGCAATATTGTCTAGCAGTTCCTATTATTGAAATGAACGAAGATCTTTTGGAGATGAACCGAATATTAAAAGTTTCGTCAAAATCGGATAAGAATTGTGACCTGTAGAGTGTCCACAAACAAATTGTTGGATGGACGGATGGGTGCAACAACAATATACGCCAACATTAAAATATACGAATAAAATCATACAATGGATTTTAGGCTAAGTGCCCAAGAAGTTATTAATAATCCTTAGTTTATCTTTAATTGCTTCGTATGTTTGTGACAGGTAGAACTGGGCATAACTAAAGACATGATATTTCATCATAATGTTTTTCACAGATTTGTAAAATACGACAATGAAATGTACCAGATGGTTTTCTATTTCCAGTGTCAAGTGAAATTTACCCTGTAAGAATAGTAAGATCACCATTTTAATAAATTATTCATCGCAGAATAATTATGTCTTTTAAGTTACCATTGTTGGGTGACGACCTATTCGACCAGCAGACGACAAAGCTCCTGCCTCCCATCTGCTTAAACCAACAGGAGCTGTGCTGACACCTTTTGGAACAGTTGAAGGAGGGAGTGGATAAAATGCTTGAATAGAATCTCGCTTTGCTTTAAGATGACCAACCCGCTGCTGTGCTTGAAATAATCTTTCGTTAGCTTCCTGAAGAAGCTGTGAGTTTAAAGTTTCTTTCATCATAGAGGATTCTCCTTGGCGCATTAACTGACGATGTTCAAGATATTTTTTTACTGTTTCTTGTTGTTCTAGTTCCTCCGTTCTGTGACCTTGGACAAAATCAAATTTGTTTGCTGATTTATCTTCTTGTCTGGCTTGGCGATCATGTTTCATCAAAGCATTCGATACAGATGTATGCTGGTTGTTGAACTCAGTGATAAATTCCTGAGCTTGTCTACGATTTCTTGACATGTCAGACGTTTTACTCATGAGATCTTGTCTTTTATCAATATAATTTAAACGATCAATTTCTCTATTTTCCAAGGTCTCTAATATTCTAGATTGATCTTGATCTTTGTGTTTTAGCGCTCGATTTCTTTTCTCTTGATGATAGAGATGGATTCTCTCCTTCGCTCGAACTTTCTCATCACGAACATTTAAAATATGTTCCATCTTAGCTGCTGCCTTTTCAGCTTTTTCCCGCTCTTTATATGCCTTCTGTACAGCAAACAGACAAGACATGGCCATTGATCCATGAACACGATTGAATATTCTTTGGTCATTATTTGGTAGTTTCTTTAAGTGAATTTTTGGTTTGGGAGTGTCCATCATGTTTCTGTGATGTTCTGCTTCTGCATCTCTGACAAGATTCCCTGCTTCCTTACGAGCTAAAATCATTTCTGTTGTGGCATCAATCATGGCTATTCTAGGCTTAAACCCACAAATACGATATCGTGTAATGGGAGCATCATCATCGATATCTGGTAGAAATGCATATTCTGGGACAGGACTAGGTGGTGTGGTGACGACTGGACCAAAAAAATGCTTAATGCTTTTGATTGGTTTACGTGATTTGTTTCTCTCCCTTTTCTCTCTTCTGCTCCTACGCGATTCTATTTGAGTCATTCTCTCCTCCATTTCTGACTGTCGTTGTAATTCCAAGGCTGAGATTTCATGTTGTAAAATCTGTGATGTCTCTTGGTGTAATTTAGCAAGATTAATGAAGATGTTTTTGGTTTGTCTTGGTGAGGAATCATTTGTAGCTGTACCTGGCATTGTTTGAACCATAGGTAGATATCCCATCTCCTCAGATCTCTGTTTGTTCATCGGAATAAGATTGGAGTCCGCATCACCAGTCTGTAATTAGATTTTTTCAAAATAAAATATTACTATTAGACAGCAGTGTTCTGTTTTGTTAATTTATGAAAAATATATCCACAAAGTTAATTACAGAGCGTCAACCAATGAGTCGGCCATTGCTGCATGTTTTATTTAACTCTTAACTGACCCACGTCGACTTTTGTCAACACCTATGACGTTACCGTTAAGTACCCACGGCGACTTTTGTCGACAAAACCAGTTAGCCGAATGCAACGTGCCTAGTGCGATGAGAGTTACATCCCTTGTAAACAGGCGGCCTTTTCTCATTTGTTTACTTCCTGTTTGACATTTTGACAGTTAAAAATCTTACTGTTTCTTCTTGAAAAATTATAATAAAACGGTGTCTAAGCCTATACGACAACCTTCTCCTTACGACGGATTACCATCCCTACAGTGATTCAGCTTTTATCGGTGGTGTAGACCTAGATATTTATAGTTTTGCGTTAGAATGTGATAGAAGCTAGACTAATCAACCAAAATTTTAATTACCGTACTTTTAAATATTAATAAGCTTAAATTAAAAGAGATTCATGATAAATGATTTTTAGTTCACAAAAGCCGAACAAAAAGAAATAACTATTAGATCTATATAGGCCTACATGTGCATGAAATGTCTAAATTAATTTTTTTTTTTTTTTTTTTTGGTGTAAAATTCATATTCATGCATTTTAGATTATTTCATCCATTTACATGAAGGGTTTATTTTCAGTTGTTATAGTTAATGATACGATTTTAAAATGCATACCTATATTTTAGCACTATTGACCATTATGACGTGGGTTTTTATGACGTTATGACGTCAAATCTCTGGGTCATTTAAGAGTTAATGGTATGTTCAGGTTTTTTTTTATATTTTTCTAACGACAGTAATTTTCAATGGTTTTTATTTCTCTGATGTTATTATATCGAAAAACCAAAATATCACCTAGCTCTAATATGATACTCACAAAATCACATTTTATGCATTCAAAAAGGGTCATATTCAGCCACAAAAAAATAAATGCAGCAATGTTCCGGTCGTGATAGATCGTAGACATTGATATCACATCGCAGAGGGAATTGCTTCTGTGACTTTGATGCGTTGTCCAGAGTGAAATTGTTGCTGGAGGCAGACATGATTATTTACTGCGGATAACGTGTCTGATGTTTCCAATGTCATAATTTATTCAAATTACTGATCTAGCCCGTGGATATCTTCTGTTTTGCTATAAATAGTATTTTTCTTTCTACTTCTATCTCCATTATTACATTACAAACGGTCGGACTGTTATGTATCCTCTGGGTCATTTTATATATGGAACAAGTATGCAAAGTCTTGATAAGATTGGCGCTGAAAGTGTGTATCTTAGAATACTCAACGCCTGTAATTGAAATGTTATAATGCTCAATTGCTCATAGACACCTACCCAGTCCTTCACGTTTATAAAATAGTGCGGGAGCCATACAAAGCTCCTGATACCCATACTCTGCGCAGTGTTGCGTTTGATCAGAGGTAATCCAACTACACACAGTTATTATGAGTGGATATTGTTGTTTTAAATTTTGATTTGTCAGTAGTCCGTCTACCAACCAATCAGTAGCTGCCAATATTGGACCAAATGTGTTTACATAACGTTACGTCATGACTCACGATTTTATTATGCCTAATTAACTCGTGCATAGCAGAATACTGCAGTAAAACTAATTGAGTGACAAACGAGGCTATCAAGTCGAATGAAATGTAAACAATACTGTTTGGAAATGAACATACTTTCACCGTTTTTAATACCTTAAATCACTGTCCACAGTTTTAGAGAAGACCCAGATTAAACGAAAGACTGTCATGTTGCTGTACTTAAGTGATAGCTTTCATTGAACAGAAAGAATAGACACACTCCCGCATAAGTTCAAGAAACAGACGCTATTCCAGCAATGGTCAGAGAGGGATTTCTCGGGCCATTGCTTTAGGAATATGCTGATACCTCGAATGTATGCAGTTTAAAAGTAATCAAAAACAGAAAGTACTTTATTAATCTCAATATTAAGGAGAGCTATTTTGCTAATTTGCAGGAGTCTTTCATAACTCCTGCGAAGGAAAGCCGACGTGCGTCGAGATGAGCAGGAGCAAAAGCTCACCTTAAACGTGAAGGACTGCCTACCTCTAGATTCTTTGGTACTCTTGGAGTGGCTTCCTCTTGTGATTCCGTTTCAAGCTTTGGTAGTTTTATGAGTGAGTTAAAATGTGGCATACTTTCATGTGCACTAGCCGCATGAGGAACTGTGATCGCACAACTAGGTGGATGAGGAATTCCATCCAAGGTATGTGAAGTGTGTTTCAAACCACGGTACTTAGATATCTGTCCCAATCTGAAAATAGAAGATACAAAAGGATTAGTACAGGATAATATTAAGAAACCATAAATGAAATTAATGTCTAGCTTTGCATGCATAGAGAAAATATACTTTGTGGAATTAAAAATTCTGTTGTGATCACTATAAACTAACAAAACAGTTATAAAAGCAAAACACATTATTTAAGCTTTATTTGTGGATCATCTAAAACCAATCACACTCAAATCATAATCCAAAAGATATGTGCAAGTAGTAATTAAACATATATTATGCAAGAGCTAAATCTGCCTAAATCTTTCTTTAGGCCCAAAATGTTATCTAAATTATTAAAAAGACATTACATTAATTAATTAACTTATCCAAACAATAATCAACAATCGATATTTACTTGATTAGAATCTGATCTGTTGCTCAATCGTTACAGCAGAAATACTGACAAGTAGTGCATACATGTACAATAATAAGCAATTGCATTATTTTATAAAATGTCAGTAATTTACTGTTAATCACCCTTTAACTGTAAATAAACATGCATAAAAAATTGGAAATACCCTCTTTGTATTCACTTGACATTTTGTAGTCAAAATTATTATTATTAGAAATTAAGCATAAATATATAGTATTTACTGACATGACGACTTGCTAAATATATTGGTCTATTGTTGTTGTTTATTTCAATTTTAGCATCCAATACATTAAGTATGATAATTATGGACAAGTTGATTTACTATAATCTATGCTATGCTTGTATCTACATGTATGCATCCAGCTTGATATATATAAAACGTACAATTCCATCTTAACCAATATATCAAATGAGCTAGCTCCTGAAAAAACGAAAACCTTTCAAATATGACCAAATTGTGAACGGTTTAACAGTGATATTCTAGATATCAAACGTCTCCGTAATAAAGCTGAGCATGTACAGCGTGAATTAAATCTAACTGTCCATAAGAATACATGTATGTTCAAAAGCCTTAAAGTCAAATTAAACCACATGTTTCAAGATGCTAAGAAAAAATTCTATTCCAACGAGATATTTGGAAAATCACTAACTCTCTGTTGAATCCTTCTCATGGTAAAACTACTGAACACTGATTCAGTAGAACAATTACCCGAAAGATCTTCTCACTATTTCAGTGATAAAATTCAGAAAGTCAAAGCAATACTACAGTAACCACTCGTTCATCAAAATCATTATTCAGCAGCTTTTGTCAGCATTCAAATGAAGAAGTGTCAAAAGTTATATTAAAGTCTGCATCCAAATCCTGTTTGCTGGATCCTGTATCAACTACATTTATTAAAACATGTTTGGACGACTTTTTACCAGTTATAACTAGTACATTATTAGTTCTGCTATTGACGAAAATACATTTTCAAATATATTTAAGCAGCGGTTGTTTTTCCATTAATTAAAAAGCCGAATCTGGACAGGAATGTCAACAAAAACCATCGGCCAGTATCGAACCTCAGCTTCTTGTCGAAAACATTATCCAGCAGATTATTGCTGCACAGCAAACGTAGTATGTCAGCGACAATAACTTAATGGAGGAATTTCAAAGTGCAGACAATTTCACAGCACCGAAACAGCACTTGTGCGTGTTCACAATGATGTTAAAATCTGTGTCTAGACAATCGTGAATGTGTTCTTCTGATCCTTCTCGACCTCTCCGCTGCTTTCAATACTGTAGACCACAATATTCTACTCAGACGATTAGATCTGAAATTTGGCATAACCAGCAATGCATTGAAACTATTAGAATCTTACATCAATGATAGGAACCAGGGTTTCTGTGAATGGCATATCATCTTCACAAAGATCCCTGACATATGGTGTTCCCCAAGGTTCCGTCCTCGGTTCTCTGCAATTTAGTTTATACACTAAACCACTGGGTGTTATCGTCAGAAAATATTATGGTCTATCATTCCACATATATGTGGATGATACCAGGGTTCTTAATCCATTTTGAAATGAACCGGCCACGGGCACCCTTAACGGATAGTCGTCTTTTGAACAACAAACATGTTGGTTTATGAATACTTTATATTCACGTAAATAATTGCATAACGTTACGGTATTTCATATATTATAATAATAACTTCTAATAAACAAAGCCTGTGTTGTTATTCCATACTAGTATTCATATATATCCATACATTATCGAAATTTACAGTCAAATTTTGGCAACTTGCATAATGCATAATCTACTTTTGCTTTCATCCAAACAAACGGAAGTTAGAGTTAATTTAGTAAAAAGAAAAACTACAAGCAAAAATACAAAAAAGTTCGTTTTTAATTATTTTATATGTAAACACTATTTGTAAGCACGTGTCAATAATAAAACAATGTAGCACAAATTATTTTCCGTGAATAGTCGGGGCTCAGAAATATAACGTACGGGCGAAAGGTCACGTGGCCATTTATTATTCAGATTAGTTTATTTTTAGTGTTACCGGTACTTGCAAAAAGTAGACTTTAATAACTTGTGAGACAAAACATTTTCTGTGAATTTTTATCAAACGAAAGACATTTGAAAGGAGCTAACTATTCGGATCTAAAATATCTTCTAGTCTTCAACTTCAGGTGACCTATATTGGACGTGGGAGTACAATGCCTACGTGCATGCTTGAAGATCAAGGTCAACACCACCATTATCTGCGGCTATTCTTTTACTGTACTTGGCATGAATTAACTCAACGAAGTTGATTATTTATGAAATGAGCCGAGAAGGATTAACACTGAAGGTATTCATTGCATTGATTGACTCTTTGATGGGTTAATTAATCGACGAGTAATAATTACCTCTTTGTAATCGGCCGAAAATAGATTGATATATGGCACCGTAGTGGCTTGTTGTTCATTGTTTTATCAATCAGCATGATAATTAACTCTTTGTAAATCGGTCGAAAGTAGATTGATATATGATACCATAGTGGCCGATTCACTGTTTTACGATTCGGCTAGATTAAAGATCAATCGGCTAAAGCCGATAAAAAACAGCCGATTAAGATCCCTGGATGATACCCAACTTTATATTTCATTCAAACCTGTAAATAATAACATTGATAGAACGAAGTTGAAGTTAAGAGAAATGTATTTTAGAAATGAAATACTGGATGACATAACTTTTTAAAACTCATTGACGAAAAACTGAATTCATAGTTATCGGTTCAAAAACGAATTTACCTATTGGTAATAAGCTATCTATGAATGTTGATAGCAGTTCAATCAATTCTGTACATACAGTTAGAAACATAGGTGCAATATTTGATTCTAATATGTCAGAAAGTCATGTCAATAATATTTGCAAATTAGTTTATCTAAATCTTCATAATATTAGTAAAATCAGGAAATATATAACCACAGATGCTACTAGAACACTAATCAGTTGCCTTGTCACTTCTCGCCTTGATAATTTTAATTCGCTTTTATATGGTTTGCCTTTAACACACATTAGTAAACTTCAAAAACTTCAGAATTGTGCTGCTAGAATGATAAAAGGAGCCTCTTTTAGCGATCACATTACTCCTATTCTTTTTAATTTGCACTGGCTGCCTGTCCATTACAGAATTCAGTACAAGATTTTACTATTAACTTTTAAATGTATCCATAATCTAGCGGCATCATATCTCTCTAGTCTGTTACACTTTTATACCCCATGTAGAAACTTACGGTCTGCAGCGGATTTATATCTTTTAGTGGAAAATAATGCCAATATGGTATCATATGGAGAAAAGGCTTCTTTTAGGCCTATGTTTATCTTTATTTGAATGTTTTTAATTTATGTTTGATGTACAGTTACATTTTAAAGCTGAACTCAGATTACAAAACTACAGAAATAATTGAATAAAAAAAAATACTGCCATACATAATCGCCATACTTGTTTCAATTTGCAGAACAAGTATGTACGGTGTACGAAAACAGAGGCAGGCCACGCCCACATCCAGTATACACTGTGTCAACCACACTGTCCACATCCGGCTAGCAATATTTCAACTACCAATTACCTACTGACTGGGCGGTTTTTCTCTATAAGTTTACTGAAAATATTATTGCTACACAATTATTATGTCTGATCAGGTACATATTATTTTACTAATTGTACGAAATAAGTAACCTACGGTATATTTTTGCTCTAAAAGTATGGGAAAAATTGTCTTACCCCAAACAAACAACAAATCTACCGACATCATCCAACCATGTTTATTCTTATTTCTTGAAAGGTTTTGCACAACAGGGTAGAAACACCAAATGATTTCTAGTATTATAAAGTTCAGTATTATCGTTCCAAAATATATCCAAAGCAGCAATAAAACAACTGTTCTCTCCATCGAAGAAGTATGTTTTCACTTCAAAATATTTTTCATCTTGTTGTTATTTATAACAATCAAGGGACATAGGTGGTTATGTCCCTTGATGTTATGTCAACAACATAGATTTGTTGTTGTTTGGAGTAGTTTTCTTTCATTTTTAGAGCAAAGGTACACCAGACTTTACTTATTTCTTCTAATTTGTAAAATAATATGTACCTGATCAGACATAATAATTGTGTAGCAATAATATTTTCAGTCAATTTATAGAGAAAAACCGCCCAGTCAGTAGCTGGTAATTGGTAGTTGAAATATTGCTAGCCAGATGTGGACAGTGTGGTTGCCAAAGTGTATACTGGATGTGGGCGTGGCCTGCCTCTGTTTTCGTATACCGTACAGCGGCCATACTTGTTCTGCAAATTGAAAACAAGTATGGCGATTATGTTTGGCAGTAATTTTTTCTTATTTGATTATTTCTGTAGTTTTGTAATCGGAGTTCAGCTTTAACCAACATATTATTTATAGGCTACTATTAAAGCACCCTTGAACATTTTATGAAAATGGCGCTATATAAATCCACGGTAATAATAATAATGATAATAATAATAATAAATAATAATAATAAAAACGAATTGTTGCAATTAAACATACATTATGCGGGAACTCATTATGCAAGAGCTAAATCTACCCTATTGCAGGTCTTTCATTGGGCCTGTAATGTTATCTAAACTATTGATTAGACATTTTGCTGAGTGAATTGAGATTATTGACGATAATTGATTGTGATTGCTAAAACGGTTAAAAAAACCGATTGCAAATACTTAATCTGGTGATGATTATTGAAACAATTCTGCTGGTCCCTCAGGTTGTGTGCAAAAGGAGGAGGGTTTAGATTAAGTGCAAGCAAAAGTTCTTTTGTTCTCTTGAAATTAACCAAAGTACAAAACGACTCACGTCAGGTACGAATGAACATCCAGGTTTTGAAACAGTTCACATTCATGCAGAAGATATAAGTTATGAAAGATAAATTACCTTAGTCTTGTGATGAATCCTCTTACATATCTTTGTATGATTAAAACTGGTGAAAAATGAGAAAGCAGAAAATTCATCTTGGCTTCTGTAATAAATAAGGCTTCCAACTCATCTTTGTATGTACTGTTCTGAAAATAACATTCAAAATACTTCAAAGACTATTCAAGTTTCCAGTTAACTTATTGTTCTTAAAATCAAAAGTGTAATAAATAATCCTTAAAATGGATGTATCACCAAATAGTGATACTGAATTTTACTTCTTTTTCAAATTTCATTTTTAAGAATATACAGAATTTATTTATTAAGCATTTAGACAATATAGCTAATATTAAGGTTATCAGTTGGTCTTTCCTTGCATTTAATGTCAATATTTTGATTTAAAGTAATTGCCTAAAAGCATGATTGGCTTTGACTGTTTTATAATCTTTGGATGCCAGTAGGCTTATTAAGAGAAACCTTGAGCAAAGATTTATACAGTTAACAATGCAGTCTGATCAATGCCAATCAAGTGTCAATGCTTTTTAATTGTTATGGCTTAAAGCTTATTAGATCCTATAAATTATATTTCACTACGAAACTCTCAACCAATGAAATTTATATATTTATTTAACTTCTTTTAATTTGATGTGTTACAATAATTTTATCTTTCATCTGATTTGTCAAAATTGTTCCTTTGTGTGTATATCAGTGCGGTATAATTATTAAAGTTGTGTGTTATCATGTAAATATCTAACGTGTATGTGTTCCGCAATCAATTAACAACTATACTGCAAGAAATATTAGTTCAGTTATCTCCACAACTTATAAATATTCCGGTGACGCAGACTTTAAAATTGAAATATACTGAAACTTTCGTCACAATAGTGCTAATACTTTATTATATGACTCTTACCATTGACTTTTTAAATTTCATATATTTTTTATTCAGTTTGATTACTGACTGAAAATCGTTTTAATTGAAATTTTGCATTCCTTAAAATCTTTTTTTTTTCTCATAATTATTGCAAGTGATATTTATGTATGTGACAAGAATGTATTATACATAAGGCGACAACAAAGGATTACATAAGTGACTTTAGCCTGTATAATCATATAACAACATAATTCACTCAAGATATTGTGATACAAAACTTTAAACAAATCTTTAATTAGAAGCATATATTTTTCTTTTTTAACTATTTATTAATAGTTTCATCAAGTATATTGTGTATATATATATATATCATGCGAGGACGCATGAATTTTTCAGGACGGGGGCATTTATCACCAAATAGTGATACTGAATTTTACTTCTTTTTCAAATTTCATTTTTAAGAATATACAGAATTTATTTATTAAGCATTTAGACAATATAGCTATAAATTTATGATAATTTAGTGTGCTTTTACCATAATCTATTGAAGATGTATTGATGGTGTTCTCTAGCAATAAACAAAAATGGGTAATATTGGTGGTGTTAACTAGTGTTAATCAGTAGATTTATAGATCATAATGGAAGCCAATCATGAATAAATTACAACAGCTGGCACATTTTTACCTTTTTTAATTGTGGACATAAATTTAATCTAAACTGTGGAGCCATGGCAGCAAATCTTGGTCCAAAAACTGCATCCTCAATTATTTCTTCATCTGAGATAATGTAATTATCAAGAGCTTTTAAGGTCCAGATGCTGTTTACGACATGGTGACGATAATTCTTCTTCAGATATAGTGGTGAATCATAGAGAGTGAGAATTGTTAATTTCGGACAGACACTCAGATCATGAAGTATATCAAATCTCGCTAATGGATTATCATGCAGAATTAAACTTCTGAGCTTTCTTAATCCAGACCAAAATGGCATCCCAGGCAGATAAGCCAGCTAAAAACAAATTAAAAGAATTATATTAAGTGGAATTTATAGGTAGGCCTACTGGCAATTTCAATGTAAGAAAAAGCATTTTGAGCTGAAAGGAAAAAAAACAATCTCATTTTATAAATAATGTCTAATGTTATATCAAAGAGCAAATCAATAAATTCGCAGGGTAGGCCTATCTGTTGATAAATGTGGGTTTATTGAACGTATGCAAGTCCAATACTAATTATCTCAAATTAAAATATTGAACTGATTAGATTTGCTAATGGGATCACATAACTTGTTTGCTAATCACGAAAATCATTTGCAACTATAACTTCAACTACCAGTATATTTATCTCTATCCAACTGGCCAAAGGGGAAAAAGAAATTTTGTATCTTGTTGTTACAGTATCACAGATTTCAAATGCAGTTACAAAGTACTGAGCTAAATTCTTTCAAGAGTTTGTCTCAATACCAAATAATTAACTCTTTATAATATAAAAAAACAAAACATCAGAGAGAGACCAACATTGTATGCTTCATTCATAAAATTCATTTACCAATGTTTGTTAATGTCCTTCACCTACCTGATTTCCATGAAGATCTAATTTAATGAGATGTCGACATGCACCTAACCCATCAATTTTTGTCAGGAAATTATTGTGAAGAATACAGATAGTAACATTCACACAATAACTAAGATCTCCAGGTTTACGTAAATGTAACCCAGTTAGTTTTATAAACTGTAATTTATTTAAGTCTTTACATTTTCTTTCTGTTTCACTATTATTAAGTATGAATTCTTTAGAAGGTATGACAAAGTAGCCTTGTTTTTCTGCCTGTCGTATAATTTCTTCATCTCTTTGCCTGTAATATCTCTCAAGTGATCTGATATTTTTCTGTCTACTGGCCTCCTGAAAGCCAGTTATCTTGTTCCAATCTGGTATGCTAACCATTTTTGTAAATTTATCTACAATAGTTTTAAAATTAAAAAAATATTAAGCTTATCATAATCCAGTACCGTAGATAAAAAAAAGGGAATATGTCATTATTCCACTTGTGCTGTTAAAGTTAATACGATGCATCTTGATAATTGTTCACAGGTTTTATAAAATATGTACATATATTCAATGAAGTACCAATTGGCATAAAAAAGTCTCATGCTGGCCGGTTGCAAAAGATATTTCAGGATTCACCTTTTATTGTCGCTTCAGTAATTAAAATTTCACTCTTAATTATCCTTGTCAAACATTATCCATGGCATAGGTTCACCAAAACTCTTAAATTGTTTGTTCCCTTTTTTGATCCCTATCAACAACTATATCGCAATATAAAACATTTCCGCGACATTGCCAAAATGATCGTCATCCTTTTGTTTTTTTGAAAATATTTACCTGGTTATGAATTGTGATACAAATCGTATTGTAGCACCTGAATTGCAATACGTATTGTATCGTGACTGCACTTATGCTCATCGAGGAATGCAGTCACAATTCAGTTACAGATTGATTTGATCTCCTAGCTGACTGAGTTATGTAAGTTTACTTCATTAAAAAGTCTAATATGATAAGCTAATTAAAGTAGCTAAGTCTCTAACTTTATATCATCCAAAGTCTTCGAAATTGAAAACCCAAATTATTTGTCAATTACTGGTAAAAGATGAGCTTCTGATATTCAGTATAAGACAAAATAAACATTTTACCATTGGTACATGAATCATTTACCAGTTTCAGTGCCATTTGTAACAAGGGACTTCGACTTCAATGAAATTGAAAATAGAAATGCCCCACAAAATCCTCTGATGGACATCACAAGGCTATCACGAGGCTAGACATCACAAGTGACAGCATATTTTTATCTAGAGAGCATGCACAATAAATACTATCGGTGTAGACAGTAACAAGGAATAACCAGATGCTAAAGATTGCCATTTAATTTATTTGATTGAGATCTCTGGAGTGTTTTCGCCAAACATAACTGATTTGAAATTAAAGTTACCACAGGAACAATTCAATGTAAATCAGGTTATTGATATTACATTATCGTTGCGACCAATTTGTGTCAATTTTTAGGTTCAAAATATTAATTAGCAATTTAGTAGGGGTATCAAGTCATGTGAATTTAGCGTGAAATTTGACTGTCAATGGCTGAAATATAGCCCACTTCAATCTACAATTCTAAATTACTATTTTAATTTTATCTAAATGTATTAGTATTACTATATATTAGCAATTTAATTTTATGTAAATGTATTACTATTAGCAATTATTGTATTATAATTTAGTCTAATATAAATCTTAATATCTGCAAGATTCAGACTAAAAAATTATCAAAATATAAGCGAAATTACTGTTTCTGTACGGTAGACGCTCGCAGGAAAATACCGCTCTGACTCTGATGTCACATGGTCGTGGATTTTCCATTCACTTCATGATGAATCTGCACCTTAGTTTCTTGGAGATTTTGATTAATATAGAACCCATGCTGAACCAATCAAACGATAGATAACATTATTTTTGTGATTATTATGTAGCGTGATACCCAGAGAAACGTCAATGGCAGTCGTAGAAAAACCGGATTTATCTGTTTTGCTAAATCTTAGCTGAATAAGCTTATAACTTGCACTCTTGCAGATATACTAATTTCAAGGTAGGCCTACTGATCGACTACTGAGTAGTACTAGCGATTCTGAAATTCTGACATCACGCATTGACTGGTACAACTGAACATCATCATCATAATGATAATCTAAATCATATATCAATGGGAATGATAATGATATATCATTATTATTATAATAAGTATAACGAACGTAAACGTCGATCTCGGATTTTGAAATTCAATAACCTTGGATCTAAAAATAAGAACATTTTGATGAAATAAAAAAAAAATTGCATAGCATTTTATGTATATTTTCACAAAATATTTTTTTAAAAAATTTCTGTCATTTGAATTTGAAACTTTGACCTGAAACCCCTGGCCCTGGCCCTAGTAGTCCCCTCTGCCTCGGGCTGGATTTAGCTCTTTAACTTTTAAGCCTAATTGATTAGAAACTATATGACAAGTAGGCCTAATTCCTTCATGACAGTAATTTACTGAGATAGAACATAGCATCCAAATGATGATTTGAAGTGTAAGAAATTATTCAAACCTTTCAATTACCAAAAAACAACTAAAAAGTAATTAATTCGTTTCTCAGGAGGCCATTTTGTAAACATTACTATGGAAACGGAAGCGGAAGTTCTCAAAGGGGGGTAACTCTGTACAGCACTCTGGAAAAATATAAACAAATTATGTCAGGAAGGTTGCCAAGTTCTGCATGGAAATCATTTCCAGTTTGTGTAAAAGAGCTGAGAATTGACATCACGTTAGCTTGTGGACAGTCCTTCAGGTCTGGTGAAGATGATTATGGCCTGTATCTTAAGTTCCATGCGCAGAAATCACGGCTAGAAATTCGACATTTTTTGCGAGAATCTAAATCTAAGTAGATAAGTCAAAGTACTCACAAAGTGGATTCTCATCATCGTAATATGCAATCTGCGCGAATCCTCCCAATCTTAAGGCGTTTTTATCGACCACGGATTAGCCAAAGTGATTTGCATTCAATCACATTTTCATCTTTAACGTCCATTTAATTCAAATTAGTTACCCTAATCAACGAATTTATCGACATCGATTTCCGAAGCGATTACATCAAATCGCCAAATCAGTTCAGGGTGCGATTTGATCGGGTGGTCACGTGTTTTTTTCAACTGTGTCCAGCCACAATAATTGTTTACAGCTAATCGGAGCATTTAACGAACTCGCCAAGGTACTTTGAAATCGACTAAATTGTCACATGACATCTCTTCTTAATTAAAATCAATTTGGCAACACCAAAGTACAACAATGAATGATAAAAATAAAACAATCAGATGGAATTTTTGGTAAAGACTTAAATAGTGTAAAAAGTAGGCCTTAATATCCAGGCCCAGCCAAAATAAACTGATACGACACCATGCCATTTCTTCATTACACAATTTGTAGTAGTCTTTTGTCAATCATGTAACTAGACACGTAAATTACAAAAGTTTTTATTCATTTGTCGATGATAGACAAACGGTACAATGATCATGTTACAACCAAAACTGAAATGGCTATAATAAAATAAATTCAGTACGACTCAGCCATCAATATTTTAAAAACTAAGTCTCTGTCAGCATGTGTATTAATAAAAATATAATTATAACGGTAAACGCTATTTAGAACTGGTTTATTGACCTAATTCCAACCAATATATGTCACATGTTATTGGAATTTGGCATTGAGATTTTGTCGGGAAAATATCCACTGTTACTCTCTCTGTGTATTCTGTGTTCTATCAGGGGATTATATTCAAAGATTTAAATTTACTTTACAGTTGGTCAGTGAATCCATCAATGTATGATCCAGGGATATTTTGATATCTTCAGGTACCTGGAATTTAGCTAGACGGAGCGTGGAAGATGCACGTTGATTGGCAAACCATGCCGAGATAGCCTTTATTTGCCACGTACTAAACATAATATTATGAATAATTAGCAAGCTTGTTTGTTTTTTTTACCTGATTATCAAAATCACGGTTAGGTGTGCTAATTACTCGGAGTCGGATTATGAACCACATATCCTATGGCTGATTCTCACATGACTAAATTATGAATGTCGTTCCTTATTTTACCAATTGTCTAGATTAAACATCATCGACAAAGTAGAGGCGATTAAGAACACCAACCCTGACTGACATCAATAGTTGGACTCGACAATAATATTCTCCAAGGTTTTTTATTTTTTTTTTAGAAAAAATTTACGCAAATCCTTGTAGATTCGAAGCTTAAGCTCTTGCATGAATCCTTGTGTAAATCAGATTCGGAGATTCATGTGAATTTCTAGCCCTGGAAATCTAACCTTCTATCCGTATCTATATTATAATTATGATATGCATGTATAGAACCATCTGATGCATGGTATTCACCTAGTTCAGCTCTAAATGTATGTCTCATTACACTCACCCTGTACGTTCAGGGACTGTACTATTAAGTCCTTGGCGAAAATAAAATTGCTTCCCAGTTAATTTTACTGGGCAAGTTTTTACTGCTAAGCAACCACGTGTCAGTCCCTGTGAACACCTGAACAAATGTAACTGTAACTGAACTTAGCTCGCTAGACCAACTTCATTGAAAGGGTAACACACAAGTTTATGAACTAGCCATGTAAGATAAATGAAATTTAGTTAAGGCTGGGTGGCCAAATTGTTAATGCATGCTTGTTGCATCTTAAAGTCTGTCATTCAGTCAAGTGGTATGGTTTCGATTCCTTTCTTGTACTTGACAAGGGTAGGGTGGCCTGTCTAACCTTATGGGTTTGCTCTTAGTTCCTCCAGTTGCCTCTCACTGCCAAAGACCCTAGCAAACTAATGAAATAAAATTGAATCGTATTATATTAGTCCTAAAATGACCTATTCTCTCTGTCTTTCCTGCTGAAAACCCTGTTAAAGGGATGAAGTATTTTATTCAATGACACAAAAACCTGCAACGGTTTAATTGCAGATCTTATTTTCAAACTGTTGCACCAATCCCTTGAGTCTATATTCACAAAATCTTTGTGAAAAAAATTGTCCATACCCTACAAATTTCGAATAGTACATGTTCACTGAACCTTTATTACATAATAATAATGCATTTATGGAGCTTAACCATCCGTATCATGAAGCATCAATTTTAAGTACACCACAAACAAATAACAAGCTAATAACTAGGGGGAAAAGTTTATTCACACAGTTACAACCTTAGCATGATGAAGATTTCATTTAAGAGACTGGAAAAATACTATAGAGTTAGACTGTGTGATTTGATTTTTGGGGGAAATATCAGTTGAACTTGAACCATTTTTAGGGTGATATTCCTTTTAGAGGTTCAACTTCCAAAAATATTGTAGTTTGCAAGGGATTTTAAAGCGCTAAAATAATTTATTATAGAGTCTTTAATGAATACATGTGCATAATGGGATTATTTGATTGTACTTTCCTTTATGCTGTATTTTACAGATGGAAAGAATTAAAACCGGGTGAATGGACTGGAGTTATTAAAGATGAAGTATGGAAATTCAAACAGACTTCTACAGAATTATTTTATCAAGTTTTTAGGCGTGGTACCATTATTGACAACAATATCAATACAAATCTTTCATTGAATGGGAACATTAAAACAATAGACGTAAAACCAGTTATTAAGAAAGAAATTTTAACCATTTCAACAGAAAAACTTAAGGGTTCTTCAAAAAAAAGAAAAAATACCACCACTTGTCCCCAACCACCTAAAAAACTCGTACTGGAATTAAAAACAGAACCTTTCATAGAAGACAAGGATATTCAAACAATACAAGATTATTTTCAGCTGAATATCAATTTAACACAACTTTATAAAAAATGGGCAGAAGCTGATTCAAATTTTGAAGAAATTTCTACAAATTTTCCAGGAATTAGAATTTTACATCAAGACCCAGTTGAAAATTTATTTTCTTTCATCTGCTCATCGAATAATCACATTTCGCGTATTACATCCATGGTCAATCATCTTTGTGTGAATTTTGGAGAGGAAATCTGTGAAGTAGATGGACAGATGTATTATCAGTTTCCTGCTATTTCTAAGTTAGCTGCTGATGATATAGAGCAGAAACTACGTGATTTGGGATTTGGTTATCGTGCTAAATATATTAATCAAACCTCTAAATATATAGCAAATAATCATACCAATGAATGGCTATATTCATTGAGAAGTTTACCTTATAAGGATGTCAAAAAAGCATTGATGAAGCTGTGTGGAGTAGGTGCAAAGGTGATTTATAAATGAATTAGGATTGAGTTTACATGTATATATTTGATCAGATCTAATGTGTTAATTTATCAAAGCCTTAGGATTGTGAATATGAAGCAGTAATACTTTAGATGATATTTTAATGCTTCAAGTTTGCTTATTAATATTAATGTCAGAATATTGATTTACAATCACCAATTAGGTATTTATAATCAATCTGCTTTTAAATTTGATACTTAAAATTGACTTACCATTATATGTATATTATTTTTTAAAAAGTATGACATTAACTGAAAACAATTTGTTGTGATGGGGTACACTACACAGCCTTAGTTTCATTCTATGTACTTTCTAATCAGAGACCATTTATTTTTATCAATTCTGAAAATTATTTATGGTGTATGTAGATTTGAATTTAAGGATTTTATTTGAAATCTGAAGAACCATATAATTAACATCTTATTTTGCAAACCCAGCAGCTATTCGAAAGGCTGAATGTAAGATTTTAATGGCCATCTTGCTAGTCCACCATGTCAGAAGCTTTGTAAAGAATCCGAACAAATGCTATGTAAAAGTTAAAGTTACGATCACATACCAATTTTTTTACAATGTTTTTATGTTTCAGGTAGCTGATTGTGTATGTTTGATGTCAATGGACCAGCCAGGTTCTATCCCTGTAGATACACATGTTTGGCAGATAGCAGCTGGTCATTATATGCCCAAGTTAAATGATTCCAAATCTCTTACTGATAAACTTTATGATGAAATTGGTACAGAAATTTCGTACTTTACCTCAACCTAATGTTTTTGCATTTTTATACGTCCACATTCATAATGTGAACGTATTATGCCGTCGCCCCTGTCTGTGTGTGTGTGTGTATGTATGTATGTATGGTTGTGGGTGTGTGTGTGTGTGTCTGTGGTTCGCCTACAGGGCGCAATTCTTCATGGATTTTCTTCAAACTTGGTATACTTATTCCTTATACTCCAAGGAAGATCCCTATTGTTTTTGGTGCATGCCCGACCCCCAGGGGCAGAGCCACGCCCATTTCTAGTATTTGTTTCTTTGTCGTCTACAGGCCACATTTCTTAACTTATAATCTTGAAACTTTGCATTCACATTCTTTGTACCCTAAGGAACATCCCTATAGTTTGGGGTGCATGCCCAACCCCCAGGGGCAGAGCCACGCCCATTTTCTTTTCGTGTGTCTTTGTGTCGCCTACAGGGGTCAATTCTTACTGGATTTTCTTCACTCTTGGTATACGTATTCCTTATACCCTAAGGAAGATATCTATTGTTTTTGGTGCATGCCCGACCCCCAGCGGCAGAGCCACGCCCATTTCTAGTATTTGTTTGTTTGTCGTCTACAGGCCACATTTCTTAACTTATAATTTTGAAACTTTGCATACACATTCTTTGTACCCTAAGGAACATCCCTATCGTTTGGGGTGCATGCTAAACCCCCAGGGTCAGAGCCACGCCCATTTTCTTTTCCTGTGTCTTTGTGTCGCCTACAGGGCGCAATTCTTACTGGATTTTCTTCAAACTTTGTATAATTACTCTTTATACTCTAAGGATGATACCTATCGTTTGGGGTGCATGACTGTGTATACTTACTCTTTACACCCTAAGGATGATCTGTATTGTTTTTTGGTGCATGCCCGACCCCCAATGGCAGAGCCACGCCCATTCCTTGTAGTTATTTGTTTGTCGTCTACAAGCCACATTTCTTAACATATCATCTTGAAACTTTGAAGGCTTATTCTTTGTACCCTAAGGAACATTCCTATCATTTGGGGTGCATGCCCAACCCCCAGGGGCAGAGTCACACCCATTTTTTTTTGTGTGTCGCCTACAGGCCACAATTCTTAATTGGTCATCTTGAAACTTAAAATACTTATTCCTTATACCCTAATGATGATCCCTTTTGTTTTGGGTGCATGCCCGACCCCCGTGGGACAGCAACACCCATTTCTTGTATTTGTTTGTATGTCGTCTACAGGCTGCATTTCTTAATGTATCATCTTGAAACTTTGAATACTTATTCTTGGTACCTTAAGGACGATCCCTATTGTTTTTGGTGCATGCCCGACCCCAAGGGACAGTGCCACGCCCATTTTTTTTGTCTGTCTGTGTGTCACCTACAGGCCACAATTCTTAATCGATCGTCTTGAAAACTTGTTTTATACTTATTCCTTATATCCTAAGGCTGACCACTATTATTTTTGGTGCATGCCGGACACCCTGGGACAGAGCCACGCCCAATGCTTTTGTGTCTTGTGTTCGCCTACAGGATGCAATTCTTAATAGATCCTTTTAAAACTTTACAAACCTATTCCTTATACCCAAAAGATGACCCCTATTGTTTTTGGTGATTTCCTAACCCCCAGGGGCAGAGCCATGCCCATTTTTACTTCGTGTCTGTGTGTGTTGTCTACAGGCCACGATTCTTAATGGATCGTCTTTAAACTTGGGATATGTATTCCATATAGCATAAGGACGTCAACTGCATGTCCCGACTCACACAGGCAATACACGCCCAATTTTTGTGTTTGTCGTTTACAGGCCACAATTCTGAATGAATCAGCTTGGTACTTGGCTTATGTATTCCTTATAGTCTGAGGGCGTCCACTATTGATTTTGATGAATGACCCGACCCCCAGGGGCAGAGCCACGCCCACTTTTTGCCTTTAGCGTTAGGAAGGCAAAATTCTGAATGGATTATCTTGGTATACTTATTCCTTATACTCTAAGGACGGCAACTATTGATGTTGGTGCACAACCCTCAACGCTAAACAAACCAAACGCCTAGCCTTCTTGACAAAGTACCATATCAATCAAAGCAGGAATGTGGACGTATATTGTAGCGTTAACGTTATGTTATTTAGTATAAGCAAACACTGTTTTAATTTTGCTTATTAATTATTTGTACCGCATAGGACATTGTGATGATAATGCTAAACAAAACCATGTGATAATGCTAATGACAATAACCTGTATTGTTAAAAGTAGAGAGATGACCTGCACACTAAAGGGTTGGCCAGTTTGATGACCAAATGGTTTAACTTGTGCACTCTAAAGGACAATATTGGTGTCAGTCATAATTACATATGGGATAAAACTGGTTAAATACATTCCAAATGTATAATTTTAACACAGAGGTCATTGCTACGGGAGATGTGTAACAAACACTTGAATAAACAGGAAGTAATGACAAACACGTGTTACCCCTCTACATAACTGACTGAAGTAACAAGCGATTACAGACACACGATCAAATTTCATTTCACTGATAATCCCATTGACGATGAAAAGTTATTATATTATAGACGGTAAAGGGATATCTGACAATTCAAAAAAAAATTGGCTGTCAGTAGATAAAAGATAACGAACAAATGAGAAAAAGTCTGTGCATTAACATGTTTTTTTCAAGAGCAGAATGAATAAAAACAGAGGAATGTGTAGGATTTTTCTATTCTTCTCTCCTATCTATTGACAGCTAATTCTAATTTTGAATTTTGCGATATCCTCTTATATAACTCTTTCCATCTTCAATGGAATTATCAGTGAAATGAAATTCGCCTGTGTGTTTATTATCGCTGGTTACTTCTGTCAGTTATATAGAAGGATAAATTGTGTTTGTCATGTTTTTCGTCACTTCCCATTTATTAAGGTGTTTGTTACACATCTCCCGTAGCAATGATCACTGTATTAAAATAATATTTGGAATGTATTCAACCAGTTCTATCACATATTTAATAATGACTGACACCAATATTGTCCTTGAAATAGATCATAAAGTCTGTCATTGAGTCAAGTGGTTTCAATTCCAAGCTTGTTTGTGACAAGGAGTATACCAGGCTGAAAATGTCACTTGGCCCCCTTCCCTTGCATCAACAGTCTAAATGGGGCGTATTTTGGACATTGTCCATCACACTCAGACGAATGCAATGTGTTTGTCAGTGTGGTAAATAGACAGATTTATTTAGCACAAATATATATAACATAATAGATAAAAACATAAAATCATTGTAAGATTTGGACAAATTGAACCATAGGTTAGTCCCGAAATGTCCTAGGCTGTGTAGAGTGTACAATAAAACCCATTTTACTATTTCATTTCTGGGGTAAAGTCTAAAAGTAAATGTCCACTGTCGATTTCGTCGTAGGTCGTGAGATATAAATAGGGTTAGGGCATTTGATTGTTGATGAGATTGTGGGGTTGGGTAACAAACCTACTAACTCCGTTATCTTCCACCTCTAAACCATGAATATTTACCAACACCTGGCAGAAATTTCAATTAAAACCCTCTTCAATAAAAAAAAGCCAGGAGGATAACAGAAGGTGAAACAGAATGTATATACATTTATATCATGCAAAACTATGTTGTTTTAAGATATTAATATATATTTATTACCAATTGTTTAAGGTGATTATTTTCGAGGATTATGGGGAGAATATGCTGGTTGGGCCCACTCTGTAAGTTTTTCTTGCTCCTGTTTTAAATTTACAACTCTTATATAGTCATTTCTAATATATTTTAATTTATTGCCTAATTATTTAATTTTTACAATTACAAAGTTGTCCCTTGGCTATATATACTATTTTTGATTAATTTAGGTTTTATTTACTGCTGATCTGAAGAAGTTTCAAGATAAATTTGATTCTAAAAGGAAGGTATGCCTCTATAAATGTTTTACACTTGGTAACCATGTCTCTGGTGTGTACATGACATGGGTTCCATTTCGGCCGTAATGCCAGTCGGGACCTACGGCTTTGGAAAATGACTGAATCTGGATCAGACCTGTAGGTCATTTTGCACGCCGGAAAAATAGCATATTTTGTGCTAAATTATAAAATCCGGGAGACGACGAAAGTTAATATCTGATTGACTTTAAATTTATACATGGTGTTAAGGTCATGAGACGAAGAAGCCTATTGATTTTCAATGATATCCGATAATTACTACCAGAGTTATGACCCTTGATCACTTTGAAAAATCTTGTGAACGCTCTAGAGGCTAAAGTTAATATCCGATTGAATTTAAATTTATACACGGTGTTTATAGTCATGATACAAAGAAGCCTATTGATTTTCAGCAATATCCGATAATTACTGCCAGAGTTATGACCCTTGATCACTTTGAAAAATCTAAAGTTAATATCCGATTGACTTTAAATTTATACACACTATTTACGGTCATGATACAAAATAGCCTATTTATTTTCAGCGATATCCGATAATTACTGGCAGAGTTATGACCCTTGATCACTTTGAAAACCCCCTGTGAATGCTCTAAAGGCTAAAGTTAATATCGGATTGACTTTAAATTTGTACACAGTGTTTAGGGTCATGAGACGAAGAATCCTATTTGATTTTCAGTGATATCTGGCACTTGATCAATTTGCAATATCTTGTGGACAAAGGCCTTAAGACAAACCATCAAAATTATTCTAATCATTTCTGATAATTATTTAATGGGCTATTATTCGTAATAAGATTATCATGTGTTGTAAATATTCTCCTTACTGATAAAAGAAACAATATGCGACAACCCTTGTTGACTGCCGGACGACTTAGCTGTTGTGGGCGTATGTTTCGTTGCCTGGCAACCTATCTTAAAATTAACAGTGTTCAGTAGCCCACGAATGGAAACCACTGCCAATCAATTATCCTTGTGTATATTGCTCTAATCACAATTAACAAAGGGGCTACATCAAACAGATTAAAGGCTCAACATGTAATCGATTTAATTAGGTGTGTTTTGTTTTACAATTAGTGATACTGTGATCATTCTTTATGTTGAGTTGTTGTTACAGCATATTTGCTGACTTTCATCGCTCGTGCGGCAATTCACTGTTTGAACATCAAACAAATTAAAACATTTTCTACATGTACAGTATGCAAACAAATCATAGAAGATGTACAATGTGCAAACAAATCATAGAAGATTGTCCTTCTTCAATAAAATCACAGCCGTCTTTTACTTGATTATTTCTGAGTGTGATGGCAAAAGAGCAAAATCTGTGTGGAGAGGGGAGCTCACAATTTTTCCAAAATTTTCTTTTATTTGAGATCTGATATTTTGATTACATACAATATTATTGATCTAATTACAAGAGTGAATTTTTTGGCAATGGCACCAAATTACAGGGAAAGATATGCTATAAATATGCACATTCTAAACAGCCACCAGCATTTTTTTTAAAAAAATGGGGGGAGGGGGAGTATTGCAAAAAGTGACCCTCAAGGAAATATATGTTTATCTACAATATTGTTTTATTTACTTCAGGTTCAAAATTCAAAGTCAAAAAGTAAAACCAAGGTGAAATGATTTATCAAGATTCAATATCCAGAGTCTGTATTTCTTAGGATTTATGTCAGAAGCAAGATTTCTGTTTCAAAGTTTTACCGGTCAGACATTCTCCTATTGATATACTTCATCCAAAATATTTCTTGATAATATTATGTTATATAGCATACTAACATATTCTGAATAATATTTATCAATTTTATATTCCTCAATACCGGGAATTCTCGTATTTAAGCCCTGGACTGAGGGCTTAATTTCGAATTTGACCATGTCATTGATGAACCATTTCTTCGAAAAGTGTAATGTGATTCGACGTGACTAAGTTAACATGACAGACATCTAATCCGATTGTGGTGCGTGGGGGGGGGGGGCAGGGTTTTGTTTGCTTTATTTTGCTTCATAAATAAGGTATTATTTCTTGCGTGTTCATTTAATTTGTGGTGAAATTAAAATTCAAACAGTAGTGAATATAATAAAATTAAATAAAAAATTAACTGTGTTTTGTTTAAAGATTTATTGATGAAAAATCACCGCTCTAATATTCATCACCACCTTCCTCTTCTCCTTCAACAGAATCAAGGCCAACTTCTTCATAATCTTTCTCTAAAGCAGCCAAATCCTCACGAGCCTCTGAAAATTCAGCTTCCTCCATACCTTCTCCAACATACCAATGGACAAAAGCTCTCTTGGCAAACATTAAATCAAATTTATGATCAAGACGCGCCCACGCCTCAGCAATGGCAGTGGTATTACTCAACATACAAACAGCTCGTTGTACCTTAGCTAAATCACCACCTGGTACAACAATCGGTGGTTGGTAGTTGATGCCAACTTTGAAACCGGCTGGACACCAATCAACGAAGGGGATGGTTCTCTTGGTCTTGATAGTAGCAATGGCGGCATTGACATCCTTTGGGACAACGTCTCCACGGTACAACATACAACAAGCCATGTACTTTCCATGACGAGGATCACATTTTACCATCTGGTTGGCAGGTTCAAAGCAGGCGTTAGTGATCTCTGCAACGGACAGTTGTTCGTAATACGCCTTCTCAACAGAGATGGCAGGAGAGTATGCAGCCACGGGGAAATGGATACGTGGGTATGGTACCAAATTTCTCTGGAACTCGGCTAAATCCACGTTCAAGGCATCGTCAAATCGGAGTGAAGCAGTAATAGAGCCAACGATCTGGCCAATCAACCTGTTTAAGTTAGTAAATGTTGGACGTTCAATGTCAAGATTTCTTCGACATATGTCATAAATGGCCCCATTATCAACCATGAAAGCACAATCATAGTGCTCCAATGTAGCATGTGCTGTTAGGATTGAGTTGTAAGGCTCAACCACAGCAGCTGAAACCTGAAAAGTGACAAATTGAAAGATAAATAAATGAAACGATGAAGATAGATTGGCACCTTTGCCAAGTATATGCACGAGAAATGCACCATACACAAACAGAAGACAAACTTGAAGACATTTAACACATCACACAGCAAGTAACAAATATGAAAGTACTAACTATCAGTGAATGAATCGACAAGCCCCCGCCACCACAACATAAAATAAACAAGCTAACAGTGAGGCTGATGTCCCCCGCCGAAATCCCAAAATAAATAGAAGACACATATTAATTAATCGCACATTTATTTTTTTCAAACGTATCGAGCAATCAAACTGTACACGAAGTGTCATCCAAAAGTGTTTTATAGAGAAAAATGCTAAAACCGACGAGAAAAATGAAAATGTACCCTAGTTAGGGGGACCCTAAAGGCAGACAAAAGGGCCCCTCTGGCCAAGGAAAGGGGCCCTCGTGTCCAAGTCAATCGTTTCTATACACTGTTACTGTCGAATCCATTACTAAATGAGAATGCAGTCATTGTATTGGCATAAAAATCATCAATCAAGATGAACCTAAGTTATCTTGTCCCAAAGTATCAACCAATCAAATTGCTTATCTCT
Source organism: Patella caerulea (assembly GCA_036850965.1). NCBI lineage: Eukaryota > Metazoa > Mollusca > Gastropoda > Patellidae > Patella > Patella caerulea. The sequence goes on along the minus strand of JAZGQO010000001.1, from coordinate 38,070,207 downwards.
GCTTACCCTAAGCGGAAAATGCTCATCTTCGAACTCCATCAAGGCATTGACCTAATAAGCATATACACCAAGTTTGAACATTTTAACTCAATTAGAAGGAGAGTTATTGTGTTCCAAAGTCTCGACTACTCTCGACCAATCAAATTGCGTATCGCCCTGCTTACCTTGAGCAGAAAATGCTCATTATCGAACTTAGTCAAGGTATTACTGTAATGAAACTATACACTAAGTTTCATCACTCTCACTTAATTAGAACTAAAGTTATCGTGTCCCAAAGCATCAACCAATCAAATTGCTTATCTCTGCTTACCCTAATTGGTAAATGCTCATCTTCGAACTCCATCAAGGCATTGACCTTATAAGCATATACACCAAGTTTGAACATTTTAACTCAATTAGAAGAAGAGTTATTGTGTTCTAAAGTCTCGACCAATCAAATTGCGAATCGCTCTGCTTACCCTGAGCAGAAAATGCTCATTATCGAACTTAGTCAAGGTATTTCTGTAATGAAACTATACACCAAGATTCATCACTCTCACTTAATTAGAACTAAAGTTATCGTGTCCCAAAGCATCAACCAATCAAATTGCTTATCTCTGCTTACCCTAAGCGGAAAATGATCATCTTCGAACTCCATCAAGGCATTGACCTAATAAGCATATACACCAAGTTTGAACATTTTAACTCAATTAGAAGGAGAGTTATTGTGTTCCAAAGTCTCGACCAATCAAATTGCTCTGCTTACCCTGAGCAGAAAATGCTCATTATCGAACTTAGTCAAGGTATTACTGTAATGAAACTATACACCAAGTTTCATCACTCTCACTTAATTAGAACTAAAGTTATCGTGCCCCAAAGCATCAACCAATCAAATTGCTTATCTCCGCTTACCCTAAGCGGAAAATGCTCATCTTCGAACTCCATCAAGGCATTGACCTAATAAACACATACACCAAGTTTGAACATTCTAGCTCAATTAGGAAGAGAGTTATTGTGTCCCAAAAAGTGTGACGGACAGACGGAGAGACAGACAGACAGACACACGGACGAACCCATTTTAATAGTCCCCCAACTTTCTTCAAAAGGCGGGGGACAATAAATTACAGACTAAATATAAACGGTAAAAAGCTCAAAATTTCCGCCAGTTTTGAAACTCCAAATCTTATCTACATTAGTACGGTACAACGATATTATTTTTGTCGTACCTGTGGAGCTGGGTAGATGGCAAATTCCAGTTTGGATTTCTTGGCATAATCAACAGATAGTCTTTCCATCAGAAGTGATGCAAATCCGGAACCAGTTCCACCACCAAAACTGTGGAAAATTAAGAAACCTTGAAGATCAGAACATTGAGCAGCCTTAAATATATGAATATATAAATGTTAAAACTAAAGCAAAAACCAACAACAAAAAAAATATATGAAACTGTGTACTAGAATTATGTTTTTATTTTTTTTAAACGCCAACATTTTCATGTTGACTTGACGTAGGCCTATATTGTTTGTGAACACTCTACAGGTCACAATTTTTATATGAAATTAATGAAACTTGAAATATAGGTTTATCACCCTATAAGAACTCGATCCCTTTCAATATTGGCATGTATCGGACAGTAACTAGATTGTTTGTGAACACTCTACAGGTCACAATTTTTATCTGAATTCAATGAAACTTGAAATATAGGTTTATCACCCTATAAGAACTCGATCCCTTTCAATATTGGCATGTATCGGACAGTAACTTCATGGATTATGTCCCCTCATTGTACGAAAAATCACGTTGCGAACACTACAGATGTCACAATTTTGAACCGATTTTGATGAAACTTGATTTGCATAGTTGTAACCCAAAGATCTTGGTTCCTTACGATATTTACGCATATTGGACAGTAACTTCCCGAATTATGGCCCCTGATTGTACGAAAAATCGCTTCTTTTTTTACTTGTGGTCCCTCTGGAGGTGACAATTTTCATCCGATTTAAAAAAAAAAAAACAGCGGCTGCCAAGCAGGATACGCCCACATTTTCAAGAGATGGATAGAGAACAAGCTAAACAGAAAGCGATTTTTCTAACATTCAAGGGCCATAATTCAGGAAGTTACAATCTGATATGCGCAAAATTAATATAGAAAGGAACCATGATCTTTGGATATGCATTTCAGGTTTCATGAAAATCGGATGATATGATATATCATATTTCTACGCTATTCACGTACAAGCGACAGCCATTTTGTCTGACAGTTTTGGTCCAATTTTTACTAAATTCGACCTCAACCTTCATTACAGTGTAACGGTGATATAATCAGAAGGTCCACAACCATGGTATTTCTTATAATTTGTCGTACAGTTTCTCTCCTATTATCACGAAATTCTAACTCAACCGCCATTAAGGTGTCACGGTAATATAGTTGAATGGTTTTTAAAATTTTAATTTCCAAAGGGTCCAAGAGCTAAAAATGCGATTTGTACAATAATAAGCATAATCCATAGAGTTACGATCCGATTGGATATCCGCGAATATCACATAACATGGTTTTCATACGCCCACATTTTCATATCGGATGGTATAACTTCCTGAATTATGGCCCTTGATAGTACGATAAATCGCTTCCTTTAGCTTGTTCTCTGTGCACCTCTTGTAACATGTGGGCGTATCTTGCATGGCAACCGCTTGTTAAAATCGAATTGTGGTCTTCAGATGGTCCGTAAGCTAAATATGTGATTTTTCGTACAACCAGGAGCCATATAATCCCTGAAGTTCCGACCCGATATCCGCGAATATTGAAAGGAACCGAGATCTTTGGAATATAAACATGTATTTTAAATTTCATCCAATTGTGACATCTAGAAGGTCCACAACCTTGGCAGATATTACTTAAATTTTTTCGGCTAATTTCGCTCCGATTTTCACGAAATTCGGACTTAGCTGTCATTCAATTCAAGTTTCGTAAAAATAGGATGCAAATTGTGAGGGTCAACAACCTTGGTATTACATACTTTTACACTATTTGCGTACGAAGAACGGACATTTTGTCGGTCAGTTTCGGTCTGATTTTCACTCAATCCTCATTCGACCGGTGATATAATATATTACCATTAACAGTTTTTAGTCTGTTATAGGCACCATGGGCGTCACACATGGGGGAGTCCGGGGGGGGGGGGGGTCGGCCCCCCCCCCCCAATTGTTTTCCTGGGGAGTCTGAATATACTTGGCCCCCCCCCCCCAATTTGGCAAAATAAAGTGCCCGAAATCTAATGAAACACTAATTTTAGGACTGGAATAGCAGTAAAACGCGTTTGCGGCCATCAAATCCAAAATTTTCTTGGAGGGTCCATACAAGGTCAGCTCCGCTTCTTCGCCCCGCGAAGAAAACTGGTCGCAGTACGTAAACCTCCTTCGGGCATTTCTAGTTTTGCTTCCCTAACTGTCATCGAGTCCTAATAAAACGCTAATTTCGCTTTTCTTTTAATTGAATACCACGAATTTGTACTGAGTTGAATATTGATTAAAACATTTTGTCTGGGGCCACACTACTTTGTGCGACATTTTTTGGGCATCGATTATTATTGAATGCAACTGCAACAGTGTGATTGGATGGTTGGAATTCAGCGTGGGATTTCGGTCACAAAACCATTGGATACTTTTGGAGTTGCTCACACAGTCTAGAATAGCAGAAAACGCATTTGCGGTGGTTAAATTTTCAAATTTTTCTCCGGGAGGGTGAGGCTCCCATAGCCCACGACGATTGATTGGTTGTTTGCAATTCTGGGCAGCCAGGTAGGCTATATTGGACCAACTCGAAGTTGCTGAATTCACAGGCTACAGGCTGGTATAGCACGAACACGCGTTTGTGGCAGTTAAATTCTCAAAATTTTCTCCCAAAGGTCCCGTCTTCGTGGGTGTAAACGATTGATTGCAATTCGAGTCGGGAAGCCTCCTTAATAAGGCTATATTAGACCACTTTGAAATTGCTTTGTTTATGGGCTGAAATAGCAGAAAAAACTATTTGCAGCCGACAAATATTCCAAAATTTACTTAGGTGAGGGTAAGCCACGCTTCTTCGCCTTTCGCGGAAGGCCGGTGTCGCTGTCTGTAAACATGATAAACGTTATATTGGTGTGATGTTTTAGTTTAACCCCGTAAAATATGCCAAACAATGTTTACGCAGAAAACTGAGACTTTAAACAAAATTTATGGGGGTATCCCCCCCCCGAAAAAAAAAATTGTGGACCCCCCCCCAATATATATTTCACGGCTACGCCCCTGATATGGACCACAATCTAAAACGCGATTTTGCGTAGAATCATAATCCAGGAAGATGTGCTCCCCGACCAGGAATCGAGATCCTTTGGTTGTAAACATACATTTAAGTTTCATCAAATTCGGTTGAATGAAAAATAATGTGACCTCTAGAGAATCCAGACGCTTTACGGTCCGACACATGCCAATATCGAAAGTAACTAAGCACTTTATGACATTACCCTATTTTAATCGCCAAAATCGGATAAAAATTGTGAGCTCTAAAGAGAGCCCACAACCTTGGTATTAATCACATTTCGTTGGGAAGTTTGGCTCTGATTCTAACGAAATCGGAACATTCGGAACTCAACCGTCATTCAGGTCTAACAGTAAAAAAGTTGAACTGGTTTTAAAGTCGGATAAGAATTGTCAATATCGAAAGAAACCGAGGTTTTTGGGATATGAGCCTATATTTCAAGTTTTCATCAAAATAGGATAAAATTGTGACCTGTAAAATGTCCACAAACAAATTGTTGACACACTGACAAGGGCGACGACAATGTACGCCCACATAAAAATATGGGCGTAAAAGAATGCAGCCAGAATCAGAAGAAAGGGACGGACAGTATGTTGGCGTATAAAAAGCATAGCCTTTATTCCCTTTTAAATAGATTGACTAAATCTTTAAAAAAAAAAATACAAAAAGGCCAGGGTGGGTTTAGGCTTGCCATTATAGCATTAAAGTTACCAATTTCCTGATCCTATCCAAGACAAGATCAACTATTTCCATTCCAATGGTGTAATGGCCACGAGCATAGTTGTTAGCAGCATCTTCCTTGCCAGCAATAAGTTGTTCCGGATGGAACAGTTGGCCGTAGGTACCGGTTCGAATCTCCTCTAAATAAATTAAATCGAAGATTTTTTAAAAATGTTTTTCATTTGCTTGACTTAACATTTCAGTTTCGTATCAACTATTTATGGATTCAATACAAATTCCACATCAACTCTGTTATTAGTTAAACATTTTATGATTTTTTTTCTAAGATTTGTCTTTATTTATCTAGGACTATGTTTCGGTGATTAAATCCTCACCTACAAAGATTGGTTCTAAATCAATAAATACAGCTCTTGGTACGTGTTTACCACCCCCAGTCTCACTGAAGAAAGTGTTGAGAGAATCATCTCCACCTCCAATAGTTTCATCTGATGGCATGTGGCCATCAGGTTTGATGCCATGTTCTAGACAGTACAATTCCCAGCAAGCATTACCAATCTGAATACCGGCTTGGCCAACATGGATAGAAATACACTCACGCTGCAAAATAAAGGTGTGTATAATTTATATATACAATAAATGTAAATTAAAGATAATGTAGGCGTTGTGGAATGTCGGTTGCAAAGCTATTCATATTGGACCACTATCAAGTGGCTGTCTTCGCAGGCTAAGATATAGCCTATTACCTGGCGGGAAAATGCCTTTCGGCTGTATAGGTCAAATATTCATAAATTTTCCGCACCCCCCCTCCCCGCCCACAATTAATTGGCCTACATACGGATGTTGTGATGGGAGCGATTATAGCTCCTCTAGCCAGGACGTGTGACCGGCTCAGGCGAATCTAAATGGGAAGTTTTGCCCTAATCCAACTCAAAATCTGAAATTCGGATGGGCACAGAGAGGGGTTTTGGTTCCAAATCCACAATAGGCTATACCTCAGGGTCTTTTCTGATGAGGAAATCAACATTATATGATTTTAATGATTTAGATCTAACACGGATTGAGAGGCCCTAGATCTAAAGCGCACACGTATAGATCAATCGACAATCCAACCCACTTAGATATAAACAGAACATTATATAAAAAGCCACTTTGTAGACCCTATATTATTATATAAAAAGAACGAAATTCCGAGTTTTTAAAGTAACTAAGTCTCTAACTCAATATCATCCAAAATCTTCAACGTTGAAAACACGAATTATTTGTCAATTAAAATCAACATTGATGCTATGATCTTACCGGAAAAAGCTGGGCTTCTGATATCCAATATTTAAGACAAAATAAACATTTTACCATTGGTACACGAATCGTGTACCATAATGCGTTTCATCCCCAGTTCTAGTCAGAGACTCGAGGAACGAGGCCAGAAACATTGCACCATATCAAACGGTGTGTGTAGACTGGAATAATCAGACGCTAAAAATTTGCATTCTATTGAGAGTGCTGGCTTATTTCGCCGAACATAACTGATTTGAAATTTGAAATTAGAGTAAAAACGGAAATCATTGAATGTAAATCAGTTTAGGCCTATATACATTCATGTTACAATATTACATGCGTTGCGACCCACTTGTGTCAATTTCTAGGTTCCAAAATGTAAGCGATTTAGCTCCTTTAAGTTTCAAGTTTTCGTTTTTACACCCTTCACAAAATGAAAACTTGGGGAAAAAAACCGACATTTCGTGTTGTGCCGAAAGCTTGGAATAGACCAATCGACAATCCACCCCCTTAGACTCTTAGACCTAAACAGAACATTATCCGAGTTTTTACATTTCGAGTTTTCGTTTTTACACCATACACCGTCTTGTGCCGAAAAGTCGGAATTATTTTTTTCCGAGTTTTCGGCACAGGACGAAAAGTTGGATTTTTCCCCCAAGTTTTCGTTAAAACATCGAGTTAAAACCTTAAACTCGGAAATTTTTTACCGATAATTCAGCATGCCCCCTATCAAAATATCAGTATAGGCCTAATTATATTATACCATCTTTAAATTGGCAGCTTAACCTTGATCTTTCTTGAGATAGACGTAACAATAAGTCTAGCACCACCAGTCCTTCTTGACACCAGAATGGCAGTTGGTGAACACGCAAGCAAAATAGTCAAATAGCGTTGTTATGACGTATTGAGTTAATTTGTGGCGCGAAACGTCACGTTTATTCATATAAAGTTTTAATATTACCGAGTCGTATTTATAATCGGCAAATTGTAGACCGCATTGCACTCAGAGAAAGAAAATCAGGTGTTTCGGGCATGGTTTCCTATGTCAGTGGTGCAGGAAGTAGGGAATCGAGTTATGATAGGCCCACTGCGTATACGATAGGATATTCTAACTGCCTTTGGTGGTTCGGTGATCTTTATTTCATCATATCAACAGATGGATAAGGTATAGGCATACACATGCCAAATTTCATTAACTTTCGATGTTGGCTTATCGAGTTATATCACCGCAGTCAGGGGTGTACATGACGATTTCGTTTGGGGGGGGGGGGGGGTAGCCAAAATGTGACCGACTGACGCACATACCCCCTCCCCCTCCCAGTGCAAGTAACGCAACGCAATCAGAAGCCGAGCACAACGTAGAGGCGGTTTCAAATCCCACCTCACAATGAAAGTAAACAAAATACTGGCTATAACATTAAGCGTCCCAGTAGAACATAGATAGTATTGTATAATTATATAGTTGTTCGCCAATCGGTCGGAAAGTAGTTTTATTTTAGTTAACACATAGTTTATGTCATATTAATGATTGTGTCAATGAGTAATTTGAGAAATTTTTGAAAAATTGATTCAATATCCTGGCATTTGCATGAGGTCATTGCTGGGAGAAATTCTTGTGGGTCAGTGGACCAGAAATTCAGTCAATGGGACAGAATCTCCAGATGTGTTTCGCAAGAGTTGGCATAACGAACCTGACGCCCCCGCCCCACACACACACCAGTGGTAGGCCTACTACTATCTGGGCAGTTCACTATAATCGTGAATTTGATAGTACTGAGACAGTATAAGAAACTGAGAAGTAGAAAAATGATTTTAAAATGGAATCGAGCGCCGCAGGCGCGAAAAGATTTCAGATATGTAACCGAGTAGAACTGTAGAAGAATGATGTTATAATGGAATTTCAGATATGTAACAGAGCTTTTTTTGAGGGGGGGGGGGCTGGGGTTGATAAGAAATGGGACAGAATCCTGAGTCTTATCTGTCAATTTTGCCTGTTTTGTGATTGTATGTTTATCTCATTAATTCATTTAGTTGGAGTCCGACTGCGGTGAGTACTTTTTTTGAGACCGACTATTTTTTGCCATGGTAGAAAAAATTTCACAGAACACACTCACAACAGAATAAGAGTGACAAGCACACATGGTTCTGTGTAAGAATGCAATTTAGGCACACGGATTCACGCAATTACATAGTATTTGGGATCTATTCTGGCATTGTTTTTGACACCGACTACAGTGACTGCACTATTTTTGTGACCGAGTATTTATTTTCTCCCTTGGTGCGCAGTTTTGTTGTTAGACCAACATACTCACAATAGAATAAGAGTGACGTATGCAATTTAGGCTCACGGATTCACGCAAATATATAGTATTTGGGATCTATTTTGGCACCGTGTTTGAGACCGACTGCAGTGACTGCACTTAATTTTGAGACCGACTAATTTTCTCCCTTTTCATGAGAAGTTGACAAGGTTATTTCATACTAAAGACTGCTCCTACTTAGCGACCGACTGCACTGATTTTGCGACCGACTATTTTTATATTAAAGTTTTGCATGAGTAGCGTGACCTATACAGTGAGTACTTATTTTGATACCGACTGCTCCTATTTTGCACTGATTTTGCGACCGACTATTTCTTTTTGCTGGGGCTGTAAGATGGCTAAAGTATTAATAAAAAATTTATTTTTCTATATTCTGTTGTGGTAGACACCACCAAAAAAGGCGTCGTCAGCCTCAACAACATTTTAGGATTCCAACCCGTACAGTTATCTTTAACAAATTTATTATTAAATGGAAACTTAAAATACAGAAAACAAATAGATGTTCCAAGTGTTTGAGGTCATGAGACGAAGAATCCTATTGATTTTCAACGATTTCCGGTAATTAGTGTCAGAGTTACATGTATGATGGCTTGTGATCACTTCAAAAAATCTTGTGGATGATCTAGAGGCCAAAGTTAATATCCGATTGACTTTACATTTATACCCAGTGTTAACAGTCATGAGACGAAGACGTCTATTGATTTTCAGCGATTTCCAATAATTACTGCCAGAGTTATGGCCCTTGATCACTTCAAAATCCTGTGGACGCTCTAGAGGCCAAAGTTAATATCCGATTGACTTTAAATTTACAAAGAGTGTTTAAGGTCATGAGACGAAAAAGCCTTTTGATTTTCAGCGATTTCAAATAATTACTGCTTTGATAACTTAAAAAAATCTTGTGACGCTAAAGATGCCAAACTTATAATCCCATTGAGGCCAAAGTTAATATCCGATTGACTTTAAATTTACAAAGAGTGTTTAAGGTCATGAGACGAAAAAGCCTTTTGATTTTCAGCGATTTCAAATAATTACTGCTTTGATAACTTAAAAAAATCTTGTGACGCTAAAGATGCCAAACTTATAATCCCATTGACTTCAGATACACAGAGTTTAAAGGGACAATAACATTCTTGCTGGCTTGGTAGCTCCAGAAAATAAATAATACCCTTATTCTAAATACTAGATGTTTAAGTGTCTTACCTGTTGTGTAAATTATCCATTACAACCTATTTTACATGTCCAGAGGGTTCGAAAATATTTTAAAATCCAAGTCACATTTGAAAAGGTTTACGTTAGACTTTTCAAATCAATTGGTTGAATTTTTCCAATTTTTTAAAATAGGTGTGTTAAGATGAAATTTATATCATCATTTAATTGGAATATTCTAAAATAATACGATTTGTTGACCAGAATGAAGATTGGGACATATTATTCAGTTACAACAAGAGTGTTATTGGGGCTTTAAGGTGTTGAAACGAACAGGTATAATTTTATTTTCAATGAATTTTGATAACTGAACAGCTAAATCCATGATATTAAATGTTTCGTATACTGATTTTCTGATAATCACATAATGAGTTGTTACTCTTAATCAGGTTTTAGTGTATTCCAAATGTTTCATTACCAAATAAAGTAACAATATGCGACAACCCTTGTTGACTGCCCGGACGATTTAGCTGCTGTGGGCGTATGTTTCGTTGCCTGGCAACCTATCTTTAAAATTGGTGTAAACATGTTTCTTGAATAGTTCCAAAGAAAATCCCTAAATATTAGGGCTAAAATATCGATAAATACGTTCATGTTCGAATTCATGGGTTTATTGTTCATTTCATCATGTTCTAATGGACAATTCGAAGCAATAGTGTAGCCTTAAAAACTCTATAGAATTACTCTTCCTTTCTTTAAAATTGTACACAAATCCTGTATTTAAACATGTATAAACAGTAAAATTACCCATAATAATCAGTCAAAGTACAGCATACATGTACTTTAACAAAAATAGTTGTATCAATACCGGTTACATCTACAAAAATACAATTACGATTTGTAAAACTACACTTTGATTGTTAATTTACCATGAGTTTACGGTAATCCAACCTTTACCCCTCTCTCTACTGTAAATTTATGGTATAAAAACATACAGTGGTATTTTTACAGCGTTATGTTAAATAAATTACATGTTTTTCACAGTAAATTTACATTTATTTTTGACAGTATACAGCAGTTGTGCCTTTTGCTATTTAGGAATTTCTCTGGGGTCTATATTTTTGTGTTTCCATGGAAACAAATTTGACTTAGTTTTTGGCGTATAAATTCATTTCCGGAGCATATCTCATAAACCGTTCGAGATAACTTTTTGAACCTTTGTAAATATATCAACCTATTACAGCAGTTCTGCCTTTTGCCATTTAGGAATTTTGGGGATTTACAAATTTTTTGTTTCCATGGAAACAAATTTTACTTAGCTTTTGGTGTATAATTTTGTTTCCGGAGCATATCTCATAAACCGTTCAAGATATCTTTTTGAAACTTTGTACACACATCAACCTATTGCAGTAGTTGTGCCTTTTGTTGTTTAGGAATTTCTGGGATATATATTCAAATTTGACTTAGATTTTGGTGTACAATTTTGTTTCCGGGAAATATTTCATAAACCATGCAAGATATCGTGTCGAAACTTTGTACATACGTCGAGCTATTACCGTTGTGCCTCATAAAGCGCATTCAATTATTCATCATTAATTTTAAACATCTTGCTTGTAATAAATTATGTACATACATATACATTTATTAGTGTTGCCGAGAGGAGGAAACGTGAATAAACGTGAGGATTGTACTAAATCATTTAAACACGCCAGTGTAAATGTCTGCAGTAAATCCAAATGATACTTTGCATAAATTATAGATTATATACACAGACGTCCGAGCCTGGTTGGCAGGGGGCTGTTCCCCCCTTAACTTTCGGACAACCTGACTTTTCGGACTGACTTTTCATCTACTTGGCAAAGTAAAGTACCCGAAATCTAACAAAATACTAATTTTACGGACTGGAATAGCAGTAAAACACGTTTGCGGGCGTCAAATATTCCAAAATTTTCTGGAGAGGTTTATACAAGGTCAGCTCCGCTTCTTTGCATCTCGAAGAAAACCGGCGCTGCTGTCTGTAAATCTGAATTTATTTCGGGCATTCGAGCATTTCTAGTTTTGCTTCCCTAACTGTCCTTGAGCCCTAATAAAACACTAATTTTACTTTTCTTTTAATTGAATACCACGAATTTGTACTGAGTTGACTATGGATTAAAACATTTTGTCTGGAGCCACTGTACTTTGTGCGACATTTTTCGGGCATCGATTAGTTTTTGTGAATGCTGCTGCAACAGTCTGATTGGATACTTTTGGAGTTACTTACACGGGCTAGAATAGCAGAAAACGCATTTGCGGTGGTTAAATTTTCAAAATTTTGTCCGGGGGGTGGGGGGTGGGAATAAGACCCCCCATACCCCGTTCACAAGATGGAATAGCAGGAAGACGCGTTTGCGGCAGTTAAATTTTCAAAATGTTCCTGTCTTCGTGGATCGTGGACTGTAAACGATTGATTGAAATCCGAGTCAGCCACCTTAATTAAGCTATATTAGACCTCTTTGAAGTTGCTTTGTTCACGGTTTGAAATAACAGGAAAACGAAGGTGTTTGCAGCCGTCAAATATTCCCCCCCCCCCCAAAAAAAAAAAAAAAAAATTCGGGGGGGGGGGGGCGTCAGAGTCTGTAAACCAGAAAATTTTTCTGACATTTCGGGTTCTGCCCCCCCCCTAACTGCCATCGAGCCCGTACGCCTATGTTTATATGATGCCTGTTCTAGGTTATTTGGATATATTCAGTTGTACTATTCTTTCATTGATTGACCCAAAACTTTGTAAGAATACAAACAGGTATACATTACATAAAAGTCATATATATAATAAATTATTGTTTAGCATATGCACACTATTTAGATTATATATATATATATATATATAAAAAAATTGAGTTGCAGTCCTCTCCACTTGCAAATAATCTCTATTTGCTAAGTCATGTCTAATTTTGAAAACCAAAGCTTAATCATAAATTATTTCAAATCTTCTAGTGAATGTTTGCGAAATATGATGCATTTTTATATTGATTACCAATGGCATAAAAAATTTATTTTTCCTTTTTTCTTCCAAACAAGTGCAAGGGTGCGGGATGTTTGGTGACTGGACATCTTGTTGAGCTTGTTCTCTGTCCATCTCTTGAGAAATGTGAGCGTATCCGGCATGGAAACCGCTTGTTTTATTTCATAGAATTAAGGTTAGGTATGAATAAACTACTAGACAGCAAATTTCCAGGGCCCAGACTGGCTCCTGGGTTTTAGTAAGGTAAGTTCCTCTCGTTGTCAGTAGTGGAAGACGGACAGTGTCTAGTCATTCGGATAGTCAAAAAACTTGGAAGTCTTGTATTCGAAATATGATAAAGCCGGTAGTGATGTTGCCCTCACTACACACTGGCGTGAGCCTGTCTTCAATACACAGTCGAGTCGATGCAGAAAAGTAGGAGTAGGACATTTATTTTTTTAACAGCTTTTCAAAATATATTTCTACTGGATAATCGTATAAGCGAGTCTGGTTATTCAAGGTAAAAGTGACGTAATGTCACAGCGCCATCTATCTGTTTTCAGCCATGTGCAATGTTTTGGTTTTATGACAGATAAAAATAACGTTGTTTTGACGGCGTTTCCTGCATAATGAGCAAGTTCATAATAGTAAGGTATTAGATTTTAAAGATATATTGTATTAAACCTGCTACATTTTCGTATTAGAAGGTTATTTAGGATCTGTTTATTACATAAAGTATGTTAATCAATGACAATTGTTTTCAATGCAATCACAATCATGATAATATGTTATTTCGGTGTAGCAGCAGTAGTACTAGTACTCAGTTATGGAGGGGGATCCTCGCCAAAACTCTCAATTTGTGAAAATACATTTGTCGATTTGTGAAAGTACATTTGTTAATTTGTCAAAATACAACATACATTTGTCGATTTGTGAAAGTACATTTGTTAATTTGTCAAAATCCTCGCCAAAACTCTCAATTTGTGAAAATAGGCCTACATTTGTCGATTTGTGAAAGTACATTTGTTAATTTGTCAAAATACAACATACATTTGTCGATTTGTGAAAGTACATTTGTTAATTTGTCAAAATGCAAAATACATTTGTCGATTTGTGAAAATGCATTTGTTGATTTGTCATACAACAAAAATACATTTTTTCATGCGTGAAAATACACCTGTCGAACCTACAAAGCACAAATTTTGAAATAACACAGCTTAACTTTATAGTTTCAACACATGTAATTTCAACATTTGTTGTATTTTCAAGATATGTAATTTCAACATTTGTAGTTTCAACAGTTGTATTAACGACACTTGCATTATCGAGCCTTGCATTAGCAAGCCATGCATTAGCGAACTATGACCATATTTGGGTTGATGACGTTGATCATTAATCCGGAAAACGCCGAGTTTGGTCCTACAATGATGTCTCCCGTCTCAATAAAAATATCTCTTCTTGGGTGGAGTTTTTCAAGGGGAACTACTCTCATTATTTATGTGTCTGTTTCAAAGTGTCACCCCAATTCGTGCAAATATCTTCAAATATAAATTTTGTCAACAAAAACTAATTTCACCTGTATTATTGATATGTCTGTTGATATATGATTTTACAAATTAAAACTGTCTAAATTTACTAATTAAAAAATATTACTCTACCCTATAAACTAGTTGAATTTGCTGTTTGATATGAATATCCCCGCCATCCCCCTTCCCTTTCCCCACATCTTCCACGGGTATCTGTCATAAAAGCGCCCCTTCCCTACATCTTCCGCAGGTATTTGTCATATATAAGCTATCAGTGGGGAGGATATATCCGACTGCTTGAAAGTAATTCCCCTCTCATCCACAAGAGGGAATGTTATTTCACTGGGATTTTTGTTTTGTTTTTAAGTAGGCCTATGCGCTTTTTGTCCCCCGTCTTTTGAAGACAGCGGGGGTTATTAAAATGGGTTTGTCCGTCTGTCTGTCCGTCCGTCACACTCTTTGGGACACAATAACTTTCCTCCTAATTGAGCTAGAACGCTCAAACTTAGTGTAGGTGTTGATTAGGCCGATGCCTTGATGCAGTTTAATGGGCATTTTCTGCTAAGGATAAGCAGAGATAAGCAATTTGATTGATTGATGCTTTGGGACACGATAACTTGGTGTCACACCAATACCTTGACTAAGTTCAATAATGAACATTATCGCCAGGGGGTAAGCAGAGCGATAAGCAATTTGATTGGTTAAGACTTTGGACCATAACAACTGTTTTTAATATAGGTAGAATTTTTTAAGTTGACCATGATGTTCATTAGGTTGATTCTATCTGATAGAGAGTGATTAAATTTAGTGTGTAGGCCTAGTTGATAATCAGTTTCATTCCTCGATACTTTTGAAAAAGATAAACGTGCAATTAATTAATATGTGTCCTCTATTTATTTCGGGATTTCGGCGGGGGACATCAGCCTCGCTGTTGGCTTGTTTGTTTTTTATATATATTTATATATATATATTATTATTATAATGTACAAATCCAGAATAAAAGAAAATATCTCCATCTTTGGATGGGGTGACACTTTGAAACAGACACATAAATAATGAGAGTAGTTCCCCTTGAAAAACTCTACCCAAGAAGAGATATTTTTATTGAGACGGGAGACATCATTGTAGGACCAAACTCGGCGTTTTCCGGATTAATGATTAACGTCATCAACCCAAATATGGTCATAGTTCGCTAATGCATGGCTTGCTAATGCAAGGCTCGATAATGCAAGTGTCGTTAATACAACTGTTGAAACTACAAATGTTGAAATTACATATCTTGAAAATACAAATGTTGAAATTACATATGTTGAAACTATAAAGTTTATCTGTGTTATTTCAAAATTTGTGCTTTGTAGGTTCGACAGGTGTATTTTCACTTTTCACACATGAAAAAAATGTATTTTTGTTGTATGACAAATCATTAAATGCATTTTCACAAATCGACAAATGTATTTTGCATTTTGACAAATTAACAAATGTACTTTCACAAATCGACAAATGTATTTTGTATTTTGACAAATTAACAAATGTACTTTCACAAATCGTCAAATGTGTTTTCACAAATTGAGAGTTTTGGCGAGGATCCCCCTCCATACTCAGTGACAGTAGACTGTCATTGATTGACAAATTCATCAATCATAAATTGACTTTGTAGTTAAATTATGATCTTAACAGTATCTTTAATTTTAAATTTCTCACAGGGAAATAATACGTTATTTTTCTCTACCCAATTTTGTAAATTTATATTTGTGGAATAAATTTTCTGTTAAAACTAACTTAATAAACCATACATACATTCATGGAGTAAGATGGACCTTATCATAAGGCCTGGAATTAAGGACTGGACGTGGGAACCTGGTTAAGGGTTACCACAAAATACCGTTTGTAACCTAACAGGTGGGATGTAGTCATAACGGCCCTATGTCATAACGGCCAAAAACAGGTTTGGTCAAAACGGTCCTATTTTAGTCATAATGGCCAAAAAGTTTGGTCATAACTATGTGAGAACGTCTGTATAGTGACCTATAGGAATTGGGGAGTAAAAGATCAGAATTTAATAAAAGGGAGAATTCAAGTTTTTATTTCTTTGATTTGTTTAAATTTATATTACATGTACATGTATATTGATTATATAATATAAACTGAGACACTGTAACTGTAACACAAACAGAATATGAATCAATTATTCCACCCTTGTGAAATGTAGTTAAAGTAGTTTACTAGTTAACCATGTCAACAAATAGTGAAATACGTACCGGTACGCAAAAAAGGAGTCAAAACCGTGACCCGTCACCTTACTTCATATTCTATTTCATTGTTGAACATGTACGTACTACATATCAGTATTGTCAATTTATTGTCGTTCACCTCGTCAAAAAAGCCATAATGACATCTCCACGAGAAACATCTTTAATTTTAATGATATGTCGGCAGATCTCGGTATTTTGCTAGATGTAGGGTACGGGGATCTTCCGAGGTTTGCCGAGTGAATGCAATGTGTCATGGTTTCGGTTCATTGTGGGGGATGCCATTTTTAAAACAAACGAAAACAAGGCTGTGCTGTTGACAAGGGAGTACAATTGCGTCAACGATTATCACGTGATCGGAATACCCCTTTATTCGCTGGGGAAATGAAGATGTGGATTGCTGCATGGAGTATGGGGAAATCTCTCCTGCTGTCTGCATGGTTTTTTTCCGATTTACACGAGAATGAAGGGTCGTTCGCCCGTTTTCTAAGCATGGCGACCTCCCGGTAACCCAATCGACCGTCGCCACTTATTACCAACCCTGCATCATGGTTAAACTGTTTATGGATGCAAAATTCATTTATTAACTCTTTTATTAACTGACCCACGGCGACTTTTGTCGACGCCTATGACGTTACCATTATTAAGTACCAACGGCGACTTATGCCGACAAAACTAGTTAGCCCAATGCAATGTTCCTAGGGCAATGAGAGTTACTCCCCTTATAAACAGGCGTCCTTTTCTCATTTGTTTACTTCCTGTTTGACATTTAAAAATCTTACTATTTCTTCTTGAAATATTTTAATAAAACGGTGATATGTCTAGGCCTACACAACAACGTTCTCAGTACGACGGGTTACCATATACCTATTGAATGACAGTGCTTCAGATTTTATCGGTGGTTGGTTAGATATTTATAGTTTTGCATTAGGCTAGAACGTGATAGAAGCTAGGCTAATCCACAAAATTTTAATTATCAGTACTTTTAGATTTAAATAATTCATGATAAAATAAATGTTTTTTTTTAGTTCACAAAAGCCGAACAAAATATAGAAATAACCATTAGATCTATGTAGGCCTACATGAATTTTGCATGAAATGTCTAAATTAATTATTTTGTATAATATTCATATTTATGAAAATGGCATCTAGAATATTTCATCCATTTTCATGAAGGCCCAGAAGGGATTTATTTTCCGTGGTTATAAGTTATATGATTTTAACACTATTGACTATAATGATGTGGGTTTTTATGACGTCAAACCTCTGGGTCATTTTAGAGTTACTGGATTAATTTATGAAAAAGCCTATCTATTTGATTAAGCTGCATTTAAAGGAGCTTAATAACAAATATTTGGGACCTAGAGCTTGACCCATAATGGGTCACAACGCATAATTATAATGATGTAATTGTAATCTGATTGTATATAAATATATGTCTAATTTCAAATCAGGTATGTTCGTGAAATAAGGTACATGTATGAGTCTCAACTGAATTTCAATGTTTAGCATCTGCTTATTTCATTCTATAGTGCATGCATGCTCTCTAGATAAGATAAACGTTACTGTTCTTTCTGGTCACTTGAGTGCCGCTGAATGGTACACGATTCGTGTACCAATGGATAAATGTTTATCTTAAATATTGGATATCAGAAGCCTACCTTTTCCTGTTAATATCACAACATCAATGTTGATTTGAATTGACATATAATTTGTGTCTTCAACGTGTAAGACTTTGGAAGCGATTGAGTTAGAGCCTTACATGTAGCTACTTTAAATGGCATAAAACTGTTTACAGATTGAAGTCAAGATATGAACATTTTAATTCACATTGGCTGTTGCCAAGTGGTAGGCTAGTAGATTACATGTTGATTTAAATTGACCAATAAGTCATGTTTGCAATGTGGAAGATCTTGGATGATACTAAACTGATTTTCAGGCGGGCATTTCAGATTTTCAGTCGGACAATTTATACTACCGGATATATATTGATAATATTAATTATTTATTACACAAAAAAAACTGTTGAAATTTACTATGTTTAATCTTTATTATATTATTGTACAAGTTGATACTTATTCTGTGCAAGTCGGACCTTCGTCTTATTAAGTTTTAAGCTTACTCAACATTGGCTTATTGTAGATGAAGATAAATAAGAATTACAAATAATCAAGAATTATCACAATCATAGTCAAAGAAATTATTGTTACACGTATGCTTTACATTGTATTCGTATCCATAATTCAGTAGTCCAATCCCGAAAAACAGCATTATCGGCATGCTTTTAAAACTTTGAAATAAAATACTCGTTTGTTACATGTGCGGCATATATAACAAACCTTACAAATAATCATATGGACGAACATTCGTAAAAATGTATTATTCAGCTTTATTTAACGTCCGCTTGTCTGCCCATTAATGACTTTTACACATGTACGTTCACATGTAGTCTGTATTCTGTTACTATGTTTTTGTTTTGGATTTTTAAAACAACAATGTGCTACGAAGCCGTTTACCGTTTAAGTATGTCGGCAAATAATAAAGAAAAGTGAGTAATCTCATTGTTACAAAGCGGTGGTTTCAATCCGAAATGTGTTGAGCATGTTATTACAAGTGGTTCTAGAGCCTCTATTCAAATAATTAAAAAAAGTGAGCTCACTCATAGTTTTAAAGCCGTGGTTTCGGTCCGCAACGCGTTGGCATGGTAATTGTAAGTGTTTATACTATTAAAGTATTGTTTTATTAGACTTAACTATAAATCACAAAAATGGAATATTAAAAACAGGCGAATATGGGTCAGTTCATCCCACGATCGTTTCACCCTATATCGATACATTACTTCATTAATATACTCTTCAAAAAAAGAAACGCACAACCCATTTTTCATCATTTTTTTATTTGACCGAGGTCTTTGTTTCGGCAAATCTTACTTGTTTTTAATGCCATTATGTAAGGATAAAAGAAATTCATTATTGATTTTAAAGGTAGGGTCACTAATTGTGACTGGTCATCCTTTTTGTTGGAATTTTTTATCGCTTGATTGCACCAAGAAACGCGAATTTAACAGCTTCGCGAGCTTTTCGCATAGAACCTAAATCTAAGGTCTTTAAAATCCCGGGGTTCTCGGTTTCCAAATCAGTTGGGCATGTAAAAACACTCAAAGAACCAAGTGATGCCACATCTGGACGAAGACCAACGCAACAACGCTATTCGTCGATTACAAGCAGGTGAATCCAAGACAGATGTAGCCAGGCTGCTGAATGTTTCCCTTAGTTCCATTTCTAGCCTTTGGGATAGGTACCGACAGCGGAGTTCAACACGTGCACGCCCTAGCCCAGGCCAAACAAGAGTGGCCCCACCTGTCCTGGATCGTCACTTCCGGTTACGTAATTGGCGTAAATGGTTTTCAACAGTGACCTCTATCGCAGCAGCAATTCCCAGACGGCGTAGAATCTCGTACCAAACAGTAGGCAAACGTCTACGTGAAACTGAATAACGAGGCAGACGTCCCCGTTAGAGCTTCTGTTTTGAAATACGCCGACACCATGAAATCCAACTTTAATGGGTTCAGGCACTGAGGGTATGGCCACAGCAACACTGGATAGCAGTTTGGTACAGAAACGTGTCGTTGTTCTTGTTGCAACAAGGCGATAACAGAGCAAGGATGTAATGACGACGAAATGTAACTTTGCGTTTCTTTTTTGGGAGAGTATATGTTCGATATTTTTAAAACTTGAATCGTTCGACTATTTCAAACTCATTCAAATTAGGAAATTTTCAAAATTTACACACATAAATGCTGGCCTTACCTTGGGCGAAAGTGTTGTACATTAAAATAGCCATTTCCATTCTGACAAATAAGTTACAAAATTCACACCTCAAGTAATATATTCTGATTTAATTCCCAAATAAATTAAATGCCTTCATCTCCTGTTTTTAAGCACACATCGCCAAAAAACCGTCAACCATACCGAACACATGTACATTAAAACTATCAGTCGGAAAATACCGTGATGACATTTCATTTAGGCACCAAGGAGTCTGAGTCAATGCATACTGTCAATCAACTTTCTTTATTAGGCGAATTCACACGTGCCATCAAAAGGAATTGATAATTGACTAAAATACAAACCCCTTTAACACACACATGGCTAAATTACGAACGGGCTACGATGAATAGCACCTCCCCACCTCCTACAATTTACATCACGTATTACCAGTAATTTGCATAAGATTCTATTAATTTTATTAACGATAACATAAAACTCAGGCTTTAAAAATTATGGATATTAAAATACGAGATAATTTAATTTTTGAATCGGTACAGACTTGAAGGTTGGCGCATGCAAATTATGAAATCAATACTTAATTCGCAGTTGACAATTCTGTCAATAGAATTATTCCTTTAACCGGTGGTAATAAGGGGAATGCTCACTAGCCCGTGGGTTCTATAATATATTACTAGGGTTCATTAGTTAGGGTTAGGGTTGTGTTAGGGTTAGGGTTGTGTTAGGGTTAGGGTTCATTGGTCAACCGATATCTGTTATTAGGGTTAGGCTTTATTGATACCCACATTTATAGTACACGTATTTCTTACAGCGACAAACTAGAGAGTAGAGCACCTGCGGACTAGTGAGGCCCTTTCAGTGTATTTTTAATTTGGCACAAAAATCATCCCTTATATCACGCCAAGCCGCTTTAACTAATGCATGCTTTTGTTGTTAAGCATTTTCCTTTGTACTCTTTGGTGCAACAATTAAATCTAAGTTCAGTCCGCACAAGATTCGATTCATATGGTCTGGTTGTTAGGTGTTTTATTTATTGAAAGCTTCATCGATATGTTCACTGGAAAAATGAAATGTAATATTTGTTTCTGTGATAATTATTGGAAAGAAACCGAACCGGATTATTATCTAATATTACTTTTAAGCCATATACATATAGCGCTATCTGAAACGATTTGACATGTTGATCCGTATTGAAATGTGGGGAATGGGGACTCTGTATCTTAAAGTCAAATACGAAACTGAAATAAGTAAAGAATCTTTCAGCTTCTATACATTACATGATATTTGATTCTCGGGACATAAAGTATTATTTGAACGTTGGGAGCCCAATCGTCATTTTAATCGAATTACCGTTAAATTAAATATCGGGGAGAAAATATACCTTCCAAGAATTAATGCTAATTTGTTTATTTCTACGATTGTCATTAAATTCTTCTTCATATTTAAAATCGATAATAAATCAGTACATAAAAAATCGACAGCATATTTTAAGACGCCCACGTGCAAATCGCTAGATATTATGTTTATTGTCATCCATTTTCAGACAATGTTATCAGAATTCACGAAACATGGTTTCATTGTCTGCTTGTCGGATGAACTAATGACATAGAAAATTGATATGTGTATGCACTTTGTGGTGCGATTTACGAATTGAATACCGATGTACATGTACATTATAAATGAATCGAGCATAACAGATATTTTAGGATATGAATAAAATAATACTTTGGTACAATTTAGTTAATTTTCAAAAAACAATTTGAAAATAGTATTATGAATATATAAATTACAGGTTAACTAAAACGACTAATATACTCGTGATATTATTCCATTAACTATTAAATAACGCTGTGACAATATTGACTAAATTACTCCGACTATTTTGAATCACTATGGAACATAATCCTCCGCGAATTTTATGTTTCCACCGACAATTATCCGCCGCGAATTTCAAATTTTCGCGGACAATAATCCTCCGCGAATTTTATCTTTTCGCGGACTTTTTTCCGCCCAGAACGTCGCAAATTCCGCGGAGTGGACATGAGAAAAACACCGCGATTTTTGAGTGGAAAAAACACCCACAGGGAGGATTTTAATACTTAGCCCTGAAGTGTACTGTATATCATGGTTGTGGACCCTGTAGAGGTCACAATTTTAATTGGATTTTGATGAAACTTGAAATGCATGGTTATAACCCAAAGATCTTGGTTCCTTTCGTTTAGACATATCGGATCGTAACTTCCTGAATTATGGCCCCTGATTGTCCGAAAAATCGCCTCTGAAAGTCACAATTATTATCTGATTTGAAAAAACGTTTGACTCTATCACCGTTACACCCTACGGAAGGTTGAGTTCGAATTTCGAGAAAATTGGACTCTAATTGCCAGAAAAAATGGCCGCGGTTTCTACGCAAACAGTGTAAAAATATGGTATGTCAAAGTTGTGGACCCTGTAGAGGTGACAATTTTAATTTTTTCGATTTTGATGAAACCTGAAATGCTTGTTTATAACCTAAAGATCTTTATTCTTTTCGATATTTGCGCATATCAAATTGTAACTTAATGAATTATGGCCTTTGATTGTAGGAAAAATCACTTTCGGTATTGCTTGTTCACTGTCTATCTCTTGAACAATTATTATCTGATTTAAAAAAAAACCTCTGATTATATTACTGTTGCACCGTAAGGAAGGTTGAGTTCGAATTTCGTGAAAATCGTACCAAAATTGCCGGACGAAATGGTCACCGTTTGTACGCGAATAGTGTAAAAATATGGTATATCATGGTTGTGGACTCTCTACAGGTCACAATTCTTATCTGATTTTGACGAAAAGTAACATTTCTAGGTTGTGTACCGTCACACCATAATCATTGTCGGCTTCGAATTTCATGAATATCAGACTGGAACTGACCAACAAAATGGCTGCTCCCAATACAGTATGAAATACAGGACTTAATGATGTAGGAAAAAATCACTTTCGGTATTGCTTGTTCTCTATCCATCTCTCAAAAATGTGGGCGTATCCTGCCTGGCAGTGCCAGCCTATCTTTTAGCTTGTGGTCCCTCTGGAGGTCAGAATTATTATCCCATTTATAAAACCGTTTGATTATATCACCGTTACATCGTAATGAAGGTTGAGATCGAATTTCGTGAAAATCGGACCAAAATTGACAGCTGTTCTTGTCAGGCCACCCATCCTTCATCACTAACAAGGGGAAACCACGCCAGAAAATCTAGATGAACTTTGTCACCCAATGCAGGGATCAAACACCCAACCTCAAGGCTACCGAGCCAGCATCTTACCTACTTAGCAACATGATCCCCAGTCGAATTTAAAGCCTACAGAAATGAACCTTTATAACCCAAAGATCTTAATTCATTTCGATATTTGCACATATTAATGATGTGGGAAAAATCACTTTCGGTTTGTGAAAAGCGGACCAAAATTGACAGACAAAATGGCCGCCGTTTGTATGCGAATAGTGTGAAAATATGTTATATCAAGCTTGTGGACCCAATAGAGGTCTCAATTTTTAACCGATTTCGATGAAACTTGACATGTATGTTTATAACCCAAAGATCTTGGTTCCTTTTGGATCGTAACTTCCTGAATATTATCCCCTGATTGTACGAAAAATTTAAAAAATCGTTTGATTATATCACCGTTACATGGTAATTAAAAATGAGTTTGAATTTCATGAAAATCGGACCAAAATTCACGGACAAAATGGCCGCCGTTTGTACGCGTATAGTGTGAAAATATGTTATATCAAGATTGTGGAGCCTATAGAGGTCACAATTTTTAACTGATTTTGATGGAACTTGAAATACATGTTTATAACCTAAAGATCTTGGTTCCATTGCATATTTGCGCATATTAGATTGTAACTTCCTGAATTGTGGCCCCTGATTTTACGAAAAATTGCCTTTTTATACGCCCACATTTTCATGTGGACGTATTATGTCGTCGCCCCTGTCCGTCCGGACGTCCGTCCGTCCACAATTTGTTTGTGGACTCTCTACAGGTCACAATTCTTATCTGATTTTGACGAAACTTGAAATATAGGTTTATCACCATAAGATCTCGGTTCCTTTCGATATTGGCATGTATCGGATCGGAACTTCATGGATTATGGCCCCTGATTGTACGAAATATCATGTTTTTAGCTTGTGGACCCTATAGAGGTCACAATTTTGAACCGATTGTGATGAAACTTGACATGCATGTTTATAACCCCAAAATCTTGGTTCCTTTCGATATTTGCGGCCATCGGATCGTAACTTCCTGAATTATGGCCCCTGATTGTCCGAAAAATCGCCCTTTTTAGCTTGTGGTCCCTCTGGAGGTCAAAATTATTATCCGATTTAAAAAAACGTTCGATTATATCACCGTTACATGGTAATGAAGGTTGAGTTCAAATTTCGTGAAAATCGGACCAAAATTGACAAACAAAATGGCCGCCGTTTGTACGCGAATAGTGTGAAAATATGTTATATCAAGGTTGTGGACCCTATAGAGGTCACAATTTTGAACCGATTTTGATGAAACTTGACATGTATGTTTATAACCCAAAGATCTTGGTTCCTGTCGATATTTGCACCCATCGGATCGTAACTTCCTGAATTATGGCCCCTGATTGTCCGAAAAATTGCCCTTTTTAGCTTGTGGTTCCTCTGGAGGTCAAAATTATTATCCGATTTAAAAAAACGTTTGATTATATCACCGTTACATAGTAATGAAGGCTCTGTTCGAATTTCGTGAAAATCAAACCAAAATTGACGGACAAAATGGCCGCCGTTTGAAAATATGTTATATCAAGGTTGTGGACCCTATAGAGGTCACAATTTTGAACCGATTTTGATGAAACTTGACATGCATGTTTATAACCCGAAGATCTTGGTTCCTTTCGATATTTGCGCTCATTGATTCGTAACTTCCTGAATTATGGCCCCTGATTGTACGAAAAATCACCCTTTTTAGCTTGTGGTCCCACTGGAGGTCAAAATTATTATCCGATTTAAAAAAACGTTTGATTATATCACCGTTACATGGTAATGAAGATTGAGGTAAGATTTCGTGAAAATCGGACCAAAATTGACAGACAAAATGGCCGCCGTTTGTACGCGATTAGTGTGAAAATACGTTATATTAAGGTTGTGAACCCTATACAGGTCACAATTTTAAACCGATTTTGATGAAACTTGACATGGATGTTTATAACCCAAAGATCTTGGTTCCTTTCGATATTTGTGCATATCGGATTGTAACTTCCTGAATTATGGCCCCTGATTGTACGAAAAATGACCTTTTTTTTAGCTTTTGGGCCCTCTGGGGTCAGAATTATTATCCCATTTACCCACTTAGCAACATGATCCCCAGTCGAATTTGAAGCCTACTGAAATGAACCTTTATAACCCAAAGATCTTAATTCATTTCGATATTTGCACATAGGAAAAATCACTTTCGGTATTGCTTGTTCTCTATCCATCTCTCGAAAATGTGGGCGTATCCTGCCTGGCAGTGCCAGCCTATCTTTAGTAGCTTGTGGTCCCTCTGGAGGTCACAACTATTATTCGATTTTAAAAAACATTTGATTATATCACTGTTTCACTGTAATGAAGGTTGAGGTCGAATTTTGTAAATATCGTACCAAAACTGCCCGACATTATGGCTGCCACTAATACACGAAAAGTGTAAAAATATGATATATCAAATTTGTGGACCTTGTAGAGGTCACAATTTTAATCGATTTTATGAAATTTGAAATGTAAGTTTATAACCCAAAGATGCGGTTCCTATCGATACTCGGGCACATTGGACCATAACTTCCTGAATTATGGCCCCTGATTGTACGAAAATCATGTTTTTTTACCTCGTGGACCCTATGGAGGTCACAATTTTATTCTAAATTAAAAAAACGTTACACATTAATGACTGTTGAGTGTGAATTTCTTGAAAATCGATAATTGAACAGCTAAATCCATAATATTGAATGTTTCGTATGCTTAACGTTAGCATGGGGTAGAACTTTATAAAAACCAAACAAACTCTAATGATTTTCTGATAATTACTTAAGATGGGACAACTCTTGTTGACTACTCCGGACAATTTAGCTGCTGTGTGGGCGTATGTTTCGTTGCCTGGCAACCTATATTTTGCATTTTGAGTGACTTATTAACATGTATGGAAACGTCTCCGTGATCAATAAGCCAGCATACTATAAGGAAATCAAGCTCAAACAGTATAAGAAATTCAGTGGATTACCGTGACTGCAACGAAATCTCGTTTTTGGTATGCACAGTGACACATTTCGTTCGACAAAACAATGAGGACTTTTCGAAATTCTGTCAACTACCTTGACTGCAACAAAGTCTCAATTAAACATTAGTCGACAAAAAACAAGGACTTTCCTTTCTCTTCTAAAGTATGTTATCATGAATATGCCAGGAAATAACAGAGATATTCAAAGATGTACATAAACATACTTTCCAGTGAAGTATAACACGATAACTGGAATTTGAACACCCTTATTTTGACATACTCGCCATTTCCCCTCTCCCCCTTTCGTATTAAGACCTGTAAATGTATGTTTACCTTAAAGAACATGCATGTATATTGTGGCCCGAAAATTTTCTACGTACGTGTAGATCACAGTTACTAAATCCATTTTACGGCAAGTTCAAACTAATCTGATTAAAATTAATTCAGTTATTATCTGAGAGCCAAAAACGCTTTTCAAATTTTCAATTACAACATTAATCACGTTGATTGGCTGGTGACATCACAAGCACTACACATACTATACACATTTTCGATACAATATATCACTGCCTGTACCATATAACACTATCAATACACACTATTACTTAGTTGACAAGCATCTATTGACGGTCCAATCACCACGTGACTTCCCTATTCATAATCACCAAATTATTGTCTTACATTGTTATAGTTTAGACATTTGCGATTGGAATATTTTAGAGTGATTTTAAAATACGGTATCATGCCGTAGATCCATTCAGCATCCTTTGTTTTAATAGGCAGCATGACAAATGAAGACGACACATGCAATTAGCGTATTTACCCGTAATTTGGATAACCCAGTAATACATGATGTCCCAACCTTTTATCTATAAGTACAGAAATACAAATGGTGCCAGTCATTTGTCGATATATTCATTATTATAACAATAATAACCATTTCTATACACAAAGAAAAACTTTTATCGTAACTCCATTTGAAATTCACAGCAAATATGGCATTTTCCGATGACAATATGCATAATATGCGTTAATGAATACACACAACGACTGTATATAGCTTCACAGCCAAGTCATGCTCTCAAGGAATTTCAGTGCCTGCCTGTCCCAGCCCTGGAATTCTTTGGGCCGGCCCAATGCCCGTCTCTGAGTAGGAGAGAGAAGTGGGGGAAGGGACGAGCAGGGCTGCCGTTCCTCGAGACGGACGATGCGTGGCCTTGCAGTCGAGTCTCAGTGGGAATTCCCCGGGCCGACGAGCAGGGCTGCCATTCCTCGAGATGGCCAATGCGAGACCTCGCGACCGAGTCTCGGTGGGAATTCCCTGGGCCGACTGAGTTCCCGTCTCTGAGTTGGAGAGAGAAGCGGGGAAAGAGGCGATCAGGGCGGCTGATACGTGGCGTCATGGCCGAGAACCACAATACTCTTCTGACGAAAATGTATCTTGAGTCTTTTTCACTGCACACGATTGTGAGGGGACTCTCTCAAAAAGTCACTTTAAAACACATTATTAAAAGTTAATATCCGATTGACTTTGAACTCATACACAGTGTTTAAGTTCATAAGATGAGGGAGCCTATTGATTTTCAGCGATTTCTGATTATTACTGCTAGAGTTGTGGCCCTTGATTACTTCAAAAAATTTTGTGGACGCTTTAGAGGCCAAAGTTAATATCCGATTGACTTTGAATTTATAAACAGTGTTTAAGGTCATGAGATGAAGAAGCCTATTGATTTTCAGCGATTTCCGATAATTAGTGCCAGAGTTATGACCTTTGATCACTTCAAAAAATCTTGTGGATGCTCTAGAGGCCAAAGTTAATATCTGATTGACTTCAAATTTATACACAGTGTTTAAGGTCATGAGATGAAGAAGCCTATTGATTTTCAATGAATTTTGATAACTGAACAGCTAAATCCATGATATTAAATTTTTCCTATACTAACTGTTAGCGTGGGGCAATACTTTTATAAAAAGCAAACAAATTCTAATGATTTTCAGAAACTTACATAATGAGATGTTACTCTTATTTAATCAGATTTTAGTGTATTACAAATGCTTCATTACCAATAAAAGTAAAAATATGCGACAACCCTTGTTGACTGCCCGGACGATTTAGCTGCTGTGGGCGTGTGTTTTGTTGCCTGGCAACCTATCTTTCAACAGGGCCCTCTACTTCCATAATTTCCTGTGGGGGTCTACTAGTACTGCTAGTACTAGCTAAGATTTCCATAATTAAATTAAATACAACTGCTGATGTTTAAAAAGCGTCTGCTTGTGACCCTCTGTAAGAAAATTCTCAAATATCACATGCAGCGGAAGTCAGTATATTGTATTGTAAGTTCAAGCTGTTTGAAAAATACTAAATGATCCGGACTATCTTCCATTCAAGCATTCGGTTGGCCCAACAGTGACAGTAGTATTCTATTTATAGATCGTTTTATTCTTGCTTTCAGAAATTAATTTTCTTAGAGTTTTTTAAAAATACTTGTTTTTTATACGCCCACATAGAAATGTGGACGTATATTGCCGTCGCCCCCGTCCGTCCGTCCGTCCGTCCGTCCATCGTCCACAATTTCTTGTGAACGCACTAGAGGCCAGGGTTAATATCCGATTGACTTTAAATTTATACACAGTGTTTAAGGTCATGAGACGAAGAAGCCTATTGATTTTCAGCAATATCCGATAATTACTGCCAGAGTTATGACCCTTGATCACTTTGAAAAATCTTGTGAACGCTCTAGAGGCTAAAGTTAATATCCGATTGACCTTAAATTTATACACAGTGTTTAAGGTCATGAGACAAAGAAGTCTATTGATTTTCAGCAATATCCGATAATTACTGCCAGAGTTATGACCCTTGATCACTTTGAAAAATCTTGTGAACGCTCTAGAGGCTAAAGTTAATATCCGATTGACCTTAAATTTATACACAGTGTTTAAGGTCATGAGACGAAGAAGCCTATTGATTTTCAGCGATATCCGATTATTACTGCCAGAGTTATGACCCTTGATCACTTTGAAAAATCTTG
This sequence comes from Patella caerulea, assembly GCA_036850965.1. NCBI lineage: Eukaryota > Metazoa > Mollusca > Gastropoda > Patellidae > Patella > Patella caerulea. The sequence goes on along the minus strand of JAZGQO010000001.1, from coordinate 38,040,672 downwards.
TGGAGGCTAAAGTTAATAATGGATTGACTGTAAATTTATACACAGTGTTCAGGGTCATGATACGAAGAAGCCTATTGATTTTCAGCAATATCCGATAATTACTGCCAGCGTTATGACCCTTGATCACTTTGAAAAATCTTGTGAATGCTCGAGAGGCTAAAGTTAATATCCGATTGACTTTAAATTTATACACAGTGTTTAAGGTCATAAGACGAAGAAGCCTATTGATTTTCACGGATTTCCGATAATTAGTGCCAGAGTTATGGCCCTTGATCACTTCAAAAAATCTTGTGGATGCTCTAGAGGACAAAGATGATGTCCGATTGACTTCAAATTTATACACAGTGTTTAAGGTTATGAGACGAAGAAGCCTATTGATTTTCAGCGATTTCTGATAATTAGTGCCAGTGTTGTGTCCCTTGATCACTTCAAAAAATCTTGTGGATGATCTAGAGGCCAAAGTTAATATCTGATTGACTTTAAATTTATACACAGTGTTTAAGGTCATGAGACGAAGAAACCTATTGATTTTCAGCGATCTCTGAAAATTATTGCCAGAGTTATGGCCCTTGATCACATCAAAAAATCCTGTGGACGCTCTAGAGGCCAAAGTTAATATCCGATTGAAGGTCATGAGACGAAGAAGCCTACTGATTTTCAGCGATTTCAAAAAATTACTTCCAGAGTCATCTCCCTTGATCACTTCAAAAAACCTTGTGACGATATAGATGCCAAACTTATCATCCGATTGACTTCAGATTGATACACAGAGTTTAAGGTGTTGAAACGAACAAGTATTTTGATTTTCAATGAATTTTGATAACTGAACAGCTAAATCCATGATGTTAAATGTTTCCTATACTAATTGTTAGCGTGGGGCAAAACTTTATAAAAAGCAAACAAATTCTAATCATTTTCAGATAATTACATAATGAGTTGTTACTCTTAATCAGATTTTAGTGTATTACAAATGTTTCATTCCCAAAAAAAGTAAAAATATGCGACAACCCTTGTTGACTGCCCGGACGATTTAGCTGCTGTGGGCGTATGTTTCGTTGCCTGGCAACCTATCTTTAAAAATATGACAACCTATTTATAGCCTTGTAATTAGCTGCGGTAGTGGGAAATTTCAGGCGTTTTGTAGGCCTAAGCTTTACATGTAATAACAACTAACAATTTATTGTTGACTAAAAACTAAGTAAAAGTAATGCATACACGATGCAGTGGAAAACATTTAACGATTCTTAAAACATTTGTTTTATTATAGTTTATAAGTATCACTTTTACCGTAAACATACAGGGAACTGCAGAACCTGTTCCCTGTATGTTTACGGTAAAAGTGAAAATTGCGATTAAAAATTTATCACTGAAATTTCCATAAGTAGGAAAAACTGACACAAATTGAAATATTTGATTGGCTAGTATCGGTAGTAGTAGGCAACAGGTATACCAGTAAGTGCCTTGAGACAGCAGTGTTGAAAACTTGAGAATAGATATTTACAAAACAAAACTCTGCAATAGGGGCATCTAGTACTTTCTTCAACTAGATCCCCCAAAAGTATGCTATTTCATGGTTTAATTCAAGAGGTGAGAAGTTTACTCTGGGTCATTACCTCTGGTCAAAAATATGCTAATAATTATATTTTACATTTGGTAGGTTAGAATAAGATGAGGATAATTTGTGATGATTAAATTATAATGGATGATTCAGTTAGTAGAGAATCTGTTGACTCCTCTTCTACTTCTGATGAATTTGTTGTGGTAAATGCTGACCCCAAGTTCAAACTAACTGGCGACATGAGTGATATTCATAAGGAGATAACAGACCCTGCTGCAACCAATGGTAACACAAAGATGGCCACTAGTATCACTGATAACAATTTAGGTCATGTTATACCAAATAGCCAATCCGCTGATGTGTTATTGCCCGAAGGAAGTGTTGAAAATAAAAGTTATCTAGAGAATGATATTATTCAACAAGGTCAAAGTTCATCAGAATTACAACAAAGTAAGTAGAGCAACCAATGCCCTGTACATGTATGGACACAGATCACTAAATATTTCTACGCGGTCACCCACGAATGTAGGCCCAAAGTTATTTTTAGTCTTTTTCTCCCTTTTTCCCCTTTTGCATGGCGATTTTGAAAATCGTTTGAAAGGGTTTGAAAATACATTTTCTGCCAGGTTTTGGTGAATATTCATTTTGAGGTGGAAGTATACAAGAGTTGTGAGATTGGTTACATTGAAAGGGAGGGCCTAAAATTGCTTGTTTAGTTGTCTCTTCTTCCAGCTTGTGTATCTCAAGTTTTTCATGATGAACCTCATACATGCTTTTGGTCAAGAGTTTGCCACTTGTTGCTCCATCTGTGTCAGAAAGTGTTTTACCCAACAATTATTTGGGAAAAAATTACAGCCGGTCTAAGGAGACGTGAATTAACATTAAAGTCAATTGGGAAATAATTAGTGATCTGTAGCCATATACGTGTTCCCCCAAGTCAGTTAACTCACCAACTTGTGGTAGTCCGGGTCAGATTAAGTTGATTAATATGAAGGGAGAAAGTCTGAAGTCTTGCTCAATGCAAAAAATCTAAGTCTGAATCATAATTGTTGATTCTTGCCAAAACAGAATTTTTGTGCCCCTTCTTTCGAAGAAAGTTGGGGGGCTATTAAAATGGGTTCATCTGTCTGTCTGTCTGTCCGTCCATCTGTCCGTCGCACTTTTTGGGACACAATAACTCTCTTCCTAATTGAGCTAGAATGTTCAAACCTGGTGTATGTGTTTATTAGGTCAATGCCTTGATGGAGTTCGAAGATGAGCGTTTTCTGTTTAGGATAAGCAGAGATAAGCAATTTGATTGGTTGATTCTTTGGGACACGATAAGTTTAGTTCTAAGTGAGAGTGATGAAATTAGGTGTATAGTTTCATTACATCAATACCTTGACTAAGTTCCATAATGAGTATTTTTTGCTCAGGGTTAGCAGAGTGATAAGCAATTTGATTGGTTGAGACTTTGGAACACAATAACTCTCCTTCTTATTTAGTTAAAATATTCAAACTTGGTATGTGTGCTTATTAGGTCAATGCCTTGATGGAGTTCGAAGATGGGCATTTTCTGCTTAGGGTAGGCAGAGATAAGCAATTTGATTAGTTGATACTTTGCTTTGGGACAAGATAACTTAAGTTCTAATTAAGTGAAGGTGATGAAACTTGGTGTATAGTTTCATTACATCAATACCTTGACTAAGTTAGATAATGAACATTTTCTGCCCAGGGTAAGCGATAAGCAATTTGATTGGCTGAGACTTTGGAAATTGGTGTTGGCGTTAATTAGGTGAATGCCTCGATGGAATTTGATGATGAACATTTTCTGCTTACAGTAACCAGAGATAAGCCATCTGATTGGTGGATGCGTTAGGGCACAATAACTTTGGTTATAATGAAGAAATGAGAGCGATGAAACTCTGAATATGGGTTCATTATATAATTACCTCAACTAAGATCGATAGGGAGAATTTTCTGCTTAGGCTAAGAAGCGATAAGCAATTTGATTAGTCAAGACTTCGGAACACAGCAACTCTACCTTTATTTGAAGTAGAATTTTTATACGCCCACATTTTCATGTGGACGTATATTGTCGTCGCCCTGTTCGTCCGTCCGTCCGTCCACAATTGTTTGTGAACAGTCTACAGGTCACAATTTTTATCCGATTTCAATGAAACTTAAAATATAGGTTTATCACCCTAAGATCTCGGTTCCTTTCGATATTGGCATGTATCGGACTGTAACTTCATGGGTTATGGCCCCTGATTGTACGAAAAATCACGTTTTTTAGCTTGTGAACAGTGTAAAGGTCACAATTTTGAACCGATTTGGATGAAACTTGAAATGCATATTTATAACCCAAAGATCTTGGTTCCTTTCGATATTTGCGCCAATCGGATCGTAACTTCCTGAATTATGGTCCCTGATTGTCCGAAAAATCGCCCTTTTTAGCTTGTGGTCCCTCTGGGGGTCAAAATTGTTATCGGATTTAAAAAACTGTTTGATTATATCACCGTTCCATGGTTATGAAGGTTGCGTGTGAATTTCGTGAAAATCGGACCAAAATTGACGGACAAAATGGCCGCCGTTTGTACGCGAATAGTGTGAAAATATGTTATATATGAAGGTTGTGGACCTTATAGAGGTCACAATTTTGAACCGATTTTGATGAAACTTGACATGTATGTTTATAGCCCAAAGATCTTGGTTCCTTTCGATATTTGCGCCTATCGGATCGTAACTTCCTGAATTATGGCCCCTGATTGTCCGAAAAATTGACCTGTTTAGCTTGTAGTCCCTCTGGAGGTCAAAATTGATATCGGATTTAAAAAAACGTTTGATTATATCAATGTTCCATGGTTATGAAGGTTGAGTTCGAATTTCGTGAAAATCGGACCAAAATTGACGGACAAAATGGCCGCCGTTTGTACGCGAATAGTGTGAAAATACACTGTATGTTATATCAAGGTTGTGGACCTTATAGAGGTCACAATTTTGAACCAATTTTGATGAAACTTGACATGTATGTTTATAACCCAAAGATCTTGGTTCCTTTCGATATTTGCGCCCACCGTATGGTAAATTCCTGAATTATGGCCCCTAATTGTCCAAAAAATCGCCCTTTTCAGCTTGTGGTCCCTCTGGAGGTCAAAATTGTTATCCGATTTAAAAAACTGTTTGATCATATCACCATTCCATGGTTATGAAGGTTGAGTTTGATTTTAGTGAAAATCAGACCAAAATTGACGGACAAATGGCCACCGTTTGTACGCGACTAGTGTGAAAATATGTTATATAAAGGTTGTGGACCTTATAGTGGTCACAATTTTGAACGCATTTTGATGAAACTTGACATGTATGTTTATAACCCAAAGATGTTGGTTCCTTTCGATATTTGCGCCCATTTGATCATAACTTCCTGAATTATGTCCCCGGATTGTCCGAAAAATCGCTTTTGGAGGTCAAAAATTATTATCGGATTTAAAAAAACGTTTGACTATATCACCGTTACATGGTAATGAAGAGAGAGTGTGAATTACGTGAAAATCGGACTAGAATTGACGGACAAAATGGACGCCGTTTGTACACGAATAGTGTGAAAATATGTTATATCAAGGTTGTGGACCCTATAGAGGTCACAATTTTGAATCGACTTTGATGAAACTTGACATGTATGTTTATAACCCAAAGATCTTGGTTCCTTTCGACATTTGCGACCATCGGGTCATTACTTTCTGAATTATGTCCCCTGATTGTACGAAAAATCACCCTTTTTAGCTTTTGGTCCCTCTGGAGGTCACCATTATTATCTGATTTAAAAAAAAATGTTTGATTTTAAAAACCAAACAAATTCTAATGATTTTCTGATAATTCCTTAATATGCGACAGCTCTTGTTGACTGCCCGGACGATTTGGCTGCTGTGTGGGCGTATGTTTCGTTGCCTGGAAACCTATTTTTAAACTTGATGTAGATGTTCATTAGGTGAATGTCTTGACAAAGTTCAATGATTAACATTTTGAGTTGAAGCTAAGCATATCACTTTCATTGGTCGATGCTTTAGGACAAGATAATCTTCATTGATTCATTCTATCTGATAGAGAGTGATGAGACTTAGTGTATAGTTTGATTGCTCCATACTTTTGTAAAAAATAAATGTGTGATTAATTAATATGTGTCATCTATTTATTTTGGGATTTCGGCGGGGGACATCAGCCTCACTGTTGGCTTGTTAAGTCTGGCATGTGTACACTAACACTTCTGGAATTTTGTAATGACAGAAGTTACAATGTGACTACTGTTAAGCGCCCAATGTGGTCTTACATGTATATTGCTGTGGCCACGTTCGTTTGTACGTACGTAGGCTACTCTGAACAGGGAGCTACATTTGTGATTGATTTCTTTTCAGAGTGCAACAGATCAACTTCCCTACCAAGTTTTCCGTCTGGAGATTGTACTGTGTTTAATGGAGTTACCTACCTTGGATGTGCGATTGTTAATGCCCCTCGGAGTGAGGTAGAGATATATCGTAATATGGCTATTATGAATGATCAAACTCAGCTCGCAATACCAATCATATTGTCTGTACCTAGTACATCAGAGGGTGTCATTAGGTAGGTATTCAGATTTATTATTAACATTCAAATGTAAGAGACTTAAAAGAAATTACAACAAACAAATAGTGAGTTTGTTAAATAAGACTCAACACACATAAAAATGTCATTTTCTCTTTCAAAAATGAAATTGACGAATTCTTTATTTTTTATACGCCCACATTTTCATGTGGACGTATTATGCCGTCGCCCCTGTGCGTCCGGATGTCCGTCCGGCCTCAATTTGTTTGTGGACTCTCTACATGTCACAATTCTTATCCGATTTTGACGATACTTGAAATATAGGTTTATCCCCATATAGAGGTCACAATTTTGAACCGATTTTGATGAAACTTGACATGTATGTTTATGACCGAAAGATCTTGGTCCTTTCGATATTTGCGCTCATTGGATCTTAACTTCCTGAATTATGTCCCCTGATTGTCTAAAAAATCGCCCTTTTTAGCTTGTGGTCCCTCTGGAGGTTAAAAAAACGTTAGATTATATTGCCATTACATGGTAATGAAGGTTGAGTTCGAATTTCGGGAAAATCGGACCATAATTGACAGACAAAATGGCCGCTGTTTGTGCACGAATAGTGTGAAAATATGTTAGATCAAGGTTGTGGACCCTATAGAGGTCACAGTTATGATCCGATTTTGATGAAACTTGAAATGTATCTTTATAAACCAAAGATCTTGGTTCCTTTCGATATTCAGGCCTATCGGATCGTAACTTCCTGAATTATGGCCTTTGATCGTATGAAATATCGCCTTTATTAGCTTACAGTCCCTCTGGAGGTCACAATTATTACCTGATTTTAAAAAAAAGTTTGATTATATCACCGTTACAGTGTATACTATGTTGAGTTTTTAATTTTGTGAAAATCGGACAAAATTGACAAACTAAATGGCCGCGGTTTGTATGCGAGAAGTGTAAAAATATGGTATATCAAGGTTGTGGACCCTGTAGAGGTTACAATTTAAATTCGAATTTGGTGAAACTTGAAATACATGTTTATAACCTAAAGATCTTGGTTCCTTTCAATATTTGTGCATCAGATTGTAACTTCCTGAATTATGACCTCTGATTGTACGAAAAATCGCCTTTATTATCTTGTTGTCCGTCTGGAGGTCACAATTATTACCTAATTTAAAAAAACGTTTGATAATATCAGCATTACACTGTAATGAATGTTCGGTAGGAATTTCATGAACAATGGACCAAAATTGCTGAAAAAAATGGCCACCACTTTTGCGCGAATCATTTAAAAATACAATTTTTATCCGATTTTGATGAAATTTGAAATGTAAGTTTATAACCCAAAGATCGCGGTTTTTTGCTATAATTGAGCACATTGGACCATAACTTCCTGAATTATGGCCCCTGATTGTACAAAAAATCATGTTATTTTACCTTGTCGACCCTATGGATGTCAAAATTTTATTCCAAAGTAAAAAAAACATTTGACTGTATCCCCCTTACACATGAATAATGGTTGAGTTTGAATTTCTTGAAAATCGATACTTGAACAGCTAAATCCATAATATTAAATGTTTCATATACTAAATGTTAGCAAGGGGAAAAACTTCATAAAAACCAAACAAATTCTAATGATTTTCTGATAATTACTTAATATGCGACAACTCTTGTCGACTGCCCGGACGATTTAGCTACCTATTTTTTATGTATTGATTTGTATTGCGGGATGAGAATATGTTCCCATTACCACATACAGTAGATAAAACTAATGTTTCAATTTTATCCAATTGTGTTTTCCAATTTCAAAATAGTAATGGTAAAAAATCCAACAATCGTTTAATCTTTTTAAACAAAACTTTATTCCTGTAGAGTCTGTCCCAAAATGACACATTAGATCAACACAATTAAGTTACTCAATTTTTGCCTGAATTAATTCAAAGTGGTTTAGCCCAGTTGAACCAGTAATCATTGGTATCATCAAACATTTGAGATCAATAAATTGATCAACAGTGATATGAATGTTCTTGAATATAAAAATAATGCATATTTCTGATCGTGTTCTACTAATTGTGATACATTATTTTCATTACACTTTTATTTGAACCCCTTTAGGTCTTGCAGAACAGCATAATGTTAAACCCAATTTCATTTCCATACTGTTTTCTTCTGTACTGTTCAGTGTCCAAATTATGTGATTTGACACCAACATTGAATTGGCAGTCTTGAGTTTCAATACTTTCTGCCATAGTGATATAACACTGTTGATTACAATAGTGGTCACATCAAATGTTGATTTTACAATTTAAATGTTCTACGTCCTTTGAATCATAATATTGAAATGTATTCCCTGAAAATGATCGCCTTTTTTTTATCATCATTCGTGCATTTTTATACACCCACATTGAAATGTGGTTGTATATTGTCGTCTCCCCTGTTCGGCGGTCCAGCGTCCACAAGCAATTGTGGACGCTCTATAGTCTAAAGTTAATATCCTATTGACTTTATATTTATACACAGTATTTAAGGTCATGAGACGAAGAATCCTATTGATTTTCTGCGATTTCCGATAATTACTGCTAGAGTTATGGTCCTTGATCACTTCAAAAATTCTTGTGGACCCTCTAGAGGCCAAAGTTAATATCCGATTGACTTTAGATTTATACACAGTGTTTAAGGTCATAAGACGAAGAAGCCTGTTGATATTCCGCGATTTCTGATAATTACTGCCATAGTTATGGCCCTTGAAAAATCTTGTGGATGCTTTAGAGGCCAAAGTTAATATCCAACAAAGTTAATATGCGATTGACTTTGAATTCATAGACAGTGTTTACAGTCATGAGACAAAAACCCCTGATGATTTTCAGCGATTTCCAATAATTACTACCAGAGTTATGGTCCTTGATCACTTCAAAAAATCCTGTGAGACGAAGAAGCCTATTGGTTTTCAGCGATTTCCGATACTAATTGTTAGCAGTGGACAGAACTTTATAATATAAAGCAAACAAATTTTAATGATTTTCTCATAATTACATAATGAGTTGTTACTCTTAATCAGATTTTAGTGTATTACAAATGTTTCCACAGCTGAAAAAAGTAAAAATTTACGACAACCCTTGTTGACTGCTCGGACGATTTAGCTGCTGTGTGCGTATGTTTCTTTGTCTGGCAACCTATCTTTAAATTTTTAGAAATTGAGAATCTTTCAAAAATAATATTTCCCTTTTTATGTTGATTGTTTTAAGAATAACTATTATAATCAGTTGATTTCATTAAATTGCATTAGTATTAACGTTTATTGAATATTTCTTATTATTAGATGAAAAATTATCAAATATTAGTCATTTTAAATTACGACTGTCACTCCACAAAATCAGTTCAAATAGTCTTGAATTTTTTGAAAAACTATCTGAAATTTTGAATAGAAATATTTGTATGAGCACTAGGATTCAATTTAAACCCTTTTCTTGCTGTACTGTACATAAGCATTTTGTGAAGCATATGACTAAAATAGGTTCTATAATCTGTTGCTATTATTAAAACAAATTGTGTGAAAATTTTATTTATTGATGAATAGGAAAGAAATGAAATTACTGAACAATACAATATAACTGTAATACATATTTTGCCATATTAATGAAAAACAAAACTATGTCTTTCATGAAATTATTTCTCTTCCTTTAAACCTATATTTCTTTATTATTTTAGTTATTTATTGCATGAGTAGGTTCAGGTATTATGAGTTACTGCATGACAGCCTTCTTGTATTGACTTCTTGTAACATGTCATCACTACCATAGGCTTAGTGCCTAGACTGACTCTATTAAATGATTACCATATTGTGGTTGTTGACAATTACTTTTTGTTTTAGACACACTTTTCATCGTACTAGTACTAGTAAGAACTTTTAATTAAAGTGACCAATAATGAATAATCACATGCTCTGAAACAAACTCAAATTGATAATTTAACATTTTTATTAAACATGCATTATACAAGAGCTAAATCTGCCTATTACAGGTCTTTCTTTAGGCCTGAAATTTTGTCTAAATTATTAATTAGACATTGATTAACTTACCCAGACCATAATGAACTCCTTCCATATTGACTGAATTACAATCCTATATGATGCTTAACGCTCACAGATAGTCAAATAGAAAAATGAATTATCAAGATTATACTTTATATCGTACTGACTTTAGTAATGATGATCAAGGCTAGCCCAAATATTCAATCGCTAAAATCTCGGTTCATAGTGGATCAATTTGACAGAAATTTTCAGCAAATTGCCCTTACTATATTATCTGCAGAAGTTGACAAATGTTGCAAAGTTTTCAATGCATTATGTAAATATACTGAACCATGTTTGGACTGGTATTGCTTTTAGAGATTTCAATTTTAACAATATTGTAGTTCGTAAGGGATAAAAATCTCTTTGATTACTTTTCAATAAAGCAAGTCTTAGGAAAGAGGTTTAGGACATATTAAATATGATCTGCATGATCTTTCTGACAGGTGAGATAACCAATTTTATTAAGTTGTGTTGAGCCAAGAATAATGATGTGTTACATTCCGTGATTGAAAGTATGCATGCTGACCGTGCAGTGTGGAATTATCTTTATATTGTTTAAATTCCCTTTTCGAATACTAAATGGATTGTCTTTTCATATGATTGCCTGATTGCTTTGAATTGAATCTACATGTACTTTGTAGCATTTTAGAATTGATACTTGTGTTCCTTCAGGGAGTTGAAATGTAGGAAGTAGAAGCTCTTTCATAATTGTTCTCCAGTTTAGAAAATCTCATTTTCCTTTTAGGATCTCCAATTGATATATCTTAAGTCACTTCAAGAAAATGTAGATTAGTATGATATAAATATTAATTGACAGATCTCCCCTTTTAGACAGATCTTGCATTGAAACAATTTTGTTATTTTAATATTTGATTTCTTAATAGCAAATTTGAATATACACAAACTAATTGTACATGTATCACACCAATTATCTTTTGAATTATAGCAACTATGTCATTTTATAATGATAAACATTTTCTTGAACTGGTTTAAGTGCATTGCGATTAGGGACCAAAAAGTGGGGATAAACAATCTTTAAAGGCCTATGGGACATTCAAATTATAATAAGAGCTACTCCCTTCATTTATTTTCCTGATGCTGTTTATTACAAAATGTTTTTTTTTTGTTTTTATTAATGAATTTTATCTACTGTGTGTGTTTATTTCCTACTTTCAGTCCTAGTCCTACTGATGCCAGTGTGGTTAGGTAGCGTATTTAAAATAATTTAGTCATTTTAGTTTGTTCTGTATTTTTTATTTTTTTATTTCATACACTCTATTTCCTTTATACATTATGTAGTTATGTCCACTGCTCCATGTCTTCTTTTTTGGCATGAATTGTCTAACTTGTTAGTCGCAAAATGACCGAGTCAATTCTTATTTATGAGAGACAGCACTTCATCATTTTCATAACTACATTAGTTCTTACACATGTACAATGTAATATACCCTGACCTAAGCACAGGTCATCTATACCTCAATACTATAGTTATTCATGCTGGTTGGTGGCATCTTTCATGTATGAAATATCTGACTAGTTACTATCTTATATAATATAGATATCATACTCCGCGCAGTGTTGCGTTTGATTAGTGGTAATCCAACTACACACTGCTATTATGAGTGGATATTGTTGTGTTAAATTTTGATTTGTCAGTAGTCCGTCTACCAACCAATCACTAGCTGCCAATACTGGACCAAATATGTTTACATAACGTATACGTCATGACTCACGATTTTATTACGCCTAATTAACCCGTGCATAGCAGAATACTGCAGTAAAACTAATTGCGTGACAAACGAGGCTATCAAAGTCGATTTTATTACGCCTAATTAACCCGTGCATAGCAGAATACTGCAGTAAAACTAATTGCGTGACAAACGAGGCTATCAAAGTCGAATGAAATGAAAACAATACTGTTTGGAAACGAACATACTTTCACCATTTTATTACCTTAAATCACTGTCCAAAGTTGTAGGGAAGACCCAGATTAAACGAAGAACTGCCATGTTGCTGTACTTAGGTGATAGCTTTCATTGAATGGAAAGAATAGACATACTCCCGCATAAGTTCAAGAAACAGACGCTATTCCAGCAATGGTCAGAGAGGGATTTCTCGGGCCATTGCTTCAGGAATATGTATAGATATATGTGTTGGCAGTAATGTACACTACTTGACGTAAAGTGTACCAGGCTACATGTTTGTGAGGATAACAAAATTGTATGACCAATGGATATGCAATATCCAAACTATGTGCATGTATTGAGTTACAAGTCTTGTATATTACAAATTACAAGGTCAAATAAATTACCATTGTTGACAACTTGTACTTTTTGTCTGGTTAATTTTCAGTCTCTATTTGGTAAAGCTAATAATTATAGAAAAATTTGTAAACTTCCCTTTATATTTAAGGTAGTCGTAAAATGGCCTTGTTTGTGTTGAGTGGACTTCAAGTCCCATTTCTGTCTGTGTCTTTATATTTAAGGTGTTATATAATTTACATGTTCACTGGGGTATCCCAATAGTGTAACAATGTTGATTTGTTCCATGCATATACATGTAACCAGCATTATATAGGGAATCGGTGTCCAGTATATATTAGGCAGAAGGGCTTCATAATAATGCTGCGTTTGTTCTCAAAATTCATGTGCATGAATTTCATGATACTAACAGTCAAGTCAAAAAGACTATACCAAGAAAATATATTGCTTGAAAGTTAATCACTTTTGGAAACAGTAATTAGATAATGTAGCGTTGATTATACATGTACAACCAATGTGCACAGTCATGGGCTTAAAGCCTGTTTCAGTTTGCTATATCTTTTCAATATATAACATGTAACATTTTTTTTTTTATTATTCAATATTATTAATGTTGTGAGTGGTTTTGTTGATTGCCTGTCGAATTTTTATATGCTGGTTGGGGTTTTAATTTGCTTGTTCTTTTTATGTTTTGTATAAGGCTTGTATGCTTTTATTTAAATAGTTAATTTCAACAGAAATGTTTATGCTTTATGCAGCTGTATATTATTACAAATAATCTACTTCATCCCCTCTGCTCTTTTAGGTCTCCAAATATTACATCTTTAAACTTCAAACCAATTCAAAAAAGTATTTATCATTATTGCATTGGCATTGTGAGAAAGATAATAGCAATCATTTGAAAAAATTTTTGCCACTCCCTGGCTACTGACCTGATATGAATTATATTAATTTTAAAGATATTAGTTTTGAAAGACGAAAATTTTTGAGTTTTTTTTTAGCAGATATACAGGATTTAAGATGATGGGTGGATGATGAGGTGGCTTTTATATTTTAGCATAAATTGCAACATTGAAATTTACATTATTGTTGATCTGATATAACTATTCTAAAAATACCAAATACACGTCATTTTGTACACATTTCCTTGATTGAATTGTATAAATAGTAGATAATTCAAAAGGTCATGAAGCCACTACAACTTCCTTCTCCCTCCTTCCTTCTTTATTAATTTGATTTTATGAGTCTTCAAGGTTTAGAATATAAGGGATTTTTTTTCAAATACATACTGCTATTTTCAAATGACAATGCCCCTTTGTTATAAAAGTTTCTTTTAGGTGAATTATGTTTATATTTTTAATTATCTATACATTACAACATAAACGACATGTATTCATCAATTCATGAAACAGATGTTTTCATTGGCACATAAACAAGGAAAAATCTTCATTTGTAAATTGTATGATTATGTTTTACAAAATGATATAATAAATGAATTAAGATTATCTGTATGACCCAGTTTGAATAAGGAAAAGTGTATGCACAATACAAATTATTTGCTGACTAGAGCTACTCAATAAAATATATCAAATTGCTCATTCTTAAATCTATGGCAAAACATGTATTGTTATCATCAGGGCATTAGTTTTAAGCAGAGCAATAGACCTCATAAATGCACATTAACTCAAAGCGAGAATATAATTTTTTGTAGACGTTAAAAACTCAATGATAAAGCATTTTGTATACAATTCTTAGTAATTCTTTTTACACACAGCGGCTGTCTGCATCTTAGGGGATAGGTTTATGTTTCTTAGCTTTAGTGTTTACCTGATGCCTTGTGTCAGATATAATGTTTTATGAATTTTAAAGTAATTTATAATTGGAATTTTGAATATTAAAGTAATAATGATTAATTGATATTTGCTATTTTCTGTGTAGTTGTAGTGATCTTCAACTAACAAATGCGTACCAGAATAGAAAATAGAATATTTGTATATTTTGCTACAAGTTGCTGATTTTGAGAATATTGTATATTTCAGACTAATAGATCCAAGTAGTGATAGTGAAATAGCAAGTTATCGAATACATCGCATATTATTCTGTGCCCGAGGACCGGCTGATAGCAACGAAAAGAAATGTTTTGCGTTTACGTTTAGTTATGGAGATACAGCAGAATCAGCAATATTTCAATGTCATGTCTTTAGATGTGATTTGGCAGAAGCTGTAAGTATAATGTCTTTCAGTAAAGTTTAAAATAGCCCAAAAGTTCAAAGGTATTAAGCAAAACCCTTCATGCTATAGTATGGCCTCCATATCCTCTATCAGTCTATTGACTATTTTTCAGGTACCAAAGATTCTGTATTGCTTTGCAACAACATTTCGACGAGTACCACGTAGTACGAGAACCATTTCCACCAGTAGTCTACAAGAAGCAGAACAAAATCATGTTTTTACCGTGGGAATAGAATTTAAAGAGGATGATGGAAAGGGAAGTTATACAGCCTGTCCGAAGGATAAGAATATATTTAAATTTAAGTGTAATATAGAGAAACGTATTGTTATATCAGTTCAACAAACAGGTCTGTCAGATCTTAAAATAGAAAGGTAAATGGGACATTTTATCCCATATATACGACTCATCCAACTTTTCAAAACATCTGATGGCTATATGTTTAATGCTATCTGACTAATTTATATTAACACAGGCCTGGGCAAGAAAGATACTTTCTGTATTGGGATGATAAGGGGATTTTGAGTCTCTTCTTTATCACAGGGGGAAATGAGCCTAGCTCTTAACTTTCTGTCTCTAGATAGACTTCAAAAATCAACCTCATCAGAAGTGGGTGCTCTTCATCTCTGTGCAGTATAGTTCAATGAAATTGGAAAAACTAAAACTGATTTCCTCTATGGTATATCTATCCTATGGGTGGTGTAATCACTAATCAGATGCCAGATGTCAGTAACAGTGTAATTCTCACATTAAGAGACAATGTTTTAGTCAATATTTTCTGGAAAAAATTTTTTTGATTAATTTGAATATCTTTCAGATGTTTTGGTTTGTTGATATCACCGGGTAGAAACGTTAAACATAGTGACATGCAGCTCATAGAATTGGTAATATTGATATTAAAATTAAATAGATTCTTGTGTTTGTACAGAATTTGAATGTTTTTTTTTTTTTTAAACAGAATTCTCAAATAAACAGGTTGTATCCTGTTAAATGTTCTTTATGATTGAAAACAAGAAAATGTCTGTTCAAATTCTCCATTTTAGAAATTTCCCAAAATATTTAAAATCCCTTAACTAATATGTAGGTGTGAATAAGGTCTGAAACACATGCTGTAGATCATAAAACCTGTTATCTATTCATTTAGATGTGTGTTATCACTGGTGGCTGCAATTTCCTCCCACTTGTAAGAGCCCATGGGTGCAAATGAAAAAAATGAAATAGAAAATATGGCCTGTTTATACTTAGAATCAGGTGAATGCTAAACCCCTTCTCACCCTTTCTCCTGCTCCCTCCCCCTCTCTCCTTACAGTTACACCTAACAAGATTTTTGATCCTTTTAATTGAGAAGTGGTATGCAGTGTTCTAGAATGATTTAACATGTAATTTGTAATTGTAGGTATCTATGGGTTATCAGTCAGATGGTAGATCCTATACTATATCTGGACATTGGGATCCAACTGAACAATGTTTTGCTGTTCTTAATACAGAAACACCTAAAGGTATGATTGAATTTAGTATGAACAAATGGCAGATAGACTATCATATTCAAGAAATTAATTTTGTCTAGAAATACTGGATTGTGTAGTTTCATGACCTTGAACAGGAAGACTCATCATAATTAATAATTTGATGCTTCCTTGATCCTTAACTTATTCAGAACTTAAACATAGCTCAGATTTGTCAATCTATACTATATTCTAACCAGTAGCTCATACCTCTATTGGCATTTGTAAAATGATATTAGCTGTCTACAACAAGTAATTAACCCCCATGATTCTGTGACCATTAAATGCACAAAGAGTCTTCTTTTTGACCTGTGCCTTACAAAGGAAATAAGCTATTAAAATGGGTTCATCTGTCGGTCGGTCCGTTCATGCATTAACCAACTAAAAAGTAGAAATAACCAATAGATAAATCTATGACCAATGAAGGCACATATATTCTTCTTTTCTGTCTGCGTTCATCTGTCCGTCCTTCAATTCCATTCCTACAGTAACTCACTACAAAAATAATTAACCTAGAGATTAAAGCTATTGACTATTTAATGCACACACAGTCAT
Organism: Patella caerulea; assembly: GCA_036850965.1. NCBI lineage: Eukaryota > Metazoa > Mollusca > Gastropoda > Patellidae > Patella > Patella caerulea. The sequence goes on along the minus strand of JAZGQO010000001.1, from coordinate 38,023,937 downwards.
ATTTTTTGTCCAGTGCCTTTCGAAGAAAAGGAGCTATTAAGATTTGTCCGTCTGTCCATCCCTATATCTCTCCCACTTTTTGTCCCCCGCCTTTCGAAGAAAGTTGGGGGACTATTAAAATGGGTTCGTCCGTCCGTCTGTCTGTCTGTCTGTCTGTCTGTCTGTCCGTCTGTCCGTCTGTCCGTCACACTTTTTGGGACACAATAACTCTCTTCCTAATTGAGCTAGAATGTTCAAACTTGGTGTATGTGTTTATTAGGTCAATGCCTTGATGGAGTTCAAAGATGAGCATTTTCCGCTTAGGGTAAGCAGAGATAAGCAATTTGATTGGTTGATTGCTTTGGGACACGATAACTTTAGTTCTAATTAAGTGAGAGTGATGAAACTTGGTGTATAGTTTCATTACAGTAATACCTTGACTAAGTTCGATAATGAGCATTTTCCGCTCAGGGTAAGCAGAGCAATTTGATTGGTCGAGACTTTGGAACACAATAACTTTCCTTCTAATTGAGTTAAAAAGTTCAAACTTGGTGTATATGCTTATTAGGTCAATGCCTTGATGGAGTTCGGAGATGAGCATTTTCCGCTTAGGGTAAGCAGAGCGATACGCAATTTGATTGGTCGAGACTTTGGAACACAATAACTCTTCTTCTAATTGAGTAAAAATGTTCAAACTTGGTGTATATGCATATAAGGTCAATGCCTTGATGGAGTTTGAAGATGAGCATTTTCCACTTAGGGTAAGCAGAGATAAGCAATTTGATTGGTTGATGCTTTGGGACACGATAACTTTAGTTCTAATTAAGTGAGAGTGATGAAACTTGGTGTATAGTTTCATTACAGTAATACCTTGACTAAGTTCGATAATAAGCATTTTCTGCTCAAGGTAAGCAGAGCGATACGCAATTTGATTGGTCGAGAGTAGTCGAGACTTTGGAACACAATAACTCTCCTTCTAATTGAGTTAAAATGTTCAAACTTGGTGTATATGCTTATTAGGTCAATGCCTTGATGGAGTTCGAAGATGAGCATTTTCCGCTTAGGGTAAGCAGAGATAAGCAATTTGATTGGTTGATACTTTGGGACAAGATAACTTAGGTTCATCTTGATTGATGATTTTTATGCCAATACAATGACTGCATTCTCATTTAGTAATCGATTCGACAGTAACAGTGTATAGAAACGATTGACTTGGACACGAGGGCCCTTTCCCTTGGCCAGAGGGGCCCTTTTGTCTGCCTTTAGGGTCCCCCTAATTAGGGTACATTTTCATTTTTCTCGTCGGTTTTAGCATTTTTCTTTATAAAACACTTTTGGATGACACTTCGTGTACAGTTTGATTGCTCGATACATTGAAAAAAATAAATGTACGATTAATTAATATGTGTCTTCTATTTATTTTCGGATTTCGGCGGGGGACATCAGCCTCACTGTTGGCTTGTTAGGATACAATAATTGTGCTTCTACTGCCGTAGTACTTGTTGTAGATATTCCTTAGTTGAATATTGTGACTGAGATCGATAAGGAATATTTTTCTGCTTTGGCCAAGCAGCTGTCTGCCAGTCCGGCACACCTTTTGAAACACAGTAATTCTGCTTGTAATTAAGGTAGAAAGTTAAACTTGGTGTAGAAACTGCAGGTGTTGAAAGAAAATTTGCTTTGTATCTATGTTTTTGTAAAAGTATCAATTTGTTTCAGATACACGAGTTTTTCTCACAGTTGCCGTAGATCTAGTCATATTTGGAATTCAGGAGCCAGTCAGGTTTGCAATAGAATCAAAAGCCAAAATATTTTCACAGACAGAAAGATTTTGGTATTTTTCTACAAAACCACATTATGAACAATTTTATGTTAAACTCAAACAGGTAGGCAAACTGATGTTAATATTTGTTTTATTAAGGACTATTCCATTACGTGGGAATGGCGACTCTAGATTTTGGATATGATGTGTAGAATATGCATAAAATAACAAATCTTTCCTTGTCGGTCGCTTTTTAAACGACCAAGTGGAATTGTGGTTGTATATTGCCGTCGACTCTGTTAATCTGTCGTCCACAATTTCTTGTGAACATTCTACTGACTACATTCTTGAGAACACTCTACTGACTACATTTTTTTTCTGATTTCTGATCTTTTTAAAATGAATGTTCTTTACATTTTTTTCTGATCATTTGAAATTAATATATTGTTAGATTAAATGAGACAAATAGGCCTATTTAATTTCACCAATTTGTGTTAAGTACTTCTAGAGTTATGGTCCTTTATTTATGACTAAAGTTATCATCAATCTATATGCATGATTTAAATTAATAAAACGTAGAAGCCTAATGAATTTCAGCAATTTCCATTAATTACTTCAAGAGTTATGGCCCTTGATTCACTTTGTTGAACTTGGTAAACACTTGAATAACTAAAGTTATCATCCAATCTGTTTTAAATTTATTTGCATTATTTATATTCTTTCAATGGAGAATCCTGATAATTACTTATAACTTATAGAGTTATGGCCCTTGTTTAACTTTGTTAAACCTTGTGAATACTCTAATGACCAAAGTTGTCCTCCAATCTGTATTAAATTTACTGTATTTGCATGTGTAGATAAAGCCCAGGGCAAGTTTGGCAGAGGTGTTTCAGGACAAAGTAAAAGTGCATGGTTTATATGAACACTCTAATGACCAAAGTTGTCCACCATTGTGTATTAAATTTACTATATTTTTCCGGTGTATCAATGCATGTGTAGATAAAGCGCGGGGCAAGTTTGGCAGAGGTGTTTCAGGACAAAGTAAAAGTGCATGGTTTAGGAACAAAATTCTCCAGCACCTTCTGAAATGTGATTCAAATCCACCTGCGATATCCAGTAACTGGACCAAACTGTGTTGGTTACAGTTATAATTATTGGTTACAGTTATAATTATTATCGATATTTAGTCATTTAGCCGTATCAAGCTTTATGTATTTCTTTATGAAATAAAAAGCTTTATATAAACATTTGTTTTCAATTGCTCAAAGTCTTAATTATAACTTTCAATTGCATTATTACCTTACTGTAATGTGATTCTGGTGCTTGTATGGTAGTCAAATTGTCATAAGTCCGGCCCGCAGCAAACATGACCATTTGTTCCATCCTGTTAAATTCACAAGCAATTGGGTGTGGTAAATAAATAGATACTGATGATAAAACAAATAAAATATTAACTGTAGAAACAATTTCTCATGATCAGCTACTCACAACTTCAATCCTGACTACCAGTAAAAGATAAACAACAATACTAGTTTACTTTAAGAGCGTTGAGCAGTCTAAAATGCCCATTTTAAAGCTAGAACTGTAATTTTTGTTAATAAGATATGACATTTTTGTTATTTTGGGTGGTATAATGACCCCCAAAATACCAATTTATTTACCAACTTTGTTCCAAACTTTGCCTAAAAGCATGATAATAAATGGTGCCAATGACAATATTAGTCAAATTTTCTCAGTTATGCCTGCATGGATTGTCTTTAAATTTGGCATTAACAATGCTAATAGAAGTCCAAAAATGCAACTGGTCAATTTTTGACTATAGACTTGGGTTTGTCTAGTATCCATGGAAATGCCCAAAAAGAATTTATAAAGGTTATAAAGCTACATTTCGACACCAAAAATGTCTGAAAATGTTAACTCAAAGTATTTAAAAATCATTCTTCATTATTTACTTTCAAACAGGATTTTGTGTTAATTCTGTGAATCTGTCCACAAAAAGTTTTAAATTCAGACGTAAAAAGTAAATATCTACTTCAGTGCACTACTAACTTAGATGAAATAAAAATCATTTTATACATTCAAAAATAGCCGTCTTCGACCATCAAAATATGAAATTTGGCCATGCTTCAGGTAGACCTGGATCATAATTATGTATTTGAAGGAATTTCTTCTGACGTCATATCTACATGTAGATAGACGTGAATGATCCAGTGTGAAAATACTGCTGGACACGGCCATTATGGATACAGCGGATGACAAAAACGGTGTATCATCATTATTTATTCAAGAACTGATATAGGTCGGAGAAACTTTCTTGTTTGCTATAAATAGCTTTTTTTCTTTCCGCTTTCCCTTCGGACTGTTATGTGTCCTCTGGGTTATTTCACATGTGGAACAAGTGTGCAAAATCTTAATAAGATTGGTTTTTGAAGAGTTAGTGGGTATCTTAAAATACTCAACACCTTTAAGCTATTCAATCAAGTGACAATCAAACGATAGCGTCCATAGCCCTGCCGACTACACGTATTGTGACAGTACCGAGATTGTAGCCATTTAGATCGATCAGTAACTTAATACCATTAAATGTTAAAATTATAACACATTTTGCTCAACTAAAACACCCCAATTCTTAAAAATTATTTATGCAGTATGGCTACGATACAAACCGCTTATACCGCAAAGGAAAGTTGAGGGTAACACTGAAGTGCACGGTAGTAGGGCTGCAGGTTGTAAATTTAGTTTGTGTGGGTAGAATGCGAGATGTACATGCGTTATTTACATTAGTAACACAACAACCCTTGTTGATTGCTCAGCCAATTTAGCTGCAGTGGAAACATGTTTTGTTGTCAGGCAACATATCTTTTATCTTTATATTTCTTTGGGCGTTACTAACTAAAAAAAACACTCTTGTCGATAATATTTTGTTTTGGTTATTATTAATTATTATTAGATTGATGGTAATGAGAGTGAAGATGGCTTATTTGAAGTATTAAGTGTTGATAGTCAGACCGAGTTAGAGAGAAGATCAGGTTTAACACTTAGTTTAAATCCTAATCGAGCCATACCTGACCCTGTTCAAACACCACAAGATATTGATGAAGAATCAGGTATGTTATGATTGAACGGTACTCTATCATGTTCTAAGGGCTACATACTGCTCTGATACTGTTAAATGGTTGCACTACTATGTTAAACTGCAAGGTTTGATATCCTATTTGGCTGGCAATTCAACAAACAACCAATTTTGAATTTGTAGATCTGTCTTAAGTTCTGTAAAAATAACATGGGCTAGTCTACTGTAAACTATACTATTAGAAGCTACACCGTCCTTATACTTGGCTTGCAAATATACTCTGCAGATAGTAGTGCTTTTGGCAGTCATTCCGTGGTCTAAGGGGAGATAATTAGAATTTAAAGAACTTTTTTTTCTACTTTGTCTAATGTCTACCATTAGAAAAAAATGGTTTTAGAAAATAGTATAAGTATTTTTTTTTTTTTAATTTTGCAATAAACACAATATCAACTCAGACACTTATCATCTCAATAAATTAATATTTACAAAGGTTTCTTCTGTAATGTAACACTGGTAGAAAATGAAAGCGTAGATTAAGTACTATTTTGCATGATATCCCTGAAGTGCAATACTCATGATATATGAGGTACATTATTTAATCAGTTTTAACTTAAATAAAAGCCATTTGATATTGGATTAGTTACTGAAATCTGTATTCTTCTGAAATATTGCAAATATGAACCCGGATAAATTTTTTAATAGATGGTGATGAACCATTATTAAGTGGTTCAGGTGTAGTAAGCAAAGAAATTACAGATGAAAACCTCTTGGATGCTTGGCATGATGTTCTTACCAAGTGGCATCAAAATCTGTCGCAACGACCAAAACAAGTTCACCATCTGGTTAGAAAGGGAGTACCAGAAGCTCTACGAGGGGAGGTTTGGCAGCTGTTAGCTGGTGTTCATGAAGGGAATGATTCTTATGAAACCTACAGAATATTAATCAGCAAAGTATGTAATGTTAAAGTGAAGTTAAGGGTATATCTACATTGTGTCTTGAATTGATAATTTCCTGTTTCATAGTGAAACGTTATGTAAAGGGGATGGAGGTGGAGGTTCTGTAAAAAGATTACTAGACATGGGATTGATTTTAAGGTGTCTATTCACATGTAGACTGTTTGTGGAAACTGTTCAATTTAAAAATTACAAAGAGCTGTGACTCAATAAAGAATTATACATACCCTGTAATAATATGGTGTTAGTAGGATTACTGGGAACAAACCCAGTGACTGAAGATTTAGTTACCTTATAGTAGCTGTCAATTGTCTTTTGTAGTTTCTTGCTTCTATATCTCTGATTTTATTTTCTAGGAATCAGATCATGAGTCTGTGATACAGAGAGATATTAACCGAACATTCCCTGCTCATGATTTCTTTAAAGATGCTGGAGGATCTGGACAAGATTCTCTTTATAAAATCAGTAAGGTAAGGTATGAATAACTGGATACTTTCAATATGAGTAAATGAGAAAAAAAATATTAAACAATAATCTCTGTAGTAGAAATAAATATTAGCTTATTTTAGGCTGCCCCACCATCAATAGGTATGTCTGAATATCTCCAAATATTTCATCAATTATACCACATTATTTATGAATATATAACCAGCCTTAACTTAGTTTCTCACTTTCATAGTCACTAAATTGTAATTTGAACGTGAACATTTGCTGTTGTAGGTTCCAACTTTTAATAGAGCCAATTTTGACTGTGTGGGGCACCCTACTTATTCATGAATTACAACTTGTATTGTGACCCAATCCTATATTACTCCCCAAAGACCTCAAATGATCCCCACAATGTCATAAATTTATTGTGACCAGAGATTATCTGCATTAATAAGGTTTAGTTATTGTGAATATTTGGATTAATAAATATAGTGGAAAAGCTGTAAAAATTTGAATGTCTATGTTTAAAAGAAAACGCTTTATCTTCTTTCATATTACTTGTCAAATGTCAGTGTAGCCCAAAATGAAAATTTCTTGGATTCTGATTGGTCCAAAAGTGACGTCGAATGAGTTAACTGTCCTCTAAATTTCCTAGGCAACCGCTGCAAATGAATATTTTCTGGGTGCTAGACTCTTGTTTGCAGCTACGCGATCTCGGCCTCTAATGATTTAAGCGGTATCAATAATAGTCCTCTAAATTCTAACTCCTGATGAAATCCACATTGCCAATTTCCATCTTTAATGACAAAGTAACCGGTGTAGTCTGTTAAGGTTTTTATGTACATGTATGGCATTAAGACATTTATTGTGTTTTGTCTAATATTTCAGGCGTATGCTGTCTATGATGAAGAGATTAGTTATGTTCAAGGTTTATCCTTCCTAGCTGCAGCTCTTCTTCTACATGTAGGTTTTGACAGAAAATATTATTTCTTCCTCTTTACTATTCTTTATGTTTTTACAACCTATTAAACGTGTGTTTGTTAATGAACTCAATGTCCTAAAATTTGTACGAGGCACAGATCTGGTGATGGATTGTGTTCTAGTGTATGATAATGTGTGTGAATTGGTTGTAGTAAGTGAGTGAACTCCAGCATCAGTACTAAGGTGAAGCTCATCTTTATTTGATGCTCCAATTTTTGAGTCTATATAGTATCATTATTCAATATAATGGCAGACCCATCTAAATATCAAAATCCTAACAGCATACTGTTTAAAGCAAAGCATTTTGCTTGAGTGTTCTATGATTTCCTTAATGGATCAAAAACAATACCAATTTGAGAAAAATGGATAAGTGAGAGTGCCTGTTAAAAACGCGACATATTTTATTTCAACCATATATTTTGTAAGTAAATAATGGGCAAAGTAACTCACTGTAAGAATATAGACCACAAAAAATTCAGTGTAATTTGACAAGCATAAAACCTTACAACCCAGTAAGTCTTCTGTTCACGAAAATGAAAGAATGCATCAACTGTAGGTGAAGCAGTAGTTTATATTAAACAATCTTATTATGTATTTACTAGATGCCCGAAGAACAAGCATTCAGTGTTTTAGTGAAGATCATGTATGATTATGGTTTACGAAGTTTGTTTAAACCCGGATTTGAAGAACTTCATCTAAAGTTTTACCAGTTGGAACGACTTATACAGGTGCCGTTATTAAAATTATCTGGAACAAAATGAATATACTTTGATCATTAAAGATATAAAGTCATTGATCATTGATGAAATAAATCATTGATGATCATTGAGTATTTAAATTCATTGATCACTGAGATAATAAAGTTCAAAAACGTTTAGATATCAGGAAGAAGTGGAGTTTTCAATCTCTTATTTACAAAATATTTTATAGAAACATACTTAAACACATAGAGATTTTTACTTTAACACTTGGATTGGCGCAATATGGCCCGGTTGAAGCTGACGTGCCATTAAACAACATTTCATTCATTCATTAACACTTGGACATTTAGGATAACATTTAAGTTTATTCAATGTTCCCTTATTTTATATCACAATGATTATTGAAATATTCTATATTTTGTAGGACCAGATACCTGACCTGTTTTGTCATTTTGCTGAGATGTGTTTAGAAGTTCATATGTTTGCTTCTCAATGGTTCCTCACTCTTTTTACAGCAAAATTTCCTCTTAATGTAGTATTTCACATACTAGATCTATATCTTAGTGAGGTAAATATCATTTATATTGTATTTTGATATGTGTGGCAGTAGATCCAGTCTTGCTAAAAATTAACTATTGGAAAGGATATGAACCTGTTGAATTCATTTGGGAGTAGGTGTTTAGCTCCCTAACCTGGAGATCCCATGCTTGATCCTGGAGTTTGCTGAAGTTCCTCAGGATTTTTGGGTGTGGTTTCTCCTTGACAGTGGTGTAGGTCGAAGGGCCTTGAAAGGAACTTCATCTAGTGATTTGGATCTGGACGGAAACCAAGGTCCTATGTAGACTGCATGGTGTATGCACGTCTTTATTAGCCTGGGTGGAGCAGAAAAGTGGGATGTTAAACCCTGTTTCATTTGTGAATGGATTTAAAGCTCTCTATGGCAAACCTGGTATTTTACATACATGTAGGATATGATGAGTCACATTGATTTCAATATGTGTTTATAATGTAAAAGTCATAATCAGTGTACAATTATCCCCATTTATATTCTGTAATTTTTGTTTTCAAAAACTATTTTAAAATCTTTTAATATGAAAGGGATACTTAACAAAATTTGAAGTGATGAACAGAATGTATATGCACATGAAATGATATATATGTTTATTAGTTGGAATACAGTATATTATAATAACAGTTAAATGTGTGAATGAAATAAAGTAGTAGTGAAATATACCACATGTATGTATATTGATATATAGTAGAAGTTATATTTATATAGAATGGTAGTAATAACACTCCACCATCTGTTCAAATTAAATCAATATATATCAGTGGTATTTATATTTTATTCATATATTCATCACACTACTTGTTACCATTTTCAAATTCTTATCTAAATACGTTGGAATTATAAGTTGTTGAGGTTTGGAGAAATATGAATATTTCTGTTTGTGTCAAGAAATTTTAGTTACTTGAAAGTGTGATAAGGAATAACTTACTGAGTGTTACATCTTTATTCCAATTTGTGTTTAACAGAATATGAAGAACAATAAGAATATCAGATACACGAGCTCCCTACATTATTAAAGAGTGATATAAAGAGGATATTTGGAATAACACTTTTATTTCATGGATGAAACGCGGTATTCCACTACTGATCATAAAATAAAAGGTGTTCCCCATATAAATTCTAGTGTTAATGTAGGCATTATGTGTTTGGATAAGTGTAAGTGAACGTATTGAGAATGGAATCTTTCACTATATGTCACTCAAAAAGTATATTGGGTTCAATTGTCGGTGAAGGGCCATCCCCGGACAGTCACAGATATTTCACAGGTTTCCCATAGAAAAAAATGGGTTTGAGTTCAGGTATAATATACAAAACAAAATATGAAAAATAAGAGTCATACACACGATTAACTTGCTTGATCACTAAGATACACCTGGAATGCCTCAAGGTGTTTGATCAATTTGAACTAGCTATAACAGATTGTATAATATTTATTACAGGGTAAAGATGTGATATTTAATGTTGCCCTCGCTCTATTAAAGTGTTCTCGCAAACATTTACTAGCTCTCGATTTTGAGGGTGTTCTCAAATATTTCCGTGTTCAACTACCTAAAAGATTTCGATCTGAAGAGGCAGAGACAGAATTGATACAGACAGCCATTTTAACTAAGGTGAATTTCTCTTTTTATATGCCCAGATTGAAATGTGGTTATATATTGTCGTTGCCCCCATCGGTCCGGTGTCCACAATTGCTTTTGGATGCTCTAGACAGTGGCTGCGCCAGCCATCGGTGGTTGGAGGTGCAAAGTCCAAGGTTAATGGAGCAAAAAGGCACCAGTTTCAACTAAGGGTAGGGGGGGGGCCTCCCCCAGAAAATTTTGAAAAACAGGTGAATTTCTCTTTTTATATGCCCAGATTGAAATGTGGTTATATATTGTCGTTGCCCCCATCGGTCCGGTGTCCACAATTGCTTTTGGATGCTCTAGACAGTGGCTGCGCCAGCCATCGGTGGTTGGAGGTGCAAAGTCCAAGGTTAATGGAGCAAAAAGGCACCAGTTTCAACTAAGGGTAGGGGGGGGGCCTCCCCCAGAAAATTTTGAAAAACAGGCTGCCAGAAATGTAGCCTGGCAGTATTAGCCTGAGGTAAAATGTCAAACGAATGGACTTGCAACCTTCAACGAATCCCACTCACGAGCGCCAAAGTAGGGGCTTCTTATGGAGGGTACCTTCCCCCGAAAATTTTGAAAAATAGGCTGTTGGAAATGCCAGCTGACAGTAGACACCAGAGAATTTTGCGGCACACTGGTTGAGAATCACTGCTCTAAAGGCTAAAGTTCATCAACAATTTCCTGTAATTACTGTTGTAGAAAAAAAAGTCTTGATCACTTGAAAATCTTGTGGATGCTTAAGAGAGTAAATTTAATATCTGATTGACTTCATATTTATACAGTCTTTATGAGATGAAGAAGACTATCGATTTTCAACTATTTCCATTGATTATGGCAATTGATATTAAATGTTTTGTATGATAGATGTTAGTACAGGGTAGAACTATAAGCCAAATGGGTTGTTACTCACAATCAGATTTTAGTGTGTTGTGAATGTTTTCATTTCTGTCAAAAGAAAAAATATGCGATAACCCTTGTTGACTGCCCAAACGACTTAGCTGCTGTGACATATGTTTCATTGTCTGACAACATATAGAATCTTTCAATTTGAATAGAAGTAAATTTAGAATTCAACAAATCTAATTAAAATTAGATTTCTATATTTCGTTATGCTTTTAAATTATGTGGCATGTGTCATTTGCTAGATGAAGGTCAAGTCATTTGAACTCACATTTCTTTAAGATGTTATTATAAATCTTAGTAACATAGATACAGTCCAATTTTGATTGGTTATTTGATATAAAATAAAATTCTTTTTGTCTTTTGGTATTGACTGGATTTGATAAGCTGGACATGTATAGGTTGTCCTGGCAATCATAACTAAAAAAGAATTGGCACCTCTCAGGTCCTTGTCTGACACAGTCACAAAATTACATACGACCGATTTTCTGGTTATGCAAATTGAAACATCAGTTACATTACCAAATTTCATTAACAAATTTATTCACATTTAATAAAGTTTTATACAGGGTGACATAGGGAGACAGGTCTAAATTAGTAATATTACTTGTCAGCACAAACTCCATTCATTCATTCATTGTTGGAATTTCATTTCTCTTTCACAGATTGGGTATTACAAATCCATTTACTTTCTGCTAAATTAAAACAATTTTATTGCTACTTGTAGTTATGAAGTTAATCAATTATGTTATTTAAGTAGGGATTTAGTGAAGTGGAACCAAAGAATTTCTAATGTATAAATTAGGACAAAAATACTTAACCACAAAGTATAATATCAAATATAAAAAAAAAGATACATCAGTCAAGTTATTTCTTTTATAAATATATTCACTGCAAGTGGGAATGAATGACTAGCCCCTTTTAAATCTGAATAAAACATGAAAATAGTGCAACCATTTTATGTCACTAACTGCCTGTCCATCTTATATATGGTCCATGGTTTTGGCAAGTGCTGTTTTGCCAAAGAAAGCCATTGTTGAATAAAAGAACCTTAACTTCATTCTACCAGGTTACTGCTCGTAAATTAAAGAAATATGAGAAAGAATATATAACCATGAAAGAACAAGAAGAAGACCCAACAGAAAGATATGAGGTAAGCCATCCAGAATGTCCCATGTAAAATAGCTTTTCATAATAAAAGATATTTTGATTTTGATCAATCTATCTCTGGTGTTCTTGAATTATACATCGACTCTTCAAGAACTCAGTTGACTCATTTTATTTGTACATCAGTCAAATGTGCATCTTTTAAGCTCCAAAGTGTATAATTCATTTTAATCCCTCATGTATGTAGTAAAAATGGAGAAATTAGGAGTTGAAATGGTGAGTAGTGGTATAAAGTCATAATAACATTGGCTTGGTTCCTGGAGAACTTTTGTTAACAAAGGAACTTTACAGATGATTAATCAGATGCTCACTTTGAAATAAAATCTTGGTAGAGTGCAGTACATTGCTCTTATTTACTTATAAGATCTGGTTGAAGAGAGCTAATGATACAGGTAGTGATAGCGATAGCTTTGTAGGAAGTCGATGCAACTTCAGATGTCATTCCAATAGATTGAATGATGATTTCAATTAAATGATTTATTTTATTAATTACAGAGAGAGAATAAAAGATTATTAGAGGCTAACATGAGGCTAGAACAGGAGAATGATGATTTAGCTCATGAATTGGTCGAAAGTAAACTGGCTTTACGCAGTGAATTAGATAGTGTAAGTAAATTTGATTGGTTTGGGTGTTTAATGAAATAGATAACCTGTCTAACCCCTGTTTGAAAAGAAATATAGCATAAAAGAATTGCAATACGTATTACAATATGAATAAATTGAATAAAAATTATTATGAAAACTATATTCACATATGCAACCTCATATTCCTGAAGCAATGGTCCGAGAAATCCCTCTCTTCTCATTGCTGGATTGGCTTCTGATACTTGAGCTTTTGAGGGAGTGTTTGTATTCTTCCCGTTCAATCAAATCTATCCTATGTACAGGAACATGGCAGCCCTTCGTTTACTATGGGGTGTTCCCTTAAACTTTGTACAGTGATTTAAGGTATTAAAAACGGTGAAAGTATTGTTTGTCTTCATACAGTATTCTTGATAGCCTCGTTTGTCATGCAATTAGTTTTCCTGCAATATTCTGCTATGCACTGGTTAATTGGGCATAATGAAATCGTGAGCCATGACGTAACGTTATGTAAAAATATTTTGTCCAATTTAGAACTTTGTTTCAAATTTCACGATTTTGTTACGCAGTTAGCCATTGGTTGCTAATGGTACTATTGACCAATAATAATTTAGAACAAGAATTTTCACTCTTTTCAGCAGTGAGTAGTGGGATTAACTCTAATCAAATGGAACACTGCAAGGAGTATGATGCAACCTGAACACTAACTTATTTCCTCTGCTGTTTCATAAATTTCTAAACTAATTTGTTTATATTAGCTGATGCAGAATAGAATCTTCTGCTAATATTGATAAAATGGTGAACATTTTCAAAAACTGACTTGATATTGTTATTGTAGTTCTCTGTCTTCAATTATAATAAAGAGAACATGATCTGCTTGAAAATACAGGATACCTTTCAGGCAGAGCACAAACAATCACTACCGAAATATACAGCTGTCACGTCTAAATTATATTACAATAATCTACAAATAAAAAGATTTAATGAAAACATTGTGGTCTAGTGATTAATTCTGGGTTATTAATTTAACAGGTTGAAGATACAAATGAAATATTAACACAAGATCTAATGGTTACTAAAAAAGCTTTAAAAGAGACGGAGGAAGAAAAACGAAGATTAGAATATGAATCATCACAGGTAGTAAAACATTTCTTTGGATATTTGGAAGTTGAAGGATGTAAATCTGTTCAGTAGTTACTAAGATAAATATGCATTTATATATGGGGGTGGGGTCTGGGTGGAGTGATTACTTATTCTAAGTACTAGATGTTTAAGTGTCCTACGTGTTGTGTAAATTATCCATTACATCCTATTTTACTTGTCCAGAGCTGGACATCAATGTCCATGACTATGTTTAATAATGAACATTTTCTACTCAAGTCTGTAATTTTCTAAATGTATTTTGTGTATTTTCTAGTTAAAAGAGATGTGTAGAAGAGAATTAGACAGAGCAGAAGCTGAAGGAAGTAGAAATACTTTAATAATAGCAGATTATAAACAGGTATGTATGTATTTGATTTATAAATTCATTGTGTCATTTATCACTGGTTTGATTCTTGAGTGAAAGGGTCTAGTTTGATTACAACAATACCATCCATGAGTTAAACAGGCATTATTCATGAACTAAATCTGCATATTGCAGGTCCTTTTTTAGGAAAGAATGTCTAGCTCTTTATCTAAATCTTATGTAATCTTTTACTTTTTAAAGTTTGGTCATGAGAAATTTTGCTACAGTTAAGCAGCAATTTAATTGCTCAGTTCCTTTTTAAAAAGATAAATGTGCAATAGATTATTAATGATTATGATCTATTTATTTCATTATTGACTTGATAATCTTAAGGAACATATGATTTTTTTTACCTCTTACTCGAAGTGATCTTTCTGATACTGACCTATGCTTGTCAATTAAATAGAGTTCTTCAGTCTCATTTCATTTTTTTCTAAGCATATCACTCTCAGTAACGTTCTCTGGTTTGCATATATTAGATGTGTTTAATTTTGTATAAAATTTTGTGTCAGATTTGTTCTCAGTTGAGTGAAAGATTAGAGAAACAGCAGACAGCAGCAAAAGAAGAATTACAAAGAATCAGGGTAAATAGAATAATGTATTTCCAACACCATTTCTGTCTATCTGCTTCACAGCGGAATGCAAAGGTCGTCTTTTAACTTTGTTCGGCGTCAGCATTTGCATTGTTTGCATTGGGTGTAGTAACACAAACTGGTCGGTGCAGAAATGGACAACAGTGCCCTTTAACTATGGCCCTTGTTTCACTTTATTGAACCCTGTGAATGCTCTAATGCCAAACTGAATGCATTATTTTAATCAGCAATTTCACCCGATCATTGTTGAATTTATATGCATGATTTGAATTAGTGACACTAAAAAGCGTACTTAATTTCAGCAATTTCCATTAATTATGTCTAGAGTTATGTCCCTTGTTTCTCTTTATCCGATTTTTCTGAAATTTATATGCATTATTTAGATCAGTGATTTGTGCTTGATAACGATAAGAGGATACTTGTCGAAACGTCATGCTTTTAGAATAAAACTAGTGATTGTATCCCATAAAAACTGTGTTCTGTTTCTGTGTTTTCCCGATCGCTAAATGCCACTTGAAGATTATGAAGAATCCTATTGAATTTCAGCAATTTTTATGCATTATTTAGATTAGTGAAATGAAGAATCCTATTGAATTTCAGCAATTTTCGTTTAATACATCTAGAGTTATGGCCCTTGTTTCTATTTATTGAACCTACTCTTTGTGTAATTTATATGCATGATTTAAATTAGTGAAACAATTAAGTCTATTGAATATCAGCAAATTCTGTCAATAACTTCTTGAGTTATGGCCCTTGTTTCCAGTTGTTTGACCTTGGGAACGCTCTAACAGCAAAAGTTATCTGCCGATATATGTATGTAATTTATATGCGTCATTTAAATTAGAAAAGAGAAGAATCCTATTGAATTTCAGCAATTTACAATAATTACTTATAGAGTTATGACCCTTGGTTCACTTTGTTCAACCTTGTTAATGCTTGATTGATGAATGTTATCATCCGATATGTATGAAATTTATATGCTTCATTTAAATTTGTGAAATAGGGGTCTACTTAATTTCAGCCATTTCCGTCAATTATTTTTAGAGCTATGGCCCTTGTTTTATTTTCTGAAATTTGAATGACAAATGTGATCATCTGATCTGTATGAAATTTTTATATGCATTATTTAAATTAGTAAAAAGAAAAAACCTGTCAAATTACAACAATTTCTGTAAACTACCTGCAGAGTTGAGGCCCTTGTTTCAGTTTGTAGAACCTTATTAACCCTCAAATGATAGAAATTATAATCTGACCTGTTTAGACCTGTCTTGTAAAGGCCCCCAATTACCTACAAAGGAATAAAGATGCAACAACCCTTGTCGACCACCCGGGCGATTTAGCTGCTGTGGGCGTATGTTTCGTTGCCTGGCAACCTGTCCTTTCTTTCTGTATAACAAAAAACCTCACAAAATTAAATTGAATTGAAAGCAGCCTAATATACCATGGGGAACCCTTGATGAACGTCACAAAATTCAATTAATGCCAGAAATATTTGTTTACTCGATTGAGAACCTTATGAGGAATTGAAAGAATTCAGCATTCAGCCCAGGAACATTCAGTCAAGTATTCCCAAGTTATTGATGGAGTTAACCACTTCAGACAAGGAGTATTATTGATGAGAGTTAACCACATACCCATTATAATTCTAAATATTATAGAAATATCAATAATTTCAGGTGACAGTAAAAGCTTGTGATGATTGTTCTAAGTTGATTGATAAAGATGGTAAAGTAAAGCTATCTGATCCCATTATAAACCCTGCTGATCAAAACCCCATCATCATTGATTTAAAACGACAGGTCCGAGAACTGGAACTAGAGCTGGCACAGACAAAATTAGCGCTTGTTGAGTCGGAGTGCAAAACGCAGGATCTTACGCATCAACTCAACTCAGCCATCACAGAAATCCAAGCCTCCAAAAATACATGGTTTAATAAAACAATAAATTCAATACGAGAAGTTGCTCAGACAAAAAAGGACCTAAAAGATGTTAAGGAGGGTTAAATAACGCTTGTTGTGTATCCTAAACTTTCTGTTAAGCACATGTGAAATGATAAATTCCACAACCCACTGTAACGAATTTTGAATGTATTCTTGTTAAAATTCTGTATAAGCTTTTTACTGTAGACTGCAAGCTAGATATTGTTCTTTGATGAAAAGCATTTTCAGAATGGATTCTGTTAAAGGATGCACTAAAACAGACTAATTGGATATTTTACTGCATAATATTGTTCTGACAAGAGAGACCAATTATTGGTCAATCATCATTGGATATTGTTTTTCATCACTTTTTTTTCTAACCAGTATCAGCTTAACCAATTTAACATGATATTTTAACTAGTTAACAAATTGCAAGTGAAAATGTTATGCATATTTATCTGAACAGTTGCTGCTGTTTAAAGCACATAATTATAATCAAAAAGATCTCAATAAATTACTGTTGTATTGATGTGCAGTCAAGAAGAAAAAACACATTACAGTATGTTGTACGTGGTTAACAAGCATCTACATGTCATGTAGTACGTCATGCCAATAAGGAATTAGATTTTAGTGGTTGAATAAGCATAATCAGCAGGCACCGCTTACCATACACAATGTAATCAAGTAGTACCAATTGTATATATTGCTGCATATTTATTAGAATGTGATGTACCTACTTGATGTGTTTACATGTTGTTTTATGCGTATAAAGTGATGTTATGAGAATATTCTTTTTAGTGTAAATAATTTAATAATAATGGAATGAAGTTGGCACATAGTCTTTTAATAGAACACCAGAAATACTTTACAAGCCAAACCACAGATGATGTATATTTGTTGAAGATGATGGAAGTTGTGGATAAAAAGTGAACATGAATATTGTGACACACATTGATCTGGGCAGTAGTAATAGTTAAGCAGTACTTAATCACAAGTACCTGTACTAAAAATAAACATTAGTTCAATATAAATTAAGCCATGGCCCTTATTTTATTTTATCACCTTAAATGAAAAAGTACACACTTCTAGTTTTTCAAAATAGGATTTTTATGTAGCACCTGGTGTGTTACCCCATTTTCTCTAATGTATATTTTAGAGGCATAGACCAGGGTTTTTATTTCGGTTAACTTAGTCCAATTGGAAATGTGGCATTCAGTAATTGAGCTGGGTGTACACAGGACACGATTCAGACAATTCTATAAAAATCAATAATTAACATTGTTGAGTGATGTTTATACTTCTATGATACAGTCTTTATGAAGTAAATGCTGCAAAACACCAGACAATGTATCAAATATTTAGATTAGTCTATCTATAATGTACAATAGCTTCAAAATTATGGTAATATTGTAAGAACCCTAGTAAAAGCCTATGAAGCTGACAACACTTAAGTTACAAATAACTTACACAATATGGTATATTTTATACAAGGGAAAATTATTTAATCAAAGTCCATCTTGATGGGATTCTATTTATATATGGGACATAAATTTAACTTTCTTTTCTTTATGTACTGGCCTCCATATGCTACCCAGTATACAATTAAATGTTTTTGTCACTGTGCTGTAGTCAAGGAACAACAATCAACTCTTTAAAAAATTATGATGTGTTGTTTGAATAAGATAAAATATGGTTCTAGCATTCCTAAAGAACATTCAGATTTAAATAAAGTCTGTAATTACAAAGAGACAGAGTAGCATAATAGTACAGATAGTTCACAATTAAAGAGCTTTGTGTTTTGTTTTTTTTTTAAAAGTGAAGGATTATGAACTTGTATTGTTATGCTAAAATAGAATGTAGGAAAGCAGTATGTCCAAACAGGGTTGGTTTAAAAATATATAAAAGGTCAGGATATATCCATTCAGATGTATTGTGGATACATGTATATTGGATGAGTTGATATTTATGGTTATATTGTATATTATATATATTACAATGTGGTATAAATGTCTGTAGTAGGCTTAAAGATTGGTTCCCAGAAAAGTATTTATCAGATTGTTATTGCCTATAAAAGTATGGCAATTATGTATATATGGAAAGAGAGATATCCATCTTACCAGAAAAAAACTGGATTCCTTAACAAAATGCAAGGAGCGCTTGTGAGACAAAAATGTATGGGTTCCCCTAATCAACAGCCCTATGATTAGGAATGTCTGCACACGTGAGGTCGAAAGGCTGCATGCAAACATTGAGTGCTTTGTGTACATGTTGATAAACTTTATGAAGAGTTAGATTACGTAGTTAGACATACACCACTTTCTGAAATAAAAATCACAGGAAAAAGACACAAGTGGTGGATAATCCGATAATTTAATTAGGATTCAATATTTGTAATAAATAGTCAGCAATTACAGTCACATCGTCTTGTGTATATAATGAATTCTCATTCGTCTTCACCCCCCGTTGCTATAGGTACGGAGAGAGGTAAGTCACGTGACAAAACATGACCTCTTTTGATCAGCAGGGCATTCCTTTGTAATTAAAATGTTTTGAGAAGAATTTGAAACAAAATTATGATAAATCAATTAGTTTGAATATGTTTTAAAGCCAAATGTATCATCAAATCACCCAGTTTGTACGTGGAACTGTATCTTTAAATAATAATTCACTGCATAATCCATTATAAATGTACCCACACAGCAAATTAAAAAAACAAGGGAGATAATTCATTAAGTTATAGAAAAAAATGAAACGTAGATAGTGTGTGTATAGCTATAATGTGCACTTGTTTAATAACTACCCACTTGTTGTTATAAAACTAAATGTTGTTGATTGATTCTCTTTTTTCATACGTATGTTATCGTTATGAGGCTTATCTCTCAGTCTATTCAAAATTCCTTTTGTTTCAAGAAATTATAACTCACTAACTGCCATTTATGTTAATATTATTAATAATAATTACAGAATCCAACGTTTCTGAAGAAATCATGATATTCACATTGAAATATGATAAATTCAATATGTGGAGGGATAGTTACATAAATTTAATATGTGAAGGGATAGTTACATATTTATTACACATTATAAGGGATAGTTACATATTTATTACACATTATTTAACTTGGAGCTTATAATATATTCCTAATATAATTTCATATTAATTACCACTAACATATATACATGTAAATGAATGTGTAATGTTTGAAAATGTCTAACGAAAGTGTAGGTAAATATCTGATAAAAACTGTACAGATTGAATTTGTGTTTGTATAGATTTTATTCCTGTTTGTATAGATGGATTGTTTCTCGAAATGGGGTATTGGATTGATTTGTATTAGAAATTTGTTTCATTATGCAAACCGAGATTGAAGAAGGGTAGTTGTTTCAGTCACATTTGCCAGTGAAATTGATCGGCTGGAGAATTAACCTGTCAGTGAATTTACATGACATTAGGTATTTCAGAGAATTTAACTATGAATACAATAATTGCATTTTTATTTATTATTGGCTAATGAACAAATTACACTAAAAATTGACTGGCTGGTAACAATTTCAAATGAGAGGTCTTGCGTCAACATTCTGCATAACACATTGGTTTATTACTATACTGTTTATTTTAATTAATAACTAATAATATGTAATTCCATTATAGTCTCATGTTATTCAATTATTTATTTATGTATCATATCCATATAGCCAACATCACCCGCGGACTATAACAATCTGATTCAGATACTAAATCTAAAATTTGTTTCTTTTTTATGCTTTCAATGGTCTTCACTCTATGTAGATCTGAACAGTTTGCAAGGTGGTCAAATTGATGTACTTTAACTCAGTATTAGCCACAGTCTTCGGCATTGCAAAGATGATTTATTGGTCCATTTCAATCAATACTGATGTTATCTTGCTGTGAAAATATGAGTTTGTACTATCCAATATATAAGACACAATGATAATATTAATATTAGTCACCATATGTAATGAGGCGCCTTGAAGAATGAGGCAAAATCCTGTATATTGGACTAACCAGGCATGAGTGACTGACATTCAGTTTGAACTGCTCACATATTTAGACAAATAAAACTGATTAGAAATTACAATAAAAGTTTCAAAAAATGAATGTAAATCAGTTTATATACATTAATATGTGCTTTAAATTTGACCCATTTAAGGTTCCAAAGAATAGAGATTTAGCTCCTATAAATGGGGTAAGCTATTTGTACAGAACTTTTGTTCTCTTCTGCTCTGTTGTCTCCAATAGTTCTGTGCACACATTTGTAAAGTTTGACTAAAGAGGGTGGTTTATTTTTAAACAAATCCAGATCCAATTTGGAGTTCACTCTGGTTTGAGATAGTTGTCTCATATGATCATCATTCTGATAAAGAATAGGGATGGGTGTAGGATTGTTTGGAAACTACAATAAGATTTTTTAAAGTGTGCACCTTTATTGCTGCATGTTTAGTTACAAACACATTTTCAATTTTAAGGGAAACAGATGTCATTTTTAGTAATAAAACCTTTATACTGTTGCCCATATATTTGAGATATCCACATGATCTTATATGTGAATCGTTGTATAAATTTTCAAACAAAACCAAAAATGTTAGAATGAAAATAATTTGAATAAATGATTAAGTTTTGGTTTTACATCAAACAATTCCAAGTGTGTTCCAGGAATTTTCATATGTTGCAATATATATGAGTGGATCACCAACTGTTATTGTTAAAAATAACAGAACACAATTTTCATAGAAAACAATCGCTGTTTTTATTCTAAAATAGTGAAAGCAGGACGTTTTGACAAGTATGGTTATGAAGCATAATGACATTTAGTTTGTTTGTTTCTTGAGTTTAACGTTCACTTCCACCAAGGGTGATGTCCACTTCCATCAAGGGTGATATCGTAGAGAAGTGCTTGCGAAGAAAATCGCCAGAGGAAGTCACAAAGTAGGCTTGTTCCAACTTATTTAGGTAGGACAGAGTCTTTGGGATATTTAGTGCTTGCAGTTAAAAACACATAGCTGAACCCTTGGATTATTTACATAATAAATAATAATAATATTTGTATGGTGCAACTATTCAGTCCACTAGGGAATGCTCTAGGCGCTAGAAATGTTCTCATTTTGCGGTGTTAATGATAGTGACTAAATAACCAAGTTTTAACTTTGGATTTAAAAACTGACACAGATTCACATTGTCGGATATTTTCTGGAAGTGTATTCCAAATAATTGATGCGCTGTATCGAAAAGTTCTAGATCCAAATGATTTCAAATTAAAGGCAGGTACATCCAATAATAGTTTCCCTTCTGATCTTAATGATTGTTGTTACATATTAAAAACTGTTCGTCAAATAAATTCCATATGGTTAAAAGTTCTTACTTTAATACGGGACATTTAGTAAACTTGAGTTGAATGTTCTCACTATAATAGTTAAAAACTAGATAGTGTAAAAGTAAAGAAGGAAGCGGGTGAAATTTTCGCATAGTCTCGGGCACCATTACTAAAATCATTAATATAAACAGCATAGTTTCGATTATCCACTTTTTTGATTTAATTATCAATGGCTGCGGCATATAGGAATCTAATCCAACCAACATCGAAGGCTATCCTCGACATCAAGAGTTTATTATGGTCTGGATAAGTAAACTAATGTCTAATTGATAATTTAAATAACATTTCAGACTTAAGAAAGACTTGTAATAAACAGATTTTGCTCTTGCATAATGTATGTTTAAGACATTTACAGCGATAAGATAACAATAAAAAGTAAAAGATTAAACAACAAACAATTAACAAACTAATAGGCTTAAAGTCCAGACAAAGAATAATATTAACTAATTATGAACACCTTCAAAGTTAGTCATTGGGTAAAATTATGTAATAGTTAATGAGGTAATAAAGATGAGACCATTTATACTAAAGATAGATAACACTAATAATTAGAAATACAAGCACCACATCTTGGAAACATGGTGTTTTTAGAATAAAACCAGTGATTGTTTCCAATAAAAAAATTGTGTTCTATTAATGTGTTTCCCAATGCTAAATGATGTTATTGGTTAACGTTAATTTATACTGGTTGTTTTGATGATACCTGTTTAATTTTACTTTACTTTATGAGGGTAACACCACAAGTATTTAATTAATCTGGTTTCGGGAGGATGACTATTCTTAAGTGTTTGTATTGTGATCAGATTTCTAGTTCCTAGTGAACAAAGTGTTGTTTATTTCTTATTCAAGGTTACATTTGTAAAAATGAAATGTTTTTACTGATTATTCGTAATGTATAATAATATTAAAAATATATATAATATGTGTTTTGTGATATTAGAATATAGGGAACTTTTTATCATAATATTTATGGATAGTTAAGATGTAAATGAATACCTTTTATGACATGTTGGATGTTATATAGCTGTAAAATTTCACGTTGAACGGATAGTGAAATGTATTATTGATACATGTGTACTGGCTTTAAGTAATGTTTTGTATGGTTTGTTATGTCTGTAATGGTCGTCCAGTCAGTGTAAATAAATAATAAAATATAAAATATCGCCATCAATACGAATTTTCTTATGTATAGTGATTGCTGTGATTTTGGTGAAAATCATAATTACTACACAGTATGACCACTGTGCAATACTGTCAGATATCAATAATCCAGGTTGGGTTTAAAAAGCCAACATACCCTACAGGTCAAATCACTAACCTTAACCATGGAATTTCATTAGTTCACAATTTGATTAAAACACGGATCCAATTTCGTTTCGTTTTTTATAATTCAAAATTTCGTTTTTACTTGTTTTTACTACTCTTGGATCTGGAAGACTTGTTATTTAAGTCGTGTTCTGCCTGAAATGAGGGGTCAGCTAATCAAATGGTCTGTCGAATCGACCGTTTGTCCTTTTCATGCGTGGAACTGTGGGTAAATATTACCAGCGGATAGAAATCAAAACAAAACAAAAGTAGATTTTAAAAAGCATGGCTGTCGCTAATTGGTTAATCGAATGACTGACGTTATCGGGTCAAATGTCCCGTGCTTGATGCCTGACGTCATAGAACGTGAGCTCCCACTATAACTTGTTAGATCTACATGAGTGTAGGCCATCGAAAGTATAAAAAAACGAAACGAAATATAGATCTATATTTTAATTAGATTGACTAGTTCATAGGGGTCGGGTGGTCTAATGAATGCGCCTTAGATCATGGCTTTCAATTCTGTTGGGCTTGTGATGATCACTTTGTTTCCACTTTTAACATTGCATTAAACACAAACAGAAAGCTAAATTAAAATCCTAAAAATCCAATTAATTTTATTAATATATTTCAATAACTATTACAGAATGTATAATAAATCTTTTAACATTACATTAAACACAAACAAAAGGCTAAATTAATATCCTAATAATCCAATTAATTTCATTAATATATTTCAATAACTTTTAAAGCATGTATAATAAATGTATAAGATACGAATTAACAAGATACATTATCTTTATTGTATAAACACTAATTTAATCTCAGGAAAAAATGCTCTCATTATTTGATTGCACGGGTATATAATATTAAAGTTTGATATATCTACAATTTGAATCAGAAGTCCAAATAATCATTTAAAACTAATAGAAAAAATATCCAACTCTAGGTTTATTTAAATTCAAAATTCAACACATCATACAAAATGTGTAGTATTAATCTGTGAATAAATAATTTATTACTCCAGTGAATTTGAATTAATCCATAAATCCAACTATTTTCTTCAGGAAAACATTAAAATTCTATTAGATTCATATATTAATCATTTAATTCAGATCTAACATTAAAGTAAGTGAGAAATAATTAAAATGGGCAGTCCTAAATTTATAATAATCATTGCCTTCAGATCCAAAATAAAATTGAGTATAACATTTTACCGGGTCGGTCCAGAATTCATAATAATATTAATCATTTCCTTTAGATCTAATATTAAAATGATTTTAGTAACATTTTTAATGGGTGGCCCTAGATAAACAGCAAACTAAACGATAATCCAAATAGCTTGTTTAAAAGTTTCAGCCAACAGTATTGAGCCATTTGGAAGAAGATCACTAGATGTAACATATTTAAGAAATTAACTTTTCAATTGTATGCGTGGCTTAATAATCACATTGAAATGATTTTCATAGATGTCTCACTAATCATTAGTCATTTAAAATACAGATGTGACGTCACCCTTTGATGTTGGCGTATCATTATTTCAAATAATAGTACGGGCAACTTATTGATCATACTTTATTTATACTAGTATAATATTGGACTCGTGTGACGCATTTCACTGAAAAAGCATGTGCGGATTGTCTATATTTTAGGTTTTTTATGGTCTCGAACTTAAGACATTGCGTAATATATTGTAAAAACATTCGGGCCATACGGCCCTCCTGTTAGAATATATTACTTAATGTCTCGCTCTCGACCATTAAACAATACTTAGTGACAATATAGTACATTATTTAATATTAAATGAATATTGAATATGCGCAAAGGTTTTCATTGAAATGTACTGCAGGGCATTGTCTGTATTTTAAGTTATTTAATATATTGAAATAACACTCAGGCTTACGACATCATGCAGTATCACTTTATTACTTAATGTCTTACAATTGACTATTAAACCACACACAAATCATTAATGTCTTTATTATTTATGGGGGAAGGGAGCAGTCAGTTAGTTGGGAACTAAAAAAACTAACCCATTCTTCCAAGTTAATACTTTTACATGTTCCTGAAATATTTTACAATCCTTTGTTAAAATAAAGTTGGTCCGGTAAATCAGCACCATACCGAATTTTTAGATCTTCAAATTTGTCTTTATCTAATATTTTTAATTTCTCTGTTTTTATAGAACTGAAACATATAAACATAAAATATAAAAAATATAGGCAATTGGCAATCAAAAAATTTGGATAGAATTCTGACTTCAGAATAATTCCAGTCAATTTTATTATATTTTTAAGTTATATTTTTAAATTGTATTAAAATAAAAGCTTAAAATAGATTGTATCTATAAACAGTCCTATCTTGTAACATTGTGGTCCGATTTTTTACGAAATTCGACCTCGACCTTCATTACAGTGGAATGGTGATATAATCGAACATTTTTATACGCCCACATGGTCCGTCGTCCACAATTTCATGTGAACGCTCTAGAGGCTAAAGTTAATACTTGATTGACTTTAAATTTGTACACAGTGTTTAAGGTCATGAGACAAAGAATCCTATTGATTTTCAGCCATATCACTTTGAAAAATCTTGTGAATTTTCTCTAGTGGCTAAAGTTAAAATCTGATTGACTTTAAATTTATACACATTGTTTAAGGTCATGAGATGAAGAATCCTATTGATTTTCAGCGATATCCGATAATTACTGCCAGAGTTATGACCCTTGATCACTATGAAAAATCTTGTTAACACTCTAGCAGCTAAAGTTAATATCTGATTGACTTTAAATTTATACACAGTGTTTAAGGTCATGGTCCGTAGTCCACAATTTCATGTGAACGCTCTAGAGGCTAAAGTTAATACTCAATTGACTTTAAATTTGTACACAGTGTTTAAGGTCATGAGACGAAGAAGCCTAATAATTTTCAGCCATATCACTTTGAAAAATCTTGTGAACGCTCTAGCGGCTAAAGTTAATATCTGATAGAATTCTGACTTCAGAATAATTCCAGTCAATATTTTTAAGTTATATTTTTAAATTGTATTAAAATAAAAGCTTAAAATAGATTGTATCTATAAACAGTCCTATCTTGTAACATTGTGGTCCGATTTTTTACGAAATTCGACCTCGACCTTCATTACAGTGGAATGGTGATATAATCGAACATTTTTATACGCCCACATGGTCCGTCGTCCACAATTTCATGTGAACGCTCTAGAGGCTAAAGTTAATACTCGATTGACTTTAAATTTACACACAGTGTTTAAGGTCATGAGACAAAAAATCCTATTGATTTTCAACGATATCCGAAAAATACTGCCAGAGTTATGACCCTTGATCACTTTGGAAAATCTTGTGAACGTTCTTGCGGCTTAAGTTATTATCCGATTGACTTTTAATTTATACACAGTGTTAAAGGTCATGAGACGAAGAAGCCTATTGATTTTCAGCTATTTCTGATAATTACTGCCAAAGTTATGGCCCTTGATCACTTCAAAAAATCTAAACAAATTCTAATGATTACTTAATGAGTTGTTACTCTTAATCAGCTTTTAGTGTATTATGTTTCATTTCTGAAAAAAGTAAAAATATGCGACATCTCTTGTTGACTGCCCAGACGATTTAAACCATAATTTTGAGTTTCGTCAAAATGGGATAAAAATTATGACATGGAGACTGTCAGGGGTGGACAGGGGCAACGACAATATACGTCCACATAAGAATGTTAGATTATTAAGAGCATCTTCAATATCAATACCGGTATTTTACATATTTTGCAATTTTTAAAACGCGTTCTGGTGTCTTTTTGTGTATTCCAGTATAAAAATCCACTTAAGAGCAAATATACAATTTTATGAATAATAATTGTTCTGAAGCTCACAGCTTATTCTGGTATTTTGGTATATTCTGGCAAATAGTCTTTCATTAGCTAGAGGTTATAAAAAAGACCTGTTATATAACAGTTATTATGAGATATAATATAACAATGGTGTTGCTATAGCTAAAGTGATGATGATTCAAACACAGCTACAGACTTCACTCATATTTGAAAACAAGTTGGGAGTAAAATCCAAGGAAACAGTTATATAAGGTCAGCATGAGTCACGATCTGTCATATGTTGCAAGAATTACGAATGCAAGCATATTGTTGTATAAATTCCGATATACAAGTAACCACACCGTTAAATGTATCAAAGAAGTAGGCCTAGTTCTAAAAAACTAGATGCATTAAATTGTATTGATATCCCACCCCGCAAAAACAAACATAATTTAGAGACACACCCTGTGAAATGGATGGTTGCCCACAGCTATTATTTTGTGATACATAATACATGTATTAGTCAGAAATGTGAATAAAAATGTTGGTACACTCCCATTTAGTTAAATACCATTAATCTGTATGCAATGCGTGGTCTTTATATAAGTTGAATAATTATCCTCCACCTATTGAAGAAATCAATAATAGTGATCAGGGGCGTAAAAAGTTCTATCTCTTGGTTACAACTTCCAACTTGCTAGAAAATTGCACATTGTACATTTATCTTCTACCAAAGTATTGAGCAATCAAAATGACTATCTAATCTTAGTCTACTAAGCAGAAAATATTCACAATTAAACTCTGGTATCACTTTCCATCTGTTGAAATCAATTTCATCTTGTCCCAAAGCATCGACCAATGAAATTGCTTAGCTATGCTTAGCTTTAGCGGGAAAATGTTAATTATTGAACTCAAGACATTCACCTAGTGAACACCAATACCAAGTTTAAACATTCTACCTCAGTTAAAATCAGAGTTGTTATGTTTGAGCAATCAAATTGCTTATCGCTACTTACAGAATGAGTTTCATCCAATTGGAACCAAAGTTATCGTGTTCCAAAGTCTACCTCAATTAGGAGAAAATATTGTGTTTCACCACTCGCTGAAATGATCAACCAATCAAATTATTATCTCTGGTTACCCTAAGCAAAAAGAGAGACAAATGGGGTTAAACGTCCACTCGTCACAAACAAGGTTCTTTTGGGACTAACATATGGTTTAATTTTATTTCAACAATTCGCTTGTGTATAGGTGTCTTTAGCTGTGGGAGGAAACCAGAGTACCCGGAGAAAACCCACGATGTTGGACAGGCGACTCTACTCCTTGCCATGTACAACAACGCCAGTTGACTCAATGGCAGGCCGTATGATACAGCATGCGCACGCTAACAATTAGGTCATCCAACCTGCAAATATCAAAAGGGACTGAGATCTTTGGGATATAACTTTCATCAGAATCAAATTAAAATTGTGATCTCTAGAGACCTAACAACAATCGTAATAGGTACTTTTACACAATTTGCGTACAAAGAGCCGTCATTTTGTTGGGCGGTTTGATTGCATGAACAAGAATAATTCTAAAAAAAAAAAACATATTTATCCTTAAAATTATATTTTAATTAGGGTATTATCTTTTTATTCTAAATAAACAATTCTTCCAGAGGTATGATGTAAGAATATAAAATAAATAAATAATATTTTAACATAAACAAAAAATAGATAAATAAATAACAATAGTAAAATTTGTAATTTATACAAAACCAAACGAATTAAAGTGTATGAACAAATAGTATTATTCTAAATAAATGAATATTTATTCTTTTATTTTAAATAAACAATTCTTTCCAGCGCTAATAAATGCCTGTAACCCTTTCTTCACAAATATAAATCAACAATATATAAAAACATCAGTAATATATAACTGATAAACCATTCTGTGAATATAGTAAATTAAATAGTTATCCCTGAGTTTCTAATGCATCATTCAGTAGAATACAAATATTTTGTATAAAATGTTTTTTTTTTTAGTCCAGTTCTATAAATAAATGAATCTACATCTATTTTTCCCATTGTGCATGTATTATTCAGTCATGTGTACAAATTTCCACATAAAATAAAAATTAACTTTCGTTCACTAGAATACTTCATTATTTTCTTAAACATTGGAAGAAACAGGTTTAAGTCCAATAAAACTTAGTCATTTTGGGAATAACATGTGATAAGTGGGTCTTTAGCATTAGGAAGTAACAGAACAAAGGTTACCCAGGTAACTCTACTCTCCATCACATACAAGCTTGGATTTGAAAATAAAATACTTGAATCGGTAATAGATCCGAACTGTACATATTAAACCACTCACCCACCCAACTCTCATCTTTACGAACTGCGAAAGAATATAACATATCAAACAGCCTCCAGTTGTCCGTTCTTTGATGCAAAGACAAGTGCACGAGCGTACATCCCTTCCCCATGTTTATTCGTTCTTTGGATATTTGCATTTGTCTGTTAAATATCAGCAGTCCTTAAACTGGTTCCAGAGGGACATGAGCATGGGCCGGTTTTAACTGAATTGATAACTATTAGCGACATATGTCAACCTATCTATGCACTCCTGGGGATAGATATGTGTTGTTTCCTTGTGTATAGCACTTGTTACCTCCTCTCCCATACAGAGTTTTAAGTAAGGACAATTAGGGAAGAACTTGGCATGCTCAATCCATGGATCATCATCTACTTGCCAGAATTTTACGATACCTTTACATGCAAAACACTGGACACGGTCACCAATTCCTGTATAATAGAAACCAGCTCTAGCTAATTCCTGTGGTGTTTGGTTTCTACTTGACCAGTTCGCGAAGCTGTTGAATCGATTGTGTTCTTTTGTATAGTCAGTGTATACATTGTGTCTAGTTGCTTGTGGAGTACAACACGGTTTGTCCATGGGATTTGTATATACATCATTGTGTCTTGTTGCCGGTGGAGTACATTAAGGCTTGTCCATAGGATGAAGATAGATGTGCTTAGAATTAGTTTCAACTGTACTTTGTTGTGTTTCTGTTGATCTGTTGAGACTTGGTGGATTACAGACAGGAGATGATTGGACCATGGTGGCAACATGAGACTTGGCTGTGTTGGAGACAGGTTGCCTGTAATATGCAGATTTATTTACTATTGGGGAGGCCCCATTCTGAATTGATCTCATGCTATCTTTGACAAATATGCAATCTGGGAAAGTTCGGCGATGCTCTTCCATTGGTTTGTCTGTAGGTTTCCAGTTAGAAAGCTCTCCATTACAAAATGCACAGATGACATTATCTCGATCGCCACTATAGTAAAAACCTGCCTGTACAAATTCATATGGTCTTGCTGAATGAGTTAGTGGCCACCACAAAAAGGTTTCTAATCTTTCTTTCTCTGAAATGAAACTCTTGATCCAATTCAGTTTCATTGACAAGTCTTTCTTTTCCAGTTCTTTTTTTCTTTAATCTCTTTTCAATAGCTGCCTGTTTTGAAAATCCTAAAAAATAGAAATGTATAATTTGACTTCAAGTTAACAAATGTATGTGTAGATTATGATAAACTCCACAAGTGTTGAGACACAATCATGGACAGTAACACTTTAACGTCTGTCTATTTAAACTGAACGGAACCAATCCAATGCAGTACCAAAGGGTCCATAGTCATCATTTAGTCACAAAAGTAGATAACTGTGGTCGATAATATCGAAGGCTGCACAGTGCACATATATATTAAATTTCGATGAAGTTTGGCTTTACACGTCCTGTATCGCTTTAATAAGTTTGAATATAACCATCATGTTTTCAACCCTTATCAGCAATTGTCTTTATTTAAATGTTTGCTTATTTGCAATGTTTTACTAGGGGCATGACACACCTTTGTAACAACACAATAAGTCAATATATGCACACCAAATAT
Organism: Patella caerulea; assembly: GCA_036850965.1. NCBI lineage: Eukaryota > Metazoa > Mollusca > Gastropoda > Patellidae > Patella > Patella caerulea. The sequence continues at coordinate 37,992,759 of JAZGQO010000001.1, read as the reverse complement.
GCGGGTGTATAATATCACAAGATGGAAGGGGAAATGTGTTGATTTTGAACAATTAAAGCTTGAAGTAAGGATATAGAATTTAAAATAATTACTGATGTGATACCTGCAATAATCAGAAATATAGCTAGAGTTGATTAGTTATAATTTTACTAATTGTAGTCTCCAAGGAAGCAATATCATGAAGGACTAATTACATCAAGTCACTGTCAAGAACATTTTTGCCCATATAAAGATATTTATAACTGGATAAACAAATTATATTCTCAATATCTATAGGTCTACGCACCTTGCTGACATTGGCATCAATCCCATTTCTGTAAAACCAAAATATCATTCTTTAAACGTCGCCGTCGGAAAGATATGATTTCTCAAACAAACAAAAGACAAAATACGTATTGAATACCGGGTGGAAGGCCTACATAACAATAACATATATCCATAACATAACGATTACGAATTTAATGTTCAGAGTCTCGGCCATACCAAATTATTGTCATCGGTAACATTCTTACTATAACTTAAAATGAATCGTGATATGCTAACCTACCTTTATTAAACTTGTTTTACATTTACAGAACTTTCATGACCTTATCATAAGAGGCATTTATATAGTCAATAGTTCGGATCACGTGATCTTTAAAAGCTATTACAGTATAGCCAGAATAAAGGAGAACAAACTGGATTTGTTGACCGATTATTCTTGGTTGGCCTACTAATATAACTGGTTTAAACACCCATTCGCTTGATGAAAGATAGGTTGCCAGGCAACGAAACATACGCCCACAGCAGTTGAATCGTCCGAGCAGTCAACAAGCATTGTCGCATATTTTTACTTTTTTCGGTAATGAAACATTTGTAATACACTAAAAACTCATTATGTAATTATCAGAAAATCATTAGAATTTGACTGCTTTTTACCCCACGCTAACAATTAGTATATGCATGAAACATTTAATATCATGGATTTAGCAGCAGTTCAGTTACCAAAATTCATTGAAAATCAAAATACTTGTTCGTTTCAACACCTTAAGCTCTGTGTATCAATCTGAAGTCAATCGGATAAGTTTGGTCTCTATAGCATCACAAGATTTTTTGAAGTTATCAAGGGAGATAACTCTGGCAGTAATTGTTTGAAATCGCTGAAAATGAATAGGCTTCTTCGTCTCATGACCTTGAACACCGTGTGTAAATCTTAAAGTCAATCAGATATTAACTTTGGTCTCTAGCGCCCACAAGATTTTTTGAAGTGATCAAGGGCCATAACTCTGGCACTAATTATCAGGAAATCGCTGAAAATCATTTATGATTCTTCGTCTCATGACCTTAAACACTGTGTATAAATTTAAAGTCAATCGTCGGGGGCGACGACAATATACATTTCAATGTGGGCGTATAAAAATAATCTACTGCCGATCCCTGCCGATGAAATCAAAACGCTCCCCTATGCTAAACAATGGGATAACCACATCACATAAAATTACTTGACATCATTAAACATAATTAAGCACATATAGAATTCACATTGGTAATGATTCCAAATTAATCATAGAACAAGATTAAATAAAGATAAAATGAAGGGTACAGATAAAATGAAAATATTAGAGTCTAGCTGTTCTGGCCACAATAAACCTATATTTCACGTTTCGTAAAAATTGTGACCTAGAGTGTTCACAGGTAAAAACGTGCCTTTTCTTACAATATTAGGGGCGATAATCCATGAAGTTACAGTCGGATACATGTCAATATCAAAAGGAGTCGAGGTCATGTTAGCCTAGTCAATTTTCGTGCGGTAATCAAGATCTCCAGAAAGTGCTACTATGGATGAGAATTTCTATATGGAGTCTTAAAAGACGAAATAGATATCACAGATAAAATGACCGTCCATTGATTTAGGGTGTTATATTGATTTAGGGTGTTATATACTCTTACGACCAGTTTATACTGTCGGTTGATGCATGTCCGACAATTAAGAAACCACGAGGTAAACACGTAGATTAAAATTATAACCACTTTTATTGGACTGCTGTTACAGGTTAGATTGAAAAACCGAGCTCCCATGTACACATTGCCGTGCACCTAATAGAACCCTTGGCAGTTGGAATATAATATTAAGACACAGGGTATGCCGTATTCCCGTTTTCATTGGCCCAGGTTAGGAGCAGAATAGTAGGACGTTAAACCCCATTTCATTTCATTTTGATCACCCAATTACCTAATCAATTCAGCCTATTATCATTGATAATCGGGTTGAGTGGTAGTTATACCCTCAGTACACTATAATAATTTTGGAATTTTGAATATCATTCACCATATCTTGCTGGCCGTTTTGGCATATTCCTTGTCGAACAATCTTGAAGGTTTGGAAAATAGAGTGGTACATGTCCGGAATATACTGGCAAAACCCCATCGTTACGATGAAAGCCAGGCTTACTAATTCTTGAACACCGAATACCACTTCTCACTTAAAGGGACAATAACATTCTTGCTGGCTTGGTAGCTCCAGAAAATAAAAAATACGCTTATTCTAAGTACTAGATGTTTAAGTGTCCTACCTGTTGTGTAAATTATCCATTACAACCTATTTTACTTGTCCAGAGGGTTCGAAAATATTTTAAAATCCAAGTCACATTTGAAAAGGTTTACGTTAGACTTTTCAAATCAATTGGTTGAATTTTTCAAATTTTTTAAAATATGTGTGTTAAGATGAAATTTATATCATCATTTAATGGGAATATTCTAAAATAAGAGGATTTGTTGACCAGAATGGAGATTGGGACATATTATTCAGTTACAACAAGAGTGTTATTGGGGCTTTAAAGAATTAACATACATCTCATTATATCCGAACCTTTATTGGTGAACTTTTGATAGCAAATTCTAACCAGTAATTAATGCGTGTCATCTATTTATTTGGGGGCTTTTTTTTTAATCAATAAGTTTGTTAAGCACAGATAAACATGTTTATAAACGTATTTACGCCACCCCTTTCTTCGTCGGTCTAAAAATATGTATAGGGCTTTATGGTTGAATAATATTTCTAGGGCATTCTCCTTTGTATGTATTTGTTTTTCAAACGGGTCGCATTATGTATGTATGGTATAATGGCGTGACAGTTTTCAAGGATTATTTTTAAACTTTACATATTATTGTTATCAACTGATCAATGAACTATTTGAGTTATTTATTATTTCTGATTTTAAATTGAATCGTAATAAATTTATGAAATTAAAAAAACCTTATCGTCTTTAAATGTGGGCGTATATACATGTACATGTACAGGTATACTGAGCGCCATGGAAAATGCATCACTTAGTTTTTCGTATAACAAAATGATCCTGTAAACATATCTAATTTATTTTGCTTCTTATTGTGAACAATATTCAAATGGGAATACATCAATAACAACACATTTGTACACTTATGGATGTTTAAATTGTAATCAACGGTACAAAGTCAGAGGGGTCAAAACCAAAAGTACGACAAAGATGGCAGTAGCCGTGTGTCCTCCACGGGCTCTTACGCACGCTGTGCAGCGACGTCGCATGGAATTAACTAATGTTTGACACGAGCGGTATGCAGACGTGCATTATCCTGTTGGAAGTGCTGAAGTTGTGGGTGCTCTCGAAACACCGGAGCAACAATTGGTTGCAAGACATCATCACAGTAGGCTACAGCATTAACGCGACCCCTGCAAATGTGTAAAGGGACCGGTGATGAAATGTGAAGCCTCCCCACACCATTACACTCCCCCCACCCCATCGATTCGTTTCGAAGACGCAGCAGTCTGCAAGGCGTTCCCCAAAACGTCTCCACACACGTTGACGGCCATCAGCGTGATAAAGATGAAAGCGACTCGAATCACCAAAGAGCACACTTTGCCAGTCTACTTGTCTCGATGTCTGGTGTTCTTGAGCCCTTATCAAACGCCGCTGACGGTGATGATCCCAGAGGATAGCTCCAACATAAGGTCGTCTTGGACGGAGTCCTACTTCTCTTAGGTGACGTCTTACGGTGTTGGCACTAGTTACTGGTCCTTGTCTTCCGACGACTGCTGCACCTGTTCGAGCCGCTGGGCGGAATCTGTGACGCGGACGAGTGACCCGGATGTAGCGGTCTTGAGCCGGGGTTGTAACGCGTTGTGGACCAGGACGTTGACGTTCACGTGTTGATCCAATAACTCGAACACGTTCCACCAACCTTACAATAGTGGACTGATGGCAATTGAAGTGTCTGGCAATAGCACGCGTAGGCCAGTCCTGGACATTCCCATGGCTTCATTCCGTTAATTTTCATTAAGTCTCGGCATGTCTAGCTCGATTCCTTCACACGTTCAACAACAAATTACGGCAGATTGACGTTTCACAGTTCATGTACTGCACATTAAGTTGAAAACATGCTTTTAAAGGGCTCACCCATAATGCTGCACGTGAATATTAGGGTTTTCATGTGCATCTCGTGCAATTTTTTTTGTGCACACGGGCCGATATTTTTTGCGTTTGGGAGGATTGTGTGAAACAATAGTTCATAGTATTGCATAATATTATACATACAAAAGCACCTAGTAATAAACTATTTTGGGGGAAAAAATGATGCGTTTTCCATGGCGCTCAGTATATGTCCGTCCGACCGTTATCTACAATTCCCCGTTATGCCACCATCCTACCTTTTATATACACAAAGTTTGAGGGCCCCCACTCCCCAGACAGACGACATAATTTGTCTGTTTTTGATGATTTTAAAAAATATGTTGAGGATCAAAAGCCTTTGCCTGGGTTCATTTTGGTGCGCATCAAAACTCAATTCTTTGTTCGGGTTCAATGTGAATCATTGCGTCAAACGGAGGGCGTCTGGATAGCGGATGAGTCAAATAAATTTCCCCCGTTCCCCGTCCGTCTGGTGCAATTTGTCGGCGTTTCTTGCATGACAACTGCTTGATTTCATCGAGGTTTAGTTAATTTAGCAATAATATAAACCACATACAGAATTGTGTTGCTGATTGCATAAAAGCTTTAGTAATTCCAAAGATCATGACCCTTCCTAAAAGAGAATGTATAATCACAAGGATATCACTTTGACACCCAACCGTATCAATAACAAGAAACAGGGTTTAACACCCCACTGTTCTTCACCAACTGGGAATAAGCCACGGGTTCTTTAACGTCCAACCCTGGGCCCACGCCTCACACACCGGGCCACTGTGACTCCTCATATTCATTATCTGTAATTTCTCCAATGACAGGAAGAATTATTTGAGTTCATACAGTAGATGTGTGACAAATCTTTGAAAATCACAATCTTGAAAAAGTCAAAGGGGTCAAAACCAAACAAAAAGTACGACACAGATGTCACTAGCGCGTGGTCCGCAACAGGCTCTTACGCACGCTGTGCAGCGACGTCTCATGGAATTAACCATCTGTGTCGTAATTTTGGTTTTGACCACTTGACTTTGTACCGTTGATTACAGATTAAACACCCATAAGTGTATACATGTGTTGTTATTGATGTGTTCCCGTTTGAATATTGTTCACAATAAGAAGCAAAAAAAAAAAAGATATTTTTAAATTACAGGGTCATTTTGTTATACGAAAAACTAAGTGATGCGTTTATTATGGCGCTCAGTATAAGTGTGTTGCAAATTGTAAAGAGTGGAACACTGACATCTGTATTTTCGAGGTGACGTGAAATTACGTGCGTGTTCTAATTCTGATTAATTAAAATGAACAGAAATTTCGCGTAACAGTTGGGTTTCATCAATTCATATAATTATGCGGTAATTGTAAGGCTTCACCTTGATCTAATAGGAATTGGTTTATTATATGTTAAGCTATGTGCAGTTCAGTCTGTGACCCTCTCAATAGATCCAACCATACTTCAATGGAACGAAATCCTGGTAAACATAGAATAATAATAATAAATAACGAGTCTTATAATGCGTCAAAATTCACATATCAGTTGCATGACTCTGGGATACTCGTACTAAAGTGTATCAAGTATAGGGAACTGAAAGGAAATATTAATGTCTTATCACTTTCAGATCGCTAACAATATAGTCCATTATCCACTAATATGTGGGACTCGAAGTAACGCGATGTATAAATTTTAGCTTATATATAGGAAGCTTATTGGGCAGTGTCAATCTGTTTCACAGAGAATTACTTACGAATTAACTCTGTAACAGATAGTGTCCACAGCACGTGCGTTGACTGCAGTCATTAGAGACTTTTGGCAAGTGGGATTTTCCCTATCCGTATCACGTATCCGTATCATATGCGTCACACGTTGCGTCAGAGTAGTGTTAGAGTTTTGGCAGATTCTTGTGCCGCGTACGTATGCATCACTGAGCTAAGCTTAGTTCTGTACAACATGATGGCATTTATATACCAAGATCACCATCAGTACTAGTCAAATGCCTTGTTTACAATTTCTCGGGGTGCATGAAGTCATTCGCCGACTGTTGAGCTACTAAAAAAATTAATGTCGCATCATTTAAAAAAAAATCTTTGACTTTGACGCGACAGGAATTTTTGGTTTCACTAATTCATCATTTACATCCCTTTACCATAGAATCACATCGTTCACAGCTTTGCAAGGTCCCATATCTTCCTAAATCTAGCCCGTAGATCAACCAGCGTGCAGACAGACAGGAAAAGTATGAAAATTCCGAGAAAAACCCATCAAAAATAATGATTAAATTCCAGTCTTTATTATGATTAAATTCACATCAAATATACACCTATTTGTTCTAAGATACACATAGATTCATAGAAAACGCTATATGATACAACATTTCAGTGTCTAAAAAGACGAAAGTGTTATGCTGACCTTCTCCGTATGTAAGCTGTTCGATACGGGCTGTCGTATCCGTGTGCTATATCACGTATGAGAAATACACACACATTGATGACGTCACACACAAAATCCATACGGATACACGATACGCAAAAGGAATTTACGCTAGCCAAAAGTCTCTACTGGCTCAACGGCTCGTGCAATGTTTACTTAACACCTAACTGCTTCGGGCAAAATGTCGCATTTTACTCATTTTAATACCCATTTACACTTAATAGGAAATATTTTTTAACTTCAATTACTTCAAAAGTCTTTATTTATTTTTCTGTTACCTCAAAAAAATGTGTGAGAATTTAATTTATCGGAGTAAAAAGGTTAATACATGTATGCCGTACTTATTAAGCCTCGTCGATGTCATGCTTATCAGTGATTGTGGCGGCCAAGCGAATATTCACTGCGGGATCAGTTTGGGGCAGTGCATAGAGTTACACTCGGCAACCCTCGGAAGATTTCGGGAATCTAAACTCGGCTGTATGCAAAGATTTAATAGAAACATATAACTCTATGGCTGTATGATGAATTCCGCCATATTGGAACTACTTTAAAGGTCCCGGATGAAACATGGCTGCGCCCATTCCAAACACAAGTTGGCGACCTATTTGGCTAGCGACCTATTCGACCGATCCAGCTGTAAGATAATGACGAAATTACACTTCTATTCTGAGCTGAAGGAATGGATAAAAAATAATATATTCTACTTTCATTTGATAGACATAACGTTGGATTTTATTGGTTGATAAATAGAGACTGTTGTCTTTACTCTAAATAGGTTTCCAACGAACAGGTTGCAGCTCGATCGGTCGAATAGGTCGCTAGCCGAATAGGTTCCCAATTTGTGTAATAGCGTCAAGTTTTCCTGTTAAAGTAAACCGGTAGCCGCATCGCAAATGTATGGGCGTAGGTAGGCTACATATCACTTACTGTCATACATCCCGAGACTAGACGTAGTTTACTGTGACAAACTGATCCCGCAGTGAATATTCTCTTGGCCGCTACAATCACTGATAAGCATGACATCGATGAGGCTTAACATTTTTTTGAGGTATAAGAAAAATAAGACGTTTGATCATGAAGTATTTGTAGTTAAAAAAATATTTCCTAGTTAGTGTAAATTGGTATTAAAATGAGTAAAATGCATCATTTTGCCCGAAGCAGTTAGGTGGTAAGTAAACATTGCACGAGCCGTTGAGCCAATGACTACACCACGTGCAGTCAACGCACGTGTTGTGGACAATCATCTGTTACGGAGATAATTCGTAAGTAATTCTCTGTGAAACAGATTGCGTCTGTGAGTGCATGGTTGTTATTGTCATTTAGAGGACAATATTGGTGTCAGTCATTATCACATATTCCAAATAGCCTATAATTTTAACACAGAGATCATTGCTACGGTAGAGGAGCAATAAAGGATTCATGAATCGGAAGTTACCAACGCCAAAGGAAAACATGAGTAATCCCTCTATGTAACTGACTGAAGTGACGAGTGATAACAGTTACATGGGTGAATTTCTGCACACTAATAATTCCTTCGAAGACAAAAAGTTGTTAAATGGGACCGCAAAAGGATATCTGACGATTCAATAAAGTAATTAAGTATCATAAGATAAGAGAACACGGGGAAAGTAGAAATAGTCCGTTTTTATTCCTTCTATAGGGGTGACCGGGACACATTCAATTAAATTAATCTTGAACAAATCTTTTTTTTTTAAATAATAAAAAACAAAACCCACACACATTTTTATCCACTTTACTGTAATGGGTCAGTGAACCCCTTTTTACAAAATAATCGGGGCAGGTTTAACCAAATAATGGGGCACATTGAACAGTGGTAAAATTTCCATGTTAACATAGATCTGGACTTAGATCTCACTCCTAGTCACTTATGTCGTAGTGATCCAATGAATCTGCAAACAATCAGTGTATAGTTAAAAACAGATATCCACAGATTTGACATCCATACAACGATCGAAACAAGCGGGAGTCTGGATTTCCTATGTTCCTACAAATCGCCGTAAAATGCACATAAATTGGCAGTTTGGTGGGATCAAATTCAACTTTAATAGTGAATTAAAACCCCAAAGAAATTGGAAAAATAAAACGGAGGAAAATGTTAAAACCGATGAGAAAAATGAAAACATGCCATAGTTGGGGGGGGGGGGGGGGCGCTAAAGGCAGACAAAGGGGTTTTGCTGTTTCTAAACTATACCTTTGAGATGTGTAGCATCAGAATCTGACTGGTGCTATATGGGCATGGAAAGGTTTTTTTTTTCAAAATACATGCAAAATTGACTATAGCTCAGTGAATATGCAGGATAACATATACATGAACAATCATATTGTTTACATGGTCTGCAAACACTATAAACGTATTAAGGCGAGGTCTTGTAACTCACCCATATTGAATATGCAAATTAGGTGCCGTCATAAAGTAATTTCTATATTTTGCCAATATAACATAAGTACATGGGGTAATTATTGTCTGTCGTAGGTAACCAGGATCTTTTCATCTGTTAAATGTATTTATTATACATGTTATTGACAAATGTGCTATTTGCAATTTGCTTTTTGATATGGTTCCTCCTTAGCCACTCGAGCGTGGCAATGATTGGCAATTGGCATAGGGCTTAAGTGGGCGAGCTTGAGACTAATATTTTGTATTTTATTAATTCAATAATTCTTAAGTGCATAAGCCTCTTTAGAAGTGGAAAGGGATAGTCGGATGTCATAACTTTCTATGAAAGTGATAAAAGCCAAAAACACCAGAGGTTGTTATCAGACAGTCGCTAAAATTTATGATCAATGCAGGCCACTGTCAAAAATTGAAATACACAATATCAAAATATCATAAAGTGAAAAAAAAAATATCTGTTTTATTTTTAAAAAACATTATAGCAATTGCCTTTATCTCTTAAAAAAAAGTAACAAAAAAGAGAATGAAATATATTAAAGTATATGGCAGGAAATTATACAATACAAAAAACATATTTGTGTCATGAATAATGTTTTGAAGCAAATTTTTTAATGCTTAAAACAAATTGGAACATACTTAATAGACTAGACTAAAAAAAGTAATAAAAATTCAAATTATTAGACTTTTAATCAAGAAAGGGTAAGACAATTCTCAGTAAAGTTAAAAAGTAAATTGTAGAATGTAAAACATTAAAATGACCTGCGTATAGTATTTACACCATGAAATATAATTGTAGTTTTAAAATAAAATCCCTTTTGTAAATATCAACGGTAAAAATAAAAACTTAGTTCCGATTGCCCTTGTATAAAATAGACATAAAACACAGATTCACTTTAGTCACATTGTCAAATCTAACAAGGTTATGTTTGCTCACATAACTCTAATGTTGATTTAAATTGAAAAATAATGCGTGTTTTTATGTCGAAGACTTCGGATGATACTGAGTTAGAGACTTAGCTACCAAGTATTTCAGTTTCGTTTTGAGCCATAGGAATATATACAGTGTTGCACAGAGGCTATCTCAAGTTTTGTCTAGAAGATCGCAGCATATACAAAGTACACAGACATTAGTATCCACGGTTTATTTGATGGCTCCACAATGATAATTATGACACTGGGTTGGTTTATTGGTTATTTAGACGATTTCATCTACATCTATTTATTCACGGACGTCAACCAAGTCGTAGCTATGAAGGATTCTCACCCTTTCTTCAAGAATAGTAATTATTACTTTTCTACAAGGCTTCCCCGATAAGTGGCGCATAGTTTTAGGCCGGGTCCATCTTCAATAGAAGACTCGTTTTCGCCTAAACTACGTACATCTTAGATGTTGTAAAACTCACGAACGTTGCTTAAGGAACATGGACCGGGTAAGGAATAGTGTCGTACATACACGACACTATTCCTTACACTGTTTGGTTTGGTTTATTGGTTATTTAGATCAGTTTATCTATTTACCCACAAACGTCAACCTCGTCGTAGCTATCTATGTATTCTTTAGGATACATTCTTGCCGATTCTTCGTGAATAGCATCCGTTAACCCCTCCCCCATACAGAGCTTTAAGTAAGGACAATTGGGGAAGAACTTGGCATGCTCAATCCATGGATCATCATCTACTTGCCAGAACTTTACGATACCTTTACATGCAAAACACTGGACACGGTCACCAATTCCTGTATAATAGAAACCAGCTCTAGCTAATTCCTGTGGTGTTTGGTTTCTACTTGACCAGTTTGTGAAGCTGTTCAATCGATTGTGTTCTTTTGTATAGTCAGTGTATACATTGTGTCTAGTTGCTTGTGGAGTACAACACGGTTTGTCCATGGGATTTGTACATACATCATTGTATCTTGTTGCCGGTGGAGTACAACAAGGCTTGTCCATAGGATGAAGATAGATGTGCTTAGAATTAGTTTCAACTGTACTTTGTTGTGTTTCTGTTGATCTGTGAAAACTTGCTGGGTTGATCGTAGGCGATCTGTATTCCGATGTGTTATTGACAAATGACGAAGCGCCACTGTGAATTGGTCTCATGCTTTCTTTAACGAACAAACAATCTGGGTAGTTTATTCGATGTTTTTCCATAGGATTGTCTTTAGGTCCCCAGTTTGACAACTCTCCGTCACAAAATGAACATATAACCTTATCTCGCTCGCCACTGTAGTAGAACCCTGCTTGAACAAATTCGTATGGTGTTGCCGAGTGACTTAACGGCCAAGATTGAAATGTTTGTAGTCTTTCTTTTTCGGATACGAAACTTCTAGTCTGTCGCATAGGCATTGCTAGATATTTGATTCCGAGTTCTTCTGAATTTTCTTCAAATAGTTTTCCTGAAATACATTAATACGTCCCTTTTGTATTCAAACATACAAAAACCATGAATTGAACAAGGAAATAAATACGTTGAAAAGACTGAGGGGACACGGTGACCCAGGTGAAGCGTGTTGTGCCCCATGTCATTTAATTTTATTTTAAATTTTAAAAGAAAAATACACGTTTCCAATCCCACAAATAACTTAACGTTTGGGGATACGGCCGGGTGTGCCTAATGCAGACAGGCTAAAATGTAACGCATATTAATACAGCGTCAACCACATACGTATCTAAAGACAAGTGTTGTATTATGCTTGATCAATAATATTATAGTAGGGTGAATTACGGCCCAATAGTAAATGTTTAATACGTCGTGCTAATCCGCACAGTATTACGTAATTTTGAAGGCCATATTTTAATGGATCTTAAGCCACCTTAATTACTCCCATTTATATAAATTTATATTGTCTTATATATCTCATTAATCACATGTCTCCAGTATTCTTTGTTTTACACTTTAAATCTATCTTATTAATTGTAATTAACGTCTACGGGCTATAGCATTTTAGTTGCCACCGTGTACTGTTTGTAGACAATAGGATTAATGCCCTAGGCAATGCATGGGTATATATAGACCCAATTGACAGAATTAGGGTGAGCTTGCTACAAGTACAACGCGTCTTGGGAGATCAGCTTAGATCGCATACCTAAGAACAGACCTGTGTTTGGATATTTGGAGACATAAAGTTTATATCATATCCCATCATATTGGAGCTTATGTACTGTTAAGCATTTAGCCAATAATTGTTGTATAATTGTGTATTAATTATCTGCTATTAAGTATTGTTGACTAAAGAATATATCGAATTATTAACAACACTTGGGTGTTTGTATTTATTTTGTAAACTTCGTACAATTTCTGAATTTCAGCTGCGCTGATGTTGGTCAAGAAGGTCCAGTCCGTTTCGTTAGCGGATTCCAATTCCAAATTACCATCATTTTATTATCACGCAAATAATAACATGGTAGAAAATAGTAAGGGCGTTAATGGTCCATTGGATCATTTTGGCATTCTCACTATTCTTATATATGTATCATGATCATAGCTATTGTTGTGTATTTGTTTTTTAAACGTCGTAGAAACAATACACTTTTAATACTTGAGCTGACTACAGGTTCTATATGCGTTACTCTTCCTTTAACCTTCCACTTTGTCCCGCTCACTATGATATCATTCACCCTACTATAATATGCAATAGTCACCATGACTCATGGCATGAGTTGCCACATAGAAATATAGACTATATTTCTATGAGTTGCCATATGACAATTATGAATCATGGGTAATTCCTGTCTACGAAGAACGTTTGTTCTAAACCTACACAATATGACGTGATAGATGTAAGACTCATAGCACTTTAAAATAAAATAAAATAATCGACTTACCTTTATTGAATTTGCAGTTAAAAATCGAAAATTGTAATATCGTTATTCAAATCGTATACTTTCAACTTTCAAATTTTGTCATGATCACCAGGTTCGTCGGTTTAATTTATATGAAATGACTTGTCACGTGATCGAGTCAATGTAAATTTCCTATCTGTTCACTATAACTAGGTCAATATAATTTCCACTATTCACGGCTATCCTCGAACAGTGTCGAAACCTCGGCCAAGGACCACGGGAGGTTCATGTTACATGTATATTTGGTATATATGTATATTATATATTCATATATATATATATTTATATATATATATATATAAACTAAATTAAAGAAAGACACCAAAATACTAATTTGACGGTTAGCGCTTTCTGTTCGTACTGAACATCATCAGACCATTTTTATTTATGAAGAATTACGTAGAACAATACCCTTAGCAAAAAGTCCTATAGAATACCAGTGCAGTTTTCTAAAGAATTCTATAAAAAATCTATAGAGTTTTGTGGGGGGCGTGTCACATTTTCTGTAGGATAAAATTCTATAGTATTCTACAGAATTTGGGGCGCCTGCTGTAGGAAATAACGGCCCAAAATATTCTACAGTTTCTGCAATGCAAATACTATAGTTTTTCCTACAGATTTATGGGATAATTTCTATAGGAAAATATTGTAGTATTCCATAGGGTTTTTTTTTATTGCACTTTCTGTAGGATTTCTACAATTATGTATAGGAATAAATACTGTAGTATTTTGTAGTTTGGAAATTCGGTCACTACAGTTTTCTGTAGAATGGGTACTATAGAAATCTACAGATTTTTTATTCATTCTTATTTTGGGAATACATATCATATTTCTTCCCTCATGGATGAATCTGAATTCTGCTGCTGATTCACTAGTCAGAACTTTACAAGTTTTATTTTTTCTTGGAAGAACTGAAATATAGGGAAAATAATAGTTAAATAAAGTTAAGTAAATAACAAAATCACATAAATCTTATCTTATTTAATATTATTGTTGAAAAAGTAATAAATTATACTTATCTTTCTGTCTTTAATCAAATCTGCGAAAACAACAGCACAATTCTCTTCATTTTCTTGTTAATACTAACATATTAATGTAAGTGGTTATACATTGAATTTTAGAACTCAAAATTCAGCCAATGACCAAACAAATTTCAAGAGAGTAAATTGCGGGATAATTATACTGTGTTGACAGGTATGCATGGTTGACCTGCTGGCTTCAACAAATGATATAATTTTGAGTACAGAATCTGTTATAGTCATTAAATTCTAACTAGTAGATCAGACTGTTCAAATAAACTTTGTCTTTACTTTATTTTATTGATCTATCTTAAATATTATCTGTTATTTTTGCTGTGAAGATCTACCTTTACTGCCATTTTTGGGAGGGTGGGGTGGAAAATTTCTTAGAGTGTCAACATGTATCACTATTTCATTCATACTCAACATTAAAATAATATTACTTAAAGACCTTATTTCTTTTTTCATGGTAAGCTTATTTTAGTTTGTCATTTGCCAATTTGGTATCACAGTAAATTAAGGAAAACTGCATCCAGGAGTACCAAACTTGTATTCACACATGTGCATCTCTAAATTCTATATTAAACTATAGTATGAATAAGACATCGTAAAATTTTGAAATCTGTAGTATATAGAAAATTGTTACTACATTATTATATAGGAAACTATAGTAGGCTATTTGTTAAAATGGTTTAAGTACCGTATTGATATAAATTATCCACAAAATCTATAGAATGAAATATTTTGTCCATAGTTTTCTACAGAATGTTATAGAAAACTATAGAATTACACGACTGACTTGAGACAGTAAGATACTTCTATAGAAAACTATAGTTTTTACCAGCAAATCTATAGGAACCAGGACTGATTTGAGAATACAGGTTAGTTCTATAGCCAACTATAGTTTTTACTACAAAGGCTATAGAAAACTAAAGGATTACTCAACTGGCTCGAGGATACAAATTAGTTGTACAGAAAACTATAGTTTTTACCACGAATTCTATAGCAGCACCCATGATCTATAGGTTAATTTTTTTTCTAATAGTTTCTTACAGAATTCTATAGGAAATTACACTTAGAAAAAACTCATCTACCAATCCTACACAAACTATAGTAAATCATTTTGAATCTATAGTCATGTGAAAAAAATACAGAATGAATTTGTTTTCCTGTAGTATTCTATAGCATTCTATAGATTCCCTCAAACTTCTATAGGAACCTATACTCTTTCTATAGGACTTTTTCATAAGGGTAGACGCAACGTCATGACGTTACTATAAATATATCAAATACACCATAAAATATTATTTACAAATTTTTACATTTAGTAAATTATCACTAAAAAGAGAATTACTTCATCTCTTATTATAGTATCCGTTTATTTAATTCGGGTTTGTACTTTTTGATGAAATAATTTTCTTTACATTCAAGTAAATCATTATTTAAAAAATTCAATTTGTACAAGGGAAATACATTGAATTTTCCACCTCCACATGTTTCGATGTGTGCACTTAAAGGTATCGTTCGATTACTGGGTATCTTAATTTGAGATCTATAGAGGTTCATTCGAAGGTTTAGTTGACCTTCTGTTTTACCAATGTATTTCCCTTTACAACCATAGCATATGATGAGATAAATTACATTTTTTGATTTGCATGTCATGCTTTGTTTTACATGAAAATCATTGGATTCATTTATTTTAATGGAGCTTCCTTCGACTATCATATTACAAGTTAAACATCTTTCATCCCCACATTTGGAAACAACAGGTTGTTTAGTTTCTAAATCAAATTTTGAGGAAGTGAGAATTCGTCTCAAGTTCGGTGGTTGTTTTAGACTGTTGACCACATTTGTTTTGTTGATAATATATTTAAGTTTTTCACTTTTAAATAACTGTGGTAAATGTGATCTAATTATGTCCATACCCCGTTCTTGAGAAGGATTATGTGTTGTAACTAAAGTCAAAATTTCATTTTGTTTACCTAAAACTTTAGGTTTTCTTAAAATTTCCTAATCTATTTTTAATGCTTGTTTAATACCATTTTCTATTAAACCAAAAGGATAGTTTTGATTTCGAAGGAATTGTTTTAATTCTTGTAACCTTATGAGTTTTTTCTTTTCACATGATACGATTGTACAAATTCTCCTAGCAAGATTAAACAGGATGTTTCTTTTTGTATGTGAAGGGTGACATGAATTGAAATCTAAATACTGGTGCGTGTCAGTAGTTTTATAATATAGATCCGTTGTAATGTCCCCATTTTCAAATAATGTTATCGTTACATCTAAAAAGTTAATTGATTTAAAGTTTTTTTCTATTATAAAATTTAAACCTTCATTTAGTGAGTTAAGCATGAGATATAATTCATTTAATAAAACATTATCCTTAACAAATATGATAAAGCAATCATCTAAGAAACGTTTCCATGAATGTTCAATCTGTAATTTTAATTCCAAACCGAAACGTTCTCCAATATTAGTGTACCAAATTTCTTCAAGGTAGCCTAGTGTTAAAGTCGCGTATGTTGGGCCTATTTTTGTTCCCATAGCCACACCTTTAATTTGTTCGTAATAGTGTTTATCAAAATAAAAAATGTTATTGGAAATGACTAACGTGACTGCATTTATGATAAAAGTATTGGAGAAACGTATGGGTATTTCGGATTCGAATTTATCGAGCCAGAAATGTATAGATCTTATTTATACCAATTCATGTCCTTAACGAAATTATAGATAATTTACTTTATGATAATTTTACATGAATAGGTTAGATATGTTGTTGTGAAATATCTGATATTTTTAGCACTAATGTGCCGTCTACCGCCGACTCTTATCGCAATGGAAAGGACAGGTGTGTTCAGCACTGGACGGGAATCCGTGGGTTTTGGGTTTTTTTTAGTTTTTTTTTAACTGAAAGATAATTCTACGGTAAGTACAATTATAGTAACAATATACATATAATAATAAATAATATTAATGTAAAGTAAACATATTTATACATACAACAATTATTTACATACGCCTATAGCTATCAATATTGATCTATTAATTTATAGTATATAAACGTCCGATTTTCATTAAAATAATTTGTTGTTAATAAATAATAAATAAAAATAATTTCGAATTTTCTCATTTAGGCTTAGTCTCTGTCCCCAGAACCTCCTAGTCTTCAACGCACGGAGGGTCTGGGTCGGTTCTCAATTTTTGACGATAATTACTGGATAATCTACCACATAAAAAACCAAACATTTGGTTACGCATGGGCAATGGAACCTTTTGGCTAAAGCCACGGCACAGATTTTTATTCTGTGGCCACGGAAAGTGCTGGATCTTATGAAGCCGGGCCGATTTTGCTAGATCCTATAAAGCGTGGTTGAAATATATCCCACAATTCACTTGGCACATCTATTATTTGAAACAAAATAGAGACGATAAAATTAAGAAGATTGTGAGACGCCATATTATGCCTGGTTCATGACGAGAGAAAATTACCATTTCAATTGAAACCTTTACAAACAAAATTTTAAAGAGTATCATTGTTGACAAACGAGCTGTTTTGATAGATTCGGTACGTGGTAACTTAAAAGACTGGATAATCCAGACAATGACCTATTTTCCGTCAAATTTTGAGGACCCATCCAGACTAATATTCGTAGAATATTTGTGTGGATGATAGAGACTAATTTAGGCTAACCCACAACCCTGTCCGATGAGGGTTATTTCCCTTTGCAAACTTCCTTTTCAATTAACGGTGAACGGGATTGGTCGATAAAATTAGCACAATCATCAGGGCAGATAATTTGTCTCCCCCATAGATTAACCCGGAGGTTAGTGGAGTAGAACGGAATGAAACCACTGGGGATAACGAGGATGTTCTTGGCCCAGGTTACTGTACTCCAAAAAACACAGGGTTCTAGGTTTAAATTTTAGATTTAATTGACCATATTCCACAGAGAGAGGTAGAAACCAGTCTTTAAAAATACGTTTAATCAGTATGATGGCAGCAAATCAAGCAATGAAAGTTTCCTCTGATATACAAACTAACTCCTTTAGTTAGGTGATTTATCATTCAGTATACCAGATAAAAACAAAATCTCAGTTATTCCTTAACCCCAAGCGTATCAGATATGCACATATACATGATATACACATTATTATAATCCCCATGGAATATTTTAATTTTTTACTGTAATAATATGAATTATCACTTATTCCCTGTTAAATAAAAATAGGTCACCGGGCGCAGTTGTACAACTTCAAGGATCACCGGGATCTGCACCCATGGTTACGGGACAGAAACCCATGCTCTGTTAGCAAAACATGTTCATAATACTGAACACAGAAGTTATTATAGGTTATGATCTATTTATTTTCCGATGAACAACATAAAAGTACACAACTGTTCCTAGTACGGAACACAGAAGTTATTACAGGTTACGATCTATTTATTTTCCAATGAACAACATAAAAGTACACAACTATTTTTCTATCTATATATCAACGCGAATAACAATCAACTAACTCCTATTCCTCAAGCACGCCCCCCCCCCCCTAGAAATGGTTCCACTACTGCTGTCTTCCGTCTTACTCCAATTGCAGTAGTGGTTTTTCCTACAGAGCTCCTTGCGCAAGTTTTTTAGTCAAATGACTACAAAAAGTTTACTGGCCTACAGCTCGCTTAATTTACAAATACACTGGCCCAAAACAATACTGCACGTAGCTTAACATATAATAAATCAATTCATATTGAAATAAAGGTGAGGCCTTACCGCATAATTATATATGATTTGATGAAACCCATTTCCTACGCGAAATTTCAACTGCCCGACCGTCATGGCCGCAAGTGCGTAATACGTCATTAGGCCTACAACATAAACAGCGCTATGCAGAGAAAAACTGTTCGGTAACTATTTTAATGGTCCAGTCTTCACTATTTGAGATAGAATTACTTATTTTAATACAAACTGTAATGATGTGTGTTGACAATTGTGCGTTTGAACCTATTTGAACTTGCGTAAGGGGTCTTAGACTGTACCAATGCAGAGAAAAACTGTTCGGTAACTATTTTAATGGTCCAGTCTTCACTATTTGAGATAGAATTACTTATTTTTATACAAACTGTAATGATGTGTGTTGACAATTGTGCGTTTGAACCTATTTGAACTTGCGTAAGCGGTCTTAGACTGTACCAAGCCCCCCCCCCCCCGCCTCGCCAGGCAGCTAAAGAAAAAAAGCCCGTACAAAACATTTTTAGATAAAAACTCATTTTCATTTATTCTGAACAGACATCTCTAATGTTAGTGAAATGGGCTATTATATTTTTGATACTAAAGGATTATCTTTTATCGAACACAGACTGCCATCCAACAAAATAAACCAACCATTGTATAATTAAAAAGGCGTTTTTAATTTGGATCAAAATAAAATCAATGGGATCGAGGTGATCAGTGAATCGGAGTACATTATGCTACCCTTTCACCAAAAGAGGGGTGTTGTTGACGTCAGTTCAATAGATAACCACGAACCGGTGAAACCCATCAGCACTGCACTGCTGTTCTAGTTTTAACCTGTTATTGTTTACGTGTTATTTAAAGAATAGTCTAGAAGGCGAGTACAGAACAAATTAAATAAGGCAGTTGACCCAGATAAGTGTACGAATTTGAACCACTTAAAATATCTACTTTACGTATACTAAGATCGAGTATGTTCGTTCTCGCGTATATTTCCAGTGAAATTACGATTTTTCGAGCAATATAAATAAGAGAGATTATTTTCAAATAAAAGCTCGTCTGTCAAAAAAATTATTTCAATAATAATAATAAATAATAATAAGGGTTCTTCTAAAACGCTAGACTCCAAACAGTATTGTTTGCTCAAGGCGCTAACAAAGTTTACAGGAAACAATTATAAATATGAACACTGAAACAAGTAAGTTTTGAGATTTTGTTTGAAGATGCTTAAAGATGGAGCAGTCCGTAGATGTAGTGGCAGAGAGTTCCATGTATGCGCTTCATTATAGGCAAATGATCTACAACCAAAAGTTTTCATGTTATACTTTGGAACAGCTAGAACGGAGTGATCTAGATGGAGAGTATTTATGAACTAAATTACACAAGTAGCCCGGTGCTGTGCCGTGTATACACTGATAAGTTAGCTAGCGTTCGAAATTTAATTTATGTCAATAAAATGCAGAATAACATTCTTATTCTTCAGAACATTATTGTTTGGCTATAAACTTCAACTTCAACTTCAACTTTTTTATTTGCATATTACGTCCATTAAGAACAGTACCCGGTATACAAAACATCAACATACATATGCAATATTCATGCAAAAGATACATTTGTCATGGAATACTATATGATAATGAAAATATAATGAAATTATACTGGGATATATCTATGTACATGCACCATTAGGATGATACCAATGAAAACATAATTTGCAAAATTTGTTTCCATTTGGATCGAGAGGTCGGGTTGATGTTGCTGAAAGGGGGAGGGGGCGATTAACGCGTAATTTTTAGACACCTAGGGCCTGTTCCACGAAATTTTAACAGAGATAAAATCAAATTTTAGTAATCTGATTGGGCAATATTAGATTAATTTTAGTTCTTAGCCAATCAAAATTGAAGTATCTACTAAAATTTGGATTTTATCTGTGAGAGAGAGAGAGAGAGAAATGGGGTTTAACGGCCACTTGACACAAACTAGGTCATTTTGGAACTAACATATGGTTTCATTTTATTTCAATAATTCGCTTGCGCGTAGGGGTCTTTAGCAGTGGGAGGAAACCAAAGTGCCCGGAGGAAACCCATGAGGTTGAGAAGGCGCCCCTATCTCCATGCCACATGATTTTATCTGTAGTTAAAATTTCGTGAAACAGATTTTATTGTATCTAAGCACTAAGAGGCAGCATACAAATATCCACAAAACATTTTAAGAAGAAGAGAAAGCATGAACATCATTTATGACAAAGGCTAATAATTAAAATTAAAAACAAAAACAACCTAGCATGTAAATATTTACATATTATATAAGGATAAATCTAGCGCAACAAGAGATTTCAAAGTAATCAAGGGCGATATGTCTATATATAGTTAATGAAAAACATGAAATTTTTTTTCACATGACATTTAGCACTGTGCAAAAGTTGGAAGTCAATCGGATATTAACTTCAGCCTCAAGAGTTTCCACAGATATTTCGAGTAATCAAAGGTCATTACTCTGACAGCAACTATCTGAAATCATTTAAAATCAATAGGCTTCTTCTTCACATGATCGGAATCAGAGTGCAGAAATTTAAGAGAGAGAGAAATGGGGTTTAACGTCCACTCAACACAAACTAGGTCATTTCGGGACTAGCAGAAATTTAAAGTCAATCGAATATTAACTTAATCCCTTAGGGCGTCCATAGGATATTTGAAAGTGATCAAGAGTCAAAATATGGTAGTACTTAACAGAAACCATTGAAAATCAATAGGATTCTTTGTCTATGTCTTTAGACACTCTGTATAAATTTAAAGTCAATGTGATCGAAAAAAAAAGAACATAACTATGGAATTATCCAATTCTCTCCTTAAATGCGAGATAGACAAAGGCTGCAACAGCTTTTGCAAGTGGTGGGGGGAGGATTATAATGGTTAAAAAAAACATTGGAATTGCTGGGGTATTATTAAAGGCTGGCAATAAATAGGATTTTCGAGGGCTGAGATATTTATCACATTTCATTAGAAAATGCTTCTCATCTTCTATGGCTTGCGATGAACACATTTGGCAAAGGCGATGTTCTACTGGAATGTTTTTGTACCGACCTCTCTCTATTTCTAAGTTATGGGTGCTTAGTCGAAGTTTTGTTAGAGCAATTTTGTGGTCCTTTATTCTAACTACATTTAGATAGTCAGGCATACCATCAATGGTTGGTTTGGATTTAAAATAAGTTCTTAATTTTTGGTTTTGCAAACTACACAACTGGGTATAGTGATTATTGAATATATTTTCTAAACATTTTTTAGGTGTCTTGGTCCCTAAAAACCTTTTATCAATTTTAAACTGGTTAATTACAGTATTGATGGAGGAGGTCCATGCAAATTTTGAATTGGCATTAAACATGTGAACGTCTTCATTGTAGGCTGCTGCTCTCAAAGTGTAATGGAAATATTCCCAATTCTACAAGACAAACAATGTTAGATGTACCGGAGGATTGGGCCAGTATGGATTTACAGATTTTTGTGGACACTTTGTTCAAATTTACTTGGTCCCACTTTTCCAATAAATGCTTTTCGTTTGATGTTAATTGTGCACCCCATACATCTGAGGCATACAAGGTTATCTGTTTAACTATTGCATTGTATAATTTGAATAAAGTATTAGTTGGTAAAGAATCAATAGTGCAAATATTATTTCGAATACAAAACCACACCCTTCTTGCTTTTTTTCCTAAATCAGCGACAGCTGTTTTAAAACTCGAATTATTGGAAAAGCATATTTCTAGATATGTATACTGTTTAACTATTTCTAAACGTTGCTTAACAAAGTAATAATTCAAGTTAATTTTTCTTTTATTGTGTATGAATAACATAATTTTAGATTTATCTGGGTTCACATCTAATTTCCAATCAACACAGAACTGTTTAAGCAAATTTAACTGGTTTTGCAATCCTGATTCAGAAGTGGATAATAGTATAAGATCGTCTGCAAATAGTAAGTGGGAAATTTTACAATTATCAAGAGTTAGGGCATAATTAGTAGGATTTTGGAGGTAATTTTGTTAGTCATTAATATATAGGTTAAACATTGTTGGGCTCATTACACATCCTTGTTTTAGTCCCATGTTTGAACTTATAATCTGAGACAGCCCTCCAGGGGTTTTTAGTTTTTACCCAGTAAGGAGTTTTCTGGTACATAGAAGTTATCAAGTTGAATATATTGCCAGTTATGTTGTGTTTCAATAGTTTGAAAAACATGCCCTTTCGCCAGACAGTGTCCAAAGCCTTTGAAAAATCAATAAAACAAAGGAGGAGATTATTTTTCTTGCATTTATGTTTATGTATAATTGTTCTTAAAATAAAAATATTATCTATAGTTCTGCGGTTTTCTCTAAAGCCACTTTGAGCCTCATCGATTAGTTTATTAGATTCAAGATATAATGTGATACGTTTATTAATTATTGAGAGGAAGCATTTGCAAAGACAACTGGCCAAAGCTATACCCCTATAGTATTCACATCTGCTTTGTCACCTTTCTTGTGCACAGGCACAATGTATGATTCTGTCCAGGATTCTAGAAATATACCAGAACTAAGAATTAAATTGAAAAGTTTCAAGTAATGATCAATCATATATTTGCATGAGGTTAAAATGATTTCATTGAGTAAAAGGTTCAGGGGGAGTGATGGGTGTTTCTGGAATTTTGTTTGCAGAAAGTGAGCCTTGAACAGCTTGGTTTAATGAAGTAGCTCTATTTTCATCCACGAGATCTAAAATAGCTGGAAAGAGATCATTATAAAAGATGTCAATATTTGCGCCATTTATAAGGGCGCTGCATGTGTTGTGATACATATTCAAAACGTAGCGCCAAGAGGCCTTCCTTTTATTTGCCTAAACACAGGTTGATGTTACGCTTGTCACATTTATCGGTTACTTTAGTTTGTAATGTGTCATTTTTTCTCTGGTTAGCAGATTATAGCGAGATTTCTTTTTGATGATCTCAAACGATAAAACTGACAGAAAACATTGAATCAAAGGAGAAAATAAGATATAAACCCCCTGAGAGCGAAGCCCCCCAGTACAATAAATGCGCCCTCAAGTCCAAGAAAAGGGAACGTTTTTGTTTTAAGGGTGTTTGTTTATACTATGATGCACTCATGGGTGTCACACATAGGGGGTCCAGGCCCCCCCACCATTGTTTTTCTGGCGGTTCCGGTCTGAATATACTTGGCCCCCCGCCTTCCCCAATTTACATAGTAGGCCATAACTCCTATTTATTTACAACAATTATTAGGAATAGTTAAGTAGTTTTAAAAGTGTATAAAACCTGCACATATCCCAATATGGTTTACATTGTTAAGATAAACACAGAGCGAATCATCCTGGAACCATGTGAAGTGTCTAGTTAGCCTGTCAGTAATACTTTGTAAATATTCCAGAAGTATAATATAATATGTATATAGTATTGTAGTTAACAATTTAGGTCATTGTCAAATATACATCCTCATAAACTAAAGTTAGGTGATCAAGTTTTGTTTCAATTTAAATCCTCTTCATAAACTTTCTTTGTGTTCATAACTCGAGCGTAGCACTCAATATGTAAAAGTCATGAAAAAAATATGAATATGACACCCCCTGACTTAAACATGATAAAAATTGTATTGGTGGGATGTTTTAGTTTAACCCCGTAAAATATGCCAAAACAGTGTTTACAGAAGACTGAAACTTTAAGAATTTTTATGGGGGTGAATTAAAAAGAATCAGCGTCATTGGCGGTGAAAAGACACCTCGGATGTTGTTTTGTATGAGATTATCACATAATAATGATTACAAATTATTTCACTGGAATTTATTAATTGAACTTGAAAATATACTGGACTTAATTCTATTCAATCTAACAGATGATATACATTTGACATGCTATGTACCGTACATCGGTTAGGTGCCAATATATATAGCCTCTAGAACATCCACAAGATTTCAAAGTGATCAAGAGCTATAACTCTGGCAGTCATTATCTGAAATCATTGAAAATCACTGGGCCTCTTCATCTCATGACCTTAAACGCTGTGTATAAATTTCAAGCCAATCACAAGAGTGCCTAAAGGTGATCCAAGGGTCATAACTCGGGCAGTAATTATCAGAAATCGCTGAAAATCAATAGGCTTCTTTGTCTCACTAATGTCAATATGCCCAGGTAGTATTTAATACAAGAAATTGGACATAAACCAAAACTTGGCTCCCAAGATGGATTATCTATGATAATGGTCAGCTATATAGTGATCAGAGACAATAGTAATAATAAGATAATCCGTCTATAAACATTACATAAACAAGGGCCATGTAGTCACCTTAGCAAATGGATGTCAATTAAATACTATCCTTTAACAACTATAAAATATTATTAAGTTTAAATATATAAAGTATTAATTATTGTTTATTGTTACCAAGTAACAATAAAGATTGTAGAGGCAGTTGACCACAGGCAGGCAGTAGGACATACTGAAGGACAGGTCTTTGATAAGTTATTTCTTAGATCCTTGCTTTTCCTTATTAGATAACCTAGCTAGCCTGTGGGTCATTATTGTATATATATTATTAATGTTTTTGTTAGAGGATATAAGATTACAACAAGAAGAAATAAGTTGATTGAACATACACCCATCATTCGAGGATTGGACTATATAAGCAAGTCCACAAACCCCAGATGATAGCCTATAAACAAAATATATCAATTCCAAAACAATCAGATGATAAAATGATAAATGCTGTCTACAGGTAGAGTGTTCACAAGAAAGTGTGGACGACGGACAGGAGCGATGGCAATATATGACCATATTCCCAATGTGTTCGTATAAAAATGGAAAAGAGAGGCTAAATCTGAATATACCAGTACTGAGGTTACGATAATAAACAATCAATGCACACATCTTGTCAAAACTACAAACATAACGCTAACGCTACAATATACGTCCACATTCCTGCTTTGATTGATATGGTACTTTGTCAAGAAGGCTAGGCGTTTGGTTTGTTTAGCGTTGAGGGTCGTGCACCAACATTAATAGTTGCCGTCCTTAGAGTATAAGGAATAACTATACCAAGATAATCCATTCAGAATTGTGCCTTCCTAACACTAAAGGCAAAAAGTGGGCGTGGCTCTGCCCCTGGGGGTCGGGACATTCATCAAAATCAATAGTGGACGCCCTCAGGCTATAAGGAATACATAAACCAAGTACCAAGCTGATTCATTCAGAATTGCGGCCTGTAAACGACAAACACAAAAATTGGTCGTGTCTAGCCTGTGTGAGTCGGGACATGCAGTTGACGTCCTTAGGCTATATGGAATACATATCCCAAGTTTAAAGACGATCCATTAAGAATCGTGGCCTGTAGACAACACACATAGACACTAAGTAAAAATGGGCATGACTCTGTCCCTGGGGGTTAGGAAATCACCAAAAACAATAGGAGTCATCTTTATGCAGCCTGTAGGCGACAGACAAACAAATACAAGAAATGGAATTTGCTGTCCCACGGGGGTCGGGCATGCACCCAAAACAAAAGGGGTCATCCTTAGGGTATAAGGAATAAGTATTTTAAGTTTCAAGATGACCGATTAAGAATTGTGGCCTGTAGGCGACACACAAAAAGAAAATGGGCGTGACTCTGCCCCTGGGGGTTGGGCATGCACCCCAAATGATAGAAATGTTCCTTAGGGTACAAAGAATAATCATTCAAAGTTTCAAAATGATACGTTAAGAAATGTGGCTTGTAGACGACAAACAAATAAATACAAGGAATGGGCGTGGCTTTGCCATTGGGGGTCGGGCATGCACCAAAAAACAATACGGATCATCCTTAGGGTAAGTATACAAAGTTTTAAGAAAATCCAGTTAGAATTGCGGCTTCTAGGCGACACAGAGACACACAAAGAGAAAATGGGCGTGGCTCTGCCCCTGGGGGTTGGGCATGCACTCCAAACGATAGGGATCATCCTTAGAGTATAAAGAGTAAGTATACAAAGTTTTAAAGAAAATCCAATAAGAATTGCGGCCTGTAGGCGACACAAAGACACACGATAAGAAAATGGGTGTGGCTCTGCCCAAGGGGGTTGAGCATGTACCCCAAATGATAGGGATGTTCCTTAGGGTACAAAGAATGTGTATGCTAAGTTTCAAAATTATAAGTTAAGAAATGTGGCCTGTAGACGACAAACAAATACATACTAGAAATGGGCGTGGCTCTGTCCCTGGGGGTCGGGCATGCACCAAAAACAATAGAGATCTTCCTTAGGGTAAAAGGAATACGTATACCAAGTTTGAAGAAAATCCAGTAAGAATTGCGCCCTGTAGGCGACACAAAGACACGCGAAAAGAAAATGGGCGTGGCTCTGCCCCTGGGGTGGGGCATACACCCCAAAAGATAGGGATGTTCCTTAGGGTACAAAGAATGTGTATGCAAAGTTTCAAGATTATAAGTTAAGAAATGTGGCCTGTAGACGACAAACAAACACATACTAGAAATGGGCGTGGCTCGGCCCCTGGGGGTCGGGCATGCCCCCAAAACAATAGGGATCTTCCTTGGGGTATAAGGAATAAGTATACCAAGTTTGAAGAAAATCCATGAAGAATTGCGCCCTGTAGGCGAACCACAGACACACACACACACACACACACACATACACACATACATACACACACACACACACACAGACAGGGGTGACGGCATAATACGTTCACATTATGAATGTGGACGTATAAAAAGTGATAACTTGGCTCAGAATAAAGTAATTTGAGTTAAATTTTCAATATATTCATTTTGCATTATCTATTTTTAAACTATTATAGATTTATCTGAATCCTCTATAATTTATCATTAACTGATATAAGATAGATATGAAGGAGTCATTGTAATTGATGCAGAGCCGTATTATAAGGTCTGTCATTGAGTCATCTGGCTTGGTTTCGATTTCCTGGTTGTATATGACAAAGGGTAGAGTCACCATCCAGCCCTGTGGGTTTTCTCCAGTTACCTCCCACTGCTAAAGGCCACTTTAAACCCCATTTCTCCCTCTCTCTCACATGGCCATTGGGTATAATACTTGTTATGTTTATTTAACAAGGAACAGTTGATGTACATTTGGAGCAAAAGGTTGAAAGTTTGAGTTTCTGTGAAGAGGAAAGATACAACTTACCATTTCTGTGGGAATAGAGAACATCCTACTGGCACCATAAACAACATTCTATAAATATAATTAGCATCTGCAGAACATGTATTTAAAATAGTTGAAATGAGCTTTAAATAACCTCTTTATTTTATATCTCAATATTGGCTTAATCTGGTAGCCTACTGTACACAAAATTTCAAACAAAGATGTAGTGTCATTACATATCCAATGAAATGCCAAATAAGACCTGGACGTGACTTTATATCTATTAACCAGTAATTTTAGTAATGTTTCTAGGTAAAACTTACGTAAAACCTGCTAAAAGAACTTGCAATGGGGGATTAAAAAATTTATTTCTTTTCATCCAGGCGGTTTTTTCTAATTTTTCTATCAATATTGGTAACATGGCTGCAAACAAAAAGGTATTCACATTCAGTTATTTGTAGAATTATAATCTTGCTGTGATCAAGGGGACTCAAAACCACTGAAACAAATTCTTTTTTGGTTTCCATGCAGATTGCTTTACTTTTCTTTTCATGATGGCATCTTTAAGATCAAGGCAAGTTAAAAATATCTCAAGCAAATTCTTCTTTGGCTTTGCACAATGATGTCATTCTATAGGACATGTGTTCAAAAACTGTGAAGTTGCTGTCATTGTTGTTGTCATGGTGTTGTTTGGTCTGCATCAGCCTAAACACTGATATCAGCCTCATAATGAAAACCTATTGTGTGATATGCTATTTCGTTTATCTTATATCTTACTAAAATTTATACTTACTCATACTAGGTACAACCATCATTATCCTACAAAACACAACCTGAGATATTCCTTTCACAGCAGCATACTACAAATTTAAAAAGGTTAGGTCAGTAATAAATTAAATCAATGCAGGAGGTCAATTACTTAAACAGAACTTTGAAAATATTCCCTAATGTAGGATAAACATGTTGAATTGTTAATGGAACATTGGACATCTGGCAATATCCCTTTAAATGCAACATATTGATTAATACAATGTAGCTGTAACAATTCCATTAAGTCTCCCAATAAAATTTGAATACTGATATGTTTCAAAATCTTTTCCTACCTTTGATTCTGTGATTTTGTTATTATGTTTATCAAATACTGTTACACCATTTATTAATTCACTGAAACAAATGAAATAAATCGTTTTAACGTCTTACTTTTTTGTAACAAATGGACAAATGAAGAGATTCACACACCATGAAGTGTGCTATGAGGGAAATTTTGCCCAAATATAGGGGTATACACAAGAACTTGTTTTTTTTGTCCCATCTGAACAACTACTCATTTTTCCTTGCCAGACCCACTGTCTGGTATAGGCACAATGCACAAGGGGAAACCAGACGGGAAAACCCAGATAAACCCTTTCCAGACAACAGCGAAATCAAACCCTGACTCTCCTGGTTAATGGGCCATCACCATACTCACTAAGTCACTCACTAAAACAAATCATGCAACTTTGAACAAACATTATGTGAAAACTAACTTATCAGAGTAATTTTGGGCACCATATTTACGACTGTGACTTATAATTAAGGTATGGGATAGATAATTTATTTATTAAAAGAAGAAAAAGATGATTTTGCAAATTCTAAAGAAATTCTCGTTAGAATACCAATTATGTCATAAATTCTTGTGTCATATTTGTGAGTATTGAAAGATTTTAATCATTGATCATTACTTATCCTTACTAACCTTTGCCTCATAAGAGGTATATTGATAATATTAGCTGCAGCTACTGCTGCAAACGGTACAAATCTTTGAATTAATGGACTTGCTCTCTGTAAGAAAAATTGGATATCAAAAATCATATATATATAGAACCAATAAGTTAATTGATTAATACATAAATACCAACCTTTGCTAGAATTGATTTTAAACCTAGAGCTGTAACTAATGCACTAGTTGTTGCACTGACATACGCCACTGTCATCTGTCTAAAATAAAAATAAACAATACACAAGTATAATTCAGATTTCTTGCTTAATGTAGCAATACTATTAATAATTTTAAAATAATGTTTCTTTACTGTTTTTAACAGTAAGAACAACAAATTATATTATCTTATTTAAGCCATTTAAAAGGGCATTTCAGACCTTCAATTTGCTGTGAATTGACTGTACAGTAACATCAGGACTGTTTAAAATTTATTGTATGACAAATTTGCCTATCCAACCTGGAGATATAGTTGTCTTATATTAATAAGAGTTATTTATAGAGATAAGTGTAGTGTTTTGACAGGTTTTATATTTGATGATACTATTGACTTATAGAGTAATTACTCTGAACTTTATTTTTTGGTTTGAGAATGAATATATGTACATGTATTGAAATAAATGTGACTTTGAAAGCATTACTTTCTAGCCTGCATTTATTTCATGTTTCATAATATAATTATATTCTGGTTAAACATACATAAATTATTAATTAGACATTAAATATCCAGACAATAATCAACTCTCGATGCCATCGCTCTAGCCTGCGAAATTTACTGGATTTGGATTCATTTTCTTGGTGGATATTTAACGTCAAAATGGATAATTGGGACTTTTTTTTTATCATACCAACTTTAGCAATGATGATCGAGGCCTAATGAACATGAATATATAGTATACATAAAAAACAGTGATATTTTGGTAAAAAAATAACTAGTGTCAAAATATCCATCACAATATCTACCTGTTATTTGACCTATAGAACAACATATAAGGTAATGTTTTCCTGGGAAATAAAGAGTTTTATTCCATATTTGGAATAGAAACTAACAACTTCCAGCCTAATCTTGGACGTGTAGAAATTAGGGGGTGTAAATTAGGGTGTAAAGCGAGCTCCTTGAGCTCACCCAGATATTCCAAGCTATTATCTGTTGAGACCAAGGAACCTTCGAAGTCAATTCAGCTTTGTAATAAAGTTGTTACACCATTAATGCTGTAGCATTTTTTACGATCACAAGAACAAACACAACAAGGAAGAAGTCCAATAGCACTACATACAGTAGGCCTAAAATAAAATCACTAATATCTTGCTTCATAGTGGAGCAATCTCCCATAATGCCATTTTAAGTGTTGTTTATATGAATAATATAATGCAATGTTGTCATAATTCATAGCAGGAAAAACTAATACATAAGGTGTATTTAGCTATGGGAGAGAACCCAAACAAAATGCACAATGTTAGGCAGGCAACATGATGAATAAAATGATTCTTCTATCCATAAGAAGTCACTTCAATATAAAAACCAAATGCAGGAATTTATTCATTTAAAATACATGCAATAAAACCTACTTTGTTGTTATTTCTGAAGCAGCATTTCTATTGGTGTAATTAACTAGAGCATTGAATGATTGATTAGCCCACTGCCAGAATATCACAGCTGAATTTGATCTGCAATACATGGAAAGGGAGATAATGAATCAGAATAACATACTTTCAGAAGACACTATATAATAGTCGAAGAACTATAAGGCTTACATTTCTATTTCAATACAAAAATCGCCATGATTACCTAAGTACATAGACATAGATAAAACTGTGAGCAATAAGAACATAATATCGTCTTTGTTTTCCGTCAATAGATGGTCAGTATCTAATTTATTTCAAGCTAACTCTAAACTAGTAATGAAAGAACTATTCCTTTCTAGAATAATATTTCTTTAATATCAAAGAATTTCTAAAAGTGGAACACAGATACATCACATGGATTGTTCAACGTCATTCACCAGAAGTCAGCCTTCAAGTCCAGTCTCTTTATTTAAATGGGTTGTTTTATGCATACTAGAACGTGTACAAAGTAAAACCTAAGTTATTTGTTCTATCCAAATTACTAGAATTGTAACATAAAAAATCTAAATGAAGACAATGTAGCCCAGATTGCTGCATTACCACAAGCTACTCTCAATATGAACAGCCAAAGGTTATTTTACATCTAAATAACTAGGCACATATTTTTATCAGCCCTACACAGTTAACCTTGAAAAATCCTTTCTTGATACCCCATATTTGTTTTTAAATTGGAGTACTACTACAATTTGTTTTTAGACAGACCTATAAAATGTGATCATTGCTCCAATTAGCACCATTCCTCCAGGAACTTGAAAAGACATTCTTCCAATGACATTCTGCAGTTCTCCGGAATCAGGATGGAATGCTGATAGATATAGCTGCTGTGCCCGTCGAATTTTATCTTCAGTTGTTCCGCTTAGTTCCTCACCTTTCCTGAAAAACATAATATAAACATTAAGTTAAGAACTGAAAACTAAAGATCCCATCAAGCCCACTATAGGATCACAGTCTTATACAATAGATCCAGTTATGTTTCGGCAAGATATTATTAAATGTTTATAGACTTTATAATACAAAGCTTGATTGCTTAATACTTTAAAGATGAAGAGGACTATTTTAATTCCTTGATGAATTGGAAGTCAATGTAGAAATAGATTTTGTTCTTCATTATTACTCAGGAAGAAATCAATACCCAACTCATGTTTTCAATTGAGTTCCTTCTTATGATAATAGTCAACAATTAATCTCAGCAAACTTGTTTTGGCAAATCCCAAATAGTGACATTTTGCAGAATGTACATAGCTAGCTGGAAGGAAATATGGGGAATTGTGCTGTTTGGATTGCTTACAAACATGCAATAATATACTATTCAAAAAAAGTAGGGGATATTTGATTTTGGGGGCATAATACTAAAATATGCAAATGACTACGAAAACAGTCACTATAGAACCTAACAGAAGAAACATTTCCAGTTACATGTGACACCCAAACGCACCAATAGCCCAGGATCGATTTATCCGTACCTTGGCCTTGAGAAATCGTGTCATCACAGCAAATCAGATCAGCGCTCGTCTTCAAACAGACACTGGTGTGAGAGTGAGTGGCCAGACGATTCGGAATCGACTGCATAGGGGTCACCTTCGCGCCGACGTCCTCGCGTGATCCCTTGTTTGAGAGATCATCACATTCAGACAAGACGTCGTTGGTGTAGGGATCGTCAACACTGGGATAATCGACGCTGGAGCAATGTGATGTTTTCATATGAGTCAAGGTTCACTGCATACGACACACCTGTGCTTGCCTACTCCATGATCAAACACGATAGCAGATGGCTTCCATCTTGTTTACTGACGGTACTACTTATTTTAAGACAGACTCGGCTTTCCAATTTATAATATCTACGTCATTGGGGATTTCCAATTTATACTCACTGGTTGCTATGACCCGCTATGGCGTTGTCTAGAAACGCGCGTGCTCGCGTTAGTTTAAAATTTTTGCTATACGTTTAACATGGACTATTTGATGTAATTTGCCTGATTTGATTTGGCCCCATTTCCATAAATTTAGGTTGTTTTTTAGAAATTTTTAGCAAATGTTAATCTTAGGTGTTTTTTAATTCTAGCCGAAGTAAATTTTTTTACAATTTATAGCGAGTTAAGTTATCGTCTCTAAGAGGCGGGCGTAGTATTTTAAATGGCGGCCATTTGCCATCATGTGTATTCTTGAAGTAGGTACACATGATGTAATCGTATGGGTTCACTGTTGATTTTTTGGACAGACGTAGGAGGGTGTGGCGTCGTCGAAACGAGCACTTCCAAGACGTTAACGTCATCAGACATGATCGATTTGGGGGTGGTTCTGTTATGGTGTGGGGAGGCATCACTGTTGCTGGAAGAACGGCTTTACATGTTGTTGCAGGGCATGTTACAGGCCAGTACTACCGGGACAACATTTTGGCAGTCCATGTTGTGCCGTTCGCACGACGTCATGGCCGCCGTTTCATCTTCCAGGATGACAACGCAAGATGTTACAGGGCCAGGATCGTTACAGGTTACCTCCAACAACAAAACATCACCACATTACTTTGGCCAGCACTGAGTCCTGACCTCTCCCCCATCGAGCATGTCTGGGACATGCTTGGACAGAGGTTATGCAACGTCAACAACGTCCTGTCAATGTCCAAGAACTTGCTGCTGCTGCTGCTGCAACAGGAATGGGACAATCTGGACCAAAATGACCATAGACGTCTCATTAGGAGTATGCCACGTCCGACCAATGCTTGTTTGGCAAACGGAGGAGGATTTACCCGTTACTGACTTTGTTGTGATGCTGTGGTAACTTTGCTGTTTGACCCCAGGTATCATTTTACCCTTATAATGGTCAGTCTGTGCTTTACTTAGTCTAACGATCATTTGGAATAAATCGATGAATGTGAACTTCATTTCATTTTGTCATTTGTTTCTTCGTCAGTTTCATTAGGTGACTTTAATAACACTTAAAAATCAAATATCCCCTACTTTTTTTGAATAGTATATATCAAAATTGATGTTTTGAGTAAGAAACTTCAACAAACCTATATTTTTCTAGCAGGAGTTTAGCTTCCATCAACTGAGAAGAAGGTGTAATGGAAAGCCTAGGATCTGTTATCCAGGAAAAATATTTCAATCTTCCTGTAAATGTTGACTGATCCCATCTTGGCACTGACAAATTAATTCTTTCACTTGTCATTACATAAGAGAACAATCAAACTGTTGGCCTGATTTCTTATCTGTAAAATATATAAAGTATTGTTACAACAATCCTCAACATTGAATATTATCTGCCAAATCTGCTGTTTAATCTATGAATCAGAATATATGTTAGCCAGTACTTTTGTAGACAGTCATACCTGCAGCACCCTAATTTTGTGTAATGTGGCACTTCAAGTTGGCCTACTCAGAGCAATCTTCTATTGGTCTAGACTAAATGGAGAGAGAGAGAGAGAGAGGAGAAATGGGGTTTACCTTCCACTTGACACAAACTGGGTCTTTTTGGGACTAACATATGGTTTCATTTTATTTCAATAATTTGCTTGCGCGTAGGGGTCTTTAGCGCAACCGGAGTGCCCGGAGGAAACCCACGAGGTTGAGAAGGCGCCCCTATCTCCATGCCACATACGCTCACACCAGGGCTCGAAACCACGGCCGCAAGCCAGAGGTGACCGGCCAACTAGAGGTCGAAGCGCGGCACTCTAGACCACTTGGCCATCCCAACCCCGTACTAAATGGAAGCAGTTAGCAAGATATGTAGAAGCATATCTTTCAATTCATGCACACCTGGCCCTGGGTTCCAAATTAATCTGTACTGATATTACGTTCTAAGATTTGGGCATGAGGTTTGTGGAAAGACTATCTGTAGGATAAGAAGGTTCTTCATGCATTTTCATAAGCTGATCAAGGGGGCATGCTACATTAAAATTGTTATCTTACAAGGGTCGTAATTCACTAGTTAGTTTAGCAACATTTTTTTTTTGTTTGAACTCTATTATTGTATTTTAGTTCTTTTTGTAATACCAATAAGGCACCATAATATTTGAAAAGGCATATGGCTCTATTCTTTTGAACATTAGACGAAAAAGGGTCTAAAAGCACACATTGTATTATGAATGTATATAAAGTGATTTATATTCAATTTTTAAAATTCTTATTGCAAATAAGTGATCAACCCAAACTGAACAGCGTTCTTTAGTCTACCAAGTCCATTCTACACATTTTTTCCATTATTATTTTGTCATTTGGGAATCAGCCATTACTAATTATTTACACATTGTCTGGTAGGATGTGTTTGTCTTTGTTTACATAAATATTGCACCCAGAACCATAGCAGCTATGATAGCCTATGTAATAATAATAAATAATAATGAGTCTTGCATAGCGCTAAAATCCACACCACAAAAGGGGTATGCTCAAAGCGCTGACCACACAACGAACACACACTATCACTCAACAACAGAATTTCACTAATTATCACGTTTGAAAAGATAGGTCTTGAGGTTTGATTTAAACGAACTTAATGTTTTAGCATTCTTGAGTTTTAATGGCTAATTATTCCAAAGAGTTGCAGAGGCGTAGGAAAATGACCGAGCACCAAATGTCTTTAAATTGTAAATTGGAGTCTTAAGTAGTAATTGATCAGAAGAGCGCAAACATCGTGAAGGAACATAAGTTCTTGTAGATAGGTTGGAGCCATTTTGGACACTGATTGGTAGGTTAGGCACAAGATTTTGAATTCGATTCTTTCTGAAATCCTAAGTCATTGGAAGGAATCAAGAACAGGGGATATGTGACATCTTTGTTTAGATCTTGTTACGATTCTGGCGCATTTATTCTGGATTTGCTGAAGGCGTTGAATTTGTTGCTTGGAGGTTCCTATAAAAAGACTGTTGCCGTAGTCCAGTCTAGACATCACTATGCACCGAACAAGTGTGGCAGCTGCATCCCTAGTGATAAGATGTCTAATGGATCCAATATTTCGAAGGTAATAATGAGATATTTTACACAAGTAACTGACATGTTTTTCCATTGTTAACGAAGAGTCAATATGAATTCTGAGATTCTTAACAGATGAAGTGAAAGGAATGATAGATTCATTTATATTTAGGGACTGTACTTTACACTTCTTAAGTCGAGATTGAGGACCAATAAGAATTGCTTCGGTTTTATCAGAATTTAGTTTTAACATGTTATCGTCCATCCATTTTTGGACTTCATCTATACAATTTTCCAATTGATGACAAGCAGCAACTTGGCTTGTGTGTGATGGAAGGAAACTGTTAAACAGTTGAGTATCATCGGCATAACTGTGATGTGTGATCAAGTGCCGATTTAACAAGTCTACGAGAGGTTTGGTGTAAAGACAAAATAGGATTGGTCCAAGAACAGATCCCTGGGGTACACCACATGTTAGGGTTACAGGATTTCACACAGATTGTCTAACAACAACAGGTTGCGATCTTTAGGATAAGTATCATAAGCACCAGTTTAAAACAGTGGAACTAATTCCATATTCAAACTCAAGACGCTGTAGAAGTTTCATATGGTCTACCGTATCAATGGCGGCTGACAGATCTAATAGTACCAAAATTGACACCTCACCTTTATCAACAGATTCCTTAGCTGCATTTAAAACACAATTGAGGGCAGTTTCTGTACTGTGTGCAGTCCGATATGCAGATTGAAATTTGTCCCACAAATTAGTTCTATCCAAATAGCTCACCAATTGCCTTTTGATGACCTTTTCAAGAATTTTAGAAATGAAAGGTAGGTTTGAAACTGGACGATAATTTCTTTTAATAGCTCCGGGTCCAAAGATGGCTTTTTGATAAGAGGCTTTATAATTGCATGTTTAAACGTCTGAGGCACAATTCCAAGCTTCATGCTGGTATTGACTATTTTGGTTAATACTGGAAGGAGAACATCTAAGACTTGAATGAAAAGATTAGTTGGGATGGGATCTAGTGCACATGATGTCGGTTTTGATTGAATAATAATATTTTTTAAGTTCATCTTTTCTGATAGGATTCTGGATGTAGCCTATACGACTTGTGTAGGACTGATAGTGATATCAAAATGTTCATTGTGTTTGGGGGCCCTGGTGGCTATGAGGGTGAGACACTGGCTCACTAGCCTGGAGGTTAGGTGTTCGATCCCTGCACATCCAGATTTTCCAGCTTGGATTCCACTTGTCAATGATGCAGGAGAGCCTGACAAGGACAGCTGTCTAGTGGTTTGGATGGGACAAAAAAAAAAGAGGTCCTGTGTACTAAAGATCCTTTGACAGTTGAAATTCAATATAAGAGTAGACTGTAGTGCCACTGCCCGCAGAAAAAAATTCCTTCAAAGCACAATATCACTGTATGGTGTATGCCTGTCTTCATTTATAGCCAAGTTTGGAGCTTAACAGTAGGATGTTAAACCCCATTTCATTTCTTTGTGTCTTAAATATTGGATATTAGGATCCCATATTTCCAGGGATAGATGATACGATGGCATCAATATTGATCGAAATGGGCCATTATATTGAATTCAGATTTGTGTTTTTAATTTCGAATATTATGGATAATATAGTTAGAGATTTAGCTCCTTTAATGTGAGACAATGTTGTTTTTGGCATTTA
The DNA here is from genome assembly GCA_036850965.1 of Patella caerulea. Lineage (NCBI taxonomy): Eukaryota > Metazoa > Mollusca > Gastropoda > Patellidae > Patella > Patella caerulea. The sequence continues at coordinate 37,954,807 of JAZGQO010000001.1, read as the reverse complement.
ACGTCCGTCTGTTTCCACCGGAGGTGATATCGCAGACAAGTCTTTTTTTTTTTCATTTTTATTATTTTAGCGCATGCGCAGGGGTCTTTAGTGTGGGAGTAAACCAGAGTGCCCCGAAGAACCCTATCTCCATGCCACATACGTTCACACCGGGGATCAAAACCAGAGGTGACCAGCCAGCTAGAGGTCGAAGTGCGGCACTCAAATTGGGGACTACACCAAACCTGATTATTACCCTTTGCTCCAATGTAGATATGCCCCTTCCTCAACAAAATCCTGGATCTGCTGGTCCTAGACAGTTGAAATTTGCTGAGGGTGTTCACAGGGTCACTAATGATAATCTCACACCAAATTTCATGTCAATCGGTCGATAACTTTTGATTTTACATAACTTTACTTCTCAATGATTTTAATTTAACCTTGTCTATTATTACTATTAGTATTTGAAGGATGCGACACTCGAGGTTAAATACTATAGCATAGCGGGGCTCTTTGAGAATATATGTGACATCACTTGCCATTGCATATAATATGTACAGTCAATGCCAAATTTTTTTCTGTTGCTTTTAGTTGATTCAAATATATTATGAGTGGATTGTGGAAAATTGCATCAATATGTAGCCTACTAACTATAACTATGTTATGTATGTAGGCTAACGTTTATTCTGTTGTCTGATTTCAATCAATGACATTGTTTGTTTTCGTCTGTTTAATAATTATTGGTTTAGAATGCAATATCGGACCAATGGTTTATCCCAATTAGACACTATTCGTTGGCCCTTATTCTTGTATGGAAGCTACATACTTACAGTGTCAACTTCTTGTAGTTCTTTCAATACATGAATGAGTATCTTCCACACTTTAGAAATCATTTGTTGTCTAAACCCTTCCACACAACACATTTCAGAGTTAATCCCCCTTTTCAGCTCTCGGCTTTCTGGGAAAGATTCGCTTGCAGAGTGACGTCACACGTAGTTACCTCAAAGACAGTAAATAACTCCAGCCGGCCAAATCATGGTAAGAAAACGTGTGTCTTTCGAATGTATACACCCTAAACATTGAAAATTGTTGTTGAAATGAATGCTATGTGATGTCTATTATTACAACTTATAAGATAAGATAAGATTTTATTGCATCGTATAATTAACCGGGACGAAAATTACCAATTTTTGACGTATTTGTCAATCGTATTTTTATAGGATAATATGATTATGGATTAAATATAGTACGGCCACGGTAAGGTGAATATCGTGATTTACCGATTTTTGACGTATTTGTCAATGGTGGAATACTATTTTTTATAGGCTAATGGATAATATATAATATTACACGGTAAGGTGAATATCAATGTGTGCGTATTTTTTTACACTCAAATTTTTATTCGTACAGTTCCTCCCGGAATCGCGCCGACGCGGCGAAAAAAAACCACTCTGAATTCTCTTAGATTTCACGGTGAAATTTCTCTTAATTCCGCCGTGATTTTCCTCTAAGATTCGCCGTGTTTCTCTAGGAATTCACCGTGTTTCTCTAGGAATTCACCGTGTTTCTCTAGAAATTCACTGTGTTTTCGATAAAAGTACATCATGTTTCCCGCAAGGAATTCGCGAGTCTACCGCAAACTAGGGTCGAACTAATATTGTCTATAATACATTTGTAAATTGAAGGAGTTGTAATATAGTAATGCTCCCGGGAAAACGTGTACATATGTATGAAGTACAGGCCGGTTTGAATAACAAATGAGTTAGGAAATCTCGGGAAGACATTTACAGGCATTCTGTATCGATTACGATTTTTTTCCCCAACGCACTGTATACATGTACATACATAACGCCGTCAAATGTATGCCAAAATAAACAACTTACAATTTTTTAAACATGTCATTACATCATCGTCTATAACTTACATTGGTTGCTATCAAATCCAAACTTTGAATTATATACGATGAGATTTTACACACTACTTCATTACTCGCAGCTCCATAAAGCACAGCGACATAAATCACTTCCGCAATGCGTTAGTCACGTGGTCAGAAACGCGCGAAAACATGAGCTGTTGGGTTCGACACAGGGACTATATTCTTAGCAAATCTTGACTGTCACAGGTATCGATGAGCTTTTACACACTACTTCATTACTCTAAGTTCCATAAAGCACAGCGACATAAATCACTTCCGCAATGCGTTAGTCACGTGGTCAGAAACGCGCGAAAACATGAGCTGTTGGGTTCGACACAGGGACTATATTCTTAGCAAATCTTGACTGTCACCGGTATTAGATAACAATGTATTATGACGTATTAAAACAATATAGGTGGGGGCAGATTTTGAGCAGCCGTAGAAAAAATCGCCGCTTTGACAATATACATCTACTTTATGTCGCGCAATTCATTTGATGGAAGCGGATATTGAGTAAAGCCATTTCACACACACAGACGTATATAATGCGCATGCCATATATTTATACAATGGCCACATGTGTTAATTCTCGCCTTCACCCCGTTATAATTTACTTATTTTGAATACACTTTCTGAATGATTCAATTATTTTTTACGAATCAATGACCATAATAAAGTGTTATTTTATTTACTTAATAATTGCGTTTGTTTTAATATTTAAGACATTGTAGTACTGGACTACTCGATAGTCGAATCAATAATAGAGTGATGTTTTAATTGTTGTTTTAATAAAACGATAATTGTGTTTGTTTTAATAAGCATCTGTTTTCTTTGAGATAATAAAATGTTATGTACTTGTATATAGAAGAGCTTGAATCTAATGATTACATTGTATTAACCACCTGTATGGGTCAAATTTAAACAATGACATGGCTTCCTGTAGATTTGTCGAAAGCCTTTGTCTCTTAGCTTGGTGGTTGAGAAGTATTTTCGTCTAGGATAGCTTTTGAGCTGCTGATATGTACATGACATGTATGTAGAAAATCGGGAAGTTGAACGTACGAAGGAATGGAATCATTCAGAAGACTTGTGTACTCAAAATAAGTAAATTATAGCGGGGTGACGACGAGAATTAACACATGTGTGGCCATTGTATAAATATATGCCATGTAAGCGTCTGTGTGAAATGGCTTTATTTAATATCCGCTTCTACCGAAATGAAATGAGCGGCACCCAGTAGATGTATATTGTCACAGTGAACATTGTCGTAAGAATATCCCTTCGTTGAATGCATGTAGATGTAGATCGAGTATTCTATGTGTACGGAATCTGTAAAATAACAAATACATGGCGCTGTCACTTTTGTGACTTTCGCAGTGTACCCCTTCCCGCCCATATTGTTTTAATGTGTCATAATACATTATTATCATGTACCGGTGACAGTCAAGATCTGCTAAGAATATAGTCCCCATGTCGAATCCAACATCTCATGTTTTCGCGCGTTTCTGACCACGTGACTAACGGTTAACCACATTGCGGAAGTGATTTATGGCGCTGTGCTTTATGGAGCGTTTAGATTAACTGGAGCTGCGAGTAATGAAGTAGTGTGTAAAATCTCATCGTATATAATTCAAAGTTTGGATTTGATAGCAGCCAATAAGATGAAATAATACGTTGTAAGTTATTCATTGTTTGCATACGGGTACATTGTGGCACCACATTATACATGTACAGTATGTTAGAAATAAAAAAAAATACGACCGTAGCTGCCTCGCCAACGGTTAACATATCTTGTATTCAACTTAAATAAATTACATTTTCCGTTAACATGCTTACATCGGGATGATATCTGCACTCAAGCTATTCACCGTGTTCCAATGCGATACATTATAATTCACCGTGAAACACCCTATTTCGCGGTGATTTGGCAAGCTGCTGTTTCGCTAGCGATTCTCCGAGATTCCACCGTGAAATAGAGTGTTTTTCCACAGTGTTCGGTGTTTCTAGTCCCAAACTCCAGACACGTAGTGTACTTCGTATGTAAATAATCGTAATCAAAATGAATTGATCGGATAAAGTTTTATCTTATAATTAAACACTACAGATAAATTATTTGTATGTTGATTTATATACGTATCTCGGGAAATTTGATGCCTCGTCTAATAAGTGAACACCATAGATAAGTGAAATCTATTTATCTATCTATCCAGTCAATTAGCTCAGTTTGAGCAGAACAGTAGGATGTTAAACCCCATATCATCATTTCATTACTTATAACTTTTTATAGCTCAAATTTGCCTGTGTTGGACCATACTCCTCGCAGTGTTCCGTTTGGTTAGAGCCAATTCCACTACTCACTGCTGTAAAGAGAGAAAATTATTGTTCTAAATTATGATTGGTCACACTCAATAGTTCGATTAACAACCAATGGCTAACTGTGTTACAAAAGCATTACACTTAAAACAGAGTTCCCGCATTGGACCAAATGTATTACATAACATTACATCATGGCTCACGATCTTATTATGCCCAATTAACAAGTGTGTAGCAGAATATTGCAGTAAAACTAATTGTGTGACAAACGAGGCTATCGAATGAAATAAAATATAAACAATAATACTGTTTGGAAACGAACATATTTTTGGGCGACTCTTTTGTTACGTGTGTGACATCCAGGCTTGATTTTTACCTATTGATCTTATAACAATTATTATATAATATGGGAGAGATGTAAAAATTCCTGCAAAATATTGCAGACAGATCTGTAGTTAGCTTTTGAAACAAAAGAAAATTGCATGACACCATAAGTACGAATTTTATCAAACTCAATATGGTGTGTTACGTGTGTGACCCGGCATATTCCTGAAGCAATGGCGCGAGAAATCCCTCTCTTACCATTGCTGGATAGAAGTCATATTCTTGAAATTGGGCGGGGCGTGTCTCTTTTTAACGTCCACTCAAATCCCTCCTATCTTCTCGCATTCGGCATAATTTTCAAAATGGCCGACAAAGAAAACATGTTTGCACTGGATAATCGAGCATAATAAATTTCGCCGGTTATGACGTAAACAAGTCGCGATTGTCACTAGATACGTTGCGGTAACATATTTTGAGGTCTGGTTAACCAGATATTGTTTGTTACAATGTAGGTCATTGGTTGGTAATGGCACTACTGACCAATAATAATTTAGCACAACAATGTTCACTCAAGATAGCAGTGTGAAGTGGATTAGTTCTAATCAAACGAAACACTGCGCAGGAGTATGGTGACCCGGAGAAGTTTATAATATTGAGAACATTAACAAATTTGTAAAACTCTGTGAAGCTAGACCTATTCAGTATTTGTGTCCACAATTAAAGTAAACATTATAAATCACTGCTACAGGTAATTTTTTCAGATCTGTGCTAACCTTATAAAGTTTTCTGTAATATGTTTAAGAATCACATTACGTGTGTGACTTAAATTTTGTTATGAACTTATGTGTGTGACCCCTGGGATATGAAATGAAAAAGTTGTCTTATTAGGAGACTGAAGGATATAAAACATAAAATCAAGTTAATATCCTATGTATTAGCCATGTGGACTCTTTAAAGGAGAAATCCTGAGTCGAAAATCTGTACAATAAGACTGAAAATACAAATGTTTTATTTGTGTCACACACGTAACGTTACATATGTGAGAAAATCTAAAAAAAAAATTAATATATGAAAGTAAAAGAAAATATAGTTTAAAGTTATTCAACATGTAACTTAAAATTCATAAACCATGTAAAATTACAAATTTTGAAGTTAATTCATAATGTTGCATAAAGGTCAACGTTACGTGTGTGACAAAATTTAAAAACAAAATTCAATATATATACGAAAAAATCAAAAGAAAATATAGTTTTAAAGTATTCAACATGTAAATTACAAATCATAAACCATGTAAAGTTATTATTTTTGTACGGTAGTTGATTCAGAATGTTGCATAAACCCACATGCACAAAAACATGTACTTATTAATAAGAAACAAAATTGTCTATTTACCATTGAGGTATTTGTCCATGCACATTGACCTATAAATTAATAGTAAATTCAAAATTGTCATACCGGTAGTCACTCATAATGAAAATGCACTGATTGGACTTTGTGTTTTATAAGTATTCATACTACAAGTATTCATAGTATCTATGATACATTGTAGTACTTAAATGATATTTTTCTGGGTTTCAGAATAAAAATAAACTCTTCTTTTATATGTATGGGCAGTTTTTAAGGATAGTCCAGTTTAAAGTATGTGTTGAAAGAATATGCTTATCAAGTGAAATATCAATAATATCACACTGGTTAAATAACAATAATATTACACCGGCTTATATAATTATGATGTCATCTTTATTAAGTATAATGTATCATGCATCATAATATTTTATATTTTAAAATAGTAACTTTACATGGTTAATTAATTGTTATTTAGATGTTGAAGAACTTAATATCATGTTTACTTTTACTTTCATATAACATTGATATTAAATTGTGTTTTTAAAGTTTTGTCAGAGAGGGATATCTCGGGTCAGTGCTTCAGGAATATATGGTGTTGGACAACCTACCAATTCTTTAATGAGATTTGAGTGCAAAGCTTAAACAACTTTCAATCTTTTGTAGGGTTTGTTGTCTTTACTACGAAGAATACGAGGGACACAAGCAAAGGAATTGCGAATTTTATTATTGGGTTTAGATAATGCTGGTAAAACGACCTTATTGAAGTCATTAGCATCTGAAGATATCAGTCATATAACACCTACACAGGTTGGTATTAAATGGTTTACGTTTAGGTCATATCTCAACTGTTACACTGAAGCTGAAGTTTTTGCATTGTTTACCAGGGTACACTGATCTGACTCGGGGTAATTGTTCATATTGATACCATTTCCTCATGAAAAAGGTTTTTATTGCTCTACAAACTGTGAAACAGGGTTTTACAGCGTATTCACTACAGTCAATACAGTCAAATACTAATAGTCTTTTCATGAATAATGATCTGACTGTCATTGTCACATGATCATACAGACACTTGGACAGTGAAAATGAAGAGAAATTTTCCTGTGATGGTTTCCACCTACTCTTCGTTGAATTCCAACTGCCAAGGGTTCTTTATATGTAACATTTACACTGCTACAGCAGGACCTAATTTTGGGGGTTTGTTGGCCTATCTGATCAACAAGAAGATGCTGTTCACCGTCTTACCACTTGTTATTGTATTCAAAGAGTTTCCGTAATGACAGACGATTCTGTAATGACTCAGTTGGTCAATTTTAAACCTGTTTGGTTATTAAAAGCAGGTAAAATTAACTTAGAATAGGAGAGCTATTTAACCCTATTTTATAACCATTATATGGCGCGATAATAAAAATCTCTCCCAAATTTTATTTCAGGCGAGTCGAGGAGAATGAGATCTATAGTTTTATTATACGCCCACATTGAAATGTGGTCGTATATTGTCGTCGCCCCCGTCCGTCCGTCGATCTGACGTCCACAATTGCTTGTGGATGCTCTAGTGGCTAAAGTTAATATCCGATTGACTTTAAAGTTATACACAGCGTTTAAGGTCATAAGACGAAGAAGCCTATTGATTTTCAGCGATTTCCGATAATTAGTGCCAGAGTTATGGCCCTTGATCACTTCAAAAAATCTTGTGGACACTCTAGAGGCCAAAGTTAATATCCGATTGACTTTAAATTTATACACAGTGTTTAAGGTCATGAGACGAAGACGCCTATTGATTTTCAGCGATTTCCGATAATTAGTGCCAGAGTTATCTCCCTTGATAACTTTTGTGGATGCACTAGAGGCCAAAGTTAATATCCGATTGACTTTAAATTTATACACAGTGTTTAAGGTCATAAGACGAAGAAGCCTATTGATTTTCAGCGATTTCCGATAATTAGTGCCAGAGTTATAGCCCTTGATCACTTAAAAACAAGCCAACAGTGAAGCTGATGTCCCCCGCCGAAATCCCAAAATAAATAGATGACACATTTATTTTTTTTAAAACGTATCGAGCAATCAAACTGTACACGAAGTGTCATCCAAAAGTGTTTTATAAAAAAAAATGCTAAAACCGACATGAAAAATGAAAATGTATCCTAGTTAGGGGGACCGTAAAGGCAGACAAAAGGGCCCCCACGCTTGACAAAAGGGAAAGAGCCCTTGTGTCCGAGTCAATCGTTTCTATACACTGGTACTGTCGAATCCATTACTAATGAGAATGAAGTCATTGTATGGGCATAAAAATCATCAATCAAGATGAACCTAAGTTATCTAAAGTTATCTTGTCCTAAGGTATCAACCAATCAAATTGCTTATCTCTGCCTACCCTACCAAGAAAATGCTCATCTTCGAACTCAATCAAGGCATTGACCTAATAAGCATACACACCAATTTTAAACATTTTAACTCAATTCGAAGGAGAGTTATTGTGTTCCAAAGTCTCAGCAAATCAAATTGCTTATCGCTCTGCTTACCCTGAGCAGAAAATGCTCATTATATATCTTAGTCACTTAGGTATTACTGTAATGAAACTATACACCAAGTTTCATCACTCTCACTTAATTAGAACTAAAGTTATCGTGTCCCAAAGCATCAACCAATCAAATTGCTTATCTCTGCTTACCCTAAGCGGAAAATGCTCATCTTCAAACTCCATCAAGGCATCGCCCTAATAAGCATATACACCAAGTTTGAACATTTTAACTCAATTAGAAGGAGAGTTATTGTGTTCCAAAGTCTCGACCAATCAAATTGCGTATCGCTCTGCTTACCCTGAGCAGAAAATGCTCATTATCGAACTTAGTCAAGGTAGTACTGTAATGAAACTGTACACAAAGTTTCATCAATCTCACTTAATTAGAACTAAAGTTATCGTGTTCCAAAGCATCAACCAATCAAATTGCTTATCTCTGCTTACCCTAAGCGGAAAATGGTCATCTTCGAACTCCATCAAGGCATTGACCTAATAAACACATACACCATGTTTGAACATTCTAGCTCAATTAGAACTAAAGTTATCGTGTCCCAAAGCATCAACCAATCAAATTGCTTATCTCTGCTTACCCTAAGCGGAAAATGCTCATCTTCAAACTCCATCAAGGCATTGCCCTAATAAGCATATACACCAAGTTTGAACATTTTAACTCAATTAGAAGGAGAGTTATTGTGTTCCAAAGACTCGACCAATCAAATTGCGTATCGCTCTGCTTACCCTGAGCAGAAAATGCTCATTATCGAACTTAGTCAAGGTAGGTAGTACTGTAATGAAACTGTACACAAAGTTTCATCAATCTCACTTAATTAGAACTAAAGTTATCGTGTTCCAAAGCATCAACCAATCAAATTGCTTATCTCTGCTTACCCTAAGCGGAAAATGCTCATCTTCGAACTCCATCAAGGCATTGACCTAATAAACACATACACCATGTTTGAACATTCTAGCTCAATTAGGAAGAGAGTTATTGTGTCCCAAAAAGTGTGACGGACAGACAGACAGATGGACGAACCCATTTTAATAGTCCCCCAACTTTCTTCGAAAGGCGGGGGACAAAAAATCTTGTGAACGCTCTAGAGGCCAAAGTTAATATCCGATTGACTTCAAATTTATACACAGTGTTTAAGGTCATGAGACGAAGAAGCCTATTGATTTTCAGCGATCTCGGATAATTAGTGCCAGAGTTGTGGCCCTTGATCACTTCAAAAAATCTTATGGACGCTCTAGAGGCCAAAGTTAATATCCGATTTACTTTGAATTTATACACAGTGTTTAAGGTTATGAGACGAAGAATCCTATTGATTTTCAGCGATTTCCGATAATTAGTGCCAGAGTTATGGCCCTTGATCACTTTAGAAAATCCTGTGAACGCGCTAGAGGCCAAAGTTAATATCCGATTGACTTTAAATTTACACACAGTGTTTAAGGTCATGAGACGAAGAAGTCTATTGAATTTCAGAGATTTCAAATAATTACAGTGTCTAAAGTTATGAGACGAAAAAACCTTTTGATTTTCAGCGATTTCCGATAATTACTGCCAGAGTTATGGCCCTTGATCACTTCAAAAAATCTTGTGAATGCTCTAGAGGCTAGACTTCAAATTTATACATAGTGTTTGCAGTCATGAGACGAAGACATCTATCGATTTTCAGTGATTTTCAATTATTACGGCCATTGATCACTTCAAAAAAATCCTGTGGAAGCTCTAGAGGCCAAAGTTAATATCCGATCGACTTTAAATTTACATACAGTGTTTAAGGTCATGCGACGAAGAAGCCTATTGATTTTCAGAGATTTCAAATAATTACTGCCAGAGTTATCTCCCTTGATAACTTCAAAAAATCTTGTGACGCTATAGAGGCCAAACTTATCATCCGATTGACTTTAGATTGATACACAGAGTTTAAGGTGTTGAAACGAACAAGTATTTTGATTTTCAATGAATTTTGATAACTGAACAGATAAATCCATGATATTAAATGTTTCATGTATATACTAATTGTTAGCGTGGGGTAAAACTTTATAAAAAGTAATCAAATTTTAATGATTTTCTGTAATTACATGATGAGTTATTACTCTTAATCAGTTTTTAGTGTATTACAAATGTTTCATTACCGAAAAAAGTAAAAATATCCGACAACCCTTGTTGACCAGGATGATTTAGCTGCTGTGGGCGTATGTTTCGTTGCCGGGGCAACCTATCTTTTTCCTTCTTTTCATTTTCAAGCACTGCTTTAGCCACACTAAATACAATTTAAAATCATTGTTTAACTTTTACAAATATATTTTCAGGGCTTTAATATCAAAACAGTGCAATCAGCAGGATTCCATTTAAATGTATGGGATATAGGTGGACAAAGAAAAATTCGCCCATATTGGAAAAATTATTTTGAAAATACAGACATTTTGGTATGTGGTAATATGGTTTAATTACCATACCCTTTCAGCATTTGGTTTCATTAAGTACTAGAATTCTTGTATTAACATTGTCCAACAGCTCATTTGAAGTGTAGGGTCGCCTGTCCAACCTCGTGGGTTTTCTCCGGTCCCCTAGTTTCCTCCCACTGCTAAAGTGCCCTATGCGGAAGCAAATTATTGACATACAATTGAATATATTAGTCCTGAAATGAACCCCATTTCTCTCTCTCTCTCATTTGGAGTATATTGTATCGTTCTTAATAATGGAGTGCTCATCATAGAAGTTATCCACTAATTTGTACTAATGTATGTATCTTTTCCGGGGTACACATGCATTATGGACAGACTCTTAAAGTATAGCCCAATATCCATTGCAGCTTATATGAAATATAAATTTTCAAAGTTGTTTTTACCAATTCCATTCAGGCTGAAGTGTGTAGCAATTTATGTCTTTTTAAAAAATTTTGTCAAAGTACTTTAAAGGGAGATTTAAATGAATATTCTATTTTTCAGATTTATGTTATAGACAGTGCAGATAGAAAACGGTTGGAAGAAACAGGGGAGGTTTGTATGAATTTTAATTATATATTTCTCTATGTTGGCTACAGTAGTAGTGCCTTATAATTTCCAGGTTTGTACGGGTTATGTTTTACACAACAGTTATACAAGCTATATGTATTTAGAAATGTTGACAGGTATTTCTAATTGAAATAACGTATATAGTTTGAGATGTTTTGGAGATAGCAAAAGTTTGACTTAACCGTACGACTCGGAAGGCTATTATTTAACAGACAATGTTTATTATCATTTATGTAACCAAGAATGACCCCTGACACGCAGTTATTGATCTTCAGAACCATTTCCTATACATACAACTAATCACTCTGCTTAATATCAGATCACTCTCCTTAATTTCTAAATCACTCTTCTTATCAAAACTGGAAGAGCTTTGGGGGTATGGGGGGGGGAGCTCATTTTGGCCCTCCTCTAAAATACAAACAACAATGACTGGTACACAGTAAAAACGTTTCTTTAAATTTATTGTTATTGTAGGAATTAACTGAATTATTAGAGGAAGAAAAGTTAAGTGGAGTTCCTGTTATGGTTTTTGCTAATAAACAAGATTTAGTAACGGCTGCACCTGCTTGTGATATTGCAGAAGGTTTAAATCTACATCAGATACGAGACAGAGAATGGCATATACAGGCCTGTTCAGCACAGACAGGCGAGGGTGTTAAGGTACATACTTCATACATAGCACTTTATGGGGTGTGTTTTTTTTTAGGGTTCTTGGAAAAGTCCACTTGGCAAATCTCGACAGATTCCGTAAACTACATCTAGTCTCGGCTGTATGACAGTAGGTGTCACAACTCCCATTGCTCGCGTTGGAAGAAAGTCGTTTTTTCCCGATTTGTAACCTTTTTTAAAGTTAACGTCACACAGTCGTTATATAATCTTTATTAATATTTAAAACAGATTTTGAAAGCCGATATCTTGCTCTTTTGTTTGGTATAATTTTTATACACCTATTCTTCTTATTAATTTCATAAACGTAAGTTGAAAAACGTCAATTTTGCGTGTTTTGACGTTACGGTAACAATTTTTGTCACGTTTTGAAATGAGGGTACCCCACTTCAAGTGCTCCAAGCTAGTTGTTATTATTAATAAAAAAATTTCATTTTAATACCATTAGAAAGATAATTGAACGACCTTTCGATCGGTCGGTTATGGAATTTTGACATATCAAAATACCATGTATTTTTTTCAAGTTGAAAAAACAATTTACGTACACTTTTTTTGAGGCAATTTGTCAAAATTCCATAACCCACCGATCGAAAGTTCATTTTATTGTCGTTCTGATGCTACTAAAATGGGATACAACACGACATTTTGTGGACAAATAAATCTCGTAGTTTTGCCTTGTTTATGACGTCATTTCAACACCAAAACTATGATGTATTCCAAGTTCCTAAGACTCGTATTCTCGGTAAATTACCTCGAAGGGCAAATCCGATGTTAATTTATGAAGTAGACGTTATATTAAATGTATAAAGAACTTGCCTGAAAATAAATAACATTGTTAAAATCCATTTTTTTTAGGTCTTTCACGGGGTAGACTTTATTTACATCACATGACTCAAATTCGCGCGCTTTTATGATCATGTGACAAGGTGTGAGGATCGAACGGAAATTTCCTACGAGCTACCACAGGTCTCTAGATTTTAACACCAAACATATTTCAAGAATGGAAAAATTCTGTCAAATTTACGACCGTTTCAATACTCTGAAATAATAAATTTGCTGTTCAATGAATTATTCAAGCCCAATGTTAATATATTTCTTTGCACGCGAATGGAAATGAAACCGGAAAATACCCACATGGGTCTCTGTCTGTACTGCGTAGTCTGTGAGTGGGCGTGAGGACGAAAATGTAGTACCGTAGTCTATGGATAATACATAAGATTTCTTTCCATTTAAAAAGAGAATTCTACCCAAATAAAGTTGGACCAACAAAAGAATCAACGCCAGCTGAAATAATTTGAATGATTTCTGGATTTGTCGTTGGCGATTTACAATATTTTGTTTTGACTGATGATGGAACCGACCGACATTGAATAGATGAATAATTAGGTCAGTCATGTCAATAAATAATATGTCGATACGGATACCCAATTTTGCAAAACTTTTTATTAAATAATTTAGCATTATATAACAGTTGTCATACTAATTATTATAATTTTAATTCTTGGTTTTTTTTTTTTGAGGAACTAATAACACGTTGAGTATCACATATTTGTTGATCAGTTAAAGGGACAATAACATTCTGACTGGCTTGGTAGCTCCAGAAAATAAATAATACCCTTATTCTAAGTACTATATGTTTAAGAGTCCTACCTGTTGTGTAAATTATCCATTACAACCTATTTTACTTGTCCAGAGGGTTCGAAAATATTTTAAAATCCAAGTCACATTTGAAAAGGTTTACGTTAGACTTTTCAAATCAATTGATTGAATTTTTTAAATTTTTTAAAATAGGTGTGTTAAGATAAAATTTATATCATCATTTAATTGGAATATTCTAAAATAATACGATTTGTTGACCAGAATGAAGATTGGGACATATTATTCAGTTACAACAAGAGTGTTATTGGGGCTTTAACAAATTGAAAGAAACGACAAGCGTAAGGCCTTTTTAGGCCTTAATTTGATATTTATTTACATTGATTAAAATAAACAAAAAATAAGAAAGTTGCTCAATTGGCTACATATACTGATTTGAAGGAATACTAGAAATCAAAAGTGAAGTAGGCCTAAAAACAAAAAAAAATCTTCGACTAGTCAAAATGGTAGGTTCCAGCCCCAGGCCTTAAACATGACTTGACCATAGCCTATCAGTATCAGTAACTGAGTAACCTACTTTCTTAGACTAGCTAGGAATATTTTTCTATTTGTCGATGTTATCTTCTGAGTAGAAATAATATGTAAAAGCAGAATTCTAACAATAATGTAAGCAACGAATGCTGAGAACATTGATAATGTAACAGTTGTCCTTTCTTTAAGAAGATTATGTGGTTGCTATGACAACCATCCAAAACCCTTAATATTTCCCTAAAATTATACAATTCATAATATTTTATATTACATGGGCTGTAAATATGTGCTAAAAAGATTTCTGCTAGCATACTTAAAATGTACCATAATTAATTGGTTTGTCATGGTGATCAATTGGTTTGAAAATTGAATAACATTGCCTTTTTGGGGGTTTGTTTTTGTTTTGATTGCTATAACAACCAAATATTAAGTATTATAGAAGAGAAAAGATAAGTGATTTTAAAAATTCACTACATTTACCAGTACAGTACACAAATTTCACTTGAATATCTCAATTCCTTCATAATTTTTTTAAGCCTAAAATTGTGCGATTTCCAATTGCAGAATGTTTTTCAAAGTGAACCCCTTTCCAGCGTATCAAGAGATGGCATATAAATATTTTGTTATTATTTATTTGTTCAATCATTACCTGACAGCTACTGACTTAAAATAATATAAAAATTAATATTAATGAGAAAATTATCGGAAAATGAAGCTTTTTTTTTTTAAATATACAGTGGTTGCTATGGTAACCACTCAAACTCCTTAATATTTGGCTCAAACTTATACAATCCATATCATTTGACATTACATGTGTTTCAAATATTTTAAAATGCTTATTTTTAAATGTGGTGATCAATTTTTTTGTTATGGTAAATAGCGTTGAAAATGGTCAAAAATGGCATTTTTTCAATTTTGGTTGCTATGACAACCAAAATTGATAATATATGGCGGATTGGAAATATGTAATTTTAAAAATTCACAAACTTTTTGACATATTCCCATAATTTCACTTTGTTATCTCCATCCTTTCTTATTTTATTAATGTCCCCAAAACATCCCAAAAATAGGCAAAAGTGTGCCGCGGACAATTGTTCAAAAATGAACACAAATCCAGCTCTTGAGAAAAGGCATATAGATATTTTTACACTTTTTTTTTTTTTTATTCTTACTTGATAGCTACTGATTTTAAAATGTATAACAACCAGGCTCAATATTTCATATAAAACATGGATAAGACCATTTTTGATGAAAAAATTGACCAAAATCACTTTGAAAAAAGTGAGATTTTTGAGAAAACCTACGTATTTTGGAGTTGCTGGGGAAACCGGAGTAATTGTTATACAAATTTGTAAATTGAAACATCATTAGCCTTACAGTTATATTTCATAAATGTACATCCACATTTTTGATAGTTTTGATAGGAAATGAACTATGGCTTCACAAAAAACACCAAAAATGACCTTTTCAAAGAGTTGAAAAACCTTTCTTCCGCGAAAACTCAAAAATCACAACTTTGAACCACAATAAAAAAAATAATTTTCATCCGATTTTGAATCTGTAAAAAGTTTTGTGAGAAGAATGATGAGATCTACTTAAAAAACTAATAAAATCAAATGTATAATCATAATCTAAAAATCACCTTTTCCACCTAATGACAGTAAGTGATATGTACCTACGCCCATACATTTGCAATGCGGCTACCGGTTTACTTTAACAGGAAAACTTGACGCTATTACACCAATTGGGAACCTATTCGGCTAGCGACCTATTCGACCGATCGAGCTGCAACCTGTTCGTTGGAAACCTATTCAGAGATTTTGACACAACGTGCGCCCTAACTCATCTATTTATCAACCAATAAAATTCAACGTTATGTCTATCAAATGAAAGTAGAATATATTAATTTTTTATCCATTCCTTTAGGTCAGAATAGAAGTGTAATTTCGTCATTATCTTACAGCTGGATCGGTCGAATAGGTCGCCAATTTGTGTTTGGTATGGGCGCAGCCATTTTTCATCCGGGACCTTTAAATTAGTTCCAATATGGCGGAATTCGTCATACAGCCGAGGTTAGATGTAGGTTCCGGAGGTTATGAAATCTGCTGAGGTTTGCCGCGTTGGAAAAGTCATCAATCAAAAGTCACAAATTTCCAGACAACCAATGATCATTTTCCTTTATGAGTTATTAAATGTTATTTACAAAGTATAAATTTATACAATTAAAAACAAACTGGTTTAATACTATCTTGAAACTAATGTTCATGGATAGGAATAAAGATGGCAATGTTAAATTAATTTAAATTGGTGTGGAAGTTTAGATGACCATAACTTATGTTTGTATTAATTGATTTTATTAATTTTATATGTTTATTTATTTTGTTTATTTACAGCATGGTATAGATTGGTTAATTAAAGCATGTAGTAAAAAGAAATAAAGATACTAGTTTACTCTAGTATAATATAATATATCTCCAATATCTTCTTATATCTACATGTATCATCACTCATTTATATTTGTGTCAATATTGTAGAAAGTAATGATTTTTACTTACTGGATACAGTCATATAGCTATTTCCTGTAAACATATTTGTAACACAAACCAAACTAGTTAAACTACGGTATTTGAGTATGTCTTGAATTTGGACATGAAACGAGGCATTGCGAGTATGTAAAACTGATTAGCCATCGCTTATCTTGAATGGTTATTTAATCAGGAAAAGTGTGATTTATTTATAACAAGAAACTGAAGATACTGTAAAATTGGTTTTTATGTGACTTGGTCTACCTAATTTAGACAATCTATATGTATGTGGTAGAAAACATTTTTACATTTTGTACTGCATCTCAAATAATAAAGGAGATGTACTTGATAATGATACGTCTTATTTAGACAGAGCTGGTCACATGATGATGTTAAATATGAATTATTATCACTTGTCACATTCATTTCAATACACAAACTTATTCACACTTTTTATGAATTATTTTATCATGATAATCATTTATTTCTATTGTGTATGTTTTCATAGTTTTCTGTACATTTCACTGGAAGGATGAGTTAATATTTTAAGTTTAACACTTTTAAAAATGCTTCTTTAATCATTGAAGATCTTAAATACAAACAGAATAGTTATTCCCACCAAAAGTTTGGTATTTGTACATTGAGAGTGTTGTCCATAATTGGGCATGCAATGTGTCATTTAGATTTAGAAGTTAAAAGAGTTTGGTATACCACAGATTACTTTTACTTGAACTTACTAAAATAGATCTGTTTTGCTTTTAAGCCAATTTGATTGGAAAATTATATTAAAATTATAGTATTTTATTAGGCTTTGAAATAAAAATGTATCATAAGGTGTAGGCTTATATAATATTCTCCATTTGGTTGTTAATGACATTGTTTTTGTCCCTCACCTTTCAAACAAAGCAGGGAGCTGTTAAAATGGATCTGTCCGTCTGTTTGTCTGTCAACACTTTTTCAGGACACATTAACTCTTCTAATTGAGATAGAATGTTTAAACTGGGTGTAGGTGTTTATTAGGTGAATGCTTGAGTAAGCAGAGATAAGCCATAAGATTGGTTGATGCTTTTGATACACTATAATTTTAGTGCTAATTAAGTGAGAGTGATGATACTTGGTGAATAATTTCATTACATCAATACCATGACCAAATTCGATACTGAATATTTTCTGCTGAGGCAAAGTAGAGACTTCATTTGATAGGTGGAGACTTTGGAACATAATAACTCTCCTAATTGAGGTAGAATGTTCAAACTTGATGTAGGTGTCTATAGGTGAATGCCTTGGCAGTGTTCAGTCATGCACATTTTCCACTCAGACTAAGCAGAGATAAGCAATTTGATTGGTTGAAACTTTGTAACATGATAACTTTGGTTCTAATTGGGAGAGGGCATTGTTCATTAGGTGAATGTCTTGACTGAGTTGAATGACTAACATTTCTCACGAAACCTAATCAGAGCTAAGCAATTTGATTGGTAGATGCTTTGGGACAAGATATCATTGATTCTAACTGATGGAGAGTGATGAAACTTATGTATAGTTTCATTAACTGGCACTTAAAAACTTTGACTGAGTTTGATTGTGAACATTTTATGCTTTGGTTAAGTATAATTAATCAGTTTGATTGCTTGATACTTTTGAAAAGATAAATAGGCAATTAATTAATATGTGTCATCTATTTATTTTGTAAGGGAGACATCGGTCTCACTGTTGGCTTATCTCAGGAGCTGAATTTCTATATTTCCAATTTTTTTTTTATCCTCATTAGACTTGTAAACATACCCCATTAATCTTTAAATGTTTATCCGTCCAATTACAATTAAATTATAACAATCTTATATTGATTCTTCTGTATTTAGACTAACTTATAAAATGAATTATTTTTTTAGGGATTTTGTGATTTATTCATATCAAAAACATCAGCTTTTCCGTCCAAATTTTAAAAGATTATTGAATATAAATATATTGATCAAACTTTGTGTTTTTTATAACGAGGAACAATTATTTGAGTATTTTCATATTACTGACCTAATATCGGATACCTAGCCAGATGTATCTCTAAATCAAAAAGATAATTAATGATGTTGTTAATTCAAGATGTAATATGATATTGGCTTTGTTGGAATATTGCAAACTTGTGACCTCATTATTGTATGAGTATCAATTAGAGGTCTGATATGACTAAATGACAAAGTAGTTTAACCAACTTGGATATTATTCATTACATTTAGTATGACTTGAGTTGTGTCAATTTAATTACCACCTATATTTGTTATTCATTACGAAATCCTCTTTGGTTGTAGATAATAGCCATGTTGTTTTGTAGTGTAGTTGTGTTTATTTACTTGTTGCCATAGTTACCAGTCAATTCACTTAGTAATTATGGGGAATTGAATTAAAGGTAAACAACATCTTAGATTGCAGTAATATTTATTTGGATGTGGCTTTTACATTTACACATTTCTGTTTGTTATTGGGAAATGGACAAAGTATGAATTTTGTACCATTAAATGATCAGTCCCATATATTATGTACAGATAAATAAAACTTGCTAATTCTATAAACCTTTATCCTTGTACTCTTTCACGATGGATCTACATTTCAGTGATACTTTTTTTGATGAAATCAAACAGTTTTTATGTGTCGCTGGCGATAAAGTTTCTTAATGAATGCCATGCCAGGGTTAACTGGTCAATAAGCCTACAATAACAAAAGGTAGTATATTGAATTCAAATATAGGCTTAACATATTGTTGGATTTCTAATTTAGCTGTATGTATTGAAAACTTATCTACATGTTATAGTATTGTGGATTAGTGAGTCATGAGTGATCTCCATTGATTAATTTGTGAATGAAATTTAATGCCGATAGTCATTAAAATATATTGACCACAGATCAAAAAAATAAAGCAATTCATACTTTCTACTCATACTTTAATTTAGAATCACTTTTTTCAAGATATACTCTCTAAGTTAGTTATGGGACAGTTCCTTTAAATATGTACCTTAAGATATATGATTTCAATTGGCCAGGGATATTCCTCTTGTTAAGTCAGGTGACATGAATTCAGAAGTTTGATGTCATAGAAATATTTGTGATTTGTCTATACTATGAACGTTCATTCCATTTTACATGTACGTGTCTTGTGAGAAAATAAAAATGTACACATATGTAAGTCTTCTTTCATGACGATGATGTTAGTCATTTGGAGTTTAAAATTATATCAACATTTCATTCCATATTAGTTTTCAGTTGGTTGAAGACCTGTTGATTAACCCAAATGTGGCTGTACAGCAAAAAAGAATTCAGTGGTTCAGTGTTTGAAATTCAAGCCAAACTCAAGCTTCATTAACCTGCCAGTACTGAGAGTTGTTTGGGGAAGGATATACTTTTTTCCAAGAAGACGCGATACCATTTATTTACGAAAAGAACCATGCATAGCATATTCCATAAGTCTTAATTAAATGTTGATTTTTTATGTCCAGTAAAATATTAACAAGCGGTTGCCATGCAATATACGCCCACATTTTGCAAGAGATTGACAGAAAACAAGCAAAAAAAAAATGGTTATGGAGGTTGTGTTCGACTTTAGTGAAAATCAGACCAAAATTGACAAACAACATGGCCGCCGGTTGTACAGGAATAGTGTGAAAATATGTTATATCAAGGTTGTGAACCCGATAGAGGTCATAATTTTTAACCGATTCGGATGAAACTTGAAATATATGGCCTCTGTACACAAATAGTGTGAAAATATGTTATATCAAGGTTGTGGACCCTATAGAGGTCACAATTTTGAACTGATTTTGATGAAACTTATAATACATGTTAATAACCTAAACATCGTAACTTCCTTTTTAGCTTGTGGTCCCTCTGGAGGTCACAATTATTATCTGATTTAAAAAAAAACGTTTGTTTATATCACCGTTACACCGTAGTGATGGGTGAGTTCGAATTTCGTAAAAATCGGAGCAAAATTGACGGACAAAATGGTCGCCGCTTGTACCCGAAAAGTGTAAAAATATGGTATATCAAGGTTGTAGAACCAGTAGAGGTCACAATTTTAAATCAATTTTGATGAAACTTGAAATACATGTTTATAACCTAAAGATTGTGGTCCCTTTGGAAGTCAAAATTATTACCCGATTTAAAAAAAAAAGTTTGATTATATCACCGTTACAATGTAATGAATGTTGAGTTCGAATTTCGTTAAAATCGGACCAGAACTGACAGACAAAATGGCCGCTGATTGTATGCGTTGTACGCGAATACTATAAAAATACGGTATATCAAGGTTGTGGACCCTGTAGAGGTCACAATTTTAATCTAATGATGAATCTTGAAATGCATGTTTATAACTCAAAGAGGTGTTCGATCCCTGCATTGGCCGAGAAAGTTCATCTCGATTTTCCAACGTGATTTCCCCTTGTCAGTGATGCAGAAGGAAGGCCGAACAAGGACAGCTGCCTAGTCGTTCGGATGGGACGAAAAACTGAGGTCCCATGTACACATTGGAGTGCACGTAAAAGATCCCTTGGCAGTTGGAATTCGATATAAGAGTAGGCCGTAGCGCCGCTGTTCAGGCAAAATTTCCCTCATAGCACTCTGTATAGCGACTGCCCATCTTCCATTAGCCCAGGTTAGGTGCAAAAGAGTAGGACGTTAAACCCCATCATTTCATTTCATTTATAACCCAAAGATCTTGTCTCTTTTTGATATTTGCTCATATCGGATTGTAACTTCCTGAATTATAGCACCTGATTGTACGCAAAATCGACTTCTTTAGCCTGTGGTCCATCTAGAGGTCTCAATCATTATCGGATTTTAAAAATAATATTAAATGTTTTGTATACTAAACGTTAGCATGGGCCAGAACTTTATAAAACCAAACAAATTCTAATAATTTTCTGATGATTACATAAAATGCAACAACTCTTGTTGACTGCCTGGACGATTTAGCTGCTGTGTGGGCGTATATTTCGTTGCCTGGCAACCTATTTTTTCTGGTAGTTGTGGTCCGATTTTCACTAAATTGAACTTGATCATTATTATATGTTGTAACAGTGATACATTTTGCTTGTCCACAAGCAAAAATTGTGATTTTTCGTACAATCAGGAGCCATAATCCATGAAGTTTCGGTCCAATACATGCCACTACTAAAAGGAACTAAGATCACTTGAGATAAACATAAATTTAAAGTTTCAGAAAAATTGGATAAGAATTGTGACCTGTAGAGTGTCTACAAACAAATTGTGGACGGACGGACTGGAGCGACGACATAATACGACCACATGCATATGTCACTGTATATAAAAAGACAATGTACACATGCAGGGTTGCACAAGCTGTGTTTGATCTTTGTGGTCCAAAAGGAGACTATATTATTCTTTTTTGACTTCAGCAATCTACAGATTTTTAATATGTACTTCAATGAAAATCTGAAGACAGGTTGCCATGCAACATAATTGCAGATTACAAAAGAAGGCAAGTTTTCTAGAGAAGTCCATAAAGTTTCTAGAGAAGTCCATAAAGGTCATCTGGTGTGAAATGAAATTGGGTTTAACGTCCTACCGTTCAGCTCCGACTGCTAATGGAGATGGGCATACTCATACAATGTGTATAATGAGGGGAATTTTGCTTGGACAGCAGCACTACAGCCTCTATTAAATTCCAACTGTCCAGTATTCTTTTACATGCAAGCCGATGTAATGTGTATACAATTTTCGTTGCCAGTCCGTATCTCATTGTGACTCTTTGTAAATAAAAAGTAATATTTATATAGTGTGTATATATTACTGGTGAGTCGACAAAGTGAGAGGGATAGATGGGGTTTAAAGTCCACTGGACACATACTAGGTCATTTCGGGGCTAACATGTGGTTTAATTTTATTTCAATAATTCGCTTCCCCGTAAGGGTCTTTAGCAGTGGGAGTTAACCAGAGTGCCCAGAGAATAACCACGAGATTGGACAGGTGACCGAAAAAAAAACCCACGAGGTTTGACAGGCGACCCCACTCCTTGCCACGTACAAGCGAGGATTTTGGTAGCCAAGACCTACTGTAGCTATCTCAATTCAAATCAACAATTCAAGCTGTGAATAAAGCAAGCAAGAGAAGTTCCAGTCATTTGAGTCTGAAGACAAAAGAGATATCTAGAAACAACAACCTAGGTCATTTTAGGACTAACATATGTTTCAATTTTAATACATTAATTCGCTTGCATGTAGAGGTTTTTAGCAATAGGAGAAAACCCAAGAAATTGCCACGTACAAGATTGGCAATCCTGGATATAAGGCACCTGTCACTGACAATGTCAGGCACAGATTCAGTCTTTGTCAGGCACAAAATGTCTGGTGCCTGTCATTTTGTCAGGCACTGATTTGTCTTTTTTATTGATATTATTAATACATGTCCAACACTAAATTGAAAATGTTAGGTACTATTTCATTAGTGTCTGACATTTTGTCAGGTACATATAAAACCGTTATTTCCAAGCCTGAAGATGGGGATCGAAACCATGTTGCCTGACTCAAAGACAGACCTTATGATGCAACATGCTCATGTCAACCATTTGATCATCCAACAAAGAGAGAGACAAAAGAGAGGCAACTTGTAACAAATTCTTCATTCACAACAGCAACAAGTGATATCATTCTGTGAAATTTGACAGGCATCGACGGTATTTAATCAATGACTATGATCAAGTTAACATAAGAAGATCATGTGACATAAGCATGCAATCAATTTTTGCCACAGCCAAATCATGTCTGTCATGTTTGTTTATGTCATAATTCTATTCATTCCACATCTGCTTTTCAGAACTAACAAATATATTCTATGTTGTAATCAACAGCAATTATATCGTCATTTAAGATTCTCTGACTCTCAATCAAACACAAAGATGGATATTTGTTTCAATCGAGCATGTTAACATGTCAGGTTTTTTTTTTTACATTTATATACAGGCAGAAGTGTTTGAGTTTATACTGGAACCAAATTAAAATATGGAAATAGTACTAGATTATTTGGTTTGTGACTGATCTAAATCTTATACCATACAGAAACCTATATAATATCATTAATGTTAGGTACACTTACAGTAAAACATCTACATACTCCTATATACAGAGCTCTATCTAACATTGTGGCAATAAGACATTTCCAAGCTATTCACACTCATTATCTAACAGAAAATATGGTCTTCCCTGCTATTAGAATCATATAAAAAATTGTCTTAATTATTCACTAGCAGACTAATTCACTAGCAGGTGATTCATGTTGTCTGTTGTCTATGACACCAGTGGAGCAGCTATATATATCATCTACATTGAGCTTGGGGAAGAAAAAGTTGTAAATGTACGATCTGGGCAATTTATGACTAATAAATTTAGATTGTCTGTGTACAATCTTGGCAGTAAAAAAGTTAAGGAATACATATAGAATTCAAGTCAAATCAGTTTCTGTTTACAGTAAAATACACTCATCAAAAAAAGAAACATAGCCCATTTTTCATCATTTTTTTTATTTAAACGGGATCGTTGCTTCCATAAATCTTACATGTTTTTAATGTCATTATATTAGGATATAAGAAATTCTTGATTATGTAGGATGTCACACCAGACAGTCTGTAAAGGGCTATGTGAACCCGGGTTACGAGCCAGATGTCCTGTTAAAGCTGCTATTTTGAAATATGCCAATACCATCAAATCCGACTTAAAATGGTTCAAGACACACAGGGTATGGCTATAGCAACGCTGAAGAATCGTTTCACTCAGCCACGGTCTCGGTACCTGTTGCAACAAAGCAATGGCAGAGTGAGGGTATACTTACGACGAAATATCACAATTCATATCTTTTTTTGAAGAGTATACTTTAAATTGGATTCTATACTCGTCTTTTTAAACTTTAATGTAATTGAATAGTAATTGAGTAAAATGTTTGAATGTCATGTCATCCTAATTGACTGACAGGTAGATTTCTCAAACCAGGCGTTTAAAATGCCCATCATACAAAATTGGAAACAACGCATTATCTAAATGCCCTCTGACTATATATATCTATATTTAAATTAACACTCTCATATGTACAGCTATAATAATTCATTAATACCAGAACATGGTCTTTTATCAAATTTTCCTTAATAAAAACAAAAATCTGGAAATGAATATAGTGGATGGACAAAGATTTGAGGGGTGTGGGTGGAAGATGTACTTAAATACTGACTTCATTTTACCATTAAAAATGCATGTAGTTTTAACAAAAATACATTATGAAAACAAAAATGTACACTCCAACAATACTCAATCAGCTCTTGAGCAAATAAAATAATTGTGTGAATGTAGACTGAAGAATTTTCTGTAATAATCATAAGTGGAAAATTTAAACATATCTGCTGTAAAAGCAGGAGGACTTCACCACAAAATGGCAGTAGTTTTGATAATCTCTGTTCTTCAAAAGAAAAGAGATTCATTTAAATATTAGATAAAAATTTGTAATTAAATTCTTTTCTAAAATACAAGGCCAGGATTTATGTGACAGTCTTCGAATATGGCCATTAAATATTCCCTAGCTCAATTCTAGTCTTTAATTAAATTGAAATCATTTCCTATTTTTCAAAGAAAAACAAAAGATTGCACACATTTAAAAGACCATTATTAGATAAATGGGTGACTGCAGATTCAACTTGTCCCATTGTGGTTTTTAAATATGAAGAAGGGACTTGTCATCAAATGTAATAATCTATTTTTTATGACACAATAGAGCAAGTCACATTTCTAGCACAGTTGTTCATCAAAATAGTGAGACTGTGGAACTATGATTTGGATTGTCAGGTCACAGTCCTTAAATTTAGAAAATGCAATGAAATATTATGAAAACAATAAGTATCTTAAACTTAGCTGTATTAGAAAATTATTCTTGGCCAACAGATCCTGTCATTATACTCTAATAAAAAGATTTAAATATAAAATTTTATTTATCCTGTATGTAAATTATTTACAATAGCCTGAGTAAAATCACTGGTTGATGTGTAGCCTCCCATATCTTGAGTTCGGAACTGTAAAATACAAAAAAAGAATCAGTATTTAAGTTACTAAAAAAAATTAAACCTAGAGGGATGACTATCACTGAGATTTAACAGCAAATTAACACAAATTAACTCATGACAGATCTCTTGGTCTAAAGTACATATGGTAGATCACACAGCTCTGTAACTCTATCTATAGCAGTGTTGGAATGCCGGCTTAGAAAGGTCTTCCTCCTCCTGGGAATGAGATCTCAATCATGTGGGAGACACAAGTGTCTAAGCATAGAACTTCAAATTATCCTACCAGATCCAAATGCAAAGTGTAATGTTTATTTCAATAAATATCAAATTATAGCTACTATAAATGCCACTCCAAGTTAAAAAAAAAAAATAGGTTGCCAGGCAATGAAACATACACCCACACAGCAGCTAAATCATCTGGGCAGTCAAGAAGAGTTGTTGCATATTACGGAATTATCAGAAAATCATTAGAATTTGTTTAGTTTTTATAATCAAACGTTTTTTTAAATCAGGTAATAATTGTGACCTCCAGAGGGACCACTAGCTAATAAAGGCGATTTTTTGTACAATCAGGGGCCATAATTCAGGAAGTTACGATCCAATATGCTCAAATATGCAATGGAACCAAGATCTTTAGATTATAGACATGTTTTTCAAGTTACATCAAAATCGGTTCAAAATTGTGGCCTCTATAGGGTCCACAACCTTGATATAACAAATTTTCACACTATTCGCGTACAAACAGCGGCCATTTTATCCGTGAATTTGGTCCGATTTTCATGAAATTCGAACTCAACCTTCTTTACCATGTAACGGTAATATGATCAAACGCTTTTTTTAAATCAGATCATAAATTTGACCTCCAGAGGTACCACAAGCTAAAAAGATAGGCTGGCACTGCCAGGCAGGATACGCCCACATTTTCGAGAGATAGATAGAGAACAAACAATACGGAAAGTGATTTTTCCTACATCATTAAGTCCTGTATTTCATACTGTATTGGGAGCAGCCATTTTGTTGGTCAGTTCCAGTCTGATATTCATGAAATTCGAAGTCGACAATGATTATGGTGTGACGGTACACAACCTAGAAATGTGACTTTTCGTCAAAATCGGATAAGAATTGTGACCTGTACAGAGTCAACAACCATGATATGCCATATCTTTACACTATTCGCGTACAAACGGCGACCACTTCGTCTGGCAATTTTGGTACCATTTTCACGAAATTCGAATAATTCAGGAAGTTACGATCCGATATGCGCAAATACCGAAAGGAACCAAGATCTTTGGGTTATAACAATGCATTTCAAGTTTCATCAAAATCGAATTAAAATTGTGACTTTTACAGGGTCCACAACCTTGATATACCATTTTTTAACAGTATTTGCGTACTAACGGCGGCCATTTTGTATGGCAATTTTCGTCCGATTTTCCCGAAATTCGAACTCAACCTTCCTTAGGGTGTAACGGTGATATAATCAAACGGTTTTTTAAATCGAATAATAATTGTGACCTCTAGAGGGACCACAAGCTAAAAAGGGTGATTTTTCGGACAATCAGGGGCCATAATTCAGGAAATTACATTCCGATAGCCGCAAATATCGAAAGGAATCAAGATCTTTGGGTTACAAACATGCATGTCAAGTTTCATCAAAATCGGTTCAAAATTGTGACCTCTATAGGGTCCACAAGCTAAAAACGTGATTTTTCGTACAATCAGGGGCCATAATCCATGAAGTTTTGATCCGATACATGCCAATATCGAAAGGAACCGAGATCTTTTGAGGATAAACCTATATTTCAAGTTTCGTCAAAATCGGATAAGAATTGTGACCTGTAGAGAGTCCACAAACAAATTGTGGACGGACGGACGTCCGGATGGACGTCCGGACGGACGGACGGACGGACGTACGGACGGACAGGGGCGACGACATAATACGTCCACATGAAAATGTGGGCGTATAAAAAGTGATTTTTCGGACAATCAGGTGCCATAATTCAGGAAGTTATGATCCAATGGGTGCAAATATCGAAAAGAACCAAGATCTTCGGGTTATAATCATGCATGTCAAGTTTCATCAAAATCAGTTCAAAATTGTGACCTCTATAGGGTCCACAACCTAATCAAACGTTTTTTTAAATCAGGTAATAATTGTGACCTCCAGAGGGACCACAAGCTAATAAAGGCGATTTTTTGTACAATCAGGGGCCATAATTCAGGAAGTTACGATCCAATATGCTCAAATATGCAATGGAACCAAGATCTTTAGATTATAGACATGTTTTTCAAGTTACATCAAAATCGGTTCAAAATTGTGGCCTCTATAGGGTCCACAACCTTGATATAACAAATTTTCACACTATTCGCGTACAAACAGCGGCCATTTTGTCCTTGAATTTGGTCCGATTTTCATGAAATTCGAACTCAACCTTCTTTACCATGTAACGGTGATATGATCAAACGCTTTTTTTAAATCAGATCATAAATTTGACCTCCAGAGATACCACAAGCTAAAAAAAGTGATTTTTCGGACAATCAGGGGCCATAATTCAGGAAGTTATGATCCAATGGGCGCAAATATCGAGAAGAACCAAGATCTTCGGGTTATAATCATGCATGTCAAGTTTCATCAAAATCAGTTCAAAATTGTGACCTCTATAGGGTCCACAACCTTGATTTCACACAAATCGCGTACAAACGGCGGCCATTTTGTCTGTCAATTTTGGTCCGATTTTCACGAAATTTTACCTCGATCTTCATTACCATGTAACGGTGATATAATCAAACATTTTTTTAAATCGGATAATAATTTTCACCTCCAGTGGGACCACAAGCTAAAAAGGGTGATTTTTTGTACAATCAGGGGCCATAATTCAGGAAGTTACGAATCAATGGGCGCAAATATCGAAAAGAACCAAGATCTTCAAGTTATAAACATGCATGTCAAGTTTCATCAAAATCGGTTCAAAATTGTGACCTCTATAGGGTCCACAATCTTGATATAACATATTTTCACACTATTCGCGTACAAACGTCGGCCATTTTGTTCGTCAATTTCGGTTTGATTTTCACGAAATTCGAACTCAACCTTCATTACCATGTAACGGTGATACAATCGAACGTTTTTTTAAATCGGATAATAATTTTGACATCAAAATCAGTTCAAAATTGTGACCTCTATAGGGTCCACAACCTTGATTTCACACAAATCGCGTACAAACGGCGGCCATTTTGTCTGTCAATTTTGGTCCGATTTTCACGAAATTTTACCTCGATCTTCATTACCATGTAACGGTGATATAATCATACGTTTTTTTAAATCGGATAATAACTTTCACCTCCAGTGGGACCACAAGCTAAAAAGGGCAATTTTTCGGACAATCAGGGGCCATAATTCAGAAATTTACGATCCGATGGGTGCAAATATTGAAAGGAACCAAGATCTTTGGGTTATAAACATACATGTCAAGTTTCATCAAAATCGGTTCAAAATTGTGACCTCTATAGGGTCCACAACCTTGATATAACATATTTTCACACTATTCGCGTACAAACGGTGGCCATTTTGTTTGTCAATTTTGGTCCGATTTTCACGAAATTTGAACTCAGCCTTCATAACCATGTAATGGTGATATAATCAAACGTTTTTTTAAATCGGATAATAATTTTGACCTCCAGAGGGACCACAAGCTAAAAAGATTGATTTTTCGGACAATCAGGGACCATAATTCAGGAAGTTACGATCCGATGAGCGCAAATATCGAATGGAACCAAGATTCGGGGGTTATAAACATACCTGTCAAGTTTCATCACAATCGGTTCAAAATTGTGACCTCTATAGGGTCCACAAGCTAAAAACATGATATTTCGTACAATCAAGGGCCATAATCCATGAAGTTCCGATCCGATACATGCCAATATCGAAAGGAACCGAGATCTTATGGGGATAAACCTATATTTCAAGTTTCGTCAAAATCGGATAAGAATTGTGACCTGTAGAGATTCCACAAACAAATCGTGGACGGACAGGGGCAACAACGTAATACGTCCACATGAAAATGTGGGCGTATAAAAAGTTACAACTATAAATTAAGTTATTTACCTTGCCCGATTTAACAACTCTATAAACAGCATCTTCTATCAAACGAGAGTGAAATTCTAAATGTAGATGTTTTAACATATTACATGCACCCAAAATGGTGGCTGTTGGATTCGCTATATTTCTACCAACAGCTTCCGCATATGAATGCCGAGCACCCTAAAAAATAAAGAAAGATGAAATACAGGATATAAAAGTTTTGGTGTATTATTTCAAAACCTATTTTGGATCACACTGATGAGCAGTGAATATTCGCTAGGCCGCTACAGTCACTGATAAGGATGACATCAACGCTTCTCAATTAGTCCCCCATATTAACTTTTTTCTTTCAACAAATTAAATTCTAAAAAATTTTTTGTATGTATTAGAAAGATAGGCTGGCACTGCCAGGCAGGATACGCCCACATTTTCGAGAGATGGATAGAGAACAAGCAATACCGAAAGTGATTTTTCCTACATCATTAAGTCCTGTATTTCATACTGTATTGGGAGCAGCCATTTAGATGGTCAGTTCCAGTCTGATATTCATGAAATTCGAAGCCGACAATGATTATGGTGTCACGGTACACAACCTAGAAATGTGACTTTTCATCAAAATCGGATAAGAATTGTGACCTGTAGAGAGTCCACAACCATGATATACCATATTTTTATACTATTCGCGTACAAACGGCGACCATTTCGTCCGGCAATTTTGGTACGATTTTCACGAAATTAGAACTCAACCTTCCTCATCAAAATCGAATTAAAATTGTGACCTATACAGGGTCCACAACCATGATATACCATTTTTTTTAACAGTATTCGCGTACAAACGTCGGCCATTTTGTCTGTCAATTTTGGTCCGATTTTCCCGAAATCCAAACTCAACCTTCCTTACGGTGTAACGGTGATATAATCAAACGCTTTTTTTTAAATCGGATAATAATTGTGACCTCCAGAGGGACCACAAGCTAAAGAAAGGGGGATTTTGCGTATAACCAGGAGCCATAATTCAGGAAGTTACGATCCGATATGCGCAAATATCGAAAAGAACCAAGATCTTTGGGTTATTACCATGAATTTCAAGTTTCATCAAAATCGAATTACAATTGTGACCTTTACAGGGTCCACAACCTTGATATACCATTTTTTAACCGTATTCGCGTACAAACGGCGGCCATTTTGTATGGCAATTTTGGTCCGATTTTCCCGAAATTGGAACTCAACCTTCCTTACGGTGTAACGGTAATATAATCAAACATATTTTTAAATCCGATAATAATTGTGACCTCCAGAGGGACCACAAGCTAAAAAAAAAGGCGATTTTGCGTATAATCAGGGGCCATAATTCAGGAAGTTACGATCCGATATGCGTAAATATCGAAAGGAACCAAGATCTTTGGGTTATAACCATGAATTTCAAGTTTCATCAAAATCGAATTAAAAGTGTGACTTCCACAGTGTCCACAACCTTGATATACCATTTTTTTTAACAGTATTCGCGTACAAACGGAGGCCATTTTGTCGGTCAATTTTGGTCCGATTTTCCCGGTGATATAATCAAATGGTTTTTTAAATCAAATAATAATTGTGACCTCCAGAGGGACCACAAGCTAAAAAGGGTGATTTTTCGGAAAATCAGGGGCCATAATTCAGGAAATTACATTCGATAGCCGCAAATATCGAAAGGAACCAAGATCTTCGGGTTACAAACATGCATGTCAAGTTTCATCAAAATCGGTTCAAAATTGTGACCTCTATAGGGTCCACAAGCTAAAAACGTGATTTTTCGTACAATCAGGGGCCATAATCCATGAAGTTTTGATCCGATACATGCCAATATTCGAAAGCAGTCGAGATCTTTTGGGGATAAACCTATATTTCAAGTTTCGTCAAAATCGGATAAGAATTGTGACCTGTAGAGAGTCCACAAACAAATTGTGGACGGACGGACGTCCGGACCGACAGGGGCAACGACATAATACGTCCACATGAAAATGTGGGCCTATAAAAATGAGTAAAGACGTTTGAAGTAGTTCTAGTTAAAAAGTATTTCCTATTTAATGTAAATGGGTATTAAAATGAGTAAAAGGCATCATTTTGCCCGGAGCAGTTACGTCTTATGTAAACAATGTACAAGCCTTTGAGCCAATGATTGTCGCCACACAATGTCATTGCATGTGTTGAAAACAGTCATCCGTGACAGAGATAATTCGTAAGTAATTCTCTGTGAAACAGATTGATTTTGGATTAGTAAACATTTAGTGCAAAATCATTTTAGGATTGGATAATTTTATGATGCCTTTAGGTCACACCCATTTTAACTTAATCATGAATGCATTTTGAAATTAATGTGATCCAGATAACGACAATAAGTCTTGATTATTGTATTGTTTTAATGGGTGGTACCAGTGTTGGGATTTCAAAATTTTCCTTGTCTGACATTTTTACAGAAAATAAAGGGGTATAACTCCTATCGCTATTTAAGCAGGCGGTTTCAGATCACAATTATAAATCATGTGTCAACAAAATATTTCTGACATTGATTGTCTAACATAACACCGTGGTACGTTTGACAATCAATGTGACGAATGCTAGTCAAGTCGTCCACACCAAAAATCTGGTTAAATCGTCCACACTCGGTGGTGAAGTCGTTGTCACAACTTAGTATAATTTCGGGATGTAGAAATACATTGGTTAAGTCATCCACATGACATAGAAAGTATTCTTAATTAGTATAATTCTTTGTGGTGAGTACTAATTTATCATCATTTCCCCTTGGTATTCAGAGTGTTTGATACGTAAGTATTATTTACTTTATGTCAATTGTATTGTGGCTCTGCACCTGGGGGTTGGACATTGGCCAGAGTATTTACATGAAACAAACAAAAGAATGGGTGTGCTACCACAATCCTGGGGGATCTGGACATGCACCAAAATAATAGTTGCCATCCTTTAGGTATAAGGAATAATTATACCAAGTTCCAAGATAATCCATCAAGAATTGTGGCCTTTGGGCACTAAACACAAAGATAGGCTGGCACTGCCAGGCAGGATACGCCTACATTTTCGAGAGATGGATAGAGAACAAGCAATACCGAAAGTGATTTTTCCTACATCATTGAGTTAGAATTTGATATGTGCAAATATCGAAATGAATTAAGATCTTTGGGTTATAAAGGTGCATTTCAGTAGGCTTCAAATTCGACTGGGGATCATGTTGCTAAGTGGGTAAGATGCTGGCCTCTACAGGGTCCACAACCTTGATATAACATATTTTCACACCAATTGCGTACAAACGATGGCCATTTTGTCTGTCAATTTTGGTCCGATTTTCACAAAATTTGAACTCAATCTTCATTACCATGTAACAGTGATATAATCAAACATTGTTTTAAATCGGATAATAATTTTGACCTCCCGTAGGACCACAAGCTAAAAAGGGTGATTTTTCGTACAATCAGGGGCCATAATTCAGGAAGTTACGAATCAATGGGCGCAAATATCGAAAGGAACCAAGATCTTCAGGTTATAAACATGCATGTCAAGTTTCATCAAAAGGGCGACTCTTCTGAAAGTGGTCCTGACATGCTATAAATTAGATGTATTAAAATAATACAAAACACTTATTTTTCCAAAAGTACATATTCATTACTATTTTAAAATACCAAAATGTCATTGTTAATACACAAATTTCATTTAAAAAGATAGGCTGGCACTGCCAGGCAGGATACGCCCACATTTTCGAGAGATGGACAGAGAACAAGCAATACCGAAAATGATTTTTCCTACATCTTTAAGTCCTGTATTTCATACTGTATTGGGAGCAGCCATTTAGTTGGTCAGTTCCAGTCTGATATTAATGAAACTCGAAACCGACAATGATTATGGTGTGACGGTACACAACCTAGAAATGTGACTTTTCATCAAAATCGGATAAGAATGTGACCTGTAGAGAGTCCACAACCATGATATACCATATTTTTACACTCTTCGCGTACAAACGGCGACCATTTCGTCCGGCAATTTTGGTACGATTTTCACGAAATTAGAACTCAACCTTCCTCATCAAAATCGAATTAAAATTGTGACCTATACAGGGTCCACAACCATGATATATCATTTTTTTAACAGTATTCGCGTACAAACGGCGGCCATTTTGTCTGTCAATTTTGGCCCGATTTTCCCGAAATTCAAATTCAACCTTCCTTACAGTGTAACGGTGATATAATCCAACGTTTTTTTAAATTGGATAATAATTGTGACCTCCAGAGGGACCACAAGCTAAAGAAAGGGGGATTTTGCGTATAACCAGGGGCCATAATTCAGGAAGTTACGATCCGATATGCGCAAATATCGAAAAGAACCAAGATCTTTGGGTTATAACGATGAATTTCAAGTTTCATCAAAATCGAATTAAAATTGTGACCTTTACAGGGTCCACAACCTTGATATACCATTTTTTAACAGTATTCACGTTCAAACGGTGGCCATTTTGTATGGCAATTTTCGTCTGATTTTCCCGAAATTCGAACTCAACCTTCCTTACTGTGTAACGGTAATATAATCAAACGTTTTTTTAAATCGGATAATAATTGTAACCTCCAAGCTAAAAAAAAGGCGATTTTGCGTATAATTAGGGGCCATAATTCAGTAAGTTACGATCCGATATGCGCAAATATCGAAAGGAAGCAAGATCTTTGGGTTACAACCATGAATTTCAAATTTCATCAAAATCGAATCAAAATTGTGACCTCCACAGGGTCCACAACCTTGATATACCATTTTTTAACAGTATTCGCGTACAAACGGCGGCCATTTTGTATGGCAATTTTCGTCCGATTTTCCCGAAATTCGAACGAAACCTTCCTTAGGGTGTAACGGTAATACAGTCAAACGGTTTTTTAAATCGCATAATATTTGTGACCTCCAAGCTAAAAAAAGGCGATTTTGCGTATAATCAGGGGCCATAATTCAGGAAGTTACGATCCGATATGCGCAAATATCGAAAGGATGCAAGATCTTTGGGTTATAACCATGAATTTCAAGTTTCATCAAAATCGAATCAAAATTGTGACCTCCACAACCTTGATATACCTTTTTTTAACAGTATTCGTGTACAAACGGCGGCCATTTTGTATGGCAATTTTCGTCCGATTTTCCCGAAATTCGAACTCAGCCTTCCTTAGGGTGTAACGGTGATATAATCAAACGGTTTTTTAAATCAAATAATAATTGTGACCTCCAGAGGGACCACAAGCTAAAAAGGGTGATTTTTCGGACAATCAGGGGCCATAATTCAGGAAATTACATTCCGATAGCCGCAAATATCGAAAGGAACCAAGATCTTTGGGTTACAAACATGCATGTCAAGTTTCATCAAAATCGGTTCAAAATTGTGACCTCTATAGGGTCCACAAGCTAAAAACGTGATTCTTCGTACAATCAGGGGCCATAATCCATGAAGTTTTGATCCGATACATGCCAATATCGAAAGGAACCGAGATCTTTTGGGGATAAACCTATATTTCAAGTTTCGTCAAAATCGGATAAGAATTGTGACCTGTAGAGAGTCCACAAACAAATTGTGGACGGACGGACGTCCGGACGGACGGACGTCCGGACGGACAGGGGCGACGACATAATACGTCCACATGAAAATGTGGGCGTATAAAAAAGGCGATTTTGCGTATAATCAGGGGCCATAATTCAGGAAGTTACGATCCGATATGCGCAAATATCGAAAGGAAGCAAGATCCTTGGGTTATAACCATGAATTTCAAATTTCATCAAAATCGAATCAAAATTGTGACCTCCACAGGGTCCACAACCTTGATATACCATTTTTTAACAGTATTCGCGTGCAAACGGCGGCCATTTTGTATGGCAATTTTCGTCCGATTTTCCCGAAATTCGAACTCAACCTCCTTTAGGGTGTGACGGTAATATAATCAAACGTTTTTTTAAATCGAATAATAATTGTGACCTCCAAGCTAAAAAAAAGGCGATTTTGCGTATAATCAGGGGCCATAATTCAGGAAGTTACGATCCGATATGCGCAAATATCGAAAGGAAGCAAGATCTTTGGGTTATAACCATGAATTTCAAGTTTCATCAAAATCGAATCAAAATTGTGACCTCCACAGGGTCCACAACCTTGATATACCATTTTTTAACAGTATTCGCGTACAAACGGCGGCCATTTTGTATGGCAATTTTCGTCCGATTTTCCCGAAATTCGAACTCAACCTTCCTTAGGGTGTAACGGTGATATAATCAAACGGTTTTTTAAATCGAATAATAATTGTGACCTCCAGAGGGACTACAAGCTAAAAAGGGTGATTTTTCGGACAATCAGGGGCCATAATTCAGGAAATTACATTCCGTAAGCCGCAAATATCGAAAGGAACCAAGATCTTTGGGTTACAAACATGCATGTCAAGTTTCATCAAAATCGGTTCAAAATTGTGACCTCTATAGGGTCCACAAGCTAAAAACGTGATTTTTCGTACAATCAGGGGCCATAATCCATGAAGTTTTGATCCGATACATGCCAATATCGAAAGCAGCCGAGAACTTTTGGGGATAAACCTATATTTCAAGTTTCGTCAAAATCGGATAAGAATTGTGACCTGTAGAGAGTCCACAAACAAATTGTGGACGGACGGACGGACGGACGGACGGACGTCCGGACGGACAGGGGCGACGACATAATACGTCCACATGAAAATGTGGGCGTATAAAAATCATAATGGAACTGAATTACCCGAAATGCCCGTTTTTACCATATTTTATGAAACCTGTCCAGAATACAAATTATTATTTCCAAACAAACTCAAATGTTGTCTGTAACAGACTTAGAGTTATGTCTAAAATTTATTAGGTAAAAAGTACATTAAAGGAAGTTATATTTTTAACTTTTTTGTAGATAATTTAAAATTTCATGTCACACACATAACGATTTGGTAGAACTTTTCTTTCTGAGGAATCTTATGATTACCATGAATCTATATAAGTTTTAATTACAGATCAAACTGACACAGTAATCATATTTCTAAATATTCATTCCAGTCTGAACAATAAAATTGAAAATACAAGTGTTTGATTTGTGTCACACACGTAACGTTACGTGTGTGACAAAACTTTAAAAACACAATTTAATATCATTGTTATGTGAAAGTAAAAGTAAATATGATTTTAAGTTATTCAATAGTTAAATAGCAATTAATTGACCATGTAAAGTTACTATTTTAAAATATATTTTCAAGGTATTCAACATGTAAATTACAATTTATAACTGCTGGTAAAATCGTCATAGGATGCATGATACATTATACTTAATAACTATGACATCATAATTATATAAGCCAGTGGTCATATTATTGATATTTAGCCAGTGGTCATATTATTGATATTTCACATGATAAGCATATTCTTTCAATACATACTTTAAACTGGACTATCCTTAAAAACTGGCCATACATACATGTATTATAAGAAAAGTTTATTTTTATTCTGAAATCCAGAAAAATATCCTTTAAGTACTACAATGTATCATGCATAATGATATGACTTCTTGTAGTATGAATACTTATAAAACACATTTTACATGCAATCAGTGCATTTTCATTATGACAATTTTAAATTTACTAATAATAGGTCAATGTAAATGGAGAAACAAATACATAACTGATATATATAGACAATTTTGTTTCGTATTAATAATACTACATGTACATGTTTTTGTGCATGTGGGTTTATGCAACATTCTGAATCAACTGCAAAAGTAATAATTATTACATGATTTATGATTTGTAATTTACATGTTGAATACCTTAAAAATATATTTTCTTTCACTTTCATATATTAAATTTTTTTTTTTAAATTTTGTCACACACGTAACGCTGAGATTTATGCAACATTATGAATTTACTGCAAAAATTGTAATTTTACATGGTTTATGAATTGTAAGTTACATGTTGAATAACTTTAAACTATATTTTCTTTTACTTTCTTATATTAAATTTTGTTTTTAGATTTTGCCACATACTTAACGTTACATGTGTGACACAAATCAAACACTTGTATTTTTAGTCTTATTGTACATATTGTCGACTCAGGATTTCTCCTGTGAAGAGTCCACATGGCTAATACATAGGATATTAACTTGATTTTATGTTTTATACCCTTCAGTCTCTTAATAAGACAACTTTTCCATTTCATATCCCAGGGGTCACACACGTAACAAAATTTAAGTCACACACGTAACGTGATTCTTAAACATATTTAAGAAAACTTTATAAGGTTAGCATGGATCTGAAAAAATTACCTTTAGCAGTGATTTATAATGTTTAGTTTAATAGTGGACACAAATACTGAATAGGTCTAGCTTCACAGAGTTTTACAAAGTTATAAATGTGCTCAATATTTTAAACTTCTCTGGGTCACACACGTAACACTCCGTATTGAGTTTGATAAAATTCATACTTATGGTGTCATGCAATATTTTTTTGTTTCAAAAGCTAACTACAGATCTATCTGCAATATTCTTCATAAATTTTTACATCTTTGCCATATAATATAATAATTGTTATAAGATTAATAGGTAAAAATCAACCCAGGATGTCACACACGTAACAAAAGAGTCGCCCAAAATCGGTTCAAAATTGTGACCTCTATAGGGTCCACAACCTTGATATAACATATTTTCACACTAATCGCATACAAACGGCGGACATTTTGTCTGTCCATTTGGGTCCGATTTTCACAAAATTTGAACTGAACCTTTACTACCATATAACGGTGATATAGTCAAACGTTTTTTTAAATCGGATGATAATTTTGACCTCCAGAGGAACCACAAGCTAAAAAGGGCGATTTTTCAGACAATCAGGGGCCATAATTCAAGAAGTTAGGATCTGATGGCCGCAAATGTAGAAAGGAACCAAGATCTTTGGCTTATAAACATACATGTCAAGTTTCATCACAATCGGTTCAAAATTGTGACCTCTATAGGGTCCACAACCTTGAAATAACATATTTTCACACTATTCGTGTAGAAACGGCAGCCATTTTGTATGTCAATTCTGGTCCGATTTTCAAGAAATTTAATATCAGCCTTCATTACCATGTAACGGTGATATAATCAAACGTTTTTCTAAATCGGATAATAATTTTGACCTCCAGAGGGACCGCAAGCTAAAAAGGGCGATTTTTCGGACAATCAGGGGCCCATAATTCAGGAAGTTACGATCCGATGGGCGCAAATATCGAAAGGGACCAAGATCTTGGGGTTATAAACATGCATGTCAAGTTTCATCACAATCGGTTCAAAATTGTGACCTCTATAGGGTCCACAACCTTGAAATAACATATTTTCACACTATTCGCGTACAAACGGCGGCCATTTTGTATGTCAATTTTGGTCCGATTTTCACGAAATTCGAACTCAACCTTCATTACCATGTAACGGTGATATAATCAAACGTTTTTTTAAATAGGATAATAATTTTGACCTCCAGACGGACCACAAGCTAAAAAGGGCGATTTTTCGGACAATCGGGGGCTATAATTCAGGAAGTTACGATGCGATGGGCGCAAATATCGAAAGGAACCAAGATCTTGGGGTTATAAACATGCATGTCAAGTTTCATCACAACCTGTTCAAAATTGTGACCTCTATAGGGTCCACAAGCTAAAAACATGATATTTCGTACAATCAGGGGCCATAATCCATGAAGTTAACATCCGATACATGCCAATATCGAAGGCAGCCGAGATCTTATGGGGATAAACCTATATTTCAAGTTTCGTCAAAATCGGATAAGAATTGTGACCTGTAGAGAGTCCACAAACAAATTGTGGACGGACGGACGGACGTCCGAACGGACAGGGGCGACGACATAATACGTCCACATGAAAATGTGGGCGTATAAAAATTGAGCGTTGGTTGGGACAAGCACCAAAATCAATAGTTTCTATCCTTAGGCTATATATGCCAAGTTCCAAGAAGATCCATAAAGATTCATGGATTGTAGGCAACACAGACAAAGAAAAAATAGGAACCTTCCTTAGGGTATAAGGAATAGGTATGCAAAGTTTCAAAAGGATCTGTTAAGAATTGTGTACAGAAAAATTGGGCATGGCTCTGCCCCTGGAGCTTGAGCCAAAAACAATAGGGATCATCCTTATTGTGTAAGGAATAAGTATATAGAGTTTCAAGATGATCATTTAAAAATTGTAGCCCGTAGGCGACACACAAACACAAAGAGACAAGGGTGGCGGAAGTATACATCCACTAGTATAACAAAACCATAATGACGATCGTGCATCAAAACTATCAAGGAGTAAAGGTTATTTAATTTAATTCAATTAACAAATATACAAATAACTTTATTAAAAAAACATTGGTGATTCAATCTAAAAACAAATAACAAAACAGTCAACGAATACTAGCTATTTCTTCCATACAATTAAAGTGTGTACATTATGAGTCAAGTATTGGTTGTGGGCAAGTTAACCATTAGTTGTGTTAAGTATTAGTTGTGGATGACATTACATCAATGCCTTGTTGTCGACTCTACCAACTGGTGTGGAAGACTCCATCAACGGGTGTGGAAAACTTGACTGGCTCCCAATGCGACTGGTGACAGGTGACATTTGATACTTTGTTCTCTTAAAATTCATTAGAAAAATATACCGATCAGCATTTATTAGAGAAAGTTATTATTGGCCGCCGTTTCTTACCTGCTCGTAGATGGCAACATCATGACTGAAACTCTCTCCAGGAACAACACCAGCTCCCCCTACCAGTCCAGCAGCCAAATTATCAACTATATTTCCATACAGATTGGGCATCACCATTACATCAAATTGATGTGGATTAGACACAAGCTGTTAGAAAAACCAAGAAGAAACAATAATGGTTAAGCAACATGACGTAAGGGCTATGTAATGATATCAATATTAACATAATAATAAAAGGTTTTAATTCAAGTGTGCAAAAAATTGAAATAACATATCATGATGTCAATACGACCTCTTTAGTCTTTAGTGTGCAAAAAATTGAAATAACATATCATGATGTCAATATGACCTCTTTAGTCTTAATGCATTTCTAGCAAAAAGTAGAGTAAGCACTAACCTGCATACAACAGTTATCTATAATCATTGTTTCAAATTCTATACTAGGATAAAGCTCGGCTATTTCTTCACATGATCTTAAAAACAAACCATCACCTAGCTTCCTGGAAGAAATCATATTTACTTCACTATACATTAAAACTACATTTGTATCAATCAGTCTCTCTTAAACTTAAAGTGACTGATTGTCATTTGCTGGATTCAGAGCACCTTGCAAACTACAATATTGTTAAAGTTCCATCTCTAAAAGGAATATCAGCACAAACTTTGAACAAAGTTGGGCCAGCGAAAGCAGCAATGCCCCAAATTTTAAAAGAAAGATAGGCTGGCACTGCCAGGCAGGATACGCCCACATTTTTGAGAGATGGATAGAGAACAAGCAATACCGAAAGTGATTTTTCCTCATTAAGTCCTGTATTTCATACTGTATTGGGAGCAGCCATTCTGTTGGTCAGTTCCAGTCTGATATTATTGAAATTCGAAGCCGACAATGATTATGGTGTGACGGTACACAACCTAGAAATGTTACTTTTCGTCAAAATCGGATAAGAATTGTGACCTGTAGAGAGTCCACAACCATGATATACCATATTTTTACACTATTCGCGTACAAGCGGCCACCATTTCGTCCGGCAATTTTGGTACGATTTTCACGAAATTCGAACTCAACCTTCCTTATGGTGCAACAGTAATATAATCAGAGTTTTTTTTTTAAATCAGATAATAATTGTTCGAGACATAGACAAAGAACAAGCAATACCGAAAGTGATTTTTCCTACAATCAAAGGCCATAATTCATTAAGTTACAATTTGATATGTGCAAATATTGAAAAGAATAAAGATCTTTAGGTTATAAACAAGCATTTCAGGTTTCATCAAAATCGAATTAAAATTGTGACCTCTACATGGTCCACAACCTTGATATACCATACTTTTACACTGTTCGCGTACAAACGGCGGCCATTTTTTCTGGCAATTATGGTCCGGTTTTCTCGAAATTCAAACTCAACCTTCCGTAGGGTGTAACGGTGATAGAGTCACACGTTTTTTTAAATCGGATAATAATTGTGACCTCCAGAGGGACCATAGGCGATTTTTCAGACAATCAGAGGCCATAATTCAGGAAGTTACAATCGGATATGTGCAAATAACGAAAGGAACCAAGATCTTTGGGTTATAACCATGCATTTCAAGTTTCATCAAAATCGAATTAAAATTGTAACCTCTACAGGGTCCACAACCATGATATACAATTTTATAACAGTATTCGGGTACAAACAGCGGCCATTTTGTCTGTCAATTTTTGTCCGATTTTCCCGAAATTCGAACTCAACCTTCCTTACGGTGTAACAGTAATACTATCAACCGTTTTATTAAATCGGATAATAATTGTGACCACTAGACGGACCACAAGCTAAAATATGGCGATTTTGCGTATAATTCAGGTAATTACGTTCCGATATGAGCAAATATCGAAAGGAACTAAGATCTTTGGGTTATTACCATGAATTTCAAGTTTCATCAAAATCGAGTTAAAAATGTGACTTCTACAGGGTCCACAACCTTGATATACCATTTTTTAACAGTATTCGCGTACAAACGGCGTCCATTTTGTATGGCAATTTTGGTCCGATTTTCCCGAAATTCAAACTCAACCTCCTTTAGGGTGTAACGGCGACATAATCAAACGTTTTTTTTAAATCGGATAATAATTGTGACCTCCAGATGGATCACAAGCTAAAAAGGGTGAGTTTTCGGACAATCAGGGGCCATAATTCAGGAAATTACATTCCGATAGGCGCAAATATCGAAAGGAACCAAGATCTTTGGGTTATAAACATGTATGTCAAGTTTCATCAAAATCGGTTCAAAATTGTAACCTCTATAGGGTCCACAAGCTAAAAACGTGATTTTTCGTACAATCAGGGGCCATAATCCATGAAGTTTTCATCCGATACATGCCAATATCGAAAGCAGCCGAGATCTTTTGGGGATGAACCTATATTTCAAGTTTCATCAAAATCGGATAAGAATTGTGACCTGTAGAGAGTTCACAAACAAATTGTGGACTGGCGTCCAGACGGACAGGGGCGACGACAATATACGTCCACATAAAAATGTGGGCGTATAAAAATCTAAGAAATTGTTGACTTACATGATGTTAGCTTTATGGACAGCTGTGACTTTCTTTCTATTTAATCTCATTGCATAATCAAATGCAAACTTTGCTATTCTCTGAGATTTCTCCTTTGTCACAATCTTTAGACACTCTACAACACCAGACACACTCTAATAATACATAAAAACAAATTAAACAATTTTAATACACACTCTGTAACACCTGAGCTCTAGTCTAATAATAGATGAAGCAAAATAAACACCCTGTAACTTTCTAATTATAAACAGAAATTAAACTTTATCAATATTACAGTCCGGATAACAACTGTAGCCTGTATGCTCTTAATTATTCTCAATCTTGTATCTGTTACATGTACTGAGTTTTCAAAGGAGCGCCTTATATCACTTATCTATTTTATTATTTACCATCAATCTTCACATCATAAAAATCCCTTACATGATATTGCAAATATGGTATTTATAAACAATTGGAATGTATATAGAGTTTGAACCTAGCCTTACCTCATGTTCTAAAGCACTGTATTCACCTTCTGTTTGTTCACGAATAATAACAAAATCTAGATTATTGTGCTTTGTTTTATAACCTGCTAAACTCTTTATTCGCACAACATTGGCAAATAAATCTAACTCTTGTCTGAAATACAGATTCAAAATACTTTATTTCTCTAAAGCAAATAACATTACATCAATGCCGCCCCTATGTCTATCTATTATATACCAATGTTCTAGAGCAGGCATCCATAAGCCAGGAAATCCAGCACATGTCGCAGACAATGTCACACTGATTCAGGCTTTGACAGTCACAAATCGAGCAATAGACAGATTTAACTCTTGTCATAACAAATCTTTTAAAACAGTTAACTTAATCCAAGTGGCAAGGGCCGAATTAAAAATCTTAGCCTACTGTAAGACAACACCAATTTAATATTTCATTTAACGAAACGTTATATCTTTACCTGATCTGCATGTTTAATGTCTGGAGAACACCACCTTTAAAACTCGACGGTGTAGCTATAATACCTTTTAATCCAACACCATTTCGTTTAAATGATTCGACTACAGAACCTACCGTAGCACTCTGACCAGGCTGTACTTCACTAAAATTGATTAAAAATGAAACATATTAATTACATGTATCACATTAAACTGTGGTTAAAATAGTTTGAAATGGATTGGACTCATTCTTTTCCTTACATATTGTTCGGACAATTCTCCTGTGACTTAATTTAATTGCAATATGTGGCACAGAATTCAGTCCTGTAACGGTTCTTTACAGTCCCATTAACTATTTGGTGTGAATACAATATTGATTTTTATATAATCAAACACAGAAATCATGTTTATGTTGTTGTGGTTATCTTATTGTCTCACGCTTCTAG
The DNA here is from genome assembly GCA_036850965.1 of Patella caerulea. Classification (NCBI taxonomy): domain Eukaryota; kingdom Metazoa; phylum Mollusca; class Gastropoda; family Patellidae; genus Patella; species Patella caerulea. Next base: position 37,910,282 of record JAZGQO010000001.1, on the reverse strand, counting down.
ACAAAGTCCTTAGTTTCAGAATTCAATTCCAGAATGTATCCTGTAATCCTTTCAAAGAAAGGAACATAGGTTGCAACGAAACATGCCACAACAGCTAAGTTGTCCATGGATTTAACAGGGGCTGTCACATATTTTTTTTATTCTTTTGTCAGAAATGAAAACATTTACAACAAACTAAAATCTGATTATGAGTTACAACCAATTTGGCTTCTAGTTCTACCCTATGCTAACATTTAGCGTACAAAACATTTAATATCCATTGCATAATCATTAGAAATGATAGAAAACAAGCCAACAGTGAGGCTGATGTCCCCCGCCGAAATCCCAAAATAAATAGATGACACATATTAATTAATCGCACATTTATTTTTTTCAAACGTATCGACCAATCAAACTGAACACGAAGTGTCATCCAAAAATTGTTTATCTCTGCCTACCGTAAGAAGAAAATGCTCATCTTCCAACTCCATCAAGGCATTGACCTAATAAGCATACACACCAATTTTGAACATTTTAACTCAATTCGAAGGTGAGTTATTGTGTTCCAAAGTCTCGGCAAATCAAATTGCTTATCGCTCTGCTTACCCAGAGCAGAAAATGCTCATTATCGATCTTAGTCAAGGTATTACTGTAATGAAACTATACACGAAGTTTCATCACTCTCACTTAATTAGAACTAAAGTTATCGTGTCTCAAAGCATCAACCAATCAAATTGCTTATCTCTGCCTACCCTAAGCGGAAAATGCTCATCTTCGAACTCCATCAAGGCATTGACCTAATAAGCATGTATACACCAAGTTTGAACATTTTAACTCAATTAGAAGGAGAGTTATTGTGTTCCAAAGTCTCAACCAATCAAATTGCGTATCGCTCTGCTTACCCTCAGCAGAAAATGCTCATTATCGAACTTAGTCAAGGTATTACTGTAATGAAACTATACACCAAGTTTCATCACTCTCACTTAATTAGAACTAAAGTTATCGTGTCCCAAAGCATCAACCAATCAAATTGCTTATCTCTGCTTACCCTAAGCGGAAAATGCTCATCTTCGAACTCCATCAAAGCATTGACCTAATAAGCATATACACCAAGTTTGAACATTTTAACTCAATTAGAAGGAGAGTTATTGTGTTCCAAAGTCTCGACCAATCAAATTGCGTATCGCTCTGCTTACCCTGAGCAGAAAATGCTCATTATCGAACTTAGTCAAGGTATTACTCTAATGAAACTATACACCAAGTTTCATCACTCTCACTTAATTAGAACTAAAGTTATCGTGTCCCAAAGCATCAACCAATCAAATTGCTTATCTCTGCTTACCCTAAGCGGAAAATGCTCATCTTCGAACTCCATCAAGGCATTGACCTAATAAACATATACACCAAGTTTGAACATTTTAACTCAATTAGAAGGAGAGTTATTGTGTTCCAAATTCTCGACCAATCAAATTGCGTATAGCTCTGCTTACCCTGAGCAGAAAATGGTCATTATCGAACTTAGTCAAGGTATTACTATAATGAAACTATACACCAAGTTTCATCAATCTCACTTAATTAGAACTAAAGTTATCGTGTCCCAAAGCATCAACCAATCAAATTGCTTATCTCTGCTTACCCTCAGCGGAAATTGCTCATCTTCGAACTCCATCAAGGCATTGACCTAATAAACACATACACCAAGTTTGAACATTCTAGCTCAATTAGGAAGAGAGTTATTGTGTCCCAAAAAGACAGACGGACAGACAGACGGACAGACAGACAGACAGACGAACCCATTTTAATAGACAGAAACACTGTGTATAAATTTCAAGTCACTCAGATATTAATTTTGGCTTCTAAAGCGTCCACAAGATATTTCGAATTGATCAAGGACTGTATCTCTGACAATAATTATCGGATATCGTTGAAAATCAACACACATATTCATCTTACAACCTTAAACACTGTGAATAAATTTGAAGTCAATCTGATATTAACTTTAGCCTCAAGAGCTTCCACAAGATATTTCAAAGTGATCAAGGGCCATAACTCTCATGACCTTTTAAAACACTGTATGGACACAGATCACTAAATATTTCTACACCGGTACCCACAAATTGTAGGACCAAGTTATTTTTAGTCTTTCTCTCCCTTTTTCCCCCTTTTGCATGGTGATTTTTGTTTACTTTTTGGTGTAGAATCGAAGAAAAGGGTTTGAAAATACATTTTCTGCCAGGTTTTGGTGAATATTCATGATTTTGAGGCGGAAGGATACAAGAGTTGTGAGGTTGGTTCCGTTGAAAGGGGGGGGCCGACAATTGCCTGGTTTGCTGTCTCTGCTTCCAGCTTGTGTATCTCAAGTTTTTCATGAAGAACCTCATACATGCTTTTGGGCAAGAGTTTGCCACATGTTGCTCCATCTGTGGCAGAAAGCGTTCTACCCAACGAATATTTGGGAAAAAGTTACAGCCCGTCTTAGAGACGAGAATTAACATTGAAGTCAATGGGGAAATAATTAGTGATCTGTGGCCTGTCTGTGTATGACAAGGCTGTGACTGATATAGCCCTTAGTTTTGAAAATATTATGACTAAATTGTCAGAAAATATGAATAAAGTATTTTGACTACAGAAAAACTAAAAAAAAGGTTAAATTTAAAAAAAAAATAATCAAAGTTCGGAGAATAATTGTGATTTCACTGCAAATTTCTCAATTTTCAGTTTTTATTTAATTTCTAACAGTAAGAGAAAAATATTTCTATGTCCAAGTTTGGTGTTTTCAGTCTCAGAAAGGATAGATAAAGTGAACAACATTGTAATTTCACCTAATTTTGTCTAAAAATCAGGAATATTCACAAAAAATCTGCAAATTCACCCATTTCGATGTAGAAATTAATGCCTTCATGCCTACTCAAATTAGTCAAAATTTCTAAATATGCCCCTTATTTTCATTGCTAGTTAGATGGGATCTATAAGTTTGTCAGGTTTAGAAATAGCTGCGGTTTTCCTGCAGAAAATTGGCAACACTGAGTTAATAGTATACAGCAGATGGGTTTATACAAAATGTTCAAAACAAGGGTTGGCTCAATTTGGCCACCAATTTAGCCAAAAAAAGCATTTTTTTCTTCTTTGAAACATTAAATTCTTGCATTTCCTTCGTGAAGGAAGCAATATCCCAGTCTTTATAGACATTTTTCACCCCACCATTCTGTTTACAGAGGCTATAAATGCCCCACCCCACCCTTTTTTATTAATGTGTTTTGAGAGTTTTAATTGCACTTGCACCTGTGTTGACAATTAAATGATAATAATTGCAATTTGTTGTTGAATTACAGTTAGGAATGTTATTTTACACCAATAAATGGTTATTTTGTACATTTCAAGGATTTCTAATCTTTTTTGTTTAAAGGCAAACTTAGAACCCTGAGAAATGTCAGGCCAATAAGACCATACCCTGATACAAAACTGGTGTAGATGTGTAAATGTCAGCTTAATGGTCAATATTTTCTAATCGAAATCTAGGATTTGTGGTGTTTGCTGCATTCATGTTACTTGTAGAACAGTAAAATGTTAATTTTGATCCTTTTCAGGCCTCTTTTATGATGTCAACTCTGTTATAACTACCATTTTGTCTTCATTTTTTCAGGCAATTGATATAAAGGTCCAGACATCTTGATTCAGCACCAGAATTGCAATAAAGATTTGTATGGTGCTTCTGAGCTTTGAGATATTGATAACATTGAACTATTTCCAAATTTGTAAAAATTGTGTATTTTGTGACCCTTTTGTTAGAGAGGGGTGGACATAGGCCAATTATGGAATTTTTTTCCATCAGCAAGGCCTATTTTAACCATAATTCACATTTATTGCACCTATTTTAGTTTTTACGTTCATATATTAGCCAGGGATGGTGAATCATATCTGTTAGACAGATTCTTTTGGTAATGTCAGCTTTGTAACCAAAGATAAGATTGATTCAGTCATTGACATTTTTAGGGGATGGGGTTACATGTTTCAGTACAGACCTTTATAATTTCAATCAATGCAACAGTATGTGGTTTTTCAGTTTGCATATTGTCCAGGGTTTCCAAAAATATATTACTTGCCAGTCTGGCTATCTAAAACATAACGCTAACGCTACAATATACGTCCACATTCCTGCTTTGATTGATATGGTACTTTGTCAAGAAGGCTAGGCGTTTGGTTTGTTTAGCGTTGAGGGTCGTGCACCAACATCAATAGTTGCCGTCCTTAGAGTATAAGGAAAAAGTATACCAAGATAATCCATTCAGAATTGTGCCTTCCTAACATTATGAATGTGGACGTATAAAAAGTGGAAAATTATTGGTTTTTTGAAAGATGCTACATGTAAATTCTGTACATTTTTCCTGACATGACAGTAAAAAGATAGGTTGCCAGGCAACGAAACATACGCCCACAGCAGCTAAATCGTCCGGGCAGTCAACAAGGGTTGTCGCATATTTTTACTTTTTTTTGGTAATGAAACATTTGTAATACACTAAAATCTGAGTAACAACTCATTATGTAATTATCTGAAAATCATTAGAATTTGTTTGCTTTTTATAAAGTTTTGCCCCAAGCTAACAATTAGTATAGGAAACATTTAACATCATGGATTTAGCTGTTCAGTTATCAAAATTCATTGAAAATCAAAATACTTGTTCGTTTCAACACCTTAAACTCTGTGTATCAATCTGAAGTCAATCGGATGATAAGTTTGGCATCTACAGCGCCACAAGGTTTTTTGAAGTGATCAAGGGAGATAACTCTGGAAGTAATTATTTGAAATCGATGAAAATCAGTAGGCTTCTTCGCCTCAGGACCTTAAACAGTGTGTGTAAATTTAAAGTCAATCGGATATTAACTTTGGCCTCTAGAGCATCCACAGGATTTTTTGATGTGATCAAGGGCCATAACTCTGGCACTAATTATCGAAAATTGATGCAAATTAATAGGCTTCTTCGTATTATGACCTTAAACACTGTGTATAAATTTAAAGTCAATCGGATATTAACTTTGGCTTTTAGAGTGTCCACAAGATTTTTTGAAGTCATCAAGGGAGATAACTTTGGCACTAATTATCGGAAATCGCTGAAAATCGATAGGCTTCTTCGTCTTATGACCTTAAACACTGTATATAAATTTAAAGTCAATCGGATATTAACTTTGGCTTTTAGAGCGTCCACAAGATTTTTTGAAGTAATCAAGGGCCATAACTCTGGCATTAATTATCGGAAATTGCTGAAAATCAATAAGCTTCTTCGTCTTTTGACCTTAAACACTGTGTACAAATTTAAAGTCAATCGGATATTAACTTTGGCTTTTAGGGCGTTCACAAGATTTTTTGAAGTGATCAAGGGCCATAACTCTGGCACTAATTATTGGAAATCGCTGAAAATCAATAGGCTTCTTCGTCTTATGACCTTAAACATTGTGTATAAATTTAAAGTCAATCGGATATTAACTTTGGCTTTTAGAGCGTCCACAAGATTTTTTGAAGTGATCAAGGGACATAACTCTGGCACTAATAATTGGAAATCGCTGAAAATCAATAGGCTTCTTCGTCTTATGACCTTAAACATTGTGTATAAATTTAAAGCCAATCGGATATTAACTTTGGCCTCTAGAACGTCCACAAGATTTTTTGAAGTGATCAAGGGACATAACTCTGGCACTAATTATCGGAAATCGCTGAAAATCAATAGGCTTCTTCGTCTTATGACCTTAAACACTGTGTATAAATTTAAAGCCAATCGGATATTAACTTTGGCCTATAGAGCGTCCACAAGATTTTTTGAAGTCGTCAAGGGCCATAACTCTGGTAGTTATTATCGGAAATTGCTGAAAAACAATAGGCTTCTTCATCTCATGACCTTAAACACTGTGTATAAATTTAAAGTCAATCGGATATTAACTTTAGCCTCTAGAGCGTCCACAAGCAATTGTGGACGCCGGACCGACGGACGGACGGACGGACGGACCGACGGACGGACGGGGGCGACGACAATATTTCAATGTGGGCGTATAAAAATATATTTTTGAAAAAAATTCCCGATTATGAGTGTTTTCTGTGTAATTTATTTGTAACTTGTATTTTTTCACAAAACTCAAATACGGTACTGCCTTTAATAAGAAAGATTTTTAAATTTTAGCACAAAAGGCCCAGGGACCTGAGATGCACTGCTGTACATAAAGCAGCTTGTATACTTAAAGGGCCATCATTTTTGCAGTTATTCTTTGATTTTGATTTTCTTTCACCGGTGAGTAGCCAGAACATATGGGAAGCATATAAAAAGGGCATTTGGTGATACCTGAAGTTTCACCCATATATAGGACACAGATCACTAAATATTTCTACGCCGGTACCCACAAATTGTAGGGCCAAGTTATTTTTAGTCTTTCTCTCCCTTTTTCCCCCTTTTGCATGGTGATTTTTGTTTACTTTTTGGTGTAGAATCGAGGAAAAGGGTTTGAAAATACATTTTCTGCCAGGTTTTGGTGCATATTTATGATTTTGAGGCGGAAGGATACAAGAGTTGTGAGGTTGGTTAAGTTGAAAGGGGGGCCGACAATTGACTGGTTTGGTGTCTCTACTTTCAGCTTGTGTATCTCAAGTTTTTCATGAAGAACCTCATACATGCTTTTGAGCAAGAGTTTGCCACATGTTGCTCCATCTGTGGCAGAAAGCATTCTACCCAACGAATATTTGGGAAAAAGTTACAGCCGGTCTAAGAGACGAGAATTAACATTGAAGTCAATGGGGAAATAATTAGTGATCTGTGGCCGTATATGAATTTAAGTCGTATTTTTTCTAACCTGTAGAGCGTCCACAAGTAATTATTAGAAATCATTGAAAATCAACAGGCTTCTTTGTCTCATGACCTTAAAGTTACATTATGGGAGATAAGAGATGGCAGTTCTCACTATAATAGTTAAAGATAGGTTGCCAGGCAACGAAACATACGCCCACAGCAGCTAAATCGTCCGGGCAGTCAAGAAGGGTTGTCGCATATTTTTACTTTTTTGGGGAATGAAACATTTGTTATTCACTAAAATCTGATAAGAGTAACAACTCATTTTGTAATTATCTGAAAATCATTAGAATTTGTTTGCTTTTTATAAAGTTTTGCCCCACGCTAACAATTAGTATAGGAAACATTTAACATCATGGATTTAGCTGTTCAGTTATCAAAATTCATTGAAAATCAAAATACTTGTTCGTTTCAACACCTTAAACTCTGTGTATCAATCTGAAGTCAATCGGATGATAAGTTTGGCATCTATAGCGTCACAAGGTTTTTTGAAGTGATCAAGGGAGATAACTCTGGAAGTAATTATTTGAAATCGCTGAAAATCAGTAGGCTTCTTTGTCTCATGACCTTAAACAGTGTGTGTAAATTTAAAGTCAATCAGATATTAACTTTGGCCTCTAGAGCGTCCACAGGATTTTTTGATGTGATCAAGGGCCATAACTCTGGCAATAATTATCAGAGATCGCTGAAAATCAATAGGCATCTTCGTCTCATGACCTTAAACACTGTGTATAAATTTAAAGTCAATCAGATATTAACTTTGGCCTCTAGAGCATCCACAAGAATTTTTGAAGTGATCAAGGGACACAACTCTGGCACTAATTATCAGAAATCGCTGAAAATCAATAGGCTTCTTCGTCTCATGACCTTAAACACTGTGTATAAATTTGAAGTCAATCGGACATCATCTTTGTCCTCTAGAGCATCCACAAGATTTTTTGAAGTGATCAAGGGCCATAACTCTGGCACTAATTATCGGAAATCCGTGAAAATCAATAGGCTTCTTCGTCTTATGACCTTAAACACTGTGTATAAATTTAAAGTCAATCGGATATTAACTTTAGCCTCTCGAGCATTCACAAGATTTTTCAAAGTGATCAAGAGTCATAACTCTGGCAGTAATTATCGGATATTGCTGAAAATCAATAGGCTTCTTCGTATTATGACCTTGAACACTGTGTATAAATTTAAAGTCAATCGGATATTAACTTTAGCCTCTAGAGCGTTCACAAGATTTTTCAAAGTGATCAAGGGTCATAACTCTGGCAGTAATTATCGGATATCGCTGAAAATCAATAGGCTTCTTCGTCTCATGACCTTAAACACTGTGTATAAATTTAAGGTCAATCGGATATTAACTTTAGCCTCTAGAGCGTTCACAAGATTTTTCAAAGTGATCAAGGGTCATAACTCTGGCAGTAATTATTGGATATTGCTGAAAATCAATAGGCTTCTTCGTCTCATGACCTTAAACACTGTGTATAAATTTAAGGTCAATCGGATATTAACTTTAGCCTCTAGAGTGTTCACAAGATTTTTCAAAGTGATCAAGGGTCATAACTCTGGCAGTAATTATCGGATATTGCTGAAAATCAATAGGCTTCTTCGTCTCATGACCTTAAACACTGTGTATAAATTTAAAGTCAATCGGATATTAACCCTGGCCTCTAGTGCGTTCACAAGAAATTGTGGACGATGGACGGACGGACGGACGGACGGACGGACGGACGGACCGACAGACGGACGGACGGGGGCGACGGCAATATACGTCCACATTTCTATGTGGGCGTATAAAAACTAGATAGTGTAAAGGTAATTTGCTGAAAATTTCAGTCAAATTGGTCCACTATTAGCTGAGAAAAAAGCGTTTGAAATATCCACATAGCCTTGGTCATCATTACTCAAATTACTAATATAAAAAGCATAGTCTCAATTATCCACTTGACTGATTTAATTATCAATGGCCATTAAGCGGCATATAGGAATTCAATCCGCCAACATCAACATCGAAGGCTAGCCTTGACTTTAAGAGTTTATTATGGACTGAATATGTTAATTAATGTCTAATTGATTATTTAGATAACATATCAGGCCTAAAGAAAGACCTGTAATAAGCAGATTTTGCTCTTGCATAATGCTATTTTAAACATATAAATTTAAAGTCAATCGGATATTAACTTTAGCGTCTAGAGTGTCTATATGCAATTATGGATGCCAGGCGGGCCAATAACACTATTCAACCAAATTTCAACCTGGGCGTATAGAAAGGCTTGAATTATTCTAAGGAATAAAATCCAAATTTATCTAACCTGATAAAAATTTCTTCAAAGTCCACTGGTACTCCAGCTGACTGAAAGACTTCTTGAACACTTGCCATTAAATCTGGTCCTACTCCATCTCCTGGTACCATAGTGATGGTATGACGACCAGCAGGATGAGATATTGGTTCAGCTACCGGCTAGAAACACAAACATTATTTCATGAACACTTTAATCACAATTTGATTAAAACAGAGATCCAAATTTGTTTTGTTTTTTTAAAGTTCAAAATTTTTTTTTACGTGTCTTTACTGCACTAGGATCTTGAAGAGCTCTTATACTTATTGAAGTGAGGAAATAGTCTGTTAACGCAAGGTTAATTACTTCATTTAGTGCAATAGTAAAGCTATCAATAAATACGAAATTCTTGAATGTTAACAAAGTTTGGTAGTTATTGCACTTAATTAAGTACTGTCAGGAAACTACATGTACCTATATGTCGGTCGCAATTTCTTTCTTTTCTGTGTTTGTATTACTGTGTTAGAATAGACCAACATGATACTGTACCAAATCAGCCATTCTTTTTCCTTTTCTCATAGCAGAAATTAAAGAAGTCATTTCTTGTCGATTCAAGTCATGTCTACATGTATAACACTAGTTTCAAGATCTTGACTGTAAAGCCCACACTGTGTAAAAGGTACTGTCATTATTTTATGTATCAGTCATCACAACTTCACAAGAATTGTTGAATCATCAGAACCGGATCATTTGCATATATTATCAATTGAAACCAAATAATAATAGCAAACACATGCACTAAATGTGTACGTACATTTATAAATCTAATTAACATACAGATCGAAATTTCAGTTTGTTTGTTGTTTTTTTTATACTTTTTATACTGAACCAAACTAAAATACTATCAAATAGATCTAAACAGTTTTTTATACTTTTTATACTGAACCAAACTAAATTACTATCAAATAGATCTAAACAGTTTGCAAGGGAGACAACACAGGTAAACTTGGACTGAATGATGCAAACTAAGTTTTGTTTTGTTTTCTACAGTACTAGTAGACATTATATTGCTTTGAAGATGTCTGAGTACACCTTGACTGAAGCTTTGTATAAACTAAACCATTTATTTTTTAAAAGATAGGTTGCCAGGCAACGAAACATATGCCCACAGCAGCTAAATCGTCCGGGCGGTCAACAAGGGTTGTCGCATATTTTTACTTTTTTCGGTAATGAAACATTTGTAATACACTAAAAACTGATTAAGAGTAACAACTCATTATGTAATTATCGGAAAATCATTAGAATTTGATTGCTTTTTATACAGTTTTACCCCATGCTAACAATTAGTATATACATGAAACGTCTAATATCATGGATTTCGCTGTTCAGTTATCAAAATTCATTGAAAATCAAAATACTTGTTCGTTTCAACACCTTAAACTCTGTGTATCAATCTGAAGTCAATCGGATGATAAGTTTGGCCTCTATAGCGACACAAGGTTTTTTGAAGTGATCAAGGGAGATAACTCTGGAAGTAATTATTTGAAATCTCTGAAAATCAATAGGATTCTTCATTTTTTGAAGTTATCAAGGGAGATAACTCTGGCAGTAATTATTTGAAATCTCTGAAAATCAATAGGATTCTTCATCTCATGACCGTAAACATTGTGTGTAAATTTAAAGTCAATCGGATATTAACTTTGGCCTCTAGAGCGTCCACAAGATTTTTTGAAGTGATCAAGGGCCATAACTCTGGCACTAATTATCGGAAATCGCTGAAAATCAATAGGATTCTTCGTCTCATGACCTTAAACACTGTGTATAAATTTAAAGTCAATCGGATATTAACTTTGGCCTCTAGAGCGTCCACAAGATTTTTTGAAGTGATCAAGGGCCATAACTCTGGCACTAATTATCGGAAATCGACGAAAATCAATAGGCTTTTTCGTCTTATGACCTTAAACACTGTGTATAAATTTAAAGTCAATCGGATATTAACTTTAGCCTCTAGAGCGTCCACAAGCAATTGTGGACGCCGGACCGATGGGATGACGACAATATACGACCACAATTCAATGTGGGCGTATAATAAAAATGAAATTTGAATATTATAAATTATAAAGAGAAACAAAATTGGATTTACTTTTAGACAGATTGCAGCATGTAACATTCAATACCATTTGGTTACATATATGTGATACAGCAAAACATGCCTTCAATGTGGGCTCAATAAAGACCCAACCATATACTTTGACATATATTATTACACGTAAATTCAACTGACAATGCATTATACTCGTTTCCCAATATCACGATTCATGCTACCAATGGTGATTCTATCAGGTCTTGTGACATATTGAGGTCAGTCGTAGCAATCTAAACATATTTGAACGTATCTGCACATAGCAGATTGTGAACTCAATAGGGACAATCACAATCCAAGCTTAGACAATACAAAACTACATAATTATTGACCCATAATAATTTCATATCATGGGAAGTAGTATAACATCCAACTTGATAAAACAACAATTAAATAAACTAAAAATAGCTGCAAAATCGAAGACTTGCATAATTTAAAAAACTGTCAATGCAAGACAAATTTTGGTATTTTTCGAAGTTGACGTGTTTGTGCTAGACTTAAAACACTTGTTGTTACAACATTGAACTTACCTTGTCAAAAGCTGGCTACAGTTTTAAATAGGACAAAGTAGATAATAGTAATAGAGATAAGGATTACAGAATACTTAACATATATTGTCTTAATATATATTTATGAGCATATTTCTACTTACAAAAGTAAATTTAAATTACAATTACATATTATGTTCTGATAGTTAATTTTCTTTACACACTGATACTTTCAAAGAGTTTAGCGTATTAAAAGATTTTACTTTGTGTAAATGTAAATGCCTACAACAGAAGACAACATTTTCCCAGGAATCAATCAAATACTTTCAAAAAAATAGGTTTTCAATATCTTAATACAAAATACCTAATTTAATTTTCAGGCATGCATTCTAAAAGACACTATGTCACTAGAATATTTTGCCTTTAAATATGTTCCCAGAAAAGTATTTATAAGGGTTTATTGCCTACAAAAGTAAGGCAATTGTGGTAGAGATAACGAATCTTACTAGAAAAATACTGAATTCCCTGAAAAACACTCGAGCGTACACACAACAAAAATGTAAAGATTCCCCTATTCGACAGCCCGATGATCAGGAAAATCTGCACGCATGACGTGGTAAAGATATCAAATTTTACCAGAAAAATACTGGATTCCCTGAATAACCCTCGAGCGTATACACAACAAAAATGTAAAGATTCCCCTATTTGACAGTCTGATGATTAGGCATATCTGCACACGTGACGTAGAAGGTTGCAACCGAACATTGAGTGCTTTGTGTACATGTTGATAAACTTTATGAAGAGTTAGATGTACAACATTTTCTGAGATAAAAATCTCGGAAAAAGACGCCGGCAGTGGATAATCTGAGAATTTTATTAGGATTTGATATTTGTAATAAATAGTCAGCAATTACAGACAACATCGGTACTGAGACAAGTAATGCATTCACTTACTACTGGCTTTAAGATTAAGATGAATATGTGACTATGAATGTAAATTTTACTGATTTCTAAGTGACCTACATAGATGACCATTCCATTTTTAAAAAAAAATAAAATGACATGCTACAGTGTATTCTATATGGTTATATAATGAGTAAATACATGTACCTGTATGTAATTTATAAAATACAACACATCATACATCTACTACTACCTAGTCCAATATCATATAATGAATTCTCTTACCTTGTGTAAAACTGTTGTTTCATGATATTTTTGTTTGTTGACTTGAGTGTTTCCACATGGCTGTAAGAGATTAAAACAATTATTTCACTAGTCCAAAATGTTGATATTTTTAATTGATGTTCTTTAAAACATTAAAGTAAAAGGTAAACAGGAATTCAAGTATCTTTATAATATGTACTACCACCACAGGATTAGCTATTGTATTTTTTGGCTTGTCAGTTTGGCTCAGTTCCTTGATAACAATAATAATAATTAATTTACATAGCAGCAACAATTCAACTCGACAAGCTGCTCTCGGACGGGCGCTTTACATAAATACCACAAATATCTAAAATTACAACAATCCAACACATTAATTAAAAAAAAACTGACATAAACAGAGAACATTTTATTTAGTACACAAGTCACAATGTGCATGGTAAAAGTCTGACACAAACGGGGTTGGATGACCATGGTTATCATGTGCATGCTGTATCATAAAGGCTGTCATTGAGTCAACTGGCGTGGTTTCGAATCCCTCTCTCTCTCTCCAATCTGATTAAAACACAGATCCAATTTCGTTTCGTTTTTTATAGTTCAAAATTTCGTTTTTACTTGTCTTCACTACTCTTGGATCTGGAAGACTTGTTATTTAACTAGTGTTCTGCCTGAAATGAGGGGTCAGCCAATCAAATGGTCTGTGGAATCGACCGTTTGACCTTTTCATGCGTGGAACTGTGGGTAGATATTACCAGCCAATGACGTCTATACTAACACCAGCGGATAGAAATCAAAACAAAAGTAGATTTTAAAACGCATGGCGGTCGCTAATTGGTTAATCGAATGACTGACGTTATCGAGTCAAATGTCCCGTGCTTGATTCCTGACGTCATAGAACGTGAGCTCCCACTATAACTTGTTAGATCTACATGAGTGTAGGCCATCGAAAGTATAAAAAAACGAAACGAAATATAGATCTATATTTTAATTAGATTGCTCTCTCTCTGACACAAACACGGCTGGAACAACCATCAGACGAACGTGAAAATGTGATCAGTTAGGTCTACTTTTATTCCTGTTCTATAACCGCCAAGAAATGATTTATAATTTATGTTGCTTTAGGAACTGTCTCTGATGCGGATGATGTCAATTGACAGTTCCTATCCGGCCCCATGGGCCATATAGCTGCAATATGAATATACAGTAAAATACTGATATTCCAACCTTCTGTATTCAGGCTGTTTTAGAACTCAACCTTCTATTTTTCACCATTTTTTATTTTCTGCCAAAAGGTATCATTTCTTACTACATGTATATCTGACACAAATCTATAACAATTAATACCCATTTTCAAATAGAATTTAGCAATGAGGTAAACATGCAGTTTGCGCATGTTGGAGTCTCACAATGGCTGATCAGCTCAAAACGTATTTTGTGTACCTTTTTAATTGCAGAATTCTACAGTAGTGTTGAATCATTATAAATGTGTGTCAGCTGAGGAAAATTTGATTCCTTTGGCGAATGAAGTAGAATCAATGTGAACCAGTGGCTGAGAGGCAGGATACGTCCACATTTTCGAGAGATGGATAGAGAACTAGCTAAAAAAAAGTGATTTTTCCTACAATCAAGGGCCATAATTCATGAAGTTACAACTCAATATTGAAAGGAAACAAGATCTTTGGGTTATAAACATGCATTTCAAGTTTCATCAAAATCAGATTGAAATTGTGACCTCTACAGGGTCCACAACCTTACCATATTTTTACACTATTTGCATACAAGCGGCAGCCATTTTGTTCGGCGGTTTTGGTTTGATTTTCAGGAAATTCGAACTACCTTCATTACGGTGTAACGGTGATATAATCAAACGTTAATTGCGACCTCCAGAAGGACCACAAGCTAAAATAGGCGATTTTGCGTACAATCAGCGGCCATAATTCAGAAAAATTAAGATCTATGCTCATATATCGAATGGAACCAAGATCTTGGGGTTATAAAAATGCTTCAAGTTTCAACAAAATCAGATTAAAATTGTGACCTCTACTGGGTCCACAATACCATATTTTTACACTATTCGCAGCCATTTTGTCTGGTAATTTTGGTCCGATTTTCACAAAACTTGAATTCAACCTTCATTACGGTATAACGGTGATATAATCAAACAGGTTTTTTTAAACCGGAAAATAATTGTGACCTCCAGAGGTACCACAAGCTTAAACAAGCCAACGGTGAGGCTGATGTCCCCCGCCGAAATCCCAAATCAAATAGATGACACGTATTAATTAATCGCACAATTATTTTTTACAAATGTATCGAACAATCAAACTGTACACGAAGTGTCATCCAATAGTGTTTTATAAAAAAAATGCTAAAACCGACGAGAAAAATGAAAATGTACCCTAATTAGGGGGACCCTAAAGGCAGACAAAAGGGCTCCCAGGCTTGACTAAAGGGCCCCTCTGGCCAAGGGAAAGGACCCTCGTGTCCGAGTCAATCGTTTCTATACACTGTTACTGTCGAATCCATTACTGAATGAGAATGCAGTCATTGTATTGGCATAAAAATCATCAATCAAGATGAACCAAAGTTATCTTGTCCCAAAGTATCAACCAATCAAATTGCTTATCTCTGCCTACCCTAAGCAGAAAATGCTCATCTTCGAACTCCATCAAGGCATTGATCTAATAAGCATACACACCAATTTTGAACATTTTAACTCAATTAGGAGAGTTATTGTGTTCTAAAGTCTCGGCAAATCAAATTGCTTATCGCTCTGCTTACACTGAGCAGAAAATGCTCATTATCAATCTTAGTCAAGGCATTACTGTAATGAAAATAAACACCAAGTTTCATCACTCTCACTTAATTAGAACTAAAGTTATCGTTTCCCAAAGCATCAACCAATCAAATTGCTTATTTCTGCTTACCCTAAGCGGAAAATGCTCATCTTCGAACTCCATCAAGGCATTGACCTAATAAGCATATACACCAAGTTTGAACATTTTAACTCAATTAGTTATTGTGTTCCAAAGTCTCCACCAATCAAATTGCGTATCGTTCTGCTTACCCTGAGCAGAAAATGCTCATAATCGAACTTAGTCAAGGTATTACTGTAATGAAACTATACACCAAGTTTCATCACTCTCACTTAATTAGAACTAAAGTTATCGTGTCCCAAAGCATCAACAAATCAAATTGCTTATCTCTTTTTACCCTAAACGGAAAATGCTCATCTTCGAACTCCATCAAGGCATTGACCTAATAAACACATACATCAAGTTTGAACATTCTAGCTCAATTAGGAAGAGAGTTATTGTGTCCCAAAAAGTGTGACAGACAGACGGACAGACAGACGGACGAACCCATTTTAATAGTCCCCCAACTTTCTTCGAAAGGCGGGGGACAATAAGGCGATATTTCAAATAATCAGGGGTCATAATTCAAGAACTAGAAGTTATGATCTGATGGGCGCAAATATCAAAAGCAACCAAGATTTTTGGGTTATAAATGATGCATGTCATGTTTCATCAAAATCGGCTCAAAATTGTGACCTGTATTTGGTCCACGTAGGCTACAAGCTAAAAAAAATGATTTGTAGGGTAATCAGTGGCCATAATCCATGAAGTTTCCATCCGATACATGCCAATATCAAATGCAGTCAAGATCTTACGGGAATAAACCTATATTTCAAGTTTCGTCTAAGAATTGTAACATGTAGGGAGTCCACAAACAATTGTGGACGGGTGGATATGTCCCGACGAACAGGGGCAACGGCATAATATAAATTATAATACATCCACATGAAATAGTATGTAAGCATTCCAAAATAGCGTTATATTTATTACAGCTATTATATTAGCCCCAGGAACTCTCAGTAGACATTGTCCGTTCAGAGACAGTTCCCTAAGGAACTATCTTATGGTTCTTAGCACCACTTTTGGGTTTGGCTTACCGTATCTACATGAAATCAATAGGGTTTATTATTATTAACGTCCTGTACTGTTCTGCACCAATTGGGCCATTGAAGCACAATGTGCTATGTGGGAAATTTTGCCCAAGCAGTGGCACTATGGCCTACAGTTTTATCAATCCAACTGCCAAGGGATCTTTTATGCGCTCGCCACTGAGTGAGTGACTGACTGGAGTTTGATCGATTTTCCTCTGAAAAACTGTAACTGTAAATGGTGCCATTATTTCAAATTTCTATTATTTGCAAAACGATCGTTAGAAAATAATTGTGGAATCTCTTGCTGTCTTGGGACATCACTTACTGCAATTAACGACCGAAAATTTCCTAAAATTGTTCGACCGACACAAGGTCGAAACAGTGAAGTCGTCGCCATGCTGAATTCTGAAGGCGAATTATGACGTCATGAAAGGGGTTTTCCGAACTCAAATAAACAAAGAGAGACAACTCCATTTATTAAGCGCACTTAATAGGAGAGAATAGACGCACAATAAATCGCGGAAACCTAGATAATGACAGTTATATATAATTACTACCGTATTTCATTTGCTGATAGTTATCAGACTGTTGAATAAAGAAAAGGATGACAAAATTTATCTGATTTTTTAAAAATTCTATTTTCAATTTATACATACAGTTAACCAGTAAACCCATTTTTTTACCACTTATTTTGATTCAAATAATAGATCAATCAAGATTTTTTGCTTTCACCCAAAGTGGGAAAACAGCCTACAGTATGCAACGAGTTGTAAAATTTATGCTTGAATACAATTACATAAAAAAGGTTTATGTATGTCCAGTGATAATTTGTTATTGATGATATGAGATTTTGTGGTATAAAATAAACAATATAACAAACATTTTTCATAATAAAATAAAATACTAACATATGTCCAGATATAAGTTGTAAATGTATGTGACCCCACCTTGAATTAGTACCTTGATAATGATTAAGCACATTGTGTATGTTTCATATTTCTGCTTTGAAAATAATATGATGTATTCGGCATCTAAAAAATGTCATGCAATTTTCAATTCAATACTCACATAAAATCTAGCAAAGTTTATATTCCATTGAAAATCAATTCAATTTTGAAATTCTCTACTGTAATTAAATGGTTTTGGCAATATGTATTTGCAAATGTTTAATGTGTACATGAAAAATTTGCTTTTGCAATAAGAATTTACTTTCAAAATCATGTTATGCACCTTAAATTGATCCCATTGAAGCACATTGTTTGTTCAGATTAGATGGTACCGTATGCAAAATTTAGGCAGATTTACCAGATTTATCAAACAAGTACAAATTTATGCAGGCTTAGGTATGTTAATTTGCTTTATTCTGAATATGATGTTATATATGATGAACTCTTTTTATAATTTTTCAAAATAACTAAGTCTCGAATTAGATGGAACATTATTTTTGTTATATAGAAACACATAAAATATTGAACAGTTATAAAAAATCTATTACCACATTTTGTGTATAAAACATTTAAGATTATGAGCAACAGTATACACAATAGATTACATATTAAGTAAAGTTTGACAGGGATGAATAAAGTGGGAGCATGATTCAAGCCATCTGCATTCAAAAGATACAAGATATTATTCTAATGAGGTTCACCATAACTGTCAACATCAGTAATGTTGCAGATAAATATCAATACAGTGGTATTTCAAATAGTTATTACTCATAACTACTCAGAATTATTCTTGCATATTGTTGTCTCATAATTCACAGCAATATATACTATCAATACAGACATTGAAGTGAAATTTGTTAATCCTTTCATAATTCCCAGTGTTATGTCTAGAATACAACTCCCACTTTAAAGGTACTTTAAATAAAATACAGTTAAATTACCTATTGGCTACGTGAAATTAATACATAAAATCAATTGAAATCTCTGGTCACCATGACCATATCAAGAAATTTATGCGTCCTAAAATTAAATCTGAACATGTTAACATATATGTGAATTAAATTAATACAACACCTCTGTATCATAATTTTTGTCACATGAACATGATGGTTATATGTCTAAGTGGTCTAACATGTACAGTAGATATACCAAGACATGTTATTTTACTGCAAATAGCTCAACCATGTGGGTTTTTTGCAGACAAAACAATTGAAAGAGTATACAAATTGTGTCCTGAATTGACCTCTCTCTCTCTCTCTTTAAATTTAACATTGTCATACGAGTGACATTTCTTGCTTTACAGGGATGATGGAATAATCACAATTTTTGGACATGGGGCAATATTGAACAATTGACAGTTACACTACTTTTATACACAATATACAAATTTTTCCAAATTCTAAAGTTACATCATCATTCCTCCTTTATTCTGTGATTCAGACATAGATTTAGCTATTGTTCGTTTCATTTCGTCATCACCTTCCTCATACATCTTCTTCAGTAAATTCATCATACCAGCTTGTGGATCTTCCATATCTTTATCATCAGGATTAGGCCTAAAAGCAAATCAAATTTTTTAATGATTTTCAGAAACAACGAATATACAACATACACCAACCAGCTTTCAAATCTTTGGGGCTAGAGACAGTATCTGCATGTAAGATTGATGGAAATCAGTATTCGAGAGAATTGTGTTGTGTGTAATTCCAGTTCAATTACCAGATGTCATTTAAACAATTTCCTGATGACTAGTTCCACAAGAGAGTGTGTCAGGAAACTTTGGGTGGACTTGGGTGATTAAAGACCTTGAGTTTTTATCACAGATTTTGAGTTTAATTCTTGTTCCTGTCCACTGGACCAGGAGATGCATACAGGGGAGCTGAAAACTCATTTAATGAGTATTCAATTCTGACATATTGCTATCTATAAAGTAAAGACTTACTTTGCACTCTCTGCTTTTTTCTTTTCGCTGGCAGTTACATGGGACCAGGTTTTTCCTTCATTTTTCTTCTTCAACATGACTAGAACCATGTCCGACTTAATCTAAAATAAAACAGACACACTTTCACTTTCAGACGGATGTAGACATGAGTACATATTAAAATCAATATGAACCATGGCAGCATACATGTACCTCAGTCACAGTCGTCAAGAAATACATGTAAGGGCACTGGGTTTCATTTCGCCAAATGTTTTCATGTAAACCAACCACTTTACTACTCTAATCATTTAAGTGTACACAGCTTTATATATGCTTCCACTTCATGAAATGCGCCCATAGACTCTTTACTAGGATTTACTGGGTTATAAGAAGCAAACCACTATCTATTAATGACACCTTACATAAAATATGTTGTAAACAAAAACAAACCTTATGGTAGCTTTTTGAAGCATCGATTTGGTCACATAAATTGTTAATTTGTACTTCATAATTCTTGTTATTGAGGCCGTCAACACTCAGATACATGGATCTGAAATACAGACAAAAAAAGAAATATTATTTATTGAAAAGATTTACAACACACTAAAACATGATTATGAGTAACAACCCATTAAGACATTATCAAGAATTAAAATCTGTGTGGCAATCGAATATTAAGTTTAGCCTCTAGAGCATCCAAAAGTTTTTCAAAGTGATCAAGGGGCATAACTCTAGCAGTAATTATCGGGAATCGTTAAAAGCAATTAAAAATAATTTGGATTGGTTCGTTGATAAAGCTTTTAATGGAGCTTTCGGAAAGGGCAGAAACTTGATGGCCATTTACTCACAAGATGCAAGATGATTATAAAACGGTGCAATGCCAACACTGTAGTTTTCGATAAAGAAATATTTCAAAATATCATACATTTTCTCATTGACAATGCCATATTTGAGGTTTGGGATCAGTTAATACAACAAACTATTGGTTTACCAATGGGAACTGACCCTGCCCCATTTATGGCAAATGCACATTTATATAAATACAAATTCAACTTTCAAGATCATAAAAGAAAAACAGATTACAAGGTAGCTAAAAGTCTAAATTATACCTTCTGTTACACTAATGACATAACACCAATCAATGATAATGGTAATTTCAATAAATATAAAGATGAAATATATCCTCCTGAACTTATATTTAATAAGGAAAATTCAGGCACTATAAATGCATCTGTTCTTGACCTGGACATCAATATAATTAACGATAAATTTACCCATCAGCTTACAGTAACATACCAGATACTACACTATATAATGTTTTCTATTCACAGGCATTACGATTTTTAAAAATATGCAACAATAAAGAACT
This sequence comes from Patella caerulea, assembly GCA_036850965.1. Lineage (NCBI taxonomy): Eukaryota > Metazoa > Mollusca > Gastropoda > Patellidae > Patella > Patella caerulea. Next base: position 37,889,216 of record JAZGQO010000001.1, on the reverse strand, counting down.
ATTTCTTTCCCGCATAAAAACTCTTAATTTTAAGTGCACGGTCAAAGGCAGAACACAATTACGCATTTTTTAAGAAATTTCAAAACTTCCATTGCTTCAACATAATAAGTTTGACATTTCTTATAAATTTATTACTGACTTCATATTGGATAATGATTCTATATAAATTTCATTTAAATTTCTTCTATGGATGTCTAGTCCTGTCAGAATTATCGCCCTTATTATTATGCCTTTATAAATACACTAATAGCCTACAATTTCTTCAGCATTCTTGTTTTGCATTTCTTACGTGGGGTATTATATAATATTTATGCTATGGTTTGTACAATTACATGGTCTCAAAAACTAATAGTTCTTTAGTTTTTAATATTATTTCATCTGGATTATCGACCTTTTTTAATCGGTAAATTGCACCTTCTAAGCCACAACGTCATAACAGCTATAACGACAGATTCATGTCACGCCATTCAGTCAGCAGACGACTGTCTCCCTAGACGGTCTACATTCCTTTGCTTCGATGTATTCAGTTCTGTTTGTTTCTGTGACAGTTGTAATGTGTGTCCTAAATGAATTCAATATTGTTCAATCCTCTTCTTTATTGATTTAGTGCATTTAATTTTTTGAACTAGGCCTACTTCTCTGATACATTTAACGGTGTGGTTATTTGTATAGCGGAATTTATACAACAATAGGCTAGCATTTGTTAATTCTTGCAACATATGACAGATCATGACTCGTGCTGACATTAGATAATTAATTCTTTGGGTTGTATTCCAGATTCTTTTCAAATATGAGTGAAGTCTGTGTCACCACAGGCCCGGGACAGTACAGCGCAGTGGATGCTTACGGCTAGCCCCCGGATCCATTCACTCTTTTTGAATTGTTTATGTTTGTGGTCTCTGAGTGTGATGTCTTGTCCATATATTTGTTTTAGTGTAGAATTGTGTGTGGTGCAGTCCCCCTGCACTTACTATTAGTCTCAGGAACTTAACTTAAGCTACTGGAGTGACCATAAATTTTTCAAAATCCTCAAGGGCCATAACCCTGATAGTAAATATCAGAAATCATGGAAAAGGGCTTCTTAGTGTCATAACCTTAATCAAATATTAACTTTACCTTTTAAAGCATCTCCAAATGAGAAAAACTAAACTTGTAAATATTCAAACAGCTTTCAAAATAAATCAAATTTGAATAAAAATGAAAAAGATTGAATGTAAATCGGTATAAAAACATTCATATTGCATTATTATATGCATTGCTACCCATTTGTGTCAATTATTAGAGATTTAGCTCCTTTAAAGATGCAGTGAGGTAGAAGGCTAAAACATTAAATTGAAGAAATTTAAAGGCTGATAACTATGCTTTAGTTACATGTATTGTTTATTCTGAAATGGTAGGTTTTAATAAAAGAGATTAATAGAAATTATGAATTTTCCAGGACACCAAATTTAATCACTTACTTGTCAGTAAATTCTGATTTAATGTTATCCTTATCTAATGACTGCACATTATTGAATGTTATATAGAGCTTCATAAACTTGTCTGACTCATCCCATCCTGCAAAAACAGATTATTGTATATATTTAATAACTTAAAAATGTTTATCCCTATTCACTAATTCCCTTGTTTTGAGCTTCACTTTCATGGAAACTCCCCATTCTACTAATTGAATAGATCTAAATCATTTTCCTTAAAGTAGAGTGTCATGATCAGTATAATGTTTGGAAAATGCCTATATATATTCTTTACCATGTGTTTTGGGTTGCCTCCCTTGTAAGGTTGCATCACTGCAGGTTTGGGGCCAGTTGCTCAAAGCTCTGTTAACTTTTAACGATCCGTTAAGATGGAGTTAACCGATCATTAACTTAAACAAAAAGAAAGGTTGTTAGTGAAAGCCCTGTTAACTTTAACGTGTTGTTAACTTGCTGGGCTCGTGGGCTGTATCATAAAGTCATACATGTACATTGTCATGTAGATTACCTGTGTAATTTTCTATAGAAAATTCTAGAGGGATAGGGCTATTGGAGGGCAATTCCATTTTCTATGGGGGTCTGTTGAAAATATTGGCCCCAAATATTCTGTTGTGCAAATCCCATATTTTTTCCTACAGGTTTATGCTAAAATTTCTAAAGGAAAAAATAAAGTAGTAGTAAATTATCCTTAAGACCTTTTGTCTTTCACCAAGTTTTGTGAACAAACTGCACAGTTAGTTCTCCAACTGCTTCAGTTTCTTATTAATACAAACTTCTATGAAGTTGTAATACATGTACATTGAATTTAAAAATTTAAAATTCCAGCAATGAACAGTCTTCTCTTTGATGAACTTCAATCAATCTGTTAGCTAACGATAATGAAATTGACTTTCCAGCAACAGAAATTTAACGGACCATTAACAAAGTAACGATCCATTGAGTTTAACGGATCATTAAAATAACTTGAGCAATCGAACCTTGGGCTGTTCAGTACAGTAAATGCTAATGCTCACCCCTTGGATCCAATCACATATACATATATGCAGGGAATCGAAATTACACATGACTCAATGACAGAGTTTATGACCTAAAGCATGCTCGTTTAGCCATTTGGTCACCCAACCCTCCATGCCAAAGTAGTGTAAAGCATGGAGTATGATGTTTAACTCACTCCATGTCCATGAGTTTATATGACACCATGGTATCAAAGGTTCTGTGTTCAAAGCAATACAAACAATTTGATTAGATAGGTTATAACACATTTACATGTACTTAAATGATGCAAGATCAAATATTGCAGTCAGGTCAACATACCATATTTTGTAATTTTTTCTCTGTAAAGTCTTGGTTTAGAATCTGTTGCAACAGTTATCGGCTTAGCTTCTAATAAGGAGGCTTCAGTTTTAGTCTTTATCTCTGTTTCAAGTTTTCTTATTTCAACTGATAAAACATTCTTAACCTTTTGCCGTGTTGCCTCATTGTTGAATTTCTCCAATTCCTGAAGATCTTTTCTTAACTGAAAAACATAAAATTTAAATTCAAACTAAATTTGTAGTTCTATTAAAGATCCTTAATACCATAGAAATATTTCTATGCTTAATACAATATATCTAAAACATTATATTTTACAAGAACAAAAACCACTAGACCTGCATGCAGGAATGACGGGTTTCACTGGTGCCACGTCACCCTTTAACATGTCACTTCCGGTGCCACGTTACCTTTGAACATATGCCACTTCCGATACCAATGAAACCATTAAACAGTTTTCCCCATAAGCATTGCACACTTCAAATAAATTGGACGCAGAATCAACCAAATCCAGCAATATCAATTCATTTTATACTTTTGTTACTTGTAAGTGATCCTGACAAAAAAATTACTTCCGGTGATAATGAAAATGTTCAATTAGTTTTATGAAATCCGAATTGCCTTTTGATATCATATAGTGAAAATGTTATGTAAATAGAATAATAATTGCCACTTTTATAGACCATAAACCTTGAAAAGTGACTTGTAGACAATCGCCTATTTCTCTGCAACCGCACAAGTTAGAAACCATTTTGTGGTATCTGTATGATCGTATGGGTTCAATCTATTTGTTGATTGGAATCAAATATCATAATTTTGAAAACATTACAAATCAGACTCATTTGAATAAAATATCTGTTTTGAAGGCTAAAAATTCAGTTTTTGTCAAAATGGCATCACTTCCGGTGATACCAAAAAATTTAAATTAGTTCTATGAAATCGTAAATGGCATAAGACATTATATGGTGAACATTTTATGAAAATCGAATAATAACTGATTCTTTTAGAGCCAAAATAAAGTAAAAAGTGACTTGTGGAAAATCGTCGATTTCTCTACAACCGTACAAGTTAGAAACCATTTTGTGGTATCTATATGATCGGATGGGTTCATTCTATTTGTTGATGGGAACCAAATTTCATAATTCTAAAAATATTACAAATAATACTCATTTGAATAAAAAATGTATTTTTAAGGCTAAAAATCCAGTTATTGCCTAAATGACGTCACTTCCGGTAACAGTGAAAGTGTTAAAATGGTTTGGAATAGTCGACTGTGGAAATAGGCAACAGACAGTGAAAAAAAATTGAAAATCGAATAATAATTGATTCTTTTACAGCCAAAATAACGTGACAAGAGACTCATGCAAAATTGCCCATTTCTCGGCAACTGCTCATATTACAAACTAAATTTCACATACATTCTCTTTGTATGGATTATTGCTACAAGTTTATGAAAGTATCGAAGAAATATTTTAATATATGAAGACACTGGATGGGTTGTAAATAGCTTATTTTTACCCCTATTTTTACCTTTTAATCGAAATGGCCCGAAAACAAAATCGAAATTAAAAAAACTGAGTCCGAGATTTTGTGCACCTTTACAGGGCGCATCTTTTGAGTAAGATCAGATTTGTAGAAAATAGTATTTGCTTTCAAAAAGTGGTACCGAACTGTCAATATTGCAGTTTTTGCTGAATTTACGTCACTTCCGGTGCCTTCAGTATACTTTACCGGTAACAAAAAAAATGACATTTTGAACCACGGAACATATGAACATGGTTTTATACAAATCCAACAATAAATAATTAATGTAGGACTGAAAAACTGAATTAGCCAATAGCGGCCACGGAAAATTACGGAAACAAAAAATGTTGACATTTTTGCTCAAATCAGATGACTCTTTAACCTTGGTTAAAATGTCATATATAAATATTAATAAGTAAAAAAGTTTTTTGTAAAAATTTAAATTTTCAAAATTTGGCGCCTAATATCTTCCAAGATTCGTCGAAAATCAAAAATCAGAAGTAACATAGCTATGTCCCCTGTTTCTGGCTATGTCAAAAAGCATCATATGCTAAAATACAATGATTATTGTTAATATTACGGCAATATTTCAAAAAACGACATTTTCGGTGATTTCGGACGTTTCGCAATGTCGCAGAATGCCGGGAATAGCTTTAATCTCTAAGTCACACCCACTTTCCCAGTAAAACTGAAGACATTGTATCGATCCGACAAGTAGTTGCTGAGATATAAGCAAATTGGAAAAAAAAAAATAATAATAATAAGAAGAATAATAATAAGAATAATTTTAACAAAAACAATAGTGTTTCACACAAGCTACGCAGTGTGAAACCCTAATAAAGAAAGATAACAATGCAGGAATCGTTATGAAATATGAATGACACAACCCTCTTTAAACAACAACTGGATGATGATTTAGCATGGTTAGGTCAGATACTAGTCTCTGAGGAATCCCTATTGGTAATAAAGTCACTACAAATTAATTATGCAGTTTCATAAAGGCTGATGTAAGTTTTTTCTAAACTTATTATTTCATAAATACATCATGAATGATTGTGACATCATGTTGCATCACTTCATTCATGCTTTGGTAATATGGAAGACCAAATGGGACAATATTCATGATTCTTGTTTCTACATTCCAGTATGAACATTTTAGACACGAACACAACATTCTAAACTAATGATTCTTGTTTCTACATTCTTATGTCAACATTTCATGCACAAAATCAACATTTTAAACAAAAAATAGGTTGCCAGGCAACGAAACATACGCCCACACAGCAGCCAAATCGTCCGGGCAGTCAACAAGAGTTGTCGCATATTAAGGAATTATCAGAAAATCATTAGAATTTGTTTGGTTTTTATAATCAAACGTTTTTTTTTAAATCAGATAATAATTGTGACCTCCACAACCTTTATATAACATATTTTCACACTATTCGCATACAAACGGCGGCCATTTTGTCCGTCAATTTTGGTCCGATTTTCATGAAATTCGAACTCAACCTTCATAACCATGGAACGGTGATGTAATCAAACGTTTTTTTTAAATCCGATAACAATTTTGACCTCCAGAGGGACCACAAGCTAAAAAGGGCAATTTTTCGGACAATCAGGGGCCATAATTCAGGAAGTTACGATCCGATGGGTGCAAATATCGAAAGGAACCAAGATCTTTGGGTTATAAACATACATGTCAAGTTTCATCAAAATTGGTTCAAAACTGTGACCTCTATAAGGTCCACAACATTGATATAACATATTTTCACACTATTCGCTCACAAACGGCGGCCATTTTGTCCGTCAATTTTGGTCCGATTTTCATGAAATTCAAACTCAACCTTCATAACCATGGAACGGTGATGTAATCAAACGTTTTTTTAAATCCGATAACAATTTTGACCTCCAGAGGGACCACAAGCTAAAAAGGGCAATTTTTCGGACAATCAGGGGCCATAATTCAGGAAGTTACGATCCGATGGGCGCAAATATCGAAAGGAACCAAGATCTTTGGGTTATAAACATACATGTCAAGTTTCATCAAAATTGGTTCAAAACTGTGACCTCTATAAGGTCCACAACATTGATATAACATATTTTCACACTATTCGCTTACAAACGGCGGCCATTTTGTCCGTCAATTTTGGTCCGATTTTCACGAAATTCGAACTCAATCTTCATAACCATGGAACGGTGATATAATCAAACGTTTTTTTAAATCCGATAACAATTTTGAACTCCAGAGGGACCACAAGCTAAAAAGGGCAATTTTTCAGACAATCAGGGGCCATAATTCAGGAAGTTACGATCCGATGGGCGCAAATATCGAAAGGAACCAAGATCTTTGGGTTATAAACATACATGTCAAGTTTCATCAAAATCGGTTCAAAATTGTGACCTCTATAAGGTCCACAACCTTGATATAACATATTTTCACACTATTCGCATACAAACGGTGGCCATTTTGTCCGTCAATTTTGGTCCGATTTTCACGAAATTTGAACTCAACCTTCATAACCATGCAACGGTGATATAATCAAACGGTTTTTTTAATCGGATAACAATTGTGACCTCCAGAGGGACCACAAGTAAAAAAGGGCGATTTTTCGGACAATCAGGGGACATAATTCAGGAAGTTACGATCCGATGGGCGCAAATATCGAAAGGAACCAAGATCTTTGGGTTATAATCATACATGTCAAGTTTCATCCAAATCGGTTCAAAATTGTGACCTCTACGCTGTTCACAAGCTAAAAGATAGGCTGGCACTGCCAGGCAGGATACGCCCACATTTTTGAGAGATGGATAGAGAACAAGCAATACCGAAAGTGATTTTTCCTTCATCATTAAGTCCTGTATTTCATACTGTATTGGGAGCAGCCATTTTGTTGGTCAGTTCCAGTCTGATATTCATGAAATTTGAAGCCGACAATGATTATGGTGTGACGGTACACAACCTAGAAATGTTACTTTTCGTCAAAATCGGATAAGAAGAGTCCACAACCATGATATACCATATTTTTACAATATTCGCGTACAAACGGTGACCATTTCGTCCGGCAATTTTGGTACGATTTTCACGAAATTCAAACTCAACCTTCCTTACGGTGCAACAGTAATATAATCAGAGTTTTTTTTTAAATCAGATAATAATTGTTCGAGAGATAGACAGAGAACAAGCAATACTGAAAGTGATTTTTCCTAGAATCAAAGGCCATAATTCATTAAGTTACAATTTGATATGCGCAAATATCGAAAAGAATAAAGATCTTTAGGTTATAAACAAGCATTTCAGGTTTCATCAAAATCGAATTAAAATTGTCACCTCTACAGGGTCCACAACTTTGACATACCATATTTTTACACTGTTCGCGTACAAACGGCGGCCATTTTTTCTGGCAATTATGGTCCAATTTTCTCGAAATTCGAACTCACCCTTTCGTAGGGTGTAACGGTGATAGAGTCAAACGTTTTTTCAAATCGGATAATAATTGTGACCTCCAGAGGGACCATCGGACAATCAGGGGCCATAATTCAGGAAGTTACGATCCGATATGCGCAAATAACGAAAGGAACCAAGATCTTTAGGTTATAACCATGCATTTCAAGTTTCATCAAAATCGAATTAAAATTGTGACCTCTACAGGGTCCACAACCATGATATACAATTTTTGAACAGTATTCGCGTACAAACGGCGGCCATTTTGTATGGCAATTTTGGTCCGATTTTCCCGAAATTCGAACTCAACCTTCCTTACGGTGTAACGGTAATATAATCAACCGTTTTATTAAATCGGATAATAATAGGGACCACAAGCTAAAATAAGGCGATTTTGCCTATAATCAGGGGCCATAATTCAGGAAGTTACGTTCCGATATGCGCAAATATCGAAAGGAACCAAGATCTTTGGGTTATAACCAAGAATTTCAAGTTTCATCAAAATCAAATAAAAAATGTGACTTCTACAGGGTCCACAACCTTGATATACCATTTTTTAACAGTATTCGCGTACAAACGGCGGCCATTTTGTATGGCAATTTTCGTCCGATTTTCCCGAAATTCGAACTCAACCTTCCTAAGGGTGCAACAGTGATATAATCAAACGGTTTTTTAAATCGGATAATAATTGTGACCTCCAGAGGGACCACAAGCTAAAAAGGGTGATTTTTCGGACAATCAGGGGCCATAATTCAGGAAATTACAAATATCGAAAGGAACCAAGATCTTTGGGTTATAAACATGCATGTCAAGTTTCATCAAAATCGGTTCAAAATTGTGACCTCTATAGGGTCCACAAGCTAAAGATAGGCTGGCACTGCCAGGCAGGATACGCCCACATTTTCGAGAGATGGATAGAGAACAAACAATACCGAAAGTGATTTTTCCTACATCATTAAGTCCTGTATTTCATACTGTATTGGGAGCAGCCATTTTGTTGGTCAGTTCCAGTCTGATATTCATGAAATTCGAAGTCGACAATGATTATGGTGTGACGGTACACAACCTAGAAATGTGACTTTTCGTCAAAATCGGATAAGAATTGTGACCTGTACAGAGTCAACAACCATGATATACCATATCTTTACACTATTCGCGTACAAACGGCGACCATTTCGTCCGGCAATTTTGGTACCATTTTCACGAAATTCGAATAATTCAGGAAGTTACGATCCGATATGCGCAAATACCGAAAGGAACCAAGATCTTTGGGTTATAACCATGCATTTCAAGTTTCATCAAAATCGAATTAAAATTGTGACCTTTACAGGGTCCACAACCTTGATATACCATTTTTTAACAGTATTCACGTACAAACGGTGGCCATTTTGTATGGCAATTTTGGTCTGATTTTCCCGAAATTCGAACTCAACCTTCCTTACGGTGTAACGGTAATATAATCAAACGTTTTTTTAAATCGGATAATAATTGTGACCTCCAAGCTAAAAAAAAGGCGATTTTGCGTATAATCAGGGGCCATAATTCAGGAAGTTACGATCCGATATGCGCAAATATCGAAAGGAAGCAAGAGCTTTGGGTTATAACCATGAATGTCAAGTTTCATCAAAATCGAATCAAAATTGTGACCTCCACAGGGTCCACAACCTTGATATACCATTTTTTAACAGTATTCGCGTACAAACGGCGGCCATTTTGTATGGCAATTTTCGTCCGATTTTCCCGAAATTCGAACTCAACCTTCCTTAGGGTGTAACGGTGATATAATCAAACGGTTTTTTAAATCGAATAATAATTGTGACCTCCAAGCTAAAAAAAAGGCGATTTTTCGTATAATCAGGGGCCATAATTCAGGAAGTTACGATCCGATATGCGCAAATATCGAATGGAAGCAAGATCTTTGGGTTATAACCATGAATTTCAAGTTTCATCAAAATCGAATCAAAATTGTGACCTCCACAGGGTCCACAACCTTGATATATCATTTTTTAACTGTCTTCGCGTACAAACGGCGGCCATTTTGTATGGCAATTTTCGTCCGATTTTCCCGAAATTTGAACTCAACCTTCCTTAGGGTGTAACGGTGATATAATCAAACGGTTTTTTAAATCGAATAATAATTGTGACCTCCAGAGGGACCACAAGCTAAAAAGGGTGATTTTTCGGACAATCAGGGGCCATAATCCAGGAAATTACATTCCGATAGCCGCAAATATCGAAAGGAACCAAGATCTTTGGGTTACAAACATGCATGTCAAGTTTCATCAAAATCGGTTCAAAATTGTGACCTCTATAGGGTCCACAAGCTAAAAACGTGATTTTTCGTACAATCAGGGGCCATAATCCATGAAGTTTTGATCCGATACATGCCAATATCGAAAGCAGCCGAGATCTTTTGGGGATAAACCTATAATTCAAGTTTCGTCAAAATCGGATAAGAATTGTGACCTGTAGAGAGTCCACAAACAAATTGTGGACGGACGGACGGACGGACGGACGTCCGGACGGACAGGGGCGACGACATAATACGTCCACATGAAAATGTGGGCGTATAAAAACGTGATTTTTCGTACAATCAGGGGCCATAATCCATGAAGTTTTCATCCGATACATGCCAATATCGAAAGCAGCCGAGATCTTTTGGGGATAAACCTATATTTCAAGTTTTGTCAAAATCGGATAAGAATTGTGACCTGTAGAGAGTCCACAAACAAATTGTGGACGGACGGACGGAAGGACGGACAGACGGACGGACGTCCGGACGGACAGGGGCGACGACAATATACGTCCACATAAAAATGTGGGCGTATAAAAACGTGATTTTTCGTACAATCAGGGGCCATAACCCATGAAGTTACAGTCCGATACATGCCAATATCGAAAGGAACCGAGATCTTATGGTGATAAACCTATATTTTAAGTTTAATTGAAATCGGATAAAAATTGTGACCTGTAGACTGTTCACAAAAAAAATGTGGACGTACGGACAGACGGACGGACGGACAGGGGCGACGACAATATACGTCCACATAAAAATGTGGGCGTATAAAAATTGACTTTTTGACAAATTTTAATAAAATTCAATAAAAATTAGTATTGTTCTTTGTAAAAGCCAGTTAGCTTAGCATGCTAGTTATCTTAGGTATCAAACAAATAATTTACATCAAGAATTTTTTCATTTCAGATATTCAGAATTGTTTAATTTAGTAGTGCAGCTCATACTTCGATTATTAAAATGGAAGAGGAAAATTCCCCGACATTTTTACTGAAGGAAGTGATAAAGTTTTTTTTTATTATTCCTATTTTCTTGAGATAATATACTATTCAAAAAAAGTAGGGGATATTTGATTTTTAAGTGTTATTAAAGTCACCTATTGAAACTGACGAAGAAACAAATGACAAAATGAAATGAAGTTCACATTCATCGATTTATTCCAAATGATCGTTAGGCTAAGTAAGGCACAGACTGACCATTATAAGGGTAAAATGATACCCGGGGTCAAACAGCAAAGTTACCACAGCATCACAACAAAGTCAGTAACGGGTAAATCCTCCTCTGTTTGCCAAACAAGCATTGATCCGACGTGGCATACTCCTAATAAAACGTCTAAGGTCATTTTGGTCCAGATTGTCCCATTCCTGTTGCAATGCAGCAGCAAGTTCTTGGACATTGGCAGGACGTTGACGTAACCTCTGTCCAAGCATGTCCCAGACATCCTCGATGGGGGAGAGGTCGGGACTCAGTGCTGGCCAAGGTAATGTGGGGATGTTCTGTTGTTGGAGGTAACCTGTAACGATCCTGGCCCTGTGACATCTTGTGTTGTCATCCTGGAAGATGAAACGGCGGCCATGACGTCGTGCGAACGGCACAACATGGGCTGCCAAGATGTTGTCCCGGTAGTACTGGCCTGTAACACGCCCTGCAACAACATGTAAAGCCGTTCTTCCAGCAACAGTGATGCCTCCCCACACCATAACAGAATCACCCCCAAATCGATCATGTCTGATGACGTTAACGTCTTGAAAGCGCTCGTTTCGACGACGCCACACCCTCCTACATGTACATCTGTCCAAAAAATCAACAGTGAACCTTGACTCATCCGAAAACATCACATTGCTCCAGCGTCGATTATCCCAGTGTTGAAGATCCCTACACCAATGACGTCTTGCCTGAATGTGATGATCTCTCAAACAAAGGATCACGCGAGGACGTCGGGCGCGAAGGTGACCCCTATGCAGTCGATTCCGAATCGTCTGGCCACTCACTCTCGCACCAGTGTCTGTTTGAAAACGGACGCTGATCTGATTTGCTGTGATGACACGATTTCTCAAGGCCAAGGTACCGATAAATCGATCCTGGGCTTGAGTTGTCGCCCTTGGTCGACCTGAGCGTGGTCTGTCCTGTACAGATTGTGCATCACGGTATCTGGAGCATAGCCTGCTTATGACAGACTGAGAAACATTCATCGCCCGCGCCACAACCGCCCGTGTTGTGCCGATCTGTAGCATGCCAAGGGCACGTAACCTTTCACGCATATCAATATTTGTTTTCTGGTCACTAAAACAATTAAACTGATGTTTCCACCCTGGAATTCAAGGTATCACGTCATTTGGGACTCAACACAAACGACATTTGGGACCCAGTTGACGACGTTTGGGACTTCATTGGCATCATTTGGGACTCAACATAAACGACATTTGGGACTCAATATAAACGACATTTGGGACCCGATATAAACGATATTTTGGACCGGAGTTCGACACAAACGTCGACTTTTTTTGTGCATTTCGCTCGGGATTCGCGCTTCTTTGACGCTCCGTATGAATTCCAAATACCGGTAGATATTAAAATAATAATTAGATCATACATTTAATGGTTTCGCTGACCAGTTGTTAGTGAAATTTAAATCTAAGTTGAATATAATCCTCTGATTGCCTGTCAATAGTGTATAAAATAAAAAATCAGTTTAGAACTGGTTTATTGGCATAATGCCAACCGATATGTCACGTATCATTGGAATTCTCCAATGGAGATTCTGTCGGGGAAAACATCCACTGTTTCTCTCTCCGTGTATTCGATGTTCGGGCAGGGAATTATATCCAATGACGATTTAAATTTACCTAACAACTGGTCAGTGAATTCATCAATGTATTTTCCAGTTATTATTTTAATATCTACCTGTACCTGAAATTCACACGGACAGAGCATGGAAGACGCGCAATTCGGAGACGGCCGAGACTATCTTCAATGACCACGTGACTTATTTTAATGTAGCTTTTATGAATGATCAACAGCTTGCTAATTATTCGGATTATGAACAATGTCGTGTGGACGACTTTACCAACGTATTACTTATATCTTGATCGAGTCCCAAACGATGTACACCAAAGTCCCAAACGTCGTATATCAAAGTCCCAAACGTCGTATACCCAAGTCCCAAATGTCGCGGTCAAATTTTTTTGAGTCCCAAATGACGTGAGTCGTGCAAATCTTGAGTTGGACCCCCATGATGATCCCAAGCATCACCTGCATTCCATGCGGTAGCTATTGGTGCGTTTGGGCGTCACATGTAACTGGAAATGTTTCTTCTGTTAGGTTCTATAGTGACTTTTTTCATAGTCATTTGCATATTTTAGTATTATGCCCCCAAAATCAAATATCCCCTACTTTTTTTGAATAGTATATCTCAACAAGAAAGCTATACTTCTACTACTGATATTATAATATAGTATATCATAATGCTCATACGTATCACAATTTGAATTTTTTTTAAATACTCTTTCATGTACATGTAGATCATACCTTACTTTTTATAAGCCTACCTTTTAATTTATTTCTTAGCAGAGTACATTTTGTTTTTATCATTTTGCATATTATCAGACAATTGAAGTGATCATGATACTCATTGTTTCGGGTTATTTTAAGATATTTAAATGTTTTAATTATGTCTATATAACTGTTTTTATTTGAAATTGTAATGATGTTGATCACAAAAATATAGCTGTTATATAAATCATAGTTTAATTGTTAATTTTCATTCCTGAAACAAACCATCTCAAAATGATGTACATAGCAGTTTATAAACAACCAAAGCAATTGGTGTGAAAAAGGCGGCAAATCCACCAAAAGCTTACATGTACAGGTATATTTCTCATTTTGCCACACACTTTCGATGATTTTTAAAAATATCCACAGTATAACCGGTTCATAATTGTTTTTTGACTGTGAATGACCAGTGGTCAATGGTCTCTAGACCAGTAGGTGCCCAATTACATTCATAAAATGTTGTTTCTCTTTGACCTTGACATCAAATGGTCAAAAATTGTGATTTAAGGTTTTGTCATGCAAAAAATAAATAACAGAACAGACTGAGAACACTTTGTTTGTGCATATTCATTCAAAAATAAGCCTCTGTATTAATGTTAAAGTTCTACAATTTAAAAATACAAGAATTTGTCTATTTTCTTTTTTTTTTTGCTGTGATTTGTGCAAAATCAACACGGACCTCAACTTTGAACCTCTGTAACACAAAAAGTATATACCAGAATATTATTGCAACAATTTGGCTTTATCAAGTACATCTAGATCTTTAATTAGTGCAATTTTCATAGACCTATCTTGTATAGTTACTGGGTTGCCATCTTAAAATCGCTATTTCTTCTTTAATTTTCAATATTTTTTCGAAATTTTTTCAGATTATTCATTCTAGATAGTTCACAATTACAGTATCATTGTCATTTTTGAGTCATTGGTTGTATCTGAAAACCTGTTTGCAATGCTATTTATATACATTCATATAAGATTATTTTATGCGTTGCGACCCATTTGGGTAAATTTCTAGGCGCAAAAATTTAGCGATTTAGCTCCTGTAACATTTTATATCAGAACACGGGTTGTGTACCTTATGGTTTTGGGTGCCATTTATTTGTACGACAATGTGGAAGTAATTAGTAAAGAAAGGTTGATTCATAAATGACAAAAAAATAATTTAAATAAAAAACTTCTAGAATGCCGTCCAGTTTGTTGTCCAGTTTGTTGATGTTCACACGTACTTCACTGAATATATAATAATTATTAATAATAACTGATTAGAATTAAATAAGCCATACATATACGGTTATCTTACATCAATAATTATTAAGACTAAATAAATATATGTTATTTATAAAATCAAATGACGCTAAATAACAACTATACCATTATTGAGTGTACCTGTTTCAGTTTCGTTTTCCCATTGTTGATTGGTTTGTGACTTACTAAGAATAAGCCATAAGATAAGCATAAGCTTTGTTCTGAATTGTCTTACAAATTTTGTCAGGCATTTCAAATAAAAATACGCACCTCTTCAACTGCCGACATAGTATCGAAATAAGATGGGAATTAAATATTTAAACTGGAGATATAAAATTTACAGTAGCAGTACTTTTCTTTGAACTACAATAACGTTCTGGTAACAACATGTGCACTCGTCCAGAATTTTCCAATTTTCTTCGCCTTCAAGTTGGGATTTCCCTCTTTCCGGTTGTATCTTCAACAAGATAGGGATCATTACAACAATCGGTGATTGTGAACACAAATAGAACCTGCGATTCTTGTAGTTTTTCGCTTAATGCTTGTAACTAAAGACAGTGTAAATTATGTACTGACTACGATGAAGCCCATTGTTTTAATAGCTCAGTTACTAGCCTAGTACCAATCTGTTTCACGGAGAATACTTACGAATTAACTCTGTAACAGATAGTGTCCAAAGCACGTGCGTTGACTGCAGTCATTGGCTCAACGGCTCGTGCAATGTTTACTTAACACCTAACTGCTTCGGGCAAAATGACGCATTTTACTCATTTAAATACCCATTTACACTTAATAGGAAATATTTTTTAACTTCAATTACTTCAAACTTCGTTATTTATTTTTCTGTTACCTCAAAAAATGTTTGAGAATTTAATATGTCGGAGTAAAAAAGTTAATATGCCGTACTTATTAAGCCTCGTCGATGTCATGCTTATCAGTGATTGTAGCGGCCAAGCGAATATTCACTGCGGGATCAGTTTGGCCTAGTACATGCTACCATATTTCTAGACATCAAAACCTGAAATAAAGGTCGAGATCAGATAAAACTTTAATAAAAGTTGACAGTTCTTACTAATAGGCCTAGTTAAAAACTAGATAATGTAACGGGAATTTGCGGAAAATTTTCAGTCAAATTGATCCACTTTGAACCGAGAATTAGCTTTTGAATTTTAGCGCAAAGGGCGTCAATGAAACGGGTGACGTACCTGTGTGGAACTGTGGGTAGACCCCTAGAAAGGTCAAGGCTGGTTGATTAATCAATGTCTAACGTCATAGCCAGGGTAAAAAGCTGCTCGTTTGACTCCTGACGTTGACTCCCGCTATAACTTGTCAGAGCCAGGGTCAAAAGCTGCTCGTTTGACTCCTGACGTTGACTCCCGCTATAACTTGTCATATCTGCATACGTAGGCCATCAATGTCGAATTAAACTCGAAATTTCGACGTTTTGTCGGACTCCCATTCCCGATAGGCGAAGAGGACCCGCAACTTTAAAAAAGTCTCAGAGTAGCTTATCGGACACCGCTATCGGCGCTATCCACTATCTAGCATAGTAGAAATTTTGTACGCGATTTTCGAAACAACCTGAACCTAGCCCCCTAATTACTACATTTAGTTTTTACGTATTAAAAACTGTTCGTCTAATATATATAAGTTGCATAAAGTTAAAGGTCGCAACTTTGTCATAATAAAAACAATCTAAAACAGGAGGTCCAGCTGACTGATCGACCGATGTTTGGCGTTATCAGTGTGGATAGAAACAACACCGAGGGGGAAAGAATCCGCTTGCTGATGTGGAAAAGCGAAGTTCTCGCGGTAAAAACCACATAACTAACTGGACCCGTGGATAATGCACGTAATAAAAACTGTTCGTCCAAAAGGTTCCACGTACTTCAAAGTTCTTGACTTCGGTGGAGTATATACAGGTCCGCAGCTAGCGGGGGGGGGGGGGGAGAAGGGGGCCTTTGCTTGTTAGGAAAAAATCGGCTCCCTCAATGGGCGCCAAAGGACACAATGACCAACGTCTCCATATTAGTATGGGCGCCACAAAGTCGAGTGACATTGGTTGGGCGCCCTCGAAAAGATTGGCGCACAACCAATGTCAATAAACAATAATTGATAGGGCGCACAAAACGACGCAATCTGTGGGGCGCCTTATCCCGGAGAGACGCACGTGATGATTGGCGGGGCGCCCACGACTAGTGCATAATGCCGAATCAGATTGGTTGGCCGCCCACGACTTGATCACTGGGGCGCCCAAAATGCGGAGATCATGGGCGCTCATAATATAATGCTAGTGAGATTGTTAAGGCGACCAGGAATGAATGCCGAGATTAATAAAATACGAGTGAAATTGGTTAGGCGCCCACGAATGAATCGCACGTCTTAAACGGCGTGATAATTTTCAAAATTCAATGTTTTGTGGGATGCCTCATCTCGGAGGGGCGCCCTTAATGCCGGGTTCATGGGCTCCCATAATATAATGCTAGTGAGATTGGTTAGGCGCCCAGGAATGAATGCCGAGATTAAGGGCCCCCTTAAACGGCGTGATAATTTTCAAAATTCAATGTTTTGTGGGATGCCTCATCTCGGAGGGGCGCCCTTAATGCCGGGTTCATGGGCTCCCATAATATAATGCTAGTGAGATTGGTTAGGCGCCCAGGAATGAATGCCGAGATTAAGGGCCCCCATAATAAAATGCGAGTGAAATTGGTTAGGCGCCCACGAAAGAATCGCGCGTTTTAAACGGCGTGATAATCTTCAAAATTCAAACGACATGTTTCGTGGGATGCCTCATCTCGGAGGGGTGCCCTTAATGCCGGGTTCATGGGCTCCCATAATATAATGCTAGTGAGATTGGTTAGACGCCCACGAATGAATTGGGCGCCCAAAACGGCGTGATAATCTACAAAATCTAACCCGCATGTTTTGTGATGGCCTCATCCCGGAGGGGCGCCCTTAATGCCGGGTTCATGGGCTCCCATAATATAACGCTAGTGAGATTTGTTAGGCTGCGTGATAATCTTAAAAATTCAAACAAGTCGCATCCTACCTAACCCGATTCACTTATTTTTCTTTTATTTTAATTGAATACCGCGAATTTGTACTAAATTGACTTTGGATTAAAACATTCTGTCTGGAGCCACTCTACTTTTTGCCACATTTTTTGGGCAACAATTATTATTTGTGAATGCATCTGCAGCAGTCCGATCAGATAGTTGGAATTCAGGTCAGCATAGAGTGGGACTTCGGTTACAAAACGATTGAAAAATGAAAGTTAACTATTGGGTTAGAACAGCAAAAAAAAAAAAACCAAACAAAAAAAAACAAAAAAAAAAAAAACAAAACTAAGCAAAAAATATGCGGCGATTGTTTGGGATTCAAGTAAACCACCATATTCCTGAAGCAATGGCCTACGAAATCCCTCTCTAGTCATAGCTGGCAATCAACATGGCAGCCCTTCGTTTAATCTGGGGCCTTCCCTAAAACTTTGAACAGTGATTTAAGTTGTATCCATTTAGATAGCCTCGGTTGTCACGCAATTACTTTTTTCTGTAACATTCTGTTATTCACTGGTTAATTGGGTATACGAAAACAGTGAGCCATGACGTAACGTTATATAGACATATTATTTGGTCCAATTTGGAGCTCAGTTTAAAGCGTAATGATATTGTTATGCAGTTAGCTATTGGTTGTTAATCGGATTATTGAGCAGTAATAATTTGGAACATAAATTTGCTAGAAATATAGCAGTGTTCAGTGGGATTAGGGCTATAACCAAACAAAACACTGCGAGGAGTATGGTACGACATCTCGGGCGCTGATCCAGAGGTGGGGTCCAGGGGGTCCGGACCCTCCCCCCCCCTGCTCAGGCTTGAAAATTTTTTATGCGATTTTATTGGCGATTTAGACCTGTAATTTTGGAATTTACCTTCCGGAAATACGTCAGAATGAACCAAATTGAATCTAATTTACCCCCCCCCCCCGTTAATCGGTTGAGTTTAGTTAAGCAATTATCAAACCTAGCACCCCCCCCCCCCCCTGCAAAAAATCATGAATCCGCGCCTGCATCTATGCTAGACCATATTGGATCACATTTAAGTTGCTGTATTCACAGGCTGGAATAGCAGGAAAACACATTTGCGCCTTGCGGCAGTCAAAATTTGCTCCCGAAGGCCCCGTCTCCGTGGAATATAAAGGATTGATTGGTATTCGACTCAGACACATAATTTAGGCTATGTTAGACAACCTACTGTATTCAGGGACGCGTTTAAGGTCGTCAAATTTTCCAAATTTTTTCCGGGGTGGGTGTCCCTAGACGTCTGTAGGTCTAAACCGAAATTTCAAGTTCTGCACCCCCCCCCCTCCCACAACATTCATCGATCCTGTATGCAGAGCCGGATTTAATTGCGGGCGCAAGGGGCGCACGCTCCCCCCCCCCATTTTCGACAGTGCCCATTTTTACCACTGAAAGTGCCTTTTCTCAGACCCAAATAAAACTATGTCCGTTCCGAACGTTTACGTAGACGAAAATATCAGCCAGATAGCTCTTGGAAAGGCTACAGATGCAAGGAAATGACGGATAATAATCTTGTGGGACACCCCCCCCCCCCCGAAACCCCCTCTCAGCGGTGTGCCCCGTCTCCACGGTCAGTGCCCTCACTTTACGCCCCCCCCCCCTTTCAAAATTCCTAGATCCGCCCATGGTATGCGTATGGGTGGCACCATATTGACACTTCCATTGCGCGGTACTGTTTGCCGTGGACCCTCAAATGTAGGTACATCGGCGCCCACAGAAGCCCCATCGGAGCCCCCAGAAGCCTGTGCCCCCCCCCCCCCCCCCCAGCAATTTTAGGCTAGCTACGGGCCTGATATATTTTATTTTAAGTGTAAAGCCCGTGTTTACATTCAACATCATAGCGCTTTGACATTACTCCAATCAGTCCAATTAAAATTTAATTGTTTTTCTTTGACGAGCTTCATCAATTCAATTAGCTTGTAACACGAGGAGTAGAGTACACAAGTGCACTCGGCAAATCACGGATGATTCCGGTACCTTACATTTACAGTGTACCGGAAACAGCCGAGGTTTGCCGAGTGTATACAAGTGCTTACGAATTCATCACCACTCAATTGTCGATGTTTTGTTAATTGATTTTCTTTGATGTAAAAATAACAGGGGTAAGTAAACAGCACTTTAATATTTTCAAGAAAACAGCTATAATAAAACAAACACAATTATCAATATATCAAAACAACACTGTAGCGATCTTTTGTTAATTGGTCCGAGTGTTCTTTTTAGTTACTCCAAACGGTCTTTTTTATTGAATCCAAGTGGTATATCAATTGGTCCGACTGGTCTTGATCTGACTGGTCTTTGGTCCGAGTTGTCAGGGATATTTTTGGATAGAAAAACGTTACCATTTTCAATTAAAATTATTTCTATGATTAAATAACAATACTATCAAATACAGCTATAAATTATTTTTATATCAGTTGATGACATGTATGTATTTACACCATTTAGGAAAATTCAATTGTGCTATTGTAAATCGTACATGTGTCAAAATACTACAGATATTTTTTAAAGAATAAAAAGCACATTTAAACCGGTACCCCCTTTTAACATCAAATCAATCAAAAAATGTGTGCATTCAAATTGTGTAGTTAATGGTTTGTTCCGGGTCGAAAGTTTAGATTACGCTAATACTTGACAGCTAAGTCACGTGACTTTGTAATGGTTTCCTTCCGAAGAGAAGGGCAGGGTATATTTGATGTGATAACCACAATTAGTCACCATATAGTATTGACACTGGAATGTTAGACTTGTAAAATGACGGTCTGGAGAAAAACAGACGCAAAGACCAAACTTTGTGTCGCCATTTATAATTATAATGGCGTCGGAGATTACAAACTTCAGTTGGATGTCGGAGATGCCGTCCAAATTATTGAAGAATGTGAAGAATGGTACAGAGGTTTTGCGATTAAAAACAAGCGATTGCTTGGAATTTTCCCCAAATCTTTTGTCTGCGTCAAAGAGTGTGTGTCTGAGATGCATGGAGGCATGGAAATTATCACGCCTAAAGAACCATTGGTAGCTCAAGAAATCTCATCAGTTTTAAAGGAATGGAATGACATTTGGAAAATGTTGTATGTCATACGAGGTAAAGATTTTGACCGTGTAAAAGACATGCTTACAGATCTATTTGCATGGCGACAGAAAGCCCTCTCACGTAAACTAACAATAGATGAACTTGGAGCCTTACAACAACAGGTAACAATGAAAATAGACTATGGAAATGCTTTATTAAACCGTGATTTGGTGGTAAGGGATAATTTCGGAAATGTGCTTAACTTAGACCACACAAGTATTATTGAAGTGTATCGACGACATGTGACTGCTGCAGAAACTATTAAAAATATCAGATTAGAATCTTCAGGTATTGAAGTGGAAAGCGAATCAAAATTTGCCTGGCCAAGTACTTTTAATCTCTTTGTGATGTTACGAAACTTTGTTGTTAAGATTGGAGAAGATGCTGATATTTTAATGAATTTATATGACTCTAAGGAAGGAAAATTCATTAGTGAAAATTATATTGTAAAATGGACAAAGGAAGGAGTACCCAAAGACATTGAAATGTTGAATAATTTTAAAGTTGTTTTCACTGATCTGGGAACAAAAGACAGACTTCGTGAAAAGGTCTTTTTAGTTTTTCAAATCATTCGTATTGGGGTAATGGACACTAAAGCCCAAAGTCCTAAAAATACACAGCGAATAAGAAGACCATTTGGAGTAGCAGCAATGGATATATCTGAACTAATTCAGGGAACAAAGGAATACAACGAAGATCAACAGCATTTTATTCCATTTCAACAATGTGGAGAAGAATTTATGGAAACTGTGACTAAAAAAGTAATTGTGGCTAAGGACATTAACCATAAGGGTCAGGGAGTTTGGGTTTCAATGAAAGTGTTATCTGGGGACCTCAAGCAGGTCCAGGAGGACTATCCCCATGTCGTTAGTCAAGGGTGTACATTTGCACGCAAGATTGGTTTCCCAGAAGTTATCATGCCAGGAGATGTACGCAATGATATCTACATAACAATTATGAGCGGAGAATTTTACAAGAGTGCAACAAAGACGACTGATCGTAATGTAGAGGTTACTGTCTTGGTTTGTAATAGCCGAGGTGATGCTCTACAAGAGGTCATTAGCCATGGTTGTGGTGAAGAGATGTGCGGTGAATACAAGTCTATGGTCTACTATCACGAAGACAAACCAAAATGGCATGAAACACTCAAAGTTACCATCAGTTCCACTGAAGAAGAGTTCCGCGGACTTCACCTTAAATTCCTATTCAAGCATAGATCATCAGCGGAAGCAAAGGACAAATCTGAAAAACCTTTTGCGATGTCTTACATCAGATTAATGAATGAAAATGGAACAACTATGGAGGATTGTGTTCATGAGCTTCTTGTGTACAAATTAGAGTGCAAAAAGCATGAAGATCGTGGATATTTGAATTTACCCACAAATAAAAAAGAACTGGAGCATCGTTATGCCAATCATCCCTCGGGTAAGATTCATGTACAGTCAAAATCGGGAAGCATTGTATACAACAGTAAAGATAGTTTTACAATGGAAACATATGTTTGCTCGACAAAGTTGACAAATAACCTGGATCTGCTCGGTTTATTGAAGTGGCAGGAAGTCTTATCTGACACAAAATCTCTCCAGAGACATTTAGAACATCTTATGAAAGAAGAAGGAGAAGAAATTGTTAAATTCTTACAAGATTTATTGGACTCCCTTTTTAACATCCTAATGCAGAACACAAATTCTGAACTTTGTGACAATCTGGTATTTGATGCACTTGTTTACATCATTGCTCTAATATCGGACAGAAAATATCATCAGTTTAGACCAGTCTTGGATGCTTACATTGATTCCAACTTCAGTTTTGCAATGGCCTACAACAAACTTATGGCCATCCTCAAATATTATGTAGATAATGCTAATGAAAAATCAGATCATGAACAACCTCTCCTTCGAGCCATGAAATCTTTGGAGTACATTTTGAAGTTTGTGATTAAATCAAGACAACTCTTCGCCATGATTAATGAAGGTCGAGGGAAACAACAATTCGAGATGACACTTAAACAGCTTCTGTTGTCCATAAATGGTATGATGATGTACACTAGTGACCAGACTCTCTTAGTCCAAGGTGCTGCTTTAAAGTACATCAGTTCTATTGTGGCAGATGTGATCACTGTTTTTGATCCTGTAGAACTTGCAACAATTATGGTCCAATTTATCGCTAATGTTCCTAAAGACCGTCTTGCCAGACAAAAGATGAAATGTATCGATGATCTTATCCACACAGATTTGTTTAAGAGAGCCGAATGTCGCCAAGTACTGATCAAAGCTATCTTTCAACACACAAAAGAAATGATGGAAAAGAATGTTGAGATAGAAGCATGTGTTGATGTTCTGAGTGATATCATGCATTGCCTTTATCTACCAGAAACAGGGATCCATGATAGTGATCTTACTATAGTCACTAAAGCTATCTTAAGGACAGTCATACAGACAGTTATTGGAATGGATAGAAAGTCAACGGCTGTTGGAAAATGTGTGTCAGTTATGTTGAGTATTTTACGCCAGATGAGTGAAAACCACTACCTGAGTTATATCGAAAGCTTCCCAACAACCTTTGACCTCCTAGACTTTCTAATGGAAATTCTGATGGTGTTCCAGGACTTGGTTGGCCACAATGTCTTTCCCAAAGATTGGGTTGAAATGGTAATGATTCAGAACAGCATCATCTTACGAGCATTGCGATTCTTTGCCAATACGATCCATGATAAATTTTCAAATCCTTTTGAACAGCAGTTGTGGAATAACTTCTTCCACTGTGCCAAAGACTTCTTGACTCAAGATGCCCTACAACTGGAGCGATTCACCCAAACGAAAAGAAACAAAATAGTCACAAAATACAAAGATATGAGAAGAGAAGCAGGGTTTGAGATTCGATCTATGTGGTTTAATCTGGGTCCTAACAAAATTCACTTCATTCCTGATTTAGTTGGACCAATTCTAGAAGTCACACTTATTCCAGAAACAGAGCTCAGGAAAGCAACTATACCAATCTTCTTTGACATGATGCAGTGTGAATTTGGGCAACCAATCCCCAAATCAAATAGAATCCAGGGAAATTTTAACTTTGTTGAGAATGAAATGATCACACAGCTGGATGTTTTAGTAGAAGAAGGACGGGGAGATCCAGAGTATCAAGAACTGATGTATGAAATCCTTTACAGTAAGTGTGATGGTCACTCAACCATGAGAGAGCAAGGCTTATCTTTTGTGGAAATGATTCAAAAGTTATTGCAAAGACTTTTAGAATACAGGCTCATTATGAAGGATGAAGTTAAGGAACATCGTATGAGCTGCATTGTCAATTTATTGGATTTCTATCATACCATCAACAGACAAGAAATGTATATCCGCTACCTTCACAAGTTACATGATTTACACATGGAATGCGACAACTTCACTGAAGCAGGTTACACGCTCATCCTGTATGCCAAACTGTTGAACTGGTCAGACGAACAACTGCCACCCATGTTGCACAATAACAAATACCCAGAAGCCATAACACATCGAGAGCTAAAGGAATACCTGTATTATGACATAATATCATGTTTCGATAAAGGTAAAATGTGGGAAAAGGGCATTGAACTTTGTAAAGAACTGACTCAGCTCTATGAAAAAGAACTCTTTGATTATGTGAGCCTGAGCAAAACTCATAAGCGTCTTGCTGAACTTTTTGACAATATCATGAGACAGATGCGACCAGAGCCAGAATATTTTAGGGTTGGTTACTACGGTTATGGTTTTCCCTCATTTTTACAAAACAAGGCCTTTATCTACAGAGGTAAAGAATACGAAAGGCTCGTGGACTTCAATGCCAGAATGCAAATTCTCTTTCCTAATGCTGAGCTGATGAAGACTCTTGATCCTCCAACTCACGAAATTAAAGAATCTCCCAGACAGCATCTGCAGATTAATGCTGTCAGTCCAATCATGGAGTTGAAGGAACCTTTCAAAAATAAACAAGTTGGGGAACAAATCCTGAAATATTACATGGTCAATGAAGTCCAAAAATTCACCTATTCTAGAAAATCGGACGAAAGTCCAAATGATGTCACCAAGATGTGGCTAGAGAGAACCAACTTGGTGACATCTTATCCTCTACCTGGTATTGTTGGATGGTACCCTGTTGTTTCAATGAGCACATTTGCAGTCAGCCCTCTAGAAAGTGCCATCGAGACACTAGAGAACAAAAACAAGAAGATATTATCAACGATAGAACAGCATCGCCTTGATCCCAACCTTCGTGTCGATCCATTAGGGATGTTACTGAATGGTGTTGTTGATCCGGCAGTAAATGGTGGAATCTCTATGTACAAAGTTTTTTATAATGGAGAATATCTGTTACACAGTGAATGCCAGCATGACAGTGAACTGGTAGAGAAGTTAAAACAGCTCACACTTCAGCAAGTAACATTACTAAGGGATGCTTTAATGATTCATCGAAGGAAGGCGCCTGAAAACTTGAAACCATTTCACACCCACATGGAACAAAGATTTGCTGAAATGTGTAATATAATTGAAAGAGAATATGGCATCAAGGTTGCTGACAAAGGATTTGCTAGTGCATCATTAAGAAGAAACCAATCCCTTCCTAACACGGCAATCGGCAGGACTAGTGATTATTATACAAGTACATCATCTTCCTCATCTTCTGACATCAACTCCTTAACCCCAAACAAATACCCTTCAGGTCACAGAACACAATCTGTTTGGGTACGACCAGACAAAACGTCAGTGTCACCAGGAAAGACAAGTCTGCAATCCAAGATGGGTAACATTATCAAGAGGGCATCTGCTGTAGCAGACTCTATTACAGATAATCGCACCTCACTGGAACAACCTATAGAACTGAGCGAGCAACTTGTGACAAGGAGACCACCTAGACCAGAATCAGATAAAAATAGTCGTCCTGTAAGTAATCAATTCAGGGGTGATAATTTGAGTACAAGTTCTTTAAGTCTTGCCTCAAACACAACAGCTACATCAGATACTAGTGATGCATTTTCATCAGATGAACCTCCACCACTTCCTGAAAAGTCGGCTTACGCAGATTATACTAATACTGTAGATGTGGATCCTCAATCTTTGCCTCGCAGACCGTCGGCAACACCGTCTATCAAAAATAAACCCCAACCACCCTTACCTGAGGCTGACAGACCTCCCCCAGTGCCAAAGAAGCCTCATTAATAGGCGAAATGATCTGTTATTGTTTTGAATCATGACATTTTATACTGCTATAACATTTACATATATATGTGTATGACTAGAATAACCAATGAAAGAGATCTGAATAATATTCCACTGAATTTAGTATTTTAAGAATTAAGATGGGTTCAGCATCAACCAGAACTACCGGTAGCTTTCACAAGATAAAGCAACAACAAGAGTTCTCGGCAACTGGAAAGACTTTCAGTTTTTATTGATTAATTTGTGTTGTTTTGATTTTTTTATAAAGACACTTAGGACATTGTTTTTACCAGTTTTTAAATGAAAGTGTATTGTGCTTTAGTCGACAAAGAGTCAGAACACATGATTTTAGAATCATTGTGCAAACTGAAATTATTTTAGTACTTGTAATAATTTTGTAGTTAAAAATAGTACTGTTTATTTATATATGTGTATGAAATTTAATTGGATACACATATATTGCTGAATAATTAGAAAAAACTCTGCTGAAACAGGTGCTATTATTTGTGTTTCATGCAGAAAATGTGGCATTGAATAGGGAACCCTAACCATAATGTGCTGTTATCAATGATTATTTTGATCAAACTGAATGAAAGTTGCACCTCAAATTACTTTCCTAAATGAATTAAACAAAGTAAAAGTTTGGTGTGCTAGTCTTGAGTTTTAATCAAACAAGAAATTTGAAAGAATATGAAATTTGATCTTAAAAATATTTATTTATGAATTAAACCCTACTTGATTGTACATATTGCCAATTGCCAAAATGTTCTTGGTTCATTTCTTAAAGCAATTTTATTTTAATTTTTTAAGTGAGTTCAATGTCAGATGTATTTTATTTTGAATAGTTTATGAGATTGCTTTTTAACATGCATGTATACCGCTACACTTCAAAGGTTGCTTTCAGTCTTCAAGGCAATTACTTAAATTGCCACTTAATGATCTAAGACTGTAAATTTTTTATTACTAATTTTGGAATATGATACAAGGGGCTATTTTTATACACCCACGTTGAAATGTGGTTGTCTATTGCGGTTGGTCCATCAGTACGTCGCCCAGAAGACCTTGTGGATGCTCTAGTGGCTAAACTTAATATCCGATTGACTATAAATGTATTAACAGTGTCTAAGGTAATGCTATGAAAAAACCTGTTGATTTCCTATAATTACTGAAAGAGTCATGGCACTTGATCACTGTGGAAAATCTTGTGAATGTTCTACAGCAATGATTTCCCAACCTTTTTGAGATAGAGTACCACTTGGAGGTCCTGTACAGTCGCCGCGTACCACCTGTTTCAATTCGGTCAAATATCACTTTATTTGTATAATTTTACAAGTGAACTAAAAAAAAAACCTCAACGCAATGCGAGGGCTGTATCGGCTTCTTCTCAAAATGACAATTAATAGTAACATACGCACTGAGAAAATAATGGATATTATTATCTTGTGTTAGGCAGTAAACAATTTTATGAAGAACAAAATAACTAAAAATGGTTGCAAGTGCTTGTGTACCACCTGGAAAGCAGTGGTATTCGTACCACATGTTGGGAACCACAGTTCTAGAGGCTAAAGTTAATATATGTTAATATATTGACTTTGAATTTATACACATTTATGCACAGTGTTTGAGGCCATGAAACAAAGAATCCTATTGATTTTTAGCGATTTCTGAAAATTACTGTCAGAGTGATGGCCCTTGAACACTTTGAAAACTGTTGTGAACTCTAGAGGCTAAAGTTAATATCAGATTGACTTCAAATTTATACACATACATGTAGTTATAGTTCATAAGATGCAAAATCCTATTGATTTCCAATAATTACTGTCGGACACTCTAGAGGCTAAAGTTAATATTCAATTGACTTTAAATTTATACACACAATGTTTAAGGTCATATAAAAAAAAAGAGGCCTATTGATTTTCAAATATTTTCGATAATTACTGTGAAAAATCTTATAGAAACTCTTTGAGTCCAAATTTAATATATGATTGATTTTAAACTTATGCACAGTGTTTAATGTCATGAGACAAAGAATCCTATTCATTTTCAACGATTTCTGACTATGGCCCTTATATCACTTCGAAAAATCTTGTGGACTCTATAAAAGCTAAAGTTAATATAAATTGTTTAGGGTCATTAGAACATCAATCAAAACAAATTCTAATGTTTTCTGATATTTGTTTCATGGGTTATTACTTGTAATCAGTCTTTCATGTGTTGTAAAAGTTTTCATTACACTTGTTGACTGCCCAGACAACTTACCTGCTGTGGGCTTGTTGCCTGGCAACCTATCTTTTATCATCTTTGCTTAGCCTTAGATCGTAACATATTATCAATAATAAACAAACAGAACATTATTAACATCCAGTTACCAGGTCTTTTTATACGTCACATTTTCATGTGTATAGCTCCGATTGTATGAAAAAAAATCATGATTTTAGCTTTTGTAGCCTTCAGTGGTCACAATTGCTGTCCAAGTTTAAATCGTTTAAATACATCACCGTTACACCCTATTGATGTTGGAATTTTGAATTTCGTGAATTGCGGAGACAAAACTGCCTGACAAAATTACTGACCCCTGTACGCAAATAGCGTAAACTTATGTAATACCAAGTTGTGGACCCTCTAGAGGTCACAATATGTGTTTATATTTCGAGGGTCTTAGTTCCTTTTGATACTGGTGCATATTCCTGGATTACGACCCCTGATTGTACAGAAAAAAATCATGATATTAGATTATCCACCCTTCAGAGGTCACAATTTCTATCCAGTTGTAAAAATCGTTTAGATATATCACCCTTACACTCTGATGATGTTTGAGATTGAATTTAGTAAAAATTGGACAGAAATTGACTGACAAAATGATTGAGCCATGTACGCAAATAGTGTAAAAGTAAATTGTGAACTTCAGAGGTCACAATTTCAATCCGATTGTAAAAATCATTTAAATATATCACTGTTACATCCTAATGATCTTTGGGTTTGAATTATGGACAACTTGGAACAAAACTGACCATCAAAATGGCCGGAAATAATGTAAAAGTATGTAATACAAAGGTTGTGGAGCCACTAGAGGTCACAATTTTTGTCTGATTTTGATCAAACTTGAAATATACATCTTTATATCCCAAAGATTACATTTCCTTTCAATATTCGTACATTTCTGACCATAACATCTTGGTTAATAACCCCTGATTGTAAGAAAAATCTCTTGGGCGTATCTTGCATGAAAAATGCTAGTTTAATTGGGCTGAAAATCTATTTGTATAGTAATGATAATATGTTACATTCTTTTTCAAATAAAAAAAATAAGTTGTTGGCAATACCCCTGATTTTTCACAAAATACAATTATTAATAAATACAATTTTTAATAACCCTACATTTAGAAATTATTTCTTTCAGTATATGAAGTGAGACTGTCATTTATACATTTTATGTTTTATATATCAGATATCAATGCATTTAATGTATATTAACTGTATTAGATCAGTGTATTTAATGTATCAGTTCTACTGCATAATACTGCCAGGATTATCTTTGTCTTATAATTACTTATTGAATGGTAATCCATTTCCCACTTAATATTTAGTAGGATCAGTTTTCTTAGAAATGAAGAAATATTTTATCAGCTTTTTTGGGGGTCAAAACATAAGGACCAAAATTTGCTGAAATATCAGTTTTTGTGCAAGTTTATTTGTTACCTTACTTAAAGTGGCTGATCTATATAATATATTGAGCGCCATAGAAAACGCATCACTTAGTTTTTCGTGTAACAAAATGATCCTGAAAACATATTTATTTTGCTGCTTATTTTGAACAATATTCAAATGGGAACACATCAATAACACATTTGTACACTTATGGATGTGTAATCTGTAATCAACGGTACAAAGTCAGAGGGGTCAAAACCAAAAGTACGACAAAAATTTTATTGATGTGTTCCCATTTGAATATTGTTCACAATAAGAAGCAAAATAAATAAGTTATGTTTACAGGATCATTTTGTTATACGAAAAACTAAGTGATCCGTTTTCTATGGCGCTCAGTATATTGTTAACAGCAAAAATGGTCAATGAAAGCATTGTAGTTGTTTGAAATTGTGTTATTTTAGTTTTACAATACCAATTATTTTATGTGTAGATAAAATTAAATGTAGTTGTTCTATGATATACAATAATATGTAGTTTAACTTTTAATAATATGTGTAATATATTAGATGTAAGAAGAAACATTCTGTTCTCTTGTTATCGTAACAATTTTAGTTGTGGGCAAATGGACTTATGTCTTACCGAATGACCATCTTTAATGTTTTTTACCTTTTCTACTTTTGTAAAACTGAAATGGAATTGAACCCAAAATTTGTGAGTATAATGTTATGGGAGATATAATAAATTTACTGGTGGGGAAGAACGTGTAGAGATTTTGCATTATGATTCATGTAGTTTTAAAAAATATTAACTATTGAGAGAACTTGAATACCAAGGTATTATTGAGTAATGTTTTAGACAATTATAATTAACTCTGTTTATTATCTAATCTTGTATAATAGTTTCAAATTAGGAAAGATTATAATAATGTTTTATTGGTTTTAGTACCGGTTTTAATAATATTTTATTATACGCCCACATTTTCATATGGACGTATTATGTCGTCGCCCCTGTCCGTCCGGACGTCCGTCAGTCCGTCCACAATTTGTTTGTGGACTCTCTACAGGTCACAATTCTTATCCGATTTTGACGAAACTTGAAATATAGGTTTATCCCCAAAAGATCTCGGCTGCTTTCGATATTGGCATGTATCAGATCCAAACTTCATGGATTATGGCCCCTGATTGTACGAAAAATCACATTTTTAGCTTGTGGACCCTATGGAGGTCACAATTTTGAACTGATTTTGATGAAACTTGACATGCATGTTTGTAACCCAAAGATCTTGGTTCCTTTCGATATTTGCGGCTATCGGAATGTAATTTCCTGAATTATGGCCCCTGATTGTCCGAAAAATCACCCTTTTTAGCTTGTGGTCCCTCTGGAGGCCACAATTATTATTCGATTTAAAAAAAAGTTTGATTATATCACCGTTACACCCTAAGGAAGGTTGAGTTCAAATTTAGGGAAAATCGGACGAAAATTGCCTTACAAAATGGCCGCCATTTATACGCAAATACTGTTAAAAAATGGTATATCAAGGTTGTGGACCCTGTGGAGGTCACAATTTTGATTCGATTTTGATGAAACTTGAAATTCATGGTTATAACCCAAAGATCTTGCTTCTTTTCGATATTTGCGCATATCGGATCGTAACTTCCTGAATTATGGCCCCTGATTATACGCAAAATTGCCTTTTTTTTAGCTTGGAGGTCACAATTATTATCCGATTTAAAAAAATGTTGAAATTCATGGATATAACCCAAAGATCTTGCTTCTTTTCGATATTTGCGCATATCGGATCGTAACTTCCTGAATTATGGCCCCTGATTATATGCAAAATTGCCTTTTTTTTAGCTTGGAGGTCACAATTATTATCCGATTTAAAAAAACGTTTGATTATATTTCCCTTACACCGTAAGGAAGGTTGAGTTCGAATTTCGGGAAAATCAGACCAAAATTGCCATACAAAATGGCCGCCGTTTGTACGCGAATACTGTTAAAAAATGGTATATCAAGGTTGTGGACCCTGTAAAGGTCACAATTTTAATTCGATTTTAATGGAACTTGAAATTCATGGTTATAACCCAAAGATCTTGGTTCTTTTCGATATTTGCGCATATCGGATCGTAACTTCCTGAATTATGGCCCCTGGTTATACGCATAATCCCCCTTTCTTTAGCTTGTGGTCCCTCTGGAGGTCACAATTATTATCCAATTTAAAAAAACGTTTGATTATATCACCGTTACACCGTAAGGAAGGTTGAGTTTGAATTTCGGGAAAATCGGACCAAAATTGACAGACAAAATGGCCGCCGTTTGTACGCGAATACTGTAAAAAAAAGATATATCATGGTTGTGGACCCTGTATAGGTCACAATTTTAATTCGATTTTGATGAGGAAGGTTGAGTTCTAATTTCGTGAAAATCGTACCAAAATTGCCGGACGAAATGGTCGCCGTTTGTACGCGAATAGTGTAAAAATATGGTTTATCATGGTAATGGACTCTCTACAGGTCACAATTCTTATCCGATTTTGATGAAAAGTCACATTTCTAGGTTGTGTACCGTCACACCATAATCATTGTCGGTTTCGAATTTCATTAATATCAGACTGGAACTGACCAACTAAATGGCTGCTCCCAATACAGTATGAAATACAGGACTTAATGATGTAGGAAAAATCACTTTCGGTATTGCTTGTTCTATGTCCATCTCTCGAAAATGTGGGCGTATCCTGCCTGTCAGTGCCAGCCTATCTTTTGAAATTTCATTCACAGAATACGTTATTCACAGGGAGAATTACCATTTTTTTATACGCCCACATTTTCATGTGGTTAAAAACAAAGTCAAAGGTATCACAAAACCATCTTTTAAAGTATCTAACGTTTCATACGAAACGTTAGATACTTTAAAAGATGGTTTTGTGATACCTTTGACTTTGTTTTTAACCACTCCTACTACTGGTGTCACTGTATCAAGTTTATTATGTTTATATTATTTAAATGGTTATGGATTCCTTTCACTTGACTTTATCATTTGGATTCACATTTTCATGTGGACGTATATTGTTGTTGTCGCCCCTGCTCGTCTGTCCACAATTATTTGTGAACAGTCTACAGATCACAATTTTTATCCGATTTCAATGTAATATAGGTTTATCACCCTAAGATCTTGGTTCCTTTCGATATTGGCATGTATCGGACGGTAACTTCATGGGTTATGGCCCCTGATTGTACAAAAAATAACGTTATTAGCTTGTGAACAGTGTAGAGGTCACAATTTTGAACCGATTTAGATGAAACTTGAAATGCAACATTATAACCCAAAGATCTTGGTTCCTTTTGATATTTGCGCCCATCAGATCATAACTTTCTGAATTATGGCCCTTGATTGTCCGAAAAATCGCCCTTTTTAGCTTGTGGTTCCTCTGGAGGTCAAAATTATAATCCGATTTAAAAAAAACGCTTGATTATATCACCGTTATATGGTAATGGAAGTTGAGTTTGAATTTTGTGAAAATCGGACAAAAATTGACGGGGACAAAATGCACGGACAAAATTTGATTTTGATG
This sequence comes from Patella caerulea, assembly GCA_036850965.1. Classification (NCBI taxonomy): domain Eukaryota; kingdom Metazoa; phylum Mollusca; class Gastropoda; family Patellidae; genus Patella; species Patella caerulea. The sequence continues at coordinate 37,855,817 of JAZGQO010000001.1, read as the reverse complement.
ATACTTGAAATTCATGTTTATAATCTAAATATCTTGGTTCCTTTCCATATTTGCGCATATCAGATAGTAACTTCCTGAATTATGGCCCCCGATTGTACGAAAAATCGCCTTTTTTAACATGTGGTTCATCTTGAGGCCAAAATTATTATCCGATTTTAAAAAAACATCTGATTATATCCCTGTTGCACCGTAAAGAAGGATGTGTTTGAATTTCGTGAAAATCGATCAAAATTGACAGACGAAATGGCTGTCGCTTGTACGCGAAAAGTGTAAAAATATGGTATGCCAAGGTTCTGAACACTGTAGAGGTCACAATTTTGAACTGAATTTGATGAAATTTGAAATTAAGTTTATAACCCAAAGATGCAGTTCCTTTCGATATTCAGGCACATTGGACCATAACTTCCTGAATTGTGGCCCCTGATTGTACGAAAATCATGTTTTTTTACCTTGAAATGCTTGTCTATAACTCAAAGATCTTGGTTCTTTTCGATATTTGCGGATATCAGATCGTAACATCCTGAATTATGGACCCCAATTGTACGAAAAATCGCCTTTTTTTTTAGCTTGTGGTGCCTCTTGAGGCCAAAATTATTATCCTATTTAAAAAAAACGTCTGATTTTATCACTGTTACACTGTAAGGAAGGTTGTGTTTGAATTTCGTGAAAGTCAGACAAAATTGATGAACAAAATGGCCGCTTCTTGTACGCAAAAAGTGTAAAAATATGGTATGTCAAGGTTGTGAACACTGTAGAGGTCACAATTTTGAACCGAATTTGATGAAATTGAAATGCATGTTTATAACTCAAAGATCTTGGTTCCTTTCCATATTTGCGCATTTGGATTGTAACTTTCTGAATTATGGCCCTTTATTATCTAAAAATTCGCCTTTTATGGCGTGTAGCCCCCCTGGAGGTCGCAATTAATATCAAAAAAACATTTTATTACATCACCGTTAAACCATAATGAAGTTTGAGTTCGAATTTCGTGAAAATCGGACCAAAAATGACAGACAAAATGGCTGCCACTTGTACGTGAATAGTATAAGAATATTGTTGTGGACCCTGTAGAGGTCACAATTTTAATGCGATTTGGATGAAACTTGAAATAGAGTTTAAGGTCTTGAGACAAACAAGTATTTATATTGATTTTCAATGAATTTTGATAATTGTACAGCTAAAGCCATAATATTAAATGTTTCGTATACTAAACGTTAGCATGTGGCAGACCTTTATAAAAACCAAACAAATCCTAATGATTTCTGATAATTACTTAATATGCGACAACTCTTGTTTACTGCCCGGACGATTTAGCTGCTGGTGGGTGTATGTTTTATTGCCTGGCAACCTAATTTTTCTAGTTCTGTATTTTTTTAGGATTTTATATATAAATCATTAGATAAAAGAAAGAGAACTGTAAAATGTGCTTGAATGGTTTTATATTTAAAAACGTACATGAAAACTAAGGTTGGGGGCTGACATCGATCTTGATAGTCCTAATGATATCAGAGAAATATATGTTTCCCAGAAGATGATCATTAGTGCAGGTTATATAAAGTTTAGCACGAATATGCTAAGGATTAGTTTCCTTTCTGTTAGAAATGGATAAACTTTAAGGTCAATTAAATGTAATACCAACTGTATTCACTAGCAATGCCTTTACTTTGTTTGTTCAATGAAACTACAAGCTAAAAACAAAATTAAATTATTTCCTCTTACAATTCATTATATTGGTTTTATTCATCATGTTAGAGTTTTAATTTAATTTCCCCAAATTTTTTGTTTGGCAGTTAATTAATTTTCTTTACAGATGAATCCCAAGGAATATGGAAGAGACGAGAATTTATGATCTTGGTAGTATGGCTTTATTTACAGTTAAAGATATACCACCACGAATTAAGTTTCTAGTACCTGTGACATTAATTATTGTTTTAAACGAACATATTTTATACACGACGAATAAAACTGATCATGGTTGTGAACAGATCTTTCTCTGACGTAGACAGGAAAAATTAAAATTCAAGTACTGCTGTTTCAATCATATAACTATTTTGTAATATAAAATTCTGAATATGTGGGCTTAATGGCCCCAATATATATTTTTTATCGGATTGTCTAGTGATTGAACTGTTTAATAATTTTATGAATTTCCTGTTGTACAATACATTTTGAGTCTAAATTATAAGGAATATTTGTTTTTATATCTTGTGAACAATATGAAACTAACATGCCAAGATATAAGTAAAAATTTAGACAGTAAGACTGTACTTAGCCATTTGGAGTTTACCTAAGTTTGTTCAATTTACACCGCCATCTTAAATTGTATAAATATTCTGCCGTTTTGCGTCAAAAAAGATCTGTATTAAAAGTGGCTTAATCATAGTATCATCAGATACAATGTTTTATTAAATTCTATATATTTATCAAAACATTCATACCAGTTATTTTGATAAAAATCCATATTTTTCTTATAATCTTTTATTGAAATAAAACATAAATTATTCATATGTATACACTTGAATTAATATACTGAAATTATTATTCAACTTTTTAGACTTGGAAAGATATTTCATAACAGATGTAATAATCAAATGAAAATTTAACTTTTTTCTAATTATTGAAATATAGAAGAACTGATTTTGATTAACCATGACCTAATATCTGAAAGAATATTAACTCTTAGTAGTCTGACAAACTATAATTCTATGTAGTTTCATATTTGCGTGATTAAAAGCATAAAAGATAACAAGATTAGTAGAACCCTACCAGATGAAATTTATAAACAGATTTTATTGTTTCACATTTCCAAGTCTTGGTATATATAAGTATATATAAGAAGTTACTAACAGTACAATTGTTGATTCAAAACTAAATGTACAGGTGAGCCATTATATTTATATGTAAGTGCATGAATATGTACTATAATCATGTTATTAATATTATACATTTATTACAATATTTTCAACGAACAGCTGAATGTATGTGAATAAATATAATATGTAATTCACCAAGGATTTTCTTTTGTGATAATATGTAATTCACCAAGGTGAAGGAGGTAGGGTATGTGCACGAAAGCACAGACCTAGAAATTTTTAAAGGTACTCCTTTACTTTCGAAAACATCTTGCATGGCCCCAATGCGGTATGTCAGATCAGAAAGCATGCATCAATTGAATGATAACTCAATAGATCAATAGGAAACATCCAGACGGAATAAATTTGATGAGCAAACAGTGCAAACAATAATATGTTTCTATATTTCTTAAAACTGCTCATTTCACATGGACTTTTCAGTGGTCACCACTAAAGGCCATATTGTTCCATGCAAACAAATAGAACTATGGCCCCACTCAATGGCGTATGCAGCTAAATATGGTCAATGTACATTTCCCACTGTTTTCTTTAACCGGACAATTAAGATCATTTCATATCACTTTGGTTTTGACCCCTCAGACTTTGTACCGTTGATTACAGATTAAACATAAGTGTACAAATGTGTTGTTTATTGATGTGTTCCCATTTGAATATTGTTCACAATAAGTAGCAAAATAAATAAGGTATGTTCACAGGATCATTTAGTTATATGAAAAACTAAGTGATGCGTTTTCTATGGCGCTCAGTTTATTTAAATGTTACACATATTAAAAATACATTGCTTCAAATGCCTCATTAACTTGGCTATATGTGATACAGTTTTGAACATAAAATAATCTTCAAGTAATTAGGTTTAAATTATAAGCCTACACAAACAATACAGTACAATGAGAGAATTTGACATTTGAAATGTCAGTGTGTGTTTATATTACAATTATTGTAATTAATGAGCTATATATAGTGTATGTAAGTATATAGAGACTTATTATTGTGTGATATAGAATATAATAAATAAAGATATACTAATTACAATATGCCAGGCTGGTAACATATATCCCAAAAGTAAAAACAAATATGTAGTGTAAGGCCTATTATAATTTAAGTAGATATTTTTTATTTTGCACATCCTAGTAAAATAGCTTCATAGTGATTGGACTGATTTGTACAAATTGTATGCAAAATTATTATTACTGTATTTTTGTTTCCCAACCTCACATAAAATCGTGATGTGAAATCACTTAGGTTCAAAGGGAAAACCAAATGACAGAGAAAGGTAGCGTTTTTTTTTTATCTCCCGATTATGTTTTTTGTGACCGATTGGTTTAACACGTGCGCTTTAGATTATAAAGTCTAACACTGAGTCACGAGGCGAGATATCCATTTCATGCTTATACATGACAAGACGTGAAGGTTGTCTGTCCAATCTCAAAGGTTAATTTCCATTTCATCAGTTTCCTTCCACAGCAAAATGATGGTGTTGTCCATGAAATAGTTTGGGGTAGGTCTATGATAAATGTAAATATAATTGTTTGGATTAATGGTCTTACTGGCATTAAAATTATCATGGCCCACGGTGGGTAAGACGCTGGCTACCTAGCCTGGAGGTCGTGCTGTAAATTAACGAAGTGTTATATTAGATAAAGAGGTTTTGGTTATAGGAATAATAGTTTGAATATAGATAATGAAAAAAGATCTATTGAAAATTCAGTCAAACATTACTTCATACTGAGCAAAGTTAAGACTGAAGAATAGCTTAGTCTCAAATTACGATAATAAACACAGTCTTGATTATCCTGTTTAAATTAAATTGCATGCATGTTTCAATCCTTTCAAGCCCACAACCAACCAATGATCTAGAGAGTTAATTATTGGCATATCTTGTGAATAAATGTGTAATTAAATTATACAACATCTGAGGCCAAAAGAAAGATCTGCAATGGGTAGATTTACCTCTTACATAATGCATCTTTGATGAAAAAAAAATTGTTTTAGTATTTGTTTGTTTACCCCACTATACCGTGACCATCAAAATAAAAAAGAACTAATAAAAAAACAAACTATAGCTTTAATGAGATTTGTATTTGTTAATATATAACAACAAGGACACTATTATTATTTAGTGCCGAGTAACCTATAGGATAGATATCGGTATATAAACATCATACATAGAGGCCTTTTATAATGTTACTTCCTGCTATAGGAGAGGTGATTTCCTGTAGATATAGAGTATTGCGTGTAATATTTCTTCTGTGGTATAATAACAGTTTAAATTTCCACGCCTAATTTCACCTGTTACAAGAAACCTCAAAATCTATTTACATATTTTTGTGAATCAAACGGTGGTTTATTCTACGTACGCGAATCTTTATCCTAGATCAGTATAACGATCTGACTCTTGGAACTGTTTGTAGTAAAAGAAATGTGGTTGGTGATAATTATATCCCCAAATTCCACGCGATTCCCAACTTCCCAAGTGCCTAGTAATTTCTGCTTTAAAATACTTGCATGAAATTGTAATGGTAAGTAATCGTCACTAGCAAACAACTGAACTATGAGCTGTTAAAGCAAAGGGCACAATATTCTGAGCTTAAATCTTCAGACAACTTATTTAGGCTACTATTTTTCTCCTTTTTTTATCAACAGGTACCTTCTGAATTAATGTGGAACGGCAGATATACACTAAACTTTTGAAAGTATGGTGGTATATTAAAGTCAAAATTCTAACATGCTATCGTCTAATTTCTTACTTCTGTTTACGTAATTTCTAACCTTCATTCATGTAAATTCTAACTTCCATTCATGTAATTTATAATTTAAGACAATGTATAATCCCCCCCCCCCACCGCCCCTGGATCCGCCACTGCTAATATTACAAAATGAATCTTTTCGTCTCATACTTCATCAGTAAATCTAGTGTATTATATTATGGCCCACACTCTGGCCTGTTTGTCGACATAAATTTGTGTATGTAGACTTTACATCTTCCCCATTATTGTGTAACCCATAGCTTTACTTTAATAGAATTTTACAATAGGCCACTTGGTATTCGGAAATGCTCGATAATTCATTTTGTCTAAACAGTTTTGTTTAAAACAACCTATAACCTTAAACGGAAATTCTCTCTGTAAACAAGCGCACAGAAATTCTGTGAAATCTCTGTATCCACTTTCAACCTGTCATAACAGTACAATCGGTAATGCTGAAAAAAAGAAACACTATTTTTGATAACTGTGTCACCAACCACATCACATAAGCATGCACAAAAATGACATTACTCGATCTGATCGACAGATTTTTTTAATTAATTGATTTTATGGAGTATTGTGCCCCACCAATATTAAACACACTCCTCGAATAATCGTAAATTCTGCATATTCCAGAAACCCGAGAAATATCCAGTCACCAGTGGGATTAGGTCAAATCAAACGAAACACATAAATTTTGTGTCAATTGAAAGTACACCAGGTTCAAGTATAAAACTTTACGTTCCAATTACATGTAATTACAACACTTTGAAGAATTCACATGCCGGAATAATACAGAGGAAAAACTGCGTTATTATTAAATTCCTGGCAAGTACATGTAAGACATTTAAAATGAAGCCCGAACATTTATTTACACTTAGCAAGCGATACATTATCAATGACCGTAAATCGCGCTATCTTTAGATTAAATTTTCACGATATGGTACAGAAGGTTCCATTTCATTAGGTTGTGCTGGAGACAAATCAATGTCTTTCTGTTGATCTACTCCTTGACCATTCACAGAGGATGGATCGTCGCTATGGTTTGTACCGGGTGGCTCACCGCCCGTCTGTTGTGCGGTTTCTCCAGGTGGCTTTGGCTCGGGTTGTCTTTTAGCTGATGGATGCTCAACCGAACTGGGGACGTCCACATCTGTACGTGTGTCTGGGTTGCTGTGTGTATTTGGTGGATTAGTCACACCAGTATTAATACACGTACGGGCGCCATGAAATTGTCCCGTATCCGAGGAAAATGCTGTATTTGGCGTGCCCGTGTTCCCATAGCAAGCTGGGAGCTCTTGTCGTATAGAAACTAGAGTGGCTCCATGTCGGGCTCCCTGTTGGGATTGTGATTGTCCGTCTAGTTCATCGTAAAAGTACACTAAGAGCAGCAAAAACAACGTCACTGGCAACAGAATGGCCATAAGCATAATCATCATCTGAATAACTGAAATATGGGGGAAAAGATACAAGGATTACAATGCAAGTCTATTTTAATACAATTAATCGGAACTTTAAACACTATTTGGGTAGAAAAGAAAAAAAAATGCATGGCATAGTCATCAGATATAGTAACTCACATTACACTAAATTACACACCAAGGAATATGGCGGTGTGCTCAGGAACTATATGGAAATTCTACCAGGTGATTGTGAAAAATACGATTGACAGATTCTGATGATATTGGGCAGAACACCATGCGAAGAAAGAGACAAATTGGATAGGGCACACCAGACGAAATGAACATGCTTTTTTATATTTAGTTTCTCTTTGATTTTGCTGTTTTTGTTTTATTTGACGAGATCATACATGTTTTGAAATGTGGGTAATAGTCTGTATTAAAATTTGATGGTAAAAATGAAACTGAAATTAGTAAGTAAAGCTACTTCCGCTGTATCTTTCGAGACGAAACCAACTATTTAGAGCTTGTCACTAATCGACATAAAAATAAAATAAAATGGAAGGGTTTATCGTCCTAATCTTCTGTAGGGAAGCGTGTAATCAAAATACCACCTTAGTTAGACCAAACTAATTCATCACTATTTTAAAACAAATTCAAAGGTAGGTCAGTCTCCTTTATAGAAAACTAGTTATCGTTATAGTGGATAGAACAGGACTTTAATTTACTGTGAAATATCTGCGATGTCAACCAGAACAACTTTTATTCAAAGAGACGAATAATTGACGTTTAATGTCGCCATTTGGTTGGTGCCTTATTTAGTCCGTGTTAAAACTGAGGGAGATGCCACCCGGAGAGGTAGAAATTCTCATACAGTCCATACCCTGAACACTTTTCCAATAGGGCGCTTTTTCAAAATGGCCGCCAAAATCGCATATAGAGTGGCTATATGGGTTAATTAAGTAACAATGATGCATGATTGACCAATGCAAAAAGAGGTCAAAAATACGCCGCAATAATCTTTTCTTACCTACACAGGCCTATTTCCTTTTCTCTGAGTTGCTTGCGGCCATTTTGAAGAGCGCCCTCATAGTTTTATATCTCCATAAAATGTGTGGTACATAATAATGAATGCTTTGTGAACAACTCATATTGCACCTTATGCAAAATGTAACCATTGCGTGGCACAATAAATGCTCATTAAAATATAAACAGTTTATGCATGTTTTTTGGCGGCATATGAAGAGCGCTCTCCCTTTTTTTACTTTCAAGACTCTGGAGTACAGTCGCAACTTGTCTGGGAATAATTTTAATGATAACTGATGCAAAAAGCGGTCAAACATGCATCATTATTACTTATTTAACCCATATAGTCACTCTATATATGAGATTTTGGCGGCCATTTTGAAAAAGTGGTCAGGATATGGCCTGTTAACCTCATATACTCTTGTTCAGCATAAAAATCTGGTCTAGGAAAACCACATGAGAATTTCTATCTCTCCAGGTGGCACCACTTTCAATTTTAACCCGGACTTCTTGGTTTAGTTTCAAAAGACGTAGACACAATACCGGCGCGGATCCAGAGGTCCAGGGAGTCCGGCCCCCCCCCCCCCCCCCCTGCTCAGGCTTGAAAATTTTTGTATGCGATTTTATTGGCGATTTAGACCTGTTATTTTGGAATTTACCTTCCGGAAATACGTCAGAATGAACCAAATTGAATCTAATTTACCAAATTATCAGTTGAGCGCAATTAGTTAAGCAATTATCAAACCTAGCCCCCCCCCCCCCTGCAAAAAATCCTGGATCCGCACCTGCAATAATAAGCACTCAAAAAGAAAAAAACATATAAATAAATTTAACATCAAATAAATTAGTTATACTATGAAAATAAATAGTTTGAATGTTGACAAATTCTCTCGTGCAAGACAATGAAAAAAGTGAAACAGCATGATATATCAATTATCGACTATTATAACATAGTTTCCATTTGAAAACACGAAGCAACTGATGCGGTATCACCGAATTCACAAATACATAGATGAGCGACACTTGTATATTTATAAACAATAAAATAGATAAAGTAAATTGCCATACTCATTTCTAAACCATATGTCTTCAAACACGTTCATAAATTATCCACTTCTTAATCCAGTTAGGGTCTTTTCCATTGGATAAACTGAAACACTTCAGTCCTTAAAAGATCCATTTTAAAACTGTTTTATAAGAAAAATAAACAGTTTCTCTAATACAAAAGAAAGATTTAAGTTCATTCAGTGTATATTCTTTTTTAATAGTAGGCCTAATAATACATCTGTAATTAAATGTTGAGATTGGTCATTTAAAATATTTCATAAAATTAAATATTACACATCCGATGCGTTCTGGTTACTTTTCATTTTAATCTCCCGTCAAAATTTCAACACGTCGTCGCCACGAATAATACTATATTATTGTGCTATAATAAGTATATTTCGCTACTTTTACAAATATGCTAAGAAATTATTGAATTTTAATCAAATCGAAATATTTCTAAAATGAAGTCAGTGACAGCTGTCAGTTGTATGGAAATTAATTGGATAAATAATAGATTTGTAGATCTAATATACTAATATATCACACTGACACCCTTAACTCATTTAAGGAAATAGAAAAAGAGATCGATTAGAATTCCTGCAAATCATTGGCGGGTTTGGGGAGTGGCATTATGGACTTACGACATCGCCCCCCCCCTCCATGTCCCTCCCAATACACATACACACCGTAAGAATGTAAACACGCATTTTATGAGAAAACCTAATAATACGTCAAACCCTGTTAATATATTGCAGGATACACCGGCTTGATTAAATTTGTTGAAACATAAGAGTGGTGTGAATCCTGTTGTTAACGGTATAGAATGAATTTGCCTCCCCTTTACCACATTACATTATTCTTTTAAGTATTTGAGTGTTGGTGTAGGTGGTTTCTGGGCGAATGGGGTTAGGGCACAACGTCTTGTCCCGAACGGGAAAAACCAGACTGAAATGGGCGTATTAATGGAAGGACACCTGTACTACACAATACGTTATGTTTACAACATGACAACACCCTGAATATTTCCACCACGGTTAGCATAACATCACCACATGTTTTCTTTCCTTTCTGTTTGTAAGCCAAATATCAACCCGAATCGTACCCAACCGCTCGTATTATTTTCATTTATGCCCTTTCTGGTATTTTATCATTTTTTATTTTATTTGAGATATTTAAGATGTCTCAATTGAGCTGTTGCACTGAATGATATTTATGATTACATGTTCAACACATTTTTGTTTTGAAAGAAGGTTCTGTATCGTCATTTTCTTTTTTAAAAAAAGATATGAACCCTATACACAGTACAGGCTATATCTGTAATTTAACCATTGCTTCGAAAAATATATCCATTTCAAGTATTATCAGATTGATGTACTCTTGGTCAAAATTCCATTCGTATTACACAAGGCATGGCATTTACCCGTCCGAAAGGTATATTGTGTTACACTGACCACTGACGGGACAGGCTCTATCGAAGGATTCAAACGAAAGTGGGCATGTTGATCTATGTAAATTCCATTTTATTAGCTTCATCTACTGACAGCCCAACAAAATAAATCAAAATAGATATAAGGGACTATATCCCAATCTCAGTGAAACAATTATCACACCATTAATCGATATTTCACTTACAGTTGTAACAGTCTGTAAATAAATACTGATTTTGCATCAAATTCACTGTTCAGACTGATCCAGATTTATATTTGTTAAAATTGTGATTACAATTTAACACAGATAAAACAATCACATCAGTATTGTGTTCGGTCACGTATTAGTGTCAATAACAATTACGGTTGAATTCGCTAGACCGACTATAAGATAAGATAAGATAAGATAAGATAAGATTTTATTGTATCATAACACCCATTACTAATGAAGACATAACTTTCCAGTGGTGATCAAATCGCGAACGGGTTAAAAGAAGGCTATATTTCTGGCAAAATAAACACTGTTGACCAAGCAAGTTCATTATTGTTAAATTCTGAGAGAAATATTGTATCCACTTCATTATAATAGGCTGAGCTTCAATAGACATGTGTCTCCATGAAAACAAACGTCACAGATAATTCTGACTCTCGGCGTTTTTTTTTTTTTTTATAAAAGTATATTGTCATTGTCAGGCATGTTAATCTATCCAGGTCCCCGCTGTCGGTTGATGCCAGTGATGCGTTACGATTGGATTGTCCCTTATGAGTCCACGATCAGTTACATACGGGTGCATTCGGATACGTTTCGATGCTGCCAACACGGTTGCTGGTGGGGCGGTCAACAAGGCTGCTGGTAGAAACCCACTTTCACGATTCGTGCTACGATTGAAATCGTGGTTTTAATCGTCGTGATCCTATCAGGTTTTATCAAACATTCCTTTTCCTGCGATTTTGTTATACTCAGGCTTGAATAATATCCCCTAATGACGGATAGTTGGAATGTGGAATTAATTTATACAAGAATAATGCAACATTCTAAATTTTGAAAAAAAAACCAAAAAAACATTTGACATAGTTTCATATATTTTTATTTATTGATTACATTAGTGCTAAGATCCTCATAGTCCTTAATTCTCCCCTGCAAATCGTTTAATAAACGATTACATCCATGTAAAAACTATTATTTGATTCTGCGTGTTTTTGAGAAATTTTTATTTGTTTTTTTCTTAGTCTAAAAAGAGAAAATTTACAAGAATAACGTCGTTTTTTTATGAATTATAAGACGTCAGACTATTGATATTTTTCTGAATGGCTGAAATGTTTTTCATTTTCTGTTTCACAAAATGGCCTAATACCTCACCATAGGCTATGGGCGATCGTGGAACTTGATAATTAAAGTCAGGTTCATTGTACTTGACTACCGCTGCCACGGACGACCAGACATAATCGGCCGCGATCAATAAGCAGACTTCAACACACTAGTAAAATTCCAATATAATTCCAACATGGCGGTTCGGTGCCAGACCCGCTCACAGAAGTCTTAGAAGCCGTGTGTTGTCTTGGCGATGCACAAGCCAGAAGGCGAGATATGTTTTCCCATTCCACGCTATGAGTTACAAATGGTGCGTATTATTTTATTTTTTAGCAATGGGGGTCTTCTGTTCTGATCATCTTATTTTGACAGAGGGGATCAAAGTGAGTATAGGATTTAAGGACTGCTCCCCGGGGGTGTTCTTTCATAGGACTTACTCCAAGATAAATAATAATAGTAGACGATACAATAGAATTTGGCGGGAAGATGAGTGATGCTTCCCGCCAAGATATCTACGATGTGACGATATGTATAATTAATAATCTGTTTGAATAACCTTTGTGAAGCTCTTCAAATGAGATTGTCACTAGGCCTATATAGGCCCTATTTATTAAAGAAGAATCCATTCTCGTCTACTGATATACAGCAAGTGAAGGAGACTATCCGGGCATAATATTATTAGTGTTTAATGAAGGAGTCTAAACAAATAATTCTTGAAATAACAGATGAACGCAGTTCAACAATTTATTCATTCATACACAAAAGATTTACATCCTCGTCTCTGGATGTGCAGACCTGTATCATACCTGACCAAAGAATACCACATATTTACAATACATTTTACCCCCATCCAAATATTTATTTAAAAATTGCCCGATATTATCCATTTTATGTTCCATATTTATGAAATTTCGCTTGTATATGAATATATATAGGCTATGTACATGTATCTTAATAGAGAGAGAGATTTTTATTTCAATAATTCGCTTGCGCGTAAGGGTCTTTAGCTGTGGGAGGAAACCGGATTGCCCGGAGGAAACCCACAAGGGATCGAAACCACAGCCGCAAGCCAGATGTGACCGGCCAGCTAGAGGTCAAAGCGCGGCCCTCCAGACCACTAGCCCCCCCCCCCTCTTAATAGAGAAGTGGGATCACATAGACGGTCTATTCCTTATTGATTCCAAGATTGAATATCTGCTGAATTAAAATATGGTTTACAATAATGAAATAAGATGCGCTGAAATGGCCAGTCCTTGTGGTTCAGTCGTAGTGGAGTATTATGTTTCCTAGTTGTGTGATTAAGCTACCATCTACATTTCAAGTCAATGCTTAATAGCAAATTACTAAATGATTTCAATTCTTGTTTCGAAAATTAACGTGAAGCAAATAAATGAAGACCCTTATTAAATTGGCACGGTGGTCATACAAGTCACTGAATACAAAGTTTTCTCTAATCAGGAACAATTTAGACGAGCTTAATGTACAAAAGAAAAGAACAAATGGAACGCCACTAAAACCAAGTCAAGTGACAAGATCCACTTCTGTGAATGAATCTTAAACCCCACTTCTAATAAAGACACGCACATACCAATCAATATTAGAGTGCGGGTCGGTGAGTGTTTGGGGCTCATTTCACTCTTGATTCTCAATCCTAAATTCTAATTTGATCATTACTTTTACCCAATATAGCCTTTAGTCATACAAAAACTCGACATTTGTTATTTGTAAATCGACTTTTGGTATTCGTTTCATATTAACAAAATAAACACTTGTTTCCAAACTGATCAGCAGTAAATATTCACTTGACATCGGGGCGGGTTAATTAATTCTTAGTATTAAAGAGTGTATGGTTCAATTCTTTGATATCTTAAAATGGACGAAAATGTGCGTAAAATCACATATTATTAATGTATACAAAGTGATCTATATACAATTTTAAATTTTTATTATCAGTTCATTCTATATGTACACGGTTTTATTTATTATTATTTTATCGGTTGTGAATCAGCCATTACTAAATACTTCCGCATTGTCTTCTTTTTAGAGGATGTGCTATTCCTTGTTTATTGCCAATGGAATCCGAAGCCACGACTCCTGTACTCAATAATATGGTCATTGTGTCATAAGTATTGGAATTGGATATCAGGATACCGCACTGAATTCTTATTCGTGTTTTTAATTTCAATTGTTAAGACAAATATTGAGTTAGACGTTAAGGCCCATTAACTTGTTTACTTTGCAAATTAAATCCTGAAACCATTTTTCTTTTTCTTTTTTTTTTTGAATATCTGAAAACTAATTTAAGGTGTCTGAAGTATATCATGATAAAAACATTTCCTGTTTAGTGTCAACCTGTACATAAAGGCATAAAATATAAAATGAGTGAACGGCACCGATTCTCCCCGGACCCGTTTGTCATATGCACACAGAAATTCGTCTATTTCATGCGTCGAGAATAGATCTCTGCTCTGAATGACCGCTTTTTATACGCCCGGATTGAAATGTGGTCGCATATTGTCGTCGCCCCCATCCGTCCGACCGCCCGGCGTCCACAATTGCTTGCGGACGCTCCACAGGCTAAAGTTAAAATCCGATTGACTTTAAATTTATACACAGTATTTAAGGTCATAATACGAAGAAGCCAATTGATTTTCAGCGGTTACCGATAATTACTGCCAGAGTTATGGTCCTTGATCACTTCAAAAAATCTTGTGGACGCTCTAGAGGCCAAAGTTAATATCCGATTGACTTTAAATTTATACACAGTGTTTAAGGTTAAGCGACGAAGAATCCTATTGATTTTCAACGATTACCGATAATTACTGCCAGAGTTATGGCCCTTGATCACTTCAAAAAATCTTGTGGACGCTCTAGAGACCAAACTTATCATCCAATTGACTTCAGATTGATACACAGAGTTTAAGGTCTTGAGACGAACAAGTATATTGATTTTCAATGAATTTTAATAACTGACCAGCTAAATCCATGATTTTGAATGTTTCTTATACCAAGTGTTAGCATGGGGTAGAATTTTATAAAAACCAAACAAATTCTAATGATATTCTGATAATTACTTTATGCGTTGTTAATCCTAATCAGACTTCAGAGTGTTATAAATGTTTCATTACCGAAAAAAGTAAGAATATGCTACAGCTCTTGTTGACTGCCCGGACGATTTAGCTGCTGTGGGCGTATGTTTCGTTGCCTGGCAACCTATCTTTCATAATGCGGTTCTTTTGAAAAGACGAGGAAAATGCATTTATAATTAGCAGGATTGCGCTGCCGTTACATATGTATATACATGTTCCTTTTTTCTTTAATTACATGTCTGTTAGAAAGAAACTATTCACCACCCAAACACTTGAACAAACCGTTTTGATTATTTTTAAAACGGAAATAAACGAGTTATTCCGTTAAATGAAACAGGAATCATATAATTTATTCTATTAAAAGAGAAAAATAATTTAGAAAGACGAATGGTAATTATGTTATGTTCTTTTTTTGTTTTTTTTTTGGTCCCGTGTCAATTCATTCCAGTTGTTGAATTCTCCATCTAGAAACACTTGAAAATGTTTACAGCTATTATATAATGAACTAAGCAATTAATTTTTTTATATTTCAACTAGAACATGCGAAATTACATGTTGGCGTGTGCATTATTAAATGATCCATTGCTTCTCCACTTGAAAACACATCCGCAACTTTTTTTATGAATATAAAAGGACAGCAAATATGTGTAGTATTAGCTGTGCGAAGTGCTAAAATCGAAATGATATCTCGTTTGCTAGAATGGGTATGTAATGTGTACTCACCCATCCCATTCACGACACTTGTGCACTATAAACATGGAACCCAGCTTGGGGACAACCTAGCTGAAAAATGTACCAATTGTCGCCTATATGGTATCAATGCGTGCATATCTGGAATAATCAGAATGTAAGTCTTCGGGTATCTGATGGTGGGTGTGGTATTCCACGCCCAAAATGGCCCCACCCCGAACTAGGCTAGATTAACATACTGACAGACATTTCTAGTGGTATATAGGGTACCACTAACAGAGCTATGTAATATCCAGACATTTGTAGTGAAAGAGAATCAATGACAAGTTTTCTAATTTCCAGATCTAGGTTAGCCGAAATCTTCACCACCTAAAACTGTGTAGAAGTTGTTCAGTACCACCATCACAGGAATCATGAATGACCCATAACAAATAGATTAACGGGCATTGTTCCGGTTTATTCCCACGAAGGCGCAGTTATTGACCGTAACGGATTAAAAGAGGTCGTTTTCGAAACTTCGCGGGAATCCAGCTCCTAGGGATTAAAATGGATTAAAAACGTAACAATGGGGTTATAGATTGTTATGATACGAATTTACACTTTCATAATCCCCAATGTAACTAATTAACCAACATTTTAACATTATTTTTGGCATAAGAAATAAAAACATAACTATACTAGAACAAAAATTAATTTAATTTCGCCAAATAAGAAATAAAAACATAACTATACTAGAACAAAAATTAATAGAAATAAAAAAATATGGCGGAACATTGGTCTGTATGTGAATACATTGGCGTTTATTTGACAGGAAGAAAAAAAATGCGAAGTGAAAAAGTTGGCCGTCGTGTATTGTGTAAAGTTGGTAAAATATCCTGGGAGCTACCGCCTCCAAAAACTGCACCTGACTGGCAAAGATATCTCAAATTGGTGGGGTAACAGAGCCAAGAATTCTTTCACCAGCACCATCATCGATTAGATAAAATGGCTCACCACCAATGGTATGCCTTAAAATTTCGGGTATTTGAAGTTCACGTTTTGTTGTTGGGTAATTTTGGATATATTGATCTTCTGGCGCGATACAGGCTAATTGTCGTAGATGCAAAAGTTGGGAGGTTGGAAAGTACTATTTTAGAATCATCTGTCCATTCACCGCCACGAAGCTTACTCAGGTCGTCATTAAATAAACAGGGAATTGGTTTTTAGAATATTATCTGAATTTCGGATAGTGAAACGGGATTTTTCACATCTTTTAAAATGACACTGATTGAGAGTGAACGAATAGGTGAACACTATACTTGGATGATTTGATGATATTCATCATAAGTTGTCAATTGGTGAATAAAATTCCGAGTGAACATAAAATCTTTAACACCGTTAATTGGGTCCTAAAAACACCACGTCTCTCTTTAAACGAAAGCCGACAAGTCAATATCTGCGCCTTCGCGGGAAAGATTAATTTTGGTCACGCTCTGTAACTGCGCCTTCGTAGGAATTAAATCTCTTGTAAGGATGCGTAGAATACCGATACTTTGCACACATGGAAGGAGCAATAAGCAGTGGTTGCAAGAAATTGATTTTGGGGAGAAAAAAAAAAAGTTTTATGGGACTAAAAATGCGCCTTTGAACAAAAATAATTGTTCCTGCAATCACCGGAAACAGTGGAAACTGCACAATGTCTAATTCGCAAAAATGTAATGGGCGGCTCCTAAAAACCAATGAGGGTAGGGTATCAGAGCGGCGTACCCCAGTTTCTTGACTGACTTCGTACATTGGCGTGAAAAATATATTTTCAAGATTTAAGCTGTGTCACAATTATTTGAAAGTATAATAATGTATTATATTGAAGAGATATGTAATAATCGGATGTAATAACTGATAACAATCTGTCAATTTAAGCACGAATTAAAAATAAAGGCCAAAGTTAATATTCGATTGACTTTAAATTTATACACAGTGTTTAAGGTTATAAGACAAAGAAGCCTATTGATTTTCAGCGATTTCAGATAATTAGTGCCAGAGTTATGGCCCTTGATCACATCAAAAAATCCTGCGGACGCTCTAGAGGCCAAAGTTAATACCTGATTGACTTTAAATACACACTCACTGTTTAAGGTCATGAGACGAAGAAGCCTATTGATTTTGAGCGATTTCAAATAATTACTTCCAGAGTTGTCTCCCTTGATCATTTAAAAAAAACCTTGTGATGCTATAGAGGCCAAACTTATCAACTGATTGACTTCAGATTGATACACAGAGTTTAAGGTGTTGAAACGAACAAGTATTTTGATTTTCAATGAATTTTGATAACTGAACTGCTAAATCCATGATATTAAATGTTTCCTATACTAATTGTTAGCGTGGGGCAAAACTTTTATAAAAAGCAAACAAATTCTAATGATTTTCAGATAATTACATAATGAGTTGTTACTGTTAATCAGATTTTAGTGTATTACAAATGTTTCAATATTAAAAAAAAGTAAAAATATGCGACAACCCTTGTTGACTGCCCGGACGATTTAGCTGCTGTGGGCGTATGTTTCGTTGCCTGGCAACCTATCTTTGTTATATTTAACGATGACATTTTATTGCTTTAAACCTTCCTAGTGGTAAAAACGGATAATTTGACTTCCTATGTCACTGACAACAATGATGAATTTAGCAAGTTTACATTTTTATTGAAAGAGCGATTACTTTCGATTATTTTCAGTATATTTTCATGGTACAAGAATGGCTGCGCATTCACTTTCAGTGCAAATTATCTCATTTGTCCTTTGACCCAGAATATCTCGAAAACGCCACAACGGCGGACTGATTACTACCAGCGATATATGTAGGATTTTAAAAGTGGGGTTGCAGCATTATGGTGAGGGGGCCAGTGCAATATAATGCCTGAGTTACTGAGCGAGCGCATGCGGCAGCGGTGGATTTGTTTTTAATTTAGACTGCCACAAACGCGTTTTCCACACACCTGGAGCCACAATGAAAGTCACTATCACGCCCCTGGCCTTGGATATGCCAAGAACGAATAACAGAGAGTTCTTTGAATCCTAAATATAGTGGCCAAGTAGGGCCCAGTGAACCCAGTCTAAGTTTACCAGTGTCCCATGTTATTATGTATAATGAAGTTTATTTCGTTAAAAATGTCACCTGCATATAGGGGATCTGGCAGCCACTAGCAAGTGATCCCTTGTGTCAATTTCGGCCGCGCTATTTCTCATTTTGATTTTAAACACACCAAAAAGAGAAACTTCTTGGCCTCTAAACTAAAACTAGTCGGAAACACCATGTGGATAGGGCAACCAGATCGAGAATATCTAATGCGATGGGGACGGCACCGCTGCTGGAAACACCGTTTTTAAACCACCTAACAGTCGAAGTTGTATTAAATATGGTCAATTATCTTTCACGGGTTCCATATTTCAAAAGTGGCAGATTTATTAGGAGAGGCATTTTTTCTTTAGTATCGCCCCATAGACTCCACATAAGTAATATAAGAACGTTTGCATCAGGGCAAACGAATCAGGTACCCATCGACTGATCAGTGCCTTAAGGGTATCACTGTGTGATCATAATCAAGTGTCTTGTTTTGTAATTGAAAAGTTGTCAAATTTTTTGAGGGCCGCCATTTCTCGGGGCGCCTTATTTTTCTGGGGATGCAATGTACCCACTGCACCCCCGCTAGATACGACCCTGAAATTACTACTCGCCATCGTATTCTACGCAAAATTTTACTCTAGAAAAGTTGGGTCTGGTTTTGTGCCCATTTGATGGACACCGCTCCGCACTGAAACTCCGGTCTTTCTTATTTTATTGTGCTGTTTTTTTTGTTGAGGTTGTAGAAACATGGAAATATTTTCTTATAAATAAGCACCCCGCGAAACCTTTGCTAAATGTTTTATATTATTATTCTCTATTAATTTAGTCGATTGTCTTGATATTGAATTGCGTCCGTCCATGCATTTTTTCAGGACGACTAATTTGATAGTTGTAGTAAGTGTCCAATTTCTAATAAATTGATGTTCTTTTCGCGAAAAGAATTGTTAAGAATATTCGTATTGTTCCCCTCAAAAAATCTCAGAATGAAATATGGAGATGCATGCTTTACAATAGAAAATAAAGAATTATTTTACAAAGCCGATTTCAAAACATCATTAAAGGGATGAACCGAAACATTGCTAAATAAATGCAGATATTTCACAGAAATCTCTCATCTAACGGGCGAGGTCTTTGCAGAGTATTAAAGAATCCAAGACATTATATTTAACCTTTTCAAGGAATATTTCGAGCTAGGATCATCAGTGAGATATAGAACAGACAGTTATCTATGTTTGTGAAAACAGAGATTACTACTGTTAAATGTTTCTGGAATTTAAGAGAGTATCTCAATACATGACGGAATCGTGTAAAAAAAAAAGACTGAGCAAATCAAAAGGAAAATAATCTTGTTACAAGAACATTATAAGATCTGGTTATATATAAATATCTGCTGAAAAAGTAAGAGAATAGAAAGCTTAAAATTTGATTTTTTGAACCCCTTTGCCACGTGAATAAACGTTACATGCCCATATAGTTTCTGCTGATATATATGAATCACAGAGCTGATACATGTATATATATGTTACATTACGAAGATAAGATTATATTCTACGGGAAGGGCGTTAAAGTTGTAGTATGCTATGCCTGTTCCCTGATTTATATCCATAGTATCTTTACAAATATTGTCACGATGAGAGGGGGTAAAGGGGATGTAACGCCGAGAAGTAAACATTATTGCCATGTTCAACATGTATTTGTTAGATTAAGACAAAGACAAACGAATATATTGAAAATTTCAATCAAATTACCTGGTTATGAGTTTTGAGATTTAGCAATAAATAGCTGAATGCCAAGTAACGAAGTCTCGATTATCAGTCCCTTTATTGTGGGACATCCATTATAACGCAACCGATTAGATGGTCTAATCCATTCAAAATCTACCGACCAGAGGAACTAGAGAGTTGATTATTGGCTTTCCCTGTGTATAGATGTCTAACATATAATGTATTTAACAGTTGAAGCCAGAAACATAATGCAGTTCATGACAGATATTTCCGATATGCTGAAAAGACGTTAATGGTGTATAATTTGCATGAGTCTATACTTGAAGATCATAAATAAGTTTTTACTGATAAAAACGAGAAAAAGTATACGTCGCCAATGGGGGGAAATAAAACACGTACTCAAGTATTGAATTGAATATAAAGCGTATCACTTACTGTATATACAAGGCATGGGTGGATACAAAAACCTCTTTGATAATTGAAACAGCAAAAAATGTGGAATGAACCCTTTTACAGCGGATTGGTCCATTTCACAGACAATTCAACTTATAACAGACTGATTGAGAGAAAACGAACGTGAGTTGTGTCTATGCTGTGTCAAGAAAGCGCGCCTTTAAACGCGTGCTTGTTAGTCTTTCTTAGAATTATGAAAAACAATATTTGTAAGAAGTGAGAATATATAGTGAGAGGTTTGACAAACTTATAATATGCGCTCAAGAAAGTTTGTTTATACGAAATTAGAAAATCGTTTACTAAAGGTCGTTTTTCGAACCTGTGTTTATGTTTAATGTCGTGTTTGTAATCTTCAGACGGTGCTAAAGAAGTGATATTTTGAGTGTAGTGAAGAATAACCACAGTGCTCGATGAGATTAATACCAGAAGCTTTATTATAAACGGTAAGGCTTTTTATATATTTTGTAGTATTGTAAAAAAAACAAAACTAGTTCGTGAATTCATTCATTCATTTGTTCATTCATAGAGTTATCTTTATTCATCAGTCTATTGTTTATTCATACTAGTGAACAGTGTGTGCTATAATAATCTCTTTAATAAAAAGAGCGCTCTTGTATCGTATTTTATTGCTTTGGGGGTAGATTTTTACCTCCTTATTAATGGAACACTGTTGAAAGAATTGTTTATGTAATAAGGGAAATGACGGCATTATATATATTTTTGTCATCACAGATTTCAAGAGCTCAAACGGGAAATGATATTGGGTATCGAAAGCGTTCGCGTGTCTTGATCACTGCAGGTACATGTATGATATCACAGACAATAAATCCGCACCTTTACGGAATTCATGGTTTCTCAGTGAGTAAGGCACTGGCTCCCTAACCTGGAGGTACCGGCGGGCCCGTAACCAGGTCATTTTTTTTGGGGGGGGGGGTACAGAAATTTTTGGAGGGGATGAGGATGTGGCCGGCTAAGAACAACCCTAAAAAATCATTATTGTTGACGAAATATTTGGGGGGATTTATTGGATTTTGGGGGGGGGGGGTGTCTAAGCTCGACCGGTCTTGTTCCAGAAAATTTTTGAGATTTTCCGACATGGTTTCTTATTGTCCATTGGTGCAGGAGCAGCCTATCGTGCTCGTGGTGCAGGAACAGCATATAGTGCACGTAAAAGAACTAAGAATTTGAAATAAAAATAGGTCGCAGCGCCGCTGTCCTCGCAAAATATCCCTTCTACCGCCCGCCCCCTACCTCTGAATGGCGTATGCCCGCGTCTTCTTAAGCTCGGTTGGTGCGGAATAATAGGACTTTAAACCTCATTCAATTTCATTTGTGCCTGTATGCCTTGGCACAAATGGTTAAACGAGATTTGTGCCAAGTGCCAGGTTTTAAAGGTTTTTCTTCTATTACTTCCAAACAAGGAAATGTATATTCCGAATCTTTCATATTTTGTCCGAGGAGTTCACATAGAACATCTGCATACGATATGGGACTACGCTATCTGTCATCCAAAGTAAGTAATGTGGAATTGAACGAAGTATGCCAGATGATGCCTGTAAATTAATATAACCTTTAATACCTGAATACATGCATATGAGCTAATCGACCAGCTGGACTGCACTATCAACTTTATCACTATCATTACTGGTGTATATAAAATGTCAAGTTCATAGGTCAATATATTTTACCAAAGGCTATAGGTTCTGATTGATGCCTAAGAATTAACCTTTTGTTACCAACATGTACACAAATTGCCATTGGGATCCGTTTTAACACATTCTATCATTATGAACACCATGTGACAGACAAACATTTTATTATCTACTTTTAAGCATCTTTTAATTTTCTGTCTAGACAGGTGAAACGTTATATTTCGGTTTATACTTATGTTGACTGAAAATCTCCAAGAGCGATCTAGAACCGTCGTTTATGCAAGAGGTAAATCTGACTATTGGGGTTCTTTCTTTAGGCTCAAAATGTTATAGTAATTAGACATTTATTCACATGAAAATAATCAACTCCCGAATGCCATTTTATGTGTCGGATATCCAATGGATTTGAATCCGATCTGCTATTCGATATCCATTGATGATTAACCACAAAATTTGAATCCGATCTGCTTTTCAATATCCATTGATTAACCGCAAAAGTGGATAATCGAGACTATGTTAATTATTGTGACAGCGGTTATAATGACAATTGCGGCTGCCTTGATTTTAAAATAAGATTTTCTCGGTTTATAGAGTGGAGCAATTTGACTGAATGTTTTATCATATTCCCTTCACATGGTCTGGTTTTTATACTCCCACATTGTAGTTCATCTTTAATAATTTGAACCGCCAAATCCGTGATATTAAATGTTTTGTATACTAAACGTAAGCATGGGTCAGAACTAGAATCCAAACAAATTCAAATCATTTTCTAATAATTACTTAATGAGTTGTTGTTGTTCATCATATTTTAGTGTATTATAAATGTATTATTACCGACAGAAGTAAAAATATGCGACAACTCTTGTTGACTGTCCGGACGATTATAGCTGCTGTGTCGTATATTTCGTTGCCTTGTAACCTATCTTTAATTATTAGAGTGAGAAGTGTCAGCTCTTTATCTAATCTTCCATAATGTATCTTTAATTGAATAAGTCACTTTCAAATTCCAAAATTATGATAGCAACTACCAATTTGTATATCTTGAGAGATGCTTTTCACCTTTGTCATTTATCATTTGCTTTGTTGTAGGCTTCCACGTGTACGTGGGTTTATTATTGTAAATTATGTCATAGTTACAAGTGTTTTCAACCAAACACATCATGTTTCAGTCACACAAAAAATCGGCCATAGATCATGTACGTCTCTCTTTAAATTTGTTAACCTTTTCTCTGTAGATCTAAGCACATACCACCAGGAATTGGTACAGGAGAACAAACGATGCACAGGAATTAAATCTGCATGTTTTTATTCGATACACACTCACCGATGATAGAAGGATTTTGGTGATTAAAGGATGTGCGTTGTTTGTTTTGGGTTGGGCTGGGAAATATGTTTCAAACAAGAGTCAATGCAGCCTGCCGTCTTTACTCATAGATGATGGTCTGGTATTCTGTGCTTTTAGAGAAACACTTCGTTCTGTTACTTCCATATACTCTACCAATGAAATAACAACCCGACAATAGACAATATCTGAACCCCATACACTCCCGCACTGGGATCCAGAGACGTTAACCACCACCGAATGGAACATATCCGCATGCAGCCTCTATTCAATACATGTAGTTGTTTTATTTTTAAATAGAGTTGAGAGGTGCACTCTCTTTTCTGAAATAATTACACCGATCTTGTAAATAAAATACTAACTGCGCAAAAAGCTCACGCAGTGTTATAAAGGTTTTCAAATTTTGAAATTTCCGAAACTGATATCTGCGTACAATGTGCCATTATAGTTCTATTTAATGTTGAAAACAGATTAGGTTAGTGATCTATGTAGTGACTATTTTAATCTATGTTAATTTATTATTATTACTTGCTAAATACACTGTAGCTGTATCACTTCTCCCCAGACTTGTCATATCTGGATTCAAACCAATAAGTAGTGTTGTGCACACGGTAGGGCATTCTCATTAAATGTAGAACGCCTCATACCATACCGCTTCGTATTGGAAGAGCTCACACAGTATGTTTAATATGATAAGGAGCTATTGAGCCTTTTCTCCTATTACAAAAGTTTCCCGGGTCAATGCTCGTTGTAGGTTTGACGAAAATTTGTTGTTATAGCATAAAAAGTGAAATATTTATTTTCTTACATCTTGTCGGCGGTTACATTTGCACGTGTAAATTGAAACACATTGTAAACGGCTTTACTTATTATGTAAATAAACTAAGTATTGGCAAAAATGTTGGGGAATAAATATTACGTCTACGGTTAATAGATTCTCCATTTTATGTATTTGCTCTGTTTATCACTTTATTGAAGACATTGGAATTAAATGGCACGTGTTATGACATATTGATAGTATGCATTACGCGTCTTAGAATGTAAGGGTAACGTGTTTTTTTTGTTTTATAAACAATAGCATTAATTCCATTTTAATAATATCAAAAGATGTACAGCTCATTTAAATGTGTATTGAATACTGTTTTGGAATAGTGAAAGATAGCATAAATAATAGAATATTAGACTAGGCATTTTTGTTGAACACTATTCTACATAATTACCCCACCCCACCCAAAATTTTATGTTGTTGAATGTAATTTCGTGGGGTATATAATATAACTCTAAAGGTATATGGTGTGAATATGTGACAATATTTTGCCCCGCCCGATCTCAACATGTTTGCTTCAAAGGTTGAATATTATGCAATTTAAGAACAAGTTTCACCTACATGTATATAACATTTTCTTCCCCAAATCTATGGGGTCATCTGGCAGGGTTACCTCTCGTAGAATGTTATATTTAAAGCCCACACACATATATATATATACTAAGCAGCAAAAGAAACGCCAGGTTGTTATGTTATTCTGTTTGTCGCATTGCATAAAACTTGCCAAATATTTTTAGTTTATGTTTGTGACCACATCTCCAACTTCATCTGGGCCCGGTTGCTCAAAACTAAGTTATTTTAACGATCCATTAAACTCTAACGGATCATTATCTTTGTAACGCATCGTTTATTAACGGCCCGTTAAATTTCTGTTGCTCAAAAGTCTATTTCATTATCCGTTAGCTAAGGGATTCATTAAAGTTAATCCAAGAGAAGATTGTTTGTTCATTGGCTGAATTTATAATTTTTGATTTCAATGTACATGTATAACAACTTCATAGAAGTTACTATTAACAAAAAACAGAAGACACAACTGTGCAATCTGTTCACAAAACTAATGACAAAAAGATGACTGTAGAATTTACAACAGAAACAACAATAGAATACTTTATTTTTTTCCTTTAGAAATTTGGCGTAAATCTGTAGGAAAAATTATGGGATTTGCACTACAGAATTATGGGGCCATTATTTCCTATAGTCCACCAAAATTCTGTAGAAAAGTATAGAATTTCATCCTATAGAAAATAGAATAGGCCCGCATCGCCCAACCCTGTAGAATGTTCTATAGAAAACTACATTGGTAATCTATGACTTTTTGCTACAGCCAACTAATGCCATCATTAAACAGATAACGGAGCCCCAAACCTCCGTTAAATATAACGCCAAGTTAACGACACATTAAAGTTAACCCGACTTCCAGCATCAGTCTTTCTCTCTGTTAAAGTTAACATGGAGTTAACGGATCGTTAAAAGATAACGGAGCTTTGGGCAACCGCCCCTGATCAATAAGTCTCCTTCCCAAACACATAATTGAATCCAGGAAATGTTTTCAAAAACGCAACCTGATTTCTGAGATGGTAATGTGTTCTCAATGATTTTCATGTAACTCATGCTGCACGTGTTGTTCACCAGAACCAGCGCTATAAAATGCACCCCCATACTACTACAACGTCAGCAGCACGCCACGACTCACGACATCTCGGAGGAACTAGGCGCTTGGAAGACTCGACGCTGGCTACACTTCCCAAGCCGTTTCCAATCCCTTCCAGGTCAATGTTCGGGCCACCAACACCACGGATGATCGCCCCCGAACTGGTAGACCAAGGGTTACCACAAAGCGACAAGAGCGCCATGTTGTGCAACAATACGTGCAGAATCCCTTCACACAGGCATCTGCGACGGCACGTCAGACAGTGGGAACACACGGAAGACCCATCAGTATCGATACAGTGCGCCGACGTCTCACCAGACCTACCGTGTCGGTAGTGCGTATCAACTACAGATGGCAGGACAAGAAGATGACGTCGAGGTGTCCAACGTTGTTCTGACAAATGTAACGAGACTCATCGGGAGGTACAAGCATAATTGTTTGGGGTGGAATCTTGGTCCAGGGAGAGGAGAGGCCTCACAGCAGTGCGCTACAACGATCAAGCGCTCATACCCCACGTCATTCAACATTTCGCACGTTATCGAAACACCTCCAGAGTAACTTGGGGCTTTCTACAGCAGAACGGTGTCAACGTTATACACTGTCCTTAGTCCGGACTTAACCCCGATTGAATATCTTTGGAATGAAATTCAGGGGAGACTTAATAACGACGTACGGATTGCACCAGGCTTTTGTGAGAGTGTGGTTCCAGGTGCCAGTAGCGTCATCAATCGCCCCAATCTAATTAAAATACAGATCTATATTTCGTTCCGTTTTGTATACTTTAGGTGGCCTACACTACACGTAGATCTAACAAGTTATAGTGGAAGTTCACGTCCGGCCTCAAGAAAGCAACATGACCCTATAACGTCAGTCATTCGATCAACTAATCAGAATCAATGGTGCAGTGGCTATACTTGGCTTTGTTTTGATTTCTATCGCTGCTAATGTCTACTTGTGTACCGCGCAAAAATAGTCAAGCACTCGATTCGACCATAGAACCACAGGCACTTGAAGGGATTAAAATAAAACTTCTTACTACTGCTTGACTATATAGTATATAGTATATTATATAGTCAAGCAGTAGTATGAAGTTTTATTTTTAACCCCTTCAAGTGCCTGTGCATAGAACTGTATCTATGATTCGACAGACCATTTGAATAGCTAACCCCTCATTTCAAGCAGAACTCTTCCAGATCCTAGTGTAGTAAAAATAAGTAAAACCAAATTTTGAAATATAAAAACGAAACGAAACAGGATCTGTATTTTGATCAGATTGTCCATCGTCCGGTCCACTCCAGAGAGAAAGAGAGTGAGAAATGGGTTTAACGTCCACTCGACACAAACTAGGTCACTTTGGGACTAACACATGGTTTAATTTTATTTCAATAATTCGCTTAATTCAATAATTCTTTAGCAATTGGAGAAAACCGGGGTACCCGAGGTAAAACCCACAAGGCTGGACAGGCGACCCTACTCCTTGCCCGGTCAACTCCATGTACAGACGCTGTGCTGCTGTTATTGACACTCACAGTGGGCACACCAGATACTGATGTATAGATTGTGTACAGACTGTAGACCTTCTCGTAATGTCTTAGAATTGTGATGAATTAATCACTAATGTGTCAACATACTGCTCACAAAAAGTTGCTTTGATCCATTTAGTAAGACGTTTTCTAGAATGATTTGATTAAAGTGCCTCTCTGATTTTGAACTCTTTCAGACGGGTTTTGTTTTTTTTTGTTGTTTTGGGGGGTTTTTTCTGTTAAGTATATTATAGTAAAAATTATACGATTTTGATATATACACTAAAATGATCCGTACTTATTTAATAGCTCCACCCCACATAATGACACACTCAAGCTTTCATAATTGGACGTTGATTTAACCCAAAAGACCTCAAGGCGTATCGGATATGATAGAATCGAAAGTGGTAAAAGATAGGGTCAACTAGGGCCAAATTTATACACCAAAGATGGGTTCCACCCAAAGTTAGACAGCCCTTCCGGGAATTGACAAAAGCTTAGTATTATAAACTATTGCTTTGGACTATACCCACATATCATTATGATGTTAAATTTAAGTAAAATTTACGTAAAAGGGGTTGGTCAGTTTACCATCATTTTTTTATGTCTAAAATAGGGTATTGTTTAATAACATTGATTTTGAAAAGTTAATTTTCTCTACAATCGTGATCCTAAATACTTTAACCGTGGATTGGAAAGCAGGTCCCAAAATAAACAATTATTTACCATGTGTCTTTCGAGATACTTAAAGGGAAGGCGAGGGTTAAAGTGGCCGAAAGGATTAACGCTGGAGCTTTGAATCAGAAGGTTTGTCATTGAGGCAAGCGGCGTGGATTTGCTGGTGCGTAGGGGTCTTTAGCAGTGGGAGGACTCCCTCTCTCTCCCTCCCCTCCCTCACTAGATTTCTGATAGTTTATATTATTAGAGGCAAATAGTTATCATCTGATTGATTTGAAATTGACACACATTGTTTATGGTCCCGACATAATTGTTTGAAACTTAGGTTGTCGCTCGTGATTGATTTTTTTACGCCCACATCAATTTGTAAATTGTCCTGACAAACCCGTCCCGGTACGCCCACCCCGCCCCCACAATATGAATTTCGTTTCAACGAGATATTCCAGAAAATAATCAAATGATATCAAAGCGTGTTTAAAAATGAAAAAAAAAAAAAAAAAAAAAGATTACAGGGAAACTGAGACATTAGGGATTCAATTTTACGCTCTAGAGCCTCGGTCGTCTCGATTATTCATTTTTTTCGTTAAATTATCCATCACAAAATGTTTTCAAATCCACTAAATATCTCAGGCTCACCCTCACTCACTAACCAATTATGTATGTAGTGTCTTGTGAATGCTGTCATTACCAACAAAGGATAAAATGTGACTGACAACGGCGACATAGCTGATGTGGGCGCATGTTTCGTTTCTTGGCAACTTATCTTTTTAATTGCCTTACATTCAAATGTAAATATAGTGTTACATATTCAATAAATGGGTTTAAATGTTAATCAGAGGGAGGTTATCAGTAAAAAGAAATTTATTAAGAAATAATCTTGTTCAAGGGTTCTATCAAACCCTCTCCCCAGCTGATGAACGTTCTAACCTTGTCTACATAAAACATTTTATACTTTATTTTTTGATAAAACTACCACTTTTACCCTTAAAAGCATTCATCATGATGAATGATATAAAATGGATTCCCGTGTGTTTAAAGAAATAAATGATATAATTTATTGATATTGTGCGTATAATGATGTGTTTAAGGACATTATGAATCTAATATATATAGATATATTTTGATATGGTTTATCGTGATTTAAAGTTACGAAATCTCAAACTGTATATCATCGAACGTCTTCGGCATTGAAAACATGAATTATTTGTCAATTATAAAGAATAATGATGATGTTTTATTTTCAAAATGTTTAGCTTTTGATTTACCTTTCAATCCATTGTTTATGCACCTGTACACTATGCTAACTCCCTGAAAGGGCTTCTGCGATATGTACGTTTATTTTAGAGACATCTGTTATGGAATACTTCATGTTCGCATAATCTACTCTTCTTGGGCACAAATACGGGACATAGCATAACACTAACAGTTTCGGTATAAATTACAAAAGTATGATGTCAAGATTTCTGATGAGAGGGATGTATGCGTAGTTCAAGTTAAATGTTACCTAACGAGTTTTGTTTTCGTCCTGAATTTGGGTGGTAAATATAAAAATTCCTGAAGATCGGTAATTGAAATGTCAGCTACACCCTTTCAAAATGTTGTTATAATTAAAACAAGATGGACGTCAAGTCGTCTGTACAGTGTCGGGGTAAATTTTTGGCACACTTTTCATTGGTTTCAATAAGATAGTAACTCAGGCTTCCTAATCAAACAGGGTTCTTAAGAACAGGTGTGATTTAATGTGACAAATGGGTTAAATTTGCTAGTGTGAAGTTGATACCTATTTACATCAATCTTTGGCAAAGAACATAGTTTTTAAAATATTTTATTTTTACAATAAGATTTGAATTCAACACATAACAGCATGATCTTGTTTGTACAATATCCTTCCTAGCAGGCAGGGAGAGGCTAGTCCAATCCTACAAAAATAACACTGATGCGTCAAAAACCATATACCGTTTGACCGGTAGTCCCTTTATACTTCGTCACATGATACCGGAACAGCCTCCCGAATGTTGGAACTTCAGAAATACGAATAATTTGTTATTTTTATATCCACGTACATTTTCATTTATCCAAATCGTCCTTAATCTGCTTCGAGTTAAGAAAACGTTTTAAAAAATCACACAGAAATGTCTGTAAACCGCTGTTTTCACAGCTATATATTCATTATTGTTTTTCTGAATTTTGAATACTTTAAATTTTTGAAATAAAAGGCATTTCTTTATTTGTTTAAAAATAGATTCTTGCAGAAATCCGATTCTTCAAATATGGTTTTCGTTTCTGTGTGGACGATATCAAATCTGACAGGTTTGTCTTATATATGTAAGTTTGTAAAGAAATCTTGTTAATTTTTGTTAGAATTTTAACTTTTTCCTAGATAAATTTAATTTTGCGGTGGCTTTTTATATCGGGTCAAAAGTTGAAATATGTACACATTTTATTAGGCTAACTGAAGGCAGAAATGTTTAGAATGTTGATTTTCTAAATTATATCATGATTTTTAAATTTTGTTTTGTTTTCAGAAAAGGAAGTCGGGCTGCTGTTTTTATATTTCTTTTTCAAATATAGTGCTCACTGAGATATCTAACAGACAAAATAAATATAGATCTTATATTTTAACAATCAGACTATAATACAGTCCTGTTAACAGTATGGTAATCTATATCAGGGGTGGTGCCTTATAAACAACGACATCCGATCTTTTTGTTGAATTTATTATGAAAGATATACAGGACCATGTCATTCTGACACTATTATCATCTCAAAATCTTACATTATTGAAATTGTTGAAGTCGCTTAGATTGAGTTTTTTTGGTGATATGTTTTAAGACGACAATATGGCTGCATGTCGTCGATAGTCGACAATTCAATGTGAAAGTACAAGTGAAATTGTAAACAACCAAACGCAAATGTTATTAAATTCAGTCTATCCGACCACTTATTGTAACGAAAATGTTGCTGAGAAATGATCCATCATGGGGTGTAAGATCATCGCAGTATATTCTAAGACAACTAATGTTGGGGTAATTATTTCACAAAATGTAATAAAAAAATCTAGGGGTTTGTCAATGCAAAAGACATTGGCGTTTAGATCTTCGTCTCCCAGTATAAAAATGATTTCTGGTCACTTTCATGACGGACTTTATCACCGGTGGTTCGGGACTATAATACAATGCCCTCAGTCAATAAGTCTATCCTTTCTGTGTCACTCATTCAAAAATTATACGAAACGCGAGGTTTAAAATTGAATATGTTTCGATTTCGTAAACTCGCGAATGAGAAATCCATAGAAAGAAAATTAAAAAAGCTGTTTATGGAAAAAAGAAGGTTCAAATTATGCAAATATTATAGGTCAATTTTAGAGAGTACAAAACGTTGATCTTATTGCAGATTTAAGCGATGGAAACGGGAACGTATATTTTATAAGTATTTAGTCGAATAGCACGCACGTCATGGAGAGATCATGTGGAATCTTTTCAATACGATTAGTTATTTGAAGATAGCTTGTGCTACAAAGAGGTGCATAGTATAGAAAATTGTTCAGTTTAACTTAGATGTTGAGGTGATAATACTTACTTAATGAACAGGTAATGCACACTCTTACCTCGAAAATAGAAAATGCCAGTATGTTATACGCCATAACAAACAAAGAAATTACTTTGAAGACTGTAAATTTGGCTGCTCACTTCAATGGTATTTCTAAAATAAACCTGACAATGTACTTAATCAAAGAATAAGTGTAAGAGTTGTTAATAGGATGAGTTCGTGTTGAAATAAAACATATTTGCGGGGTGTTCTTGGTAATGTTTAGGAATTTAGATTTGATACAAAAATAACCACCGGGGATTTGTGACCTGACATGATTCGCCAGATGGGCGCAGAACCTAAGAATATTCATGTGTTCCCGACTAGGCATCACACATACGATCTACGACGAGATAGGAACCTGAGGCATTCTAGTCAAGAGGCCATATCCCTACCGATCGACCACAGCATAAAATAGAACACGAATGCATTGAACATGGTCATTGACTGCATTAGTTCATTAGTTTCCGTTCCCATTACGGTGTGGCTATTACTCCCACGCACTAATTAATTCCCTAGCATGATTTGTCCGATTGGTTGAGGGGGGGGGGCTAACGTTAGAGCAATTTCTCATGTTGCACGCTGGTTAGAAATGGTGCCACTACTGATGTCTTGTTCCCACCACAGTTTTTGACCAATCCGATTAAATACAGATCCTATTTCATTTCGTTTTATAGTACAAAATTTCGTTTACTTGTCTTTAATACATTAGGACCCGAAATACTTGTTATTTAACTCGTGTTTGCTTGAAATGAGGTGCCAGCCAATCAAATTGTCTGTCGAATCGAGAGTTAGACCTTTTTTGCGAGGAATTGTGGGTAGGCATGATCAGCGTTATAAATCAAAACAAAGCAACAACGATTCTGAATGGTTAATCAAATGACTAAGGTTATAGGGTCAAATTTTTGCGAGGAATTGTGGGTAGGCATGATCAGCGTTATAAATCAAAACAAAGCAACAACGATTCTGATTGGTTAATCAAATGACTGAGGTTATAGGGTCAAATGTCGCGTGCTTGACACCTGAACTGGCTGAACGTGACCTCCCGCTGTAACTTGTTAGATCTACGTGTAGTGTAGAGCATCGAAATTATAAAAACAGAAACGAAATATAGATCTAAATTTGAATTAGATTGAGTTTTTGACCGTCCTAAGTTTTTCCTTTGAGAAAGTTTTGTAGTCATATGACAACAAAATAGTTACTGGCCTACAACTCCATTAAATTCCAAAAGCACTGATCCCAAACTGCACTGTACGGAGCTTAACTATAATTACTTATTTCCATGCAAACTGTGCAGTGGCGTTTTAAGGTTTATCATGGCGGAGGCTATACTATTTTGAGGGCCCTCTTTCGCAGGGGTCCGGGGGGGGGGGGGGTCTTGATTGATGGTTTTCATACCAGTGCAATGACTTCATTCTCATTCAGTAGTGGATTCGACAGTAACAGTGTAAAGAAAACGATTGACTCGGACTCGGGGGCCCTTTCCCTTGGCCAGAGGGGCCCTTTTGTTAGACGAGGGGCCCTTTTGTCTGTCTTTAGGGCCCTCCCTAACTAGTACATTTCTTTTTTCTCATCGGTTTTAGCATTTATCTCCTGTTTTATTTGTTCAACTTCTTTGATTTTTTTCGCGTGGAGGCTGGCGCCTCCAGCGCCTCAGCTATAAAACGCCCTTGAAACTGTGAGGTATGTGTTGAAAATTTTGCAATTGAGCCTAATTTTAATTGCTCAAACCCCCGAATATAGTGTATCAATTACAGTCGTAGATAATAATTATTACGACTAAAAATCGCAGCTACACGTCGGTATACACCTGGACATGTTTTGTTTTATATCGGAGCACAGAAAAGATGAATGATATTGGTATTAGTCCCCTTTTCTGATTACTTGTTCTCTTATTTCGCTTCTAATGATTAACATTTTTTCTCTCATTCCAAATGTAAAGCGTATATATATAAAAAAAAAAGGCTTCTGTAATTATAAATATATGAAGTGCAACCTTTTTTTTCTTCTCTTTTTCTAATTTTGTAAACATTGTAATCAACAAGTTACGCTGATTGCAAATGCTTTTGGTATAATAGATATATTTATTTCGTTTTTATAGAAATATTTGAGTAATTCATACTTCATTTTGATGACAAATATCATTAGGAAAGAAGTATTGAATGCATTATGCTCATTTAAAAAAATATATTTTTGAATCTACCTTGACTACCGGTTATATTATGTGTTGGTAATCATAGCTTGTTGTGTGGTCTACATGCTCTTGGCCTCTTATTCTGATGATTATTATTTTATATCATTTTTAGTTTTTCATCCAAAAACAACTGGAAAAGCGGCCACGGGTATTAAAAACACAGGAAGTGTTTAGTTTTTTTGAACATTTTTTATCCTGTCTGTTTAGAATTTAGAAAAGAAGGCTAAGATACATATTTGACAAAGTGCACAAAAAATCTATGAATCCGAAAAATGTTGAAATGTATATTACACTGTATAATATGTTAGTGAGACATAGGTTATTCCTCGCGTAAATTTAGTCTATAGACACTTCATCTTCTCCAAGCCACCTAAAATAAACCCCGATATTCCCAGTGCATTCATTCTGTTCTACCCCACTAACCCATGGGTCAATCTATGGGGGAGACACGTTTTCAAATTATCTATCCTTGATAATTTTGCTATTTTTATCGACCAATCCCATACATCGTTAATTGCAAAGGAAATTGGCAAAGGGAAGTAACTGTCATGGCTCAAGGTTAGGAGTTACTCTAAATAAGAGAAGTCCGAATTATTCTAATTACGTATTTATTAAGTTATATAATATTTTATTAATGAAGACCGGACGTTTATATAGATCTATGTATGATCAAGAGTTTTATCGAAAATCATTCTTTCGTTCCCGGCACGTCTACGTTTATATGTATGTAGGATCAAGGGTTTTATTGAGAATCATTCTTTCGTTCCCAGTACGTCTACGTGATACCGTAGACAAATTAGTGTGAATCAGATTGCCAATGCATAGTTCAATAATAATAAACATAACAAGCTAAAATATCCGTCGTATATCCGTCTTCATCATTTCACGTATTTTCATATTTTTCTTAATCTGCAGCCTGTTGAACTTAAGCTTTAAATTCGTGTTTTAATACATGATATGTAGAAAATATGTTCATGTTGTTATAAGTCAAAGAAACGATTTTTGATTATTTTTCTAGAAACAGACATTAGGATCGAGGAATATTTCTAGATAAAAGAAGAGTAAAAAAAACCTTTTTGATTTATATGATTTATTGTGATATAATAATTATCTATGTTTATTTATGTAAGGATAATATTCTTATCTTCTTTTAGCTGTCGATAAAACTCATTGATTTCAATTATTTGCTCAAAGAACAACTATACATCATACGAAATCGGTGCAGTTTCGAAAATATACATCATCTTAAAGTGAGTACCACCTGGAGACAAATATTCTAACATAATATCACAGGTTTGATAGAGATAGTTACGAATTCGCCCATATAGAAAATTTAAACGATTCTGTATTTCATGGATTCATTTGGATTACACGGCTTAGTTAAAACAAGACTGTCATAAATTTCACGCATATTAGGATAATTTATAACGAAAACAATTCTTGCTATCTAAATTACATTCGTAAATAACAAACATGTAGTTTATTAGCTAAAATACGCCAATTAAATGTAATGGGTGCAATTCAGAAAATTAAAATGGGTAATAAAATGAATGTAACTCTGACACATTCTGTGTCTTATTTACGCCTTATCGAGCGCATAATATGATAAGTTTATGAGAATATTTGATAACTGTTTGTGTAGTCAATCCCTTTCTAGAACTGGAACGAAAAAGTAAAGTAAGAATAACCCATAAAAGTCTCGCTGTAGCTAACACGAACATACATGTATGTTATACAAGCTTAGGATTAAGATATTTATGATAATAATAATTCTCTTTAAAAGAAATGTAAATGCTTAAAAATAAAAAAAACTTTAAGTATAAAGGTACGAAATGCGAATTTACTGATGATGATTTATTACTACTGTAACAAACTAACTACAGAAAACTATACTTATTGAAATGTGAAACCAAGTGGACGGTCTTTTTATCTTAATATGGCAGTAACAGTTCTAGGTTGACACTTCTATAATCATATTATTCTATTTAGATCAATTTATCGTTACAAGAGCCACTTACATAATCATTGAGTAGCATTTAGCGATTGGGCTCATTAAAAAAAAAACAACACAATTTATATGGAAATAACAAGCACTGATTTATTATACACATAGCACACGAGATCATTTGTGTTTGATAACGACAAGAGGATACTTGTTGAAACGTCGTACAATATGTGTATAAACCAGTCATCGTTATTTCCTTATAAATTCTGTTGTTTTTTCTAAGATACTTATATGTAAAAGTGTTTAGATAATGTGTATACGTGTAGATATGCAACACCGCCACACCTAGATTCAAATCTCATAAACTTTGTGTAAAATTGCCTTTAAATGTAATTTAAACACACCAATATTGATATGGCTTATCTGCTTTTGTTTTTTGTTGGGTTTTTTTTTGTCTAAACGTGGTCCTGTATTTTTGTTCTCGGGAGAACAGTAGAATTGTTGAGTTTTTCTCTGAAAATATGCTAAGTATTGACATAAAATATTTAAGTCGGACGTGGTCTGAAGAAATGAGAAAAGGAAGAACCTATGGGGTCTAAATTTTAAAATAGGCGTGATAGACCATAGCTAGAATCAATTTCGCTGAATTAAAAAGTTATCAGACAGTCATGTATACGTTTGTGGACATGATTGTTCATCCTCTCATGGCCCTAATGTTTCACACCAAATCTGAAGAAAATCAGTTAAAACGGCACCGTCTATCGCGTTAACAAGGTTTTCAGGCACGAGGGTGATAACTCTTCAAATCAAATTTACAACAAATCTGTCAAAAACTGAAGCCTCCATCGCGTTAACTTTCGAATGTTGACGGGCGGACCAACGGACATGGGTAACGGCACAACATACCCACAATTAAATGCGGGCTTATAAAAACTATTTAAAACATGAAGTGAAATGAACAAAGTATCAAGGCACAGCGAAATAATAACAAAAGATAACCATTTATTAAAAAGAATTATCTGCATGAAATGAGTAAATAGACGGTGCTCATCAAGTGAATACGAGAATTAGAAGTTTGGTTTGTTATTATTAAGTGTTCGGCCATTCACAAAAAAAACGGTATAATAAGACTTCAAATGTAGCCCAACACGTTTGGTATAAGTATAATTCACACCAAGTAATTGATATATACAATCTCGTTCATTGTTTAGCCGGCTGATGAGAATCAAAACCATGTTTTACAGCTCATGTAAATTCTCTCGCGAAATGTCTAGATAATACTCTATTCCTATATTCTCCTGAAAGAATAAATAAAACGTACCCAAACCAGAACGCAGCAATCTTATCCAGAAGGGCTGGGAGTGTAAAGTGTTTTGTTAATGTAGTAATAATTAGCGTTCGCTTCTCAACTCAGCACTTTAAAAGTCTTAGAATTAGAATAATTACGATGATCATTGTTGAATTCTGTAACCATGATGAGGTATTTCATACAGTGGTGTTTGGCAGTAGGTTGGAATCAAGGTAGCTGGCAACTTGGCCAGGTTATCAGGGGTTTTTTTTTACCAAAGATCTCCACCGTCTCGCCCAAGGAAAAACGTCATTGCCGTTAGATGAGACAATCTATTTTACCGTGTCATATAATATGTGTGAACTGTTTACATGTGAACACCACATATTAACATACTGATCACACCAATGGCTTGGTTTGACCTTTTGGGATTCATTTTGTTAAAACATGTTTAAAATGATCTGTTAAAGATAGATTCCGCTACTTTTTTTTCTGCACGCTATGTAGAAAGAATTATGTTCAGTAATCGGGTCGCCTTCAACACATATTGAGAATTGTCATTAATTCATTACCATTTCATGAACGAGCACACATGCTTTCTAGTGGATTGAATAATGTTGCATTGGCATTGGTATAATTTTCCCTTTCTTTACTAGGCGTATCTTCTCTTTAAGAGCAGGTGCCTGTTAAGATGCACTTGAAGCTTTCGGGTTTTGGCTTTATGTTTTTAAAATCAAACTTAAAGTTGATCTTTATCTTGTAATGCAAGAACACCATTTGACCTTTCGGGTTTATGGTAGAAATAAATGATATGCTAAATTTGAATTTTGTTTTCAAATATAGCATGATACACGCATGCTTATTCAAGCGTAGTTAGTCATTAGTGGCAAAGTATCCGCCACCCAATGAAGATTCGTGGTCTTTTGACCTTGTTTATATTTGGACAATTTGTATTTTAAATCTTAAAATGGGATTATGTAAGATTAGATAAAGATCTGACAGTTCTAGCTATTATAGTTAAAAGTAGATAATGAGAAGTGAATGTGTTGAAAATTTCAAATTACTTCACCCTGAACCGGGTTATCAGCGATACAGTGCATTAAGGCCTGTCAGAAAGACAGATTTAGCTCTTGCATAATACATATTTAATCTTACATGCAATTAATTAATCAGATATAGTTTATCGTTCATTTTAATCTTCTTTATTTTCTTCCTATCTAGTGCTTAATCATATAATATTCACTATCAAACATGTTCGTAGCACCAGATAGGAAGAAAAAAAAAAACGATTAAAGTTTTTGAAAAATAAGAAGAAGAAAAAATCAAAATTTAAAATTTTTGAAAAAATCATATACAGGTAAGAAGGGCTTTCCTGTCTACATGTACTTGTGCTTATTCAATGTAGTGAATGAATTTTACAAAGCTTTCATCGGAGGGGCGTGGTTACTTCCACTGATAGATGTAAATGTATTTTATCTTTATGATCAACAAACCTATCTGCTACTTTCTGGCTCAACCTTTTTTGTGGCAAGTTGTCCGAATATTATTTTGTAGGTAATGAGATTGGCCATGAATGTTGTGTTTTTGGATAAATAAAGGTTTTTTTTATACGGCTGTATCAATCGCAACTTATATAAGTGAAGTGACTGACATAAGATAAGACACATGTTATTACATAAAACGCCAATTATGAAACAGGAAAAGAATAAAATCCGTTTTCCATGTACGCGTTTTCGCGGCGATTCCATCACATGCAAAACACCGATTTTTCGACGCAAAAAAACAGACGCAGCATAGCTACAAAGCCATAAAGCGCCTAAATTGAAATAAAATTGACGATGAAAACAGGGTTCGTGTCGGGTTTGTTTATCCAGGGCCGGATCCAGAGGGGGGGGGGGTCCACCCCCACCCCCCGCTCAGCTACATAAAAAAAAATAATGCCTTGCATCAATGAAATTACATCACAAAGTGATCCTACATCAGTATAAAAATGATTTCTCTGTTTAAAAAGCTCAATTTGTATGTATGCCTATGTAATTTAGAGACGATGATGGCAGATTTCCGTGACAGAAACCTGGCAAACCCCCTCCTGCAAAAATTCCTGTATCCACCCCTGTTATCTACTTTTATCAATGACACGACGTAGTCATGGATCGACTTAAATGGGAGCTCTTCCCTTTATT
Organism: Patella caerulea; assembly: GCA_036850965.1. Taxonomy (NCBI): domain Eukaryota; kingdom Metazoa; phylum Mollusca; class Gastropoda; family Patellidae; genus Patella; species Patella caerulea. The sequence goes on along the minus strand of JAZGQO010000001.1, from coordinate 37,816,063 downwards.
AAAATAGTTGGTATTAGATAATTCATTTCATCTAACCTATATGCGTCTCTTGTTCTGTCTTGGAATACGTCATCTTTTCTTGGACGCTAGTTATTACATTTTAATGTTCTAAGACTTAGTAACTACTACTATCGCCCCACATAAAACGTCCTCATATCAACACTTTCCGCTGTTAGGCATTGGAAAATAGATTAAAGTGTCTGTTGATTCCAGCTTGCTAATTATGTACCTGTCATGAAAATTGATGTTCTAGGAAGTCAACTTGAACATTTTTTCATCATCAACAAACTATAAAACTAAGATAAATCTATTTAAAAAAACACCCTCAAAGTTATCTTCATTAATTCTAGACCTTCGGTTAAAGGGACGATCTCGCTTTCAGTTCTATGATGAGTGTTACATCAATGGATGTATAAATAACAGTGGAAATTGCCCACTGATATCATTTCTTATCAAAGGTCAAAAAATAAATAAATCTAATTAGTTCTATTAATTGCCGAGAAAAATGCACTTTTAACGTCGCTCTAGTCTGTACGACGTCAGTTGGTCCCGCGTACACAAATTCTTGTGAATATACTCTACAGACTAAATTTATCACCCAATCTTTTCCAAACGTAAGAATAGATGATGAAGGCCATAGTTATGGATCTTGTCTCACTTTTATAGAATCGTGTGGACACTCTATAGCTATTGCCTGGCAATCTATCTTTATAGAGAGGTATCCCCAAGTTATGATGTATGGATATTATACGTGACTTTGAAGTAGTTCTGCATCCAATACATCGCATATACTTTTATTCATTAAGCTGTGTATTAATTTGATTACGAAGTGCAGATTTATCTCGTGTATAAAGATAATTTGTTGATAACAATAAGGATAATGTACCTTTAACTAATAAATTGTGAAACGGATTTCTTCAGATACGCTCGACAATTGATTTATGCTTTCTATAAAAACAGAAGATAGAAACAAGATGAACACGAAAAAGCTTTCAAATTGTTTAAACCGCAACTCTAAACACATATATTAAAACACGCCTGATGTCTTAAAGTGGTACTGACCCCCCCCCCCCCCCCTCAAAATTATAATTGAAGAAACTATGTTACTCCTAATAAAACAGTATTAATCTGAAAGAAAATTGATGTAAAAGAAAATGAAATGCTTAATTTGAGTTTGAGATAAAATGTAAAATTTATCTTTAGGCCTTCCCTTACATTAATTGTAGATATAGAGATACAAACATGTCTAAATCAATTGCAGGTTATTTTGTTTACGCCTGGTGGCTTTCAGAATATTGTTTAGTAAGAACATTTTAGTTTATTACAATTTTTTCGACCTCGCATATTTTTTCTGAAAGAGAAAAATGTTTCCCCATGCAGACAGCAATTAATTGTAACATAATTCACATGGTATTTAAACTGATGGCAGATAAGAATGTCTATGAAATCGTGAAATAAAACAAGGCTGTATCTTGGTCTGTTAAATTACAACTTATTCAGGTTTCAGGGCTAGATATACAGCCTCGCAATTTGATAAATCTCTACTTCTTGTGAAAGTATCTAAAATGTATGTTGGTACTTTAACCCCCGTCTGTATGGGCACTTTAACATTAGACACGACTGTATGGGTTTAACGTCCTACTTGTATGCACCTAACCTGGGCTAATGGAAGACGGGCATACGCCATACAGTGTGCTTTGAGGGAAATTTTGCCCGGACAGCGGCACTAAGGCCTACTCTTATATCGAATTCCAACTGCCAATGTGTACACGGGACCTCGGTTTTCGTCCCATCCGAACGACTAGGCAGCTATCCTTGTCAGGCTCTTTGTTCTGCATCACTGACAAGGGGAAACCACGCTGGAACACCGAGATGAACTTTCTCGGCCAATGCAGGGATCGAACGCCCAACCTCCAGACTAGCGAGCTAGCGCCTTAAGGCCCCCGCACACGAGCGCATTTTGCGTACGCATTTAGCGCTGCGCTAAATGCGTACGCATTTGGCGCAGAAATACGGCGCCCGCACACGAGCCGAAAACGACGCTGCGCGAAAGCTACTGCGGCAAGTGTGTCGTTCACGTGACCACCACTCATCCCGCAGATGCAATTTCCTCGAAGGCCTTTTCTTTCTTGTCGCGGTCTCGAAATTCTAGGCATTTTGTATCATATAGGCGAGGATATTCTTGCCATAAATCGACGATTTTATACTCTAAAATTGCGTCACTGACGAACTCACTGGGTGCCGCCATTTTGCTGTAGTGATGACGCATGCGCATTGACGACGAATGAAACGCAATTAGCGCTGAGTTGCCCGCACACGAGAGCGCAGTTGGCGCTGCGTCAAAAAATATCAAACATGACAGATATTTGGCGAACGTCAAAATGCGCCATTTGCGTACGCAGTTTTCGGCTCGTGTAACTACACACAGAGAAAAAAGTGGGTCAGTTGACTCATTTGAGTGAGTATCCATAAAACGACTCAGTAACGACTCAGTTTTCGTTGACTACCTTGGGACTAACTTGGAACTTACATGGGACTCAAATAATGAGTCAAAAGACTCATTTTTGTGACTCACCAAAAAATCCATAAAACGACTCGTTAAGTGAGTCAAGTGACTCGTCAGGTAAAGTGAGTTCTTCGACTACTTTAGTGAGTTTAGTGACTACTTTAGTGAGTCTAGTGACACAAGAGATGAGTTACACAACTAGGTACAGTGAGTCAAGTGACTAGTAAAGTGAATCAATGCAAATATATTTGAGTCACATAATTATCCTTACGCAACGAGTCAAATGACTCCACACAGACTTGAATCCTAATTAATTAGGATTTAATTCTCCTTTTTAATGATTCTTTGGTTGGCATTGCACAAAGTTGACGAAAAATATCTGTAAAAACGAATACGAAAATGTTATTTTTTTTAATTAGATCACACGATTCGTGTATGCTTAGTTTTCCAACAACCTTATGCCTGGTGTATTAACCTCCACATTTACAGTATATGATTCCGCGTTCGTCTTTTTTGCCGAATAAGATACCGTTTCTCCTGATGTGATCAGCATTATGTCAGCTCAATAAGGAAACAATATTAAAATAAAAACTTAAAAATACATTATGCGAGATTACGAACAGCTGAGAAAAAAATCGGTTCCTAATCCAGTAAATATCACAGGCTAGTGATAAGTTCATTAATGTCCAATTAATAATTTAGATAACATTTCAGGCCTAAAGAAAGGTCTGCAACAAGCAGTTTTACCTCTTGCATAACGTATGTTTAATTTAAAAATAAAGCACTCTATATAAGTTATACATATTTTATTCTATTGTTTAAAAGTAAAAGTGGTTGTCATGCAATATGCGGGCACAATTGGCGGGTGGAGAACAATGAAAATAAGAAAGCGCTTTCACCCATTTGCCTAATGCTTCTCATGAAATTCACTCTGACATCTAAGGGAGATACTCCGGAACGTAACACTAAATATCGATAGGGTTCTTACCTCGTGATCCGAATGCCACTCACCAAAAGACGTATAAAATAACTATTTCAACTTAGTTAATAATGACATGACTTTTCTTGGTATATTAATTTTGTCCTCGATTCCAAGAATGATTTTTTGGATAAACGTTAATGTGTTTAAAAATCTTTAAACAATATTCGATATTAAATTTATAGTACACAGCGAATAACACTTTGATTGACGTTAGAAATCCTAACGGACGAGCCAGAACGATGTAATACATTAGAATTTCATATGTAGTTTCGTCATCCATGATATCCCCTTGATGTAGAATAGTGGGAGTTGTTATTCTCTCTGGTCTCTGAAATGATACAAAGACAAACATCCAAGACTTAAAAAAATAATTAAGGGAACCACGGTAAGACACAGACTCGCTAGGATCGGACAAATGCCCTATAGGAATCGTGTACACGTAAAATGTAAAAGAAAACTTGGTAGTTGGAATTTGAAATAAGTGGATCGTTTTCATCGCCCCCCCCCCCCCACTTAACATTGTGGCTTATGCCCGTCTTCATTATCCTAGTCGGTGCGGAAAGGTATGGTTTTAAAGGCCATTTTATTTCATTTCATAAATATTTTTATTGTTTTAATCGAAGTTTTAAGTTGTAGCAGGTGTTAAAATGACAACCCAATCCCCCCTCTGTAAAACGTAAAATATTTTTTTGCTTACCACATCTGTTGGACACAGCATTTTTGGGGGGTCCTCTTTAAGCACAATAGGAAGGGCTGTAATTGCAGAATATCCAGTTCGCCCTGTAAAAACAATCATATTATAAGAGAATTTCGGAAGGCGATTAAAGTGCGATTTAGTGAACCAAATATATATATCACAGACCTTGTGTTCAGTTAGAATACCATCAAAAGTTGTAAATTCCTGACAGCCCATAAATGTTGGACGTGCGAAAAGCCTACCACACTCAACGAAAAATTTTCAGTATTCGAGGCAACAACACACCAGGAAAATTGTTTTCGTGTGCACTTCATATTTGGATTTTCCACAGTTAGAGGGTCTTTAACATGTGCTCTTTCCCTGTCAGACACTCTGGCCTGCATCAACGACAATGGGGCAACCGTATTTCGCAAATTCCGAGTATCTTTCTTCGCGAACCTCACTGATATCGATCAATGGACCGCCAAGTGGTACAGCGTCATACTTACCGGGCCACTATAATTCAATTTTAAGCAAACCTTCCGCTCCACCAGGACATAACAGAACAGACATTGAAACCTGCAGAAACCTTACAAGATATAAGCCAGGACTATAATACATATATAATTTTGGTAACACGCTGGCTCGCTAGCCTGGAAGACGGGTGTTCGATCCCTGCATTTGCCGAGAAAGTTCATCAAGAAAAACCGAGGTGCCGTGTACCCAAAGATCCCTTGGCATTTGAAATTCGATACAAAAGTAGGCCGTAGCGCCACAATCCGGACAAAATTTCCCTCAAGCCACACTGTATGGCGTATACCCGTCTCCATTAGCTCAGGTTAGGAGCAAAACAGTAGGACGTTAAATCCCATTTCATTTCATATAATTTCGCTTTTAACCTCTGCTTTTTCACGTTGCAACCGTACGGCGAAATCTAATTTTTGGGTCTTCACTTTGCCCCTTGTCGCTCCCTTCAAGTCAGGGTTAAAAAGCCAAAAGAGAATCCGACCATAATAAATACTTACTGTTGCAATCCTTAGGTACATGTACATCTTCGGTTGGTTTGACTTCAAGAACCTTTGCCCTATTTATTTTCTTTTAACCATTCTAATATTTTTTGGTTAATGTTGATTGACGTTAGACGATGACATTCGTTTATAATCTGAGGGAAAAACACTTTAATTAGTATAAACCTACACGACACGAAGCCATCTATTGGCAAATTCAGGAACCAATGCAAGAAAGGGTTAAGTCTATTTGAACTAGAATTACAAAAGCTGGGGTGGGGTTGAGTATCTTAAAACATTTGGTACGAATCGGTGTTAATAATAGGATACAATATAGGGAGAACTCGGTATTTGTTGAATTTTGTGTGATTTTAGTATGTCCAACTATAACAACTTCTTAACTAAGTCTCGTGATTTTAAAATCGTGATCTACTATTGACCCAGTCTTGACTCGTTTTCATACGCTTTTGTGGGGATATATATATTACTCATCTATGAACCAATTGGCGACTCGGTTTTGACTCATACGTATAAATCCGAATAGCCCCCGTCATTGCAATGCGGCAATACTCCACCCAGGCCTATCTATATGGTGAAATTTTCAACTCTATTCATATTATGTTGAATCTCAGCTTAAGATTTCAATATAAAGCACTAACTGGATCATGGACCCATCCAGGTCTACACACGTCGATTTCATAAATTTGAATCTGAATTTTTAATCAAAATCAAAATCAGTGGTCTATTTCACATATGCTACCTAATCTCTGTAATATAGTAAACATAATATTGAATAAGGCTGTATCCTTAACAAAAACAATTTACCTTTTCTGTGGCAGATATCGGCAGATGACTTCGATTTTCTTTTAATCAAACAAGCGTCTAGGCTTCGTCTAACTGCCGCCATAAAACGTCCACCCACAATTCTTTTCACCGGAAGGACTCACATTGACTCACCCTTGACTAGGCTGTGACTCACTTACAAAAATTTCATCGCTGATTATGTATTAACTGAGAATTATCCCACAAGTTTTGTTAGAAAAAATACATATGATTCACTTTTTCCAATGTTGATATTTGCAGATGCTATAGATGTTATTTTAGTCCAGGCTTCGTCAAACTGCCGTCATAATACGTGTGACCCAAAGGACTCACACGTAACTCAACCTTGACTCAGCTGTGACTCAATAACGTCAAATTCATCACTGAATATTTAATAACTCAGAGGTGACTAGTTAGTGACTCAGAAGTTTCCAGCAAGTTTCAATAAACCGAGTCATAGCTGACCTATTTGCCCCCAATCTGAGTCAAAATACTCATCTAGCTGAGTATTTTCTCATAACTCACCCAAATGAGTAAGTTTTACGCGTTTTTGACCCACTTTTTTTTCTCTGTGTATCATTACTGAAGTCAGTACGATAAAATCATAGTCTCGATTATCCACTTTTTAAATTTAATTATCAATGAGCGTAAAGCAGCATATAGGATTCTAATCCAGTCAATATCGAAGGGTAGCGTTGTCACCGAGAGTTCATTATGGTCTGGATAAGTTAATTAATGATTAATTAATAATTCAGATAAAATATCATGCCAAAAGAAGGACCTGTTTATAATAGCTAGATTTTGTTGCGTTATGCATTTTGAAGTAGCTTGTTATTGTTGTACTTTGCAGATAATATTACATTTACATCAACTCACATATTAATAAAATTACATGTTTCTGTGATATATATTATCTACGAATATCCAGAGGTAAATCAAAAACCCAGATAGAGATCAACCCAAGGTTAAGGAGAATCGCGGATTGGAAGAACAATCAAATCTTTGTAATTAGATTTAATTTCGTATAAAATAAAAAAAGGAAAATCGTTATTTTCGTATTTAATAGTTTAAAGGGTGAAATCTGTTCATGGTCAATTCCTCGGCTGGTCGTGGGAGATAAGAAACGGCCTCTGGACATTCAATCATGGTCGATGATTACTTTTGAGAATGAGCCAAATGCGTAAATAACCATTGATTAGAAAAATCAAAAAATAAAACAAAAAATAAAGAAAGAAATGTAATTGATATTATGTCCCAATAAAACAATTGTATAAAAAGAAGTGAAACAAGCAAATCAACAGCTTAATCTGTCATAGGACGAAAAAAATAAACTACTGTATAGGAAGATATACATAATTGTAACAAAAAGATTTTAAAAACTGCATGAGTTAAACTTAAAAGAAAAACGTACAATTTTTCAAGAAACTCACCCAGATATTCTAATGCCTTTTTGGAATTTCGAAAATGATTAATGGAATGAACGTATATGTTGTTAAATTCATTATTCGTTATGGAGGTCTTTAGCGTACATAAATATTGTTATGATATTAATATGGTTCATTTAATTTACCAGAATTTAAATATAAACATAATGTCAACACATATGTCGTTACTACAATATATCATAGCGTAAACTACTTAATTATTTAAAGTGGCAGTAAGTCCATGCAAGCCAGAATGAGTTGGCATTAATCAAGCTCTAATATTACACTAGATGTTGCGTAAAAACATTAATTTAGAAGTTTAAAAAGTTTAGGCATTGTAATGGCTTAGGAATTGTAACTGTTGAGGCACCTATACATTCAATATTCTTTACTAATGCCCACAATTATTGCCATAAGGTCACTACCTGTAAACAAACGTTATTTTTGTAGTGCATTGAAATATGGTCGTATTTGTCGCCAACCCCGTCCGCCCGTGGGTCGGGCGTCCACAATTGCTTGTGGACGCTGTAGAGGCTAAAGTAAATATCCGATTGATTTAAAATTTATACACAGTGTTTAATGTCATGAGACGAAGAAGGCTATCGACTTTCAGCGATATCCGATAATTACTGCCAGAGTTATGGCCCTTGGTGCTCTAGAGGCTAAAGTTAATATCCGATTGACTTTAAATTTATACACAGTGTTTAAGGTCATGAGACGAAAAATCCTATTAGCGATTTCAGATAATTATTGCCAGAGATATGTCCCTCGATTACTTTGAAAAATCTTTTGGATGCTTTGGAGGCTAAAATTAATACAAATTTTTCATGGTCATGAAGCAAACAGTCGAAACAAATTCTAACAAATACTGATATTTACTTAATGCGTTATTATTCATTATAGGATTTTCATGTGTTATAAATGTTCTAGCTTCTTATTGACAAAAGAAAAAAATATGTGACAACCCTCATAACTTCAGTCAAAATTGTTACAGATTATATAAAAATCTGAGCTTCCCTTTAACGTGTGTGTGTGATTTTTCTATCAAAAGTTTTAAACAAAAAGTAATGAGGCGAACGGAAGGGATTCCATTTGGTTGTAGTACGTGATGGGAAACGTGTAACCGCATCGAAACCACGTGGAGACGTAAAATACATTAAAACTAAACATGGCCGTCACTCGTCAACTTTTGTGTTTTGATTTATACGAAACACTGTCTGGCTCCTTGATATCTGAAATGTAGTTCCTTATAGAATTTCACAGAGGAAAAGTATGATTTGGAGAAGGCCGGTATCCAATAAATATATGTCAATACAAAGGCACACGTGTATGAATAATGTATGCTATCTCCCAAACTGTGTAATACAGAGAAATGCTATTTTATCGTTTATAAATTTCCAATCTACATATTATGTATACATTATTCCATATTCTGTATTTTCAGAGAGCCATGTTTTTCTACGTCACTTTTCTGCTGTTTACCTCTGTACTCGGGTACGGAAACTATCGATTGAGGATACCAAATGGTGACAAAGTTCCGGATCCCTGCAACCCAAGTAAAATATGGCGTGGTGTCGGTCATCTTGGGGCAGATGGTGGTGGGGCCAGAAATCCTTTTGGTGTTGATTTTGAAAAACACGGAAAGGTAAGGTGTTTCAAATTAGGTTAGGATCTCAAGTTCTACAAATAACATGAGATGAATTAAAATGGGGTTCAACGTCCTACTGTTTTGCACTGACTGGGCTAATGAAGACGGGAAAACGCTATACAGTGTGCTATGCGGGAAAAGATATGTCTGGGCTGGCACTATGGTATACTCTTATTTCGAATTCGAACCGTCAAGGGTTCTATTACATCCGCTCCGTTGTGTTCGATCCATTCGATCGATTATTACGTTGTTCCATGCTAGGCCCAACGTTCTGCACCGCTAACAATGACCCACCACGCCGGAAAATTCCGATGAACTTTCATGGCCAACAATGGGAGCGAACACGGAACCTCCAGGTCAGCGCACCAGTGTCTTAACCACTTCGGCAAGCATACATGATAACATGACAACAACGTATGCGCGGTTTATCATTGCTTTATCTTCTCCGTGTTTCGTCTTCATTAGTCCGTTGTTGCATAAAGGAGGGCGGTAAAAGCCTCCCAGCAATATCTCCTCAACACTACATTTCTATATAATGTTTTGTTTTGGAAGGGGCTGTGGTAATTTGTGCGGCAGGTACTGGTTTCACCATGCACCATATAATATAAGGCGTACGTTTTCCACTTACTAGCCTACATTATTGAAGTTAAACCGTTTTAGAAAATGTATTGAGACCTATATGTTATTGGTTGTATTACAGTTATGGACAAGATTATGTAAATTAGATTCTGATGGTGACGGTATGACAAATGGTGAAGAACTTGGGGATCCTAGATGCGTTTGGGCGCCTGGAATGGTTCCACCGAAGGCAAAGAAAATATCACACCCAGGTAAATATCTTTTAATCTCAATTAGTTTTGAAATCATTAGCTTAGAGACCGCGGAGTTGTAATCTTTCATTCTGATTCTGATTTATAATTATCTTTACACGTTGTAATTGTTTGTTTCGAAATGTTGCGAAAGAGCAGATAGTTATGTCATGTTGTTCGCTAAACTGTTAGTGATGTGAATGAAATAATACTTTTCCCCAATGCCTGGCTTCTGTCACGAATTCTCCGTTTTATATCACATATCACATACCATCTGTCTATTCCTCTTTAATTATTAAACCACTGTGCACACGATTACACGGCCCTCTAAATAGACGTCGTTGGTTGGATGTGCACTATACTGGCAATCAATCCATCGCCGACAAATTATGTCATAGTTGAAGGTCATTTTTTTATTTGTATATACAAATTCGATGCTATTTTGTCTAGACTATGTTCAACTATAATAACATTGACGTCAATATAGAATTGTTGTACACAGGGGCGTAAATGTGGGGGGTGTGGGGGGGTGGTACAGCAAAAAAAAATAGTCGGTCGCAAAATCAGTGCAGTCGGTCGCAAAGTAGAGGTAGTCGTTATCAAAATAAGTATACGTCACGCTACTCACGCAAAACTTTAGTATAAAAATAGTCGGTCGCAAAATCAGTGCAGTCGGTTGCAAAGTAAAGGTAGTCGGTATCAAAGTAAGTACTCACTGTATACGTCACGCTACTCACGCAAAAAAATAGTCGGTCGCAAAATTAGTGCAGTCGGTCACAAAGTAGAGATAGTTGGTATCAAAATAAGTACTCACTGTATACGTTACGCTACTCACGCAAAACTTTAGTATATAAATAGTCGGTTGCAAAATCAGTGCAGTCGGTCGCAAAATAGGAGCAGTCTTAGTATAAAATAACCTTGTCAACTTATCATTTTTGAAAAGATGTTGTGTTTCACTCTCATTCTGTTGTGAGTACAATGTTAGTCTTACAACAAAATGTAACCCAGAAAAATAGTCGGTCTCAAAATAAGTGCAGTCACTGCAGTCGGTCTCAAACACAATGCCAGAAAAGATCCCAAATACTGTATATTTGCGTGAATCCGTGAGCCTAAATTGCATACGTCACTCTTATTCTGTTGTAAGTATGTTAAATTGGTCTAACAACAAAATTTCACCAAGGGAGAAAAATAGTCGGTCACAAAATAAGTGCAGTCACTGCAGTCGGTCTCAAAAACAATGCCAGAATGGATCCCAAATGCTATGTATTTGCGGGAATCCGTGTGCCTAAATTGCATACGTCACTCAAAACTATTGTATAAAATAACCATGTCTGCTTGTCACTCTTATTCTGTTGTGAGTATGTTGTTCTATAAAATGTTTTCTACCACGGCAAAAAATAGTCGGTCTCAAAAAAAAAGTACTCACCGCAGTCGGTCTCAGACTAAATGAATTAATGAAATAAACATACAATCATAAAACAAGCGAAATTGACAGATAAGCCTCAAGATTCTGTCCCATTTCTTATCAACCCCAGTCCCAAATATTTAAAAGCTCTGTTACATATCTGAATTTTTTTTTCGCGCCTTCGGCGCGATTCCATTATAACATCATTCTTCTACTCGGTTACATATCTGAATTTTTTTCGCGCCTGCGGCGCTCGATTCCATTTTAAAATCATTATTCTACTCGTCAGTTGTCTTATACTGTCTCAGCACTATCATATTCACGATTATAGTGAACTGCCCAGTTTGTAGTACCACTGGTGTGTGGGCGGGGGTATGTGCATCAGTCGGTCGCATTTTGGCTAAACACCCCCCCAAACGAAATCGATATGTACGCCCCTGGTTGTACAAGCAATCGGTAGGCTGTGTCGTAATTGTTTTGTCCTTCAGATTGTCGCCGATTCAACATTCACAGTTTTTAGATTTAGTCTATTTATTGCAAACTATTTCACACTGTTGGTGTAAAAGCTTCCTTGTGAAACTTCTCTTTGGCTCAGTTCAACAGTATTGCTTTCTACTGATGCAATTGGTGCAAAGTCGGAAAACATCGGTGGTAGTCATGTTACACAAGTGGCAGAGTTTTGCCCCTAGTAGTTATAGTAGAGGAGTGGTCATTCTTCGCCTGCAATGCATGCGGGGACGGGGGCTTTGTTGGAGAGGGGGTAGTTGAAATTCCGACGTGCTAAGAATTTGGGGGTAGTATTTAATCGTTTAAAAGTACACGAACAGTTTAAAGGGGTGGGATGGGGTGGTGATTAACGTCTCGTTGACACACTACTAAGTTCAGTTTGAGATAAATGTTCCAATCGAGATCTTTTACGCGCATTACCGAACAACTATATACACGCTTTCTTTCCAGACAATTGAAAAAACCGGTTTAGGCTCATCTCGGTACCGGTATTGATTTATGAATGCCACTTGGGTGAAACTGCAACAATTTACTTGCAAAGCTTTCGAGACCACTGTAGCCTACTAAAAATACAACCACCGACGAAATAAAGTGTCAGTGAGTGATGAATATTATTTATTGAGAAGTTTGGATTGTTTTCTAGGAATTTGTGAGCCATGGAACAGTACATCCTGTCAGGAGAAGAACAAATGGTTGTCCTGTGAAGAAAGAAAATTAAATTGTCACGGATTAGAAGATCCTAGTAAGCTATTTCAATTTTTCTAAACCAACGAATATTTAATTTGAAGAAACCAAATCTCTTTTATTCTGGTGAAAGTAAAGTTTTGAATTAGACAATCTGAAGTCGTATTTCGATTACTGATGGAACAAGTTCTAAAGATCTATTTTTGCTTAGAACGACAGAGTGAAAGTTTCATCTTCGGCTTACAATGGAACATCAAAGTCGTTTATATCTCACTACTAGTTTAATCTAATCTATTGAGGCAAACAAGGCGTCATCGAACGTAACAAATTGACACGAAACCGCAACGGAGCGACATAAGGACCATTTGTCACACTGTGAGAAGCTGGACAAAATCAGTGTTCCATACCTAAGAACATGAACATTTTCTCAATTTACATGGAATGGGAGGAACTTATAAGGAACTATTAAATGTCACAGAACTATCTGGATAATCAAGGCATTATAATTTTGCCACAAGCCTTGAAAAAGTGGATAAAGGGATGTATTGTATTATACGCGCTGTTAGCTTTTAGTCCTTTTGTGTAGATCTTTATCGGTCCATATTAATAAGGATACCATTGACCTGAAAATAACCAGGCGCCACATGTAGCGAGTATATTTTTTAAAACATTGAGTATAATGATTACTGTGTTAAACTTAAGTGTTATCTCCATGTTTAAGTAAACATTTATACCAGCTGTATGTTATACTAACTTGATGCCTCTACCATTCTTCTCGGAGCTGTTTAAAATATAAACAATCAATTTATTCACATTTTTACATGTTGTTTTTCTTACATCCGGTAATTGATAAATACAGAAGTCTGCATAGCTGATTCGAAAGAAGAAAAAAGAACAGACATATATTTCAGACACATAATAATAATATATTATACATTGGTCAACTTTCTGAGCAATATGTTTTATTGGCTATGTTGTAGTCGGGTTTGAAAATATTGCCAAGTACATGAGTTCAATGTCGTAACAGCATGATCGCTCTGAATATGTGTACTCAATTTTAAAAATATGTATTTAAATGATAACGGTTAATTTTCTTACAGATGTACGGAATTTAACATTGAAGTTCCCACAAAGAATGTTGGTACCCCCGAGAGAAACCAATTACTTTTGTATGATATTTGATATTCCGAGTGATCGTGATTACCATCTGGTTGCCACCCAACCTGTCATTGACAACCGAGAAGTTGTTCACCACGTGTTAGCCTTTGGTTGCGATATTGCAGGTAAGTTCATTAACATTGTAGGACCACTACGGCAAAGATATGAAATGGGATATATTTTAGGATTTGCTTAATGGAGAACCCTGTCGTGTTGCTCTTCAATGCAGAATTATTGTTCAACAGAGCCGGAAAGGCGGGCCGTAAGCCTACCCGTCCCATCATTGACCAAGGCCCACACAAGTACGCGCAGAAGACGCGTCACAAGCTCGCCCAAGACCTATATACGCGTGTCCGAGGGGGCATCTCAGACCAAAGCTTCCTATCTTTTCTGTTTCCTATCCTGTGTCCTGTCGTCTTTTTTTCTCCTCCCCCCTCTCCTTTCTTTTTTTATACGCCCACATTGAAATGTGGTCGTATATTGTCGTCGCCCCCGTCCGTCCGTCCGTCCGTCCGTCCGTCCGCCCGTCCGTCGGTCCGGCGTCCACAATTGCTTGTGGACGCTCTACAGGTTAAAGTTAATATCCGATTGACTTTAAATTTATACACAGTGTCTAAGGTCATGAGACAAAGAAGCCTTTTGATTTTCAGCGATTTCCGATAATTACTGCCAGAGTTATGGCCCTTGATCACTTCAAAAAATCTTGTGGATGCTCTAGAGGTCAAAGTTAATACCCGATTGTTAATATCAAATAATTACTGCCAGAGTTATCTCCCTTGATAACTTCAAAAAATCTTGTGACGTTATAGAGGCCAAACTTATCATCCGATTGACATTAGATTGATACACAGAGGTTAAGGTGTTGAAACGAACAAGTATTTTGATTTTCAATGAATTTTGATAATTGAACAGCTAAATTCATGATATTAAATGTTTCATGTATATACTAATTGTTAGCGTGGGGTAACACTTTATAAAAAGCAATCAAATTCTAATGATTTTCTGATAATTACATAATGAGTTGTTACTCTTAATCAGTTTTTAGTGTGTTACAAATGTTTCATTAGCGAAAAAAGTAAAAATATGCGACAACCCTTGCTGACTGCCCGGACGATTTACCTGCTGTAGGCGTTATTTCGTTGCCTGGCAACCTATCTTCTTTTTCTTTTTTCTTTTTTCCTTTTCGGCTTAGGCCCTTTTTTATAAAAGAGCTTAGGCCCACCTGTCAGGTGGGCCTAGTCCGACAATGCATGTCAATGAAACCATATTGGTATCGTTCAGCTAAACCTTCGTGGGAACCCTACGGAAAATTAGTGTCGCTAATCAATTGTATGTGTAGTAAGAATCTGATTAAAATACAGATCTATATTATATCGTTTCGTTTTTAATACTTTTACTGGCCTCAATATGGTAAGACCTTATTCGATCATCACGATTATCCCACGATTAAAACCACGATTTCAATCGTGGCGCTAATCGTGATAGTGGGAACCTAGCAGTAGCATAATGCCAGGCCCCCACTGTCTTGCGATACGTTACGATAGGATTGTCAAGATACGTTCGGATATGTTTCGATAAGGTCAATACGATTTCTACGACTGACCGCAATATATCATAAGATCTGACAGGATCACCACGATTACTCCACCATTAAAACTACGATTTTAATCGTTGCACGGCGCGTGATAGTGGGAACCTAGCGTTTCATCGAAAGTTTGTATGGCGAATTTCACCTGTTTTCATCTACAACGTGATGCCAGAAGATGACGTTTGCCAGTCTTTAATACACTTTTCACTCACAAATGGTTATCAGTAAAACAGGAATTGCTTAAAACTGATCCAGAGATTTTTTTAATCCAACAAAATGAACTAGAAACCCCAGAATTCATCTGAGTTTCTAAGGTCAAATACATGTAGGTGGTTTTAAAACGAGGAAACAGTAAAGATTATATTTTAAAGCAGTAAATAATTATGGCGTGTTAAAATTGTATCGGTGATAGCACACACGTGTTGTTGTCAAGTGGCACGATATAATTTACTGTTTTATCATATAAATACCATTTTGTTTCGCCTTTCCATGGTTTTAACTTCATCTTGACCTCATCTTTTATCGTTTTGAGATTTACAGGTGTTCAAATGCACGGCGCGAGGGGTATTTACTAAATACGCCAAAGTTTGAAATGTGTTAGGACGTTTACGTTTTCCTGATTTGAAATTGTATACAAATAAAAGTGAAACTATGGACTGTGTTAAAGAAATCAGATATCATTAAGAAATAAGCAAGCGGTATCATTGTTTTCACATCCTCGTCTCTTGTGATTTATCGTATATTTATCTGACATAACGATATATATTGAGTCGTGTCATGCCGATAGTGGCAAACTTAATATATACTATTTAAAGTAGGTGGTCCACTTTCAAACATCCGATGCCGAATGGGTTAACTATTGTCTTTAATTTTTATCCCCATTTCGCATTTTATTTCTTCCTCGGTGTTTTACATTCGTCTGGAACTATAAAATATAGCCCACAGGCCACAACAGAACGTCGAACAACCGACAATATTGCACATAGTGTGCAGTTGCAGTTAGTTTTTATACGCCCACATGGAAATGTAGTCGTTTTGTCGTCGCCCCTTCCGTCCGTCTGTCTGTCCGTCCGTCGGTCCGTCGTCCACAATTTCTTGTGAACGCTCTAGAGGCTAAAGTTAATATCCGATTGACTTTAAATGTATACATAGTGTTTAAGGTCATGCGACAAAGAAGCCTATTGATTTTCAGCGACATCCGATAATTACTGCCAGAGTTATGACCCTTTGAAAAATCTTGTGAACGCTTTACAGGCTAAAGTTAATATCCGATTGACTTTAAATTTATACACGGTGTTTAAGGTCATGAGATTTTCAGCGATATCCGATAATTACTACCAGAGTTATGTCCCTTGATCACTTTGAAAAATCGTGTGAATTCTCTAGAGGCTAAAGTTAATATCCGATTGACTTTAAATTTATACACAGTGTTTAAGGTCATGATACGAAGAAGCCTATTGCTTTTCAGCAATATTCGATAATCACCGCCAGAGTTATGACCCTTGACCACAACTTGTAAAATCTAAAGTTATTATCCGATTGACTTTAAATTTATACACACTGTTTACGGTATTGATACAAAAAAGCCTATTTATTTTCAGCGATATCCGATAATTACTGCCACAGTTATCACTCTCGATCACTTTGTAAAACCCTGTGAACGCTCCAAAGGCTAAAGTTAATATCCGATTGACTTTAAATTAATTTTGTACACAGTGTTTAGGGACATAAGACGAAGAATCCTATTTGATTTTCAGTATAATCTGATAATTTCTGCCAGAGTTATGGCACTTGATCACTTTGAAATATCTTGTGGACGAAGGCCTTGAGACAAACAATCAAAACTATTCTAATCATTTCTTTTTTTTTTTTTTTTTTTTTTTTTATAGTTTATTATCAGATATTATTATACCATTGAATACATACATACATTGTTACATACTACATATTTCAGATATTTTAGTAATATGGCATACATTTCGGATACATACTAGATATTCATAATTCTTAAAGTATACTAGTACATATTTCAAAATATACATTTTATGTAAATATGTTATGAGGGGTATCTATTTTAAGTGGATTTGAACATATATATTCATTAATTCGTTTCAAAATAGATATTTTAGTAAAGTATAAGATATTTTGCGGTTGCTATAATATTACTTGTATATAAGAGGTTTTATTCTGTTTGTGTTTTCCATTTTTCATGGAGATGAGTGTTTGCAGATTCTAGTTCTAGGTTTTTAATGTTGTTTATGTATGATGTATATTCTTTTTTGTTAGGTATGGCGTTTTTTAGTTTACATTTATATATGTAGAATTTTGTTAATATTATTATGTGGTTTAGAAGTGTGACTGATAGTGTTGGCAATTGATTATAATTTTGATCATCTTGTTTGTAAACCCCAAGGTGTATATCGATTGGTTTTGGTTTAAAGTCGATGTTATAGCTTTTTAATATAGTGATGGTTTCTTGCCAGATATTTTGCGAATGGGTACATAGGTAGAATAGGTGGTTAACATCTCCAATACATGAATAACAAAAACTACATAGAGTTGATTCTGTTAGCGAGAATTGACATAAACGTGTGTTTGTGTAGATAATATTGTGAATATATTTATATATAAAACAACGCAATTTAGTGTTATAACATGTAGTTTTCGTTATTTGAAATATTTTTTTTGTATCTTCTTTGTCTAGTTCGATGTTAAGTAGTCGTTCCCATTTTTCACTTGATGTCGGTTTTTGAAGTTAATTTAAGATTAATGTGTTATAGACATCTTTACTTTTTATTTTTGATAGGTCTTTATTATAAATTTTTTCAATTATTTTTTTTAAATAATCTTATAGATTAGGGTTTGGAGTTTCTAGGTCATTTATGATTTGTTGATTGTTTTCTAATATATTTTTAGATACAGATTTAATTGATGACTTTAGGCTTCTGATAATTAAATTATTTGCATTAGTTCTTGTATTTATAATATCTGTGACAAATATTAGATCGTTATTCTTAAATAATGTATTATTATATATTGAAGATTTGTTAATTTTAACGTGTTTGTTATTCCATATGATCTGATTATTAAATGGTATCAGGTAATCAATATGTGTTGTAAATATGTCGTGCCAATGAGTAAAGATTTGTTTAAAAAAATGGAGAAGATATTGGAATATTTTTGTCGTAGTTACACATTGGCAGTATTTCGCCGTTATATTTTTCCAAGATGTATCGAAAGGGTATTTTCCATGTTTTATCATCTGACGTTGTTAGTTTTTTAATCCAAAATATACTTCGGCATTTTAGAAATTCGTTAAAGTCTATCATGTTTAGGCCACCGTTTTCAACATCTTGTGTTATAACATTTCTTTTAATTTTGTCGCTACCGTTCCAGAGAAATTTGTAGATTAATGTATTAATTTGGTTCTTAATTGTTTCTGGAGTTTCTATTGACATTATGGGAAAGATTATTTTTGATAGGCAGAATGTTTTAATGATTTGTATTTTGCCAATGAGGCTTAGATTTCGCTTTTTCCAAATATTTAATATCTTTATAATTTCATCAATTTTTATCTGGAAGTTTTTTTGTGTTGATGAAAGTTGATTGTTCGAGAAAAAAATGCCACAAATTTTAATTTCGTCTGAGAAATGTGAAAAGCCACTATTGTTTAAATTGTGTGCGGTGTTGTTATTTGAAAAGTTCAGGTTCATAATTTCGGATTTTAATATGTTTATTTCTAAACCAGATATTTTACTGTAAAGTTTTATTATTTCGAATAAATGTCTTGCTGATTTAAAGTCTTTAAGTAAAGCTGTCAAGTCATCCGCAAATGCGGTTAATTTTATTTCTGCTTTTGCGAATATTATTCCTTTTATTTCTTTATTTAAACGTATATTGTGAAGTAGAATTTCTATAACTAAAATGAATAAATTGCTAGACATTGGGTCTCCTTGTCTCACTCCTCTTTTAATATGAAATGTGGGTGTTGTAAAGCCGTTATTTATGATGTAGCCAGTTATGTCCGAATATAGAGTCTCTATCCATCGTATATAATTATTTTTAAAGCCAAAAATACTTAAAGTGCGCATCATAAATTTATGTGATATACTGTCGAATGCTTTTTGAAAATCTAAAGCTAATAATAATCCTGTAATTCGTTTTTGGTTTGCTAAATGAATGCTGTCATCTATAATGCGGATATTTTCTTGTATATGCCGACCAGGGACAAATGCAGTTTGATTTGGATGTATAAGGTGGTTTAGGAAAGGTTTGATACGATTAGAGAGAACTTTACTTAATATTTTTACATCGATATTTGTTAAAGTTATCGGTCTCCAATTTACCAAATTCGTTTTGTCTTTATTGGGTTTAGGTAATAGTTTAATTAATGACTGTCTTTGAGAGGTAGATAGTTTATTGTTTTCGAAACTGTATTTAAATGATGCTAAAACATATTTATTTATATTTGGCCAGAAAGTTTCGTAGAACTCAATACTTAGACCATCATTTCCAGATGATTTATTCTTTTTAAAACATGATATTGCGTTTTTACATTCGTCATTACTTATGTCATATTCTAATGTTTCTGCCTGGCCAATATCTAGTTTTGGAAGATATTCGTAGTCAAATGTATCATAATTATTTATGTTAGATGATTGACATTTCTCAGAATATAGATTTTCATAAAAGGACCGAACTTCATTCAAAATACATTGTCTGTCTGTAACTGATGTATTTCCGTTTATAGTTAGTCTATTGATAGTTGTTTTTTGACTTCTATGTTTTTCTAAATTTAGAAAGTATTTTGTATTTTTTTCGCCAAATTCATAGCAGTTTATTTTAGTTCTTAATTGAATACCTTCTACTTCATGAGTCAATATTTTGTTAAGATTGTTTTTCACGTTATTATATTCGTTGTAGGTATCCAAGCAATTTGAATTATTATTTAATTTAGATTCTAGTGTTTCTAGTTCAGATTTTAGTTTAATTTTTAGTGAGTGTCTAATTTTGGCCTTTTCTTTACTGTATTTAATGGATGCTGTTTTAATCTTAAATTTAATGTAGTCCCAGAGGCCATTTTTGTCTTCTTGGTTGAAGTATTCGTTTTCCCATTCTAAGATGGAATCAACTATTAATTTTTTGTAAGTTTTGTCATTGGATAGCGATGAATTGTATATCCATAGTCCTGGTCCCTTAGACAATGCGTTAGTGTTTATATTTAAATTAATTCCGGAGTGGTCACTGAAAGGACATGGTGTTGTGTTGCATTTTTGTATATTATCTTGCCAATAGTCCGAAATAAGCCAAAAATCAATTCTACTCTGTATTAGTGGATTTTTTTGACGCCATGTATAACAACGTTTCGTTTGGTTTCTTATTCGATAGATATCTACTAAAGTTAGATCATCTATTAGGTCTCGTATGGCTTGTAATCCTTTCTTTTTGATTTTATAGTTACCACCGCTACGGTCTAGTTTGTGGTCAAGAACATTGTTGAAATCACCTCCTATAATTATAGATGTATATTGGTCCGTGTCATTGATGTATTTATTTAGTATATCTTGAATCTTTTTGTAGTATAATTCCTGGTCGTGATCTGAATTTGGACTGTATGTATTGAACAGAATGTATTTTTTATTTTCGATTTCTACTGTCAAAATATTAAAATATCCGTTTTGGTCTGAGTAGTGATTTGATGTAGTAATATTGTTATCATTTTTAATTAGTATGGCAGTACCGGCTGAGTTGCTTCGTGAGTGGGAGAGGAACATTTCTAATCATTTCTGATAATTACTTAATGGGCTATTACTTGTAATAAGATTATCATGTGTTGTAAATGTTCTCCTTACTGACAAAAGAAACAATATGCGACAATCCTTGTTGACTGCCCGGTCGACTTAGCTGTTGTGTTTCGTCGCCTGGCAACCTATCTTTGGTTGTGTCACATCAGTTTCTGAAGTGACTCAAGTAGAATTACAAGCAAGCTTTCATAATATTTATGCCCCCGTCAAACCTAACGGTGGCGACCCTACTGCTTTCTGATACCTGGAAATCCACAAGGTCGTCGGCAAGCGTGAACAAATGTCCCAAAATTACAAACTTAAGAAAGTCGTGTTCTTACTGCGACCAGTGCGTTTATACAGCATTCTCCCGGCGGGCTCGTCACGATCTCTCCGCGCTTATGGCGTTTCTATTGAGATCTATAAGCTTGGCAACGTCGGTCATCGCGAACTCAAGTCGCTCAACCACACGTCTTATCTGGACTACACGTGCGTTTCCACCACGTGATCATGGCGACTATATAAGCTGGTTAGATTTTTTTTCGAAATTTCATGAATCGCCCGTTTTCAAAGCAAGTCGTGCCTGAAAAGCATGGTCGCCAGCTTGGTAACCGCGCCATGGTCGTATTAAGAACTCCATACACGTAGTGGGAATCTCCTAACATCGCCATAATGCTTATTGGTAGCTCCATGAGGCCATGATGCAATCGCTCAAAAGTGGTGGAATCGTCGTAACATCGCCCTGACAACGCCATAAGGACCCAGAACGCTTGGTGGGGTCGCGGCAGACACGTGAGCGTTGTGGTGAAGACGCCATGAAGGCACCGTGCAAATGTTACAATTTTTGCAGCGTCTTTGCCACGCGTGTACTGCCCGTGTACTACGTTCATAGAGATGTTACCACGCTTATCTCACGACCTTCACGACCCCTCAGCTTTCCAGGTGATATGGCAGAACCTTGGCGTTTGTTTTGAACATACCCAAAGCAAACGCCGTGACTCAGCGATCACTGGCGACCATGGAGACCACAGCACGATATCTCGCGTTTCCACCACGCTTATGGTGATCTTGGCACGCTCTGAAATCATTTTTTTTTTGTCGCCGTAGCAGCGCAGTAAGGATCTTTGCGACCCCATCACATTCTCGCAGCTGTCCAGATCATATGAGCATGTTCAAAACCAACGTCGTGACTTGGCGACCATGGAGACCACAGCACGATATCTAGCGTTTCCACCACGCTTTTACCACGCTTATGGCGATCTTGACTCGCTCGCTCTGAGACCATTTCGGTCGCTGTAGAAGCGCAAAAAGGACGCAGCCCTGGTCTGACGGGGGTATTATAAGCACCCGCTTAGCTCAATCCCACGCTTTGCCCACCCCACACACCCCCATGCATCGGTGATCACATCACATCTTTTTTGAAGCCAACTATACACCCGAAACAAATTTTAACCTAACAGACCGTGCAGAAAAATATACACAATAATATCAAACACTAACATATACCAGAATTGTTTTCCTCCGGTCAAAAATTTTGCAGTCTAAAATATATTTATTTGTAACCCAAAATCATTGCATGCACCCTACCGTATACAAATGTATAGCCACTATCTCATTAAATTAAATCAATTAGATACGAAAATACAGGCATATATCAGATATTCTCGCGAAATTGGAATTGATTAAAATGAACTCAACTACACGGAATATTCGACAGAAATTAAATTGATAAAATTTCATCTTAATTTAATGATAATAGACGAAACCCGGTTATTGCTTCTTTTTTTTATCCTTTTCTTGTAAAATAAAACGTACCATAACACCCTTTGATATTTTTAAAATTAAAAGCAGACGAATTACAATTATCTGAACAAAGATCTAAAAGTTTAAAATTACTCAGAAAATAAAATGTGAATAACTAAATGCCATAACATAACCACTCACACGTTTAGTATGTCATCGTTTAAAGGAGTATAGTGCAAGATATAACGGGAATGTGGGTGGAGTGGAATGAATGAATGAATGAAATGGAGTTTTATGACACATCAGCTACAATCGGGCCGTATAGTGCCAAACATACGGTGATTTTGACGAGATTGGTCTAGTGTGTGAGCTTGAGATCATACCTGTCATTGGGTCGAAGACCACGGTGGCTCCGTGAATAACAAGTTGTCGCGAGAAATTTAATCAGGGTTCTGCATGGAGGGCTTGGCAAAGGACAGTGTATAGTCCTTCGGATGTGACCAAAAACCGAATTTCCCCCACTGTATGGCGTATGACCTTCTTCATTATCCAAGTCTAATACAGAAGGAAGTAAATCCCAGATGCGGATCAAAGCTCTGATGGGCCGTAGGCAGCTGGGCCCTTTAAGTAACTAGTGTGTCGTAGTAAAACGAAGACCACTCAGTAAGAGAAACGAAAATTCCAAGGATATACTGATGGAATAATGTCACGCACTACAACTTAGTATGAAGTGGGTCATGATGATCGTGTGTTAGTAGGGACACTGAATGTCCCATGTACAAATGTCGAAATCAACCTTCGGGATTTTTCGACCACGACTAACGAGGAAAGTGTCCAGTTGATTGGACGGGAAGTAAACCCCTTGTGCAATTATTTCATGTTTCTCGGTAGTTTGATTACCAAAAGGCGTAGGCGAAAACACCGCTGTCTCCTTAAAATTTAAAAAAAAAGAACGTATGTTAGTGTCAAAATGTGTCGACGAGACATTAAAACTCCATTCCATTCCACTTATAAAAGTCAGTTCTGATAGGTTATTAACGCGTTTTGACATGTTCCTTACACTTGCTGTAAAAGTAGGACCACCCCCCACTAGCTTAACGAAGCACAGCAAGTCGTATCCATCTAGAAAATGTAACAATATGTAACAATATGATCAAATAATTTATCAAGTAATTGGTCACACGGTGTGCACAGATTATAACATAATTAGTAACTGATTGAATAAACCTAAATGTGAATTTCACTTCTTCTATATTACAAATATCACTGGAACGAAAACGAAAATACATGCATAATTTTTTAATTACTAGTACTAATATAGCAACATACATATGCACACACCAGGATCCCAGCCATCATACATTTCATACAAATGGGTATCTTCTTTCTATTTATAGTCTTTCCTTCCCTTAAACTCTTCTTGTTCATTTGATTGGTTTCAATTTTAAACACCCATTCACACTAAATAGAAAATATGTTTTTTTCCAATATATACTTCAAACACCCTTACTTATTTTTCTAATACTACAAAAAGATAATATTCCGAGCTAATTAACCGGCCCCAATGTAACCATTCCCAACTTAGGCTGTATGTTTACAGCTAGCTTCGATTCTCAAAGTATGACGTAGATAGATCATAGTATGCATAGAAATATATGTCTATTTATATATTTCTATGACAGTATGCGACGACGTCACCCCTCAAGATCTCCATGGTCAACGTCACATACGGTTGAAACTTGATTTTGCACAGTAGGGTTTTCATATAATATAAGGTATCATTATCTGTGGATTTCACTTTAAAACATATCTAATTTGATTTAATATGGATAAACTAGACATTGTCCCATTTTGTTTTGTTTTTTCAGATAATCAACAGATTCCGTCTACTCCCTATCCATGCGCCATGTTAGCTCATCCGAATTGTCTGGAGATAATAGCCACATGGACGCTAGGAAGTGCCGGTGAATGTGCTAACCCAGATGTTGGATTCCGTCTTGGAAAAAATGGGTATAAGAAAGTCGCATTACAGGTATACCAAAGTCAAGTTTTCCTATTTGCTAACAACCTCCTATATCATTAAAATCCAATCATGATTCTTTTCGTTTTGTTTGCTTTAATTTTCTTTTATTTGTCTTCACGAGAGTATATATAAAAACAGATCTGTTGATTAATATGACTCAAGCCGGAGAAATGTATAGTTATTTTACGCGTAAATAGATCCACTATGGTGAAAATCGTTTGATTTTCTCACTCAAAATGATAAAGCACAATATCCTTGCCCATGTCTCCGCACAGAAGAAGCAAATATCACGAGTCCTTTCGTGGTCACGCTGGGATTCGAGACTTCGACCTAGTTTAATCTGAAACAACGTTCGACTAGCACAGCCCAAAACTTCAAACTTGGCTCTTTGGGGCTTCCATCCGATTATGTCATCACTTCTGCCTGTCGTCTACACTGGGTGGGTGTAGTTAACCTTGCCTAGGGTGCACGGTGTATATGGCCAGGTGGATGTTTAATGAGATTTCATCATATGATATTGTTGTTCGCGTAAGGGATAGGCAGATGCATCGCTGTGGGGCAAAATGGATTTCTTTCAAACTCTTTAGCATGGGCTGCGATAAGGCCTAAGTGCAATGTGATTGCTTTCTCATTAAGACGAGTCATTTTCTACTATTTCAGATTCATTGGAATAACCCCCAAGAGCTATCAAGCCTAATGGACGCCTCGGGTCTACGCTTGTATTATACACCTATCCTGAGAGCAAACGATGCCGGTATGTTGGTGGTTGGTCAGGATTTTATACAACTGAACCCCCAACCAGCCGATTCACCATCCGTTCAAGTCACGTCTGTCTGTGCAGCTAAATGTACCAAAGAAATGTTTAAAACACCCATCTATATAACAGCTGCCATTAATCATATGCATTATCACGGTAAGAAATTAATTTGGATTTTATCAATATTTCCATGGGTTGCACCTTTAAGTTTAATTATACGAATTACCTTTATTCAGAAAAAATCAAATTGGATGTTGGGGAACACCGCCAGACCCAGGTTTTGGGTCCGTCCGTTTGACCACCCCGCACCTATTGTGAAAGATTTACAGCTCCGGTTATTTTTTTGTTCTGACCTTCACAGAATTTATACACTAATATGTCTACTTCTCAGGGAGAATTAAGATGCAATCCATAAAGATGGGTAGTTTATTTGTTAACGTTTACTTTGACGATTTTAGTTTATTACTTCTTTTAAAATCTAACTATCTTGGAGAAATTTACATAAAAACAGTTACCCAATTTTAGCATGTTTAAAAACTGCATATGTTTGTTTGTTGACATTTACATACGAAGTAGATCAGCGTAGAAGACGCAACAAAATAAAACGAAACGGAAATAACATTGGGAATACTTTTAATTGTACAAATGAGTGTGAGTGAATAATTGTTCCTGTCAAGGTTAAAATATTTGTGCTATTTTTATAGGTATATCACAGATAATATCATTATATAGAAATGGTAGTAAAGTTAGAGATATAACTAATGATTTAGTTTATAGTTACGATAGTCCTATTATCAATACGTAAGTATTCCGTCCACATATATATTTCTAAAAATCTAACCATTGCTTCATTCATTAACTAAAAGGAAGGTGTAGTGCGCGAAATTCAATAGATCATTTGCTTGATTGGGCGCCGTTATATTTGTTAAAACAAACTTTACAGAACCAATCGAATTACGTCAACAAAAGCGAGATTAACCAGTGTTATATTATTATTGCTAAAATGACATTAGTAACCGAGGGTAGCGAGTAAACCACAGTCGTTAATTTGGCGAATTCGTTGCCCGAAAAAAAGTAAATGCAACGATCTTACTCTTCAACACCAAAGGCCACAATGAAGTCGGGTATGGCAAAAGCGTGGCGGAAGCGCGAGATATCGTGCTGTGGTCTTCGTGGTCGCCGAATCACAGCGTTTGCTTTGAGCATGTCCAAAACAAACGCTAAGATTCTGCCATAATATGATCTGGAAAGCTGCGAAAACGTGGTGGGGTCGTGAAGGAAGGTCCTTACTGCGCTGATTACCATAAGTGTTGTAAAGCGTGGTGGAAACGCCGCTATCGTGCTGTGGTCTCCATGGTCGCCAATGATCGCCGAGTCACGGCGTTTGCTTTGAGCATCTTCAAACTTAAAGCAAACACCCGGGTTCTGCCATATGACCTGCAAAGCTAAGATGACGCGGTGGGGTAGTGAAGGTCGCGAGACATGCGTGGTAACATCTCTATACACGTAGTACACGCGCAATGCACATGTGGCAAAGACTCGGCGAAAATTGTAACATTTGGAATTACGGTGCCTTCGTGGCGTCTTCACCACAACCCTCGTGTGTCGGCAGCGACCCCACCAATCGTTCTGGGTCCTTATGGCGTTGTTACGATGATTTTACCACTGTCGCACTATTGCACCACGACCTCACGGGGCTACCGCTGCGCCTATGGCGATGTTACGGGGTTCTTGCTGCGTTTAATGCGACCATGGCGCGGTTACCAAGCTTGCGTTAATCGCCTGTGGCAAAAATGCTTTTCATGTGCGGGCGATTCAAGGGTCATCTTGAAATTTCGAAAAATATCTTACCAGCTTATATAGTCGTCCTCTTTTATTGTCGGGTCCTCCCCCCTGAACCACTGACAAATAGAAATCAGGATGGTAATTTAATGCCGAGGGAACGCTCGGTCAACCCAGGGGTTGATAACCTGGTTAGTGATCCAGCGCGTTCTCGTCGACATGCCGTGGCTCACGATTATAGCAGTTCAACTTTTCTGGGGCAACTCATAATCACTATATCTGTGGTGAATTAAAGCATGGGGGTTCACACTGAAAGTTCTCAAAAGGCATATTTACAGTTGATTGTTTGATAGTTTTTCTCCTGACGATAACTGGTTACACTTTATTTTGTTTTATTTGAAGGTTTAATCCACCAATAGAAATCCTCCCAGGAGATGAAATACGTACCGAATGTAACTATCGTTCACCAACAGATGGCGATCCAGTATGTTTTGGTGACGGAACACAGAATGAGATGTGTTACGGTTTTATTACCTACTACCCAATACACCGCCTTTTGCGACCATGGTGCACTACACGCAGATCTGTTGAGTCATGTCAACGGCATTTACCCAGGTTTCAGAACGGACCAATAGACGGTTGTCATTGGAAACGATTTTTAACCGAAGGAAAAGTGACTATTTTACCAAACATTCTTCAGAGATGTTACAACGAAAATATGACAACCTTAGAGTGTAGCGATACATGTATACAGGCAGTGAAAATGGTTCGCCAACACAAATGTTTAAATGGCGATATTGGTGGTTATATCGTTATGAAACTACGACTGATCGCTGCTGGTCGTTTGTTTCTCAATGCCGTAGATATTTGTGACTGCTCCCAAAGGTTGGACCTGGGTTATTGTGATCGCCGCATTGAAAGAGCTTTAATAGGAGACCAAAAATATAAATACTGTACTGCAGAAAGTCAGTCTCGGAAGTACGATAGCCGACAAAATGGCGGTAACGTTGGACAAGTTATTGTGGACGAGTTAGAAAGTGGCAGTAAAAGTATTCATAACCAATATACAGTGTTTTTCGTGGTTGTCTTTTGCATTTTATTGAAATAATTTTGTGTATGTGATTTTGTTTAAGAATGGATAATGTGTTTTTATGTGTCACATGACTTTGTGCGTCAGCAGGGGTATTTTATTTTATTGGTTTGTCACAAATGGCATAAACTTCATTGCTTGTCATTGTAGAGCCACCACCATCTTTAGGGAAGTCAAGATGTCTAAATCAAAAGGCCAAAGAAAAATGGAGACTGTCGGAGAGGGTGGAAATTCACCCTTGACACTTCAATGCAGCATTACATACATCGGATCGCTAAATATATAAATACCTCAAACGACTTTCATGATTTCTGATACTAAAACAAATTATGTGTTAAAACATGGTGGATTCCTAGTCTGTATCATCTACAAAACCTTAACATCAAAATAATTACAATAACTTTGAACATTGATCTATGCAACTCTTTTATTGTGTATTAAAATTCTTATCCGTTGTATTATATTGCCATTAATTCAGTAAAGATTCCTCAGAAATTGAAATTTTCGGTGAGAATTAGACGAATTATCACACAGTAAAGAAATATTATGCGAAATTGTCGGAAAATGTCAAATTTTTTAATGTGATCAAAATGGTTCTGATAAAAATAATTCAGGTATGTTGTAAGATGACTTCTTGGATAGTCTGGAACGCCTATGCAAACATCTTTGCCTTACAGAATTATAATTTACCCCCAGGTTGGCTTAATTACACTTTGAAATGATCAAGGCAATTTCCACCAAAGGTCTGGTAAGCACAGAAACGTGAAGAGAGTGTAGATATAGAAGGAGGTGTTCTTAGGGTTTACCAAATGTGAAAGCGGTTTTTATTTGTATGTGAACGAAGCCTTAGTAATATCCATCTGAAAATAAACAGTTATTTTAGCCAAAATGAGAAATACAATGTGCAACCAAATGGTTAAACATACATTATGCAGGAGCTAAATATTGCAGGTCTTTCTTTAACTTATCCAGGCCATAATCTTCTCGGTATCATCGCTAGCCTGTGATATTTACTGGATTATGATCCGATTTGCTACTCAATTTTCATTCATGATTTAATCATGAAATAGATAATCGAGACTATGTTTTTTTTTTATCCTACTGACTTTAGCAATGATGTTCGAGGCTAGGCCGAAAATTCATTTTCTAAATTCTGGGTTCAGAATGGATCAATTTGACTGAAATTGCCTTTGCATTATATAGTTTTTAAAGCCCCAATAACACTCTTGTTGTAACTGAAAAATATGTCCCAATCTTCATTCTGGTCAACAAATCGTATTATTTTAGAATATTCCAATTAAATGATGATATAAATTTCATCATAATACACCTAATTTAAAAAATTGGAAAAATTCAACCAATTGATTTGAAAAATCTAACGTAAACCTTTTCAAATGTGACTTGGATTTTAAAATATTTTCGAACCCTCTGGACAAATAAAATAGGTTGTAATGGATAATTTACACAACAGGTAGGACATTTAAACATCTAGTACTTAGAATAAGGGTATTATTTATTTTCTGGAGCTACCAAGCCAGCAAGAATGTTATTGTCCCTTTAAATATTATAACGAGAACTGCCGACCCTTTACCTAATCTCCCATAATGTATCTTTAATGATTTTAATCAAACTGAATAAAAACATGTTTTTCTACTTGACGTGTAATGATACTTAAAATCTATAAATTAAGACCTATGGCCCTCTTGTTGTCGACACAATCGGCTATGTGCATGTCGGTTTAAGTCAATTATTTTGTCTGACGGAAACCGTCTAACGAAAAGAATTCATGGATAATTTCATTTCCCTTTCTTTGTTACTGTTTATCTATTTCTTATAATTTATTGTTATTCATATATTTTCTAAGTGTATATACAACGGTTTATTTTATATAAATTGTCGTCTATTTGTAGTTCACCAATTTGTCAAAACTGACATGTATAGTTATAATATAAAGAACAAAACACAAATTTATGATGTACGTTTTTATATTCCTATATGCAGGGCCAAAATAACGTGCCTTGGAGAGAGAGAGAAATGGGGTTTAACGTCCACTCAACGCAAACTAGGTCATTTTGGGACTAACATATGGTTTAATTTTATTTCAATAATTCGCTTGCGCGTAGTGGTCTTTAGCAGTGGGAGGAAACCGGAGTGCCCGGAGGAAACCCACGAGGTTGAGAAGGGGCCCTTATCTCCATGCCACCTACGCTGACACCAGGGCTCGAAACCACAGCCGCAAGCCAGCGGTGACCGGCCAGCTAGAGGTCGAAGCGCGGCACTCTAGACCACTGAAGGAAATTTTTCTCGAGCAGTGGCGCTACGGCCTACTTACTCTTTTACGTGCTCGTCAATGTATACACGGGACCTCGGCTTTTCGTGCCATCCGAACAACTAGAGGGATGTCCTTGTCAGGCCCTCCGTCCTGCATTACTGACAAGGGGAAACCACCCCTGAAAATCTGGATGAACTTTCTCGGCCAATACATGGATCGAACACCGACCTCCAGACTAGCAACCGTGATCAATGAATACTACCTCAGAAGAGGTTTGGGCCCGTTGTCGCCAACGAGTTAGGAATGACGACGTTATCTATATTCGAAGTTTTCACAACACGTGACATAGGTTGTTCATTATCGTAGAAACGTTGCATTTGAAATTAGATTAAGCCTCACTTCTCCATTTTGATACGCCCACAAGTGTTCGTATATAATTGTCGTCGCCTCCGTCCGTCCAGCGTCCACAATTGCTTGTGGGCGCTCTTGAGGCTAAAGTTAATATCAGATTGACTTTAAATTTATACACAGTGTTTAAAGTCATGAGTCGAAGAAGCCTATTGATTTTCAGGAATTTCCGATGATTACTGCCAGAATTGTGACCCTTGATCACTTCAAGAGGCCGCTAGAGGCCAGAGTGAATATTTGATTGACTTGAAATTTATACACTCTGTCGAAAGTCATGAGACAAAGACACCTGTTGATTTTCAGCGATATCCGATAATCACAACCAGAGTTATGGCCCTTGATCACTTCAAAAAATCTTGTGGACGCTCGAGAGAGAGAAAGAGAGAGAAATGGGGTTTAATGTCCACTGGACACAAACTAGGTAATTTCGGGACTAACATTTATGGTTTAATTCTATTTCAATAATTCGCTTGTGCGTAGGGGTATCTAGCAGCGGAAGGAAAACGGAGGACTGGGAGAAAACCCACGTACAACCGAAACTACGCCTGTTAACTCGATGACAGGCTTCATGATACAGCACGCACGTGCTATTTAACCATTCGGCCACCCAATCCCCGTGGACGCCATTGAGCTCAAAGTTTATATCCTACTGAAACAGTTGCGTGTGAATCTGTCAAAGCCAAGCGACGGGGAATGCTCACTAAAGACGTCCTATTCCACCAAGACAATGCCCCTGCTCATAAATTGGTGATTGTCATGTCAGCGATCCATGATTGTGGCCTCGAACTCGTTGACCACCCACCTTACTAACCCGAACTCATTAACCACCCGTCTTACTTACCCGATGTTCACATGTTTCTGAAATTTCCAAAAGTAATGATGATGTTATGTCGGCTGTGAATGACATTTTAGGATGGCTGAAAGAACTCCCTTCCTGACCAGATCCCATGCCAATCAACGTCGTTGGCAAAAGTGTGTACACCCCGAAAGGAGACTATGTAGAAAAATAATTGGAAACCATCGACTTTTACAGGTCTTTCACAAACAGGCATAGCACCTTTCAACCAGCCCTGCATAGGCAGAAACGGGCCTATCCAGGTAAATCACCTTCGCAAATTGTATCCCATCGGTGCAGAATGGTAGGACGTTCATAAACTTCATTTCATTCAGGTAGACAGAAAGGGGCATGGTGCATTGAATTAGAGAGTTTGTAACATAAGCAATACCTAATGTATTATTGTAGAGTGAGAGAGAGCTAGTGTGCCTTTTCACTTATCATTCCTACAAGAAAAGACATGCTAAAACTATTGACAGAACATGTTATCATTTCATTATTTTAACCCAGACTTATTTATTTACACTTTGTCAATCATTCATCGAATATATAACGTGCTGTCGTTGGGTGATGACGTATAACTTTCGTCAGAGCACACTCTTTATTCTTGGTTCCGCATGCCAACAGGGACATTTTGTGGATATATTCAGTTGAATTTTTTTAGACGCCCTAACACACATTTCTGAAAATATATAAGACCAAAAGATCTCGGTTCCTTTCGATATTGACATGTATCAGACCATAACTTCATGGATTATGCCCCCTGATTGTACAAAAAAAATCCTTTTTTTTTTAGCTTGTAGACACTCTAGAAGTCACAACTTTGATCTGATTTTGATTTTGATTAAACTTGCAATGTATGTTCATAACCCAAAGATCATGGTTCCTTTCGATGTATCTGAATGGTTTTTTAAATCGGAAAACATTGTGATCTCTAGAGGGATCACAAGCAAAAACGCGACTTTTCGTACAATCAGGGGCCATAATTCATTAAGTTACCATCTGATATACGCGAATATGGAAAGGACACAAGATCTTTGGGTTATAAACATACCATTTTAAGTTTCTTCAAAATCGGATCAAAATTGGGACCTCCAGTGTGTCCACAAGCTAAAACGTAAACAGGGGGCCATTATCCGTAAAGTTATGGTCCGATACATGACAATATCGAGGAGAATCGAGATCTTTGGGAGATAGACCTATTTCAAGTTTCGTCAAAATTGGATCAAAATTGTGACCCATAGTAGCCTTAGAGTGTCCACAAACAAATTGTGGATGGAACTCCGGAGAGACAGGGGCGCCAACAATATGCGTTCACATAGAAATCTTGGCGTATAAAAAAATTCTGCAGCTGATCACACAAACACCCCCCCCCCTCGCCCTCTAGATCCGCCCGCATAGCAGAGTATCTGTTATGTTCCCAGCTAGGTACCCCTCTACAGTCACAAAACACCTAATTAAGGAATGGGGTAAATGTGTAATAAATAGCACTTTGTTTATAGCCTGGTGAAGTGTTTCTTCAAGCACTGACATGTATGTTTGTATTGTATGCAGGCTAATTATCTATATTGATTGACATGTAAGAAACATACAGTTGAATCAAGTACAAAACCATCAAACATCAACAGGTAAATGGAACATGTTTTTTTTTTTGTAATTGCTGATTACATACACACGTCTCATACAATCCAAACTTTCTAAGTGAATGGTGCAGTTTTAGAAATATTACAAGGCCAAATAAGACAAATTCTGTCAACCAAATAATCAAAAAATTAAAAATACCATGCCTAAATTGATATTAAAGTCACTGATTTAAGGCCACTTGTAATATTCAATGCTTTTTCTCTTCCCGTATTTCCTTTCCGGACACTCTGATTGCATCAAAAATATTAATATTGTGCCAGCTATTGTTTTGATGGCACCAGGCACGTGCTACACAGTTAGACACTTTACAGTTGACCACTGTTTCATAAACATAAACTTGGTTGTATTGGGATTTTTAGTTTTGTTGGAATAGTCATTTTACCATGAACAGTCAAAATAGCCACTCTACTCTACAGTAAGTTAAGATGGCTCAAACAGTGATTTAACAGGAGGGGACCCGGATGGCTATTCAGAACGATAACGTAGAGCGTGGTATGAAGTGTAGCCATGCATGAATCAGCATGATGCACTTATGAATTTTAAATAATCTGGAGTAATTCAGATAAGAAACGGCCTGTGAAAAAATTGTTGACCATAAAAGCAATAGATATATGTTATCCGTCAATTTTACAGCACCCCTGAGAACACATCCCACTCCCCTCCCTCGTTCCTCAGAACAAGACTTATTGATGACCAACTGTCTCTGCATTCCGGGAGGTGAGTCATCGTCAAGGCTGTCTTTGTCACGGTTAAATTCCGCAGCCCAAATTCCGCAGTCCGAAAGTGGAGACCATGTCGGTATGTATCTGTGTTGGGGTTATTCCTTTCAGTTGTTTCTCCAGCGTGGTTCCGCCATGTCAGTGATACATAACGGAGGGCCTCACAAGGACAGCTGTGTCTAGTCATTTGGATGGGATGAAGAACCGAGTTCCCATGTAACATTGGCATGCACGTTAAAGATCCTTTGACATAGGCCGTAGTGCCACTGGCCACGCAAAATTCCCTCATAGCACACTGTATGGCATATGCCTGTTTTCATTAGCCCAGTTCGGAGCAGAACAGTAGGATGTTAAACCCCATTTCATTTCATTTCCTTTCCTGTCAGTTGCAGGTACTTGATGACTGTCCACCCTATAGCCAGTTTTGTCCATTTCTGGTGATTTCAATGGGTAGGTTCATTAGATAGTCTGTTATGAAGACAATAATATCACTACAGTTGAAGTTTTTATGTCTGTGATTATTTCAACGATTTTACCTTTTGGTGACAAAAGTTTAACTTCAACTCAATTGATCTACTTTTACAGGTTTAGAACTTTCCAGCCTGTCCTCAAATGTACCGTAATGATTGCATTACAACAGCTATATAATTATCAATGTATCAATAATTATGTAATAACCACTTTAAATAAATCAACAGTAAGCAATATGTTTACGTAAAAATTTATTTAAAATAAAACAATTGAAAAATATTTCACTTTTGCATAAAATTGAAAACATGGCAAATAAACTAGGTATTATTTTTTCAAAAAGCTGATATGTAACACAAGTAAATATATATATATTTCTATAAATTATTATATTCTAGTAAATCAAATATTCAAAAACTTAAACATGACTTAAAGGAGCTAAATTTCTTTGAGTTGGGTTAAAATAAAATGTTGAATAAAGGCCCCCGCACACGAGCGCATTTTGCGTGCGCATTTTGCGTACGCATTTAGCGCCGCGCTAAATGCGTACACATTTGACGCAGAAATACGGCGTCCGCACACGAGCCGAAAACGACGCTGCGCGAAAGCTACTGCGGCAAGTGTGTCGTTCACGTGACCACCACTCATCCGAAAATGGCTGCGGTCTCGAATTTCTACGCATTTTGTATCATATAGGCAAGGATATTCTTGCCATAAATCGACGATTTTATCCTCTAAAATTGCGTCACTGACGAACTCACTGGGTGCCGCCATTTTGCAGTAGTGATGACGCATGCGCATTGACGACGAATGAAACGCAAATAGCGCTGAGTCGCCCGCACACGAGAGCGCAGTTGGCGCTGCGTCAAAAAATATCAAACATGACAGATATTTGGCGAACGTCAAAATGCGCTCGAAAATACCCCCGCACATGAGCCGAAAATGACGCTGCGCCATTTGCGTACGCAGTTTTCGGCTCGTGTGCGGGGGCCTTTAAGGTTGGTCTGATAGGTTTTGTTAATTGTTTTGGAAACAACTATATGATTAGATGTTTTGTTTCAGATTTAGATTCTTTAAACTGCTGGCTGTTGAAGACAAAATCAGCTGAATCTCAACAATGACTACATCTGTGGACAGATAGCCATTTCTCAAAATCAATAGTTGGTAACAAATCAAATTAACTTTAAAACAACAATTTCATTTTTTACCCATTTCAAAGAGATTCACTCACATTAAAACATTATGACTTTTTAATGCAACAATAACAAATTAATGAATTATACCAACTAGTTACCATACATTGTATTTCATTGTAAAAAATGCAACAATAACAAATTAATGAATTATACCTACTAGTGGCCATACATTGTATTTCATTGTAAGAAAAAAAAAATATTGAAAAAAACAAATTTTAAGAAACAAAGAACTGGCACTCAAAATACTCAATTTTATTAATAGATAATCCATTAATGATTGAAAAATAAAAATTTTTATTATTCTCTAATACTTACATTAAAAAACATAATGTAAACCAAATATAGCATGTTTATATAAAATTTTAATTACCAGTATGTGCAATTAATAAATTTATATAATTAACTTTATTGATCATAGTTCTTTCTTATGTTCAAAATTATTATTATTATTTTTTTTTTGTAACTGTAAATATACAATGTATTACATGTATGTGAATTGCTAATGTAGTAAATATATGTAAAAATTATGCTTTAACAGTAGAAATGAGCAAACTACCAGTATTAAATTCTCTAACATTATATATATATATATATATATCTGGTTTCTATACATACTAGGAATCATCAATAAATTTCCAAAGTTTGAATTATTATTCCTGGAAAGATATGAAACAGAAGTGATGGGTGCTTTAAAACATTGAGTCTAAGAAAATTGCTGATCTGAATATCTCTAAATTTAGTAAATATATATCTTTTTCTTCTATCATGTTCAGGGAAAATATTGAAAAAAACCCAAAGCAATTAGAGGCATTATGATCTTTTTATGTTATAATGAATTATTTAAAAAATTCAAAAAATAATTACATTTGAATTTATTTATTAAATCAACTATAAACTGAATATAAACTATTATTTTTAAAAAAAAACATTTAAAATTCACAACCATGATCACCATTTATGCCTAAGTACATGGCAATAAAATTTTGGCAAGATATAAAGCACAAGTTCTTTAATGATTTAAAACCAATTGGCATTATTATGAAATAATCACAGTTCCAGTGTTTCTTACAAAAATAGGTATTGACCCTAGTCAAACTACCATTCTGCATATATAATAAAATACCATAGATAGACCTCAACATATTTTCTATCTTATAACCCAAGACAACACAGGGCTCTAAATCAAATTTCAGGGGGCTCTACTTCGATATTTAAGTATGCTGTCTGGGAGCTAGAATTTGCATAGAAACAAGATTGTTGTACGTTGTTACTGGACTGAAAATAAAACAACACAATTGCTATCAATCGATGCAAGCCCCTGTGATATAAACTATAAAACACCATAATATATACAATATAAAATTGAATATAAACTATGAAAGACAGAATCACTGGGTTAATTAATGCAATACATTATTAGTTGTGTTGTATAAATAATTTTCTCATATTACATTCATTTTCTTTCTACAAAAAGATTCAGTATTTTATAACATATCAAGCTTCACATGACTTACAACTGTCATTCAAATTTCAAAGAAATTATTTTCTTTAAGAGAAGGCAGGGATCACTAAAAGCATAAATCCCATGGCCACAACAGCCTATGCAGTAAGGTAATTTGACAAAGCTTGCAAGAGAGCAAACTTTCTGCACAATAGCTTACTGCCTAAAATCATATAATGGCTCAAATAAATTTTAAAATATTGCAAATTATGAGCCATTTAGAGATACACTGATGTGAGTCCATCAGAAAAAAACAAGAATACAATTTTTCACATGGAGTATAAAATATAATACAACTCGAGTTGTTAATTGAAGAAAATAGGCTCATTACCAGAAAGATCCTAATATATGACATAATTTTTTATCAGTTGAAAAGAGGAAAAATTTCAAGACAGATTGTTTTTACATATTTAAATTCCAATGTGTCAGAAAGTCAGTGGCTATGTGTTTCCTTATTTACATTTACTAAAAGTAAGGCTTGAAAGTTTTCTTTACATAGTAATTATCCATCTAAAACAAACAAAAAATCTAACTTGATCTCAATGTTCATTTACAGAAATGGCTTCCTAACCGTTAAGTCACCGAGAGACGAGTTCAAGACAATGAACATGGCAAAGTTCATTTAAATCAAAATAACGTGAATTTAAAATGGTCATAGCTTACATGAGGATTGATTAATTAGGTCGGAAATATTGCAATCTTTTGGACAGTCATCAAATTTTTAATTCACAGCTATTCAATATTAAATATATAGATATCAATATGCACATTTCTTATTTTTTTACTATATAACAGATTACAAACTGTAAAAAAAATATTATTTTCTATTAGATTTAAAACATGAATACAAAACAATTTTATTATCTTACAAACAACCATAAAAGGGAAGGACACAGAGTATACAAGGACACAAAAATAAATAGCTAAATAATACTAATAAAAGCTAATAAAACTATATATATACATAACAAAATAATGATACATGTTGCGTAACAAAATACAAATGTTATTTTCGTAATCTTTTGATATCTAAAACAAGGACAATTAGCCATTTGATTATACAAGATAAATAATCCTTTAGAAACAAATTGGTATGAAAAAGGGAACAAATATTAAGGGGTAAGTAAATGGCTTTTCTAAAAATTAAGCCTACATTATTCATTTTTCCACTAACAGATGTTAGATTATTTTCTTAAAAAACTATTTTTTATTGTACGAGAGAAGAGACGATACAGTTGAGTCAGAATTTTCTATGAACGAATTCACACCTATTATACCCTAATATACTAAAAACAGTAATTTCAAAAGACCAAGACATTTAAACTAAATGTAATTCACTGTCGAAGTCAACACAGACTTTCAATTTTCTAGCACTTGGAACCTTACTGGATATTCAGTATTTGCGAATATGAATACTTTAAATTTGTGATGGGATGATATGAGAAACAAATTTGAAACTAACATCTTGTTTCTTCTCGTTCATGACTTGGTAAATTAATTATACGGTCTGCCGGACCAAACGATTCATTATGCTTGATTCTACGACCAGGTCGATGTACATTATTATTGGTTATATCAGCTGATACTGATTTTGAATTTGATTTATTAGTTGCTTGATCATTTGTTTTGTTAGTTGCTTGAACGTTTGATTCTAGTTCACCTGCAGTTCCTCCATTTCGATTTGATATTACATGGCCATTTTGCACATCCGATTTAACTTTACGGAACGATCGCGTTTTCTCTGTGAAGTTGATATTTCTAATGTCTGGACCTCGGATTGAGTTTGATCTTCGACGACGAAAGGACCTCTCTAAACTGTTTGCTCGACTGCGAGATGGAGTGTTTGATCGGCTACGAGAATTATCTCCCCTATCTGGTGTTTCGGAGCGGATTTTTTCTCGGCTCAAAGCTTTACGCAGGTTTCCTGGTAATATACTGACCAATGATCGACTAGCTTGTTTGTTTTTATGACTTAGAGTTGGTGACACATTTGGTTGGGAAACAATACCATTTGGGGTTACATGCAGGTCTTGCTTACTGCCAAGATTTAAAAAATTTGGATTAGAATTTGATTTACGTAGAGGTTCTTGTGGATGCTGCCGTTTCTGTGCAAGTAATTTACGAATATGTCTGGCATTAGGACTTGGACTGCGAAGTGCATTGGAATCTCTTCTAAGATTTTGGTGATAATCTAACGATCGCCTTCGTTCGTAGTCAGGTTTGTCATCACTTGCCCTAAATTCTTTAAGTTTCGGAAATGGAACAGGGGGTTTGGCATTGTTCATATTTTCATCTGGGTGACTGACCAGGTCTTCTAAACTGTGAACAGATTCCTGACTTTTATATAAGACTGTCTTCATATGAGAACTAAGATCTTCACAACTCGTGGCTTTTTGAGATTCACTACCAATACTTTCTGCACGTCGTCTTTTCTCCTGGGAAGATTTGACACGCCCGGTGGTCTGGGTTCCTTCATAATAAGAGGAAGTAGAAACAGGGTCTAAATATGGAGCATAAGCTTCTGGTGGGGGAGATGGCAAGTCACTGGCAGAGCCTGTGAGTGTCAAATATTCTGATGTAGATTTAGAATGATCTCCCGGAACATCCTGACTATTCACTGATGAAGAACTGGAACTCCTTCGTCCTCTGATGCGTGGAGGCCTTGTAGTCGTACCGTTTGAAACATGACTTCTCTGTGATCCTGGCCTGGGGGGTGGTGCAGGGGGTCGGGCTGTTAATATTTGCGAATTATTCTGAGCAAATGTATTATTAATAGTAACCATGGCAGGTGGAGGATTTGGCACTGTAGGTGTGGGAACATTTTTAGGATTATATTGTGACTGACGAAGACTGAAAAATTAAGAAAATAAAAATAGTGAGGGGTCAATAATTTATCAAAATACAAATTTTGTAGCCTCTATCCAAAAGACAATCATTGGTCATTGCTTTGCTATGGACGACCACCCATAAAGATTGTCACATTTTAAAAAAAAATATTATTTTGAAGCAAATTATTTATAACATTATTGACACCAAGACTAGATTCTATGGGGTCACTTGATTGAAGGTTCTAGAAGTGAATTATCTTAATCCCCAAAATATTGACGATCCGGTGAAAAAGGGTATTTCGGGCATGTCTTGACTGAATAAGAAAATATCTCGACCAACCATAAAGCCGAAACATATTCGCTGTGTTTAATTACGTCACGATTCTACTCACACCACCTCTGTGGCCGGACTGACAGACCTGTGACAGAACTGAATTCTGCATCACTCGATTGCAATTATGTCAATTTGGGAGGTTCTGGACTGACGATAGAGCATCCCCTATGACACATTAAAGGGCAGTAACTCTAATTGTAATATCAGAAACAATATGTACAAATTCTAATCAGATTTGTTGCAAAGGTAATTAAAAGATAATGCAAAACTCTAAATGTAATTTTCAATAATTTTCAATATATAAATATCAGATTTAATGTAGTCTGTAGAATATTCCAAAGAAATTGAGGGTGATGCAACAACAAAGGCTACAGCAATATGAAACCAAATTTCAATTTTATCGATGTTTTACCAAAAACATTAAAAAATCTTGGGTATCTTCAGGAAATACCTACCCGATAGATGCTGTATGGTCTCGTGAATTGACTTTAGTTTGTCGTCTGACAACTGTAGGGTCACTACTATCTACATTATCATTTTTCTCTGAAAAACATGAAACACTTGATGTTAAAGAACCAATACAATAAGAAATTCGTTAAGTACGTTAATCAAATAGTGCAATAAATATTTAAATTTAGCAAGCTATTTAGCATTCAATTTAATTATTTGAAAAAAAAGAATTTGACACATTTTTTTTTCTTTTTCTTTTTTTTACACAGAACACTATTTCACTTTTGTAGAATATATCCCAAGGAAACTTGTATTGTATTGTTTTATGTAACTATGAATTGAATAAAATAAAAGCCAGTGAGATATTGTCTGTATCTTACCAGCTTTAGGTGGGTAATAATCCCAGCTTTCTTGTAATATATTCAGTATATCAGGTGAATGCATAAGCCTTGCAGACACTACAGTTAAAGAATGGAGTTTTTCAAATTCTTCTAAATAATCATAGATTTCTTCC
This sequence comes from Patella caerulea, assembly GCA_036850965.1. Lineage (NCBI taxonomy): Eukaryota > Metazoa > Mollusca > Gastropoda > Patellidae > Patella > Patella caerulea. Next base: position 37,774,500 of record JAZGQO010000001.1, on the reverse strand, counting down.
GTAGTACCTTTCCTGTGAGGCTACAAAAAAATAATTTATATACAGATGTTAATATCAAGGGCATACATTATATAGTATCAATTACTACAGCTCTTACTGTCTACCAAGAACATTTGTATGGGCACTATTTAGCATCAATTGTGTATAATATATATAATTACAATGTCACTTGGAGATTTCCATGTGTCTTACTATTTGTTAAGAGAAAAAGTAAACTTCACCCGGCAATGAATTTGGAATTATGCAGAGTGCATAGGTAACAGGAATGCTAAATACTAACAGCAAGTTGCGAAAATCTGTTTATGGAAACCTTTTCAATTCAATCAGATATTCCTCACAAATGTTCAGTAAAGTTTCTGCAAAAAAAACTATCCTATCATTTCTTGTGGTTAGTATTTCTCAGGAGATAGAGAAAAAGCCGTTGGGGCTAACATTTAGTATTTAACAGACACTGGCCGAAATATTACTTACCTTTGCTCTATCTAATGTATCAACTATATATTTATCTAATATATCATATATTTTGATATCTTCTCCATTTCTGCACTGGAAATTATAAATTCCTTCTCCCATCGGGGCCACTCGACCAGCTTCTAAAGTCAGCTGTCCAAATCCAGAACTCTCAAAACATCGAATACTTTTTAATGGCCATTGAGCTAATACTGAACGGGATTCCTAGAAAATAAATAATAACATCAATGACTTCAGACTAATCACTAATAAATTATAACTCAATTAATCACTAATGACTAATCACTGATAAATTATAACATGAATGACTCATGACCAATAACTTCTAACAAGAATGACTTATGACTAATATTAATAAATCCAAACACGCTTGACTCATGACAAATTAAAAACCTTGCTTAATGTTACAGCAAATAAATCAAGATCAGAAGATCTTTTTTCCAAAATGCTCATACTCACTAAACTCTTGATTTTATAATAAACATAACGCTAACGCTACAATATACGTCCGCATTCCTGCTTTGATTGATATGGTACTTTGTCAAGAAGGCTAGGCGTTTGGTTTGTTTAGCGTTGAGGGTCGTGCACCAACATTAATAGTTGCCGTCCTTAGAGTATAAGGAATAACTATACCAAGATAATCCATCTGCCCCTGGGGGTCGGGACATTCATCAAAATCAATAGTGGACGCCCTCAGGCTATAAGGAATACATAAACCAAATACCAAGCTGATTCATTCAGAATTGCGGCCTGTAAACGACAAACACAAAAATTGGTCGTGTCTTGCCTGTGTGAGTTGGGACATGCAGTTGACGTCCTTAGGCTATATGGAATACATATCCCAAGTTTAAAGACGATCCATTAAGAATCGTGGCCTGTAGACAACACACATAGACAAGAAGTAAAAATGGGCATGGCTTTGCCCATGGGGGTTAGGAAATCACCACAAACAATAGGGGTCATCTTTAGGGTATAAGGAATAGGTTTGTAAAGTTTTAAAAGGATCTGTTAAGAATTGCATCCTGTAGGCGAACACAAGACACAAAAGCACTGGGCGTGGCTCTGTCCCAGGGGGTCCGTCATGCACCAAAGGGTATAAGGAATAAGTATAAAAAAAGTTTTCAAGACGATCGATTAAGAATTGTGGGCTGTAGGTGACACACAGACAGACAAAAAAAAATGGGCGTGGCACTGTCCCTTGGGGTTAGGCATGCACCAAAAACAATAGGGATCTTCCTTAAGGTACCAAGAATAAGTATTCAAAGTTTGAAGATGATACATTAAGAAATGCAGCCTGTAGACGACAGACAAACAAATACAAGAAATGGGTGTTGCTGTCCCACAGGGGTCGGGCATGCACCCAAAACAAAAGGGTATAAGGAATAAGTATTTTAAGTTTCAAGATGACCGATTAAGAATTGTGGCAAGTAGGCGACACACAAAAAGAAAATGGGCGTGACTCTGCCCCTGGGGGTTGGACAAATGATATTATGAATGTGGACGTATAAAAATGTTGAGCTATACTATTAAGCCCAATTTTCTGTAATAGTCTTAGTGCAATTTGTTAATTCTAACAGAAGTTTATGAAGTTTTAGGCCTGCCATTCATTCAACTTCAAGCTTACCTGTAAAGCTAAAGTAAGACCACAGGGTGAAACATGTAATATACAGTTAGCTCCCTTGCATCCTATACTTGTTGTTGCATCTGATTCTTCTGGTTGAATGTAGAATACATCATCTGAAACAATAAAACCCATATTCCAATAATATTGATTTGTTTGTGTTATACAATTGTGGAATAAATGGATGTGGAACAGGCAAATCAATATAGCTCATTCACTCATTGTCCCAATGATTTATATCGAATTATAAAAAAAAATCTGTTGAACAATTAATTTAGTCTCTATCATGTTCACAAGGTATTATGAAAAGAGGTGTAACTTCGAACAGAATGCAAAAGATTGCCGATTATCGACAGGGTTAGTACTCTCATGAACACACACCAAATTTGAATTAATTCGGCAAAAACTGTGACTTCTATTGCCTTCAGCTTTTTTGCAAAGGCGGGTAACTCCAGAACAGAAGTTTGCGAATAGCTCAATTTCGATAGGGTTCATCCGTCGTCCTCTCATGAACCCAATGTTCACACGAAATCTAAAAAAGATCTGTTAAAACTGTGATGTCACAGAAGACTGATTATTGATAGACTTTGTCCTTTCATTCCTCAAATCAAACTATCATGATCACATACATGTAACTCCAGAACTGATAACTGAAGGTCTGATGACAACCAGAATTGAACTCATCCAACTTCTTTTGATCCTTTAAATATATGTTTAGCTTCAAAAAAATTGTGGCCTCTAGAGATCTTCAGGAAATAATCATATCTTTTAAATTTCATTAAACTGGATAGTATTGTGGGCATATAATAAACGATGACTTTTGTCAAAACAACAAAAAAGAAAATGTTTGTCTCAATTCATTGTGGTGTTTTAAGTTTGGGTCAAAGTTAATAATGTTTCAATTTTCTGCACAAAAAATGAAAATAAAAAATCAGAATAACACCATAGATCAACACTGTCTACATACTTACTCAATATCAAGTCAACTCAACATTTAACTTAACTCTGTCTTAATGAAAATCGCATAACATTGAATTGTAAAGAAACTAACAGGTAAAACATTTTATTACTTTGTTTTGGTGGAATAAACAATGCATGAATACTGTACAGATGAGGACATTTCAAACAAAATAGAATTTTAAAAAAAAAAAACAACTATTAATTCCATGTACTAAAAAACATTGCAAAACAATGAAACAAAACATATAAACGAGACACAATGATGATCATTTTTTCCAGTTTATAGGCAAACATTTAATCGAATTAAAATCAGACGTCTCTTATTTCATTTTTTTCTGTTATATTTAAATTGCTATCTTCTTTTCTCTGACTCAATTTTACTTTACATTTGACACGATTTACTAATCCTGTGTCTGTTTCTGCTTCCTTATTGTAAACAGCCAATGAAAAAGTAGCTATTCCAATCACACTAAGAGTAAAGAGAGAGAGAGAGAGAAAGGAGTAAAGAGAGAGGGGGGATAAATGGTGTTTAAAAAATCCACTTGGGCTTGGCTCAAACTAGGTAATTTCAGAACTAACACATGGTTCAATTTTATTTCAATGTACACGCAAGCGAATTATTGAAATAAAATTGTGTCAAATTGGGTTTTCTTTGTGCAAGAAGATTTATCTAATTCTAAAAAAATCAATATTCTTCTACTCCTTGTCACATATAACTGGTGAATCGAAACCACGCCAGTGGACTCGATGTCAGACCTTATGATCACTACAGCCAGCCAGATCTTCATCTAGTGTCCAGAGGCCATCGAAAGTATAAAGAATAAAGATAACCTATTTCACATGTTGGCATTTATGTATAAGTAATTAATTAGTGCTGTTGATTTATCTGAAATTTAGGTTGTGAGTGGGGGGGGGCGCATCAGTCTGATTGTTGGCTTGTTAACATTTAAGTCAGCTTTGCGAGTATACAGTGAAGTGGTGCTTGATATTTTCTGAGAATCGTAACACACCAATTCATCAAGTTTTAAACTGTACTATTTATTAAGAATATTGATTTTATAGAATAGATAATCTTCTTCCACAAAGAAAGTCCAATATGACACAGACACAAATTCTTTTTTTTTTTTTGACATGAAGTCGAAGGAGAAAAGATGCTTTGGTCATCGACATCCCACAATTATACAAAAATTTGTTTCAGTTGAACCACAAAAATTATTCAACTTCAAAATTTGTAATCCGTAAAATATATAACTACTGTAATAGGTTGCTTTGTGTACAAAGTTTCATAACAATATCTTGAATGGCTCCTGTAATATGCACTAAAACAAAACAGGGGCAAATGAACAGTCTACATGTATTTCAATATCTCTCTTTTCTATACATCGTTTAGTGTGAGAAAATATGCAAACTTAAAGAAACATTATGAATCAATATGAAGATCAGAGATCTGACAGTTCTATAATAGTTACAAACTAGATAATGTAAAGGGAACATGCTGAAAATTTAGTCAAATTGCTCCACTCTCGACCAAGACATAAGCGATTGATTTTTCGACATAGCCTCTGTCATCATAAATAAAGTGGGTACGATATAAAACATAGTCTCAATTATCCAGTTTTGGATTTAATCATGAATGGGCGTTGAGCAGGAGATCGGATTCAAATCCAATGACAATCAGACATAATAAGATCGCATCGAGAGTTGATTAATGTTTTTATCATGTTAATTAATGTCTATTTAATAGTTTATATAACATTTCAGACCTAAAGAAAGACTTGCAATAGGCAGATTTAGTTTTTGTATTACATGAACTGAAAAGCTTTCTTCAAGATGGTAATTTAGATAATTGAAATAAACAATAATGGTTACATGCTACTTTCCCATGTTAATGAATAAAAATGAATTAAAATAGTCAACTGGGTCCGTATTCAAAAGTTTTCTAAAAGTTAAGTAAAAATACTTAATTTTTCCACTTAGCCAAGTGTCTTACCTTAAATCGGTATTCAAAGGTTGTATTTTACACATACTTGGCTATGTGAAAACTTAACTGCACGCTTAAATTATGGAATACTCACAGTCGCCAAAAAGCATGAATTTTTTTATTTATGGAATACCCTCCACTGCCAAAAATCACGAATTTCTGACATTTCCAACTAGTTATGCCCCCTTAAGAGCATCGCTGTAGTCTATTAGTTTACATCACCAGGAAAATGTTTGTCGAAATATTATATTGTAACCCATGAAAATAGTATGATTATAATTTAGGATAATTTATGGTAGTGTGCATCCTTTGCCGGAACAGCTGTTTTCTTAGACTTTTTTTTTAAAAAAAAAACAAACTTTCACATACATTACAATAAATAGTCGGAGTATAATGATGGATATTGTAAGCTTTATTTTTTAACAATATAACGCGAATAGAAAACAACATATTATTAGCAATACACAATGACCTTTGTCTTGTAAGTTAGTCTGGAAAAATTATACAGTGCTGTTTGTAAATCTATCATTTGAGAAATTCATAGATACTGTGTAAGAACCTACACTTTACATTTTGACAGGTCTGACATTTACGGTACATTGTGTGTACGAAATATTCATGCTTCATTATATTTCACCGTAATAAATACTACCGATTATGTATATATGGGAATGAGTTGTAAAAAATAGATGATGCCTTGCTTCTAGCGGTAGTATAAATAATTTCCAAAATCTATAAAGCCATGTCTCCACAAATGAGTTTAACTTTATTATATGACAGCCATGGAAACATACAAACATAACATGATAAATTATCGGGGGGGGGGAAATATCCTTAACTACATCGGTGGTAATAACCTTATACTCTATTATGGCACTACAACATCAAAGTTGACGACGAAAAAATAAATTTGAGGTCAGCTACGGTCGGCGACATTGTCTTTGTTTTAATCTGAATTCCCTATCTTTTAAAATCGCCATTACGGGACTGCTTCTACAGCATTAAAAGGAGTCATTATAATCTCACTTAACTTTAAGGTACCTCCCGTAGGTCACTTAAAGTTAAGTGGATATTTCTCACTTAAACCTGCCTTTGAATACCACTTAAAGACTAACACTTAAAAGTTAAGGCAGCTTAACTTTAAGGGAAAATTTGATACTTAACAGTGCCTTTGAATACCACTTGCCCGTAACTTACAGGAAGTTACGTATATTTAAGCGAAAACTAGTAGTTAAGTGACTATCTTACACTTAAGATATCCTTTGAATACGGACCCTGGTGTATACATGTAATATATATTTAATGTTATTCGACTGATTTTAAATTTATTCTGTATATGTTCAAGAAATGAAGAATCGTAGTTACATATTTATCTACAACAATTTCTGATACACTTGAACAGTTTAAGTTCAATAGCTAATCAAATTTTCATATTTCTAATAATTACTTCATGGGTAGTTACTCTAGTTTTCAGTGTAGTTTAATTGCAACATTACAGACAAAAGAATAAATTTTGCAACAATTTTTATGGACTCCTTTTTCCATTTCATTGAACTGTTTCTATAGAAAATTTTATTCCACCTTTCAAACTATTCAATGACTTTTTTTTTATAGAAAAAAATCTGCTACAATGAACAACATTAAATGTTATGTTTAATTAAAGACATTGGAACAAAATCAATATAATTTAATAATGCTTCAATGATTATAATGGTTTAAGTAAGATAGTTTCTCATAGCAGTTCTAAATATAGATATTAACATCATTATAAAAACTAATTAAACAAACTAATTAGAAAATGAAACTAAGTAAATTATTTACTCAAAGTCCAACATTTAAAGAAAATACGTTCAAGATAATATTCTGTAATATTCAAGTCGGGTTATTGCATGTAGGTCAGACAAGAAAAATACTCTGGTTCTTATTCAATCTAATTAAAATATAGATCTATATTTCGTTTCGTTTTTTATACTTTCGATGGCCTACACTCATCTAGATCTAACAAGTTATAGTGGGAGCTCACGTTCTATGACGTCAGGCATCAAGCACAGGACATTTGACCCGATAACGTCAGTCGTTCGATTAACCAATTAGCGACCGCCATGCGTTTTAAAATCTACTTTTGTTTTGTTTTGATTTCTATTAGCTGGTGTATCAAACTGATCCCGCAGTGAATATTCGCTTGGCCGCTACAATTACTAATAATAAGCATGACATCAACGAGGCTTAATGAGTACGGCATATTAACTTTCCGATAAATTAAATTCTCAAACATTTTTTCGGGGTAAAAGAAAAATAAATAAAGACGTTTGAAGTATTTGTAGTTAAAAAATATTTTCTATTTAGTGTAAATGGGTATTAAAATGAGTAAAATGCATCATTTTGTCCGAAGCAGTTACATGTAGGTGTTAAGTAAACATTGCACGAGCCGTTGAGCCAATGACTACGAGGCGTGCAGTCAACGCACGTGTTTTTGACAGTCATCCGTTACAGAGATAATTCATAAGTAATTCTCTGTGAAACAGATTGCTGGTGTATAGCTGGTAATATCTACCCACAGTTCCACGCATGAAAAGGTCAAACGGTTGATTCGACAGACAATTTGATTGGCTGACCCCTCATTTCAGGCAGAGATAAGAGTTAAATAATAAGTCCTCCAGACCCAAGAGTAGTAAAGACAAGTAAAAACGAAATTTTGAACTATAAAAAACGAAACGAAATTGGATCTGTATTTTAATCAGATTGGTTCTTATTGTGTATTAATTAAAGGGAAAGTCTATGAAAACCTAAGATGTAACGAATAACATGGCATGTTTATTTCATCTTTGTTTCCATAGCAACTGGTGACATACTGTTTGCCTAGTTAATACCAAATGGCCGATTTAATTATATATTTGGGCTAAAATCATATTCAAACTAATTAATCTATCAAAAATTTGCTTCAAATCCCTATCCCGTCAAATGCTTATCAAGTGGAAATACTCCAAGAAATAAAAATAGGTTGCCAGGCAGCGAAACATACGCCCACAGCAGCTAAATCGTCCGGGCAGTCAACAAGGGTTGTCACATATTTTTACTTTTTTTGGTAATGAAACATTTGTAATAAACTAAAATCTGATTAAGAGTAACAACTAATTATGTAATTATCTGAAAATCATTAGACTTTGTTTGCTTTTTATAAGGTTTTACCCCACGCTAACAATTAGTATAGGAAACATTTAACGTCATGGATTCAGTTATCAAAATTAATTGAAAATCAAAACACTTGTTCGTTTCAACACCTTAAACTCTGTGTATCAATCTGAAGACAATCGGATGATAAGTTTGGCATCTATAGCGTCATAAGGTTTTTTAAAGTGATCATGGGAGATAACTCTGGAAGTCATTATATTTGAAATCGTTGAAAATCAGTAGGCTTCTTCGTCTCATGACCTTAAACAGTGTGTGTAAATTTAAAGTCAATCGGATATTAACTTTGGCCTCTAGAGCACCCACAGGATTTTTCGATGTGATCAAGGGCCATAACTCTGGCAATAATTATCAGAGATCGATTAAAATTAATAGGCTTCTTCGTCTCATGACTTTAAACACTGTATAAATTTACAGTTTCAGATATTAACTTTGGTCTCTAGAGCATCCACAAGATTTTTTGAAGTGATCAAGGGCCACAACTCTGGCACTAATTATCAGAAATCGCTGAAAATCAATAGCCTTCTTTGTCTCATGACCTTAAACACTGTTCATAAATTTGAAGTCAATCGGATATCAACTTTGGCCTCTAGAGCATTTACAAGATTTTGTGAAGTGATCAAGGGCCACAACTCTGGCACGAATTATCGTAAATCGCTGAAAATCAATGGCTTTTTAGAAGCCAAGTTTGTCATGTAACTTGATTGAGGGAGGGCCCATTTCATAATGTATATTGAAGCCTCAGTAAATTCTTGGATTATTTTCTGCCAACTTCTTTTTTCACTGTTAAATTGCAGACTCCTAAATATTCCAAAAATGAGCTTCCCATTCAATCAATAGATAACAACCATTCCCAAAGTCGGGCTAGCAAACAATATGCTGTCGAGTTGCCATTTAGTGACACCCTGACATTTCTGCTCAGTGCTTGCCTTATGACATGAGTGTTATTCAGAGAATGAGATATATTGGGCATCTCTACTTTTCATCTACACCAAATGTGACAGTATTGGGTCTTTAATCAGGTTATTGATGACAACACTGGTTTAACATCTTATAATACTTTTATTCTGCTTCTTATATATCAAGTACAAACATCTTAATATTAACGACCCCAAAACAAATCTTGTCTTGGACGTTCTCATCTTGACTCATTTCTTGGAGACCTGCACCTCTAGACGTTCCCACGTAGACTCAACTGCTAATGTTGTTTCCCTTTGGGGTTTATAAACCCATCTAGACAAAGGATCTTATTATTAGACACCTGGCTAATGTATCATATCAGGTTTAACATTCAATAGAGTTTGCTTATCAGACAATTAAATAAAACAAGTTAAGGTTACATAATGACCTTCAGGGGTGCCGATAGCAGGCAGGTTGATATGTCAAGATGTCAGAAGCGTTTATAATATCTGTCATTATGTAACACAAATTTGCCATACTTTTATTGGAAATAACTACCTTATAAATACTTTTGAGAGAATATATCTTTAATTATGACATAACCTGTTGTATTTTCCAAATTATGAGGCTTTGATAAGTATACATCTCATCATTTTCTTTGCCTTATATTAGTTTATCCACACTAATAATTAATTATGTTGATTTCATGATAGAAAATGTCTCAGGTTTCAGATATAATTCAAGAGATTATTCGTAGAATTCAAAGAAAATATCTTGGGTTATATGTGAAAGCGGAGACATTTTACTTTCCTTTTATGTTGAAAACAAATCATAAAATCAACATCCGGTTGAAGGTCTCATGTTGGGGGGAATTCCCTGCTTGAAAATTAACATATCACGTGATGAACTAATTTGCATATTGGCCGATTTCATTACTTGTTCTGTGTTGCGATGTAAAAGTGAAATGTTGAAGGTTACAATACATAGTGCGCGTGTCATATGAGAAGATGTAAGAGTTGAAAGTTTAAAGTTCTGGGTAGATGGAGTTATAGGCTTGTTGTGAAATGTCTAATGTGAAATGTTTAATGACAAAAAGTAGATGTCAATTTACACGATGTATTTGTCAGTATTACAGGATTTTTTACGCGTAACATTAAACATTTGCAACATTGGACATGTAACAGCACTAACGACATAGCATTGACTTTTGAGTCAAATCCCCCCTCATATATATATTCAGTAGCTTAATTCTGAAACAAAACAGTTTTCCTTTGTTTTCTCAAATCTACATTCAACAGTGTTATTAGGTTTTTCCAGAGAAGATGATAAATGGATGAGTACGTGTGTTATTTAGACCAGTGTAATTGTAATGTTTAAATAAAGGCAGATACAACACTGGCTTTAATTTTAAAACTTGTTTTATTCATTGTGAAGTTTATTATGAAATTGTAAAAAAAAAAAAACTTCATGGTCATCCCAGACATATTTGACTTGAGGGAATCATGGAAGACTCTTTTTTCCGAGTTTTATGAGAATACAGATACGTGATATTTCTTTACATAAATACAAACTTTTAATTCCCATGATATTTCTAAGTGCCTGTTTAGCTATGTCTTCATAATTGCATATGTTATTGTGGTTCAAAGCCATTCATACAATTAAACAATGAAATTTCTTATGAGAGTTACAAGTATACCGGTATCCCCATATTTAAGTAATTCTAGCTATCACTTCCAAATGAATCTCAAACAATCTATTTCCACTAATTCTTCACATTTGTCAACAGTTACCTTCTAAAATCTGGAACCTTACCTTTAAATATGTGCAAATGACTTATACATACAATTATGTGAGTTATTAATAATATGACATAAGTGTTTAAATGTTAAACCATAAATAAGATCTATTTCAGACACTTTTAAGTATTCATTCATCATATTTTGTGCCAATTTTAAGACTTCATTCAAACAGTTCATTACCCTTAAGGCATGATATTTTATATTATCACGGTTGCAAATTAGAATACATACATGTAACTACTTACTAGATTATAATATGTCAAGTCTTAATAACATATTTTAAGACAGATTTTAAAATATGCTAATGTCATATTTTCATTGAAATATTTAAATGCCAAAAGCTCAAAAACAAATTGATAATCATTTTATATACATAATTATAGTCAATTGCTTACTTTTACTCATTATACATTTCACCTTTTAGAAAAGATTCTGTTTTCAAAATTCTGTACTTAAAGATACATTCCTGCATACAAACTGGGTGATTTTGGACTAAAAACATATTCAAACTAACTATGCTTCAAATCCTTCTCAAAACATAGTATTTGTGAGGAAATACCACAATATATAAAAAATCTATTAAAAGAAGTCATGTTGTGTCACGTGACTTGGCTGTCACTGTACCTAGCAACAGGTGTGAAGCCTGAGAAGAATTCATTGCATATAAAAGACGATGCTGTCTTTAACCACTGTCCATTTATCATAAATATCAAAGCCAAATTAAATTCCCAGATTATCCACTGCCCACGACTTTTTGACTCAGAAATTGTTGTAGGTTAAAGTCCCCCATTTTTTCGTAGTCCACTCAGCATCAAATTTATCAACATATACATCAAATGCTTTTTAATGCTGAAAGATCAGACAATTTTTGCTTGTCACGAAGACACTTAATTATATAAGCAGACAGCATTTAATTGTCATGTTACCAATCAGTGACACCCTCTGATTTTTGTCCTGTGTGCGTGTACCATGGGTGTTTTTCAAGGAATCCAGGAAAGTTTCTTTAAAACACTATACTGAGTTTGTCTGAAGAGACATTCCTTCTTTCAGATCTGAGTTGGCATAAATTGAATAAATCACACTTGTTTTTACGCCTTTGAATGATCATTCAGTTATGAATTAACAGGAGAAATGTGTTTATAAGTCTCTCCTGAATAAATTCATATGAATATCTTTTGAAAAATCTTAATAAATTCAAAAACTAGTAGCAGATGGCCATTGAAGCATAAGCTTACTAAATCTGAATATGGTATAAAGAAATTGCAGAAATCTGAAACTGATTTAAATCAATTTCTTTGACAATAATAAATATAATTATAAATGTATGTAAATAAGTGTTAACACTAGCTTCAAAATTTATCAGCAAGGAGTAAACACACCAGTCCATTGATAATTTTACAACAAGAAATAATCACTCTTGTAAATTTGTGGAAATAAACTATTCATAGACACTTTAAACACAAATTCTATTGTAATCGTCTATTGTCTAAAGCTGAACGAGCAAGTTTCATAATTGTTTGTGTGCATGTACAGAGTCATTAGGTTATTCATACAGCATTGTGACAAACAATTCTGTAGAGATATATGATATGTATTTCATTTTGCAGACCAAAGTTAGAGCTGTCGGGCAATAGATTGGCAAAATTGGAAATCCTCAGGAACTTTCATCCATGTACATGCATAACAATTTGAAAATGCTCTGTATTTTCAGCAGTTTCATTGAAAATCATTGACAGACTGAGGGTATCTATTTGAAAAACTAGCTTTTCAATGCATTGAGTACATCCAAATGCAAGTGTGTCATGACAATGAAAGAATAGCCTTTAAGGTTATCAGTATTTTTGCATTAAATGTAAATTTAGATAAAGAGCTCAAAATAGAAAATGAAAAAAATGAAAATTTCAGTGAAATGACTTTATTCTGAGTGAATCTACCAGTACTTAAGTTTTGACCAGCTTGATTGTCAAGTACCATTGCTATGAAAATAAACAAAATTTTGATTATGGCACAGACGCTCTAATCCATTCAATATCTCTGTCTTCTGTTGTGGGGTGTGTCATGTGAATAAATGTCTAAATAAATAAAAATTAAGTAACACTTAAAAAATAGACCTGCAATAGGCAGATTTAGCTTTTACAGTGCAGCTTTAATAAATTACGGTCTTGTAGTTCATTACACTGAGATATAGCTTCAGAACAATAGCAAATTAAATGCATGGCACATTTTTAGATCAGAAGTGATATTATCAAAAGGTTTGATATGTTTTACGCGATAACATTTTGTCCACCGAAAGGTTTATTGAAATATACATTACTGCAATAAAAGAAACAATATCTAGGTCTCGTTGGTTTTGTTCAGACAAATAATGGATTTGACCTGTACTTAAGAAGTACTGTTTCGTACCATCAAACTAAATCCACATAATGCATGGATAAAACAATTAAATCATCTATTTTATTTATTGTCTCCCTTTGTTGTTTCAGTATTTGAAAAACCGTCACGTTGGGAAAAATAATAAAATAAGTCAAATTAAGTACTAAAACTACTAACAAACACTACATCAACCAAATCGGTCCTTGAAATCTTATAACCAGAACACTCTTGTTGTTTCACAGACATAACTGAAGCATTTTTGTGACAGAAGTGTTAGTGTAGTTACACATAAATAGTGGAATGATTTACCACTGAAAAAGTGAAACTTTGACTACTTTCAAGTCACAGCTGTATTTCAAGTCACTTACATGTATTTCGAGAATGCTATGAGTTATGAGAATCAGACTTTCAGTTCACTGTGTATATATAACTATTGTCTCATTGCACTTTGAGCATGTTTTTGGATGGATTTGGCACTCCACAAATGTACATTTTTATACGCCCACATTTTCATGTGGACGTATATTGTCGTCGCCCCTGTTCGTCCGTCCGTCCGTCTGTCCGGACATCCGTCCGGACGTCCGTCCGTCCACAATTGTTTGTGAACAGTCTACAGGTCACAATTTTTATCCGATTTCAATGAAACTTAAAGTGCCAATCCCGATAACTTTTGGGGGAATGAAACTGCTTAATTTTGTATTAAAATTCTTTAAAATCCATAACCTAAGGCCCACCTACTAACCCGATATTTGTCATACGCTTGTAAATAACTTAAACATGATAGTCTTCATCTGGAAATGGAGGACGTTTTATTATACAGTATCTGGATAAAACCAGACTTTTTTCTATAAAAATAATATGTAGGTAAAATTTACCTTTTGTTATCAAGTACACGGCATGGGTCATTCACTGTATAGACCTCTCAAGAAACATTAATCGATTATCAGGTCACCCAATGAAAAAGATAGGCTGGCACTGCCAGGCAGGATACGCCCACATTTTTGGGAGATGGATAGAGAACAAGCAATACCGAAAGTGATTTTTCCTACATCATTAAGTCCTGTATTTCATACTGTATTGGGAGCAGCCATTTTGTTGGTCAGTTCCAGTCTGATATTCATGAAATTCGAAGCCGACACAACGTAGAAATGTTACTTTTCGTCAAAATCGGATAAGAATTGTGACCTGTAGAGAGTCCACAACCATGATATACCATATTTTTACACTATACGCGTACAAACGGTGACCATTTCGTCCGGCAATTTTGGTACGATTTTCACGAAATTCGAACTCAACCTTCCTTACGGAGCAACAGTAATATAATTAGAGTTTTTTTTTAAATCAGATAATAATCGTTCAAGAGATAGACAGAGAACAAGCAATACCGAAAGTGATTTTTCCAACAATCAAAGGCCATAATTCATTAAGTTACAATTTGATATGCACAAATATCAAAAAGAATAAAGATCTTTAGGTTATAAACAAGCATTTCAGGTTTCATCAACATCGAATTAAAATTGTCACCTCTACAGGGTCCACAACTTTGATATACCATATTTTTACACTGTTCGCGTACAAACGGCGGCCATTTTTTCTGGCAATTATAGTCCGATTTTCTCGAAATTCGAACTGAACCTTCCGTAGGGTGTAACGGTGATAGAGTCAAATGTTTTTTTAAATTGGATAATAATTGTGACCTCCAGAGGGACCATAGTCGATTTTTCGGACAATCAGAGGCCATAATTCAGGAAGTTATGATCTGATATGCGCAAATAACGAAAGGAACCAAGATCTTTGGGTTATAACCATGCATTTCAAGTTTCATCAAAATCGAATTAAAATTGTGACCTCTACAGGGTCCACAACCATGATATACAATTTTTTAACAGTATTCGCGTACAAACGGCGGCCATTTTGTATGGCAATTTTGGTCCGATTTTCCCGAAATTCGAACTCAACCTTCCTTACGGTGTAACAGTAATATTATCAACCGTTTTATTAAATCGGATAATAATTGTGACCACCAGAGGGACCACAAGCTAAAATAAGGCGATTTTGCGTATAATCAGGGGCCATAATTCAGGAAGTTACGTTCCAATATGCGCAAATATCGAAAGGAACCAAGATCTTTGGGTTATAACCATGAATTTCAAGTTTCATCAAAATCGATTTAAAAATGTGACTTTTACAAGGTCCACAACCCATGATATACAATTTTTTAACAGTATTCGCGTACAAAGGGCGGCCATTTTGTATGGCAATTTTCGTCCGATTTTCCCGAAATTCGAACTCAACCTTCCTTAGGTGTGTAACGGTGATATAATCAAACGGTTTTTTAAATCGGATAATAATTGTGACCTCCAGAGGGACCACAAGCTAAAAAGGGTGATTTTTCGGACAATCAGGGGCCATAATTCAGGAAATTACATTCCGATAGGTGCAAATATCGAAAGGAACCAAGATCTTTGGGTTATAAACATGCATGTCAAGTTTCATCAAAATCGGTTCAAAATTGTGACCTCTATAGGGTCCACAAGCTAAAAACGTGACTTTTCGTACAATCAGGGGCCATAATCCATGAAGTTTTCATCCGATACATGCCAATATCGAAAGGAACCGAGATCTTTTGGGGATAAACCTATATTTCAAGTTTCGTCAAAATCGGATAAGAATTGTGACCTGTAGAGAGTCCACAAACAAATTGTGGACGGACGGACGTCCGGACGGACAGGGGCGACGACAATATACGTCCACATAAAAATGTGGGCGTATAAAAATTGACCCAAAATATTAAAAGGGTTACGTGTCCGGATAAGCAGCGTTGACGTTCACGTCCAAACGACTCAATATTTTGAGCTGAAATTTTGAGACAAGGTAAATACACCATGCCACTATATTTTGGTCTATAAATTTCATAAATACTCGGACTTCAATTTTTGAGACTCTGTTCTTATCGGGACTGTCCCTTTAAAATATAGGTTTATCATCCTAAGATCTCGGTTCCTTTCGATATTGGCATGTATCGGACCGTAACTTCATGGGTTATGGCCCCTGATTGTACGAAAAATCACGTTTTTTAGCTTGTGAACAGTGTAGAGGTCACAATTTTGAACCGATTTGGATGAAACTTGAAATGCATGTTTATAAACCAAAGATCTTGGTTCCTTTCGATATTTGCGCCAATTGGATCGTAACTTCCTGAATTATGGCCCCTGATTGTCCGAAAAATCGCCCTTTTTAGCTTGTGGTCCCTCTGGAGGTCAAAATTGTTATCCGATGTAAAAAACCGTTTGATTATATCACCGTTCCATGGTTATGAAGGTTGAATTCGAATTTCGTCAAAATCGGACCAAAATTGACGGACAAAATGGCCGCCATTTGTACGCGAATAGTGTGAAAATATGTTATATCAAGGTTGTGAACAGTGTAGAGGTCACAATTTTGAACCGATTTGGATGAAACTTGAAATGCATGTTTATAACCCAAAGATCTTGGTTCCTTTCGATATTTGCGCCAATCGGATCGTAACTTCCTGAATTATGGCCCCTGATTGTCCGAAAAATCGTCCTTTTTAGCTTGTGGTCCCTCTGGAGGTCAAAATTGTTATCCGATTTAAAAAAACGTTTGATTATATCACCGTTCCATGGTTATGAAGGTTGAGTTAGAATTTCGTCAAAATCGGACCAAAATTGACGGACAAAATGGCCGCCATTTGTACGCGAATAGTGTGAAAATATGTTATATCAAGGTTGTGGACCTTATAGAGGTCACAATTTTGAACTGATTTGGATGAAACTTGACATGTATGTTTATAACCGAAAGATCGTGGTTCCTTTCGATATTTGCGCCCATCGGATCGTAACTTCCTGAATTATGGCCCCTGATTGTCCGAAAAATTGCCCTTTTTAGCTTGTGGTCCCTCTGGAGGTCAAAATTATTATTCGATTTAAAAAAACGTTTGACTATATCACCGTTACATGGTAATGAAGAGAGAGTTTGAATTACGTGAAAATCGGACTAGAATTGACGGACAAAATGGCTGCCGTTTGTACACGAATAGTGTGAAAATATGTGATATATCAAGGTTGTGGACCCTATGGAGGTCACAATTTTGAATCGATTTTGATGAAACTTGACATGTATGTTTATATCCCAAAGATCTTGGTTCCTTTCGATATTTGCGCCCATCGGATCGTAACTTCCTGAATTATGGCCCCTGATTGTCCGAAAAATTGCCCTTTTTAGCTTGTGGTCCCTCTGGAGGTCAAAAATATTATCTGATTTAAAAAAAAACGTTTGACTATATCACTGTTACATGGTAATGAAGAGAGAGTTTGAATTACGTGAAAATCGGACTAGAATTGACGGACAAAATGGACGCCGTTTGTACACGAATAGTGTGAAAATATGTTATATCAAGGTTGTGGACCCTTTGGAGGTCACAATTTTGAATCGATTTTGATGAAACTTGACATGTATGTTTATAACCCAAAGATCTTGGTTCCTTTCGATATTTGCGCCCATCGGGTTATTACTTCCTGAATTATGTCCCCTGATTGTACGAAAAATCACCCTTTTTAGCTTGTTGTGCCTCTGGAGGTCACAATTATTATCTGATTTAAAAAAAAAAACGTTTGATTATAAAAACCAAACAAATTCTAATGATTTTCTGATAATTCCTTAATATGCGACAACTCTTGTTGACTGCCCGGACGATTTGGCTGCTGTGTGGGCGTATGTTTCGTTGCCTGGCAACCTATTTTTAATAATAAAGCAAAGGGTGGGAAACTCAGGAATTTTGGAAGGAAACTTTCCAGGAATTTTGGAAGGAGAATTTTTGTGAAAAATGCTAAAATAATAATTATTTACTGGAATTTCCTTTTTACGGTGGCTGATTTAGGAGATGAAAAAAAATATTTCTATCTCGAGCGCTCGAGATAGTTAAGTCGAGCGCTCGAGATAATTAAGTCGAGCGCTCAAGATAATTAAGTCGAGCGCTCAAGATACTAAGTCGAGCGCTCAAGATAATACATCGGAACACGTCTCTACCGATGTTTTAAGCTATATGATTTGTGCATTATATTCAATGATAAACTTGTAGAATAAAGATTCATTTGTATATTTTTACAGCCCATCCAAAGCTGCTGTTACACACACACGCACACTCCACCACATGCGCATCAGCTCCACTAAATATTTCCCGTTATATTTACCCCCTTCCAAGTGGTGAGTATATCGAATGTTATTATACGAATTAGTAATAGTATATATCGATGTTACAGAGTTTTGCTATGGGAGACTGACATTTTCTCTTATCTAGAACAGGGCGGAGGGCTTGACAAGGACAGTTAAGTTGTCTAGTCATTCGGATCAGACAAAAAAAACATGGTCCCGTGTACATGTAAAAGATCCCTTGGCAGCTGGAATTCGATATAAGAGTAGGCCGTAGCGCCGCTGCCGGGCACAGTTTCCCTCAGCACACTGTGTGACGTATTTCCGTCTTCAATAGCCCAGTTTAGGAGCAGAACAGTAGGACGTTAAACCCCATTTCATTTCTTTATGTAGAAGCACAGGTCGGATCCAGGTTTATTTATTTATATGTAGGAACTGATCAATGTCTAGTTTACCCGGGCTTCTACATTCTACACCGGTCCTTACACCTTGTTCTAACTGGGGATTCAACGTCTCCACTTCCACAACCCAAGAAACCTTTATCTTATTAAATTCAAGGTCCTTGCTTTGGAAGGAAACATAACGAAATGGAGTAAAACCACACGATTGAGAAAGCAGGGGTGGATATGTAGTGGTGCTGATGTATATGGGATGGAGTTGGGGCGGGGGTGTTCCCTTCCAAGTTAAGGTGTGTGTAATCTGGAATGGCTGAGGTGATGTTGCGCTTCAAGCTATAACTGGCCAGCTACCTCTGGATTGTAGTTCTTGGTTAGGTCCCTGTTGTGAGCGTATCCGACTTGATGATACAGGTTCCTTTTCAATCGTAGGTTTCCTCCCACAGCAAGGATTCTGAATTTAATAAGAATACCCACAAGGTGTGGGGAACAGTGGGGTGGGATTGGGGTGGTTGTTTTATTGATTCGTATAATTACATGTTATGTACTCCCCTCTTGGAAGGGTGTAAATAAAACGGGAAATATTTAGTGGTGATGATGATCATAGGATGGGATGTGCGTGTATGTGTGTGTAGGGGTGTTAGTGGTTGGGGTTGGGGTGGATGTAGAAGTCTGACACGATCGCGCCACTTGCGCCACAATAAGGCAATGATCAGTTTCTACATATGAAATCAATAACGTTGGATCAGACCCAAGCTTCTAAATAATAGGATATGCCAATCTCCCATAGCAAAACTGTGTAACTTCGATATATATAATTATTGATTCGCATATTAACATTTTATATACACCCCATGTTATATATGCGGGGGAGGGGGTGAATGTAGAAGCCCGGGTAAATTAGACATTTATCAGTTCCTACTTGTGAAATAAATAGCCCTGGATCAGACCTGAGCTTCTACACAAGAAATGAAATGAAATGAAATGGGGTTTAACGTCCTACTGTTCTGCTCCTAAACTGGGCTATTGAAGACGGAAATATGCCACACAGTGTGCTATGAGGGAAGTTGTGCCCGGGCAGCCTGCTACGGCCTACTCTGATATCGAATTCCAACTGCCAAGGGACCTTTTACGTGTACGCAGGACTTCGGTTTTTCATCCGATCCGAACGACTAAACAACTGTCCTTGTCAAGCCCTCCGCCCTGTTCTAGATAAGAGGAAATGTCAGTCTCTCATAACAAAACTCTGTAACATCAATATATACAATTACTAATTCGTATAATAACATGCGATATACTCCCCACTAGGAAGAGGGTAAATATAACGGGAAATATTTAGTGGAGGTGATGCACATGGGGTGGAGTGTGCGTGTGTGTGTGTGGGGGGTGGTATCCGCTCCTTAACTGCAGCTTTGGATGAGCTTTGGATGAGCTTTGGATAGGCTGTAAAAATAAACAAATGAATCTTTATTCTGCAAGTTTATCATTGAATATAATACACAAATCATAGAGCTTAAAACATTGGTAGAGACGTGTTTGGTTGTAGTATCTCGAGCGCTTGACTTAATTATCTCGAGCGCTCGACTTAACTATCTTCAGCGCTCGACTTAGTATCTCGAGCGCTTGAGATAAAAATATTTTTTTGCGTGTCCTAAATCAGCCACTGTACCTTTTCTCTTTTACTTTCATCTATATAAACTATTAAAAGTTATTAACCATGTTAGTTGTGTTCCAAATGGTAAAACTAAAGAGATAAATTTATGTAAATTCTGCTCTCAAAGGTATACAAAAAAATTTGAAACTCTTCGAAGCTGACAAAGATCCTTCCAGTACAGAAATTTCAGATATTCATGAGGATTCATCTGAACTTGAAATCTCCCTTTTATCCACCGATGACGATGTAGATAATGATTTTGGAGATAATGATGAAATGGCAGAGTTACCTAACTTTGAGCATTAATTATAGGCGATACTCGATTCACAGTTCCGGAATTGAATTCCAAAACTGGTGTCAATCGAGTGAAAAGGAGAATTTCGGATTACAGCGCATGCGTCGACTGTATAAAAAGTATCCCAACCAATCATGCCTGCTGAAACATATTTTTTACTTAGGAATACGTCACGATTCTACTCACTCCACCTCAGCTGTCGGGACTGGCAGAACTGTGACAGGACTGAATTCCGCGTCACTCGATTGTAATTCTGTCGATTCGGGACGTTCTGGACTGTGAATCGAGCATCCCCATTGAGTGTGTAACTAATAGAACTATCTGTTACTAGATTTTAGTATATATAAAACATATCAGATAATATGTTTACTTATTAAAATATTACTGTCACTTGAAACTCATTAATAGCGACACAGGTTTCAATTATTGACACCAAATTGAAAATTCCAAAAAATCCCGGAAAATTCCCGGGAATTTGCAACACTAATCATCTTAGACATAAGTCCTGCTCACTCTGCATCACCTCAGACGAGTAAGTGGGTCATATTTTAGAGCAATGTTCTTGAGTACTCAAGTAAGTCACTTGATTTACGTTACGTGTACCCAGTGTATACCAATTATTAAATCAAGTACGCCCCATATCCCAAAGAATATTCGATTCCATGCTTTGATGAACATTATTAAGATTTGTTGTATTGATTTTTTTTCAAAATTTAATATATTGAATGACGTTTTACTCACCTTGTATGTGCTTTTTCAGTGTTGATTGAATCTGTAATAGGAAGACAAACACATCAGCTATTTTTTTTGAGTTGCCTGACAAACACAGCTGTTCATCTGGAGTGGTAATTTCGAAACTTATTTGGCGGTTTTTGATGTTGATGCCCTTTTCCACTCGAAATATCGGCCATAATATCAGTTGACCTGTAAAATTAATTGTTTGTAAAACATAACTTAAAGTAGCCAAATCTCTGACTCAATATCTTCAACATTTGTCCATTTAATAATTTAAATCAACATTAATATTGTTATCTTACCTTGATCAGGAAGGCTTCTGATATCAATATTTAAAACAAAATAAACATCTTATCATTGGCAAATGCATAATCAATGTGTTTCAGCACCATTTTAAACAAGGGACTCGAAAAACGAGGATATATATTCCACAAGTCCTGTCAAAGAGTCACCTCATATTTTTATCTGGAGAGCATGCACAATAAATATTATCAGTGTAGACTGGATTGCCATTCGATTGAGACTTTTACCGGTAAATGATTTGAAATTATAGTAAAAACTACTGAATGTAAATCAGTTTATACATTCATATTACATTATTATTTGCGTTCGAGATCCGTTTGTGTCAATTTCTGGGTTCCACATATTACCTATCTTTAAAAAGATAAAAATACAACAGTTTAATTATTCACCTCAACACAAAGTCAATCAAAGGCATAAATAATCAAGATATTATGAATTAATATTAATAGCAAGGAGTTTTTGAAATACATTTCTTTTTTAAATTGAATGACATTAAATCACAAGGATTCATGTTTGAAGTTGTGTTGTGTTCTAGAATAAAACCCTAAATAAAAGATAGGTTACCAGGCAACTAAACATAAACCCCCAGCAGCAAAGTCATCCAGGCAGTCAACAAAAGTTGTTGCATATTTTTCTTTTGTCAGTAATATCTTTTTACGAGTAAGTAAATTATCAGAAAATCTTATCAATTTGTTTCACCTCTATCCCATGCTAACATTTAGTATACAGAACATCCAATACAGATTTAGTTGTTCAAATGGTCAAAAATCATTGAAAATCAATCAATACACTTGTTCGTCTCAGGACCATAATCAATCTAAATTTAATCAAATGATCACTTTGGCCTGTGGAGCATGCAAGATTTTTTCTGGCAGTAATTATCAGAAATCGTTTAAAATCACTTGGCCTCTTTCGATATTAACTTTAGTCTCAAGAGCATCTACAAGATATTCTAAAGAGATCAAGGTTCATAACTCTGGTAGAAATTATCGAAAATTGTTGTAAAGTACTGGGATTCTTCCTCTCATGACCTTAAACACTGTGTATAAATTTAAAGTCAATCGGATATTAACTTTAGCCTTTAGAGAATCCACAAGCAAATGTGAACGCCATACTGACAACAATATACAACCACATTTCAATGTGGGCGTACAAATAAGACTATAATTGTTCCCTAAAATAGAGTTATTCCGAGTTACATGTAACACAGGGACTAAATAACAAATAACAAATTTTCATAAACAATGATTTTTAATAATATAAAATTTATTGTGTTTAAACTGATTGTCTTTAAAATCAAATGAACTTTACAAACAATGAAGTAGTTACATGTACCAATGGTTATCTTTCTTTAATCTATGATAAAGGAAGTCTTTTTTTAGATAAAGTTGTTGTTTAATACTAATACAGACTTTAGCAGATAAATGAGTCAGTTATTATGCAATATGAACTTTATCGTGAAAATGATAATAACCCCAAAAGTGTGTGTGTGTGGGGGGGGGGGGGAGGGGTGTTGTTGATGAATTTGGTGACCTTGCGATATTTTACTGAAAATAATTTTGTTCTGATAATACCAGTGATTCAATGTTTACATACATCATATAAGACAAACCGTAAACATAATATTTACATGTATGTGAAAGAGTTGATAATGTTATCTATATCCAGATATTGGGCCTTACTCACATTGATAAGTAAAATACAAAATATGTGTTTATGAATTTGTTGAATTAAAGCAGAAATGTAAAGGACAATATACATTTAAAATTAAAGGAGCTAAACCTATTGGATTTTGGCCAGAATATTTAATATGGATTAATATGTTTTAATATAATTATTAGTGACGGGACCAGTGGTTGAAGGGGCAAAGGCTGCCATAGGCACAAGCTTTAACTATGGTAGAAGGGCGGCACCCCCAGAAATTTTTGAAAAACAGGCTGCTAGAAATGCAGTCTGGCAGTATTTCAGGCACAGATCGTCGAGATTACGTGTCAAACAAACAGAAATTGCAAACCTTTGCGAAGTCTACTCACAAGAGCCAAAGTCGTGAGTCCTTATGGAGGGTATGTATTTGCTTGAATCCGTGAGCCTGAATTGCATACATATATGTCTTCAGCTAGAAGAAAAAGTTATTGTGTCCTAAAAAGAGT
This sequence comes from Patella caerulea, assembly GCA_036850965.1. NCBI lineage: Eukaryota > Metazoa > Mollusca > Gastropoda > Patellidae > Patella > Patella caerulea. The sequence continues at coordinate 37,750,502 of JAZGQO010000001.1, read as the reverse complement.
TACGGACAGACAGACAGACCCATTTTAATAGTCCCCTGCTTTCTTTGAACGTGAATAGTTATTGACCTTGTTATGGTCATACATTTATGTATTTCATTTTTGGGACTTTGTTTATGTGGAATTACTTTTTTACGGTTATTTTTTAATTAAAAATAACTGACTTACCTTTTGGTGAAATACTTTTGTTTTTAGGTTTTTTATTAAAATATTCTAATACTGGTTTTTCTCCACATTTTCTCAAAATAAAATATTTCTGTTTCCATTTATCTCTTTTTCCAAGAAATAATTTCTGTCTTTTACTGTATTTATAGAAATATTCCTGTAAGATGAAAAAAAACCCAGATATATAATGCCAAAAAATATAATGAAATTGAAATGTTAAAAGATACCTCTTAATTGGGGTAAAAAATAAAAGTGTAGATTTAATTAAATTTAATGTGTTGATTTGCTTTCAGGAGCATACATAACGGTTTTGTTTGGGGAAGTGTTTAGCCAAAATGAGACCTACTGATGCACATACCCCCCAGAAATGTCAGTCAATGGGACAGAATTTCGAGATCTGTTTTACAAAAGTCGACATAACACAATATCTTTTCAAACATGATAAGTTGATAAGGTTATTTTGTAGTAATGTTTTGTGTTATTAGTGTGTCGTATACATGCAGTGACCACTTATTTTGATACCGACTGTTCCTATTTTGGGACTGACTGTACTGATTTTGCGACCGACTATTTTTTTCCGGTGGGGTGTGTGTGTGTGTGTTACGTTACAGGCATTGTCAGTGACAGGTGCCTTATTTCCAGGCTTGATTGACAGACAATAACTCCATGCATTATCTTGATTATCAGGTACATGTAACATTGTCAATGGCAATGGTATCCTCGATTGCCAGGCCTTTCATCACCAGACTCCATTAGTGACATCGGTGACTAACAATATCTTGGGTCAGACTTACTTAAATTACTGATTTGATTTTAAATGGACGACAGTAAAATTCCAAGTATCCAAGCCATCGGAGGATCCACACAGTTGATTTTGAGCTTGTCATGTAAATAAGGGTCTAATTAATAATTTCGATAACAACTGAAAACTAAATAAAGACTTGCAATAGGCAGATTTTGCACTTGCATAATGTACAATGTATGTTTAATAAAGAATCTGACTTCTTATCTATAACGGAAAAACTATTTGAAATTGATTAGAGCTGATTGTAATAACACAGATCAAATCAACAAAATTCAATACTTAAAATTTTGACCTAAATTAAAGAGGTTTGGCAATGAATTCAAACTGTCCCATTAAATTAATGATGTAAATTAAGAGAACAGGAGTGATGATTCATCAACTAGATGTATAAAAGTTAATCAGCAATTAGCATAGATGGTTAACTAATTAAAAGATGATGATGATATAAGTTTACTTAATTGGCGTCTGTTAGTGGTAAATATAGGTATGCCGAGAATGTACTCCTGGGCTATATCTTAAATACAGTTTAATGAAATTACATGTAGACTTTAACTGTCTTACTCGGCCTAGGGTGTTTACCAGATACAATTAGAGTAGACCTACATGTACTACATGTACCTACACATCATCAGAATTTGGCACAAGTCGTGATCTATGATGAGTACAGGCACATGTTTATAATGGATTTGTCATAACCAGTAACTGTACCAAAGATGTAGTATTAATCATTAGTAAAGGAGTTACGCAATATATAATATAAATAATTTGATTCATCAGGGAAGAAAAACATATCTACAATGTAGCAATGAATAAAATAAGAAAAGATACATGTTTCGATGCAGATAAATCCTCAATTACTTCCTGCTATAGTATATGTCATACTCATATATCATTTACTTGAAAAAAAAGTCTTATGATGTTAATTTATTCATCATAATATGCTAAAACATGTTATGAAAGGATGCTTTATATCATGTTTATGTACTATGAAGGATATGTCTACTTTCAATTTCTATAATACAGTATTAAAGTAGTACTAAAATACTATTCATTCAAAGCAAACAGTTCTGTGGGTATTATCTACAAGTATTTGGATAACTCATCTTCGCGATACAATAAATATCTCTAACTATGCTCATAATATGATTTAACCCCAATATGTTTTGGTGTGATCAGTTCTCATTGTTTCTTATCTCCAATAGAAAATAGCTTTATAAAAAAATCTGCTATCAATACTATTACATGTAGGTAAACTTGTTTTATGGGGATTTCAGAGAGAAATAATACATCAGATGTATCTATTAAACATTTCTTGGAACACTTGACATCAAATTTGATATGATTATCCTTGACGAAAAGTAATTTATATATAAGTTATCATTGTCAACTTTGAGCATCTTGTATCATGGGGAGACAGAAATGGAGATTAACATAGGCTATATTGTTCAACTTTATTTCAATAATTATCATGTACAGGTCTCTAGCTTTGGGAGAAAACCGGAGGACCTGGAGAAAACCAAGTTGGATAGTCAATCCAACTCCTTGTAACGTACAAGACCGGAATCGAAACCACACCACTTGACTCAATGACAGATCTTGTGATCTAACATGCAAGTGTTAAACCCCATGCACTGGCCCCCTCCGTTGTTTCATTGAGAAAAATATTGTGATACATGATGTAACAGTGTATTGTAACAACCCTAGTTAGTATTCACCATACTACATGTATAAGATTTAGAGAATGCAGAATGGTGCTGTGAAATTTTTATTTCTTTATACTCATTCTTTAAGCAAAGTGAAATAGTCGAATTTAAGACAATACACCACCAATGTTATTTTTATCTTAAATATTTTGATCCAAATATAATTGATATTGAATAATTCTCGTGCAAGTTATAGAACAGTTTTGTGTGTTTTCTACAATATTTTCTGTCCATTCTTTGTGAAATTGTTTTAATACCAGGGTACTCAAACCGCTTAACTGAATAATTAACATTAACAATTTTTAAATCACAGTTCTAATTATTGACTTAGATATTTAAACAATACGATCAAGATGTTGCCATTTTGCAGCAATATAGGCTTAGTGCAGAAGAACTCTATTTTGTTAAACATTTACCAGGTAATGTTACACCGAGTTCACTGATGTTGAACATCACCTAAAAGTATCAGAAATGGTCTAAAATAGCTTTTGCTCAAGGCTAAATCATGCGAGCTATGGTTATCTAGGGTAACTTAGGATCGAGAATAACTAACTAAGGTGATAATTGTGTAATAACACTATACTGATCACTGAAAGCAGTGTAATTTAAATTATTTCTACATTACTATCAGAAATTCTCATAGTGTAGACAATAAGCATAATTCACAAATAATTGTACACTGCAAAACAACAGGATATTTTTTGAAGTAAGACATTATTTTTGATCCAATTTTATTAGATTTACATTTAGCATCTTGTCTTATTTCTTTAGGCCCATCCTTAGATCTCAGTACATTATGCAGAGAACAGAAAAACTGAATTCTTATATTTATATGAAAGTAACATACATGTACAGTTTATTATTGCTATTAGATTGTCACTTAGAATACTGGTATATTATGAACTAAATAAGACTAACTAAATTTTATATTATATTACTCACAGCGTAATATCAGGCTTGTAAACATGTTAATTTTCAGAGAAGGCCTACATCTAATCTTATGAAACCAGTAAGCAATATTTATTTGTATTCTCTACCATGTGCATGTACCGTATCATACTAATTTAATATGGATATGTGAGAAAATACAATTCTGATTATTGATTGATTTAAATCTTGTTGGAATTCAAAACCTCACACTCTTTTGCAGGTGAATAAATATAAGTTTGAAGTAGATTGATATGACTGATGTTTACATTTTCATACTAATAGTAATATAAGTAAATGGGCACTGACAGTATTCTCACTAAACTTGTTATTTAAATGATAGACATACATGTACATGGGTAGCATTAAAATTAAATTTCACAATCAATAGTATAGATCTTATTCCAGTCAGAGAAATAAATAAGTTTGTTTTTTCAATTTTGTGTCCTTGAAGGGTTTTTTGATAATCATTTTTGTATAGAAATCACTGAATACTACATACTGGGAAAAAAACACACCCTAAAAAATATCAACCAAACAACACTTTCTGACATTCCAATGTATTCAATCCCTCTTATTTCTTAATAGATTTTTTATCTTTATTTTTTTAAGTTTGACAGTTCTACTCCTTATCGATGTTTCTATTCCTGTAATAGACACTGATCTAGACAGTCGTTTTAGAAGTTGTGTCAACGTATAATAAACAATCTAATGCCTTGTTGGTAGTGTAGATTCATTGAGTTGGCAATTATCACGAGTTTAAATAAATAAAATTAACAGCTCACCTCAAAAACTACGTCCTCTTCAGCCTCCATGCTTGTTATTATTGTGAGATTGACGTCATAATCTCGTACACCGCGAGACTTCGCGTGGTAGGAGCAATATGTCACTAGATTGATGACGGTATGGCAGAGGAAAATATCTAAGGAATTTTGGATTTATTTACGATGTCTTGGCAGCTAATTTTGGCCGGCCTGTTGCTGACGATACCCAATTGTTTGACGGGTATAGGGGCAAATTTTGCTTCCCGGTCAAGTAAGTTATAATTCGTTATTTGACTGTTAAATTTCTTGTGTTGGACGACGAATGTCAATATCCATGATTTGTGTGGCTACTATGTTGTTCATAACGGTAACAGTGTTATTTATACCCTATGTGCTAATAATACACCTTTTTTAATCAGTGCCTGGTAGTCTTGGCACGGAATTCCTGGTACTTGTACAGTCATCAAAGGAACCACCACCACTCCCACATTTGCTTGAAGAACATTCAAATGGTTTCTAAAAACACAATTAGTTAGGTATTATTCACGAAAAAATAGGCCTAAGTGTTTTTAAAAACATAAGTATGATTCATATTTTAGCGAGCTTTACTGACTGCCAAACTCAATATTTATTACTTTGTTTTATTTTGTAAACCTTACATAATGATATTGGAATGAAGAGAGAAAGGAAACAAAGCAATATTTAATAATCTTATTTTGCTTTATTAAAAAATAAAATAAAATAAACTTATAAGCTTACTTATACTTATAGTAATCATGCATAAGTTGGACTATACGGGGTATATGGTCAGTGACCTTAACAAATATCAATTAACAATATAGCCTGTATACAATGATAATTATTTATCTATTTTGGCTCTAAAATATTCAAGACTAGCAGATCACCCAGTGTGACGGTGTGGAATAGGTAGCACGTCATTTCGGTCCCGCGTCATTTCGGACTCGACACAAACATCGTTTTGGACTCAATCTGGCGACTTTTCGGACTTACTTGGCGTCATTTCAGATTCAGTCAAGCGACTTATCGGACTCGGACTCTAATTAAAATACTGTTTGTTTTTTCATTTTATGTGAGACAGATTATAGTTGTCTTATTTAATTGATCAGCGATTGTTGATGTCGCGATTGACACTGCTAGTTCTCTTTTGTTTTGTTTCATCAGCGAGTATTTAGTATACACACTCACATAGCAAAAATTGAAACCAAAATTTCTCCTTGTATACATATTTGAACCCAAATTTACATGGAGTATTTCTAACCACTCACTGGACTTTTTTGGTGTCAGTCATTATTACATTTTGATAGAACTGGTTAAGTACATTCCAAATTTTTTTTTACAAAAATATTGCTACCGAGATGTGTAACAAACACTTGAGTAAACGGGAAGTGAGGACAAACATGTGTTATCGGAGTTATCCTTCATTATAACTGACTGATAACCATTTTGGAAAGTGATCCTCCGTCATGTTATTTTTCATTTATCCATCACTACAAAATTAACAATAACAAAATGTTACAGACTTAATAATAATTTAAGCGTACATAAAAGTTTTATAAATACATATAGTTCATATAGAAAGTACCTTCAAGACTCATGGGGGGTTGGATGGCCGAGAATGATTAGCATGAGCGGGCTTTATCATAAAGCCTATCTTTGAGTCAACTGCTGTGGTTTAGAATCCCTGATTGTACTTGACAAGGAGTAGGGTCACCTGTCCAACCTTGTGGGTTTTCTCCGGGTCCTCCAGTTTCCCCCCATTGAAATAAAATTTTAGTTAGTCCCGGAATGACCTAGTTTGTGTCAAGTGGACCTTAAACCCCATTTCTCTCTCTCTTTCTTCAAGGCTCATGTTCTAGATTACAATATAATAAGTAAGTATGGGTCAAATCACAAGGAGCCTACCGTTCACCGGGGCTTATGTCGACTTTGCAGTCATTTGCAAGAGTGCTTATGTCGATCATACATGTATCAGCAACTGAGAGCAACTGAATTTGGAGCGCTTATGTCGACTCGGAACTGATAGCGATCACACTCAACACGTGACTGTTTTCTTGTATTACAAGATAGTTTTCTTGTATTACAAGATTTACAAGATAGTTTTCTTGTATTACAAGATACGGAGAAGCCTGTTAGGGTCAATCAAATTAAAAAAAAACTAGTTTATTTCAAGGTCGTCCGACACTGATTTATCGGAAAGTTACATGAAAAGGCCAAAGAAGTGTGTGAGAGAGAGGGGGTGGGGTGGGGGGTTAACGTCTACTCGACACAAACTAGGTCATTTCGGAACTAACATATGATTTAAATTAATTTCAATAATTCGCTTGCGCGTAGAGGTCTTTAGTAGTGGGGGTGGGGATTGGATGGCGAATGGTTAGCATGTGCAAAATCCCATCATTGAGTCAACTGGCGTGGTTTCGAATCCCCTGTTGTACGTAACAAGGAGTATGGTCGTCTGTCCGGGTCTTCCTCTTTCCTCCCACTGCTAAAGACCCCTACGCGCAAGTGAATTAATGAAATAAAATTAAACCATATGTTAGTCCCGAAATGACCTAGTTTGTGTCGAGTGGACGTTAAACCACATCCCCCTCTCTCTTTAGCAGTTGGTGGAGGAAACCGGAGGACAGACAACCTGGTGATGATGATCGCGTAACTTATAAAAGTAAGATTCGTTGAGCTGGATGGTTGGGAGGTCGATTTGTTAGCAAGTAATAACAAGATAGCCTATCTTGTAATTACAAGATAGTTTTCTTGTATAACAAGATACAGAGTTTTCTTAACAAGATACAGAGTTTTCTTGTTTAACAAGATACGGAGAAGTCTGTAATAACAAGATAGTCTATCTTGTAATTACAAGATAGTCAGAAATTTTTTTTTCATTCGATTGGGGCTTAAGGGCTTCCGTAGGTTAGCCCTAGTGTAACTGCCAACTCTGAACAAATAGAGAAACGACAGTCACAGATATATTGTATATACATATACATTGATTACCATACATTTATTCTGATCTCTGAATTGTTTGCAAAATTTTATGTATCATATAATATGTATTTATCAAATTAATTATAAACATGTTAGACACAACATGGTATTAAACAATAAAGTCTTACTGCTGTCAGCTTAATGCAATACACATCACATAATCCTTAATTAGTGGTGTTTAATTAACTGTAGTAATCCTCATCTCCAGGGAATGATGAAACAAACAACAATTAAATCAGACTTACAATGTATAAAATTATCCTCCTATACACAAGTAATTAATATTATATATATATCATACATCTACAATGTGCAGTTGGTTTGTTCCGATTTTTATGAGAGATTGTAAGACTAAATGAAGTTTATCTTTTGTTTTGTCCTAAAATTAGATTCTAATTGTTATTAATATTGAAGAATATTTATCAATATTCATATTTTTATTCATATGAAAACGATTTTAAATAACTAATCAGTAGTTGACATATTATTTTGATCCATATTGCTTTTTGAAGTGTTACATGTATCAAACATGTTTGTTAAATACCTGCAACCATATTCAGTAAAGTGTACATCTTGATGACTGGAAATAGTGGAAAACGCATAATATCCATGTGAATAAGGCTCAAATCTTTTATTAGCTTTTGCTTTAATCTGGTCACCGGATCTATGTATTTCTTTCTGTTTTGTATGGTAATAATATGCTATCTATTTCATCTGTTTCTTTTTGAAAAGGACGATCATTTAAAAAACATTGAGTCAGTTGAGTCTTACCCCCCAACTTACTTTTTTGAGACCTGTCTGGTTTTAAAAGGCATTAGTGATTTAATCTGTATGAAATATCTGAGTTTGTCAAAACAACAACCATTCAGTAACAATAGCCAACAGACGGCCAGCCAAGATACTCATCAAAAAATGACCCCACAGGGAAACCCTCATAAGAGCTATATGAGGTGATCAACATGTACATGTACCCCTGAATTCAAAACTGGCTGTGGTGTGTAGTTACATGTATAGCGAGTTGGGAATTAATATTGCTTATCAGACCTACTGCATAGTAATAATTATGAACACAACGGTTATATAATACTTACACGTACATGTAGATACAATATTTGTACTTGTTAAGAATTCATTAAATATGTTCAGTGTGGATACAAGTTTGTTAAAGAAGTTCGTCCCAGTTATATGCTGCTAACTTCTAAAGGTTAACCTTCAAAAGTGATCAATTTTCATTATATTCAGTTCAAATAGAGAAGGCTAAAATATTCTTAAAGGTTAATATTATTACATAATAATATTCTCAGAACTTTTATTGTTCCCTCGAGCCATCCCCACTTTTAAATATTGAAGAAAGAATAAATTTAAGTTAATTTTCAAGCATCAAGAACAATTAAGATTGTCATGGATACAATTTACCCATAAACACTCACTGTTTGTATTTAAAGAATTGTATGAATGTTTATTTCTATACATTTTTCAATTAATGTAATAGTTTTAACAAAGAAGCTTTTACCTGATAATACAAACTTAAACTATTAAACCATACATTAATATATTTATTGTTTGGACCAGTATGATATAATGGAAGTCTTTTTATCATGACTACAAGCGTGAAAGAAAAGCCTAAATATAGAGATTTATATAGAAATATTGATTTCTCACAAGAGAGTGTCAATTTATCACAATCCGTGGTGTTAAGAAGCCAACATGAAATGATCGCTTTTTGTTTTACAGGCGAGTTGCTCAGTTCAGTTTTATAAGCCAAAAACCTAGATACATGTATTTGGAGATTGAATTATTATACATGTAATCATGTATCATACTTCCATGATGTTGTCTTCTCTACAATGTATGACAGAACTGATTTGAAAACATTGATGATGGAGATATAAATATAAGTATAGGATTTGATTGTCTAATGACTGTAACTGACTGTTTCGTTATCTTGTTTTGACATTCAGGTTTAGTTTGGAGCCAGTTGATTTTTATTTTTTAAGCCCACTCAATAGATTACAAATACAACTGTGATAATTTAGGTTTGTTCAAATAATATTGCACAACCCAATCTGAATGGGGAAAGGAGTCAAGGACATCATGATTAGGCAATGCTATGTATATTCTCAGAATCAAGCAAAATCATCAATACACACATACACTGTACACGTACCGGTATATGTACTCTTTCACAGATGGGCAGGTAAGGTCCCTTGGGTCACTTGTCAGAAGACTGACTATTATTAACCTTTTACTATGTTTGGTGTTTGGGGCTGCACCAGGAGTTGGCTTTAAGGAAAAACCTAATGCTTTCTCAACTAGATCTGCTACCGTTCCATGCAGATATGAAAACTTTCATATTCACCATCACTTGCCATCGATTATATCAAGTATCTTAAAAAAAAAAACAAGAAATAATAATTATCAAAATGGGTCAAAACGTTACAAAGTTACAAGTCTAAATATAGTGAGAAACGTTGCACCAGGGCAAAGAAATAATATGAAAACTAAAGGGAAGTAACTGAAACTTGTATTGCTGCAATCGGAATGTCTTCACGTTCCAGAAAATGGATCAAACGCTTTAAAAATGGGCGGGAAAGAACTAAAAAAAATGGAGAAAAGTATTGAAAAATAAATGAGACACCTTTTGAATCAGATTGACCTCAGCTGTTCAAATATTAAGGTCAAATTTGAACATATTGAAAATTAAAGACATTGTCTCAACATTGTCGGCACATAAAAGGTGACATTCGAAATTTTGAAATTTTCAAACAGCAAAAATTTGACCTTGATCCCGGTTATCCTGAAAAATACATGTAGGAGACGCATTGAACATATTATGGCCTATTGGATTTATTTTCACGTCCTTTACAAAGTGGATTTTTCACCATTTTCATTATTCAATTCAAACTGGAGACGTTCATTTGACCGAAATCAAAATTCTGCTCTGAAAGTGTTTCTGGAAATCTTTCAAGGAGTTAGAAAATGTAACTCCCATGTCTGTAAGTAAAATATCGTAAAAGCCTAAGGGATTTTTCACATTTCAAGAGTGTTGCACTTCCTGTTTGAACGATAGACTTCATTGTGTGTTTGCATCAGTAATGCCTTAGCTGGTACAGAAATAAAAATCAAGGCATCCTGACTGATTCTAACCTATATTTTGTCAATCATTTAGAAAACTTTTTGATCCTTATTTTTTTCAAAGGGAGATATAACTTTGAAAATTTCTAATGACATCGTTGAAGTTGGATCAACCAGATCTACTTACATTCCTAATTTCATGAAAATTGTACTAATATTCAAGAAGTTGTCATTTTTATACGCCTACATGGAAATGTGGTCGTCTATTGCCGTCGCCTCCGTCCGTCCGTCGGGCCGTCCGTCCGTCCATCGTCCACAATTTCTTGTGAACGCTCTAGAGGCTAAAGTTAATATCCGATTGACTTGAAATTTATACACGGTGTTTATGGTCGTGAGACGAAGAAGCCTATTGATTTTCAGCGATATCCGATAATTACTACCAGAGTTATGACCCTTGATCACTTTGAAAAATCTTGTGAATGCTCTAGAGGCTATAGTTAATATCCGATTGACTTTAAATTTATAACCAGTGTTTAAGGTCATGAGACGAAGAAGCCTATTGATTTTCGTTGATATCTGATAATTACTACCAGAGTTATGGCCCTTGATCACTTTGAAAAATCTTGTGAACGCTTTAGAGGCTAAAGTTAATATCCGATTGACTTTAAATTTATACATGGTGTTTAAGGTCGTGAGACGAAGAAGCCTATTGATTATCAGCAATATCCGATAATTACTACCAGGGTTATGACCCTTGATCACTTTGAAAAATCTTTTGAACGCAATAGAGGCTAAAGTTAATATCCGATTGACTTTAAATTTATACACAGTGTGTAAGGTCATGATACGAAGAAGCCTGTTGATTTTCAGCAATATCTGTTAATTCCTGCCTGAGTTATGACCCTTGATCACTTTGAAAAATCTTGTGAACACTCTAGAGGCTAAAGTTAATATTTGATTGAATTTAAATTTATACACGGTGTTTAAAGTCATGATACAAAGAAGCCTATTGATTTTCAGCAATATCCGATAATTACTGCCAGAGTTATGACCCTTGATCACTTTGAAAAATCTAAAGTTAATATCCGATTGACTTTAAATTTATACACACTATTTACGGTCATGATACAAAATAGCCTATTTATTTTCAGCGATATCCGATAATTACTGCCAGAGTTATGACCCTTGACCACTTTGAAAAACCCTGTGAATGCTCTAAAGGCCAAAGTTAATATCTGATTGACTTTAAATTTGTACACAGTGTTTAGGGTCATGAGACAAAGAATCCTATTTGATTTTCAGTGATCAGTGATATCTGATAATATCTGGCACTTGATCACTTTGAAATATCTTGTGGGCAAAAGCCTTGAGACAAACCATCAAAACTCTTCTAATCATTTCTGATAATTATTTAATGGGCTATTACTGGTAATAAGATTATCATGTGTTGAAAATGTTCTCCTTACTGATAAAAGAAACAATATGCGACAACCCTTGTTGACTGCCCGGATGACTTAGCTGTTGTGGGCGTATGTTTCGTTGCCTGGCAACCTATCTTTGTTTTACTTAAAAATGTTTTAAGCTACTCAAAAAAGTATTACGTATAGATCAAAAAGTCACAAAGTTACAGCAATGTAGGTCAATTTTTTCATTGGTAAATTTTGGTGATTTCGAATTCGTAAAACGTTTTGAAAATCTATTGATTCTAAAGCCACCGCCCACTGTGACGGACTTATTTGATTATTTTCAAGCTGTTAATCAGAATTTTTCACTAGAGTAGAAAACAACTTTGTCGGCACGGTAAATATCAAAGGCGATATTAGAAATTTTCAAATTTTCAAACACCCAAAATTCGATCATGAGCCAAACTATCCCCAAATGTATTAATGTCAGAAATAGGAGACGAATTCAACAGACTACGGTCAATTCTGTTTATTTACATGCCTGTTAATGTAGATTTTTCACCATTTCTCATATTCAATCCAAAATGGTGACTACCAGTTACCGTAAATCAAAATTTTGCTCTGAAGTTTTTTAGGCATTTCTTCAAGGATTCAGAAAATATAACTCAGGTGTCTGTAAGTGAAATATAAAAAAAGCCCTGTGGATTCTCCACATTTCAAGATGGTGGCACTTCTGGATTGAGCTACAAACTCCATTTCAGTGGTCACATAGAATAATACAGAAAAAAAATTCAAGGTGATCTGACCTATATTTCGTTGATTTTTTTAAAAAACTTTGAAATTTCTCCAAGTGAAAACATTTTTAAAGACATTTTTTAAGTCGCATTAGTAAGATTTACTTACATACTAAATTTCATGAAAATCGTGCAACTATTAAAAAAAGTTGTCCAAACTTCCAGTTCAAAATCACAGCAATGAATTTTTTGAAATTCGAAAATTTGAAATTGAGGATGAAAATGATTTTTTTTCAAGGTACTCAAGAAAAAAGAATTAGTAAAGTTGGTCAAAAACCACAAAGTTACGACTATGCATTGTCAATTTGTCATTCGTAAATATCAGTGATTTCGGATTCGCACCCCATTTTTAGGGGGATGGGGGTAGGTCAAAGTTTCAGAAAGATCCTATGGTTAGATTCTGAGACATCCGATTTGCAGAAAATACACACAAAGAAAAATAATAATAATCTTAACAGAAACAATAAGCTTTCATATGAAATATGAAAGCTTAATTACCAGTGAGTAGGGTTATTCTGCCTTTAAGTACTTCAACATTAATGTATGAAAGCTAAATTGTGCAGGCTAATGAGTTCAGGACGAAATGTTAATAATTACTAAATGTCAAAGCTTACAATCAAGAATTATATTAACTTCCCAGGGGCTCAAATGCAAGACGTGTCATAAATTATTTATGTGGGAGAGAGAAAAGTATATTTAATTACCATATATGATACAAATAAATATTCATATGTTGATTATGAATACGAAATTAATATTTTGCTATAAATTAGTAATTATTTTTATACGCCCACATTGAAATGTGGTCGTATATTGTCGTCGCCCCCGTCCGTCCGTCCGTCCGTCGGTCCGGCGTCCACAATTGCTTGTGGACGCTCTACAGGCTAAAGTTAATATCCGATTGACTTTAAATTTATACACAGTGTTTAAGGCCATGAGACGAAGAATCCTATTGTTTTTCAGCGATTTCCAATAATTAGTGCCAGAGTTATGGCCCTTGATCACTTCAAAAAATCTTGTGGACGCTCTAGAGGCCAAAGTTAATATCCGATTGACTTCAAATTTATACACAGTGTTTAAGGTCAAAAGACGAAGAAGCCTATTGATTTTCAACGATTTCCGATAATTAGTGCCAAAGTTATGGCCCTTGATCACCTCAAAAAATCTTGTGGACGCTCTAAAGGTCAAAGTTAATATCCGATTGACTTTAAATTTATACACAGTGTTTAAGGTCATAAGACAAAGAAGCCTATTGATTTTCAGCGATTTCCGATAATTAGTGCCAGAGTTATGGCCCTTGATCACTTCAAAAAATCTTGTGGACGCTCTAGAGGCCAAAGTTAATATCCGATTGACTTTAGATTTATACACAGTGTTTAAGGTCATGAGACGAAGAAGCCTATTGATTTTCAGCGATTTCAAATAATTACTGCCAGAGTTATCTCCCTTGATAACTTCAAAAATTCTTGTGACGCTATAGAGGCCAAAGTTACTATCCGATTGACTTCAGATTGATACATAGAGTTTAAGGTGTTGAAACAAACAAGTATTTTGATTTTCAATGAATTTAGATAACTGAACAGCTAAATCCATGATATTAAATGTTTCATGTATATACTAATTGTTAGCGTGGGGTAAAACTTTATAAAAAGCAATCAAATTCTAATGATTTTCTGATAATTACATAATGAGTTGTTACTCTTAATCAGTTTTTAGTGTATTACAAATGTTTCATTACCGAAATTAGTAAAAATATGCGACAACCCTTGTTGACTGCCCGGACGATTTAGCTGCTGTGGGCGTATGTTTCGTTGCCTGGCAACCTATCTTTTATTAGTTTTATAGTATAAAGCATTGTTGACTAGCATAAGCATTGAATGTGAAGTAATGTTAGGTTTACTAGAAAGAGGGGCCATTTGGTGTGCCGTCCATTACCAACATTGTTAGATAACCAATACATGTACATCAAATTCACCTATTGTGTCCACCGAACGTGATATCACAGACAAGTTGCCTTATTTTCATTTTAATGATCTTAGCGCAGACGCAGGGGTCTTTGCTGTGGCAGGAAACCGCATATCCAGAGTAAACCCACAAGGTTGAGAAGTCACCCTATCTTCATTTCCAAGCCACCGAAAGTGACTTTAAAAGTTCAAGGGTGCCATGTCATTACTGCAGTAAACCCACAAGGTTGAGAAGGTATCCTATCTTCTTTTCCAAGCAACCGGAAGTGACTTTAAAAGTTCAAGGGTGACATGGCACCCGTGAAACTGTCATTACAGCATTCAAGTGTTGCTATCAACATTATTCTGCCTGAATTATTATAGTTTACATCTATCCTGACTGAGAACTAAATATTTGTTGAATTTCTAGTTTGGTTATGTACATTTTAGGATAGATATTTGAATAGTAACACAGAAATTTGATGTTATTAAATGATTTGATCAAATCAATGATTTTATACAGGCTTTGTACATGTTCCTTGAGGGTATGTACGTTGTACCGCTAGTATAGTAGTAATGATTTCCATTTTAGACTAATACTGTATTAGACTCAGTCCACCAGTGGCAGTACATGTAATGTGTCAGTATGCATTTATTGATCATTTGTTACATCTGACAGAATAAAGTTTGTCAAAATTTCTCCAAAAACTGTAGGTTCAAGAGCTTTATTTGAAAGGATTAATTGTTAATGTGTTGAAAAGTTGTGTTATTTACACAGTGTACATGTTTAATTATGGAATTAGGATTAGCTATACAAATAGTACAAAACTACATTTATATTCTATTTCTGTCATGACCCCTCCTTACCTCTGATAATGAGAGATTCATGCTGAGTGATCAGGATATGCTGCCATTGTTAAATTACATGTAATAACAGAAATACTTTAATCTCTGTAGGCCTATGTAATTCTCATAGTGCTGTAAACAAAAATCTATTACTAATCATATTTGGTTCACATGTCCATGTAGTTAAAGTCTCAGATGATCATTTGAGGGATTTTGAATACAGTGAAAACTACATTTTTGTTTTTTGTGAATCTCTAAAATGAATATCTGTCCGTAAATTGGTCAATCCCGTTTACACAGATAATAAAAATTTGATATAGTCAAAATGGTTGATATGACAGAATTCAATAATAAAAAATTTGGGCAAAATTTATCGTTGAATTGTTATTAAATAACAATATTTATAACTAAGCAATGGAAATTTTAATATTTTCAGAAAATGAGACCTCACTTTCTAGAACATGTAGCTAACAATTGAATTCTTATTTACATAGTATCAGTGAATTGACGTAATTGGAATATATGTTTTCAAATCAATACGTTTTCCAATTTGCAGCCTAACAGCATCCTTGCACTGTTTTTTTTTAATGTAGAGTGTCAGAATATCTAGTTACTTGAGGTTAACAATTCAAATAGTAAAAAGCACAAACTTGTTAAAAATGTGAACAGTCGCGGTTTTGTATTAAATTTTAGATGAAATATATTATAAAGATATTTTGTAGTACATGTATGTGAATACAGCACCTGGTCAAGTACTGGTATACATTATTTATGGAGGCAGACCACCGTTAATTTCCTTATAGATTTCAATGTTAATTCTGGCCTCTTTGTTCAACTCAAACTTTTCCTCAAATTTTTGTTAGGCTGAATGCTTTTCACTACAGACAGAGAAACAAATGGTCATGTATTTGAACCAAACTTTGCATGAGGTTGACAACCAAAATCTTGAGATCATAAACTTGAAGAAGCATACTAAAAACATGTAACCAGATGCGGTACATTTCACTGTAGCCAACCTGATAACCCTGTTATCCTTGGGCCTCTAGATCATGAATATATACCAAAACCTGACAGAAAATGTTAATTCAAACCCTCTTCGTCCATTCTATCTAGACCAAAATATCAACAAAAATGGCCATGCAAAAGGCGATATAAGAATTGCTATACATGTAAGTAGACAAACTACAGTTTGTGGGTAATAAGATGGTGAAATTTAATGATGGCCTGCCCTCCCTAATAGAATTGTTAGTGCTGGATTTTGATGTCCATGCTATATGGCAGGATTACTTTGATTGTAATTAAGTGAGAGTTCAGAGTGATGAAATTGGTATAGTTTCTTGATATCAATACCATGCCTAAGTTTGATGAGTATTTTTTGTTAAGGCTAAGCATAGAAAAGCAGTTTGATTTGTTTTGTTTTTTAAACAATATTTTTATTCAGGATGTCTTAATAGGATTGGGGAACAGGCTTAGCCTATGTAAAACCCCTCTCCCTATAGAACAAAATAACTTGACTTCTTCTAATTCAGTGAGAGTGATAAAAAAAATGTGTGTACTACATGTACATGTATGTATTTTAATGCAAAACATGAAACACAAGTCATTTGATCATGACGCCTTGCAAATCAGTGTTACAGTTGATTCATTTGAAAATTTCAGTTAAAAAAGTGTTCTATGCCATGAACTTCCAACACGACAAGAGTTACTTACCGTACTGATTAAGGAATTTAGAAATTGGTTAGAAATTGGTGAATTATGTGATATAAATAATAGATTGATTGATAGAAATCTCATCCAGCCAGAAATAATTATTGATCATGATTGAATATATATACGTTGACAAGTCTTGTAAACATTATCAGAATGGTTGATCTATGTATCAGATTGGGGACACCTCACTTTCCCCACATCTATTGTTTAAGAGTCTGGTTCCACCAGGCCATGACTAATTAATCAACAAAGGGTGTTTAGAAGTGAGAGCGATGAAACCCAAAATATAGATTCATTATGTCATTACCTCGACTCAGTTTGATAGTGAGAATTTTCTGCTTAGGTTAAGGAGCGATAAACAATTTGATTGGTCAAGATTTAAGAACATAACAACTCTGCTTTTTAATTAAGGTAGAATGGTTATAATTGATGTACATGTTCATTAGGTGAATGTCTTGACTGAGTTCAGTGATTAACATTTCAAGCTGTAAGCTAAGCAGAGCTAATCATTTTCATGGTCGATGCTTTGGGACAAGACAACTTGATTCTATCTGATAGAGAGTGATGAAACTTAGTGTATATTTTGATTGCTCCATACCTGTGAAAAAAATAAATGTGCAATTAATTAATATGTGTCATCTATTTATTTTGGAATTTAAACGGGGGACTCAGCCTCACTGTTGGCTTGTTTATTACTATTAATAAACTGGTTTCACCAATTTGCCCAATCTACTGAGAGTGGGAAGTTTTCACCAGTAACAATAACTGGAGTGAGCAGTTTACACCAGTGATACTAATTAATTAGAACAGACTATAATCCAACGCCCACAGTCTGGTAACCTCCCAATCCTTTATCAAAGTAATCAGATGTGGGCAAAGTGACTTTAAACCATCAGAATTTGGATTGTAAATAATCAGTTGTTTTTATAGAACAAAAGAAAGGAGTTGTGTACAGTGTTTTAATTTGTAGATCAGGAGTACCGATTAAACAAGCCATCACTGGTATACAGATCAATGGTCTCATGAACTGGCTTAATCTCTGTACCTGGTTTACCCTGTAGGCTGTATTCAGAAAAATAACTTGACATTTTATAAATGAAATAATAGGCCTACTAGCTATGGCCATTGATAGCACAATAATTCATTAGTCAAACCTGCAGTTTCTTTCCATCTGCAATATTTTCAATTTTCATAGCTACATGTAATATAAATATGGTTTTGGGAGAAGCTATTGTTGATCCTATTTACTTTGAAGGAATACATCTTGAAGCAGAGTAAAAATGGTTTTATGGGTCCTAAAAAAAGTTCTTATATTCTTAAACACAGAAAACTAGATATCTTTAGTGGACTTTACATGTATTTGGCATCCTGGTGAATAGAAATTTTTTGCCATAAAGCATGAATTCATAACAAAACTGTTTTAAGACAGTCTCACACATGTACATCCGAAAGTTTCTGAGAGTCACAAGGAAGAGTGCATTAGGCAATATACCTAATGGTTTGTCTAAAATGGTTATGAAGCCTCTTCTCAAGACTGTCTATGCTTCTGTAGAGGCAAGCTCATGTTGTCTTCAAAAGTAAGCACAGTTGGTTGGGAATAATATAAAACTTAGATTATAAACACAGCAGATATTTCATGTGACAGCTGATTATTATGTAGGTTAGTCTCAGGGATATAAATAATCCATCTACAGTAGACTACTGCTGGTATTTGGGACAAACAGATCGCATAGTCGTCATCACTTTTATCAGCTGTCTACTCTCTCAACGCCTGGTATAAAAAATCTATACAAATCAATACCATCCATTCACGAAGTCTTAATATTTCTTAATGTTTTCATTTAAAACATTAATACTGATCTTCATGTGATTCAAAAGCTGTTTTATACAATTATTTAACACATTAAAACCGAATCGATTCACATAAATGCGTTAGTTTTACCATCTGCTGTACATACATGTGGATCATAGTTCAAAGTACCAAAATAAAACATGAAGGGGGTTCACCTAGGATAACAAGGGATACGCAAAATGTTACAAAATAACAAAACTCGCACCGGTCACAGGTTTGTCTACCTAACCAATGTGTTTTTCTGCGGCCCCCTTGGCGCTAAAAACACAAAACTTATGTAAACTATCTACCAAAAATCTGTTATTGAGCTATTGTTGGGAATAAGTGTCATCAAAACAAGATGCTTTGACAAAATATTGATTAATGTCTGTTAAAAAATGAATGTTATTGTTATTCTTCTTTTCGAGTATCCATTGGTTTTTTGTTAAATTTATTTCACAATATATTTACTTCTAAAATATGTGTGTGTCTTTTAAAGGGTGCAATCCTTATAATATTTTGGGGAATAAAACAGATTAATTTTGTGTTAAAATACCTTAAAATATCCTAAACCTTAGGACCGAGCAACTGACCCAATACCTTTAATACCTTTTCAAACAACTTAAACACGTTGGTCGTCATCTGGAATTATAGACCAGTGTATTATTCGAAGTCTGGATAAAACCACACTTTTATTTTATGAAAATACACATGTAATGTGTAGGTGAAATTCATTCATTGTATAGACGTCTAAAGAAATGGGAGTCAATCATCAGGCCATCCAATGAAAAAATAAATCTTAAAAGGGTTACGAGTCAGGATAAGTGGTTTTGACGTTCACGCCCAAACGACCCAATATTCTGAGCTGAAATTATAAGACAAAGTAAATACACCATTCCTCTATCTTTTAGCGCTTAAATTTAATTATTCCTCAGCCTTTTATTTTTGAGACCATGTTCAAATCGGGATAGTCCCTTTAAATTTAAAGAAGTTAGCTGTGTAATAAAGCAAAAGAGCTGACCTTTTCAACCATGTATTGATGTCTTGTGGAAAAGTATCCTGTCACTTAATGTATCATGGACATTATATATAATATCCATGCTTTTAATCTTTTATGGCTTTAGATTTATATCAATTGATTGATTTCTATATAATAATCATGTTTTGAATAAGATTCTGTGAAATATAAATAGATAATGAAGACAGAAAAAGAGTTCATTGTTTGAAGAGCTAGATATTTATAATGATTCAAATGAATGTCTGGCAT
The DNA here is from genome assembly GCA_036850965.1 of Patella caerulea. Taxonomy (NCBI): domain Eukaryota; kingdom Metazoa; phylum Mollusca; class Gastropoda; family Patellidae; genus Patella; species Patella caerulea. The sequence continues at coordinate 37,730,272 of JAZGQO010000001.1, read as the reverse complement.
GTACAAATTACATTATTTTTTCTAGAAATTACATATATGTCAATAAATCTATTCCCAGTTATCTAGAATAGTTATTCTTTTTATCATGTTATGTTTGACAATGTTGGGTTATAAATAGATAACAAAACAAACAAGTTATTTCAAGTTTGAAATAATTGTAATAATTATTATTGTCCCAGAATTCTATTATATTGATTGATGGGTTGCAGGTTAAAGCAAAACATTGTATTTGTGTTGAAATTTGACTGAAAGATGTATGTCAGTATTGCAGATCTTCCGACTTTGATGCTGTTATTAGGTGTTCCTTAAAGGATATACAATTAGTCAATTTTAGCAATGGCCAAATCAGATAAACAAGAATATACATGTATTTCAAGTGCAAATAATTTGCACTAAAGGTTTCTAAAGTTCTCAAATGTCTATATGCTGTTAATTTTTAAAGTAGGTCTGAGATGGGAAAAGAATTACAAACCTGTCAGTGTTAATGATGTGCTATACTGTCTTTTAATGAATAAAAAAATATGGAGGTTATGCGATCACGATTTGTGCTACAGTTATAATCAAGGTTTTAATCATGGAGTAATGGTGGTTATCATCTCTGGTCTTATTATATATTGAGGGTTGTAGCAATCGTGTTGACCTATCAAAATGTGTCCGAATGTAGCACTCGGCAAACCTCAGCAGATTCCATTACCCTATATCTACTATCTAGCCTCGGCTGTATGACAAAGTCGGCATTAGAACTACTTTCAAGTTCCCGGATTACCAACAGTGTTGCCCATGATGATGCCTTTGAAGAATGTTTTATCTTACAAAGTTTTCAAAGTTTGAAGCTGTTTTTCTTTCAAGTTTATCCGATTTTCTTTAGACAAGGACAAGTTTGCACTGAAAATTCTACACACCCTTTAACCCTTGTCGGTGCACGTGGTGAGAATCACATAGCAGGTAACAAGGGGTCCGTATGGACCCCAGTTGTAATTCAAAAATTTTACGTACAGATGTATTTGAATTTAAAAGCAGCGGCTAAGTTTTTATTTGCATTTATATTTGACAACTGAAAAACAACTTTAATTATTATACAAAAACATTTAAGTGATATTTTGAAAAGATTTAATAATACTCACAAAATTGCTACTTTGTGTACTATGTTATAACGAGGTTAAATGGCGATTCACGCTTGATACAAAAACCATAGAATTTTGGGTATATGTAACATGCAGATGTTGAAAGAGAGAATAGTCTGGCATACGCAATATGGTATTGTATCAGGCAGCAAACACATTAGCAAAATTCATACTGCGAGTTGTAAGTTTGGGGTCCGATTGGACCCCTTGTGCCCTACAAGCGTTGGGCCTGTTTGGCATGTAACATAACTCTTCATGTGGGAAGCAGATGAATACTGATCTATTCGCTATGTCTAAAAATATATTGGAGACAAAGTCACTAAATTTCAGAAAGCAGTGCCCAGTAGTTATTACAAAACACTATAAAACAATTGCATGGGGTCCACGGAGACCCCACGTGCACCGACAAGGGTTAAACAACGCAATTTTGAGAACTTGTTTCTAAAAGCGGCAAGTTTTCCTAATAAGTAATCCGGCACCGCATCGCAATTGTATAGGCATAGATACATATCACTTACTGTCATACATCCGAGGCTAGATGTAGGTTCCGGAATCTGCCAAGGTTTGCTGAGTGCGAACATAGCAGATCGGAGACTCAATAGAGACCATCTTGTAATGTATCGCATGACAGTGGGCACCTGGCTAATGAAGACCTACATGTACCCACTCCAAGCTTAACACATAGCCATTATTGATTGGCCTAGATACAGTAGGTTTGTTACATGATTGATTGATTTATTGATTGCTGGATAATTCAGGTGCTGTAATGTATAGAATAGATGTAACATATATAGGTAGAATTGTAATGGGTGGAGTAAGAATTAGTAGCAAATAAATTGAGTCATGGTTGAAAATAACTGACGGCTTCATAAATCTTGATGGGTTAACATTAGATAATTACTTGAAAGGGTGGGTAGATGGATTAAACGAATAAATAGACATTTATTAAAGTAGAAGAAGTAGATCAAGCATGGCCACTGCCAAGACAGAATTACCGAAGTGCTGACTTACATGTGATAAACAATTATTTTGTTAGCCGTCTGATGATGTTAAAATCATGTTGCAAATTGTATGAAATGCACCCACATTTAAATAGCTTAAATTCCAAACATGGCTTACACCTCTCCTACCAAAAATGGGATTTTATGTATTTAAAAGAGCCAAATCGCTAACATTTGGTACTTAGAAATTGACACAAATGAGTCACAACGCATATACTGCAATACATGTATGAATGTATATAAACTGATTTACATTCAATGGTTTCAGTTTTTACTCTATAATTTCAAATCAGTTATGTTTTGCGAAATGAGCCAGCATTCTCAATCGAATGCAAACTTCTAGCGTCTGGTTATTCCAGTCTACATATGCTGTTTGATTTGATGCATTTTGTCTAGCCTTGTTCCTATAGTCTCTTGTTACAACTGGGACTGAAACGCATTATGGTACACGATTCGTTTACCAATGGTAAAATGTTTATTTTGTCTTAAATATTCCATGGATATCAGAATATCAGAAGGCCATCTTTTTCTGGTAAGATCACAGCTACAATGTTGATTTAAATTGACAAATAATTTGTGTTGTCCATGTTGAAAGATTTTGGATAATATTGAGTTAGAGACTTCAAGGTCAGTATAAGAAGATCATTGGAATCGGACATCCAAATTTATCATCACTGTCAGTATGCTTAATAGGTTTTACTCAAAATGACAACAATGTGGGTACTGTTTTTTTTATATGAACTCTTTATTGACAATTTGTTGTCAGTGCAAGGTACATGCAAATACAGTCATCTTAATGTAGGCGCGTTTTGTGTTCCCATCTGACTTTGGGCTAAAATCAGTGACTCAAAGAGACTAGAGAATTGATAAAGAAATAGTTAGATCTTTTTTATATGTACATATGTATTTTTAGCAAATTAAAAAAAAAGACTCATGGAATAGATATTTTCTTTACATTATGGAACAACAATGAAAAATCATTGATATTATCATTTTTTTTTATGTAGGCTGGTTTTTAGTTGCATCAGACAAAATATCAGGACCTAGTGATCAAGTACCGTACTTGATATTTTTAATATTTGTGGTGGGCATTAATTAAAGGTGTACATGTACAGTGTATCCATCCATGTATAAACACTGAAATAATAAGACAAATCTAAATTTGCCTGACAAATAATAACCACCAGAATGGTTGTGCCTTACAAAGCATGAATTTTCACTGACAATTTCCAAGCCTAGTAGTTAGCAAATTGTATTTGGATCTGTTCTGTAGGGATTCCAGAATTTCACAAAGATTAAGAATGTAGGCGCATGTGTTATGTAAAAATACTCTGTTTCACACAGCTAGATATGTGTCTCGGGGAATTAACAACTTACTGAAACATTAAATGTCATCAGATGATATTTCCCATTGTGAATGTACATGTAGTTAAAGCTACTCGTCTTTATTAAAATCAACTTTGCCGTCACAAAAAATCAGGAAAATGGATCATGATTTATTAGTTTTAATCAGTTCTGCATCAAGAAATTGTGGGGGAGTTGTAGAATGAATTGATTGAATTCTTTAATTCACACGTTTTCATGTACGGAAATTGATGTCTGGAGAGCTTCACATCAGTTAGTCGCCAATGATGTATCTTAAATAAATTATGTCTTTTAATTCTTTCAATTCCAAGGGTGGTCTGATTCCTAATATCATTGTTTCATTAGTTTGCTTTTAATCATGTGATAGATGTGTGTTGAATCAAAGTTTGAGGTGACCGTGGTCAGTGGTCTCATTCATTTTTCATGAAAAATTAACTTATTGGTTGTATGATTACCCATTAATTACATTATAAAGGCAAAGGCACAACAAACAACTAGAAGAACCTAGCTTCGAAAGTTTGTATAGTTACATGTATTCAGATGGTATGGAAAATAGGAGCTTTCAGAAAGTGAGTGTACATGTACATGTACATGTACACTTGAAAGATTCCATAGCAGTTTGAATTTGAGGAGGGATTGAGGAAATGCTGCTGAGTATACAAACTTCTCCCGGTCACATTAAATCCCATACGATTACATCATGTGTACCTACTTCAAGAATACACATGATGGCAAATGGCCGCCATTTAAAATACTACGCCCGCCTCTTAGAGACGATAACTTAACTCGCTATAAATTGTAAAAAAATTTACTTCGGCTAGAATTAAAAAACACCTAAGATTAACATTTGCTAAAAATTTCTAAAAAACAACCTAAATTTATGGAAATGGGGCCAAATCAAATCAGGCAAATTACATCAAATAGTCCATGTTAAACGTATAGCAAAAATTTTAAACTAACGCGAGCACGCGCGTTTCTAGACAACGCCATAGCGGGTCATAGCAACCAGTGAGTATAAGTTGGAAATCCCCAATGACGTAGATATTATAAATTGGAAAGCCGAATCTGTCTTAAAATAAGTAGTACCGTCAGTAAACAAGATGGAAGCCATCTGCTATCGTGTTTGATCATGGAGTAGGCAAGCACAGGTGTGTCGTATGATTAAATCCTTGACAAAATAACCTAAATAAAGTCTCAACAATACATAATATCTCTTGCATATTTAACCCTTAGAACCCGAAATGCCGCCAAACCGGCTTGACGATGTATCGCATATACCCGAAATTTCGGTTTTGCGGCTTGGGGCGTGTCAAACTCCAATTACGTTGACGTCATAATTAATATGACGTCCTGTAAATCAAGGGAGGGACGTGCAACACCCCATGTATAGTCAGTGCTCAAAGGGTTAAACATAGCTCCATCGAAGTCTTATGTTAGAATTGTGTAATAATTACTCTGTAACATTTATAGCTTCTGGAGTAGAGTTAAATCTAATTATCGTCATTGTTATTGTCATCAGCAGACGATCATACTGTTACTTAATCCTATTATTTCACTATGTTCAACCATAAACTAAAGATCCATGTGTTGTATTAGAATAAAATACATGTACATGTTCTTTACTTTATACACCTGGATCCGTAAAATGAATTATGCAACTACAATAAAAAAGATAACGAAACAGGTAACATGTAAACATATAGTAGGTAGATATATGTCTTTTCATATTGAAAATATTTGAACAGATTTTTCGGAATCATAATATGAAGGTGTATTGATTTATAATATTATAGTTATTCTAAGTACATGTAAATTTTTCAGTATAAATTTTCTGTGACATAAAAAAGTTTTAAGACTTGTGTGACCGAGAAAAATCAATATTGCAAATCGCAAATTGTGTTTATTCTGTCTAAACTTTTTCTCTGAATTGTGTCTTTCTTCCCCTTTATTACATTTTCTTGTTTCCATGGATTTTTCAACAAACTGAACTGGGAACTTGTCTCAATCAATTTTTCAAAAAGAGGTTCATGGTGTTTGTATGTCTCTGTATGTGTTGGATCAGAAAATTTTTGTTTTATCTCAGTCTCTATTGATGGCAGCTTAAAGGTGCATTATTTTAGAGCTGAATCTGTCTATACAAGTCTTTCTTTTCGCTGCAAGTGCTATATAACTTTGAAGGCATTGGTATGACAAACACATAATCAACTCTTTAGACAATGATTTTAATGGATTGAAACACGATGACTAAAATTTTCATTATATTCTGTTTTCCTTATCTATTTTTTAATGCCCACATTTAGTTACAATGTCTCATCGTTACTGTCTGTCCCTATATTCATGTGATATGAATATAATGCTTTACACCACCTCAGTTCTAAATCTAAGATTATTTAGGAATCCTTACTGTCTATTTTTCAAGAAAGGATTCCAGATTCCTTTTGGCGAACAAAGAAAAATCATGGTGATCCAGATCTCACACAAATTTTTAATAATTCATCACTATTTTCAAGTAGAATTTTGTGATTCAAAAACACAAACAAATTTGTTTGAATTGTACTGCCATGATGAAGCCCATGCATGAGCAGAAGGAAGGTCACATGGTCGTGGCGATTGTCAGCCAATATTTAAAATCTAGGAATGGAATGTTACCACAAACAAAGAATTCTTGCTACACTTCTATAATGTATAAAATTTATCATTTTATGTAATAGTTGTTTATGTATGTTAAATACAAAAGCTTTAGTGGACAGTGGTAACTAGTATCAATATTGCCCGTTTAGTCTATTAATTGAAGCACAGTGGGAGCTTTTATACACCCACATTTTCATGTAATGAAATGATGTAATTGAAACCATTTTGTTTGATAGAAATTCACAAATACATTTAAATCCATTTAAAATTATTTTACGTATATTTATTTACAAAATGAAATCAACTTATGTATCTAATTCTAAATGATTATAACTATAGCTTTTCTGGCCCTTACAGCTTTACCGGTCATTCTCATTGCGTTGGACGATATCAAGATGCTGTGTTTTGTTGATTATCTTCAAAAACAACTGTACCCGGAAATGTTTGTTTGATGTATTATTTATTTATCAAATTTTTGTGACGCCTACATGTGCATGTGATTGTGTAGGATGTACGAAAGTTGGCTAATAGTAATACAGAATTAATGACTTTCTGTAGTCATCTGGACAATTGTATTGAATAAATAGAAAGGAATTTATATTTATTTATTGACATTTGAAATATGTACAGTAATTCAGAGTGATTTTTTTTTATTATTTTTAGATATTACAAATTATTTTATTATTCTGTTAAAAGTGCTACAATGTACATGTTGGTCAATGTTAGTTGTTAACATGTTTTAATTCTTACCATGTTCATTTAGGGCTACTAATCAGCTAACCTACTACATAGATGATTGATAAAACAATAAACTGGTCACAGTGGTATCATAAATCAACCTAGTTTTGAATCATTTACAAAGAGTTGATACTCGTTTAATTTATAATGATTTGGTGTAAAATGAAAGCCATCACTGCTTCTTTCAACATTGAATCTGATACTGATCCCAATCGATAAATGGCTATGGTCTGTGGTAACCTTCAAGCACAAATACTCTTTGTGTGGAAGCTGAACACAGATTGTTGGTTTTTAAAGTATTTTCTTCTTGAGGGCCATTAACTTCTGTTTTACTTTGACTTAAGTAATAATCAATAGAACTATACTATTCAAAAAAAGTAGGGGATATTTGATTTTTAAGTGTTATTAAAGTCACCTAATGAAACTGACGAAGAAACAAATGACAAAATGAAATGAAGTTCACATTCATCGATTTATTCCAAATGATCGTTAGACTAAGTAAGGCACAGACTGACCATTATAAGGGTAAAATGATACCCGGGGTCAAACAGCAAAGTTACCACAGCATCACAACAAAGCCAGTAACGGGTTCCTCCTCTGTTTGCCAAACAAGCATTGATACTCCTAATGAGACATCTAAGGTCATTTTGGTCCAGATTGTCCCATTCCTTTTGCAACACAGCAGCAAGTTCTTGGACATTGGCAGGACGTTGTTGACGTTGACGTAACCTCTGTCCAAGCAGGTCCCAGACATGCTCGATGGGGGAGAGGTCGGGACTCAGTGCTGGCCAAGGTAATGTGGTGATGTTCTGTTGTTGGAGGTAACCTGTAACGATCCTGGCCCTGTGACATCTTGCGTTGTCATCCTGGAAGATGAAACGGCGGCCATGACGTCGTGCGAACGGCACAACATGGACTGCCAAGATGTTGTCCCAGTAGTACTGGCCTGTAACATGCCCCGCAACAACATGTGAAGCCGTTCTTCCAGCAACAGTGATGCCTCTCCACACCATAACAGAACCACCCCCAAATCGATCATGTCTGATGACGTTAACGTCTTGGAAGCGCTCGTTTCGACGACACCACACCCTCCTACGTCTGTCCAAAAAATCAACAGTGAACCTTGACTCGTCTGAAAACATTACATTGCTCCAGCGTCGATTATCCCAGTGTTGACGATCCCTACACCAACGACGTCTTGCCTGAATGTGATGATCTCTCAAACAAGGGATCACGTGAGGACGTCGAGCGCGAAGGTGACCCCCATGCAGTCGATTCCGAATCGTCTGGCCACTCACTCTCACACCAGTGTCTGTTTGACGAGCGCTGATCTGATTTGCTGTGATGACACGATTTCTCAAGGCCAAGGTACGGATAAATCGATCCTGGGCTTGAGTTGTCGCCCTTGGTCGACCTGAGCGTGGTCTGTCCTGTACAGATTGTGTATCACGGTATCTGGACCATCGCCTGCTTATGACAGACTGAGAAACATTCATCGTCCGCGCCACAACCGCCTGTGTTGTGTCGATCTGTATCATGCCAAGGGCACGTAACCTTTCATTTTGGGTAAGCCCATGCATATCAAAATTTGTTTTCTGGTCACTAAAACAATTAAACTGATGTTTCCACCCTGGAATTCAATGCCACAATGACTGTAACATCCAAAGTCAGAGTCGTGCAAATCTTTGGTTGGACCCCCATGATGATCCCAAGCATCACCTGCATGATGATCCCAAGCATCACCTGCATTCCAGCTATTGGTGCGTTAGGTTCTATAGTGACTTTTTTCGTAGTCATTTGCATATTTTAGTATTATGCCCCCAAAATCAAATATCCCCTACTTTTTTTTAATAGTATATTAAACAAAAAGGAAAAAGTGAGAGGATCAGCTTCAATAATGTTGTTCTCTCAGGGTTTATATTTGTTCTTATTGTAGTATTTTCAATCAGAAAAGTAGTTGACTATTTCGTACACATTCGTTTTGTCACTGAGCTGGAAACTTAAGGAAAGGCTGTTAATCACTGTAGACAGTGAAGTTGTTTTTCCTCGATTTTAAAAAATACACAAAAATCACAATATTGGCCTCCAGACATTGATTAGCATTTATAAATTTAATTTTATGGAAACAGATATTTTTTCTGCAAAATATCCATTGAGAATTCATGTTTTTATTTGTCTGTTCCATAGCACCTTTCAATCTATGGTTATTATTAGGTATTAAACCATGTGCTTTGTTTTTCAGCCATGCTATCGTTTCACTTTTGAATGGAATATAACCATACATTTGTGTTCTTCATATAAAGTCTTTTTCCAACATTTCATTTTAGTAATTTCCTATTTCTCACACCACACAAATTAAAGTAAGTACATGTAAAGTGGAAAAAGAACCAGGACATTTGATTACTTCCTGTTAAAATAAGTAGGCTATGTAGCCTTGGGACTGCAGTATCCTATCATAGATCGCAAAGTACAGCTCCATGATTCTATGAATAATAATAGTGAATTCCAAGCTAAATCAAATTTTGTGAGACTTCCAAACCAGTATTAATTGTTGTTTTTGTTTGAATTTCATAAAAGTGTCAGTTTAAATTAAAACTAAAAGGTTATCTGAGATTTGTCAAATTTATACTTTGAGGGGCTGAGGGAGATAATAAGGCCTGTCATCTATTTGTATTGACTTTGATCCGATGTATTTAACAGACTCTCTAGTGAAAGAATGAAATAAAAATATACCATTAATTCCGATATATACTGTTGAGTGGGTAGTAAAAGAGCTACATGTAACTAAGTCTCTAAGTCAATATTTTACATAATATTGGAAATTAAAAATAAAAGAATCAGAATCCAATATTGGTCAATTTTAATCCATGTTAATGTTGTTATTTTGCCATGAAAATATAGGATCCCAATATCTAATATATGAGACACAATTAATTAGTACATTAGTCGCATTGGTTTTGAGTGCCATTTTGTAATGATCAGATAAAAACAATGTGTAAGTAATTAGTAAAGGCGGATTCACAAACGACAAAATATTGATTAAGAAAAATGTGAAGAACAAACTAAGCAGGTGTAAACGACTGCCTTTCAATTTGAACTATTTCCGCATTTCACTGAACATATGTTCAGAAATTACAATATTATTATTGTTTTCAAAAATTTGATATTAATCACTTTACATATATGACCAGGAGAATTAGAGCATTGTTAATTTGAAGTCACAGCCATTACAGATTAGCCAGAAGCCTAATCAAGTTCAACTCTCTAATTATATTAGAGACATTGTTTTATAAATTATGATCTATGCTCCCGTTAATCCTGTAGGCATTAATGTATTAAGGATTATAAAGTTTAAATGTATAAAGTATAATTTATTGTTCATTGTTACCAAGTAACCTCTTAGTAGATAAGAGGAGGGCAGTTGACCACAGGCAGGCAGTAGGATATACTGAAGGGCAGGTCTCTGATAAGTTATTTCTTAGATGCTGTTCCTTATTAAGTCCCCTAGTCTGTGGGTCAATATTGTGTATATATTGTAATTGTTTAGATAGTGTTACAGAATATAAGTTATACCAAGAAGGACGTGAGTTGTTGAATTATTATATGTTCAATCTTACACCCCCATCTAGATTGAACATATACATGTAACCCATCGTCCGAAGATTGGACTATATAAGCAGGTCCATAAACCCCGGATGATACATACATTCATATTACATTAATATGCCATTTTCATCTATTTCAATGTTTAAAAAAACAGAGCCATACACCCTTTAAAACAAGTATTTCTATTCACTTTGAGATCTTCAAGATATGTGTGTGTATGAAATTAAAGCAGATTGTAGGTTTAAGCTTATTGTTTATGCTAGTTGTAGCATTACCAAATGACGTGACGTCAAATTGAATGACAACGTTATTTTGACAAAAAGTTGTCTGAATACAATTGCCTAAAGCTACCTCAAATACAAATAAAATCATCTAAATTTTGCATACTGTATTAAAAATAGAATATACGTTTTAATGATACCAAATATGTCTGCTTGATATTTATTGGTGACACGGAATACGCTTGGAAACTCGGGCCGATTCGTTCAGTGTAAATACCACGACGTCAAATTACGTAACGACTTTTCGTTGAGTGGTCACCTAAAAATAGCTCGGGTTTTCTCATTTTACGCCGGAATGAGATCATATTCGGCAGCCAATCAGACGAGGATTCCCGCAAGACACCGCAACTTCCCTTGCGGAAATTGATTCTCTAGCAGACGACAAATTGACGAGTTAAAGATTTCAAAGTGAAATTTTACACAGATTTGGTGCTGCGGGTCGAATTTTTTTTGATGAGGTATGTATTTTATAATGTCTATTTAATTTATATACACTGAATTAATTAATAAAACACATTTAAGTCGGTATAAAACGCGATCGAAATAGACCCGTGAGCGTGAAAACGGTACCAGTTCAAAGCGGCCATGTTTAGCGTGTTTTGTCACGTGACGCGCTGTCAATTGTTTTATCGAGCGGCCCGCTATTCTTCCGAGATTTTGATACAAACCGCAATTTTTAACCCATTACGAAATACATCATTAAAACGACAATTAAATTATCTATAAGTAGAAATTGTTAAAGTTTTTTAAAATTGATGATGATTGTAGAACGAACGAGTTGAAAATTTGTTTACGGCAAAGGAATTAACACGTACCGATAACGTCAAATCATCAATTAATGTAGCATTGCAAACGGGTTTTCAAATACTACCAATGACTCAAAAATGACAGTGATACTGTAATTATGAACTATCTAGAATGAATAATCTGAAAAAATTTCCAAAAAATATTGAAAATTAAAAAAGTTATAGCGTTTTTAAGATGGCAAATTGGGGGCACAAAAAAACGGCTTTTTTCAAAAACGCAAAAAAACTGACCGAAGTCAATATCTCAGTAACTATACAAGATAGGCCTATGAAAATTGCACTAATTAAAGATCTCGATGTACTTAATAAAGCCTAATTGTCGCTATAATATTCTGGCATATACTTTTTGTGTTACAGAGGTTCAAAGTTGAGGTCCGTGCCAATTACGCACAAATCACAGCAAAAAAATTGACAAATTCCTGTATACTTAAATTGCAGCACTTTGACATTCATACAGTGGCTTATTTTTAAATGAATATGCACAAACAAAGTGTTTTCAGTCGGTTCTGTTATTTATTTTTTGCATGACAACACCTTAAATCACAATTTTTGACCGATTGATGTCAAGGTCAAAGAGAAACAACTTTTTACATGTATGTAGGCCTATGCCTTTGGGCATCTACTGGTCTAGAGACCATTGACAACTGGTCACTCACAGTCATAAAAAAATTATAATTCATAAACAGGTTATACTGTAGATATTTTCAAAAATTATCATAAGTGTGTGGTAAAATGAGAAATATACATGTACATGTAAGCTTTTGGTGGATATGCCACTTTTTCCACACCAATTGTGTGTACATCAATTTGAGATTGTATGTTTCAGGAATGAAAATTAACAATTAAACTATGATTTATATAACAGCTATATTTTGGTGATCAACATCATTACAATTTCAAATAAAAACAGTTACATAGACATAATTAAAACATTTAAATATCTTAAAAGAGTCCAAATAACCCTAAACAATGAGTATCATGATCACTTCAATTGTCTGATAAATATGCAAAATGATAAAAACAAAATGTAGCCTACTCTGCTAAAAAATAAATTAAAAGGTAAACTTATAAAGGTAAGGTATGATCTACATGAAAGAGTATTTAAAATAAATCAAAATTGTGATACATATGTGTATTACGATATACTAGATTATAGTATTAGTGGTAGAAATATAGCTTTCTTGTTTAGATATTATCTCAAGGAAAAAATATATAAAAATTCTTCGTCAGTAAAAATGTCTGGGAATTTTCTTCTTCCAATTCAATAATCACAGTATGAGCTACACTGCTAAATTAAACAATTCTGAAATGAAAAAAAAATTTGTTATAAATTATTTGAGGCCTAAGGCTAAGATACCTAGCATGCTAAGCTAACTGGCTTCAACAAAGGACAGTAATACTAATTTTTCAGCTGCATTTCATGAAAAAAATATCCAAGGTGGTCAACAACATTCACGATTTTTATCCTTTGTTAGTGAAATATCTGGCTAAAGTTTGGTAGGTAGCTTTAGTAACATTCAATCTAAGAAAAACCCTGTCCAAATCTATCATTTGTTTTTTACACACTGAAGTCTGTGGCGTTTTCAATTGTGGTCTGAACCCTGATCAACCACGAATTACCTCCCTTTAACGCCACATGGTTCGATTTCTGACAATTTACGGATTCCTACGGGGGATACAGACTTAACAAATGGTCAAACTAAGTAGTTAATGAATTGGGCTTTCCAAATATACCCAAATCTTGAGCGTCGAGGGCCTTTTTCGAAAATTTCTATCAACTTCAAATTTTCAATTGATGAAAAATATGTGAAAATCTTACCTCAGTTTGTCCAAATCCTACTCGACAGCAAGTTCATTCATTTTTCTCGATAGTAAACATCGGGTGGTTAATGTTTGACACTCTGAAAATTCATGAGAAGGCGTAGCACGAAGTATACTTTTCTCGGTCAACTTTTTGTGGTGTCTGAAAATAGTACCGTCAGCGCCCCTAGCGGCGTTTGGCATCGCTAATTAATGGCGAATGCGTTGTTGTTAGAATATTCTTCTTTGTAAGTTTGTTTACGGGTTATTCGCTTTCATTTTCTGCAAATATTTGTAAATGCAACCAATATTGTAACTTAAGTAGAACATTGATGAGCATGGAAGTAGAAATTTAAAAAATATATATTATCAAAAAGTGGCAAAAGTACGCGACCTTAGTTGAAGCACAGATTATACCGTACGTACGGTATTATCTATGGTTGAAGTTGATAAAGTATTCGGGTTTTATTTTAAAATAAATTTTAAAAATTTTCCTCACAAACTTAAACAGAAAATTATCTTACTTAGATAATAAATTCTACTAAAAAATATAAGTAAGTTAATCATTATTTTACTTTTCTTTACACAGATTGTGAAATTAAAAAGGAAAAAGAAACCCACCAAAATTACACAGGAAATTTTGCTGATGCTGTTGGAACATATCTGAATTCAATTATGTTTGAAAAATTTATTATCTTAAAAGACCACCACCCAAAGATGAAGATGAAATAAGAATTTATATTTTTGCTGGACCAACAAATAATGGCCGACTGTTTTCACTTCCTCAAACTGAAGCTGTTAAATTACTGTTAAGTTCAAAGCAAAAATAAGTAATTTATTTTATTTCTAAAAACAAAAACGTAAATTTTAAATATCTGTATGTATTAAAAACTAAGTATCAAAAGAGGATCTTTAGGTGATGAATTGAAAGATAAAGAAAGGTACATAGTATATGCCATTTCCTGAAGGAATGGTCCGAGGAATCATACACTGGGAGGAGTATGAATAAATTACAAGCAAGACTAGTTACATATAAATTATTGTCTTGAAATTGAAATAAATGCAAGACTTGTTACATATAGATTATATTCTTGAAATTGAAATAAAGTTAATAAAAGTGCATAGTATTAATAAATTTCAAAAAATTTTCCATATAATTTATTTTCTGTTTTTTCATTTCCATGCACTGGTGACGTTGAAAGGTCTAACTGTCAACTCCTTATCATGTGTTATTTTACTCCTGAAATGTATATAGCTTAATTTATTTTATTATTTTTTGATTGATCCTGCCTGATGAATTATTTAGAAACTTATTTGGTTATTATAAGACTGGTCAGTTTCAGATTTTATATAATTTAAATATGACATACCTGGTTGAATTGTGCTTCTGTAGACCTTTAATTTGATATGCAACATGAAATAGTTCCCTTCAAACTTTCAAAATATGTCGTTGTGCCCCGCCCCTTTTCCCCCCAGTCACAGTGCGACACATCATTTTTGAAATCAGCATATATAAAGATATAAAACTTTTCAATTTCAGTCATTTTTGACATGTAAACCTTTACTAATCTCTTTCAGATGATGTTTTGTTAAATAAATATGTATTTTTTATGATTGCCAATCCTCCAGGTTGCATTATCTTAAAAACAAAGATGGCCGCTATGTGCCACGCCCCTTTTTGCAAATTGATTCATCAGAAATCATGAATATGAAATTTTTAATTGATTTTATTTCAGGAACTTTAGTTAGTTATGCTTTCAATATCAATTGTATTGAAAAATAAAACATTTGTACCTTGCTTTGTTTATTAAATGTTTGTTATTGATTTTAATTAAGCGATCACCGAAATCAATATTTCAGATTCTAGCCACGCCCCTTTTTACACGTCGGTATATAGAATCTCTAATTTTTCAGAAAATTTTACTTCTATAGCATATTTTCATCACCAATATAGCAGTGGTCAAAATCTAGTTACACAATATTAGATTTAAACTACGTTCACTTATTGTAACAAAAACACAAGGGAAAAATTACGTGTTTTCCCTTCTTTAATTACAGTATAATTTTTGTACAAAAATATCGAAATCTGACATCTTAATTTTATCATAACTTTTTTAATAATTTTTCAATTTTCATAATTCAAAAAGAATTGAGATCCTTGTAGCAGCCTCTAAATAAATACATGCATTAAATTGCTGTTAATCACAGTTGAAATTTTGATGTGGTAATGCTACTAGTTGTGTAGGTACCCTAGTCACCAATGGTAGTTATAATGATCTATTTACTGTATATAATATATGGTTCATTGAATGTTTGATATCCATAATTGGCACATTGCCATAAACTGTGTTAATAGATAATAAAATATCAATAGACTAGGATGTCTCTTCTGTCTAAATTATACATATTATTATATACATGGAATATTACATTTAAACGTCCAATTTATCATAAAACAGAAAAGGGTACAGCAGTTATTACCAGCATGATTTGTAAACAAACAGCCCAGGATTCTTGATACTCAAGTTGAATTTAAACTAATTACATGTATAACCTGCAATAATTGTGCACGGGTGCATTTAATTGGTGCCTAGCTTAGAGATGTCAGCTTATATTCTTAGCAATACCCCAGAGACCATTAAAAAGGACCATTAAAGAAAGCTTGTGAAGTTCATTAGTGTGGGTGGGGGAACTCAATCCTACAGTCCTCCCTGTATTTCTCCTGTAGTCCCCTTGATCTCTTTCATTTTGGTAACAAATAAAAGTTGTGATTTAATTGAATTTGATGTGTTGATTTGCTTTGTAAAGTGTACATTACATGTGCCTAAAGTTAAAAGTGCACAGATGTTAAACGTTAAACCCCAAGAATGAAGGAATGAAGATGTAGTTGATTTTGTCTTATGTCGTTGACAGTTTAATTTAAAAAAAATAAGACTAGAATTAGCAAACAATACGAAGGTTAATATTTTGAAAAGATTTTGTCTCTTTAATAATTAAAATATCACATTTTTATACGCCCACATGGAAATGTGGTCGTATATTGCCGTCGCCCCCGTCCGTCCATCGTCCACAATTTCTTGTGAACGCTCTAGAGGCTAAAGTTAATATCCGATTGACTTTAAATTTATACAAAATGTTTAAGGTTGTGAGACGAAGAAGCCTATTGATTTTCAGCGATATCCGATAATTACTACCAGAGTTATGACCCTTGATCACTTTGAAAAATCTTGTGAACGCTCTAGAGACTATAGTTAATATCCGATTGACTTTAAATTTATACACAGTGTTTAAGGTCATGAGACGAAGAAGCCCATTGAGTTTTCAGCGATATCCGATAATTACTACCAGAGTTATGACCCTTGATCACTTTGAAAAATCTTGTGAACGTTTTAGAGGCTAAAGTTAATATCCGATTGACTTGAAATTTATACACGGTGGTTAAGGTCGTAAGACGAAGAAGCCTATTGATTTTCGTTGATATCCGATAATTACTACTAGAGTTATGACCCTTGATCACTTTGAAAAATCTTGTGAACGCTCTAGAGGCTATAGTTAATATCCGATTGACTTTAAATTTATACAAAGTGTTTAGGTCATGAGACAAAGAAGCCTATTGAATTTCGGTGATATCTGATAATTACTGCCAGAGTTATGACCCTTGATCACTTTGAAAAATCTTGTGAACGCTTTAGAGGCTAAAGTTAATATCCGATTGACTTTAAATTTAGACACAGTGTTTAAGGGCATGAGACGAAGAATCCTATTGATTTTCGGTGATATCCGATAATTACTACCAGAGTTATGACCCTTGATCACTTTGAAAAATCTTGTGATCGCTCTAGAGGCTAAAGTTAATATCCGATGACTTTAGATTTATACACAGTGTTTAAGGTCATGAGACGAAGAAGCCTATTGTTTTTCAGCGATTTCCGATAATAACTACCAGAGTTATGGCCCTTGATCACTTCCAAAAATCTTGTGGACGCTCTAGAGGCCAAAGTTAATATCCGATTGGCTTTAAATTTATACACAGTGTTTAAGGTCATGAGACGAAGAAGCCTATTGATTTTCAGCGATTTCCGATAATTAGTGCCAGAGTTATGGCCCTTGATCTTGTGGACGCTCTAAAGGCAAAAGTTAATATCCGATTGACTTCAAATTTATACACAGTGTTTAAGGTCATGAGACGAAGAAGTCTATTGATTTTCAGCGATTTCCGATAATTACTGCTTACTCTTAATCAGATTTTAGTGTATTACAAATGTTTCATTACCCAAAAAAGTAAAAATATGCGACAACCCTTGTTTATTGCCCGGACGATTTAGCTGCTGTGGGCGTATGTTTCGTTGTCTGGCAACCTATCTTTAACTATTATAGTGAGAAATAACACCTCTTTATCTTATCTATGAGAATATGTTTTTATGTGAGTTTTAACGATTGACTTACATTATTTGTGGCTCCTGTCATATAACTGGAAAATATACTGATTATTTTCAAAATGCCCTTTTCCTTCATATTACTTAATAATACTGTACTTAAATGTAAACCTTTTGGCATAATTATAAGAAAACAATGAAAGTCGGTCAGTCGAATTGAAATTTGTATAGAAATGGCTTCTAAGGTAAATGCTGGAATATGAGCTTCTTGTAGAATTTTCATCAGATACTGATTGAAATATTGATTGAGAGATGGTAGGCTATTGGACTTAACTTGCGTTGGTATGATTGATAAAATTAGACGAGACAGTTTAATGGCAGATCCCTTGAGAGAAAATAATCATTCAAGCCGTACGATCAAGTATCCATGATATAGATAGATCGATGTAATTTAAGTCTGTATTAAATTGTTAGATGGTCAGATATTCTACAAGAAAAGGGGGTTGGGATGGCCTAGTGGTCTAAAGTGCCACGCTTCGACCTCTAGCTGGCCGGTCACCTCTGGCTTGCGGCTGTGGTTTCGAGCCCTGGTGTGAGCGTATGTGGCATGGAGATAGGGGCGCCTTATCAACCTCGTGGGTTTCCTCCGGGCACTCCGGTTTCCTCCCACTGCTAAAGACCCCTATGCGCAAGCGAATTGTTGAAATAAAATTGAACCATATGTTAGTCCCGAAATGACCTAGTTTGAAAAATGAAAAATAAGGGGACAGAGTTACAGCCCCTATAAACACTCCTTATATGTCTAAGGTGGAAACCTATCCAACTTTAGAGGCGCACAATGGTTTTTCACAAGGGGGACCAAATTGTGCTCTACACATCCATTTATTTACGCATAGTTATTAGTTTATTACCTGTATTCAAGAAAGCTTTTTAGTTTTTTGTACATGGTAGTATGGGTATGTTTTGAAGTCAAGGTTTTTGTATTCATGTTAATATTTGATAAGACACTTCAATTTTTACTGGAATGAAATGTCAAGTTGTTGAATTCAGTTCAAATTTCTGAAGTGAATGATTGTTTTTTGGGGGTTTTTGGGGGTTTTTTTTAATGTAAAAGCAATTACCAACAATTTAAAGATGGGTTCCCAGCAAAGTATTTATCGGGTGGTTATTGCCAATAAAAGTATGGCAATTTTGGTATATATGGAAAGTAGAGATATCCTATCTTACTAGAAAAATATTGGATTAACTGAAAAACACTCATTGAGCGTATACAGGACAAAAATGTAAGGGTTCCCATAATCGACAGCTCGAAGATTAGGGCTATACCCACGCGTGACGTTGAAGGCTGCACAAGCACATTGAGCGCTTTGTGTACATATTGATAAACTCTATAAAGAGTTAGACCTAAAACACTTTCTGAGATAAAAATCACGGAAAAAGACGCAGGCAGTGGATAATCCGTGAATTTAATTGGGATTCGATTTTGTAATGAACAGTCAGCGATTACAGACAACAACATCTTGTGTATGCAATGAATTCTCACCCGTCTCTGCCTGCGGTTGCCATAGGGACGGAGAAGGGTAATCCCCTGACGCAAACATGGCCTGATTTTCATAACGGGATATACTTAGCAATTACAGTGTTTTGAGAAGGATTTGAAGCAAAAATTATGATAAATAAATTAGTTTGAATATGTTTTTAGTCCTAATATTATATATAATCAAATCAGCCAGTTTGTACCCGGGAAACCAACTTTAAATAATTGTTATTGAGTTTTATTACAGAATATTATGTATGGCACCGACAGTCAGTCTTGATAAATAGCATGGTATTGAGTTTTATTTAAATATGTATTTGTGCATGCCTCATGCAATTTATTTCTCTGAAGCTTGATATTTAAACAGATTTTTCGAAACTAAAACTAACCCCATTTAAAATCTTTTTCTGATAATTTAACAAAATATTGCTTTGAGAATTAAGGACTGCCATTAAAAATAAGGTACTGTGTCTGTTGGGTAAAGATACAATGTATGTATTGATGACTACCAACAAAGTCACAGGTATTGGCGGTAAACTGTTAAAGTTTGAATATTGGATATAAATTGTTTAACAACATTTGCTATTGTTCAGTTTTCGTAAAGATAATCTATCATCAAATACATTAGAAGCCACCAAATTGGATTTGAAAAATGATCCAAATTTGATATCAAGGAATTATGGTTACATCGCAATAATATTTGTTTCAAATCTTTTTATGTTGAAAAAGAATTGAAAGTTGTTTAAAAATTTTGTAGGGACTATATTTGCAAAAATGTATAATTTGTACTTATCTCATGTCTATAAACTTGAGAATTTTTATACTGAAAAGGGAAATGAATTATTTTGACAAACATTTAATCTTACTTACAGTTCATTTGCCAAACACTGTATTAAATGTATTACAGATGGAAATAAAATGAGTTTTAAAAAGTCAATTATGATAGTGATGGAAGTGACAAACTTTCAATAACTATGCATGTTCGGGTATATCGATAGATTGCAATATGTTTTGCCTAAACTGTATGCCCTATTGTGACGTTAATTTCTGAAAGTCAATATTGACTATCATGTTTTTCATAACAATAACCAACACATACCTATTGTAATGGACAGTAAACAAAATCATGAAAATGTTGAAAGGGAGAATGGAATTTCATAGGGATTAACCCTGACAACTATCAAGACAAAATTTATTCCCTCCCATGGCAACAAATAATCTGTATTAAAGTTGATCAGATTCTTTTTCATTCATATGTATGGACATAGCAATGCTATAATGCCATTGAAGCCATCTAATCGTTTATTTATTGACTGTCATGACCAGATGCAATATAGTGCTGCTACCAGATTCCAGTCTGTAGCTAATAACAGGGTTATCGATATTACTATTGTTAGCCTCATGCCAACATTATCTAACGCCCACGCTCTAACTTGTGTGCTTAATGATTAATAGTTCTCAATTCCAGTAACCACATTGTTGCATACTAAAAAATAGATGTGATTATCAAGGATTTGTAGCATACAATGTCTGAATTGTCTTTATTGCAAGCAAAAGAACCCATTTTATTCACCCCTTATTTTAATTTATGTGTATTTTATTTTGTAAAACAAATGTAGCCACCTGATTGGGGAAGTTGTGAACTACAAAAATGCGAGTTCATAAAAATTAATGGTAGATTGCATTTGATTTTTATACTCCCACATTTTCATGTGGACATAGTATTGCCGTCGCCCATGTCTGTACGGACATCCACAATTGTTTGAGGACTCTGTACAGGTCACAATTTCTTATCCGATTTTGACGAAACTTGAAATATAAGATCTTGGCAGCGTTCGATATTGGCTTGTATTGGATTGAAACTCCATAGATTATGGGTTGGCCCCTGATTGTACGAAAAATCACGTTTTTAGCTTGTGGACCCAGTAAAGGTCACAATTTTGAACCGATTGTGATGAAACTTGACATGCATGCTTATAATCCACAGATCTTGGTTCCTTTGCGCCTATTGGATCATAACTTCCTGAATTATGGCCACGAAAAATCACATTTTTATACGCCCACATTGAAATGTGGTCGTATATTGTCGTCGCCCCCGTCCGTCCGTCCGTCCGGCGTCCACAATTGCTTGTGGACGCTCTACAGGCTAAAGTTAATATCCGATTGACTTTAAATTTATACACAGTGTTTAAGGTCATGAGACGAAGAAGCCTATTGTTTTTCAGCGATTTCCGATAATAACTACCAGAGTTATGGCCCTTGATCACTTCAAAAAATCTTGTGGACGCTCTAGAGGCCAAAGTTAATATCCGATTGACTTTAAATTTATACACAGTGTTTAAGGTCATGAGACGAAGAAGCCTATTGATTTTCAGCGATTTCCGATAATTAGTGCCAGAGTTATGGCCCTTGATCACTTAAACAAATCTTGTGGACGCTCTAGAGGCCAAAGTTAATATCCAATTGACTTTAAATTTATACACAGTGTTTATGGTCATGAGACGAAGAAGCCTATTGGTTTTCAGCGATTTCTGATAATTAGTGCCAGAGTTATGGCCCTTGATCACTTCAAAAAAATCTTGTGGACACTCTAGAGGCCAAAGTTAATATCCGATTTACTTTAAATTTATACACAGTGTTTAAGGTCATGAGACGAAGAATCCTATTGATTTTTAGCGATTTCCGATAATTAGTGCCAGAGTTATGGCCCTTGATCGCTTAAAAAAATCCTGCGGACGCTCTGGAGGCCAAAGTTAATATCCGATTGACTTTAAATTTATACACAGTGTCTAAGGTCATGAGACGAAGAAGCCTTTTGAATTTCAGCGATTTCTGATAATTACTGCCAGAGTTATGACCCTTGATCACTTCAAAAAATCTTGTGGATGGTCTAGAGGCCAAAGTTAATATCCGATTGACTTCAAATTTATACATAGTGTTTACAGTCATGAGACTAAGTCATCTTTCGATTTTCAGTGATTTTCAATAAATGTTGCCAGAGTTATTGCCCTTGATCACTTCGAAAAAATCCTGTGGAAGCTCTAGAGGCCAATGTTAATATCCGATCGACTTTAAATTAACACACAGTGTTTAGGGTCATGAGACGAAGAAGCCTATTGATTTTCAGAGATTTCAAATAATTATTGCCAGAGTTATCTGCCTTGATAACTTCAAAAAATCTTGTTACGCTATAGAGGCCAAACTTATCATCCGATTGACTTTAGATTGATACACAGAGTTTAAGGTGTTGAAACGAACAAGTATTTTGATTTTCAATGAATTTTGATAACTGAACAGCTAAATCCATGATATTAAATGTTTCATGTATATACTAATTGTTAGCGTGGGTTAACACTTTATAAAAAGCAATCAAATTCTAATGATTTTCTGATAATTACATAATGAGCTGTTACTCTTAATCAGTTTTTAGTGTATTACAAATGTTTCATTAGCGAAAAAAGTAAAAATATGCGACAACCCTTGTTGACTGCCCGGATGATTTAGCTGCTGTGGGCGTATGTTTCGTTGCCTGGCAACCTATCTTTTAGCATGTGGTCACCCTAGATGTCACAATTATTATCAGATTTAAAAAAACATTTGATTATCATATCATCGTTACACCGTAATGAAGGTTGAATTTCGTGAAAATCGGACCAAAACTGTCCGACAAAATGGTCGTAGCTTGATCGCGAATAGTGTAAAAATATGGTATATCAAGGTTGTGGACCCAGTAGAGGTCACAATTTTAATCTGATTTTGATGAAACTTGAAATGCATGTTTATAACCCAAATATATTTGTTCCTTTCAATATTTGCGCATATTGAATTGTAACTTCACGAATTATGGCCCTTGATTGTAGGAAAAATCACTTTCTTTTTAGCCTGTTTTCTATCCATCTCTCGAAAATGTGAGTGTATCCTGCCTAGCAGCCGCAGGTTGATATGTTAATTCTGAAAACAATACTGCACATAAAACATTGAGTAGAAAGATTTCCTTTTGCTGAATGGAATTAGATAACCATGAAATACAGTCACAGATATTTGAACAGTCTCACATTTGGATTCTGGAATATATAACAGACCAGGCTCCCTAATTTACTCACTGAATCTATAAACAAAATATTTTGTGAACAGTAATTATTTGTTATTCTCTGGATACAGTTTGTAGATAAAATATGTCCTCTTGGGTGTTTTTGTTTCTAGTAATAAATTGATCTGTCGTACTGTAAATACATAAGACATTTAGACACAGGAGCTTAAATAGCAGATCAATACAATGTTGTCCACGACTAAAAAAAGATCAGAAGCATCTAAGTATACTGAAAATGGAAATAAAATTCAGGGACAAATACGCCTAGTACGCTGTTTCTACTTTCTAGTCTACTATATCGCCTTCCTAAGCCAAACCTAATCTTCCATAAATAAAACATTCAGTGAACTAAGCAAATTCAATTCTTAATGCAAAAAAAAACTATTCTGAAGATAGCTTGACCCTCAGTTTATCTTCACATGATACTAATCCACCTTTTTCATTTGCATTGATGATTTACGGTTCCTGAACCATCATTTTCACTAATCTTCTCAGTGAAAATGATAGCTTTTTTCCTTCAGTGGAAAGGTATTAATTCATTTCATCTCATTTCAATTTGCAAATTGATTTCAAAAGCCACGTAAGGATTATCATGGCCATGGTCAACATTAGATTATGAAAGCTGATTGTTTTCGAAAAGCTCAGTGTCAACTTCAAACTAGTGAAATAGATTAAATAAATTGTAAAAAGATATTTTTAATGTGGGATGGTGTGTTATTTATTTAATTGATATATTATTGGCATTCCCAGACGTGATAAAGAACTTAATGGGCTGTTTTGGTTGTTATTTTATAAAACCATCATTGTGCCAGAAGGCTGTGGTATTTACTTTAAGTTGCCTGGCATTATGAAGTTCTAATCAATAATATGGTTCTTAGGCCAAGCGTAAGAAATATTTATGAGATCTTTGGGATATAAACCTCTATTCCAGGATTTATCAGAATCAGATAGAAACTGTGACCTGTTGAGTAATACATGGCCTTGTTTTTAACCACATGAAAATGTGATCTCAGAAATACATGTCTCTCTTGTTTAAGGATTTGCTTGACAGTTCTATAAAATAGCCTGGTGGGCCTAATATGTTTATATTTTTTATGTTTGTATTAAATGAATTGAAATGGGGTTTAACCTCTTACCTTTCTTGTCAAAATGGTGTAGACAGATTAAAACTCGAAATGATTGCTTATGATCATTTCTGTCTGAAAAATAGGTATGGTCATTTTAAAGTTTTTAAAAATTTAAACTATGGCACAGCTGTGGTTCAAATGAGAAAGCTTATGATAAAATATATGTATATGATATATAGACTGATCCTTGATTAATCAGAACTTGGACAATTTTATAATTGTGGCCTATCAGTGATATTTATGTATTATAACAATCCATGTCGACAGAAAGTAAAGTCCAGGTGGGCGAATAAAATATACAGAAAAATGCTATGACTTTTTTATACTCCCACTTGATAGAACTTAGAAACGACAGCATTATTGGCTTGGTCTGTATTTTAAAAACTCACATTATTGCTTCCATTAGGTATTTTTGGGGGGATTAATTGATAATTTTAAAATTACATGAGGAATGACAAATGTGGATCTTGAGTGAATATTTCATCACAAATTATTAAATTCAAACAATTTATACATGTAGATAGGCTTTAGAAGGAATTAGAAAAAAACAACATTTGTCTGTTACACACATGAGACTATTTTGTAGATGCGTACTGTATTGTTTGAATCAGGGTATTTGGAGTAAAAGTTCTATTTGGCCTCTAAATCATCAGTCTGGTGGACGTTATGTATCAGAAACTATAATCATATTAATTGCAGTGCTATTTTAAAATGTCTATACACAGAGAAAAATACCTCTGGGAATTTGAAACAAAAAACTCAATCCAATATAGATGCTTAAGTGGAGAGAGAATTTTAATGTCAAAGTGAATATTGTTAGTTTTGATAATAAAATGTCACCATGATATATGTACAAGCATTTGTAGGGAAATCTTAAATTTGATAAATAATTTGCATGGCTGAGAAATTACATGATGTTGTATTGGGTCCACCTAATTTATCAATCAGAATAAAACAAGGATTTCCTTTTATTTTATGTTTTCATTACACACTATAGGGAAGAATGTTTAAACTGTGTTCTGTTGGTTTTTGTGGGTAAGCCTGCAAAATGGTCTGTTTACTTCAGCTTTATAATTCTGGTGGTGTGCTTGGAATTCTTGGACACACCTATAATTGTAGAGAACAATACAATGGTTAATTATAAATGAGCAACCCAATTTATGACATTCTGTCTCTGTATGCTCCTAAATAGGCTAAACTTGATAATAAAATTTGAGATTTAACAATAAAAGTACAACTTTTCCTGAAGTGACTGAGAGCATTACATGCAACTCTAAAAGGAGGCAAGTAGCTTAATCAATTTCATCCATAGTCTTTGTCATTGTAAACATGATTTATTGGTAAATTTAAATTAACATTGATGTTGTTGTCTTACTGTAAAAAGATGGACTGCTGATATCCAATATTGAAGACAAAATGGAAATTTGAAATTGGCACCCGAATTGTGTACCAGGACGCTTTTGAGTGCCATTTGTATTGAAGTGACTCAATAAAAGAGGCTAAACGTATCTCACAGAATACTACCAGTGTAGATGCCAAAGACTGCTGATCAATTTGGACTCATTGCGTATTTGCGGAACATAACTGATTAGAAATTACTGTAAAAACTAAAATGATTGAATGTTAATCAGTTTATATACATTCGTATTACCGGTACATTATAGTATGCATTGCAACCCATTTGTGTCATTTTATATATGTACATGTAGTTGCCAAAGAATAGAGAGTTACCTCCTTTAATCTAATCAGTTATACCAAAAACACCATACTTGTATTTAGTAATTTACATGATTGTATTCTCTGTTTGCTAAATTAATATCAATGTTTGATATATGATTAATTATTTGTGTCATGTATTTATAAGTATTTGAATGAAATAGAATGAAATTGCTTGATCACTCTAGTGTGAGTGAAAGGTCATGCATAAATTATTTTGTTTGACGTCAAACACAGAATGATCAAGGCGCATTGGTGTATTAACCGCTAGTTTCTACATAAATTGCTCAAAATTAACCCAAATCTTACTGAGTTATTCTAGTTACAGCATAATAAGCTTAATTGAATATATGTATGCCTGTGGGTCTGTTGATGTTTTTTCACCTTGTACTATCTATATAAGACATCAATATGCCTGGAAGAAATTACTGTTTAATTATTGATGAGAAACATAACAAAGCTTTACATAATGATAGTATCTAACTAAGTAGTTAAAATATAAATATTACTTAAAGATACATTATAGGAGATCAGATAATGAGCACGCAGTTCTCACTATAATAATAGTTCAAAACTAGATAATGTTAAGGCAATTTGCTGAAAATTTCAGTCAAATTGATACATTATGAACTGAAAATTAAGTGATTGAAATTTCCGCCAGGCGCCAAGCCTCAATTATGATTACTAAGGTCAGTATAATAAAAAGCAGTCTCGATTATCCATTTATTGATTTAATTGTGAAGGAAAGATATGCAGTAAATCATGATCCACTCAAGATCACAGGCTAGCGATGTCATCAAGAGTTGATTATGGTATGGATAAGATAAATTAATGTCTAATTGATAATTTAGATAACATTTGATGACCTAAAGAAATACCTGCAAAACACAGATTTAGCTCTTGCATAATGTATGTTTAATTTGGTTTTGTAGTGGGAGATATGTCTTTATGTGTGCTGCAGATCATTAGGACCAAGGAGTAGGATCAAACTAAACCTTGTGTCTTTTCCAATTTCCTCCCACTGCTCAGTCATATATTAACATTACTTTTATATACTGACATGAAATTAGATTTTAATCGTGCAAATCAGATCAAAAAATAAAAACAGCCAAATTAACAATTTTATTTTTGATACAAATATAAGAGAGCAGGCAATTTTATAAAGGTATTATTTAATATTTTCTGATGTATCAGACACGTTATTCAAAATAACTAAAGCCTATATAATATAAAGTAAATGGTATCAAAATTAAATTATCTGAAAATTTTGAAAGACATATTTGATCAATGTTACCGTCTGCTAAAAACATCTTTATACCCTAGTTCAAATTTTAGTTTGATAAGGAATTTAGCGTGTGCATTTTAGTGCCAAGTTCTATAGGTCATTTTATAAAGGTTGAACATAAAACCATTTTCTCGTTATTCAATAAATGACCGAAATAATCACTTCACTGGGTCAGATTGTCCACTAGAGGACATCTTTAAAATGTGTCAATAAGTTGCCATGGTGACCAAATTCTGTAAATATATACACTATATGAATGTACTTAGTACTGACGTCAATGACTACTAGTAATTGGTAATCGGTACTGTTTGGGAATGGTGAGGATGATAGTCCAATGATAATACATTCTCTTAGTTGATCAATATCTACATTAGATCTTGGACACGGGTTTATATGGCTGCCAGTGGTCTTGGCTTGTAACGCGTAAACGTATTGATCATGTAGCTACAGTGATGGATTGACAGTTGAGGTCTAATAATTTCTGAAATAAGACTGTAATTACTAGTTCTTATCTTATTCTTAGTAGTTCCATCACAAACATAACTCACCTGTCTAACGCTCGAGAAAACAATATTATATTTGTAGTCTCTGATAATCATTATGCATTTTTCAGACAATATTGTTTAATGGTCGAGAGCGAAACAGTAAGTAATATATTGTAACAACATGAGGGTCGTATGGCCCGAACGTTTTTATAATATATTACGCAATGTCATAAGCTCGAGACTATTAAACATCATAAAATACTGACAGTCCGTACAAGCTTTTACAGCGAAATATGTCACATTAGTCCAATATTTCACAGGTATGGATTGGCATGCTGCCCGTACCATTATTTGAAATAAAGGTACGCCAACATCAAACTCAAAGGTGGCGTCACATCTGTATTTTAATAGCTTAATCCTCATTGAAGTATATACTCAAATGGAGTATTTAATATTTACTAAATAACCCAAAATCAAAATATTAAAAATAAATAGATAACATGGATTGAATCAAGAGGATACTGAATGTTACGTATGCATTGTATCTTTGTAAAACAACTCAGTGGCATTGAACCATTTTTGGACTGATATTCCTTTTAGAGATTCAACTTAAGTTATATTGTAAAACATTTGATAGTTTATAATGAAGAATTCAAAATCTGTCAAATGACGATCATTGACCTCATATATATAGTCATGCAAATCTGCTTGAATAACATTTTTACATTTGGTAAATGATGTTATAATACTCAAATAATCAATTTAATCGTGACTATCGTTTACTTCAGTTGCAAAGATAAAGTAGCCACCATCCAAGACACAATACATAGATATATTTTTGATGAATCTATGGTGTTAATTTTTTGTAGAAGACCCTACTTAGAAACCTTTATACTTTACCACAGAGTATGCAGTCAGACAAACTGAATGTTCCGCTCTACAGAAAAATGATGATTAATATTTTTTTTTTCTGCACGACTAGCTGAATCTTGAAATACTAACTTGTAGTTTTGTCACTTGAAATACTAACTTGTAGTTTTGTCACTTGTTGAAATACTAACTTGTAGTTAGGGTTTCACACTGCGTAGCTTGTGTGAAACACTATTGTTTTTGTTAAAATTATTATTAAGCTTTCATATGTATTACATATGAAAGCTTATTGTTTCTGTTAAAGTTATTATTATTATTATTTTTTTTTTTGTGTGTTTTCTGCAAATCGGATTTCTCAGAATCTATCCATAGGATCTTTCTGAAATTTTGACCTACCCCCCCAAAAATGGGGTGCGAACCTTGATTAAATGTATTTTCAAAACGTTTTACGAATCCGAAATCACCGAATTTTACGAACGAATGCATTTGACCTACAATGCTGTAACTTTGTGACTATTTGATCTATTTTACTAATTCTTTTTTCTTTGAGTATCCTAAGACATTTACTTCAAATCTGCAATTTCGGATTTTCGAATTTCGAAAATTCGTCGCTGTGATTTCGAACCGGAAGTTTACACCAACTCGACAACTTCTTTAGTAGTTGTACGATTTTCATGAAATTTAATATGTAAGTAGACCTTAATGATGCGACTTGAAAAATGACTTTAGAAATTTTCTAACTTATCTCCCCTTGGTGAAATTAAGGATCAAAGTTTTAAAAAAAATCGTCGAAATATAGGTGCGAATGACCTAGTTTTTTTTTTCGATACTAGACAAGGAATTACTGATTCGTACACAAAATATGGAGTTTGTCGATCGAACCGGAAGTGCCACCATCTTTAAACGTGAAAAATCAATAAGGCTTTTTTGCTATTTTACTTACAGACTCGGGAGTTATATTTTCTGAATCCTTGTAGGAAGGCCTAAAAAATGTCGCGAATAGAATTCTGATTTAGGTCAACCGGGAGTCACCATTTTGAATTGAAAATGAAAAATAGAAGCAATTTGAAGGGCCGAGACTTTGGGGCACAATAGCTCTCATTCTAATTAAGCTAGAATGTTCAAACTTGTTGTAGACGTTCACTAGGTCAATGTTATGATTGAGTTCAAAGATGAGCATTTTCTGCTTAGGGTAAGCAGAGATAAGCATGCTGATTTGTTGATTCTTTAGGGCACGATAACTTCGGTATAAATGAAGGGAGGGCGGTGAAACTTTTGTCAATAGAGAGTCTAATAGCTAGCCTGTTGTGTGAAATCATTGTATCATTTTTTTTAAATATCAGGGATAGCCGAAAAAAAAGAGATTGAAAATCCAAAAAGTCGTATTTTTACAATTTGCAGCATGTTTAGAGGTCTTTCTCGTAAAGTCAACATACTATTTTGGGGGAACTTCTTCTACAAAGAGTCTTATTGGTAGTCTTTTATATGAAACCATCGATCAACAGTCCAACATATCAGGAGTAGAAGAACAAAAGGATCGAACATTGAAAACGGCACCCTTTCATTGTTAAGCGAAACATGCAGTGTGGGTGACTACAATCTACGCATTTAGTCATCGTATAGAGCTTATTCAACAGTATCGAATTCCAACTACTTAGGGATATTTTACGTGCACTCCAATGTGTACACGCGACCTTGGTTTTTCGTCCCATCCGAACGACTAGACAGCTTTCCTTGTCAGGCCCTCCGTTCTGCTCACTGGCAAGGGGGAACCACGCCGGAAAATCGAGATGAACTTTCTCGTTGCAGAACTTTCAATTCAGGCCAAACGTTTATTGCATACGATTAAGCTGGTCAGTTGGGGCTTATTTTCAAAAGTTTTGTAATAATCGGTTGGTAATTGAAATACCGTGCGAATTAAACTGTTAAAACAGAAAATTTCGCCCGGTTAAAATGTTTCTTGCTATAAGTCAGCAATTTCCAGATTTTAGGGAGGCTGAATGGTTAGCATACGCGCGCTGTATCGTAACGTCTGTCATTGAGTCAACCGGCGTCGTTTCGATTTCCAAGTTGCACGTGACATGGAGTATGGTGTCCAACCTCGTGGGTTTTCTCCGTGTCCTTCGGTTTCCTCCCACGGCTAAAGACCCGTACGCGCAAGGGAAGTTTATAAATAAAATTAAAAAACATATGTTAGTCCCGAAATGACCTAGTTTGTGTCGAATGGACGTTGAGCCGCATTTCTCTCTTTCTCTTTTATTTTTAAAGTTTTGTAATAATCGGTTGGTAATCAAAGGTACTGTAAAAGTGATAAAACATAAAATTTCGCCCGGTTGTAATGTTTCTCACTTTAAAGTCAGTAATTTGCCGATTTTAGAGGGCAAATGTTTATTGCGAACAATTAAGCTGGTCAGGGGGAGCTTATTTTTAAGGGAGGCTGAATGGCTGAATGGTTAGCATGTGCGCGCTGTATCGTATCGTCTGTCATTGAGTCAACGGGCGTCGTTTCGATTTCGAGATTGTATGTGACATGGACATGCATACGATTAAGCTGGTCAGTTGGGGCTTATTTTCAAAAGTTTTGTAATAATCGGTTGGTAATTAAAATACCGTGCGAATTAAACTGTTAAAACAGAAAATTTCGCCCGGTTAAAATGTTTCTTGCTATAAGTCAGCAATTTCCAGATTTTAGGGAGGCTGAATGGTTAGCATACGCGCGCTGTATCGTAACGTCTGTCATTGAGTCAACCGGCGTCGTTTCGATTTCCAAGTTGCACGTGACATGGAGTATGGTGCCCAACCTCGTGGGTTTTCTCCGTGTCCTTCGGTTTCCTCCCAAAAGCTAAAGACCAGTACGCGCAAGGGGAGTTTTTAAATAAAATTAAAAAACATATGTTAGTCCCGAAATGACCTAGTTTGTGTCGAATGGACGTTTAGCCGTTTTTCTCTCTTTCTTTTTTTTATTTTTAAAGTTTTGTAATAATCGGTTGGTAATCAAAGATACTGTAAAAGTGATAAAACAGAAAATTTCACCCGGTTGTAATGTTTCTCACTTTAAAGTCAGCAATTTGCCGATTTTAAGGGGAAAACGTTTATTGCGAACGATTTAGCTGGTCAGGGGGAGCTTATTTTTAAAAGTTTTGTAATATTCGGTTGATAACTAAAGGTACCGTGCAAATTAAACTAATAAAATAGAAGATTTCGCCCGGTTGAAATGTTTCTATCTGTAGGTCAGCAATTTGCCGATTTTAGGGAGGTTGCGTGACTGAATGGTTAGCACGTGCGCTGTGTATCATAACGTCTGTCATTGAGTCAACTGGCGTTGTTTCGATTTCTTGGTTGTACGTGACAAGCAGTATGGTCGCCTGTCCAACCTCGTAGGCCGTAACGCCGCTGCCCGGGTAAAATTTCCCTCATTGCTCACTTTATGGCGTATGCCGGTCTTCATTAGCCCATTTTAGGAGTAGGACGTTAAACCCCATTCAATTTGATTTCATTTTCTCTATGTTGCTTATTTATTATAGTGGATAAATGTTTTTCTGGTTCTATTAATTATTTCATTTCTGCATAGAAATCTTGCTTTGACCAGTTTTTTTTTTATTGCAAAGTGCCATTCTTGAATATTGCAGTCTATGACCCTTTGTTTAAAACATGCTTAAGAAGTTGTCACGATTTCCTACTTATAACCAAACATATTGGAAACCATAATTATATAACATATCTCTAATTTTGGAAGCCCGATTACAGCTATACAAGTTTAGGTTATTTCCCTTTAGTTTAAAGATTATTTTTTTGCCCGGGTGCAATGTTTCTCACTACATTTAAATTTGTAACTTTGTGAGTTTTGACCGATTTTGATAATTATGTCTTTATAATTTTCCAAATTTACATATTTAACGTAAATATTCAAACAATTGGGATCAACCTGATTCAAATTTTTTTTAGTTTTGTTCAAAGTTATCTCATTTAATTTTTCGATGTTTTCTTACCATTTTCATTTCATTTTTCTGAAAGTTTTGAAGTGGGAAGTCATCCCGATTACAGCAACACAAGTATCAGTTATTTCCCTTTAGTTTTCAGATTATGCAATGTTTCATACTATATTTAGACTTGTAACTTCGCGAGTTTTTGACCAATTTTGATAGTTTGTTATTCTTATCCTTTCATTTGAGATACTTGATATAATCGATGACACGTGACGATGAATATGAAAGCTTTCATATCTGCATGGGACAGTAGCAGATCTAGTTATTATTAAGCTTTCATATTACATATGAAAGCTTATTGTTTCTGTTAAAGTTATTATTATTATTATTTTTTTTTTTGTGTGTTTTCTGCAAATCGGATTTCTCAGAATCTATCCATGGGATCTTTCTGAAATTTTGACCTACCCCCCCAAAAATGGGGTGCGAACCTTGATTAAATATATTTTCGAAACGTTTTACGAATCCGAAATCACCGAATTTTACGAACGAAAAAAATGACAATGCATAGTCGTAACTTTGTTATTTTTTGACCGATTTTACTAATTCTTTTTTCTTTGAATACCTTTAAAAAAATCATTTTCATCTGCAGTTTCACATTTTCGAATTTCGAAAATTCGTCGCTGTGATTTCGAACCGGAAGTTTAGACCAATTTGACAACTTCTTTAATAGTTGTACGATTTTCATGAAATTTAGTATCTAAGTAGATCTTACCGATGTGACTTCAAAAATATAATTAGAAATTTTCTAAATTATCTCCCCTTGACGAAATTAAGGATCAAAATTTTCAAAAAAATCATCGAAATATAGGTCAGAATGACCTGATTTTTTTTTTGGATACTAGATAAGTAATTACTGATTTGTAAACAAAATATGGAGTTTGTCGATCGAACCGGAAGTGCCGCCATATTTAAAAGTGAAAAATCAATAAGGCTTTTTTGCTATTTTACTTACAGACTCGGGAGTTATATTTTCTGAATCCTTGTAGGAAGGCCTAAAAAATGTCGCGAATAGAATTTTGATTTCTGTCACGTGATGGTCACCATTTTGAATTGAAAATGAAAAATAGAAGGGTCGGGACTTTGGAACACAATTACTCTCCTTCTAATTAAGCTAGAATGTTCAAACTTGGTGTAGACGTTCACTAGGTCAATGTTATGATTGAGTTTAAAGATCAGCATTTTCTGCTTAGGGTAAGCAGAGATAAGCATGCTAATTTGTTGATTCTTTAGGGCACGATAACTTCGGTTATAATGAAGGGAGGGCGGTGAAACTTTTGTCAATAGAGAGTCTAATAGCTAGCCTGTTGTGTGAAATCATTGTATTATTTTTTCTAAATATCAGGGATAGCCGAAAAAAAGAGATTGAAAATCCAAAAAGTCGTATTTTTACAATTTGGAGCATGTTTAGAGGTCTTTCTCGTTAAGTCAACATAATATTTTTTGGGAACTTCTTCTATTGGTAGTCTTTTATATGAAACCATCGATCAACAGTCCAACATATCAGGAGTAGAAGAACAAAAGGATCGAACATTGAAAACGGCACCCTTTCATTGTTAAGCGAAACATGCATTGTGGGTGACTACAATCTACACATTTAGTCATCGTATAGAGCTTATTCAACAGTATCGAATTCCAACTGCTTAGGGATATTTTACGTGCACTCCAATGTGTACACGGGACCTTGGTTTTTCGTCCCATCCGAATGACTAGACAGCTGTGCTTGTCAGGCCCTCCGTTCTGCCTCACTGACAAGGGTAACCACGCCGGGAAATCGAGATGAACTTTCTCCGCGCAGAACTTTCAATTCAGGCGAAAACGTTTATTGCATACGATTAAGCTGGTCAGTTGGAGCTTATTTTCAAAAGTTTTGTAATAATCGGTTGGTAATTAAAGTACCGTGCACATTAAACTGTTAAAACAGAAAATTTCGCCCGGTTGAAATGTTTCTTGCTATAAGTCAGCAATTTTCTGAATTCAGGGAGGCTGAATGGCTGAATGGTTAGCATGTGCGCACTGTATCGTAACGTCTGCCATTGAGTCAACGGGCGTCGTTTCGATCTCCAGGTTGGACGTGACATGAAGTATGATGTCCAACCTCGTGGGTTTTCTCCGTGTCCTTCGGTTTCCTCCCAACGGCTAAAGACTTGTAAGCGCAAGGGGAGTTTTTAAATAAAATTAAAAAACATATGTTAGTCCCGAAATGACCTAGTTTGTGTCGAATGGACATTAGGCCGCATTTCTCTCTTTCTCTTTTATTTTTAAAGTTTTGTAATAATCGGTTGGTAATCAAAGGTACTGTAAAAGTGATAAAACAGAAAATTGCCCCCGGTTGTAATGTTTCTCACTTTAAAGTCAGCAATTTACCGATTTTAAGGGGCAAACGTTTATTGTGAACGCTTAAGCTGGTCAGGGGGAGCTTATTTTTAAAAGTTTTGTAATATTCGGTTGATAACTAAAGGTACCGTGCAAATTAAACTGTTACAATAGAAAATTTGGCCCGGTTGAAATGTTTCTCGCTGTAGGTCAGCAATTTGCCGATTTTAGGGAGGTTGCGTTGCTGAATGGTTAGCACGTGCGCTCTGTATCATAACGTCTGTCATTGAGTCAACTGGCGTTGTTTCGATTTCTTGGTTGTACGTGAAGGAGTATGGTCGCCTGTCCAACCTCGTAGGCCGTAACCGCCGCTGCCCGGGTAACATTTCCCTCATTGCACACTTTATGGCATATGCCCGTCTTCATTAGCCCATTTTAGGAGCAGAACAGTCGGACGTTAAACCCCATTCAATTTCATTCCATTTTCTCTATGTTGCTTATTTATTATAGTGGATAAATATTTTTCTGGTTCTAGCAATTATTTAATTTCTGCATAGAAATCTTGCTTTTGCCAGTTTTTTTTATTGCAGAGTGCCATTCTTGTTTAAACAAACATGATCCTTTGTTTAAAACATGCTTAAGAAGTCGTCACGATTTCCTACTTATAACCAAACATATTGGAAATATTAGTCTGGCATTATTAAATCCTAATTTTATTGGTCTTATTTAAAATTAAACTTTCATTTAACTATGAACAACCCTTAACGTGTCTCTTTAAAACTATTAAGTACTCTAAAACAGTAGCTCAACCTTTTGACCTAAACTCATTAATTTACCATTTTGTTGTGAGCGACTTCTTATTCTTCCAATATGACATATTGCACGTGTCTGATTTCAAAGGGGGTTGGGTGCCTGAATGGTTAGCACGCGCGCCTGTCATTGAGTTAACTAGCGTGTTTTCGAATGCCCGGTTGTACGTGACAAGGAGTAAGGTCGCCTGTCCAACCTGCCATTTTTAATTTTTTTTCCCGCCATTTTCATTTCATTTTCTCATTCGTCTCATTACAGTAATACAAGTTTCAGTTATTTCCCTTTAGTTTTCAGATTATTGTTATGCCTGGGTGCAATGTTTCATACTATATTTAGACTTGTAACTTCGCGAGTTTTTGACCAATTTTAATAATTTTTTCTTCTTATCCTTTTATTTAGGATACTTGATACAATCAATGACACGTGACGATGAATATGAAAGCTTTCATATCTGCATGGGACAGTAGCAGATCTAGTTCTTATTATTATTATTATTATTATTAAGCTTTCATATTACATATGAAAGCTTATTGTTTCTGTTAAAGTTATTATTATTATTATTTTTTTTTTTGTGTGTTTTCTGCAAATCGGATTTCTCAGAATCTATCCATAGGATCTTTCTGAAATTTTGACCTACCCCCCCAAAAATGGGGTGCGAACCTTGATTAAATATATTTTCGAAACGTTTTACGAATCCGAAATCACCGAATTTTACGAACGAAAAAAATGACAATGCATAGTCGTAACTTTGTTATTTTTTGACCGATTTTACTAATTCTTTTTTCTTTGAATACCTTTAAAAAAACCATTTTCATCTGCAGTTTCACATTTTCGAATTTCGAAAATTCGTCGCTGTGATTTCGAACCGGAAGATTAGACCAATTTGACAACTTCTTTAATAGTTGTACGATTTTCATGAAATTTAGTATCTAAGTAGATCCTACCGATGTGACTTCAAAAATATAATTAGAAATTTTCTAAATTATCTCCCCTTGACGAAATTAAGGATCAAAATTTTCAAAAAAATCATCGAAATATAGGTCAGAATGACCTGATTTTTTTTTTGGATACTAGATAAGTAATTACTGATTTGTACACAAAATATGGAGTTTGTCGATCGAACCGGAAGTGCCGCCATATTTAAAAGTGAAAAATCAATAAGGCTTTTTTGCTATTTTACTTACAGACTCGGGAGTTATATTTTCTGAATCCTTGTAGGAAGGCCTAAAAAATGTCGCGAATAGAATTTTGATTTCGGTCACGTGATGGTCACCATTTTGAATTGAAAATGAAAAATAGAAGCAATTTGAAGGGTC
This sequence comes from Patella caerulea, assembly GCA_036850965.1. Classification (NCBI taxonomy): domain Eukaryota; kingdom Metazoa; phylum Mollusca; class Gastropoda; family Patellidae; genus Patella; species Patella caerulea. The sequence continues at coordinate 37,693,009 of JAZGQO010000001.1, read as the reverse complement.
GGGACTTTGGAACACAATTACTCTCCTTCTAATTAAGCTAGAATGTTCAAACTTGGTGTAGACGTTCACTAGGTCAATGTTATGATTGAGTTCAAAGATGAGCATTTTCTGCTTAGGGTAAGCAGAGATAAACAAGCTAATTTGTTGATTCTTTAGGGCACGATAACTTCGGTTATAATGAAGGGAGGGCGGTGAAACTTTTGTCAATAGAGAGTCTAATAGCTAGCCTGTTGTGTGAAATCATTGTATTATTTTTTCTAAATATCAGGGATAGCCGAAAAAAAGAGATTGAAAACCCAAAAAGTCGTATTTTTACAATTTGGAGCATGTTTAGAGGTCTTTCTCGTAAAGTCAACATAATATTTTTTGGGAACTTCTTGTACAAAGAGTCTTATTGGTAGTCTTTTATATGAAACCATCGATCAACAGTCCAACATATCAGGAGTAGAAGAACAAAAGGATCGAACATTGAAAACGGCACCCTTTCATTGTTAAGCGAAACATGCAGTGTGGGTGACTACAATCTACACATTTAGTCATCGTATAGAGCTTATTCAACAGTATCGAATTCCAACTGCTTAGGGATATTTTACGTGCACTCCAATGTGTACACGGGACCTTGGTTTTTCGTCCCATCCGAATGACTAGACAGCTGTGCTTGTCAGGCCCTCCGTTCTGCCTCACTGACAAGGGGAACCACGCCGGGAAATCGAGATGAACTTTCTCCGTGCAGAACTTTCAATTCAGGCGAAAACGTTTATTGCATACGATTAAGCTGGTCAGTTGGAGCTTATTTTCAAAAGTTTTGTAATAATCGGTTGGTAATTAAAGTACCATGCACATTAAACTGTTAAAACAGAAAATTTCGCCCGGTTGAAATGTTTCTTGCTATAAGTCAGCAATTTTCTGAATTCAGGGAGGCTGAATGGCTGAATGGTTAGCATGTGCGCACTGTATCGTAACGTCTGTCATTGAGTCAACGGGCGTCGTTTCGATCTCCAGGTTGCACGTGACATGAAGTATGATGTCCAACCTTGTGGGTTTTCTCCGTGTTCTTCGGTTTCCTCCCAACGGCTAAAGACCTGTAAGCGCAGGGGGAGTTTTTAAATAAAATTAAAAAACATATGTTAGTCCCGAAATGACCTAGTTTGTGTCGAATGGACATTAGGCCGCATTTCTCTCTTTCTCTTTTATTTTTAAAGTTTTGTAATAATCGGTTGGTAATCAAAGGTAGTGTAAAAGTGATAAAACAGAAAATAATCGGTTGGTAATCAAAGGTACTGTAAAAGTCATAAAACAGAAAATTTCGCCCGGTTGTAATGTTTCTCACTTTAAAGTCAGCAATTTCCCGATTTTAAGTGGCAAACGTTTATTGCGAACGCTTAAGCTGGTCAGGGGGGAGCTTATTTTTAAAAGTTTTGTAATATTCGGTTGATAACTAAAGGTACCGTGCAAATTAAACTGTTACAATAGAAAATTTGGCCCGGTTGAAATGTTTCTCGCTGTAGGTCAGCAATTTGCCGATTTTAGGGAGGTTGCGTGGCTGAATGGTTAGCACGTGCGCTCTGTATCATAACGTCTGTCATTGAGTCAACTGCCGTTGTTTCGATTTTTTGGTTGTACGTGACAAGGAGTATGGTTGCCTGTCCAACCTCGTAGGCCGTAACCGCCGCTGCCCGGGTAAAATTTCCCTCATTGCACACATTATGGCATATGCCCGTCTTCATTAGCCCATTTTAGGAGCAGAACAGTCGGACGTTAAACCCCATTCAATTTCATTTCATTTTCTCTATGTTGCTTATTTATTATAGTGGATAAATATTTTTCTGGTTCTAGCAATTATTTAATTTCTGCATAGAAATCTTGCTTTGGCCAGTTTTTTTTATTGCAGAGTGCCATTCTTGTTTAAACAAACATGATCCTTTGTTTAAAACATGCTTAAGAAGTCGTCACGATTTCCTACTTATAACCAAACATATTGGAAATATTAGTCTGGCATTATTAAATCCTAATTTTATTGGTCTTATTTAAAATTAAACTTTCATTTAACTATGAACAACCCTTAACGTGTCTCTTTAAAACTATTAAGTACTCTAAAACAGTAGCTCAACCTTTTGACCTAAACTCATTAATTTACCATTTTGTTGTGAGCGACTTCTTATTCTTCCTATATGACATATTGCACGTGTCTGATTTCAAAGGGGGGTTGAGTGGCTGAATGGTAAGCACGCGCGCCTGTCATTGAGTAAACTAGCGTGTTTTCGAATGCCCGGTTGTACGTGACAAGGAGTAAGGTCGCCTGTCCAACCTGCCATTTTTAATTTTTTTTTCCCGCCATTTTCATTTCATTTTCTCATCCGTCTCATTACAGTAATACAAGTTTCAGTTATTTCCCTTTAGTTTTCAGATTATTGTTATGCCTGGGTGCAATGTTTCATACTATATTTAGACTTGTAACTTCGCGAGTTTTTGACCAATTTTAATAATTTTTTCTTCGTATCCTTTTATTTAGGTTACTTGATACAATCAATGACACGTGACGATGAATATGAAAGCTTTCATATCTGCATGGGACAGTAGCAGATCTAGTTATTATTATTATTATTATTCAGATTCCAATTTGAATAGATCTCAGCAACTACGTGTCGCATCGTTACGATTTCTTCGGTTTTACTGGGAAAGTGGGTGTGACTTAGAGGATAAAGCTATTTTGAACGTTCTGCGACAATGCGAAATGTCCGAAATCACCGAAGTTATCGTTTTTAAAAATATTGCAGTAATTTTAACAATAATCATTGGATTTTAACTTTCGATACATTTTGGCATAGCCTGAGACAGGGCACATAGCTACGCTACTTTCGATTTTTGATTTTCGGCAAATCTTCGAAGATATTAGGCGCCAAATTTCGAAAATTTAAAATTTTACAAAAAACTTTTTTATTTATGAATATTTTTTAGTCGTATTGTGCACAGAATTAAAGGGTCATCTGACTAGTGCAAAAATGTTAAAAAATTTTGTCTCAGTAATTTACCTTGGCCGCCATTGGCTAATTCAGTTTTTCAGTCCTAGATTAATTTTTTATTGTTCGATTTGTATAAAACAAAGTTCATATGCTTCGTTGTATCAATTGTCGTTTTTTTTATTACCGAAAGTGTTATCTGTCGGCACCGGAAGTGGCATAATTTTACCAAAAACTACAATTTTGACAGTTATTTACGATCTTCATAAACAAATATTATTTTTTTGAAAAATTATATGACTCAAAGAGTGTGCCCTTTCAAGGCGCAAAAAATGTAGGAAGCAGTTTTTTTAATTTCGATTTCATTTTCGAGCAAATTCGATTAAGAGGCTAAAAATGGTGTAAAATTGGCCTATTTACAACCTATTCAGGCTTTTCAGATTTTAAAATATTTCTTCGTAACTTTTATAAACTTGTAGCTATAATCCATACGAAGAAAATGTATGTTAAAATTCGTTTGTAATATAAGCAGTTGCCAAGAAATGGGCAGTTCTGCATAAGTCACTGTTTTCGTTATTTTGCCTGTAAAATAGTCAATTATTATTGGATTTTTATAAAAGTGACATCATTTGATTCAAAAAGCACGTAGCGTCATATCAAGTTGATTACAATTTAAAATTGACACCGGAAGTGACATCATTTGGTCAAAAAATGCATTTTACACTTTTTTAAATCAATGTTTTATTCAACCAAGAATAACTTAATATGTATTAATAATTTTAACTTTTGGTTTAAATTCACATATAAACAAAACTCATATGGTCATATAGATATCATAAAATGGTTTCTAACTTGTTCGGTTGCCGAGAAATAGACGGTTTTCTACAGGTCACTTTTGAAGGTTTCGGGGCCATAAAAGGGTCAATTATTATTCGATTTTCATAAACGTCACACCATGTTATACCTAATGCCATTTGGGATTTCATACAAGTAATTTAAGATTTTCATTATCACCGGAAGTAACGTCATTTTGGCAAAAACTGTATTTTTAGCCTCCAAAACAGATATTTTATTCAAATGAGTCTGTTTTGAAATCTTTTTCAAATTATGGTATTTGATGCCAATCAACAAATAGAATGAACCCATACGATCATACAGATACCACAAAATGGTTTCTAACTTGTACGGTTGCCGAGAAATAGCCGATTTTCTACAAGTCACTTTTCAAGTTTTTTGGTCTTTAAAAGTGGCAATTATTATTCGATTTAACGTTTTTATTTATAAATATTATTTAGTCGTGTTGTGCACAAAATTAAAGAGTCATCTGACTAGCGCAAAAATGTTAAAAAAATTTGTCTCAGTAATTTTCCTTGGCCGCCATTAGCTAATTCAGTTTTTCAGTCCTAGATTAATTTTTTATTGTTCGATTTGTATAAAACAAAGTTCATATGCTTCGTTGTCCCAATTGTTATTTTTTTTATTACCAAAAGTGTTATCTAGCAAATTGGATTAAGGGGTGAAAAAAGGCGTAAAATTGACCTATTTACAACCCATTCAGGCTTTTCAGATTTTAAAATTTTTTTACTTAACTTTTATAAACCTGTCACTATAATCCATACGAAGAGAATGTATGTTAAAATTAGTTTCTAATATAAGCAGTTGCCGAGAAATGGGCAGTTTTGCATAAGTCACTGTTTTCGTAATGTTGCCTGTAAAATAGTCAATTATTAATGGATATTCACAAAAGTGACATCATTTGATTCAAAAAGCAAGTGTGCGTCATATCATGTTGATTACTATTTAAAATTGACACCGGAAGTGACGTCATTTAGTCAAAAACTCAATTTTTAACTTTTAAAATCGATCTTTTTTTCAACCAAGAATTATGTCACATGTAATAATAAAATTAACTTTTGGTTTAAATTCACATATTAACAAAACTCATACGGTCAAATAGATATCATAAAATTGTTTCGAACTTGTTCGGTTGTCGAGATATAGGCGATTTTCTGAAAGTCACTTTTGAAGGTTTTTGGCCCATAAAAGTGTCAATTATTATTTGATTTTCATAAAATTTTCACCCTTTGAAGCCTAATGTCATAGACGATGTTATAAAACTAATTTAACGTTTTCATTATCACCGGAAGTAGCGTCATTTTGGCAAAAACTGTATTTTAAGCCTTCAAAACCGATATTTTATTCAAATGAGTCTGATTTGTAATGTTTATACAATTATGATATTTGATTCCAATCAACAAATAGATTAAACCCATACGGTCATATAAATACCAAAAAATGGTTTCTAACTTGTACGGTTGCCGAGAAATAGACGATTTTCTACACGTCACTTTTCAAGGTTTTTGGTCTATAAAAGTGGAAATTATTATTCGATTTACATAAAATTTTCACCATATGATGCCTTATGCCATTTCTGATTTCATAAGACTAAGGGAACATTTACATTATCACCGGAAGTACTGTTATTTTGTCAGGATCAATTACATGTAACAAATGTATAAAATAAAATTGCTGGATTTGTTTGATTCTGTTTCCATTTTATTTGATGTGTGCTATGCTTATGTGGAAACCTGTATATTGGTTTCATTGGTACCGGAAAGGACATATGTTCAAGGGTAACGTAGCACCAAAAGTGACACAAGTTCAAGTTCAAAGGTAACATGGCAAAAGTGAAACCCGTCATTCCTGCATGCAGGTCTAGTTTCAAGATGTTGTTACAAATATTTTTGCAAAATTTTAAATTGTTTTGATTTGTGTTTTCAGAAGAGGTTCCAGAATATTTGATTTTACAACATCTCATAGATGACGGTAAATAGATTATTATTATTATTATTATATTATACCCATTTATTTTTTACCTTGGATAAGGGACAGTTGTTTTACGTTTTTCATTGATTAAAAATGCAGATCAGTGAGATCCTCATTTTAATTTTGTGTGCATTCCCACAGAGCTTCAAATTCAAACTTCATCCTTTGAGTTTGAGTTGATATAGCATCCACCCTATAATGTCCATGGTCACAGCTTTATCTATATGTAACGGGGCCGTATCTACAGGGGGCCCCCCGCTCAGAAATTGCTAACAATCATTAAAGTATACACAGTTCCTTATATGAACCTAAAAATACAATTTCAATATTGTTTTAATACTTATTTTAAAATGCTTATTAGATGCCTAGGTAACTACATAGCATGATGTCTCCCCCCCACTTAATGGTGTCTAGATGCGGGGGCCAGCTATGTAATATGCTGACATGGATTATAAGTAAGCTTATTATGTGTGTCCAAATATTTTATAGAGCGCATTAATTTCATATCCCACCCACCAGCATAAACAACCATGAAAGCAAAATTTTTTTGAACAATTTAGAAGAGTTAAATGGAGTTATTTCCCCTTAACTAATCTACCTTCTTTTCAGACAACCAGTATGTTTTACAATGAGTAAATCTAGAAAATATAAATTCAAACTAAGTTTGTGCTGTTAGTAATACCAGAAACTTTTGCACAGATTCTGTCATTTAAAAATAGGTTATTAATGCTGAAACACTATGCAATCATGTGAAATTCCCACTTTAAAGTTAAAGGACTGCTCTGACGACTTAGCTAGTGTGAGCGTATGTTTTGTTGTCTGGGTAACCAAAGTTCAACTTTTATTTTTACAGCTGGTGCAAGTCATACAAGTATACAAGAAATAAAGAAAGATGTCCTAGAACCGGGAACTAGTGATACAGATGGAAATACAGAAGCGGACCCGGTGAAACACACAGACAGTCCGAAGGTTAATCAGACAGACAAGCCTCCTGTTCCTGGTCAAGCACAACCACAAGTACAACATCCGGGTGACGGAAATGCTGGACTCGGTAGTACTGGAACACCAACTAGTGGAGTTCTATTTATAGGTCAGTATTGTCCAAATTTATGAATTTGAAATTCCTTTATGATAGATTTTTAAAAATTGAAAAATTACAAGATATGACAAATTGAACTAGAATATAGTATTATTAGTATTAAGTATTAATGATGATAGGTAATGCTTGTTAAATATGTATAATTGATGTTTTTCAGTTATTGTTGCTGCATGTAGTGTAGCAGGTTTAGTAGGGTTAATAATGGCAGGTGTCTGTTGGTTCAAGTAAGTACAAAATATAAATATATTTAATTGTCCCCCGCTTTTCGAAGACAACTTTGGTTCTAATTGTTTGAGAGAGGTGAAATTCAGTGTGTAGAGTCATTATATCAATACATGTACCTTGACTAAGTTCGATGATGAGAATTTTCTGCTTAGGCCTAGTATAAGCAATGTGATTGGTCAGGACTACAGAACATAACAACTCTGATTTTAATTTCGGTAGAATGTTTAAACTTTGTAGATTTTCATTAGCTGAATGTCTTGACTGAATTCAGCTTTGGAAAATGATAACATTTATTCTAAACTTTAGGTTTCACTATCATTACCAGGTACTTTAAACCCCCAGTGTTGGCTAATGTCTGTCATCAAGAGGTTCCCCTGTATATTTTCTAACATGGAACAATCACATATGTAAAACATTAAAAAAAAAATCTGATGATGAAGGAGCCTATAATGTCAGATATTAAGTGTAAGTGTTGGCTAATGTCTATCATCAAGAGGTTCCCCCGGTATATTTTCTAACATGGAACATTCACATATTATGTATGTATATGTAAAACATTAAAAAAAATCTGATGATGAGGGAGCCTATAGTGTAAGATATTAAGCATTTGTTCGGCTGATATTCATTTTAAAATAGTACCCTTGAGTTTAAATGGCTAATGAGCAAGCACCATACTTACCTAGCCACATCATAATTTGAAGAGTTATGATGTGAGTGAGTGTAAACTAAGATGTTATTTCTATGATAGGTGGTAATGATGATTTGTTTGGAAATCAGTGAAGACCATATATACCTTATCATTCATAATGATGGTGGCCTTTAAAAGATATTCACTGAACTGAAATGAATTAATAATTTAATCTGCAATTTTAAAGATGCAAGTACCATAATCTTAATATCTGTCATCCAAAAATTAAATTATGGAACTAGTAATTATTTATGTACATGTATGTTGGTCTAGAGAAGGGCATCATTTTAATTGTGTATAACTTATACACAATTAAAATGATGCCCTTCTCTAGACCAACATACATCTGATTGGCTAACATGGTGGGTCATTTGCTTGTACATAGTATGTCATTTCCTGCGTAACCCTCCCAATTATCTACTACATACAAGCAGATCTAAAGTAAATTTTCCACAAGAATAAATTTAATTAGTATAATTTAATTGAAATGACAATCACTACTTGTGTATTATGAGATTAGTCATCTGTTTCAGTTCAGTCCACATCCATTGAAATCACATATATAATGACATCAAATATTCAGATAGTTCTTACAATAGATTGACAGAAGATGATTATTGTATAGGTATTACTTTTGCTGCATTGCATAGGTCTACATGTATTTGTAAATTATTCGATTCCTACATTGAAATTTCTATGGATGTTTAAAAATCAGTTACTTGGAGTTGTCTTTTGGATTTGGAAGAATACGATAGAATCAAATACAAATACAGATTTAGGTCTGGTTAACTTTCACTTTCTTTCAAATACGCTTCTGATTCACAAGACTTAACTGTCTGTTTAGTTTTCAATCTTAAACTTTATAAAGCCTGTTTTATTTCAAATTTGGCTTGTTTGAATTTTTTTTATTATCAGACTTAAAAAGTCTAAAATGGTTTTTCAAATTTTTGATGAAAAGATTAATAAGTCAAATTTGTTTCAAATTTAGCTTCTTACATAATCTTAGTTTAAATTCTGGATTTGTGATGACTGTGACTTGTGATCAGCATTGATGTTAATTACTGAAATCTTAATTGTCTTAGATTCGGTCGAATCAGGGATGTGATTGTGCTTTAAAGGGATATAAGCAGATATTTAAATAAAGGATGTTACCCTGTAATTTGAAAGGTAGATTTGTTTTATAAGTGAAGAACTGTACAACATGTCGTGTCATCAACAGTAATTAGATGTCAAAATATAGAATGAAACCGAGACCCCATCTTCTGTTGCTATGAAAATGAAGGAATGTACATCGGATAACTGGGTATCGTGGTATTCAAGAACATTTGATTTTCTCATTTGAAACAAAATTTGTAAAAAAAAAGTTGGAAGAATTTAATGAAATGACAAATGAAAAAGGACCAAAGTTACAGAATACATTATTACCTAGAAGTTAGCACATTAATTATTGACATGTGTGAATTTTGTTGTTTAAACAAAAGATAGATAAAAAGAAAGATAGGGAATTGATGAGACTGAATACATTTTGGGATTTCAAATGTAGTTATCTTAATCTATAATTATTTATACAGGAATTCAAACACGGAAATGTCCAGATTGTATGAGGAAAATTAATTGAGACAATAATTTAAGCTTATGTTACATAAGAGGAATATATATGGTATCAAGGAAGTTACTCTGTGATGTAATTTTTTGGATTGGCGTCATAAAATTAGCGCGAGGTTTATTTATAAAGAAACTGAGGATTTATGATTAATCCACCAAGTTGATTTGTAAAGACTCTGTTGATTGGATTGAGTGATAGAGTGAAAGATTATGTAATTACTATACAGCATGGGAAACAGGTAAATAAAACCATCATGGAGAATGGGTGTTGGATGTGTCACAACTTTGCAACTTGACAAAGTGTTTTCTCTATTATTAAATACTCACGTGGTCCTCTATAGCTCTATACATTTATTATCATTATGAAATTTTGATAGTAGACAAATATTCCCATTCAAGTAGGATAGCTTAAAACCAGTTTTAAAAAGGATTTTATTGGTATTCCAGAACTAAAGAGTTAGTCTACTTTTATTGATTCTATGTATTTTCTTAGCAGGAAAGAATGTATAATAATGAAATTTGATAAATATAATGCAGGCACTGGAGTTTTCACAAGAGTCATATTTATTTTATGATAGATGCCCACCATTTAGAGTCAACAATGGTATGACAGCTGGTATGAAATGATGTGGTATTAATTAATTCCAAACCTATAATTAGTTCATTTACATTTAAATACAGTGATAATCGTTATTGATAACTATATATACAGTACATGAAAATCTAGGCCACAAGGATAATAATATTTGTTTATCATAATTAGTTATCCATGCAATGAATTTAATTTGACTAATTTATCAGAAAATGCTGTCCGGTATACAAACAGACATTTTGATTAATGCGATGTCAGATAATTAATGTAATACAAGATAAAAAATAAAACATTTGGCTTCAATTCGATTGAGGTTGAGTTTGAGTCCATTTTGTATATTTTAATATATAAACTGGGATCAAATTGTTTTAGATGCAGTAAAATTCTATTCTATAATAACCATCTATTTATTCTATTTGTAGCAGTTCTGTTAATGAACAAAAACAGTGATTGTTTCACAAATTTCAAAATCTTTGATGCACAGCGATATATTATTTGTATTGGCCTTCTGGTCATCTGTTTATACCTTAATGAATAATAATCATATACCCTAAATATAAGCCATCTGTTAAATAACTGTTACTGTTGTTTACACCTAAAAATTGGCCTATATAATCTGTTTATACCCCAAGAGATGTTATTATGCTGCTAGTGAGTTATAGTTGTCATAACTTCTTTGTCATCATTCACTCTTGTTGACTCCTTAAATAACTATGGCTGTTTATTTCGAATCTTTACGAAAAAATAGAGGAAAATTTATTAAAAATTTAACAGATATCCGCATGTGGTAAGAACTATTTCTTAAAAATCTTGTATGTTAGTTAGATAATAGTGAATTAAATCATTTTGTTTCTAGTAAGAAATAATAGATTGTTCAATTTTTGTTTTTGGAAGTACACATAACAATTAACATATCAAGGCTTGTTATCTCCCAGTTTGGTTTGAATCAGATTGAAGCAGGCCCATAAATTAAATTTAAAAAATATGAAGATTGCAGTTTGTTTGTTTACCAAGGGAGCAGTTTATATCAGTGGAATTTATAAAGTTCATGTATCTTTGAAAATGTTAAAAGGAATTGAACCATTTTTGGACTGATATTCGTATTATAAGAGATTCACAAGTGCTTACTATATATAGTAGGTCTACTAGTAGTCACTCTAATCAGGCTTAGGAGTCAACATGAAAAATAATGTCATACATATAATTAAGGAAAATCGAAGCTCTGGATTTATACACCTCTATGGGTATAAAGGAAAAATCTCCAAGATAAATGCAAGGACAATACAAACAGTCTAGCAGAAAAGCTACAGTTAGATACTTATTCTTAGCAAAGATATAGCCTGTTTTGGATACATGCATGTAATATAAATAAACGAATGAGGGAATTCTTAAGATATTAACTTTTTAAAAGTGAATAATTGTGCCTTATTAATAGTTATTCAAAATAAAACACCTTGCTAATAAAACAAGTTATAATTGATAGTATTTAGTTTTAGAAATAATTACAAACATTAACTTAGGTTTTTTGGGACTTCAAATGGGTGAAATTAAAACCGCCTCTCTGTAGCCTGTCACATTGTGTAATCTACATGTTTAGGTATATTGATGGGTGTCATGTATTGACATTTAGACATTAATACTCAGCTGTCTGATGTATAGGCCTATACCCCCTACAGTGAAATATACATAGTAACTGACATATTATAATATATTGTCCACAGCATCTAGCCACTGAAAACCCTTAAATATTTGAGAATGTGCATTTATTTGAATTGAGGGTCAGAAAGGGGTCAGTTGGTTTAAGCGAAATATACTTGTTAGAGAGAGTCTTCTCTGGGTTATTCAACCATCAAATTGTGTTGTCAGCTTGTTTGTAAGAATTTGATCTACCATGATGGAATCAAATAGATCCACCTATATACATAATTATATCAATGCTTGGTAGGTACTTGCTTTTGTCCTGGTTTGACCTTTTTTGCTCTTTTGTTTATGAAAAATTGGAAGTAGGCCTACTCAAGCTCTGAATCTGATTAAGCATAAACTGTCATTATAATAATGAATATTTTCTTGAAGATTTATGACTTAGACTTGAAAAAGAAGATAAAACTGTCTTCATTGGAGAAGATAATTGGATTTATTTAAAGGATGATGAATGAGCTATACTCCCAGCCTGGTTTCGAAGCGTGGAGGGGGATCTTGTGGTTTTACACATGCACGTAAAATCACAAGGTCTGTCACTGAGTCAAGTGACACAGTTTCGATTCCCCTTGTGCGTTTTATCTGGGTCCTTTGGTTTCCTCCTGCAGCTAAACCCAGCAAATAATAATGTATTTATAGAGCAACTGACATTCGATGCAACATACTGAACAAGATTTATCATTCAATTAAGATCAAATTAATTATTTTGTATAAAATTCAAAGTTGAAGTCTTATGAAATTTTTGGTGAATTAAAGTATATGACAAAAACATGATAAGTGCTGCTATTAACAAATATTTTGGTCCATTTAAATCAATCATTTGTAGAGTTATGTTCATTTGAAGCTCACATTGGTTTCTATTTATTTTACTATTTAGACCTTTAAAATAGTAAAGTAATAATTCTATCTTTTATGTACAGGTTTTTATAAATCAAGTGCACTTAATTAACAACTTTATTTACATTAAAATGGCATATTATATTGTGACTACTACCATGGTATATGTAAACACCATGTTTTTTGTGCAATTGACAATACTATTTATTATGTTATTTACAAATTATGAAATTTTTATACTTAATATTACACCAAACTGGAGGAAATGGGGTGGGGTGATGTCGGGGATAGGAATGCGGATATATTATTATTCAATGAAATATTTGTAATTTGAATAACTTGGAAATGAAACTATGGAACATAAATACAGTAATTTGTATGATCTAAGATGTAGATAGATTTGCAATTAATCTGATTTCCCGTAATTGGGACTTTAATAACTGCAATAAATATGTCACTTATTTAATATTTTGTTTAATTTTCCAGTAAAAAGAGTTTACTTAAATCAAAACATTACAACCACTTGATTTTTACATTTTGTTTTGAAAGTATCAAATATCAAAAGATTGATGACTGAATCAGCCCTCTGTCCACAAACTTTCATTCCAGTTCTCAAGTTTTGCTACAAATTTATGCTCTTGTTCAAGTCTTGCTATACATGTACTGTACTCGTGCTCTTGTATGCTACAAACATTATCGAATAAGCAATTTGATATTTCAATGCTTTGGAACATGATAACTTTGATTCTAAATAAGTGCGAGAGATGAAACTAGGGATATTTTTTCATTACATCTATAGCATGATTAAATTTGATAATGAGCATATTTTGCTCAGGTGGAGAAGAATGATAAACAATTTTATTGGTTCAAGTCTTAGAAAAAGGTAAATGTGGCAGTAATTAATAAGTGTCACTGGGGACACCAGTGTGTTATTTATGAATTTTATCATTCTAAGTATGATTATGATAATTTCATTATTGGCTGAGATCATTAAGGTTCAGGGTTTAATATACTATTACTATAAACAATAAGCTGAATGTCTCTGTATTTTCAGGTTGAATCGAAACGCAAAAGCTAGCAGTGATGTAGAATATCCAGCTTACGGTGTAACTGGACCAAACAAAGATCGTGTTCCATCTCCTGGAGATCGCAAATTAGCTCAGAGTGCTCAGATGTACCATTATCAACATCAGAAACAACAAATGATTGCCATGGAAAAGTGAGCTTTTCGTCTTATATTCCATAATATCTATTTATTTTTTTATCATAAGGATTCCCTAATTGGATTTAAAAATTACAAAAAACCTTGATATACACAGGGGGCATTTTCTTTTGGCTCAACGATTTCTGCAAACCATTTAGTTATGTATCAATGTCTTCATACAAGGCTAAGGAAGATTTGAATGTTTGTTATAATGGAATATTGAATGTGAATGCTAACTTATTTAATGGATGAATGTTATTTTTGTAGGGCAAATGGTGAAATGAAACACGATGCTTCTGAAGATGAGTCAGAAGAAGAGAATGAAGAAGGAGATTACACAGTTTATGAATGTCCTGGACTCGCCCCAGTAAGTCACATCTAATATCTAAATAATAGACATAAGAAATTGATTTAGCAAAATTTGATGGCAGGACACCCTGTTTTAAATTAATCAAGCCCTGTATCTATGTTAGGATATAGTTTAAAATCGACTAAGATGGAAAAGAAATCGAAGTAAAATTGAATGATTTTTGGATAATGTTAAATAAAACATTAGCATGTTGTTAACATTAGTAATGTGTAAGACATAAGCATTAATCACTTACATTACATTACTAAAGATTTTGGTGTGTCAATTATTCTTCTACCTGACTAGTTATTTCTATCCATATATTGATAGTCACACTAGGCTCGGCTAGGAAAAATGAGCTTAATGTCCACTTGTCCCAATCAGTGAGGTTGTCAGTCCTTTCAAGTACTGCCATTGATAGTCCGAATTTAGAATCTACACTTTTATTAATAATTGTGAGTGTGATTAGATGCGTAATCTTCAATTGTACAGATAATGGCTTTTATTTTAATTAATATTCCATATACTTAAACTAACAGTTATTTTCTTACAACTAACCTTAAAGTTTTATTCTGTATTTATTTTTACTTTCAGACTGGAGAAATGGAGGTGAAAAATCCATTGTTCAGTGAGGACACACCCGTTGCCCCAGGACCAGACGATCATAAAGATCAAGATTAATAACATGTACGATCTCCTCTAATCTATGTTTCTAGTCAATCTTGTCATATTTTAACGTTTCCCTTGTCTAGTGCTAGTGTGTTGTCTCCCTTTACTGTGATTTTAACATACATATAAAAAGTAATATATTATAAAAATAAAAAAAATCTTGAAAAAAAAATATTGTGTAACTATTAACAATTGCTGCTTTATATAGCAGAATTTAATAACTGGAACTTATCACCTTGATTCTCTTTGATATTTAAATGAGATATCAGAAAAATATATTTATTTTAGGGACCTTACAAAATAGACATTAAATAAATAATTTTGCAAACAGTAAACAATATATTATTTCTGATTCTTATTCTGAGTATCACGTGTAGTTTTCAAAAAAGTAATATGTGGAGGTTCGAAATTGATATTAAATTAAATTGATATTTCAGCTCTATATTATTTCTGATTTTTATACTGAACATGGAAGAGTAATTTGTGGAGGTTCAAAATTGATATTAAAATAAATTATAGATAATAAAATCTTATTTTTAAAAGAAAAGATGTAAATGATATTTATTGAATATATTTTGATTAAATTATACATAATATTAAAGAAATATAACAATGCAAAAACGCAAACCACCATTGCTTTGTATATAAGTTATTGTTTGATTAATTAGCTAGGTTCTTGATCATTTAGAATCTTAGGAAAACAAATCTAAGCACATCTCTGTTACTGCATGTTAGGACTATGATCACCTGTTTGGTTGGTAAGGCAAATAAATCTTTGTGTTTCTTATTCCAGACTGTTTTTGTTATCCGTACAAACATGTAAATAAATACATATTCCTATAAATGTGTAGTTAAATTTTTCAATTTGGTTTCTCAATTTAGAAATAGATAAAACAGACATTAATGAATGTCCCTTCTTTTATGTGAATTCATTACCCTTTAACGCGTGTACATACATAAATCTTTTTCACAAATCTATTTTCTGCAGGAATAAGAAACACAATAGTTTTTTTGACTAATCACTTTTGCTCCCGGTTGTTTAAATTGCTCAAGCTAATTCATCCATTTCAAAATTATTGAGTGAATAAATTCTTATTTGCTGAAATTCATATTTTGACACTGACAAAATGCAATATAGATTAATAGAATTTAATGCCAAAATATATTCTCAGATGTTTACCTCTTAAAGACTATGCTGCAGCTTTGTTTGAATACTGTTCTTTCTCCACTTTGTTAAATTTTAATTATTTGTAAGTAATATATAAAGGGTTTTATTATGTAAAGTTTTTGTTGAATATAATAGATATATGTTTTATGGTTAAGTAATAATAATTATAATAAGTTGTTATATCAGGGCTTGAGTTCATAATATTTTGTTCATAATATACAGTGTGTCCCGATAAATTTGAATAGTAAATATATGTACGCTGTCTCTCCTGAATATTTTACAGTAAATATTGTGATTTAATTCGTATTTAATCAGCATAAATCCAATCAATTTGTGAACATAGTAGGGATTGTATTACTTGAATGTACCCCGATACGAGATAGTGCATGGGTTTCTCTCAACATTTACTATCATATTATAATAATAATGTTTCTTAATATTGTACAATTCTCATGCTCAAACTAATTAATAATTAACTAAACTAAAATATTAATCAACAAGAAGGTATCAGGTATATTTATTTAAATATCAGTGGGATGAATTATGGATTAACTGTGTTCATATATTATTTAGATTATTAATTGGATCTCCTTTATGGTTGTTTTTACAATAACCAGAATAAAAGATGAGTGTTCATATCAATCTGTTGAAGCATAATTATTTCCTCTAATATTCAACTTTTCAACAGGAGATAAGTTTGTTTACATATTCTAAACACTTGTTAACTTCATATTAAATGTCTTTGAAGAGGAGAGTCTGTCTTGGAAGTTATGTCTTCTAATCATGAAAACTAGTAATCATTTTTATCCTAAATCGATTACTATCAAATGTTTCTTTGATAATGTTGAAAGAATTCCTTAAATGATAAACATTTCTCTGAAACAGACATCCTGAAAAATTGACATAAATTATTGAAAAATGATGACATGACTTTAGAGGTTGAAACTAGTTAAAGAAAAAGTTAATCAAAAATTGAATTTTGTTTTTTTTTCTTGTTGCTATTAATCAATTGATGATATTCAGGGATCATTTCAAAAATATATTAGTGATTTATGATATAATTTTTCTTGAAAATTTTCTCTGAATTATTTAAGGACTTAAAACATCTTTGCATTTGCATCAAATCACAGATTTTGGTTCAGAGCCATTAAAAAAAGACAGTATCTTTGATATCAGTTCAATCCTAGATTTCAAAGTCATTTCTTGGAATAAAAATCTAACTTTTAAAACTCCCTGAATATTGTTAAATTGATTATTAGATTTCCGTATAAAGTTTATTTTCTTAATTAATTACCAAACCAACTTGGCTGTGAAAGTTATGTTTGCTAGAAGCCACAAATCTCCACCTGTTTTCGCTATGAACTTGCTTTATTTGTGATATATGGATAAGAAAAAAGAATAATTTTATTCTGACAGGATTATTTTATGTGTAATTACCCTGTTAATGTATTTTAATTTGATTTTAACGTGCAATAATGAACGGACCATGCCAAGTTTAAGGTATGATGGAAATAAATGTATATAGTTATATATATGTATAGTATTACCTGTTGGATAAATTATACAATTCTAACTTGTTTTAAGCTTGAATCTGTTGTATGATAAATTCCATTCAGTCTTTGTTTTAAAACATTTACTCAATGAATTCCCCAAAATTATCATTTATAAATAAAAAAAAATTATAATTATCTCTTGCTTTTTAATTCCAAGCTTTATTCTTTTGTATGATAATTCCAAAGTTGCCCAGTTATGAAATTGGACATACGATAACTGGATTGCATATTGAAAAAAAATGGTTCCAGATAATTGCAAGTGCAGTTTTCCTGTTAATTATCCAATGGGTAATATACTATATGACCTATGAAAGGTTGTTGTTAAAGATGTAATGGGTTGTCATGGGAACAGTTTTATTTTCTTAAAAATATTAAATTTGAAAATTTTGAAACAGTTAACGATCACATTCCTTAAGTAAAAACGTATTATTTAAATTTTTTTGATGTTTCCATATTAATCATTCCATATTTTATTATTAATTATTGTTTGGCTGAAATCACCATGGTTACTGGTTACCAATAGTTACTGTTGTCATAGTTATTATATATAATATATATAGGTATATATAGTACTTAATCATGTAGTTAAATCTGGTTGTGTGTTTATAAGTTTTGTTTCATATTGCTAGCTTTACCTTTCAATATTTTTTGTCAAATGTTAATATTTTCTCTCCATTGGGATTAGGGGGTGAAGGAGATCAAACCTATTACACTATCTTAGCTGTTAGAAAAGGTCTGTTTTTCCATAATTTTTACTTTTACATTTTAAGTACATTGTAACTTAAAGAATTGGATATCATCTTTAAAAAAATTAGAAAAAAATAATAAATGAACTCTTTTGCTCAGATAATCTATCAAACCTTTTGAATTTAATATTTAGACAGGAAAAAAATAATTATCTGTTATCCCTATTGTCATGTTTTTTTTTTTTATTTGTTTTGCATATTCTCAGCGAGTTAAAAAGGTCACAAATTGAACTTTGACATACTACAAGGTTTTGGGTTGTAATGTATAGTTAATAAGCTTGTGATATGGCTAATTGTTATTACGATATTATAAGAATCATGATTTTTGGTGGAAGTTACTTTATAACTATGGCGGAATGATTATGTGGGTGTTCATGTGATGGTTTACTGCATTTGAAAATAAATTTCAGGAGTAGAAATGAAATATATGATAAAATATCCCCTTTTGATAAATGGAATTTTCCTTGATTCGACAAGGAAATGGAATAGTTCATTTGTCAATAAAGAGATGTTTTATATTTTATTTCTACACCTGTCTTTATTATTATTATTATTTATAATTAGAAAAATAGAAGTTGTGTATCACTGCCTAATGAAAACGTGACATTATTTGAATCTCTGTTGTAATATTATTTGAATCTTATTTTGATCTCTCTGTGTTTTCTGTGGCAATCTGAAATAAAACTTTATCCCCAAATATTTATTTTGTTATTAAATTTCAGTAGCTTCAGGAGAATGGTTTTAGGAATCAGAATTGTAACTAGATATTCACTTGTCAGAGGTGGTACTTGACCCTGAAGTGACTTCATTCAGACATTTTGTTAGTGCAAGAAAAAGCATCTTCACATCACTGGTCACTCACTACTACCCTTGATACTGCTACAACTAAGAATTTGACATTTTAGCACACAATCTTAATGAAATTGGGTTTAACGTTCTACACCGATTTGGCAAATGAAGACAGGCATACACTATACCATGTGTTATAAAGGATATTATGCACAACAGCCTTCTCTTATTTGGAATTTCAACTGCCAAGGGTTCTTTTACATGCATGTCTTTTTGTCCCATCCGAACAACTATATTGTATATTTTGTCGCTTTGCGGAACCTCCATCCTGCAGCACTGGCAAAGGGGAACCATGCCGGAAAATTAACATGAATTTTTTACGGCCAACACTCAGACTTCTAGGTTAGAGAGCCAAGGCCAACCTCAAAGGCCCAACGTGGCATCCATCAGTCTTAAATATGTCTGCATGTGTGGAAACAGATATTGCAGGTCTTCGTTTAGGCCTGAAATGTTTTCTTTAATTATTTAGGCCAGTTTGCCGTTGATATGGATCAAAGGCAAAGGTGTGGAAAGGAGAAGAAAACACGAATGATATCATTGAGAATAAGGAGTCTGCAATCGACAGGAGGGAGTGATTTCTGAAACCAGTTCCGCAAAGAGCCTTGAGCTGCCTAGGGTCCATCAGAACCTTGATCTGCCCCTGCCTAGATATACCATATGTTTATACTATTTGTGTGAGAGAGGTGGCCATGTTGTCCGGCATTAGGTGAAACGGTGATATATTCAAACGATTTTTTAAATCCTCTTGAGGAACCAAAAGCTAAAAACAAGACTTTTCGTACAATCAAGGGCTACAATTCACAAAATTGCGATCCAATATCGCAAGGAACCAAAATTTGGGGCTATAAACACATATTTCATGTTTTTATACACCCACATTTTCAAATTGGATAAAAATTGTGACCTCTTGAGGAACCAAAAGCTAAAAACAAGACTTTTCGTACAATCAAGGGCTACAATTCACAAAATTGCGATCCAATATTGCAAGGAACCAAAATTTGGGGCTATACACACATATTTCATGTTTTTATACACCAACATTTTCAAATGGACGTATATTGTCATCGTTCCTGTCCGTCTGTGTTCACAATTTGTTTGTGAACGGTCACAATTCTTATCCGATTTTGATGAAATAAAGGTTTATCTCCAAAAGATCTCTTTTCCTTTGATATTGGCATGTATTGCATCCAAATTTCATTGATATACCGTGGATAAACACATATTTTATGTTTTTTGTACGCCCACATTTCCATGTGGACATATATTGTTGTCGCCCCTGTCCGTCACAATTCTTATCTGATTTTGACGAAACTTGAAATATAGGTTTATCTCCAAAAAATCTTGATTCCTTTCGATATTGGCTTGTGTTGGATCAAAATTTCTTGGATATACACCATATATTTACACTATTTGCGAACAAGGAAGGCCTTTTGTCCAGCAGTTTTAGTTCACGAAATTCGAACTCAACCAGCATTATGGTGTAACCAACTGTAACCATGATATATTCAAACGGGGATAAAAATTGTTACCTCTAGAGGGACCACACCCTAAAACGTGATTTTTTTGTCAAATTAAGGACCACAGTCAGGAAGTTACGATTGGATATGCGCAAATATCAAAAGAAACCAAGATCTTGGGTTATAAACATGTATTTCAAGTTTCATCAAAATCAGATGAAAATTGTGACCGCAAAAAAACGTGATTTTTCGAACCATCAGGAGCCATAATCCAATATGTTTCACCGAGTGACAGAGGCGACAACATTATACGTCCACGTGAAACTGTGGGCGTATAAAAATGGGTATTGCTTGAAAAACATAGTAATTTAAAAACAATTCAACAATAATCCATTTATTTTACTTATTTTAAATTTGAAGTAAAGATAAATAATAATAAAAACAATATTTATTTATATACACACACTAGATTACATATTTTATATGTTAATCAAACTTACCTGTAAACCATCTGCTTTGTAAAATCACTAATTACATTCTTAATAATTATACATGAAATTATTACAAAGCAGCAAATGTCATCTGATCAGAGAGAGATATTTATAAACTGCAGTTTGAACTAGTACAGCATAACCTAATTGTGGAGTGTTATGTCACTGCTATTCTTATGTCACTAATATTTTCCACATGCTGTCCCAGAAGTTATTGGCACCATTTTTATATTGACAGTGCAACAAACTTAGGCAACTGTTATTTGGTCTTTTGCTTTATTTCCTAACTTCACTTTAGAAACTGTTAAGTATAGATTCACTGATGTTGAAAAATTTATAACATAAGGGTTAAGATATTCTGGGATTTGAGGTCTTCGTATTTTTTCACATCCTGCATTTTGCAACAATTTCATGTGAATGCATTTTTTGTAATCATATTTTCTACCAGGGCACCAGAACAGAAAAATATTAAGTTAACAATATGAAAAGTCGGTTTACATAGAATATCTTCCAACTTCAAATATTAAAAGAAATCATGTTCAGTTAAAAATTCCTATATCCATTCTTGATTAATAAACAAAATATATTTGGAATTTTCACATGCATATTCTAGTTGACATTATTAACATATTCAAATATTTGAAGAAATGATGTTCAATAAAAAATTCTTAGATATATATGTATTCTTGCCCAATAAAAAAAATTATTTGGTATTTTCACATGCATATTAGTGTTAATATTATTAACATAAACATTTGTTGCTGCAAGGAACAATATTATATGGGTCTGAATTAAAGATACATTAGTTAAGAGTTGGCCATTCTTGTTATAATAGTTTGAAAATAGATAAATGAATAATTTGAAAATTTCATGCAAATTACTCTATTGTGAGCGAAGATTTAAGCCTTAGAAGGTTTGAAAAGACATGTCCTGGTTGTTCGAAGCTAAGCCTTGCTCGTCCATTTTTAAATTAATCAAGATATGGTTGAACTCATTCTAATCTATTTCAAATTGGACCAATCCTATGCCAGTGAGAGTTGATTATGGCTTGCATCAGTTAATTAATGTTTAATTAATAATTCAGATAACATTCCAGGCCTAAAGACAGACCTACAATAGGCAGATTTAGCTTTTGCTATGTTTTATTGATTTATTTGAACAAACTAACTTTTAAACCCGATATTCCACATAAACAGCAGGATAAATATAGCCTCTCACACTTTACACAATAAAAGGTACCAAATACCATTTTGTTGTACAATTTATCAATATTATTTTATCCATATAGCCATCTAAACTTCATTTATCAAAAATAACTGTGGGGTCAAGATAACATATAATCTGCACTTTTTCGTTTATCATCTAAAAACCATCTATCAGCCGTTTATTTCTGATCAATTTTAATAAGGATAATGTTTCTTCACTTTCTTCTGATTTTAGTCTGTAAATTCTAAGGTAAATAAAGGTCTTTCAACCAAAGGTGAAAAGATGACATGAACTATGACTTGTTGCTGCAATTACGAAGTATAAATTTCCCAAAATTCTATTAACTACATTTGCAATCACTACACTCTACAACTTTCAAACAAAACTATACAACTGCATAGCATTCATTTATAATCTTATTAAAATAGAGACCTAATAACATCAGCATATTGAATCCTCAAACATTATATGAAAGGGAAATAAATGCAACCCAAGAACTGTATGCAAATCACTAGCACTCAACAAATGGGATTGAGTAAAGATAAAATAATTTCTAAACATTGGAGTAGCTATTCATTTTATCAATTTAAAACTAATAATTAATGGGATTTTTTAAATGGCAATTTTTGGAAATGTTGGGATGTGCTATATTTACAAGAGAGAATAACATGCTTATAACAAATGTAGATAATAGATTTAATATATTACACTGTTAAAAGCTATTTCTATTGCGTAGTCATACTATGTGTAATTACAGGAATAAACTGAGTACTTGAAAATACCCTAAAATATTTACAGCTATATCTTCTTTACAATCAGATGCCAAACCACTGATTGAAACCAGGGATATCTAACAAGCTCTGAATTGGAAACCTGATTTCATCACATACTAACACCAAACATTACACAAAACTTGTGCATTTTCTTCTTACTGTAAATCTATAATTTTATTTTTCTAAATAATAAAAAATGTTATACTTTTTGTTAAAATATGAGTTACCCGATATTATCCAATTAATCTCAAGGAAACACATTTTTAAATAATCGTACATATAACTCTTCTAGTGGAAAAGTAAAATCCCCAATAGCTTTGATTTTTTTGTAAACAAAAATGAAGAATGGAATAGTATGGAGTTTAATGTCTTGTAGTTCTGCCATTTTCAGAAAACATAAGGTAATTTTTAATTCTATGTGAGGAATTTCTGCCTACTTTTTTTGATTTGGAACTGTTGTTCTTTTACATGCTTGTAAATGTGTGCACAGATGGACCTTTTCTTTTAGCTCCATCATTCTAAACCACTGGGCATACTTAATTTTCCCTCCCTGAAAGTGCCAACACTTACTGCATGTCGGACTTCATAAATCCAGGTTTTATCTCAGCTCACACTAGAAATTAGAACTCTGGACATTCTAGTCATGTGCTCTGAATGGTAGAATATGATAGCCCAGTCTAGCCCCCACCCCTCAAGAAGTAGAAAAAAGGAATACATATACACATGTAGGTAAGACATTTAGTTTGACCAAAGAACAGAAACCAGAAGACAAGTAAAAATAACAATCTTATATTTATAAGATAACAAAAATCACTTTAGCAAGCACAATAATTTCCAAAAAACATATATCATAAAATGACAAAATGTTTCTTAGAATTTTTTTTTTTTCCACAGGATAGCCTGAAGCACCCCTAGACACTACAAAAAATTAAGAGAAATAAAATCAAGAAGGGTTTGCTAAAAAAAATAGTGATAAAATATTATCAGAGATGAAATGTCACAATTTTTGTACAAGCATATTTACACATATAACCAACTTGATGCTAGGATAAGCATTACTAATCGGAACAGGTAAAGTTCAGAGCATGACTTTATCATTTATGGTCTGTTCTTGGGATCCACATCATTGCTCCTAATCATATTATTTATAAATATATATATATATTTAGCTATATAATACAATAGTTAATCAAAGCTGCTCTTTGGTAAGATGTAATTGAAATTAAAGATGGCAAAATAAAACTACATTTTCATACCAACGTTTTTACCACGATTGCAGTTCTTCAGACATTGTGTTAAATAATAATATATGCTACAAGCAGGTAACATTATAGATTGATTTATTATGGAAAGTCAACTGGTTCTTCAGAGGAAAACATGTTCTATGAGTGATAAGACTTTCTGGAACAGTATATTGGATAGGTCTTTAGTCAAAACTCAAGTACTAGGTTTAACGCTCAGATTTCTTTGGCCTGTAGCACTGCTCAGCATTAGGAAATCTCTCTGATATATAATCTGAATCCTTCTCTAGTCTTCTTACAATTGTGCGATCTATTTCTCCATTCAAAGCATTTTGTAAGTCACTATTTGTGGAAGCTTCTTGTGTTAAATTCTCAAAACTACTGATTGGTTCCACTCCTAGAGTTGCTGCTGCGTGTCTGATGGATTCTGGGATATATTCAGCCATATTTGCTAAACTGTTTGATGGTCGATCAGAGGTCATGACCTGCAAATAATACAGTTAAACAAAAATAAGATTAAATCCCAACAAGATAAATTAGAGATTTGTTGGGTTTTCAATAAAAAATATTTTGGTCCAAACATTATTCAAAATCAATCCATTGGTTTCTATTGATTGTTTGTTACATTGTTAATCTAGGCAAATGAAAAGCAAAATCTGTATTCTGTATAATATCAAACCAGCACTTGTTTCACTGGTCTGGAAAGTACTATAAAGTTCAAACAGAACAGATGTATATTGAGGTGAACAATATTTATCAATTCTAAAAAGATTGAATAGGGTATAAAAAGAAAGTTTAAGGATTCATTATGTAAGAATAGATTAAAGGCTGACAGTTCTCACTATATCAATAGCTAAAATATAGATAATGAAAAGAGAATATGTTGAGAATTTCAGTCAAATTACTTCATTTGGAGTGGATTTAAGACTATTTGGAGAACCATGTGGTCTAGACCATCCATTTAATATTAAATTATTAACTGTCAATAGTGTTTAAATCTGCTGAAAATCAAAAGCATCCGATGAACTAAATAGTTGATAAAGGACTGGGGTGAGGGGGCAAGGGGTTCTGGGGTGCAGATGTACCTACAAGTGACAGTCTACAGCGAACAGAACTGCCTGCCGAGAAGGGTCTAAGGTGCTCTCCCCCCCAAAAATTTTGGAAAATAGGGTTTGCAACTGAAGAGAAACTACGAAAATGTCAGAATATTTCTATTTTGAGGCTGAATTTGCAATATTGGAGTATTATATTTTGATATGAACATTATAAAAATTTGAAGGAAGGAATATGACTTTAGCGTACCTATAATAATTTATGAGAATTCAATAATGAAAAGTTCAGGATCAGGTTAGAGCATGACTTGAATCAATCTCACTCGGCATTATGCATTAAGATGTGCGTTACGACAATTATACATTGTCATTATACGCCACTCCACAAAATCATGTCATTATGTGTGTCCCACTGTGAATAAAGGTCTAATTAATGAGTAATATAACATTTGAGGCCAAAAGAAAGATTTGAATTAGGCAGATTTAGCTCATATCTAATGCATCTTTAAGATCAGAGTTATTATCACGGCTGTATTATAGTTTTTATTGCAAATGAAATGAAATAAAATAGGTTTAACATCCTACTGTTCTGCTCCGACCGGGTTATTGAAGGCAGGTGTACACCATTCAGTGTGTTGTTATGAGGGCACGGACACTATGGCATATCAAATTTCAACTGTCAGGCAATATTTTAAGTGCACGCCAATCTATATACAGGAACTCAGTTTTTCATCTCAAAAGTAAATGGAATAATTCCTATAATTGAAAGACTAACAAAATACATTGTGGAATTGTTTATACCTTTCTGCGTTTAGCGGGTAAACCCTGTAAATATGCATCACTTAATGGAGGCTGTGGACGATTCTGCTTCTGACGTTGAATATCTTGACTAATAATAGGAACCCACTCCTGCAAAATATAAAGATACCTTTAAGAGGCATACACATCCATTTTGAAGATACAGAAGAAAAAGGACCGTGTTTGGCATGATCATAAAAGTTTGTTTGGCGATCACTGTTTCATAAAAATACCAAAACTATTATATCTTATAATATGTACCTCAGGCACAACAGCTCTCCAGTCTTCCCCATTGGTTGCTATATTAACTGATTTGGGTGTGGCACCAGGAATAGGAGAGGTTACTCCTGAACTGCTAGTCCCATTCATTGCAGCATTGCTTCTTGTTGCTGCATGTTGAACTTCTGAAGACTTTGGCTTACTTTCTACTGCTGTGGCTTTTTGGGGCTGAAGTAATAAGATATGGCAAATGAAATTATGGTTACAGAATTATATGGCGTGGAAAACACAAACATATTCAATTTTGCATAAACATTGGCTTAGTTTTGGCAAAAAAAATAGAAAGAAAAATCATTTCATTTAATTATGTATCTATGATGGATAATGGATTTTGCATGAAGAAATATTTAGTCTTTTGGGTTTTTTTTTTTACTTTAGTAAAAGTAAAAGTGCAACTTCTGAACCAATAGTTACTGAAAGTTATGTTCTTTTACATTTAGTTTCATTTTTGACTGCAGACTATTACCATCCAAACCATAGTTTTACTACACAGTCAAACCTTGTGTTTCAGCACATTTGAGTTCCCATAAAAACTGCCACGACTAACAAAATTCCTGATTGCTAAATCACATTTTTGTAAATGTAGCTACAATCTTTGATGATTGAAATTTTTATTGGCTGACTATTACGACAAACTGATACACAAAACATTAAATGAAATTGACGGATAATGTTATACATATACATCCAATTTAAAATTTAAACTCTGCTGACATCATAGAGACTAAGCAGATAGTTTTAGAGGGGGAACACAGCTGATCAAACAAAATTTTGTTCAGGCAAAATGTTAAATATCTAGGCCCAAATCAAAGGATATATAAACACATACCTGTTCAGTTTTTGTCTGTGATGTTCTGGGCATTGCTGTTGTTGCAGGTGGTGAACTCACGTCCATAGGAACCTCTGTTCTCTCAGCACGTAAAATAGCAGCTGCCCCAGCAGGAGTTGTTGCCCCTGTTTTGACGATATAATGTTGAACTTCAGCCTCTGTTATGACATAGGACTGTCGGAACGTCTGAATGTGTTGTGATGTCATGGTTATCATCCACTGTTGTATCATGGGGTTCATGGAAGATGTTATACCATGCTAAAAATATTATGTGCATGATTAAATTATATCATTTATGATATATAAAATACAGACATGACATTACAGACTAGTAAATACTGAAAAGCACCAAAAATAAATTGCAACACAAAATTTGGCTTTTGATTATCATTCAGTAGAGTATTCTACATGTATGAACAAAAGTCTCCCAAAATTGGACACTTTGAAAGGGTCTGATTATCTTACACAATACAATATATATAGTACAATAAATATAAAAAATACATATGTACAAGTTCTCTTTAGTTAATACAGAGTTGATTAATTATTTCATAAGTTTATATCTACTCTTCAAAAAAAGAAACGCACAAACCATTTTTCATAATTTGTTTATTTGAACGAGGTCTTTGTTTCGGTAAATCTTACTTGTTTTTAATGCCATTATGTAAGGACACAGGAAATTCATTATTGATTTTAAAGGTAAGGTCATTAATTGTGACTGGTCATCCTTTTTGTCGAAATTTTCTTTCGCTTGATTGCACCAAGAAACATGAATTTAACAACTTCGCGATCTTTTCGCATGGAACCTAAATCTACAGTCTTTAAAATCCTGGGGTTCTCGGTTCCCAAATCACTTGCACATGTAAACACACAACGAACCAAGTGATGCCACATCTGAACAAAGACCAACGCAACAGCGCTATTGGTAGATTACAAGCAAGTGGACCCAAGACAGATGTTGGCAGGCTGCTGAATTTCTCGCCTTTGGGGTAGGTACCAAAAGCGAAGTTCAACACGTGAACGCCCTAGCTCAGGCCAAGCAAGAGTGGCACCATCTGTCCTGGATCGTCACTTCCGGTTACGTCATTGGCGTAAATTGTTTTCAACAGCCTATAGTGGATCAATTTGACTGAAAATTTCAGCAAATTACATTTACACGATATAATTTTTAACTATTATAGTGAGAACTGCCAACTCTTTATCTTATCTCCCATAATGTATCTTTAAGTCATCATGACAATTTGTTTTGGGTCATGGCTTTATTTGAATTAATTTTACTAGTGTCAAGAGGTATAAGAACTAGGAACTTACATACAATATTCCTGTTATCAAACATTATTCAGAAATCATACAATTGAAAATAATAATAAAAACTTACCAATCTGTGCTGTAACATTCGTTGGAAAGCGGCATTACCTTCCACTAAACAAATTGGTGTCAAAGTAATAAACTCTCCTAGCAGACGACGCACTCGCTCATAAATATTTTTTCCAAAATTACTATCCCCATCTAAAAAAAGAAAACGAAATAAGGCCACATATTTCAGAATAAGGCCACATATTTCAGAATTGTTAACCAGAATATTTTTTGTATGACCAAACACAAAACTGTAAAGCCATATAATATTTGTTGATGGATAAACAGGCAGTGCTAACTGGTGATGATAAATATCCAACCACATAAAAATTGAGGTGTAACAACTTGCTTTGGATTACACAGTACTGTAATATTCCAGTCACTCACTGAATTCCTTTATTTCCATCAAAATCACATTCAGTTAAAATTATTTATTAAAAGTAAGTTAAATTAATATGAATAAACTTTAGTTAACTTGCAATATATATTTGGAAAGTTCAATTGTGCGATGCGACTTGAGCTCAAGGGTTGATCTATATTAGATAGTATATATTATCTTTCTCTTGAGAGGAAAACACCATCACTACCTTTATCTATGGTAATGCTTAAACTACAAGCCTACTTTAGACTAATAGTTCTGATATTACCAATAATACTCTAGACTAATAAAATGTATTTCTGATATTCCCAATAACACCCTAAACCTGCCTAGACTACTACAATGTGTTTCTGATATTCTAGACTAATAGTTCTGATATTACCAATAACACACTATACAAATAGTTTTGAAATTACCTATAAAACTAATCACTATTACAACCAGAAATGTTTGGTCTAGATTAAAAGTTATCATATTACATGTACCAATAAAACTCCTGACAATTAGTATTCTTTGTCGCTAATAACACCCCAGACTTCAATATACCAATAACACTCCGAACTAATAGCTCAAACCTTACAAATATCATTCTATATCCTAGCTCCCATATAGAATAACAGTTAATTAGTATTTATCATATACACTGTACCAATAACTGCATTAAACTTTCTTAATTTGAAAAGGCATTAAACTATGGTCTAATCATGCTATAATGTTTTCAAATCAAAGAAAAGTAAAACGTTTTCTAATATTGTAATCTCTTCATACCTTCAGAATTGAGTATCAATCTTATGGTGGCTCTAAGTTGTTGACGTAGAAAGTTTTTAATTGTAGCCATTAAATCAATTCCTTGTTTAACTTCTACTGTATCCTGAGAGGAATATAATTTAAAACAACAATACAGACATTTATGTTTATAATACAGGAAAGAAGCAGTTTGATTTATGATCATGATATTGTGATAGTTCATGATAAAATGTCCATGTCATAAAGAACACAGGTGATTTATATTCACTAAACTTCATATACTCAATTCTTACTGTGTGGCAAAAAATTAAATTTAATAATCCTTCTTCATTTGAAATGTAAAGTTCTTAGATTTTAGTCCCACTAGAAATAGACGTTTAATGTTACAATTATCCTTCTAATTGGGATTTTTAGAAAAATACTGAGTTATCTATTTTTTCTTGTGGTTGGCAAAGACGCCAATTCTGTTCACATACAATCACTGTAGACCACCATATGCCCATGACTCAGAAATTGATGGTATAAAAACTTACAATAGAAGACTGTAATTCAGGTTCCATTTCCTCAATAACTTCTTCAATAGCTGTTCTTAGATTGTCTTCATTATACTCTCGTCCTTTTAATACACGCTCACGGCAAAACTCTTTTAATGGTCCCTGTAGCTGTCCGAGTCTTTCAGATCGTCCGGAGAAAACTCCAAATAAATCTGTGAAGGTTAGGTGACGAGATATAACTTGAAACATGTCACTGACAAAACCTGGAAAATAAATAAATAATAAAGAACATCAGATATCGGTAACTGTAAGAAAAACAAGGAATAACATGTAACAAAATAATCTGACAAACTTGTGACTAACATCATTCTCTTGTGACATTTTACTTTTAATACGTTACTAACCTAAAACATGCGATACAACCCTGTCAAATGCCTTATTATTATTTTTAGGATAAATACTTTAAACAAATTACTTTCTTATGTGAGGTCAATTAGTTGAAACAATGCTTAAGATTATTTTCATACCATTTCAAATTTTAAAAAAACAAACCTTCTTCTGGATTAAGATTATGAGTGGCAGACATGTTGCTAACAAAGTCAGATATTGTAGTGTTAGATTCTCTGCTTCCAGCCGCAGCAGATAACTGTTGACCGATTCCACCAAATAAATCTAAAAACATGGCGTTTGGATTTGTGGCACCTGCCGGAGGAGGAGGTGCTGGTGTGGATGATGAAGTTGTATTTGAAGTACCTGTGCTGTTGGTAGCTGATGGTGGCGTATTTGAGTGAAGCTAAAATCAAAATATAAATCAATTATGAAACACAGTAAAAAAAATATAGAAAGTCTGTTAACATTGTAACATGCTAGAAGGTGAATAACATTTTCATTGTTTCCTAATCTAATATAAATAAGGGATGAAATTACACAAATGATACGTTAGATAATGTCCTGGCCTCGATGTTTGTGGCTCAAATTTAGATTGTTGTATAATTGAGCACAGACTTTATATCATATATATTCCATTCTTGCATTTAGTCCGTCCGTCCACCACCACTACAAATTGTTAAAGATAAGAGATCAATATCTCAAGATCACAAATTCATTAATTGCCCTTAACTCTGACAATATTGGCCTGAAAAGGTTTTAGATTTGACAGTGTACAAGGTTCATGAAAGAGGATATACTCACCGCTGTTTCAAATACATTAGTTAAGATATTTCTAAAGGCGTTTGTTTGTTGTGTATTATCAGTATGGGGTATCGGTCCTCCTGGGGTTCCTAAAGGTGAAAACAATGAAGCAAACGGATGTGATGGATCAGGACCTGGGACTCGTGGACCACCAGATGGTGTTGATTCTGTGTTACTTCTAGCAGTGTTAGAAGCTGTAGAAGCTGCTGTAGGTGGTGGTCCTCGATGAACTGAAAAATAAAAAAAACATAGCTATTTTATTTTTCAATACGAGAGAGACAGGCATGTGGTTTAAATAAAATCCACTCATCACAAACTATGTCATTTCAGTGGTAACATATTCCGAAACTAACATTTTTCAATTATCTGCTTGCCATCAATCGCTTGGTAATCCATGCATTTCACTTATAAAACATGTACGGTAGATCTTAAAGGGCGCAACTTTATCTATGTATCGTATGTGATATTGATACTTACTATGTATGTGAGGTTGAGCTCCTCCTTCACCACCTAACAATCCTGACATTAAACCAGACACCATATCAGCTAAACCGGCTTCAGGATTAGGCTACAAAAAAAATCGTTATCTTTAAAATCTATATAGTGGACTGTATTGTGACATCCGCCATCAAACAAGATTATTCAGATATGCTGGATTCCAGAGCATGCCAGAATACACAATACCAGAAGTATTAGTGTACATTTGAATAGTGAAAGTATAATCTTCTCACTTTTATTTCACAATAATCGGTCGGGTAATAAAACAGAACAATGTTTTCAGGAAAAAAAACCCTTCAAAAATACTACACTAGACGTAATGCACATGCAGAATTCTTCAACAGTACCAATAACAACACTCGCACTTTTGCCACTAATTTTAGATCTCATTCGAAAAATCTCCACAGGCTTTGTAGAATTGGCCAAATATTTAAAGGCTTTGATGTTGAAACCACTAGTGCATCATTATGTTGATATATTGATATCAAGGTTATCAACGGCGTATTGGAAGCTGGATTATACAATGTAAATCTAGTGACGGAACCACTGATTAATGTCGTAATTTGTAATATTCAGAATACAGATTACTCAAAAAATTTTTGGCTGAAGCAATAATTAATCAGGACATGAAAATGATGACAAATTTCACAGAATGCCATAGTATTCTCAAGTCCAGTGTAATACCACAAATAGATTTTTTGCATTTCAATATTTGATGTTAAGAAAAAACAATTAAAACTTCTATCCTCTACACAAAAAATGAAATCTTAAAACACACCAAAACAATCTAAACCTTGAATTTGTATTGAACCAAATATTCTAACGGTATTTGGATAATTAGGAAAACAGTATTTAATGCTACAAAATATACATTGACTTACCTGCACTCTTGGGCCTGCAGTATTCCGAGCTTGTTGTGTCAAGTAATGTCTGGAAGAACAAGGTAAGTATGGATCTACTGGACGTCCAGGCATGCCTCCTCCGAACATAGCATTCAAATCATCCGCTATATCCATCTGTCTGGGTAACCTAGTCTGACTATTAGTAGTTGTCGCAGAACTACTAGATGTCGAAGTGTTGGTACTAGTTGATGTGGTGGTACTGGATGTTGGAGCACTGGGTGTAGATGTGGTCGTACTAGTTGTAAATGTCTGATTGGTACTGGATGATGGCGCAGGCACTCTAGTTGCACTGGACATTCTGATATCAACAGATGGAGGTCTCATTCCTACTACTCGCATCTGACCTTCAGCTCTATTTAATGGTATGAAATTAATCTGTACTGGATGTCGAGGTCTAGCCCCTAAAAGGAAAATAGAGTGACAAAATGAGATATTATTAGAGAGTAACAAATATAGGTTTGTGTTCATTATTGTCTTGACACAGGGTATTTTTTCATTTCAATATTTCACTAGTGCATTTGGGTCTTTAAACAAGAGATAAAACCAGTATACTTGGAGAGAGAGGAATCACAAGGTTAAGTAGTAGTCAATGTAGCAATAAAAGAAAAAAAAATAGGTTGCCAGGCAACGAAACATACGCCCACACAGCAGCTAAATCGTCCGGGCAGTCAACAAGAATTGTGGCATATTAAGGAATTGTCAGAAAATAATTACTATTTGTTTGGTTTTTATAATCAAACGTTTTTTTAATTCAGGTAATAATTGTGACCTCCAGAAGGACCATAAGCTAATAAATGCGATTTTTTGTACAATCAGGGGCCATAATTCAGGAAGTTACGATCCAATATGCAAAGGAACCAAAATCTTTAGTTTATAAACATGTATTTCAAGTTTCATCAAAATTGAATTAAAATTGTGACCTCTAAAGGGTCCACATCCTTGATATGACATACTTTCAAATTATTCGCGTACAAACGGTGGGTATTTTGTCTGTCAATTTTGGTCCGATTTTCACGAAATTCAATCTCATTCTTCATTACCATATAACGGTGATATAATCAAACGGTTTTCAAAATCGGATAATAATTTTGACCCCAAGAGGGACCACAAGCTAAAAAGGGAGATTTTTCGGACAATCAGGGGCCATAATTCAGGAAGTTACGATCCAATGGG
Source organism: Patella caerulea (assembly GCA_036850965.1). Classification (NCBI taxonomy): domain Eukaryota; kingdom Metazoa; phylum Mollusca; class Gastropoda; family Patellidae; genus Patella; species Patella caerulea. The sequence continues at coordinate 37,659,075 of JAZGQO010000001.1, read as the reverse complement.
TGCAAATATTGAAATGAACCAAGATCTTTGGATTATAAACATACATGTCAAGTTTCATCAAAATCATATTAAAATTGTGACCTCAACGTAGGGTCCATACCCCATAACCTTGATATAACATTTTCACACTATTCGCATACAAACGGCGGCCATTTTGTCCGTCAGTTTTGGTTCGATTTTCATGAAAATCGAACTCAACATTCATTGCTGTGTAACGCAAATATAATCAAACGTTTTTTTTAAATCGAGTAATAATTTTGACTTCCAGAGGGACCACAAGCTAATAAAGGCTATTTTTCGTTCTATCAGGGGCCATAATTCAGGAAGTTACTATCCGATATGCACAAATATCGAAAGGAACCAAGATCTTTGGGTTATAAACAAACATATCAAGTTTCATCAAAATCGAATTAAAATTGTGACCTCTACTGGGTCAACAACCTTGATAAAACATATTTTCACACTATTCACGTACAAACGGCGGCCATTTTGTCCGTCAATTTTGGTCTGATTTTCACGAAATTCGAACTCAACCTTCAGTACCATGTAACGGTGATATAATCAAACATTTTTTAAATTGAATAATAATATTGACCTCCAGAGGGACCACAAGCTAAAAAGGCTGATTTTTCGGACAATCAGGGGCCATATACAGAACTAGTGATGTGCGGTTTTTCGGTTTAACCGTACGGTATCGGTTTTTACAAATAAACGGAAAACCGAACCGTTAAAAAAAAAATAACCGTGCGTTTCGGTTTTTTTCCAAATTCCTAATTTTTATGTAGCCGTATTTCGTTTACTTAATAATTCCAAAATTTTAATGTAGCCACCACTTCCGTTTTTATTTTCGATCAACCAGAGCCCGTATGTATAGAATAATAGAGTGTTTAATCAGCCTGGTTGGCCTAGACTATTTATTTTCTCAATTCGGTTCGGTTTACAATCCAAAATTTTATGCAACCCGAAGCCGGTTGTCAATATCGAAAGATGGCTTCCTCTAAAAAGTAAAATGCCTCCATCGCTTGCTCAATAACTATGAAAGATTAGATGACACAAAATGTAGATTTAATCTTTGTAAAAAAAATCTATTTCTGCTGCATAAATTATAAGACTATAATTTAAAGCCCCAATAACACTCTTGTTGTAACTGAATAATATATCCCAATCTTCATTTTGGTCAACAATTTGTACTATTTTACAATATTCCAATTAATTAATGATATAAATTTCATTGTAACACACCTAATTTGAAAAATTGGAAAAATTCAACTTATTGATTTGAAAAGTCTAACGTAAACCTTTTCAAATGTGACTTGGATTTTAAGATATTTTTGAACCCTCTGGAAAAGTAAAATAGGATGTAATGGATAATTTACACAATAGGTAAGACACTAAAACATTTAGTACTTAGAATAAGGCTATTATTTATTTTCTGGAGCTACCAAGCCATGCAAGAGTGTTATTGTCCCTTTAACAATTTTGAGTCAGGTTTAGAACAACATTTGAACAACACCCGAAAACGGCAATTGCGTAAGTTTTGTTTTTAAGTTTATAAATAAACGAGAAATAAAAGACCACATGTTTCGATTTGTTGGATTGGTATTATTTTGTTATACAAATTAATTTTGGTATTTTTTTTTTACAGTAAATCTAACTTTATTGTTACTGATATTATGTCGTTATATTAATTTATTATTATGCCTATGGCGTTGTGTGTGTCAGATCTTTTTTTAAAGTAACTTTGTTATTACTATCAGTCATAATTAAAGTCATATAACAGTAAAAAAAAACCTTGTTGTTTACTATTTACATCAATATTTTTGATATTTTTTCTGGCTTTCAAGTATTCCTATAAAATAACCATAAATCAGTACATACATGACACAGTGTTTAAATGAATAAAAAAACCGAAAACCGAAACCGAAACCGAGGTTTTTTGCCTCAGAAAAACCGAAAACCGAAACCGAAAGAAAATTTAAAAACCGCACATCACTATACAGAACATTACGATCCGACAGGCGCAAATATCGAAAGGAACCAAGCACTTTGGGTTATAAACATGTGTGTCAAGTTTCATCAAAATCGGTTCAAAATTGTGACCTCTACACTGTTCACAAGCTAAAAACGTGATTTTTCGTACAATCAGGGGCCATAACCCATGAAGTTACAGCACGATACATGCCAATATCGAAAGGAACCGAGATTTTAGGGTGGTAAACCTATGTTTTAAGTTTCATTGAAATCGGATAAAAATTGTGACCTGTAGACTGTTCACAAGCAATTGTGGGACGGACGGACGGACGGACAAACAGGGGCGACGACAATATAAGTCCACATGAAAATGTGGGCATATAAAAACTTTAAAAAGATTGAGTTTTTTGAAAAATTGAGTTCTATTGCTTACCACCCTGTGATTGTAGAACAGAATTTACTAGACCCTGTATAAATCCTGGGGGTAGCTGGGCACCAGGGGGTAGTTGTACACCTGCTACATTTATATCAGGCATGTTCCCACTAGCTTGTGGTGTGGATGTAGGTGTTGGACCAGGGTTAGGGGTAGCAGGAGTTGTTTGTGGTCCAGTTTGATTTGAGTCCATAGTTGTTGAAGAGGCAGCTACAAATAAAATAAATGGAATTTTCTTAGGATTTTATCACAATATAGTCTTATTTTCAATGATTGAGACCCACATTGCCTCTAACAGTAAAACATACAAATGATTTATTGGTCTATATAAAACCCATATATATCCTATATATGCAAGCAATATATAGGCCTATTTCAGTATTTCAAACCTACATATTTCCGTACAGTCCCTTAGCCCATAATCAGAAGCAAGACTTTAAAAATCTGATGTGTTGACTTTTTTTTTTTTTATAAGCAGTATTTTATTCAGATTTGTATCTGAATAGGGATCGGGGAACAGGCATAGCCTATATTAAACCCCTCTCCCTGTCAGATATAGATACATGTATTTTCATTTATGATTATAGTGAAAATATATGTACAATGTGGGGTTATAGTTGTCCCTGGAACCGTCTGGTGATTTCGAAGAACGAATGGACTATTTTGAAAATATTGAGTGAGTTTTCCACGTCGTCAGTTCCGTGCAATAAAACGGTGGTGTTTTGATAAATAGTCACTAAATTATTTATTGTATTTTTTCGGGCATCTGAATATAAGGAACAATTCAATAAAAAATGTTCAGTATCTTCAAAGTTATGACCAGATTTACAGCATGGATTGTCAGAAATGTGACGTAAAAATTTGTGCCCGTTTAGATTGCTGCAGGAGAGACGCAGTTTAGAATGAATGATTTGATTTGTGTGGGACCGAAACGAAAAAGATTTAGGTGGTATTGAATCATGAGCCGTAAGTTTTGAATTAAAAATCTTCAGAGATAACGAATTTTTTGTGTCTGCACTTAATTTGTTCCATTCTCTAATTGACGATGTTATGAAAGAATTATAGAAAATATTTGTCTTACATTTATATTCAAGTAGACGTGTTTCGGAGATGTGTTGACTTAAAAATTTTGTTATTATATATTGATGGCATTTAATTGAACTGTTTCACTAGGCATACAAATACATTACACATAACATTACTTGCGAGTCCCAAGGTTCTAGGCACCTACCTGAAGCTATAGGAGTTGAAGGATCATGTGTTGAGGTTATAACATGGGCTGATATGCTGTTTAAGGTTACAGAGTCAGGACCAACTTCAACATACACATATGGATCACTACTACCAGCTACAGAGACACCTGGTGGTAGGTTACTTCCTGTTCCATTTAAAGCAGATGTCTATAAAAATAAATCAAGAATGTAGAGTAGATGAAATAATAAAGCCATGAATAACTCACAAGTTTCAATAGGAAAAAGGAATGGATTTAGCGGGTATATAATGAAAACCAACATGAATTTTTTTCCTTTAATGCATCATTATTAATCAATTCAACACTTTTTCAGACTTTTTCATTGACATTTTTGGAAAGACTGACAAATCGGCTAAATAAGAGAAAAGCTGAAATTTCTCGTTTTAATCCATTCAACCCAATTATATTAGGGTAAAAATGTTTTGCACAGTAATTAACAAAATAAAACCATCGGTTTTATTGATAAGCCTGTGAAATATACAATACATACTACTGTTGGATTTGTAGATGTTGACATTGGCATGGCTGTAGAACTGGGCGCGGTTGTAGTAGTACTTGATGATTGACTACTAGTAGTTCTGTTGGATGATGAATTCTGGGTACTGGGTCTGCCTGCTCTTCCATTGCCAACATTAATTTGTGTCTATAAATTATAAATAACATAACGCTAACGCTACAATATACGTCCACATTCCTGCTTTGATTGATATGGTACTTTGTCAAGAAGGCTAGGCGTTTGGTTTGTTTAGCGTTGAGGGTCGTGCACCAACATTAATAGTTGCCGTCCTTAGAGTATAAGGAATAACTATACAAAGATAATCCATTCAGAATTGTGCCTTCCTAACACTAAAGGCAAAAAGTGGGCGTGGCTCTGCCCCTGGGGGTCGGGACATTCATCAAAATCAATAGTGGACGCCCTCAGGCTATAAGGAATACATAAACCAAGTACCAAGCTGATTCATTCAGAATTGCGGCCTGTAAACGACAAACACAAAATTGGTCGTGTCTTGCCTGTGTGAGTCGGGACATGCAGTTGACGTCCTTAGGCTATATGGAATACATATCCCAAGTTTAAAGACGATCCATTAAGAATCGTGGCCTGTAGACAACACACATAGACACGAAGTAAAAATGGGCATGACTCTGTCCCTGGGGGTTAGGAAATCACCAAAAACAATAGGAGTCATCTTTATGCAGCCTGTAGGCGACAGACAAACAAATACACGAAATGGGTGTTGCTGTCCCATGGGGGTCGGGCATGCACCTAAAACAAAAGGGGTCATCCTTAGGGTATAAGGAATAAGTATTTTAAGTTTCAAGATGACCTATTAAGAATTATGGCCTGTAGGCGACACACAAAAAGAAAATGGGCGTGACTCTGCCCCTGGGGGTTGGGCATGCACCCCAAATGATAGAAATGTTCCTTAGGGTACAAAGAATAATCATTCGAAGTTTCAAGATGATACGTTAAGAAATGTGGCTTGTAGACGACAAACAAATAAATACAAGGAATGGGCGTGGCTCTGCAATTGGGGGTCGGGCATGCACCAAAAAACAATACGGATCATCCTTAGGGTAAGTATACAAAGTTTTAAGAAAATACAGTTAGAATTGCGGCTTCTAGGCGACACAGAGACACACAAAAAGAAAATGGGCATGGCTCTGCCCCTGGGGGGTTGGGCATGCACTCCAAACGATAGGGATCATCCTTAGAGTATAAAGAGTAAGTATACAAAGTTTTAAAGAAAATCCAATAAGAATTGTGGCCTGTAGGCGACACAAAGACACACAATAAGAAAATGGGTGTGGCTCTGCCCCAGGGGGGTTGGGCATGCACCCCAAATGATAGGGATGCTCCTTAGGGTACAAAGAATGTGTATGCTAAGTTTCAAAATTATAAGTTAAGAAATGTGGCCTGTAGACGACAAACAAATACATACTAGAAATGGGCGTGGCTCTGTCCCTGGGGGTCGGGCATGCACCAAAAACAATAGAGATCTTCCTTAGGGTATAAGGAATACGTATACCAAGTTTGAAGAAAATCCAGTAAGAATTGCGCCCTGTAGGCGACACAAAGACACGCGAAAAGAAAATGGGCGTGGCTCTGCCCCTGGGGGTGGAGCATACACCCCAAACGATAGGGATGTTCCTTAGGGTACAAAGAATGTGTATGCAAAGTTTCAAGATTATAAGTTAAGATTTGTGGCCTGTAGACGACAAACAAAGAAATACTAGAAATGGGCGTGGCTCGGCCCCTGGGGGTCGGGCATGCCCCAAAAACAATAGGGATCTTCCTTGGGGTATAAGGAATAAGTATACCAAGTTTGAAGAAAATCCATGAAGAATTGCGCCCTGTAGGCGAACCACAAACACACACACACACATACACACACACATACACACACAGACAGGGGCGACGGCATAATACGTTCACATTATGAATGTGGACGTATAATAAAATATACATAACAACTACTTGCTTTGTCCTTAGTGTTTTGGTACAGCTAGTGCAACAGATAAATAAAATTTGTTAGTACTGACCAAGAACAAAAACTTCAAGCCACTAAACATATCAAAATTCCCACACAACATAATAAACGCTAAATTACAGATTCAAGGCTTGAACAGGACAAGGAATAGGATTGCCTAGTTAATTCCATACTCCGCGCAGTGTTTCGTTTGATTAAAGGTAATCCCACTACTCACTGCTGTAAAGAGTGGATATTGTTGTTTTAAATTTTGATAAGTCATTAGTCTGACTACCAACCAATGACTAACTGCTCTACAAAAGCTTTACATTTAAAATGAGTGCCAATATTGGACTAAATATGTTTACATAACGTTACGTCATGGCTCACGATTTTATTATGCCCAATTAACCCATGCATAGCAGAATAATGCTGTAAAACTTATCACGTGACAAACGAGGATATCAGGTCGAATGAAATGTAAACAATACTGTTTGGAAGCGAACATACTTTCACTTAATACCATAAATCACTGTCCAAAGTTTTAGGGAAGGCCCAGATCAAACGAATGACTGTCATGTTGAGATAGCTTTGATTGAACGGGAAGAATAGACATACTCCCGCAAAAGTTCAAGAATCAGAAGCTAATCCATCAATGGCCAGAGAGGGATTTCTCGGGCCATTGCCTCAGAAATATGAGTAAATTCCCACTACAACAAGCCACAAGCAAATTATTGAAATAAAGGTTAACATATGTTAGTTCTGAAATTAACTAGACTCTTTTGAGTGAATGTTAAACAGTAAAACCCCATGTTCTCTCTCAGCTTATGCATTTTTTGTAGGCATTAAAATGCAGATTCCAAAAACTATGAGAACTTGTTTTATTCCTATTCTCTCAAGGCTACATTTAGTCATCCACACTAAAGCAATCTGGTCATTATCAACTATCATGTAAACAATAGCTGAATTAAAAGACACTATTTGTGTATCAATATTACACTTCCTCTAGCTTTGTTTACCCTAGCCTTTGTACATATAGATCAACATCTAGATCTAGGTTATTAGGGGTCATAGTAGTCAGGACAATAATAGGAAGTAAAAGATGGAAATGGACAACCCAAGAAATCATTGGTACTTAATACAACTGACTTGATGATTCATTGATATTTTTGAATATAAGTGATATTTATACATGGTGTTTGGTGAAATTCTTAATACTTTTATCAATAAGGCATGCAAAATATTCAAGTAACAAGAAAAGGTATGAAAATGTTTTATACAAAAATATCTTGCATTATTGATGTCAGCTTCAAAATGTATAGTGTGACCCCTGTTTTTTTTTATTTTTTCACTCACCCTTTGTACTCTTGGGAACATTCCCATCATAGTAGATGGAGGACTGTAAAGGTGGCGTGGAGGTGCTGCTGATATATCTACCATAAAGTCACTAATACCATGATAAACATGACTCATCGCATGCATAGCTTCTGATACCATATTACACATTCTCTGGGTTGATTGGGTTTCCTGGAATTATAAATTGAGAATGCTTCAAAATGATTTTATAAATAATTTAGATAAAGCATCTCTGAATGTGAGTCTAACCAAAATACAGACATACAATCTCCTGTAAAACTGGTCTATCATTCGTCTAACTTTATTACTTACCTCTACTGGAGCATCATCCTGTAAAACTTGTCTATATCGATCTAGGAATGGCTGTAAATCGGCATTTAGTAATTGTACTTCTTCCAATAAGTCAGCTAATACATTTATACCTGGTCGTCTAGAAAACAAAAATGAAAGTAAAATCAAACTATAGCCATAATTATATTTATGTTAAAAATACCTCTTTATGCAAAAGAATGTTAGGTCAGTTGTCAACAGCTTTGTCCTTGTATGACAACATTATCGTAATTTTATGGTTTGTCATAAAACAAATGGTTACTCTTTAATTAACTGTCTAACCATATAACTATACAGAAAGGCTCTTTAACTCCATAAACTCTGTGGCAAAGGCATCAAAGGGCATAGCATACCTGCAATTTTCTTTCTAAGAGATATGGCTAAATGATAATTAATGTTTCTAGAGTGTACACAAGGAATTGTGGACACCAGATGTGTAGAAAATAATGATAGCAATTTACCCAGTTTGAGTTGAATTACTGGCACCATCAGTAGTATTTTGTGTTGTTGATTCTGGGTTAGGGTCAGTAGGTGTTGAAGGTTCATCTGGTGATGAACTCATACTTGCTTCTTCAGAACTAGAAGCTCCGCCAGTGGCTGTTTCTGAAGGGGGATTCTTAAAAAATGAATTTACAATCATTGTACATTTTCTTACATCTCTAAATTCCTAGAATAACTTTGCATAACATATACAATTTAGCACCCAGAGAAAACCATTAAATATCAAGCAGACAATCTCTCTACTTCTACCATACAATTCCAGATCCCTCAAATGACAATCAACAAGCTTTAATCATGTCAAATTTACTTTTTGTGAAACGGTCTTTTAAACACTAAAAATTACTAAAAACCAAACCTACCTGTAGTAAATTTATGAGACGACGAACTTGTCTGATAATTCTTCTGATACTATTGACTTGTATCTGACCCTGATCCATTGCCTGTTGTGGAATCTGACCTAAGTTTATTCTTACATCTATGGGCGATCCATCCGCCTTGAAAAAATATGCAACATATGAAAGAAATGAACAGGTTCTTCAATTTGTATGAAAAATAAAACAGTCTATTTGATATGTTGATTGGTCTTGTGCAATGAAAATCTTTCTTTGACTATTTGAACACTTCAAATTACAGTTAAAATCTTTGATTTAGATATTGGTAAACTTACAGAGGCACGGGTCGAAACTCGTGCATTTCTCCACTGATCTCCCATTCCTGCTACAGCATTCTGGACTATATTCTGTTAATATCAACAAAAAAAAATATGGCATAAAATAATTTTTAATAAACATTTCTCAAAAAAAAAGTTACATTAATAATTAATTTCATTGATCAAAATATATTATATACATTTTATCCAGGGTAAATAACTTGTTGAAATTACTGTTTAGAGTTGATAGTACAGTATTTCATTGTAATGATTTGTTAGTATTGACACTATAAACAAGTGCCCTTTCAGACAAGCATTAAACTAGTCTATACTATCGACTTGGCTATGATATAGTTTCCTATTTTGTATAATTCAAGGGTTTGGAAAATAGAACAATCAGTCAAGGTCACATGAGACAAGTTTTGAGTAAATTCCTTTTTTCGGGACTATTTAAAGATACACTACGGGAGATTAGATATGAGTTGGCAGTATTCACTATAGCAGTTAAAAACTAGATAATGTAAAGGCAATTCGCTGAAAATTTCCGCCTAGCCTCAATCATCATTACTAAAGTCGCAACGATAAAAAGCATAGTCTCGATTATCCAATTAATAATTCAATGACAGGCTAGCGATGCCATCGAAAGTTGATCATAGTCTGGATATGTTAATTAATGTCCAGTTAATAATTTAGATAACATTTTAGACAGGAATGATGAAACTATTATGAGTTAGAAATTTTTCAGTTCATTTGGTTGAATACGGTAGTTGATATACATGTATACAAACCTGAACTTGATTAGGATCAAGGATATCTGTAGGCAATGTAAATGATCCAACCACTACACTACGTGGAGTTCCACCACTACTAGATGTTGTGGTGGTTGTATTATTAGATGATGATTCAGATCTGGATGATGGGGGTGCTCTTTGTACAACATGGATAACTTTACCATTCACATCTGACAGAATATAAACATTAAAATCAATATTAAGTAATTCATAAAAAAAGAAAAAAAAGCAATCTATAGGAGTAATATTCAAGTTAAAAAGGCAAATACAGAAAAGCTATGAGAAGGCATGTGCCCAATTGTAAATAGATGATACTCATGCTCAACATTGAATTCAACCATGACATTCACCTCACCTACACTGTAACAAACATTTATACCAATTACACTATTTGAAAGAGATATAATTCTGAGTGTAATATTAACCTTCAGAAAAACATTTTCAAATTACAAATGCACAATTCCCTATATTTTCATATTAGTTTACCGTATTCTTTCAATGGTTTATCATCTTGTAAAACTCGTCCATGGAAAATCAACCTTTGGGTATCTGCTTCAATATTCTGGAAATATAAATGGACAATCTCAACCTTTACCTCTAAACTTAAACATGTTCATTTGAACATCTTATTTAGGCAGTTAGTCGAAATATTAGTAATCTTCCACAATTTCTCTTTTGAGTGGAAGAAAAGAAACCCAACACAATACCGGTAAGTGACTCTGTCACATATTAAAATATCTGTCATTGGACTTTTCAGTAATTTTCAAGCACCTACTCTACATGTCAGGTGTGAAAGAAACAAAAAAAAACTAAGTTATACATTTGCACGTACGTATATGAATCATGGGTTCCCATATCAGCCTTAGGTATGCTAGTCATCACTGAGGGCTATGCAAAATGACCCATATGCCATTATGCACACAGGAAAAATAGCATATTTTTTCCCAAACTCAATTTTCAAACATGGCTATGATCTACATCCTCAATATAACTATAAAATTCTAAGACGAGTACAGAATATTGCCCATGTATAGAAGTGACCTAATCCGATAACTGGTGTTATAAGAGTTGTCAACAGATTTTAGGGAGTGTTGTGTTGATAATTAATGGTGAATGTCTGGTAGTAGAACTAGAACAATAAAAGTTAATTGTTAGGTGGGAATCTATCAATGACGAGAAACATATTGCCCACGTGTCATAAGAATTTACTAAAACAAAGCCTCTATTACACAGTCACACACAGTGCAAACAAGATTATTATGATCTTTGAAAAAAAGAAAATCAGATATAAAGTTCTGTTCTTCGAATCCAAAAAACTGTTATATCAAATAAAAACAGTATAGAAATTAGGTAAATCCTCAACAACATGTCGGGAGAAAAATTATTACAAAATGTATACAGCAGCATTTTGGATTGTATAATTATTGTAGAGATAAAAGATATCAATTAGTAAACTTACTTTCCAAAAAATTAAGAAAATTACACATTCCAGTGGTAATAGCAATATTGATAATCCACACATTGTGTATATGTTAACACTTATTATGAAGGATTAACCATAGGGTGTAGTATTTTCACTAGCTGTGAAGTTAGTCTGTCCTTTGAATTAGTTATAAAATATTAGAATTTATGTCACAATTCTGCAATCCGTAATGATTTAAGAGATGGTCGAAAACCAATAAATGTGAGAAAAATGCCTTAAAGGTTTTTAAATAGCCAAAGGGAATATTTCATTATTTCTTATACAATTCTATTTTAGATAAATTATGTTTGCTTACAATAGAATCTGCTATCTTTTCTTTAAATTGTCGAACGGTCATCTAGAAAGAAAAAGTAAAAATCAATTAATAGATATATCATACATGTATGAATATCATCATTGATGTAATTTTCACAGACAAGATTTTACAAAGTGACAGAAGGATACAACTCAACAAAAATTGTTGAAAATCCAAAAATTTCTTTGTTTTGGGTAAAAACATTTCCTATCAATTTCAAGTCAACTGGATAATAAATTTAGCTGCTAGAACATCCTCAAGAATTAAATAATAGGAGCCATAACTCGGTAACAAATTAGAGAAAATTATTGAAAATTAACAGCCTGCTTATTCTTAACACTATAGAGTTCACGTCAATCACTTGACAACAGTAGCCTCTACCATAAGATTTTTCTAAAGTTGTCAAGGGCACTAACTCAAACAGTAATAATTGGAAATGAACATAAACACTGGGTATAAATATGAAGTCATTCAGATTAAATATTAAGTTTCCTTACATCTTCTGCAACATTGTAGTTTTTATTCTGTCCATCTAATGTTTTTACTGTTACATCCATTTTATTATCTTTGCTGTAAATAACAAAAATACTTAATTTAATAGTCTAATAGCAATGGATTAGTTTGTCATGTGTTTTCATCAATAATGGGTTTGTGTAGGGTTAGTATGAATGGGTTCAACATAAGACTGCCTTATCATTGTTTTTCCCAGAATAAACCTAAGAGACAATCAAACATTTTCAAAAACACCATAAATAGCATATTATTATCTAAAGAAAATTATGTTGAATCATTTAAAGTTCTGTATGTCAAGCTGGTCCTACCCTGCCCTTCAGTTCCTCTATCTTGTCTGACAACCTCATGTTCATTTCAACAAACACAATCTTAGCATCATTTATACTTAAGCCATGTTGAATTGATTCCCTATTTCTTTTCACTCATGTGCTCAGTGTGCAAAACAAACATTTTCCAAGCACAGGCCCACATGATCTGTGTGACAAATGATCATGATTGTGGGTCCTTCAGGTGACATGCAGGCCCAACCAATAATAATCATTGTAGTTTCAAAGTGAAGTGCAGAACAATCAGAGGAAAGGAAATACATATAAAGTGGCTGCATGGCCAAGTATTAAATAGTCATCATCGACTGACATGCCAGTAGGTCTACATCACAGGTTTAGTAACTTGTGAAATGTCATGGAAATTAAAATAAAAAATCTATGTCATGATAATGCTATAATACTAGAGTCAAACAAATGGAAAAAGAGTTGGCCTACATGTGTATATGTGATGTGTCAAATACATTGTTATAAAGTTGACCATGAAGTCAACCCAAAGTACGGTTATTTCATAAATTTAAAAACTTTAACAAGAAGCCACTTGGTATCAATTGTAGTTGTTATTAAATTTATTGAAGTAAAATATTGTCACAGTAAAGTGCCTTTAAGATTATGAGTAAATAGTACACCACCCTCAGACTGAATAGCATTATACTATTTTATCACCCAATAACACATTTGACAGTAGATATCACTTGTATGATAAATTACATAATCTACTGCGATATCTCCTTAGGAGATATCGCTTTACATGAATTTGATTGGCCAATCAAAAAGGAATTACTTTCTTTTATTTTAAAGAAACCACTTATTTTAAATAAAAAGTGACTTTTTTTTTGTTAAAAAGAAACTGTTTTAATTTAATTGACCTTGAAGGAAATACTGGGTCAAAATATAGGACTTTGCAATAGCTAAACTGCTGTCAAAAAAACTGATGTATCACTATGCTGTAGATTCAGTAAAAGTGAAATCTATACCAAAAGAATTATATTTATGTATTTTTGCATGTAAGAAAGGATTGGGTGATAAATGAAATCTCCAACTCGGCAGAGCCTCGTTTTTTTCACTTTATCAACTTGTGTTGATATTTTTTGATATCAAAAAACACTCGTAGGAGATTCTCTATATAGCATGATAAAACATTTTGTGATTGGAAATCCGATGTGAGTTCTGTTTATTGCTCAATTCAGCAAAGCCTTACACTAATTTAATCTAAACAATTAAAGCAAATAAGTTTACGATATGAGGAAGCAATAAAATAAACTGAATAAAAAAAAGGTTGCACAATAAATTTGGATAAGTTTTGTTTTAAGTCAACTTCATACAAATAAAATCTTAGATCAAAGTCTGCATGTTTGCTGTGGCAAGCCTGGAAATAAGCCACTTGTCACTGACGACAATGTCAGACACAGATTCAAGCACAAAACCTCTGTTGCCTGTCATTTTGTACGACACTGATTTGTCTTTTTAATGATACTATTAATACATGTCCGGCACTAAGTTGAAAATGTCAGTTACTATTTCATAAGTGTCTGATTTTTTGTCAGGTACTTCTAAAACTGTTATTTCCAGGCCTGGCTGTGAATATCTGTTTTTCATCTATTCCATTCATCAAAAGCACAATTATATTACAGTTACAAAAATTCCTTTCAAGTACCCTTTACATTTGGCGTGAGCAAATAATGGCAGCGGTAGTAGAGATGAATGTATAAACTTAACATGCTGTGTGAAGATCTGGGTTACATGAGATCAGGTAAGGTATACTGTTGGAGAAATTTAGTGTAAGGTCTAATTGTTTTATAAGAACGTCTTTTTCAAATCTACTCAATAGACAGTGAGAAAGTTGGCTGCGGGATGATATGATTACATGTATTACTATGTAACTATATCTATCATATATATATAGAGAGAGAGAATTAATTATATTTATTATAGAAATAGAATTAGTAGAAGACAAAGTCGAGACAAGGTTACATAATAACTGGTCTTCGGCAACTGTATTAAGCTTTTAATCACGGTAAACAGGACAGATCATGAATAATGATTATAAACAATAAAGTTTTAGTCTATAATAATGTACTTTTGTAATATGAGAAAGACTGCATGTATGTATGTATATGTATAAACTGAAACCGTTTTTAACTCCGCCAGAAGTAAAAGTTTAATATGACTGTGTTCTACATGGACAAAATCCTAAAAATCTCAATAGTATTCCTGTGAATTTTATAAAAACCTAAACCAGGATATCTTACATAGTGTACCCCAAATGAAATAAACATTTACACTTCCTAAATATGCTTGATTTCTGATTTAGGTTGACAATAACTTCTTTTCAATCTTTCCATAAATAAAACTGATAGGCTCTACTTCCGGTTGGCTAACTTGATTAGTTATGATTGGACACGTGCCTAAAAGCAACACAATCTGATAAAATTACTATCTTGCTTTGTGATGTATTTTTCATAATTATACGTCATTAAATATATATGTTTCAAAAAGGAATCAATATCATAATGCAATATTTACTGCCCCCCCCCCCCAAAAAAAAATAATAAAAATAAATAAATAAAATAAAATAATATGTTCAGATTTGCAGCAGTGCCCATTTCATAGTGTGATTGGGAATCAAGTGCGGAAACAATTACGACATTACATTGTAGCTAACAATTTTGTGCAACTTAACACTTGCAGTTATCGTAACGATTGAGAAAACAATGTTCATTAGATACCAAATTCGTGCAAAAAAATTAATAGAATTTGTTACTAGGCTCTACATTTTTAAAAATGCGTAAATAATAAATCGTAAACAAAGTTACGACAACGGTTAAAAAGCGCCTGTTTATTTCACTTGCTCCGCCATATTTCATAATCACACGCAATACATTCTAGATTTTGAACACATATTTAATGCGAAGCTTTTTAACGTAGCGAAAATAACATTAGGTTTTTAAATTTAAAAACAAAATGGCTGATTGGAACGAAGTCACTTATTTGAGAAAACCACAACCCAAAGGCCAGGAGCGTAGAGCTACGGGGGTAAGAAAATAAAAACGTGGAAAACCGAATATTCTAAACCTAAATTATTTAGGAAATGCACGCAACATTGTATCCTTAAGGCGGATGGCATTTATCTTTGCAATACACCACAACTGTAATTTAAAGTAACAGTTAACGTGTTGATTTTGAAATAGCAAAACAAGTGCAGTATTGAATTAATCTGCTGTCACTGACTCGGTTGTCATTGTTGTGTCGTGTGCAGTTTCATTATTCACTGCCTACATCATAATCATACTCAAAGTCATCATAGGCCTTCTCACTTTTAGTGACTCAATGAAAAAGTTCATTTATATTGGAATCTGTGCAATACAAAATCAGCATTGATATTATTTGTAAACCGAATAATTTAAAAGTAATAAATACCCATTTCATTTCACAAAACAATTGTTCATGTTGTCGTTGTGATGGAAGGAAATGAGAGTCCCACTTCACAAACGAAGGGCATGTAAAGCACCCAAACATTCACAGTAATAAAAAAAATTACTTATTCTGAGCCATAGCAACAGCAAAGGTGCAATATATAGCTTAAAACTTAAATAAAGAAGCAAAATCGCTAATATTTGGGACCTAGAAATTGACACAAATGGGTCGCAAGCCATATAATATAATAATGTAATATGAATGTATATAAACTGATTTACATTCAATCGTTTCTGTTTTTACTCTAATACTAATATCAAATCAGTTATGTTTGGTGAAGTACACCAGAAGTCTCAATTGAATCACAATAGCGTTTTTCCAGTCTACATAGTATTTATTATGAATGCTCACCGTTTGAGATGTAACATGGAGTATACCTAGCCTTGTTTTTTGGGTCCCTAGCTGAAAATGAGTCTGAAACGCCGTATGGTACACGATTCGTTTACCAATGGTAAAAAAAATTATTTCATCTTACTTAAATATTGGATACCAGAAGCCCATCTTTTCCTGGTAAGACCACACCATCAATGTTGATTTAAATTGACAAATAATTTGTGTTTTCAATGTCGAAGACTTTCAATGATATTCAGTTAGAGACTTAGCTACTTTAAATCTCCCTGGTAGTAGGCTATGTAACTCCATTGGAAAGTTAGTTACTTTAAGTAACGTAAAATTACATTACTAATAGAGAACTAGTATGAAAATAAGGCTTTTCCCAGATTTTCCCCCATCTTCAATCTATGACTATTTTGGAATCTTCACTGTCTATTTTTTGCCGTGATTCCTCTTTGGTCGCCAAAAGGAATCATTTCTTGCCACATCCGACACAAATTTATAAAAATCCAACACTATTTTCATGTAGAATTGTGCAATGCAAATATATAAACAATTTTTATTTGAATGGAGCCGCCCTTTTCAAACTAACGCTCAGCCACTATTGCAAATTTAGGAATAGAATTTTACCGTAAACGAAAATTCGTCCTGTACACACGGTCGCTAAAGTTTTTTTTTATTCAACATACATGAGTAATTATTACATAAAATCTATAAAATATAACAATGCATTATAAAATATTTTAAATAGTCTATGTGTTATTCTCATGTACAGCGATATTTTTCGTTAAGGGTAAAATTCCATTCCTAAATTACTAGTACAAAATATGTTTCAGCTGTCATGATTGGTTGAAATATTTTTTGTACAGTCGGCACATGCATTGTCCTCCGAAGTTCTCCTTTTCACTCGATTGACACCAGTTTTGGAATTTAATTCTGAAATTGTGAATCGAGCATCCCCATCTATTTAAAGCTATCATACATTTAGGTTCCCACTTTCTTTACATTTCACATTGAAGGTAGTGGATAAGAACCACTTTCATTACTTAATAATTGTGATATCATTTTTTAAATGTAAGAGTAAAAAAAAAAATTAAAAGTACCAAGTACAAATTTGTACCTGCAAAAAATAGCATGTACATGTAGGTCTATTTTTGCATCAAACTGGAAGAACTATCAATTTATCAGAGTTCTATGAAACTCCATACTGCCATTATGTTGTTAATTCTTAACTATTGAGAAAACTTTGTAAAGTTCAGGTCAATGTAATTTAGGCAAGATTTGAAATTAACCTTTATTTTCTTAACAATAAATTATATTTCAGGCTGTGAATCGAGCCTTACAATCTGGTGGAACAGTGGATACCAAGAAGAAATGTTAGTTTTTGATATTAAAATAAAATGAAAGATTCTTTAATTAAAATATACCTTATTGTCTTTGTCCCTTACCATAGTCTGAGAAAGTCTATTCTGCACTGATGAATAATCACAATTCAGGAATTGAGTAAATTCAAATAGGAAATTTGCTTCCAATTTTGTACAACTCTCGTTAAATGCTGGATGTCCAGCTCTGCTCCAGTTTCTCTTATACTCACCTTTTCAGTAGTAGGATTCTTGTATGAATCATTTTGCAATTGATTGTTTGATCGCTGTATAAAGCTTAGTCTATTAGAGTTGTTTCCCTTGTTCTCTTCTGTTACTCTTTAACTCTTGTTATTTTTTGAATAACTATACTTGCTGCTACATGGCATTGTTTAAGATCTCTGTCTTATTGATATTTCATTTCATTTTTAAAAAGGAATTACCTTCCAACAAAGGGATAAATTATAACCTGTTTTATTGTGAAATTCTGTATTGTTTTTATTCAGTTGCGGCAGCTACCAACAAACATGTGGTCACTGACAAAAACACAGCTAAGCTTGATCGGGAAACAGAAGAACTTCATCATGATCATATCGATAGAAGTGTTGCTCAATTGATTCAGCAAGGTCGTCAATCAAAAGGAATTAACCAAAAAGATTTGGCTACTGTAAGCATTTAATGTCTTTTTAATGCCTTATTTTAGCACACCTTTAGCATGTTTAATTAGAACTAATGTTATCATGTCCGAAATCACATCAAGGCATTCACCTAATATACACCTACACCAAGTTTGAACATTCTAGCTCAATTAGAACAAGAGTAATTGTGTCCCAAAATGTGTGACGGACACTCGGACAGTCAATCAGACGGATGGACACACGGACACACAATCGGATATATCCATTTTAATAGACCTATGCTTTCTTCGAACATGGAGACCAGTTAAAAGTGATTGTAAGTTACCCAAGAGAAGTATTGTTAAACACTATATTATACTCAATTATAGTGATTATACCCCATTTCCTATTCATTGACACATAGGGTCCACATGATTTAATAATTGGTCTACATTGGTATTATGTTGAACCTTGTTCACTTAGTTTATCCCTTTAGCGATGCCTTTAAGGAAGCAGAACTTACAGGTTATTTATTAGACACTTTTTGTGAATATGGATAATTTCTTCTTGTTACAAATGTATTTCTCATTAATCACATCCCCAGTTCATCCAATGCCATTATTTTCCCCAATGACTTAATTTATGCTTATTATGTTGCAATAAGTGAATGTTTTTATTTTTGACTTAATAAGAGAATCAATGAGAAACAGCAAGTTGTGAATGATTATGAGTCTGGTAAAGCTATTCCCTCACAAGGTATTCTAGCCAAGATGGAGAAAGTACTTGGTAGGTATTTATATGTATGATATCCAAATTTATTTTGAAATTTACAAATGGCTTTACTTATTAATTTTTATGGTGAATATTATCATGACCTTGACTTCGGTAGATTTACTTTGCTAATTATGATATTGCCAATACCTGCCCTACCTCATTTTTCAAAAATTAGAATCATTCTAACTGTACAGCTGTATAACCATAACAAATAGCTGCATTATTTATGTGGTTGTATCCAATCGCTACCAGTACCATTGTTACTTTAGAAATATCAACCCTTTCTACCCTTTCCAACAACTGAAATCTAGTTTGGTTCCCCCAATGTCATCATTGTTATCTTGGAATGAGACATCTAAAAAGTTTTTAAAGGTTGATTTTAGTAGCTATAATTGTTATCTGTGTATTTTTAGGAAATGAAAATAGGTGAATCTTTGACTTTAATTATTTGCTAGTTAATTTTAAAACTTATCAAATCTTTTTTTTTCAGAAATTAAGCTGCGTGGAAAAGACAAAGGAAGGCCGCTGGAGCCAAAAGCCTCCAAGAAGTGAAGAAATGTGACCATTGAAATCGTACATACTTGTATCTAGATTAAAACTTTTCATAATTTACAGTTGGAGAGATATTTTTAATGTAATTCTACAAATTAATTAATTAAGCATGGATTATCAGAATATGTGTACTCAAGTTCGGCTTCCAGGTTCATTGTGTTATATTAAGGGATGTTGGTTTTTTCATTTTTTTTCTCACAAGATAAACAGTGAAATGCAATCTTATTGGACACTCTACAGCCACATGTGTTATGTTTGCCATATTGGAGAGGTAACTCTGTTTGGACAAGAGGATATCTTGTTTCTGTCTATGAAAGAATGTTTGCATTATTTGAGAATAAAATCTAATGCTTTTAAAAATAATATTATTACATTTATTGCGTGTTACCATGGTTGCAGATATATTTATTTTGGCAAGGGTATGAAACACTAATTGTCACTGTCTGGATGAATGAAGATAGAAGATGATCAATTTTCCTGAAGTCAATGGTTAGTAAAATAAAACTATTTAGGAAATGTAATTTGTTTATACTGACAAACTATCTTGGGTTTTTCCGTTTGAATATGATACCATTACAAAGCCCATACATCCTTTTGGTTCTCATTTTGATAAACTTGAAATGAATGTTTATAATTCAAAGATCTCAGTTCCTCAACATATTTGTGCACATTGGACTGTAACTTCCTGGATTATGGCCTCCGATTGTACGATTTATAAAAAAAAGTCTATAATGAAATTACCATGACATTATGTTTGAATTTCTTGAAAATCAGTCTGACAAAGTGGCCACTCCTTCATTCACAAATAGTGTAAAAGTATGTAATATTATTATCATTATTACAAAATTTATATAGCGCCCCCTTTCACAGATGTGTTCAGGGGCACTTTACAGTGTAACAAATACATACATCTATAAAAATAAATAACATTATTTCTAAAAATACATACAAGAACTACAATACACATAATAATAGGTGTTAAAATTTGTTATAAGCCTTTAAAAATAAAGTTTTGGTCCATTTTTTAAAATCAACTAATGATGATGAATATTAAAAGGTAATTGATTCCATAAAATAGGCGCTTGATAACTAAAAGAACGTGCCCTATAACTAGAAAGGTTTACAGTTTTTTGCCTTAGGAGTAATTTATTGGATGAACAGACTGTTCTGTCTGGTGTATATAATTCTAAAAGTTCAGATAAATACTCTGGTGCTAAAGTTCAGCTGAAAGAGAACAGGTGTTATACTTGTATATTTATTCGTCAGGGTTATTAATTTAGCAGCAGTATTTTGTATTCGTTGGAGTTTATTAATAAGTGTAAGGGGTAAGCCAGCTAAAAGAGGGTTGAAATTAAATGTCACAATTTTTATTCAATGTTTTTCTGCACCAACATTTTTATCTGAGAAACTTCCAATCAATAGAAACAGGTAACATGGTTATGGCCCTTGATCTCTTTAAAAAATCTTGTGGATGCCTTAGAGACCATAGTTATCATCTTTCACCTCAGTCTGTGTGTATGTGGGAATGGGTGTGTGTGTGTCGCCTGGAGACCGCAATTCTTAACTGATTCTTAACTGGTTGATCCTTATTGTATTTGGTGCATGCTTGGGCATAGCCACACCCCTTTTTTTGTATTTGTTTGTCATCTACAGGCCACATTTCTTAACGCATCATCTTGAAACATTGCATACTTATTCTTTGTACCCTAAAGGACATGCCTGTGGTTTGGGGTGCTTGCCCAATCCCCAGGGGCAGAGCCACACCAATTTTCTTTTTTGTGTGTCTGTGTGTCTCCTACAGACTACAATTCTTTATCGATCATCTTGAAACTTTATGTACTTATTCCTTATACCCTAAGGATGATCCCTATTTTTTGGGTGCATGCCCGACCCCCTGGGAAAGAACCACGCCCATTTCTTGTATTTGTTTGTTTGTCATCTACAAGTCACATTTCTTAATGTATCATCTTTGAAACTTCGAATACTTATTCTTTGTAGCCTAAGGAACATCACTATCATTTGGGGTGCATGCCCAATCCCCAGTGGCAGAGCCACGCCCATTTTCTTTTTGTGTGTCTGTATGTCGTCTACAGGCCACAATTCTTAATCGATCATCTTGAAACTTTGCACACCCATTCTTTATACCCTAAAGAGGATCCCTATTGTTTTGCAACATAGAAACCATTTGGTGCATTCTGACATATCCTCCAGCTTTTGAGGTCGGTTTAACTTGAGGGCCGGTGCCTAATTCGATATACGTCTGAAGTCAGAATGCGAAACAAATCACTTGTACGGATCGGAAGCTCTATCAAATAATACTTAATGGAATATGGTGTAGTGGGCCTATTTTGCAAGCAGCACGCGTTATCCAGGAAATCTACATGTATACAGCAAAAAATGATCGCTCCGCCAAGCCAGACCACACTGGGCGGCCTAGCCATCTCTTTCCTGGATAGCTTATTAGTAGGTTTCAGAAAAGGTGATTTCTTGATTGATGATTTTCATGCAATTGCAATGACTGCTCTCTCATTCAGTGGTGGAGATTGACTCGGACTTTGGGGGGGGGGGGACCTTTCCCTTGGCCAGAGGGGCCCTTTTGTCAGTCATGGGGCCCTTTTGTCTGCCTTTAGGGCCCTCCCTAACTAGGGTACATTTTCATTTTTCTCCTCGGATTTAGCATTTTTCTCCCCGTTGTAGTTTTTCAACTTCTTTGGGGTTTTTTCGCGAGGTGGCTGGCGCCTCCAGCGCCTCAGCTATAAAACGCCTCTGCCTAAACTTGGCTAATGAAGACGGACATACACCTTAGTGTGATATGAGAGAAATTTTGGTCGGGCAGTGGCGCTACAGCCTACTCTTACAGGTATGTCAAATTCCAACTGCCAAGGGATCTTTTACATGCATGCCAATTTGTACATGGGACCTTGTTTTTTGTCCCATCCAAATAGCTAGACAGCTGTTCTTGTCAGGCCCTCCGTCCTGGATCACTGACAAGAGGAAACCACGCTGGAAAATCTGGATGAACTTTCTCCGCCAATGCAGGGATAGATAGAACACCCGACCTCTAAGCTAGCAAGCCAGCGTTTTACCCACTTAGCTACGTGATCCCCCACATATTACCAGAAGAAGTGCAAATTTATAAGCAACTACTTCAACTTAATGCCCGTGCATTTGATCACACAGTCTGTCATCGAGTCAAGTGTCGTGGTTTCGAATCTCTGACAACTTGTAGGGTTCAATCTCATGGGTTTTCTCCTCCAACTGCTAAAGACCCCTATGCCCTAGCAGATTATTGAAATAAAATTGATCGAATGTGTTCGTCCCGAAATTACCTAGTTTGTGTTGAGTGGATGTTAAACCCTCACTTCTCTCAACTTAAATTTTTGTTCTTTACTTCAGTAGAAGAAAAGATAGGTTGTAAAGCAACAACATGCTAACTGGAACTAAATTTTCTGAGTAGTCACAACTCTGTAACACTGAAGGCTAATGCCCAGTTCATAAACTTAAAAAATCTTGTGCTTTTTAAATTGTTTTCTAGTTTGAATGCATTAACCTGGACACATAAAATATTGTTATGCTTTTACCCATGTTCCTGAAGCAACGACTGCGATTTTTGCAACATCTGAACATTGCTAGATTACTTCACAATTCCCGAAATTATAGCGTTCAATCAGAGGTTGTGACATAGCAACCGCCACAAACAACTTGACATTTTAGGAACCTAAAACTTTGCAACTCGATTATCACAGGTCGGCAATTGAAACTTATCTAGCGTATTGGTTGAACTATACATTGACAATTGTTAATTTTCAAACACGTGAAATGTTTTTTGGGAAAAAATGTGTTTTTTCACGAAAACCACCAGATTTTGATGATTTTTATCCCCTAAACAGTTTTTTTCCTGGAAATTTCACAAATTAATGTGAAAAATTTGCATTATTACTTATGTGCTACTTTTGCACAAAATTGTCTTACTTATAGCCTATACCATAGAAATAGATACTGTATATATTGTCTCTTTATAGTCTACTTTGGAATGATCGATAAACGTCAATTGAAAGAAAGTAATATCGCAAAGCAGGACGTTTGGCACGCAAGTTTTGTACAGACTCTGGGTCTGTTTTCGGGGCATGTTATTTACACGAATAGTACAAACTGCACCGTAGGACCTTTGTTTATCTGGTGTCTTCTCCATAAAGCGAGCAAGTCCATCCATCCTACGTGCATTGGCATTGCCATTGACCCCAGGTTTTGACGATCACTCTAACTCTCATTTCAGCTGTCAAAAATTGGTTCGTAGTCAAAATTCATCATCATTTGTGTCGAGATCTGATTCCCCTGAACCGTTATCTATAAACATTTCCCTGATTTCATCTTCAGTTAATGTCTTAGCCACCCTGATATCTAAAGATAGGTTGCCAGGCAACGAAACATACGCCCACAGCAGCTAAATCGTCCGGGCAGTCAACAAGGGTTGTCGCATATTTTTACTTTTTTCGGTAATGAAACATTTGTAATACTCTAAAAACTGATTAAGAGTAACAACTTATTATGTAATTATCAGAAAATCATTAGAATTTGATTGCTTTTTATAAAGTTTTACCCCACGCTAACAATTGAATTAGTATATATACATGAAACATTTAAAATCATGGATTTAGCTGTTCAGTTATAAGTTGTCTGCGATATCACTTATGTGGAAGCAGACGTTAAACACTAAGTAGTAGTAGTAGTAGTGTTCAGTTATCAAAATTCATTGAAAATCGATATACTTGTTCGTTTCAACACCTTAAACTCTGTGTATCAATCTGAAGTCAATCAGATGATAAGTTTGGCCTTTAAAGCGTCCACAAGATTTTTTGAAGTGATCAAGGGCCATAACTCTGGCACTAATTATCGGATATCGCTGAAAATCAATAGGCTTCTTCGTCTCATGACCTTAAACACTGTGTATAAATTTAAAGCCAATCGGATATTAACTTTGGCCTCTATAGCGTCCACAAGATTTTTTGAAGTGATCAAGGACCATAACTCTGGCACTAATTATCGGAAATCGCTGAAAATCAATAGGCTTCTTCGTCTCATGACCTTAAACACTGTGTATAAATTTAAAGCCAATCGGATATTAACTTTGGCCTCTATAGCGTCCACAAGATTTTTTGAAGTGATCAAGGGCCATAACTCTGGCACTAATTATCGGAAATCGATGAAAATCAATAGGCTTCTTCGTCTCATGACCTTAAACACTGTGTATAAATTTAAAGCCAATCGGATATTAACTTTGGCCTCTAGAGCGTCCACAAGATTTTTTGAAGTGATCAAGGGCCATAACTCTGGTAGTTATTATCGGAAATCGCTGAAAAACAATAGGCTTCTACGTCTCATGACCTTAAACACTGTGTATAAATTTAAAGTCAATCGGATATTAACTTTAGCCTCTAGAGCGTCCACAAGCAATTGTGGACGCCGGACCGCCGGACGGACGGACCGACGGACGGACGGACGGACTGGGGCGACGACAATATACGACCACATTTCAATGTGGGCGTATAAAAACGCAGAAAATCGAAAGTAGAACTTCATCATGTGTTTACTCATAAATGTACTGTAGAGACACTGGGTCATTATAGATCATTGGAAAGTGCGTGGACAGTCATACTACAATGCGGAACGGCTTTTTACACGGAACAAAGATCTGAGGCATGTACATCGCTCGCAAAAATGTGAGATTGGGAATACTCTGCCTTCTTTCATAGCTCGCAAAAATGCGAGATTGGGAATTTTCGGCCATTTTTACCTCTCGCAAAATTGCGAGATTGGGAATTCTCAGTCACTTTGGGCCTCTTGCAACTAGAGCTTCCACAAGATTTTTTCGAAGTGATCAAGGGCCATAACTATTGCAGCAATTATTGAAAATCACTGAAAATCGATAGATGACTTAGTCTCATGACTGTAAACACTATGTATAAATTTGAAGTCAATCGGATATTAACTTTGACCTCTAGAGCATCCACTGTGTATAAATTTAAAGTCAATCGGATATTAATTTTGGCCTCTAGAGCGTCCGCAGGATTTTTTGAAGTGATCAAGGGACATAACTCTGGCACTAATTATTGGGAATCGCTGAAAATCAATAGGATTCTTTGTCTCATGACCTTAAACACTGTGTATAAATTTAAAGTAAATCGGATATTAACTTTGGCCTCTAGAGCGTCCACAAGATTTTTTTGAAGTGATCAAGGGCTATAACTCTGGCACTAATTATCGGAAATCGCTGAAAATCAATAGGCTTCTTCGTCTCATGACCTTAAACACTGTGTATAAATTTAAAGTCAATTGGATATTAACTTTGGCCTCTAGAGCGTCCACAAGATATTTTTAAGTGTTCAAGGGCCATAACTCTGGCACTAATTATCGGAAATCGCTGAAAATCAATAGGATTCTTCGTCTCATGACCTTAAACACTGTGTATAAATTTAAAGTCAATCGGATATTAACTTTGGCCTCTAGAGCGTCCACAAGATATTTTGAAGTGATCAAGGGCCATAACTCTGGCAGTTATTATCGAAAATCGCTGAAAAACAATAGGCTTCTTCATCTCATGACCTTAAACACTGTGTATAAATTTAAAGTCAATCGGATATTAACTTTGGCCTCTAGAGCGTCCACAAGATATTTTGAAGTGATCAAGGGCCATAACTCTGGTAGTTATTATCGAAAATCGCTGAAAAACAATAGGCTTCTTCATCTCATGACCTTAAACACTGTGTATAAATTTAAAGTCAATCGGATATTAACTTTGGCCTCTAGAGCGTCCACAAGATATTTTGAAGTGATCAAGGGCCATAACTCTGGTAGTTATTATCGGAAATCGCTGAAAATCAATAGGATTCTTCGTCTCATGACCTTAAACACTGTGTATAAATTTAAAGTAAATCGGATATTAACTTTGGCCTCGAGAGTGTCCACAAGATTTTTTGAAGTGATCAAGGGCCATAACTCTGGCACTAATTATCGGAAATCGCTGAAAATCAATAGGCTTCTTTGTCTCATGACCTTAAACACTGTGTATAAATTTAAAGTCAATCGGATATTAACTTTGGCCTCTAGAGCGTCCACAAGATATTTTGAAGTGATCAAGGGCCATAACTCTGGTAGTTATTATCGGAAAACGCTGAAAAACAATAGGCTTCTTCGTCTCATGACCTTAAACACTGTGTATAAATTTAAAGTCAATCGGATATCAACTTTAGCCTGTAGAGCGTCCACAAGCAATTGTGGACGCCGGACCGCCGGACCGCCGGACCGCCGGACCGACGGACCGACGGACGGACGGACGGACGGACGGACGGGGGCGACGACAATATACGACCACATTTCAATGTGGGCGTATAAAAATGCAACATTGGGCACGTAAGGGTTAAAGAGGTATTGTCATGTTCAACAAGACATATATAGAAACTTCAAGCATAGGTCTAGTTCAAGTATTTGACATGTAGATGAATACTAATAGGGATTATAGTGCACAAATGTCTCAAATTTTGCATAATAATAATAAGTTGTATCAAAATTGAAAATTGCACTTTGCAGACAAAGATCTCTATGTGTTAATGACATAACTGAAGGCCTAGATTTATAACAGATTTTGATATTAATAATTTTTATTATATACAGTGAAATGTCTTAACAAATACATATATAACTAATGGTTTGAATATCTGCACCAATGTTTAATGACCAAGATGACTGGATGATATGAATTCTAATCTTTACGCAATGGAAATTGTTCTGTTTTTACACCGTCTTTTGTGACAACCTGGACTATAATGGCATCCCCTGTGTATATGTCTCTTTCAGCGGCTGAGATAAACACATCTTTAACCAAGGCTACAGCTTTTTCTTTACTAAGGGGCACAACCGTGGCACCTTCTTGATTTTTAAAACCAATCTATAAAAACAAAGTAATAATACAGATATATATACGGTAATTAGGGCTGCAACAATGAATTGATGAATCGCGATGTTTTGACCATCTATGATCACGATACATTCAATGTCCGTATCGCAAATAAAATACATTACATAAATACTTGTTCAATCCCCCTATACTGATCAGGTAAACAGAGAAACTTTGGCAAACAAAGCACACACGAATTCGATATAATAATATCAGCAGCTAAATTATGTTTATGGTTGATTTACATCACCACACTTTAGTTATCAAGACTAATAGAACTTTGACCAGTCTCTATTCCTTACATGCCACACTCCAATCTGTTTCACAGAGAATTACTTAGGAATTAACTCTGTAACAGATGAGTGTCCATAGCACGGCTCGTGCAATGTTTACTTAACACCTAACTGCTTCGGGCAAAATGACGCATTTTACTCATTTTAATACCCATTTACGCTTAATAGGAAATATTTTTTAACTTCAATTACTTCAAACGTCTTTATTTATTTTTCTGTTACCTCAAAAAAATGTTTGAGAATTTAATTTGTCGGAGTAAAAAAGTTAATATGCCGTACTTATTAAGCCTTGTCGATGTCATGCTTATCAGTGATTGTAGCGGCCAAGCGAATATTCACTGCGGGATCAGTTTGGCCACACTCTATTACAATTCTGCCAAAGAAGCCAGAATCTTCTGCTCTCTTAAATGGGCAACCCATCACAGAGAGTTATTTTGATTTAAACCTTTGACCCACATTTTGAGACTTTTATAAGGTCATACCCAACAGAAAAAAGTAACTGAGCCGTACCTGATTATCCAGTAAAGGCTGTAACATTGAACTAGCTGAGCCACCAGCTCTGTAAGCTTCTCTTTCATATGATCCTACAGGATCAAAGCTATAAACACATCCTTTACCTGTAAAAAATCAATACTTAATCATCCTTTTGTTTTACCAAAATAATAATGGGGATGCTTGATTCACAGTCTAGAACGTCCGATTTGACAGAAATGCAATCAAGTAACGAGAAATTCAGTTCTGTCACAGGTCTGTCAGTCCGGACAACGCAGGTAGTGTGAGTAGAATCATGACATAATTAAACACAATGAAAATGTTTCGACTGCATGGTTGGTTGGGACGTTTACTTATTCAGTCGACGCATGCAGTGTAGCCTTTATTCAGTCGACGCATGCAGTGTAGCTCGAAATCCATCTTTTCACTTGAGTCGATTGTCACTATTTTGGGGATTGAGAGAATTCATTTTCAGAACGTTCAATTGAGTATCCCCATGGTGTAAGGGTAGATAATATTGCGCTGAGTTCACTAAACCAAGTTAAACAATTTGAATTAAAGTAAACGGTCCATTGTTTTCAGGTCAGTAAAAATCAACCATTTAGAGTAAAACTTAATAATGATATTATGGACTTTGGCCATGTACTTACCTTCATCATCTATACCACCAATAATATTATAAACATAATAAGGAAAAAATCTTTTATAATATAACATAGTAGATAACATAGCAGCTATTGATGATGTACTCATCTTCTTATTATGGCTATGTTCAAACATCTGAAGAAAAAAAATCAAAGAAATTTGTTAATTATAATAACCAATTTATTACTATTAGATTAAAACTCCATGTTTTGTTAAAAAAAAATTATAGGCGTAGATCAACAACATGCTGTACGTTTAGGTTATTATTATCACACAAATCTTTGAATATACTTTATTAATATATCTTTACTTTGGCTATTTCTCCTCAAGACTTATGTATGAGTTTTATAAGCATGCATAACAGTCGGTAATTAACACATCATTGATGTCATGTTTGATGAAGGAATACTTTCTAAAGAACAAGCCTTATATAATAAATAGATGACACATAGAGAATCTCCTATGATTGTTTTTTGATATCAAAAAACACGAGTTGGAGATTTTATTTATCACCCAATCCTTTCTTACATGCAGAAATAAATAAATATATTTCTTTGGTATAAATTTCACCTTTACTGAACCTAATTTCATTACTGCGTAGTGATACATCTGTTTTTTGACTGCAGTTTAGCTATTACAAAGTCCTAAATATTGACCCAGTATTTCCTTCAAAGTCAATTAAATAAAAACAGTTTCTTTTTAACAAAAAAAAGTCACTTTTTATTTAAAATAAGTGATTTCTTTAAAATAAAAGAAAGTAGTTCCTTTTTGATTGACCAATCAAATTCATGTAAAGGAGATATCGCAGTAGATTATGTAATTTATCATACAAGCGATATCTACTGTCAAATAAGATTGGGTGATAAATTAATTTATTGCACATTTATTTTTTTCAAAAGTATTGAGCAATCAATTATCAAACTGATTATCAACTATGCACTATGTCAGATAAACTTGTCCCAAAAATATCAACCAATGAAATTGGTTAGCTCTGCTTAGCTTTAGCTCGAAATGTTAAGCATTGAACTCAGTCAAGACATTCATCTAAGGATAATCTACTTCACGTTTAAACACTCTACCTCAATTAAATGCAGAGTTATTTTCCAAAGTCTTGACCAATCAAATTTCTTATGTTGCTAAGCCTATGCAGAAAGTATTTACGATCGAACTTGGACAAGGTAATGATATAATGAATCTATATACAGAGTTTTATCGCTCTCACTTTATTACAGTAAACTTCGCATGTCAGATCTAATTGTACTAACCAATTTTATCTGAGTTACGCGAAGATCCGAGTTAGCCGAAGACATAGGTCAGCTCTGAACGTAGGTCTCATTATCGCCCTGTACGTTCTGGAACTGTCCTATTGAATCCTTGTCGAAATAAAATCGGTTCCAGTCAATTTCACTTGACAACTTTTTACAGCTGAAGGGTTGTATGTCAGTCTCTGTGAACACCTGAACAATGTAAAGGAACAATTTAGTGACCTTGCTAACCTTGCTACAGTCGTATGTGCAACACAACATGCTGTTAAAAATGTGTCCCCTTCAGCCAAAAAGCTTTGGCCGACTCCATTAAAGTCTAGATGTGAGGTGGCGTACAGATTTATGTAGCTCGGCCATATAAGATGAAACGAAATTTAGGTAAGCTGGGGTGGGAAAAAATTAGAATCTTTGAAAGCCGAGAAACTTCAGTCAATTACTGCTTCGTCTGGCACAAATAGAACCAAATTTTTTCAAAATTCCAATTTAGTTTAGTCTTATATGGCCGAGTTGATTTGTGCGTTGCCCTATGAAAGGCAGGGGACAATAAGTAAGATTCACAGTGGTACAAGTGTCTGATGCACTAGATATTGTATGTTGCCTTTAGAGGTAAACATATATTTTTGAATATCTATTATAGTCCATGGTGTATTTATAAGCGTGTAGTACATACTTTTAGTCTAGCTCCAATTACTTTTGTTAATGTCAAGACATCTCCATGGAAACCACAACTACCTAATACAGTCTTGTCACTTCTGTAAAATAATATATGAAATATCAATAAACGATTGTCTATAATCATGATTTAATCATTAACCCAAATCCATGTTTTACTCCATGCAAAGGCTATTATTATAAATTATCTGTAAGATTCAGATAAGGAACTAGCCGTTCTTGCTATTAAGTTCAAAAATAGATAATGCAAAATGAATATATTGAAAATTTCATTCAAACTACTTTATTCTGATCAAAGTTATCAATGTTTATAGTTTTGACAAGATGTGTGCATTGATTGTTTATTATCGTAAAAAGAGTACTGGTTATTTGAGTCTTAGCCTCGCTTCTCCTTATTTAACTTAAATCATTAAATTGCTGAACCATTCTAATCTACTTAAAATCGGAGCTATCCGATGTCATCGACTATGTTGATTATAGTATTGTCTGTTAATAAATGTCCAATTAATAATTCATATAAAATTTAAGGCTTAAAAAAGACCTGCAATAGGCAGATCTACATGTAGCTCATGAATAATACCTCTTTACAAACTTACAATTTATATGTTTTTGGTGTGTCCCGAGAATGGATTGAGAAGCCTTCACTTAGTCGGGTATCAGAAGCAACAACAGCGAAATCCTCACCAGCTACAGCTAATACAGTTCTAAAAATAACAAGCCAACAGTGAGGCTGATGTCCCCCGCCGAAATCCCAAAATAAATAGAAGACACATATTAATTAATCGCACATTTATTTTTTTCAATGTATCGAGCAATCAAACTGTACACGAAGTGTCATCCAAAAGTGTTTTATAAAGAAAAATGCTAAAACCGACAGGAAAAATGAAAATGTACCCTAGTTAGGGGGACCCTAAAGGCAGACAAAAGGGCCCCTCTGGCCAAGGGAAAGGGCCCTCGTGTCCAAGTCAATCGTTTCTATACACTGTTACTGTCGAATCGATTACTAAATGAGAATGCAGTCATTGTATTGGCATAAAAATCATCAATCAAGATGAACCTAAGTTATCTTGTCCCAAAGTATCAACCAATCAAATTGCTTATCTCTGCTTACCCTAAGCGGAAAATGCTTATCTTCGAACTCCATCAAGGCATTGACCTAATAAGCATATACACCAAGTTTGAACATTTTAACTCAATTAGAAGGAGAGTTATTGTGTTCCAAAGTCTCGACTACTCTCAACCAATCAAATTGTGTATCGCTCTGCTTACCTTGAGCAGAAAATGATCATTATCGAACTTAGTCAAGGTATTACTGTAATGAAACTATACACCAAGTTTCATCACTCTCACTTAATTAGAACTCAAGTTATCGTGTCCCAAAGCATCAACCAATCAAATTGCTTATCTCTGCTTACCCTAAGTGGAAAATGCTCATCTTCGAACTCCATCAAGGCATTGACCTTATAAGCATATACACCAAGTTTGAACATTTTTACTCAATTAGAAGAAGAGTTATTGTGTTCCAAAGTCTCTACCAATCAAATTGCTTATCTCTGCTTACCCTAAGCGGAAAATGCTTATCTTCGAACTCCATCAAGGCAATGACCAAATAAGCATATACACCAAGTTTGAACATTATAACTCAATTAGAAGGAGAGTTATTGTGTTCCAAAGTCTCGACCAATCAAATTGCTCTGCTTACCCTGAGCGGAAAATGCTCATTATCGAACTTAGTCAAGGTATTACTGTAATGAAACTATACACTAAGTTTCATCACTCTCACTTAATTGGAACTAAAGTTATCGTGTCCCAAAGCATCAACCAATCAAATTGCTTATCTCTGCTTACCCTAAGCGGAAAATGCTCATCTTTGAACTCCATCAAGGCATTGACCTAATAAACACATACACCAAGTTTGAACATTCTAGCTCAATTAGGAAGAGAGTTATTCTGTCCCCAAAAGTGTGACGGACAGACGGACAGACGGACAGACAGACAGACAGACAGACAGACAGACAGACAGACAGACAGACGGACGAACCCATTTTAATAGTCCCCCAACTTTCTTCGAAAGGCGGGGGACAAAAATATAGATGTGCATACATGTACAACAGGATATCCATAAGCTCTATAACATAAAGCGATGGTGAAAATGACGTAACAAAAACACAAATGAAAGTAGGTGCTACAACTACAAGTAGCAGTATTGTCATTCATAGCACTGATTTTTTTAATGGGTAAGTTTATTCACCTAACATGAGAGATTTATGAGAAATGATGTAAATCTTGCGATATTGACTGCATATTATTAGTGTACAGGACCTATACCAGACTATACCTCTGATAACAAGCTTCAAACTACAAAAAGAGGGCACCAGGTATATTAAAATTCATTTTTATTGACATTAGGCTATCTTAGCGGGTAGCCTTCTACTAGGGGAATTACTTAAGCTACCTCCTACCTCGAGTCCCGTTTCAAGATACGAATGTCTCTACGTGTACATAACTTTAAGTATGCTTCGCGCAGGTTGACCCTGGTCAACATCTTAATTGATAGTTAACCATAAACTTTTAAAAGATAAGACAAGACATGCAATTTTGATAGATATTAGCTGACCCATAATAAGACCTATATATTGGTATATATCTGATCAATTAGATCTACCGTCTTATTTATAACTGATACTTTTATAGGCAGTAAGCAGACAACTCGGACCAAAACAACAGAAGACTACTCAGACCGAGAAAGAAGACC
This sequence comes from Patella caerulea, assembly GCA_036850965.1. Lineage (NCBI taxonomy): Eukaryota > Metazoa > Mollusca > Gastropoda > Patellidae > Patella > Patella caerulea. The sequence continues at coordinate 37,625,520 of JAZGQO010000001.1, read as the reverse complement.
AAGTCAGTGCTTGGACCTAGATATGGTCTGATGAGACATTTAAAGACGACTCAAAACAAATTTAAACAAGCCAACAGTGAGGCTGATGTCCACCGCCGAAATCCCAAAATAAATAGAAGACACATATTAATTAATCGCACATTTATTTTTTTCAAACGTATCGAGCAATCAAACTGTGCACGAAGTGTCATCCAAAAGTGTTTTATAAAGAAAAATGCTAAAACCGACGAGAAAAATGAAAATGTGCCCTAGTTAGGGGGACCCTAAAGGCAGACAAAAGGGCCCCTCTGGCCAAGGGAAAGGGCGCTCGTGTCCAAGTCAATCCTTTCTATACACTGTTACTGTCGAATCCATTACTAAATGAGAATGCAGTCATTGTATTGGCATAAAAATCATCAATCAAGATGAACCTAAGTTATCTTGTCCCAAAGTATCAACAAATCAAATTTTTTATCTCTGCTTACCCTAAGCGGAAAATGCTCATCTTCGAACTCCATCAAGGCATTGGCCTAATAAGCATATACACCAAGTTTGAACATTTTAACTCACTTAGAAGGAGAGTTATTGTGTTCCAAAGTCTCGGCTACTCTTGACCAATCAAATTGCGTATCGCTCTGCTTACCCTGAGCAGAAAATGCTCATTATCGAACTTAGTCAAGGTATTAATGTAATGAAACTATACACCAAGTTTCATCACTCTCACTTAATTAGAACTAAAGTTATCGTGTCCCAAAGCATCAACCAATCAAATTTCTTATCTCTGCTTACCCTAAGCGGAAAATGCTCATCTTCCAACTCCATCAAGGCATTGACCTTATAAGCATATACACCAAGTTTGAACAATTTAACTCAATTAGAAGAAGAGTTATTGTGTTCCAAAGTCTCAACCAATCAAATTGCGTATCGCTCTGCTTACCCTGAGCAGAAAATGCTCATTATCGAACTTAGTCAAGATATTACTGTAATGAAACTATACACCAAGTTTCATCACTCTCACTTAATTAGAACTAAAGTTATCGTGTCCCAAAGCATCAACCAATCAAATTGCTTATCTCTGCTTACCCTAAGCGGAAAATGCTCATCTTCGAACTCCATCAAGGCATTGACCTAATAAGCATATACCCCAAGTTTGAACATTTTAACTCAATTAGAAGGAGAGTTATTCTGTTCCAAAGTCTCGACCAATCAAATTGCGTATCGCTCTGCTTACCCTGAGCAGAAAATGCTCATTATCGAACTCCATCGAGGCATTGACCTAATAAGCATATACACCAAGTTTGAACATTTTAACTCAATTAGAAGGAGAGTTATTGTGTTCCAAAGTCTCGACCAATCAAATTGCTCTGCTTACCCTGAGCAGAAAATGCTCATTATCGAACTTAGTCAAGGTATTACTGTAATGAAACTATACACCAAGTTTCATTACTCTCACTTAATTAGAACTAAAGTTATCTTGTCCCAAAGCATCAACCAATCAAATTGCTTATCTCTACTTACCCTAAGCGGAAAATGCTCATCTTCGTACTCCATCAAGGCATTGACCAAATAAACACATACACCAAGTTTGAACATTCTAGCTCAATTAGGAAGAGTTATGGTGTTCCAAAAAGTGTGACAGACAGACGGACAGACAGACAGACGAACTCATTTTAATAGTCCCCCAACTTTCTTCGAAAGGCGTGTGACAATAAAACTACTCTATTAATAGGGTACCAGTTAACTCGTCATTAAGCAAAATCGTCCACAACCATTGGTTAAGTCGTCCACAAGGCATAGGTTAGGTTAGGTATTCCACAACTGATGGTTAATTCGTTCATAACTAATGGTTAAGTCATCAGAAACTAAAACTTGACTCATACACAATTTAAATACATGCATTATTGAATAAATAGTTTTACTCTTGATTTTTTTTAGATTACTGATCCTGTTTGTGATAAGTTTATCAATGTAAATTCGTTTCGTTTGTCAATTGACATTATGATTTTAATAAATGGGTAAGACGCATTGGCCGAGGAAGTTCATCCAGATTTTACGGTGTGGTTTCCTCTTGTCTGGTCAATTATGCAAGACAGAGGGTCTGACAAGGCAGCTGTATAGTCGTTTGGATGGGACGAAAAACAGAGGTCCTTTGTACACATTGGTGTGCATACTAAAGATCCCCTGGCAGTTGGAATTCGATAGTATGCCATAGTTAGAGTAGGCCATAGAAGTGGTTTCCAAGCAAAATTTCCCTCACAGCACAGTGTATGGACTATGGCGTATACCCATCTTCATTAGCCCAGTTTAAGAGCAGAACAGTAGGATGTTAAACCCCAATTCATTTCATTTTAACGTTGGGTTATTTGAATTTGAGCCGCCAGGTAGGAGTATGAAGATAACAAGCCTCGAAAAAGTGGCTACCTGTTATTTTACTCTTTGATCTGTTATATCACAGTATAGTTTAATTTTATTCTTTGATCTGTTGGACACAATTCGTGATAAATTAAGGTGGCCAGACAACGAACATACGCCCACAACAGCTAAATCGTCCGGGCAGTCAACAAGGGTTGTCGCATATTTTTCCTTTTATCGGTAATAAAACATTTGTGATACACTTAATTCTGATTAAGAGTAACAACTCGCTATGTAATTATCAGAAAATCATTAGAATTTCTTTGCTTTTTATAAAGTTTTGCCCCACGCTAAAAATTAGTATACGAAACATATAATATTATCATGGATTTAGCTGTTCAGTTATCAAAATTCATTGAAAATCAAAATACTTGTTCCTTTCAACACCTTAAACTCTGTGTATCAATCTGAAGTCAATCGGATGATAAGTTTGGCCTCTATAGCATCACAAGATTTTTTTGAAGTGATCAAGGGAGATATTTCTGGCAGTAATTATTTGAAATCGCTGAAAATCAAAAGGCTAAACACTGTGTGTAAATTTAAAATTTAACAGATCTTAACTTTGGCCTCTGTAGCATCTACAGGATTTTATAAAGTGATCAGGGGCCACAACTCTGGCAGTAAATATGGGAAATCGCTGAAAATCAATTAGACGTCTTCGTCTCATGACTGTAAACACTGTGTATAAATTAAAAGTCAATCGGATATTTTGGCCTCGAGAGCAACCACAAGATTTGTTGAAGTGATCAAGGGCCACAACTCTGGCAGTAATTATCAGAAATCATTGAAAATCAATAGGGTTCTTTGTATCACGACTGTATCAATTTAAAGTCAATCGAATATTAACTTTGGCCTCTAGAGCGTCCACAAGATTTTTTGAAGTTATCCACGGCCATAACACTGGCACTAATTATCGGAAATTGATGAAAATCAATAGACTTCTTTGTCTTATGACATTAAACACTGTGTATAAATTTAAAGTCAATCGATATTAACTTTGGCCTCTAGAGCGTCCACAACATTTTTTGAAGTGATCAAGGGCCATAACTCTGGTAGTTATTATCGGAAATCGCTGAAAAACAATGGGCTTCTTCATCGCATGACCTTAAACACTATGTATAAGTTTTAAGTCAATCGGATATTAACTCTAACCTCTAGAGCTTTCACAAGCAATTGTGGATGCCGGCTGGCCGGATGGGGGCGACGACAATATACGTCCACATTTCAACGTGGGCGTATAAAAATTGGAATTATATGAACTGGGGAACAAAAGTGTATCAGGACTATAGAGACAAGTCTTTTCGTGGCTGTGCAGTGACCTTATTTATAAATGGAATTGTTGTTTGTTATTTATAAATGCGACCTCTCCAGATTGGTGATAGTCCACCAATTCACTTAAAAGAAAATTATACTGATATCATCAAACACTCATATTACTATTAAGCCTATACTGACTATGAGTATAGATCATAGAGTTATATATAGAAACTAGAGTCCGCACTGATCACGTGACTCCCATGACTACAACGTTAAAGGTTTGTGCCGGAATGAAGCCACGGCCGCCATGTTAGTTCCGGGGAGTATGCACGTAAATACCCGGATGTTCACTATGTTATCGCATCAATCAATCCGTGTTGAACTGTTTTAAAACGTGCACAAATATTACATTTTTAAATTTTCTCACCCAAATATTTATTGTTTGATAAAAATAATAATAAAGATCCATGGACCGATTTATCTCCGGGCCCCTCTTTTCACGTAAAGGTTATAAAATAATTTATTTTGACATATCAGCAATCTCGACCGCAGTGTCTATATCTAGTCTAGTATACACTACTATTTACTTTACCTTCGCTTTCTCTTTTATTTTTTATTAAAATATTGATCTTTTGAATTAGTGCAATGTCCACAATATGTATTCTTATACAGTAAATTTGTTTTAAAAATTTATGGAACTAATTAATAAAGAGTGTATAGAAATAAATGAATGTTTTTTTTTTTTTTAATTTAAAGGGACAATCCCAATAAGAACAGAGTCTCAAAAATTAAAGTCCGAGTATTTATGAAATTTATGGACCAAAATATAGTGGCATGGTGTGTTTACCTTGTCTCAAAATTTCAGCTCAAAATATTGAGTCGTTTGGGCGTGTACGTCAACACTGCTTATCCTGACACGTAACCCTTTTGAGATTTCGGGTCAATTTTTTCATTGGGTGACCTGTTAATCGATTAACGTTTCTTGTGAGGTCTATACAGTGAATGACCCATGCACTGTACTTGATAACAAAAGGTAAATTTCACCTACATATCATTTTTATAGAAAAAAGATACTGTATAATACAACGGTCTCAATTTCCAGGTGAAGACTGTCGGGTTTAAGTTATTTACAAGCGTATCACAAATATCGGGTTAATAGGTGGGCCTTAGGTTATAGATTTTAAAGGATTTTAACACAAAATTAAGCAGTTTTATTCCCCAAAAAGTTATCTGGATTGGCCCTTTAAGCACTAAAAGTTAACAGAAAACAATAGCCCGCAGAATTATATGTACTGGTATTTTTATTTATTTGTTAATTATTTTATTTCAGGAAATTTGGGAATGGAAAGTGAAGAAAAATTAATAGTCTACGTAAAATGTTGTATTTCTATTTACAACCCGGTATCTATTTATTTGTTAATTATTTTTAGAAATGTATGGAACTGAAAAGGGAAGAAAAAGTAAAACAGGCTGCAGAAAATCTTATATTTTTATTTATTTATTTATTTGTTAATTTGTTTTAGAAAATTATGGAATGAAACGTGACATGTCATTGTCAGCGATCCCGTACTCTACTTTCACTTTCAATTTAATTTCCAGTATAATATTTGATACTTTAAAATATGTCCCGAATGTGTATTCTATAGTAAATATGTACTGGTATTTTCATTTATTTGTTAATTATTTTATTTCAGGAAATTTGGGAATGCAAAGTGAAGAAAAATTAATAAGCCTACGTATAATGTTGTAGGCATATTTCTATTTACCGCCCGGTATTGATTTATTTCAATATTTGTTAATTTATATTAAGAAATATATGGAACTGAAAAGGGAAGAAAAACTAAAAACAGCCTGCAGAAAATGTTGTATTTTTATTTATTTATTTGTTAATTTGTTTTAGAAAATTATGTAATGAAAAGTGACATGTCAGTGTCAGCGATCCAGTAGGCCTACTCTACTTTCACTTTAATTTCCAGTTTATTATTTGATACTTTGAATTATGTCCCGAATGTGTATTCTATAGTAAATGTGACTAATAAATTTATGAATTGAAATCTTACCTTACTGTCATAAAGTTTGCTTCACTTTTTGAGGCCTATGTCATAGAGTATTATTAGTAGTAAAAAAGGTAAAGTAAGTAGACGCAGAGACACTGTTGTTGTCGAGATCGCTGATATTATGTCAAAATAAATTATTCTATAACCTTTACGTGGAAAGAGGGGCCCGGAGAGATAAGTCGGTCCATGGATCTTTATTATTATTTTTCTTTAAACATTAAGTATTTGGGTGAGAAAATTTAAAAATGTAATATTTGTGCACGTTCTAAAACAGTTTGACATCGATTGATTGATGCAATAATATAGTGAACATTCGGGTATTTACGTCCATACTCCCCGGAACTAACATGGCGGACAAGGCTCCATGTCACCACGCTGTCATGTGATCAGTGCGGACTCTAGTTTCTATATATAACTCTATGGTATAGATACATTACACAATGTCGTGTAGCCGACTAACCAACATATTTCTACATCGCGAAATTAAACTAAATCGTGTGGATGAGTCAGTCAAACAAAGCCACGTGGACAAGTCAGTCAACCAATGCCGTGTGGACGACTCAACCAACGAGTGTGTTCGACTTGGGGGAGAATTGCTAAGTTGACATGCTCGGGCAAAAGTGAACCAAATGTGACAAATTAGGCACCGTTTTGAAGGTATTTCGAAGCTCTACCCAGCCATGGCATTTATAACCTTATTTAATCAAGTTGAAAAAAATGTCCAAGTGCCTACAGTTTATCATACTCCTTGCAGCGTTTTGCTTAATTAGAGGTAATCCCACTACACACTGCTATTATGAGTGGATATGGTTGTTTTAAATTTTGATTGGTCAGTAGTCCGACTACCAACCAATCACTAGCTGCCCTACAAAAGCTTTACTTTTAAAACGAGTGCCGGTGCCAACATTGGACCAAATATGTTTACATAACGTTACGTCATGGCTCACGATTTTATTATGCCTAATTAACCCGTGTATCAGTGTTCGACACAAACGTCGGTCCGTAGGCCCGAGGCCGACTGATTTATCGGAGGACTCCTGCTTGCCTATTTCACTCGGGTCCGCCGGGCCTTCGTTTTCTTAGCTCGCATAGTTAGTGTCCCCATTCGACAATTCTGGATATGGTAGAACTGTCATAGAAACGCAACCCGAGTCTCCGATAGCTAACGGTTATTGTTTACTTGTCATCGACATGACGGAAGCTGATGTTTTCCAAACAGTGACTCGCGTAACCAGCCTCTTATTTGTGCATCTAGTTCGGTAATCGCGCTTCTTTGACGCTCCATGTGAATTCCAGGTATCGGTAGATATTAAACTGATAACTGAATCATACGTTTAATGGTTTCGCTGACCAGTACGTTGTTAGTGAAATTAAAATCTTAGTTGAATATAATCCTCTGATAGAACACCAAATACACTGAGAAACAATCATTAATAATAATATATTTTATCCGCCATTGCCAAATCCGCCGATGACACGTGTGACATTGATTGGAATTTCTAGGTCAATAAGCCGGCGATGCTACGTTTGATTTTAAGTTGCATCTACTGTTATGATTTTTTATATACACATGCTGACAGAGGCTTTATTTTAACCATACGTTGAATTTTTGTCGTTACTATTTTTGAAAGGTATCTGGAGTCGTACGGAATTTTATTTTAAAGCAATTTCAATTATGGTTGCCACGTGACCACTGTGCCGTGTGTATATCATGGACGAATGAATAAAAGCATATTTGAAAGTTACGTGACAGACAAAAATTAAAACTTATGTTATGAAAAAATACCATTGTGCTGTATGCATCCAAAAAACGAAGACAGTAATTTAATCAGGAATATTAGTCTTACTGACATGAATTTCATGAAGCCAAAACGTGTATTAAATTTCCCGAACGGTGTAGTTGTGGGCCTACCTTTTATTAAACGTAATGGAGGCTGATGATTTTAAAAACTTTTCCTACCAACCTCTTTTGACTGACTCTGGGCTATGGTGCTAACAATCTAGGGCAGTTGTTTGGGGTTGTTTTGTAACTATTTGAAGTTTACGTAGGTTATTATGGAAAACCCAATGCAGCCATGAATAGATTTGATCCATTAAATTGAAATGACACATTAATTTGTGTCTTCTTTTTTTTTCTTTTTTCTTTCGCAAGTTACTAAACCATAGCTTTATACATGGAAACTATAAATAATTATTATTGGTTGGGCCTGCGTGTTACCTGAAGGACCCACGTGATCATGTGTTGCACAGGTCCTGTGGGCCTGTGCTTGGAAAATGTTTGTTTCGGACACTGCCGTGTATAGCAGAATACTGCAGTAATACTAATTGCGTGACAAACGAGGCTGTCAAGTCGAATGAAATGTCAAAAATACTGTTTGGAAACGAACATACTTTTCCCGTTTTTAATACCTTAAATCACTGTCCAAAGTTTAGGGAAGACCCAGATTAAACGAAGGACTGTCATGTTGCTGTACTTAAGTGATAGCTTTCATTGAACGGAAAGAATAGACACACTCCAGCATAAGTTCAAGAAACAGACGCTATTCCAGCAATGGCCAGAGAGGGATTTCTCGGACCATTGCTTCAGGAATATGACAGTTAATATACATTCCTATTAAATTATTATATGGCTTGCGACCCATTTGTGTCAATTTCTAGGCCCCAAATATTAGCGATTTAGCTCCTTTGAAATCAATTCAATTGGGGAAAACGAAATTATTTAACATTGTCATCATTTGTATCACTTGGGAAACTTAATTATGAAGGCTCTTATAGACTTATAGTTGACAGCAATCACAACAGCTTCGCTCTACTCGGGCAAGGCCTGTTATATATTAATTTTAATTTGGATTTAGGCCTATACCTATAGGCCTAGACTAATGATATTTTATATTATAGGCCTAATACTTAGTAATAGATATAAGATGATTATTCATAATTTTTAATTTCAACATGAACTAGGCTATTTCAAAGGTTTTTACCCTCCATTGAAAGCATACGGACTGAAGTGGACTTGTTTCGGTCCATTATTTCCGTAAAGTTCATTCATCTGTGAATCCATTTCTCTGTTTCAAAGCCACACAGCGTTGTGTCATCGGTTCCTACGATTTTTCATAAGATAAACAAAACCACGATGAGATTGCCGTTTTCTGTAATGGAGGATGAAATCTCGCTGTAAATCACGTGACCAATCATTGAAAATATTAATTGTCTAATTACCAGACAAGGAAACGCCAATGATTGATAATAGGAGTTAATTTTTAATGATCAAGATTTGCGTAAGGTATTATCTATGCCTTAACGCATACAAATCGGATATTGAAATTTGGAATCTCGTGAAACACGTGAGTTGCATTTTGCGGGAGCATCAAGTCGAAAATGGTAATGTTTGTCGTCAATTTTATTGTTTTTTATATAAATTAATTATCAGTGACACATGTTTTAAATTGAACATTTACTAAAAGTAAATACCGCCTTTCAATAAAAATGACTAAACTGATCATTTGGCTGAAATGTCTTAGGGTTTATTCGTATTTATGCTCACATTGATATTTTTTAACGCGATTTCTAATAAAATGGAGTTACCTCCCCTTAATCACATGAAAAGACTTAGTTAAACGTTTATTTTCTGATTATTTTTCAGTTATTTTATTCCTTTTTCAAGTCTTTGGTTGGAAAAGAAGTTGTCGTGGAGTTGAAGAATGATTTGAGGTTTGTTCTTGTAGAAGGGATGTAAAAATAAGCTCAGTAACTTAAGATTTAGATAAGTTTAAGAAACTTCATCTCTCAACCCTCCGACTCCCGTGTTTTCAGTAGTAGCAGTAGTTTAGTAGACTATATCTCAACGTTTTTAGCTACTTTCTTGTAGCAAATATGTGCAGTGCTTTCACTGCTGTGTAACTTTGTATCCGGCCCTGGGCAATAGCTACATATAATGGGTACGAGAAATAGCGAAAAACGTTTAGTTGATAAATCTGATGTGTATTTCTTTTGTTTTTAGCCAGTCCTACAGTATTTGATATTAATAATTTGGTTAACGGCTGATTGGGACAAGATTTTTGCCTTATTCGGGGCATTATATAAATAATGAGAGTATTTAAAATATACACAAATACACATGAAACAAAGTTAATTAAAGGGACAATAACATTCTTGCTGGCTTGGTAGCTCCAGAAAATAAATAATACCCTTATTCTAAGTACTAGATGTTTAAATGTCCTACCTGTTGTGTAAATTATCCATTACAACCTATTTTATTTGCCCAGAGGGTTCGAAAATATTTTAAAATCCAAGTCACATTTGAAAAGGCTTACGTTAGACTTTTCAAATCAATTGGTTGAATTTTTCCAATTTTTTAAATTAGGTGTGTTAAGATGAAATTTATATCATCATTTAATTGAAATATTCTAAAATAATACGATTTATTGACCAAAATGAAGATTGGGACATATTTTTCAGTTCCAACAAGAGTGTTATTGGGGCTTTAAAGGAGCTAAATCCCTAACATTTGGGACCTAGAAATTGACTCAAGTGGGTCACAACACATATTATAATGTAATATGAGTGTATATAAACTGATTTGCATTCAATGGTTTCCGTTTTTACTCCAATTTCAAATCAGTTATGAGCGGCGAAATTTGCCAACAGTGTCAATCGAATGCAAATTTCTAGCGTCTAGTTATTCCAGTCTACATGCGCCGTTTGATTTGGTACAATGTTTCTAGCCTATTATTCTATAACTACATACAAATACAAGCAAATATCATTGAATACAGCCATTGAATAACCTATAGTTGTATTCAATGGCCATTGAATAACCTCTAGTTGTATTCAATGGCTTCAGTAGGGACTACTTTTTCCGGAATGACGTCAATTCCAGAATGACGTTATATTGTAATGACGTCATTACTTGGTGACCACCAATTTAGTAAAACAAAAATGGCAGAACCTATGATTAATTTTGAAGTTATTGGGGATGATTGTTTGGAAAATCTGTATACATTAGAAGAAAATGACATCCAAAACAATAGTTTTCATTAATTTGCATATTTTGGGGAAATTACTAAAACCTTTGGGGAACTATTTTTTATTGGTGTATGTTCTATAATTGAATCACTTTTCATGAAGGTGTGATACGGTCTTAGAAATCAACAGTTTTCGTGTAGCTATAGAATAAAACATAACTCAATCACCATTGAATTTGTACTTATTTGCTTGCATTTGCATGTAGTTATAGAATAAATCGCTCGTGGAATACTTGCGCAGGGATACACTCTCTTGAACCATTGAATAACCCGAGCGGTATTCAATGGTCATTGGGTTCTATCTATATATCAAATCAGTTATGTTCGGCGAAATAAACCAGCAGTGTCAACCTAAGGCATTTTTTTAGCGTCTAGTTATTCCAGTCTACATACGCCATTTGATTTGGTACAAAGTTTCTAGCCTTGTTCCTCGAGTCTCTTGCTAGAACTGGGGCTGAAACGCATTATGTACCAATGGTAAAATATTTATTTTGTCTTAAATATTGGATATCAGAAGCCCATCTTTTTCCAGTAAGATCACATCATTAATTTTGATTTAAATTGACAAATAATTCGTGTTTTCAATGTTGAAGATTTTGGATGATATTGAGTTAACTTAGCTCCTTTAAATCACACTTGATAGTATAAAATTCAGGTAGCAATATACAAGAACCTAATCATAATACCATTTATTGTTAATTAATGACAACCCTAGTAATTCCAATAAACAATCAGATCCAATCACACAAATTCCTTATAATTCTTTCTGTAAGTAAGATCTGAGTAATTTTTATGTAGTAATATAGTACATTTTCCACGGTGTTACCTACCCGTTTACTTGTGTTAAAATATAAATCTATTATGTAGTGTGAACCATGTCTCTACAGACTCAACAAGGCTAATGTGGATGGTGCAGTGGCTGGGTCTCGAGACTAAATAGCCAGACATGGAGTCTATGATACTATAAATAGCCAATCAACAATAACAGCCGTAAAAAATCTATTGTTGACGATTTTGAATAGCAGTAAAATTTAGCTTCTTGGTTATTATAGCAGCTTTAGAAATTACGTTCCTTTTATTTTTATACGCCCACATTGAAATGTGGTCGTATATTGTCGTCCTCCCATCTGTCCGTCCGTCGGTCCGGCGTCCACAATTGCTTGTGGACGCTCTAGAGGCTAAAGTTTAAATCCGATTGACTTTAAATTTATACACAGTGTTTAAGGTCATGAGACGAAGAAGCCTATTGTTTTTCAGCGATTTCCGATAATAACTACCAGGTTATGGCCCTTGATCACTTCAAAAAATCTTGTGGACGCTCTAGAGGCCAAAGTTAATATCCGATTGACTTTAAATTTATACACAGTGTTTAAGGTCATGAGACGAGGAAGCCTATTGTTTTTCAGCAATTTCCGATAACTAGTGCCAGAGTTATGGCCCTTGATCACTTCAAAAAATCTTGTGGACGCTCTAGTGGCCAAAGTTAATATCCGATTGACTTTGAATTTATACACAGTGTTTAAGGTCATCAGAAGGAGAAGCCTATTGATTTTCAGCGATTTCCGATAATTAGTGTCAGAGTTATGGCCCTTGATCACTTCAAAAAAATCTTGTGGATGCTCTAGCGGCCAAAGTTAATATCCGATTGACTTTAAATTTATTTACGTTTAAGGTCATGAGACGAAGAACCCTATTAATTTTCAGCGATTTCAAATAATTACTTCCAGAGTTATCTCCCTTGACCAGTTCAAAAAACCTTGTGACACTATAGAGGCCAAACTTATCATCCGATTGACTTCAGATTGATACACAGAGTTTAAGGTGTTGAAACGAATAAGTATTTTGATTTTCGATGAATTTTGATAACTGAAGAGCTAAATCCATAATGATATTAAATGATTCGTATACTAATTGTTAGCGTGGGGCAAAACTTTTTAAAAAGCAAGCAAATTCTAATGATTTTCTGATAATTACATAATGAGTTGTTACTCGTAATCAGATTTTAGTGTATTACAAACGTTTCATTCCCGAAAGAAGTAAAATTATGTGACAACCCTTGTTGACTGCCCGGACGATTTAGCTGCTGTGGGCGTATGTTTCGTTGCCTGGCAACCTATCTTTTAAATTGCTTTATTATTAACTATACTGTTAGGAATAGGAGTGGCATCTTTTGGTTTAGTAGTCAAATAATATCTCTGAAAACTTTCGACAGCAAGAACATGATACTAAGCAGTAGTTTGATTTTATTTTTACAAGGTTCTTAAAACAATTGTTGAGTTGTCTTACGTGCATATTTCTAAATGCAATTTCTTGTTCCAGCTGTTTGTTATGTTTCGTAAAATGGTAAACTTGATTATCCCGACCTGTCAATCAGATGTAGAATGGTCGGTAGACTGGTTAAGTAAGACTGATTTCAAAACAAGGGCACGTAACCTATCTTTTACTCAAAAGTGTCTGGATGTTATGGACGACACTCAGATGGTTAAATGATCATAGCTTATTAAGTACAACATGATTGTTTATTTATTGACTATAAATGTGTGAAACTGATAAATATTGTGTTTATTTTCTGAACAAGGTAGGATAAACATTATTATATACATCATATTCGAAATAACGGATTTTCGTTACGCTACTAACTGTATTGCTGGTATTAGTTTTCAAATTTGTATGACTTATTGAAATTAACATAAATTGGTTTAAACAATATTTCTATCTATAACATATAATTACACACAATATATGTATAATGGATTCGGATTTCTGTTATGCTACTGTATTGCTAGTATTAGTATTAGTTGAAAATAAAATGGTTTAAACAGTCTTTCTACAACATATAATTACACACAATATATATATAATTACACACAATATATATGTCACTGTGACATACCAAAATGGAATATAAAACATAAATTGACATACATAAAAGCACATATTCTTTCTCTCTCTCTCTCCCAATCAGCTTGGTTTTTATTTTTTATAATGTCACCTTGCAAACTAATTTTATTTTTATTGTCCCCCGACTTACTAATTGAGTTAAAATGTTCAAACTTGGTGAATATGCTTATTAGGTCAATGCCTTGATGGAGTTAGAAGATGAGCATTTTCCGCTTAGGGTAGGCAGAGATAAGCAATTTGATTGGTTGATGCTTTGAGACACGATAACTTTAGTTCTAATTAAGTGAGAGTGATGAAACTTGGTGTATAGTTTCATTACAGTAATACCTTGACTAAGATCGATAATGAGCATTTTCTGCTCAGGGTAAGCAGAGCGATAAGCAATTTGATTTGCCGAGACTTTGGAACATAGTAACTCTCCTTTGAAATGAGTTAAAATGTTCAAAATTGGTGTGTATGCTTATTAGGTCAATGCCTTGATGGAGTTCGAAGATGAGCATTTTCTTCTTACGGTAGGCAGATATAAGCAATTTTTGGATGACACTTCGTGTTCAGTTTGATTGGTCGATACGTTTGAAAAAAATAAATGTGCGATTAATTAATATGTGTCATCTATTTATTTTGGGATGTCGGCGGGGGACATCAGCCTCACTGTTGGCTTGTTAATATTAAGTCTTGTGGTGTTTGGATATTATTAAGCATTTGGATATTATTAAGTTGTCATGTTTCAACTTTTATTTCAACAACATGTAGGAAAGGGTACAAATTAATCTGAGGTACGAAGTGAAGTACAAATGAACTAAGTATGAAACAGCCAGGTTACGAAACAGCCTGCACAGTGCACCCCCATCCCATATTGAAAAAATTGTCGATTAATCAAGCATTTTTTTCATCTGACTTACGAAATTTCATACATACTAGTATGCCAAGATTGTTCACTCGCACTGACTTAGGTGATTGCCTTTGATTCACTGAGCAGTAGTGGTGTAATGCCCAGTGTTGCAGGTTAATTTTCCATCAGGAGCATCATGTCACATTCTGTTATGCTATACCATTATCTTGTCATTACAAGCCTACCATAATAGCTAAGGGAATTTCATGTGAATACCTGACAACCCATCCCAAAGACAACTCATCCCAGGTTAGAACAACTCATCCCAAGTTAGAAGACAAGGTATTAGCTACAATAAAACTCATACATAAAGATAAGGATATAATGTCATATTCTGACAAATTTCTATCAGATAATGATGTGGAAACAATCAGCACGATTGGGGCCAACATTTTCAGTTGCATGTCATATTCCTGAAGCAATGGCCTGAGAAATCCCTCTCTGGCCATTGCTGGTATAGTGTCTGTTTCTTGAACTTATGCGGGAGTGTGTCTATTCTTTCCGTTCAATGAAAGTTATCACTTGACTTAAGTACAGCAACATGACAGTCCTTCGTTTAATCTGTGTCTTCCCTAAAACTTTGACAGTGATTTAAGGTATTAAAAACGGTGAAAGTATGTTCGTTTCCAAACAGTATTGTTTACATTTCATACAATTTGATAGCCTCGTTTGTCACGCAATTGGTTTTACTGCAGTATTCTGCTATACACAGGTTGATTAGGCATAATAAAATCGTGAGCCATGACGTAACGTTATGTAAACATATTTGGTCCAATATTGGCACTCGTTTTAAACATTGATTGGTTGGTAGACGGACTACTGACCAATCAAAATTTAAAACAACAATAATAGCAGTGTGTAGTAGGATTACCTCTTATCAAACACAACACTGCATGGAGTATGGTTGCATGTATGGTTCAAAGAAGGAATTGAAAACTGTACCCTATGATTAAGTATAGAGCGTCCTATACTTAAAACTTAAAACAACAATATAAATTTTATTAACATAACACATTTTCATGTATCTCATGAATTGATTTGTAGATCTGACTAAAATTTTCCATGTAATCTGATTTGATAAATTTATTGAATATTGTTTTAATGTTTTCAGTATATGTGGAACCTTGCATTCTGTGGATCAGTTTTTGAATATCAAATTAACAGATATCAATGTTACAGATCCAGATAAGTATCCACACATGGTAAGTCCAGCAAAAAACAACTATGTTTAAAGGGCGTGATGGGAGATAAGATAGCTGATAGTTTTCATAAAATAATATTTAATTTAAAAAAATAGTTAATGTAAATAAAATATGCTGAAAATTCCAGTCTCATTGTTCCAATCTGAACCAAGATATTAGCTTTTGGATTTTAGGCTATTTTTCAAAAAATGTACTCAAATCTGCTAGATAGCCTAGCGATGGCTTTGAGGGTTGATTATGGTCATTTAGATAACATTTCAGGCCTAAAGAAAGAACTGCAATAGACAGATTTAGCTCTTGCATAATATATGTTTAACTTATGGTTTTAAAAAAATAGTGGTGGTATAAATTGGGGTGGTTGTTCCATGGTGAATATATTTTGAACTGGCTGCTTTATTTATATTGCTTTCATTCAATTATTAATTTATTTGTTTTCCAGTTATCAGTAAAGAATTGTTTTATTAGGGGATCTGTAGTGCGGTATGTCCAGTTACCAGCTGATGAATGTGACACACAACTATTACAAGATGCAGCTCGTAAAGAATCTGCCCAGAATAAAAACCGATAATATTGTTTTTTGTCGATTATGAACTTTTATTAAATATTGTACTGCTTAACTTAGTCAGCATTTGGGAATATGGCTCTAATACTAATAGTTGCAAAAGAGAAGACTTTCTTGCATGTTTTGTTTTCTACATGTACATATATTGGGACTTCAGGGTCCTGTTAGACTCCGATGACTGCCCTAAAATTGCCCAGCATTGGACAGACAACTCCCTTATAATGAATGATGTTACAGGGAGATCCCAGTGTGTGTCTTAGCCTACATGTAATTGGTCTCTTCAGAAAGCTGTATGTTAAATTAAAATCTATTTCATTATCCATTCATCTTAAATTATCAGCGTCATAAATTCCTGAAATAACAGAAAAACGATAAAGTTCTTGAAAACTTAATTGAAATCTATATTTCACAAGACACAGTAAATAAAAGTCGGTTAAGTATGCAAATTAAAATACAAAACTGTAGCAAAATGGTGCAATTACCCATTCTGAAAGTTTCAAATCTAAATATTGAACCACTCAGAAATGATTGATAGATTTGATTAACATCAGTAGTAACTTATGTAAGGAATTTCACAAAGACTTGATAATAATAGGGTAATTGTTTGCAACTACAATTGGTGCAAGGATACAGATATTGTTATCTTAGCATATTGCAGAATTTGTATTCTTTGCAAAAGTATCTTATAGCTTGAGATGTAGCATAGGACTGATTTCCTTAGATTCCTCCTTAAATCATTGTAAGGATTGCTTTCAAAAAGGTCATATTAAAATTCATCATGACATCATTTAATCCTCAAAAATAAAATCAATTTTCAAGTAAAGTTGCTGTCTACATGCCACAATTAAAGTTTTCAAGAAATGTGTTTATAAAATTGTTTTTTTTTTTTTTTTAGAAAAATCGTGAAATGGCTTTGGAATACCATAAGTAATTTTTTGTAAATGTACATGTATCATAAATTATTACTGATAGATCCTCAGTTACATAATATGTATACAATAAACTTATTTTACTTTATTTGCTCTTGTTCATTTTGTTAATGGGCCGGCGGAAGCAATTCTTAAATTTTTTTGGTGGGGGGGGGCTACCATTCTAGGACTCTGCAATAACCTGGATAAATATGGCGGTATATTAGTGCCAAAATTCTAACATGCTTTCGTCTAATTTCCTACTTCTATTCATGTAATTTCTAACCTCCATTCATGTAACTTCTAACTTCCATTCATGTAATTTCTAAATTAAGACAATGTATAATTCAACTTCTTTATTTGTTCAGTGTAAATATCAATTCTATTTCATCTTATTTCTAATATTGGGGCGAAAAGTGTCTACTACATTGTGGTATTACATGTTAAGCATGAACGGCAAACAAATTTAGAAATTTGATACTTCTACCTAGCAACCATCATTATTACATCGTTTGGTGTCGCCACCGTGTGCTCAGTTTGGCGATTGAGCACCTGATCGGAACCATTCTATTGATTCAAACGACTCGCTCTTCGCCAGATTGAGTGGCTTGCCTGAGTGTTAAAATTGAGAGAGAGAGATGGGGACATGGGGTTTAACATCCACTCGACACCAACCAGGTCATTTCGGTAGCAGTCGGAGGAAACCGGAGAAAACCCACGAGGTTGGAAAGGCGGCTCTGCGCCATGTCACGTAAAAACGGGAAATCGAAACCACGCCAGTTTATTCAATGACAGACCTTATGGTGCACGTGCTAACCATTCGGCCATCCTACCCTCTAAACAACATTGAACGTGATATAAATGTATGGTTTGCAAATATTATTTCGAATACCGTGGGTAAGACGCAGGCTCGCTAGGCTGTGGGTCGGGAGTTCGATCCCTGCATTGGTCGAAAAAAGTTCATCCAGATTTTCTGGCGTGGTTCCCCCTTTTTATTGTCTTGTCGTTCCGATTGGATGAAAACCCGAGGTTCCATGTACATGTTGGCGTGCACGTAAAAGATCCCGTGACCGTTAGACTTCGATATAAGTCCAGGTCGTAGATCCGCTCTCAGGGCAATATTTCCCTAAAGCACACTGTATGGCGTATGTCCGTCTCCATTAGCCCGGTTCGGAACAGAACAGTAGAGCGTTAAACCCTCTTTCATTTCATTTCATTTCATTTTCTATTTCAAATATAAGCTAAACAGGATTTGCAGAATTTTATTTTTTTTTTTTTTTTTACGGTTGAGCCAATAATTATTATTTATATGCAGTTGGTCTAAATTAACACAGGGTATAAATGTTATGGATAGGCCTACACAGATACTGAGTTTAATACTAAGTGACCTCTCTCTCTCTCTCAGCACGCCTTCCAACCTTCAACCAAACGAAGAATGGGTCGTTTATACCTAATAATGGTCCCGATCAGGTGCGCAATCACCCAATTGAGCACACAGTGGCGACACCAAACGATGTCATAATGATGGTTGCTAGGTAGAAGTATCAAAATTCTAAATTTGTTTGCCGTTCAGGCTTAACATGTAATATCACAATGAAGTAGACATCAGGCGCGGATCCAGAGGGGGGGTTTGGGGGGTCCAAACCCCCCGCTGCTCAGCGACTTAAAAAAAAATAATGTCTTGCATCAATGAAATTAAATCACAAAATGATCCTGCATCAGTATAAAAATGATTTCTCTGTTTAAAAAGCTCAATTTGTATGTATGCCTATGTAATTTAGAGACGATGATGGCAGATTTCCGTGACAGAAACCTGGCAAACCCCCTCCTGCAAAAATTCCTGGATCCGCCCCTGGACATTTTTCGCCTCAATGATAGAAATAAGATGAAATAGAATTGATATTTACACTG
The DNA here is from genome assembly GCA_036850965.1 of Patella caerulea. Classification (NCBI taxonomy): domain Eukaryota; kingdom Metazoa; phylum Mollusca; class Gastropoda; family Patellidae; genus Patella; species Patella caerulea. Next base: position 37,606,415 of record JAZGQO010000001.1, on the reverse strand, counting down.
AACAAATAAAGAAGTTGAATTATACATTGTCTTAAGGGCAAGGTAAAGTGACACCATTTTGTCACAACACCTGAAATGGGGGGTTCTCAAAAAGGGACTTACACTAGCTTTAATGCCAATAAGTTGGTATCTACATGTGCCTGAGATGATACAGAACAATAAAAAATGGATGGAAATCCAAAAAAATTACTTTGAAATAAAATATTTACCAAATAATAAAGGAAATTCCTAAGTCAGGGCTGCGCAGCTACAAGCTTTATAAAAAAAAACACAGGAAAACTAAACCAGCCAAAAGTTGCTCAGATAATCAAACTCCAACCATCAAGACTTGAAATCTGAAAAAAAATTACCAAAACTTAGTTATAGGACCTCAAAGTTTGCAAATATTTTGTAAACAAAAGGCCATTTTGTTTCATGCACTACTTTCTCTGCAGATGTATGGTGTACCACTAGTGGCACAGTGACTAGCAATATTGGCCCTATGATATGAGTTTCACAAAGATATGAATGTGACTGCATTTACCAGTGTGCTAAATTGTACAAATAGCCTTCATATTCCTGATAGAACATCTAATTGCAATAGAAGCAGCCTTTTGGGGGGGGGGGGGATTTTCATGAATTTGATAAATGTATTATTTGTGAGTGACAGAGAGACAGACAGAGAGGTTTAATGTCCTTTGGATACAAACTAGGGACTAACTCATGGTTTAAATTTATTTCAATAATTTGATAAAACATTGGGGTTTTTAGCAGTAGGAGGACTGGGAAAAAAAACATTAGGTTGTACAGGTGATCCTACTACCTGTCACATGCAAGCAGAGAACTTAAACTATGCCACTCAATGACAGACCTTGTGATCAAATGTGCACATGTTAAACTTTCGGATACCCAATTTACTTAAAAAGAAAAAACTAGGTCATTTTGGGACTAACATATTATGGTTTAATTTTATTTCAATAATTCGCTTGCCCATAGGGCTCTTTAGCAGTGGGAGGAAACTAGAGGACCCTGAGAAAACACACGAGGTTGGACAGGCGACCCTACTCCTTGTCACATACAACCGGGGGGGTCAAAACAAAGCTAGTTGACTCAATGACAGGCTTGGCTTTATGACACAGCACACACATGTTAACCATTCGGCCATCCAACCCCCTTTACTCAAAAAGCATTCATCTAGTAATGTACAGGTATGTACATCAAATGGAATAATCCACATTATTTACAATTTGTAATACGCACCTGTTATTAAAGTCAACAAATCCTAAATCATATCCCAGTTCCTGGCATTCATTAGACAAGTATTCCTATATTTCTGAAAATTAAATAATGTAAAGGTGTATTTTTCAATTCATTTTCTAAATCCAACACATACACAAATTCTATAATCAAACATCAATATGCATGTACATGTGTAAAGCATTCAGTATTATTTGCAAACTTCCAATGGGAGGTGATATCAGATGTTCCAGTTAATTAGATGCTGACAGAAATAAATCACATTGGTTCACAGATGTACAATGTACATGTCTTCTAGAAGGGTTGGTACGTTGTACCCTGCCCATGCACAACACTCATCATGTTGCAAAAGTGTAACTTTACTGTCAAGATAGGAAATTGTTTTTATTGGCATGCTGGCTGCTTTATTCATGCTAGATTTTAAAAAAAAGACAGCCACCATGGTAGATACATTTGCCATCAGTTTGGAGGATTTTAAATCCACACATATTCACATATTTTATTTGAATAGGAATGTCTGTTTTGGAGGTTTTTTTTTTTTTTGTTCATATTCTTATCTGGAGACCAAATGTACAATAAATACTATCATTGTAGCCTGGAATAACCAGACAATAGAGATTGCCATTCAATTGTGACATCTGGTATATTTCGCAAAACAGAATTGATTTGAAATTTTAGTAAATCAGTTTATATACATTCATATTACATTATTATATACAGTGTTACCCATTTGTGTCAATTTCTAAGTCTCAAATATTCATCTCCTGTAATTAAGGCAACACACCCGCCATAATCTGCAAAGATTATCTTGTCGAATTCTGTAAAATAAGAATAAAAATGTACCAGTGGTTATATCAATGAAGAGTTGTTTATATGAAACAAATCTTAAATAAACGACACATAATTATATAAGAATTTTATACATGAAAACCCCTACAAACCATGTCTTAAAAGTATACACCTAAACCACAGAAAATAATTTAGGCCTAATTAGTAATAATATAGGCTAAAACATGATAATTTTAACATACACAAAACCCACAAAATGTAGCACTAGAAGAAATTGAAATTATCCAACAATTAATTTTCAAGTTGACAATATGAATAAACCTAATGCAAAGGTTTAATTTCAAAAAGCTCAGTAAAATGATTAGTCAAATAAACTGAAGACTGTCGTCTTTGGCACGTGCTACCTATGGCGTTCCGTAGTCCCAAACTAAATACAGGACAAGCCATTAAAAACTATTATTTTCTCAAATGGATATCACCACAATATATGTTGAAATGCAAGAATGCAATGTGTACTTACCAATATGAAAATAAAATTTATTCAACGAATTTGAAGTCACTTGACGACGAAACCACATGTACAAACTTTTTTGACAGTTCATCCCACCCTTCGAAAAAAAAACACATCTTCAGAGATCGGCAATCCGATTACAAGTGTCATCCATGCAACATGGTGCTACATACCTTTCAATTTTTCTCCTTACAAATCATTTCTCTCAAAATATTCACAAAATAAAGTTTTTGCCAAATTTCATAATTGTTGACATTTGGGGACCAAATGACATCTTCTGGAAGTGCTGCAGCGAATGGCAATAGTCCGATGCAGCCAATGTAAATTCCCTAAGTTACACTTCATCAACAAATTGTAATAGAGGCAACATACTCTTACTAATATGTGCCAAACATTATAACACATAATATGACACATACTAAAGCGAATTATAAAATTAAGACAGAAACTCACTGAATGCGGAGTAATGTCTGTATAAGGTGAAGGTCATTTGCACTGTTTTCGGAACTATGTATTGTATTTAATGGGTGATCAGAAAGAACAAGAAAATGTTAGGGCTTTAAAAAATACATAGGTATGTAAATAATTGATCCCCCACGATTTGTATTCCGTCAGGAGGTTCGATCAACCTGGCGATTGTTCGTGCTTCAGTGACATGTCCACGGAGGGTGGGTGAAGAAGAAGGTGGAGACGAAATAACAAAATGGCTAAAGCACATGCGAGTATGTACCTAACGCAATGAAATACGTATTACATTAATAGAGAGGGGTTAATTGAAAAAGCGAGTCTTGACGGTTGTTGTACACACCATGGGACAATAGTTGAGTGTAATAAGTAACGTCAGAAAGTTAAAATAAATGTTGTAGGTGTAACCGCGTTTGTTGGACATTTTGCGATATTTTCACCATAAATTTAGGCCCCAGTGATCCCAGAATGAGTTTAAAGGGCCAGTGGTAGTAAAAAAATGGTCTGTGAGTAATGTTTTTTATTTTAGACTTTTGTATCCAAGGGCCCTTGTGTTGGTTTTTGAAATAATTTTTTCATCATTTCAGGTGTTGTGACAAAATGGTGTCACTTTACCTTGCCCTTAAATTAGAAATTACGTGAATGGAAGTTAGAAGTTACATGAATGGAGATTAGAAGTTACATGAATGGAGGTTAGAAATTAGACGATATCATGTTAGAATTTGGCACTAATATACCGCCATAGATAAAAGAGTACTTGCGGCATGCGGGTCTGGCAAAATACATAACAGACATGATAAAATGACTTAGGGATGCCAACATGGAGAAACAGCATGAATATAGGAGACATGCTACCTGCGAAGAAAGACCGATAGTTAGGTATGCATAAGACATACAATCTACGACACAGTTCATAGTCCGGCAGCTGGTCGACAAACTTGGAAATATAGTCCACCTAATGTTTTTTGATGGATTATATATCTTCAGTATCTGTAGATTAAGAATCCGGATGATGCCACACAGGCACCCTTGGAGAAATTTAAATAATATTCAAGATGGCCGCCATTATGCATTTTCTGGTTATTTAGTGGGGTAAAATATGTCACAGATTCTCTGGGACTTCGGTTTGAAGATGGGTTTAATAAGAATTCGACCCACTGAATCCAATGAGCATGGGTATTCCTCCTAAAAGTGACGGCTGATTCCACTGGGGGGGGGGGGGCAAATTCAAAATAGTAGTGTATTTTGGCGGGAAAGTTATATAGTTCCCCAAAACGGTGGGTAACATATTGAAATATAGATTTTTGTTGTATTATATATCTTCAATATATGTAGTTTCGGAATCTGGATGATGCCACATTGGCATCTTTGGTGTAATTAAAATATTCAAGATGGCCACCATGAGGCATTTTCTGTTAATTTACTTAAATTTAACGGGGTACAATTCGGGACGAATTCTCGCGGACCTGGGTATGACGGTGGTTTCTGTAAGAATTGTATCTGCTGAATCTAATGAGCTTGGGTATTCGTCCTAAAAGTGATGAATAATTCCGCTAGGCGACCAAATTCACCATGGCGGCTCATTTTTTGAGGTAAACTCATAATGTTCCCTAATACATTGAAATATAGGTTTTCATTATGAATTTCTTCAAAATATAAACATAAAGACATGTTCAACCAAAAGATGTTCCAATCCGATGATATTCTTCCCCTAAGGACTCAAAGTATACACGGTCAAACACAATCAACTATCAGACCATCGTGAGTTGAAACCAAATGTTTCTAATTACTAACCGGGGCTCACATATTTTGTCTTGTGCGACCTCGGGAATTTGTCTAATTCACCCTCTCCCGAATCACTGGAATACTCGCAATCGGTAGAACATTCTGATTCTTCCCATTTCATCCGTGTTATGCAATGGGGATGACATTTGTCTTCCAAATTAATTTGTCATTCAAACGCGCCGGTAAATATTTTTCCTAGTAGAGAAGGTGAGTCATGGTGAATCATAATTTATGCTTGACAATTCGCTCTCCGTAAGTTCTGTTCATATGACTCTGCAATTTGTGCCTTTAGTCCTGTGATACACACGTTTTTACGTCACCGTGCCGCGCTTCGACCTCTAGCTGGCCGGTCACCTCTGACTTGCGGCTGTGGTTTCGAGCCCTGGTGTGAGCGTATGTGGCATGGAAATAGGGGCGCCATCTCAACCTCGTGGGTTTCCTCCGGGCACTCCGGTTTCCTCCCACTGCTAAAGACCCCTACGCACAAGCGAATTATTGAAATAAAGTTGAACTATATGTTAGTCCCGAAATGACCTAGTTTGTGTTGAGTGGACGTTAAGCCCCATTTCTCTCTCTCTCTCTCCCCAAAATGAGTCTCCATTTTGAATTTGTCCCCCTATAGTGAAATTGGACAGCCTTTTTTTAAAGGAAGAATACCCATGTTCATTGGTTTCAGGTGGTCAAATTCTGACAGAAATAGCCCTGTATCGAGGTCCGAGAGAATCAGTACCGAATTTTACAATTAAAATAAAGTAAAAAAAAATTACAAAAACATCAGAAAATGCCTCATGGCGGCCATTTTGATTTCTTTTATTTCGTCAAGGATGCCAAGGTGGCATCATCATGATTCTGAAACTACATATATTGAAGATATATAATAACCAAAAGCCTATAATATTTCAATAAATTATACAGCGTTTGAGGGAATTTTATGAGTTTCCTGCCAAAATAAACCACCATTTGTTTGTGGACTCTCTACAGGACCCTATAGAGGTCACAATTTTGAACCGATTTTGATGAAACTTGACATGCATGTTTGTAACCTAAAGATCTTGGTTCCTTTCGATATTTGCGGCTATCGGAATGTAATTTCCTGAATTATGGCCCCTGAGACGATTGTCCGAAAAATCACCCTTTTTAGCTTGTGGTCCCTCTGGAGGTCACAATTATTATTCGATTTAAAAAAACTGTTTGATTATATCACCGTTACACCCTAAGGCAGGTTGAGTTCGAATTTCGGGAAAATCGGACGAAAATTGCCATACAAAATGGCCGCCGTTTGTACGCGAATACTGTTAAAAAATGGTATATCAAGGTTATGGACCCTGTGGAGGTCACAATTTTGATTCGATTTTGATGAAACTTGAAATTCGTGGTTATAACCCAAAGATCTTGCTTCCTTTCGATATTTGCGCATATCGGATCGTAACTTCCTGAATTATGGCCCCTGATTATACGCAAAATCGCCTTTTTTTTTAGCTTGGAGTTGGAGGTCACAATTATTATTCGATTTAAAAAAAACGTTTGATTATATCACCGTTACACCCTAAGGAAGGTTGAATTCGAATTTCGGGAAAATCGGATGAAAATTGCCATACAAAATGGCCGCCGTTTGGACGCGAATACTGTTAAAAAATGGTATATCAAGGTTGTGGACCCTGTGGAGGTCACAATTTTGATTCGATTTTGATGAAACTTGAAATTCATGGTTATAACCCAAAGATCTTGCTTCCTTTCGATATTTGCGCATATCGGATCGTAACTTCCTGAATTATGGCCCCTGATTATACTCAAAATCGCCCTTTTTTTTTAGCTTGGAGGTCACAATTATTATCCGATTTAAAAAAAACCGTTTGGTTATATTACCGTTACACCGTAAGGAAGGTTGAGTTCGAATTTCGGGAAAATCAGACCAAAATTGCCATACAAAATGTCCGCCGTTTGTACGCGAATACTGTTAAAAATGGTATATCAAGGTTGTGGAACCTGTAAAGATCACAATTTTAATTCGATTGGATATAGAGTTGTGGACTCTCTACAGGTCACAATTCTTATCCGATTTTGATGAAAAGTCCCATTTCTAGGTTGTGTACCGTCACACCATAATCATTGTATGTTTCGAATTTCATTAATATCAGACTGGAACTGACCAACTAAATGACTGCTCCCAATACAGTATGAAATACAGGACTTAAAGATGTAGGAAAAATCACTTTCGGTATTGCTTGTTCTCTGTCCATCTCTCGAAAATGCGGGCGTATCCTGCCTGGCAGTGCCAGCTTATCTTTTCCAATTTTTTTCAAACCTAAGCCCCGCCCATTCTGACATCTGATTGGTCAATCTTTTTGGGTCGATTTCTCGAAAACTAGAGGTCGGATCGTCGTTTCGTTTGTTGTAAAATGATCCTTGAGTCAAAGTCAACTCGCTGACATAAAGAATTGGATCCTAAACGAACAAATTCAAGTTTTTGTAAAGATCTATTTTTCTACGCGTGGGTATATTTTTAAGTGATTCGGTCATCCAGGCACGTAAAATCAGGGGCGTACGACGCAAATAAACAAGAAATTTCGCGCGTAGGAATTACATGTCATTTTCCGGGAAAATGGCTACCCCGATTCACCAGAGAAATTTCTTCAAAAAATTTTCTGGTTTCGAGATTGCCCCTAGCGGAATTAGTCGTCATTTTTGGAAGGAATATCCATGCTCATCGGATTCAGTGTGTCAAATTCTTATAGAAACCATCATTAAACCCAGGTCTAAGAGAATCTGTCACATATTTTACCCCACTAAATAACCAGAAAATGCCTCATGGCGGCCATCTTGAATATTTAAATTTACACATACTGAAGATGCATAATCCATCAAAAAAACATTAGGTAGACTATATTTCCAGGTTAACGCTAAAACTAAAATTTGGCAACCGGACTATCACTGTTATAGACAAGTCCCATAAACTCGTTTGATTAAAACATTCCGTGGCTATAACTCATATGGATATAAGCCACGTCGACAAAAGGTACGCTGATTTAAAAAAGAAAAATGAAAAAATGTAAAACACGACTAAAAACTACGGATAAAAGCCACACAGAGAAAAAAGTCCAATAAAAACCAAAGGCATTTTCACAAAAACCACAATTAGTCCAGTGGTCGAAGGGGGGTGGGGGCGCCACCCGAGCTGTGAATTTATGAGACCGAGTTTTTCTAGTCCATTTTTTTGTGTAGATTCCGAATCTGGGTGGTGATCAGGCGTTTGATGGGGCGTTTTCGAGATATAGTGGGTCAATTACTACAATGGGGATGTGTGGGTATGGTGTGTGTTCTGGGAATGTCATGTTGATATAATATACTAATTAAACATAGATTTCTGGGACTGCCTATCTTTAAATAAGTGTTTATCATGCCAGGACAACCGTTCTGATCTGTGGGGAGGTGGGGTGGAAGTAGCAGGTGTGCGTGTGTGTTTGTGGGGGGGGGGTCATTATGTTGACATAAATGATGATCATGTTATATGTTAAAAAAACGAAAATTTCTAGGACTTCCCATCCTTAAATGGGTCAAAATCAAAATCGGTAGAAAGTGGAAATCACAAAAGACCAAATTTAAAATATGTTTCATTGTTTATTTTTTGTATTTATTTGATAAAGTATGGTTCAAAGAGTTGGTTCTAAATAAATTTAGAACCTGGTTGAAGAATTTTTTGTAAGCTATTTTCGGTCACCAGTTTGAAATATGAAATTTCCCGTAACGATTTCTAATTTTATTGAAATTAGGTAAATTTCACATAAAACCAACCTTTTAATGCATATTATTTCAATTGTTACAGGGTAGACATATAGGTATCTTTTCGGAAAAGAAAGCTAGAAATATTCTGTCGAGAAATATATTTCCACAAATTAAGTCACATGAGATCAGACTGACACTAGCATCAAATTGCCAGAGGAACGTAATATCAAATTTATGTTAAATGAAGGGTGTTACTGGAATGACTGTATAGGAAGGACACGTGGTCCCTAATCAAAATAAATGGTTTATATTTACAAACTGAAACAACATAATGCAATTCTTTAAACACAATTTTATTGGTTACAATTTATAGAACTTAAATAAAGCATGACATGCTAAACATTGTTGAAAGTAGCAGATCAATGTTGAGGCTGGAACCTGGGTTAAATACGCCAGAGTATTGCGCATAAACTTTAGGTAAATGTGGAGATTTCTTGTTTGTAAATGTGCCCGTCTCCAGAATGAGAGTGTTGAGATAAATATCTTCATAGACTATCAATTCAGATAAAATTCTGTAGTGGCATTGACATGACCATGCGAAAAAAGACGTCCAGGCGAAGGTAGGCGATTACAATCTGCTTTGACATTACATGTATACAGAACTCTTGTCATCAGGCATTTGGCAAAATCTCCATAACATCAACATCCATCTCAAAAAGGCCATTATCAAAATACTTATACTTCATCTGGTACTGTTTCGAAACGAGGGAAATTGCTGTTAATCTTCTCACAAATTGTTTAACATCTTGAAATGTATCGCGAGGTCTTAGTTCCTTTAAGTGTTGTTCAAAATTCTTGTTCGCAGACTTTGATGGACCAGTTGTAAGCTTAGGGGTTATAACTGCATGTTTAAGCTGATGCCCCTCACAGACAGACATTTGTTGATTCAATTGGGATGTAAAAGATCCCTAGGCAGTTGGAATTCGATATATAAGAGTAGGCTGTTGGTCGCTGCCCAGGCAAAATTTCCATCAGAGCACACTGTATGGCGATGATTTTTAAGCCACTACAATGACTGCATTCTCATTCAGTAATGGATTCGACAGTAACAGTGTATAGAAACGATTGACTCGGACACGAGGGCCCTTTCCCTTGGCCAAAGGAGCCCTTTTGTCAAGCGTGTGGGCCCTTTTGTCTGCCAGGGTCCCCCTAATTAGGGTACATTTTCATTTTTCTCGTCGGTTTTAGCACTTTTGGATGACACTTCGCGTACAGTTTGATTGCTCGATATGTTTGAAAAAAATAAATGTGCGATTAATTAATATGTGTCATCTATTTATTTTAGGATTTCGGCGGGGGACATCAGCCTCACTGTTGGCTTGTTTTACCTTAAATACATAAAGTCGCCAAAACATTGTTACAGGAAAGATGCTTTTAAAAATTACTCATAGATTTTACTTACCAATTTCTGTTTTTCCCTGGAAAGTATTAGATTAAGGCAGATCCACTGTTTATTGTCTTTTAATCCAGGAGGCGGGAAAATTAGACAGTAAATTACACCATGTATCAATAAAGGGATCTTTTATTATTTTATAATTTAATACTCTGTTACAGGATTGACATAATTTCGAGGGACAGAATTTTTTTTGAAAACAAAGTTGAATTAAATTTATTTGCAACCATTACAGAAATCTGTACCCTTTTTAAGCAGGAGTTTACATTTATATCTGTTCATTCAAGATGTTTTTGTTAAAAATATTGCATGAATAATAGGTGAAATTTACAAAAAACAAACACCTAAATTTTCAAAAAGTGCAAAGGGACATCAGATTTTGGCATTTTTTGAGCACTGAATCAAATATTTTGGGAATAATTTTATGTGTCTATTATTTTTTTCTGTTTTTAATATAATCAAATACATTATGATGCATTTAGTGAATATTTTAAACTGCACTTTTTTTCCACTAGTTTTCAAAAAAATGCAGAAAGACAAGAATTCCTACCGATTTTGATAATGACCCAAATAAGTGTTTGTGATGCCTCTGGACAACTGTTCTACTTTTTATACACCCAAATTGAAATGTGGTCGTATATTGTCGTCGCCCCAGTCCGCCCGTCCGTCGGTCCGGCGTCCACAATTGCCTGTGGACACTCTACAAGCTAAAGTTAATATCCGATTGACTTTAAATCTATACATAGTGTTTAAGGTCATGAGGCGAAGAAGCCTATTGATCTTCAGCGATTTCTGATAATTGCTGCCAGGGTTATGGCCCTTGATCACTTGTAGACGCTCTAGAGGCCACATTTAATATCCGATCGACTTTAAATTTATACACATTGATTAAGGTCATGAGACGAAGAAGCCTATTGATTTTCAGCGATTTGCGATTATTAATGCCAAAGTTATAGCCCTTGATCACTTCAAAAAATCTTATGGACTCTCTCGAGGCCAAATTTATCCTCCAATTGACTTCAGATTGATACACAGAGTTTAAGGTCTTGAGACAAACAAGTATATTGATTTTCAATGAATTTTGATAACTGGACAGCTAAATCCATGATTTTATATGTTTCTTCTACTAAGTATTAGCATGGGGGAGAAATGTATAAAAGTCAAACAAATTCTAATGATTTCTGATATGAGTTGTTAATCCTAATTTGAAAGTATTATAAATGTTTCATTACTGAAAAAATTTAAGAATATGCGACAACTCTCGTTGACTCGCCGGACGATTTAGCTGCAACGGGCGTATGTTTCGTTGCCTGGTAACCTATCTCTTCGTTCAGTACTGTCATATCAAATTATAACTTAGTACTTTCGAGAGATTTGGAATTTAAACATAAAAATACACATGTCCAGATATTAGATTCCCATTCACATTGTAAATCTTCATTCGATTTTTGGTTTTGCAGTCTGTCTCCATATTGTTGCAACATAATTATTGCATTTAATTCGCAGAAAAAGAATACCCAGGCAAGATGGTGATAAAGAAAGAAAGTTTTGTTATTTTTCATCACAATTAAAATTCCCCCAGAAGATCTTTCTTCTATGTCATCTACAGATGTAAGTCGGTTTTCGCCGTACAAGACACAAACATTTTTTTTTCTAAGCCAGCAATCACGTCATCCCAGCTCTTTAAAAATTGTTAGAAAGTTGAGATTATCTCGAATTGTCATCTTCTATTGTCATCTACATTTGTAAGTCGGTTTTCGTCGTACAAACATTTTTTTTTTTTTTTAAACCAAGCAATCACGTCATCCCAGCTCTTTAAAAATTGTTAGAAAGTTGAGATTATCTTGAAAAAGAATTTCGACACTTTCAACACTAATCTTTATTGGATCAAAATATATCAAGATTAGTATTGAAGGTGTCGGGAATATCCCAGAACTGACAACCAACAACGAGGACACCAAAATATCTTACCTACTCCTCTTCGCATTTCAAATTAATGGAGGTGCTGAAAAATATTGTATTTTGCATTCTTGTTCGGGCGAAATAGACATCACAGTAATTCTCTTCGCAAAAGATGATCCAAATATACAAATCTTGATCAATAATGAGACAAGCAAAGGTAGAAAATATCGCACAAAGCGACTTACATCAGTAGATGACACTAGAAAAAAGATTTTCTGGGTGAAAAATTAACAGACCCTTCTTTATTACCGCCTTGCCGTATACTGCATGGCTTGAGTGGAGATTTACAAGGTGAATTGGTTTCTGAATCATCCAAAGGATATGCTAGCTGTTGGCCAGCAACCAAGAAAATATTTATCTCAATCATATCAAGACTATGACTAAACTAATAACTAAACATATATCTGACTTATTGTGTTTTTGATTTATATTCACAGATCTCTTGAAAGTACCATTATAATTTTAAGAGATACTACTTTAAGCTTAATTATGAACGAAATGACTTCTTTCCACAAAAATAAATGTTGTTACGTCCACCCCACGGGAACCCACCCCAGCTTCCACCCCCACACAATGGAAATCTTATAAACATATTTAGAGATGTTTCATCAAGCTCTAAGACAAGCATCATATTAATAAACGTGAACTGATTTCCCGCCAATTGTATCCCCCACCACAACCCTCGACGCACGCACTCCTACTACACCCACCATAGTTCAGCTCTGAACGTCCGTCTCATTACACTCACCCTGAACGTTCAGAGACTGTCCTACTGAATCAATTTCGAAAAAAACTTATTTAAAGACGGGCAGTCCTAGAAATTTATGTTTTGTTTATATATTATGTCAACATTACACCCCCCCCCCCCACACACACATGCCCATTGTAGATCTTTGACCCCCTTATAGCTCTATAACGCTCCATCAAACGCCTGATCACCACCCATATTCGGAATCTGCACAAAAAACTGGCCTTGAAAAACTTGGTCTCATAAATTCACAGCTCGGGTGGTGATTCCCCCCATTCAGCCACCGGACTAAATGCGGTGTAACCGTTGCACAGATCCGACCATAACAAAAAAAAAATCAAATGAGAATAGTTCTAGACTTTACACGATATGGGCGCACACGGGTACGTCGTGTTTTTCAATCTTTCTGCAATATTCTGGAGCCAGTTGCACAGATCCGACCATAACAAAAAATTCTAATGAAAATGTTTCTAGACTTTGCACGACATGGACGCACACGGGTACGTCGTGTTTTTTCCATATAACTTTCTTTCTGTGATTCTGGGACCAGTTGCTCAAAACTAAGCTATTTTAACGACCCGTTAAACTGCAACGGATCGTTATCTTGCTAACGTGTCGTTTGTTAACGGCCCGTTAAATTTCTGTTGCTGGAAAGTCAACTTCATTATCCATTATCTAACGGACTGATTAAAGTTTATCCAGGAGAAGAATGTTCATTGGCTGAATTTTAGATTTTAAACTTCAATGTACATGTTTAGCAACTTTATAGAAGTTAGTACATTGTATTAACAAGAACCTGAAGACGGTGAGACAACTGTGCAGTCTATTCACAAAACTTGATTAAGACAAAAAGATAACCGTAGAATATACTACAGAAACACTATAGATTTTTTTTCCTTTAGAATTATTTTTTTTTAGCATACATCAATAGAGAAAATTATGGGATTTGCTCTACAGAATATTTGGGGCCATATTTCTTAATACAGACCCCGAAATTCTGTAGAATACTATACAAAATGGAATAGCCCCCCCCACCATCTCCCAACCCTCTGGCATGTTCAAGAGAAAATTACACTGGTGGTAATCTATGACTTTTTGCTACAGCCCATAATGCCAGCATTAGACTGGCCCAGTCTCTTCTATTTATTTTACATTTCGATTTATATAAAAGTAGTAATTTTTAGTAAACCAACACTTTCGTTTCCATTTGTATAAAAAAAAATTTGAGTAAACCTGTAACCAGCACCAAAGACTGGACAATTTGCGAGCTTCACAATAAAATGGGCGTTTCTTGTCCTGTTTTACGTTGTTCCTTATTTGGAATGATTGACAGTTGTCAAGCAAGCCCCGAGTCACGTGACACGAATTTGTAAATGTGATGTCTAAGATAAATTAAGTTCGATATTTACCTTCATGAATCATGCGTCTCGAATGGAGTGCAAAGCAGTCATGCTGAAACCGTCTGCGGGCTGATGTCACGTTTTTGTTTCCATTCGCCATTCGGCTTCGTCCCCGATACGTATGAACTGGTTTCGTTAAGTTGTTATAATGATGTCGTGTGTAATTATTTATGTTCATTCACATCATCCCATACGTTGTATCCGTTTATTCGACAGATATTGTCCGTCAACAAAATTTTAAAATCGTAATAGTATCACTAAATAACAATAACTGTTATCCACAACAAACATCTGGCACCTACACCAGTTTGCCAGTGCAAATGCAGTAATCCCGTGCACGACGTCACACGACCTACATAATGCAGATTGACCTACTAGATGAGAATGAAGCTCTATTTGCCCAGTCTCTAGAGATTACGTTTTTTTTGAGGGGACTGGCCAATTTTTGGTGTGTGGAGAAGACTGGCCACCAGTCTATGCCAGCATTAAACAGATAACGAAGCGACAACACCTCCGTTAAACAGCAAGTTAACAGCACGTTAATGTAACGGGGCTTCCAGCAACAGAATTTATTTCTGTTCAAGCTAATGATTCGTTAACTGCATGTTAACGGAATCGTTAAAAGTTAATTCAGCTCTGAGCAACCGGCCCCTGAAAATTAGACATCATTATCGCTGACTTCTAAATCACATTTCTTAATACTTAAATATTGATTTAGCCTACATTGAAAATACTACCGCACGTGACGTAATATGTTTAGAAATAATACATACATGTATATCTGAAAGATATTGATGATTTTAAGGATATCTTTCATTTTGATCTTCCATTTCGACTTATCAATACAATAATTTGTTATCGAGTATTATCTTGATGAACATTGCTGCATGCCAGAATTTGACCAACTGCCGACATTAATTTTCATACTTTTCACCTTATAACAGTGATTTGGTCTATGCACAATTTTCTTAATTAATTAGAGTTCAATTACACAATATTTCATTTATTAAATCACTAAGACCGAAGAGCCACACAACTTCAATAATCATGGGACAATGGAGTATTACAGCACACACACCCTCCCCCCCCCCCCAAAAAAAAGAGTTAAAAAAATACTGAACCCCCATTTAACTCATACGCCCTAAAATATTCATAGAGTTATAGGGGTTAGAGCATAGGTTAGGATATAGTTATCAACGTTTATAATACAGATGTTCATGTCACGAAATCATCCGCTGAAATATCGTCAATGAAAAACGGGAGTCGGATCAAACATAATCGCCCAGTAATGCTCAAAACACTTTTTTCTTCTAAAAATCATAAATTCTTTCACCATTATCTTTAAACGGCAGTTAAAAAACATACATATTAAACTAAAGTGTCTTAACGTGAGCTTGTATAAATAGAACGGAAGTTTTAATTAAAATATTGTAAATGTCACTCTCACCTGAGAACCTATAAGGATATGAGATAACATTATAATAGATAACACTGTGTATATTTTGTTTAGTTGGTAATATAGGTTACACGGGTTTTAATAGTTACGACCTCGTCCGTGTCTTCAGTTCTTTAGCTTCAGTTAATACAAATACGCGATTTATATACTCCACGATGAACAGCATGAAACTCTGTCTATTACAGAATTTCTCTAATTATGTCTTATTTGTTATAGGTAAGTTGCCATTGTATAATTCTATAAAATTGTAAAAATGAAGTCAATCATAATCGTATATGTAACACACGAGGAAGCTACATTTTAACCTAGATTAATCTACAATAACAGTGAGTATTAGCCCTGGTTGTATATGCCTATATTATTGTGTTTCGGCTGTAATACGTTATTTAAACATTTGAAATATAGATTTAATTAAAATGACTACACCATTTTGTTTCTGGTAAAAACGAATTTATATGTCAATTGCATTGGATTTTACATGATGGGTTATTTTGTGGGTTGACAGTCTATCATCGTGTAAAAATTGTACGTATCTCAGCGTCGAGATGTAACATATTTAGTGTTCCAATCTGGACACAGAAAACCTAAAATTAGTCAACAAACAGACCCCACTTTATACTCATCTGAAACAAAAATTGAATCAAAATATCACCCCCGATTCAATACTTTATTTTTCCCCCAATAATCAAAAAAGAAGTTTCGTGTGTTGGTTTGTTTTTGGAAGTGGATGTCTGTCTAGGTCTACAGGTAAAGACAATTTTGAGATTCATATGCCCTCGAAGTATCTACCGAAATAAAAATGTAATCAAATGCAGCTTACACCATTATTAATTTAACGCATTTATTTGTATCCAGTCTTATCAACATTTTATTACCTCCGTGAAAATATTTATATTATTTCTTGTGGGTATTTTCCAGATTTGCTTGAAACACATGATCAAAAATCGGATGAAAAAGCTTGCTATAAAGGCGAACGAGAGATTTATAAAGATTTATTCCTTCCATTTTACCACTAAACAATTGGGCGGGGGACAAACCAATTTAAGAATAAGAGTATAAAATCACTAAGCAACACCATCATACTGCAGCCCAAACAATAACCAGAATTTTAAATGTTTTCTGAGCTTCTTATGTAGCCCTGGATAAAGAGAAAAAAACCCCATAAAACCTCATTTAAATCGGAAATTTTGCACTATTTATTTGAACAGTTTGTTCAGTATGTTTTTACTTCATTTGGAGATAAATTTAGTCACAAGTCATTTTAGATCTGATATGATCTTTCAGTTAGATGAGAAATTTATTAGGTACCTGGCTCAATTTCTCATTTTACCCACCCGGCCCAAAATAACATCATGTTCGGGGAATCAACGGTGGTGGAGTGATTTAGATTATAAAAAAGACAAGGATGAGTAGAAGAATGTTTCTGGAAATGTTGACAAAGGGGGGTGGGTTTAACGCAAAATGATTGTGTGTTGAAAAACGTTTTATTAAAAAGAAAATGATGTCCACATGAGTAGCCAGCCTACTGGGTAGCAGAAAAAAAAACTCTATTAATCAGAAGTAGTAACTATTATGGGATTTTAAAACATATGTCACGGCTTGAAATATGACATAAAACATACATAAAACTCTGTTTTGTATCTTCTAACAGGATGTGCCAACAGTCAGCAATGATATTATTTTATATATTATGAAAACTGTAATAAAACCTCAAGGTGAATTCAATCCCCCGGGCGAAAATCCCCCAACCTGTATTTTCAAATGGGTCTAGAAGCGTTTTTTTTTTATTAATAATAAAAAGTGACAGATTTTGAATTGTTTCTATTAGTAGCCTCTATATTATATTACCCTAGGCGTTTCTATTTACAGGTTTTCATAATTCAACGTTTATGGGTTAAAATTTTTCGTTTTAAAGTTACATTATCACTCTCACTCAAAAAGCAGATGCATGTCTTTGCGATTATTATGAATTTAAATATCGTTAATCCAAACACTAGCCCATAATTACAATGAGATGAGGGGCGGCATTTTATGCGTAAAACATTATGCGGGTGTTGTTAGAGGCGGCAGTTTTAATCCGTTACTGGGTATAAAGTCAAGAAAGTGTGCCACGCAAACTTGGGAAGACTTGGACCAATTAAGGCATTTATAAATTTCGATTTCAATTTGTAGGGGTGGGGGGACAAAGTGTGTCAGGAAACAAAAGGTCATACGCGAGTAAAATCGTGGATAAGGTATACGAACTATATAATTTCGATGAGGATTAAGTGTATCCATTAATATGAATGTCTTTTTATAAATGTATACCCCTTTTAATGTACGTATAGACTAAATTATAATACGGGATATTTGTTTTCTGTATGTGATTAAATAGCGTACCAACGTTAAATGTGTGCTGGTTTTCGGCTAATAGAAATTCATGTATACTTGACCGATTTTAACACAAACATATGGTTTCATGAAACATTTATCTATTCTTTTGGTAAAGATAGGGTAGCCGGTAGCTTACACAAAATGTAATAGTTATCGTCGGCCTGGTTTAACTAGGCGAATTAAGCATGGACACCACAGAAGTTTATCCAGTGCCGGATTTTACCATTGTCCAAATGGTTCAACTGAATCAGGATCGGGAACAACATAATAAAGACAAAATCATCTCCCTGGCTCTCTCTCAAGTATTATGCTGTATACGTCTGTCTTCATTATTACGTCCAGAAGCAGTAGGACGTTAAACCCTTTACTGTTATATGGACATCTGAAGAAGGTATCAGACCGCCACCTTCGGAGCTGCTATACTAGTCAGTAATTCTTTCGCCCAAGGATTTTTTGTTTTGTTTCTTTCAGTTTTTATGGGATCTGGTGTATTATACTTGTTTGTGGATCCACACCAACGAGGATTTTTCTGTAATGATGACGCCATTAAATATCCGTTTAAAATATCCACTATCAGTATACCGGTCCTTTACACCATAGCAGCTATTCTTCCCATTATAGCTGTAAGTTATACCATAATATTGCAAATATTCTAACCATTCTTTGCTATAAGATTAACCTATACATAGCCGCTCGTCTTTGTGCCGCTATTCTACCGATTATAGCTGAATTTTATAAAATATTGCCGCTCATCTACCAATAATAGTTTTACGTTTATATACATATATGTATATTGTTGATATTCTACCCCTTACACTAACTTTATACGTACACTGTACATGTACTTCCTATCTTTGCTGTAAGTTTAAAACATTGACGCTTTTCAAACATCATTGCTGTTAATTTACGCCACAGTCTCTTTTACATGCATGTTTATATGCATGTTGCTATTCTAGCAGCTAGTCCCCATCATAACCGCTTATTCCATCAATTCACACCATAGTCACTATTGCATTTATCACTGCTGATAGTTTACACCATAGCAGTTACTCCAACAACCATGTGCGCCACGGTGGTTCAGTGAGTAAGGCACCGGGCAGGAAGCCAGCGTTCGATCCGGTGTTGGTCCGTGCTTCACCTTGTGGCAGCGGAACAGGACGCAGGTCCTCACAAAGAAACATCGTCTAGTCATTGGGATATACTATTATTATAGGATGATAAAGCCTGGTTCCTCAGTTGGAATACGAAAAGAGTAGACTGTAACGCTGCTGTACGGGCAAAATTTCTCTCATGGCACATTGTGCGCGGCGTCATTAGCCCAGCCGGTAAAGAAGAGTAGACGTTAAACTCCATTTCATTTCATTTCACTGGTGTTACTTTGCATCGTGGCCACTAGAAATGGTTCCACTACTGATGTCTTCCGATTGACCGCCCAAAGGCCTTCCTTTGAGCAAGTTTTGTAGTCATTTGACAAAAAAGCTACTGGCGCTACTGGTGTACAACGCCATTAATTTCCAGAACACTGATCCATATCTTAACATATAATAAATTAATTCCCATTGAAATAAATGCGAAACCTTACCGCATAATTATATGATTTGATTAAATCCAACTAGGAAAATTTCTGCTCATTTTAAAAAGGGGTGCGATGGGATGGCCTAGAGTGCCGCGCTTCGACCTCTAGCTGGCCGGTCACCTCTGGTTTCGAGCCCTGGTGTGAGCGTATGTGGCATGGCGATAGAGGCGTGGGTTTCCTCCGGGAACTCCGGTTTCCTCCCACTTCTAAAGACCCCTACGCGAAAGCGAATTATTGAAATAAAATTAAAACCATTTTATGTTAGTCCCGGAATGACCTAGTTTGTGTTGAGTGGACGTAAAACCTCATTTCTCTCCCTCTCTCTCATTTTAAAAAGGCCGCCTAACCAGAATTGCGCGATTTTATCGAAAATACAGAAAAACTTCGGTATGATAAGATTAAGATTTCGGTGTGTTCACTATTTGTAACATAATTACTTTGATATGTGTTGCAATTGAACCTAATTTTACTTAATCAAAGCCTCGAATAAGAATTACCACGGCTACAAATATTGTAGTTACGTAGCCGCTACTATCACTTTTGTTTTATTACACCAGTTTTGAAATATTTTTATATTTACAGATGTGTTTAGGAGAAACAATCCATACGCTGTCTATAATAAAGGAAAGAGAAACTGTAGGAAGCATGAAATCATCAAGGTCTAGATTAATCTGCGAACAGATCTCTCACCTGTGCGTCACCTTCTTATTTGGTTTAGACGTAACACAGTTTACGTCCGACATAATGAAATACTCCGTCGGACGTTTACGGCCACATTTCCTTGACGTTTGTAAACCTATGGATTATAATTGTACTGGAAATTATGTTGATGTGTTTAAATGTGGTGCAGTTTCGGATTCTGGAATTAAACAAGCAAGGTAGACACACTTATATCTGTATTTCATAAATATAGGCTATATATTTTTAATTATTACGCATTTATATTTCGTATGGGCTCCATTCAATATGGGCTTCTTCCGCTTCATTCTAAATCATTATAAAAACAAGATTTTCTTCATATACAATTTTAGTTTTGATACGCCCACATTTTCATGTGGACGTATATTGTCATCGCCCCTGTTCGTCCATCCGTCCGTCCGTCCGTCCGTCCACAATTGTTTGTGAACAGTCTACAGGTCACAATTTTTATCCGATTTCAATTAAACTTAAAATATAGGTTTATCACCCTAAGATCTCGGTTCCTGTCGATATTGGCATGTATCGGACTGTAACTTCATGGGTTATGGCTCCTGATTGTACGAAATATCACGTTTTTTAGCTTGTGAACAGTGTAGAGGTCACAATTTTGAACCGATTTGGACGAAACTTGAAATGCACGTTTATAACCCAAAGATCTTGGTTCCTTTCGATATTTGCGCCAATCGGATCGTAACTTCCTGAATTATGGCCCCTGATTGTCCGAAAAATCGCCCTTTGATTATATCACCGTTCCATGGTTATAAAGGTTGAGTTCGAATTTCGTGGAAATCGGACCAAAATTGGCGGACAAAATGTCCGCCGTTTGTACGCGAATAGTGTGAAAATATGTTATATGAAGGTTGTGGACCTTATAGAGGTCACAATTTTGAACCGATTTTGATGAAACTTGACATGTAGCCTATGTTTATAACCCAAAGATCTTGGTTCCTTTCGATATTTGTGCCCATCGGATCATAACTTCCTGAATTATGTTCCCGGATTGTCCGAAAAATCGCTTTTGTTACCTTGTGGTTCCTCTGGAGGTCAAAATTATTATCCGATTTAAAAAACCGTTTGATTATATCACGGTTTTATGGTAATGAAGAGAAAATTTGGATTTCGTGAAAATCGGACCAGAGTTGACGGATAAAATGGCCGCCGTCAGTACGCAAATTGTGTGAAAATGTGTTATATCAAGGTTGTGGACCCTATAGAGGTCACAATTTTGAACTGATTTTGATGAAACTTGAAATACACGTTTATAACCTAATGATCTTGGTTCCATTGCATATTTGCCCATAACGGATCGTAACTTCCTGAATTATGGCCCCTGATTGTACGAAAAATCACCCTTTTTAGCTTGTGGTCCCTCTGGATGTCACAATTATTATCCGATTTAAAAAAAAACGTTTGATTATATTACCGTTACATCGTAAGGAAGGTTACACCGTAGTTATGGGTGAGTTTGAATTATGATTTTCTGATAATTACTTAAAATGCAACAACTCTTGTTGACTGCCCGGATGATTTAGCTGCTGTGTGGGCGTATGTTTCGTTGCCTGGCAACCTATTTTTCTTTTAGTTGAAATAGATGTCTTACACCTGCATATAGTATAGTTGACATCTATAGAATTGTGTTTTGGATGTACTGAAATTATCAGAGCTAATCATTGTCTCATTTCACTCACATATATATTTTGTAATGATAATATCTTAAATGCCAATTTACAAATTAGATCAGCAACATAAAATATGACATTTAATTACAGATTATCCTTCCCATCTGGTCACGCTGCAATGTCTATGTATGGTATGGTATATCTTGTGGTGAGTTTTTAATATTTATAGCCAATTAGTGTTTTAAATAAGTATACAGTAATTTTATTCTTATTTGGTGATCTTATAGGATGTCATATATATTTCTAATTGTATTACCAAGTCTGATTAAGTAATTTTCTGCACAAAAATAGACTCAATCAATTGCATAATAAGCTATTATAGGTTTGTCATGTAAATAGAGATGTCTAAATCATATTTTATATAACATTTGAAGCCAAAATAAAAACCTGCAATAGGCAGATTTACCTCTTACATAATCAAATTTATCTGGTCATTTGAGTATTAACTGGCACTGAATGGTATAGGCTAAATTATGGGAGTTGAGTGATCCACCATTTTCTTACTAATAGACTGACTATGGTAACTGTGGTTTTTTTTCAAATATGTCATTTTTGTTTTAACAACAAAAAATGTAGGACTATATATTTATATTTTGATATAAAACATAATAACAGTATTGATAGATAAGTTGTATGTTATTTTACAGTTATATATACAGCAGAGATTACATATACCCACGGTTTGGTTAATTAAACCATTTATACAGGTTCTGTGTTTATATCTTACATTATACTGTGGTTTAACCAGAATCTTTGACTATTGGCATCATCCTACAGATGTTCTAACTGGCTTTATATTAGGATTGTTGGTGGCGTTAATAATGGTAAGCTTTTTGGTAAAAACGTGTCATATGCCTGTCTGGATATACAACGCGGTTGCTCAAAAGGCATAGCACGGTATACCTATATCTACCCAATTTACCCATATTTATACAATAAATGTAGGACAATCCATCCTGAAGTGTATTCCTACTCAAAGTTTGTAATACAAAGGCATGCAATTGAGAGAGAGAGAGAGAAATGGGGTTTATCGTCCACTCGACACAAACTAGGTCATTTTGGGACTAACATATGGTTTCATTTTATTTCAATAATTCGCTTGCACGTAGGGGTCTTTAGCAGTGGGAGGAAACCGGAGTGCCCTGAGGAAACCCACAAGGTTGAGAAGGCGCCCCTATCTCCATGCCACATACGCTCACACCTGGGCTCGAAACCACAGCTGCAAGCTAGAGGTGACCAGCCAGCTAGAGGTCGAAGCGCGGCTCTCTAGACCACTAGGCCATCCCCCCACCCCCCTCCCCCGCATTATATTGAAGGTGGACAAAGCAGTATTCAGAGCCTAGTGAGCTCTATCAATTCCTGGCACCAACTCCATGATTCTATGCCCTAGGACTGAAGTATAAGGTGTGAGAAACGAAGAGATTTTAAATATGCAAAAGAAAAAGAGATGAAATAACTTTAACTTTGTTATTCATTATTTAAATTAAACAGTAATATTTCTTTAATTTTTTTTTATTTCACTGATTAAATAATACGTATACATTTCTTTCTGTTTTTTCAGGTAACACAAGTAAATAATTTCTTTGCTGTGCAAGAAATATTACCAGCATCAGACAGGGAGAGAAGAGCATCGTCTGTGAAAATTATATAACCATGGGCATATCGCAAGAAGCAAATTAACAGCTAGATTTTCTTGGTGATCAACTGCAGTGCAACTTAAAGTAATTTTCATTGGATTTCTCACCAGTGTGGTACAGCCCCAAATTGACTTACTTGACATGTCATAGAATCTTGCGTTTCTGTCTCCATATTCAACATCCCCTTCATAAGACCTTCAGTTACATGATGATTATAATGCTCTTTGAAAATAAAAGATTGTTCAAACATGAATGATGTAAATTGAAAATATGATCATAAAATTTTTGGTGCTGGTAACTGATCTTTTCAGATTTGTATACATATTTTTATTTTACTTATCTAACTATATTGTTCATAATATCTATATTGTGACAGCAGAGATGATCTATTTATGTGCCATTATAATTATATAATATTTTAATGTATTTAATATATAATAAATTTGTTTGTCCAAATACATGTAATTACTTTTTGACAATACTAATTACTATTATATTCAAATATATCTTCTAAATAAAGTGTAAAATCACCCAGTTTGATTTCAGGAACCCATCCATAATGTATTTCTATTATTTACAATAGATTCATAAACTGATATAAAGACATTGTTCAGTGGTAATTTTGTAATAAATCCTATTTTACAGGAGATTCTTCTTCAAAACATATGAGAATATTCCTGAAATGGGTTTTTGTCAAAAGATCATATGGTTACGGTGACGGGAATCTTACATAATCCAAATAATATAAATCTGCTAGCCTTTGCATAGAAATATTGTTGATTTCCATTTTAACATTTTACAAAGATCTAAGGTCTCAATATATAGCCATCTGATGGTCATATAAATAAATGGCTGAATAATAATTTATATAACATTTGAAGTCCAAAAGACCAGCAACCAGCAGATTTAGCTGTTAATGTTGCATCTCTCTCCAACAACTAACCAGTTGTAGCCAAATACATTTGTCCTCTAACTATCCTCTTGACTTGATTTAAAGACAGGGTTCACTTCTGCTTCAACCCATGGACCAACTGTCTTATGATGTTTATAGGTACATACGGCACCTGTACATAGAAGACTACAAACAATGACAAAGATTTCATGTAATGAATAAATTTTAATGTACCACTTTTCTGCACCAACCGGGATCATGTAAAGTGTGCTTTGATGAATATTTTGCCCGAACAGCAATTAAATTCCAACTTTAAAGGGTTCTTTTACATGCACAAAGGACCTCGAGTTTTCCGTACCTTCCAACTGACAAGACAGAATTTGCAAGTAACAATAAAATAATATTTATTGTCATTAATAAAATTACATATAACAACAGAATAGCTTTTACGTGATCCTAGATCTCACAGTTATATGAATGAAATATAGAAAAACAACAACAGCATACAAACAAGCATTAGTCTGAGGGACATGCACCTTATAAGGCTAGTAATATTAAGCAAATCAACTACATCCCATGACCATACATAAATTATTCTGACTGAACAGACATCTATATCTTTCAAATTTGCCCATGTACGAGACTACCATTGCAATTGCTTAAAATATATGCTGGCCTTTAAAAAATATGAAGTACTACAATGGAAATTGCTAAAAGCATTACATTGAAAGAATATTTTTTTAGTCTTGTTTACTGTAGCCAAATTGTTGACTATTACGAATATTGGAGAAAATTTTAACTGAAGCACTCAAGACTATTATTTTTTCACATGATCACCGGGAAGATATGTAATGTTGTTCCCTTGTTTTATGAATTGACCATTATCCAGTCCTACGGTCACCCATCTTATAGTGTGGTCGGATGGCCTAGTGGTGTAATGCATGGAGTAAAATGGTAGTGCCCTCTCTTTCTGTGGTAATGTACAAGATTTTTTAGTAATGTACTATTTTTTTTACACTGGAATCATCAATCAATTATAACAAAATTTGATTTGTATTTCACAATAGTTTATAAATGTCACTTAAAAAGACTGTTTCTAATATTCCACATTATTTAAAACTTGCACCTGGATCTAATAATGTCTTCTTTCTGGCCGTTTCTTTAGATACATTTGTATGTAGTTTATTTAATCGGTCCTAAAAGAGAAACAGAAAGATGTTAAATTGATAACAAAAATACAATGAAAACAATTGGTATCAAAATATATCAAATGATTATCATTTCTCACAATATTTATCCTACATTAAGTTAAGAGTAATGTGTAACTGTATATCTTTATTCTGTAGGGAATTAAAGCTCCTTTAATCATTAATGAAAAGCTCACAGGGCATGTGAAAGAACAATTGACTGTTTTAAATAAAAGAATAACAGGGGTCTCTCTGGCAAAACTCTCCTTCCATGCATTGCACACAAAACCACTGAATAAAAATTAGCATGCTATTTGCTAATCTCAAAAACGACCAAAGTGTTTTGTTGACAAGCCGTTACACTCCATTCAATTCCATTTATAACAAATAAAATTCACCTGAACATTTTGCAGTATATTATTAACTAGCATAACTCTTCTACGTGAATTATTTAATTTCTTGACATATGGTTCTAAATCTACAGGTACTGCTTCAATCTCATTGATCTTTTTCAAATCTAAATGAAAAAAATATATAATTTTAGTGTACCCTGGTACTAAACTACTACTTTCATTCCAGATTCTTCCCACATCCATTTTAAAGTCTTAGTTTTTTGTTACACAGTAACAGCTCCATTCCGTTCAGTCAAGGATGGAAACATTGCTCTAGTTTCACAATTACAGAAAAGCATGATATGATTTGTGCTTTGCTCAAAAGGTTGCATTGTATTCCACATTTTATTCAAAACTTACAGATTGTAAATGACTTTCAAATACTGGTACATTTAATATTTATCAATACTAACCATCTGCGACACTATCAATTTGTTGTCTTAATTCCATTTGACTTTCTCTGTAACATTAAACAAAATAATTATTGTGTATAATTTTTATTGTGTATTTTAATTTCCCCAATACCACAGAAATAGTGATTTTAAATGCTATGCAGGACATTATCAATTTTAAGTCATTCCTCATATCTAATATCATATGTTTTTAAAGTATATCTTCCATTATTTTCTGTACTACTGATTAACTAGGATCTATACTCTATTTTAAATGACATTCAGGGCATAATCTGCTTCGTAAATAGTGTGAGATAGGCTACCACTATCAGCAGGTGAATTTTGACTGGATAGCATCATATCTGCCTACTCTTCACGAAAGTCACCTTGAATACTAGTTCCTTTTGGAACTGTCTTTGAGCGAACGATATTCGCTGACAGTTCCTATCTGGCCTTCTATAGCCGCAGTATGAAAATACCATTTTTCCCAACCCATATATTCAAAGGCTATTTTGGAATTCTTACCTTCTATTTTTCACATTGATTCTATTTTATTCGCAAAAAGGAATTATTTCTTGCCACAGCTTACACACATTTATAAAGATTCAACACTTTATTTTACCGTATTTTCATATTGCAGCTTAATAAGGCCGGATAGGAACTGTCAGCGAATATCGTTCGCTCACGACAGTTCCAAAAGGAACTACTTCAATACATCATGTATTACAACTTTCAACTTTTTTATTTGCATATTACGTCCATTAAGAACAGTATACAAAACATCAACATACATATGCATGCAAAAGATACATTTGTCATGGAATAGGCCTACTATATAAAGAAAATATAATGAAATTATAATGATATATCTACGTACATGCACCATTTTACATGAAAGTGAAAATTAAAACTCTATACATCGGGAATTTCATTCACAACCAGCTGACACTCATCAACATTGGTAATAAAACCAGTTTGACATTTGCAAATTGCAAATGTTATGTAAAACAAATAGTGAAATACACAAAATCACAAAACAAAAAGGGGGCGTGGCATTGTTTACATGGTGTATTTATCTATCAACTATCAAGCATCCTACCGAACACATTTTACTCTGTCATCTATCTCTTCTACTGCTGGTCGTAATAAATCTACTAAACCTTCTGTCAAAGCATCTCTGGTTCCATCGTCTAAAGGCCCTTCATCAACGGGAGAATTGTACACTTTACTTTGGTCAGCCATTTTGCAGATGATCGAAGGGGGATAACTCAATGTACAAAAGGACAAGGTGCCTCTTTACCAGAGAAAAACGAGAGAGAGAGAGAGAGTGAGAGAGAGAGAAATGGGGTTTAACGTTTACTCGACACAAACTAAGTCATTTCCGGGACTAATATGTGGTTTAATTTTATTTCAATAATTCGATTGCGGGTAGGGGTCTTTTACCGAGCTGAATCTCTCACCCGTATTCCAGCACCCGGATTCGAGATCAAGTTAGCACCCATGTTCTCTCACCCTATTCCAGCACCGGGATTCGAGATCAAGTTAGCACACATATTCCTAGCGCCAAGAAAAAACTAGATATAATTATCACGAAAATAATCGTTACCCTCATATTACAAAATAAAATTTTAAAACATATTAATGCAAAGTATATATCTAATAGATCCTAGGACCCACCCCACACCCCAAAATATACTATTACCGTAAACATACTAAAATATCGCACACCAGGAGAACTAAGCTTGCGAAAAAGGTGTACGTCCATTCAGCATCAAAAAGCACCCAAAATCAGCTTTGGTGGGAAAATATTTTTTGATTCACGGAATTAAAAGATGAATAAACTACTAGAATACAAAATTTCAGAGGGCTCCTATGCTGGCGTTTTGAGATATATTACCGTAAACATACGAAAAATATGCCATAATGTGGGGAAATCGGGTTAGGGTAGGCTCACTTCACACGCCATAACTTATGAACTGGCTCAGGTGCTTTCAATATCTTTATTTCACTAAATGGACAGACTCATAAGGTATGCACGTGCCAAATGTCATTAACTTTCTATGTTTCCCAATCGAGTTATACCATCGCAAAGTTCCTAGCACCCGGATTCGAGGTGGAGTTTGTGGGTTCAATAAACAACGGGTACGCCCACGCTGCATCAAAAATCAACTCAAACCAGCTTTGGTGGGAAAATATTTTTTGTTTCATGGAATCAAGTGATGAATAAACTAACAGAATACAAAATTTCAGAAAGCCCCTATGCTGGCGTTTTGAGATATATTACCGTAAACATACTAATTATATGATATGGGGCAATTGGGTAAGGGTAGACTCACTTCGCACGTCATAACTTCTCAACTGGCTCAGGTGGCTTCAATATCTTTATTTCACTACATCGACAGACTCATAAGGTATGCACGTGCCAAATTTCATTAACTTTCTATGTTTCCCTATCGAGTTATACCATCGCCAAGTTCCTAGCACCCGGTTTCGAGGTAAAGTTTGTGGGTTCAATAAACAACGGGTACGCCCACGCATCATAAAAAAACGACCCAAACCAGCTTTGGTGGGAAAATGTTTTTTGGTTCACGGAATCAAGAGATGAATAAACTACTAAAATACAAAATTTCAGAAAGCTTCTATGCTGGCGTTTTGAGATATATTACCGTAAACATACGAAACATATGCCATAATATAGGGAAATCTGGTTAGGGTAGGCTCACTTCACACGCCATAACTTATGAACTGGCTCAGGTGGCTTCAATATCTTTATTTCACTAAATGGACCGATGCACAAGGCATGCACATGCCAAATTTCATTAACTTTCTATGTTGGCCTATTGAGTTATACCACCGCAAAGTTCCTAGCACCCGGATTCGAGGTGGAGTTTGTGGGTTCAATAAACAACGGGTATGCCCACGCTGCATCAACAATCGACCCAAACCAGCTTTGGTGGGAAAATGTTTTTTATTTCATGGAATCAAGAGATGAAT
Organism: Patella caerulea; assembly: GCA_036850965.1. NCBI lineage: Eukaryota > Metazoa > Mollusca > Gastropoda > Patellidae > Patella > Patella caerulea. Next base: position 37,577,066 of record JAZGQO010000001.1, on the reverse strand, counting down.
AAACTACTAGGATAAAAAATTTCAGAAGGCTCCTATGCTGGCGTTTTGAGATATAGTACCGTAAACATACGAAAATTATGCCATAATATGGGGAAATCGGGTTAGGGTAGGCTCACTTCACGCGCCATAACTTATGAACTGGCTTAGGTGGTTTCAATATCTTTATTTCACTAAATGGACAGATGCATAAGGCATGCACATGCCAAATTTCATTAACTTTCTATGTTGGCCTATTGAGTTATACCACCGCAAAGTTCCTAGCACCCGGATTCGAGGTGGAGTTTGTGGGTTCAATAAACAACGGGTACGCCCACGCTGCATCAAAAATCGCCCCAAACCAGCTTTGGTGGGAAAATGTTTTTTGTTTCACGGAATCAAGAGATGAATAAACTACTAAAATACAAAATTTCAGAAAGGTTCTATGCTGGCGTTTTGAGATATATTACCGTAAACATACGAAACATATGCAAGATCGAGGGGGAGTCGCTTTAGGGTAGGCTCACAGCGCACTAAATAACTTCTAAACTAGCTCTGATGGCTTCGATATCTTTATTTCGCTAAGTCGACAGATGCATAAGCTATGCACATGCAAAATTTCATTAACTTTTTATGTTGGCGTATCAAGGTATACCACCGCAAAATTCCTAGCACCCGGATTCGAGGTGGATTTTTTTGGTTCAATAAACAACGGGTGCGCTCACACTACATCAAAAAACGACCCAAACCAGCTTTGAAATTTGGCATGTGCATGCCTTATGCATCTGTCCATTTAGTGAAATAAAGATATTGAAACCACCTAAGCCAGTTCATAAGTTATGGCGTGTGAAGCGAGCCTACCCTAACCCGATTTCCCCATATTATGGCATATTTTTCGTATGTTTACGGTAATATATCTCAAAACGCCAGCATAGGAGCCTTCTGAATTTTTTTATTCTAGTAGTTTATTCATCTCTTGATTCCATGAAATAAAAAACATTTTCCCACCAAAGCTGGTTTGGGTCGATTTTTGATGCAGCGTGGGTGTACCCGTTGTTTATTGAACCCACAAACTCCACCTCGAATCCGGGTGCTAGGAACTTTGCGATGGTATAACTCGATAGGGAAAAATAGAAAGTTAATGAAATTTGGCACGTGCATACCTTATGAGTCTGTCGATGTAGTGAAATAAAGATATTGAAGCCATCTGAGTCAGTTCATAAGTTATGGCGTGTGAAGTGAGCCTACCCTAACCAGATTTCCCCATATTATGGCATATGTTTCGTATGTTTACGGTAATATATCTCAAAACGCCAGCATAGAACCTATCTGAAATTTTGTATTTTAGTAGTTTATTCATCTCTTGATTCCGTGAACCAAAAAACATTTTTCCACCAAAGCTGGTTTGGGTCGTTGTTTATGATGCGTGGGCGTACCCGTTGTTTATTGAACCCACAAACTTTACCTCGAAACCGGGTGCTAGGAACTTGGCGATGGTATAACTCGATAGGGAAACATAGAAAGTTAATGAAATTTGGCACGTGCATACCTTATGAGTCAGTCGATGTAGTGAAATAAAGATATTGAAGCCACCTGAGCCAGTTGAGAAGTTATGACGTGCGAAGTGAGCCTACCCTTACCCAATATCATATAATTAGTATGTTTACGGTAATATATCTCAAAACGCCAGCATAGGGGCTTTCTGAAATTTTGTATTCTGTTAGTTTATTCATCACTTGATTCCATGAAACAAAAAATATTTTCCCACCAAAGCTGGTTTGAGTTGATTTTTGATGCAGCGTGGGCGTACCCGTTGTTTATTGAACCCACAAACTCCACCTCGAATCCGGGTGCTAGGAACTTTGCGATGGTATAACTCGATTGGGAAACATAGAAAGTTAATGAAATTTGGCACGTGCATACCTTATGAGTCTGTCCATTTAGTGAAATAAAGATATTGAAACCACCTGAGCCAGTTCATAAGTTATGGCGTGTGAAGTGAGCCTACCCTAACCCGATTTCCCCATATTATGGCATATTTTTCGTATGTTTACGGTAATATATCTCAAAACGCCAGCATAGGAGCCTTCTGAAATTTTGTATTCTAGTAGTTTATTCATCTTTTAATTCCGTGAATCAAAATATATTTTCCCACCAAAGCTGATTTTGGGTGCTTTTTGATGCAGAATGGACGTACACCTTTTTCGCATGCTTAGTTCTCCTGGTGTGCGATATTTTAGTATGTTTACGGTAATAGTATATTTTGGGGTGTGGGATGGGTCGGAGGATCTATTAGATATATACTTTGCATTAATATGTTTTAAAATTTTATTTTGTAATATGAGGGTAACAATTATTTTCGTGATAATTATATCTAGTTTTTTCTTGGTGCTAGGAATATGTGTGCTAACTTGATCTCGAATCCCGGTGCTGGAATAGGGTGAGAGAACATGGGTGCTAACTTGATCTCGAATCCGGGTGAGAGATTCAGCTCGGTGGGTCTTTTAGCAGTGGGAGGAAACCAGAGTACCCGGAGAAAACCCACGAGGTTGGAAAGGCGACCCTACTCCTTGCCACGTACAACCGGGGATTCGAAACCACGGCAGTTGACTCAATGGCAGGCAGTATGATATAGCGGGAGCACACTAACCATTCGACCATCCAAAAAATCCGCCTCTTCACCAAAAAAGTCTAGTTTTTAATGCGTAAATTACTATTCCACAACTAAGACAACTGCGGCATTTGTGAAATTGTTCAATAGTTTTAATGCACTTTCTTAAAATGCTCACTTATAACACTAATTCCCCCTAAAAATGATCTGACAGTTCTCATTATAATAGTTAGTGAAAACAGAATATGCTGAAAATTTGAGTCAAATCGCTTCGCTCTGAACCAATATTAGACTAGCCTACTTCATAATGCATGTTTAACCTACTGCAACTGCTGCCTTCTTTTAAAGTGAGAAGTTCATATTTTCTAAGACAGACAAAACATAATTATTTCTATATCTTTTGCTCAATAGGTTGTCAACTCGCTATTATATGATCATAGGCATTATTTCCCACACTTAAAAATCATTCTCACTGGAAATGTTAAAATAATTACCTCCCTTCCCCCCCCCCCCATGGAATAGTTATCTTTCTCATCAGTATGAATTTAAAGTTTAATGTTGTATCGTAGGTGGCAGGCATTGTAGAAGGCATAGCAGCAGCAAGTAAAGACAACGCATTATATTTTCAGTCATCCATTTTCATAGCACATGGCGCAGACTACTTTATTACCAATGTATTCATACACAACAAAATAGTCCCAAATAATAATGAATATACAGTTAATGGGAAATAACTCAAATTAAAGACATGCATCATTTAGGTACACAGCTGGATATAACATACCCCCCTTTCTAAGATTGGCAACAATCTCAAAGGCAACTGAACAAAATAGCAAGCAAATGATGAAACAAAATATGAAATGCAAATCTTTCGCAAAATATTATACGAAAGTCAAGTAGAGTTAATAATAGACAAAGTCATCGTTTTTACTAGCAACACAGCGTCTACTTGATTTACGATTTATTGTAGCATTGTTATCAGATGATAGATCTGGCGGACGAATAGGAGCTGTACACGCAGATAAATGTGCAGCATTCCATATTTTACCATCATTCAGTTTGTATGAATTATTACTAACTTTACACAGAATTTGCATAGGTTCGGTGTAACCAGGATTTCCTTTTAAAGGTTTAATTGGTTTACGAACACGCACATAATCTCCTTGCACAAAATCGGATGTTTGTACACAACGATGATTATCGGAATAACTTTTCATAGCAACTTGTTTCAGTTTTACGCGATTACGAACAATATTATCATTAGTAACAGCAGAATTGGTAGGTTCAAGCACATGTAATAAAGTTTTCATTTCACGACCATGCATTAAATCAGATGGGGCAATTCCAGTAGTAGCATGTGGCGTAGCACGATAGATAAACAAAAAGTTTCTAACAGTTGGTTTCCAAGGTTTGTGTTCAATAACAGCAGATATTATAGTATCCTTAAGACATCTATGAAATCTCTCTAAGGCACCATTACACTGAGGGTGGTAATTGGATGTACGTAAATGTTTTATATTACGTTGAGCAAGATAATCTTCAAACTCTCGAGAGACAAATTGTACACCATTGTCACTTAACAAGTTATTGGGAAAACCTTCTCGAGCAAAAATGGTATCTAAAAATTCAATAATATGTGTAGTTGTAATATTGGACATAAAACTGATTTCGGGCCATTTTGAATAATGATCAATCAAGGTAACAGCATAACGGCAAGGTAAAGGAGCAGTTTGAAATGGACCAACAATATCAATTGAAACACGGTCCCATGGTCCTTTTGGGTAAGTTCTAGGCATTAAAGGAGCAGTACGTGGTGTAGCAGTTTTATCATGAGTTTGACAAGTAGCACATGATTTAATGGCAAGTTCAACAGACGCATCCATCTGCGGCCACCAGTAAAGTAAACGAAGGCGTTGTTTCGTACGCACGATTCCCTGGTGACTTTCATGAGCCAACTCAATCAAGCGACATTGTAATGCAACAGGTACAGCAACGCGGTTTCTTCTTAAAATTAGATTGTCGTGAACAGCAAGTTCGTCTCGAACATTATAAAATGGTAGTAAGTCAGCAGACATATTTTTCTTACTTGTAGGCCATCCATGTAAAATCTTGTGTCGTACAGTAGCAAACAACGGACACTCAGTACTTGCACTCTTTAACTCGGTTATAGTAACAGCATGTAGGTCACTAGCAATTAAGGCAACCATTTCATCATCGAAACGATCTTCATCCGTATCGGAATTAGGCAAAGGAATTCGTGACATGCAATCAGCAACTGTGTTGTCAACTCCTTTTTGGTATTGAATATCAAAGGTGTAAACCATAAGGCGTGCAGCCCATCTAGAAATACGCATACTTGATCGTCCTAATCCTCTTGACGTGAAGATAGTCTTTAAAGGCTGATGATCTGTGCGTAGAGTGAATTTACGTCCCCATAAGAACATACGCCATTTTTCAACACCCCAAACACAGGCTAGGGCCTCCTTCTCGATAGTAGAGTAGCGACGTTCACAATCAGATAATGTCCTGGACGCAAACGCAACAGTGCGTTCACCATAGGTAGGGTGAATTTGGGTAAGTACAGCTCCCAAACCGTAATTTGAAGCATCTGTAGATACATACGTTGGCAATGTAGAATCGTAAGAAGCAAGAACAGGACTAGCAGCAATAAGTCCTTTTAGTTTCTTAAAACTGGCATCAGCAGATTGATCCCAAATAAAGTTTGTACCATTACGTGTTAAACGTCTTAAAGGTTCGGTAAGAGAACTAAAATTAGGTACAAATCTGGAGTAATAAGTAGCAGTACCAAGGAATGAACGAACAGCAGTAGCATCCTTGGGGGTAGGTGCAGCAATAATGGCCTGAACAAGGTCATCTTTAGGGGAAATTCCAGAGGCAGAAATCACATGTCCAGAAAAGTTAACACTAGATTGACGTAATTTGCATTTGTCAAGGTTCAATTGTAAGTTAACCGTTTTTAAGCGTTGTAACACTGTAGTAAGACGTTCGTCGTGTTCAGTCATATTACGACCATAAATAGCAATATCGTCCAAGATACATTTTATACCAGGTAAGTTATTAAGCACAGACGACATTGTTCTCTGGAAAAAAGCAGGTGCAGAAGCAAGTCCAAAGGGTAGAGATCGGTATCTGTACATCCCTTCGTGTGTAATGAAACAAGTAAGATTTCGACTAGATTCATCGAGCGAAATTTGATGATAGGCATACTTTAAATCAATAACAGAAAAGACTGATGCATCTTTAAATTCTGATAAAAGTTCTTCTAAATGAGGTAATGGATGTTGATCTATAACAACAGCCTTATTAGGTTCGCGAAGATCAACACAAAGACGTACAGTGTTATTTTTCTTCTTCACAACCACAATATTTGAAACCCAAGGGGAAGCAGCACATTTCTCTATAACTCCTGATGTTTCTAAACGTTGAAGTTCAAGTTTTACTTGATCACGTACAGCAAAAGGTAAGCGTCTGAGTTTCTGTTGCACTGGTTTAACGTCTTCATTAACCATAACTTTATGCACAAAAGAATGTGTAACAGAGTTTACATCAACAGCATTAGACGAAATTGTCAATCTTAATTTCCGAATAACATCCATTCCAACCAATGGAACATTGCCATAAACAATAAAAACAATGATTTCAGCTGAGCGATCACCATACTGGAAAATACTCTTCATACAACCTCTAACTTGAATAGGTGTTCCTTCGTAAGTTGATAAATTTAACGAAGCCTTGGTAAGCGGAACGTCTCCAAAATCAGACTCGTAAAGTCTATTCGGCAAAATCGTAACGGACGAACCTGTGTCAACCATCATACTTTCCGTAAAAGTTACACCAGCAGAGGATATCATGAAGTCACAATAAACTTTGTCAACAGCAGCAGGGTTAACGGTAAAAATATAGAGGTGTGGTTCTTCAGATGTGTTACTGACAGGCAGCAAGTCCGTATCAATAATATTGCAGGAATGGTTCGTAGTAACTTTACTGTCAGACATACAAATCTTCGCAAAATGTCCAATTTTACCACACTTCGAACAGGCTACAGTCCTTGCAGGGCAAGACGGGTCATTAGCAAGATGCTTAATGGAATCACATCGGAAGCAGGCAGCAGGTTTATTCTGAGAAGTATGAGAGGAATTCTTCTTAAATTTCTCTGGTTTTGTAACTGAAGGACGTTTAGCATCAAAACGTGTCTTAGGTCGTGCACCACTGACAGAATTAACATCTCTGTGGAATGTTGAACCACTCAGTAGTTTAGATTCTCGTATACCAGCTTCAGTAGAACGAGCAATCGTTAAAGCTTTTTGCAGGGTAAGTGAAGAACTTTCCATCAATAAGCGTTCACGAATACGTGTGACAAGAGTTTTCTCTATCAACTGGTCGCGGATCATTTCTTCACCGAAGGCACCGTAATCACATGTAGCTATCAAGCCACGTAAGGCAGCAACAAACTGATCAACAGTCTCACCGGGCTGTTGACTTCTAGAACGAAATTTGTAACGTTCTGCAACCACATTCACTTGGGGTTGAAAATGTGTACGTAAGGCAAGCAACGATTCTTGAAAAGTTTCACCAGGCACTGGTAAGGTGTAATAAATGCGTTGACCTTCTGTTCCAAGCGCATGAACAAGCAAAGATTTCTTCTTGCAATCAGGAAGATTTTCGGCAGAAATAACGTCCATGTAGTTGAAAAATATTCTCTCCCAGATTCTCCAATCAATGGCAGGTTTACCTGGCGACTCTAAAAAAGGTGTAGGCAACTGGACGTTGGCATTCGACAGAATTTGTGTAGCAGTATTCTGTGACTGCGTAGGCAAAGGCACGGGCGTTTCATCTATCACTGTAAGTGGTGAAAACAAATCCCGATCGAACGGCGAACCAGACAGGTTTCCCGAACGATATGACGTAGAAGATGCCATGATTCCGTAAATATTAGCAGCAAAAGAGTTTACCTCGTCGCCAAAATGTTGTATCGTAGGTGGCAGGCATTGTAGAAGGCATAGCAGCAGCAAGTAAAGACAACGCATTATATTTTCAGTCATCCATTTTCATAGCACATGGCGCAGACTACTTTATTACCAATGTATTCATACACAACAAAATAGTCCCAAATAATAATGAATATACAGTTAATGGGAAATAACTCCAATTAAAGACATGCATCATTTAGGTACACAGCTGTATATAACATTTAACATGATATTTTTGCCTATTTCTCAAATTCTTTAACAAGGTAGGACTGTGTGTAGATAATATCTATTTTAAGGCTTTATTTCAATACATTTTAAAAATACAACTTGAAAATATGAAATTCTCGCTTTAAGCAAAACTGCTTCTCTACCCCCTTAAAGTAGTGACATTTTGAGTATTTATTAATACACATGTACATTTATTTCTGGTTTATCTTAATTGGAATGGTCCCTTTTTGTATATCTAGTATCTTATAAGCAGGTAGGGTTAAATTTTATTTCTTTATCTTTCCATTCCTTGTTTCAATTTGATTTCAATTGGTTAAAGGGACAATAACATTCTTGCTGACTTGGTAGCAAGAAAATAAATAATACCCTTATTCTAAGTACTAGATGTTTAAGTGTCCTACCTGTTGTGTAAATTATCCATAACAACCTATTTTACTTGTCCAGCGGGTTCGAAAATATTTTAAAATCCAAGTCACATTTGAAAAGGTTTACGTTAGACTTTTCAAATCAATTGGTTGAATTTTTCCAATTTTTTAAAATAGGTGTGTTCAGATGAAATTTATATCATCATTTAATTGGAATATTCTAAAATAATACGATTTGTTGACCAGAATGAAGATTGGGACATATTATTCAGTTACAACAAGAGTGTTATTGGGGCTTTAATAGATACTGATTACATATTTGTGTAGTCTTGAATAATCTTTTCTAGTTTAATAGAATGACCTCGTTTTCTTATTAATTCTTACCATTTCATGGTTAGCTATTAGATCTTTTCCAGTGAGGATGCAATGTACTTGCATATCATTGTGTTTACATAGGTACTGAAGAGAAGGCAGACAAAGAAATGTAAGGTGTCTCTCATTTTCAAAGCTTTGTATGTTTTTCACACATTTTAATATTATAGCTTGGTGCTTCATGCTTTCTTCAATAGCCTGTGAGTCCTTTTTGTTTACCTGATTTCGAACACTTGTTGCATATTCCAGATGAGATCTGATCTGATTATTTATTTGAAAAGTTGTAAGAATATAATGGCTACTGCGATGGAAGAGTCAGTATTTAAAAAATGTTTGGGGAAAAATACCTTAAATAATACACTATAGTATATTAAATAATCTATATTGTTTACAATTCTAAATATGCCAGTTATGTACCATAGATGCTTGAGTATTGAATGAAATATACACCTTCACAAATGACACAAAAACAAACAACCAGTGCCTAATCTTCCACCCCCCTCCTCCTTCAATCAACAATATTCAAAATAGCCATAATGAATAATAAGGAAGAGTCAGACATTTCAGACTCTGGCTCATATTGTGGAGAATTATTGTCATGTTAAAATGGTTATTCAAATAGTTTGAACTTAGGCCTTGATTGATTCATATCCTTGTTTCATGAATATCAAATTTCTTTGACCTTGAGTGTAGTGTGCTTTAGTGAGCATTTACCATCAACACTAAATCAGCTGCCTTCAAGAGTCAAAGATTTATTGATGGTTCTGAACTTATAAAAATAAATAAAAAACAAAGCTTTTATATTTTATACTGAAAATAATTATATTTATTATGTTTTTATACATGAGTAAAATATGTATTACATTTATTTTTGGTTATTACAATAATGCATATCTTCTATTATACAGTAAGCTTATCTAATATGCATTAATTGATATGATACATATAGCCATTTTTAGTAAGTATAAGGTCAGAGTTTGTTTTGTTGAGAATACTTGCAGAAGGTATTCAATGTGTTTCCAGTAACTAACTAATCATTGTAATATTCCCTCTTTGCTTGATGTCATTCTCTATAGTATTTTACCATCCACAAGGGTCATACAGTAATTCACTTATAAAACAAAAAATTAAATTATTGCAACTCCATTCAAGACATAGCAGCTGTGTTTTAAAATCAAATTAAATTTACACAGGAAAAATGCTAAAATCTATTGATTGAGCCAAGTCTTAATGCACAAGGAGAATGAATTTCAAAATGCAATAATCCAGGTTTTATTTAAAGTAGTAGGCTTTGTCCACTTACTTTGAATTAATAGATGCTTATTTGCATCAAAATCTAGGAGTATAATATAAATTGTATTTCTTGATAAAAGATGACTATACTGGTATTTGAATTAAAACAACATAATTAATAACAAATGAATAACATAAACCATTGTTATGATTAATAATAATATCTACATCCTAACTATTAATCTAGTCACATATGTTTTTAAAGGACATACTAGTCTTTGCAGTGTTTACATTTGTATCACAGATAGGCCACTTTGTTTCCCGTTGCAAATATGAGTAACCTGATTACAATTTCAATTGATGAACTATTATTATTTATTCTTGTCAACACAAATAAGTTTTCAGATATAATTATACTGTAATATTTTGATGGACAATCATTAAAAAATGTTCATGACAGTCATCAAATAATAATCAATGGCAGTCATTCATAATTATCCTGTGACAGTCATAATAAATATTCCATAACGATCCTTCATAGAAGCAATTAGCAGATACTTTTAAAACTTGAATATATACAATATCAAAATTAAATCATTATGTTTCTACTCATCAATAAAATAATATAAATATAGTTTTGATTTTAAAATATAACCTCTTTAATAAACATTAACAACAGTTTATATGATGCTTATATATCATTTTAACTCCTTATAATTATATAAAGCTTTGTTATGTAACTAACAAGACGTATTAATAATACCCAGTAAGTTAGATACAGATAAAACAAAACAATTTAGATGATAATGACCTTTGGGCTCATTTATTTCATGGTACTTTTGGCCAAAAGCCCTGGTTAAAAAAAAAACAACTCCCAAACCCCCGACATATACCAAGTAAACATTACCACTTTTTAGCCATCAAAGATCATTAGAAAAATATCATTCCACAAATAAATCTCACTTTATAATATGTCCGATTAATGCATAATTATGTCTGTGTACAGCAAAGGCGTATTTAATATGTACATTTAAAGAAAGAATTTACAACTAAATGATTTCTTGACCAAATGAATGGGATCATTATGTGTGAAATTATTTTTTTTTAATGTTTCCTTCCACCGAGGTGATATCACAGACCATCAAATACACTTAAATCGTATTATACCATGATATGGTGAAATGCTAGTTTCATTTTCACAGGTTCGTGTTGAGATCTTTGGTCTATATGTGCGACTATATGTCTTAATTAACAGCGGTCACATCGCAAGATTGATTTTTACTATTCAAATGTTTCAATAATCAATGTTTGCATCGACATATTTTCCATACCTATTTATTCATACTAAAATATTGGTGATAGCATTGGTCAATATCACTAAAAACTGATCAAGGACCATTATTTTTAATTAACAATGAATAATGAATACTCCAGTACAAAAAATCAGTCTTAATTGACCCTGAAGAATAAATACTAAAAAATCAGTTCAAAGCACTAAATTTCTTAATTTACTCACTTAATTTTCGTATGTAAATATAAATACTTTAGAATCAAAGTATTTAACAATAAGTAAGTACAGTGTATTTGCAATATATTTATTTACTCAAGTTTGAACACTGTATATAAATATGTATTTGCAGTATAAATTAATCCGTCTACTATTTGTATTAGGTAAATATAATAAAATTCCAATAAATATAATAACTTTTTGGAAATTCTATTCATTTATATGAAGATTTTTCTGGTATTAATTAGCATTTTACAATTTTGAACAGATCAGTGACAATGTTCATTGACATCAACTATGACAGCTCTTCTCCATCCAAATATGAAATAACCTGCTCCAGCCCCTAAAATAATAGCTATGCACAACCAGGCATTATATGTCATAAATATCAACATTAAACAGTAACTTATGAATACTTGTAGCATGTGTAGAAGCGTCTGGATAAAATGACTACAACTTAACATCCGCGCTCTGAAATCAAAAAGGAAAGTTATTATTAATCATTAATTAGTTCTCAAAAACACAATACATCATTTATTTAGAGAATGACATAATGTGCAGGGGATTTTTGATATAGCTGCATAACTGAACTCAAATACATGTGGATCTTTGGTATCAACAGCACATGAGCAAGAAGTTAGGTCTAACCCAGTCGACAGTGAGAGGGGAGAAAACTCTATTTAATTTGAGCAAATCTTTAGTATGACAAAAAAGATTAATCTCATTTTTCGTATTCTTTTGGAACCAACCCATGTTTTCATTTCGAGAAAACTTTATACCAGTTCTCATTTGATGAGTTCACAAAGGTAACACACTTGTATTTCTATTGTGTTTAAATCTGATGAAATAAATAACTTACGAAACAGTCTGTGTTCCACCAACAATAATATTTTCCTGTGAGGTACCATTAGGTAGTGTGGTTGTAATGTATTTATTCTTGGATGTGGTTCTCTGGATTAACACTTCACGACCATACTTCAAACCTTCATATATAATTGCAAGGAAAAACACAGCAATGGCAGCACCTACGATATCTGTTAAATTATAAGAAAAGGAAAGTTTAATATTAAAGATAAAACTGAGACTAAAATATTTTTTCTTTAAATGAATAGGAATAATGCTAAAACTCCTAAATAAAAAAGAATTGACGAAAATCAGTCATTCAATTATCAATATATTTAAATTGGAACCTCCTTTGCACATGCCTCATAAATTGTATTTTCCATACAATTCATGGGAAGATTGAGACTAATATACAGTATACAACATCAATATTTTATTCAATAACAGGGCTATTATAACTGGAGACCAGAAAATAGGGTTTAACATCCACTAATAACTAACTAGATCATAAAGGGACGTGGTATTTCTATATTTCACTAATAGACTTGCACATGTGTTTACCTTTTTGTCTTACGAAAAAGAGGAAAACTAGAGTACCTGGTGACCCTACTTCTTGTTATGTGCTAGCACAGTATCAGGCTTGTTACTTTAGGCTTTACGACAAAGGGGCCATGTCTTTCAATACTTGACCTCAATCAAAAAGGTTTCGCCTTCTTCAAGTCAATCCACCTACACTTCTCAACCAGTGATAGCACCCTGAAGCCAACCCACCTACCCGTCTCAACCAGTGATAGCCCTTTAAGCCAACCCACCTACTCCACTCAACCAGTGATAGGGTTTAAGGAAATCCACCTAATGTAGTCACTTTAAGGCAACCCACCAACTCTTAACTAGTGATACCACCAGTCAGTCAATCATTTAATCCTCTCATCCAATGATAGCACCTTCAACCTACCCCTTCTACTCTCAACCAGTGATATCACATACAGGCCAACCAGAGTTACTGTGACTCAGCGAGTAAGACGTTAGTTCACTAAGCAGGAGGTCCCGGATTTGCTCCCCATATTTGCATACCAGCTCCTCAGACTTTTCAGGTATGGTTTCTCCTTGGTGTTGGACGGAGGGCCTCATAAGGACAGTGTCTAGACGTTTGGATGTTACAGAAAAAAGAGGTCTCATGTACACATTGGTAAAAGATAAATATATAAAGATATGAAAGAGAAATTTATGTACTTACGTCCAGTTGTCTGTGTATACAATGATTCAAACAGTATATATTCACATTTCCCAGTATGAAAGAACATCTGAAATAAAATACATAATTTTATACGTTTCTGTTGTGTCTTGTGTACAAAACCCATCTTATGAGTACTACTTTCTCTAATATGAACCTTTGGGGGGTTGGGTGGCCGAATAGTTAACATGTCCGTGTTGGATCATAAGGTTGTCATTGACTACATTGAGTCAAGTGGCATTGTTTCGATTCCCCACTGTATGTGACAAGTAGTAGGTTCTAGGGTCGTTTTTTCAACCTCGTGGGTTTTCACCTGGGGCCGGTTGCTCAAAGCTCTGTTATCTTTTAACGATCCGTTAACTCCATGTTAATGAATTGTTAAATTTAACAGAGAGAAAGACTGTTGCTGGAAGTCCTAATAACTTTAATGTGTTGTTAACTTGGCGTTATATTTAATGGAGGTTTGGGGCTCCGTTATCTGTTTAATTAATAATGGCATTAGTTGGCTGTAGCAAAAAGTCATTGATTACCAATGTAGTTTTCTGTAGAAAATTCTAGAGGGTTGGGCGATGCGGGCCTATTCCATTTTCTATAGGATGAAATTATATACTATTCTACTGAATTTTGGTGGACTATAGGAAATAATGGACCCATAATTCTGTAGTGCAAATCCCATAATTTTTCATACAGATTTATGCTAAAATTTCTAAGGGAAAAAAAAATGTATTCTATAGTTTTTTCTGTTGTAAATTCTACAATCTAGTTTTGTGAACAGACTGCACAGTTGTCTCGTTGTCTTCAGTTTCTTGTTAATAGTAACTTCTATGAAGTTGTTATACATGTACGTTGAAATTAAAAATTTTAAATTCAGCCAATGAACAAACAGTCTTCTCTTGGATTAACTTTAATGAATCCGTTAGCTAATTGATAATGAAATTGACTTTCCAGCAACCGAAATTTAACGGACCATTAACAAACGACATGTTACAAAGATAACAATCCGTTAGAGTTTAACGGATTGTTAAAATAACTTAGTTTTGAGCAACCGGGCCCAGGTCTTTTGGTTTCACCCCACTGCTAAAGAACCAACATGCAAGCTGTTAATTGAAATAAAATTTAATCACATGTTAGTCCTGAAATGACCTAGTTGGTATAGAGTGAATGTTAGACCCCACGTCTTTCTCCCATTTCTGAGGTACTTATTGGACTACAGAAAATTCTGATACAAAATAACAAACTGAATGAAAACAGTAAGTATTTTTAAGTTAATGATAAGATGATACTTGTCAAAACATTGTGCTTATAATAAATCCTTTGACTGTTTAACATAAAAATTGAGTTCTGTGAATGAAAATAATTGGATTTTGATGTAAAAATACAGCCTTGGGCAATACCTCAAACTGGGAGCAAATACTAATATAACAAAGTAATTGACCACTGAATAAATTTTTTTCTGTATGCTGGGAGAGCATGATATAGTCTTCAATCAATTGACTATTGTATAATTAGAGCTTGTCAAATAAAGATTTTTTCAAACACAAAACAAGGGAGATAACTTACCATCATTCCTCCACTGCAGGAATCATTGCCATGATTCATACCATGGTCACCATGATCACCATGACCCATATCCATACCACCCACGTCACCATGACCCATATCCATACCACCCATGTCACCCATATCCTTGCCACTTGTGTTCATATTCATATGAGCAGAATGATTCATCACCATATTGGCCACTGTGGTCATGCTCGAAATATTCATGTTCATAGCTGGTACAGGATGATGGTGGTGATGATGATCCTGAAAATTAACAAAAGGATGAAAGTCTTATTAGATGATACTTCAGAGAGGAATCACATGATTGGAGTTTTAAATTTGATCACCACGACACTTCTGTCACTTTGAGACAAGTAAAATATGCCCATTTATAAGGTCACGTGTGATAGGGAGAAGAATTTTGACGGAATAGCAGCATTTCTGTCTTCATCAAATTTGACTTTTGCATGTTCTTGACCTCTGTTTTTATCCCACCTTTCTTTGTCAGTTCAGCAGGTGCTACCACTAACAACTGGGAACCGGCTTGCAAAATATGTCACATGTACCATACATGTATGTTTGACCAGTGCAGGGAATATTTATTATCACACTAAAAGTAGTTGAAGATTAACGGTCCAACATATTATTGTGACATGTTTTATTCTGACAAAAGAATGCAAGTCTATCACAGATAGCTATAAACTGTGGCCTATATATATGTAATCACTTTGGTTAATGTCATCTACTATAAATACTTATAATTTATATCAATTCATTCATATTATAGTTTATGTAAAGAATATATCTATGCCTATTTAACTGTGTGAATCATTGACTCATTAGAAACTACTTGTGTATTGACATGGGACAAAAATATCCTGTGACTGACAGAGGAGATATAATAAAGTGAAACCGAGATAGCTACAGATACAGATTTATTCAGCAGGGAGGGAGAACAGCAATATTCTATGAATAAACTACTAAATTTATTCCACTATTCTATAACTGTTGAGTGAAGCTTATTTTAAAAATATCTATTAAATTTGAATTCACATTTTGCCAGTTTATCATGAGATATATTGAGTGTAGCCCTACTGTATTTAAAACAGAGATATTGTTTTATCAAAACAGTAGTGAAACGCTTTTATTCATAGTTTAGACAGAGGGCCTGACAGACACAGTTGTCTAGGCATTGGGGTGGGATGAAAAACCAAGGTCCCATGTACACATTGGCATAAATGTGAAAGAATCATTTGGAAATTGATACAAGATTAGGCCGTCGTGCAGCTGTAATAGCCAAATTCCAATGATAGGCTACTGCATAAACCCATTCTGTGCAGAAATATAGGACATTAAAACCCCTTTTCATTTCATTTTCATAATCTAGATAGAAACCATAAAATTTAAAAGCTTTATACACATTTGACCTCTACTATAGGTTGAAATTCTATATATTATAAGATATAATGAATATGCGAAAAATAAAATTTAAAGATTTAATAAAATAGAAAGTTTGGTTTGATCGAAAAACACATCAAAGTGATCCTAAGATAATGAAAATAAATTTTAATGATCAAATAAAATAGACAGTTTGTTGTGATATTTTTTTAAATAGCAAAACAGCTTAAGATTAGAGCAAAGTAAAAGTGCTAATGCAAATCCTAAAACAAACAAGCCAACAACGAGGCTGATGTCCCCCGCCAAAATCCCAAAATAAATAGATGACATATATTAATTAATCGCACATTTAGTTTTTTCAAATGTATCAAGCAATCAAACTGTACACGAAGTGTCATCCAAAAGTGTTTTATAAAGAAAAATGCTAAAACCCACGAGAAAAATGAAAATGTACCCTAGTTAGGGAGACCCTAAAGGCAGACAAAAGGGCCCCCACGCTTGACAAAAGGGTCACTCTGGCCAAGGGAAAGGGCCCTTGTGTCCGCGTCCATCGTTTCTATACACTGTTACTGTCGAATCCATTACTGAATGAGAATGCAGTCATTGTATTGGCATAAAAATCATCAATCAAGATGAACCTGAACATTTATTTTTTTCAAATGTATCGAGCAATCAAACTGTACACGAAGTGTCATCCAAAAGTGTTTTATAGAGAAAAATGCTAAAACCGACGAGAAAAATGAAAATGTACCCTAGTTAGGGAGAACCTAAAAGCAGACAAAAGGGCCCCCACGCTTGACAAAAGGGCCCCTCTGGCCAAGGGAAAGGGCTCTCGTGTCCGAGTCAGTCGTTTCTATACACTGTTACTGTCGAATCCATTACTGAATGAGAATGCAGTCATTGTATTGGCATAAAAATCATCAATCAAGATGAACCTAAGTTATCGTGTCCCAAAGTATCAACCAATCAAATTGCTTATCTCTGCCTACCCTAAGAAGAAAATGCTCATCTTCGAACTCCATCAAGGCATTGACCTAATAAACATACACACCAATTTTGAACATTTTAACTCAATTCGAAGGTGAGTTATTGTGTTCCAAGGTCTCTGCAAATCAAATTGCTTATCGCTCTGCTTACCCTGAGCAGAAAATGCTCATTATCGATCTTAGTCAAGGTATTACTGTAATGAAACTACACCAAGTTTCATCACTCTCACTTAATTAGAACTAAAGTTATCGCGTCCCAAAGCATCAACCAATCAAATTGCTTATCTCTGCTTACCCTAAGAGGAAAATGCTCATCTTCGAACTCCATCAAGGCATTGACCTAATAAGCATATACACCCAGTTTTAACATTTTAACTCAATTAGAAGGAGAGTTATTGTATTCCAAATTCTCGACCAATCAAATTGCATATCGCTCTGCTTAACCTGAGCAGAAAATGCTCATTATCGAACTTAGTCAAGGTATTACTGTAATGAAACTATACACCAAGTTTCATCACTCTCACTTAATTAGAACTAAAGTTATCGTGCCCCAAAGCATCAACCAATCAAATTGCTTATCTCCGCTTACCCTAAGCTGAAAATGCTCATCTTCGAACTCCATCAAGGCATTGACCTAATAAGCATATACACCAAGTTTGAACATTTTAACTCAATTAGAAGGAGAGTTATTTATTGTGTTCCAAAGTTTCGACCAATCAAATTGCATATCGCTCTGCTTACCCTGAGCAGAAAATGCTCATTATCAAACTTAGTCAAGGTATTACTGTAATGAAACTATACACCAAGTTTCATCAATCTCACTTAATTAGAACTAAAGTTATCGTGTCCCAAAGCATCAACCAATCAAATTGCTTATCTCTGCTTACCCTAAGTGGAAAATGCTCATCTTCGAACTCCATTAAGGCATTGACCTAATAAACACATACACCAAGTTTGAACATTCTAGCTCAATTTATTTAGGAAGAGAGTTATTGTGTCCCAAAAAGTGTGACGGACAGACAGACAGACAGACGGACAGAAGGACAGACAGACTGACGGATGAACCCATTTTAATAGTCCCCCAACTTTCTTCGAAAGGCGGGGGACAAAAAAATCAAATGGTGAGGCCGGTACCCCTTGCCTCAATTCAAAAATAACTATCAGTTGCTGTGCAAGATATGCACACATTTTGCAAGAGATGGATGGCAATCTGATTCTAACTGTAACACAGATCCTATTACGTTTTTTTTAATAGTTCAAAATTTTGTATAAAAAAAAAAACGAAATGAAATATAGATCTATATTTTGATCAGATTCAATGGATAGAGAACAAGCTGAACAAGCCAACATTGAGGTAGATGTCCCCTGCTGAAATTCCCCCAAAAGATAGATGACAAATATTAATCAACTCATGCACATTTATCGTTTTCAAAAGTATCGAGTAACCAAACTGATCACCTTTGCTTAGTCTAAGCATAAAATTTTCAAAATTAACCTAAGGTTTTGAAGTATCTGGTAAACTATACACTTAGTTTCATCAATCTCCATCAGTTGGAATCAAAGTTATCTTGTCCCAAATTATTGACCAATCAAATTTCTTAGCTTTACCAGAAAATATTAATCCTAGGACTCAGTCAAGGTAGTCGCCTAACGAATATTTATACCTCAATTACAAGCAGAGCTGTTATATTTCAAAGTATTGACCAATCAAACCGCTTTTTACTCCGCTTACCCTGAGCCGAAAATGTAAATTATCAAACTTATTCAAGGTATTGATGTGATGAAATTATACAACATGTTTCAGCAATCTCAATTAATTATTGTGTCAAGCACCAACCAATCAACTTGCTTACCTCTGCTTACCCTAAGCAGAAAATGCTCATTTTTCCAATCCATCATGACATTTACCTATTAAAGGTATTGATGTGATGAAATTATGCAACATGTTTCATCACACTCACTTTATTATTATGTCAAGCATCAATCAATCAACTTACTTACCCCTGCTTACCCTAAGCAGAAAATGCTCATTTTTCCACTCCATCACAACATTTACTTAATGGACGCCTACACCAAGTTGGAACATTTTACCTCAATTCTAATGGAGAGTTATTGTGTTCCAAAGTCACAACCAATCAAATTGCATATCGCTCTGCTTACGCTGAGCAGAAAATGCTCATTATCAAACTTAGTCAAAAGGTATTGATAATTTTGATAATTGATGTAATGAAACTATATACAAAGTTTCATCAGTCTCACTTAAAGTAGCTTAGTCTCTAACTCAATCTCATCCCAAATCTTGAACATGGAAAACACAAATTATTTATCAATTTCAATCAACATTGATGCTGTGATCTTACTGGAGAGAGATGGGTTTCTGATATCCAATATATAAGACAAAATAAACATTTTACGATTGGTACACGAATCGTGTACCATAATGCGTTTCATACCCAGTTCTAGCAAGAAACTGGAGGAACAAGGCTAGAAACATTGCACCAAATCAAACGATTATGTAGACTGGAATAACCAGATGCTAGAAATTTTCTGAACAATTGAGACTGCTTGCTTATTTCGCTGAACATAACTGATTTGAAATTAAGAGTAAAAACGGAAACCATTGCATGTAAATCAATTTATATACATTCATATTACAGTATTATATGCATTGCGACCAACTTGGGTCAATTTCTACGCCCCAAATATTAGCGATTTTGCTCCTTTAATTAGAACTGAAGTTGTAATGTCACAAAGCATCAACCAATCAAATTGCTTATCTCTGCTTGCTTACCCTCAGGGAAAATGCTCATCTTCGAAATCCATTAAGGCATTGACCTAAAAAACACTGCACCAAGTTTGAACATTCTAACTCAATTGGAAGGAAAGTTCTTGTGTCCCAAAAGGTGTAACGAAGATACAGATACAGAAATACAGACATGCAGACGAATAATCAGGGGAATAATCGGTCTGATATGTACGAATACAGAAAATAACCAAGATCTTTGGGTTATAAACATACATTTCAAGTACCTAAAATCAGATTTTTCATACAATCATGGGCCATAATCCATGAAGTTACAATCCGATACATGCCAAAGGATCTTTGGGAGATAA
This sequence comes from Patella caerulea, assembly GCA_036850965.1. NCBI lineage: Eukaryota > Metazoa > Mollusca > Gastropoda > Patellidae > Patella > Patella caerulea. The sequence goes on along the minus strand of JAZGQO010000001.1, from coordinate 37,556,666 downwards.
ACCTATATTTCAAGTTTCGTCAAAATCAATTGGATAAAATTAGGGCCAACAAAAAAATTTTGAATGAATGCATGGACGGATGGGCGACGACAACATACATACACATTGAAATATGAGCATATTAGAACTTAACTTCACAACTAATAATATATTACAGAACAACATGTTTCTCTAAGTGTCAGGGGACAACTTTCGATTCAATCATGATAAAAATTATTTGTTTTTTCCGTTACATAAATTCAACCACTTTGGGTCTTGTAAGACAGATCTAATCAGGCAGATTTATCACAAAATATATAGGCCTATTATATGTTATGAATTTATTGCCTGTTTAATCAATTTCAGACAAACAAATAATGGAATATATAATAAACAACCAAATATACGTATCTTTCTTTTTTTTTTACTTTGAGTGCTGTCAAAATATAGATTTGAAAACACAGACAATAAATATAGTAGATATGACACTGCATGTATGCTGTTTTGCCTAGATTTTATTTATATAGGGCAATACAGAAACGTGATATATCAGATTCATTTCTCTGCATAGACCAAGAAAAATCTTCATTAATATTGCAAGGTTGGTTGTCATTAGTAGCAATCTGATTAAAACACAGATCCAATTTCGTTCCGTTTTTTAACGGAGGGGTCAGCCAATCAAATGGTCTGTCGAATCGACCGTTTGACCTTTTCATGCGTGGAACTGTGGGTAGATATTACCAGCCAACGACGTCTAACACCAGCAGATAGAAATCAAAACAAAACAAAAGTAGATTTTGAAAAGCATGGTGGTCGCTGTTTAATCGAATGACTGACGTTATCGGGTCAAATGTCCCGTGCTTGATACCTGACGTCATAGAACGCGAGCTCCCACTATAACTAGTTAGATCTACATGAGTGTAGGCCATCGAAAGTATAAAAAACGAAACGAATCTATATTTTAATTAGATTGCATTAGTAGAGGATGATCCTTTGAGGATGGCACCTGTGGAGTTGACAATAAAAATTCCAAACCTAACTTTAGAATTACAAAATTTCTATTTGTTTTAAAATGAGCACTAAGAATAATTATTGTTGCATGAGATGCTCACCACCTTCTATTTCATTTATCTCAAGTTAATTATTCCATTAAACAAAACAATCATGACATATTAACAAGATATCCATCAGGATAAATAAAAAAAAAAATAAACATTGGTAGCAATCTGACAAATTATGACAATTTTCTACTCTTTTTTGATGTAAATTTTAAAAATAGCTCTTTATAGATTGTAAAGATTGTCCCTTTTGACTTTGAATATTTTCACAAAAGTGGTTAGAGTTTTTGCCTCTGAATTATAAATGTATGTTACAGTACTTGCACGCACTCTACAATGTTCAATTCTTGTTTGATCTTTACTTGAAATTGCTACATGGACCAATATGGTTGTTGATAAACATACACTACAGTGCTTGTAATTACACTACAGAGTGATACAGCTGTTTATATAACATACATGTACTCTACAGTATTTGTAATCACAGTGTGATACAGTTGTTGATATGCGTACTCTATGATACTTATAATATCTCTACAGAGTGATATGGTTGTTGATAAACATACTCTATGGTACTTGTAATCACTCTACAGAATGTTGATAAACGTACCCCATGGTAAAGTATTCTACCGTACTTGTTATCACTTGTCACTTCAGTTAGTAATATAGAAGGATGACTTGTGTTTTCTTTTCAGTTCGTCACTTCCCTTTCTTAAAAGCTTCATAACACATCTTTCGTTACATTGAGTCTCTGTGTTAAAATTATAATATATATTTGGAACATGTTTTACCAGTTATATCACATATGTGATAATGATTGACACCAATATTGTCCTTTAATTATACTACTTTTAAATCAGAAACTATATTTTTATTATTTAAGGATAACCTACACAAGAAACCAGGAAAATGTTTTATTCTGGTAATATGTGAACTCTATGTTTATGTCATCATTTTAGATTGTCTGTGTCTGTGTTCAGTATTTTTTTTAATAATTTACATGAAAATTCTCAATCTCACCAAATTCTTATTATGCTTATACTAGAGGGTTAACACATCCAAAAGTCAGAAAATAAATGACCAATGATAATAAATTTCGAGATTTATGGTCCCAATCAGCAGGAAATAAAATCCCTGTCACTTTGTTGAATATCACTAAAATTATGCCCCAAGCCGTATGTATTCACTCGAGCATGTTAAAGATATCCATGTATATGTACATTGAACCCATGCGAGTTCATAATGAGTGATCCTGTTGATAAGGTGTCAGACTATATATAGCTAGCTTATATGACTTAATGTATGTCAGAATGAAGTAAAGTGGAGAATTTTTTACCTGGACATATTTTTTATTTATTTATGTATATAAGTAATGCTATCTTGCTATCAATGGGAGATCATTTTTTAAAATTTAAATGGAAAATCCTGATGATAAGGTGTCAGACTAGTAATGATAATCCCCACTCTGTTTCCCCAGTGTTCTCATTCTGTTCTTCTCCGCTATACCCTGGGTTAATTCATAGGGTTTCCACGATTTCAAATTATCTGCCCTAGCCTTGATTGTAGCTAAAGTCTACGCACCAATCAAAAACACTTTACAAACCAGTCCGTTTTTATAAAGGTAGATAACCATATTCATGTCCATTTGCTGAATAATGTATATTATACATTTCTAACTTTTAATTCATTTATATTTAATTATATTATCAAAATCTGTAAATAATGTATATATTTCTAATTCATTTGTATTTAACTGTATTATAAAAATCTGTGGTATGTTTCGCTGATTTCAAATGTGTTTAACTTCTATATGTTTGACTTTTGTTTATATTATTAATATTCGTCCTTTGTCTGAAATGTTTCATTCTGTTCTGTTTATTATTATTGAACTTATACTTTTCAATTTGATTCTCAATAATACTCCTGAAACACCTGTCTATAAACAAGCCAACAGTGAGGCTGATGTCCCCAGCCGAAATCCCAAAATAAATAGATGACACATATTAATTAATTGCGCATTTATTTTTTCAAAAGTATCGAACAATCAATCTATATGTATACTATAATTTTCATTACTCTCTACCAGATAGAATCAAAGTTATCTTGTAACCAAAGCATGAACCAATGAAATTTGAAATTGCTTAGATTTAGCTCAAAATGTTAATCATTGACTCAGTCAAGATATTCACCTGATGAACATCTACATCAAGTTTAAAGATTGTATATCAAGTTTAAAGATTCTACCTCAATTAAAAGCAGAGTTGTTATGTACCAAAGTAATCAGTCAAATTGCTTATTGAATTGCTCATAAGCCTAAGCAGAAAATTCTCACCATCACGCTTAGTCAAGGTAATGACATAATGAATCTATATTTGGTGTTTTGTCCCTCTCACTTCATTATAACCAAAGTTATCCTGCCCCAAAGCATCAACCAATCAGATTGCTTATCTCTGCTGACAGTAAGCAGACAATGCTCATCTTTGAACTCCATCAAGGTATTGAGCGAATGAATGCCTACACCAAGTTTGAAAATTCTACCTCAATTAGGAAAGTTATTGTGTTTCAAAGTCTCGACCTATCAAATTGCTTGTAAGTTATCGCTCTGCGTATCCTGAGCAGAAAAAGCTCATTGTTGAACTTAGTCGAGGTACTGATGTAATGAAACTATACACCAAGTTCCATCACTCTGACTTTATTAGACCTAAGTTACATGTATAGTGTCCCAAATCATCAACCAATCAAATTGCTTATCTCTGCTTACCCTAAGCAGAAAATGCTCATCCTCGAACTCCATCAATGCATTACCCTAATAAAGACCTACACCAAGTTTGAACATTCTAGCTCAATAAGATGGAGAGTTATTGTGTTCCAAAAAGTGTAATGAACCGATGGACACACAGACAGACAGACAGACAAACCCATTTTAATAGTTCGCCACTTTCTTCTAAAGGCGGGTGACGACAAACAAAATGTATGGATGGACAGGGATGACGACAATATACATCCACATGAAATAGTGGGCTTATCAAAATTTAAAAGTAGGCTACATATTATTCCAAATGTTTATGTTTGTAGGAATGATGAATTGAAACACTCTTAACTACTCTGGAGTTTCAAAACTGCCAAAATCAAGTATATAAGAAGTACATGAGAAACATTAAACAATCATTTGTCCTGTTTTAAAACAACATTATTCCCACACAAGTCAAAAATAGCCAAGCCACATAAACAAATAACCTACCATATTTCTTGTTGTTTCAAGACAGTTAATCCTTAACTCAATATCATACAGCAAGACAGACTAAACCCTCTAGAGACTTGACAACTTCAACTTTACACAAAATATATGTACTTTAAATCATCTGTCACTATTCAAATAATCGTAGCAGTTTGAAAATCTGTAGTTTAAATCATTGGCCACTATTTAAATAATCATAATATTTTGACTCTCACTGAATAAAATGTTCATACATTAGATGAGCGTACACAACGATCAAATTCACACTATGAATATTCACTTCAGACTCGTACTTCAATGACATTACACACAAGTATGTGAACACTGCATGTTTTAAAAAGTTACATCGTCACTGACTAGTATGAACAAGAATTCTATAACAGATAACATTACATACAATCAGCCTCTACAGTGAACAGCGAACAGGGAAGGTGTGTGTGGTATTTAAACAGGCTTACTAGTATATGAACTAGAAATCAAATATAGTTAACCTACAAACCACATTCCTGAACAACACTAAGTAAATTTTAAACTCTCACTCTGAACAAATTAAATTTATTTTCCACAGACCTGAAATTCTTATCTGGAACTAAATAACTGAATGACTATGCATGTATGTTTCCCTTACCAGGCCCTTGGTCCTACACCACTGAAAAGGAGAAACCTGATGAACTGTCTTGACCAACGCAGCGATCGAACACGGGACCTCCAGGTTAGCATGCCAATGTCTTGCCCAGTCTCAAAATAAAACAGATACATAATATACATGTAGTTGAATAGTATTAAGCCACAGCCTTTGCTAAAAACCATTGTGACTTTATAAAACAGAAAATTGTGTACTTAATTTAATCCCAATCTCACTTACAAAGTAGGTAAATAATTTCAAACTAATGCCTTGGCTAGAAACAACTATGACTTTCTAAAGGGCATACAAACTAATTAAAATTTAATCTCATATCGATGAAATATCAGATAGAAATTTTTTTGTAACCATCTGTTGTAATTGCTAAACAATTTTAAGATTTTTTCAAAAAAATCACATAAAAAATGTGAATTATAGTTAAAAATAAATATATCTAACAGTTAAAAATTTATAGAAAGATAGGTTGCCAGGCAACGAAACATACGCCCACAGCAGCTAAATTGTCCGGGCAGTCAACAAGGGTTGTCGCATATTTTTACTAATTTCGGTAATGAAACATTTGTAATACACTAAAAACTGATTAAGAGTAACAACTCATTATGTAATTATCAGAAAATCATTAGAATTTGATTGCTTTTTATAAAGTTTTACCCCACGCTAACAATTAGTATATACATGAAACATTTAATATCATGGATTTAGCTGTTCAGTTATCTAAATTCATTGAAAATCAAAATACTTGTTCGTTTCAACACCTTAAACTCTATGTATCAATCTGAAGTCAATCGGATAGTAACTTTGGCCTCTATAGCGTCACAAGAATTTTTGAAGTTATCAAGGGAGATAACTCTGGCAGTAATTATTTGAAATCGCTGAAAATCAATAGGCTTCTTCGTGTCATGACCTTTAACACTGTGTATAAATCTAAAGTCAATCGGATATTAACTTTGGCCTCCAGAGCCTCCACAAGATTTTTTGAGGTGATCAAGGGCCATAACTCTGGCACTAACTATCGGAAATCGCTTAGTAGGCGTCTTCGTCTTATGACCTTAAACACTGTGTATAAATTTAAAGTCAATCGGATATTAACTTTGGCCTCTAGAGCGTCCACAAGATTTTTTGAAGTGATCAAGGCCCATAACTCTGGCACTAATTATCGGAAATCGCTGAAAATCAATAGGCTTCTTCGTCTTATGACCTTAAACACTGTGTATAAATTTAAAGTCAATCGGATATAAACTTTGGCCTCTAGAGCGTCCACAAGATTTTTTGAAGTGATCAAGGGCCATAACTCTGGCACTAATTATCGGAAATCGCTGAAAATCAATAGGCTTCTTCGTCTTATGACCTTAAACACTGTGTATAAATTTGAAGTCAATCGGATATTAACTTTGGCCTCTAGAGCGTCCACAAGATTTTTTGAAGTGATCAAGGGCCATAACTCTGGCACTAATTATCGGAAATCGCTGAAAATCAATAGGCTTCTTCGTCTTATGACCTTAAACACTGTCTATAAATTTAAAGTCAATCGGATATTAACTTTGACCTTTAGAGCGTCCACAAGATTTTTTGAGGTGATCAAGGGCCATAACTTTGGCACTAATTATCGGAAATCGCTGAAAATCAATAGGCTTCTTCGTCTTATGACCTTAAACACTGTGTATAAATTTGAAGTCAATCGGATATTAACTTTGGCCTCTAGAGCGTCCACAAGATTTTTTGTAGTGATCAAGGGCCATAACTCTGGCACTAATTATCGGAAATCGCTGAAAAACAATAGGCTTCTTCGTCTCATGACCTTAAACACTGTGTATAAATTTAAAGTCAATCAGATATTAACTTTAGCCTGTAGAGCGTCCACAAGCAATTGTGGACGCCGGACGGACGGACGGACGGGGGCGACGACAATATACAACCACATTTCAATGTGGGCGTATAAAAAAGCACAAACATACCCCAAGAAAATAACCAAATAAAAATCTTCAAACAAGAGCAAACCTTAAATAGACCCAATTAATGGTTTTCTTGAAATATATAATGTACGGTAGCTAATAATATTCAAAAGGTCGATGGACCTTCTATCATGAATTTTTAACAGATTAAAGTGGGAACTGAGGGTGAAATTAATAAAAACATTATTTGAAAAACATTTACATGAAAATTACAAAAGAAACAAAATGAAATATTAGCCACCTTCACAATATCCTCTGAGTCTACAGTCTCTAAAAGATAACAGGCTCTTCTCCTGTACTGGTAAAGATCTACTCCTGGAATTGAAGGATGGCTATAACAACCTCTTGATACGAAATTTAGGATCAGCTCAAGTTGAAACATTCAGTGTTCATCCGGGGACGTGAGGCAACAAGTCATTAGTGTAATCATTTCTATCAATGTAGGTTGGTCAAGTACTAGTTACAATTTTATCTCAAGTCTATGTAAACAATATATTATACAATTTACTTATATAATGACACTATAAGCAGCAGTTAAAGATACATTATGTAAGATTTAGATAAAGAGGAAGCCATTCTTGCTATAATACTTCAAAAATAGATAACATAAAATGAATAATTTGAATATTTCACTCAAATTACTCTATTCAAGTGACAATATTGGCCTTTGATTTGAACGTTTGACACGACGTGTACTGGTTGTTTGCAGTTACATGTATTTCGCTCCTACATTTTTAGCTTAAATCAAAATATGGCTGAACTGTTCTATCTTTTTAATATCAGAGAAATCTCATGTCCTCGAGAGATGATTATGGCTTGGACCAGTTAATAAATGTCTAATTAATAATTTAGAAAACACTTCAGCCCTAAAGAAAGGCCTGCAATGGTGCTGGCTTAACCAAGGTTTAACATCCACTCAAAATAAGTCATTATGGGAATGGTTAATCACAACTCAAAATTTGCAAGCTTATAGTATATACACGCTCTTTAATCTCAAAACAACCCAAGTTATGTGTTGACCAAAGACTAGTAAACCCCATTATAATTTATATTATATAACACAACACATATTCAGATACATAAATAAAATTAAAACCAACTATTACCAAATTAATAAATAAAATAGAAAAATATTACAATAAAAGGGAAACATTAAAAAAAAAATGAGATTACAGGGCTGATAAGAAAAAATAATAAACAGACTGACCTTAGGGTCAAATAAACATTGTCATCGTTGGTACATGTCATATGACAATAGGGTGTCATCATCAATAGATAAGCAATAGTATGAATTGTATTTATCGGCAGTAAAAAACAAATGGGATAATACAGTTAGGTACATACTATGTCAGGTACACTTGTAATCTCTTTAAAAATGACACGATAGTCATAATGTAATTTGTTTAAACAGAACTACAATTATAAAGCAGACATACAATACAATCCATACATTTGGTCATCATATACAAAAGACTTAAAGGGACAATTGGCCAGATAAAAAATAAAGCCTATGAGAGAGAGAGAGAGAGATGGGGTTTAACGTTCACTCAACACAAACTAGGTCATTTCGGGACTAACATATGGTTTAATTTTATTTCTATAATTCGCTTGCGCTTAGGGGTCTTTAGCAGTGGGAGGAAACCGGAGTGCCCGAAGGAAACCCACGAGGTTGAGAAGGCGCCTCTATCTCCATGCCACATACTCTCACACCAGGGCTCGAAACCACAGCCGCAAGCCAGAGGTGACCGTCCAGCTAGAGGTCGAAGCGCGGCACTCTAGACCACTAGGCCATCCCAACCCCCCAGTACTGGAATGAAAATCAAATTGTATAAAATTTGCCTCAGATCACTAAGCCAGAAATTTTTGTACCCAATTATCACCTGAAATCACCACTGTCTACAGATTCATACACTTTACACCATCATTCAAATTGATATATATAAATGTGCTTGTGGTTCTTAACTATAACAGGAAACTAGCATGTATAAAATTAATATATGAAATTGATTTCCAAGGTAGTGCATCTTCTAAAAGTTAACTATTCATTGACATTAGCTTTTAAGTTTCAAACTTAACAGGCCTCCCCTTAACTCACAGGAAACAGCTGAACAAAATGCATATTTTAAATCATAAATGGCAGACTAGTTGCGATCACAACCAGCATCCCTAATACCATATTAACCCACATAGGAACAGAAAATGAATAAGGAAATGATAATATATAGCTGACATTTTCATTCACACCGTAAACAAGAGCTGTCAATTTCAAGATAGGTTGCCAGGCAACGAAACATATGCCCACAGCAGCTAAATTGTCCTGCCAGTCAACAAGAGTTGTCGCATATTTTTTACTTTTTTCAGTAATGAAACATTAAAATCTGATTAAGAGTAACAAATCATTAGAATTTGTTTGGTTTTTAGAAAACATGGTAACTTTAGTATACAAAACATTTAATATCATGGATTTAGCTCTTAAAGTTATCAAAATTCCTTGAAAATCAATATACTTCTTCGTCTCAAGACCTTAAACACTGTGTGTAAATTTAAAGTCAATCGGATATTAATTTTGACCTCTAGAGTGTCTACAAGATATCTTGAAGTGACCAAGGGCCATAACTCTGACAGTAATTACCTGAAATTGCTGAAAATCCGAAGGCGTCTTTGTCTCATAACCTTAAATACTGTGTATAAATTTAAAGTCAATCTGATACTTACTTTAGCTTCTAGACGGCCACCAGATTTTTCAAAGTGATTAAGGACCATAATTCTGGTAGTAATTATTTGAAATCACTGAAAATCAAAAGGGTTCTTCGTCTCATGTCTTTAAACACCGTGTATAAATTTAAAGTCAATCGGACATTGACTTTAGCCTCCATAGCGTCCACAAGATTTTTTGAAGCGATCAAGAGCCATAATTTGGGCAATAATCATCAGAAATCGCTGAAAATAATAAGGCTTCTCTGTCTCATGACCTTTAACATTGCATATAAATTTAAAGTCAATCGGATATTAACTTTAGCCTCTAAGGCATCCACATGATTTTTAAAGTGATCAAGGGCCATAACTCTGGCAGTAATTATAGGAAATTTCTGAAAATAAATAGGCTTCTCACGACCTTAAACACTGTGTATAAATTTAAAGTCAATCGGATATTAATTTTAGCCTCTAAAGCGTCCACAAGATTTTTTGAAGTGATCAAGGGCCATAACTCTGGCAATTAGTATCGGAAATAGCTGAAAATCTATATAGGCCTCTTTGTCTCATGACCTTCAACACTGTGTATAAATTCAAAGCCAATCTGAAATTAACTTTGTGGACGTCGGACCCACTGGCGGCCCCACGGCCAGCCGGGGAGGGCGACAATATAGGCCCACATTTCAATGTGGGCGTATAAAAAGGACACAGGAATTATTAGCTGAGTAAACTGCACATTTTTAAAGATGCATTATGCAAGAGCTAAATCTATGTTTGCAAGTCTTTATTTAGGCTTTAGATGTTATAGAAATTATTAATTAAACCTTTATTTACCTATGTGCCCATTAGAAAAACTCGGACATAACAAAAAAACCCTAACAAAACAATGTCAGGGTTTAATTCAAAATCTGTGGTTTAAAGATAATGCATCCTCTCAAAGGGGAAATATATGTGAAGGATAAAGATTGTGTAGGTGATATTTAATCCTATAAATTATGATGATTAATAGTTTTTAGAGAGAGAGAGAGGAGAGAGAAATGGGGTTTAAAGTCCACTCAACACAAACTAGGTCATTTCGGGACCAACATATGGTTTAATTTTTTATTTCAATGATTCGCTTGCGCGTAGGGGTCTTTAGCAGTGGGAGGAAACCGGAGTGCCCGGAAGGAAACCCAGGAGGTTGAGAAGGCGCCCCTATCTCCATGCCACATACGCTCACACCAGGGTTCGAAACCACAGCTGCAAGCCAGAGGTGACCGGCCAGCTAGAGGTCGAAGCGCGGCACTCTAGACCACTAGGCCGTCCCAACCCTCATTAATAGTTTGTTCAGTTAGGGTCATAAAAAAATGGCAAATTACCTACTAACTGAAATGATTAAAAGTTTAGTTAACTTTAAGGGAACTATTCTGCCGAAAAGGTGTTTTTAAAAAGGATTTCATATCATTTTTCTAGACCTATCAAAATATTTTAAAGTTTTCGATTGCTGATTGTTCACAAGAAATGGTGAGCAGACCACAGAAAAGCAGGTCAAATACAAGAGAGAGAGAGCGAGCGAGAGTGATGGACTCAAACATGGCTCAATTTTATTTCAATAATTTGCTAGATAAGGGTCTTTAGCAGTGGGAAGAATTCAGAGAACTTGGAAGAAAACCCATGAGGTAGGACAGGCGATCCTACTCCTTGTCACATACAACAGGAGAATCGAAACAATGCCAGTTGACTCAATGACAGACTACATGATACAGAGCACACATGCTAACCATTCGTCCCTCCAACCCCCCCACCCCACTCCCCAGGTAATACAAGACAAGAATTCAATAAGAGGGTAGACTGTGACAAAGCAACTCTTACAATGAAAAATAAAATGGGATTAGTAACACAAAAGACATAAATAAATACCGGTATATGGGTTAGCCACACATCCTGGTTCACCCTAATCTCTTAGTTCAAAATTATCGTAAGTTATAAAAAGAATTTCTTATTTTTCATAAAATAGTAGGATTCTTGACCTCATTTTCTCCTTCATGATACAAACTAAATGTTAACTATCAATAATATAGCAGCTCTGGCTTCTGTTAGTCAATAACATTTAATGTAATTAATGGGTGGTCAAAAGAAGCAAATTTGTTTTGATCCCAATCATGCCCATGACAAGGAGAATAAGGTTGCCAGTTTTTTCTCAATTAAAAAAGAAAAAGACTAGGCGAATATCTAATATGAATTTTATGGGTATATACTTGAAATAACGCTTCTTTCATTAAAATGTTTATTAAGGCTTAAATCAATAAGATATCAAATTAATATCATTTAGATGTATAACATCCAATAACTGTTATTCTAATTAAATGTTATTGATTAATCATGACAGTCTCTAATCCAGTAAAATGGTTTGCATATACCACCTGGTCCTCTCCTGGGCCCTGTTTCACTAAATTTTAACTTAAGATAAAATCCAATTTTAGTAGATACTTCAATTTTGATTGGCTAAGCACTAAAATTAATCTAATATTATCCAACCAAATTACTAAAATTGGGATCTTATCTTAGTTAAAATTTCGTGAAATAGGCCCCAGAATGTCAGTTAAATGATATTGATTATACAAGAAATAAATTTGCCTATTGTTGGTCTTTCTTTAGGCATGACATGTTATCTTAATTTTTAGACATTAATTAACTTATCAAGACCATACTCAACTCTCGATGTCATGGGTGGTATGTGATATTTACTGGATTAGAATTCGGTCTGCTGCTGCTGATTAAATCTAAAATTGGATAATCGTGACTATGTTTTTTTTATCGTATCGACTTTAGTAATGGTGATTAAGGCTAGGCCCGAAATTCAATTGCTAAATACTTGGTTCGGGGTGGATCAATTGGACTGAATTAAAATTTTCATTAAATTTCCTTTACATTATCTAGTCTTTAACTATTATAGTGAGAACTGCCAGCTCTTTACCTAATTTCCCATAATCTATCTTTAATCAAGAGTCTTTAAACCGGTAAAACAATTTGCATAGCGAATTACCAACTTGTCACCTCCAGAATTACTTAATTTCGTTTTCTTTTATTTCATCCCTTTATCTTTCCCGATTTGACGGAGGTGCTGTTGGTGGTGTTTGGTGGCGGAATGATTAGTGTGTGTGTTAGATCTGATTTATGTTCTTTCAGTTAAGTCTTTTGGTAAAAAGAATAAAAAAATTGATTAAATTAAAATAGTGAAAAAACTAGTATCATCCATAATATTATGACCAGGTAGTATTTAATACAGCCATTCACCCAGTATTAGAATTTAGACTGACATTATTAAGTTTAAATATATATATAATTGTTTATTGTTACTAAGCAACCTCTAATGTTATATTAGAGGAATGATTGTAGATTTGGGACAGTTGACCACAGGCAGGCAGTAGGACATACTGAAGGGCAGGTCTCTGATAAGTTATTTCTTAGATGCTGTTCCTTATTAAGTCACCTAGCCTGTGGGTCAATAGTGTGTATATATTATTATTGTTAATAGTGTTACAGAATATAAGTTATACCAAGAACAAGTGAGTTGTTGAGTTATTAGATGTTCAATCTGACACCCCCAGCTAGATTGAGCATATAACCCATCATCCGAAGGCTGGCTATAAGCGAGGTCCATAAACCCCGGATGATAATATCAAGTTTATATTGCACATTTTCAATGTATATTGATTCATTTTGTTTACGATACATCATTAAGATACTTTTCACTAGTTTTAACTGTGGTTTTATTTAACACTGAAATAACTAAATATATCTATTGATTGTTCTGATAAACACCTGTTAATAAATAAATATGTTATAATAAATAATACAAAATGTAGTTCTTATACTCTTAAGTCGTCTAAAAAAAACAACCTTTTTCTGCTGAACATTATATGGGAGAGGGGGTATTGGACCGACCATGTAGCCATGATGATCATATTGTATGTGGCCGGTGGTTTTAACGGGCCGCCACGCCATCACTGGAGTGTGGAATGGGCTGGTATAATAGACTTTTGGCACTGGATGTGCTGGGTGTGGGTCGGAATCCTACGATGGGGATACGAATTTCAACTAAAAATTTCATCGGACACTGTCTCCTGCAAATTTACTAATTATTAAGTCACCTGCACTCTGTTTGTGGGGATGCGCCAGAATCCAAAAATTAAAAAGCAGCTTTTATGATTTTCATTTTCGTCACTCTGTACCAATGTGTTCCGTGGCCTTCCATCACAGGGGGAATCAACTAGCGCTCCCGGCAACAAAAATGTGACATTTTCAAAGATTCAATATTTCTAACTGGTTAATCAAATGGTCAAAATTTTCTCCACTAGTCCCATTTTTTAACCAGTTAAATTCTCTTCACTCTGGACCACAATGATAATACCTTAATTAATAATATGACGCTATGATAACTTCACAGGTTGATGGTTGTAAATTACTTGCAGGTCGTGGTTTTGGCCTAATTTAATCGATTTATGAAAAATATTATTTGACAGAGATTATTATCATATTGCACCAAATTGCATATTTGGGGTTCATTTTTCAAAGATGTCCAGGGGGAGAGCCTCAGTCAGTAAAAAGGGCCGTTCCAACACGGGAGACCAGGCCGGTTTCCAGCCCCAATCCGCCCCTGCTCTTAAGATTATTCCAATGGTTTGTCTCTAAAGTGCGGCTTATGTTGACCATATAACTCTGAGCAACTTGCTTTGACTTGATTGCCAGTTGAAGTCATTTGTCCATGTGTAACTTTCTGAAACTCCACATCAGAGCTCTTACAACTTTGGTCAACAATTTAATTTTAAAGACTGCAAAAATTTATTTTATCTAAAACAAATGTGACTACAATAGACTAAATTGAGAATAGATGATAATAGATCTCCAGTCTGAACTGAATGGCATCAATTAAAAAAAGCTTTTGAATGGTACTACATGATACTTGTTATACATTAACCCTTGTCGGTGCACGTGGGGTCTCTTACAGTAGGAATTTTGCTAATGTGTTTGCTGCCTGATACCATATTGCGTATGCCAGACTATTCTCTCTTTCAACATCTGCATGTTACAAATACCAAAAATTCTATGGTTTTTGTATCAAGCGTGAATCGCCATTTAACCTCGTTATAACATAGTACACAAAGTAGCAATTTTGTGAGTATTATTAAATCTGTTCAGAATATCACTTAAATGTTTTTGTATAATAATTTAGTTGTTTTTCAGTTGTCAAATATAAATGCAAATAAAAACTTAACCGCTGCTTTTAAATTCAAATACATCTGTACGTAAAATTTTTGAATTACAACTGGGGTCCATACGGACCCCTTGTTACCTGCTATGTGATTCTCACCACGTGCAACGACAAGGGTTAAAGATACAATATGTAAGAGCTAAATTTGCCAATTGCGGGTCTTTCTTTAGGCCTTAAATTATAGACATTTATTAACATTACAAGCCCCTAATCAACTCTACCACTTTCATACAGAGGGTTGCCAAGGCACCAAACAGTTTTTCAGTGAAGCCCTTAAAGGCTAATATTGGTGTCAGTCATAATCACATATGTGATAGAGCTGGTTAAAATAATTTTAACACAAATTTCATTGATAGAATAGATGTGTTGTGAAGCTTTCGAGAAAGGGAAGTGATGAACGCAAAAGGAAAACATGAATTATCTTTCTCAATCTGATTAAAACACAGATCCTATTTCGTTTTGTTTTTTAAAATAGCAATATGCAAGAGCAAAATCTGCTTATTACAGGTCTTTCTTTAGGCCTGAGATGTTATCTAAATAATCCATTAGACATTAATTAACATATCCAGACCATAATAAACTCTTAAAGTCAACGCTAGCCTTTGATGTCGGCGGATTGAATTCCTATATGCCGCGTAATGGCCGTTGATAATTAAATCCATCAAGTGGATAATCAAGACTATGCTGTCTATATCATGATTTGAGTAATGATGACCGAGGCTATGTGAATATTCCAAACGCTTTTTTCTCGGCTAATAGTGGACCAATTTGACTGAAATTTTCAGCAAATTACCTTTACACTATCTAGTTTTGAACTATTATAGTGAGAACTGTCATCTCTTTATCTTATCTCCCATAATGTAACTTTAATTACAAAATTTGTTTTCTTGTCTTTACTATACTAGGATCTAGAATAGTTGTTATATTACCTGCAACTGTTGGTAAACCAATAGAAACATCAATGCTGATTGATTAATCAATCAATGTATGAATGATATAGGGTCAAAAGAAACTCATACAACACCTCACACGACCTTTGATTATAACTTGTCAGTATAAAAAAATGAAACAAAATATAGATCTGTATTTCAATCAGATAGTATCCTTCTATATAACTGTGTGAAATGATGAGTAATAACAGATACACAGGCAAATTTCTGCTCACTAATAATTCCTTCCAAAATTTGTTATGTGTGGCGGTGAGAGAATATCTGATAATTCAAAAAAATTCCCCTAATTAAGATAAAACGAGAAAAATAGAAATAGCCTGTACATTCCCTCGCTTTTATTCATTCTATACCTAATAAAAACAAGGTAATGCTCAGACTTTTTCTATTTTTCTCGTTTTTTTCTTATTTATAGTGACCGTCGATTATTATAGACATATACTAAATATAATCATGACATCCTTACCTCAAGTGTGTGTTTTATAATGATTAATATGTACATGTAAGTACGTATACAGGTAATATCTAGTGCTTGTATAAAACATCTGGTTAATCAATAAATGAAATATTTTATCAAGCAACCATATATATTAAAAAGATTAACTCAAATCCACTAAGTTACTAACAAGATTTCATAACTATGGATCTCTTGATCGACTACCAAAATAAATTTCAGAAACATAGCTTAATAATTTTAAAATTGCAGTCTTTATAATGACTTAGTAATAAAGGGTCATAAATTTCAGAAAGATAGCTTAAAGATACTTTCCTGCTTACAAACTGTGTGATTTGATGATATAATTGGATTAAAAACATATTCAAAATAATTAATCTATCGAAAATTTGCTTTAATTTCCTCTCACAATATTGTATTTGCAAGCAGATACCCCAAGCTATTATAAAAGGAATTGATTTTTATTTTTAGAAGCCATGTTTGACCATAACTTGATTGAGGAAGGGCCCATTTTCAGGTTGTATTTGTCATTACTTTTACTGTCCATTTACCATACATATTGAGGCCTAAATAAATTCTTGAATGGCCCAATAAATAACATGCACACAAACAAACTACTGTACGACATTGGTATCACTGTCCACCTGCACTAGTTATACATTTCAAGCTCAATATACCAGCATGCTAGGACACAAACAACAATCAATAAAATGATTCACTTACCATAGTCTTGTAAAGTCTGCTTATAAAATAAAATTTATAAACAATTAAACTTTATTGAATAATTTGTTTAATTAACGAATATTCATAATTATATTTTGTGCAGTAATATCAGTTTGGTTAGAAATGCCATACATGTATATCAATTTCATCATATTCCTGAAGCAATGGTCCGAGAAATCCCTCTCCGTCCATTGCTGGATTGGCTTCTGATTTTTGATACTTGAGCTTTTGAGGGAGTGTGCATATTCTCCCCGTTCAATCAAAGCTATCCCATGTACAGTAACATGACAGCCCTTCGTTTACTATAGGGTATTCCCTAAAACAGTGATTTAAGGTATCAAAAATGGTGAAAGTATTATTCGTCTTCATACAGCATTGTTTACAGTGTTGATAGCCTCTTTTGTCACACAATTAGTTTTCCCACAATATTCTGCTATGCACTGGTTAATTGGACATAATAAAATCGTTAGTCATGACGTAACGTTAGGTAAACATATTTAGTCCAATTTGGAACTTTGTTTGTAATTTAACGATTTTGTTACACAGTAACTGACTAAGCCATTGATTGTTAATGGGACTGTTAACCAATAATAATTTGGAACAAGAATTTTTCTCGATTTAGCAGTGAGTAGTGGGATTAGCTCTAATCAAACGGAACACTGCGAGAAGTATGCAATTTCATAGGCTTACAATTCCACACAAACCTACCTGATAAATTATCTCATTATGTGTCACATAATTTTAACCATAGCATATACACGAACATGTACATGTAACAGTGTTTTTATCATAAGCCTGTAACACCCATCTAATGAGCAGTAAAAATTAAAAACAGAACTGTTATGATACGTTAGGTCATGCCTTGTCACGTCAACAATCAAGTTATATCATGAACTACATGTATTGAGTATGGTAACATCCAATACATCTTGAGATCTGTTGAGAAATAATCAAGAAATGGGTAATCTTAGATTATTTTTGTCCATCCGTTTGATTCAAGGTCATTGACATTGAAAACACAAATCATCTGTCAATTTAAATTTACAGTGATGTTGTGATCTTACTGGGAAAAGATGGGCTTCTGATATCCAATATCTAAGACACACAAAAAATGTTACCACTATCACACAAATCGTATAACTATGCATTTTAAGCGCCATACATGTATGTAACAAGGAACTCAAAGAACGAGGCTAGAAATATTCTACAAGTCATGTCAAATCGTGACACCTTATTCTTATCTGGAGAGTATGAACAATAAATACTATCACTTTACAATGAAATAACCAGATGCTAGAGATTGCCATTCGGTTGAGATTGCTTGTGCATTTTGCATTACATTACAGTAAACTGAAGCCATTGAATGTAAATTAGTTTATATACATTCATATTAAATTATGTGTTGCAACTGATTTCCAGGTCTCAGATATTAGCGATTAACCCCTTTAATAAATAGTTCCATGAACTGAAGGTCAACAATATCTATGTTGGCAGAATGTTTGCACCATGCACAGTTTTGGCTGCAACATAAGACATAAATACACACACACAAAAAAAATTAAAACTCTTATGAAAAAATACATGATTTGTACGTAATGTATCAAACCCCTAATGAAATCTTTAATATGTTTATAAAACTAGTAAAACATTGAAATGTTATATAAGACATAAGACAAAAATACACACACAAAAAAAAAAATTAAAACTCTTATGAACAAATACATGATTTGTACAGAATGTATTGAAACCCGTAATGAAACCTTTAATATGTTTATAAAACTAGTAAAACATTGAAATGTTACAAGATTAAAATGGAATGGAAGTCAATGAATACAACAGCAATGTGACAAATAAAATTAAATGAGGTTTAACTTTTAACTGCTACTTTTATGCAGAACATCAATGATAGCTAGCAATATGACAAAACCACAATAAACAGTATTTTCTCAGTACATGTAGTTTATACACTTTATTCAACATATTACAAATATTTGTGTACATGTAATTGTAAAAGTTTATGCAAAATGCGAGCCTAAGCCAACTCTACCCACTAAAATCCCTGAAGTCACACATTTGTACATTAAAGTAAATCACAGTCGTACTTACTTCAGTGGTCAGTAAAATTCTGTGCACATGTATCTGCTTACATCTTTAACAGATTATTGACAGGGAAAAACCAAGTACAATAGGTCGATCCATGCAACAAATGTCCTCATAACATGTGATATTTCTCTATATACTGTCACATGTAACGTTTGACTTAACAAATTATCTTAAACATGTCAAAAACCCGGCGAGTGAAAATCATACAACTAGACATGTCAGAATATAATCTCTTTTGGCTTAAAAAACAATTTTGGGGAAGTCGCACTGTCATAGAAACATTAAAGGTGAGCGACATATTCTCATTGGTAATTATAAGACTAAAAATTTAACTTCCTAAGTATGTGTTCAGACTTCAATGGGTTAAAGGTCAAAGAAAATAAAGGAAAAGCAAATTTTAACACGAAGGTGTACAACGCAAACAGTGGATAACATAATCTTTGAGTGGTATTCTGTTAATGTTAAGATATTGCATCTTTATCACTCTCACTAACAAAGAAGTTAAACGGTAACAAAACATATGCCCACAGCAGCTAAGTTGTACAAGGAGTCAATAAGGGTTGTTGCATATTTTTTCTTTTGTCAGATATGAAAACACACTAAAATCTGATAACGAGTAACAACCCATTTGGCTTTTAGTTCTGCCCTATTCTAACATTTAGCATACAAAACATTAATATCATTTGCCATAATCATAGGAAATCGTTGGAATTTGATCGGCTTCTTTGTCTGAAGATCTTAAATGCAGGGACGGATCCAGGAATTTTTGCAGGAGGGGGTTTGCCAGGTTTCTGTTACGGTAATCTGCCATCAAACAGAGAAATCATTTGTATACTGATGTAGGATCACTTTGTGATGTAATTTCATTGTAGCAGGAGGGGGTTTGCCAGGTTTCTATTACGGTAATCTGCCATCAACCAGAGAAATCATTTGTATACTAATGTAGGATCACTTTGCGATGTAATTTCATTGATGCAAGACATTATTTCTTTTTTATCTTGCTGAGCTGGTGGGGTTTGGATCCCCCAAACCCCCCCTCTGGATCCACCCCTGTAATGATATACAAATATAGTCAATTCGATATCAACTATAAGATTTTTCAAAGTGCTCCAGGGGGATCACTCTGGCAATAATTATTGTAAATTGTTGAAAATCAAGAGACTTCTTCGTCTCATGACCTTAAAGCGTAATTTCATATTTTCTAAGAAAGTCAAGACAAAATTATTTCTTTGTCTTTTGATCAAAAGGTTGTCAAGACACTATTAATATTATATGATCATACTATAGGCATTATTCATAAATCACCAACACCGGAAATACCACAATTACCTCCCTCGTTTTTCTGTTCCCCCATGCAATACATGTAGCTATCTTCAAACATTTCAATTTGAAGTTGAAAATGACAATTTTGCCGATTTCTCAACTGGCAATAGTGAATTATAGGATTAATAAGATTCAGGCGCGGATCCAGGATTTTTTGCAGGTGGGGGGTCTAGGTTTGATAAAAGGCACTCACGCAATTAACGGGGGGTTTGGGGGCCCTCCCTGAGGAAAATTTGGTAAATTAGATTCAATTTGGTGCATTCTGACGTATTTCCAGAAGGTAAATTCCAAAATTACAGGTCTAAAAGTCGCCAATAAAATCGCATAAAAAAATTTAAAAGTCTGAGCAGGGGGGGGGGGAGGTGCGGACCCCCTGGACCCCCCCTCTCAATCCGCGCCTGAGATTATGCTTTTACAAGGTAGGATTGTTTATAATTACCATCTATCTTAAAGCTTTATTTTAAAAATATAACGTACAAATATGAAATAACCACTTTAAACACTGTGTATCAATTCAAAATCAATCGAATCATGGAACTTTAGCCTCTAGATCTAAGGCATCCAGAAGATTTTCTAAAGTGATTAAGGGCCATAACTCTGGCAATAATTATTGGAAATTGTTGTGGACACTGGACAGATGGACAGGGGTGACAACAATATAACAAAAGAATATAATATTTAAAATTTAAATTCCTTTCTCAATCAGGTCTGTTCTTATGTAATTGCAATAAACTTCAAAATGTTAAAAGAGCAGGCTTTAGTTTGGAAGGCTATAACTACCATGTGAAATTAAGACAAAATGTGAGGCAACAGCACACTACACAAGCCAAAATGGACTTAAATGGGGAATTAAGAAATAAACACACTGGGATAATAAAAATGTTTTCTGTGGTACATTTACACTATTGGGTTAAATCTCAATGTCAGCTTTATTTATGAACCTATTATTGGAATGAAACAGACTGTTATCCCACGATACAAATTACAATGCAATAGAAAATCTATGCAGTGATGGATAGGCATCCAAGGTTTCTCTCATAAAGTTACTAGTTTCATTCTTTTTCAAACCCTTCAATCTTCAGTATGCAGCTGTTTCTATATTAATTATAGTCATTGGGTACTGGAGTACCGGTGAAGTCTGTGATGTGGAGTACCGGTGAAGTCTGTGATGCATTCCAATGCAATCATATGGATAATTTTTTGTTACTCAAATATAGGATGTGATGTGATTTCAAGGAAACAATTTAGCTGATATCTTCCACCTTATTCCCAAAGTAAATACATGACAAAATAAATTTCTGTTATGTTTGTATACCGAAAACCTGTCTCTATATGACTTATCATACGCCAATATCTAAAATATTCTAATCTTTAAAAAAAAAAAAAAACCCAATTTAAATCTAAAATTTCTATTTATAATAAAAGTTTCAATTTTGAGGATTAATGTGTCAAGAAATCTTTATTAAAGTACTATTAATGCAGGATGCATATATATTTATAGTATATATACCTAGTTTACCAAATGCAGCAGTGTATTGACGGATGCTAAGATGGAAAAATGTACAAATGTTTACAATTCTGACATTTGTTTATTTGCTCCGCATTTTGTCATCCTTAATCAAACAATGGATATTTAATTTTAAAAAAATTATTTTCAGACGCCGCTTAAATGTGTACATACTGCAACTAATATGACTATGACACAGAGTATGCTATAATATTATTAATCACCCACATTTGACAGTAGATATCGCTTGTGTGATAAATTACATAATCTACTGCGATATCGCTGGAGATATTGCTTTACATGAATTTGATTGGTCAAATTTTATTTTAAAGAAACCACTGATTTCAAATAAAAAGTAACTTCCTTTTTTTGTTAAAAAGAAACTGTGTTTATTTAATTGACCTTGAAGGAAATACTGGTTCAATATATAGAACTTTGCAATAGGTAAATTGCTGTCAAAAAGTGATGTATCACTACACCCTAATGTAATCAGGTTCAGTAAAAGTGAAATCTATACCAAAGAATTATACTTATTTATTTGTGCATGTAAGAAAGGATTGGGTGATAATTAAAATTTCCACCTCATCTTTTATGATATCAAAAAATATCAACACTCGTTGATAAAGCAAAAAGGACTGGCAGGAGATTCTCTATATAATCAGTCAAATCAGTGTTAATAAATAGGATAGCCTAGCTATATTGTTCACTCTTGTGTACATGTACATGTATGTCAGTTTCTGATAACATACCTCCTTCAATGGGGCATAACTATGTTTTCTTGGTATTTTTGATTAGGAAGTCATGGTAGGCTATTGATAAACTCTGACCATGACACTTTGAACATTTAACATTTAGACACATCAATTCAAAATATCTTTCAGTTTGGCTACTCATCAAGTTTTGCAAACAAAAGGGTCCTTAATGATAAATTATGCAAGAGATATATAATCTGCATATTGCAGTGTTTTTTCTGGCTTCAAATGTAATATAAATTATTCTTTAGATATTTATTCACATGATTAGACATCAATTAAATTTTGGATGGCTTAGATTTTGAAAGTATTATCATCACCATTTTATAATCTAATGATACAATGGATAATTGAGACTTTGTTTATTATCTATCCTATAGCATTGGTACTTGACAATCAAAATTTATCAAAATTTTGCAAAAGATGGAGGGGTTGGGATGGCCTAGTGGTCTAGAGTGCCGTGCTTCGAACTCTAGCAGGCCAGTCACCTCTGGCTTGCGGCTGTGGTTTGGAGCTCTGGTGTGAGCATATGTGGCATGGAGATAGGGGCGACTTCTCAACCTCGTGGGTTTCCTCCGGGAACTCAGGTTTCCTCCCACTGCTAAAGACCCCTACGCGCAAGCGAATTATTGATATAAAATTAAACCACGTGTTAGTCCCAAAATGTCCTTGTTTGTGTTGAGTGGACATTAAACTCCATTTCTCTGTCTCTCTCTCTCTTGCAAAAGATGGACAGAACAGAAAATGAATAAAAAAATGAAATTTTTACCATTATAATTTAGTACTGGTACATGTATGTCCATACAAATGCTGACAAACACTTGGTTTCAAAACAGTGTCAAGTCTGGTGCACACTAAGCAATAACCTAGGCAATTGAAGTGGAGTGACCACATTACAAACCGTTTCGTGTTTTGTTGTGTAACACTGCAAAATACATTTTGTTGTCAGCATGTCAAATACTTCAATAAATATTGTTTTTGTCAACAATGATGAGACAAACAATAAGACTAGGAGACCGATCAGTTGTTACTTTCTGTTTTCTTGCTACAGGTACAGGAAAAACAATGCTCATTCTAATGGCCATTAATGAATCCAGGGTCTATATCATCATTGAGTATGTAGTCTGAACAACAGACCAATCCTATCAGAGAAGTAAAAGAAAACGACTAGTTATTACAAGGTCAACCTTTTTCAGTTGCAGTCAGTTGAAGCCAATTTCTCCAAGCCAGTTGTTCTCAGTTGTGTGGTCGACATAAGCCTCCCTCAAATCAGACAAAAGATGTTGCCTCTGAAGGGTCCGAAAAGTTTATACACTACACATTTAGCATTAAAGGCAAGGGGCACAGATCTAAGATGGAAGGTCCGATGCCCCCTCATCCAAGATTGGTTCATCCATAACTAACACACAATGAATATTTTAAGTTTGATCAACTGCGGTCAAAAATTATGACCTATATAGTGGTCCTCAACCTAGGTACACTTGTATGACATGCTTTTACACTATTTGCATAAAAAACAAGCCTTGAAATAACTACTAAGGTTCAGCCTGACATCATGTCAGGCTGAACTGATTTTCGGCCGGACATTTCAGATTTTCAGCCTGACAAATACCATTATTCCATGCAGTGGAAAATTCCCTCATATAATTCATGTTTTTAAAATACTTTAAATAGAGTTCACAATTTAATGTAGTCACAAAACCATCGTCTTCTTCGTATGTTAACCACACGTCAGCATTGCATTTTGCTACGTCAGGTTTGATCCACTTTTCTACGGTTCTTATTGTATGTAATTTTCGAACTAGTGACGGCGATGGCCCCCGTTTAGAAGTGTCATTTTGAGAGACATTAACGCAGTACCAGTTTTAAAATATTCTGGAACGGTTCCACTAGCCGGGATATCCCGTGCCCGCGGGTTGCGGAAAATAAGAAGTTATTTTATTCGACATGTTTTCAAAGCTCGTCTGTTTACATTCACATCGATGATCGGAAGTGTCCAGCAAAGTGAGATATTTTAATTTTCGTATAAAAAGTCTCTACCTAATTACACCCATAGTCAACTTGAACATTTTCTTGCAACATTTTAAATATCATTACTTTTATTCCTAATAATTTGTATAATTACATGTCATGTTAAGTGTGATTTGGAGCTAATCATATACGAAAGTAACGCAAAGCTAGCTACAACACGTAGACTCGAATAACCAGCGTAAAAGAGCCGATTCTCAATATTATTCATTATTTTATCTTCACGCGGCCAAGATACATGTATGTAAATAGTGATATTTTAACTATGACTCGGGTCGTTGATATAACCAGCGAAAAAGAGCCTATTCTAAAAATAGTAATATTTTTACTATGACTCGGTTCGTTGATATAACCAGCGTAAAAAGGCCGATTCTAATAATTATTGATTATTTTATCCGCGCGCGGCAGAGATATAAATAGTAACATTTTCACTATGACTCGGGTCGCTGATATTTTTGGGTCTGGATTTTGAGCCGATTCTATAAAAAAAATAGCAATATTTTAAATAGGACTCGGGTCGTTGATATAACCAACGTAAAAAAAACGATTCTAAAAATTATTGATTATTTTATCTGCACGCTGCCGAGATATAAATAGTAACATTTTCACTATGACTCGGGTCGTTGATATTTTTGTGTCTGGATTTTCGAGTCTAGTAATAATTAGCGATCGACTCGAATTCGCGAATGAAATTACTATTTCTGGCTTACTGTTTTACCCAAAATCGGTCGGACATTTATGTCCGGACGAAAGGCAATTCGGTCTGTCAAAGGGGGTTAATTCGCCCGGACATTGTCCGTGTCCGGCCCCTTATTTCAGGGCTTGATAAAAAAGAAAGCCATTTTGAAGGGAAATTTCAGTACAATTAGGGGCAAAATCCATATGCTAATAGTAGTAAAAGGAACCCAAATCTTAGGGATATGATCATATATTTTAAATTTTGTCACCTGTAGAGTACTCACAAACAAAATGTGAACGGTGTCTCGTCTGGTCAAACAAGGGTGACAACATAATGTGTAAGCTTACACATGAAAATGTATGCATAAGACAATGTTCTTTGCATATATTTCTAATTCTCACACTGAAAGATTCCTAGCATCAAATAAGCCAATTAGATACTGGTTATAGATTTGTCATGCACATGGATTGGATGATTGATTTACGGAGTAACTTTTGTGAGGTAGGGGTGGATGCCGCCCTGGCGTCTAAATTTCAGTAGTCGATTCCCTAGTCTAAATCCAAAGAGCAGTAGTTTACCAGTAATCCAAAACTTGTACTTTGAATTCAAATAAAATTACTGATTACTGGTCTAATATTTACAAAAACGAATTAAATTTTATTTTACCTATTCTGAAAGAATGTTTATGAATTGAATTGTTGAATGTGCACTGCATTGGATTCCACTTCCAGAACAGCCTAACAACATAATTATGTCGCTAATTGTGACATTATTATTACACATATATGAGGAACACATACATTTCTTTTTCAAACAGTAAACAGAATGAATGAATATACAAGGCAGTAATGTTCAATAAACGAATTAGTTTTCATTAAACTACCTGTACTAATTTATCAATATTTATTATCTCCAGTAGATCTATCTATTGCAAGGCCAGATCCAATAATTTTTGCAGGAGGGGGTTTGACAGGTTCCTGGAGACAATGTAATTTTGGATGGTTGAGGGGGGGGGGGGGGGGTTGAAATCTTAGAAAAGTTGAGAATCTTCAGTCATTTATTGCTTTTATTCAAAAATCACCATTTTTTTCCCCCAGACTAACCTAAATTTTGTTTCATCTTATGTGCCCGAGTTTGTAAATTTTTTGCGTTACTGGTACTCTTTCAATGAAGTCGGGCAAATCGGTTGGAAGAGGGTGACATATATTTTAACAGCGTATTATGTCACCCACACTGTTTCAAACGAAGTAAGCAAGGTCTATTTTCTCACTAAGATATTGAGTTACATTGGTCAAGCGTTAACAGGGACTGACACGCGACCGTTTAGCCGTAAAAAGTTGCACAGTAAAATTGACTGGGAACAGGGCTGGAGCCATTACATTGCCAATGTAATTAATTACATTACCATTACCATTACTTTTTAAATGTAATCATTACAATTACTTTCTCATTTTTAGCAAAGTAATTAATTACCATTACCCATTACATTGAAAGTAATTAATTACCATTACCCATTACTTTATGACAATATAAATAAAAATCATTTTTCACACAGAAATCAAAAAAAGAACACAATTTTCTGCCATGAACAGCCTACAAAACCAAACTCAAAATAACCTTGCATCACTTTAATAGATATTTGTTTATGAATTGTTATTTCTATAAATTATAACATCAAGGCAAATTTTCATGTGACGGACAGTGGTGACAAAAACTGACAAACTTCGTCGAACATAACTGATTAGAAATTACAATTAAAACAGAAAGGATTGAATGTAAACCAGTTTATATGAATTCATATTACATTATAATATGTATTGCGACCCATTTGGGTCAATTTTGGGTCCAGAAAATATCAATTTAGCTCCTTTAATACGTAATTTTATGAGATTCATAATCAATCCAAATAGTCTGTCTATAATACATTGTATAACTGATAACCATAAAATAATGAGATGCTTGAAAGCCATTGTTTGGGTTGTCACTTGTTACCTTGAGATTAAGATTAAAGGGTAGTAAGACTATTGTCTTTTAATCTAACTGATTGATTGATTAACTGAGTGATTGACTGTAAATTAACACTAATCTTTGATTAAAATATACTTCTTTTCAAAGATTCACTTTTTAGGTTACATGTCTAAAGAAGGGTCGTGCATAAAAAGTAACAAGCCAACAGTGAGGCTGATGTCCCCCGCCGAAATCCCAAAATAAATAGATGACACATATTAATTAATAGCACATTTATTTTTTTCAAACGTATCGCCCAATCAAACTGAACACGAAGTGTCGTCCAAAAATTGCTTATCTCTGCCTACCGTAAGAAGAAAATGCTCATCTTCGAACTCCATCAAGGCATTGACCTAATAAGCATACACACCAATTTTGAACATTTTAACTCAATTCGAAGGAGAGTTATTGTGTTCCAAAGTCTCGACCAATCAAATTGCTTATCGCTCTGCTTACCCTGAGCAGAAAATGCTCATTATCGATCTTAGTCAAGGTATTACTGTAATGAAACTATACACCAAGTTTCATCACTCTCACTTAATTAGAACTAAAGTTATTGTGTCTCAAAGCATCAACCAATCAAATTGCTTATCTCTGCCTACCCTAAGCGGAAAATGCTCATCTCCGAACTCCATCAAGGCATTGACCTAATAAGCATATACACCAAGTTTGAACATTTTAACTCAATTAGAAGGAGAGTTATTGTGTTCCAAAGTCTCGACCAATCAAATTGCGTATCGCTCTGCTTACCCTGAGCAGAAAATGCTCATTATCGAACTTAGTCAAGGTATTACTGTAATGAAACTATACACCAAGTTTCATCACTCTCACTTAATTAGAACTAAAGTTATCGTGTCCCAAAGCATCAACCAATCAAATTGCTTATCTCTGCTTACCCTAAGCAGAAAAAGCTCATCTTCGAACTCCATCAAGGCATTGACCTAATTAGCATATACACCAAGTTTGAACATTTTAACTCAATTAGAAGGAGAGTTATTGTGTTCCAAAGTCTCGACCAATCAAATTGCGTATCGCTCTGCTTACCCTGAGCAGAAAATGCTCATTATCGAACTTAGTCAAGGTATTACTATAATGAAACTATACACCAAGTTTCATCACTTTCACTTAATTAGAACTAAAGTTATTGTGTCCCAAAGCATCAACCAATCAAATTGCTTATCTCTGCTTACCCTAAGCGGAAAATGCTCATCTTTGAACTCCATCAAGGCATTGACCTAATAAGCATATCCACCAAGTTTGAACATTTTAACTCAATTAGAAGGAGAGTTATTGTGTTCCAAATTCTCGACCAATCAAATTGCGTATAGCTCTGCTTACCCTGAGCAGAAAATGCTCATTATCGAACTTAGTCAAGGTATTACTATAATGAAACTATACACCAAGTTTCATCAATCTCACTTAATTATAACTAAAGTTATTGTGTCCCAAAGCATCAACCAATCAAATTGCTTATCTCTGCCTACCCTAAGCGGAAAATGCTCATCTTCGAACTCCATCAAGGCATTGACCTAATAAGCATATACACCAAGTTTGAACATTTTAACTCAATTAGAAGGAGAGTTATTGTGTTCCAAAGTCTCGACCAATCAAATTGCGTATCGCTCTGCTTACCCTGAGCAGAAAATGCTCATTATCGAACTTAGTCAAGGTATTACTGTAATGAAACTATACACCAAGTTTCATCACTCTCACTTAATTAGAACTAAAGTTATCGTGTCCCAAAGCATCAACCAATCAAATTGCTTATCTCTGCTTACCCTAAGCGGAAAATGCTCATCTTCGAACTCCATCAAGGCATTGACCTAATTAGCATAAACACCAATTTTGAACATTTTAACTCAATTAGAAGGAGAGTTATTGTGTTCCAAAGTCTCGACCAATCAAATTGCGTATCGCTCTGCTTACCCTGAGCAGAAAATGCTCATTATCGAACTTAGTCAAGGTATTACTATAATGAAACTATACACCAAGTTTCATCAATCTCACTTAATTAGAACTAAAGTTATCGTGTCCCAAAGCATCAACCAATCAAATTGCTTATCTCTGCTTACCCTAAGCGGAAAATGCTCATCTTCGAACTCCATCAAGGCATTGACCTAATAAACACATACACCAAGTTTGAACATTCTAGCTCAATTAGGAAGAGAGTTGTTGTGTCCCAAAAAGTGTGACGGACAGACAGACGGACAGACAGAAGGACAGACAGACGGACAGACAGACAGACGGACGAACCCATTTTAATAGTCCCCCAACTTTCTTCGAAAGGCGGGGGACAATAAAACAAAATGTTGAATGCCTTCTTATTAAAATTTATTAAATCTGATTTAATTTTTTTTTTTAAAAAAAAAGAATTATAACAAATTGGATTTTGTGTCAGATACACTTAATTTTCTTCTTTGGGGCTATAAAATTTGATGTTTATCATATGGAAATATTTATATGTGCCATACAATGTAATTGAAAAGTAATTGACCATTACATGATTTTTGGAATGTAATTAATTACATTTCCATTACTCATTACTTTTGAAATCTTCCATTACTCATTACATGGCCATTACTTAAAAAATGTAATGATTACATTCCATTACCATTACCCATTACCATTACCCCAGCCCTGACTGGGAAGCCAAACTTTTTCACCAAGGATCCGACAGCACGGTCCCTGGACGTACAGAGCAAGTGTAGAGACCTACATTCAGAGCTGGACTAATTTGAGGTAACCAGAAGTCACTTCACAAAAAATACAGGTAGCAGATACATGTGTACTGGGATTTTTCATAAAAACATAAATACTGGTACAGTACGGTACATATGTAATGTACATAGGCTACTAACTATATAGAGGGCTCAGACAGTGCTCTACACAGCTATGGCCGATTTTCAACCCCACTGTATCTGTTTTGGGGTCATATATTCGCGGAGCTAGTACAGACTTTTGCAATGGAATCAAAGTCGGAAAACGTGTGATTATTTCAGACAAGGGCCAAGCGCGCCTAAAAATATGGTTTATGGTGGATGACATGCGGTAAGATGCTTTTTATTTTATTGTTGAAAATTTCTTTTATTTTTAAATTGTCCCATACTGTACGCGCATATTCGCTCAAAGTGTTGCTTACAATCGTGAATATAAACATTGAATTAGTGATAAAAAATATAGCTGGGGGCAGAAACCCCCATGAAAATTAACAATTACTGGAAATCCGCACGGGTTGGCTTCCAAAGGGATGCAACTCCACCACAAATATGGTTACAGACCACTGTTAATAGCTTGACTGATTTTGACAAAAAGAAATGTCATCGAGTAACTAGTGTGTATAATTAGACTTTTAAGTATAATTTGAAATGCAGATGTTATTTTTGAAAGTTTAATTAATACGGTCCATTATAATTGACATCATTACAGTTCCATAATGAATGTTAAGGAGCACAAATTGACAAAGAGTCCTGAGATTAAAATATTTACATTTTTATGCCCAGGAGAGTGTATCTTGGGAAGAAAATATATTTGTGCCTGTTGCAAAAGTTATTATTTATAATTTATCAAATCCATATATAATACATAATTTTATTCTTTAAATGTTATCAGATAAATAAGTAGCTGTTTTTCTTTCTGAGTGTGTTACCAGTTAATAATTTTTAATTTATCAGCATTATGCATACACGAACAATACCATTTTGGCATGGATAATAATATTGCTGTGCTGACTATATAAGCCATTACATTGTACATTATATAATTTTTTAAAATCTTTTATATTTTCAGTTATAAGTATGGTAGACCTGTATTTTGGTACCCAGGAGGGTGCCGGTTTGGAGAGAAAATATCTGTTTATATTTATATTGAATTGATCTGTTTACTACAGTTACCTATATAAATCGTCGATAAATAATTTTCATTCAATTCTTATTTATTTATTATTTTTTTCTATTTTTTTTTTTGTTTGTTTGGTTTTTTTCGTTATTAGGGTTTCACACTGCGTAGCTTGTGTGAAACACTATTGTTTTTGTTAGAATTATTCTAATTATTATTCTTCTTCTTATTATTTTTTTTTTCCAATTTGCTTATATCTCAGCAACTTCTTGTCACATCGATACAATGTCTTCAGTTTTACTGAGAAAGTGGGTGTGACTTAGAGATTAAAGCTATTCCCGGCATTCTGCGACATTGCGAAACATCCGAAATTGTCGTTTTTTGAAATATTGCCGTAATATTAACAATAATCATTGTATTTTAGCATATGATGCATTTTGACATAGCCAGAAACAGGGGACATAGGTATGTTACTTTTGATTTTCGACGAAATGGGCAAATTTGCATGAGTCACTTGTCACGTTATTTTGGCTGTAAAAGAATCAATTATTATTCGATTTTCATTTTTTTTTCACTGTCTGTTGCCTATTGCCACAGTCGACTATTCCAAACCATTTTAACACTTTCACTGTCACCGGAAGTGACGTCATTTAGGCAATATGGGAGGGATTTGGCGCAATGGTTAGAGAGTAGGATTTGTGACCCAATGGTTGCAGGTTCGAGACCCGAATTGTGCGTCGAGTTCTTGTGTCCTTGAATGAGACACTTTATCCCTGTATTCCAGTCTACCCAGCTGTAAATGGGTACCGGTAGGATGGTGTATGTATTACACAAAAACTGTTGCGCTCCTTGGGGCAGCATATGTTGGGGCTCTTTCTGAGAGTTCAGGGGTAAAGGGAGGTAATCAGGCTTTACCTGTATCCTAGAGACCGGGATAATAATTGTGTAGCGCTTTGAGCATGAACTTGGTTTATGGATATAGCGCATTATAAATGTACTCATTATTATAATAACAGAATTTTTAGCCTTAAAAATACATTTTTTTTATTCCAATGAGTATTATTTGTAACATTTGTAGAATTATGAAATTTGGTTCCCATCAACAAATAGAATGAACCCATACGATCATATAGATACGACAAAATTTTTTCTAACTTGCAGAGAAATGGACGATTTTCCACAAGTCACTTTTTACTTTATTTTGGCTCTAAAAGAATCAGTTATTATTCGATTTTTATAAAATGTTCTCCATATGATGTCTTATGCCATTTACGATTTCATAGAACTACATGACTACATGTAATTTAAATTTTTTAGTATCACCGGAAGTGATGTTATTTTGACAAAAACTGTATTTTTAGCCTTCAAAACAGATATTTAATTCAAATGAGTCTGATTTGTAATGTTTTCAAAATTATGATATTTGATTCCAATCAACAAATAGATTGAACCTATACGATCATACAAATACCACAAAATGGTTACTAACTTGTGCGGTTGCAGAGAAATAGGCGATTGTCTACAAGTCACTTTTCAAGGTTTTTGGTCTATGAAAGTGGCAATTATTATTCTATTTAGATAACATTTTCACTATATGATATCAAATGCCAT
This sequence comes from Patella caerulea, assembly GCA_036850965.1. Lineage (NCBI taxonomy): Eukaryota > Metazoa > Mollusca > Gastropoda > Patellidae > Patella > Patella caerulea. Next base: position 37,523,880 of record JAZGQO010000001.1, on the reverse strand, counting down.
TTCGGATTTCATAAAACTAATTGAACATTTTCATTATCACCGGAAGTAATGTAATTTTGTCAGGATCACTTACAAGTAACAAATTTATAAAATGAATTGATATTGCTGGATTTGGTTGATTCTGCGTCCAATTTATTTGAAGTGTGCAATGCTTATGGGGAAACCTGTTTAATGGTTTCATTGGTACCGGAAAATACATATGTTCAAAGGTAACATGGCACCGGAAGTGACATGTTAAAGGGTAACGTGGCACCAGTGAAACCCGTCATTCCTGCATGCAGATCTAGTTTTATTTATTTGATTTTATTATTATTTTTCGGGTGGGGGGGGGCATTATTAATATTATTATATTATGTTATTTTTAATATTCTGACACTGTCAGTTAGCTACATAAATACATAAATGTTTGATAAGTAGTTTTTTTTTACTAGTTAAGGTTTATTTAAATTATTTTTATTTAATGGGGTGTTAGTGGTGTTGGGGCAGGGAGGAGAGTATTATGAATTTTATGATATAGAAATATGGGTATGTGGATAAATAATTTTATATTATGTATTTATGTGGATAAATAATTTTATATTATGTATTTATTTATGTCTTTCTTTTTTTTTAATATTTTGTTAACATGTACTTTTGTGTTATTTTTAGTGTTTGAATAATCAGAAACAAAGTCTTGTTTAAATATGTTGATTCCATTGTATAATATTGTAAATGATTGTGTCTAATTTATACCCTAAAGTTAAAGTTTACATACTTTTTTAATTGTATGTACATGTACCGTTATTACAAACATTATAAAATAAACTTCTAGGGCTATATGTAAAGTGTTTGCATGGTTGTGTTGGTGAGTAAATCGGCTTAATTTTGGTGAAATAATTATGTCTGTAGGACTTTTGGTTTTTGAGATACAGAGTGGGGTTGAAAATTGAAGCAAAATGGCCAATTTCGCAAACAAGGGGTCTGCCAGTTCGTGTTACTAAACGGACTGTAACTCAGCCAATTCTGCACCGATTTTGATAAACTTGCTGTTGTTACAATACTGAGATGTACAGCTTTCAGAAAATATCAAGCTCCTAGAGAAAAAAATAATATTTAAAAATAGCTGCCGGTCGCTAATGATATTGATTGATAATTAAATAATTTATTTATCATATTTGCAATGAATTGCATTATATAATGAACTCACCTTTGATATATATACACGTCTTGGTAAAATGATAATGGTATATAGTATAGTCTTCTCTGGCCACTTGGCAATATTCTCCTGGTTAATTCTGTTTTTGAAGTCAATGATTCAATTATCTGCTACAGAATTAAGTCTTTTATTCTTAACTAGAAAACTTAACTAATACTAGTAGAAATTTTAAGTAGGCCTATATCCTATATGACTAGTTACAAAAAGACATCGCTTTTGTTGTCTGTTTTGTAAGTAGGGCCTTGTTTTTTCCCCCAATAAAACGTTGTTTGTGACAAATTAAGATAAATACACAAAGTATAAATAACACAGATGTAGGCCTAAACAGGTGTAACGATATCCAGCTTGAACATAATATGAATTATACGACAGGCCACAGGGAAGATAAATGACGGAACTCTTCACGGTGATAAAAAGGAGACCAAAAAAGCATCATGGGTAACTGAATCTGTACGTTTATTAAAAGTTCAATATTCGAAATTAAATTTCCTTTTAAATTGAGCAATATATAATTTGCATCGTAATTTACTTATGTTTTGATATACAATTTTATCAGTATTAAATCTTGTATTTTGTTGTTTAATATTAATCTGAAACAACGTTTGAATATCAAATGACGAATATCAAAAAATATAAATTTTGTTACTGACTTGGTTTCGTATCTAAATCAATTCAAAGGCACACGCTTATATTCATTCACAAAATATTCCCAGGTTTATGAAATTACATTAAAGAACTTACTTTGTCAATCTTTTGAAATAACACAAACATTTAACAAATTTTTTTGAACTACGGAACTACAGCTGCACTTATAGAAAGAGTCAGCCAATCTCATGATTCGTGTTATCATTTTGTGAATTTTATTAATTTCAATTAATTTTGCATGTAACTGATTGTTTTAAAAATGTTTTTCGGTGGCGAAGACGAAGAACAAGACTTTGTTGCTCCAGGAGGAAGGTTTGTATTGTTAATTTTACTTCAAAACATGAATTATGTTGTAAAAAGTCAAGGATGCAGACGACGTTTTATCATAATAAAAAGAGGCCAAGAGGGGTGTGTGTGCTGTAACATAGGAAGAAAGAATGAAAACTATAAAATGTCAAAATTTGTCAGGCTTAACGTTTGGTCACTCAGATGATTAATCTTGCAGACCATCATCATCATTATTATATAGACATTGACAGTGACCAGATGATTATAAAACCATTTCAGTTGGGATGACAATGAAAATTTCAAACTTCTTGTATCCCCCAAGTTTATTATTTCTGGAAAGGGGCTTTAAAATCCTTTCCAAAAAGCCCAAGATGAACACAATAGGACTAATATTAAGGAAGTTACTGCTAATTAACCATTAGAAATTAACGACCCTTTTCGTATTAGAACAATGAAGGAAACGTGCGGCCTTCAACGTTTGAAAAAAACACAAAAAAGGACATAACTTTTTTATTTTTTTTAAATATCTCCCTCAAATTTGCAGGAGAGTTAGAACCTACACTGCTTCACTTAAAGGTCCAATAATAACACGATAATTGATGGGGAAGTCTGATGTGACGATCATAGAAAAATCCGACATGGCGGCTGCAACAGCAATTTTCCCGGTCGGTCAAAAATATTTACGCTCGGTATGATTTCGATGAATCTTTAGGATAATGGGGAGAAATGCATAATAAACAACACTGACCAAGGAAAATGGAATTGGTATCACTACCATGTAACTATCCGATTTTTGATGATGAACTCAGTGCAAAATTTTAACTTAAATTTTGTGCAAGAATGAAATGACCTAGAAAAAAAATTCGAAAACGAGGCTACAGTGCTAGCAGTTAATTCTATATGTAGCACAATTTCAGCCGCAGATCCGTACGAATTGTCCGGCGAATAGCACATGAATAGACCATACGCAAAACGGTAGCCATATTCCAGGACGCACGCTCGAGGACGATAATAACGTTACGCGAAATCTGTGTTATCGGCGTACCTAATTTCAGCTATAGATTCTATTAATAAATAGATTAAAGTCTTGACATTTAATTATTATTATTATTTATTAGTTAATAATAATGATATTAATCGTTTTCTACAGCTCTGAAGGATGTTGACCAGATGTTTCGTAACCTGGCTGTTTCGTACTTATTTCATTCGTACCTCACATGAGCTGTTTCGTACCTTCGGAAATTTCAAGTTTTACATGTATTTAAACTTCAGCTTCCTCACATGAGCTGTTTCGTACATTCGTTAATTTAAACTTTTACAATGCACTTAAGCTTAACCGTCCTCCTTTTGCACCCGGGCTTGGGATCGGGGTTGGTGGAGTTTCTTCTATTCTATCGACACTATCATGCTAAGTTAAAGTTTGTTTTTTTAAAATTATTTTCTTTTGTGCTGTGCTTCTATTCTATTGTGCAAAACAGGGAGCTGATATCTGGTTCTGTGCGTATTCCTCCCGCAGACTAAAAATATGATCCTGGTCTAGAGTGCGAATTCGTTGATATCTTTTTAACTTCCCCGCTTACACAAGCTTTATCTGTAATGGCAATATTGATGCTTCTTTATGCAGCAATCTACAGAGCAGGTAAAATGGAGGATTGACAATAACTGCTTGCGCCGCCTCACCCAGCAGAATGGACTCAATAATCAACACCAGATTCAATATTTTTCAATCTCTTTTTAACCGCTTTATTAACAATCTCCAATAAATTATCGTCAAAAATCACAACTCACTCGCTTTATAAGTTCAGTTCAACACCAGATTATAAACAACAAAGGCAGATTGCAGTGTTTGGGGTTTTTTTTTGCCAACTTATATTTTTAAATTTCTTTCAACATATTTAAAAAAGTACAAAGCAAATGGGTTCTAATTCTGGTTCAGCAGCAATTTTTATAAAATTCGCTCAAAAAGCAGCCATCTTTGTTTTATAAAGTTTGCGTTGCAGCCATTTTTATAAAATTTTCATAGTGGTTGGATATTATTAAGTCGTCGTGTTTCAACATTATTTCAACAACACGTAGGAAAAGATATGAATCGATCTGAGGTACGAATCATGTTCCAAATTTATTTCAACAACACGTAGAAAAAGGTACGAATCATGTTTCAACGTTATTTCAACAACACGTAGGAAAAGGTACGAATCAATCTGAGGTATGAAACGAGGTACGAAAGAACTTTAAGTATGAAACAGTCAGATTACGAAACAGCCTGCACCCGCGCTGAACATCCAGTCAGTCTGACTGTTCTGTCTGTGGAGCTTAAACTAGAATACATTGATATTATAAGTGTAGTCTAGTAAGTAGTAGTAAACCAAAATGGTTTAGGGCTAATACATAGTGCAAGGATTGGTAATTAATTTCAAGAGTCTATATCAGATATTAAGCTAGATCATGTACTAGATCTTTAAATTATATGTCAATTCGTTTATTTTACTTTTGGCATTGTGAATTACTGTGGATTTAAGTTGACAAACTGTGATGACTTGGAAATCAAGTTATTGAAAGAAAGGTACTGCTTCAATTGTCAAAGCTGCAGATTGGGATGCTGCTCAAAATGTGTTTCATCCATCTTGATAAGTTAATCTCATTTGTTCACCTTGTTCAATATGGTAGTTAAGTAATTTGAAACAATTGATATGGGTCAAGCTATTTTGAATTATAAACTTCTAATTGAATTTCATAAAAATTATAAGAAATGAAATAAGAATGAAAAAATTTCACATCGTTTTAATCCTCAATGCAGATGACTAGAATATTTTAAATTCCTTGAGATAAGCAATAGCATGATATGAACTATTACTTTGAGTGACGTATGAACATGTTAAACATGTATTTAGTTAGTTTTTGTATTATATTTTCAGTACAAAGCTTGCATGCATGGTATGATAAACATGTATTTAGCCAGTTTTTGTATTTATATTTTCAGTACAAAGCTTGGTTCTTTATTCAGTTTAGATAATTCATCAAATGTGGGTGGAAATTCATCTTTGACTTATACTGCACCAAAACAACCAAAGAAAAAAGGTATTTAGGTTTCATGAAGCATTTTTTCAACGTATCTGTTCCCACGTGTTGCCCTTATATTTATACTCACTTTTAAGTCACATTATTATATAAAAGTCTAACATGGAAACCGACTGACTAACTTTACATTCACTATATCCACTTCAGTACATATTCCAAAAGAAATTAGTGCTTCAGATAGAGTATGCTTTACATTGTTTAGAGGTTTTTCTAATCATGTATTCATAAAGTTGTGATGGTTAATGTCCTTTATGGATCACTAATCTATCCCTATGTAACGCATCATTCCTCTAACAACTTGAAACATATTTATAAACCGTGCTGGCATAATTTTCTAACCATCTCATACAAATGTTTCTAACCATGTCATATTTGTACTTGTATTGTAGAAACTGGACCAGAAAGTGGAAGTGGACCAGCTGTGTTAGTAGCTAGTGTTGTACATGCTTATAAATAGTAAGATATATTTATTTAATATTTAGTGTGGTTGTCATCCAAAAAGCAGTTGTTCTTTTTCTTTCATCTGTCCAAATCTTCAGTACAAAAAGCCTTCATATGCTTAAATTTTTAGTACATGTATTAAATATTGCTGATATCAATTTTCCGCATATAATTAAAACTTAATATGAGAATAACTTTATTTAATGATATTTTTGTTTTTTAGTGTTGATGGTCGATATGCCCTACAAGGTAAATTAGGATGTGCCTTATTAGGAAATACTTCTATCAAAGATGTAAGTAATAGGGATAGTGGAATATGAAAAAATTCAAATAGGGAAATATTTTGTGTTCTGCTATAATTTGTTAGTTTCAGACATTCCAGCTTATATTATTCTTAGTCTGAATATAATAGGAGCCATTGTGATTAAGGTAACATAGAAGTTGACATTAACACCCATCAGTTAACAATATTTCAAATACAAGGTGACAATCTTTTTTGCTCTCAACCAATTTTTAGACAGACAAGAATCTCAGTAGGAACTGATTGGGGTTGGGTGACTGAATAGTTTAAAGCTCACTAGATCATAAAGCCTGTCATTGAGTCAAGTTTCTATTCCTCGCTTGTATGTGACAAGGTGTTGGCTCTTATGTCCAACCTGTCCTCCAACAGCTGTAGACCCCTACGCTCACTCGAATTATTGAAATAGCATTGATCCGTATGTTAGTCCCGAAATCACCTAGCAATTGTGTCAGTGGGGGATGTGTGTGTAAAAACTCTTCTCTCTCTCTCCTTTGACACTGAATACAAATTTAGCATTATGTTATCCAGAGAATAATATTGTACATGTGCCTAATAGGAAAAAAGTTGTCAAATACAATAAGATTTATTCTGTTTGATTTTAGTATAAGATATTATTATACATCAGCAGAGAGAAACAAGTAACTAATGCTACAATAACAGCTTCAACTACATTTTCAGTAAGTACATCTTATATTAAAGAAGATGGTTCTTCTGTTGCAACATTTTAACAAAATATAGATAAATGGCAAAAGTTACTTAGATTAACTTTAGGAATGGCAAGGTTATTTAGAAAAAATTGCAAATTAGATTTGGTGTTTTAGTTGAGTTTTTACCCTTTGACAATTGCTGGTTTTAATTCTTCTATTGATTCTTACCTAGAGTAGAAAATGCGAACCATTAATATGAAATAATATAAAATATAATGTTAATTAATTAGATGGGACATTTTTTAATCAATTTTAGCCACAAGCCAACAACTATGCTAGTTTTTATGATGATGCTAGAATCAGTTGGTCGATTATGTTTGATTCAGAAGAAAATGCTGTCAAATTTACCAAACAGGTATTTTCACTGTCTTTTCATGTACAGAGTTATTGTTTTTGAAGTTTGGTGGGTGTGTGTGTTGGTGGGGTGGTAGGCTTGGTCTTAGTACATTAACATTTCTTTTGAATTAAGTTGAATAACTGATCTCATGTGGAGTAGGATTTAAAATAGCATAATTGTAAAAGATATTTATATGGTCTAGGCCAGTCTAGGGTCCCTTGTCTAGGTTTTCTCTTGGTACTGCATTGAACTCTCACTTCTAGCAACCCATATACTTAAAACGTGCAAGTCCCAAATGTCTTTATTCGAATCGATTGGTAATTAAAATTTGTATACTCTGTGTTTGTTGTTATGAGATCAAGAACACTATTCATTTTCCTCGATGATTGGTGCATTGTTTGTATGATATATGTTAGCACTAGCAAGAACTAGATGCCAATCAAATTTAATCATTCTGATAATTATTTCATCATCTTTATTAGTTTTTAGAGTCCAGTTACATGTATGTCCCATGACCTGCTAAAGAATGGCCTCTCCAACCTCGTGGGTTTTCTCCGGTTTCCTCCCACTGTTAAAGATCCCTACGTGCATGTGGATCATTGAAATGAAATTGAACCATGTGTTAGTCCCAAAATGACCTAGTTTGTTAAGTCTCATTCCTCTCTCTCGCTAAAGAATATGTGACAGCCTTTGTGAATTGTTTGGATGACTTAGCTGCTGTAGGTGTATCTTTCATTGCCTGGCAACTTATTTTCTGTTTTGTTATAGGTATGTTTAGCAAAGGCTAATTGTAGTAATTTAGACAGTGTTATAAGTCAAGATATAAGTGTAGGCGAAGGTAGAAGTCTAGAGTCAGGTGATGCAGCAGAAGTACGATACACTGGTTGGTTATATACCAATCATACATATGGTCAGGTAATTCTTTAAACACTTCCTTTGACTTATCAGACCTCTATAAATACATCAGATCAGTGGTGACAACATAGTTATGTCACCAATCCTCCCAGTATTCAGTTCTAGCATCATAGACAGGAATACAGAGACAAAGTAGCATCAAGACATCATTAATTTTTTTCTGTTCCCCACTTATTTGAGCAGAGAAGTTAAATGGGTCAAAGCTTAAAAATTACAGTGGAAGTAATTAATGCATGTCATCTATTTTGAGAAAGATTTTGGCTTATTTGCTAAGATTTTGAGATGTTTTATTTTATACGTAAACAAAAGGTATTGATAACTCTAAGTAGAAGTTCATTGTTTACTTCTCGACTATTGACTTTTATTTTGAGGGGTAATGAAGAAATTCATTAAATGAAATATTAGGTATGAAATTATAAGGCTGTTAAACTTAAAAAAGTCCCTGTGTATTTGATAATACAGATTATGATCAATTATTTCTATTTTCAGATGTTTGATAGTAATGCAAATTCTGATAAATTATTTCGTTTAAAGTTGGGTAAAGGTAAAGTTATAAAGGTAAATACAAATCATTGTTATTGCTGGAGTAAATTATTATATTATTGCTACTCTGCACAGGAGATTTGCAAATGAAATTTACATCTTTGAATATTTAAACCATTTTATTGAATTGATTGGTTCTTAAGTTTAGATTAGTTTTATATCAATATCAAGTAGACAATTAAAAATGTGCCTAGGACACTTTGAATTATTACAAGTAGGTGAAATGAATTATGAATTTATGCTTTTGCTAAAATTTTTCTTTTCTGATTTCTGATGGTTATCCATAATTTGGCCTATTGGTTTGCAATGGAAGGAGTTTATGTATGTTTTACTGGCAACACATTTTTATTGTGCTCAATAAAACTTTGATTAATAAGCTTGTCAAACTTTCTTTAATCTATATATTTTAGGGTTGGGATATGGGATTGATTGGTATGAAGAAAGGAGGAAAGAGAATGCTAATTGTTCCCCCTAATTTGGGTTATGGATCCCAGGGAATGGGTGATAAAATTCCTTCAAATTCAACGCTTATATTTGAAACGGAACTAGTTCGGGTAAGTCGAAATTTATGTGATCATATGAAAAGATTCATTTCATTTATTTAATTACCATAATTTCATTTCATTTCTATTTGTGAAGATGTAATGAATTCAAAGGTTTGATTCTGAGAAATCATAATACCAAATGTATTTCTGAATTTTGGAGAGAGGAGCACCATACCTTGTAATTTTCATTCTATCACTAAAATGCTAAGTAATAGGACAACCTCTTATGACATTATTAATCTTGCATTGAAATTAAACACCTTAGTACTTTCAATTACGTTTTGTAATTTATTAGAATTTGAAATTATATTCAAAGTTTATTGAAATAAACAAGGAAATCTTTCTTAATAAGGCATAAGAAGTGTGATTCAATAGAAAGTATGTAATTTGTTCAAGATGATTTTTATGTAAAATCTGCCTTTCAAAATATGTATTGCAGGCCAAATTTCAAAAAGGAGATCAATCACCCGCTCCATCACCAGCACCTGTTCAACCCCAACTGCCTCCTGTTACAACAGGTGACGAAGAACCACCAGACTTAGATCAAACGGTCAAAGGTCGTACCAAATCAATCACAGAACACATGACTCATGTACGTTACTTTACTAATATTACATATACTTCACATCGATTCCTCTTTATGAATCATTTAAAGTTGGGGGGTGGGGGGAGGCTGCTATTACAAAGAGAAATGGCAATTATCTGAATTATGGTTCAATTTGAATACAGATCTTTGGTTTTATTTATTTTGATGGCCTTAACTACATGAAGATCTGGTGATTTGTAGTGTAAGGTTGTGTCAGAGGTCATACGAGTGGCTTTTGGCCCTATGATGTCAGACATTTGATAAACCAATCAGTGTTGATGTTTCTAGTGGGTTACCCACAGTTCCGTGTATTTCATGCGACAAACTCGCTGTAACAGACCGTTTCATTGCCTAATTCCTCACATCCTCCAGAATGCAGGTTGTATAGCAACTCTTCCAGATCCTAGTGTAGTAAAGGCAAGTAAAACGAAATTTGGTATGAAATGCTTTCAGTTTTTATTGAACATTATTTGAATTATCATTCAAGTTTTTATTTTATTCAACATCATTTGAATGATTCTTGGATTAGGTATTGTTGTTGAAGTGGCCTTTTGTTGTTTTCTTGCAGTCTGGTCATAGTGGTAAAGCTAAGTTAATATCACGCATGGCAAAGATGGGAAAACCAATGTTACCTATGCCCGGTGGGGGACAAGCTCCTACTAGAACAGCTTCCGATGATGAAGATGCTGTGAGTTTTGTTTTACTTAATTGATATTCTAGAATTACTATAAATAGCACCAATAATTAGGTAGCCATTCTAGTCGTTTGGATGGGATGAACAAACCCTTGACAGTTGGAATTTGAAATAAAAGAAGGTTCTAACACTGGTGTCCAGACAAAATTTTTCTCATAGCACACTCTGTGGTGTATGCCTATCTTCGTTAGCCCATTCGGTACAGAAAAGTAGGACATTAAACCCTATTTCATTTCATTTTGTATTTACATTTTCCAGGAAGTTGAAGAGCAATTCCAGTCACCTGGTGAAGATGATGGCAGTGTTGTACAGAAACCCCAAGCACAGATACCTGTTCGTGTTCAACCTACTCCACCTTATCAACAACCCCACATGTTTACACAACAACAGCCATCTGCTGTCTCTCCTCATACACCTCTACATTTCCAACAATATAATCCAGGTAAGCTTATAGCAAGATTTATGTGGTTTTTGTTGATACATCTGTCCATTAATCTTCTTACTTGTTCAAGATTTTCACCTACATCACCTGTTGCATTTCGACTAAACACAGTCTAACACATCCACTTGTAGGTCTGTCATTGAGTCACGTAGCGTAATTTCAATCCTAATTTCCAAAATGACCTAGTTTGTGTCGAGAGGCTGTTGATTCGCAGACTTTTATCATGGTAATATTTTTATGAAGTAGGAATAGGTAGACCATATTCTTTAAAACCTTTTTTCATTGAAGACTATTCATTATCTAAAAATCTATCAAGGTATAGATTTGAATTAGGTCATAGATAATGAGATAAAAGTAACAATGAAGTATGCAATAAATCATATCCCATGATCTTTAACCGTAGATATATATACATGTATATAGCATACCTTTAACATGTTGATTAATATAGAATGTATATCATATGACTGAAAATCTCACACCTACATCACACATGATGGGATAATATACCTCATCAGCTTTACTTATATTTATTTGATTAATTTCTTTGTGTTATCTTTACACACTTTATTTAGTTTAATGAGATATATTTGTTAATTCTTGTACATCTGGAAACAGAAGAAAAATGTTTGGTTTGTTAGAACTTTGTTGACTTATTTAATGTTGAATAGATAGTGGTCTAGTTTACTTAAACTTGTCTGTAATATGTTTAGAAAATTTTCATTAGGCATTAGTTTTCTGTGTAAGGATTTTGAGTTATTGACCTTGTTTTATGAGACCAAATAAAATTTGTTAAATTTCCGCATGTTTTGTATTTATTGTCGTGAACCGTACAACAAAGGGTTAACCCAGAGATCAGAGAGGTTATTCACATTAAAATTAAGGACTGGATGATAGTCAAACTTATGTGCAATTGTTTACATAATCTGTGAGGATGAAATAGTTCTGTCGCATGTTGTTTATTTTCTTCACTTTAAATTAATTCGGTTGCTTGAAATCTGTTTGATTATCTGTTTGTTTACTACTGAATAATAAGAAAGCTAGATTCATTTAATGGTTACTGTTTTATGGATATGCTAATTCCCTACATAGTTAATTAAACATGTTAAATAGATAGTAATGTATGGAATAGTGGAATAATGTCTGGTCAACACAATACTTGGGCCATTGTTGTGACAAGGCAAAGGCGGAAATTTTGCCTGTGAAATTATAGTACAGCTTACTGAATTTCTACTGCCAAGGGTTCGATTATGTGCATGCCAATGAGCTTTTCTTAGATGAAAGGATTTTAATATGGAACATTGGTAGACTGCCATGTCACCTTCATGCCGATAGAGGTGACTAAAGTTGATGAAGATAGTGACCTTGGTTGAAATTGTGCGGTCCATCGTACATATTGGTGTGCTTATAAAATAAGTATTGACAGATCAAAATTGAAAAAGTGTACACATAACCATAATAGTAATAACCACAAGTTTTCTCAAAATGAGTACATTTAATACAGGTTAATGGTTGATAAGATTATGAAAATCATATTGTAACATTGATACCAGATAGTATGTGTACTATCATCAACATATTCTGAAGATAAAGTTTGTACCAAAACATCAAAGCTCTTGTATTTAATACAGGTGTTTTTCATTGTAAATATTTGATAGACAATGTATGATTTTTTGTTTCTAGCACAAGGAGGAAATCAAATGGGTCTTTATCAAAATCAGAATTACCTTCAACAACAACAGCAACAACAACAACAACAACAGGCAGCCATGCAACAGGCTTTACAGCCACATGTACGTATTTTTATACAGTCACATATGATATGAAAATGATATGATATAGACATCATTCGCATCTGTCTGACATCTGGTTACAATTGTTTGTTACCAGGATTGTTCATTGGATGATATATCCCTTTTGAAATTTCAAATTTTAGATGTTACTTTCACTTGGCTACAGTATGAATCTACTTTTGAAATTGCAACTTTAAATGTCTGCACAGCCTGGGTTTAATTTTCATATTTTCAAAGAAAGACAAAACATAATTATATCTTTTCCTCAATAGGTTGTCAACTCACTAATATTTGATAATAGGCATTATTTCCCACTCTTATAAATCACGTGCACTGGAAATAATAACACAATTACCTCCCTTGTTTTTCTATCCCCCCCCCCCCACTATAAACCTCAGAATGACTCGTTCGGCATTTCTGTCCAAACGAGGTAAAAAAAAAATGCCTCGTTGTCTGGAGTTCCAAAACGAGGTTTTTTAAAATTGCCCTTTTTTTGGAACAAGGTATTTTGTTCAGAACGAGGCTTGGTAAAAATGCCTTGATTACTAAACGTGTTTTTTTTTCAAGATAGTTATTAGCGGTACTTGCTATCGGCGAATTTGTAAAAATTAAAATTTATGTTATTTAATACGAAGATAAAACCAGTTCAAACTATATTATTATCAGAGAAATTGACAAGACAAGAATACACGCCATCAGTGGAGGTCTAAAACTATTGCAGACAAATAGCTACCTTGATTGATTTATTGCCCCAATCAGGTATAGGTGTTAAGAAACAACTGTGGTGTTGTGACATTTTATTGGGGGCAATAAATTAATCAAGGTATAGCTTTGTGTCTGCAATTGTTTTACACCTCCACCTAACTGATATCGCAGACAACAAATTAGTGTTTATCTAATCTAAGTACAACAAATAAATAATCCATTCTTATTAATCAAAAAAGCATAAAATTTTATTTCATGTTTCTAATACGCCTGTTTATTTTTTATATATTAAAATTTAACTAAAATGTTTAATTAGGAAGACATATGGATATTAATAATGATTATATTATCATATCATGATTATAATATCATAGTTTGGACTAGGTTTATTTATCGTATTAAATAACATAAATTCTACTTTTTACAAATTCACCGATAGCAAATGCTGCTCATAACTATCTTGAAAAAAAAACACGTTTAGTAAACGAGGCATTTTTACCAAGCCTCGTTTTGAACAGAATACCTCGTTCCAAAAACAGAGCAATAAAAAAAACCTTGTTTGGAAACTCCAGACAACGAGGCATTTTTTTTACCTCGTTTGGACAGAAATGACGACCGAGGCATTCTGTGGTTTATAGTGATAGCTATCTTCAAATTGAAAATGACATTTTTGCCATTTTCTCAACTGGCAATAGTAAATTGTAGGATTAATAGGACTATTCTTTAACATGGTAGGACTGTTTATACTTACCATCTATTTTAAGGCTTTATTTTGATATATTTTAAAAATATAGCTTAAAAATATGAAATTACCGCTTTAAAATACACTTATAAAATCCTGCTGTTGTTTTATTCAGGGTTTTCAGCCTACAAATTATCAGATGGCACCATCTGGTATGATGAATACAGTTCCTTATTCAGGTAAGTTTGGAAACTTTCATCTGAGGCACAATTTCCGAACAGATTTAACATTCCCATTCTAAATGATAGGATTGGTCATCATTGGATGGGATGAAATATGGTTTTCCAAAGTTGATTAATTCAAAATTGCCTGTTCAAATTTGGAGAATTTAGTAACTCTTGTCGTAGTTTCACACAATGCTCAAGACATATATATATAAGTAAAATTTATTTTGATGAAAGGAAACTACATAATTTGTATAATATGGCTGATGTTTGATTGCATATTAAGGAAATAATGAAACAGATAACTTACATACAGCATGGAAACAATAGTCTAAAGATTCCATTGCTTTAGTCAAAAATAGTATCAATTGCGGTAGCTGTCAAGTTATTATTTGCCATTTAATTTTGAATATCAAATATTGTCAATGCTAGTGTCCGTTGCAATGGTAAAGATTATTTGTGACATATAGGTTTGAAATTTCATCAAATTCATCCAAAATTCACGTAAGGTCATTTATGTTTTATACACATGAGGAGTACAGGTTTGTATTCTTCATAAACTTGTATTATGTTAAAAATGAATTCTTTTCAATTAAAGTAATTGATGAGTTTCTTTTTCAAGGTCCAAGCTCAACCCCTCCCAGTAACCAATCATTAGATGTATTTGGTCCAGTATTATTAACAGAAACACGTCAACAAAATACAGAAGTTAGAATGGCTATAAGTAAAATAGGTGATAAAGTAGACAAAGTTTATGATAAGGTGTGTGTGTTGGTAACATTGTAGAATTCAATTCTTAGACGAGTAGCCAGTAGACTGTATAATTCTGACAAGGCCTGGAAATATTGTTTTTAGTTATATCTAAAAATAAACATAGACAAAACTGTGTCTGATAAAATAACACGAACCAGAGAGATGGTGTCTTATAATTTCTGACTCATTCCATTGAAAAGCTTACCACAGTATCACAGAAACTAGAATTATGATGAGTGAGTTCAAATTAAAAGGGATGTTGCTTGTATTAAGATTTATTATATGCTATTACATTGGTGTTATTTATTTGAACCTATAGATTTATTGTAAAGTATTGCATTGATGCAATTTAATTGAATTTAGATTTATTGTATAGTATAACATTGATGTGATGTTTGTATTGAGATTTATTGTATAATTTTACATTAATATGATTTGTTTGTATTTCTTTCAGTTGAATGATATACAGTCTATAGGTGGACCTAGTGTATCACATGGTGTAACCGCACCTAATATGGAAGTCAGTATATTGATACAAAATGTTACCAGAATAGCTACGGTAAATTTTGATTACTTGCCTCTAATTTTGTCTTTTTAAAATATTGTTTTAGTAGGTATCCAGATCCATACTCCACACAAAGTTTTCTTTGATAAATCTGTGTCATACGGCTGTTCCAAGCATATTAATTTCTAACTGTAGTTATTTCCCTTGCCAAAATACTTAAAGTGCACAAAAAATGGCCCTGAAAATTTCTCTATATGAGCAGTCCAAGGTTTTTTTATCCATTTTACGGCAAATTGATATCAATCCGACTAAAATTAATTCAGCTATCTTCATTCAAAGTCGTAAAAATAGACCTCCCGTAAAAACGACTTTGCCAATTATTGAAAACACTCTTAATCCCCTCAGACGCCAGTGACGTCACAATGACCGAATGCATATTCGGAATATTTATTCCTTAATTACCTATATACAGCCGGCGTGTGACTGATTCCTTAATCCCCCTAATTAAATAAAACAATTGACTACGGAATAATTTGTTTTATAATTCATTTTAATTCAAGATCCAATTTAGAATTTGTTTCTTAATGTACGGTCGTTCTGTTTTCTCATGGCAGCGATTTTAATACAATCTACCATCGTGTACGGTCTAAACAATTCGAGATACATTTTCTTCAGAAGTTTATTGTTCGAATTTAGAATCTGTTTCATTATGTACGGTTGTTCTGTTTACTCACGGCAGCGATATTAATACAATGTACCATCGTGTGCAGTCCAAATGATTCGAGATACATTTTCGTCAGAAGAGTATCGTCGTTCTAATTTAGAATTTGTTTCATAATGTACGGTCGTTCATTTTCGTACACTCCCAACTATTCGAGATACATTTTCGTCAGAAGAGTATTGTGGTTCGAATTTCCCCAAGTAAAAGAGTATAGGAGTTAAAAGATGTGGTCACGCAAAATATATCATAAACGTCAAACATGATTGAAATGCGATTTGTAAATGACAATCCGTTATCGACGTATGGCGCCTTTCTTTCTGCTTGCGAATTTGACTTTATTACTCTGAAATAGACCGCAAAAATGAAATACGAAAAAATATCTCAATATACGTTAAAATTAACAGATTGAGAAGGGTCACCTAACTATCTATGTGTATCGCAGGTGAGTGTTGTTAACACCTGTCATTAATCAATCAGACTAAATTTGAACAGTGATTGGGTCATAAAGTAATTAAGAATGCTAATTAGGTAATTATCTTTTTCTTTGCTCACCGATGTTTTTGTAATAAAGTAGCCTCATATTATTTGTTGATTGGTGTTTAAACAACATCTAAATATAAATCATTCGATGGATATACGTTTGTGATAAGATAAGGTTATAATGTCTAACATCATTTAACTTTTTTTTTATAAAGAATACAAGTATTTTACAATTAAATTGACAATCACTCACCAAACGGCACCAGGAACTCCACATTTTATCAAGTGTATTTGATATTCATTATTACAAATTGATCTGGCCGGTGTAACAAAAAATGATAATTACCCTTCTAAATTAGAACCACAATACTGACGAAAATGTATCTCGAATCGTTTGGACTGCACACGATGGTAGATTGTATTAAAACAGCTGCCGTGAGAAAACAGAACGGCCGTACATAATTAAACAAATTTTAAAATGGATCTTGAATTAAAATGTATTACAAAACAAATTTTTCCGTAGTCGATTCTTTTATTTGTTTAGGGGGGTTAAGGAATCAGTGCCGGATGTGTATAGGTAATTAAGCAATCGTTCGTAAAATGTTCACTGCATACCACTGTTGTAACTGTAGGTTGCCAATCAGGATTTGAATTGTTTTAAAACGCATTCCACTCTTTCCGTACGATTTCATCCTTGGAAAATTTATGAAAGTCCGGTACATTATTCCCCTTTCCCTTGCTGGAATTTCCACAACTCTCAATAACACAACGATAATACGGCATCTTGAAATACACTCGGCAATATTCTTGTCACAAATATATAATCTATTAAGACTCAAGACGAGAAAGGTCGGCTTTTGAAAATACTTTGACTGATATAGTGATATGTAGCTTACATGTAAATAATTACGCATTATTGATTACGGCAGTCAAATGTTTATTGGACTGACAAATACACACGTGTCAACTGGCTGTGTGTATATACAGTGATATATTGCATAAATGATGTGTATACTATGTGTAGTGCCTGTGACGTCCCCAGCCAATCAACCGGATTAAGGTTGTAATAGAAAATTTGAAAACCGTTTTTGGCAGTCAGATACTAAAACGTAAATATCTGAATTAATTTTAATCAGATTAGTTTGATCTTGCCGTAAAATGGATTTTGTAACTATTGAGTACCCGTATGTAAAAAATTTCTAAATCATTTGATGTGGTCTTTAAAGCAGCTGATTTGTAAGGTGGTCCACGAATGCTTACCTATTCATTCATAGACCTAAATGACACTGATTAAATATGCTTGGAACAGCCGTATGACACAAATTTATCAAAGAAAACTTTGCATTGCTAGCATTGTTACGATAATAAACAGCATCTTGATTATCCATTTTTGAATTGAATTATTAAATGGTTGGTCGTGTTTTAATCTGTTACAAATCATGACCTTATCCAATGGTCTAGAGAGTTGAATATGGGCTTATTATGTAAATAAATATCTAATTACATTTGAGGTCATAAGAAAGACCTGTAATTGGTATATTTAGCTCTTGCGTAATGCATCTTTAATTACATTTTAGATTCAGTTTCACTTTGCATAAAGGTAATGTGCATTAACATATTTAATGAAGCTCTTTGATAGAAATCTGCGGTTAATACCAATTTGATTTTTAATTTCTTTTTAAATTATCTCATAAAAATCTGAACTTGGTTATTATAAATATATATTAAATATGTTTTAGGAAAATGAACAATTAAAGAAAGATGTATTTGAAAAAAGTGCTAAAATAGAATCACAAAATGATAAAATAGCAGAATTATTACATAAAAACCAAAGGTAAGACTTGATACATTATAATGTAATTTCCTAGTGATAGGAAATTTTTAGAAGTCAAACAGTGTTAGTATGAAGATGCAAAAACGTTTCTCAACTGTTCGGTCATCTCTAATTTTGTTTCCTTGATGACATTATAAACATTTCATATAGTGAAAAACACTGATTAAAGCAAAAAGACAATATAAATTTCTCTAATTGATATATGAAGGATTTCTTATCCCTTCCAAACTAGTTCAATATTGTGAAAGATAAATCTCTAAAAGGAATATCTGTCCAAAACTGGTTCAGTTCCCATCAGTATTTACAAAGACATGATGAATTGAAACTTTTGGCATCCTTTGCAGATGATATAAATTATAGACAAAACAAGCCAGCACCACCTATAATCTTGATTAAAGTCTTTTGATGGGCCTCCTTTTAAACTGATTGTATTGAATCCAAAATGGGAGATTATCTACTGTTGATATTTTGGGGTTTTTTCTTCATTAAATGTTAGGTAATCAATTTTGGTACATTTTACTTTGGATTGAGCAAATATGATGATAAGTAGCTTCAAAGATAATTTTTATTCATAGTTGGTAATATCACAAATTGAAATTGTTTCTTTACATTAGTATGTTCAATTTGAAAAATCTTTCAGCTACAACTAATAAACACTTTATATTACTACATGATTATTCTTGCATATGTTCATCCATCACAGTGTAAAATTTTTACTGGACACTATTAGTTTGATTGGAAGGATTTGATTTTGTCAGTCAGTGGCGGCGCCAGCCGTCGGTGGTTGGAGGGGCAGAGTCCAAAGTTAAGGGGGCAAGGGCATGAGCTTCAACTATGGGGGGGGCTCCCCCAGAAAAATTTGAAAAACAGGCTGACGGAACTGCAGCCAGGCAGTATTTCAGGCAATGATCATTGAGGTAAAGTGTCAAATGAACAGACTTGTGAACCTCGACGAATCCCACTCACGTGCGCCGAAGTAGGGAGTACTTATGGAGTGTATAGGGGGCGTCCCCCAGAAAATTTTGTAAAATAGACTGTTGGAAATACTGTCAGACAGTATTCAGTCATGCACCGATCGTCGAGATAAATAAATCTGACCACATACCGTCCGTCGTGTGATCACAAGTTAATCCGACCATAGACCAAAATGGCAAACGAACGGTCTTGCGAACGGCAACGGAGTACCCTTGTGAGCGCCAGTGCTTGATGGGGTTTTGGGGACCTCCCCAAGAAATTTTTTAAAAATAGACTGTTGGAAATGCTGCCTGACAGTATTCAGGCACCGATCGTAGAGATAAATATAGCTGATCGGATGCCGTCTGTCGCTTGATCACTAGTCTTTCCGACCGCTGAGAGGAAAGTGTCAAATGAAACTCAACGAAGTCCCCAATAATTTGAAAAGTAGACTGCCCGAAATGCTGTCTGGCAGTATTTCAGGCATTGGTTGTTGCGATATATTGAGCTTAACAGATACTGCCTTTAGCCAAATCACTAGTTTATCCGACCGTAGATGAAAGTTGAACCGTCGCGTTGAACCTATACCTAAAAACTTTGAGGATGGTAAAAAGCACTTCTCAAGTAGGTTTACAACAGGGCGGGCTTGGAAAGAAATCACTCAATATGCAAGTCTATGACTGAGTGGGGATGTGGGATTTAATCACCGTAGACGGTATTCATTACCAAAACGTATCGCAATTTTTTTTTTATTATTTTCTAAGGGCAGACCAGATTTAATGCCCCCCCCTGTCCCCCCTTGGTGCCGCCACTGTTCTCAGTGATGGAGAAAGTAATTTCACAATGCTGGAAGAATATAATTTCTCAATGCTGGGAGAATATAATTTCTCAATGCTGGGAGAATATAATTTCTCAATGCTGGCAGAATGTAATTTCTCAATGACTGCTGAATATAATTTCTCAATGACTGCTGAATATAATATCTCAATGATGAAAGTACTTAAAGGGCACATAAGATGGACAACATTACTTTTAGGTACGTGTGTAGCCTATGGTTACTATATCTACTTTACGGCAATGTAATTTCTCAATGACTGCTGAATATGATATCTCAATGATGAAAGTACTTAAAGGGCACATACGATGGACGACATTACTTTTAGGTACGTGTGTGTGTAGCCAATGGTTACTATATCTACTTTACGGCAAGCTCACACCATTCTATTTGAAATTAATTCAGCTATCTTCACACAAAGTCGCAAAAATTGATCTCCTGTAAAAACGACTTTGCCAATTATCAAAGACACTCTTAATCCCCTCAGATGCCAGTGACGTCACAGTGACCAAATGCATATTCGGAATGACTATTCCATAATTACCTATATACAGCCAGCGCGTGTATTCATTATCGCCTGACTGATTCCTTAATCCCCTAATTAAATAAATTGACTAAGAAATAATTTGTTTTAATGTCCTGTCCTCTTATCACGACAGCGATTTTAATACTGTGTTTTAAAGTGACTTTTTGATAGAGTCCCACTACCGTCGTGTGCAGTCCAAAATATTCGAGATATATTTTCGTTGAAAGAGTATTGTGGTTCTAATTTCCCGAGTAAACAGATGTGGTCATGCAAAATGTATCATAAAAGACAAACATCATTGAAATTCGATTTGTAAATGACGATCCCTTATCAGAGTACATATAGCCAACTATATCTCATTTTCCTGTAGCTATCATACGGCGCATTTCTTTCTGAATGTGGATTTGACTTTATTACACTGAAATAGACCGTAAAAATGAAATACGAAAAAATATCTCAGTATACCTTAGAATTTAGAGTACAAATAAATTTTGATGGTAAATGGAATAACAGATTGAGAAGAGCCATCTAACTATCTTTGTGTATTGATAATAATATGGCAAGTCTGGTGCCGTTTAGTGATAGTGCTATATTTGTACAGGCAGTGATATATTGGATGTGTAGTGTCTGTGGTCTTTAATTTCTAACTGAATGATAAGTAAATGTAATTTCTCAACAAGAGAGCGTTATTTCTTAATGATCAGAGAACAGAACACAAAAGGTGATAGTATAGGAGAATGTGTCTCAGTGTATAAATGAATGTCATTCCCTAATGATAGAAATACTTTGTGGGAATAGAGAATTTTGTGTCCCAATGACCCCTCAGATTCAAGCCTTGATTCAAATGTTTGATTTAATATGAATTCAGTACTTAGTTTCTTTGTTGTAACTGCCTTTTTGTTTTTTCTTTATTTTCTTTTCATACTTGCTGATTGATATATGCAGGTTATACTAATAATAATATGTGACCCGGCGCAGCTAAATGAGTCGGAATTCGCAAAGCTAGATTCCGAGATAGAGTGCAATGATGGTTCAGTAGGTCAAAATTTTCAAAATTCACATTTTGTCATTAAAAGCCTCAAAAGTACCTCTTTCGTCAATAAAAAGTTTAATTTTCATGAAAAGAACATCTTTTAATGTTCAAAAATTGCATATTGTAAAAGGCAGTCAGCAAAGAAGTCATTAATTATCTTGGAATAAAGCAAAACAATCGTTCATTTACTTGCCGTTTTCATAAAATGTCCAAGCAACCCCGAGAACACCATATTCGGCACTATACAAGCTGTATACTACTGTAAAACATTAAATTATTGCGACAATTGCGAGCGAGGCCCTCTCGTAATAATTTCATATTCGCAATAATTTCGTGAAAATGTCGGCCATATTGAATTATTCCTCCTTCATTACTCTCCACAAAAAAGAGTCCCAATAAGTTAAAATTTGTTAAAATGTCGACCATATTGAATTATACCCCCAGGCATCGATATTTCCACGCACATCCGCACGGCGTGCGCAGGTGCGCAGGCACATTTGCTTTAAAAAACTTTTTTGCAGGCACATTTTTAAAAATTATTACTGTCAAGTAATACTATTTATTTTTTTATTGTTGTTGTTTCTTTTTTGTTTACTTTGATTACCGTATATAATAATTTACTAGAATAAGCTAGTTGATGATAAAAACATCAGCATGCGACGTTAGCGATTCCACCTATGACTTATGACCTATTACCTGTGACCTCTGCTTAATTTAGTGACAATTCTAGTAGAATGCCAGTCGATGATTAAAAGGATAGCACACGACGTATTATTAATTATTTTCTGTGCCAATATTTGATTTCTGCGACTCCAGCAATCCATGAAAGCTATGTATGCTGCGATCCAGACATAGTACAGAGGAATTTTCATTTTTTCCATCAATTTTGGTCGCCATCTTGGATTTCTGCCATCTTCGATTTTTGATATTTTATTTTGTGCCAATATGAAAGCTATGTATACCGTGATGCAGACATAATACATGTGTAGAGGAATTTTCATTTTTCTATCAATTTTTTTGTCGCCATCTTGGATTTCCGCCATCTTGGAATTTTAAAAAAATTTCATTTTCCATATTTGATTTCTACGACTCTCAACGTTCCATGTTAGACACCATGAGAGCTATGTATACCATGATTCGGAATGATATATAGGAATTTTCATTTCTTCATTTTTGGCAGCCATTTTAAAAAATGGCACTGCACCATCATAAAAATAATTATTTTTTCAAAAATTCTTCTGTATTCGTTTTTTGTAGCCCATTTCGCATAGGGAAAGCATCTGACGTTTTATTGAGTTTCAAAATAAATGTTTATTGTCTCATGAATATTGCAAAAATCTAAGTGTCATTTTCAGAGGCCGTTTTCTCCGAATTTAGGAAACCAGTTTAGGAAACTTCAAATCGCAATTTCTCAGAGATGAAACATCGTAAAGCAATGGTTAATATATCATTGTAAAGCTGAGACCAGTCTCTCTTTGGTTATTCCAAAACCTCACTTTTGAACAATTGGTCACTGTGACTCATTTTGTTATGCCGGGTCACATATACTATTTTATAGTTTTATTGTTTTGTTTGCTGTTTAACAGCAATGCATATAATTTAAATATTCTTTTATAAACTATGAGTAAAATACATTTATTATAAACACAGAATTATAAATAGAAATTGGTTTTATAATACCAAAAAAGTACCAACATGATTTTATTAGAAATAAACTTCCTCTTGGAGGGTATATAGTCGAAAAACATATTGAGGCTTCAAACATAATTTTTAGTCGAGCACCAGTCAGAACCAACGCTTTCCCAATGACTCTGCTGAGCAAAATTCACCTCTCTCACATTGCAAATGTTACCAAATCACGTTAAGCGTTATTCCAGTACTTTCATTTGAAACTGTATACCTTTTGTTGTAACATGTATCTAATTGTGCCATTTTCTTGTATCATTTGTTTTGTCTGTTGTTTGTTGTGCAATTCTCCTGCATGGTCTATTAGAAGTCATCCAGTTGTAATAATGTATGAATTATAATACTACTGGTAGTTGAACCAGATCTCTCATATAAAGACATGAATAATGACGAATACATACTTTAAATAGCTTGGCCCACATTGACTAGCATAGTGTAATAGTAATAATAAAAACACATTTCTTAATACGTTCTTGTTTCTGTCCTTATCCAACATTCTTATAAATAGTAGTGGAATGTCAATTTGGAATTAAAATTTAAAAAAGTGAGTATGTGTTTTATCAGAATTACTTACATATTAATAACATGTATGAATGCATTATATCTAAATGAAAAAAGCCTCTAGCAAATTGGAGGTCTTGGTTGGTACACAATGCTGTTTCCATAGAACTGAATTGTTGTTCCTGTAATTAAGGGGGAATTAATTGAAAGGAGGTGTTAATCTTCTAATTATGATATGGTTAAGAAAACTTGAAGTCTACGTTTGCAAGGCATCTTTGCATTACAAATGTGAAAAATATGTTTTATATGTGAAATCCCTGAAGATACATTAAAATTAAAACCAATGTGTAAATTGTTAAAGACTGAAAAACTTACTTGTCATCTCTACCATAACTAAAATACTGTACTTAGGTTTTGTCTATACCATATATTACTTGAAATTGAAGATATACACCCTACCTCAAGGAAGCAAACTGATATAAATGTAAACCTTACTTGGCTTGTTTTTTGGCATTTAATGCTTTTAAATTATGCAATATTTTCGAAATGAATATTGTTTAAACCCAAGACAGTTACATTAATTAATAAATTACCTGTCACATATAGCTGGTTGAGTTCATGTATTACAGTAAGTATTTTATTCTATGATACATGTTGCTGCAATAATATCTACAATTTCATATCTACAACCTTTACTTCTTGTATTACAAAAACCAGCTCTTCTGGATCTACAATAAAATCTTGAAACATAGCTTTTATAGCTGATTACCATAACATTATTAATATTATTAAATTAGATGGCACGGTCTGTTGGTCATGTGTATATCACTGTGGTGTATCGTTTTTTTGTGGTTTTTTTTTTAAAAAAACCTCCTGTGTGTTAGTGCTATTGTTGTTTATGTACATTATTCAAAGATTTATGTGTCATACATGATTACATACAGGGGTATAAACCTTTAGAAATAATAAAATTATCATTGATATAGGTTATATCTGGGATACAGTTGACTAGCTTTATGGTAATAAACACTGATATTCCTGCATAAACAGATCCAAAACATCTTGACATGTTTTATATGACTTTATTTTTACATCTAATCATGAGTATAAGCTATAATGTACCATATTTTTGTAATACAGATAAAAGTGTCATGATGGATGTTGTGCATAGGGTAAAGGTATGTTTACTCTTCCCAGAACTCTTTCATCTGTCCCAAGGCTTATTTGTGAGGAAAAACGGAAGTTGTACAAATATAGCCACTGCACAAAGATGAAAACAAACATGGAACACACCTTATTTGAACAATTAAAACACATGTCAGACCCAATAATATTATTATTTATATTTTGGGCCAGTTTATATGGGCCCTGCACAAGGCAAACTAATGGATTCTCTTGCTGTCTTAGTTTTTTTTTATTGGTGTTGCAGATCTTGGTGACAATTCACCATTTCTCTTCCCCTTTTCACATCCTTGAAATTGATTGTTATAGAATTAATTGATTAAAATAGATTATAATAACTAAAAGAGGTGATAGAGACCATTGATCTGGTCATATCAAACCAGTCCCCTTTATCCAAGTTATTTGTAAGAAGTATATAAACAAGCCTTTGCTTGTAGTATTTGTTACAGTTACATTATATTTTATATATAGACCAGAACTAGCTGTTTACCTACATTAAACCTGGTTTGTTTACATCGTATTCATTGTAATTATCTACATTATACCTATTGCAAATGTTGTGTAGTTGGCCTCTTCATGCCTTGGAAAAGTTCTATCGAGTTGTGCTTTTTAATTGTTGAAAGAGATCAGTTATTATTAGATATGTTTATTGTGTATTGGGACTGTGTTTTTCTGTGTATTGTGATAATTGGACGATATTGAGGTTATGATTATAAGATTATAATATTGATTTATATCTATGGAGTGCAATGATTATATGTGTATAGGTGTGATTATTTGTTTTGATTAACATGTAATACAGGGTTCATATTTGAATTGGGTAATAGATGTATATTTGTTGTTGATGAGAATAGTTTTTGTATTGTTCAACTTGGTGATAGAAATAATTTGTGTATTGATTAATTTATGTGTCATAGAAATAATTTGTGTATTGTTTAATGTGTATGAATACTGGTGATAGAAATAATTTGTGTATTGATTAATTTATAAGTATATGTATAATAAGAAAGATTCTATAATTTTATAGGCTATGGAACAAGATAAATTGGCTAGTCTTTGATTTGAGTAAAAAATTAAAGTATTGATAAGTTTAATTTGTTAAATGAGTATCTGTCTACATATAAGATTTGAGTCAGTGTTGAGTTTAGGGTTCCTCTGTCAATAGTTTAGGATTAATAAACAAAGTAATTTCCACATTACCTTTCCTAATGAAGATTTAGGAAGAAACTTTCAGAATAGTGCATTAGTTAATGTTCTATACACAATAATTTTCGTAAGTAAGATTAAAATTAATTTTTCCACAAAAAGAAGATTTCAATGAAATTCTGGGGGTCTTAATCCTTTTGACAGTTCTTGTTGTCAACTCTAATTCACAGTTGACCTTGTTTTTCAAGTATAGCTATATATATGTAAACCAAAGTGTTATGTAGTCTCGATCTATAATGTCGTAATCTTTTTGGGCTGTGCAGCTTTATTTTGATTTGTTTAATCCAGGGCTGAATCATTTGGCATATCAATTAGTAGGCTTACAGGTGTATATTATTTTACTTATCAATGGATACATGTCATCTTTATTTTTGTTAAACAATAGATGGTGTAGAAAGAATAGCTTATTTCAAATCTGAAACTTTTATGGTTTAATAATTGTGAACTTACATGTAGTGAAAAAAATCTAACCTATGTCTGAGTGGGTATTAAGATCTAGCAAATTTGTTAAATATTTTGAAAAAGTTTTTAAATGTTCAGTACTGAATGGAGTTTTAATATCTTGTTTATTTTTATAACAGATCTACATATATGGAACATAGAGAATCTCTTCATTTGAATTTAATTTGCTGGATTTTTGAATAGTGTGAATTATATTCTATTAATTTGTTTTACAGCAGACGGCTTATATCAGCGTATTGTTGGATTAAATATAGATGTATCTATAATCTAAATAGTGTTTTGATTGGAACTGAATACCCTGTTATGTCCATGTGTTTTAAATTATCATAATTTGGAATCGAACCAAAATTCTAGAAGATTCAAGACTGTTTTTCAAGGAATTAGCATAATTGAATTAATAGAAATTCAGCTAGCTGCAGATATAGAATTCAAATTATAGAAAAAAGTTATTGGTGTTAGAAGTGTATTAATTGTGTTGGAAAAGAAGTGATTATATATTCGTATGAGATATAAAAGATCCAGTGAATAACTAGAATAGGTTGTTTATTTTTTTCTCAGATTAAATCTTGGATTTTATCTCGAAGAACTTACAGGAATATTACGTGAACTTTTGATATTAATTTTATAGCGAAATAGTTGTTCAACACTATTACTTTTCAACATGGGAAATTCATGGTAATTATCAAAATTTAATAAGTTTATCTACTTCTCCATTTATATTTATTTATACTTTTCATGTATGATAGCTGGGTCATTATGAACTTTTAAGGTATGTTTATTATGAACAAGAATAACAGGATATCATCTGTGGACTATTATTATATAATTTGAAACATACCAGGGTCTATGAAAATTTAAGTAGCAATATTGTTATTAATTTCAAAAAAAAATAAATATGTCCAGGCTTTGAATGGAGTCAAAGCATATAATACTTATATTAAGGCCCTGTAAAAATTTAGTGAATCTTTATAATCCTTTACATTTCTCAAGTTAAATGTTTTAAAACTGTAATTCTTTAATTGCTAGGTTACCAAAACTCTATAAAACTTTTTTCTACAATTATTATGATTTAATCGAGTTTAAAGATGGCAACTTATTCTGGCTTGGATAGACTTCTTGCCATTCTAATTAATAGAAAAGAATGCTAGGAATACTATATTATCCTACATAAAGAAATCGGAAACTAAGGGGACCATCAGTTAGAGTGTTAGTAAGTTTTTAACAAAATTGAAATAAATTGTTGTGTGTATGCAGTTTTATAGTGTGGTATTGTATTTATTTAAGAACCTATGAATCTAGATGAGATGTATGCCGGTTTTAGGTCACAATAACAATTACATTAAATAGTCTATTTTTACACCAAGACGTAGCTTGAGATGTCATCAAAACATTATAAAACTTTCTATAAATTAACATAAATAAATAGTAGATAAAGGCCAACACCTGTACTTGTTTACAGTGTGTTCATATAATTAGTAATTCTTTTACTAACTATATATATGGTTACCGGTATTGTTATTATGATTGAGAAAATTATTTGTGACTTATAGTAATTAAAGTTAGACTTTGTATTTTTGCGTTTTTCAACTATGACCCTAATAGCTAGTGACACACACATTGGCATCAAATATCGGTACCCTCTTGGCTATATATCTTTGGAAAAGTTTGAATTAGAACAATGTATGGGAATGTAAAGAAAAGGGCATCATAACCAAGTGTTATCAAAATCAAACCAGTTTCCAATAATATCCATAAATGAAAAATATTGAATTTAATAATAATTTGGGTTATTACATACGTATATTGAATAATATTGTTTATAGGTTTGCAGAACAGAGTAATTAGGCTACCTATTATATATTGTTTGTAGTACAGTAGTAGATGTGAAATATTGTATGTTGGTTTGTAGAAGAGAGTACTATTATATTATTCATTTTACAGGTTTGTAGAACAGAGTAACACATTATTAGAAGAACGTAATGAAGGTTATAAACATTCAGCACATCAATCACAGGCCAAAGTTTTAGAATTAGAACAACAAAAGGTATGTATTTTAATTATACTTGAATATATCTTGTTCCGATTATAAAATATTATATATTGGTAGCAATCAATCAAGCAAGCATTCTGGACAATATAATCTATAGTTCAAAAAGTCAGTGCTATTCCCGAGTGGAATGAGACCATAGAATTTATTGCATATAGCCATCATTTCAGATTGGCTTAATGGTTTGAGCTAAAACTTAGCTTTTGGTTTGCATAACACTTTTATTTAATTTTGGAAACTCTGAAAACTTGTTCTGCTTTTGGTTTGCATAACACTTTTATTTAATTTTGGAAACTCTGAAAACTTGTTCTGTATGTTTAAGCATCAGTTTGTTTTTTTCTAAAACTTAGCGTTTGGTATGCATAGAACTTTTATTTTGGAAACTTTGATTTTTCTTCCTAACAGTATTGATTTTTGGGTTTTTTTTCCTGAGGTTGTGATTTAACCGTATTCTTTTTTTGTATAGCTTAATTTAAGCAAAATTTATATGCGTGATTGAAACACTAAAGGCTTACTACAAATTTATAAGATCTATTTTTCTAAAAGGTGTAAACATAAAATTGTATGAAAATAAGAGAGGCATATTTACAGTATACTTGATAAAGTTGTACTCCAAATTTTTGTTTAGTGGGTAGGTCAATTGACTAGCATGATTGACACAATCCACCAAAATCTACCAATGATACAAATTTAGTCTCATTAATTTTCATAAAATGTTATTATTTGTTGGTACATTTGTAGTTTATTTATGTAAACATTGATTTTTATAGCCGAGAATATAGATGTTAAGTGGAAAAGAAAAGCTCACTTTGTTTTGTTTTGAATAAGGGAAATAAATTTTCAGTGTAATTTGAATCAATAGAGACTTTCTGGTCCGTATCGCGTATCCGTATCGATTTTGTGTGTGACGTCAACAATGCTTGTGTATTTCTCATACGTGATACGGCACACGGATAAGGCAGCACGTATCGAACAGCTTTCATACGGAAAAGGTCCATATAACATCGTTGTCTTTTTACCATACTTTTTGCTACTTTTAGACGCTGAAATGTTGTGTTATAGTAGACACTTGACTAGTACTGAAGATCTTGGTAGATAACTGACATCATGCTGTAAATAGAACTAAGCTAGCCCAGTTACCCATATGTACACGCCGCGAAAATCTGCCAAAACTCTAAAACTACCTTGACGCAACGTATCACGTGGCGATACGGATACGTGATACGGATGCGAAAAATTCCACTTGCCAAAAGTCTCTATTACTATTTTTCATGCCCTGCTCAAAATATGCTGAACCTCTGCTCTTGCTAATCTCTAAAAACAAAATAATAGCAACCAGACATGTCGATACATTGAAGTGAGAAATCTGATGTGATCAACAAAGGAATAGGAATGTTCTTGGTTTTGTAAGAATTTTAAATATAGAATTAATTAAATGTAATTTAAAAACAAAACCATGCTCCATGAGCAAAATTGATTTAGTTTTGTTTTTGAGCCTAGATCTTTATTTATAAATCAATTTGGGGGATTTGATGCAGCGCAGAGAATATAGAATGTGTCCGACTGTCCATACTATCCTCTTTTTTGAAAGGGACTTTCTTTAAGTTATTTTGTAAGCTCTAGCCATTAGCTGTTGAACACATGAAGTAATGTATGTTAGTTACAGATTCACTAAATTCTAATGTATTTCTTGTCTTTATCCAGGTTCAATTGGCAACTGATCTTAGTGCTTCCACAGCTCAACTTAGTACCATACAATTGGAACTTGCCAATTCACGAAAAAAAGAAGCAGAACTTCTGCAAAAAATCCAGTCAACAACAGATACTTCATCACATTCAGCTGAAGAAAGAGAGAGATTAAGATTACAACATTCAGGTTAGTTGATGGAAATAATATTATGCAATTTAAATCCTAGTTTCTGCTGGTTTTGATTAATGCCAGCGAGTCTTATCATGTAACATGTTTCATGTTTACATTGCTTAAAGATACATTGTCCCGAAAGTATAATTTATCAGGTGGTTATTTCCGATAAAAGTATGGCAAATTTGGTATGTGTGGAAAGTCTTACTAGAATAATACTGTATTACCCAAAACACACTTATGGGCAAGCATTGGGCAAAACTGTCAGGGTATCACTAACTGGCATCCCATCCCAACTGTTATCTGCCAGATTGTCATGTGCTAGCTTCACAATTGTTAGGCAGTTTTGGGAACATTGAGGGGTGTCAACGTACAGAAGACTCTGCAATTAAACGTCGGAAAAAGAAGTTGACAGAATATAATTAAGAATTTATTTAGGCCTCAATATGTATGATAAATGGACAATAAGTAATGAAAAATACATTCTGAAAAATCGACCCTCCCTCAATGAATTAAGTTGACAGACATGGCGTCTAACAGCAGTATATTTATAGCTTGAGGTATCTATCTCCCCTCGAAAAAAAAGTTTTGAGAGGGATTTGAAGCCAATTTTTGACACATTAATTATTTTTAATATGTTTTTAGTCCAAATATATCATGAAATCACACAATTTTGTACACAGGGAAGTATCTTTAACAGTTGTAATTAATTATGACAAAATTTTGCACCTTTTTAATGTGATTTGAAAATGATATTTGAAAACCTAAAAAATATACATCAATATATTATTAATAAATTCGAAGGCTATGTGAAATAAATCAGTAAAGTAAAGTGAATTTTTATATTCCCACATTTTCATGTGGACGTATATTGTCGTTGCCCCTGTTTGTCCGTCCGTTCACAATTGTTTGTGAACAGTCTACAGGACACAATTTTTATCCGATTTCAATGAAACTCAAAATATAGGTTTATCACCCTAAGATCTCAGTTCCTTCCGATATTGGCATTTATCGGACTGTAACTTCATGGTTTATGGCCCCTGATTGTACGAAAAATCACGTTTTTATACGCCCACATTTTCATGTGGACGTATTATGTCGTCGCCCCTGTCCGTCTGGACGTCCGTCCGTCCACAATTTGTTTGTGGACTCTCTACAGGTCACAATTCTTATCCGATTTTGACGAAACTTGAAATATAGGTTTATCCCCAAAAGATCTCGGCTGCTTTCGATATTGGCATGTATCGGATCAAAACTTCATGGATTATGGCCCCTGATTGTACGAAAAATCACGTTTTTAGCTTGTGGACCCTATAGAGGTCACAATTTTGAACCGATTTTGATGAAACTTGACATGCATGTTTGTAACCCAAAGATCTTGGTTCCTTTCGATATTTGCGGCTATCGGAATGTAATTTCCTGAATTATGGCCCCTGATTGTCCGAAAAATCACCCTTTTTAGCTTGTGGTCCCTCTGGAGGTCACAATTATTATCGGATTTAAAAAAAACGTTTGATTATCTTACCGTTGCACCGTAAGGAAGGTTGAGTTCGATTTTCGGGAAAATCGGACCAAAATTGCCATACAAAATGGCCGCCGTTTGTACGCGAATACTGTTAAAAAATGGTATATCAAGGTTGTGGACCCTGTAAAGGTCACAATTTTAATTCGATTTTGATGAAACTTGAAATTCATGGTAATAACCCAAAGATCTTGGATCTTTTCGATATTTGCGCATATCGGATCGTAACTTCCTGAATTATGGCCCCTGGTTATACGCAAAATCCCCCTTTCTTTAGCTTGTGGTCCCTCTGGAGGTCACAATTATTATCCGATTTAAAAAAACCTTTGATTATATTACCGTTACACCGTAAGGAAGGATGAGTATGGATTTTGGGAAAATCGGACCAAAATTGACAGACAAAATGGTCGCCGTTTGTACGCGAATACTGTTAAAAAAATGGTATATCATGGTTGTGGACCCTGTATATGTCACAATTTTAATTCGATTTTGATGAGGAAGGTTGAGTTCTAATTTCGTGAAAATCGTACCAAAATTGCCGGACGGAATGGTCGCCGTTTGTACGCGAATAGTGTAAAAATATGGTATATCATGGTTGTGGACTCTCTACAAGTCACAATTCTTATCCGATTTTGATGAAAAGTCAC
This sequence comes from Patella caerulea, assembly GCA_036850965.1. NCBI lineage: Eukaryota > Metazoa > Mollusca > Gastropoda > Patellidae > Patella > Patella caerulea. The sequence goes on along the minus strand of JAZGQO010000001.1, from coordinate 37,491,004 downwards.
ATTTCTAGGTTGTGTACCGTCACACCATAATCATTGTCGGCTTCGAATTTCATGAATATCAGACTGGAACTGACCAACTAAATGGCTGCTCCCAATACAGTATGAAATACTGGACTTAATGATGTAGGAAAAATCACTTTCGGTATTGCTTGTTCTCTATCCATCTCTCGAAAATGTGGGCGTATCCTGCCTGGCAGTGCCAGCCTATCTTTTAGCTTGTGAACAGTGTAGAGGTCACAATTTTGAACCGATTTGGATGAAACTCGAAATGCATGTTTATAACCCAAAGATCTTGGTTCCTTTCTATATTTGCGCCAATCGGATCCTAACTTCTTGAATTATGGCTCCTGATTGTCCGAAAAATCGCCCTTTTTAGCTTGTGGTCCCTCTGGAGGTCAAAATTGTTATCTGATTTTAAAAAAATGTTTGATTATATCACCGTTCCATGGTTATGGAGGTTGACTTCGAATTTCGTGAAAATCGGATTTAAATTTATGGACAAAATGGCCACCGTTTGTACGCGAATAGTGGGAAAATACGTTATATCAAGGTTGTGGACCTTATAGAGGTCACAATTTTGAACCGATTTTGATGAAACTTGACATGTATGTTTATAACCCAAAGATCTTGGTTCCTTTCGATATTTGCGGCCATTGAATCGTAACTTCCTGAATTATGGCCCCTGATTGTCCGAAAAATCGCCCTTTTTAGCTTGGAGGTCAAAATTGTTATCCAATTTAAAAGATAGGCTGGCACTGCCAGGCAGGATACGCCCACATTTTTGAGAGATGGATAGAGAACAAGCAATACCGAAAGTGATTTTTCCTCATTAAGCCCTGTATTTCATACTGTATTGGGAGCAGCCATTTTGTTGGTCAGTTCCAGTCTGATATTAATGAAATTCGAAGCCGACAATAATTATGGTGTGATGGTACACAACCTAGAAATGTTACTTTTCGTCAAAATCGGATAAGAATTGTGACCTGTAGAGAGTCCACAACCATGATATACCATATTTTTACACTATTCGCGTACAAACGGCGACCATTTCGTCCGGCAATTTTGGTACGATTTTCACGAAATTCGAATTCAACCTTCCTTACGGTGCAACAGTAATATAATCAGAGTTTTTTTTAAAATCAGATAATAATTGTTCGAGAGATAGACAGAGAACAAGCAATACCGAAAGTGATTTTTCCTACAATCAAAGGCCATAATTCATTAAGTTACAATTTGATATGTGCAAATATCGAAAAGAATAAAGATCTTTAGGTTATAAACAAGCATTTCAGGTTTCATCAAAATCGAATTAAAATTGTGACCTCTACATGGTCCACACCTTTGATATACCATACTTTTACACTGTTCGCGTACAAAGGGCGGCCATTTTTTCTGGCAATTATGGTCCGATTTTCTCGAAATTCGCTGATTGTCCAAAAAATCGCTTTTGTCAGCTTGTGGTTCCTCTGGAGGTCCAAATTGTTATTCGATTTAAAAAATGGTTGATTATATCACGGTTTTATGGTAATGAAGAGAGAATTTGAATTTCGTGAAAATCGGACCAGAGTTGACGGATAAAATGGCCGCCGTCTGTACACAAATTGTGTGAAAATATGTTACATCAAGGTTGTGGACCCTATAGAGGACACAATTTTGAACTGATTTTGATGGAACTTGAAATACATGTTTATAACCTAATGATCTTGGTTCCATTGCATATTTGCCCATATCGGATTGTAACTTCCTGAATTATGGCCCCTGATTGTACGAAAAATCACCCTTTTTAGCTTGTGGTCCCTCTGGAGGTCACAATTATTATCTGATTTAAAAAAAACGTTTGATTATATCACAGTTACACCGTAGTTATTGGTGAGTTTGAATTTTGATTTTCTGATGCTTACTTAAAATGCAACAACTCTTGTTGACTGAACGGACGATTTGGCTGCTGTGTGGGCGTATGTTTCGTTGCCTTACAATCTATTTTTATACGCCCACATTGAAATGTGGTCGTATATTGTCGTCGCCCCCGTCCGTCCGTCCGTCCGTCCGTCCGTCCGTCCGGCGTCCACAATTGCTTGTGGACGCTCTAGAGGCTAAACTTAATATCCGATTGACTTTAAATTTATACACAGTGTTTAAGGTCATGAGACGAAGAAGCCTATTGTTTTTCAGCGATTTCCGATAATAACTACCAGAGTTATGGCCCTTGATCACTTCAAAAAATCTTGTGGACGCTCTAGAGGCCAAAGTTAATATCCGATTGGCTTTAAATTTATACACAGTGTTTAAGGTCATGAGACGAAGAAGCCTATTGATTTTCATCGATTTCCGATAATTAGTGCCAGAGTTATGGCCCTTGATCACTTCAAAAAATCTTGTGGACGCTATAGAGGCCAAAGTTAATATCCGATTGGCTTTAAATTTATACACAGTGTTTAAGGTCATGAGACGAAGAAGCCTATTGATTTTCAGCAATTTCCGATAATTAGTGCCAGAGTTATGGTCCTTGATCACTTCAAAAAATCTTGTGGACGCTATAGAGGCCAAAGTTAATATCCGATTGGCTTTAAATTTATACACAGTGTTTAAGGTCATGAGACGAAGAATCCTTTTGATTTTCAGCGATTTCCGATAATTAGTGCCACAGTTATGGCCCTTGATCACTTCAAAAAATCTTGTGGACGCTATAGAGGCCAAAGTTAATATCCGATTGACTTTAAATTTATACACAGTGTTTAAGGTCTATGAGACGAAGAAGCCTATTGTTTTTCAGCGATTTCCGATAATAACTACCAGAGTTATGGCCCTTGATCACTTCAAAAAATCTTGTGGACGCTCTAGAGGCCAAAGTTAATATCCGATTGGCTTTAAATTTATACACAGTGTTTAAGGTCATGAGACGAAGAAGCCTATTGATTTTCATCGATTTCCGATAATTAGTGCCAGAGTTATGGCCCTTGATCACTTCAAAAAATCTTGTGGACGCTATAGAGGCCAAAGTTAATATCCGATTGGCTTTAAATTTATACACAGTGTTTAAGGTCATGAGACGAAGAAGCCTATTGATTTTCAGCAATTTCCGATAATTAGTGCCAGAGTTATGGTCCTTGATCACTTCAAAAAATCTTGTGGATGCTATAGAGGCCAAAGTTAATATCCGATTGGCTTTAAATTTATACACAGTGTTTAAGGTCATGAGACGAAGAATCCTATTGATTTTCAGCGATTTCCGATAATTAGTGCCAGAGTTATGGCCCTTGATCACTTCAAAAAATCTTGTGGACGCTATAGAGGCCAAAGTTAATATCCGATTGGCTTTAAATTTATACACAGTGTTTAAGGTCATGAGACGAAGCATACGACACACCTGTGCTTGCCTACTCCATGATCAAACACGATAGCAGATGGCTTCCATCTTGTTTACTGACGGTACTACTTATTTTAAGACAGACTCGGCTTTCCAATTTATAATATCTACGTCATTGGGGATTTCCAATTTATACTCACTGGTTGCTATGACCCGCTATGGCGTTGTCTAGAAACGCGCGTGCTCGCGTTAGTTTAAAATTTTTGCTATACGTTTAACATGGACTATTTGATGTAATTTGCCTGATTTGATTTGGCCCCATTTCCATAAATTTAGGTTGCTTTTTAGAAATTTTTAGCAAATGTTAATCTTAGGTGTTTTTTAATTCTAGCCGAAGTAAATTTTTTTACAATTTATAGCGAGTTAAGTTATCGTCTCTAAGAGGCGGGCGTAGTATTTTAAATGGCGGCCATTTGCCATCATGTGTATTCTTGAAGTAGGTACACATGATGTAATCGTATGGAGACGAAGAAGCCTATTGATTTTCAGCGATTTCCGATAATTAGTGCCAGAGTTATGGCCCTTGATCACTTCAAAAAATCTTGTGGACGCTTTAAAGGCTAAACTTATCATCTGATTGACTTCAGATTGATACACAGAGTTTAAGGTGTTGAAATGAACAAGTATATTGATTTTCAATGAATTTTGATTACTGAACAGCTAAATCCATGATTTTAAATGTTTCATGTATATATACTAATTCAATTGTTAGCGTGTGGTAAAACTTTATAAAAAGCAATCAAATTCTAATGATTTTCTGATAATTACATAATGAATTGTTACTCTTAATCAGTTTTTAGAGTATTACAAATGTTTCATTACCGAAAAAAGTAAAAATATGCGACAACCCTTGTTGACTGCCCGGACGATTTAGCTGCTGTGGGCGTATGTTTCGTTGCCTGGCAACCTATCTTTTATACTTTTTTTCATTTATGATATTTTCGAATAGAGGATGAAAGAAAAATAACAGAATTAAGCAGTGCTTTACGAGAAGAAAAGCAACATAGAAAAACGTTAGAGAGTGCTCATAATCAATTACAAGAAGAATTTGCTGATATAAAGACATCGAAAGAAAATATGGAAAGGGTAAATATTTACCATCATTAAAATCCTTACACTATTAAGTCCTGGTCACAGAATGCTCAGATTGTGAAGACTAGTCAGAATTGCTTAAATTACCAAACGGAATATTAATATATTTGGCTTTTGAAATTTTGCTAATATTGTGAAATGTTCAAATAGATAGAAACATCACCTGTGACAGCTAGACAGCCATTTGGGTGTAGTCGAAAGATTGACTCTCTGGAATTACTGCAGTCATCTCGATGTATAAATGGATTTGTTCGATTTAATTTAAGGGTTTAGCTGACAGAAAAAGAAAAGTAGCAGAAGAAAGAAAAAAGATGGAGGATGAAATGGAAGAGATGAAAACAAATCTTGAAGTAAAAAATGATTTTTTAAATTATTCTTATACACCCACTTTAAATCTGTATATATTGTCATCATCTGCTCAGAGTACTTCAAATTCTCAGAATTTTTCATCAAATTTTAATATGTTTTGCTGATAAATTTTGCCCACTTAGTTCAGAGTTATGGAATCTTGTGAAAGTGATACAGGCGTGTTCATTAAGATAAGGAAAAGCCTTACTGAATTTATCAGAATTTTGGATCATGAATTTTGTATTCTATGAACATGATACTCAAATGCATTTTAAGGAGTTGTCTTTCTTATCACATTTTTATTTTTCAAGCTTGTGAAAGGTTTCATATTGAATTATTAAAGAATTTGATGTATGAGATTTGTTGACAATGACTTTAGACGTAGCACAGACAACTTTGCTGCTGCTGGGCATATTGAGAGTACATTGCCGTATTTTCAACAATACTATTGTTATAATGCTCTTGTTGCCCATGTAAGCATTCCAAGATAATCCATTATGGGGATTTAATTCATTCATATTAATTATTTGTTTACATCAATTTTTTTTTCTTCCTTTGACAGCAAGAAATCCAAACGTTGCGAGATAAATTACGCAAACAGAAAACATCGACAGATGTAGCCAGTTCTGATAAGGTAACTAATTAAATTTATAACCAACTTCTTTAATTTATGGCAAGAGAGAGAGAGAGTGAGTGGGTGAGTGAGTGAGTGAGTGCCTCACGAATTCATTGCGCATGCGCCAACAAGGACGGTCGCAAAATAATGTGCGGCTAAAATTTACAATTATTCACCTATAAATGTCAACAATTTGTGTAATATATTTGGATGAAACAACGGACTAATGTTCCTGTGCATCGATGAAAACTTGTGTGAAAGATACTTTGTATATAAACTAGGTAAATAGTATTTTTATACGCTGAATGTCGAATCAACCGAATTCAAATATGGCGGCTTGTCTGAATGTACTTGACCAGTCGGAGGAAATGACAACATCGATTAATGTTAATGATAGGGGTCAAACAAACAAACACATTGAAAAGCCTTATTATATGCGACATATGGATCATGATTTGAAGATCGATAAATGTTTGAAAAATATGTTAAACTCAACATATCGAGCGGATATTGACATCGCCCACACCAATGGCGGTACACGATTAGTTTTTAGCGCCGGATTTTATCACGGATTCAGACGCGCGTTGTCCGTCTATTATAAACACTTAAAAAAAGCTGATGACCATATTAACATTATTCTTACTGATACAGCATCTAAAGGGGATGTTATTGAGTCATCGTCGATCAAAATAATTAACACTGAATGGAAAAATAGCTGGAACTATACTGTGAACTTATACCACACCACATATAAAGCGGTGATTAATGGGCGGGGAGAAAATGTATTCTGTAATACACATTTGCATGAAATCCTTCAACTTGTTGACAAAGAATGTGCAGAAAATACGAACGCTATTCTACAATCCTCTCTCCTGTCAGCAAAGTGTGAAAAGGCTCGGACAAGAAAAGAAAACCCAAATAATGATGTATGCCTAATAGCCGAGACCGACACACCAAATCAGCCCTCGGGTAGCGCAGGTAGTAGCACCCCGCATACAGTCAGTGAACCTATCAGTTATAGTGGTAACAACCTAGTTTGTAACAGTAGTCATTTAAATACACTACATGACCAGAACTTTGTCTTTAATGAGGATGATACTGAAACTATTATGTCAGAACACGACAGTGGGTCTAACAGTCACAACAGTAGTATCTCTGACCTGCATAGCACACATAGTTTGCCAAGTGCAAATCTAAATATTGATAGGTCCGATGAGGGAGATCCTTTGATCACGCCTAAAACTCGAGGACTACTGGGAAATGGCCGTCTTAAGTTAAATTTGACTAATACCAATCCTCGAAAAATAGCCAACAGGATTAAGTCCACACTGGGTAAAAAGAAGAATAAGCCTAAGTCACCAACATCTAAGAATTCTGAAATTGAAATAAGTAATCTTCATCTTACAATCAAAACTCTTGAAGATAAGCTAATCCAAACCAATGAAAAGTTGATGGCTGAAATAGGAAAATCGGCAGAATATTTGCATGCAAATATCGAACTGATGAATAAACAGGGGCAGTTGGAAGAAGTAAATAATATCTTTGTGACAGCCGTTAATCACCTTAATAGTGAGGTAAAGTCCCTTACGGCGCAACTAGACGAGATAAGGGATACATGTACCTCTCAAAAATTAAGCAATGCAGTACATGTAGATGCTGTCCCAATGGCAGTAAATGTGATACTCAGGGATGCATCAACTTCCACTGAGGATTTTGAGCATGAAATACAGAGAGTTGTACAAGTACAGGTATGTTCTACTTCTACATCAACTGAAGTGCAATGCAAGGATGCATCTACATCAACTGAGAACGTACGTCGTGATGCTGTTCGTGGCCTTCCCAAACATTCTGAGAAAACGTACAGTGTGTGCCAAGTTGCAAATACATGTACTCCTGTGTCCCCCTCTCATAACCAAATGTCCAGTCCTTGTCAAACAGGTGAGACTAACATGGGTCTAAATGTATCTAACAACGATTTAGCATCTGAAGTATCGCGACATAGGGCGATGGAGACCGGTCCACAAAATGGAGCATATCGTGGTGACTGTATCTCAACAACCAAATTCCCTCAGATTTCCTTGCCAGTGATGAAAAAAAACCTAATTCTCGGATCATCTATGATACAGGACCTGAAGCCGAACAGACTGGATCCTAACCACAGCACCTCAATTAAAACCTTAAGGGGTGCGAGAATCAGTGATATGATCGAATATATCAGGAAATGTCCAGCATCCAATCACGTGGAAAAAGTCCTGCTCTTGATTGGCTCAAATGATGTAACCACAAACACAAACATTTTTAAGTGCGAGAGAAATTATGTTGTACTACTTGATCTGATAAAACGAAAATTCCCCCGAGCAGCAGTTATATTTACTGAATTGATTCCACGAAGGAAATTGGCATTGAATAAGGGCATCATTGATCTTAATGCGGCACTGCAAAGTCTGTGTTCATTCCACAATGTCCAGCTGCTAAAAACCACAACTACTTTCCGCTACATGGATAACAAAGTTAGAAAGTACTTGTACAAGGACGAAACCCACTTAAATCTCAGGGGTACTGGTAGGCTTGCCTTTCTAATTAAACAAGCATTGAATATGCCAATATTTGATCGATCACTGAACAACAAAAACCAAATCAACACAGCTCCATTCCAAGTTACGGGGGTACCAAATAGTCTCTATAAAGATGGAAACGCAGAGTTCTATAATTCGACATACAAGTCGATCTCAAACGCAACAGGTATTTCACCTCTATCACAAATAAATGCCAGAGAACAAAACTATGCAAGAGAACTGAACTACATGGGAAGCGAAACTAACCGCTTCGTATTCCCTTAATAAAACTACATGTATGTAAATAGCGAGTATTTGTATTGAGCACTCGGCTGTACTTACTGATCCGGGTCAGTATTTCTCCAACAAACTGTGTGAAGAATGTGTGTGAATAGTGAGTATTTAATATGATACTCAGTGATTTAGTGTTTATACTTAGTGTTTAGTGCTAACAAGGGTCCAGATCAATATTTTTGTGTTAGGATTGGTATCAATCATACCATTCTCAGTGCCATTATATCAATTTCCGTCCAAGGACCAGTGATAGTGTCACTAATTCATGCTGGTGAACCACCAGGTGCGATACTGTACTTTATGGGCATGTATATACACTTAAGGATCCATAACAGTATTTCCTCACTTAAATAATTTGTGCCTTTGGACTAGAGCATGTGCGATATCTGTGATTATATTTTATGCTTACATATGTGTTTGGATTAAAGATATGCTGTAAAAACAATTCATGCCTCAATTAAGGCGGACAGTGTGCAGCGTGTAATTTGTGTCCTTCCACATAGGCATATTATATTTACCCAAATGTGATAATGCTGCATGTCTCATTTACAAGCTTCAAGCTGTATATATGTAAATATTAAATTTTGAATATGTTCTTTTTATATTTTTCTCAGTACGTTATAGTAGTGTAGGTATACTATGTCTGCATTTATATTCCATCCTTTTTATTGCATAGTTTTTGATATTTATAGGTGATAATGTAAATTTCATTGTATTTGTTGTCATGAGTTTAAAGATAGGTTTCTGGAATATAAATGGGCTTCACGCAAAAGCCACTAATGATAAATTACTTGAAAACTTATACCGACAAATTAAACATTTAGATATTGTGTGCCTTACTGAAGCCTGGCTTAGTCAAGAACAGGCTGATATGCAGCTGTTTAATGACATTTTCCCCGAATTTCATGGATTTATGTTTAGTAGGACAGGACAAAGATCTGGTTGCCACGTCCCAAGGGGGGGAAGTGCAATCTATATTCGGAATAAGTTTACAGCGGGGATTACAGTGGTAGACTCTAAGGACGGGGACATAATATGGCTGAAAATCTCAAAAGTAATTCTACAGCACACACAAGATATTTTCCTTGCCTCAGTATATATTCCACCACAAAATTCATCAATTTGGCAATCTAAAAACACAAACCCATTTGATGTTATTGAAAATGATATAATGAAATATAAACAAAAAGGTGAGGTTATTTTAGGGGGGGACTTTAATGCACGAACCAGATTACTTAAGGACGTGCTTATTTCTGACAGTGCAGAGACTGACTCACTCTCTCCAAATAGGCCCTATCCATATCTAATATCTGAACTGCCTGTCAATACAGTAAATACGGAAATTTTTAAGTCTAGAATCAATAATATGGATAAAAAGGTTAATACCTGGGGGAATGAATTAATTCACTTGTGCAACAGTACAAGCATATGTATTCTGAATGGCAGATGTATTGGTGATCTCTTGGGTGCCCATACCTGTATTAATTACAACGGATGCAGTACTGTAGATTATATTCTAACCAGTCTCTCTCTGTTTCCTCACATATCTTATATGCGTGTTAGCCCCCTAACTGTTATAACTGACCACTGTATGGTGTCTTGCAATATACAACTACCGACTGAACAAGTGCAAATGAGTACTGACAATACCAAATTAGCAGACAGGTTGCGTGAAAATTCAAATAACTGTAAGAAGGGTAAAGTTGGGTCCCGTCAAAAAAAATTTATTTGGAAAATTGACTCTGATAATATATTTATCTCAGAACTTCAAAAAACTAAATATACATCTGCTCTGAATAACTTTATGATGACCAATTTTGACAACTTCAGCCAAAATGATGTAAATGGAGCTACTTCGCTTCTGACAGAAATACTCATCGACGCATCGAGGGCAAGCATAAGATTGGTCGAAATAAAAAAGAAACGAAAGCGTAAAAACAAATGGTTTGACAAAGACTGCTCGAGACTCAAACGGGACCTGATGTCGGCGCGTCGCAATCTCACCGCGAATCCAAATAACGAGCATGCTCGTTCCATGTATTTTGGAAGGAAAAGGGAATACAAAAAAATAACAAAATTTAAATGTAGACAGGCGAAAAATGATATTTTATTTCAACTTGATGGGTTAGAATCGCGCAATCCTAAAGAGTATTGGAAACTTGTTAACTCACTCGTAAATGATAATCCCGAAGTAAAGGATGAAAATGGTTGTATCTCTAATCAGTGCTGGGAAAACCATTTTACGAACTTATTTCATAACACCTCCATTCCAAAATCAGACATTGATGAAATTGAAACTGAAACCCGTTCTGTGAAATCTTTATTATTTAGTATAAATGATGAAATTAACAAAGAAATATCCGCGGCTGAATTACGCCTTGCATTTACGAATCTCAAGCGGAGTAAATCCAATGGACCCGATCTTATTCTCAACGAAATGCTCATGTCATCGCGTGAAATCATGATCGATCAATATTTAAAACTGTTTAACTTAATATTATCGTCCGGTATATTTCCAGAAATATGGCAGGATTCTTTTATTTTCCCTATTTATAAGAAAGGAACGAAAACTGACCCCAATAACTACAGGGGAATAGCCCTTGCTAGTTGTTTGAGTAAATGCTTCTTGTCAATAATAAATAATCGCATTGTTTCGCACTTAGAATCTAATAACCTTCTTGACCAATCACAATGTGGCTTTAGAGCAGATCGCAGAACTTCGGACAATATCTTTATTCTTAAAACATTGCTTAACAAATTCAAGAATAAAAAACAAAATTTATTTGTGTGCTTTATTGATTTTAAAAAGGCCTTTGATTGTGTTTGGAGAAAATCTCTATTTCTCAAGTTGATGAAGCACAATATAAATGGCAATGTTTTAGACCTAATAACCTCTATGTATAGTAAAACGTCATATATAATTAAAAATAATAATGGCTATCTTTCTGACAAAATACATTCGGTGCGAGGGGTAAAACAGGGATGTGTGCTAAGTCCCACGCTTTTCAATATATATATTAATGACTTGCAAGACTACTTCAAACATTCCACGAATCCCATAGACTCCCCCACGTTAAATAATACTTCAGTCTCACATTTACTTTTTGCCGACGACCTTGTAATGCTTTCAACTACAGCAAATGGTCTCCAAAATAGCATCAATTGTTTAACACAATTCTCCAGCGACTCAAAGTTACCAATAAACGCCACAAAATCTAAAGTCATGTTTTTTAACAATGGCAGCAAATTAAAAAAACCTACACAATTTCAATTTGGCAACCATGTATTAGAATATGTTAAATCCTACCTGTATCTTGGAATCTACATAACCAATAACAGCTCATTTAAAGCTGCCATTTCTGATCTAAGTAAAAAGGCAAGAAAAGCTTGGTTTTCCATCAGATATAAAGTGTGTACCCAAAATTTCCTACCAACAGATATTTTGACAAAACTGTACCATGCTATTGTTAAACAAATTGCCATTTATTCATCTGATATATGGGGTTCTCAAATTGTCCACAGCAAAAATTCTGATCTAAAGAAATGGAATAAATTAGACATAAATAAAATTACCATAAAAATTTGTAAGTCCATTTTAGCGCAACCAACAAAGGCATCAAATATTGGCTGCTTAGCCGAAGCTCAAATATTCCCGCTACAGGTTGATGTATATCGTAGAATGCTGTCATATTTTAAGCGTCTATCCAACCCACAACTTAGTATAAATAACCCGATTCTTTTTGCTTCCTTTAAAGAGGACAGTACTTTAGGAGCAACTAACCCTAAACTCTCTTGGACCGCAGCCATTGCAAAATTGTTAAATACTTTTAATATATCATCTCTTAGTTCATCAACTAATCAAATTACTAAATACCTAGAAGAAAAATTCAATGAAGTTTATGCTAATCTATGCGCTTCAGATAACCAGAAACTACGAACTTTTTACAGGTTTAAGAATAATATCAACGCTACCGTGCCTTACCTGCAAGTTGTTAAAAATCCTAAAACTAAAACCGCGATGTCCTACCTTAGACTAAGCACACATTCCCTTGAAATAGAGAGAGGACGATACAAGGATATACCTGCACATCTGCGGTTTTGCACAAAATGCCCTCAACAGCAAGTTGAGAATGAATATCATTTTCTCATTGAGTGCAACCGGTATGAGGAACTACGAAAGACAATTGTTTATGGGGCATTTGAGAGCCAAAACTATCCATTTTCCTTTGAAAATATGTTCAACCCGCCACTTGCTTTGGCAAAAACAGTGTGCACCTTTGTGCAACATGCTTTTAAAATAAGGGATGTGGCACCCACTTCTATATAAACAAAAAATATAATAATTATAATCAACAATTCGTTGAGCTCATTACTTTAAGTTCAAGCTATATACATGTAAATGTACATCTCATCTTTATGTAATTTTCATCCACTTTTTATGTTTTTCATACAGTCTTTTACTATTTTATATTCACTTTTTATGTACATGTATGTCTGTTTTGTATGCATAATATGTACTATTTACATGCTGCCCGAAATGGGTGTTTTATGTAATAAACTATCTATCTATCTATCTATCTATACAGTGTAAGGAAAATCCTGTTGCATCCATTCAATATTCTATCATGCCCTCAGTGCCATCATCATTGTCAGTGCTTTGAAAATCAGTAGAATTATAAGTCATGGCCACATAAGGCAAGTCCTGAGTGATTTGAGTTAATTTAAGTTTCTTTAGGATATGTAAACTAAACTAATCACTATGCTGTTGCACTTCCATGTAATGCTGTTTAAGCGTTCAAGAAAAAAAAAAGATGAATTTTGATTATTTTGTATTTAACAGCTATCACGTATAGAAGCAGAACTTGAAGAAGAATGGAAGCAGAAGAGTGATAAAATGTTATCAGCAGCAAATGAGAAACATACTAGAGCTCTTCAAGCAGTGAAGGAAGAAACCGATGAACTCAAAGCAAAATTAAAAGAAGCAGAAGTCAGAGTATGTTGACCTGATTTATTATTTAAAAATGATTCCTTGGTTTGATGGCAACTGTCCATGCAAAATATATCTTAGTTACACTAATTCTTAGAGTTTACTTATGACCACTTGTATGTTCAAATGATTGTAATTACGTTAGCAGATATTGATGCATTTGTTATTCTCTTAGTTTTGAGTATCAAAATGACAGGAACTGTTTGATCTGTGTCGAAAATGAAATTGTTGATGTTATTGAATTGTATATGTTTTCATTTTTCTTGTCAGAACTATGCTTTCTTTACTCTGTCAATTAGAAATTCTCTTAATTAAATAAATTATTACCAGTAGTTGATAGCATGCAGATCATGAAGGAAAGGCATTGTTTTATTTATAGTATATAATTCATAGTACATTGGGTAGTTCAGGAGTTGTTGTGATCGATCATTTATTATATTTAAACAGATCCAATCATTAAAGGCAGCAGGCAATACAAGTGATGAGAAGATTAATGAATTAGAAGATGAAATAGAAGAATTACAAGCTTATAAAGATAAGGTTAGTTCTTGGTGGGGCTCTCATTAGTATTGTATTCCGTATTTGTTCCATCCTACAGATTGTACACTAGAGTACTGTAATGTTAGATATCTGTAGACTTTATTGACGCTACATATATATCAACTTTCTGTTTGTCAGATATTTTATAAAACACTATTTATATCAGTTTCCTACCCCTGGTGTAAGTATCAATGAAAATAATCCGGAAACAGACTAGAGATACTCTTGTCTGTTTTCATTAGTCCTGTTAATGTTGCCCCATTTCATACAATCTTTGTATATTGTCGTCGTCCCTGTCCGTCCGTCCGTCGTCCACAATTGCTTGTGGACGCTCTACAGGCTAAAGTTAATATCCGATTGACTTTAAATTTATACACAGTGTTTAATGTCATGAGACGAAGAAGCCTATTGTTTTTCAGCGATTTCCAATAATAACTACCAGAGTTATGGCCCTTGATCACTTCAAAAAATCTTGTGGACGCTGTAGAGGCCAAAGTTAATATCCGATTGATTTTAAATTTATACACAGCATTTAAGATCATAAGACAATGACGCCTATTGATTTTCAGCGATTTCTGATAATTAGTGCCAGAGTTATGGCCCTTGATCACCTCAAAAAATCTTGTGGACGCTCTGGAGGCCAAAGTTAATATCCAATTGACTTTAGATTTATACACAGTGTTTAAGGTCATAAGACAAAGACGCCTATTGATTTTCAGCGATTTGCGATAATTAGTGACAGAGTTATGGCCCTTGATCACCTCAAAAAATCTTGTGGACGCTCTGGAGGCCAAAGTTAATATCCAATTGACTTTAGATTTATACACAGTGTTTAAGGTCATGAGACGAAGAAGCCTATTGATTTTCAGCGATTTCAAATAATTACTGCCAGAGTTATCTCCCTTGATAACTTCAAAAATACTTGTGACGCTATAGAGGCCAAATTTACCATCCGATTGACTTCAGATTGATACATAGAGTTTAAGGTGTTGAAACGAACAAGTATTTTAATTTTCAATGAATTTAGATAACTGAACAGCTAAATCCATGATATTAAATGTTTCATGTTTATACTCATTGTTAGCGTGGGGTAAAACTTTATAAAAAGCAATCAAATTCTAATGATTTTCTGATAATTACATAATGAGTTGTTACTCTTAATCAGTTTTTAGTGTATTACAAATGTTTCATTACCGAAAAAAGTAAAAATATGCGACAACCCTTGTTGACTGCCCGGACGATTTAGCTGCTGTGGGCGTATGTTTCGTTGCGTATGTTAACTTGATAGTACACATTGTAAAGCATGAAAATGTAGGAATGTATGTTTTATTGAATAACCATAATTATATCTGTGTGTTACAGTATGATAACTTAAGAAACCAGGCATCAGCTATGAAAGAAAAATATGAAGACAGAATAAATGACTTAGAGGAAGAAAATGATAGACTGACAGAAAAAATGGAAGAATTAGAAGAAAAATTGAGTGAAACTGCTTCAGGTGGAGGACCACCATCTGGAGATTTAGTAAATGAGGTAGCTGAGGATTCTTTTTTCCATATTCACAAGTACAACTAAAAATTTCTTCTAGAATAAGTGCTCCATAAAGAAATGCATGTCTGTTTAATTTCTGTTTTGTCGATGCTTATGTCCTGGAGTGATATTTTAGTTTGTTTTTATTTTCAGGTCAAGAAAATAATGAACAATGTTTATCGAGGTTTACGGGATGATTTTGAAACTGATGAATCATATAAAGGATCCGAAGTTTTATCTTCTATATTAGGCACCATAAAGGTAAGGTACCTCCTTTTCAGATGGATTAATATATGTTTGTAAGGTCTGTGAATGCAATATGGGACAAAGTTTTCATTGGAATTTATAAATTGTTGGTGTTTACCATATTGAAGTTTTGACATTTTCGATACAAAATGATACATGACAGAATTCTACAAATAATATTTTGAAACGCTGTGAGGTTGCTGCTTTGTCCTCAAATTAACTAGCTCATGTAGAATGAATGTTAAACCACATTTTTGTCTTTCTCTTTAGCCAAGCACATGTAAGTGTGCTATTGAACTCCTGTTGAATGAATCATTGACAGACCTTATGATCAAAAGTGCATGCTTTAGACCTCTCAAGTACTCAAACCTACTCAGTAATATATACCAAAATGAATGAAAAGATTACCATTTAATTAGATTAGATACAATGTCTATATACTCAGACGAACTGATTGATTTATAATTTGTAGACAACAACCCTTGAATTAGTTAAATCACAAGAAGAGAAAAAAGAAGAAAATACAAAGGATGATGACAGTGAAGAAGATGATGAGGATGAGATTGATGGAGAGAAAGAAAAGGCAAAAAGTGAACAAATTAGGACAGAACAAAAACCAGGTAGAATATCATTAGAGAATATATCTGTCTGCTTCCTTTAAATGTTAGGTCATTTTTCAGCTTGTATTGTATTCAGCTTGTATTGTATACTTTTATAGATGCATTATATTTGGGTTTTTTTCTAGTTGTGGAAGAAACCATGACATCTGATGATGTAATAGTTGTAGAATCTGTTGCCAAAACTACAGCAGCTCCCCCTACTGAAAAAACTCCTGTTACACGTAAGTTACACTTAGTCATACATTTACATATCAATCACCACATAATGTCTTTATTTGATTAAAAGTCTATATCTTGTATTTACCATATAAGTCCTGTAATGAAATTGACCGTTGTATACCTATCATCGCAACATAACTGTTGTGTTTCAGTGTTTCTCTTTATATTTAAAAGATGTCAATGTGACAATGGTTATATAGCCACTAACATTAGACAATTGTAATCATAAAAATGACATGTAATTTACGTCTGTATACAATATCTACTTCTTCTTCATTTGTTCATATTAACTAATTCACAAGACCAACCCATCTATTTATCAATCTATTCGTCATCAACCCATTCTTTTTAATAATTCATTCATTCATTCATTCATTAAATCATTCACCAATCAAATCATCTACTGCTTCATACTAAATGACAAAGAATGTGTTAATTTTCATTCTATAAGACTTTTATGTCAGCGTATTGTATTTGTAGCTGCAAAATTTACGCCTAAAAAAGATCATCCTACAGGAGATAAAGGAAACAGAATTTATTCTGAAAAACTTGATAAACTTAATAAACCTGATAAACATGCTCCTGGTAAGATATATATACATTGGTTGCATGGTACTTATATATCCTGTACTAAACAACACTAAACAACTTATAAAATACTGTATATTTATCTTATGTAGCATGAACTTAGAGAACATTTTAATCGGTTTGAAATAGATTCTTTTAGCCACTTGTATATATAATATATCTTCTGTACTATTACTGACAGCTTTGAAACATACTTTGAAAGTATGTGGAAGAAATATTGACTTTTAACATATTTCTTTCATTAACGCCCTTACAAAGTTTTTTAATACTTCTCACATCATCCCATTCCCCCTGTTTTTGAATACATGTAATCAAATGTGAAAATCATGTTTTCTCGTGTTATAAAAACTTTAGTTTCTTGTTGAAAAATAGTCTTTGAGAAAAATATGTGGGTTTTTGTCGGATGTTTGGTTAACAGCCAGGAGCTCTGGAATCTTAACACCAGTTTGTTTTACAGAAATTACCTGTGGTAATAAAAGTCTCGTTGTATAAGCAAATAACTTTAGCAATTCGAAATGTAAAATGACCATATAACTTAACTTAGAATAGACTGATTTTAGGACCAAAATATTTTTTTTATTAAAAATCCCCTTTCTTGTGTATGGTCTTTCTGTTAACCTTTTGCAGTTGTAGGGGGTATTTGAATTTAAAGTAATGTAGAAAAAGTGAACATATTCCATTAGTTACTGTACTTGACTTACTAATGTTCTGTGTACTTTAATTTTCTGTGTTTATAACTTGTCTCTATGCATTTATGCTAATTAAATATGTAGCTTTGATATATACATTGCTGTCTCTTTTTGAGAATATATTTCCACTTTAATCAGATTAGAAATAATACTTTAAGCTATTTCTTTGCTTCGAAATAGTGAAACAGATTTATATAGAATGACATCTGAAGTTTTCACTGTGGGAGCTTGGTGTGGGATTAAGTGTGAATATCAAATATATCTGTTATATATTTGCTGCTATGTTGCGCAGATTGCACTCCACGCATGCGCTTATGAAGCTGGTGCACAGATTGCCAAGTTTGCGCATATTGCCCCTCGATGTTTTTAGAAATTTTAGTATTCTTTCAGACGTAAATATATATATATATATATGACCTGCCCCCTATCAGCTTTGTAGTGAAATATTTTTAAAATCTTTACATAATAAGATTTTTAATTCTGTCAGCAGTATCTCATATTCAGTGCGGACCACGTGACTGAATTTCAAAAATATTTGCTGTAGTTTGACCTATATGACAGCTGTCTTTCAATCAACAATCAACCAATCAGATCTATGGAAAGGCGCAAATAAAGATATTTCCACCTGACGTAACTACCAACCAATAATTGTTTACCATGTCACCCACGGTGGAAGTCCAGACGTTAAACTCTAAAAACAAAGGAACCATCAACCAGTCATAATGGTCAAGAGATGTGCTTGGGGTACATCAAATTCGGACAGTAGATACTCGAAGTGACTGACAGGAGGGATACTTTTCTTTCCGTATGGGCTTGCTTGTACTTGTACCAGTAAACCCTGACGGTCGCAAAATTCATTAAAATGACTAATAATACTAAGAAAGTGATCCATGGTGAATACCGATTAAGATTAAGCAGATTATATTTGTACCAGTAAACTGACAGTGATCCATGGTGAATACCGATTAAGATTAAGCAGATTATCATCGCAGTAAACCATTAAATTGTCTGGGAAAATTCACTTCACTCATGTAGATTACTTATCGAAATTAGGCGGAGATTCGCGCATGCACGGGGTTAATCTATCCAAAGAGGGAAATCGGCGCTCAACATATCTAACTGAATTACTAAGCGTTACCATAGACATGATTTATCCTAGCATAAGGTACATCAGATAGTGGATGGGGTTCTAAGGGCCTCCCACACAGGATTAACCAGTTTTATTCACACAAATGTATTTTGGTATTTCTCCTTTAGTTTTGCAATGTACCTGTGTAAATTAAATATCTTTTTTTTACCATATTGCCAGGTTCATATAAAAGATATAAATACTTGATTTTATCCAAATCTTTCTAAAAGTAAAATATATAAACACTACCATTAATACTAACACCAGTTGGTTTTAAGTGTAAAATATATAAATTATATTGTTTAAACTACCAGTACCTCAAGATGGTTTTAAATGTAAAATATATAAATTATATTGTTTAAACTACCAGTAACACAAGATGGTTTTAAATGTAAAACATATATACTATTGTTTATGGTACAAGTAACACCTGTTGGATTTAGATGTAAAATATATAAACTATTGTTTATAGAACCAGTAACACCAGTTGGTTTTAAATGTAAAATATATAAACTATTCCTTATAGTACCAATAACACCAGTTGGTTTTAAAGAAGAACATGGTTATATAACAGGTGATAAAGGAAACCGTATTTATTCTGAAAAACTTGATCAGCTTCATTCTTCAGGTAAACTATAAAATTAGGAAAGTATTTAAGCTTTAAGACTTCATGCTGTAAAAAAACTAAATATTTATTCAATTAAAGAACTACTGTATCTGTACAAGACACGTTAAGTTGTCCAGTATTTGATCTAAAACATTGACATTATTACAATAAAAATATATACCCCTTGCAAATCTTACTCAACATCTAAAATTTAATTTTACTATCACTGAAATATCTTAGTTGTTAAAATTAAGTTTAATAAAGTAAACAGTTTTTCTCTCTCAATATCAGCCCAACCAGTGACAGAAACTATTGGTAAAGTTGAGTCGAGTCAAGTTCATGGCAGTCCACCAAAATCTAAAAATAATGATCAGTCAAAACCAGGTACTTGATATGCTCTTTATAACCAGATGGGAAGCTGTTGTGTCTCACAAAGTATTATGTTGGCTCACTAACCAGAAGGTACCTGGTTCGTTAAGGAAATGCCACCATCCAAAATAAATTTCCCTTGCACTTTACATGGCATATGTCCATCTTCATTATGCACGGTTTGATTTGGTGCAGAAAAATAGGATGTACATTACTTGTCATTTCCTTTTATTTCCATTTCATTTAACTTCAATTGCTTACAGGTTGAAACAGTGAAATGTGTTAATGAAATAGACTAGGCTAATTCTGGTCTAATTTCCTGCACATCAGCATCATGTACATATCATTATAGTGTACTGTCAATAACTGGAGGTCAATCCCATCTTTGTACAATGAATAATAATTTAATTTTAAATCCTAATACTGAAGTATAGTAGTAATTGATAGCTGTACATAAGAGTGATCAAACCCAGTCAGTATGTATTACATGGAATGGTAGTTTTAACTTTGATTTCAGAAATCTCTATTCATCTGTAAAAGTTATTGTATATCTCATGTAAATGCAGCTTTTATTTGATAACCTTAAAATATATAAGATTTTTTAGGAATTTTAACAATGTGTTTAACTTTTTAAAATACTAGCTATTGTAGAGGAATCTTTTGGTAAATCTGAAGCTATGACTTTAGAAGCTGGTTCATCCAACAGAAAACCAGGTATATATATATAATAGTAAATCAATGAGGAGCATACACTATACAGTGTATCGTATGTGAAAGGAACTTTGGACTTTGGAGGTTATGGTCAATTTGTGAAAACGAAATGAATTATTTGATATGATTTGACTATGCAGTTACATTGTGCAGGTTCAAATTCTGATTGTATGTTAAGTCTCAGACAACCCCTCTTGGTGTGAATTTGTCAGGTGTGTTTCTGTATAAAAATATTCAAAAATTTTTACAGTTCTTAGTTCGAGCAATAGTCTTAATAGTTGTATTATCTTGTCTTACAATGACAATAAAATAAGTATTTGTCAATTCTATGTAATTGAATTTAAAAATAGTTCGGAGGGTTAGTGTAGTTTGGTTTTACATATGTGTAAAATTAAATTTCTGTTGTAAACAAATGATAATTGGTCTAAATTTATAAACTGCCGTGTTCAATTTTGAAATATAAAAGTTTAGTAATCTGTTGATTATTGATGGAACATTTTTATTACTCAGTAAATCCAGCTAAAGTAACACCTAAAAAAGATCATCCTACAGGAGATAAAGGAAACAGAATTTATTCTGAAAAACTTGATAAACTTAATAAACCTGATAAACATGCTCCTGGTAAGATATGTGTTTAGATTTTAATAATTTGCAGCTTACTAAAACTATACAGGCAAACCTGTAGTGTTTTAAAACAGTACCCTAGAAACATACTTGTACTGTATACTTATATTCTAGAGATGCACTTGTAGTCCTGTGAAATAATAATTTGATATATTAATGCTACTGCAGAGATGTACTTGTAGTGCTATAAAATAATACTATAGAGACATACCTGTAGTGCAATAAAATAATTCTGTAGAGACTTACTTGTGCTATATACTAATATTGTAGAGATGTATATTAACACTGTTGAGATATACTTGTTGTCACATACATATTTGTAGTGCTACAAAATGATGCTATACAGAACACCGAGAGAGGGAGGAATGTGGTTTAACATCCACTCAACACAAACTAGGTTATTTCAGGACTGATACATGGTTCAATTTTTATTTCAATAATTCGCTTGTGCATATGAGTCTTTAGCAATGGGAGGAAACCAAAGGACCTGGAGAAGACCCAGGAGGTTGGAAAGGTGACCAAACTGGGGAATATAAGCCAAGACAGTTCAGGACTCAATGGCAGACCTCATGATACGTGGCCATCCAACACCCCTGTATACAGAACAGAGTTAATCTGAAAATACTTTATGATCCTTCTGTTGTGAAGATAATTAAATGAATTGTTAGCTAAATAAAACAAAATATATCATATATGTTTAATCTTTTAATCATATCACATACAGACATGCTTGTTGTCAGTATACTAGTACTGTAGACACATATACATGTACTTGTAAACCTATAAAATAATATTGTAGAGACATACATGTGATGCTACATACTAACACATAGAGACATAACTTGTAGTGCTATATATTGATACATAGAGACACAAGTTTGTATTGACATGGACCGTATGTATACGGTCCATGGTATTGATATAGCCTATAAAATGATACTATACATAAGGTGCCTGTAGTGATATACAAACACATGGATGAGACATACATGTAATTCAAAATACTAACAAAGAGATATATATATATTTGTAGTGCATATATTGTATACTAATACCTAGTGACTCGGTCAGACTTTTAAACTTTGTATTTAGATTTGTTTTATTTTTTGAAGGTGTTGTTGTAACATCTTTTCTACAGAAATCAGGGGTTTAATATAGGCTAGGCTGTTCCCCAATCCCTATTCAGATACAAATCTGAATAAAGTACTGCTTATAAAAAAAAAAAAATAAATCAAATTTCTGATAAAATATATGTGTACTGTGACAAAAGTTTAACCACTCGTTATGTATCAATATTTGTTTTAAATGTAAAATATATAAACTATTGTTTATACTACCAGTAACACCAGTTGGTTTTAAATGTAAAATATATAAACTATTCCTTATAGTACCAATAACACCAGTTGGTTTCAAAGAAGAACATGGTTATATAACAGGTGACAAAGGGAATCGTATATATTCCGAAAAACTTGATCAATCATCCCCATCATCAGGTATTGATGTACATCATATATATTTTAAAGACTATTAAAAGATTTGAAAATAAAGCAGTTATGTGTAAAAAGTAAATAAACCTCAAAACAAAGCTGATTTTCGTGAAAGTCAACCTGACTTATAAATTCCAAGTATGGCCTGAAAGATTAAATATCTTTACTGTAAGGATATGTTTGGATGGTAAATATTAATGTTATATTCCTTAAAATCAATTAAGGAAAATATCATAGTTGTCTTTTTATTATAAAAACAGCTCAGCCAGTCACAGAAACTATTGGTAAAGTTGAAACAAGTCATGTGCATGCCAGTCCACCAAAATCTAAAAATAATGAAACTAAACCAGGTAATTAATCTTGGTTTTTTCCCCAGTAGTGAATAAGAGAAGAGAAGTCAGTCATGTTAAACACTATAATGTTGATCAAAGAAAAGTCAAATTTTCTTCTGAATATTATCAATTGAATGATTTTTGAGTCTTGTTCACCTGTAAACTTTCACTGGTACATCTTTACCAGAGCTTATCATCAATATTTATGGCGGTTGAATTCATTGTCTGTTAAACATGAATAGTGTGTGGTTTATTTCTTCTGTTTGACCTTTTTAAAATATAGCTATTGTGGAAGAATCATTTGGTAAATCAGAATCTTCGACTTTAGAAGCCTGTTCATCTAACAGAAAACCAGGTTTGTAGTCGTCTAAATTACCAACCGTATAAGCGTAGTTTCTCCTACAGACAATGTGGGGAGCCCACCCCCCACATAATTCCAAGTTCCCAAGAGAATCAAAAGCTTATAGAAAGAGCCGGAAATATTTCATTCACATACAGACCAATTTCAAATGTTTGGTAGATCAATATTTTCATATGTATATGTTTTAAAGTACATGTAGATGATATTAAAGATATCACTGAAGAAAGGTATGCCTGTGTACCTAAAATTAGTGTTTTGGAAATGATATTTAAAGATAAACCTGAAATGTGAAACTGTTTTCTATTTAACTCATGATTATGAGCCTTATTATATATAAGTAATTAAACAAGTTTATTTCACAGTAAAACCATCTAAAGTAACACCCCAAAAAGATCATCCTACAGGAGATAAAGGAAACAGAATTTATTCTGAAAAACTTGATAAACTTAATAAACCTGATAAACATGGTCCTGGTAAGCCATATATCTGTAGCGCCTACTAATAATATAATAAGAAACATAGACCTCAAGAGGTTTATTGTCTATAAATACTCTTGTTTAGTTTGTTGCTTGGGATATATTTTTGTGAGATTTATTCAATTAGATTAGCAAGCAAATTAATTCAACTTGCTTCTGGTAGAATGCTTTTCTTACTTATACCGGTACTATATTCTAATTCATTTCTTGTACTAAGGTTCTAAATATATTCTCCAATATATATAACTGAAAAAATGTCTTTTCTTCATTGAAAAATCTTCTTTTATTTTCTTCATTTTAAATAAAGATTTGATTAACACCTCATCTTTTATTCATCTTAAAGGTTCTGCTACTTTTATTAATTTGCAAGAAACATTTCTCTTGATCTAAAAGAGCCTTCTTTTCTTTTCTTTATCTGCAAGAAAACTTTCCTTGATCTGCAAGATAACTTTCCTTGATCTGCAAGATAACTTTCCTTGATCTGAAAGGTTGTTCTTCTCATTTCTTGATCTGAAAGGTTCTTCTTCTTTGCTTCATCTGAAGAACGCTTTTCCATTTCTTAATCTATAGTGCTGTCATCCTTTCATAGGAATCATTTCTTTTCTTTCATGAAAGCCACAGTGCCGCAGTAAGTAAGATGTTGGCTCACAAACCTTGAGGTCCTGTGTTTGATCCATGTATTGCTCTAGAAAGGTCATCAAGATTTTCCAGCATGTTCCCCCATGTTAGTGGTGCAGGACAGATAGTCAGGTGGAACGAAAAGAAAAGAGGCCCAGTGTACACATTGTCGTGCATGTAAAAGACCCCTTGGCAGATGTAATTCAATTGCGCCATGGTCCAGGCCATATTTTTCTCATCGTCATAGCAAACTGTATTGCGTAAACCTGTGTTCATTTGTCCAATCACATTAGAACATTAAACACCATATCATTTGATATCTTATCTTCATCAGAAAGGTTTTTCCTCTTTTCTTCATCTGCATAACCGGTTGTCTTGTCTTCATCAAAAATATGCTTTCATTCTTCTTTTCTGTATCATAATGTGAATGTATTTTGCATGGCAACTGCTTGTTTCTTTCATCTTATAGAAAATATCTGAAAGAACTATTATTCTTTTTCATCTGAAAATTTAAAAGATATATATATGCTTTCCTCTATACCTGAAAAAGATCTAGTGTATCGTTCTAAGTATCTATGTTTATTATTTGTACACGTGATATATTTCTGTATATTTCTAATAACATGTAAATTAAAGCTATTGTTTACAAAACTAATAACTAATATAGCCTAAAATATATGAACGTTTGTTTATACTACCAGTAACACCAGTTGGTTTTAAATGTAAATCATATAAACTGTTGTTTATAGAATCAATAACACCAGTTGGTTTCAAATATAAAATATATAAACTATTGTTTATACTATCAATAACACCAGATAGTTTAAATGTAAAATATATAAGCTTAAAAACAACTGTTTATAGCACAAGTAACACCTGTTGGTTTTAATTTAAAATATTTAAACTATTGTTTATAGAATCAGTAACACCAGTTGGTTTTAAATGTAAAATATATAAACTATTCCTTATAGTACCAATAACACCAGTTGGTTTTAAAGAAGAACATGGTTATATAACAGGTGATAAAGGAAACCGTATATATTCCGAAAAACTTGATCATCTTCATTCTTCAGGTATACATACAAGCCAAACATGAAGTTAAAATTTATATTAAAAAATAGAATTAAATGTACATATTTTTCAGAATGAGTTAATTGTTATTAAGTAAAGATGGATTTTATTTAAGGTTGCGTAATAAAATGTAAAAAAAAATCCTCAGGTTAACCAGATTTTAAGTTAGAATTTAATTGAATTGTCATTGTCTTATGAAATAGTTTTGTATTTAAGTATATAAATTATGTATGTAGTACCTGTGACAGAAACTTTTGGTAAAGATGAAACAAGTCAAGTTCATGCCAGTCCACCAAACTCTAAAAATAATGATACAACAAAACCAGGTACTTGTCTGACAAGATTCATAGATTTTTTTTTCTATCTAACTTCTAAAACTATTGTCAGCAGTCAACTATCAGAAAAACAAGATTGTCATGTTAAATAAGGCTAAAATTGTTTGGGTTTTTCTATATGCCTATAATTTCATGTGGACACATAATGTTGTCGCGTCTGGACGTCCATCCGGTCACAATTATTATTTGATTTTGACAAAACTTGAAATATGGGTTTTTTTCCCCAAAATCTTGGCTCCTTTTGATATTGGTATATATTGGACGATAACGTCATGCATTGTACGAAAAATCACGTTTTTAGCTTGTGGACCCTCTAGAGATTACAATTTTCATCTGATTTTGATGAAACTTGAAAAAGCATGTTTATAACCCAAAGATCTAGGTTCCTTTCAATATTTGCGTATATTGGATCATAACTTTCTGAATTATGGCCCTTGATTATACAAAAAATCCTGTTTTTAGCTTGTTGTTCCTCTTGAGGTCACAATTATTATCTGATTTAAAAGAATATTTGAGATCAAATTTCTTGAAAATCAGTCCCAAATTTGCCAGACAACATGGCCGCCTTGTTTGCATCTGGTGTATCAAGGTTTGGACACTCTAGCGGTCACAATTTTGTTCCGATTTTGATGAAACTTGAAACATATGTTCATAACCTAATTAATCAAAACAAGAACTTAAAATGATCTGTAGTTTTTCAGAAAATGGTCTGCATTTGATAAATATCCGATATGTGCATATCAGATCGTAACTTTCATCAATTATGGCCCTTGATTGTATGAAAAATCACATTTAAAAAAAGGTGTGTGAATATATCTCTGTTACACACTAAGATCTTGGGTCCTGTATGTAACGTCCTCGATTATAGCCCCTGATTGTTCGGAAAATCGCATTTTTAGCTTATGGATTCCCTAGAGGTCAAAAATTTTTTATGATTTTAGAAACAGTTAAAATATATCACCATTCCGCCATAATGAAGGTTAATGAAACTGCCGAACAAAATAGACGCTCTTTGTATGCAAATTGTGTAGAAGTATGTAATATGAAGGTTGTGGATCTTGTAGAGGTCACAATTTTTATCCGATTTTGATGAAACTTATAATAATCTTTATATCCCAAAGATCTCAGTCCATTTTGATATTTGCGCATTTGAGGCCATATCTTTCTGAATTATTGCCCCAAATTATATAAAAAAATCGCATTTGTTTTAAGCTCGTTCTCTATCAATCTCTTGCAAAATGTGGATGTATCTTGCCTGATTCTTATTAGGATATGGTTTGTTTCTACTTTAATATGGAATAGTCTGAATAATTTTACAGTGTAACTCTGTATTCATTTTTCTGAATTTATACACCTATGTTTTTATTATATTTATTAGAGTCACATTTTTATTACACAATATATTATGTTGCATGGTACTGCTTATCAATTTGTAGCTATTGTTCAAGAATCATTTGGTAAATCAGAATCTACCACTTTAGAAGCAGGGTCATCTAATAGAAAACCAGGTACATTATACATTAATACAGCAGATACATATATTTTTCTGGAGTTGTGATCAGAAAGGTCAGAACCCGTATAATCATTGCCTATTTTAGATCACCATCTGCAATTGGGTTAGCAAGTCTAAAATTTGCAAGAATCAGATAATAAAAACATGGATGATTTATTAAGAAAAAGGATCTGTAATTAATCAAAACAAGAATTTAAAATGATCTGTATTTTTTTAGAAAATGGTATTCATTTGATAAATATTTGATCTGTAGTTGTTTAGAACCTGATCACTAATTTGTAAGAAAAGATATTTAGGAGAGACATTTGAACAAAGTCTGGGAGTGCTTGTTTGTAGTTCAATGAACTGCCTTTGAAAAATGTCAGCACGGTATTTGCAGATTATCTACTGTTCATTATCAGTATAAAAAATGTTAAAGAAAACTAATAAAAAGATTACAATGCATGGTGTTTGTAGGTAATGGTGAAAGTATTATGGATAAAGCATACTCTTTTAAGAATAAAAATAGATGGTGTATTTCACATCAAAGCAAAATGATTGCCTCTAGCCGTAATTTTTGCTTCCTGTTTGAAAGAGTAGTGTTCAATAATTGCTATGTTGACCTTTTCTAAGTTGTAATGGTCTGTAATAAAGCCTCTAAATCTTAAAGGGGTAGAATTATTATCTACACATATTCACATCAAATCTCAGGAAATGTTTTATTATGGTCTGTCTGACCTTCTTTTTTAAAGAACAAACTGTATAAGATATTGTGAAATGAATAATATATTTGTTATCTTTATTTACGTTAAATTTTGAGTTTTGTCATGTTTGATATTCAGTGAAACCAGCTAAAGTAACGCCTAAAAATGATCATCCGACAGGAGATAAAGGAAACAGAATTTATTCTGAAAAACTTGATAAAGATGTTAAACCTGATAAACATACTCGTGGTAAGCTGTAGATCTGGTATTATCTATACTATTCAAAAAAAGTAGGGGATATTTGATTTTTAAGTGTTATTAAAGTCACCTAATGAAACTGACGAAGAAACAAATGACAAAATGAAATGAAGTTCACATTCATCGATTTATTCCAAATGATCGTTAGACTAAGTAAGGCACAGACTGACCATTATAAGGGTAAAATGATACCCAGGGTAAAACAGCAAAGTTACCACAGCATCACAACAAAGTCAGTAACGGGTAAATCCTCCTCTTGTTTGCCAAACAAGCATTGATCCGACGTGGCATACTCCTAATGAGACGTCTAAGGTCATTTTGGTCCAGATTGTCCCATTCCTGTTGCAACGCAGCAGCAAGTTCTTGGACATTGGCAGGACGTTGTTGACGTTGACGTAACCTCTGTCCAAGCATGTCCCAGACATGCTCGATGGGGGAGAGGTCGGGACTCAGTGCTGGCCAAGGTAATGTGGTGATGTTCTGTTGTTGGAGGTAACCTGTAACGATCCTGGCCCTGTGACATCTTGCGTTGTCATCCTGGAAGATGAAACGGCGGCCATGACGTCGTGCGAACGGCACAACATGGACTGCCAAGATGATGTCCCGGTAGTACTGGCCTGTAACACGCCCTGCAACAACATGTAAAGCCGTTATTCCAGCAACAGTGATATCTCCCCACACCATAACAGAACCACCCCCAAATCGATCATGTCTGATGACGTTAACGTCTTGGAAGCACTCGTTTCGACGACGCCACACCCTCCTACGTCTGTCCAAAAAGTCAACAGTGAACCTTGACTCATCTGAAAACATCACATTGCTCCACCGTCGATTATCCCAGTGTTGACGATCCCTACACCAACGACGTCTTGCCTGAATGTGATGATCTCTCAAAAAAGGGATCACGCGAGGACGTCGGGCGCGAAGCTGACCCCTATGCAGTCGATTCCGAATCGTCTTGCCACTCACTCTCTTGGAAGCGCTCGTTTCGACGACGCCACACCCTTCTACGTCTGTCCAAAAAATCAACAGTGAACCTTGACTCATCTGAAAACATCACATTGCTCCAGCGTCGATTATCCCAGTGTTGACGATCCCTACACCAACGACGTCTTGCCTGAATGTGATGATCTCTCAAAAAAGGGATCACGCGAGGACGTCGGGCGCGAAGCTGACCCCTATGCAGTCGATTCCGAATCGTCTGGCCACTCACTCTCACACCAGTGTCTGTTTGAAGACGAGCGCTGATCTGA
Organism: Patella caerulea; assembly: GCA_036850965.1. Lineage (NCBI taxonomy): Eukaryota > Metazoa > Mollusca > Gastropoda > Patellidae > Patella > Patella caerulea. Next base: position 37,461,486 of record JAZGQO010000001.1, on the reverse strand, counting down.
TTTGCTGTGATGACACGATTTCTCAAGGCCAAGGTACGGATAAATCGATCCTGGGCTTGAGTTGTTGCCCTTGGTCGACCTGAGCGTGGTCTGTCCTGTACAGATTGTGTATCACGGTATCTGGACCATAGCCTGCTTATGACAGACTGAGAAACGTTCATCGTCCGCGCCACAACCGCCTGTGTTGTGCCGATCTGTAGCATGCCAAGGGCACGTAACCTTTCATTTTGGGTAAGCCGACGCATATCAAAATTTGTTTTCTGGTCACTAAAACAATTAAACTGATGTTTCCACCCTGGAATTCAATGCCACAATGACTGTAACATTCAAAGTCAGAGTCGTGCAAATCTGGGGTTGGACCCCCATGATGATCCCAAGCATCACCTGAATTCCATGCGGTAGCTATTGGTGCGTTTGGGCGTCACATGTAACTGGAAATGTTTCTTCTGTTAGGTTCCATAGTGACTTTTTTCGTAGTCATTTGCATATTTTAGTATTATGCCCCCAAAATCAAATATCCCCTACTTTTTTTGAATAGTATATAATGTAGTACAAATATTATTTATATAGCATGGATGTGAGGAATTTAGAGTTCTTGGCTTAAAAATCATTTTGGTGTAATTAAATACTAATCATACAAAAATACCATTACAGAGTTGTTTAGAAAATAGCGTTCTCAGTGTTTACCAATCTAGGGTTCTGTGGAAACATTTTTATGGTCAAGATGGTTCATGAGAAAAATGGGGGCTGTGAGAAAAAGACCACTAAGTAAATTTCAGAAAATGATATCAGAGTCATAATGAATTAATAGAAATGATGATCATCTTGCTATGGGTTAATGTACCAAAATTTGATCACATGATCAGAATAGCTTTAACCATTGTCCTGCGGTTGCCAGATTATTCCAGGATCAGCACGAGCCCTCCTTATACAGCTCCCGGAATATCCCGGGATTACCGATTGTATCTATTTCTGTCCGTTTTAATAGAGTTAACTTTCATGTTTGATAGGTGTCGTTTCACTAAACGAAAGAAGCGCAGTCTGCTATCATTCTTGTTGCTTTGTTTACATTTTTCGCTAATTTTCCGAAGATTTGGGGGACGTATGTATGATGATCAAAAAAAAAAACAACCAAAAAAACAAAACGTGACGTTATGTCACGACTAACTACCTAAGAGGTTTTGGTCGTATTATTTAACGATGAAGATAGTGAACTCTGTGAAAATTTGATCATAGTTGTTGACTCGGCTTTTTACAGTTTCAGTGCTAAAAGTCTGATTTGCAGATTCTGGCAGCAATATCAGTTTTAATAGAGGCACCCATCGTCATGCACATATTCCCAAAATAATTCAGTTGACGACGTCATATAATATGACGTCAACAATTCAGCAGCTTACGGGTTAAAGTTGCCCTAATGCCCCAAATCTGGGTAATCTGACTGAACAGAGTAAAGGCAGTTATTTGGCAGGTTCTTAGAAATTTATAAAATATGATTTAAAAGGTTTAAACATTTATTGAATACTTGAAAGTTAAAGATATTTTTTGCAGAAGAAAATTGATTTGCGTAGTTAAGGATTTACAAGAATACCAAATGTCATAGGACAATATCTTTTGCTAGATAATAAATAGTAATTCCAATATATGGTTTAGCTTTTACTTTGTAACTAATATTTATATCTTTTGCATAAATTATATTCTTTCTGTAGTGATATATTTCATTAAAGTCCATCTCTTTAGGTATTCTATACTCAAGTGCACTCTTTAATTAAAGGGGGGTTGGATGGCCAAATGGATTGAATCCCCTGTTGTATGTGACAAGGGATAGGGTCACCTGTCCAACCTTTTGGGTTTTCTCAAGGTCCTCCGGTTTCCTCCCACTGCTAAAGACCCCTACGTGCAAGCGAGTTATTGAACTAAGATTAAACCATATGTTAGTCCAGAAGTGGCCTAGTTTGTGTCGAGTGGATGTTAAATGTCATTTCTGTCTCTCCCTTTAATTAAAGAATGCAATATTAACATTAATACTAATACTACCAGTTGTTTTAATATGGCACCTCCATAGTGATATTTTCAGTAAATTGGTCAAATTGACAATGAACCATTTTCAACCCTTTACAACTGATAATTGCTGTCCCTGTTTAGCTATTAATGTCATAAACACAGTCTTTAATATTTTTTATACTTAGCTGACTTCATTATCTGTCCATTGTTGAATGTAGAAATATGTGTATTTATTAATACTGAATAACATGTTAATACGTTATATTATTAATACATTATATTTTTAATTATGGTATTCACATTTGTATCTTACTGAATAACATGTTCTCATGAATAATATTGAAGCATGTTTAATTATATATTTATGATACTAATATTTAACATCAAGAAATGTATCTTACCGAATGATATGGTTAAGTCAATTGTATATATGCATAGAGAAAACTGTATACATGAGTAGAGTGGCCTGTCTAACTGGGTTTTCTCCAGATATTCTGGTCCTTCTAAAGTCCCATGCCAGCAAGAATCTGCTACTACCTGATGTTTTGTATCTTACTGAATAACATGTTCTCATGAATAATATTGAAGCATGTTTAATTATATATTTATGATACTAATATTTAACATCAAGAAATGTATCTTACCGAATGATATGGTTAAGTCAATTGTATATATGCATAGAGAAAACTGTATACATGAGTAGAGTGGCCTGTCTAACTGGGTTTTCTCCAGATATTCTGGTCCTTCTAAAGTCCCATGCCAGCAAGAATCTGCTACTACCTGATGTTTTAACGTCCGCTTCCACAGAAGTGATGTCGCAGACAAGACATAGGAGAGCCGAGGCTTCTTCCTGTTTTTAGAATATGATTTTGCAATATTTCCATTTGCGGCCTTGAGCCATGGAGTAGGTTTAGTGCGAAGTTCTTCCCTTTATTTAATAAAAAACATATTGTTTGGTAGTTGATCTGTAGAGACAGCATTTATGCAGACATATATGCATCTCGTCTCTGGATTGGTAGAAGTCATCTTTTGGGGTTTAGTGTTTAGGTGCCAGGCCTGTCTTATCGTGGCCTCCACTTACTCCACTTATCCCACTTTTTAGGTTTGGTGTCTTTGTAGTGGGTTAGAGTTTAGATGCCGAGCCCGTCTTATTGTGACCCTCCCTTACTCCACTATCCTGCTACTTTGGTGTACATCCCCTATGTAGTTTAGTGTTTAGATGCTGAGCTCATCTTATCGTAGCCCCCTCTTACTTCACTATTCTACTTAATCCAATGGTGTTCATTAAATCGTGAATTAGTTCGAAGATTTGCAGCTTCAGATCGGGTCTTGGAAAGAGTAGGTTCTTAGTGTTGAGCGGTATGTTGTTGGTCTCCATCATCTCCACTAGTTCCGTTCTCTCTTCCTTGTATACCTCGCAGTCTACCAGGACATGGTTGGTTGTACTACATTCTTCTCCGCACTCACAGACGATGACTTGGTGTTTGTAGTCTCGCAGCCGCTCTTTCACCCTTAGTTTCGATATAAGTTTGCATATATCTCTTCTGAGGTGATTGATAGCTGTCTTCGTGTAGATCTTGTCATCCAGCCGGAATCTGGAGTTCAACAAGCTTTAATTCCCAGAGTGAATTGACATGTCTTTTTACCATACTGTAGATTTCCGTGGTGCTGTATTCTATGGTGCGGAATGGTGCTGTTTCTTTAGAACCTATGTTGGCGAGTTGATCTGCCTCTTCGTTTCCTCTAAAGTTCACATGTGATGGAAACCACACGAGCTCTAATTTGCTTCCTTCTCTAGGACCCTCTGGTACAGCTGTCTGATTTCCAGAATGACTTCTGGTCTTGAGTCCGATTTGTCATTTTGGATTGAAATCAGACTACTCAGAGAGTCGCTTGGGATGACAAACTTACTAGTCTTTTGATAAGAGATCCATGATATAGCATCACGGATGGCCACAATCTCTGTTATTGGGCAGCAAGAATATTACTGAAATAAAGATACTGTATACCATCTTATTTATCGCCTTCACACTATCAACCATGACCATCTGGACTTTGTTTATAACCATTATATTACCATAAGAATGAGTAATCTGCAGTAATCACAACTATAATAATGCTGATCACAGATGTTAAAATCATACTTCATGGCCATAGCAATCACACTGAACATTTATAGCCATTGTCATCTCAGTGACAATCATAATGACAGTCATAATAATGATCTCTATGATCACAGCCATAACAATGGATGATTCATTATATATATTATAAGTAATCATAACAAGGCCACATCATGATCACAATAACCACCATAATGCTAACAACTATAAAAATATCCTCATGATCACAACTGTCCATGGCTATAAACCATCATGACCATAACAGTCCATGGCTATAAACCATCATGACCACAACCATAATCTTCCATCATGATCACAACCATAACAATGATCCAACATGGTGATCAATCAGAATCATAACCACAACAATATTGACCTAATTCATTTCATAAGCTGATTTATTGGGCTATCACTGAAAAACTGAACATTAAATTAATGTATCTAGTTTTGACAATTTTGATCAAGATGATAATTAATTTGATTGTATGATATATTGACAGCAAACTTATTCATATCTAATTAATTTATGGTTCCAGTGCCAGTGGCTCCGGCTGGTATAACAGAAGAACATGGCCATAAAACAGGTGATAAAGGAAATCGTATTTATTCCGAAAAACTTGATCAAAGCTCTCCTACTTCAGCAGGTAATTTTTATGCCTTGTTTTTTTAATTTGGTATTTGAAATTTTTAAAAAAAATGTAATCAAATGTAGTACAACCAACCATGTCCTGGTAGACTGCGAGGTATACAAGCACTGTGTGCTATATATTTTTTTTTTGGTGATTTAGTCAAGAACAAAAATGGCTTTCAGTGAGTAATTAAAATATGCTGAATGTATTGTTTACTGGTGGATTGAGTCAGTGTATTGGCCTTAAGTCATCCATTTTCATTAGCTCCACTTCAATTCATTTCCCATGATTTGACCGATGAAGAACAGTATGCTATTGCACCTTGTGAAGTTGATAAGATTTCTGTTTAAAGGTGGTGTTGTAGAAGAAACAGTTGGTAAAGTTGAAACTTTATCAGTTCATTCAGTTCCACCCTCTTCAGCAACCACAACAGATACACTTCCTGGTATGTATATTCCTTTTAGAGATTCAAATTGAATAATATTGAAGTTTACAAGGAATAAAATACCTCTAATGATCATCAGAGACTTTAATCTGGCAAGGGTTGAATTGATCCAAGGTTTGCAAGGAAATATGAGGTATAATAGGTAGATGAGCGTATACTATACCTGCTAGCAGTTAAAAATGATGGTCAGCATGATACAAGTCTCTTAGTATTAATATATTTGTTCAATTGAACAACAAAATGTCTATGAACCAGGGATTTCACTTCAAAATTTTCACTGTCAGTCATTTTTGTCAGCTTTGTTCCAGAAAATTCTTATCACACAAGAACAATACGTGGGTCTTCAAAAATAGTATGATGACTAACAATTGACCTCTTCAAGATTGTTCTACTTCCAGACATTCATTATTAATTATCAACACAACATTCCCTATAACACCAATCATGAGTTAATGTGGCTTCTATACGTGTCTATTGTTTTGTATATGCTGTAGAATTTTATTGTTACAAAGCAGAGGTCAATTGTAGCCATGTTTGAAAATAGGGTTTTGAAAAATATGCTATTTTTCTGGTGTGAAAAATGGCTGATGGAGCAGATCTAGTTTCAGTCATTTTCTGTAACCCTCAGTCTTGACCGGCATATACGTCTGACATGGAACCCATGATATGAACATATTTTCATGAAATATGTTTTTGAAAAGTAATGTCACTTTCCTCCAGATAAGAAATAATGTTGATATTTTCGCAAATAATTTGGGATGACAGTCAAATATTAACATAAGTTTGATGGCAATCATACCCTCTGACATTTAAAAAGCTGCTTAGAAACGTCTGGTCATTTTGGGATCAAAGATACTTGCGTATAATAAAGATGTATATAGAGAGAGTTTGGGAATGTTTTTGCTGGGTGATACATGGTCCCATATTTCATAAATATTAACTTGAATGTTTTAGCACCTGTTGTGGAAGAATCATTCGGTAAAACAGAATCATCAGTAGTAGAAGCTGGTCCACCTAGTTCCAATCAAAAACCAGGTAAAATTTTCAGCTTACTTTAGTTGCCAAACTAGCAGTATTTAGTTTGAATCGATTGGTTGCCAGTGAACACAACATGTTCAATAAAAACCAACAAATTTTGTATATTACATGCATTACAGACTACATAAACTTATTTTGTAACAATTTTTCACAGTGAAACCGGCTAAGGTAACGCCTAAAGAACATCACCCTACAGGAGATAAAGGAAACAGAATTTATTCTGAAAAACTTGATAAACTTAATAAACCTGATAAACATGCTCCTGGTAAGATATGTGTTTAGTGTTACTGTAATAATATTCTAATGCAATACTAATCCTTTTATATAGAGTAGCATTGAGCATGTGTATATGGTGAGGAGTATTGAATCAATCTATAGTCTGTTATGCTTTAGTTGTATATTTCTTCATGTACATGTTGTATACACTGGTTGCTTTATGATGCTGTTAATTTGTTGTTTTTTTTTATTTCTAGTTTAAGTTTCATTCTGGTTTTAATTAGGTGCAATGATTGATAAGAAATTTATTTCTCTTGTTGCCAAAGCCTAGTTGGAGTAGCACTAGTCAGAGCTAGGAAGAATTATTATTTCACTTGTAAATACTTATCTTGCAAAATTAAGTGATCGAAATGAAGTTCATTACGTTACTTGTTACGTTGAGTTATTCAGTTACCGTAAAGAATGATCTCTTGACAATAATTTAATCATTTTCTTTTTTGAATAGAAATTATTTGTTCATGAAGCATTAGCTTTCAGTTCCTTTGCATACAGTACATGCATCCATTTGCCTGTGGGCATATTTGCAACCCACTTTGTTTTTGGTTTCTATTTATATTTTACCATTAAATAGATTCTATTAAAAGCATGGTACATTTACAATAGCTTGGATAAGTGTAGAAAGAAAGAGCAGTACTTGCATTAGTTCAACTCTGAACGTCGGTCTCATTACACTCACCGTGAACGTTCAGAAACGGTCCCATTCAATCAATGTCAAAAGAAAATTGGCGCCCCAATCAATTTTACTGTGTAACTTTTCACTGTTAAACGATGGGGTGTCAATCCGTGTGGACGCATGAAAAAATAAGACCTCGCTACTAGAGTCAGTAAGAGCGACACAACACGCTGTTAAAATTACGTCCCCTTCTATCAAATTACAATTTCACAGCCATGACACTCTAACTGTAGGTCAACTTCCACATTCAGGAATGTCGGTCATACAAGAAGAAACAAAATGTACAGGCTTTACATTGTACAGGCTTTTACCCGGATTGACACCCTGTCATTTAGCAGTGAAAAGTTGTCCAGTAAAATTGACTGGTCTCCAATTTTTTTCGACACTGATTCAATGGGACAGTCCTTGGACTATACTTGCATTAGAGTTATAATTTTAAAGTAAAAAAATATGTTTTATATTCCCACATTTAATATTGACATTGTTGTCACCTGCGTGAACCACTTGCAGAGTTATATACACATTTAAATTAAGACTAAAAACAATAAACCCTTTGAATGCGTTATTCTTGAATTATCGATTGAAAATCACTTTTATTGTCCCATTAGAATTTAAGTTTGTAAGATTTTGTGAATGCTCTAGACAACAGAATTGTCAAACAAACATGGTAAAATTCAGAGTGAATGCTATCAAATTGTTTAACGATTTGATTTGCTGATTATTAAGGCTTTGTAAGAATATCGATGTTGATATAGCTACAAAAGGGAAAAAACAGTTTGGCATCTGGTCTTTATTTATGCCAGGTTTCATATGGACATTCATGTAATGAATTAAAGTTATATTCACTGTCTAATTTTATGTTTTTCGGTGTGTTACTAACACTTAAACTTAGCTGCTCGACAACTTTTATGCTTTCTATAGTTTGTATCTATCAATAATTTTCTTGTTTTCCACTACTACACTGATTTGCTCCTTTAATTTGTCGAATACCTGTGCTGATTCTAAAAGGAGTTTTATTTCTATACTAGAAACATCTATATCTTGAAAATAGATTGACTGAAAATTAAAATGAGTTCAAATAAAAAATTGGAAGAAACTGCGATTGCATAGTTACACTTCCTTTATGAAAATTTTCTTTGAACTAGACCTTTTCAACTGAAAATAATCGTTTAATGACTACACTATGTGGATTGGATATACTAAGAACATCTGTAGCTTAAATCATCATTGAAAATGTAGTCTTTACAAATCAAAACATCAAACCTCATTTTGTCCCCAAATCAAAGAGTTTTTATCATTTTAAGATAGTGACAATATTGTATTTTATAATCCATGTGGCAGGGACAGTAGATGCTTATAATGTGTAGAGTATAATTACAATAGATTATTTTGAAGTAAGGCCTGGATGTTTGTCTTGTATCATTATGTATATATTAAAGTGGCTGTAAGTAAAATAAACAAGAAGTCAGATCACATAGTGGGAGATAAAGGAAACAGATATTACACTGAGGAATTGGATAATCTTAAACCAGGTAAGAAAATATTTTCATTTATTTATTTGAAGAAGGAAGTAATTTAGATCCAAAGCAAAAAAAATATAACATTTATTTATTTGAAGAAGGAAGTAAATGAGATCCAAAGCAAATAAACAGTTATTCTCTTGAATTTCTTTCTTTTAGTTTACTTCTTGTCTTAAATTACGTTGCATGGCTTCTGCAAGAAAAAGGAATACTTTTTTCCCTCAGAGATGCCTTGTCACTATATAAATGACAAACTGATCCCGCAGTGAATATTGGCTTGGCAGCTACAATCACTTTTAAGCATGACATTGACAAGATTTAATGAGTTTGCCATATTAACTTTTTTACTCCGACAAATTAAATTCTCAAACATTTTTTTGAAGTATAAGAAAAATAATTAAAGACGACTGAAGTACTTGTAGTTAAAAAATATTTCCTATTCAGTGTAAATGGGTATTAAAATGAGTAAAATGCATCATTTTGCCCGAAGCAGTTAGGTGTTATGTAAACAATGCACGAGCCGTTGGGCCAATGACTGATGCCACGTGAAGTCAATGCACGTGTTGTAGACAGTCATCTGTGACAAAGATAATTTATAAGTAATTCTCTGTGAAACAGATTGTATAAATGTATCTAAAGACATATAAGTGTATCATAGTGCAAGATTTATCTCAAATTATCACAGATATCAGTTAGATTATTAGTTTACACAAACCCTGATTGCTTGATGATGTCTTCAAATGTATAGACATCGGATGGTGGAGAATGATCGCCATTTATGATTTAATTTTAAAATGGAGAAGTGAGACTGAATAAAATTTTCAATATATTCATTTTTCGTTATCTACATTTGAACTATTATATCAAGAACGGCCAGCTCTTTATCAAAATCTTCCATAATGCATCTTTAATTCAGCAGAATATGAAAGTCGTGCCTGAGAAACTATGTATCTAAATGTTATACTAACATTGATTGTTATTATTTTTCTTTTGCTTTGTATTTTCTATTTTCTAACAATCCTTGAAACAGAAAAAAAGAAACAAGATGTGCATATTATACAAAGTATCACATGTAAAAATTAATATAGCTAAGTCTTATAAAATCATTCATCGATTTTCCAAATAACTTTCTGTTTACATTTTAAAATTCCTTTATTTTTATGGATCACGTGTCTGCTATTTCAGTTGTAACAGAATCTTTTGCAAAAACAGAATCGGTTGTAGCTCATGCTGCTCCACCTACAAATACTAAACCAGAAATTAAAGTTAAACCAAAGAAAACTCATGAAGTCCAAGCACCAAAACCCAAACCAGTAACCCCACACTTCACATCTGGTACAGCACATATAACAGGAGATAAAGGAAACAGAATATATTCTGAGAAACTCGACAAATCTCAGCCAACTGATCCTTTAAGGAGTAAGATTAATTAAATGCATGTTTATCTAGAGGTCCATTGTTTCTAAAATGTCTTCTTAGTCTTACTAAATACATGCAAGGGGTCTAATAAATGCTGTATTAAAGAAAGCTCCAGCCATTACCAACTGTTTATATTATAAACATTATATAATATTTAAATAATTTCAAAAATGTGCCGCCTAAAATAAAAATCGTTCCTACTTTAATTTAGAATGTAAAACTCTGTGATATTATCCGTCAAACTGGATAAACAAGTAGTTTTTCTTGCTATACTATTACTATTCAACATTTTTCTTGTTGTGAAAGCCAAGTATTCACTGTGTAACTATCATTGCTGGTAGCATGAGTATTTTACATAAATAGCGATTAAATGTTACCCTTAAACAACCAGAGTCACCATTTCCATTTCCTAAATAAATCAAAATGATTTGTATTAGATAATAGAAAAGATATGAACAAATGGCAATGGCTGGAGTTAGTCTTTAATAATCTAATTCTTATAAACATTGCTTGTAGAAAATCTTTCTATTTCTTTTATTATACCATTTCTTTTATATTTATTTAATCTTTTATACATGTATTTAAACTGTATACTGCAGTTCTTTATTGGTTAATTAAATTTCTTTTTTAAATACTACTCTTTATTTATCATTTATATACACCTAGATGGAAATGTGGTCGTATATTGTTGGTTGTCCACAATTTCTTGTGAGCACTCCTACAGATTACATTTATATCATATGATTATTTTGAAATTAAAATATATTGTTAACATTAGTGAGCTGTACAAGCCTATTTCATTTCAATAATTTCTGTTAATTTCTTCTGGCCCTTGTTTCACTTTGTTGCATCTTGTGAATACTGTAACAACAAAAGTTATCATCTGATCTGTATATGAATCATTTAGATTCATGAAACAAAGACGCCTATTGAATTTCAGCAATTTACGTTAATTAATTCCACAGTTACCTTTTGTAGAAAATTATAATCTGATCTGTATGAAATTGTCCAGTAAATGGCCCCCATTATCTAAAAAATTTATAAATATGCATCAAGCCGAATTAGCTGCTACTTGCCTGTCAACCAATCTTAAATCTTGTATCCATCGGATTGTGGATGCAGGGTTCCAAATTATTTTTTATCTGTTAGACTGAAACCCATAATAATTTTGACAGATGAATAAAACTCCCAAAGCAAACATATAAAGAACTAAGACTGGAAAATATTTTTACATAAGTATTTGCATTTGATACAGCTTAATTCTATTTCAGACTTTATAATTTGCTATATTTACATTACAATTTACATGTATTACTCTTTAATCAATCTGGTTTCTTCTTTTAGAGAATGCTTTGTCTGGTGGTTACTAGATAGATAGATAGATTTTATTACATAAAACACCCATTTCGGGCAGCATGTAAATAATACATATTATGCATAAAAAACAGACATACATAAAAAGTGAATGTAAAATAATAAAAAGACCGTATGAAAAACATAAAAAGATGAGATGTACATTTACATGTATATAGCTTGAACTTAAAGTAAAGAGCTCAACGAATTGTTGATTATTATTATTATATTTTTTGTTTATATAGAAGTGGGTGCCACATCCCTTATTTTAAAAGCATGTTGCACAAAGCTACTACTTGGTGTTTAACGTCTGCTTCCACATAAGTGATATCGCACCCACTTTTTATACACCCACAGTTTCATATGGGTGTATATTGTCGTCGCCCCTGTCCATCCGTCTTGGTTCCTTTCAATATTTGCATATATCGCATCATAACTTCCTGATTGTCCAAAAAATCACGTTTTTTATCTGATTAAAAAAAAAAAATTTCAAACATGTCACCGTTACACTCTAACGATGGTTGAGTTTGAATAGTCTAAGGTAGTGGACCCTCTAGAAGTGACAATTTTTATCTAATCTTGATGGAACTTAAAATTTATGTTTATATCCAAAAGATCTGGGTTCCTTTTGATATTCTTGTAACTTCCTGGATTATTTATATTTTTAGCTTGTTCTCTGTCTATCTCTTCAAAATGTGGACATATCTTGTTGCATGGCAACCGCTGGTTCAGATTTCAAAGCACAATTCATCGTACATGTATATCCAGAATTATGTCTGTATAAATTATAAAGAATAAAGGGATTTCGGTACAAAATTGCTTTTAATTAACTCAATTACATGAACGAAAAAAAAAACCTTACCTTTTATATACTGCTGAATAATTTCTTTAATCTGTTGAAAGCCATTAGAAAACGTTCCTTCTTCAAACATTTTTCTTTTCTGTGGGACAAAATAGAAATTTAAATTGGTTCAATCATGAATCGTGTATACGAGTTTCAAGCACAATTATCCTTGTGCAAGTTGCGGTTAGAAAAAGGGGATTTTCCTTTGCTGAGGGAATTACTTGTCTGAAGCTTATCCTTTGAAAATTAAGATGAAAAACAGAATGAAAATGTCAGAACCTAAAAAATGTGACAGGCTAGTAATAGCTCAGATTCTCTTGATAATTTTATCACTTAGTTCTATTAGTACAATTTAGCATGTCATATATTTTCTCTTTCAAATCATCTTTAATAAGGTTAGGAAGTCTCATTCTGTACAGGAAAATAAAAAAAAAAAATAGGCAATTTGGTTCTATAGAGAGAGAGAAATGTGGTTTAACGTCCACTCAACAAATTTTGGGACTAACATATGGTTTACTTTTATTTCAATAATTTGCTTCCGCGTAGAGGACCCGGAGAAAACCCACAAGATTGGACAGATGACCCTACTCCTTGCCACGCACAACCTGGGATTTGAAACCACGGCAGTTGACTCAATGACAGGCTTTATGATACAACACGCAAATGCTAACCATTCAGCCCTCTACCCCCCTTATTTGATTATGTAGTAAATAAAGTAAAACATTGCAGTGATGTATATTTCCATATTTTTTTGTTGTAAAGCATGTCCACTCTATAGATCTCCCATACTCCTCACAGTGTTTCGTTTGATTAGAAAGCATATTTCAGTTCCAAATTATGACTGGTGAATAATCAAATTAACAATCAATGCCAAACTGTGTAACAATATCATACGGGTTTAAACAGAGCTCCACATTGTTTACAGAATCTTACATCTTGACGCATGAAAATATTTACGCACTATTAACTAATGTATAGCAGAATAATGCAGAAAAACTAATTGTGTGACAAATGAGGATACAATATAAACAATACTATTTGGAGACGAACTTTCATCGTTTTTAATACCTTAAATCACTGTCCAAAGTTTTAGGGAAGACCCCAGATTAAATTAAGGGTTGTTGCACTTGGAATAAATTTGATTGAACAGAAAGAATAGACACACTAGCCCTCAAAAGTTCAAGTATCATAAGTCAATCCAGCAAGGCCAGAGAGGGATTTTTCAGGCCATTGCTTCAGGAATTTGTCGATCACCACACTTGTGTTTTTGTGTGGAATTTCCTTGTGCCATTCTTGCTTCTGGTACAGGTACACTGAAAATAGGTGTTAAATAATAAAAGTTGAGTTTGTATTTTGATAATTTGCCAATGTTCATTTAGTCACGACACTTTCAATGTGGCATTACTGTAAATATCAGAGTAATGATTAATGACAAACTACAATATCAATGGCAGATCTAGAGTCACTGGTTGATACTCATTTATATAATTAATTCATTGTGGGCTGTACCATAAGGCAATTTAAGTCTACAATATAATTTTTATACACCAACATGGTGATGTGGTCATACTTTGCTATCACCTCTGCCCGTTAGTCCATCAGTCTACATTTTTTTTATGTAAATAGTCTACAAGTCTGATCTTTATATATATTTGCATTATTGATACGAATTTACCTATCAAACATCAACTACAATTTATGGCCTTTGTATAACTTAAGTTCAATCTTGTGAACATTATAACAACAAAAGTTATCATCTGATTTGTATGAAATGTATAATTGCATTATTCAAATTAGACAAAAGCAAAGTAAGCTATTGAATATCAACAATTTTCATTTATTATTTCTAGTGTTATGTAGAATCTTGTTAATGTTCCAATTATGAAGGTTATTTTGTTTTCCGTTCGAAATTGATTTGTTGGAAATATTTTTGCATTGCTCAGAGTAGTGAAATTATGAATCCTTTTGAATTTCAGCTATTTTCGATAATGACAACCAAAATCACATCTATTCATGTCTCAAATAAATAATCTCAGTTGCAAAATAAGTGAAGTCTTGTGTCATTACTTAAATTACAGAAAAATGTAATAAATATAGAATCCCATTAGCATGTTTTTGTTTTGCTACTAAAAGGTATGTTGTTTCTCAGATGCAAGAAAGCGATGCAATAAACAATCATATTTTTAAATGTAATTGTGTTTTGAATTTGTAATACTTTTAAAATCCTGTTTGTAGAATTTCAGCTATACAGTCCTTTTAAAACACTGGAAATATGACTAATGTAGTAGATTATACATCTCTCTACTTAAAGCCTAACCTCAAATATTATTTTATATATATATATATATTACAGAACCTGTTAATGAAAAAGATGCAAAGAAAGAAAGTGATCATATTGTAGGAGATAAAGGTAATCCATACCATACAGCAGCATTAGATAATACAGGTCAGAATTCATTCTCTTTCTTTGTACTTCAAGATTACTGAAAATAAAAGTGGGTGGATGTATATATGTATGTTAAAGGGCGTAGGGCTCTATTTTTTTAAACACTGAAATAGACGAAAATGTTTCCAAAAACAGATATTAATGTAATATGAATGTAAGTAAAGTTATTTATTTTCAGTTTGTGAAAAAAATAATGTAATTTCTAATCAGTTATTCTCGGTGAAATATGTGAACAGTTCAAATTGAATGGCAGTTGTTTACACCTGTTTAGTCCATTCTGCACATTTTTATTATTATTTTGTCGTTTATGAATAAGCCTTTACTAATTACTTCCACAATTGTCTTGTAGGATACGTTTTTATTTGTTCATTACAAGATGCCACCTAAAACCATAGAATGCACGACTGATTTTAAAATGTTAATTGTGTCTTAAATATTTGATGTTAGGATCCTATATTTTCACGGCAAGATAACAACATCTGTATTGATTGAAATGGATGAATACTGAATTCTAATTATTGGTTTTGATTTCAAATTTTATGGAAAATATTGAGTTACAGATTTGGCTCCTTTAATCATAAAGCCAAAATTGGACGTATGCATCATATTATATAGTCAGTTTCCATTTTTATAACATGGGTTCCATCCCATTTTTGTATGTAACCTAACATGCCTAGATGACAGGCTTTATGATCCACTCAACCTTTTTTAATATATATATTGGGAGGTTGGATGGCAGAATGGTTATCACATGCGTGCTGTATCATAAGGTCTGTCATTGAGTCACCTGCCATGGTTTTTATTAGCGGTTGTACGTGACAAGGAACAGGGTCACCTGTCCAACCTCGTGGGTTATCTCCAGGTCCTCCCCTTTCCTCTCATTGCTAAAGACTCCTATGTGCCAGCAAATTATTGAAATAAACTTGAACCACCCAAATGTTAGTCCAAAAATGACATAGTGTTTGTCGAGTAGACGTTGAATCACATTTCCCTCTCTCTCTTTATACATGTTACTTACACCATCATCTGTTAGACACCAAATAGATTTTGTTTTCTTTTTATCAGATAAACAAAAATCAGCTGTAGAGAACAAAGATGACAAGTCATCTTCTTCCAATCAGTCATCTTCTAATACTGACCAATCTAAAGCACCGTCTCAGAACTCCAGTGATAAATCAACAAATCAGGTCTCAAACAGTACAGAAACAAAACCTAGATCATCCACAAATGAAGAGAAGAAGAAGGAATCTGATTCAAAATCAGAAACTTCTAGTCTAAATGATAAATTATCTAATGATACAACAGATAAGAAAAGTGAAGAAAGCCGGAAAACCAGAACAAGTTCATCAACATCAGTAGAAAATGTTCCAACCTTAGCAAACAGAGAACCACCACCACTCTTTGATGATGATGATGAAGACAGGTCAGCTTGTTTCTAGTGTGGGCTGTATGTCCCCATCTAAATTTGCTGATCCTCATTTTTCGGACAACCTATAAATTTTCATGGCTTAATATATTGATTGTTTAATTTATATTTAAACATAGATTATTCAAGAGCTGAGTTGCCTCTTCTAGTTTTTTCTGTATGCCTTAAATGCTATATAAACTACTGGTATTACTTAGACGTTTATTAACATGACAAGACCATAGTCAAATATTAATGGCATCGGATAGGTCTGATTTTTAAGTGGATTAAAACGGTTCAGCCATTTAAGGATTTAATATTAAAATAGTGAAGCGAGGCTAAGTTTTGAACAACCAGTAGGGTGGTTACAATCAATCCACACATCTTGTCAAACCTTCAAAGGCTAATATCTTTGCTCAGAATAAAATTTTCAATATATTCATTTTGCATTGTCTACTTTTGAACTATTTAACAAGAACAGCCAGCTTACATAATGTATCTTTATCATGAACTTCCTGCTTGCATTCAATCAGATTAAAAAGAGACCTATCAAAAGGTTTCATTGTTCGTTCCAGGTTGTTCTGGCTGGTTTTCACTGTATTACATATGATCTGCTGTGGATGTCAAATATTGACAAATTTTCAATTCACAAATCATTAAAGTTCCTTTAAGAAATTCATATTTAGCATAACAATAGTTTTGTTTGCAAGGGAATGAAATTTCCTTAAACGACAACCAGAGACTTTAAATCTGTTTAGACAACTTAGTTTATGATATTTTGTTAATCTATTGTTTAAGATTACATGTGTTTATTCTTTCAGTCCATTATTTGGAACAGATACAACGGTAGTGGATACATTCGGAACAGATTTTAAAGAAGATAAAACAAAGAAAGATAAAAAAGAAGTAAAGAAATCTGATAAAACAACGAATAAATTACCAAATAAAAATGACTTGGCTGATGATGACGTAAGTATAAGAAGAATATACAGTAGTTTATAGTTTTAATGGATATATTTTATATATTTTTAATAATCTATTAAACTTTTTGGAGATCAGTTGGCAATATTGAGAATGTGGTAGTGAACAGTATTTTGTATTCATGTAGTATATGATTGCAACTGTTTTTCCACTCACTAGTTACTCTACTCTCACCACAAAAACTATTTGGTATTTTACAGGATAAACAGCCTCCACCCCCTTTATTCGGAGATGATGATGATGAAGATGATTTAAACTGGCTTAGTTAGAACCACCATGACATTGCCTGTACATTTATAACGATATATTTATTCATAACATTTATTCAAAATATACAACTACCTGAAAAAGGAGTTTATCAAATTTAATGAAAAAGGTATTTGTTCATAAAGCAATAAATCAAGTGTTGACTTGAATTAAGGGTTCTGAACAGTTACCCATACAGTGTTTTTTTCTTCCTGGAAGCACTGTAAAAGTATGATCAACGTTTAATGAAATTTAATGAAATTTGAGAGTAAGGGAATAAATCTTGCACTTTTTTCAAGCTTGTTTATGAACTAATATTACAATGTGCTTTATTTACTCACCAAGTACATGTATTATGTTTAGTTCAATGACATTAAATACACACCTGTGTCCTTAATACACACCTGTGTCCTGTCAAATTTAATTAATCAGGAAGAAAATTATCAAACAGCATTGAGGAATGGCTATTTCCTGTAAAGAATGTCCTCCTATGTGTAGGAAAAATCAGGTTGGATGTACATGTATTTCAGATGTCCAAACAATTTTAATGAAATTTTCACCTCTATACGCTTATGTTTTCTTTCTCAAGATTCATGTAGGACAGTAAACCCCATTTCATATCATTTCTTTTCAAGATTCCTCTAATTGTCTGTGATACTTTAATGTAATGAAAAGGAAGGATGACTATAAAAACAAAAGATGGGTTTATTTGAATATTGATATGTTTACAGATAATAGTTTGAATCATGACTTTATTTACAATTCAGGACATAACAACCCTACAGATTATGTTATTCATATACACAACACATGCTGTTCTATTTTATATATACAATCACTTTATAATACAGACTGTGTTATTTATGTACTGGTACAATACAAACAATGTTATTTGTGTACAATACAGACTATTTTATATGTGTCCAATACTGACTACCGGTATGTTATTTTATATAATAGGCATACTCAATAACTAATTGCAAGTAAATAGTGGCTGCGAATATTACTATTACTAGATATTTACTAATGAAATACTGCTTATAAATTATGAATTTCATTACTTTCAAAGTATAATTAAATTCTCAAAATTTTGTAGATTTCGAGAATTAAATTGTAATATTTTATATAATATGTAATATGTACCCATTGCAGGTTAACACTCAGAAACAAAATTAGAATGCTATAAAAACTGTTATGGTTTTATTTGAATTGTGATGTTTGCAGTAATATGATTATATATTATGATAACATAATGACAATGGCCCAGAAAAATCTTAAACTGAATTCCCCTTTGTCAAGTTGATTTATTGAGTATGTATATATAAATATTTGGGAAAAACTGTGGTTCAATTTTCCATTAATAGACTTTTAAAAAACAAGTCAACTATAAGGTACAAGGTAAGCATGAAAACAGACTAGTCTAGATATGTTTATCCTTTCATAAATATCTGGTAACATTTCCTATACGGGAAGACTTTTTGTTGCTTGTATTTGGGAATTCATCCGCTGCACTCTGTATTTTGAATATTGGGTAAAAATTGGGTGGGATCAATTGTACTTGATTTTTTTATATGCAAATGTTCATTTTAATTAGTAGTTCATGTATTATATATCAGTTATATTAATCATAATCATGGTCATATTTTTTTTTAGAAAAATATTGTATTTACTAGATTATATATAACATAAATTTGTACATTTTGAAGAATGTATATAAATTACTTTAACCCATGATGTAAACATAATGTGTACAAAATACACATGTATAATGATTATATTATGTTATATAATGGAATTGTGATAAGTGCTTTATTTTAATAATCGAATAACTGAAAACTCAATAAAACAACAAATATATCATATTATTCATCAGTTTTATTATACGCCCACATTTTCATGTGGACGTATTATGTCGTCGCCCCTGTCCGTCCGGACGTCCGTCCGTCCGTCCACAATTTGTTTGTGGACTCTCTACAGGTCACAATTCTTATCCGATTTTGACGAAACTTGAAATATAGGTTTATCCCCAAAAGATCTCGGCTGCTTTCGATATTGGCATGTATCGGATCAAAACTTCATGGATTATGGCCCCTGATTGTACGAAAAATCACGTTTTTAGCTTGTGGACCCTATAGAGGTCACAATTTTGAACCGATTTTGATGAAACTTGGCATGCATGTTTGTAACCCAAAGATCTTGGTTCCTTTCGATATTTGCGGCTATCGGAATGTAATTTCCTGAATTATGGCCCCTGATTGTCCGAAAAATCACCCTTTTTAGCTTGTGGTCCATCTGGAAGTCACAATTATTATTCGATTTAAAAAACCGTTTGATTATATCACCGTTACATCCTAAGGAAGGTTGAGTTCGAATTTCGGGAAAATCGGACGAAAATTGCCATACAAAATGGCCGCCGTTTGTACGCGAATACTGTTAAAAAATGGTATATCAAGGTTGTGGACCCTGTGGAGGTCACAATTTTGATTCGATTTTGATGAAACTTGAAATTCATGGTTATAACCCAAAGATCTTGCTTCCTTTCGATATTTGCGCATATAGGATCGTAACTTCCTGAATTATGGCCCCTGATTATACGCAAAATCACCTTTTTTTTAGCTTGGAGGTCACAATTATTATTCGATTTAAAAAACCGTTTGATTATATTACCGTCACACCCTAAGGAAGGTTGAGTTCGAATTTCGGGAAAATCGGACGAAAATTGCCATACAAAATGGCCGCCGTTTGTACGCGAATACTGTTAAAAAATGGTATATCAAGGTTGTGGACCCTGTGGAGGTCACAATTTTGATTCGATTTTAATGAAATTTGAAATTCATGGTTATAACCCAAAGATCTTGCTTCCTTTCGATATTTGCGCATATTGGATCGTAACTTCCTGAATTATGGCCCCTGATTATACTCAAAATCGCCTTTTTTTTAGCTTGGAGGTCACAATTATTATCCGATTTAAAAAAAACGTTTGATTATATTACCGTTACACCGTAAGGAAGGTTGAGTTCGAATTTCGGGAAAATCAGACCAAAATTGACAGACAAAATGGTCGCCGTTTGTACGCGAATACTGTTAAAAAAATGGTATATCATGGTTGTGGACCCTGTATATGTCACAATTTTAATTCGATTTTGATGAAACTTGAAATTCATCGCTATAACCCAAAGATCTTGGTTCTTTTCAATATTTGCGCATATCGGATCGTAACTTCCTGAATTATGGCCCCTGGTTATACGCAAAATCCCCCTTTCTTTAGCTTGTGGTCCCTCTGGAGGTCACAATTATTATCCAATTTAAAAAAACGTTTGATTATATCACCGTTACACTGTAAGGAAGGTTGAGTTTGAATTTCGGGAAAATCGGACCAAAATTGACAGACAAAATGGCCGCCGTTTGTACGCGACTACTGTTAAAAAATGGTATATCAGGACTTAAAGATGTAGGAAAAATCACTTTCGGTATTGCTTGTTCTCTGTCCATCTCTCGAAAATGTGGGCGTATCCTGCCTGGCAGTGCCAGCCTATCTTTATTATTTTCCTGACTCTCTATGTATGGAATAACTTAGTAGGCCTTCTGTGATATTTATTTACATTTAGATCTTGGCATCATCCCATTTCCGTTAACTGCTATATGACCAGTGCCATGTTTAGTTCTCTACACCTACACGTAGATGCTGGCAACACCACCCATGCCACACTAATTTGCAAATATTTCAGTGAGAAAAAAAAATAATGATAATATGAATTGCGATTTTAAAACCACATAAATAAGACTTCGACAACATTCTAGTTCTTGTATTCAACTTGATGCCAGGGTCGACAGCAAGGGCTGCACCCCAAAAAGTCTCCCAAAATAAATTTGTACCGTAAATATGACATATCATGTCCGTCAACATCACTGGTTGTTAGAGTTTTTAACGAATGTTTTTATAGCATTGCACTCACCCCTATTTAAATACCTTAAATTCTGCAGTTACCCCATATTCCGAAAAGCATGTTAACGGGCAAGAAGCGACCATTTTTAACGATTTCCCCAATTTATTTTGTATGTCAATGGGGTCACGTGAGAACAAACCCTGTCGATATCCAGTGTTCTATGCCTTCCATTACCGTGTTCCCCCACCCGTTCCGGAAACCCGCGATAGCGGCCACCTGCATAAATTTTGCAAATTTGGTATTTAGCATTGGGGCTACTCATCATACCAACCCTATTGATATTCACCATTCCCCGACGTTGTCTTCCGGAATGGCGGGAATCTTCGTTTGCTGCATCTATACGTGGCGTTTTTCGGATTTTTCATTTCCGCGGTGTACAGTAGATGTCTTATAGTTACCCCATTGTATATTTTCAGGTGGATATGAATTTCGATATCGGCCTGGGTCCTGTTTCACGAAATTTTAACTAAGATAAAATCCAAATTTTAGTAATTTGATTGGATAATATTAGATTGATTTTAGTGTTTAGCCTATCAAAAGAACTGAAATAACTACTAAAACTACTGGTTAGTTGTGTTTATTAGATCACTCAATTAAACTATCAATGTATCTCTACGAATATTTCTTGGTCATTTCCAAATAACGCCGTATTTTGGGGTACAACATACAAAGTAAGAGAGAGAGAGAGAGAGAGAGATGGGGTTTAAGGTCCACTCGACACAAACTAGGTCATTTGGGACTAACATTAGGTTTAATTTTTAATTTTCTATAATTCGCTTGCGCGAAGGGGTCTTTAGCAATGGGAGGAAACTGGAGTACCTGGAATAAATCCACGAGGTTGGGCAGGCGACCCTATCTCCTTGTCACGTACAACCGGGGATCAGACAAAGTAAGCTAACAGGTCATTGCTTTGCCTTTTTTTTGGTGACAAACAACTTTACCTATGAGACTCACGGCAGACATAAAATTGGTGGTCAGATCTGATATGGAGAATATTATCTTGGCAAGAAATGAAAACACCGTTCAACACATTCAAAGAGAAAAGTTTTCAGCTTTCACCGGATAGACATGTCATTGACAGAGACGGATAATATGGCAGCCGGAAATCAATGAAAGAAAGTCTTGGCTACCTACGCCAATAAATGTCCTCAAGAAACAATAGTAATTAGACCTGTCAAAGTAAAGACAAATACACCTACGTCATCATTTAGGTGTCGGTCAGAGAAGGACGTGATGATAAACAGCTGGTTATTATGTTTTACTGTTATGTTGGCATCCTTTGCTCGTCCTATACGACTGTCTCAACGTAGTTACATGGTTTCTTGTACTAATTAGATCCGTTTCTTAACAACAAGTATTATATGAATATGGACAAGGGCTAGAACTACAATCACGAATTCATTTTAAAATGTATGTTCTTTGAAAACATAACCATGTCTATGCGTGAACATACTGACGTTATGTAACAATAAGCAAGGATGTTTTGTTTTCAGTTGAAAATTTGAACATAGCCTCGTATGCATGCCATCCATGCCCATATTTGATTGCCACATTTGACATAATACGAACAGGGTTAGGGACCACTTTTATAGTATAGCACAATAGAACAGCCTAGATAATTCATCAAATACGTGATGCGTTGAATCTGCAGAAGTTAACAGCAATAAGAACGACCCCGTGGGGCTTATATCGGTCTTACAACCAGACATTCTAATTAACGCCTTAATCCTTCTTGGTTTTCTCGTAATAAGACTAAACTTATAAATCAGTAATGAGTATAGGGTTCCCAATAAAGTATAAGAACTCGTGGGCGGGTTAATTTGAGTATTCGAAATACATTCAAGTAATCTCTTATTTATTTGACAAATTTTAAATGGCCCTGGGTGGCAATTAGCCGACTCAATTATGAGTATCAGGTAATACGCTTGTTAAGAATGTATGTAACAGTTTCGAAAGACTACTGTACGTCATAGTCGGACTATAGTTCTAGGATAAACTCTGGATTAGCGGCAAAATTTGACATCAAAGCCTGCCGGCTAAGTGGGAACACCCCCCAATTTGGACCAAATAATATGTTTACATAACGTTACGTCATGGCTCACGATTTTATTATGCCCAATTAACCAGTACATAGAAGAATATTGCAGTAAAACTAATTGCGTGACAAATGAGGCAATCAAATCGAATAAAATGTAAACAACACTGTTGGAAACGGACATACTTTCACCGTTTTTAATACCTTAAATCACTGTCCAAAGTTTTAGGGGAGACCTAGCTACGAGAACGTAGCTAAAAACGTTGAAATAATACTGATGTATTCGAAACACGGAGGGTGGAGAGATAAGGTTTGTTATCTAGGGGAGACCCAGATTAAACGTAGGACTGTCATGTAGTTGTACTCGAGTGAGAGATTTTTGAACGGGAAGAATAGACACACTTCCGTAAAAGTTCGAGTATCAGAAGCCTATCAAGCAATGAATGGCCAGAGAGAGATTTCTCTAGTCATTGCTTCAGGAATATGACTGTACGTTCTTATTTTAGAATTTTTTTATTTACCATGGCAGGACATCACCTTGGTCTGACAGACGAATAGGATACATTGCTACTCTCAGGCATTTTGCCAAACAAACATTGCTGCTCTTCAAGCGCAAAAAATTTGAAAAACCTACAACGAAAAGCGAATACACCATTGGTTATATTTTACTTTTGATATATTGTTTAACATGCCGTGACTGTCTTTGAAATATTGTTTAAGTATTTGTTTCCTCAATCATTAACGCGTGTAGGTTCAACTCAAGCAGAAACAATTATATGTATATGAGGTATATTTATCTTCTAACATTATCATCAAAACAAAATTCATGTTATTTGAATAGGTCGAATTGACCTACAGGCACACTTTCGGCTGCACTGGATTTTATATAGTTTTTAGGCCGGTAAACACTACTGATACGTACTAACTTTCTAAAAACTATAAAAATAGGTTGCCAGGCAACGAAACATACGCCCACACAGCAGCTAAATCGCCCGGGCAGTCAACAAGAGTTGTCGCATATTAAGGAATTATTAGAAAATCATTAGAAATTGTTTGGTTTTTATAATCAAACGTTTTTTTTTTAAATCAGGTAATAATTGTGACCTCCAGAGGGACCACAAGCTAATAAAGGCGATTTTTCGTACAATCAGGGGGCCACAATTCAGGAAGTTACAATCCAATATGCAATGGAACCAAAATCTTTAGTTTATAAACATGTATTTCAAGTTTCTTCAAAATTGAATTAAAATTGTGACCTCTAAAGGGTCCACAACCTTGATATAACACACTTTCACACTATTCGCGTACAAACGGCGGCCATTTTGTCTGTCAATTTTGGTCCGATTTTTCACGAAATTCAACCTCATTCATCATTACCATATAACGGTGATATCATCAAACGGTTTTCAAAATCGGATAATAATTTTGACCTCCAGAGGGTCCACAAGCTAAAAAGGGAGATTTTTCCGACAATCAGGGGTCATAATTCAGGAAGTTACGATCCAATGGGTGCAAATATTGAAATAAACCAAGATCTTTGGATTATAAACATACATGTCAAGTTTCATCAAAATCATATTAAAATGGTGACCTTAACCTTGGGTCCACAACCTTGATATAACATTTTCACACTATTCGCTTACAAACGGCGGCCATTTTGTCCGTCAGTTTTGGTCCGATTTTCACGAAATTCGAACTCAACATTCATTGCAGTGTAACGGTGATATAATCAAACATTTTTTTTTAAAACGGGTAATACTTTTGATTTCCAGAGGGACCACAAGCTAATAAAAGCAATTTTTCGTACAATCAGGGGCCAAAATTCAGGAAGTTACGATCCGATATGCGCAAATATCGAACTCAACCTGCATTACCATGTAACGGTGATATAATCAAACGGTTTTTTTTAAAATCGGATAATAATATTGACCTCCAGAGGGACCACAAGCTAAAATGGGCGATTTTTCGGACAATCAGGGTCCATAATTCAGGAAGTTACGATCCGACGGGCGCAAATATAGAAAGGAACCAAGATCTTTGCATTTCAAGTTTCATCAAAATCGGTTCAAAATTGTGACCTCTACACTGTTCACAAGCTAAAAACGTGATTTTTCGTACAATCAGGGGCCATAACCCATGAAGTTACAATCCGATATATGCCAATATCGAAAGGAGAGATGATAAACCTATGTTTTAAGTTTCATTGAAATCGGATAAAAATTGTGACCTGTAGACTGTTCACAAACAATTGTGGACGGACGGACGAACAGGGGCGACGACAATATACGTCCACATGAAAATGTGGGCGTATAAAAACAAATGACGTTTGTGATGTTGATCAGATTAGATTATTGGGCATCATATAAAAATAAATGTACGTTAGTTCACATATTGATTACTTTGTACAAGAACCAGTAACTCGGTCAATTAAACATCGATTAAACAGAAAAACTCTTAACAGTATCTAGAAGGCTTTCATTTTATACAGAAAAACAGTTTAGCTAGGAAAAAATTCTGTTTTTTAAAGCTTCACAGAACCTCTGGTTAAAAGAAAAATCAAAATTAATACTTTAAGATATACTTAATCGTTTGACAGACACAAAATTGCAAGAGATCAACAGGCCCCCACTTGTCACTCACAATCAAGCAACACAAACATACCAGTGAAATGAAATGGCTATGAACGTCCTTCTCTTCTGCTCCATCCGGCTAACCAAGACGGACAATGGGCATACACCATGTAGTGTGCTATGGTGGAAATTATAATCCCTTCATCCACGACCACAAATACCAAATCTCGACCGGACCGCCAAAACAATATTAAATACCCCCCAAAAGACAAAAAACATAATAATTAATGAAAGTGACAAAGGCTCGTGTTGTGTCATAATAAATCGCAGAAAAACAATTAAGCAATCTTCAACATTACAAGAAATTAGATCAACTCATCTTTAAGGACACCATCACCTTAATAAACAAAACAAGGAATATATAACAGCAAAATGATAATACAATAATATAGACCATTTCTTAATAATCCTAGCAAGCCAACACGAACCCTTTCTTAAGACGCCAACAATTTAATTCGCAACATCAAACAGTTTGAAGAGTCCCATAGGACACCATTTTAATATCCATCGACATACAGATCATGAAGATTGATAATAACACAGGTATTGAAGCAGTTAAGAAAGCATTTCTTAGGAATCCGCAAGCATCCAGACCGAATGAAGAAATCCTAAGATTACTCGACATCTGTCTGGGGGGAAATGACTTTACATTCAACTACCAAGTATACCTCCAGTCTTCCGTAACTGCGGTAGGAAAATGATTTGCCTCGAGTTATGCAAATCTTTTCGTGTCGGAGTGGGAAAGGGAAGTTTTGCCACTCTTTCCATTAAAACCAGATTTCTATGGACGTTTTTAGATGACGTTTTCATTGCCTGGACGTACACACAAGAGGAATCTTGAATATCTTTTTTAACATTCCGAACAATCATCATCCATCTGTCAAATTAACCGCAAATCATAACAGCATAGATTTTCTTGAGTAGATAACAGCCCCATTAACAACCAATGGCTTACTGCGAAACAGAATCGTTAAATTTGAAACAAAGTTCCAAATTGGACCAATTAATGTTTACATAACATTACGTCATGACTCACGATTTTATTATGCCCAATTAACCATTGCATAGCAAAATATTGTAGGAAAACTAATTGTGTGACAAACGAGGCTATCAACACTGTAAACAATATTGTACGAAGACGAACAATACTTTCACCGTTTTTAATACCTTAAATCACCGTACAAAGTTTTAGGGAAGACCCATAGTAAACAAAGGGCTGTCATTTTCCTGTACATGGGGTATATTTGATTGGACGGGGAGAATACACACACTCCCTCAAAAGCTCAAGTATCAGAAATCAGAAGCCAACCCAGCCATGGGCAGAGAGGGATTTCTCGGACCATTGCTTCAGGAATATGAGGAAATGTACTCATAAGGTCGGCATAAAAAAATACTCTAGCTGAACTTGCCGCCAAAGAAACAAAGAATATGCCAAACATGCAAAATAATAAACATATCCGACCAGTTCCATAACAAAACATCTGGCACACAATTCCCAATTTCATGTAGACAATGTGACAAACCATACGCAGGGGAGACACAAAAGGCATTTAGGGATAGAATTAACGTTCACCAAACAAGACAAACCGGTCTCAATTCACTTCAACCTACCAAATCATGATATTTTAATCTTATTGTCACGCCAGCAGCAAGTGCGTCCAACATCTTCAGAAAACAATATACCGATCTCCAGCAAAATCAACCCAAAATCTTCACACAGAAACTTATATATTCTACAAATAAAAATCTAATCGACATCTTAGTGCGCAGTAAAATAGACTAAATAAATAACACCAGTCCTCATCTTAACCCACAACAAACAATGTATCAAACCCCAGGCCTTAGTAAATAAAATCAATAGATATAAGAACCCCTTGCCCCAACCCCGTCAGAGTGGAACAAACGTATTATTAAGATAATTCAATTTGTAGGAAATACACTAATGTGGGTCTCATCCGAGAGTCTCAAATTGATACCAAAATACCACAAGCACCACCCAAGGAAGACTATCAGTACCACCGACACCAAAAAAACACGGGAACTCGGTCCGATAAACATTCTCGGTCAACACCGGCATCAAACATGGGATCTCCAGGTTAGCAAGCCAACGACTTACTCACTGAACCACCGTGGCTCCCACCAACTACTCAATTAAAACGAAGGCTATAGCTTTATTAATGAGTTAATTGGTTTTGAAAGTCTCGTAATCATACCGATTTTAATATAAAGAACACATAGGCTAGTAATGGAGTTTATTTACACCATGGCAAATCAATAATTCACCTTTTTGAGACTGACACACGTTTCATGATATCATTTCTTATTTGAAGATTTCTCAAAGGTGACACATTTTCCTTTATTTTTGTATTGTAGCGAACAGACGCTGCGATACGGAAAACTCCTGTTGCCATAGAGATTATTAGACAAAAACGATTCTATTGTATTAATTCGATTATAAGCCTTATACCGCAGAGGATAATGGGTTTGACAAAACAGAAGAGATTTTAAGAATCCACAACAATTTTGGTTGTTTTGAACTTCAAACATCAAAATATCGATTTTGTGTATAGCAAAAACAAATATTTTTGAAGTGTGTAGTAGTAGATTACGGGTCTTAGAATAATGCCACCCTGAATAAAAAACAGACCAGTACATGATGTTTTAAAGGGACATTATCACCTTCAACAATAAAATAAATGTAGTTTAGTTAGAAAGGACATTGTATGTACCAGTTCACACCAACTTTGCCAATCATAGAAAACAATCTTAATAACGCTAAACGACAGTGACGAAATGTATATTAGACATGTTAATTCCTTAATTACCATGTACACAGTCGGGGTGTGTACTCATTAACGCCTAATTGATTCCTTAAATCACTATTACAAAATAGAAACATCCATCTACGGAATATTTTTCTATATATATATATGAAATGAGCGAAGCAAATTGACATAGCTTAACCCACAGGAACTTGACGGGATCAGAATATTGGAGTAAGCCAACAATACACGTACAATAATATGCTTCCGATTAAAACAAGATGTATATCATATTGTTTCAGGTGATAATCACATGAATTTAGTTTATCAACATCTGTTTTATTTATGATATTGATCATTTAGAAAAACCGGGGAAGAATATTTAGAAAATGTAGGAAGAACAGTCAGCCACATACATGTACTTAATACCCCCGTCAGATCGGGGTTGCGTCCTTACTGCGCTTCTCCTGCGACAAAAAAAAATAGTCTACCATAAGCGTGGTAAAAGCATGGTGGAAACGCAAGATTTCGTGCTGTGGTCTCAATGGTCGCCAATGATCGCCGAGCCACGAAGTCCGTTTTAAATATGCTCATATGATCTGGAAAGCTGCGAGAACGTGATGGGGTCGCAAAGGTCCTTACTGCGCTGCTACGGCGACAAAAAATAGTTTCAGAGCGTGCCCAGATCACCATAAGCGTGGTGGAAACGCGAGATATCGTGTTGTGGTCTCCATGGTCGCCAATGATCGCTGAGTCACGGCGTTTGCTTTGAGTATGTCCAAAGCAAACGTCAAGGTTCTGCCATATGACCTGGAAAGCTGAGAGAACGTGGTGGGTCGCGAAGATCGCGAGATAAGCTTGGTAACATCTCTATGAACGTAGTACACACACAGTACACACGTGGCAAAGACGCTGCGAAAATTAAATTGTAACATTTGCAACAGCCTTCATGGCGTCTTCACCACAACCCTCACGTGTCGGCCGCGACCCCACTAAGCGTTCTGAGTCCTTATGGCGATGTTACGATGATTCCACCACTGTTGCGTGATTGCAAGGGGCTACCTCTAGGCATATGGCGATGTTATGAGGTTCTCACTACACCACAGTATGGAGTTCTTAATACGACCATGCCGCGGTTACCAAGCTTGCATTAATTGCGAATGGCGACCATACTTTTCATGTACGACTTGCTTTGAAAACGGGAGACTCAAAGGTCATCTTGGAATTTCGAAAAAAAATCTAACCAGCCTCTATAGTCGCCGTGATCACGTGGCGGAAGCGCACGTGTAGTCCAGATAAGACGTGTGGTTGAGCGACGCGGGTTCGCGATGACCTACGTTGCCAAGCTTATAGATAGATCTCAATAGAAACGCCATAAGTGCGGAGAGATCGTGACGAGCCCGCCACGAGAATGCTGTATATCAGGTCGCGCAGTAAGAACCCGACATTTTAAGTTTGTAATTTTGGGACATTTTTCCGCGTTGTGTTCACGCTTGCCGACGACCTTGTGTATTTCCAGGCCGCCGTTCCGTCTCAGAGCGCAGTAGGGTCACCACTCCGATCTGACGGGGGCATTAGTTATGGAGTATTGCAATTGTTTGCTAGTAGATATCTTCTCACTCCTTACATAAATCGAGGGTCTCGGCAAATATTTTTCAAATTAGGCAATGTTGACACTGCTTCATTAGTGAATGGCTAACAATATTTCGAATCTTAAGTAATTGCAACTTTGAAAAACAAGTAGCACTACTCGACATTTTTTCAAAATTGACGAATAAGAACAATGGATGTTCGTCAAATAGTGCAAAATAGTTGTATTTAATACGACTGTTCGAGAAAAGGCAGATGCCTTTCTCCATTATTTTATTGTATCGTTGCAATAAAAATAGTTAACAATGTACTTGTAAGTTAATTTTCAATCTAGGTAGTCTTTTGTTGAAAAGGAAGTTTAACACTTTCTTTTAGAAAATACGCATCCGTGCTCCACTAGTGCATTCAGGATAAAGACCTATTATTCTAGAAAAGAAACAGTTCTCTGTCATTAGTTAACAACTGAGTTGGTAGAATATAATTCGTTATACAAAATAACATCTCGTATGACACTTATAAGTGAAGTTACGAATTTATCCGACAATGATACATATTATGGGCTATAATCAGTTCAGATAGAGGGCCAATCGTTTGCTGGATTTTTTCATTCTCAACCTCAAAAATGACGTTGTCAATAAGAAACTCTATCATGCTTCCGGAAGTATGTTTGTCGAAAGATGTTTGTCGAAAGTAACAGTGTCGGTATTCGTCAAAGGACCCCATGTAAGATTAAGAGTATTTTACAATTTGTCCACGCTAAATCCCGGATGTTGGACACGGCATTGCTGTTTATAAATATTTGCAATACTGAGTCAACTGGAAACTAGTGCGCAATACGTCAACTTGTGTCCTTTCAATGAGAGTTTAAAAAAATAACAGAATAATTTACATAGTGAAATCCAATGCATTAAAATACATTTATCACCCACGAATTGAGCTTGAGCGTCACAAGTATTCAACATTGATATTGTCGTCAGAAAGGAATGGGGTTACTTATTAATATTAAGCATCAATATTTGATGACCAACCATAGCACGGAACCACATACACAAAACAAGTCATTACCAATGATGTAATAATATACAATACAGTCCAATGGTAGACTCTATATCACGCAATCAAAATCATAACATACTTTTTCGGTTGTTTTTAAACCATTTTTTTGAGTAGCACACAGACGAAAAACACAATCTCTGACAAATCTGAAATAGAGAAGATGCAATCAGAGCGGGGACCGGTTGTTCAAAGTCCCGTTAACTTATAACACGACTCCTTAACATGGAGTTAACGGGTCGTAACTTTAACGAAGAGGAAGTTTGTTGCTGAAAGCCCCGTTATCGGTTTAACGTTGGCATTATTAGACTGTCGATCGAAGTATCATCCCCTAGTAAAAAATCCTATAGCATACCAGTGCTGTTTCTATGGTATTCTATAGAGCAATCTGTAAAGTTTGTTTGTTCTTTCTTGTGGGGGGGGGGGGGTCCGATTTTTTATAGGATGAAATTGTGTATTATTCTACATAAGTTCCCCCTGAGGGCTGGATGAACTTTCTTCGCCAATGCAGGGATCGAACACCCGACCCCCACTTAGCCACCGCCCCCCCCCCCTCACACACACACACAAATACCATGTACACGTAACCGAGTCAGAATGTAACCAGCACGCATAAAATATTACCCGCTTCTGATTACCATCTACATGTGAATCAATTGCCAAATGCTTCTTCCATTTGCGTTGAGATACAATCTTAACAACCATTAAAAATTAACATGGCAGACAAAGTACAGAAGCACCGCACAACACATAACAACCAAATAGAAACCTAGAAGACACTGCAGACAAGACACTCTTTGATTAGATGTCCTCTCTTTTCTATCCCTATACCTCCAACTCTCTGCCGGTCTGAAATGGATGCCCGAGACAAACGACTGGTTGTACCCCCTCTCACAAGTAACGGAAGTTTCTGAGATGTAAGGTCGTGGAATGAAGATTACCGATATGGTTCGTCCCTAATGGACAAATGGATCAAGAGAGTACACGTACAATAAAATGTGCCAAAATTGGACCCAATCCAGATCTCTGGGATATATACCTATCACCAAAACCTGGTTCAAATATGAAAATTGAAATGCATACCCTTCCCAAATTACAGACGCTTCTCTATTATCATATCTTCCACCGACCTTGATTTACTGCAGACCGGTCTGGGAGATTTGGAGTAGTCACTATTTATTTACCAGTGAAAAAGATCTCGAAGAATAATTACGAAGGAGATTCCACTTTCTTCGAACGAAACAAATCACTACAAGAAGTGTATCCAGATTGATCAAAAATTTGTCAATCCGCCATTTCAATTTTTGCAATCATATAAATGTAGTATGATGTTCGGGAGACACAGCCATCCCCTTCATTAACAGTTGAATGAGTAGCATTGATTTTATCTTACACAATGTCTTTACAGCTCTTTAATCATTCAGGTTAGTCCCTAATTATGTGGCATGTAGAGATCCGATGGAATAGGGGGTACAGTGTGTGATGGCCGCGAGTATTCTTTCAGACGGCTTTCCAATGAAAGAGCGAAATTAAAAATTTGAAATTTATATTATCGATGTTAACTTTGTGGAACATGCTATCCCACTTTAGTGGATTAAAGTTTTTATTTACGTTTTATATTATTTAAAAATGGAAGCCGGTTTATATGGATCAGCTCGCGTATCATATCAATATACATGTAGTTCAAGATTTAAAAACATAGCGACGCGCACACAGTGTTTATATAAATTGAAAAGATGGCGATGTCGAATGGACAGTGTCTTGTATAGATGACACAAAAGTAGTTAATAAACATCCATAATTGGTTTCTCTGTCGTTCTATAAGTCCCAACTTGAATATGAACGTAAAGATTTTAATGCAAATAAGCCCAACAAATCTGGAGCGAATGCAATTAGAAGTAACATTAGTATAACATTAACAAATAAAGCTATCCATTTTGGGTATCCAGGAAAAAAAGTTTCAATAATTTGTATGAATGGGATTTTACAAACCACTTAATATTGTTAACCAAATACTATGTATGTACATGTATATCTAACTTAGAAAATGTTAAGCCGTCACTATCTCTATCTAATATATTTTTAATGGGTAAAAACTGATTAGAATTGGAAGTACATGTATTGAAATAAATGGAAATATGTAGAATGCAACGCATTATTGTAGAATTATACCGGTCGTATGTATATTATCATTCAATTAGTATTACATAATGAAATAAAACCTTATAAAACCTTAGATCTACCATGCATTTGAATATCAACGTGGTAACTATTATTTCGTCTTCTTCTTTCGTAGAAAAAATATAGCAACCTGTAAATTTTTGGTTTAGATACAGAGTGTGGCCAGTTTTTAGTTGCAAAAATATTTTATTCATACCAAAAAGATCGAACAACAGGCAAGGCCATTGTGGTGGTGTTGTCATGTGGATTAAAATTGCCGTGGTCTTGGTCGTACTACACATCGTCATATTATATTGTTGCCCAGTAACCTCACTTGGAGTGATTTATTTTAGGCGCTAGGTAGCCTACTTAAAATAATAATAATAAAAAAACAAAATAAAAAAAAAACCAACAACAAAAACAGCTAACATTTTGATCTTGACGATAAATGTTTACGATTTTCTGAGAGTTTTTGTGTTTAAGATTTGATGTTCAACCAGTTTGTCACAAGTCTTCCGTTCTTTACCTTAGTGTCATCTGTATTCGTCTTACTTTAGAACGTGTCTTCGACTTTGTTTCCATTTTTGTTACATAAAAGAAAGTACACAGAATCCGTTTAAGATAACTAAAAACGTCTTATCAATTATCGATTAGATCTTCTCGCATCTATCTCTCTTCTATCATCTCCACTTTTTACTGGCGTATGGATTACGCTTTCGTTTAATTAGAAACAAAACAATGTCAAGAGAATAATTATCATCATCATGGATAAGATCTTCTTGTCACTACTGGCTGCCAACTTGTATATCATCTAAACATCTTACTTGCACTGGCAATAGTCCACCCAAACACACACCACACCAGAAAGATCTTACAGACACCATAACCATGGTTTCATTCGCATCGACATCCAGCATAATCCCTGGACGTCATTAACTGTGTAGCACTATGGTTCGCACCAAGTAACAAGTGGTAATCAGATGTCAATCGTCTGATACTGCCATCACGTGCTAGCATGACGTCGTGATATGTGACGCTAACCATAATATATAACTGGATTTTCCAATAGGTTGGTGTCTTATAGTATGTTGTGGGTGTGCGGGCGTGTTTTTGTTTGTCTTATCATAATCTGCAACTGATATTAATAGTGTATTCAATGTCGTACTAATCGTTTCTTCGATCATGACGTTTAGAATGAAATAATCCAATGCCGTATTTTGCTTCGTCTGGTATCTTCTGATGTGCAAGGCGAACGTGATATATTGTTTTTGGACGTGGATCTAATGACTCGGGTATTTGATATAAATATCGTTTATTGATACAGTATGTTTTATCGATCTTGTCTTTGACATGGAAATCATTGATTGATAAACACACGCTCTATAAGAAGGCAAAACTGGTCATAGCCTGTGGTTTTTAAGGTCTGAACGACGCGGTTCCTGTGCGACCATATTCGTCCAAAGGTTATCATAATTCATAACTCAACAATCTGGTCAAATAGGTCAATAAGGAGAGTGGTCCGGAACTTTGGATTTCTAGTTATGCATAGGTGAAGCTTGGTTTTAATACTGAATTCGGAAAACAAGTCCTTAAAAAACACAAGGTTAGTTTTTTTTAAATTAAATTTTTAAAACTTAATTCTACGATTTGGTTTTGGCTCCAACATATAAATAATTTTTTTTTTATTTTGTTTCTGATAAAGCATTCTAAGCCAAGTTCATTTGAAGTTGTTCTTATTGTTTTGAACCTTGATTCTCTATTAGCTAATCTGTGTCGATTCGGAATTATTGAACCAGACATGTTTTGAAATAAAGAACATCAAAATCTAAGCAAACTAATACGCACGCAGGCGCGGATCCAGAGGGGGGGGGGGGGACTCCAGGGGGTCCGCCCCTCCCCCCCCCTGCTCAGACTTGAAATTTTTTTAGACCTGTAATTTTGGAATTTACCTTCCGGAAATACGTCAGAATGCACCAAATTGAATCTAATTTACCAAATTTTTCTGCGGGAGGGTCCCCCAAACCCCCCCGGTAATGGTGGCGGTGGCAATTATCAAACCTGGACCCCCCCCCCCCCCTGCAAAAAATCCTGGATCCGCGTCTGGCACGCTAAATAAAACTCTCCTGAATACCCAGAATACGTGCGGTTTGTAATGAAGTAATTTACACTCGAGGGAATTAAAAAGAATTGTATCATATATTGACTAGAGCTAATAACCGTATAAGGCCAATAAAGCCTACTTTTATGGCGGATGCTCAATGACGTACAGATTGATACAGACGTTAAATGAGCATTAGATGTATATAACTGTGGTTCTTAAATGGTAAATTGTTCTGACGACCTGGTTATATGAGACAATAATTATTGATTGACCTAAAGTTATGCGACGACAAAATCGACACAGAACTAAATAAGTGATATTGGTATTTTGAAATAACTGATATTGTTGATTTTTTTTAAAAAAAAAATAACTGATATTGTTATTTTAAACAACTGATATTGTTATTTTAAAATAACTGATATTGATATTTTAAAATAACTGATATTGGTATATTTAAAAAGAACTGATTTGGGTATATTAAAAAGAACTGATATCAAAATTAGTTATTTGAAATCAGGTATACGATTTAACTGTTTGTCTTCTTCGCCAATGTCTTTCTGAAACGAAAAGAAAATATTAAAGTGACATATCCGGTCTCTGATTTAAATCAAAAGGAATTAATTGTCAATTACCGCAAACATTCAGAACCATAAAACTAAACGAAATAAAGACATCGTTTAATTCTCGTCGTTTTGAATACTGAATAATAATCTATTAATTAAAAGTTTCAAGGTTTTCAATATACCCCCAAATTATGAAGATACACCTTTTATTGGTGCACTCGTTTGATTCACAGAGAAAATATATTTTTGTATTGTATTTTATGATTCAGACTGGTTAGAATTGTATTTGCTCATTTCATTTAGACTAAATAACACATTTGACAGTAGATATCGCATGTGTGATAAATCGCATAATCTACTGGCAAAGCTCCTAAAAAAAAAAAAAAAAAAATAAGAAACTGTTTTTATTTAATTGACCTTGGAGGAAATACTGGGTCAATATATAGGACTTTGCAATAGCTAAAACTGCTGTCAAAAAATGATGTATCACTACGCTATGATGTAAATAGGTTCAGTAAAAGTGAAATCTATAGGAAAGAATTATATTTATTTATTTGTGCATGTAAGAAAGGATTGGGTGGTAAATAAAATCTCCAACTCGTGTTTTTTGATATCAAAAAATAGCAATACTCGTTGATAAAGAAAAAAACTCGGCAATTGTCATTAGCCCCGGTGGCCCAGAAAAGAAAGATATAAAACCTCATTTCACTAGGTATTAACCTAGTCCGCACACACACAAACATTATATCCATACAACATAATGAAGTTTTAGAAAGAAAAAAAAAACAATTCTATTTTATATAGCTATCACTTTCATCCTCTAGGGGATCATCGAACATCTTCAGGTTATTGAACCAGTACCTCACTCGGTGGGGGCTTCAGGGCAGAACATAGTAATATATTTTCTATATACCTTTACCTTGAGGTAGAATGTTTTATTATCTTATATATATATATATGTAAGATATGGGCCTATATTTTTTGCTTGCTGATTTAATCCCTACATACTCCTATTTCTGAAATAGGTTAAAATATTTCAATTTCTTAGGATTCATTGAAGAATCACGTCATATTTTTTCTAGTGCATTAAGAACTCAACAGTGTTTCCTGTATCTCCAGGTAAAATGATTATAATCAGTAAGACGGTATTCAGTATGGATCGATACGATATGAACTCACGTATCGTTACTTAATTCCATCCATGCAGGTTCTTTGGTACGAGTGACGTACAACTAATACTTTACCTAATCAAGGTATAATATGGGATAAATCTAAGCTCATTCATTAAAAAAAAAACGCTCACGCACTTCAAAGCTTAATGTGACTTCGGACAAGTCCCTAAAGCGGGATTATAGAAGATTAGATAAGGAGCTGACAGTTCTCGTCATAATAGTTAAAAAAATATATAAGGGAATATGCTAAAATTTTCAGTCAAATCCCTTACCCTGAGCTGAGAAATTCTCATTTCAATAACCATGTAGCTTGGATTGTCATTTATTACGACAATAATCTATCTAAAATCGGACCCCTCAGATTGCATCGACTGTTCATTATGGTTTTGTGATATTAATAAATATCTAATTAGTAGTTTCTAATACAGAGAAGGCCCAAAGAAAAACCTGCGATGAGCAGATTTAGTACTTACATGATGCATCTTTAAGATTGAATAAAGTTATGTCTACTATTGCCAGAAAGAGGTTTGAAAGAAAATTGGTTAGTTTAAAGTAATTGGGTTAACGCCCACTCAGCACATACGTGGGTTAATTTTGGAGTTAATTACTATATACCTTTATTTCAATACCCATTATATGAACCAAAATGTTGTTTTTGTTTTTCAGAATTTGTCTATTGCCTTGACGGGGGCATGAAACCTTAAAACCGACAAAAAAAGATCTAAAAGCAAATATTCATGTAATTTGAATATACATAGAATGATTTATATTTATCATAGTAATTTCTAATCAATTAGAAAAAAGTGAACAGTTCAAATTGAACGGCGGTCGCTTATACCTACTCAATCCATTCTGCGGGGTTTTAATACGCCCATATTATGTGGACGTATATTTTCGTCGCCCCATTTCGATATTCGCACACATCGGAACGTAACATCCTAGATTATGGCCCCTGATTATACGAAAAATCTTGTTTTGGGCTTGTGGACCCTCTAGCTTGTTTATTATTATTTCTTCGCATATGAATCAGCCATCAATAATTACTTCCGCATTATCTTCTAGGATGTGCTATTCTTTCTCCATTACAAATGGTGCCCGAAACCATAGAATACACGACTCGTGTAGTGATTATAAAATGTTCATGGTGTCTTCAATATTGGATATCAGGATACAATATTTTCACGGCAAGATAATATCCGTATTGATTGAAATGGACCAATATTGAATTCTAATTCGTTTTTTAAATTCGAATATGATAAAAAGTTTGGCTCCTTTAAGCTCTATGGCTAATAAGTTATGAAATGAATGATTTGTGCACCAATGTGTATCGCACAGAGGACCGCCGTTTTAATTAACAGGCGGCTTACTCACTGAGTCATTATGACTACCGAGGAAACGGGTCAACCTGGAGAGGCAAGGCAGGCGTCCCTACTGCATGTTACGTACACGCCTGGGATCGAAACCACCGCACTTTAATCCATGATTATCTCAATGGCATCCAGTAGACAACCTGGCTTTATACACGTAG
Source organism: Patella caerulea (assembly GCA_036850965.1). Taxonomy (NCBI): domain Eukaryota; kingdom Metazoa; phylum Mollusca; class Gastropoda; family Patellidae; genus Patella; species Patella caerulea. The sequence goes on along the minus strand of JAZGQO010000001.1, from coordinate 37,422,546 downwards.
AACGCAGAGCATTTCCCGTGTTGGAACCGTGTGATTTGATGGTATACTATCTATCAAAAGTTTGCTTCAAATTAATAACGACCCTGAAAGATAACATACATGTAAAATACGTGGGCAAGGTACAGTAAAAAGACATAATAAAATGTCGCTAATTAGTTGCGTACATTATAATTGTCAGTCAAACTCGGAGGCGTAGGTAGACGTAGTAGCAATTATCTACATTAAAACATGCTTAACATTTAAAAAGAAATATTTGAAAGCTTCTAACCGAGAACAAAAAGAGTTAATTAAGGCAGTACATTAGAATTCAAATTTCGTTAAAGCGTAGATGTTCACATATCTAATCTGGGAACATTATCAACAAAAATAAATCGCGTGTAGAAGCAATTGTTAGTAATTAAAGACTTCTTAATTATTATAAATATTTGTATGAAGAGACATATATTTTACAACCTATATGTATATTACCGTAAGCAGAAAATTTAATTTATTTATTTTATAATCCAACGAGGTGTTTAAATCTCCTTTCTTATGTACTTCTAGCTGTATTTAGAAGGTTCCATTTTGTTTTGTAGAGACACGAATTCAGAAAGACAGTGTGAACAGGGACATTATAATAAGATCTCAGACAGGACCAGGAAATATCCGCAGAATGTGAAAAACGTGAGTAAGAATATATGACCAGGCTTTGTCCGAATTAACTGTTGTTGAGAGTTATTGAGGAATTCCATTTATTGCTTTTTAGAAAGCAAAGGGCAGCAGGGGAGACGAGTATCGTCACCATCATCCTATAGACGTTTCTGGAAGTGTGTGATGTACTCAGAATTAGTTGAATGTCCTATAAGTATAAAGATATAAAAAAATAGAACAAGCACTGTGTAGAATAAGGTAAAGGATATTTAAAGAGTTTCTTATATTAATGTTGAACGTTTAATTTATTGTCATCTGATTGCATCAATTACTCCTACAGACCCTTTGAAAGCTGTGGCTAATCAAACAAAAACCACTAGAGACACAAATTGGGATATAAATCAACATGTGATCAATTAGAGTGATATTATCATTAGTTTTAGAAGTGTCATATATTCCGATCGGGGTTACGAGAGATCGCATCAACATTACCATTATTAACTCACGCTTAATATTTTATGGTTCCATTGTAGCGAATCATTGTCTGTACTCTACGTAGGCACATTGGATATAATAGAAACTTGACATTATAGATTAGAATATAGTGGCATATATTATACCAGAATAGTAGGTATCGAGGATACAGAATATTGTGAAACATATACAGTATTGGGATTTATATAAAAAACTTCAATCGGATTAACATTTAATATTCTCGATACTGGAGTGGCAACGTCGTGTTATTTATATTTTATATGATATAATCGTAAAAGGTGAAATAGGATTGAACTTTGAAACGGTGACAAGGGGTTAATCTTATCCGACAAGATGGGCATCCTCAAGAACACAGTGCCAGGTAAGATACCAAACTTTATTATTCGACAAGAGGTGGGTGGGTGGGTGGGTGTTGTGCCAACTGGTATCAAGAATTAATCACACGAACCGCTTTCTCTTTTGAATATGTTTTGACAACTCATTGATATAGGATTGTGCGCAAATTTTGAGAAATTATCCAATACGATTGTGGGTTTTCCCTCAAAATGTTAGGTCTTCACAAAGGCATTTTAATGCTGTTCCAGCACCTGACTACTGCAACAAAAAATTTGTCCAATATAGCCTTATTTATGTGGTTTTGCACCAAAATTACACTCTGTTGTCAACCGAAAATCCAGCCAGATTGTAACTAATCAGTCAGACTGTCGCAGTTGTATTCACCGGACAGGGTCATGTGAAATTAAAATACTAGAAAATTAAAATTAGGTATAACCAATCTATTCATTCTCCACCTTCACTTTAATTTTTGAAAATACGAACGGGGAAGCATCGTGTTATAAGCACCACGTAGGATTGGTTATAGAAGGTATGGGGTTTCGATGCAAAGCAAAATGATTTTCATGGCGATTTCGCACTTTTTGAAACCGAAAACTGAAAGCGAAAACACTGCAAAGCTGGATACCATTCTCACACCGACTAGACAATCTACTCATGCTCGGATAGAGAGAGAGAAATGGGGTTTAACGTCCACTAACATGATTTTTTGAATTTTATTTCAATAAGTCGCATGCGCGTACGGGTCTTTAGCAGTTGGAGGAAACTGGAGTGCCCGGAGGAAACCCACGAGGTTGAGAAGGCGCCCCTATCTCCATTCCACATACGCTCACACTTGGGCTCGAAACCACAACCGCAAGCCAGAGGTGACCGGCCAGCTAGATGTCGTAGCGCGGCACTCTAGACCACTAGGCCATCCCAACCCCCCTTCATGTCTTGGACAGTCATCCAGCATCCGAAAACTAGAGCCGAGGTCGAATTTCTTTCGTGATTTATTTCGGCATGCTTTGAGTGCTCGGAATTACTCGGACAGCGCTGATTGTCATAGGGGAGGGCTACTTACTCATATTTTACTCTTCTTTTTGACGTTGCCCCATCCCACCCGAACTTACGCCCATGGCCAGAGTGACAATAACTTTTTAAGGAATGATTCGAAACGCACGACGATTCGATGCCTTAATTTAAACAATTTGGATATTTTATTATTCTCAAGCTTGATAACAGGAGTACGCTGATCATCAACAGTTATTAATGTTACCGCTTAACATTAGCTAGATATTACGGAGCCCGGTAAGGGACGCAAAAAATAAAAATATAATGATAATAACTGGCGCGCGCCGGATAAATAACTGGCGCGCGCCGGATAATAACTGGCGCGCGCCGGATAATTAACTGGCGCGCGCCGGATAATAACTGGCGCGCGCCGGATAAATAACTGGCGCGCGCCGGATAAATAACGGGCGCGCGCCGGATAAATAACGGGCGCGCGCCGGATAATATCTATTGCATGGGCATCGCCTCTGCGTCCTACACATATTCCGAATTCCATCTGCAAAGGGTTTTGTTACGTGTTTTTATCCTATCCAAACGACCCGATACTGTGTCTTGAAAGACCCCCCCCCCCCCCTCGTCCTGCCCAACAGATACGGGACACCTACGTAGGAAATCCTGAGCACGATTTTATTAAATATCGTAACAATGGCTGCAAAGACCAAAGAAACCACGGTACTTTTATCAAAACTTTAAACAATGATTATTGACTGGCATTTTCCATTGAGTATTTCGAACTTATTACAGCGAACACGGTTTAACTCTTACTGTATCCACCTCTTTAAGAACGGTGTCCGAGTGGTTTGACGCGTGTGCGTTCAAACCTAAGGTCGGACATTGAATGGACGTGGTATCGTCTTGTACGTTACGAACGTACGGTCGCCTGTCCAACGTAGAGGAGTTTCTCCAACTTCTAATGACCCTTATCTTAGTCCGAAATGTCCTAATTTGTGTCACGTGAATAAATGCCTAATTATTAATTTATGTAATATTTGAAGCCAAAATAAAGGTTCATAACCCGGGTGTTGGCAAAGAAAGTTCCTCGGGATCTCCGACGTATGTGTCCCTTGTGTTTTGGGCATGACGGGGTGTCTTACAAGACACAGCATCACAGTATCTAGTCGTTCGGATAGGACAAAAGCACGTAGCAAGAGTTTTTGCAGTTGGAATTTGAAATATGAGTAGGGCACAGTGCCGCTGCTCATATTCTGGCATTCATTAGAGCGCTAGTTAATTATCCGGCGCGCGCTAGTTATTTATCCAGCGCGCGCCAGTTATTTATCCGGCGCGCGCCAGTTATTTATCCGGCGCGCGCCAGTTATTTATCCGGCGCTATCCGGCACGCGCCAGTTATTTATCCGGCGCGCGCCAGTTATTATCCGGCGCGCGCCAGTTATTATCGTCATGTACGTTACGTCTTGTACGTTACAAATGTAGCGTCGCCTGTCCAACTTCGCTGAGTTTCTACAATTCTTACGATTTTCTCTAACTGCTAATGACCCTTATTTTGTTGCGAAATGTCCTAATTTGTTTCGAGTAGACGTTCCTCCCACTCATTCTCTCCAATCTGAGCTAACAGACAAAGTCTTTTCTTGAGTTTTCCATTTCAAGAAGGGGGTGTTCTTTATTAGTGAGAGGAAACCGAGTGAACCGGAAAGCCTACAACACAAGTCCCCCCAAATGCCAGATTTCCCATTCCGTCTGATAATAATCGCTTAACGTCCGCATCCGATGGAGATATCTTATTCCATTTTCTTAGCGCACGCACAGGGGTGTTTCCCGAGGGAAGATACCGGAGGTACTCGGAGTAAACCCATCTACAAACCACATAAAATTATGCTCACATCAGGGATGAAAACCACAGCCGCAAGCTAGGTGACCGGCTAGCCTGAGGTCCATGTGCGGCATTCTAGATCACTAGCCCCCACCCCACCCCCACTCCCATAATCGCAATACTGTGATAAACCAAACTTTATGTTGGGGTCTATTAACTCAAATGGGAGAGAGGCGGTTGGGGTAACGTCTACCCGACACAAATTAACACATTTTAGGACTAACATATGGACCATTAGCAGTCGCAGTAAACCGGAAGACTTGGAGAAACTCCACTACGTTGGACAGGCGACCGTACATTCAATGTCCGACCTTATGATTGAACGCGCACGCGTCAAACCACTCAGTTACCCTTCTTAAAGAATAGATACAGTAAGAGTTAATCGTTTTCGCTGTAATAAGTTCGAGATACTCAATGGAAAATGTCAGTCAATAATCATTGTTTAAAGTTTTGATAAAAGTACCGGGGTTTCTTTGGTCTTTGCAGCCATTGTTACGATATTAAATAAAATCGTGCTCAGGATTTCCGACGTAGGTGTCCCGCGTCTGTTGGGCAGGACGGGGGGGGGGGGTGTCTTTCAAGACACAGTATCGGGTCGTTTGGATAGGATAAAAATACGTAACAAGACCCTTTGCAGATGGAATTCGGAATATGTGTAGGACGCAGTGGCGATGCCCATGCAATAGATATTATCCGGCGCGCGCCCGTTATTTATCCGGCGCGCGACAGTTATTTATCCGGCGCGCGCCAGTTATTATCATTATATTTTTATTTTTTGCGTCCCTTGCCGGGCTCCGTAAGATATGACTTCTATATGAGGCTTGTAACTAATTAACAAACGTGACAGAATTGAATCAACTGACCTTCTCGTGAACCTGTGGAATTAAACAGCTTATCACATGTAGAATAACAAGATTCCGTAGCTACATGTACTTAAGCTCATAAGACTGTTCTTGACAACTGATTGTGACGTTTTCAACTAAATAGAGACTGTATAGGTTTACCATGGATGATTGTGGGTGATTGGGATGACGTCTTCCCGCTCCACCAAATAAATACCAAAGAGGCTTTTTAGATTGAAGCCTAAAACCCGTTCCGTAACTATTCTGTTGTGGAGATTGACCGATTGGAGAGATGCGGTAATGCCCAGGGCTTGTTTTGGTCAGTTCACAAACCTTCCGAAATTTGAGAAAATTATACGCGGTTTACCTGCCTGATTCTACTTCAAAATAGAGTTCAATAAATTTGTGTCAGATGTGGCGAGAAATGATTTCTTTTGGCGAAAAAAAAAGAATCACGGTGAAAATAAAAAGGTACACATTCCAAAATAGCCTCAGAAGAGAGGTGGGGAATAGGGGTATTTTCATACTGCAGCTAAATAGGGATGACCAGAAGACAGTGTCCGACCAGAGACCATTCCCAAAGAAACTATTATCAATGACAACCTTCCCTTAATGAATCCAATTTGTGTCGGAGATGAAAGATGGCGTTGTATATAATATAATATCAATATACAGGTGGTGGGAACAATTATTGTATAAGGGGGATACATTTAATAACTATGTAGTGTCTGATAGTACGTCCAGGCATAAGTTAGAGTGGGTATTACCATCGATTATTCACATTTCCGATTTAAAATAGCCATTTTGCTCACAAAAGAAATAGCCACTTTAAGACGAGACCTCTGGCTTCATTGGCCGGTATATTTAGATAATCATACGGTTCTAATCCGTTATCCATCTATCTTTCATTCACAAAAAAGACTGTCTACACATTTTCAATTTTATTAAATATGAAAATTTATGCGGAATACACATTTCTCTAAATTCTTTAAGTTGACCTTAAATCGGATATCATGGTCATATAAAGTTCCCATTAGTTTCCCGTCTTCCATTAGCCCATGTTAGGTGCAAAAGAGTAGGACTTTAAACCCCATTTCATTTCTAATATTGTTATGCCACCATCTTATTCTTCTCCGGGATTGTTAGCCAACTTATGAAATATGAACATCCGATACGGCTCTTTTACGTAGAATAATTTTAGTCAGTCAGGACTATGTCGAAAAGGAAATTAGAATTAGAATTGGTACAAAATTGGTAATTATAGGGTTTGTCCCACCTCTTATCAAAAGATCAAATTGGATTAACCCGTTATGACTCCTTTAATGACTATTTATTTCAATGTTTTGGACAAATAAACAGCGATATACAGAATAAGGAAGAATTCTACACGTACATCGCTTTAAGTAACTCTGTAATATGCCAAGATGGATTCAAAATTTATTCGAAATACAGTGCGCACATATCCCCTTTAACATACTGGTTAGTGGTTATACTTCAGACACTGACACTGGTTTTCTATCTCATATTTTTGACATGATCTTGAACGATCATTGTGTGCCTGCAGCAAAGACATCGTGTATGTTGTAACTAAAAGAACCATATTAATCCAGAATATCAACCCTATGCTAAATTTGTCTGTAAAAATTCCTGGATATATCATTTCCTTGAGACAGTTTTACATAACCCAAAAGGCAAGACACCAAAAATATATTTGCACAATTCCAAAACAAGAACAAAATGTCAATGAAATTAATTTAAGCCAATGTTATATTGCTTTACTTCAATTTGAATTAATTTCTGGTCCGATTCATCTGTGTGATAGTATTAAACAAGACAGTAGTTTCAAAGAAATTTATTCTATTGATATAAGATTTGTCGTTTTATTAGTTTATTACGCATAATACATGAATCATGCAAATTTGTTTCTTCGCCCGATCAATTTTTGTATAATTTTCGTGAAAATCGGTCTGAAACTGCCTGACAAAATGGCCGCTCCTTACATGTATACGTAAATAGTGTAAGAGTAAGTAATACAAACGTTGTGGGCCCTACAGGTGTTACAATGTTTTATAAGATTTTGATGAAACATGAGATATGTTTATATTCCGGAGATCTAGGTTGCTTCCGATATTCAAACATACCGGACCGTAACTTCCCGGATTATATAATATGGCCCCTGATTGTTCGAAAAATCACTTTGTTATTTTCAATGTGCGATTGTAATCTCGTATGGTATTGCATATTATGGATCCCTTAAAGTGGTTAGTTTTATCGTATAATTATTGTACCCGACACACGAATTACAAAACGCTTTTAAATTACAGATCCCGTGATCTTTTTTTGTCAATAAATTATAATTCATTTCACACGCCCAAATCTCAATGTGAGCATATTATATCGCTGCACCTGTCCATATGTGGGTCAACAACTGGTTCGTTAACGTAATGTAAACTGTAGTGTTTAACAGATTTTTTTTTTCAAATGTGGCGAGATTTCCAGCTTTTCCGAAAACCTTGTTAAAGCGATAGAAGAGATAGTGTTTAAATGGATTTAGTCCAAATTTTCTGTGATGCAATGACATAAACCCGGTTATATCAGTTTTCAGCGTTCCTAGACCTTACGTTTAGGAGTTACTTCCCACATCATCTCTTCTCCGAAAACCTAATTGTTAACCCGATAGAGACATTTTTTTACAGACTGTTAACAGATTTAGTGCAAAGCAACAGGACTGAGAGAATTAACCGTGTTTAGATTCGAATTTAATGTGAAGCATTAGGATCGAAAAGATATTACTCTGTTTTCGCATTCTGGGACTGTTCATAGCTTAGTTTTTGGTAACAGATATTTTACATTCCTTCTTGCTTGAAACTTATAATCAGCAAATGAAACACGAATCGTTTGACTGGAAATAAAATATAGAGTGTGATTGACCCAATCAATTGTCTTTTTGTTCAGTTGCTTCAATGGAATTTTATAAGTTAATAATCTAACACACTTATTTCAAACTAGAAAAAGATATGCCAGGGCGCCATTTCAAAAGACACTAAAAGTGAAAACTGAAACATGAAGAAGATGCAGCAAACGTAAAGGTCAGTGCACGTCAAGGATGCAATATTGCTGACTTCTTAATTTTTAAGTGAGCGACAATTTGATGTGTTACAAATTTAGCACACGCTCTACTCTAATAACTTTTCTATTTCTAATAAATTCCCTTTAGGCCATTTGATATTTCACCCGATTGGGTGTGGGGGAGTAATCTAACGCCGGTTAGAGTTATAGCAAAGAGGTATGTCATCGATGTAAGTGTCACGAGAAGAAGTACGATCGCCCGTCTAGCTCAAAGCCCGAGTGGAACGATCATAACACCATTGTCAAATAAACAGGAACAACTTCTACTTCACACACTTCTTGGTGAATGGTCGGGCATTGTAGACGATGATCAGCCACAACAACGCATGGTCGCTGAAGACTGTTGAAGCCCTACGTTCGAGATAATATACTATTCAAAAAAAGTAGGGGATATTTTATTTTTAAATGTTATTAAAGTCACCTAATGAAACTGACGAAGAAACAAATGACAAAATGAAATGAAGTTCACATTCATCGATTTATTCCAAATGATCGTTAGACTAAGTAAGGCACAGACTGACCATTATAAGGGTAAAATGATACCCGGGGTCAAACAGCAAAGTTACCACAGCATCACAACAAAGTCAGTAACGGGTAAATCCTCCTCTGTTTGCCAAACAAACATTGATCCGACGTGGAATACTCCTAATGAGACGTCTAAGGTCATTTTGGTCCAGATTGTCCCATTCCTGTTGCAACGCAGCAGCAAGTTCTTGGACGTTGTTGACGTTAACGTAACCTCTGTCCAAGCATGTCCCAAACATGGTGATGTTCTGTTGTTGGAGGTAACCTGTAACGATCCTTGCCCTGTGACATCTTGCGTTGTCATCCTGGAAGATGGAACGGCGGCCATGACGTCGTGCGAACGGCACAACATGGACTGCCAAGATGTTGTCCCGGTAGTACTGGCCTGTAACACGCCCTCCAACAACATGTAAAGCCGTTCTTCCAGTAACAGTGATGCCTCCCACACCATAACAGAACCACCTCCAAATGTATCATGTCTGATGACGTTAACGTCTTGGAAGCGCTCGTTTCGACGACGCCACACCCTACTACGTCTGTCCAAAAATCAACAGTGAACCATGACTCATCTGAAAACATCACATTGCTACACCGTCGATTATCCCAGTGTTGACGATCCCTACACCAACGACGTCTTGCCTGAATGTGATGATCTCTCAAACAAGGGATCACGCGAGGACGTCGGGCGCGAAGGTGACCCCTATGCAGTCGATTCCGAATCGTCTGGCCACTCACTCTCACACCAGTGTCTGTTTGAAGACGAGCGCTGATCTGATTTGCTGTGATGACACGATTTCTCAGGGCCAAGGTACGGATAAATTGATCCTGGGCTTGAGTTGTCGACCTGAGCGTGGTCGGTCCTGTACAGATTGTGTATCACGGTATCTGGACCATAGCCTGCTTATGACAGACTGAGAAACATTCATCGTCCGCGCCACAACCGCCTGTGTTGTGCCGACCTGTAGCATGCCAAGGGCACGTAACCTTTCATTTTGAGTAAGCCGACGCATATCAAAATTTGTTTTCTGGTCACTAAAACAATTAAACTGATGTTTCCACCCTTGAATTCAATGCCACAATGACTGTAACATTCAAAGTCAGAGTCGTGCAAATCTTGGGTTGGACCCCCATGATGATCCCAAGCATCCCCTGCATTCCATGCGGTAGCTATTGTTGCGTTTGGGCGTCACATGTAACTGGAAATGTTTCTTCTGTTAGGTTCTATAGTGACTTTTTTCGTAGTCATTTGCATATTTTAGTATTATGCCCCCAAAATCAAATATCCCCTACTTTTTTTGAATAGTATATGTGATCAAAATTACATGTAAAATAGAGGGGTCGTTTATTCAAAGATTTTGTTCAAAGATTTTGTCTTTCTAAGGGTGAAGTTTGTTATTTCCTGTTATGTGGAGAAATGTGTGTGGGTTGTAATTGGACTAGAAAAGAGGTTCATTAAAGGATGAAGCGGTGTAGCCAAAGGCAATAATGTCACAATAATCACTGCACGAAAGATGAGATTAGCCTTGGTTTTATTATTGTTATAATGACAGACCTTACTTCCGTAGTCTACATATTTTTAATGTAGCAATTCTCAGCGGGTGTATGCTTCGCTTATTATTCATTCAGCTATTGTTATGGTCGTAGTCTAATTCCTCAGTCTTTTCTTGTAGAAAAGCAAAATGACATAATATAACATTGCTTAGTCGGTCCGATGACATGAAATATTAACATTACGTGTTTGTTTCAAAATGAGTACTCTGATGGCAAGACATTATTATACTCCATTCCTTTCCATTCCCTATTCTATAGGAGAAACACATGTTTATGTTGCTCTTAAGATTCGCTGAGTGATGGGTGGTTTAAGCCGTTGCTATGACTATATTGTGCGGTATTTAATAATCGCATGACAACACTTTGCCCGTGTGAGTATAACTGGATATAGCGGTAATTTTGTGTGTTTTGGACTGAAATTTGTCTTTCACACATTTCCCTTCCCTCCGTTTAGCATGGCGATTTTTGTCTACTTTTTGGGGTGTAGAATAGAAGAAAATGATTTGAATATACATTTTCTGTCGTGTAAGGTATTCTTGATTTTGAGTCGGAAGCGTACAAGAGTTAAGAGGTTTGTTAAGTTAAAATGTAGAGCGGGCAGTTGCATATTTATTTGTATAATAATAAATAAAACCAAGTACGAGCAATCCAAGCTATTAGAAAAAACTCGAAGTGCTAAAAACTGTCGAGGCAAAATAGTGTAGTCAGCAAATACTGTTCATCGTGTACAAAATACACGACAAACAGTGGTAACAGGTGTCCGGAAGAGTAACCTTACCCTGCCGGGCGCCACGCCCGCCATAGCAGGGGCGGATCCAGATGGGGGGTGGGTCAAAAAAAAAAAAAAAAAAAAAATGATGCCTTGTATCAATGAAATTACATCACAAAGTGATCCTACATCAGTATAAAAATGATTTCTCTGTTTTAAAAGCTCAATTTGTATGTATGCCTATGTAATTTAGAGACGATGATGGCAGATTTCCGTAACAGAAACCTGGCAAAGCCTCTCCTGCAAAAATTCCTGTATCCGCCGCTGCATAGCTGCATCCAAACTATAAGGACGATATCTTAGTAAAATAGCGTGATCTGCCAATGGACTATCGGTATAACACAAAACACAGTTCTATGGATAACAATCACTATATTATACACACACGACGTTTCGACAAGAATTCACTGGTCGTTATCAAGCATACAAATTACAAATGAGGAAAAATGTGACAGTGTTATATATAGGTACATTAAACAATAATAAATAATAAGAGAAACCATAAGTAACAATGATGAAACCCTAGCAAAATGCACGTGGTGAGCAGTGTTAACGATGTAGTAGACAGACATAATTAGGGAGATAATATACGCGTCAATTAAATATATAATGTTACTTCCGGTTTGTGAATCTCGTACCTGCTCTTGAGCAAGGGGTTGCCATTATGTTGCTCCAACTGTGATAGAAAGTGTTAAACCCCACGGAAATTTAGGGAAAACTTAAAGGCGTTCTAGGAAGACGATAACTAACATTATTGACAACGGGGAAATAATTTGTGATCGGTGGTCAATTAAAAAAATGAGATAAACCTGTAGACTGGTCTAATGAAGCGCAAACGACCGCCATTCATTTGTTCCTCCTTGGTATTTCGATCTCTGCGTTGGCCTAGAAAGTTCATCGGAAGGTCAACGTGTAGTCATTTGGGATGAAAAACAGATGTCCTGTTCGTACATTAGTGTGCACGTAAAAGATCTCTTGCGAGATGGAATTCGATATAAGATTAGGCATAGCACACTGTATGGCGTAAGGGGGGTTGGGATGGCCTAGTGGTCTAGAGTGCCGCGCTTCGACCTCTAGTTGGCCGGTCACCTCTGGCTTGCGGCTGTGGTTTCGAGCCCCGATGTGAGCGTATGTGGCATGGAGATAGGGGCGCCTTCTCAACCTCGTGGGTTTCCTCCGGGCACTTCGGTTTCCTCCCACGGCTAAAGACCCCTACGCGCAAGCGAATTATTGAAATAAAATTGATAGCATATGTTAGTCCAGAAATGACCTGGTTGTGTTGAGTGGACGTTAAATACCATTTCTCTCTCTCTCTCTCTCTCTTCTCTCTCTCTCTCTCTCTCTCTCTGTATGGCGTAAACCCATCTTCATTAGTCAAATCGGAGCAGTAAAATAGGACGTTAAACCACAATTCGTTTATTCTTTGTGTATTCACCTGCACGCCGTTCAAGAAGCGATTTTTTATTGGTTATCCCAGGGGTAACACTGGGTCAAACGGAATATGAAGCCCGTAATGGTGTTTTTAGACTGAAATTCTCAAAGAGGATTCCGTTAGAGTCTATAAAACAACTTATCCAGGCTCTAACTATTGTATCTGGGGATTAAGTAAATTAGACATCATGGGAAATTAGTCATTGAAGACATTTTTAAAAAAAATTCAAATATGCTATTAAATATGTATTACATGCGAAATTAGAGAGCCAGAAGACGCTGTAGCACCCATTTGACGCACCACAACACAAATTACTAATTCATTTTACTTGCTTGGTTCGAAGCTGTCACCACTCGCTTATAATCTGATATCAAATCATAAACATCAACTGTATTTTATTATATTTTATCAGCCAATCTGTTGGATATAACAAGAAATAAGAATTCATTAGTCTATATAAAATCAATTTCTGGCCGCGTTTTGTGGGTACTAAAAGCCAATTATTAGCCGATCAATGACGTTATTTTACCAACTAAGAGCAAATAACACAAACCTTTATTTCGTCTCTTTAGCGATAATGGTGTCAGGATATTGTTTTTTTTTTATTTGAAGAAAATTAAAGACGAATGACTATTTTTATATATATAAAGACTAGTTATAGAGTTGGCGCTTTGGTTAAAAGTAGTGGGCACGGAATTTAATGATAAATATGTCAATATCTTTAAGGGGCGCATGCATCCCCATCCCCGCCACCATCGCCTCTCCCTTCATTTTGATATTTGAAACTATCATAATCCTAACATAGTATTGCGGTAATCCAATTTACTGGGTACAAATGCATGAATTAATTTTTAGCTTCTTGGTGATTTAACAGTGGCCTAATCTACTTAATTTATAGTGTGAATAAAAAGCAGATCTTCAGATTTGATTGACTAGAGATGTCATAAGACCACCATTATTAAACAGGACACTGATGGATTAACATCTTCCCAACCATTCTCAAATATCTGCAAGTAGGATGGTATAATATAAAGTAAACAAAATTGGTCCAGAGACCGACCCTTTCGGTTTTGAAGAGTGTGGCCCGGTACTATCCGAACCATTCCTGAGCAGTGCCAGTTATACCAGAGCAGAATTCAAGGCGCTGTTATAACACAGAATAGTCTAGTTTGTCTAGTGCTGCCGATAGATCAAACATCCTAGTCATGATATCATTTGAAGATTAACCAAGCCGTCTCAGTACTGTTCCAATATGTTGGATAGAAATGCAAGGTTATTAGAAACGGGTCTGTAGTTAAGCAACGTCGGGCCCGGTCAGTACTTGGATGGGTGACCGCCTGGGAACACCGGGTGCTCTAGACGCCTTTTTATACGCCCACATTTTCATGTGGACGTATATTGTCGTCGCCCCTGTTCGTCCGCCCGGACGTCCGTCCGGACGTCCGTCCGTCCGTCCACAATTGTTTGTGAACAGTCTACAGGTCACAATTTTTATCCGATTTCAATGAAACTTAAAATATAGGTTTATCACCCTAAGATCTCGGTTCCTTTCGATATTGGCATGTATCGGACCGTAACTTCATGGGTTATGGCCCCTGATTGTACGAAAAATCACATTTTTTAGCTTGTGAACAGTGTAGAGGTCACAATTTTGAACCGATTTGCATGAAACTTGAAATGCATGTTTATAAACCAAAGATCTTGGTTCCTTTCGATATTTGCGCCAATTGGATCGTAACTTCCTGAATTATGGCCCCTGATTGTCCGAAAAATCGCCCTTTTTAGCTTGTGGTCCCTCTGGAGGTCAAAATTGTTATCCGATTTAAAAAACCGTTTGATTATATCACCGTTCCATGGTTATGAAGGTTGAGTTCGAATTTCGTGAAAATCGGACCAAAATTGACGGACAAAATGGCCGCCATTTGTACGTGAATAGTGTGAAAATATGTTATATCAAGGTTGTGAACAGTGTAGAGGTCACAATTTTGAACCGATTTGGATGAAACTTGAAATGCATGTTTATAACCCAAAGATCTTGGTTCCTTTCGATATTTGCGCCAATCGGATCGTAACTTCCTGAATTATGGCCCCTGATTGTCCGAAAAATCGCCCTTTTTAGCTTGTGGTCCCTCTGGAGGTCAAAATTGTTATCCGATTTACAAAAGACGTTTGATTATATCACCGTTCCATGGTTATGAAGGTTGAGTTCGAATTTCGTGAAAATCGGACCAAAATTGACGGACAAAATGGCCGCCATTTGTACGCGAATAGTGTGAAAATATGTTATATCAAGGTTGTGAACAGTCTACAGGTCACAATCTTTATCCGATTTCAATGAAACTTAAAATATAGGTTTATCACCCTAAGATCTCGGTTCCTTTCGATATTGGCATGTATCGGACTGTAACTTCATGGGTTATGGCCCCTGATTGTACGAAAAATCACGTTTTTTTAGCTTGTGAACAGTGTAGAGGTCACAATTTTGAACCGATTTGGATGAAACTTGAAATGCATGTTTATAACCCAAAGATCTTGGTTCCTTTCGATATTTGCGCCAATCAGATCGTAACTTCCTGAATTATGGCCCCTGATTTTCCGAAAAATCACCCTTTTTAGCTTGTGGTCCCTCTGGAGGTCAAAATTGTTATCCGATTTAAAAAAACGTTGGAATATATCACCGTTCCATGGTTATGAAGGTTGGGTTCGAATTTCGTGAAAATCGGACCAAAATTGACGGACAAAATGGCCGCCATTTGTACGCAAATAGTGTGAAAATATGTTATATATCAAGGTTGTGGACCTTATAGAGGTCACAATTTTGAACCAATTTTGATGAAACTTGACATGTAGGTTTATAACCTAAAGATCTTGGTTCCTTTCGATTTTGCGCCCATCGGATCGTAACTTCCTGAATTATGTCCCCGGATTGTCAAAAGAAATCGCCCTTTTTAGCTTGTGGTCCCTCTGGAGGTCAAAATTGTTATCCGATTTAAAAAAACGTTTGATTATATCACCATTTTATGGTTATGAAGGTTGAGTATGAATTTTGTGAAAATCGGACCAAAATTGACGGACAAAATGGCCGCCGTTTGTACGCGAATAGTGTGAAAATATGTTATATAAAGGTTGTGGACCTTATAGAGGTCACAATTTTGAACCGATTTTGATGAAACTTGACATGTATGTTTATAACCCAAAGATCTTGGTTCCTTTCGATATTTGCGCCCATTGGATCATAACTTCCTGAATTATGTCCCCGGATTGTCCGAAAAATCGCTTTTGGTCCCTCTGGAGGTCAAAATTATTATCCGATTTAAAAAAACGTTTGGCTATATCACCGTTACATGGTAATGAAGAGGGAGTTTGAATTACGTGAAAATCGGACTAGAATTGACGGACAAAATGGTCGCCGTTTGTACACGAATAGTGTGAAAATATGTTATATCAAGGTTGTGGACCCTATAGAGGTCACAATTTTGAATCGATTTTGATGAAACTTGACATGTATGTTTATAACCCAAAGATCTTGGTTCCTTCCATATTTGCGCCTATCGGGTCATTACTTCCTGAATTATGTCCCCTGATTGTACGAAAAATCACCCTTTTTAGCTTGTTGTGCCTCTGGAGGTCACAATTACTATCTGATTTAAAAAAAACGTTTGATTATAAAAACCAAACAAATTCTAATGATTTTCTGATAATTCCTTAATATGCGACAACTCTTGTTGACTGCCCGGACGATTTGGCTGCTGTGTGGGCGTATGTTTCGTTGCCTGGCAACCTATTTTTAAAAACCGAGAAAAGAATCATCAATTATCGAGTCGTGTCCACATTCAGATACGCATAACAACGGGTTCTGTCCGCCTTCTCTCGTCTTCGGCCACACCACATTGAAAACACCAGTTCTCGTCCGATCACTGAATTTAAGCAACGTCGGGCCCGGTCAGTACTTGGACGGGTGGATTTAAATTGAAAAATAATTCGTGATATTGATGACATTGAGTTAGAGACTTAGCTATTTTAAATCTAATAATGAATAGTAATGAATTCTGAACCTGTTAAAGGTTAGGGGAAATATGATTTGACTTAACAACGGAAAGGTCGTAAACCAGGCGGTAACAAATACTCACTATATAGGATTTGATTAAAATCTTTTAGTCTGACACAAACCTTCCAAGTCTGGATATAATACAATTTACTTGTCGGACATGAATCATCAGTTGAAGTTAAGTTTCCTTTTAATATTAAAGTATTTATTGTCAATTTTATTATCCATTGAAATAAGGTATTAGAATTATTTTATAGTATCGTAATAGCTTCTAAATTGTAAATCATATCCATGCAATTTCTAAATTAAGACAATGGAGCTTCTAATCTTGTACGTGTTTAAAATTTCATTTCATGCTATTTGTGTTATTTAAATTAAGAAATCTGAAATATTCGTCAATGAAGCTTTACGAGTTCAAAATAAATATCGAACAGACGAAGCATTTTGTCACAAAACTAATGGATGCGTAGTCATTAGAGCATCGAGTTTGTATGCTCCAGTCCAGTTGGCCAGGACTAATTGTCTTCCAGTCGGTATTATTCAATGTCTATTGCTTTGGAATCAATGATTTTGACACGACTGCAATGGTAGTAAAGAGAAATAGTATGAATTTCAAGATTCAAAGAGCCGGTATCAACAATAACGTAAATATACTTCAAATTACGATTTCTTCCGTTCATTTTTCAAGAAAACAGACAATAGCTTGATATGTTCTTTCTAGACATCCGAATCTATTTTTGCAGTAGTCCACCTTGTAGCTTAAGCCATTTTTTTTATATCTCTGTTGGTTTTTTAAGGTCAAATATTGGTGTTATTTTTGTTTGTTCCATAACTAAATTAATTTTAATTAAAGTAAACGTGACCTCGAGGTATACCATCTTCAAAAATGGAAAGAAGAAGGCATCCGCTTTCTCAGTGTGGAACAGTTGGATATTTGGGCGTTAATGGAGTGTCAGAAGGAATAAATGGAAGGCAAAATAATATCTAGCTTTAATAAGATTGGCCTGTCGTGAAAATTAGCACGAAGCTTGATGCCTCCAAGCTATGGTAATATTGACTTTAAACACGTAAGCGTATAGTAATGAAGTCTATATAAACTAATAATTGCTCGCAACGTAGTCATTTATTCTGTTTAAGATTTCCATTTTTTCTGTTTTTAGCATTCAATGAATTCCAATTATCAATTTATTTTTTTCTAAATCCAGTCTTGTATAAACTAGTTTATGCTGTTGAAAAAAATACGATTTTTCAAAGATATTTTCTGAGAATTAAAATTGACCAGTTATATACTTCGATATTATATCTGAATCCTAGAATTATGGGATAATAATGTTTAAAGAGGCATACTCGCTTTGAGTGTTGGTATTTTTTATAGCTTAAACCCGACTTCATTGACTACAGTTATATCGTGCATATTCAAAAGTAGCTACAAAGTCTTTCTAAAGCTGGGGGTTGGGATGGCCTAGTGGTCTAAGAGTGCAACGCTTCGACCTCTAGCTGGCCGGTCACCTCTGGCTTGCGGCTGTGGTTTCGAGCCCTGCTGTGGGGGTATGTGGCATGGAGATAGGGGCGCCTTCTCAAGTTTGTGGGTTTCCTCCGGGCACTCCGACTTTCTCCCACTGCTAAAGACCCCTACGCGCAAGCGAATTATTGAAATAAAATTAAAACCATGTTAGTCCCGAAATGACCTAGTTTGTGTTGAGTGGACGTTAAACCCCATTTCTCTCTCTCTCTCTTTCTAAAGCTAAAAACGTTGGTTTAACGGATGTAAGTGGTGATGGAGGTCTTTACCCTTGCTAAGTTCCAAATAGTTGTCTGTAAAGTTTGTATCAGAAGCCCACCCTTTCCCGGTAAGATCACAACACCAATGATGATTTAAATAGACAAATAATTCGTGTTTTCATGCCGATGACTTTGGGTGATAGTGAGTTAAAAGACTTTAAGGAAGAATCATGTTAATTTTCAGCGATTTCCGATACTTGCTCCAAAGTTTCGTTGCCTTGTAAACTATCTTTTGCCATTGACTGACTGTTAGCAATGAAAGTAAAGGAAGGTGATATTTCGCCCCAGTCGAAGCACAATTTCCCTCTAAACACTATGTATCGCATATGCCCGTTTCTATTAGCCCTTCCTTTTCAGATCAGTAAAACCATCAACCTTATTTCCATATTTTCTAACTCTCGGCTTTAAATGATTCTAGAAAAACCGACATGTTCTATGGAGAATATAAACCTGGAGTCAGACAGGTCATATATAATAGGACATTAAAGTGAAACGGCTTACACACCGGCAGTACATAATGATAGGTCGCGTCGACATTAAATAGGACTGTGATTCCGTAGACTAGAAAATCCTCAGACAGAAAACAGATCATTACTGCTGTATTTGTGTGTATGTTGTCACGGTTTGAAATGGTACCGATTTCCCGAGTTTCATTACCCGACGCTCAGCTGTAAAAACGTCATTTCGTTCCATGTATTCACACGTAACATTTTATACGCCAGCGGTTTATTATTAGTGAAATGGGATCTTTTCTGTTCACCAACACACTGCTGTACATTGTCGTCTCCTATACTATCCAGTCGACGATGAGTATACAACTTTTTATAATCCTGTACTAGTTAGTGATTCCAGCCAATCCGAATAAAATTGGATGTTAATTTCGTTTCGTTTTAGTTTTTATATTGTACCTCATTTCATTTACATTTAATGATATATTGTTTTAAGGAGATCACGTAAACGTTCTGTCAGACTAATAAAATTGTTTGTGTTAATATACATGGCTGCGTATACAACTCTCTGATGTAAAAGCCACACTTTTGGTAGAACATCACCGAGATTACAAAATATTGGAAAAATGAGAAACAATAAACGAAACTATATTACATTCTCTTTATTCGTGACACCAACGTCAAAGGTGTCATTTTGGAAAATGAACTTTTTCTCATCAATAAACGATATTATACACCACTCAATTAGACGAAGTATTATAGTATTACTGAAATATGTTAGCAGATCTTAATTCCACTGTATGAACCCGGTAGTTAAAAATGGTAGCTTCTAACTATTTTGAAGACATGGATCCGGCTTCAAAATGTCATGTCTGGAACAAGGATAATGGACTTAATGCCGATCATCCCCTGGAACGTCAATCAAGTCACCGCGCGTTCAGTAAAAGGGAATAGGCTACAATTTATTGTATATTATCTGAGCATTGGGATTGGGTTTAAAAGTTAAAAATCCTTTACACTCGAGTCTCATACAAATTGAACTTGGCCAGACAGGGTACAGAACTCATCCGCGACACCGAACTACACCTTGATTCCGTTAAAAATCAGAAACGTGGCCTCACACGAAAATTTGAAAAAATCGTTCCAATATTTCGTCCCGCGTAATTTTTTTGTTTTTATTAAGTGAGCATTATAATAAACAAAATGAAATATTATCTAATTTTAATATAAATTGACAATGCAACGAAACAATCTTTCTCATACTGATGATGCGGAAATTTGTTTTTTAAAAGTATACCAATATTTTATTCTGTGTCATTTTTAGGTATTTTACGGATTGACCCACACTGATCAGCAGTGAATATTCGCTAGGCCGCTACAATCACTGACAAGGATGACATCAACGCGACTTAATTAGTCCCCCATATTTACTTTTTTCTTTCGACAAAGTAAATTCTAAAACATTTTTTGTATGAATTAGAAAAATAAGTAAAGACGTTTAAAGTATTTGTAGTTAAAAAGTATTTCTATTAAGTGTAAATTGGGTATTCAAATGAGTAAAAGGCATCATTTTGCCCGGAGCAGTTACGTCTTATGTAAACAATGCACGAGCCGTTGAGCCAATGATTGTCGCCACGTAATGTCATTGCATGTGTTGAATACAGTCATCTGTGATAGAGATAATTCGTACGTAATTCTCTGTGAAACAGATTGGGATTGACTGTCAGAATAAAAATGGAACGTAAAACATCAAATAATATTTATAGATTGGCATAACTTCTAAACGAGAGAGAGAGAGACTAACATATAGTTTAATTTTATTTCAATAATTCGCTTGCGCGTACATGTCTTTAGCAGTGGGAGGAAACCGGGGGATCTGGAGAAAACCCACGAGGTTGGACAGAACTTCTAAACGAGTACTCATAATAGTCAGTATATGTTCGACACGTTGTTATGTTGGGCGTTTATAATGTAAAATGGCAATCTAGATAGTCTAGCAATAGTAGGCTTATATACATGTATAATCGTACACGTTTAGCTTAGTGTCTTTTCAACAGATCATATCTGATCAGCTTTCACTATAATCACACTTTACATTATTTACAGATAAGTTAAGAAGATAAATATGGAAGCTAAAAACCAAACACATCTCAAACCAATTTACATTATCGCTGACTGAATTCCTGACAAACAATTAAGTCGAAATACTCGACTAATGATACTTTGCCAACAGCAATTATTTAAATCTGCCACTAACAAATTAATAATAATTTGCCAACAGCATTTATTCAAATCCGCCATGTTGTTGTTGTTCTTGGTGTTTAACGTCCGCTTCCACCGAAGGTGATATCGCAGACAAGGCTTATTTTTGATTGTCATTATCTTAGCGCACGCGCAGGGGCCTTTGCTGTGGGAGGAAACCGGAGTGCCCGGGGGAAACCCACGAGGTTGAGAAGGAGCCCCTATCTCCATGCCACATACGCTCACACCAGGGCTCGAAACCACAGCCGCAAGCCAGAGGTGACCGGCCAGCTAGAGGTCGAAGCGCGGCACTCTAGACCACTAGGCCATCCCAACCCCCCAAATCCGC
Organism: Patella caerulea; assembly: GCA_036850965.1. Classification (NCBI taxonomy): domain Eukaryota; kingdom Metazoa; phylum Mollusca; class Gastropoda; family Patellidae; genus Patella; species Patella caerulea. The sequence goes on along the minus strand of JAZGQO010000001.1, from coordinate 37,401,087 downwards.
CATGGTTACTAATTCGCATTTTATTGTGTAGTGATACAAGGCTGGCGGACAACGGCTAGTGTAGTTCCTTGCAACGCTCGACCGGGGATTTGAAACCACGCCAGTTGACTCAATGACATGCCGCATTTTACAGCGCAGCGCGCAGGCTAACCATTCGGCCATCCAACCCCCGGAACTGTCTTACTTAGAGCGGACGATGTCCGTCCATTGACAGTTCCTATCCGACCTTATATGACTGCAATATGAAAATACGATAAAATATCGCTATTGTCCCCCTTTTTGCAGACTGTTTTAGAACTCTAACATTCTATATTTCACCGCGATTCTTTATTTTCAACCAAAAGGAATCACTTCTCACTATATTTGACACAAATTTATAATAATTCAAAACCATTTTCAAGTAGAATTTTGTGTCTGTTTTTAATCGCAGAATTCTACTTGAAAATAGTGTTCAGTCATTATAAATGTGTGTCAGCTGGGGCAAGAAAAGATTCTTTTGGCAAATAAAGTAGAATCAAGGTGAAAAATAATATGTACAGATTCCAAAATGGCGTTAAGTGGGTAAGAATGGTATTTTCATATTGCAGTTATATAAGGCCGGATAGGAACTGTCAGTGGACACCCTCCGCTAAAAGACAATACCTAAAGGAGCTACTACTAGTGCTAAACAGAATACGTATCAATAGTTCATAATTGTCGTCAGCTCTGTCCGTCCGTCGCGTCGATTTGAGCTGAACATTCCGAATAAGCATGCTGGACCCGCACCTGACTTAAAACCCCATTACCATTCTTGTTGAAACTGAATAATATGTCCCAATCTTCATTCTGGTCAACAAATTGCATTAATTTACAATATTCCAATTAATTGCTGATATAAATTTCATCTTAGCACACCTAATTAAAAAATTGGAAAAATTCAACTAATTGATTTGAAAAGTCTAACGTAAACCTTTTCAGATGTGACTTGGATTTTAAAATATTTTCGAACCTTCTGGACAAGTAAAATAGTTGTAATAGATAATTTACACAACAGGTAGGACGCTTAAACATCTAGTACTTAGAATAAGGCTATTATTTATTTTCTCGCTCTGCCAAGCCACCAAGAGTGTTATTGTCCCTTTAATGAATACTATTCATTTTCTGGGAATTAATGTTGGAGGTATCGCCTTTAATTAATTTAACTTGATTTTATGCACTGTGTTTAAATGCATGACACAAAGAAATATATCGATATTCAATTATATCACCTAATTAGCGTACGGTACATATTTTGTATAATAAATGTTAGCACTAGGAAAAACTAAAAACGAATCAAATTTATTTTTTCTTATTATGATAAGTCTTTAATGTCTTGTGAAACCTCTTACCTAGATAAAAATATTATCTATAAAACATCTTAAAATGAACCATGACACCAGGCATATATATAAATCAGACTTTATTATCATAATCCGAAATGTAAAGCAATACCGATGTAATGCAATAAGGCTTAATTAACCCTAGGATACAGCTTTGAACGGTTACCAGATATGAACCGTCAGTTTTGTAATAGCCTACATATAAAAAGTAAAGTCGATTGTAACCATTCGTCAGAAACAAAAATCCTGTGATGGACAAATATAAGATATGACAAAGCAATAAGTGGACTATGGAAAAAAATCCCAGTTGATCAGCCCTCTGTTCTCTTACCGGTACTGATACGAGGTGGTCATGAAATCGCAAACACTAATCATGGTTCCATCGAGAATCGTGAATTAATTAGTTAATGATACGACATGAGAGTTTTTATGCCTTAATATATAATTTGTATTTTATGATCAGGGTGGAAGCGTGATTTGGCCAGACAAGTTATAATTATCACTGGGAATTATAATAGTATCTGTATATAATATATGAGCGTGATATACATTATGGAAAACGTAGAAGGTCGATATCCTAGCAGCCAACCAAACTAGGACCCAGAATAAGTGGTGTAAGATATTCTCATTTTATTCTGGTTTGTCGGGGCTTTAATTAGTATTATGCATTTGTCATTACAAATATTTACTACTCTGACATTTCGCTTAAATTCATGAACTGCTGTATTTTAAATACTCTATAGAGACAGATCAAATTTATATGCTAACAATCTCAAATTACCAATCTAATTAAGACTCCCTGTTTGTAAAAAATCTGTTTATTGATTTCTTCTCAATCAGGATATTTTGAATTGTCAATGTCCTTTTCGGTTATAATGAGGCGTGGTGATGACGTCAGTGCCAGGATTTTGTTGAAGTTTGGCGTGTCGAATCATGAATAAACTAAATGTAGCGTATTTAAAATTAAATTACACTAAAATAATGCTTACCGGTTTGAATGGTTTTCCCTATTGAACGTGTATTATTTTTTTTGTGTAGGGGGCGCAGGCGTAGGTATCTTTTTCAGCCAAAAATAACCGAGCACCCTATATAACCAGATTGTTCAACATTATGTAAGAGAAACTTTTAAAATGTCCTTGGCAAGTCTCATCACTCCATCTCGCACTTACAAACGCCTTTGTAATCTTGGTCTCCTTCAGAATCCTTCAAAGAAAGTAATCAATCAAAACAAGCCACGAGAGACACATTCACCTCCCTGGTAGTATGTGTAGCACACACTTATACAACGGATTAATACTGTATTTTGATCTTGTTTGAAGCAAAAGCATTTTATAGCTGAGGCGCTGTAGGCGCCAGCCTCCTCGCGAAAAAACCCAAAGAAGTATGTAAATTAAAACGGGAGAAAAATGCTAAAAACGATGAGAAAAATGAAAATGTAACCTAGTTAGAGGGGCCCTAAAGCAAAAGCATTTTATAGCTGAGGCGCTGTAGGCGCCAGCCTCCTCGCGAAAAAACCCAAAGAAGTATGTAAATTAAAACGGGAGAAAAATGCTAAAAACGATGAGAAAAATGAAAATGTAACCTAGTTAGAGGGGCCCTAAAGGCAGACAAAAGGACCCCACGTCTGACAAAAGGGCCCCTCTGGCCAAGGGAAAGGGCCCCTGAGTCCGAGTCAATCGTTTTCTATACACTGTTACTGTCGAATCCATTACTGAATGAGAATGAAGTCATTGCATTGGCATAAAAGTCACCAATCAAGACCACCCCTTCCCGCGAAAAAGGGCCCTCTAAATAGTATAGCCTCCGCCATGATAAACTTTAAAACGCCCCTGGTTTGCAGCATATTTTATTAGAAAATTCGATGTATTTACATGTATGAGTCAATATGGCTTCTATTGTTCCGATCAAGTCTGATAAAAAGAGAAAAATATGTCCTATAAAATGAGATCAACTAATATTATTTGACATGAGGCTCGTCTAGCGTGTTGTCGAGGTCACAGCAGGTTGTTTTAAAATAAAGGTTGCTAGGCAACCCAGTTTCAGTTTAAATTGTAAAAACGGCGAGTGATTTGCTAAACATTTGTTAGCTAAATGAGCTCTTTAAATAAAAAGTGGTATGAGGTGTTTTAATTTTTGTGCTTTATTTCAGCAGGCGCCTGTCAGGTATTGGACCCGATTGATAATGGAATCTGGCACATAGAAGGTTTTAATCCTGGAAGTGTGGCTAAACTTGCCTGTAAAGTAGGATATACTATGACAGGAAGTAACGAAGAGGTAACCAAGATATGTAAGGAGAGTGGTGATTGGGTAGGAAAAGATGGCCAATGTGTGACGACCAAAGAAGCCGCTGCTATAGATCAAGGTATAATCATTTCATTTGAATTAAAGAGTATATTATTATATAGCTTTAAACACAAAATAGAATTCAATTTTGGCAAAGTTCAATTATAATTATTTATATTGTTATTTCATTATGAATATATGGCCTCCCAATATCAAATATTTGAGAAAAGCTGAACATTTTAAAATCAGATGTACGTATAGACTGGGTTAACCAGATCCAAAGGAGTTTCATTCAAATTGGAAAGCTAAGGTATTTCACCGAACATAACCGGTTAGAAATCGCAATATAAACATACATGTGCATTAAATATGATTTTGGCCACTTTTCTTTTGGGTTGGGTACCTAAAGAATATATATGACCATGCGACATCTTAATTAAATTTTGCATATACATTCAACTTAAAGACATACAAGTATGTGACAATGTATAATTAACAGGTCCGGCGGAGTAGGGGGCTCTTGGTAATAATTACGGTAGAAAGTTCGGCTAGATACAAATCCGGAAAATGCTTGATTTTAAGAGTTAAGAGAAATCCCAACCCAATTGCGTGGGTCGGTATTAGTTAATCAAACGTTGGTCTTTATACTTCGTTTTTCAGATTTTGAAATGAATTAAAACTGTATTTTTCTGTCGCATTCTGAATTCTGCGATTATATAGTGCATATCTCACGTTGCCCCCATGTCTCTCATACCCATATATATATGACTGGTTGTGCCTTTAATTTAAGTAAGTAAGCCCCCCCCCCCGCTTACACCTACACAGACACCGGGAATAATATTTGTTATCATGCTATATTGACATACGAATTGTAACAATGTTAGATAAATAGACTGCCACTAGCAAAATTAGGAACAGAAGCGAAAGTAGAATTAACCGAACAATGACTTTTGTCAGGAACTCGAGGCTATATGGGAAAATTGTTCTAAAAAGGAATGCTTATTGTGTGGCCATTCAATGAACATTTAGCATTGTGATTACATCGTAAATACCAGTTGTCTTAAGTCTGAGGCTAGAAGACATTTTTCTAATAATGTATTATCTCTCTTTTCTTGTAAATACCAAGATATGACCAAACATCGCCGGGGGGTCTTTATAAAGAGATGACACTTTCCAATTACTCGTTAGTAAGAGAACGCAATAGAAAAAACGTTATAAAAGGAATTTAAATGTCAGAGAAGCTTACATGGCTGGGCAAAAAAAAGTTTAAAGTAATATTTGCTGTAAAATATTTCCACTTATCAAAACCGACTTGATAATCCCTACAACCCCACTCCCACATACATGCACGCCCACCTACCCACACAGCGGCCAAGCGAATATTCACTGTGGATTAGTGTGGGGCGAGCATTGGCACGATCATCAAGAAACGTATGACCGATGTCTAGGTCATATGTTATTTCATTATTTTTCAATTCTGTTTTAAATTTCAAAATCTATATTTTAAATTTCATTAATGCTTGGTTAGTCATTAGACAGCAATTAACCTGTCAGTCAAATTATGACAGACTGGCAGCTAAAGTAGTTGATCTGTTAAGTCTCTTCTAACTATTGTTTTAAATGCTTTAAGTCTTAATCCTTTGATAATTATATGTTTATGTCAACACTTTCTAATAACTGATTTGTATAAATAGACAAATGTATGCTAGATTATCAATAGTTGGAGAGACCAGCTTAGGGAACATACTAGTTGGAGGTCCGATATATTTACTAAATAATAAGTTGTTAAATTGTTGCTGTTAATTATTTGCTGCTGAAAATAAAGTGTTGAAGATCCATTACAAGAATCTGTAGTCATTTCTGATACTTAAAGAACACACGTCGACGAGCTACATTCCCTGAAAGTCGAACGGTGTTATATGGTGGAGAAAGCGGGCAGAGTAAACAAAATTGTCTACTCTTGATTCCGGTAGAGCTAAGCGAGATAAATTATCAACACATTTTGAAGAAGAAAGGATGGATATCAACTTAATTCTTCCTTCAGTAGCTGTAGCAGCAATAAGAAGTCTGAATCAACTACCAATGTCTTGGAGTCTCAAACAGGATAGGGGTTCTACAGAAATCAGCTTTAAATGGGGCTTCTCAGAAAATTCATTACCCAGTCCGGAAAAGAAATATCGTTCTTTTGCCAAAAGACAAAGGGATAGACAACGACAGATAGAATTTTTTGCTAAGAAGGATGCCCAAAAAGCACAGATTTCTGTGGTCTCCAGTAGAAAGGATGTGGGTGTCCAAAATATTCCTGATACCAAAGATGTGGCTGTTGGGAATAACCCTGTGTTAATGGTAACAAGAGAAACAATGTGTCATCCTGCCAATAGCCACGATAAAGGTTGTCAAATAAATTTTGACAGTGAGGCAGCGATGAAAGATGTTTCAAATTCTGGTGCCAAAAGTACCAGCAGTCAAGACCATCCATATGTAGGAATTTGTTCAACAAATCCACCTGTACAAGTGTCCGACAAAGTACTCAGACAAAGAGTTAAGAACACAAAACAAGAATATCTCATTCAGTGGAAGAATTGTCCAGCAACTTCAAATTCTTGGGTTTTAGAGGAGGAACTAGATCATAGTGCTCAGCAATACATAAATGCGAATTCAAATAGAATACAAGGACCCAAACTACGTTTACCTGAAGAAAACATTTACCAGCACAATTTGCAAGAACATCATTTTAGGCCTTACAGGCATCCTATGTACAAAAATAGACATTATTATCGTGAAAAAAGTGATAGATATTGTTACTTTGATTAATTGAAAAATTGTATTAATGTTTAAAACATGGGGTCATGTTTTTGTTTGAAGTCAGGGGGATATATGACCGATGTCTAGGTCATATGTTATTTTATTATTTTTCAATTCTGTTTTAAATTTCAAAATCTATATTTTAAATTTCATTAATGCTTGGTTAGTCATTAGACAGCAATTAACCTGTCAGTCAAATTATGACAGACTGGCAGCTAAAGTAGTTGATCTGTTAAGTCTCTTCTAACTATTGTTTTAAATGCTTTAAGTCTTAATCCTTTGATAATTATATGTTTATGTCAACACTTTCTAATAACTGATTTGTATAAATAGACAAATGTATGCTAGATTATCAATAGTTGGAGAGACCAGCTTAGGGAACATACTAGTTGGAGGTCCGATATATTTACTAAATAATAAGTTGTTAAATTGTTGCTGTTAATTATTTGCTGCTGAAAATAAAGTGTTGAAGATCCATTACAAGAATCTGTAGTCATTTCTGATACTTAAAGAACACACGTCGACGAGCTACATTCCCTGAAAGTCGAACGGTGTTAAACGTATGACACGAAGATACGTAGTCCATCTCTGAACGTAGCTCTCATTACACTCGCCCTGTACTTCCAGTTACCTTGTTCTTGGATCCTTGGCGAAAAAAAAGTTTGACTTCCCGGTCCCAGAGACGTTGTGGGAATCATAATATTATACCAAACTTTTTACTCATTACTATCTTGCTTGTTATTACGGTCCTAAGAACTCATGTACGTCGGCTTAAGCCTGGTCGGTTCTAAATAAATTGGCTAGGTATGTTCCATGGGTTGTGACCATTTTTTCTTGCCTTTATAAATTACGAGGCACATGGAAGGTGCAAATTAGACAAGTTTTGAAGTCATAATTCTTCACTCAAAATTAAAATTAACTTCATAATAAAACAGATAAAAAAAGATGACACGATCAGTCTTCAGGTTGGTTGCCTGCTACGTTACAACGTCAAAGAAATTAACAATAATAGGGGCGTCAATACGGATAAAAGTTCGGAGATTGTTAAAATTTTAATGGTAAAAATGAGAATTTCAGGAATAAAGTGTAATAGTTTACCGCAACACAAAGTCCAACATCGAGAACACTCTGCATTATGAAAAGCTAAAACTGCACTCTAATAATATGAACAGGGAGATCGCACTACACGTAAACCAAATACATTCATTAGACAAAACATACTAGGGCCTAATACTAAACATACATTATGCAAGAGCTAAATCTGCCAACTTATTTTGACCTGAAATGTTATATGAACTTTAAATTGGACATTTGTTAACAAAACAAGACCCTAATCAACTCTCGATGGCATCGGATGATTGAGATTTTAAGTAGGCTGAAATTTAAAAATTTAATTTAAAAATGGGAAAGCGGGGCTAAGTCTCGACTATAGCAGTGCCCTGGTAACCACAAAGCACACATCACGTCAAAAATACTAACAGTGATAACTGGGCTCAGAATGAAGTAATTTGATGACAATTTTCAATATTTTCATTTTACATTATCTTTTTTTAAAGCAATCAATGTTGTTCTTGTCTTTAAACGACGTTTTTGTGGTATTAAAAGTTAAACCAGATGACGTCATTTTTTTTCAAAGCTGACGATATGAGCCTCTTTAAAAATTAAATGAAATGAAATGGGGTTTAACGTCCTACTCTTCTGCACCTAACCAGGCCTAATGGAAGACGGGCGTACGCCATGTAGTGTGCTATGAGGGAAATTTTGCCCAGGTAGCGGCGCTACGGCCTACTCTTATATCGCATTCCAACCGCCAAGGAATCTTTTACGTGCACGCCAATGTGTACACGGGACCTCGGTTTTTCATCCCATCCGAACGATGAGACAGCTGTCCTTCTCCTTATTCTACCTCATTGACAAGGGGAAACCACGCAGGAAAATCGAGATGAACGTTCTCGGCCAATGCAGGGATCGAGCACCAGACCTCCAGGCTAGCGAGCCAGCGCCTTACCCACTTAGCCACGACCACTTAAAAATGTAGAACATGGAGATAAATAATGTAGTAAGTTGTACCTAATTATTTTCATTTCCACAGGAGGTCTGCCATTTTTAATTATCGTCATCACGTTGGTATTATGTGCGTTGCTGTTGGCAACTATTGTCTTGGTTATTGTTATATTAGTGTACAGAAGGCGGAAGCAGTGGTGAGTTGATTTTATTATACAACTGGTGGTAGTTTTTTCTTTGATGTGCATAACATTTATAACTCATAACAACCTGCCATGGCGTCATCATAGGTTGATATATTATGTTCATATCAACCGTTAATGACGCCATCTCGGGTCGATATAATATTCGACTTACATATCAACCCCTGATGACGTTGATGATCGAAATAATACAAAGAGCACAGAAATATTTTTTATTCTTTTGACAGTTTGTAGCATTCAGCACCAAAATTGACAGATGGCATACTTATCGTCATATTTAGATCTGTTATCCATGTCTAAGATATCTTTCAAAATTTTCTTTTCGTCCACATTTCGATTATTCCTCCACACTACAAGAGTAGAAAGCATTTATAGCCCAAGAGTTCCTTTGTAAAGTATTTTTGGGTACAATCCGTTTAACACAGTTCCTCGCGCGCTTACTGAAAAGTTGTACTAGCCACGTGGAATGTGCACGATTGAGTAATTGTTATTAGCACACTTTCCGTGGTGTATCGGTGAATATCAAGACAGTTTTGGTCGGGGGCTCAGCCGAGGCGGAGCCGATATTCACCGATACACCGAGGAAAGGTGCTAATAAGTTACTTACATCACATTTATATCGAGTATTGTGAAGCAAAATGTGAAAAATAGTATATATTATCGAGTCGTTTCAACCGAAAAGTGACAAAAAATTTCAGCTCTTTTATTTATCCCTATCTGTGCCTCACGTTACATTTCATGATAGTATTTACACGTGCGTCTTGTTGTGACACCCCGAGCCTAAAATAGCAAAGTGTTTGTTTAGACCACATCGTCAAAACAACTTGTCTATGGGGTAGAGGACTGTGGGGATATTAAATGTAGTGTAAAGGAAATTCGAAACGTGGGTCATTCCTGGTCAAAGTATGCATCGGCACATGGTTCGTCCGCTGAAATTTAATTGTTATAAAATTTATAACTTTCTAGGCGTTTTTTTTATATCCTGCTTATTTTCAAGGCTTGCGAAGTGTCTAGCAAGAGAATCACAATTAGTTAAAATAATTATTCAATAATCTCACTTATATGTTTTGCATAATAAATCAAACCATATTATGGAATAGATGCCAATTGATATGTGTAATAATTGTTTTTCGTAATATGTTGTTATGTTGATTTTATGTCATTGTATATATTTTTGCACTGCCATGTAGTTCCTACCGGTTTGTTTTGTTACTAAGATTTTGATTAGTTGTCTCATGTACCTTATATCAGTGCTGTATGAAACAACTAATTATCATTGCGATTTGGTCGGACTAAACGCCCACCTCTTAATGCTTGATAAGCTTCTTAAGCGGTATAAAAGGATCCGTGTATCAGAAATGAACAGTGCTCCTTTACGAAAGTGTACTGTTCATTTCTGATAAACGGATACTTTACGCCATTAATTCATTTAAAGGTGAAATGGCGTTGTATATGTCGCCCTCGTGTTCTCTACCATATCAACCTCGAGTAGGTTAATATTATATACATTGACTGACATTTGGGCCTAGCTAGTGTGTCTTCGTATTTAAATCCGAGCATATGTCGAGAAGACTCTTTATGATTTTTTAGAGGAAAGCCGACATGACAACAAAGTTGGTAACAGGGGCGGATCTAGGAATTTTTGAAAAGGGGGGGGGGGTCGCAAAGTGAAGGCACTGACGGGCACGCCGCTGAAAGGGTGATTTTTTTTGCCGGGGTAGTCCCTCAAAGATAATTATCCATCATTCTTTGCATCTGTAACAATTCCAAGGGCTATTTGGCTGAGAAAAGGCACTTTCAGCAGTAAAAAAAGGGTACTGTCGAAAATTAGGAGGGGGGGCGCGAAAAACCGAGATCCCGTGTACACTTTGGCGAGCACGTAAAAGATCCCTTTGCTGTTGAAATTCGATAAGAGTAGGCCGTTGTGTCGCTGCCCAGAGTCAAAATTTCCCTAATAACACACTACATGGCGTATGCCGTCTTCATTAGCACAGTTCGGAGCAGAAAAGAAGGCCGTTACACCCAAGTTGATTTCATTTCATTTCCGAAATGACCATTGTGTCTATAAACTGGGTGCGTAAAATGTTTTTATACGGCCACATTTTCTTGTGGTCGAAGGCCTATATTGTCGTCCCACCTGTCCGTCCGTCCACAATTTTTTGTGGACACCCTACAGGTCACAATTCTTATCCGATTTTGACGAAAATTGAACTACAGGTTTATCTCTAAACGATCTTGGTTGCTTTCGATATTAGCATGTATCGGATCGAAACTTCGTGGATAATGGCCCCGATTGTACAAAAAAAAATCCCGTTTAATTTTTAGCTTATTTTAGCTTGTTGCAAAATGTTGGCGTATACTGCCTACCAAACGCTGGTTATTATAGGCCTACATGTATTCGTAGTGCACATTATTGTTGAGTATTACTGTAATCATTATACGAGATTGCATTTCAATTATAAAAGGCACTGATGGACAACGTCGTGTCTCTTGAGAATATGAATCGCCGTGTCCTAACGTGTAAAACTAAATAAAAAACAAATCCAGCACTAAATGGGTGTAGTACCTTACTGCTGGATCTGTTTTTATTATTTATTTATGTACACGTTAGAAAACGGCGATGGTACACAAACCGGATTCTTAATGATTGAATTTAGTTTTAGTGTCAATTAAGAAAAAAAAAATTACGTAACTGCTCAAACGCCTGATCATGATCCTTCTTAATTATCCTGGCGTTGCCCTTTATTGCCTGCTATAAAAGCAGGTTGTTCTTTAGAATATGGTTCCACTACCGATGTCTTCCGTCTTACTCCAGGCACAGTAGTGGCTTTTCCTATACAGAGTTCCTTTGCGTAAGTTTTTTTTTTAGTCAAATGACTACAAAACGTTTACTGGCCATAGCTCCCTTAATTTGAACATAAACTAATCCAAAACTGTACTGCACACAGCTTAACATATAATAAATCAATTCCCATTGAAATAAAGGTGAAACCTTATCGCATAACAGGCGCGGATCCAGAGGGGTGGTCCAGGGGGTCCGCCCCCCCCCCCCCCTGCTCAGGCTTGAAATTTTTTTATGCGATTTTATTGGCGATTTAGACCTGTTATTTTGGAATTTACCTTCCGGAAATACGTCAGAATGAACCAAATTGAATCTAATTTACCAAATTATCGGTTGGGCGCAATTAGTTAAGTAATTATCAAACCTAGACCCCCCCCCCCCCCCCTGCAAAAAATAATGGATAAATATATGAGTTCATGAAACCCAACTGCTACGCGAAATTTCAACTGGCCAGTGTCATGGCGGCAAGTTGCGTAATACGTCATTAGACCTACAACATAAACATCGCTATGCAAAGAAAAATTGTTCGGTACCTATTTTAATGGTCCAGTCCTCACTATTTGTGATATAATTATCATTTTGGTAATGATGAATATTTGTTGAGCAAAGGGGCTGTCCTAGCTAGTAGCCAAGTAACAGTGGACTGAGAAATAAATCAGTAAGGGAAATGTTCTAGATTTACTGAGTAAATAGATTGACCTTAGATTAAATTTTTGATATTTGACTTTTTATACGCCCGCATTGAAATGTGGTCGTATATTGTCGTCGCCCCCGTCCGTCGGTCCGGCGTCCACAATTTCTTGTGGACGCTCTAGAGGCTATAGTTAATATCCGTTTGACTTCAAATTTATACACAGTGTTTAGGGTTATGAGACAAAGAAGCCTATTGTTTTTCAGCGATTTCCGATTATAACTACCAGAGTTATGGCCCTTGATCACTTCAAATAATCTTGTGGACGCTCTGGAGGCTAAAGTTAATATCCGATCGACTTTAAATTTACACACAGTGTTTAAGGTTATGAGACGAAGAAACCTATTGATTTTCAGAGATTTCAATTAATTACCGCCAGAGTTATCTCCCTTGATAACTTCAAAAAATCTTGTGACGCTATAGAGGCCAAACTTATCATCCGATTGACTTTAGATTGATACACAGAGTTTAAGGTGTTGAAAGGAACAAGTATTTTGATTTTCAGTGAATTTTGATAACTGAACAGCTAAATCCATGATATTAAATGTTTCATGTATATACTAATTGTTAGCGTGGGGTAAAACTTTATTCTCATAATTACATTAGTTGTTACTCTTAATCAGTTTTTAGTGTATTACAAATGTGTCATTACCGAAAAAAGTAAACATATGCGACAACCCTTGTTGACTGCCCGGACGATTTAGCTGCTGTGGGCGTATGTTTCGTTGTCTGGCAACCTATCTTTATCGACATTAACAGTTTGATATATTGATCTCACGTTGTCATTATTTGTAATATGCATCCGGTGCATTAAATAACAGACTAATTTTGTTAGGAATTAAAAGGGATAATGCCAGATTGAAGATCAAGGTCAAAATCAATCGGGAGAATGGTCATCGATCGGAATAAGAGTGGAATACGAAGAAATACTTTCTTTGGATATTGACATCTTAATAAAACAAACCAAAGGCACCATTTAGTTTTCTCTTAAAACAATCGCGTGTATTAAACACAGATAAAACTTTTCAGTGTACATGTTGAAGACATAGAATGTAGACTAAAACAATTCCCTTGTCTCCACCATATGGATTTCAGATCGCAAATAGTATGTTACACGAACGGAGTTTATTATAAAAACAATAATTAAGCCGATTAGAGTAAGTCTAGATCCTGCAAAACAAAAATAAATGTTTGTTCAAAATCGTATACAGTGTATCTAGAGATCATGCTTTTTCTCATAATTTTGATTTTTAAGTTCGTCAAAGCTGCATTACCACGTGGTCAAGACCTGGTATTAGAGTCTGTCTTTGCTTTTCAATAGCTTTAGGCCCGTTTTACACAATAATTTAATATAATCAACAATAATGGCATCTTATTTCATTGATGTCAGCGGTTTTCATTACACCAAAACAATACTCTTCCTTTCTTCCAGAATTTAATCTATATCCGAGTACGAAAAAAGTACTGGGTAATTCAAAATGAGTAATAGAATCCCCGTTCATTTTTTAATGACCAATTGCAGTGGTAAATTAGATGAACAAGAGTCAGTTATATCCAAGGTTTTCTGTGGAAATTAAAATTAACCCTTAAGTAAGATATCTTCAATGGCTAGTTTAGTATTACATGACAATGATTTTAGGATTATTTAAAGGGGTTAAATGACAATAACCCCCGGCATTATTTAACCGAGCTATATGACAGTATCTCGGGGTTTTGTTTAGAGGAGGTAATATGACAATGGTCAGGGTTTTATTTTAAGGAAATTTAAAAGTGTATAACAATAGCACAAGGGGTTATGATAACGACAATACTATATACCGAAAATACCGTAAAAAAACCCAGAAAACAACCGGAAACACCATAATATATTGAATACCGGAAAAACCAGAAAAACACTTAATACCACAAAATATTGGTAACCCGGAGCCTGGTCCTCTGTGTGCCGGGATATAGGGTTAGTGTTTTCAGAGGATCCGGTCCTCTATGTGTGTGTGTGTGTGTGGGGGGGGGGTCGGCTGTTTTCCAGAGAACCAGGCTCAGTGTTGCTTATTTAGGATGTTTTCCGGCATTTTATGTTTTCCCGGTATTCAGTATAACATTGTGTTTTCCGGTATTTTTTGGCGTTTTCCGGTATATAGTATAACCCTATAATAATGCCAATGCCAAAGGGTTACTTACATGGAATATATAACAAGGACCAAAAGATCATTTAAATAAATAAATTAAATGTCAATAACCCCAGAGTTATTTACTTTTTAAAAGTTTTGACAAGTATAAACGAGGAACACTAATGATTACCAGAAAACTCTCCAAAAATCTCTAAATGATTATGGAAAATTTATCGACTAAAGAAACTGTAATTGTTTATAAATGTTCAGGAAAGCTATTATCTGTACTTAAAATGTCCTGTTTTTGAAATAATTTATGGTAAATTTCCTGATGATTAATGAACTTAATCTTCTCGTTTTTCATCTCTTTTAGAGATAGCTTACATAAAGATACGTTACTAGTCTATTTTGAACCATTGATTTTGAACGAAAAGTCAAATTCAACCATGACAGGGCTATACCGACCCTCGTGGTATTTCTTGACAAGATAGTATCAGGTTGTTTCGAAAAGAGTACGTATAATCTGCTTCACGTCACCCACGACTATATCATGTTTGTGGAGTGGATTTGGGATGATAAAGGGGCAGACACTTTATACTTGTTTGTGAATGCATATGTTAGCTAGTGTGTTAAATATCATTGTAGTTTGGTTGCTAGCTATAAGGTAGAGGAGGGGGGGGGGTGGCCTAGTGGTCTAGTGGTCTAGAGTGCCGCGCTTCGACCTCTAGGTGGCCGGTCACCTCTGGCTTGCGGCTGTGGTTTCGAGCCCTGGTGTGAGCGTATGTGGCATGGAGATAGGGGCGCCTTCTCAACCTCGTGGGTTTCCTCCGGGCACTCCGGTTTCCTCCCACTGCTAAAGACCCCTACGCGCAAGCGAATTATTGAAATAAAATCAAACCATATGTTAGTCCCGAAATGACCTAGTTTGTGTTGAGTGGACGTTAAAGCCCATTTCTCTCTCTCTCTCTCTCTCTCTCTCTCTATAAGCTAGAAAGTCCTCGTAAATGAATGTTCAACGACCTACGTCGTCTGTTCGCTACCTCGACTGCCCGTCTTCTTCCCGCCTCAGCAACCATCAACTACTCTGTACTATTTACATTTTTTACCTCTTGTGAACCACTTGATGGATTTCCACAAAATTCAGCAATTATAAATAAATGTACATTAAATTCGCAAATTTAATTTTTTGCCGACGTTTTGTAAAAATGGTTGGTGTTGTCCGTGAAAAAATAACTCGTTGGGCATTATTTATACGCTGTGCAACAACATAATCTGTAATTTGCAAAAATAGTTGGTGTTGTCCGTGAAAAAATAACTCGTTAGGAATTATTTATTCGCTGTGCTACAACATATATGTGTAATTTATACAGTTTCTGTAATAAAAAGTTCAATTTTTTTTTCAATAATTACCTAATGTAGGCGAAAGGTCATTTTGTGAGAATGTTTCGCTTAAAAGAAACTGTAGGAAATACAAAACCTATACATGTAATTCATATTCTTGGTACAAAAAGTGGACTAATCGTCTTTTGAGCACTCGCTGATAAATGAGAAAGGCACCCACTTAAGGATTATAACGTCCCAGGAAAATGGTTGACAAAATGACAAAACCTCTATTTACCAATTTCCGTCTTCATTAGCCCAGTCGGAGCAGACCAGTAGGGTGTTAACCCCCATTTCATTTCATTTCATTTCGTTTACTTCAAAGGAACTAATCGAGACACGTTTTAGTTGGTCATTTCTAAAGTAGTGATCTTTTAACGTTTTCAATAGATCATGGTATTTATTATCTAGGAACAGTCTGGAACAATAATTGTCCTGATTGAAGTGTCGTATGCCCCCCCCCCCTTCTATAATGTAACTCAATCTTAGTTCTATTATTTTCAGTGTGGAAGATTCTTCACCAGAGCCCAAAATAAGTTTTGGTGCATTGGAGAAGCCTTTAACAGGCCGTGCAGTAGAAATACAACCAGAGTTAGGCAATCTGGAACCTCGCCTTGATCCAAGAGCCTATCTCATGTAAGTTGTTTTGTCTCTATATTGTAGTTGTGTATCAGTCTGGGCGTTTATTTTGCCTCATTAACTGATCAAAATCAATTGTACATTGGTAAATTCAAATGAAACACACCACCCATGGTAGCACATAAAAACCTAGATGATACAGGCATGGACAGGACCCAAAATATAGACGTTGTAAGTCATAAAAGCTCTGTCAAATAAAATGAATGGATCTGGGGGCAATTAACAAATTAGTATCCGTAAAGTACCCGGCGTAAAACCAGCATAATATGTTGGTGTTGGATTTTAAACTGCATGCGATATCAGCGGAACGATAAAAGATAGTAACGGTATTTAAACCTTGTGGATTTACTGGAACCTTAAAACATAGTTCGAGTCAACTTCATCTGCTATTGATGGGAAGAAAGTGGACGTTAAACCAATGACGTCATTGATTTTAATATATATTCTACCCTTTGTAAATGTTCTTGGTTCTCATTCCCATGCCTTCCGTTAGTTATGCTGGATAATTGTCAGTCTATTAAATATTATCGTATTTGTCTTTGATTTGCTTTAGGGGGGGGGGGGCTACCACAGGCGATTGTTATACAAATGCTGACATGATTTTCAGTTCCGATCGTTCATTAAGAAGAGAGTTAATGGTAGCATTAAATTAGCACATAAATATGACCTCCTAGATCGGAACATCATAGGAACACAGAAGCTTTTAAGTCTTAACAAAACGTTATTCGCCGACAACCATAGTCCTCAATATTTGATATATTTGCCCATTTTAGTTCTGTCGTTAGACACAAGCGACATTCTTTAGGAATGTTGACCCAATGTCCTCTTCGTTTGTAAGGTCACGAGACGAGAGTCTTAACCTCGTGTTTGCTATACGATCATGTTCTGGAATATTCGCGCTGTACATTTGATGTACAGAAAACTCGAGGTTAAATT
Organism: Patella caerulea; assembly: GCA_036850965.1. Lineage (NCBI taxonomy): Eukaryota > Metazoa > Mollusca > Gastropoda > Patellidae > Patella > Patella caerulea. The sequence continues at coordinate 37,383,838 of JAZGQO010000001.1, read as the reverse complement.
GTTTATATACTCCCGTCTTGCTGCTATCTGACAACGGGGTCAATGTTTTTCACAATTCAATGTACAAATGTCACTTCTATCGTTTAACAAGTTATTTAGGTAGATAATTTCATATGTCAATTTAATATAGCGACCTTCTAGATTAAGATTTATTTGCCTAAAACATGGCGAAGGCTGTTAATATTATAACCGAACGATGGGAGAAAATGTTTGGACAAATTAACTGGGCTCCAAGCAGTACCCATCGCTTTGTTCTGGGGTGTCGCAATGCGAATAACGCCTAAAGCGCCAGCAATTCAAGCTCCGACAAGAAAATTGACACGCTTGTTCCTTAGACACTTGCTCGTAGAATGTTTATATCAATTCACAATTCCAAGATGACGGTGATGATGTCAAGCGTTCTACCTGGTCTACAGTAATTCACTTGTACGTGTTCCGTTCAAAATACGAGTTTAATGTCTTGAGAGATGTGTATCCTATCACCTCATTGTCTTGAAATAAACGTGTTTCTGTTGTAATAAATCGAAAGATTTGGTTTCCGTTGGTTGATCATTACACTATACATCAATAGATTAGTTTTAACATCTTGAAATTCTCTAAATTATTAATGCATCGTTAGACATAATTTATGTTTTCAGACACGTCTTTCTGCCACCTTTCTTACAATTTGTCAACATCTTCCGAGTCCATGATAGCTTTTTATGGCATAATGTGTCGACTGGGTTGGCGCAACAGTGTTTTTGAACCCAGGGCTGATACCTGTCATTACCGCTGACCAACCGTTGTATACTCTTGCGAAATAGATACAATGGAAGTGGCCGGAATATGGAGAGGACAAGTTCGTTGACATGTTCGGGTGACTGCATATAGAAATGGCTTCACTGAGATCAATAGGAACATTACTGCAAGACAGTGGGTGGACCAGTGCCATTGTGGAAGCAAATGTGGCATCACCTGGTACACCAGAGTCTTTCCTGTCCGCATCCAGTGTCACAAAGACAAGACAAGCACACCAGATTACCGCATGTAGCTTGTACGAACTGATAAGGAAGGCGTATAATGATTTTCGATCTGAAGAGTCTAACACATCAAATATAACCTTTGAGGATTGGCGTGAGAAACGTAAGCAAGAGAGTCCACAGTTCCAATTCTGGAATTTGGTGATGGACATGGAACTCACAAATTTTATCCTTGTCCGGTCATTTAGAGAAGCAGACTTCAATTTGTATCGTGAAGCACTTTCAGAACTGGCACCTTACAACTTTGCAAACAACAATGTCAACTATGCCCGTTGGATCCCTATTCACATCCGAGATATGATGTCACTCGAGCAACAACATCCGGATGTGGCCAAGGAGTTTCACAATGGCAACTTTGTCATCCACAAGTCCAGAAGAGAATTCTCTGCAATGGCAATCGATCAAACGCATGAGTAAAATAATGCAGTGATCAAAGCCGACGGAGGAGCAATTGGGTTGACAGAAGACCCATTAGCACTTCGGAGGTGGATGGTCGCCGGACCTGAGGTTAGTCGTCTACTATCTGGATACGAGGCTATCCCTGGCGAGAAGGACGGCACATACAACAGCAGACACCATGAGCAGACTCGGAGTGCCCAGAAATCTTTCTTTGAAAAGGTGAAATCACTCTCTGCAGTGATGCAAGAGATGGGTAACCCATTCCAAGAAGAATCAGCAGACCTGATGGTGTTGGACACAAAGAACATCGCAGACCCAACTCTAGCTGAAAAGGTTGCTACGTATCACCAGCGTGGCAAAGAGCAGTTCCTATCATTTATAAAAGTGCTAGAGGATGAAGCTGAAAGTACTTTCTATAATCCAATCAAGAAAAACACTGTTTCATTTTTCAAACAAGGGCAGACTGGGGGAATTTCTAAGGAGAAAGTCCTAAAAGAGGACTGTCAGTTATTCTCGCGACTTTTCATCTCATGCCAGAACAGGCGGTGTAACTTGCAAGAATTCTTCAAGCACGAGAATCAGTAATACCCCGCATCTCTCAGTGACAGCGGCAAGCTGCATACGTGTCAGAAGTCACAGCTGGTTGACATTCTTGAATAGCAAGTGAATGTCCCCGTGAAAGAACCAAAAGGAGACACAATCATTATTGATGGCTCAGCACTCATCAATGCCTCAACTCCACGTACTTCAAAGACATTTGATGACTATGCTAAAGAAGACATTATACCAAATGTCGAATCCTATGGTGCCAGGTACAATCGGGTTGACATAATCTTTGATGTGTATAAAAAGTCAAGTCTGAAATCTGAGACGAGGTCGAAAAGGGGGAAAGGAATCAGAAGAAGAGTTATAGGAACAAGTAAGACGCCAGGAAACTGGCAAAGCTTCCTTCGTGACCAAAGTAACAAGACTGAGTTGTTTCACTTTCTTGCTGAAAAGATGTGTGAAGCAGAGACGAGAAGCACAGTAATCGTCACAAAAGGAGAAGGTGCCATCAGCAACACAGTGAAATCTCTAGATACTATGTCCCCATGCTGTCACGAAGAAGCTGATAGTCGAATATTTGTTCACGCCAGGGATGCAACTACTGACGGGAGCAAGTCCATAATCATCAAGGCAAATGACACAGATGTGTTAGTCATAGCAATATCTGTACTGCCAGCCTTACAGGAACTTGGTCTTCAGGAAATGTGGATTGCCTTCGGCCAGAGGGCACATATGCGATGGATTCCAGTCCATGAGATAGTTTGTACAATAGGGCTGGAGAAAGCCAGAGGGCTCCCGTACTTTCATGCCTTCACTGGATGCGGCGTTGTGTCAGCCTTCCGTGGGAAAGCGAAGAAATCTGCGTGGCAGACTTTGAATGTATTTGATGACATTACCGAAACATTCAGCACTCTTAGCCAACATCAAACATTGATTCGAGACCTTGACATGCAGAGGCTGGAAAGATTTGTTGTTCTCATGTACGACAGATCAAGCGCAGCCACTGGTGTGGACGAAGCAAGACTAGATCTGTTTGCCCGCAAGCAGAGGTCGTACAACTCCATTCCACCAACACAAGCAGCCCTCAGAGAACATGCAATGCGTGCAGCCTACCAGGCTGGGATCATCTGGGGCCAGGGAACAAACTGTAATCCAGATATGAGCAGTCCAGCTGAATGGGGATGGACACAGAAAGGAGAGGCATGGCAAATACATTGGACAACACTTCCACCGATTGCAGCGTGCTGTCAGGAACTGCGTGTGTGAAAAGTAATAGATTGAGGACCCGCAGCACAGATATGTAGAAAACGTTAAAAAGGTACTAGCCGGGACAAAGCTTTTATATGTGAAAAAGACAGACAATAGCGTTTTCAATGTAAATTTAAATAGATATGTATATATATATAAAATGTCTCAGAGTGTTTTTCCTGTGAACATATGGTTCTGGGTGTATTTTGAACATCTACAAGTAGTTCAGCAGGCTTTAAAACTTAGATCACGCAAATCGGACAACAACAAATATTTCTAAGCAAAACATCATTAATTAATTGATTGAAATTCGAATCACATATTTACGAAATTCACACCAGTTTTACACTCAATTAGCGAATTACCACCTTCGGTCCCAATTGAAAATGCCGTCAAAAATATTCACAAATATAAAGGCTCTGTACTTAAACAAGTTTATCATTTTTCGTTCATATTCGCAGTTGTACTCACACAAAAATGCACTTAATAAGTTTTCCAGTTTCTTGTTCATATTAGCGGGTGTTCTCACACAAAATTATTGCACTTAATAATTTTTCCAGTTCGCGTGAGTTCTTATAGAAAACACAATTGCTCCCCCCCCCAAAAAAAAAACCCAACAACAAAAAATACCCCCCCACCAAAAAAAACCCCCAAAAAACAAAAAACTTTCGCTGATTGGGTTTTGAAGGTATTTACTTCATGAATGATCTACTCAAACTCATCTGCTTAACAAAACGAACATCGGGCAATATTGTTGATTTTTTTTTTACAGTGAACTGGAAACCGGAAAATTATCCCCCTTTATCTGATCCCCTCTTCGCTGATGTCTAATAATTAATTCGGAAATAATCAAAAAGAACCATGGAGGGCGGTTAATGTAGCTTTTGTCTATTCTTTTCCTGGGGAGATTTAGGTGGGCGTTAATCCTATTACACAACCCATCAAATTCGCCAGAGAAAATTATCTGACGTGACATTTAAGATTTTTTCCTACCATTTTGCTTTCTAATATAAATTGGATTAGAAATTGAAATCCGTTTTCTATTAGTAACGTTAATTGACGTAGGTCGAGATTCTTTTAAGCTTGTGTCCGATTTGTATTATTTCACTGTTGAACGGATTTACAGTCCACATTTATTGTTGGAACAAATTTTTGAAACCCGACCAATCTAATAAAAACGGATTGTCGATCATTGAGTCAAGTGTTGAACTTGCTTCCTCTTGATAATATATTTCATGGTGTTCATTTCAGGCAATATGGCCAGCTCCCACCAAGGCGCTATGTTTCCATGGAGTCACAGAGACGCCTTATACCGGTACCGGAAGAAGATGGTGACGCAGAACTGACGTCACCAGACGGTGGTCAGTACATCCTCGACCAGTCAGAGCTTGAGTTGGGAGCAGGAGTTCAGGATTGGGTACAGGCTTACGGGCCAGTTGTTACGCGTGAAAACAACGAGTAGCAAAAAATATTTGTAGCTGTAAAAATCTAACGAATTTTAAAAACCTGTCGGTGCTCTTATACACCCAAGGGAGGTGAAAAAACAGAACGGTATATTTTTTAGAAATATAAATGGATGAATTATTAAGATATTGGGATTGTTAATATTTGCCACAGCTCGTGGGCATGTATTGTCAAAATTTTTGAAGATTGGCTTGGAAACCAATTAACCCTTGTAAGCCTCGGATATGGGTTTGGTGAAAGAAAACCATAAAAAGATTACAAGTTTGGTTTTTAATTTTAAAAATGTATATTTTCTTATATAAATTGTTTTAAAAAGAATTGTTTTAAATTTTAATGGATCGTTGAGCACTATTTGTATATATATATGCATATATATTGAGAACAAGTGGTTGTTATGTGTATATCTGTTGTCATGGTAATCATACACTATCTAGAATCAATAATTTTCAGTTAGCAATATATTTTTAAAAAAAATAATTCAATTTCTCATCAGAAAATATGATTCTTTATGTGTGTTCAAATTCCATAGCAAACATGCTGTTTTATTGGGTATATGTATTTCTATTTTGCATGAGAGCATTGCAAATATTTCCGTATACAAGGCTCTCAAAGACATCTGAGACTAATTATTATTTTGTTATGAATTTGGCAATCTTTTATATTAGCTGGTGTTTGATAGAAACTTTGAAATCTCATCGCCCATACTGACTCATGCGAACAAGACAGGACGGTTTACTTAGTACTACTTAATACTAATTTAATATTACCAAATACCACCACATTACTAGATTATGATTAAAAACAGAGAGAATAAATTAGTTATATCAATAAAAATTGAGTTAATTCGTGAAAAATTTACAATAGAATGTACTGTAAATTGGAATATAACCAAACTCTTTGTGGAAGGAAATGCCGATTTAGAATTACCATGTCAAAATTCGCTACATCACTGCGCAGACATAAATATTTATATTTGTTAGACTATTGATGTCTTTTAATTTCAATATTGTTGTGATAATTTTTTCGTATTTATCAATAGTTCTTTGTTGTTTAAACCTATCACCTCCCAGTTCCCAAAATAGCATTCATTGCAGGAGGTTACTTGTTTGAAATTAATTGTGGAAGGAAATCCACGTTAAGTGCTGGCATAAAAAAGGGCCGTTTCACGTACGCAAATAGTGTACATTATACCAAGAATTTGGACCCTTTAGACGTCACATTTTTTATCCGATTTTGGTGAATTTTTATCCGATTGAAAAACCGTTTACGTACATCACCATTTCACCATAATGACGGATGAGTTCGAATTTCGTGAAATTCGGACCGAAATTGCCCGATAAAATGACCGCTCTACGTACGCAAATAGTGTAAAAGTATGTAATGCCAGGGTTGTTGACCCTTTACAGGTCATAATTTTGATACAACTTAAAAGGTTTGTTTATACCCGAATTTTCCTGGACTATGGTCCCTAATTGTACGAAAAAAACGCGTTTTTAGGTTGTGGGCCGTCTAGAGGTCACAATTCTTTATCAGATTTAATAAAAAGTCCGTTTACATATATATATCACTGTTACCCCATAATGACAGCTGAGTTCGAATTTCGTGAAAATCCAACCAAAACTACTGGACAAAATGGCCGCTATCCGTACGCAAATAGTGTAAAAAGTTTGTAATACCAAGGTTGTGAATCCTCTAGAGGTCACAGTTTTTATCCGATTTTAATGGAATTTAATGGATCACAAAGATCTGGGTTCCTGTCGATACTATTGGACCGTAACTTCCTAGCCCCAGATTAGCTTGCCGCTATCTATCGCTTGACAAATGCGGACATATCTTGCGTGGCAACCGCTTGTTGATATATAAACTAAAATTATTCTTGTTATTCATTGTAAATCTGTACACAGTTAAACATTGGCACTAAAATTATTTTTATTATTCATTATAAAACCGTACAAAGTTAAACATTGACGTGGTCATTCATAAGCGTTAACACAATCGTTGTTATACATATGTAAACACAATATATGTTTAAACACGATCGTTGTTATTCAAATGTAAACCCAATATCTTTAAATATTATCCTTGTTATTCACATGTAAACCTAATATATTTCAACATGACCATCGTTATTCATGTGTAAACCCAATATGTTTTAAACATTACCATTGTTATTCATGTGTAAACACAATATGTTTAAACATTACCTTTGTTATTCATTTGTAAATCCAATATGCTTAAACATTACCATTATTATTCATTTGTAAACCCATGCAATATAAAAAGGAGATGTCAACACAATATTAATTAAAATAAAAAATATCAAACTATATATCTCAAATTGTCAACATTTCTATTAATCATAAAAAAAGATGTTAATACTCTGCCATTGTTATTTAATATAAAACTTTGTTATTAAACCGTAAAATCTGTAATTTTATTACCAGGTTGTATAATCTTAGCAAATCGTCCGAAATTGGTAAATAAAGATTATTTTAATATACTGGACATAGGTTCTAATTAATTAAGATAGAGAAACATTGCACCAAATCAAACGGCGCATGTAGACTGCAATAACTGGACGCTATAAATTTGCTTCGATTGGCACTGCTGGCTTATTTCGCCGATCATAACTGATTTGGAATTAGAGTAAAACGGAAACCATTGAATGTAAATCAGTTTATATGCGATGCGACCCACTTGTGTCAATTTCTAGGTCCCAAATGTTAGCGATTTAGCTCATTTAAACTATATTTTGTTGCCGTTGACATAATGTTTAAATGCCATCATTATAAGACCCTTATTGTACTACATCATCAGGGGCGGATCTAGGAATTTTGAAACGGGGGGGGGGGGGGGCACAAAATGGGGGCACTGACAGCGGAGACGGGGCACGCCGCTAAGAGAGGGGGTGGGGGCTCCAAGAAAATTATCCGTCATTTCCTTCCCTCTCTAGCCAATTCAAGAGCTATTTGGCTGATATTTTCGTCTAAACGTTCGGAAATAGTAGAAAATGAGCCTCAAAATCGAGCAAAAAAGCTAGTTGAAAGGCACTTACAGTAGTAAAAAAAGGGCACCCTCGAAAATTATTCATTATAAAACCCTTATTGTACCTACGTCATTTGTTATTCATAAAAGACAGATTTATGGATAACAATAAACTTATAACAACGGTTTGAGGTCGAACTAAAGCATAACACTATATAACAGTAGTTTATTGTTAACCATGTATATAACCTTCTGTAACATGCTTGATTGTATCATTACTTGATAACGGTTAGAGTACCCTCATTGAAACGTTACCGTTAAACCATAGAAATATATACTGACGGGAATGTCCACCGTATGACGTCATCGCGTTATGTTGTGGGACGGCTGCGTATGATGCCGTTTTGCATTCGCTACTTCCGGTTACTGTCGAGATGGGTAAACGTTTTTTACCGTCCACCGGAGCCTGGTCTTATGACGTCATATAAGGATTGTGGGTTAGGATAAGGGTTAGGCTTGACCCAGGGTTAGGGCTAGCCATGTCTACATCTCGAGACTGTGACGAAATCTGCAGGCCACATCCCTTATCCTAACCCTTATCCTAACCCACAATCCTTATATGACGTCATAAGACCAGGCTGCGGTGGACGGAAAAAAATGCTTACCGTCGAGATGCCGGAAAGCAAATGTGTTTTCGGTGGATGCTTCGCTTAACACACGAGAAACTGTGGTCTCTCTTTTCATCGACTGCTGACAAAAGACCCAGAGTAGATGTCACAACTGTTGAACAATAATGAAATTAAAATCAAGTAAGGAGGACCCAGCAGGCTCACTATTTCAGTATTTGTTTAGTGAAGTACCGGTAAGTTGAGTCTTTATAACTACGAACTACGACAATTATGCCTTATGGGCCTAAACGTAAACAAAAATGCAATCTACTCGGGGTACGTTAAAATCGGAGTATTTTTTATAAATATATATTTATTTTTAATTTCTAAACTACCGGTATTCTAATTTAAATAATTCGTGGAAATAAAAACGAAACAGAATCGGAGATCTCATTTTCAATTTAGTATAAGACTGGCTGGACACTACACCTAGTAATATAGATATAGTATTCTGTCTATTTCTAGTGTCGGTGGCTAGCATGTAATTTGTGATACTATAGGCAGTGTAACGAGATACATTACGGTATGTATGTATTTTTTAAAAATGTTATTTAGTCATGAATTAATAACAACGTCCCATCTTCATTAGCCTAGCTGAACAGTAGGCATATAGAAATATATAGCCAGGTATTCATTAATGCATCATGTGGGTAAACCTATATGCAAACATAACAAAAATGTAAAAAAATAATCAGACCTCGATTCAAGTGACCTGTTTGGAAAAAATGAACATATATACCGGTATATTAATACATATTATATTATTCTAAATAAACAAAATTGATCTTCGCATTCTCCCTGAAAAATTTCTTAATCGGAGGTGAGAAATGATTTATGAAAGGTATGCAGGAAGCATTCTCGGTATCCTTCCATTCTACTCGACTAACCTTCTTGGTATATTCACCGGGTTTTCACGAATTCATATCATGTGTTCTTCGTTGTAGCTTGATTCTACGCACCAATCATAAAACCGTTTACAATTTGATCATATGAGTTGACTTAGAGGTTAGTGGAGTTAAACGGAACAATATACCACATAAAGAACCGAGAATGAGGGTAAGGATTAATCGAGCTAGTTTTCTTTTCTTGTGTCATCTATTCTTCACCGCCAGTTGGTCTGAGGGCCAGAGTTACCCAGTCATTCCCTAAGCAGGATTTATTAATTAAGTGGAATTTTGTTTTTGAATGTGATTTCTTTGTGAGAAGATTAACATGGTAATCGTAATGATGAAGACATAAAATATTAGATTGATGTCACTGAAAGAATGGATTAATATGTAAATTGAGACCTTGTTTGGGTAGAATTAAAAGGGACGTCAAGTGAATAATTCTGGTTGAAGGAAGCCTTAAAAATTAATTAAGTGGAATTTTGTTTTTGAATGTGATTTCTTTGTGAGAAGATTAACATGGTAATCGTAATGATGAAGACATAAAATATTAGATTGATGTCACTGAAAGAATGGATTAATATGTAAATTGAGACCTTGTTTGGGTAGAATTAAAAGGGACGTCAAGTGAATAATTCTGGTTGAAGGAAGCCTTAAAAAAACCTTTTAAAGGTCTTGTGCCAATTCCAACTACCTGAACTGTGATGTGATACATGTACTTTCTTGGCATGAAGTTTGATTTCCATCTGTAATTTATGCATAACTCATGTAAAAAATGTTTTTAGACACAGAAATCCCTAAATAAACACTATAGGCCTATTTTGTTCAAACATACTAATATAATGGACATGTATATTTTTTTTATTTTCAGACCACCAATACAGTCGCCATTTATTTACTTTGAAGAGCTTTATTTTGATGTCTACAGGGAGTTTTAAACCAATAATTTCTAACATGGAAAACTGACAATAAAATATTAGGCTTAAATAACTAGTGATTTATTCATTGCTAAATCCTAATTTTACAACAGTTATTTGCATTGAACGACAAGCAGGCTTGTTATGTGATTGCCTAAATGACTTTAAAACACATCTTGTGAAGAATTGGAATACACTTACGGTAGCTCAGAACTGTACATCAACCACTTTAGTTATAAATTTCCAATAAATATATTGAATGAAGTCAATGGATTTTTGTGAATTATTTCTGTAACTGAATAATTGGGCGAATGTTCTAGGTATACATTAGTGCTGGGTATATTACCACTGCAGTAAGGATACGATACATATAGCGATTTATTAGGATTCATATCTCAGACTTAAGCATTCTCAGACTTAAAGCTACGTGTAGAATTTCATATTTTCTAAGAAAGTCAAAACATAATTATTTCTATGTCTTTTGCTCAATGGGTTGTCAACTCACTATTATACGATCATAGGCATTATTTCCCATACTTAAACTTCATTCACACGGGAAATAATCACACAATAATTACCTCCCATGTTTTTCTATTTCCCCGATGTAACAGCTATCTTCAAACGTTTGAATTTGAAGTTGAAAATGATATTTTTGCCAATTTCTCAACTGGCAATAGTGAATTATAGGATTATTCTTTAACAGGGTAGGACTACTGTTTATAGATACCATCTATTTTAAGGCTTTACTTTAATAAACTTTTAAAATATAACTTAAAAATATGAAATTCTCGCTTTAAGTTAAGAATTTTGTCAAAATTGTTCGCCTGATTTTAACTAAAATAATATATTCCTTTATAAAACTTTTGTTGTTTTAATGTTTCTGGGTTAAAGATATTTCTCATAAACAATCTTCAAAAGTTGAGTAAATTCTTAAATCTGAGAATGCTTTGTGAACTCGGGGCCAGGTCAATATTTAATAAATGGGACAAACGAATAATTAATATTGTTAGTCCCGATGATGTTGAAGAAATAAAACTGTTTTGTATCATGATATTGATATGGATCCAAATACGAACCTACTAATAATGTGTGAAGTGGATAATTAAGAGTGATAAATTCTTGATTAAAGTGTCAAAATAATATAGAAAAAGAATCGCAATCCATTGATTCAACCTCTAGCGATTCAATATGGGGGTCATGAGAAAATGAATTATGATACATTGATACTACAATATATCGTACCTGCACTAGTATGCATGTAGCGTCTATTATCTTTATTATGAATTCTCTTTCCAGAAAGGAAATGAAATGGGGTTTAAAGTTTTACTGTTCTGCTCCTAAAATGGGCTAATGAAGACAGGCATATGCCATACAGTGTACTATGGGGGAAATTTTGCCCGGGCAGCGGCCCTACGGCTTACTCTTATGTCAAATTCCAACTGCCAAGGGATATTTTACGTGCACGCCAATGTGTACACAGGACCTTGGTTTTTCGTCCCATCCGAACGACTAGACAGCTGTACATGTCAGGCCCTCCGTCCTGATTCACTGACAAGGGGAAACCACTTCGGAAAATCTGGAGTAACTTTCTCGACCAATGCAGAGATAGAACACCCGACCTCCAGCCTAGCGAGCCAGCGTCTTACCCACATAGCCACCGTGGTTCCCTGAATTCTCTTCACTCAATAAATTAAACCTGATATTTGTGTAGAGTCAATTTCTATTCAACTGATAATATACACAGCTCTCATATGTACATGTAAGCTACAAAATTTATCAAGTTTGATTTGAATTTTGTAGCATTAACTTCATTAAGCCATTACACACAGATCATTTTACAAAGTATTTTTTATTATAGATTAGTTCACTATTGCCATTATAAAAATAATAATGTCTTTGGATTTTGTGGATCTCTTGTATCAAATGTAAATCCACATATAAGCGTTCAAATCCACAATTTTTCATATTTCAAATTTGATCTCCATTACGAATTATTTTGTACCGACAAATGTTCTTGGTGCCAATCTAAACTTAATCTTGAGATCTGTTTGCTTGTTGCTTCCACAATATATTTACAATGTAACCTGGAATGTAGAAATTTGAAATGAACTAAAATTCTAAATATTTTCCTGGACAGCAACACACCATTGCATACACTTAATTTTGAATGCCAAATGTCAAAGGTTCTTTTATGTGCATGCATACAGGCCCTCGGTTTTTGATACAATCAGAACAACTGAACATTGTTCCTGGCCAGGCCCTCCCTCCTGCACCGCACACAAAATGGGAGATCAGGAAATTGTCTCGAGAAACACTGGAATCCTGCTGAATTTTCTTTGCCAACACTGGGATGGAACCCACGACCTCCATATCAGCGAGACAGCATCTTACTCACTGTGCCACTTTGTCTCCCAATGTAGTAAAAAATACAATATCTTGTGCCCATTTCTTTTTTTTATATATCTAATTACAGTTCTTAAGAAATGGGTAGGCCTATATCATGACTCCTAGTATTTTTTTAATTGTACAAATCCTCACAAAATGCTGTACGATATCTTGCCTGGTATCTATTGAGAACTGATCAACTATTTTTTTTTTAGAAATATGAAGGCATGTATCACAAGGACTAGTATTAATTACATTTTACAAGTTTTCATAAAAATGCGCTGATAGAATTTTGCGGCCATATCATGACTTTTTTTTGACAGCTGATCAGTTTTTAGAAATAGGTAGGCATATAACACAAAGCCTAGTAGGCCTATATTATTTTATGATTACAAAAATGCAATGCTTATGAATGATGCAGAACTGTACTATCAATAGGCCTAGTATTAATTTTTATTTTTCACAAAATGCAGAGAGATATATTCTGCATGACTTTTTTTTAAAGCAATATGTAGACATCTTAGGCCTAGTATTAATTATTTTATTTTTAGAAATGCTGTGAACTATTCTACCTGCATAACCGGACTTTGTTTCTGACAGCTGATTATTTGTAGGCCTATCTCATGAAACCTCCTATTACTATTATTATATTTTTACAAATCTTTGGAGAACCATTAACTGAAAAAAAAATTAATATAAATAAATTATATTCGACAAAGCGTGAGTGCAACAATTAAAATCAATTGGTCCATTTCTTAAAAATTGACAAATCACGTTCTACTTTGCAGTAGGCCTAATATTTCTCGAATCAAAACACGTGTGCTGCTACGGGTCGTTTTTCGCCAATCTTCACTTCGATAAAACCTCAAATATTGTAAGTCCCACCATATTAATTATAATGATCTATAGCACAAACTCAACAAAATCTGAGAAGAATTCCTATGACGATAAATAAACTATATAAACCCCAAAAGTTAGGTCTATTGAATAATATAAAATGGCGACACAGAAAATTTACGAACGGCACACAATTACATATTGACATATTGTCATTAAAAAATATTATTATGATATCTGAGAAGCCTCGATGTAATCTAAATCGGGTATTTAGGTTTTGAGAGCAAATTGGTAATCTTTATATTCATAATTTTACCTCATTCACGGCAGCATCACGCCGTCAAATTCTGGAAAATCACTCGTGTCTGCCATTACTTCATACGGGACAGTGTTATGCCGGAAGTCACTTATGCAAAACGTGTTTCGCGCAGGCGCTGCACAACATAATACAACGTCATAACGCTGAATACGTCATGTGGACATTCCCGTCAGTATATATTTCTATGGTTAAACCAAGTGAATGTTATCCATAAAACTGTCTGTTATTATATATTATATACATATATCGCTTTCACTAAATGCCTTTTAAATTAAAGATAATTATTGTTATTAATTATAAAACCCTTATTGTACTACATCATTGTTATTCATTATGAAACCCTTATTGTTGATGTACATCAATGTTATTATAAAAACCCATAATGTTATCATTAAACCCATATTGTAGATTGTACACCATTGCTATTCATAAATCTCTTATATTTTTAAACATATTTTACAAACGTTTTGATTTTTTGAAAACGGCTAACTTTTATTTGTAAACTTTTGTGAAAATGTCTTATTCGACTCGATGTATATTGTGATGAAAACTCCGACCTGACAATATAAGACCATTAACCCGTTGTGTCAATAGCATCAAGGGCTTATATTGCATAGTTGAACGTCTGCCCGTCGTCTGCTAACATTTTTCCATTCCGACGTCTGTCAAATCGCTAATGGATTTCAATTTGATCGACTTTAGTTTCTTATTTTAAGACTGGACCGAGGCAGCAAAATCATATTTCGAAATTCTCTATTATACAACTTTCCGGCCTATTGAAGCCAGTCAAAAGACACTTGTTTCCTTAACAATGATTTAATATGAACTGCCCCACCCCTCCCACGGTCAGTAACACAAAGTCAACAAATGATGTCATTTAAATAGAAGAGTGTAGAAGTAATTGACACTTCCTATATTAGCTTCGTGGATTTAAATCCAAACTTGATGAGTTTGCTGTAAATAGCGGGAGTTGTTTTAAATTCAGTTCACCAGTCTACAGCGAAGAAATAATTAATTTCCACATAGAACTTATATCCATCGATGGACGATTAAGTAGGTTTGTGTTCTTTACATGTATTCATCTGTCTCCTAGATTCTCCAGAAAATTCTGGAATAAAGCCGTTTTCACATGTCCTTAAATTTGTAGGAATTAATTGAATTGTCCAGCAGAAAGACGCAAAGTAAGTTAAAGCCCCAATAACATTCTTGTTGTAACTGAATAATATGTCCCAATCTCCATTCTGGTCAACAAATCGTATTATTTTAGAATATTCCAATTAAATGATGAATTTCATCTTAACACGCCTATTTTAAAAAATTGGAAAAATTCAACCAATTGATTTGAAAAGTCTAACGTAAACCTTTTCAAATATGACTTGGATTTTAAAATATTTTCGAACCCTCTGGACAAGTAAAATAGGTTGTAATGGATAATTTACACAACAGGTAGGACACTTAAACATCTAGTACTTAGAATAAGGGTATTATTTATTTTCTGGAGCTACCAAGCCAGCAAGAATGTTATTGTCCCTTTAATGGAGTGTAATTTAGGTTGTTAGAAAGATTAAATCAGGGATATAGGAATTGTATGAAACACCGTATCGTTTTAGATTTATTTGTGTACAACTATTTTTGCCAAAATACATAATAATCTTATAATAAAATGAGAGATACTGGATATATCATACCATACTATAAATAAAATCTAAACCAATTTGCTGCTTTATAAAGTGTATAAATATACTTAATCCAATTGCCTTTAATCAAAAAATCATATAGATTATACACCTATTAATGTTTATATTATATATTGCACCAAATATAAATAAAATATATATTGTAATTTGTTGAAATAATAAAATAAGAAAACACATTTTATTTTTTTAAATAAAAAGTTTCCATAAGTGGATGACTACTAGACATACTGGATCCTTTACAGTAGTTTGAGGTTAGTTCAATATTCATTTTTAGTGATTGGTGAATAAAGAAAAGCGGGCCATTCGTTTTTCTATATTGGTGGAAAACAAGCTATTCATTTTCTGATATTCTGCTTTAAATATTAAAAAAAAAAAAACAAAACAAAAAACTTTCAGAGAAGGATAGACACAGGCTGCAGAAATACATTTCAGAGGTGGAGAAAAACTGAGAAACAGATTCCATTAAATCAAATAATAAAACTAGGTTTTAAATCATAAATAAAGATGCCTGAGCAGCGGATCAAATAAAACTGCCTTTTCCTTTTGCTTTTCAATATCGTCAAATGACGAAAAACAAGTAGCTCGGTTTTGGATATTCAAATTTAGATATTCGGATTTAAGGATGTGCATCTAAAGAATGTATTCCAAACATATTTAATCAATACCGTTTTATATAGCGAATTTAGGAACCATAAATGACATGTGAGGGGATTCAATAAAAAAAACAAACTAGTATATATTCTTTAACTATTTGTTTTTCGGAAACTTAAATTTCTCGTGGTTGATGTGGATCGTTGTCTCAAGCTGTATGGCACGACATAATATATATATATATTCATTTACTTGACTCGGAACCCATTGCCAATGCATTGATTTTGTGTTAGTTTGGTCATAGAAATATATAAATTTATGGTTTGGCGTTCCACAATTCAGATCACATGGAAAGAAACAAACACTGAAATGTTCAGGATAGAAGCTGTGACTGTGATTGGTTAATATATCTGGTGGGTATTCGATTGATTACCAAGCAATGTGCACATAATGCGTATCTCGATTTTATACTGTCAGTTCTTCGGTGGTTCCCAGAAACCTCCAAGTCACCTTTTATGAAACATCATCTTTATGTACAGATCAGGGGCGTGGTGAGAATGAGTTCATGAGTAGCCATACTCATGCGCCAAAAAGTTTTTGCGCCAAAATCACAATCAAATTACTCAAAAAATGAAAAACATTTGTAAGTGGAAAAATTGTTTCATCTGACCCAATTAAAAAAATTTTGAAAGAGTCAAGTGATTTTCTCTTGGAAAGAATGGAATCTCCAAGAGAAAATAACAATATTTTATTACCGTATTTCTTGTCTCGGATTGCTGGAGATTGCGTTTCTGGGCTTCTAATTTTCGAAATTTTCCCGGGGGAGGGCCCCCCGGACCCCCCGCCGCGGGCTATGGGGGAGGGCCCCCCGGACCCCCCGCCGCGGGCTATGGGGGAGGGCCCCCCGGACCCCCCGCCGCGGGCTATGGGGGAGGGCCCCCCGGACCCCCCGCCGCGGGCTCGCGCCTTCGGCGCTCGCGGTGGCCGGCTTTGCCGGCCACAGCTCCGCGGTCAGTAAAAGGGTTTTTGTGCCAAAATCTTTTTTGTTACTCATAATTTCTTCTCAATAATTGCCCTCACCACGCCCCTGGTACAGATCAAGGATTTACAAGGGCTAACTGAAAAGTTCTAAACCTATGTGTGAAAGATCTATGGTTTCCATTTTTTATCTGCATAATCCCCTTGGAGGTGAACATATTTTTGCAAGGCTTTGATGTCGATCAGGAAGCAATTTTCTTTAGCCAACCTAAAAAAAAAGGTCGTTCACAGTTAACATGACATAATTATTACTTGGAGATTGACGACCAGTTAGTTACTTGTTCATGTATGGAAACAGGTCTTACCCCATGGTTACAAAGTCTCAAATCGGCGCAGATTGTCACGGGGCGTTGGAAATCTGTCACGTTTCTGATTAGCATCCAGGTTAACTAAGGATGTTTTTCGGTATTTGGTGGGCATTCAGTATAACATGGTGTTTTCCGGTATATAGTAAAGCCCCCGCTAACTTCCTTCTTTTCTGCACCAACGGGCTACTGAAGTTGAATTTTTGGCTACTCATAATTGAATTCCCACTGTTAAGGGTAAAGAATACAGGTTATGTGGATTTTTCGTCACAGACAATGTTATTTTTTTTTTGTCAAGTTCTGTTTCCTGCACCGCTGATACCGCGACACAACACTGAAATACCTCGGGATAACCTTTTCGGGTCATCAGCTTGACACCATGGTTACCGAGCCAGCGCCTTACTCAATGGGTCAGCGGTACACTAATTATGATGTTTTACACATTCACGTCGTCGGTTCTAGGAGGAAAATGGGGTTTAAGGTCCTACTATTCTGCCCCCACTGTGATAATGAAGACAGGCATACGTCATACACTGTACGATGATGGAAATTTAGCCCGGGCATGGGCACTACTTCGTACTCGTACATCGAACGACTATACGTTGTCTCTTGCCACGCCCAACTGCGCCAGTGACAAGGAGGAAGCACGTAAGAAAATCCCAATAAACTTTCTCGGCCTTCTCAGCGATCAATCATGGGATCTCCAAGTAAGCGGAGGAACATGGGTGGTTATTAAGACTAATTTAACCGGAGCGGGGCCCTAACGCGATGAAGAGATTATTTCACATCCCTTTGAATGGCACACCTGTGCCTATCACACAATTAATACCCTTCTTGTTTTGGCCGTCACAAGGCAACAACATACCAGTAATCGTTTCTTATTCATGGGGAAAGCAATGTTTTTCCCAAAGAATCAATGGGTATACCAGGTCTTATGCATTATATAAGATCGTTCTTTGCTATAATAGTTAAATATAGATAACGAGAATTGAATATATTGAAAATTTCATTCAAATTACTTTATTATGAGTTGAGCTTGCATAATGCATGTTAAAGGATCTGATCAGAGACTTAATACAGATAGCTTATTTGTTTTTCCACTTCATTAGACGACTTTTCTCTCAAACTAACACCCAATAACACAGATGTCACTTCACATGAATTTTATGGGTCAAACTAACACCCAATAACACAGATGTCACTTCACATGAATTTGATGGGTCAATTGAAGTACATGTAACTTCTTTTTTTTAATTAAAAAGGAACTAGCTACTTTTATTTAATTGACATTGATGGAAACACTGGGCCAGTCAGTATAAAGGACTTTACAACGGTTGAATTGTTGTCAAAAAAAGATGTATCACTACACCCTAATGTAATCAGGTTCAGTAAAAGTGAAATTTAAGAATCATATTTATTTATTTGTGTATGTAAGAAAGGATTGGGTGATAAATAAAATATCAAAGCCTTGTTTTGTTTAACTTTATCGACTTGTGTCAGTATTTTCTGACATCAAAAAAGGGCTGGTAGGAGAATCAGAATTATCTTTTTGTTCTTTCTATTTTGTTACTGGAATGGCTAACACAGAAGACCCCAATCTCCCCCTGACCTTGGAAAACATGCATGATCTTGTAAAGTGCAAAACAAAACCATTTAAAGCTATAAACTGTTTATTATCATCAACAGAAAGAGAAAATAGCAAAATGCAACAGACAAGACATCAAAAATGGTCTATCAATTAATGGTGGACAACAGGACAGATTTGAATAAATTTCACAAATAACACCTATATTATGGACCAATGTATATATTTTTGTAATTATCAAGACAACAAAAAGCGTTTTAACCTTTGTGTTAATACAAGTGTCTGATCATTTTAAACAATGCTGATTTAATGCCAATATTTCAAAATGTAACACATAATATTGGAATATCGTAGACACTACAATAGTTTTACAATGACAGGTTCATGCATTAGTAAATTATGTTTAAATTATTAATTCATGTCAGGTCTAATATAAATCTTATAAAAAGCTTATATTTACTTTAAAAAAAATTGCACTAGAAATTCTTTTCACAACCTTAAAAGCACTTTCGAAATATTTCTTGTGATTTTCACAACAGTATTAATGATAGCACTAAATTATTTTAGAACTGTTGTTAAAAAAAAATCAGTGAGAAATTTCCACCACAGTTTATTATGCTCCTCTTCCATGAAAAATCTAACCGAAGCTGTTGAATATTACTTTAAACTATGAAGGTGAAATAAACAGATCTACAGCAAAGTGAATAATAATTAAAATGATAATAATAAACATTAATTAACAAATAATTGATGTGTAAAGTTCGCATAGTCGTAGGAATCGGCGATGGTGCGTCCACTTTTGTCGACATATGGTTTCATGCGGGTGATACAATAATCAGCTTGTTCTTTAGTGAGATTCTGAAAGAAAAAAATTAATTGTAGAATTAATGTCCCAAAACAATAAGTGGTAACAGATACACTACTACCTGGGAGAAAATATACCCATACATTAATCATAGAAATAATAGTTACCACATGTGAATATCAATAGGTCTCAAATTTTTTATTCAAACATTTTATAAAACTAACATATAAAATCATATAAAACATCTTTTAACTGTATATGTCTCTTTACTTCTATTTATTAAGAAATCATTTGTTTTCTATGATCAGAGATAAATGCTAGGGAGAAGAATTTCCCTTTGACAATGCCAGATTTGAACTCTGGGATATTTTATATATTAGGTATTTAATCAAACTTACAGCATATAATTCTTGCGCTGTAATATAAGGTTTTTCTCCAGATGTAAGAGCTCTAAATGCTTGTTCCACTTCTGAACTAGATTGAACATTTTCTGTCTCCCGACTGATCATGAATGCCATGTATTCTTGCAGTGAAACGTATCCATCCCTGAAAATTAAAAGAAAACGTCAACCATACATTTCACCAACTCTAATCAAATATAACAACTACCTTTATTTGCTGATTGCAGACAACAGTAAGCTATCTGTGTAATAACTAAATTTATGAATTTTGGACCAATTCGATCAAACGTGGAAGTATTTCCAGCCGTCAACATGTCTATATTAGTAAATAATCTTATATACTGTACCTGTTTGGATCGACTACATCTAGAATAGCCTGGAATTCAGGATCTATCTGGCCTTCCTCAACCATGGGAAGATCATAACCCAGGGCTCGAAGACAAGATTTAAATTCCTGGTGATCTAGTTTACCACTCTTATCTTTATCAAAATGTCTGAAATAATAACAATAACATATAAAAAATCAGCCCATGAAGCAGTGTCCATGTAACAAATGCTAACTTTAATTGTTTTTTTGTTTTTAAGATTTCTTCAAAATTTGAGGATATGAAAATTGTCTATGGCATGAATTATATTCAATCTACTTCACCAACACAGATATTTCTATTAAGGACAAGTCTTGTAACACCACTTTGCAGAGGGAACACCAGATACTTCGGCATATTCTCAAGGCAAATAAACACCCTATTACACTTTTTCCTCTGTATTTGTGAACCTTGGATTTGATTGCCCTTATTTTTCAAGACTAACTAAGGTATGTTATTTCATACTAGAACAGATTGAGAAGAGGTTTCAAAAGCAGGAAAGAAATATAGTTTGTTTATCATCTTCTGATTCTAAAACATCTTCTGCCACCAACTTAACAAGCACAAGAGGATGAAGAGAGAGGATGATAAGCTGATTTCCGCAGAAGGATTTTCGGCCAAAAACAACCTCTTTTAGACACCGCAAAGTTTTTCTTCAGAGAAGTGACAGAACAAATTCATTAAAACTGAACTATTTTCAATACTTACTTAAACATCATACTAAATTCTCTAAGAGCATCTTCAGATACACCACTACGATTTCTAGCAGCTATTTGTTGTTCTAGATTATGTTGCATTCTCATACATAACTGATCCAATTGATCCCATTGTTGAGCTAGACCAACAGTACTGTGTTCAGTATACCTAAAATACATCAATTATTATAATTAATATCATTTGACATATTTTTTATCAGAGTATAGTTATACTGAAATAAAATGGGCTTTTAAAGCCTTATGTTTCTACTGATCAACTGAAAAATAAAAATGAAGAAAATGAACAAGTTTATTTTTACCCTGTTTGGTCTTTCGTAAATCAACACATAAATGCTGTTGTTCTTAATGTATTACGTACATATATATTGTTTTTAGCAACAGACATATATTCTTGCCAGTAGTTTAAATTGAAATTTATCTTTAATACCCACATAATACCTTTCATAAACCTGTAGCATTCATAACACATTTTACCCCCTACAATTAACTAATAGTGTCACAAATATTTAAACAATTTAGTTGTAACTGACCTGTTGTCTAAGATGAGTCTTTCCTCCATAGCAGCACCTAAAACCTCGATCTTTTTCAGATCACCTTTCTGTGCCCGTACTTCTGTAGCTTTCGTCTGAAATATAAATTAATCATCAATTACATTATAATATACCATTACTGACAGTCCAAATGTCCACATTTTCAAACTGCTGACAATGAGTAACACATTAGAGGTGTCAGTTTAATTGGGAAGAGGGTTATTTCAAATCAAGAAATCTTCAGGAAACTTAATACACATATAAACCTATTAAGTAGTTGAGCATTTTGCAAAAAGAAGTTTGTGGAAAGATATTTAACTCAAATATTAATATACAGCTTTTAACCAAACTTACAGAGACCTCAGATTGTCACAAATGATTTTGCATACACTAATTGACTATCACTGTAATCAAAGCATTCAAACACATTACATGTTTGGTAGAAAGAAAAAATAAATTTGTAAAACTTACCTTGGTGGCTTCCAGCTGTTCTTCTAATGTTCCTGATCCTTCCATCATGGCCGATCTATAAATATACACAGTTAAATAATTAGTCATGCTATCTTAATATCATATATAATGGAAACTAAACATTTCCTGGAAAGAATCTTTACAAAAGTGGACAGATAAGATTAGAAAATTCAATACTTAATACGATCACATCAAAATTCTCAAATTTATGGTAGGTTATTTCTGCTTAAGGTAGGAAAACTTGGAGACACTTAAAATTTTAATACAGCAGTTTTTGTAGAGGAATTTAAAATCACATAAAGTCATTATTTGAAAGCCATGCAAGATTTTTTTAGTAGAACTTGTTTCACATCAAATCAGGGAGGAAACTGTGATTTGTCATTTCTTCTAATGAATGTCACAATTACAACTAAACCACACAAAACATCCAGTTTTAAATAGACATATTCTTTATCCATTTAGGTATTTATCTTTTAGGCCATACAAAATAAGTTGCCGTATTAGTGTTAGGCTACAAGTGCTGTTTTTCCCTTTTAAATAAGACAGTCAAAGAGTTGTTAGCACTTATGAGGTCGTTACCAGTTTTTCAAAAATATATTTTAGAGTTCACCTTATTCAACTTCAAAATTTAATCAAGAATTATAATGAATACAAATTTGGAATAGCCATTTTCCTTTTTTTTAGTGATTTTCATTTAAGTAGACACTCATCAAAAATGTCTTTTCTGTAGGTGATTTCGTCTTATTTCAAATAATTAGTGGAGTCTGAGGTTTGAATAGATCTACTACTGACTATATTTATTTAATTGTGATAATTTCTCCTTAGTAGCAGGAAACGCCAATAATTTCTTTTGTTTGGCCTTAATGAAAATTAATTCAATTGTCTATTCAAAAAGGATAAATTTTTTTTACTTCATAAGACAAAAAGAATAAAGCATGGTTTGTATAAGAAATTTTCTTTCTTATAATTAAGATAATTTAGTTGTGGAGAACATTGAGGCAGCCATATTGCTAAATGAAGATAATTTGCTGTTATAATCAGTAATAACATTTATTGTTAAATGCTTTATAGACCTACGGCTGAAACACAGGAGATGATGATGTTGATGATGATGATGATGATGATGATGATAAGATTAGTTTCTTGTATGTGTTTCATAATAAAAGATGAAAGGGTTTACTGCTTCAATATGTCAAACAATTTAAAACAGAAAACACAACAAAAACACATTTCATCAAAACATTACATCTTGAGGTGAGATTTCATCAGCTAAAATAAATGATGATTTATCAGCTGTGAATTGTAATGTTTTGATGTGTCATTACTTGGTATGAACTAATCTGAACTATACTGATCAATCCAAACCATGCTTAATATAAAATATATTTAACCCTGTTATCAACCACATCCTATAGAAAAAAACATATACCAATAAATAAATATAAAATAAATACTTTTCTATTTCTCCCTTTATTTGTCTACCTCAAGACTCAAGAGCACTTTAAGGCAGATAACATCTTAACTTGCTGTCGAATATACTTAAATTCTAAAACATGAACCTTATTCAATCTATAAACTCCATGTAAGATGTTTGAAAAAATTCTTTAATTCAGTTCCTTATTCTCCTGAAACCAACAGTTGTTTCTGCTGATCTGAAGCCTAGAGTTGTTTTTCCTGATCTGAAGGGGGTTGGGATGGCCTAATGGTCTAGAGTGCCGCGCTTCGACCTCTAGCTGGCCGGTCACCTCTGGCTTGCGGCTGTGGTTTCGAGCCCTGGTGTGAGCGTATGTGGCATGGAGATAGGGGCGCCTTCTCAACCTCGTGGGTTTCCTCCGGGCACTCCGGTTTCCTCCCACTGCTAAAGACCCCTTCGCGCAAGCGAATTATCGAAATAAAATTAAACCATATGTTAGTCCCGAAATGACCTAGTTTGTGTTGAGTGGACGTTAAACCCCATTTCTCTCTCTCCTGATCTGAAGCCTAGAGTTGTTTTTCCTGATCTGAAACCTGGAGTTGTTTTTCCTGATCTGAAACCTAGAAATGTTTTTCGTGATCACAGACAGAATAGAGAGAATAACAATACCTCGTTTCTGTGAGCCAGGAATGGAAAGTGTTTGCAGCTCTGGCAAACTGTTGACGAAGATGATCGTTTTCTTCTTGTCTTTGAGCTTCACGAGCCAGGTCACCATCTCGTTCCTGTAACATATACAAAATATATCTAACATATCAAAATCTATTTGTCGCATTTAAACATCTGTTTTGCATATTTAAACCCACAATATTTCATGGTAACTGCGAATATTAATTTACAGACGTGCTTGAACACCCTAAGACTTTACTTTACAAAACTGGACTTTATTTAACACATCCATTTTAAACTGCCAAAATCCTGAAACACCTGCCATGATATACATCAACATTAAATGTCTGCGAATCAAAAACAAACCTACCTTGATAATTTTCTGAAGATTTTTCCAGGTATCCTGGAGAGCCTCCATTGTGAACCAGGTGTAAGGATTGGGTCCAACATTGAACTCTTTAATCTGTTTATCCAGGGCAGCAAGTTGGTTAAAATCAGCCTGGGCAGCACTTAAAGAAGCTTTGAATTGGTCATGAGCTTCACTTAGAGCCTAAAAATAAAACAAGACCATATATTAGACAATTAAAAAGAGCATTCCAAAACATTAAAACTGAATAAAATTCTCAAAATGATTTATGCATTAGTTGTTGATGGAAATCACCATGTTTATCCTGGCCCCGAGTTCACAAAACATTCTCAGACTTAATTTGAGAATTTGCTCAAAATTGTTCGCCTTATTTTAACTAAAATATAGACCTTTATAAAACTTTTGTTGGTTTAATGTATCAAATACCCTAATAAGAAACTGTATGCAAAGTTTTGTGTTTCGAGATCAAAGATAAATCTTATAAACAGTGATTTAAAGCTGAGTAAATTCTCAACTTAAGTCTGAGAATGCTTTGTGAACTTGGGGCCTGGTTTTAAAAATGTCTCTGTATGGAAGAATGTTTAAATATCAGTATTCATAAAATAACATGAAATTCTTATGGACGATGAGACTGAATAATCTTACCTTGATTTCTTCAATGGAGTTACATCGGACTGGATCTGTCAAATCTTCTTCTGCATTCTCAAACCAACTGTTGAAAGCAGACGCCTTCTTGGCAAAGGTCAGATAAAGGTCCTCAATTTGTCTGTACTGATCTTGTAACAACAACAATTTCTGTTTACGTCCATCAGAATCATTCAATAATTTCTGCCATCTGCATTGAAAATATGTCAAATAATCTTATTAATGTAAGTTATAAATATATACCTGATAAGATTGTTAATTTAGTTAAGAAGTTGAAAAGGTCAATATATCATTTCAAATATAACAACTCGAGAAATATGAATTTCATTTAAGACATTCAAATTGAAAAATTAACTCTAAAAATACACGTTCCATTTATCTATTTTTGGTTATAGTTAAAACAAATGAGTGTAAATCTCGGGTTAAACCTTACCTGACCATAACCTCATTATATCTTTGTTCAATCTTAGATGTTTGTATATGTTTAGATTGTATCAACTGTTCTTTCAAAGCTGTAATTGTCTGAATTCCTTCTTTCTTGAAGGCTTCAAGACCAGCATCAAAAGTTTCCTACAATAAAAACATTTGATATGATCATATGTTCAAAGACTAACTGGTACAATTCATTTATTATTCTTACGAAGAAAAATCTTTCCACTACCTTAATAGAAATGATTCTGTTTCTGCATTTACAGCATATTAGTGGATAATATGAATTTACAAAATAAAATATAAATTTAGAGATATTTACCTGTTTGGTGAGAAGTGTTTGAACTGATGACAAATCACGGCCATAATCATCCGAACTCACTTGAGTTTCTTTGTCACCTATAAAACAATAAGCAGTAAATATAAATATATATCATTTTGACCTATCAAGATCCCCATTAGACACCCATCCATTTAGATAATATAGATTCAAAATACAAAAGATAAGCTTATACGTCAGATAATAACTTTCAAAATATCAGGCAAGCAAATTAAAAGTTGTGACCTTTGACATTCTGCTTGACAATGTACTTTTGTCAAGATATGATTTATTTGTAATAAGTATTGAAGATGTCTGATAGAAATGTGACTTACTGATCCAACTTTCCACCACATCGGTTTTCCACATAAACTGTAAGTAAGCCGAGTTGTCGACTAGATATTTCTTTCTAGCAGCGGCAACAGAATCTAATTTACTAAGATGCTCTTCTAGACTAGCAATTCTTTGTCGAATATTTTCAGCATTGTGATTTCCCTGTAATAAATAATGTTACCAGAAGATAAGAATTTCATACAGATACCATGTAAAAGAGACTAACTAGATCTTCATCATAAAAACATCATCGACGGAATGAGGTCTAATTAAAAATATGTCAGCTGAGTAATGCCCAAGATTTCAGCGAATTTAAGTAAGTATTGATAAATAAATGAAATGGTGCTTAACAGTCTACTTTTCTTCCCCAAACTAATGAAACCCTCTGTTTTCTGTCCCATCCGAATGACTAGACAGCTATCCATGTCAGGCACCCTTGACAAGCTAATATTCTACTCACCTGTTCAATAAGTTTTTCTCCTTCTTTCTTAATCTCTACACATCGATCTCGGTGTACTTGGAAATCAGTTTCAAATGCTTCATGTTTCTTAATTAAACCCTGAAACATGAATAATCAAAGTGTTACTAAGCCTCTATTTGTAATAACTGGTCTGTGTGTATAATACATACACCTCTGGATTCCTCAACATTAACATAGTAGTCAAGCCCTAATGTATATTTTCCATAAATTCTGAAACAAATCAAGATGACTAAAAGTTTGAAATTTTTTTAAAACTTACCTGTACTGCGGCTAATGTTTCACCAAAATCATCTCCTGACAATAGATGTTGTTTTTCTGATATCCAGGCTTCTTCCTCTTCAACATTAGCACTGAACTGTTGATAGGCATATGATTGTTCTAATTTCTGACCTCTGTAAAATTCAATAAGAATTAAATGATGGGATGGGGGTGGTGGTAATGAAGAGGGGTTAAACACTTTACCTAGGTCGTTTTCAGTTGACGTTATTTTCTCTGTACAAAGTCAAAGTCCATTTTTCTACTTACCTATCAGTAGCAGAATCTTTCAGTTCTCTCCAGTTAGTATCTAGTTGATCTAGTCTAACTCGGATATCACTGGCACCAATCTCAGCTGATGCTATCAACTGTTCTCCTGTCTCTTGTACACCCTGAAATGACCATTTTATATACAATGTTTCCCAGAGACAGAAGGAATATTTTATAAAATCTTTGAATGTAAAATAGTATTTACATGATTAAACAACATAATCAATGGCAATAACTCCAAAAGCAATTATCAGAAATTGTAATGTTCCAGACTTTCAAAATCCAGCTTGAATATTTAATGTCTACTCACCTGAATGGTTGGTTCGTGAACAGTGAGTTCAGCTTCTAGACGTTTGTGCTTCTTTCTGAGATTCTGTACACCAGTCAAATCTCGTCCATAATCTTCAGATCCAACCAATAATTTCTTCTCCCTGTTAATATTGGAAAAACATTTATCATTTGATAATGCTAATTGGTAAAACTATTTTACTCAGGACATTTAAATGGTATTTAAGGAACAAGCTGAGTCTATGTAAAACCCCTTTCCCTATATAATATATAACATTACAAATTGAATTAGTTTAAATGGCTAACTTACAATATTGTTTTTACAAGGGATACATGTACCATTCAAATATATCAAAATTCTGACTTACTTAATCCATGCCTCTTCATCATCAATATCTCTCAAAAATTGATGCATTGTGTTGGCTTCGTTTAGGATATTACGACGATGGATGGCTAATTCTTTGATTCGATCATATCTTTCGTTGATAGTACGTTTTCTATCTGTGATACTCTCGGCATCCCAGACACCACCTTCGATAAATTGATCAGCAGATTGATTCAAATCTTTAATACGTTCCTAAAACATAACAATATGTCTGTTAGAAATTTTCTATCATTAACGTCAAAATATTAGACTGTTTTTCAATCAGTTATATTAATAATACCCAATTCATACAGATTAATTATCTAAATAATATTTAGTGGATTAAACATATTAAAGAAGCACTGTCTCTTTCATTGATTTAACATGTATCAAAGAGGTTTTAGTTCTTTTATATTTGTCATTTCACTTGCACCCACATCTCTACAGAAGAACCCAAGAAACAGCACTTCTTTGCAATCAAAGTTATGACAGGTTCCAGATCAACAGAACATAGATTTAGTTACACACAATAATGAAGTAATCTAAAGCTGACTCTATACTTCAGTTAAATTGAATATAGTCATAATTTATTATTTGATGATGCGAGAGAGAGAGAAATGGGGTTTAACGTCCACTCAACACAACTAGGTCAATTTGATGATGCAGACAAAGTCTGAAGTATTTGGATGCGTTGTATCTTTACCTCATGAGCTGCAATATCAGCCTCTAATAGTTGATGTTTCTTCACTAAATTCTGTACAGATGCTAAATCTTTACCGTAATCTTCTGATGCTAACATCTGGTCAACCTAAAACAGTCAATATCAAAAGAATGTATTAAATGTTGTACATTTCAACTGTGTGTTTATTTTCATTAAAGAACTGTTCTGAATGTGTATTAGCCTGTATTATTCAGAATTGAAATGAAATGGGGTTAACATGTTACGTTTGTGCACTGACTGGGCTATTGATAACAGGTATATTCCATACACTGATCTTTGAGGGAAATTTCATTTGGACAGTAACACTATGGTCTCCTCTTATTTTAAATTCCAACTATCTAGTCTAGGTTTCTTTTATGTGCATGCCAATATGTACCGAGGACCTCATTTTGTATTCTATCCCAATAACTAGACACTTTTCCTAGTCAGATCCTTGGTATTGGCGAGCCAGTACTATACTCACTGAGCCAACTCTGTCTGCATCATTCAACATATATCATTAGCACCATAGATAGAAATATTTGAGACAATCTTTTTGTACATTTATTTTGACCCTAACTCAATTTGCAATTAAAATAAATCAAATTTCAAGAGATCAGACAACATATAATTAATCTTATTGATAATAAATTACCTCTCCTAGCCAGAAGTCAATATCTTTGACACCAGCATTATATGTCTGTTGCTGATTGGCTTCTTTCAGTTTTTCACTTTTTTCTGCAGATTTACTGACAAGATCCTCCCATTGGGTAGTTAAACTTTCCAAACGATTCTGTACAGCATCTTCTGAACCAGCACATTGACGATTGTCAATCAGATCTATAAAGATAAACAATATATATAGCTGGATAATCTAAAGATCAATGCTGATTAATAAGAGTTTTGTTTGCAGCCATTGTAAATCATCAGAAGGATTTAACCAATTTTTCTCATAAATGAATCATAAACACAACCTTGTATGAATAGATTTTCAATACAGAACCTATTAAGTACTAATACTTACTTTGTCCTGTTCCCAGAAGAGATTGTAATCGTTCCGTATTAGCAGCAAGTTCAGCTTCAAATGCTTGATGTTTCTGATGTTTACTCTAAAATAAATATATACACAATATTAAAACTTATTAACAAACAGTTAACCAGACTGAGGTAAGAAGATATTAAACCAATTTAAAAGATGAAATGTGTTTTAGAGCCTGTTCATTTTATAATTGGAAAGCAATCATATATGGTGGAATAATGTCCCCTACATTGACTTCATTCAAAATGAATGAGATTACGTCCTACATTACATGAGATTGGACAGACAGGCCTTCTCCTTGACAGCCCTTATGATCTAAAGTGTATGTGTTTGACCATTTGACTACACAACCCCCATAAAGCAAAGGGCCTTCATATTATATCTAGGTATTACATTAAATACCTGTATATTTGTAGGATCTTTATAAGATTCATCACTGGCAATCTGCAGTTTCTCTTGTAACCAGTTCTCCATTTCATCAGCATCACGTGAGAATTGTTGAAGGGTTTGAGCTTCTCCAAGTTTTGAACGGTTTTTAATGAGATCATCCTTCAACTGCGACCATCTATAAAATAACCATAAAAATGTTAGCATGTTAGAAAATTTCCACGGAGGAAGGAACTGTTTTAATCAGATGATTTGGTACCTACAGAATTACTAAACAGTTGAGAAAATCAATAATTCAGATGAGATTGATCACACTTCAGTTACAATAGCCATACCTTTCTAAAACTTGATTTCTCTTATCAGAAACAGCACCTCCTGCATAATGCTCTGAGTTGATCAACTGTTCAGCAAACTGTTGAAGAGAGTTAATCTTTTCTTCCTGGGAATTAATGGCTCGATCAAAATCTTCATGTTTCTTGATTAGAGTTTCCACATTATCTCCATCAACAGCATCTCCAGCAAGGAAAGCCTCTCGTGCAGCCATCCATGATTCTGCTTGTTCACAGTCTCGGTAAAACAACTGTAATTCCAAACACTGGTCTAATTTCATACGACGTGAAATCCATGCTCTGAAAAAAAATTATTACAAACTACTATATTAAATGAATTTCATTTAGGGGGATTTTCATTTTCAGATTAACCCTAATGTTAATTCAAGTCCAGATTAATGTAGATAGAATCTCTAGGCATCTGCCTGTTCTCCAATCCAGTTTCTGTGAATAAATATTGGTTAGAAAAATAAAATGTAGGAGAATTTTAACTAGACAGTGGATTTTCCTCCGACTAAATACCAATAATTGCCAAGGAAACTTATGTACAATATAAAAATGAAATGCAATAGGGTTTAACATCTTACTTGTCTGCATCAATTTGGCTAATGAAGATGGAAAGAAACTGTCTCCGGAAATTGTCCCCAAACAGAAGAGTTTCTATCTACATTATGTTTATTTGTAACACCAATGTTATAAAGTATGTTTACTTGTGTTACTAACGTTATAAATTATGTCAACTTACTGTTCTAATTCCTCTCTAGCTTTAGCTAATTCTTCAAGTTTAGTCTGTACATCATCACTAGCATAATGTTGATTCTGTAACAACTGCTGGCCGAGAAGTTCGAAAGCCTGGAACGTACCAGCTCGGGCATCAATCTCTGTCCGATGTTCCTAAAGAGGAAAACAATATATGATGACGATTTGCATAATTCATAAATTAACTGACCTGTATCCAGTGGAATAAAAGTAATTGTGTAGCAATAAGTGAACAAATGAAGGGATTGATACATATATAGCTTGTCAGTCATTGTCATAAAATAAATATCATAAAAACACTGTTTCCCTTCTGGTTGTTTCCCACTACCAAATGCATTTAAAATAACACTATACCAGAATAAAAGCCAAATATTGATTTTCAAACCATACATAATTAAAAGTAGCCAAAAGATTGATCAATCCTATTGGAAGTAATGGTCATCTTGAACACCCATTCATTATTTTATGACAATGACATAATCAACAGGTACGACACGGAAAGTACAGAAATATGTGTATGAAAACATAACTTTACTTAACAGAAATTCATTTCAGAGAAATTAATACAAATATTTGAAGGAAATATGTAAATAAAAAAATATATATATTATATATAAAGTGTATGCATTCCTTACTTTGACCAAAAGTGCTTGAAATTGAACTAAAAATCAAATTAAATAACCTACAGAAGATATTATTTAATGGAAATAAACCTTCCAAGATGCATCTTCCAAAAATCTATATCATGCTTCTGTGATCTAAGGAATTATCAATTCACACTTGAAATAAAGAACATGCATGTTAGAGACTACCGACTACATAGTCTAGATCTATCAAGTCTTTTAATTGTTTACTTAAGACAATCTTGGCCTTTTCATAAATAATGCACACACTTGCAATATAGTAATAATAGCAATTCGGTGCTCTATTCAGCAGATGTCTACGTGCCACACATTTTGTAACACAATTTTTGAAGACTGCTACAAATGTAAAGTTTTTTTCAAATAAAAATTTCAAATACAAATTTCACAATTTCTTTCTGTTAGTTTTGTAGTGTAAGCCAGAATTCGAAATTTCTATTTACAAAACCTTGGCACAGACGAAAGTTATAAGTAATTAACTAACATTGGCGCAAAAATCCTTTCATAACAATAAACTAAACAACAATCTATTAAAGTCAAATACGACGAATGATCTACTGTGATGGGTTTTGATTCATGCACATTTTCCGTTGGAGTGTTCTCCCTTTAAAGTGATTGGGGGGAAAATAGTGAATTATTTCAACCATGCAGTCATTTTCTCTAATGTTTCTAATATCATGGCGATTAAAAATCTGAAAATAAAGTCTTTAATTAGTTCTTCAGACAGTCTAATTACAATTATACCAATATTTTGTTCCATTTTATTTTTTAGGTTGGTTTCTGCACATCATCATGGTCTAAAGGCATTTCTTTTACACAAAGCATTCAGTAATGTGCTGATTGATATTGAATGACTCTAGATCACCTAGCAACCAAAACAAATGAACCAGAAAATTCATTAAAATCTTTCGAATGGTTTAAAATACTGACATATTACAACAAGGGTCAAATCAAGGTGAACTGAATCCTCGTCCTGATATCACAGGACCACAACATGCTTGTCTTAAACATGTCTTTAGATGTTAATGGCGAGACCGACCGATTAAACAAAACAAATATAATATCTAGCTTAACATAGATTATACTTCAGAGATCTTAAAGAAATTTCAAATATTTCCCATTTTCGATTCATTAAATGCAGTTGATTAATAACTTCTAGAGTTCACAAAAGGACCTTTGTTTTAGATTTTCATGTGTCTTTAATCTCTCTTCCATATCATGGTATAAATGTTGTGTATCCATCTATTAGGATTTATTTTAATGTTAGTCTAAATGTAGTAAATATTAGACATGATCATTCTATAACCAATTTATCATAACCAAATAATATCACTTTTCTTATGTTTTTCAGAGTAAAGCAGACCATTCTCCATTTATAAAAGAGTTTAGAGGAAAGCATTCAGTTACAGTTTAGAAGGAAAACATTCAGTCTCTAGAATCTGGAATAGGGTGGAAAAAATCAGTTGACTCAAATCATAATTTTAATAATTTGTGACTTGCTTTCATTTTAAAATAGTAAAGAGAAAAGTGAGATTATTTGGTCAAACCATAAAATCTATTCAATTCATTAAAATGGCAATGTGGGTAAGGGGAAATTAACTCCACGCGACGTGCATCTACCTCTTCTTCCTCCTCGTCAGTAAGGGAGGTAATTCCATAATGACTGACAATTTCAGAACTAAACATCTGTAAATTAAGGTTGGAGAAAAAACATGGTGGTGAAAACAGACCGAAATAAAAGAACAAGAAACATTATAAAATGGAAGTGCATAAAATCGAAATTAAGAGATCAACAATAATATGAAAATAAATACATATATGTTTGACATGTCAATTACAAAAAGAGAACATAGATGATAATAGTTTATCAGTAATGGAAATGGTATGATGTAGGGATGATAAATAAAAACAAGTCATCGACAAGAAGAATGGCTAAGCTTCACTTCTGTGATGCACCCCAACTTTTTACTTCCCTGATGCACCACCACAACCACATTATTTGTAAATGGTTCTGCTACATAATAGTATCACCAGCTTTTATATCATCCATAGGCAATCTTACTTCCGAGAACAAGAGAAGATAACTGTGTTTTTACCTGATGACGTTCCAATAATGCCTCTGCACCTGTTACATCTTTCGCTAATTCTTCTGATGATACTAGCGCCATCATACTGTTGATCCATGATGTCAAATCTCTGTTGAAAAATAATCATATCAAAGCCCATGTTAATATTGCTGTGGCCTCAACAACTGTATACGAACATTAACCAATAAATTTATATAAGAAAATCCACTAACAAAATATGATAAATCTTATTTAATGAAGCTTTGGTCTTTTTGTTTCTCTAAAATGGATGACATTTACAAATAAATAATACTATTATTAGGTCGTGACTAGTATTAAAAGAGGAGATAAAAGCGGAGATGGACATAAGTTTCAGTGACACAAAAGTTTATATTTCATAATATCAGAACAGCAAAAGGTCCTAGATGGTTTTGGCCAGCTTAATAGATATAAATAGGAATATGTTACCTATAATCACTGAGGAATCTCTGTAGATCCAAAGCATCCAACAATTTAGCTTTACGGTTATCAGCCTGCAAATACAAATAAATCACTACAAATTCCAGTCTCAACAATATACTTTCATGTGCCTTCAAAATTCACAGAAATTTTGAAAAATGACTTTTTTTCACATTTTTGACTAATGTTAACAGTTATTGTTTTTTCGGTCACATTTACAAGAGAGAGAGAGAAATGGGGTTTAACGTCCACTCAACACAAACTATGTCATTTCGGGATAAACATGAATTAATTTTATTTCAATAATGCCCGAAGGAAACCCACGAGGTTGAGAAGGCGCACCCATCTCCATGCCACATACGCTCACACCAGGGCTCGAAACCACAGCCGCAAGCCAGAGGTGACCGGCCAGCTAGTGTTCGAAGCGTGGCACTCTAGACCACTAGGTCATCCCAACCCCCCTCACATTTACAAAAAATGCAGGCATGGATGTGTGTCTCGTCCTTGTACAATAAACTATTTCAATTATTTAATATTTTGGATTAAAAATGTTTCCTGTTTTTACCTTTGCTGTTAGGGCGTTCCATTGTACATTAATCTCTGTTTGATGTTCATGAATGGTTTCAGCTTGATCAGGATGTGTCTGCATCAGTCTCTTTGACATTTCATCCAAATCAATAACCTAAAGGGAAAAAAAATGAACCAATATACAACTATAATGTTCTATAATAAGGTATTCCAAATAAAGAATATTTAAAAAAAAACTGCACAAAGTCAAATAATTTGAGTTATTTATGTTCCTATTTTCTAAAACAAAGTTACCTTCAGAATGTGAAACTAATCGCATATTTTGATAATAATTCTGTACAGCAATAAATAAAGTGACAGTCGAGGTATAAAATGATGCCAGACACTTAAATCAAAGAGACTTTTCTAACCCTAAAAGACAGACTAATCTCACAAAATTTACCTTTTCTCCAAGAGCAGCTAAATCTCTCTCCATAGCATCATGTTTTCTCTGTAAAGCCTGAACACTTGCAAGATCATGTCCGTAATTGTCATTGTTCAAGGCTTGGTCTTTTTCGTCTATCCAGTCTTTAGTTTCATCAACTTCACGATGATATCTCTGAACCTCAAAAGCGCTACCCAATGTCTGGGCACGTTCAGCTGAAACTTGTTGTAGAGTGACCCATCTCTGATTTAGTTGCTGTAAGATGATCAAAAACAACATTTTAATACTTGGACTTGATGTTGAATTCTATATCTTAGTAAATGTGTAAAAAGCTTTGATCACCTACAGGAAATATTCAATATCATTTCAATGAAATGGACCTAAATCGCATAACTAAATTCACACAGATTAAAAGGAAAATTTACAGATTCAAAATACTTAGTGACAGTGATAGTTGTAAATAACAATAAAACAGAAATGACTTTTCTAGAATAAATATCTTCTTTAAAACTTACGGTAATCTGTTCACGGATATTCTCTGCAGCCTCAGTTTGACCCATGGCTGTAAGTCTGTCAGCAATGGAGTTGAGTTCTTCAAGTCTGGCTTCATTAGCTTTCAAATCCTAAGAAGATAATAAAAATAAAATGATCAATACAACCCCACTTGGAATTTACATCAAAGTAACGAAGAATGCAGATATTTTACGCTAGTCAAAGAACAAGTCGGATAGCTTGAAAGAAATAAAACTGTATAAAACCTTAACAATCTAACATTTAGCCATACAAATGGATTAAACCTGAGAAATATCTAAGCAGCATCAGGCACAACAACTATAGAAGGATGATGCGTATACAAAGTTTAACATAAATATACTCCGAAAAACATAAACAACCCCAGGACAGAATGGGTCACATTTTAACATCCCACCATGAACTTTGTTTAATATATGTAACTAACTATAATCTAATATCAAGCAAGATGTTTATTTAGAAGGATAAGAATGGGCGATTCCATCAGTTAGCGCTATTTTCAGTTTCTAGTTTCGTTCAGAGTGAACTCTTCAGACTGATGTATCTCACTTAATGAGGTTTATTTGTTAATGTGTGACACTTTTTTAGGATCTAAGCCTTAAAATTTTAGTACCTTCTGGAAGTCATTGTATTTCTTCTGCATTTCCTCAACTTGTTCGAGATCCTCGCCAACCTCTCCACCAATCATACTGTTTTCTTTCTCTGTAATCCATGCAGCCAATTCGGATGCTTCACGAACAAGCTGATAAGCTTTTGTTGATTCACCCAACTTTTCTCGTCTCTGGTTACCAAGATCCAACAGATTTGCATATCTAGAAATGAAGGCGATATTTGGTATTATCAGGTCATTTCAAATTGTCTTCTAAGTAAATAAAGATAGGTTGCCAGGCAACGAAACATACGCCCACAGCAGCTAAATCGTCCGGGCAGTCAACAAGGGTTGTCGCATATTTTTACTAATTTCGGTAATGAAACATTTGTAATACACTAAAAACTGATTAAGAGTAACAACTCATTATGTAATTATCAGAAAATCATTAGAATTTGATTGCTTTTTATAAAGTTTTACCCCACGCTAACAATTAGTATATACATGAAACATTTAATATCATGGATTTAGCTGTTCAGTTATCTAAATTCATTGAAAATCAAAATACTTGTTTGTTTCAACACCTTAAACTCTAATACCCCGTTCAGACGCGCAAGTTAAACTAGTTTAATTTATCCGGCGATAGTTAATTCAGCAATTTTCGTCCGTCTGAACGCATATGTGGAGATTTTAAACTAGTTTAAAATATCCACCTCCGTAGGTGAATTGAATTCAGCTTTTTTTATTATCTGGTTTAACTTTCGGCGTCTGAACGGGTAGGATTAAAATATCCGGATATTTTCACTCTGGACATGCGCAGTGCGTAGTAAATAACAATCTTAGAAAAATGGCGGCTTCTTGTTCTTCATCAATGCTCATGCGCGTTTACCTCTGACCCTTGACCGACGAGGTCAGGAACATGGTCAGGAATGTTAATCCAGTATAGTGCCAGTATTTTAAAACACGTATGAACGCAAAAATTGCCGGATAAAAATCGCCGGATAAGTTAAACCAGTTTAGTTATAAGCGTCTGAACGGGGTATATGTATCAATCTGAAGTCAATCGGATAGTAACTTTGGTCTCTATAGCGTCACAAGAATTTTTGAAGTTATCAAGGGAGATAACTCTGGCAGTAATTATTTGAAATCGCTGAAAATCAATAGGCTTCTTCGTCTCATGACCTTAAACACTGTGTATAAATCTAAAGTCAATCGGATATTAACTTTGGCCTCCAAAGCGTCCACAAGATTTTTTGAGGTGATCAAGGGCCATAACTCTGGCACTAACTATCGGAAATCGCTGAAAATTAATAGGTGTCTTTGTCTTATGACCTTAAACACTGTGTATAAATTTAAAGTCAATCGGATATTAACTTAGGCCTCTAGAGCGTCCACAAGATTTTTTGAAGTGATCAAGGGCCATAACTCTGGCACTAATTATCGGAAATCGCTGAAAATCAATAGGCTTCTTCGTCTTATGACCTTAAACACTGTGTATAAATTTGAAGTCAATCGGATATTAACTTTGGCCTCTAGAGCGTCCACAAGATTTTTTGAAGTGATCAAGGGCCATAACTCTGGCACTAATTATCGGAAATCGCTGAAAATCAATAGGCTTCTTCGTCTTATGACCTTAAACACTGTGTATAAATTTAAAGTCAATCGGATATTAACTTTGACCTTTAGAGCGTCCACAAGATTTTTTGAGGTGATCAAGGGCCATAACTCTGGCACTAATTATCGGAAATCGCTGAAAATCAATAGGCTTCTTCGTCTTATGACCTTTAACACTGTGTATAAATTTGAAGTCAATCGGATATTAACTTTGGCCTCTAGAGCGTCCACAAGATTTTTTGAAGTGATCAAGGGCCATAACTCTGGCACTAATTATCGGAAATCGCTGAAAAACAATAGGCTTCTTCGTCTCATGACCTTAAACACTGTGTATAAATTTAAAGTCAATCGGATATTAACTTTAGCCTGTAGAGCGTCCACA
This sequence comes from Patella caerulea, assembly GCA_036850965.1. Classification (NCBI taxonomy): domain Eukaryota; kingdom Metazoa; phylum Mollusca; class Gastropoda; family Patellidae; genus Patella; species Patella caerulea. The sequence continues at coordinate 37,345,381 of JAZGQO010000001.1, read as the reverse complement.
AGCAATTGTGGACGCCGGACCGACGGACGGACCGACGGACCGACGGACCGACGGACGGACGGACGGACGGACGGACGGACGGGGGCGACGACAATATACGACCACATTTCAATGTGGGCGTATAAAAACAAAAATCTTAACGTAAAATATTCAAGATGAATGGTATCCTTCAATCATGATTATACATTTTTCCTTGCCGGACTCCCCCATCCTGCCCTACTGAGAAGAGGAAATTTGTTGGAAAATTCTAAAGATTAAAAAGGGACTAACGTTATACCAACGAGCCATTTGTCAAATTTAAAATCTACTTACTGTGTTTCAATCTGGTTTTGACGAACTGAGATGGTAAATTCATCCATTAAGTTATTTCTACTTGCTGATAAACTTGGATCTAACTTCTTCACGTAAGCAGCTGGTACAAAACCTTGTCTATCATTGACTTCAACTTTCCACCAATCCTATTAACATATATATATATATATAATATTTGAATCTGTGATACTAATAATGTAACTTATTAAAAAATCTATGAGAAATATCCAAGTGACATGGCTCGGAGTTCAAAGATATTTCTCATAAACAGTGATTGAAAGATGAGTAAATTCTTAACTGAATTTTGAGAATGCTTGGTGAACTTGGGGCCAAAGGATCTTTACAATAAGCACGCACAATTTTTTGTATCATGAACAAATAAGTATCTGGAGATATTTACCTTATTGACACTGTTTAAGAGAGTTAGAACATCACCCTTCTTCATGGAGACTTCACGTGGTGATTTCTCTGTATAATCGTACAAAGCTACAACCTTCTCTGTTCCAAGGTCATCAATAATTGGCGCTTCTTGTTGCTAGAAGATATCAAAGAACGATATTTAAATCAAAACTAAAAATGAGTAGGTTTTTTTTAAAATCTGATAAAATTGACATGCTTGAATTTATAAACTGATATTTAAATATTCTATGAAATGAACTGTCACCACTCTAATGTGGGACCGACATATAATTTGATTGGAATAGGGTATGCGCAAAAGAGTCATGCAGAAATGGCTTTTCAAATAACAGTCATACCTCAATAGTATTATGAGGTACATTTCTATTATATTAAGGATCATTTAAATTTAACAACATCATTTCTGAGACAACAATATGATAGATCTGTGTTATATGTACTATAACTTTTTCATTGGAAATTTCAACTTGGAACAACCAACGAACATGAGAGACACTAACAGTTGCATTGCTAACAGACTGAAGAACTACATATAAGGTTTTAGAACATTCTAGTCATATGGTAAAAATACAATTATGATGTATCTACTTAGTACTTACATTACAAGAAGAAGCTTGTTCCCGTAAACCTTCAATAACACTTCTATAGGCTTCTAAATCTGACATAAAGGCTTCATGTTTCTTTAGTAGAGCCTGAAAATATTAAAAGTTATTTAATAGTTAATTACTGATTGACAAAGAACTACACTGAGTTGGGTTTAATTTTTCTGTTATAAATCTCATTGCTGAAATCAATCATTTAATTTTCAAATTCTTTTTTGTGATAAAATCTTACCTCTGAAGAATCTTCATCTTTGCCGTAATCAGTATTTGCAGCAATTGGCTCTTTTTCTTTCATCCAAGATTCAGCTTCATTGGCATCAGCAAAATACTGCTGTGCTTGTAAAGAGTCTTCCAGATCCTGTTTTCTCTGTGATGATTTGTCCTAAAATAATAAATGTACTGGACGTTAATATGCAAGTTTACTAGTCTCGCTGATACAGGTCTATTGGTTTCTCCGATAGTTTGTAGTTTGGTTCTGCATGATTATTATATGTTTATCTTGAAGATTAGATGTTGAGAAGCAAACACAGACAACTGGCTCATATGACATTTCACAGACAGTAAAGCAAACCATTTAAAGTAACAATAATAGCATAGGCAGGATACACATGATCTCAATATTACATGATACCACTTCTAACGAATTTAAATAGTAATATATTTTTGTGGTCCTTTTTTGCATTTACCTTTAGTTGTCTCCATCTGTCTTGTAATTGGTCAACACTTTCTGCAATATTACTAGATGCGAAATGTCCTTCTTTTATCATCTGTCGGCCATGTTGGCAAACATTGTTGATTCTGGGGTCGTGACCTGCTAATTCAGCTTGTAAAGCCTGATGTTTCTTCATCAAATTCTGAACACCAATCAAATCTCGTCCTTAAATAAAAGTAGAGCATAAAATATGACATAATCTGCTTCGAGAATAAAATTTTCGATTTTTGTAATGACGATCTGGCTTTGCTGAAAGCTTTATGTCTGTAATATCAGTAAACAAGAAAAGTTCTGTTTAATGCGTCTAAACAATAATTGGATAATTTTTTTGAAATATCTATATAGTGAGCATAGAATCTCTACCTCTGTTAGTCGAGGCTGCGATTGGTTCTTTCTCTCGGATCCAGTCCTCTTCATCGGCAACATCTCGTTGAAATTGCTGAAGTTTTTTAGCATCATCCAGTTTTTTCTGACGTTCTACCATTGGTTCCTGCAATGTACAAATATCAAAATCAATATTTACTTAAATCATACCCAAGTGAAATATACATACATGTGTACATGTATGTAGAATCTCTTAAATTAGAAGTCGCGAATCTTACTGAATTCAGCACAGGCAGTGGATAAATAAGCTGTTTTTAAAAATATAGTACAAAATGTAATTGAGTTGCCATTTGTCATCAATAGAAATACATGAAACAATTCTTTGATGGTTCACCATTCAATGACAAATCATATTTCTAATCTCTGTAGAAAACAACAAATATTCACTCAACAACGTCACCCTCCTAAATGTGCATCACTGCAGATGTAATTTACTTGACATAAGTCTGCATTTAAGGTAACATATAATGTAACTTATATCCTGCCTAACTTTGATAGATGATAAATATGATTTTATTATTTTCTACCTTAATTTTCTGGTATCTTGTAACAAGTTGAACTTTCTTAGCTTCAATAGTTTCAGAATCAAAATGGTCTTCATCTTTAAACTGATTGGCCAGTAGGGCTAAAGACTCGATCCTTTCCTATAACAGGCAAACACAAAAAAATGAAGAAAACATGAAATACAATGAAACTAATTACAGATTTAACATATCTACAATGTGGGTTTTTTTAAATTTTATTTTTCAAAGATTTATTTACTATCTAAAACTGTCTCTCCATTAGTCAGTATTAATTCTGACCTTACATCAGAATACAAGACATACCTGATGTGCTGTAACATCAGCTTCAATCAACTGATGTCTCTTCTGTAGATTCTGGACACTGGTTAAATCCTGTAATGAATCATATTATTGGTTAATTCATACAGAAATTACAGTCTAATCCGTTAATTTCAATTTTTTTTTTATCCAATTATAATTGGTGAAGCACAGTAAAAAAGATAAAAGAAAAAAGGCGTAAAAGAACTTAGGTAATAGAAAAAACATCTTTTATAAGTTGAATTATTCTTTAATTCTCAATTTCATTTCATTTATTTTTTTTTTCGAAACCCCCCAAAAAGATATTAAGGCAAAATTTATGGTATATAAAAACTAATATGTTCTAAAATAAAAAGTGCGTCTTACTTATATTTTAAGTGTATGTAATTGAAAATGAGGAACAAATTTCGGTTTTGAAACTTAATGAAGGATGTTCATGCAATGAGCTTGAACAAATGTCTAAGAGATATATTATACATGTAGTCAAGGAGACCATTGTTTTAAAATAACAATTATTATGATTGGTGTGAATTACTAGTCAGTCATTATAAGACTAACATGTGTTTATTATGGGTTTTCCTATGGTCATAAGTGCAATTTAAATGCACAGCAATGTCCCATTAAAACAACTATGCACCACTACTTTTTACAGTCCTAGTTGAGTGTCCAGTCAAGTGCCCTTGCAGCTGGACTACCTCGGCCCCCAGTTGGAATGACAGGTGCAGTTTGTGTAGTCATTTTTTAGAAAATAGAAAAGAAAATGGGTTAACAGTACAGAATTTCAGCACCAATCACAAAGAAAAGAGAGCATTATTGAAACCCAATTTGACTTGGGGTACTCGTTGCTGTTTTACTAGATCCTTGAAAATACATGGATAATATGAAATATAGGAAACTTGATTACTATAGCTTCACCAATCATACAATACAACACAAGCTTCTCAACAAATAAAACATAAATAAAACTCAACAATAAAATGTACATTTCTTATCGAAAACGTAAATACATTTATCCATCTATACCACACTGGTTTATGTGCAGTTCAGCAAGGGGTCACTTTATCTAGATGGGCTCCATATACTACAGTAGTGAATCAGAACTGAATAAAAACCGAGTATTTACGAACTACGTGTATTGCTCTAGAATATGTATTGTAATTTTCAATCTTTCTATTTCAAAAATGTTAAGACTCTAGCTGCAAGTGTAATGTTTTTCTTTCAATATCTACTTTTATGGAAATATGATAAATTGTATATAAATATGTTTGTATGCTTTCTAGATTGAAAACTAAGCAACTAATTTTCAATGAAAATTTTCTAATTAGCACCGACTTCATTCAACCATTGTAAGTATTGCTGTAGAACAAACTAGAATCATGAATAGTCAGGTTTATAAGAATGCACTAATTAAATATAATGCATGTTCATATCTATAGAACACACTTATAAAATATAATGCAGTATTTTATCCTAATAAAGCAACTATCATGTATCTTGAATATTTTCATGTGTTGATATAATACAGAGTACACTAATTCAATTTATAGTATCTTATCCTAATAAAGCAACTATCACATATCTTGAGTATTTTCATGTGTTGATTTCTATAGAGCACACTAATTAAATATAATATAGTGTTTTATCCTAATATAAAAGCAACTATCATGTATTTTAAATATTTTCGTGTGTTCCTATCTCTAGAGCATACTAATTGAATATAATATTGTATTTTATCCTGTAAAGCAACTATTTATGAGATATGCATCCTGAATCAAGAATAATTTCCGTTTTTGTCTTGTTTAATACAGTATTTTGTCTTATTAAAGCAACTATTAAATATCAGGGTTTATATCTAGAATTAATTTAAATTAGTATGTATTTTTTGAATTTTAAAGTAAAAAAAAGCCCAGTTGTTGCAGATTCTCTATATCTTATTCATTATGGTACTAAAATATTTTCTATAATGTTCAACCGGAAGTAAAATTGTTTTGTCTTGAATTAAAATTTTAAGAAACTGGTGGTTTTACAGACACAGCAGACTCATGTCTTTTTCATGAATTCAAAACACACTGATCTGTACCTGTGGTTTTGCTTGATAGAAACTTTTCTAATACTAGACGATCAATCAAATATTAAAATTGGGCAATGGCTAAAACTCTTTATTAATGACAATCATTTGATATTATTTAATATCTGAAATATGAGTGATTAGACTAAGTTCAAAGCCATTCAAAATGATGATTTTTGAAAGTTCAGTTTTCTAACTCTGTTGTAGTGGATACATTTAACTCAATAAAGAAATGTCTAGGTGACAATTTTCATACACAAATTCAGTCTTTAATTCATAATTTATCTTCCATAAATTTTTTTAACACGGTTTTATGTAAACTTGGACATAAATCTCCAATGACTGCTTTATCTAAAATAATACGTAAGTTTTTACGACTGTAATGTATGAAGAAGCGACATGCAAATTCAAATGAATATATATATACAGAATGGAAATAAAACATTCAATAAAGATGAACAATAAAAAGACTGGATAAACTCACATATTTCGACAGCTTCATAAGATAAGAACAAAAGACGTTTAATAAAGTCAGGATTTGAAGATAAAGTAGAGAGATATAAACAAATGACAGAAGAATATGAAAGTAAAGAACAGACACAGATGGTTTCTAAAAAGGTCTAAAATCTTTATAAAGATATATTTTCAAGATAGTTGTGATCCTGAATACACAACTATCCATTAAAACCATATCTTCCAGCAAAACAAAATATGATTGATGTCTTTCTAGATATTACAAGGGAAACTTTTATGGACAATCTACATTTTACATTTGGAAATGGGATCGTCAGGCTAGTGGTTTAAGCCAGAGTGATATTATCTTGTTTAATTCATTGTAGAATTAACTAGAAATGATTTGATTTTTATTATAAACATGGACATTTTTTTTTTCAGACCCCTCAATATGCCCACCTGCAGAAAATTAATCCTTGCTAGCATTAATATTAATGTCATCAATTCCTGCAGGGCAAGCTTTTTTTTTAAAAATCAAAATATTCAACATATTCTTTTGAAAATCGATAGGGTTATTCCTTATACCCATCGAACATTCACACCAAGTTTTACTAATTAAAGGTAAACTACTATAACAAGGACACAAAGAAAGGAAGATTTTGATGTAGAACTAAACTTACCTTGCCGTAATCTTCAGATCCAATCTGTCCTTCAATTTCACGCAGCCATGAGTCAACATCATCAACATTACGATTAAAGTTCTGTTGATTACTGGCTTGTTTCAATTTGTTACCTAGACAAAATAAAAACACAATAATAAATCACAAATCTTTCTAGAAATACACACCACCCAAAATTAGTGACCGGTTGGATTAACACAGTCCTATTTCTCTGCACAAACCAAACCAGAGAGAGTCAGAGATGGGCGTCATTTTCAATTCGACACAAACTGTCATATCGGGACTAACAAATGGTTCAAATTTATTTCATGAACGATGAGGTGAGATTTGTTATTAGACTAATAAGATAGGCTGGCACTGCCAGGCAGGATACGCCCACATTTTCGAGAGATGGATAGAGAACAAGCAATACCGAAAGTGATTTTTCCTACATCATTAAGTCCTGTATTTCATACTGTATTGGGAGCAGCCATTTAGTTGGTCAGTTCTAGTCTGATATTCATGAAATTCGAAACCAACAATGATTATGGTGTGACGGTACACAACCTAGAAATGTGACTTTTCATCAAAATCGGATAAGAATTGTGACCTGTAGAGAGTCCACAAACATGATATACCATATTTTTACACTATTCGCGTACAAACGGCGACCATTTCGTCCGGCAATTTTGGTACGATTTTCACGAAATTAGAACTCAACATTCCTCATCAAAATCGAATTAAAATTGTGACAGGGTCCACAACCATGATATACCATTTTTTTAACAGTATTCGCGTACAAACGGCGGCCATTTTGTCTGTCAATTTTGGTCCGATTTTCCCGAAATTCCAACTCAACCTTCCTTACGGTGTAACGGTGATATAATCAAACGTTTTTTTAAATCGGATAATAATTGTGACCCTCCAGAGGGACCACAAGCGAAAGAAAGGGGGATTTTTGTGTAAAACCAGGAGCCATAATTCAGGAAGTTACGATCCGATATGCACAAATATCGAAAAGAACCAAGATCTTTGGATTATTACCATGAATTTCAAGTTTCATCAAAATCGAATTAAAATTGTGACCTTTACAGGATCAACAACCTTGATATACCATTTTTTAACAGTATTTGCGTACAAACGGCAGCCATTTTGTATGGCAATTTTGGTCCGATTTTCCCGAAATTCGAACTCAACCTTCCTTACGGTGTAACGGTAATATAATCAAACGTTTTTTTAAATCCGATAATAATTGTGACCTCCAGAGGAACCACAAGCTAAAAAAAAAGGCGATTTTGCGTATAATCAGGGGCCATAATTCAGGAAGTTACGATCCGATATGTGCAAATATCGAAAGGAACCAAGATCTTTGGGTTATAACCATGAATTTCAAGTTTCATCAAAATCGAATTAAAATTGTGACCTCCACAGGGTCCACAACCTTGATATACCATTTTTTAACAGTATTCGCATACAAACGGCGGCCATTTTGTTGGTCAATTTTGGTCCGATTTTCCCGAAATTCGAACTCAACCCTCCTTAGGGTGTAACGGTGATATAATCAAACGGTTTTTTAAATCAGATAATAATTGTGACCTCCAGATGGGCCACAAGCTAAAAAGGGTGATTTTTCGGACAATCAGGGGCCATAAATCAGGAAATTACATTCCGATAGCCGCAAATATCGAAAGGGACTAAGATCTTTGGGTTACAAACATGCATGTCAAGTTTCATCAAAATCGGTTCAAAATTGTGACCTCTATAGGGTCCACAAGCTAAAAACGTGATTTTTCATACAATCAGGGGCCATAATCCATGAATTTTTGATCCGATACATGCCAATATCGAAAGCAGTCGAGATCTTTTGGGGATAAACCTATATTTCAAGTTTCGTCAAAATCGGATAAGAATTGTGACCTGTAGAGAGTCCACAAACAAATTGTGGACGGACGGACGTCCGGACGGACAGGGGCGACGACATAATACGTCCACATGAAAATATTCATTGACAAATTTTCACTATACCTTTCTTTTCTGTCTGTTTTAGCAGAGTATCCCACAATCTTTCTATTTCTTCAACTCTATCGTTGATGGCATCAGAAGCAAAATGACCATTTTCAACCAATTCACGACCAGTTGTCTTGATTGTGCTGATTCGATTCTTATTGGCATCTAGTTCTGATTCAAAATTCATATGTTTCTGTAACTTGGTAGTAAGATTGGTAGGATCCTGAAATTTGATTAGTTATTGATTTTGATACAAATTGTACACATCAAGAAATGTCTAACATGTACGTTTGCAAACATAAGAATACTTGTTATTTAATTAACTGTAACCCCCTAATGTTTGCCTTCAGCCTTTCTTGATGATTTCTTAATATCACATCCGAATTAAATCTAATACAACTTCCAGTATTTCATGACATATATTTTGAAGCTGTGCAAAATCCAGATTTTTAAATCCTGTGACACACATAAGTAGGAAATTGTCATTGTTTCATCAAGTTAAGATTTATCTCGATGTCTATAAATTCTTACCAGATAACTTTCATCTGAAGCAGTTTTAAGTTTTTCGTTGATCCAGCCTTTGGTCTCATCACAATCCCGTTCAAACACATGCCATTGTAGTGAAGCTTCCAACAGTTGTCTACGTCTTGTGGCCTTCTCATTCAAGAGCAATCGTCTCTCCAATAGCTGAAAATAATTAATAAACCATTAAAATATTGAGATATTGAGGCCTTCAAACATCAACGTGCAAATTACTACAATATTTCCATGATGAATGATTTGTCATTATGAATAATGTTTACAAGTTAGGTTTATAATCAGCGAGTCAGTTGTTTCTGTAAGACTGAATGAAGTGGGGTGCAAAGTCTCATCAAACACAATACTTTGAGACAAACATTTGACTTTTTTCATGTCAGTGCTTACTCATCGACTCTACATCAAATTCCACCGGTCAAGGATTCTTTTGACATGAAAAGCCAATTTGTAATAGGTTGGACCTGGGTTTTTCGTACTATCTGTATGACTAGGCACACTTTTCTTGTCAGCCTTGCAGGTGCCCCAGTGAAAACCTTTTTATATGAGAATTTAAATCCTGTACAACCTACCTGATTCCGTCTTTGATTGACATCATCAGATGCGTAATGTTCACTTTCTATCAATTTGGTAGCAAACTCATCTAGACCCTGTCAAATAAAATCAAATATTTCAACAAACTCATCTAGACCCTGTCAATTAAAATCAAATATTATAATTAAAACATAAGGAAATTATCTAAATCATTATATTTTGGAGTCATTTAACATAAAAACTATGACAACCTGTTAGGCATTGTATGAAAGTGATTCACAGCAAAAATTCATGAGTAATATCTAGTAGAAATATCATTGATTTTAAACTATTTATATACCAACCTTGATTTTTTCTTCTTGTGCTGCGAGGGATTTCTCGAAATCGTTATGTTTTTTAATCAAGGCTTCAACACTATCTAGGGAATCACCTAAATCTTCATTAGCCAGGAAGGCCTAAGGAAAAAAAAATTAATATCAGTTTTCAATAAAGTCATGTGTATGTTATCCATCTTTTGATAAGATATGAAAAACCCAAATCAGCAAGGCTGGTGTGTACTGCCTCAATCCCGAAATAAACAAATGACACTTATTAATTACATTCACATTTACATAAAGCATCTAGGAAATTAAATTGTTTATCACTCTGCAGAAAATATTTATTTTTAGAATTTGTCAGGGTATCAATATGTAATGAAACTATACACTAAGTTTCCTCACACTCCCTCAATTAGAATGAAAGTGTTCATGCATGCAAGCATCAATAAATCAAATAGATTACCTCTTGTTTTGTCATCCAGGCATCAGCTTGTTCTGTATCTCGTATATAGAGTTGTAAATCCATACACTGTTCATACAGAATTCTTCTCTCTTCCCATAATTCCATTAAACTTTGTTTCTCTGCTGCTAGTGTTTGAAGCTGTGATATAATAAATAGTAACATTAACCAAATGATAAAGTGTAAAAGTGTATCTATTTTAAATCAGTGTGATTATATACTATATATCTCCATTCCATAGAAATCTGATTGGGTGCAATATAACAGGGTTTAACATCTTGTCAACACAGTAGTCGAGAGTACACTACCCTTACCCACTCAACTGACACTTTCTTTCTGGACCGTTTATGTGTGACATTCTTAAACATATATTCTAAATAAAAAAGCAATTCTTACCTTTTCCCTGGCTTCATCTGAAGCATAATGATTTGACTCGACCAACTTCTCTCCTGCTTCTGCTGTAGAACGGAAACTATCCTCACGAGCATCAATTTCTCCCTACAAAATAAATATTAACTTATTATTATTTTGGCCGTACTTAAAGTAATCTGAATGAGATTATCATTTAGCTGTGCATTGTTTAATCTTGTAGGAAATTCAATCATTATTCTCCTTACTGCTGTTTATGATAAAACTATAGAATCAAATTAACTAGCATACCTTGTGCTCTTGGTGTCTTTCTAACAAAGCTTCAGCGCCTGTGACATCTTTGGCCATTTCATCAGCAGCAATTATAGCCTTCATATCATGTATCCAGGACACCAAATCACGGAAATCAGCCAAGAAACGATGTAGATGGTAGGAATCGTCCAAACGATTTTTACGTTCAAATCCCTAGAATATACAAAAGATATTTAGGGTAAGTACATGTATATACTGTAGATATGTTTAGTCTATGATTATGTTTTCAATGGGAGAATCAGAATTTTGATAAAATACTCACACAAATATTGAATTTTGTGAATCTGGTATTTAATGCAAATTAAAATTTGGTATGCTTTTTGTCTCCCATATAAAATATTAGTGATATTAACCATTGCTATCAACTAATATCCAGAATTTATATATATATATATAGAAAATATATTGATTTTAATTGTTCATTCTCACCTTAGATTTGAGTTGTGCCCAGTTTCCATCAATTTCTTTCTGTTTACTTTCAATTTGTGCAGAATTTTCGGGGTGAGTTTCGACCAATCTCTTAGATTCTGTTCCAAGGACTGTGACTTTCTCTTCCAGGGCTGCCAAGTCTCGTTCAACACCTTCATGTTTACGTTGAAGAGCCTGAACGCTGGCCAGATCCCGCCCATATTCATCTGACGACAAAACTGTGTCTTTTTCCTGAATCCAGGCAATTGTTTCATCAGCATCTCTGTAAATTTAAACAATTCAATAACAATACTGTTACTGTACTCAGATGAGGGTTCAGCAGTTTAAGTACAAAATAAAACCAAAACTGGTAACCAACAGACTTTCACCTATTTGGTGGAAACAAATATTAAATCAACAAGAGCTTACCAGTCAATTATCAACTAATAATTCAAAACTTTATTTTGATCTAAATCAATGAGATTTAGAAGCTTTAATACTGGATAATCGGAACACATACCTGTTAAATCTCTGTATTTCATGAGCACCAAATAATCTGTCTTGTCTCGTTAAAGATTGAGATTTTAATCTCTGCCATGCCTCATTAACTTCCTGTTGTCGATTCTTGATTGTCTCTTCATCTGGATGACCTTCAACTAGTAATTGTTCTGCTAATTTATTGACTTCTGTTACTTTGTCTTCATGATTTGAGAGATCCTGATGGATAAACAAATATTTTAATTAAATTGCAATCAAAATGTATGAGTGGTTCTATTTGTTACAAATCAGATGACCATAAAACCACTCTTTCTATAATTAGTATCAATAAGAGATTTGAGCCCCAATCATAACCTTTTTTAAAGATCGAAATTTATCTTTTTCCAATATGGGTACAAAGAAATCTAATATGTGTTTATAAAATCGGTTTAAAGGCAATGAAATATTCGCACAGTAGCTAAGTGATCACAGATCATAGTTCTGAAAGTTACTATAGAAAAGAGTTGAATATGCGCAATACAAATTTCAAATCAATTGGACGATTAACTTTAGCCTCTAGAGCTTGTGAACTATGAATAGATAAAGGGACACATTGGGGTGATATCAATATGACCAGTTTTCAACGTGGCGCATAGACATGGAATTTTAATTCAAAAACAGTACCTTTTTTTAATAAACTAAGTCTGTTTAAATGCACTACAATAGGAAATCTTTCGTCTCAAAAAGACTTCAATATACTTTTGAAAAGTTCCAATATAACTCACCTTTTGGAACTCATCAAATTTCTTCTGTAGAACTTCCACATGCTCCAAATCAATACCAAACTCTTCTGATGACACGAAAGCTTCCTGTAATAATATATAATTATTCATGAAACACAAATCAATCAATAATAAATGAACAGATAGACAGAAAGATTCTAGTTTACACAACAACCAGCAATAAAGAGACAGACAATATAAATACAGTCAGCAATCTGTCAAGTGGAGTCAGGTCAAAGAATCATCACACACTACACATATTTCCTGTGGGACCCTGTGTTTCAATGATTGTGTTGACTATTATGACAATGTATTATTTATTATCAGACCTGGCCCCAAGTTCACAAAGCATTCTCAGACTTAAGTTGAGAATTTACTCAAACTTTGTCACGTTATTTGAATTAAAATATAGCCCTTTATAATAATTTTGTTCATTTTATGAGTCATATACATCTATAAGAAACTATGTGCAAAGTTTTATGTTTCTAGATTATAGATATTTCTCATAAACAGCGATTGAAAGTTGATCAAATTCTCAACTTAAATCTGAGAATGCTTTGTGAACTCCAGGCCTGGTCCATTAACACCAGGGATCATTTTAAAGGGATATTGTCTAGTATTGCAACAGTGTATAATACATGCCAAGCCGATAAAGCTGTGAACATTAATTGTCACAGTAACAGCTCTAGGAAACAGGGCATTCTTAGTTTTATCTTTATTCCAATGATTTAAATGTTAAAGCAGAACATTTAGATAAACTTAGTTACAGTTTGGAATTTAAAGAAGTTCCCAAATAGTCACAATCAGTTATGCTTCCAGCTAGCATATTAGAGGCAGTGACATTTTAAAAAACTTTGTCAATTAAGCTTTCTATCTACGATTGTAGTGTACTCAAGTTTTTCTGATCTAAAAACAGCCAGTGAAATAAACAATTAAGTGGATTCTTTAACCTTTCTCCGAGTTCTATGACATTTCTATTACCACCATGTTTTCAACTTGAACCATTCTACAGCAAAGTGGATTGACATTCAACAAACTTTTTTTCACACTCCTAATGATGTTAAGTTATAGATGGCCATTGACTTTTATAACCAAATTATCTTATAATCCACACTTCCTAGGGCTAGGCAAATATTTTAAACGGATGTGGATTTCTGATACAGGCATCAGTCAGACTTTTTTCCCTTGCCAATATTACTATTAGATTCAGAAAATCAGTGATTTTTGAAAGAATTTACTAGTTATTCTGACCAATCGAGATAACTTTCAATCCAAATTGATTTTAATTTGCAATATCACTTTTAACCTTTTAATACTATTTTACCAAGACATTTAACATTAAACAAACTTGGAGGTCGTCGAGATATATCCCAATAGGTACCGAGGGGCTTTTACTTTTGAGTCACCCCGTTTTGATTGCTACCCTGTGACAAATTAAGAATAGTACATGCATGTTCTTGTCTTTATCTTTTCCCCCATACTAACCTTATCATGAATCCAAAACATAACTTCATCACATTCTCGTGTAAATTGGACCAATCGTAGGGCTTGCTGCAATTTCAATCCTTTGTCGTTTAATTTGGACAACAAAAGTTTCCAAAGTCTCCATAATTCTTCTAGTCTTTCCTGAAAAAACACATTTACATTTAGTATCAGATTAAATGTTTCCATACAATGTGTCCACAGAGATATTGCTATTATTTTTAGGGGCTATTCAAAAAATTGACAAATATAATTATTACTTTATCATTACTTCTTCATCTCGGGATAAACCAATGATGTATAAAATAGTTCAATGAGGGACCAATGATGTATAAAATAGTTCAATGAGGGTTATTAAAGTCCAATTAGCAGGACAAAAAAAGAAATGGGGTTTAACATCCACCCAACATTAACATGATCATTTTGGGAGTGAGGTGACAAAATCTATGTGTGTATTTGTATATTGTCATGTTGACGCACACAGGCCAAGAAAGGAATCTTTAGAAAAGTTTACTAGAACTGGGAGGATATTGGAGCATCTAGAGGGAACCTATAAAGGTAAGATAACCTACTACCAGGGCAGTGTTATAGCATGCATCTTTTAGCACCAGTGGAATTAACCATAGTGATGGGAATCAACTTTTATAGTTCATAAAACTTTTACTTGACAATCTGTCTTAATACTTCTGGGAATCATTATTGCAATGCTTATCAAAATAATCAGAAATTTGAAAGATACTGTTGCCAAGCACAGATACACACACATTTACAGTTGTTTAAATGATACAATGTAGATGTTTACAGTTTTTGGAAATCATTGAAAATCAAAACACTTCTTCACCTAAGAAATTTAAACACTGCATAAATTTCAAATCAATAATGCTAGAGGGACAAGATTTAACTAAGTGATCAACCGCTACAAACCAAGACGTAATTCTCATCTCATCAACTTACTTATAAATTTCATGCCACTAAAAAGATAACTTTAGCCAAAAGCTAAATTATTGACAAAGGGCCACTATGATTTGAAATAAATGGATGTTAACTTTACCTGTATAACTTGTGAAGCAAAGTGTTCT
Organism: Patella caerulea; assembly: GCA_036850965.1. Lineage (NCBI taxonomy): Eukaryota > Metazoa > Mollusca > Gastropoda > Patellidae > Patella > Patella caerulea. The sequence continues at coordinate 37,330,192 of JAZGQO010000001.1, read as the reverse complement.
TGGCTAATCATCTCATTGCCTGTTTGGTCGAGAATTTCAATAGCATTAGCGTGAGCTGCTACTTCAGCTTCAAACGCTTGATGCTTCTGTATTTTGGCCTGAAAATAGAAAATTAGTCGCATCATTAACACAGAAGTACTAGCTTACATGTAAATGTATAATTGAAGTAAGCTACATGTAGACATATCGAAAACCAAATTAGATTCTAATTCTAATTATAAAATTTCTGAGATAACTTAACTTTGGTCATTCTAACCCAGACATAGATTTATGGAGGTGTCGGGTCAATATCTTAAGAGATTATGTTCTTGATAAGTGAAAAATGGGTTTCTTTAACAGTTTCAATGTATATTAATGTTGGTTTATTGATCAAGGTTTATGAATTTAGACAGCAGGAACAAGGTTTATTTTTTTGTTCTATTTTATTGTTAAATGTGTGAAGTCAGTTGTTGACTTAACTTGGGTAAATGGAATGTGGTTTAATGTCTTATCAACACAAAAAACTACAACATTCTGAGAAAAACAATAAGTTTTATTTCTATGGATAGGTAGGCACACTTCCCATCTCGCATCAGACTCAGTGAGTCAGACTATGATGTAGTCGTTGGATCCTCTGATTCTGAGTGAGGCATATTCATAATAAAATGATTACACAATGAAAATGTGTTTTTCCTTCTGTTGATTAATTGAAATATCCCCCGCAAATAGTATCTTTAATTGTACACTTTCCATGTGAATAAAATACTATCTTGGTTGGACCCGCATGTCACCTGAAGGACCCACGTAATTATCAGTCACATGGGTCCTGCGGGCCTGTGCTTTGAAAATGTTTGTTTCAGACACTGCTCAGAGTCAATGTTTTCTTGGTCGTACATGTAAGTTATTTCGAAAATCATTTGCCAACTTAGTCAAGTTACATAAAAAAAATAATCAACATTAAAACCTGACCGCCATGGGCCTCATCAATCAAATGAAATATGATATTTATCAGTGCACTGGGTGAAAGCCTTAGGTTAAAGAAAATATTGATCCTTCCAACAACCATAACATTGTTAAATCCATGGAAAATATCTTGTGATCAAATGGAATTTAATTAATAAGTCTTCTTAACATCAGTAAAATTAATCTTAATTGTGGATCAAGTGAACATTTTGAAAGCTCCATGCGACTGAATTGGTCTATGGTTATGATCGGAATTGATTGATGTCATTGTCAAAGGGAGTTTAGCTTTACCAGGATAAATTTCATTAAACCTGCAATAAATAGATCGAGTGTACAGTACACAGTCAATAAAGTTCTGTTTTTACAGAAACCAGACCCTGTCGATCAATGGCCCTTGTAAGCTTATACGATATCCACATGATATCGTCATGTACATGCACTATACAACTATTTTTACCTGTAAATTAGTGGGATCTCTGTAACTTTCATCTGAAGCTGTTTGTAATTTCTCCAAAATCCAGCTCTGAAGTTCATCGGCATCTCGTTTAAAATATTGGTATCGTCTGGAATCTTCGAGTTTTTCACGTCTCTCCTTACAGTTAAATTTAAAGTTTGAGTACCGGTTCAAGACTTCTTCACGGCGATTCTGGATATCCTCTGCCGTCTCCAATATCTTGATCTCGCGAGGTTGGACCTCGGTCATTTTGACTGTTTACTGAAAAACATAAAATGAAATACCTATAAAGACCCAATTATAAAAACATAAATAACATTACTTTTCAGGCTGAACAGGTGCCGACCGTATCATGCATACCCGGCCTCACACTATACCCACCATTACTCATATCTATACATAATTGGACAAAATTAGAAACTTGTTAGTAAAATCGATGTGTGAAAAGATTTTAGATTTACATGTAATCACAATTTCCTAATATAAATGGCAAGTCATTCAAATGTATTTTTCTTTATCTCTACAGTTTGATTGTAGCCTACATGTACATGTGTACACTAACCCCATACACGCAGCTACAACTTCCTCATAAAACAGACATGCTCTAGCTTACATGTATCTCTCTGGTATGTCGTCAATTATAGTGTGATGTGTAAGCTACATATTTATCTTATTGACTTATCAGTAATAAGACTATTTATATTGTAATAACTATTTGCCAACATTCATAGGTTTATCAAAACTGATTGCTTCATTCAAACAATTCAATCACTTTCATTCTATACAGACCAAGCTAAAATGTACCACAGATAAATCAGACAGGCATAAAATCTGATTCTGATACCATACTTTAAAGATTATTTTCCATAAAAAAGCTTGCATTTTTCTACTGCTTTGAATATTGTGTCCTTGTACATCATGTATGATCTGATTCGGACACGTGTACATATTTTCCATTCATGTATGTGTACATGTATATTAATTGCATAGATTATGGGACATTTAGGCTGGCGATGATCTAATCAGTTTTTTGTTTTTACAGATTTTTACAAATGTACATGTACATGTAGTGGTAAATACACACATAAATGGTTGATTATCATCATTGACATGTGCATCAAATTTTTATGTATCAGACATGTGCAGTACATTTTCATGCATCAGACATGCCTAAGAAACCACATGTTGTTTTTAAAATCATGATAAGAACTACAAGTATTTTCAGGTTTGTACACTTATCAAATCCCATTGAACCATCTACAGAATGTAAACATGTACATTAACATTATGTTCATGTATGAAGACTCATAATATAAGTATGTACAGTTCTTTCATAAATATTATATAATACATATTATATAATACATATTATATAATAACTTATATAATGGCCATATGTTATTGTAGATGGTGATTATATTACTAGAGGAAAGGGATGTTTATATTGACATCTGCATAAATTTGTGTTGTATAATGAGACTAACAGTGTACACCCAGGTGTTTTATACTTCTTTTATTACATTTATATAATTTACTTCCAGAAAAGGTTTAACAAGGACATCTCCAGGTGTTATCAAATGAAATAATGGGGGTTAATTAAGTCAATGTTTCTCCTAACATTTTGACTCACGGTGCATGTTTTTAACTCAATTTCTTGTCAAACTCGAAGTTACCCCCATGCCCATGTATAACCATGGTATGACAATTGTTGGGCTTAACAACGGTTGAACAATTTCATCTTTTCCTTTAATCTAATTTTACAGGAAGGCTAACAGTATCTTTTAATCTAATTTTACAAGGAGGTTAACAGTACCCTTTATCTTTTTTATAGTAAGGTTAACGGTACATTTATTCTATTTTAACCCATTTTTATTGTAGAAAGTAATGGATGAAATAGATTTTAATCAATCTTTCCTAGTACAATTAGATCCAAACTCATTGGTTTTCTCAGGGTCCTCTGGTTTCCTTCAACTGCCAAATACAAATACCCCTATGCACAAGCAAAATATTGAAATAAAATCAAACCACATGTTAGTCCCAAAATGACCTAGTTTTAGTCGAGTGGACATTAAACTCCATTTCTTTCTCTTTCTCCCCTACAATTAGAATTGAACGCATATAATGTATATCTTATGATCCACGGCCCACACACATTATCAGACAGCTTATGTTTTCTGACATTTAAAAGTTACAGGAAGTGAATCTTACCGTTAGTGTTATGATCGCTGCTGGCTGACAGTAGATACAGCAGTAAACAAAATAATCCATAATAAATAAAATAAAACAAAAACAACAAACAAATCAACGCCACAAACACATCCGGAAACTCCTCCAAAAAAGGACACTTAAAGATCATTAAAATCACCACTGGCGCCGATTCCTACCACCACATCTCTCTCTCACTAGACTTTAAATAATTCTTTTTTTTTTAAAAGTTCAATAAATTTAAAATTGCTGTTTTTCTTTATAAAAAGCGTATCGAGAAACTTCCAAAATTGCTTCTATTAAATTCTCTTCAAAGATGGCTCCCTGAACCATATGACATGAAAGCCTTAACTGCAGCACTTTTCATAATTAAATGTATCCAAAGTAATGGAAAGAAAATTCAATTTCAACAACCAACCGATCATGCTTGCTTTCTAATCGTGACAAAGTGATTATTTATTTTCTTTAGTTAGTAGGAATGAAGACTGGTAAAATACATGCACAGCACACAGTATCCTGGAGCAGGACTTGCCGACCTGTGGTTGCTATAGTAACCATACCGCATATAGAACTGATCAATAACTAATATCCAGACTGATGGAAGAATTCTCTACAAACCTATTAAACATTGACTCAGACATTAAAATTGCCACATCATCATTCGTGTTATACATTATGTACAATGTAAATTGGTCTCACACATCTCTGGTCAGCCTAACCATTTTAATTAAATTACAGGTAAATTTATTAGCATACAGCTACATGTACATTCAATTTTCTTAAAGATGCATTACTGTAGGTACATGTACATGTAAGATTTACATAAAGAGCTAAAATAGATAATGATAAATGAATACATTGAAATTTTCAGTTAAATTACTCTTTAATATGACCCTACTTTCAGCACCACAGACAAGGGGGGGGGGACCAGTGGGATGAACTTTCTCGGCCAATGCAGGGATTGATCATCCTACCTCCAGGCTAGAGAGCCAGCATCTTACCAACTTCGCCACTGTGATCCCCCACAATGTATTCATAAATGCTTTTTTAAATGATGTCATTATTCAATTCATAACAAATTCTTGACTCAGAGTTAATGTATTTGTTACATGTATGTTCATGTACCATGTTCTATGGGGGATTAACACAACATGGGTATCATTTAGTTGTGTTGTTTTAATAGCTGGAGTTTCTCTGTTTAATGTTGGTTTGAAATCAACAAGCAAAATTTTACTTTTGTGTTTTCAAATGAAATTCTATACCTGCATAAAATTTAAATTTAACTCCAGGTAACAGCTTGCAATGTATGTTATTTGGTTGCCACATATATAAAATTTACAAATAAAATGTTTAATGTGTTACATAGCCTCCTACATTTGTACCATACATGTACATGTGGACAATACATGTACATGTACATCATTTACCAGTATGAGTTGTTAGTCCATATAAGTACATGTATATCAATAACAAGCATTGGGCTTAATAGTATAAAAACTACAATAGAAAAACTATGTGAACTATTTACTAAAAGATAACACTCCACAACATACATGTACATGTAGGTGTATCAAATATTACCATAAAAAGGTCAGTCGCTGTTACACTGTCACGGTATGACTCATGTCGGCTGGCTGTCCTTTTAACTTTCATTCTATCATTCAAAATACAATGTACATGTAGTCTACACTCATAATGTACATTGTAGGATTCTGTGCAGTTAACTTCTTGTCAATGCAATAAAACATTTATAGTCTGATCATACAGAGACAGACATACCAGTGGCGGATCCAGGAATTTTTTGAGGGGGTGACAACCCCATGTTTTGTCTCGCGACCGTGGTTTATGGAGTTAATTTCTGCCGCTAGTAACATAGATACTGATTGTGTGTCTGATAAGATGCATACCGTGTGCTACATAAAATATATATACGACCATGCGTGCATGTCCCGCTGGAAGCCTGTAGGACCCGGGATTCCTATACACCGGTGGGGAGGGGGTTGACTAGTCACCCCCCCCTGCATACATGTACATGTATTTTAACTTATTCAGTAATTAAGCTGGAAATGATATGAAATAACCCCCAAACCCCCCAAGAAAGATTTTCTAACTGAAAGACCCTACATGTATTTATTGTGGCCAAGTAACCGTAAACATTGGTATTTATTTCATTAAGCCTAATTGAGTGGGCTTACTTAAATACCAAGGCAAAGGTTTATATTTATTACAATCAAACTGAAAAATTAATGGCAAAATTCCAATTATCTACTTTAACGATTGCACTACATTATCAATTGATTCAAATCACCAAAGTTCTATAATGAACTGTCTGTATCAGCATTTAGATAGATTCCCATGGAGAATCCCTGGAGGATTACAGATATTAAATATCACTACTTTGGCTTCCATAAAGAGAGGATGTTCTGGTTATTACTGTTTATCTACAGTCTGGTCAAACCAAAGTGTCTAAAGCAGGATCCACCAACACTTGATTTGACTATTTTTAATATAGGTCTACCGATTTTATTACCATATAAATATTTACAATAAGTAAAATGCTTATTTGACATAAACCAGTAATATTTTCGAATGACAATTTTGGACAATCAGCAAATATACAGATACATTCATACATGTACATGTATAATATTAATAAATGTATGGCATGTAACATGTATGTACACATGTATTTCTTTTCAATATGCTTCTTAACATTTCAATCAGGCACGACTGATGTAAATTTTATATTAGGTAGGCCATGTGTACCATTGCTACAATATAAATAAACAATCTCGATTTAGTTATCCATTTAAATTTTAATTATTAAATGGCAGCAGTGTTGATTATGGGCTGTCCTGTGAAAATAAAGAAAATGGGGTTTAACGTCCTACTGTTCTGCTGCCGTGAATATAAATACCTACAGGTACTCAATTTACTGCTTAATTTGTCAACAGTCAACTCGTGAAAACAAATCTGTTCTATAGACTTAAAGGGACTATCCCGATTTCAACAGTCTCAAAAAGTAAATTTTGCAAAACAAAAATATGCGTAGATGTATACATATATACATTTAATTATACAAATTAAACAAATTTCAACCAAACATTTCAAGTTCTACTCAAACTTATGCTGAAGAGATGTAGTGCTCTTGGCATTTTGATTTTATAAAATTTTATGAATTATTTACATGTATTTGATAGAAATGCTGCCTCAGCCTCGCCCTTAAAATGATAATGAGGAAATGAACAAAGAGACAAGTGTTAACTATTAAATGCTCAATATAATACCACTCTTGTTGTAACTGAATAATATGTCCAAAACTTTATTCTGGTAAATAAATTGTATTATTTTACAATATTCTAATTAACTGATGATACAAATTTCATCTGAACACACCTAATTTAAAAATTCAACTAAATGACTTGAAAAGCCAATACGTAAACCTTTTCATATCTTGGATCTTAAAATATTTTCAAACCCTCTGGACAAGTAAAATAGGATGTAATGGAAATTTTACACAACAGGTAGGACACTTATAGAATAAGGCTATTATTTAGTTTCTGGAGCTGCCTAATCAGCTTACAAATTCTTATATATAACAATAGAAGAAATTATAAATTTTGGGGTTATGTTAAGTGCAATTATCTACTTTCTGTTTATTTTCCAATGTTAGTCAAATCCAATGATTAAAATACAGATCTTGCTGCAACACACCTTTCTTAATATAAAACTAAATCTCTTCCAGACCCTACAAGTGGATTGCCTTATAGTTATATTTATATTTCAATGGCTTCTGCCAAGCCGTTAGGAAGAGGACCTACTTTTGAGAGCATGCTGTGTTACCCATGTGAATTCTAGCGAGGTAAGCAAGGTCTTATTTTCCTCACTGAAATATTCTTTTACTACATTGTTCAGCCATTCTTCACAGAGAGACACGAGACAGTTTAGCAGCAAAAAATTACACTAATGACAGTACCACTACCAGTACCTAGTAGTGTCGTAAAATTGACCGGGGGGGCGATTCTTTTTACGTCTACGCCAAGGATTGAATAGGATGGTGAGCGCCATAGAAAACGCATCTCTATCTCTCTTCGTATTACAAAATGATCCTGTACTTTTGGTTTGAACACTCTGAAGTTTTTAGGATGGGCACACCCGTTACAGTCTATAGTACGTATTTCAGAGTTATGGTTCGCTATGGCGCTCAGTATATGTTTGCTAATATACATATTTACTGTTACACAGAAAGGTTTGATCACTGACTTATCTAAAACTTATCTGTTTTACCAGCAAACACGTCTTCGGTATTACGAAGGGGAGATAACTAGATTACGAAGGGAGGGGTCGAATAAATCATTTAAAAAGTAGGTCAACAACAAATTATTTATTTTCTATTATTGATTTGTCTAGTAGGCATATTTTAATCAAATCACTATAAAGTCAAGGAATTGAAGTACCATAAGAAAGCTGTCTGGTGTACTACGCATTCGTGTGAATATTGTTAAAATAAATGGCGAATTCCTGAATCATCTCACCGGTTATCAGACACATTCCACAGAGGTGCAGACAGAGTACCGCGCCCGATTAGCAGCCTCATTTTGCCCAGCATTCCCAGTCTATACGTAACGAGGATTCGATATTGTGCCATTTTCAGAGATTACATGTAATTTTCTGTTTCAATCTGCACGCTTTATTTGAATAGGGACGGAAAGCATAGAAGAACACTCACCTTTGCTAGTTCTTGTAATACTTCAAATCCCTCGGATGCTGATATAAAGTTTATTACACGACCTTCGCAGATACTTGCTATTCCAGTTTATCTACGTATCCCCTATATTGAATAAACTTTCAACTTTTACTAATAGTTACAGTCCTCCACAGATCTTGTTCAAACTAGCACATCTTTAAACATACTCTTTGGGATTCCAATGTTGGAACAATACGTATATTTTCAACAAAGGGGAGCTTCAAAATATATACAGGGTTTCTAATATTCAAGGGGGTAAAAGCGACTACTTAAACCACTGATCACGTGGTACAAATAAGAATGACTAATGTTGTCACGTGACTGAATTACAAATTAATCGATTTGATGAATAATGCATGAATAATTGTGAAATGAAATGCACATGAAATCACAAATTAGACTTGGCGAAAACAGATGACAACGCACGGGTCGGGAAAACTATGTAATTGTATTTTGAAAATAGATTTGAGCTGGAAATACCGCGAAGCCGACAAGTTGCAGATTTGGCGAAATAAAGTGTGGACCAATCACAACGCGTATAATTTTAGACTTTAATTACGTCACATATTTACAAATCTAAGGTCAACGTGGTATGGCGTACATTTCACCGTCAAACTCATTTCAACTTGTAGAAATAATTTTTGGAAAATGGTAGAATTCGCATCGATCAAGAAGGGAAATTCATCCCCAGTTGTTTGAGGCAAATCAAAGACATCGCTGAATAGGTAAACACACGCAATGGATGAAGAAATGGTGTCAGATTTGCAAAAGCTACAACCTGCTCAAACGTTAGTATTCTTGGATTTTGAAGCAACGGGACTAACTGAAGATAAACCTCGAATTACTGAGCTTTGTATGATCGCCGTGCAGAGGAGCGAATTGATGTCCCCAGGTGGCAATCCACGTGTTCTGAATAAATTGCAGTTAAATGTTAATCCCAGGAAACCTATATCGGCCAAAGTTAGCGAGTTAACAGGTAAATATTAATATAATAATTTAATATTAGGTATTTTGTCCTTTGACCATTATAAAATTATAGTATAGAATATCTAGGACACTGTCACTGGGAGTAGGAGTAGGATCAGGGGTGTGCAACTGCATGGACCTTTGTCCATAGTCTTTAGTATAGCCTACAAATTAGGCTAAATGAATATCGTAGGCAACAGCATCTAATAAATATCTTTTTAATTTTTAGTACGGTAGTTTAGAAAGAATCGTTATAGTGCTGGTTATCTTTTCTAAAGAACCCCCCCCCCCCCCCATGATGGCCCAGAGGCCCCAATTCCAGGCAAAACCATTCGCAAATCATGGCATCCTTTTGTGGGTTTTTGTGATCGACAAGATCTTTGGTAAATTCTGTAATTTCTTGAATTCAAAACAACTTAAATTTGATTTAAAAGTTGTAAGAAGCATGTCAAGGGAGACAACTCTAGTTTTGTGTGGAAAAGGGCAGTTTCCCTATAATTGTAAAACAAACCTTTTCCGTTTTCGCATGGGCTAGATTTATTTTACGAGGCCAAAAATGCTTAATTCGTCAATGGACTCAACGTCGGTGGGATGTAAACAGGGTTAGCGTAAGTGGTTGTTGACGATGATTATGAGTCTACTAACCTAACCATTGGGGCATGGATGGACCAGCCTTCCGAACCGGTGTTATATGTACTTACATTGCAATTATTAGTGAATCCTAATGGCTATCAGGATAATTTTGAAGGTAATAAGGCTTAACCATATTTTGAACGTTTTAAATTTTTTAAACAGGTTTGTATAATGACCATCTTGATATGATGCCACCTTTTAACCACCACTTGGTTCAACTATTCAACCAATTCCTGGACCGTCTGCCACAACCAGTTTGCTTACTAGCTCATAATGGCTACGGATTTGACTTTCCTCTGCTGAGAACACAACTTCTGGAAATTAAAATGGATTTAAGTGACAATGTTTTGTGTTGCGATTCCCTGATGGCCTTTCGATATTTAGACGGAGCAGACACGCTGGACAGTCATTTACCGTATTTAACAATGAAGAGAGAAATCGATTCGCGAAACCATCATCCTGTTGGTTGTGTGGATTTCAATAGTCGACCAGGTCCAAGTCAAAGACAAAATGGTGATCATATTGATCCACTTTTATCTAATGAACGTACGAACCGTCCTCAAGAACAAATTCAAATTGACGAAAATTGCAATTTAAGTGCTGACATTATTACAAATCAAAATATTCCCAATCACGTGAATACTGATGACAATGATGAAGCATTAGAAGCCTTTATTTCTACGCCTCCTGATGAGGAAGTGCAAAATAATGTCGGTGAAAATATAGCCGAGATGTCGCCGCCGCATCTGGAAGAGGAACACCCGCTACCTAATAACGGTTCCCCTGGAAATCCCGACGATGAAGTTGACATAAATCTCGATCCATTGCATTTTAAATATGCTAATGAAAGAACACCCCCGAATAAACCACCGGTAATCAATCCAGTGCCACGTAAAATTATCGCTCCGCAACCCAGATCACACGATGATATAAGCTTAGGCAATACTAAAAGGCAGCTTAATTTCGAAATCCAAGAACCCAAACACACAGCGCTAAACTCGATATGTTACAGTTCAAACGGAAGATCAGCCGCAGAATTTGGACACACCAAAAGGCAGTTAAATTTTGAAATGGAATTATCCAACAATCAAATGGAGAGCGAAGGTAGTGTTTTTTGCAATATTGCAAAAAGATCTAATAGTGACTCACCAGACTCGATCGCAAAGAGACTCCGTGCAAATATAGAAAGCCACGATTCACATGCGCACAATTTATACGAACCATTACATATCGACACAAATACTGGAAATACAGAAATTTCCCCCCAGAGCAGTCTAGAAGACGACGACCTTTTATGTGCCGTGGAAAATACCGAAAATAACATTACCAAGATCAAAAATAAATCGTCAATTTCTCACCAGAAACGTAATGAAAGATTAAATAAAATTGTGCCTACCGTGGTCGCGGTAGAAGAAGGACCGTCTTCGACTTCCAGATCAAACAGTTCTAGTCTTGTTCAACAAACTGCCAATACGCCCCAGCAACATTTAAACAGTGGTACATCCAAAGAAACGCCTACTAAAGTATCATATAGTTTACCTAAATTATATTTAAGAATTTTTAATGAAACGCCGATTGCATCCCACACGGCTGAAAATGATTGCGTGACACTAATGAGGCTGGTCAAAAATGCGTCTCCAAGATTTCTCCAATGGGTCGATTCGTTTTCTATTCCGTTTACTCATGTAAAACCTATGTACTAGATTTTGATACGTATTTATTTTTAATTAAATTGATTTTTTTTCTATATTTTAGCTCTGCTAGTTATTTTCAACTTAAAGACGCATTATGTAAGGGCTAAATCTTCCTACCTTTATGTGGCCTCAAATGACATAAATTATTAACTAGACATTTGTTCACACAAGTCCATAATCAATTCTTTAGACGGGCAGTTGTGATGTGGAAAAAAATGGTTAATCGAGATTGTTAATTGTTTATTATCGTAACAACGGTAGCTATTCTTCAAACAGTCATAACTAACTGAAATTTTTAATATATTCATTTTTCATTATCAATTGTTAAAGTTTTATAGCAGGAACTGTCAGCTCTTTATCCAAATTTTACATAATGAATCTTTAAAATTTTGTATAAAAAAGCTTAGATAAGAAACGGGCGTTAGTATTTTTACCTTATAGAATTCTGTATAAGAATAAGCTTTGATAAGGGATGGGCATTTATATTTTAATATTAACATTTTGCATAAAAATCAGCTTAAATAAAGAGGTGGACATTTTTGTATTTTTTACCTATATATTTTGTATAAAATAAAACTTTGATATAAAGGGGCGAATATTTGTATTTTTATCTTAAAGTTCTGTATAGAAATTATGTTAGATAAGGGGCGAACATTTGTATTTTTGTGCCATTTAAAATCTTTATTAATAAATTTTTTCTGGAACATTGCCGAGAGAAAACCTTTTAAATCTATCACTGCATGCACTTTGTGATATTTGTGGAATATTCGTTGGAATGGTTTCGATAGTTGTCAATAAAGCCGATTGTTGATGGTCTCTGTCTGACCAAGAGAATATGAATATATATGAAAATAAACGAAGCATGCCATTTGAAACAAATTCGGATACGAATTCATTAAAGAATTTATTATTTGAGTAATGTATAACGCGACTACAAGTAGATGTACATTCTTGCCTTTTAATCTTAATTTCAGATTTAATATTGTTTAATACAAATAATTTATAATGAAAGTGGGAGCTTGTTATGTAGTTTTATGGGGAAAGTTTACTTGATTGGCGTTGAAAAACTTTGTTAATGTTATTCACAATAATTTATAAGGAAAGGGTAACCGTGAGGCGCATTAATATTTGTTATTGATTAAGAAAAGTAATTTGATTGTTATTATATGTGAAAAGTAGTACTGACTATTTTTCACAGCTGTTGTTTGATTTATTAAGTAGAATATTTGAAAAATAGTGTTATCATGTCTTCCGTATATTTTTCAATCTTTATATTTTATATTATTCATATTTATTTAGCATGTTATATAGTATTTTAATATTTTGCCTTATTAGTGATAGCTAACCAGAAACTTTGATTCAACAAAATAGTGTTACACAATATGAGCGACAATATGGGCGTGTTTGAATAATCATACTATCATCCTCTTACTTCGTACAAATTAGCCTTACACACTAGAAATAGATATATTATAAAATGATTGTTCAAATTAGAAACCTGTAAGTCTAACTTAATTTCTCCACATAGGATTGATCGATGCCAGGTATATAATATGATTTGGAACAATTCACAGGCAAATCGCATTATGGCGCAATTAATCCGGCGCTAAATTCCAAATCTTATGTGAAATCTTATACGAATTTACATGTATGATGGTTGAAATTGATTTTTAATTCAAAACATTGCAATAAATTTTAAACTTCATTTTAGAATATTGGTTCAAGTAATCATAACTTTCATTTTGGATTTCAGTTCTGATTTCCTGCATTTAAAAATAAAATTGTTGTTATACATACTTTATCTACCGTTGTTATATATATAAATACATATATATTATATACATATTGTTATATATTTTAAGTAAAATTTTAATGTTATTAACTTCTTGAAGTTTTCATATGTGCGTAGTTAACTTTTCTTAGTTTATGCATAGATCGCTTTTAATTCTGCCAAATAACTGGACACTCTCCGAAAAAAGGACATTAAAACTAGTCACTACTCATGGTTTAAAGCGGTCCCCAAAATCTGTGTGTACTGCGAGTTTGGTATCTATTTGCACTTTTCTTTATTTGATGTCAAAAACACTACATGTATATCGCGATCAACCAGTTACCCGATGGTATTATATTTTTTAGGTATATGCCAGGGGTAGTGATGATATCCATGTTACCCAACTATTGTAACACTAATTCTTGGAGTTAGCGCGAATTAAGCCTATTACCACGGATTGTCCAGTTAATTGTCAGTCAGTGTAACGGCCTTTTTTCAGATTTTATTCATGCAGTTTGACACTAGAAGTAGAAATCACTATGTCTAATACTCAATTCATTCTCTGCAGCCATAGAAATTATTTCGTCACACAACTGTCGATATAGTTTTAGCTGTAATTGTTATTCAGATGATTGTCATTTAACAGCATGTGAAATAATACTAAAAATAAAGCTATATGAAAATATTGTGATTTTATTTACACTTCCTGTATACATAATTACTCCCCGCCCCTCCACCCTCTTTGATTTGGGTCAAAATCGAAATGAGCGGTTTCATTGTTTTTTTCCGCACGTTGATTTGTTTTGTGGAATGCTTCCATGGATAAAAGTCACAGTTGAGATATGTGTAATGCCTTCGAATTTATTGGACCCAGTGGTCATCGCTCTTAAGGCTTGTCATTCATTCGACAGGGACCAACCAGATAATACCACCCCTGCTACGGACGCTGTACCACCTAGGAGAAGAACCAAAAAATTTCTTTTGCCCAGCAACAAAGAAATAGATAATTAATTACATCCTATGAGCACAAGTTGATTGCAGTGAAATGGCATATTAATGGCTTACGTTTCTTCGCCAATCGGGCATACTAGAGGGAAATTTTGCGTTCTCTTATTTCGATTTTCAACTGTCTTTAGCGGGTTGGCTATTTGATGCACAGGACCTCAGTTTTTTCGTGCCACCTGAACATTTTGACGCCTTTTTAATGCCAGGCTGGAGAATCCTGAAGAATCTGCTCCGCCAACTACGGATCGAACTCAGGACTTTCTAGTTAGTGAACCAATGTCATAGACATCGAGTGAGGGTGCTAAGGGGTTTCAAATCAGACGTATACCTCAAAACTGCTTTATTGTTTCGATAGGTGACCGCTTGTGACTTTAAAGCTTCGTTTGGTATAAACCAGCAGACATTTGCGGTGGACCATATTACCCCTGTTATAATGTATTAAATGAGAACTGTAGCATTAGTTTATATTTTATTCATTATTTAATAGTCAAATAATCGTAAAAATATACTACCCGAAATTCAAATCTTTTCTGCTTTAATTAGAAAATTTAAACACCGAATCATCAGTCAATTGTCTGTCGTCATTTCCATGAACAAAACATCTCCGCAATCTGTAACACGTGACCATGTAAACGCCCATGTCCGTCGGTCTGTTTATAACATGAGTAAATTAACCCGTAATAACGCGATTGGTCAAGATATCGCCCTTTGGGTAAATAAGTGCTCGAGATACTGACCACAAAATCACCATACACACTACATGTATGTAAAGCCCGTGCCAGAATTCTTTATATCTGTTTATACAGTATGTCAGAGGGCACATCTTTTATACGACCATCACAGTAAGTACTGCCACCCACCACACACACGCACACACCTACACACACTATCTCCCTTTCGCGCTACATCGGATGTTCGTCGAAATACGATATGTTCTCCAGGTAAGAATATGTGGTCACCAATTTGACATGATTGTGGAATGTGTCTAGCCTCGTTCTTCGAGTCTCTTGTTAGCCTGTTACAAATAAGGCTGTAGCGCATTATTGTACACGATTCGAGTACCAATGGTAAAATGTTTATTTTATTTGAAATAATGGATAACACCAATGTTGATATATATTGACAAATAATTCGTGTTTTCAAGTAATTTTGAGTTAGAAATTTAGCTATACTTTAAGCAATAATAAAATATATAGTAGGATGTAACACATTATATACCTGCAAAGACAATATCGACTATGCCATTAATCTGACATTAGTCTGGAGATGAGGAAGAAAACAACTCATTGATCAAATTAAATAACTTGTAACAACCTTACTCTAGACTGGTAATCAGCCATTCAAGCAAAACAAATTAAATATTAGTTCATAGAGTTCCATTTATCCAAATGGCTATCTTTGAGAGATATTCTGTATATATTTCAACTGTAACCGGTTGATAGGTAATTTTCAGTTTTTATATAACCAGAGGAAACAAAACCTTATCACGATCTTGACTGCTACTCTGTGTCTTATATTGGACACAGTAGCCCGGATGCAATAGTTAGTAATAATGCCCCTACAAAAATGAAGTGACGGACGCAAGATATTTGGTTAGGGAAAGACGGCGGAGTGGTGGTTATATGATGATAAAAATCATGGCAGAGTGTCTATGTTGGTTTTGGTGTGCATAATAATATGTTGGTCCGAATATAAATTTACGTTTCACAGAAATATTATATAAATAATAATAATTGATTTTCTTATTAGTTTTATAAAAATACTCAACATTTATTTTTGCCAGAGGCGACATTTTGTTGATAAACGTTTCGCTCGATTCCTTCGGTTGTAATGGCTGTAAAGGACAACAAAGTTTAGTGCTTAGTTGTACACATGTGTATTTCAATAAAGCATTGATATCAAATCGGAATTTAAACTATTTAGATAAATAATTGAGCTGGATACATACATGATTCGATTCTATTGAATACCGATAATGTTTATTTACGGGGAATGGTGTATAAGGTCTCGTTAATACAATACGAGGGTCGTTTAGAGACAGCCATGAAATACATGTATGATAATTTGCTTTTCTTCTGAATTCGAATACAACTGTCAAGGGTGCGATTACCTGTATGTCGTTATGTACACATTAATTTAGACAATTGTTTTCAACACGCCTGAACGACCACGCGTACGTCCTTGTCCACCACGTCTGGAAAGCGACTGGGAAAATCCCAGTCTGAAAGTCAATGCCTTATTGCTAGGACTATAACGGGATAGCTTTACTGCAGGGTGTTTCGGTAGTCTGCATGAAGCAAATGGCATCGAGCTGGATATACACACGAATTAATTAATTGATGAGCGAAAGTTTGATGTGGCACTGTGGCAGCTACTGGTATTACGATTTGCAACTGTCAGGGGATCTTTAATATGCTGTCAGTGGTAGACATGGGACCCCTGTTTTTGATTCCATCACGAAAGACTGACCAAGAAGAAGTACTCTATTAATGGGCCAGCGACATATTATAAGTCATCATTGCTTACACAAATTATACTAGATGATAAAAACAAATTAATTAAAATAAATTACGGCTGATTCCAAATTGAAGAAAAAATGGAAATATATAGAATGATATGACATAATGTCACCATTCAATTCTCGACTTCCACCCTTTCCCTTTCGTGGGATATGTTTTCTACCACTGAAGAACAAATTGTGAGAGGGAGAGAGAGAGAGAAATGGGATTTAACGTCCACTCAACACAAACTAGATCATTTCGGGACTAACATATGGTTTAATTTATTTCAATAATTCGCTTGCACGTAGGGGTCTTTAGCAGTGGGAGGAAACCGGAGGAAACCCACGAGGTTGAGAAGGCGCCCCTATCTCCATGCTACATACGCTCACACTAGGGCTCGAAACCACAGCCGCAAGCCAGAGGTGACCGGCCCGCTAGAGTTCGAAGCGCGGCACTCTAGACCACCAAGCCATCCCAACCCCCCTAGAACAAATTGTAATGGTGAACTACGAAAAATGGAAAAAAATATTAGCATATGCATTCATCTTAAAGTCTAATCAAAATACAAAATAGTCAAACAAATTGGTGGACATTCTAGTAGAGTCTGTTCCGCATACTTCTTGCAGTATTCCGTTTGATTAGAGCTAACCCCTCTATAACTCACTGCTATAAATAGAGAAATTTCTTGTTCTAAATTATTATTGGTCAACAGTCCCATTAACAACCAACGGCTTACTGCCTAACAAAATCATTAAATTTGAAACAAAGTTCCAAATTGGACCAAATATGTTTACATAGCGTTACGTCATGACTCACGATTTTATTATGTCCAATTAACCAGTGCGTAGCGGAATATTGTAGGAAAACTAATTGTGTGACAAACGAGGCTATCAACACTGTAAACAATATTGTACGAAGACGAATAATACTTTCACCATTTTTGATACCTTAAATCACTGTTTTAGGGAAGACCCTATAGTAAACGAAGGACTGTCATGTTCCTGTGCATGGGATATATTTGATTGAACGGGGAGAATACACACACTCCCTCAAAAGCTCAAGTATTAGAAATCAGACGCCCAATCTAGCAATGGGCAGAGAGGGATTTCTCGGACCATTGCTTCAGGAGTATGTCTGTTCCCGAAATATCTCAAAGACTTCACCATACGAAACTGACCCTTTTTTTAAAGCGCAGGAAATTATATTGTAGATATATGTTTAGAAAAGCGATAGGTGGTTAGAGGTCGACGCCAATTTTCGAATTGCGTCCGTGGCGTTCAATTTAATATTTCTTACCTAACGCATGCTAAACAATTACAGAATCGTTCATAATCACATCTCCTAATTGAGTCTTTTCTGTCCCAAAAGACCAAAGCTACAGCACATTCATTATATTATAAATGATAACCATTCATTTAGCGGTTATTAATACTTACTTATCCTATGCATTTACCCATTAACTGAATAAATTAGTTGGACCTTCTGGACCCCAAAAACATTAAAGCGAATTAATGAAATAAAACTGAATCATATTTTAGTGTCAAAGTGACCTACTTTCGGGCACGTAGCCAGCTCATACAATTGGAGGGGGGGGGGGGGGCTAATGAATTTTTAGGAGGGGCTGAGGATGTGGCCGGATAAGAACACTCCTAAGAAATCATTATAGATAAGATAAGATAAGATTTTATTGTATCATTGCATCCGCCTAGGACAGCATACACAGTTGAAACAAAAGTTGATCATACAATTATAACATAACATCCGGAGTGATTTTTTTATGGATGTACAATGTGAAATAATACGTCTATAACATTAAAAGATGGTCGTAAAATGAAAATCAGTATAGTATATATCTAAAACCAAAATTATCTAAACTAGCTTGGAAAGTAAACAAACTATTAGCATAATAAACATATTATGTTGAACAGGGGTGTTGGCTAACGGGTAACATTGATGCTCTTTCTTGGAGACACTTATATATATATGAAGCAACCTGACTAGCAATTTCGTTTGGGGGATTTAATACATTAATTATATTGCACGAGATGTGCGGATTGCTTTTGAAAATTGGTGTCAATTTTGAATTTCGAAGATTGTTATATTTGTTACAGTCAAATATGAAATGGTATTCGTCTTCTATTTGATTATTATTACATTATTTACATAAACGTGCATATGACGGGATATTTTTATAACGACCACGCTCAATCTCGAGCTGGTGTGTGCTAAGCCTAATCGAAGTCAACGCAATTTTATGGGCCTTTGATTTGACGGAGTGTAGATAGAACGGTATTGCATAAAATTCTGGCTTAATTTTTCCATACGTCCGAAGTTTATGGGTCGTTTGCGAATTGTCTTGTTGATCAGTAACTATAAGGAAAAGATCGACAAATTTCGTTTCGGTGGCAGATTTTATATCACAATTTCTTAGGTCATTTTGTTCAAGTTCAAAATATCTGGTTAAAATCCCTATGCCATGACAAAATGATTTTCTTGAACCACCAGTTTTACAGGAAAGTTCATAATCCGCTACAAATGACGTGTTAAGGAGTTCGTTTTTATTATTCGATAAGAATCTTTTGAAGTAAAGAAGCATACGCTGATATATGTCCAAAGATAGTGGATGAATACCACATTCAGCTAAACAGCCCATGTTACTGGCACGCTTAGGCATATTTAAAATAGATTTGCAAATGTTGATCGTACTTCTATTTTCTTCTAATTTATCCCATCTGTCAATCTTAATTATGGTTTTGTTTTTGATTATGTATGAACCCCAAATCTCTGCTCCATAAAGGGCTATCTGCTTAACAATAGAATGATAAAGTTTTATCATTACTGTAGAGGGCAGGGATTCAGTATAGCATAGTTTCTGTCTTATTGCGTACCACACTCGTCGGGCTTTTTTCATTTGGTCACAAAATGCTGTTTTAAAGCTAGAATTATTAGTAATTGTTAATCCAAGATAATTGTACATTTCGGTATTTTGGAGTTCAAATTCGTCAAAATAGAATTTATATACACACTTTTGGTTTTTACTTGTTTTAGAATTATGAAACGTCATGATTTTTGTTTTATTCGGATTAAGTTTCAGTTGCCAATCGGAACAGAACTCGGATAAATTATTTAATTGATTCTGTAGATCAGCCTCATTAGAAGACAATAAAACTAGATCATCTGCAAACATTAGATGAGATAACGGTTTACCATTTAGCAGCGGGGTGCTAGCTGATTTTAGAAGGTAGTTTTGTAAATCGTTAACATATATATTAAACAGGGTTGGACTCATGTTACAACCCTGCTTGACACCAATCGTCGAAGAAATTACGTCGGATAATTAAACATTATATTTTATCTTATAAGTTGTTTTATGATACATCGATTGTATAATATTATATACATTACCGTTTATATTATGTTTAACTAATTTGTAGAGAAGTCCAGCTCGCCATACTGAATCAAATGCTTTTTTGAAATCCACAAAACATAGATACAAATTTTTCTTTTCGTATAATTTTCGGTTAATAATTGTCTTTAATATAAATAAATTATATATTGTTCTTTTTCCTGGTCTAAATCCTCCTTGTGAATTATCAAGAATGTTATTGTTTTCTAGGTACTCTGAGAGTCGTTGATTAATAATTGCCAAAAACGTTTTGCCCAAACAGCTAGCTAATGCAATTCCTCTGTAATTGTTGACATCATTAATGTCTCCCTTCTTATAGACAGGTATTAAATATGACTCTGTCCATTTGTCCGGAAAATGTCCAGACGAGAGAATGAGATTAAAGAACCTGAGGTAGTGGTCAATAAGGATTATTGTTGGCGAAATATTGGGCGGGGGGGGGGGGGGGGCTAATTCGATGTCTCTAGAGCCAAGGTAGCTCAGTGAACACCCCTTGACAAATGAATATCAAATCTAAATTCAGAATGATCAGTAAAATTAACTGAAAAATAAAAAAAATAAAATCAACCGAGATCCACGATGTATCATCATATAATAATAATTAACTCAGATTCATCTTAGCTTATGTATTTCCCATTCGCAACCACGTAATTGGTATGTTACAACATGAAACATCGAAATTGGATACATTCTCGTGTTTGTCGTCCACATTAAAAATTTAATGCTGATAAGTCAGTCTCTGGATTTTGTGAATAATTGCGCTTTATTCAAAAAAATGTACAAGACTGTATAAACAACTCTAAATCACAAGATCATTTATAAAAACGACCCAGCCCCCCCCCCTCCCTCCCAGATGAGGGTCATCAAGCAAAAAATCTCAGTTGTGCAAAAAGCGATGTGATGGTCTGCTAGTATAGTAGCAGTGATTGGACCCTTCGAGGCCTTCAATAGGATTTCAAAGCCCTGGACATTCGAGTCCCTTCTATGGCACGGATCCAGGAATTTGTCGAGAGGGGTGGGGGGCACACATTGGAGAGAAAGTTAATATGTTATAAAATTGGATTTGAGCAGAGACAATGCTAAAACATGTTTATATCATCTATTAAAGAGCAGATATGTGAACTACAACAGTAACAAAGCAAGCGAAAATGAAAATTAACTATGTCACTGGGGCTGGGGGGGCACGGCCCCTGGCCCCCCGCCCTTGGATCCGCGCCTGCTTCTATCAATCACATGTTGCGCTTGACATCTGAGAATTCGATGTAATCCGGCGATGCCGCGTCGTACTTTCGACTGGTATCCATGGGAAAAGTGTAACAAATGCATGAAAATCCTTTGGTTGTGGAATCAAGGTAACTTTGAAACCATTTATATTCGAGTTTTGAACGCAGAACCAGTCAAAAATGTCATTGGTCAAAAATTGACCCCGGTAGGTTAATATGTCGTAACGTTATGGCCTTTGCGGATATGTATTAAAATGAAATGGGGTTTAACGTCTTACTGTTCTGCTCCTATACAGAGCTAATGGAAATTGACATACGACATACAGTGTGCTATGAGGGAAATTTTGGCACGGGCAATTCCAACTGACAAGGGATCTTTTACGTTCATGCCAATGTATACACGGGACCTCGGGTTTTCGTATCATTCGACGGAGTAGACAGTTGTTCTTGTCAAAGCGCTCGGTTCTGCACTACAGAAAAAGAGGATATCACGTCGAATTATCCCGATGAAATTTCTCGGCCAATGGAGGGATCGAACACCCGACCTAGCCACCGTAACTACTTTCGCAGATATGACTACCAGTATAAAATTCTCCCCCTTATTTACATGTATCATTGGCTGACTTCAAATTAGATTTGATTTAGTTAGGCTACATTTATATGTATGGAATAATACTGGTCACCATGCAACCCGACGTTGCTAAAACGTATCTCTGTCAGTTGTATATTTTATTAATTCTGTAATGCTATTATGCACCTACTGCTGTATGATCGCTTTATCGAATGTAATAGCTCTAGTGTCTGTCCAGTCATCGTCTTCTAGTGCAGTACCTGGCGATGTTATAGCGAGAATTTCATATTTTCTAAGATAGCTGTAGCTTTACCTGGCGACGTTATAGCGAGAATTTCATATTTTCTAAGATAGCAATAGCTATCTTCAAACGTTTGAATTTGAAATTGAAAATGATATTTTTGACAATTTCTCAAGCTTTAATAGTGTATTTGGAAGAGCTTTCCAATCGACTATCGCGACTTTCGAGGAAATATATAAAAAACAAACCCAATACATACAGTTGGTTTACTATTTATTTTTTTTATTTCTCGCAATGGCTATGTAGTTTGTCTTGTACGTTGGTTTGACTTGTTGGGTTTTTTTGCATGCAGTGCGTTCACCTGCATTTACTTGAACTACTAAAACAGAAGAGAGGGACACAAACTAGGTAATTTCGGGACTATCATATAGTTTTAATTTTATTTCAATAATTGGCTTGCGCGTAGGGGTCTTTAGCAGTGGGGGAAAATCTTTATTTCTCGAACCCTCTATTGTTTGGAGTACAGTAAGCCACGACTAACATACTAAGAACCGAACTACATTTTTTGGGGGGCACCAAAAAACCACCACCCCCACCAGTCAAAAATTTCCGCGTACGCCTATGGCTTCGGATGCTAGGTAATCTCTTAAGTTATAGCCAATAAGAACACCTTGATACAATATTCCATATAAGGCAAACATAATTTTTCTGAGCTGACAGGTCCGGATTGCGTATCATAGAGGTGATATATGGGTGTTGATAAGGTTCTCTGACGTGTACATTGTAAACAGCATTGGACCAAACACATTTCCTCAAGGAATACCATAAAAAAAAAAAACAGAAAAAGATGCATGTTTTGAGAAAATAATCTGTTTGCGACCTGTGAAATACGAGACGAACCACAATAACTAACACAAAACCACCCAACCCAAACGGTATCCAGAGAAATTGGGGTTACGTTGTATCAAACGCAGTTCATAGGTCGAGAACTAATAGAGTTACTTCCCTTTAACTGCCTTTATTTCTATGCCTTTGCCTTTTATATAATAAATAAGACTTATCACTTACTGATGTATGTTTCTACTATGTATGAGTGATCTACCCTGAGAGGAAGGCTAATAAACATGTGGATCTTTATGATGTTTTTTCTTTATTAAGTGTCAAAGATTGGGAAATGGTGACACCCACAGTGGGATTGATCCCACCCGACACAATACACAATACAATGGAACTTCTTGAACTCCAATCAATGATAAAATATTTCCTATTACTTTTAAAGACAGTTGCAACCTTTGAACTATATGGGATGCACATGGAAGGTAAACACCACCACTTTCGAATTTAAAGGAGATTTATAGACTATTCAACCATGCTATTCGAATGGATAATGTAAATATTGCAGTCTAATTACTTTTTTCTCTCTTTCTTGTTGAACGACTTCCCCACCTTAAATCCTCCCTGGTAAAAATTCATTTGGACTACTCGCATCACATAAAATCTAATTAGATTTTATCTACAAAGTCTTTTTAGATTTTATCTCAAGTTCATTACACCGTTAAGTATTCCAAATAATCACCAGTTGATACGTTTCCACGGATTAGATGTCAATGTTAGGCATACAAATGTCGAATGGCCATCATGATAGGATTGCTTTGGCATTTATTATACATTAAAATTTGTGTAGATTTCTGGTAATTGGATATAGTTCTTAGTCTGGATATGTTATATAATTAACGAGAATTTTCTTTTAGTATGCCTGTTTTCAACTTCTTTCTCATATTCTAGTCGATCATGTTCATTTCTATCATATTAATTTGGAATATGTAAATTTGTAACATATCTTTCCATGACTTATTACAATATTTTGGGAATCATTGACAAAACAATTACAACGCTCACCTGTTCTTGTCGGTGATAAGTAGAACCACATTATACAAATAACAAATTATACAATGCAATCAACATCTTTATTTTTGACTTAAATTAAAGAGGCATAGTCTTTTTTAAATAGCAAAGAGGATGGCTAAAGTTTACGCGCACGTGGGGTGGGTTGGGCGGTGTCACATGTAGAAAACGGATGGAGTGAACCGAATAGGTATGTAAAGAGAGAGAGAGAGAGAGAGAGAGAGAGAGACGGTGTTTAACGTCCACTCGACACAACTAGGTCATTTCGGGACTAACATATGGTTTAATTTTATTTCAATAATTCGCTTGCGTGTAGGGGGAGGAAACCGGAGTGCCCGGAGGAAACCCACGAGGTTGAGAAGGCGCCCTATCTCCATAAAAAATACCCGAATTGTCCAAAGGCTGCCGAGCATTGCTGCCCTATGGATATTGTAGATATATATCTTTACCTTTTATTATATTGATTTACAAGATAAGACAGTATATATATGTAACCTACTCAAATTTTTATTCATATTTTGATATTGCGTCAGGAGGTATGTTCCAATCCTTATTTATTACACAGGATATTTCTATTTTAAAACTATTTTAAGTATACTTTTAAAATCATGATATAGTTGTTTTTTTGTAAATTACGAAATAATACTTTTTATTAAACATCCTACCGACTTTAGTAATGATGATCGCGGAAAATTCAATCACTTAAATCTCGCCCCCCCCTCCCCGTAAATAATGATTACGCCAATGTACTTTATGATTTCGTATTATCTAAACATCGATTATCCCATTCTGTATCTGTATTTTTTGTTAACTGTAAAAACAGTTTTTTATAATGTATACTTATAAAATGCGGTATAATGTTTCATTTTGACATTTGGATTGATTCATTATTGTTTTCATATGTACTTAATATTGATTTCCCGATTCTATATGATTTAATATTTATCTAAATATAGATCTAGCTATTATGTAATATAGTTTCAAATTACTAAAGTAAGTTACCTCGTAAATGTTTATATTAGCACTGTATTATTTAGTTATATAATTTCCTATTTAAAATACACAAGAATGTATGTTGAAACACGGTATATTATTACATACATAATACTAATTAATACCCTATAATTAGAAACATTATTAAAATATCGATCTTCCCAGGGATTATACAATCATATTTATCTATGTTGAACTATTTTTATGTATCAACTACACATTAAATTGATAAGAAAGTAAATATTAGTAGTTATAATCTTTTTTTTAAAAGAAAACTAATAAAAATTGTCAAAATATTAGAGCTACGTGATGAATTTACTTTATCTGTTTCCATATTAGAGATGTTGGGATTGTTGGAGAAAGCAGAACGTGTCCTGGGTCTGTTGACCATATTCGCTATTCATCTGTTAATAACAAATTTTACAACAACCCAAGCACATAGTAGGTATCAGGGGGCTATTTTCGTATTTCCTTTTCGGTCATTATACATCATTATTATACAGATTTTTATTGTTGACAACAAAAGAAAGGTTCTACAAAAGATATAATTGGATCAAACAAAAAGATATACCTCTATTGTAGCGAGAACAGTTCGTATATTGTGGCGAGAACAGATCGTATTGTGGTGGCATATGTGGCTTGACAAAATGTCGTCAAAACTGTGCTGCAGTCCCCCACAGGGCAATTGAGTTTTTACTCAAATGTTTTTGCCAGGACTAAACATGGGAAATACCCATTTAAAAAAACAAAAAAACAAAAAACAAACAGTAGACCTGGCTTTTCCTCATTCTAATTAAAATATAGATCTATATTTCCTTTCGTTTTTATACTTTCGTTGGCCTACACTCATGTATATCTAACAAGTTATAGAGGGAGCTCACGTTCTATGACGTCAGGTATGAACCACGGGACATTAGATCAGATAACGTCAGTCATTCGATTAACCAATTAGCGACCGCCATGCTTTTTAAAATCTACTTTTGTTTTGATTTCTATCCGCTGGTCATATCTACCCACAGTTCCACGCATGAAAAGGTCAAACGGTCGATTCGACAGACCATTTGATTGGCTGACCCCTCATTTCATGCAGAACACAAGTTAATAACAAGTCTTCCAGATCCAAGAGTAGTAAAGACAAGTAAAATCGAAATTTTGAACTATAAAAAACGAAACGAAATTGGATCTGTGTTTTAATCAGATTAACAGTTAAGATGAAATAGTCGGGGAATAAGGCCATTTTGTCTGATATGATCCGTAATTATTTGTAAATTGAATAACTCAATCTTCCAATCACCCAAAAACTAGCTATAGGCCTACATTTAGTTCTTTATTTCGTTTAAATTCAAATTTTTGACGGTTTATACAACTAATTTAGTAAATTTAGTTAAACTTGCATTAATGAAAGGTTTTTAGTTTGACTGTTATTTTTTCTCTATATTTTCAGCTATTTTTTCTAGAACCCCGTTTACATTACAAATTTAAAGCGTGCCAGGTACCGTTCCTGGTACGGCACGGCTAATTTTTTTGTAGTGTAAACGGGTAAAACACAGGCGTGCCGTACCGAGAACCGTGCCAATCTGGCCCACTGAAATGAGGTGGTCTCGGAACCGTACTAGGAACGGCTCACTTCAAATTTTCGTAGTGTAAACGCTAACCGGTCTGAGTATACGGATTACTGCGCATGCGCCATATGAACCTTGACCTTTTTTCCCTTCAAACCTTGACAGTTCTGTCATCAGTTCTGTCAAAATGGCTGCTCAAACTAAAGCAGTCATCATAATTGTTTTCATCTGGGTAATTTGTACAGGGGTTGAAATTAACTTTACTGTGAAGAGTTCCACATTTGGCACGCTTGGCACGGTTCTGAGACCGGTTATTTTAGAGTAATGTAAACGGGTCCATTTCTTGAAATTTATCGCGGCCTGGTACCGTACCTAGTACGACACGCTTATCGCGGCCAAATGTAAACGGGGCTATACTGTATAACGGATTGTACCGGTAGATTAAATGGGTTTTACGGTCACTGATCAGATTGCACGCTATACATAGAATGCAATAATGACGTCATAGTCTCCCATAGCTGCGATGGGGGAACAAATTACAATTATAATACTGGACTCTGTGACGCAGCCTTTTTGTGCAGGTAAAATTAAGCCTATATTTCTCATTATACCAGAAAGGCATCCATTTTTTTGTCGATTCCCACATTTATGTAAAAGATAGTTTAGGATTTACCCATTGGTTTGCCTGAAACCTAGGACCTCCAGATCTAAGGGGTTCTGGCAAAGTTGTATAATATTTTTGATATCATAGTTAAAGAATTAATATGAGACATTTGAATTTAGTTCATAATAAATCGACTTAAAAATACATCATGCAAGAGATAAATCGACATATTGTAGGTCTTTCTTTAGGACTGGAATGTTATTAATAAGATATTTATTAACGCGACAAAAGCATAAACAACCCCCATGCCGTTGGATCGCGAAGATTTTTTATATAAAAGTAGATTAGAACACTTCGGCAATTTAATGACTTTATTTAAAAATGGCGAAGCGAGGCTATCTCTCAAATATCCAGTTCCGTGGTACGATAATAAAAAATCAATGTACACGTTGTCAAAACTATAAATTATTAACTTATATATATATATACTATTCAAAAAAAGTAGGGGATATTTGATTTTTAAGTGTTATTAAAGTCACCTAACGAAACTGACGAAGAAACAAATGACAAAATGAAATGAAGTTCACATGCATCGATTTATTCCAAATGATCGTTAGACTAAGTAAGGCACATACTGACCATTATAGGGGTAAAATGATACCCGGGGTCAAACAGCAAAGTTACCACAGCATCACAACTAAGTCAGTAACGGGTAAATCCTCCTCTGTTTGCCAAACAAGCATTGATCCGACGTGGCATACTCCTAATGAGACGTCTAAGGTTATTTTGGTCCAGATTGTCCCAGTCCTGTTGCAACGCAGCAGCAAGTTCTTGGACATTGGCAGGACGTTGTTGACGTTGACGTAACCTCTGTCCAAGCATGTCCTAGACATGCTCGATGGGGGAGAGGTCGGGAATCAATGGTGGCCAAGGTAATGTTGTGATGTTCTGTTATTGGAGGTAACCTGTAACGATCCTGGCGCTGTGACATCTTGCGTTGTCATCCTGGAAGATGAAACGGCGGCCATGACGTCGTGCGAACGGCACAACATGGACTGTCTAGATGTTGTCCCGGTAGTACTGGCCTGTAACACGCCCTGCAACAACATGTAAAGCCTTTCTTCCAGCAACATGACGTCGTGCGAACGGCACAACATGGACTGTCTAGATGTTGTCCCGGTAGTACTGGCCTGTAACACGCCCTGCAACAACATGTAAAGCCGTTCTTCCAGCAACAGTGATGCCTCCCCACACCATAACAGAACCACCCCCAAATCGATCATGTCTGATGACGTTAACGTCTTGGAAGCGCTCGTTTCGACGACGCCACACCCTCCTACGTCTGTCCAAAAAATCAACAGTGAACCTTGACTCATCTGAAAACATCACATTGCTCCAGCATCGATTATCCCAGTGTTGACGATCCCTACACCAACGACGTCTTGCCTGAATGTGATGATCTCTCAAACAAGGGATCACGCGAGGACGTCGGGCGCGATGGTGACCCCTATGCAGTCGATTCCGAATCGTCAGGCCACTCACTCTCACACCAGTGTCTGTTTGAAGACGAGCGCTGATCTGATTTGCTGTGATGACACGATTTCTCAAGGCCAAGGTACGGATAAATCGATCCTGGGCTTGAGTTGTCGCCCTTGGTCGACCTGAGCGTGGTCTGTCCTGTACAGATTGTGTATCACGGTATCTGGAACATAGCCTGCTTACGACAAACTGAGAAACATTCATCGTCCGCGCCACAACCGCCTGTGTTGTGCCTATCTGTAGCATGCCAAGGGCACGTAACCTTTCATTTTGGGTAAGCCGACGCATATCAAAATCTGTTTTCTGGTCACTAAAACAATTAAACTGATGTTTCCACCCTGGAATTCAATGCCACAATGACTGTAACATTCAAAGTCAGAGTCGTGCAAATCTTGGGTTGGACCCCCATGATGATCCCAAGCATCACCTGCATTCCATGCGGTAGCTATTGGTGCGTTTGGGCGTCACATGTAACTGGAAATGTTTCTTCTGTTAGGTTCTATAGTGACTTTTTTCGTAGTCATTTGCATATTTTAGTATTATGCCCCCAAAATCAAATATCCCCTACTTTTTTTGAATAGTATATAATCAACTCTTGATGTCATCTGTGTCGGAATTTCATTAGATTTGAATCCCTTCTGCTGATCAACGCTCATTTTAAATCCTAGTATGAATAATCGAGACTATGTATTTTAAAATTCAAAAGCTAATATTTCGCTATAGAGTGATAAGCAATTTGCCTGGAATTTTCAACATATTCGTTTAACGTAACTTTTTAAAATAATAATTATAGCAAGAACAGTTAACTCTTTATCTAATCTCCCATAATGCATCTCCGGTATCCTCCCGCTGCTAAAGACCCCTACGCGCAAGCGAATTATTGAAATAAAATTAAACCATATGTTTGTGTTGAGTGGACGTTAAGCCCCATTTCCCTCTCTCTCCATAATGCATCTTTAATTAAATGTGATGTAAAGTCTCGTCAGCATAATATTAAGACTAACAAGAAGAATCCAGGAGAAGGACGTTAAGCCCCATTTCTCTCTCTCTCTCCATAATGCATCTTTAATTAAATGTGATGTAAAGTCTCGTCAGCATAATATTAAGACTAACAAGGAGAATCCAGGAGAAGAACGGTCTAAATCACAATTTTGTCTTTTCGGAAAACACGCAAAACAGACTTTCGAACGAGAATGCTTGACGCGAAAAGAACGACGAGTGGGTTTAATTGGAAAACCAAGGATTCTTTACCGGGCACAATTTCCTTGCCAGCCCCACAGATACCCTCAACCCTAAGACAGTTTCGAATAAGCGTACACTAATATTTGTGACCGTGCCCGGGATGAAATTTGGTGTACAGGGCTAAATCGGACCGTGAGTAACATAGGCTGGTGGCGGTGGACTAACACTTCCGTTGTCCGAGTAAGGCTACTTACGGTTCATGGCTACACTCGTGCTGAAAACTTCAGACAAATTGATCCACTCTGACCCGAGATTTTTGCTACTTATGGCTTGGATTAGTTAGTTAATGTCTAATTAACGATTTAAATAAAATTTCAGACTTTAAGAAAAACTGGCAATGGGCAGTTTTAGCTCTTGCATAATGTATGTTTAACTATGAATTAAAGGTGATACATGCTGACAGTAGCATACCGTCCAGAAACTACTAGAAATTTACTTACATATTTGATACAGATAATTGCACGCAGACGGTGAAGTGAGGGGGGCGGGAGAAATGGGCTTTAAGTCCACTCGACACAAACTATTGATCATTTCGGGACAAACACATGGTTCAGTTTTATTTCTGTAATTGACCTGCACGAACCTGTCTTTAGCTGCGACTCCTCTCCTTGACACGTAGAAGTTGGATATCGAAACCAAACCATTTGACTCAATGACACTAGCCCTCAATAATATCATGTCTAAAATTAACAAATAATATATGTTCAATAAACCTTTTATCTTGGGTGACTTAATTATTCCTTTGTGCAACAAATATTTACACGGCAGAAATTATTAAATAATGGTCTTTGATGACGTTAGTAACGTCAAACCAAGAATCTTTATGAAAAGCTTTAATAAAAGTTATGAAAGCTTCTTGCGTCTTGCGCCCAACTCTTCTCGTTATTGGATATGCGTGGTAACTATTTTACCGACTTTTGTACGTACGCTCGTAATTCGGTAAAACCCGTTAAAATCGAGATAAGCATAGAGTAAATGATTCGAACATCTTGAAAAGCAACTCACAGTTTCCCGGAAATCCCCCCCCCCCGATAAAGTATGCCAATCAAATGCTAATTTACCTTGTTCGAAAGCTTCAGTTCGAAATTTTAACCCTTTAGAATTTGTATAAGGGATACGAGAACTTTCTATTATTCGCTGGCAAACAAAATGTGCCCCCCCCCCCACCCCGGAAACTGTAGCACCAGATAAGGCTCTAAACAAATGCTGCATAGTCCTTTGGTGGGGAGGGGGAGAAAACCAAGGCATGAACAGCGATAGCTAGAATTCGACGAAGGAAAGGCGAAAACGTCAAATACTTAAACTTAAACTATTAACAGAGTGGTGGCATCCCAAATGGTAGGCCGAACTGGCTATTTGAGGACTGGTGTCTGCCACAGAAGAGTCATAAATATAAAGTTATACATTGATAGGAAGCTTAATTCATTATAAGATGCCAAAAGAATGCCGTCTATTGATGTCGTACGTCGTCGAAACATTCACAAATCTTTACATATTTTGCCAGTCTTCACAAGCCCGTCTGGGCATAGGCGTACGAGGCCGAACTTGTTGGAGGGGGGAGGCAGCATATTTTCCCTACAAATATATTGCTTTAGTGTCCGCGGAGAGGCGGGCGACAAAGCCGTACGCCCGCGAGCGCCGGAGACGCTATGCGTCTGACGGGGGGTCTGGGGGCGCCTCCCCCATAAAATTTTCAAAACCAGACGGCCGTAGACGCGATTTCCAGGCATTTCGAATACTTTCTAGTAATTTGGAGTGGGTAGTAAATTATGTCAGTTGCAGCATAAAAACTGGTAAAAAGTCATCAATTGAACTTGAAATTAATTAAGAGAAACTAATCAAATTTAATAACAATTTAGTAAAATTGGATTCAAATGTTAAATACAGTAATGTAATAAAATGCTTATTTAATGATATTTAACATCTACATCATAAGCGTTGTTGAGCACATTATCTTTGTATAACTCTTGCCAGTGGCACTTTACATTCACCTATGAATATTTATTTCCAAAGAAAAGGGCTTAATATCGAATTATTTACGGCCTATTGAGCCACCGTAAATGTATATTATATGTGACTACAAGGTACAATATTATTACAAACTTACCAATTATTATTAAAGAAAATTTTCAGCTGCTCACTTCTATCACTGGGCTCGTCCGGTGCATGGAGTTGGATGCCAGTATACAGGAACACAGTATTCAAGAACCGAGAAAGGCCATGTGTACGTGCTAGTTCTATTCAGATGGCGCACGTGTTCATCATTGACTGGACTGCATTCTTTCCGCTTCCATATTATTAGAAATATTCCCGACAGACGGCGCAACGCTTCCCGACAAACTGAGCATGCATTCCCGACAAGACCATAGCCTTCCCCGACAAGGCCATACCCCTACCCCCACCCTATTTTCAAAAACTCCTCGCCTAATAACCGATCCCACAATTCTGAGCTCTTTTCAGATTTCTATTTTTTTCATGAAAATATTGGGGGGGGGGGCGCCTCGTACGCCTATGCGTCTGGGGCAAAAGGGTAGGGCGTTAATTTAGATTTCATCTCTACGAAAAAAGTCACTATAGAACCTAACAGAAGAAACATTTCCAGTTACATGTGACGCCCAAGCGCACCAATAGCTACCGCATGGAATGCAGGTGATGCTTGGGATCATCATTGGGGTCCAACCCAAGATTTGCACGACTCTGACTTTGAATGTTACAGTCATTGTGGCATTGAATTCCAGGGTGGAAACATCAGTTTAATTGTTTTAGTGACCAGAAAACAAATTTTGATATGCGTCGGCTTACCCAAAATGAAAGGTTACGTGCCCTTGGCATGCTACAGATCGGTACAACACAGGCGGTTGTGGCGCGGACGATGAATGTTTCTCAGTCTGTCATAAGCAGGCTATGGTCCAGATACCGTGATACACAATCTGTACAGGACAGACCACGCTCAGGTCGACCAAGGGCGAGTGTAGCAATGTAGACAAGGAATCAGGAGATAAGATATAGTTTGATGTTTCTAAACATATTCACATATATGCAGGTGTGTACTGATTTCAACTAACATTTGATTGACATATTGGTAGATAAAAAAGGGTATAGATCCGTAACGTACTGGTTATATCTTTCAACAAAATACATGTGGGTCAGAATATTCCTGTTGCATCATTTGGCTTAATTTAACCAATCATTACGTCGATTGCACAGGTTCATGGTCATGAACACGCATGGGTCTGCGTGATACCCTTGCGGCTATAAAGGAAGCTATAGTATGTCTTTAAATCAGACTTCGATTAGATTCCAGAGGGTTACCATCTAAGAGTCCTAGACACCTCGCGGTGTCTAGGTTGAGAAGAGTTTAGTTAGCATTGACTGTAATTGTAATATGCTTGTATGTATACCTATGCTACATAAAAGGTAAAAACGAACTGTTGCATTGTTATAACTGAAGAAGACAAACGTCTTAAGAAACCAGTAAGAAGAAATACACAACGTGAAGGAGAAGCAAAGACGATCAGAGATAAAACATAGACGACCACAAGGCTAACGGTAATATGTAGCAAAAACAAGATGCATGGGTCATACGTAGGATGTGGCGACCGGACCGGTTATCACACGCTCTCAACGTCAGACAAAAGACCCATGGTGCTACACGACAACTCAAGCCCAGGATCGATTTATCCGTACCTTGCCTTGAGAAATCGTGTCATCACAGCAAATCAGATCAGCGCTCGTCTTCAAACAGACCCTGGTGTGAGAGTGAGTGGCCAGACGATTCGGAATCGACTGCATAGGGGTCACCATCGCGCCCGACGTCTTCGCGTGATTCCTTGTTTGAGAGATCATCACATTCAGGCAAGACGTCGTTGGTGTAGGGATCGTCAACACTGGGATAATCGACGCTGGAGCAATGTGATGTTTTCAGATGAGTCAAGGTTCACTGTTGATTTTTTGGACAGACGTAGGAGGGTGTTGCGTCGTCGAAACGAGCGCTTCCAAGACGTTAACGTTATCAGACATGATCGATTTGGGGGTGGTTCTGTTATGGTGTGGGGAGACATCACTGTTGCTGGAAGAACGGCTTTACATGTTGTTGCTGGGCGTGTTACAGGCCAGTACTACCGGGACAACATCTTGGCAGGCCCTGTTGTGTCGTTCGCACGACGTCATGGCCGCCGTGTCATCTTCCAGGGTGACAACGCAAGATGTCACAGGGCCAGGATCGTTACAGGTTACCTCCAACAACAGAACATCGCCACATTACCTTGGCCAGCACTGAGTCCCGACCTCTCCCCCATCGAGCATGTCTGGGACATGCTTGGACAGAGGTTACGTCAACGTCAACAACGTCCTGCCAATGTCCAAGAACTTGCTGCTGCGTTGCAACAGGAATGGGACAATCTGGACCAAAATGACCTTAGACGTCTCATTAGGAGTATGCCACGTCGGATCAATGCTTGTTTGGCAAACAGAGGAGGATTTACCCGTTACTGACTTTGTTGTGATGCTGTGGTAACTTTGCTGTTTGACCCCGGGTATCATTTTACCCTTATAATGGTCAGTCTGTGCCTTACTTAGTCTAACGATCATTTGGAATAAATCGATGAATGTGAACTTCATTTCAATTTGTCATTTGTTTCTTCGTCAGTTTCATTAGGTGACTTTAATGACACTTAAAAATCAAATATATCCTACTTTTTTTTAATAGTAGATAGAATCCACTGCCTCCATCCACACAAAGAATGAATGTGAGCAACAGGGTATAAAATTATGGTTTATTACTAATTGACTTGGGTGGAACATTAATATACACGTACAAGCAACCAACATTAACACCGACTTAATTTATGATGAACAATTAGAAATATGCTACCATTTAAAGGCGATCTTTATTGATTAATATAAAACTAATATGGAAGTATACATGTAGATTACGTAAAGTATAATATTATTCTGATATCATCATAAGTAATGGTATCAATTACACTTAGTAATGGAACTGGGATACAGTTACTATTTAATTACTGAGCGACGTTTGATAAAAACTAGAGTATAAACGTTGCCTGGTAATATAAAGTAATGATCTTCTACATTGTAAAAAATTTCCATTTTGTATGTGGCCGAATTCCGTAGTTTAACACCCTTTTTCTGTTAATCCATGGATTTCTTTTGAAAAATTGTGTTATAAGAGTGAATTATTTACTCAAATTCTGTGGAATATTCAGTATTAAACAGGAAATTTCCGTGAAATTTAGGGTTAAAATATTTTATTCCTTTCTAAAACGGACTTAATTCTGTTATTTTACGGAACAAACGGTGGAATGACAGGAAAGTTGCATGAAATTTAGGGATAAAATGTTTTATTCCATTATATAACGGACTATTTCTGTTTTCAAATGCAACGATAAGAAGGCATATACATATATAATCATTCCTAATAATTATCATTTTATAGTATTCATTTCAATTTATTAACCATAATATGAAGAATCATATTTTGTAAAGCTTGGTATGTTAATAGTCATGTATATCTAATTTCCATTATTTATAAGATCTATAAAGTGTATTCTCATTTATCATACGTTAATCAGATTGTAAGTATTTTCATAAATGTGCAGAAATATTTTTCAACGCTCATTGAGTATAGGTTGTATTATCTGGTAACCAAACACGCTTAAATCTGGATAGTATAACCGATTGGCCAGTTTAAGCCGGTTTGTCTCTATTGCAGAGATAAAATATACGCAAATTGATAATACCGCAAACTTTCATCTGAAAGCCTCTAACCGGTCCTAACACTGACCATTAATAATTGTTAGAGACACCCTTTTCTCGATTGAGGGTATTCTTATATTATCGGAAAGAGCGTTACGTAAAAATATCGTCAGCGATAGCACTTCGTCGGAAACGGACGTTAAATAATGATATTTCGCACACCCATACAAACTCAATGGTTAATTCAATGAAATTGTTTTTATCATTTTCGAGTCCAGGAAACAAAAATTACTAGGATTTATTTTTTTTGTATTTGAAAATGGACTTTTACGTTAATTGAGGGAATTTCTGTATATTACAGGAAAAACAAATACGGATAAAATTTTCCTGGTAATTTTTGTTTCCGGAATTTTTTCCGTTTTTTTCACGGATAATTTTGTAACAGTGTATAGAATTATCCCTTGTACATCCATAAATAAGATTGTTTATTACCTATACGTTAAGCTTACAAAGATGGCGTAATATAATACATGATGTAATGAACAAATTCAAATAATAGAGACTTTTAACAAGCAGAATTTGGCCACCCTATCACGAATCCGTACTTTGCGTCGATGTCATTTTAGAGTTTTGGCAGGTTTTCGCGCCTTGTACGTATGGGTTTCGATTCTCCCCATCGGGGAGCTCTTCTTCAATGATTAACTTCCTGTCGTTATCATGTTTAAAACCACATCAAATATACACCAGCGTGTTTTAGGATACACATAGATTTACACAACATTTCAGACGGTAAAAAGACAACGATTTAATACGTACTTGCTTGAAAACGTTGAGAGAATACACTTCGAAACGTCGCCTAAATAAATCAGTAATTGTTCTTCTATAAGTATGTGTTATAGTTTAATGTTTTATATGTGCTGCCGTGTATATGTGCCGTGTCACGTATGCGAACTAGACACAAATTGATGGCGTCACACGAAACACAAAATCGATACGGACACTTGATACGGACCATGAATTTTAGCTTGCCAAAAGTCTCTAATGCGTGTACGTAGGCCTACTCATCCAATCGCATTGAGTAATCCGTGAAATGATCTCTCACTTGACTACGGAGGATTAACCAACCAAGGAAGCGATTTCCCAATCAAAATAATTCATATTACGCCACGAGTTGTTGGGTAGGAGGTATGTTTTCTTTATTATCGAATATATGTCTAGTATTATGGTCATAACTGTTATAAGTAAATCGGTGGTCCATTCATAGATTCATTTCAGATCAAAATTGATGTCTTTATTTAACGCACACCCAAATCAATGACACCCCAATTGCATGTTGATTATGTCCCAATTTATTCTACCCATCGCTTTTTTCCAAACACACAATAGGAATTGGTTTGGGTGTAAAATTAGTGACAAAAACTTTTGAAGATTCTCCTGGAAATGTCTCATAATTAATTTCACACCAGATCCGGATTTACTATCCACTCATCGCCTATTTCTAAAGCCACAGTAGGAATTGGTTTTGGTGTAAAATTAGTGACAAAAACTTTTGGAGATTTCTTACAGCGACACCGCAAAAGATCAACAAAGGCACGTCGAAACTGCTTCGTCATCAACACCAAGACAAAGGGATACAAGGCTGGTGGCAATAAATTAAAGTTTCGTAGAAAGAAAAATAACCGGGCAGGCACTTGGTTTGCTCGAATAGAAACACAGTAAATAATCAAAACGATAAATCGCGGAATGGTAAATATAACCATAAGTACAGTAGACCCAATTATTGTCTGTTTTTCACGCCTTAAGAAAAGACCAATACTCTTTTGACCCATGGTGAGCTGGTTGTAACTAGAATATAGTCGATTGAATTGAAGAGATTGCGAGAGAAAAAATGCACCAATCACTATGCCCTCCTTTAGAATGACGAAAGGAAACCACTTTGTGCTCTGTGGTTCGGACTGATCCTTGCATTTCATCAATCCTAAGTAGTGGATAGAAACCCCGCATGTTCCAGTCAGCAGGATCAGGAATATTACAGTAACAATGGCAGGTTTTGACGTGTGGCTCACACCAATACGAAGGAATCGATATGCTCTCCAACATAGTAAGAATGCCAATATCAGGGAATTTGCGACATTTACAAACGGGCAAATGGAACAAAGTTGATCTATGTCCAAAGACGCATCACTCCAGTAAATAATCCACTGCAAACCACATACATTACAGAAAATGAGTCCTGTTGCAGCGAGGCACAAATGTATATACGTGTCAATATCTCTAAGATATTTGAATTGTGAGAGTACAATAATGACAGACGTGTTCCCTATTAAACTTAGTAAAAACGCCAAGACATCTATACATATTAGCACGATGTTCATAGCATCAACCATCTTGTTTCTCGTTCAAAACCGTCCTTTTCAAATAATTTCAATAAAAATGTTAACAACTTTTAAATTATAGAAACAATTCTTCCCGTAAAATGTTGTCCGAGATAAATGTAGTGCTCAAATCTTTCCCAGACTGTTAAACTATCCTTAACTGGACCTGTCTTTTGTAAGTAATGGCAAAACATTCAAATTTCCTTCAGAACGATCACAGAATTCTATTTTCTAAGCAACCACGCCTCTTGAATCGATATATTCTATTATGGAGTATTTATTTCAAAAACAACGACACACGGAACCATTTCACCTTTACGTACATATATATTACAAAATAAGTTTCAGGTTTTAAACTTGATTGAATGCGTGTTGAAATATTCTTGGAAACTGTAACGGATACGGCCGACTTTCTTGTGATGATAAGAAATTGGCGATGGATGAGTTTTGTACAGTTTATGATTTTATAAGCTTCGCTAAATGGGTAATTCTAAAACCCTCCTCCATCTAAATATATACACCATTAAAGTTGTTTTTCAAATATAAATCCCATGTTTTGCTATTAAATGTCCATACAGCAAGATGTTATCATATACACACGGTTACTTCCGATCTGTCTGACGACTGGTCGTAATTAATAGAAGCTGGATGTTACGTCGGTCTTCCAACAACACAAACAATCAATTCCACGCACAAATAGATATACATGTATAATGAAAGAAAACAAATAAAAGACATTCGCGGGTCTCATTAACACACGAGCCAGCTTTGCGAATAGAAAACAAAAGATTGATTAACAACTTTTGACGTGTGCACGCATTCGAAAATCATGCATTGTAATTGCTTGAATTAATCTGACTGTCAATCTACGTCGTTGTTGTTGGTTGCTGACTCCCCCAGTCTAACTACCACATGGAATGTTTTTTCATCGCATCACAGGCCATGACGATAAGCTAAAGAAATTTCAATGAACCCAGCATTTGCCACATCACCAATCAGTGATTCGATTATTATTATTTGAAAACCCCACCAAGTCTGTTACTATTGTATTATTTAGTATTTTTATAAATATATATCAATTACTGCAGCTTGGGGTTTGCTTTATAAGCAAAGACCGTCAATCATTTTACCAAAATTTTGTGACAATAACATCCAACCAGTTTTCAAACTGTTTTAGAATAAAAACTCGTATAATACAAACGCAAACCGAGGACTGTAAATTATCTCTACAAATCAGAAGTTCTATATAAAAAAGTTATCTTGTCTTGTCATCATCCTCAGTATCCCAAGTGGTCTCATTCCAGTCTACTCCACTAACCCCTGGGTGCATCTATGGAGGCAGACCACCATTACATTTCATCAAATTGTAGTTTGTCTATTTAGAGCAATTATCTCGTCGTCTTTTTTCTCCCCGTTTGCATGACAATTTTTGTTGGATTTTGTGGTCTAGAATGAACACAGAGGGTTTAAATAAACATTTTCTGTTTTGGTGTATATTCATAATAACAGAGTTACGAGGTTGGTTACGGTAACATGTGCGGCAAACAGCTACATGTTTGTGTATCTCAAAATATTGGTGGTCAACCATATACAAATTTTAGTGCAAAGAAATGTCCATTTGCTCCCGTGTCTATAGCGAAAAACTATCAGTCCAACGAAAATTTGGGGAAAGTGGGCAAAGAACCCAGGATAAACATTGATGTCAATGATGAAATTAATGGTGATCTGCTTCCATAAGGGGGGGGGGCAGGTTTTCAAGTTATCTGTCCCTGATGCTTGGATGCTTGATCTATTTTTATCGACCAATCCCTTAAATCGTTAATTTTATAGGAAATTGGCAAAGAGATGTAACTATCGTGGGGTAAAGTAAGCAAAACGCAAAGCCCCGCCCCTTTCAAGAGACAAGGCAAGGAATTAGTGAGAAGGTAGTCTAAATGAGAGAAGTCTCAAGGGGGCGGGGCACTGCGTATTTATTATGCAAGAGCTAAACCTACCCATTGCAGGCATTTCTTTAGGACCGAAATGATTAATTAGACTATAATTAACTTATCCATGCCATATTATAATCAATCTTTGATGTCATCGCCAGTCTACGATATTTACTGTATTACAATCCGATCTGCTGCCCAACGCGCATTGGTGATTAAATTAAAAAAATGGATAATTGAAACTATGTTTTTATCGTAACGACTGGATCCATTTGCCTGAAATTTTCTGAAAATTAACTTTACATTATCTAGTTTTTAACTATTTATCTAATCGCTAGTAATGTATCTTTAACAACAAATTACAATTATTATATAATATATAAACGAAGACCGGATAGCTGTTTATATACATGTAGGTTCGAGGGTTTCATTGATAATCTAATTGCCAAGTATAAGTTCAATAATAATAAATATAACACAACGATACATTTCCAAAAAAGAACGAATAGTAATAAAAATAACAAAAGTCAAGTGGACCTTAAACCCGATTTCTTTCTCTTATGTCAAACTCTTCCTTGTAAAGATATCCATAGATATGCATCACCTCATGTTATTCTCCTAATGACCTAGTTTGTGTCCAGTGAACACTAATTATTTTACTCTGTCTTAGGGTTTGGATGGCCGAATGGTAAGTACGAGTGCGCTGAATCATAACGACTGCTATTGAGACAACTGGCGTGGTTTAAAATACCCGGTTGTATGTGAGAAGGAGTACTGTCGCCTGTCCAACTCGTGGATTTTCTCAGGGTCCTTCGATTTCCTGACGCTGCTAAAGACCCATACACGCAAGCGAATTATTAAAATAAAACTAAACCACATGTTAGTTCCGAAATGACCTCGTTTTTGTCGAGTGGATGTTAAACCCCATTTCTCTCTCTCCCTCTCTCCTCTTTTGTCAAAATCATCCTTGCTAACGACTAAATGGAATATGAAATTAAATTTGTAATGATGTCCATACATAGATTATGCATAGGGTATCGATAAACGCAACATTCTATTGTGTTTCTAATTCATTTCACCCTTTTTTTATATTGCCTGTTGCGGTCATTTTTATTTTTTGTATTGTTCATAGGAAGGTTACTATATATAGTTGTTATGGTAAGATTGAAATTTTGTTCCAGTCCATAGAAAGGGCTAGCTTTACAATCTCAAACTTAACTTTGGTTTTCATTAAATTCGATTTTCAGAGAGTGTTTAGCAGTATACACTTTGCAGTAGACACTTAAAACTTATGTGTAGGAGGCACCCGAGTTTTCCTACTAATGTTCCAAATTCTGCTTGAAAAGCAGATTATCTAAATTTTGTTCCAAAATTACCCATTTTTTGCTTATTTTTCTATTAAAATATATTTTCCCTATTTTCGAGGTCCGTATCAACTGAATCAATCTAATATTTTGTGTGGATATATCTAGGTACTAACTCATATCACAGAAAAAAAATTGGTCCAAATGCCTGACCCAGCACCTCAGCTATAAAACACCCTTGCTTACACCGACACGCTCTTAAATATAAATGAATTAGAAATATACACATTATTTACATAAATCTTTCAGTAAGTTTTCAGTAAGTGGATATGATTATAGTTATCTACCCTGTAAAAACGAACGCGAAATGAAGGCTATTTGATTGGTTTGTATACCGATATTTGATTGGTTCGTAGACTTAAGCTACAATCAAGGCCGGGGCAGACAATTTGAAATCATGGGAATCCTGTGAATTAACCCAGGCTATAGTGGAGTAGAACGGTATGACGCCACAGGGGATACTGAGGATCATCCTGTCATGTGCACTACACATATGATCAATTCAAGTCCTTGGTAAAGGTGGTGTAGTGTTTAACGCCAGGTAGATCAGTGTAGCACAAGTACGTGTAACGCTGTGTTAACTCAACTTCAGACCCCTCCGTATTTGATCATGTTGTTATATGCCTTTGATATTGTTGTTGTCATGCATGGTTTCAGAATTGTTGTTATTGCTTGTCTATATATAATTGCCATACACATTTGTTACTGCACTTGCTTGAAAACGTTGAGAGAATACTCTTCGAAACGTCGCCTAAATAAATCAGTAATTGTTCTTCCATAAGTATGTGTTATAGTTTAATGCTATTTCCAGTTACTAAATGCCTCTAAAAGATTATAACTAGTAACCTTCCTACGAACAATACTAAAAAACAAAAATGACCGCAAAAGGCAGTGTAAAAAATAAACGATGAAATTAATCAAAAACACAAAATTTAGATAAAATGTTCCGTTTGTCAATACCCTAGGCAAATATATGTATGGACATCATTACAAATTTAATATAATATTCCATTAAGTCGTTTGCGCATAGGGGTCTTTAGTAGTGGGAGGAAACGGGAGGATCCGAGGACAGGCAACTCTGCTCCTTGTCACGTATAACCGAGCATTCTAAACCGAGCTAGTTGACTCAATGACAGGCATACAGCGCGCACGTACTAACCATTCAGCCACCCAACACCACAATTTTATAACAACAATTAATGTAGAGGGATGTCACATTGCATATGTGGAGATGTCTTCTATAAAATACTATCTGGTAAAACTGTTTGTTTAACTAGACACGCCTTTCCTTGTTTTCTTTCATCAGAATGAGCAATTATCTTTCCTATTGTTGGGTCTTTATATATGGCTTGGACGGCGGAAATTAGATTTCTTCTCGGAATTACCACGTGGCCATAATTATCTCTTAGTTGATTTATAATGTGCTGAAATGTAAGAATTAATTATTTCAACTTTACTGGCAGCGGTGGAGGTTAAGTTTGGAGCTAAACGCATTGTTTGGTCTTTAAAAAAGCAGGCATGACCATCCAGGGAACTGATTTGTAGTATTTCAGTTTATTTTCAAAGGGGATAACCATAATAATATTATTGTGGTATGATTGGGAGCCACGATGGTCCAATGATTAGGCTCTGTCTCACTAAGCAAGGGGTTCGGGGTTAGATCCCGCCATCGAATTTTCAAGAATAATATCATTTAGTCAGTGGTGTAAAATGAGGGACTGGCAAGAAACAGCGTATTTAGTTGTTCGAATGGGACGAAGTTCCAAGATCCATTGTATACGGCTACTAGCAGGTAAAGAAACCCCGACAGGTGGAAATTTTCCCTAATTGGCCATAGCGCATCTCCACCAGTCCGGTTGGCACAGAAAAGTAAGACATTCTATTAAAGAAGCCAAATCTTGCCGTGAAAATATAGAATTCTAATATCCAATATTTAAAGGAGCTAAATCGCTAACGTTTGGGACCTAGAAATTGACACAAGTGCGTCGCAACGCATATAATACAGTAATATGAATGTGTATAATCTGATTTACGTTCAATGGTTTCCGTTTTTACTCTATTTTCAAATCAGTTGTGTTTGGCGAAATAAGACAGCAATCTCAGTCGAATGCAAATTTCTAGCGTCTGGTTATTCCAGTCTACATACCCCGTAGATATTGGATATCAGAAGCCCATCTTTTGCCGGTAAGATCACAGCATCAAGGTTGATTTAAATTGATAAATAATTCGTGTTTTCAATGTTGAAGATTTTGGATGATATTGAGTTAGTTAGAGACTTCGTTACTTTAAGACACAATGGACATTTCGGTAATCCACAAAAATATCCTAAAAGATAATGACTTATTCACAAACATCAAAATAATAATTAAAAAAGCGTGTATAATGGACTAAGCATGTATATACTTTCTTATTACATTAATATGTACTTTTACACCCATTTCAGGTTCCGAAGAATAGAACCATTCGCCCTTTGAATGTCATTTTATTTCATGACGTATTACATGATACTATAACTTATATGTATCAATATCAATAATATTACCTCTGGGAAATCGGATTCGTGTACGAGACTTGTCGTCAACCAGTCATGATAATATCGTTTGGCTCGAACTGCTTCTGTTAATGTTTTATTTAAAGAAAATAGTTCCATAACAACCTACAAATACAATGTAAATATATATTTTTTGTCGTCATTATTAATGTATTTTGTGTCCCATAGGGATGGGAACAAGTGAACTTTTCTACCACTGAAAATGGCGAAACACGTTGGAGTATACTTTGTGGAACTCGTCATACTCGAAAACCTATTAAAAGACACATTGGAACACACACCTGGCCCATTCAAGAACAAAAAACTCGCCAAAGACATATTTGGTCGCCATTTTAGTCGCCATTTTGGTCGCCATATTGAAAAATACCCATTACCCTACCGAAAAAATGGAGATAGAAATTTGCCAAAATCTTTTTTTTTCAAACAATTTCGCCTACGAACACCCCTGCTGTTTTTTTTTTGGTTATTTTATCTCATCCCTATTTTTAATCATCCGAGGTAATTTGTGTTTTAATTTTTTACTAAGAGCAATATTTAATCTGATATATTTTTAGTGGGCTCTCCAAAATGGTAGCCTTCTTTTGCTCAAACCGTATTTTACGTTTGTAGGTGTAACTGACTATAATATAATAAACCATCCTATGAAAATAATACTATTACCATGGCAAGGGTTGACGAAATTCTATCACCTC
Organism: Patella caerulea; assembly: GCA_036850965.1. Lineage (NCBI taxonomy): Eukaryota > Metazoa > Mollusca > Gastropoda > Patellidae > Patella > Patella caerulea. Next base: position 37,285,363 of record JAZGQO010000001.1, on the reverse strand, counting down.
CGGAAGATCCAATGACTAGGACAACGTCGCCATTTTTAAAGAGAATAGAGGGCGCTGATCCCGACGCCGGTATCTTTCCCGGTTCCATTAGATTATACTGCCAAAATATAAGGTTAAATTAATGATTTAATAATATCAATAATACTACAACTTCATGGACTTACGATATATGATAATTCATTTTGTATTTATGGACTTGGGATGTCTTGTAATATATTGTGTATTAATGAAAATATGAGGTCTGGTAATGTGTATTTATGGACTTGGGATGGATGGTACTATAATTGTAATTATGGATTTAGGTTGGACGGTACTGTATTTCGTATTAATGGACTTATGGTAATATATTTTGTATTTATGGACTTTGAGGGAATGGTACTATATTTGTAGTTGTGGACTTAGGGTGGACGGTACTATATTTTGTATTTATAAACCTCCATGTCTGGTAATATATTTTGTATTTATGGGTGGATGTACTATATATTATTTTACTATATATATGTATTCGATGAATTAAACTATATTCATAATATTCTATTAATTAACCCTTGCCATATCAACAGGTAGAGTCGTCCACCAAGTGAGTTATGGATACCCCGATTTAATCATTTTACTTGTACAAACCATTTGAATTAACGCATGGTTACTCCACCCAGCATTTCTTCATGGCTGCTATTCTTACTGATGGTATTATCAAATTAATTGTGATATCTACGGACCATACGGTTATGTGTCAATATTGGGAACAACTTTTCCTATATAGACACCAACAGTGCCCCATAAACTTCACATATATCGAGATAAATACATAATGCACACAGGTACCTCCCACGTTTGTAACCCCATATAAAAACTTAGGGGAGCAGTCACTATTTATTCACAACAATGATCCCATAAGTGAATGTAGAATATGAATAAATATAAATTACCAGTCCGTCGACAAAGAATGAGTTCATTGCGTTGTTTAATATTATTCCAGTTCTCTTAGAATAAATTAAAGATCCATAACTGAAATAAATAACCAGCAGTTGTCAGGTAAGATACGCCAAACATTTTTCAAGCGATAGATAGAGAACATGCTAAAAAAGACGATTTTTCGTACAATCAGGGCCATAATATCCTTGAATATCGAAGTGAACCAAGTTCTTATAAACATGTATTTCAAGTTTCATCAAAATCGGATCAAAATTGTGTCCTCTAGTCCAAAACCTTGATATACAATGTATTTACACTATCTGCGTACCATTTTGTCGGCAGTTTTAGTCCGATTTTCAAAAAATTTGAACTGTAACGGTGACATATTATTCAAACAGATTTTTAAATCGGATAAAAATTGTGACCTCTGTGATCTCTAGAGGGACCACAAGCCAAGAACTCATTTTTCGTAATATCAGAGGGACGTCATTTAGGAAGTAACGATCCGATTTGGGAGATAAACATATATTTCAAAGGTAGTCAAATTCGTTATAAGATTTGTGACCTGTAGAGTGTCCACAGACAATTGTAGACGGACCGACAGACGGTATTTAGTATTGTCCTCAATTTTATTGTAAATTATGTAAACCAATGTTAACGCTCTATCGTTGCACTTTACATGGTAACCATGATTGTGTTATAACGCCCGTCATCTCGCTAATATTATCATTGAATGTTTTTGTATGGCTTACATTCAATGTGCATATATTTCAGATCTTGAATTTCAGAAAAATAATATCTTTTAAGGAAACACGATGATAATGTGTAAAGTATTAATGAAGGAACGCAAAATTACAGACAGGTTAGAATTTCAGTACAGGGGACACAACTTTCTCAAAAAACTTACTAATGATTTATACTACTCGTTATCGACACTGCATCACCATCAGGACCCAGAACTGATACATGTGTTGTTCCTTCATCTCTCCCTTGGCCAAAGCTGTCACTCACAAATTTATTATAGAGTTCAGCATCTTGTGTCTTGGTAGGATCGATAAAATTATGCACACTTTGAATGAAATTTTCGCTGTAATAGGTTTTTAATGTCTGGAAGATAGATTTAAAACATCAACAGTTTTTGTTAAAATGACTTTGACAGATACAACAGCAGTAAGATGTCGTGTGGGCAAAGAAACAAAATATAATTTTACCCCAGAAAGATTTGTTGATAAGGGCACTAACTCTAATTGTCCACATGGTCCTCCATAAGATGGTGGTGGTGCAATGGTTAGCACGTGCACGCGGTACCGTATTTTTTTTATCATTGAGTCAACTGACGTGGTTTCGATTCCCTGGTTGTACCAGACAAGGAGTAGGGTTATCTGTACAACCTCGTGGTATTGTTTCGGACACAGGTCGTTACATAAAGGGAACCACTATGGCTCAAAGAGTGAGAATTTGGCTCTCAAACCTAAAGGTCCCGTAGAGGACCGAGGTACGTAGAAGAAACCTTGCCAGTTGGAATTATTAATAACTGTCCTGCCAGATTTCCACCACAGCACACTGCTTAACGTATAATAACCGTCTTTAATAACCCTGTAACAGTAGGACGTTAAAGCACATTTCATTTCCCAAATACGTCACAACATATACAAAACAATTAAACCATGGACAGAGAAAATTCTTACTTTATCCATGTCTTTAGTAAACCTGGCATCACCAACTGAATGATATATAGTGCTGGAAAATTTAAATATTTCAGTCAGTAAATGGTAGGTCTTTACTTCGTTTGCGGCACTAAAACTCTCACGAGTGATGTTATAACCTTTAACAAATAAAATGAAAAAGAAAACCATATGATTTATTTTTTTTCGAAAGTGCAATATTTCCTGCTCCAGAAAAAGTAAGTATATGCCCAGTATTTTAATTACAAAAATAGGTTAGTAATAATATTGACTACATTTTGGGTTTTCAGTTTGAAGCCGAGTAATAACATGATAATGACCGACTACCTTGTAGTGTTTTCAATATGAAAGCAAGTAATATGCCACCACTGTGATCTGCTGTGGTATGCAGAACAATGCCATCAGCAATCTGTTGTTTTAAAGATTCCATAATTAATGGTTGATAATTCTTTAAATCATCAAGGGTCAATATAGAACCTGCAACAATAATCGATTACAAAGTCAATTACTAAAATCTTACTTTTTTTTTAAAATATGGTTTGCCAAAAAATGATAAATACGCCCATCGCACAGTTCGATTGGAACAAACTGTAAGTCTTTGCTACAATGCACCACTGCCAAGTGAGAAAATAAAGAGGAACCGGTCAACACGCGGATCGATCGCTATGCTTCCGGTCTAATGAGGTAGCGCCTTACCCACCGAGGCTCCGTTCCCCCGAGGCGAAATGGAAAACTGTCATAATATTAGTTTTTTCACTGTTACATGTATTCAATAAGACACCGTACAAATTTGAAAGTGAAATTACCTCCACCCACCCACCCAAAAAACAATAACAAACCTCAATTCAATTACGAAGTAGACATATATATCAATATTAGCTAATATTAGTTTCTTCTCAAGACGTTGACATAGCCTAAAATTTGATGCCATGATTAATTAGGCATTTTGTATTATTTGACCTTGTCCTTATCCTTGCAACATATACTCAATATGGTTACATTATTATAACAAATGACATTACATATTATAATCAAAAAGTCGTATGCAATATAATGGCAAGCGGCAAGCAAAAAGTTAATTCACTGTTATTGAATTGGTCAGTTCTAAAGGCACGAACAATCACTATTTGGTTTTCTAGAGTTTTGATTTCCCAGTGACTCATTAAATTGGGGCACTACATGTTCGACATTAAAACTCGTATTCTCCTGATATGAAGCAGACAAATTTTAAAAATGAACTCTGTCCGTTCTCGAGAATAACAAAACAAAAAAAAAATAATTTAACTCTTTCCATAACCATACCCTTAGTTAAAATTAAATGTTTATTCCATTGTAAATACATGTAGACCTAAATCTGACTCTTTTATATATATAAACAGCCATGATTTATTGTTAAAACCCAGAACTGCAATTAACACCATTTACGCGTTGACAGTGAACAGACAGTTTTACATCTTCAACAATTCAAGATTGGTCAATCTTCTACCCCAAAACACCGTATTTTGTACCAAAAACTACAAACGGCAATTATCAATGTTAACTTGTGCCATTTGTGTTTAAGTGATAGTTAATACCCCAGCCAGACAGGAGTGATTGTGGCGGCCGCTGTCCACCTATAATTTAACAATAGAGACATAACCACGACAGCTACTGAAATCCACTTTCTATACTCCTCCATTCTGACCTATGGAAACATCTGGGACATTTAAAATCATTCATAATCTACAAATATTACGAGTTCATTATATGGGATACCTTGTTTCTGTAAATCTGATATCAGTAATTCAGCACCTTCTCCACTGTATAAATAATCAGCTCCATATTTAGCTATTTTTCTTAACGTTTGCAAATATGTCAATCTATGGATTATCTCCCCTTCTTGTCTAACTTCGCCATTTTCATGACAAAATATCTCACTGAAAAATGTGGGAAATGATTTAAGGTTACCAATATCCTCACTCTGGTGATCAAATGGTCGATTAAAATCATAATATCTGTAACGTTAATTAAACAAGATTTTGAAATTCTGCTTAACCTCGTCTACAAACGAAATATTTGATTAAAATCATCAGGTACACGGTTTCTTGCGGCATTTGAAGCCGCACACTGGCACACCTAAAATTGAAAGACACAGTCGTCTAATGGAGGCAATATGCTTATGCCTAGAGCTCTATGTATAACGCGTCATGCGCACGACTGGCTGGCCGGTTGGTAAGTGCATAACGTCTGATATCGTAGATGGTGAGTTGTCGACCGTTTTATTCGCATGGCAGGTTAATGTGAGGATAATGGTGACAGCGCTGTCCATACGCAAATCGATACAATAGAAATGGCTTTATTCTTAAACCAGTGCATCAAACTTACCATAATTCTGGATATGCATCTTCCAAGGTCTCATTAGATCTTTCAGACAGTCTCAGTTTGACAAATTCCGCACTTTTAACGCCGTCTTTCGTCATGCCCACACCCTTCTCTAACATAGCAATACTAGGGGCAAACAACTCCTTCCATGGTAATTTACCGTATCTTTGATGAGCTTCCCAGTATCCCATTATCTCTCCAGGTATTCCAATGGACAGAGGACCTGTATTTGGTAAAAAGAGAAGGCAAGGGTCTTTAATTAACTAAAGGCTTGTACACGTCTCATCTGCAATTTTGTCCCCAATAATTTCACCAAGGGTTTAAAGAAAACAATGTCTGTTATAAATTGACCAGTCTGGATGGTTTGTTAGTGATGATTGTCGGCCAGTAGAAACGTCGGGACAAACTGTCGAGCTGTATAATATTATATAACTGTAGACCAATGTTTATACATCGGTGACCGCGCACACAGACGCCTGTAACGTGGAAAATGTTTCAAAATTAACATCGAGCGAGCAATGACTACTGTTTGAGTTCTGGTAAATAATAAACGGATTTCTTCCATTATGAACAAACTAGTTCACTTTGGTTATTATAAACTTACCCGTGTGTTTGAAATGAACTCCCGTTAAATAAAATCCATTGCACCACTAAAAATCCCAACGAATAAAACCGGTTCTCTCTTGAAAAATTTGAATATTTACTTGTTATTTCGACAGAGTGGATAATAACATTGCTTTCGTCACATATTGGACGAATCCAACACACTGGAGCGAGGTTGTTTAAATTTGACGCATATTTTGGCAACCACGTGCTATACTCAAAGCAAAGCGCCAACATTACGATCGTTTGAGTTTGGGCGACGAAAATATCAATTGAAGGCAATTACATAGGAGCTTTATATTGAAACCATTGATCGCCCTTCTATCAAATTTTATTCACAATGAAAGAATCACTGATTGCACGGATACTCGTAAAAATAAAGTCATATATAAAATATAAATTTTAATATCCTATCTTCTTTATGTTATAAATAGTTTAACACGGATCAAGAAGCACACCTCCGAGGTGTCTGAGGACTCTGAGTGTATTATTAATTTGATCTCATTCTTTGGATCAAATAATAACCGCTTCAGTGACATTTTTAAGCGTGTTAATGCGGCAGCGTTCAAAGTGGCTAATGGCATTGGGTGGCGGATACAATGCCGATAAGTCCGTAACACCCTGTAAGAAGCGGAACATTAATTGTAAATGGCCTGCATATATGTTAAATAATAATATTATCTTACCATATTATAAAGATGGGTAATATTTAAGGCCCATGAAAAGAATGTAGTTATTTTTGTTCCTCATGCGTGTTAAAAAGAAAATTATCCCATCCGAGCCGCTAATCAAATAATTAAGTCGGTAACAAATTTTAAAAAATACAGGTTGTTATGTGTGCGAACGCTCAAACTCAATGCCGAGTCGAGACGTGCTTTTAACTTCAACCAAAGAATTGACGTAAAAATGCCACATTTCCGATGCTGTCACCCCTGATACAAAGTGATATCTCCCGAGGTGTGACGTAACCAGCTGCCATATTTGATATTTTTCTTAACCGAAAGTTTTTCGGATTTCAATTTTTCAAGAGAGAACTGTTTTTATACGTTGGGACATTTAGTGGTGCAATGGATTTTATTTAACGGGAGTTCATTTTAAACACGCAGGTAAGTTTATGATAACCAAAGTTAACTAGTTTGTTCATAATCGAAGAAATCCGTTTATTATTTACCAGAACTCAAACAGTAAGTATAATCTTAAAAGTCTGTTACGTTGTGTGCGTAAGCGCGATTATTAAATATCTGGTCTGATTCCGATTTTTAACTCAGGGATAAATAACTCGTCTGAAATGAATGCGGGTGGGGGGGCAACGTTCTCCTGTTCTGCTCCGACTGAGCTAATAACAACGAGCATACGCTATACAGTGTGCTATGGGGGGAATTTTGCTTGAAAAACGGGTTGCAACCGGTGGCAATACTCACTAATTTCACAAGACAATCGACCCCCAACCCACCGTTAAAGGATAATCCTTTTAATCCTATAATTCTTGCTGAAAGCAAAAACGTTGGGTTTTAAAACGGCCCATGGTAAGATTCTACATAAACTATAAAGTTTACATTTTGTTTACTCTAAAATTCCCGAAAATGCAGAATATAATCTCTTCATTAATAAATCTCCACAACAACATACTATAAGTTGCACAATGCTGCAGTAGACTTCATTGTCAACCTCAGTATACATGTAATTGATAATTTAATACATCCGGTCAACACTTTTCTTGATGGGTCAAATGGAGAAATCATTGTTTACGGAAATTGCCAAGAGCTCTCGAACGAAGAAATGACAATATAAATACGAATGAAACTGGACCTAAACTTACCCACTGCAGTAATGTTCATTCGAACTTCATGTGTGCCTTTAGCAGGAGATACCGCCTTAGCATTTATTACTACAGTTTTGTTTTCTTTTGGGTCATAAATGATGATAATTGAGCCTGGAAAACAAGTCCCAAAATAATTAAAGTATATATACACCTGTTATGTTTAAGTTGTAGAATATAGTGACTATCAAACGAACTATGAGAGACATCACTACGCATTGGACGCACAGTTTTGGACCAACTGATTGACTGTATGCCCCCATGATTCAAGTATATTAGTAACACATTAGCCTCATTAAATATACAAAGAATTGTTCTAAGAGTAAAATGCCTCTCCATCTTCTTTCTTGATTTGATATTTGTTTATATTTTACAATGTCTATTTTCTGTTTTGCCCACAGGTTTATCTCGAGGATTTTTTACTGTTAGTTAGTCCCGAAATGACCTAGTTTATGTTGAGTGGACGTTAAACCCCATTTCTTCCTCTCTGTTTCATAGCCATTATCAGCATTTGGACATCCAGAGAAAGGATCATGTATTTGTTTAGTAGTATACAATATAATCGAGGGAACGCATTTTATACTTTTCTTGTGTCAAGGTCATTTAACGAATGCTATAAATGCAGTACGGATATGTAGGAGGTCGACAGGAAAATTCCATGTTTCTTACCCGAGTTTTGTGTTGTCTTCTAGTTAAAAAGACGTGCCCCAGACGAACATAATTCAGTGTATATTTATAAAATTTGAAAATTACATAGCTGTGTTGACTTGTCGTTAACTATACTCCCTGCCTTATACTTGTACATAAAAATAAATGTAGCTCGACTATTTGATGTTTTTTACCAAGAGTTAATTCTACTATAGAAAGGGATAAAAAATCAGAAAATAAATATGACAAAACGTATCTTACTGCCTCCTATTCCTGAACTGTGTGGATGAATATTATGGCAACATAATAAAGTGGCTATAGCCGCATCGACGGCAGATCCATGCCGTAGTAATATGTCCCTGTGAAGAGAAAAGAAAGTTGTATTCAATAATTCGTTGGTCCACAGGCCTCGGAGTTTGAAAAAAACTAAAGTTCCCACAGAAAGCCGTCATTTAACTATGCGTAAATCACGTGACGAAAGAACGCCACTGACAAGTTGGGAACAGAGTATTATTCGGTCTTTACCGACTTTGGTCGTGGTACTAACTTATCTACATCAGATGTGTTGGTATCGTCGGGTATTTGTACTAACCTGCCTATTTGAGAACATTCTAGATTGTCAGCGGCTACAGCACCAGTTGTAACTAATCTCCGTTTGATAACTGAGTCGCTGAGTTTTAACATGTATTCTAATTTACTTGATATACCAATAATACCCATGTAATTAGCTGCAATAATCATCACCACTAAGAAAACAAGTATTATAAATCGCTTGGGATAGCGATATTTCTTGAATGTTTTCGCCTTGTATGACCCTTCTTCCGTGTCGCCATTTGCATGACTGAAAACATAGTAAGATATATTACATCGTTTTGTCTTTCCATCTGTCGTTCGTCAACAGCTAGCTTAAACATTGTGGCCATGATACGCACCCTTTTTCGAAAATATTGTGAACACGATTTGAGGCTACAGTTTTTTTTTTAATGCATGTCTTTCAAATATTTGTAAAGCACTGGATAATTAAGAATCAATTTTTAGCATGAATGTCATTAAGCCTACAGTATTTAATGGATTTTCCCATTAGGATGCGAAGTAAAACATTGGGATCGGAGAGCACGAATCCCATTCAATTTGAACACGCTAGGACTTTGCGCCCGTTCACATGATAAGAGGTGAGACATGAACGAATACTGGCAGCATATACGTTTTGTGCACAGTGTGCTGCATTGCTTTTATTACGTTTCACCATCTGCATTCAAAACTGATTTCATAAAAGAATTTCATTATTACCCCCCCCCCCCCACAACAAAACCACACTGAACTAAATGCAATATTATTATTTGATTATGAATTGACCCCTATATACATTGCTTCTAGACGTCAAGACTCAACAAGTTATTATTGATATAAAATATGATAACATACCTATTATTTATTCCATCAATGTGATTTGTCTCACCTAGTCTACGTCTAAACATTCCCGATTCCATTTTTCGTCGAAACTCGGCACACCTAACAAGAACAAGTCGCACACTTTCAAGTCATTTTGTTAAAATTTCCTTGTGCACAAATGCCGCTTTGCAGCACTGGTGGAGGAAGTGACAGAGACCGAAAAACTTGACAATCCCGAAGAAATAGTGAAAATTCTCGAATAATTCTTCAACATAGTACTCACTGGAATTGGGACCCGGAACATTCGGGTGTCCAGTTTCCTAGTCCCATAACAGCCCCCCCACTCCCTTTTAATTAACGGATAAAACACTTACCAGCAGACGACCCACAATTTATATATAGAATTACCTATTAGACGAGTAAGCAAGTACCGCATGTCTTAAACACACTCATGCCTATTTACAGATCATCAACTGAAAATTATTCGATCTCTTAAAGAAAAACGCCAGCAGTCAGGCACAAAATATATGCCTGTCTCCAGTGAGTGAAAATAACCTAATAATTTATTACTGTTAAAAATGGCAGTATTAAAAACTACTGGATAACAGTATGCTCATATCATTTTATTCAATCAAGTATCGCTTGCAACATTTGAGGTAATGAATTCCCGAAGCACGCCGATATCATTCCGTAATCTAATCTTAAATGTATTGTTGTACTAGTAAATAGTGATCGCGTCGACACCATCCTCGACACACAGAGGCGTTTTAAGGTTTATCATGGCGGAGGGCCCTTTCTCGCCGGGGTACGGGTGGTGTTTTGATTGATGATTTTCATGCCAATGCAATGACATACTCCGCGCAGCGTTTCGTTTGATTAGAGGTAATCCTACTACACACTGCTATTATGAGTGGATATTGTTGTTTTAATTTTGATTGGTCAGTAGTCCGTCTACCAACCAATCACTAGCTGTCCTGCAAAAGCTTTACATTTAAAACGAGTGCCAACATTGGACCAAATAATGTTTGCATAACGTTACGTTATGGCTCACGATTTTATTATGCCTAATTAACCCGTGAATAGCAGAATACTGCAGTAAAACTAATTGCGTGACAAACGAAGCTATCAAGTCGAATGAAATGTAAACAATACTGTTTGGAAACGATTTTATTATGCCCAATTAACCCGTGCATAGCAGAATACTGCAGTAAAACTAATTGCGTGACAAACGAAGCTATCAAGTCGAATGAAATGTAAACAATACTGTTTGGAAACGAACATACTTTCACCATTTTTAATACCTTAAATCACTGTCCAAAGTTTTAGGGAAGACCCAGATTAAACAAAGGACTGTCATGTTGTTGTACTTAAGTGATAGCTTTCATTGAACGGAACGAATAGACACACTCCCGCATAAGTTCAATGGTCACGTCAAATAATATTTCGGACATTTCAAGGCAGATCTCAGTTTATTGACTGCTGATATGAGCAAGTTCATTTTATTTTACTTGATATGAATTAAATTATAATAAACCCTACATGAAAAAGCTATTAATTGAAGGCTCTGTTTTAAAACGGTAAAATATTCATGTGTATTCATTTTAATGAATATTTATAAATAATGTATGCTTATCTTTTATATAACGGTAACATCTGTTGGCATGGATAGAATAATATGGACGAGGTTCGATGCATATCGACAAAAAGCTGTATTACTGTACATTTGACGTAGTATCCGCTACAATTGATAAATTCATTGAAGCTTTGCACCAATAAAAATAACCATAAACGAATAATTTTCAACACAATGAGAATGTCATTTGAATTGAAATGAATGCTTTCATCTCAAAGGATGGAGTAAATATTCAATAAACAGTTTCTATTTGTTATAATTCATTTTAAATTTTCTAAGTGACATTTTTTATGTTTTCAAGTGGCCATGATGTTTCCGACGTTAAAAACTCGTGAATAGCAATCGGATTGTTCAAAACCATAGAATCACGCGATATGATTTCACTTTTATTTCAATGTGGGTTAGTTTAATTATATGTTAAGCTATGTATAATATCCTTTGAGGTCAGATTAATTTCCAATTAAGGGAGTTAAACCCCCAGTAATTAGGACCTTCCTCAGTAGTGGCTGAAGGCAAGATGGAAGACATCGCCCTTGGATAATGTTTTTCTGTTGGATCAAGTGTGATAAATCCATACCATGTTTCGTCTTGCTATATATGGGGCGTTGGCATCGAATAACCGCAACTCCCGTTTCCAACCTAAATCGTTGCTTCCTTAAACACACCAGTAATGTGTAGCAATACTCGTTTGATAATTAATGTGACTTATTGTCCCTTCAATAACTACAAGGTGTTTAATAAAATATTTTACAGCTATTATTTCACTTTTGACAATAGTGAACACTTGTGGAATCACAATAAAATGGCGGATAGTTTTACCAGATTTCATCTCTAAACTCAAATTAGAACATTGAAACAAATCGTATTACCTTGTAAACATCAAAGGAATGCTAATCCAATTCCATCATCAGGTGGGGTCCTCCTTCCTTGGCTGTTTCGGCGCTATTCCACAACAACCTCCAGAGGTGCGCCGGCTCAGGTGATCAATCTGAACCTGGAACTGGATGGCCTACACGGCTCCGATGTCTCAGCTGATGTCATTGCTGTTCTTCTGTAACTGAATGCTGTTCTGTATATCTAAATCTGTCCATTATCTACACAATAAATGTTCATTGTTCTAACACTTTGTACTTTTCCACACTTCGTCTCTTTTCCTCCAAATCCACTGTGATGCCACTTCTGCTTCTCTACACACTTCTGTAATCAGTTTCTTCCTCTCTGCTCCTACTACTCCCAAGGTCCTAAGTGCCCGCCACATTGACTGTCCTGCAAAGCCCCTGCATCCGACTTCTATTGCCAAATACCACGTCCTCCATCCCCGCTGTTTGCAATCCTCTACTAGCTGCTGGTATTTTGCCATCTTTCTTTCATAAGCTTCCTCTATTCTGTCTTCCCATGGGACTGTCAGTTCCAGCAAGACCGCCTGCCTAGTTCCCTGTGACCAAATGACTATATCTGGTCTTAGCGATGTTGCTGCTATTTCTGCTGGGAAACTCATGCGTTGATGTATGTCTGCTGTCATCTGCCAGTCTGATGCTGTTCCAAGTATCCCTAAACCTTCTGCCTGGTTGTCTTTCTTTTCTACAGCCCTCACAAAATTTACAAATGTGATGTTCTTCTGCATCTTTCTCTTCTTTCTCCTGGTGGTATCCAACTTTGCTGCTATTGTTTTCAATACACTGTCATGCCTCCATGTATATCTTCCATCTTTCAATGCGACTGGACATGCTGACAACACATGCTGTAGAGATGCTGGTTTGTCTTTGCATAAGGTGCACGTTGGGTCTTCTATCAACCCCCAGGTATAGAGGTTTGATGGGCTTGGTAAAACATCATACACTGATCTTAGTAGAAAACTCAATCTGTATCCCTCCATACTCCAAATCTCGCTCCAGGTCAAAGCCCTGCTTCTCGCTCCTTGCCAATTCAACCAACTACCCTGCTGTTTCATTCCTACTGCCTTAACATTCCTACTCTCTTCTTCCATCTGTCGTATTTCCTGTTGCACCAGTTCCCTCCGTCCCTTCTCATTTGCTGTATCCCACCTTGGTTTTGTTGTCATACCAAATCCCTGTCTACCAACTGCTGTTACACCAACGATGACACTGTGCTTTAGTCTAGTCTCAGCTTCCTTAACTGCTTCCTCTGCTTTCCATTTTCTTCCTGTCCTGATCTTTACTTTGGCTCCTCTCACTTTAGCATCTTTGCTGTCTCTCAACGTCATAACCTGTCTTGTCTTTGTAACTTTATACTCTTCTGTCAATGCCTTCATTGGTAATTGTAGCTTTGTTCCTGTGCTGTACAATCCAATGCTGCTGAAACTTCTTGGCACACCCAACCATCTTCTTAGGCATGCACTGATCTTTCTCTCTAAGGCCTCAACTTTGGACAATGGGAACTCGTAAACTAGTAATGGCCACAATATCCCCATGTTGATATATCCAGGCCTTATATCTTCCTGGGAGCCCACTTTTGTCTATCTTCGTCAGCCATTCTACCAATTGCACTTGAACTTCACCCATGTTTACCATATCTGCTAGTGTTGCATCAAACTTTTTACCTAGGCATTTCACTGGTTTCCCTCCAACTGTTGGTATCTTTTCACCTGCTAACTCAAATGTCTCATCTTGCACTTTGCCTTTCCTCACTATCAAACTTCTAGATTTACTTGGTTTGAACTTCATCCTGGCCCACTTAATCATCCTTTCCAATTCCTCTAAAGTCCATCTTCCCTCTATGACTGTTTTTGCTGTCACTGTCATATCATACATAAAAGCTCTTACTGGTGGTTGCCTGACCCCTGATGACAATAATGGTCCTCTACTTGGTTTTTCTACTGATTTTACAATCAAGTTCATTGCTGCTGCAAACAGGACTACTGATACTGTACACCCCCTTAGTATTCCAACCTCAAGTCTCTGCCAAGCTGTGGTGAAGTCTCCAGCTGTGAACCTCATTTCAATCTTGTCAAAATACTCTCGCAGCATAGTTCTGATAGTTGGTGGAACATGATACCTCTTCAATGTCAGGTCTACTAGTTTGTGAGGTATGGACCCATACGCATTAGCCAGATCTAGCCAAAACACTGCTAAGTCACTTTTCTTCTCCTTTGCTTCTCTTAAAATCTGTGTAATAACGCTAGTGTGTTCGACGCAACCAGATACTTCAGGCATGCCTCCTTTCTGGACTGCGATGTCTATATATTCGTTGCCAAGCAGGTACCTCGTCGTTCTCCTTGCTAAAACTGCCAGGAATATCTTCCCCTCAATGTTCAATAGGGAGATGGTTCTAAACTGTTCAACTTTCCTGGAGTTCTCTTCTTTTGGTATAAAACATCCTTCTGCTTTGTACCATGACTCTGTCATCTTTCTCCTTCTCCAAATTACTTTTAATAGCTTCCACAACCTTCTGATCAGTCTGGGACAGTTCTTATATACCCTATATGAAATACCATTTGGTCCTGGTACTGACCCTGCTCTTGCCTTCCTCACTACGTCCTGCACTTCTTGGAACTTCAGGTCTGACTCATCAAACTGTTCTTTTGGCTCCTCTGGTGTTAACAATTTCTCACATTCTTCCAGGTCTTCTCCTCGTCTCTCATCACTGTGGGTCTTCCTGAGATGTTCTTCCACTTCTTCCCTCGAGTTTTCCAGTTTGCCAGATCCTCTCGCTCCAAATAATCGCTTCATATACTGAAATGGGTTTGCTGTAAATGTTGTTCTCTCCTTTGCCTTTTTCTTTCTATCTCTTCTATGCGTTTCTGCTCTGTTAAGTGTTTTAAGTTTCTCCCTAGTTTCCTTTCTTAACTGCTGTAATGGTAACCTTTCATTCTCATTGGCGACTTTGTACCTCTTCTTTAACCTTCTCAGGTCTCCTCTCAATTCCTTGATCTTCTTCTGTCTCCGGTTACTATGGCATAGTTTTGTTGGTTGTTTCCCTTGTGGTACCACTCCAAATCTGTCCTTTCCTACGCTGTAAATAATGGACGTCATTGCTGTTATCTTTCTGTCTACACTGCCTGCTAATGTTGCCTCTAAGATGTTTTCCAAATCTTCGTCAAGCGCTTTCCAAGCTGCTTTGTCTGCATTCGTTGGCCATTTGATCTTCTCTTTGCGTGGCTCATTCTCTTCTCTACGGGTTGTTGGTTCTATCCCGTCTTCTTTACGGACTGTTGTTTCTATCCCGTCTTCTCTATGGACTGTTGGTTCTATCCTCTCTATCTCTTCTGCCTCGTCAAGTTGTTCTACCTCTGTAGGCTGTTCCTCGTGCTCATCCTCACCCTGGGTCACAGGGAGGCTATCATCACTGTGGTTTGCTTCCTGGATGGTCTCCTCCTCCGTCTGACCAGATCTCTCTGTGCGTTGATTGCCAGAATGGGGTTGCACACATTTCATTCTACTTTGATGGATCTTCAAACCTCTAGAATTCTTACAGACTTTACCACAAAAACATTTGCATCCGTTGTTCTGGTTCGTTGTCCTTGTCGGTTCCATAGTCGTTTCCTGGTCCTGTCCTATGGGCTGTTCATCCTCCCTCGCTCTCGCACAGCCCCGAGGGTGTCTTAGTATATATCGTTCCATAGCGTGTAAAATGGGTTCCCCTTCACAGGAGATGCACTTTGACTTGCCAAGCCTCATGCCCCGGTTACCAGTCTCTCCTGGCTGTCCCCTGTCTCTCCAGGTTGCCACTGTTCTCTTCACAGTCGTCAACCAGACTTTCCTGGTGGTCACTGGGTTTCCAGAAGTTGATTACCTTGTAAACATCAAAGGAATGCTAATCCAATTCCATCATCAGGTGGGGTCCTCCTTCCTTGGCTGTTTCGGCGCTATTCCACAACAACCTCCAGAGGTGCGCCGGCTCAGGTGATCAATCTGAACCTGGAACTGGATGGCCTACACGGCTCCGATGTCTCAGCTGATGTCATTGCTGTTCTTCTGTAACTGAATGCTGTTCTGTATATCTAAATCTGTCCATTATCTACACAATAAATGTTCATTGTTCTAACACTTTGTACTTTTCCACACTTCGTCTCTTTTCCTCCAAATCCACTGTGATGCCACTTCTGCTTCTCTACACACTTCTGTAATCAGTTTCTTCCTCTCTGCTCCTACTACTCCCAAGGTCCTAAGTGCCCGCCACATTGACTGTCCTGCAAAGCCCCTGCATCCGACTTCTATTGCCAAACACCACGTCCTCCATCCCCGCTGTTTGCAATCCTCTACTAGCTGCTGGTATTTTGCCATCTTTCTTTCATAAGCTTCCTCTATTCTGTCTTCCCATGGGACTGTCAGTTCCAGCAAGACCGCCTGCTTAGTTCCCTGTGACCAAATGACTATATCTGGTCTTAGCGATGTTGCTGCTATTTCTGCTGGGAAACTCATGCGTTGATGTATGTCTGCTGTCATCTGCCAGTCTGATGCTGTTCCAAGTATCCCTAAACCTTCTGCCTGGTTGTCTTTCTTTTCTCCAGCCCTCACAAAATTTACAAATGGTATCCAACTTTGCTGCTATTGTTTTCAATACAATGTCATGCCTCCATGTATATCTTCCATCTTTCAATGCGACTGGACATGCTGACAACACATGCTGTAGAGATGCTGGTTTGTCTTTGCATAAGGTGCACGTTGGGTCTTCTATCAACCCCCAGGTATAGAGGTTTGATGGGCTTGGTAAAGAATCATACACTGATCTTAGTAGAAAACTCAATCTGTATCCCTCCATACTCCAAATCTCGCTCCAGGTCAAAGCCCTGCTTCTCGCTCCTTGCCAATTCAACCAACTACCCTGCTGTTTCATTCCTACTGCCTTAACATTCCTACTCTCTTCTTCCATCTGTCGTATTTCCTGTTGCACCAGTTCCCTCCGTCCCTTCTCATTTGCTGTATCCCACCTTGGTTTTGTTGTCATACCAAATCCCTGTCTACCAACTGCTGTTACACCAACGATGACACTGTGCTTTAGTCTAGTCTCAGCTTCCTTAACTGCTTCCTCTGCTTTCCATTTTCTTCCTGTCCTGATCTTTACTTTGGCTCCTCTCACTTTAGCATCTTTGCTGTCTCTCAACGTCATAACCTGTATAATTAAGTTATTGTCCAGCCAAATGGCGGTAGAACAGACACGACCTATTCTGTGTGCAACATTGCGATGTTGTTTCTAGGATTTTGTTATTGGGTTCAACATTACCTGCATCATCCACACTAGTTCGCTTCAAATGGCAGTGACAGCACGAATCGATACATGAGAAGTTTTGAACATTTCACTGTTGCTACATGAGTGAAATTAAAAACAAATACATGTAGGCCTACGTTGTTTTCAATGCCAACAAATCCTTCAAAACAGTCCGATTGCTGGGAAATGAAGATTATTTGTATTTCTTACTAAACAGCATAGTCATAAAGAGTAACAAAATTATATTGCTGCAATGTATAGTTATACGGACATATTGGCTTATTACCTACATATCGAACATTAAAAAATATAAGACATATTGGTTTAAACATTATTTTATTAATAACTTTGCATAATTATATGATACGATAACAAACTTGCCAAGTGTTATGATTACGATTTTGATATAATATAATCAGAACATAAAGTTCGCTCCCATATTCAGCGGCAATGCGTGTAATGACATTACACGAAATGACTAAAATTCCTACCTAACACATAACACGACAATGTTGTCATTGTCTGATGGACACATCTGTCCATTTCAAAGGTTATAACTTAGTGTGATAAAATGCAGTCCATAATTGCTGTTTTTCTACGCCTACATTTTCACATGGACGTATATTGTCGTCGCCCTGTCCGTCTGTCCGTTTGTGGGCTCTCTACATGTCTCAATCCTTAAGCCATGTTGACGAGACTTGAAATATAGCTTTAGCACCAAAAGATCACGGTTGCTTTCGATATTAACATGTATCGCATCGAAACTGTATAGATTATGGCCCCCATTGTACGAAAATCACGTTTTTAGCTAGTGGACTCATGCCAATAATCGCGCAAATCCAAACGTAACTTCCCGGATTATGACCACTGACTGTTTTCGAAAAATCACATTTTCAGCTTGTGGACCTGCTAGAAGTCATAATTTGCATTGAATTTCAAAAACGGTTTAAATATATCACCATTACACATCAACGGTGTCAGCGCTACCCCGATGACACAAGTTGAGCACATGGTCTAGAGGAGTCTAGTGAAACTAGCCAATGACCAGGAGGGAGACAACGTAGCTATACCTGCCCCCCCCCCCCAGTTGATAGGGACGTAGTGATCCACTAAAGATACATTATGGGAGGTTAAATTCAAAACTGACAGTTCTCACTATAATAGTTAACTGGAATTTGCTGAAAAATTCAGCCAAATTGATCCACCCGTAACCGAGTATTTAGCGATGGAATTTGGGGTCTAGTCTCGATCATCATTACTAAAGTAGGTCCGACAAAATAGTCTCAATTATCTATTTTTTTGATTTAATCAACAGCAACAGACCGAGTTCTAACAGATGACATCGAGAGATGATTATGATCTGGATATGTCCATCAATGTCTAATTAATAATCAAGATAACATTTCAGCCCAAAGAAAGACCTGAAATTGGTAGATTTCGCACTTGCATGGTGTATGTTTAATATTCTGGAAATAATCATCCACCGCAATAAGAATGCCGTGCAATATCTGTGTTCAAGCAGGGGTTTGTGTTCTTAAAATTTACTTACTCTTATGTTGACCGCACAAAGACGCTAACACTTCGCCAGGCTGTACATACAGAATCAGTTGTAGAGGACAGGGATATTAATGTGCATGTTTCAAGAGATGTAGTACAAATAGATGCAAATGTTTCAAAAAAAAAAAAAAAAAAAAAAATGCAAAAACAAGTGACCTTAGGGATGTATCAGTCGGACTTATAGAAAAAAACAGATTTGACAGTAAGACTTTCGTGCTGAATTTTTCTGCAATGTGTAAATGCTTTACAGTGAATTTTTGTGGGTTTGACAACACTTCAGTCATTTTGCGTAATCCCCGACCATGATTTTTAGTCATTTCGTGTATTGACTGGAATTTTTAGTCATTACACGTATTGCCTTGGCGCTCACAGGCATTTCACGTAATGACTGATTTGTTTAGTCATTATATGAAACTGACTGTAACATATATAATATAATATAGTGTCATAATTAATGATTGTGAGATACGCATAGCTAGTCTAATCCATGTGAAGTTTAGAGAGAATAGAAAGAGGGTGTGGATCTACAACTGATGTTGTATGTTGTACTAATATATTACTACATATGTATGGCTTTTGATCAAGAAGAGAAATCCATCGACATTTAGATGAGATTATTCGACTGTGAGGTGAGAACGTTCTGAATTGACAGATTTGCAATCAACTGATCTCTTATCCCGTCCTGTCTCGTTTTTTCTGTCCCAATAAGCGATGCGATGTGATTAGAATCGTGTCGTAAGCAAACATATTTCAAGTTCACACCTTTACTATGATTCACCCTTGTTACATAATAACTCACGCTCAATAATTGCATAAAATCAGTCCATATAGCAGTAGTAGCAATTCAGTTATAGTATATTGCATTGGTGTTTTAACGTCCGCTTCTACAGAAGTGATGTCGCAGACAAGTATTAATACGAAAATGTTTTCTATAAAATATCTGGTAAAACAAGTTGTTTAACTAGACACGCCTTTCCTTGTTTTCTTTCATCAGAATGAGCAATTATCTTTCCTGTTGTTGGGTCTTTATATATGGCTTGGACGGCAGATATTAGATTTGGTCTTTGTTTTATTTTATGACCATAGTCATCTCTTAGTTGCTGTAGAATGTGCTGAAATGTAAGAGTTAATATTCTCATTTGGAAGCGAATTTTGTGTCCGATTTCGTTCATTTTAACAAATATGGCCAAACTCGCCAATACATTGAATCAAATAAAGCAGAATTTTGATGTTAATATTTCAGTATATTCATTTTCCACAAATTCAGTATTTTCGATATGCCTCCTTATAACACAAAGCAATTTTCTAAATATTATGTCATAATACTTGATAATGGCTCTTACCTGCGGGAAATCTGCTTCGTACATAAGATGTGGCCTTACCATGTCATAAAAATATCTTTTGGCTCGAATTGCTTCTGTTAATGTTTTATTTAAAGTAAATAGTTCCATAAGCACCTGCAAATGTAATAATTAAAATGTTTGGGGTTGACATATTTAATGTACATTGTAAATATAGCAATTAAAGATGCATTGTGTAAGATTAAGACACAGTTCGTGCTATCATAATTAAATAGTGATTGAAGTTTTGGTAAGAGTAAGTAGTCTCGATTTTCAATGCTACCATTGTTACGACAACAAACATTATTAAATAGTGATTGTGTTTCAATCCACAATCAGGGTTGATTATGGGCTTGTCATGAGAACAAATGTACGAGCGTATAATAAATAATTTATATAACATTTGAAGCCTTTTTTTGAAAATACCGTAACCTGTGTCTGTCTTTAGTTGTGATAGAAATAGAACGTGTAATTTAACGGAAATGACAAATAAAGACAATATAGATAGGAACTAATGTAACTTGTACAATACATATACATGTACTTATATATATTTGTTGTCGCAATTCTTAATACATTCGAGTGGCTATGTTTATATCAACCCAGCTAACTTGTGTCTGAGGTGTTAGTGGCCCAAATATTAAGACACCTGTGATAGATCCACCAGGCCGTATTTTTATAACTAAATAAAATATAACGAAAATAATTAATACTAGTTACCATGGCAAGCGTTGACGCAATTCTATCCCCTCCGGAACATCCTATTACCAGATTAATGTCGCCATTTCTAAAAAGAATAGAGGGTGCTGATCCGGCCGATGGTATCTTTCCTGGTTCCATTAGATTATACTGCCAAAATACAGGATAAAAAAAATATTAATATCAATGTATTTTTTTTTATGCAAGGTTTTGCTAATATTATAACCACTACCTACTTTTTAACAGTCATTTTGTTTTATCATACACGGTTTTATTGTCGATGGATTAAATCTAACTATATTTAGAATATTCTAGTAAATAAATCTTGTCCAAGACTACAGTATTCTATTAATCATATCCCATCTCCTCCCATACAATGAATAAATATAATTAACCTGTCCGTCTACAAAGAATGAAAACATTGCGTTGTTTAATATTATTCCAGTTCTATTAGAATAAATTAAAGATCCATAACTGGAAAAAATTAAAAAAACAAAAAGCCAATTAGAATTTTATAGTAAGGATAAATTGCTGCGGAGGCACAATGCACGAACATCGACTTATTATGAATATATATTCATAGTTTAGTTCGTACAACCTATTCAACTAAGTACTTATGGTTTCAAGGGATCGACCAAGCAGCTGGGTGGGAAGGGATTGAAGCTTTACGTTCGCTTGGACCTAATGTCACATCGCAGACAAGTGTTTCTAAGACACTTGCCAGAGAAGCACTGGAAGAAGACCAAGCAGATTACCAATTAAATAAGAACAGTTGGCAGTGCCGAGAGACGCTTAATTTGAGCTCTTTCAAGTTTGATCAAAATCTACCAACTGTTGATACAGTAATTGTATACAACCTGGACAGACAGTACAGATCCATATTCACTTGGTATCTGACAAATTAAAGTAACGCGATTTCGTAATAAAGAGTACGTTACACGACCAGTTTGTAAAGTAAAACAGAATTACAAGAGACACAAAATTAATAAAATATTAATTTAAGTATTAATAAAAGAAGACATATAGTTAGTGTAGTATTTCAGTACAGGAGACACAACCTGTCAGAAAACTTACTAATGATTTATGCTACTGGTTATCGACACTGCATCACCATCAGGGCCCAGAACTGATACATGTGTTGTTCCTTCATCTCTCCCGTGACCAAAGCTGTCGCTCACAATTTTCTTATAAAGTTCATCTTTTTGTGTCTTGGCAGGATCAATAAAATTTCTTACACGTTGCGCGAATTCTTCACTGTATAAGTTTTTCAATTTCTGGAATACAGATTTTTACAATAAATGGTTATGCGTGTGGTTAGTCCGACGTTGAAAAGAAATTAAAACAAACCTTCATCATATAAGTGATAACCGCATGATGCCAAGTTATACTTGTGGAAAATCATCGACCATGTAAACATTAACAAATGTTCTCCCCAACGGCACTACATGGCATCCCCGGAGGTTTCCAGAGCCACGGGAAAGCTCTGTGGATGCGTCTTGAAATATTTTCTCTGAGGCGTCCCCGAAGCATCGGAGATGTCTCGCCGAAGTATCAGGGGACTTCCGAGGATATTTAAATCGGGGATACCTCAGGGAAAAATATTTCCAGTGTAGAGGGGATAAACTAATTGTCAATGGGAACCGTAGATTTTGTGTGGCAATGACAATGATTATGTGTGACAATGGCAACATTCTATCGCGAGTCCCTGTTATGGTATATGGATACTTTTCTTTTAGATTAGTGTTTTTAAACATGTATCCGCTTATGATTGATGGACCGTTTTGGCACAATAAATTTAATTGCAGTCCATAGAACTCGTGGATATTCTATAGCTATTGTGTTAGATGATAGCCAAAGAGATCTAGCGCTAGGAAAAGCTTACTATATCTAAGTCTTTAGTAAATCTTGGATCTCCTCCTGCAAGATACATAGCACTGGAAAATTTAAATATCTCTGTCAGTAAATGGTAGGTCTTTACTTCGTTTTCAGCATTAAAACTTTCATGTGTGATGTTATAACCTTTAAAAAATAAAAGAAAAATTCGCATTATGATTCAAAAGTGTGACATGTATACTTGAAATAAAGCTGAACCACAATGGTGTTTAATGTCCTTCTGTTCTGCTCCATGTCATATTCCTGAAGCAATGGTCTGAGAAATCCCTCTCTTGGCCATTGCTGGATTGGCTTCGGGTTCCTGAGCTCTTGGTGGAGTGGTTCTATTCCTCTCGTTCAATCAAATCTGTCCCAAGTACAGCAACATGGCAGACCTTTGTTTAATCTGGAGTCTTCCCTAAAACTTTGGACAGTGATTTATGGTATTAAAAACGGTAAAAAAACACTTTCGTCTCCAAACTTTACATTGTATCCATGTTGATAGCCTCGTTTGCCACGCAATTAGTTTTTCTACAATATTCTGCTATGCATGTGGGCTATAATATGGTTCCATGTGGGCCAATTAAGATAGGCATACGCCAGTCAGTGGTATAAGACATATTCTTTTCGAATTTTTCAAGCACGCCAATGTGTGTACGGTGCATTGTTTTTTCACATCAGAACGACTAGATAGTGTACCCTGCCGAACCCCGCACAACTAGTAAGGGGAAACCACCTTTGAAAGTACCAAACAAATAAATACAAAGAACGCAATAGGAATTGGCTTCAAAATACGAACATGTTAGAATAATAATATTCTTTCGGCCATCTTTGATTTTAAGGCGTTGGGAGACTGGTATTCAGTGTTTCAGTATCTTTTGTCGTTTTCATTATGGAAGGTAGTGATACGATAATAATGACTACCGTTGAGTGTTTAAAGTATGACAAGATATTAATGACTACCGTGTAGTGTTTTCAGTATAAAAGCTAGTGATAAGATAAAAATTACCACCTTTTAAAGTTTTCAATATGAAAGCAAGTAAAATGCCACCACTGTGATCTGCTGTGGTATGCAGAACAATGCCATCAGCAATCTGTTGTTTCAAAGGATCCATAATTAATGGTTGATAATTCTTTAAATCATCAAGGGTCAATATAGAACCTGCAACAATAAATGATTTATTCTGTTCTAAAAAAAAAACACGTTTGCCTGGCCTCGAAAAATACGTGTATCAACAACTTTGTCGTCCGAGTCAATTTGGAAAATGACACGTGGTTCCCTTATATTTTAATAATTTGCAAACGTAATGCTCCCCCACAGTGATAAGTCTACTCCTCCAGTCATGAAACCAACACCAAATTCTATTTTCTAAAAGCGAACGATGACAGCCACCCAGTCAACGTTTTGAAACTTTTCACCCCTCTCAATATACAGTGCATTATATGAAAACACCTTGTTCTGTAAACTGATCAGAAAGAGAGAGAGAGAGAGAAATGGGGTTTTAACGTCCACTCAACACAAACTAGGTCATTTCGGGACTAACATATGGTTTAACTTTATTTCTATAACTCGCTTGCGCGTAGGAGTCTTTAGCAGTGGGAGGAAACCGGAGTGCCCGGAGGAAACCCACGAGGTTGAGAAGGCGCCCCTATCTCCATGCCACATACGCTCACACCAGGGCTTGAAACCACAGCCGCAAGCCAGAGGTGACCGGCCAGCTAGAGGTCGAAGCGCGGCACTCTAGACCACTAGGCCATCCCAACCCCCCAACTGATCAGAAAGTCAATCCCCTCACTACTATATAAATACATGTAATCACCCGTCATACGAGTGCATTATATGGGAATACCTTGTTTCTGTAAATCTGCCACCAGTAATTCAGCCCCTTCACCACTGTATAAATAATCAGCTCCATATTTAGCTATTTTTCTTAACGTTTGTAAATATGCCAATCGATGGATTATCTCCCCTGCTTGTTTAACTTCGCCATTTTCATAGCAGAATATCTTACTGAAAAAAAGGGTAACATTATTTGCATTTAGACGCTCATGGGTCGTTACATTGTTTGCATTTGGTCACTCAGGGGCCGTTACCCACGAATGTAGGGCCAAAGTTATTTTTAGTCTTTCTCTCCCCTTCCCTCTTTTGCATGACGATTTTTGTTTTGTTGACGTTTTGGTGTAGAATCGAATAAAAGGGTTTGAAAATACATTTTCTGCCAGGTTTTGTTGAATATTCCTGATTTTGAGGCGGAAGGATACAAGAGTTGTGAGGTTGGCTACGTTGAAAAGGAGGGTCGAAAATTGCTTGTTTAGTTGTCTCTACTTCCACCTTGTGTATCTCAAGTTTTTCATGGTGAACCTCAAACATGTTTTTGGGCCAGAGTTTGCCACATGTTGCTCCATCTGTGGCAGAACGCGTTCTACCCAACGCATATTTGTGAAAAAGTTACAACCGGTCTAAGACACGAGAATTAACATTAAAGTCAATGGGGAAATAATTAGTGATCTGTGGCCATTTGGGGTCCCGCCTAAGTTTGGTGGTTTCGATACCATTGTAAGATGATGAAAATTAGCAGTCCACCCATTATACAAACACGAACGGCTTTCTCATGGGTGTCAAACTATATAATTGCATAGGATTCCTTATTCTATTGTATGGAACGTACCTCAAATCTGGAATAAACCTTTTAAGGTCCCATTAAATCTTGTAGGATCGCTATAATATACATGTTGTCATTTTGTAAATTTAGTCCAGTTGGTTCAAAAAGTAGGACGCTATACCCAATTTCATTCCCATTGCATATAACCATTATAAGATAAGTAATTTATTCGTTCTAGGTTATCTTATAATTTATCAGGAAAATGACACATGGCTGTGTGAACCAGTAATAATATGTAAGTTTAAAATGTACCCGTCTTCCAGGAACACTGAATAGATTCCATTGTCACTCGCATCTCAAGTCGCGTTACAATAAAGCTTCATGCGAGATTCCATTATCACTCTAAAGCCCCATGTGAAATGAGCGTGGGCTGCGTGGCACAGTCGTTCGTTTTATTCTCGTCTTTCTTTACTGCGGACCAAACTACGCATACTGGTTGGCATTACAGACAGGCCAGCGAATTATCGATGGTTTCCTTCCATAATATGCTCAGTATTCGGTTTAACGAATAAAACTACGGATATTGCCATCCATTTGTTTCACCGGATGCTGATGATGGCAATTAAGGCATTGCATAGGATTCCTTATTCTATTGTATGGAACGTACCTCAAATCTGGAAATAAACCTTTTAAGGTCCCATTAAATCTTGTAGATAGTTTATCCTGTATGAACTCGGTACTTTTAACGCCATCTTTCGTCATACTCACACCCTTCTCTAACATAGCAATACCAGGGGCAAACAACTCCTTCCATGGTAATTTACCGTATCTTTGATGAGCTTCCCAATATCCCCTTATCTCTCCAGGTATTCCAATGGACAGAGGACCTGTATTTGGTAAAAAGAGAAGGCAAGGGTCTTTAATTAACCAAAGGTCTGTACACGTCCCATCTGTGATGATGTCCCAAATATTTCCACCAAGGGTTTATAAAGAAAACAATGTCTATTATAAATTGATCAGTCTGGATGGTTTGTTTGTGATGATTGCCAGCAAGTAGAAACGTCGTGACAAACTGTCGAGCTGTATATATTACTGCAGACCAATGTCTATACATCGGTGCGCACAGAATAAGTAACGTTTTAAGAATATAAATGCCTTCAAATTTAAATTGTTTGAATCGTTGTAGTCGACTCCATAACATATGAGATACTTCATTACCTTATGATATAATCCTATTCTAGACACTTTAAAAAGCGTGAGTGCAAAACATAAGTTATGTTTGGGTTAATCATTGCGCGTTTCTGCTATTATTAAATATACGGGGCTCACTGAAACTGCCGAGATCTGTCGGAAAAAGAACTATTACCCAATTAAATCACATGCAAATCATTTTGATAAACTTAAAGTCTGTATTTTATTAACGTACCTACTGGAGGAATTTTCAGTCGGACCTGATGGGTGCCTTTAGATGGAGATATTGCCTTAGCATTTATTATTATCGTTTTGTTTTCTTTTGGATCATAAATGGTGATCATAGAACCTAGAAAATAAAAAAAAATCCCATTAACTGTCGAATACATTCGTATTTAGTCGTTATCAAACAAAGTAGGATGACCATCGCCAATTTTCGGGACCACAGTCTGTACAAATGGACTGGGCCCAATCAAACCGGAAGTCACTCCGCATATATTATAACAAAACAAAAAAAAAGATTAATATATTATGCACTGTTCAATTCCGATTTACAATGTGGAAACGATCCAGTTTCATTCAATGGCGCTCTAATATTTTATGCTTTACGTTCCTCGCCCACAAAAAATTGTGGGTGGTGATAGAACCGAAGATATATTTGAAAAAAAATATTTTACTTCCTCCTATTCCAGAACTATGTGGATTGATATTATGGCAACACAGTAAAGTGGCTATAGCCGCATCTACAGCAGATCCATGACGTAGTAATATGTCCCTGTAAAGAGAATGTTGGATTAAAAAAGTGTGTTTCGTTGTGGTGGTGGTGGGGGGAGGTACATTGATCCAACACTATTCAGGTCATAATTTCGGGAATGACGTGATGAATTTTTATCTCAACAGTTCGGTTGCCAACAGGATCTTTCTAGATAGGAGGAAACCGAATCGCACTGATGACATGAATAGATAATAGACCTTGTGGCACACAGCGGAGACGTTAAAATTAATGTGTATGTATTGTAAAATTGGTCATTGGAGTTACGTATAAAAAGTGGGCGCGAAAATGCATTGCCATTAAGTAGCGATACAACGTATGTCGGGAAGAATACGTAAAACAAGCTTTGCCGACCAGCGTGGTGATTATAAAATGAAAATATATTTCAGATGCGTTTGTCATGTATTTGTACTAACCTGCCTATTTGAGAACATTCCAGGTTGTCAGCGGCTACAGCACCAGTTGTAACTAATCTCCTTTTGATAACCGAGTCGCTCAGTTTTAACATGTATTCTAATTTACTTGATATACCAATAATACCCATGTAATTAGCTACAATAATCATCACCACTAAGAAAACAACTACGAAACATCCCTTCGGACATCGAAATTTCTTGAATGTTTTCGCCTTGTGAGACCCTTCTTCCGTGTCACCATTTATATCATGACTGGAAATGATTAGAAGAAATGGTCCGTTTTTTAATATATAGTATTCGGTTGATTCAAAGTAGATCAGTCATCGGATTTTCGATAATTAGGTCAGTCTTAGCTATGATCTTCTTGAAACGGAGTGTGCCCCTACCCGCAACCAAAAACGGGTGGTTTGGAGAGTAAGCATGGACAATATTTCGATAATTAGGTCTACGCTACATTCTTTTTGAAACGGAAAATACCCTTTTTAAAAGGTGCACCCTCAAGTTATATGCATATTCTGTTGTGTCTTATATAGAGTTACTGGCATAACTTACTTCAGAGCTATTAGGGAGCTGGATTCTGTGTTTTATGTGAAAACAATACACTCTTACTGAAAATACTGAACTGAATATTAACAACATACCTGCAATTTATTCTGTCCACTCGATTTGTCTCACCGCGTCTGCGCGTAAACATTCCAGGCCCCATTCGTCGACTAAACTCGGCACACCTAACAAGAACAACATGCAACAGTTTAGTTCGCTTGTATAATATTTCTACGGGGCATAGATACATTCAAGACATGAAGATGAAGTGATAGAGACAGAAAATCAAGACTATTATTTGTTGCAATGAACGATAATCATAGTTTTGGACCACATCTAATTAAACGTACGCTGAACTGAAAAATGAAATGAACTAAACTATACAAGTTTAAGATTGATTCACTAAAATATATCCCACCTCTTTAACTTTGACAAACTATTACAGTTTAATATAAAACACTTACCCACAACCGATCCACAATTTATATATAGAGATACCTATCAGACGAGTAAGCAACTTCCACATGTCTATAATACACACATGCCTATTTAATTTACAGATCATTTGCCCGTCTGGATGATATGGTGAGTGTAATATTATTCGTTCTCCCAGGATACCCTTGATCAACGGAATCACTGTTATTCTACGTTGAGACAACGTTTTACATGATATATTATTATATTGTTGGTTTTGCTGCACTTCCGCCTTGGAATTTGTTAATGAGCAGCTTTCTTTTATAACGAACAGCGACAATTCTTTAAATCCATAGACGGAGACGATCATTCAATTATTAGGCACAAAAAATAGTAAGAGAATAACTAGGTCGCCCTACCTGTCGACAGTAAGTGATTTTAATCTAATAACTTTCTGCCGTTGAAATGACATTAAAAACTATTTAATAATAATATTCACTTATCATTAAACCAGTAATTAATCTACCAAAGCGTGGCAATATAATTTCCGATATGTGTTTATCATCGCTGCTATCATTGAGTCAACCGAAGTGGTTTCGATTCCCGGTTGTACGTGACAATTAGAAGGTCGCCTGTCCAACCTCGTGGGGTTTCTCCGGGTTATCCACTACGTCCCCCACTGCTAAATACCCCTACGCGTATTTATTGAAATGAATTAAACCATATGCCGGTCTCGAGTGGATGTTTAACTCGACTCCTCTCTCTATGCCGGTGAACTCGATGTTATAAGCAAGAACCCAGTTAAATTCTCCGGCTTCCTATAGTTACAGGCTCATTACAACCGAGCTAAATTCTTAAAGGATGTCGGGGAGCTTATTAATGGCATCGGATTACAGCGTCATCTCTGGGAGTGTTGACATACAGATGGTGCAGGTTTGTAATTAGACCATACTATTGGCATAATCTGAGTTCTCTATATTATAAATGGATAAATGAGCCCCCTCTCTCTCTCCCTCTCTCTCTCGTAAAAGAGTTACCAAACTGCGTATACAGTGAGTTATCTTACGATAGAATATACATGTTTGCTGTTGTTTAAAGATACCTTATGGGAGATTAGATAACGAGTTGGTAGTTCTCACTATAATTGTTACAAACTACATAATGGAAAGGCTATTTGGTGGAAATTTCAGTCTAATTGATCTACTATGAACCCAGAACTAAGCGGATGAAAGTTCCGCTTAGCCCCGATCATCAATACTGAAATCGGTAAGACAAAACTAATAGTCTCGATTATACATTTTATCATTTATCACGAAGGAATGTTTTGAGTGTTAATCGGACTACAATCCATAAAATATCACAGGCTGGCCTTGACATCTAGAGTTGATTATGGTCTGGATAAGATAATTAATGTCTAATTGATAGTTTTTATAACATTTCAGGCCTAAAGAAAGACCTACAATACGCAGATTTAGCTCTTGCATAATGTATGTTTAAATGGTGACCGTTATACAACCAGCCTTTATTTTTTGTATCCTTCAAAACTGTTTTTCGTTGGAATACAACATAATATACTGTACAACGGCTCTAAGGGTGTTATGTTTGTTTTATTATTATTTTGCGAATTTGAATAATATAACTCGTTTTCATGCTTAAATATAATTTCAGATTCAACAGTATGTGACTCCTCCGTGTAATGCGGGTTCTTCTGATTCAACATAGAGATCATTCAAAAATGATAAATAAATAGGTCAGATCTTTCTCCGTTTAAAATAAACCCAGCCGCAAAACTTTATTGTTTGCTACTTTATGCGCAACCGGTACTTAACACACACACATTAAATGGAAAAACATCCACGTAAAATTCTGAACTCTAAGGGAGAATCCGGTTTCCCAAAACTTGATTACTATTAAGAATGAAACGTTACATGCTTTTATACACACATTCCATATAAGGGCGGTAAATTTCATTGCTATGATTAAACTGTGTGTGTGGATGGGGTGGGTGGGGTTTGTGGAGGGACTACTCAGCAAATTACAACCGCCAAGGATTCCCGAACGTCCACGTCATTGTGTACAAGGTTGGATCTCATTTTTTTTATTATTGATATGAGCAAGTTCATTTTATTTCATTTGATATGAATTAAATTATGATAACTCACAAACGCTATAAAAACAGAACCATCGATTATAAAATATTCGTGTAGATTATAATTGATTTTGATGAATATTATCACCTTATCTTTTAATGTATATAGCGGTATGGTACCATATGTCGATATTGGTAGAATAATGTGTACTATATAATATATACAACCAGATGTAAACTGTAAAACAAGAACTGAGCAATGATTTAATCAAGCGGTTGGAATAAAAGATGCAACCACATTTCGCAAGAGGTGGACAGAGAACAACTATAAAAGGCAATTTTTCATACCACCAGAGGCCATCAACCATATTCAAGGTTATACCCTCCGACATGTGTCAATATCGAATGGAGCCGATATGTTTTAAGTTCCATTAAAATAGAATAAAAAATGAGACCTCTACGGAATCCACAAACTAAAACATGATTTTTTCGTAAACCCAACGATCATAATCCATGATGTTACGGACCAATACATGCCAAACGCGAAAGTAACCGAGATTTTAAGTTTCATCAAAATCATTCTTATTGACTTTTGATGAATACCTAGTGCAAAACAGCATTAAAGTAAGACATACTGTTAAAAATACATTGCAATTGCAGCCCACTACAAAGTTACATAATCATTATAAACTTTTAATTCTATTTACCCACGTCACCCTCTTATATCCTCGTCTATCAAGAAACCGGTAAAAAAACACATTACATACTGTCAGTGCTGCGTAAAAACTCATTTTATTGATAACTAACTGTATGTTTGTTTTATTAACAAGTTCATTACCCCCCCCCCTCCACTATCACAATCATTCCATGACTTCCAAGATTAAAATTTTTCACATTGATAACTGGAGAACCATATTTTAGTCTCAAAGGATAATCCCCTTTAAATCCCGAATCTTTAAACCACTATGTAAATCATGGGTTTCGTGGATTCTCCAATTTTGTTTCCACAGTTTAGTCCACATCCCACCAGCTTCATTTGGCTGAAAGGAAAGCCACAAAGTGGATCACGTCCATTTTATGATTTAATATAATAACAGTTTTCACAATTAAGCATACTAAAGGCGCAGTAAAACTGATATCTAATTTGGGAGATAGAACCATAATATTGCCTTCTAACCGGAAATATACGCGCCTGAAATTTCATGACTGATTAATAAAACAGTATAGCTTAAAATCAGTTTAATTTAAATAAAAGGTGTCTAGCACCACTGTACTCTATGCGCGACATGCGTTTCGGGTATATGTTTCATCAATGTCATGTAATACCAAATATCGCTCTCAGAAACTTTCTGGGTTCTTTTGCAATTTGTTTGCAAGGTAAGACTTTATCACTCCCAGCTTTAGTGCAATAATATTAATTTGTCTAATATATAAACGGCACAAATTTAACATACAAACACATGTTATTCCACAGGTAGACATACAGTCGAGCGAAGGAGCCCAATGAAGGGGACGCAGTTAGTTTTGAGTTTGTCCGACTGCTATGGGTATTTAAGCCCCATTTACAACGACAAGAATGATGTTGCTCTGATGCTCAACCAGTATCAAAGATATACCATGTCTGAGATTTGTTAAATATTGCCTCTAGCATGTTCCAGACATCTCAACATTTATCGTCTTTTTCTTCCATTTATAAATGCATACATTCCTACAAAATGTTTTGTTTAGCCAAGAGAAACCAGGCTTAAAGTGTATGAATTTTCTACACCAAGTCTATTGCGTCCAGATATTTAAGCGTGTTAACAATACATTCTTGTTAGAGCAACTAGTCATTTCAGGATTAACATATCGTAAAATTCATATTCATTTGACGATCAACCTCCTATTTACAATACTATGGTTTATCCCAACTACATTGTAAACTTGGTTCAGAGACTCAGTCTGAACTGCATGGTTGAAAATACGCCTTAAGTACAAAACTTACAAATGGCTGATCAGTAATAACTGACCCCAATATGCATACGACACAATAAAATAAAACGAAAGTTCGTTACTATAAAGTTCATTTTATTAACCAATCAAAGTTGAATGAGACGGTTTTGAACCTGAAAGAAGAAAGAACATTAAAGATACATTATGGGGAAAAAGAACTAAAAAAGGACATACATCACCAAACTTAATTTAAGTCCAGAAGGATTGAAAACAGGGGAATGTACGGGCTATTTCTATTTTCATAAAATCCCGAAACACAACCACATATATTATATGTTAGCAATTTACAAGCGATTTAGTATATCGATACACATTATTACAATTAAAGTCAATGAGAAAATCAAATACTAAGGTCACGAAAGCGACAAGGTCAAGGTCCACCCATTGATTAAAATACAGATCCATATTTCGTTTCGTTTTTTATACCTTCGATGGCCTACACTACATTGTTATTGTTCACTTACATGTACAAAACAATAATTCACAATAAAGTAGTGATCGTGGAGATGTACAGTTATGTAGGATATTCAGCGCAAAATGTTAAAATTTTCCTAAATTATTTAACAATATGCAATTTTACATTATTCAGCAGTTCAATAAATTTAAACATTGATGTTTTTCCCAATAGTATGTCTATATACTTTTCTCTTAAAGTTGATTGGAATTTACAGACTGAGACGATATTCATCTTCTATTTCCAGAGGTCATACAAGAAGCTTTTGGCCTTAAGACGCCAGACATTTGAATAATCAATCAGTATTGATGTTACTAGTGGATTACCCACAGTCCCGTGCAAACACGCTTAAAGCTCGCCGTAACAGACCATTTCATTGGCTAATCACTCACATCATTCAGAAAACGTCAATGATAACAACTCTTCCAGATCCCAGTGTAGGAAAGGCAAATAAGACGAATTTTTGAACTATCGAAACGAAATAGGATCTGTGTTTTAATCATATTGTATTTCCAATCGAAACTCATCCCAGTAATTTATTTCATCTCTCTGGCCATCTGTAAACGTTGCTACAACGTATGAAACCCCCCCTGTTCTTGCTTAAATAGGTAAATCATAGATAATGAAAATGGAATACTTATGTTGAATATTTCAGTCAAATTAGCCTATCCCGAGCAGAGTCTCGATTATCACTTTTAAATTAAAATCATGTGAAATTTGAGAAGAGTTCGAGAAATTAATCTGTACAAAATCCCGCAATGTCAAGAATCACTTCGCTTGGGTTACCGTTGACATTGAGATCTTGTCGTGTCTTGCGTGAGGGGCAGACACGATTCAACCAAAGGGACTCGTTGCCTATTCATCTGTGATTAAACGTCGCAAAAGTAGGTCGGCAGAAGATAATTCAAGAATGGATACCCCTCCCCGACCTCATTCATTTACATGACACCCAAGTCTGCAGAAAATATAATTTGAGAATGGGTTGAAGCAAACATTTGATAGATAAATTAGTTTCAATGTGTTTTTAGTCCAGATATGTCACCAAATCACACATTGTGTAATATAAGTGGGAATTCATCTTTAATAGATTATTTATGCAATCGGATATTAAAATGTATGAGCACGTTCCTTACCAACTCCGTCGACTCTCAAATTTTGTCCATGACTTCCCAGTGTAAAAGTCTTCTCGTGAATAACAGTGGTACCATGTTTTATTTTCAAAGAATAAACCCCCTTAAATCCGCGAACTTTCAAACCATTATACAAAGTGTGAGTTTCATGGGTTCTCCAATCATGTTTCCATAGTTTGGTCCACATTTTACCAGCTTCATTTGGCTGAAAGAAAA
Source organism: Patella caerulea (assembly GCA_036850965.1). Taxonomy (NCBI): domain Eukaryota; kingdom Metazoa; phylum Mollusca; class Gastropoda; family Patellidae; genus Patella; species Patella caerulea. Next base: position 37,250,851 of record JAZGQO010000001.1, on the reverse strand, counting down.
TTTGTATTGCACGAATTCATATACTGTTTTACAGTATTTACGATTTTGTTCTACAGTTTGGGTAAACCATCATTGTTCTATTCCCGTTTTCATTGTCATTTGAAGTGTTAAAACATTATTCGACTTCCACTTTCTATTATTGTATTTTTGTTTACGCCGAATCCTGGACTTACTGTTAAGTTGGTACCTTCAGCAAGGACACCTTTTGGTTTATTCATATGAGGACTGAATCCCCAAAGTAAAATGCCGTGAATTGCTGGGTGAGAAAAATACATCCTTAATGTATCGGCCATATCCATTGCTTTTTTGTGGTTGTCGGTGTTTTCCCATCGTAGTTCAGTGACCCAGAGTGGTAATCCAACTCGAGCCAACAGATCAACTCTTGCCTAAAATAAATATAAAACTGTACACGTATCATTTGGAACTACAATTACTTTTACATCATATTTTCTCAAATCTGTTTTTAAACATCTCTAAACAGATATTGTCCTTTCAATGAACCCACTACCACGTTTACTGCTGCTGATAAGGATTAACTATAATTATTGTATTTTGATCGTGCACAAACATTGGAGGGGAAATATTTAGTATTGGTCAGCAAGTAAGATAGCTATTCCTCATCATGATATCTGACGTAATTAGTGAACCGACGGGAGTCCTAAAATACAAACCTGCATTATCTGTATATCAACACTGCTTCCGAGATGACTCTGTAATCCCATGCCATTTATAGGTACCCCAGCATCCTTTAAGAATTTAGCTCGGTTATAATAGGCCTGATATAAAACAAAAAGTAAAGGTTACCACGTGTTCCTTAAGCAACGTCCGCGTGTTTTACAAACATCTAAGATGTATGTAGTTAAGGCGAGATCAAGCCTTCTATTGAAAATGAGGTTACCATGACTGTAAGAGGAAAATGTTGATTACATCTAATACAACATTTTGTTTCAAAGCGATGATGCGAAAGCATCCTTTTAACTCTGTACAAGATGACTGGCCTTAATGTCCACATCCAGTATATTTTTACGCGTGATTTCACCTCATATGAATCCCCTACCAATACACGGGCGGCGAATGATTAACAGTGTGACTGACATAATAATAGTATTTTAATCGAGTGGAAGTTATGAAATATAAGTCAACACTGAACCTTATTGCATGCCATTTTAAAACATAAACGTTTCTATATGTTATAGTTTTGATAGACAATTTGAGTACTACTTGGCACTTTTCATGCAAGAGAAAATAATGAAATAAACTCTGGTACGATATCGGAAAACATATGCATTTCTTAGCCCAATATGTTATGATATAAGAAATATATTACTAACTATTGTAGAATGTGCCGTATTTATTACACCCCATTCGTTGAGAAATAGTTTTACACTTGGGTCTAGTTTATGAACTTCGTTGAACATCCAAGCCGTGATGTTAGGATCATGAAGCTTATCGGCGAAATAATCATCATGAATCACTTCATTATAGACATCCCAGTGTTCAACTCTGTATTACATGCAATATTAAAGAATATTATTAAAAAAATATGAATAGTTTCTACTTTGAGAAATCACGGGGATTCATTTATATTATTGTATACAAAATTAAAATATCATTTGGATTAATAATTTGACTTTGTCTGAAATTCGTTCCAGAGAAGAAAGAAACCCTACGATATGTAATAAAGTAGATTTTGTTCCTATACTGATGCCATTGCTAAACATGATGTTAAATGTAATTAATACCTGGATGTAGCAAAGTTCGACGACCATTGTTAGCTATATAAACCCCTCGATAAAAATAGACATATGTATTCCTAAGATAGCAGTCCTTAAAAGAAAATGGCTTCTTAAATAGAAAACCATCTAAACATCAGTACTCAATGCATGGCATAAAACGACAAGGGTATAGTCTCGTATAAATAGGATACGAGTATAACCAGAAAATAAGTATTCGTAATTTGAAAAACAGTAAGTGTAAACAATAGTATATTTTCTTTACATTTTCACAGAATGTGTGAGAAATTTTTAATTGTAATTGATGACATGTTCTTTTTTAATTTGATATGTACCAACTTACTTCCCTTTTGTGTGAGATACGGTGCTCTTTAAGTGGTTGTACATGGCAGTTTTCAAGTTATTTCCAGACAAAGACTTTATCCAATCTGGAACGTTTGACCAAAACAAATTATGTCCTCGAACCTTGATCCTGTATATCAAATAATAGAGTACAGAAATACAGCAAAAACTGTAATATTGTAAGTATGCTTTTTAGCCAAATACACCAAAAATCGGATCTATTTAATATAAATATGTGCTACTAAATTTTATTTTCATACTTCAATCCTTGGTTCTCGTCCTTAACATAATACCTTAGTCCCCCCCACACTCACACAAACAGGCCTCATCACCCGTCATTAGGTACTTATTATAAGAAACTAGAATATGTTAATTTCTTAGCTGTCATACGTAGGAAATCTTACCCATGTTTTCTCATATCGTCTAATGTAGTCAGCGCGGAAAAATCTTCATGGTCCTGTATGATAAATACTATTTTGTTATATTTGACAGCCAATAACAAATAAACAAAACCAGTAAACAAACCAACGCCCGCTTGAGATTACGAAACTAAAATTAATTGTGTAAATCACATTACATTTTGACCCCAATTCACGGAGGTTTAAATAAAATAAAACCAAGTACGAACAATCCAAACCATTAGGCAAAAATCGAAGTCCTAAAGAACGTAATAGGCAAAAAAGTTAGGCAAAGTAGTGTAATCAGCAAATGGACTGTTCATCCCTTTAGTCTTTTACAAGACTTATAATTGCATAAAACATACATTCTATTCGAGAAATAAACCAGAGAGATGAGGTTTAATGTTCATTATCGTTCGTAAACGTTATCTATCTACAATTCCAATATTTCTGGTTGCATACCCGATGAGGTTCAACTTGGGTCCATTTAAGTCCACTTTCTGGAACAGTCCACTCAAAATTATTATAAAAATAATCTCTATAGACTTTCTGATCAGCATGTCTCCACAGCCAAGTCTTTACCATACAACCAAAGGCAAATTCAGATCGTAATTGTTGAATCTGAAAAGAAAATATATCAAAGGTTACTCCATTCTGATCAAAACAAATTTTGTTTTGTTTCTAAGCACACTACTTCATCTTTTGTGTCAAGAGATTACATTAAGAAATGGTTCATATTTTCAAGTTTTAAACGAGGTGTACATGGAATTCTGTGGGATATCAAATGGGCGTCTCCTGAAAAGATACTGGAAACACAGAAAATATTAAGTCATTCAGTGAAAATGGCTGTCCACAGCAAACGGCTAGATGTGTTGGATAAATAAATTCGAGGTAATTATATATCCGCTATGGTGTTTGTTGTTATAATGTATTTATTAATTTTGCTTAATATAAAGTAGTCTTACCTCTACAGTGTAACCACGCCCACTTACTCCTGCAGCAAGACTGAAACACAAATAAACCTCTGGGCTTATTCATATTCTGCATTGAACAATAAACCGAACTTAGTGAACCCTGTTATAATAATATTGTAAAATGCCAGCCCAAAACTGGTTCATGAATTGAAATGCTATATTGACCAGTGGCTGCCAGGCAGGATACAGGATACGCGGGCCCATAGCCAGCTCATAAAATTTGGGGAGGGTGGCTACGGAATGTTTTGGAGGGGCTGAGTATGTGGCCGGCTAAGGACACTCCTAAGAAATCACTATTTTTGGCGAAATATTTGGAGGGGGCTAATTCAATTTTGTTTCCCCCCCCCCTCAACCCCATTGCCCCCCTGGATACGCCCGAGGATACGCCCACATTTTGCAAGAGATGTGTAGAGAACACGCTAAATACGAAAACGAATTTTTGTACAACCAGAAAGTTATGTCTGAAATGCGCAAATATCAGAAGGGACTGAGATTTTTGGAATATCAAGATATGTTTATATTTCAGCAAAATTGGATAAAATTGTGCCTCTAGAGGATCCATAACCTTGGAATTACAAATTTGCATACAAAGCGCGACCATTTTGTCGGGCAGTTTCATTTCGGTTTCCCGAAATTCCATTTCAACCTTCATTATGGTGGAATCATGGTGATATATTTAAACGGTTTTTAAAATTTAAAATCTGAATACAAACTTGTGACCTCTAGTTAATCCATGTGAAATAAATGTGGTTTTTCGTCCAAGCAGGGGCCATAATCCGGGCCGTTATCGTCCAATATGCGCGAATATCGAAAGGAACCAAAATGTTAAGGTTATAAACATGCATTTCAAGTTTCATCAAAATCGGACCAACACAGTTAAAACCGCGATTTTTCGCACAATCATGGGCCATATGCGTGAATATCGAAAGTAACCAAGATCTTTGGGTTATAAACATGCATTTCAAGTTTCACAAACAATTGTGGACGGACGGACAGGGGCGACGACAATATGTGTCAACATGAAAAAGTCAGCATTTGGCATCCCCAGAAGACGATATATAATAAAAGTAAGTCATCACAAATAATTAGCTTGATTACAATCGTAAATATTAAATACACCCCCCCCCCTCCGTAAAAGGGCGAACGATAAAATTAAATATAGCTGAAAGATAATTATGCAATTTACTTTTGAAATTTGTGACCCAGAAAGTAAATATGTGGATAATTTATTTTCATATATCCCGATTCATTGCGTTCACAAGATTTTTTATATGATAATTCTTTAATTCAATGCAGGGTTGATAAATCTTTTACTGAATCTAGAGTAAGACTACTAATTAATTTCAATGTAATGCCCATTAAGTAATTAGTACCAACAAAAATTCCGACAAGTCATAGATAACTGATCAAGATTTGAATGGGTGTGGAGATGGATTAAAGTACGCGATGTGAAATGGATTTATGTAGTGGTTGTGGACATATATCTTTCAGGTTTTTTTTTTAGCGGGGTCATTATTAGTCACACAAGACTAGCAAAAACTTTAAATTCAAACACTTTTCATTATATCTAGATAAAATCACAATGTTGCAAAAATCAACAGTACAAAAGGTTGTAAAATAATAAAACCAGAAAAAAACACGCAAGGGAAGGAAGTGTGTATTTATCATAAATACGTACCTAATATGAATATCAGCTTTTCTGATTTGGTCTATTCTTAAATCAGCTTCTGCTCTCCAGTTGCTAGACAGGGCTGGGATTTCTGTTAAAGATGCTTCATCTACTAAATAGTCTACTTCTTTTTCTGGTATGAGAATATATAGACGAAATAAGTGGACATCTGAAATATTTTCAATGTTGGGAGATGCAATATGTGTTTCTAGTTGTATAGGTGTTTGAGAGACGAAAAGGATTAGCCTCACATGCTGTGGCATTTGATTTGCTAGGAGGTATTAAATGTTTCCAGAGCCAAAACGTTGCACATAGTCCTGCCCCAGACCGCTCAGGGTAGCCACGTTCATGCACAATAACAAATATCTGGCATCACACCTCTGGCTTGAAATGTTTTATAAATACTTAAACATACATTATGCAAGAGCTAAATCTACCCTTTGCACCTGCCTTTAAGCCTGAAATGTTATGCAAACTTATTAACACAACAAGACCATAATTAACTCTCGATGGCATCGGATACTCGAGATTTTCACTTGGTTAGAACGGTTCGCCATTGAAAAATTTAATTCGAAAATAGGAAAGAGGGTCTTAGTCGCGAATATACATGTGTCCTGGTGACCACTATGCATACGTCTTGTTAAAACTACTATCAGTGATAATTTAGTTAGCTCAGAATGAAGAAATTAGAATGAAATTTCCAGTATTCTCCTTTTATATCTTCTTTTTTTTTAATTATTAAAGCAAGAATGATCAACTCTTTATTAAACTCTTAACTAACGTGAAAAGACCATAATTAACTCTCGATGCCATTTTTTTGAGCACGATGTTCATTGGATTTGAATCCCTTCTGCTATTCAACGTCTATGGATGATTAAACGTGGAAGTGGTGAATCGAGACTTTGTTAATTATCGTGACAGCGGTAACAATGACAATCGAGGGTACAGTGATTTTAAGAAAAAGATTTCTCGGCTTAGAGTAAAGCAATTTGGCTGAAATTTTCAGCATATTCCTTTATTGCATCATCTAGTGATAAACTATAATCTTTCATAATGTATCTCTTTAAAGAAACAATGGTGCATTTCCCTATTCAAATAACTATTTATGTACAAATATTGAAAATGTATATTTTCTTACAACCCGGTCCGTTAAAAGCAGCACCCAATTCCTGCCATTCAGTGTTACTTTGCATGTGGTTGACTTCAGATATTGTATGGTAATTGTGACCTACAAAATAGAAAACCGAACTAATTGTTAGTGAGGAAAAAAACATGAGGTATTGTAGTCTGGTAGTCTTAATACAGACTCTAGACATTCAACTTTAGTATTGGTTGTAAACAACTGAGACATTCATAGTATTGCCATGAACATGCTTACGTCAAAACCTAAAATTGAGTTAAGACCAACTTTGTAGTTACTAGGGAATGTTCTTCCAGTAGTTGCACAAGACACTCCAATCTTTTGATTTTGTAAGCAGTTACACCCATGACATTGTCTGGTATGCCACAGAAAAACCTAGTTACTCAATAGTCAAATCAGTGGATAAGCTGGGGTTTAACATTCATTCATACGTTCTCCCTTTTTACTCAAAATAAGAAAAAGTGAGATACTAGGTGTTGACTTTTTGAAGGGAGCAATTGAGACACCCTACTTCAGCTAACACTGGATAAAGAATCGAGAACGGTGTCATCACCGACACATTGGTATGGGGTAATGCTATCAAAATCGAAGTCCGACCATCTATACAAAAATGTCCAAGGAATTAATATGTCAAATGCTATGCCAATCGTTCTTGAATTGCCGAAGAGCGCGATCCCAAGAACAACTAGATGAGTGGCCCTTCGACAAGTTACTGATAGCAAACACATTCTACAAATACCCTATATAATTCTTGTTCAGTAACAAACTGACACGTTAAAGATTTTACAGGTATATTATTTACCATGACTATCTTCGGTGTACATCTGCACCATTACTTTATGATAAATTTTACCAGGTGAATTATTCAGCAACCTTATTTTCATCTTCAGCAGTAACTTGGCATGGGCTGGTACCTTTACATTCTGGGCTATGCCCGACCAACTGCCATCAGTTCTGAACAAAGCACAAAAAATATTATAGTATTACACTCCGCTTAGGCATTACTCAAAATTGGACATTTCTTCTGAACAATAATATTCTGTATCGTATTTGTTCAAACCTGAACCACTCTATCGGCTATTATTTTTTTGTCCATAATAAAGATTTTGTTGATGGGTCTCGGTTGAAGCGGACTTTAAATAAAGCTATTTTACACACACGGGTCTTTTTTATTCTGAAAACCGAAATATGTGACTTGAATCGTTTGCTGATATCTTATAAGTTATATACAATTGGCACACCGAAGTGAGGTGGACAAGATCAGTACATACACACCCCTAACCTGTGCTAATGAAGACGGGCATACGCCATACAATGTGCAATGAGGGAAATTTTGCACGGCGGCGGCGCTACGGCCTACTCTTATATCGAATTCCATCTGTCAAGGGTTCTTTTACGTGCACACCAATGTATACACGTGTACAAACAGCTGTCCTTGTCAAACCCTCTATCCTGCTATAATGACAAGGGGAGACCACGCCGGAAAATCTGGATGAACTTTCTCGGCCAATGCCGGGATCAAACATCCTACCCCCAGGCTTGCGAACCAGTGCCTTACTCACTTAGTCACATGATCCCAAATTCATTCCGATATTTTATTTAGTGTATATAATCCGCAATATAAACCAATTTCGGGATGGCTACAGACGATCAGTTCCTTTACTCATTCACAGTCACATCTTTTGAAAATTGAAATCGACATTCTAAATGTCAAGAAAGTTTTAATTTATGTCTCAACATTTTGAACATTGGTTAAATGGAACGAATTCATACCTTTTCGTTATCTTAGTACTGTGATGCCCTTCCATTCTTTGGGATGATAATTCAACATGGCAACCACGACAGTACCAGCCATCGTTCTCGGAGAAATGGTTGGATTCAAAATTAGGATTTTTGAAAAATTCTGATGATACAGAAAGGGTTAGCCCTAGAACTAGAATTAAAAACAGCCTCGAAACCATAAAGATCAGATTTTGTCTAACTTAACTGTATATTTAAAATACACTGACTGCATGTGATACTTATGCAGGTAGGAAATCTGTGATAAGATAAGGGTGAAACAAGACTATTAATGGAACATGTGACACTATTTTGTAACCTTGAGATATTTCACTTATTTTCAGGTACAGTTGCACAATGCAAGTAATAGTCATATTATTTACCCATGCCGGGATCACGTGGCTAAGCTGGTAAGACACTGGCTTGCCAGCCTGGAGGTCGGGTGTTCGATCCCAGCATTGACCGAGAAAGTTCATCCAGATTTTCCGGCCTGGTTCCCCTTGTAAGTGATGCAGGAAGGAGTGCCTGACAAGGACAGCTGTCTGGTTGTTCGGATGGTGCGGAACACCGAGGTGACGTCCGTGTACACATCGGCATGCATGTGTAAAAGTTTCCCTTGGCAGTTGGAATTCGATATAAGAGTAGGCCGTAGCGACGCCACTCTGTATGACATATGCCTGTTTCATTAGTCCAGATTAGGAACAGACCAGTAGGACGTTAAACCGCATTTCATTTCATTTCATTTACTCATGCAATTCCAATTCCGTATTCCATTCAGTATAACGTTACACTAATTCCAAAATTCATTTCTATGTTTTGGATAATAGAGGTTGTATCATTCTTCTCAAATACTACAGAGATACCGAAACGGTAAGACCGTACATAGTAAGAGATCTTTCAGGAAAATTAAAACCGACTATAAAAAGAATGAATGGAAATCATAAAATGGTATATATTCACATGTTAGTATCATGACAATTTGCTTTAAAACTATTTTATCTACCCGCGAATGAGTTGTAATTGTCATGTTAATAGTTTATTAGCTCAGGTGCACTTTTGTGGATAATTAAATCCAACGTCGATTTAAGGCTGGACTTTTAAATAGTGAATTGTACACAGTTATAACTGTTAAACCGCATGACCATCTATTACTTTATTACTGTCTCATACATTTTGATGTGAATTCTGAATGCAATTCAACAAATCTCTGTAAAAACTGATGTTATGGTCAATGTTTGAAATTAATGTCATCTAGGTCCATGTCAGATTAATAACACTCATTATAATCGTTAAAATTAAATATGTTCCTCCCAAAAATGTCGAGCGATGACTTAAATACAGTTGAAAGATAATTCTGCAATTCACTGATGTGACCCAGAAAGTAAATATGTGGATGGGTTTTATCATATGCCCAGGTTCATTGCGTTCACATGAAACAATTAAATTCAATGCAGGGTTCATAAATCTTTTACTAAAAAGAGTAAGACTAATTAATTTTTATGTAATGCCCATTAAGCGTGTGTTGGGTCTAATTAGTGTACCAGCAAAGATTCCTTTATAGCATAATAGTAACTTGATCCAGATTTAAATGGGTGAGATTTTGATCCAGATTTTAAAGTACGCGATGTGAAATGAATTCATGTGCACATATACAACTGGCGGTATTTTTTTCTTTGATGTCCATAACAGTTATATCGTATACCAACCCCTCATGACGTCATAGTGGTTGATATATTCGGTTCAAGTATTTATCCACACTGATCAGCAGTGAATATTCGCGAGGCCGCTACAGTCACTGTCAAGGATGACATCGACGAGACTCAATTATTCCCCCATATTAACTTTTTTCTTTCGACAAAGTAAATTCTAAAACATTTTTTGTATGTATTAGAAAAATAAGTAAAGACGTTTGTAGTTAAAACTTATTTCCTAATTAGTGTAAATAGGTATTAGAATGAGCAAAAGGCATCATTTTGCACGGTCAAGAGCTAAATCTTCATATTGCAGGTCTTTCTTTTGGCCTGAAGTATTATATAAACTATCAATTAGGCATTTATTAACAAAACAAGGCCATAATTAAGTCTTGATGGCATCGGATACTCGAAATTCTAACTAGATTAGAGCGGTTCGCCATTTAAAATTTAATTTAAAAATGGGAAAGTGAGTCTAAAGTAGCGAAAATATTAGTGCCCTGGTTACCACTATGCACACATCTTGTCAAAACTACTAACAGTGATAATTTAGTTCAAAATGAAGAAATTAGAATGAAATTTCCAATATTCACCATTTTAGCATCTATTTTGGAGTAATTATATCAAGAATGATCAACTCTTTATTAAACTCTGAACGGTTAGACCGCACATAGTAAGAAATCTTTCAGGAAAATAAACATCGACTATAAAAAGAATGAGCGAAAATCAAAATATTGGTATGTATTAACGTGTTAGTATTATGCCCGCCTTTGTAATCTGACAAGGTACAACTATTTTATCTACCCACAAAATGAGTTATAATTGTCACCTTAATAGAGAGACAGAGAGAGGTGGGGTTTAACGTCCACTCAACACAAACTAGGTCATTTCGGGACTAACATATGGTTTAATTTATTTCAATAATTCGCTTGCGCGTAGGGGTCTTTAACAGTGGGAGGAAACCGGAGTGCCCAGAGGAAACCCACGAGGTTGAGAAGGCGCCCCTATCTCCATGCCACAAACGCTCACACCAGGGCTCGAAACCACAGCCGCACCCAGAGTCACCTTAATAGTTTATAAAGTTTGGGTGCACTAACGTACTTACATGAATGACTTATTTGTTTTTATATGTATTATTAAATCCAACAGGGTTGGACTTTTAAATAGTGAATTGTATACAGCTATAACTGTTAAACCGCATGACAATCAATTAATTTATTACTGTCTCATAAAAACTGGTGTTAAGGTCAACGTTTGAAATTAATGTCATCTAGCTCCATGTCAGATACCCATAATATTAATCGTTACAATTTATATTTACCAATCCTGCGAGAAAGGCTAATAAATGGAACAATTTGTTGCATTTTCTTTCAGTAAAGCAATACAACAGTGCGGCTGATGTCCTCCACCGCAATCCCAAAATAAATAGATAGTTTCATTACTTCACCTCTCATTAGAAATAGATTTATTATGTTCGAATTTTTCCGCCAATCACTATTGCTGGTCTCTGCTTAGCGTAAACGGGAAATGTCCACATATCTAACACCTTCACCAAGTTGGAACATTCTACCTTAATTTGTTATTGTGTTCCAAAGGTGTGACTGCAGTACAAACAGATGAAAATTCCCATCAGGGGCGGATTGGGGCGTCCGAAGGGCCGGTCGGACGATCGCTCGAAGGGCCGGTCGGACAAAAAATGAAAAAAAAAATAAATAAAAAATTGTCCAATTCGTCTAAAAAAAAACCTTTTTCTGCTGAACATTATATGGGAGAGGGGGTATTGGACCGACCATGGAGCCATGATGATCATATTGTATGTGGCCGGTGGCTTTAACAGGCTGCCGCGCCATCACTGGAGTCTGAAATGGGTTGGCATAATAGACTTTGTGGGTCGGGTGTTGGTCAGAATTCGGAATCCCGCAATTTCATCGGATTCACCCGACACTGTCGCCAGCAAATTTACTAATTATTAGGTCACCTGCACCCTGTTTGTGGGGATACGCCATAATCCAAAATTAAAAAGCAGCTTTTATGATTTTCATTTTCGTCACTCTGTACCAATGAGTCTCACAAGAGGAATCAACTAACGCTCCCGGCAACAAAAATGGGACATTTTTCAATGAAAATATTCCTGCTGATTCAATATTTCTAACTGGTTAATCAAATGGTCAAAATTTTCTCAACTTTTTTAACCAGTTAAATTCTCTTGACGATACAATGATAATACGTTGATTAATAATATGACGATATGATAATTTCACAGGTTGATGGTTGTAAATTACTTGCAGGTCGGGGATTTGGGGATTAATCGATTTATGAAATATATTATTTGACAGAGATTATAATCAGATATGCCACCAAATCGCATATTTGGGGTTCATTTTTCAAAAATTTCCAGGTGAGAGCCCCCGCCCCCAGTCCGGGCTCCACGGTCAGTAAAAGGGGCCGATTCCGGCCCCAATCCGCCCCTGATTCCCATCCCCTAACCCATTCATGACATCCATATAATGAACCACCACACCATGTTGAACAGTCTACCCCAATCAGAAGCCGAGTTATTGCCTTCCAAATTTTGGACTTATCACATTGCTTAATCATGGAACTCGTCATGACATATTCATCCAATGAACATACGTGCAAAAATGTGATATTCTTGGAACAGACAGATATATGTTCACACGTTATGAGTCTTCTGCTTGCTTTTCGAAATGTGAGCAACAAAACAGTTAAACCTAGCGATTAGGCCGTAAATCATTTATGCAACATTTTCTTCTTGTGTATTCGACAGATAAATTTTACCAATTCATATATATTAGACATAAATATTCGAAATATTGAATTAGCAATTTTAGTGTACATGACAAAGGGTGTAATACAGCACACGGGTCGGTCCACTCTACAGTAAACAGGTATAACGAAGGTTACAATTTAGAAATATAAAAATATGGGACAAAAATTCAGATAACATTTCACATCGATGTTGTATTTTTGGTAATATTCAAAGAATCCCTACAAATTTTCAGAAAATCTTGGCGAGCAGATTGCAGAAATAGGCAGAATATTCACCACTTGTTTAAGTGGGCATATAGAAATTACTTATTTGGTCTTTAAATATTTTATTTGTGAAAAGTTTGGAAAAGAAAGCAAAAATATAAAAAAGCTAATTAAACAAAGAATACAAAGTAAAATTAATCAAGTCAGCTATTTGATATATGGAATAAGGTGATATACTACAGTGAGCTTTCAATCTTTATTAAACATTTTTACTGGTTTTTATGTGAGATCCTGAGAATTAACTGCATCCGACTTATTTTGTAATTATTGCTTTCGTTTTGCGCCAATTATCAAGAGCTTTCCTAACAGATGAGACGTCGAAGGCCTCTGTTAATGAATTAAGACATTTTAGGAGTTCCTCATCGGACTTGAACTGATTTGTTTCAAGTTGGTGTTGATTGTTTTCAATCAGAGATTTATTGTTGGCCAATATTTGAGTTTTCTGATCTTTAAATAAAACGAAGAGCAAACTACGATGGAAAGGTGTTAATTCTGGGTTTGTGTAAACGTCCTCAAAAACTACATCAAAATCGTGCACACTTTCAACCTCTTGCAGATCCAAATCGTAAAATCTTCTCCATTCTCCTTCAAATACACCGGGATCCTTATCCGATGGCGGTCTGATATCCCCTTTCCTGTGCATCCGTAAAACATGACCATCACGTTTGACAAATTTATACTCCAAAAAGGATTCGAAAAAAACCGGCGATTCTTCTTCAAAATCTAAAGAAATAATTTTAAAAGTTGGGTTAGCACAGGCAGCCTCGAGCAGAAAAAGGTCACCATTTTGCTCTACATTCTTCACAAAGATAACCAAATGGTTATTAGAGTGAAGAGGCCAAACGCTCGAACGGGCCATGGAAACATCAAAATTTAAAGCCTTTAATAAAGCGTAAAGGAAAATATGATGCGAGTAACACAGTCCGCCTTTTCTGAGGAACATATCTTGTTTTATTTCAGTCCATGTAGGCCGATGTCTGTCAGCTGGATCAGTTGCTAGCAGGGTGATGTTCTGAAATGGTTCTTTCTCTCTGTACGACCTCATAATAGTATTTATGATGTCAAAATTATTAGAGGAGTCTAGTAGCTCGTTAACATTATTCAATTGGAGTATTTCGGTTAGAAAAGAGATGGCTTCCTTTTTCGACAGCATTTTCTGAAATAAGAATACAATATATATGATTTTATGCTGTTTCGAAGCGGTAATATTCGGTGTCTTCTCCCAGTGACGATAAAATTTCAGACTTACCGTAGTCGAATATCGGCCATGTCTTTATTATATGATTCCGGTAATGTTAAAAGGGACATGGGTTGCATGCGTGTTATTTCAGTCGTTATTATTAGTATTCATTGGGTAATTATTATATACCAGTGTCCAAGAATATACTGTGGGAAAGACATTGAAACTGCTAGCAAATATAAATAGATATGTAATTATATCATTTCATCAACAATCTACTTCCTCGAGAATATTGAAAATCTTCTTCAACAATTATCAATATAATTATTCCTGCCTGCAAATTCTATATTTCCCAATATGGCACAAAGTTTGGCAGTGGAAGATTTCGTGAAATGTTCTGCGGAGTGTGTTTATCTCCCTATAACCCATCTATAACCGGCTGAAAACACCATTGCTTCTGCGTGATTTCGAGGTAGCCGCCATTTAACAACATTTCGTGAAATGTTCTGCAGAATGTGTTTATCTCCCTATAACCGACTGAAAACACCATTGCATCGGAGTGATTTCGAGGTAGCCGCCATTTAACCAAATTGGCTTTCCCGAAGTGCTCTATAGAGGGTGATAGTGATATAACCTGGGCACCATGATCAATTCAGAGAAGACCGAGAAATATAAATGTATTGCACATTGTTTTGTTTTTTTAAAATAGATCCAAGTTAATTACTTTCATTCTCCATTTTGGGCCTTTTGTGTGTGCTACGACCGAAAGTCTATTCCGTTTTCTTATAATGGGCCTCATTATATCATACATTTACATCAGTCTTCCATTCCAATTAACTATGTTTCTACACTACATAAAATATGACATATCTTCAGATATTCTGCTATATTTACGGCTGACATTGGCTGCCTTTAACCGAGACCTTAGTAAGTTTACAGATGCATTTAGACAATACCACCCCTTGATGCCAAATATTTAAAACAAGCTCTGGGAAATTCAAATATAATCAAATGAATGAACAAGGGAAATAATAAATCGTATAAAATGACGACCCCAACAAAATATAAAACAGAAGAAATTCCAAACCGACTTGAGAAATATTAGAACGAAAAAAAAGATGACTTACCAGTTTGGGCTATTGTCTGTTTCGGTTAAATGTGCGCATGTGTGTGGTTTTAAAAGTTTAAAGTCACGCATGACTATGGCTTAACATCCCCACACCTCACATGCCACGACCCCTGGCTCAACCCGTCTTACAAATTCCCGAACGATTAAACGATTATGGCCACTTTCAAGATAGATTACCGCAATGAAAATAACTGGCGCATATCGGTTAAGACTATTTTGTAGCGGTTCATTAAACAGTTCAAAGATATTTAAAAGTCCACGACAGTTCATAGCTATTCTTGATACTATGATGTGCATAATTTCCTACTGGGCGAATGGAAGTGATAAAAGGGTTTTAGTCTTGCGGTAAAATTAGTAAAGACAGCTGAGTCATAAGTAAATATAGCATTATGCTACATTCATTTCGCTGTCTGTAAAAACATATTTGTCGTAATAGACAAATTTTCGTTATTCAAATTGATTTAAAGATAGTCTTATATAAATAATTTCTATAAAGCACATGTAAGAGAAAACGCCACTATATATTGCAGTGCATGTATATTTGGGACGTACAGGTTAGATAGGTGGAGAATCTGTCACCTCTATAATTGACTTTGAATACTATATAAGCAACCATAACAATGATCTTAAACTAAATCTCTCAGCTGATCAGATAAGAACAAATCTGACATGGGCATATTTATTACATATAGACCCCATGTTCATGTCACAATTTTATCCGAAGCTGGTCAAGTCAAGTATTGTAGTTTTTCGACCAAATGGTTAAATTAAAAGGATCGCTTGCCTAACCCCGGGCTTCTCTTGATTAATGTATTATAGCCAGACTACGACTATTTGGGTAATCAAATTTAACAATATTTTAGTTAAACAACGTTTATTCATTGAACTTAGATTTATGCATTGTCAAATAATCGATGCGGATACAAATAAAACAAGCCCAATCTACCCCCACGCATGCATGTCACCGTAAGAAGATATTTAAAATCGTATTATGACATATGCTAGTTATGAAAAATTAATGAGATATGAGATAACATTTATGTCTTTTATATCACATAACCAACAGTACTCAAATCAAAATTTGTCAATGACGTCGCTCATTTCAATGCATAAGTTTTGGAGGAAATCGGTGAAATCGACTTTTCAACACGAGGTCGCCCTTCGCATCGCTTTTTCTAAATGTAATATCATTGTGTACGCATGTTTAAGTAGACCCTAGTTTAAAAAAAATCAAAATGTCTGTATGAGACTAAATACACACCAATGTTAACTTTTAACCAATTTGTAACCATGAATATTTATTTCGTTGCTGAAACAGAACATCGTGCGAATAATATGATCTTGTTCTGCCATTTATACCACAGTATTATTATCGATGATTTAAAGCGAATTTGACGATACGCGATTACCATAAACACATGTGTATAGACTCACGGGGGTTGGGATGACTAAGTGGTCTAGAGTGCTGCGCTTCGACCTCTAGCTGGCCGGTCACCTCTGGCTTGTGGCTGTGGGTTCGAGCCCTGGTGTGAGCGTATGTGACATGGAGATAGGGGCGCCTTCTCAACCTCGTTGGTTTCCTCCGGGTACTCCGGTTTCCTCCCACTGCTAAAGACCCCTACACGCAAGCGAATTATTGAAATAAAATGAAACCATATGTTAGTCCCAAAATGACCTGGTTTGTGTCGAGTGGACGTTAAACCCCATCTCTCTCTTTCTCTCTCTTATAGACTCACAAAAAAGACTCTAGTTTTAGATTTTCGTGCGTTTATAGAAAAGCCGACTCAAAACGCTTATGGTCAACCGGATACTCGCTTGTGACTTCATTTCTACACATGCCAAGTAAAATTACTTGCATTCTTCGACATGTCTGCTGTTACTAGTGAGTTTCATGCATGATCTGATTAGTTGATGTGCAGAGAGGTTTGTTAATTAAATGTTAACTAATCAGCCGGAGTAAATATTAGCATGAGAAATAATTTGACATTTTTGCGAAAAATTCCAATGATGCACTTGGACTTCAATGTTTTCCGATGATGGTGTACACGTTTCCTACCTGGAAAATCACATTTGTATTTATCGATTTCAAGCCAATGCCCAAGCAAGATAAAAACGGTTTTAGTGTAGAATGTGGGCCATGTAGATCTTAATATTGCTTGTAGTGTATTCCAAGTAACCTGAATGACAAAAACAGTTCAGAATTTGGAGCGCATTCTGAGGTAATTTGATTTACCCCATAATCATGGACTGGGGACAAATTACTCGCAATCTTCAAGCACCTGTTACTTGCCTACATGATGGTTCATCATATTCAGATCATACATATTAGTTAGTACCAGGGATCTCCCGCCTTCCACATTATTAAGTACACTAGCCAGTTGCCAGGGAACTTAAACTTGCATACCCTTTATCACCGTCTTGTACTTGTCAAAAGTCTTCACCGTTCAGATCAAGTAGTTGGCACCATTTTCCAAATGCCAGAGCCCTAACTATAATGTTAGTCCCGAAATGACATAGTATGCGTCAAGTGGACGTTAAATCCCATCTTTCTCTTCCCTGCACTTTCAGGGTGGTTGGCACATGCGCGTTGTATCATAATGTCTGTTCTTGAGCCAACTGGCATCGATTCGATTCACCGGTCGTACGTGACAAGGAGTAGGATCTCCTTCCTAACCCCGTGTGGATGTTCTCTGTGTCCTCCGATTTCCCTCCACTGCTAAAGTCTAATGACCACTACGCACAAGCGTTTTATTGAAAAAAAAAATCGAACTATAATGTTAGTTTCGAAATCATCTAGTTTGTGTCGAATGGATGCCCCCCCCCGCTCTCTCTTTCCTTCTCTGTCTGTCTCTCTCTCTCTTTCTCGACGACAATATATCCACATGAAAATGTCGACGTATGAAAAGAACTAATCTCTATCGTGTCCATAGAAGCTGGTTGTCGACGGACGGACCGATAATACACAAACGCTGTAATGTGGCCGAAAAAATAAAATAAATGGATTTTAACCAAAAGTTTTCTCCGAGAGCGGAACTTCAGTCAAGTTTTGTTTTCGATTTTGAACTCTCGGGGATTTTTAATGTGCGGCCAATCGCCTTTGTGTGGAGCTCGGCTTTCTATCAAATGTAAACGACGACAGACTGGAAAACGAGTATTCAAATAATCCATTTATTGTGTTATCAGTAATACTAGAACATTGTATTGACGACATCTGTTTACAAAGATAAATATACACTACTTTTTTTTAAGTTACATAGCCCATTAATTACAATTTTCAAATCTAATTTAGTTGTAAGCAAAAAATCCGTAATCAATACAACGCTAGCCCGCGATATTTGTTAGATTGTGATCCAATTTGTGGCATAACTTTCCTTCATGATTTAATGATTAAAATGATAATGGAGACTATGATTTTCGTCGTACCGACTTGAGTAATGATGATCGGAACTTTATTCGCTTAATTTTCAATTCATAGTGGATCAATTTGACTGAAATTTTCAGCAAATTGATTTTACATTATGTAGTTTGTAACTAGTATAGTGCGAACTACCAACTCATTATCTAATCTCCCACAAATTGGCATAATCTATGTTTAGAGTTTTTATGGTAGGTCTATGTCATCAATGACATTGTATCATTATCACATCATATTCCATTACATTACATTATAAGAAGTTTAATTCCGTTACAAAACCGCCACGCCGTAGAATTCATATTAAATATTTTTACCATTCCTGTTATTTGGAAAACGCTAGAAATAATATTAAGATCTACATGGCACACATTCAACACTAAAAACGTTTTTATCTTGCTTGGACATTGGCTGAATCCGATAAATCAAAATGTGATTTCCCAAATAGTGCAAGTCCAAGTGCTTTTATTGTAAATTGGAATTTTTCACAAAAATGTCAAAATATTTCTCATGCTAATATTTACTCCGGGTGATTAGTTAACATTTAATTAATAAATCAAAATCAAAATGCCAACGCTGTATTTAAGTCCGACTTGGGTTCAAATGCATTTAAAATAGGCCTGATCGAGGCTAGGCCTAAAATTCAATCGCTTAATTCTCGGTTCAACGTGGACTGAAATTTTCAGCAAATTCCCTTTACATTATCTAGTTTTTAACTATTATTTTGAGAATTGCCATCTCTTTATATCAAATCTCCCATAAAGTATCTTTAAGTTTGCAGCAAAATTATTCAAACAGATTATCAATTCAAAAAACGCTGCAGGATATGAGTACTATGAATTGGCCCAATGGAAGTAAACCAAAAAGTCCAAATTCACCTTTTTTTCAACACGACCAAAATGTGATCATAATTATTGATCTGTATAATATAAATTATATCACTGGATTGGTATTAAATGTATTAAATGACAATGATTTTGTATGGCCGTTATGACAGATATGGTTACGGTGTGATACATGCCAAGTCGAGAGGAACCGATATTTAGGGAAATAAACCTATATTTCAAGTTTCGTTGAAATCGGATAAAAATTGTGATTTGTAGATTTCTGTCGTATAATTATTCTATCGATAATCATTTTGTATGTGGTAGTCATTAATATTTTATTACACTTTGGTTCTAATCAATATGAATTAATTTAACCGATTTACAATAAAATGGCTTTACGATTATACATTTTTAACTACAATTCTATCTCCATTAATCTATGTGTTAAATGTAATAAAAACTCCACCATGTGCTGTCCCATGTTTTTTAAGCACATGTTTTTGCTTTTCTCTAGTAGTTAGATTTTCTGGGATATAATTTTAACCAACTGAAAAGAGTGATTGGAACCTATAAGGTTTCCGTTGGTATTATCCTATAATATTTCAGCACTAGAACTGTATGTACATGTACACCAAGTGGATATGTAAGCAACAAGAGATTTCAAAACCGGGATCAAACTATACAGAATAGGATAATATTTTGATATGAGGAGGTTCCTCGAGCGTCTGATAAGTAGTTCTATATATAAATTGTATATCATCTTCGGGTAAGTTCTACACTATAATCGTATACAGTTTTTAATATATCATTAGACTTTTGGCAACCCTAAATTCCTTGTACGTATCGCGTATCCGTATGGATTTTGCGTGTGACGTCATCAATGTGTGTGTATTTCTCATACGTGTTACGGCACACGGATACGGCAGCCCGTAGCGAACAGCTTTCATACGGAGTAGGTCCGTATAACATTGTCGTCTTTTTCGTCGCTGAAATGTTGTATCATAGCGTCTTTATGAATCTATGTATATTCTAGAACACGAAGATGTATATTTGATGTGAATTTAACCATAATAAAGACAGGAATTTAATTATTATTTTTGATGAGTTTTTCTTGGAATTTTCATACTTTTCCCGTCTGTCTGTCTTTATGCTGGTTGAACTACGTGATAAATTTAAGTAAAATGGGAGCTTCCAAATCAGTAGATGATGTGATTCTATAGTGAAGGGGTATAAATTATAAATTAGTGAAACCAAAACTTGCTGTCGACTGTCGAGCAACTTCATTCGCTTTGAGAAATTGTAGGCTAGGCACTTGACTAGTACTGATGGTGATCTTGGTAGATAACTACCATCATGCTGTAATAGAACTAAGCTCAGCTCAGTAACGCATACGTACGCGACTCGAAAATCTGCCAAAACTCTAATACTACTCTGACGCAACGTCTCACGTATACGATACGGATACGTGATACGGATAGGAGAAATGCCACTTGCCAAAAGCCTCTAATATATCAATTAAAGGGACAGTAAAGGTTTAATAAATATGTATGTTATGGGCACTATAGGGAATACCCTATTTTTGTTGGTATACGTTTAAGTAATGCTTAAACGGCAATACGTTGCCCAAGTCGAAAATGCATGCAGTCACTCGCGGACACTGGCGGTAAAACACGTGACAATATCTAGACAATTAAAAGTTATCTTTATATTAAAAGTCTTACTGGGATTAAAAGTAATACAGTTTTAATACAGATTTAATTGAATCCACTGTCTGCCCCCCCCCCCTCCCCCCCCACACACACTCCCCCTCAAAATCACTCACCCATATTTTAAGCAATTGGACTGATATTTTCAATGTAGTAATTTTCCATAATCTATTTCTGAACTATTTATTATAGAGAGAATGACCAACTCTTTCTCTAAATTTTACATACTCCCTCTTATAGTATGATCAGTTTTTGTTGGTATGATTATAATTAGAATGTATGTTTTTGGTAAGCGAAACTTTTATAAGCCACAAGCGAAACGAAACTAATGTTGATTAAACCGATTCAGATATGGACTTAAATAATAGTGCCCCTTCTCATTTAATATTTTAGTTTATTCGCAATGCATGGTGATTTTTCTTCTCAGGTGTGAAGGGTTTAGACGAAGAATGGAGTTTGGAATTTGTAGACGCCGACTGGGTGAGACAAATCACATGGATCAAAGGAAAAACAGGTTTGTTTTCAGTAAACTCATAAATTCTGTTATTAATGGAACATAATTGGGTCTTCTCTGAATTACAAGAAAACGTCAATTTCACAAGGGGATCAGGCGAATGTCGTTATTTCTTGGACTGACGATAGTTTGTAGAGAAAAGGAGACTTTACTTTAGTAGAACTTTCCAGTGAGAAGTATTACCAGCTGTTCTTGAAAATAACACCCCTCTAAATGCGAAACAGGGAGTGTTTATCGACATTGTAACATGTTTTTTTTTAAGATTTTAAAAGACATTACTAAAACAGAGGGGTAATAGACAGTGTGTAATTAACCAATCAGTACGCAAGGTTTACAGTTACTGCTAATGGCGTAATTTTTCTTGACATGAGTTTCAGAGCATAAGCTAAATGATTACTGTTTAGTTGTCTTTTTTATATTCCCGTAAGCTTACTCTTATCCAACACCCAATATCAGACAGGGTATGTTTAGACTATCTAGTACACCCGTACAGGCCACGTATTACTGTTGTGGCACCAAGGTTATTTTAAACCCAGTAATTCACGTGTTCTCGTTCAAAACAACGTAAAACACTTCTCATTTACGGAGGCTATATATAGATAACATACTTTGCTGTGTTTTGTATTACTGACCAACATGGACAATAATCAGCAAAACACAGAATAGTCACAGAGGATGAAATTACGCCCTTTCTTTTCTTAGATTAAATGTTAAACGAGCTGTCACTACGGGACTGAATGTGTTAATTATTTTTATACGCCCACATTTTCATATGGACGTATATTGTAGCCACCCCGGTTCTTCTGGACGTCCATACAAAATTTGTTTGTTGACACTCTACAGGTCAAAATAGTTGTCCGATTTCGACGAAACTTGAAATATAGCTTATCTATCAAAGATCTCGATTCTTTTCGATATCAGCATGCATCGAACCGTCATTAGTGGATTATGTCACTGATGGAACGAAAAATAACGTTTTAGGCTGTTAAACCTCTAGGGTTTGATGAAATAGCAAAAATCTTAGTTCCTTTTGATATCTTCGCGCTAGCTTGGAGCCCCTGACTTTACGACAAATCGCGTGGATGTATTTTAACATGGTAACTGCTTGTTTCTTCCGTGGCTATCGTGCAACTAGTCAAATGTTTTTGAATAATTGCTGGGTAATACAATTCTGAAATTTCTTTGAATCTGCATATTGATATAAGAGTGTGTTCGAATGAGAGTAAACTCATTTCCATGGGACGCGTATAAATATTGTGTTATTCTTTAATCAATCACACCATTGTCAAGCTTTTATCTTATAATATAAACACATTGATCTAAACCCTGAAATACAGACAATGTTGGTAATAAATTAATTCAAATATGATTTCTAACTTACCGGTAACTAGTAGTGTAATAGCTTAGTTCTTTCGCATAAATGATATCGTAGACAAAATCTAGAAGAGCCGGATCTTGCTCCAAAATATTTGAATATGATTTTGTAGTCTTTACATTTGCGGCCTTCAGCCGTGGATTGGTTTAGTGGGAAGTTCTTCCCTTTATTAATGACTAAAATCTGACCCTAATACTCGGGATCATGGTATCACGATCCTACAATTAATTTTAAGACATTGATTACCTTGACTTAAAACCCTCTATGGATTATGGATAACCATAAATTATAATTGTTCGATGATGATGACATGTATGTGCCGCTGTCTATTTAAATTATCCGTTTGGATAGAACTAATGTGAACCGGAAACCACTGATTTAAATTAAACCATCGACAAGACCTAGACAAGAGGAGTCAATAATTTCCGCCACAAATTGATAATGGTAATTTGATTGGGAAGTATTACAATCGTAACGAAATATTAGTAATATTCTTCTACAAGAGAATGATTAGTCGGACTTCGGCTATAAACATGCTCAATCAGATTATTCGATAATAAATTTGTCAGATTTGTTGCGTACAAATGTATATTTAATTGTTTTAGTTTTTATTGAAAACTGTGATGCACTCTAAAATTGTTTCCAGCTATATTGGTGATAAAGAAGTGGAGTCAGACAAGGAGAACTCATTTAAGAAATCTTCTTATCTGAGGCCTTGTTTGGTTGTTGTTTTCCTGGTGATGATGATAATAGGAGCTAACTGCATTGGAGGGGGAACTATACTTCGTTTTATTGGCGTATCCAGTAATCTGTCCCTTGGCAATTCGGTTATCAAAGGGAGATTAATCACAACTGGTGCTGTGGCCGCCGATAGTCCTGAATGCTCTCAAATAGGCAGGTTAGTACAAATACATGCCTTAACACGCATCTAACATACCTTTTGATGTGTTTGTTTTTACAACACGTTGTGACCGCGTAGATCCAATTTTACTGTCGTCAGACACAATAGTGTAAATTGTTAGTTTGATATCTAATAATTCGTACGGCAAAAAATCAACTGTGTATGAATATAGTCACCTCTGGCTTGCGACTGTGGTTTCGAGCCCTGGTGTGAGCGTATGTGGCATGGAGATAGGGACGCCTTCTCAACCTCCTGGGTTTCCTCCCACTGCTAAAGACCCTTACGCGCAAGCGAATTATTGAAATAAAATTAAACCATATGTTTGTCCCGAAATGACCTAGTTTGTGTTGAGTGGACGTTAAACCCCATTTCTCTCTCTCTGTATGAATATAAAATATTTATGGTAAATATGTTTATCCATACAGAAAACTAGCAAAAGCTATATTTTTAATTCTAGAAGAATAAAAATGGGGCGAGGTTTAACGTCGTATTTGCTGCCGGAAAATATGAACCTGCGTTTGGATTGAATGTCTGATAATTATTTTCTCTTTTAATAGTTTCTCGTGATTAATTCCGACAAAATTAAAAGATTTTAACTTCCAGTTACATGTTGAAGGCGATGATCGCGACAACTTCGTTGCAAATCAGCAAGTAAAGGTCGGAAAATGCTGCTCGTTTGATATTGATTGTACATCAATAAAATAAAACGAAATACGAACAATCCAAACCATTAGTCAAAATTCGAAGTTCTAAAAAAACGGTCGAGGCAAAATAGTGTAATCAGCAAATGGACTGTTCATCGTGTACAAAATACACGACACACAGTGCTGTGCCTAGAAGACAATTACCCCCATCTTTCCCGCGCCCTCTCTCTTACAGGGACATATTACTGCGCAATGGATCTGCTGTAGATTCAGCTATAGCCACATTACTCTGCAGTCACAATACCCACCCGCATAGTTCAGGAATTGGAGGAGGTAAGACAGTTTTGGTATTTGTAAGACTTTTCCTAGAATTTTTTTCTTGGAATTAATGATGGCGTTATATTGTATTTATTACTGTCTTTTGCAAGATGTGTGATTCACAAATATTGTCTAATATGTACTTAAATCAAAGTAGTGAATGAATGACAGATTGGTATATAAAAAAGAGTTGTAATTTGGTAGTAAACTTAGCAAACATAAGCGGGTTCCCTGGGAATGAGAATATCATGTTTAACATGTGATTGGAAATTTGCCTATTGCATCATTTTGCTCAATTTCACCGATGTCTATAATTATTTACATCATATTTGACCAAGTAGATAAGTGAACGTCAAAACCCAAAGCTACAAAACTATCATATTTGCTTCTAGAAGGGAAAAGATGTAGCAATTTCTGTCAGCAGACTTGCCCCGCCTAGTCTGGCTGAATTGGGATTGATAGAATGACTTTATATCATTATGCATTGTACCATATGCAAGCAGCTTAGAAAATGTAAAACCGAACTGCTGCATTGTTATAACTACTGAGAAGACAAACGTCTGATCTATCTGAAATAGATCAGACGAATAGAATACACAACGTGACGGGGAAGCCGAGACGACAGGGGAAAATATTAGACGATCAAGGGCTGTTCTAAAATAAGTAACATAAGAAAGAGTATTTGTCACACGTTGATGTTTGGAGTTTCCCCGCATATTTTCCACATCATACCAGCGACTGCATATCACTAGACATAGCATTACATATACCATACCTTGTTATGGCCGTGTCCATTGTGTAAACTAAACTTTAGATATAATTTTGACGATGGACTTTAAATAATGATTAGAATTGGAGTTAATTTCCTACTGTTTTGCATCAACCGGGAATATAAGAAACGAGAATAACTTATAGGATGTATTTCGCGGTAAAGTTGTCCCGAAATTTGGTATTCTCTATGGATTTTCTGGGGACCCAACTGTCCATATTGACGTAGTTAAGTCTATGTGTACCAAAACACCGGGTCCCATGGAGAAATCTGTAAAATGCAGGTAATCCCACTAGTTTACATTGGCCAAAACTCAAGGTTTCACAACTGCCTTCACATGACTCGGCTCGGGAACGCATGTAAATATTTTTGTCTTTTTTTAAAAAAAAAAAATAAATATTGGTATTTATATTTTCCAGGTGTCACCATGATTATTTATGATCCGAAAGAAAACACAACTATAGCAATAAATGGTAAGGTGGTTGCCCCATCTAAAGCCACCCATGATACACTTAGATCAAAGTTTCTTTCCGTAGGTAAGTTAGTAATACACGGGATTCATTTGAATTTATTAAAATGCATTAATGTGCTTCTTTATGTTGTCAATATTAACTGGAATCGTAATCGACTGACATGCTAGCTAGGATGTGTACATCTTGCAATCCTTGTCGGATAACAGGTCTCCCTCCTCCAGGGTCCATAGTCGGTATCTGTCAAACTGTTTAAAGTAAGAGATTGCTGAATTGTTATAACTACTGAGAAGACACGCGTCTGAACTATCTGAAATAGATAAAAAGAAGAGAATATACAACGTGAAGGGGAGCCAAGACAAGACAACAAGTGAATATGTCTTCAATAAGGTTATAAATGGCGACAAGGAGGGACATTTTCTGTGGTGGATAGGAAGAATACTGCAGCAGGGAATTTAAATGATCGCGAACAAAAAGATTTTAAATTGCATTTGGGAATCGTTAGAATAAATTTGTCATTTGATCGAAGGTTTCTGGGTGAAGAATAGGAAAAAGGTATAAACAAATGCGAAAGTAAACAGAGCTACGATTCAAGGAATATGTAAATCCCATTACGTCATGAAAGTCATCTTTGGGACATCAGTGACTGCATTGGGGAAGTTTTAAAATCGCCGCATTCTCTGTTTCTACTTCCCAATATGACCTTGAAATCTCACTGCAGTGAAAATATGGCAAGTTATTGGTATGAGCAATGCTGTCATGTCATTGAGACATTGCATGACATGACAGCTGGGTCATCATCCCTCGGCTATTTGTCGATTAATGAAGTTCTGGTAGACACGTCGCAGTACATTCGAAAGAGAAGATTCAGCCCCCTAGGGCTCAGAGAGCGCCACACCTTTCCATAAGCACTACACAAACAACCCATATCCTACAAAAATTTCGGCTGGTTATGCTGCTAACATACCCATTAGAGGACGTATTTTGTCACGTGAACAGAAATCATTGGAACATGGGGTCTCGTGTGGCTGATGGCTGGTAGAGCATCCTAGACCGGGTCTCATTAAGTCATGATATGAGATTACCTTTCATGCCTGTAAAGCGGTAAAAGTTAGAGGTATTATCAATGGCCAGGTTATGTATATAATCATCATCTTCTAACAGGGCCATGTGCGGTTGCTACACAACAATATGGTCCGCATACAATATTGAGGATATTTGGCAAATTTACATTAGAAATAGAACAGACTAACACGAGGGACTTCAACAGGTGATCTAGGCTACACCAGCTATCGACTTTTCTCCGTTTTGACATCCTGAACATGAAATAATGAAATTGAGCTAAACTTGTACCAATCAAAGTTGTTTCACCAACTGTTCACCTCTATGTTGGAAGCGCCTTTCAAGTCTTTGCTGCCATGGTAAAGTGTCTTCTCGAGGTAGTCCAGGAAGATAAAATACCTTTCATACATCAAGCACTATGTTAACATGAGGGTGTTATGTTTCCTTTACCTCTCAGCATGTGTGATCATGCACGGTTCATACTTTTCCGAAATCCGCTTATTTGTCGCTGAAGAGGTTTTGCTAGGATAATAGTTACTATCACTTTCAATACTGTCTTGCATCAGTAAGAACAATATGGTCAATCTCGAGCCCAGACATAGGTTTA
The DNA here is from genome assembly GCA_036850965.1 of Patella caerulea. Lineage (NCBI taxonomy): Eukaryota > Metazoa > Mollusca > Gastropoda > Patellidae > Patella > Patella caerulea. The sequence goes on along the minus strand of JAZGQO010000001.1, from coordinate 37,223,156 downwards.
TACTTTCGTCGGTCGCTTCACAAAAGATCCAAGATGGTGACTCAAACTCGCGTTTCATTTGAAATTTCACGTAGTAGCCGATTCATTCACACTGTGCCCTAAAATCATTAGATGGGCTATTTTCGAAGAAACTTTTGAGGTGGAAAATGCTCCAAATCATGCAACGAACCAATACCTAAATAGTCGAGACATAGGCAGCATATTATTCTAACGAATCCTGCCAAGCAGTAGCCACGGGGGCGGAGCTATACAACCGACTTCACACCGATTAATGGACGTGAGATTTACCAGAGATAACGAGAGGTAAAGTTGTCTCTGGGATCGAGATTGCAATACGGTGTTACTTTAATTAGTCATGATTAGTGCACAACAGCAGTGGATTTCCCTGTTCATAGTGCATAATGCATCTCATTTGATTGCATAGAATCAACGCTACTAGCATGGAAAACATTTCCTATGACTTAATCATTTCGCATTTGTAATGCAGTATATACTACATTTATTTTATAAGACTTGTCAACTATTCAAAGATGTTAAAAATTTAAACATGTATTTTACACACGTGTGTAACCTTCGAAAACGTCTGCGATGTTCAGAATGTGTATTTTAAAGTATATTGATTTGACAATCGCCACTAGTTGGTTGCTTCTTGATTGAATATGATGACTATCAAATCTCAATAAAAACCAAATTCTGGCCAAGCTAGACACATCGATAGCGCAACCGGTTATACCTGTAAGATGTCAGAAAGAAGATTTCGACATTGATATGTTACTCTACCACAATTCGATAATGTCGATTGTCAAATTACAATGATGTTTGTCTATTTTAATTCCACTTTAATTAATGTTTCAACCAATGATTCATCGATTGGCAATTTTAAATACAGGTCCTCTGTCCATTGGAATACCTGGAGAGATAAGGGGATACTGGGAAGCTCATCAAAGATACGGTAAATTACCATGGAAGGAGTTGTTTGCCCCTAGTATTGCAATGTTAGAGAAGGGTGTGAGTATGACGAAAGATGGCGTTAAAAGTTTAAAGTACATACAGTTTAAACAATCACAACCTAAATATAATCAGACATTAGAGGAATATTTCCCGGATTTGAGGTAAGTTTGAAAATTAATTAACAGATATAAGGGAAGGTAAGTTGACTCCACAGTGGCATTGTTAGAAAAAGGGTATTGTGCGGAACCGGTCGGGTCCGATAAATACTACTCGTTTGAATTGTGAAAGTCAAGTTACTTCATGTCTTGAATGTTTCAGAGAAATATTCTGTCATGAAAATGGCGAAGTTAGACAAGAAGGGGAGATAATTCATAGATTGGCATATTTACAAACGTTAAGAAAAATAGCTGAATATGGAGCTGATTATCTATATAGTGGCGAAGGGGCAGAATTACTGATATCAGATTTACAGAAAGAAGGTAATTCAACATTGTATATAAACTTGAAAAGTTTTTCGCCAGTTCTCCATTTCAATTTTAAAGATACATTATGGGAGATTTTTTATAAAGAGTTGGCCATTCTTGCTATAGTAGTTAAAATAGATGATGAAAGAAGAATATGTTGAAAATTTCAGTCAAATTACTTTATTCTGAACAAAGTTATTACCATTATAAATTTTGACTAGAAATAGGAGTTAACTGTACCTTCACCGTCTCTGAGAATGACCGATCGTTTGATTGGCAGGCGTTAACTCCGCCTACATAATCTCGATTATCAAGTAACGGTTTCATAATTATAGCCGATTTCTTGTTCGCCTGCGTATACTCGTGTACTGTAAATACGTGACTCCCAAGGGCGCATGACTCATGACTCATGGCATTCAAAGGGCGAATGGTTCTATTCTTCGGAACCTGACATTTGTGTAAAAATACATATTAATGTAATAAGAAAGTATATACATGCTTAGTCCATTATACACGCTTTTTTAATTATTATTTTGATGTTTGTGAATAAGTCATTATCTTTTAGGATATCTTTGTGGATTACCGAAATGTCCATTGTGTCTTAAAGTAACGAAGTCTCTAACTAACTCAATATCATCCAAAATCTTCAACATGCGCCCTAGCTCAACAGCGGTCTGGCTTCGTACGTTCTCTCATTGAGCCTCGATCATCACTGCCTTTTATGGAAAATTTCCGGAAGTATGACGTCAACGCAACGGTTAATCTCGGCATACGACGCCATTTAAAGATTTAATCAATCGATGAAATCCTGTTTTTTTAAAAATCCAAGCCACCCGTGGGTCTAGAGTTGATTGTGGGCTTGTGTAAATAACGATCCTATTTATAACTTATATTATATCTGAGTTCCAAAGTAATACCGACGATAGGCAGATTTAGCTCTTGCATAATGTATGTGTAATTATTTGAACGTATTTTATGGACAAGTTTGATCCTAACATATAATAAAACATTAGTAACATATCCAAACATCAGCAACATATCCATACATTGCCAACATATCCATACATTGCCAACATATCCATTGTACTGTTATACTATTTGTGCATACTAAATACGTCTGGAGGGTCAAACAGATGACCAATTATGATCTAAAGAACATCCTTGATTAATTATTGTCGCTTGTTATTGTTCTGTATAACAACCGGTGCCAGGATATTCATTTTTTGTTGCACAAAGTTGACAGGTTGGTGAAACATCTATGTACATGTATCACAAATATTCCAGAAATATAAAATTAAATTTTACCACTTGTTTTATAGGCTCTATATTGACCCTAGAGGATTTAAAGAATTATCAGCCGCTAATTATTGAAACTATTAAAGAAGAAATTGGTGACGGCCTTGTTTTACATACTGCTGGAGATAACGGCGGTGGTGTATTATTGGCTTTCATACTAAAAATACTAAAAGGTAGTCATCATTACTATCTTTCATACTGAATTTTAAAAGTTAGTCGGTTTAATCTGGTGTGATGTCGTCACACTGACATTGTTCTGTCCGGCTTATGAACGTGATTGACTTTAAAGGTTTTAAATTTCGTGTGAATCATTGTGGACACGAGAGGACGAACAATGTCGGCGACTTTTCGTACCAGAATTATGCCCCCTTTGCCAAAAACATTGGGCTGTATGTTTTAATGGAACAGCCACTATAATTCGTGGCATTCCAATAAAATAATAACGTGGTATAAACAGCTTTTCAAAGGGCCAGGAACAATTAGCTAAATACACACGCTATTTCTTGCTGAACACTGCCTATAGTCTTGGCTGCCGATCAAGATGACACCTCTTGTCAAAAGCAGTATTATGTTGTCGGAAAACATACATTTTGAATATTTAAATATCTCTTTAGATGCAAATGCAGTGGAGTGGCCATTCGAATAAACTGAACAAAAAAAAAAAAAAAAAACAACTGTTTTTTTTTAATTAGAATGACATGCTGTTTTTGTTTTATTTGTTAAAGGTTATAATATCACACGTGAGAGTTTTAATGCCGAAAACGAAGTAAAGACCCACCATTTACTGACAGAAATATTTAAATTTGCCAACGCTATAAACTATGCTATAGGTGATGCCAGGTTCTCGAAAGACATGGATAAAGTAAGATTTCCCCCTATTTAACGAAAGTCAAAACATAGTTATTTCTATATCATAGTTTTGGGGATGTGATTTTTACACTAGCTGGGTTTGTACATTTACCCATTCAGAAACACGGTGACTCTATGAGTATGATCTCGGTGTTAGCCAAGAAAACATCCCTCGGATGTTGTAGGCGTTGAAATAAAACGAAACGAAATTGACATTTGATTTTGTCTACGATATAGCGCGTTGTGGAAGTAGACGTTAACCCACACGAATAACAGCAGATTTTAATTGCGGTGCGTTCATTTATGTTTCCTGACCAACTTATTTCATTTTATCATTTTTCTTTACAGAAAATAAAATACTTTTACAGTGAAGAATTCATTCAAAGTGTGCGAAATTTTATAGATCACACCAAAACGCAAGCTGATGAACTTTATGAGAAATTTGTGAATGCCACCAAGGGTAATCGTATAGAAAAGGGGACTAGTCATGTATCAGTTCTGGGTCCGGATGGCGATGCAGTGTCGATAACCAGTACTATTAATCATTAGTAGGTCCCGTGGCTAATTGTGCCCTTTCTAATCAAATACTACATTCACTGTCCATTTTACTTGTCTTGTTAATTAATACTTTTTTTTAGTTTCAATGTTTTTCTTTCGCGTTCTCTTATGTAGTGGCATTCAATTATTTTTATGAATTGTCAGATATTCTCCCTGAGTCTCACACAACAACGTTTTGTCTTCGAAGGAATTACTATTGAGCAGAAATTCAACCACGTATCTGTTATTACTCGTCTCTTCAGTCAGTTATATAGAGGGATAACTCACTTTATCCTTTTGCGTTCGTCATTTCCGATTGTTGAAACCTTTATCACTCATCTATCGTAGCAATGATCTCTGTATTAAAATTATATTTGGAAAATGTTTAACCAGTTCTATCACATATGTGATAATGACTGACATCAATTTTGTCGTTTAAATAGAGACTTGTATTCGAGTTTTCACCGCTTTATGTTTTAGGAACAAAACTTTAACGGTCTGGGGTTTTAATCGTCCCTAATCTAAAACTGCCTCAATTATTATTTCTTTTCAAACTAAATATTTTGTTTTATTTCAGTTATGGATCTTTAGTTTACTCCAAAAGCACTGGGATAATATTAAACAATGGAATGAATTCATTCTTTTCCAACGGACTGGTAATTTTAACTTTATTTTCATATCATAATACACATACGCTGGACATATTAGTATAAAAGATATTAATAACAACTGGTTGCCATGAAAGATACCTAAACATTTAGCAAGAGGTGGACAAAGAACGTAAGGTAAAAAGCGATTTTCGTACAATCAGGGGCCATAATTTAGGATGTCACGGTCCGACATGCGACAATTTAAAAAAAAGTCTAAGATCTTTTGGATATATACATATACTACTTTTTCACTATTAACTTAGAGGGGCGGTCAATTTTTCTTATACAGAGGGTTTGATGGTTGCGCCTTTTTCTTTACCGGGGTTTTCCTTAATGTCGGTGTCGGTGTCGGAGAGACGCACCCACATGTTTTACTCAGTGTCGGACCCCCCCAATTGTTTTCCTGGGGGGGGGGGTCGGAATATACTTGGACCCCCCAAAAATTTGGCAAAGTAAAGTGCCCGAAATCTAATAAAACACTAATTTTAGGACTGGTATAGCAGTAAAACGCGTTTGTGGCCATCAAATATTCCAAAATTTTCTTGAGGGGTCGAAGAAAACTGGCCGCAGCCCGTAAACCTGCTTCGGGCATTTCTAGTTTTTCTACCCTAACTGTCACCGAGTCTAATAAAACACTTATTTCACTTTTCTTTGAATTGAATACCACGAATTTGTACTGCGTTGACTATTGATTAAAACATTTTGTCTGGGGCCACTCTACTTTGTGAATGCAACTGCAACAGTGTGATTGGATGGTTGGAATTCAGAGTGGGATTTCGGTTACAGAATCATTGGATACTTTTGGACTTGCTCACACAGGCTAGAATAGCAGAAAACGCATTTGCGGTGGTTAAATTTTCAAAATTTTCTCCGAGAGGGTGAGTCTCCCATAGCCCGCGACGATTGATTGGTTCTGGGCAGCCAGGTAGGCTATATTGGAACAAATTGAAGTTGTTGTATTCACAGACTACAGGCTGGAATAGCAGGAAAACGTGTATGTGGCAGGTCAATTTTCAAAATTTTCTCCCAACGGTCCCGTCTTCGTGGGTGTAAACGAGTGATTGGAATTCGAGTCAGCAAGCCACCTTAATTAGGCTATATCAGGCCACTTTGAAATTGCTTTGTTCATGGACTGAAATAGCAGGAAAAGGTGTTTGCAGCCGTCAAATATTCCAAAATTTTCTTAGGTGGGGGTACGTAAGCCACGCTTCTTCGCCTCTCGGGGGAGACCGGTGCCAATGTCTGTAAACATGATAAACATTGAATTGGTGTGATGTTAACAGAAGACTGAGACTTTAAACAAAATTTATGGGGGTACCCCCCACCCCGTTGCGGACCCCCCCCCCAATATATATTTCACGGCTACGCCCCTGGTTGGGTGTGACGATGGGTTTTCGTGTTTGGGTGTATACTTTCGCAGAGGTGTTTTGGTGGGTTTTCGTGAAGCAGTATCCGATGGTTCATAATACTTATCTATGCGAGATCTAATATATATCCTAATAATATGTACCATATTATATAAATCTGGTTATAACAAGATAAGAAAACTAATTTTACTTTTATTGATAGTGTGATATTATTAAAATGTTCTTTGTTATATTTCAGCCGAATAATCAAATAGAGCCTGGAAAGATATCAACGGGGGGATCGGCACCATCTTTCTTTTTTAAAAATGGCAGTATTGTCCTGGTTATAGGAAGTTCCGGCGGTGATAGAATTGCGGCATCCATTGCCACGGTAACAATAATATGTATATAGTATTCTATTTTTACAGACAGTACGCGCGACCTCTACACTTTGTTTTGTGCAGTCAAAGATATTTCAAAATACGGGTTTGATAAAACAAAACTACCACCCTGAGATATCTGCACAAAAGATGTTAACCGAAATCAAACACTTAAGTTGATTAAAAATTTGGCTAGGCGCAAATATATATTAAATAAATCAGAAAAAAGTTAAAATAATAATAATTAAGACCTGTTGGCCTAGTTTTAAAAAAATGTGTGCTTATTTTAGGAATTTACTTGAATCTAGGATTCTTTGTCATAACCTCTGACTTAAACAAATTTTGTGTGGACTTTAAAAAATACGTCCAAACAATCAAAGTTTTAAATTGTTTGTCTTTGTAGGTGGCTATGGGATTATTTTCCTTAGATAAAACATTAGCAGAAGCAATTCGAGCCAAAAGATATTTTTATGACATTAGAAAGTTAATGCTTGTGCACGAAGCAGATTTTCCAGAGGTAATATTAATGTGGACAAATATCCATTACTCATTCTTAATCTTAACACAAAAGTGTTGACTTAAAGTACAATATTGCTGTTCCTCTATGGAACTGACTGAAGTGACTAGTGATAACAGATATATGGGCGAATTTCTGCTCACTATAGAATTGACTGCCAATAGATAAGCGAACACCAAAAAACAGATTAAAAGTCCGTGCATTACCATGTTTTTATAAGGTAGGGGAGACCGGGGCACATTGAACCGCCATGGATATATAAATAAATAATTCTAGACAACCCCAAGGCTATACATAAGTGAGACAATTTCTTAGACCCATTTCTCCATGGGTCTACTGGACTATAGTCCCTCGTCAGCAAATCAGACTGTCCGAATTGAGACAGAATATTGGACAAATTTTTGTTTAATTCACTGCAAAAGTTGAATTTGATCCCACCAAACTGCCAACTGATGTGCATTTTACGGCGATCTGTAGGAACATAGGAAATCCAGATTCCCGCTTGTTTCGATCGTTGTATGGATGTCAAATCTGTGGATATCTGTTTTTAACTATTACTGATTGTTTGCAGATTCATTGGATCACTACGACATAAGTGACTAGGATTGAGATCTAAGTCCAGATCTATGTTAACATGGAAATTTTACCACTGTTCAATGAGTCCCATTATTTGGTTAAACCTGCCCCGACTTTTTTGTAAAATGGGTTCACTGAACCATTACGATAAAGTGGATTAAAATGTGTGTTTTTTTTAAAAAAAAAAATAAGTTAAAGATTAACTGAATTGAATCTGATACACGATAGCAACTATGATATGTCTTCAAACAATACAATCAAGTAAAGAGATCTTCCAATAAAAACATTTGATATGAAATGAACAAAATGGTTCAATGTGCCCCGGTCTTCCCTATAGAAGGAATAAAAACAACGGATTGAACGGACTATTTCTATTTTTCTCGTGTTCTCTTATCTTATGACACTTAATTACTTTATTGAATCGTCAGATATCCTCTTGCGGTTCCATTTAACAACTTTTTGTCTTCGAAGAAAATATTAGTGTGCAAAAATTCGCCCTGTATCGGTTATCACTCGTCACTTCAGTCAGTTACATAGAGGGATTACTCGTGTTTTCTTTGGCGTTCGTCACTTCCGATTCATTAATCCTTTATTACTCCTCTACCGTAGCAATGATCTCTGTGTTAAAATTATATTTGGGAAGTGTTTATTATATTATCAATTAAAGAATGTGGGTCGACACCTTTTACTCTATATTGCACTGGTAATGGGAAGTTCCGGTGCTAATGTCATTAACAGTGTCGGATCCTTAAATATGGTTCCCAGTTTCGGATTTATATGCATAGAGGCCCAAGGCTTGTCGCCTCGTGGGCCTCCTCTCGATCCCCCACGATCGCGACTAGGGAAAGATGAAAGAATGATTTTAAACACATTTAAGCAAAAGCTAGAATAATGACTGTATATTATACACCTTGGTCGATGCCCCCTAGATCACGAGGCCCTATATTATACACCTTGGTCGACGCCCCCTAGATCACGAGGATCTAGGATTCAGTCTGTCAAGCCTAAAAGTAAATCCGGTATTGATGGCACCCCCGTTTTAAAAAAATGTCTCTGTGTGAAAGTTATAGTGATATAAGAGTATGTATTCTTGAATTTTAGCACATATTAAACCAACTTAGAGATGAATATGGCCATCCTCTGCTGCCGAGAACAAATCTAATATCTGCCGTCCAAGCCATATATAAAGACCCAACAACAGGAAAGATAATTGCTCATTCTGATGAAAGAAAAGAAGGAAAGGCGTGTCTAGTTAAACAAAGAATTTTACCAGATGATATATTATAGAATACATTCTACATTGATTTTTATACAATTAGTGACTAATGATTATCAGCTTATTAGTATGAAAAACCCAAACTGAGATATTCCATTCTTTTGTTCTGACAAGGACAGTTGTCTATTCGTTCGGATGGGACCAAAAACGAGATCCCGTGTACACATTGTCGGGTACGTAAAAGATTCCTTGGCAGTCGGAATTCCATATAAGAGTAGGCCGTAGCACCGCTGTCCGGACAAAATTTCACTCATAGCACACTGCATGGCGTATGTCCGTCTTCATGAGCCCAGTTGGACCAGAACAGTAGGACGTTAAATTCTTTTTCCCATTCTTGTGTTAAAGTGTGGCATTCATAAAAACATAAAATGTCAGAATAAAGGTTTAATATAGACATTACACAATACATTTATTAAAAAGATTTTGGTTCAAAAATCATGTCTATGGTCATTTAAATTTGATTTGATTTCTGTAGATTTCACATTCGTTTCTTTGTGTGTCTTAGATAAATATAGTAATAATTATTTTGTTATCCTTTTCATTTTGTAACCGGTATTTGCTCAGTTCCATGAAACTAATTCATATGGGTGACCATGTGAAGAAAATATGACACCAAAAAAGTCACCAATTCCCAGATTTGGTTTGCCACCAATGTATAGTGTCTTTTATTTATAGTCCCGTTCTCTCTTTCTGTATCTATTAAAAAAGGTAAACTTGTGATTATCTGCCTGCGTAGGGTGAATAATTCATTATTTGAGACGTAAAGATAACAGAGTTGGGCATAGTTGAGAGGAAGGTTATGTTGAAATGTTTACTAGTACATGTATGTTAATGTTACTTCCAGTTGGCAGTTAGCATGTCTCATATTTCCAAGGTGAACCACAAACGTATTATCATGCAAGCCTTTGCCACATGTTGGCTACATCTTGTCAACCCTCATCTTGGACTAAATCTTGAAACTTTCTGCAGATTTGTGCCAGTTATCAAGAGCTTTTCGGACGCAGGATTCACCAAAGGCATTACTAAATGAATCGATACATTTTATAATTTCCCCATCTGACTCCAACTTCGTTGTTTCAAGTTCATGTTGAGCATTTTCAATCAGAGATTTATTGTTGACCAATATCCGAGTTTTCTGGCCTTGATATTGAATAAAGCGAAAACTAGTATGGAAAGGCGATACATCTGGATTTGTGTAGACATCATCAAACACTTCATCAAGAGCTTGTATATTTTCAATTTCTTTCAAATCGAAATCATAAAATCGCCTCCATTCTCCCATATAAAAACCGGTGTCTACATCTTTTGATGGTCGAATGGTCTCCTTTTCTATGCATCCGTAAAATTTTTCCTTCATTTTTAACCAATTTATATTCCAAAAATGAGTCGACAAATATTGGGGATTCTTCTTCAAAATCTAAAGATATTATTCGAAAAGTTGGGTAACCACAGCCCGCTTCAATCAAGGACGCGTCTCCAGTTTTGAATATGTTCTTTACAATGATAACTAAATGATTGTTCGGCGAGGAAACAGTTGAATGGACTAAGGAAACGTCAATATTTAAGGCCTTAAATAAAGCGAAAAGAAATATATGGTGGGAATAACAGAGCCCTCCTTGTTTAAGAAACATGCCTTGTTTTATTTCATTCCACGTAGGTCGATGTCTTTCATTTGGGTCTGTTGCCATCAGGATAATGTTCTGGAAAGGTTCTTTCTCTCTGTAGGACGCCATAATGGTAGTAATCACCTCATGTTTTTTTAACGATTCCAGGAGAACTTCATTTATTTCAAGCACATCCGTTAGGAAGTAGACAACTTCTTCCTTAGACAGCATATCGTCTTCAATCTACAACAATATGCAACACATTTAGTTATGTACAACCATATACTCGCATAATAGTTATATACGCAGTATCACTTCTCTAAATCGATGCCACTTGGGAAAGGAGACAACTTGTTTGGCAGTTTGAAGCCTAAGGCCTATAAATCTAGCGGAACTCTGATCAAATGTTTAGCAATTTGGACACTGTCATGCCTTTTTTACACGAACTGTAGTCTTAAACATCAATCATCATCCTCGGCTTGCTCACTTTCATTTTACTGTAGCCCGGCCGATAAGAGTTTGGGACGGGTATCATAAATGGGATAGCCCTGACCTCTTTTCATCTAAATCCGGCCCTGGATGCTAGTTATAAAATTTCGTCAGTCATCTCAATATATTTAGAGTGCAATTCGGGTTGGGCGAGACAGCAACCGTACGAGTAAAAATCAGTTGGTCAGATCAAACACTGCCGGGGCTTTTAGCTGCAGCAACACCGTAAAGTAGCCCTCAGGGGACCTAAAATTAGACCTTAAGTTACATGGCTGGAACTTTTTAGGGACAATGGTACAGGGCCATATGTATGATTTTAAAATTGGGGGTGCAGCAGAGTAGTGGGGGCCTCAATATAATACCCGAAAGAGGTGATAGGAGGGGCACTTCGTCTATGGGGGCGGCACTCATGTCTGGGGTCCTCCCTCAGAAAATTTTGAAAAACAACGCTGCAGGAACCACTTTTTTCGGCCACTCTCAGAGTCGATTTTCAGGGACGGCAGATTTTTTTGAGAGTCATTTGCTCCTGATGCCCCGCCCCTTGGATCCGCGCCTCTGGTGGCGCCCTATATCCTCCACATAAGTGATGTAAGAAAGTTTGGATCAGGGCAAACGAATCAGGTACCCATTGGCGTGTGGGTGCCATTAAGCCCGATCAAATCATCAGTGCCTTAAGAGCATCACTGTGTGATCATAATCAAGTGTATTATTTTATAATTGAAAGGTTGTCAATTTTTTTGAAGGACGCCATTTCTCGGATCGCCCTATTTTTCTGCGTGTGCAATGTACCCCCTGCCCCCCCCCCCCCGCTTAATAGGCCCTGCAATGGTATCCACAGTGAGGAGTAATTATTTCACAAACCTAACCAAAATTTCTGGGACTTTCCCCATGTCAGACCACGCCCAATATCGCTTCACGGGGCTAATAATATGGTCATAAGTTACATGACTGAAACTTACCAGAAACAAATATCCACACTTGGTAAATAAAATTTTCAAAAATCTAACCAAAAATTTGGGCGCTCTCCCCAAATCAGATCGCACTAAAGCATGTCTGACCACACCTTATAAAAGGGACTTTTATATGGTTGTCAGTTGCATGGCTGAAACTTACCATAAACAAAGATCCATACTTGGAAAACATATTTTTCAAAATTCTAACCAAAAATGTTGGGACTATCCTCAAGTCAGATCGGCATAAAGCCCCCCTGACCACGCCCTAAAAATGTGACCTTTACTATGGTCATCAGTTAGATGGTTGAAATTTACCAGAAATATTGTTCCATGCATGAAAAATGTATTTTTCGAAAAAACTAACCATAAATGTGTGGGCTCCCCCCCCCCCAAAGTCAGACGGGCCTTAAATTGCAGCCCCCCCTCTATATAACGATTATTATAATGTAATATCAATAATGCATTGTTGAACCGCTGCAAGATTCAAAATTATAGCACAAAAATAGAACACATGTTTATTAGCTATGTGAAATCCTAGAATGGGCCATGGTATCAAGTATGATAGGATAAGTAACCACATCATACTCAATTCACGACTCAAATAGTTAGGACTGGACTGATGTTAAATTTATGGAGTTATTCTTTGACGCATTTATCCAGGCGCTACAAATACTCCCTCGATTTTCTTCTATGCCTTCACTTTTGTATTTATTTAAATATACTTCTAGGCGAGGATCATCAACTGAAGACATTTTCGGCATCCCATAGATACTACAAACAAATCATTCAATAATGTTGGCTTTCTGGACATCAACAGCTTTTGAAATAATTTTAAATGTCGGGTTTCCGGTTCCTACTAAACGATGCTGTATAATCACTCAAGGTATGTAACCGATGACCATATAAAAGTCCCATTTTAGGGCGTGGTCAGGTTGACTTTAGGACTATCTGATTTGAGGAAAGCCCCAACATATTTGGTTAGATTTTTGAAAATATGTTTTCCAGGTATTTTCAGCCATGTAATTGATGGTCATATAAAAAGTCCCATTTTTAGGGTGCAGTCGGTCATACTTTAGAGCGATCTGACTTGAAACGCCACCCAAAGTTCTGGTTAGATTTTAGAAAATAGTATTTACCTAGTTAGTTTTCTCAAATATTTACTCCCAGCCATGTAACTATGTCCCCTAAACGCCTTAGCCATGCCCGATCTTACCAACTGATTTTTACTCGTACGGACACCTGCTACAAATTTGAGAGGTCAAACCTTTTGTAATCGATGACCATATTATTTTGTCATTAGCTCCTGGACTAATAACAATAGCTCAACAGTGACCTCATTTCTCCTGCTTCATCGTAAAGCACAAGCTACCTGACCTATCCTGTTGTTGGAAAATAACTAGATAGTTGGGTCTTACTTGGGTCTACTCAGCACCCCCTTGCCCTGATCTGAATGAAAGAAGTTTAGCAATGTCTCTGATTGCCCATGAAAAAGAAAGAAAAAATGTCTAGAAACTTACCATTTATCAATATATCTTATCACACGTAATAAAAATAGATCACAAAGCGACCAAGCGAACGAATTAAACAGGTAACCTAAAACTCTATACTCACATTTAGGTCAAACGCATTCCATTTGCTTACCAGAAATCTTAAAGAAAACTCGAATGTATGGTAGCTGGATACGGCCATTTTTTAAATTTCAATTTGCATTTTTTGCGATTATTTTTGCGTGCAATTTGCGAAAACGACAATGCGAAAGTGCAGTGTTTCAGGGCTTCCTTGCTTTACGCGCGAATGTAAGTGAAATGGAGCAAAAATGAGAAATAACCCCACTTTGTCGTACTTTCATGCAATACAGTCAACTCTCATAAACTCGACCAGTCGATAATAATAGATGTTCACGTTGTTTCGAGCATATGGTTGACAAAAGAGTTAATTTAAGACGGAAATACATTTTTATTTCAGACATGATACGGTTATTACATCTACTTTGATTTCTCTTTTTGTAAACTTCGCCAGTTGGCTAAAGCCGATTTTACGATTGACTCTTCGAATTGTGGGAAGAGCTTCTTGTACTCATTTATAATGTCATCATCGGTCGCCAGTTTTGATTTCTCAACATTTCCCTCTTGATCTTCGACCGTCATCGTATCGTTAGTAATTGCCGTCGCTTTCTTCTTGGGAAAAGCCGCTGTTCTAATTATAGAATGAAAGATCCCTACGGTGGGATCGGCGAATATTCGATCGTAGTAAGGTTCGAATTGTTCCATCTCCTTTGTTCCGAGAAGGTCAAAAACGTAAAGTTCCTTCCAACTGGCGTCTTCGGGGTCTTTGTACATTCGAAATCCTTTGCCGCCGCTCTTCGTATACTTATAAACATGTGTAGACTGTTCGTAAATCTTCGACTCTTTTTCGAAGGACATATCAATAGCATCAAATGTGGGACAACCCAAGCCAACTTCCGCTAAAAATAAATTTCCTTCATTGTTGACATTATGAACGAATACAATCACGTGATCATTTTTATTGATGTTTGGCCATTGAGTGATAGTGGAATGGGCCATGGTTACTTCATAGCCAATAACTTCCAATAAACGATACAAGAATAGGTTCATGGGATAGCATAAGCCGCCATGATTTTTCAACATGGCAGACTTAATCTCACCCCAGGTTGGTCTATGTCGATCAGATACATTTTCTGCCATTAGCGTTAGATTTTGGAATGGTAGATGTTCGTGAACGGCCAGTATGATTTTATTCAGAAGTATTAAGTCAGGTTTTAGTTTGTCTTCCTCAGATAAATCCAAATGTAGAACGGTTTTCAGGATTCCATATGACTCTTCCTTTGTCAATTCCATTGTATCTTCGAGAACACCTAAAAAATATAATTGGTCTCTTTTTAGGCAGAATTGTAAGGGGGTTGGATGGCCGAACTGTTTAACGTGTGTGTGTCGGCTCATAAGGTCTGGCATTCGCGTGGCTTGGCTATGCTATGCTCGGCATCGACACACAACCGAGGTTTACATGGGTGGAAGGGAGGTAACTACAGTGGTATAAAAAAAAAACATTAACGGACACGGTTGAACTCATACCCTATCGGGGACTTGCTTTGTTGGTTTGTTTTTTTCTTTTGAGGGGGTGGGGTGGAGTGAGATGTGTGCAGTTAACGGTTAAATTGCACTTTGAAGTTAGCAATCGCAAATCTCAATACTAAACCATAACACGCTTGTGAGTTGTCTGATAACATAATGTACCATTGTCGAACTTGCATTGACTATATTATTCAAAGAGCACCTTTACATATAGTTACATTACGAGTATTATCGGCTAAAATAGCGCCGATAATATTCGTTACTTAAGTAACTAATATGTTATGTAATACAGAACCCAAATATTCAACCAAATTAAGATCTCAAAAACATAACAAATATTTATACACCCTCTTAAAAGTCTATTGCAAGAACGTTTACACACCTTTCTATTACATGTAAATAATATCAACCGCCAGCACGCGCAGTCAGTGGGTCAAATAAATAAAAATCTTCGTCCGCTTTGCCTTACAACCGGAATTCTATTAATAGTTTACACTCGATTAACCAGACACTCTTTGCATTGGATGGCTGAATAAACAAATAATGTCAGCCAAAGAAGCATCAAAACTGAAGAATTGAGATGATATTGTCGACCCCTTCCAATTATTAGTCAGCGAATGTTGGCTCATTGTGATTAGAACAATTTAATATTGAAGTCAACGAGAAAGAATTACTTGGAGGCAGACCACGATTAAATTACACCGTCTCCGTAGTTCGTCTATTTATAGCAATTCTCCCACTCTCCCTTTTCTTTTGTATTGCCACCCGTGTTGAGGTTTTGGTCTTAAATGGAAGAAGAGGGTTTATGTTGGCAATTTCTGTCTGGTTTTGGTAAATATTCAAGGCTTAACCACGGATCGATATCAGGGTTAAGAGTTTCGTTAAGGCAATGTATACGGCGAATATTTACATGTTTTTTAGTTTGCTACTTCAAGTTTGTGTATCTTAAATTTCCAGTGGTCAACATCATACAAATTTTAGTGTTTGTAGTAAAAAGCCTTTAGCATAGCGAAAAATTGGTTAAAAGTTGGAGCCAAGCAATGATGCATAATTAACATTGAACTCAATGGGGAAATTAATTGTGGTCGATTTCCTAGATGCTTCGATTGTTGCAGTTACCTCCCTTCAGTCAAGTTGCTCCAAGTAAACGTTATTCCATCTTCCAAATCATTACAAAGATTAAGTATAATATATACTTCAAGCTAAAGAAGTTGACGCAAGGTATGGGTACACCCATCTTCAATAGAAGTCTTGATCTCGCTTTAACTCCAAATATTCCAATCGTTGCTTCGGGAACATGGGGTACACACCTATCACAAGGGCAATTGGTATACCTCGATAAATACCCTGTATGAATTCATGTTCGGACATCATGTATGCGGAAAGTCCGGCTAAGAATGTAACACAGATCACATATTAATTGAAAACGATTCATTGGTCTCAGATTTAATTTTGTACAGATTGCGGGATATAGTTTGACCACAGAGTTTGTTTATAAAATATTTGAACACGTGTCAATCAATGATATCTCCGAGTCCCCCATGCGATGCCGGGTGGTATAATGTGAAAGCTTTCGATCGCAAGGTCCATGCAAGAAGTATATGTATCTTTTTTGTGTTCCAAGCCTCATCATTTCCTTTGAGTTCTCCGTGCCCAATAGTTCAGCTCTGAACGTCGGTCTCATTACACTCACCCTGACCGTTCAGGGACTGGCCTATTCAATCAATGTCGAAAATAATTTGAACCCCAGTCAATTTTACTGGGCAACTTTTCACTGCGAAACATCGGAGTGTCAATCCGTGTGGACGTCTGTACAATGTAAAGGAACATCTTAGTGACAAAATAAGACCTTGCTTACCTCGCTAGACTCAGTATGAGCGAAACAACACGCTGTTTAAAATACGTCCCCTCCTATCAAACTACCCTTTCGCCGCCATGACACAGCGTGTTGTGATGCTCATACTGACTCTAGCGAAATGAGCAAGGTCTTGTTTTCTCACTGAGATGTTCCTTTACACTGTACACGCGTCCACACGGAGTGACACCCATCGCTTAGCAGCGAAAAGTTGCCCAGTAAAATTGGGGGTCAAATTATTTTCGACATTGATTGAATGGGCCAGTCCCTGAACGCTCAGGGTGAGTGTAATGAGACCGACGTTCAGAGCTGAACTACGTGCCCAGATACTATCCAATTGCCCCTCCCTCTCTCTATTTCTTTCTCTCTCTCACACACACACGTGTTTCATATTCAATGAATAATCGTATAGAAATAGTCTTAAAATACTTTTTAAGCAAATTTAATAATCAATAAAAATGTACACATAATATATTATAAATGACGAAAAAGAAATATATTTACACGGTTATGTATTATATAATAATAACGATAATTATATACATATACACCTCCTTTATACTTATATATTATATACAACAAACAGTGCCAAAGCTCTTTAGATATACGTATATGGATAACATTAATCCCAAAGTCTGAAACTTTATAATAGTTTGACACCATAGTTGTTAATCTAAAACCGCTTCGGGTTTTATTCCTGGCATATGGCTATAATTACTTAGATCAGTCGAACTGTGTCCCCACATAAAACCTAAGCACAGTCAGTCTGGTTTTAAAATTCATTACGACAAACTGACAAATCCGTGAAATGTCTTTTCTTCGCTTAGACCAATTTTATCCGTTTTTTGCCATTCTAAAACCAGACTAAATTCAGATTTCTAAAGCTACTATTGATTAAGTACTTCTCCATACAAAAAAGGTAAAGAAAATCAAGATACAAAATGTTATTTAAAACAAACGCCGATAAAATATATAATAATCTTCGTAGTCCTGATCTGATTAAACGAATAAGAAAAACAAAGCATTAGTAAACAGTATTAAATGACCATCGACATAGTTAACTACAGTGGTTACAACTGGTTTTTCTACAAAATCTTCCATCGATAGACAACAAATAATGGCTATCGATGATGTTCCGTAAACAGTCACCATCGACAGTAACTAAAATAAATGTCGAGAAATCTTGCTGGCTTCAGTACATCTTCGGTATTATAACATTTTCACTACTGTGCATAAACAGGGTTAATAATGTATTTTAAGTGCTCATTTATTTACAATGGTATTATATACATAATATAAATACATTTATGTCATTCAGTAAATCAACAAATGGAGTACATTGAAATAAGGATGCATCTATCAATTAATTTTTGTTCCATGAAATTAGTGTGACTGGTC
Source organism: Patella caerulea (assembly GCA_036850965.1). Taxonomy (NCBI): domain Eukaryota; kingdom Metazoa; phylum Mollusca; class Gastropoda; family Patellidae; genus Patella; species Patella caerulea. The sequence goes on along the minus strand of JAZGQO010000001.1, from coordinate 37,204,923 downwards.
CATAAAAAACGCCACACAGCAACAAGCAATAAATGTGATCCGGATATATTTAGTGAATTAAAATCTAACAAAATATAAATAAGACAAGGAAATTACAATAAAACGAACATTTTAATTAGTTTTTATAGGTAGCTGAACTCCTGTGATTTGTCTTAATTGACTTCACTTTATACATTTATTATTATTATACGAATACATTCCAGCATTCAGCCCTTAACATATAAATATTTAAAAATATTATTATGTTAACGGATTTTTGTCCTTTAAAATAATCGTGGAAATAATTTCCAGTTCGGTTCTTACAAAATAAACAGAAGAACGTGATTTTGTCAACCGTGTGTTGCAACCAAAGGTAAAACTCGTTTGAACGTAACCCTACTAATCATACTTCATCTAACTTACAATATTACGACATTTTGTTTTCCGAAACTAGGTACACACCAAGAACTGATTATCTAACCCCGAGATAGTAACCTAAGTTTATTTTAAACCAGAAAAAAGTGGCACCACAGGGGGGTGTGGGTTTTCGCTACTAAAAAGATTTCTATTGGCAAATTCAACTTGTCGTAGTTTTTATAGGTAGCTGAACTCCTGTGATTTGTCTTAATTGACTTCACTTTATACATTTATTATTATTATACGAATACATTCCAGCATTCAGCCCTTAACATATAAATATTTAAAAATATTATTATGTTAACGGATTTTTGTCCTTTAAAATAATCGTGGAAATAATTTCCAGTTCGGTTCTTACAAAATAAACAGAAGAACGTGATTTTGTCAACCGTGTGTTGCAACCAAAGGTAAAACTCGTTTGAACGTAACCCTACTAATCATACTTCATCTAACTTACAATATTACGACATTTTGTTTTCCGAAACTAGGTACACACCAAGAACTGATTATCTAACCCCGAGATAGTAACCTAAGTTTATTTTAAAACAAAAAAGTGTCACCACAGGGGGGTGTGGGTTTTCGCTACTAAAAAGATTTCTATTGGCAAATTCAACTTGTCGTATTCTGAATTTTGGGGGGATTTATATCTTGTTTAAGGTCCGATTTTAACTAGAGTAATCCAAGTTCATTACTCTTATTTTGTATAACTATAGGAAACAATAATCAATTGCTGAAATTACAACCGGCTAATCCCGGCTGATACGTTAATTATGGGTACAAATATTGCTCCTCGAACCAAGAAAACACAATTTTCGTCTCTAGTCTTTTGTCGGTGGAATCAGGACTACAGTGGGGCAAATTTCACAACCTTAACTGTTGAATGATATACATATATAATTTTTCTCCACATTGGCGTTCCGTATATCACACTTGCTGGCATTTCTTTTTGATGCTGTTTTAGAAATCGATTAGGATACTGAAATATAATTTGAAAAGATTGTCCTTGAAATGTCAGACACAATTTCCCACTTGTATTTAGATGATTGACAAAACGTAAATGGTACAGATTTTAAACATCACTTCAAATCAAAAAACATCTTCGAGAATCTTCCATGTGTTTTGTATTTTTGTCACTTATATTTGCCATAATTCACCCAGTCAGATTAATAATATCAATTCTTTTGTTCTGGACATATTTTAGTGTATAATGTATGGGAGAAGGAACACAACACAAGTAATCGATGAGAAGTAAATAGAAGAAGCCGAACTTAAGCTATCTACAGCAGCCTGTTTGCCATTAGCTCCTGGAAAATACAAAGTAATATAATAAAGAAATGTACGTTTATATCTGTAAAAATTGACAAATAAATCCTGACAAATCAATGAGATTTTGCACAATCGTGTAACCCCTTGCACTTTCAGTCTCGGGCAGAACAGATATTAAAGGACAATATTTGTGTCAGTAATTATCACAGAACTGCTTTAACATTATTATTATTTAAGAGATAAATTTGCCTACTGCAAGTCTTTCTTTATATCTTCAATATTTCATAAATTATTAATTAGAACATAATTAACCCTCGATGCCATCGGATGCACTAGATTTTCAACAGATGTAAATATGATTGTCTGTAAGGATTTAATTTAAAACTAGATAATCGAGACTTGTAACAAGGGTAGCAATGACAATCAGAACTACACTGTTCTTCTAACAGTAATAACTCCCCAGATGAAGCCATTTTACTGAAATGTCAACATATAACTATTCTCATTATCTACATGTACTTTTGAACTAGCGATAACTGTCAGCTGTTGCAATATGAATTAATAAGTAATGTAGCATACTATATTAGGTGGTTTAATCCCAGCTTTGATCACTCTATATCTGGCTATAGCAATTAAAGAAAACTTTTGTCGAATTAGACAACTGTGGACTAATTAAATTCTTAGCTTTTTAGATGCTTTGAAAACGTGGTGTTTGCTACTCAGGTGACAACTTTACTGATGTAGCATGGCTATGACTAGTGCTGTAATTATCTGATGATGATAAGGACTAAACACTGCGTTAACAGCTTGGTAATAATCTCTCGCAGTATTTCATTTCCACGTCCAATCAATTTCCGTATATGGGCATCATCATAGAATACACCAATAATAGTACCATTCTTGCTATCGTAAACTAACGAGTGAAGAGGGGAAAGACAAGATGCTGAATAATGTTTTCAAGAATCTTGCTAACAAACAATCTGCCGGAGCTTTGTTTGGTCTACCAAACGCTGTAGAAACGGTACTCACCCGCTGAATGTATATATGTTTTAATTCTATGATCAAGCTGTCCCAATCCAATGTCATCGGCATCTTCCTCGCCGTATATACCATCGCTAGGTGTATTAGTTAATAAAGGCGAGTCCACTCTGGTGTCTGATTGTAAGGCTTTGTGTCCCCTGCCCTCGCCACGATTTAACTGTCCGGGTGTTACGGAAACTGTCGTAGACGTTACTGTAGTTGGTTTGGTAGCTATTCTGAGTTCTGTAAGAAAATGGTCAATGATATATTGTTACAGGTAACGAGTAGTCAAAAGACATGTTCATTGATTCAGACGTAGAACGTGTGTAGAAATAAGGACATACATTTCCATACTTATTACAATTTCTACACATACACCTGTCCTCTTACCGTTAGAGCGTTTCTTGGTGCTTGGTTAAAGATAGGTTGCCAGGCATCAAAACATACGCCCATAGCAGCTAAATCATCCGGGCAGGCAACTCATTACGTAATTATCAGAAAATCATTAGAATTTGTTTGCTTTTTATAAAGTTTTGCCCCACACTAACAATTAGTATAGGAAACATTTAATATGATGGATTTAGCTGTTCAGTTATCAAAGTTCATTGAAAATCAAAATACTTGTTCGTTGAAAATCAAAACACTTGTTCGTTTCAACACCTTAAACTCTGTGTATCAATCTGAAGTCAATCGCATATTAAGATTTTTTGAAGTGATCAAGGACTACAACTCTGGCACTAATTATCAGAAATCGCTGAAAATCAATTGGCTTCTTCCTCTCGTGACCTTAAAAACTGTGTATAAATTTGAAGTCAGTCGGATATTAACTTTGGCCTCTTGAGGATCCACAAGATTTTTTGAAGTGATCAAGGGCCATACCTCTGGCACTAATTATCGTAAATCGCTGAAAATCAATAGGCTTTTTTTTTCGTCTTATGACCTTAAAAATTTTGTATGAATTTAAAGTCAATCGGATATAAACTTAGCCTCTAGAGCGTCCACAAGATTTGTTTGAAGTGATCAAGGGCCATAACTCTGGCACTAATTATCGGAAATCACTGAAAAACAATAGGATTCTTCGTCTCATGACCTTAAACACTGTGAATAAATTTAAAGTCAATCGGATATTAACTTAAGCCTCTAGAGCGACCACATATCAATGTGGGCGTATAAAAAGTAAAGTGGATTTCGATAGGGTTCCTCTGGTCCGTACAGCATTTACGGGTGACAGGTTTTACAAATCTGAATTTCGAATGGGTCCGACAAGCCGAAAAGTCCAAAGCGGACCCCAACATAAAATTTTGATACTCTAATCGGCTTACCGTATAATTCCATAGTGTCTGTTATTTTTCCTAAGGAGTTCGAAGCTACACACATATAAATGCCATAATCTCTTTCGTCCAGTTGGACTATTCTTAAACTTAATGTTTTAGTGTACATTCCCTCTTCGAAGACCTCTATCCGATACTTCCAACTATTGGAGAGTTCTCTGCCCCTAAACTGCCAAACACTGACAGCATGAGGAAAAGCCGTCACTACACATTCTAAAATAGTTTCTCTTCCTTTGCTTTGTCCAATTCGTTTCGTTGGTAGTCGTATTTCTGGCTGGACTATTGGTGAAAAGAATGAAATTTATGGTTAACGGAAGCATCAACTCTCGTATGATATAAATTTAAATTAATAACACTAACACTGGTGTTTCTGTATTTATTTCTGTGCACTGAACCTATGACGACGTTCCAATGAAACTATACCGATTATAGAAAGGTATCAGGTTCAAAATTTGATCTATAGTAATAATAGAGAATCAAAAGTAACAGAGGAAATTCTGTTTTCGTAGAGGAAACCTCGAACTTTATGCATTTAACCATAACAAAATAAGCTACCGTTTTAACTTCAAATTCTACTTCCATTAAATGAATTTCTACTTTTGACTTTCTTCTTTCGCTTTTCTACTCACGATCTTATTCCATAGAATTTCCCCGGTGGAATTTCATTTTACTCAAGTTCGCATTTTTAACTTGATACCCCTCTATCCAAATCATATTTATTATTAAGGTTAATGGGACGGAAACTGTAATACGTCGCCTTAATACAACTAATAATGCATCGAATAAGTAGTTAGAGTTTCATATAGGTCCTTTTAACCTGCAGCCTTATTTATCTTTTAATCATTATTTTCTAAATATATATTGGTAATTGATTTGGGACGTCAGTAATTTACGTCAGTTGTTCAATTGAAGTCAATTTCACTTTAGTTTCTAAGGCTGTTTATTCTTGACATAAATGGCTTTATATTGACAATACGTACATTCTACATCTACTCGAATCTCTTTTTTGACTGCCGGGGGAACGTTATTGTCAGCTAAACACTCATAAATACCACCACAATATCTGGTTACATTATGGATCACCAATTCTTCGCCTTTAAAACCTATCCCTGAAAACAACATCCTTCATGAGTAAGAAAGAAACATCAAATATAATACATTATCGCTTTGAATCGGATTCATGGATTTCTTGTAAAGCACCTTATGTCCTATACACACCAAAGATTAAGCCTATCGGCTACGTGTGCACTAATGACCGATAATCCATTGGGACTGATAAATTTCCAAACGGGAACATTTTATAACGGCAATAGTTTGTATATTGACGGGGGCCATTATGCGCGGCGAAACACATAAACATAAGGCTATATGTAACCACAATATCCGAATTTTTATACACAATAATCTAATTAATGTATCATTGGAAAGAAACACCAGAGACTAAGATAGGTTGCCAGGCAACGAAACATACGCCCACGACAGCTAAATCATCCGGGCAGTCAACAAGAGTTGTCGCATATTTTTACTTTTTTCGGTAATGAAACATTTATAATACACTAAAATCTGATTAAGAGTAACAACTCATGTAATTATCAGAAAATCATTAGAATTTGTTTGCTTTTTATAAAGTTTTGCCCCACACTAACAATTGTATAGGAAACATTTAATATGATGGATTAAGCTGTTCAGTTATCAAAATTCATTGAAAATCAATATATTTGTTCGTTTCAACACCTTAAACTCTGTGTATCAATCTGAAGTCAATCGCATATTAAGTTTGGCCTCTAGAATATCCACAAGATTTTTTGAAGTGATCAAGGACTAAAAGCACTAATTATCAGAAATCGCTGAAAATCAACAGGTTTCTTCGTCTCATGACCTTAAAAACTGTGTATAAATTTGTAGTCAATCGGATATTAACTTTGGCCTCTTGAGTATCCACAAGATTCTTTGAAGTGATTAAGGGCCATAACTGTGGCATTATTTATCGGAAATCGCTGAAAAACAATAGGATTCTTCGTCTCATGACCTTAAACACTGTGTATAAATTTAAAGTTAATCGGATATTAATTATAGCCTCTAGAGCGTCTACAAGCAATTGTGGACGCCGGACCGACGGACAGACGGACGGACGGGGGCGACGACAATATACGACCACATTTCAATGTGGGCGTATAAATAACCCGTCTCGGGTGCTCTAAGTGTTTCGCCTACAGATCGTCCCGACACAATATTATTCGTATGCGCAGGTCTCAAGACAAAAATCATTACATTTCAGCTGAACATTATTTAGTTTTTTTACTTTAGTCATATAAACATTAAATGATATTGGTGAATATGATAATTATTATGAAATTTAGAACAAAAACCATACACTACAACGTGTCAACTAAAATTATGCATTACTAATTTAACTTGAGCATAAGTATTTGTTGATCTTTATCAGTTGGTAAACTAAATTTAATGACATCAGGGAACTTTCGCATCGGTACGACAACGAACACGAAAACGAACACGAAAACGAACACGAAAACGAACATATGTTCGCTTACGTATCCTCTAACACATGATTTCGCAATCCGACATACGAAAATAGCTAGATGGGTTAATGTCCATTCCATGAACTTATTGTCCAGGCAAAGTGTTCAATCGATAATTTGGTAGATGTACTACAAATCAAGCAGAAAATTGCATTTGAACGCATTCTACAAACACTACACAATCAACAATATACACAAGGCCTCGAAAAATTGTGGAAAAATCAGTGTACGAGACAAAAAACATTTTATTTTGCGTACATACGTGAATCTAGCTCCACACGCGTAACGCTTTTCTCTGGCCGAACACTCATTACGGATTGTCGTCACAAGTACACACGAATTGATGACGTGTTTGTTATCGTACCGATGCGAAAGGTCTCTATTTTTCAATAAATACTTCAGGAATCACGGATATGAAATATAGCTAAGTCAGCTGTGTGCAATATCGTTGCCCTTATTATACTAAAAATGGACGGGGCTTATCATTGTCCCTCGGTATATAAATACTAACGTATTAGGCCGATAATAAGAAGCATTCCACAACCTAACTCTACCTACCCTTGGCACTGCTAGATAATCTATAATCATCAACATGCAAACCGACTGTGGGGCCAATCTCTTCCTTTACTTGGAGGAAACCGATATAGAATATACGGTTAAGCCATTGCTGGTTTCAATCATTACAGACTATACATGTATAAAGTTTTGGGTCTGGACTAAATAGCCTAGCCCTAAATTTGTATTTAGTAACAAGTGTTACATGAAACAGAATCTCCAACTTCCGTTCCATAATGATACTATTTTGTGAAGAATTAAAACTGGGTTAATCAAGACTACGCCGTCGTTGGAATTTGGCGTTATCAAGGAATATAACGGATGCTTATGGAAATAGTTTGCTCAAAGTAGGTCAATGTTGGTTTTTCAATAACTGGGTGGGGTTTATGGTTTTTCCGAATTTGATATTATTCAAATAAGATCACAATTAGTTTCTTGGTGAGAGTGATAATATACCCATTTAGTATTGTGGATCAAGATTCAATCTGTTATATTCTATCTAAAACCACTGCCAGAATAATTTTCAGCGTGGCCTTATTATGAAAGCACCTGTATTTATTTGATATTGGTAAAATTAGACTTAGTTTGTATCAAAGTTAGAACATGGGTATATCGATTTTATGTTTGTTTCTAAATTTTGTCATTTATTTTATAAAACCATCCGTACACCTACCGATCCTATTATGAAAGACGTACATGCATAAAGACAAGGCCAGAATGGCCTAGAAAAGTTTTCATTCAGGAATCGAATCTTGACCATGTAGTTTCTAAAATTAACGAATTGAATTAATGGGAATGGTAATGATATACCTTGATTTGTTTACAAATCAAGGTCGACCCCCACCCTTACTAAAATGCTAGTCCTTTTATGTAATCAAATAGATGCCTCATATGTTTTGAGACAAATTAAATACAAATGAAGTGAAGTACATAAATATATACCTAATAATACCTTTTCACACAAATCAAGATGGCTACCAATCAATGAGACATGATGATAAATCAAAGATGAGAAGTATAGGATGGAATTGGTCCAAGTACAATAATTAGACGGTAACAACATCCTTTGGTGTCGACCATGTTTATTAAAACCTTTTATCAATTGAAAAGAATGGTTGTTGGTAAAATGACTTAATGTGATTACACAGACATTCAGACAGATTGAACGATTTGCTATTGTATTCGTCTGTCTTATTCTGCCATGGTCTTCCTTTCAGTGCGGGTTTGTCTTGAACATGTTCATGGGACTGTCCGCCTTTCTACTGGATACGTCTTGTCTGACCATCTAAAACAATCGGAACCCCTTCTTAATCAAAGTGTATTAATAAGCTTAGATCTCTTCTAGATATTGCTAGGATTTTCTTTGTGCGGTGACCAGGGGTCTTAGTCAAACATTAAAGTTATCATTGTTAGAAACCGTTTTTAAAATGCTATAAACTTCATTTCAAATTTTTTGTTGCTTTGCTGAATCCTATTTGGCAAATGATCAGTAAAGCTTTTATTAATTTTTTTACAGAAGATAAACACTAGCTGACATTTTCAGTGATTAATAAATCCGAGACATTGTTGGTTGTCCACAATACCGTTGTATGTATGGAAAAGTTTGATGTTTGTTAAATGACTAGACTTTCTTTATTTTGAATATTTCTGGCAAGTTGTTGAATACTGTCTATTACTTCTTGTTAGTCAACCACGTGTGCATAGTAAGAGTGGAATCAGGCCCAAAAGGAGTTAATAAATAAATGACCAGTTTATTTCTAGACACCCTGCTTATCACAAGCAATGTAACAGACTCTCCCATCTTAATAAATAGATGACACTTATTAATTACTTTCACATTAATATATCTTTTTATAAAGCACTGCATGAAAAATCACGTTTCTCATTACTCTGCTTAGCCTAAAAGGAAAATGCGCATTATCCAACTTAGTAAAAGTTTTTATGTAATGGACGTATAAACGGTGTGTCATTATTCCCACACAATTAGAATCAAAGTCATCGTGTACCAATGTATCAACATATTAATTTGCTTACCACCGCTTAGTCTTAGCCCAACATTCATATTAAGACATTCACCTATTGAACATCTACACCAGGTTTCTACATTTTACGTTAAGATTTTCTGATCCAAAGGTGCGACGGACAAACAGGCGGACAAACGCCATTAGCTATACGAACTTCCCAAAAATACCAAATGTTGTATCAGATGTTCCAGAAAGTGTAATCATATTCTGTATCGTGTTCGACACCCGTCACTTTGAAAATGCGCCGCAGAAGCTGGTGCTCTCTAGCGGAAGATAACATCGGGGCAATGGCAATCTACAAAATGGCGTCGAATCTAATATACAGTTAAAATTGTTTAAAACCTTCTGGAATAAAACTGTAACGACAGACAGTATGCCGGGTAACAAAACACAAAACCACACCTGCTAAGACGACTGGAAGCCCATAAATGTTGCCAATAAGGCATAAATAATATAAGCTCACATTTAAGTGAGTGTATGAAAATTACATTGATTTGATCAAGGCCTTTGATTATATGAATCTGTAAAGTAATTTAATTCAGATATTATCATGAAAAATGTTCGAGCTTCGTGCAACAATAAAACGGGTAAAAAATAACATCGATAAAGGGGACGGGGATAAAATCAAAATGAAAAATAAAACAGTGTTGGGTTTAATACGAAAACGACTATCTTAAAGTCAAATATATTATTATTTCAGTGAATAAACAAGAAATAAAACTGTTGATAATAAAGACGCGTGAGGTAGGATAACTTCCTGTTGTTTTTTTTTTTTGCTATTTTAGTGGGAGGTTGGGTGTATATGTATATGTGTGTGTGTGTGTGGGGGGGGGGGTCATTCAAACAAATATTTAGAGACGAGCGTTGTAAAAATTGAAATGAAATGGGATTAACCTCCTACTATTTTGTCATATGCTTAACTAACGAAGGCGGTCGTTGTAAAAGGGTTGCGCTATCGATATAAACTGTTTTGGTGACCATTTGCAAACTGGTCATACTTGGGCTGAAATTTTCAAACAAACTAAATAGGACATTTTTGAGTTGTGTACTCAGTGAGGTAATTAATGGTGTCACATGAAATTAATCCTTAAAAACTGTATGGTGAAGACTTAAAGATACAATTTTTATTTGTATATCGAACAAGTACGTTGACATCGTCAACAAGGTCGTTGATATCATCCTTGTAATAAAAAGTCACGATACATTAGTCGAAGAATTGAAATGCAATCGGGTTTAAAGTCCTACTTTTCAAGTCCGACTAAACCACTGACGACAGGCTTACACTGTACAGAGAAATTTTGTCTGTTTATCTCGGCTGTATGACGAATTCCGCCATATTTGAACTACTTTAAAGGTCCCGGATGAAACATGGCTGCGCCCATGGTGTCTTGGAACTACTTTGAAGGTCCCGTATGAAACATGGCTGCGCCCATGGTGTCTGTTGAAGTAAACCGGCAGCCGCATCGCAACTGTATGGGCGTAGTTACATATCACTTACTGTCATACAGCCGAGACTAGATGTAGGTTCCGAAATCTGTCGAGATTTACCGAGTGGATTATGGGGTACAATTTACACTATGTACGAAACGCGTCGATAGGATTGATAGCCATTTGATGTTATCCAATCAATCGACGGTCGTATAATGTACCAAAATAACTAATTTAGGTGCATCGGCGTTAAAAATTACGAAGTCGTTAAATTAAATTAATGGTTATAGGCAGTGCTTGATGTTTTATTTAAATAGATCCGCGCGTTATATAAGCTGCAAAAATTAATTAATAAACACAACTAAATAGATAAAAGTAAGTTCATATGGGATTAGTTTATACTTAGAAAATAAAGTGTCAGTAAACTTGGATAATCTGTTTTGAAAATAAAACGATTAGCCGAAGAGAAAACCGTTAAAATCAAAACGGTTCAAACAAACATAAACAATTATTCGTTTCAGTTAACAGTGCATTTCGAGCAAAAATAAGAGTAATATGTAAATTAATTAATAAAACAAAAAGTTTCAATTGTTCCAGCCTAAATTGTCTACCCTTTGCGACAACGAATTTTGGAATGGATAAAGCAGTATCCACTGTCTATACAGTAATAAATATAAAAGAGATATATCAGTGCATAATGCATTGTCAACTTGTGGAAGGAGACAATATTGCCCCAATAAGTCATTGATGCAGTGACCATAATATACAAAATGGATACTGTTTTATCCAGACCAATATTCTTTGCAATCTAAAAGGAGATATGTTAGACTGGAGGGATCGAGACTTTAAACAAAGAAAACCAGAACAAAATGCAACTAATGCCAATGGACGATTTCAAAACATGAAACTAAGGAGGAATAAGCTCGACATCTTACTAGATCTTATCAGACATGACTGTAACTCACGCTCTTTATCCTGGCCCTCACTGGATGGCTTCCGATACCAGGTGACAGTAGGGCGTGGTATTCCCGTCACGTTACAAATCAGCGACACGGATCGACCTTCTTTGGTGACGATATGACTCGGTGTGTATGTGCCGATGATTCTTGGTGGAACTGAAATGTAAACCATTTACAACATTATTAAAACACGACTAGGCTGGATAATAATAATAATACAATTAACATGAATGTCCCACTGTTATATACTTTTATCTATCTTTTGCCTTTCTTTTTTTAGCTTTCTTGATGTTCAAATGCTTTTCAGCATTTTGTGTATGCTAAGTGTATCATTTGCGGTTAATAATAATTTCATAGCACAAACATACCGACAGTTTCCTCAATTCCCCTTCCGTCAACACTTATATTGACGTAGGCTACACTAGAAACCGGAATAAATTCTACAAAATTCTGGATTGAAACCATAATAGAATTGAATTCAACCCCGCATTGCCCAATCAGATTTAACGATAATGTGCGACATTTTATTGTTGGGAATAAAATATAAGCTCGTGATAAGCGAGGTCCCTGAATTAACAAGAAATCGGGTTTATTTAAATGGAGACTCAGTTTTTAAGCTTACCAAGTTCGTGCAAGTTGAGGATGAAACAGCATGTACGTGTAATTTTGATTTCTAGTCAGGGATGCAATAGACGGGAAAATCATGTTACGTAACGTTGGGTGGTGTTCCTATTTGCAGGTTAGGAAATCAAAAATTGCTGATTGATTAATTCTTCTCATGCCGAATTCCCTAATGAAACCAATCATTAGATATTTATATATCCACACGACCTACTGATTTCCCTCATATAGGCTAAATCTGAAAAGGAATGAGGTTGATCGTCTCGTCAACAATTTACCTTGGACAATTTGAGACAAACGTTTATTTTTATGCATAGGTGCGCAATGCGAATTCCACCTATATCACGAATTTGTACGCGAAATAATTTCCAAGAATTTTCAGTCCATTGGTTTCCGCCGCCGAGAAACAGGATTGCAAACGTCTTATTTTCTTTTCGTTTATTTTGACACTGGCAATTGAATTTGTAGAGATTCAATTGTTCTGAAATAACATCAATAAAATTGATTATTACTTGTACCACCAACAGAATAACTTCGCTGTATAACTCTGGCTGATTGTGTTGCTTCATCAAAACTTTTGGGGCAGTTTTGCATAACAGTTTGACATTATCGTGGTTCAAGGCCTCTAATAAAAACAAAAAGTTTCTCATGGTCAGGTTTGTTTAACCTTAGACAGCGCGCACTAATATCAGCAATAAAATTCTCAAAATCTTCTCCAATGTCTATTCCACAGTTCTTGTTCCAAATCGAGTAAGCCATTCGTGTGGGTTTCCGATGAGAAGGCCAGAAAATTGCGGCAGGACCCGGACAGAAGATTTCATCATTTTTTAATATTATTTTTCAGTTTTTACTCAACAAATGAATATCCACTTTTGATACCGGAATCTCCACCAACTGTTGCGGCTACCCTTTTACGTGGGGTGTAGCGAGGGAGTCACAGCGGGGTTTTATATGAAGAGCAATACAAATCATACAGACACAAAGTGTCTGGTCAATCGAACATTAACAGGCATCATCGTGACCTTCATATTAAATAAGTCCTTAGCATTGAATAAGAGGTTCTAACGGATCCGAATTAGTACATGACGTATTATACATGTAAGTAAATTATAACAATGTATGAAACAGTTGAATTATATATTATAGATATTGGCGAAAAGACGGGAAAATGAATATGCAAATATTCCTAGTCGACAATAGTAAACACCCGAAAAATATAACGAAACGAAAGTCGGTGTCATTAAAGATAGACTGGCTACATATTTTTAGTATGACTGCGCTGATTTATTGAGTACTGCTTCTTTGTGAAGACAAATGCGTGCCGTTGTCATATAACAAGACTAATCAGATATTCGCACGCAATTAAATTTATTTCCTTTAAATCATGTGGATGGGAGATTGGCATGAAGTGACGGGTTGTATAGTCCCGATCACCCTGGCTTATAATGTCTTTGCTTCAACTACAGCAGGGAATGTAGTCGGGACAAAGCAGCACCAATTTTACATTCAGTGTCAAAAGCCATACCGAGATTCTAGTACCGTATACACAATGGATGCTATCTTGTCCAGACTATATTCGTTGCCGGCAAAGCGGATACGACGTAGGCTGGAATGATGGAGACTACAGGTTTTGAGGCCACCTGCCAGGTGAAGAAAATTCCATTTGTATCAAATTTCAAAGAAAAATGCATTAATCCCGGCTTTCTAAAATTCATCTAATCAATAATGAACCGACCGATGATCTATTCAGACTTTAAAATATATCTTCTTCCATTAACTCTCAGTTTGAAAATTGCAAAATAAGCAGAAACATTTGGAGCGACTGTCATAAAATTGGTCTGCTTGACAAACTCGTGTCATTTAACATTTATTCAGTCCTGTCACCGTATTTCTTTGAATGGATTTTAAATTAACATCATTGAGTGAATTTCTATCGCCGACCAATAATCATTTTATGCCGACAATTTTAAGGCCTAATATCCCAGTCGTTTTGTAGCCTACGTGTACGCTACTGGACAATAATCCTACGCTATGAGCATTCGATTCTTAAAGATTCACTTTTATAACGGGGATTGTTTCATGGAGGCCATCATGTAAATAAATCAGTTTAACCATGACATACTACAGTAGAATTTGTATGAGCAGCCACCCCCTTTCAGCGGCATCTGTTTATAAGGTGTCGCAGTATTTTCCACCTGTTATGAAAGCGGCAATGAGAAATTGGTATGGTGTGTGCTAAGTATTTTGCCGGACATAGAAATTCTTCACAAAGAGGGAAATGACGATTTTCCCAGTTAAAATGGTTTATCTTCTTTGAAATGACAATATACTTTACCTATAACGTTTAATACAACCGTTTGTTCTTTTACTGGATTAGTATTAACTTTACAGGTATAAATCCCCTGATCTCCATATTTAACACCTTGTATCTGTAGATTCCATTGAGTAGGATAGGGTTGATGAATACTGATCCTATCATCGTCTATAATACGTTCTGTCTGATACGATAATATCGTCGTCCACTGATCCGTCCATGCAATCTAAAATGCAATTTAACATTATAATACACGCTGAATAAACAAAGGTTGACAGGTAACAAAATGCAAATAAAAACGCACGAACTCAAAATGGTTCACATTTTTACTTTTTTCGGTAATGAGACATTACTATAATCTGATTAAGAGTAACAACTCATTAAGTAATTATCAGAAAATCTTTAGAATTTGTTTGGTTTTCATAAAGTTCTGCCCCATGCTAACGCTTAGTACACGAATGATAAGTATACACGAATTTTCAAAGTGATCAAGGGCCATGACTTTGACAGTAATTATCAACAGGCGTCTTCGTATAAATTTAAAGTCAATCGGATATTAACTTTGGCCATTAGAACGCCACAACATTTTTGAAGTGATCAAGGGCCATAACTCTGGCAGTAATTATCGGAAATCGCTGAGAATCAATAGGCTTCTTCATTTAATGACCTTAAAACTGTGTATAAATGTAAAGTTTGCCCGCTACAGCGTCACACGATTTTTCAAAGTGATCAAGGGCCATGACTTTGGCAGTAATTATCAACAGGCGTCTTCGTATAAATTTAAAGTCAATCGGATATTAACTTCGACCTCTAGAGCACCACAAGATTTTTGAAGTGAACAAGGGCCATAACTCTGGCAGTAATTATCGGAAATCACTGAGAATAAATAGGATTCTTCATTTAATGGCCTTAAACACTGTGTATAAATGTAAAGTCAATTGGATATTAATTTTGGCCCCTAGAGCGTCCACAATATTTTTTTTTAAGTGATCGAGGGCCATACGTAATTATCCGAAATCGCTGAAAATCAATAGGCTTTTTTGTCTCATGACTTTAAACACTGTGTATAAATTTAAACTCAATCGGATATTAAACTTAGCCTCTGGAGTGTCCAACAAGCAATTGTGGACGCCGGACCGACGGACATGGGCGACGACAATATACAACCACATTTCAATCTGGTCGTATAAAAATCAATTGGATAATCATCTCACAATTCTTATGCTTTACACCGAGTTTGAAAAGAAAAACTAAACTGTTAAAAACTGTAGTCACTATGTTTTCCTAAAAGGGAAAGTGGTTAACCGAACTGGAAATAAATCCATTAAAAACTGTATCCCCTATCGCCTTAACACTTTATTCAGAATAGGGTGTCGGGATTCGGACGTGGGGGGGGGGGTAAACTTAGACACGGACAATTATGGAAAGCTTAATATTGATTTTTGTTTGGTTTCTTTTTTTGCAACCTTATAGCAGTTCTCGTTTGGGGAGTTCAAATTGATTACATATTTCAATCATTTCTTACTAAACATTTTAATATTAAGTAATTGAACGAACCTTATGATGACTAAGATGTGATATTGAGCAGGGCAAAACAGCAGTTGAACCTTCTATAACTGTTACATTGACAATGGGTACTTCAAAACTTGGTTCAATAGCTACAACACTTGCTGAAATAAATAATATAACAGTTAAAGGAATTTACTTGGTGGAATACAGCTAGTATGCATACTTAGTAAACAAAGACAGACGTCCATAAAAAATGTAGGTAGCCGAGCAATGAAGAGTGCGTCCACACCAGCTACGTCGTCCGGGAAGTCAACAAGGGTTGTTTTCTTTTGTCAGAATGAAAACATTTACAACACATTAAAAAAATCTGATTCCGAGCAACAACTCGTCTGGCTTCTTGCTCTGCCCTTTTCTAACATACAATTCTTTCGTCAGGAATGAAAACATTTACAACACACTAAAAACCTGTTTAACTTTTAGTTCTGCCCTATTCTAAAATACACGGTACAAAACATTTAATATCAATTGGCATTATCAACGGAAATCGTTGAAAATCAATAGGGTCCCTCATCTCATGACTTTAAACATTGTGTATAAATTAAAAGCCACTTTGATATTAACTCGAGCCTCTAGCACGTCCCCAAGATATTTCAACTATCGGAAATCGCTGACAATCAATAGGCTTCTTCAGCTAATGATCTAAAACATTGTGTATAAATGAAAAGTCGATCGAATATTACCTTTAGCGTCCAAAGTATATTCAAATGACAAAGGGCTATAACTCTGACAGTAATTATCAGAAATCTATACGCTTCGTCGTCTCATGACATTAAACACCGTGTAATAGCTTTCAGAGTGTCTATAAGATTTTTGTAGGATTACCAAGGGCCATTTTAATGTTAGCGTATAACAATTACGATATAAAGATAGGTTCCCAAACAACAAAATATACGCCTACGGTAGCTAAATGACCCGTTCAGTCGACAAGCATTGTCACATAATATTTGTTCTTTCGTAGCATTTACAAGGTACTAATATCTATTTCATACAATTTTAATTTGGATCCAGATCAAAGAGGAGTGCCAATTAATTAAACAACGAGAAGATATCTGATAGTGCTGGATAAGGCATGGAGTATTCTGAATGAAATACCTCATGCCGTGTTTCAATCGGACAATTTATATAGCTGGATCTTTTTTGAAAATTTGTAGTGCCCTAGTATCCGACGGAGTAGAACTTTGAACAATTTTAGTCATTAAAGCATCTGTACCCATTTAAAAGATTCCAAATCCCGTACCAATTACAACATTATGGAAGTTTAATCTCTAAGAGGGATATCGGTCTAACAGGGTCCAAAGGTATGACCCATCATTTGACGTGTCCTCTGCAGCGTCACCTTTGAGTGTTGGGTAAAATTGTTTGTTTTTAATCCAATATTGTCCACGGAATGCAAATTACCATCGGTAGCTTTTATGTATTATATGAAATTGTTGTAGTGGGTCAGTAAGCTCTCTATTAAAGTATTCTCTAGACAAGAGCTGGCTATAAATCATAATAAGCTGATGAACACCATATAAATATATCATCAATTAATATCTAGTGTGACTTTTAGCCTCCTCTAAAAATTGCTGATAATCTTTTTATATCTACTTATATATACATTCACAAATCAACCGAGATTCCTCAACAATGTCGGAATGACTCAAAGATGTTTTCTGGAGAATTCAAAGTGTGTCAGCATGACATATTACCAGTTATAGTTATATCTGTGTTTAACAATGCAATTTGCCGTGGAGGCACACGCTGACGTTGTGGGTGGATTGTAAATGAAACGTTAGATGAATGTTTTCAATCTATTTCAGTATTTGGTTAATTGAGATAACTTTTTTTTTACCTCTATGTCGTTTATAGATATACCTCCATTACTTCTTTTTTTAAAGGTGAAATTAGTGTCTTTTACCGGTTACCTTTGAGATGTGTTATATTTGGAAACCAAATTGATAGTGTTTTCGTTGTGCTGTAATCATCCGTAAACTAATATATGGTCAACAAGACCCCTTTAAAAATATCGAAATGACATCAATGAAGTCTACATGAAGCATCTTACGGTCATTTTATTTTTTTTTACCGGCTACAAAAGTAAAGTCATCAAGGCAACGGACCACACAGGTTAAATATGTGCTAACCGGTTTGAGTTCATTGAGCTATAGCCAGACTAACTCAATACTGTGTGCGATATCGCCCTCGATTAAACCGGACGCAAAGCTCATTCCAGGTAATTCAGGCGACTATCTCCCAGGATAGCGACTAAAATCCATTGCTTTTAGTTTGTTGGAACACTGGATGCGCTTGTTCAGAACATTACCTTTTCTCATTAAACAAACTTAATATATCATGCCTTGTGTTTTCTGTGGTATTGCATATTTATTTTATTATCATTGACAACTCTTTCAAGACTGTGTACGAAGTGTTGGTTCTACAAATGATCAGAAACTTTGGCTTTGATGGTGGATTAGTCATTGTCAACATTGCATTCGTCATAATGTCGAATACAAATACAGACACACAATATTTCACTACAAATTAGCCAGATTCACACATTCTCAGAATTCGACTCGCCCACTTGATTATTCCTAATTGGCTGTGTTATGAAAAACGTTCATTGTTCAGGGCAAATTACCACGAATTTGAAACATAAATGGGATGCATAAGTTATTTAAAAATTCGCATATCAAATTCTAATATTACATTCCTGGCTATATGGAGAAAAAAAGTGGGTTGTTTCGTGCCATTCAAGAAAAAATAAAACGCAAACGGAACAAATTAGCCACGAATTGATGATATTAATGGTGCGAAAGATGCACTTAAGGCTATTTTGTTCGCTTAATATTTTTTCATGCATAGCTTTGTTCATAAATAAATCAGGAAATTTTATAGTTTTCACCATCTATTCCTTTTTATTGAAGGATGTTTTAGCCACGAAAGTGTAAACATTGCCACGTGATGTCGCTTGGTTTTCGCAGATTAGTAACCAATATGGCTGCACTAATTAACTATAGTAGGCAAACTATTCAATCAGACATAAACCATTCCAATGTTTTCGAGGCACATAGCTAGACGTTTATTTTCAACAAAAGCAGAGTGTCCGTTTCCGTTTTACGCCTCTCTCGTACAAGACAACAATGGCGGTCTTCTATATGGGATGGGTCGTAAAACCGCCCGTAGGGTTTATTAGATTTAATCACACAACAATTCCAAATGGGGGGGGGGGGCGAGAAAACAAAAGACAAAGTTCACAATGAGTAAAGGTAAATCTTTTGCTGAAAAAACATGTACAACTTTGATAACCCCTATTATTTGTGGTGATGAAGGCAATGAGCTTAAATAGCAAACAGGAGAAGGAGAAGTCACCACATCAATCTGAAAATTACTGTCTCATAATATTATGGTCTGGTTGCATAGCCTAGTAATTATGTGTACTAGGTTCGATCCCACGTACAAGAAATTGTTCTACGGTTTCAAGCAACATCTAATAAAGGCTCCCGAGAGCAAACAAATTTTTGTCGAAATAAACAATATACTATATTATGCAAGTCCCGATATGCCTTAGTTAATGTTGACTTGATTTCAAATGCCCTTTTTCGGAAAGCTATAACTACATAATACAATATACATATATCAAATTAATCCACATAATAAATCAGCTAACACGTGTACGGAGCTAAGAATTTACGTGACAAATCCAAAACTACACTTGTTTCTGTCAATTGCTACAGTTCAGTGCTAATTACATAAGTCAGATACAAAGTTAACATTCATAAGATAAAACACAAATTCTTGAAAACTATTTACCCTCTAAATACCCACATTAAAGGGGAATTCACTGAATTCGCAGTCAAATACAAGTGAGTTTTAATGCATATAAATCAAACACCCAAATGTATTACTTTTTCTGAAATTTCAAATCAAACATTAGGTCGTTCGGAAATGGTGGCAAGATTAATGAACACTAGTATGCATTTCGCTCTTCGGTATATACTTGACATGATAATCGTAACGACCATTTTACCTATAATAGACATGATTATCCAGGCACGTACATGAAAATATATACGGAATATCACCTTTGAAGCCCACCCTCTCCTTATATATGTGTACTGGGGTCTTGTTTCAGAGCATGGAGGTGACAAATTACTAGAAACTACGTGATACAACAGGTGCCTGTACATAGCCTACAGTACAAACACGGTGATAAATAAATCAAACGTGTCTTTGAAGGCAGTGCGATACATCATCGCTTCGTAATCTCCTTATCAATTATTCAACTGATTCCTTCGCTTCGTATCAAAAGGCCAAGTTAATAAGGTATATCAGTATGAGTATCATTCTGATGCAGTTTAGGTGTGAAGTCGATTCTAGCGTATATTGTGATGTAGACCACGTTCTTATAATTCGTTACATTTTTTTTTAGAAATAACCTTAATTGATGGTAGAATTTTCATTTTAATTAAAGCATTGTCACAATTTCGTCTCGTTATTTCTTTTAAGAATACCATTAAGTGGTGGTAGAAATTCCATTTCAATTAAAAATAAATCACAATTTCCTTTCATCTTGTTTTTAGACAACCATAAAACCAATTGCATATCATGTGCATCATATTCAAATAATCCATTAACAGTTTCTGAAAATCACGAAGCACAGATATTTACGGTTACTATGTGTCATTTGATTTGATTTTATTGTGTTGTGCATTTACACGTTCACGTTTTTACTTGATAAGTTCATATACTTATGGGAGCCGAGTTGGCTAATTCAGCGAGACCCTTTCCCGCTAACCTCGACATCCCGGTTTTACTGTGGATGTTAGCCTAGAAAATCGGGATTTTCCTGCTGCAGGACAGAGGGCCTGGCAATGAATGAAATACCGAGGTACTGTGTGTACATTGGTGTGCTCGTAATTGAACCCTTAACACTTAAAATTCGAAATAAGATTAGGCTGTAGCGCTGCTACCCGCCGTCATAAATTTACCACATACCACGATGCATGGCGTATGGCGTTAATCGTTATCCTGGTTGGTGTAGAAAAGTAGAACGTTAAACCCCATTCCATTTCATATTTTTATATAAGGTAAAATTAGTAAATTGACATGTGTATGGAGGCCGAGAGATATCACTACACTGTAACAGCGTCTTTCGGAATTTAATCCAAATTAACTATCTCTTCTATTTGTTTTATTAACAATTGCTAGATCTCTTTGATTTCATTTAATGGTTTTGGGAATGACAACCTGTTCTCTTTGAAAATATTAAATATTATCGTATATAGCTTGTCCCATCACCAATTTTAACCTCCATCAAAGGGGTTTATCTCCTTTAACGATTTGTTAAAACTTTTATCGTTTTGTATCTTATGCTCGAAATATATTGAATTTTTCACATTGACCTATTTCTTTCTTCCGCCACACACCTCTAATTGTTTCTCCGTGATTACAAAGATGTCTATCCACAATGTTCCCCCACCTTCCACCCATATTAGGCTAGAATCCTAAATAATCACTTCAATAATTTCTTTTCAATTCTTTCACAACTGACATGTCTCGTAGGGCCATTTTTAATTAACAGAAACTCAGCCAGTTTACCAGGTAATTCCCAAGGGGGATAACCCATCTGATTCAAGCTTGATAATTAGTTAACAAATTAGAGAAATCCCTTTAGACGATTCGTCTATTAAATTTGAACCAATTTAGCTTAGACGGTTGGCAAGATTTCCCTATAAAGTCACGAGCAGATGTGACTGTTAGCCAACAAAGGTGTTCAATTAGAACAACAGATACATATGACTGTCACAAGATTTACTTACCGACTGACAGCGTTGAGTTGAATTTTAGAGTTAATCATAAGCATTGGATTCTTTTAATCTCAATAATGTGTAAGTTTTGACCTCAAGCGCTTTTAAATTTTAACCTCCAATTAATTAAATGTTTTACCACCAAAAATTTTAAGTTGTGATATTTTACCTCTAGTCAGGTATGGAAAATACTCCATCAAACACCCCAAAATTGCAACAAAGGGTTACTCAAATGATTCTGACAGGGTTTAGTGTACTTCATACTAAAAGTTTACCAAAGTAGTACCCCTGAAGTCAATTGGGTGATAAGTTTGGCCTCCAGAGCGTTACAAAAGATTTTTCAAAGTGGTCAAGGGAGATAACTCTAGCAGTAATTATCAGCATTCGCTGAAAATCAATATGATTCTTCGTCTCATGACCTTAAACACTGTGTATAAATTTAAAGGCGTGGGCGTATAAAAATGATGTTGGCCTGTTATGTCAAAAAATGGCCGCCAACACCTGCAAAAGTCCATAATTATTGACTCAAATTTGATGATCTTGATGTCTATCTCCAGGTTTAGGGGGACAATGAACACATGAAGAGAACATTGGATATCACTCAGCTGTTGGATCATCATGAAATTGAATTCCTGACCTTCAGCTGTCCACTAGCATAGACTTTCAGAGCGTTCAGTTTTGAGTGTCATCCTCCTCAGTTTCGACGTGTTGAGTGATGTTTAAATTGTCACAGATTTGCTGATCTTACTTCTTCCTTACTCCAGAACAGAAAATGAGATCATCTACTTCCGTTCAAACAAGCAGTAAAAAGAGCATAAAGTGTATAACATTAATCTGTTGAAAGAAACATTAGGAGACGATCCGTGCAACGTGTTGCTCTTTGTACATGTCTACCCATGTAAACTTTTAGTATGTTATAAAGTACACTAAACCCTGCAAGAATCAGTTGAGAAACCTTTTGTTGCGATTTCTTTTGGGGGGTGGGGGCGGGGGGTAAACTGTATTTTGACTGGACTGCTCAAGCCATTTCAAGTTTTAACCTCGAATCAATTGAAGTGTTTGTTTTAACAGATTTGAAATTTTAACTTCAGAGATTTTAGAGACTTTAGAGATTTTAGAATTTTACCTCAAGACATTGCATGTTTTAACAGGGGATTTATGTTTTACAGAAATACATTTTTATGTTTGAATCTCAAGAACGTTTTACGTCAAGCGATTTTAAGGTTTTACTACAGGGCGTTAAAGCGATAATTTCATATTTGCAAAAAATGTCAAAACTTAAACATTTCTATGTCTTTTGCTCAATAGGTTGTCAACTCACTATTATACGATCATGGGCATTATTCCCCACTCTTTTACCTCATTAACACAGGAAATGATAACACAATTACCTACTTTGTTTTTCTATTGCCCCCTGCAATAGCTATCTTCAAACGTTTGAATTTGAAGTTGAAAATGGCATCTTTGCCAATTTCTTAACTGGCAATAATGAATTATAAGATTAATAGGATTATTCTTTAACAAGGTAGGACTATTTATAGATACCATTTATTTTAAGGCTTTATTTTAATAAATATTAAAAATATAACATAAAAATATGAAATTGCAGCTTTAATGAATCTGTTGAAATTCCAAAATCATTTACACCAAATGTCAATACAAGAGCTTTCTAGTTTATTTTAACTTGATAAATTGTAGCTATGGAAGGTTTAATTAGTGAAAACAATGAAGACATGCGATTCCCAAGAGATCCCTATTATTTCCACCGCACTCAAGTTAAGCGCAGTCAAATACAGATTGGATGTCATATGTCTTGCCAATTTAATTTCACCACAAATTAATACGGAAGGTTACATTTGGTTTGGTGGTGGGTAGTGGGGTAGAAACGCGACAAAGCTTTAAAGATTAGTGTGTATTGGAACCTTGTGCAACTATTATACACAGAAATCTAATTTGTTAGACCTATCTCACTCAATGTAACACCTATGCTTCCCTGACACGGTGGTAATGACATATTCCTGAAGCAATGGCGCGAGAAATCCCTCTCTTACCATTGCTGGATAGAAGTCATATTCTTGAAATTGGGCGGGGCGTGTCTCTTTTTAACGTCCAATCAAATCTCTCCTCTCTTCTCGCATTCGGCATAATTTTCAAAATGGCCGACGAAGAAAACATGTTGGCACTGGATAATCGAGCATAATAAATTTCGCGGGTTATGACGTAAACAAGTCGCGATTGTCACTAGATACATTGCGGTAACATATTTTGAGGTCTGGTTAACCCCGATATTGTTTGTTACAATGTAGGTCATTGGTTGGTAATGGCACTACTGACCAATAATAATTTAGCACAACAATGTTCACTCAAGATAGCAGTGTGAAGTGGATTAGTTCTAATCAAACGAAACACTGCACAGGAGTATGTGGTAATGATGACAATTATCAACAACAAAGACATACAGATCAATTTAACTGTATTCAGTGTCACGAGAAAAACCGAAGGTTTTGTCTTTAGGTCAAAAAGCCGTGTCCGTATTATGTAATTTATAAAATCTCATTAGTTTAAATTTGTTTATGAAATCGGATTCAGCGTGCTCCTATTTACATTCTGGTGATGAATGAATCAATCAAACGGACTTGAACGTCCCACTTTTTGTATAGTAGTGATGGCTCGATAATGAATGATGAATAAAATGGGATTTAATGTATTACGTTTTAGTAATGATAAATCGATAATGAATAAATGAATATAATGGGGTTTAACGTCCTACTTTTCTGACTCAACTTGGTAATAAAGGTCACCATACGCCATGCAATGTGCTACGGGGAAAACTGACCAGCAAGCGCCCTTCGCCCTGCATCACTGACAAAAAGGAAACCATCCTGGAAAATCCCAGGATTTATTCGGTCAATAGTGCCTATCGGGAACGCAACCAGACCCCCACCCCTCATTAAAACGCCATAGCCTTACTCACCGAGTCTCCGTGGATTCCTGATGACTCATAATAATTGTTTTCTTTATGTGAAATCAATTTATACTAAATGTGTATCACTGGATATCGGAGCATCTTCATTATATACCGAAAAAGAAACAGAAAACACTTTCTAATTGAGCTGGAATGCAGTATACAAATGAAATGTAATGTATTTTTGCAATTATCATTCTCTCAAAGGGCACATTTATAATCAACGAGATATTTTTGAATGTAGACATTTATAATTCAATTATGGCTATTGTAATCGTGGTGGGTTATTGGATTTTTCGTTCATATAGCCGTTTCTGATCTGGATATGCAAATTTTAAGTCAATTATTTGAGGTGATTTCTTTTTTATGTTAATGATGCGATTAAACACCCGATTGAACATGGCATCAGTTTATATGAAACCGTATAGATATTTAAATATAACAAACTGAAAGTAGGTCGGCAATAAACAATGAATGGGTAGCTATTTGTGTATACACAGTTTTTAATTACATAGGGGGTTAAAATCTATAATTAAAACTAAATATTAACCAGGTTCCCTTATATTATGTAATTAACATCTAAAAACAAATGTTTTCTATGACACTAAAAGTATTTTACGGATTTTTTTGTATGAAGAATTTGATTGGTAGACTGGTGTGGTGTCGACCATTCACAATCTGTCCATTATGTAATACGCCTAAACAAAATATTTTTATAAATTTAGTGGTGGTTAGAACACGAAACGACTTACATGTTATACGTCGAAGTATTAAACTAAACATATTGCAATCCTGGGGTTCTAGTAGCTCAATGTTCAGAAACGCAGAAAACTCTGGGCGTTATGGTAATTTTAGTAACGATCTGTAACAGCAGGCTCAGCAGGCAAGCCGAGTCGAAGTAATTCGTCTAGAATTTATGATGTACCAGCAAGAAATTACAGACATGAAGTTTCATCTTTATTTTGGCGGTAGGGCAAAGGTCAAACTTTCCAGACGAAAAGAGGAAAGTTTAAAATCGACAACTAATTAGTCGAATTTACTCTGACAAACACAATACCCCTTCACAAGATGAGAAAACGATAAATATGATAGGTAGGAATAATTTCATATAGTATATTATCTTTAATTTGATTATTTTAGAGACATTTATGTATTTTTCTGCTCGTCTGCTAGAATAAATGTTGATTTATATATGTTGTAGTTTTATTGACTGTAATGTGTATGAGTTATGCAAGCTTTGTATACCCAGACATTCGGTCAAGATACCCCGTGTCACAATTGCACTTCCGTGCTTACCATTCGTGGCTTTGATCACATTTAATTTTTCGATTATACTACTTAATAATGCCAATCTTCTTTATGAGAGCGGCATATAATTTGATTGAATGTAGAGAATCTTAAAGGAGTTATCCAAATTTTGAAAATTGTCTAGTTGTTCGGATAGAACAA
Source organism: Patella caerulea (assembly GCA_036850965.1). Lineage (NCBI taxonomy): Eukaryota > Metazoa > Mollusca > Gastropoda > Patellidae > Patella > Patella caerulea. The sequence goes on along the minus strand of JAZGQO010000001.1, from coordinate 37,178,697 downwards.
AGGATGGCCATTTAATTGTTGAATACTAATGAAGACTTAATACAAACTTTTTTTTATTTATACCGAGTCTAAATTAATTTTACGATAAATACCCCACATGGCGATAGTTACAGAGCATCCTGTGATAAATGTACACAAATTACAATTACACCAATATTTCCATCCATTTCATTTTCGGCTGTTTATTCCACTACATTAGAATAAAAGGAACGAAACTAATTGTAGTTTTATATTAGATTAATGATAAATCCTATTAATCTTTAATTCCATTTAATCCAATTACGCCGCGCTAGATATGAAGGCATCCTAATGGTTTAACGAATATCGCTTGTCTGTATTAGCCCTATAGGCCCCTATACCATTGTCTTGTTATAAATTGTATAAACTCGCCAGTCGACTATTATCATAATTGTAAAATAACTGTAATTATTTCTGTATTAACATTTAAACAGTAGAAAGTGAATCTCGCCAGCTGACAGACGACATCGTCATTATATTGTCATTGTTGTAGCTAGTTCTAGTATATTCGCTGCGAGAGGTATGTATTCGTTGACAGGCAATCCGCGGTTCCTTTAAAGTCTCATTAACCTTGGATCCATTATTATGATTGATTTAATTTCGCTTCGTTTCCTTTCCAGTATTATATATAAAAAAAAACAAAAAAAAAAACAAAAAAAAAAAACAAAAAAAAACAAACGAAATATGATAGCAGTATTAATCAGATTGGTATAATTAACAAAATGTCAATACGTTTCTTGTTAGATTTGACAAGAAACATTCTGTCAAGTTGGTGGCATATAGTAAACAGCTTTAACACTGCAATGAATTGTAAATCTAAAAACATGAGTTATGTAACACAAAGACATCAGCCTAATGAAAAGAGGCATCGGGTATAATACAATTTAAATTAATCGGATATTAAAGTAGCTAAGTCTCTAACCTTATATCATCCAAAATCTTCAACATTGAAAACACGAATTATTTGTCAATTTAAATCAACACTGATGCTGTGATCTTACCGGGAAAAGGTAAGATGATATCAAATATTTAAGACAAAATAATCATTTTATCATTGGTACACGAATCGTGTACCATAATGTGTTTCAGCCCCAGTTCTAGCAAGAGACTTGAGGAACGAGGCTAGAAACATTGCACCAAATCAAACGGCGTCTGTAGACTGGAATAACCAGACGCTAGAAATGTGCAGACTGTTGAAACTGCTGGCTTATTTCGCCGAACATAACTGATTTGAAATTGGAGTAAAAACGGAAACGATTGAATGTAAATCAATTAATTTACATTCATAATGACTTGTGTCAATTTCTTGGTCCCAAACGTTAGCGATTTAGCTCCTTTAACTTAAGCCTCTAGAGGGTTTACAAGATTTTTCAAAGTGATCAAGGTTCATAAATCTGGCAGTAATTATCGGATATCGCTGAAAATCGACATCTTCTTCACTATGTGTACATAGTCATTTGGATATTAACTTTAGCCTTCAGAGCATTCACAAAAAATTGTGGACGATGACGGACCGACGGGACAGGCAGACGGAAAGGGTGACGACAAAATACGACCACATTCCCATGTGAGCATATAAAAAAGGAAGCGCAAATCATGACTGTTATGGATATATTACCACTTATAAACATATTTCAGCACAAACGTTTGTTTTTGACTTATAGATAGATTATTATACTTGAAATGTACTTTACACGCAACTGTATCATTGAAAGATAGGTTGCCAGGCAACGAAACATACGCCCACAGCAGCTAAATCGCCAGGGCAGTCAACAAGGGTTGTCGCATATTTTTACTTTTTTCAGTAATAAAATATTTGTAATACACTAAAATCTGATTAAGAATAACAACTCATTATGTAATTATCAGAAAATCATTGGAATTTGTTTGTTTTTTATAAAGTTTTGCCTCGGGCTAACAATTAGTATACGAAACATTTAATATCATGGATTTAGCTGTTCAGTTATCAAAATTCATTGAAAATCAAAATACTTATTCGTTTCAACAGCTTAAACTCTGTGTATTGATCTTAAGTCAATCGGGTGATAATTTTGGCCTTCGTCTTATGAACTTAAATACTGTGTATAAATCTAAAGTCAATCGGATATTAACTTTGGTCTCTAGAGCGACCACAAGTTTTTTTTAGGTGATCAAGGGCCACAACTCTGATACTAATTATCGGAAATCGCTGAAATTCAATAGGATTCTTCGTCTCATGGTGTCACAAGGTTTTTTGAAGAGATCAAGGGAGATAACTCTGGAAGTAATTATTTGAAATCGCTGAAAATTGATAGGCTTCTTCGTCTCATGACCTTAAACATTGTGTATAAATTTAAAGTCAATCGGATATTAATGTTGGCATCTAGAGCGTCCACAAGATTTTTTGAATTATCAAGGGCCATAACTCTGGCATTAATTATCTGAAATCGCTGAAAAACAATAGGCTTCTTCGTCTCATCATGACCTTAAACACTGTGTATAAATTTAAATTCAATCGGATATTAACTTTAGCCTCTAGAGCGTCCACAAGCAATTGTGGACGACGGACCGACGGACGGCCGGACGGACGGGGGCGACGACAATATACCACACTTCTATGTGGGCGTATAAAAAGGAAGCATTTTTTGATTGCTAAAACCAGGTCCTGATAATTAATTGCACCCTGATTCATTTACAGGAAGAAATAAAATCCAGTGGGGTTTAATTTCGACGTAAAATGAGTAATTATTTTGTAAACATTTAATTCTAGATTAATAACAAAGTTATATGTGTGAAACTTCTGGTGTAAGTTTCCACAATCCATAAAAAAGTGGTTTACGACGTCAATAGGTGAATTAACCATTCGTTATAATTAATTAGGTCATATTTGACCAGTTAGATAATCGAAGGCCCAAACCAAAAGCTACAAGACTATCTTATCCCTGAACATTCGTTAGACAGTCGCTAAATTCAAGAGGAAGAAGATGTACAAATTTTTATCAGCAGAATCACCCCATTGGGAGAATGACTTTATTGTAATCTATTACGCACTGCACCATATGTATCCAGCTTAATATATAAATAGGGAGAATGATTTTATTTTAATCTATTATGCACTGTATCATATGTATCCAACTTGATATATACAATGCAAAAATGTACTGTTACGTTGTTATTCGTGGTAAGACACACGTCATAACTAATGATAAGATAAACGTCTTTTAAAGCTACTGAGATAGTAAGAAGCAAATACACAACGGGAACGGGAAGTAAAGCTACACCTGCACGGACTAGATGTAAATACAGGCACACCATATCTTTAAATAACATGCACGCACAATTTTATAAACTGTGATAGGCCAAATAGATATTAGTATTTTAATCCACATATCATACGCATCAAAAGTTCAAGTTGATATATCTTTTAATATCGAAATCATACAAATTTAGCTATTAATTTCGTTCCGTTAAATTTGCTCGTATACCACTCTTTAAATGTCAGTTCTTGCATTAAACCTCCACACGTACCCGAGTAATTCATTACCGGTATATAAAAGTATTTCCTGTGGTAATACCATGATATATGAGATATAAGTAAGATCTAATATAGAACAATGTATAATTGATTGCTACATGGAGATCTTTAATCCAAAAATAGTTTCTGTAAAAGATAGAACAGGATTGGGTTAACATGCCGAATAATCACCATCGCTTAACCAGGAGTCTATGTTTCATTATTTGGCTTATGTAAAGGCGATTCAGTGTTCCGACTATGTTCTGAACAACTGGATTATAAAGTAGAAGCTATTAATCCGTCTTCACTAGCCTAGTTGGAGCAGAGCAGTAGGAGGTTAAACCAAATTCCATTTCATTTCAGAAGTCATTAAAGATAAAATAACGAATTACTTGAAAACTACCTGTCCGAAAGCATATCTTTTCGCCCTTGACTAACGAAGATGGCTAACAATAAAGAAATCTGATATTTATCATCTAAATTAGCATCTTTTATCTGTTGTATTATGGGAAAATGACGTTATATTGTACGCTTCGTCGGTGGCGTAAAAGATTGAATGTACAAATGTGGATCTAGCAATAATGCAGATAAAAAGGGACACTGTCAAGTTTGAATTGAACGAATCGATCCGGATGCTCCACTTGCGTATGCATCTGTGTCGTTTGTGCTGTACAATTCTTATGTAGCTATTCGCTAGGACACTTGGTATCATTTCTCTTGCTGTACTTATCTCTAAACTTTGTCTTAATGGCCTATTACTTTACATGCACCAAAAGACGTTTTAGTTCTTGTTATTGCCGCTTCGGTTTACCCAATACTGATATCAATCCAAATGCCCAGATTACATTGACCACCCGAAAGATCCTCATTCAAACTTAAATTTGAAAGCTACGAAATATGCGCACACAATCAGCCGACCACGCTACGTTGTCTCATTGTAACCCTTTAGGAAAATAAACAGCATAATATTTATACTGTATAATATCATACATGACATAATCAAGGACACTAACTCTGTAAAGTATTCACCACAAATTGCTGTAAATGTTATTTATGGCAAAAATGGAAAGAAACAAACTGTACAATAGTTCAGATTGTGATTTTCGCTATGATGGTACAACTGCAAAAGGGTCCCCCCTTCACCTGTCTTAACATTGCATATAAATTATTTCGACCTGATTTTGTAAATAGGATGTCATCACATCAGAAATAATTGTAAAAATTGTTCAATTTAACAAGAATCTTCGTTTAATTAATCTAATCTATTCTAACCTAATCTAAATTTTAAGCAGGTCAGATGATAACTTTTACTAGACGGTACCTGCTATATTGGAATCACCAGTTTTAACAATCATATAAATTACAAACAAATAACGTACAGAAGGAGCAGAACGCAATGTACATAAGTTAAACATACGATAACTAATATCACTACACAAGAATCCAAAAATTCCGAATAGTTGTCTTGTATTAAACTATTTATATCGTGTGACACAATGACATGGTATAGAGTTATTCATTGGAGGATACGACATTCAAATATGGCTGAAAGTTATCATTAAATAAAATATACAGTTAGTGCTAGAGATAAAAAAAACATTTATAGAAGTAAGTCATGATGTAAAACATTCTCGATGATATTTAAAAAAAAAAAAAAAAAAAAAACACAGAAGAGATTTATAAAACTTGAGTCGCTCTTATAGCTATCTTTTCAATCCTACACGTCGGAAAAGTTACCCAAGTTGAGTTACAGAACGATCTCTAATGATGTCAATGCAAGCCAATTGATCAGTCACCAGGAGTTGAGTGAAGTGCTTGTAAACAGAACTGAAATGGAATGGGGTTTAACGGCCAACTGTTCTGCTCCGATCGGGTTAATGATACAGGGGATATGGTATCAACTGTTTCAGTTACAATGTTGGTAATAGTTTTATAAAACAATACTAAAGAGTTCTTATGGTGTCAGATGTAGAGAAAACCTTGAAATGTGTGGGAGTGTTTTGTTACAATATAGAAACAGATATAGACTTACGCCTAAAGATATAAATATATCGAGTTTAAATTAAGATGGCATTATGACAGATTTTACCTTTTAAATTTAATCCCTCTTAATAGCGCAGACGAAAATGGATAGCCTATACATATATTTAACACATTGTTTCCAAATAAGCATCGCAAATTATGAACCTAAATTGCACCGTAGATATTTTAATTTTTTGGTTATAAACAATATAATCGTATGAACAGTTCAAAGAGAATTGAACAATTAAAAAAGGTAAAAACAGTCTGTAGTGTTGTCAACGTGAGCAGCTATATCATACCGTGAATTTGTACACGCTTTTCAGGTTCGTGCTAATATCAAAATGGCGTCAAATTATTGACGCGAAACCGCTAGTACATAGAAATGTTCTTAAAGATATATGTGTGTTTATTGAGCTATAAATGAGTTCATATAATTCTGTAATTGTCTTAAACAGGGGAAATAAACTTCCATTAAAATCCTTCATGATTACAATTGATTCGTTCGTGTTGATTCTTTACCATATCACTTGATTTTAAACGACTAACAAGACTGCGACATCTTGGTGTGTTATGGGTATATTTAAACGGGCCTGCACTGTGGTTTTAAAAAGAAAATGAAGGTTCTTAATTTTACAGTTGGGGTAAATACGATGCAGATTCTTGTCCAAACGGTTGTCTTTTCCATCCCCGTTCTGGCGAGCTGGTAGTCGCATTGGCCCATTTTTCGATGCCGGTGTTCATTGTTTTTTTTTTCCGGCGTTGTTGCTCCTTGTCAATGGCACAGGGCGTATAACCTGACAAAGGAAGATGTCTAGTCGTTCTGATGCGATGAAAACCGAGGTTCCGTGTACACGTTAACGCACACGTAAAATAACCCCTGCCGGTTCCAACTCGAAGCTGCCAGGGGAATATCTCCCACATAGTTCAGTGAATGGCGTTTGTTTAAACAGTATATTTATTCAATATTTATTCAGTTATTTGAATGGGAATGGGGAACAGGTTTCGTCTATGTACCCCCCCCCCAACCTTCCAGATCGAATTAGCGTGTATATTAAAATCTTTTAAATCCATTACATTTTAGAATCGTGTGTTTCTAAATTTAACTCACGTTCACAACAACGGCGCTACTTTAACTTCTCATACATAAAGAAGCTTGTTAACAAGGAGACCATTATATTTAGATCCAGCCTTTTAACACCTCGTTACAGAATAAATACACCTTAATTATATTATGCGTCGTATTTGCTTTCCAATTATATTATTTTTCCCGTTCAAAATGGTGATTATTTTTTGTCTACATTGTAGATATTCAATATCATTTATATGATAATTCATACAACCACAGAGTAAGGAATAATTCAGGCACTGCGACCCTACATATGACGTCTTTTCTTTCTTCATTTACGTAATAATTGTAGACAACTCATGAATAGATAAATCAGCTCTTCGGCCATCGTTATTTGAGGCTTGACAACTTTTTTGTGCATCCCAAAAATACAATTATTGTTTGTGTCATTTATTTTGTAGCCCCATATCTGGATAACTTTTGGAAATGAGAGGAAGGCAGTGGTTTAGTTGGTCGCCGAGTAGTCATAAGGTGCGTCATGGATTAAGCGGTCGGACTTTCGATCGTACACTTGCCCGTGGCTAGGAATAGACTCCTGCAGGTTCACCCATTCTGTGCCTTTAATAAAAGAAATGACAGCCGAAAAGTTATTTCTACATTAAGCAAGTTTCCTGATTTCTGTTGCGTGTTTTATATAAGGTGGGTTCATTAAGGAAAGAATAAGGAATCTATAAATAGCGGAATGGGCATGATATATTTACTATCGAGTTAAAATGAGTAGGCTGAACTTATAATGGATTAGAAGTTAGTAATCGATACTAATATAGAATAAATTTGTATATATAGGCCATACACGTAAGTAACTGGGCATTATTGTATACATTCATTAGCTTTCAGTATAGGTCACAAATGCAAAAGTATGCTAACTCCATACCAGCAGTTGCCATGCAAGATACGTCCACATTTTGCAAGACATTAGAAAACAATATTACAAAAAGTGATTTTTCGTACACCAGGGGGCCATAATCCAATTAGTCTGAAATGCGCAATATATCGAAAACGGCTGAGATCTAGGGGATATAAACATACGTTTTAAGTTTCATCAAAATCGGATGAAATTGTGGGTCCACAACCTTTTTATTGCATACTTTTACTCCATTTGTCGGGCAATTTCGTTTGGATTTTTCCCTAATTTGATGTCAACCTTAATTATGGTGCAGTGTTGGTATATTTAAACGGTTTTTAAAATTGGATAAAACTGTGATATCTGTGAAATTGTGATTTTTCGTATAATCAGGGTCCATATTCTAGGATGTTATAGTCTGATATACGCGAAAATCGACGGGAACCAAGATCTGTGGGTTATAAACACATTTTTAGTTTCAATTGTGATCTCTGGAGTGTCCACAAGTTAAGAACGTGACTTTTCGTATAACCAAGTGCCATAATCCACGAAATACGGACGGATATATGACAATATCGAAAGAAATAAAATAAAACCAAGTACGAACAATCCAAACCATTAGTCAAAATTCGAAGTCCAATAAAAACGGTCGAGGCAAAATAGTGTAATCAGCAAATGGACTGTTCACCGTGTACAAAATACACGACAAACAGTGGTAACAGGTGTCCGGAAGAGTAAGCTTACTCTCTTTTGGAGGTAAACCTCATTCAAATCGGATAAAAAATTGTACCTGCAGAGGTTCCACAAACAAATTATGGACAGACAGGGGCGACAACAATATGCGTCCACGTGAAACGTGCAAATCACGAGTATATCAAATCAGGTAAATGAAACGCAAAAATGTAATCTGTGGCCTTATTGGTGGTGATATCATGTTGGTTGAAGTACAAAACGCCCTTTTAAATTCAGTTTTCGTTATTTAAATGAAAGGCATACATTCCAGACTAAAATGCATTATATCGTCTTTCAGTCTTTAAATGATAATCGAGATATATATCTTGCCAGGCAAAGAAACCAAAGTCGTCAATTCCGTTAAACTTTTCTTAGATTGATACGGCGACAAGAAGAAACGCAACTGATCGACACTTCGGTAACTGGCAGCAACAGGTTGGTTGCTGAATTCAACATCCGAAACAAGAAAACAAACGATTCGGTAGGCCATGTAATTTTTATGCAAAATGGCCGCGTCCATACTGGAGGTCAGTGTAACATTCTAAACAATATGAATCGAGTTTTCCTTTTTTCCTGGGTTGTCCAGCTCAGTGACTAGCTTTCACAGAATATCAATGTTGTCTATGTCAGATATGTTCCGTGAAGGTCCATGTAACATCTCGGTCTTGAACGAACTAGACACGATCAGTTGCAGTTTGCGCGTATATTGACCATGCTAAATTATGTTGTCTCAAAGTGTTCACAAGACATGGTGCACGGCGAACGAACAGATTGGCGGGGCGACGGCAATACACAATCTACGACCATATTTCCACGTGAGTGCATAAAAACAACATATCCATTCAAAAATAACATCCCAACTTAGTAATGATCATGGTCTACCTTTTATCAACTACTGAGTGATCACTGTTTTCTGTCCATAAAGGTTGAAGTCAAGATGGCGTCGTATCTAGGTTTTTTGTTCTTATCCACCAAATTACTATTTAAAGAGCACTTTGCAGGAAGGAAAATGACTATTGGCCCTCTGGAACATTGCGTCAACTTTCAGTTGGAAAAGGGACGATAAAATATGTTATGCTTCTCTGAAGCCCAATCTTTAAAAAGATTAAGAAGAGCACACATGAAAACCAAAATGACCTATTGATAATTTGCATAATGATATCCCCCAAACGATGAAAGGGAGCTTCACAATCTGCACGACAAGCATACAATATTTCCATGTAGGGTAACAGGGTTTTAACTGCGCTCTGGTATTTCATGCTATCGATTCCTGATAATGGTGACGTGTTTGATTTTATCTGATATGAGACAACAAGCTATTCATCAAACTAATATGTGAATAAACAGTGTCACGTAGAGAAACCGGATACGGGGTTATTTAAACGATTAATGCACTCAGTTTACCATTGGGTGATAATTGCTTCTCTTTAAAAGATGTTTAACAGAAAAATACACCATAAATGGTAATTTTTTTAACTTTTCAAATAAATTTTTTGTTTCATTAGATGATGTTCTATATGGAGAGTGGGCATATTTATGCACGAATCTGTACGTAATAGCTGGTTGGAACGATAGTTTCACTAAAAGTTTTACCATATCCCTGCACCAGCACCGATATTTTAAATTCGAAGGAAGGTGGGGGGTCACAAACACTGTAGTTAGCTTTGCGAGTCATAGATGGGTAACATCTATCTCCCTCTCTTTCTCTCTCAGTATTCTATACAATAAGACACACATTATAAACAATATTAATTCACAAAAAATATCACACGGATTTGCTACTTGATTATCCGTTTTAACGTCAAAGAAAAACATTAGTTGGGACAATAATCTCACGGATTAAAAATAAACTAATGAAAATAACCTTTTGTTATTGGAATACGACGAACATACGTTCACATAAAGTCATATTTTAGAGGATCAGTGAAATGTAATTAACATTTACCATTATTAAAAATTAACAACCAATCTATAACAACCAATTTTTATCATTTATAAAAAGAATCAAATATGTCAACCAGACAACTGGTGATGTTTAATTCACACATTTATATAGAAATAAACCACGTTTTTACGTGAAATGCACATGAGAAAAAATCAAACTTTGAAATGTCATTTGAAAAATAACTGTTTAATTTGAGTGAATGGCTCATCTAGTGACCTTTTATTTTAAGCGTCGCAAAAATGGGTCGTCTAATTTTGCTTCATTCGAGACTTTTTCGTGCTTACCATTAAAAATGTTAGCAAAGAAACCTTAATAAAGTGCCGAAGTAGTCGTTACAACAAACCTCTGGTCAACTTAAGTCAAGTGCACAAAACTTAATTTGGGGTGTGGTTTTTGCTTTTCCTAGATATTCCAATATTTTTGCCACTTTAAAAAAGAGAAATAATCAGAAGAAGACGGGAATCTATAAAAAAAATTCTCGGGAAATTTCAAAGTCTGTGATGTAATAAAATTCATGTCAAGCGTGACAAGCGATCCTCGAAGACCGGGCAAATAGAGTACCTTTGTCTAAAATTGCATTTTTAATCGATTACTGAACTAATCTTTTAAGTTTAACCTTTGATTGATTACAGTGTAAATAAAATATTTTATGTTAGTTTCAAAATAGCATAAAGCGGGGAACCAAACCAATCCTTTCAGTTCCTATTACATATCACATCATATGATTGAAATATGGCTTTAACATCCCACCTTTCTGCATCAAACGTACTAATGAAAACGGGCATACGCCATAAAATGGTACATTGAGATATATTTCGGCCGGGTTCTTTTACATGCAGGACACTCGTCCTACACCGCATTGGAGGATACCGGGACCAAACTCCTGACCATTATGGTCAATAAGCCAGTCCCTTGCTCACTGAACCACCACTGGCCCCTCTGATCATATGAGCCACTCACAAAGAGCCTTTAAAATGACGACCTATGATTCAAACGTTGAGGCAAGTAACAATCCGTATGATTTTGGAAGCTATGCAGATGTAATGCTAATATTTTAAATTTAATCACTCATCACTTGATGATCAAACAGGATGTTGTCCGATTTTGAACACCGCAGGTGTCATCAAATTTATGAAATTACATATTTCCATCATTACATAAATTGCAGCTGAACTTTGAACTAGACGAAATCTGACCGCTTGTTCTGACATTACTACCATTATTAATGTAAAATTCATTCATCGAGTGCTTCAAATTCCCCGACCTACTGTGTAATATTAGCAATAGATACTTTTGATCTTTGAGTTGGACTGATGTAAATGAAGTATGCCACATATTGTGTTCTCAGTTGATCTGTCATATCTATCATTATGTAAATTATATAAATGACTACTGTTTCAATTGAGATAACAAATCAGTCATCACAAATCATATTGGGAGGGAGAGAGAAAGAGAGGGGGGGGGGGTACATTTTAGATGATTAATATGGGGGCTAACCTACGGTACAATTTGTATTTCAATAATTCGCTTGTGTGTAGTATGTAGAAGTGGGAGAAACCGAAGAACACGGGGGCAACTCATGAGGTTAGGTAGGCCGTACGAACAATTGTGGAATAGAAATCATGCTGATATACCTTTTGAACTACAGTACATGCGTTTTGTCTTTCACCCATCCTACTACAATACGATTTTCAAATATAATTTACACGAAAGAACAATATTATTTGTCCCAATACAACATAGTCTGTGTTGACCCCCCCCCCCCCCCTCTCACAAACAAGCTGGTATGAAACCCAATTCACTTCCGCGCGAACTGAAAGAAAATCGTTCCGTGACATTTCAACAATGATACATGATATACTGCTTATATAGTTGTAATGATTTGTACCATTGGTAAGTTATCTATACATTGTACCATTGGTAAGTTATCTATGTAGTTAAATTAAATTTCAAGCTTGCCCTATTCAATTGACGATATCCCTCACGCGAAATCAATATGAAGTAAATTATTTATAGCCTGCAATTGGTTGTATAACTTCTGGGATTCTGCAACGTATTACGTCAAAATACTAATCCAGATATACCAAAGTTTTAACTAAATTCTGGTGAATATTTTGCTCGAAATCAATTCGAAAGCGGGCTTTCCTCATATATTTCACTGACAAATTCCTTTTACTATATTATGTAGTTGACTCACACCAATATATGAGCCCCAAACGGTGTTTAACTACCGTCAGTTTTTCTCCTTTCATGTTGAGTAATTTTGTACGAGAACATAAAATTGGTTGTAAGAACAAGAAATAAATAACTCAATCGCCATTTTCCAATTTCATCGGAGCTCATTACAATTCCTTAATAGAAGATATCTCTACTGTTGAGATGTGAAAACGACAGTTTATCGCGTAGAAAAGATATAGAACCATTAAGCGGTTAATTCAGGCGAATATTTTAGATTATATCCTATTATTATAAGTTAATCACACATCACATCCACAAATTAAACCACTCGAATTTTTTCAGTAGTTTTGCCACGTTTTTTCCCCTCTGGTATAATCGACGATTTTGTATTTTATAGACCTCGCTGAACGGTTGTAATCAGATAGTACATTCACCACCATTATCAGTTGGTATCTTAATTGTCTTCAAGTACCGCCGATTTTTTCTCTCAATAACAATTTTTTCTGAATTTCTATGTGAAATATCGCATTTGTAAATTTGATAAATGAAATTCATTACTCTGGTTATAATAGATATGGTTATAATAAACAGCAAACAAAATCAGAAGTAGGCCCACTGTTATTTTAATAAAAAATAAATATTCGTCAACAAATTTTTCAAACCGATCAAGTTAAAACCATTTAAAGTTTAAAATGATTGCTAAATTATTTACAAAGATTAAATGAAAAGAAATGTGGTTTAACTTTCCGCTTTTCTATACCCTGAGTGGGCTAATGATGACGGATGCACAGGGAATAATAAATTGTTGGTTTTATTACATACATTTCTGATTACATGATAATAATTTTATATTTCTATTTTATCTAAAATCGTGTTTGAGTTTTGCTGTATCGACCGCTGTTTTAATTTGATGTAACCAAATCCAGCATTGGTTTAATATATATAAGCTACATATCTCTTAACATCATGAAAGTAGAACATACATTGAACTAGAAAAACAGAGCCCACACTGCAACGTGACTAATAAATTAACTAATAATAAACTTTAATTTTATATTTGATACACCTTTTGCATTTAGCATACCCATACATTAAATCTTATGTTGGAGTATGTATCAATCTGAAAACAATGGCGGAAAGCTAAGTTGTTAAATCTATTTTCGTATATTTCAATCTATCTGTATCTTGTGGGCTATAATTATATACCACAGCACAACAAAAACTGATCTGAGAAAACAAAGAATGTATTGCTTTATCAACGATTAAACATAGAGAATGTTGTACAATTTCTTACTGAAAATAGCCAGGTAGATTAAATTTATAGACGAAACCCGTATTCTATTATACGCGTGATGAAGGACATGCTGATAAAAGGGCTTGGCTGTGTGTAGAAATGATAGAATGGATGGTTCAATCTATTTTAGTCGTGTGGATTAAAATTAGTAAAATGCGATTATGGAGTACTTTCATTATTTTATTTCTATATCAGATACAACGCCAACGTAACATCGAATACAAAGCCATATTTATGTACCATGCTGAGCAAAATAATCAACTTAAAATGCATGTATTAAACGGAAATCAACAGGAAATGACGAACTTGGTTCTGCAATAGGCGAATAGGTCAAGTTTTATGAAAAAATAGAAATAAACAAATAATAACCCTTTCATATGCACCCATTTACTTACAGAAAGGATGAAATGGAATTTAACGTCCTACTTTTCTGGACCAACCATCCCAATGAAGAGGGACATGCGCAATGCAGTGTGCTATGTATGGAAATATTCCCGGACATCAGTGCTACGACCTAGTCTTACTTCGTATTGAAACTGTCAAGCGAGGGTTCCTTTACGTTGCATGTCAAAAATGATACGGGACCTCGGTTTTTTGTGCCACCCGATAGAATCTGTTCCATTTCAAACCCACTGTCTTGTGCTATTAACAAGAGGATAGTATATCTCACGTAACCCACAGACATGTATAAATCCCGTAAGTTTTGATATAAACAATTAATTTATTATTTGTCAAAATATTTCCTTACGACAAATCCCAAGGTAGGTTTACATGAGTTTAAGGTTATTTAAACGATGTTTTTGTATAATGTTTTTATTGGAAATGTGTCTAACGTAGAAGGTTATACTACAACATGGTCTATTCATTATATCAAATATTATTTTGACATTAAACATTCTCACAGAAGAGACTCCTCTAATTACATTGTAATTAAAGTACATACACGTACAGCCGATATTTTAACAGGCGCTCTAGAAGTGTGTTCATGAATTTGAGCAAGGGAAGGGAGAACAGACGAGGGTAGGGGAGGGGATAATCATGGAGACAACGTGAGGTGAGGTTTAGGGGATTGTCCGAGAGTTTATTGAAATAGCAAGCTCCAAGACAATATTTCTGCTCATTTGGGGCCATACATTAAAGTGGACTGGAACCAAAACCGGGTAATGATTATCGCGTTTGTTTGTTCGATGTGGGAGAATTCGAAGACTAACCCAATACGACCCATCGCCCTACTCGCTGAATCCCCGTGACTCCACTACTGTAAAAGCGAGTGTAAGCTAAATGTTGTTAGTAGCTAAGATTCAGGAAGTTTTTAAACAGATATTACAATCAAGGATAATTATGACATACAAGCAATAATATGTTTTTATCCAATTTAGTATGATTTGTAACATGTAGCTTGGGCCTACGCATTTGGCTCATATCACTGATTTTAAAGTCAATTATTGCTCGTTGAGATTTAAATATACGCGAGTCTTAAAATCTTTAGTCGAGCGGTTGGGCGCTCGTATTTCGACCTGAATTTCCTGGATTCTAACCCCGGCGGTGACCGAAATGAACTGTTACTGGATTTGTCAGTTCCGGATCCCACCTCTCACGGATGGCACCCACGGGCTGATAAGTAAAAGACGGCAACATAAAAACACATGACGGATGGAATTAAATGAAAAATAGGCGAAAAGTCCATTGATCCAGTAAAATACCTGACCCCACCACTTCACATTGTCCGCGTCAACATTGAAATGGAGCATATACCATTTTATGTTAGTATCAAGTTGCCGGATATATAGCGTTGACTAGACAGTATATAAAGCTTCATACAAGTTTTACGTGATCAAATACTGGTAAATGTATACTTCGATATCATTACAGTCATTAATGGATTTTCTTATTTTGTATCCGCCGCTGGACTTTTTTCTTGAATAATTAATATAGCAATTTAAGTAGCTTTGGGAAAAGAGAGGGATTTGTTCTGGCATTCTTTTTATGTCTTTTGTGGGATCTGGTAAAGTTTACCCAAAAAAGTTGCCTGCTTAACATAGTACCATTCATTGGGGTCTTTAATTTACCAAGAAACACAACCCTGTGATAGTCATATACATGTATATGTTTTAACATGAACAATACCATTGAAGATGGTATAGGCCTAATGCTTTCAATAAAAAAAGATTCACATTTTGATACCATACATTATCTTGCTATTTCTGGGGTTTGGGTAGCGTATACGCAGTAGACGCTCTTTTAAAAGTCATTGATTCGATTTCGAGTTTGTACCCCGATTTTCAAATCCTTGTAAAGAACACTGTGCGTGAGCGATTGTTGATATAAGATAGATTTGATCGAGTTTGTGTTGAGTGGACGTATAACCCTCTTCACTATATTAATGTACCAAGTTCTCAGATAACCGAGGACAGTAGTAGTCAAGCGTTAAGATATCCTTAGTCCCGAAATGACCTAGTTTGTGTTGAGTGGACGTTAAACCCCATTTCTCTCTCTTTGTTAAGATATCAGAACTCTTAACTAGAATGCCTCGAGTTTGAATCCTGGCCTGGACTGAGCAGACTGCAGATGGAAACACCACTTTCTTGGTAACATAACACAGCTCCACACAGTATTGCATACGTCACCATAGATGTTTCAAAATTACAAAAGTATTCCATTACCAGACAACTGGAGTTATATTTTGCGATTCAGATAAACGATTTTTACATCCCACAAATAAAAGAGGAATCTCAAAAGTCAGCGAACAATGTACCAGAATAATAGAGTACCGCAAGAGAGTGGGTTTTCTCTATAATTATTATAAGAATTCGCCCGTCGATTTGGAAACATGGCCTTAAACGTCGCATTTGTTCTAATATTGGCCTGCCTGGCAAAATACTACATTTGTATATTTAAATTGGGGTTTAACATTCTACTGTCAAGGGTTCTTTTACGTGTACAAAAAGGCGAAACCACACCGGTCGCTAAATGAAATTATGTGTTTACACATGTGTATGTCACCAATGTCTTGGCAGATTTGTCCAAAATTTTGAACATTCCCGATGTAGCTGTATTACTAAAGCATACCGACGTGACAAAAACTTTTTGTCACTTACTAATAAAGATCTCTAATGCGTATTTAAGAAGGATATTGTCTACTGAGAAAACTACGACGGTTAAAATTAAATGAAACTGTGCGTTATTTTGAGACGACCTATTTACAATTTACTATCTCCATAAAGTACCTGGATGGGTATTTTTGGCATGATGTAGTTTCAACTTCATGCGTCATCCAGTAATTATAGACCGAACAGTTGTCACCTTATCCAGAATCTAAATAGTCATTTCTAGACAAAAGATCAGATTAAATAATAGCACAAAACTGGCTGTTATTTATAAAGTCCGATAGACACGAACAATCAGTACTGTTATAGACACGAACAATCAGAACTATTTATACTTCACGCTTTCTATTAAGAACCATTCTACCACCTACGTGTCCCTTAACCATCAAACACTTGGTCGACATTTTCTAATTTTCTGTCAATGCGACACAATTTATGTCAGTGGAATTCAGTTCCTCGTTCTAAAAATACCAAAGTTCAAATTAGACAATCTAATGATGTCATTGGAACATATGCCAGTGATAGGTTTCGTATTGAATTCCTGTGTTTCAAATTAAATTCTAAGAGTTAACATAGAGTAAAATGTAATTTCCAACGCCAGATTTTGATACCCTTTTAAATCCATTCTCAATTGTTCACAACCAACAGTAAAATTTAGATAAAGATACCATATTTTGATATTGCATTGTCTTAGTTTAAAATACCTGGATGAATTATGTATTTTTCATTTTAAAAATAGGCACATAAGCAGGTTAATAGCTTTGGACTTATTGTAGGTTGAAAGTTTAAATAAATCTTCTAAAACAGAACATTAAAGGGGTTAACATTATTTTCAACAGCTGGGTAAATATTTACTAAAAATACTTATTGCATTCAGTATGATGCACGTGTGATAAATGGGTAAAATATAAATGGGTGGTCTTAAAATTCATTCCATTATCAAATTAGATTATTTTCCAGTAAATGAAATAAAATGAAATGTGATTAAAAAAAAAAATATTTCGTTTTGCATGCCATAAAATGATTCGAACGATTACAAAAGGAAACTATATTTAATTGGATTGCTAATTTATGTTTACAATCCAATGACACATGCTAAATTTTGTGGGTTCACAAATTTAATTTGTCATTAATTTAGCGATTCGATCTTGAATATCCATTTATGGTGAGAACTTGGTTTTCTTTCAAAATCTACCTCGAGGACTCAAGCAGATGTCGAGTTGAAACGGTTAAGAGGTTAAGATGATGACACTATTACACAAACTTTTGTTACAAATCAATTAAGTTATTACATTTTTGGGGTGGTGTGCCTCATGATTAGTTACATTACATGTTTATAAGCTACTAGAAATATCGTTTATGTGGTTCCCAACCGTTCTCTAAATTATCCAAAGTAAAAACCATTCCAACAATATCTAACTGAGAATGGTTGACAACCCGTTTTGGAGAATGATTCCACCGATAATCTTTCTGAACACGATTGACTCATGTAAATGTATGTAGACATGTTTATAATAATGCCGACATGCAGGTATATGTACTTGAAATTCAATAATAAATAACAATGTAAAATACACAAAATGAAAGTAGCCTGCACCGAATGTTTGTGTTCTTTATACAAGTGTAAAGCTGCTGAACCAGACAGAATTCGGGAGTAATGGCAGATAAGCAAAGAAAGTTTCTTACGATAGTATATATAGTCTGTTTAAAGATGCAATGCTGCAAAAAGACAATTATCATTTTCCTTGCGTAAATTCTTAATAATATTAGGGACTAAAAATGTTTTGAGACATCGTAAGAGACCATGTTTATCTCGATGTTCATGGATATAAATGACGTCGACACGTTCTAAACATTAGACCGCAACTTTACATAATCATCATTTACCTTATCGTCTGGATTAGTCTGTCTCTAAGTGAAGCTAAATAAGCAATGTTCCCCTTTCACCTGCTAGCAATACAGAAAAACATAGAACGGAGGGAGGGGTGGGGGGTGCGTAACGCCTCTTATCTATACCTTCTTAGACCAATGTGAGACTAACATACGACACCGTTTTATGCATGCCTATGATTAAGTGTTCAATACGGCTGTGCGGGGAATTCCCTGTCTGTCCAACAGGCTTCACTTATGACATGTAACAACCGGACCCGACGATAATATTATAGCGTACGTAACTAACGTACGAACATTAATTGGTGGCTGACTTTTTTTTTCGCACGTATACAATGAATGACCATTTTACTCAGTAATCTCAGCCAGAATTTGACTATTTTTTATATTTGGGTTAAAGTTTAAAATATTTAGAACTGAAAAAAAAAAGAACTATAAGTCAATCCCCACGCAAAAACATTAACAGAATTGATTGTGTATATCTGAATTAGACCCAAAATAGTGCTAGATGGCGGCCGCCATGAACACAATTCGCTGAAGCTGTCATTGAAAAATCATTGGAAGAAGTGAGAACATGTTACGACTGTACGGATTATCTAGTCCCAAAGGTTGCAAAGGAAACAATGTGACGTATTGTGGAATGTTGATGTTGACATTTTGTTTGTTGACCCCATACCTGTGACGTGAAAATCACGTCATATGAATATATTGACTACTGAATGTGTCTGAGATACTTCTCCGCAAGTAGCGTGTCTCAGATGTTCAGATTGGATAATATAAGGTACTTCTCGGAATATACGTAGCACATACATTATGGCATGGCAAGTTTGATTTAATGAGATAACTAGTGGAAGTGTGATTACGCTAATAAAGTTGCACAAACGTCCAATCAAAACGAACCCATGTTCAGATGCACCACTGCGATTAGCATACATGGAATAAATTCGGATGTTTACTCCAAGAAGAGCCAAATACAATCCTAATTTAGAAACTTTATTAAACTGTTCGATATTAATAAGTCACAAATGTTGTAGTTATTTTGGCGAACACATTTATATTTAGACACGAGTAGTTGCCATAAAAGACAGAGAATCCAATTTTAGATTTCGGAATCAAAGCAAGCAATATCGCAATTACTCGTACATATGTACTAAATAATTATCCAGGACTCAGACTATCATTTATTAGACCCGCATATTCTCACCTGTCGCTTTGATCACAACAGGTATAATAATCCTGCAGTTTCGTCAAGCCATTAACCGATCCGAACATTAAAGAGATAAGACAGATGAACATGAGTAAATCACTCTCCCTCTCTCTTAATATACTTAACGCGAGTAATTCATTCTAACCTTGATCGGACACCATTAATGTTAACAAGCAGAACGGTGTTGCTACATAACAGGAATTCTAGACAAATAGACAGTCAAATTAAGATTTTTATCTGGATGAATTACTTGTAAATCAAGGAATGGAGGAGATTCATTCACTAAATCTAATGTGGAAAGCGTTTTCACAACTTGAAGAAAACATTTGTAGAATAACAGAAAATGTACAATAATTGCTGCTTTACATTTTTGTTTTAAATTGTTCGTCTAGCGATTTCTAAGAGCAGTACAATCAAAGGCCGAAAGGCGTAAAACATTCTTGATCGGCAAATATCCTAGTACACTGTCCTAGTACAAAATTTACGTTATGGTCACCGTAGCAAATAGTATATTGATCGCTCCACGGAGTAAAGGTGCTTTTCAGTATTGGGCTTTCCCAAGTTTTAGGAGTCACTGTGAATGTTCACCCGTTCTATAACATTAGATAAACCATTATATATTTATTAAGTTCTATCTTGTGTATTCAGATTTAGCCTCAATATCATCCCGATTCAGCTCATTATCTTCCAATTCTACATTAAGACATGGAATAGGGTTTAACATCCTAATTGTCTATACCAACTTGAAAATACAATAAGAGACCTTGACCTTAACAAAGTAATCAACAGGTTTAACGGGACTCTTCAATACTCCCAGCACCATGGTGTGTATTCTTTATTTTCATTGAGAGGACTTTAAACTAATCATATATGTCATTGACCGTCAATCAAAACTGATTGAAGTATAATATTATATGAACATTACTCTTAATACATTACAGATAACACGCTCTTTGAATTTTATTAATATTCCAAGACACCAAACCAATTAATCTTTAACAAGATTATAAACTTGCAGAAAATGATTGTTTAATACAAAAAGAGAACTATATTTGTTGGCCCTGGCAACTTATCAAGCACTGAACAATAGTTTGCTGATTGTTTGATTTATATAAACCCATAACATAAGGAGCATATTTCATACCATGTCAGTCATAGGGTCATCATCTTTACACTAGCTTCCTATAAAGACGGAAGTTCACTTTGGTCACATCAATGATGACTGATCAATCTCTAAACACAGCACTGGTTTCCTAAGATCAAATTTATGAACGTATGTAAGAAAATATTAGTGTCTATCATACCGACTATGTAAGAGAAAATATTAGTCAATGTCAAACAGACTTTGATGGACAGAACTATGCTTTTGACACTTAATACTGCTATCAGCTTGTCATCATTTAGTATGATGAGAAGCTGAACAATTCTAGAAAATTATTTCGATACACATAACACACGGATCTTTTAAACAGACCGGATATTCGTTTTCAAATACCGAAATATTATACACACTCTTATTCCATATCCACCTTAAATGGCTGTTGTTCTATTTCGCGTTCTGTAAAGATTTATGTGAAATGGCAACAAACAACATGTGGGTTTTCAAGTTTCAATTGCCTTCATCATACACATTTACTTATTTTAAGATTCCCATTGTTTGCTAGACGTCTTATTTAATTGACATGTTACACATGATCTATGTCATTTCTCAACAAAATGTCTGCATTTGTATTTAATGCGTAGGTAGATGACTTGGTTTACAGTTTCATCTTCAAACAGTCTTTGGACAATTTCAAGTTCTCTTCTAGTCAGATACATCACTATGCCAATGATTATTTTTAAGAATTGGTTGCACTGTCATATCGATACGACATCCCCATCAGGTTCCTTTCAGATCATTTTTCATAAGACATTGATCGTAAAACGTCAAAACCTTTATCCTTGTCATCAGCATAATCACCACTACCTCCTTCTCTCTATTATCTAGTACCCCCCGCCCCCTTTAAATCTGGTTAAATTAGTCTCGTCAATATTGCAAAACGGCTTAATTTTCACCAGAAACCTCTTCTTAACTATTGCGCCATCTTTTATCGACCCTTCAAAGCTATAATAATATAGCATGCCAGAATTACAACATCCAAGGTTTATAACCATTCGATCACGCAAAATTTCCAGGGCCCAAGACTACGTGCCCTTAACAGCGTAATCCGTATATATTTTTCTTTTATCGGGGGAGCATCTACATTTGAAGGTCATGTTGATTAACTAGGTAATTTGTCCTTTAAAACTATAGATGAGATATTAACAAAGATACACGGGTTTTGATGTCTCAATGTTAAGGGTTACAAGGCTTTTATACAAATCGTAAACAGTAGTACAAAAAGTCGTAGTTCCATTATCAGTTGAAACATTGCCGGAATACTAACGAGCCCATAAAGCAAAGAGTAATTAGAGAGTTGGTATCAATCTACTCTTGGTTTAAATAAACCAAGCAGATATTTTACCACCAAAACGAGGGGTTAATCAGCAAATAATGGCGGGAATTATCGATGGGTAATGGACGAATGATAACTATAAGCCTATATTGACAAACACACGTCATAATTTGGTTGATACGCAAAAATCAATGACGTTTATCACAAAAACCAATCAGTTTGAAAGATGGTGTGTTGAAACTTGAGATAAAGTCCTTGATGAATTTCTTCAGTCTGCATGTTAGTATCTGTTGAGTGGGGAGATAACCTGACAATGGTTCAAGTCAAAGTAATATATAGTGTTGATTTAAATAATTCCACCCATTTCTGTTTTTGCAATGTTATGTGAAATAGTGCACCGAGTGCATCGTGGGTTTCTGTTAAGATGGTGGGAGAAATTCGTCCACAGCGTTTCTTTAATACCAATGTATTGTTTTGAATGCAGAAATGTCTTGGGAGAAGTAATTAGGTAAAATTCTTCATAAAATTGGTGCCCTATAATTGATATCTGCAGAATTGATTTGAAAAGAAAATAGGCATGATATCTCAGGAAGATGAACGATCGCTCTTCAGCACCAATCTCGCTAAGCATAATCTCTACAATAAACTTACAATCGAACCTCAGACACGGCTAGTCCTGAATTTGCCAATAAAATACATCGTCATACTTCTCTTGATTTTTACGATCCAATATCGAACATTCATTAGAAAATATTTACAAAAACTCCACAAGTGATTCACTATAAAATAGTATGAATGGTTTCACGTTTCTATAATAACTAGTATTTCTAATTCAAAATGACGCCTTGCCGCTCGTAAACAATGGAACGGGTCAATTTGAATATCTCTCTGGGACCACTGATTCCCTGTACATAGTGCAGCGTGCACTTGACAGAACGTGTGAATCGCACAGCCAAATATCATATTATCCACTTAGCTTTATCACAATGTATGACTGTGTTATCCTAATGTTTGAGAACGATGGAAAATGTTTCTTCATTCTTCATTATTCGAAAAGATATGAAAGACGTTTTAAGGTATTAAGCAATCGCGCATCTAAGCGTACTGTGTTAACTCACAAAATGACTTTGTTAGTTATGACTATTTCGACACTTTCCGAGGTGTATGTTACTTCACATAACAACCGTGTTGAAAATAGATACATAAGTCAAAATATCATTTCTCAGATCAGACGTTTTAATTCGCATCCTCGCGTGGACGGTCAGGTCTTTTTTATCAAGGTCACCCGTAGATTTCCTAAAGGTCACACGATGTAAACACGGAAAGGGCACGTGGATTATGGTTTACGGTTAAGGTATCACTTAGGGCCAGGTCTTGGGTTAGGGTTAACGCTAGCCATGTTAACATCTAGCGACCTAGACGAAATCTGAAGGTGGCCTTATCTAACCCGAATAACACAACTGTAAAAGCTTACAGGCAAATGCAATACGGTACAAAGATTTATTATCAAAAGCGATTCCCCAAATGGGGTGGAGGCATATATAGTAGTATGTTTGTGTTATATGCCCGGATGACACATTTTAATAAATGGCCTGAAAATATAGATATTTTGCTTTCACCGATAAAAGGAAGGAAGTTAAATTTAAAGAAAGTTGTTTTCGACAATGTTTCGCAGGTTTTGTTGGTCTAGGCGTGTTTATAAATTTCCACGTCCTACTGTTCTGCTCCAACTGGGCTTATATAAGGGATCTTTTACATGCACGCCAATGTGTACCCGCGGAAATCACGCCAGGTCATAGATGAAGAAAGATGCCACAAGGGAAGCAATTTTGTCGTCACCTGATAATTATCAATATTTTGTTTTACTTATTTTTTTGGACAGGTTTTTGGCTGACCCGGAGGCACGTGCCTTATTTGCCTAAAGGTAAAAATACGACACTGTTTATCTTATATTCACAATCAACCAACCAGATATATATAAACATGTATTAATAAATTAAATATATGGACCAACCGAAAAATCATGATTTGGTAATAAATAAACATGCACTGTAATACATGTATATGACTGTAACTTTTTATGTATTTATATTTTCTGTACATCGCATGGTCGTGGCTATGGGTATATCGCAAGGGACATAAAATAAATCCAGCTGGCCTTAATATTCATTTATTAAACGGTAGGAAAATTGTTTAATAAAATCTAAGTGATAAAATGTCTCTCAATTTACACCATTAATACAAATAAGCAACCATCAAGACGTGGCGTATACGTTATGGTTCCCACAGGACGGCCATGTTAAATTCTTGTTATCAATATAACAGCTTTAGTTCTAATCATAATTCTTGCAGTTCAGTGGAATCGTATCAAACCATGTTGGCAAACTTATTGCAACCGATCTGTAGTAGAATTGGTGTGTTTTATTGCGATCTGGTATAATCTGCATTTGAGATGACGACTAACGAAACTCTTATTTCGAATTCCGACTGCCAATGGTACTTTTTTAGCATAGACGGCAAAATCCATAGAAATGATTCCCAGGCCTCCTAGTTAGCGAGGCAACGCCTTACCCATTGAACCACAACAATCTCATGCTTGCATTCGTAGGTTTTAGATGAAGGCTCACATAGTTTTTACCGGGGTCGATTGAACTTGATAAATTTGCAATCACGGCGCAGATATATTCCAAGCCAATAGTATTGGTCGAACAAATAAGGATCATGTTCGCTAAAATAAAATGAAAATCGCTCGGGATATCATCAATCTTTCAAACATAGAATTAGAAAATGGCTGACAAGTGACAAGACGTCGTCATTGAGTAACAAAAGATGTCAACCACAGCCTCTATCTGAGATGTCTTCTTTAATATTGAAAACAAAGGCAGTTTAGTAACAAATTACTTCATTACTGACTCACGTGCCTCCTTACAAGAGATCGCTGTCATCCCATCTCCCCTAATCTAAGAACAGAAGAAAAAAGAACGGAAGATTCAACCAGTGTTTTCATTTATAGTTTCTACAGTTTGTGTACGGCCATGCCTACTGGGGTAAGTGAATTGTTTGGCGACTGGGGTTTACAAAATATATAACCGATGATTAAGATGGAATTAGACTTTCCAAACCATGAAACAAAATACACAAAGGATATGAAAGAATTGCATGATTTAATTAATGACATAATTAATGACAGGAATTGTCTTTTTATAAGATATCACTGTCACTGTTAGAGTGCCTTGCCGTCTTTAAACTCATTTATTAAGATGACATGTAAGACGATATCTGGACAGTTTGAAAACCGATATCATTATTGTATTTATCTTTCTGAGATTTATAAAAGACGTTGTACTTACTTTTACGCTATTTGGTTATAGAAACCATTAATGATTAATGGTAATCCGGATTTTCATGGTGGAAGAAAACTTATGGGATGAGGAATGAAACGAGTAGAAAAATTTCGCATATAAATATAAATCAGGACTAACATTTGGCACAATTTCATTCCCCGTCCCATCACCCCTGTCCCTCTCCCCAAATATAAATGAGAATTAATGAAATTAAAAGAATTACACAGAATCTAGTCAATACAGACATATTGATATTGTAGGTGAAGCCAGTGTTAACACCCAGTTTAATCGAAGTATTAAAAGTATTAACGCGAAACAGTATGAAGCGGAAATTAAGAGACAGAGTAACGGCTCAACAGTTGATCCTTTCTGTAAGTAGTCTGGTTGTCAGACGATTGGTAGACATCAGCCGTCATTCTATCTCTGCTTATAACTATCAGGCAATAGTCTATGGCATGAAAACAGAAAAATCAAAGAGTAGGTAAGTCTGCCACGAAGTTTTCTGTTAGGATTATTAGACCAAGTCACTATACATGTAATACTGTAAAGAACGGACGACAGAAGATTGTCTTTCGACTTATCAATGACATAAACCAGCCGAGACGTCTGCTCTTGAAACCAACGTGGTTGTAGAGCACCCGAAACTTCTGATCAGCGCTCAAAGTAATTAATTCACCTACCCATGTCTTCAATCTAAACAAAATGGTTTCTATTGAGTTTCGAATTGAATATAATTTGCGACGGGTATCGTGTACTGAAAATAGTGTGCTTATTTTTACACGTTACTTCATGATATTTGGTACGTGGCTTATCTGATGGGTCATCGGCGTCGAAAGATACATATAGTGTTTAATTTATTTTTTCGTTTGCATTTTTAATTTATTGTTGGCGATCAATATATATATTTCTATTGATTTTATCATGTACTGTCCTAGAACGTCAGTCAGTTGTTGACGAATTATTCGTTTCTATCTATGAACATCGAGATAAGGATGGCTTCTAAACTAACGTTATTTTATTTTGGTTGCTATTTAGAGAACCTCTTTCACTCCTTATGTTTGATTAATTTAAATACAGGAAAATGTCTATTAGACTCCAAACGTTATATATGTGCTTTTCTAATAAAACCATGTTCTTATTACCACTAGTCTTGCGTGCAAACAGTAGTAAATACTTCGACCTGGATTTGTTGGTAAGATAATCCGTGCTGCAGTGCGGATATTGACAATGTAGTATGTAGAAGCAAACTTTAATGATTAAAAGACACAGAAACTCATTTGAGTTAATTGACGTATTTTGGTTATTAATGACTATTGATTGAATAGGCAAAATCGCCTGACCATATACACTTGAAGGCTGACTACTTATTCTTGATTTCAGTAATGAAAACGGAAGTGGTGGTGAGGCATGGTCGAGTGGTCTAACGAATACGTATTAGACCATAAAGTCGACCATTCAAGTATACGTGGTTTCTATCCTTGTATGTCACCTGGATTTGGTGGTGTCGCCTGCCTTACCTGGTAATCCTCGCTTTCCAAACAATTCCTTAGACGAAATTACCTGCTTTGTGTTAACCCCAATTCTCTTCCTCCTTGTAAGGCCTATTAGCGTTACATCTGATAGGTATGAATACGGATTATGGCTTGCGCGAACGGGTATAAAATCTATTCCTGTTAATGTATATTTATAAAATATTATTTGAGCAGGATCTCTACGAGACACTTCGACTACTAAATTGAAATTTGTTCAGTCACATTCAGAAATACAAGCTTTATATTTAGACTGTGAAATCTAACTACCGTGCTAGGTTAACACAAGTGTGGGAGGGGGGTCAGTCACCATGAGAGTGAATTACTCACGTCGAAATTATTAAATCACAAATTTCATCAACGTGAGAAACCCTAAGAGCTAACCACGGAGCTATGAAACCGCCTTCTTTGTAATCGCGTGTAAATTAAATCGAAATGTTTTCTCTCTGTGAAGTATTGAATGGAGAAAAAAATTGAAGTCAATCGAGTTAGTCTCATGAGCCGTTTATATGTTTAATTCTCCATGATGGATAGCCTATTGAAGATAATGGCTATAGTTTCCCCAACAACTGGACAAAAACAATACAACTCTGTCGAATTTGAGGCATATAATTACGCTGTCGATGTCAGGTCGGATCGTAATGAAGATGAATAGTTCGTCCTCGCTACGGTATTTAAGGTCTCTTACAGGAGACAGTTGTCAGTTTCAGGACTAAATAAAATCTACTAAGATCAAATTCTCAAATAAATTATAATCAATGGCCTTTACCGTCTCAGATACTTCGTACAAGTCATTCGGGCATTCGGTCCACCAAGAACTTTCAACGTGAACATACTGTTGCTGACTGTCGAAGGTGGAGCTTCATATCTAATTACCTTGAATGACATCACTTATTTGGAAACACGGTGATCCTTCCCATTTAAGGAATCGTTTATTTACAATACATACGGTGTCTGTATCATCAGACTATGGTTCGAGAGAATCGCTTACTACGATTTCTTGTCTTAAATATGCACACGGTATCTGGTCGATTTGATATGTCAAAATATGGAAGTGAGATCTCTGATATTTAGACCTACCACATTTGAGACATAACCTCAAAAGATTAACATTGGCCTAAACTATTATACATAAATAGGCTGACTAGATGGAGATTTGTCATTAACTTGAAAACGTGACCTGTATGTGTTACGAAACGTCGTCATTAAATTTTAGAGAAGTAGTTATATCCATATATACCTTGTGTTGTGTTTTATTATGAATATTCACGATTGACAAATAATTTGATAATCCTTACACTAAGAAACCGGACCAGAAGATCCCACATAAATTTCTTGACCGTATTTTTTCCCATTTACGTGCTGTTTTTAAACTCCGGTATAACTATAAGATAGGTTGCCAGGCAACGAAACACACGCCCACAACAGCTAAGTCGTCCGGACAGTCAACAAGGATTGTCGCATATTGTTTCTTTTGTCAGTAAGGAGAACATTTACAACACATGATAATCTTATTACGAGTAATAGCCCATTAAGTAATTATCAGAAATGATTAAAATTGTTTTGATTGTTTGTCTCAAGGCCTTCGTCCACAAAATATTTCAAAGTGATCAAATGCCATAACTCTGTCAGAAATTATCAGATATCACTGAAAATCTAATAGGATACTTCGTCTCATGGCCCTATACACTGTGTACAAATTTAAAGTCAATCGGACATTAACTTTTCAAAGTGATCAAGGGTCATGACTCTGGCGGTAATTATCGGATATCGCTGAAAATAAGAAGGCTTTTTTGTATCATGACCTTAAACACTGCGTATAAATTTTAAGTCTGTCGGATATTAACTTTAGCCTCTAGAGCGTTCACAAGATTTTTCAAAGTGATCAAGGGTCATAACTCTGGTAGTAATTATCGGATATTGCTGAAAATCAATAGGATTCTTCGTCGCACGACCTTAAACTTAAACACCGTGGATAAATTTATATTCCATCAGATATTAACTTTAGCCTCTAGAGCGTTCACAAGAAATTGTGGACGACGGACGGACAGACGGACGGAAAGGGCGACGACAATATATGACCACATTTCGATGTGGGCGTATAAAAATACAACGTCAGATACTTGGTGGCGGGCGGGGGTTCTGACAAGAAACATCGTTTAGTCAGTCGTCATGGTAGGACTAACAAAATCGAGGTGCGGTGTATACCGTGTCATGAACATAAAATAACGCTTGGCAATTAGAATTCAATTGCTGTCCTAGCAAAATTTCCCCTCACAACACACTGCATGACGTATGTCCACCTTCATAAGTCCCTTTTCACAGATAAATATAGGTCACGGTATCCCATATTCTTCATAATTTCTTCTGTTTCCATTATTAACCAGACTCAAAGGCTAATGTATAGAATTGATTAAACATTATGAAGAGTTATCCAAAGAATTCCTTTTACTCCATCACCAATGTCTCGTTAGTGGGATTGCGTGTTACTTGCCCTTTTTTTCAAAAGTATTGGTTTCTGGTTCGTTTTTGCACCAACACAATCGGTCTAATTTGAGATCAGAAATACTAGTTGTATAGGCAAATGAGCGGGTACGAAACTATCAACTGCAAAAAAATAAAAATCATGAATCCATGATCTGTTATTGTTTCCCATTCTAACGATTTTAAGTGTTTAATATGAAGCTACATCAGCCCACATATAGGTGTATTCCCGCGGACGCAGATAGTTCACGTGCTAGACCCCTAAATATGTTTTGAACTAAAGGAAGACAATTTTAATAACCATGATTATTTTGAAAACTCAAATTGCACAATATGCCGAATTTAAATTAAAGAGAGAGAGGGAGGGAAATGGGGCTTAACGCCCACTCAACACAAACTGGGTCATTTTGGGACTAACTTTAAAA
Source organism: Patella caerulea (assembly GCA_036850965.1). Lineage (NCBI taxonomy): Eukaryota > Metazoa > Mollusca > Gastropoda > Patellidae > Patella > Patella caerulea. Next base: position 37,148,624 of record JAZGQO010000001.1, on the reverse strand, counting down.
TAAACAAATGTAATCAATACAGAAAGTCGGCCACCGAGACTGTTGTTTATATCAGGGCCGTAGGATTTTAAAAGTAGGATGCAGCAGTGTTGGGACGCAATAGCCTCTACGTAAGTGATATAAGAAAGTTTGGATCAGGGCAAACGAACTCATTGGCGTGTGGGCTGCCTTAAAAACGACCGACTGATCAGTAGAGCATCACTGTGTGATCATAATCAAATGTATTATTTATAGTTGAAAGATTCTTGAATTATTTTGGGGTGGATGACGGGGGGTGGGGCTCCTTATTTTTCTGGGTGTGATATGTACACCCTGCACCCTCACTAGATACGGTCCTATCTTGGTAGTATTATTTATATAAGTGTCTGCGTCGTGAAACCTTCCAGGATGATCAAATTCGCAACGTATTGCCGAATAATCTTGTTTTGAGGATAAAGGATAACGGTCTGGATTGGTGATAATATTCTAACAATAATAATTTTTTTCCGTTTTTCAAAACGTCGAGATAAATGCTTATTAAACATGGCAATTAAGAACAGATAAATTCTATGTATGGACACATGTACAGGTTATATAAGAAAATAAAAATAGTGACGAAAAAGCGGAGATTAATGACGCGTTTATACATCATGATTCTGGTATTATTGCAATCCTTATATCACGTTTTTCTTGTCAATAACGTGCAATTAAATAGATCAATTGGTATTCCAGGGACATCTGAAATAATACTGAAACTAAAACAGTGACAAATTTAAATAATAAAAAATTCATTAAAGGAGAAGTACCATTTTGAAGACGCTAGTTGGTTAGTCGTTCAGATGAGACGACAAACTGAGGTCCCATGTATACATTGGCATGCACGTAAAAGATCCCTTCTAGCAATCGGAATTCTAGAACATAGTGCCTCTGGCCGAGCCACATTTCCCCCAAAGCACTGTAAGTGTATGCCCGTTTTCACACACGGAGCAAAGCAGTAGGACATTAAATCCTGTTTTATCTGGAGTTAAATATAGAAATATAGGTGATTTATGTACCGGGGTTGTTGGTGAAGTATGTCCGGGTAAAAATTTCTGGCGAGTTCAATACAGAAATAAAGATGATTTATGTAAAAGACAATTTTTTGCGGCACAATATGTCACTGTATTCCTGTAAATAAATACAGACCTACATATAAATACTGTTGGATTGGAGTCGTGATGTATACCTTTTTTATGATTATACATAATGAAGCGATTTACATGAAAATATTGTAACATGATATTTACGTTCAAATTCTAAAATAACGCCATTAATTGGTAAAGACCCTGAAGTAGCACTAGACATGCATTATCGTTGAAGGAAATACAATACCGGTACGTAATATCAGTGTTGGATTTAGATAAAGATTGCTTCACTTATGAGTCCCATCCTAGTGCCACCCTCACAACTAGAGGAAGACTAAATTTTGTTTTAAACACAAATGAGCCAAGTCGATGTTGTCCAGACTATGGGTAAATACGACACACCGTAAAGATTATCTAGACTTTGACACCAAATGGAATCCGGTCAGTGTAACTTGGTATAGAAATTTTATATATAATTATATGGTACAGAGCACAGTCTAATAATAATCAACCAAAAAGATAAATAGATAACAAACATATTACGATATCTATGATGTTTTAATACAAAGTTGTTCAAAATGAAAAATGTGGACAGATTATGACAGGATTAATGCACTATCGGCCGCTGCAATATTTGTGCAGCCATGTTCCTTGATGCAATCAACATAAATACTAAAACCATTTTGTTACTTTCAAGTTCCAGACTCAAAGGAACCGAACAAGACCGCGTATAGAGTCAAACCTTGATATTGATGAAGTTCGGTGATATGTATTTCTGATATTTGCTAAAAAAATATTGAATGTAGAAAACGGAAAGTAGGGTCAGCCATTGTTTATAAACAGATGTAGAAATATCAGTGATCTAGCTGATGACCAGGTTGAAATAAAATGGAATGGGATTTAATATCTTACTTTTTACTCCAACCGGGCAAATGAAGACCTTGCCACCCCCAATCTCCTAACAGAAATACAGGTTTTTAAAGAATGAATCACTCGTATAATAATTTCTACATTGTTATATCTAAGTTAATATTATACAATACGGTTTGTAATAGCTGTATTTCAAACTTTACCTTTAAAATACAATGTCAAAGTTCACTGTCTGGTGTGCAATTATAGGTAATTTTGTGTATTTAGGTGACAAGCAACCCTCTAGTTTAAATGTCAGCCAATGGTATAAGTATGAGAGAGTTAATGCCCTCGTCTCTCAGAATACCACATAAACTGTTTGCATATTAATTGTGTTGTATTTACTCTCAGGATATTTTGTTGAATTTGCTCCATAGTACCTGACATAATGTCGAGGTTCTCGAGTGCTGAGCGATCATTCCAATATCCCGCCCGAGGCATGAACTTTAAATAATGAACAAATCTAATTTTCACTCCTTCAAACAGTCTGGTTTACTTTCTTTGGTATAGAAAGGGTGGCTTAATAGTTAGAATTAGTCTCAATGGGTGTGTAAATTAAAACTCGCCATCGCAGATTAAATATTATACTTTATCAATAAGCAATACATCATGCTCAACAATTAATCGTAACACAACAAGTCAAAATGTTATTGGCCATCTCCAATGTTAGCTACTTCGAACCCAAACATGATAACACCGAGAATATCTCAGAGGGGACTAAAATACAAAGGTGAAACAAAAATGAGTTAGGTATGTACTAATTCCATATGAGAAGTGATGCCATTTTTAATAGAGAAAGTAGATATATCCTCACTATGTGTACGATAACCTTGAACAGAAAATTGTACTGAAGTTTTGCCAGGAACTTAAGTTTATTAAAACAGATGTTTATTTATACCAATTCATGGACATATAAACTTCAATTTAATCTGTTAATACCTTTGGCTTCTGGAACGTGCACACGCCTTTTCAAATTGATCAAGGGCGATGATTCAGAAGTACACGTAGTTATAGGAAATCATTGAAAATCAACAAGATTTAACGCCTGATGAACATAAAGACTGTGTAAAAAGTCAATCGGATAACTTTAGCCTCTACATCAGATTTAAAGATGGGTGTATAATCAAATGCACACTTTCTGTTAAACACATGTTTTCTGTAGCACGTGAGGCGCATTAATATGCACGTTTATTGTATTAATGAAATTGCCGGTTTAAAACATCCCGGGTTTATTTTCAATAGTACTGTATCATTCAACGTCGAGTGCAAATATGCGAATTTATTTCAAAATGTGTGGAATAAATACATTTTATGTGGTATCTGCCATCTAATTATATATAGATAACAAATACCCAATATTAACGGTATATAGGGCTAAATTACGAATTTGTGACAGGAAAACGGATTAGCCTCTCTAATCTCACTGGAAGTCATAATATCTATTGAATACTCGATTATCTAAATATAAATATAATTTGTAAGTTGATTTATATACTCTTTTTATTCGACATGTAATGTGAGGTTGATTTACAGAGCAGTTGTATTTCTGCACTGTTTTGTTAATAAAAAAATCTAACATATTTAGTAAACAAAGGCACAGAGACGGGTTGCAACAAACTAACACTACCGATTGAACAAAGTTCCGAATTTAAGGGGATTTGTACAAAAGGAGTAAACCCAAAATACATCGCGATCGTTTAAACATTTCATACTGGTGATGGTATGATTCGAAATAGCAAGCAGCAGATCAGATCAAAATTAAGTATGCGCCCTAGTTGTTTGGATAGTACGAACCCATCCCCCACGCACACACCTGCCAACTTTTGACAGATCGATGGACACAGAAAAAAAAGAGATTCCTACATAACACATCTAGTAAATAAAGCAAGCCGACTAAAGGACCTAGTCGATCGAATTTAGATCGTGCACATGTAATTAAATAATGTACTAGTGTTGTCCATCTTCTTTAAACTCTATACCATCCATCCTCATCATATTCCACCCTACAATTATTTTTTAGGTTTCATTTTTCAAATTTACTCCGTCCATCAATCATACTAACGATAATGAACATCAATTAAAAACTCGGCACGTTTTTAGCACGTGTAACTTAGAGTGATAGTTTTGGTTTTTTTTATAGAAAGTGGATTTAGAGGTAGTGTAATTAGTTAGATAAAGAATAAATTGAAATTTGGAATAAATAATTAATCGATTGACAAATGCAGCCCCTGTGAGCTGTTAAATTTTAAAATTCCAGGTGGCTGTCCATCATGTTTCAGTCAATTTCGTTGTTATTTTTTGACGGTGTCATACATTTACATTTGACAGTTACTTTGATCGTTATTGTTCGGAACATGAACCCATCGGCCTGTATATCCTATGTCGTGAATTGAAAGAATTTTATAGGATACAATTGGGTTCAGGGAGTTAGAGTCTGATACAAATTGGACAGGATCCCTTTTCACAAACTGTTATTATTGGACATTTATTAACTTTGTAAATAAATGAAAAAGTGGCATCTGGTGCTCTTAAAAAATAAACACACTCTGTCTTGTATACACCAAACAAACTTTAAGGCAGAGTTTTCTTCCTTTTTAACTTATTTATTTTTGTGTATACTGTTGTGTATGTCTAACCATTGCTTCTCGCGAAGGTGATAAACTAAATAGGAGGTCCCTGTAGCCGAATATGTCCTAATCGATCTTTATTGTCGACTGTGATCTAATCGATATAATGGATCTAATGTGTCCAAAATGTCGTTAGTCAAAGTCAAGTCGCAAATTGTCTCTTTAAGATATTGGTCAATCTATTTTTTCCTCAATTTCTTTGAGTTAGGGTATCAAAAAAGGAATCTTATTTCTGCTATCTGTTTACATAACGTTGACACAGTAACTGTTGGCCACCAGTAACGACCACAAATCCATAATCTCGATAGCCCCGCCCCGCCTCAAATTGGCTAAGATTTGACTGCGTTGGATTGGTCTTGAGTGATAGAGACTAACAAATTTATTTCTCAATGGAACATCAAAAGGGATGTTACTTTTATCATATCATTTTGTTTACATATGTTTGACAATGTGCAATGTTACAAATTTCCCTTATCTATCTTTTCACCAATATCACATTTTCTTGACAAGGATGGTTGGTGGTGGTATCTTCTCACAAAACAAAATTGCGGTACAGCTACCAATAAATTATGATTATCTATCATCTTAAAACCTAATTCATTGCCTAATGTTGCACCCAATAACCTACAAGGACGTGTGTGTGTGTTTAAGTTATATCATAAGAACGAAGCTTAAGAATATCGACTGATCTGGGTAACCTGGAACGGGGTTATAATCAGATTATCCAGGCTCAAATTGGACGTATTTATACAATCCCGCATGGTCACATTCCTATGTACTAGAATTGTAAAGGCACCAATGGGAATATCCACCTAGAATATTTCAAATCTGGGACTATCCACTAAGAATAAATGTGAACGGATTTAAATATGGCTAAACGCATACTGGACAAACACTTGCAGGGTGTGTGTCCGTATTCATTATTACAGTCGGTACAGAAAAGTAGGATGTTAATTAAACACCCGTTCATGTGATATAAAGCGACGTCGGCTGTTTTTGTTGGTTCTACCCGCCCCCCCCCCCCCGCCTTTAACTATAGCATTATTGAAATAAAACTATAATGGGTAAGTCTCAATCAGATGTAGTCTGCTAATTGTATAGTTTATGTTTAGTATATATGTAGTTAATATTGTTATGAGTTGAGTAGATTGGAAGATGTTAATCAAGTTGATGAGAGATCTCCAGTCACCACCTTTTAACCTTGTATTTGTCAGTATATAAAACAGCATCTCATCAGTTTATCTTATCTATAATAACATCTATCTATACCTAGTAATTATTTACACCCTAGTACCATAGTCTACCGTTAATTATAATATGATCTGTGCACAATGAATTACAAATCGCGATTTCACTCAGACTCTAGAATTACAAATAATGCGGTCCTTATTAATCAAGTTTTCTGTTGATATTTACTTCAATTTCAGACTAAAAAGATAGGTTGCCAGGCAACGAAACATACGCCCACAGCAGCCACATCGTCCGGGCAGTCAACAAGGATTGTCGTATATTTTTACTTTTTTTGGTAATGAAACATTTGTAATACACTAAAATCTGATTAAGAGTAACAACTCATTATGTAATTATTTGAAAATCATTAGAATTTGTGTGCTTTTTATAAAAGTTTTGCCCCACGCTAATAATTAGTATAGGAAACATTTAATATCATGGATTTAGCAGATCAGTTATCAAAATTCATTGAAAATCAAAATACCTGTTCGTTTCAACACCTTAAACTCTGTGTATCAGTCTGAAGTCAATCGGATGATAAGTTTGGCCTCTATAGCATCACAAGATTTTTTGAAGTCATCAAGGGCCATAACTCTGGCACTAATTATCGGAAATCGCTGAAAATCAATACGCATCTTTGTCTTATGACCTTAAAAATTGCGTATAAATTTAAAGCCAATCGGATATTAACTTTGGCCTGTAGAGCGTCCACAAGATTTTTTGAAGTGATCAAGGGCCATAACTCTGGCACTAATTATCGGAAATCGCCGAAAATCAATAGGCTTCTTCGTCTTATGAACTTAAACACTATGTATAAATTTCAAGTCAATCGGATATTAACTGTGGCCTCTAGAGCATCCACGAGATTTTGTGAAGGGATCAAGGGCAACAACTCTGGCACTAATTATCAGAAATCGCTGAAAATCAATAGGATTCTTCGAACCATGGCCTTAAAGACTGTGTATAAATTTAAAGCCAATCGGATATTAACTTTGGCCTCTAGAGCGTCCACAAGATTATTTGAAGTGATCAAGGGCCATAACTCTGGTAGTTATTATCTGAAATCGCTGAAAAACAAAAGGCTTCTTTGTCGCGTGACCTTAAACACTGTGTATAAATCTAAAGTCAATCGGATATTTACTTTAGCCTCTAGAGCGTCCACAAACAATTGTGGACGCCGGACGGACGGTGGCGACGAAAATATACGACCCCATTTCAATGTGGGCGTATAATAACTAAAATCGGTTGTGATCCTGGGGACTGGCTTTTGACCTGATTTGATCAATTATTACTTTCGTTCACATTTCTAAAGGGTGGTTGTTTCTGTGGATGGAGTTGAAATGTTTCGTGGTAGGTATAACATAATATAAGTAATATGCGCTGTAGCTACTCAGCATAAGCGGTATTAGGATTTCTGTATAGATTACTGTATAGATTACTGTAATGGCAATCAAAATTGCCATTGAATTATAAACATCACAGTTTCCAATATTGGAGAGGTGTTTATTGTCTACCCAACTATGTCATATTGGGATGGGACTAACTTACGATTTTTTTGATGAGTCTGAGACATTTATTCAGAAGAATGCTAACACAGGATTGACCTTAAAAACTATAACGGCTTAAACAATCAACCAAAATATGCTGATATTTTCCAAGTATAAATGTTGCCCATTAGAAAACATTCCTACGGGTTCTTGGTAAAAGACCGAGAATGGCGCAAAGTGGTACATTACACAAGAATTGGCAGCGTTAAAAGACATTCCTATGTTTTGTTTCGGAAAGATAGTAACCATCTATCGAACATCATCTATTTGTACAACTAAAGATACAATTCATAAATACGAGAATATTTATTTACCACGTATGCGTGTCATGTCAGATTATTATCAACTTAACACCTGCAGTTTTACAGACGTTCTGCTTAATTATCCTAGTCAGAGGTTATTTGGTGTCTTTTGGAGGTCGATTTATTCTAGATTCAAGCTTCATCTTGAGCAGAGTGGACCCGGGCAGTATTGCTCGTACTCGGTGTGGCTCAAGGTAGGGGGAGGCTGGGGTGGGGTGGGGGTAATGCACAGACAACATGACAGTACACCAGGCCACTTCGGAACTAACACATGGTTCATCTTTATTTCAATAATTTGCTGGGGCGTAGGGTTCTTTAGCAGTGGGAGGGACAGTCAGACCCAGAGAAAACCCCGCGACATGACACGTACATGTACAAGCGGGGAATCGAAACCCCGCCACTTGACTCGATGATAGACCTTACGATCCGATACGTACACGTTAATCATCCGCCAGTCTAGGGGTCGGGTGTAAAAGTTCATCCAGATTTTCCGGTGTGGTTTCCTCTTGTCAGTGATGCAGGGCGCATGGCCTGACAAGGACAGCTGTCTAGTCGGTCGGTTGAACGAAAAAAAAGGTGTACAGATTGGCGTGCAGGTAAAAGATCCCTTGGCAGGTGGAATTCGATATAAGATTAGGCTGTAACGCCGCTGCCCGGGAACAATTTTCTCCCCATAGCACACTGTATGGCGGGCGTATGCCTGTCTTCATTAGCCCAGCTCGGAGCAGAACAGTAGGAAGTTAAACCACATTTCATTTTATTTTGTTAATCATTCGGCATTTTAACCTCTAAGACAGAAAGAGAAAATGACACAAAGGTAGGTAGCAGTGAACTAATCGTGTCACATTGACCACTCCTAATCATATAATTGAATGTGATAAGTTTTCAAGACAGATTTAAATTGCTCGAGTGTTGTATTTATGTGTTGGTTTGAAGGGTGTTTAATTCATTTTGTAGACACACTAGTTTGAGAAGAGGGACCATTTCCGTCCAATGACGCAGATGTTCTTCACTGAATTATTAATTGGAATTGTCTGGACAGGGCGTAAAATTTCGAGAGATCGTATAGGTACTTCGGGTCACCTTCACTTATGATGGAACGAAAAATATAAAACACACATAGACAAAAAGCAAATATTTTTTGATCATTGTATTTTATAATCAACTATACATTCCACATCTATTTGGCATTTTTTGAAAGATATTCTTACAATTTATTTCTCAACGTTTGTGGATAGCTTTTTGGACAGGTATGTTCATCAATAATTGGGTTTTTTCTTGCAGCTGTAAAATTGTGTCTTTATATATAGACCTGACGTGATTGGATTTTCTACAATAAGATAGCTGTGAAATTACTTGGAATATGATAGTACATGAACTTATGAGGAGTCACACTACCATTTAATTTCAAGAGTTAGGGAAGCTCTTTTATTTTTGCTGGGTGACACTTTCTGAACAACATACAAAAATATTTTGACGATAAATTTGAAAACAAATCGTAGCGGCATTAGTGTGTGGATAACCACATCCCTAGTGTTGTATTGCCGGATATGTGGTCTATTTTTTCGATTATTTACGAAGGTCCGAGTATTTGACATGGTACAATTGGGTTTTCTATACTTGATCGTATATATTTTCTCAGAAATGAAATGGGGTTTAACGTTCTACTGGTCCGCTCCGAACTGGGTTAACGAAGACGGGCATACACCATACTAGGGATATTTCGCTTGGACCTACTCTTATATCGAATTCCAACTGTCAAGAGATCTTTTACGTTTCCGCCAATGTGTACACGGAATCTCTTTTTTTATACCATTCGAACGACTAGACAGCTGTCATTGTCTGGCTCTCAGTCCCGCATCGCTGATAAGGAGAAACCACACAGGGATCGAACTGCTGACCTCCAGGCTAGCGAGCTAGCGTCTTACCCACTACACCACAAGATCTCTTTAGGGGTCAATGACGTGCTTTAGTTGTTTAGCAGCTCGTAATTCATACACAGCTATACATCTCTGTATTTACTTACTGTGAAACCATGTCAGATCCATATCAATCTAACTCCTGTAGTTTTAAAACTTTCACCTTAATACATCATGATATTTATATAGCAGGTATTGTATTGTTGTCTATAAAGATAACACATTTCTTCAGCTTCTTCAGACATCTAACTGTGACCCGTATTGGTCTATGCTCTACCTTTAGGCTTATGATACGTAACCCCACGCGAAGTTCTTAAACCGGGCCTTGGGGAGGGGGTAACGATTGTACTGGGATTCTGTTATTGCAATTCAGTTGAGACAAACAATATTTCTAAGTTTCACCAACCAGCAATGGGTTTTCTATAGTCCAAACAATACCGAGAGTAAATATAATAAAGCTGTTGAATGGTTAGCGCGTGCACGTCACATTATAAGGTCTGTCATTGAAACAACTGGCATGGTTTCACTTCCCTGGCTGTACTTAACAAGGAGGGGGGGGGGGTCGCCTGTCCAACCTTGTGGGTTTTCCCCTTGGTTCTCCGGTTATCTCTTACTGCTAAACTTCTAAAGATCTCTAGGTGCATGCGAATTATTGAAATATAACTGAACCATATGTTAGTCCCGAAAATGACCTAGTGCGTGTCGAGTGGACGTTTAACCCCATCTCTCGGGGGGTTGGGATGGCCTAGTGGACTAGAGTGCCGCGCTTCGACCTCTAGCTGGCCGGTCACCTCTGGCTTGCGGCTGTGGTTTCGAGCCCTGGAGTGAGCATATGTGGCCATGGAGATAGGGGCGCCTTCTCAACCTGGTGGGTTTCCTCCGGTTTACTCTCACTGCTAAAGACCCCTACGCACAAGCGAATTATTCAAATAAAATTAAACCATGTTAGTCCCGAAACGACCTAGTTTGTGTTGAGTGGACGTTAAACCCTTTCTCTCTCTCTCATCTCTCTCTCCTCCTCTCCCCCATCTCCCCCCCCCTCTCTCAATTTTCATAAAACCTCGAATTTCGTCAACGTACCACATACACCCATTCACCCGTACAGTTAAGTCAGTAGCGTCAAGCACATGGCATATAACTGGTTTCCAATAGAATTCGATGAGTTTCCAATAATCCAATATATCTTGAGCCTAAGTTGAACATTTGAATGTTTATCATGCTCTTGTTATTTTTATGCACCGTAATTGTATACCCCCCTAGTAATTATATGTGTTTTAAAAAACTTCGTGTGTTTTATTTCTGATATAATTCATAATCAATAAAAACATTTATTTTTAATATTAAAACCCCTACATAATTTAGTAATCGAATTTGACCCAGATGAACAGCAAGAAATCGATAGGCATGCCAACAACCCAAGTATAATTGAGATATGGTGTCATGTGTTTTTGAGAGTGTAAGCATATCTTACTGCCATCTTCAATAGAAGGCTTGATATCACTTTAACTACATACATGTACATGTTATCAAGGACTTCATGTAATTTCGAATGGGAACAAGTCCAGCTTGTGGGCCTATCACATGCCTCGATCGTCGCGAATACCAAGTCTCGATCTCTCAAGCAAAGATGTCTACCTGTGATAATCGAGTTTCAGAGTTCAAGCTTCGTTGGATGTCAAGGTTTCCGTGGAGGTCGCTATGTCACAACTCCTGATTGGAGGCTACTGTTCACGTGTCTGTAGATAATGTAGCTATATATACGTTCGGTAATTGTGAACTAATCTAGCAACATACAAATGTGGTAAATCTAGCAGTCGTTGATTCAGGAATATGACCTTACTCCATACCCTTTACACATAAACAGTTATATATTTTAAGTAGTTAGTACTTCGTGTATTCACTAACCACGGAGGCAATAACTCACAACATAGTTAATGGAAATTGTTAAAATTACACTGAATAATGCAACATGTTTAAAAATTCAAGCGAATTTGAAGATAACCCTTTTCGCTAGAGTATTCATACGAGTATAAATGAACAAGGGCCGTAACCCTGAGAGCAATTACAGACAATAAATATAGTTTGTAAAATGTTCACAAGAAAGTCAACTTTAACCTTAGCCTCTTGAGCGGCAACAATATACGACCACATTTAGCCTCTAGAGCGGTGACAATATGATCACATTTAGCCCTAGATTGAGGACCGACGGACGGGGCGACGACAATATATGACCACATTTCAGTGTGTGCTTATAAAAATGAACATTTGGTTGAATATATAAAATGTCTCATCGTTGTACTTGAGTCGATTAGTTTTAAACTGTCATATATATATATAGAGAAGATTTTAACAATTTATCTTAAAGGACCACTTAGGGTGATTTTGAGGTGTAGCACTTCTTTTCATGATAAAGACATTTTAAGTCTAATCTATGATCAAAATATTTAAAATACCCTTTAAATGTGATAATTCTATTAATCTGTAAGTCAACTAAAAACTATATATCAATATTTATTAATCTTTCACAAATTGAATTATGAAATCGTTTTTTCGTTCCTTTTCATGTATATAAGTTTGATCTTTTGATTAGCATTGCATTAAGTGAAACGATTAATTTCAATTTTATTAGATTAGACTGCGTCTATATATTACTTTAACCACTGCTTTAGATAATATACACAAATACTCCTCCCAAATAAACAAATTACATTTTAGAAATAATTCAACTGGGAGGTAAGTAAAGTCAAGTTCATTTGTTTAAATATTTCAGCACTTCTAATAGCCCAGATGGCGAATCTGCGTTTGTGATGACAAGTCTTAACTTTACATTTATCTTTTCCCAATTTCTGCAACGTCAAATACCTTATAGTTCAGGAAGTCGCTGCACACTAAAGGTATTTTTTTTTAAATTGGTAATCTAGAGCATGTGCTATAAATCAACTGCCTAACTTTTGTCATATGTTTAAAATAATCTACCAGTTGTGACTTATATTAAGATTTTCGAAACTGATGCAGGATAGTATCACACCTTTGCAGCAAATGTTTTAGTTTGTTTAGAAGATCTGCCTAACTTCTGTCATGTGTATACAATAAAACTGCCTAACTTCAGTCTTCTGTTTACGATAACCTGCGTAACCTACTGAACTTGCATCTCTTGGTTTTGTAATCTATAATTTGTGTGGTGAATTAGATTGATGGGCATATGTTGGATAAAATCAAATGAATAGGGTTTGACGTCTCTTCAACTGAACAGAGCAGAATCATACTCGTCTACTCCGAAACACCGGACAAATTTCCTTGCCGCGGTTTGAATCGGCACCTTGTTGGCCATTTTAGTTTCAAACTAAGCTATCATAATCTTTATATTATATCCCGCAAGTAAGACATAAATTGCTTATATTTAGTTACGATTGGAAAATTCGGAACAATATCAATTCAAAATTTTACACTAACATCAGCAGTGGTATTGGTTTTCACTTTTGTAAAATAAAGTAAAATCCATGAAAGGGAATGATTCATTTATTGGTTGTTCTAAAATACGTTTAACGTGCATACGGGGTATCAAACAAATTTATAACCAATCGAGTTCCGTGTGCTAGGATCCGAGCCAAACCGTGACACATGATTGAAAGATACAGAAGACCATGTGAAATGTAACACATCTGAAATGCATGTTTCAAATTGTTTTAAAATTAACTGTCGTCTGTCAATTACTTCAAATTATCCGCCTAGTTAATGTGTATGTTTTGTTTCAGTGGGGTGAAACATTGCGAGCAATTTCTCGATAACAATCTGCCATTCTAACGCCCATTTCGTAAATAAATATTATGTCTCTGACACTATCGAAAGCGATCTTTTTTCCAAATATTCTTGTCACATGCAGTTTTTAAAGGCTACAATGGAAGGTTTGGGAAATTTTACAAGGATATCAGCAAATAGCATAGTCTGTAGCAGTGACATACATTAACACTAGACCGACGGCCCGACGCTATTTCAATTCTCACCAGTCGTGCTCAACTATTTAACTGACGGCGGTATTCTATTTGTTTCTTAAAAAAGGTTTAAACTAAGTTACTACGCACCTCTTCTAAGTTAGTGAGCAACTCCGAATTGATAAGATCCCAGACATCAGCTATGTCGTCCTATGTCGTTTCGTTATACAGTTCAAAATTTCGTTTTACTTGTCTTTACTGCACTAGGATCTGGAAGAGTTGGTATCATTGACGTGTTCTGAATGGTGTGAGGTATTAGCTAATAAAACGATCTTTTACGGCGAGGTTTGGGCGTGTTTTGCACGGAACTGTGAGTAATCGACTAGTAACATCAATGCTGATTAGTTAATCAAATGTGTGACGCCGTAGGGTCAAAGCCTCTCGTATGACCTCCTTTGTTAAAGAGGAGAATCACGAGGAAACACTTAAAACACCTAATTTTCCAAGTGAGTTCTAAAGTCTAGGATTTTAACACTTTTTGGTGTTGAAGTTTTCCAAACGATTTGACAGAAGTTTTATTTAAAAAAAAAAAAAAAAAAAAAAAAAAAAAAAAAAAAAAATTGACAGGGGTAGTGCAACTTCTAACTCCTATTTAATGAAATTGTTTCATGTACGTTGTCTGGGGATTATTCATCAAATCTTGCCGGACGTAATCTGACTTGTGTGACAGGAAAAGAAGGTGTAATTTATTCGCCGTCGTCACTCTTTGAACAAATAAAAACTCAGAACAACACAGCCAGGAGGGAGCGCCATTCACTGCAACTATGGAAATAAAGATAGGTTGCTAGGCAACGAAACATACGCTCACAGCAGCTAAATTGTCCGGGCAGTCAACAAGAGTTGTCGCATATTTTTACTTTTTTTGGATAATGAAACATTTATATTACACTAAAATCTGATTAAGATAATAACTCATAAAGTAATTATCAGAAAACCATTAGAATTTGTTTGGTTTTTATAAAAGTTTTGCCCCACGCTAATAATTAGTATAGGAAACATGCTAACATTTAACTTCTAGAGCGTCACAAGATTTTTCAAAGTGGTCAAGGGAGATAACTTTGTTAGTAATTATGGGAAATCGCTGAAAATCAATAGGCTTCTTCGTCTCATGACCTTAAATAGTGTGTATCAATTTAAAGTCAATCAGATATTAACTTTGGCCTCTAGCGCTTCCACAAGATTTTCCACAAGATTTTTTGAAGTGATCAAGGGCCATAACTCTGGCAGTTATCATCAGAATTCTCTGAAAATCAGTAGGATTATTCTCTTCATGACCAACGCTGCGTATAAATTTAAAGTCAATCGGATATTTACTCTGGCCTGTTGACCATCCACAAGATTTTTCAAAGTGATCAAGGGTCATAACTCTGGCAGTAATTATCGGAAATCGCTGAAAATCAATAGGCCTCTTTGTCTCATGACTTTAAACACTGTGTATAAATATGAAGTCAATAGCCTCTAGTCCATCCACAAGATTTTTCAGAGACCAAGGGTCATAATTCTGGCAATAATTATCATATATTGCTGAAAATCAATAGGCTTCTTCGTCTCGTGACCTTAAACAATGTGTATAAATTTAAAGTTAATCGGATATTAACTTTAGCCTCTGGTGCGTTCACAAGAAATTGTGGACGGTGGACGGACCGACATACGGACGGACGGGGGCGACGGCAATATGCGTCCACATTTCCATGTGGGCGTATAAAAACGTATATCGAATGTCGGTCTCAAAATAACCGATGAAAACGTTTCATCGAGATGTTAAACCCCATTCCATTCATTCAGTGTCAGCTGACGTATGGACAATTTTTAACACAATCTTTAATCCCCTGTGTATATAAATTCCAAGCCAAACCCAGTCCGACAAAAATTAAACCCCTGTTGTATTCGAGAGGAAACAAAAGTCGCTAAAAGCGTCTATCAGTGGCAACATTTCTAACTGTGGGTAACGTCACCAGAGAGAAAACATTTTAAAAGATGGCGTGTCTGGAAGCTGACATGTTGATTTAATTTTTGTCAAGTGTCGGGGAAACTATGGAGATTATTTGGAATATTTACAGAGTTAATCGGTTCAAGTGGGGTTATTATATTGTCATACGTAGGGCAATCATGACTCGTGATAAACAGCGCGGTCAGTTTGAGGAACATATTCAATTGTTTATGAATATGATAGATGGAAAGGTACAAGGATCAGCTATTATTACTGAACTACCAGCCCTGCATAACAGCCTTAAGTTATCATATTCAATTTGATAATCTATATACATATGTTTTAAAGTAAATATCCCGTGGCAATGAAATTAAACAAAAAAGTACACGGTAATTTTCTTGTAATACACAATGTTCTATCTGTAATGTTATATCTACTGTGTTTTATTATATCTATGTTTGACGTTTCATCTTTTATGTTCTGTCTATATGGCTAACCTGTAGTGGACGGTAACCGGTAGTATTCGAACAGTACATTGAGAAGGACCTTGTAAATGTTTCATTGTCGGTTTTCAAAGGCGTGCCTAATACGGAAATGTTGCACCCGTGGGAACGAAAATCACAGAATCATTAGGAAGCATGCCAGGAATTCAATCGCAACCACAGATGTGAAAATTAAAATGATAGTCTCAAAATAACTTTTTTGACGAAACGTTGAACCCCTGTCCGTTGCCCATACATCGGCAAGAGTTCCCTTACATTCACACTTACGAGTATAAGGGGTGGAACTTGGACGTTAGTCCCATTCAAACGACTTGACCTTTAATCCATACACTGGCCCATGTCACCCAGAATGGGATCTCGGACTTGTCACTGCGCCTGCACCGAATCGCCGCACGCCTTAGCATATAAAATACACGGAAATAAGATTGTGTAAAGTTTGAATATGATTCCATAACAAACTATGATCGTTGTTGTTTTTGCTGTTACTTGTTGAATATAATAACATGTAAATCCATCTGTATTATTAACCCCATGATTTACATAAACAATAAATAAACAAGACAAGATGTGAAATAGGTGGCCATTCATCTAATTAACTTCAGAATAGTCAGAAACATTAGCTAGACGACTCCTATTATCGCTGATACATCTAAACTACATGCTACACAGATAATGGACCACAAGAATGATTGGAACCTGTATCATATTAAAGGAGCAGTCCCAGATATAATAGGCCTGATATGTTTGTGCATCAAAGGGGAGAAATTGCTATTAAAGTCCACTCGACACAAACTATGTCATTTTTGGACTAACATATGGTTCAATTTATTTTCAATAAAACGCTTGCGCGAACGGATCTTTAGGAGTTGGAGGAAGCCGATGGACCCAGAGAAAACCAAGAGAGTTATACAGGCGAGGGAATCGAAACCACAACACTTGACTACAGTTATTTGAAACACTGTCTGCGAAAGGTAAATTTTCAGTGTACATGCGGTTGGTAATAAGAAATAAATATAATGTCATTCTCGAGTGTCTTGACAGCCATGTCTACACCCTGGCCTAAGGTATATTACCCAAAAAAGTAATTCCTTAAATTATTTACGTAACCCTGTCACTTACGAACGGTAAAATATTTCGGAATATTCCTACTTAAACCAACTTGATTGAACGGATGGGCAGTAAATCTGTAACAGTGCCTTTAACGTCTATGTCTTCCAGTCAGTGTTATCCAGGTCATAATCAGCATTCAGGGTGCAGCATGTACATAAAATACGCTCAGTGATTTTTATTTAGCCACAGCTTCGTATATTATTCATTAGTATAGTGATTTACCCTGTCTACTTTTGCTTTATCTGATCTATAATATATCATAATAATATGTGTAGCATTCATTCATTAACTGATTCATATGCCTATTGATACAACTCGTGAATCAGGTATAAACAAGTTGTGGATGATGAGGACAAGAGGGGAAAAGGGTTGTGAAGATGATTAATAACTATTATCATGAAAAGGTGTTTTTTCTTTTAATTCTAGCTCTCTCCAGTATCCGGTGCAAAAAATGAATAATGTTCTTGCATGAATTCTATTCATAATGGCCCAGTGGGAAGTAATTTTAAATACACGTTGAGCCACGTGCTCCTGGTGTAGAGTCAGATACAAGGGTCGTGGTCTACTGTTTGTACTATATATCTACATTAAACAATATACAAACATGGCAACCTCTCATAATCTTAAGACAAGGAAACTTAAAAAAAAACTGCGATACGATGTCCCTCATGACAAGTGTTATATTAACATTTAAATATAGTAGGCTCTCGTCGTCAATGTTTTCGTTATAACTCTGTTCAATATAACGATATGTCTCAGTTCCACGAACCACTATTATCTGTGTCTTCTACTTACCTAATATCTTCAAGATCTATTTAAGCGATTCATCAAAAAAGAAATAAAAAAGATTCATGGGTCTACAGGAGTCGTGGTAAGAGGAGTACAAAACGTTTAACACCGACCGTGTGGCGTTTATTAAATACAGCTGTTCTATAGATCAACATAAATACATGAAGTTCATCACAAACTGTTGATGGGTAGGAAATAATTAGGGGACAATAAAAGCCGGACACCACTCATTAAATACTGTTAATTTCACAGCTGTGGTGTTGACCGATCCAAATAATTTCAACGATTGTAAATCAAGTATTAACATAATCGTACAGATCTATTATATACAGGGCAGTCAAAACGTCGTAAATAAGGCATCAAAACCTCTGATTGACCGGTTAAGATAAATTTGATACTCTAAATGGAGACACAAACGAAACGAAATTAATTGAACCCATTTTTAAATACACCGGCTGCTCCGATCGTAAAATCTATTGCCACAAATGCAAGGATAGATGGAAGGGTGTGTAAGTAATTTATGTTCTGGGTTGTGTTTCGTTTCGTTTCCGTTTGGTATAAAATTACATTTGTGTGTTGAGAAAAAAAGGTGTTCAAAGACAAATAATGGGCAGTTCTCCCATTTTTCGGGGTTCCAAATGACTACTATTATACCATTTCAAGTTCACTAAATCAGAGTACACTGTAGATAAATCCGGTTGTGCCCCCACCCCTCGCGCTCCCTTTGCTGGGTATCTGTTTTAATATGGCGATCAAAAATGTACTTATATCAGAGATTCAAGAAGCGATTAAACGTCCTTTACTATAACGAATCATTCATTAATTATATATGGGTAATTCCCTTATTCAATAATTTACTAATTTTATGTTTAAAGTAGGAATAAATCTATGTACATGTAATTCAGAATAATTTATTGTCATTAATTAGCCTTCAAACATAGTACTAATTGTTAAATATATATTAATTTAGAAATCAGATTACTTTAAACTAGATTTAATGAAGCCGATACATGTAATTATCTCTCAATAATTTGTTACTGCAAAAAAGTGGTTTATTGTTTGCCAGCTAACCCCAGAAGTTAAGTTTTTTTTTAACTCTGTGTTCCATGATTGCACATGCTTTTTGCGTATGAATGGATAACAACTTTAAAGAGGCCCGATCATATATCTTACTGTTGTTAATTAATTTGTAGTTACAAGTAATTGAAAGAATATATGTGCCTGGGATGTGGTAAGATATTGGAAAGGGGTATTTCCTAACCGAAATGTAAGGGTCAGAGTTCGTTAAAAAATAATTAAGCAGGAATCGATAGAATGGTTATTTAGCGCGCAATATTCTATAGTTCGTCATTTCAAGAGTGCTGGGTTGCGTTAGGATATACCGGTGTGTAGTTGAAGGGGTGTTCGCTTTTACATTAAAGTGTATCATTTCTATCAAAAATAATTGATCTGAATAACATAATCCCAAAAGAAGTTTCGAGATCATACGGTGATCCTATAATCGGAATTCCCCTAATCCAAATCATTAAATATAAATGTCACTGTTTATGGTAGGAAACGAAATGCCAACACTACATTTATGATTATGGTTAATTATGACAATGTTTAGGGAATATAAATTATAATAATATAATGCCATATGGATAATATAATCGAATTCCTGCATGTTACCCGCATCATCAACGCCTTCAATTAGAACAGTAGTAATGGAAGCGGTTCAATATTTCATACTCACTGAATTAATTAAAATCGAATTAACACAAAACACGTTTTCCGTTACGATAGCATGTTGGGAATTAGCCACTGTGTGAACAGTGTGTCGAATTCTGCAGCTCGACAATTTTGACGAAAATGAATTTTTGATATTACTGTCTTAATTAATTCAACATTCAGTTATAAAAGCTTTACTGGAAATGACACAATGTGCGAACGAATTGTCCGAAAATGGCGGTTCCATAATTTAGACGACACTGAACTATTGGAATTATTTGTTTTAAAAGAATTCAATATTTGATTGTAATTTGTAATTAACGCCGACTAACAAATGCGCTTATTGATATGTTAATCTTATCGACTGGTACGACCGCGATGAGAGGATATTAATGGTCTCTGATATCCAGGGTCGATATGCACATCAAACAGTTCGTCGATATAAGAACAATACCACCGTGTCTTGAATACGGACGGGAAGAACGGTACAGAAGCTAGACAATAAACATAGAAATTGTCGTGTTGTTCTATTGACGTTGTCGTGTTTGAAATGTCAAATGGAGTAAAAACAGAACCCCTCTTCAAATCAAGCTGTCTCATAAATCTGAGAAATCCACAGTATTGATGGTTTCGTATCGGATACTAAAAAGCTCCCCCGTATCATTACGGCTTTATGAATTCAATTGGCAGTCAAAAGTTCAATACACTTGATTTGCACCTCTCGAGCGTGGAAAATATGATCTGTGGCCACCTTTCTTCCAAAATTGGAGTATCCATCTCAAAAGAAATAAAAAGTTGAAATTGAATACAAGTTTGGTTTAAGAAAAGAAACAACAAGCAACTTGTGCAGAATGAAAGAGTGACCACGGCTTAAGATTAAGCGAAGGAGGTTGCGGAGAAATTTCATTTGAAAAGGACTGTACGCGTTTACATTGAAACACAACAATAGCAACAACAAGACGCTTTCTGAGACAAATCCACTCAAACATCCTCACATACCTCCTTATAAACAATTCGCACTACAGGTCAACCCTCCATGTTAAACTATCACTTTTATCCGCTAATTTCCACGCTCCTAAATTTACATGCACCTGTTTGAAGATATTAATCCGCCAACATTTTATGACGCTTTCATTGATAAAAAGTAGGTCTTTGTTGGACCAACATCGAGATGTAAACAAATGTAGCGAGCGTATGATTAAACCTGTATAAAGAAATTTAATAGACTAAGCGGCTCGAACTCTTTAGAATAATCGTAAGAACATAAAACTCGCGCAGTGATCCATTAAATCGTAACCAAATTACCTGTAATCGCGCGGAAAGATCATCGTCGCTTCGGCAGCCCCGCTTAAAGAAATTGTACCATCAATTTAACCAAATTCAATGATTCACAAAAAGGTCTAGAATTAAAGCAATTGGGAAACCACAAAAAAACAAAAAAAAAACATAGAGGTCTGCTTAAATTAGATGTTTACACTATGGCAAAACATTGTACTTTTTCTATTCATTCTATATTTCTTTAAAGTTAGTATTTTCCTGATATAGCCAGTGTTGAGAAATAACCGGTTTTTGGGGCCTATGTAATCTTAACATTTAAATTAAAAATTGATAAACAAGTCTACAATCGCTTAATTTGTGAAGCAAAGAATTAATCGTATACAGCTGATTGCATTACTTAGCAAAATAACACCTTGGGATTAATCTAATTCAGTACATTATTTTGTCCTCTATTACGTGTGGTTAAATGGTCGAGAGCGGGGCATTAAGTGTCTCAAGCTGTTGTTTCAATATATCAATGTCTTAAGCTAAAGACCATTAAACAACTTAAAATACAGACACTCGCACATGCTTTGAAATGAAATACGTTACGTGCTTCCAACTAGTATAGATAATATATGCTTGGCACATTGCCCGTACCATTATTTGAAATAAATAATACGCCAACATCAAAGAATGAGTTGACGTCGCATCTGTATTTTTCAGACGTTTATTCAAGAACTGGCCTAGTATAGGCCGTACAACGTTGCATTTGAAAAAGAGCCTGCCTTATAAAATCTGTACGATTATTAAATTTCCCTCAGAGCCAAATTTGAAGGATGTGGTCAATATACAAAAGTGTTTGCTATGTATGGACTTCTCAAGTGTGAATTGGTATCGGGTGTTCCAAATAATTTACTCCAAAAATGTCGACGGCTAAATCAAAGTATTCTTTTTAATTTTACGAGGATTGCACTACACATACTAAAAGAAGAGTGATTGGACCCGGCGAGTGATTGGATCCGGAAGACTTTCAACGAGTTATAGCTACTCGGTTCATCAACCATTCTACAATATAAAACAATGTCAGTTTGGTGGGATTTTTTTTAATCAGCATTGTGAATGACTACATTTACTTGTATTATACTTCTTGACTATCTCTTTAAATTCCATTTAAAACAATATCCCAATAATGACATAAATCAGAATTTTAAATGGCTTTCTGATGACACAAGCATCCGCTCAATATCATCTCATCATGACTGGTTATTTTAAAATCGATCTTAATACTATTCGCTCTCTGGTCGTAAGAAAGAGAAACTGATATACAAGGCTATAAACCTATATTCTCCTAAATAGAAAATGGTAATGTCTTCTTTTTCTTCGCGCACACAAAGTGGTTAGTTTATTACTTTAAGATAAAATAAAACTTATATCCGTAGAAAGTAATCTATATAATTTAAAGGGGTGTTTCATTTTATTAGACATCTTTGATTTGGGTTAAACGTATGTTATTTAAATTATATATGATAATGTTGATTTGCTCTCTAAATATTTTATTTCTAAAATAACAAGATAATAAGCAGTAATTGTATGACATAGAATTGTGACCTGTATACTCTAGTTCAATTACTAAATGCCATTGAAACAGTTCATTCATGAAGCGTTGAATATTGGAAATTGAGTAAGAAAGTAGCTTAAATAACATTTTTGAATATGTTCAAGACCGACTAGATTATGACGCTTTGGTACGTGTATTTATCATTCGTCAGCTTGGGAAACCCAGTCGTGGGGATTTCATAATCTTTCTGAAACACCTTATGCAACCTTTCACCTAAAAGATAGGTTGCCAGGCAACGAAACGTCGTCCTGGAAGTCAACAAGAGTTGTCGCATATGTTTGCTTATTTCGATAATGAAACATTTATATTACACTTAAATCTGATTAAGAGTAACAACTCAGAAAATCATTAGAATTTGTTTGATTTTTATAAAGTTCTGGCCCATGCTAACATATAGTATGGTATTATGTATTTAGCTGTTCAAAATTCATTGAAAAGTAATCTTCTTGTTCTTCTCAAGGCCTTAAACACTGTGTATCACTTTGAAGTCAATCGGATAATACGTTTGGCCCCTAAAGCATCACAAGATTTTTCAAAGTGATCAAGGGAGATAACTTTGGAAGTAATTATGGGAAATTGTTGAAAATCAATAGGTTTCTCTGCCTCACGACTGTTAACACTGTGTGTCAATTTAAAGTCAATCGGTTGTTAACTTCGGCCTCTAGACCACCCACAAGGTTTTTCAAAGTGATCAAGGGCCATGACTCTGACAGTAATTATAGGAAATCTCCGAAAATCATTGGGCTTCTTCGTCTCATGCCCTTAAACACTGTGTATAAATTTAAAGTCAATCGGATATCAACTTTAGCCTCTAGAGCGCCCACAAAATTTTTGAAGCGATCAAGGGCCATAACTCTGGCAGTAATTACTGGAAATTGCTGAAAATCAATAGGCATCTTCGTCTCATCACCTTAAACACTATGTATAAATCTACAGTCAATCGAATATTAACTTTGGCCTTTACCGCGTCCACAAGATTTTTCAAAGTGATCAAGGGTCATAACTCTGGTAGTAATTATCGGAAATCGCTGAAAATCAATAGGCTTCTTCGTCTCAGGAACGTAAACAATGTGTATAAATTTAAAGTCAATCGGATATCAACTTTAGCCTCTAGTGCATTCGCAAGAAATTGTGGACCATGGACGGACCGACAGACGGACGGACGGGGGCGACGGCAATATACGTCCACATTTCCATGTGGGCGTATAAAAACTAATGAATCGATGCAATATACTAAGAGTTTAAAAATTTAACTAGCGGAACGGGTTCTTTAGTTACGAAATCATTTGTTTTTATGACATATCTCTTTACCCAATTTAATTGATCTATGACTCTGTAGGCTAATGTCATACAAAAACTGTTGTTTAATAGCTACACTGTATAATATATATGTTTGAATACGTAATGGTTTATACCTATATTAGGTCTACAGGGATACGAGGCGTTATACATACTTTCTATATAAGCATTAATAAAAAGCGGATGATATAAAAGATGATGTTATTTTTGGTCTTAACAAGCCATTTATTAGCATGATTCATAGATTCAAATACCATCCCTTATTGACATTATCATTCCCGCATTTTTAACACGCTGCCTTTTCACGTCCATTGAATAGAAGGTTAGCGAACGGGGTTGCTCAGCTTTTCACTGCTCTGTAGAGAATTTCTATGGCTCTTGGTAGCGTGTCCGCATAAAGAATTGACCATAATGACAAACACTGGCGGCCTTAGTTTTCAATAGCACCCAGCAAAATAACTTTCATTAGACTAGACTCTATCGATTAATTTAACATTCAAAAGACAGAAAAAAGTCCAACATTGCGAAACATTCACTGATATTCATGGGTATCATCTTTACGGAAACTGCATAAGGAAGTCAAGAGCTTTTTGGCAGCGGTCAGGAGACGCACGCAATCGAAGGTCGGGATCACGGATAGGGACGGCCGTTTTTAACACGATAGCAGTCCATCTAATTGTGACCTGGTAGTCAAACATTCCGGGTTCAGCACGAAAAACTCCATTTTCGGCAACAAGAAAGCTTTGTTCGTGTTTAAAAAATGTCGATCTATGGGCTAAATTTCATGGAATATGTCAGCGATTGTTTGTTCAAATGCCAACTTTGCTTATATCTTGTTACATTTTAATAAGGAATAGGATTTGTGACTTCCTGGGGCATAGTGTGATTCCAAAGCACCAACAATGGAAATTGCGTAGCTCTGCTTAGTTTTATCGGGAAAATATTTATCAATGAACTCAGTCAAGACATTCACCTAATAAACATTTATGCTAAGGTTAAACACGCTCACACAAATAGACTAAAATTATCCCTTTCCAAATTCTCAGCAAATCAAATCGTTAATCTCTCCTTAGCCTAAGTGGAAAATGCGCATGATCCTACACTGTGAAGGGATTCGTCTAATAAACACACCAATTTTGAACACTCTAGCATTAGTAGGAGAGTTATTGTGACCCAAAAAGTGCTTCCTCGATTGGGGGGACAACCAATGAAACGAAATGGGGTTTTACGTCCTACTTCTCTGCCCGACCGGGCTAATACGCCATACAGTGTGATTTGGGGGAAATTTCCAACTGCCAAGGATTCTTTTACATGTACGTACATGTCAGTGTGTACACAACGACTATACACTGTCCCTTGCAAACTGTCAAGGCAAAGATCCCTTTTTATTGTAACCCTAACACTAAAGTACAGGGTCAACCCAGGACATTAGAAAATATCGAGGTTTGTGATGAAGATATTGCGATCATTCCATTTGGTTCCATTCAATCTAATAGGTTTATACACCGATATCTTGATTGACATAATATATCAGTCGTCACATATCGTATAACTATTACCACGCTTTACTGGGATATTAACAAGCTCATATAACTTAAGACTGGTAAACCTATTACAATAATGAGAAGTCCAGTCTCGGGCGTCAAGACATGTATATTATGATGAGGCTAATTAAACTGCTTCAGAATTCAATAATGACAGGCTTTTGTTGAAACGAGGATTTGGTATCATCGATGCAGCCAGATGTCCGCAATTTTATTTTAAGAACTCCAAAAAGTAACGAGGAAAGGCAGTACATTAAGCAAATGTGTGTAAAATTAATGAATGAAATAGGGTTTAACTTCCTACTTTGCTTTACCAATGGGCTAAGGAAATCGGATATACAATGATCTATGAGGGGTACGTATATTGACGTTTGGACGTTGTTCCTGGCAGGCATGCGTAGATCCATGCATGTGTAGGTGTAATGTAAATAGGACACAGATCCCAAAAGTGCGAAAGTTATTTTTAGTCTTTCTCTCCCTTCCCTTTCCCTTTTGGCGATTTTTGGTCTAGAATCGATAAAAAGGGTTTTAAAATACATTTTCTGCCTGGTTTTGGTGAATATTCATGATTTTGCGGCGGAAGGATACAAGAGTTGTGAGGTTGGTTACGTTGAAAGGGAGGGCCGAAAATTGCAAGGTTAGCTGTCTCTACTTCCAGCTTGTCCATCTAAAGTTTTTCAAGAAGAACCCCATAAATGCTTTTGAGCAAGAGTTTGCCACATGTTGCTCCATCTGTGGCAGAAAGCGTTTTACCCAACGAATGTAAGAGACGAGAATTAACATTGAATTCAATGGGAAAATAATTAGTGATCTGTGGCCAAATATTTCTAGCCCTCATTATGACCAGTTATCTCATTATTTTACTTTTTAAACATAGCGTATAAAATGCCATGTGTACATAAACTACATTACCAAAATGAATGTGGATATTTCATTATATAAAATGACATAACCATGGTAAAACGGTTTCACTTGCAGTGAGTATTTTTTTTACAAATCGAGTTTATTGAAAATAAACTTTTTTGTACTTGTTAAATTTGTTAAAAAGGATATTAGAGTTGAGCTTAACAATGCTATTTGCCATGTAGAAAATAGTTGATAGTCTTGTATATCAATGTCTCAATAACTTCTCGTCGGAATATTGAATATTGCAGTTTTTCATCCTCATTCCGATATAAGTTCATTCTCGCGAGATATTTTGGTAAAGGCCAGGATCTGGATAATTGAGATAACTTGACCAACAATTCCGCGTATATACAAGAATGGTCTTTAAGACGCGTCTACATACAGTGCCCATGCAAACATCGCTATGGTATCCAGTATATTAACTATTTTATGAAAACTTTTAAAACGTGTAGCATTTTGAAACCAATTCACAGAGTAAGTCGATATTAGCATTGTTGTCATTATGCTGTAGTGCCTGAAATCGATAGAGAAATTTCTCTTGGGTCACCAAATTGGCATAGCCCCTTTAAAACGGAGATAGGGTTCTTTTGTGAAAAAAAAAACAAAACTAAACAATGCAAAAAGACTACACTAGCTGGGACAGACTATCTTACTCTTTGTTGTGTATAATTGCTGAGAGAGTTCACAAAAAGAAATATTAACAACTGTGGATTATTTCACTTTCATCTATGATGTTTTGATGTTTTAGAAGTCTTGCTTCTTTGGAAATAACAACTTTCTATTACGCGTGATTTGACTATATACATAAACAAGTTAGAGCGGATGGTTTTAAATTAGGTCTGTAAAATTTGAGACAAATCCTCAAAGTCATTCTAGAAATGTACATCTGTTCATTGTCAATTTATGGAAGACTTTTTCCAAAGACTAAATTGATTTCCGATAATTATCAGGTTTGTCTGATGTTGCTTTAAATACGATATCATTCAAAATCGATTCCATTTATTATATTGCAGTTAGTGATAATAAATCTTTAAAGTAGGATCCCCTTCCTAATATTTAAACTCATACAATTGATAGAGAGTAACGGCTTACTAACATGGCTTATCATAAAATCCCGTCCATTTAATAGAGTTTACATAATTTCTCCGACATTAAATCCCTTCTAAATCGCAAAACACGACAAATAAGCCAACTAAAGATTAAAAATGATTTTTTTAGGATACGTGACTTCGTGTTCAAAACTGCGATGTTGATATATACTAGTTATCGCTTATATAAGAATGAATTCGTGCAAAAGAAAACATCATCACGTTAGAATTTGAAACTTCCATAATAGAATTTCACTCGCACTAAAATAAACCCAATATATTAGTATTTGCAGTAGATAGAAGCAGTGTGTATGCAGTAGACAGAAGCAGTTTATAATTGCCTTTTGTTAGCTCTTCCAAAAGTTAAAGGAGAACATGGATCTGAACTTTTTGGTTAATTCCATTGATAACCAGAAATATAAATCATTCTTGTTTGTGAAGTTATGGTGTATTTGTCATTTGGTGTTTATAAACAAAACACCTGAATGCCCGAACTGACAATAAGAATAACACTTGAAGATCTTTGTTTGTAAACAGTCATAAAGTGTCAAACCGTTTGTGTTTCAGATTATGAATTTTTAAAACTATTTTTGGTTTTATAGTTATCGAAAATCTATGTAGATAAAAGTTACGTTGGATGTCATGTACGAGGCAGGATATATTTACTCTTATTAGAACACCAGATACCTTTTAACAAAAATTGCAACCTGCATATAGCTAAGAATTTTAAATTTTAACACTAAAGGTCGAATGTGAACAAAAACCTACTTAATTGCCGAATAACGTTAGAAACCAAACAACAGCAGAAATGTAAAGAGCCATTATAAATGGTTATTTTCAGTGACACTATAAAAGTTTCACAGCAAACAAAACCGAGTAAACTTATGGGCAACCTGTATCTTGTTTTCGAAAGCAGGAATTTATTGACTCGTGTTTGCAAAATATGTTATTTCTGTGGATTAGGTCAACATCATTTTCGCAACATTTCAATATTTATTTGATTTAGATGTGTTGCTATTTTCTGTCATATCTTCCGTCTGTTCTGCTGTGTGCAGTCATCCATTTAAATTCAACGATTAGAATAAATTGTGAAAAGATTGTGTGAGTTGCATAGTTAAACTATATTATTTAGCCTTTATTTTGTCATGTTGGAATATCTAATTAAAATTATCGACAAATAAACGAACTTGTAATATCAAAGTGTGTCTAAAGACTTTAAGCCATAATATTGTGGCGTTTCATAAAATTGTTGATATTAATAACATCTTGACTTGCATTCCATTTAAATACCTGTCTGAATATGATTCCTATAGAGCTATAGAAAAGCAAAATACCTGAAGAATTTCATTAATTGTTCTTACTGTGGTGATAAGTCCTTCTGACGCCTTGGCGACGACCTGTAGCGTGTGGAAATGTTATTAAAAGCCACCGACAGATAATTCTGTTAAAACATTTGTAACGGTAAAAATCGTTTCTTTAAAGAATGTAGGTATGTACACTTTTAAAAATCAACTGTTGAGATCAACAAAATGGCGCTTTGGCGTTCAAAGACAATCTGATTAAAATCAATTACGTTTCGTTTTGTATTATATTTGTACTTTACGTTGTATTACATTGACATTTGTCATATCTTTTCTGAAGACGATTTTTACATTACGTAAATTTATTGACCAATCAACTTGATATACAGGGCTTCTTTGTGGACAGTTATAAACACAAGCGTATCAAATTGCAAGTGTTCTAGTGAGTTTTCGAATATAGCTTGTATGACTGGTTGATGTAATGCAGAACTGTCACTGGCAATAGAAAGTCGGTTATCTAATGTAAAATTTTTAAAAAAAACCAAACGATATGGCAATCTAATTCTAAAATCGATTGTTTCAAAAGAATATGCGCTGATAAGAATCATGCTAGTACTATACCCTTCATAGCTGGTAACACTGCAGAAGGCCATTGTTCCATTATCATTTTTACCAATTACTTTCGTCTACAGGTAATAACGGGTTTCGTATATCTGGCAGAGTATGTTCACTGGTTCTAGAAGCTTTAGTGATTGTATAGACCATTTTGATTAGTTTGTCACTCATAGCTGCTATCAGATATCGCAATGGTTATGAGCTAATAATGCTCGTTACCATTGCTTCTGGAAAAATGTCTTAGTCTACGATATGTTGTTTTAGTAAACAAAGAATAACGAGGCAAACGAATGAAATATTGATTAGAGAGTAATTAATGGCTTTGAGGTTTTAGTTCAATAATAGTGTGGACGGTACTTGAATTTTACTAGGTCTGTTCAGATGTTTGGCATTGTGACATCAAACTCTTTTCGATGTTGCGTATACACCTTTATACAGGTATTAATAATATAGGTGGTGTTAAACAAAACATATATCAGAGAGACATATTGATTAGCAATTAACCAATCGTTGATACAAAGTAGGCCGTTATACAATTAGACAATACACGGATAAGAATTCATCTAAAGGGACTTGACTGTGGTATCACTATATTGGAAAGTAGACGTTACACCACCTAGATACATATATTGGGACTGTTCGTGGAATAATAAGACATCTACGTGCAATATATGAATTACCTGCAATAAACTTCTACGTGCAATATTATATGAATTACGTGTAGAATAAGTAATGTTAAACTTTGGGACGTCATCTTTTTAAAACACAGCCAAAAAAACTAAACAAAACCAAAAACGGTTTTATACTCATTTATCGAGTTCCTTTTAAAGGCTAAAAGCTAATCTGGTGTTGGGTTTGTTGTTGGCATGTTTTGTGTCTCTAATTTTAAATTATGAAATAGGTTCGTTTTCTTACTACAATGAGTCGTCCCAGATTAATTTTGAGTACATCCAACTGCATATTATGCTATTCGTAACATACCGTATACAACTAACCACGCTACTATCAACTTGTATCGTGCGAAATGTTAATAACTATTTAAAAACAAATATAATGAAGACGGCCATTTGCCTACTCTTTGATCGAATTCCAACTGCCAGGGGCTCTATTTATATGCACGCACACCTTTCTTGCCAGGCCCTCCATCCTACACAACGGCCAAACATGAGGGGTAGGCTTTGGTAAAAGCTAGTATCATTTGCTCGCCAAACCCACTACAATTATAAGTTGAACAATAACGCAGAATCAGAATGTATGAAATTAATAGAGCAATTAAGAGCACCACCATAATGGAAAATGTTAACCATAGTAATTGATACTAATAGTATGATCTAAATCCAATATCTTTACCGGAGACCACCCCTTTAAATAGAAACCTCTCAGGATTTCAGGTTTAGGTAAACGAATGTATAGGTAGGTATACAATGGATCTAATCATTGTCTTGTTCACTCTCTACAGGTAGTCTATCGTTGATCAATATATTATTACAAACAGAACAGATTGGATTGGATCTTTCATATATAATATTAGAGAGCTTCTAATATCAACTTTAATGTTTCGGAAACTATCCGAATGTACAGATTGGGTTCTTGACCTGTAATGTTACATAGCTCTTGATACAAACTTCAAAGAAATGTTACAATATGTTATAAGTTCTTATTATTGATGTTAATTAATTTACTGCTTTTATCAATATTAAAGGAGACACCCCAGATATATGTTAGTGAATACATTCGATTAACCATGTGTGTAGGGCCCTACAGAGCCGTTTATTCTTGTATCAAGCAATCCGGAGATTTTTAACACAATGTAAACGAAAGACCCAGTCGCAAGACCGAGTTTGATGCTTGGAAAAACCTGTCTGCAACTCAGGCTCAATCCCGGTGACATTTCCCTCGACGCTTTCGGTTTGCATAGTATGTGCTATTTTCCAACGTGTAATACAACCTGCTGTTATGAACAGTGATTTGTAAGGAAAGGATTATGATAGACACTCTTAGGTCACAAAAGTTAAATAAGCTATAACTTTACACTTTGTGATTTGATTTACTAATATTTGTACCTAAACGAAAATTCAATTCTGAGATTTTGTGTACAAATGTGACATTCCTTAGATCAGAACAGCTAGGATATACAAATCCACACTTTTAATATCCGCTTAAAATATTCTATATCGAATAACATATGTTTTGAGAGACACTTGCAGTGGATGGTTGGTTATTTTTTTTTCGAGACCCTGCCTCCTTCCCCACACACTATTTTTTTTGATTTTTATTCCATCTAAAAGACCCTCCCCACCATGTACACGTCTATATGTAAGACAAGACTTGACTCAGCAGAAGGTTATCTTGGTTAAATGCAACATAGATAGTTTATGGTGTGTTCAGCAAATTTCATTTATTATCCAGGACAGAATATTATATATATGCACCGTTCAGTATTCTAATTACCAATGTGGACGTATGCCACCATGTTATAATAATAATAATATATTTATTTCATACACAAAGGTTTTGTTCAACAAACTCATCTTCCAAGTCAATAAATCTGACGGATAATATGACGGTACATTATGTATACGGTACATTCAAATAACCTTATAACATAACATAGGTTTTTAAGTAGTGCACCAACGTACTCTTTTTTTTCAAAATGACGAATGGTATATAATATTATGTGAATCGATTTTCTCATAAAACATACACCAACAAGTTACTCTCAAATTATCCGGCTTTTAATTTTGTGTGCATGTTTTGTACAACGCTTAAAAAATAAACTGCATGTATTTTGTCCAACTTCCAAGAGTTCCAGTAATGCAAACATGCTAAAAACTTGGCACTCGCAAAAACATAAATAGAAAACAAAGCGAAACGAAGACTAAAAAGTTTGAAACAACTTTGACTAATGGTGATTGGATCTGACATTCGATAACAGACGTGGATTAAAGAAAAGACAACTCGTGTAGTAAAGTAACTTATGTACTTACCTCGTAATAAAACGAACGCTGTCACTATTAGGTACGTCATCCTTGAAGTAGTAAAAATATAATTATAAAAATTGACTCCCGATCAACCACGCTTCCTTCTTCAACAACTCGTGGGAATTAACACATACGTTTAATAATCTCCGATACGCACACAATTCAACCCCAACTCCACTAAAACAATGTAAACATCCTTTACAATAACTTCGTCTATTGAAACATCGTTGACTTTTTCTTTTCCGATCCACAATTTGACTTTCGCCAGCATCAATTGGAAATCTCTAGCACTCAGTTAGTTGTCAATGATTTGAGAGGCGGCAGAACTAGCCAATCATTTCATCGCTTTATTTTCCGCGTGCGCGTGTTCGTCCCTCGTGAGATCTAGAACGCTTCTGTGTGTTAAAGGGGTTCCCGAGGTATTTTAGAGCACAGCTTTCTCCTACAGACTAATTTATGGTCAGACAGACATCACACGACATAAGAGTTACAGGAAGAAATTACCGGATTATGGCGAAGATTATGAAAAATATAGATTACGTTTGACAACAGTCATATAAATCATGTACAGCAGTTTGATGTATCCTGGCATTCAATGCTGTAGTTAGTTCTTTGACTGCTGCTTTAGTTAGCCTCACACTATAGCATTTTGCTGGAGCTAAATAACATACATACTACACTAGCCTATAATGGATAATCATTCCACGGCACTGAATAACATGCAGCAAACATATTCGTATATGTTAAGAAAATATGTATTTAATAATCAAATATTATTATACGTTCATATGCATGTACAATGCGTTCACGTATTCTAGTAATTATGTCATTTTATTTTAAAGGATGCAGTGAATATAGCCCGTGTGATGAATTCAGTAGAGCAAATATTTCCATATTTTTTATTTACTTCGGGACATGGTTTTATTTGATAGATAAAGATCGTGTCCCCCGCCCTTCCACTCAATAATATGCAATGAATCCAGTCTCGTCTGGGGCTGAGAGGAGTGGTTTGGTACTGCCCTCGCAATATCCAATTTCTATATCTGCGCCCCATAATCCAATTAATTTTAGCTTTTTAAGGACCTGTACTGGTAATAAAATTGACTTCTAAACAGTCCTTTCAAATCCACTAAATAAACAGACACCGTTGATACACAATAACATTTCACTAAATTTACCGTGTAACGATGATGTCACATAGGTCATGGACGCAAAGAATAAAGAAGGGGCATCCCTTGCTGTAAACGATCTCGTCCAATATTCCGAATTACCTGTGATCGACTGGAAATCTAAGCTTTTCTTACAAATGCAGTCAATAAATAAACAGTGATGATACAAATTATATGTCATCCAATCCACCGTGTAACGAACTTGTCACGTAATTTAGTTTGTTTAATATTGGGTTTAATTTAACAATTAATTGTTACCAATTGATCAACTGCAAAAAATAGCAAAGATTATATGGACGACTAGATGTGTAATTACTTATTACGCTTGAAAGGAGCAGAGGTGGGTTAAGAAGAGCCGACATGGTTATAATCACAAGTTAAGAAAACGATTTATTTAAAAGAAATTAAAAGCACCATCTGGGCCTCTTGAATGCGTCGGTTATCACGTCATTGTATTTTTGACATTCTTTAGTTTCAGAAACCACAAAAGGTGATTGCGTAGCTATAATTACCCCTGACAGTGAAGTCGCCTTTATTTACCGAATAACAGAACCCCGGGGCACACTCAGTCATTGAATGTATCGTGGGTCCAGAGGTTGTTTTTCGTGTGAAAGTAGCTAAAACCCAACAAACATCATCGACAACTCTCATCTACGATTATACTAAAGTCGCCTGGAGTACCCGAAGTATTATTGTCAAGTAAAATTCAACATATGTTCAATCTGATGATAATTGCATCAAGTTTTAAAGATTTCGCGGACACACCTCGCTGACTTCAGCGAGAATGGCGTTAATTGTTATCTTGATACCATTTACACGTGTATAATAAAGACATTTAGATCTGAAAAGATATTTTGATGAATTCCTTCACTGCTTCGTACTGTGTTAAACAACAAGCTTATCTATTGTTGATTTCAGAGGCCATATGCTGTTGCTACTGTACATAAAGACGGAAGAATAGATAAGAGACAGTGTGCTGCTACTCGAAGGCAAATAAATGGAATAGTTGGCAGTGGTGCCGATATTTTCGTCATTGGAAGTTCGAAAACGGACCTTAATAAATCGAAAATGCATATTATTTCAAACTGAGCTGGGCGGAGTTAGTTAACTACTTAAATACGATTATTTCCAACTTATAGACTCGTATATAAACAGCGACAAATGGCTTTAAAAAAGAAAAAGAAACGGCATCTTCAATCGTTTTCCGTCAGGAAAATAGTAAAGATGTTTAAACAAATTGGACAGTATTGTGGTGCCATGTTGAATAATCATGAATATCTTTCATTTGTAGACGTATTTGCTATGTGATTTTGGTCTTTTGCATGTTTGACTTTTTAACTTTTTTTTTTTAAACTACTCGTTAATTTTTATCTAGTTAACTATTTAAGCCAAAATTTTCACTCCACCCTGATTCCCGAAGCAATGATACCGCCGGATAACTGATGGTAGTTATTCATTGTTCGAATGTTACCTTCCAGTCATTAGCAGTATCGCTTTCTGAAATCTGGGGCAGAACTGCCATTCTAGTTCTCCAATGGAATAGACGACTGTCTAGCCTAGACATAACATACTCATTCGTTCACTTACAAGAACGCTTAATGCTACTTAGCATGGGACACTTGCTTCGAATCCCGGCGCTTCGAATGGGGTTTAAATCCTTGGTGTTTATTTAAAACCAAACCTGGCAATCAGAAGTCGAAGGAGGGAGGTTGAAGTTTCACATCCCAGGGAAAATTTTCCCTGTTGTGTTGCCCAGTTTTCCCCAGAAACATTACATTGCAAGGGGTGGACGAATTAGTGGTTAGTACGGAAATGTACGCGCTCTGTCTCTCTGCTTCAGACGAATACGATTTTTAAATCAGGATTAGAAATGAATTTCAAACATCATAAACATCGACTCTACCACTTTCCACATCAACAACTCTCATTACCCTCAAAAATCATTTAATAAGAGTTGTTTTATCCCAGGTAGTATCACACAGATCATTTACTTAAATTCTAAACAGGCTCAGACTCAACATGGAACCTTGTTTACAGGTTTTGATCTGACTGGCATCCCGCTGGTCTCTATAGTGATATACTTCTTTATATACAAGTGTTCCAGATAGAATATCAGAAACAATTCCATCAACTCTGCATGAGACCTACCTCTCGTTGTGATAGCTAATTCCCATCCCGGTCAACCGATTCAGTTTATTTTTAAACTGTATACTTTTCGAATGAAATAGCTTTTTAATAGGGATATATGCTTTAAAAATGTTGAAATGGCTTAGAACGGACGAAGTAGCTGATTATCATGGGAACACTTCAATACTTTTTTGACTAGAGGGGTTCGTCATATATCAGATTGGTGTCGGTGTTTTCAGGACGTGGGTCGAATTTTCAAGACAAGTATCTCACCTGAATTCTTTAAACAACTTCAAAACTTTCTTTTAGGATCTGTATATAGCTTGCCTCATATCTACAAATTAAACACATTTAATTTTCTCTAATTTGTACTAGAATAAGACAAAATCTGGGAAATGCTCCCGTTTTGTGTTTTGGTTCTGCCACGGACCCATTTTGTTATATTGTTTTCCGTTTTGTTGAAGTCTACACTACTGCCCACCTGCGATTGCATTATCAATCTCCAATCACCTGATTTGATAGTACTTTAATTATTCGTTACTTACAATGTGTTGTTTATATGATGTGCCTTGTCCGCTTGTTTATATTTGAACATATTCTTACTATTACGTTACGTGATCTTCACAATCACATATTAATGAGAAGTCGGGTTGAGCCACAAGCAAAGTATTTCACCAAACTCTTTTAATGCAAACAATATCGCACAAAGCAACCTGTATAGCAAATCGTAAGAGTGGTATAGGATTTAAAGTATATATATGTATATACTAGATGGTTATACCCCTCGGGGTTTGACTGATTAACCTAGTGAGGGACGTATGTATGTTAAAACAAAGAGTAATGCTATCTAAACACCTGTTATATACACGCTGGATCGTTTACAATTTGTACAAATTTGAGATAACTGAACATTTTTGTCTGGCGTATTGCATTGCCAACTTCTAAGACGAGCAGAACATTTACTGATATATTTTTTATGTAAATAAATTCAAAGTTTTCAGTTGAAACATTTACAGAATAATCATAAATTATAGATACGTCTAAAATGTTTATTTTTAGATTGTCTCGCTGCGTCGTTTAAACGAGAAAGTGTTTTTTGCTGATTTCTTGTATTCTGTTTCTTGCAGTTCTCTTGCACCGTCTGCTTATTTAATCTAGTTATAAGTATAGAGATGTCTTTTTGTGATTTTAGTGTAAAGGATATTAAAGGATTTAAAGAAAGAGGGGGGTGTGTGTTAACGTCCACTCGACACAAAGTAGGTCATTTCGAGACTAACATATTATGGTTTAATTTCATTTTTCAATAATTCGCTTGCGCGTATGGGTTTTTAGCAGTGGGAGGAAACCGAAGAAAACCCACGAGGTCGGACAGGCGACCCTACTCCTTGCCACGTTCAACCGGGGTTTTGAAACCACGCCAGTTGACTCAATGATAGGCCCTATGATACAGCGCGCGCACACTAGCCATTCGGTCATCCACCCCCCAGTGGATTAAAAAACACTAAGAATATGATACATAAACAAAGCCAAATAGGTATTAATCTGATTTGGATATTGTCAATGAGAAGTACTTGTTAAAACACCATACGGGACGTTATAACAAAAGGGTTGTATACGAAAACAGGGAACCAAACAGATACGTAGCAATAGAAGTTACATGTAAAGGGGGCCAACCCAATCGGGGTACTGTGTTAAACCGTGACATCGATATTCTTTAAAGTATTCAAGTGTTTACGATTGACGCCCATGGACTCGGGAATACAGTTAATGCAGGAATATTTGGGACAAAAAAATCACAATTCTTGACATACTACTTTCTGCCATTTCAAAAGACTTGTCTTTTAACTGAAAAACATAGAAGAATTAAGGCCAGGTCGATCGTCTTCAAGTGTAAAATACTTAAAATACCGTTTGTAATTGAAAAAGTCATAGGATAATATTACAAAGCTTTGCTGTTTTTATAACTCTGAATATACTTATCATTTTATAGCTTAATACATTACAGTAATCAATAGTTAAGTGGGTAGGGCGTCTTGGCCCAACCTTCTTCAGACTTTAAAACATAGATATTGTATTTCATTGCTAGATTAAGTAATTACTTATACATGTATTTGTATTCGTTGTGTTTATTCAGAAAATTAAAACGGAGCGAAATGTCTGCATAATTTTTAAATTGCACATTTTCTTACACCTATTTTGGGATTCTTTTCTGTCAGTAATTATTTTTTATTTTTTTTTTAAACAATGTTTATTCAGGTAACTGAAAGGATTGGGGAACAGGACAAGGCCTATATCACCCCTCTCCAAAACAAAGTTATAACATATTTACATTGTCAGTATTTATTTCGGATATTCATTAATTTAACTTTTAAAATAGATAATATAATATCAGTTCGATGGAATGTTTCGTTTACAACAAGCGAGATTGAATCAAGTTAAAGGTGAATGATAGTATTGGCATTAGCAATACACAGGTCATACATAGTTCTATGTAGAAATGGTTCCACTACTGCTGTCTTCCGTCTTACTCCAGTCGCAGTAGTGGTTTTTCCTACAAAGTTCCTTTGCGCAAGTTTTTTAGTCAAATGACTACAAAAAGTTTACTGGACTATAGCTCGCTTAATTTACAAATAAAGTGGACCAAAACAGTACCGCACGTAGCTTTACATATAATAATTCAATTTTTATTGAAATAAAGGTGATTATATGATTTGATCCCATCTCCCACACGACATTTCAACTGGCCGACCGTCATGGCCGCAAGTTGCGTATTACGTCATTTGGCCTACACCATAAACAGCGCTATGCAGAGAAAAACTGTTCGGTAACTATTTTAATGGCCCAGTCTTCACTATTTGTGATAGAATTACTTATTTTAATACAAACTTTAATGATGTGTGTTGACAATTGTGCGTTTGAACCTATTTGAACTTTCGTAAGGGGTCTTAGACTGCACCAATTGTTACTAAGTTCTATGGAACACAGTTACTGTTTATCGATGAGCGAAGTTATAGTTATCTCTAGTAGTTGTTACCATATCTCAGTTCAATTATTAAATGACATTGAAACAATTCATAAGCAGAATGGAATGGGGCGATAACAAGACCTATGTGTTATTCCTAAGACCCACTGGACTAAATATGATATAAAAAGATTTGTTGTAAAAGAAAATGCATTAAAACTTTTTGACCATTATTCATCACTTGATGAGATACGTTAATCTTCACGGAATTGAAATAGTTTTTAGTAAACGCCCAATTCCATGAGCGGAGATTAACCATTGGTCAGTGAAGCTAATCGTTACTATTGTAGACATCTGGTTAATGAAGAAAAAAATATTCTCACATGCATCCCTTTCCCACGCATCGTTAATTCTAAAAAATAAACAAAAAACACCAACATGTTATTAGTTTTATCTCCAGATTGACACTTTCTCCTGGTTCAACCCGACAACCATTTAATGCACTGATAAGATGGAACATACTGCATCAAATTACACGATCGAGTCTCAACACATACATACGCAAAATGGAAATTAAATTGTGACCATTTTCTTCGATACTGATTTATATGTAATCTTGATTATCATGTTCTTAATACTGGTAGTCTAATTATCAAAGTTTAATCACCGCCATGTTTGGAAAGAGGGGTAACAAGGTCATATAAAGACTAACAGTTGATATGTTTATATTTCTGCAGTTCAATTGTGCACGGGAGTTATTAGAAGAGGATGAATATCCTACTCCATGTCATGTGCACGCCCGGCGTCGAACACACAGATGGGGGAACATGTGATCGACAGCTTATGCATCTAACCACCTAACCCCACTTGAGTACATACACTGGGATCACGTGGCTAAGATGCTGGCACGCCGACCTGTGGGTCGGGTGTTCGATCCCTGCATTGGCTGAGAAAGTTCATCCAGATTTTCCAGTAATGATTTCCCCCTGTCAGTGATGCAGGACGGAGGGTCTGACAAGGACAGTTATTGTCTAGCCGTTCGGATGATACGAAAAACGAGGTTCCGTGTACAGATTGGGGTGCATGTAAAAGATCCCCTGGCAGATGGAATTCGATATAAGCGTAGGCCGTAGCGCCGCTGCCCGGACAAAATTTCCCGCATGGCATACATGACATATGCCCGTCTTCAGAAAAGTAGGACGTTAAACCCCATTTCATTACATACACACAATAAAATAAAACTAGGAGCCGTGTAGAAGTATCAAAGTCAAAAACATACACAGTAAGCTCTTGCACATATTTATAATACAAAATATCTACATATATTTTCGGCTTTGGCTGGGTTCTGCAGTTATCTTTGTTGTTTTCTCCATTGGGGATTTTATATAATTTACATACAGGCATAACATTAACAATACTGCGGTAGGTGATTTGGGGATGAATTATAAAGCAACGGTTATTTTTACCGATGCTGCTGCTGATGATGATTGTGGCGGAGGGGAGGAGGATAGATACACTCTTGTAGTTTTCAGCATCAACGAGTCAATACGTAAAAAGCACAAACAAGCTACAGACTAGCTTATATTACCTTTTGTCGCATGCAGAAAATCTAAGATATTGTTTATCAAAAGTATTTAGAAAATGACTTGTATCGCACGATATTAAACTTACAGTTCACTAAAAAAGGCGTCATTGGCTATTATTTTGTTGATATAAGACAGTCAATTAGCAGCCTGGTGTATCAAACAGTCTCATTATATTGGCCTACACCGTTAAAGGTAAACATATACCATCATTAACACAGTAGATGTATAAAGACACAATATGACTTCACAGCATGGAACAAATAATCAAAGCTTACAGACATACGGCGAGGGCTGGGACCAAGTCTTGTCTTGATATCCAATCAACCATGTCGTCGCCATCTGTGCGTTTTGTTTCTTAGCCGCTTGGATGAAATCTCGAGAGATCGTCGTGTTGTCAGACACCATACTATTGTTTCACCAACGTTGTAGTCAGACATACAATCCCCTCAACAATGTAAACAATATTCACACTTTTAGAATCGGGCATCTCAAGGTTTTGTTCTATTCTATTTGTGAATGCTTCACGCCCCTACAAGAGGACATGAACTGCCGCTTTCGATGGTGTAATCCTTTTGTCCAAGTTCTACATAACATCTCTAGCGCGAGCTTTCCGTTCCTTGTCTGCAATATCACTTCGGTGGAGGCGGACGTTAAATAAAGCTGTTGCACACACTGTCCCTTCCTTGGGTCTTGTTCTAATCGAAAGATTTCCGTCGAAGATCTAGGAGATGAGACAAAAGACGGGGATTAGATTCATGTTACGCTAGACGTAATCGAATCGTTTTAAATTAATATCATTTGCGTGCTGTTTATTACTTCTTTTTATGTTAAAATTCAACCAACCTTAGTCGCAGGAGGTCGTTACTATTTCCTCTTTTTCTGTTCTTAAGTTCTTAAACAAATTTTGAACCTAACGTAAAAAGATGTTTTATTATTGACGCTTTACCATTGTCCAAAGAAAGACCAAAAGAATTCATCTCTGGGATTGAACTGTATAACAAATAGGTCAATTCCCTTTTAACACGTCCACATTCACAAAAATAACCATTAACATTCCGCAAAAAGATAAAGCTCCATGATTGTCAGATTTGTTGAAGTGGTGGTTACTTTTGGGTGATACTAAATTTTATGAATGTTTAGCGGAACGCTTTATCTAATGCATCAACATACTATATGTTTTGAAACTTTTCAAGTACTTAGTTCAAAAATATAATTTCTCACTTTAAGACACGGAATCGTCTATTATATCAACAGAATGGTTATAAAATAAATGTATTAAGCGTCTAATCCACCAGAAGCATTTTCCAATAACAATTATGATGTCAAATTCTTCTGATATTTACGGTTATAAGTTGTAGATTAATGAAATAGTTCGAAAACCTAATTGTATTCAATTATCATATTTTTCAGGGGAAGGTTGATTCCTTGACAAGCCGAAGCTAAACTTACATTAATACAGTCCCCAGAAAGGAATATGTAGATATATAATGTAAAATTAAATATATAGAAATATAATATAAAGTAGAATAATCATAATAATATATAGAAATATGTTCGAAATAATCATAACACGTAATATATATTGTAATGCAAAATAAGAAAGGGAATGAATTGAAATGGAGTTTAACGTGGGCTAATGAAGACGGGCATACACCATACAGTGTACTATGAGTGAAATTTCGCCGGACAGCGACACTAGGGCCTACTCTTATATCGAATTTCAACTGCCAAGAGATCTCTTGCGTGCACACCAATGTGTACACGAGACCTCGGGTTTTCGTCCCACCCGAACGACTAGACCACTCTCCTTGTCAGGTCCTCCGTCCTGCATAACAAAGTCTTATAAAGATGTTTTCCGCCTTTATATCACTTTCTTTTCAAATTTGTTTTATACTGAGGAAGATGTGACTAGTAAACCACCATCACGTTAAAGAAAACAAAACAAAATACAATTTCTAGGGTAGATGCAAATCCATTATACGATCTGAATAAAAATAATTTAAATTTTAAATCAGAATAGGCCTACACAAAGTTTTAATAATACATGTAATATCTTCTATGACACCGAATACCGAACTCCATATAGGTAATAAACTTTTGTGATACTGGTGTATCGTAAGCATATATGTGATCGTGCTTTTGCTCCAAAACATAATATTAGCAATTAAGAAAAACTATCAAAAAAATCTTTGTATGGTAAGTGATTTAAAGGTGTTTAGTCACTTAAATCTGATGTAAAATAGATTATACCTCAAGAGTGCCCATTAGTTAAAGGCACTTATTGGAAGGTCCTTGATTGCCTTGATGAAGAATTGAAGAACACTTTGTCTAATCTAGTGTTCAAAGTTTACAAACTTGCCGTATGTTATTATCTAGGATAAAAACATTACAGCAACTACCATGCCAGTTCAAACAAATTTACATCACCACATAGCTAATTTACCTATCATCTTCAAAAGCAGCGCCCCCGTCTGTTCATCGTCTGGATATAAGTAGATTTAGTTACGTATTCCAGACGTCTCACAAATTGTTTTATGACGGAGCCAGAGATAATGTTTTAATTGTTTTCTAATTAGCATATCAATTATGTCTATATTGTTTAAACGTAGTTAATGTTATTAGTGTGAGCTATTTATAAACAAAATAATGCAGGTTTCAAGCCAAATGTAAATTATGAAATTACTAGAACCGCGCACCAAAACATAGAAAAAAAGACTAGATGACTACATCATAAGCAATGCATAACAGTAGTTTAATAATTAACCAACAGAGCACCCCAATTTGATTACAATTTCCTTTCGTTTTTTTCTTTTATACTACATTATAATCTAACCTACTTTTTATCACAACCTTGATGACGTAATTTGATTTGTCTATGCAATTAGGGACACCATAATACAGTTGTGCATAAAATGGGTTCATCATAAAATGTGAGGTCGATCAAAAATAAACTTAACATAATTGTAAAAAAAACAAGCGGTTGCCGTGCAATATTGCATTAGCTGCACAGAGAACTTGTAAAATCTACATATTAAAACAAATATGTTCAAAACTGAAGTCTCCATTGGGTGCAGAAGATTTTCGGCAAAGGGGAGAGGGGTCCGGAATAGAGTGTTGCTGAACATTGAATATCGAAAGGGTTCGTCATCTCGTGAATCCATTGCTTCACACAAAATAATTTGAAAAAGAAATGTTAACAACCGAAGGCACTATCATGGGCTAAGGAATAGGAGGTCCGGTGCGCATCGAACCGAACTCATCTAAATTGGACAGACAATGTGGTCCTTGAGGGTTCTCATACTTTGTATATGCATTACATTCCTTGCCACGATTTGTGTAAAGGGGATTGACCATTTTGACAGGAGGTTTCGGTCAGATTTTCACAAAAATCGACCATCCGAGATCTTGAGGACATAAAAATTTATTTTATTTTTACATCTTTTTCACAAGGCCAGCTTCATGTTTGGCCAAAGGCCTCAGCTACCTTGACGAAATACTGAGTCGGAGTGGATGACAAGGAACATTGCCTTGTCGTTCGCACGGGAGGAAAACCCGTGGTGCACGATATATGTACATTGTTGACAAGAGAACCCTTGACAATTGGAAAACATTGGCCTCGTCGGTGCAGAAAAGTGGGACTTTAAACCCCATTTCATTCATTCAATTGCATTTCTAGAAGATCTGACACTGCTGTTGGTATGCTGGGAGGTCTACATGGCTAAACCTTATTATGTTAATGCTGTCTGTATTATGGCAGGTAAGAAACAGAAACAAGCAAATAGAGTTTGCCGTAAAATAAACCTGATTCTACATAATATTATAGGTTTATTCTTTAATATTTTTTAAATAACACACATATGGTGGCTGAAAGCGTCCATTTATATCGTCGTGTTTCTAGATACAACGCGAGAGTCGCCGTTGCGAAAGTCGCCGAAAAAGGCGCCGATCGGCGACTTTTTCGTCGTACTAGCTTATCGGCGACCCGCGACTTTCACAACACGAGAGTCGCCGTTAAGAAAGTCGCCGAAAAAATCGGCGACTTTCTTAACGGCGACTCTCGCCACGGAAGTTTATAGTTGGTTACATGCGCAATGGCTACATTTTACTTCTTGTATATAACATTTACAAAGGGACATCATAAATAATCATTTATTTAATCTTTCCAAATATAATATACAGTTTCCGTCCTCTGAAATGTAGGCTACAGTTTCCGCACATTTAAATTATCGCAACATTCCATTTATTGATAATAACAAGTAAAGCCGTAAAGTCAAAATCCCAAACTGATCTCGCAGCGAATATTCGCTTGGCCGCTACAATCACTGATAAGCATGACATCGACGAGGCTTAATGAGTACGGCATATTAACTTTTTTACTCCGACAAAGTAAATTCTCAAACATTTTTTTGAGGTAAAAGAAAAATAAATAAAAACGTTTGAAGTTTTTTCCTATTTAGTGTAAATGGGCATTAAAATGAGCAAAATGCATCATTTTGCCCGAAGCAGTTAGGTGTTAAGTAAACATTGCACGAGCCGTTGAGCCAATGAGATAATTCGTAAGTAATTCTCTGTGAAACAGATTGTCAAAATCCATACAACATAACTCTATCGAAGAGACGCCCACGTTATAATAGCAGCAGACGACATTAATACTATAAGATACAGTCAGACACTCGATGCGCACTCGTCTCTGCGCATTGTACTTTGCACTTGTACTCTCCTCCATTTTATATACAAGAAATAAATTGTAGCCATTGCGCATGTAACTAACTATAAACTTCCGAGGCGAGAGTCGCCGTTAAGAAAGTCGCCGAAAAAGTCGCCGATTTTTTCGGCGACTTTCTTAACGGCGAC
Source organism: Patella caerulea (assembly GCA_036850965.1). Classification (NCBI taxonomy): domain Eukaryota; kingdom Metazoa; phylum Mollusca; class Gastropoda; family Patellidae; genus Patella; species Patella caerulea. The sequence goes on along the minus strand of JAZGQO010000001.1, from coordinate 37,103,643 downwards.
TCTCGTGTTGTGAAAGTCGCGGGTCGCCGATAAGCTAGTACGACGAAAAAGTCGCCGATCGGCGCCTTTTTCGGCGACTTTCGCAACGGCGACTCTCGCGTTGTATCTAGAAACACGACGATCTAAATGGATGCTTTCAGCCACCATACACACATGAAGTTGCCTCGTGTGTATATGTGTTGAGTGGGGGTGGGGTCTGCATTAATTTAGTTTAAACAATATTTTATTCATTTGAAAAGGCATCAGCAGCCATTGCGATTGGTCAGTATTATATGTTGGTATTCATTGTATTAAAGGCACTGACGAACCTTGTTAATATTGTGATCTATTGAAACGTCATATTATCAAACTTATTTGGCAAAATATTTAATTTTAGATATATCGCTAAGTATACAATCGTTATTGTAAACGTCAACTTCAACCGACACCTACTTAGAACGGCGCAGATAACTCTAATCTAAATTACCCCATTAACCAGATAAATTATATTAATCATTCATAAATAACTTTACATTTCAATGTGTATTTGTGTATTGTAGGATTTTGGATTGGAGGTAAGTAATAGTCGTAGCCCAAAGGGACTCAACTATTTTATTTAGGTCAAAATAAAATAATCTTTGGATGGACCCCGTATATAATGGTGATTGGTGATGGGAAAACGTTATACGATTAAATTTTAGCTTTGAAATACTAAGAGTTTCATTTTTTGGCCTAAAATATCGACAGTGAAACATTTTAATCGGCTTTGCCGAGTTTTCTCGGGATCTATATCTTAAATGTAGACAGATACCCGCTTTCCAAAACAAATCAAAGAAATTAAGTGAAATGAAATGGGTTTAACGTCCTACTGCTTTGCTGCTAAACTGGGCTAATGGAAGACGGACATACGCCATACAGTATGCTATGAGGGAAATTTCGCCCGGGCAGTGGCGTTACGACCTACTCTTATATCGTATTCAAACTGCCAAGAGATCTTTTACGCGTGTAAGCCAATGTGTACACGAGTTCTGAGTTTTCGTCCCCCGTCCCACAAAAACAAACCTGTGTGTAATTGAATCTATTCCATTAACCCAATACCAATTTTATTCTTGTATATGGCAAGTTCACATAGCTTTATAAACCTAACATTTAATGTGGTACCGGCATAAAGAATAAAACCAAAACATGAAACTTTTTTTCCGATTGTGAATATTACTTCTAACCCTTGATGTTTTCAAGATACCGGGGGTTTATAAAACGTTTATCATAATCTTCTGTAACATTGCTCACCCATGTTAACAATGAATTCTTTAAGAATAATGGTTCAACAATGCTTTATATATTGACTTATCACGGTCATCATATTTTACCTGATAGAAAAGACGTGCTCAATCAACAATCAATCTTAAAGGAGCTAAATCGCTAACATTTGGGACCTAGAAATTGACTCAAGTGGATCGCAATGCATATAATACTGTGATATAAATGTATATAAACTGATTTGCATTCAATTGTTTCCGTTTTTACTCAAATTTCAAAGCAGTTATGTTCGGCGAAATAAACCAGAAGTGTCAACCGAAGGCATTTTTTTAGCGTCTAGTTATTCCAGTCTACATGCGCCGTTTGATTTGGTACAATGTTTTTAGCCTCGTTCCTCGAGTCTCTTGCTAGAACTGGGGCTGAAACGCATTATGGTACACGATTCGTGTACCAATGGTAAAATATTTATTTTGTCTTAAATATTGGATATCAGAAGCCCATCTTTTTCCGGTAAGATCACATCATCAATTTTGATTTGAATTGACAAATAATTCGTGTTTTCTATGTTGAAGATTTTGGAAGATATTGAGTTAAAGACTTAGCTCCTTTAAAGTATACTAAATTCCAAGGTCAATGTTTCCCAAACTTTACAAATCTTTTCTGTAAAAATATATGATTCGTCTCTATAGCTTCTGTATAATATATACCCAATCTATTGTAATGTAGGGGTTTGTTTCATTTGTTTGTTTGCTTGGCGTTTTTTTTTCCTTTTTGTTTTGTTTTTGTTTCCTTGTTGGTTTTTAAAGCAGTTGGGGATGGAGGACTAATACCCCGTTCAGACGCGCAAGTTAAACTAGTTTAACTTATCCGGCGAAAGTTAATTCAGCAATTTTCGTAGTCTGAACGCATATGTGGAGATTTTAAACTAGTTTAAAATATCCACCTCCATAGGTGAATTGAATTCAGCTTTTTTTTTTATCTGGTTTAACTTTCGGCGTCTGAACGGGTAGGATTAAAATATCCGGATATTTCCACTCTGGACATGCGCAGTGCGTAGTAAATAACATTCTTAGAAAAATGGCGGCTTCTTGTTCTTCATCAGTGCTCATGCGCGTTTACCTCTGACCCTTGACCGAGGAGGTCAGGAACATGGTCGGGAATGTTAATCCAGTATATTGCCAGTATCTTAAAACACGTATGAACGCAAAAATTGCCGGATAAAAATCGCCGGATAAGTTAAACCAGTTTAGTTATAAGCGTCTGAACGGGGTAATAGAAATAAACTGCGCTATTGTAAGAAATATCTATCAAATATTTGACCGGTATGGGGAATTCGTAAAATCAATGTGGATCATCATCTAATTCTAGATCTTTTGATCCATAACATACTTTTTAAGCTTCATGATAATAGGAGCAATTGTAGCCTCTGTAGAATTGTACTCATGAAGGTCCACAAACCTCATTCATACTTCTCTTTTTGCGTAATAGACAGGGGCCAATGCGCACAAAATTTAGTTTGTGATGCTCGTTTTAAGTTCATCTAAATCAGATAAAAATTCTGACACCTATAATTGACTGTCCTCAACCTTGGCATTATATGATTTTGTACTATTTCCGTAAATTGGAGTGTCCATTTGACTGGAAGTTACGGTCCCACTTTCAGGAAATTAGGACTCAACCATATTTTATGACGTAACGGTGATAAATTTGAACGGTTATGAAAATAAGATAAAAATATTGATCTCTAGAGGGTCTGCATGCTAAATACATGATACATTAATCAATCATGAATCATAACCAGAAACTAATACGGTCCTATACGCGCCAATATCAAAAGGAACTAGATATATCAAAATTGGATGAAAATTCGAACTTTAAGGTGGTCCACAACCAGGGTATTTACATGCTTTAATGGTGATATATGAACGGGTTTGACAATCAAATATAATGTATTCACACATATAGGGTTCACAAAATGACGAGGACCTTCGGTTGCAAACATACATTGCGACTTTCATCAAAATCGTATAAAAATTGTGAGCTCTAGAGTGTCCACAACCTTGTATTATTATGCATATTATATTCGTCAAGTTCAGCATTGCAGGAAACCATCATCGGCTATTGTAAAGACTGTATATAGTATCATTAGAAACATATGCAGTCACTGCATAATAACATTTTATTTAAAGGAGCTAAATCGCTAACTTTTGGGACCTAGAAATTGGCACAAGTGGGTCGCAACGCATATAATACTGTAATATGAATGTATGGAAACTGATTTACATTCAATGGTTTACGATTTTACTCTTAATTTCAAATTAGTTATGTTCGGCGAAATAAGCCAGCAGTCTAAATCGAATGCAAATTTCTAGCGTCTGGTTACTCCTGTCTACATACGCCATTTGATTTGGTGCAATGTTTCTAGCCTCGTTCCTCGAGTCTCTTGCTAGAGCTGGGGTTGAAACGCATTATGGTACACGATTCGTGTACCAATGGTAAAATGTTTATTTTGTCTTAGATATTGGATATCAGTAGCCCATCTTTTCCGGTAAGCATCAGTGTTGATTTAAATAATTTAAAGATTTTGGATGATATTGAGTTAAGAGACTTAGTTACTTTAAAGATTTGTAATAGAATTAACAAATCTATGACTTATCTTGACTTCAGTATAAGAATAAACAAACCATGAACTATATCCTATTACGTAAAACAAATTGGTGTGTAGACGTAGTTATTAATTAATAAATGTTTCCGGTGCACATGTACCCACCTTTTAATCGAATTATACCGACACTACAGATTTTAATTGAAACTGTTTCAATACGTAAGTCTTTGTGGTAAAGGAGTAAGATAATAAAATTTGAAGATCAAATAAAGTACTATGATTTAAGTATAAAACGAAAGAGTAGCAAACGAAATGATGATCTCCTACTAAAGGAGAACGCTAATAAGCATTTTCATCCTTTAAAAGACAGAAAATTATGAATGAATAGAGTCCTTCGGGTCGTCATTTAAATGAATACAATTAGTACACCATCTTGGTATTGATGTTAACGGGAAGAAATAAATTACTATACAGACGTCCACAGACGATTGTAAGAAATAAAAAGATAACTAGAGCAATCACTAAGGTCTGACCAATATACGTTGTAATTGGTTTAGAAAATTTGTTGGTTTTTTTTAAAAGTTTCTTCTCTAATTTCCATTTAATTCCATTCTATTAACTATATTTTTAAAGCTTATTATCACGTCTTGCGAAAAGTTTACTTTACTATTCAACCTTTTGAAAATAGATGTTTTTTGATACACGAAATATTTCTAAGGTCAATGGGCGTTACGCAGGAAATGCTCCGTTTAATATTTCAAAGCAGAATATAGGTATATATCAAAGGGGGGATAATTCACATTAATTAATGTAACATTAAATGAACATGTAAGAGCTACCGGTTGATAAGATAAGTAGACAGATCAGACCCACTAAATATGTATTAAAGAGGCAACCTTTAACCCTTGTGATCGCTGTCTGTCGGGGAAATACTAAAAAAAATAACATGATTTTATGACTGGACGACAACGTCTGGCGTTAATTCATGTCAGATTTTGTGAAGATTTTGAGATGAAATCGCTGATTCAGTATAGATTGGTGCAAACAGCGCGCTGCGGATCGTCGTACTTCTGTCGTTATTATACCAGTAAACTAGAACTATAAAAAGAAAGCGTTATGCTGCATAAAGTAACATAAGTATATTGTTTTTGAATTTTGAAAATTTTCGATAGAAAATTCTTCTATCGCCCCCCCCCCCAAAGAATTGGTATAGTGATGGTGCCGGAATGATATTATTGGCTTATAATACGTCTTAATAATTTGGAGTGTTTTCCATGTACCGGTAGCTAACCAAACAAATAAAAATTAATGGTGTAGGTAAGTTTGATAATGAAAGCGATTTATCAGAGTTTTTATATACACACGTGTGCTTAACGACTAAACAAGTCAAAGAAAATGGCAATCAACTACATAATTATTTTGGAAATGAAGTCAGAATGCATCTTTAGTGAGTGATAAATTTAAGGTAAAGGTAGCAGCACGGAATGTGTTGAAATGCAAAACGATTGTACTTACAGGTTTTGATAGGATGGTACAAACATTGACTATAGTATATGAATACACAATATTTTAAAATCTTGTGTTGTCTTATTGCCACCTTCTACTAAGTAGCGTCGAATTTTTTACTTGGACGCGCGATCGAAAGTGAAAAATAACGAATTGTATGTAACATGCTTTAATGGGTAATCGTTTGAAATTAAATAGAGTTTAACGTTATACAGTTCTGCGCCGGAGAGTAGACCGGCTGATCTTACTTTTCGTACCACTCGAATGCCTGGAAAACTTTATAGAACAACCATTATAGGATTAAGCGTCTCTACCGTAACTGCCACGCTACCGTGATCCGTTTTATTAGTTACCGCTGAAAAAAAACAGCAATAAAAAGACCAAACAGTTTTCAAAATAAGAGACCTATGGAGTATATATGTACTACACACCTGGAGCATGACTAATATCTTTATAAAGGGTGATTTATCTCTTTCTGAATAAATAAGTAAGAATAAGAAAATGTGCGAGAAGATTTTCCAGACCTATAAATTTACAGCGACAACCTTATCATTGTAACGTTGGATGTTGTCAGAGGAAATTGGTCTGATGAGGCTGGAATGATTTGTTACATAAAGCCTAATGTAAGACCGATTGGAGTTCTTGAGGTACAAGTAGTTAAATTATAAAATAGAAAACACGTCCATTATATATTTACAAAAGTTTGTGTAAATCTCCAAAATAGGCGTTGTAGAAGAAGAGGAGTATACCCTGACTCGGGCATAATTAATGCCGAATGCCCGAAATATAATTAAATTGTCGAGAATTATATTAGCGAAAAGGCGTCTAATATATTATAGAAAGTGTAATAGAAATTGACAACTGTGTGAAATTCTTAGTACATGAAATATTTCATTTCAGTGGTTAATCATAAAATTGGCATACTATATATATATATACGGATTTATAATATAGGTTAGTAGTGATTTAAAATTACTGAATACATGAAAAGTTTAACAAGTATTCTAGAAAGAGTTAACATACTCAATCCAAATAACACAGACATTTCATATTAAGATAATATGTATTATCGACAAATCTATGGTTTGAAAACGCTCAATGAAATTGTGTTTTACCAGGCTCTGTATATTTTAACCAGACATTACCTGTTGGTTAAAGCTAGTATGATGCGGGGAGAAAATCCACTTATTTTAAACTAAATTTATAATAGTAATTTGGTTTGGGTGATATAACACATCGTAGCCAAATACTAATTGTAATACCTTTAGCACAAGGGGGTGTACGTTTCTATACATTTTCAGTTGTCACCCAGGCCGCAGTAGGCTTGTGTGGCTACAGTTTTTGACGGATTTTCTTTTTTCTTTTTCACATTTCTAGTGAAATACCACCCCTCGTTCCGAACACGTTGTGAACGCGATACAGGCTTCGAGTTTTACGTCTTGTTTTTTTCAGTTTTCATGTGAAATATTTTGGATATAAAAGGACAAAATCTAGTGATATGTAGCGTTCCGAGATCTTCTCTCGCAGAACAACTTGACCCCCCCCCCATCATTTGCCGTGAACGCGATAAAGTTTGCTGTGTATAAAAGAATCTTTTCAAATTTGGTGTGCAGCATTGTGGTCACGTGGGGACAAACTCTTTCTGCGATCGTCCGTACAAGAGTTATTTACCCTTTGCCAACAACTTACAGGACCATGTTTCTCGAAATCTTAACTAAAGATAAAATCTAAATTTTAGTAGATTTTTCAATTTTGATTGGCTAAGAACTAATATCAATCTAATTTTATCCAATGAAATTACTAAAATTTGGGTTGTATCATAGTTAAAATTTCGTAAAACTTGTCCCTGAACTGGACGTTCTGTTCTCTAGATCCCTCCATACCACTTGCCGAAAAACTGGTGAACGCTAAATGGGTTATGGTTCTGAACCGATTGTTCGGCACAGGAGTGTTTTTTTTTGTGTGCTAAGAAACTTTTTTTTATCTCAAAAGAAGAACATATCTTACCATTTCCCAATCATTTGCTCCTATGAAACGATTATATACTAAAACAATATGAACAAATTATTTATATACATTTTTATAATCTTCGTTAATCAACGAATGGTAGGAGGCTTAAAAGAATATCCCACATCAACTATTTTAAACTAATTTGTCATCAACAGGATGATCGTCGTTGTCTTCGTTTTGTTCATTTATTTACACTTCTTCTCTTCAGTTAAATTTAATTTTTTGCACACAGCAAGTAATATTCGGGTTCTATCGGTTAACTGATTGTATCAACTGTATAAAAACCACCCCCACTGAGAGATAAATTTCATTTTAGAAGAACTTAGTACAATTGAATTTCCGGGTATTTTTGTACTGGGTCGTTTTTTTTTTATCGGCGAGTTGAATTTTAAAGGGACATTAGGCAGAATATTCAGAGTTCAAATAAGGTACATTGAAGATCAGTGATAAAGGCCAGCATACAAAACATATTCCAATTGACGAATTCTAAACTAAGTTATAGGCATTTTAAGTTTGTTTAGCAGATATTGATTTTACACCGTTATCTTTATGTACCCTTTCGTACAAGACAGCCCATACAATGTTGTGTACAGAAAAATAAGTCTTTGTATTAATTAAATACCACCTCATCTTGAGTCCAGGTCATTGGCTGGGGTATCTGCCTCAAAACCTGTTTCTTGTTGCTGTGATCAACATATGATATCACATGGACGCATCCAATCATATCCACAGTCGGAGAATAAATATAACAGGGTGACTCAATGGCGAACGCGCATATTTCCTCCCAGAAAATTTTGGGGGTGTGAGTGGTGATTTGTGTCGAATTTCGTGGGGCTGGGGCTAGGAAACTGCCCTGGACCCACCACTGCGGGGCGTAATCTGAACATAACCGGGAATTGAATAACACCCGACAAGATGTCCCTTTAATGGCAAAGATTACTGTTTTTATTCTAGTAACGGAGTATATACATATTATTAAACTGTTAATGATTGACAATATAACCAGTTATTTCCTGTATGTAAAATACACTATTTATCCAATCATCTTAAAGTTCATTCACTATATATCGACATTGTTTTATACCGTTATAGAGTATCTATGTTTCTATCATCTTCTGTGTTTAAACATCTGTTCCTATACAACATGTCCATTTCTGACCCCATATTATTATTTTGTAACTATCTTTCTTAATTTGTATGCACGTCTAAAGCCACGATAAACCAATGTGCAAGGCGCCGTTTTACTAAACAGCGTTGTTTCCTCTTGTCAGTTGTGCTTGGCCGAGGACATGACAAGGGCCAGCGTCTAGTCGTCCGGATGGGACGAAGGTCAAATACAATTTAAACAATACGGTAAAGAACTAAATGATTATCGAGAAAACAGCAAAGATTCTTAAAATATCAAACTTTTTGATAAAGCAACAACCTGAAATTGTTGATTCCATAAAGGAAGATGGAACAAGCCTAAATTTTTATGTGTACTTTATAAAATAGCACCCTATCATAACATCAGTAATACTCGACCTTAATCATACATCACAGACAATTTACTGACAATGTCAATTACCCTGCCCGTTGCGTCAATTTGTCCAGAAATTAAATCGACAACTTCGCGAAGTCGGAGGCCATTTTAACCAAATTAATTCACCATAGACAGGGTATGACTAATACCATTATATTGCTAAGTCAATCCTACACACAAGCCAAAATCCAGTTGGCTACTTATACAACGAGGAGAAATAATGGGCCAGTTATGAGTCAAATGTTCCGATTGCTATTGCAATTCCAAGAATTATCGTACGGTTATCAGAATCGGCTACTCTGCCTTGATCTCAGTTGGTCATTGTCTTGTGTAAGGAGGTTAATGGTAGTTGGTCATCTGTGAACGGTCTTTGATACTTATCAGGATTTATGGTGCTGTGGCATTAAAGAGGAGGACTCAAGTGTAAATGTTAACAATTTAAATTTCTCGTGACAAATACTCTAACCATTGTCTACATATCTTGACAAAAGACAAGGACACGGGATACGTTGTGCTTACTCTTTCTACAACAAATGAGACTACTTTGGAAGTTCACAAGACTGTAGCGATTTTGTTACATAATCTTATGCACTGACATATCATGCCACAATAAAGTTTTAAGTATAAACTATGAAACTTGCCCGAGATACATATGTTATGAATCTATCACAATATTATAATTTCTTTTTACAAATAAAAACTGACAAATCTGATTACACCATTACTAAATCTATTTTATTTCTATTATTATTTAATAATACCATCAATGTCCTGAGCGTATTTATTTTTTAAAAATATATCATTAAGTTACACTGATCAACAACAAATTCTTGTGTTTGTAGAATAGAAGACTAAAGACTGTGTACATGCTTCTATTGATAATATGCTTCTATTGTCAGTGATCATCTAATGTCCACTGTGTACGATCATCTAATGTCCACTGTGTGATAACTATTAGGATTTATGATGACATTAATCACGTGGTCAGTAGTGTTAGAATAGAGATTATATGTTGACATTCTCTACAAAATGACCATCATAAATATTTTCTGTAACAAGAGAAATTTTATCTGATTGACAGGTCAACTATGGCAAGCAGTACGTTTACATGTAAATTACTCATTATTATAGTCCCATCATTCGCTCAATGGCTATTTTATGTCAGAGGTCTGGTTGAATAATAAACTGGAACTATCGAATAGAAACTATTGTCAATGCCATCTCTGGTCCCGAAGTACAAGCCATTCTTCTAGTAAGGCATTGCATTCTTTTAATATTTGTTAATGGCTTCTACAGATCAGAGGTTGTTGGAATTATTATTTGGGATGTCGGAAGGAACCTACCTATTATCAAGCCAATAATATTGCCCCGAAATATAAACCTGTATTAGTTTGTCCTCTCATTGGGTGAAAGGCCGTTTTGAACTGCAAAAGCATCATAAAGATATCTGTATTGGTATTTAGATTTTAATAACCAAATCGAGAACAACGTTTAATTTTATTTAGATTAATATTTTCTCAGTCTCCTTTAGGGCCGTTTACTGTGGGTGGTTTTCACCGAAAGTTGCAAAAATTTGTTTTTTATCGTGCATTTCAGACATGAAATGAAATGGGGTTTAACGGCCTACTGACCTGTTCCGATTGAGCTAATGAAGACGGGCTAGGGCTTCTTTTACATGTTGGCCGATGTGTACAGGGGACCTCGATTTTCGTCTTACCCAAACGACAATACGTTGTTCCTTGCCCCCTCCCATACCGTTCTACACCACTGACAATGGGGGGGGGGGGTGAACTACCTCGACTAACACAGGGATCGAACACAGAACCGACGGGTTAGCGAGCCAATTTCTTACTTTTGAGACGAACAAAATTAATCTACATTGCAGTATGAAGCATTTACTTCGTGAACGCTAGATTGCACATCTCATTTATAATTTTGATTTAAATTCCATTCGAATGATCTGTATATTGAAAACTGTCTGAACTTTATAGGTCAATAATAATGGTGAGTTCAAATGACATTATCTTGGCAGGTTAAACGATCACACCAGTGCAGCGCAATGCACAGGGCTAATAAATCTCCACTGGGATTGAAGCCGAGTTTCGAATACTACATGTATATTCATCTGATGACTAAGTGGTGATACATATTAAACATTTATAGGTTATTTAAGATAAAGACGAATGACTTATGACTGGATGGAGTCGTTCATTCATTTTATCACTAATATGTGTTTTATTTTACTATTGACTTATGACGAATTGGTAGACACCTCGGATCTTGATTACGTTTTACAGTTTAATATTATTTTGGGGGCATCGATTGGGTTAACAATTTTTCATTTCCAACGATGACTAACGATTTTTGTGTTTGTACATTTCCGCACTGACACCTACCGGCAGCCCAGCATTTGCTTTTTGTATTGATTTATTTTTTATGTGGCACCAAGGGAAATGATATTTTCAAAAACTACGTCTTAATTTTTTCAGATAACCGTTTAATTGGAAGAAGTCACAAGTTTTGATTGCGCTTGTAAGTTCATGTCGTTGGAGTGTCTTATCTTTTATCAGTGACCCCTCAGCAATGTAACCATTATTTTTTTTTAAATTAACAGGAAATTTCAAGAAGAATAACGGACTTTAATATTCACCACGATTTGCGCTTTCTCCAACTTCCACTTATTTCATCATCGTTGCACTATTGATGGCGAGTTTCAAATTATACAGAGAAAATAACTGATTGATATCAGAGAAAATATACTGAATGACTAACAATTCAAACTACTATACATAACGAATGGCAGTCATTTGAAACCAATATGGCCCACCAAATTTATTACACTCATGCTGATTTCTGAAAAGGATGACTCAAATGTTTTACTAACTAAAATTCACCACAGTCAATTGAACATGAGTAATAACTTAATAACTCAATTTGATTTTTTTTTGTATTTCCCTAGACGCTAGAAAAATATTAAACACAGATCATAAATATGTACAGCATTTCTGTCTCTCTCGTTGATATTGTGTCATTTAAAGAGGCACTATTGAATTTGAAAAAAGAACAAAGTCGCAACTATTTTCTGAGAATTGAAATGACGCCTAATGCCCTACTGTTTAGCGCCAACCGGAATAATATAGACGAGTATTTGACATATAATGTACTGTGGAGGACATTTTGTTCGCACATCGGCTACTCGAATTCCAACTGGTAAAGTTTCTTTCACGTGCACAGCAGTGCGTACACGGAACCTCGTTTTGAACCATCCAACAAACTACATGCTCGTCCATGACAATACTACTACCAATGCAAGCCACGCTTGAAAATCTGGCGGATCGAACTGGGGACTTCCTGGTTGGTGAGCTACTTGTAGATCAAGTCTAAGTCATTAAGCCAAAGGACTGCCTTAATCAGACAGAACGACTGTTCATAAGCGTTCTATTATTTTTGAGCGCCACTATATTTTGTAAATATAATCAAATTGCTGCGAACATGTCCATAGTTTTATTGTCAGTTTAATAAAAAAAAAGGTACTTTAATCAGTGTATTAAAACTCGCCACGCGTCTTTAAAGAAAATATTGGAGAACAACATCCTACATTGAAAATTGCAAAAATATATTTTCAGATACGTGAACTTGCAAAATACAGCACTGTTGGGTCAATTTTGTTTGGATAACCGCAGAGATGTTTCTACATTAGGTGCCCTTTTAACGGTTGAATATTTCGACTTTTTAAGGGACAAAGTTACTGTCCACTAAAAAGGTTCTAAATATAAGGATTTTTTCTGTGGTTAGTCCGTAATATCTACGCGCAAAATTCCGGGTGTAACGCAAATACAGGAGACCGCTTGTTGGTTTAGGTAAGCAGTATATATATAATTTCTGTTAAGGGTGGTATTGTAAAATGGGACTGTAAGAAGATACCAATTGGAAACCGAAAATCCACACCAAGAACCGATAGTCACAATAGCAGAAACGACTGAAATGAATGAAATTGGGTTTAACGACCTACTTTTCTACACAAACCGCGATAATGAAGAAGACATTTAGAAAGAAGAATATATCCAGTGCATCAGAACGGTTGGGTGGTTGATAGTATCACGACAGTAACATCCTGGTCAGATCTTATAATAGATGTATCAGATGAATTTAAAATTTATCAACCGACACATCTTTCCTGTTTACATGTCTCTCATTAAACAAAGTCTGTAGTCTCAAAGTGAAATAACTGAAGATTTCAAAATGTTTACTAGATCTAAACATAAGGTTGAAAACAAAACCAAGCGTATACGAGTAATCACAAAAGAACGGGAGAAGTACGGAGGTGTGTGTACAGTCTTTGATCTGGATGTTTAGTGACCGTTTTGGGCAATAAAGTTAATTCTTTTAAGATTAAAATCTGAGACTAAGATTGTGTTCATATAATTTACTGGAAGCGAAGTTTACCTGTGCCTGAATCGCTTTCTCAATTCTGAGAATTAAAATATATTCCTATATTTAACTATTGGAAAGCGGGGGCATTATAAAAATGCTAAATGTAAGGTTTTTTTATAAGATGTCACTTCTTATTTATGCTATACAAAGAACCGATCAGACTGTTCATTTCAATTTCCAGAAGAAAAGGTCCCAGTTAAGGCAGAGATAAAACTAAAATCCGAAACCTTTTGATACCACGCGAACGCTTTCCATTTCGGCTACCCCACCCCCTTACTATATTATGGGATCTAATCGCACTGAGAGTTTCTTTCATCAGTAATAAAATAAGACAAAGAAACCAAAAATCATGCCCTTTATAACCAGGTTTAAAGGACTGTGCCAGATCGTGCTTTGATTCGTTAAGCATATCACTGTTCTAGAAAGACCCTACGGATTCTCCAGCCTGCTTTTACCCTGGCGTCCATTCGTTTGTAGGATACGAAAACCAAGGCCCGCGTATAAGTTGCGATAAGAGTATGTCGTAGCGCTGCTGTCAGAGCAAACTTTCCCTAATAGCAGACTGTGGAGTACCATTTATAGAAACTCCGTTTAAATGGAACACCATTGCTCACTAATATTGGACGTAACTATAATTTAGTTACATTAAAGCCTTCTCTCAAATTGTTTTCTTGTTTATTTATATATTTCTAACCACATGTAATTGATTATTCGCAAGACAAAAAATCAAATCTAACATGGTAGCCTAGTTATTCAAGTCTATTATTAATCACATCAACACGACTGGCAAAGTTAATGAAGCACAAAACAAATCGACGCTTTGGATTGGCAGGCTTTCTTGGTGGTTAAGGACACGTGACCTGTGTCGGCCATTATCTAAGGAAGAAAAGTGATCTGTGTTGCCTGAGGCAATTCTCCAACACGTTGAGTAGACGTTGCTGTCAAGAACTAGAAAGACAACTAGACTGCGCAATAATTGCTTCAAAGACAGTCGACATTCTCATAAATATTTGAAGCCTGTTTCCTTTTCTTGGCAAGTTTGCGTAGAGTTTCACACTATTTTCCATATTCTCGTGTGAGATCTATAAAAGTGACTGAAGTTTAATCCACCCCAGGCCAAAATCTTTTCACCTACTTAAGACTTATTGACTACTAAATTGATTTCAAGTGATTCGCTAAACGTTCTTCCTCTGTTATCATTGAATAAATAATCCCATAATGCCACGAGTCAAGTATAGAAAAACAGCTGCAAGGTATTAAATACAAACATTTTATAAAATCTTTTTTTGGTCATGTAAGACAAGCCAGTGTGTTTAGCAATCATCTGGAGTGAAAAATTGTAACAATGAAACACTGAAAAAATAAGTGAAAAGAAAATTTATTTTGGGAGACTTCAATAAAATGGGTGTCATTTGCAGCTAGACATGCTGTTAGGGTATTCCACTGATAAAACTATTTTCATGTGGACATACTACAGATCACAAATCGATTTTAACGAAACTTGAAATAAAGGTTTATCCCCTAAAGATCCCGGTCCTTTCTGATATTGGTATGTATCGGACCATAACTTCATGGATTATGACCCCGGATTGCAGCCTGTTTTCTATCCATCTCTTACAAAATGTGGGATCACTTGAGGTGTTTAATTCTGCTGTCCCAGAACATTGCAACGTACTGTGGTTTTCAATACAAAATGTGTGTCGCACTGGCCTCTCAACTGGAGCTAAAATGGAAAGTGTATGATTATGGTGGGACAAAAACACAAATTTTCTTCGTTTCATAATAATTCCTTCCATTTATATAGGAAACATTTCAAACTAAAGCCTGTGTGCGCACACATTGGGTGACACGTAAAAAATAACATACGTTAGTTTTAAAACGACGGTGGTATTGACCAGATCCACAAACCACAAAAGTACAGAGGCAATTTACAAACATGAAATGGTATCGGGTGTTCTGGATAGGGTAAGCTTGTTCCTGATACCTATCACAACTTACAAGCATATTGGAATGCCAGTTTTGGATCCATGTACAGCTTGGTATAAAAGAGTACAAAAACTCTTTTAACTGCTTGAATTCTTGAACTGATCAATAGGTTATAAATATACGATGCCACTTGCACCACATAATTTATTATTAATGGTTAAATAGAGCGATGACACGAATTTGAATTTCTGAGAACAAAGCAATTAAAGAGCCTGGATATTTAATAAAATGCAGTACTTATAAGGATGGCAAATAGGATAGGCCTTTCTTATAATTACATTTAAGGAAAAAATCTACCTTTTCCTGTCATTGAATTAAACTGCTGCAAAGCTGGATCCCGTTTTAATTATTTTTTTTTAGAAAAGTAAATCAGATAACGGTGATCATAGCCAGTGTTTCTACGCAAACATGGATGTTATTAACATCCATTCAAGATTTGGCAAGAATAACCTTTCAAAATAATTAATGAAAATTGTCGAAATCAGATGTTCGGTTACGCCGACAGATGATGGGGGGTTGGGATGGTTTAGTGGTCTAGAGTGCCGCGCTTCGACCTCTAGCTGGCCGGTCACCTCTGGCTTGCGGCTGTGGTTTCGACCCCTGGCGTGAGCGTATGTGGCATGGAGATAGGGACGCCTTCTCAACCTCGTGGGTTTCCTCCGGGCACTCCGGTTTCCTCCCACTGCTAAAGACCCCTACGCGCAAGCGAATTATTGAAATAAAATTAAAAACCATATGTTAGTCCCGAAATGACCTAGTTTGTGTTGAGTGGACGTTAAACCCCATTTCTCGCTCTCTCTCTCCCGACGGATGATAACTTGTTTTGCTTGGCTTTGATAAGTCTATGTAGTGTGAACAGGGGAAATAACTCTGAAAATAGAAATAAAAAATCACTGAAAATCTTCTTACTCAAATAAAAGTAAAAAATCACTGAAAATCTTCTTACTCAAACTAAGTTTAACAATGGATATATTTTTGAGCGTTAAGCAAGATTTTGGACGACACGTCACCGTTGAACAGCTACGACGGCGATATACGTCCAGATTTCAATGTGGGCGTATACAATACAATCCAATACTTGCTAAAGAGGGTGATATAACATAAATTTGCCAAAAAATCCATAATATGATAGAAAATTCTATAAAAGCAAACAAAATCCGTAAGAAATAAAAAGGTAAAAAAAAACACCCTATAACATACAATTTTGAGAACA
Source organism: Patella caerulea (assembly GCA_036850965.1). Lineage (NCBI taxonomy): Eukaryota > Metazoa > Mollusca > Gastropoda > Patellidae > Patella > Patella caerulea. The sequence continues at coordinate 37,087,128 of JAZGQO010000001.1, read as the reverse complement.
TTCCCATGTCTAACGAATAATTAATCAATGCAAAGCTGTCCCGCAGCAAAATTAATCCGTTTACGATAAATGGAGAGGCTATTAGATTACGTTTATTTCTAACCAGTTTATAAAATTCAATATAAAGACAGAACCAAGAGTTGTAATATGTTCTTAGTTAATACAAGAGTAAATAGTTTTATAATGTTACAAACAGATAACTCTGTCAGATTTCACTAACACTAACTCACAATCAATAGATATTAATATATCTCCTAATTACTCTGTCAGAACCACATGTTTCGTTTCGTTTTATTTCTCCCGTTACATTCAAATATCGAGGGAATGGATATTAAACGAAATTCGAATTTTTTGATGTCCAAATAATATGAGGTAAAGAAAGTTTTGTAACTGTTTGTAATTGTGTATTAATAGAAGCCGTACTTTTATGAGACTTAAAATATGATCAAAAACAGTAACAAAATATAAAATCTATGTTATTTTTTGGTAAATTTTTATATTATTTCTTTTCCTTGTTCACTTTGTAAAACCGCGTGAATGTTCGTGTGATAAAATGTATTACCAGTCTGCTTGCAAGTTATATTCAATATCCAAGTTAAAAAAAAACAACAACAAAGGAATTGTACTAGATCCTCACGTGACATTTCCGAAGATGACGTAGTATAATGTATTCATTCCATTCTTGATTAAGACAGCGAGATCGGTAGTCAGTTGTACTGGTGGACATGAGATATGCAGACTATGTCCCTCTTTTTGGTCAAGTTTGCACACCCAATCCAACCCACGGCCTTTCACTGTGTTGATCCTCTTGCTTTCACATTTATCGCATTATTGCTCCCCAATACTTAATACTTCTGGAAGCTGGAGGAACTGACATGCTGAGGATTGGTGTAAATTTCAATACATGTACTTGCAGGTAATGTTTAAAATTGATTGTGAAATCTTGTGAACGTTCTAGTGTGGAAAGCATGTGATTTCCCAATATTGGTGTAACGAAGAATACCTTTCAACATGCAGTTTCTGTAAAGTACTCCTAAGCCTATATTTTCTTATAATTTAGAAAAATGCCCTTACTCATCATTTGTTCTAACAATGTCGATCATGAAAATATAGCTTTCATTATGAGCTAATTCGAATGCCATATTTTACTGTGGCTAAAAGGATAACCTAATGGTATAACGAAATGAAATGAAATGGGGTTTAAGCACATTTTGGTCGGACAGCGTTTTTTACGGGTACACAACGAGGCCTCGGTGTTTCTTGCCATCGGAACGGCAATACGTTGTCGCCTCCAGATCCCTGTTCGTTTCTACACTGACAAAGGGGAACCAGGCCGATTAAATTTCTCGGTGAACTCCAGGATCGAAGACGGGGCCTCTAGGTTAACGAACCAACGTCTTACCCACTGATCCACGCGGCTCCCATGAAAAGGAAAGGAAACGAGAGTAATGTTCAAGAAGTTCTCGAAAAGTGAAAAATAATATCACTCGTTCTAAAACGAGTATATCATGCACATCGAATATAACATCCATCAATACCTCTATTAGCGCTATAATTTGCATTACAATTTCAGGCGCCGATGTTACATAGTAGGATATTACCTTGGGCAAGTTGGGGGAATGGTCATCAGCAGGATCGCCAGTAAATTGTTTGATTAATCAATAACAATCAAAATTTTTAGTTATGAAATTCCCAAATACAAGTACATGAACATAATTTGGGTTAATCATAGTATGAGGATTTTAATATAGTCCTTTGAACAGATATAAGAACTAATTTCTTTTCTGGTTTATAATCCGGTCAATATTTGGTATTGGCCAGTAGACGACAAGTGTTGGAACATCTACCCGATATCACAAAATGGCGTCATTTCAAACAAAGCTATTCTCGATTTTTCATCGACTTTAGATTAGAAACGTGACCATCTTTAAGATTTCCTGGAAAAACAATCGCTGGATTTCCACATCTCGTCGATTACAAATTTTCATGTTTTCCTTTTGACTTTGGATACAATAACTCACAGGTCGTTTCAGACGACGCCATGTTATGATAAAGGGTTATTTATAGCTGAGTACATGTACGGCCATTGTTACCCCCAAGTCTCTAGAATCCCCCTAATATAATTATGATAGCTTTGTAACCATCTTTTCTAAAAAAAAAAATAACAACCCTTGGACATTTTTATAACACTGCTCGGCTCGTCTTGTTGGCAGGTCAAATCTATAAACTAATGCAAACATAAAATAACAAATTTCCGACATGCTATTCGAGTCTTTAGATATTCATTATTAAGACGTGTAACCGTTATGTTTAATAGAGACTGTTTAACTTCATAACATGGTTGTCGACAATAGACTATGCACATTCTGAATATTGTAACGTTTTGCATATAATTATAAACCCACAGAGGAATTAAAGTACATTATATGGATTTCTAATTAAAGGGTGTGATTAGCTTATTTAATTGTTACAAATATAGCTACTAGATTTCAGATTTTATACACGTATACACCGCTTCATAGACGCCACACTAAAATAATGATTGCATTCATGAAGTCATTGACCGAAGGTGAATTAGCAATTTGTCACTGGACTACAAGTTTGACCGCCATATTGCCATTTTTCAATTTTGCCAATGCTATACTGAAATATCTGACAATTAAGATTTGTCAGTCATGTTTTGTTGTTGATAGCTATTAAAATATATTTTCTATCCCTTGAAACACATACGAACCAAACTAGTGCTCTCACTTTAACCTTTCAAAGAAAACAAACAACAACACAAATTATTCCAAATCAAATTTTACACACTGTGGACAGAAACTAAGAAAAAGATCAAACGGTAAACCCGTGACCTGGGCCGATCTATCTAATTGACCGAAGCCTGCCCGACCGAGAAACAAACATAATGATCACAGCTGGGCAAGTTTACTCATTCCAGGAATGAACAGAAAAACTGAAGCGAATTTACTAAGTAAACTGCCAATATCTCAATTGATTCCACGGGATCCTGCAAGTGATTCTATGCCGCCAGTTGCTGAAAGAAAAACAATAAATCGGCTTCAACTTTTGTAAACCTGGCTTCCCCCTTGAATTCTTCAAATATTGCTCAAGTCAACAGACTTTACCTTTACACTGTCATGTAATACAGCGCTTGAGCATATAGATCGTCTATCCTTTATCCTACTAAAAGACTGTGAACTGTAAAGCAACGATAATATTATGAAGAGCAATAACCATAGGAATAACGAATGGTACGATATTTTTTCTCTTCATTGTTTTGGTTTTCGCAGCCGATTTGTCAATCCCGATGCCAGAGGTATCAATTATTATGGACCGAATGAAAAGAAATATGACTGTGTGTTGATTTTCAAAGTCTCGAATCAAAAGTATGGTTAACGCCCTAAATGAGATATGGTATCAGATGTTTAGATAAGTAAGCATAATATCTTAAGAGTGGACCGAGATTTTTAAAGCCTAATCCATGTTCTTAAATTTGGTGTCAAGCAGCATTTGTACATTTTTTTATAACGTATATGTGATGTGTGTGTGTGTGTGTGCGGGGGGTGACAGGTAAGGTTATGTTGAATATATTATTTAACAGTCATTAAATTTATTTGTCTAGGTGAGAGTGATAATTCACCTTTAATTTTCCACTAATTGTACAATGGTCTGACCAGGATGTTAAAACTTCCATAATGCATGTTAACTTAAAAAAGAAACGTCTGTTTTTTTAATTAAGATTTTAAAAATAGTTAACCTTTTATCGGTCGAAATTGTGACGACGTTGGGTGGTTGCGTGACTAGCACATCACATGTCTTGAATAAAGCAGACGACGGACCATTTGAACAGATTGTCAACAGTACCTTGAACATCTCTGACAAGACTTTTTAAATCTATATGTGTAACCTTTAATTACAATCTGTACATAATTTATAAACTATTCAGTCTTTATCCCATACAAAAAATATGGTTAGTAATGCTAACTTCTTAAATGAATTAAAAATGAAATCCCTTGTAATTTAAGCAGTAAGGGCGTTCTATATAAGGCGGGGTGGTGTCATCAAAGCCAGATGGTGTTATTAGTCAGAAAGGGACTGGGTAGAGAGTCTGACAAGGAACAGCATCTAGTCGCTCGTTCGGGCCAAAATCTTAAGGCCCTGTTTCCTCGTTGCCATGTATGTAAGATAACTCCCCGTAGTTGGAATTCAACCAGATAAAGCGGAAATGTAGGTAAGCTGTCCGGAGAAAACATTTCACCCATATGGCGCACTGTCAGACCAATCCCTCCATCTTTATTTGCCCGGATGGTGCAGACAAATAGGGCATAAAACCCCATTTCAATTCATGTATTTATAGCCCGAATGCGAACAATAGTTAAAAGAGCTGATGATGTACGTTACTCCTCATAATGACGATCCTTTTGTGAGAATAAAATATTATTTCCAGCAAAAAAATTACCGAAAGTTACGAAACTGTGTAAAATAAGGTTACATTATTACAGTAGACTTAGTCATTATTGAATATTTACAAATTCTGTTAATTCAGATTGCACTGAGCCCATATTACATATGGACATGACTAACTAAATACATTGACGGAAGCGAGGATTAATGATAGAATGACCATTGTAGACCCAACTTAATGAAATACTGACCAACATTTAGCCATGTATGTGCTTAACGCCAAGTTCACAACACACTTATTAAGAGACGATCTAAAGTGCTGGGGATTTCGTATCGAATGCACGTGCCTGACGTTGGTATGTCTGACACCGTTACTAGATGTTGAAAAATTCTCTTCCCTCGTCTTGAGTTCTACCGCCATTCCTGTGTATCATGATAAGCTTTTTAACAATGAAGTTGTCTATCAAATCTTTGATTATTCGGTTTAGAAACATAAGTGTTCGTGATTTTAACCACGAGGTGGTATAATGCAACAAACGCATGTCAAATTTAACGCCATATACGCACAAGGTGATTTTTAAAGGTCTAGACCGCCTTAATGTGTGTCGAAAGTAAAATAATCAATTTTATCCCATACCTGCAGTTTGACTGGCTAGACCGCGTATTAATGGGAGCATAAAATTCCCTTTATCAGAGTTAGGTGCAAAATTTATTAAAAGTAAGGACGGCGCTAGATTATGACCTAGAAACCCATTTATACTTAGATTAAGACAAACGTTTACTGTATAATTTGAAGCAATAAACTCTGTAGTGTAGAGTGGCATTTCAAACCCTTTTTTAATCTGAAATCTGAGAACGGAATAACGACATTATCACAGTATTGACTAATAGGTCTTTAGGTTAGTGAGATAAATATATTATAATTTATGTCATTAGAGTTATCTTATCAATTATTACAATCAATGATATATCACATTTAAACAAGATAAATATATCTGGGTAGACCGGCGCGGATATTGCTACCATGTTCAGTCAATCAATAAAAAGATAAATTCTATAATGAATTAATGTTTATAACGAATTGTATAATTAACTGTTCCGTATACTCCTCTATTTTAGTGTTAATTGCTTTTCGGTTTATTTTCTTGTATAGTAGTACAATTATAGTATCTGCCATTTTGCTTTAAAGATAGGTTCCCAGAAAAAGTATTTATATCGAATGGTATTTCCGATTAAAAGTATGGCAATTTTGGTATATGGCAAGTAGAGATATCCAATTTTACTACAAAAATACTGGATTCCCTGAAAAACACGCATGGAGCGTATACAGGACAAAAATGTAATCGAACATGACCGCTTTTATAGCAGGGTATACCTTGGCAATTACGTTTTGAGAAGGATTTGAAGCAAAATTATGATAAATTAATTAGTTTGAATATGCTCTTAGTCCAAATACGTCATCACATCACCCAGTTTGAACGCGGGAATTTACCTTTAAGTATGCATGTGGGTGTGGTTCTGGGTGGTTTAAGGCATATAACCATTGAGCATATAGATATTTATTTCTGACAAAACAGCGTGACCATACAAAGCAGATTAGATTACAATGGACAAAAACAAATCGAATCAAAATTCTACTCTAACTAGATTGATATTTTTGAGTTGGCATTCATTACACAATTTCCTTTGATACGTGTGTTAGGGAGGGGTTTGATTAGTCTGATTTAGTTCTGTTTGAATGTTTGATATTTCTGGCTATAAATAACTGATTCCAACATTGTGTTTTTGATATTTGTTTTCAATAGTAATGAAGGATTAAATATTAAAAATGTAGTTTTAAATTAATAATGTTTTTCCCGGATTGATTTTGGAAAACCATTTAAAAGAAACATTATTGTGTTCTATTCTCAGCGATCGCTGATTATAATATTACTTGCAAAACATAAATGCGACATAACACAGCCTTGAAGACTTCTTTCTTAAATGTGTTTTTACGCAAATAAACGATGCAAAAAAGGGCACTAGAACCCGTCAAGGACAGGGGCATAAAAAAAATAGTCGGTCGCAAAATCAGTGCAGTCGGTCGCAAAATAGAAGTAGTCGGTATCAAAATAAGTGCCCACTGTATTCGTCATGCTACTCACGCAAAACTTTAGCATAAAATAACCTTGTCAACTTATCATGTTTGAAAAGATGTTGTGTTTCACTTTTTTTCTGTTGGGAGTATATTGGTCTAATAACAAAATTTTTACCAGGGAGAAAAAGAATCGGTCTCAAAATAAGATCAGACACTGCAGTCGGTCTAAATAAAATGTCGCAAAATAGTATTTGCGTGAACCCGTGAGCCTAAATTACATATATACCGTCACTCTTATTCTGTTGTGAGTATGTTGGTCTAACAACAAAATTTCAACCAGGAAGAAAAATAGTCGGTCTCAAAATAAGTGCAGTCACTGCAGTCAGTCTCAAAAACAGTGCCAGAATAGATCATAAATACTATGTAATTGCGTGAATCTGCGGGCAAATGGCGCACAAAATTATAGTATAAAACAACCATGTTTGCTTAAGTCATGTTTGAAAACATGTTAGTCACTCCTATTCTGTTGTGAATAAGTTGTTCTATGAAATATTTTCTGCCATATATCTGATTTTTTTACATATCTGAATTTTTTTTCGTGACTGCTGCGCCCAATTCCATCATAACATGTCAACTCTTGCAAAACAGATCTCGAGATTCTGTTCCATTGACCGACATTTCTGGTCGTCCGAAAGAATTTCTCCCAGCAATGACCTTAAATGCCAGGATATTAAAACAATTTTCGAAATTTTATCAATTAATTACCCTGTGTTATTGGTACAATCATCATACATGACATAAACTATATGTGAACTTAAATGAATCTGCTTTCCGTCGAGACAACGATCGGCGAATAACTCTATATATATACAATACTATATTTATGTTCTACCGGGAAGCTTAATGTTATAGCCAGTATTTTGTTGACATTCATTGTGGGTTTGGATTGTTGGATGACCGCCGCTTCCCTTCCCCCATAATCCTCAGAAAACTAGCACCTGTGGTGCTCGGCTCCTGATTGCGTTACTCGTACAGGTGTGGTTTGGGGGTTATGTGCATCAGTCGGTCGCATTTTGGCTACTAAACAAAATCGTTATGTACGCCCCTGATCAAGGGCAATGCAAAATGTCAAGATTCAGGTGCCCCACCCCCCAACTGAACTTAACCGTCTCTTCTGCACGTCAACATTAGCTGGAACAAACGCCTCGGCGGTGTGTGTGTGTGTAAATTTATTCAAATTGATAAAATCGCAAATTTCCTCGCCATTCAGATTTCCTTTGGATTCTATTCCATATACCGCTCAACTTTCTCCGACGGCCCTATATGGTCACAAACCTATGAGAAAATTGAAAGTGTAACAGAATATCGCCAATGTGTTCAGCTCTACATGAGCGTTGTTTGCCTTCCTCGCGACTAAGGATGAAAAGTAAAATCAATTCTTGAAATGCAATCCCTCGATCGCTTCAACACTTGCAAGAAATTTGATCTACATGCACGTCTGGTGTTAGGTCAAGGGACATAACTCGTATTCCCCGGCGTATTCTTTTCTCGCTGTCACGCAGATGTAAAGTGATGTGAACTGATGCAGTGGGAAAATTAGCACGCAGAAAAAATATCGATAAAGTTGTTATCAGTAGAATCACTGAAATCAACGACGAACAAAAAATGTAGATAGCATTGACACGGTCTTTAATAATAATTTGTATTGAAACAACAAAGAAAATTTAATAGTTCTTGTTTGTTTCTCAAAAAATGAACCAGTTGAAAATGAACACGGTCTTGATGATGGGCGTGACATATTTACGGGTATAGATATAGACTATGACCCCGTTTTAGGTCGATATATTTTGTTTCTTTATAAATTATAGCTACACTGCATCGAATAACTTCACTTTTTTGCCAAACTTCACCGCCTAGGGATGTAAGTTCCCGCAATTTCACTGGTTAGTGATGCAATTGGCAATTTCTCCTTTATGGGTCGATATTTTTTGTTTCTGTTTTCATCATACAACTGCATCGGATCATACAACTTCCTTTTAATAAAACCTTCGCCCGTTTGCAAGGATTCTTTGAAGACCACTTGATATGTAAATGTTTAATCCCCGATTTAAGTCCACAAACAAACATCCTTGGTTAGCATATCTCCATGCTCTAAACACTGGCAAAATAGAATGAACAAATTCTGTCAACTATTCTGCGCAATGTTGAATCTAGGAAGAGACTATGCAATTTGGGGAGAAAGACAGCGAAGTGAGACCCAAAACTACAGAGACCGACAAGCAACCTGGTACTTAATCACTAATTTTACACCATCTACATACAGAATGAAATGAAAATTAATTTAGTCTCATAAGCAGAAGTTAGATTCGTATTAATAAAATGTTTTTTATAGCTGCAAAGAATTTTTATCAGCTTGGAGAATTAACAGGATCATCTTAGTAACATCAACCACCATAGCGGTGATTCATAAAGTAAATATTTAAAAAAATGCAGGCCCGAGATTATGATCAATCAATGTTGATTTGCGTAAAGACGGTCTTTGATAATAATTAGATTCTCGTTATAGTTTTAACTTCTGGAGTCGAGTTACACAAGTTGAAAGTTAAACTAATTACTTTAATTTAATCAGTTGTCCGACATGACAGTCAATGTGGTTATATGCCTTTGTTTGCCGCTAGGTGTCTTCCGATTGTACATCACTTTAATCTCCAAAGAAAACATTTTAATTACTCACTTGAAGTAATTGACATTTTGTCAAGCAGACTCTGCCGTTTTCTGGCATAATCATCCACCCAGAGATATGCGATCAAAGGTCGTCATTTACCATGACAGTTTGTATGTAACATAACCACGCCAACACGCTATTAGAAGGAGGAGTTGCTTATTGTTCGTGATAGATCAAAGATTTGGCCATTTTAAAAGTCTGGAAGAATGATGTGCTATTATTACCTAACATCCTGGCCAATCTAATAACTTAACTAAAACGAAAAGTAGTAAGCCTGTTTTTACTGTGATACGAGGACCATGGGTCTAAAATCAGACCGTAAACAAATGAAATGAACTTGGTTTTAACGCCCTACTTGGATAATAACTACTGTGGGCATTTATCAAAGAGGGATAAAATGGCTTTAGAAAATTAGTTGGAAAACAGGACATCTAGAGAGTCTATTAGTATATGACCAATCACCACATACATCAGTAAACTGACTTTTCTATGGTCACGCTGTAATTCAGGTCGGGTGGCAGAACTTTATAAAATTCCACCTGAAGAAGATGTAGTACCAAGTACGTTGCGAGCATATTGTATATTTAACTAAAATTAATGGATTCACACATTGTTTAGAAGTCATATCTCGCGCTCTCGAACTAAACTATGTGATAGTTTTATGTATAAAATCAGTGCTAATTTGGTAGAAAAAAAAAGAAAAGAAACGACTGTTCCATTATCCCACTGTAATTCCGGTCGGACTACAGTACTTTATAAAATTCCGCATGAAGGAGGTGTAGTACCAAGGACCTTGTATCTTTAATTAATCTCACGCACTCAAATTAAATTATGTTCTCTGAAGTAAAAAAACAAAACAAAACCCGTTCAGTTTTTGACAAAGAATTGGCACATAGGTAACACTGTTAAAGCTCCAATAGCATTTTTTTAAGTTATATTTTTAAAATGTATTAAAATAAAGCCCAAAAATAGATTGAACCTATAAACTATCCTACCTTGTTAAAGAATAATCCTATTAATCCTATAATTCACTATTGCCAGTTGAGAAATTGGCAAAAATATCATTTTCCACATCAAATTCAAACGTTTGAAGATGGCCGTCCATGGAGAGGAATGGGAAACAAGAGAGGTAATTGAGTAACTATTTCCTCAATCAATCTGTGTCAGCCTTTCTAATGCCCAAAATATTTTGCCCATGATCGTATAATAGTGAGTTGACAACCTTTTGAGCAAAAGACATAGAAATAATTATGTTTTGACTTTCTTAGAAAATATGAAATTGGAACTTTAAAGGACAATGGTATCAGTCATTATCATATGTGACAGGACTGATTAAACACTTTCTGAATACATGTATTATTTTAATCCAGAGATCATTGCTACGATAGAGGAGTAATAAAAGTTTCATGAATCGGAAGTGACCAAGGCCAAAGGAAAACATCAGTTATCCCTCTATATAACTGACTGAAGTGACGAGTGATAACAGATACATGGGCGAATTTCTGCTAATAATTTCTTAGACAAAATTGCCGCCGCTTGTATGCGAATAGTGTAAAAAAAATATGGTAGATCAATGTTGTGGACTCTGCAGAGGTCACAATTTTAATACGATTTTGATGAATGTTGCAGTGCATGTTTAAAACCCAAAGATCTTGGTTGCTTTCGATATTCCTGGATACCGGATTGCAACTTCTTGAGTTATGGCCCTGATTGTAGAGGTCCCAATTATTATCCGATTTAAAAAAAAAAGGTTCGAATATATCACCTTTACACCGTAAAATGAAGATAAGTAACCGAGGCCTATATGTAATCTGGGTCGGGCTGAACGCCTATACTAATTATCCATGAGGCCCATAGCCAATGTCAGATTTCCTGAACTTAGATGTCCATCAAAACCAATTACATTCGCGTTGATGTATTTTTTTTTTTTTTTTCAAAAAACAGTTTTATTTCTAAACGAGACATCATAAAATAAGGTGATTATATTTATATGTGTGGCTTCAAAACGATTTCTCATACTATACAAAACATGCTATACAAAACATTTACATCAATTTACAGCAATAAAATAAAGCGTACTTGTATCCTTCTCTTGAGAAGTAAAAACCTTTTTAAGTTAAGTTACTGCAATATGATCTTTTCATAAGTGTGGTCTTCAAATTTGCCCCCGTTTAGTTATGTTGTCTCCCTTGCTTGAGTTGGGGAGTATACATATTTCGAGGGTTACAGAACACTATCCAAAAGAAGAAAAAAAAAATACAGGTTGCTATACTTCTTTCTGCGAAAAGTCGAAAGAGGGAGGAGATTTAGCCTCCCCTTCGATAATAAAATGCCTGGTACATGTAATGTATTATAAGATTTATGTTCATTTCATAGGTATATTATAATATTAATTGAATGATAAGGGTATACGATCAGTCTAATTCTACAATAATGCGTAGCATTCTACATATTTCCATTTATTGCTGGTGTAGACACTTGATTTAAATCTAATGAAATTTTACTCATTAGCGATAGTGACGGCTTAACGTTTTCTAATTTAGATCTAAATATGTAATATTTGGTTAAGAGTATCAAGTGGTTTGTAAAGTCCTATTCATATAAATTATTGAACTTTGATTTTCCTGGATAGCCAAATGAATATTTGTATTTGTGAGTGTTATATTAATATTACTTTTAAGGGAAATTTCAAGCATTTCTCTCCAAATTTGTTGGGCATAGCTGCAGAAAATGAATAAGTGATTTACTGTTTCAATATCGGATTGGCGTTGATGTATTGGGGTTATATGAATAAAGGGTCTAAATGAGTAAACGGCAAAAACACGATCTCCGAAAGTTTTAAGTCGAGAGTCGTCTCAAAACATAGCTTAAGTATTATATTATTGAAAAAATATGAAATTTTGGTACAGTGAATAAAAACAATTTTGGTACAGTGAGTGAAAAGTGGAATTAACAAATTGCATGGTATAGAAGTTGTTAAGCCCTTTCTTTATTTGGACATTATTCAAAAGAATCACACAAAAAATAAACAACTCAATATTGATATACATAAACTTTTAATTCAGAAAACATAAAGCTAGATATTTGATCCATGGTTATTTTCAAGCACAATTTAAGGAAATATGAATAATAAACGTTTAGCATGCAAACAGAAAAGCTCCTTAAAGACGATGGCAAACTCCATGGGAGTTAGACTCAATATTCCCCCTAAACATCGACATTATCGCTTTGATCAGATGAATCTTCCTCGTTATTCAAATGTAGATTTTGGCCTTTGTCTAAATTTCTGTAACAATCCACTGCCAGAAAGCCCTGTCAGATCTTGAAGTTCAACAGGCTTTAATGGTATACTACACATATATTTTTGAATTAATAGAATGGACACATTGGCATTTCGCCTCACTGGGATAAATTTCTTCCATGGTGCAAAAACGCTCATGCTGTATCTCACCCAAATCTCACCTGGATGCTCAACTAAATTATTAGAGAATGAAGCATTTCCCACCTCACCTTATCCATGCGAAAACCAGGCAATATATTTTCGCCATCTTTTCCTTTAAGGTACCTTTGAAAGATTTGTCAGCATCAGCTTTGTAATCAATGATATTCTCATTTTCTGTAGAATTAACATAAAAGGGTTGGCTAGTACGGCTCTCGCTTATGATATTCTTCAAGTCAGAAGGTGCCATCGGTTTTTCAACTATTCCACGCTTCTCAATACAGCTAAAGTCCCGGTCATTTGGCAAAAATGTATGACCAGGATATAGGAAATAACGATTTATTTCTGTATATTTATGGTCTTTGATTAATTTTAATAAGAAAAACATCATTGTACAATTTTGGCCGCTACACACATCACTAAACAAACACAGTTTTTTCTACTCCATCCCGTTTCCTTTCTACCAATGCTTTATTAAGGCAGCTGCAAACCTCAGAAGACCACCCCCCTCCCTTTGCAATTGTTTCATCTATATATGAAGAAGGGGTTAACTCCAAAAGCCTAATTAATTTATTTTGTTTAATTATAATTTGACTTAAATTTTTATACGCCCACATTTTCACGTGGACGTATTATGTCGTCGCCCCTGTCCGTCCACAATTCTTTGTGGACTCGCTACTAGTCACAATTCTTACCCGATTTTGACGAAACTTGAAATATAGGTTTATCCCCGAAAGATCTCGACTGCTTTCGATATTGGCATGTATCGGACCAAAACTTCATGGATTATGGCCCCTGATTGTACGAAAAATCTCGTTCGTTTTCAGCTTGTGGACCCTATAGAGGTCACATTTTTGAACTGATTTTGATGAAACCTGACATGCATGTTTATAACCCAAAGATCTTGGTTCCTTTCGATATCTGCGCCTATCAGAACGTAATTTCCTGAATTATGGCCCCTGATTGTCAGAAAAATCACCTTTTGTAGCTCGTGGTCCCTCTGGATGTCACAATTATTATCCGATTTAAAAAAAAACGTTTGATTATATCACCGTTATACCCTAATTCAGGTTGAGTTCGAATTTCGGGAAAGTCGGACCAATATTACCATACAAAATGGCCGCCGTTTGTACGCGAATACTATTAAAAAATGGTATATCAAGGTTGTGGACCCTGTAGAGGTCACAATTTTAATTCGATTTTGATGAAACTTGAAATTCATGGTTATGACCCAGTCGAATTTGACGCCTACTGAAATGCACCTTTATTACCCAAAGATCTTAATTCATTTCGATATTTGCACATAGTTAAACTAAAACATACCAAAAAATTCGACAAGTTGAAACAAACCAAAGAGAAGACTACACCCCGCTCCAAAAGTAATACCACCAATGATTACCTAACCAAAACAGTGGTCAACATTAGTGACCGAGATTTAACAGAAGATCAAATCAATCTACTCTCCAAGGGCCTCAACTTTGTACCATCCAACCAAAAACCTCATACAGATACCTTCATAGCTAATATTGAAAAGGGACGACGACAACTAGCACCAGGTGGGAAGGTGGAATACCTCAGACATCAAGTAACCGACCTACTTCTTAAAGCCAAACCTCAACCAAGTAACATCACTCTGAACCAGAAGAGGGCACTAAAAGAATTACGTAATGATTCGAAGATAACAATCGTGCCAGCTGATAAGGGGAAAGCTACTGTAGTAATTAACACGGATGAATATCATACGATAGTTGAAGACCTACTCAAAGACACAACAACCTATCGGCGCCTCAGAAAAGATCCAACCAACGCACATGTTAAAAATCACGAAAACATTTTGAAGTCACTTTTGGAAGAAGAAAAGATTACCAACAGCATCTTCAACAAGTTAAAACCAGATCACCCCCACCCACCATATTATGCTAGAGCGTCCATTAAAATTCATAAAAATCCAATTAAAGCAAGACTCCTCATATGCTCTATTGACTCCGTTTACTACAACACAGCTAAGTACCTATCTAAATTACTCGCTCCACTAGGGAAAACAGCCGACTCCTTTATTAAGGACTCAACTGATTTTTGTCTTCGTGTCAAAGATGTCAGAACTCCAGGGAAAATGCTGTCATACGACGTAGTTGATCTGTTCACTAATGTACCTAGAGAAGATGCATTGAGAATTCTTGAAACCCGCCTCCACCAGTCATCCACACCGTTGGATACATCACTACAAGTTGAAACAATAATTCTCCTGACCAAGCAATGCCTGGACTCAACTTACTTCATGCGGGGAGATAACTATTATGAACAGATTCATGGATTACCTATGGGGAGCCCATTATCCCCCCTGATTTCTGAAATCTACATGGCATCACTTGAGGAAGAAGCTATCTTAACCGCCCCATTTCAACCGCAAATTTGGCTAAGAAAAGTTGACGACATCTTTGTCATGCTAAAGGAAGAAGATGCGACCGTTCTCCTGAATCACCTCAACAACCAACATCAAAGAATGAAGTTCACTATCGAAAATGAAACCAATAGCAGCCTCCCATTTCTTGATGTACTTGTAAAAAGAGAGAACGCCAAGATCACTACCTCAGTATACCGAAAACCAACCCATACAGACCAATATATCCACTACAAATCTAACCACCCAACAGCATAAAATCAGGCATTATCACCACTTTAACCAAAAGAGCCAAGAATATTTGTGACCCAGAATCCCCCCCTGTAGAAATCCAACATTTAAAAGAAGTATTTACCCGCCACAACGGATACCCAGAAAAAATGGTCAACAATGCCATCAATGCCACTCTTTACA
This sequence comes from Patella caerulea, assembly GCA_036850965.1. Classification (NCBI taxonomy): domain Eukaryota; kingdom Metazoa; phylum Mollusca; class Gastropoda; family Patellidae; genus Patella; species Patella caerulea. Next base: position 37,071,665 of record JAZGQO010000001.1, on the reverse strand, counting down.
ACATACCAAAACCTGATAGACCCCGAAACGATAAACCCCCAGTTAGAATTTTCATACCATTCCACGGCAACATTTCCCACCAAATTAGAAGATTACTGAAAACTGAAGCAGATATTGAAACCACCTTCATGAAGGGGGCAACAACCAAAGACATAGTAAAGGCGAATGGAAAGTTAAATCCCACCAAACCATTCTCACCAAAAGGCTGCGTCTATAAAATCAACTGCAGTTGCCAGGAGAGTTACATTGGAGAAAGCAAAAGACCATTAGATATCCGACTAAAAGAACACATGTCAAAAGCCCCCACCAACCAATCTGCAGTTGCTGAACATCTGAACGAGAACACACGGCACCGAGTTGACTGGACCAAGGTAAAAACGTTGGCCGTGAACCACCACAACAAACGAAACAGAAGAATACACGAGGCGATCAACATTAGAAGACATGAACCAAAACTGAACCGAGACCCAGGCGTTTATATTCCCAGAGCATATGACCGCATAATTAAATTGTAAACACAGTTCATTCCCAGTAACTCCGCATGCAAACCATATTTAACTTCTTGCATGGTTCAATTATAATTATTGTATAGTCCATACCACACCTATCATATTTATAACCCCGTAACTTTCACAATATAATAAATGTTCATGTATCTTTTATTTTCTATACATTTACTTAAAAGTTATATTCCTAAACAGTTGTCACCCAATACAAAGATTATGGCCTTAATATAATTCTATAACCCTCTGTTTGATCTTTATGAATGTTTATTTAGTTATTCATAGTATATACTTGTTTCAACCATGGTATAATGAGTATGGTTTCAATTTTTGATGATCTTGTTAATCCTCTGTTTCATCTTTTAATTGTATAATCCCAATATATACAACGGTGCACCTTTGTTTTATTAGTAGCTTGTAATAGCTACTCATGCTCACTTTCCTTGCATTTAATTGGATGGTTCACACTGATGTTTGTATATATATATTCATATTTTTCTCATTCTTTATGTATTTGTGTATAGTGCTTGATAACGACTTGTGAAATCTTGTTGAAACGTCGCAGTGAAATAAACCATAGTAATTGTTATTCCATAAAAGTGTGTTATTTGATTATGTTCCAATTACTAAATGCCATTCAAAGAATCTAACTTAATGATGTAAGAAAAATCACTTTAGGTATTGCTTGTTCTCTATCCATCTCTCGAAAATGTTGGCGTATCCTGCCTGGCAGTGCCAGCCTATCTTTCAAATATACATTCTCGTGTGTAATAAACCTTTAGGAAAATCAGTTTTGATAAAATCATACTTACCGATGACATAATGGTGCTTCGTAGGTATTAAATTAATAAGAACAAAACAACATGGAATGTGAGAGCTGTCATATTGGATTTGAAAAGTTAGAACAAGAAAGGTTGGAGATGAACCCTTTCTTCATTTGGGAATTGGAAAGATGAGATGGAATTTCTCCAGTTTGTTTACAACATAGCCTACACGTGCTATTCTAAGTACCTGGACAACCCCCATATGGATGGACATAAAAATTTTATTTTTATTCTCATGGCAGTTAGACCCTTTCTTCATCTATTATTAAAATGGAAGTGTAATTTACAAAACATCCTTGACGGGTAATGCTTAATCTGTATAGACGGGTATTAACTATTTAAGTAAATAAAATAAAACCAAGTACGAACAATCCAAACCATTAGTCAAAATTCGAAGTCCAATAAAAACGGCCGAGGCAAAATAGTGTAATCAGCAAATGGACTGTTCACCGTGCACTGGCTGTGGTGTATCGGGTAGGTTACACTACTGGAATTGACAAAAAGTTTCCACTTGAATTGGTGTAATTGGGTGTTTACACCACAAAAAGCTAGGAGATACTCCTATTGAGGCGGCAAAACGCGGGTTTCGGATTAAACTCACGTTAATATTAACGATAATAAACGATTTCTACATTATTAGTTAATTTGATGAGGTTGTAAAACTTGAATAAACTCTCTCTAATTGGTTACGTTTGAACACAAGTTACATTGCTGGTACAAAGTTCAGTACACGATAATGAAGCGAGGTGTATTTTTGCAAGGTGGTTTGCAGACTGTCTTGCAACCATATTTGGGGGTTTCTTTAAAATGTTTTGCTGCCTTAGGTAAAGTTGGCAAGTAAGGTATAGACAGACCATTTGGACACAGATCACTAAATATTTCTACGTCGGTACCCAGGGCCAAGTTAGTTTTAGTCTTTCCCTCCCTTTCCCTTTTCCCCCTTTTGCATGGTGATTTTTGTTTACTTTTTGGTGTAGAATTGAAGAAAAGGGTTTGAAAATACATTTTCTGCCAGGTTTTGGTGAATATTCATGATTTTGAGGCGGAAGGATACAAGAGTTATGAGGCTGGTTACGTTGAAAGGGGGGGGGGCAAAAATTGCCTGGTTAGCTGTCTCTACTTCCAGCTTGTGTATCTCAAGTGTTTCATGGTGAACCTCATACATGCTTTTGGGCCAGAGTTTGCCACATGTTGCTCCATCTGTGACAGAAAGCGTTCTACCCAACGAATATTTGGGAAAAAGCTACAGCCGGTCTAAGAGACGAGAATTAACATTGGAGTCAATGGGGAAATAATTAGTAATCTGTGGCCATTTGTGTCGGTTATCCATCGCCAGTGCAGTTACTTGGGTTTGAACAGTAGTAAAGGGAGACAACTATAATAACCCCGCCTATTCACAGGCAAGTCACCATTAATATTAATGTCAATACTGGACTCTTCGACCGGCTGTAATGTGTGTTGTTTTTTTTTATTTTCGTTGAGCTTATTGGCAACAAATGACCTCGCCCTTAACATACGTATACTGGCATACTAAAAACACGTAACCATTCACAATGTTAATTGGTTACGTTTGAACACAAGTTACATTGCTGGTACAAAGTTCAGTACACGATAATGAAGCGAGGTGTATTTTTGCAAGGTGGTTTGCAGACTGTCTTGCAACCATATTTGGGGGTTTCTTTAAAATGTTTTGCTGCCTTAGGTAAAGTTGGCAAGTAAGGTATAGACAGACCATTTGGACACAGATCACTAAATATTTCTACGTCGGTACCCAGGGCCAAGTTAGTTTTAGTCTTTCCCTCCCTTTCCCTTTTCCCCCTTTTGCATGGTGATTTTTGTTTACTTTTTGGTGTAGAATTGAAGAAAAGGGTTTGAAAATACATTTTCTGCCAGGTTTTGGTGAATATTCATGATTTTGAGGCGGAAGGATACAAGAGTTATGAGGTTGGTTACGTTGAAAGGGGGGGGGGGGGCGAAAATTGCCTGGTTAGCTGTCTCTACTTCCAGCTTGTGTATCTCAAGTGTTTCATGGTGAACCTCATACATGCTTTTGGGCCAGAGTTTGCCACATGTTGCTCCATCTGTGACAGAAAGCGTTCTACCCAACGAATATTTGGGAAAAAGCTACAGCCGGTCTAAGAGACGAGAATTAACATTGGAGTCAATGGGGAAATAATTAGTAATCTGTGGCCATTTGTGTCGGTTATCCATCGCCAGTGCAGTTACTTGGGTTTGAACAGTAGTAAAGGGAGACAACTATAATAACCCCGCCTATTCACAGGCAAGTCACCATTAATATTAATGTCAATACTGGACTCTTCGACCGGCTGTAATGTGTGTTGTTTTTTTTTATTTTCGTTGAGCTTATTGGCAACAAATGACCCCGCCCTTAACATACGTATACTGGCATACTAAAAACACGTAACCATTCACAATGTTAATTTAGCCCCTCTTCTTTAAGGAAAGGGGCAGCGAGAGAACCACATAGTTAATGATTAAATTTGATTGTAGCTGATTTCCATTCACTACTGAGCTCGTGAAGTATTTGCAACGTACAATGTCAGTTGATACTAGAGTTTACTATTGTTGGTATTTTTCACTATTGCGACAGTATTGCTATTGGGTAAACAGCTATTGCAATACTATTACTATTGGGGATTAATTATTGCGATAGTCTGATCTATTTATTAGTTTAGGTTTAAAACAAACGTCCAGATTTACATTTATTATAACATTTAATCAAACTAAACTCTACGAAACACTAGAAAGTTCTAAGTAATGTTAGATAATATAATACAGTAGACTCGCATATACCTGATGCGCATACAACGGACAATCGGTTATAACGGACACAGTTTGGTCCCGACTTTTGTGATAGAAATTACTTATTTTCAAAGTATTTTATAGCGGACACTCTATAATGGACAATCGTTTATAATAGACGATTTTCACTGGTCCCTATTAAATCAATGTAAAAGTCTATTTTTTATATATATACGGACTCTCGAATAACCAGAACAAAATGATGATATTACTGATTATATTATCGCTGACCGGAATACTTCTCCCAGAAAATAACCATCGTGATTTTTAGTGTTGTCAGGATTACAAAATTCTTGAATCAGGTAATCGCCTAACCAAAATCGGATCTGTTGGGCTGTGTAAGACATACCCGCATTTTGACTTACCCCTCCTGCTTTAATTGCTTATTTAAAATCCAGTACTGGCAATAGATTACAATTCACTAGTTCAACGTCTCCCGTACATCAGTACTTAATATTTTAACACGGATATCGACAATCATATCGACAAAAAATAACAGAAGCGACGATACAGATAAGAAAAAAACGTGTCTTCTAAAAGTGCGGCAAAATATGCTAAGGGTGAAGGCGAATGGAAGAGTCTCCTAGCTGGAATCTCGGGTACACAGTAACGTCAAATTCTGATTGTGAATTAAATAATAAGGTACATTTGTTTCTTTATATTATATAAAATGGTATATTATTAATATTACATTGGTGGTTTAGTAACTTGTAAAAAAGCATAGCCAACTTTTACTCCTTAAACTAAACCAAGCATGTTTAGCTTTTTTTACTAGGTCCGAGACTGCTAGTTTGAAGGAGAAGTTAGCCTTTTGCGTATCTTGATTCCTAGGTAGATGTAAGACTCTACAACTTCAAGTTTAAAATCACAGAAAAAGAGTTTGCCAGGAATGGCTTTGTTTAGCTAAGAGTTGTTGATAAACAACATCACTTTAGATTTATCTGTATTGAGGTTCAATTTCCAGTCATTGCAAAACTTCTCACGATGTTAAAAACTATTTTGAATTCCATTGGGGGACGTGGATAAAAGTACCAGATCATCAGCAAAAAGTAAATGGGTCACAGTAATATACTATTCAAAAAAAAGTAGGGGATATTTGATTTTGGGGGCATAATACTAAAATATGCAAATGACTACGAAAAAAGTCACTATAGAACCTAACGGAAGAAACATTTCCAATTACATGTGACGCCCAAACGCACCAATAGCTACCGCATGGAATGCAGGTGATGCTTGGGATCATCATGGGGGTCCAACCCAAGATTTGCACGACTCTGACTTTGAATGTTACAGTCATTGTGGCATTGAATTCCAGGGTGGAAACATCAGTTTAATTGTTTTAGTGACCAGAAAACAAATTTTGATATGCGTCGGCTTACCCAAAATGAAAGGTTACGTGCCCTTGGCATGCTACAGATCGGCACAACACAGGGGGTTGTGGCGCGGACGATGAATGTTTCTCAGTCTGTCATAAGCAGGCTATGGTCCAGATACCGTGATACACAATCTGTACAGGACAGACCACGCTCAGGTCGACAACTCAAGCCCAGGATCGATTTATCCGTACCTTGGCCTTGAGAAATCGTGTCATCACAGCAAATCAGATCAGCGCTCGTCTTCAAACAGACACTGGTGTGAGAGTGAGTGGCCAGACGATTCGGAATCGACTGCATAGGGTTCACCTTCGCGCCCGACGTCCTCGCGTGATCCCTTGTTTGAGAGATCATCACATTCAGGCAAGACGTCGTTGGTGTAGGGATCGTCAACACTGGGATAATCGATGCTGGAGCAATGTGATGTTTTCAGATGAGTCAAGGTTCACTGTTGATTTTTTGGACAGACGTAGGAGGGTGTGGCGTCGTCGAAACGAGCGCTTCAAAGACGTTAACGTCATCAGACATGATCGATTTGAGGGGGGGGGGGGGGTTCTGTTATGGTGTGGGGAGGCATCACTGTTGCTGGAAGAACGGCTTTACATGTTGTTGCAGGGCGTGTTACAGGCCAGTACTACCGGGACAACATCTTGGCAGTCCATGTTGTGCCGTTCGCACGACGTCATGGCCGCCGTTTCATCTTCCTGGATGACAACGCAAGATGTCACAGGGCCAGGATCGTTACAGGTTACCTCCCAACAACAGACCATCACCACATTACCTTGGCCAGCACTGAGTCCCGACCTCTCCCCCATCGAGAATGTCTGGGACATGCTTGGACAGCGGTTACGTCAACGTCAACAACGTCCTGCCAATGTCAAAGAACTTGCTGCTGCGTTGCAACAGGAATGGGACAATCTGGACCAAAATGACCTTAGACGTCTCATTAGGAGTATGCCACGTCGGATCAATGCTTGTTTGGCAAACAGAGGTGGATTTACCCGTTACTGACTTTGTTGTGATGCTGTGGTAACTTTGCTGTTTGACCCCAGGTATCATTTTACCCTTATAATGGTCAGTCTATGCCTTACTTTGTCGAACGAAAATTTGGAATAAATCGATGAATGTGAACTTCATTTAATTTTGTCATTTGTTTCTTCGTCAGTTTCATTAGGTGACTTTAATAACACTTAAAAATCAAATATCCCCTACTTTTTTGAATAGTATATTATGGAGTGTAGGGGCATAGAGATTAGATACTTTCGGATTTGATTACAGGTCATTGACATGGGCGTTAAACAGCGTTGGGCTAAGAACAGATCCTCACGTGACATTTCCGATGATGACGTAGTATAATGTATTCAACCATTCTTCATTAAGACAACGAGCTGGACAGACGTGTTCTTGTTTCATTAAAACGGTAATAGATTTTATTTTACTTAAAAATACCTTGGTGGTATATTAGGTAGCCAATAGCCTAGGTGGTTTATTGATTTTTGCTTAGGTAGCCAATTGCCTTGGTGGCATATGATATTAATTTTGGCTTAGGTAGCCAATAGCCTTGGTGGCTTGGAATACCTTGGTGGTATTCAACTTCTACAAGCCCTGATGGAAGTAGGAAAGCCTTGGTGGCGTTAAATTATTTGTGGCAAAATTAGTAATTTTCAGTGAAGAAATTTATTAAGAGAATTTGAATACACAATAGACCACTAAGCGTCTTATTTGTGTGCAAATCGTTTTCATGCTTGATTGTGGATAAGTAGGTCAGCGCACGTGTTTGTATTGAATTGCAGTTTCGCCAGCCATGATCGGGGGGTTGAAATAAGTGAGTTGTGACAATGAGGCGTGATCACTTTGTCCGATTCTGTCGCATTTGTTTTGTTTAGATGATGGGTGTAATGATTTGTATGTTTCTAGATGGGATTTTTCTTACCACTGACCCGTGGGACACTGATGCCTTTAGTGGATTTCTTATTCACGTGGGTCAGGGGGGGGGGAGGAAGTTCCGTCTCCTTGTGTGATTTGATATGGTTTAGTTCTAGCATTTTGCTATATTTTATAGAATGAAATTTATTATCACTTCAGTGAAAGTATTTACAGTATCCGCGTTCATTTGTACCAGAATGGGAGAGAAGGTGTACCTGCGATCTTACTTTGATTTCAGTCCGAACTAAGCCAGAGTGGATTACACCGAGGACAGTACTCCCTCATCGCCTGACAGCAGAACAAGTGTTACCTAACAAATTTGCTTCAGTTATTTGATTTTTCTGAATTTATTTGAGAAAGAATAAAGAAGACGTTTGTAATGTTTTGATATATTGTTTTGAGTACTGGGAATAGAGGGTGATATGCTGGCCTAATGTGTTTGAATGGGGGTCGTGAGATAGAATATTTTATCGCATTATTGCTCCCCAATACTTAAAACTTCTGGAAGCTGGAGGAACTGACATGCTGAGGATTGATGTAGATCCCCACGTGACATTTCCGATGATGACGTAGTATAATGTATTCAACCATTCTTCATTAACACGGCGAGAGCGGTAGTCAGTTGTACTGGTGGACATGAGATATGCACCCTATATCCCTCTTTTTGATAACTTTTTCCCACCCAATCCCCCCCACGGTCTTTCACTTGTGTTGATCCTCTTGCTTTCAGATTTATCGCATTATTGCTCCCAAATACTTCTGGAAGCTGGAGGAACTGACATGCTGAGGATTGGTGTAAAACCCTGTTTAACTCCCATGCAAGAATTGATAGGTACTGAAAGACCTTCACGAGTTATAACAATAAATTTGGTTTTGTCATATATTGAAGTTAATAAATTTAATATATTGTTATTTATATTATTATGTAATAACTTGAAAATAGCCCCTTTCTCCATATTGTGTCAAGTACCTAGGTTAAAGTTTTGTTTCCATTATAAAGATTTTCTTATGAAAATATAATAAAGGAGATTTGACTTGTAAAACACACAATACTACAAGTGATTTTATCTATAGATTTATTGATAACTGTGTATTTAAAATTCTTTGCATGTGTATAATCAACCTTATATATTTCTAGTACAATGTGAATAATATTGTCGATACTCTATCCTTAAATATAGTAATTATACAGTAAACACAAAATGTCAATACTAAACTACATTTCGATATATCGCCAGATATATACTGATATTTTATTTGTTCATGGCTGAGTAGTACATTGGGCTTCATCTGTAACATCCTGTTTGCTGTAACCCACAAGTCTTATAGCCAATCCCATAAAACATGATACTATAAACAGACCAGCTAAAATATAGATAAAACATTTGTTTCATTAGTGGATCCAGAATTATTGCCAAACGCGGCTGGATGGACAAAATATGAACGTTTTTTAATTGAAGTTTTATGGGATGGTAGCTCTCAGTAAATGGGCGTGGCTGTCTTACTAATAGAGATAGGTGTGGGTAAAGCTACCCTCAACCCGCCATTTATTTATCTAATACGGTAAGAAATACGGAAAGATAAAACCACAAGTTACGAATGTGCGCAGGGTGGGGTCCGGAAAAGGAAGAATTTATGAGCGCCGAATTGAGTGGGTCTTAACAAGTTTATACTAAGCCTCCTGGCATGGTTAACCTCTTGTTCCATCCTAAGATGATCTATATTCGTTGGACGTGAAACAGTGATAATCACAAATTCGATTAGAAGACTATGAGATGTGGTATTGTGCTTCAGTGTAAATAACGTTTACTAAAGCCGTCTATCTCAAGTTGGTATCTTAAATGTTTGGGAGAGGGATATGTGCGAAATGTTACCGGCTTCTTACCCGAGCAGACAAATATATAATACTGATCATCTACCAGAAACCCTGTAAAATAAACATAAATAATATGTGATTAAGCATGCTTTTTTGTAACAAGAACATTTTAAAATACCATTTCATCACCTAATTATGCTCTGTCATTTATACAATCAAACCTATACCGTTACTTATGGCTGTATGGGGAGTTAATCTGGACTTGGTAAGGGTAGCCAAGTCCTAGTTCAGCTTTAAACGTTGGTCTCATTATACTCGCCATGTTCTTTCAGGAATCGCCCTACCGAATCCTTGTTGAAAAAGGTCTTGAACCCCCATCAATTTTACTGAGCAACTTTTTACTGCTACACGGCCACGTGACAGTCCGTGTGAACTCATGCCTAATGTAAATGTACGTTTTAGTGAGAAAATAAGACCTTGCTTACCTCGCCAAGTTAATGTGTGCGACACAGCATGCTGTTAAAAATACAAGCGGCTTGACACAAGCCATTGAAATCTAAATATAAGGTAACGCACACGTGTACGTTACTAGGCTGGGCTCGATAAATGAAACGACATTTGGGTAAGCAAGGTCTTATTTTCGCACTAAAAAGAAGTGTTTTCGTATACATACGTATGACAGGTGGTCCAGCCAGGTAACCAGAGCCAACGGCCAAAGCGTTAATACCATAGGCTGTTGATAATTTGTTTAGGCCTGCTATGTCCACCATTATCACGTGCTGTAGGGTGAAACACCCACCAGTGTATAATCCAAATAAGGCCGCATAGATTATCTGGCTAAGCAATGACGTCATTTGATTCAAAAATAAAGTTATTACACCCAATATCCCGAATGTTGTTCCATACAAAACGGCAGCGTCCGCTGCTACCGTTAGGAGTCCCAAGAAAAGTCTGGAAAACGTACTACCTATTCCGATAAACAGTAGCATAATGGTGTCTTGAGAAGAGGAATTCGATGTATTTATATATTCTGGGAGAAAAAGATAGATTGTCGACAAAGCAGCGCCAGCAGTTAAAGAACTGATAAGTAAAATCACAAAAGGTGGACATCGGAGTAAACTCAAGTTAGCCATTGTTTTGGTATTTAAAGCAGCCTCCTTTCCTTCCTCTTGACCTACATTAGATTTAATCGCAGGTCTTTTGTAATGTCTACAATATCGTGTTGGTCCATTTTCATATTTAGTTGGCCTCATTAAAGCTCCACACACAGCAGCATGGAAGCCAATAGCACCGAGTATAAGAAAAGTACCTTGTAATGTGTATTTGTCTATAAGAAACTGGGTCACCACCGGAAATACAAACAATGATATGGAGGAGCCACATGTTATTATGCCAGCAGCCATTCCCGTCTTATGTTTGAAATAAAACCCAACAACCACCATAGATCCAGTATACGCCATGGCTTGTCCACAACCTGAAACATAGATGCATCTAACGATTTGAATTGACGCTAACTGATCAGCAGTAAATATTCGCTTGGAATCGATTATCAGTCGATATTACTTAAATTCTATGGATAAACAATTATTTTAGCTCAAAGGGAGCTACGTCTTTACCGTGATTCTTTTGTCGTTTTCGAGCAAAATACTGATACAGACAAAAGGAACAACATATATACATAAATTTTCTATCTAAAACCAAAAATTTTTTTTCTCCAAATCTATACACTTTTTCTAAAACAAATCGTTTGATTTTCATTTGTATAATACAAGAAATTGACCAGTCTTCGTCCGAAGTCTGAATCTTCAATGAATATGTATTCCACAATCTGGTGTACTGTTATAAGTGCCTAACGCCAATTATTTCCTACAACAAATCCATACGATTAAAACTGAGTTGCTTACCTGCAATCAAACCAAAAGTTAAAAATAAAAGTCTGAAGTCGGTAACCATACTGCTGATAACAAACCCCACTAAACTGATCAACCCACTTAACATGACACATGTTCGAACATTAAAGACGTTGATAACAATACTTCCAATAAATGCTGAAAATACCACATAAGAACAATACACGTACATGTATATATGTTTGATATATATCACAGAAGCCGCACTTATTAAAGAAAATCGTTGTTAATCTATCTTTTAAGAGTCCACGTAAAACAGTCCTACATTTCAATGACTGGATATAGTAATATAATCGCCAGCCAAACGCTTTAGCTGGAAATTTTGCGTTGTTTATTTTATAATGTTGTCAGCTATAGATAATCCTGGTGGACATGGGCCTTTATATAAATGTTGCGTCGTCATAAGTTGAGGAAGAACATCTTTAATAAAACATACCTGACAACATAAACATAGAAGAGAAAAGAGAACCCAGCCAGGATATTGTTATAATATCTTCGTCAGGATAACGATCTACTACAGCTATATGGATGACACCAACAGAATATGGTAGAGAACCATTCAGTAAGATGTTCATAAATGCTGCCACTAAAATTACCCACGCCCATGGTTCAATATCATTTGATCTAAAAACAGCAATTAATACAATATGATTCCTAACACAATGGAAAAATAAAATTATGGTGGCTGATACTGGTCATATTAACTAACTAACGCAACAAGACGACATCACATTTTATTAAGTCGGTTATTTTAGTCCGTCAAGATGTTGACTTCACAAAAATACAGCTGTACTCACATTCTCGACACAAGTCTTGCTATCGCTATCCAGCAAAGAACGGCAAGGGAGGAAGACAACTTTGTTGGGGTGATTGTTGTACTCTTTACATAGTAACAGATTAGATAAATATAAGTAAGACTCGTACCATAGAGTTAAAATAGGTTGCCAGGCAACGAAACATACGCCCACACAGCAGCCAAATCGTCCGGGCAGTCAACAAGAGTTGTCGCATATTAAGGAATTATCAGAAAATCATTAGAATGTGTTTGGTTTTTATAATCAAACGTTTTTTTTAAATCAGATAATTGTGACCTCCAGAGGGATCACAAGCTAAACAGGGTGATTTTTCGTACAATCAGGGGACATAATTCAGGAAGTAATGACCCGATGGGCGCAAATATCGAAAGGAACCAAGATCTTTGGGTTATAAACATACATGTCAAGTTTCATCATAATCGGTTCAAAATTGTGACCTCTACACTGTTCACAAGCTAAAAAACGTGATTTTTCGTACAATCAGGGGCCATAACTAATGAAGTTACAGTCCGATACATGCCAATATCGAAAGGAACCGAGATCTTAGGGCGATAAACCTATATTTTAAGTTTCATTGAAATCGGATAAAAATTGTGACCTGTAGACTGTTCACAAACAATTGTGGACGGACGGACGTACGAACAGGGGCGACGACAATATACGTCACTAATATAAACAAGAAATATCGGCAGAACGACGGGCACGTGAACAAAACCACATTTCAAAATGGACACACAGATAATAAAACGAAACTGCCTGATTTTCATCTTCACCGATCGAAATACTTACAAGATCTTTGACAGCTGCAGAAAAACTATGGATACCCAAGATGTTTACGCAGGTAATAATAGAACGAATTTGGTATGATGGGTCTCAATGCTAAGTATAAGCATACTTCTTTTGAAAAACCCTCAGGAAATATGAACGGATCTGTTCATTTGTCCTTTATTATTACCTTCAAGGTGTTGGCTTGTCCTCATTACACTGGATTCCCCAGTGGTATAAAATCCTTACTGTAACTTCATCTCGATGTTTCTCAAAATCGTTCACCAAAACAATGACGTCTATTTTAACAACTATAAAAGAAGGCTTTGAAAAAAACTGCGGTGCGCAGCAGTATCAATCGAATGTGGATATTAAAGGATTCTTAAGAACTACTGGTAAATATAATAAATTAGTCTCTTTAATGTATGTCATCTATAAATATACTTTACACTACTATTGCATATATGAATTAAAATCGAGTTTTTAAAGGTATTAAATGTATGTAATAGGTTTAAATGACCAACGGGTACAGCGGTCGCGAATTGATGCATAAGGGGCTTGATTTTTTTTTCTTTTGTCTTTAAAAAACACTCTGCCAGGACCTATTAAATTCAACGAACCTTCTATTATAATTTTTGGGTAGCATAAAACAAAATCAATTTGGAACCTATAAAGTTCTTTAGCTTTTATTGTCATTGGTGTTTAAATTCAAAAACCTTTAGCATTATTTCGTATTTTTATATCCCAACCCGCCCACACTACATAGGTAATAATGACCAGTTAATACTCACTCGTCTGTGTCAATCACAACATCATGACACGCGTTTCTTAAGAAGTCATTTCCAACTCCGACAACAGTTTCTGTACGTATTAAACCATGCGCATCTTTTCCCTCGTTTCTAACCGTGCTTTCCCTGCTGTCAACGGTTGTATCAGCAACATAAGCAAGATTATCGTGCTGGTCAGAGGTAGTATTGGTGGATGCTTTAAATCGTTTATTTCTTACAGTCTTCTGGCTTCATAAAAAAAATGCATACTTCAAAATTGAAGTAATCCTTATAGCATTTAAATACATGTATCAAGACCCGCTTTGTCATTGATATAACTGAAAACTTAATGCGGGATGCCAGTCGTTTTTTCATGCCCTCATTATTTTTTAAAAATATTGGATGTGACGCAAAATGATAATTGGTTTATTTAGGAATTTAGGCTGTTTCAGAATTCAAGTAAAAATTGTAACAAATAATTAAAGTAGTCGATTAATATTCATATCACACTCTTCTGCATCTTACCGCTGTTGTGAAAACAAAATAGTATATCAGTTTATGAAATTGTTTTAAAGATATACCATTTGGAAACCCTAATATGGGATGGTTCGGTCATCAAAGGCGGGTAAGGTAATTTGATGGAATATTAAAGGCCTAATACCACTCTTGTTGTAACTGAATAATATGTCCCAATCTTTATTCTGGTCAACAAATTGTACTATTTTACAAAATTCCAATTAATTGATGACACAAATTTCATCATAACACACCTAATCTAAAATAAATGGAAAATTCCAACTATATGATTTGAAAAACTTAACTTAAACATTTCCAAATATGACTTGGATTCTAAAATATTTTCGAACCCTTGAACAAGTAAAGTAGGACGTAATGGATAATTTACACAACAGGTAGGACACTAAAACATCCAGTTCTTAGAATAAGGCTATTATTTATTTTCTGGAGCTGCAAAGCCAGTAAGAGTGTTATTGCATGTCCCTTTAAGACGCTTTTATTCCGGTTGATTAGTATTCGAATCTAGCTAGAATATTTGACTTAACGTGCCTGTGGCTTCGTCTTAGGGCTTATCTTCGATTATAGGGCATATAGTTTCAAATTTAAAATCCGAATTCGCCTCCACCTCCCTCTCCAGTCAACATCATTACCCCTTTTCTATAATGATACTTACAATGTGTCTTTTTTGTAGTTAATAAGCAAATTATGAATTTTCCGATGAGAGCTTATCGATTCCTCAGAATAACTACAAATTTCTTGTTGGGATGGGTCTGTTCTATCACCGTAACAAATAACCCCCTCCTGATCGGACTGATTTTCAGACTCAGGATTATCGTGTCCATCTTTTAGAAGTTTTGAATTTCTGATTTCACAACTGGCAATGCAACAAATTTCACACCTTGTATTATTATAGGAATCTATCCTTCCATTTTCACATTTTAAGTTCTCAACCATAACGATATCAGTATCGGTGTTCTTCATGGCGATTGGGTGTAAATGTATCCTTGTGCAGTCTTTTAATTGTGTAGGATGATATATATAACTGATTTAAAAAATAATGCCCTTTTCGTAATCATGCAGGATTTGTTCTGTGCTTTGTACTGTGCTGAGCTGGAATTCACTTGCATTCAACAATATTCAGTATCTAGCCTTCGTCAAATTGGATATATAGGTGCTGACGAACTCTATTTATGCGAAATTAAAAACCATTATCCAGTAAGATTGTTTCTGATGCAATAGTTAATTATTACATATTTAATTCTTAGCCACAAATAACTTATATTATTCCGTGCCTTATCTTAACTAGGAATTGTAATATTAACCTGCTGGTAATAGTACATAAGTGCTGATGGGAATGTAAGGCACATGTATAGCAAAGCTTACAATAACAGACCTACATGCCAAGAATAAGATAGTCCGAAACCTTGATTTGTGCTACTTTGATAGTGATCAGACGGGAATAGTGCCCTATCGTCATCTGTCATTATTTTATCAAATGAAATAATATAGTAAACAAAATGTGTTTAACTTGAAAATAAAACTAAAATTAAATTAGAGTTGTCCTCGAAACAACCTTGGTAAGGTTTCCAGAATAAACACCAAACGACTTAATTAATGTTTTAGCATCAACATTTTACCTGATTTAAAAATGTTACTTTAAAAATAAAATCTATTAATTTTATGACGTCACTTTAATTTGTTTTAGGTCAAATATCAAAAGTCAAATTTCAGTGATAGATTGCTAATAGTAGAAGGACTCCAAAAATATATGAACATATATGAAAATCGGATAAACATTAAAGGACGGGACAGATTTTAAAGACTGATATACCTTTTCAAAATGGTGGCAAAGATTCTTTCGATATTAGCGCAGATCAGACCTTAACTCCCTGGATTATGGCCCTGATTGTACGAAAAAATCACATTTCTAGAATGTGGATTCTCCAGGGGTCACAATTTTTATCCGAATTTAAAAAACGTTAAAATTTGTCACAGTTACAGCCTTGCATCGGTTTAGTTGCAATTGCGTGAAAATCGAAAAAAATGACCGAGAAGTATGTAATACGAAGATTGTAGACTCTAGAGGTCATAATATTGATCAGATTGTGATGAAACTTGAAACATATTTTTATATCCCAAAAAGAACTCTGTACTTTTCGATAAACTGTCTATTTCATACGATAACTTCTTGGAATGATTATAAGAAATAATCATGTTTTTTAGCTTGTTGTATATGCATTTGTTGCAAAATGCGGGCGTATTCTGCCTGGCAGCCGGTGGTTCATTTAAGATTCGTAGTGGTTTTTTTTTTGTGTTCAAGTCAATTTGATTTCCGTTTAACCCTTGTGCGGGCAGGTCGCACGAAAAAGGGTACTTTAAGACCCCAGACATAAATTGGTTTTTGGATGCATAATTTTATTCAAAATACAGCTTCATATAAAGACTGAATAATAATCAACCAGAGGTATTAACAGTGACCATACAAGTCTACAAATAACTTTATCATTTCCATGTAGAATCGTTTTTGATGAGTTTGGTAGGGTAGTAGGTACCTAGATTTTCTGCCAGGTCTAGATTACTTGAATGCCCAACACAATATCACCAGTAAGAAGGGTTCCAAATACAAAGCTAGCACCGAACGCTAATTAGACACCTGTAACCAGCAAGATGTTGAAAGGGGAGTGGGGTCCATAAGACCCCCTGTGTTCTATAATGTAATACTCATAGTTTCTTGTCAAATGATGAATGTTTGCACTGTCTCACTTCTTTTCTATTTGCAGCATTCTACTCGACATTAAGTAACTGACCTTGTATAAAATTCTCGCTTGAAAATTATGAACCAGTTCCTCAAAAACGTTAAGGATATGGTCGTGGGGTCTCGATGGGGGGGGGGGGAATAGCCACCTGAGCTGTGAAGTTATGAGACCATGTTTTTCTAGACCAGTTTTTGGGTGGTGATCAGGGGTTTAAGGAGGCGCTTTTTCGAGATATAGGGGGTCTAATGCCTAGAACGTGCTTGTGTCGGGGTGGGGAGAATGTAATATATTAATAAAACTTAGGACTGCCCATCTTTAAACACGTGGTTATGATACCCTGGACAACTGTTTTGATTTGTGGGGGTAGCAAGTGATGATCATGATATATATACTATTCAAAAAAATAGGGGATATTTGATTTTGGGGGCATAATACTAAAATATGCAAATGACTACGAAAAAAGTCACTATAGAACCTAACAGAAGAAACATTTTCAGTTACATGCGCCCCCAAACGCACCAATAGCTAGCGCATGGAATGCAGGTGATGCTTGGGATCATCATGGCGGTCCAACGCACGACTCTGACTTTGAATGTTACAGTCATTGTGGCATTGAATTCCAGGGTGGAAACATCAGTTTAATTGTTTTAGTGACCAGAAAACAAATTTTGATATGCGTCGGCTTACCCAAAATGAAATATTACGTGCCCTTGGTATGCTACAGATCGGTACAACACAGGCGGTTGTGGCGCGGACGATGAATGTTTCTCAGTCTGTCATAAGCAGGCTATGGTCCAGATACCGTGATACACAATCTGTACAGGACAGACCACGCTCAGGTCGACAACTCAACCCCAGGAACGATTTATCCGTACCTTGGCCTTGAGAAATCGTGTCATCACAGCAAATCGGATCAGAGCTCGTCTTCAAACAGACACTGGTGTGAGAGTGAGTGGCCAGACGATTCGGAATCGACTGCATAGGGGTCACCTTCGCGCCCGACGTCCTCGCGTGATCCCTTGTTTGGGAGATCATCACATTCAGTCAAGACGTCGTTGGTGTACGGATCGTCAACACTGGGATAATCGACGCTGGAGCAATGTGGTGTTTTCAGATGAGTCAAGGTTCGCTGTTGATTTTTCGGACAGACGTAGGAAGGTGTGGCGTCGTCGAAACGAGCGCTTCCAAGATGTTAACGTCATCAGACATGATCGATTTGGGGGTGGTTCTGTTATGGTGTGGGGAGGCATCACTGTTGCTGGAAGAACGGCTTTACATGTTGTTGCAGGGCGTGTTACAGGTCAGTACTACCGGGACAACATCTAGGCAGTCCATGTTGTGCCGTTCGCACGACGTCATGGCCGCCGTTTCATCTTAAAGGATGACAACGCAAGATGTCACAGGGCCAGGATCGTTACAGGTTACCCCCAACAACAGAACATCTCCACATTACCTTGGCCAGCACTGAGTCCCGACCTCTCCCCCATCGAGCATGTCTGGGACATGCTTGGACAGAGGTTACGTCAACGTCAACAACGTCCTGCCAATGACCAAGTACTTGCAGCTGCGTTGCAACAGGAATGGGACAATCTGGACCAAAATGACCTTAGACGTCCCATTGGGAGTATGCCACGTCGGATCAATGCTTGTTTGGCAAACAGAGGAGGATTTACCCGTTACTGACTTTGTTGTGATGCTGTGGTAACTTTGCTGTTTGACCCCAGGTATCATTTTACCCTTATAATGGCCAGTCTGTGTCTTACTTAGTCTAACGATCATTTGGAATAAATCGATGAATGTGAACTTCATTTCATTTTGTCATTTGTTTCTTCGTCAGTTTCATTAGGTGACTTTAATAACACTTAAAAATCAAATATCCCCTACTTTCTTTGAATAGTATAGTAATAGAACATAGGTTTAGAGGACTGCCCATCTCGAAATAAGTGTTTGTGATATCCTGGTTTGATTTGTGGGATGGGATAGCGGGTGTAGAAGGGGGAAGGGGTAAATTAGCGGGTAATGAGTTCACGTTGATTTAAATGATGATTTTCTTAGAGATTGATAAAAACATTACTTTTTAATTCCACTGCACATCTCTAAGATTACCATTGTATGGGGGACGAGGTGGGATAAATGTATTTTTGGGGACAGAAACCACTTGGTTCGAAATTGACCTGGAAAGTGTTTTCTCGTGTTTTTTGTTCAGCACAAATATTGTCATTTAAAATATTAAATTATAATGGTACTTTCGAGAGATCTGGAATTTCAACACAAAGCAACAACTGTTCTGATATTATCATCTTGGTGGCTGATCAACAGCTCGCATGTATTCTTTGGATATGCTTGAGATACCCATTCACATTGTAAATCTTCATCCCAGCCTTTTATAGCAGGATCATCTTGTTCAACTATTGGTTTTGCAGCCTGTCTCCATGGTGTTGCAACGCAAAAATAATTATTGCGTTTAATATGCTGCAAAAGATTAAAATTCCTCCAGAAGATCTACAGATATAAGTCAGTTTTCGCCGTAAAAGGAACAAACATGTTTTTTCTAAACCAGCAATTACGTCACCCCAGCTCTTTAAAAATTGTTAGAAAGTTGTAATTATCTCGAAAAAGAAAGACAGATAGTCATTACCACTGAAAGCATGTACCATAGGCCGACATATTCTCAATACTATCTTGATCGAATCAAAAAAATATCAAGATTAGTATTGAAAGTGTCGAGAATATTATAACCGTGCTGGTTATAGTAGTTTTATGTTAGAATTTAAATCTAGAATATTTCAGATAATACTTTGATTTAAAAATGGAAAGTCATCAAATTGAATTCTGTATACTTGTAAACTCTAAGAACAATAATTATTGCGTGTGTGTGCTATTGAAAGTTGACTATAGCGGAGGGTAAAATGTTACATAATTCTAATGACATGTTAATTTATTATAATCCCTTATTGTTTATAAAACTGTTAGAGATAGAAAGTAACTGACAATACGGCCTGTCTGGTGAACTTGCCAATCGTTTGATTAATCTTTTAATTGTTTTATTTACCATTGTTTTATTTCTTATATTGTACATTATTACATCAATGCTTATTTATGTCAACACTTGGTCTAGCCAAGTGATTAGAAGTAATTCCATATAAATATATGTGCTTGTACTTGATATCACTTATGTGGAAGCAGACGTTAAACACCAAGTAGTAGTAGGGGCAGTCATTTAGGTCTATCCGACTTAGTAGCATAAGGTACTAGTCGGTTATCCGCGGTCCTATAAGTGTATGTAGATAATTCTTATTATAAGTTTCCAGTATTAAAGATTTGAAGAACCATTCCACACTCTTGTAATATCTAACGGACGTCACGGTCACAATATCCTAGAACTGGCATCCAACCACGAGGACACCAAAATATCTTACCTACTCCTCTCTGCATTTCAAATTAATGGAGGTGCTGAAAAATAGTGTATTTTGCATTCTTGCTCGGGCGAAATAGACACCCACTCATTCTCTCGCAAACGATGATCCAAATATACAAATTTTGATAGATAATGATACGGTTAAAGGACAAAAAATATCGCAAAATGCGACTTACAGTAGATGTCCTTAGAAAAAAAAGATTTCCTGGGTGAAAAAATAACAGACCTTTCTTTATTACCACCTTGCCGTATACGTGGTAGTTTGCTGCATGGCTGGAATGAAGATTTCCTGGATGAAAAAATAAAAGACCTTTCTGTATTACTACTTTGCCGTATACGTGGTCTTTTGCCGCATGGCTGGAATGACGATTTACTATGTGAATTGGTTTCTGAAGCAAATCCAAAGGATATGCGAGCTTTTGCTATTAGTCAGCAACCAAGTAAATATTTACCTCAATCATATGAACTTTTGATTTTAAAATCTTCTGATGCGCACTATAAATAAACTAATAACTAAATATATCTCTGAAAAGAACCATTTAATTTAATGTTTTGAACGAAACGCTAACGAGATGATACTACTTTTAGCTCAATTGATCGCCTACACCAAGTATACTATTCAAAAAAAGTAGGGGATATTTGATTTTGGGGGCATAATACTAAAATATGCAAATGACTACGAAAAAGGTCACTATAGAACCTAACAGAAGAAACATTTCCAGTTACACGTGACGCCCAAACGCACCAATAGCTACCGCATGGAATGCAGGTGATGCTTGGGATCATCATGGGGGTCCAACCCAAGATTTGTACGACTCTGACTTTGAATGTTACAGTCATTGTGGCATTGAATTCCAGGGTGGAAACATCAGTTTAATTGTGTTAGTGACCAGAAAACAAATTTTGATATGCGTCGGCTTACCCAAAATGAAAGGTTACGTGCCCTTGGCATGCTACAGATCGGCATTACACAGGCGGTTGTGGCGCGGACGATGAATGTTTCTCAATCTGTCATAAGCAGGCTATGGTCCAGATACCGTGATACACAATCTGTACGGGACAGACCACGCTCAGGTCGACCAAGGGCGACAACTCAAGCCCAGGATCGATTTATCCGTACCTTGGCCTTGAGAAATCGTGTCATCACAGCAAATCAGATCAGCGCTCGTCTTCAAACAGACACTGGTGTGAGAGTGAGTGGCCAGACGATTCGGAATCGACTGCATAGGGGTCACCTTCGCACCCGACGTCCTCGCGTGATCCCTTGTTTGGGAGATCATCACATTCAGGCAAGACGTCGTTGGTGTAGGGATCGTCAACACTGGGATAATCGACGCTGGAGCAATGTGATCTTTTCAGATGAGTCAAGGTTCACTGTTGATTTTTTGGACAGACGTAGGAGGGTGTGGCGTCGTCGAAACGAGCGCTTCCAAGACGTTAACTTCATCAGACATGATCGATTTGGGGTGGTTCTGTTATGGTGTGGGGAAGCATCACTGCCAATGTCCAAGAACTTGCTGCTGCGTTGCAACAAGAATGGGACAATCTGGACCAAAATGACCTTAAACGTCTCATTAGGAGTATGCCACGTCGGATCAATGCTTGTTTGGCAAACAGAGGAGAATTTACCCGTTACTGACTTTGTTGTGATGCTGTGGTAACTTTGCTGTTTGACCCCGGGTATCATTTTACCCTTATAATGGTCAGTATGTGCCTTACTTAGTCTAACGATCATTTAGAATAAATCGATGAATGCGAACTTCATTTCATTTTGTCATTTGTGTCTTCGTCAGTTTCATTAGGTGACTTTAATAACACTTAAAAATCAAATATCCCCTACTTTTTTTTGAATAGTATATTATGGAGTGTAGGGGCATAGAGATTAGATACTTTCGGATATGATTACAGGTCAGTTTCATTAGGTGACTTTAATAACACTTAAAAATCAAAAATCCCTTACTTTTTTTTGAATAGTATATATATCGTAATCCTAAAATTTTTTTCCGTTGGATGCCCTTTTACAGCGTCAACGGAACGGATCACTACAGTGAGCAGCTCTATCCCAGACGAGTCACACGTTTCAACGCACTTGACAGTGAATAGCCCCGTATCAGAGCTTGTAATTTGCTGCAAGTTGGTTGTTTAACTATCTCTGCCATCATGCCTATGACCTCATTTTGAAATTGAAGCTATGTATTTTGTGTTTTCGGGAATAGTTTTGCTGATTTCGGCGAATTTCTGATCTATATCAGTCGCATATTCTAACATTCGCTTATTTCCTTTTCAGCTCCCCTAAATGCTAGCTCATTAATAATCAGAAATTTCATTATCTCAAATTGCTTAGTGAGATAATAACGGTTGCGTTCAGTTTGATCGGTACATAAGAATTCAAGTGCACATCCCTTTTTCTCGTATTTCTTACGTCCGGTCCAAATAGCCATAGCATGCATGTGGGATTTCGATCCAATATGTTTTGCAAAATCTTTACCCGTGTCAGTGCGTAAAACATGATCCCTTTCATTACTAGAAATAACACGGAAAACAGAAACACGCGTCTTTTTGGACCGAGTACTCGAGCCAAGAACGGTCGGTGTACCACTTACTTTGAAATGAACAAATCTGTTTCCCAAACTTAGTTTTCGGTGAGTTCACTACACAGGGCTGGGCTGGCACATCACCACCAAGATCAGATCGACAAGCCGCTTTCGTCTTGGACTGGACACCAGACGGCAAATCGTTAGAATGGGGTGCTCCTGATCCTGGTGCCGACGTGGCAGACAATGTAATCACGTCATCCATCGCTTTGTCGTTGGAATGGGGTGCTGCTGATCCTGGTGCCGATGTGACAGACGATGTAATCACGTCATCCATCGCCTTGTCATTGTCGCTATCGAATTCTCAATCTCAAAACGTTCAAAAATCTTCTACCAGTTCTTCCAGTGCAAATGGCAACACTGAACACGGGTCAGATGTTCGGTCGGTAGACGAGAGGAGCTGCAAGTAAGTGAGGGTGATGAGCGAGGACACATGTACAGTAACAGTAGACCAACACGACTCATAGTAGTTATGTACAACGCGCGCATGCTATTAAGGCAAGAGGACCAGAAGGTAATCATTCTAGTCCCGTAGGGCAACGCAAGACGAGAGGAGCTGCGAGTAAGTGAGTGCAATGAGCGAGTACACATGTTCAGTGACAGTTGACCAACACTCCTCACAGTAGTTATGCACAACGCACGTATGGTATCAAGACAAGAGGGTCGGGAGGTGATGATGACAGGCAGGCCTCAATGGACCATGCTACTAGCCTACGGGTCGCCTACCAATTTAAAAACTCTTAAAATGTCATTATTGTTGGCGGGGGGGGGGGATTATTTCATTTTTTTAAGGTTTTTTTCTTGGGGGGGGGGGGGGGCTAGCCACCCCGTAGCTACGGACCCGATAGGTACCTTATGTTAGACACAATAGGCACTTACATTTTAGGCGCCCGTAAGCACCCTACATCGGATATACGCATATGCATACATTTGAACCGGCGCCGATAGGACAACGCGAGACGAAAGGAACTGCGAGTAAATGAGTGTGGTGAGCGAGTACACGTGTTTAGTGACAGGAGACCAACACACCCCACAGCAGTTATGTACAACCAACGTATGGTATCAAGACAAGGGGAACAAGAGGTGATGATGACAAGACAGGCCGTGGTGGACCATGCTACAAGCCTACGGATCGCCTACCAATTTGAACAATCCTAAGAAATCATTATTGTGGATGAAATGTATGGGGGGATTAATTCGAGTGGGGGGGGGGGGGCACACACCCAGTTTGTTATCTATCGAAATACAATTTAATTTCCGATATACAATTTAATTGTTTTATTGCGGGCGGAATCTTTCAGTCCCCACTTTGGAGGAATGCAAAATTGCATTTTATGCACTACGGTTTTCAATCTAAATTAGTTCGCTACATGCCTATTTTTCATAATAATATGCTTTTAATTTCATGTTGTATTTTATTCAATGTCAACTTTTCACTTTCAGCATTATGTTTGTTGTATGGAAATCGTCTTATCTAGCTGTGAATGTTAAATAAATGCATACCAAATAATTACCAAATAAATCTCAACATGTTTATTTGCTGTACGGGTCATGAATTATAATTTTGATGAATGACTATCCCAAGGCTAAGGTCACGTGTTAGGTGTGTATATACTTAGCAAGTATTTTAACAATTACGCTGGGTACTTAATGCGTTTCAAGTAATGTTGGTAATATTTAATGAATTTTGAAACAATTTATTCGATCTGTTAACCAAAAAGGTATACCTGTAACTAAACCAACACATAAGGTGAGTTGCATGATTTTGTTTCAAACTTCAAACCGGCGTATTTAATGACAATTAAACACAATGATCCAAATGGTGAAATGAAATGGGTGTTTACACCCTACTGTTATACTTCTACTAAGGTTGTTAGATCCTTTTTACTTTTAGTTTTTGGTGAACATGTTCAAATTGTTCGCCCCATTGCTTGGGACAAACAATACCAAATCAAAAATCAAATAAAATAGTTAATCAATTATCAGTCATGATACCCATGCAGTTATTTGTCAACACCCCTAAAATACCAAAAGCATTGACATTTGGTTTAATATTATTGGGGGTTGGGTGGCCGCATTGTTAACAAAATCTTTATCTTTATTTCAGACGAACGCTTCAAAGATTGAAGAATGTATAAGGCTCATTTAGAAAGAACTATCTTTCCTGTTATTGTGGCAATAACAGGTGTCGCTCTAATTCTTCAGCTGCTTGGAGTTTTTCTGCCATACTGGTATAAAATACGGGATAATGATTATGGTTTATGGATGTCTAGAACGTGTAACCCAGATTGCAACTATGTTTGGTATTCCGACTCAGGTAGTTTAAAATGAACAGTTTATTTTGTTTGTTTTTATGGCTCTGATTTTATACGATTTATTTAACATTATATTCATAATGGCTGCCGTTTAGAGAGTTGACGTCGGCTGTGAACTTATATAGACAAATCAGTGGGCGATGTATTTTAAAACTACAAAGTCGTAAATTCGGACGGGATGATAAACCGATGTTGTCACGTAAAACAACTCCTCTGAGATCATAAAAATAGACGTAAAACAGCTGTTCTAGCACAATTGTCTTATCTCGTATTGAACACGTAACTATCGAATTAAAATGGCACCTCGACACTGGTACACCATTCGCAATAAATTTATGGTTCATAAAGCTCATAATTTGAACTTTAAACTACATTTTTTTCCCCTTCAGCTTCTGATATTCGTGGAGTTTTGGAAAGCGATACTCTGATGATTAACTGCGGATTTCAGACTACAGTCTTAATTTTGGGTTTAATTGGCATAATTGCTAGTTTAATTCAGTTGGCAAAGAGATCCAGCACTCCATTAATTAAAGGTTATATGCACACTGTCTTCTTTACATCGACTTTATTAGCAGGCAAGTTTATATTTATGTACACATAATGATATATGCTTAGAGTGCGGTATTGCGTGGGCATTAGTTGAGAAATATTCAGCTACGATGGAGATGGGATGTGGGGAATTATCTTGGTACAGCGGCGGTATCGTTGGGACACCGGATACACGATATCTAGATCTATTTGGTATTGGTAAGGCCAAATTTATTTTCGTTAATATCGCCGAGGTTGAGTAAATAAGGTAAGGGCCCGTGATTCTTGGCGAGATTGTAGGTTAGGGTTAGGCTAATCGTTTGGGCTACGTTGAGAGTTAGGGTTGTGATCAGCCCTGGTCCTGTTTACATCGCGAGACCTGTAACCAAACTTAAAGTTGGCCTTATCAAATAGATCTAAACGGATTGACATTCACAACGTGCCAGCTTCTTATAATCCCCGCGTCAATTAGTCTCATGGATACCGCTTGTGTGACTGATTAGGAAAGTGTTTCTTGTCGTTCGAATGAGATGATAAACTTAAGTCTGGAATACAAAATAAAAGTGTACACCAATTATTATCCATTTGTGTAGTTGGAATTCTTAGACTTTTATGAAATGGCGCTGTTTGGGCGAAAATCGTTCAGCATTGCGCACATAGTCTGAAAAGACAATTACAAGTATCTTGGTCTCCAAATGAGACGAACAAAAATAGAGAAGAGGTTAAACACCATTTCTTTAAATTATAATTTATCGTTTCAGGATTCATAGCGGAAACGGGGATACTTCTCTTTGTATCAGATGCTGACGCTTTTTCACTGAAAGGTTTTTGTCATATATTTCCTGCTATAGCCGGTTTTCTGTGGTTGTCAGCAGCAGTGATATCATGTGTTTTATGTCGGTATCAGGCTTACGACGACGAGGATACAATTGTTCATCCCGTTAGTAGTAGTTCAACGCGATTTTAATGTCCTCCGCTGATTAACTGCGTGTCTTTATTAATATTAAATAATGTACGAAATATGCGAGTTTTTTTTTTACACCTCCGATACAAACTGTTACTGCAAACATAATTTCCGATTTATAGGTAATTCGAATGAGACAAGATATGAAATTCAAGATCTAACGCTATTTAAATTCTTTGTTCCAAGTGAGAATCGACAAAAACATTGTGAACGTGTTTGTTGGCTACCCATATTTTTTTCGCTATCTGATGATATCAGATTAAACGTTTAAATCACTTCTTATTCCTTATTTATTTTATGGCTCGAGCTGACCTGCGCTATATAAAAGGTATTTGATATATATTGTTTTATACTGTTTGCCATTAAAACTCTTCTTGTAATGTTTTTGTTGTTTGTAAAAACCTACAATATCGCCTTATCTGCTGCTGTTTCCCAAGAAAACATAGGATCATTAAGATTCTTCGTTTGAATAATAAACCACAAAATAATATTCGAATACGTGAAGTAGGTAGCCTAATATCATGAATACAATAATAGCGTTCTTCATTTGAAAAGAAACAACAAATATTCAAACACATTTAGGCAATAACCAAGTCACGTATACAATAAATTTGACATATGGTTGGTGCACATTGTTGGGTTTAATATCATTTTACAATTACACAAGCTATGACTTAAAAATACGTCTT
Organism: Patella caerulea; assembly: GCA_036850965.1. Lineage (NCBI taxonomy): Eukaryota > Metazoa > Mollusca > Gastropoda > Patellidae > Patella > Patella caerulea. Next base: position 37,044,363 of record JAZGQO010000001.1, on the reverse strand, counting down.
TTTATTATGACATGACACGTTTGTGGCATACCGAACTATACTTATTATCTCTCCTACAGAATATAGCTCTCTATACAATGTTATTTTTGTATTGGCAATATTGATATGTAAAACTATTGTACCATGTAAATCCGCATAAGTTTGCCGGGGACATCTCACTGTGCCACCCGCTATTGTTCTCATGAGGGGATTAATCAAGCAAGGGGATTATCGAATACAGTGGTGTTAAAAGTATAGTCTCCTTTTTAAAAACTACTAAGTTTAAACTAATTAACAACTTTATTCACAATAAATTACATAACAGTAACAACAACAAACTAGACCTGCATGCAGGAATGACGGGTTTCACTGGTGCCACGTTAACTTAAAACTTATGTCACTTTCGCTCCCATGTTGCCCTTGAACCAATGACACCGATAAACAGATTTCCACATAAACATTGCACACATCCAATAAAAGGGAAACAGAATCAACAAAAATCCAGCAATATCAATTCATTTTATACATTTGTAACATGTAATTGATCCTGATAAAATTACAGTACTTCCGGTGATAATGAAAATGTTCAATTAGTTTCATGAAATCAGAAATGGCATAAGCTATTATACAGTGAAAATTTTATGTAAATCGAAAAATAACTGCCACTTTTATTGACCAAAATACTTGAAAAGTGACTTGTAGAAAATCGGCTATTTCTCTGCAACCGTACAAGTTAGATACCGTTTTGTGGTATCTGTATGATCGTTTGGGTTCATTCTATTTGTTGATTGGCATCAAATATCATAATTTGAAAAAGATTTCAAAACAGACTCATTTGAATAAAATATCTGTTTTGAAGGCTTAAAATACAGTTTTTGCCGAAATGACATTACTTCCGGTGTTACTAAAATGTTAAATTAAGTTTATGATATCGTCTATGACATTAGGCATCAAATGACGAAATTTTTATGAAAATCGAATAATAATTGACACATTTACGGGCCAAAAACCTTTAAAAGTGACTTGTAGAAAACCGCCTATATCTCGGCAACCGAACAAGTTAGAAACAATTTTATGATATCTGTATGAGCATATGAGTTTTGTCAATATGTGAATTTAAACCAAAAGTTAATGTTATTATTTCATATGACATGATTCTTGGTTGAAAAAAATATCGATTTTAAAAATTAAAAATGGAGTTTTTGACTAAATGACGTCAATTCCGGTGTCAATTTTAAATAGTAATCAACATGATATGACGCACATTTGCTTTTTGAATCAAATGATGTCATTTTTGTGAATATCCATTAATAATTGACTATTTTACAGACAAAATTACGAAAACAGTGACTTATGCAAAACTGCCCATTTCTCGGCAACTGCTTATATTAGAAACTAATTTTAACATACATTTTCTGCGTATGGATCAAAGCTACAAGTTTATAAAAGTTACGCAGAAATATTTTAAAATCTGAAAAGCCTGAATGGGTTGTAAAAGGCCAATTTTACACCTATTTTCAACTCTTAATCAAATTTGCTCGAAAATGAAATCGAAATTAAAAAAAACTGAGCTCGCACTTTTTTGCGCCTTTAAAGGGCACACTCTTTTTGTTATATCAAGTTTTTAAAAAAAATAATATTTTCTCTTGATAAATGGTACCCCACTGTCAAAATTGTAGATTTTGGTAGTTTTTGGTAAACTTATGTCATTTCTGGTGCCGACAGATAAAACTATTAGTAAAAAAAAATGACAATTGAGACAAGGTGTGAACTGCAAGCGAAGACAACTCTGCTTGGGAGATCGATGCACAAGACCAAAGCGCCCCGTATCCATAATATTGTGGACTCGGCATCAACAAACTACGCTCACCCTTTGTATAAAGACAAACACGTTAATCTGACCCTTCAAAAGTCTGCATTGATTAATACATGAAACAAATATAATATCCCTTCTTTCATTCTTTTCCCCATTTTGGCCAAATGTGAAAAACGTACTAAGGGATACACGAAATGTACATAATCACTGACGGCGACGGGTAATAAATAACATTAAGATACTAGATCATAGCCCACAAATGGGTCTGAGTTTTTTTTAATAAATTTTTCCAACAAATTAACAAACACAATTTGCAAGCTATGTATAGTGAACAACCCAAACAAAAAGCAATTTTTCATACAATCAAATTTAATTCAGGAAGTTACGATATGTGCTAATTCCCACAGGAACCAATCCATTTTATACATGTTTTACATGTAAGTGATCCTGACCATATCACAGTACTCCCAGCGATAATGAAAATATTAAATTAGTTCCTTAAAATCAGAAATAATAATCACCTGGTGAAAATTTTATGTAAATCGAATAAGAATTGCCACTTTTATAGACCCCAAACCTTGAAAAGTCACTTGTAGGAAATCGTCCATTTCTCTGCAACCATACAAGTGAGAAACCATTTTGTGGTATTTGAATGATCGCATGGGTTCATTCTATTAGTTGATGCGAACTATAGATATCATAATTCTAAATATATTACAAATCAGACTCATTTGAAAAAAATATCTGTTTTGAAGGCTAAAAATACAGTTTTTGCCAAAATATAATTACTTCCGGTGATACTGAAAATGTTAAATTAGTTCTATGAAATCATAAATGACGTAAGATATCATATGGTGAAAATTTTATGAAAATCGAATAATAACTGACACTTTTATAGACCAAAATCCTCGAAAAGTGACTTGTGGAAAATCGCCCATTTCTCTGCAACCGTACAAGTTAGAAACCGTTTTGTGATATCTGTATGATTGCATGGGTTCATTCTATTTTATGAATAGAATCAAATATCATAATTTGAAAAAAATAACAAGTACGACCCATTTGAATAAAATATTGTTTTTAATGCTAAAAATTAAGTTTTGAGCAAATGACGTCATTTCCGGTGGCAGCGTATGAGATACAAGGGTTTGACCTTGTCCACTATGGCATTAGGCATCCAATGGTGAAAGAAAATTGAAAATCACATAATAATTGATTCTTATACAGCCAAAATAACGTGAAAAGTGACTGATACAAAATTGACTTTTTCTCGGCAACTGCGCATATTACAAATCAATTTTCACATACATTCTCTTCGTATGGGTTATTGCTACGAGATTATGACTGTTACGAAGATATATTTTTTAATATGAAGACGCTGGATGGGTTGTAAATAGCTGATTTTGACACCTTTTTTCACCCTTTAATCCAAATTGCCCGAAAACGAAATCGAAATTAAAAAAACTGAGCGCGATGTTTTGTGCGCCTTTATATGGCACATCTTTTCAGTCATATTAGATTTGAAAAAAAAATAAGTTTTGCTTTCAAAAAGTGGTACCGAACTGTTAAAATTGTAGTTTTTGCTAAATTTACGTCACTTACGGTGCCGACAGGAAACTTTGCCGGTAACAAAAAAAATGACATTTTAGACCATGGAGCATATAAACTTTGTTTTATACAAATCGGACAATAAATAATTTATATAGAACCGATAAACTGAATTAGCCAATAGCGACCAAGGAAAATTATCCAGAAAAAAAATGTTCACATTTTTGCCCAAATCAGACGACCCTTTAACCCTTGGTAAAAGGTCATTAAAAAATATTTATTAATAAAAAAGTTTTTTGTCAAAATTTAAATTTTCAAAATTTGGCGCCTTATTTTTCCGAAGATTCGGCGAAATTTAAAACTCTAAAGACCCGTAGCTATGTGCCATGTCTCTGGCTATGTCAAAAACTGTCAAACGATAAAATCCAACAATTGTTGTTAATATTACGGCAATATTTCAAAAAACGCCAACTTCGGTGATTTCGGACATTTCGCATTGTCGCAGAATGCCGGAAATAGCTTTAATCTCTAAGTCACACCCACTTTCGCAGTAAAACTCAAGACATTGCATCGATCCGACAAGTAGTTCCTGAGATATAAGCAAATTGGAAAAAAAAAAAATAATAATAAGAATAATAATAAGAAGAATTTTAACAAAAACAATAGTGTTTCACACAAGCTACGCAGTGTGAAACCCTAAAAAATATTTTGTTTGTTTATTTTGGGGTCTTGGTGGCTCAGAGTGGTGTGACGTTGGTTCATGCAAGAAATGGCCCTGGGTTAATCTGATTATTTTAATTTTTGGTCAATTTGTCATTGAAATTACATAAAATGGCATTTTTGGTAACCATATTGGACTTGCATGGTAACCATGATAATAAACAATTTCCCTCAGCAATCTCCCAGTAATAGAATATATAATCCCCAGGCCGGGATTCAGGACTTTGTCGAGGGAGGGGCCATACATTAGAGCAAAGGGCAATAATCAGGTTTGGTGTAGTCCCCAGTGGAGATAATTCTAAAATCATGTTTAGCCTATATCATCTATTAAAGAGCAGATATGTGAACTACAACAGTAACAATGCAAACGAAAATCAACTATTGGTGTAGTCCCCAGTAGACATAATTCGAAAATCATGTTTAGCCTAAATCATCTATTAAAGAGCAGATATGTGAACTACAACAGTAACAATGCAAACGAAAATCAACTTTTTCCGGTTGGGTGGGGTGGGTCCCTAGGATTTTATTTTATCTCTTGATAAACAATGAGCAAATTGTCAGCGCACAGTTAGGCTAATCTGCCTGCCGTAATCCTAATTTGGACTCTGAAAATGATCATATGATGAAGTTGAATTTTTGAACCTACGCCATATTATTTCAAAGAACTAACCTGGTTCTTTTTGATGGTCCATTTCCTCATTATGAGCAGCATAACTTTTCTGGCATGTACCTAGAATAAAATAAACAAGCCAACAGTGAGGCTGATTTTCCACGCCGAAATGCCAAAATAAATAGTCCCACTATCGAACTTAGTCAAGGTAATGATATAAAAAATCCATATCCTGGTGTTTCATCGCTCTCACTTCATTATACATGTAAACAAGGTAAACCTGCCCCAAAGCATCAACCAATCAGATTGCTTATCTCTGCTTATCCTAAGCAGAAAATGCTCATCTTCGAACTCCATCAAGGCATTGACCTAATGAATGCCTACACAAAGTTTGAACATTCTAGCTCAATTAAAAAGAGAGCTATTGTGTCCCAAAAAGTGTGACTGACAGACAGACGGACAAACCCATTTTAATAGTCCCCCAATTTTCTTCAAAAGGCGGGGGACAACAAATTCTTAAAACTAACAATAATTTTTTAATGCTGCCAAAAGGGTATTATTAGCCTATAGTATAGCTATATGAATATCAGACTCAAGCTTCACCACACAACTCTTTTCGGCTAATTTGATGTGGTGGAGAACTCAAGTAATTAAGTATACCACATAACTCTTTTCTGCTGAATTGGTTGTGCCTTGTGGTGGAGCACACATTAAAAATTTTCATCGATATTTCAAAGACACAATTTCGTCCTTCTTTTATTGAATAGTATTTTATTACACTTACCCCATGCATTTGGAACATCAACAAGCTGATTGTAAGTGACACAGCATCACTGACTCTGAGTCTACAGACTGATGGGGAGACCATGCCGGAAAAACTGGATGAACTTTCTCGACCAATGCAGGGATCGAACACCCGATGGAAAAGAACAAGACTCAAAGAAATGGAATGAAGTAGAATTAGAGTGAGATGGAGGAAAAAATCTGCATTTTTGGAAACAGTAAAATCTCAGTCGTGACGCTATAGGCTCTACTTTACACAGTTTGAGTTACCCCATGACACAGTTCAGGTTCGGAATCTAAAAAAAAAATCGGCAGGTTCGCTTCCTACGGTTCAATAAAAACGAACAATATTCAAAAAGGTGCAACAGAACAGGCCCCAAGACGTTCAGAAATCACAACCAAAACAATGTCTTGAATCTAGATAAAAGTAAAAGCGACCAGAAATTAGAAATGGAAAGGTTCAAAATGGCACATGTTTATTCCCTCCAACTACAGACATGCGCAAAATGTTTTGTTTTTCATATTATACGGTCAAAGGTCATACTAATCGCTTCAATGTCTGGACATGCGCAGAGAATTTGTTACACCGAACAATGTCGAAGTTTGGGGCAATTGCGTTTATACGGCGCCATTTTATAGTAATTGAACTGAAGAAAGCTAAAACAAAATGGATAGTAAAACGAAGTCAGACGAATAATCAATCCGTTTTAGTCATCATATTGACGATAGAATAGATGTGAATGCAACCATGATGAGTAGTTCAGCTCTGAACGTCGGTCTCATTACATTCACCCTGGACGTTCAGGGACTGGCCCATTCAATCAATGTCGAAAATAATTTGACCACCAATTTTACTGGGCAACTTTTCACTGCCAAACGATGGGTGTCACTCCGTGTGGACGCTTGTACAGTGTAAAGGAACATCGCAGTGAGAAAATAAGACCTTGCTCATTTCGCTAGAGTCAGTATGAGCATCACAACACGCTGTGTCATGGTGGCGAAAGGGTAGCTTGATAGGAGGGGGCGTATTTTAAACAGCGCGTTGTTTCGCTCATACTGACTCTAGCGAGGTAAGCAAGGTCTTATTTTGTCACTAAGATGTTCATTTACATTGTACAGACGTCCACACGGATTGACACTCCGATGTTTCGCAGTGAAAAGTTGCCCAGTAAAATTGACTGGGGTTCAAATTATTTTCGACATTGATTGAATAGGCCAGTCCCTGAACGGTCAGGGTGAGTGTAATGAGACCGACGTTCAGAGCTGAACTACCATGATGAGGATCTATACAAAGCCTGAAGAAAATTTGGATCAAAAGGAAATCTTTTCCGATAATTCTGACCATGAACCGTGACTGAAGGTTACTTTTCGGTATGTTCAGAGAAAGATTTGACCGACTGTTTTGAGTGGATTGTAGCCGTAGCCAAAAATACTTTACAAAGGAACTCTTGGGTGATAAATACTTTCACGTCTTGGGATGTGTGGAGAAATGATTTGGGCAGAAAGAAAATTCTGGAAGATATCTTAGACATGGACTGGAGTGTGGATAACCGATTTAAATAAGCCGATAAGTACGCCGTCTATTTAGGTCCTGAATGATACAAACTGTACCAAAACAATTTTTTTTTTATTTTCAAAAGAATAAAATTTTATTTCTGTGTTCTTTGTATTATTTCGATCATCTACGTCAAGAGCGGTTGATATGAGCCGAATATATCGACCTGTAATGACGTCATAAGCGGTTGATATGAACCGAATATATCAACCTCTGATGACGTCACGAGAGGTTGTTATAAGATATAACTGCTATGGACATCAAAGAAAAAACTACTACCAGTTGTATATGGAGAACTATTATAAGATGTATTCATATAAAGAGGCAACAATCCGCATAGTAAGCGAAGATCGTGTTAATATTGGAGAACTTATTGATGAAATTGAAAAGTCAACTGGGTGTATGTCGATTATAGCTTGTGTACCAATGTCAGGGTGTTATGAAGTAACTTTCGATAGTGCGGATAAAATAGGACTACTAGAGGAAAACGATATTGTAATAAACGGTAAGAGTTTGTCATATGTAGTAGTTGGGACGAAAATCAGAGTTGTATCCTTTATATAGACGGTGAAGATATTTACGATAAACTCGAACTATATTTGCTGAATTTGTAGTTCTACAAATTATATTTAGACGGATGTTTGTATGTAAAAAAGACACTTTCCTATATGCTTCTTCTAACTTTAAATCAGGGCACCATTTCTTTTTTGTGTGAAATAAATAGTATTTTGCCCAAAATCTCCGACATTCTATCGCTTTCGGGCGCCATCTTGCTATACCCACAATTCCGTTCGCTTTTATTATTCCCCCAATACGGAAGCCGTCTATACGTATTTTCGATAATGAAATATAGAATGTAATCTGTTTCTGTGTGCTCTGCTAGATTTTATATTAGCTAAACTTAATATTATAAGAATAATCCAATAGAGAAATTTTAATTTTCAGATGTCTTTTATCGACTAGATCTATAGATTCCGGAAATAACTGGTTCGAACTGGTTCTTGACTCGAAGTGAAAGTCTTGTAAAATGTGTTTTCGGTTGAATTTTATTGTACATTCCAATTCACCCATATTATAATACGAGGCCGTATATACAATAAATTTGATAAGCTTTATATTTGTCTGCTTTTAAACCTTATATATAATAATAAATACAAGCGTAAAATTTTAAAAATCTGATACAAACAAACCAACGAAGAGGCTGGTCGTCATGACTCATGGTAACAGCCACCTTCATGTACAAATTACAAGAATTTAAATCATTAAATTTAATGTTTTAATCAGATAAGATTCATTCTAAGAACATATTATATTATATGGGAAGATGTAAAGACAAGCTAAAAGCTTTTAATCAACCCATCTCCTTATATTATGGGGTCATACAAAATGAAAATACAAAATGTAGTATAAATATATTTTCACTTTTAACATTGACTTTCTAGTTTTTTAAGGATGATTATTATAAAATATAAAAAAAGGGTTGGCATATGCGTATGTTGCTCCACAACATTTGGGCTGGAAGATTATCAGGCAGGGCAAAAAGAATAATATCGTACTGGTATAATATTTGTGTGGATTTTTTTTTTTAATTACATGTAGCACTATTTGACAAAATCTTATCTTAGTCCTGAAATGACATATAGTTTATGTTGAGTGGACATTAAACCCCTTTTTTTTCTCGCTCCCTTTTTGATGGTGCCACAGCCAGTTTTTTGTATGTGTGGGTAAGACGCTGTCTCTTTAGCCTGGATGACCGGGTGATCGATCCCTGCACATTGGCTGAGAAAGTTCATCCAGATTTTCCGGGTTGGTTTCCCCTTGTCAATGATGCAGAATGGAGGGCATGACAAGGACAACTGTCTAGTCGTTCGGATGAACGGAAAAAAACTGAGGTTCCGTGTACACATTGGCGGGCATGTCAAAGATCCCTTGGCAGTTGGAGTTTGATATAAGAGTAGGCCGTAGCGCCGCTGTCTGGGCAAAATTTCCCTATAGGCCCATCTTTATTAGCCCAGTTTATGAGCAGAACAGTAGGACGTTAACCTAATTTCATCCAGATTTCCTGACGAGGTTTCCCCTTGTCGTTCGAATGGGACAAAAACACTGCATGAGGTCCTGCGTACACATTGGCGTGCACGTAAAAGATCCCTTCGCAGTTGGAATTAAATTTAAGAGTAGGCAATAGTGCCACTGCCCGGGCAAAATAACCCTCATAGCACACTATTTGATGTAGACCCGTCTTCATTAGCCCTGTTTACGAGTAGAACAGTAGGACGTTAAACCTTATTTCATTTCATTTCACCTTTTTGTTAATATTTTGTCTATAAATAGTCTACAGTTTCCAGTTAGTAACAGTTTTTGTTGCATCTCGGTATGATCCCCCATTGAACCTCTTGATTAAATAACCATACCAGTGTGTGCACATTTTACCAATTGATAAATAATCAGAATTGTTTCATGTCTGAGTCCCAGAGGCAGAGCCACATCAACTATTCGTGGTTTTTTTTTTTAACTTGGTATATTTATTCCTTATGCCGTAAGGATATTAACAACTATCAATTTCGGTGCATGGCTCAACACCTAGGGGTGGTGCCACACCCACTTTTTAATGTTTTATCCATAATATTATACAATTATTAACATATTTTGTTAAAGTTGCCTAAAAGAACGCTTAAAATTTAGTAAATTTGGTTAACTTAAATGGATTTTTTTGATTATGGTTGGATAGCCAACAATCAAAAACTAACCTTTATTTAATCGTTGTTATCCTGATATTAAACTGACATTTGTTTACGTAATTGTTAGTATCCTAACATTATAAAACTGACATTCTTTTCTGTTAGACAATGTGGGTAAGGCGCTGGCTCGCTAACTTGGTAGTCAGGTGTTCGATACCTGCATCTCGATTTTCCGGCGTTGGTTCCCCTTGTCAGTGAAATGGAAGGGAAGGTCTGACAGGGCCTAGTCATTCAGATGGTCCAAAAAACTCTGGTTCCATGTACACATTGGTGTGCACGTTAAAGATCCCATGGCAGTTGGAATTAGATATTAGAGTAGGCTGTAGTGTTGCTATCTGAGAAAAAGTTCCCTCATAGCACACTGTATGGCGTATGCCCATCTTCAATTAGCCCAGGTTAGGTGCAGAAAAGTAGGACGTTAAACCCCATTTCATTGCATTTCATGTCCGATAGAGAACAAGTGTTAGGTTTATGTTAGATTCACATTAGAAACTTATGTTAGAATTATGACATAAAACTAACGTTACATTAACGTTAGATAAGTAACGTTATGTTAACGTTAGAAAATTAACGTTAGATTTACGTCAGAAAACTAACCATAATCTAACGGTTAGAAACATGACGTAAAATTTATGTTAGATTAACATTAGAATTATCACCAATAACACATATATAATTATTTTGTCTGAATTCTGACTATTTATCAATTGTTAGACAGTGCGCACACACTGATATGGGTACTTAATCATGAAGTATTTAAAGCGACAAAAACTAGTAAGAAAACCGTCATAAAGTTTACGATAGATTTAAGCCTAGTCATTTGGATGGGCCAAAAAACCCAGGTTCCATGTACACATTGGTGTGCATGTTAAAGATCCCTTGGCAGTTGGAATTCGATATCAGAGTAGGCTGTAGTGCCGCTGTCTGAGAAAAAGTTCCCGCATAACACACTGTATGGCGTATGCCCATCTTCAATTAGCCCAGGTTAGGTGCAGAAAAGTAGGACGTTAAACCCCATTTCATTGCATTTCATTTCCGATAGAGAACAAGTATTAGGTTTATGTTACATTCACATTAGAAACTTATGTTAAAATTATGACATAAAACTAACCTTACATTAACGTTAGATAACTAACGTTATATTAACGTTAGAAAATTAACGTTAGATTTACGTCAGAAAACTAACCATAATCTAACGGTTAGATACATGACGTAAAATTTATGTTAGATTAACGTTAGAATTATCACCAATAACACATGTATAATTATTTTGTCTGAATTCCGACTATTTATCAATTGTTAGACTGTGCACACACTGATATGGGTACTTAATCAAGAAGTATTTAAAGCGACAAAAACTAGTAAGAAAACCGTCATAAAGTTTACGATAGATTTAAGCCTAGTCATTTGGATGGGCCAAAAAACCCAGGTTCCATGTACACATTGGTGTGCATGTTAAAGATCCCTTGGCAGTTGGAATTCGATATCAGAGTAGGCTGTAGTGCCGCTGTCTGAGAAAAAGTTCCCGCATAGCACACTGTATGGCGTATGCCCATCTTCAATTAGCCCAGGTTAGGTGCAGAAAAGTAGGACGTTAAACCCCATTTCATTGCATTTCATTTCCGATAGAGAACAAGTATTAGGTTTATGTTACATTCACATTAGAAACTTATGTTAAAATTATGACATAAAACTAAACTTACATTAACGTTAGATAACTAACGTTATATTAACGTTAGAAAATTAACGTTAGATTTACGTCAGAAAACTAACCATAATCTAACGGTTAGATACATGACGTAAAATTTATGTTAGATTAACGTTAGAATTATCACCAATAACACATGTATAATTATTTTGTCTGAATTCCGACTATTTATCAATTGTTAGACTGTGCACACATTGATATGGGTACTTAATCAAGAAGTATTTAAAGCGACAAAAATTGGTAAGAAAACCGTCAAAAGGTTTACGTTGGATTTACGTCATTTTCTGACGTAAAAGTAACCATAACCATTATGACGTAAAAGTAACGTAAATTTAAACGTAAAATTTTACCATTATTGGACGCTAACCATAATCTAACCATAATGACGTAAAAGTAACGTAAATCTAACCATCCGTGTTTACTGGGTATGGGGGCGTAACACCTATGGGAGAGATTAGGAGGCGATTTTACAGACATGGCGAAAGAAAGATTCCAGATGGAACACGATTTCTAAAAGTAAAGTTTCCGCCCCAAATTTCAAGTCTCTCATATGCAACTAAATTTGACGATCGTAGTTTTTATATAAAACATGATAACCAGGGACTTGTATGCTTTACTCTAAGTAGTAATCACTTGGCAAAAGACTGTCCATCAAACCGATGTCATAAATGTAATCAGCCAGGCCACCGAAAAGCTCCGTGTACAGAGTCCTTATGTAAACAATGTGAACATTACTTATGGGAGTGTAAGTGCGAGACAGGCGAAGAAACTGATATTAGTGAACTGACTGAAACTCAAAATCTGTCTACAGACCTAAATCAAGAGAAACAATTACAAAGCTCTAATAACAATGAAATCATAAACAGTGATGAAAAACCTGAAATGGATCCAGACAGAAGCCAAGAGGTTTTTGAAGACGTGGCCCATGCAGGATACAACTAATAATAAAGCACCCGAAAATGGAGAATACGAAATCTACCATTACAAACGCGAAACCAGGAAAAAATATCAAGCTAGTTTAAATAATAAACCAGCAAGCAGAAAGGGATATGAAGCATTAGAAAAACAGCGGCAAATTACGACAACTGAAATGAAGAAACGTTTGTTATCGTTTGAAACTCGAAATCTGTCGACAGACCTAAATCAAAAGAAACAATTACAAAGCTCTAATAACAATGAAATCATAAACAGTGATGAAAAACCTGAAATGGATCCAGACAGAAGCCAAGAGGTTTTTGAAGACGTGGCCCAGGATACAACTAATAATAAAGCACCCGAAAATGGAGAATACGAAATCTACCATTACAAACGCGAAACCAGGAAACAATATCAAGTTAGTTTAAATAATAAACCAGCAAGCAGAAAGAGATATGAAGCATTAGAAAAACTGCGGCAAATTACGACAACTGAAATGAAGAAACGTTTGTTATCAGATTCAACGATAGATCCTTTGCCAAAAACACAAAAATTACCAGATTCCTAATAATCATTGTCAAGAATATCAACATTTTAGAATATTCATTGAAAGTATGCGAAACAGAGAAGAAATATATAGTGGGTATGTGCAAATGGAAGTAGAATTATTCAGTGGTTTTGTGCGAATTGAAGAAGACTTTTTCAGTGGTCATGTGTGAACTGAAGAAGAAATATTCAGTGGTCATGTGGGAATTCAAGAAGAAATGTTTCATACCTATGTATTGTGTGCATATGATCTACATACCAGTAACGCCCTGTGTCGTTGTTATGCAACTTAAGTTCTACAAATATATAATTAACAAAGATTTAATAAAGAATAATATAAACTTTTTAAATTGTAAGATATATGTATATCTAACATGTCTGCTTTTAGAAATGTATGCATACCTAGTATTATTATTTATCCTTTTGTATACAAAACGAACACATATATATTGTAATATTATCCCTGGTACCCCCTCCCCTTTTTTGAAACCCCACAATGCCTAAAGTAGTTTCGTGGAACGTGAACGGTCTTCGTGACCGAAGCAAAATACGTGCGGTCTTCTCATATCTAAAAGACTGAAATTTTGATTTTATTTGTCTTCAAGAGACGTTTTGGGATGACGATTTCCTTGCATCTATAAAAGATTCATGGGATGGTCCGATTTTCTCTAGTAATTACACTGTCAATAAACGACGGGGAGTTGCCATTTTGATTAAAAACTGTTTCAAAATTACAATTATTACACACAGTAAAGATAACGAAGGGAGGGTAATTAAGGTAGACTTAATATTTGATGATAAAGATGTATCTATATTTTCCATTTATGCACCTAATAATTATAAAGAAAGATTAGAATTTTATAAAACTACTAGTGTATTTATAGAAGTAAACAGATTAAATATATTATGTGGTGACTATAATGACGTCTTAAACCCGAAATTAGATAGATGTAAAGATATGTACAACTATGCTACTTCTACTTATGCCTTTAAGAATTTCATATTTGAGAATAACCTATGTGATATCTATCGCCATAAATATCCCGATAAAACCCAGTTCACACGCAGACAAATGGTTAACGGTAAATATCGTATGAGTAGCATCGACAATGTTTTGATAACACGCAACAGCATTCCGTATATTGCCCATACTTGGTTCGTGCATACTAAAATATCAGACCATAGTCTAGTGTGTTTATCTTTCGATTTGTCTGAATGTGAAATGGGTAAAGGCCTGTATATTTGTAATAATACACATCTTGACAATGTTGACTTTTGTAATGATACCAAATCCTTAATTACTACTGAAATTGACCAGAATTTGCATGCCACTGACATTTTACAGTTCTGGGATAATTTGAAATATAAAATGAAATCCTTTGCCCAAATATATTCCATCAAGGTAAAAAAAAAAAGAGAAAAAGAAAAAGTTATATGATATACAAAATAAATTAGAAAGGGAATATTCCCGTTTGGCCTTCACATCCAATGTGAGTATTGATACTGTTTTAAAATTAGAACATGAATTAGAAATATTAGAACATGATATATGCACAGGCGCTATATTGAGATCCAAAACAAAACACGCAACAGAGAGCGACAGAAGCACGAGTTATTTCTTAAATCTTGAGAAACAGAGACAAAATCAGAATCGTATAAGAGAAATAATTGATGAAGATGGTACATCCTATTCAGACACCCGATCAATAGTGTACCAATGTTCAAGTTTTTATTCAAAACTGTATACCAAAGACTCTATTGATGAGGATGACGATCCATTGAAAGTTATTAAAACCGTTTTGACCAAGACTATTTCCCCTTTGGACCGAGAGCTTTGTGACCAGAATATAACTTTAAACGAACTAACCGAGTCACTTAACTCCATGTCTAGAGGGAAAAGTCCAGGTCAAGATGGCCTCACGTGTGAATTTTATTTAAAGTTTTGGGACCTTTTAGGACCTATCCTTTTAAATGTTATTAATTACTCTTTCCAAAATAACATAATGTCCCTCTCAATGCGGAAAGGTATTACAACTTTAATTTTTAAAGATAAAGGAGATAGGAGACATTTAAAGAACTGGAGACCAATATCCTTATTACAAACAGATTTTAAGATATTATCCCGTTGTTTAGCTTTAAGAATTAGAAATGTATTAGACACAATTATATCGCCAGAACAAACATGTTCAGTGCCAGGACGGAATATTTCAGAAAATGTCGCCAGCATTCGTTATTTCTTAAATCTTGAGAAACAGAGACAAAATCAGAATCGTATAAGAGAAATAATTGATGAAGATGGTACATCCTATTCAGACACCCGATCAATAGTGTACCAATGTTCAAGTTTTTATTCAAAACTGTATACCAAAGACTCTATTGATGAGGATGACGATCCATTGAAAGTTATTAAAACCGTTTTGACCAAGACTATTTCCCCTTTGGACCGAGAGCTTTGTGACCAGAATATAACTTTAAACGAACTAACCGAGTCACTTAACTCCATGTCTAGAGGGAAAAGTCCAGGTCAAGATGGCCTCACGTGTGAATTTTATTTAAAGTTTTGGGACCTTTTAGGACCTATCCTTTTAAATGTTATTAATTACTCTTTCCAAAATAACATAATGTCCCTCTCAATGCGGAAAGGTATTACAACTTTAATTTTTAAAGATAAAGGAGATAGGAGACATTTAAAGAACTGGAGACCAATATCCTTATTACAAACAGATTTTAAGATATTATCCCGTTGTTTAGCTTTAAGAATTAGAAATGTATTAGACACAATTATATCGCCAGAACAAACATGTTCAGTGCCAGGACGGAATATTTCAGAAAATGTCGCCAGCATTCGTGATATAATAGACTATGCGGAAGAAGAAGATTTAGAAGCTTTTATCTTAAAAATTGATGCCGAAAAGGCTTTTGATAGAGTCTCTCACAAATACTTGATGCATGTTTTGAAATATTTCGGTTTTGGAGAAAATCTTATTAATTATATAAAAATCATGTATACAGATATATATAGTGCTGTAAAGTGTAATGGTCACTTATCGCCCTATTTTAAGATTGAACGTTCAGTACGACAGGGATGCCCCATGTCTGCCATTTTATATGTTTTATGCTCAGAGCCTTTAAATCTATTAATAAAACAGTCCCCTATTAAAGGAATTTCTATTAAGTATAGTAGTTTAACTACATTGATTTATCAACATGCCGACGATACCAATTTAACGCTTGGAGATAAAGATTCGGTAGACAAAGTTTTTGAAGTTTTAGGCATTTACTGTAAATTGTCCGGCGCTAAGATTACATAAAACAGAGTTATTACCTATTGGAAAATCAGCGAACAAAAACTATGAATTCAATAATCCTGTTGTTGTCAAAGAAGATTGTATTAATGTACTTGGGGTTTATTTAGGCCCGAACAAGTCAATGTGTGACAAACTTAACTGGGATGATAAGGTTAATAAAATAAAGTGTATTTTAAATATGTGGTTTAAACGTAACATCAGTTTACAAGGAAAGGTCCTTGTCACTAACAGTTTACTGTTATCTAAATTATGGTACACAGCGAGCGTTATACCGATACCGGCTACCGTTGAAAGTGACATTGTAAAGCACGTGCAAAGCTATATTTGGAACAATAAACCTCCACAAATACAGTATAAATCTATTATTGGAAATAAGTCAATAGGCGGATTGGGACTTCCTCATATAGGTTTGAAATCAGATGCACTGTGCATTGAATGGTTAATTAAATATTTTGATAATACACATAACGCCGTTTGGAAAGAGACAATGACGTATTTTCTACGGAAATACTCTGATCTTGATTTAAGCCACGATATTTTTAAAATACATTACAAAACTAGTTTAATTAAGAACTTACCTGTATTCTATCAAAGATTACTTTGTGCTTGGAATAAAATAAATAATAACTGTAGAAGTAGTCCAATAGATATCTATGATATTTCTTGTCAACCCTTATTTAATAACGCTTTCATATCAAAGGATAATCAAACCTTACTATCCACTAAGTTTGATATATTTAAACAATGTAATATTGTAAAGGTGTATGATATTATATATTATGTAAAACCTGACTTCCTACCACATCATACTATATTAGATATCATTCATACAGATTTTCCTGATTATTGTAGCGAAAAAATATTAAAACAATATGATACTATAAAGTCATATATTCCTGATACTTGGTGCAGTATTATAAAAAAATAACACCACTCCTCCAAAAAGAAAAGAATTTATTTTTACAATCGACAACGAAACAATTGAACCTGATCAATTAACAACTAAGTTCTGTTATAACAGTCTAATTAGAAAATTTTTCGTAGAACCAAAATGTATTGTATTTTGGGAGAAAATAGCTACAAATATAAATTGGCATGCTGTATGGAAAAATGTATTTTTAAGTTTTAAAGATCCGCAAATGATAGCATTAGATTATAAAGTTGTACATAATATTATTTGGACAAAATCAAAACTATTTAAGATAAATAAAACTTCAGATGACATTTGCCCAGTGTGTAAAGAAGAACCCGAAGATTTAGTACATATGTTTTTTAATTGTCTAGATTTATTATATTTAAGAATGATTATTAAAAAAATGCTAAATGATTTATTATCTACTAGTATCACCGAGGAAGATCTCAAAACATATTTTTTAATTGGGTTACAATCCAAAAACAACTCCGAGCCGTACGAATTAGTCAGCTTAATACTAAGCTGTGCCCGAATTTCTATGTATAAAAGGGGAATGAAATCCCTTGATATTACTACTAGTATTGAAATTGACGTTGTAAAAATATTTAAAAATAGGTTGCCAGGCAACGAAACATACGCCCACTCAGCAGCCAAATCGTCCGGGCAGTCAACAAGAGTTGTCGCATATAAAGGAATTATCAGAAAATCATTAGAATTTGTTTGGTTTTCCATAACCCATGAAGTTACAGTCCGATTCATGCCAATATCGAAAGGAACCGAGATCTTAGGGTGATAAACCTATATTTTAAGTTTCATTGAAATCGGATAAAAATTGTGACCTGTAGACTGTTCACAAACAATTGTGGACGGACGGACGAACAGGGGCGACTACAATAAACGTTCACATGAAAATGTGGGCATATAAAAATAAGAGTGTTCTAAAGATACATGTATGGACTTTGTGAATATTTAAAATTAGTATGAATATCTTTTATTATGTAACTCTGTAATATTTGGTAATTGACAGTTCTGAAAGAAATAGAAAAATATGTATATAAAGATTTTAATTGGTTGTTGGAAATAAAGTATTAATTTGTTAACAATAAATCATCTGGGCATGTGTTTGCAACAATGTTGGTCTAGAAAGCTCATCTAGATTTCCGATGTGGTTTTCCTTTGTCAGTAGTGCAGGGCGGAGGGTTTGGCGAGGACAGCTACCTAGTTGTTCAGATGGGATGAAAAACCCTTTTACACATTAACATGCACGTAAAAGATTCCTTGGCAAATTTCCTCCATAGCAAACTGTGGCGTAATTAGCTCCAGTGGAGCAGAACAGTAGGACGTTAAACCCAATTACATTTCATTTCGTTTGGCCAGTGGAGGATTTATACCATATGTATTTGTTATGCTCAACAACTTAATTGTACAGTATTTCACATAATAATTATCATTTCCTTCGTGTGCTGGCAATAACTAACATATTTCTTTCTGTTTTTCAAAAGCAATCTTTTAAGGACTAGATTCGTAAACAATATTTTCAAATCAATCTTCAAATACTTATCTTCTCATCAATTTCAGTTCTTAATCCATACCATTTCCATACCATTAGACCAACCATCCAAGTCCAATCTGCATTTTTCTACTACATTGGCCAATAATACATTTGTATTAGAAGCCAATATTTTCTGCTCTATGTACAATGACAGTACGATCATTTTGTACTGTATTGCTGGAGATAAGCAATCCTCGATATTCCCAGCGGCATCGTTCCGTTTTACATTTACCTCTAAGACTATTTACGGAGTAGACAAATGGTCAAAGTATCAGCCCTTGATAATTGTGCTTTATTTATTTATCGACCAACTAAAAACTTCGCAAGTGGCAGAAGGGAAGTAACAAGCATTTTATTGCAACCAAGAACAACGAATTAGGGTAACAAACTTTGTCAAAGTATTTTAAGACCTTGCTGAATGTAGGTATCACTTCTATCACATTAAATTTGATGCATCTCCTCGCATAATTAACAAACAAGCTCTTTATATGTGATGAAGTTAACGATAACATTGGAGATACCGAGGATGGAGATAACCAGCAGCTTACTTCACTTCATTCTTCAAAGATAAATCTTATCTGATGAAAACAGAAGTTCTATTTCGCTTTATTTATCTTTACTACAGTTGGATTTGTATAATCTGCATTCTGATTGATTAAGCGATAATATTATTAACATGATTTTTTTTCTTCATCAAATTGAAGCCATAGGGACAAAATCCACTACAACCGATTAGAAATTTATGTGCTGTAGGCCATTAAAATTATATATAAAAAAATGAAACGAAATAGCGATATATATGTATTTTAATCAGATTGAGATAAACCATGAAGAATTCAACATACTTTTCATATAAATAAATAAATATTTATATAGGCAGGCTCCCTGACTCCCCTACACCCGCCAATCTTACAATTTCACGGCCAGTAATACATGAGTATTAGCCTTTACTACTTGCATGGGCAACAACATAATTGCTACCATTGTATTATTTCCTTCATGTGCTGGCAATAACCAACAGCTTTTTCCTACACATACTTTTCATGTGAATAAATAAATATTTATATAGGCAGGCTCCCCGACACCCACCAATCTTACACTTTCTTGGCCAGTAATACACGAGTATCAGCCGTTACAACTTTCTGCATTATTTATAACATTAACTTTTACATAAACAACAACATAGTTGCTACCTTTCCATTATTTCCTTTGTGTGCTGGTAATAACCAGCAGCTTTTTTCTATCTAGATTACGCTGGAAACGACTAATTTCTTAGCCAATAATACAGGAGTATTAGGCTACACCTTTTTCTGCTTTATATATAGCATAACATAATCATCACCTGGGCTGGCTCCCTTAAACCTGTCACATACCATTTACAATATCAAAAGCTGACATATTTCTTCTGCTTTACACCCTGTAACTAGTGTATAAGAGATTTATCTTTCAAAATTGCATTTTTCCACACTATTACTATTACATACCAAGACAACAGCATATGTTTTTGCAATGAGCAAGAGCATAGTTGTTGTCCCAGTATTTCACATCATTATTATTTCCTTCATGTGCTGGCGATAACCTTGAGCGGTTTTCTTTCTGTTCTTCAAAGACAAACCCTGAAGAATTAAATCAGCAAACATACATACATAAACACCACAGTCATAACTATTATCTTGTATAGTTATGTTTCTTTCCATTATCGTTTTCCATGTGTTTGATTGTACCGTCCCAATCTCATTAATAAAACTGAGCAATGTGTTCAAGCATACAGCACCTCTACTACAACTTCCAAGCGAATCAAAGTACTTTATTGTCTTCGATCTTACATATACTACCAATAAGCTCCGGTGACTTGAAGTGTACACTGGAACTAGAACCACATCATATTGTAGAATATTTCTACCTCGGTAGTATTCTACTGCATTTCTTAAATTTCCTTCTATTCTGGTGTAA
Source organism: Patella caerulea (assembly GCA_036850965.1). Lineage (NCBI taxonomy): Eukaryota > Metazoa > Mollusca > Gastropoda > Patellidae > Patella > Patella caerulea. The sequence goes on along the minus strand of JAZGQO010000001.1, from coordinate 37,023,722 downwards.
TAGAATTTCTTCAGCCAATATTTGATTGCCTTCATTTCTTTCTCTTTCTTGTAAGTATTTCATATACACATTTATTACTTGATCATTTAGCCACTGTCTTGGAGCAAGAGTTGCTAGATCTCTTCTGCTTATCTGATAGCCATACTTTCTGACTATTACATCATCAACCTGCATTTCATTCTGAATGCCAGTCTTTCTTTTCATTTCTTTAGAAATTCTTCTTGCAGGAATATTTTCCCCAAATAAAGAACCCTTTTTATTTTCCTTAACAGTGTGGGATTTCCACATATTTTCATTTCCAACATTAATGTTGTTGTAAGCTTTATTCTCATCATTACTTAGTTTTTCTTTACTGATCATCAAATAGATCACTTTGTGGTCTGAACAGTAGTTCTCCTGAACACCAGACCTTATGTGATCTTTCGGTAGATCAGTGTATATCAAATCTATCACTGTATCTGAATCAGTGGTAGGTTCATCAATCAACTGGCTCATGTCCTTCAACACTTCATTGACCCTAGAAGTCTTACATTTTTCAAATTTCATATTGAAATCACCAAGAACTATGGTGAAATCAGTTTCATTTGACGTTTTTCTCACATTTATAAGAGCTGAACAGAACTGAATCTCTGACACTTTAGGGGGTTTATATAGCCCAAGTATCTTGCAAGATTTCTTTATATTTCCAATTTCAATATCTAATGTTATAACGTTCATCTCAACACCGTTCATATTGAATGGTTCAACAACAATATTTTTCACTTTCATTTTATCATTGACATATACAGCCATACCATGATGATTTTTCAATATTTCTGTTACAGCATCATTTCTATACAAGGTATAACCAGGTACGTTATACATTTCTGATTTTGCACTTGCTTTTACTCTTGTCTCTGCCAGCATGACGACAGATGCATTTATTTTACAAAGACATGCTTTTACATCTTCAAAATATTTCTGCAGTGATCTAACATTATGATAAACCACAATTATTTTATCTGAGCTCACAGAACTCAAATCCCGCGTTCTGCATGACTTTACGTATTGTACGCAATTCATTCATTTCTACTTTGACATCATTACTTACTGATATTTTGTTTTCATTCAGGTTTATGATTTGTAAACCTTCAATAGTTTTCACCCTGCTTAATCCAACATAATGAATATGCGGAGTTTTCCTACCTTCGAAATCAACGACCACGCTTTCTAAAGTATCCCCTTGGGACCGGTGAACAGTTTTTGCAGCAGCTGGTCTCAAAGGTATCTGCATTCTCATTACTTCTGCACTCTTGCATTTCCCAACTCTAAACTGTCGTGAAACAGCCAGAATAGGTGTCCACAGGGGATCAATTTCTGCACTGAAATGACTTTTATAATCTTTTCTAGTTAACTTACCAACATCTGGATTTTCAAACTGGACCCAGACTATGGTGCTACTTGCTTATCTGGACGCGCCTGATTGGATTTTTTGTACCACGCAAGACGCCCCATTGGTCAACCCATCGTCCAATCTAGCATTTAAAGCTATTTCACACTTCAAGCCAATTACCAATCCTAAAGTGGAATGTAATTGCGAAGCATACCCAACTAGACTATCTTTTGCTAAAATTACAATTTTTTCACCAACCATGTTATCAGAAACTTTATCATTAAAGTTTTTCATCTTTTCATTACTTAAAAAGAGATGTTGTATGTCAAAAGGATACTCACTCTCTTCATTAACTTTCAACAATCTTGATTTAAGAATGTTGATATCATTACATTTTTCTTCCTCAGATATATAATTGCCTTCTCTTAATCTATTCAATAGTTCAGCAAAGGCTTTGCTATCTTTTTGCCTCATAATTTCTGTAAGTTCATACATGCAGAAATTATCTTTCAATGTATTACTCGCCAATGGCCCATAGGCACTGACGAGATTTTCAAATATATAGCCATCAAATACCGGTTTCAATTGAAACAGATCTCCAACACAGATAACATGACATCCACCGAATAACAGTGGGCTGCCTTTGATATCTTGAAATCTTTCATTAACAAAATTCATCATTCCACTTCCTACCATGGATATCTCATCAATAAAGACAACTTTCAAACCCCCAAGGCTACATTTTAACGTATTTAATCTGCTACTATCTAAGCTTTTATATTGCAAAGACTGACACACAGGGATCTTCAGCGCGCTATGTAAAGTACTACCCATGATGTTATAAGCGGCCTTGCCCGTCGGAGCCAACAATATTTGCTTAATAGTTTTAAAATCATCACCTGCTTTAGTTTTGTAATACCTCAACAAACTTTGATACAAAGCAGTTGTTACAAAACTTTTGCCTACACCAGCTCCGCCACTTAAGAATCTGAAAACCTGATTCCGTGACAGTTTTATTTCATTCAAAGTATCATATACAAAATATAGCTGTTTCTGATTCAAAGACCTCATCAGAGATCTATAATTTTCATCGGGCATTTCATAGAGTGCCACCTGTTCAACATTACTTTCAGTGGGAAGTCCCAAATCCATACCAATATCATACTCCTATTTGGTAGGCTTACCACTTTCAGAGTCCTTCTTTATAATTAACATTTCTTCTATTTTATCTTCCTTTTCAATTTGCTGGGCAACAGGTGCCTGTTCGTCCCAGGCATCTTCCAAATTCTGACCTTCAGCAAGAATAGCTGCATCTACAGCATCCCTATTTGCATCATATTGCTTTATTTGCTCAACTATTTGTTCTTCCATATGTTCATATCTGCTTTGGAAGGAATCAAATCCTCCCAATAAATCAACTTCTTCATCCCTCCAGTTGGAATACAACATGAGGAGTTCTCTGTAATGTTTTTCTGGCTCCTTGTCAACATTAAAATTGACATATCTAATGACTCTTGCCACTGCCCTTTTCTTTATCATAGATTTTTTATTTATTTTCTTTGTTTGAGAAGATTTCTCTCTCAAGTCTTCATCGTCCCAATCAGAGTTGTGCTCCATTTGGTCTTCAACTAATGTCTGGTCGTTTTCTAGTTGCTTTGATCGTTTAATATAGGTATTTTTCCTATCGTACCAAGCAATGAAATCAGCCAGACTTACATTTTCTAACTGCTTTGAACGGTTCTTATACCTTTCAAGATAATTACTTGATTGGATATTTTCGTCTTCATCATCCAGGTTATCTAGTTGATCTTGTGATTTCAACAGGTATACCCTTTCACTCGGAGGAGATGTGTTAATAAACACAATCTCTCTCGATGCTTTTCTCATAGGGAGTTGCAGTATGATATATGCAGCTTCCTGGGCACTAACTTCTACATTATTCAGAAACTTGTTGCCAATTACCTTAACTTGATCTTTGATGCCATAATTACCGTTTCTAACTTCTTTCATTGCTTGCCTTAGCAAATCACTAATACCCCTTTGTGACTTAGCTATATATGAGGCTATATACATAGCACAAGCATATACATCAAGCACAAATTGGATATCGAGATTTGCTCTCCATGCCTTGAGAAGAAGAGGATTATAGGAATTAATCCTCAATTCATTCGGCGTTCTTTTCAAAAAGACAGTTGCTGATCTAATTGATGAACGTACTGCCATAATATACTTTTCATAAGTGATAGAGACCTTTCCTAAGAAATCTTCAAAAGAAATGTCTTCACCCTCTTTCATTTCATCTAAAACTACTTTCACTTTGTCATAATCACTTTTATGTGAATTGATGACATTCTCACCAACCGTTGCATCCAGCGGTTCTAGAATTACAGTGTTTGGCATTGGTGGTTTGGGGAAACCAAACCTGCAAATCTTTCGGTTCTTCCTTCTACACGTATGAGAATGTTTATGTTTCTGATAATTCACTAGTGGCTGTAAATCATCGTCATCAACAATTCTTCTACATGATATCTTGCTATCAATGTACTCAACAATTTCTTCATTTTCACTGCACTTGTATTTAGGAGCCCCATCAACCCATAACAAAGCATGAATATGAGGCGAGCCCCTGTGCTGGAACTCAACCCTATAAAAAAAATCAGTTATTTTTCCCAAGGGCGAGTTCTCTGCTTTCAGTACATCTCTGAACAACAGATTGACCTGGTAATCAAACTGTCTAACACATGTAACTGGGTCTGACGAAATAAGCTTACACTTTTTCTCCCAGTCCATGTTATCTATTTCCTCGTCAGTATATTCCTTATCATCTTGCAACTTGCCTAATATTTGAAGCAAATGCTTCCACTTCGTTTCAGCGGCACTTAGACTACAAAAGTAGGTGGCCTCTCCTAACATTCTTATCATTCCGAAAAGATCGGATTTAGCTTTTTTAAAGTATTGTGGCGAACCTCTCAGTGTTTTCAACACCATATAACCATCATCGAATTGCACCAATTTCTCCAAGGGGTTCGGAGATCACCAGCTGTCAAAGTTTTACCAGCAGTTTTATTTTTTCTAACTGCTATGTTTGCCTGACCAATCATAGTTTTCATTTGCAGCTTTTTCAATTTGAAAAAGATATTGTCAACACAATTTGCAGCTCTTCTATCGTTACGTCTTAACTCAGACTTACAAAGTTCACTGTAGTAAACTTTTCCTTTCCTTTCCTTTGCGTCTACTCTTGCCTTTCCTGCAAATATTTGTGGAAATGACAGCTCTTCAGAGTATTTGTCCATAAAGATACTCAATGGAATATTACCCTGTCCCGGCGCAAAAGAGTATACCTTTTCCTTCTCATTATCTTCAATGAAGTCAGGGGAAGTCAACAATGTATCCTTAGATCCACGAGCTTGTTCACCTTCATCCTCACTCCAATCATCAAAAGTATCGACTTCAGGATTCCCTGAAGTAGTGGCTTCCTTACCTGAGTTATCATTCTCGGTGACACATCTTTCTTTGTTCCTTTTCTCATCCTCCGATAAAACATTTGTTTCGTCAGAGTTGTCAACATGAATGGTATTTACACCATTTCCTTCTGGAGATATTTCACTATTTTCATTACAGTGGTCAACATGTTTGACCATGTCTTCATCATTTGCATTATTTGGTATAGTTGCTACATCAAAGTGAACCACTTCCTGATGGAAGAGGTCGCCATTTGCTTTCAACCATGCTACAGCTTCCATAATCTTATATGGTCTGATATTCTCAGTCATAACAGCATGGCTATACTTAAGTTGCCGTTTCAATTTAGCAGCTATTGTGAAGTTTTCATCTGGAGCTCTGGGAAGAGAACTGGTGGTACTACACACATTAGCAACAACATTTACAACATTTCCTCTGATTTTCTTTTGTCCACCACGTGGAGCTGCATACACCTTCATGAAAGGGATTCTAGGTGATAACAGTCTCCACACTAGCGGAAACAGTTTCAACTCTTCTGCTAGCCCTGGGAAAGCATTACCATTATAGATAGATAGCGGTGGAATCCTATCTTTTTTGATATACTTTTCACAAGTGCCACATGTCCATCCACTGCCATTTTCTGTTAAACATTTTATAGCAGAATCATTCAACTTACTAACTGCTGTGGACCGTTTTACACTGTGTTTGTACCATAACTGGTGACAACTTTCACAGGTGTAGATTGGCCCATTGCTTACCTTCTGATGGAAAAGAGATATTAATTCGTTAGTGTCCAACGATTTCAATTTAGTCCTTTTCTTACGCCTACTAATGGCGGCCTTTCTATTGTGACTAATTCTAGTGTCAGAATTCAATCTCTTTAATTTTTTCAATTTCCTTTCCCTCATATTTTCTGATTCCCTGTACCCAGGGTTTAATCTCTTTACCTTCCTATCAGAGGTTTCCCTCATCTTTTCTGATTTCCTGTACCTAGGGTTTAATCTCTTCACCTTCCTATCAGAAGTTTCCTTCATCTTCTCTGATTCCCTATACTCAGGATCTAGACGTTTCCTTTTCAGGAAATCAGAGTGTTTTTGCTTATCTCTAGAACCATAGTCAGGATCTAATCTCTTTACCTTCCTATCAGAGGTTTCCGTCATCTTTTCTGATTCCCTGTACGCGGGGTTTAATCTCTTTACCTTTCTATCAGAGGTTTCCCTCATCTTTTCTGATTCCCTGTACCCAGGGTCTAATCTCTTCACCTTTCTTTCAGAAGTTTCCTTCATCTTCTCTGATTCCCTGTACTCGGGATCTAGACGTTTCCTTTTCAGGAAATCAGAGTGTTTTTGCTTATCTCTAGAACCATATTCGGGATCTAATCTCTTTACCTTTCTATCAGAGGTTTCCCTCATCTTTTCTGATTCCCTGTACCCAGGGTCTAATCTCTTCACCTTTCTTTCAGAAGTTTCCTTCATCTTCTCTGATTCCCTGTACTCGGGATCTAGACGTTTCCTTTTCAGGAAATCAGAGTGTTTTTGCTTATCTCTAGAACCATAGTCGGGATCTAATCTCTTTACCTTTCTACCAGAGGTTTCCCTCATCTTTTCTGTTTCCCTGTACTCAGGGTTTAATCTCTTTGACTTTCTGAGTTCAGTTTCTCGCTGCCTCTCATTTGCCTTATACTGAGAATTCTTTCGTTTTACCTGTTTATAAGACTTCCAATATTCACTTCTGCCTGCATTAGTTTTCTTACTGACAACATGAGCTGTTTTTCGTATCAACAAATTCTGTTTTTTTTTTTGAAAATCAAAATATTTGTCAAGCTGTGACAAAGTTAGATCTTTTATATTATTCTCGACCTACAAAACTTGGCGCTACATTACTTTCAGTAACAGAAGGCTTTACCACCCCACTGTACTCTTCAATTTCAAAATCATCATGTGTACTTATACAACCATCTACCATATTTTCTTCAACAGTAACACTAGTTGTATAAGTACTTTTACTTGCATTCAGCTTTTCTTTCATTTCAAAATCGTCATCTGTACTAATGCAACCATATGCCACATGTTCTTCAAAAGTAGCACTAGTTGTAGAAGTACTTCTACTTGCATTAAGTTTTTTCTTTTCTTTCTTTTCATTATTGTTCACGCTCGGGTCAATATCAGAGCAATACGACCCTGTGTGATGATCATCATCAATATCCACAAATGGGCCAATATCAGATCGATAAGAGTCCGTGTGAATGCTACTTTCTACTTCAGGAGTAGATATGGATCTACTCCCCATCATATATTTCTTTCTTTCTTTTTTCTTTACATCTTCTGACTGTTTTTTTAATCTCGGCATCTGAGATGAACAAAAACATTATTAAGCATGGTTAATAATATTTCATTTATTAAACAATAAACTGTAAATTTTGGAGAGAAGGGGGCATTTTTTTTCAACTATAAATTGTTCTACCCTTATTTAATTATCTAAATATTGGGGTCTAGCCAATTTAAGAAGATATTTTACATGTTATTCTTATAGGCCTAGCATGCACAAAAACAAAAAAAAACCATTTCAGCAATTTCCTTTGGTGTTTTTATGGGAACGTCATGGCAAACTGCAAGCACATAACGACCGACAATATTGGCTAAGCATTGTAAGAATTGTAAAATAAACAAATTACCGGTACAAATAGAACCAACAGTATAATATGGAAGGGTATCGCTGCCAATATTAAATGCTCTGCTTAAATGTTTTTTTGATTACTTATATGTAAAAAAAAAATACAATGTACTTAAAGTCCTAAAACCTGTTACGATGAAGTCAAAATACATCTAAGGCCAAAGTTAAACATAAATCATAAATGTAATGTGTCAAATGACAAATGTTTTATTGGAAAAGGTTATTTTGTGGCGTGTCTGCATTTTAATCTCCCTTTATATACTATTTTACATTTGCGCTCTGTAGCATCTCATTTTAGCAAGGCATTCAATATTGGCAGCGATATCCTTCCATAGTATACAGGCTCTGTGAAAGTTCGGGTAATGTGAAAAATTTGGGACCTTTCGCATTGGTACGAAATCGAACATATGTCCATTTACGTTTTTGTATCCTCTAACACAGTTTCGCAATTCATCGCACGATAATAGCTAGATATTGTTAATTTCCACTCTGTGAACTTCTTGGTCCAGGAAAAGTTTTCAATCGGTTTTTAACAGTTGTACAACAAATCAAGCAGAATACTGAATTTGAGCACATTTAACAAACTGTACACAACCAACAATATACACAAGGCCACACAAAATTGTGTAAAATTCAATATATGAGACAAGAACAATGTTTGTTTGCATACCTACGTGAATCCAGCTCTATACGCGTAACGTTTTTCACTGACTGAACACTCATTACTAGTTGACATAAGTACACACGAATCGATGACGTTTTTGTATTCGTACCGATGCGAAAGGTTGTTATTACTTTCAATCAGTATGTTTCCCTTGAACATAATGTATGTGAGCTGGGGGGGGGGGAGCTTCAATGACACAAACTAGGTCATCTCGGGACAAATGGTACGATTCTATCTTAATGATTGGATTGCATGTAGGGGTCCTTACCAGTGAGGATAAAAATCACGAAGTCGCAAACAATTCTTGTGACTTTATGGCCATGTTGGATTGATTCCTTGTTTCTGTTGCCACTGTGGCAATGATGTGCGGTAGTGCACATGGTGGGGATTTGATCGAAAAGAAAACCATGTTGCAGAAAGATAATGTACTCCTTTGATCGAAAAGAACAAAATGGCAAAAGGCAATGTAGATAAAAGATATGTGTGGATGCAGTGGAAAAAAGACATGTCATGGGGATACGATTGAAAAGAATAACCTATCGACGAAAGGCGCAAATCATGGGAAAACAAAAACAACAGCGCTCGAAATTAACCGCGGCAAACGGCAAAGCCGTGGTAAAAGCCGACGCAACCTCCGTCTGCTACGGCATAATTATTTTTTTTTTTTTTTGCCATGGTAGATCTTGCGATCCTAAAAATTATAATGACTAAATGTACCAGTTATAGAATAGTACCAGGGAGGATGTCGTCTGACTGTGTAATAAAGTGACATATTTATCATTTTGTAGACGAAAGTCTGGCAAATATATTGCAATTACCGAATACCGGTACACTTTTAACCCATGTCATGTGTTGTACGTAGGCATATATCCATGCTTTGCCGTTACAGTTGTTTTTTTTTTCAACGATTATAAACTAAAAATAGACCTGCATACAGGAATGACGGGTTTCACTGGTGCCACGTTAACTTTAAACTTATGTCACTTTCGCTCCCATGTTGCCCTTGAACCAATGACACCGATAAACAGATTTCCACATAAACATTGCACACATCAAATAAAAGGGAAACAGAATCAACAAAAATCCAGCAATATCAATTCATTTTATACATTTGTAACATGTAATTGAGCCTGATAAAATTACAGTACTTCCGGTGATAATGAAAATGTTCAATTAGTTTCATGAAATCAGAAATGGCATAAGCTATCATACAGTGAAAATTTTATGTAAATCGAAAAATAATTGCCACTTTTATTGACCAAAATATTTGAAAAGTGACTTGTAGAAAATCGGCTATTTCTCTGCAACCGTACAAGTTAGAAACCGTTTTGTGGTATCTGTATGATCGTATGGGTTCATTCTATTTGTTGATTGGCATCAAATATCATAATTTGAAAAAGATTTCAAAACAGACTCATTTGAATAAAATATCTGTTTTGAAGGCTAAAAATACAGTTTTTGCCAAAATGACATTACTTCCGGTGTTACTAAAATGTTAAATTTGGTTTATAATATCGTCTATGACATTAGGCATCCAATGATGAAACTTTTATGAAAATCGAATAATAATTGACACATTTACGGGCCAAAAACCTTTAAAAGTGACTTGTAGAAAACCCCCTATATCTCGGCAACCGAACAAGTTATAAACAATTTTATGATATCTGTATGAGCATATGAGTTTTGTCAATATGTGAATTTAAACCAAAAGTTAATTTTATTGTTACATATGACATAATTCTTGGTTGAAAAAAATATCGATTTTAAAAGTTAAAAATGGAGTTTTGACTAAATGACGTCAATTCCGGTGTCAATTTTAAATAGTAATCAACATGATATGACGCACACTTGCTTTTTGAATCAAATGATGTCACTTTTGTGAATATCCATTAATAATTGACTATTTTACAGACAAAATTACGAAAACAGTGACTTATGCAAAACTGCCCATTTCTCGGCAACTGCTTATATTAGAAACTAATTTTAACATACATTTTCTGCGTATGGATCAAAGCTACAAGTTTATAAAAGTTACGTAGAAATATTTTAAAGTCTGAAAAGCCTGAATGGGTTGTAAAAGGTCAATTTTACACCTATTTTCAACTCTTAATCGAATTTGCTTTAAAATGAAATCGAAATTAAAAAAACTGAGCTCACACCTTTTTGCGCCTTTAAAGGGCACACTCTTTTTGTTATATCAAGTTTTTAAAAAAATAATATTTTCTCTTGAAAAATGGTACCTAACTGTCAAAATTGTAGATTTTGGTAGTTTTTGGTAAACTTATGTCATTTCCGGTGCCGACAGATAAAACTATTGGTAACAAAAAAAAAAATGACAATTGAGACAAGGTGTGAACTGCAAGCGAAGACAACTCTGCTTGGGAGATCGATGCACAAGACCAAAGCGCACTGTGACCATAATATTGTGGACTCGGCATCAACAAACTACGCTCACCATTTGAATAAAGACAAACACGTTAATCTGACCCTTCAAAAGTCTGCATTGATTAATACATGAAACAAATATAATATCCCTTCTTTCATTCTTTTCCCCATTTTGGCCAAATGTGAAAAACGTACTAAGGGATACACGACATGTACATAATCACTGACGCCGACTGGTAATAAATAACATTAAGATACTAGATCATAGCCCACAAATGGGTCTGAGTTTTTTTTATAAATCTTTCCAACAAATTAACAAACACAATTTGCAAGCGATGTATAGTGAACAAGCTAAACAAAAAGCGATTTTTCATACAATCAAATTTAATTCAGGAAGTTACGATATGTGCTAATTACTACAGGAACCAATCCATTTTATACATGTGTTACATGTAAGTGATCCTGATCATATCACAGTACTCCCAGCGATAATGAAAATATTAAATTAGTTTCTTAAAATCAGAAATAATAATCACATATAGACCCCAAACCCTGAAAAGTCACTTGTAGGAAATCGTCTATTTCTCTGCAACCATACAAGTGAGAAACCATTTTGTGGTATCTGAATGATCGCATGGGTTCATTCTATTAGTTGATGCGAACTAAATATCATAATTTTAAATATATTACAAATCAGACTCATTTGAAAAAAATATCTGTTTTGAAGGCTAAAAATACAGTTTTTGCCAAAATATAATTACTGAAAATGTTAAATTAGTTCTATGAAATCATAAATGACGTAAGATATCATATGGTGAAAATTTTATGAAAATCGAACAATAACTGACACTTTTATAGACCAAAATCCTCGAAAAGTGACTTGTGGAAAATCGCCCATTTCTCTGCAATCGTACAAGTTAGAAACCGTTTTGTGATATCTGTATGATCGCATAGGTTCGTTCTATTTGATGAATAGAATCAAATATCATAATTTGAAAAAAATAACAAGTACGACCCATTTGAATAAAATATTGTTTTTAATGCTAAAAATTAAGTTTTGAGCAAATGACGTCATTTCCGGTGGCAGCGTATGAGTTAGAATGGTTTGACCTTGTCCACTATGGCACTAGGTATCCAACGGTGAAAGAAAATTGAAAATAGCATAATAATTGATTCTTATACAGCCAAAATAACGTGAAAAGTGGCTCATGCAAAATTGACTTTTTCTCGGCAACTGCGCATATTACAAATTAATTTTCACATACATTCTCTTCGTATGGGTTATTGCTACGAGATTATGAATGTTACAAAGATATATTTTTTAATATGAAGACGCTGGATGGGTTGTAAATAGCTCATTTTTACACCTTTTTTCACCCTTTAATCCAAATTGCCCGAAAACGAAATCGAAATTAAAAAAACTGAGCGCGATGTTTTGTGCGCCTTTATATGGCACATCAATTCAGTCATATAAGATTTGAAAAAAATAATTTTTGCTTTCAAAAAGTGGTACCGAACTGTTAAAATTGTAGTTTTTGCTAAATTTACGTCACTTACGGTGCCGACAGGAAACTTTGCCGGTAACAAAAAAAAATGACATTTTGGACCATGGAGCATATAAACTTTGTTTTATACAAATCGGACAATAAATAATTTATATAGAACCTATAAACTGAATTAGCCAATAGCGACCAAGAAAAATTATCCAGAAAAAAAATGTTCACATTTTTGCCCAAATCAGACGACCCTTTAACCCTTGGTAAAAAGTCATTAAAAAATATTCATTAATAAAAAAGTTTTTTGTCAAAATTTAAATTTTCAAAATTTGGCGCCTTATTTTTCCGAAGATTCGGCGAAATTTAAAACTCTAAAGACCCGTAGCTATGTGCCATGTCTCTGGCTATGTCAAAAACTATCAAACGATAAAATCCAACAATTGTTGTTAATATTACGGCAATATTTCAAAAAACGACAACTTCGGTGATTTCGGACATTTAGCATTGTCACAGAATGCCGGAAATATCTTTAATCTCTAAGTCACACCCACTTTCGCAGTAAAACTCAAGACATTGCATCGATCCGACAAGTAGATCCTGAGATATAAGCAAATTGGAAAAAAAAAAATAATAATAATAAGAATAATAATAAGAAGAATTTTAACAAAAACAATAGTGTTTCACACAAGCTACGCAGTGTGAAACCCTAATAAATGTATCAAACATAAATCATAACCCAGCTAAATGTGATATGGCATCAGTATATTCAATTGTACTTATATTTTACTTCATTTAACAGTTCAATTTTTAGATCATTAATAGATTCTTCTACTCTTTTACATTTTGGTCTTTTAGGTGGCAATCGTCCCCCGTTATCTAATCGAACTATGGTATTTTCAGTAAAAGTCCGCTCTTTCAACGCAATGTTAATAAATTTCAATATATTTGCTTGGCTTGTTCCGGTCTTCTTCAATTTACCGTGCCATCCCTTAACCTGATTAGTTGTCCGTGAACACGTGATTCCACATAGCCCCTCCATCGCTTTCTATCCATTGTTCAGTAACATAATCTGCAAACTTTAAAATATTGTCATCCTCCAAATCGGCTTTTTCTAGGGCTTTAACCAAACGTTGTCTGTATCACATATTCTCACAAATGGGAAGGCGGAATAATATTTAAGATATTCGTTAACCGATGACACATGAATTTAACTTATATATTTTAATAATTATAATAATTGAATCATAACTAGGTGAACAGTACTAATAAAGATATAGTCTATAATCCTTTGTTTACCTAAATTTTTACACCACTACCCCATAACACCTGTTGATTAGGTGACACAGTGAGATTATACCAGTTTGCCATGTTTCGTAACATGAACAATGCTTACTGTGTTGTAATAACTAACATACCCTTCAATCCATTATAACAACTGATCCAAATTTTTACATGTTGTTTATGATTATTTCGACCAGTTTCTAGCTGCTCTACCACTGAAATGGGTGAGTCTAAAGCCTAGCCAATCTTGCCCAAACATAAAAATCAATCCTTGGAATATTTTGTTAATTTTGAAGAACTGACACAACAACAAAACTCAAAAGATAAACATGCGGGCATTACATACAAACTGTATAGTAATGGCGCAATCAGGAATCTGGAAATGGTGGAGACATCGCCCGGACATCATAGACATAGAGTTCTCCGGTTTCCTCCCACTACTTAAAAATTCATCATGGGAGATTACATAACAAGTTGGCAATTCTCACTGTAGTAGTTAAAAGTTAGATAATGTAAAGGCAATTTGCTGACAATTCCTGTCAAACTGATCCACTATGAACCCTGAACTAAGCGGATGAATGTTCCGCTTAACCTCGGTCATCATTACTTAAGTGGGTGCGACAAAAATCATAGTCTCGATTATCCATTTAATCACTAAATCGTTTAGGAAAGTTATGAATTATTTGACGAATTATTTGAAAAAAAATGAACTATATTATGTCAGTCAGTTTGTCTCGACTGGGCGTTAAACCTGGAGCAAGTTTCGAACCATTTATTGCGGTTTCTTGGCTTCGGTTTTCATTAGTGAATATGACGTCATGTACGATGCGGAGTGTGCAGTACTTTGGTTTTATTTATTGTGGCATTTGTTTTAATCACATATGAAAAAAGACAGTTTTAATTTCTTACAGTTTTGATAAATTGCCTCTTCACTTATCAGCCCAGTTCGGTTCTTTATATTGACCTTCATCAAAGCGTCAAAGCGGTATTCAAGTTAATCTTCTGAAAGATGGAGCATAACGACTAATACTTTCTCTTCATTGTAAAGCGCACATTATTTATGTAGCTGTTGAGCCATATAAAAATATGTAATAATAAAATAAAAAATCGCAATTTTCTCCCGACCAAAGGAACGGAATTTTACGTTGTGTAACTACTAGCTGTTGACAGTGTACTATTTGTATGTCGGCATGGGGAAGCAAGTCGGCAAGAGGTGGTTTTGTCAATCCGGCTATTGTCATGGGGACACAAAATAGATGGCTGCAATATCAATGCAAAGTTGGTTGGTGCGAATGTCTTTCAAAGCCAGGTGCCTATATCTGGAAAAGATTTGGCTACTGTTAGCAATACGAACCGCAACTTTACCTAGACATGTAGACAATGGAATAGCGTCAACATTTAATGTTAACGTCACGTTATTGTGACGTCATAATAGGATCGTCATTTGAGCTGGAATCCTCATTGAAACCGCACGTTCAAAAGACTTTCAACTTATTTTATCTTCCTGTTTTAACTTTTTACAAGTGAAACAAAGGTATGTAAAACATGTTTTTTTTGTATTTAATTATTTAAAAATGTTTCTGATCTAAACTAAATCTGATTAAATCACTACCAAGATAGAAACTGATGTTTTCACAAGATTCGGTCCTATCCATGTAGTAATGTTTCATCTGAATTTGCTCTATTTCCTTTTATTAGATAACTATTAGACATGGATAATAACGAACTTCACACCTTCCTGAACAATTGGTTATGTAAGTATTATTCAAACATAATCATTATATCAAATAGACAGAGCTAGGGTTAGAATCAGTATTGCTACTGATCATTACAGATTCAAACATACCAAAGTTGGGTCCCAGAAATTCTAATTATTGAATCATGAAGTCTGGCAGGCTACCAAACTTGTATTAGATTATGACCGGAACTACGCCACCTGATTTAATGAAGAAAACGTGTAAGACTACTAGACACCCCGGTCTCCCCCAACCATTCCATATCGCATTAATACGGTATCTTAAAGAATTTGATTTTCTAGGTCTTGGCCCAGACTTTGGTATTTTTACCCCCTCTTGGTCATTTTCAAAAACCAGACCAACGAACACATGGAATATGTTTAACATGTTAGCCACATTATCTCCATACATGTCACGTTGTCCGTTTTTAAATTTTTCAGCTAATTTGACGTTTGATGAGAGGACAAGTTTATTAATTGGAGCTTGTCGAAAACGAACAAGAATTAATTCTGGAATAGAAAATCAACTGTCTACAAATACAATAGCGTTAGACAGATTAATAAAAAGACTGGGTTGTCCAATAGATCTAAACGAAGTAGATAGAGAAAAAGAACATGTGAAATATCCATTAGAACCTGTAGTAATTGTATCTACTGGTGATTGTGTACTGTATACTGATGATAGTGATGATGATGTAATATCTACTGATGATGAACTAGTGTTTAATGATGACGATGATGATACTGATAAAGATCATATGAAAGGTATAGTTAACTAGTATATGACTAAACGTATGCACTCGCTTGTAGCTGGCTTCGTTAAATATCACCTTTGAGTCCCTGTAGGTTCTAGGTAAATATCCCCGTTGAGTGTTGGTACGACCTCGGTATATATCCCTTTTGAATGTCGATAAGGCCATGGTAAATATCACTTTGGTATTCAAAAAATTAAAATACTTTTCAATTTCAATACGAACATTTTTGGTAAGTTTTTGTGAATATTAATGCTTCCTAATATTTGAACAGTTGACCATATAGATGAATTAATTTATTTACAGATATCAATAATACTATTCCACGTAATGTACAGACAGATATGTTGTCTGATAAAGTCGAGAAGGCTCGGTGAGTAAGTCGCTTGCTCGGTAACTACGAGGTCCTGTGTTTGATCGTCGTGTTGACCGAGAAAGCTCCAGCGCCACTGGTGGTGAACTGCGCGGTATATAACACTTAATGTATGATATTAATAAAGCGTAGACGTTCGATTGAGACAAATACCCGCGGACCAGTAGATATATTACGTAAAATGGCCCTTGCCAATTGAAATTCCTGATAGCACACTGCATGGCCTACGACTGTCTTTATTCCTAGCCTGCCGGGTGCAAAAGAGGTAGGACGTAAGATCCCATGCCATTTTATCTAGGCTACAATATTTCTGATCGCTTTATTTTACGTGTGAGCTGTGACGGCAGAACATTCATTGACAATGTTTTGGTATTTAATGTTTAAATATAACTTGCATTACTGTCTTGATTCCTGACATGACAATCTAAATGTTATATTTATTTATAGTTTTAGATTTAACTCCTACCTCTTCCCCCAAATATAAAGAATCCAGATTACGACGATGGAGAAGAACAACAGCCAAATATTTAAAGAAAATATTCACATGTTGTGTTCAAACAGATGACTGTGTATAAGAATTCAACAACATTTAACCCTGAGGAAACCGAATATATATTATTCAAAAAAAGTAGGGGATATTTGATTTTGGGGGCATAATACTAAAATATGCAAATGACTACGAAAAAAGTCACTATAGAACCTAACAGAAGAAACATTTCCAGTTACATGTGACGCCCAAACGCACCAATAGCCAGCGCATGGATTGCAGGTGATGCTTGGGATCATCATGGGGGTCTAACCCAAGATTTGCACGACTCTGACTTTGAATGTTACAGTCATTGTGGCATTGAATTCCAGGGTGGAAACATCAGTTTAATTGTTTTAGTGACCAGAAAACAAATTTTGATATGCGTCGGCTTACCCAAAATGAAAGGTTACGTGCCCTTGGCATGCTACGGATCGGCACAACACAGGCGGTTGTGGCGCGGACGATGAATGTTTCTCAGTCTGTCATAAGCAGGCTATGGTCCAGATACCGTGATACACAATCTGTACAGGACATACCACGCTCAGGTCGACCAAGGGCGACAACTAAAGCCCAGGATCGATTTATCCGTACCTTGGCCTTGAGAAATCGCGTCCTCACAGCAAATCAGATCAGCGCTCGTCTTCAAACAGACACTGGTGTGAGAGTGAGTGGCCAGACGATTCGGAATCGACTGCATAGGGGTCACCTTCGCGCCCGACGTCCTCGCGTGATCCCTTGTTTGAGAGATCATCACATTCAGGCAAGACGTCGTTGGTGTAGGGATCGTCAACACTGGGATAATCGACGCTGGAACAATGTGATGTTTTCAGATGAGTCAAGGTTCACTGTTGATTTTTTGGACAGACGTAGGAGGGTGTGGCATCGTCGAAACGAGCGCTTCCAAGTCGTTAACGTCATCAGACATGATCGATTTGGGGGTGGTTCTGTTATGGTGTGGGGAGGCATCACTGTCGCTGGAAGAACGGCTTTACATGTTGTTGCAGGGCGTGTTCCAGGCCAGTACTACCGGGACAACATCTTGGCAGTCCATGTTGTGCCGTTCGCACGACGTCATGGCCGCCGTTTCATCTTCCAGTACGACAACGCAAGATGTCACAGGGCCAGGATCGTTACAGGTTACCTCCAACAACAGAACATCACCACATTACCTTGGCCAGCACTGAGTCCCGACCTCTTCCCCATCGAGCATGTCTGGGACATGCTTGGACAGAGGTTACGTCAACGTCAACAACGTCCTGCCAATGTCCAAGAACTTGCTGCTGCGTTGCAACAGGAATGGGACAATCTGGACCAAAATGACCTTAGACGTCTCATTAGGAGTATGCCACGTCGGATCAATGCTTGTTTGGCAAACAGAGGAGGATTTCCCCGTTACTGACTTTGTTGTGATGCTGTGGTAACTTTGCTGTTTGACCCCGGGTATCATTTTACCCTTATAATGGCCAGTCTGTGCCTTACTTAGTCTAACGATCATTTGGAATAAATCGATGAATGTGAACTTCATTTCATTTTGTCATTTGTTTCTTCGCCAGTTTCATTAGGTGACTTTAATAACACTTAAAAATCAAATATCCCCTACTTTTTTTGAATAGTATATAAACAATTGAATACGGCTTATTTATTTTTTTTTCTAAAAACCCAATAGGTTAATAAGAACCAAAAACTATATATAAACCCGATTTCTTTTTTTAAAAGAAGAAAAAAACTGTTATACATCTGTTATATGTATTTATTAATTTTGTTATTATTATAGGTATTGCACTTTTTTTTATAAAAGAAACAAAATGTTTTGACAAATCAATGATGTTATATCTTTTACATGAAGAGTTGGGCACACTAGATTGGTTTAAAATACCCAGGTTTTATTGAGTGGTAAACCCACTAAGTTTTTCAACTGAATTTGGGAAATATTGGCTTGTAAACTGACTGAATAGTTTACATTTTTACTTACTTTAAGAGTTATAAATTTGAAAAAAGCTTTATTATTGACGAAAAGCAATGGTTTGTTCTCGAATTAATATAGTAAGAGGCATTAAGTGCGTGATTTACAGTGAGAAAATTCGAATTTTCGAGAAGGTTCTCCCTCATGAGATATGTGAATGATTGGATTCCTGGAGATTTGAACAGAAAATCCTTGATGGGAAATGAGTGAACTGTAGGTTATAGTCTACAAAAAGCGGTGATATTCTCAGGACACCTGTGATAAAAAAAAATCGCGAGTAGAAAGTATGGAGTCAAGGTGAAAAGTTGACCGCAGAAAATTGAAATTCCGTTCTACTCTGACTGGGCTAATGAAACAAACATGCAACATTCCGTGTGCTATGCAGGAAATTATGCCTGGACAGCGCCACGACCTAATCTTTTGCGTGCGGCCAATATATACGCGGGCCCTCGGCTATTCGTCCCATCCGAACGACTGTCCGCTGTCCTTTTCAGGCCATCCGTCCCGTCCGAACGACTGTCCGCTGTCCTTTTCAGGCCATCCGTCCCGCACCACAGTCACAAAGTTGCAAAGCATACCTCTGAAACTTACCACTGGAAATCATGGTAGATTAATAACACAACAACTGAGACCTTTATCATACATCCAGTTGCAACTTTTCTTCAATTGTCTACCCCCCCCCCCCCTGTTGTTAAAAGTTACTACATGCTCTGGACTGTACAGCACAGAGGACGTTTACAGACTGACTGGTCCCGGGATGCATTCCTTTTTTTTTCGTTTGGTGCGGTCATTCTGTACTTACTACAAAAACATATTTTGGCAAAGGTGAGTAACTTTGTGATTTCGGTGTGATGAACATATATTTGAGCGGTATTATAAAATCAAACCCAAATGGTATCCCCTGTGCTAAAAACGCGATTTTTAGTATACATGTACTATACAGTGCAATAATTCAGAAAGTTACTGATGAAGGCAAGTGGTTCTTCAGATTATTATTCTGGTTACAATAAATGCCCTATGACCGACTTTCTCAGTTATGGTGTCTTTGATGTAATATCAAATCACCTTTCAAACAATACGCTTTACTACAAACATCACATTAAAGAGGTTCGGAAATGGCGTGTCAAATCACTACTACAAGTAAATGCCGTGTTACAGTTATCACATGGATATGGCGTTCTCCAGTATGTCCCCGTTTGTGTTTTTTTTAAACTAAATCTATAACTAAAACATTTTGAGCAAATTTCACATTTATATGGTTTCTCTCCTGTATGAATTCGTGTGTGTGTGAGCAAGGTATCTGATGTTTTAAACGCAGCATCACAATATTCACATTTGAAGGTCTCTCAAGACTGTGGGTGTTCACATGATTTATTAACGTAGATTTTGATTTGTATGCTTTGTTGTAAATTTCACACTTAATTGGACGAGTGCCTGAATGAAGAATCAGATGCTTCAATAAATTACCAATCTCATGAAATGTCTTATCACAAAGATGGCATTTGAATTTTGGTTCCGAGTGAATTTTCTTGTGAGTGTTTAGAAAACTTCTATTGCGGAAAGCTTTTCCACAAAATGCACATTTATAGATTTTATCTGTCTCTTGGTCAACATTATTTTGATGGACATCATCTAGATACTTCTCTGGATTTTCATATAACAGTATCTAATTCTTCTGTCTTGTTCGAACGACAGCCATCTAATTCATCTACAGATATTACTTCTTCTGGTTCGACTTCTGCTTTGATACTAGTTCAAATTTCTGTTTCTGTCGCAACAATCTTTTTCTTTGTGGGATCTACATGTACATCAAATGTTAATGTGCAGTTACCATTATTATTCACTTTTTAGATGATTCCTCAGCAGTTTCAAGTTCAACGTTTTCATTTTCTATTTTACTATGAATTATACAAAGTTCCTTGTCGTGATTCGAGAACATCTCATTGCGAACAACGCATTGATGATAAGTTTCTTTGCTTCCTTCCATTATTTCCTTCTATAGCATACTGCATATTATATACGAAATAAATGTTTCTGAAAAAAATTGAAATTTAAAACTAAAAGAATAACAGACTCAAAGACAAATTTAGACATTCAAATCAAATTATTGGTTAACAAGTTATTCATATGACACATCAACAAATCAATCCAACTTATGTTTAGAATGTTTGGTCAACTGATTTTTAAGTTTCTGTACATGAAGCTCAATATTGTAGCCGCAATATTGTATGCTGTAGCATTGAATTAGTCTTACTACAATTGACTGGTACATTCATTGAAGCTTTGTGCAAGTAAAACAAGTCTCACATTATTAATTTTCAACACATATTGATTGTGATATTTTGTAATGAAATAAATTCTCTAAACACAAGTAATAAAGTATGAAACAATGAAATAGTCACCAAAGAGTTTCTCTCTGTGGTTCTACATATTTGAAGTATGAACCATTAAAATAACCGAACAGTTTCTCTTTGTGGCTTTAAATTTTCAAAGTGACATACGGCCATGATGTTTCTCACATACTAGAGTAGTGATTTACTTTTTCATTGCTGTTTCAAGTTATTAGTGGTGGAACCATTTCTAGTTGGCTAACCAATATGGTGTAGATTAATACCATTATGCAAACAAAAATACTTTGCCGACCACCAAAGTCTTAAAAATGATTTTTATCATTTTATGGATGTTCTAATTCTATAATTTACAATTATACCAGTGCAGTTATTAGTTATTGATCCACAGTGAAACGTCTTAATTCACGTAAGTGCTATTGCGACAGGGTGTGGGGGGGGCTAGTAGTGCCGCGCTTCGACCTCGAGCGGAACATCACCTCAACCATCCCCCATTACACACACCTTAACTTGGAAGGGGATACCCCCGCCCCAACTCCATCCCACATACATCAACACCACTACATATCTACCCCCTTACATGTCAATGGGATGCGTTCTCAATCGTGTGTTTTTTCTCCGTGTCCTTATGTTTCCTCCCAAAGCCAGGACCGTGAATTTAATAAGATAAGGGTTCCTTGTGTTGTGGAAGTGAATCCCCAAGTAGAGCTAGGTGTAAGGACCGATGGGCGGCGGGGAAGAGGTGGGGTTGAATGTAGAACGTCCTTCTGTTCTGCTCCTAAACTGAGCTATTGAAGACGGGCATACTTCACACAGTGTGCTATGACGGACATTTTGCCCTGGCAGCGGCGCTAAGGCCTACTCTTATATAAATTATTGTATTTTGAGATTTAGTTTTGCCAGCGACCTCTTGTTTCCTATGGCGGACCGATTCAAACCAGGGTCGTACCTACCGGGGGTTCAGGGGGTACATTGCGCTCCCAGAAAAATAAGGCGCCCCTAGAAATGGCGCCCTCCCCACCCCCCCCCAAATAATTTGACAACCTTTCAATTATAAAATATACATTTAATTATGATCACACACTGATGCTCGTAAGGTACTGACCAGTCTGTCGGTTTTAAGGGCGCCCACGCGCCAATGTGTTCGTTTGCCCTGATCAAAACTTTCTTATATCACTTACGTGGAAGCTGTGGCGCTTCACCACTCTGCTGCACCCCCACTTTTAAAATCCTACATACGGCCCTGATTCAAACGTGTCTTCTTTGTCTTTATGGTTTCGAATCTCCAATTCTACTTGAATATGGCGTTGAATTGACCGGCACCAAACACACGAGTGTGCTACAATTTACTGATGACCAAGAGATCAAATGACGGTCAATTATCAACATTAGCACAATATTTTTATATCTAAGCGTTCCTCGTGCAAAATATGTTATTTTGTTTAAAAATCACACAGTTTTCGTGACAAAATCGGACGTTCACGATCATTGTTGGATAGGGTAAACTGGTGTATAGTTATGCAGACGTTTAGACAACGATTATTCTCATTTGCATTCTGTAGTTTGTGGCAGGGAAGTACGTAAATGAATATCAGCACAATCTAACCAATTTTCACCAATAACCAATTATTATTTTCAGATCATCACCATTACTTTCCTAATTTTGCACACTCTTATATTGAATTCATTCATACTGCCAAGGGATCATTTACGTGCACGCCAATGTGTCAGTACATCAGTTTTTCGTATCTTCCAAAAGACTATACGTTGTCCCTTGTCAGGTGCTCGGTTCTGCACCACTGACAAGGCGGAGCCACGTCTGAAAATCCCGATGAAGGTTCCGGGCCAATTATTCTGTGAACCATATTTAAACAGTAACCTATCTCATGTTCTAAAATTTGCATTGGCTAATCTAAGATGTTCAACCCATACTCTTAGCATAGAAATGGGGCGCCGATCCAATACACCACGTAACCAGAGGTTATGTAACATATGTAATATGCATAAAATGGAAAATGAATTCCATTTCATTCTCGTATGTCCAATCTTAAGAGATCTTCGTTTGAACTTCTTACCAGTATACTGTCACAATAACCCTTCTGAATATAAGTTACGTAAACTATTTCAATGTAAATCAGAATTTGTATATAAAAATCTAGCTATTTATATCAAACTAGCATTAGACGTGAGAAACGAAATATTAATGTATTGAGTATACTGTATTATATTGTGTTCTGTGTATATAGAATTGTATAAACGGCACTTGTGATAGCTATGTATTTGCATATTATTCATAATATTGGATTCTGTTTTGTTTGTAATATTGATCACGTTAGATAGGTTTTGTATTTTGATTATTACACATGCTTTACTTGTACTATAGGCTGAAGGCCAAAGGTATTGAATAAACTGTATTCTGTATTCTGTTCCGGGCCAATACAGGGATAGAACACGGGATCACCAGGTTTTTACTCACTGAGCACCGTCTTTGTGAATGCCCATGTAAATTTTGATGAAAACACCACTTGATTAAATCTAGTGCTGATATTTGCAGATAAAAGAAACTTGTTTCACTGTATTGGGCTTCCAGAATACTATATTATATGCCCGGGGGACAGACGGATCGACGAACATGTGTGACTATAATACGAACACATAAGTTTGTCTGTCACTACGATTTTAGTCTTTTTTTATTTTTCCCTTATGTATCTTTGTTTATTTTATTTTCTAAAAAAATAAATATACATGTATATACATATATTATGACGTATCGTTGACAATAACATGATCAGACTCATTTTCACAATGAATAAATTGTTAAACGACACACGGTCTTAAGTTTATGCGTGGTCTCCAATTAGGTTTCTCCGTAATCTAATTAAAACACAGTTCCTATTCCGTTTTTAATGGTTCGGAATTTTGTTTTACTTGTCTTTACAACACTGGGTACTGGTATCTGGGATATAGCTGAGTTCTGGATGATGTGAAGGGTTAGCCAATGAAACGATCTACTACGGCGAGTTTTTAGCGTGGGTTACCTACTAAACAATCAATACTGATTGGTTAATCAAATGACCTCTTCTACAACTGGTCAGATCTTCATGTAGAAGAGGTCATCGACACTATAATAAACGAAACGAAATACAGATCCGTATTTTAATCAGATCGGTTTTCTCCGTCGATTGTTAGAATTACAGCAGCTCTCAAATATGAATGGCTACTTAGTTAAATTTAAATGCATGTAATACTCTTGTATTTATTTGCCATTCTTATTTTTCTCTAGTCTGAGTTCACTTGTAACTTTTACAAGAACACAATCGACATCCATCTGGATATAGGTAATCCTTGCATCCGACTCCACAAGCCACAAAATCTGGACAAGCTGTAAACAAAATATAAATCATTTAAAGATCATTATAGTTCCATCCATAGATAGTTAGCATCTATCATAAAGCAAGGATTCTGCAATTAATATTCATTGTGCATAGCGGTACTTAGTTTCAAGTTGATCGTGCGTGAATTAGCAGAGCTAGACCTTTTCTAAGAAAAACAACAATTCATTGGTAACTACACTTTGAAACAATTATCACTGCATAGGTTTCATATGGCATGTACTACGTCAGACATACCACATCAGGCCACGTGTCTTCCGGTTACAAGAGTCACGTGTTCGATCCTGGTGTTGGCCGAGAAAGTTCATCTGAATGTTGCGGCGTGGTTTCCGCTTGTCAGTGGTGCAGGACGGAGGACAACGTATATTCGTTAGTATGGGAAGAAAACTGATGTCCCGTGTACACATTGGTGGCAAATATTTTTCTCATAGCACACTGCATGACCAATGCCCGTCTTCATTATCCCAATAGGAGTAGAACAGTGGGGTGTTAAAGTTAAACCCCATTTCATTTCATTTGAGGCCTATTAAATTATTTTTGTGCCTCAGACAAATGATGCTTTCAGATTTAAAAAAATAAATGTCGAATGAGTGACCAAATTAATGAGCTCTGATAGAATTTTAGGACATTATTCGAAACATTGTTCATAATTCTATTTTTTATTTACTCACTTTTTATGATTCCCAATCTACCACAATAACATCCATAACAACCATTTTCATATATTTGATGTATACAGCCAAGTCCACAAGAGATTCCACATTCTGTAAGCATCATATTGAAATTTATATCAATTATTTTATTGTTAACATGTAGCATGTTTCTTGTTAATACACAGGATGCGATATTAAGTAAATTTTGTCACAGCAGTGACTTTATATATCTTTAGTTGTTTTGAGGTTTTAATTTGTTGTCATAATTAACATATAATTCAGACTTTCCTGAACACACAATACAATGAAATTGGTACATTACCTTTAATTTTGTATGCATAAGCAATACTAATCATAAACAAAATCAAGACAGTAAACATTTCTAATTGTCGATACGTTACTGTTCTACCAGGCGATTATAAATTAATAGTTCCTGAAACTAAAAATGCAGAATATTTATTTGAGAAGGTCCGTGTGTTGACAACAAGTGAAAAACATAACATAATATCAATATTCGAGAAATGATCACGCAGATTAATAAAAGTTTGAGAAATCCATTATCTGATTGTTAAGCTAACTGAAGAAAATGATATTAATATCACAGAAATGATCACGCAGATTGACACAAATTTGAGCAATCTATAATATATTAAAGATACATATGAGCGATTGGATACAGAGCTGGTAGTTCTCACTATAATAATAGTTTAAAAAAGTAGATAATGTAAATGGAATTTGCTAGAAATTTCAGTCAAATTGATCTACTCTGAACCAAGAATTTAGCGATTAAATTTTCGGCCTAGCTTCGATCATCATTACTAAAGTCGGTATGATAAAAAAAAATCTCGATAATCCATTTCATGTTTTAATCATGAATGAAAGTTGAACAGCAAATCGGATCCTAATCGAGTGAATAGTTGATTATGGTCTGGATTGGTTAGTTAATGTCTAATTAATAATTAAGATAAGATTTCAGGCCTAAATGAAGACTTGCAATAGGCAGATTTAGCTTTTGCATAATGTATGTTTTATAAAAAAAATGCTATGGCAAAATTATTACCTGATTGTTAATTGTAGTTAGAAATGTCCAAGCTTATAGGTTTTTTAAAAACAATCTCAAGTCCGTAATATAATTTACAGATAAATTTTAGACAGACGCCTTTTATACTAAATGCTGAACCTTGGCTGTCGTCAGTTATTAATGATTGTTTACAAACTTCGGAGCATTCCCACGTGATACGGCTTTAATTAACACGACTGGGAGAGGTCATTTTATCTTTCTTGTGGTTTGTTTACAAATTTTTAGTCGGTGTATTTTTATATATTTTAATGAATAAACGTAGTGATGTTTATTAATGTATGTAGCGACGACATATACACTGTAAAAAATAGTTAATGTAAAATGGAATATGATTTAACATTTCATCAACTCAGTCATTTTGTTACTGTGGTTAGGCGGACAACGGAGGTATCAGCATTTCCTCTTCTGTTTCGAATTTTAACTGTAAAAGGGGTTAAGTCTTTATTTTCCATAATATTCGAAATTAAAACCATCAACTACAATTCTGTATTTATCAATTTTAATCAATATTGGTGTTGTTATCTTGCCGCGAAACTGTCCGCGGATCGTACTAGTATGTACTCCCTTGTTTTCCTCCAAGATTTTTTTTTTTTTTTTAAAATTAGGATTAATTTCAGTGCATCTGAGACAATTTAGGCATCGATTTCATTGACGTTTAGAATTCGTTGACAATTTTGGTATTTTAAACAGACTCTTTCTCTTCTGATGTTTTCATTTTAGTGAAATTATTTTAGATGACATAAAAAAGGTATTGGTTGGCTTCGTCCGGGATAAAATATTAGTATGACCCAGAATGTGGGGACCCGGGACATTTCGCCCACTTTGCCCCCCCCCACCCTTAGATCCGGTACTGGCTGTAGGCTACAATATTTAATTTAGAGTGTATAGAACGCGCTACATTTACATTACACCTCCACCTTCCCCACCTGTAGTAAAACCAGTTACTCCACCATGTACATACCGCTGTTTGACGTCCATATTTTAACATTAGAACGTAGTAACGTAAAGTCACGAAAATGATGAAGTTGACGTATGTTTAAATGATAAAAGGGTTAAAATAGGAGTGATTTTTACATACTACGTAAATGCTCGCTCTAAGATGAGGGCGTCACCTCGCAATTTCTTTTTGGCATGAAATAAACCGGTTATTTAAATTGTGTAAAACGAATTATTAAATACATTAAATAAGAATGGCACAGGGCTGGCTAAATGTCTTTATAGTTCAAGTCATGTTAATTTATGTAATAACTAAACTATAGTCTGTATCGTGTTCACAGTGCTTTCGTAAAAGGGGGATAACTCTATAATGAAACGTATATAGCGGAATGCTGATAATCAATATGGTTTATCCTCTCGTGAACCCCAGAGCTTTCCACCAAATATAAAAACAATCCGCTAAAAAACTAAAGTGTGATGGTGGGGGCTTTGTACGAAAAGTCACGGTACACCGAATATCGACAGGAATTTTCCTGTCATGACCACAATGCTACACTCCGTCGAATACCGTGGCCTCTATCATTACAACAAGGTTTTCAACAGAGGGGTGATAACTTTGAAACGGAAGGTCGCAGAACGCTGAAAATCGATAGGGTTACCCGCCTCATTACCACAATGGTTCACTCTGTCAAAACCTGTAGCCTCTATTCCGACCACAAGGTCTTCAACAGAGGGGTGATAACTCTGAAATGGAAGTTCGCCGAACGCTGAATATCGATAGTGATAAAATTCGTCTACTCGTCACGCCAGTGCCTCAAACCAGATTTAAAAAGAAATCTGTAAAAATGGTTTCAGCAAACGGGGGGGGGGGGTACTCCAGGACATAAAATTGAACATGCTTACACACCGAATTCCAATTTGGCTTTGTTAAGACATGTAGCTTTCACAAAGGAATGTCGTGGAACATCAAATATCAGAAATATCGATAGGGTTTGTCCTACCAATACCACGATACTCAACACAAAATTTGGAAAGAGGGCGTATAAAGATTGTATCAAATATTGTCAAGGCGATTCTCCTTCCTTTATCACCAAGCCACAAAGGTAAAAAGTAGAAAATATAATTGCAGATTACTGTATGCTAGGGGTCACTTTAAAGATAGGCTATGTCACATTTAAAGAAACTGTTCTTTACAAAAAAAATACAACAACAAAATCAAAGTTCCTTTCAACTATGAATATTGTGTAATAAATAAAACAATAAAGCATTCAAAACATTAAAGAAGGCATTTATTATTCTAACCCGGGGCCAAATAGTTTCTTAAATTCAAAGTATGTCTATTAATTGTTACATGTGCGGGCCACCGTGTGAAATTATTCGTAACACCGTGACAATAATTATAGCCAATGAGCTTTTAATGTTAAGTTTTTCTCGTGGTCGTATGCCGCCTGTATGTAAAATAGGAACTTATAGGTGTAATATGTTACCGGTGTTGAGTCAAAATGTAAAAGATGGGATTATAACGTCGTATTTTCTGCTCCATCCGGGCGAAGAAAAACGGGGCATGTGCCATGCCCGGACATGAGCGCTATGGTTCTAGCCTACTCTTTTTTTCGAATTCTAACTATCAAGGGTTCTTTTACGTGCTTGTCAATCTGTACACGGATCTTTGGTTTTGCGCACCATCCAAAAAACTAGACGTTTTATTTCTTTATGTTTGTTATTCATTAATAAAATGTATTCCTACAGGACAGAATCCATAGGCCTGTGGGGGGTTGGGATGGCCTAGTGGTCTAGAGTGCCGCGCTTCGACCTCTAACTGGCCGGTCACCTCTGGCTTGCGGCTGTGGTTTCGAGCCTTGGGCCTGATTCCTAGAAAATTCTTAAGCACGTTCTTGTGCTTAGATTTTAAGTAGACTTTGCAATTAAGTAAACTTACCTTATTTTGTGTTCCCCGAAAATTCTTAAGAACGTTCTTGTGCTTAGATTTTAAGTAGACTTCAGTGTAAGCACAAGCACTTTATTATGTGTTCCAAGAAAAAACTTAAGCAAAACTTCGTTCTTACAATTGCCAATCTAAGCACAAGTCCCGAGCAAGGTATAGGGCTTGTTTACCAACCTTAAGCCTGTTTCTGCTTCAAACAATATGGCTGACCGTATAGTTAGTTATTCGACGGCATTTACTACATCTTTTGATACCTAAGAGACATTTGGAAGACGGAAAATCCTTAAGAAATATATTCTCGACAAGAATGCTATAGAATATTTCGCTTCTACACTAAAAACATTTTATTTATTTACAAATCGGGACCAAGAAATTGACACAAGTGTGTCGCAACGCATATTATACTATAATATGAATGTATATAAACTGATTTACATTCAATGGTTTCCGTTTTTACTCCAATTTCAAATCAGTTATGTGCCGCAAAATTTGCCAACAGTGTCAATCGAATACAAATTTCTAGCGTCTAGTTATTCCAGTCTACATGCGCCGTTTGATTTGGTGCAATGTTTCTATCCTTGTTCCCCCGATTCTCTCGCTAGAACTGGGCTGAAGCGCATTATGGTACACGATTCGTGTACAAATGGTAAAATATTTATCTTGTCTTAAATATTGGATATCAGAAGCCCATCACATCACCAATTTTGATTTAAACTGACAAATAATTCGTGTTTTCATTGTCGAAGATACTGGATGACATTGAGTTAGAGACTTAGCTACTTTAAAATCAGGCGCTGTCTCATTCATTCCGACTGTTTGCATGTGCTTGCGATTTTTTTTGATGCTCTCTAACGTCAAAAAAACATTTTTGGTATGCAAATTACACCGTAATTGTAAATCCGTCTGCATCACAGAGTTTCTATATGTAGCTCTCCGGTCTGCATGGAGTTATAAATAGACCAATGACATTAACCTCCCGGAAAATAGTCGATTTAGATGTATTTTATTATTTAACAAATGAAATGAAATGAAATTTAACGTCCTACTATTTTGCTCCTAATCTCAAATCTGGGGCAATGAAGACGTACATACGTCATACATACAGTTTGCTATGAGGGAAATTTCGCCCTGGCAGCGGCACTACTCTATCGAATTCCAACTGCCAAGGAATCTTTTACGTGTACGCCAGTTTGTACACGGGACCTGGTCGTTTTTTCGTCCCATCCGAATGACAAGACAGCTGTCCTCCGTCGTGCATCACTGACAAGGAGAAATCACGTCGGAAAATTTGGATGAACCCTCTCGGCCAATGCAGGGATCGAACACCCGACCTCCAGGCTATCGAACCAGCGTCTTACCCACTTAGTCAAGTGATCCTCTGATACCTTTGACGTGTCCCCCGTAGGCCTACACATATAAAATATACCACAGACTAAACAAAAGAAAACAACCCAAAACGCAAGTACATGCAAACAAACCGAATAATTGTGAGAGCGCCTGATCTTTAAGTAGCCCGCGTGTGTGTTGTTTGCCAATTTGGAAATAAATGAATTGTGTTTAGGGTAGAAGCGAAATTTCCTATAGCAATCTTCTCAAGAATATGTTTCT
Organism: Patella caerulea; assembly: GCA_036850965.1. Lineage (NCBI taxonomy): Eukaryota > Metazoa > Mollusca > Gastropoda > Patellidae > Patella > Patella caerulea. Next base: position 36,993,074 of record JAZGQO010000001.1, on the reverse strand, counting down.
AAAGGATTTTCTGTATATCAATTGACTCTTAGGTATCAAAAGATGTAGTTACTCTAAGTAACGTAAATGTTTCGGCTCTGGCTAGTGGAGGCCAGAGCCGAAACATTTACGTTACTTAGAGTAACTACAAAAGATGTAGCAAATATCGTCGAATAAATCTACGGTCATCCATATTGTTTGACGCGGAAACAGGCTTAAAGGTTGGTAAGCAAGCCCTATACCTTGCTTGGGACTTGTGCTTAGATTGACAATTTTAAGAACGAAGTTGTGCTTAAGTTTTTTCTTGGAACAGATAATAACGTGCTTGTGCTTACACTGAAGTCTACTTAAAATCTAAGCACAAGAACGTTCTTAAGAATTTTCTGTTAACACAAAATAAGATAAGTTTTCTTATTTGCAAAGTCTACTTAAAATCTACATGTAAGCGCAAAAATGTGTAAAAGAATTTTTTATGAATCGGGCCGAGGTAGGGTGTTCGATCCCTGCATTGGCCGAGAAGGTTCATCCCCTTGTCAGTGATGCAGACGAAAAAATAAGGTCCCGTGTAAAAATTGGCGTGCACGTCAAAGATCCCCTGGTCGTTGTAAATCGATATAAGCCGTAGCGCCGCTGCCCGGGCAAACTTTCCCTCATAGCACACTTTATGGCGTATGCCCGTCTTCATTAGCCCAGCTTAGGAGCAAAACAGTAGGACGTTAAAACCTATTTCATTTCATGTCATTTGTCAAATACTTCTAAATCGACTATTTGAAGTTAATGTCATTGATCTATTTATAAACTCTATATGCAGACGAATTTACGGTGTAATTTGCATACCAAATTTGTTTTAGTGACGCTAAAGAGCATCTTCTTAGTCTCAATATAGGCTACCAGTCACACTTACTTAGACTCGTTCTTGACTTGATCTTGCGTAAGAACGGTCTTGAGAAGTTTCTATAGAGACGGTATTTCATAAAGTTTCTTACGTAAGCAAAAGTGAAGCATAACTTTCTGCTTACTTTTAAGAATTTTTTAGGAACCGGGCCCAGGTGTAGGCCTATTATCTATGGTGGCGTGGAGAAAGGGCACCTTCTCAACCTCGTGGTTTTCCTCCGGGCACTCCGGTTTCCTCCCACTACTACAGACCCCTACGCGCAAGGGAATTATTGAAATAAAATGAAACCATATTATGTCAGTCCCAAAATGACCTAGATTGTGTCGAGTGGACGTTAAACCCCTTCTCTCTCTCTCTCTCTCCATAGGCCTGTTGTTTAACCCCAGTTATTTAAACAATCTGTTAAACCGATAGTCGAGCAAAAAATTATCGTTAACATTAATTAATAACAACGCATCCATCAACAGGATTTTTCTCCGTTAAAGTAAGCGATCCGTTTACGCCATGTTAACGTGTCGTTATAAGTTAACGGAGTTGACGCTTTGAGCAACGGCTGGACTGTTCTTTGGCTGCCAACCCTATATTATTATTATTATTATCATGGTGATGCGTATGTTTTTATTTTTAGAAGTCATGTGATGCTGAATAACACAGACATGCGCAGATAGAGTCGGAAGTGGGAAACACAAACAATTAAATTGAGGTTTGTTATGATATTGTATGTCACCAGGAATTTATTGATTTTTGTCCTTATTTAGAAGTTAATTTATTACATTTGGTTTCTTACTGATGGAAGTAAATAATATATGGTAGGAAAGACGTGTAACTCTTGACACTGGCAGTCTGGCACAGTGTCATATAGGCTGCATACCATTGGATGGATGGTGTCATCAAATTATTGCTCAATGTCAACCTCCATTCTGTCATTATGTATGATCAAAATACGATTGCAGATGGTCGTGTTTTTTTTAGATGTTCAAAATCCTGAAAATATGGAAAATAATTGAAATAAATTAAATGATTTCGTTATTTTCATTTCATTTGTAATCCATATAATCCATAGATTGTCGTAGTACTGTTCATGAATTTTATCTGGATAGTAGGCCTATATAAGGCGCCCTATAGTATAAGTATTATTAGTAGTGTTGAATTATGTTTCATGAAGTATCGTTATGCCATCGTTAGTCTGTGACATTTAGTGGATTTGAAATGTTTTTTGATGGTAGTAAATTGAATTGCTAATATTGCAGTTCAAAGTGAAGAAATTTGACTGAAATTACCAGCATAGGCCTATTCTGTTATCACTACCTTTCTTTTAGAACTATTATAGCAGCCCTTATCTAATTAATGCCCCTTTCAAGGTCAGAATATTGGCATTTAAATGGGTTGAAGTTAAACAAATTGACTTTGTTTGTCTAAAGGGTCTGTTTGAAGTGATTTTTCAGATATTTTTTTTTTCCTGTAAAATGAATGATTGTATTCAAGCCAATTGAAATCATTCCAATAGTTCAGGTCAGTGCAATAGAACATTTTTGTTTAAAATGATATACCAGGTATATTTATGGATATATTTTTATTGATTTTATATTTCCAGATCAAATAAAACTACAGATTCTATAATTAAGACATGGCAACAGGACAAGATATAGCAAAAGCTGGTTGGCTATACAGAGAAAGTAAGTTTTGGTACCCAGTTGTATTGTTTTTAAAGGCACAAACAAACATTATATAATTATGTTAAATCTTGCCTATATAAATTGACAACTGAAAAGTTAAAGGTAGGAGGTCATGTCGCTTTTAGCAACATCTAATCGTTGCTTCAATACTCAGCAATTGCGACCGTTGTGTTTACACACGACTTTAGCATTGTCCAATCAGAGGCACATAACATACTGTAAACAAACATGGCGGCCCCCATAGTTTACAGTCGTTGAAAGTTTTTTTTCAATTGAGAAATTCATGGAAAATCAGCAACCTTGACATTGATCATTCTTTGAACTTTGCAACTGGATTGTCACATGTAGACATTTTAGCTAGAAGTGCAAGACTTGGTATTCACATCGACCAGTGAAACTGATAGGTTCCCAAGCTGGCCTTGTACCAATCGAATTTAGTGGCGAAATATGCAGGGTATTACATGAAGGGCTTGATTACATGTATGTAGTGAATGCGAGATCAAGCCTTCTATTGGAGATGGTATGAGGTAGGATATCCTAGCAGTTCTTATAGAAAATTAAATGTTTTCCAAAATGAAATTATTTATGTAAATGTTCATGTAAATAACATCTGTTATGTGTGTAATTCAACAGGCTCTGTACTGAAGAGATGGAAAAGGAACTGGGTTGTCTTAGACCGAAATGGAGATTTGAGATATTTTGAAACTCCTGATCACCATACAGCTGAGGAGAGGATTGTCGTAAGAGCTCAAGTATTGAAAATTAGAACAGGGTTTGAGGCAAGCTTATTATTATTATTATTGCTCAGTAGGAAATGAATGTATTTACTAGTAGTGGCTCCATAAATTAGCAATATACGGATGATATTAACCAAGTTATTTTCAATGCTAGTTTGTCTTTGAATTCTCTGCACAACTTGGTTTCTCCTTTCTACAACAAGGTTATTAAAAATCAAGAATTTTTTTTATTAAAGATACATTATGCAACAACCAAATCCACCTGTTACATTTTTTCTGGCTTTGAATGTTATATGAGTTATTATTTAAACATTGATCAACAAGCCAGTAACCAACAATTTAAACTATCAGCTGGCTGAGATATTGAATGGATCAGACTACGTGGATCTGCACCATAATTTCTTTAATTTAAAATGAAGGTGATGCAAAAAAAGTATTGACAATCAGGCTTGTGTTTATTATCATGCCAGTCCATCTTGAATAGAAGGCTTGATCTCGCCTTAACCACGTAATACCCTGCATATTTCGCCTCTAAGTTCGATTGGCAAAAGCCCAGCTTGGGAACCTATCAGATTCATCGGTCGTCGTGAATACCAAGTCTCGTGCTTTTAGCTAAAATGCCTACATGTGACAATCGAGTTGCAATGTTCAAAGATCGATCAATGTCAAGGTTGCTGGTTTTCCACGAGTTTCTCAATCAAAAAAACCCTGTTTGTTTATAGTGCGTTATGTGCCATGAACTTTGATTGGACAATGCTAATTAGTCACATGTAAAAACAACGAGCACAAAGTTCGGGAATTGTTGAGTATTAAAGCAACGGTTAGATGTTGTAAAACTATCGAACATTGCTTAAGGAACATGATGCCAGTCATGCCTTCACCAAAAAAGGACCGACAATCTAAACTTTTTTATTATCATGGTAATGGTACTTGCCAATCAGTTATTTCTTGTCAATACTTGAAACACTCATAACTTTCAGAATAAAGTCATTTTAGTCAAATGATTTGACTGAAATTTCATAATATTCATTTTTCATTGGGACCAGTATCTAATTCTTTTTGTTAGATCCTACTGTTCATTTAATGTAAAAACCCATCCACAACAAAAGAAATGTGTAGACTGTGTTTGTAATAGTATAGGTATCCTACTGTTTAAATTCTAATGTTTAAATTTTTCAAAATCCATTATTATACTTCCAGCTGTGGATTCGGGGGGGGGGGGGGGTCCCTTCCCCCTTTCTCAGCCCCAGTTACATAGTTGATTTTCACTTTCGTTTGTGGCTAAGTGGATAAGATGCTGGTTAGCCTGGAGGTCGGGTGTTCGATCCCTGCTTTGACCGAGAAAGATCATCTCTATTTTACAGCGTGATTTCCCCATGTTAGTGATGCAGAAGGAGGGCCTGATTAGGACAGCTGCCTAGTCATTCGAATGAGACAAAAAACCGAGATCCCGTGAACACATTGGAGTGCACGTAAAAGATCCCTTGGCAGTTGGAATTCGATATAAGGGTAGGCTGTAGCACCACTGTCCGGGCAAAATTTCCCTCATAGCACACTGTATGGTGTATACCCGTCTTCCAGTAGCCCAGGTTTGGTGTAAAAGAGGAGGAAGTTAAACCCCATTTCATTTTCGTTTGCTTTGATATTGTTGTAGTTCACATACCTTTAATAGATGATATAAACATGATTTTCGCATTGTCTCTCTCCACCCAAGCAATCCAAGGTTGTAATGTATTACCCTTTGCTCCAATGTATGCCCGCCTCGACAAAATCCTGGATCTAGACCAAACTTCATTGTGTATATTTATGATCATAAATATTAAAGAAAAAAAAATAAAATATCGGATCAGTGAGTATGGTGTTTGTTCAACATGAGTTAGGAACTGGAAACTTTATTCTCAACTGATTGCTGCTCTCCCTATGATCATAAATTATTGAAGTGTTTAGAAATGTTACACATTTTGCTACATTTCACAGTCCATGCAACTAAATCCTATAAAGTACAGAACATTTCCTGTAAATACTGATTATGGTTTGAAAACTAATAAGTACATCATTCTATCTTCTTTTCAGTGTGGTGCCCTGTCACCACCAGATAGAATGGGCAAGTCTTCTCTTTTTGTCTTGGATATGAACAATGATGAATCGATTGCCTTTTGTGCTGAAACTCCAGATGATATGAGGTAATAGTATACTTGATAGTCAAGATTATGTGGGTGGAGTTATTGTCTGTTACCGAAATACAATAGCGAGACATCATGCAGGTGAAATGTGATATTTGGAAATAGTGTAGGCTGGACGTCTACTGATACAAGAAACTCAACAACAACCCTCAGGGACCAAATCAATAATACTTTTCAGTAATAGCCAAAAGTCAGTAACGTGTGTGTTCACCTGTAGCAACCACAGTTGCATAGAGGACATAAGTCTCTGAATGATGGCGTGTGGAATCTGTCTCCACTTTCAGTGGTGCTGGAAATCATACCCTCCTGAATTATTGCAATGGCACATTCTCTGTGTTCAGTGGTCAACCTTGGCATATCTTGTGTTTTCCACGGTGGTACTGAACCCAGATGTTTAATTATGATGTCCTCTCATTGCAACTCAGTATTTTTTTTTATCCTTACTGTTTCGAAAAGAGCAGTGTATTAAAAAGGGACATCTGTCTGTCTGTCTGTCACACCTTTCATTCACAATAACCCTAGTATCCTAATTGTGGTAGAATGTTCAAACTAATTGGTGTAGATGTTCATGTCTTGACTGAGTTCCATGATGGGCATTTTCTGCTAAGCTTGAACAAATACGGTTGGTCAAGACTGTGGAACAAAAAACAAAATAAAGATGTCATTTTCATGATGACACTACTGACAAAATGAAAGCTATATCAGGTATTTCTCTCAGTATTAAATTGCCTACCTACAGTATTGTTAAAGTTATATTTTTGAAATACGCATACATGTACAATTAATTCATCCCAAATGGATTAATCTTTATAATAAGGTATATCTTGTCTGTATTATACAGTGCTTGGAAGATCGCTTTAGAAGATGCTAGGACACAGATGATGGCTCCACAGGCCACAAATATTTCCTATCAAACGGTTGTTAATCCTTTAGCAACAACAACTGTGATTGGTGGACCAGGTTATTATCATTCTGGTTATTCTGGTTATCCAGGTCGTGTTCTATCAGCACCAGCTGTGACAGTTGTACCACAAACACAAGGTAAGTAGTTTCATATTCAGTAACAACAGTTGGTAAATACCAGAAATACAAATTCATCTATACAGACTACAAATAACGAACAAAATAATGTTTCATCTATGCAAGCCCAGAAATAAGGCACCTGTCATATACAATGTCGGGCACAGATTCAGTCTTTGTCAGACACAAAACCTTTTGCGCCTGTCTTGTTATTATTAATACATGTCCAACCCAACACTAAATTGAAAATGTCAGGTACTATTTCATTTGTGCCGTTCAGTTTGTCAGGTACATCTAAAAGCATTATTTCCAGACCTGCATCTATGATGATCGTAAGTCCATATTCAAAGTCAGACTTTGGCTAATCTGTGTCTTAACCCTTAACCGGTCAGGGTCGCATATTTGCACCACAACGTCATATCCAAAAGTGGTAACGTTCGCTTTTTTGCGACCATAGCAAGAACCCTTTTTATAAGCCGCATTTGAGTATTTAATTGATATCACCACGCATGCGTCTCAGACAGGAACTTGTCTTTTCAATAACATTGAGAAAAACATGTCTTCGTTCTACATTTTTTGACAAAAAACGTAATTTAACGATGTCGGGAATAATAAAGACCCTCAAAATCATTGAAATGCCTATATAGGATTCGGACTCGGATTATATCGATTACGCCGATTCTGAAGACGATATTTCTGATAAAAATGATCTAAAATGGTATGCAAATTATAGATCAACTTATCCTCTTCAACTTTTTTATTGGTGTCAAGACTCTATCATTTATAATTATTCGGCAGTAGTCGATTGTAATAGGCATACAAAATATTTCACGTTAGTTATTTTTTAGCCTGACCACTTGATGTCATAACGTCAAAATGACGTTGACCGGTAAAGGGTTAAAGGGCCATTATAACTTTAAGCAAGAAAATAAGTAATTAATAATTTATAATATGGCAAGGTGTCATTAAAATATATGGTATTCAAACTTACCCTCAGTTATCAAAAGCCTAATATGATCTCCAAAACAATAATATATCCCTTAATTAATAATGGTCTATTCAGTAAGAGTTTATCAGAAAGTTTGATGAATTGTAAGTGTTATATAATAAACACATACCTTTAGCAAACTGAAATTGGTACAGATGTGGATTACCAATTAAAGTAATTGAAAGGTATGTTGTTTTTGCATTGTTTATAATTACTAGTTACTACATAAATTGTATATATTTATAGTGTATCAAGCTGGAGGCCCTATGGGTGCAACTACTGTTATCAATGCTGCTCCACCACAACAAGTGGTCTATATGGATTCTTCACCATGTTATTATCGAAGACGAGGTCTTTGGGGACCATACCTTTGGTAGACAAGTTACAAATATGGGCTTAAATTGCCTAGGAAGAGTTGATTTTACAATATGTTTGATTTTTAAAATTTTATATATTTTTTCTTTAAAATTGTATTTTTAATGAAAGTGCTTTCTTGAATTTTTTCTTTTATTGAATGTTAATAATTGAAACTAGGAATTAAAATCAAATTTTTGACCAAGCATTTATACTATGATTTATCTTTGTATTATCAATTATAGTAATTGTTAAGTTTTAAGCAGTAGTAGTAAACTGGGAATAAATTTCACTGACCACAAAATTTACCCACATTAATAGCCTTCCTTACTACTTAGTTTTCTTTATAATGAATCATAATTAAATAATGACTGTGATATGCACCTATAGATGTATTTAAATATTGATGCTTTGGTGATTGTTTAATTAACATGAAAATATTTGTTTTTTGTAATTGTTTATTGTAATTGTTTATTGTAATTTTACTTCTCTGGTCGTCATTTGAGAGATTATTAATCCCCTACAAACTTCCATATTGTGAAATTTAAACCTCTTAGAGCAATATCAGTCCGAAATTGTTTCAGTTGAATTCGGTATGAAAATTCATCATGGTTCTACAGACGATATAAACGGTGTAGGGTAAAGGTAAACTAGCGCCACCTTTTGGCTCAAATTTTGTGATATGTCTCTTTTGGATCCGATGGAATCTTGTGAACAGTTTATCTGCAACTGAAAGTTTGATATTAAATAAACAATTTGAGAATAGTTAAGATGGATTAAACCATGAACAATAAAATATTGTCTGAATAATGAAAATGACGATCAGTGACTTTAATATGAAAATATTTATTTAATGTAATAGCTTAAGATAAGTTATGCACTTTTGCTCTAATCCCAGCCTTAACATATTCCTGGATTGATAGACTATTCATGCCTATGTGTACAGCAAATTATTTTAATGTAAAATATTTCATCATGACAATATCTTTTTTTAATTCAGTTTACTCAATTGGGGCTAAAGATTTGGCCGTGTTACATTGATCCAAATCCAAATCTGGATTTCTTTATATACATTCTTACAAGAAATGGATTAATTCTTCTTGAAATTTAATCTCATTTAATATATTCACATTGTAAAGAATCAATCAATTTGATTTCTACTTTGACCAAATATAAATTAACCAATCGAAATTTTAAAAACAATTTGTGATTCAGATTTATGGATTAGAATATGTAGGACTGTTCATTTCATTTTTAAAAAGTATGTTTCATTAATACAATGTGATAGATAATTGTAAACAATATAGATTTTGACTGTTATTAAAAATGTGATAAAGTTTTAATTGAATTATTGTCTGGAGGCACTCTGAAAAATGGAAAATCTCTTTTAAAAATATCATAAACCCAAGGCCGAATATTATGCCTACAGTTCATAGTTAATTCATATAAGGGAGATAATCAACTTCAGCGTCAGCGTCAAATAATTTGTTTAAGGTCTTTTTATACGCCAAATCTATTTGTTAAGGCCAGCCCAATTTTCGTCAAGGTCGCTGTGATGTAAATGAGGTTAGGTCACGTGATTTTTGAACGATATTAGTATAAGGTAAGCATTGGGGGTAGGTCCACGGTTAGGGTTGGTATCAGGGCTAGGCCTGTTTACAACTCGTGACCATTGACCAAACTTGAAGTTAGCCATATCAAATAGTCCTGGGACCGGTTGCTCAAAACTAAGTTATTTTAACGATCCGTTAAACTCTAACGGATCTTATCTTTGTAAGGTGTCGTTTCTAAACGGTCTGTTAAATTTCTGTTGCTAGAAAGTCAATTTCGTTATCCGTTAGCTAACAGATTCATTAAAGTTAATCCGCGAGAAGACTGTTTGTTCATTGGCTGAATTTAAAATTTTTAATTTCAATGTACATGTATAATAACTTCATAGAAGTTACTATTAACAAGAAACTGAAGACAGTGGGACAACTAACTGTGCAGTCTGTTCACAAAACTTGATTAAAGCCAAAAAGATAATTTTCTACAGAAAAAAAATATAGAATACTTTATTTTTTCCTGTAGAAATTTTAGCATAAATTTGTTTGAAAAATCAAGAGATTTTTACTACAGAATATTTGGGGCCATTATTTTTTCTGCAGTCCTCAAAATACTACAGAATGCTATAGATTTTTATCGTATAGAAATTGGAATAGCCCACCACCCGATCGCCAACCCTCTAGAATGTTCTATAGAAAATTACACTGGTAATCTACAGCCCACTTATGCCACCGTTAACCAGATAACGGAACCCAACACCTCCCTTAACTATAACGGCTAGTTAAGGACACGTTAAAGTTAACGGAGCTTCCAGCAACAACCTTTCTCTCCGTTAAAGTTAACGATCTATTAACTCCATGTTATTGGTTCCTTCAACGTTAACGGAGCTTTGAGCAACTGGCCCCTGACCTTTTTATACGCAGTTTTGTAAGATTATGTTAATTTTTGATGAGATTTCCTGTTTACAACTGCCTGTGTTTATACACCGGAATCAAGGAATCAAGCATTCCAATACACAAATCTAAATTTTGTTTACTCAAACAGTTAATATGGATATAAAGGGTGGAATTTGATGATGAGAGACAATATTGCATTTGGCAGTTCGAGGGCCATATCACACCCCCCCCCCCCCGTGACAAGAGGACGATGGAAGGCAGGGGCGTGGTGAGAATGAGTTCATGAGTAGCCATACTCATGCGCCAAAAAGTTTTTGCGCCAAAATTACAATCAAATTACTCAAAAAATGAAAAACATTTGTAAGTGGAAAAATTGTTTCATCTGACCCAATTAAAAAAATTTTGAAAGAGTCAAGTTGGAAAATTTAATCATATTTTATTACCGTATTTCTTGTCTCGGATTGCTGGAGATTGCGTTTCTGGGCTTCTAATTTTCGAAATTTTCCCGGGGGAGGGCCCCCCGGAACCCCCGCCGCGGGCTCGCGCCTTCGGCGCTCGCGGTGGCCGGCTTCGCCGGCCACAGCTCCGCGGTCAGTAAAAGGGTTTTTGTGCCAAAATCTTTTTTGTTATTCATAATTTCTTCTCAATAATTGCCCTCACCACGCCCCTGATGGAAGGGTATATTTAATGGTAGTGTCGAGTTATCAGTCTAAGGTGGTATTATTCTGGAATGGAGTGTCTGTTCTAGCAGGATAACTCGTGTTTTCCTTTCGTCACTTCCCTTTCTCGAAAGCTTCATAACGCATCTATCGTGGGATTGATCTCTGTGTTAAAGTTATATTTAGAATGTGTTTAACCAGTTCTATATGTGATAATGACTGACAACAAAATTGTCCTTTAAGGTATCTGACTTCAGTCTAATACGTGATGGCTGAAGATAGCGGGCTTCTCAAATTCGATCAAATCCCGAACATTTTTTCTTTTTTTAACGTATTAAAATATTTTTAAAAAATAGTTTTTATCTTATCGTGTGATTTTTATTCGATATAAATTAAGGAGTAGTTCTTGCTATGTTTTACATACACTCATAAGCCTTTCGTCTTTGTCAAGTAAGTTTCATTACTTCCCAATTTTTGTTAAAAGTTTTGCAAGGTAGGGTTTTACGAAACACTATTCGTATATTATAACAGTCATGCTGTCATGATATTTACAATCTGACAGCACGTATTTTTTTTTATACGGGCACGTTTTGATGTAGACGTATTATGTCGTCACTCCTGTCCTTCTTCTCGGTCGTCCGTTCAATTTTTGTGAATACCTAAGAAGTCAAACATTTTGGTGAAAATCACCTATATAGCTTGTGGATTATCGGTCTGTAACCTTTCTCTAAGATTGCTCACGCCTTTAAGCAAAGAGAGGCAAAGCATGTAATTCGTATACCAAATTTGTCGAGCCTCTAAGAGTCCAAAATTATTAGATAAAACGTCAAATATAGGTTAAGGATCAAAAGATTATGAATTAATTCGGTTATGGTCATTTCCTTTTACGTAAATGTACAAAGTCTGTGTACCCTTCAGGGACCACACTATTTGCCCGGTTCAGGTGAAGCTTATTAACATTATGTTAAGGATCGAAAGATCTTGGATGATAAGAAAAATAATGGCAAAGCATGTAATGCCAATCGAGACTTGTGCTGTTTATTTTAATGATTATAGAAAATGATAACCGGGGCAGGAGGGAAATTTCACCCGCCTCGTTCGCGGCTCATATTGGATCAATTTGACTGTAATTTTCAGGAAATTACCTTTACACCATGTAGTTTTTATACGCCCACATTTTTATGTGGACGTATATTGTCGTCGCCCCTGTCCGTCCGGATGTCCGTCCGTCCGTCCACAATTTATTTGTGGACCCTCTACAGGTCACAATTCTTATCCGATTTTGACAAAACTTGAAATATAGGTTTATCGCCAAAAGATCTCGGCTGCTTTCGACATTGGCATGTATCGGATGTAAACTTCATGGATTGTGGCCCCTGATTGTACGAAAAATCACGTTTTTAGCTTGTGGACCCTATAGAGGTCACAATTTTGAACCGATTTGGATGAAACTTGAAATGCATGTTTATAACCCAAAGATCTTGGTTCCTTCGATATTTGCGCCAATCGGATCGTAACTTCCTGAATTATGGCCCCTGATTGTCCGAAAAATCGCCCTTATTAGCTTGTGGTCCCTCTGGAGGTCAAAGTTGTTATCCGATTTAAAAAAAACGTTTGATTATATCACCGTTCCATGGTTATGAAGGTTGTGTTCAAATTTTGTGAAAATCGGACCAAAATTGACGGACAAAATGGCCGCCGTTTGTACGCGAATAGTGTGAAAATATGTTATATCAAGGTTGTGGACCTTATAGAGGTCACAATTTTGAACCGATTTTGATGAAACTTGACATGTATGTTTATAACCCAAAGATCTTGGTTCCTTTCGATATTTGCGCCCATTGGATCATAACTTCCTGAATTATGTCCCCGGATTGTCCGAAAAATCGCTTTTGTTAGCTTTTGGTCCCTCTGGAGGTCAAAATTATTATCCGATTTAAAAAAACGTTTGACTATATCACCGTTACATGGTAATGAAGAGAGTCTATGAATTACGTGAAAATCGGACTAGAATTGACGGACAAAATGGCCGCCGTTTGTACACGAATAGTGTGAAAATATGTTATATCAAGGTTGTGGACCCTATACAGGTCACAATTTTGAATCGATTTTGATGAAACTTGACATGTATGTTTATAACCCAAAGATCTTGGTTCCTTTCGATATTTGCGCTCATCGGGTCATTACTTCCTGAATTATGTCTCCAGATTGTATGAAAAATCATCCTTTTTAGCTTGTGGTCCCTCTGGAGGTCACAATTATTATCTGATTTAAAAAAAAAATGTTTGATTATAAAAACCAAACAAATTCTAATGATTTTTTTGATAATTCCTTAATATGCGACAACTCTTGTTGACTGCCCGGACGATTTGGCTGCTGTGTGGGAGTATGTTTCGTTGCCTGGCAACCTATTTTTAACTAGTATAGTGAGAAATGCCAACTCTCTATCTTATCTCCCATAATGTATCTTTAATGCGTTATTACTCGTAAAATTTTCATCTCCTTACTAACAAAGAAAATAAAATATGCCACAACCCTTGTTGACTCCCCGACGACTTAGCAGCTGTGGTGTATTGTTCCGTTGCCTGGCAACCTATCTTTGTCAAATTTAATGTGACGCATTGGAAAAATGAAGGGGTGAACCCTATAAATTTTCAGTTTTCCGAGTCCACCACTTGGAAATGTGGGCCTATTTTTACGATTATGCTATTACTTAGTAACCTATAAAAATAATATCTGGACCTTTCTTTGTTCAAGAAAAACGGGCTTTGTGACAATGATCAAATGATGAAATGAATTTGTCAGAACCTGAGTAAAAATGTTTCTACTAAGAACCTTATTTATTTTCAGCATGAAAGTGATTATTGTATTCACCGTATTGTTGGTTGCCGGTGCCAATGCTGGATTTTTTACAGATATTTCTGAGACCTTAAATAACATCGGGAAAAAATTTACCGATACTTTGGAGAAGGTTGGCGAAGGTGTTAAGACCACCAACGCGGCCTTCATTCCTTATGCCCAGAACGTAAGTAAAGAACTCCTAAAAGATGCCGCCCAATCTGGTATCAGCGTAGTGTCCAACACTGTTATTGGTAAGTATAATGATTTTACTTATAAATGTCACTTAAAGTAAAGAATAACGTATTTTCTTAATGATAACACCAGTATTCAATGGCCCAGTTGGAGCAGAATAGTACAACGTTAAACCCCATTTCATTTTATTTATAAAAACAAAGTGGGTCGCATGTCTATCGTCATCGGCTTTCCCCAGTTTCTTCCTACTACTAGAAAGAACTTTCGCGTAAGTGAATTTTTGAAAAAGAAAATAGAGAACAGTTGACTTTCCCCAATTAATCGCGCATTCGACCCTTGGGTGTGAAAACTCGCTTTCGATAACATAACTCCCAGCTATATTTATCCAAATCCAGATGCTAATTCCAGTGATCAGTATTTTGATGGCACCCGTTTCCTCTCTGTCCACCGAATCTAATCGCATATTGGTTTCTTTTCTAGATTTGTTGGGAACTGCGTTCAAGAATATGTTTCACATTGGACGAGATACAGGGTAATATATATACTATTAAAAAAAAGTAGGGGATATTTGATTTTGGGGGCATAATACTAAAATATACAAATGACTACGAAAAAAGTCAATATAGAACCTAACAGAAGAAACATTTCCAGTTACATGCCTGGAATGCAGGTGATGCTTGGGATCATCATGGGGGTCCAACCCAAGATTTGCACGACTCTGACTTTGAATGTTACAGTCATTGTGGCATTGAATTCCAGGGTGGAAACATCAGTTTAATTGTTTTAGTGACCAGAAAACAAATTTTGATATGCGTCGGCTTACCCATAGTGAAATGTTACGTGCCTTTGGCATGCTACAGATCGCCACAACACAGGCGATTGTGGCGCGGACGATGAATGTTTCTCAGTCTGTCATAAGCAGGCTATGGCCCAGATACCGTGATACACAATCTGTACAGGACAGACCACGCTCAGGTCGACCAAGGGCGACAACTCAAGCCCAGGATCGATTTATCCGTACATTGGCCTTGAGAAATCGTGTCATCACAGCAAATCAGATCAGCGCTCGTCTTCAAACAGACACTGGTGTGAGAGTGAGTGGCCAGACGATTCGAAATCGACTGCATAGGGGTCACCTTCGCGCCCGACGTCCTCGCGTGATCCCTTGTTTGAGAGATCATCACATTCAGGCAAGACGTCGTTGGTGTAGGGATCGTCAACACTGGGATAATCGACGCTGGAGCAATGTGATGTTTTCAGATGAGTCAAGGTTCACTGTTGATTTTTTGGACAGACGTAGGAGGGTGTGGCGTCGTCGAAACGAGCGCTTCCAAGACGTTAACGTCATCAGATATGATCGATTTGGGGGTGGTTCTGTTATGGTGTGGGGAGGCATCACTGTTGCTGGAAGAACGGCTTTAGATGTAGGAGGGTGTGGCGTCGTCGAAACGAGCGCTTCCAAGACGTTAACGTCATCAGATATGATCGATTTGGGGGTGGTTCTGTTATGGTGTGGGGAGGCATCACTGTTGCTGGAAGAACGGCTTTACATGTTGTTACAGGGCGTGTTACAGGCCAGTACTACCGGGACAACATCTTGGCAGTCCATGTTGTGCCGTTCGCACGACGTCATGGCCGCCGTTTCATCTTCCAGGATGACAACGCAAGATGTCACAGGGCCAGGATCGTTACAGGTTACCTCCAACAACAGAACATCACCACATTGCCACATTCCCGACCTCTCCCCCATCGAGCATGTCTGGGACATGCTTGGACAGAGGTTACGTCAACGTCAACAACGTCCTGCCAATGTCCAAGAACTTGCTGCTGCGTTGCAACAGGAATGGGACAATCTGGACCAAAATGACCTTAGACGTCTCATTAGGAGTATGCCACGTCGGATCAATGCTTGTTTGGCAAACAGAGGAGGATTTACCCGTTACTGACTTTGTTGTGATGCTGTGGTAACTTTGCTGTTTGACCCCGGGTATCATTTTACCCTTATAATTTGGAATAAATCGGTGAATGTGAACTTCATTTCATTTTGTCATTTGTTTCTTCGTCAGTTTCATTAGGTGACTTTAATAACACTTAAAAATCAAAAATCCCCTACTTTTTTTGAATAGTAGCATTTAATTTAAAATATAGTGGATATATTTATACAACAAACACCGCACCCTCGTTTTGTAAGAGATGTTTATTATGTAATTGAACTTGATAATGTTTATATCTCATTTATTACAGCATTAAGGACAAACTAGTTAATTTTGAACATGAAATGAAGAATATGCTCCTGAAGGGCGTCGAGGAGTTTACTCCTGTCATAACAGGTGCTTTCCAGGAAATGGAAAAGTTGGGCCAAAAAGTGAAGTCGCTTGAATTTGATCTACCACAATTGGAGAAAGATATTGAAAGTGTTATATGTATGTAGTTTTCATCTTAAATACCTGTACTCTTCAAGTTCTCCATAAATCCATCGGTACCATTTTATCTCCCCTGTCCGCCCTTTCTTGTAAACAGCCTACAGGTCAAACTGTGTTAAATGTTCTTTCCAAACTTGCTGGGAATGATCAGCTAATCATCTATTTGCATAGAGTTATGATTTCTTTTCTTGTGATCCATGCATTGAAGGAATACGTAAGCCTCGAATTAAGTTTGATTTAAAATCAAAATGGCTTCGTACATCAGTAATACGGTAGAAATATTTATGATTTCAGTGGGACATCAACATCAAGGAAACACATTCTTGTTGGATCTGATCTCCAGCATTGAAACTATCATCAATAATAATTTTGGAGTACAAACCAAGAGATCTGCCTTTGGCGATACCCTGAAATCTCTAACTGACTTGATTACTGGTTTCTTTAAACCAGCAATCCAGAACGTCCATAACGTAAGTATTTGCACTTACTTGAAAATCATTCCGATTTCAGCCATCTCCAGTTTTTCTAAATGTGAATATCCATCTATCTAATTCGATTAATTGTGTTGTTATGCTATTAGATTTATGGACAACTTAAAGTTAAACGACATAGATTACGTATAATAAAATGGAAAGGTGTATTTTCTAATAGATTTGTTACTGAAATGTTGGTTATGCCAAATTTTGAATATAGAATTTTATACATAACATGTTCGGTATCATAATGCATACTTCAAGTGACCATAGATAGCATTTGAATATCTATTTTATATAGATATCCTTATCTCTATCTTTTACTTTAAAATATAGTTACTGGGTTCAGCTGGTCAAGCTTTGAAGAACGTTGCTGGTAATGTGGTCTCGTCTGTTCATCAATCCGTCAGTGAGCTCGGTGAAAAATTGGCTCCCCATATTGCTAATCTAAAAAACCAGGCTGTTGAACTTCTTCAAAATGGAAACACCGCTCTGTCTGCCATCAAAGACGCCACATCTGATATTCTCGGTAAGACATTCAGTATGATAATTTGGTTTATCTATAGCTGCATACTTAAATACTCTGTCGAATATAGTTACTGTTTTGTAAAACAAACATAAAAATGGTTGGAGTGCCCAAGAATCTGCACAACCACGGTAAGTGAGCTACCGACCCCGGAAACAAATTCGCAAACCCCGCGAAGAGGTCAATCCCGGTAACACCACCAAGTTGATAAACCTTTGTACAACCACGGTAAGCGAGTTGCCGACTCCGGTAACAATTCACAAACCCCACCAAGGGGCCAATCCCGGTAACCCCGGATTCACAATTTAAAGTTTTTAAAAATATGGATTGCATTATGTTTATCATCTTAATAAATACTATTTCTAATTTGTATTCTACTTTTTCAGGTCAGACAGTAGTTAATGCTGGACAAACAATTGCTGAATTTAAAAATTCGGTGTAAAGTTAATAAATAACTGTTTTGTAAAAAACTATAAACTCTTGTTATATATATATTTTTTTTCTATCGTCACCAAGTAATCAAAGAATAAGATACCCCCCCCCCAGCATTTTACTCTCAAAGTACAAGCCACGCTACTTGACCTTCATTTTAAATATCTGCCAATTAGAAGTCTTTCTTTAGGTCTGAAATGTTATCTAGATTATCAATTAGACATTAATTAACTTATCCAGACCAAAATAAACTCTCGAATCTCGATGTTTAGGCTTTTAGTAATGTTGAACGAGGCTACGCGAAATTTTACCCCCTTTCGTTCTCAGCTAATAGTAGATCAATCTGACTGAAATTTTAACTATTATAGTGAGAACTGTTGACTCTATCTATTACTGTTTGGAAGATTAATAGTGAACTGTTTGACAACTGTTGTGAGGATGTAAATTATTGAAGTGAAGATGTATGGCAGTGTGTCATACCCGGGTCTTGCCCGTCGTTCGCATTTATTTGAATCGCTTTGAAAAATGCGCATTTGTCCGTGAACTCATCGTTTCGTCAAATTTTATACCTAAATAATATTATGTTTTTTTCTTGTGCCGTGAATTGTATCAAAGTAGAGTAGGGATCCTATATTAGGATGTATACATACGGGTAGAATATTTAAGGAAGCACCAGCGCATTGTTGCCCACCTAGATTTGGTGGTACAAAGAGCTCCGTACGCCGTACGAGCTCCATAGTTTTAAATCTTTGAAAGCTTCTATTTGATAGGAACAAAAAATTTGACCAACCTATTATTATGCAAAAAGACACAATACTTGTTTATTTGTAAAGAGGAGTGCTAAAACTATCTCATGTTAGCCAAATCCTTATCTTAAACAAATACTTTAAAACAAAATGTACACATTAAATGTTCGCTGTTCGGAGCAAGGGCCATGACCCACAATCACAGGCCAAGTTGTTAAAATGCAGAAAAAAAAACGAAATGAGTTGCTACGTAAATGGAACATGGTTTAATATTTCGTCCATATATTATCGTCAGAAGTCCTTTTGGGACAAACATATTATGATAATTTTTATTTTTGTAGTTTCGTGAGCACCGTTGCCCACATAGTTGCGTTTCCGCCCATTATCTTTCGATTTCAAACTTTCAGGGCAACGTTTTTCGCTTTACTAACACGTCCCCGGATACACAATTAATAATGTGAAAAACTGGACCCCAGGCATCACGAGAAGACACAGGGCCCACCATCACCAAAAGGGATGTGTTGTGTCATTCATACGGTATTTTGTTCTAAGTCTGAAATAACAGTTTATTTTTCATTTATAGTATGTAAATACTTTGACTATTGCATGACCATTATGGCATTGTACGCCATCTGTTCTTGTATTTGTTCTTTAGGTGCTGGGGAAATCGGGTTGGTATACATTAGAACACAAATACTGGGTAAATATAAACTGTTAGAGCAATCCATAATATTATATATTTTAAATAAATTATGAATACTACGTGTATAACCGTCGGTACAAATTGGCTCAGGTGCTTAGGACTCAAGTGCAGAAGCACCTCTTACACTACATTGCCCATTTTCATATGGAAGCGACATTTCACTTATCAAGTTGCTTAACTGTTGCAGTTTATTAGTTGTATAAAACTTTGATTTGGTGTTGTATTTCTTAATTAATTAAATTGTTTTTTTTTTTCTTTTTATTTATTAGGTTTTTTTAAAAAAAAATCTGTCTATTTATATATCATTTTACTAGCCAGATATATGTCA
This sequence comes from Patella caerulea, assembly GCA_036850965.1. NCBI lineage: Eukaryota > Metazoa > Mollusca > Gastropoda > Patellidae > Patella > Patella caerulea. The sequence continues at coordinate 36,973,478 of JAZGQO010000001.1, read as the reverse complement.
AAGTAAAAAACAGCGCAAAACTATGTACCGCGACAACGAATAGTAATAGGAACCATACATGTCCCCAATTGTTCTATTTCTAGTATCTAATCATGTTACAGGATACCATGTCACCATTATTCCACGGAGTTGTGGCATTAAAATAACACATATACAAACAAATAATAAACACACACCCAACCATAAAAAATACACACCTGCTAAGACAATGATTAACATATAAAATTTAGCTTGGACCTAATTCGTGATAGTTGAAGATAACAAAAACCTTTCTTCGACAGTCTTTTTACTTCCCATAGAACCTCACCTTTGTTGCCAAAATATATTAAAATATACAATTTTATCTTACCACGTGATTTGTTTCTGATATAAAGTTAATGGACATTTCTCGGCTAATCTTACAGACACTTATAATAGAAACTTTCGTCTCTGTCCACGTGAGTTTTTTTTATTTCCCTTTGATTTTGCATTATATATAATTATATCTGTATACGTTTGGGCGTGATGTAACACATCGGTACGAATATATGTTATCCTTCAGCAAAGACACAATGCCGTTAACCAGCTTCGTTTGGTTCATCAGATCTTAACTTTTTGTATCCACACAATTTATGTAGTCTTTGCGATGATGCTGATGATTGGTAACTAAACATAGACCGTGGATCTTTTATCGAACAATACAATCAGTGGTTGTCGCCACAAGTACCACTGATTATAGAAAAAAGAAGAGACCCATCCTGTAAGTTGAAAATCTCAGATTTCAGAAGATATTAAGAAATATGTTATGAAGAATCATTAGTGTACAAACTGTTGAAGCCACAATAAACTAAATATTTTCAGCATGAAAGTCTTGGTACTTACCGTTTTGTTAGTTGCCTGCGTCAACGCTGGTTTTTTGACTGATATCAAATCTGCTCTGAATAAATTTGGTACTAAAGTGAAGGATACCTTTGAGAAGATTGGTACTGGTGTTAAGGAAACCAACCAAGCGTTTGTTCCTTATGCTGAAAACGTTGGTAAAGAACTCTTGAAAGATGCTGCCCAGTCTGGTATTAGCGTAGTGTCTAACACTGTCACTGGTAAGTACATGTATATACTGCAATAGCAATTAAAAGTAAAGAACAATCTGGAATATACCCTGGCAGAGAAGATATTGAGTCATGTCATACCTTTCACCAAAATCATTTCCTTGCTATACAGAGTATCACGGCTAATTCCTCTTAAGTTTTTTTTTTTTTTACTTTTGGTCAGTCTGTATAAAACTCTTTTGTGGTAAGTATATGATTCTACTGCCCCACTTCATTTTACATTTGTCATTAATCTTAACTCTGGAGAACGAATTTACGGTTTTACGTAGTTAAACTGAGTGGAACACAAATGCAGTTCTAGATAATAAATGTTTGCTGCATGATCAGTAGCTGTGCATTGTGGTCATTGTAATCACCTTATCTGTATTCCTAAAATGTATTAAGTACCCAAATGACCAGTATGGTGAATGTGCTGGTGACGGCTACGTTCTTTAAATCAGTGTTCTTTTGTTCCAGACTTGCTGTCAGGTGCTATCAGTAGCCTGTTTTCCAAAATTGGACGAGACACCAGGTAAATATGAAAAAACAGGTACAAAATGGAAGTGTTTTCTTCTGAGGAAATATATTACAAAAAGAATTTTAGTTTTAGAGTTTCGCAATTGCACCGTGTCCACGTAAGGACGAGCCATCAGTATTCGGTTAACACAGATGATCAACTGCAAATCATAATTAATGTATGTGTCTCATTTATTTAAGCATTATGGACAAATTAGTTAATTTCGAACATGAAATGAAGAATATGCTCCTGAAGGGCGTCGAGGAGTTTACTCCTGTCATTACTAGTGCTTTCCAGGAAATGGAAAAATTGGCCCACAAAGTGAAAATGATCGATTTCGATCTACCACAACTGGAGCACGACATTGAAAGCATTATTTGTAAGTAGTGTTCAATATGGATAGCACCAATACAAACTAATTTATTTAACAATTTCAAGACTTCAATGCTAAATTATCACATTGAGCAGATTAATCACAAAATTTTCTTTGACTTAGATGTATCTATTTCTAAACTCAATCAGGTTAATCTTCTTCTAACCGATTATTGAGATCCAATTAATTATGAATACGGTATATTTCTGCGAAATATATTTAATCATATTGGTGAAAACATTTTTAAAGATATTTATGATTTCAGTGGGACATCAACATCAAGGAAACACATTTTTGTTGGATCTGATCTCCAGCATTGAAACTCTCATCAATAATAATTTTGGAGTACAAACCAAGAGATCTACCTTTGGCGATACCCTGAAATCTCTAACTGACTTGATTACTGGTTTCTTTAAACCAGCAATCCAGAACGTCCATAACGTAAGAATTGGGATTTACTTGAGAATTTTAGAATACTGGATAGTGTATTTGTTTGAAGTGTAGACCATGAAAATGATTTGAGGCTGTATTTCTTTATGCACCTGAAGCACTTGAGCATCGGGTGCGAGAACAGTTACCGGTTTCGGCATACAGCCTACCTTATGATGCCACTGGTGTAGAAATCAATCTCGTCCACACTTTCTTTTATTAGTGGATCTTTTGCTACACTGCTTGCTATACAGTTTGCTATACAGTAACATGTACTGCTTTAGGGAATGGACTAGCACTGGATGTCATTTAATAGCTACACATGCTAGGAAAGGGGTTTGATCAATTACATTACTTTTAAATTTCCGGTTACCTTTTCATGATCCCACTATACGCAAACTATAACATTGATATTATCTTAATCATTTAGTTGTTGGGTTCAGCTGGTCAAGCTTTGAAGAATGTTGCTGGTAATGTTGTCTCAACTGTAGAACAATCCGTGAGTCATCTCGGTGAAAAATTGGCACCCCATATGGCTAACCTGAAAAACCAGGCTGCCGAACTTTTTCAACATGGAAACACCGCCCTTTCTGCCATTAAAGATGCCACCACTGATATTCTCGGTAAGACGTTCAAATATTTGATTGACATAACGGCTACTAACCCATATACTTCAGGGGGTATTGAACGAATTTATCCCAGAATACCAAGATTCATCTGGTGGACGTTATCACTAGTACCGTGAATTCTTGTAGCAAGGCAAATTAACTGCTATTAAAAGGGGCAGTATTTTTTTGTTGTGTATTCTGCAAATTAACCCCACTAAGGACGACTTATTTTTTTTTGAATTCACCGGAAGAGCATACTTATATTTACATACGTAGGGCAGCCATGTAAATGCATAATCATATTTTTTAATTCTATCGAGACTTGTTTGGATGACATTTGATTATTTAAACTTATTAATTATTCAGATTCTAACTTTACTTTTCAGGTCAGACTGTAGCTAATGTTGGAAGCACCATCTCAGGCTTAACACACAAATTGGAAGGCCAATAAATATTTTTATTTTAAAAAAAAACACCATTTATTTTGTTAAGATGTGTTTATCATCACTATCGTTTACAATTTATGATACTGATATAGAAACTGAACTGAAAAGCTATACAACTTAGCGGTTTTTTGGATCAAATTAAATGATAGACAAATTGTTTGTTATGATTATAACATCAGTGAAATCATACTTTCCCTTAAGAAATTCCCCATAGGAACATTCATACTAATCCATCCATCGGTTTTAGATTAGAACAGGCCCGGCGATACGGGGTTGGGAGTCAATAATTTGGCCGCAAGTACTCTTTTCTCCGAGTTATTGCGCATAAGTCTCACATAGAAGTGAGGCTTCAAGAACACAGACTTTCCCAAGAAAACTCTGCCATGTTCTGTGCTGATCCCTGGGTAAAGAGGCTCCCAGTTGCGCAGGTCCCGATTAGTTAACTGAAAGGTCGATCTATATTGCTGTCCCATCTCACTTCCGTTTTTCTAATACAGATCAGAACATTAGGTAATTTAAAAAAAAAACCGACAGGATAGAGTTTCTCACACTCTTTCCCTGTGTACCTTATCTATCAAATAATTCACTCCTTTCTATGACTAGTTAAATAAAGCGGTTGCCATGCAAAATACGCCGACATTTTCCACGAGAAATCCTCCCATTCAAGATCTTTTGTTCCCAAACATATTTGTTAAGTTTCATCTGCATTGATCAACATTTGTATCCCATCTGGATAGCCTAAAAATTCATACACATTTCACATATGGCATAAAAAGCAGGGGCTATAGGTAAGGTACTCGCCAAAGTCGAACTCATACACGAACTTTTGATCTTTTGGTCGACAATCTTAATTCATATATTCCACATTTTGCGTAAAATGTCAATGTGAACCAAATTTGAACTCATCCTAGACCTAGTGATACTTCTTTTTAACATTACATGATTGTATAGTATTTGCGTAAAGGAGGGTGGCCGCTTGACTGAAAGTTTAGGTCCGATCTCCAGGAAACTCAGACTCAACCATAATTATGATGTAACGGTGATAACATGGTGACATCTAAGAGTGCCTGTAATTTACAAGACTGATATTCCGTACAATCAGGGTTTATAATCCAGAAAGTTACGCTTCAATATCGACAGGAAGCTAGACCTAAATGAAAATTCGAACCTCTGTATGAGAGAGAGAGAGAGAGAGAGAGGGGGGGGGGGGTACGTCAACTCGACACAAACTAGGTCATTTCGGGACTAACATGATATGGTTTAATTTTATTTCAATAATTCGCTTTCACGTAGGGGTCTTCAGTGGAGGACCCAGAGAAAACCTATGGGGTTTAAGATTAAGCCATTATTATTCATAAAATATTATTAGTTCTATTGAACTAAAAGTGGTCTTAAAGGGAGATAGTTAATTTACTAGAATCTTCAATGAGTGAGGTTGTAACAGTCACACCTACAAGCCGCCAATTCTCTAAATAAACTAGTCCTATTCCATATTAAGCTCTCTCTCTCTCTCTGCATTTCTTCCACAGGATCACTTCCAGAACCCGAACAAAAAAGCTTACATTTATAAGCTTGCATTTGCTGAGAAATTTCATTAGCCAGAAAGCGCGTCGGACGACCTAGATGCCCGCGAGCTCCCGTGGCCCACGCAGCAACAGGACCTTCATATAAACTCCACGAATGGTAGACCCCCACCCCATCACCGCATCACGCCAATCAAGAATTGCTTCAACCGGCTCTGGAGAATAAGCACTATCTAAGCAACCAAAATCCACCACCACGTAAGGGGGTAAGGGGGTAGGATAAACAATTTCCAAAATGTCTAGTGTTTGTTTCCCTTTTTCCCGTTGAAGGTACCCACTCTAAACTATGCGATCGATATGTACAGGTAACACAATCAAGTTAAATAGTCTTTATTTCCGTTAAATAGATCTGCATTAGGCACGAGGAACGTTAAGAAAAACATAAATTTTAGATTCAATATCCATGATTCATTTTGTAGACTTCCTTGGATATAGAGTCCAAATGTTTAAGAATCGCCAAGGAAAATGTCTGTTATTGATTAACCTTTGTTACACCTTTGATATACCCATTTCCAGATTCTATGCGTACTCCTCGCAGTGTTTCGTTTGATTATACCTAATCCAATTAAACACTGCTTTAGCGAAAGCAAATTTCAGTTCCAAATTATGACTGGTCAACGGTCCGATGAACAACGAATAACACAAACTCCAACTTGGACCAAATACATGTATGTTTACATAACGTTACGTGATGACACACGATTTTATTATGCCCAATTAACTAGTGCATAGCAGAATATTGCAGAAAAACTAAATGCGTGACAAACGAGGATATCAAATGGAATATAATGTAAACAATACTCTTTGGTGACGAACATACTGTCACATAAATCACTGTTCAAAATTTTGGGGTACTTAGAATAAACGAAGGACTGTCATGTTGCTGAACTTACATTTGATTGTATGTGAGGAATAGATCGACTCCCTCAAAAGCTCAAGTATCAGATGCCAATCCAACAATGGTCGGAGAGGGATTTGTCGGGCCACTGCTTCAGGAATATGGATTCTATGTAGATAGAAAGGGGTTAGAAACCTACCCAACGAAACTGAGGATCTTTTAGTCAAATCAGTTCTACTGCATGGACCAGAGACGTGGAAACAAGCCAAGAAAACCGAACATGATCTACAGGTCTTCATTAATAGTTGCCTACGACATATCCCACAGATAAAATGACCGGAAAAAAAACCATAAAGTATGCGAAAAACACTCCAGACAGCATTTTCAAAAACCATTAAGAAGCGCAAATGGCGATGGTAAGGTCACATCCTCAAAAGAACATCACACGCCCAGCTCTAGACTGAAACTCCCAATGCTATAAAAATATGGCCGGAAAAAATCACAAACTATGGGAAAGAACCGACCAGACAGCGTGATCAAACACCATTTAAAAGCGCAAATGGCGATGGTTAGGTCACATCCCAAGACGCATTCAAAAGAACATCACCAGTCAGACTCTAGACAGAAACTCCCAAGGCAAAAAAAAGAGGGGCGTCCAACCACATGACGACGAACTATAGATGCTGAACTGAAGGGGGGGGGGGTGAATGGTTAGCGTGCGCACGCTGTATCATAAGCCTGCCATTGAGTCAACTAGCGCGGTTTTGAATCCCCGGTTGTACATGGCAAGGAGTAGGGTCGCTTGTACAACCTCGTACTCCGGGTACTCCGGTTTCCTCCCACTGCTAAAGACCGCTACGCGCAAGCGAATTATTTAAATAAAATCAAAACCATATGTTAGTTCCAAAATGACCTAGTTCGTGTCGAGTGGACGTTAAACTCCATTTCTCTCTCTCCTCTCACTCTGAACTTTCAAACGACGCCAAATGGACCATCCATATAGAAACTATTATCTCGTCCACCTCAAAATTATTAAATATTTTGCGTAAACTAAAATTCTCCTTTAATAGACAAACTTTAAATGACGTTTATTTGATATTCATAAGACCAAAACTGGAATAAGCATGTGAAATGTGGGATGGGTGTAACGCTTCCAATACCGAAAAAGGTAGAGCTAGAAGCTGCCAGGATTGTCACTGGACTAACTAAAATTTGTTCTCGTAAAGCGCTTTATTTTGAAACCGGATGGAATAAATTATCAGACAGACGTACACAAAAGCGACAAACTACATTTTTTCAAATTAGAAATCAGAAAAACCCATCATTTTCAAATTAGAAATCAGAAAAACCCATCATATTGACATTTTAGAATATTACCAACAAACACCTCAACAATACAATTAACGAAAAATCAGCGAATATAGAAATCCTTATTGTAGAACAACATTACACCAAACTTCGTACTTCCCTCCAATGCTTCGTGATTGGGAATTATTAGAGGACCCCTTAAAGCAGTCAACCAACATTAAATCCTTCAAATATCTATACAACAAAAATTACGTTCCTTAATACATAAAGCGCCAATCTACTACTGTAAAGGTAATATACCTGAAAATATTATTCACACTCGAATATGACATGGGTGTAGTTCATTGCAAAATGATTTGTATGAAATAAACGTTGTGAATGATCCCACATGTTCTTGTGGTAAATCTATAGAAAATGCTGAACACTATTTTCTGAAATGTCACTTATATGATGTAATTCGTGCCGAGCTATTAAATACTTTGTCAAATTATTCTGTAATAAATATAGATATCCTATTGTTCGGCAATTCAGAATTGTCAATTGAGATGAATACAAACCTTTTCCTTGAAGTTCACAAATATATCAAACTTTCAAATCGATTTAAATAAAACTTAATGATATTAATTACTTCTTAGTATATATTGTTAGCAATAGTTTGGTTTTTTTTTTTTTTTCGTTTTTTTTTTCGTTTTTTTTTTTTTTGGGGGGGGTGGGAGGATATCTGTTCCCTTGCATTTTTCACAAAATTTCGTTCGTAAGGGTAATAAGAGAGCATAATTTAACCGACTGTTTAGAATTATTTAGCAAATCATTTTATACATGAATCAGTTCAATTATATCCCATTTATTAAACTTTATTTTTCATTGTTTTAAATAAGAACAAAATGTATAACAGTGATATTGAGATACAATTTTAAATATAATTATATATTCTCTTTATCACCTCTTCACTTATTTTTATATAGAGCTTTATGATATAATTCCTCTGATATTACTTATATAAATTATTTATTATTGTATATACTATTTCGCAATCTTGTTTGTATCAAATTTTGACCATTATTTGTATGTATGGAAAGGGCTTGTCTAAGTTTTTGAAACTTGTGCTCAATCCTTTTGATACTTGTCGATAAAATATGTTTAAAACAAGGGGGGGGGGAACAATCAGCCAAAGATCGAGACAAATGGAGAACCGTTGTGGTGGCCCTATGTCCATTCGGGGGATAACATAAATAAGGTATAAACGGTCGAATTTTACAATTTTTGCAGTTTTTTCGGAAGCATCTCGTAGACGACAGAGTTAAAACAACCCTTGCGAATAAATTGGTGTTTGTGTCGTCAATGACAAATATTTACGTATATTACTCATGTTTTATAGATATTGTTTATATGATTGAGAAAGATTCTTTCTACAATATAATGAATGCGTGTTTCGCAATGAAAACCATAATAAATAATACACACGAAAACCCCTTTCTCCGTGATGTAAACTTTTCTCCGCTGTAGAAAAGTGAATGTTGTGGATTTCTAGAAGGCTTCTGCTAGTGTGGATAACCAAGGGATTATGGTATGCTAGCTAACATTTTCATATAAATATATGATGCGACAACTGTCCTTTTCTCTTCGACATCTAGTCTATATATCCAAGTCTTTTTTTTTACCGTAGACAGTAGAAATAAGGAAGAATAAGGCAAGTATGTCTAATATCCCAGCAATATTCGATCAGGATGTCATAGGGAAAACAAAGAACATTCATTCGCACAACAATAATGGAAGTATTGACCCATTTTATTTCAAAATAGCTAACAATTTTGAGCTAGTATTAAGGATTGTGTCATTTTTTTCTGGTTTTTATTCCCGCCTGTTATATTTTCTAAGGCCGTCTAAAAATGCTCACGCTATATTACTATTCTAGATTTATTTTGAAACTTGCTGCGATAGCCCAAACCATCGGATTTGCTTTGGAGCTGGAATATAGATTGATGGCTTCTAAAAAAAACTACTTATATATAAAATCTAATGACCTAGAAATTTACATAAGGAGTGAGCACTGTCAAACCTAATCCTATTTTATCTATATTTGACATAACGTGAACATCATGGTGACGCCATCTGAGAATCTCCCAAGCATTTTTCCCAAAAATGGGTCGAATTATTCTAGGTCAGATAGACGAATATAAGACAGACGAACAATTACCAGATAGCTTTTATAAGTTCAACATATTGAAGGTAGGTCTAGTTCTATCAGGTTAAGGTTTTTGTTTTGTTTTCTTTTGTTTTTTTTTGTATTTCGCTTTTTTTTTTTGTATTTTCGTTTTTATTTTTGCAATAGATGATAGAACGTTTAATATACTTGGGATAAACATTTTTAGGCTCAAAACAATTTAAACAAACTTATGAAGTTCTATTATGACACATTTTATGTACTGAGCTTGGGTAATATAACAATGCAGTTAACAACAACATATAGGAGTAAACGGAAATGAATATCACCCATGGGATTGTGTTAGATGCTGTGTTTGACCCTTGAACATGAATTTAAGCAAATCAAACAATAATAAACCAGCTTATTTCCGCAGAATGTTTTGCAGATTTTCTTCTGTGTACCAATTTAATAATTATAATACTGTAATTACATGTATATTCGAGCGGACTACATAGCACGTCCCAGGTTCGAATTCCGGCACAGACCGAAAAGTATCTGGAGATCATTCAAGTCCGTTTTCCGCTGGCCTGGCAAGTAAAGGGTTTTGTGATCTTTCGAAAGTTAGAAAGTTGTGTACATTAATAGTAACGATGTCATTATATCCGAGTATCAAAAGAACAAAACAAACAGCAACATATATCGGAAATACAAAGCTAAATCACATTCGCAATTAGCATATTTTTATAAATTTGACAAATATAATTAATTTTCAAAAATAAAACCTCGCCTTCTTCCTTTTCAGCAAAATGAAATTTCTGTTGCTTTTGACTATCGCCCTGGTTGCCTCAGGCACAAACGCTAATTTCCTTAGCGGACTGCAATCAGTCTTCCAAAAAGTTGGAAGCGCCTTTTCGGTAGTTGGTAAAAGTCTCTTGGGGGAATTGGACAATGTAGGTGGAACTTTATTCGATAAAGTAAAGGATGCAGGGAAGAATCTTCTTTCACAGGGCTTACAAGGTAAATTTATTGCCTCTTTTCAATTCAGAAAATTATATAATTGGGTACTTACGGTTTGAGGGCCACGGGGCTTACTAACCTAGAGACCCTGGGTTTGACTCGATCACGGTGTTACCTGAGAAAGGTCCTGTCACTGTGACAGAACAGTGGAATATTATCCCCTATTTCCATTCATTTCACGTACGATTGTGCTGAGTTTTTCGATCGTATCGAGCGTTGATTATGATATTGGCAAGTTAATAAATGTCTAATTGATAAGACCTGTAATAGGCAGATTTGGCTCTTGCAGTATTCTTTTAATTAGACCACACTTATTCCCGAGCGTTGATTCAGTTAATCACTGTTTTCTCATGATCAATGATTTCCTAACCAGTTAGTGGCGTTTACATAACCCGAATTTTGCAAAGTTTTTCTAGATATTTTAACACTCTTTAACATTAATTATATTTTATTAAATAATTTAATTACTGTTAACCCGGACATTTATGAACATTGCGTTTCTTTCAGCTCTTGCTTTGAACACAATGGGTGCTCTTAAGGGAACCAAAACCACACGAGACATCAGGTAACCTTTAGCTATTCCCGCCTCAGAAAACCGGCACTGGGTTTTGATCTTTTCAGCTAATAATGGAATACCCATCAATGTAATATGAAGCTGCTCTTAACCTTAATGTTCAAATAAATGTATTGCCGGATAGGATATTAAAGCCACTTAGGTTAACAAATGTAGTCACATTACTAAGACAAAATATATTCCTTGGATATACTATCACTATGGCTGATCGGCTCAATTAGCGATTTTCAGTGGAGAAATATCAATGATATTGTCAAATGAAAATCACCAGCTGATATCACAGACAACAATATGCCCCGGTGCTTTAGATTCCGTAAACAATGCTCTGATTCGAGCGAGCTACGGTGGTGGGTCGCTAGTCTGGAGGTCGCAGGTTCGCCCTTGGTGTTGGCCGAGAATTTTCATCGGGATTAAGGGAATGACAAAGACAGCTGTCTAGTTGTTCGTATGGGACGTGCACGCGTGCAAAAAGGTACCGTGAGAGTTAAAATTCGATATAAAGGTAGACAGTAGCGCCACTGTCCGGGTAAATTTCCCTTATAGCACACTGTATGGCGCATGTGTGTCTTCATTAGCCCTGTCGGGGCAGAACTGTAGGATGTTAAACTCCTTTTCAATTCATTTTGCTCCGATTCGTATAAAGGTGATATACCTCTGTGTAGGTTAATTACTAGCTGTAACATAGCTAACATATACTGCTTGACACGGGGGATTTCTTTGGTTGTGCATAACTGATTGAAAGTCTTTTCGGTTATATGAAATATATATCAAGTTTTTAGGTTACAATTAATGAACTAATTTACTTCAATCGAACACATCTTTGGCTTTAAGTAAATAGTTATACCGGTTATTTTCAGTGGTCTATTACAAAATGTAGCCAAATACGAAACCGAAGCCAAGCAAGTAATTGAAACCGGAGTCGACTCCCTTAAGCCAATTTTGGCCAACGCCATTAGTGCTTTCCACAACATCATCGATAATGTAGAAGATGCTATCAACAACCCCGACCAACTTATTCAAACCATTGACAACGTTGTTGGTAAGTCACTTTTGTAACAAATTTTGTCCAATTCGTCTAAAAAAGCAGCTTTTATGAATTTCACTTTCGTGACTCTGTGCCAATGTGTCGCGTGGCCTTCCATCACAGGAGGAATTAACTATAGCGCTACGCGGTCAGTGAACGGGGCCGCTCAGACGCGTGAGCCCGGGCCGGTTCCCGGTCCCAATCCGCCCCTGCTGACGCCATTAACAAGAGTCAGCAACCCTTGCCATTTGGAATTCAATTTCTGCATGCCTGTCTTCATTATCCCGGTAGGTGCAGAAATCAAGATGGTTAAACCCCATTCCATTCATCCATTTCATTATGTTGATGCCATTAATACGTGTAGTCTTTATATATTAGGTCAGTTTGTATACACAAATCACAACTGTTTCTACGGAAAGACATTTTAATCTATTTTCAGTCCCAAAAGAACACAGTATAATGCATTATATCCATTTACTACTATAAACGTTTCGTATAAATTTATGTTCAAAGACTCTATTAAATACCAACTTGCATGACATTCTCTTCGATTTTTTTTTAACTATGATTCCGCCAGGGCCGAAAGTAGGATTTAAAAGTGGGGGTGCAGCAGAGTAATGTCACACAAGTGATATAAGAAAGTTTGGATAAGGGCAACCGAGCTCATTGGCGTGTGGGCGCCCTTAAAACCGAATGACTGTTCAGTGTCTTATGAGCACCGCTGTGTTATCATAATTGAGAGACTTTCAAATTATTTTGGGGGATGGTATGTGTATGTGTGTGTGTGGGCGGGGGGGGGGGGGCATTTCTATGGCTCCTTATTCAACCAGGTCGTTTTGTAAGTTATCTATCGGATAGGACAGACTACTTTTCCGACTCTTCTGTTTCCGATACGCGGATACAACTTTTAAACTAATCTGTTTTAAACTCAGTTATCAGTAAAACAATAAAATTTGACCTGGTGATTTAAGGGTACTATATAGACTTTGTTTTGTCTTTTACTAGTGTCCATGTCTTTATTTTCTCTAGGTGTTCACAATAATCTGATTGATATGCTCATGAAAAAACTTTTTAACGGGCTTAACAACCTGACCACAAAATTCTTCGGATCTCACAAACGAAACGCCTTCACTGATGCTATGGCAGGTTTTGGAAGTCAATTGGCCAATTTCTTCAAACCCCTTGGCGATGGAGTCAAAAATGTATGTGTTCTTTTTATTATAACAGTCGTATTATACTTTATTTCACGGGTGTAGTTCATATGACATTTATGATGAAATTTGTTTAAAATTAGCAAAAATGTAGAACCACGCTAAAGCTGTTGTCCGATGTGGTAATGCAATTATACGGAAAGGAAACAGTATATTTATGTAAGACTCAATTCTACATGTATTGTTTGGTTTTATTTTTAGATGATATCAACTACTGGAACTGCCCTGAAGACTGCTGGTACAAACATGCTGGAAACTGTTAAAACTTCAGCCAAGCAACTCGGAACAAAGTTGGCTATCCACGGATTAACTGCCCTCAGTGCTCTGAAGACAGCTACTAATGATATCTTCAGTAAGTTGAAAATATGTGTAGGAGAACAGTAACAATCGTTAAACACATATTGATATCTTACTGCGTACATAACTAACGTAACGTGCGAAAAACGTTTGTAAACAAAAATCTAATATGCCCGTTCGAAGGTTCAACAGACCCAACCATATGCGAACGAGTGTCACTGTTTGAATAAATTCGAAAAAGCATACACCCAGTTAGGCCCCTCTTAAATTGGGTTCAAATTCATTTGCGAATACTTAATACTTCAAACGGCGTTACATAAAATGTAAGAAAACTATTAATAGATTAGCGAAAGCCACTTGGTTCTTTGATCCCATAGATTATTGAGCAGATAGAATAAAGAGTGCTATACATATATTGTATTTGTACGAATCATCTAAGTGTAGCGTGATAATTTATATATCTATTTTATTATTATGAGAGATCTGAGTGATGTACATGTATATATTATGTATTGTATATTTACGAGAGGTTTTGGTGCTGTATATATGATATTATGTTGTATATTTACAGAACAAACCACTGCCATTGCTACACCAACTGTTTAATAACTTACCTCACTTACCAAGATGGTAAAGAATGGAACAGGAATAAAAGTGTAACAACAAACAATCTGTCGTTGTTGTTTATGTCTGTATTACCACAACCACACAATCATAATTTACAAAACTCATATTGAATTTATATCTAATCCCTACTTCTACATTAAACATACTTCATAATTTTACGGGTATACAACTAAAGGTAAAGGGGTTCTTTAGTATGAGAGAATAATGGTATGTCCAAATGTCTTCAATAACTTGGATATGATAAATTTCTGTCATTACATATTCCCTTCTGTGTATCTATGGGCGTTTAAGAAATAGAAACTTTCAAATTACCTCGTTTTCTTGCCCGTTTTTCATAAACTAAGTTATCTTTCAAAACCCAGTTTGGATATGCACAATGGCATCAACTGTCAGTCATCTTTGTAAAATTACCAATTTGATGGCGTTAAAGTTTCTTTTAGTGGAGAACCGTTTCGGAGAACAGAAATGGGTTTAACGTCCACTTGACACAAACTATAGGTCGTTTCGAAATAACATATGGTTTGATTTTATTTCAATAATTCGCTTGCGCGTAGGGGTCTTTAGCAAGGGGGGAGCCGGGGGACCCGGAGAAAACCCACGAGGTTGGACAAGCGACACTACTCCTTGTCACGTACAACCGATGATTAAAAAAAAACAACAAAAAAACGCCAGTTGACTCAATGTCAGGCTTTATGACACAGCCTTTTTAAATTGTATATATTACAGTGGAATGACCTAGAAATTTACATAAGGAGTGATCACTGTAAAACCTAATCCTATTTTATCTATATTTGACATAACGTGAACATCATGGTGACGCCATCTGAGAATCTCCCAGGGTTCTTTTTTTTTAATTTTTTTTTGGAAAATATTGGTTAAACCCTTGTAGGTCAGATAGCTGAATATAAGACAGACGAACAATTTACCAGATAGCTTTTATAAGTTCAACATATTGAAACAGGTAGGTTTAGTTCTATCAGTTTCATTTTTAGCGGTTTTAGTCGGATGGGGATGGGGGGCTAGATGGTATATAATGAGGGCAACACATAGATAATCGATGAATGGCTTGAAATTTCAAGATATTGGAATTATTTTATTGGAATATAGCCAACAGTCATGACTTTTTTTTTTTATCCTTTTTCGGATCGGTGTCCAAATCAGTTGACATATTAATTTATTAGGGTATCATCAAATATCTATATGGAATACAAAGGATAAATTAAATTGCAGCGTGCAGTAAAACATTTTTTTTTATTAATTTGACATATTTAATTACATTTAAAAAAAAAAAAAAAAAATCACGTTCTTTCTTTCAAGGAAAATGAAATTTCTGTTGCTTTTGACTATCGCCCTGGTTGCGTCAGGCACTGATGCCAATTTTCTTACCGGACTGAAATCCGTGTTTCAAAAAGTTGGAGACACCTTTACGGTAGTTGGTAAAAGTCTTTTGGGACAACTGGACAATGTTGGTGGAGTTTTATTCAATAAAGTAAAAGATGCCGGAAAAAATCTTCTGTCGCAAGGCTTACAAGGTAAACTTAAGAATTTATATCAAAGCAATTATATTTGAGTAATAGATTGTCCAGTCATGTTTGCAATTAGTTTTGCATGATCGATGACCTTCCAAGGTCCGCTTATAGAGATCTATAGGAGAATCAGACATCATCGAAACAATAAAAATACTTGAAATAAGTTTATTATTATTCATTTTGTCTATTAAGCTACATGTGAGATCACTTACCACTAATATTCCTTACTCGCCACAAAATGGCCCCAATCGAATGATTATATATCTGAGGCATTTTAACGCGTTTTAAGCATAAACAATATTTCATACATTAATTTAATCACTGACCTATATTTATAAAGCCTGTGTCTCTTTCAGCTCTTGCTTTGAACACCATGGGTGCCTTTAAGTCAAACAAAACCACACGCGACATAAGGTAAGCCCCGTCTAGTCCAGTTTGGTCAATGTCTGCCTCTTAAAGAGGTCTTCGATTAACCTCATTTCTGGAAATTAATTTGAATGTCATACTTCAATACACACTAATACCATTTTTAAGTAGATCTTAACCTTCAGGGATAACTTCAGATAAATGCCTTGCCCATCAGTGGCCTGGCGATCGAATTATATATTTTACCTAGTCTCTATCATTCAGGAAAATATTCTACGATTATTAGTCTCGGTGGGTTGTCAACATTAGAGAATAATAGGTCATTGGCTAGATTATCCGGTCTTTTACATTATCCTGAATAAAGTCTAAGTGGGGTAACTAGCCCTATAACTAGATGTCGACGCTCACTAAATTGCCATTTCAGAGAACTCATTTGCATTGCTAGTTCAATATCCGACATTCTTATTTTTTTATTGTTAAGTTTCTCTCTGCACGAACCATGTCGTAATTACGACCTGTTCTAATATACTTGTATTTGAAATATACTGGATGATAGGGTGGGCTTTTATTTATTTTGAGCTTATTGGTTAATTTATAGTAAATATATACCAAAATTTTAAGGTTAGATCTAAAGACGTAATCTACTTCAATCGAACACATCTTTTTTACAATAAGTAAATAAGTTTACCGGTTATTTTTAGTGGTCTTTTACAACAAGTAACCAAATTCGAAACCGAAGCCAAACAAGTAATTGAAAACGGAGTCGACTCCTTTAAACCAGTTTTGGCTAACGCCATAAGCGCTTTCCAGAACGTTATCGATAATGTAGAAAATGCTATCGACAACCCCGACGAACTTGTTCAAACCATTGACAACATTGTTGGTAAGTTTCGCTTTTTTTCCATATCATTTGCCTGCTTCAAGACGTTCCAGTTTACTCTGCCACCCACCGCCATTATCGTATGACATTAATAGTTCACAGGATGATCAGAATGTGCAGACAAATCACAAATGTTTTCAGTCCCACAAGTAGGCAGTGCTATATCAAATCCAAAGATACAAAATTGTATGTCGAGTCTGTTAGGTACCTCAATAACAGCTCTACGCGTAGATCATTTCCGTTATTAATGGCTAACCGCATACTCATATGCAACTTTTATTTATAATTCAACTCGGCAAACCAATACTGGCGATTATAATGTTAGCTAGTCGATAATAATAAACCAAAGAACATTTTGTCTAAGGGTGGGGTTAACCTGATATCCAGTTCTGATAGGATAAGCCTAAGAGCTGGGCGAGCTGAGACGGGCTGATTGTATCACATGTTCCGTCTGGGTGGGTACAATGTAACAAAAGAGAACTCTACATTTATTGAGTCGATCGATCACCAAGTAGTCATTCAGCTCTGGCCATGGACATGAAGATATACCTTCTATGTAACGGATTATCAACTTACACGAATTCCTTTCGATTCGTCCACCCCGATTCTTGTATTTGGCTATGTGAATTTGTATATTTGGATTAGCTAAAAGGCTATTTCGGTGGACCAGAAACTTAGTAGAAGTAAAGCTTTGGCAAGGAAGACTTTTCAAAAGGGGCACTTCGTTTACCCCCTCCTAGTCTAATAAGGTACACATTGTTTTCTTTAATCAAACCATGTATTTATTTCCTGTAGGTGTTCACAATGATCTGGCCGATATGATCATGAAAAACCTCGTTTCCAGTCTGAACAATCTCGTCACCAAATTCTTCGGATCTCACAAACGAAACGCCTTCACTGATGCTATGGCAAGTTTTGGAAGTCAATTGGCCAATTTCTTCAAACCCCTGGGCGATGGAGTCAAAAATGTATGTATTCCTTTTATTGTATTTTATTATTATAACTAATTCTATGCACATATTCCCAACGGCATTGGTAATAAAATTATTTAATAGGGTAATTTGTAGCGCCAATATGCTCAGTTGACAGATGTGGAAATGTAGACTTTCGAAAATGGAAAACGGCATTTATACAAGTATAAATTCTATTGTTTGTTTTAATTTTAGATGATATCAACCACTGGAACCGCCCTGAAGACTGCTGGTAAAAACATGCTGGAAACTGTTAAAACTTCAGCCACCCAACTCGGAACGAAATTGGCTATCCACGGATTAACTGCCCTCAGTTCTCTTAAGGCTGCTACTAATGATATCTTCAGTAAGTTTACAACACAATTGCGAAATCATTTAATAATTAATAAAATTGCCCTTTGAAGGTCCCATAGTCCCAGTCTCCCGTGGCCTAGAAAGTATATTTCCATAAATCTAAATAAACACTACTAAATCAACTATATTACCAAACACGGGTCTAAGCCATTTGTTGATTGTTAATCCTTCAAACGGCAGTGAACATGTAAAAGGACACGCAAGCTGTTTGGGTTGTTGGCTGATTGAACTCCTACTGGACGGTATGAAAACGGTCTGATATATTGTATATTTACGAGAAATCCCAGTGCTTTATATTTGGTATTTTGTACTTTTACAGAACAAACCAGTGACGTTGCTACACCAATTCTTTAAAGATTTACCTCACCAACCAAGCTGATAAAGAATAATAACGTCTATTAAAATGTATCATAAAATAAAATAAAACTGTTACAATCATTACACTTTTTTTGTATATGCCGTACAAAACCCATAATGCTGCAGGAAGAAAAAAAGGTGGTCGATTTTTGTTTTCGTTTCGTAATTACAAAGTAAATATTCACATTCACTACAAGCATCGAGAGTATGAATAAAACGAACTGAAATTTAGATCTGTTCCCCAATTTCTCTTTCAAGTCTCAAAATGACGGTCGCTATTTTATAGTTTCAAAATATTGAAACATGTTGACTGTGTTTCATTGCCTATTGATGTTTTTAATATTTAAAAAAGTCCGCAAAATTAAAACTACAACGGGTGCTATACTTGATTTTTTTTCAAATAGATAATCTGTCAAGGAAGATGGAATGCCGTTTCAACGCAGTATTTTTCAGACATGCCAAGGGAAACAGGAGATTAGCGTAGTTGAGAGATTGGGCAGCATGTGAACAAAATGATTTTCCATCTACACTTAAAGATACATTCCTAAGAAGAAGATATTAATAGGATACTTATAATGGAAAGCAGAAAACCCCAACCATACTGAAAAACACTCATCGGGCGCGCACAGGAGAAACATTTAAGCAGATCATTAACGGACAACTAGTCTGCTGCTGTCTGATTGAATGGCGTATGGGAGTCTTGATTTGGTTGATCTAATGACTGGTGCTTTCGAGAAGTGTCTGAGACTTTAACATACTACAGAACCTACTTTTAAACACCGGCTATAGAAGTTGCTTGAAGATAATTCAAAAAATAGTACAAGCTGAAAATAAAGCCTCCCTCAACCACGTGGCAAACAATGGAGGCGCGGATCCAGAGAGAGTCTTGTACAGCTCAGCTACATAAAAAAATAATGCCTTGCATCAATGAAATTACATCACCAAGTGATCCTATATCAGTATAAAAATTATTTCTCTGTGTAAAAAGCTCAATTTGTGTGTATGCCTGCAAAAATTCCTGGATCTGCCCCTGCAATGTTGCTTAAAGGAGCTAAATCTCTAATATTTGAGACCTAAAAATTGCCACAAATGGGTTGCAACGCATATAATAATGTAATATGAATGTATACAAACTGATAAACATTCAGTCGTTTTCGTTTGTACTCAAATCAGTTATGTTCGGCGAAATACACCAGAAGTTTAAATCGAGTGGCTATTTCGAGTGTCTAGTTATTCCAGTCTACATACACCGTTTGATTTAGTGCAATTGTCTAGCCTTGTTCTCCGAGTCTCTTGCTAGAACTAGGGCTGAAACGCATCATGGTACACGATTCGTGTACCAATCGTAGAAATTTTGTCTTAAATATTGGATATCAAAAGCCAACATTTTCCCGGTAAAATGACAACCTCAGCGTTGATTTAATTTAACAAATAATTCGTGTTTTGAATGCTGGAGACTTTGGACGATATTGAGTTAGAGATTTAGCTACTTTAATTAAGACTCTATTTTCTTCCAAATAAAATATTTAACAAGGTATTTGAAGCAAACTTGGCATATTTGATGTTTGAATATGCTTGTTATAGTCCAAATATATTACCAAATCACACATTTTCTATGTTGAGAGGCATCTTTAAAAGCTTATACGTTTTGATGCTGATACCGTAATAGAACATAAATCTGCAGTATTGTAATTCATCGTCTATAATATAAAATTATGGTAGGTATCGATCTAGAGACGGGGACCAATATACATACTCAGGGGCGTAAATGTGGGAGTGTCGGGGCCGGAAGAAAATGTCGGTCGGAAAATAAGTGCTCACTGCTATCCGGAGAGACAACGATCAGCGAACACCTATATAATTGTACAAGACTCTCTTTGTTCTACCGGGGCACTCAATGTTGTTGACATCCATTGCGGGTTGGAATTGTGGATGGCGCCCTAGATTTGAAACCGACCCACTCCATATTCCCAGCTTCTAGATATGCTACTGCATTATGGCTTCTAGGAAACTCGCACCACTGTGGTACTCTACTCCTGTGTCACTCGTACTAAGGGGCATGGGCATCAGTCGATCGCATTTTAGATACCCCCCACACACCCACACACCCAAACACAAGGGACATGTACGCCCCTGTATAATTGTTAATGTTTCACTATTGGGTGTCGACTTTGAAATTAAAAATAAGACATATAGGTCATAAGTATATTGAAATCAACCTTTCCATCGCAAGCTGTGGCCATTCTGACTTCATCTTACTTTCTATAGATTTGACGCTTGGCGCATTATTGCCCGGTTGGTAACTTGGTATTGACGTGCCCAACATATTCATGTATTCATTCATTGAAATAGAAATATTAATCATAGTCTAGCGAATATTACTTTACAATATTACATACAATAAAATAAAATAAAACTTGGTAATCAACAGAATAAGAGTGAAACACAACATTTTTTCAAGCGTGATAAGTCGACATGGTTATTTTATACTAAATATTTGTGTGAGTAGTGTGACGTGTGCAATGACACTCTTATTTTGATACCTACTGCTCCTATTTTGCGACCGACTGCACTGATTTTGCGACCGACTGGGGTTTTTTTCCGGTGGGTACCACCCCCTCCCCACCCCCACATTTACGCCCCTGCTGATGTCCTTTCCGGTCACTTTTACGTCATTTGTTTTATTTTGCTAAGAGGTAGTTTGTTATATGACGGTAGTGAGAAATGATGTTAAATCTAACGTCAAGATCAGTACACGTTTGTTGATAAATAACATTATACCAAATTTTCTATTCATACTGTACGTGACGTAGACAGTAAGGATATTTTAAATTCAATATTCAAGAATAAAATACAGATGCAAATGTTTCAAAACCAGATGTGTGTAGTCAGACGGTTGATTCACCATCTTTATCATATTCGTCTATTATCTATTCCCAAGGGAAGTAACTCAAAATTATCTGACACGTCAGACCTGTTAGAAAGGTCGTTTTAAATACCAATGTTTCAAATCTTTTCACAAAACCAATTATATAGCCTACCCACATCAGTCGAAGTGTTCGTGCATATATAAACTTTAATAACTACCATAAATGTGTTATTAATGTGTTAAGAAATCGATAAAAATATGAAGATATTATAACACCATATCATGCCTCATTCATTCATTCCATGGAGTTGCCTTTATTGTTACTTGTCGCCTAAAGTATTATCCATATCACTCCTACGAACATTGAGCTAACTGTGGTTTCTAATCTGTTTTTGGATGTAATCGCTTAAATTACTACTAACCTAACACAACTAGGTGTCGAACCTCTGGCACATAGAAAACGGGAAGATGGTTAGTAGCTTTATTCCAGATTATTTACAAAATCAAGAGTATCCTCCCTTGCACTGAACATTCGATACACCAACAACTTACTATAGTGTGCAGGCCTATTATATTTTCTAGCCTTGGTAGACAGGTCGATACGATATTACATTAGGATGATAGCTTACTGGTACTCTCATACAGGTATACATGATTTAACATTCTTTATTTCCGATATTATAAAACATCTCATGGACAAATAACATCTGTACACTTAACTGAAGGGTTAGATGACTGGACAAACTCGTAACAACAGTCACCAAGTTTCACCATTTTACAATCCGCAATGTGCATAGTTCCTGCATTGTAACCAATCCTATAATGAACAAAATTTAATTTCATTAGTAAATGTTGTTCGCAGTAATTATTTTTATTACAAGTAATAATGTCTTGATAGATAAAATGCTAGAGCGTGCCCACTACATGTAAGTAAAATTCTTAACGTCCTCAATTGTAGTCGGCTGCTCGATAATGATATATGCTAGCTCTTATGCGCCTAGTGTATCTGAACCGGCGATATCCACCCGAGCTTCGGCTAGTACCATTAAATAAAAAATATATATTTAATATTTGAGTGACAGATGCGAAGCGGACTAGAACCGAGTTACAAAACAGTATACTACTAATTTGTGGATATGGCAACCATTTAGGCCAGAGATATATTCTCTAAGTATGAAGTAGATGGATGCAGAATGAAACCCTTCGAAGCTTCGCATGACAAACAAAATGGTGACCTACAAGTATATTATATCACGTGGCCAAAAGCGCATCAACGTATCCGTGAATTAAAGGGGTATTATGTAAGATTAGATAGAGAGCTGGCGGTTCTCGGTATTATCGTTATAAAATAGATAATGCAACAGGAATATGTTCAAAATTTCAATCTCGAGTTACCGTCGTTGGAAGAACACTGTAGTATTGATTGTCATTACTACTGTTGTTAAGATAATAAAGAAAGTATCGATTATCCACGTTTAAATTATATCATTGAGTGACCGAATCGTTCTAATCTTATACTTGTCGAGGATTGATTATGTTCTTGTCGTGTTAATAGCAGATTTAGCTCTTGCGTAAGGTCATTAAAGTTTCGGGTCACTTACTCTGCGATGAATCGGAAGAGGCATTCCCCTAGTGTGTCCATGGGTGTTTTTAGAGCCGACATATTCGAAGTTGTATCATTAGTCGGCCTATTTTTACCCCCAACGTAGACATCCCATTACCACTATCCAATTTCTTAAAAGACGCTACATGTATTTATAAAGAAAATACTCAACGCAAACTAATTAATTTCGGAAGATGTCAATATTCACTTGCGCTTATGTATCTTTAGCTTTCGAGGGAAACCAGAGAAGAGTCGCTCGCAAAGTTGAATATTCACCCCTACTTTTTGTCTTGTGGCTCGTGGGAGCGAAACCACGCCATATGACTCAATGACAGACCTTATGGTCGAAGCCCTCTTGTAGATTGGAAGCCGGATGCAGAATGAATCGTGTATGTCTGGATTATTCCGTTGTGATGCCGTAAAGACAGTAAGTAGCCATTTTGCTAAATAATAACAAACGTACATGGCGCATGGCACGTTTTTGACGAGCGAAAGAATCACGTGACATTCAAAATAACGACTTCCTTCTAAAGGTGTTGCTTGTAAAAGAAAATTTAATGTGATAGTACTTACCCGCAACATGAATAACCCCAGAAATGACAATTGCATTCTTCACATTGTGTCAAAGATCGAACAATTTCACCAGGCGCTACGTCATGGTTATCTATGCTACAACGGGGGCCTTCACCTGAAAAATTAAAATATAAATGATCCTGAAAAGATCACAATATACGGGCACGATTGTTTAACCAAAGGGATAAAACTGATGAAACTCCACTAATGGCACGTTTCCCAGGAAATATTTGTCTACAACATCACTCGGTGGAAGTGGACATGAAGGAATGACTCAAATCAACAGCTGTTACTATATAAGTAGTGTAAATATTTGATATATTAAATCCTTTTAATACCACCGACATAACTCTTGAATAAAATCTAAATTGACTTTTTTGACCGAACTACGGCGATTTCCATGTTAAAGCACAGTTATGCCTATAATAGTCTGTATGATCGAGTCTAGTGCACATACAACCCTATCAGAATTAACATAATATAATATTTTTATTTTACCTAATTTGTGGGCGTGAGCATAGCAATAAGCGTCAGTTTGTGTGATAAATACCAAGAAAATACCAACACCAATCAGCTTTTTTAATACTTCCATCCTCTGTATTACAAAAAGAAAAAGAATTCCTTTTCAGATAACATATAAATTAAGAGACCTGTGAAAGTAAGCTAATTTTTCACAGATTGTACGGTAATTTATCTGCATTACTTAAATTTTCTTTGAGATCATAATGTATTTGGTATGGGCCGCGGTAGCCTTTTGACATGACTATAACACAATCCAGATTTGTCATCTTAGTTTATCAGGGCTGGATTAGTAATATAAAGTGCAAAATGGCCGGGAAAAATGGCCCCCGCAGCACACAGCATGCGCATGAGGATACCCGCCTTGTTTTGCCCGGTTGTTGCAGAAAAGTTTAAGCTTTATTAATTTCTGTTCAATTTGTGAAAATGGAGCAGTTAGAAAATAAGCAAGCCCTGTACACAGAAAATGTCTATCATATTAACGCCGCCATCTTGTCCAAGGCACAAGAATGCCAATTTTCCGATTTTTCTTTTTTTTAAAAGCTCACAAAAAGTTCATTGTCCGAAAATGGGCACGTGGCTACATAAATACATATCTGACTTTCTATAATGTGTTTGAAAGGCTTGTTTGCTTACAGGGGAAGATTTGGGCCGGGAACCGTCCCGGGCTCCCGTGTCGGAGCGGCCCCTTTCACTGACCGTGGAGCCCAGACGGGTGGGGGTGGCTGGGCTCTCCGCCTAGAAATTTTTGATATATGAATCCCATATGGTGGCATATCTGATTATTATCTCTGTCAAATAATATATTTCATAAATCGATTAACTTTTAAAATCCAAAAACCACCACCTGCAACTTGTGAAATTATCATAGTATCCTATCGTCATAATTAATTAACGTATTATCATTGTATCTTCAGGAGTCAAGAGAATTTAACTGGTTAAAAAATGGGACTAGTTGAGAAAATTTTGACTATTTGATTAACCAGTTAGGAATACTTTCATTGAAAAATGTCCCATTTTTGTTGCCGGGAGCGCTAGTTGATTCCTCCTGTGATGGAAGGCCACGAGGCACATTGGTAGGAGTGACGAAAGTGAAATTCATGAACGGCTGCTTTTTGAATTTTGGATTCCGGCGTATCCCCACAAAAAGGGTGCAGGGGACTTAGTAATTAGTAAATTTGGGGTGAAACCGATGAAATTTTCGGATGAAATTCGAAATCCCCATTGCAGGAGAATTCTGGCCCACACCCAGCACACCCTACCCAGAAGGTCTATTATACCAGCCCATTCCAGACTCCAGTGATGGCGTGGCGGCCTATAAAAAGACACCGGCCACATACAACATGATCATCATCGCTCCATGGCCCGTCCAATACCCCCTCCCCCATATAATGTTCGGGAGAAAAGGTATTTTAGACGAATTAGACAATTTATTTTTTTTGTCCGACCGGTCCTTCGGGTGATCGTCCGACCGGCCCGCCCGATGGCCCAATCCGCCCCTGTTTGCTTACATGTATAACTTCCTTCAGCTGGACGGATTTGTAGTACTAGCACAAACAAGTGAAAAGCCGGTCTTCTTACATACATATAACTGTTTTTGAGAAAAAGAAAAGCTGCCATGATCACAGATACCCAAATTAACACAGAAATGAAAAATAAAATAATCCCATACTTACTGCTGGTATATAATGGTATCTTCTTCACGTTATGGTATCAAACTTCTGATTATAGTAATCCTATGGATAAATATATATAGTATGAAACAAACTGTGGGGAGTCTATATAGTTCATGTATTTAATGGGGTTGACATTTTTCAGCTGTAGGAACACAATGCATTGTAGTTTCTAGTATAATTTCATAACGGATGTAATGTAAACATTTAGTATATAAAACATGGACCCACCTTTTACACAAACAAAATTACAACTTTTATGACGGAGTAAACACATTTTTCAGATGTTTCACATATTCTGGAAAAAGAATTGGCGCTAACCTTGGTTTTATTTTATTTTTGTTTCCAAACACAACACCCAATTGTTCCGTTCCTTATTTTGTTTTCCCCAGAAAATACCCACGCGCGAGATAACTATAGGTAATTATCGTGACTAGAAACAGGCTAGTAATCTCTGATGTCCAGAACTTTATTGTTCACCATATTGACGAATAATTATATAGTGTGTGTTCGAGACAATAAACTTGGTAGCTCTATATATAGTGAATTAGATATTAGTGAATTAGATATTTGTTATATCAACAAGATTAACAATTTTAATTAATAAGCGTAAAAGCAGGAAGTATAAAATAACTTGAATATATGTTACTGTTCTAACTGATATACCTACTTATATTAAACGAAACAGCTGCTTTTTAATTGCAATTTTTATAATGCATGATATCCGTTATTGGCAGTATTTTGGAAAAATGTCCACTAATTATGTATTTACACCGCAGGCATGTAACTTTACATTTAAAGGTTTCGGTCACATAATGTCGAAATCACAATTATGAAAGGTTATCCTTGGTATCAATTCACTGGGATTTCATCCTCTATCACACTTTAAGTTATATAACGTGTACTTACCAATATTATATTATATTATATAACCAATCTGATTAAAATACAGATCTATATTTCGTTTCGTTTTTTATATATACACGCACTTTCGATGGTCTCTACTACATGAAGATCTGACAAACGACTGTTGATCCGATAACGTCAAACATTTGATTAACGAATCAGCGTTGATGTTCCTAGTAGTTTTGTTTAATCCTTGACAAAAGTTGCTTTGTACGAACTGGAAAAATGTTTATGCCGTCCGGATGGAAGAATCACGAAACTAACGCTCTACCCAGTTCGTAAACATTGTGCATTTAAATAAAATTATTAATTGTAGTCCGATGATTATTACATTACATACAATAAAATAAACTCAAAACCTTATTTACTAATTAGGTAACTTACTAATTAAGAACGCGTCTGCGAGAGCACCATGCAGGGGCCGGCACATGGTGGGTGACCAAATTTCACCAAATTTTTTATGTATGATGGCTAACCCCCCAAAAGTCCACCGACATAATATGAGATCAATTGAACAATTATTAGACCCTAGAAAAATAATTGAAATTATAAGATAGAAAAAAACATGAAAAATCAACAATTTAATGCTATTTTTCAGTTATTTGTTACAACTCAAGTAGATAAGGTAGATGAATGAAACTCGATAGGGTAGTAGATATGGGCCTTCAGTCTATTTCCTGAAAGTTTGATGGACCCCCTTAGAGGGATTCCTGGTTTAGCGTCTTAGTGCTGGAAGGTACCAAAAATAGCATAATTATGTAGGTGATAGCATTTTAACCATATCTCAACCACTGCGGGTATATGAATTTTTTTGGAATGCTGAGTGAAAAGGTATTTATCTATAGTATTACGATAAAGAAAAAAATTGGGTAGCACTCAAACCACTTAGCAGTAAAAAAATAACTATTTCGATTCCAAAATGATGATTTTTTCCCATTTTTTGACAGATAAAACACCATTTAAGCCCTATAAACTTTTGTATTAGAGCACTGAAATGCAAATTGAGGGGGTATACCACACACCACACATACACCCGAAGAGAGTCCTCATATTCAAAAAACAAGTTCGAACGAAAAATGACTGGTGTATGGGGTACTGATCCAAATACAATTAAAATTCAATCGGAAATCGAATGGAATAACGACTCATGAATCTGAGCTGACCTGAGTTTTAGAAGCGATTTTCCAAAAAAATCCGAGATCTGTATCAGCAGGGGGCACTTGTGAGAAAATTACTGATATCGACCCCACCGTTAATCTGATATTGAATTTTCTGATATCAAGTCTCCGATTGGATAGATAAGGAGGGGAGACTTTGATATCAGAATATGGTCTCAGAAATTTTTTCAAAAGGTGTCCCCCGGTATTATTGGATCCTTGCTGCTTATAGAGATGAAAAATGCAGTTTTAGACATGCATAAACGCGAATACCGCCTGTTATGCATGTCTTAAACGCCGCCATAATCCCTTCCAGAAGGGAAGGATACACTTTACGGAGTTTTCCAATAATCACGCTTCCAACAACCTGCATCAACAGTACCTAATCAATACCATCATCATCAATAAAGATTCTCCATGAATTGCAGCACATGGTTTCTTCTCATATTAAAATATGAGAAGATAATTACGGAATGAAAACTCAATATAATAATATATTGTTTCATCAAATACGTTCATTTTTGAAAATGTGAATTTTGAAAATCACCAAAACAACAAAATATTTAACATAGATTTTTCAATTTCAAGATTGCAAATATTTCACCAAATAATAATAATACGTATCGGTTCAATATGCTCAGCCTGGAATCTACGAGTCTCATGAAGAACACCAATACTAAATTTTAACTAATCTGCAAGTGATACGTTTGTTACAGGCAATTGGAGAGTTTCATTGAAATTATAGACTCCAGTATAATAGGTAAAATAGTCTTCTAGGTGCAAAATTAAACTACATAGTACTACATCGACTTCGACATCGAAGTTTGAATAATTTCGCAAACAATATTTTCTACTTCCATATTAGATATGGACATGGAGCTGTCTAGACAGCTCTAGGTCAAATCTACAGACCAGGAAAAGTAGCTAAGAAGCAAACTAAATTCCATGGAAGTACACAGACCCAGAGATGCTCAGACCTGTACTATACATTTAATGAAGTCTGAATTCTATAATATGCAAAATATATCATGATTTTCGAGGCTTCAACATTTACTGCAGATTGTGTTGGTTTGCCTTTACCATGATGTAGGGGGTGAGAGCATAATTTAGAGGGACTCCAGCACAGTCCAAGTTGATATCTATGGGCCGGACAAACAGTCAGACTATTTATAAAGTCATCATTCTGAAAATCAAAATTTCCAGATCTGGCGAGTAAAAGCATCCATTCCGAGTTTACATCAGTCTTTGGCAAATGAAGCCGCTGTAAATGGCTTGTAATGTCTTTGTTGCATGCGCGTAAATTCACAATTGTACAATGTAGTTTCTGAAGGATAACTGGCTAGTAAACCGCATTTTATGCGTGGAAAAAGACGGGAAAACGAGCAAACGGGGGACGCCGCCATCTTGGATGCTGACAGGCTGGATTCCAATCCCAACTTCAACAACCTGGCCGATGATCTGTTCCGGCCCCGACTGATCGATGGTGAATGAGGCTAATTCAAACCTAAAAACACAGGCAAAGACCGATTTTATTAGTGAAATAATGTCAGAAAATTAGTAATTTTTCTTAATTTCGATCGTCGAATTCAGTATTAAAGAGATCTGTGCTAGTGATTTTTTCAAAACCAAATATTAGTATTAGTTGACCTCAACCTCCATTATTAATGGATTTATCCTCAGCCCCGCAGTGGTGGAGATATAGCACCATAAAGTTCATATGTATCACCTTAGAGCAAAAACTACCTATCTACATGAATTTCTCATGGTCCAAACTATGTCGGAAAAATTTATTGGTCATTTTTTTATGAGAGTAGTTGACAATACCTTTCATGAAAAATAATGAGAAATAATAAAATATAATCAGGCAATTTATGAGAATTATTTAAATTTAGGCCATAAATCATAAAAAAAATAACGTTTTTTCAGTATAAACTGGTCATAGCTGGTTCTCTCTAACTAAAAGGTTGGTGACCCCCAAATTTCATGTGGGGTATGCAGGGTACCCAATGACCAATTCCACAAAGTTTGACCAAAGTCGCCCGATATCGCTTGTGCCGCTTTTTTTCAATTTTGCATGGTTGTCTCGCGAACGCATTCTTAACCAATCTCGATTTTTTACGTTTGGATCATGAAACGTCAACTCCATTGTTCTCGTCTGAATGGAAATCATGTCAATTTAGATAGAAAAGCATTAGAAAAAAACCATCCCGTCCCGGTTAAAGGAATGTATACACAGTAACGTTATATTAGAAGGATATCTCTCTAATCCATGTCAGTTTACTGACACTTCAGCCTCAAATCATAAACATTAACTAAAGCCCATCAGACCGTGTACACTGAAACACTCTTCCATTGTTACGGAAGCCCATAAGGGTCAATCAAATGAAAAAAAAAATTCTGACTATCTTGTAATTACACACACTTCTTTGTCCTATAACTATCCGATAAATCAGTGTGGGACGACCTTGAAATAAATTAGTTTTTTTGTCATCTGATTGACCCTAACGGGCTTCTCCGTATCTTGTAATACAAGAAAACTAATTTGGCTATCTTGTAATTACAAGATACTACAAGATAGGCTATTTTTTCAATTGATTGACCCTTATGGGCTTTGGCTTTCTTGTAATTACAAAATAGTCTATCTTGTAATTACAAGAGATATTTTTTTTTCATTTGATTGACCCTTATGGGCTTCCGTAAATTGTCATGCAAAAACGGGACAAGAAATAATTTCTATAAGTAAATGAAATCAGGGTAAAATAATTACTGGTCTGAGATCGTTCCGTCAGCAATTTCCGGATAGGTTATGCTTTAGCGCAATCAGTAGGTGTCGTTAACGGTCTGACATTAACATGTTAACTGAGGTTCAGATCTAGATTTATCCAAATCTGTATGATTTCATGTTGATAAAATGTATTACTGAATGAAGAAATTAAGTTTAACGACCTATTATGCTGTACCAACTAGAATAAGCCATACAATCTGCTAGTTGGGACATTTACCCCGGACAGAAATTGAATTCCAACGGCTAAGGGTTATTCAGCGTACAAAGCAATGTGTACACGGAGCCTCATTGCGCAAGTAATAAAGAGAGGAGGGGAGAAATAGGGTTTAACATCTACTTAACACGAACTAGGTCATTTCGGGTCTAACATAGGGTTTTAATTTTATTTTGACAGTTCGCTTGCGCGTAGGGATCTTTAGCAGTGGGAGGAAACCGGAGGCAAGTAATAAACAATCTTTTAAATCGTGTATCCAAAACAAACAAACTTTTTATGATACTGATGTCGATTTCATTTGTTTTATTTTGCTAAGAGGTAGTTTGTTATATGGCGGTAGTGAGAAATGATGTTAAATCGAACGTCAAGATAAGTACACGTTTGGTGATAAATAACATACCAAATTTTCTATTCACACTGTACGTGATGTAGACAGTAAGGACATAATAACCCCAGCCTTTAAATTCAATATTCAAGAATAAAATACAGATGCAAATGTTACAAAACCAGATGTGTGTATTCAGACGGTTAATTCACCATCTTCATCATATTCGTCTATTATCTATTCCCAAGGGAAGTAACTCAAAATTATCTGACACGTAAGACCTATTAGAAAGGTCATCTTAAATACCAATGTTTTAAATCTTTTCATAAAATCAATGATTTACCTACAAAAGTTGAAGAACTCGTGCAATATAAACTTTAATAACTACTGTAAATGCCGATGTGTTAAGAAATCGATAAAAATATGAATGGAATGGAAATGAGTGGGGGAGCGATTAGTGACGAATTTATCTTCTGGGTTTTAAAACAAACATTGGTAATAGTAATAATAATAACAATGTTTAGTATGACAACACAATACCACTTTTCGCTTTGTCATAATTTTATCATGGTGTAACCAGGAGATATACATACAAATAAACACCAATGCTTGTGATATATATATATATATTTAATTCAGAAAAAAACACACATATTTTACACTTTCGTCATGGGACCTATTTATGATTCCTTAAACGCAACTTCTTTCAGCTTGGGTGTTAAATATCCTAGTTGAGTTGTTAGTGTGAGAGAAAAAAAAAGAAATGGGGTTTAACGTTCACTCGAAACTACAAGCGAGGAATCGAAACTCAGACCATATGGTGCAACACACTAGGGTTAAATACGTCCACCGCCCTTCTGTAGAGGTAAAAAAATGTTTGAGCCTTTTTAAAGATCGAGGCATAAAAACGAAAATACAGTCTTTTTGCTTTTGTGTCGAAATTTATGGCCGCCATATTTTCGCCCTGGCCCCCTATATGACTCACGTTAATGGCTATATAGAGGAGATATCGAGCGTTTTGTTCTATTTTTTCATTAGCTGACAAACGACAAAGTAAACCTCACATATTAAAAGATATATTAGACTCTCTGGGGGATGGACAAAAAGTATTACAATTGATGAGTGTTTCGAAGAATCGATATGAGCGCAATATAATTATGCAATAAGTTTCATGAGTTATAATAAATATAGGTTCAATGTCGACAGAATGCTCAAAATATAAATCTATCTTGTTACATTTTCTTCACCAAAGGCAGGAATATACAATCGCCTGCTGAAAGTAAAATACTCTGGTCTTTTCGAGACTAACGTATGATTGTTTATGTTCTAGTGATTACGTGCGTGCGAATGCATCGTCAAATTCAACCTGTCAATCATTATTTTACAATCTGATTAAAATACAGATGCATATTTCGTTTCGTTTTCTTTATACTTTCTGTGGCCTACACTACATGATTAACATGAAGATATAGTAGATCCATATTTCGTTTCGTTTTTTATACTTTCGATGACCTACACGACAAAGTATAGTGGGAGTTCGCGCCAGGGACCAACCGAGCGGCTTTTGGCCATACGACATCAGATATTAATTAATTAATCAGCGTTGACGTTTCTAGTGGTTTACGGACAGATCTGTAGATCAACAGGCGAAGAACTCACCGTAACAGAATCCCACACATCATCCACAACACGTCAATGATAACAACACTTCCTCATCCTGGGGGTTGGGATGGCCTAGTGGTCTAGAGTGCCGTGCTTCGACCTCTAGCTGGCTGGTCACCTCTGGCTTGCGGCTGTGGTTTCGAGCCCTGGTGTGAGCGTATGTGGCATGGAGATAGGGGCACCTTCTCAACCTCGTGGGTTTCCTCCGGGCACTTCGGTTTCCTCCCACTGCTAAAGACCCCTACGCGCAAGGGAATTATTGAAATAAAAATGAAACCATATGTTAGTCCCAAAATGACCTAGTTTGTGTCGAGTGGACGTTAAACCCCATAGTGCAGACGTTAAACCCCATAGTGAACACTCTCCCTGTCAGATCCGAGAATACCATCGTTGAGCAATGACTGAGACAGACAGAAATGGGGTTTAACGTCCACTCGACACAAACTAGGTCATTTCTGGACAAAATGAAATGAAACGATGTGGGGTTTAACGTCCTACGGTTTTTCGGAACGAACATATGGTTCAACTTTATTTCAATATATCATTTGTGTGTAAGGGGTCTTTATAGCAGTCTGAGCAAACCGAGGGAATCAAAACTACGTCAGTTGACTCAATGGCAGACCTATAAATACAAGTTGCTAACTATTCCCCAGCCCCCTGGGCTTGATGCTCGCATCATTTTGTTGTATTTTTTTATATGTGGGCGTGGGTGGATATGTGGGGGTGTAATCCATTGTAACCTGGATGATCGAGCAAATCAGAGTCTGGAATATGGCTGTTGATATGACCCGTGTAACGAGCCAGGTGGAATGAAAAATTCGTTCTAAGAAAGCTAGACGAGTATAATGACACGCAGCTCTGAATAATAGCATCAAAATGTAAAATAAAAAATGAGACGGTGATAATGAACGGGTATTTGTCTGGTATTATTGATATGAAATGTGAGATAAGAACAAGACCCCTGTTTAATATGTTAATATTTCACATTTAATTCAATTGTCGTAAAAGACGTAATAAGAAGGTTCGTGAATTATTTATAAGATTACCAACCATACTTATCTCACAATTGTATTTCGTCTGAATATTATACATTATAATTATAAAAACTCTTTGTTTAACAGAACTATATGCAAATGGGAAGTAGATGTTCACAATATCATTAATCGGATTACAGTACATGTATATGTATAGGCTTATAATTACCGCTTCCGGTGGATGGTACAATAACCAGCCCCTTTCGGTTATTGATAAATTTTGATTACTTTGTCTATTGTTTGTAAGAAAACAACTAAGAGTTGAATTAAAATATCTCTTCCCTATACGTACCGTTTAAAACTCTGCGTCTTTACCAACGAGTAATAGAGACTTTTGGCAAGCGTATATTGCTATAGTGCGTAGAGCGTATTCGTATGAATTTTGTGTGTGACGTCAACAATGTGTGTGTATTTCTCATACATGATACGGCACACGGATACGGCTAGTAGAGACTTTTGGCAAGTGGAATTTTCCGCATCCGTATCACGTATCCGTATCGCCACGTGATACGTTGCCTCAAGGTAGTTTTAGAGTTTTGGCAGATTTTCACGGCGTGTACATATGGGTAACTGGGCTAGCTTAGTTCTATTTACAGCATGGTGTCAGTTATCTACCAAGATCTTCAGTACTAGTCAAGTGTCTACTATAACACAACATTTCAGCGTCTTAAAGTAGCAAAAAGTATGGTAAAAAAACGACGATGTTATATGGACCTTTTCCGTATGAAAGCTGTTCGATATTTGCTGCCGTATCCGTGTGCCATATCACGTATGAGAAATACACAAGCATTGTTGACGTCACACACAAAATCGATACGGATACGCGATACGGACCAGAAATTTACGCTTGCCAAAAGTCTCTATTCTAGGATACGGCAGCCCGTATCAAACAGCTTTCATACAGAGATGGTCCGGTATAACATTGTCGTCTTTTTAGACGCCGAAATGTATCGTAGCGTTTTTATGAATCTGTGTGTATCTTAGAACACGGGGGTGTATATTTGATATGAATTTAATTATTATAAAGACTGGAATTTAATCATTATTTTTGATGTTTTTGCTCGGAATTTTCATACATGTCCCGTCTGTTTGCACGCTTTAGGTAGATATGGGACCTTGCAAATGATGTGACTCTATGGTAAAGGGGTGTCAATGATAAATAAGTGAAACCCAAAATTGCTGTTGAGACAAAGTCATTTTTTTTTTTTTTTTTTTTTTAATAAGGTGCGACATTAATTTTTTTTAATAGCTCAGCGACTGTCGAATGACTTCACGCACTCCGAGAAATTGGAGGCAAGGGACTTGAACAGTACTGATGGCGATCTTGGTAGATAACTGTCATCATGCTGTACAGAACTATGCTCAGCTCAGTGACGCATACGTACGCGATGCAAGAATCTGCCAAAACTCTAAAACTACTCTGACGCAACGTGTCACGTATACAATAGGAATACGGGGTGTGGATAGGGAAAATGCCACTTGCCAAAAGTCTCTATTATAATGCTTCTATCGCAATCTGAACTACAGACCCACCCTACCTGCAGCTAGCTACCATTTAATTTGTGTACGTTACTTCCGTAAGACTTCTTTCGCCGCCAATTCTGGTTTAAACACGATACTATGGCGTCATATATAACTGCTATTTATATAAATCATCCCGTAAAATGTTTGATGTATCTGGCGTACTCTGTCAAGCCGCCAAATTTGAGATAACCGGATTCGGAAATCTTCTATGAAAACAACGTTGTGAAACACAACCACACCAGTCCACAATAATTCTCAAGTTGACAATGATAATCTGGCAGGGTAGTATACCGAATGACACTATTTCGACGGGGTCACTTGATTTAATCAGACGTCAGCAAAAGTTCGGCTGCGGCGTATACCGAATGCGCCACTTTGACGGCTCGACTATCGGTGGAAAAATCAAGCAGACTCACATTCATCCTACGCTGCGACTGGGGAAATGTTACTCGGGTTATAATACCCATACTCAATTTACAATGGACGTGTATAAATACATTCAGCACACAGACAAGTAATAGTTATTAGCATCTTTCCTCGGTGTATCGGTGAATATCAGGACAGTTTTGGTCGGGGGCTCAACCTCGGTGTATCGGTGAATATCAGGACATTTTTGGTCGGGGGCTCAGCCGAGGCGGCCCACGACCAAAACTGTCCTGATATTCACCGATACACCGACTTAAGGTGCTAATAAGTTACTTACATCACATTTCTATCACATTCAGCCCTTTTATTTATCCCTTTCTGTGCCTCACTTTACATTTCATATAGTATTTACACGTGCGTCTTGTTGTGACAGCCCGAGCCTAAAATAGCCAAGTGTTTGTTTAGACCACATCGTCAAAACAACTTGTCTATGGCGTAGAGGACTGCATATTAAATGTAGTAAAGGAAATTCGAAACGTGGGTCTTTCCAGGTCAAAGTATGCATCGGCGCATGGTTCGTCCGTTGAAATTTAATTGTAATAAAATTTATAACCTTTTGGGCGTTTTTTTATATCCTGCTGATTTTCAAGGCCTGTGAAGTGTCTAGCAAGAGAATCACAATTAGTTAGAATAATTATTCAATATTCTCATTTATATGTTTTGCATAATAAATCAAACCAAAGTATGGAATAGATGACAATTGATATGTGTAATAATTGTTTTTCGTAATATGTTGTTATGTTGATTTAATGTCATTGTATATATTTTTGCACTGCCATGTAGTTCCTACCGGTTTGTTTTGTTACTATGATTTTGATTAGTTTTCTTATGTACCTTAGCCAAGTGCAGTATGAGACAACTAGCTATCATCGCGATCTGCGTCGAACCAAACGTCCTCTTCTTGCTGCTTGATAAGTTTCTTAAACGATAGAAAACTATCCGTGTGTCAGAAATGCACAGTACTGTTTTACGAAAGTGTACTGTTAATTTCTGATACACGGCTACTTTTATGCCACGTATTGGAAATGAACAGGACAGTTTCGTCAAAAGTTGTCATTGGCAACGAGTAGAAGTGGGATGTAACTATAGTTTGTCCTGAATGTACTATTTGTAATGCCATTCTAATTCGTTTTATTCGTTGAAAGATTAAAAAAGAAGTTTCCAATCCAATAATGTGAAATTGGAAGTCGAATAGATACGTCTTAATATTGTCGATGTATACGTTAAGTGATCTTGACTAAATTCGTTGGTGTGGGAATTAAAATGTCGACAAACCACTCTTCGTGTCTGTGTTCAAGCATATCCATTTGTGTAAATGTGATTCCAAGACACGTGGATTTATAAACCAGTACTCTGATTGTGTGTATTGTTTTATAAACTCCAGACACATTTATCTGACACTCAAGACAACAACAAACTGCTGAAATAATGGTGAAGCTACACAGAACAGATCACATGTTTAATATAGCTAGATGTAATTTATTTAAAGAAAACATGACCACTTGTAGAGTTAGTCTGTAAAAAAAAAACATCTTTGCGTTTTCTTCCCTTATTTTCTGCCGATAGCTTAGCAACTGGTATAACATTAAATGAATGTGTAAGTTTGGTGTATATAAGTTAGGCGCAGATTACCCTCCTTGTGCAGATCACCCGTGCGCATGCGTCAATCTCCGTCTAATTTTCGATGAACAATCTGCGCGCGCGAAGTGAACTTTGTCCGGGCATTTTAATGAATTACTGCGATGATAATAATCCGCTTAATCTTAATCGGTAATCACCATGGATCACTGCCTTAGTGAAATTTGCGAGAAATGAACCGAGTGTTTTATAAAATCAGACGTTCAGATTTTACGCCAAATTACCACTTTACCGACTCGAGAGCCGTCTATGTGATTACGATTTATATGGTTACAATTTATAGAAAAATGATTTTTAAAATATTTACTTATTCAACTTGGTCATCGTTTTATTCTTTCTGTTATTCATATTCCAACAAGAGGAATTTTTTAAATAAAAATGGCGTGCACCAAACAGCGATAATTTTTCATTGGTTAGAGCCGTATAAGTGCGGGAAAATTTACAGTAGCTATTAGCTAACAGCACGCATAAACAACCTTATTCGCATATTGCATACTATTTATAGTATCATTGGTTGGAATTATTTTCAAGTCAGCCTCAAGGACCAACTTACCGTGTTTTGCATAGTGTCGAGTAGGGTAGCACAGAATTGTAATAATACATAGTACGCAAGTCTAAAATAATTATATTCGTGAAAAATTGTCTTACATTATCGGTGGTCCACAGGTGTATTTCCAGCTAGATTAATCCATATTATGTACACATTGATAATACCATAGCGTCCGTATAGTCTAACAGAAATCGAAGATTACAGGTGCAGATAATTATGTTCGTTCTTGAGGATTAACGCCCACTTCCACCAAGAGTAATATCGTAGACAATCAGATCATTTCATTTAGGTTTAATGTCCGCTTCCACATAAGTGACTAATCATTTCATTTACGATCCTTGTCATATTAACCTGGACGGTGTTGTTTCGGATGAAACCCAGACATGTGTCTGGATTAGGGAATTAATTAAACAATAGGTATAGCGGTCATTCAAAGAATCTATCGACATATATTCGCGTATTCCATGCGACGGTGGTGTAATTACACGTCTGTAATATTGTGGTAGTCATTCAAAGAATATAATGTAAATGACGGACATTATTACTGTATATTCCAAGCGACGGCGGCCTTATACGTAGACTGGAACCAATCATAGGCCATTGTGTGTTTTTTTGTTGGGTTTTTTTGTGAAAATACCGTCGTATAGTAAGTTTCTTTTACATAAAATGGAATCGAAAGCCATTTTTATGTACGTGAAAGAATTGTAAGGTTTACCGACCGATGCCAGAAATCGATACTTACAAAAACTTCGATATAGTATATTCTTGATATAGTATCATATACGAAAGATACGGCAAGTTTATTACCAGACCCGTAATAGGAAAATAATAATAATAATAATAATGTCCTAAAATCCAACCGAAGCTGCTCTTTGGTAACATTATGGTCAGTTAAAAGAAAACACTAGTTAAAAGGAGTATGCGATCAACAATTAAAAGAAAACGTTCCTAAAAAGATGGGTTTTAAGATTCCGTTTAAAACTGTGAATTGATGCACAGTACTTGAGTTCTATGGGAAAATCATTTGAATTCCACAGTTCTGCTGCCGCAAAAGCAAAGGAGCGTCTACCGAAAGAAGAGTTTGCAGTAACTGATTTAATAAGGTACTTAGATTCAGAACGAAGATTTCTGGTAGGGTGGTAGGGTTGAATTAATTCTTTAATATATAGAGGAGAGTCATCACATGACAAAGCACAGAAAGTCAGCATGAGAATTTTAAAATCAATTCTGATCTTAATCGGTAGCCAGTGGAGTTCTTTCAAAACGGGAGTAATATTGGTGTATAATTTAGTTCTTGCAGCTTTGTTTTGAATCTTCTGTAGTCGATTAATTTGATATGCTGGTAAGTTGTAGAGTAACGAGTTGCAGTAGTCGAGACGTGAGGTCACCAACGAGTTGATTAAAAGTTTTGTAGAGTCAATGTCGAGGAAATTGCGGATCCGTCCAATTTTGTGAAGTTAGAAGTTGGAAGCTTTACAGATTGAGGAGATGTGAGCATTCATTTTCATATTCTTATCCAAAATTACACCAAGATTTCGAACGCTATTAACTGGGTTAACAACAAAATTACCGATAGAGATATTACTAACAGATATTTTGGATAAAAGATGATTAGAACCGATTTGCACGAACTCTGTTTTTTCATCATTGAGCTTTAAGAAGTTCTTTTTCATCCAGCACTTAATAGCATCAATCCACGATTCAAGTTTAGACACTCGCAGGGATTCATTTTCGGGTTTAATTGAAATGTAGAGTTGAGTATCATCAGCATAGATATGATAATTCAGATTGAGTGATTTCAAAATACGCCCCAGAGGAGTGGTATAAGCGGTAAAGAGCAACGGTCCGAGTACCGACCCCTGTGGCACGCCGAATTTAAGTTCTACAGATGCAGACTTAACATTATTGATGACAACAGATTGGTGACGGGATGTGAGATATGACCGGAACCAATTCAGCACATTACCGAAAGTCCGAAAACGTCGTGAAGCCGTTCTAACAGGAGAGACTGGTCGATTGTGTTGAAGGCGGCACTTAAATCAAGAAGAACCAGTAACACAACATTTTGATGAGTGATCCGTGCTCATGACCCGAACTAGTTTTGGTTTGTTTTTGGTTTTTTTTTTTGGGGGGGGGGGGAGTTTATTACGCATTTTGCGACCAAGCAGATGTTATATATTAATTACAGCATAGTACGTGCGAGATTATCGTCTTCTTTAGGGCTACATGCCATCCTGCACAAAACACAATAAATATTATATATGCAACATGCAAATAAGGTTGTTTATGTGTGTTGTTAGCCAATAGCTACTCTAAATTTACCCGCGTTTAGACGGCCCTAACCAATGAAAAATTATCGTTGTTTGGTGCACCTAGTAATTTAGTCAGCCATTTTTATAAAAAATTTCCTCTTGATGGAATCACAGGTATATGGGGACAGGAACGCCCTTATTAGACTATGGCACACCTGACAGAATTGTGATTTTTCAAATTTTTTGAGTTTCTGTTTATTTCTGAACATTTTTTAAATTTGTAATCTTATTTTATCCATATTTGATGCTAAATGATATAATATTTACTATCAAACATGTAATTCATATGTATGGAAAGGACCTTGGTAGTTGATTTGTATTGTAACCCAATTTTATTCACTATTTTGAAGTAAATAGCGACAGAGGTACCTCACGGAAAAGAAACGTCAACAGAAAAGTGTCTTACTTTCTCTTTTATAAATACAACAGAAGGTATTTTTTAAAATATGAATTACAGGTTTGATAGTAAATATTATATCATTTAGCATCAAATATGGATAAAATAAGATTAAAAATTTTAAAATTGTTCAGAAAAAAACTGAAACTCAAAAATTTTGAAAAGTCACATAGACTATTATTTATAGGTCTGGTGTGCCGTGTGCCATAGTAAAAAGGGAGTTCCTGTACCCATGTACCTGTGGGTGGAATATGAATAATAGAAAGAATAAAACGATGACCAAGTTGAATCAGTGAATATTTTCAAAATCTTTTTTTCTATTAATTGTGAACACATAAATTGTAACCACATGTAGTTACGTCAAACTACAGCAAACATTTTTTTACATTCAGTCACGTGGTCAGCACCGATTATGAAATACTGCTGACAGAATTTCAAATTAAATCTTATTTTCTAAGCACACGCGCTAATTATGTTGTGGTTTTAAAAATTATTCACTATATATATATTTACGTCTGACAGCGACATCAGCGCAGGTGCAATCTGCGCAACACGACAGCGCAGATTGCAATCTGCGCGAGGTGTGAAGATTGCGCCTAACATATACATACGTGTGTGATCTTTTATAAACATGTTCTTTTAGGGGTCAAAGTACTGATAATTACAATTGCGCCACTGACACTCAAAGAAAAGAAGTTGCGTGATTAGTCTAGCACTGGTGAATGGCCATTTCCTATCAGGGTTTGGTTATTAAGTCGCTGAGGTGTGTGTGGGGGGGGGGGTGGGGGGATTATATCTGGTGCACTTTACCATGTTGAAATGGGAGATAACCTCTGTGGAATAGGTAGTGGGTTGCAGACCACTATTAAATTCCCTATTATTGACTTCAGTGTTAAATTTGTTTATCCCATTATCCTTCTGCCCCAAAATTTTGAATCACCAGGACCTGACATAAGACGTTAATTCAAATATTCTTATCGTCCGTTTCTAGACAAAAACGGCAATGCAATTGCCATGCAAAGGGTGGGGTTGGTTGGTACAAATAGACGCCTATCATGAAATCAGGAGAAGCAATAATTACTAATCTTTGTCTGTTTGATCTTAAACTGGTTATAATTTCACCAATATATTTAACCACTGTCTAAAACAATATTTTCGATTAGGTTAACAGTATTTACTTGCGTTATTCTATTCAATTCATTCACCGACACGCAAAAAATAATACCATATAACAAATATATTGAGTATTTCAATTATTTTATAATTCAACAAAACAAATAAGAGATTACTTTGAAATATTATTACACAGTGATAAAACATAATTTCATTTCATTTATTTAAAAAAAAAAAGGTTTTAACTCTACTAAAAATGACAAAGGTTATACAGCTTGTGAGTACAGCAATATTATCACTATAATACGTGTCGCTTTACACAGCCCTGGTCGTTGTTCCGGGATGCCTGTTATTTAATATTTTTTTACAACCGCAATTCCCATTCGTAGTAAAATCAGTTAATATTGATCACGTACTAGAGGTGATTTCGTGTGTCTCTTTTGATGAGAATTAGAAACAATTGTTTTAATGCGTGGAAATGAATTGATACGTTACAAATTTTTAGTAGAAGTAAATGTGTTTATTAAATATTATGTTAATATTAATAATGATAATTATAGTAAAATTAATATTTAAATATGCATATGAGGAAAACGAGAATAATTAATATTATATGATAAATGGTTATCTGTAAAAGTAATTTCTATACCCCATCTCAAAATATAAGACTATAAATCAGACCATATTTAATTGTCAACAAGTTTAAATAGAGTAGAGAATGGCGTCATCGCAGCCATCTTGGATTTGTAAATAAAGCATGCATATCGAAGCTTTAGAGCGCCCAACCCCCCGAAGAAAACAAAAACAACAATTATTTGAAATCATCTAAAAGAAAGTAATGTATTTTTGTACCTGTATCTATTTGTTGCCCATCGGTTGTTGTGGGTGTAGTTATTCAAAGAACGTTTGGTATTCTGAGTGGAAAGCAGATAATATTAAACAAATTTTATAAAGATTTAAGATGGACATATGCGAATTAAACAATATTTTTTGTTCAAGTTAATAATATTACAGGGGAAATAGGATTCAACTAGAAGAAGTAAAATGTTTATAAATATCCCTTCCTTATTGCGGTATGCCGCGCGTGCTGTGCAGATTAACGGATGTGCTATAATACAATGGATACAATCTTTATTATGTAGATCTAAATAATTGACGTAATGTGGTGTCAATAGATTGATAAATCCGAACAAAATAGATTCGATGTATATTGGAACTATCTGGTTTGTAACACGTTACACATTTCCGTTTAGCAGTTAAGCCGCATTGTTCTTACAATATGAGGTGTGGTTATTTCAAGATTGCTCTAATATCAATCTAGTTCATACGCGCGGTATCAGTCTGTTAATTTCGTACCATTTATTGGGGTTGACACGCTGTTAACATCTACAGAAATATTGTCTCTTTCTTGTGGCAACTGCAAAATCTTAATCGGCTAAATAATAATGTCATTAATGGATGTCCACCCCCAATACCCCCTCCTTTCCCACTCTGCAAAAAAAGGAAACGGGGGGTTACGTTGCTACCATTTATGTCGATTGAAACAATAACAATTGATTATGAAGCTGTTAAGCCAGTATAAATGGTCTGTAACGTTGACTAAGAAACAAATATGACAGCTGGCATAAGTAAAGATGTCATGTAAGATGATAGACTGTACATGTGACTAAGATAATTAAAAAGCAATGCATCTTTAAAACAAAGAGATTGACATGGCTCTCTATATATAATAACAAATCACAATCTGGTTATAAAACAGATTCTATTTCGTTTCATAGTTATAAATCAGAAGTTCGTTTTCACTACACCAGGTATACTAAAAAAACATAGAAAGTATAAACAACGAAACGAAATATAGATCTGTATTTTAATCAGTTTGTAACAAATACATGTACTATAATAAATAATATAGAGGAAGAGGATTACATGAAACATACAAGGGTAAGAAATTTCAAATGGATCGATGGATTAAACTGAAACTGTGTACAACATCTAATCTATGTATGTTCGTTGTAACTGCCAAAATGCGTTAAAGGTGCAGTGCATTAAGTAAGACTTAGATAAAGAGCTGGACGTTCCTGCTATAATAGATCAAAAAAAGATAATGAAAAATGAATATATTGAAAATTTCACTCAAATTACATTATTTTGAGCGAAGTTACGATTGTTTAAAGATATGGCCCAGACTGTTCATTATCGTAGAAAGGGTGGCAAATATCTGAGACTTGACCTCAATTGTCCACTATATTCTATATCGTTAAATTTTAAATCCATTTAAATCTAGGCTATAGAGAAATGATTATAGGCTTGTGATGTTAATAAATGTCTAATTTATAACTTTTATAACATTCGAAGCCAAAAGCATAGGGCCTGCAATAGGCCGATTTAGCGCTTACATAATCTTTAAGAGTTTCTGGAACTGGAAACATGGGCAATGTAGACACAAACGCTGTTGTTTTAACACGTCGTCAATTTGAATACTTCAATTTGCCATATTAAGACATTGCTAACATTTTATCGCCGACTTTTATTAATGTC
This sequence comes from Patella caerulea, assembly GCA_036850965.1. NCBI lineage: Eukaryota > Metazoa > Mollusca > Gastropoda > Patellidae > Patella > Patella caerulea. The sequence continues at coordinate 36,929,138 of JAZGQO010000001.1, read as the reverse complement.
AATAATGAACCCGAACCATCCTTTAACTCAATGGACATCATTAGTTTATAAATATACATGAACTGTAGCCACATCACGTATTCATTGTTTTATTGCAGAAACATGCGAAACATATAATAAAATGAGGAGCTCAAATAGAACTTATATAAATACACATAGCTTATATATTTCCGATATACTATTACCACGAAGTAATAAGATAGTTAGTAACATAAATAATCAACATTATACATATATACTACAGTTGTATTATACATACAAGCAATTATATCTCTTCTGTTTATTACATCTCATAACAATAAACTGTGATAATACCAATCCAGGAGTGAATATAGGATTTTATTAAAGATGGGGGAGGGGGTTGCAAACAGCTGCTGTCCAGATGATACAGGCAAACCCAACGGCAGCAGGAGTAACAGGTGCGATTTGTTGCACGTTACATTAAAACAGTTTGTGACATTCTTATTTCTGTTTCATATTTTCGTTGCGTATTTTTATATTCCATCAACACCGGCAAATAGATATAAAAAAACTGGCCCCGAGTGCCCAGCGCTCTCGTACACCCAATACTGTATCCGCTCCAGCGACTGTTGTATCTAATATTCATATTAATTATTATATGATTGATATCGGTATTAATTCCTTAAATATACCGAATTATACATTAGGCGATTATTAATATTAATAGCTGTAACGCACATTAAATGACCCCTATTAATTCATCGTTACGGTTTATAACTGTGTGCGGTTTATTTGACAGATCTTATATCATTACACAAACGCGGAGAAAACCCATCATATAGTCGATAACATCAACATAGGCAACATTCATACTTATTTTATCAAAATTTATGTCATGGCTTAAGAGAATAACCAAAAAATGTTTAAATTTGCCTTTCCCATTCCGCTCCCTATAGGGTTCAGTCTTATTCGTTTTAAATTAAATATTCTATCAAAAGATGATTACTCTCAGAATTCAAAGAAATCTACTTTTGTTAGTTTGACGGCTATTTTAAGATTACCCCAATTTGTCCCGTTGTGCTTCTTTCAAGCTCCTACTGGGGATAGGCAGCTTATTAAGCAAATTAATCAACATACCGGTTTAGGAGAAGAAGTAAATTGACTAACTGTTGACGACTTAAAGCCCTACCCGACTCCCATCACCCCCCCCCCCCCTTCAAAAATAATCAAAATAAATATGGAAAAACGCCAGGTTTTAATGTTAGTGGGCAACAAGACTTTGCGCAAAGAGTAAATCAAATTAAATCCTTATTCCAATATTTCTTGGGAAATAATATAATAGATGAAATATTCTCAAGATGAGTAATATGAATTATTTATCAAGCTGACATCCATGTTGAAATTCAATAAATCATCATTTCTGGTAATTCTAAAATTATAGGAAACTACCAAAGGAATGGAATAAACGAGTCTGGTACTGTATATTAATCTGATATACATAAATTTTAACCATTATCAAGTAACATGGAAATAAATAAGTATTAACTTATATTCTCAAAGAATACAGACTCTACTGCTGTGGATTAGTGCTGAACAAGATAAAGGGCACTTAAGATGAACCGGATAACCGTTCTATATTCTAGATTCAGGTATTTTTTCTTCCACCTGTGATATTGCTATCTACATATATATTCGTTTGGCCTTAAAATGGATGAACTGGGTAAAATTTAAAAATATAGAGTATATAATAATATTATTGTTATAATAATATAAGTGTTGTATATAAACTGATTTACATCAAATGTTTTATTTTGTCATTTAATTTCTAATCAAATTGAATGGAAGTCGCCCATGCCTGGTGTTCCAGTCTATACCGGAAATACGGTTTGACATTTCACTTACACACTGGCATTTTGCCTTTCACTAAGGCACCTCATTACAAATCAAAATCATAGAGAACGGCATACACGATATCAGAGCCCATATTTTTACGGGTACGATTACTAAGATAACAACATCAATATTGATTGAAATAGGCCAATATTAAATTCTAATTCCTGTTTTTAATGTCGAAGATAATGAATAATATTGAGGTAATCACCGATTTAAATCAAAACATTTCTATATAACTGTATCCCAACAATCTGATTAAAACACATATCTTATTTCGTTTGGTTTTTTTTTTCGCTCCACGTGTTTACTACACTAGGATCTGGAAGATTTGTTATCATTGACGTGTTCTGGTAGATATGAGGGATAAGCCAATGAAACGGTCTGTTACGGCGAGTTCTTGGCCTTTTCATACACGGAACTGTGGGTAATCCACTACAAACGTCAACACTAATTATTTAATCAATGTCTGACGTCATAGGTCAAAAGCCGCGCGTATGACCCCTGGCGTTAACTCACACTACAACTTGTCAGATCGTCATGTAGTGTAGCCCACTGGAAGAAAAAAAAAAAACGAAACGAAATAGACCTGTATTTTAACCAGATTGATTGATTTTGCAAATAATTCTAATAAAATACCGTTGTGTAACAAAAACACACCCTTTCACATAGCAAGACACGTTTCCCTTTAAGACCTATAACTACATTTTAGTTAAGAGATGCGTTGGTGTCTATACTTCACGATTATTGAAAGACACAAGAGCTTGAATTATTACAACATGTTAATAAAGGGCACGGTAATCAGTAGGAAATGAAATCTTTAAATTCTGCAATTTTAAATCTATACATAGTTGATGACTTAGTTCATTTATTGGTAATTGGATATCGCCTTGTATTTTGTAAAGTAATACAGTTTTCAATTAATGCTTTAAAGCCCGGATCATTCTTTAAAATGATTGATGTCACCGTTCACTTGCAACCATACATCTCCGTCATCCTATCTACCGTACAATCGTTACCTGGTGGTGTTTGTGTTTTTATAATTCTTATATAGGGGAATGTTGGGATTAATTCACAAGGCAGGGGGCTTCATTCTCTTTGGTATTTTTTCCATTCATACCCTGTATATTATGTTGGACAGATTGGAAATCGTGTAACGGTTTAATTTTCTGTCGTTTTGTTTCCAGATAACAACGCCTTTTATTATTGAGCTCTCGTCTTACATATAAAAACACCTTGGGTACGATGTTCATCGCGTGTGCGAACCTTCACCCATGGGTGGTGATAATGAAATTCGATTCTAGCACTGATTGTCAACTCAATTATCAACCTCACACATTACATATGGTCAAATTCACAGATGGGATTTTCAATCTTCTCAATTGCACATTCAATATCGATTTACAAGATGTTGTGCTAGCCAAATGTCTGAAATAGGGAAAACATGGAGTTATTATGACGTTCAATTAACGCATTTTACAATTCACGTTTTTTTGTGTGAATCACTAAACGGCATTTTCTGTCATATGTTTGGAAACCAAATAGGAAGACATACAATAGAAATATACATACCAGTATATTATATTTAATCTACAACACTTAGGAGTTCGAAGGTCACTTAATGTTCCATGAGTATGCCGTTATTAAAATACCCATTTGTTCATCAGCAATTTATTTATTACGTATGTATAATTATAGCAGCGTGTGCGATTACAAAGTAATTTTGTTCTGCTTCTGTTCTGGGTCCATGGAAGCTATAAACATACGCATTATATAAACACGTTTCACTTAGAATTTATATGGGATGTGGAATGGTTGGCAGATATATTCTATCGCCAGTCACATACAATCTTATGGGCCAAGAAATGAATAAACGCTGGTGGGTCCGGTGTGGTTGTGTGCATATATTTTAATACACAGAGCCGAAACATCAGGTATGTTAAGTTGCTGGGTTTTAGTCCAAATGAACACAAACGCTAAAAGTTCCGAACTGATTGTTCAATAACACAGTCTGCCCCAGAATTATTCTGGAAAAGCTCCATCACACCTTCCGATAATCAATAACCTCTGCCCATTCGCACCCATTGACATACAAGAATTAGTTACTAAATCCTTATTAATTACTGACTTATAAAGGAGGAACATTATACTAAACATCACTAAACTACCGTCCTTATTTCTATCATAAAACAGCTAACGTCGTAAAACATGCCACTATCATTAAAGCTATGGACACTTTGGTATTGGAGGCGGAAGCTGGAAAAAGGCACCTGTTATATACAAAGCCGGGTGCTGGTCGACAGACATGGTGTTTTTCACAACAGTCGATAGTTCGCACACACATCTGCCAATATGGCGAACAACAGTTGTACTGAGAGCCACACATTAACTTGCCCTTGCAATGATAGTCAAAAACACATCTCTCCGATATAGAACTACGTGTGCACCGGTGGTTCGTTCCTTTATGTGCCTGGAGACACTCGCCGCTGCAGCATTCTTTGGCACTTGAGCAGCCTTCGTTGGACCATTTACATAAGGCCTCTGAAAAATACAGAAAATATAATAAGTTTTTAATGTTAATGTAACAAAGTCATAATCTAAAATAGTTAGCTGAACAATGTGGTGTTGCCAACAAAAAACATGTTAGGGTTTTGACTTAATGTCGATATTGGACTTAATTAGTTGACTAACACCCAACCAGAGAAAATCTACTGGTAGTCAACATGAACTTGGTTGTTGAAATAAAAACTTACAACATTCGGTACGTAGCAGTTAGCTGAGTACCAAACGCCGTATTACAGAAAGGGTCGCAGGAGGCAAATCAGAAATAATATACCAAGTATTCATTAACACCTTGGGGTGACGATTCTATGTGTATGATGGTCAGATAACATCTCAAACGAGGAACTGTAGAAAAGAACACACCAGAAACCCATACGCATTCAGGCAATCATGTAAAAATATGATTTAAGTATCAATGCTAGTCCATGGATAGGAACAGTGAGGGTAATTTGGATCATAATAAAACTATGAGACCTAGAAACAAAATATGATTGAAAATATAGTTTTGTAATTTGGGAGTTGTTTTATGGCAACTGGGTATTTTATAACTTCAATTTCCATTCATCGCAAAGTATGTCAACCAAAGATGGGTAATAAGTGTTTGAATAATATGCAGATAAAATGGCTGACGGCCATCTCGTCATTCTGTTTTGCAAAAACAGATTAGAGCATATGTGTCAGCTTTTAGCTAACTAAGCAGATGATAGATACTGACAGCAAAGCCACCAATGAGGCATCTATTAGGGTTTTATCGATTGTTAGATAGCGGTTTCAGAAGAAAATTATATACTACTGTATATGTGCAATGAAAAATATAACAAACAGTTTAACAATGTCGTCAATTTATTTTAGATAAATTGGTTTGAAGTCACAATATGCCAGGTTATAGCAAACACAGACATCAAAATTTATTAATTTATAAATTATCTATCTGGCCAACCCCAACTTCAGGTATAATCTTTTCTTTCAATTTCACACCATCATTTTTTAAAAAAAATATATCGAATCATTCCCGGCTCGTGCGTAGCAAGAAATTGGGGCCCCTATCCAACGCCGTGGGTTTTCCCCGGGTCCTCCGGTTTCCTCCCACTGCTACAGACCCCATTCGCGCTAGCGCATTATTCAAATGAAACATATGTTTGTCTACATATGTTTGTCCCGAAATGATCTAGATTGTGTCGAGTGGAAGTTACTCCCCACCCCATCTCTCGAGACGATAGCGGGTGGTGTTCAATGCTAAAACAATATGCTCTAGGCATCGTGACTAGTCCCAATGTCCCGCTAATGATGTAGTTTCAAGCATTATTTATATTAATTCTAGCATGTTCTATTAAGATAATTGCTGCACAAATAATGTTGTTAACATTCTATTAATTACCATAGCGATGTTTATTTCTATCTAATCAATACTTAGGTAAGCGTGTTTTATTTAATTATATTATAACGGGAGTACTAATTGAATTAAATATTATACTGGTTGCGTCAATTATATTACATGAGATACAGTAGTAAACTGACATAAAGCTGGATTTAGAGAAAATGGCGTTTTGCAAAACAAATACATTTGTGCATCAACTCCCATGGTTCACCTCTGAAGTATTACTCTATGCTTAGTAAATTAAAACGAAATGAGGTTTAACGTCCTACTGGTCTGCTTCAGCTGGGATAATGACGCGTTTGGTAAAATGAGACTACGTCAAAATGACTGATATATAATAGATTTTGTCGGAGATATGGAATAAGCGAGTGTCATGTTACAAGACACGGGCCGAGAACGGGGAAATAAATATGACACATTCCCTCGAATATGAAAAACAAAAACTGTCAGCAACTGTAGCATCTATCTATGCCACTATAACATTTTAGGAAAAGGGGGGTAACTTCGGAACGGAATGTCACCGAATGCTAAATTTCGAATTCGCATGACTTAAACAGGCCCTCACATTACCTTAATGCTTCACATAAAATTCGAAACATAATCTGTTAGAAACAATGGCCACTATCCTATTCAGTAGTTTCCAGAAACGGGGCGTAACGCCAGAACGGCTGGTCCCGGAACGCGGAAAACAAAACGGGTTGGTCCTCTCGTGACCACAATGCTTCATACCAAATTTTAATCCATTGTTGATGAACGATCAACGACCACGACAGAACAATTGGATTGAGATAATATAAGTTTTAAATATGATTTTTAAATGTTTATTTTACTGAATACAACAGACATACAAAACGAGACAATATAAACGGTTAAAACAAACCATTACCACAAAACATACATAAAATGCTTTGTTCTAAAAGCAGCTTGATTTTTTATGCTCTTTGAATTTGATTGGGCGTTCCTATTGAAGAACAAAATATGTTTTGGATACAAAAGGGTTTATGGATTATTTGCATTAATTTAGTCATAGGCCCTGAAAACTCTAGATTTAAAATCATATTAACGACATGAATCTATGTATAGAGCAGGTCGTACATCACCGCACGTAATGAATGTTTTCACAAGATATAACCTAAATAGTCTCAATTGTCAAGTACCGTGGTTACGATAATAAACAAAACATTGATTTTCCATTTGAATGTTTAACAAAGGAATGACAGACATTCTCAAACCCGTTATATATCTCAGGTTCAACCATCCAATGGTCTACAGTTGATTAACCGCGAATGTGAATGTGAAGACATGACTAAATAATAAATTATGTAATACTTAAAACCAGAAAAAAAAAGACCTGCAATGGGCAGATTTTGCTGTTACATAATGCATAAATAATAAACGTATTCATTTCACCACGTATGTGCTGCATGTCATGTAATAACTGCATTAGGCCACCAGTAGACCAGAAGCCCCGGCGAGGTGTGCTAGCTGAAAAGTATACCAATTTTCGTCTATATGGTATCAATGCATGCATATTATCTGGTATCATCAGAATGTATGTCTGTCGGGTATCTGCTGGTATGTGTTGTATTCCACGCCCAAAATGCTATGGATAAACGGGTGGACTATAGGCAACATAGATAACAGTGTTTGTCGTGTAGTTTTACGCCCCCAGTGTTTTGGGCAAGTATTATTAACAGCTCCTTTGAAATATTATTAGTACTGTGACTTTAATGTTATTTATGGGGTTAACAAACGATCTTCTTGTCTCTTGGGATGATGGGATACGCTATACATCTATCTGATCAATAATATGGTATATGGTTAGATACTGCTTCTAATACATCAAATTATTATTAATAGATTAAATCAACTGGATGACCTATACATCATATACTAACCATTACCAAGTACAATTCATTGAATAAACAACATCTTCCATTACAACTAGGAACATCAGGCAAACTTTAATAAGAACATGTGATTGAATAGAAGATAGTTCGTCCAACATAAATTACGTGTAGAGAGTTTACTCATTGCAATGGACGCCAAATGAACTTTTACAAAAATGGACCCAATATAAATAGCGAGTTTACTTTTTACCCGGAACTTGGCATGAACTCTTTGAGAAACAAACGATCCAGTAAGTCCAAGATCATTGGAACGATGACTCAAGGTTTAATAATTATGAGATTTAAAAAGTTAACAAAGTCCGAAGCGGACCTGGGAGCGCACCAGTCTCTCGCTCCTCTCCTCCGTTTCCGCAGTGGTCTGATTCCGTTCTACTTCATTATACCCAGGGTTAATCTATAGGATTTCCACGATTTCAAATTATCTTCCCTGATCTAGAATACAGCGGCAGTCTACGAGTCAATCAAAAAACAGTTTACAAACCAATCGTTCAGCCTTCGTTTATAAGAGTAGATAACCATATTCATGTACATTTACTGAAATGATTTATATAAATAATGTATATATTTCTACATTATTTATATTTAATTGTTTTATCTAAATCTGTGGTATGTTTCGCTGATTTCAAATATGTGATATGTTTCGCTGATTTCAAACAGTCGTGACTTAAAGGGATAAACATATCACAATCAATGTAATAGACCATTAAGAACACAATAATTAATTTTTATAATATATTATTCCAAAAATGGCACGTCATTCACCCTTCAAACCCTCGTGTTAACAAGTTCTGGTGTAAATAAAGGAAGAATACTTTATAATTATTGTGTGAAATTAGTTGAATTTAAACAAATTGGATCCACACTCAAAAAACTATCTCCAGAAACACAGCGAGATGCATAAAATTTGGAAATATTTTTGAAACTATTTATGTTATCATTTTTTATTAAAACATTAACTTAATGCAATGTGGAAGATTTTTGTTCAATATAGTTATTGATTTACGCTTCTTTATTACTGTAATATTTTTAATGACGTATCCCTGTGCGACAGCAGATGTGGTGGGGTTTTTTCGAGAAGAAACCCTTCGTGTTCGGTTTATCGTTTAATGTGAACCTTTTTTATTATGTACCATGAATATAATATGATTTGCAATCTGTTGGTAGCCGCAGTGGCTCGGGGAGTTAGACGACGGCTCGCTATTAGGGAGGGCTCGGTGTTGGCCGATAACATTACATGGGATTTTCCGGCTTGGTTTATCCGCGTCAGTGGTGAAGGACGGGAACCTTGTCAAGGCGGTGTGCAGTTATTCAGATGGGACGGAAAATGAGACCATATTATTATGTAAACATTGGCATGCACGTTTGAATTCGAAATAAGAGTAGGTCGTACTGTCGCTATCTGGGCAAATTTTCCCTCATAACACTCTAAATAACATAAGCTCGTCTTCATTAGTCCAGGCCTTGCAGAATAAATCCATTTCATTTCATTTTGACAATTCTTGATATAACAGTTCAAAAATAGATTCTTGATATAACAGTTCAAATATAGATGACAAAATTTTCAGTCAGTTTACTTTATTCTTAACCAAGTTATCGCTGTTGAAAGTTTGGATAAGAAATAAGCATTAACTGTCTCCGTACCATCTCCGAGAATTGGTTGTCAGACGTTAACTCAGCATACATGTCACGATTATCAAGTAACAGTTTCAATGCCTATAGTACCCTCGAGTATCAATCCTTTCATCGGAAGTCTACAGGAGTGACGTCAGTGATTAACGGTAAATGTTAGCCATTTAATGATTTAATTTTTAAATGGACGACTGTTTAAATGCATGGTGTATCCAAGCCATCCGAGGATCTATAGAGTTGGTTTTGGGCTTGTTATGTAAGTAAAGTTCTAATTAATAATTTGTATAACATGTGAAGCCCATAGAAAGACTTACAATACAAGAGGCATATGGCTTAATCTTCCGGATATTCGTTACCACTGTTTGTCGTGTATTTTGGACACGGTGAACAGCTCATTTGCCGCTTACACATTTTTGCCTCTACCGTTTGTTTTTTTTAGGACTTGGAACTCTGTCTAATGGTTTGGATTGTTTGTACTTGGTTTTATTTTATTTTAATTAATGTATCTTTAATAATTTTAATAAGTTAAAAAGCTGAACAGTAAAACTATGGGGTTGCTCTGTGGGACAGCTGCTATGACGGACTTTTCGAGAAAACACACTTAAGTGGTTTGTAACTTTTTCTATATATATCATGGATATCATGAACTGTTTTTGACCTGTAATGCGTTGGTCAGGTGTTTGTTCTTTCTTTTTCACCCATTGCCATGCTGTTAATATTGTTTGTCGGCCAAAACTCTACACAATTTAACCACATAATATAGAGGTTAATCCGCATTTACGTGATTTTATTCAACGCTTTGGCCATTTTCCTACATACTATAGAACATCATTTCAATAATGCCTATAATACCACCCAATTAGGACCCAAGATTAATTCCATTACTGACCATTTCCGACATCACTCGATGGTTGCTATTGAGTAGCCATCATGAAGTGTCTTCAACAACAATCCAATCAGAAAAAATTTGCGAGTTAAAGACGTTTTCCCCCAACTATGATTAAATTTCGGTAGTAATTCAAAATTATGTCTGTTAGAAATTCACTGTCTTCAAAAATAATTTGGCCTATTTCTTTGCATCAGACTGGTAAAATATACTGAACCCCAGTTTACTGTTGTGTTTTTAATTTTATTTGAAATGAAGGCTGGATTTTAAATCTGAGCAATGTTTTGCCAAATTGGATTTTCTTGGGATTAAAGCGACCCACGATATAAAATCGCTTGGATTGTTTTCTTAAAGTGACAGATTGTTGTTTGTATTTTATAGACAATATCTTAATCGGGTTAAATCGAGGTCTGCCAAAATATTTTAGCATAAACTGTAGTTGGCGTTCTTAATTCATTTTAATCTACTAACGAATTTGAACCATTATTGGACTTGTATTCCTTTAAGGTATTCAATTTGTACAATATTGTAGTTTATAAGGGCTGGGGTGGAATACTCCTGCATTATAATAACATGTAGTTTGATGCTGGAATCGAATAATTACAGCACAAAACGCTTGATGGGAGATTTTTTTTTTTCATTTTTTCCTCTTTTTATTTTGATTAACTGGTTATGACATTTTAAATACAAAAACAAGACAGTACATACATTTTTAAGATTGGTGCAATTGAAAACTTCGTCTCTGTGCCCCTTTCTGCTTACACGCTCGCAGTTATAATGGAATACATCGATTTTTACTGTGCGACATTTCCACTAGGCGTCTCTAGCTTTTATTAAAGCAATTATAAAAAAATAAAAATGTTCTTGTTTATTACAATTTCAACGTGTAATAAATTATTTGTGATAAATAGGGCATATAATATGTTAAAAACAATACTTAGTTAAGGACGATTAACAAGAGTCATTCACTAATTAGCTTGAAGGAAACCTAGCTGAATGAACGTAACTTTATTATGAAAATAATCAAGGTTGATTACGGTTAAACAATATATGCATTACGCAAGAGCTAAATCTGCCTATGGCAGGTCTTTCTTTGGCTTGAAATGTTATTTAAATTACTAATTAGACATTAATTAACTTATCCAGACCATAATTAAGTCTCGATGTCATCGCTAGCCTGTGATGTTTATTGGATTACGTTCCAACTTGCAGCTCAACTTCCATTCATAATTAAATTTTAAAAAATGGATAATCGAGACTATGTTTGTCTATCCTACCGACTTTGTTAATGATGATCGAGACTAGCCCCAATATACATTCGCTAAAATCCCGGTTCATAGTGGATCAATTTGACTAACATTTTCAGCAAATTCCCAAAACATAATGCAGTTTTTAACTATTACAGTGACAATTGCCAACTTTTTATCCAATCTCCCATATGTATATTTAAGGTAATAATAAAATTCAATACAATACAGGTCACTTTTAATTGATGTGTAAATAAATAATTAAACGTGTTTGTGACGTATTCATACATATTAATTAATCTTCACGGACTCGCTGTACAAGGATTTCATGTCTCCAGGAAAACTGTTAACATATAAATTGTTTATAGCGGAATACTAACCAGTTAACTGAGATCTGCAATTTTAAAGTTCCATAACGATCATACAAGAATAACAACAAGGTGAGTAGCGCGTTGGGATCTGTTTCTGGTTCCAAAATATGATCTTGTCGATAAGTATAACAAATCTGTATATTATCATTCCAATATGTTTAGTCGGTAGTAACTAGTCGATCTATACCGGATGTCTGACTTAAACCTTTTATCATTATCTGTGTGTATTGAGTTAAGTGCTGGTATTACGTTAAGCCCTTTTTGTCATGTCGTCTTTGTTGGTCAAGTAGAAGTTTATTAACGCGAAGAACTTAAGAGATAATTACTCCATTAACTTCTGATTCCTCGGGACATCTGTCGCACATACACAAATACAAAAATACAACATAATTTCCAGAATAACCTGTCTCGTGCTAAGCAATCACGCCTTATTCAAACAGAAACGGGCGACATGTTTTTCAAAAATAAGGGGTTGCTGATTGGAAAGCGGTGCAGTCAAAAGATATAATAGTATGTTTCAATTTGGAAGTCATAAAAAGTCAGGGATCATTGACTAACAAGAGCAAACGTATCTTATCTTACTGAAACGTTTTACTAACCCCACCCTTCCCCAATTTTAAAATGGCGGCAGACTTTCGCTTTAAAACAAATCTCACTCTGTGTATTGATTCCGACATCTCAACATATTTCTTCTTTTCAAGTAGTTTTAGGGCCGATTAGCCGTCTAGATAGCGGTGAAATTGGTACAGAAAATTATCGATATTTAGCACTGATAACCTCAACCCACGATCGAATCGATAGCAACTTGAAGATATATACTATTTACTTGACCTTAATCGACGCATTTGAGAATTTGTAATTGAATTATTTCTCGATCGACTAAAATGGGCAGTAAAAATGGCGTGAAAGGATAAATTATTTGATAACATATCGTTTTACGTTCATGTATCAGTGAATTGGAAAGACAAAATTACTGTGCCTTTGGGGAAGCTCATAAACAGAAATGTGGAATACTTTCCTTGATAGAACATGGTATTATAATGTAATTACCGCTTTTGTATTATCCAGGGTAAAAAGTTATCAATCCAATCAATGTATAGTTATATCATTATGTGCTTGGAACTATAACGTATTTTAGTGAGCAAATGGATCGGTATCGTGTTATCCACAGGCACTTGAAGGGATTAAAATAAATTAAAATAAAACTTCTTACTACTGCTTGACTATAATGCAAGAATACAAGGTAATTCAGACGCCAAGTTGGAATTGTAGCGCTTTGTCTTCATTAGCTCGGTTGGGGCCGGCATGTAGGACGTTAGAATCTGGATTTTCTAGGGTGGTTTGCCCATGTCGATGGTGAAGGGCGGAGGGTCTGGCAAGAAACTACACCTAGTACTTTATTTTAATTTATTTTAATCCCTTCACCCGCCTGTGATGTTATCTTATAACTGACTGCACAACCGAAATTTTCTGTAACATCCCGAAACAATACGAATGAATGAATGGGGTTTAACGTCCTACATGCCGGCCCCAACCGAGCTAATGAAGACAAAGCGCTACAATTCCAACCTTCAAAGTAATGTATACATGCACGCCAATGTGCCTAAAGTCCTAGGTGTAGTTTCTTGCCAGACCCTCCGCCCTTCACCATCGACATGGGCAAACCACCCTAGAAAATCCAGATTCTAAAACGGGACGTCTAGGTTAGCGAGCCAGCGTCATACGCACTGAGTCGCCGCAGCTCCCGAAACATCCAATCACAATACCATCTGGTAATAGTGTCATTTAGTGTATAGCCATTAAATATATACTATTCAAAAAAAGTAGGAGATATTTGATTTTTAAGTGTTATTAAAGTCACCTAATGAAACTGACGAAGAAACAAATGATAAAATGAAATGAAGTTCACATTCATCGATTTATTCCAAATGATCGTTAGACTAAGTAAGGCACAGACTGACCATTATAAGGGTAAAATGATACCCGGGGTCAAACAGCAAAGTTACCACAGCATCACAACAAAGTCAGTAACGAGTAAATCCTCCTCTGTTTGCCAAACAAGCATTGATCCGACGTGGCATACTCCTAATGAGACGTCTAAGGTCATTTTGGTCCAGATTGTCCCATTCCTGTTGCAACGCAGCAGCAAGTTCTTGGACATTGGCAGGACGTTGTTGACGTTGACGTAACCTCTGTCCAAGCATGTCCTAAGGTAATGTGGTGATGTTCTGTTGTTGGAGGTAACCTGTAACGATCCTGGCCCTGTGACATCTTGCGTTCTCATTCTGGAAGATGAAACGGCGGCCATGACGTCGTGCGAACGGCACAACATGGACTGCCAAGATGTTGTCCCGGTAGTACTGGCCTGTAACACGCCCTGCAACAACATGTAAAGCCGTTCTTCCAGCAACAGTGATGCCTCCCAACACCGTTTCGACGACGCCACACCCTCCTACGTCAATCCAAAAAATCTAACAGTGAACCTTGACTCATCTGAAAACATCACATTGCTCCAGCGTCGATTATCCCTTTGTTGACGATCCCTACACCAACGACGTCTTGCCTGAATGTGATGATCTCTCAAAAAAGGGATCACGCGAGGACGTCGGGCGCGAAGGTGACCCCTATGCAGTCGATTCCGAATCGTCTGGCCGCTCACTCCAGTGTCTGTTTGAAGACGAGCGCTGATCTGATTTGCTGTGATGACACGATTTCTCAAGGCCAAGGTACGGATAAATCGATCCTGGGCTTGAGTTGTCGCCCTTGGTCGACCTGAGCGTGGTCTGTCTTGTACAAATTGTGTATCACGGTATCTGGACCATAGCCTGCTTATGACAGACTGAGAAACATTCATCGTCCGCGCCACAACCGCCTGTGTTGTGCCGATCTGTAGCATGCCAAGGGCACGTAACCTTTCATTTTGGGTAAGCCGACGCATATCAAAATTTGTTTTCTGGTCACTAAAACAATTAAACTGATGTGTCCACCCTGGAATTCAATGCCACAATGACTGTAACATTCAAAGTCAGAGTCGTGCAAATCTTGGGTTGGACCATGCGGTAGGTATTGGTGCGTTTGGGCGTCACATGTAACTGGAAATGTTTCTTCTGTTAGGTTCTATGGTGCCTTTTTTCGTAGTCATTTGCATATTTTAGTATTATGCCCCCAGAATCAAATATCCCCTACTTTTTTTGAATAGTATATTAATCAAAAATTACCCAAACAACTAACTAAAATTTACAATGACTATAGGCATTTTCATTTCTGACTTAAGTTCTAAAATGCCAAAAACATTTGAATTTGCATGTGAGCAAGATAAAGGAGGTTACTCGGACAGACGGTTTGAATAACGAGAACATCGATGCCACTAAGTCTAAGTAAGGTTCGTCATTCACAATCCAGTTCATTCTTGATTAAATAACCTCATGTCAAATAATTATATCACACATTGCCATTAAACGTAACGACCCCAATATAAAGTCTTACAAAATAAAGTTGCACGATCCCACAACGACATTATAATTGCATCACATTCAAAAAATCAATAATAGTTTGAATAAAAGGTATAAAAGTGTGGTCTATTTCTGCTCGAGCATGTATTTTGCTACAGATTAAAATGGTAAAAAAGGTAGTTGATTCTCACAATTATCTTAAATACACTGATAAAATACGATTATCTATTTACGAGATGACATTAAAGACAATTGCAAGAATAAAATAGTACCATCGATTCTAACATACCGTCAAAATCTCTGAAACAAAATGACAAATTAGTATGATAGTTAGCAACCGAATTTTACAATTGGAAAGTTTGAAAGTGGCCGACGTTCAGACGTTCTATTTTTAATGATTTACCAAGTGATTACCTGTAGGGCATAAAACAGTAAAATTCGTTTATCTTTTTATATTCGAATTTAAACGATTTATTACGATAACTTATGTCTCTATGGTTAATTGTATCGTTTAACAAAAAGCCGTCACATCAGACAATATCCAGTTTAGATGACATTGTGTTATATACTTGTCAGTTTAATACTTTGGCTCATTATTATTTTATATCGATGTGTACTATGTAAGAAATTGTCGTCTGGTTCTGTGATACTAGCTAGAATTTCATCCATTAACTACTTCAGCAGCAGACATAATCCGATCTTAAAATCAAGTGTCAAGTATCCAAAATAGTTTATTACCTTAGACAGCTTTTAGACTGAAGTATCAATTAGTTATTCAGTCAATAACGTTTAAGTGAAAATCATCAGATGTTAGCAGAAATCTGGTGGTCAAAAGTGGCAATCTCTTTTCAAATCAGTTGTAACTAACCGGTTGATCCACAATTTTACAAATGAAATGAAATGGGGTTTAAGGTCCCACTTACTGGGCCGGCTGGTATAACGAAGATGGTACAAGCCATACAGTACGTTACGAGGGAAACTTTTCCCGGTCAGCGGCACTAAAGCCTTTTAATTCCAACTTTCAATGGTTCTTTTACGTGTACGCCAATTTGTGCACGAAAAAAAAACGTCTTTTCGTTCAATCCGAACGACCACATGCTGACCTTGCCAGACCTCTTGTCCAACACTACTGGCATGGAGGAACGACACCGGGAAATCCCGAGGCACTTTCTCTGCCAAAACTGGTTAGCGAGCCAGAACCCTACTCAAAGCACCACCGCGACTCTGTCCCCAATTTAAAAATTGTTGAATATAGTACTACAGTTTGAAATACGGTTAGATTTCCATAGCATGAAATCCAAATATTTTCTTCGATAATTCCCATCTCTCGTTCAATTAAAACATTAAATAATGTGAAAGACAACAATGTTTGGGTTCCAGTTACTTGATTCAATCAATGACACTTGAAAAAAGGGATAAAGGAGCATATATCATTTTCACCATAAGTGGACACGGAGTACAGAGTAATGTCCTTCTATGAACCGGCTATCCACAATCCACTCTTGGACGTAAAGCCTGTTATATAACCTATGTCTATATTTAGATCAATAGATCTGTCATTGAGTCCAGTGGGGTGGGTTCGATCATACCCTTATATACGTGCCGAGAAATGGGGTCGACTGACCAATCTTATGTTATTTACCTCGCTATAGACACACACGTGTAAGCGAATTATAGTGGTAGCAACCTCTCTCTCTCTCTCTCTTTCCGCGACAACCCCCTTTGCGGTAATTACCGTTGTTAACAAGAACGAGAAATAGAAATGATTGTCAGTTATAAAAACATGTCGAAAGGAAAAACCATTCAATGGTATTAGAATAATACCAGTCCATAGCTACAATGGCTGTCGTGAAATTAGAAACCAAATGAAGTAATTTTAGCCTCCCAGATCATGTGCAAGAAATGAGAATGGAGTCTTTATATCTCTCTCCTGGAGTTAATTTGATTCTAGAATGATGGAGATCGTTACTGATTTTGTGCATTGACTTCAAAATGAACTAGTTTGTATTCTAGAAATAAAAAGTAAATCCATAACAAAACTAAATTCTATTCCCAACTTGATCTTCAATTACGTTATTATTTAGATTGTAGCAGAAAATAGAAACGTTAATCACATTTCAAATGTACTTTAAAATTCACCACTTAACAATAATTGTAGAAATATAATCTAATAAATTATTCACCAACGTATGTTAAGATGGTGCCGATTGAAATACAAGCTACACGTAAGTTTATGGAATTAAAATGCTGTTACTGAACGATGTTTCGATTTGGATAGGCTGTGTCAAAAATATCAGTATACATGTAATTGCATTCCATAGATTTGTGACCTATATACATGTATTTATATTTAACATTATTAAGCAACATTGATCTAAAGTGGTGTTTCATTTAGTGGTTGTACAAGCTCTATACGATGTATGCGACAGTCGGTTTGATCTGAATCAAAGATGTTTAAGTCTGAATGAAGGAGGTTTTGGTCTGAATGAACGAAGGAGTAGGGTCACCTGTCCAACCTCGTCGGTTTTCTCCCAGTCCTCCGTTTTCCTGCCACTGCCAAAGACCACTACGCGCAAGCGAATCATTCAAATAAAATTAAACCATATGTTAGTCGCGAAATGACCTATTGTCTCTGTCTCTGTCTCTGTCTCTCTCTCTCTCTCTCTCTGAATAAAGAAGGTTTAGGTCTGAATACAGGAGATATAAGCTATTATAAATAAAGATGAAATATACAATACATCCGCCTTGATCTGAATCGTAATTTGAACCAATAAAGTTTTCAACACTACGCCTTGGACTTTATTACGTATTAAAGATAAATAGCAACCGTATAGATTGGTTAATACATCAGCAGGAGTTGTTTTGTTAACGCCATAAGTCAATTCAGACAACATCGTCTTGAATTCCTCGTTTTCTACAATTTCCTGAAATAAAGTTCATTGGGTTTGTTTACTGAAAGCTTTAAAGTGGCATGACCAGGAAGTTAAACAAATAGTTTAATGAATGTTTAAATGAATATTTTCGTTCAATATTTGGAAAATAATTTTCCAGGTTTATACTGAGCTACGATAAATACGTGGAGGTTGTCTTGGGATTTCGATGTAAGGAAACAAGCGTTTTAATCTTAAGAATATTCCAATAACTCCATAATAATCAGGGGTTTTGTTTACAAAGAAGGTAATTGGTTCAGTTAAATGATAGCATCACCAATAAATGGTGATTGTTGCGTTATTACGGATATGCCGCCGCCCCCTGGACTTGAAAATTCCATTCTGGTTGTCTTTAAAGTGAGAAAGGAATCCAGAAATAAAACTCTAGCTGTTGCTTTAGTAATTTGTTAATTATTCTGGACATGGGACACATGAACTGAAAGTGCATATTTGATGGAACTAGTAAATTGCAGCGATTAACGGCGTTGCTTTTAGTTCCTTTATAAACTGTCTATGATCGGATGATGTCCACTGACAGTTGCTATCCCTCCTTTTAAGCTGCAATATGAAATATCTCTCACTCCCACCTCTGATCTAAGACTATTTTGGAATCCTTATCGAGTATTATTCACCGTGATTCTTCTTTGTTTGCCAAAGGAACCATGTCTTGCCACAGCTGACCCACATTTATAGTAATTCAACACTACATGTATTTTGTTGAGATTAAAAACATACACAAATAGGTTTGAAGTGATTAACCATTACAAGACATAAACATGCGCAGGTCCCATGATTATTTAATTGCTTAATTTCTACTTGGAAAAAGTGTTGAATCATTATAGATTTGTGTCAGATATGGTGAGAAATGTTCGGAAAATAAAGAATTACAGTGACAAATACTAATAGTATTTAAGGGATCCAAAATAGTCTCTAAGAACAGAGGTAAGGAAAAGCGGTATTTTACTGTATTTTCATATTGCAGCTATATAGGAAGCCATGGGCACTGTAGGCGAACATCGTCCCCTGAAAGCCAGTTCGAAAGAACTACGTTGCTTCCTCATTCTCTATCGACCATACAAATAAAATAGTTCATATCAAAGCAATATCCGAAAATCGAAAATTACAATAATCGGTCAAATGATAGAAAATATGTCATTGTCACTGTGTTACCCACAACTGTTAGCTGCTTTTTGAATCCGAAACATATTAAAAACCAACAAAAATCATTACTGTGTATTTAACGCGAATAACTCATGGCATAATAATAAACGTCGAATGTTTTCCTACAAGAGTTACTACAAGATCTTTGACTGACCTGACCTTTGATACTTAATTATCTGAAGTTCGAGTAGTCTCGGTCGATACTGTCTCAAATATCTCAGATACCAGGTCAGCATCGATAAAAATAAAACAGATTTGTAAAAATCAATTTGTGTTAATGTTTTATTGATCTTGATAACCAACTAGACTTAAACGGCATCACTGTTTATTTGCTACTGGAGACAGACATTTTATTTATATGTCTATATTAGTTTAAATTTGCACTCAGCGTTAATGGTTTTTAACGAAACCACATAGATTGCATCATTGGTAACAAATGTCACACCTTTGAATTACCCGTAACATACATTTCAGATGAGACTGACAATATATTTCAGGAATAAACCAAGTTTTCTGTAATTCAATGATGATTTAAATGCATATATCGTGTTAAATAATCATTATTCAATGAAGGTACATTTCGAGACATCATTTGATCACCACGCTTGGATATAGATGATCAAGTTTCCCCAGAAATATAAATTATTTACCCATTAAACACTTAACGTAGAGGATCCCCATCAGACAATCTAACGAAGCATTGTAAAATTGCATCACAATATAATAGAAAGTAGTGAAAGCAGGAGAACGGAGAAGATATAGTCTCATAAGAAGATAGGAATTGATTGCCTCTCGGTATGGGAACCAAATGAAATGAAATGGAACGCCCTACTTTTGAAATTGAAATGAATAATGATTTGAATGAAATGAAATGGGGTTTAACGCCCCACTGCTGTGCTGCGAACAGGGCTAATGAAGACGGACATTCGCTATGAGTGAAATATTGCTATGAGTGAAATTTTGCCCGGACAGCGGCACTGTCGCATACTCTTATATCGAATTCCAACTGCCAAGGGATCCTTTACGTGCAATATGTGGACGGGACCTAGGGTTTTTCGACCCATCCTAACGATTAAACAGCTATCATTTTCAGGCCCTCCGTCCTGCATCACTGACAAGTGGGAACCACGCCGGAAAATCTAGATGAACTTCCTCGGCAAATGCAGGGATCGAACTAAATATGATTTGAAATGGGGTCTAACGTTCTACTGAGTTATGCCGACTAGGCCAAGGAAGACGGGCATAATATCGGTAAGTTTGCCACAACAGCGCCGTCACGTTCTTCTCTTAATTCGAATTCCAGCTGTCATGGGTTCTTTTAGATACACGCTGGGTTCTTCGTCTCATCCAAACGACTGGGCAGTATCTTGGTATAGTAGAACTTATCCTTGTACATGACTGATCAACAGTGCGTTAAAGATCGGCAATTATGATTAAAATATTTTAATGTAATTACGAATTCAAATGCACCAACATACCAACATTGTGCTCAGTGGTCTAAACCCTGTAATTATTATACGGGTATAAGACAACTTGATTCTATAAGTTGATCTCTCCTGGTCATTATAAACGTCATACTCTCAGACACCAACAGCGGACTCAGTGGTCAAAACTTTGTAATTATGTATGTTTTTAAGACAATTCGAGTCCATAATATGATGTATCTTGTTAATTACAAACTTTATACTCTCAGATAGAAATACATTTAGGGTAACTTAATTATACTCGAGGGGACATCATTCTTAAAGGGTATTTGTTTGAATAGTGCTTGAATCTGACATAAATTAATTAATGTCTATAGTATTGATGAAGAGACAAATCAAACATCAATAAAAGAAAAGCTAATTAAAAGTAGTGACCCTCTTGAGAATAACTATATACATGCACAGAATCCATCAATCACTGCTCAACGTTAAATTATCAGTACGTTTTCATCGAGATCGTGACTCGACCATTTCTTCGGTGGAATAATTTAAGTAGTTTCCGCGGCGCGATACCAGCTATCACAGTATGGTGCGGTTGTATAGGGACCACACCTAAATACGGTAGGGCGGGTTCCAAATATTAAAGTTTTTGTTTGCAGGCGAGGGGGTGGGGGTCTATATTTACCAAATTTATTTTGTGTATCTACTTCTGATGAATGTCTTGCTATAAAAGTTCAAAAATGACAAATGAACATGGTGAAAATTTCATTTAAATTGGTTTATTCTGAGTGAAGATATTTATGAGTATTTAGAGTTTTAACAAGATAATCTCGTTTTTCGTGTACCACTTCTACAATAATATACAAAATATCGATTATCTGTTTTATCGTTAAATTTGAAATGGCTATTGTGTTCTAATCAATCATATCACGTATAGAGAGTTCTTTATGATTACACCTAAATAGGCGCACACAATAGATCATTATGACCCCGACCCACCCCTACCACCACGGGGTGGGTTCGCGCTGGTGTATATGATTGTAACGGATGATTAATGTATCTTTCTAATTTCAATCAGGTGTCTTGGGCGTTATTAACCCGAGTCAAATTACGATAGACCTTAAGTTTAACTATTTTATGGTCTTCTGTGTTGACTTTGATAAGTGACCACGTCTGGTCTAGGTTGATATCAACAATTGGGTATACAAAATAAACCCAAAACAAAGTCGCATTTCATCTTCAGAATGCAAGTTTCTTAAACCCTGGATCGACCAAATCTCCTGAATTTAGGTTAAAATGGCGTGTCAAATTGGGTTAACCAGATATCTATTTCGATTACTGACTTGTGTCGGTTATATCTGTCAATTCAACCTCTATGCAAGCTTATGCTTTTTTCATAGGGCCCTTGAGGACAAATAAAAATGTTCTGGGGCGAGACCTCGTTTGCCCCTCGCTCCACCACTTTCCAACACTTGTTATATATATATATAATATATATATATATAATATATATATATATATATATATATATATATACCTAATGAAACTGACGAAGAAACAAATGACAAAATGAAATGAAGTTCGCATTCATGGATTTATTCCAAATGATCGTTAGACTAAGTAAGGCACAGACTGACCATTATAAGGGTAAAATGATACCCGGGGTCAAACAGCAAAGTTACCACAGCATCACAACAAAGTCAGTAACGGGTAAATTCTCCTCTGTTTGCCAAACAAGCATTGATCCGACGTGGCATACTCCTAATGAGACGTCTAAGGTCATTTTGGTCCAGATTGTCCTATTCCTGTTGCAACGCAGCAGCAAGTTCTTGGACATTGGCAGGACGTTGTTGACGTTGACGTAACCTCTGTCCAAGCATGTCCCAGACATGCTCGATGGGGGAGAGGTCGGGACTCAGTGTTGGCCAAGGTAATGTGGTGATGTTCTGTTGTTGGAGGTAACCTGTAACGATCCTGGCCCTGTGACATCTTGCGTTGTCATCCTGGAAGATGAAACGGCGGCCATGACGTCGTGCGAACGGCACAACATGGACTGCCAAGATAGTGTCCCGGTAGTACTGGCCTGTAACACGCCCTGCAACAACATGTAGAGCCGTTCTTCCAGCAACAGTGATGCCTCCCCACACCATAACAGAACCACCCCCAAATCGATCATGTCTGATGACGTTAACGTCTTGGAAGCGCTCGTTTCGACGACGCCACACCCTCCTACGTCTGTCCAAAAAATCAACTGTGAACCTTGACTCATCTGAAAACATCACATTGCTCCAGCGTCGATTATCCCAGTGTTGACGATCACTACACCAACCACGTCTTGCCTGAATGTGATGATCTCTCAAACAAGGGATCACGCGAGGGCGTCGGGCGCGAAGGTGACCCCTATGCAGTCGATTCCGAATCGTCGGGCCACTCACTCTCACACAGTGTCTGTTTGAAGACGAGCGCTGATCTGATTTGCTGTAATGACACGATTTCTCAAGGCCAAGGTGCGGATAAATCGATCCCGGGCTTGAGTTGTCGACCTTGGTCGACCTGAGCGTGGTCTGTCCTGTACAGAATGTGTATCACGGTATCTGGACCATAGCCTGCTTATGACAGACTGAGAAACATTCATCGTCCGCGCCACAACCGCCTGTGTTGTGCTGATCTGTAGCATGCCATGGTCACGTAACCTTTCATTTTGGGTAAGCCGACGCATATCAAAATTTGTTTTCTGGTCACTAAAACAATTAAACTGATGTTTCCACCCCGGAATTCAATGCCACAATGACTGTAACATTCAAAGTCAGAGTCGTGCAAATCTTGGGTTGGACCCCCATGATGATCCCAAGCATCACCTGCATTCCATGCGGTAGCTATTGGTGCGTTTGGGCGTCACATGTAACTGGAAATGTTTCTTCTGTTAGGTTCTATAGTGACTTTTTTCGTAGTCATTTGCATATTTTAGTATTATGCCCCCAAAATCAAATATCCCCTACTTTTTTTGAATAGTATATATATATGATTAACTAGTAGATTGCAATTAAGCCAAAACTTTTGGACATACTTATATAAGTTTTAACCCTTCGAACACTGACTTTACATGGGGTGTTGCACGTCCCTCCCTGGATTTACAGGACGTCGTATTAATTATGACGTCAACGCAATTGGAGCTTGAACACGCCCCAAGCCGCAAAACCGACATTTCTGGTATATGCGATACATCGTCAAGCCGGTTTTGCGGCATTTCGGGTTCTAAGGGTTAAAGGAAGAATAAAAATAATAATTCATGCATAATTGCCCATTCAATTATGAATTTTGATATTTATGGGACCCTTAATATGAAACACCGAATCATACTTTATCATGGGAACGTCAATTATTTGTATTTCCTGACCCTTTGAACACTGGCTTTACATGGGGTGTTGCACGTCCCTCCCTGGATTTACAGGACGTCATATTAATTATGACGTCAACGCAATTGGAGCTTGAACACGCCCCAAGCCGCAAAACCGACATTTCGGGTATGCGATACAACGTCAAGCCGGTTTTGCGGCATTTCGGGTTCTAAGGGTTAAAGGAAGAATAAAAATAATAATTCATGCATAATTGCCCATTCAATTATGAATTTTGATATTTATGGGACCCTTAATATGAAACACCGAATCATACTTTATCATGGGAACGTCAATTATTTGTATTTCCTGACCCCTGAATTCCCCATTACAATCATTGGTGCCATATTCTATTGTATTAACTGTATACAGGATTGAGTTAGATTTAGCGAAACTCGGTCTGCTTATAAGTTAAACTTCACTTTGTCGACTGCTGAACACAAAGTTGCTTAAAAATCGCTTAATATAAAGGTGAAATTGTTTAGTAAAGGCAGATTTAATTCTACTAAAACAAAGCAATGTAGAAAAACAAACATAAATCCCAAATAGAATCGGTTGTGTTCTTGCTACATCACATTACTGACTGAGTGCATTTCAACAATGGAGTTTGTGGTGACTGTATAAAATCATACATCCGCGGGTCCCTTAGGTGACCAATAAATCATATTTATGATCAAACAACAGTGCTAGCAAATTTGGACACGTATCCAAAGACATGTTGGAATTAGCATTTATCACACAATTCTTTAGGGCATACTTTAAACTAAAAATATTATAAATAGTGTCAACGTTGATGGAATAAAAGGTACACCAGGATTTGTAATATCCATCCATATATTTAATTTTGTTATCTCCCATACAGTAAACAGTTAACTGGTATTAAATGAAATAATATAATGGTGTTTTACGTCCTACTTTTCTGCACCGACTGAGATAATGCAGACGAGCCAACGCCATAGTATGTGTCGTAAGGAAAATTGTGCACTGGCAGCGACGCTACGACGTACCCTCATTTGAAATTCCAACTGACAAGGGTTGTTTTGTGCTCACGGGACCTCAGGCATTTGTTCTATCTGAACCACCGACAAGCGGAAAGCATAGCAACACTATTTTGTGAATCCGCGTCAGGAATTAAGTACTGCTGTTTCAACACGACCAACTAACAAATAAATAATCATAATTGCATTTAATATGCACACTACTAAAATCCATTTAATCTATTTCTCTATTGATTTGTCTTATTTTTGGTTCGGTATTCTTATTGTGCACGAGTTGGTCATATCAATTACCTCCTTACAATATCTGGTCTGATTAAATGTTCAATTTAAAAGAACTTAATCGATTAATCGATAAAAGCCATTTGCTACTTTCTAAAACCTAATGTTAACATAGTTCTGTAAAACAGAAGGAGAATGCAATTTGTTGTTTGTTTTTTTTTATATATATATATATAAATGCAAAATCAATAGTAAATGAGGTAAATTTCCAAAGAAGAATTGTATAGCTAGATTATTTGCCCTAGATTATCCTCAATCAAGAATGTTGTTAAATCGAACTCCTTTCATTCAGAATTGTCTACGGTATGCAAAGCCAAGAAACCAGTGCATAGCAATGATGATTATGTGTTATGGGGTTTAATCGCCCCTCCTCCCCCAACCACCCCAGTTAGTTTAGTTTATAGAGCAAAGAAGACTGACCACAAAGAAATGATTCACGTTGAAGTTATAGCCCACGGCATCTTAACTTAAGAGATTGTGATTTTTGATTGAAAATACAGCGATTACTTGATAACTTTGTTACCTTTAATCTAATAACTGTGGTAAATGATTTCATAATGCTGCGTGTCCTCGAGGAATAAAAACAGTAATCGACGGTGAAAGACCAAAGGCGATGACATTTACCGTTTAAAAGCTTTCGAGTTTTCACTGTCTGTGATAAGGAATCGTAGTGTTAATATAAGCCGGGTCGGGATATGCAGTAGTTTTGCATTAAATGAACATAGCGGTATAAGAAAATGTGTTTTGTGCCAGGTATTTGCACTACTACTAGCCAAAGAGAGGTATTGTTTGAAATACTTTCAATAAACCAGATCAAATCAATTATCCAAACTTATGAAGACACATCACAAGCAAGCCATTTCACGTTATCCCCCCTCTGTTCATCCTTACTCATCATAAATTATCATATATTTATTTTCATATTATTTAACTATTTTTCACGAGCCTGAGTCACAGACCTGGTGACATAATATGGGATTTGATAGTTGGGATAAAGCACGATTCCGGGGTAATCTATATCTTCAACAGAAGAATTAATCTCGCCTTAAGTACATCTTAGCAAACCCTTCACGCAATTCCCTGCCTATATCGTCATTAATTTCGATTGGCTACTGACTCAGCTGGAGACCTCTTGGATTCCCCGATAGGAAATATCATCGCGAATACCAAGTCTCGGGCTTTCCAGCTAAAATGTATGCCTGTGATAATCGAGTTCTAAAGTACAGATGGGCGAACTTCTACAGTATCCCCACCGATCGTTATGATTTTGCCATCAAAAGCTTAAAAATAGGGCTAATAATAAAATTAATATATACAAAACAACAAATGGGTACTGATCTTAAACCCACGAAGGAAACAGGTTTTGTATGTTGTCGAAATACGTAGAAATGGTTCCACTACTGAACCCTTACCCCATCCGCGGTACTGGATCGTTCTAGGCGGTTCCTTTGAGCAAGTGTTTTAATCAAATGACTACAAAAATTTTACTGGCCAATAGCCCCCTTAATTTCCATATAATTAACCATTTCTCACTGAAATAAAGGCGAAGCCCATGCAATCTGTCAGCAGTAAAACTCCCATTAATACTTTAACTGTAGACACATATTAACAATTACTAATTGTAAAGTAAAGCATAGTTGGCCCTAAATATATGGATGAATATAAGTCTAGTTAAAGTTATTTTCTGGCCTCCCAAATTGGGTCCGCATTTTCTACAATCGGCCCTGCTATACTATCCATATTACCGATAAGCAAAGTGAAGCAAAGGCCAAAATCACTTTAGTATTCACGAATGGTAATTCAAGTTTTAATATCGTTATTTAGCATAGATTCCGAAGGAGATTTACGGATAAGTGAATCTCGTGTTGCACTACGCGCTTCAGATTCAAGTGATTTGTGTTATCATCAGTTATGATAGGGCAAATTTGTGCGATACGAATCTGTATTAGGTTAGTGACGTTAATAGGAGGGGGGGGGGTGTTTCTAGTTACAGAAACCATGTTTGGACCATGTTTTGCTTTGCATTGTAATTTAATACGATCAGTGGTGTTTTATACATGTATTACATGTAGTTAATTTCATGACTGTACTTGGTAACCTAAGTTGAATATCTTCTTAATTTGGAACGTATCATCTAAAAATAGTGTTAGAGAGTGAGAAAAAAAGTGGAGTTTAACGTCCACTCGACACAAACTAGGTCATTTCGGGACTAACATATGGTTTAATCTGATTTCAATAGTTCGCTTACGCGTAGGGGTCTTCAGCAGTGGGAGGAAACCGGAGGATCCGAAGAAAACTCACGAGGCTGGACAGGCGACCCTACTTCTTGCCACGTACAACCGAGGATTTGAAACCACGCCAGTTGACTCAATGACAGGCCGTATGATACAGCGCGCGCTAACCATTCGGCCATCCAACCCCCAAAAGAGTGGTAACTTACATGGTGGCACAGTACCAGTTATCACAATAAATATTTTCTAGATCTAAGCAAATTTGGATAAATAGTATGTGGTGTACCGCTGATGATCATATCATGACAGAGTACCGTTTTAAAATCCAGATGCTGACACGACCGGAGGGGGTATTAATAGGAACCGGTAGATAAATTTCATATAGGCTTAGATGTTGCAGGCACTTCAACGGTACATAGATGTGACTGTCCTTATCAGAAGAAAGAAGTGGGAAGAAGAATAATAGTAGACGAATAAGCATTCGGAATTGGGGAAATTGTTTGGTTGAAGTCAATACGAGATATTTTCTCGGCCTACCTAGGTTTCGAACCCATGGCTCTCTGTTTAGTTAGCCGGAACCATAACCACCCAACCACCAGATTCCATCCTGAATGTATACTCCTTCCAAACATACTATCTGGGTATTCAAATTTACTCTTTTGTGTGTCATGTTATAGATTTGATGAAAGCATCTTTTGATTCGTTTAATAATAAAAATGTCGATTTGACAATGTTTATAATTTAATTGGTGAAAGCATAAATTCTTCGATGGTTAAAACTATAGATAATTGCTCTGTGTTTCCATCATTAAACTAATGAAATCACCATAATATGTTGTTTTTTATTAAATAGATGCCGGGGGAAGTAGTGGTGGGCTAAATCCGGGATTAATTCTGACAGCATGGAGTCATATAGAACGCTTGGGGTCATGTACATACGAAGCTTTGCTTACCCAACCATATTCTAAATAGATATAAGAAAATTAGTTCAGATGAATTGCCGACGAACGACAGGAAACGATAGTGTGTTTATTAAAAGGTGAACTGCTGTATCTTTGTCGATATTTATAGCTAATAGATATTGAACATGATATATTTTACATTATACATGGTATACATGAACAGTAAGTCGTGCTTTCAATTAGTAACATATAAATCCTATAGATTTCCTATTCACTCGAAACAAAAATGTTTTAAATCATTTGATTATAGCTCGCAAGGACTAAGTAAGAATAATTGAATTTAGGCTGTGATATCTAAGATTTATTTTTTCTAAACGGAGCATTTTGGGGGGACTTTTTTATTATTATTATTATTAAAACAAGGTTTCAGTCACCGTAGATATTTTTAGCGTGAAATAAAGGGAAGTGGGCATGTTTCCCTTTTCATTAGAACCAGCAGACATCTATAGCAGGTATATTGGACGTGGGAAAATCTTACTTGTAATTTTGGATATATTCAAAGGAGTAAGATTATTTTTAGGCAGTTATAAGCACGGGAACAATATCCATGTATTCGACATAAAATATATTGGCGTGTCTTCATACAGTTGCCTCTGGATTTCGACTAGCTCCTACCGCTCTGTGTATTAATGTCTATCGCCACAGTGGTGGTATCGCAGACGAAGCATGGCAATGGTTAATGAGTCGTAATATTCGTTACCAGTGCTGCTGGAATATATTGAAAGTGCTGGTTTGAGTCTATAGTGGTTTGCTGGTCTGTCAATAAAGCGTGATCTATCAAAATGTTAGATGCGATCAATGAACACTGCATATACACATCTATATAACTAACATTATTTTGATGAATGGCATTCTTTCATTCAATACACTCATGGCACATACATCATTACCAACTGTATAAATTCTAGACTAAAAATCAATACAACAATAAACACTGTTTAAAAACTGTACACTGTAAGTAATGAAATGGGGTTAAACCTACCGAGCATAAGTCATACACTGTGCCGTCAGGATGATTTTGCCCGGGTAGCGGCACTACTGACTAGTCATATTGCGAATTACAGTTTTCATGAGCTGAGTAGGAACAGCGTCGAATTAGCTTGTTGGCCTTCCTTGCTGACGAATGAAACATATCATGGAAGTGCTTGTAAGAACTGCTTATATTCTGATGGACAATTTTGTCTGAACGCCTTAACCAAATAAACGGCGAATGGTTATCATCCATTGATCAGTGGATAATTACTTGACATAAATAAAAAATTCCTTTCACGATAACCCTGAATTCTAGACTATCGTAATATTTACATAAAAACATTGATTTATAATTAAAACAAACGTGTCGGCGAATGAAACACGGCATGGGCGCGTGTTCAGAAGCGTGTGTGTTGCAGGCGCGGATCCAGGGGGGGGGGGGGGGGGGCAGGCTTGAAAATTTTTTATGCGATTTTATTGGCGATTTTGACCTGTAATTTTGAAATTTACCTTCCGGAAATACGTCAGAATGAACCAAATTTACCAAATTAATGGGTTGGGCGCAATTAGTTAAGCAATTATCAAACCTAGACCTAGTTATTATAAAAGAAGGCAAGATTTCAGATAATATCTGTACGATTACACTACAACACAATACGAACAAAATGAAAAGAAATTAAATGAAATAGGGTTTTAACGTCCTACTGTTCTGCTTCTAAACGGGGCTAATGAAGGCGGCCATACACCATACAGTGTGCTACGAGGGAGGTTTTGGTTGGGCAGCGGCACTATGGTCCATTCTTATGTCGAATTACAACTGCCAAGGGATCTTTTACGTGAACGCCAATATGTACACGGGACCTCGGCTTTTCGTGACATCCGAACGAATAGACAGCTGCAACACTGACAAGGGAGGGGTGATGTGATGGGTCCTGCTGTACGTACTCCAAAAGGCCCAACTGTCGATCCGGTACTGAAAGAGAGTGTTAAAGTTTGAATATTTATGATTCCAGTGGTCTGAACATTATTTTTCGTATGCGTCAAAGTTTAATTGGCCATTACCATGACTCCAGTCTCTCGTTCGCAGCAGATCGGTGAACGGGAGCTATTATTCAGTTTACCATTCTTGAGGCTAATAAAACACATAAACGTATTTAAGACTGTACGTGGTATTGTGACTAAGGTCATCACATTAAAGGAAACAGGTGTTTGTTGTTTACGAGGTATTTAATCGATAATCATGACCTATAAAATAACGAACATCCCAAGATAATTGAATTCTCTCTTTCCACTTCAGTTCATAATGATTGTATAGTAAAAAAAGAACAACCGTGGTTTACATATTATTAACAAATACGAAAACGAACCCATGAAAGTTGGATTTCGAAGAAGAATGGCCTCTCCATATCAAGTCCGCCTTCGTTGACCTGGTTGGTGCAGAAATTTGAGACGTTAAACCCATTTCATTTAATTTCATTTTAAAACATAGTCCTACGTCAACCAAATCTTAACACTACACGTTATCATAGACTCGACTTAATCATCAATAGAAGAAGATAATCTAAGAAGTTAACTGCAGGGTATAATTAGAGTAAGCTACGATTACCATCATGTCATAATATTGAAACTCTATAAAATAAAAATAGGTATTGACGGAAATATTTACTGTATGACAGACGTTATTGCGTAGTGTAATGGGACATCTGCTAAGTACTAGAGTGTGCACTAACTTGTGGGGATTTAGATGCCGCGAAGCAGTAGTGTTTACGAATATACTCTTTAGGAATTGAAAATATAAACTTTGGTATTCATAATTCATTATATTTGCCAAATTGTGATTTTCGGAAACCGTGGTTAGATGAATGAAAATATATGGGAAACTATTCCATGTATTATGGAAACTATGACTGGTATATCATGAAAACTATGTGTAGGTAGACAACTGAAATTTAGATAATGAACTAGATACTGATCATGAGACGTAATATAGTTAAGGAACCGTGAAAACTATGTGTAAACAGCTATAAAAGATACTGAGACGTAAGATAGTTATACATAATATGGAAACTATGTATATAGACAACGAGAAGATAATTAGCTAGAGACATAAGCTAGATATAATATTATATTATGTAAACTGGTATTATGTGTTAATTGACCGAAACGTAAGATTTATCAAAATGGTCGGTACGACCAAATAGTCATCAAATGTTAAGATATACGTAAACTGGATCTAATGTGTAGATTGGGGAAATCATTAAGAATCCACACCATAAGATATTATAATGGACACGAGTCGAATTAAAGATACCAATTCGAAATATAACACAATCATACATCATGACGAAAGTCGTTAAAAATCCAAAATGAAAAACAACGAATATATATAAAATAAAAAAACATTATTAAAGTAAGAAACCAAAAACTAATTAGGCCATAATTAATATAAAGTATAAGAAATATAAAATCTATTTTTAGAAAACTATCTTACCTGAGTTTGAAGTATTGAATAAACAATATAATGCTAATATGAAAACAGCTGTTTCTACTGGAACCCACATGGTGGTGGTGATAGGATACAGATGATACACCCGATATAATATACTATAACTTATATGTTCATCATATTATCAATATCCATATTATATATTTGTTCAGCGTTTGATCAACTCTAATTTCTATCGTTATATCCAGTTTCTTCACTGTCTATCGTTGATGAAAAATCCAATAACAAATCATCCTTCATTGTTCATACTGATGAAACACATTACTGATGAATAAGACCATCTATACACACGAACATTTTGTAAGGAATAACAATTACTGGTTTATTAACATGCTACTTTTCCACGATGATATTCTTAATCTTTATCAAACTATTGTTCATGGCTTACTTGTGCTCCAGTACGACCAACAACAATAATAGGAGGTTTGCAGTAGGCTACGATATATCTCCACTATTATTCACCGCTTACTTAAAACTCCAAGCATATATACGTTTACCCTTAATCAATTCTCACATTATCGGCAATTAGCAACCCATTAGTATTTTAACTGTGGTGACGTATTCACCCAATTTTAATAACAATTAATTACCCATAAATCGGCATGCTTCGTTTTCTAATTTCAATTCGGTCTGTCGTCTATTCACAAGCAGGTATTTGCCTACAAAAAAAGACTTGTCCAATAAACAATCAACGCACTTTGGTTAACAATTTGTTTAATATATATCAGGTGGCACGTTATTTCGATTTCAGCGCGTTGACACTAGTCTTTTCCACCCACACTCTTAGCTTTTACACTCAAATATTTGCGCATTCCTAACTATCAAGAGTCCTAACACATGTGTTCATACTTAAATACAAATCAATCGGCATGACGTTATTTCCATTCATCGCACACGTCTAATAAGCACGTATATTATCTCTGACATAACCAGATTCTGCGTTCAACATTTTGTTTTTTCGCCAATTGCAAGTTAAATTCTATTAGTTATTGCATCCAATGCCTGTTTATTTTATCCAATGTCTGTTTATTTTCCTTTCAAAACTCGATCAATCAAAGCTCAGATTACCGTACAATGAAGACGTTTTAATAACACTACTAGTATTCCACAGACACCAACAAACTCGTTCAAGATGGCTGAATTATTCATAGACTTCGTAGATTGAAATCGCCAACTTAATACGAAAATGCTCGATATCTTTTAACAGTAATTAAACTGGTCAAAAGTGATATTGTTTAACTACACCACAGACCGTTAGTATATTTAACGTTAAGTATTAATGTATAAACAATTTGGACTCAATGCGAATAGAAAGAGGTATATTACTGGATGGTGATACCAGTTACTGCCAAGCACAAATAATTAATATTCTGGAATCCCGATATTGAAAGGTTTAGTTTTCCCTAAATTCCAAATCGTGGTTTCTTTAACGAAACACGGTAATTATCTGCTCCAGGCGCATTATTCAGATCACTTAGCATAAAAACAACATTACTGATAAATCCGTTGGGAATTTCTTATCTACGTAACATTTAAGTGCATGATATTTGTTGGTACAAAAAAACACTTTGGTTTCGAATATCTGAATTATAATAGGCAGTTAGTCCCTCTGGTTTAAGGATTTCCAAAAACGTTGAATTATGGTCAGAAGTGCTATTAAAAAGTTGTTGAAACTTGATCAAGCCAGATGTGTGTTTATATATTGAGAACGAAACACAGCGACTGCCTCCTTGAAAACTCCATAAAATTGCGTTTTCTTTACAAGATAATCTTTTGTCCGGCAAGTGACCAAAGATGCAAAAAATCCGGAATATGACGAAGCACTCTCGTGGCGATTTCTAATTGTGTATGGGTAAAAGCCAGATGTGTGTTGGATTAATAATGTAGCCAACAAATATTATATCACGTGGTTTATTCTAAGCGCCATATGCTGCTTTAGACACTGAAAAGAAAATCGTTATTAATCATATCACATATCCAATGTATGTATTTCCTTAGTAGATGCGGATATACTACTATTTTAATGTCCTTTTTAGTTCAATACAGACAAATTCAAACTACACGTCGCTCCGTAGATACCGATACACTGCTATTTGTCCTTTTGTTGAATATAACCATATTATAAACTACACTTTTGTTGGCACATAATGATGGGTATAACTGCTATTTCAATGCCATTTAAAGATCATTATTTCAATGTCCTTTTCAGTTCAATATAGATACATCAAAACTACGGTACACATTAACGGTAGCTACCGATATACATGTGTCATGGACTGTATAATATTGCTGTCTTACAATGTCTTTTAGTTTCCTTTTTAATTAAAGATTACCCACATTAAAATATTAAACACTACATTCTTAGTTGACACAGATATATGTTGATTGTAAACTGTTTGGTTTTATTAGAAAACTTTTTACAATATTACTAACATTTCAAAAATGAAACCAGTTAATCTTTAAGGCCGTATGCCTTAGCCGATGGTGTCCCTATTTTCAACAGTTAGTGACAATTCTTAAACATAATTTACAATTGTTTAAATTGTCGCATTATTCGATTTAAAAACAAATGTTCCTTATTAGTGAACATGATGGAATGAACTTGTCACAGCACAAAGCCATTGGTGTGATTACACTGGTCTTGGTGTCAGGGTGTCTCTTTCGTGTTGTAATTTGCAAATCAGATGGATAAGAGTGTAGCTTATTAGTTGGCACTCGCGGCTTCCAGTCCCATATTTAATAACTTTAGTAATCTGATAAAGTTTATCGAGATATTCTATTACATACGCTCATCATAAAACTAGTTTTATCAATTAATAAAACCTACAAGGCAGTACGATTTACAAGAATCGGATCATAAAAACCCATTTACGTTTTGATGTAGGCATAAATCTACAAAGTGATCGACCAAATTAAATTATAAAACAGAATTAATGAAGAGGCAAATAGCAGATAGAATAGTCATACTTATATACGGGGGCTGCCATTACGTATTTACTTATAAAAATCAATTTATGAGTTATGAGTTCGCATTAAATTTTATAATATGGCTTTATCATGCTTCACAAGTACCGGTTTTATAGAAGATAAAACATGGCGCTAATATCGACTTGCAATAATAAGCCTTCAAAAGAAATCCTATGATATTTTCAATTAAATGAAGACCAAAGAAAAACTTCTTAATAGATATTGTTGCTATTTCTGAAAACATAATATCGGGATTTCAGACGATTTACCCGGCATGATCTTCTTCTTTTTTCTTCTTAAGATACTCCATGACATCAGAACACATGTAGATCAAAGAATGACGATTTCGAAATTCTTTTGTCTGTATTTCAATAGAATTGTAATCAATCTTACCGTGAAAGTTTCATCAGAAAAGACGTATCCATATCCAATAGTTATCTTCTATTATCCTCTATATTGTTATCACGCGGCCTTTAAAATCCGGAATGTATCTTCTTCAATTTCAGAATTAAAATGTCAGTTATTTGACTTGTCTAACGTTTAAATACTGACAAGCAAATAAAACAACGCGTTTTCTATTAATACATCACGGCGTTTTACCATTCATCATTCTTTCTTTAATCTTCTATTCCTAGAATAAAAAAAAAATAACATGTCGGACAATATTTTCAATGTATTTAAGTGGTTGTTGGATTTATTGTATATTTCATGTAGTATCGACCTCTGTCACATGTAAGATTGTTGTTTACAGCTTGAAGTAGTGCTCGACTCTATTATTGTAACCCGTGTTTTTACAATTCAAAAGATACGATGGAACTGCCACCAAGGAAGTTGACTTCCATAATCTAATGCTAATCTCTCACAGCGAAGAATATATTGCGAATATGGACATTTGAAATTCGCGGAAAAATTCATCGAAATACTGATCAAAGTGGTGCCTTGAGCTTACATAACAAAACCTTGAAACATCAAAATAATTCACGGCCTCACGGGGCTTTGTTCCCGGGATTGAAACCGCATCAGGATGAAGAACAAATTCTAAATGATCATTGCAGAAACAACAAGCTCATACATGATTATATTTTTTTCACCTGTAAATGGACATCATTTAACATAGTGGTCAATAACAGCTTTTAATAACATTAGTTTTATCCCATGGTCGATGGGTAGATAGATCGACTTAATGTTCCGGTGCATTCTTTTACGAATACTGTTATAAACTTAAAACAACACCCCCAACCAGTCCGTGCATTGAATAAAGACATAATATATTGATCATCGACAAAGTTCCATACATCCGATAATAAGAGACGAACATTATTATTTATGCAATTATATAGGAAATACAGGATTTTAAACTATTTGATTTTCTAAATTCATATATCTATTCAAGAATTAATATTATTAAAACTCGATAAATGACGACAATTTAATTATCCATTTAAGATCATAATAATTGTTATTATGTAACCAGGTATGTTTCTCCACGTCCTCTGCTCTCTCTCTCTCTCTCTCTCTCTCTCTCTCAAAATTAATTTTGTTACAGTAGTTCTTGTCACTAACAGATTCAACCATCAGATGCATAGTTCAATGAGAAGGGCATCATAAATTATTATCCAATACATTTTCCGAATTCGCAAATCTTGCCTGTCATTCGCTTTTTTAGATGTCCTTCGACATGCCACTGATCATTAAGAAAAGCAATATTTATCCGTTATTAGCAGATTTATACATAAAATCTATCTATACTGCAATCAGTCCATTGGCAAAAACATTTTTATTGGCTTGAATAGAAAACACGTCGACTTGTAGAAGAGATATTACTAATGATTATCCCTTACTTAATTCAACTTAAGAGGGATTTCTTTCTTCATCAACAACAGATTATTACCTCTCCTTAATGTCATCCGTCCATTTATTAAACTACTATGATGTAGAGTAGAGTATTTAATGATGTTTCATTGACGATCGACACAGTAGAACTGAACGGCCATGTCTGAAGACTCCAACAAGTATATGAAACATCGTGTATCTATATATTTGATAAACACTTGAGACTATGTTTACTTTTCATTTAAGCATTTAGTTTCAAGTATTTCCCAATTAAGATTATTGTTCCATCCATGCATCGTATTTCTAGCACCACATAAGGCCCACGTCGATTCTCGTATTCTAAACCTTTAATTAACGACGTCGTGTTGTTAAATGCAGTACGGAGAAAACAATGCATTAACGGCGAAGCTTATGAATCAAGCAATGACAATCACATGGAACAATAGTCGAAACCATTTCATATGTCTGTAACAGTCTATTATCCTTCCTTGGCATCTGTCGATGCGTGAAGTATCGACCCAATATTTCCCGATGGTTCAAACCAATCTAGCAAATAGCGTCTCCATTGAAACACTAACATGAAAATCTTCCATAAAACCAGCCTTGTTGTAGGAGCGATTCATCATCATTTCATATAGAGGATCGGGAGAAAAATGGCATTTAATCACGTAGGACGTCGATAAACTTGTTAAACAACAGCCAACAACACCAGAAAATAGATAAGCAATCATTAACAATGGACAGTGGATGAATAACATTGCTTTATTCAATCCTACAATTTTAATCAAGAAAATTCAAATATAATTTGTTAGTTATATGATTCCTCAAATACGAAAGTGTTATCGCATGTTCACACACCGGTCAATACATCTATATATCTTGACGCGGAAGGCAGAGATATTGGGTAGATGATATATTAGCTATGTGATTCGTCAACTACTGAAATGTGAAGTGGTAGCAGAGGTCTAAGAAAGGCAACATCGAACAGTATTATACAATCACAATAAAATTAAGAATAAGAACATAATCTTTCAGTTTAAAACCAAACTTACATCATGAAAAATGGTTGAAGAAAAAACTGACCCCTGCTCTAATGGGGTTATCAACTTGATTTGAACAGATCTGAAAACATATGTCCAGGGTCAACGACCACCAACAGTGGTGTAAATACACAAATACAAATCTGAGTAAGCACTTCCCAAGCAATATGTTTACCAAATCGGATTGAACCAATAAATAATTTTCAACTTATTTTAGTAATCTATGACCATGCAAATATTATATTGATCAACAAAAGAAACCCCGTGGCATTTACTATACAGAGTAACGGAACCATTTTGAGGAAATCTGTTGTTCATTCGTTTAGCGTAGGCATAGCCATCTATGCACTCAGGGACGACAACACGAAATTTGGGTACCACAGAGATTCAAAAAGGTCTAAGTACCGGGCTGCACTAATTGATCCACAGAAAACTCATAGATTCTTGAAAGCTCTTCTTGGTTCCAAATCTAGACCTGGTCATAAGGTGTCCAACACTGACGGTCATTCCACTCTTAGATTCAACACTTTTTATTCCTTAACCTGGTACATTTGATGATCAGCAATTAACCCTATACACTCACCCCCTAAATGGCGTTTTACCACTGGTATCTGTTACTGGGCAAATGGTAAAAAAATAATTCACACCTTTCAGTGAAATGGAGCGAAGGAGCTAATCAAGTCCTGCTTGTCAGATCAAATCCCACCTGCCCTAATTTTCAACTTATTCCCCTTTTCATTCTCCTGATTAATAACATTTAAGCTAGTGGTATTTACCCGAACAAATTTATATCAACTGATTGTGGTTCTTCCACTTTTCAAAAAGACAATCTGTACCAAAACCGTTTAAAAACATTTCGCCCTGCCTCTACCTTCCCCTTCAAAGGTAGTAGAAAGGGTCCATATCTGCAAACTCCATATTGGGCTTGTTGGTACGAAAAAGAACATACAGAAGATTGATTCACCCATTCATTCATCTTGGTGTATTGTAAGACTACAATCTAAAAACGGAAAACATGGCAGTCACTTGTGTAAGATATGTTACTTCCATTTGTGAGCTATTGGCAATATCAGATATCTCATAACAAAAGATCCTGCTCACACACTTGTTTCATCACTAGTCTTTTCTAGACTCGATAACTGCAATAGAATGTTGAGTGGTCTTAATTGGAACACAATTTCAAAACTATCAAAATATTCAAAATACTGCTGCCATGATGGTCAGTCACTTTTCAAAGTGAGTACATAATCAACCGTTATTAAAGATCTTCACCGGTTGTCAATCAATTCGAGTTCGAGAATCCACCAACATTTACTAGAAGTTCCCAAATTTGACGTTCTCATTATTGGATATAAATCTTTCCGGTTCAGTGCTCCTTGCCCTTCTTGCTATAATAATTCGAAAATAGATAATGTAAAA
This sequence comes from Patella caerulea, assembly GCA_036850965.1. Classification (NCBI taxonomy): domain Eukaryota; kingdom Metazoa; phylum Mollusca; class Gastropoda; family Patellidae; genus Patella; species Patella caerulea. The sequence continues at coordinate 36,889,736 of JAZGQO010000001.1, read as the reverse complement.
TGAACAATTTGACAATTTCATTTAAATTACTCTACTGCGAGCCAAGATGTTAGCCTTTGACAAGACGTGTTCAATAAGCTAAATCTCGCCCTTCCATCATTAGCTTAAATCAAAATACGGCTGAACTGTTCAAATCTATTTAATATCGAAGAAATCCGATGTCTTCGAGAGTAGAATATGGCGTGGATAGGTTAATTAATGTCTAATTAACAATTTAGATAACATTTCAGGCCTATAGAAAGACTTGCAATAGGCAGATTTAGCTCTTGCATAATGTATGTTTAAGTGCAAAATTTGCCCCTTCACTGCAATCATTCAAATCGAGATTAAAGACTCATCCGTTTCGATGTTAATACAGTAAAGTTGTAATTGACCGAATATACTGTGGCGTAGTGATGGTCAGTGAATATATTCTATGATAAATTTCGTACTTTTTCTGGTCTCTATCATTTAGACAAATATTCTACATCCCATTGGGAGTGTTGTGATATAGTCTAAGCGCTCGGCACAACACTCATATTTATCCCACTTCACGTCAATATCCCCTTTGTTTTTTTACGAAGGGTATGGACGAGCTGGAGATGAAAGTCTCAATATATTCATAACCATCCCTTTGTAGATCAAATTTAACAGTATGTAATACTATAGGGCAGTCAGGCAGGATAGTTGTGTGTGTATACATCCTTATAAATGCATTGCTCATTATTATTGGCAAAGTTGTCACAGTATCATACAAAGATAAATATGATAATTGATTTATAAGACCCAAGATACCCCTTAATTTAAACGTGGAGTGGTTTCTATGCATAATTAATCATTGTTTGGGAATAAAGTGGCTATTGTATTACTATTATATATCAACCACACGAGATCTGGAAGTTCATTATTCATGGCTTTCTCAAGTACCATGACTGTCACATCTGTGGTTAATAATTATATACAATATGCTCATATGGAAAATAATATGGAAAAGTTAGGGCGGTAAAACCAACGATTTGTAAAGCAGATTCTTATAGGCATGAAATATCACAGGCGCCTGTGACCTAGAAACACGCTTGCAGAAATAACATTAATCTGTGGCTATGTGTTACTGTATTAATGATTAAAGTTTAATACGTTCATGTTAGTAAGCGAGATTATCACATTTAAGCAAACTCACTGTCGGATAATAGTTCACTACGCATGACTACGTGAGATTGGTTAGTATTGTGACAGGTTGGCGGTTTCTTGATTGTCTAACTCATGGGTTTCCTTACCTCTTAAACTTTTGAAAAAAAAAAATCTGTTTTTAAAACAACCACATAAATCCCTGATCTATACACTTCTTGCCACATAGTCAATCACCCTTTCTCTCACGATTTGTATCCTCAGTCTCTTGTAACACCATTTTGATCTGTAAATAATGAGGGGACTTTGTACTTCGAGTTGTCGCTAATAGATGATGGTTTCAGGAATGGAGTTGGGGGTCACGGTGGCTAAGTGGATAAGGCGCTGGTTCGCTAGCCTGAAGGTCGGGTGTTCGATCCCTGCATTGGCAGAGAAAGTTCATCTCGAGTTTCCGGCGTGATTTCCCCTTGTCAGTGATGCAGAAGGAGAGCCTGACAAGGACAGCTGCCTAGTCGTTCGGATGGTACGAAAAACCGAGGTCCCGTGTACACATTGGAGTGCGCGTGAAAGATCCCTTGGCAGTTATAATTTAATATAAGAGTAGACCGTAGCGCCGCTACCCGGGCAAAATTTCCCTCATAGCACACTGTATGGTGTATGCCCGTCTTCCATTAAAAGAGTAGGACGTTAAACCCCATTTCATTTCATTTCAGGAATGGAGTTGCAACCAACAAATGGTTGGGAACCACTGGTCTAACTGGTGAGAATTAATGAGTATTGCGACTCCTTGGCAGTTTTAAATTAGTGCCCCTTAAAACATGTTACAGCTAGGCGCTAACTTAAACCAGCTACTCTTCCTTCCAGCAGTGCATCCATATTCTAAAATTGAATAAGGTACTTTTATTAGATTTTGGTACGGGATTAATAATTCATAAATAATTAGCTGTCTAATCGTTACCTTGAAACATCGTGGATCGACATCCTGGCTTATTATCCACTATTAATAACGATTCCCCAAGGAAGCTAACTGTCATTACGAGACAGCAGACAACTTATGAAGCAAGGTTCTATAAAGATAACTCTTGGAATATATGTTAAATATGTTTTCCTACGAAAGTATTTATAGGTTATATATTTTCAATAGAAGTATGGCAAATTTGGTATATGGAAATACAAGTAAAACTAGCCAATCTCACTAAAAGAATGTAGCCTATTGGATACTCACACAGGACAAAAATGTAAAGCACTCGGAAAATCTCGACAGATTCCGGAACCTACATCTAGTCACGACTTTATGACTTATTCCGCCATATTGGAATTACTTTAAAGGTCCAGGATGAAACATGGTTGCGCCCATGGTGTCTTGGAAGTACTTTAAAGGTCCCGGGTGAATCATGGCTGCGACCATAGTATCTTTTTTGTTTGTAATAGCGTCAAGTTTTCCTGTTAAAGTAAACCGGTAGCCGCATCGCAAATCTATGGGCGTTGGTACATATCACTTACTGTCATACAGCCGAGACTAGATGTAGGTTCCGGAATCTGCCGAGATTTGCCGAGTGAACTGTAAGGGTGACGTATAAGTTGATCGAATTAAACACTACAAATTTGTTTCAGTCGTCGTGATTGGTTGAGATATCTTGTCATGTAGTCAGCGCATGCATTCTAGACCCCAATCTACACTTTCACTCGATAGTCACTAATTTGGGGTTTGACAGAATTTAACTGAGCATCCTCACTATGTGTCTGCTTCCTCGAAGCTTTCGCACGATTGTAGAATGCCCTAACCAATTACTACTCATTGCGAGAAGTTACGTTATTTTTTGAAGACATGGTTGCTGCCATGTTTAATCATATGCCGTGAAAGGTGATGCAATCGACTGGTGAATCGGGCGAAGGATTCGCCAAGTGTGACCACTCTCACTCGCCCGCGATTCGTCGCCGATTGATTTGTCTAGTGTGTCCAAAGTTTTACTTCTTTGGAATGTCTTTGTAAAATAATTCGCCATTGGTGTCAGTTCTATGACACGTTCCTGAAGCAACGACTGCGGGTTTTACAACATCTGGACGTTGCTTGATTACTTCACAATTCCCGAACTTATAGCTATAGACATGTGAACAGTAATGTCCAATCAGAGGTTGTGACATAGCGACCTCCGCGGAAACCTTGACATCCAACGAAGCTTGAACTCTGAAACTCGATTATCACAGGTAGCCATTTTAGCTTGAGAGCTCGAGACTTGGTATTCGCGACGGTGGAGGAATCTGATGGACCCACAAACTGAGATCGAAAATAGTGCCGAAATATGCTGGATATTACGTGAAGGCCTTGATAAGAAGTACGTAGTTGAAGTGAGATAAAGCCTTCTATCTTCTATTGAAGATGGTTCTATAAAGGTTTTCACTTGGTTGCATTTGAAGGTATATAAAAAGTTCATTAATCAAGCTCTAAAGAACAATTTAATGGTTTATTTTATTTCTCTCTCTCTTTTTTTTACAAAACACAGTTTGTTTCAACCAGAAAGGAAATGCGACCTGATTTTAATTTGAAATGTAATTATGCTAAATGTAGCTAATGCATGAGGTATAACACTCAAGGACTACGGCAGATTTGGTCATAGGTCACGATATGTAAACAGGGCTAGTACTAACCCTAGCTCTAACCCACTATCTCGTCAACACTCTGTAGCCTAAGCCCTTTTACATCTCGCGACTTTGCAGTCCATAAAGTCTACAGTTATATAACGGAATTCACTGATCTGTTATTCATTCATTGATATCCTGCCAATTATTATTAGTTTCAAATAATTCTGGTACTAATTATGTCTTTGTAACTGTATTATGTTAGCTATCGAATTTGTTTAAAGGAGACAAGTCTCTAATCCATATTATCCACAGTCTTCGACATTGCAAACAAGACTATTGGTCAATTTAAATCATCATTGGTGTTGTTATTTTACCGTTAAAAGCTGGGCTTTTAAGAGAAATTGAATTTTTTTTTAATTTGGCACACGCATTGCCTTCGAGCAAAATTTATAATGAAGCGACCCGATGAACGAGACTTAATATATCTCACAGGAAATAAATCCTACCGATGTAGACTGGAATAACCAGACGTTAAAAACTGTCATTCAATTTGGCCTCTTCGCGTATTTCACCAAACATGACCGATTACAAATTGATTGAATGTAAGTCAGTTTAATATATACATTTATATTACATTATTTCATGCGTTGCCGTCCATTTTTGTCCATTTCTAGGTGCCAAAGAATATAATGTCAGTGATAGCCGTAATTGAACTTGCTTCATAAAACAGAAACCCACAGGTTTAAATTATTGCCTAACACGGCCACATTAAACATATGTCTTGAACGGCGTGTGTATCATATACACATTAAAGGGTAAATCTTGAATGATTTAAGTGGCGTGGTTCCGAGTCCCCGCACGTAGACCTACGTGACACCGCCGTTTCTAAAGACCCTTGTGCGAAAACAAATTATTGGAATAAAATTTAACCATAATATGTTAGTCCCGAAAATTCCCGGTTTGTGACGAATGGGCGTTAATCCCCATTTCTCTCTAGAAATGATTATGCATGCATGCAGGTATATTATGCATGCCAGATTTAATCACTTTGAATAACAGCGATAATTCGGCTAAAAATTTCGAAAAAACAAATCTGAGCATGAGTGTAGACCCACTGAAAAATGTGGCATTGTTTATCGGTCTCCTTGCACAAAATATGACCAGTTATAAATTCAATTTGTGACCATAAGCTAAATTACAATAAGCTAAAAGTTTTGAAACGTATCTGTGTTCCACCCGGTGTTCCACCCTTCAGGTTGTTTTTTTTTAAGTAGATGAGAAAAATGATCCTTTAAAAGCTGGGGACTTAAAGACATTTCCAGATGGCTTCCAGCAGATTCTAATCATCTTATGTCAGATTTTCTGAAGCGTTCCCCGATCTCCGACATTGTCATGACAACCGTTTCTTGTGTGGCATGCTACTTCATTGACATAAAGTCAGAAAAACATGACTTTTTAAAAAATAAAGTAATTTCCGATGTGTAGTTCGTCCTTCAACATGTTAAGAGTTTAAGGGGATAATCCGTCATTCAACATAAACTAGACAAAAGTAGTATCCAGGTTACGCGATAAAATGAGGTTGGCAACATTAATGAAAAAACATAAAAAATAGTCTAATCCGAACTTATGACCTAGACGATATAATTCAACGATGCCAATAACAATGCATATTTTCATGTTCAAATTATGATTAACTTCTATTAAAATTTTTTTTTATAAATAAGTACTATAACACTCAAATATTAGGGAAAGGGTTAACTTGAATACAAAAAAAATCAAGAAGGGACGGGCGCATTATCAATGGCGTGCTATTATGCACCAGGAATCGAGTATGACATCATCACAGCCATCTTAGAATTCTGACGTCATATCAAAAGTGTTTCAATCTAGACTTTCCCCAAAGAACAAACCCAAAGAACAAACATGACTGTGACCGTAGCAAGCCGGGGCCCATAGGCAAGGAGCTACGCCGGACATTACTTCTAAAATACTTACTTATTGTAATAGACAGCATTCAGGTATCACCATTTGGAATATTAATTTAGAGACGTTATTATATATTACACATTATTGTTTATGCTCTGATCTATCTGCTATATATTTTATACTGACTTGTCCAATTTCCGACTATCATGGCGCTCCCGTATGTTCATTGTTCGGAGTTCGCTAGAGAATGATTTTCTCGGCTAGAAAACGCGTTCGGTCGTTCAATTTAAAATTGTCCGGTTACCCCTCCGAAGCGACCAAACTGGCAACGGGCCTGTAAGTGGCACATCTAACGTGCTTGAATTGTCTAAGCATTTTTCAAAGAACATCACCACAAGAAGAAAAGTAACAAGATAGGTAAAGCCAATGGAATTTCACAATGCAAAACCAAATAAAATTGTACCAATAATAGATATTTTGGCTGAGGAATTTAGACTAGCGAAGCAGAATGGACGCGAGCTGACCAGACAACCTTTGTAACCTCACCTGACTTGGTATCTTTCTCAGGGCAAGTCTTCCCGAACAGCAAACACTGTTTGATTATTATTGTCTAGACGATGTACTGAAAACTGATACACAACTTCATTGTCCAACTAATCACTGCGATTACATTTTCTAGGAAAAAAAAGTCCTGTTGGTAACAATTATACAAACAATGGTTTAGACAATTTGAGGAAAACACTCAGTGGCCACAATATGTGGTAAAACCGCATTGCTTAATTGAAAAGATGTTCCATTTTCTAAAGATGCATTCTGGCCTAACCGACATTTTAAATCTTTTAATCATCCCAAAATTAGATAACAGTAATTCACTGTTGTCTAATATTCTTTCCAGATGTCACAATTAATTCAAAATATAGCCGCCCGAATAGTGTCCCGAACCAAATAGTCGTATAACCATTGGAGGTTTAGCTCCTTTAAAGGACCCAAGTAGTTCAGTCTGCTTCTGTCCTTCATAATGCCACAATGCATCTCAATTAGTCGAGATCTTAGAAAAAAGCCCCACTGGAATAAACAAGAAACTCTTCTAAAACCATGTGTAACACCGGATTAGACACATTTCGATATTGAATCTGACAGCTTATATACATCTTATGTCAGATTAAAATAGCTTTATAAGAAACATTGAAATCGGTAGGATATATGTTTACTAGAAACATGTTTTTTTTTCTTTTTGTTTCATTGCCAAGACCATGATCAACTCTCGATGCTATCGGAAGCTCTAGATTTTTTTAACAGATTTAAATACGGCTTGCAGGATGATTTAATATAAAACCAGTATAATCGAAACTTTGTTTAGTATCGTAACAGAGGTAGTAATGAAAATCGAGGCGACAATGTTCTGCAATCGACGGTTACGCATCTCAGAATGAAGTGCTGTTACTGAAATTTTCAATATATTCAATTTTCATTATCAATTTTTGTGAGCGTATACTGTCGTCGCCTCTGTCCACAATGTGTTAGTTGACACTCTACATGTCACGATTTGTATACGATTTTGACGAAACGTGAAATGCATGTCTATAACCCAAAGATCTTGGTTTCTATCGATATTCACCGGCATATCGAATCGTAACTTCCTGAATTATGACCCCTTATTGTATGGATAATCGCGTTTTTAGCATGTGGTTCCTCTAGAGGTAACAATTTTTAACCGATGGATAATGATCCCTGATTGTACGAAAAATGAGGTTTTAGCTTGTAAACATTGATATTGCATATCAATAAAATTCTACGATTCAAAATACTTATAAAATTGTTTATCTCGTAGCACTTTTTTATATTTTGGTTTGGTTTAAAATAAACAAGAATATACCAACCCAAACATAAATGAAATAGGGTTTAACGTACCACTGCTCGAAAGCATTTCAATTCTACCTATTCAATCGGAAATGCCTATGAATACATTTTCATGGACAACAAAATGACCGTGGGATTATTTCAATTCGAGCAGAGTAGATCGAGGCAATTGAGGAAGAGAATTGAACCATTGTTTGCTGATATTCCTATTAGAAATTTGTCTTTCTGCAACTGATTCCACAGCGCTAAAAGGACGCATTGGGGCTTTAATTTCGAGTAGATGTTGCGGCCAGAAGATGTAGAAGCTTTTTCGTGAGTGGCATTAACATAGTCTGTCTGGATTTCTAAACAATGCATCTTTGAAGCAATTCAAGAAAGATTTATGATTATAAATAACGTTGAACAAATTAGACATACATTATTGAAGAGATAAATCTTGAAATGTTATATATAAACTATTACGAACTCTCGATGTAAGAAATCTGTTCAGTTTTCATTGAGTTTGAATCTGATCTGCTTTTGCAAGGCTCATTAATGATTAAACGCAAAAATAATGGATAATCGAGATGTTAAAACAATCGTGACATTGGTAACAATGACAATCGGGGCTACGGTGGTTTTAAAATAAGGTTTTCTCGGCTTGGAGGAGTAAATCAATTTGACTGAAATTTTCAGGATATTTCCATCGTCCATAATGTATCTTTAACAGAGAAAGTATAAATTAACAAGTTAACGAAAATATGTTTTATCCATATACATTAACTTGTCTGGCTTACAGATGTAATAATATAACACTCCGTGATATTATACTTGACCTCGGGGCAACTCATACTTGAGGCAGAAATCAATAAAGGAATCGACCTTACCAAAATTGGCACGATCTATCATAACATCCAAGAGTTTCACCCCAGGCGAAAAGCCTATATTTTCTATTCCATATAGCTACCACCTACAAGATATGTCAGTTAGACAAACATTAATATCGACCCAATAGTTTCTCTCTGTGTATAATGTAAATATTTTATTGAATTTAAAAGGGCTATACTATAATAACTCACATGACGCACACAGCATACATTAGTGTTACCTTAATGAAGTCACAGCGTGAATCTGGATTGTGATTGTGAAATAAACGATTCAAACCTCTTACATTTAGGCAACAAATAAAATACTGAATTGGGTTGATCTGATTTTCGGGCACCACGTAAGAAGTCTTGTCAGGGGTGCATATAGGTCAATGCTGAGTCATCATTTAGTTTAAACTTATTTATTTTGTTCTTGCCTACTCAAACGATGCCACGTACACCTGGTGTATATAGCTAGTCACCCTACCAAACTCCTGAAATGAATTTCTGTCAATGTGACGCACAAAAATTTGCGAGTTTTTTTTTTCCACATTATGACGTGTTAATATACACGTATATACGATGTGTATATATACAGCTGGTTAGGGATGTGGTGATTATTACGGGTGTAGTCATAGAGACAGGCTTATCATCAAAATATGGCTCAACAATGAGTATTAAAATGCATAGAGAAGCTTCTTCGTTGTTATGCTTGCCACACTACTTTCAGTCATCTTTGCGGTGCAGTAAAATCAACTGCAGACCTATTTGACCCCCCATCCCACCTACATCTCGACACTCACTGGAATAGATAACATACTTTTGTCTCTGAACCCTCCTTGTTTTGAGATAAGAGATAGTCCTATGTAGTTCCACGTAGCAATGCCGAACACGAATCGCATCGGGTTTCAGTAAGCAAAATTGACAATATTTTTCATCAAAACAACGACTGATTATTGTTATCAATTATAATGTTCTGCTACATCCAACTACAATTAAACATATAATCCTACCGGAAACGGGTATATATTATCGGATTTAAAATCGAGGCGTTAATAAGCACTCCATTTTTAAACGGAAAATGTATGCCGATGTGCGTCCGATAAAAACAATGCGTCATTAATTTAAACGCGAATATTTGGAGATAGGCTATAGGTGTGCCACTACATTGACCTATGTAAGTTGAATTGGTCAAAATAGTATCAAATTATCTTATTTTTAAGATGTTACGTGCAGTAATAAAGAAAACGAGTTTGCCACGCGGAAATAAAGACATCTAATTGTAGCAAAAAACAAACACATCAGTATATCTCAACGTTTTTAGCTACGTTCTCGTAGCTAGTATTGGAACAATAAAGACGAGAATATGGCATATTATAGTGTGTTATGAGACGAATCTCCCAAGCGTTAACATGCTGGCAATGGCATACCCGGAACATCGTTTTCGTACCATCCGAGCCACTAGGCGCTATTCCATGTCGGTCGCATTGCACTTCAACAAAAAACGCGAAAAAGTTCAGTATTTTAATCAGATCAGTATGTTCAATATTAAATGGCATGTCATCTTGTCACTTAAGAGTAAGAATGTCTGAGTGGCATAATATCAAAATGTGCCAATGACTTATAGACTTCAGAAAGCCTTTTTGAGTCTATCAACGCTACATGAAAGCCGAAGCTTAAAACTGGTTACTTGCACCATTCTTTAAAGTTATTTTCAAAATATTATCCACATACCTGTGGCCCCAAAGGCGTTTCCTGTAGTTAATTATTTATAACCAATCTGCCCATTGTAGTGTTATTATACTGTTATAATCTCTTCAATGAAACACACTGTACGACTGGAACTCTCCTATTCTATGATGTGCACTGTACAGAGTCCCCGCAATTCAGCTGATCGGCTAACTGATTGGATCGTACCAAATGCTTGCTCACGTGTGTAAGAAGTCGATGGGGTTGTACTAACACGTCTGATTGTTCAAGAGGCATCTAGATAGAAAGAAAAATCGAAGACCACAATACAATAAAAGCAGAGTTAGTCATTAGGTGGCAAATATTCAATTAATAGATTGAATTTGATGAGAGAGTTAACGTCATATTTTAAGATGACATCTTATATCGTCTAACTGGCCAAAGGTTTTAATTAAAACGGGTTTAATAAATTGAAAACAATAAATGATTGTAATGAATAAACCAAAAAATCCCCCCTCACTCTTTCGGTCTAGCATGATTGTATATTGTGGAATACTTTTCAGTTGTCACTTGTTTGTAGTTCTCGACCTCCCAAATATATTAGAGCAGGAGCCCGGGGGTTCAACCTAGCCGAAAAGCTAACCAATTTCTATGTCACTAGGTTCCCTATGGGTCACTGTCACAGGATATAAACGTCTGCCGCGCCCGTTTGACCGATGCAAAATAAATGGACCCAAAACTAGGCTAGACTAGCTCGTTTTATTAACCACGTAAAACTTGTTGCAATAATATGTTAAGCATATCAAAAGGTATTGAGAATGACCACCGCCAGACATTCTAGGTGGTGGGGCGTGTCTGTCAGACTAAATAAACAGGTACCCCAAAATTAAGCTAGACTAGTTCATTTGCTAACCGCCTGAAATTTGTTGCAAAATGTTCAACATATCCACATGTATCAAGAATGACCGATGTCAGACATTTTCAATGGTGGGTTGCCCCTGCCAGACGTCCCTAAATGCCCTTATCCAAGTAGCTAAGCTAGACTAGCTCATTTACTAACCGCACAAAAATTGTTGCAAAATTTTCAGCATATCCACATGTATCGAGAACTACAAATGCCAGACATTTTCAGTGGCGGGGTGCCCCTGCCAGACGTCCCTAAATGCCCTATCCAAGTGGCTAAGCTAGACTAGCTCATTTACTAACCGCATAAAAATTGTTGCAAAGTTTTCAGCATATCCACATGTATCGAGAATTACCGATGTCAGACATTTTCAGTGGTTGGGTACCCCTGCCAGAAGCTAAGCTAGACTAGCCCATTTACTAACCGCATGAAATTTGTTGCAAAATGTTCAGCTTATTCACTTGCATCAGGAATCACCAGTGCCAGACATTTTCAGTGGTGGGGTACCCCTTTCAGATGTTCGCAATTCCCCACCCCAAAAGTAAAAGGCAAATTTCTTTTTTTTTTTTTTATCTAAACTGTTATGTTTAATGTTTTGACATTTTTACGTCATTGTGGGGGTATTATTATTAATAAAACGATTTTATACAGCGATTGTCTTCCATCGCAGAGCAATGCTCAGAGGCGCTTAACAGCAGCCATTTCATTGTTGTTATTTTTTACTTGGCGGCAAGCATGTTTACCCAGTTCAAGACCAGCAAATGTCCTAAGCTCTGTGACAGCCTCTGCCCGTTGTGTCATTGACAATGACCATCGTCGCATAGTATTCTCTGAATTGTGGAATGCAACTATGCCCTTAATTTGTGATACAGCATCACGGTTGACCGACTGTTCCAATGACAGGTCGACAACTGGTGCGTTGAATTGAAAAGCACCCTGATCATAACTTTGTCGCCGTTTTGGCTCCGCACTTTCCAATTTCTTAAGGAAGGTGTTCCCTATCTGGCATAGTTTGGACGGTTGAGAGCAGAACAGCCGGGCAGATACCAACGTTTGCACTAACATTGTTAGTTTACACACCAATGTAACACTCTATGAAGGCGGTGATAAGGAAGATGTATGTCGCCCAGAATTGAGCAGCTGGTCCATGGCTCCCATGAATACCCATATGGATCAGCAAGATATGCCTCTACTTCCTTCGGGTTCGAGGGAACTGTGTTCATGACTCACATTTCTCTTGGTCTTTCCCAGAACTGTTGCATGGAGCTCATGAATCCTTTGTGCATCGCTTATAAAACATCTGCCTCTGAAAGAACATATTCAGTTCCAGATTCATTGATCAGGGTACCAACAGCACCGCAGAAGGCAGGCGTGTCGTGTGCGTTCCTCCTGCACTTACTAATGGGTAACAACTGCATAGTTCTGTCCTGTTTCTGTTGCTACGTACGTTCATGGAACAGATCATGGTCTCTTTCACGACATCGTTGTTGGTTGGCGATCAGAGTATTTGATACATAAAACAGATTGGTTGAAGTGGTAAGGTGTCCTTGATATACAAGTTGAAAAATCAAGCATGCTTTGGATGCATTGGTGTACTTCCTTCCTCCAGGCTCCAAAACCAGTAGATATTCAATATGTTGAATGGAAGTTTTATTTTCTTGTCTCCAAAAGTGAGCTAAGGAATATTTTCTGATTTGGTAGTTCCCCACCACTGAAAATGTATGGCATCGGTGATTTTCGATACATGTGGATATGCTGAACAATTTGCAACCAGTTTTATGCGGTTAGTAAATGAGCTAGTCTAGCTTAGCTTTTTGGGGTAGGGCAATTGTGGGTGTCTGGCTGGGTTACCCCACCACTGAAAATGTCTGGCACCGGTGATTCCTGATACAAGTGAATAAGCTGAACATTTTGCAACAAATTTCATGCAGTTAGTAAATGAGCTAGTCAAGCTTAGCTTTTGGTGTGGGGCAATTGTGGGTGTCTGGCGGGGTTACCCCACCACTGAAAATGCCTGGCATCGGTTATGCTTGATCCATGTCGATATGCTGAACATTTTGCAACAAATTTCATGCGGTTAGTAAATGAGCTAGTCTAGCTTAGTTTTGGGGTACCCGTTTATTTAGTCTGGCAGACACGCCCCACCACCTAAAATGTCTGGCGGTGGTCATTCCCAATACCTTTTGATATGCTTAACATATTATTGCAACAAGTTTTACGTGGTTAATAAAACGAGCTAGTCTAGCCTATTTTTGGGTCCATTTATTTTTCCCCTCTTGACCACACCCACCACAACGGGCGCGGCAGACGTTCATATCCTGTGACAGTGACCCATAGGGAACCTAGTGACATATATAGAAATTGGTTAGCTTTTCAACTAGGTTGAACCACGCGGGCTCCTGGTCTATATGGTATTCCCAGACTATTTGATGTTGTTTGTGGGAAAATTTATGACCGTAGATTGTCCATCAAAAAACGTCGCTTTTTAGGGTTGTCATTAAGTCGTGTGAAGCCGTCGGTGAATTGTAATTAATATTAAATGAATAAATCAATGTTGCTTTGAGCGATTATGATGCGAACACAGTGTAATTAATGGAATGAACTGGCTAGTAGGCCTACGAAATCGATAGCTAAATTATTGTCACGATACGGTACTTGTCTTGGCCCCGTCCTATTCAACTATTTGTTCATAATATAATCATAATATTTGTATGGTGATGTTCATTGACTGCTTCCCAAATAGGCTTCAATAAATCCACTTTAGTAAATGATTCTAGTCGGGACTCTGTCATCAATACATTACTCTGTGTCGCCCTGTTCACATCTCATGAAATTAAGACTTTTCAACCCACCACGGTTCTAAGACTAATTGGGAATCCTTGCCGTCCGTTTTTCACCGTGATCATTCTGTGTTCGCCAAATTGAATCATTTCTTTGCTATATCCGAGACACAAATTTACAATAATCCAGCTCTATTTTCATGTAGAATCGTGGGATACATGTATTTAAAACACTATCAAGATTGTTTGAATTGATCCGCCATGATGAAACTTGACCAATATTTCTAGGAATGGAATTTTTACCGTAGACGAAAATTCTTGCTGTGTACAGGGCAAGATGGTAATGGATGAAGGTCAGGTGTAGCAAGATTTTCAGATTTTTGGCATTGTATTAATACTATACGTGTAGTTTTGGCTAATGATTAGATTCGCACATTGAATAGACGTCATATTGTCTCATGTGCCCATAAATCAAATTGAGTCAATGATTATTGGTATGTAAAAAAGACTTATTAAACTTGAACATAGTTGGTTTTGTCGGAACGAGAATATCTTCTTTAAGACGTGATTAGAAATTTACTAATTGCATCATACACTGTAACCATCCAATCATATCAGTAATTGCACAGATCTATGCGTTATAGACTGCGGACCAATAGCAATATGGGTTCTATAAAGGGATTGTCGGGCTTTTTAAGCCCAGATTATCATTTTGTTCTTGAGAGATTCCAATCGGAGTTTCTAGACCATATTATGTAGCGAGTCTGGATAGAATGGGGTTGAGGGAATGACTTTATTGTACCTTATGTATCCAGCTAGACATAAAAATATAGAACTGAACTGTCGTATTGTTATTTCTGGTAAGACTACCGAGAAGACAGCTGTCCTACGAGATACATAACGTAAAAAGAAACCCAAAGAAGACGAATGAAAATACTAGACGATCATAAGGCCACTAAGATAGTGTAAAGTGCACATGGGTTATACGTAGGCTGTGGCGACCGGATTTGCTCGGTCCGTTTTCTACGTTTGACAAAAGACAAAGATCAGAAGCCATTCCTAAAGTAACTATATATTTAACTGCATTCCCCCGCAAATGTTTACAGCATTTCATTAAACAACCAAAATGTAATGAACATCAGCTGCCAATAGTGTGACATACAAAATGAAAGCCCCCCTTTCCCGCCGGGCTTTATCAACAGATCATTGATATTATGACCGGTGTGACAACACAAACAAAGACGACGTCATGAAACAATGAGTGGTGTCATTAACATTTTCCTGACAAGTGTAAATCTATAACACATTTTAACAAATCTGGATGTATTCATATTTTCAAATCTATATTATGTCTATATTGTATCATACCCGAAATAAAATATTATTCCTACCATATGTATGTATGTTTAAGACAAAATGTATGATAGTCTGGTCCTAAGAGAGATGGCATTGTAAAATCAATAAAACCAATGTGAACTTAAACTGGTCATAACATAAGAAATTGGACTCGTTATCAATAATAATAATGATTATAGATATATTTTGATGGAATGAACAAAGTTTATTATGGTAATAAAATATCAAGGAAGTGTAAGTTTGTGTGGTATGTTTTGACGCACTGTGTTATTTCTAGGGCTATTGTTGTGAGAATTGTCAGATGATTAACCATTGCTTAACTAACTGTCATCCGTCGGGCCTGTCTGATTTCTCGGCCGATAGGCGAACCGATTTGCAAACGACGAACGCCGGTCAACTGATACCCGCTGAACTACCTAACATGAGATGGTTGTTTCTTGTTGTACTTACTATCCGTATACAATACTGAAAACATATTTCTGTACCTCTAAGTCTGACAAATTTGTTGATGAATTTCGTGAATCTGTCCGAAATATCAAACAAAAAATAACAATTTCATCATGTGAATGAATATAAATGACAACTACCACCTGTATCCACTTTCGGAGCTATGTTGAATGAACAGGGACTTGAAGGGATTAAAATAAAACTTTTTACTACTGTCAAGCAGTTTTATTTTAATCCCTTCAAGTCCCTGTGAAGTTTTATTTTAATCCCTTCAAGTCTCTGTGGTTGAATGTCTGTCTCTAGGTTTAATATTCAACAGACAGTTCATCTATTACATCATTGTTCAGTCAAAATTTCCTTTCGAGAATTTCTCGTAAATCAGTAGGCCAGCTTTACATTTAGGACATTTGTGGC
The DNA here is from genome assembly GCA_036850965.1 of Patella caerulea. Classification (NCBI taxonomy): domain Eukaryota; kingdom Metazoa; phylum Mollusca; class Gastropoda; family Patellidae; genus Patella; species Patella caerulea. The sequence goes on along the minus strand of JAZGQO010000001.1, from coordinate 36,873,825 downwards.
TAAACATCATTTTGCGCCTGAAAATTAAAACTGAATGTCTAAAAAAACACGATTTTTGTCGCCTACTGTTTCACACCAATGTTTGAACTAAGATTTTTTTAACCCCTTGCAGGGTTTAGTGTTAGAGTTATTTTTAACAATATAATAACTTTTATCAAGTTATTATTATTTAACAAGTTTTTACGTAATTAGAGATAATATTGCACAAAGCTTTTTGTCTTTATATTGTTTTCGGGTACATTTGTTTCTTAAATCGGGATATTGATATTGAAATGTGGACAATCATTAACACAACCTCAACAGCTTAACTCGGATTGATTTCAAATACAGAGAAGGTCTGAGGTGGAATTAGCACAGCGTTACACCAGTGCTACACTGATCAATGATCTAACTGGCGTTAAATAGGGGACATCTCACTGTGCCACCCGCTATTGTTCTGAGGCGGGGATTAATCAAGCAAGAGGATTATCGAATACAATGGTGTTAAAAGTATAGTCCGCTTTTTAAAACTACAAGGTTTAGACTGATTAACAACTTTATTTACAATAAATTACATTAAAGTAACAACAAATACATGTATCAACCATAAATTAATCATAACCCTACTAATGTGATCTGACGTCAGTAGATTCAATTGCACATTTTTACTGCATTTAACAGTTCAATTTTGGATCATAAATAGATTCTTCTATTCTTTTATATTTTCATCTTTAAAGGGGCAATCCTCCCCCGTTATCCAATTGAACTATGGTATTTTCAGTACAAGTCTGCTCTTTCACCGCAATGTTAATAAATTTAAATATATTTGGGTGGCTTTTTCCGATCTTCTTCATTTTACTGTGCCAAATTAACTAAATTTTGACCTCCTTGAGAATTAAAATAATTAAATCTTAACTAGGTGAACAGTACTAATAAGGATACAGTCTATAATCCTTTGTTTACTTAAATTTTCACACCACTACCCTATAACACCAGTTGATTGGGTGGCACAGTGAGATTAACCCGTTAAACACTACACCATCTTAATCTAGGACTTGAATTGACCTATTGTCTTAATACGAGCCAGACATCCCGTTAGAGCTGTCGTTTGTAATTACGCTGACACTGTTAAATCTGTGTGGGTTCCGACACACAGGGTATGGCCACAGCATTTACTTTAGTAACGGATTCTTGTCTGACTGTCAGCTATTCGTTACTGGCTGATGCTATACAAAACTAATAAGAAAATAAGCCCCCCCCCCCACATCAACCTATTTTGGAAACTTCTCCATGTTTTTCACCGTAGAATGTAGAATTAGGCGATCCAAAAACATTATTAAGTTCTATCATTGTGGTGTTTTTTTCAATTTATATTGCACCATGGCTCAATAACCAGGTGGGCCGAGAAAGTTTCCAAGGATTTTCCAGCACAGTTTCCCTTTGTCAGTGGTGCATGGCTTTATGGCCTGTGTCTATAGTAGTTTGGATGGGAGAAAAACCTTTGTCGCCGTTAACATATTATTGATCTGTACGAAAAAGAACCTTTGTGACTTAGATTAAAATATTAAGATTGGGTCGAAGTGCCGCTGTTCGTGCAAATTTGCATAGCACACTGTATGGCAAATGCCTGTCTTTAGTAGGCCAGTGGGGGAGGGGGGGGGCAGAAAGACACGATGTTAAATTGCATTTGCTTTCATTTCCTTTGTAAAATCGACAAACAAGGAATACGGTTATTTTTCTTTACATTTGATCGGGAGAATTAACAACATCTTGACCTCTGCATCAGACTATTTATATAGCGGACGAAAATTAATTGGTGTCTGACTTTTTCCTCGGCTGTATAAGTCCGCCATTAGAACTACTTTCAAGCTCCCGGATTACCAACGACGCCTTTGAAGAATGTTTTATCTTACAAAGTTTGAGTCTGTTTTTCTTTCAAGTTTAGGCCTATTCAATTTTCTTTAAACGGGGACAAGTTGGCACTGACGATTCTAGACACCCTTCAAACGACGCAATTTTGATAACATCTTTTTTAAAGCGGCAAGTTTTCCTAATAAGTAACCCGGCGCCGCATCGCAATTGCATAGGCGTAGGTACATATCAGTTACTGTCATACAGCCGAGGCTAAATGTGGGTTCCGGAATCTGCCGAGGTTTGCCGACTTATACAGTGATTGGTCATTTTGCAACTCGGAAATCCTCGACAGATTTCGGAACCATCTAGTCTCGGCTGTATGACGAATCCCGCCATATTGGAACTACTTTAAAGGTCCCGGATGAAACATGGCTGTACCCATGATGTGTGTCACTCGGCTAATCTCGACAGTTTCCGTAAACTACATCTAGTCTCGGATGTATGACAGTAAGTGATATGTACCTACGCCCATACATTTGCGATGCGGCTACCGGTTTACTTTAACAGGAAAACTTGACGCTATTACACAAATTGGGAACCTATTCGGCTAGCGACCTATTCGACCGATCGAGCTGCAACCTGTTCGTTGGAAACCTATTTAGAGTAAAGACAACAGTTTCTATTTATCAACCAATAAAATCCAACGTTATGTCTATCAAATGAAAGTAGAATATATTATTTTTTATCCATTCCTTCAGCTCAGAATAGAAGTGTAATTTCGTCATTATTCTTACAGCTGGATCGGTCGAATAGGTCGCTAGCCAAATAGGTCGCCAACTTGTGTTTGGAATGGGCGCAGCCATGTTTCATCCGGGACCTTCTTATAATAAATCTTCTTATAGTAAAATAAAAAAATTCTTATTATAATATCTTCTTTTAAAGTACAAGTGCACATAGATTTTATGTCAATATCCGTTTATTAATATATTTCTAATATTTTATTATTTCAGACAGCGTACAACGAAAAGGGGGACGTGTTCAACTTTTTGAGGCGATTGATGGCTCTCCCTTTCCTGCCCGAAGAACACGTGGCGGGCATGTTTGCCCATTTGAAAGACAGGTGCCCAGAACAGTTAGAGCCGATATGTACATACATAGAGGAGCGATGGATTTCATCTCGTCTGTTTCCTATAGAAAATTGGTGCGTCTTTTTGTTGCCAGTGAGAACCAATAACGACGTGGAGGGCTGGCACAACAGACTAAATTCACGTGTTAACGCCAGAGGTCCTGTGCCGTTTTATCTATTGATTTGTGCACTCTTTTCAGAAGCTACAAAGATACCACTGGACCTCACAATGGTGTCGGAGGGCTCATTGAGACGACACCAAAGACGTCGGTATCGACATGTGGAGGGGCAGCTGTTTAAGATTTGGGATGAATACAACGAAAAACAAATGAGTACAAGCAGGTTGCTAAAAAAAATTAGTCATTTGTATGGTCCACCTGCCCAATAAAAATTGGAAAAATGAAAAAAATAAAAAATATAAAAAAAAAAAAAAAATAATTAAATAAATGAATAGCCGACTAAAGCTATTTTTTCATCAAAAAATACACCTGTTGTTATAAATGTTGTGTTAATGTATGAATGTGTATGTTTTATACAATAAATGAATGTTTTATATGACCGTTGTTATAAAACGATGTTATCGTTATATGGTATGTTGAATAATAAAATAATATGCCCGTTGTTATAAATCGATGAATAGCCGACTAAAGCTATGTTTTCATCAAATCAATACACCTGTTGTTATAAATGTTAAGTTAATGTTTAAATGTGTATGTTTTATACAATAAATGAATGTTTTATATGCCCGTTGTTATAAATCGATGTTATTATGTTAATAAATAAAATAGTTTATAAAGTAAATTGGCTTCAGTGTTGTATAATTCTACGTTACCTACCCGAGTCCGAAACGTCACCTACCCGAGTCCGAAACGTCACCTACCCGAGTCCGAAATGTCGAGGACATATTTTTTGGAGTCCGAAATGACGTAAGTCCGAAATGACGCGGGACCGAAATGACATGTAATCCTTTAAAGTAGTTCCACTATGGCGGAATTCATCATACAGCCGAGTTTAGATTCCCGAAATCTTCCGAGGTTTGCCGAGTGTGATGTGTGTGTGTGTGGACTAGCTTTATTTAAAGTCCGCTTCCACCGAGGTGATATCGCAGCCCATGATGTTTAGGAACTACTTTAAAAGTGCCGGATGAAACATGGCTGCAAATATTATTTGCTTGATAACGATACCTGTATGAGTATTGAAACGTAGCATGTCAATAAAATTCAGAAGTAGTATATCCATAGAAGTGTGTTTATTTTTAGTGAGATCTATTTCTATATGTCTTATAAGGATTATTAACAGAATTGATTGTGTATATCTGAAATCGACACGACCGACGCACAAAATAGTGCAAGATGGTGGCCACCATGAACCACCATTCGCTTAAACTGTCATTGAACACGACGTCGTTTCTATGAGTTATTGTTATGAAAAATCATCGGAAGAAACTAGAACATGTTGGGGCTGTATGGATTATCTATAGTCCTAAAGGTTGCAAAGGAGTGTTGTGGAATGTTGATGTTAACATTTTGTTTATTGACCCCATGACCTGTGATGCGGTAGCACGATTTACCCAAATCCACCCAAATCTACCCAAATCCACCCAAATCCACCATTATTTCAGCTGATATCACAATAATTTATATCGATAATGCTTCATATACAGTTCTTTCTGTCAAATTGTCATTTTAAATTTAAAATCGTAGCGTTTTTGTGTTAGAATGTGATTTCAACGTAACTTTGGAAGAACTACAAATTTAATGGTGGTCTGCATCCATGTGGGTATATACACGAGTTATGTCCCTTACATACGACGACGAAACACGCATGAATTGTTGGATTTTAAGACAAGAAGACCATGATTTTAAAGTAATTATGGCATATTTACCTAAACGAATGATAGTATATTAAAAAACGATAAACATAATTGTGATATATGTGGAAATAACGTGGTTTTGGGTAGATTTGTGTATTACACGAGCTATTCCCTTGGTTACGACTTCCAAACTTGCTTGGAAATCGTATTTTGAGGGGCATTTTGACAGTAAAAAGCTGCGATTTTAAATTAAAAATGTCAATTCCACATAAAGAACAGTATATTATCAAATATCAATATAAATTATTGTGGTATGAGTTGAAATAGTGGTGGATTTGGGTTGATTTGGGTAGATTTTGTGGATTTGGGTAAATCGTGCTACCCCCTGTGATGTGTAGATCACGTGATATGTATGTAATGGCTATTGAATGTGTCTGAGATACTTCTCCGCAGGTAGCGTGTCTCAAATTGTTTCTATAGCTGAAAGTGTCGATTTATTAAATCAGTTAAATTGAAGCTTGAACAAAATTTATTGCAGTTAAATAAAAATAACAGAAATACAATAATAATTCTCTATTAGTGTTTTTTTATATAAAAAAGAGGAATATATAAAGTAGTGTTATAAAGACTTTTGCATAATTAAAGAAGTCACCAGTTGTTCAGAACTAAAGTCATGTATGAAATATTTCAAGAATATTTTAATTGATTTCCTACAAATATATAAATAATTTTCAGGCTATTCACAACCAATGATATAATCATATTCATGATTAAAATGTATTCACAACCAATTTTTTTTCAAATTTGAAATTGCACAAATATATAAAGAAAATGTACGGTATGTTCACAAACTCTGTAAAATTCCACTTGTTGCACAATTGAACAATCAAAAGGAGTTCATCTTTTTATGTTCCTGTAATAACCAATCACACCATCCTCGTCCTATATCCCCATCAAAAGCTTAGTCAGAATCCAAAAATCAAAATAGATTTCCTTATATATTAATAAACAATTCCTCTTAATTTTAATACATTGTATTAACAACCGTGCTCTGTATTTGATCACATTCACAAAATTTTATGAGCCCTAGAGTATATAAGATAACTGATCTAAAATTGAAAATTTGTCTATTTTGGTGGGGACATTCCTAACGATCACATGTACAAATGAGTAATGTCACAAAAACTCTGATGACAACGGACAATGGAATGACAACAATATATGTCTATCTATTGTCCAACTACAGTAAGGAAATCATTATTATTATAAAATAAAACCCCTGCAACTTCAACAGGAAACAACGTGTCACACGCTAGTATTCAAGTAATTATCTATGAATATGTACAGAGTTAATGACCCAATCATAACGTATTATAATCTAATTATCAAATTATTCAATTGGAATGTTAATATACTTCCATATAAATTACTGTTATATTGTATTAATGAGCTACACATGAATTGTGACTTAAAAAAACATAAAAGCTGTGATATTATCAATGAAAAGTTTGGCAAAAATCAGGAGCATAATTTCTCATGCACAATAAACATGCAGTTTAGTGAAACTTTGAATTTTTTAAAACACAAATGCATCAATGATCATGGTGAAACACTTTTTTCAGGACAAAAGATATTAAATATTATAATGAGATAAAAAAAAAACTGCTCTCAAGTTATACAAAAATTTTACAAAATGGCTGCAAATAAGATTCGATGTCTGAATATATTATATTTATAGCAATCACTAATTAATGGTTTTACCATACTTTTGTCATAATTTATACAGATTACTAATAAAAATATAAGAATATGAAATATCTTTATATGGCCTAGTGTCTTTACATAAAATGATAATATACAACCTAGTAAAAACACATTAATGTTGCTGCCATTATAAGGCCATATAAACAAAAATATTCTGTTTCTCAGATACTCCTGCTTCAAATAAAAAGAGCTGTTTGACCAGTTTTAATTTCAAACAATAAAAACAATCATATTAATTACTGTGAATACCAGTCAATGTTTTCTCCAGGTTACATGACACAACTCAATAAAACATTCAAATGAATCTGATGATGTACATTTGACTCAATTATGGAGCACACAACCCCTAATAAATGTTATTAACAATCATAATAAATGTTATTAACAATCATAATGATTCTTGACGAGGATACAATCATCAACCTGATAACGAGGACTCTCTGAGAACCAAAATATTTTTTTTTGTATTGCCTTATTTTAAAACTACACAATGAAATAACAAATTTATGATCTTACAAAACATATAGTTTATGATTTGGTTGTCAACTGAAATGAAATTGTAACATATGTATTCTCAGAAAATTAATTACTTATAATATATTCAAAATTCTAGATTAATAAATTTAAAATTGATCACTTATAATACCATGAATATGAATGGTTTATGTTAGATTTTATCTATAGAATGCAATGAATAAATGAATGACTCATGAAGTAAATAAAAATATTGCTTTGTCTTATTTTGACCATTATCATCAAAAATATATGTACTATAAATAGTTAAAGACTACATATTCACATATTAACTTCCTAATAAATACTCTGAATTTAAAATAAATATTCTGAATTTAAATAGAATTATTTTGTCTAAATAGATATGAGATTTTATGCACAATATTTCCATAGCCTTTTGATATAGTTATGTAAGTGTAATATTTGTCAGTCAGTCAGTAAATTAAATAATCAGGAAGATCCCAAAACAAATATTTTTTGTGTAAAAATACATGTTAAGAAACCATGTACAAATATAAGGAATAATGTTTTTGAACGGAATGTAATGAAATACAAAATTGGGTGCCCGAACCCGAATTTGTACTTAATATTTTCTTTAACATTTCAATTTACAATTTGAATAAAGATCACTCTGATTATTCAATAAAATTAAATAATTTTAATTCATGCAGCCATAAATTATCTAGATAATGATATTACATGATATTACATGAGTAAAGCTTCAAGAAAACAAGGAAGAACAAAATATACAAGAATATTCTAGATAGAGGATCATAAAAGCATATAAATTATATATTACACATGTACAAATATAATGAGATACATGCATAAAAACTTTCATCAATATTCATCCAAAATTAAAAACATTATATTACTACATAAAGCCGTTGATCATCGTTTTCTAACCTTTCACAACTTAACCCATGCTCTAATATACAGAAATTATTCATTTAACGTTTCATTAAGAAAACAAAACCAAAGCATTTTATTCAACATTACAGGTGGCACTGGTTAGTTAATATTGCCTAAAGAGGATGCCAAATACTGAATGGAGTTGGCCCATTTTCTTTTTTGAGATTCAACTTTCACACTATTTTGCAAGGGATTAAATTTATAATAGCTAAATGACAATGAGTGGTTTTATACTCTTGAGAATAAAAGATTATTAAATAGAACAAATTTATTATTATCATTAATGAGTATTTCTAAGCTATATTTTCAGGTGTTTATATATATAAATGAGATCATATAATAAGTAAAGCTTTATAAATAATTAATATGAGAAACATTTTATTAAATATCAGTAGTTTTATTATAAACAAGCATAAAAACATGTGAAGCAAAGAAATTAAATGAACAGGTGATTTGAAAATCACAGTCTTAAGAAATGTAGAAGGTTCCAAACAGACATGCAATAAAATATAGAAAATCTTGAACACTAATAAAACTATGCACATAGAGATAAAAATATGACAACATAACAAATCACAACCTTGTATCAAAAACAATCAGTTTCATCTTGTATCTATAACACACAGTTTGATTAAACCATGTATCAAAAACAAAAAGTTTGATTACAGCATTAAGTCAAAAATAGTATCAACAATCACATCCTGAATCAAAAAAGATCAGCCTGAAATGGCACTAAAAATACTGAATTTCAAAACTAAATTTTATGCCAGAGGTTTTCATCATTAACAGTTTAAAATGAATTTGGAAAATCTCTTATTTTGAATTACCTCTGGCTTTTGCATTAAAATGCACTAAAAACACAGAGTATATTTTTCTTAAAAATTATAAATTTTTAGTTTCAAATATCATTGTTTATGTATATATAGTTTTATTTGTTATTTGCAATCTTTAAAGTAATAATATCATTATGGTTTTATTCTTCCTAACAATAAAGCACTAGCATATATATCTACTACATACACACCCTTTAAAATAAATTTAATCTATAGGCCATTCACCAATAACATAACAACAAAGCTTTAACTAACGGTTTTTAATGAGGGCTCTCAATTCATACTTTTTGACAGCTGCATTGTTTGCATAATAAAGATGCATTATGTAAAGGTTATGAATATGGCAGGTATTTATTTTGGCGTTAAATTTTATATAAACTATTATTTAGACTTTTATTAAAGATACATTATGGGAGATAAGATAGAGAGTTGGCAGTTCTCACTATACTAGTTAAAAACTAGATAGTGTAAAGGTAATTTGCAGAAAATTTCAGTCAAATTGATCCACTATGAGAACGAAGCGTTTGAAATTCCGCATAGTCTCGGTCATCATTACTAAAATCATTAATATAAACAGCATAGTCTCGATTATCCAGATTTAAAATTTAATTTCAATGGCTGTTCAGCGGCATATAGTAATCTAATCCAGCTTACATCGAAAGCTAGCCTTGACATCCAGAGTTTATCATGGTCTGGATAAGTTAATTAATGTTTAATTGATAATTTAAATAACATTTCAGGCCTAAAGAAAGACTCGTAATAGGCAGATTTTGCTCTTGCATAATGCATGTTTAACATGATAAGCCAATACTTATCTCTATAGACTATTGGGTGACAGAGATTTAAATGCTTATATAGAATAGTAACTTTAGTCTCTAGAGTGGCCACAAGATTTTTCAAATTGATCAAGGTTAAAAAGCTTCTTCCTGTCATGAACGAAAATACTGAGTATAAGTTTAAAGTCAATTCTTCGAAATCAACTAAGCTACTTCCAACATTCTTAACTTCGCTCAAAATAAAGTATTTTGAATAAAATTTTCAATACTTTCATTTTTGATTATCTATTTTTGAACTATTACAGCAAGAATGACCAGCTCTTTATCTAAATCTTACATCTTTAATGTTTTCATTGTTATTAAATAACAAATTTATACATAATAAATTTATATCCATAATTATTTATACTGGTGTTTTTAGGTTTAATCAACAGCTATCTTTCAAAGTTGTTAATTTCTTATCATTGATGTATCAAAGTGACAAATATAACTTAATTCAGAGCCCTTGTTAAAACTTGAAACAGGTTTGATGATTGCCTCTCACTTTCATCTGTTGTCTTTCTGTCGATCTAACATGGCCATATTTTCATGAATGGTCGGGTTATTTGGGTCAAGTTTTAATGCTGAATTATAGGCGTTAATAGCTTTATCATACTTTCCCCATCTGTGATATAATACACCTTGAAAAAAAAATTAAGAGTTAAAAACCAAGCCAACAGTAAGACTGATGTCCCAGCATCTCTCTCCAAGATAAATAGATGACAATGATTAAAGATACGTTGTTTCGAAAGTATTTATCAGGTGATTTTTTCCAATAAAAGTATCAAAAAATATGCTATATATATACGGAAAGTATAGACCCCAAATCTTACAAGAAATAATACTGGATTACACGAAAAACATCTGTGGGGCAAGCACTTGACAAAAATGTCATGGTATCACTAACTAGCAACCAGTCTGTTTTCTGCCAGCTTATTGTGCTAGCTTAACTGAGGGAGCGGTTGTTATTTTTTCATCAAATGGCTAGGCAGTTTTAGGAACATTGAAGGAGGTCAACATACAAAAGACTCTGCAATTAAAGGGCAGAAAAAGAAGATGTCCGAAAATAATTAAGAATTTACTAAGGCCTCAGCATGTATGGCAAATGGACAATAAGTAATGAAAAATACATTCTGAAAAATTGACCCTCCCTCAATGAAGTTAGGTGATTAATTAGTTTGAATAAGTTTTTAGTTCAAATATATCATCAAAACACACAGTATGCATGTGGAAAAGTATCCTTAATTACTTGCACATTTATCTTTATAATCCATCCAACTGTCAAATTGTGTTACATCGATCTTAGTCAAAGTAATGATGTTTTGAAACTATCCACCAAGTTTCAACACTCTATTAACATCAAAGTTACCATATTCTAAGGATTCATCAAATGAAATTCACCTAATCAACATCAAGATTAAACATTCTACTATACCTTAATCAAATGTAGAGTTGTTGTAATATCAATATTCATCACGACTAAAACTGCTTCACCTCATTTAATATGTATATGCTACAAATGTGAATTTTGTCCACAAAGCAGCATATCTTCTCAAAATGCCAACTACAAATGTACTGTTATTTTTAATACAAAGGGCCTTGTTTTGCATGTGCGATTTGAATGAAATTACACTTTCCTTTTATATTTACAGGCAGTCATTACACCCAACATGTGACATATTTCTCAATCTCAGAGTAAATTTAGATTCTAGGATTTCAATGAGTTCCCTCCTGACTATGTATATTTAACATAATGGTAAGTGTTGGCTTTACTTACCAAGATTCAAATGGAACTTGGAATTATTCTGCTCTTCTCTGATTGCATTTAGAAAGAACTGTTCACTTTCCACATATTTCTCTAATTTACCATAAATATTTGCTAGGTTAAACTGTATCTGTGGTTCACGTGGTAAAACTTTTAATACTTCTTTACCTACTGCAACAGCTGTCTTAAAATCACCTACACACACAAATAAAATAAATACATTTTCAATACAAATTATTCCAGTTTATCTGCCAGTCTAATGTAATTACAACTTTGTTGGCTTAACTGCATGTGTTTCTAAAAACACCCTTACCAGTTGAGCAGTGAGCGTTCAAATGATGTTGTTCATGACCTGAAAACTTCCATTTTCGCAGTCCATCTTAGATAATGACATTAAGTGTGCTAGATAACTTAATAATGATAAAAACAACAATGGAGAAGTTTTTTGAGTCCACATTTTTAACATTGACAAAACGTCAAATTCATTGAGTAGACAGAAATCGAACAGGACACGTTGTTTGAAGATTAGATGAAACATAACAGAATTAAAATGTGTTTTATCGGCAACAGGTTCTGCACTACAGCCCACTCCTATTTCAATTCCAAATTGTTAGGGGATTTTATCATGCTACCAATGGTATGCATAGGACCTTGGTTTTGACCTTCGTATTTATTCGAGCATTAGATGTGACTTTACGACAAGAAGTGAGTAACAAAACCAAAATATTTTTGCTGTAATTAACCAAAATACAGAATTATACTGCATACAGTTCATTCATGGAGAAGAAGTGAAAATATGCCATATAAATCTTACCCATTGTATCTAGTAGTATAAGAGTATTGGTCCAGGCATTCACATGTGTGGGTTTAATAATAGTGGCATTTCTCCAGGCTCGTAAGGCCTCAATATTCCTTCCCAGTCCCAAATACTGAAATATAAATAAATACTGGATATTTTGAAGTGGCTTTTCCAATAGCATCAAACTTGTGAAATTTGATTTGGAATGAAATCTTGAGGATTCTACTGAGTGTATTTACTTGGATCTTCATATTAACCTGAATGAAATAACAATTTAATTTCCCAACCAATATACTATGGTATGAATAATCAAAATTTTGTTGCAGTGGGAGTGATAAATATATTAATATTTAAAATCAAAACAAAAGCAGAAACATAATCTGCACTGACAAAGATTAAACCTCATTCAATTCTCAAAAAAATAATACTTAAAAACATTTCTACAAATTTACACAAATGATTCATTCACAGATAATAAAAATACTTACTAAATTTCCTAGATTATAAAAACAATCAGGATATTTTCTGCGATGTTTTAATGCTTGAAGATAACTTCTTTCAGATGATTCATTCTTGTTTAACTGTGCCTGAACAATTCCTAGATTCATCCAAGCTGCTGCAAACTCTGGTCTAAATAGACAAAGTAATAACATAATATACAAAACCATTATTATATAAACTCCAAGATATCAAACCTGTCTGTAAAATCACTGGCTGAAAAATTTGAAAAAAAATAACCTGACTTCATAATGGTAATATTGTCCTAGCGGAGCCACAGCCTATTCTTTACCACCCTGCACTTTTGAGAAGGGGAAAAAAATTGAAAAATCTTGAGGTACTTTGAAGGTCAACACGGGAATTAAATTGAGGACCTTCTGGTTATTGTACTAATGCCATACTCACTTAGTCACTACTACAATGTACAAAATGTCTTCAATAAATCAATGTAATATGACCTCTAATCCACATTTTACTTATATACATGTACCTACATACCAGATAATTACTCATTCTGTTTTAATTCCAACAATAAATGCAAGTGTGAAATATGTAATTCCAACAATCAATCAACAATAAAATAACACAAAATCATAATGAACTTTTAATCCTTGCCATGATAAAACACACATTCATTGAGTAAGGTGTTGGCATAATTACAATTAGGATAATCGTCAAACTGATTAAAATACAGTTCTATAATTCATTTTGGTTTTTTATACTTTCGATGGCCTCTAATACATGAAGATCTGACTGGTTGTTGTGGAAGGTCATGTCAGAGGTAATAAGACATCATTTGACCCCTATGATGTGAGACATTTGATTAAGCGATCAACGTTGATGTTTCTCGTAGGTTACCAACAGATCCATGCCCTTCACGCCAAAAACACACCATAGCAGACCGTTTCATTGGCTAATATCTAGCATCATCAAGAACGCTGGTGTAGTAAAGACAAATAACACATAATTTTGAACTATAAAAAATGAAACAAAATAGTGTCTGTGTTTTAATCAGATTGGATAATCGAAGGGAATGTTTCTGATAAAATATATCTATTTACCTGATTTTTACTGCTTTAAGTAGTAATTGTTCTGCTTCCATCGTATGACCTTGTTCTTTTAAAATGTTCGCCAAATTATTCATAGCTTGATCATAATCTGGATTTAATCTAATAAAACATTTATAATAATTTTTACAGATACAATTAATTCTTACCAAATTTCATAAAGCAAGAAATTTCCTTTCAATTCATAATTCCAAACATTTAATTCTTTTAAGATTATCTGAGTAGGCCGATATATATATCTGTAAGTTGTCAACCTGATAAAACTCAAGGAACAGTATATATTGTATGAAATTACTTATATAGACTAAATAACTTACTTGATAGCTAAACTGTATCGTTCTACAGCATACGTATCATTTCCTTTATCAGCATGTAATTTACCAATATTATAATGTACCTAAAAATATAATTTACCTATATTATATTCTACCTAAAAATATAATTTACCAAAATTATAATGTACCTAAAAATATAATATACCAATATCATAATGTACTGGTACCTAAAAACACAAATATTGAAAATTTATATACCGTATCCAAAATAATATAATTTGCAAAATTATAACACACATTAGATTTATTAGAAATATATACAATTCTAATGTTCCACAAAATAATACCATTATAACCGAATATTACATGTGTATATTCAATGAGAACAACAGAGCTCATTTCATACAACCACAAATAGAAGTTATCTTGTAGAACTGTAGAGTCAATATAAAATATGAACTGACCTTGGCATTCTTTGGACATACTTTTTCACCAGCTTCAAATAAATCCATCTCATTTCTCCATTCAGCACTTCTCTAAAGTGTAAAATAAAGAGTATAAAACAAGTACAAAATTACACCAAGGTCGAAGTCAGTGAGGGCTTTCACTTTGCCCGAACAGTATTATTTTACATGCATGCCACTGTGTACACAGGCCCTCAGTTTTTCCTATCATCCGAACAACTAGACACATTCCTTGCCAGGCCTTCCATGCTGCACCACTGGAAAGGGAAAATAACACAGGACACCCCCTGATTAGCAAGCCAGAACCTTACTCAAAAGAGCTTTTAGGTTTCCAAAATACAATTGACAATGAGCTGCTTTAAATGGTGTAATCCTCTGATACTCTTCACATCTCTCATGTGAAAAAATGTAGGCTAAAAAATTATATTCAACATTTTTCTTTTGTAAAAGAAAGTATCACAATAAAGCAGAAAGAAGAACTTTTGTATTAATAATAAAGTTAAATATCTTATTGTCATACCTGCATTGATCTAGCTGTATATAATATTACTAGTAATAACAAACACACAGTCAATATCTAAAATATATCAAATAATATGGCTTAATACAGTGCAAGGGAGATAACAAATGAAGGCAAGAAATCATAAACAAATGTGGTTTAATGGCACAACAGCATCGACAAGGCTATTAACAGTCATATCATATGGCATCAAGAAATCAGTGAGAATCCAGCAAGAGTTTTTTTACAATCTGCTTTTCTGTCAATAAATTCATCAAGCTAATAAGACAGAATATACGCCTTGGCATAAGCCGGATTTCTGAAAGGGGTGTTGAGTGCCAAATTAACTTAAGACATATTAAACAGTAGTTGAGGGAGACGGGCATGGAGGTACAATCCCATGAAAATGTTCTGCAGTGGGTCAAATGTGCTGTAAATGTTGCATAATTAATTATCTATTTTAGATACATGTATACATGCTAAAAGAAACATCTAACAATTTTTAATACATAACTCTGAAAGATTATTCAATTCCCCCAGCCTTTACAATAGGCATTTCAAAATCTTGTTAAAATGCAGTAACCCATTATTAAGGAGGAGTTTTCAAACGTAAAGGAAATTTTAAGCAAAGCATAAAAGCATACTGGGGAAGAATTTACCTTTTTATATTTTATTTTTTGAGAAATATTTACAACTCCCATTGTGAATAACATACACATGCCAGCAGATGACAAATACAATACTCTCTCAGCCACAACAAATCCAACACGAAAAAACAAATTAGATCCCGGTAAAAATGGAACAATGAGAAAAACGAGGCAGAGAATCAATAATCTGTAACAAATTACAAAAAAAAGACAAATACAATATAGATAATACAATTTCTGGCTATATTTTCTTTTTCTGGACATTTAGAATTTGGACATAGGGTTATTTATTACATTGAATGTATTCGTATTTATAACCAGTATTATATATATATTTATAACCAGTATTATAATATATTTACCTTTGGTGTTGTGTATTATTTCTCAATGATAAATATATCATTGTCAGTAAAACAATGAAGAATAATAAAGCTGATAATATACGGACATCACTTAATGATGTAATAACTGGAATGCATCCCATCGACCAATCAAAGCACAACCACGATGGATTAAGTAGTAACCAAACATTTACAGCATACAAATAATTATAATTCAAAGCCTGAAAAAGGATTAAGCGTGTTTATTGATATTCATGACAGATCTAACCAAGCCCTAATCGTCCATGAACATGGTTCTGTGTACTCTTTGGTACTCATGTGAATGGATCCTTGACTGTACAGTAAATGACTGTAGCACCACAAAGTCATAGTACTTTGACTTTGTCCGAAAGATGCCAATGACAATCAATGGCTTTGAAGTTCAAAAATTCAATGCAAATTACATACCGTACAATCAATGAAAACAAATATATTAGCTCCTTAAATTCAAAAGGAAAATTACCCGATAGAGTGGTCCTTCCACAAATGAATGTGGATTATCATGAACCTGGAATGTAGGAGGTGTTGACCCCATGACCCTCCATCTAACAACCAATAAAAATACAGCAGTCCCAGCTAATGAAATTTGGCGATAGACGAGACATTTAAGCCACTGTGGAAATGTATCCTGAAAATAAAACATAGTACTTTTAGATCTTCAAACATCTTCAGCTGGATGCAGGCATTAAATTACAAAGAATATTACTAATTTTAACATTTCCTTTTCATACGAGTACTATACAAAGTCCAATATATTACAAAGACTCATAAATCTGTAAATTGGGCAATTACTATATAACTCTATTGTACTTGAGAGAACTAAACAAGTTTACTGAATTCGAGTGAACATACTTCACCAGGGTTAAATTTAGTCTAAAACCAATGTGTAGCAAATTTTTGTGACAGGTTCACATTTTGGCTAATCAATTCAAAATTTGAATAGCATTTGCTCATATTTGAGGAGCAGTGAAACGTAGCCTACATCACAAATATTTGCAATTCAGATTTCTCAGGGTATAAGTGGATACTTTTTTCCGCCAATGTCCGATCTTCATTGTACACTCCGCTTCAACTAATGTATGGATGAAACTAAAAAAAATTGACATCTCCAAAAAAAATTTCAGTTACTGTCTATCCCCGATCGTCTAAATCAAAACTACATGTACTGTTAGTACTTTAAATTACATCATTCCGTAGGCGCGACTTTGCTTGTTTATTTCTCCTCCCCTCCGCCTTTAAAATATCAACCCGAGAATATGCCATCAGCATAACATTTTTGTCAGCCTTTCATTAAAAATGGCACGTTTCACGCGTCTGCGAGATGTCTACTTTTAGTTTTCAGCTAAGTTAACCAATCATACAATACTGCGTCGTTTTATTCTATTTTTAGTAACATATTTTATAAACACGTGTGGTTAAAAGCGGAGTCTGCATTGTCTTCTAGTTATCGAATATATTGAAATAAAAACTGTTTCAAATTAATCACGACCACAACTTGGAATATTAAACAAGTGAAGTTAGTCCTGCATTTATAATTATACTCCACATTCATCCAAAATATAATGAATCGCACTTCACAAATTTGAAAACAATTTTTGGCTAATGAATAAAATAATTCTATCGCTTTTACCGCGATATGAGTCGCTTTTTGCGATGAGATGCCGCTTAAGTTGAACCCTATACTTCACATACAATTCAATTAACTGATTCCTAGTACACTAAAGTAATTTCAATATCTTTTAACATAAATTATACCACCAAATGTTGCTTTACATCTGAATCGATAAAACCCATTTCCTGGCATGTATATTTTGTAAATTACCAGAAAACCTTGTATTGTCAGATCTTGATTAAATTAGGGAGCCACGGTGGCTAAGTGAGTAAGATGCTAGCCTGGAGGCCACAGGTTTGCTTCCAATGTTGTTTGAGAAAGTTCAAGGTTTTTCCAGCATGGTTTCCCCTTGTCAGTAGTGCAGTATGGAGGCCTGACAAGTACAGAGCACACATTGGCATGCATGCTAAAGATCCCTTGGCATTTGGAATTTCAAGCCAAATTTTCCTTGAAGCATACTGTATGGCATATGCCTGTCTTCATTAGTCCAGTCACAGTAGAACAGTAGGATGTTAAAAATTCCATTTTATTTGATTAGCATTACCTCTGTCAAGAATTACTTAAAAACTAGTGTGCTATTAATAGATGTATTACATACATATGTACTCGTATTCATATATTTTTGTAAATGCATGTTGAAACTCAACATTACCTGTTTCGGAACATTATTATTGTTGCCATTAGAAACTAAGTTGGTTGATTTGCGTAAACCAGTAAGGACAAGGAGATCAATTCGACAAACCATAATAATATCAAAAGCACTACATAATCCCTGTAAAAAGATAGAAATATTTATATATAAAAAAACAGCAAATAAAAACGGTATAAATGTTCAGACCAGTTACTTCATGGTTGCATGTTTCATTCTAGGCAGTCACCTACAAAATGGTTCTGTGAGTATAGCACTTGCTCAATGGTTCCTGGCAATAAAAAGCATAGAGTATTCAAATGGGACTGAACACCAACATCCCAAGAATACCTCTGACAACAAGTAATAATATTGTGATAATTTTAGGTAAAAATACATTATTTTACAGTTTTACCAGTTTAAGTGTGGTGATTACTACTTTCAGTTTAATAAATACTTACAATAACAGTGATACCTTGTTCTTTACAGAATGTAGATAAAGTACACAAAAACAAACAACATAATAACCAACCAATTCTTATACAATCACCACGGTAACTAGTTTCACTATATTCTGTAATATACAAACATTCATCTTAAAATCTACTTATGGAGCAAAGTTCTATTAAGCTATAACAAACTGCTCTGAAGCTCTCTGTCATAAACAAATAAATAATAATCTCAAATCTGGAGCCAGATACTACTGTTGTATTAAAATGTAACTGAAATGATAGCAACAAGCTATTAATAGTATACTAATTCCTTATATGCAAAGAAAAGGCATAAGAAAATATTGGTAAATATGAAGAAATCTTTTATTATTCTTAAGTGATAATCTTTTCTAACTCGACATGTTTCTTTAATATTGCAATTGAATTGAATAGGCTGAATAAAAAAAAAAAATTTAAATCAAAATTATGATTACGATCTAAATATGATTTTTGGAGCAGTTGTCATTCATATTAACTTCAATAATAACTAGTACACCATTGTTCAACAGATTTTTCTTTTAATGACCATGTATGCAATAATATATTATTTACAAGGTTGTCAAAAGGATTATACTATTCCTATTCAAGCTTTCCCCAATTACCTAAAGCAAGTTATTCATTCAATCCACTACGGTAAATATATAACTAATAATCTATATACAATTTTAAAGTTATATTTCAACAAGAAATACTTGATGGGATAAAAAATTGATCTAATGATATTAATGAAGAAAACTATGCTCAAGTTATCGAAAATCATCGAAAACCAATATACTTGTTTGTTTCAATACATTCAACTCTGTGTATCAATCTAAAGTTAATCGAAACATTTAGATAATAGATTTCCTGTCTCATGACCTTAAACACAGCGTATAAATTCAAAGTCAATGGGATATTAACTTTAGCCTCTAGAGCGTCCATAACTTCTTTTTTAAAAAGTGATCAAGGACTATAACTCTGGTAGTAATTAACAGAAATCGTTGAAAATCAATAAACACTGTATGCATAAAATCAGTTGCATATTACATTTAGTCTCTAGAGCGTCCACAAGATTTTAAAGTGATCAAGAGCCATACCTCTGGCACTAAGTATCGGAAATTCTTCGTCTCATGACCTTAAACACAGTCTATTAATTTAAAGTCAATCGAATATGAACTTAACCCTCTAAAGCTACCGCAACCAAATGGACGGACAGACACAACAACAATATACAGGACAACCACATGTTGACATTTGAAAAGTGATTCTTAGAATGCTGTTTTTCTCCCTTTAGCAGACAAGGTCTTAAATATCATTTTCTTTTATTTTAAAGTGACATGACCCAAAACAATGATCTACTTAGGATACTGCTTTTATTATTAAAATAAATCACCAAGCTAATATTCTATACTACATGACAAAGAAAATGTATTTTTAACTATAAAAAAAGCCACCGAAGACAATTCATTAAATATTTATAATCTTGTATCATACTAAAGGTCATGCCTTGGGGTAATATCAGTGGTTTTTATTTAGATTCATTGATTTTTCTTTTCATGAGGTAAAAAAAAAACTACTCTATTGTTTTTACCATTAGGCCATAGCAATTTAAATCTATGTTTTTCCTGTTTGCTTCTTATTCATTTATTCATCAATAAAATACTTGTTTGTTGTTCTTCTTGCAAGCTCTTATCCCCTTTTCCGGATTATTGGCATCAAACAAACAATGTACTTACCGTTGATACATGATCTGGCGTATGATAAAAATGAAAGTAAAAATAGCAAGGCACATAATAAATCAGCACGTCCAACCACTCCAGCCACCTGTAATGTACATGTATTGTTTTTTTATAAGTACTTGTGGATAAACTAAACTGATAAAGTTACCAGACAAATAAATGGCTACCATTAGACAAACAGATTACAGTTTTTTTCGGGGAAATCATTCTGAAATACATATAAATCGTAATACAATGCCATTGCCAAAGATTTACATTTCTACTTACACTTTCAGTATGAATAGGGTGAACAGCAAATAAAACGGCACATAAAAATGATGCTCTTGGTGAGTTAAAATATTCAGTCTTTTTCAAAGACAAATAACCAGTAAAAAGAACGGAACACACTTGTAAAAATAGCACTGAGACAACAGCATGAAGTATGATATTTATAAGATGAAAACCTAAAGGATGTAATCCACCAGCTAAATAATAATTCAACCTGAAAATAAATAAGAAAATATTAGCCACAACAATTTAAACAATCATTTTTTTAGGGAGACCAATTAAATTGTTTACTTTATCTTTAGTCTATCATCATTTACATTACCAATTTCATAGTTTATACAGTCATATACTTAAGGTGACACAACAGGATGACTTCCTGGACTTAAAGGACAATATTGGTGCCAGTCATTATCACATATGTGGTAGAACTGATTAAACACTTTCCAAATATAATATTAACACAGAGATCATCGCTACCATAGAGGAGTAATAAAGGATTCATGAATCGGAAGTGACGAACGCCAAAGGAAAACACGAGTTATCTCTCTATGTGAATGACTGAAGTGAAGAGTGATGACAGATAAACGGCCGAATTTCTGCTCACTAATAATTCCTTCGAAGACAAAAAGTTGTTATATGGGACCGCAAGAGGTTATCTGACGATACAATAAAGTAATTAAGTGTCATAAGATAAGAGAACACGGGAAAAATAGAAATACTCCGTACAGCCCCTTGTTTTTATTCATTCTATAGGGGAGACCGGGGCACATTGAACCGCTTTGTTCACATACATGTTTGTACTCATTTCATATCAAATGTTTTTATTAGAAGATCTCTTTATTTCATGATCAAAATTAAAAAAAAAAGCAATATGCCCTCTTATATGGATCAAACCCCGGTTTATCTGGATTGTATAGATTAGACATATATGAACTTAAGTACAAGAATTTCGTAGGCTAAGAAGTTAACATGTATGGAAAATTTTTCTCTTTTAAGCGCTTTTTTGAAAAATCCACAGCCTAAGAAAATAATTGACAGCATGTGGCTTATTGATGGAGAAATGGGTCTAAGAAGTTACCTCACATCTGTATAGTGTTGGGTTGTATAGTATTATTTATAAAGGATATATCCATGGTGGTTCAATGTGTCCCGGTCTCCCCTACCTTATAAAAACATGGTAATGCATGGACTTTTAATCTGTTTTTCTTTCCTGTTCTCTTAGCTAGTGGCAGTCAATTCTTTTCATGAATTGTAAGATATTCTCTCACAGCGTCACACAGCAACTTTAGGTCTTCGAGGGAATTATTAGTGAGCAGATATTCGCCCATGTATCTGTTATCATTAGTCACTTCAGTTAGTTAAATAGAGGAATAACTCGTGTTTTCCTTTGGCGTTCGTCACTTCCGATTCGTGAATCCTTTATTACTCCTCTATGGTAGCGATGATCTCTGTGATAATATGATATTTGGAAAGTGTTTAATCAGTTCTATCACATATGTGATAATGACTGGCACCAATATTGTCCTTTAACTAGGCCCCTACACCCATTTAAAAACGCAAAATGCACTGAGAAGACTAAAGCACACTTAATAGACAGAAGAATTAAAATGACAAACACATATGGATTAGGTATACACTTCACCTCGACTCACATTCACACTGGATAAGTAGGTCTACATATGTACTTACCGAAACGTCAAGACAGTCAATGGTCTATATGATTTATGGCTAGTCTTGGAAGTCAACTTTTGGCCCCAAAAATCATTGGCAAATATATCAGTGATAGCAGTTGTGGATAATAAATCATTGTTGTTAATAATGGCCTCACTGTCATCAAACACAAAATCTCCATCATAACTGTTATAAAAACACAAAATGGCTAAAATAAAAATGATGAATGCTGCCTGATGAAATCGTAATTTGGGGACGGGTAAACTATCATCCCAACTGGAATGAGTTGGTTTGTCATGAAGTTGATCTTTACTACTAGCCATGTTCCTGGATGTTGAGGCCTACTACTTGTACCATACTTCTAATCTACAAAAGAAAAAGATAAAATAAGTTACATGTGTTGTAAGACAATATTGTGAGGAGAAAATTAATTGACAGAAAAGTAAATATTACCTTACACATTATGTTTGTATTGCAACATAAATGTACTATGATGAGAGACATTTTGCCCAAACAGTGGCAATACGGCCTTCTCTTATGCATTTTGAATCCAAACTATCAAGGGTTCTTTGGACAACCTGCAACCCTGTAGATAATCAACAGACTGCCAGGACAAATACTTGAAATAATTGATCTTTAAAATTAAACAAGCCAACAGTGAGGCTAATGTCCCCCGCCGAAATCCCAAAATAAATAGAAGACACATATTAATTAATCGCACATTTATTTTTTTCAAACGCATCGAGCAATCAAACTGTGCACAAAGTGTCATCCAAAAGTGTTTTATAAAGAAAAATGCTAAAACCGACGAGAAAAATGAAAATGTACCCTAGTTAGGGGGACCCTAAAGGCAGACAAAAGGGCCCCTCTGGCCAAGGGAAAGGGCGCTTGTGTCCAAGTCAATAGTTTCTATACACTGTTACTGTCGAATCCATTACTAAATGAGAATGCAGTCATTGTATTGGCATAAAAATCATCAATCAAGATGAATCAAAGTTATCTTGTCCCAAAGTATCAACAAATCAAATTTTTTATCTCTGCTTACCCTAAGCGGAAAATGCTCATCTTCGAACTCCATCAAGGCATTGGCCTAATAAGCATATACACCAAGATTGAACATTTTAACTCACTTAGAAGGAGAGTTATTGTGTTCCAAAGTCTCGACTACTATCGACCAATCAAATTGCTTATCGCTCTGCTTACCCTGAGCAGAAAATGCTCATTATCGAACTTAGTCAAGGTATTACTGTAATGAAACTATACACCAAGTTTCATCACTCTCACTTAATTAGAACTAAAGTTATCGTGTCCCAATGCATCAACCAATCAAATTTCTTATCTCTGCTTACCCTAAGCAGAAAATGCTCATCTTCGAACTCCATCAAGGCATTGACCTTATAAGCATATACACCAAGTTTGAACATTTTAACTCAATTAGAAGAAGAGTTATTGTGTTCCAAAGTCTCGACCAATCAAATTGCGTATCGCTCTGCTTACCCTGAGCAGAAAATTCTCATTATCGAACTTAGTCAAGGTATTACTGTAATGAAACTATACACCAAGTTTCATCACTCTCACTTAATTAGAACTAAAGTTATCGTGTCCCAAAGCATCAACCAATCAAATTGCTTATCTCTGCTTACCCTAAGCGGAAAATGCTCATCTTCGAACTCCATCAAGGCATTGACCTAATAAGCATATACCCCAAGTTTGAACATTTTAACTCAATTAGAAGGAGAGTTATTGTGTTTCAAAGTCTCGACCAATCAAATTGCGTATTGCTCTGCTTACCCTGAGCAGAAAATGCTCATTATCGAACTCCATCGAGGCATTGACCTAATAAGCATATACACCAAGTTTGAACATTTTAACTCAATTAGAAGGAGAGTTATTGTGTTCCAAAGTCTCGACCAATCAAATTGATCTGCTTACCCTGAGCAGAAAATGCTCATTTTCGAACTTAGTCATGGTATTACTGTAATGAAACTATACACCAAGTTTCATTACTCTCACTTAATTAGAACTAAAGTTATTGTGTCCCAAAGCATCAACCAATCAAATTGCTTATCTCTGCTTACCCTAAGCGGAAAATGCTCATCTTCGAACACCATCAAGGCATTGACCAAATAAACACATACACCAAGTTTGAACATTCTAGCTCAATTAGGAAGAGAGTTATTGTGTCCCAAAAAGTGTGACGGACAGACGGACAGACAGACAGACAGACGGACGGACGAATGAACCCATTTTAATAGTCCCCCAACTTCCTTCGAAAGGCGGGGGACAAAAATTACATAGCATGATTCAGTCTACAATTTGGAAAGTAAATAATATACACTTTTTCTTAATTCTTATAGAATATAGCATAGTTTCAACTACTAGCTACAACTTACAATAATTTACCTCGAAATTCCCTACGTGGGATAGGCATTATAATTAATGAATGTCGCAACTTGTGACATTAAACATTTCATGAGAATAATTATTGATTATGTACATGTATGTATACAACATTATTTAGTCAAATTATTCGCTCAATCAATAACGTTGCCATAGCCTGAAGCTACAATGTTACTACAATAATTTTTATAGTCACAACATAGTGAGAAATTTACAAGTTTCATCATATTGTGTGATCATTATTAAATAACAGAACACATGAATAAACTTACACAAACTTAAAGCAGGGCTTATGCCGACTTTGCAACCAAAAAACAACTAGTCGCAGTTAGTTGCAAGTGTTCATATGTCGATCATATCGGAAACCGAGGACAACTTGGGAGCAACCGAATGTGGAGGACTTATGTCGACTCAAAACTGATAAAAATAGAACTTAAACTGTGACTGTTAATTCTTTTATCACATGATTAACAAAATGGCAAATAACTTAAAAGAAGGCATAATCGGTCTTGCCACAACTCTATTATCATATCCTTGCCAACATCATCACCATTTGAAATGTGGGTGTCTTCATTCGCTTCTGATTGCTTATTTATAAAGTCACATATGTTTCTTATCATGTGATGTTATTTTCATTTAAACGCGTTGATGTCAGTTGAACGAAAGCTCATGTCGACTGCAACTTGTTGCCGCTAGTTGCAGCAAATTGCATTAAAGTGGGATATTTCAAATTAATTCATCAGCTATTTATTTTATATCAAATATCAAAAAAGAGGAGCCTACCATACAGATACAGTACAAAGCTAAATTTTTATGGCGGTATATTAGTGCCAAAATTCTAACATGCTATCGTCTAATTTCTTACTTCTGTTCATGTAATTTCTAACCTCCATTCATGTAATTTGTAACTTCCATTCATGTAATTTCTAATTTAAGACAATGTATAGCCCAACTTCTTTGTTTGTTCAGTGTAAATTTCAATTCTGTTCCTATTTGTTTCTAATATTTAAACGAAAAATGTCTTCTTAATAGATGCTTTACATGTTTAGCATCAACATCAACGAATTTAAAATTTATACATTTCTGCCTAGCAACCATCATTATGAAGACGTTTGGTGTCGCCACTGCGTGCTCAATTGGGTGATTGCGCGCCTGATCGGGACCATTATTTGGTATAAAAGACCCATTCTTCGTTTGGTTGAAGGTTGGAAGGCGCGCTGAGAGAGAGAGAGAGAAGAAAGAGAGAGAGGGGTCACTTAGTATTAAACTCGGTAACTGTGCAGGCCTATCCATAACATTTATACCCTATGTTAATATAGACCAACTGCATATAAATATTAATTATTGGCTCAACCGTAAAAAAAAAATCAAATAAAATTCTCCAAATCCCGTTTTTATATTTGAAATAGAAAATGAAATGAAATGAAAGAGGGTTTAACGCCCTACTGTTCTGCTCCGAACCGGTCTAATGGAGACGGACATATGCCATACAGTGTGCTTTAGGGAAATATTGCCCTGAGAGCGGATCTACGACCTGGACTTATATCGAAGTCTAGCGGTCACGGGATCTTTTACGTGCACGCCAACATGTACATGGAACCTCGGGTTTTCATCCAATCGGAACGACAAGACACTAATAAGGGGGAACCACGCCAGAAAATCTGGATAACTTTTTTCGACCAATGCAGGGATCGACCTCCCGACCCACAGCCTAGCGAGTCTGCGTCTTACCCACTTAGCCACGGTATTCGAAATAGTATTTGCAAACCATACATTTATATCACGTTCAATGTTGTTTAGAGGGTAGGATGGCCGAATGATTAGCACGCGCACGCTGTAACATAATGTCTGTCATTGAATAAACTGGCGTGGTTTCGACTTCCCGTTTTTACGTGACATGGAGTAGGGCTGCCTTTCCAACCTCGCGGGTTTTCTCCGGGTCCTCCAGTTTCCTCCCACTGTTAAACACTCCTACGCGCAAGCGAATTATTGAAATACAATTGAACGATGTTAATACCGAAATGACCTGGTTGGTGTCGAGTGGATGTTAAACCCTGTGTCCCCATCTCTCTTTCCCGATGTTGTTTTCAATTTTAAGACTCAGGCAAGCCACTCAATCTGACGAAGAGCCAGTGGTTTGTATCAATAGAATGGTCCCGATCAGGTGCTCAATCGCCAAACTGAGCACACGGTGGCGACACCAAACGACATCATAATGATGGTTGCCAGGTAGAAGTATCATAATTCTAAATTTGTTTGCCGTTCATGCATAGCATGTAATAGTACCACAATGAAATAGATATTTTTCACCTCAATAATAGAAATAAGATGAAACGGAATTGATATTTACACTGTACAAATAAAGAAGTTGAATTATACATTGTCTTAATTTAGAAACTACATGAATGCAAGTTAGAAATTACATGAATGGGCGTTAGAAATTACATGAATAGAAGTAAGAAATTAGACGATAGCACGTTAGAATTTTGGCACTAATATACCGCCATAAATTTTACCTATATGTCATTTTTATAAAATCTTTTTGGGTTTATAGAACAATACGACTACCAATTTGACCAAAATGTCATCTATCCAAGTCCGAAATGTCTGAAACGCCAAGGAAATATATCTTATAGCCAGTACAGACTCAGAGCTTATTCTGAAAATGGTGACTGAAACTTGTAGTTTAATGCATTATGCAAGAGCTAAATCTGCCAATTGCCGGTCTTTCTTTAGGCCTGAAATGTTTTCTAAATTATTAATAAGACATTAATTAACTGATCCAGGCTTTAATCAACTCTTGATGGCATCAGATTTCTCTGATATTAATAAATTGATTAGAATGGCTCAGCGATACTTTGATTTAATCAAATATGGAGGAATAATACTTAGCTTCGATCAACCAGTATGGCGGGTGAAATTATTGCACACGTCTGTCAAACCTTGAAAGGCTACTATCTTCGCTTGCAATAGAGTAATTTGAATGAAATTTTCAAATTATTCAGTTTACATAATCTACTTTTGAACTATTATAGCAAGAATGGCTAGTTATTTATCTAAATCTTACATAATGTATCTTTAATAAAGGTACACAAACTACTGTATTTTTCTGATGTGCAGACGTGTTGATGATGCAGACCTCTTAGATGTAATCATTTCAGATCATGTGGACGGACGGTAAGATGCTGGCTCGCTAGCCCCTTGGAGGTCGGGTCAAGGTGTTCAATCCTACATTGGCCGCAAAAGTTCATCCAGATTTGATGACATGGTTTCCTCCTTGTCAGTGACGCAGGAAGGAGGGCCTGACAAGGGCAGCTGTCTAGTCCTTTGGAATGGTCCAATAAACCGAGGTCCTGTGTGCACATTGGCGTGCATGTAAAAGATCCCTTGGCAGTTGGAATTCAATATAAGAGTAGGCCGTAGCGCTACTGACAAAATTTCACTCATAATATGAGTCATATTATAGCATTAGCATACTGTATGTATGGCGTATGGCGGTCTTCATTAGTCCAGGTTTGAAGGGGAACAGTGGGAGGTTAAACCCCATTTCATTTAAGATGTAATCAAGTGATATACATTACATCAAGTAAAAGATTTTCAAAAAAATTTTAGCAATGCTTGGTCTAACTCAGTAACTGGCACGATCAAAATACCCTAAAACATTCAAATCATTTAAACCTTCCTTGACCCTTGGCCTTTGCAAAATTACATAATACATGTACATGTATTCATCATGTAGTCGACTAATGCAGATGATGGGGTGTTTGAAAGACTAGCATCTAGTATTTTATTAATATTATTTACATTATAAATTTGAGTTTACAGAATCTCGAGCAGACTCTCCCTGTTTTCAGTCTTCAGCAGGCATGATAACTAGGAAAAAAATGCTGAAGAAACTTAAGACTAACCACAAAAAATATAATCAGTCAGTGTCAAACTGCTAAGAGAACGTTGTAGCTAAACTCAAAACGTTTTTATCTAGGCTATATAGTGTCAAACGTGCTTGATTTGATTCTAAACAAATGCAAAAGTAATGAAACTATTTCCAAATGACTTAGTCAGATTTAATTTATTTAACTCGTGTTGAAAACCTGTTCAACAGTTCATTTCCTGGATAAAGTAATAAAGTTGAAAGACAACAAACCCATCTTCTTCTTCATCACCAGTCAACTAACTTCGGCACAGCCTAGTTTGCAAAATTATCCAGTCTATCGTCTTGGCCACAATGAGTCACTGGAAGAAAAAAGCTATCCGCTTCCGGAATGTGTGGATCGTATCCTGAAGGTTAGGTAGATTAGCCATCACAGTCTGTTTACATTCGGGATCACAAGGCCCTGTTTCACGAAATGTTAACTAAAGATAAAATCCAATTTTTAGCAGATACTTCAATTTTGATTGGCAAAGAACTACAATCAATCTAATATTGTCCAATCAAATAACTAAAATTCAGATCTTATCTTAGTTAAAATTTTGTGAAATAGGCCCCAGATTATGACAGATAGATTGACATCATCTATGGAAGGGTATCCCTGTTCTGCTAAAATGTGTTTTCCATATTGATGAGGTGTAAAAGGTACAATATAAAAAAATCATAACACCGGTAATGCACAGGCACTTGAAGGGATCAAAATAAAACTTATTACTACTGCCTAGCCCTAACAGTATATTATAGTATCATAGTAATTACTATTACTACTATTACTATGATACTATTATAGTCAAGCAGTACTAGTAGTAAGAAGTTTTATTTTAATCCCTCCAACTGTCCAAGTGCCTGTGCGCTAACGATAAGGTCAAAATACCAGGAAGGGCAATTCATTTTGTGAAACGTCAAAATGCAATGAGTTATTCTTTGTCAAATCGATGTTTTTGACGAATTTTAAACTAGTCTACACTTTACATTTCCCTAATTACAATTTACATTTTCAATTATTTAAATAACATCTCCGCGCGCGCACCGAACACAAATTGGCGACCTATTCGGCTAGCGAGCTATTCGACCGATCCAGCTGGCAACCTGTTCGTTGGCAACCTATTCAGAATTAAGACAACAGTCGCCCAAACTCATCTATTTTTACCAACCAATAAAATCCAACGTTACGTCTATCAAATGAAAGTAGAATAATATATTATTTTTGTATCCATTCCTTTAGCTCAGAATAGAGGTGTAATTTCGCATTATCGTACAAAATTCTAGACATTCAACTAAATATATTCCGAGAGGTAATTAAATAGGCTTTCCAGATATTATTAGTAAAAGTTGGCACAGTCATATTAAAGGGGTGCACTCTCTTCCTAAACATGACCAATTTTTTAAAAAAATTTAAAGGGAAAAACTGTTAATATCCCGTGTCAAAATTCGGACCATCGTACAAAATTCTGATGATCCAACTAAATATTGAATAAGCTTTCTAAATGTCATTAGTAAAAGTTGTCACAATCATATTAAAGGGGTGCGCTCTCATCCTAAACGGCGCCAATTTTTTAATATTTTAAAATGAAAGAACGGCAATATTCCGAGTCAACATTCGGACCATCGTACAAAATTCTGAGCATCCAGCTATATAATTTCGGAAAGGCAACAGAATAAGCTTTCCAAATATTATTAGTAAAAGTTGGCACAATCATATTAAAGGGGCGCGCTCTCAACCTGAACATAGCCAATTTTTCAATATTCTATATTTAGAGATAGACCGGTGTTTATTTCGAAGTTCAAATTCGAACCATCATACACAATTCTGAGAATCCAGCTATATATATTCTAAAAGGTAATTGGATAAGCTTTCCAAATATTATTAGTAAAAGTTGGCACAATCATATTAAAGGGGAACGCTCTCAACCTGAACATGGTCAATTTTTCAATATTTAAAGTGAAAGAATGGTAATATTCCGAATCAAAATTCGGACCATCGTACAAAATTCTGAGCATCCAGCTATATATATTCTGAAAGGTAATTGGATAAGCTTACCAAATATTATTAGTAAAAGTTGGCACAATCATATTAAAGGGGCGCGTTCTCAACCAGAAAATAGCCAGTTTTTTCAATACCGTATTTTAAACTGAAAGAATGGTAATATTCCGAGTCGAAATTCGGACTATCGTACAAAATTCTGAGCAACCAGCTATATATATTCTGAAAGGTAATTGAATAAACATTCCAAATATTATTAGTAAAACTTGGCACAATCATATTAAAGGGGCGCGCTCTCAACCTGAACATAGCCAATTTTTCAATATTATATATGTAAAGATAGACCGGTATTTGTTTCGAAGTCCAAATTCGCACCATAGTACAAAATTCTGAGCATTCAGCTATACATATTCTGAAAGGTGATTGGATAAGCTGTCCAAATATTATTAGTAAAAGTTGGCAAAATCATATTAAAGGGGCGCGCTCTCAACCTGAAAATAGCCAATTTTTCAATATTTTAAACTGAAAGAATGGTAATATTCTGCGTCGAAATTCGGACCATCATGCAAAATTCTGAGCAACCAGCTATATATATTCTGAAAGGTAATTGAATAAACATTCCAAATATTATTAGTAAAAGTTGGCACAATCATATTAAAGGGGCGCACTCTCAACCTGAAAATATCCAATTTTTTCAATATTTTAAACTGAAAGAATGGCAATATTCCGAGTCAAAATTCGGACCATAGTACAAAATTCTGAGCAACCAGCCATATATATTTTGAAAGGTAATTGAATAAGCTTTCCAAATATTATTAGTAAAAGTTGGCACAATCATGTTAAAGGGGCGCGCTCTCAACCTGAACATAGCCGATTTTTCAATATTCTATATGTAAAGATAGACCGGTAATTTTTTCGAAGTCCAAATTCGAACCATCGTACAAAATTCTGAGCATCCAGCTATACACCTCCATGCATGGACTAAACCGGCATTGGCTACTATAAACCAGCAAACTATCAGATAGTGAGTAACGAAATCGTGTGATTGGTATTGATATTATTAACGAGCCTTCGACAAATTGAATAAGATAAAGTGAAGCTATGACCACTTTCAGTATAGGCTACGGTACTGTACATGCAATACAGGCTAACTAACTTTAATCCCTTTTTTTTAAAAAAAAGTAGGCTAGCTAAGTCTCTATCTAACTCAATAATCATCGAAAATCTTTGACTTTGAAAACACGAATTATTTTTCAATTTAAATTAACATTGATGCTGTGATCTTAACGGGAAAAGATGGGCTTCTGATATCCAATATTTAAGACAAAATAAATATTTTATCATTGGTACACGAATCGTGTACCATAATGCGTTTCAGCGCCAGTTGTAATGAAAGACTTGAGGGACGAGGCTAAACGAATTGCACCACCCAACCTAGACGGCCTATGTAGACTGGAATAACCAGACACTAGAAATTTTGCATTCGATTGATACTACTGGCTTAACTCGCCAAACATAACTGATTTGAAATTAGAGTAAAATGGAAGCCATTGAATGTTAATCAGTTTATATACATTCATATTACAGTATTTATATGCGTTCCGACCCACTTGCGTCAATTTCTAGGTCCCAAATGTTAGCCAATTAGCTCCTTTAAAGTATAATATGTATTGTGTCCAACAAACAAAAAAAAAAAAAAAAAAACATGTAGACCGGCGTGAGTATACATGAACGTGCATGCTTTTCGCTGATGTAACATGATATCTGGAATTTCGTATTATGAAACGTATTTTGACATTGCACCCCCTCCTCCTCCCTCTTCGTAATCATGATAACATAGTTTAGTACCATCCAAATTTGATCGCTTTCCAAGGTAAGAAAATTTCTTATTAATATAGGTTGATTTCCGTTTTACTTTTAACATGGGCTGGCTTTTGAGCCAGATTGATCTCGCGCGCCTCGATATCCTACATTTGCATATATACTATTCAAAAAAAGTAGGGGATATTTGATTTTTAAGTGTTATTAAAGTCACCTAATGAAACTGAAACAAATTACAAAATGAAATGAAGTTCATATTCATCGATTTATTCCAAATGATCGTCAGACTAAGTAAGGCACAGACTGACCATTATAAGGGTAAAATGATACCCGGGGTCACATCACAACAAAGTCAGTAACGGGTAAATCCTCCTCTGTTTACCAAACAAGCATTGATCCGACGTGGCATACTCCTAATGAGACGTCTAAGGTAATTTTGGTCCAGATTGTCACATTCCTGTTGCAACGCAGCGGCAAGTTCTTGGACATTGGCAGGACGTTGTTGACGTTGACGTAACCTCTGTCCAAGCATGTCCCAGACGTGCTCGATGGGGGAAAGGTCAGGACCAGTGTTCGACACAAACGTCGGTCCGTAGGCCCGAGGCCGACTGATTTATCGGAGGACTCCTGCTTGCCTATTTCACTCGGGTCCGCCGGGCCTTCGTTTTCTTAGCTCGCATAGTTAGTGTCCCCATTCGACAATTCTGGATATGGTAGAACTGTCATAGAAACGCAACCAGAGTCTCCGATAGCTAACGGTTATTGTTTACTTGTCATCGACATGACGGAAGCTGATGTTTTCCAAACAGTGACTCGCGTAACCAGCCTCTTATAATTTGTGCATCTAGTTCGGTAATCGCGCTTCTTTGACGCTCCATATGAATTCCAGGTATCGGTAGATATTAAACTGATAACTGAATCATACGTTTAATGGTTTCGCTGACCAGTACGTTGTTAGTGAAATTAGTTGAATATAATCCTCTGATAGAACACCAAATACACTGAGAAACAATCATTAATAATAATATATTTATCCGCCATTGCCAAATCCGCCGATGACACGTGTGACATTGATTGGAATTTCTAGGTCAATAAGCCGGCGATGCTACGTTTGATTTTAAGTTGCATCTACTGTTATGATTTTTTATATAC
The DNA here is from genome assembly GCA_036850965.1 of Patella caerulea. Taxonomy (NCBI): domain Eukaryota; kingdom Metazoa; phylum Mollusca; class Gastropoda; family Patellidae; genus Patella; species Patella caerulea. The sequence continues at coordinate 36,840,150 of JAZGQO010000001.1, read as the reverse complement.
ACATGCTGACAGAGGCTTAATTTTAACCATATGTTGAATTTTTGTCGTTACTATTTTTGAAAGGTATCTGGAGTCGTACAGAATTTTATTTTAAAGCAATTTCAATTATGGTTGCCACGTGACCACTGTGCCGTGTGTCTATCATGGACGAATGAATAAAAGCATATTTGAAAGTTACGTGACAGACAAAAATTAAAACTTGTGTTATGAAAAAATACCATTGTGCTGTATGCATCCAAAAAATGAAGACAGTAATTTAATCAGGAATATTAATCTTACTGACATGAATTTCATGAAGCCGAAACATGTATTAAATTTCCCGAACGGTGTAGTTGTGGGCCTACCTTTTATTAAACGTAATGGAGGCTGATGATTTTAAAAACTTTTCCTACCAACCTCTTTTGACTGACTCTGGGCTATGGTGCTAACAATCTAGGGCAGTTGTTTGGGGTTGTTTTGTAACTATTTGAAGTTTACGTAGGTTATTATGGAAAATCCAATGCAGCCATGAATAGATTTGTTCCATTAAATTGAAATGACACATTAATTTGTGTCTTCTTTTTTTTTCTTTTTTCTTTCGCAAGTTACTAAACCATAGTTTTATACATGGAAACTATAAATAATTATTATTGGTTGGGCCTGCGTGTTACCTGAAGGACCCACGTGATCATGTGTTGCACAGGTCCTGCGGGCCTGTGCTTGGAAAATGTTTGTTTCGGACACTGGTCAGGACTCAGTGCTGGCCAAGGTAATGTGGTGATGTTCTGTTGTTGGAGGTAACCTGTAACGATCCCGGCCCTGTGACATCTTGCGTTGTCATCCTGGAAGATGAAACGGCGGCCATGGCATCGTGCGAACAGCACAACATGGACTGCCAAGATGTTTTCCCGGTAGTACTGGCCTGTAACACGCCCTGCAACAACATGTAAAGCCGTTCTTCCAGCAACAGTGATGCCTCCCCACACCATAACAGAACCACCCCCAAATCGATCATGTCTGATGACGTTAACGTCTTGGAAGCGCTCGTTTCGACGACACCACACCCTCCTACGTCTGTCAAAAAATCAACAGTGAACCTTGACTCATCTGAAAACATCACATTGCTCCAGCGTCGATTATCCCAGTGTTGACGATCCCTACACCAACGTCGTCTTGCCTGAATAAGATAATCTCTCAAACAAGGTATCACGCGAGGACGTCGGGCGCGAAGGTGACCCCTATGCAGTCGATTCCGAATCGTCTGGCCACTCACTCTTACACCAGTGTCTGTTTTAGGACGAGCGCTGATCAGTTTTGCTGTGATGACACGATTTCTCAAGGCCAAGGTACGGATAAATCGAGCCTGGGCTTGAGTTGTCGACCTGGGCGTGGTCTGTCCTGTACAGATTGTGTATCATGGTATCTGGACCATCGCCTGCTTATGACAGACTGAGAAACATTCATCGTCCGCGCCACAACCGCCTGTGTTGTGCCGATCTGTAGCATGCCAAGGGCACATAACCTTTCATTTTGGGTAAGCCGACGCATATCAAAATTTGTTTTCTGGTCACTAAAACAATTAAACTGATGTTTCCACCCTGGAATTCAATGCCACAATGACTGTAACATTCAAAGACGTGCAAATCTTGGGTTGGACCCCCATGATGACCCCAAGCATCAACTGCATTCCATGCGGTAGCTATTGGTGCGTTTGGGCGTCACATGTAACTGGAAATGTTTCTTCTGTTAGGTTCTATAGTGACTTTTTTCGTAGTCATTTGCATATTTTAGTATTATGCCCCCAAAATCAAATATCCCTTACTTTTTTGAATAGTATAATTATAAATCATAGTTAGGGCTCCGCGGCAGATGCTATGTATAAAGCGTGAAGGACAAATGGGGAACGATAGCGCGCAAATGTAAAATGTAATTAGAGAAAAGTAAAATGTAGACACGTCAAGAAATTAAAACAGCATTTTCCATTAAAACATTTGTCATGTGACACATTCAGGCCGCTAACTAGCCCAAAATTGTTAGGGGGACAAATGCTTCCGAGGGCGCCGATGTACCTACCCCGCGGCAAGGTTTATAGAGTGCTCTCCATAGGCGTACAGGGGTTCGGGTTAGCCTTACAGACGTCTAGTGGCAAAATTTGACGATCTCAAACGCGTTTTCTTGCTATTCCAGTCTCTGAACCTGTAGGTGGTCTGATATAGCTTAACTTAGATGGCCGAGTCGAAGTATAATCAATCGTTTATATTCCACAGAGAAGGGGCCATCGGGAGCAAATTTTAACTGGCGCAAACAAACGCGTTTCCTGCTATTCGAGCCCGTTAATAATATAGTCTACCTTCGGTGGCGTACCATACTCTTTGCAGTGTTGCATTTGATTAGAGCTAATCCCAATTAACACTACTGTTGTAATGGAAGCAAATTTCTGTTCAAAATTATGACTGGTCAATAGTCCGATTAACAACCAATAACTAATTGCGTAACAATGCCATTACGCTTTAAACATAGATCCAAATTAGACCAAACATCTTTATATAACAGCTACTGATTTATTTAGGCGACGTTTCGTAGAGTATTCTCTCAACGTTTTCAAGTTGAGAGAATACTCTACGAAACGTCGCCTAAATAAATCAGTAGCTGTTTTTCCATAAGTATGTTCTTAGTTTATGTATCTGCCCAGTTACTAAATGCCTCTTAAAGAATAGAATGTTTATATAACCAGGCGCGGATCCAGGGGGGGGGGGTCCCGGGGGTCCGGACCCCCCCCCCCCCCCTGCTCAGGCTTGAAAAATTTTTTATGCGATTTTATTGGCGATTTAGACCTGTAATTTTGGAATTTACCTTCCGGAAATGCGTCAGAATGAAGCAAATTGAATCTAATTTACCAAATTAATCGGTTGAGCGCAATTAGTTAAGCAATTATCAAACCTAGCCCCCCCCCCCTGCAAAAAATCCTGGATCCGCGCCTGATAACGTTACTTACATCATGGCTCACGATTTTATTAACCCAATTAGCCTTGCAAATTCGAGGATATCTAAACGGATAGGGGCCTACAATACCTTAAATCATTATCCCAAATTTTTAGGGAAGACCCCAGATTAAACCAAGGGCTGTCATGTTGCTGGCCAGAGAGGGATTTCACGGTGCTTTGTTGTAGTTGAATTCACAAAAAATAATCAATACACGAAAATGTGGCACAAAGTAGGGTGGTTCCAGACAAAATGTTTGAATCCATAGTCAATTTAGTAATATTAGCGGTATTCAATTACAAGATTTCGTGCACTTTATTTTGCCAACCAGATGAAATAATTTTTTTTTTGTTTGTTTTCACTTTACCCGCCTGCCCCAAAAGTCAGATTACATATGGTGTCCCCCCACACCAGACAATTTTGGAAAATAGGGTTTGCACCTGAAAATGACGGAAAATTTCAATTTTGAAGCTGAATTTATGATATTGGCGAGGCCGCTAGCTACGGGTCTGATGACATTATATTTCATTTGACGTTTTCCATTTAACTTTGGCATTAGAATGTATTTTGACTTTATCATTACCGGTATTAGGACTTTGTACATTTTTTTTTTACACGTAATCAATGGAAACGACATTTTAGCAGAGCCATTTAATTTGGGCTGCGATGCCCTTCCACATTTATCGTATGCATATCCTGAGGGCTAATAACAAGCTTCGCCCCTTTTCCGTATATTGAAGGCTATCCATCGTAAAACCTTTTAGTCTAGTATAAATCCAACCGTTTGGAAACGCCAAGCTGTTTTATTTTTTCGTGATATCCACGAAGAAAGCGAACTCATTAAAACAAATTGATATGTTAAGAAGATTTGTAATAGGTTAAAATACGCCTGATTGTTATTTACAAGAAAATATGAGGCCATTGGTGTGTTACTGTTAGGATATGTCTGGATAATCGAATGTTTTAAATAACTTTAACCCAAATCAATTAAACTACTGTAGAAAGAAAGGCATTAACCCACCCATTCTGTGGTTTATTAAGTCAACTGAATAGATCTGCATGATTTTATTGTTATTAAGGACATGCTTTTGTTTTCTTATGTGGTTTAATACAATGAACTGTTTTATCCTCCCTTTTCTTTATGATTACATTCAGTTCGAAAGTATTCATTAATAGGCCTATACTGTTCAGATTCAATTTGATTGCTATTTAATAGGCCATGACCGAATGAAAGTTAAATGGGGATATAAGGCTACTCACTCAGTTTTTCTTCCCCAACTAGGCAGATTTCCCCTCTTTAAGATGTGAAATATAAAATGGTTAAGACATGGATAGAATCTGAAGTCTGAAGTTAAATGTTATTATTGTTATAATAAATTATTGTTGCTATGCTATCACTGAGATGAAGACTTCTAATAGCAAATGGCTTATTCAAATATTTAATCCCACTAAAAATGAAAATTTTAATGCAGAATACTTTTTACGCTTATTTAAAACCCGATTACATGATATAATCCAGTCAAGGAAACACACTGACGAGAGTAAGACTGTCCAGCATCTAAATGGACATAGGGGCCTACGAAATCAAATCAAAAACATGACTTTTATTATGATTATGTATTATACTGAAAAAAGATGAAAGTAGTGCACTCAGTAAATTTAGACTTAGCGCACATAAACTGGAAAATGAAAAGGGAAGATACAGTAAACCATATGCGTAGGAGGCCACCCCCAAAAATTTATTTTCGGGCAATGAAAAATTCGACGACCTTTTTTTTCTATTAACGTTTAGAGGAAAAATATAACTAACTTATGAGATCCACACTGCCCGAAAAGTATTTTCTCGTCTTTTTCTTGTCCACTGCATGCCCGAAAATATGCCCGAAGCTCTCTTATGATAGGTATGCCCGAAAAAACGGGCATCGGGACGGAAAACGGCAGAGGAAACGAGCCAAAATGGAAAATTGCTAGGAAACAACCAGTTGCCAGGGTGGATTCAAATATTCCAGAATTTTCTTGGGGTCCATACAAGGATGGGGCCGTTCCTCGGCTCGGAGCTATATACGTTCGCCTTAGAGCCGACTGGAGCAGACAGTTCGAAGACAGGTACGACGCCCCGAAAGACGCGCCCCTCGCCTGACACCAACCGAGACGAAGTACGCCGAGCCGGTCGCGACGCAGGGGAAGATACGCCGACGGGGACGAACCCTCTCGCACGACCAAGCCCGTCCTCCAAACGCACGAGGAGCCGCCTGCCAGGCGAGCTGGATTCCGCTGATCGCACCGGCGGTTCCACTCGTTTGCCCGTATAGGCGCTTTCACGGTCTCTTGAACTCTCTTTCTTTTCAAAGTTCTTTTCAACTTTCCCTCACGGTACTTGTTCGCTATAGGACTCGTGCAAGTAAACCCGATTTTTTGGGGCACTTCGGGCTCTGCCCCCCCCCCCCCGCCCCACCGAATTGTCATCGCGCGCTAATAATAGACTAATTTTATACTTGTCCTTTAATAGCACGAATTTGTACTGAGTTGACTATTGAATTAAAACATTTTGGAATCGATTATTATTTGTGAATGCACCTCAGCAGTCTGATTTGATGGATGGAATTCAGGGTGAAATTACAGTTACAATATTGCAAGAAAACGCGTTAGCGACAGACAAATTTACAAAAATTTCTCTCAACGGTCGCGTCTTCGTGGATCATAAACGATTGATTGTTTGATTGGAATTCGAGTCGCATAGCAGGAAAACGCGTTTGTAGCCGTCCAAACGGGGCCATACAAGGTAAGCTTCGGAGAGGCGAAGAACACCAGCGTCGGGATCTGTTAACCCAAAACGGACGAATTTTACTCTATTTTTATTTTAAGGTAGAAAAGGTAGATCAAAACATACTCGATACCAACGTTATTTGGGCATTTATTATTTTCATGTCAGTTCTACATGTTGACGTATCCACATTCCACATAAAAAGACCACAACAAAGTGGATTAAAACGTGATTATAGTGATGATTTAATGATATTAAGCAAATGTAGCCATTATTTGATAACAGCCCACATTTAGACCATTATATGTCATATTAGCTGAAGCTCTGTAGTCACCACTTGGTAAGAAAGGTACATCAACGGGAAAACTTATACCAGGTAAAGTGTAGTTTCCCTGAAAAATATAATCGCAAGAAAATGAAACAACGCCAAATAACACTGGCGAAGGTGTACAATAGTCCCAGTCCGGAGACAGCCCGGGTTAGTTAACAAAAAAATACTGTAAATGGCTCTTCAACGCACACTTTTCAGTCCGGCCGTATTATTTCGCCTCTCTGTCCGTCAGTCCACCCGTCAACAATTCGTTGTGTGAACGCGATAGATGCCACATTTTTTGACGAATCATTTTCAAATTTTGTTTAAAGCATCGTTGTCATATTTAAAAACTTTGCTGAAAAACTTGTAATCTAGGCTATAGTTTTAAATTAGGTGAAAAACATTGGGATCGTAGCAGGACAAACTGCGTTCTGCGACTTACTATTCTAGAGTTATGCCCCTTTGTTACAAAAATTCTTGTGTGCGTGATAGAGGCTATGATTTCACAAGGATTGTTTTTCAAATATAATATGAAGCTCTGTGGTAATGAGAGGAGAACCTTCAGAGACCCGTGATTTTTCCACTTTGCTGAACGCAACACAGGGCTATAATTTTCAACGAATTCTTTTCAGGTTTTTAGTGTGAAGCATTTTGGTAGGACATACACTACCCGGAACCTTCTGTATAGAGTTATGCCCTCTTAGCCAAATGCCTTGTGAATACAATAGACTTGAATAGAGACTTACCCTTTTAAACGGGATATAGGCTACAATATTTAACAGGTTGTTTTTAAATATGATGTAAAGCATTCGGGTAATTGGAAGACAATCCTTATCTATAAATGTATACCCCGTTCAGACGCTTATAACTAAACTGGTTTAACTTATCCGGCGATTTTTATCCGGCAATTTTTGCGTTCATACGTGTTTTAAGATACTGGCACTATACTCGATTAACATAGTTTTCGAAAGTTGCCCCCCCCCCGCCCCTTCTATAAAAGCATTGCATTCGGAAAGTATGAGCCTTGTGATGACTTTCTGTTCTAGAGATATATTATGTGCCCGGAAAAGCTTGTGAATAGGGGAAAGATTAGATTTCTTGTAGAATCTTAGATCGTTATCAAAATTCAGATAAACTGCTGATGAGACACGGCTACTGTGCGGGCGTATTTCCACGTTTTGCGTCATGGCTATCGTTTAAGGAATCTAAATTTCTGATGCAACATTAAAATTGACAAGACAAAATGAAATGAAATGGGGTTTAAGTTTAACGTCCTACTCTTCTGTAGCTAACTTGGGCTAATGGAAGACGGACATACGCCATACAGTGTGCTATGAGGGAAATTTTGCTCCGGCAGCAGCGCTACGACCTACTCCTATATCAATTTCCAACTGCCAAGGGATCTTTTACGTGAACGCCAATGTGTACACGGGACCTCGATTTTTTGTCCCATCCGAACGACTAGACAGCTGGCCTTGTCAGGCCCTCCGTTCTGCATCACTGACAAGGGGAAACCACGCTGGAAAATCAAGATGAACTTTCTCGGCCAATGCAGGGATCGAACACCCGACCGCTAGGCTAGCGAGCCAGCACCTTACCCACTTAGCCACGTGATCCCCAATTCACAAGACAACATTCTCCAATAATAGAGCGAGAAAGACACACTCGGCCAACCTCGGCAGATTCCGTAACCTCCGGAACCTACATCTGACCTCGGCTCGATCGGTCAAATATGTCGCTAGCCGAATAGGTTCCCAATTTGTGTAATAGCGTCAAGTTTTCCTGTTAAAGTAAACCGGTAGCCGCATCGCAAATGTATGGGCATAGGTACATATCACTTACTGTCATACAGCCGAGACTAGATGTAGTTTACGGAATCTGTCGAGATTTGCCGAGTGCACTCGGCACAAACTATGTCATTTCGGGATTAACATGTGGTTTAATTTCATTCCAATAATTCGCTTGCGCGTAGGGGTCTTTAGCAGTGAGATGAAAACGTAGGACCCGTAGAAGATCCACGAATTTGGACAGGCAACCCTACTCCTTGTCACGTACAATTGGGGATTCGAAACCACGCCAGTTGATTCAATGACAACTATTCAGCCATCCAACCCCCTTTCCAATAATAAATAAATTAATCACACTTTAGTCTCAAAATGACAGAAACATTTAGCTCACGAGATTTGAAACTCCTTGGTGTAATTTTAGAGGAATACTTACATTAGTGAATGGACATTTGCATGGGATTCCTTTGTCGACGAATTCACCTGGACATTGAACGCCAGCCAGGATTGCACAGAAATCAGAATAGTCACAGGATCCAAAATTCTCAACACATGGGATGGTGATATAACTTCCAAAAACAGATTTCTCTATCTTAACACTCATCTACAAAATAGTTGATATCATAAGACTAAAGGGCTAAATGCATTTGTTTCAAAATGTGTCATGTGGTGTCCTCAGTTTACCAGCAGACTTTTCTACTAGATTAGGTTGAGGGGCTGAGGGCTACGGGCCCCTCTGCAAGAAACTTTTATTATGTGTTTCTGTGCTTGGTAATTCGTTGAGTAACCTTAAAAATCTGATCAGATTGACAGACAAATTAATCTTTGCGGTGATTTAAACATGAAATTATTTGACCCCTACCGCCTCATCTGATGGAGGATGAAGACAGCATAAGGCTCATTGTTCAGGTGTAAGCCTTTGGTGTTTAATATATTTAATATCTTGATGATAATATATACACAATAATATGTGACGTGTATATATTACCTGAAGTGGGGAGTCAAAGGTCTTCCTGATATTGACGCCAAACCCAATAGTAACTGTTCCAGGAAGAGCTATTGGATCAGGTGAAACGGTTAGCGCTGTCAATACAGCCAATTCTGTAGCTGGGTTTCCACAATTCGTATAACTGAATGCTTTTAACTGTGTTGGAACATCTAAACCCTGAAACATATTCATATAATAAAATTTACTGTATATAACTATTGCAGATTTCATGTTGGTAACAGAGGAGAAATCTGAATATTGCTGATTTCGTGTTTGGCAACAGGGGAGAAATTGAATAATGCTGATTATCCGTCAAAGTGGAAATTCGTTGAAGAAATCCCAGCTGTTCTGTTCCGGGATCACAGTGGCTAAGTAAGTAAGACGTTGGCTCATCGAGATTTTTTGGTGGTTTCCCTTGTCTAGTCGTTAGGATGCGACGAAAAAACGAGGCCGTGTGAACACATAGGCGCGCCCGTAAAAGATCCCTTGGCAGTTGTAATTCGATGTAAGAAGAGGCCATAGTGCCGCTGCCCGGGCAAAATCTACCCCATGCACACTAAATGGTATGCCCGTCTTCGAGCCCAGTTGAAACTGAGCAGTAGGGCGTTAAACACCATTTCATTTAGTATTAAACGAATCGGTAGTAAAAGTCCCTCGTTACCCCGTGTACCAGTAGCTTTATTTAGATCTAGTAGTTGGGATGGCCTAGTGGAATAGAGTGCCGCGCGTCGACCTCTACCTGGCCGGTCTCCTCTAGCTTGCGGCTGTGGTTTTGAGCCGTGGTGTAAGCGTATGTGGCATGGAGATAGGGGCACCTTCTCAACCTCGTGGGTTTCCTCTGGGCACTCCGGTTTCCTCCCACTGCTAAAGGCCCCTACGCGCAAGCGAATTATTGAAATAAAATTAAACCATATGTTAGTCCCGAAATGACCTAGTTTGTGTTGAATGGACGTTAAACCCCATTTCTCTCTCTCTCTTTATTTAGATCTAGTAGGTTTACCGTTGATTTTCAACCTGGACTGTCGTAAACCATGTGGCATTGCAGAAAGCGACGCCCTCTCCTACAATATATTAAATTAATTCACTTACAAACTGTTTATAATATTCAGGATTCCTGTTTCTGGATGGAACGGATGGTTTCATCAAGTAGTCATACAAATCCTGTACATCGTTTGATGGTCTGAATTTCAAAACACTACTACTCACAATACAAAACAAAGAAATGCTGAAAAACAAACGCAAAGAACCCATTTTGCTACTTAAAAAGTAAAACATCAATGTTTAAGAAACCTCCTTCAATTGTTTAATCACTTCAACAATAGTATAGTCTTGTGATGCAAGGTTGGCCTTGTGGTATACAATTGTTAAACCCAGTGCGAGGACGAGGGTTCACGACCCCCTAGATTTTTCTAAGGAGATGGGACCCACAAAGCATCGATATACGGTAAACGGAGACAGTATAGATCAAAGATGGCTACCAGTTCCAATGCATTATTGACATTAAAATGCCAAATAATCTTTTTGAATCCATTATACCTCCTCGTCTTAAAATTCAGGCTACGCCACAGATGTTATCAGTGAGTCCGGTCATTAAGATTGGATAGTCTTGTATCAAAGGTTACATACATTAGTATTATCAGATTCTATTATATATACCTGATAATATATATTTGTTTAGTAGCATTACATTTATCTTGATCTATACTCGATTTGACCCCCGAAAAGTGGGACGTAAAATCTCTTTTCATTTCTGTTTATCCTTATGTTGAATTTTTGGATTTCGAATGAGATTTCCACGGGCGCCGGAACCCAGGCACCGGGGTATACACAGGGTAGCCTGCCCTTTTCTTGGGTATACTTGCCCTAAGCCCTAATGATAAAAGTGTTCAACCTTTGTAGTGTTGTACCAGTCTATGTAATTGCTCTCTGGTCGGTCGCGAATCGGCTCTCGCACTCTCGTTATCACCTATCAGTACATGCCTTGGCCAGATGTCTATAAGTGGTTAATCGAGTTCATGATTTAGTGATAGCATGGACCTTATAATACATGGTGATAGTAGTTTCTGTTTAGGCCTATAGTTATCAGACTTTTCAATATATACATTACTCTCCCCAAAAAAGAAACGCAAAGTTACATTTCGTTGTCAGTATATCCTGGCTCTACCATCGCCTTGTTGCAACAAGAACAGCGACACGTCGCTGAACCAAACTGCCCTCCAGTGTTACTGTGGCCATACCCTTACCGAACACAAACTGGCGACCTATTCGGCTAGCGAGCTATTCGACCGATCCAGCTGGCAACCTGTTCGTTGGCAACCTATTCAGAATTAAGACAACAGTCGCCCAAACTCATCTATTTTTACCAACCAATAAAATCCAACGTTACGTCTATCAAATGAAAGTAGAATAATATATTATTTTTTTATCCATTCCTTTAGCTCAGAATAGAGGTGTAATTTCGCATTATCGTACAAAATTCGAGACATTCAACTAAATATATTCCGAAAGATAATTAAATAGGCTTTCCAGATATTATTAGTAAAAGTTGTCACAGTCATATTAAAGGGATGCACTCTATTCCTAAACATGACCAATTTTTAAAAAAGATTTTCAAGGGAAAAACTTTTAATATCCCGTGTCAAAATTCGGACCATCGTACAAAATTCTGATGATCCAACTAAATATATTCTAACAGGTAATTGAATAAGCTTTCTAAATGTCATTAGTAAAAGTTGGCACAATCATATTAAAGGGGTGCGCTCTCATCCTAAACGTCGCCAATTTTTTAATAATTTAAAGTGAAAGAAGGGCAATATTCCGAGTCAACATTCGGACCACCGTACAAAATTCTGAGCAACCCGCTATATAAATTCGGAAAGGTAACAGAATAAGCTTTCCAAATATCATTAGTAAAAGTTGGCACAATCATATTAAAGGGGCGCACTCTACACCTGAACATAGCCAATCTTTCAACATTTAAAATGAAAGAACGGTAATATTCCGAGTCAAAATTCGAACCATCGTACAAAATTCTGAGCAACCAGCTATATATATTCTGAAAGGTAATTGGATAAGCTTTCCAAATATTATTAGTAAAAGTTGGCACAATCATATTAAAGGGGCGCGCTCTCAACCTGAAAATAGCCAATTTTTCAATATTTTAAACTGAAAGAATGGTAATATTCCGACTCAAAATTCGGACTATCGTACAAAATTCTGAGAATCCAGCTATATATATTCTGAAAGGTAATTGAATAAGCTTTCCAAATATTATTAGTAAAAGTTGGCACAATCATATTAAAGGGGGGCGCTCTCAGCCTGAACGTAGCCATTTTTTCAATATTCTATATGTAAAGATAGACAGGTATTTTTTTCGAAGTCCAAATTCGAACCATCGTACAAAATTCTGAGTATCGAGCTAGATATATGCTGAAAGGTAATTGAATAAGCTTTCCAAATATTATTAGTAAAAGTTGGCACAATCATATTAAAGGGGCGCGCTCTCAACCTGAAAGTAGACAATTTTTCAATATTTTAAACTGAAAGAATGGTAATATTCCGAGTCAAAATTCTGAGCATCGTACAAAATTCTGAGCATCCAGCTATATATATTCTGAAAGGTAATTGGATAAGCTTTCCAAATATTATTAGTAAAAGTTGGCACAATCATATTAAAGGGGCGCGGTCTCACCTGAAAATAGCTAATTTTTCAATATTTTAAACTGAAAGAATGGTAATATTCCGAGTCGAAATTCGGACCATCGTACAAAATTCTGAGCATCCAGCTATATATATTCTGAAAGGTGATTGGATAAGCTTTCCAAATATTATTAGTAAAAGTTGGCACAATCATATTAAAGGGGCGCGCTCTCAACCTGAAAATAGCTAATTTTTCAATATTTTAAACTGAAAGAATGGTAATATTCCGAGTCAAAATTCGGACGATCGTACAAAAGTCTGAGCATCCAGCTATATATATTCTGAAAGGTGATTGGATAAGCTTTCCAAATATTGTTAGTAAAAGTTGGCACAATCATATTAAAGGGGCGCGCTCTCAACCTGAAAATAACCAATTTTTCAATATTTTAAACTGAAAGAATGGTAATATTCCGAGTCGAAATTCGGACCATCGTACAAAATTCTGAGCATCGAGCTAGATATATTCTGAAAGGTAATTGGATAAGCTTTCTAAATATTATTAGTAAAAGTTGGCACAATCATATTAAAGGGGCGCGCTCTCAACCTGAAAATAGCCAATTTTTCAATATTTTAAACTGAAAGAATGGTAATATTCCGAGTCGAAATTCGGACCATCGTACAAAATTCTGAGCATCGAGCTAGATATATGCTGAAAGGTAATTGGATAAGCTTTCCAAATATTATTAGTAAAAGTTGGCACAATCATATTAAAGGGGCGCGCTCTCAACCTGAAAGTAGACAATTGTTCAATATTTTAAACTGAAAGAATGGTAATATTCCGAGTCAAAATTCGGACCATCGTACAAAATTCTGAGCATCCAGCTATATATATTCTGAAAGGTAATTGGATAAGCTTTCCAAATATTATTAGTAAAAGTTGGCACAATCATATTAAAGGGGCGCGGTCTCAACCTGAAAAAAGACAATTTTTCAATATTTTAAACTGAAAGAATGATAATATTCCGAGTCAAAATTCGGACCATCGTACAAAATTCTGAGAAACCAGCTATATATATTCTGAAAGGTATTTGAATAAGCTTTCCAAATATTATTAGTAAAAGTTGGCACAATCATATTAAAGGGGTGCGCCCTCAACCTGAACATAGCCGATTTTTCAATATTCTATATGTAAAGATAGACCTTTTTTTTTCGAAGTCCAAATTCGAACCATCGTACAAAATTCTGAGCATCCAGTTATATATATTCTGAAAGATAATTGGATAAGCTTTCCAAATATTATTAGTAAAAGTTGGCACAATCATATTAAAGGGGCGCGCTCTCAACCTGAAAATAGCCAATTTTTCAATATTTTAAACTGAAAGAATGGTAATATTCCGAGTCGAATTTCGGACCATCGTACAAAATTCTGAGAATCCAGCTATATATATTCTGAAAGGTGATTGGATAAGCTTTCCAAATATTATTAGTAAAAGTTGGCACAATCATATTAAAGGGGCGCGCTCTCAACCTGAATATAGCCAATTTTTCAATATTTTAAACTGAAAGAATGGTAATATTCCGAGTCAAAATTCGGACCATCGTACAAAAACATTTAAAATGAAAGAACGGTAATATTCCGAGTCAAAATTCGGACCATCGTACAAAATTCTGAGAATCCAGCTATATATATTCTGAAAGGTAATTGAATAAGCTTTCCAAATATTATTAGTAAAAGTTGGCACAATCATATTAAAGGGGCACGCTCTCAACCTGAAAATAAACTGAAAGAATGATAATATTCCGAGTCGAAATTCGGACCATCGTACAAAATTTTGAGCCACCAGCTATATATATTCTGAAAGGTAATTGGATATTTTAAACTGAAAGAATCGTAATATTCCGAGTCGAAATTCGGACCATCGTACAAAATTCTGAGCATCGAGCTACATATATTCTGAAAGGTAATTGGATAAGCTTTCCAAATATTATTAGTAAAAGTTGGCACAATCATATTAAAGGGGCGCGCTCTCAAACTGAAAATAGCCAATTTTTCAATATTTTAAACTGAAAGAATGGTAATATTCCGAGTCGAAGTTCGGACCATCGTACAAAATTCTGAGCATCGAGCTAGATATATTCTGAAAGGTAATTGGATAAGCTTTCCAAATATTATTAGTAGAAGTTGGCACAATCATATTAAAGGGGCGCGCTCTCAACCTGAGAGTAAACAATTTTTCAATATTTTAAACTGAAAGAATGGTAATATTTCGAGTCAAAATTCGGACCATCGTACAAAATTCTGAGCATCCAGCTCTATATATTCTGAAAGGTAATTGAATAAGCTTTCCAAATATTATTAGTAAAAGTTGGCACAATCATATTAAAGGGGCGCGCTCTCAACCTGAAAATAGCCAATTTTTCAATATTTTAAATTGAAAGAATGGTAATATTCCGAGTCAAAATTCGGACCATCGTACAAAATTCTGAGAAACCAGCTATATATATTCTGAAAGGTAATTGAATAAGCTTAACAAATATTATTAGTAAAAGTTGGCTGGTTTCTCAGAATTTTGTACGGTGGTCCGAATGTTGACTCGGAATATTGCCGTTCTTTCACTTTAAATTATTAAAAAATTGGCGACGTTTAGGATGAGAGCGCACCCCTTTAATATGATTGTGCCAAATTTTACTAATGACATTTAGAAAGCTTATTCAATTACCTGTTAGAATATATTTAGTTGGATCATCAGAATTTTGTACGATGGTCCGAATTTTGACACGGGATATTAAAAGTTTTTCCCTTGAAAATCTTTTTTAAAAATTGGTCATGTTTAGGAATAGAGTGCATCCCTTTAATATGACTGTGACAACTTTTACTAATAATATCTGAAAAGCCTATTTAATTATCTTTCGGAATATATTTAGTTGAATGTCTAGAATTTTGTACGATAATGCGAAATTACACCTCTATTCTGTGCTAAAGGAATGGATAAAAAAATAATATATTATTCTACTTTCATTTGATAGACGTAACGTTGGATTTTATTGGTTGGTAAAAATAGATGAGTTTGGGAGACTGTTGTCTTAATTCTGAATAGGTTGCCAACGAACAGGTTGCCAGCTGGATCGGTCGAATAGCTCGCTAGCCGAATAGGTCGCCAGTTTGTGTTCGGTATACCCACCGTCTGACCCAATTATTAAAGTTGGATTTCGTATTTCAAAACAGAAGTTCTAACGGGGACATTTGCCTCGTTATTCGGTTTCACGTAGGCGTTTACGGACTGTCTGGTACGAGATTTTACGCCGTCCGGGAAATGCTGCTGCAGTAGACGTCGCTGTTGAAAACCATTTACGCCAAAGACGTAACCGGAAGTGACGATCCAGGACAGGTAGGGTCACTCTTGTTTGGCCTGAGCTTGGGCGGTCATATGTTGAACTTCGCTGTCGGTACCTATCCCAAAGGCGAGAAATTAAACTAAGGGAAACATTCAGCAGCCTGGCTACATCTGTCTTGGATTCACCTGCTTGTAATCGACCAAAAGCGTTGTTGCGTTTGTCTTCGTTCAGATGTGACATCACTTGGTTCCTTGAGTGCTTACATGTGCAACTGATTTGGGAACCGAGAACCCCGGGATTTTAAAGACCTTAAATAGGTTCCATGCGAAAAGTTCGCGAAGTAAATTCATGTTTCTTGGTGCAATCAAACAATATACTAACAAATTTCGACAAAAACGATGACCCGCCACAATTATTAGTAACATTACATTTAAAATCAATAAAGAATTTCTTTTATCCTTACATAATGACATTAAAACAAGTAAGATTTATGGAAAGAACGACTTCGTGTAAATAAAAAAATCATGAAAAATAGGTTGTGCTTTTCTTTTTTTGAAGAGTATATAATATAATTTGTTTATACAGCGATGCTGCATAAGGTCACTTTCTCTCTCTCATTTGTGATAGCCTATATGGTTCCATTTCCAGTTCTAGAGACCGGGTGAGACACCCCCGCCCCCGATCTTTGCAAAGTGTATTGTCTTAGTCTTACTGATTCTTTCTCCAGCGGTATATTAGATTCAAAATTCTAACACGCTATCGTCAAATTTCTTACTTCTATTCATCAATTTCTAACGTCCGTCCGTGTAATTTCCAATTTCCATTCATGTATTTTCTAAATTAAGATACGATCGATAATGTATAATTCAAGTGCTTAATTTGCTCAGTGTAAATATCAATTCTGTTTCATCTTATTTCTATTATTGAGGCCAAAAATGTTGACATAGTTGAGTTGTTGCTTTACATGTTAAGCATGAACGGCAATTTTTTTTAGAATTTTGATACTTTTACCTAGCAACCATCATTATGACATCGTTTGTTGTCGCCACCGTGTGCTCAATTTGGCGATTGCGCACCTGATCGGGACCATTCTATTGATACAAACGACTCACTCTCTTCGTCAGGTTTGGCGGAGTGTTAAAATGGAAAACAACATCGAGAGAGAGACAGAGAGAGAGAGAGAAGAGGGGGGGGGGTGTTATTTTCCAGTGTAGATAAGAAACCTCATCTGCTACCATGCTTGTCTCGAGATAAGAAATGCTTTGTCTGGTTCAGATGTGATTCACTTACTTCAATAAGCATTACATTTAACTACACTATAATCCTACCTGCTACAGGTACAAAATAATCATATCTTTTCAACCGAAGTGTTAAAGACGAATAGGTAAGACTCGGAATTCATAAAATGTATTACAAAATATATATTCACAAAGAAAAACACAAACCAGAAAAAGATCTTGTAAAAACCTTTTTATTTGTTCAATACCCAATGTTTACAGATATTGCAATATGAGTAAGATTGCACATTAAGAAATTACTTTTAAAAACCTGAAGACAATTTCAGATAAAATTTGGCACATTAATCTCAATGTTAACTAAAAGACACATATCTATTGGCCGGATTCATAATAATGTACATAATTTGAAACAATAACTATGCATTATAATATATATATACATTATAATAATGAGAACATATGAAGTATGGCGACATAATTGAGATCTTAACTCTTGCTTTTAATTTGATGTTAAAAATTTAAAAAGGTTTTTTTCAGTTTTCTTTAAAAAAGAGAGTGCAAGTAGTTGAATCTTTCGGGGTTTTTTTTTTGAGAAAGATCACATCTTTATCATTAGCTATACAAAATATTTGACATTTTCTTTATAATTTGTGTCCAAAAAAAAATGAAACATAAAAACATTGGGATAAAAATATGTTTAGGATCGAAGATTTAAACTACAAACTAATATATATTTTTGTTAAAACTACACAAATTTTCTTTTCTTTTTAAAAATATCTAGCGAATAATAACATGAAATTGAAAAGATAACAATGTACATAGCACCTAGATACAGAGACAACATGCACATTAACTTTCTATTAACTTACATAATTACAATATGATAGTGTATGTATAAAAGAATAATACATTGTACCTATATAGAGGTTAAAAAAAATATTGCTTAAAGCTGGTAATAAAGTTCTAATTTAATCAGGATTTCAAAGAATTAATTATAGTTATACAATTATTTGTCTTGACTAGAAAATCACTTATATAACATTTTGTATTCCAATATGTCATTAACATCTTGAAACATTCTCTGCCATCATCTTACATGTACTCTACAGCAGTGCCATCATGTGACACTTATACACTAACATACTGTTCAAAATGTTTCGGACATATTGGATGAACTGGGATCATAGTGGATGGCAGTGAGTTATATTAATCACAGATGTACGTTTCCAGTCAATCCAATCACTCATAGTTACTATATTCAGAAAACAGAGGCAGGGCAATTGATACGTATGTTACTATATATAGCATATCCGGGCCAATCTATATATCCATTTCTATTTATAACCATTTTCAGTTTTAACAAAATTTCAAACCTTTTAATTTAAATCTCCTTTATATTTACTATTTATTCCTTTATCCCAGTACATAAACAATATATAACTTGTGCTAACAAGAAAAGCCTCTGTTTTCTAATACGCTAACTATGAGTGGACATGTGTAGGAATACTACCATAAAATATAATAATCCTTTGAGCATTGTAATGTACTCGTGCACATTTGACTTACTTACAGCACCATAGAACATAGATTACCAAGGCAACCAAACGGTCCACCTTTTCATCAACAATAAAATTATAGACATCGAAATGGATTTCCATAATAAAAACAAAACATCACATAATGTTGCTTCTATACAAAAACATGGCAGTTTGTTTTTTTTCCCAAAAAAAATAATACTACAAAAAGTTGTACAAATACTACAAAGAGACCAAATAACTTCACACGCTTTTCATACAAACTTGACATCGACTAACTCGGGTTCGAAGGTTACCAGCCTTCAATGTTTGAGACCGGGGCTGACTAAATTGTTGATCCTGTTCTATAGTAGTGAGCCAGAAACTATATTTATTGGCAAAGAAATGACAGGTACCTCTTGCTCCATTACATTCAATAAATGGTGTAGCCCTGAAATCTTCCAGACAACTACCAGGGCTGGATAATGATTGGCCACCGCCTCCTGGCCCAGCTGCGGTGTGCTGAAAAAATAATTAAAAATTATAATTAAAAGTGGTTTTAATAAATATCTGTGCAATTGTGATTACAATCAAATTGAAATTATACCGATCTACCATTTTTCCTTCACTACATCTTCTCTGAAAGGCTTGTTAAGAAATCAGAACCTGTTCTGCAGAAAATTCAGCAATATGTCTTAATTGAACAATTTCAATATTGAGACATTTATATGACTGGTCTCATTATGTTGAAAAATGCTAATTATGCTAAACTCACAGGCTCAGATTGCAGTTTTCTTAAATACTTCTTAACATGTTATGAACTAGTTTGTTGCTTTATCTATTGCTCCATTTCATTATAATTATTGATAAATTTCAAGCTTAAGGCAGGTTGTACTACATCTTTCAAGACTAATATTCTACAACTTGTTCCTTAACTAAGATAGCTAAAATATTTGTGTTGGTCATTTGTATTTTGTAGAAAATCTAAGATTCTCATTTAAAAGAGTTACTCCCCTTGATCTGCCAGAAACCACTGAACCAGCAAAAGTTATTTATATAATATTTTGATGGGAAATTCATGAACAATCCACCAAATGATATTTACCATCTGCAAGACATGCTTTTTTTGAATTTATAGCATAAAGTTCAGTAAGTTTAACATTTTTGATTAACAGATTGCTGATTGCTGTCCATATGGAATACTGAACAACTGGTATAGGATAAAATTGATTATATAGATATACTAGTAGGTTCTATATAGTACCATGTGGTATATTGTGAACCAACATGTGGTAAACATCTACTACCAGTTAATAGGCTGTATCTATTTTAGTTATTTTAACGGTTGACCTCCATCTTGACTACAGCACACACCTCTCATTATTACGGTAAAAATCTTAAATTCACCAATGGTTAGATTTATCTTTTCCCAAATGGAAATTTGTATATCTTCAGGCCCTCCCCTGTCCATAAATTATAAATCTATCTTTCCAAATCAAGAGTTCAGAATAATTTCTTAACTTAAAGATAAGCAAAGGATTGTGATGTTTCAAGACCTCCTATGTGCCATAATCCAGATGCCAATTTACAAACTTAGTTAACATATTATCAGC